>CM042349.1:10727500-20727500 GCA_023558445.1 Drosophila pallidifrons | reverse complement strand
TTTCAACTTTTTTGATTGCCTATACAAATTCATCGTTTGCCCAACTTTCAAAGTCTCAAATTTTTGCCAAATTTCAAAATATTTCAATTTTTTTTTACTTTTTTAGACTGCCCATTCGCTATTTTCGTTTGCCCACCTTTAGAATTTCAAAATTTTGCTTTATTTAAAAAATTTTCATACTTTTTTGATTTTAGCCTATGGCCCATACAAATTCATCGTTTGCCCAACTTTCAAAGTCTCAAATTTTTGCCAAATTTCAAAATATTTCAATTTTTTTTTACTTTTTTAGACTGCCCATTCGCTATTTTCGTTTGCCCACCTTTAGAATTTCAAAATTTTGCTTTATTTAAAAAATTTTCATACTTTTTTGATTTTAGCCTATGGCCCATACAAATTCATCGTTTGCCCAAGTTTCAAAGTCTCAAATTTTTGCCAAATTTCAAAATTTTTCAAATTTTTTTTACTTTTTCAGACTGCCCATTTGCTATTTTCGTTTGCCCACCCTTTAGAATTTTAGAATTTTGCCGAATTCCAAAAATTTTCATACTTTTTTGATTTTGGCCTATGGCCCATACAAATTCATCGTTTGCCCAAGTTTCAAAGTCTCAAATTTTTGCCAAATTTCAAAATTTTTCAAATTTTATTTACTTTTTCAGACTGCCCATTTGCTATTTTCGTTTGCCCACCCTTTAGAATTTCAAAATTTTGCTTTATTTAAAAAATTTTCATACTTTTTTGATTTTAGCCTATGGCCCATACAAATTCATCGTTTGCCCAATTTTCAAAGTCTCAAATTTTTGGCAAATTTCAAAATTGTTCAAATTTTTTTTACTTTTTCAGACTGCCCATTCGCTATTTTCGTTTGCCCACCCTTTAGAATAGAAAATAGCGAATGGGCAGTCTGAAAAAGTAAAAAAAATTTGAAAAATTTTGAAATTCGGCAAAAATTTGAGACTTTGAAAGTTGGGCAAACGATGAATTTGTATAGGCAATCAAAAAAGTTGAAAACCTACAAATTTTTCAAAATTTTGAAATTCTGAGATATGGGCAGACTTGAAAACACTTGAGGCTACCGTTGTAGAGCTTTAGTTTTCATAATTTCGAGGTGTGGGCGATCGAGTTTGAGTCATTCATGCCGAAAAAATGTCAAATTTTTCAAAATTCAAAATTTTGAAAACGAAAAATTTTTTCGAAAAACTAAAAGATGGGCAAACATGGGCAAACGATTTTAAAGCGATTTCCGCAAAAAAATTTTGAAAAAAAAAATTTTTGAATTTTCGAAAAAAAAAATTTTTTTCATAATTTCGAAACTAAGGGTGGGCAAAAAAAAATTTTTCCTGGGCAAACATGGGCAAACGATTTAAAGCAATGGGCACCAATTTTTTTTTGAATATCTCAAATCACTGGACCCAGCTTCTCTGAGCTGTTTTTCCCTCAGAAAAGTATTTCTTTAATACCTTCCACAATTTTTATTTGATCGCAACCAAATTTTAAGGAATCTTAACTACTATAGTAATTATTGTATATGCCAAAATTCGCAACTCTAGATTTTAAATTACGCTTGTTATTCGATTTTTTGATTCGCGGGGGCGAAAGTGGGCGTGGAAAAAATTTTAAACAAACTTGATCTGCGTGCAAACATAATAAATGCTGTCGAAAATTATAGCTCTATCTCTTATAGTCTCTGAGATCTAGTGTTTCATACGGACAGACACACAGACAGAGAGACGGACAGCGGGTATAAAAATGATTGGATTTGTTTAAGTGCTTGCTAAGAACATCAAAATTGTCAGATGACAACGTATGTTAAATATGAAGTATTTCCAATTGTATAAATAAAATTACGTATTCGCGCGTGTCAACAGCCAATATCCAATATATTATATGTTAGATGCAGAAGGAGTCCAAAAAGTATATATTATATATTCTTGATCAGGGTGAATGGCCCAAACGATATAGCCATGTCTGTCTGTCTGTCCGTATAAAACTCTGGATCTCAGAGAATATAAAAGATAAAGTCTACTTTTTTTCGACAGTATTTTTCAGTATAATTTTGGTACATTTTAAGAATAATACAGCATTATTTTGTTTTGATTGACAATGTGTACCGGGTATCTCTCAGTCGAGCCCACTCGAATGTAACTTTCTTAATTGTTTAAAAATCCAAAAAAAATTAATTAAACTGATAGTTAAAAACCATTTTCACCCAAAAAAAAAAAAAAAAAGGGAAAAACAAAAGTGTTTGGACACAAATTTATATATGCATATAAAAAATATTATATCGAATATTGTTGATTTCTGCTATTCACTTTTATTATTCTATTATATTCAAATCTCTCTTTTTTTGGCTTATCTCGAAAACTAAAATGTTTGACGAAATAATATGACGAATCATGAATGACAAATATTTGATCTAGCGCTGTCGAATTTCTGCAATTTTGAGGAAGTTATATAGAAAATAAGATTATTTTGAATGGCATTTCACCTTAAACTTGCTATTTCTATTTCCTTAATTTTAATAGAATGTCATACGTAGCCTTGAAACTTGTTACATGCTAATGAACTCTTTACTGATACGGAGTAAAATAATATTAGAAATCTATAGTCAAGTTTTGGCTTCAATAGACCCTTTATTCTTTATGTTGTCTGCTCCAATTTATTTTCGATTAACAAGCTTTTAAAATTACTTTGTGGTTTTGCATTAGAGAACCCAAAAATTGTGCAGCCTTTTTTGCATGTAGATTATTTGAAGTATTTGAATGGTACCCTTATGATCTGTGAACAATCTGTGAGTGTTGCGCTCTTGCTTGTAAATTTAGAACGACTTTCATTGCTTAATATATTCTATAATACATATCTAATATATTCTATAAAATTATAGAATTCAAAATAATATGAAATATCGAAAGTTGTTGAATGGCTAATATTATGGAATTGCCGTTAAGATTGTTTGGTCAATTTAAATTAGTGAATTTCGAGAATGATAATGAATAAATAAATAGATTCAGAGTGAGTGTAAAAAGCGTAAATTGTGTAAGAGAATCGAGATTATAATTGTCTTATCAGTAATTTCTATAATTGTAATTCAAACTACAATAATGTAATTTATAAAAGAGATAACGCAAACAGTTCTATGAGGTAATCTTTATTGAATACTTGCATATGCATTGTTAATCTAAAAAGCCATTAGACGCTCGCTGCATTGCCAAGACAAGTAAGAAAACTAGCACACTCGACTGTTAGATACCCGCCACCTATTTTGAATAAAACCAATATATTTTGCGGTATTATTCTCAAAATATACCAAAAATACCACCAAAATTTTTAAAAATATACCGAATTGTATATTTGGTCGCACAAAAATATTCAGGAATCATAACTACTATAGTCATTATTGTATTTACCCAAATTCACAACTCTAACTTTAAAATTACGCTTTTTATTCGATGTTTTTGATTTTCGGGGCGGAAGTGGGCGTGGAAAAAATTTGAAACAAACTTGATCTACGTGCAAACATAACAAATGCTGTCGAAAAAAAAATTATAGCTCTATCTCTTATGGTCTCTGTGATCTAGGTTCTAGGCTCATACGGTATATACAATAATAACTATAGTAGTTATGATTCCTGAAAATTTGGTTACGATCAGATAAAAATTGTGGAAGTTATTAAAGAAATACTTTTGTATGGGCAGAAACGCCTACTTACTAGGGCTCTTAGTTGCTTTGTCTGACAATATGGTATGTTGTGCCGTCTATGGTATATTTTGAATGCGGTACTATGTCGATATACCAAATATACCATTTGGTATATTTTTTAGTATTTTTGCAGTATATTCGGTATATTTTGAGAAAATACCGCAAAATATGTTTCTTTTATTCAAAATGGGTAGCGGGTATCTCACAGTCGAGTACACTCGACTGTAGCTTTCTTACTTGTTCTTCTTGTGCTCGCAACGAGAGCAACCGAAAAAGTTCATACTATACTCTCTCGCTCTCGCTCTGAGCAAGAGACTCTTGCTGTCTTCATTTATGTTTTCTGTTGAGCGCTTTTCGTTGAGCTCTTTCAATGAGCAGTGCGTAAAGAGAACGAGAAACGCTCGCAAAATGAGAGTCAGCAAAATGCCGATTGACCGAAAAACTCAACGCAAACGGTCTTCACATTTACTTTCGTTGTTGTTGCAATTAATATATTTCGCCTGCAAAACAGACCCTTAACGATTTGCTTGCCTTTTTTGCTTTAATGAACACGACAAAACGGTCTTGGAACAACCAGAACAAAACTGAATAGAAAATAATACCCTTATACCCTATGGGTAGCGGGTATAAAAAAAGGGTTTCGCTCTGAGCGCGAGCAATAAATCGCTTGCTCTCTGAGTCTTTTCATATTGAAAGGAGTCAGGAAAATACACTTATCATATGTATTTGCAGACAACGAGAATCGGTCAACAGTTATTTGCGAGCTCTTTATAATAATAATATAAAGATTATTAATATATAAATAGATTCAGAGTGAGTGTAAAAAACGTAAATTGCGTAAGAGAATCGAGATGATAATTGTAGAGTAGTCTTATCAGTGATTTCTATAATTGTAATTCAAACTAACAATAATGTAATTTATAAAAGAGATAACGCAAACAGTTCTCTGAGGTAATCTTTATTGACTACTTTCATATGCATTGTTAATCTAAAAGGCCATTAGACGCTCTCAGTATCGCTAATGATGCTAATTAGCATAATTAGGGCAGCGCCTTAAGGGAGCAATAAAATAAAAAGCGAAAGCACTTGTTGCACTTGCACCTGAGCTTTGAGAATGTGGATCGTGTTTCTACTGCTCTCAGCAATCGTCGAAGCTGCGCCCCCCACGCTCAGCCTTGTGGAGCACTTCGATCATATTATAACGAATGGATATCCGGCGACATTGGGTCAAGCGCCTTACATTGTCGGCCTGCTGATGCGAGCGGGGGCAGCGGGCAGCTGGTGTGGCGGCTCCATTATACACCACAACTGGGTGCTGACCGCCGCCCATTGCACCGACGACATGGACGGGGCGACAATCTTCTATGGCGCCACGAGGCGCACTCAGGCGCTGTTCAGCGTGAATGTGAGTGCCGAGCAGATTATTCAGCATCCCGAATGGCCGCAGAGCATTGGCAATGACATCGCCCTGATACGCACACCGCATGTGGATTATTGGTCGCTGGTCAATAAGGTGACATTGCCAGCGATCGCCGAGCGGAGCAAGAGCTATGTGGATGAGATGGCCACCACATGCGGCTGGGGCAGCACAAGCGATGGCAGTCCTCTGCCCGAGTGGCTGCAGTGCGTCGATCTGCGCATCATCAGCAATCAGCGCTGTTCTCGCAGCTACGGGCGTCTTCCAGCGAGCGTTTTGTGCGTCGACACACCCGAGGGTCGATCCATATGCGATGGCGACTCCGGTGGTCCACTGGTCACCATGGGTGAGGAGCCAACCCTGATTGGCGTCACATCGTTCAGCGATGCCAGTAGCTGCACTTCGGTGGCTCCAGCTGGTTTCACTAGAGTCACCGCTCACTTGGACTGGATCGAAGAGGTCTCCGGTGTGGCTTACTAGGCATAGTATAATATAAAATATGTTATATATGGTATGATATATATAAAACAAATTTATTCGTAACATTCGAATTGGTGTTTTGATATAAGATTGAAGTACGAAGTGTAAAAATAACAATGAAAATAATTATCATTATTTAAATAGAGAATGCAGAAAAAAATTCTTCTAGGTAGAGAGAAAGAAATATGGTAAAAAGTTTCAAGTAATCTTTTGTAATCAAAATCCGAATACAGCCATTAAAACAGATGATAATATTGTGTTAAAAACAAGTAAGAAAGCTGCAGTCGGGTGTGCTCGACTATGGGATACCCGCTATATATTTTGAATAAAAGCAAAACAGTGCGGAAGCTTTCAATTTGTTTATTGACTAGCTAGTCGATATACCTCATAGAAGATTTTTATTCTTACTCTTACTCTCGATTTTAATTTTATTTATTGTAGTGTAGACAATGAAGTAATCTGCCAGGCAAACGTCATCGGTTGAATGTTCATAATCAGCATATCACGTATACGCCTAGTGTCTACAAGCTGACCTTTATTGTGATCCAAACGGAAAGTGCGTTAGACAGCTGATACAATTATAATCAACAGCATTATTTTGTATTGCACTTTGTTACCATGGTTGATATTTTTGTATCATCATTTGAACACTTTTGAGAGGCATATAGTTTGTCCAATACACTTGTGTGTATTTGCTGCCGTGCATTGAGTATAATCCATTTAAATTGCTGTACAGGAAACAAATATCAGAGTTCAGACAATTAATAAAACTATTATGAAGATTTACCTAGCTGTGCAACGATTGTACCACCATCCTCCTTTATGAATCTGTGCACACTCCTTATTCCACGGATCATGCTCGTTATCGAACGTTGAGAATTTCAAGCCTTCATGCCATCGCAAATTGTCGCCGCGCCAGAACTCAGTACCTTTATCGCCAGAAAATTCACCCAAACTGCTCAATGTGTAGTCCGTTTCATTGCCGTCAACTTTGAAATTATCGTAGCCAGCGTATCGTATTGTTCCATTGAAGTATTCCATCCGAATCAGGAGTTGATAGCGTGTCGAGTGCGTTAGTCGATGAATCTTCTCTAGGCCTAGAAAGAAATCTCCCTCAAAAGATCCAAAGCCTGCTACGTAAGTATTCCAATCGCGAAAGAAATTTTCTTTTCCATCTACTCTCTGTTGGATAACTATCCAGTCTTTTTTCACCTGTTTTATGCTTATCAAAGAGCACATCAAATGAACCATAGTTAGGTACATATATTGAATGAATACTCGAAGTGTAACTATCTGAAATCCTTTTCTCATTTATCTTTAACATTTCGTTAGTTCTATTAAGCTCGCTAAAATTATTTTCACATTTTAATAGCCTTTCATCCCTGTCACTTAATTTCAAAATTACATCGTCTGTTATTTTTGAACTTTGAGTTAAATTGTGAATAGTTTCCTTTTGAAATTCATTATTTTTTTCAAGATCATCGATCTGACCTCTCAATTCTTTGATAATATTTTCGATATTCCTATTTTGCAATTCATTTTTTTTCAAGTTCACATTTAATTTGTCGCACATATTTTATCAAAGGCTTCACAACGTTATAATTATATTGATTTGGCTCTGCAAGTTGACATTTCTGATGAATGGGAAATAATTTTAGTTTTAACACACACTGTATAATCTTTATCGAATATATATATTCGCACCTCTGGATTGATTGCTGTTCCTTCAAAGGATATTCCTTGAACAACCAGAATCAAGACTGAATATATCACAATTCTTCTCATTCTGAAGTTTAGTACTATACTAAATACGTATAAAAAACGCTCAAAACTTATGAAGCTTAAAATTTAATCTAGATGAATTTAAGCTTTTGATTATCTATATACATAAGAGAAGTCTTATGTGTTTTTTTGTACTATTCTACCAATTGGAAATTTGTGTTGAAACTACACCAATCAAATCTAGTCATTTATGTATATAAGCGGCCGACACAAGAAGTTAAAAAGGTCAGTCTGCTTTGGATGTGATTGGATTTATATTCGTGTTGCCAAGAAGAGATTCAAAGCTTGGAGTCTTCAAAAAGCAGATCTCACTATTGTGCTCTATATATTTCTTATATTGTCATTAATCAGACTCCCAATATATACAGTGTACTTTCATGTTGAATAAATAAAAAACAATAAATACAAGAACAATATATTCGCCGTGTATCAGCATTAAGATGACAGCTTCTGTTATATAAATTTCAAATATTTGTTTTTATACCCGCTACCCATAGGGTAGAAGGGTATTACAACTTTGTGCCGGCAGGAAATGTATGTAACAGGTAGAACGAGGCATCTCCGACCCTATAACGTATATATAATATATTCTTGATCAGCGTCAACAGCCGAGACGATCTAGCCATGTCCGTCTGTCCGTCTGTGTGTCTGTCCGTCTGTGTGTCTGTCCGTCTGTCCGTACACCTGAACACCTAGATCTCAGAGACTATAAGAGATAGAGCTATAATTTTTTTTTCGACAGCATTTGTTATGTTTGCACGCAAATCAAAAAATTCGAATAACAAGCGTAATTTTAAAGCTAGAGTTGCGAATTTACTGGTACATACTATAATTACTGTAGTGGTTATGATTCCTGAAAATTTGGTTGCGATCAGATAAAAATTGTGGAAGTTATTAAAGAAATACTTTTGTATGGGCAAAAGCGCCTACTTACTAGGGTCTGAGTTGCTTTGGCTGACAATCTGGTATATTGTGCCGTCTATGGTATATTTTGAATGGTGTGCTGTATCGATATACCAAACATACCCTTTGGTATATTTTTAGTATTTTTTTAGTATTTTCAGTATATTTTGAAAATAATACCGCAATATTTTGCCCTCATTAAAATGGGTAGCGGGTATCTCACAGTCGAGCACACTCGACTGTAACTTTCTTACTTGTTATTATAATGTTATTTGACTTTGTTATATTTGTCATTAATCAATTTTGTATTAGATCGATTATTTTCCTGCTTTTAATTCATTCATGTCACGTTCATCTTTAACTGTCGAAAATAATCTAATAATAGCTTGACAACGCTTTAAGTAAATTGACTACATTGTTATTCTTTTTGATTGCGATTTGATTGACAATTCTGCTGATAGAGAAATACATTTATACATTTACTTTGGCCAAAAAGTCTTGCGGTATTTTTATTGAATTTTCAATTGTTCATAAAATTGGTTATAATAATGCGATTTAAGTCAAATATGCGCCATTTTGTTCGATGACGAGTTCCCAACGAGATGCCAACTTCATAATGCCCCTCTTATAGAAGCTCGCTTCCCTATTGGCAAAAAACTCGGAGAACCAATTTTCACAGCACTCTCTTGTGGCCAACTTCCGACTACCAAGCTCGTTGGCCATGGACAGAAATAGGTGGTAGTCACTTGGTGCGAGATCCAGACTATACGGTGGATGCAAAAGAACCTCCCATCCGAGCTCCCGGAGCTTCTGGCGCGTCACCAAAGATGTGTGTGGCCTGGCGTTGTCCTGATGGAAGACAATTCGGCCTCTGTTGATCAAAGATGGCCTCTTCTGCTTGAGTGCTGCATTCAAGCGGTCCAGTTGTTGGCAGTACATTTCCGAATTGAGCGTTTGGCCATAGGAGAGCAGCTCATAGTGGATGATTCCCTGCCAATCCCACCAAGCACACAGAAGAACCTTCCTGGCCGTCAATCCAAGCTTGGCCACCGTCTGGGCAGCTTCATTGCTTTTCGACCACGACCGTTTGCGCTTCACGTTATCGTAAGTGATCCACTTTTCATCGCCAGTCACCATCCGCTTCAAAAACGGGTCGATTTTGTTGCGATTCAGAAGCGATTCGCATGCATCCATACGGTCAAAAATGTTTTTTTGCGTCAAGTCGTGTGGCACCCATACATCTAGCTTTTTTTTAATCCAAGCTTCTTCAAATGGTTTAAAACGGTTTGATGACTCATGCCCAGCTCTTGGCCGATGCTACGGGTGCTGCTATGCCGATCTCTTTCGATCAATTCGGCGATTTTATCGCAATTTTCGACGACAGGCCTTCCGGACCGTGGCGCATCTTCGACCACCTCCGCACCAGAACGAAAGCGTTGAAACCATCGTTATGCGGTGGAAATGGAAACTGTATCGGGTCCATAAACTGCACAAATTTTATTGGCAGCATGAGTTGCATTTTTGCCTTTATCGTAGTAGTACTGTAAAATATGCCGTATTTTCTCTTTATTTTGCTCCATGTTTGTGACGCTATAACTCACGAACGACTCAAGACAAACAACAATAAATCAAATACGTGTTAGCGCGGGAATAGAGCTTTCCAAAAAGGTATCGCATGAACCGATTCGATAAATAGAACTAGAACTACGCGCTTGCAAAAACACCTATCGGAAATACCGCAAGACTTTTTTGCCAGCCTTATATATTCTTCTATGGAGATCTTTCTTATGAGAAAACTTTTACTTAGCGAGGATCAAGATTGATGTAGATTGTTATTCTGATTCAAATTTAAGTAATTAATTAATTCAGAGGATAAAATTCATAAGCCAAAAGAAAAGGACTGTGCTCACAACATTCTATAACTTTAGTATAGTGAAGAGTGGCTTATTTTCAATTATCCTCTTAAAATTCTTCTGTCTGTTTGTCTTAGAAATCTCTGATGTTTCAATATAACTAATATTCTCAATGATATATTATATAATATTATAAAGAGTGAACGTAAAATTCTATTTAAAAAGTCTCTCACTTGACGAACAGTTCCGAAGTATAAAAACAAGAATATAAAACATATTGAAATAAATCAAATATAAATCAAATAAATCTAAATACATCAACCAATCATCAATCAAAACCTCAGGCTTCAAAAGGACTCCACTTAAATTGTTGCTAAGAAAAGTCAACCAAAGAATAATATTATTATAATTATTTGAATCAATGCACTATTCTCATATTTGTTATTGTTTTTCAAACTATCGTTAATAGTTCAACTAAATCTTTCCATGTGAATATAAAATTCGTTGCGCTGTTAAATCGTTAGACGGTAAATCTTCTCTAAGACAAGGAAAACAATTATCGTCATCCAAAGATCCAAACCCAGCGGCATATGAAGGTATCCCAATCCCTATAGAAATCCTTTTTGACAAGGTAGTGAACTGTTCATTCTATTAAAGAAAGAAGTGATCTATTAATTTATTACAAGTTGCAATTATTTTATTGTGTATTTACCTCATTGATGAAATTGTACTTCACTCAATTGAATGGAATCCAAAATAATCATCAATAACATGATGAAAAGTCCAAGTGTTGATGATAAAGTATCCACTTGTTTATCTGCAAATTAGTTTTAAAAGAATATCATTTTAATGTAAATATAAATTAGAAAATTATTTAAAAATCTACTTTTAATGCGTTTCTTATTAATTTTAATATATTAATAATAATATTATATCTTTTCAAACGCAAAAAAATAATTTTGGAAAACTCTTTTGTCTTTCAATATTCCAAAAATAGAATTTTGCCAAGGTTTTGTTTTTTTCTTGAACACTAAAGTATTAATATCAATAAGAGTTTGAGTAGCCAATTATTATTAAAAGAAATCAAAACTTATTGACATGTCAAGTATTCTAAATATTAGTTATATACATATATTATATACATACCAATAATATGTTTCAGATTCGCAAACGAAATCTTCTTTAAGTATATCTTGAATTATAGTTGTTTTGAGTTTAGTTTCATCTGGATTGAGTGCAGTGCTAGAAATCGAAATGAGCAGAATTATAATATATGCAACCCTGATACTTTCGTTCCATAAAATATCCTTAAGAGTCGCAGCATAGTATCAGAAATAAAATATGACCTTAAAGTCATGTCAATCAAATCGCGAGCTAGAAGAACAAATCAGCTCTCAAACTTATAGAGCTGTCAACGCAGTATTAGATTATTTCAGACAAGTTAGAGACGAATTGGACAGAAATGAAGCAAAAGGTTATGAAATGGAAGATGTGAAGGAAAAATGGGTTAACCAAGAATCGAAACAGCGAAAATAAATTTTATAGGGATTGAGATACACATGGTGCAGGATTCGGCTCTTTGAATAACGTTTTTTTCCTTGGATTAGAGAAAATATATCGTCTAACGACTTAGCTTTATATGCACAAGGACTTTCAAATTGATGGCAAAAGAGACTGAAGGACTTGAATCAGTTGTCAAATTAGCACTTAGTCTATAAAACTTTAGCAAAATTAAGTTAAATTAGTGTTTTACACAGTTAATTACCATTATTAGTATTAATGCTCAGTTTGCTTTAAAGCGAATTATCACTTTTAACACGTCACGATTTAAACTCTAGAATCTCGATGCTTCGCTGTTGTAGCAAAAGGAATTTTCATGTATAGCCAGTATCAGGACTTCATATACGTATTATTATCCCATTTATTTCGACTTCTATGTTAGTACCTCACTCAATCCAGATGGAAAACAGACTAAAATTAATGCTGAGAATTTCATCGAAGCTTAGCTGCAATTTCATATGTATGTACATAAGCAGAAAATAAGTACATATGTATGTATATCTGATACGACAGACTTAATGTAATACATAAGTCGTAAAATAAAGTAAGCACTGATTGTGATTAGAAATCTTAGGTCAAGAACAATATAAATTTGAATCAATTTCAATTTTGTAGGAAATTGTCTTATCAACTTATAAATAAAGAGCTGCAACCGAATTTGAGTTAAAGTGTTTTAATGTTTATATGTTGAGCTTAGTTTTATTATTTAGTATATATAAATATGCTTAAAATAGTTTGAGTTACTTCAAATTAAATAAAAGTGAAACTGAAAAGATTCATTTAGCTAATCTGAATAATTGTATGTATATAGTACACCTAATATTTTTAGCTGTATTAATATATAAAATAATCGAGAAAGGAAATCAAAGCGATACTTTTGTATTGTTAATAAAGATAAGCATAATGGTGGATAAAGATGAATGCAGATAAAAGTGGATAAATATGGATAAGAATTGGATACCATTTGGATAGTCATGAAAATGGTTGGAATACTTATTTGGAACAAAATTTCTTAATGCTGTTTTTAATCTGAGCAATGCAATTACTTAACTCAATTTATAAAAATATATACACATATAATGCTAAATAAATTAAAATTACTTTACCAGATGAAACCTCGTGTTTGAGCGCATGATGATAGGTCATTGCCGAGGTCGTTATTGCAGCGCCATCTTGAGCTTAGTAGAAGCATATTCGAAACCAAAAGCCACTCCCACAGATTAGCTGAGACACTCACCATCACTGCCTTTAATATGCATCAGCTGTTACAACAACAACAGTCAACAATGCGGTATTTTCTTTAATTATTATTATTTATACGTTTTAAATATAATTATTGTTTACTTTTTCAATATTGTTATATTAAATGTTGAAGGTCTTCTGTTCACGTGTCCACGTGAAGAAATCTTATAGCCTCTTTCCACCGCTCGGTTTTCTTTGGTTTTCTTTGGTTTTTTCACGTTCAGGCCGAATGTTACGTTCGCCCCATGTAAAAACCCATAAGAAAAAAAAGTCGGTTTTTCTACGTTCGCGAGCTACGTAGAAATAGCGAACGCACTTTTTGGGTAATTATGCGATATTTTGATCGATATGACAACGAAAAAGAGGTCACCACTAAACAAACAGCTGACATTTAAGTGCGCCAAGGTATGAAAATAGAAAAATAAAAATTTGATTTTGCTTTTTAAAGCAAATTTTTTAAATTTTAGATGAGCCAAAAAACTCGAAAGCCGTCAATATTGTGGAGTGGCATCCACGAGGCTATGTTTTTCGAGTTATGGGAGGAGAAATGTAGTTTTTTTTTTGGCCAATCCACGAAGGCGCTCCACAAGGATGCCCAACTCCTCGTTATTAATTTAAAAATTATCTTTAAAAAAAAAATTCGCTATTTCCAGGAATATCGCGATCGCAAAAACACCCATGCCGTTGCTAAAATTAAATGTATTTATGTAAATATTACATTGCTGCAAGCAATTCTTTTCTTTACTATTGGCAATCACCTATTCTTCCTTCACTTCGTTAAAATCCTCATAAAAATCCTGCAATTAAAGAAAATTTTCCATTTTAAAATGCGCGTGCTGTTTTTTGAATTGTTCGCCAACTCGTGTTTACATTTGAACAGCTGATATTTCAGAGCGGCCATATTGAAAAATTTACCGTTGCCCATATTTCTCGGTTCGTGCAGATGGAAACCCCGAAACGGGACTTTAAAAAACGTAGAAAAACTGAGTGAGGTGGAAAGAGGCTATTACCCTAAATACCAATTCATGAGCATTTACACAAGATTGAACTGAGGAGCATTTCTGCTATCGGAGGCGCAATACTGTCAAAAATATTGCCGCCAAAATACAGACAAAATGCAATAAAATAGTTACACAAATTGGAAAGTGCTTTACTATTCTATTATTGTTAGCGCTGTTAATACATTCTACATTAGCAAAATTTATTGCTATAATTTAATACTTGGCTGATCAGGTAATGTATTTTCTATGGTATTATTATCTTTTTGGTATATCAAAATACCTTCACATTGATATTTGTGGAATACTTTCAAATCAAACTTGCGGTCACGCTGCTGATTGCTTTTTGTTGCTTGTTGTTGTTGGTTGGAAAATACAATTAAAAATTGATTTCGCTATTTAAATATTCAACGCATCGAGGTAAGTGGGACTAGCGGCACATTTTATGCCCAAAAATCACGAGAAACTCCAAATAGCTGGCGAAAAACGTGTTAAAATTGACGTTTGAAAATAGCGCGTCACAAGTGTGCGTGTGTGTGAGTGAGTGTGTACATGTGTGTGTGAAAATGCGCTAACGTACGATTAAAGTACACAACTGCTGCAACTGTTAACGCATTTCTATCAATCCCAACAAATTTGCAATAATAGTAATTTTCTGCTACATTTTCTTCCTAGCGCTACTGAACAATAAAAAACAACAACGCGACGGGTGGCGGCGGCAAAAAACCGAAGCATAAAAAAAAAGAAGAAAAATTTGCAAGGTGTTTGTGTGTGCGCGTATAAGTGTGTGTGTGACAACGACGACTTTGCTGTGCTGCTTGTGCTGCTTCTTTCTGGTGCGTGCGCGCTGTCGCAGGGGACCAACTACTAACACACACTCATCAAGGAATTGCAATCGTATTGGTTGGTGTATCCTTTGGCATTTCTGCGAGCTTGGTTGTTGGTTGGGAGACGTACAAGCGAAAGAAAAATCGCTTTTACCAAATAATTCAAAACAAGTGCAGCTTAAGTCAGCAAATTTTCAAAAGCAAAAAGCCACACTACCGACATAATGGAGAAGAGAATAGAATTGGAAAGACGCGCACGGAAAACAAACCAGGTAAGTGTTTTATTTTATGGGCATACATATGCACGAATATGCATTTATTAATTGCTGCTTGATATTGTGAAACGAATGCTAGAACGAGATAGTACGACAAAGGGCAAGCCGAAAAACGCGCAAAAGTTATGTTGCTGCTGCGTTGTGATTACACAAATTTTTCATATACAACGCCGCGTTCTCTGTGAGAGTGTGTGTGTGTTACTGTGTGTCACAAAAACAACAAATACTACGCCATGATGTAAATCTAGTTTCAATTTGTGTCGTTGTCGACGACGACGCCATATAAAAGAGCGCAAAAGCACCAGAAGCAGAAGGGACAAATAACATCCATTACTGGAAAGAAAAAAAATTGATCGCCATAAGCAAATTCACACATATGTATGTATGTACATGCATACGAAGATGTGTGTGTGCTCTTTGCATGAGTGTGTGTCGCGAGCAGTGTTGCCATGTGCGCGCATTTTTGCGCATTTGCTTTGTTTAAAGCTGCAAAATGCTCGTTGCATTAATTCTAATTGTTTTTCGTGTAATTATTACAATAATAATTGCACCAGTGTGCGTGTGTGTAAATATGTGTGTATGTGAAATGCATGCTGATCGCGACACGCACACACCACACTGAAGAGACGCGCACCTGAAATTGCGCCAGCTGGCAATGCTTCCACAATCTTGTGTTTTCGTAGCTGATGTTGTTGCTGCTGTTGCTGTCGCCGGCCTTCAATTGTGACAAACACTGCTATAAACAAGCATACAGATGCATAGGAAACACATGTATGTACATACATATGTGTACACGTGTATAAGTTTTTGTATGCCATGCTTGTCGTAATTTCAGGTTATTTGATACCAAAATGTATCTATAACAACATTATAGCGCGCGCATCATTCATATGTACGCAACAACAACGCCGAGAACACTCGCATACACATCTACAACCAAAGACACACACACACACTCCCTGTACAAGAAACGTGTATGCACATAATAATCGACACATTCTCGCCAATGCCGATGGGTCGCCAGCTTTAGCTGCTGAGACAACATGCACACACACTCCCAAACACACGGCCATATTGGCTGCGCAGTCATAAATACACACACATATCACAGGCTAGACTTTTCACAATGCAAAAAACCGGCCGCCCCAAAACGGTACATGCACTGTTTACATGCATTTTGCCCCCTCCTCCCCCTGTCTCTACGTGCATCTCTCTCGCTCATCCCAATAAATGCGAAAACGAACAGCGCAGAGAAACAAACTTGTGTCTTTTTTCTGTGTGTGGCACTTCTGCTGATTAATAAACATGCGCTCTGGCAAGGCCTAACCAATCAGGCACCCACACCCCACCCACCCACTAGCTCACTCACTCACTCGACCGCCTCCCCGCCCAAAAATGCACACAAAGAGGGACAACTACAAAATCGTACACACGCAGACATAATATGTCCTACAGAAGACCGCATACACACACATCGCAAGCTAAGCTGATATGCACACGCTCCAAAGCTTAAGCTGCGTACGTATACAAAAGTATGTGTGATAGGGGCATTCATTTAACTACACATACACAGATACATAAATATGTATGTAAGCGAGGGCACACTTCTGTGTGTGCATGTATGTAACTGTCCAGTTAAAACAGATGAGATAATGACTCCTAAATGATTTTCGCATTCATTGCACTAATACTAACCAAAATGTCGCCCAGTTTTGTTGCCAATGGCAACTGTGTCATTTTATTGGACTGAATTCGTTTGAAATTGGGCTAATCAGAAATCAATCAAGTACTACTCATTTTATTCTTGTATCTGATTTGTTTTTGCGCATCATAGAAAATGCGTCTGATAGACACCTCTAGCCACCCACAGTTGTTTGGCTTAGCACGAGACACAAACAAAAAGTTTTTGTCTGCTTGCTTTGCTCTTCTTGCTGTTCTCTGTAATCAGCAGGCGCAACAAATACAAACGTCAGCTTGTCAACATATTTGTTGGTGTTGCCGGCTTGTTTCATTTCCACAAATTGCAGGACGACTTCTCTTATGTTGCCCCATTCCGTCCGTCTGTCGTCTCCCTTTAACCCTTGTTACTCGTTCAATTCTCATTCTCGCGCATTCCGTTTTGTGGCGCGTACGTCACACGTACACGCACACACATACACGTAAACGTATACATAACACACAGCTGAAAAAATGGTATTACATAAACGCGCGTTGCCACTTTTCCATCCTCCAGCTTCTGCCGAATGCGCAAATTGATTGAAATAACATTTTTTTATAATCTCAGCACATTGAATTGTTTTTAACCAACTACTGCGCCATTTTGTGAGCAAGATTTGTTTGCAAATCAAAAAAAATTCTTTTGCGTTTGATCGATTTTCTTCTATTTTCTTTGCGTATGTATTTGTTATACATTTTGAGGTTTTATCTTTTACGCTTGTTCTTCTGCCACACGTTCACACAGACAGACATGGCGGACTGTCAGGCTGCTTCAGCAATGCTGAATATAGGGGCAGTGTGACCAAATTGTCTAACGTGAAATATGCCCATTTCCGTTGGAAAAATAACTTAATATACTAAACCCTCTTTTAGACATTTATTTGTAATCATTTGAAATGAAATTCTTTTAAGGAATACAATTTTGATTTTGTGGTTGATTTTTGTCTCTATAGATCACAGAGCTGAATCTGGACAACTGCAGGAGTACAAGCATTGTTGGCCTTACAGATGAATACACCGCCTTGGAATCATTAAGTTTGATCAACGTGGGCCTTACGACACTCAAAGGTTTCCCCAAGTTACCCAATTTAAAGAAGTTGGAACTGTCCGACAATAGAATTTCGAGTGGCCTCAACTATCTTACGACCAGCCCAAAGTTACAATACTTGAATTTGTCTGGCAATAAAATCAAGGATCTGGAAACATTGAAACCCTTGGTGGAATTCAAAAATCTGGCTGTCTTGGATCTATTCAATAACGATGCCACCCAAGTGGACAATTACCGCGAGAAAATCTTCAAGATGTTGCCGTCTTTAACCTTTCTGGATGGGTAAGTCTGCCTATTGGCTTAACCTCGCATATCACTAGTATCATTTAATAAATTAAATCTTTTCTATAAAAAGATTTGATGCCAATGATGTGGAAGCACAGTCGGATGGCGATGATGATGATGAGGTCAATGGCAATGACTCCGAAGATGAAGGTGCGTATGCTTCACAATATACATTCATACATACATGCTTAAGATACATTTGATTTGACAAATCATAGATATTGTCCGATACTTCTGGAAGCAAGCAGTTTTCATAAATTAGAGATGAAAATGCATCAATAGGAAACTGTCCGTCTGTGACTTGGAGATTAACAAGAGCTTAGGGGATTGTTAAGTGCTGAAATTGCGAATCTTCTCCATTTTCTTGTGATCGTTAGTTAGTTAGTCATCGCTGCTATCGCATCAACAACACATCTCAACCACAGATTCTGTCGCCTTTCAGATGGGCGCAGTGCATTCTGTTTCAATGGTTTAGAGATCGATTTAGACGAGCTCGAGGCATTGGAGCGGCGTGTAAAGGCCAAGAAACAGTTGCAGGAAACGTCGGCATCGGCAGCGTCGGCGGAAGACGATGCAAGTAGTGCCAACAATGCCAGCACGTCCAACTTGCCTGACAAAGATGAAGTTGATGAATTAGATGAATATTTAAAAGAATTGCAATTGAGGGAAGCAAGCCAAGCCGTCATTAAGTGCAGTCCTGAAACTAGAGACACCACCTCCAATTCAAGCACAAATTTTGCAATATTACTCTATTGGTTCTTAGCAATATTAAATCTGGCAAATGCCACCTATTGTAAGCATTTCGCATTCATATTCGATTTACTTCTAACAACCTTATTTATTTGCATTATGTTATTTTTAGTTTCGGGCGATGATGACGATGAGGAAGGCGACAGCGACGATAGCGACGAGGAAGACAATGGCGATGTATCGCTCTCGGAGGTAAATATTTCACATCCTACGTTGTGTAAAAGAAGACGAGGTAATTCTAGTATTCTGCGCAGGTCTATAATGATGATCTAGAGGAAGACAATTCCGATTGGGAAGAAGGCGAGGGCGGTGATGACGATGAGGATGAGGATTCGGATATTGATGAAGCCGATGGTGAGGCAAACGAATCGGCCGCATCAGTCAATGCCAATGAAAAGGATGGTGATAAGCCAGGTGAATAAGCAAGGAGTCTCAATAAATAATTTGTACTCAAATAATTTTGTGTGTCTTTTGCAGATGAATCGCAAGCCAGGGGCAAGAAGAGAAAGCATGATGGTTAAAGAGAGGTGTAAGGATCTACAAGTGTATCGTCTTTGTACGTTATAAATTAAAAAAAAAAAAAAAAAACACACAACACAACAAACACTTACACATACAGCAACAAGAACACACATCATATTTTGATAAAAACAAACAAAAAAGCAAAATAAAAAAGTAAACTTAAAGATAAAATAAAAAGAAGGGTCCCATTAGAAAAACCAACATTTGTTTCGTTACATTTTAAGCTAAAAAAATATTCTAAAAAAAAAAAAAAAACAAAACAAGAAAAATGCAACAAACAAAATGTAATAATCAAAGGAAATACATCAGCAAAATAAAAACATGATAATTTTAAGCAAATCACTACAAACTCAAGACACACCGACAACACACAAACCTAAAGAAATCAAATCCAAAATTTATCAGTTTTACACCAACACAAACACAAGATAGAGTTCCAGTATATGATTATTTCGATTATTGTAAAATTGCTTAGCATTAAGTTAAGAACAAGGTTATCAATTATATGATTACACAATGACAGAATTTTTAAATGTTAAATTTGAACAAAAAGAACGGAATTTGCAAAACTTGCGCCTCAAATATTATTGCATTAAATTCAATCATTTTTGTATTAGTTGCTGCTTATTCTTCGGTTTCAAGTTACCAAAACAACTACCACGACATATTTGCTGCTAAGAAGGATTTTTACTAACTCTTAAGTCATTCCTTTTGAATATATACATTAACTACACATTTAATTAGTTAAGAACACTTATAATTTATACTTCCTTTTAAACGAAAAAGAAATCAAATCTAAACAGCTCTATATTCATTGTTACCCATCCACACACATACACATATTTGTTTACGATTAAGTACTATGCGTAACATAATTATCATACAGATTGTTTCCACTTCTTCAAAGGCAGTAGCATGTTCTAATAATTATCGCAAGTAAAATGCAATACAAATGTTTTAGACAAAATGTATCTTTCATTTCATTTACAATTATGTATGCAATACGTTTGTATCCAGATGCAGACAATTTGTATAAACACCGAAAGCGAGACCGAAATACATAAAATTAAATAATTTTAAAAATATGGTTTTTCTCACGATTGGGTGGGTTCGAACAAACTCGAACTGTTCAATTTTCAACGACTTTGTTAACGTTCAAATTTAACAGCGCGCAAAACTAAGATTTTTACAGTGCCAACCGAGCACCTACATATGTATGCGAACCTAGCCGTTAATTTATTTATTGAAATATATAATCTGTATTTTATACGTAGGAATAACTTTGACGAAATATGATTTTTACATATAGATAACATTGTTTTCAACAAAATTAATTTATGAATAATATTAAAATTTGAAAATTAAATTAGCAATGTCAGCATTGTCTTTACTCAACACTGCGCAGACATGGGACATTAAGCAACACTTGCAGCATTCAACATGCGCAAAAGAGGAAGCAGGCACAGCAGAGCGCATATGTGGAAGCGAGAGAGCGTTATTCAGCCAGCGCTGACTACAACGTCGCGACGCTGTCGACGTCCCTTTATTTGACGTCGAGTCGTCGCTGCGGCTGGCTGTGTTAAAATATACATACTAGACAAGTAGACTGCGCTGCCTGCTGCATTCTTGGAACAAAAATTTCACTGTTGGCAGCGACTGAGGAATAAAATTGAACGTCGACGTCGCGACGTTTCTTCCTCGAAGAAGACCAAATCAAAATAAAAACAAATAAACTATAAAGGGTGCGTGCGCGCCAATTATTTAACAACAATTAGCAAACGAAAGAAACAAAGTGAGTGCTTTTTTTTTGCTGTTCAAGTTTTTAGTTCGACGGCAATTTGATCAAGTGGCCACAATTTAAACACAAACATCAAACACTCACTTCACATGCATTCATACATTACCCATGCACACACACAAACGCAAATATAAATAAATGTTTGTTATATTTCTTTGCAGTGCACACGCTTAGTGCAGCCATCGAGATGGACAAACTGGATGCCAACCTGGAGCAGCAGTTTGATCTCAATCTAATTGAGGCGGTCAAAATGAATCCCGTCATCTACGATCGCTCACATTACAACTACAAGCACTTTGTGCGCAAGGCGCAGACCTGGAAGCAAATTGCCGAAACTCTCGGCGTAAGTGGTAAGTGCAATTTTGTTGTATTTTTGAGTAGTTGTTGTTCTTGTTGTGGGGCAAAGGGAGCAACAGCAGTCGTCGCTAAACTAAACGTTGTGGCAAGTGAAATTGGTTTGGGTATCAGTTGAAGCGACTGGCGACGACACCGTCACCGTCTCCGTCGTCGTCGCTGCAAATTGATTAATTCTGAGCATGGTTAAGACGCAAAACGGAGGGGGTAAGAGCGGGCTGGCAACAGAGACAACATCGTCGTCGTCGACGACAGCAGCAGCAGCAGCAACAATCGTAGTAGGCAGCAGCGGGCGTCGGCAGCAAGCGGGCAGCAAAAGCAAGTGTACAGAAACGACGCAAAAGTGAACGGCGACGCAACGGAGACGCGACAGACGGTTGTGAAATGTCAGGAGCGCTGTTGCCTATGTCGCGGGATTGGCGCTTCTAGCGCACGCAAGTAGTAGACACTTTGAAATGCATGGATGAATGTGCTAAAAGATAACAAGTAAAATTACCGCAATAACATTTTTAAGCGCCCCATTTGGGCGCTTCAGTTGCGCACCTGACCGCGCTGTCGACGGTGTTCGCGCAGTCCACATTTTTGAAGTTGCTGTACTTCTGCGTCGCAGTAGTTGTCTCTGTCGCACACACGCTGCCTACGCCAGCGTTTATTTTTATACAACTGCTACTGCTGCCGTCGCTGCAGCTGCTGCCATGTCGTCGTTCGCTGTTGTTAGTTGTTGTTGGTCCACTCACACAGATACGAAACCAGCACACACATACACATGCACACACAGGGAATCGTCAAGCGACCGACCGAACAGCTTTCATTTCATTTCATGAGTATACCCAAACTGTATACCAACAAAAATGTCTCGTCTCTTGCCTCTCACTTCATGCTCATTATTTTCTCTTACATATTATATGCTTGCTGCGCCCCCAGATTTCAGTTTACACTCATACATACATATGTCCATAAATATGTATTGTATGTGTGGTATATTTTTGGTGGATTTTCTGCCAATATGAATTATGCAAGAAATGAATTTAATTTTTGGGGTTACTATAGCAAGTAATAAAACCCCATTGGCGCCAAACCGTTGAATGCAGCACAAAAATGATGAAGACTGCCACACAAGATTCGCTGCCTGGGTCGCTGCTGCTGCTGCCGCCGCCAGCATTCAGCAGGCTGGCGTTACCAATACCAAGCGCGGGCAGAATCAACTCGTAGTTGTAGTCGACGTCGACAGCATGCCGCCGCGCGCTCGCTCGGAAGCTGCTGTCGCTGCTGGCGTGCCACGGATTCAGAGCGTTTCAGCAGCTCAGCTGCGCTTCTGCCAACAGCAGCTAACGCCGTTTGTTCAAGTGTCTGTCAACGTTGTGGAGCTATGATGCAAAAGGGGGCATGCGGGGTTGACGGTGGCGACGTCTCGCGGTTTGTTTTGGTTTGCAATTTGACGTATGTACATATGATGGCGGCGTTGCCACCCCCAAAAGCAAATCAGTCAAAAAGAAGAAAACTACTAACGTAAATAATGTTATGATAAACAATGAATTTAACAGGCTTTATGAATAATGTTTTTCCTTTTTTTTTAGAACAAAAATGTACAAAGCGATGGAAGAGTTTGCGCGATAAATTTGCGCGCGAAATGAAATTGTGCCAAGAATCGCGCTGGCGTTACTTTAAACAGATGCAGTTCCTGGTCGACTCGATCCGGCAATATCGCGAATCGCTGCTCGGCAAGTGCGCAAATGGCAGTCAGAATGCCAGCCAAGTGGCCGATCCCACGCAACAACAACAGGCCCAACAACAGACCGTCGTCGACATTTTTGCGCAACCTTTCAATGGAAGTGCCACAACATCTGCCCAGGCGCTGACACATCCGCATGGTGAGTAGCCTTGCAATTTAGGCGATCACGGCAAACAACCTTGTACAATACAAATCTGTATATCCATGAATTGAACAAAACATAATTTAATCTCAATACTAAATTGCAAATTTGAAATATTTGTAGAAATAACTGTTACTGGGGATGCACAGCTGGCCACAGCGGTAGGCAAGGACCAGAAGCCATATTTCTATGAGCCACCATTGAAGCGCGAACGAAGCGAGGAGGAGCACAGTGATAACATGCTGAACACTATCAAGATTTTCCAGAATAATGTGTCGCAGGCGGTCAGCGCCGAGGATCAATCGTTTGGCATGGTTGTCACCGATATGCTCAACACGCTGGGCGTGCGGCAAAAGGCCGAGGCAAAGGTGCACATCATCAAGTATCTTACGGATATGCAACTGCTGGCGCAACATAACAAATACTAACTGCTGCAATAGCTGCAATTGGACAATGTCCTCGAGGCACGATGGTTGCTCTAAATCAGCTACACACACAACAACAATACAGAAAGAAAAAGCATAAAATCAATGAACACATGAAGATCGATCCCAAGAACAGGAACCGCCGCCTGTTGCCCCCCGAAACAAATACACGTTTCGTCTTTTAGCAATTTAAGTCTTAAAAGTCAAACTAAAGTTTAAAAATTAGTTATAAAAGAAAGAAAAAAGGAATAGAAATGAAAACACTTCACTTCACATACATTACATCTTATTAATGAATTACGAGTTACAATTACGCTAGCACCAATCAAATATATATGTATATACATATAACAAATGGAATATATATATTCTTTGATTTGGCAGTAGTTGATATCTCAATTCAATTCTCTCACCCCAGTTTACAAAATTGTACAAACGAAAAAAAAAAAAATTAAAAGATGAAATGAAAACTGGATATAGATATAGACGATTGGATTTGTATGTAGTTTTTGGAGACAATTCAATAGTTTTTCCTCTTATCTTATCATTTATAATATTGTGTAATACAGCAAATTGTATATTTTTGACTACGATTTAGTTTAAACATGCCATCGGGTTTAGTTTTGTAATTAAGTAAGTAAAATTGTAGACACAGAAAAACATACAAAAAAACACGTTATTATAATTTTTTAAGTTCTGTTGTAATATGCTGAAAACGCTTGAAATTTATATTTAAAAGGCTTTAATTAAGTTGTGAACCTTTTAAACACATACATATACATACATATTGATAACAAACGAAAAAACGCATATTACACTATTAATTGAATAATATATATCTCCATAATTATAATTTCTGAATCAACACCGAACATTTTTCAATATAAAGTCAGTAACCACATTTGTGTACATTTTCACAACAATATTCAAACAAAAACTGATATTGTTCAACATTTCGATTTACATAAACGTTTTGATGTATAAGAAATCATTAATTGTGCAATTATTTGCAATAAAAGTTTACAAAGCAAAAATACAAAATATAAATAGGTTTTCAACTGTCATTTCATTTTCCAGAAATCTGGCAACACTGCGCTCAAATTGTAAACAAGAAACAGCTGACACGCTTATTTCGTATTAGTTGGCACACATTTTTTATATAATGTCGACGAAAACTGAAAATGCTGAGACAAAAGATGCAAAAACTACAGTAAAATTAGAAGATACATGGGCGGTAAGTAATGGATACAAAAGAAAAGAAAACAGCTCATAGAAATTGCCCACAGATCCGACCGTGTCACCTGTATAAAGATGAGCACGACGACTGCACCAGTTTCAAGGCACGTTTCCATCAATATTTCATACACGGCCGGGACACAGATTGTTCACAATGGCTGACGGACTTTAAAAATTGCGAGCGCTATGCGCAATCGAATGGCAACGATGTTGTCGCCGGCGCTGCTGTCATCAAGAGCGAGGAGCAACGACGATTGACACGATTGCGGGCGCATTACGCCAATGATACGTGGACAAAACGTAAACAGCCGCCAGAGGATTGGGCCAAGCCATTACCAGACTGGCTACAAAAGCGCAATGAGAACACATACTTGGAGCTTAAGCAAAAGGAGCTGTTGGGCGAGACGACAGCATCAACAGAGGAACAGCGTTCATTCTGTGCTATTATGTAGCGTTAGCCAATAAAGATATCAACATACGAAGTACTTGTGTTCTGTCTGGCAACGCTGTTCGATCAGCTGTGCGTCCGCATTGTTATTCTTAGGGGGAAGGTGTTGTCGCCACACGCTTTTCGTCGATACACATTTATTTTTTATTGGGTCTGTGGAAGCGGACCACGGTACAATAGTTTGCAAAATGTTAAAGGGCAGCACATTAAAGGCATTGGATGTGAGAATTTGGCTGCGCTTCATTGAAACAAGGTCAGCAGGTAAATATGAATTACATAATCTCTCAGCAACCCTTTGAGTAAATTGTAAAAAATAAACAAAAGAGAAAATCGTTCTGTGTATTACACACCACACCGACAAAAGATGCATAAATTGTTAAAAAACTGTTAGTCAAGGGTATCACCGTTATTCGTTGCAGCTGTCAGCAAAAACGATCGTATGTCAATGGCATCCAACGCACCTATTTAACGTTCAACGATCTGCGCAACAAAAATCGCTCTTACACGAAAAAGGAGCTCGTCGGGTGAGTGAATCTCTTAAAAAACATATAGCATAAAATGTATAAATGTATCAATGTTGACATCTTGCAGCTACTCCATGCAGGACATGTACAGTGTGGTCTCCGATGTCAGCAACTATTACAAATTTGTGCCATACGTGAAGCGTTCCCATGTCCACAGTCGTGACAATGCCGGATTCAAGGCAGATTTAATTGTCGGCTTCCCCCCGCTCAACGAGGCGTATACGTCACGGGTGACGCTGCAGCCGACGATGCTGGTGAAATCGGAATGTCACGATGGACGATTGTTCAACTATCTATTGAACGAATGGCGTTTCAGTCCCGGCCTCAAGGATATACCAAATTCGTGTGTACTCGACTTTAAGGTCGCGTTTCGGTTTCGTTCTCTGTTACACAGTAATATAGCCAATCTATTCTTCGATCTGATATGCGATCAAATGGAGAATGCGTTCATTCAAGAGGTGCGACGACGCAGTGGACCTCCCTCGATTCGTTCGCATGTCCTCGAATCGAAACGATCCTGACAAAGTTAATCTAATGGCTTAGTTGTACTAATATATAAGTTAGAAAAAAAAACAAAACATCATATTCATGTTGTACAGATTTTCGTTCATATATACTTATATATATGTATATTTTTGTTACAACAATTAAACAGATTGTAAATAAACCAAATAACACAAGAACATATGGTATAAGTACATACATAAAATCCATTTCTTCATTAATCGATTCGTCTTTCCGTCCAACAGTCTCGTTATTTTTTGAGGGGATTACTTAAATGTTTAATTGACAGCATCGGTGTTAGTGTGTTTGTGTTTAGAACTAAGTAAAATTAAATAAAAATTCTATGGAATGGCATCGATTAAGTCGAGAAAGATTCTCTGGAGCTGCCTACATCATTACATTACATGTTTACATACAATATCGATATCGATCGATACGTCGTTTATACGAAGTGATCATCATAATGATTGCAATATAATTTATGGTAGTATAACAGGGATACAAGAGATGGAACAATGATTATTACGTGTCATGCAATTTACAATAGCTTACGAATATTGCAATTGATGTGTCTGTCGTATAAACGTTGTCTTGATGGGCAGTTAGTATTTGAGTTGGCAAACAACAGTATACTTTTGAAGAAAAGAAGTACAAGTGTTCCCACGTATATTTCTATGTCGTATATCTAAAGTTCTAACAGTTATCTAACTATATATCGAGTGTGCCCCATATATATGTATAAATAGTTATTGATGCTAAGCTCTCTACATTTAACTTTATACAGGGGGTGGTGTATAACAAACTCTACTTAAGATGGGCGCGGTAAAAAAGTTGTCTACAGTATTAGTAGTGATAATATAAGTTTGCAATACTCTAGCATTGCAGTTATATGTATATATATAGTGTCTTGGGTATGCAAGCTACGGCGTGCCGAAGATCACGTTACGTTCTTCCGTTTACGTTTTCGATATTGTCCAGTGAAATATGCGTGCAACTCTACTTAAGAATCAATTAAGCTATATAGTAGTTTAGTCATAAATGGTTTAACAAATTTCTACAGTTAATAGTTTTGCTAAGAGCTCCTCCTAATGATTATGCAATATAAGGTATACACGATGAAGAAAGGTACAAGTCCTTAAATACTAACAATACTCGATTAACATAAGCTTTGCAAAACATAGCACAACTTACAAATATGTTTTAAGCACGAAATTCGGACGAATGCGAAACAAATGCAGAATACAAACTAAATATATATCAAATACATAAAACTCAAATTCGTTGCTCGAAATGTGGTAAGAGGGACACGGCATTAGCGCAACCATTTCAAATGGTTTACAAAAAATATCACTTGTTCTTGTTGTTCCTGGGCCTCTTCGGGAGTAGAAGGAGGTGGAGGCGACCACGTGGTTGCCATGATGCCGCAGCCGCCACAGCCGCCAACCTCCTTCGCTCTCAGTTGTGTTTGGCACGCTTGCCAAACATATAACCCTTCCAACGTTCCGCTGTCTGTGCAATCAATGGATCACTATCGATCGTCGCCAGCAATAGCAATTGATTCACATGCGTCGCATGGTAATCCCAGCGTGCCAGATTCGGTGCCACGCCTAAACTCAAGTGGCGCAGATCGTAGCTGGTGCCAGAGCCAGTGTCGTAGAGCAGCAGCATCTTCTTCAGCGAATGCATTCCCTGGGCAAACAGTTTACCCGCCTCGCGTGCTATCTTCCCTGGTGCCGTGCTGTTTAGATCGTAGAGACCCAGCAGCGAGTAGATGAAACCGTTCAGCACAAAGGATGGCGGCGTTGTGGGATACTCCTCGTACCTGAAAGAACGGTAAGAGCAGTGTTAGAAATAGGCAAAAAGATCACAAATTGGACACAGTTAAAAACGACTTTGACTGCACTATATTTAAGTTTTATATCAAGTTGATTATTATATCGTATTTCAACATTAATCTCAATCACCACATACATTTTTAAACTTAAACTTTGCATAGTTTTAGGACCAAGATTAAAAGCTCAATTATTCTAGTCTTAGGACGAAGACTAGTTTCTAATATCGAATATCTATCTAATGTAACCATAGAAATTTTTACACTTTGTGGCGACGTGTTATAATTATAAAAAATACGTTTAAATCAAGAACGGTTTTTTGCCAAATTTAGATTTGAAGTAACTAAGTTCTAAGGATTTATAGAAGATCGAGATAGTTAAGTGAACGGACAGAAAAACAGATAATTGCAGTTTAGTGTCTCTTTAACTGTAGGCCATCAACTCACCAGTAATACTTGTCCATAAACTGCGCAAGGACGCCGCCATCGCGAGAGTAGATGCGATACGGCTGCAGACCCAACGAAGCAGCCTTGAGGTAACGCGAATCGCCGCCAGAATGCCAATACGCGCGCGCCAGCACAGAGATGGCGTGACCCTGTCCCATGGCCGAGATCCAGCCGGGACGCAGCTCGGCAAAGCCATTGAGACTGCGGCGCACCGGATTCGTCCAGCCGCCTGTCTTCGTGTCTTGATTGTGCACAAACCACTCGGCGGCATCGTAGAAATGCGCCAAATGATCGCTGGTCGACAGCGTCAAGTTGTCGTAGAATCCAATGCCCAAGAAGGCAATCGATAGCACTTCCAGATCGCTGCGTCGCACCTTCAGTGGCGATCGTTTGTCCCCCATGACGATGCCCTTCTGCACATCGATGTGCAGATCCCGTGTGATATGACGCCACTTGTTCAAGGCGCCATCGCCCAAGCCATAATAGATGTTGGACTCCTGCACGCTGAGCAGTAGCTCGGCGGCAATGTAATGCAACTGATAGCTATGTTTGCTATCACGATTGAGCACTGTGACCATCAGACTGCTGCTGTTGGTGACCAACAACAAATCCACACTGAGCACCAGATCCTGGGTCTGATTCAATTGAATGCTGATGGCGCTCTCATAGCCAATGGTTGTCTCGAACTGGACAATGCTGGTGTTGAACTTGTGATGCCAGATGCGTGTCATATTGCTGGTCTTTGGCGTTGTCCACTCCATCGACTGATTGCCATCTGCATCCTCCAGGATATGTTGACGCGGCGTCGCCTCCGTTAGATTCTTGCTGTAGTGCGCCAAGGCAAATTGTGCTATTTGCGTCGGATAAAAATAGCCACGCTTTTCCCATTGTGTGCTCACAGGAACACCTTCGGCTGCGCTGATACACTTGACGCGATCACGAACCTCCACATTGTAGTTCTCAAAGTACATGAAAACACCACGTGGATCGTATTTGCCCTTCGGGAGATTCACCTTGGCATTGCTGTGCATCCAATTGAATTTGACCACCTCGTTGTTCGTTGAGACAGCACCACTGATATCGAAATATTGCCGCAGAAACGAGAAGGGCACATACACCTCATTGGCATTCTCGTCGCGCTTACAGTGTATGCTGTACTCCTGATTGATCGCGCACTCAATGTCCTGCAGTGGAACGCTAGGCGATGCCTGTTCCTGTTGTCCGCCAGCGCCTGAACTCGTTAGTGCGTCGATCGTTTGGCGTCGGCTCAGCTGACGCACAAAATCCGGAGAGAAACTGAAGGCGGCACAGCGCATATAGATGCCCAGAGTGATGACCATGACGGCCACAATGAGCAGCATCAGCACCGCTTTCAGATTCAGCCGCATGATGAAGAATACTAAAGGTTCGCGCTGCGTACAGAAAACAATTTATATATATTCATAAAACGAGATTATGCAGTTGACCATTTACCTTAAGACTTGACGATTTGCAGCGCGTTGCGACTTCCGGTTCCGTTTGTTGGCGCCTCAGTGTGTGATAAGCTTCATCGCTATGGGCAGCACTGCCTTTGGCATCCACATTCGCCAACTGAAATTCGGACATGCAGATCGTCGTGTCTGGTCACACTTTTTGCAAGCCCTTTTTGCCTTTCGTTTGCTTTTGCTTCTCTTTTAATATTCGCAGCACTCTAACGTCATATTCTAAATATAAAACGAACACACACACACATACACTCGCACTCTAGCCCTGCTGCTGTTGTTGCTTGACTATTAATGTAGTATTATTGCCATATTTATAAATCCTGCACTTTGCAGTCGTAGATTATTGCACATGCAGCTGTTGTTGTTTCTGTTAGTTTGCTTCAGTTAGACTAGTGCACTGCATAGTGCATTGCATGCATTGAAACATTTTGTATTTTATTTATCACTAACTGCATTGGGTTTGTTTTTTTCGTCCATAAATTTATGACATTTTCATCACATTGAAGTTAAAACTCACACTGAGCAAGACTGCTGCAAAAGCAAACACAAACACAACTGCAATGAAGAAGAAGACAAGATACTTGAGTTTACACAGTGCGCAGGTAACGCAATGTGTAAGTTAACATGATGTTGCACCAGCTGCTGCTGCTGCTAACTAGTTGCCGCTGGCGAAACATAATTTTGCAATTTCAAAATAATTTATTATTTCAAATAATCTTTTATATTCAGATATTCAATTACTTGATGTGCAATAAATATTAAGTTTCATCGCAATTTGTATCTTTTATCAGTACATATGATCAGGTGTAAACTATGCTGTTGAGTGTTTTGACAGCTGACAAGCGTTGCCATATCGTTACGATTCATTTTGTAAACAAATCAATTGAAAATAATTGGACGAAAGCACAAATCGACGCGAAATAAAATCAATAAACTGAAGTTATGCCAGCTAGCTTTATTTGAGCAATTTGTCAATGTGATTGTGCCCCATTTGAAAGACAGCAAAAACACCATGAGTGTTTACAGTATGCTAGTTGGCAGCCCTAATCAAAGATAAATCAATAGCGGCGTGTTTTGTTTACAAAAAAACAAAAAATGTTATAATTGCAAAATTTTCGTGTCTAGAATAGTAGAATAAGCAAAAATAGTAAACAAAAGCAAAGAAATGCTTAGTATTAATCCACAAACATGTGCAATATGCTTGCTGCTTCTAAGCGCAGCTCTACCGGCCACAAAAGCCTCCAACGGCGATCGCACACAATTCTTTCACAATTGTCGGCAAAATTGCGAACGCACAAATTGCTCAGCTGGCAAGTATATCGATAAGTGAATGCAAAAACCGTCTAGATTCGCAACTAAATTAAATATCGCTTTTCTAGATGGCCTAGAAATCCAGGAGCAAGCAATTAGTTTTTATGGCCAAACGATATTCGATCGCGTCTTCGGCTGGAGCTGTTCTGATGAATGCTCTTATGGCTGCATGTGGCGCACTGTATTTGCATTCCTGGAGCGTGGCTGGCCCATCCCACAATTCTACGGGAAATGGCCATTTCTTCGTCTGTTCGGCATGCAGGAACCGGCTTCAGTGGTCTTTTCGCTGCTCAATTTCGTGATGCATCTGCGACAGTTGCGGAAATTTCGCCGCGAAGTACGAGTCGACAGTCCCTGCTACATGCTGGCGCACATCTTTGGTTTGGTATGAGATTTTCCTTACAGTTAGTAACCACATATTTTAGAAGGCTATTATAACTTAGTGGCAATCAAAAATGTATGCCAAAGAGATAGGGTCTTTATTACTTAACAATTGCCGCCTTGATCGCAGGAGTTATGCTACAAAGTGTTCGTATCATAAATTAGTTACTCAGATTGCAATTATACTCCTTAAAATTTGAATAGTTGGTTTTGCAAAGTTCATCACTCTTGTCTGTTTCCCATCTCATTGGCTGTCTTTCAATTGCAGACCTGTCTCAATGGCTGGGTGTGGTCAGCAATCTTTCACACCCGCGACTTTCCGCTCACCGAGCTGCTGGACTACGCTTTCGCATACTCCATCATACTGTGCTCACTGTACTGCATGTTGATGCGAATGCTGCATCGATATTCGCTCTTTCTTCGCGGTGTCATCACACTGGCAGTCGTCTCGTACTACATTAATTACTTTGCCTATCTGAGTGTGGGCAAATTTAACTATGCCTTCAATATGAAGGTGAACATTGCTACCGGTACACTGGCTGCTGTGGGCTGGTTTGTGTGGTGTCATCGTGTTCGCTATCGTCGGCCGTACTTTAAGCGTATACTACGATTCTATGTGCTCTTCGCGCTGGCCATGAGCCTGGAACTGCTCGATTTTCCGCCAATACTTTGGATACTCGATGCGCATTCGTTGTGGCATTTGGCCACAGTGCCATTGGTTTCACTGTACTACGAGTAAGTGTAAACAAATTGTACTTCGCAATATTGTTGCAGTTAACATCATCTACTGTTTATTTGCAGCTTCATGATTGAAGATTGCCAAACGCTGCGCAAGGAGAAGGCATTAACAGAGGCTTATCCCTATTATAACAAGGATATTTAATTTATTTTTTTAGGCATACTCGCATATTCTATAATATTAATATTAGCATAGAATACACAAATGTTAACTCTACATTTGTCCACATTGAGATATTGTCACTGGCAGCTTCGGCTTATTATTGGGTCCCGTTGGCACATTCTCAATTTTTCGCATTATTAAGAGACCATCGAGTACACGACCAAATACCACATGCTTGCCATCCAGAAAATTGCATCGCGCACACGTTATGAAGAACTGGCAACCGTTCGTGTCTCGACCACTGTTGGCCATGGCCAGCAGACCCGGTGAATCGTGCTTGAGTGTGAAGTTCTCGTCAGCATACGTGTTGCCATAAATGCTGGTGACGCCGGTGCCGTCGCCTTGTACAAAGTCACCGCCTTGTATCATGAAGTCCTTAATAACTCTATGAAAGCTGGCACCCTTGTAGCCAATGGGCACACCATCTGGTCGATATTCACCCGTGCAGAAGTGTCGAAAGTTCTCAGCAGTTCGTGGCACAGTATCGGCGAACAGTTCAAAAATCATGCGTCCAATTTCCTGACAAACAGAAACAAACGTGTCAAATTTCGTTGGCTTTCTAAGCATTATTATTAGTAACTGCCAACTCACCGTTGTGCCAACCGCAATGTCGAGAAAAACCACAGGATTATTTGAGCTGCGCAATTGCGATTGTATTTGATTCCAGTTTGGCATATTAAATATGTTTAATTCTAATTTTAATGCAAACGTTTAATAAACAGCGTCCACCGGTCGTTTGTTTACGTTTTAAGCGATGATTTAGCCATTCATCGATAAACACACATGCAATCGTGTAGTAGCAGCTATCGATATTTTCCGAGAGCCGGCTATCGCATCGCGTCGTGCAGCTGATTCATACATGTGTTTGCTGCTTGTTTATTTTATTTGTTTGGATTTTTCAAAATAATTGCGTTATTATTAAATACTTGAAGTCACGTTTTACATTACGTGTTGAAGTGTGTGTGCGGCTCGCAAACGTTATTAAATCAAGTGCAAGTGGTTAGTGGTTTCTATTTGCAGCCACCGAGTAATTCATCATTCGGGTAAGTGTGGCTTTTGTTATTTTATTTATATTTTGTGAATTTCCAATTCGTCTCTGGTTAGTGTAAATATAGCCGATTCTACGCATTTTATTTACTTTGGTTGTTCCTCTGTTGTTTGCTCTTTAAATGGTGATTGCACAAAGCGACTTGCATGCAAATTGTGCACGACCCAACTTAACGAAAAAAGTTTCGTTCAATAAACAGTCGGCGTTGTTTTTGTTTTTGGTGTATATTTAAAAATGTGCATATCAAATGCTAAGTAAATGTTTATGTTTATAAATAAGTGGTTTTTGTTCATGAGCTTGGACTAAACATACAATGCATACAAAATGAACTTGTTGATTGTAGGTGTGGTGTGGTAATTAGGAACCCAGCAATAAATTAAATGAAATTCAGCAGCGCAACTTAAAAATTAATACAAATTACATACAGTACATGTATGTTTATGTTAATACTCGGGTACGAGCAGCATTAAAATCATCAGATTTCTTTCATTAGGTACAGGCCTCATTTCAGCTCGAAACTAAAATATCGGTAATACTATCTACACGGGGGAATCCCCCATTCCCATTCTTATTTCAATTGCTCGCCTCATCCGTATCAACATCCGAGATGTCCTTTAGTTTCGTAGTGTTGTTATTATTATTATTATTATTGCTGGTGTTGTTGTTTTCATTATTTTCTGTTGCCTGCTGAAAGTTCTGTTGAATCGTCTTGGGATCCACCACCAAAATGGGCGTACATCCATCCATAAGGTGCTCGCTCTGACTCTGGAACTGCTCCCTCGATATGCTGCGTGTGAAAGAGAAGCGCAGAGATTTGGTACGGGTGAGCTTCTTCTTGATTGGTGGCTTGCCAGCCACTGGCATTGGCTCGGAACTTGTGCGTTCTGTTTCCGGTGTCGCCGGTGCCGAGCTGCTCTCCAATTGTGCATCACGGAGAATCTCCTCGGCGAAGCCTTTGATCTGACTCCAGGCATCCAGAATGTCCTTCTCGGTGGCATGCTCGTAGGTGACACAGAAGCGGATCACATAGCGTCCATTGAACTTGGCTGGTGTCATGTGCATCTTGCCCGAGTGATTGATCTGGGCTAACAGCAGATGATTGGGTTCATCGCCAGTGCTGTAAGCGCAAAAAAAGGAGAAGATAATGTATTGCTCAAAGGATTTGGTTAGGAGAAGCTGGTTTCTACTATCATAAAGAAAATTGCATTCTACAGATTTCAATGCAGTATTTCATAGTGAGAATACTGCAATTTATTGAAGATTTAGTATTTCTCCTAGCTTTATCTATAACTTCAGATATGTGTTTTTATTAAATGCCGTATTTTAAGTCTGAATACCACAATTGATCAAGTCAGTTGAGGTTTTATGAGATGAATGCAAATTCTTATTGTGTAACTAATTAAATTTCTTATTAATGAGAGAAAGAAAGTGTAACTTTATGCTTTGATCCTGCTATGTATTTTTGGCTATGAAAACTTGACACTTACCGCATGCGGAAGCACACTAATCCCAGATGCACATCGTTGCGCACCTCGAAGCGTTCGTCCTTGCGCACCAGCATCTCGAACTTCTTGGCCAGCACCATGTGATTGCGAATATACTCCTGCAGTCCCTTGACGCCATATGTGCGGAAGACAAACCACAGTTTGAGGGCGCGGAAACGACGACTCAACGGGATGCCGTAGTGTCTGTAGTCGACGCCATTCAAGTGCTCGTGTCTCAGGTACAGGGGATTCACATTGAGTGCACTCTTCAGTGTCATCACATCGCGCACCCATAAAGCGGACGCATCAAAGTTGGTCAACAGGAGTTTATTGGGATTCGTATTGAACGAATCGGCATATTCCAAGCCAGCGGAGAAGACACGCATCTCGGGCAAAATGAAAGAGTTGCCCGCATAGGCGCCATCGACATGCAGCCAAATGCTGGACACCTGACGGCACACCTTGCCAATGGCAGAGATGTCATCGAAGGCACAACCGCCCGTGGTGCCCACGGTGGCGACCACAAAGAATGGCGTCAGTCCGGCATTCACATCGTTCTTGATGGCCTGCTCCAGCAGATCCACACGCATCCTGCCACGTTCATCGGCATCGATGATGCGCAGCTTGACCAGCGCCATTTTGGTGGCCTTCTCGATGCTGGAGTGCGCCTCACGACTGGCATACGCAATGAGATTGGGCAAAAAGACGCTGTCATGGACGGTTGTCTGACCCTTCAGCTCGTTGATGGCACGAGCACGTGCCGTGATCAGTGAGACGAGGGCGCACTCGGAGGCGGATCCTTGTAGAGCACCGCCGCCAGTGCTGCCGGGTGCGTCTGAGATGAAGGCCTTGGGCAGACCCAATGCTTTGGCATACCAGTTCATCACAATCGTTTCGAGTTCGGCGGCAGCCGGGCAACTGGCCCAGCTGAAGCCAATGGAGCCGATGGCACTGCTCAGCATGTCGCCGAGAACGGAGGGAAATGAGTTGCCCGATGGGAAGTAGGCGAAGAATTTCGGATGATTCCAGTGGACAACGCCTGGCATGATCTTTTGCTCAAAGTCCTCGAGCACATCTTTGAATGATTCGGGCGATTGGGGCGCGTCCGCTGTAAGGTAAACAAATGTGTAAAAGGCGAAACTCAATTAGTTGGCCCTGGAACGTTACTATATATAGTATATACATATATCTATATATTTTAGCGGCTATAAAGTTGCCGTTTATCCAGCGTACACATCAATATTTATAGTGAATTTGTTATTTTTGGCAGATACACAACATCTCAATCTTTATCTACTCTTCCACCTGAGGTGTGTCGATATACACGTATGTGTGTGTGTGTGTGTGTGTTCGAATGTTTTTGTTGGATTTTTCGCATAATTAATTGATTTGTTTAGTTGAACTATAGAGATATAGAGATTGCGGTATTTCAGCAGATGTAAATATTTATGCCAGCTAACTGTGCGCAATTCGCTTGAAATTCGCTTGAAAGCAACAAAAAACTCAATGAATCTCAGATCTCAAGTCAACTTCATGCCCCAAATTGTGCCCACGCCGAATTATTCACGGTTACTAGGTGCCCACATATGTATGTATAAATTTTTTTTGTGAGGGAGAGTGAGTGATCTCTATAAGTACTACTACTATTAGTAAGTATTGTTTGCTCACACACTGCAAAACAATTAGTCAACATGAATCCACAAGTTTCTGAAGAGCCTTTCGAGTTGTCCGTCTGTCCATCTGTTCATTTGTTCGACTGTTGTTCAACAATTTGCGTATTTTCACGATTTTTATTTTCTTACTTTTGCACCTCTTTGACTATATGTATATATTTCGTGTGAAGTGATATATTTATTTTCTTATTTTTCTTTTCTTTTTTCCCCCCCTCGTTCTATGCTCGACAAATTTGCTAATTTGTTTAGAAGCTTTAACTAATTGTTGTTTACAATTCATCACATGCATTTAATGAAATCTCAAGTTATTCACGTCTAAACAAAAATTTGCTTTTGCAAATTTGTTTTCAATGTTCGAAAATAGAGCAAAACTATTTTTGAATGAATATTTGTCGAATTGCATTTACAAATTCCATTCAGAAAATAAATACATGTATTTGTAATTGTAATTTTGATATTTACATGATTTAATAATGTCTGGAAATACATACCTGGCAATAGCTTTTTCAAATATCCGGGATTGAGCGTGGGCGCCACATCGCGTTCCTCGATATTGCTGCCATATTCGCATATGTAATCGATAACTTCCTTGCCGTATTTACGAAACTCTTCAACATTCATTATGGCAATTCTTTTTTATTTCTATTGCTTTAACACTTGACAAATTGATTAACACTTTTTGCTGACGCTTTAACACTAGTACATATGTTTCTTTGTCAATTCCTATTTATGCTATAACACTTTTCTTCTTGTTTTCTCACTTTACACTTTAATCCGTTAATATGTTTATATATGTGTGTATATGTGTATCCACGTTGTGCTCGTTGCAGCTTCCTTTGCGCGAATGACTCGAACTTTGTTGCTGCATTCGTTTTTATATTCGCATTCGCTCTCTTGAGCGAGCGAGCTTTGCTCTCCCAATTGCCTTTGTCTCTCTCTCGCGCGCTCGCTCGCACGCGCTTGCCTCTAGTATTAACACCTGTAATTGTTGTTGCCAGTCAGTTTTTGACGCGAGTGTCTCGTGATTGTTGTCTTCTTTCTTGGGCGGCACTCAAATTACTTGACGTCGTCGTCATTGGTTGGATCGCTGGGAAACCCGCATTGCCATTTTGCTTGGTTCGCCTCAAGCCGCAGTTCTCTTCGTGCCTGTTTTTTTGTGTGGGTCGCTTTAAGGTTTGTTACAAAAAAAAAAACGTACAAAAATAAAATACAAACCTAACAAAAAACGAGAAAAATCCCTATTTTGTTTGCCATAATTATATATTTTGAATGTGAAATGTAAAGTTATTCGTGCAATTGATTAAGTCTTTATTAATAGCAAATTACAACTGGATATGTGTTTATAACTTTAATTGGATAAATTATAGATATATCTCTGATTGTCATGACTATCATCATGCAAGGGTAGTTTTTACCGGGTAGTTGGGAATGACTCGTAAGCACTTAACAACTCAGCACATTTTCATCTATGATTCAGATCAGTTGAAGCATATCATGCACAAAATTTTGGTAGTTGGGAAAAGTCTGTTAGATAAAGTTTCATCTGTGAATCAGATTATAAGGAAATGAATAGTCGAAATTGTACATGGAAAACTGAAAAAATCTCGTTCTCTGATTCAGAAGATTTTAGATAAAAAATAAACATTTTGTTGGGGGAAATCTGGAAAACTGCAACCTTCTATGATTCAGATCGTTTGTTGGTATAGGTCAAATAATAACGCTAATTAACATTGCCAAATAAATAAAGCTTCAAGCTAATATGCAAACAGAATATTTCCTTAATTGGGAGGTAATTGCAATGATTAGATTATTATTAAAAGAGAGATATATTTAGCTTATTGCTTCTTAAGTATTCATCTAAAATAAACGTTTGATTAAAGTGTGCTTTGATGTGTTGCAAAATTAACTCAATTTCGTATTATTTTTGCGTTAAATAAAAATATAATTTCACATTATAACATACAAAATAAACTAACAACATATAATGATGACTATGAAAAATGGTTGAAAAATGTTAAGTAAGGTAAGTTAAGCAACACTTTAGATAATTATTCAATCTAGGGGCGGTTGCTCCTTCCTTCTTTATTTAACTTATTGATATTTTAATTACAATCACCTAATGATAACTTAATTGAAATTAAATGATAAATCATTTTTGCTTCTAATCGATAAGTCACGTTAAGTTGAATCGCTCCTTCAAAGTTTTTTTTTCGACTGGAGATCGAGTTCTTTGAGAATTTTAATTGCCTTTCTTCTTTTTTTTGGTTTGGTCATTTTTCGGGGAATTTTTTGTCAACTATTAGGGAACGTGCTGTGAATAGGCATTGAAGAATTAGTGGATAGTGGATAACTAATTCTCAAAGGCGGCTTTTTGAATATGCGGCCAGATGCTGAGATACCTTTTTTTTTGTGTGTGCTTATTTCTTGTTTGAGTGAGGGGAATCACTTTTAGCGCACATGGCAAATAATTGAGCAAATACAAAGTGTTGGCCAATATTGTTAACAGTTAACAAGCCGATGCCTGCCTGCATTTTACATTTGAATCCCCAACAAATATGACGAATCGCAAATGGGGTAATAATGTGACGTAGTTTGCCACTTCAACGGATTCTCCAGAAAGAATAGAATGCAAAGGAAAATGAGAAAAACCACAAAATTGCAATATATCAAAATGGAATTAATGCTCTTTGAGCTCTCACACTGTTTGAAATGGGCGTGTGAGTGGATGAATAAATTGAATGAATGAATGGAACTGCATTGTTTTCATTCGCCTTGAGGGGTGTGTGTGTGTGTGTGCTAATTAGCTTAGTAGTGTTAGACGTTAAGTGCTTATATAATCGACGCTAAAACATGGTCCAGAGTTCAAAAAACAATTGCCACCAGCTGCTGGCAGCAGTCAACTTCCAGTTGCCACCTAATGCCTAATCAATCAGTCGACAGGCTCAGCTGAGCAGAGCAGAGCATACAACAATCAAGCACGAGCAAAATTTGGTCGATCGAAGCTCGATTTGCAGCTGATTCATGCTGCGCACGCGCCTTTCTGATGGGCAATGTGCGGGCCAGCAAAAGAGACATTGACAGCGAATGACTTGGCGATTATTGTTGTTGGGATTGCTGTTAACCTGACTGACTGAGTGACTGACTGACTGGCGATCTTCTTTTGTCGGCTCGCTTCGCACTTCGCACCCAGCAGCGTTGCCCCGAAACTTTCATTCACAAGCCACGATCGCAAATGACGTCGTATATCTAAATATAGAGTTTTTGTATTCAGTTTACGCGGTCACACTTCAAAATGTTGTGTTGGCTCGTTGTCGTCCATCCGCCTTCCTTCCATCCGTCTCGAATCTTGAACCAAGTTGCGCTGTGTCTGCGTCTGGCTCATTAATTATGAGATTTGATGTAGTTGGCACGACCAAACACCGAAATATCGAAATAACATGCGAATCGCTCATCATATGAATTATATTTTTTTTTATTTTTATACCCGCTACCCATAGGGTAGAAGGGTATTATAACTTTGTGCCGACAGGAAACGTATGTAACAGGTAGAAGGAGGCATCTCCGTCCCTATAAAGTATATATATTCTTGATCGGCGTCGATAGCCCAGATGATCTAGCCATGTCCGTCTGTCCGTCTGTCCGTATGAACACCTAGATCTCAGAGACTATAAGAGATAGAGCAATAATTTTTTTTCAACAGCATTTGTTATGTTATGTTTGCAAGCAGATCAAGTTTGTTTCAAATTTTTGCCACGCCCCCAACCTCCCCCGCAAAGCAAAAAAATCGAAAAACAAGCGTAATTTTAAAGCTAGAGTTCCGAATTTTGGTATATACAATAATAACTATAGTAGCTATGATTTATTTTATTATTATTTGGTTGCGATCAAATAAAAAGTGTCGAAGTTATTAAAGAAATTCTTTGCGTGGGCAAAAACGCCTACTTACTAGGGGTCTGAGTTGCTTTGGCTGACAATCTGGTATATTGTGCCGTAAATTTTGAATGCGGTACTATATTGATATACCACATATACCATTTGATATATTTTTAGTATTTTTGCAGTATATTTGGTATATTTGGAGAATAATACCGTAAAATATATTGCTTTTATTTAAAATGGGTATCGGGTATCTCACAGTCGCGTACACTCGACTGTAGCTTTCATACTTGTTGTTTTCTTTTTTCGTTCTGTTTGAAATTTGAATTTCGCTTTCGTCATTGTCAACTGGCTTGACAACACAATACTAACACACTTATTGAATAATTTTAATCATATATTTCTGTTTTGGGTATTTCGGATTTTGCCTAATCACAACTTTGGCATTTCAAAGCGTTATATGCTAATTTATCCCCATTAAATTGCACAAAATGTGTCGATTCTTTCTTCACACTGTCTGCCCATGCTAACATATGATTTATTTCGGCTTTTATTTTATTGGCCCCTCATTTAATTTTATTTCTGACTGTTAATTGAAAAGTTTGTTTGTGCCTATTGTATTTCATGATCGCCTGAAAGTCGTGAGCTAATTAATTCAACTGAAGAGCTTCAGTTTATGGGAAACGTTTAGTCAAAACGATGCGAGATGTGATTTTATTAGGTTCGGATTTCAATCAGATTACAAGTATTTTGAATACTTGAAATACGACAGCATTTGGCTGTTTCTATTCTTGGCCAATGACGATTTTATTGCCATGAAGAAGTGGATCAAAAAGAGCTCGAAACTTGGTAAAAGGTGATGGTTGCTGCATAGAATGTGTTTTAAAGGTCTAAGAAGTATCTTCTTATACGATTGATGCTTCAATTTTTACTTAGAAATTACTTAAATTCTTATTAATGTCATTGAAAACTGGCTTTGCGCTATAATTCATTTCATACAATGAAAATATTGAACGCACATTTGTGCATATTTAATAAACTTGGCTTAGCATTGATTCCAACGCAATGCGAGCGATATTTTGGTAATATTTCATCACTTATCAATACTGAAAGTTAGTCAATAATAGATCCTTTAAAGCGCTCTATTGATCTGCAGTTTTTCCCTGAATTTTCTTGGTGCAAAAAGGTTGCCAATGGAAAAGTTGGGACTGCACAACAATTATAATGAGATTGTGCGGGATTTGATTAAGAATTGGGAGTCTCCGATTGTGTATTTACGTCAGCTTGGTTATCTGCCGAATGATTACGAGGATACATCGAAAATTAAACCCAATTTGGATGCGCTCATGAGTCGCATGGAGCGTGATGATGAACGCGACTCATTGCGACAAGAAGTGGACAAATCCAGACAGCACTTTTGTGGAGTGCAAGATGTGAAACTGAAGCAGAAGCGGGAGAATGCGATTGGCAAGTATGGCATCAAGTATCCCACTGTCGATCAGTTGTTGGCCATGAAGCAACCCTCTTTAGCTGTAGCTATGTCTGCGGCGGTGGATGAGTTGATGCCCAAGCAGAAGGCAGCGGATCATCAAGCCTACAGCAGAAATGCTCAGTTGATGCTGCTCACTTAGCTGTTGGCAAAACAGCAGCCGGATCAAGTACAGTCGGAGGTGAATCAAAAGTCTGAGGACTTTCTGCAACAGTTGGTGGCAAAGACAAGTCCGGTGGCTGTCGGTGGCATGCCACAAATAGCCGCTGCGCCACAACAATTGATAGGAGGAGATGCCAACGCGATGAGTAGGTACAATCTGGTTAAATCCTTAGATAAACTCGCTATTCATTCGTCTCCATGCAGTCGCCCGGTTGAGGCGCAATCTAAAGTTCAGATTGATGCACCACAATATCTAAACTGGGATATCGACAGCAATAAACTGAAGCAAATCTCACCGCTGGAGAAGAATGCATATGTGGACAAGCTGGTGCGCATCTATGTGAAAAAGCAAGAGACCCAAGGAGAACCGAGAAAATCTTTAATATAAACTTATATTTTATACATTTTTTTTGTGGGTAAATTGCGTTGAGGCAAGTCTCTCGTTGTTGATTCATTGAGTACGACGTCATGGCCATGGCATCATGCAGAAATTATGATTTGTTTATCGCGTAATTAGTCTACCAGAGCTCTGTGTGTGTATGTGTGATCTTGCACGTAATTGTGGTAGTTGTGGCTAGAACAACATATGCCAGAGAGGGTCCAAAATAACACAATGCCTCAGTGAAACAACAAAGGAAATCATAAATCTCGCAAATAATCGGTAGGATAAGCATTTTGGATCTTTTAGTACGAATTTGTCATCATTGCTATTTCTATAATTATCGATCCATTCATGCTTTAAGCCCACCGAAAAACTATGATGATAACACATGTGCTATAATCGCAATTTTTTAAAGTTTGTTTAACCTACTTTAAAGTATTTTTAATACGGTTTTTTTTTTTAGATATATAATAGAAGATATAGTTATTATACCCGCTACCCATAGGGTAGAAGGGTATTATAACTTTGTGCCGGCAGGAAATGTATGTAACAGGTAGAAGGAGGCATCTCCGACCCTATAAAGTATATATATTCTTGATCAGCGTCAACAGCCGAGACGATATAGCCATGTCCGTCTGTCCGTCTGTGTGTCTGTCCGTCTGTCCGTATGAACACCTAGATCTCAGAGACTATAGGAGATAGAGCTATAATTTTTTTTTCGACAGCATTTGTTATGTTTGCACGCAGATCAAGTTTGCTTCAAATTTTTGCCACGCCCACTTCCGCCCCCGCGATTAAAAATAATCGAATTACAAGCGTAATTTTACAGCTAGAGTTACGAATTTTGGTATATACAATAATAACTATAGTAGTTATGATTCCTGAAAATTTGGTTGCGATAAGATAAAAATTGTGGAAGTTATTAAAGAAATACTTTTGTATGGGCAAAAGCACCTACTTACTAGGGTCTGAGTTGCTTTGGCCGACAATTTGGTACATTGTGCCGACTATGGTATATTTTGAATTGTGAACTATATCGATATACCAAATATACCATTTGGTATATTTTTAGTATTTTTGCAATATATTCGGTATATTTTGAAAATGATATTGCTGATGATTTTGCTTTTATTAAAAATGGGTAGCGGGTATCTCACAGTCGAGCACACTCGACTGTAGCTTTCTTACTTGTTTTTTAATTAGCGAATGCAATAAAGCCACAGCATGAGTTAAAATGAAAAATAAAAAAATTATACTGGCTAAATAATAATATGCCATAGAGAACTAAAAACAGCTGCAGTTGTTGTCTTCCATATCAAATTATAAATATATGTAATTGGTATATCAATATACTGTCATAGACTACTAAAGATATTTAAAAAATACTAAAATAATATACTAAAAATATAAAAATATTAGGTTGTTTGGTAATGACACCGGTTTTTACATTCAAATCAATAATTAAACCGGTATGTGATTACCAAACAACCTAATATATATTTGGTATATTCATACACGGCGTACATACTAATATACCATAGAGAACTAAATATACCAAAAATATACGACAGTCATTTTTTGTTATATCAAATTATTTCTTGAATTTCAATAAAGACTGGAAAGTGTGGAATAAAAATACTAAAAATCATATTTGGTATATCAATATACTAAATATACCAAAAATAGATGACAGCTATTGCTTGCCATATCAAATTATTTCTTGAATAACTTTCAAGTTTTTTATTTGATCGCAAACTAATTTTCAGAGACTATAGATATTATTGCGTGTTCCCATAGAAATTGTTCTGCCTTTTTCCGACGATGACATTAATCAAATAGTTAAAAGAGCTGTTGAAACTGTGCATAAATCGCTATTTATTCGGTATACTTCATAAACATTAGATGATTTGAGCAACAAAATTTATGGCTAACAGAGAAAGGTGCTTGCATTTACTACATCAAATATTTATAGGGAAAGACAGTTATTATTAATTGTATATTGTATTTGTAAATTGGTCTAGAATTCAACTAGGCGCCACAGCTAAATGTGAAGCGCGCTTTTCAAATAGTTTTGCATAGTTAATTAATTAAAGCGAGCAAAAATTTAATTGTGATTATCCCGAGCGGAAGATAATTTCCTTAGAACCATTGGCGATTTTCTTGGCGATTGTTGTTGCTGCTGCTGTTGTTGTTGTTGCTGTTGGAGAATAGATTGTTGTTGCACATTCACAAAGCCCGTCTCGTTCTCCGGTGATGGCGATGAGCCGGCGCCCGAATTGCGACGTGAAGACGAAGGTCGCACATTGGTATCCAGGTGTCGGAAACTGTCAAAGCGGAAAATTAGTGGAAAACTCTAGTTGAGGAAACAAGAAATTGGCAGTAAAAAACTGTGAATCTAAAAAAAACTTAGAGAAAATAAAAGAAAACAAAATGAAAAAATACAAAAGGAAAATATTCAAATTTAAAAGATTTGCAAAGTAGCTTTAAAAATAGCAATAACATTTCTAAAATTAATAAAGAAATAAATTAAAATAGAATTGATATTTTAAAAACTTGCAAATATAAGTACAAACAAAAATATTTAAAAAAAGAATACGATCACTTTTTGTTTTCGCTGACCTTTCGTTTTAAATATGTTAAATATTAATAGTGAAGCAAAATTATTATGCAGTAGAATTGATTAATTGCTTAACAATAACATTTAAAAGAAATACGATCGACATTTATTTCTGCTTCCTTTTCGTTTTAAATAACTTAAATATTAATAATGAAGCAAAATTAAGAATTAATTAATAGAAATGGTTTTTATAATTTTTAGTATTGTTAACATTTGTAAAATTTATTTAGAAGCTGGATTCCAAATATAATTTGAATTATAATATATGGTACATAGGATTTCCAAGTTATTAAATGAAGAGTATGGATTATACCAATATTTAGTGGCTTATTAAGTCTGAGATTCAATCTTAAGACTCATTAGACTTACCGCAAGGAGCAGTTGCTGCCCTTTTCCTCGTTGTTACTGTTGAAGAGAAACGCCAATGGCCAGGAGATCCAGGAGTTGTGATCCACCGAGCTCTGAGTGCGTATGATGGGTGCACTGCCTCGACTCACCACCGGGGATGGCAACTCCATGGATAGCTTCGGTGTGCCGGCCTTATTGATGGCCGGATTATAGATCTTGGGATCGCTGACCATGCGGACGAAGAACGAACGCTTCTGGGCCAAAGTGTCTTGTTTCTTGCGATTGATAATCTCGGTGATCTCGTCGTGTTGTTCCTTCTCCAGCAGCTCGTTTGCAAAGTCCACAATGGTGTCCCAGGCGTAGTCGATGTCCTCGCCGGTGGCATTCTGTGCCACCGCACAGAAGCGTATGATATAGCGTTCGTTGACGCTGGCGGGGACCATATGCAATTTGCCCGACTCGTTGATGGCGCTGAGCAACTTCTCGTTGAGCTTGTCGCTGCCCTTGAGGCGAAAGCAAACCAGTCCAAGCTGCAGGAAATCCACAATAGATAAAGACACGGTCCATTGTGATGTCGAGCATAATGAAAATACAATTCCATTGAAAACAAATCAAATGTGTCTGAACAACATTGCGTATACGCAATGTGAGTGCTCTATTACGTGTATTATGAATTACGTGAGTTGAAGCATTTCGGAAATGCGGAGGAGGGCCAATTGAATGCGAGTTAACAAAACAAAACTCTGGCCCCCAAAGCAGCTGTCATGAATCACTTATTGTATTTTGGTCTTGTTTCTATTGCCAGCATTCGTTTTTTCTTTTTCTGTTTTCTGTTTGCGCCCCTCTCAATTTTGTATGGCAATTATGCCAAAACACTTCAATTACCAGATTTTTGCAGTGGCCGTTTCTCTTGGCATTTTTTGGCATGATATTCCGCACGTTCACTACTGCTTGGCTTCTTGGCTTTTGTTGGTGGGTGTGAAATAGTTTACGATGCGATCCAAGACAAATTTCATAATTTGATTTTGATTTTTAGTCAAGTCAAAGTCAATGTCTAATGTCTATATATCTCTGGGTTTATGTCTATGTGTGTCTGCATTTGCGTCAGCTCAACAATTTCCCCCGAAATAATACTTTGATAAATGTTTAACAAGCACAACAATCAACTACACACACAGACACACCCACACACATCCAATAAAAACGAACACAAATTTGTTGTTGTTGTTGCTTAAACGCATAAAAGTGCTTTGAACTCGTCTCATGATTGATTACGGTAAAAGCATTAAATGTAACTCACCTTGACTTGATTACAAATCTCAAAGCGTTTATCTTTGAGCACCAGCTCCTCAAATCGTTTGGCCAGTTTGATATGGTGACGTATATAGTGCTGTAGTCCGGATATTCCATAAGAGCGCAGCACAAACCTACGAGATTTACCAAAAAAAAAAAATAAATAAATAAAATAGCTCAATCAATCTATTTAAATAACGAATTTACTAAGCGATTATATCATGCCGTTACCAATTTATTTGAATACTAATTTAACTTCAAATATTTTGTGTAAATTTAGTTTGTAAAAAATTCCTGTGTTCGGTCAGTCAAAATCTTTCAATTTAATTTTATGTGATAGTAAATTTAATTTGCTAATTTGGTGTATATAATATATAGTATAATTTAAGCATGGCAGTATAATTTAAATACAACTCAAATTACAAAATAAATAAACTAGTTGAGTTCTTTCTTTTAAATTTCTTTCACTTAATAGAAATACAACTTTCAATCATGCGTTCATTTTGGCTTCCATAAAAGGAAATCAATTGACACCTCACGCTCTTTAAATTCGCCATATATAATTCTATTGTGTAGTATTGAGAGTTTTTCTCTGAATTCAATGAGTAACCGCTGGTTTGCAGAGATTGACGACAAGTTTTTTTTTTGGCAAAAATTTGCCAAAAAGAATCTGTGTTGAATCCATGTGTCAAATTTATAGACTCCAGCGCCAGCTGTCAGTGGGAGATTGATGGGTTTGGGGCGTGTTCAAAGCTTAGGTGTTGTGGGCATCAGTTTGGCGAAAGATTTTGTTTTTACAACTAAATCGCATGCAAATAATAAAGGCAGGTGCTTCAAGTGAAGTGTGCTCTTCAAGCTAAGCAACATACTTGAAAGCCAAAAAAAAAGAAAAGAAATATATTTGACAATAGTCAACAAAAAGTCATTCAGGCTTGACTCTTAAGGGTCTTCGGGCTTGTTGTTAGATGAGGTGTTTTTTTCACTTTTTTTTCCATATTTATTTTGCTGTTTCGATTTTTGAATACCCGTTACCCATAAGGAAGGGTATTATAATTTTGTGTTGATAGGAAAAGTAACAGGCAGAAAGAAGCATCTCCGATTACATAATAACTATATATTTTTGATCAGCGTCAACGATACAGCCATGTCCGTCTGTCCGTCTCTATGAAATCCTAGATCTCAGAGACTATAAGAGATCGAGATGTCATTTTTGTCTACAGTACTTGTTATATTTGCACGCAGATTAAGTTTGAAAATTGTTCTGAAAAGTCTAAATCAGATTAAAATGGTAGATGTTACGTAAGAATTACTTTTGTATGGGCAAAAACGCCTACTACAATCGGGTCTTAGTTGCATTGGCTGACAATCTGGTATATTTTGCAACCTATGGTATATTTTTTATGTAGTACTATATCAATATACTTAAAGTCGCATTCTGTATATTACTAATATTTTTGCTGTGTATTAATTTGGTGCATTTTAAGAATAATACCGCTCTGGTTTACTATTATTCACATTGGGTAGCGGGTATTTCACAGTCGAGCACACTCACAATAGCTTTCTTACTTGTTTTGTGTTGGCTTTTTGCTTGTTTTGGGGCGCTACATACCACAGTTTCAGTGAACGAAAGCGACGACTGAGTGGAACTCCCCAATGACGATAGTCGATGGCCGCATCCGAGTAACCGTGCTTGAGATATAGCGGATCCACAACCAGAGCTGATGTCAGACGGATGCGATCGCGCACCCAAAGCGTTGAGCAGTCAAAATTGGTCAGTAGCCATTTGTTGGGATTCGTATTGAATGAGTCGGCATATTCGATGCCCTGTTTTGTTTGTCGAAATGATTAGCATAAACATTGACTTGCTGGATAGTTGACTACGAATACGATACCTTGAGCAACGGCTTCAGCTCCGGACAGATGAAACTATTGCCAGCATACGCGGCATCCACGTGCAGCCAAACGCAGGGGAATTTCTTCAGCTCTTTGCCAATTTCGGGCAGATTGTCGAAGGCACAGGAGCCGGTGGTGCCCAGCGTGGTCGACACAAAGAACGGCACCAGTCCCTGTAGCTCATCCTCCTCCATAGCCTCGCATATGGTTTGGCCACGCAGACTTGCATTCTCATCCGGCTCGAGAATGCGCAGCTTGACAAAGCAAATCATCGCCGCCTTCTCCACACAGCTGTGCGCCTCCTTGGAGCAATAGGCCATCAGCTTGGAGAGCAGATGACCCTCCTCCACAAATGGATGCTGCGCCTTGAGACGCTTCAGCGCTTGGGCGCGAGCTGCCAACATGGTGACCAACACACACTCCGACGCCGATGTCTAAACCAAAGTGTTGTAGTCAGCAGATACTTTTTGGGTTATTCCTTTGATCTTTTTACCTGTATCACACCGCCGCCAGTGCTGCCCTCTTTGAGTGCGAGAAAGTGATCGGGCAATCCAATAGCCTTGCCCAGCCAGTCGAGCACAATAGTCTCCAGTTCGGTGCACGCCGGACTCGCTGCCCAGGAGAAGCCAATGCAACCGATGCCATCGCCCAGCATGTCGCCCAAAATCGAGGGGAACGAATTGCCCGCCGGGAAGTAGGCGTGGAATCTTGGATGCTGCCAATGCGTTACACCGGGCATTATCTTATCCTCCACATCCACCATTATTTGATCCCAATCCTCTGGCTCTTGCGGCGCTTCAGCTGATTAAATGAAAGGGGAAATTAGAAACGGGCATATTTGCTTTTAAATGTGCAGTGCAGATTAATGGATAATAGAAGTAAATCACTAAATAAAACAATGCATCATTTGTGCATCTAGATATACAGATATGCAGAATAAATCAAAAAATGTATTTTTATATGTTCAAAAATTCACAATTTTCGTCAGCGCCTAAATTAGGCTGCAACCGAAATGTTTAAAGTTTTGTAAAAAGATCAAATGATAAATTGAGCGATATGTTTAAATATCTAAAGATTCATGTTTATAGATGTATTTTTATTTACAGTTTTTTTCTTAAATGTTCTTTGGCTAGACTGAAAGGTTATTATTGGTCTAGCTGCGAAAAATGATGTTTAATCAATAATCATTTTGAGCATAAATCTTTGATTATTTAAGAGAAATTCTATCGAATAAATCGCTAGTATTTATTAATTAAAAATTGGTTCAGCATATTTTCGACAATTTCGTCTTTATATGTGTAAAATGTAATTACTTAAATTATTATTTTGATGTCTATTAGGTGACACTCGCAAGCAAAGGCAATAAAGAATAGAATTAAAGAAATTTATCATTTTAAAGTTATCGATGTGATTGATGCCTTTAATCACAGATTTCATAGGGTAACAGTTAATTCGCAGGAAAACATTTTGTTATTTGGAAAGGTTACATAAGATTAAAATTAACACTAACGCATTTTTAAAGCCATGGCTGCAAAGGGCTTCGGCCTCTTTCTCTTTATTGTGTTATTTATATCATTAACGAATATTTTTAAGTTGGATACTGCACTGGTTAGATGAAACAATATTCTCAAGTATGAACTTAGTATTCCCCTGGTTAGAATAGCTTGGTTCAAAATAAGCTATTCTAACCATAATAATAAGCTATTTTACTTTATAGCAATTTTAATCTTTAAATAACAATGTTTGATCAACACAACAATTTTGTTGTTGTTCATGGTTTTCAACTGATTGAAAGTGGTGTCTAGGAAAGCAATATAATTAAAAATCTAATGGTCGACTTATTTTGAACAACATTATTAGAAAGTTGTAAGATAAGATAAGCTGTATGAATTTGTGAAGTGTGTCAGAAACTTTTGTGACGATGTCTTACTTTAGAATCAGGTTAAAGAACTTAGCAGAAGCTTATAATATTGAGTTAAATTCCAAAAATAATAAAACTACAATAAATAATTGTATTAAATGTAATAAATCTTTATTAGACAAGCAAAATTGCAATCGAGTTTGAATCGAGTATTTATTGTAGCATACATTTGGGCGCACCACTTAAAACCTAACATATGAACTAAGAAGATAAGATTCGTTTATGGAATACAATTTTTGAGAAAAGAAATATCGAATATTAAACTATATACAGATTTCTTAAATTATTAAAAGAGCCTAAAAAATATATATATATATATATATATATATATCTGCCAGTTCATGCTAAATTGCATTTCATGCTATAAATTTAATTGTGTGAATCTGTTGTGGCATTGAGATGGGGTATTCACCCGTCGGAAACTTACATGGTAACAGATGCCTCAGATAGCCGGGCTCCACGCTGGGCGTAACGCGCCGTTCGCCCAAGGTTTCCAGATAGTTGCAAATGTATTCGACCATTTCCACGCCACGTTTTCGAAATTCGGTGCTATCCATCGTTATTTGTTGTTTCGTTTCTCTTTATAATTATAGTAGATTTATTTTTATAGTGCTCTCAATGAATCAACTAGTAGGCATGTTCCGGAAAATCATATAAGAAATACGAATGAAAACAAACAGATTAACAAGGCAAAATTTCGTTTATTTTGTTGTCAGTTAATTAAAGTGTTTATTGCAAAGTCTTTTGCAAGACGAATCACTTTGTAATTTATTTCCAACTAAAGTATAGTCGTTTTGTTTACATTTCTATGCACTTGTGATTGTGTTTTAACTTTTTTCGAAACGCGCAAATTTCACACACTAATTAAATAAAGTTAAGTTCTCCATTTTCTCAATTTTCGTTTCGCTTTTAAGCTTGTTGCTTTGATATCTTTATGACTTGTTGATTTAATTGTTAATTGATGGTGTGGCAACTTCTGTTGCAACTATCACTGTGTGCACTTACTTATCGCCGCGACTGTGCGAACCGCTGGCCACGGATTGCAAACCCCAAATGATCCTGACTCTGCGGTTTGGCCAGGAGCTAAGCTCGGTTACTTGCCATCGCCATCGCCGTCGTCGTCGTCGTCACAGTCGCTGCCTTGGCATGTCTAATGAATGCATACTTCAACGAACCACAAACACAGAGGAGAGAGGGGGGAAGTCACAGAGTGGGTGCTGATACTCACAGCTTAGGGGGAGTTTGTGAAGCTGAGCTATTAAGGGTAGGGTGCTGCAAATAAATGAAATATTTGCGGAAGCACAGTGGTTGCAAAGTAAAATAATTGAAGAGATAGTAAGAATTAAATTAAAAATAAAATTGAATAAACGAAAAATGTATTTTTAGCGATTAAAAAATAATGAGACCTTGCTTTAATTAAAAGCTACTTAAAAATTAAATTTGTAACTAATTTAGATATTAAGCATAATGTAAAAATACATTAAGTATTTCATTTAAATTTTAATCTTAACCAATTTTGAATTAACAATCAATAAATGCGCTGCCAATATTTCATATCTTTCATAGCATTCAATCTATTTGTATGTGTGTGAGTGTGTGCGAATAGTGGTATAAGTATGAATGCTGAACGGTGCGTGAAAATATGCAGCAGCCCTTACAAACATTTACGATATTAGAGCTTTTTCAAAGTCGAGGATTACGTATACGCAAATCGAATTGAGGCAAGTGTCGAGTTCTCAACGCATGCTGTTGCATGTTTAGTAATTTTCCAGGCGTTGTGTGTGTCGCCCCTTTTATGTAATTTGATGTAATGCATTTAACCAAATGTATATAATGTTAATTTAAAGTACGTGTTTTCCTATTTATTTTATTGTTGTCACCAGACACTCACGAGTCCAACAAGTCACATACTCCCACATACACACACACCCAGTCCCAGGATGCTGGCATCCTGTCCTTTTGCTTTCATGCCACACTCGTTTTATTAATAACTTCCGCACCAAATACAATTACACTAAGCAACAAAAAAAAAGGCGCTTGAAATGAAGCTTTAATTAAACTCCTAACGAATATTTCTAATGATACCTAAGATGAACATGATTAAAGAAAATATTCTTAGCATCTTCAAATTCTTATAAAAAAATCCAATATAATGTTGTCATCAAGCTACGATTTTTGAATTCATAAATAATGATATTGATGATAATGATCAAGTTACGCTTTTTGAATTTATAAATAATAATGTGATAATGATAAGGATTTGATAAATAATAGTGAATAAATTATTTTTGTTTGACAATAACTGAAAATGTGTTGAAAGTTTGTATCACAGAAATTGCATTCTGAAACTAATGCCGTAATAAATTACTTATGTAATTCAAAGGCAACTTTAAAAATCCTTTTAAATTGTTTATAACAAATTTCATCCTTAATAAATGAGCATAGTTATAAATATGCATATTTTGAATTGATCGATTATAAAAACATTTTATTTTTATCCTTGTATCTATATTTGTTTGACTATAGCTGAAAATTTGTGTTTTATAGAAACTACATTTGAAAATTAACGCCTCAAATAATAGTTGAAAGTTTTGAAAGTTTACATAGAAAAATTAATTCTAAAAATGAATTATTAAGGTAATATTTCATATAGAAGTATGAAAAGAGTTAGTTTGATTAGACATAAAAGATTCACAAGAATGTTAAACTGAAATCATTTAATGTGGTTTAAAATGTTAAAATTTTTATTTTAAGAATGCATTAATTATTTTATTTTTATTAAATCTTGAACAATTTTTTTTTTAATAATTAATAACTGCGCTATTATTAAATTCATATAAAAATCATTAAACATTATTTATTTTGTACTTCACAAGTTGAAGCTTACAAGTTATTGTGCTAGTATTTCATTTCATTAGTTTAAACTGACAATAATGAAAACTGCAGAAATTATGGTTACGGTATATAATTAGTTCAGTAATTGGGGAACCGAGGCAAATTAATAACAAACGCGTTACAAAATCTAGCCAATTATTTAAGTAATTACTTAATATTTATTGAAATCAAGCAATGCAATTAAGTTCAGTAAGCATGCTAAATTATTTAATGAATTGTTTGGTAATACATCAAAATGATGAGACCTGTTGCGCTGTGTTGTTCGGAGAGAACGTACTTGATAAGAATGACGACGATGTCAGAGATGATGATGAAGTTCCCTCTGCTTGCGATGATGATGATGAGCAATGACGATGACGAGCGATGATGACGATGACGTTCTCAATGAGACAGTCAGAGGCAGCGCCTGTCATTTGGTATTTTGAAGGCATTCCTCGGTAACATTCCAAAACAACGCCTTCCTTCTCTTCTCCTCTCCTATTCTCCATCGCATCGCATCGCTCGCTTTCTTTCTATTTCTGCTGCATTGAATCTTGGAATTGTCTGCGTTTTCATCGCTCTATGGGACGATACGATAATTGTCTATGTGGGGTATATATTCTTTTTTCTTTTTTCTGGGTTGTCTATGCGTGTGTGGGCGTACGGGGGAAAGTGGGCGTGTGACTGGGTCATGGCATGCCGCCTACAGCCACAATTCAGTGAAAAGTTCATTAATAAACTTTCGTTAGCCGAGCTGCTTGCTGCCTGTCGAATTCAGAGTATATTCTGCATTCACCCCCTGCCTTTCTTCAATCTCCTTGACTAAATGTTGTTTAGCTTCAACAAGTGGCATGCCTCGTTTCATTGTGGGGGGGCAAGTGTTGGGGGTGCTGTTTGCTTCCGTTGTCCTCGCTTTTGGTTGTCAGCCTTGTTGTTGTCTAGAGACCCGACACCACCAGAAATTTTATTTAATGGGAAATTTCTGCTGCAGCCGCGCGCATTTAATTGCTGTAGAAATGCTTTTTTATTGACTTTTACTTGAACTCCCCCTGCTCATGGCGCTGTAAAGACAAAGTACATTGGTTCTAGCAAACCTTTTGACCCTAGCTGGAAAATTATATACATATCGCGATCATGTAGTAATAACTAGACAATGACCAATAGTTTAATCCTTAGATTAATGTGAACATTAGTAAAAAGTTTAAGGGTTCCAAAGAACTTTGTATAGTTCCCATCCAACAGACTATTTACGTATATGACACTTCAATTCAAAGTGAACTTAAAAATTATGCTTGGTGTTCGCTTTTTTACAAAACGGTCTATAATTTTTGTAATCTGTAGAAACCAATCGCATTTAATATATTATTATGCACTTACGTGAAAAACAATAGAATGAAAATAACGTTTTTTTTTTTTACTTTATGAAATTCAATTTATTATTTGCTTGAAATGGTTTTAAATTGCCACATTCATGAAAGAGACTTCCAGTTCATTTGGTACTAAATACACATTTAAGACTAATTCATGAGATTCCCTAGAGTTCAATAAGCAATCAAAGTATAAAGTAATACACCTTACTTAGTGGCCACACTGAAGTTTTCGCTTCAGCTTAAAAGCAACTTTTTTTTGTTGATAAGTATTTTTGAAATTTTATAAATTACCTTATTTTGTAGTTGACAAACTCTGAAACATCATGTTGTTTCATTTTTACCATCTTTCTTCTTAGTAGCCTATTTTTCAGTTTCTGTTAAAGTCGTTAAGTAAAGCCTGAATATATTTAGATGAATTTATTTATTGAAATGTAAGAAGCTCTTCAGAATTTCGTTTAAGCCGAAGCTAAGCGTTTTGTGGGGTTTTGTGTGAATGAGATTGGAATCGGAGGGGGAATGAGACAGTGACTCGCTCTCGTCTCATAAAGCGGCAATTATTCAATTTGCAGCGACTGTCGTGGCAATAACTGCGCAAGACAGTTTACGAGTGGATTGGATGGGGCACTCAGGTTTCCTTTTCAGCAACGACTACGGCAATTCCATAGCATAGTTCTACAGATTTTTGCAGCTCCCTTCCCAACACTCGTGTTGTTCAATTCTGGTTCAAGGTTATTCGCTGGAGGCAAACAAAAATGCAAGCTCTAATCAAGTTGCTGCCTTTAATCTTTGCAGCTGCCTCAAAATGATGAACTACCGCAAGGCCGAGAATGTGGAGCAGGAGCTGACCAAAAGTGATTTACCCTTTGAGCCATGCCTGGCCAGCAATCAAAAGGATTTCCTCTGGATGCAAGTAAGTCAAGAAGAACTTTATCTCTTAAGGCAGTTTAATAATTTTGTTCTTATAATTTCTTTTAAAGGTCAACGGCGGCACTAAGCTGAGCAATGTGATTGGCTATGCACAATCCGCGCTGGAGAAGGGCGAATATCGCAGCGTAGTCTGGAGCGGCTCTGGTGGCGGTGTCATTAAGGTTGTCTCCTGTGCCGAGGTGTTCAAGCGCAGTCTTTCACTCTATCAGATCAGTCGCATGTCATACAAAAAGTAAGCTCAATTCTAAAATCGATATAGATAGCAAAAAGTTAAATTTCTTCTTTAAAACTGCAGCGTTGAGGAACACTGGAAGCCCATCACGGAGGGGCTGGAGGATATCGTTGTGAAACGCCAAATACCCATGCTGCACATACTCCAAAGTCTGGATCCGTTTCCCGAGAGCGTGGAGAAGTAAGACTTTACCTAAACAATACTCACTTCGTGCTCTAACTTCTATTTATTTATAGCGTACAGAATCCCAATACGTTGAGCGACTTTTGGCGATTCGAGGATCAACTGTCCGCCAATGGAAATAAGCCAAATGCAGGTCGAGGCAAGAAACGCACTCGACCTGAGCGCAGCAATAAACCGCAACAACCACAAGGAGAACAATCACAGCAGCAGCAACAGCATCGGGAGGCAGCAAGTCAACCTGTCATTGATAGCGGACACGGCTAATTGCCGTTTGTAAACCTCATCTAATCAGTTAATACATCCATCACGAGCTACACTATTTCACAACATTGTACAAGGGCTATGGCTAATGATAAGAGATCAAGTAACTCCATATTACAAAGAGCTCGACATAGACGAACACCTAAATACACTGCACAAAGTGTAATATTATTAAAGAGAGCAGTTGCAACATAAATTTGCAACTGAAAAAAACGAAATGACTTTGATTTTGTATATGGGATGGATCTTATAATCTTATGCCATTCAACTGTTGTTAGTTTGTATGTTTAACATATTAATAATTCGTCGGTTAAATTAGTTCTTTGACGTAATATAATCTGTATTAAAAATGAGCATACTGATTAAGCAAATAAATTTGTAATGCCGTTGTCTGCTACAATTTTACCTGTAAATTTACCCTTGAGCGAAAAATTTCTAATCATATTGTTCTAAATGCTCGACAAGTAGCTTAAAAGTAATAAGAAAACCAATTTACTTAATCTTCTTTCACTTTTCTCTAAATTGGCAAGTTCCCTTTACCACTTTCTAGAACACTTCTCTGCACTTTTTTTTGGAGCACCCCAAAATCAAACAGTGCGCCTGAAAATATAACACCCGGTTTAATAATTTGCGATAAGCGTGTCGTAGATAAGCTATATTGTTATATTATTAAGCTGTGTATTGTTATTTTATTTGAGTTTGTTTAACGCTTTAGATAAGTGCGAACCTAGAATCTAATCTAGAGTGGCTCGAGATGTGGGGCTATTTCTGCTCGTCGCGTGCGATCAGTGTGAAAAAATGCAGCGACTGGGACGTTTCTTGCGCCTCGCCAACGTGCAACAGCAATTGCGACGACAGCTATCGGTTGTTGCCTCGTCTGCTTGCGGCGATGCTCTGCCTGACCGCTGTGATGTGCTCATCATTGGCGGCGGAGGCATGGGCGCCTCCTCGGCCTATTGGCTGAAATGTAAAACGCAAAACCAGAAGCTCAGCGTGCTCGTTGTGGAGCGTGACGCATGCGTAAGTTGCAGCTAGAGGAGGAATTTCTTAACTACAAAATAACTAAATTTTAAATACTTAGTATACCAGCGCCTCCACTGTGCTCTCTGTGGGTGGCGTGCGTCAACAGTTTTCGCTGGCCGAGAACATACAGATGTCGCTATTCGGCTATGATTTCATCTCGAATGGCCGCAGCCACTTGGGCGATGTGGATTTGAATTTTCAGCCCCACGGCTATCTCATCTTGGCCAGCGACAAAGGCGCCGACACTTTGACCCGCAACTCCAAGCTGCAAAATGAGCTGGGCGCCTGCAACGAGCTGCTCACCCCGGAGACATTGCGTCAGCGATTTCCCTGGCTTTCCACAGAGCACATTGCACTGGGCTGCTATGGCACGGATAAGGAGGGTTGGTTTGATCCCTGGGCACTGCTCATGGGCTTTAAGAAGCAGGCACGCGAATATGGCGCACAATTTGCCACTGGCGAGGTGAATGGCTTCGAGTGGAATGCCGAAGGTCAGCTCTCTGCTGCCGTTGTGTCCACTGGCGATGGCCAACAACGTGCGGTCAAGTTTGATACTTGTGTGCTGGCGGCAGGAGCACAGTCGGGCCAGGTGGCGCGTCTTGCGAACATTGGCACTGGGCAGGATGTGCTGCAAGTGCCGTTGCCCGTGGAGCCGCGCAAGCGTTATGTCTATGTGTTCAACACACAAGGACGCAATTGTCCTGGCTTGGCAACGCCGCTTACCATCGATCCCGATGGCACGTATTTCCGTCGCGATGGCTTGGGTGGCAATTTCCTTTGCGGTCGCAGTCCGGCGGATGACGAGGAGCCAGAGTGCGACACTTTGGATGTGGATCATGGCTACTTCGAGTCGAATGTGTGGCCCACATTGGCGAGTCGTGTGCCCGCCTTTGAGTCAGTCAAAGTGCAGAGCAGCTGGGCTGGTTACTACGATCACAATAGCTTTGATGCCAATGGTGTGATTGGCCGACATCCGCACTACAAGAATCTCTACATCGCGGCTGGATTCAGTGGTCACGGCATTCAGCAGACACCTGCTGTGGGACGTGCCATCTCCGAGTTGATACTGGAGGGTAAATACAAGACACTGGATCTGAGTCGTTTGGGTTTCGAGCGCTTGGTGGCGCAACAACGCATGCTGGAGGTGAACATTGTGTAGAGGAGATCATGAGGATCTGGACAATTGGCTATGGGTTTTGCTCTTTCCATTTATTGTTATGCTTTCTTCTTCTTGTATATAGTTTTTGATAGTAAAATTCACTTATTAGTTTATCGTTTATCTGCGTTTTTCATTCTCGTTTTTCCCCATTTTTTTTTCTTTTTCTATGTTTTGGCCAAATTTCGCAGTTGGTTCCGTTTTGATAAACGTCCGTATTCTTTTTCTTGTCGTTATTGTTTGTTCTTGAGTGTCTACATATAATTTATTTAAAATAAGAATTTAAACATAATCATAATTATAACTTTACGGAATTAAAGGAATTTTGTATAGTGGGTGGGGGAGAAACTGGATTTATCAATTTGCTTGATTTGAATTCATTAATGCTATTTTGCTTTATGTATTTGTCGTTTGAACTACATACAAAAAATTTGCAATTTTCTTCCACATTTTCTTTTTTGCTTTTCTCTCCACCCGCAACTTTCTTGACTACACGCTCCTGATCTGCATGTGTGTGTGTGTTTTGTGTGTTATCCAATAAACAAAAATTTGATGCATTTACATTTGAATCTAATGCAAGCTATTAGTAAATATATATATATTATAAATATGTTGTAAGTGAGTTCTGTATGAATGACTGAATTTTCGGTCCGTCAATTAACTTCTTATGCTGTACGTTTTTTGTTTGTTATTCTTTTTTCGTTACTATTATTTTGTTGTTGTGGTTGTGAGTTGTTGCTGCAGCTGCTGTTGCTAGATGATGTTGTTTAGGCTTCACTCTCGCCGGGTGCAGCATTCTCGTCCTCATTGATGGGCACAATCAGATTCTCCTTGGACATGAGATTGTATTTTGTGACAAAATGCGTAAATCGGTGGCATAGATACGTTTCAGCCTCGAACTCATCAAAGATGCGACGATGATGGAAATATGCATGCGAGAAGATGCGATAGACGCGTCGACACACCGATCCCAGTTTCGTCACCGACGACTCCTTGATCGACACTCTGTGGGTTGTGAGTTGAACACTTGAACACATTATGTGGCTAGTTGGATGGCTTACAATGCTAAGTTATTACCTGCTTGGAAAGTATTTGTTGCTATTGAGCAGACAAGCGGCACCATCCAGCGTATGCCTGGTATAATCGATCGCAGGACACTCTTTGGGCGTTTTATGTGCCGCACACAAGAAGATCCATTGATCCGTCGCCGTCATCTGTGTGCATGTCGAGGGTGAGCATTGTTTCTGGAGACGCACAGCCAGACCATTCAATTCCATACAGAACTGCCGCAAATGCTCATACTTCCACACGCCCTCGTCCTGTGCTTCGGGCATTGTGAGTATGAGCTCCACATTCGAGGGATCACGCTTGATCAATTGTTGTATGTATTGTTGCACAGCCAGTGTGCTGTCCATTTCCTCGAGCGGTTCATCGGGCCAGCGACAGAAATCCTGTTGCCGACAAAATTGATTATAGTTTCTGATTTTGTATATAAAATATATTATGTACTTACCTTTGATTTTGTGCCTGGTCGGTTCCTACGCAATATTGTCGAGCCGTCAGCCATCTTCATGTTTCACCTTGCCTTATCCGGAAGGAGCAAAACAACATATACACATATACACACGGACACGCACACGTACACACGCACACACCTTTGCCTACGCCTTTTGGAGCAAGTTGAGGAAAATTTTACCAGGCAACCAACTCTGTCGAAATATTGTCGCGAACGCTCTCTACACACAAGCGTCGTTAGCAGTGTTATGTTCGTGGCAGAGCCGAAAAAATGCAAGCAGTTTCGAATTGATAATCAATAGTTAACAACTACATTCGTTTATTACACATTTCACATCGAATTCATTATTAAATTGAGCTAGAAAACACTTCGCTTTGTGCGAGAAAATTTCTGACAAAAACTGCCTACATACATACATATAGGGCTGGGTTATCGATAAACCGATACGAACATCGCACTGCTAGCTGGCAACTCTCTTTTCGTTATTTGTTATGCAGCCCTGTATAAGAATACCAGGGCATGCAGCAGCTTTGTCTTCGATAAGACATTATCGATTATCGAAACCAGTCATCATCATCAGTCAGCTTGCAAATCTCATTCGTATTGGAATTGCGTATTATTATTATTGGCTAATTATTACATTCATAAATAAGCGCTAGCCAGCAAACAATTAATTAATTGCAAACATGTCCTACGCTTACTTGTTCAAATATATCATCATTGGCGACACTGGTAAGTGGTGAATGATGTTTTCGTGGCTGCTGCAGATGTTGGCAATTGGCCATATGAGAGTGAAAATTTTATGCATTTGTCATACAAAATGATTGCTGTGCAGTGGTAACAACAAAACAAAGGCTATGAAAGGGCAAATTGCGTTGTGACAATCAAGTGTTACTCTCCACTAGTCGTTTAAAGTCCGCCTGGACAGTGTGCATATGTGTGGGTTTGGGGAGCCCACGCAGCAAAAAGGAAAAATCAATAATACCATAACAACGCCTCTTCTACGCTATGCTGAGAGACAGCGAGAGGCGCGGGCGTTTCATTTACTCCAACCCACTAACTGAGTGACTGTTGAAGTTAACAGTTGGGGGATGGGGGTGGGGGTGGTTGTTTATGAAGAAGCGCTGAGTCAACCTTTTGAACGGTCAAGCAACCCCACTTTCAATCCTGTAAAATTTGCAATTTTTTGCCCAAAGTCAATTCTGCATTTTGCTTATCAGCTGCGTTTATATGTATATAGTTTGTATGTAGTATTTTCTTTATGTAAAGGGAACTTTTTATTTTCACCAGCTGTTGCTTTCATTTCGTTCGTCAGCTTCCACTCGTGTTTTTTTATCGCAACTTCCTTTCATTCTTATTTGAGTAAAGAGTGTGCAAATCTGATAAGAACAACAGCTGTAAAACTGCAGATGTCACTGCAAATTGTCGTGTTCCTATTGGAACGAGCTTAATATGAATTTAAAAAACCGTGTGAGAGAGATGGGGAGCAAATTTGCTGAACGCTTAACTGTGAAATGTGTTAGCAATTTGTAATAATAGTTATTAGCTGTTTGGTTTAGCCGCATACTTAGTCTCGCTTTGTGAAATTGCTCAAGATAACTTTCACTTTGGCGCACATCAACATCAACTAAATCGGTTTTCTTTTTCCTCTTTTGTTTCGTCTTCAAGGTGTTGGCAAATCATGTCTGCTGCTGCAGTTCACGGACAAGCGCTTCCAGCCGGTGCACGATCTGACAATTGGCGTGGAATTTGGTGCACGCATGATTACCATTGATGGCAAACAAATCAAACTGCAGATCTGGGATACAGCTGGCCAGGAAGCCTTCAGGTGCGTTTCCTTCTTAAGATAGCAACGAATTATATTCGCTATAACATTATTTGTTTCCCTTTAATAGATCAATTACACGCTCATATTATCGTGGCGCTGCTGGCGCTCTGCTTGTCTATGACATCACAAGGCGAGAGACCTTCAATCATCTGACCACATGGCTGGAGGATGCACGTCAGCACTCGAACTCAAACATGGTGATTATGCTCATTGGCAACAAGAGCGATTTGGACTCGCGACGTGAGGTGAAAAAGGAGGAGGGCGAAGCATTTGCACGCGAGCATGGTCTCGTCTTTATGGAGACTTCGGCACGCACAGCCGCCAATGTGGAGGAGGCTTTCATAAATACAGCCAAAGAGATATACGAAAAGATACAGGAGGGTGTCTTTGACATCAACAATGAGGTATGTGCTGCTACTCTGAGGCATTAATAATCCACACACACTACAGTAATTAATTTATCATTTTAATTCGTCACTGCAGGCAAACGGCATCAAAATTGGCCAACAGGCAACGCCCACAAATCCAGCTTTGCCCGGATCCGGCGGTGCGGGTGGTGCAGCTAATAGTGGTTGTTGCTAGGATTAGAGAGACGGAGAGACGATGTACGAACAAAACAACCATTGCCGATGCCAGCACTTGGGGATAGCTATAGCTCATAGCCGATAACCGACAGCCGACAGCCAATAGCCTATAGCCGATAGCTGATAGCCGCTTCTGTGAAAAGCTGCTAGTGACTAACTCTTAGATGGTAGTGGAAGCTGATCTTTTGTTAAACTTTTCTCTCTCATTTCAAGCAAAAATATAATCGTAATAAATTTAGCTACAAATATTAGCAAACCCAAATTAGTGAAAACATTTCAACACTAAGCGTAATGTTAAAGTACAGAAACTACAACACGAAAACAAAAAAACAAAACAGAATGAAACCAAACAAACAATTACATATGTATGTGTAACTAATTAATTATTCACAGCATACAAAATAACAATAGAAATCCAATTACAATTTTAAATAAACCTTAAAGTAAACACAAACAAAAGAATCCAACATTGTATATGTGAAATGTGTCGTGCGTGATTTCTAAATTTTGTAAACTTAGAAACGAGAAAATGCTAAAAAAAAAAAAAAACATACGTATTAAATAATATTTTTGTGTACATTTAGTTAGTTTGCTAGTTACCATTGTGTAAGGCAAGATTATACACACTGGACGATAACCGATGATGGCGTGTAATATATACATAAACATACATATATACAATACATATATTTAAATATACTACGTGATTTATTTCTCATTGTGATTCGTTGATTTTTTCGATGAATCTACTACTACTCCTATCACCTTCCCACTCGTTGTGGCTGTTAATCTTTTTTTACAGCAATGTATTTTCATTTTTTTAATGAGACGCATTTGCTTTGCTTTGTTTTTTGTTCGTTTAGTTTTGCTTAACACACGCATAACGATACAAACGTGCATAAATGAAATAAACTATTTTATAAGTTTAAATATTTAAATATATACAAGAAATAAAGAAAGAAATCAAGGTGATAATGCTAAATCAATTCGATTATGTCGCCAACAATTACGAAGTTTATATAAATCTTAAAGTAAAACCGAAACAAACGCGAAGAGGAATAAACCAAGAAATAAAATCAAATTATTTATAAACATTTGTATTTGCCAGACCCAAAGCAGTATAATAAAATAATAATATACACAATAAATATTACAAAATACAAAATCAAGTTGTTGGGGAAGAATTTCTAAAGGGGTTGTATTAAAACTCATTTGGTTTTTGTTTTTTTTTTGTCTCAAAATGTAATTTGTATTTATTTGTATTTTTTTTTATCGATTTATTATTTTTAATAATGTTTTATATAGTTGTATATATTAAGGTTTAGTTAATTGATTTTGTAAATTTTTTAGAATTTGCATTTTAATGTATTTGCTTTCTCTTTGTGTTATGCTTAAGGCTACAAAAAATTTGTTTGCTCGGTTTTTTCTTTTATTTGTTTGAAACAACAACTACATAGGCTACGGTTGTATATAGAAGGTTTGTGTGTGTGTGTGTCTTGTCTAGGCTTTAGTTAGTTTGAGTTAGTCTAAAATGAAGTGTGCTTCATATTACTAAATAATGTATGTATATATAATTGATTTCAGTGCGCTACGTGAATTTCTCATATCAATTCATTTTCATTTATTTATTAATAATACTTGAACTGTTTTGGTTTTCAAATAGTAAAAACTCTTTAACTCTGCTTCTAAACCATTTGCAATTTTTGGGGTATAGTGCTATCATTTTTTTAAATATTAGTATTAACATTCATCTGGTTTTGTTTTGAAGACTTTTTATTTAGTTGATTGCGAAATTGTTGTTCTTATTGTTGTTATTGCATAAGTTACATCGTAGATTGGTAAATTGTTTATTTGCGGCATTACTAACTACAAATATATCATCAAAGAAGACAATTTGGGGAACCCGTTTGCGCATGGCAGTGATGCACTGCAATGATATTGAAATTGGTATCTCTATATTTAGAAAATATTGCTAGCATTTGTTGTTGTTGTTTTCCATTTTGTTCAGTTTTGTATTATTCCTGACTATTATTTATTGGAGTATACGTATAATGTAGTTGTCCTAGTGCGTTAGCTAACTAATATAGTTTGCGTTATACATGTATGTGTATATAATTAGTTCTCAAGTCAATATATAGATTTCTTAAACGCGATTAACATTAGTTTTTGCTTTCGATATTTATCTACTAATTCGCTCTGAGTTTTCTGTATTTTTTGTTTTGTTTTTTCTTTTTTGTAGCTGCAACAGCATTTGACATAAGAAACTTTATAACATTTAATGCTAGTCCATTATGATTAATATTAATATTATTATTATTAATTATAGGCCGCAGTGCTTTTCTTTCGTTTTTGTTTTTTTTTTGCTAAATTGCACTGGAGTTTTTTCTTTTGTTGACATTTGTGTTGTGTTATATAAGTATTCTAATGTAAAAGTTGAGCTTTTTTAGTCTCTGAGACATCACTATCACTCTCCTTAGTTGCTTTCTTCTCACAGAACTCAATCATATACGAACAGACGCCGGAGAGTGCTATAAATATGCCCGCATAGTAGAAGGAGTCGTCCCATCTGCCAAGATAAGAAAAGAAGGCATTATAAAATATGCTATTCTTTTAATCAGGTTCATAGTAGTTCACTTACCTGCCAGTATATTCAAAGATGGCACCGGCTATAGGTGGTCCGACAATCATGCCAACGCCCTGAACGAGCAGCACCAAGCCGTAGGCACATGTGAAATCATCCAGGTCAACAATGCTGACCAATATGCTGGGCGTGAACGAGAACGAGCTGGCAAACGTAAATCCAAAGATAATGCACATGGCCATCAATCCATTGTAGTTAGTTATCAGAATTGGCATGAAGAAAACTGAAGCACCACATACTGAAATAAAACAGAATTCAATCATTACTGAATATTGAACCTTAAACTTTTGTTTTTGTGCAAACTTACCCAACATACATATGGAGTAGCATATGTTGATGTTCATCCATGGTCGATCGCCAAAATAGCCAAGGCCAATCATGCCCACGGTTTGAGCAATGCCAATCGCCGATATTAACACCGCACTCACACCCACATCATAGTTGTATTCCTTCATGTAATCGGGCAGATAAAGATAGGGTATGATGAACCTGTAATGATTTTTGTTGTAGTTAATGTTCATGTCAAGATAAGATTTCGTTTGAAGCGGATTTTATTGGATTTCCTAATCAGTGCGGCAAATTTACTACAAGCTCATTTTACTTTTATTTGAAAGTGAGAGTTTTGTTTTGACAACTACTCGCAGATACCCTTTAAATAGGCTAACAAATTTGAATACTGCGTTCATTTGACTTTTCGTTTGAACTGAACCTTGAACTGATTCATTCATAATTCATAATATTTATTCATACAATATGTGTATAAATATATATATAACTCTTAAGTACTTACAGAATATATTATATAATATATAAATTTCAAAGTACGAATTAATATACATATATATTTTATATTCTACTAAATTTGTCACACCTTATACCTTATAAAAAATAAAGAAAGAATATTTTTTTTCAAAAACTTTTTCTTTAATTATGTAATTTCGAACGATGTGCGGTATCGACTTCATATTTTCATTATAATGTATGTTTTATGAATTTTGAGCTGTTGCCAAATAAATTGCGACGTTTTGTGGTTTGACAGTTTTTGCGACTGCTTACGGATAATAATTATAGCACTAGCATCTTGAGGATTGCGCAGATTCAGACCTTCGATGCGAGATCTTTCTCTCTCTCGCACTCTATCTCTCTCTCCCTCTCTCTCTACTCGGCTTGTTGTGTACTTACCAAATGAATAGGAAAAGTGTAGATAGATTGAAAAACGAAAACTTTTTATCCAAAAAGAGCGAAAAGTCAAAAGCGGATTTCACAGTATCCATAAAGCTATCGTACCAGGTCTGAAAATAAATGATAAAAGTTGTATTAACAATGATAATGTTAGTGATAATGTTTTATTTAGACTCGAAATTAGGCAATACGGAAACAAATCCGTATCGAATGTCTCAATGGTCGCTTATCAGCTCTGTTCCATGTATTATGAGTCGTACGCTCTTTATATAATATAAACATTATATGAATACACAGATGAATGTGTACACTGTACACATAATTATAAATATATATTTATTAAGAGGGTCGATAATCGTGCCTTGAGCCAAATGCGGAGCAGCTGTTGTCAAGCAACAGCGATTAACTTGGACTTGGACTCGGCCTCCATACTTTGTATATGTGTTCAGTCATGTTAAGAGAGTGAGTTAAACTGTGACCTATTCTATTTTGTGAAGATCAGAAGAGCTTCCTATATCATCATATATCAATGATGTGTATTGGCAATAATTAATGATTATATATAACTTTTCTCATTGAATATGTTTATTTTTTTGTGGTAAACAAAATATGTATGGGATTCATGAATAAGTTATTTAGAGAGACATATTCTGCTCTATACTCCAAAAGTCACACGTCTTATAACATATAACCTTATTTATGTGTTTCCTTACTAGATAACTTTCTGCTCTACTTTACTACGTGCTCAGTCATGTTGAGAGAGCCAGTTATACTGTGACCTATTCTACTTTGTGAAAATCGGACGACCTTCCTATATTATCATTCTGTATTATATCAAGGATAAGTAGTATTCTTATTGACAACAAGTAAAGAGTTTGGCGATTATTTCCGATTGTATACAACTCGCACCTTTTCTCATTTAATCAAGGCTGATTCCTTTTCATTCTCTCTTTAAGTATGATTTTTATCCAGCTTTATGCTTCAAAGACACATATCTTGTGCACTCTTAGTTAAGTATATCCTTACTATATTTGTAGTGCTTAGTCATGTTGAGAATGTGAGTTAAACTTTGACCTATTCTATTCTGTGACGATTGAAAGATGTTCTTATGGCATTATCATACTTGTAATCAAGAGTATTCTGATTGATAACAAGTAAAGAGTTTGGCAACTAATATCGATTGCATAAAATTCTTGATTTCTTTTCAATTTTATTTTTAAGTAGGAAACGGTAAAATACTTTAAAGTGTCGTTCGGATTTGTATACAAATATTTAAGCTATTCATATCGGACATAATTTGAAATACCTCAGTCAATTAAATACTTTACAGCTTTCTTCCTGCTCTTTTTGGTTTGTTTCCTATATTTTGTCTCTCATAAGTATGATCGTATTAGAGTGAGACTTAAAAATAGGCAGTTTTACTGACTCCTTAAATCTCTGACTATCCTACTTGTACTTACATCTTCCTCCTCCTTGGCAATTGTCGTCATCGAGTTGCGATAGATGTTGGGGCAGGACGAGGCACGCAATCGATAGCGATGCGTGTTGAGCATGGCGCCGCGATAGTGAATCGAATTGCGATGGATGCGCATATCCTTGAGGAAGTTCGAGTTGCGTATGGAGATGTTGCGACGCAGATTCGAGCGATGTGGATTCGGTTTCTTCGACTTAGACAGTCGACGCAGACCCGTTATGCTGTCCAAACGTGAACGACGCAACGCCAGCTCGCTCTGCTCCTCGTGCTCCGGTATGGTGATGACCAAGGATTCCGCTGGAGCCGTTGGCTGAAATATCTGTGGACGCGGATGTTGATCGAGCAGTGCAAATGTTTCCTCCTTCATGGACATGTAATAGCTGTGCATATCATCGCTCAGAATGTCCACGGAATTGTGACGCAATCCATTCACCTTCAGGTTAGACAACGACGGTGTATTGTGCTTGCTGGCGAATATATTTTCGTTGAGCGAATACCGTGAGCTGGCATAGTTGGTGGCCTCGTTGTGCTTCTGGGTCAGATAGCCCTCGTCCGAGGAGCGCAACGAACCGTTCGGTGTGCCCGCAATCGTTGAACGCTTCTCCGACGGCGACAGCGTCTCAATCGAGGCCAAGTAGCTCTTCTTCGACGTCTCAGCGACGATGCCAGGCGGAAGTCGACCAGTCAGCGTATCGTCGGGAGAGTTCAGATATGGAGCCGTTGGTGCAGCACCCGATGACATGGACAGCAGATTCTCACGTGAGGGAGCCTCGGCTCCTTCCTTGTGTCGCAACGAACGACGACTCAGACTTTTCACCTCGCAGACGCTGTCGAGTTCTTGAATGCTGAGGAACGTGGGCAGAAAGAGTTCGCTGCGATAGCGCTTGAGGCCGGTGTCGAGTGGATCATCGATTTGCTGATTCGCCTCGGTGTTGTTCTTCGTGACCAATGTGTCCAACACAGCCTCCTTGGTAATGCCCGTATCCAGCAGCTTCTTGATCTCCTCGAGGCAAACACTTGAATTGGAAAATGTGGTGACACTCTGCGATCGGCTCTCGAGACGATTCTCCTCGATCAGCCAGTCGGGATCACGCATCAGTGCACCACAGACACAGGCATTCAACATAGTGCCACCCAGAATTAGAGTGGCGCCACGCCAGCCATACGAATCGATTAAATATTGCGTGAGTCGGGCATAGACAAAGGTGCCAATACCCGTGCCCGAGGCACCGATGCCGGTGGCAAAGCTACGCTTCTTGTCAAACCAAAAGGCAATCGAGACCACAGCGGTCACATAGCCAATGCCCAGTCCCAGGCCACTGATGATGCCGAACGTGATCATGAGCATCTCGATCGAATTGCAAATGGATGAGATGGCAAAGCCAAAGGCGGAGATGAGACCACCCAAAATGGTCATCTTACGGCAACCGTATTTATCCACCAGATTTGACCAGATCGGACCCATGAGCAGTGGCACCGAGAAGAACAACGAACTGATCCAAGCTGTCTTCGAAGGCGATTCTTTGAAATAGTCCAACAGCTGTGTGTTGATCAACCCGAACGAGAACGAGAGTCCATCCCATATAAGCGAAACCATGAGCGAGGCAAAGACAACAACCCAACCGTAGCCGCCATCGGGCATCTTCGATGTCTTCTTGTCCGTGGTGCTGGAATCTATCGAGTCACCCGATTCATTCGATATCAAACGCTTGCGCTTCTTCACCTGCGTGCCATTCATCAGGCCAATGGTCAGAGTGCCATCGCTGTCCAGCGCAATGATGCTGTTCCTCACCGCCCGGCTGTGACGCTGACCACTGCCATCGTGCAGCTCCTCCACGGACAGATTGCAGAACGTGACCTCCGGGAACAGATCGTGCTTGATGGCCTTGTTTAGCGGTGTGTTCGCTGGCGCTGGCAACGTTGATGCTGTCGCTGATTGACAAGCATTTCCATTTCCATTTGCAGCTGCATTTCCATTACCCAGCAACTTGCTACTGCTCTCTTGATTCTCATTCGAATCATCGTCATTGTTATTGTTATTGTTGCTATTGCTATTGTTATTATTGTTGTTGTTGGCGTTGTTGGCGTTGCTGTTGCCACTCTGTCCCGTTGCTGGCTTGGCCATCTTGTCCTAAGCTCTAATTAATAACTTTTTGCTTAATTACTTGGATTTGTTTTTGTTTTTGTTATAATTGTGGTTTATCAAAAAATTTGCACTTGTTGTTGCAATTAGTTTTGTGAACACAGTTTTCAGTTTTTTTATTTTTCAGCAAAGATTGTATTTGTTCTTCTTAAGTAGCTGCAGCGGTAGGTGGACTTAGATTGCTTTTGTTTCGCTCAAAATCCGATCTCCAATAATAACAACACTGTAAACAGAATTAAAGAAGTAGTTTTAGTTAATGAATTTAGTAGAAGTTTATGATGATTGAGAAGTTGCAAAGGTGTTGAATACATTTTTATTCAATTTTAGTGTAAGATAAGCTAAATATTTGAAGGATTAAGTGCTTAGTTTACTTGTGAATAGAGTATCTTAAAGATACTATCTTGTACTGACGAAAACTTCTAAATAAATTAAACTCATAGTGAATCAGATTTTAGATTTATTTTGTGTTTTTTACTATTTACAATAGTTTCTTTTTATTTTTACTCATTCTATGATAGTTAAAAAGAGCTATAGCTGAGGGTCAGTTTATTAGAAATATCTTCTAAAAAGATTTTATTCGAAATAAGTTTGAGTTAAGCTTACTTCTTTTACTTTAAATAAGCTTGGCTTCAATCTAAGCTGATTTATTTAGTATTATTGAATATTTATAATAGTTTTTTTTTTATTTTAATTATAGCTTTAGCAGAGACTTACATATGTTAAAAGGTATTACTATTATATACCTATTAATCTGTACAGATTTATTTTTATAATTTCCTTTTTACTTTCACTTTAGTAAACATTGTTTTAAACTTGACTTTAATCTGTTCTGTTTGATTTTGTATTACTAAATTCATATAAATTGTCTTTTTTATTTCCACTCACTCTTATTTCAGCAGAGATATCTTCTCTGCTTGACTTGATAAGTTTCTTTTTTTTTCAACTTCTGAAATTTCATTCTTAAAAACAACATCTATATATTTTCATAGCTGATACAAATACATCTAAATTACCTTTATTTGCTGATAAACATTCACTACTTGTCAACATCTACAATGTTTATTATATATGTGTATTATATATCTGTCACCACTTATTTTATTTGTATTCCCCCCTAAGTGTTTGTCTTTTGTGGATTTGCCGTTTGATTAATTGGAAAAGTTTTTGGCCAGAGTTTGCGACACGTTTTCAAGTTATTAAGCTGTATGAGTTGCACTTACAAACAAATACGCCAATCCTCGAACTAATCAAATTCCAAATCGAAAAATAATCAATCCAAAAACACAGTTTCAATTTGCCATTTCAATTTGTTTTGCATTCGCAATTTGTTGCTTTTCGTTTTGTTGCCACCGTTGAAACCACAAAAAACAATAAAAAAAAAGAGAGAGAAACAAAAACAACAAATCATTTCGTTTGTAAATTCGCGCAAAAACTGTTTGTGCAATTGGCGCTTTCTACATTTTCCCTGTGTGCAGCGTGAAAATTGTTTCGCCAATCGCCTTCAACTTGACCTCATAAAAATAGCCGAATAAATGTGCAAGGAGCCCCAAAAATAATGCAAAACTGTTTTTGCTCTCGCCTGTGTCTGCGTCACAGCATCAACAGCTGATTCTGTTGTTTAATTATTTCGAAATGCTTAATAATTTTATTTAAATTTTGCGCAGCGTTGTTTACGTTTTGCTTACGTTTTGCGTACATTTCTTTTAGTTTTGTTTTCTTTTTTTTTCTTGGCACTCAAAATGTCGCTGTCTGCAGCCTATTTATAGCGTTATTTTCTCTTCAAAGGGGGCCAAAAATGACTTGGCATAATAATTGAACAAACTGACAAAGAGCTAATTACATAATTTGCAAAAGTTGCTTTCAATTGAATAAGTTTTCAACAAAATGAGGGGAAAAACTATGGAAAATTTCCAAAGACAAAGAATTTCATCATATTGGAAAATATTAAATTTTTGTGTGTTGCTTTCAGAATTATGTTTTTTTAAGGTCACTTTATATATGAAATGAATAATGAGATATAAATATCAAACTATATCATTTGTCTATACCATTTATTGATTGCTTTGACTATTTTTGTACGAATATTTGTGTGAAAGCTTTAGCATAAAATTATCAAGTCTAAGTTTTATAATTTACAAATATTTATAGCTGTGACAGTATGAAAAAAGTTATTAGTTTCAATGTATTTATGGTTTTATACATTCTAAACTTTTATTTACAAGTTTTTTTGAATGGTGTATTCTAGTGCAAAAACCATCAAGTGTACAACTAAATCTCACTTAGTGGCCATTTAGCTTAACGAAATTGCACTTAACTGTCTACGCATCTTATTTAGTATTGAAGTTTGCTTTGCAGCATATTTTCTCAATTACATTAAAACTGAGGAGTAGACATATGAATCACAAAAACATTTGTTGACTTCCCTTAATGCCATTTCGCTTAGTGGCATATCACATTTAAGGCCCTGAAGTGCAGAAGATATATATTCCAATTATAATTCTACTCTTTTCGATTTTTCTCTCTGTAGCTTAACAAATGTTCAGCTATTGAAACCTCGGATTGAAGTAAACTAATTTAAATATGTAGTTTATAGACCATATTTTTCTTAACGTTAAGCGAAGTGGCGCTTAACTTAATTGTATTTAACTGCCTAAACTAAAATAAAATAGTATCAAAATTCACTTTACTATATATTTTCACAGTCAAAGCGAAACTGAAAAAAACATATAAAACACAGAAACACTACGTTGCTTCCTTTAAGAATATTTCGCTTAGTGACCCATCGCAGTTAAAGCCCTAAAGCTAGGAAGAATTCTACTCTTTTATTTCTTTCTAACTTCTGTAGCTTCAAAGGTGATCAGCTATTGAAAGCTTGGATTGAAGTAAACAAGATTGAAGAGTTTAAAAACAATAAAAGTTGTTTGTTTTTAACATTAGTTAAGATGACAGACACTTCTTCTTGGGAATCCGGAAAACTAATTCAAGTAAAATTGAAGCTGTAATTGTGAGAATGAGTTTTGAGACTTACCTTTCAACTGACTGACACGTTGATAATGTAATAGCTGTAAGCTGGGTGCGCGACAAGCTGCGATTAAAAACGAAAAGTTGTTTCGAAACGAACGAACAACTTGAAGAGGTCTCCTCGTTTAGAACTTGAACAGTTGGCCTTGAAATTGCAATTGTTTATTATTGTAGTTATAGGTATAGTTATTATTATCACTGTCACTGTCACTGCCGCCAATTACTTCGCCATAATTGCAAAGATCTTCAGTTATATTCAATTCACTTAAAGTGCGTCGTGGTGGATGGGAAAACAACAAGTGTTTATTCAGTGTGGCGGTTCTATTGAAAATTCTTAGACGCGGATCGCGTGGTATATAATGTAGGAACACTTTATTCGATTTGCTGCTGTTGTTATAAGTACGTGGATTGTTGTTGTTGCTGTTATCAAAGGCGCTGCTTGTTGTTGTTGCTGATGTTGTCGTCGTCGAAGATTTCTTCGTCTTGATGCTGCGTCTGCTCTTTTTAGGCTTTTTAATAGAGTCCTCAATAGTTGTTGTTGTTGTTAAGATTGTTTTATTTAATGTTGAAGTGTTTGTGGTTGTCGATTTGGTGGCACGATAAAGTGACTTGAACCGAAAGTCATTCATTAAGAACGTTAACGTATTTATCACAGACCAGCAAGAAAAGAATTGAGCAAATCGCTTAACGTTGCTTTCGCTCGTTGCGTTGTTGTTGTTCTTAGTCTGATTGTTGCTGTTGTTGTTGTTATTGCAGTTGTAGCTGCCAGTTAACGTGATTAGCCCGGTCACCCACATGCGGCACTTTGATTCCGATGCTAAACTTAGGCGAAATAAAAAACTGAATGGGAAATTAAACGAACAAAAAAACGAACGAATGGACGAACGATTTCGGGAAATTGACCAATTTGATTGATTGATTGACGCACGCAATTGCTGTAACTGTAACTCAACGCGTGTCAAGTGCGCGGCGCATTGTGCGGCTTTTTGGCAAACATATCGATGGCAATTTTACAAGGCGTGTTCTAATGCGCGGCACACGCGGCGTATGATTAATGCGAATTCTTTTGCTTTTTTTTTTGTGTGTTGGGTGTTGTGGCTTGCAACTCAATTGCTGTTGCTGTTGCTGCTCCTGCTGCGTATTGCGTGTTGATGATGATTTATGATTGTTGTTGTAGTCGATTAGCAGCTGATGCTGCCTTCTTATGTCACAGTCTCTGTGCGTTCACTGCTGCTGCAAAGAGAGAGAGAGATAGAAAGAAAATTAGCTGCGATTTGTTGTAAGCATTTTAATAAATGATCCCAAATTGACAAGCGCCAAGTCTATTAAGCGCAACACCACAAAATACTGCACACACACACACACACACAGACAGACAGATATATCATTCGAAACGAGCGCTATATTATCTGAATTATCACACACAAAAGACACTATAAATACTCGCGTATGAATTGCCAAACAATGTACCCAAAGAATTCTATTCATCCCATTGATAAAACAGTACTCGTATTTCGCATTCGAAATATAAACGATGCTATAATACGATGTGTGTGTGCAATACTCGAAATATGCTTGAAGCATGCCTGCATTTTATTGCAGGTCAATTTACAGAGTGCAGAGCAACACGCCCACTTGGCCAGTTTGAAGCCTGCTGCCTGGTTATTGCCACAATCGAGTTAACTGTGCAGGCGGCGTTTGAGGACATTCAATGTTAGTATTCAATAAATTTCGAGAAAAGTGTGCAAAGAGGTTAAAAACATTTTTAATTCTACTCTAGCTTAAAATACTATTATATGTACATATATGTATAGTAATTTACATTCAAGAACTAAACTTGCTTGGCTATATCTTTATCACACACTTGGGTTCCAATCTTCAAACTTAATTTAAATCTTTAGTTAATTGCTTTTTTTCTATTAATCGAGTTGAGTACTTGATCAACTTGAAACGCTTTAAAAAAAAGCTGGATTAAGCTAAACTCGGTTGTCTTTAACAAGAAAATACCTTCAAAGTGAATTAAAGCTTGTCTTTAATGCTATTAGAAATTTCTTCTAAAAAGATTTTATTCGAAATAAAGTCTGACTTTAACATATGAAAAATTATTTTAAGCTTACTTCTTTAGTTGAAATAAGCTTGGCATCAATCTAAGCTGATTTATTTAGTATTATTGAATATTTATAATTGTTTCTTTTTTCTTTATATTAATTCTAGCTTTAGCAGAGATTTTTTTAAAACGTATTACTATAAAGAAGCTTGACATTAGTCTGTACAGATTTATTTTAATAAATTCCTTTTTCTTTAAGCTTGACTTTAATCTGTTCTGTTTTGCTTTTGTATTGCTAAATTCATATTTTTTTTATTTCCACTCACTCTTATTTCAGCAGAGATTTCTTTTAAAAGAAGCTTGACTTGATATATAATATATAGAAGCTTGACTTGATAAGTTTCTTTTTCTTTTAAACTTCTGATATTTCATTCTTAAAAACAACATTCATAGAATGCTACAAATGACTTGAATCCCAAAGCTCACAGCGACGCATATTCGACCCCATAAAGTGTATATATTCTTGATCGGCGTCACCAGTCGAGAAGATATAACCATGTCTGTCTGACTGTCCGTTAGATTGCGATCCAATAAAAATTTTAGAAATTATTTAAGAAATACTGCTTTGCTTGACAATTTGACCTCTTTGGCATATTTCGAATGAGATACTTTAAAGACATACCAAATATATCATTAGGTACGTTTTAGTATTATTGTGGTATATTATTTAGTATATTTTAAGAATAATACTGCACTGTTTTGTCTTTATTCCAAATGGGTTGCGGTATTTCACAGTTGAGCATACTCGATTATAGCTTTCTTACTTGTTTTTCTATAAAAAAATACCCTCATATTAACAAGAAGTTTCTAAATAGGAAAATGCTAAGTGGGTATTATGACGCCTTAAAAAATTCCTCAACCACATTAAAATACTTGACTCAAAGTCTATATTTTTATTTTCTTTGTGTTCTACGACACTTTTATGCCAAAATACAAAAAAATACGTACAGTTATCAATGCGAGTGCTGTTGGGAAATACTCAGAGTGAGACAAGCAAAGTGCCTCGCACATTGCCAAGTTCAATGCTCGATAGGCGACGATTAGCGATTAAATCACTTGAAATTACATTTAATTATATGAAAATTGTTTTTCTATTTTAAAGTAAATCGAATTAAATAAGCAGTTTTGTGGTCTGAAGCAATCTTCAATCGCAAAAATTGCCTGCTTTCAGTCTATAAACTATCCACTAAATGTGAATGCTTATCAAATGTCAATTTGGGTCTCGGTACGCTGATAATCGAACACTTCTACTTCTAATTGTACATACAATGTGATCGAGTGTGTAGTAAAAATAGCCTTGTTGCCTTTTACTTCTTTTGTGATGATTATCGTTGAATGTAATATACAGAAACAGCGTTTAACATTGTAGAGAACGTGAACTGATAACGAGTGTAGTTCTTCAGAAATATAAAGCACGCGCCATTGTAATGCGTTGTCTCAAGTAAACAACGTACAAACTTTCACTCCACACTTTCCTTATCATTAGATTATACATAGTACTTAGTTAGTGCCGACTTCCGCAATGACAAAGCTGTGTTTATGCGTGGAATATCCTTGACAAATTTTAAATTCAATTATTCTTGACCAATTTAATTATAGCGTCATTAAATTAATCTTTTGTATTGATTAGAATTCTTCTGTTATGCTTATCGCACACGTTTTATTTGGCTCCACGTGTAAACTTAAAAGTTGCTAAGCTTTAGCTTATTAATGTTTCAATTTATGTTTATAGTATTAAGCTAAGCTTAGTATTGTTTTAAGAATATTATATATTTTATTAAATTATATTTATAGTGATCTTATCAGCAAAATGTGCAACTTTGTCACTTTGTAATTAAATTAAATGCTATAAAACACAAACTGGAACTATCACATAGATAAATAGATTAACAAATTCTTTGAAGAGTTGATCACTGGTAACAATCATTATCATAACAACAATAAATTCAGAATTGATCATTATAAACTCTGAGTATATTGCTAAACGTGTAAACCAAAATAGGTCATTGTATTCTTATCACAATATGCTGTCACTTTGTCACGTGTATACTTATAAAGTTGATCTCTGTTTTTCTTTATCACAAAAACAAAAATTTGAAGATTGATCATGATATACTCTTATAACACGCCACCACGTGTAAACCAAAATTTACAATAATAAATTTTGTGTACATTTCATTGTATGCTTGGTCATATATATTAATGATTTTTGTTTAAAATATTTTATTGTATTCTTATCAACAAAAAAAGCTGTCACATTGTCACGTGTAAACGTTGAACAAAATTAATGAATGCATCGGCTGACCCCGCGTCGCCTTGGCGTATGCAACACTTTTTGATCACTTTCACTTAAAAACTAAGAATTCAGTAATTGAGGGAAACACACTTTACTCGAATCCCGCACAGATCTTGAGGCCACAAATGACCGAGTTGAAGAACGCGAACGCGGTGGATGGTTTAAGGTTGTGGCATGACGAAAGCCATCGAGAGCCGCCGTCGATGCGGCCAAGGAAAACAGTTCAGTTCAGTGGCTCGTTGCCAGCCAGACTAATAAATGAGTGAAAAGATTCGGGCGACAAAAGCCTCCGTCGCAAGACGAAAACGAGTCGGAACTGAACGAAATCAAACGACCAGCGGCGACGAGAAGCGTAGACACAAGAGGAGAGAGAGGAGAGAAGAGTAGTATCAGTAGAGGAGAGGAGAGACTATCAGACGAGACGAGACGTGGCAAGAGGGGAAGGGAGGAGAGCAGAGGTGGGCGAATCGTAACTCAGGCTGTAATCGCGGCAATCGTTTGCTTTAATCTAATAAATTTCTTATCAGCAGGCGTCGCACTAGGCGAGCGTACTACTCGTACTTTTACTCGTATACTCTATACTTAAAATATATGTATATATGCATGCATATACATACATATGTATTTGTATACATAGTATTAGTGTAATCGCAGTTATCGCACTACCTGCCCCACACGCGGCCACTTGACATCCCCTGACGACGCTTTCCCCAACAACTTGTCACTCTTTCATTTTCATTTTCTTTTTTTCTTTATTCCTTTCTTGCAGTCTGCTCATTTGATTTGTGTGCATTATTATTGTGTTCAGAATATGTAATTTGCCTTTATATCATTACACCTAACAATGTTACACTTTTTAATCATGACAACCTTGCTCATTATCATGCCAAAGTGGAAACTGATATAACTAATTTGATTATTCAAGACGACATTTGCATACTCTTGTCTGCAAAGCAAAACACGTTTTAGTTTAAAAACAAAAGTAAGAAAACAAGTTTATTGATTTAATCAATGGATACATTCCATGGCGCGAAAACTGTTGAATGAATCCAATAAATAATTTAAAGGAATAAATAACTGTAAAGTTTATATTTGGGTTACTGCAGTTGAGGTACTTATTCAGTTATAGATTTATATAATATTATAATGGTAATAAACATGAAACAAATATTGGAATGTATCAATTTGGTTTGCCTAAGATGGAGCTCTATTCATTATAATTATGGGATTATCAATGAAGTGTTTTAAAGTTAAAGAAGAAACTAAAATATGAAAGATCAGTTGCACACCAAAAGATAATTGAATTTTTGCAAGATAAGAAAAACCTGTAAGATTCACATCTAATCCATCCAAAACTAATGTTAAATTATAATAATAAAAAAAAATTGAATACTTTAATTTGAGTTTTCATGGAGTTTAGAAAGGAAAACGAATGATTGCTTTTGATCTTGATATATTCAAATGCAAAGAGTCTTATCATTTTGTTATGAACCTTATGAAAATTGTTCTCTGAAAATATATGAAAAGTATTTCAATTCATAAAGGAACAAGAGAAGAATGAATTTCTATAAATGTAGATCAAGCTGAAGACCTTTAAAGCCAGTGCTTTGGTATTAGTATTAGAGTTAATTTTAATTATATTTAACTTTTTAAAATAAACAAATAAAAGTAGACTTTTGTAATATTGGAAAAAATTTCATATTTTCAATATTATGAATAGGTGGTTTAAGTAGCGTACAATGATTGTATTTTTAATTATCAGAAGACACTATTAATGAAGAATTAAAGTCATAAAATGCATTCATTGAATAGGCTCATTGCCATTGTTCACTGCCATTACTGAATTACAGAAATAGTTAGACCGAATGAATCTAGAGCAATAACTAATAAAGAGTGATAAGCAATCTACTTGCAAAGCAAATGGAATGGTCTAGAAGCTAGAATTAACTAGTTCTTAAAAAAGTCCCTTAAAATTAACAAATTTTATAAGACAACCCTTAATGAGTGCTCCATTTAAGAGTAGACGTAATTTGAAAGAAGTCTCTGATCATATTGCTGACATGTGCTGGCATAATCCAGATAAACTAATCGTTTAGTGCGGCAACAACAAATAAACGACATTGTATGAGTACATTGTGAACATTTAAAATACTTAATTTGAATTATATTGTTTTATGGATCAATTGAGATAAGCCCAAATGCGCGATAAGCTCGAATATTTTCATTGTTTTATGCCTTTATTAACGTAGCAGTGAGTGTGTGAATATTCTGTGTGTATGTGTGTATTTTTTTTGCGCTATTGTATTTGGTGTGATACCAATACAAAGTGGTTTGATGCTGACCTACGCCAGTTTGAATTCGTTTTTTTTTTCTTTTTCTTTCTTGTGTGGGGTAATTGCGATAGCCGAAAATCAGGAACTAGGCCAATGCAATAAACTTCTTCGCAAAGTCATTCACTCTGCTGCGTAGTAAGCTATTCATGAGCATAGACACAATCATATTTTCATACTCATATATATTTATATTCACATTCATATATTCTTTATTGGCCTCGCTTCAAGTTTCAATCATAAAAGAAAAGGCCATTTCCATAAAGAATATGATATTATGATCACAGGTTTTGCATTTATTTATTGCTAAATTGTCAATTGCCAGGAAAGCTTAATTCTTATTGATTCAATTGATAACTGATGCCGTAAGACGAGTTTTGATTTGGAAATACAGGAAAAATAGAATAGAAAGAAAAAGACCAAATAAGAAACTTTACTATATTATGTGGTATATTTCATTATTTTCAAATATTCAAATATTGTAGTATAACAATATACCAAATATAAATTTCGGTATGTCAGTATTTTTTGGTATATGAATTTGGTGTATTTGAACGAAAATACCACAATTTACATGATTTATACATTTCGATATGATTTTGTGATTACAGATTCAATATGCGACCAACTTCTCTTGCAATTTGTTGTAAATAGAAACTTATTGCTCTACTTAAAACTAATTAATCTAATTACAAGTGTTCTCCATTAGTAAGTAAGTAAATTGCATTTGTGCTTTCTCTCAAAGCAAAACTAAAAGTATCCTTGGTCTCGTTTACCTTGAGATTGCAAGAAAAAGGCAAAGCATGATAAGTATTTCTGTGTTGGTTGAGCAAGAATTTAATGCAGTCAACAAGCTGACAGTTGGCTTAACACACCTTAAGTGTTATGAATGGTCTTGTCTGACCATTAAGCCTGTCAACCATTTGATTCCCTTTTGCAATGCGATTCGCCGCTGTCTGCTTAATTGATGTAGTTCGAGCAATTGAAACCGTGTAATTGTTAGACGAAATCTGACCCCCTCATCAACTTGTAAGTGCAATACAATTGTTGTTTGTTAGGTCTTTAATAGATTTGCGGTTTCAGGTTATCTACGTAAAACGGTAGTTTGAATAGTAGTCGATACAATTAATTGTTGCATTTATGCCCATGTCATTGACATCACTTCACAGTTTGCATTGCATTTATAAAGCGATTTTATGCTTCATTTGCAATGAGAAACGTGACATGAATATAAAAGTTTTGTCTGCCTTTCATTTGCATCATTTGCATAACTGAGACGAGGAGATAACAAGGATTATACAAATACGGAGGCGCAGTGCCAAACATGTGAGTTTGACTCAGCAAGCATATGCGCAGGATTACAATTAATCCCTTTGAACGTGACTTTATAAATTGATTATGGCTTAAGAGTATAGAAATTCCAATAAAGATAATTTATTACATATTGTTGATAGCATCAATTATTTAAACATTACTATAGCAGCTGTAGAGTATAGGAAAAAAGTGTCTGATTCATAAAGCTTATTTTAATAAAACTTTTATGCAAAATGCAGCTATAATAAACCGCACTTTAACATTGATAGTTTAGTTGATCAAAGGGCCGCAGTACTTTTTCAACTGTTCAACCAGCTTAAGAGCTACGTTGTCAACCATGCATGCAACATGCCGCACACCAAGAAATCCTTCAGCACAAGCAGGCAAACAAAAAAAAAAAAAAAACTGTTTGTGGATGTGCCCCTTGAAAGTTGCTTGGAAAGCGGAAAAAATGTGTGACAGGCAAACAAGTGCATATAAAAAAGGTGTCACTGTGGCAAAGTCAAATGCACACACAACAAAAATACACCAACACACACACACACACTTACACACACCTAGAGAGTTGGCGGCATGCTTTGATGTTCTGCGTGTGTGTGTGTGTAAGAGAGAGTGCTTATTTAGTTGCTGCTGCCTCTTGCGGCACTGACAAATTGCAACAATAAAGCGCAGCCAGCAACCATTTCTTTTTTGGCCACAACAGCAACAAACCTAGGGCAAAGAAGAAAGAGATGGAAAGGGAGAGAGAATGAGATGCAGATAGCGAGGCAATGTTGTGTGCTAAAGGATTATTTATGCTTTTTGCCTTAAACTTGACAAACTTTTGTGGTCACACACAGACACTTGTAAAGACGTTTTTTTTTATTGATTATTTTTTGTACCCGCTGCGAAAAGTTTAAAAGGGTCTTATAACTTTGTGACAACAGAAAGTTTTCAGAAGAAACAACTATGAAGATGAATATGCAATATATAAAGGTAGGTAAAGCTCTGAATTAAGGCTCGGCCCAAACAATAAGAGCGAAAGAGAGAAAGATGGCAATAAGGGCAATAAAGCTGGAATACAAAAATCTTACTCTAAACGTATTATATTGAGTATTAAAAATATAAGACTTTAGCTTCAAAGTGAAATTTACATATTCCGAATAATTTCTTCACTTCATTTTGAACAGTTCCCGAAAGTAATAAGCAGGTATCGCAAAGTCGAGTATACTCGGTTTCTCTCTTGTTATACATGAATATATTTGTGCATGCTGCGTGTACATGAGCTCATTCATGTGTATATCCTGTGCATATAAAATGAGATTCGTCGCTTCTGATTTCTCTTCATATATACATATATATTTCTTTTGGTCTCGCAACACAAAAGGAAACCCAACTCGGCAAAAAGAAAATCACTTTTCAGTTTGAATTTCTGTACATGAAGTCATCGTATGCTCTGATTTATGCAAGGAAAAAGGCAACTTTTCAACCGGCATAAACCTTTTTTATTTTTTGATTATTTAAATAAATAATTCTCGGCAAAAAATGAAGAAAACTAAACAAATTGAAATCAGATTTTATAGTTCATATTTTCTTTTACGAGTTTCGGTAAAGGCTAACCACAAAAAAGAACGGAAACAGAACAAGGTCGTTTCAAATTTAAGGGTGGCAGTAATAAATGAAAATATATACCTAAAAATGTTGAACTTTTTCTTTTGACGTGCACGCAAAATCGCCAAAGGGGGACCAAAGGTTAGAATTAAAATTGCAATTAGCTTAAATGCAAATAAGACGAGCTCAGCTGGAAATCCAGTTGAGATGCAATTTGCAAATTAAATCTACTGCTTGTGAATACCCTGTATAATCATAAGCAGTTAAAGCTGCACAAATTTGTATTTGAATTTAATTTTTAAGAATATCTTAGCACTATAATTTAATTAAAATAAGTCTGATTTTTGTGTTCACACATCCAACAATCACATTTTCATTAATGTAACTGCATAAATCCATATTCATATAATACATTATATATTTGCATTCTTTTGTTGACTGTCATGAATAAAATGCTTTAATGAATAATTTTCATAGTAAGTCAATCGAAAACAGCGATTCGAATTAATTACATCTATTCACTTATTTATAGTAAACGGGTTTATTCAATAAATTAATATTAAAGCGGAACTAGAAATAGAAAGGAAAATACGAAAATTGAAAAGTCGACAAATAAATGGATTAAATTCAATTCCAACTGCATTGAGTAATAAAATATGCCGATTGTAAATTGTGAACCTTAATTAAAAGATGATCAATTAATTGTATTTGATTGAAGCTGACAAGTTAGGAGGTAGATTATTAGAAAAACAAAAAGGAACTTGAAGGTCACTTGAAATGAGAAATTTAATAGACAGCAAGATGACAAATTGTAGATTAGCCAGCGGACAATGTTGTTTGGCGAGAGAGCGGAAGGACGAAGGACGAAGGACCAAGCAAGGACGAACCACTCGACAAGCGATGCGACAAGGACAAGTGGCATGTGATGTAATTACGCAAAAATAAATGGGGAAATAAAGAAGAGTTAAAAGCTACGGCGACACAGCTTCAATAATCACATCACATGACCAACTTTGTTTTCTTACCCTTTTTGCACGTTTTCTTTTGTTTGTCTTTTTTTTTTTTTTGGTTTATTTTTTCTCGTTTGCTCTACTTACTTTGCAAATTGTGTCCGCTCGCGATAAAATTGCTTTGTTCTCAAAGAGTGAGAAAATGAAAGAATGCAAAACTCAATTGGAAACAAGTTGAAATTGTTTTCTTAAAGTTTCCTGTGGTGTTGTTGCACAGCCAGCGGCTTCAAATTGAATCACGACTGAATTGACTGACAATCTGGACACCAAACAACAAACTGCACTCGACTCGATTCTCGGCTCTTTGTGATGATTGAGATATGGATATATTATTATTGAAGGCATCGAGTAACTCCTCTCTCTCACTCTCTCTCTCTCTCGCTCGCTCTCGCTCTGCCTCACCCTCTCAATTCTTTAGTTTCGGTTTCTTGCTCTCCCCATTCACTATCTCTTTCTCTTCAACATCTGAGCTCATATCTTTGGCTTGTTTGTTCGCCTTTAATTTTCTAAATGCCTCTCAGCATTTTCAACCACTAACTCCATTTGCTATGGATTGTTCTTTGTTTTCTCGAGTCAGTGGAAAATTACCAGTTGACACCATAAATGCCCCTCATGAGTGAGTTCATCTCTTTCTCACTGGTGGAACATAATGTATTCTTTTCTTTAGATTATTGCGCAGCTCGACTTTAAAGAAATTTTTATCACTTCTCTAATGGTGAAAGTGCAATTTTTAGAGCTGAATGAAAAACAACATTATACTGCATGGGAGATTGCAGAAAGTGCAACTTTTAGAGCTGAATGAAAAACAGCATTGAAGATTGCAGCATTAAATTGTGCAATACATCGGAAATTGGGGTTAAAAGACTAAGTGAAGTTTGTAGTAAAATCCTGAATACTAAGAGTGCTCATATTATGGATTTCATTGGCTTGATTTATATAAAATTGTTCACTACATTTTAGATCATTTCATTTTCGAGCTTGATTTAAGAAAAAACTTTCTTGGTTCACTTTGGACATACAAGCAATCTAGATTCAAGATTTTATTCTTGATTTTAGCTTGTTTCTTTTTTTGTGAAGATGTTCTTTGCTCTCTTTTAAGTATAATTTTGTTATTTAATAATTAAGAACGTTTTCTTATGAACTCTTGGGAGATCTTCTAAAGAATTCATGGTATAAGTATATATTGCATGTTTCAATTAGAGATATCTCCATTTTATTTTGATTTAGAAACAGAATTGCAATATATACTTTGAAATTTGTTTTTCATTTAAAAAGAAATAAGTATTTTATTAAATTATTCATTTAACATTCAAGCCTTTCTATAAAATTTAAACTATCCAATAATTTCAGCATTTGAGATAAGTGCGTTATACATACATATGCCTTCATTAAACTCAACAGACATAAATCTTCATCAATTCTAATATTCAAGTTTAGTTCAAGTTGGTCGAACTATCGACATTTCGTGTGTCAGGCAATGTGACTGACATTTTTAGCACATTTCGCACGTTTGACAAATAAAATTACATAGTTGCACCATTGTCGACGTTCTTGCTACGATTATTTTATGCAAATGGTAGCTTAACGGACATGCGATAAGCACGTGACCCTCATGTCCTGGCAAAAAGCAAAAAAGTTTTCATTTTCACAATCTGCTCTCGGATGGATGAAATTTATGTGCGTGTCCTGGGGCAGCATTTTGCGAACAATTTGAAAGTGAACAAAGACCAACGAATTAATTCGCAAATTGCATGCTAAACTCATTTATTATTATGATATGGCGAAAAGTAGTTTAATAAAGTGCACATGCTCGTAATTCAGACATATGTTATATGACCTTGACGTGGCAGATATTCATGAAACACTTCATTCTTATTCAAATAACCTTTGTGTTTTTATTTTGCAATTATTATAAAACTTTCAGAACATGAAACGAATAAACTATGTTAATATGAATATTGGTTGAATTTAAATACGATTCTATTTGTTTTATTATTTTATAATAACAATATGTTACACATACACATAACAAAAGAATATATCTCACTGTTCGTTACACCCATGAGCACATCATTTATCATAGGGTATGATGATATATAATTATATAAGCTAATGGGTGAGGTTGAAAATTTTAGTGTTTGCAATTTATGAAGAATCCGCCTGTCGAAAAATGATAATGTTCATGAATTTCGTTAGTTTTGTGCTATTGTTTGCAAACGGATTACCAACAAAACAAACTTTCAAAACGAGTTTTGCAATTATGCAAGGTTCATGTGATGATTTACTATGTACGCATTTCCCCCGTGACATTGATGCAAAGTGATAAGATAAATTTAATATGAAAACATTTCAGTTTCGTTATCAATCTGCTGCTAATGCAGAGGTTCCTTGACACTGACGTCTCCTCAACTAATGAGATTTGTCTAGTCTCAGCACTCATTAGAGGAAAAAACCCTGCTGAGCAGCATAGCTGCAGGGTATTCAATTTGACTTTCCTACATCTCAATTTGTCAATATAAATGTCAAGCTTTGTGCATGTTATGTGCATACGAGTGTTTCACCTACAAACATACGACACAACGTCATCATCATTATCGTTATTATTGTCATTATCATAATCATTAACAAGTCATCTGAGTGCGTCTCACGCAGCAGCTGCTGTCAACCGGTTTGAGGTATATATTTTTATTGATTTTTTTTTTATTTTGCTGGCTGAGGTTTGTAGGTAAAAGTATACACAACTGAACTTATGAGTGTATTCATATCATGCGTGTGTGAGTGTGTGTGTGTGTGTGTGTGTTGTACTCGAGTCTCGAACGTAATCAGCTGTTGGCTCTTAACACTGACACACATTGTGCCGATTGTCGAGTATCGAGACTCATTTCAAATGCTAAAAAGCAGTACCGGTTTCGTCATCAGCTGTTCAGCTGGTTTTTGTCTTTGTTCCTCGGTTCGTTATTAACATTATTGACAATAACATTTGTGTTCTGCTCAATAAAAAATATTAATTGAAGACGAATGGGAAACAGTGACTTTTGTTGAAGCGTTTGACAAGTGTTCTTCGAAAAGATTTTCAGCTATAAATACATATTTGTTGACAAGCTTTTGATAATTAAAAGTTGAATGTATAGATATGCACTTATATAGCTTAATTTTGAATTGCGCAATGAAATGTCTAATGCTTGAAAAGATTCATTCTCTAAATCATAGAGTGGTGTATTTATTTAGATGCTGATTTATGTGTACATATTTATTTATTATTCAATTATGAAGTGTCTAAGCAAGTATATATTTTGAAGCACAAAATAAACGTTTTCGCTTACTATTTTTATAATGAAATGTCTAATGCATTAAATGAAATTATTGCCAACGGAAAAAGTTGTTTGAATCTTGTTAAACAAAGTTCTAATTGCCAAAACAAAAATCTAGATACAATTTGGTCTTCCATCATAATGTCCAATTTTGTAGCTCTCATTACTTGGCTCATTAATCCGGTATTGTTTATTGATTTTGGTAGTGTGTGACCGTTAAATGCTAATGATATTCTCAAACTAATTGCAAGCTGCAAATATAAAAAACTAGTTTTAAGGTTGACATCTAACGTTACTTCTTAAAGCCAGTTTGCAATGAGTAACTGTTAAGTGCAATGCACCAAAAAAAAAAAAAAAAAACCAAACAAAAAAACATATAAATACTTTAGGCCAAGGACAACAACGTCGAGGAGAATGGTTTTCAATTACTTGAAATCAAATTTGCAGTTGTCCAAGAACGATAAACCAGAAACTAAACATGGCATGACATTTTGGACGAAACCATCAAAGTGTCTGTAACCATAGCTAAAGCCAAAGCCAACCATCATCCATTTACATGAACATAAATCTATCTATTTATCTGTCCATTTGTCGTTGTGTGTGAGAATGTGTGAGCTTTTTTTTTGGCGGGGAGGGAGGAGAAAGGACATCGCTCGGTTCTGCAGACGAAAACAATAAAACTCAAATGGGAAATGGCAAAAACCGACAAAATGGCGACGCGCGTGTTTTGACTTTTTTTTTCTTCTTCGTTTTTTGTTTTTGGGTAACCGAATACTGTGCCCCACTTTCAATGCGGTTTTCCCCTAATTCCAGCGTTGGCCTTATGCAAATAACTTGGCTCAGAAGTGTGTGAAAATCATCCCCAGACAGCTTGTCGCGGCAAAAGCTAGCGAATTGAAGCATAAACCAAGGTCACAAATCCCGGCAATAGAATTAGGCGCATAATCAATTAATTTTCCCTAATTTTGTACATTAATTGAGTTACCACAAAAAAACATTCATGCGGAACGTGCTTCAACGATAAGTTGGGGGAGTTTTGCTTTGTGGACTCATGCCTTATCAGCGTGCTCATTGTTTCGCTTTTATCGTTGTCTTTCTGTCTCTTCATTCACATTACACAAAAACCTATATATGAGGAATATCGCGATATGGCTGCATAAGCAACAACTGCGACATGTAGAAAAAGAAAATACAAAAAAAAGAGAGCTGCATACTGATTTTAATGCTAAAGCCAATTGCGTTGTAGGGAAAACAAAATATATATTCAAGTGACGCAAAATATTGAAAACATTTTTAATGGAATTTTCGAAAAGTGGCTAAAAATAGCGAAATCATCTGATTTCAAAGACATTTATTTATGTGTGACAAAATAATAACGAATGAGAAGCGATCCGAAGCAAAGCAAACAAAGCATTAATCATCCCATGTGTCTATAATATAAATGTAACTGTAGATATAAATATACACATATTTATCTGTATAACATTATATACTATATGTATGTGACGCAAATGTGAGTACTTCAACACACACGCTCGATGAATATTCATGTCTGAAACACGAACATACATATGTATACATATAGAATACATATCGGAAGAACAAATAGCAGAAACAAGGTCAATGTGCTTTGGCTCTGGTGTTGCGAATAACATTTGTAATATACTTAAGATAATATTCATACGAGTTTTACGCACCTGATCCAATGAAAGTGAAGTAACTTGTTCTGATGTGCTTCCCAAATCCGCCAGTTAATCTTTAGCTAAATAATAACCATTTTGTTTCAATTGATATCTTATTTGTTCGTATTTTACCGTAAGGTTTTAACAGTTTACATTGTAGGTCAAACGACAGCACTTTAAAGTTGTTATTTGGAACCAGTCTTTATTTAAACAAAAGTGTAAAGCACTTGTATATATGTTTTTTATTTTATTTTATTTTCGTTTGTTTACGATTCGCACAGTGGGTAGAAAACGCATGAATGGGGCATATAAATTTTAAATAGCGGTACTTTAAAGCTCTGCAGAGATTGTTCAATGATTGTTTAAGTACTTTTTTTGTTGTTGTTGTAGGTGATTGTATACAAATTGCACAACGTTTATTGTCAGGTTTGTGTTTCGCGATTCTGTTATGTAAAAAGTACAAAAAAGATTTAAGGTCTACTTTCAATAACTTCACGAAAAATTCGTGTCACGCGTTGCTATTTAATAATTATTTATTTTCTCTCTCGTTCTCTCTGTGCCTTTGCGGATTTTTATTCCCTTTTGCAGTTTACGCTTTAATGTTCGTATTCTTTTTGTGTGTGTGCTTCTTTTTGATTTTGCTCTTTTTGTGGCTGATGTTTTGTTACTACAAACTCATCCACCCAATGTGCGGGAGTTTCGATTTTTCTGTACGGAACGTATGAAGCGAGCAGGGGGAGGGTGGCCAATGACAGCACCGCCCAACAACGCAAGTTCACTAGAAGTATTTGGCGGTTGGAATAAACAAATGCACCCACCAAACGTACACACATACAGGCACACACCCACACTGTGTCAAGTAGCGGTAAGGAAGAACGAATTGAGAGCACGCACACCAATTGATATGAAACGCAAAGACGCGTCTAAACAAAATTTACCGAATTGTGTTTAATTTATAAGTTAACACGTTTACACGAAAATTATTGTGACAAAAGCTTTACGAGCACTGGACTGACGCTTTGAATATTTCAATTTAGATTTCTTCCGCTAACACGACCGTTCGATTCCACAATTACAAACTGTTATGCCGTTGGCGATGTTAACGCGATTTGTACTCAAATGACACTGCTGATTACATGTTATGCTCGCACGAGCTGTTAAACAGATTATTTTGCGCAGTGGCGTAGACCAACTAAAGGGTTGCTCGTAAATATAGTAAAAAACCCGGTTTATTGATAGAGAAATAAGTTAAATAATAATATATAATTGTATTAAATACAATAACAATTTCGTTAGAGGTCTTTGACTGCCAAAACATTCGATTTTCCTGCTATAAAGTTCACTGTTAAGTTTAACAGACTTACATTATGCTATTTTAACGTACTCAAAAAGTGTGTACACACTGATAACATTTTGATAAGAGCGCAAAATTTAAATTCAAAACGTTTACTGGGAAAGTTTTTTTTTCGTTGTTAAATCTAACATAAATTGTTTATTCTAACTAAAGTTAAAGAATTATATGATACTCATGGCGATAAACGTCTCGACCCAAAGACTCTAAAAGCAAGAGTCGCTGTCAGCACCTTCCGCTTCATCGGCTGTGAAAAATTAAAAATACATACATATAAAAAATTAGTTATTTAATCAAGTCCACGTGCCTGTGGCTTAGCGGTAATCAATTAAAATGCCTAGTGATGCCTTAATACATGCATTCTGTCAATCAAAGCTATACCAGCGTTTCTTGCTTATCAGTCACCAGTGTTATCGATTACTTACAAAGTATTTGGAGTCCAAACATAAGCGCAAAGCCCGCCAGACAAGCGATATAGGGACGCCAGCCGGCATGATTTTGTGTGAGGATCTCAAAGAAAACCACATAGAGAAGAGTACCACAGGCAATGCCCTGCAGTATGCCCGATGGAACACTCGGCTGATCCGCATTCGCCTGCTGACTAATCCCGATTCCAATGCCGATGCCAATGGGCGTCACAATCGAGAAAGTGATGAGATAGATGATGGCAAGCGAGGTGCGAGTTCGAGCAACCAATAGTTCCATGCCCACACAGAAGGCCAGCACCAGCTTGTGAGCAGCAACGGCGCCAAACATGAACCACACCGTGCCCACTGTATTCTCCAGGCCAATGGCCATGCCCTCAAAAAGTTCGTGCAGCGACAAGGCCAAAATTATGCCCAATCCGCGCATGGAGGCGCCACCGTCCTCCACGGGCATGTGACTGTGACCATGGCCATGGCCGTGACTATGACCATGACCAGTTGGAGCCGCTTGTTTTGCTGCTGTTGGCCGCTCCAGATCACAATGCTGATGAGCTGCTTGCTCTGGCTCTTTATTCTTTAGAGTTTCCTCCTTGCTGCTGTGTCTGCGGCAGTGACCACGTTGAAAGGCAGCACTCGCCAGTGACTCCTTGCGGCTAAGTTTGCGCTGATGACGCAGCATGACCAAGTGCATCAACTCGTCTAGTGCATACATGAGAAAGAAGCCGGTGCACATGAGCATCTCGGTCAGAGCAAATGGAGTTGAAGCCAGAATCCCGCAGCGCTGCAGTTGCTCCACATCCTCGATAATCTCGGGCAGCATGTGCAGAAATGTGGTGCACAGCAGAACGCCGCCACCAAAGTAAATGAGGCAACGCACCACCGTTGAGGCACGCGTCTCTTCGGGATCTTGTTGCGTCCACTTGAAGCAGCGATCCAACATATAAGGCAAACTGCCGCACAGCACAGTGACCACAATTAAGACAACCATGGCGACAACTTTGGCCACCAATAGTCCATGACGATCCAATGTTGTGTCCCGCTCCTCGATAGCCACCTGGGCAATAACCGCTGACGCCGCCGTTGTTGTTATTGTTGGCATTCCGTACATCTTGACGCGAGCGAATGTGAACCGAAAGTGTCTGCACTGTAGTTAAAGTGCTACCACATATATAGTCTGTTGCCTCCATATCAGACAGTCGTAAATTATACATCGAAGCACTGATTGACAGGGGAAATTACGTCCTAACTGGGGAAGCAGATTATACGAACAAAGTTCATCAATTGCCAGACCGATCGTCGGTCTCGACTCTTCAGGTGATAGAATATTTTCTATTTTACTTTACTCTTATTTTTATTTATTCTTTATCGGTGTGATTAATTCACATTGAATTTGATTGTTGGAAATGCTATCGTATTTTCAATCAGGTCATTTATTATTTTTATTTATTATATATATTATTTTGTATTTATTATTAGGTTATTTAGACTCTTCGTAATTTGTATGTTTTAATCTTCACGACAGTGGATCACAGTTTATTTCAACCACCACCAACCGACAACTTTTAATCATTATACTGGACAAGCTAAGTGCGGCATTAAATTTATTATATTTAAACTCAGGATTTTAGCTTAATGCTTTAACATAAAATATATCACTTCATATATTTTCTCACTCTTTGTTTACTTTATAAAATAATTGAAATAACTAATTATAAATATATTAATATAACTAAATATTTAACACATCGTATGACCTTCTTCTTGGTTTATAACTATTCCCAGACGGTTTGGAATCAATTCTACCATTATTATATGATATCAGGGCTAATTTTGTCCCATTCCTATCCTAAGATCAGATTTGTTGTGAATTAGCTTTTTTGAATGTTCAAAATGGCTCACAAATTCTCAATAATATTCATGCCAGATGATTGAATTCCAATTCCATTAGCCAAGTCTATTCCCACCTTAGGTTTTGGGTTATTGACTTGCTAGAAGCGGATATCTTCCCTAATGCCCTGTTTATCTGCTCTTTGAATTAAATTGGCCTTTAGTAAATACATATGTATATAAGCAATATATTTTATAATTGTATTTCAAAGTATAGTTTGTGAAATATATAAAATATTGGTTAATTATTGAACTATATTAACGTAAATAAACCAATAACTCTTCACACATGTTCGCATATGAAAAATGAAAGAAATAAAGAGCTGCAATTATATAAGAGAGTACGATTGAATGATTCCATTGCAATTGTAACACAAACAATATTAAAAACAAGTTATCGTTTGCTTTAATATAAATTTATTTGAAAACAAGATTCAGCGATTTGTTCGTATTAAACTTTAAGCTTAAGTGAAGTTCGAATCCATCGATGCCACAAAAAGTTTTGCAAGCAGCTTTCGAATGTTTTGAATCTTTCAAAACAATTTTACTTAAAGTGTTAATTACTTTCAAGTTAGTTGACACTATTGACCACATGGCTGGGGCATTCGTAGCCACCTTTACCCTTCGCTTCGACCACTGCAATGGATTTTCGGGTAAGAAATAAACAAGCTTCACAAAGTTTACTCAAAGTTCAGCCAACTTACCTGCGATTTGCAGACCAAACATGAGCACAAAGCCCGCCAGGCAGCAAAGGAAGATGCGCCAGCCAGCATGATTCTTGGCCACAATCTCATAGTAGACTACATAGAGTAGAGTGCCGCAGGCAATACCCTGTAAAATTCCAGCCGGAATGCTGGGTTGATTCGCACTCGCTGTCTCGCTGACCGCAATGCCAATGCCCACGCCAATGGGCGTCACAATGGAGAAGACAACCAGATAGATGACCGCAATTAGCCAGCGTGTGTGGGCCATCATAATCTCCATACCAATGCAAAAGGCCAAGACGAGCTTGTGGGCCGCAATGGCTCCGCACATGAACCAAGTGTTCTGCACACTCTCCTCGAGGCCAATGGACATGCCGCCAAAGAGTTCATGCAGCGACAGCGCCACAATAATGCCCAGACCACGCAGCCAGTTGGGTTCAGCAACCTGCTCCTGCTGCTGCTCCTTGTCTGTGCCTTCCTCTAAAGCTTGCTGCAGTATCTCCTGCTTCTTGCGCTGCTGTCGTCCGACTATGAAGTACATCAATTCCTCAATGCCATACATCAGAAAGAAGCCGGAACACATGAGCATCTCGGGCAGCGCAAATGGCGTTGTCGCCAGCATTTCGCATTGCTGCAGTGCATCCACAACGCCAACCACCGCGGGCAGTATGTGAATGAAAGTGGTGGCAATTAAGACGCCGCCACCAAAGTTCAATAGACAAAGCACTGCGAGAAAGTCCCGAGCATTGCCCACATTCCGTTCAGTCCATTTGTACCAACGATTGAGGACATAGGGCAGGAAGCAGAAGATTAATGTGACCAACAGCAGCACCACAATAACCACAACTTTGGCAACAACTAATTGATGATCGTTCATGGCGCCACCAGCTATGGGAACTCTCTAATTTGAATGCTCTCTCCTTACCAACGTTATATACCACAGTTGCGAAAGCCTAACTGTTTACAAATATCGCCAGAAATCTGCCATAAGTACCTTCATTATCCCAAGAAAGCCTTTAATAGTGTTCCTAAAACATGAATTTAAAGTTTCCGCACTGAAAATGCCCTAAAAGTACAGTAAAGATTCGAGAAAAGGAATCGGCACTTATGAGAATTATAACACCTGTCTAAATAATATTGTTTACAAGTTTTCAACAAATTGCAAGCCATGCCCGATAACGGTATTCCAGTATTTCACCATATCCGTTACCCTCAGAGAGGAATGGGTATCATAACTTTATAAAAGCCAAACCGATATAGTTTTTGTTCAAGTTTTTGCTTAGAGAATTGTTAAATGTAGAATTTATTAATATTAATATTTTATTAAAATGTCAAGCGACTATTGCTTTTTGGCTATCAAAATTTTAGGATTTATATAAAAAAATTTGTGAAAAAATTTTCAAATTTTAAAGTTTCCTGAAGATTTTATTGTTATCTATTATTTTTGAAAACCCTATTTAATAAAATTAAAAAAATATATTTTTATTTTTGAAGAGCCAGTTTAACATTTTCCTAAAGAAACATTTTCTTTTCAGTCACTAAAGCATAAGTAAAGGGTATCCCAGAGTCGAGCAGAACTACCTCGCCTGATTGTTTTTTTTTCACTTTAACTTTGTTGTCACTGTACTTTATTGGGGCCGCCAACCTGAAATTTCAGCAGAGTTATCTGAAAGTCCCCTTTGCTATCTCACTTTCTCATCGTTGCCGTCGCTGTCATGTGGTCAACAATTGAGCCACAAAGCCGCTTGTTTTAGTGTTGAAAATTCAGACTGATAACTTCATAGTTGGCAATCGCATGTTCATAGAGACCCCCGGTATCTTCGCTATAATTTATATCAAATATAGATTACCACAACATTGTCAATATCAGCACATTATCTTTAAGTGCATCTAGTTAAAAATATCACACAATAACATAATACGTCGATGTCAAGGGGCTGTCGCACTGAAATTTCGTTTGACTGCAAAAGCTTTTTGAAGTTCTGTTGTCAACCGTGAGTCAAGCCTCAAAGAGCTTTGAGTGTTAGCTGTCTGCAATTTTGAACTGATAATCTGATGAAATCAAAATACAATTGTATTGTTATTATTCAAGAATTGTAATTATTTATTTTGTTTTAATCCGTAATAGTTTACTGTAAAAATTATTATTTTGTTTTTATGTTCTGTGTGTTTAAGCATTTAATATTATTGTAATTGTATTTAAATATAAATTTTAAAAGTAATTACTATGACTTGAGTGTTGAGTTATTAATTATTGTTGTTTGTTTTCTTTTAAGTACATTATTGTGAAGTCAAATGGTATAGTATATTATTATATTGATAAATTGGAAGCAGCCAGAAAGTTAACTGTCATTTATTATTTGTTCAAGAGTGAAACCAAACGGATTGTCAATTATTATAATCATAGAAGTATGTAATATTTGCAATGTTTTTGTCACCAGGGACTCTTCTCGCTCTCTCACTGTCTCTCTCCTTCTCTGGGATTCTTGCAGAATACTTGGGGCATATTCGGCATTCTCTCGCTATAAAGTCATTTCTTATCGTCGTCTAATTTAGACGATTTCCATGATGATATTTCGATATTGATGATGATGTGATGTCTGATTGTGTTGTGCGTTGTTCGTTTCGTTTATTCAATTCTCATTTCCTTATTAATGTCTCTCTCTCTTTCGCTCATTCATTGTCCCTTTCTTTCACTCTCATTCTACACGCAGGCAGGCCTTTGTAGTAGTTGTAGTAAGTAGTTGATTCGTATGTTCTTTAACAATTTTCTAGTTTCACAGCAACAGCAGCAATGTGTAGCCCAGCAATTAGATCAGTTCGATCACGACTGCTTTGGATGCTGAACGGGCGGTGGAGGCGCTGGCTTGAAGCACTGCAGCAAGAAGGCCGTGTAGACAACGAAGGCCACCGCCAAGGCTATCAGAGCATACATGAATATATTCAATTCCGGCTGACGGAAGCGATTCTTGCGCAGCCACTCGAGCACCTCATCCTCCGACAGCAAGTCACCTAATCAAATAATACCAATTAATCAATTACTTGTTACCAAAAATATACTAAAACTTACCCCTATATATGCTAGGGAAGCGACGACGGAAATAGACCATGGCTGGCAGTTTGGTAACGCCCCATTTTTTGGCATAACGCGAATCGGCCATTTTCACAAAGGTAATGTCCAAATTATCCGTTTCGCTGTCAATATTCTCCAGTTTCTCCAATGCCGCAGCACTATCCACTTGATTGTGCTCATCTAAAAAAGGAAATATTTATTATAAAGACTGAAGAGCTACTTGAAATTCCTCAACTTACAAAAGAACACAGACAAAAATTCGTTTTCTTCGAGCAGTTTGTCAAGCATTTTGCGATTGACTTCCTCGATTTCGTTTTTAATTTCGAACACATCTTGCGATGTCAGCCAGGTGATGACTTTGTCATGCTGATGCATGTCACCATCATAAAGCACGGGCACTTGCTTGCTATAAATTTAAAAATCTCTTGTTACATTTTTATTTATATATAATATTAAACTTGCTACCAACCGGAAATAGACCAATGAAGGTATGTTAACAATTTCATATTTCTTTGCTGCCTCAACGCTGGCAATCTTCACGAAATCAATGCCAAACATATCAGCTTCGCCATCAATCTCCTCCAGCTCCTCCAATATTTCCTCACACTCGGCGCAGTCATCATCATCTATAACAGCAACTCTTTAGTACTTTATAATTTCATTTAGCTTATCATATATATAGACTTACAGAAGAACACCACCAGCAATGTGGACTCGGCCATCAGGCGATCTAACATGCGCTCATTCACCTCCTCGATCTCATCAGCCAACTCGCGATTATCATCATCAATCAGCCATTCCAGCACCGATTGTTCGTTTTGCAGATCTCCCTCAAAGAGCAAAGGATTGCCATTGCTATAAAAATAAATGTTATTATAGCAAACTTTTATAAGAAATTACTAAACTCTTACCGGAAGTACACTAAAGCTGGGAAGGTCTTGATGGAATAGCGTTTGGCCAGCTGCGGATCTTGAATTTTAACCATATGTATGCCAAAAACATCACACTCATCATCAATCAGTTCCAGACCCTCCAATATCTGATCACAGATATTACAATTGATCTTGTCTGTTCATAAGAAAAACAAATTACACACACATATTAAATACAATTTAATACGAATTATATTCTAATGACTATAGAATGTGAAGCGCAGGCTGTCTAGTAATTCAGTTAGAAGAGTTATAATTGGCAATCGCAGATATAGTGATATAGTAGAAAACGCCAAAACACGAGGTATTCGCGCCCAAACTAAATTTTTACATTTTTATTTTACAATTGTCACAACAAATTCGCAACTTTTTCATAGGGAAATCTCGGTAAAAATATATATCTGTGTATGGGGAATTTAGTTTGGTCGATAATACAATTAAAAGCCATTTGTTTAGTATTTAGAATTGTTGTTTATATAGAAGAGGACAACAGTATTCTTATAGGCATAATAGACAAAATTACAAACTGGTTAGAGAGCGGCTCTTAAAACATGCACAATTATTTCGATTTTGGCTTTCGATCTTAATTTATTGGTAAATTTATTTTATTTGTTTGAGATTGAGTTGCGATTTTGTACACACGGGAATACCTTGTTTTTGGATACGTTTTCTTTTACGTGAAATGTAGCTTTGTACGAATTGGCTGGATGAGTGTTTGGTGGTGGTCAGGTTGCTGTCTTTAAGACTAGAGGGGGAACAGAAACTTCGACAGAAAGCGGGTTGCTTGCCCTTTCGCTCAATCGGTACTGAGACGTTACGGTTTTTTTTATTGGTTTTTTTTTTTTTTGGAAGGATATTGGATAAATTTTTTTTGTGGTGTTGGTGCAGAGAGATTTTGTGTTGTGCGGTGGTGCAGTGGTGCATTTGGTGGTAGAGTGCCAGGGGGATATAATTGATATATTTTATGATAATATTATGAGAAAAATGCGAATGTTTTTCTTGTCAATCAAATGGCAAAAACTTACAGAAGTATACAGCCAGATATTGTGTTTCTTCGACCATTGTCTCCAGCATTTGACGGGTGATCAATTCAATGCGATCCTCAGTTTTCTGTGTAATCAGCCATTGCAATACTTCCTCCTCCTCGCTAAGTTCACCTGTTCATTAATTTACATTTTAAATTGAATATTTGCATTCACAATATTTCGAGACATCAGCTTGAACTCTAATTTGGCAATCGATTATAATGTTATCGATAATCGCTTACCTTCAAACACGTTTGGTATGCCGCCCTCGAAGTAAACCAGGGCTGGATACTCGTGCACGCCATAGCCATCGGCAACGGAGAAATCGCGAGTTTTCACAAAAGTAATGCCATGCTTATCGCAATCATCATCGATATTCTCGAGCTCTTCCAACACTTTGGTGCACTGCTCACAGCCATCGGCATCTAGAGGAGATTGGTGATTTGGGGCAACGGCAATATGCAAATATTATAACAAAGACTGCACACTAGACAAGGGGAGGTGGCGGGGCAAATAGAACAGACTACGAGCAAGCACTACATATAAAATAAACTAAGCACAAAGTGGGAACAGAGTGGAAACTTGTGTATTTTTTTTGTGCAAATGTAAAAGTATTTGTAGTAGAAGAACATAGAAGGTGGACAGCTAAAGATACATATATATAGTATATACGGAAAGATAAATACAGAGAGAGTGAGAAAGAGAGTGTGTGATAGACAAGTGGGGAACTCTCAGGTGCGCTACAGCAAAGTATACTGGGTAAGACATTCTCATACAAATTGGACGTGAATTTGTGCATGTGTGTGTGTGTGCGAGTGTAGGTGTGTACAATACATATGTGCATGTGTGTGTGAGTGCTTGGGTGGGACTCATTCCAGTTTTGGTGGCTATACAAAATGGTTATTTAGATTGTCACGTAATTGCGCTACCATCATCATGTTTGGCCGCAGCAGCAGCGGCATCCGTTGCTGAACCACCACCACCATCTCCACCAGCAGCACCGCCAGCTTCGCCAGCACCACCTGCTCCGCCCTCTGGATCGCTGCCAAAAGCGGCAGCAGCACTGGCGGTGCCGCCATCCTGTTGATGCTGTTCGCGTTCCTTTTTCAGACGCGCCTTTCGCGCCGCTTTCGAATTGCAAATATCACACTTCGTTTTGTTCCCTATTTTGTTTTCGTTGTTGTTGATGTTTTTGGATTTACAATTTTTGAGTGTTTTTTTTTTGTTGTTTGAAATATTTTGGTATTTGTTTTTAAATAGAAATATATAAAAATTGGTTGTAAAAAGTCTTGGTGGTTAGATACAATTTGAGCGCTGTTATAATTGCTTAGAAATTAAGTTAAGAAAATACCTAAAAGAAATGAAATACTGCAAACTGTTTGCGCAAAAGAGTGAGCATAAATTAAATTAAGCACAGTTGTTCAATTTCATAGAGAATAGATTAGAAATGATGAGACAATTGGTTTTTCTTTTTCTTTTCTTTTTATTTATTAAGTGAAGAATCTGTACAGCAAATTTAAAGTACCTTAACATCACAGGAGTATCAAATATATAAAAATAAACCAAACCTCAACACCAATATGAGGATTATATACATATGTATCAGCGTTATTGGCACCTAATTGTTTTGGCAAAGCCTTGCCGTTTAAGACGCCTTAATGGTCTCGCTGGAAGTAACTTCCTGGCTAGTAGGCTGCGGTGTCTTCTAAGTTTATCGCTATAGCGGCTTGTGTGTCTCCCAATCTGTTCTTCTACAGTATGTAGCTTCAAGTCTCTATGAAGCGTTGTGCCACGCACGAACCAAGGACAGTCTGTTATGTTGCGTAGTATCCGATTCTGCAACACCTGAATTCGTTTATAATTGGATTTGGCTGCGATCCCCCAAATCTGGATGCCATAGAGCCAAATTGGCTGGATGCAATGCGCATACACTGCCCTTTTGCATCTTAGCGGCAAAGTGCTTCGTCTTTGAATAAGCCAACGCAGTTGCTGGATCCTTAGGTTACATTTCTTAATTGTGGCTTTTAAATGTGGCCCAAATGTAAGGCGCTTGTCCAGTGTAATTCCAAGATACTTGGCTTGCGATGGCTGCTCCAGAGTAACTCCTTCTAGTTGGATTTCAGGGGTATTCATTATAAGCCTCTTCAGTGTGAAACAGGGGTTCGTTGTTTTAAGCGGATTTATTTTCAAGTTCCACCGTTTACACCAAGCAGCAAGAGCTTTGAGATATTCTTGTATTCCATTAGCTGCTTCTCTACGGCAACTGGAGTTATAGATGACTGCAATGTCATCTGCATAGGTTGCAATAAGTGCTTTGGAAGGAGCTACCATATGTTGACTGTTTGGGCTGGGTATATCAGCAGTGTACAATGAATAAAGCAGCGGTCCAAGCACACTACCCTGTGGTACTCCTGCACTCATACGATAGTTATTAGAGTATATATCCTTAACTTTGACCTTAAACTCACGTCCATCCAGATATGACCTGAAAATTCCATAGTAGGGAGCAGGTAGGAGGTTTTTAATTTTGGACATTAAGCCATCATGCCACACTTTATCGAAAGCTTGCTCCATATCTATAAAGACTGCGTTGGAATACTCCAAGTCGTCAAAGGCCTGTAATATATGCTTTACCAGTCTGTGGACTTGTTCTACAGTGCCGTGTCCTCCTCGAAAGCCAAATTGATGGTCTGGCAAGATATTGCTTTCAGTCAAAATCACTATAATTCTGTTGGCGATGAGTCTCTCCCACAACTTAGACAGGGAGGATAAAAGGCTTATTGGACGGTATGATTCAGGATGAGCCTCTGGTTTACCGGGCTTGTGGATCATCAGAATCGCAGCTAATTTCCATTGCTTTGGGAACGCTTGGATCCTAATAATAGCATTAAAAATTAATGCTATATATATAATCGCTCTTGTAGGCAAAGCCTTCAACGTTGCGTTACAAATCCTATCAATACCTGGCGCTTTATTTTTTGGCAAAAATTGAATGGCTTCGGATATTTCCTCAATCCTTATAGGCTTAATGGGCAATGACATCTGCAGTGGAGTATCCAAACTTTGATGGGTCTCTCTACTTTGTTCTATTGAAGCAAAGTTATGGGGAGTGAATCGATCCTCTAGATGTTGACCGAAAGCATTGGCCTGCTCCATTTCATTTTTTGCAAGTTCACCACCGGGACAACGAATAGGAACCTGTCTAAGAGGTTGTCGTTTAAGCGATTTTGTGCACTTCCAAAGTGAATAATTTGCGTCAACTGTGTAGTCCATGGAGGACAATTTTTGCTCGAAAAATCACTTCGGAGTTCCCTCAAAAGGGTTCGTAGTTGTTTCGCTGCCCTGTTCCACAAAAGACGGTCCTCAGGATCTTGAGAACGAATAGCTCTTCTTCGAAGGCGTCTTTTCCTTTTATTAGTTCTCTTGCTTCCCTTGTGAGAGCAATACCGTAGCTTATGGGCCGAAAATCAGGATCAGGTGGCGTTGAAGCAGAAGCAGCTCTATGTATATTCTCAGTTAGAATTTCGACTGCATTCTCAATGTCTTCCTTAGTGTCCAGAGTTGAATTTAGTTGGAAAGAGTTATTAAGAATATGTTTAAAAGTGATGAGATCAGTACGACTTGTGATTAACCGAGGACTTGGTCTGACATTAGTACCATTTGTTAGCAGATTAACAATAAGGGCTAAGTGATCAGACTCCAGGTCCCAGCTTTGACATATATTTATTTGAGAATCCAGTATTCCATGGTATAATGCGAAATCAATGCAAGTAGCTGTGTGATTAGGTACGTATGGGTATCTCGTTGGTGATCCAGTGGCAAGTATTTTAGCTCTGCTGACTGAAATGGATTCGACTAGCTCACGCCCTCTCGGTGAATTATATGTGTCGCCCCACATCCAATGTCGAGCATTCCAGTCACCTCCAACCAGAAACCTCTGGCCACAAGAAGCCAATATTTCAGTAAAATGTCTTTCCTCAATTTTGTGCCTTGGAGGACAGTATATTGCGCTTACTTCCATATATCCCAAGCCTGTCGCAACTTTAATGGAAGACATTTGAATGGTTTGTGTTTCAATAACACGTTGTGGGAAATGACTGAGAGAGCTCCTCACCAGTACCGCAGCTCCTCCATTACCGTGATTATGCCGTGATGGTTTATACGCTGGATAGAAGGAATATCCGAATATTTTAACAGCTTCACCTCGATTGAGCCTTATTTCACTTAAAAGTAGGATATCGACGCCATTGTTGTGCGCAAAGAATTCAACTTCTCTGGCTTTTCCTGAAATGCCATTGACATTCCAGATGACGATCTTTAGTGTGTTCATTTTAAGGCAGAAACATTGTTGTGGACCTGGGGAACTGATTTATCCCCAGCCAGTTGTTTGATAGAGTTGGCCATTTCAAAAACCATACTTTCGAGCCGTTCAAGTCGTTGACTGTTCTGCTTGTTTTGCGTTTGTTGTTCCTGCTGCTGTTGCTGTAGCCACAAAAAGAATTGCTGCTGCTGCTGTTGCTGGAGTTGTTGCTGCCATTTCAAAAATTGCTGTTGCTGTTGTTCCAATATTGACTGAATGTCAAGAACATTTTGTTGTTGTCGTTGTGCAGTAATTTCCTTCCTGTTATTTACTTGTAGACGGCGCTGAGCCTGTCCATTTCCATTTTTGGCAATTGAGGCATAAGATAAACCTATACTATTGCAGACAGAAGGGTTAGGCATTTGCTGAATTGGTTGCTGTCGAGCTGACTGTTCTTGCTGTGGTTTTTGTTGTGGTTGTAGTCGCGTTGGTTGCTTCTTCGAACCCATAGATCGTCTTAGGTAATCTTGATACCACTGGCAACCCTTGTAACTTGCCGTATGACTCCCTCCACAGTGCATACATGTAGGCGGTTGGTCTTGTGGACGTACACACTGCTTTGTAAAGTGATCTTCACCACAACGAGCACAATTGGGATGACGACGGCAGTATTTCGCTGTGTGGCCAAATTCTAGGCATCGTATGCATTGAGCGATTTCCGATGTTTTCCGCATCCTTTCTATCCTTACACGTTGTCGGCAAAGCGTTACAATATCATATACATCATTAATTTTGGCACAAGGCTTGATATTAATAAAAATATGTTTAGTTTCTCATCTCGGTTTGACCTTGACCTTGGGTTATGCACCTGAAGGGCTTCAAAACCTAAAGCTTTAAAATTGCCAACAATTTCGCTACTTAATGTGCTATGATGAAGCCCCTTAACAACTATTCTGTGAGGCTTCTCTTCCTTCAATTGGTACGTATGGAATTCAATTTCCATTTTATCAAAATGATCAACAATGGCTCTATAAGTTTGAGAGTCCTTGGGAAAAATTCTGGCTGTAACTCCTTGGTTAACTTTAACTATTACGTTATCTAAACTAGTGACCTCCGATATGACATCAAATAGATCGTTAAGGTTTGTAATACTTAAAACTATTTGCGGTGGTTTTGAAGTAACATTAGCATTATTATTACCATCAGAATTAATAGGTTGAGATCTATTGCCTGAGTCATGTATTTCCATATTATCATTTGATAAATTTGTTTGGGTAGCTGCCATAGAGCTAGTAGGGCATTCCTCTGCAGCACTGCTGCTATCTTCAACATGTCTGTCACTGTTTAAGTCGACTTCCATGTCTAGTAAGGCAAACCTATTCCTAGAGCTTGCCTTGCTGGTTGATGCTGAGGATGATCCAAATGACAATTCTCTGAGTGCTTTCTTAGAGTTACCAATTGGTGAGAGTGTTTTCTTCCTCTTACTCGACATATGTTTTTGGCTAACCTTCAACTTGGTAGCAGCATCATTAAATGGAGGAGACGAAAATCCAGAAGTTTGATTGACAGTTGGAGAGACAATTGTAGCACCTCCACTGAGTATTGGGGAAGCAAGTGCGCTTTGCGTGAGATTCGCATAATTTTTATCCATGCTCACTGCAGAGCAAACACTGCTGATTGCCGTAGTTGATGCAGTTGCCATAGTGTAAATTGTATTACTAGTAGCACTAGTAAATGTAAGCGTTGTAGTTATTGTACTAATATTTTGAGTTACAGAACACAAAGGGCGAAGATCACTAATAATTTCTGACCTTATCTCCAAAGGTGATTTACCAGCCACTTGTAGCATTTTTTCATAATCAAACTGCTTATTGCTAAGCTGAGTGTTAGGAAAATATTTCCATCCATTACCAAATATTTTACTAATCAATGTAACTTATTAGTTTCAGTTTGGCTTCAAATAGCAAAAGTTTCTGCAAAGTTTTTGTCAAGGACAAAAGAAGGTCAGATCGCTTGACAGATAAGCGCAGATTTTATTACCCCTCTTGTGCGGCTGCGCGCAGAGTGAGGGGCGACGTACTGCCCAAACGGGCACAGAATGCAGTCTTGTCTCACTACAGTAATGTTTTTGTTGTTGTTCAGCTGCCGACACTGCAGAAGCCAGCGTCCGAAATTTTACGATTGGCACACGAAGAGTGCGCAAAAGAGAAACTCGAAAAATAAAAAAACAAACGAGAGTTACACTTGTTTTGTGTTTGCTTATCCGCGACACAACCGATCTCAATGAGAGCAGATTAGCGACTCTGAGACAATTGGTTGGAAATGAAAAGAGGCACAACAGTTCGATGCGCTGAAAAGTATGCTATAAAAATTGAATACGCTTGCAGAGCACATTTTAGTAGAAGGCTTTCCCTTATATTCCCCCGCAGTCGGATGAACAATCACGTCAGTCTTGTCTCCCAGTCTGCCTCAGTGAACTAAAGATGACTGCAAGAGTATTGCAACTTCGGCGTACCGAAATTTTGACAAATTTCTTCACATATTTTGGTCGTTGTGCTCAATATGAATTTATGTCACCAAACCGATTGCAGTCGGTAAACGTTTGATAGTCTTAACAAATTGAAATTGTGTTTGATATGTATTTGTTAAATATACCGCACGTTTTTCATATCGTTTTTTTTGGGTTTCATTGAACTTACAGAAATACACTGCAATGGAGCCAGACTCTTCGATCAATTGAACAAGCCTTTCGCCTTCGAGATCTTCGATAACATCTCCACTTGGATCCTTTTGCGTAAGTAACCAAGTAAGGATTTGTTCTTCTTCATAAAGATCCCCTGCAAAAAACAAAAATTTTAGATTAATCAACTGCAATTCTTGAGCTTTATTATGACTAATTTACCGGCGTATATGACTGGCTCCTTGGATGTCGGCTTGAAGAAGACAATGGCTGGCAGTGCAAAGACGCCGTACTCCTTGGCCATTTGTTTGTCATCGATCTTGACGAAATCAATACCCGCCTTATCCGCATCATCGTCGATGTGCTCCACTTCAGCCAAAACTCGCGGACATTGCTTGCACTCATCGCTGTCTAAAGTTTGATAAAAAATAAATTTAACTTTCATTTGTCTCCCTTAAATTCCTTTTTTGAGACTTACAGAAAATGACAGCCACATAGTCGGAATTCTTACGAATCTTCTCAAACATCTTGCGATTAACCTGCTCAATGTGATCGGTCATTTCCATGTTTGCCGGACTCGTCAACCAATCGAGCACCTCCTCCTCATCATCGATGTCGCCATCGTAGTTAATGTACTTGCCCTTGCGGAAATATGTTAGACCTGGTGGATTTCTATAGCCATATTTCTTGGCCATCAGTTTGTCATGCATCTTGACTATATAAATGCCATATTCGGCAGCCTCATCGTCGATGAGTTCAATGTGTCGCAGCACACGTGGTGAATCCGGATCATCCTCTTTGTCTGGAAAACAATTTGTTTCGAATATTATTTAGCATATCAACTGAGAACTAAGCTGAAAAACTGAATTGATTACAATTTTGATGTAATTTTTCTTTTCTCGTTTGCTGTTGTTGTTTTTTGTTTGGGCAGTTACAGTTTTTAGTGGGCGCGCGCTTTACTCTTATCATAAATATATATATATATATACCTTAATGTCACACTTTTGCATACTTACAAAAAACAACCGCTAAAAAGTCTTTGGTGCCTATATATTCAATTAACTGATCCCGATTGATCAGCTCAATGCTCTGATCGGCCTTCTGCTCCAGTATCCAGTTGAACACGTCCGTATTACTCTCAATATTACCTAGATATATAGCAAATAGAAAAACTTAAGTATCTGCCAAACATTGTTGGTTCAATATGTTCTTTTATTTCTTCGCGTATCGATTCCATAGTCGAACATACCTGTTGTCTGCAGTTGGTCAATCAATCATGAGTTCTTTATACGCTGAAATGTTTTCTATAACTTTTTCTTTAAATGTTTTGTTTGTTCCATTGAGGGAAATGAGAAGCATTCTGGAAAATCTTCCAAAATGTAAACACAAATCTAAAGAAAAAAAAAATTTGCCCAAATGTATCGCAAAAATGTGTAAAATAATGCAAAATCATTTTTGTTTCTTTGAGGGGTTGAGGGAAAAGGTTTACATAAATTATTCAATTCGTGAATAATTGCCACATGAAAGAACCAAAACATAATTGTTTTTTGTGTTTATTTTTTTTTGAGAATTTCGTTTTGTATTTGTGCGAACGCTTAAATTTATTAAAAAAGAACCTAATTTGTTTATTGAGTTATTGTGAAATTTACAATTGATTTTTTTTCAATTCTTTTACAAAAATTTTGTGTATTGCTTAATTGTTCATTTAAGTAAAATATTAAAATATATAAAGTTAAAAACTTTAACAAAATACATAGCTTGAGTTTCTTCTTGTTTTTGTTTTCAGTTTGATCTTTACAGCTGCTGTTCAACAACAATAAGATTTAATAAAAATTCTTAGAAAAAGATTGTGACTCTCAGTTTATCAGAAAGACTTACAAAATTAGAAAATAGCATTCGATATCTTGCAAATATCGATAACAAATCAACAGTTAGCCGGAAGCGGCAGAAAAATATACAAAGGGAAAAAAAACGTGAAATTAAATCAAAAAGAAAACATGGCAAAGCATTTACATGTGCGAGGCCATTGAGAGAGTTTGCCAGCCATTCATAATATTAAGTATACGAACTGTAGTTGTATGAATATTTGCGAGTTTTGTTTTGTTGGATGTATTCATCTTTTTTTTTATTCATATTTTGCTTTGCTTAATTTCTTTGTATTTAAATTGCCACAACAACAAAGAATCAAATGTATTTGTTTGTATGTAAAGTTAGGCTATGTATGTAAATAGTAGTAAGAAGTTTTTTTTTGCAGTTTGCGCTTCACTTTTGTAAAATTGTTTAAAAAATATTTATCGCTTCATGGTTTTTGTATTGTTTTAGACTTATACATATGTAAATTGTATATTGTAACAAAAAGTAGTAAGTAGTATCAAAAAGTTATTGACTTGATTCTCGTTTCTCGTTTGTTTGTTAATTACAAAAATTTCCTTCATTCATTATTAGCTAAATATAGAGACCTGAAGTTCTGAAAATATTATTTTATATACTCCTCTGCACACATTAAATGGGTTATACCCATTACCATGTGCAATTGCTTAGAGTATTCTTTAAATTCTTATTTATTTTTCCATTTTTTTTTCGTTTTTTTGTTGGTTTTTGTGGTTTGTGTGTTAATAGTAAGTTTGTTGTTGCAGTAATTGCTTTAAATTTGAACAAAGTTTGTTTTGCGCGTTTGATATCCATTGACAAAATGCAACAAATTTTTTAGTTAAGTTATAGTTTGCTTTAGTTACGATAGTTTACATTGTGAAAGAAGAGGCAGCCTCAACAGAAAATAGTCAAAAAGTGCTAAAGTACCAAAAGTTACGAGTTAACGTTTAGTTTTCAAACAAAATGTTGTGTGAATTAGTTATTTATAGTTTTGAGTTGCGATGCCGAGCATAATTTTGAAATAAATTAGCTGGCATTTCGAATTCGATGCATTAACCGCTGCATTACTTGTGGAACAAAGAGTACGGTTTCGTTGATTGTTTGTGTTATTAACATTTACATTCCAGATGATGTTGTGCGTGTCGTATGAGTAATATTTAATATTAAAGTGACGCATTTCGCCTGGCAAAACTCATTTAAATGTTTCGAATTTGCATTAATTACACAGCCAAATGAGTTAGCTTAATAACAATATGTGCTTCTTTCTCTCATTCTTGTTGTTGTTGTTTTGTTGTTATTTTTGTTGTCTTTTGCTCTTAAGTTTAATGACAATCAGAAATCAGATCTTATAAATTACATAGAAACCTGTTTTTCGAGGCTTTTACAACAGAATTGTGCTTAGATCTTAGACATGTTGTTGTTGTTGTTGTTGTTGTTGTTAATATTCACATTGTTTGATTTGGTTCTGGCAACATGACAACAGTGCGTATACGTGATACTTTAATTATTGCATATCATTAAGTTTCATACAATCTCATTCAATCTCATTCATTTTTAGTGATTTTGTTTCTTTGCTATCTATTGAACTGAATTGATTTTGGTATTGATTTTGTTTTTGTTTTGTGAGATTTAAAATTGTTGCCTTACTCCCACAGAGAGATATCCTGAAAAATGAGGTCATACAAATTTTTTAGTCGATTTTGGAAAAAAATTAATGCCTGCAAGACACAAAGAAAAAAAAGAGAGAGAAATAAACAAATCAAATTACATCCAGATATGTCTGTGGTTGTGTGTGTGCTTCTAATATGTGTGTAAATGTATGTGCACAACAACAAAATACGTATTTGAAAGTGAACTACGGAAAGTGTATTTTTTTTTTTGTAACAAATTCATTGTTTGTGTCTTACAATTTTGACAAGATTCAATTGTGATAAATGTGGTCTATATATATTTATTTTTCGACTAACGCGACGTACCGGTTTTAACATTCAGCTTATTTCCCGACTTCTTGGATGATTTAGTCTTAGGTTTATCCACCTCGACGGATTCGTCATCATCCTGTTGCTGCTGCAGCTTGGGGATGGGCTTCTTTGTCGATTGACCCGAACGCTTGTTGGCATACGACACCTTCACTAATGGCACATCCTCATCATCATCATCATCCTCATCATCGTCGTCATCATCATCATCGTCATTGTTGCGCTTGGACGCCTGCTTCTTGGAGGCGACGGGTTTCGAGGCAGGTTTGCTTGCAGAGGGGCTCGATGAGGCGGCAAATTTGAAGTTGCCACCGCCTTGACGATTGCTGGCGTCGCCGTCGTGTCCGATGCGCTGGGCCGTCATTTTAGGAACTTTCGTTGACTTCTCCAATTTGGTTGGACAGCATTGGAATGGTTTGTAATCGTTGGGCACAAAATTGTTGCCGCGCTTAGCTGAATGGCCGTCGTGACCCAATCCAACATAGAAACATTCGTCATCTGTTGTGAGCAAACAAACAAAAACATTTTGTCAGATTGTTTAGTTCTTAATTTTGGAGTGGTTTTTTTTTGTTTTTTTTTTTTTTCATACATTTTATTTTTATTTATTTTTTTTAAGAAATCACTAACAAGAATCAAAAGTAAACAAAAGTGCATAAAAAAGAGTAGGCGAGAAATACAAAATAAAAGTCGTAAAGTTGCTTTTATTTGTCAACACCTTTCAGAAATTACCACAAAGAGCAGTTAGTAGAATTTTCTGTTTTCATTTATATATTGCATTTCTTTTTTTTTTTGTAATATTTGATAGATTGATTTCTTGTTCAAGTACTAGAGTATATAGAAGCGTGCTTTATGAATGAACAACAATTTAATTTAATTTTAAAATCATTTGTTTGTTTTTTTTTTAACATTAATCATACTATTTAACTAATAACTGACAAAATGCTTTTGATGCTGACTGTACAGGTTGATTGAATCTAATTCCGTTTGTTTTCAAATGTTTTTGATCGTTGCACAATTTTCTAGTTTCATTTTTTTTCGTTTCTCATATCCGTTAAAAATAATTAGTTGTAATTATTTTCAGGAGTGCAGGTTCGATATTAATTATAATTAACAAATAAAAACGATTACTTAAAGTATTATATGATAATAATTATATCAATAATCAAAACAATCAAGTTATTAACAAATTTCTCGGTCATATTATTTATGTTGTGGTTGTTTTGGTTGTCGTCTTTTTTTTAGAATTATATTAAAAAAAACTTTTCATAAGATTATTAAAAATTATAGTCAATAATTTTTGTTTTTTTGATTTTTTTTTATATTTTTTCAAACATTGTGTCAGCTATGATTTTTGCATTACTTTACCAAATTTGTTCACTTTTTTTTGTTTATTATTTTGAGTAGAAGTAGAGAGAAGTTATGGGATGGGGAACATCAAACAACATTGTAGGTATAGATCGAAGCATTGGATAGGTCTTGTATAACATACACCAGGGCAAACATTGACGTGGTTCTTATATATATATATTTTTAGTGCGTGAGTGTGTGTGAGAGAAAGTTTGATTGCTTGAGTGTTTGATTTTCGATGTGTACATCTCCAATTTAAATTTGATGATTTGGCTTAGCACAAAAGCTGCACATTGACATTTCATATTTCTTTCATTTGTGTTTTTGTTTTTGTTTTTTTGTTACCTTTGCGAAATGCATATTTATTTGTATTCCTTTTACCCAAGTCTGTAGATAGACAATGAAATAATATTGTAGTGTGTGCGTTAATCGGAATGGTAAAGTTTCGTGTGCATGTTTCAACGATATTTCTTGGAGAGAGGTCGGGGGTCAGGAGTTCACAACAGTAAAAAGAAGTTCAGTTAGTGCGGCAATGGCAACTCACATTCACGTATTACCTATTTCATCTATGACATGACCCGCGCATAGATCAGAAAGCCGATGTATCGTTCTGCCTTTAGCTCTGTGCTTATATATTTGCTTGCTGATATCTTCTTCTTCGTCGTCATTGTCATCGTCATCGTCGTTATCGTTATCGTCATCGTCATCGTTACAATCTTCATCATCGTCGTCATTATTGTTGTCATCGTCATCGTCATCGTCATTGTCGTCATCGTCATTGTCGTCATCGTCGTCATTGTTATCGTCATCGTCCTCATCTTCATCGTCGTCATCAATATTTTTATTGCCATTTTCGTCGTCATCGTCTTCGTCGTCATTATCTTCATCGTCATCATCCTCATCGTCATTATTTTCATCATCTTCATCGTCATTATTTTCATCATCGTCATCATCATCATTTTCTTCATCGTCCTCGTCTTCATCATCATTGTTTTCATCGTCGTCTTCGTCGTCCTCGTCATCATTATTGTTTTTGCTATTGTTATCGTCATCGTCTTCATCATCATTTTCTTCATCGTCATCCTCATTATCTTCATCGTCATCGTTCTCATCGTCGTCGTCGTCTTCATTATCGTTATCGTCGCCGTTCTCGTCATCTTCATCATCATCATTGTTATTATCGTCGTCATCTTCATCGTCGTCGTCCTCGTCATTATTGTCATCATCATCCTCATCGTCGTCGTTGTTATCGTCGTCATCGTTGTTATCGTCGTCATCGTCATCGTTGTTATCGTCATCGTCGTCATCGTTGTTATCGTCATCATCTTCGTCGTTGTTATCGACATCATCCTCATCGTCATTGTTATCGTCATCATCGTCATCGTCATTGTTATCGTCATCGTCGTCATCATTGTCCTCATCATCCTCATCCTCATCGTCATTGTCTTCATCGTCGTCATCAAAGTCATTATCATTATCACCATCGTCATTATCATCATTGTCATCGTCGTCATCGTCATCGTCATTGTTATTGTTATCGTCATCGTCGTTGTCCTCATCGTCGTCATCGTCATCGTCATTTCGCGAATGTTTTCGTAATCTTTCATTTCGTATCGTTTTTTGCAGACGCTTTAATCTTTGTCTTTTATCCACATCACTTTCTTTAGGATAGCTCAATTTAACAATTTTCTCATCACTGCCATCGTCATCGTTGCCTAGTATATCGTATATCGAAAGTATTCATTACGTTTTGCACTTTTTTTTGATAAATGACTGTGTAAACGGGTAGAATGATATTTGGATATATCCTTTACATTTTTTTCTTGGATTTGATATGCGATCTCATTTCTGATTTGATTTGAATTGATTGCAATTGAGTTGGTCTCAACTGATTTTGAATTGAATGTTTGGCTTATGAGCGTGAGTTAGAAAGCAGAGAAAACATTTTAAACAAGAACGCTTACTCTTTTGATTGATTAACCACTGCAGCACACGATTTTCATTTTTGAGATTACCTGCAAAGTAAAATTCAATTAAAAATCAATCAAACAGTTTTGTTTTGCTTGTTTTGACTTACCATCATACATGATCGGAACGCCTGTCTCGTAGTAGACCAAAGCGGGGAATGCGAAAATGCCAATTTCGTGGGCCAACTTCACATCGTTCGATTTGACAAACTGAATGCCATGCTTATCGGTATCATCGTCGATGTTCTCCAATTCCTCCAGAATGCCACCACACGATTCGCATTCATCATCATCTAAAATAGTAATGAAAAATCGTGTTATGGAATAAATTTCATTTCAGTTTAAAGTCAATTAATTACAGAAGAAAACAGCGAGATGTTCCACGTCATTGATCAAGACTTGCAGTGTTTTGCGATCCACCGATTCGATGACATCAGCCGTTGATTCGTGCAAATCGATAACCCATTCAAGAATTTCCTCCTCCTTCATCAGATCACCTGCAATCGAATATAGCAATTAAGATACTGTATCTTGCAGATACTTTCGGCTTGACTTACCGGTGTAAATTGTTCTAAACTTATGTCTATAAAATGCAAGCGCCGGCAAACCGGGCAAATCGTATTCCTTATCGATATCATCGTCGGATGTCTTTACAAAGTCGATGTCTTTTTCCTCGCATTCATCGTCGATGTTCTCCAATTCGTTGAGGATCTTCTGTGCCTTCTTGTCACCCTCGGCGTCTAAACGAAGAAAGAAACTATTAATACTGAAATTTTATATTGCAGTATGTAAATTTTATGACTTACAGAAGAACACGACCACATGATCGTTTTCGGCCAAAATCTTGTCCAACATTTTGACATTGACCTCCTCGATTTTACCGGGAATCTCAAGGGTTTCGTCATCGGTGATCCAAGCGAGCACTTCGTCCTCATCATCCAGATCGCCGGTAAAGTGCAATGGATCACGATTGCGGAAGAAGACCAATCGTGGATAGGTTTTCACGTTATATTTCTTAGCGATGCCGGTATCCTCGGTGGTAACAAAAATGATGCCAGCCTCATCCAACTCATCGTCGATGCTCTCGAGGGCGTTGAGCGTGTGATCGCAAGTCTCGCCCGGTTCGCAGGGACCCGTAAAGAAGACAACAACATACTCGTGTTCATTGATCAAGTTGACCAGAATCTCATCGGTAACCTCCTCGATGGTGGCCGTCTTTTTCTGTACCAGCAGCCATTCCAGGACCTCGTCCTCATTCATCAAATCACCCTCATACAGAGCGGGGATCTTATTCTCGAAGTAGATCAGAGCGGGCAAATGATCGAGACCATATTCCTTGGCTTCGGCAGCGTTATCGATGCGCACAATGACGATGCCCTCCTTCTCGAGTTCATCGTCAATGTTCTCCAGTTCGTTCAAGATGCGCATGTCCTGCTTGTCATCCTTGTCGTCTAAAGGTGGAATTTACTTGTGAAATGTTTAAGATATTAAAATAGTGTTTTCTCTTACAGAAGATGACAGCCAAGTGTTCGGTGTTCTCGACCAGTTTATCCTTCATTTCATCGGTGACTTCGGGAATTTCGGAATAGCGCTTTTGATGCACCAGCCAACCGAGCAGCTCATCCTCTTTCATCAGATCACCCTCGTAGATATGTGGAATACCACGTTCAAAGAGTACAATCGATGGTATCTCATCGATACCCCATTCTTTGGCTTCCTTATCGTCATCGATCTTGACAAAAGCAATATCATTTTGATCGCACTCATCGTCAATGTTTTCCAATTCTGCGAGGATTTTCTGTGATTTCTTTTGATCTTTATCATCTGCGAAAGATTGCCAACGATTATTATAATGCACTCGAATATGAGATCAAAATCCAATTTGGGAAGACGGCGTTTGTTTTTCTTTTTCTGAAAATGATGCCATACCTAAAGAAGTGTGTTCTATGTCGAGAAGAAAGAATACCTAACCCAACCTTTTGTTTATGTTTCCTGTTCCGTTTTTAGTTTTGTTTGATTAGTTGAAGCGCTTACAAGATTAAAAATTTTGGTAAATTTTTGTAAAGCACATCGAGCAGTGTTACAATCACAGCAGACACTCAGACACACCCCAACAAAAAGTAGTACAACATCTAAGAGTATACGACTTCTATACAATATATCTACACAGTTCGTCAGATCCTTCGTTTCGATGAATTGATGAATGGATTGAGGGGGAGGAGGGGAGGTTGGGAGATTGATCCTTTTGACTTACAGAAGAGCACAGCAACGTGCGGCATTTTCTCAATGATCAAATCCAACATTTCATCGGTAATGTCTTCGATTTGATCGGAACTCGTTTGCTCTTCGAGCCATTTCAATAGCTTCTCCTCATCCTCCAGATTGCCTTCGTATATGGTTGGAATGCCTTTTTCAAAGTATATCAGTTTAGGAACTTTATTGATGCCATATTCAACGGCCTCCTCGGGATTGTCGATTTTCACGAAAGTAATGCCCAAAGCGTCGCATTCGTCGTCAATGTTCTCAAGTTCTTCGAGCACCTTTTGCGATTTCTTGTCGTTGTTGTCGTCTGGAAAACAGCTTATGGATCAAAATGCGCCAACTCTTTGCCCACCAAGGGAGGGATCGTATTTATTTTTGTATTGTGTTTTATATTTACAGAACAGCACTGCAATGACGCGTCCTTCTTTAATCATTGTATCGAGCATTTCGTCGGTGACATCCTCGATTTCATCACGTTCCAACTGTCCTAACAACCATTTCAGTATCTGTTCCTCATCCATGAGATCGCCATCGTAAACGTTTGGAATTTCTTTTTCAAAGTATACAATTGCCGGAATCTACAAAAGGTTCGAGGACGGTTATCGTTATCGTTATCGCAATCGTTATCGCTATCGATTTGCTGCGTACCGAATCGATTCCGTAATCGCCTGCCGCCTTGGCATCATCAATTTTCACAAACTGAATGCCATGCTTATCGCAGTCATCGTCGATTTGTTCTAGCTCTTCCAACACGGTCATCGAATCATCATTGCCATGATCATCTGTAGGATTATGCAAATCGTTTGCAATCGATCGATTTACTTATCGATTTCGGGGGGTTCATATACATACAGAATAACACAACCAAATTATCAATGTTGCTGATCAGCGTTGACAGCGTCTTGGATGTGACATCCTCGATAACATCATCCTCATCGCCGGTCGATTTATTCTGGACCAACCATTCCAAGACATCCCCCTCCCGTTGCAGTTCACCTGCGATTTGCAATACAAATTAAGATGGTTCTGTTTTGTGGGATGGGTGTGGGAGGGATTCGTGGATAATTCGTTGGTATTCAATATACCTTCATAGATGATCGGAGTCTGGTGGCGATAGTAGACCAATGCCGGCAGATTGCCCAAGTTGTATTCATCGGCCAAGGCCTCGTCGTGTATCTTGACAAAACCGATGCCAAGTTGATCGGCCTCATCATCGATATTCTCCAATTCTTGCAGAGCCTTGGCGCATTTGCGGCATTGCTGTTTATCTGATGAGACGATGACGATATATTACGATAACACTATATATAGATTACACCAGCAATTCCATCGATAGGTTGACTTGACAACATTAAGGTTTGTTTTTTTTTATTATTATTCATTTGGATTTGGCGAGGGTTTAACAACAGAAAAAAAGGGATCTTTACAAACATTATGTAGGCATTATACACTGTGTGTATTATCGTATTATCGTATCATTCTCGTATGCAGCTGTAAGGTTAAGGTTAATACAAGTACGAAAAAAAAAAGAAAAAGAGATTCACGACATTGTGTGTTCGCATGCAAGAGACAAGAATAGAATCGAACAGGAATTATAGTATAGAGTGAGCTCGATGCAATTGGAAATTGTATTAGACCATTTGGTAGCCAGCAAATGGTGTTGCAAATCGCATTACCCAATCAAATCAAATTGTTGTTTATTTATACGCATTTGTTTACACCAAAAAAATAACACGCGAGAGAAAGAGAGAGCGAGAGTTTGGTAATCATAATAATAATCTTTTGTATACAACCTGTTGCAAAAATGCTCTGTAAAGGAAATAAAATACAATGAACAAACAGAAACAGAAATGTTCAAAGTGTTTTGCGCTCAACAAAACTTTTTGCTTATAAATAAAATGCAGAGAAATCGACAATTCACTTTCGTATGTTTTTGCCAAATAAAAGCTCCGTTTCTTGACATTTCTATTTTGCCCTCTAGATTCATCAGTTTTCGCCTCTGCCATCGACTTTAGCGAGCTTTCGCTTTGGCATGCGCCGCGTATACGTAATATTTGATATCTTTTAAGTACGGCCATAAATTAAATTCTTAAGTGCAAATTCAAGTGCATTTGTATAGAAAACATATTAGATCAATAAAATGAGATGTTTTAGTCATCGTCAGGCAGCTGTCAAGCTATAGCTTACATATATATTCTCGATCCGCCCTTAGAGACAACTTGAAGCATTCAAGTTTTCAATATATAATATAAATTCTTTGCCTAAGTTCTATACAAATTATTATGTTTTGCTTAAAGATAATTCCAATTATTTTGCATTTTCTAAGAGCATATCTAGTATTCTTTTATTGTTTAATATTTATTATATTAATTGCTTGAAATCTTTGTAAATTCTATAATAATGACATTAAGACAATTTGGATTAGCTAAAGCGAAAGATTTTCTTGTTGAAAATTCATAAATTGAAGGCAATATATTTGCCTGGGTGAGTGGGTGTCGCCAAGGTGGCAAGGCCACACACACTCACACGCATATTTACACACCCACACCCAAACACCCAAACACCCACACACACACACAGATACATTACTGTATGGCGACAGTGACTAAACATGTTTATGTTTATAGTTTTGACAGTTCTTATTCGTTGTAAATTTGCATTTAGTATGCAAAATGCATTAATGAATTTTTGCGGCAGACTTGGGCAAATACTAAAAATAGTGCAAGTCAGACATACTTTCTATATATGTGCACGTGTGTGTGTGTGTATATATTAATTTTTTTTTTTGTAATATTATGTAAAATTGCATTTGGCTGCAACTAAAGAGCTGCCCATAATGACATCCATGCCGGCTCGTGTGCGCCAGCATCTTGATGTATTGCTGTATGCAAAAGCAATTAAAACTGCTGTCTGTCTGCAGTTCTATGCGAAAAGTACAAAAAAAGACAGCTGCCACATGTGAGAGTGGATTTAAGGATACCCTGCAAAATGACACTACTACTACTAAATATTAATTTGTCACCATAATAAATACTAATAGGTATTCGAAATTGATTCAGATAATGCAAATTTTACTAATTCATTTGATAAAAGAATTCCAAAATTTGTATTAATTGTGAATTATTATAATTTCTTTCATATGTTATTCATAATAACATATGAAAGAAATTATAATAATTATGAATAACATATGTATAACAATTATAAACTGAATTATTAGCCCAAACATTAAAATTATCTGTTGAGTTTAAGGATATTTTACTAGACTGCGAAAATTTGTTCAATACTTTCTATTCTTTATCATATACTAGTACAGTAGTATATACTTTAGTAGTATACTAGTAATGTAGTATATACAATACTAGTATATAGTATAAAGTTATTTTAAATACTGACTTAAAGAAGAGAAGACTTTCAATGGGTTAGATTTTTAGCCAAATGCATTTTCAATGAATATTACTTTTATTTGATTATCTAAGAAAAACGCTAATTCTGGAAAATATGGTATAAATATACTTTATAGCTATTGCAATTATTAAATGACTTTGATTTCCTATATTAAACATTAATATTGGATAATATAATACAAATATAAATTATTAATATTCTGCAAACATTAAGATTGCAAGATTTGATATAACTATATTTTATTTTAGATAAAGACATTATAAAACTTCTCCATTAATTCTCCAAATTTATGTTAAAATTAAATATTTATTAAGTACTCCAATAAAAATTGAAGTCAATAGAATTTTTTATAATTGAAATGTTTTGAAAAATTACGAAAAATGGTTTTCCATCTAATGTATCTAGTAAATGGTTAAACCGAAACTCTTTACTAAATGTTGCAACTCCTGTTTTTACAGGGTATATCGCGTGTTGCGCTGTGAATTTTCAACAGAAATGTCGGGCAGAACAATGGATGCAAAAAAGAAGAAGAAGACGCAGAAGACGAAAAAGGCAGAGAATATGTTGTTCTTGTCTCACCTACATGCTGATCATCTATGCAAAGACCTTTGTGTGCTGTCTGCGCTTGATAAAAATACATGTACTATTCATATACAATACAAATTCGTTTTGCATGTGTGTGTGTGTGTGTGTGTGTTTGCGTGCGTGCGTGTGTGTGTGTGTGTGTATATATATATGCACGCGCGTATACTGTTAGTTGTTTGAAAATTGAGCAAAAATAACAGCAGCGAAAAATCATTTTGTTGGCCAACCAACTGCTTCGAGTGCCTATTTATAAACCTACGAAATTGTAGGTGGCTCAGATGTGTTGAAAAACACAGCAACAACAACAATAAATAAATACAATATTTGTTGTTGTTGGTGGCAACGCTTTATAAAGCTAATACATATTCTATTGGCCATACAAAGTAAAGTTGATGCTTTCAATATAGCAACAACAAAAAAAATCAATTTCCTTTGTTCCATAATAAACTGTGGCCAACAAAACATTGCCACATGCAAATTGTATATCGAAATACTTTAGTGCTGATCTTCAGGCACAAATGAATTATATCATAAATGTAATTTATGCTCGAGATATCGATTTGCCAGCGACTGACTGACTGACTGACTGTCAGTTGGACGAACTGACGGTTTCCTCCGAAATTTGATTTTCTTGGCTTTTGATGAGTTTTCTATTTTGTTGTACTTTTTGTGCGCTTTATTTTTGTTGTAGACGAGTAGCACTTGGTCGGTTGGTCTGATTGCGACCAACGGCCGGGGCCACAAACACGCTCTGGCGCAGAGCCCAGACATTTATGTTGTTGTAATCTTATTTTTATACGTATACGTAATATCTATTTATTTATTCTTATTTGTTTCTTCTCTGTGTTTTTATGTTGTTTGATATATGCCAATTTTGTTTGGCAGTTAAATGTTCATTAACTAACTATACATACAGTATGTATATATTATATATAACGTATACATTCTTTAAAAGGCCTAATCAGACTAATGATCATATTGTTTTAAATCTGTGCCATATAAATTTGTATTCCACTTGCTTCGACTTTCAATATACGTATTTATTTTAAGGCAACGGAAATTGTCAAAATATATGCACATATATTTCGAAAAGATCTTCTTGGCTTTTTGGTAAAGTCTTTTCGTAATGAGATCTGCATGATTTATTAGAAGTAGTTCCGTCGTGGGATTTAGCTAAAAATTTGTCTTCACTAAGATCTCTCAATCTTATGGAATACTTGAGTATAATACTTGCAACATAGTTAAGCAAGTGCTCTGTATATAAGTGTACTTTAATAGGGAAATAAACTTGTATATCTGAAATTTTGAAGAATTCTAAACACAATATATAAAAGTAATTATATTTCTTCTTTGAATTGACTCTAATTTAAATTTTAAAAAATACTTTTCTACATATACTAAGGTAAATGAAAGCGTAATCAAGTTTCCTAACATTCTCTTCAATCCTAAAATTTGATTTGTATATGGTAAAGAGTTATGTTGAGTCAGCCAAGTTTAGTTCAATACATTCATATTAGGATGGGCACAAACACAGACATCAGTATATAGGAATATATACAGGCGGAGAAGGGAAAATGTTATACATATTTACATATAGATACATTGGCATTACGTTACGGCGTGGTTTTTCTTGTGAGGCTTTTGTGCATATGTAGTTTACTGTTGTTGGATCAAAAATTGAACGAGGATTTAAAATGGGTTTTTAACATTTGGTTTTAATTAGCAATTTCTTGGGGGAATGGAAAATCATTTGGAGAGTGGGGTGAGGACGAGGGCAAGTCAAAAGAACAACCTGATTAACATATGCACAAACTTACCCATTACCCTGGGTGGGCATGTTTCATGATCGGGACCTGTTTGTCGTTTGAATAGATACAACGCATACAAATACAATATTTCGCTTATGTCAAAAAGGCACAAAAACCATCATTATATAGTATAAAGTCTAGTATATAGTATAGTTAAGTATATAGTATATAAATATATATTAAAATGGCGCCGTTAGTTACACGATAGAGATACAACTAAGTTAATTTTTTAATTTGTAGTATATCGACATATTTATGTACAAATACTAGGTAAATATGTAGTTTGTACCTAAGTTTTGTATGAATTTTAGTCACAAGAGAGTTTTACTGCTTTTTGCTTTGTGTTTTAAATTGTTTTTTTGATTTGTACGCTAAAAACTGCAACTGCTTTGAAGTAAACATAATAATAAGAATGTTTCACCAATAATGAATAAATAGTAATTGTAATTGAATCAAAGTTTGATAGATAAAAGTGAAGAGAAAGATAAAAGATTTCATGTAAGAATCGAACTCAATGGGTACTCACAGAATAGCACGGCTACAAAATCGGTATCCTCGATAATCTTGTGCAGGATTTTGGCATTTACCTCCTCGATGCGATCGGGCAGATCCATGGCCTCCAGCGAGGTGAGAAAATCGAGAACGCCCTCCTCATCCATAAGATCGCCATCGTAGATGATTGGCTCCTTTTCCCTAAAAACGGGTTGAAGTAGAATATATATGGTTTGTAATTTCTTTCTATATGTTTTCATTACTTATTACTTAACTTCAACTGAATGAACATCTATCAACATTTTTTATGAATCCCAACAAATGTATATTTTTTTAATGATATGTATTATTGTATGTAACTTTGCAAAGCCAAAGCAATTGCAGACTTCAAGTTGTCAAAAAAATAAGAAAGCTAAATACTGTGTAATTTCAATATGTCTTTTTTCGATATTTACTATGTTCCAAATATAAAAATAATAAATATATTATTTTGAACTACTACTTTTAATTAAATTCAGACATTACAAAAGAAGTAAGAAAGTTACAGTCGAGTGTGCTCGACTGTGAGATACCCGCTTCCCATTTTTAATCAAGGCAAAATATTGCGGTATTATTTTCAAAGTATACCGAAAGTACAAAAAATACTAAAAATACTTAAAATATACCAAATGGTATGTTTGGTATATAGATATAGTACACCATTCAAAATATACCATAGGCACAACAATATACCAGATTGTCAGCCAAAGCAACTCAGACCCCTAGTAAGTAGGCGCTTTTGCCCATACAAAAGTATTTCTTTAATAACTTCGACAATTTTTATCTGATCGCAACCAAATTCTCAGGAATCATAACCACTATAGTTGTTATTGATTTGCGGGGGCGGAAGTGGGCGTGGCAAACATTGGAAACAAACTTGATCTGCGTGCAAGCATAACAAATGCTGTCGAAAAAAAATTATAGCTCTATCTCTTATAGTCTCTGAGATCCAGTGTTTCACACGGACAGACGGACAGACACACAGACAGACAGACGGACATGGCTAGATCGTCTCGGCTCTTGACGCTGATCAAGAATATATATACTTTATAGGGTCGGAAATGCCTCCTTCTACCTGTTACATACATTTCCTTCCGGCACAAAGTTATAATACCCTTCTACCCTATGGGTAGCGGGTATAAAAAATGTTAAAAAGTTATTTGTGCATCCAAAAAAAAATTATATATCAAATGAATTCTATGAATTTTATTATGTTCGGATAATGAAAATTAAAATTAATTAGGCAATAAAATCCGTCTGTATGACCTATATCTCAAAGACTATAAGAGATAGATATACATACATATAATTTTTTTTTTTTAATATCGACAAAAATCGAATAACAAGCAAAGATAGTATTGGAAGCTGTTTTGGTACATACAATAATGATTATAGTCTTTATGATTACTAAAAATTTGATTGCGATCAGATAAAAAATGAAAAATTTATTTCAGAAATTCTTTTATATTGGGAAAATCGCCTACTTACTACGGGTCTTAGTAACTCTGGCTGACAATTTGGTATATTTTGTACTGTATGGTAAATTTTTAATATACATGGTACTATATCGATTTACCAAATATAGCCGTTGGTAGGACTTTAGTATTTTTACGGTATACTAATTTGATATATTTTAAAATGAAATAAATAAAATAAATTAAATAATTTGTTAAAATTTTGTTATATTTGGGTAATAAAAAGAAAGTTTTTTAATAATACCCAACTAAAAAAAAAACTCTATTATAGTTTTCTTACCTGAAGTAGGTGAGCGCGGGGAAGTTCTTGATGCCATATTGTTTAGCTAGTCGTTTGTCGTTAATTTTCACAAAGTCCACACCAAATGAATCGGTGTCATCGTCAATTTTTTCGAGTTCCGCTAAAACCTTATCACAGGTCACGCAGCTTCGCGCATCTGTAAAATAACAAAACAAGAACAAAACCAATTCAACAATTAACAAATGTGTAATGGCAAATCGCAGATAAAACTACATAGAGATACCAACATCAATTGACGGCTAGCAACTGTCGCGTGTGACGCCAAATGCTGTCGCGATTATTCATCGCCGTTGAGGATGCATCATCGGTAGCGTCCCCTTCCCTTCATCCCCCTCCCCACCCATTCCCCATCTACTACGCTCTTCCTCTTCTAGCTGCCTCCCGCTTTAAGGCACATATAGGGAGAGAGAGCAAGAACCGCTAATGGCATTTTGGGTCCCAGACCCAGGCTAGTGAATGAAATGACAGCAGCAGCAGAGCAATTGCATCGACTACTCGCCTCTGTATTTATTTTATGTGGCTTATAAGGTATACATATGTAGATAGGCTGTTTGTGTGTACACAACTGCGACATTTTGTTAAATTAATTCATAAAAATCCAATGCAGACACGATTAGGGAAATTCACAAAAGCACACAAAAGATGTGTTGCTACCGCTGTGTTGGCGGCGTACTTCGTCATCTCTTGTCGGTTTTGGGTGGTTGCACGCCCAATCTATTATACAATCTAAATGTTGTAAAAATATGCAATTATTCATGTGCCCCTTTGCTGAATACCCTGCAAACAGGCAGCTAAGAGAGAATAACCGACTAGAGTTCAGCAAAAAGAGCAAGAGAAACGAATGCAAAGAAAAACTAAGAAAGCATGAAGTCACAGCTAGAAAAGTGGCCAAGTAGTGAAAGAATATACGATAAAGTTTAAATGTATTTCAATAAAATACCCTGTAAATATGTAATTTTAACAAAATACAAAAATACAAAATATGCGACTATTAGCATATTATAACTATAAACACTGAAACTAAGAATCAATCAAAACAAACGTTGAAGAAAGTTGTTCATAATTTTTATAGAGTATTTTGCAGCCAATCAATTATGCAGTCCACTAAAGATCATCTACAAATTAATGACACTACATGACTACCACTGACTGTTGCCTCAACTTCCCCCCAAAGCAGCCCCCACTGTTTTCACCCATTTGTATTTGTTAAACAAAACTAAATTTGATCTGCATTTATTTGGATTTCAATCGGTTTCTACCGGATTTTATCTATATTTATCGGCAGGCTATATAATTGAAGTCCATTTGTTTGGAGGAAACACTTCAGCTTCGGCTACTCTCAGCGTCCGCAAGTCTGTTTTGGTTGCTTTTATGGCATTTTATGGGCGCCATGTATATGGAGCAGATGCGCTGCCCGTTCATCTTGCGTATACGTAATATTCCGTATACGACGAATTGTCTTTGATTATGCATTGGATTGCGGCTGTTACAGCCAACAGGTAATATCTGTTAACAATATTTTCACAACGCTTTGCAATCGCATTAATAGCGTTTACTTGCAAAAACAAACAGCTGTTGATTTTTATTGCCAATTTCTATGCCAAATTTCAATGAGCTGCCATTTGCGTAGTTCATAGCATTATTTTTCTTTGCTTTGTTTTATTCTGTTATTTTTTGCTCTTTCTGTGTTTTGTATAAGTCATTGAGTTGGAGAAATATATATATGTTATATATATGGTATTTTCAGTGTCAACAAACACATTTATGGAATATGGTAGGCGTTTGCTATTGCTATTGAAAATGTTTTCCCAAATGCATTTTGATAATTTCTCCTCCAAAAAGATAATTTCTGTATTAACTGCCGACATTGAAGTCAATTTGTACAATTAAAAATACATATATATGAGACTATGACTATGACTATATATTTAAATATACGTGCGAGAGTACAGAGCAGAGAAAAGAAAAAAATATGAATGGACAGACGAAAAAAAAAAGAACCTTCATTTTTGGCTATTCGAGCGAAACAATATCCAATGGTTGAAGGTGATTAACATGTTTATGGAAGCTATTTTTAATCTGATAAATTATAACCCTGCTGGCTTTTGTTTATGTGAAATGCGCGTATTTTTCTATGTGCTAAAATTATTCAATTAAAATTTTTAATGCTCGTGCATAAAATAGAAATTCCTGCCCACAACGAGGGAAAGTAAACTTCTAGTTCCTCTAATTATGAAATACTTAAATACACACACAAAAATATTGATGAATTTCTGAACTGGAGGGAATCGGGAGACGTTTTTCAAGCTAATTTTTTTGTCGAATTTTATAGTTAGCTCAAAGAGTTTGCGCCAAATGCGTCTAAGCGAACAGCAACAAAAACTATGCTGGCAACACACTCGCGTATTGCAACAAAAAAACAAATAGCAAAAAAAAAAATAAGAATTCACACAAAATAGGAACAAACAACGTCGGCAATTTCTCACAGCCAAAGGCGATTGCTACTCATAAACAGAACGCCAAGAGAACGCGCGAAGGGGGGAAAAAGCAACAAAAAGACACAAAAAAGACTGAGAAGGAAAAAAAAATAAAAACGAAAAGCAAAAAAAAAAAAAGAAAAAAAAACTAAACCGAATGAAAATCTCAAGACATTTCGTACAACGAAATTTTTCACATATTTTCACTTGTATGCGAATTTTTAGAATTTTCACTAGAGAAAATTTATATAATATGGCTTCTGTTACTATTTCGAGTCGCATGGCCATCGTGCGTTTTGCTCTAGAGGAGGAGGATTATGCTCGTATCGTGCGCCCGGATCTTCATCGTTACTAACTACAACAACAACCGATGTGTGTGTGTGTGTGGGTGGGTGGGTATGTAAGTGTGTGTGTGTGTGATATATTCTATATACTTACACCAGAAGACAGCAACGTAATCCTTGTCGGCCAACAGTTTCTCCAATTGCTTGGCATTGACCTCCTCGATGACGGCCTCGGGTTCAAGCGGCGCCGCCGCCGCTGGCTGTGATGACGATGATGAGGATCCTTTTTTGTTAGCGCAATTCACATATCCGGGAAAACTGAGTGCCAGCAACGTACACACGAGCAATGTCAGAGTTTTTAATCGCGTGAAAGTCATCTTTCGATTGCCTTTCAAATACGCTCGAATCTAATTACTTTGGCCGTTGCGATCTCTCTCTCTCGCTTCTTCTTAATTTCTTTAAACTCTTAACTCGAACATGCGTGCGTGTGTGTGTGTGTGTGTGTTGATTGATATTTAGTATTGCAAATTATTATAATTTCTTCTATTTGGATTTGGTTTTTGAAAGTGGTTTGATTTTATTTTCGTCGTTTAGCAGCGTTGTGTCGTCGTTATTAACAAAAAATTATAATAATTTCAAAATTTAGGCACTATTTTTAGTTGACAAAATCGTATTTCTTTCGCGTACACTAAATACATATATTTTGCGCGCATACATACATACATATATACAGGCAAAATGATATATACGTTTATATGTATGTATTGGGGGATATATATATATGAGAAAATTAGATTATATATATATAAATATATACATATATTTATATATATTTCTTTTTGCTATTAATTGAATGTTTTCCGCGGACTGTACTCTTTGTTAGTTTTGTCAATTTTTGTTCCACTTCGTGCAGAGGTCCGCTCGCAACTGAAAGACTTTTGGTGAACATTCCATCCCATCCCAATAAAGAGGCCCCCGTTAAGCTTTAGGGATCTTGTATTTCGTGGGCTTTCAATAGCTTTTTTCATCAACACACACACACAGCTTTTATCGGAATGAGCGACAGAGCGAGATATGGCACGCTACATGATCATTTAAAGAGTATGGTGAAAACTTTTCATCTTTCCTTTTCTTTGGAAAATTGAGCGAGAACTGTTCGTTCGACGTTCGCTTTGCGTTGCACTTCTTTGTTTATGCATCTCGAGATTTGTATATACTATCGCTTATAGCGAAGCAAACGCTCGGTGGTCTTACGAAACTTCCTATAAAAACAAAACATGCAAAAGTACCAACATCTGTACACAGTGGCTAAATATACACATACAACGAGAACGAAAGTGTAAAGCGTAATTGTGAAATGCTAAAATATCCACAAAATCACAACAGCTGCAACCACATGGGCGGCATTGAAGTAAAGCAAAATTGAGACGTATGATTAACAACTGAATATTCCGAGCCGAAAGTATTGTAAACTTGCTTATAAAAAATTCAACAAGTTAATTGTCACATTATTGCTGGTATGAATATGAATTAAATAAAAATGAAGAACAATTATTAAATTATGTGTCCTTTCCTTCACTTGAAGCTGTACTATTTTTCAACTCAAATAACCGTTATTAAATAACTACCAACGAAAAACCAGAACACAAATATCGATAAGAACAGCTGACAAGCAAAATATCGATATGTGAGCAGAGTGACCAAGAACTTGCACATACCAAACTATTCGTGCACCCTTTCCGTTTTTCCTTTAGCAATGTTCGGCCACACATAAACAGTAAACACACAAATCTTCCAAGTTTCGCAGAAGGAAGACGTTTTCGTCGTGCTCAGTTCTGTAATTCAATTCATTTCGGCCATAAATGCAAGTGCAACACCAACAAAACAACGCTGGTAGGCTGCTAGTGCATGCAAAATTTATAGTTTTTAACTGAAAGTCAAACAAGTGTAGTGTTGGAGCCTCGTTCAACGTGTGTAAACAGCGCGAAAGTGAACTAACTGCGCGCTCCTCCTCACAACAACAAAAAGAAGTGCATAAAATCGATTAGCATTTTGTGAAATTTCAGGTAAATGGCAGATCGATGAATGCAATGTACATTAATTTCAACATATTTGCATAAATCCAACTACAAAGTGGGCCCCTAGTCATAAAACAAAATTGTTCACCTTGAACTCTTTGCCACAAAAACGCCACCAGCAGCAACAGCATCGCAAAGCACTACCAAAGCAATAAAATAATATAATCAAAGAATTTTGAGATTTTTTTTTTTAGAGAATACACAAAAATGTTGTGTATAACGGCTTGTTGAGAAAGCAGAGACAATTCCCCACTCATTTGTTTTAACCATTTCGTTGTTGTCTTCAAGCTCTTGAATCGCATATCAATGTGAAGGTGAAAGTTATCAGCTGCTTTAATTGTTTTGGTAGCTGCAACATTTGCATGCACTTACAATGGTGCAAATGAGAAAGCTTAATACCCTACTATTCACTTGCTAAGTTAGGTTTGAATTGAATTATTTGCAAATTTATTTATACAAACACAAATACTAAAACAATTTATTTGCTTATTAACATTAAAAATGAGTAGTCGACCCGCTTTGATTTCTAGGGGATTTTCCCTTTGTTGCGGAAAACTTCTTGTCGTCCAATTGCACTGCAAAACTTGCACTTCCTTTTTGCTTTTTTAAATAAACGTTGCAACCGGCTTAAAGCGAAAACCAGTTTCTTCGATATTAAATCAAATCAGCTGCTCAGCAAGCTGCGCGCATTTGTTGTAAACCTTTTCGCCTAACTAGAAGACTGTTTCAGTCTGCAGCGTTTATAAATTAATAAGTGGGAAATCTACTAAGGAGCCAGCCCGCTCTGAGATACCTGATAATTTTTTTTTATTTTGTTGTGTAGTTCATTTATGAAGTGTGACCAAAGTTTTCACTTGACTTTTGCACACTAAAAAATAACGTTTATCTTTATTATTTGATTGTGACTATTTATATGTCTTTAGTAGGAATTCAAAAATGAAGTCAGAAAACTATTTTTGAGGAAGACATACAAATTTAATTTGACCTAAACCGATAAAACTGATCTATATTCTCAGCATAGAATAATATGCTACGGTATTAAATTTAAATTTAGTTACATTACTAAACTAAATTTATTTTTATTTAGACGGTAACCCTTAGTTTGCATTTAAAATTATTATCCTATATTATTTTTTAGGAGTACAACAATATTTAGAGTGGCCAAAGCCAGTACTACTTAATTAATATTCATATTTATTATATTATTATTATGTACAACCTAAGTAAATCAAAAAAGAACTATTTTTGATTATAGCTTTTAATATGGTTGCCTAATTTAGACACTTTTGCTTTAAAACTACGCTTTCTATTCAGTTTTATTGAATGGAGTATCGAAATGGGCGTCTCTCATTACTAAAACAAATTAGATCTGCGTGTGTCAATAATTTGGTAACCCTGGCTTTTATAGTTCTTGAGTTCCAGGTGTTTATATATGCAGGCAGGCCGATGAAAAGGATCTATCATTTCAATATTATAATACACTTCTAATCTTTGGATAGTGGGTATAAAAATGACTAAGAATTCAAGTGTTCAGCACAGCTTTCAATTGCTCAAAGTAATAGACAAGTCGTCAAACGTAATTGTATAACTAATTTAATACTATCATGTTTTCTTTTGTTGATCTCGCATCAGGGCGCGTGGCAATTTAGCGTATTTTATGTCACTTTTACTATGAAATTGGATGAAATTGTTGCATGGTAAGCAATGTTGCAATATCTCACTTGTTACATAGTTTAACTGATTTAGGATTCTTCTTTGTTTTAGGTACCAGAAAAGAATCGGCACCTATGATAAGCAAGAATGGGAGAAGACCGTCGAACAGCGTATTTTGGATGGCTTCAATAGCGTCAACTTGAAGAACACCAAGCTGAAAACGGAACTGATCGATGTGGATTTGGTGCGAGGTGACTAAACTAATGCACTTTAATAATAGTATTCAATGATTGATGTTTTATCATTTGTCTTTAAATAGGTTCGACATTTCCGAAAGCAAAGCCCAAGCAAACGCTCCTCACGGTCATTCGCTTGGCCATACTGCGGTACCTGTTGCTGCCACTCTATGCACAATGGTGGGTGAAGCAGACGACACCGAATGCCTTTGGCTTCATACTCTGCTTGTACATCACCCAATTGGTCAATTGGGCTATCTACATTATGCACAGCAATCGCATTGCGCCGCTCGTCTACGAGCAGCAAGTGAATGCCACATCGACGGCAACGCTTGCCGCCGATAAACAACAATCTGAAGAGAATGCCGATCTGCTGAGCGCATTGTTAATACCCTGTGCATTAAGTTTGCTGATTAGCCTAATCCACTCGCAGATTGTCGCCACAAATACTTCGTCTGGCGGCAGCACTAAAAGCAAATTGCGTCGCATCTCCATGACAAGTTTCAGCGAGAAGGCGAATGTGCCGCGAGAACAGCAGCGAATGCGCCGTCGTAAAAAATACGTGCGGCAAGTTTTTGAGTTGCAAAACAGCAAAGCGAATATTTGTATTAATCTATTATTATTATTGTAAACTGCAGTGTGCGACAGCCGGAAGCTGAGCTTTCGCAGCCGAGCAGCAGCAATCATTCGTTAGGTGCGCGACGTGCCAAACTGGCGACCATCAGTGTGGAGCCAACCACAACAACAACAACAACCGAGCTTAAACCCAGTAGTGAAGAATCCTTTGCCACCACAACTGCCATAACCGTGCACCATCAAGCTGCAACTGCGGCGTCTGCCGCTGCTGTTATTGCTGACAGCACGACACTCCCAGAACCGCTCTTTGATCTGCGAAAGGTCGGAAACGTTGTGTCCGACAGTCCGCATAAGAAGCGCAATGTCAACTGGCATACGCCCATACAGATTTGTGCCACGTTTGATCAGAATGAGTTACCATCGTCCAGCATTGAGCTAAGCAATGCGACACCAACACCAAGTGGCGCTCGTTTGGAGCCCAATTATCGCACTCGCCGCAGCATTGGCGAAGATGACGGTTTCGAGAGTCTCAATGGCAAAAGTTCCAGTGGTGAAGACAACAATCAATCCCCCAATGTTGGCGGCAACTCGAATGCTGCAACAACTGCGGCTATCGCGCCGCCAAATCAGCTACGTTTGCGTCTGAATGTGAGCAGCACCAGCAGCTCAACGGGCAACAACAACACCAACAATGTCCAGCCAAACGATAAACTTGCACACGAATCAACTAGCAGCTGTGCAGAGTCCGATGAATGCGACGATGCAGACATCATATCAAGTCCAGCTTCAGCTGGCACACAAGAGTGCAACACTTCGGCCACCGATTGGCTGGGCGTCACAACGAATAGCGAGGATTGCAGCTATACCTCGGAGTTGGATCAGTCGGATGGCGGCTACAAGCATCAGCCATGCAGCGACGAAGAGCTGCCCGAGTTGGACATAACACCCACAACCATACTTAATCCGCACAGTAGCTTAGATCGCAGTAAGTAATTTGAAACTTAAAAGTTTATTGCCAACTTGCGTGCATTTGATGTTTTTTAATTTTCCCACAGTTAGTTGCACCATTTGGGATCAGCGGGACACAAAGAAAGCACAACTCTCAGTGCTGGAGATTGCTTCGTGCATTATAGAACGCGTCGATTCGCTGGGCGTGACCAACGATTACATTTACATTGGAGTCTTCTTCTCTTTCCTGCTGACTTTGATACCCACCTTCTGTCGACTGTGCGAGGTACGTGCTTCGATTGGTAAAATGTGGCAGTAGTGTAATAAAACAATGATTAAATGCTTTGCTTGCTTATAGATCATCGTTGATGCGGATAAGGGAAGCGAGATTAGCTACTTCTATATGCCGCAGCTGTTGTGGGAGAAGTCATCGTCCTCGATCTTTACACTCTTGGGCTTTGCCTTTGGTGAGGCGCAATGGGAACGCACCGTGTTGGCCTTGGGCTTTATACAGCGACTGTGCCTCACCCTCATACTATTCATCATCTTCGCGGTGGCCGAGCGCACCTTTAAGCAGCGGTAACTGTTGCAATCTTTTATAATATTGTTTGTAATGTAATTAATTTCAATTTCATTTTAGTTTTCTGTATGCCAAACTCTTTTCACATTTGACTTCTTCGCGTCGCGCTCGAAAATCGAATCTGCCACACTTTCGGCTCAACAAAGTTCGCAATATCAAGACATGGCTGAGTGTGCGCTCTTATCTTAAGGTAACCAAACTTATATCCATAACTTAAACCATCTTTAATCCAGTATTTTTGTTACTTTCTAGAAACGCGGTCCACAACGTTCGGTGGATATTATTGTGTCGGCCGCATTTATTGTCACACTTCTGCTGTTGGCCTTTTTGAGCGTGGAGTGGCTAAAGGATTCGGTGCATTTGCACACTCATTTAACGCTGGAGGCGCTAATCTGGTCCATTACCATTGGCATCTATTTGCTGCGCTTTATGACGCTCGGCCAGAAGATTCAGCACAAATATCGAAGCGTTTCGGTGCTGATCACCGAACAAATCAATTTGTATTTGCAAATTGAGCAGAAACCTAAGAAAAAGGAGGAATTAATGGTCTCAAATAGTGTACTAAAACTGGCAGCCGATCTGCTTAAGGAACTGGAAACGCCATTCAAGATCTCTGGTCTCAGTGCCAATCCATATCTGTTCACAACCATCAAAGTGGTCATCCTATCGGCACTCTCCGGTGTGCTGAGCGAGGTGCTTGGCTTTAAATTGAAGCTACACAAAATTAAGATTAAGTGAAGCCAAAAAAAAATGATGACGATCATCATCAGATCATCAATGTGGTGCTCTGCGGCAATGATGAGGAATGTTATATTTTTGTAGTACAATTTTTTCGGAATGCTTTAAGGATAAACCAACAACAAACCTACAAAATATCTAAATTATCTACGTATAGTTTTTATATATACAATAACAAGTAATTCAAATTATAATAGTAATAAATGAAGAGAGCCAACGTTTATGTTTGTCATGTGATTGTTTTAGCCAGTGTTAACTATTTAAATTACAATTCCTACACCTAATGATTATAATAATTATACTAATAATTAAAATAAAGTCCTATATTTACATAAACACACACACAGATATATAAATATTAGCGCGTCATGCACAATCACAATTTGTTGTCGTTTTTGCATAGTTGTAGTACTGAATTATTGCGTTATCAACTCACAAATTCAATTCAAAAAAATAACTGAAAATCGAATAAATTTAACAATGCCAAAGAAAGAAAGAAATGCTTTTCAATCATTTTATTTGGCTGGCAACTCTAACGCTTTTTCGGTAGATGGCGCCACTTTGAATGACAGCTGATCGCGAGATAGATGTGCCCAGAGTTGACGTACACGCCGCCGTGCACAACACACCTGACGTAACAGCAACTTGGCAGCTACTGTGATCGCTCCGCGTAATTCCATTTTTTATCCACCACAATCGACATGCTGAAGCTGCCACTGACCCAATTGCTGCGGCATTCTTTGGCCACACAGCTGATGCGCAGCCAGACGCGTCTGTTGCATGTGGGCGATGCCAATGTGTTGACCAGCGAAGTCGATAAGCAATCTGCCGAGTTCAAGGTATAAACAATTTGCATACAATTTTGCATTTATCGGTAACGAAGTGTATCCACTGCAGGACAATGCCAGCGAGATGAGCAAACTGGTTTCACAGCTGCGAAATGTGACCAGCCAGGTGTTGTGCGGAGGCGGCGACAAGGCCAATGAACGTCACACGTCCAGGGGCAAACTGTTGGCCAGAGAACGCATAAACCTGTTGCTGGACAAAGGTTCGCCCTTCTTGGAGCTTAGCACTTTGGCCGGCCATGAACTGTACGGCGATGAGGTGGTCAATTCCGGTGGTATTGTCACTGGCGTTGGACGCGTTTGCGGGTAAGCCGATTTGCTTTAGAAGATTAGGGTACAAAGCTTAGCGCATATCTTCCTGACAGTACCGAGTGCGTTGTAGTAGCCAATGATGCCACAGTTAAGGGCGGCAGCTATTATCCTATCACGGTGAAGAAGCACTTGCGTGCTCAGGAGATTGCCCAGGAGAATCGCTTGCCCTGCATTTATCTGGTGGATTCCGGTGGCGCAAATTTGCCACGTCAGGCCGAAGTCTTTCCCGACAAACTGCACTTTGGACGCATCTTCTACAACCAAGCGAACATGTCCGCCCAGGGCATACCACAGATTGCCGTCGTCATGGGCAGCTGCACAGCTGGAGGCGCCTATGTGCCCGCCATGGCTGATGAGAGCATCATTGTGAAGCGTCAGGGCACGATTTTCTTGGCCGGGCCACCGCTAGTCAAGGCAGCGACGGGTGAAGAGGTTTCTGCCGAGGATTTAGGTGGCGCTGATCTTCACTGCAAGACCTCTGGCGTCACCGATCACTATGCGCTGGACGATGAGCATGCTCTCTACTTGGCACGCCAGGTCGTCAGTAATTTGAATCTGCCGGCGACCAACAACTACAACGATCAGCTGCTGCAATCGAGTCATCAGAACTTCCGCATTGCCACATCGAGTGAAGCTGCTGTTGAGGAGCCTGTCTACGATCCACGTGAACTGTATGGTATTGTAGGTCCTAATCTGACCAAGAGCTTTGATGTGCGCGAGGTGATCGCTCGCATTGTGGACGGTAGTCGCTTCACCGAGTTCAAGAAGCTATATGGAGAGACTTTGGTCTGTGGTTTTGCCAAGCTCTATGGACGCACTGTGGGTATTGTGGGTAACAATGGTGTCCTCTTCTCGGAGAGTGCCCTCAAGGGCGCTCACTTTATTCAGCTGTGTGCGCAGCGTAAGATTCCTTTGGTCTTCCTGCAGAATATTACAGGTGAGTTAAAGATATTTCGTCGCTTTTCATAATTTATAAAATTAACATTTCTTTCCTTGTCTTCCTCACCAGGTTTTATGGTGGGTCGTGACGCGGAGGCCAACGGTATTGCCAAGAATGGCGCAAAGATGGTGACAGCGGTTGCTTGTGCCAATGTGCCCAAGTTTACGGTCATCATTGGTGGCTCCTATGGCGCTGGTAACTATGGCATGTGTGGACGCGCCTATTCCCCTCGATTCCTTTACATGTGGCCCAATTCCCGCATCTCGGTGATGGGTGGCACCCAGGCTGCCAATGTGTTGGCTCAGATCACAGAGGATCAACGCAAGCGAGCTGGCAAGGAATTCACTGAAGCCGAGGCCCAAAAGATTAAGACGCCCATTGTGGAGATGTTTGAGAAAGAGGGATCCCCATACTATAGCACTGCTCGCCTCTGGGATGATGGCATCATTGATCCGGCCAACACTCGCCAAGTGTTGGGACTCAGCTTGAAGGCGGCTTTGAATAATGCTGGACACGATACTAAGTTTGGCGTCTTCCGCATGTAACATGAAGGTGATTTGTTTTTGGAGATTCTGTGCATTTCTGAGCATTTAATGTTCAAACTGTTGAAACTATTGCATTTATTAGTGTTAAGCGAAATGTTGTTTATGTGCATTTATGTCATTACTTTAAACAAATTTAAGGGCGTGGCCCTCAAAGCTTTTTAAATAAATATACAAACGTAACTGAACATTTAAAATACCATCACTAAATTTCGACCTGCGATTGTTCGGCAAAACGAGGACGCTAATGTTTATTAACAGCATGTTAACATAACCTCTGTTTGCATTTCCTCTGAAGTATAATACCGGCAAGTATAAATTATTTAACAAGTTTGTAATCTTGATTAGTAAACAAATTTTGTTTGCATTTTACATATAAATTTTTATTATATCTTATTAAAAAAAAAACAAGCTACACTAAATATTTTGTGGAGAAAAATGGTTCATCACTAACAGAGTGTTACCAAGCTAATGACAATACAATTGGTATATTTTTCGGGGCAGTATATTCTAAAATTGAACTTGTGGTCACGCTGTTTAGAAGTCGAAAGCACTACGTGAAAACGGTTCGTCATAGAATTTGGGATTCCTTTGTCATTAAAAATATTGTCGAATTAATAAAAGTACGGCTTAAATTAAATCAAAGAATAAAGTTAAATCGCATAAGTAGGTGAGTGCATACATACCAGTCAAAACACTAGCGGCATTTTGCAAACTACCCTGCTATTCAAGTGTATGTGTATAAAGCGTGTGTGTGTGAATTGGTGAATGTTGCGGCTGCGGCGGCTCTTTTTTTTTGCTCGCTTCATCATCTCTCTTGAGTGTTGTGTGTGCATGGCAAAATCTAGAAGTAGCGTCAGCAGAAAAGAAAGTTCAACGGCAAGCACAAACCCAAAAACAAAGAAAGAAATGTGAGAGTTTTGCCGTGTAGAGCGCACATATGTGATGGATTTTAAAATAGCCTTGCCGAAAACTTCAAGTGCACACAACACTTGAGGGCAAAGTAGGAGAAAAGAAATATCTGTACATGCTGCGCAAATAGTGCATCAGTGTGTGTGTGTGTGTGTTGTCTCTCTCGGTCTCTCTCTACGTGTGTGTGTGTGTGTTGTGCACGCATATTTAAATGTCGCCCGTGTTGCAGGCGTCTGTCTTTAGTTTGCGAGTGTGCGCCCAAAAATAAAACAAGTGTGTTGCGTGTGTGTGTTTGGCTTCTTGCAACAGGAACAGCCATAAAAATTCCACTGCCGCATTGCAATTACAAACCATTAACCATTAGCCAGTCCGTCAATCAGTCAATTTGTCATTCTTTTTTGTGTCTAAGCTGCCGTGTCAATTCCTCCACAGCGAATTGCATTTTATTTGCTCTTCTAGGGTTACCACCATGTTTCCTTGCATTTCCTGTCCCTGTCTCGGGGCTCAGGTGCTTTGGGTTTCGCATTTCTGTTTGATTTCTTTGCGGGTCAATTCCAATTATCTGACATGACGTCATCGGCTTGTATGACAACTCTTCGTTGGGGTTTCTAACTGCTTTGCTGCTTCTCTCAACCCCCGCACATTGTTGTGGTGTCCAATCAACAGCTGCATGTGTATGCGTTTGTGTGAATTACTGATAGGTGTTCAGTCGCCTAATAACCAAAGCATACGCCTTTTGGCTTTTAGCTGGCTACTATTTATTATTTTTATTTTTACTGGCTTCATTAAAATTGCTGAGCCAGCGAGGCGGACGCTCAACACATGCCGGTTTACTCACACACACACACACGTACGTACAAAGCACGCCTACATGCCTACAACATAAGCGTGCGTATGTGTGTGTGTGTGAGTGTGTGTGATATGCAGCTCATAATTTTGTTAACATTAGCGCAATATCGATATGAGCGATGTCGATAACCTTGATGACCCATTTCGATAAATCTATCGGACAATTTGAGAATTTAGCCGCAAAAATTAAAATTACATTTGCATCGTCAGTTTTTGTTGAGTGTGGTGTTTAGCTCTTGGCTTTCTGTGCTAGTTGCGCTTAATTAGTTTGCCGCTTGCCGCAAACTTCCGCTGCACATGAGTACGATATAAATCAGGGGCAAACGCCCCCGCATAGAGCACACACAACAATAACAAAAACACTAATCATGAGCCATCGACATGGCAAACAAAACAAATCCCTCGGTAATGAGTTTTCAACTTGTTGTATTTGGGGCAGCTCTGTGCTGTGCTTGTGCCATAGTTGGCGCACTTCAATCAATAAAACAACAACAACGGCAATTGCTGCAACAATACGGAACAGTAGAGAAGAAAATAACTCGCATTTGTATGTAAGTTCCGGCAGTGCCCCCAACTTGAGTTTACAACACAGCCCGCCCTTTTTATACATTTTTTCTCTTTTTTTGGGTTCAATGCACTTGCCACTAAGCTACAACGTGGCAAAACTTTACACACACTATTACACTCGCATGCTGTGTGTGTGTGTGAGTGCTGTGGCCTGATATTTATAGGCACATTTCGGCGGCGTCTCCCCGAATAAAAAGTGCCGGCTAGTACCAATTTTGTTGCTGTTGTTGTTCTCGCTGCGTTTATCAACGTGTGTTTTTTGTGTGGCATTGGTCATGTTTTTAGCTCTTGATAATGCCAAATAGTTAAAGCTAAAAGCGCTGACGCAGCTGGCTGCAATGACTAAGAGCAGACGTCGCCGTCAAGAAGCTTCAACTGCAAAGCAAAGCAGAGCAGAGCGGCAGCGAAGCGTTGACAACCCGCCCAGCATCGAGGCACACAACACAACACTCGGCAAACAGCCACAGTCCAAGTTCATTGTTCGTTGGCTCCACAGTCTTAGTCTCAGTCTCGCACGAATTGCGCCGCTATCGCCACACACACACTCAAACACACACACACACACGCTTAAGTTGTGCGTTACTCTCTTGCAGTTCATTTGGTTTTCTTGTGTTTTCACTTCATTTTCCATTCCGATAATAATTTTTTCTTGATTGTGTCTCGTCGTCTTGCATTTTACGCTTTCGTAAGTTTATTTCAATTCGCAATCGTCGCCCACTTAAAGTTCTGCTCCAAAAATGTACGATAAATTCAAGCTGATCACCCTTGAAGTTCATTCATAAAATATTGTCTTAAGTGTTCATAAATTGTGATCTAAATTTCATAATAACTATTGAACTAATTATTATCATCTGTAAATGTGCTAAAGAAAAATGTTCCAACTTTGAATAAGTTCGTAATTATATCGAAAACATAAATAAATAGGATAGATTGTCCATGTGTCATTCATTTGTATCCAAAAGTTGAATGGAAGTGTGTGTCTCTCATCATGTTTTACTTTAAACTGTTTAATTTAACTGTATTTAAAAAACAGCTTTTCAAGAAAGTATAATAATAATATTGAGGTAGAAAATAAATTGTAAGGAATAATAGTGAAAATAGTGATGATACTATTTTATGTTAAGATTCTCTTTAATTAAATTTAATTAAATTATTTATTAAATTTAGTATTTATACCCGCTACCCATAGGGTAGAAGGGTATTATAACTTTGTGCCGACAGGAAATGTATGTAACAGGTAGAAGGCGGCATCTCCGACCCTATAAAGTATATATATTCTTGATCAGCATCAACAGCCAAGACGATCTAGCCATGTCCTTCGGTCCGTATAAACACCTAGATCTCAGAGACTACAAGAAATAGAGCTTAATTTTTTTTCGACAGCATTTGTTATGTTTGCACGCAGATCAAGTTTGTTTCAAATTTTTGCCACGCCCACTTCCGTCCCCGCAAATCAATAAAATCGAATAACAAGCGTAATTTTCAAGCTACATCTGCGAATTTTGGTGTATACAATAATAACTATAGTATTTATGATTTCGGAAAATTTGCGATCAGATAAAAAATTTGGAAGTTATTAAAGAAATACTTTTATGTATAAACCGCCTACTTACTAGGGGTCTTAATTGCTTCGGGCGAAAATCTGGTATATTGAATGCGGTAATATATCGATATAACAAATATACCGTTTGGTATATATTTAGTATATTTGTATTTTGATATATTTTGAAAAATACCGCAATATTTTGCTTTTATTGAAAATGGGTAGCGGCTATCTCACAGTCGAGCACACTTGAGTGTAACTTTCTGACTTGTATTCTATTGTTAATAGAAATCCGTTAATCCTGACTATTAATTAGTCATTGAGCTGACAAATCCCTTTGTTAAAGAGTATATAATTAGAATTAACATTTTTCAGAAATAGTTGCGTAAGCTGACTAATTTCGCAAGGCAATACGCATTTAAAAGCTCTGTATCAATCAGGTGTTAAAAAATAGTTTGTCACCATTAAGATTGATCAATCAAACATATTCAATCATTTGAAGCTATAAATACTCATTTATCATCATTTAACTTGTATATATGCTAAAATCTACTTCATGATAAGCAGTGGTCGTGTAAACATTGTCATTTCAGTCTAGTATGATAATCTTGTAGTTGTTTTTGAGTGAAGCATTTGCATACGTATATTTTGTGTGGGTGTCTTTCATAAGTATGCTTTTTCCGCTCAATCATTTGTTTGTGTAACAAAACTTTGAAAAAAATATCAAATTGTAATCAATAATAGTGTCTAGAAGAAATCTGAAATAGTAGTTTATGTAAGTGAAAAGAAAGAAGAAATAATAGAAAAAATAGACACCAATCGATGGTCAATGTGGTGGCAATTAAGCCAAAACCATTTGCCAAACAAGCAAAAACAATTAAAGAGGGAAAAGTCGCGGACAACAAGTTGCATGTGTTGCAAACTCTCGTGCCGCATGCCACATGCCGCACATACGCTAGTTATTGCATTCAATTGTTGTTTGTTTTTTTCTATTTCTATTTGTGTTTTTGTTTTTATTTGTGTTTTTTGTGTGATTATCGTGATCTTGATATTGAGAGGCACGCACATGTGCGACGCTTGAATGAACAGTGCAAGAAACGAAACGATATTAAACAATTATGGAGCTGAGCGTAATTAACATCAATTTGCCACTCCCACACACCTTTTGCCATATTTGAATGGATAATAATTAAAACGGTTTCGGTTTTTCATTTTATTTTCACAGCAAACTAGAAAGCAGGCTACAAAGACATCATCCTCATCATGGCTGTTAATGTATACTCCACAAATGTGACGTCAGAGAATTTGTCACGTCATGACATGTTGGCTTGGGTTAACGATTGCCTGCAATCGCAATTCACCAAAATTGAGGAACTATGCACGGGTAAGTTGGTGGTTGTTGGTCTGTCTGTCACCTTTTTGAAATTGATCAATTCCATAGATTGAACCATATTATTTATGCTGTTTATCCGCCATATTTAGGTGCCGCTTACTGTCAGTTCATGGACATGTTGTTCCCAAATTCAGTGCCCGTCAAGCGTGTCAAATTCCGTACGAATCTGGAGCATGAATACATACAGAACTTTAAGATCTTGCAGGCGGGCTTCAAAAAGATGTCGGTCGATAAGGTAATTTCTACGATTTACATTTATTTCCTCCCCCCCCCCCGAAAAACGATAAAAAAGAAAGACCCCCCCCCCAACCCTTTTATGAATGCATCAATTCGATTGCGTATTTCTTCCAATTCAATTTTAATTGTCTTATTTTCAAAGTTTAAAATTAACAACACATGTTGCACACTTACATGATTAATTAATTAATTTGTTTATTAGCTCAGCTCAGCGCTGTGTGTGTTGCGTTTGAGGCTCGTATCAATTGTTTGTTTGACTGCATTTTTATTAAATTTTGTATTTTTAATGGCATAGAAATTTGTTATAGAAATAATTCTGTCCGATTTCGTTGAGAACTCATTACCATTCAACTTAGTTCACAATAAATCCACAAAGAATTCAAAATTTCAATTTATTTTATTATCTAAAAAAAAAAAAAAAAAGGGAAATAGACTATCAAATAGTAATAAAATTAAATAAATAAAAACCAAAATTGGAGATGGGAGTAAACGAAAAATTTGAAGAAATGTAGTGAATAAGAAATAACTTTATTTTATATACATAAATTCTACAATATAAATAATAAATAAAAACATTAAGGAATGTCCAAATATTTAGTTCACTGTAAATATCAAGAAAAAATAGCGATCTACATGTTTATAAACTTTATTATGTTTATCATTAACTGACATGAATTCCATATATTCGATCTATAGTAATTCATTTGTAATTTGAATAAATTGGTTGTCTATATGCTTTGTAGTTATAGTGATATAATCAAGAAAATGTATAGTAGTTGTAAATGTTTCCTTAGGGAACTTGTTCCTCCATTAGTTTACATCCTTTTGAAGCCATTGAAACTGCATAATTTCATAATTTCCAGTCAAGTTTTAGTTGAATTTGATTTGATGAATATAAAAAAACAACTTCTTAGGGGCAAAAACTGGGTGCAAAGACAAGTACTAAACAAAAAATTCAGTTTTATTATTGTACACTTGATAAACTTGCAACCTCTTGAATATTATGTGTGTAATTAACTGACATTTCCGTTACAACTACTCAACCCAAAAACAACAAAACGAAACGAAACGAATGTGTGCTGGCAAACCACAACAACAACATCAACAACAACAAACATACAACAAAACAGATAATTCCCGTTGACAAGCTTATTAAGGGACGTTTCCAAGACAATTTTGAGTTTCTGCAATGGTTCAAGAAGTTTTTCGATGCCAATTATGATGGACGCGATTATGATCCATTGTCGCAACGCGGTGGCATCAAGCTGGGCTCTGCTTGGGGCGGCAGTGGCAGCCATGCTGGCAGCGGCGGCGGCAGCAGCAACAATGATCTTCATCTGATGCATCGTCGTCCCCAGCACAGCACACTTCAGCAACATCATCATCCACAGCAGCAACAGCAGCAGCCGCATCATAATGGACGAAATGCTGCAACATTGCGCAACCATCAGATCGGTATGGGATCGTCGAAGAATATTACAAAAGCATTTGAATTTGTTGGTGATGAGAACGAAGCTGGTGACGGTGATAGTCGCTGTACGCGTGTGAATTTTCTTTTTTGTTTGTTTTATATATCATTTAATAACTATTCTGTGTGTTGGGCCCAACAACAAAAACGAACGTGAAGCGCGCGTCGAGGCAACAAAAAAAAAAAAAAAAACAAAAAAACAGAAAACCAAAACTAAAACAACATACGCCCTGGAATATACAATTGTGCACCCAAAGCAACAACAAATATGAAAATAAAACCACAAAGCACACACATGACACATCCCAGCACAACAATCACACACACACACACACACACATAGAGGATTACGCACACACACAAACACACACACACTCCCAAGCACAACACACGCATCGTCTTGAGTTTGTTTGTTTAGTTTCTTGTCCTTTTGTTTCGTTGTGTGCACATTTAACTATCATAATAATTATTCCTTTTATTTTAAACTCCCTCTCTTATTTTTACAACCGCATCTTGGTTTATTGTTTTTTTTTTCTCCATCACAACAAAATGAAAGTAAAATCGAACACTGCATATTATTCTCTTGTTCTACTTTTCCACACATTTTACTTTTAGATAATACCCATTGACAAATTGATAAAAGGTCGCTTCCAAGATAATTTCGAATTTTTGCAATGGTTCAAAAAGTTCTTCGATGCCAATTACGATGGCAGAGATTACGATGCCAGCGGCGTACGCGAAGGTGCACCCATGGGCTTTGGCTCCGGTGCCGTCAAATCTCTGCCAGGCACAAGCAGCGGCGGCGTTGCCAGCTCCTACAAGCGTGTGACAACGGCGACATCGACACGACCAGCAGCGACACCAGCCTCAAAGCCCAGTAGGTTCTCTTGGTTTTGGTTTCTCCAGTTTGCAGTTCCCTTACCTTCCTCTCTCCCTCCCCCAAACTACTCCTCAAAACATCATCTCTACCATTATCATTGAGCATATCTTTGTATATACATACTTTACATGACATCTATGATTTAACAAAACTGAATGCACTAAACAGAAATACAAACAAACCGCGAAACACCCACAAAATGATCTTATTTAGAGCGCCATTTGACGTGCTTCACGTTTGTTAAATAATATACATTGTATACTTGTGTGTATATTCCATTTGTAAAATATCGAGTGCCAAAATTAACGTTGATTCTCTCGCTTTCTATCCAATATCCAAGCAGTCTCTAAGGTGCCGCCACGCACAACCAATTCAACGCCGCCAAATCGATTGGTAGCTGGCAACACGGGCGCAGTGAAGAAGAACGATGCAGCCGGCGCGGCATCGAATCATCAGATCGAGGAGCTCTCAAATCAGGTGCGTCCAGAGGTACTTCATCTTAACCCTAGTGCATCTTTGTTACGATCTATGTTTGTTCATATCGCCCCTGCCTTTAGGTCATGGATATGCGTTTGAATTTGGAGGGTTTGGAAAAGGAACGCGATTTCTACTTCTCTAAGCTGCGCGACATTGAAATTCTGTAAGTGACATCTACGATCCTATGAAGAACCTATATTAATCGGTATTTTCATTGCACAACAGTTGCCAGGAAGCGGATGATGCTGATCCAGCTCAGTTGATTCAAAAGATTTTGGACATACTCTATGCAACTGAGGTAAGCGAGAGAGTTCATGTAATGCGACAACTTGCATAATCAATGTGTTTTGACACCACAGGATGGCTTTGCGCCACCAGACGATGCACCACCAGAGGACGAAGAGTACTAAAGGGGCGCAGCAGCAGAAGCGACAGCAACAGCCAACAGCGACAACATCAAGCCAAGAGCAACTGTTTGCTGCATACTACACACATATTCAAAACAAACACAAAAAGAAGCAACGGATTACATTTAAGTCAAAAATCTACACTAAACAATACTACTACAGAAGCAACAACTACAACAAGGAACCAATTAACCAACGAACAGTTATAATACACAACACAATAGGAGGAGGGTTAGGGATTTACTATATACATATAGATTCTTACACGTTATTAATGAAACCAGCAGCAGCAGCAGAAAATACATTCATATTTACATTAGTTGGCAGCAGATTGTAACAAAGAAAAAACAAAACACAAAACACAACAAATCAATATTCGGGTCTAAAACACAATATCAAAATCTATCAAAATTTCTATTTAACTTTCATGTGTTTACCGCAAGTAAGATATCTAAATGGCAAACAACAGCATCTGATTGAACATGAAAATAATTGTATTACACATTTTAGTTAACATAAAATGCGATAAAACTGCTCAATTTTCGTTTTCAAAGACCAAAAGCTGTGTGTGTTATGTTGTGGTCCCTGTAATTATAATACAATATTCACAAGTAATAATCACAGGCGATTAATGTCTTTAGAAATTCATGTTCATTCGCTTGCTGTTTTTGCTGTTTAGTTCTAGAGACAAATGGTAAAATTTTCATAATTTTCTTTTTGACATTTTGTATCTAAATTCATTTGTTGTGTAGGTAAACGTAATAAAAAGAAAGCAACCAAGAAAACAAATGCTAGTACTCTGAGAGAGAAATTGTTTATATGATGAGACGTTTATAAATTAGTTTATCCCTGTATCGTATATTGTACGATTGATGTAGAAAGCAAACATAAAAAAAAAAAATATGAATTTAATAATTTTAAATAACAATTCAATCCTCGTAATCGTTTTGAGTGTTGTTATATGTGGTAAACAGTCCCGAGAGTTGTGTACACATTGTGAAGTACTCGTAGTGATGATGCATGGGGAATGCTGAGATGAGATAGGATCGAATGAGATGAGATATGATATAATATGGCATTTGCATTCATAATATAATAATACTATTTAATTTCTTTTGAATTTCTTTCAATTTCATTAACAAAAAGCAAACAAAACAAATGCAAACGCGCATTATATTATGAAGATAGTAGTATTTAAGCCATTTTTGCTCTCAATTCTTTTTAGTTCTATATTTATGTGTAAAAAAAAAAAAAACAATCCGAATGTTAAAAAATTTAAATAAAAACAAACGCAACTTTCTAATTTCTAAACCAATTAATTTTCGTTTATTGTTTATTTGTTGGGTTGGATCACACATTTTTAATTTCTTTTTATTAACAATTTTGCAAAACGCTGTAAATATTTTGTTGATGCTTGTGAAATTGCAAATTGCAATTGATATAAAAAAGAGTAATACATTTAATGTATATTATTATTGGGCCTACTACATTAATCATAAGCATTTCGAATGAATTGTGTACGTGTATAAAAATAACGTTCTATATAATCAAGAATCTAGATAATAATAAAAACGAAACAAAAATGTGTTGCTTGATTCAAAAATTTTGTTGCTTCTTCATGCATTTCTTTCATTTCTTCATAAAAATACAAATTTACAAAAAATGCCTTTTAGTTTAATAACAGCTAAAGTGAGAATTATTTAACGGCTGCTTGAATTTCCGGCTGCTTGTGGGTGCCATCGCAGAAGGGACGATGCGTCGTCTGTTTGCAGTTGCACAGCCAATAATCGCCGGTCTTTTCCACCTTAAAGCGAATAGGCCTAAAAAAGACAACGGTGCGTATGCGCGATTACTGTGAATATCCGTATTTTAGTCTTCCTAGTATGCTTACCTTAGCTTTATCTTGAGGAATTCGTTTTTGTGCATGCCATCGCACAGTGGCTGCGACTTGGACTTGCCACACAAACACCAGCTGTAGGTTTTATCTATTGAGTTGCAACACATGTGTGTGATTATGTAAACGCCTTTTGTAATTGATTAGAGCGCGATCTTTAGATTGATGGTGCTTACCTTTGTCCAGATGGAGCTTAAATGGCCGCTTGTCAAATATGGCGCCATTCTCTTTTTGCAAATTTGCCGTTTGCTTATCCTCTAGCAAATTTTTGGGCACAGTTTTTACTGCGGCAGTTGCATCGCCGCTTGATTTGGCACTGCTACTGTAGCTTAGCTGCTGCAAGTGATCTGTATGAGTTGCATGTGTATGACAAATAGTACTTTAAGTAATTATTTTACCTTCAAGAGCTGCGGCACCTGCAGATTGCGTCTTAATATAACCGACATTATTTATGGAGTAGTTTCACAAATCGCGTAGTCGTTACAATGAAATGCCGATGCAAACAGCTGTTTGCCAGTGTGTACCCAATGAAAACAATAAAGCAATGGTCACTCTACAGTGTGCACATACCAATTAAAAATGTGCAGTATTAATATACTAAAAAACAAAAAGCCTACAATGAACTTCCTTCTCTTAGTACATTTTTAGTTTAGTAATGATTAAGTCTAGTATTTTTGATCGCAGTTGATTAGCGATAGTTATCAAGGTCGCCGTAGAAACGTTGGGGGCGCTCAGATGATTTCACAATGAACTACAAATCTATAAACTGATAAGAAAGACACTTCAATTCGTACGCGACGAAAAAAAAGGAAAAATGACAGCAGATATGATTTCATTGCAATGCGCGGCTAGAATAAGCGACTATTATAGAGAGAAGTAAAGCGTAGTCATTGCATTAGTTTTGTTAACTTGTGCGCTTTATCGCTGCCGGCAATCATTAGCACTGAAAATGAAAATACAGCGTTGTACATTTTGCTAGTTTCTTTACGTAAGATACTCAAAAAGATAAGATGCGAACTGACTTAGCATTTATCAAGCGACCCCATTAATAGGCTGATTAGCCTGCTTCACATATTTTATTTATGTATAATAATTGGTGTTTACTAAAATATACTAAGCTAGCGTTTAAAAAATACGATATTCACTTTTAAAATATACTAAACTCGAAATTGAAAATAAAAATACAATTTTTAGTATTTATTAAATTGCTTCCATTTACTCCAACTTCACTTTTATACGAAGTTCTGTTTAGGGTGTTTATTTCAAAATACTAAGCCACCAATTTAAAAAATAATAAAAATACCATTTAAGTTAAGACTAGTATTCATCATTGAATGGATAGTATTTGTGGCCCGCCATGCCGCTGAATGGAACTGTTCTCACACCGGTATGATATTTCTCCATGGATGCCACATCTTCGACGTCCAACTCGAAATCGAAGACGTTGAAGTTCTCAGCAATGCGTTTGGGATTCGATGACTTCGGCAGCGGCACAACGCCAATCTGGATGAGATATCGCAGGCTTATTTGCGCCGCGGTGCGACCGTATTTTTGGCCAACTGTTGCGCATGCTCATCGTACAGGAATGGTGGCCAGTGGCGGGCGGGTTGCGGTCTGGCCAGCGGGCAATAGGCGCAGATCACTAGATCATGCTTCTTGGCATGAGCGCGTAACTGTTGCTGCTGGAATGCTGGATGGCATTCCACCTGGTTGACCACAGGCTTGATACGGCAATTCTGAAGAACCCGCTCCGTCTGTGCTGCATTGAAATTGGACAAGCCAATGCTACGTGTCAGGCCGAGATCAACTAATTTCTCCATTTCCCGCCATGTGTCCAGATAATCGACATCGGTAAGTTCTAAAGTGCCATGCACATTGCTGTCATTGTGGAACTTCTGGCCAATGGGCAAGTGCATCAGATACAGATCAATGTAGTCGAGACCCAAGTTGGTGAGACTCAAACGAAAGGCGCGCTCTACAATCTCGGGGTCGTGATGTATTCCACCCAATTTAGTGGTGACAAAAATGTCCTCACGTTTAATGACGCCCTCAGCGATCTTCTCGAGTATCGCTTTGCCCACCTCCTGTTCATTCTCGTATACGAAGGCGGTGTCAATATGTCGATAACCGATATCGATGGCGGTCTTAGTTGAATGATAAGCATCCGATTCGAATGATTTCCAGGTGCCTAGACCCACGATAGGCATCTCTTGACCGTTGTTCAACACACGTTTTTTCGTTAGATTTGACATTTTGTTGATAATTAGCTACAAATTAAACAAAACTTCGTGTAATGGTTGGACGCGTTTCTAATATAGTTTTTTTTTTTTGCGATCGACTCGGACAATCTCTGTTCCAGCACGTTTGAGGTTTTGCGAGCAACTAACACTCATTCGCTGAGTGTGATTCAGTGAATAACCCGCATTTAAAAGCGCACTCGAATACCCTGGGTATACCAAATGGTGTTGTTTCGACTGCAAGAAATATAAATTGCGATCGATTTCTTATTGTTCGCCTGACAAACTACTTATTTTAAACCTGATTTGTTTTTAAAAATAATGTAAAGAAAATTAATGTAATTGAATAGTGATTTGAATTAAGCCTTGCGCTGTTAAGTCGACTGACTGCAGGGTAGCTGATAGTTACGCTCTTCTTTTAACTACACTTCTCTCGCTCTTTTCGTTGAGTCATGCGATGAACTCACACGTTGCGGTTTTTTCCCTTTTGGCTTACGCATGAAAGCTTTCGCTCATGAGCTTTTTAACATTGTGGAGCGCGCTAATTGAATTGAATATTATGCAGAGCTTTTATTTGCTTTGGTTTTGTTTTGCTAACACATAAAATTTATTTGAATATTAGTTAAAGTTCAAAATGTTAGACATTTAAAGTTACATGTGTCATACGCTTAGGTTGTTTGCAACATTTAAAGATTATTGTTAAAATATTTTTGTAGCTTTGCATAAATGTTATTGTTATTGTAATTTGTAATTGTTAGTGTAATTGTAATTGGTTAAAAGATTCGGCTAAATATCGTCATCATACTTATGCAATTCACTATTTCATTATATTTACTGATCGATCGATCTGTTAATTGCTATTATTTCTCTTGGTGTTGTATTCTTACTGTGAGCTCTGCTGAGCATTTTTTTATTAACACTATTATTATTATCATCATAAATTTTTGTTTGTCTTTGGTTTTTTTTTGTTTTTTGTTTTTATTTGTGGGTAAGCTTTACGAGATACATGTAAAATTTGCAAGATTGTTTTCGTTAGACATGTAAACATTGATTTGAACATTTAGTTAGATGGTTTTGAACATTTATTGCGATTTTACTGAATATTATCGATTTCTCTTTATTTTGTTTTGTTTTGTGCCTGGTGTATGGTTAAACGGAGGTATATTACGTATAGCTATAGCTTTGTTCTCTTTTACTCTCTACTCGATTTATGCAAAGTTCCGAAACCAATATTGAAAGAATTGTAAATGTGAAAAAAAAATCAAATGTTGTAGAGATTCTATTAAGATTGTCAAATCGAATCACAATTTAAAATTGGAAATTTCTTGTTCTTTTTAGCGTAATTTTAGTACATTATCTATGTATGTATATGTTATAATGGTACTTTCTTTCATAGACTTGTATATAAGATTCCAACATAGAAATGCTACAAAATATATATATATTTATATATTTCATATATTATATTTATAGAGAGTCGTATATCTAAATATTTGACACAAAATGTTTGGAAACGTTTTCTTAAGCTAAGTAGAGCTAAAATATTTTCATTGTGGGCAAGTATAGTATTATGCTATAATCCCGTTGCAACACCTTGGTCTACATCTAAATTAACATTTAGTCTACATATAGAAGAGTTCTCTTGCCATGGGAAAAATTGTATCAATTCTTATTAGTTTGAATTACTAAATGGACGACTCTGGCGGAAACTTTCCATTTGTCTTGGGTTTTATTTCATTAGTTGTTTAAATATTTATTTGGTAGATAAAGTAATTAAAGGCTTTAAATGTTCTTACAATCTGGTAACTCGATCTAAAAAATTGGTGTCTTGCGTTGTATGTCAATCAATTCAAAATTGATCAATTACGAGTACTTAATAAATTAAACAATCGTTTCATACTTTGTATTTTTTTTTGCATATATAAAAGTTCCTTTTCAAAATTCGTTCGTCTGCTTTATATATTTGCTATTGTTTTGGGGGAAACCTATGAATGGTCTATTAAGTGCTTTCCAGTGAAGAAATACAGACGATTATATTAAGTACGCTTTTGTGGATTGGTGCTTTATGATGTTTGGTTAGTTATTCTACAAAGTGGTTCTTGTCTAAGTGGTAATGTCGTTGTTTGAGAGACCTTTGTGGGAGAGGAGTTGGATAAGTTTAGGAAACTACGTTGTCTAGAATACATAACTATAATTATACAATTACTATTTTTAATTTTCTCATTTTTATTATAATTTTTGTTTCTTTTTTTTTATTTGTTATCAAGTGTTGCTCTTTATAAGACCTCGCGAAGAGACATCAACGGAAGATAAGATGTGCTACGTTGATTGGCAGGCCCCATAAAAGTCGCACCTATATATTTAGGTTGTGTTTTAAAGTAATTTCTATTCAAATATACTCTCGTATGTACAACTGAATGATGCCACATTTTGTACACATTCTACAAACTAATAAGGTCCCTCTCCAGTGTTTTGTTGTTCATTAATATTTAATAATGCATCTTATTTCGTTTTTAGTTTACAAAATCAGAAATAAATCAACTCAAGAGAATATTTCACTATATATAATGTATGTTTTTGCATGTGTGTGGGTGTATTTTATTTGTGAATTAAAAATGTGAAAACAAAACGCAATTTAAATAAATGACTTACGACTAGTTATAACTTATGTATTAACAACTAGCTCTAAATCGATTTGATCATATTTGTTTGTTAATCGTTTTGTCAGTTATTCGTTTTATATATTTAGTTTGTTTCTTTGCATTTTGTTTTTCTTGTTTTTTTATAAAAATAAATTACACTTTTTGTTTCATTACATTCTCTTTTTAGAGCATAGCCATGACTTGGTTATTTAACAAATGTTTCGCAGTAAAGTTACAGGAAATAGTTTAGTACACATTGTTGTTGTTGCTGGTGTTGAAGTGGTTGTTGTTGTTGCATTTGCTGTTGCTTTCTCTAAATGTTTAGTATCACACACGCCCATTTGTTGTTTTTGTTTTGTTTTGTTTTATTTGTTTTGTTCATTTAGTTTTGGGAATTCACTTTATCCAGCTTTATTTTTGCCCAAAAGCCAACCTTTTGTTTTGTACTAAATCAAAAAGTTTAACAGGATTTTTGTCTGCAGTAGAAATGCAGTTTCAGTTCATTTGAAAAATTTGAGATAGTTTTACTAAGCTTACATAGATATTACTTAGGTTTTGGCTAATATGATATAATAAAGTTAGCTTATTAAATCTCTGCGGGGTATTCGGCGCTTAGTTTCTTAGAATGCACTGGTTGGTAGCTTGCGACGGGGGCAGCTAAAAACAACTCAGCTAAGCTCATAACTGTGCAGTTAATTGCAGTTTTACATATTATTTATACGATGTTTCACTTTCTGTAACTTTTTTCATCTACGATTTATTATTACGTTTGTTAGGGTTAAAGGGGTCGCTATTAACCCATTAAATACTCTTTTATCATAGACACTAAATACGTGCTAATTACAAATTAGAACTACGTTAAGTAAGCGACAACTCGCTGGTTGGCTGTCTGTCGCTCATTTAGTTTAGCTTCCTGGTCGGCTCCACCTTCTGGGACATGGCGGTTAACACGCGCTGATTGTCAATCACACGAAAGCTGCTGATGTACGAACGCACTTCGCCCTCGCTCTTGGGGGATGGCGGCTCCAGACCTGCAAATCGAATTAAGGGCGAAAAGTTAGTCGTGAAATAAAGCTGAGAGTCACTTAAACTTGCTAAGCTGCAAGTTCGGAGATATTCAAGTGCTTTAAAAGCTCAACCAATTATGTGTTAAAGCTCTTTGAATTTATATTTATTCAATTGATCAATTATTTTATAACTTTAAGCCACTTAAACTTGCTAAGCTGCAAATTCGGTAATACTAAAATGCTTTAAAAGGTCAACAAATTATGGGTTGTAGCTCTTTTAATTTATATATATTCAATTGATCTACTTTGAACAGCTTAGAGCCACTTAAACGTGTTAAACTGCAAGTTCTGTGATATTCAAGTGCTTTAAAAGCTCAACCAATTATGTATTAAAGCTCTTGTAATTTGTATTTATTAAATTGATCAATTACTTCATAATTTAGAGCCACTTAAACTTGCTAAGCTATAAACTCAACGGTATTCAAGTGCTTTGAAAGCTCAACAAATTATATATTTTCATTTATATTTATTTAATTGATAATTCAATTTGAAATTTTTTAGGGTCTTACTTGGATTTTTGCAGAATGGAAGTTCTTCAACATAAATCAACTGAAACTCCCATATATGAAAATCACATTTTTTATAAAAGATTAAATGTAAAAAGCAATCTATAAAAGCGTATTAATACTAATGAAAGCTATTTATAAATATCTTTACAAATGCCCTTAAACGAATGTTATAATTTCTTCTTCTTCTTGCTTATTGAAGAGAAAGCAAAAAAAGCTGTAAAATATTTAAGTGCTCGCCAATATTTTTACTTTTACTGGTGGAAAAGGTTTTTCGCTTTCAAAACTAAATAAAATTTGAACTTCTACAACAATTTGCCTTCAAAAAGTACTTCAACAAATTTGAAAATTTCTTTAACGATTACTTTAAAGATTAATCTAATTATTTCATTATTATTTCCATTACTCACCCAAACTTCGCGAGCGACAAAAGCGAATAGTGCGCATTGTTTGTGCCATCATGTGCATTTTCTCAAAGTTGACCAGACCATCGAGACTCGTCTTGTTGCCCTCATGCGCAAAGGTCATGTCCTTGAGCAGCAATGGCATGAAGGGTATCAGCGGCGGTTGTAATTTGCCGACAAACACGCGATACGCTCGATGATTGCGACTGGGATCGATGAGAGCCTCAAATTCCTGAAAGATTTTGCGAAACTTCGATGGAATCTTCTCCCACGTCTGATGCAACCGTGTTACTGCCATATTTGAGAGTCCCATAACGATGGCAAAGAAGGCATTCAGATTCTGATACTCCTTGCAGCTAAAATTGAGGGGGGAAAGTCTTTTAATTGCGGTCTTAGAACTTAATTGATGTCCTTAGCACTTACTAAGCGGCCAGCTTGATAAATTTCCGTACGAGACCCACACGCTTACTCAGACTTTGGGTCGAGACGAGCTCGGTGACAATCCAGTACTGAACCTCATTGAAGCGACGCAGAAATACATCCAAATTGGCAGTAATCTGTGGGATAGAAGATGAAGGGAAGTTGAGATGAAACTTGGAGAAGACATTTTGGTAAGCTTTAATTGCTCGAGAATCCTCAAGAGCTGAATAGAGATAGAGATAGAGAGAGAGGATGGTAGGTCGTTTCCAGCTCGTGGCAAAACACAATTTGCAGCAACATGACAAATGCCAGACTTCTGAATAGTTGAACGCTAACTTGAGCCTATCGAAGGGGGGATTCTGCTATTTGGAGAAAGGGAGGACAGAATGGGATGGCAATGGCAGCCTAATTAGCCAAAAGGCTTTTATAACTTCTACCAAACAATGCAGCCACAGGCGCAGCCAGGCTAGAGCATTGCTCTCTACTTTTGTTGCTCGCTTACACTGGGAGAAAAGGTTGGGTCTTTATATAAGATATAGTAAATGCGTTAATCTAGAACTTTAAAAAACTTTAAGCTCAATTATTGCTCAATTTAAATTGTTTTCAATCTACAACTTTCTACTATGCACTTTTCCTAAACTAAAGAAGATATATGCTCCAGCTTTGATTTTTCTTAAATTAAATAGATATTCAAAGTTAAATAAAACCTAAACTTGCTAAGATGTCTTTGTGTAACTTGACAACTTTTTATATTTTTGCTGAAGGACTCACACAAGTCTATTGAAATACTAGAAATATTTGTTACGGCCAAGAAAATAATCTATATTGATTTTTTTACAAAATGTATGAATTTCACATATAGCAAAGAAACTATCTTCTCTTCTCAACTATTAATTTCCATTCAATCTTCTTCTACTCTGCCTCAAATACCTCTGTAAAAAGTAAAAGCAATATATTCTTTTTGGTTTTCGTTTTGCTAAGTGTACCTTGCCAAAGTGATGTCGCCCAAAGGTGTGATAGAGCAGCTCGTACTCGTGGACTGCCCAGAATAAATCCCACTCAAAGATTGTGATGTGATAGGCAAGCTCTTTGGTGCTCAAGATTTCCAAATCGATGTCGACACCCTCAGTGGGGCACTCCTGCTCCGGCAGCTGTGTCTGTGTGATTGTGTGTGCACAAAGAGAATTGAGAGATGGACACTTATTAGAACCAAATAGCTATTTGGCTATTTGAACAGCCGAGAGAGAGAGAGAGAGAGAAAGCAGACTTACCAAAGCATCCAGATGATCCTTGACGGAGACAAACAAACGGCCATTGAGCGTGAGGCCCGTGGGTATGCTAACATCGTTATCCTTGAACACGGAACGTTCGCCATTCGATTTGACCTCAACGAGGCACAAGTCATCGGGTCCACGATTCAATTGCAACTTGTCGGCGGCACATGCCTTGATTAACTCCGCCGTTGTGTGCATGGGGAAGCGCAGTGTGCAATATGTGTGGTCAGCGCAATACACACGGAAAATGACTGCAAGCAAGGATGGAAGGAAGGAAGGAAGGAAGCAAGGAAGGAATGGAATTAAAAAGTGTTCAACTCTTGCTGGTTGCAATTTGCCATTTGCCATTTGGCAATTTGCATTTCAATTGACCAAACTACTCACTATCATCATCGGGTCGTATAACCGTCTTTGAGGGCGTCGCATTGCCACTGAATAGACAAATTGGCTGTCCATTCGTTGGCAATTTCCACTTTTGCCCGGCATTCTGATTGCGATCCTCCTGATAGCGTGCCATCTGCGTTAGCACATTGTGTATGATGCTCGTCTCCTCATTCAGATCGGGATCCGCTTCCACCTCGGCAGCGAGATCTTCGATGAAATCGCAAACGCTTGGCTCCTCGAAGGCGGCATGTCGCACGGCCATCACCCATTTTTGCATGAATTGAATGACGCGCTTCTTGAAGTTAATGATGTACTCCCGATCCTCCGGGGTTTGCGCCTCTTCGTGGGCATCACAATGAAAGGTGCAGCGTGGTTAAGGAAATGTACACCAACATTTATTCTCAAGCATTTGCCTCAAAAATCTGTCACTTTGGCACGCACACCAAGCATCGAGTGGCGGCGGCGAGAATGGGAAATGCAAAGGGAAAGGGAAATGGAGGTGGTCAAAATTGGACTCTGTCTGCTTATTAAGCACATCACGTATTCCAATGCAGATTGGAGATTAGTTTCAAGCATCATTGAAGTGGGCACAAGTGAAACCCAAACGTAAGCCCAACCTTCCTGCTATTTCAACTGCACATTACCAAATTGTTGACCCAATACTCAAGGACTCTAACTCTGACTCTCTCCATCTGTGTCTGTCTCACTGCCTCTCGCCTTCTGTATTTTCAACATCATTGTGGCTTTTGTTTTGCGAGAGAGTTTAACAGTTACTTTGCTGCCGAAAGGAAGTGCTACTCGTCCCTTAGTTGGTTGGTCCCTTCATTTGTATACGCGTTAGTTAACGCATAAAGGGGTATACAAATGGTGTGAGAGCCAAGGAAGACTTAGCTTATTCTGTCAGGCTGTCTGTCCGCCTGTTTGAACACTGATATTTCAAAGATTATAAAAGCTAAGAACACTAAACTTGGGGATAATCATTATTGGTTTCAAATGTGGATTAAAATTGTTTTAGACTTTAGTCAGGCCCTCCCGTAAATGAAAAACGAGAAAGGCGTTGTGAATTTTAAGGCTAGAATTGTGGCTGATATACCATATTCCATATTTTGAAATTATTTTGTGGCCTAAAAATAAGTTACAGTTAAAATAGCATCTTTTGAAAAGAGCTACCAAGTATCTAAAAGTCGAGTACACTCGTCTGTAGCTTTTGCTACTTGTTTTTTGCTACCCAACTTGACATTTTCAAGTCACGAACCTGACTTCATGTTTTTGCCCCACATATGTGTGGGCGTGGTCTTGTGTGTGTGTGTGTGTTATAGTTTGTGTGTATGTGTGTGTGTGTGGTTTGCATGCTGCCAACACTTAAACTGTCGCTGTGGATATGTTTGCTGCCCTGCCACACGCCGTGCCCCATGCTTCTGCCTCCTGCCCCTGCAACATCACGTTCCCCAATGTGTACGTGACTCCTGTGTCAGTCTATGGTCTAACTGTAGGGCTGTTGCAAATGGAAGTCGCCCATTTTTAAAGTGGTTGCCGTTTCTTTTTTTTTTGGAGGCGGAGTAAGTCTTCTCTTTAAATCGCCTGCCTCAAAATTTGTGCTAAGCTCTCGCACGTGGCAAGCATGCCAAAAATGCGGCTCAGTGAATTCAATTAAATTTTGAATAATTTTTTGTTTTTCCTGATTTATGCAGCAAATCAAATACTAAAGTTAAATGGCAGGATAACAACTAAACAATCGCTAGAAGAGAGTTTGGGCATGTTAAAGTGCAGTTTAGAAGAAAAGTCGCTTGAAGTAAAAAAAGTGAATTAGGGAAGGAATGAGTAAGCTGAAGACATAGAAATAAAGGTAACTATACCTTTATGTTAAGCTTGCAGCTTTTTTCATTAATCGAGTAAGACTAGAAATAGTCTTGGGTAATTAAAAACTTAAATCCTTTGATTAAGACAAGAATCTAACAAAAAGGAAGAAACTTGTTGAAGATTTTGGTTTAGGGTTGTGGAATGACTTGACAACCTTCAGCCAGAGAAACCCTACGGAAAAGAAGCTACTAAATTGGTAAGCTTAAAATATAATTTAGTGTTGAGTGTTGTTTTGTAAAAAGGATATTAGTTGGCCAGTTCGTCGACGAGCTGCACGACGGGCATAAACACAATATGCGTGAGCAGAAAGTCATCGAGAAATGGATCCATGCCGCTGACCGACTGTCCCAGACGTGTCTCAAGCAAATGTTCCAGCATTTTGGCTGGTGTGCCCGACATCACGGTATATCTGCAAAAAGAGCAAATAAAGGACATCACTATATTGTTTGTTTATTCATTTTGAAATTGAGTCACGTGTAATTAGCTCATAAAAACGCACGGACATTTAAAAAGTTTTACTCTCTTTGTTTTCGATTTCAATTAAATTTTTCGTGACGTTTACTTTGGCACAATTGGCACTCACTTGAATGCGGAATGTTGTCCACGCTGTTTGGCCACACGCTCGAGCACTAAAACATCCTTGCCGTGCTCCTGCAACCTTAGTGTGTTGGCTTCCACATCCCGCAGAATGCGATTAAAGTGCTCCTTGTCCACGCGAAGCAAATGACAATTGTTCTCCTTCAAAACGATTGTGGCAGCTCTGAAAAATAAAACCAAAGCAATCACATTTATTGCCACTGCGTATACGTAATCTGCATAAATCAAACGAAATGTGCAACAAATCGCAATTGCCAGAACTAACTTGACTGTGGCAAACGAAACTTTTTATGAATAATGTTTGCTAAACATTTTGGTAATTGCATTTTGACAAACTGTTGACAAATTTTTGGGCACTTCCGGTCATTTCCGGTAATTTCGATGCCTTTTAAAAGGAAAGATAAATGATGTTCACACAACTTGTAAATATTACAGGGTATCTCTGTAGTGATGTCTCCTATCTATATATGACATTATTCCATAGATATTTAAGTTAAATTTTTAATTTTAAATTAGCTTTCATTTTCCAATAATATTTAAAAACTCGATGAAATAAGTTATAAGCTTATATTTAAATTAAGTATTTAAATTTTAAATTTGTCTAATTCATCTTTTAAAATTCAAAAAGATTTAAATTTTTAATAAATTTAAAGCAAATTTCAATTGTCAAGTTTCTATTTCTAATTCTAAATATATGTATTTATATAACCTTATAAAAATTATAGTTAAAGCGACAATCTTTAATGAATTTACAAGGTATCTGTATAGTCGATCATTCTTTTACTTTCACACTACGATTGTGACTTGTCAATTTACATAAATGTAATTGATGTAGTTTGAGCTGAATGCAGCACGAAAATTGCATTTTCCCGGTTAATAAAAAATCAATCGATGTCTGCGGATAAAAAAAACAAATAACTTTTATTTACCCCTGAGATAACGCCTACTTTCAATGGGCTTTTTTGTGGGCGTTGTGGGTATTTGTAATGCGCTGAGAGCATAAAGTGTATTTTTAATTAACATTCAAGGTACTTATTTCAATGCTTTTAAGTGGTGTCTGCAGCGTTCGCTTGACATTTATTTATTTTTTTATGTGATATGCTCGAAAATTGCCGTGCGATATTATAAAAAGCTACTTTTGCTGATGAAAAGGAAATAAATATTTACACACGTCACTTAATGCATTCAATTTGTTTAATTATTGTGGCACTGAGAACAATGCTGAAACTGTATTAAATATAATATTACAAAATGAACTCTTTTTAGTAGCAGCTTTTTATTTGAATGCGCTTTTCAAACATTTAAGTTTAAATTAAGTAAGCGAAGCTATTGGAATTCAATTTATACTATTAATCCTGTTTGACAATGAACTTTTAATAATTGTATTGTCGCTGGCATTTTGAAAACTTTAATGCGCTTTACAGCTAAAGTTGCTGCCCTAGAAAAACCAAATGCAACCATGAAATTGCAGCTGCCATCAATTATGATTTTCCCTCAAGTAACTTGAGCTTAAAGCTTTAATGCACTTTTAAAGCTGTTGAAGAAGAAATTCAGCTCGTTTATCAAGCTTAAAAGTTTCACTTTGTTCGACATGTGTTGTAGATTCAAATTAAGCCAAGTTCTAAGTGCCTTTTTGAAGCTATTGTGTGTGTGGGTATGTGTGTGTGTGTGGTACGTGCAACATATTCACCGCTAGCTCTTAACGGACAGCGTGTGAGAGAAAGAGACAGAGAGAAGGAGGAGGGAGCGAAGGGGCGTGTGCTAACGCTTAGCAAATTTATATTTTGTTTCAATTTTCAATTGTTTGCTAAAAATGCCGCACAATGGCTGTTGTTATCTGGCATTTTTCTTGCCGCTCTTGTTGTCATTGTTGTTGTTGTCGCTCTTGTTGTTGTTATCTTTAGGGCTGGGGGCCACAAAGTGTCTAATGCTATTACCCGCCGCACTTTTACTGGATCTGGATCTGTGCTCTGTGCTCTGTGCCAGAGTCCATTGTTGTGTGCTTGGCCAAGTGCAAGAGTGTTGTGGCCTGGCCTCCATTATGCTGCTCTCATATTGTTTGCAGTTGGTCTAAGGCAACAAAACGTGGCAAGAATGGAGCTGCCTAACTTGTCGGGGCCAGTGAAAGATGAAAACGATATAAAGAGAATTGTTGATGTCTACCAAAACTTTTGCTAACGAACTAGAACAACTTTCAGCTCGAAAAAAAGGAAATCAACCTGACAATTTCAAATGTTGTTAAAGCGGGTGCAATACAAACGGATTGCGAAGGAGGGACGACAACTTGCCACTTACCTGGGTGCGTCGTTTATCAAAGCCAATTTGCCAAAATCATCGCCAGTCTTCAGAGTGGCAACTGTCCCTTTGCCATGTATCACAACATCTACGGAACCTTTGAGTAATATATACCAGGAGCGTCCTTCGTCGCCTTGATTGAATACTGTGATAGCATAAAAGCACAAAAAAAGGGATTAAAATGGATGCTTTTTAATGGCAACATAATTAGCTAAAATTGCTGCTAAGTTAATTGAAAAACTTTGCTTCCTTATTGGCGAAATTGAGTTTACACAATTCACCCAAAACTCACATATGGTGCCCGCCTGAGCGTGAGCTTCGAATACAATTATCGAGGATAACTCTCGCTTAATGCTGGTCGACAGATGCGAGAGGGCAGCTATATGCACAAGTTCCTCAAATACCAGTTCCAATTCCTCGGGTGTGCGTTCATGTGAGCTGTGAATACAGACCGAGAGAGAGAGAAAAAAGCGAATGTGAGTCGAATCGACAGTCGAGAGTGTGCGTTTGATTTGCCGATTGATTGAAAGCAAATAAGAGCAATTGTGGATGGGGAGTTTTGGGAGCAGATTAATTGCAGCACATTCAAAGCACACGCATATATCAATCATACGCAGCGTTTTACTTACGGCTTGCGCAATATCATACGCAATGTGGCATCGGGGCCGCGTTGAAAGAGTGCACTCAATGCCTCACGTATGTGCTCATTAGCTGCACTGAGATCCTCAGCTTGTGGTATGCCGGCTGCCGGTGCGCCGCCTTCCTCATCCAAGCGAAATCGATACAGAAAGCATTTATCCTTGAACGGTTGCTCCTTGTTCACTGTAACAATGCAACAACGCAAGAAGATACGTAATGAAACATATGTGTTAACAGCTGTAAAATAGTACGTTAATTGGCAGAAGACATGCGTCTTCACTCACCATGTGTCAGTACACCTTCTTCGAGGAGAGCTTGCCACATGCCCGCCGCTTGGGCGCGTGTGTGGACAATGGGCGCTAAGTTGACCAGCCAATCGACGAGCTCAGTGCCAGGTGCACACTTGCGTATTAATTTGCCCGAAACCTGCAACGAATATATACATGAGGTAAACGATGACTCAATAAGTCAGCTCTGGGGTCAGAACGTCACTCACCTTGCGATCCTTCAAACAGCTTGAGTTATCGACTACCAATAATGTTCGCAGCGCCCAGCCCATGCGGTTCATAGCAGGACTCGGCGTCTAGTTTAAATGAAAAGATAAATGTAATGGAAAATGTGTATAGAAAAGCAAAAGAAAAAGCAAAAAAAAACTTTGCTAGTATTACTTTTAAGAACTTGCCGCTTGCAACTATCGAACTTTTCTTTAAACCAACTTTCATTTCTTCAGACTTCAACTTTTACTTTGCATCAACGTTAATGCGAACAACTCAAATTGTTTAATATTGTTTTTGAATTTTCAATAATAAATGATAAATATGTTGTTTTAAATCTGTTTAGTTTTACTTTTAACTAAAATGCATTTTCTTAACAATTTTAATTATGCTTCTTTTGGATTTTGCTTTATTTCGATAACAACTTCAACTTTTACTTTGCATCAATTTTAATGCTTGCAACTTAAATTGTTTTAAATAGTTTTAACTATCTTAAAGAAAATAATAAATATGCCATAAAATGTGATATTCATTTCTTTAAATGTGGGAACTTAATTTTATGGCTTTTAAAATATGTAAATTGTTGTTAATATGTTTGCTAACTGGGTGAATAAATTATCTAAAAATTGATGAAAACTATCATTTTAATAATTACACCAGATTGATCATAAATTATTTAATTATTTTCATCTTGACTTCAAAATTTAAATGAAGTATTTAACTTTCTATGCCCATAAGACTCAAAACCATTTAATTGTAATAAACGCTTTCGAAAGTTTGCTTATCAAATTATAATAAAATTGCGTGTGTGACTCACAATTAATTCATTCACCGACAAAGATGCTAAACTTAATAGGCTTAAAGACTACAAACTTATTGCATATTAATTTACATTATTTCTCTCTCTCTCTCTCTTTGGAAGATCATAGCTTCCATTTAATTGTTCAACTTTCTGACCGGCAGTAAATGAACTGATTTTGTCAGTTCTGAACTAAAGCTACTTATGCTCTAGTCTAATATTTGCCATAAGTGAGCATGTGTGTGTGTGTGTTGTTAATTTATGGAACACAAATACATCCTGTGTGTGTGTGTGTGTGTGTGTGTGTGTGTGGGTGTGTGCTTACCTCGGTTATGGGCAGCGCAGGATTGGGATGATCCGGGCTGAGTGGGCGTTTTGTTGGCGATGTGGCTGCTGCGGGCTGTACGCCAGGACCAAAACCTAATAATGTTCAACATAATTAATAATAATAATAAAAGCAGCAATAAAAGCATCATACAATCACTGAAAGGGTTCGATGGCTGTTCAATCGCGGTGTTCACATAAAAGTGAATTTAATTGCGCGCCTGAGGGTAGGCAACACTCTTTTTCGTTTTGCATTTCTCTAACTTATAATTAAAATTTAATAGTGTTCAACATAATAATAATAGTAATAACAACAGCACTAATAGAATTTAGTAAAATACGGAAAGGGTTTGATGGCTGTTCAATGGCCTATTAAATGTTTATTGCGTATACATAAAAGTGAATTAAATGGCGCGCCTGTGGGTAGGCAACACTTTTTTTCATTTTGTATTTCTCGAACTCATAATTAACTTTTAAGTATTAAAACTTAATAATGCTCAACATAATTATTGATAATGATAATAATAGTACCACTATAAAATGCGGAAAGGGTTCGATGGCTGTTCAATGGTTGTTTAAATATTATTCCATTTTCAATAAAAGTGAATTCAATTGCTTTTTTGTTTTGCATTTCTCTTTTTCATATTGAACATTCAAGAATCAAAACTTAATCATGTTCTGCATAACTAATAAAAATAATAACAATACTAATAGTATTTATTAAGTAAGCGTTCGATTGCTGTTTAATGATTGTTTAAATTTGTATTTCGTATAAAAGTGAATTAAATGGCGCGCCTGTAGGCAAAACTTTTTTTGTTTCACAATTCTCTTATTCATAATTAACATTTAATGAGCTTTTAATCGAGGGCACGTTGCCATCGCTGTTGTTTGGCGTTAATCATAAACAAATATTGCATTGACATACCGTTTTTAATTTTGCAATTGGTGATAATGTCATTCATCAACTCCTTGTTTTTCTGCAAATAGAAAATAAAAGTGTGAGACGAGTTTGGCAAGGGCAACATTCAGTTGTGTTATTTATAGTATTGATAATGGAATTCGTTGTGGTTGTTTATTGTTCGAATTGCATTGCTCATCCAGTACCACATACATTGCTCATTTCAAACGCTGTAGTCTGTGGTCGCTGCTGACGCTGTTCGCGACGTCGCAACTTGACAACAGCGGAAGTGTCGCCATCTATTATTGTTGTTGTTGTCGTTGCTACTGCTGCATTTCTTGTTGCTGCTGCTGTTGGCAGCGCACTGCAGCTGCCGCTGTGCCGTCGATAGCGCAACAGCACACAAAAGGGCGCCTGGTTGTTGGCCACAAATTGGCCAGAAGAACGCTGTTCCCGCGACATTTATTTATTTCGCGCTTTGCACTTTCACTTTACACTTTATTTTTGCGCGCAACGTTCTCAAAACATGGTATTCCTTTTATTTTGTTTTCGTTTTCGTTTTCGTTTTCGTTTCGCCAGGTAATTGCTCCGCGCGTAGCGTCTTGATAAGCCCAAAGGCACTCGAGTACTTGGGGCGCAGTTGACGAGCGTTTTGCCACTGCATGTGTGCGGGTTTCTTTATGTTGTTTTTGCGCTATTCTCGCTCTCGCCTTATCAGGCACACACTTGCCTAGGGTTGCCACCATCACACTTGCACGCTATTAATAGATGGCGCATTTGTTGTGTCATTTTCATAAATAATCAAGGCAAGCTGCAAGCTGATTGTTCGGGGGCATTGACAATGAATTAGTAATTGCCAAGGCAGCGAGGGCAAAGGCAAGCCCGAGGGGGCAGAGGTCCCGCATGCCACGCAACTTTAGTGACGCTTGGTAACACTTGTCAGCCAGCTGATAAGCGCAGCTAGAGCGTTGGCGTCTACGCTAATTAAACTCATTTCACTTATCAAAACGCACAGCGGGCACAAATAGTCGAAGAGGTCGCTACACAATTGTCGTTAGATATGATGAGTCCATGATGAGCAATTCATAGAGAGCGTTAGAGTGGGAGAGTAAGAAAGAGAGAGACAGAAAGAGAGAGCGCCAGCAGTGGGAGTGACTGAGTATGGCGATGAATCGCCTTGAAAACAATAGCATACTTCGATAATAATACTCGTGCACTCAGCTCTGTCAATTCTTGCTATTCATTTCGCTTCAGGCTAAGGGCTAAAGGCAAGTCGGCTTAATTGACAACCAATTATGCTTTATCCTTTTATTTGTGTTCAGCGAGTGGATTGCCCTTTAATAATATTGATATACATGACATGAGGAAAGGGATAGTTGCTGGCAAAAATTAATATATTGGCTGCTCTCGTCAAAAATAATATTCGCTTTCAATTGTTTTTTGATTAAAGACAAATGTTAGTTCACATGGAAAGAAGAGTATTTTCATAGTAGTTTAATACAATTATAGAAAATATGTTTGAAATCAAATGGAATTTAAATTAAATATTATATATATATATGTATATTAAATATAAATGCAGATCAATGCAGTTATATTTTCAAGTTGATTGATATTTTTAATTCTAAACTCAATTGTAAAATAACATTTATTCGAATAAGATATTTTCAATAGAACAGATTTATAGTAAATACAAAAATGAATAGGCGTTTGCATTTCGAACACAATAAATGTATCAATAAGGAGATTCATCCGTAAACATACAAAATATTTAAACTTATTTATTTTATAGATAAATACTTCAAGAAGTTTTGTAATTCTACCAAAAGAAATGCACCAATAGAAAGATTCAAAAGTACATACATACATAAATAAAGCAAACTTATTTTTTTTGCTGATAAAAATCCATCTCAAGACCTGCACTTTTCATTGTTTAAATTTACGTAAAGACAATTACTACCTATAAAGAAAATTTCTCAACAAGTTTCGCTGCATTAAACTGATTGATGCAATTATGTTGTTAATTTATTGGCTAACCATATCGAATTACAAATAAATGCACATTAATCTATTATTTGTAACGCTCAATGAGTCGAGTAATTTTTATGCAATTATTTAAAGTATTTTAGTGAAATTAATTGGCTTAAGCAATAGATTAATGACTTTGTAATTAAGTGTTTGATTTCAAAGTAGTAAGATGTTATTATTTTAAATAATAAATAATAATTAGCAGTTATGAAAACAAAGAGATTAACTGTAATGTATAAGTAATTTAATGTTTGATTATAAACTATAATATAAACATATTTCAGGAATATTAACAAATCTAGAGCAAGTAATTATCCAAGTGAATATGTAAATATCAAAGAGATATTACATGAAATATTTCATTAAATTTATACCGTAACTTTAAGCAAATGTTACTTAAGTTATTGCATTTGAAATTACTCTTTTAACTGTGTTGGTAATTACAGGCATTGCGCAAGTAATTCCAGGTAATTACACTTCTAAGAATGTCTTGCATATGTTGTAAAGCATTTTATTTCCCTACTGCACACACATATACTTAATTTATTTCCCTCACTCTCTGGGTGACTGTGTCTGTGTGTGTGTATGTGTGCGTGCTCTCGTTCTAAGTTGCAGTTATACTTCTGTATGCAACTTGCGTTTGTGCATAAATAAATAACCGCAATGTCCATGGACACGCAACGTGTGTGTGTGTGTGTGTGTTGTTCTCGTAGTTGTTGTTGTTGCTGCTGTTGCAGTTGCATGTTGTGCAGCTGGGCAATGCCGAATGCCGTTGCGCTTTTCTATTATTTATGGAGTGCGCATTACGTATACCACATGTGTACAATTGTGTTGGATGATGTTGGTCTCTCTCTCTTTCTCTCTCTCGAGAATTATGGAATGCGCCGAGACACGAAATTAAATGCAAATATTTACAAATCGATTGGCTTTGAATTTATGCAGGCATATTCTTGCCCCGCCACTCAAGCGTTCAAGCGTTTGCAACATTCGGAGCGGCCAAATAATTGAGTTACAAATGAACACGAGCAATTTTCGCATTTCAATTGCAATTCTGCCGAGTGCCGCATTCTGTGCTGCCACAAATGCCGAGTCTAATTTCCGCAAACACTTGCCACTTGCCACCTGCCATTTGCCACAGCCACCTATCAGTGTGTCAATTTGTGTGTGTGTGTGTGTGTGAAAATGAAATAATTGCACTTGCCACGCGCTTCATTTGTATTTAACTGTTTGCAACTGTTGAAGGGTTTAGACCTCTTTCAGTTGCCACTGCATTGTTGCATGCACCATTGATAACGAGGTGCAGATAGTAACCAGAACTGAGCAATCAATTGGAGTTAGCCTAATTTTTAGTTATTCAATTACTGATTGCATTACTATTTTACTAAAATGCCATTCACAATTAGATACAATTTAACATTTCAGATAATTATATTTAATTGTTTTTTATTTAGCATTCATTCACTAAATATACCTGCTATCTATATGGTTGAGGGGTATAATAACTTTGTGGCTGCAGGATTTTCGATATGTGCAATAATAATTACAGTATTGATGATTCCTGAAAATTTGTTTTGCGATCAGATAAAAATTGTTGAAGTTATTTAAAAAATTCTTTTGTGATCTATGGTATATTTTGAATGCAGTATGAAGATAAGATATATAATATGAAATATAAGATTTGCTATATTTTAGTATATTATTTTAATATATTTTACGAACACTTCCACCTTGTTATGCTTTTATTCAAAGTCTGGGTATCTCACAGTCGAGCACACTCGACTAGCTTTCTTACTTGTTTTCTCATTATAAAAGTAATAATAAATTAATTAGCAACTATGTATGAAAATCGCTGTGGTTATCTAATTTATTAGAAAAGTGATTATTGAATGCAGTTTATTTACTGGCAACACAGTAATTGACATATTTTTCAATTACAATCAGTCGATTATTTTAATGCATGATTGGAGTATATTTATAAAATATGTACATTGAAAAACAATTTCTGTTTATATTACTCTATAATTTTGATGTTTTGCAATCAATATTAGAAGTAATAAATTATGCACATCACATTCGCAAATATTCGAGTAATATTCTGCTTTATACAATGAATTTGTAGATTCTATTCACAACTTTTTTATTAGCTAAACATTCGTGAATTCTTTTGTCTCTATTATGTTATGTTAAATATTTTGTTTCTTGATATGATTTGTACTGAATTTTATCATTTTAAGTAGAAAAGACGAAAAAGACAGCACTTTTTACTGAATATGAAATACGGTCACTTGTAAAATGCCTCTTCAATAAGGGTTATTTGTTATTAAAATGAAATTCAATAACTATTTACAATAGCTTTTCCCATATGTAGAAAACACGTCCATTTGCAAAATTTATTTACCTCTTATTCCAATAAAATGTTCTACGTTTTAAAATGAAATTATAAGCTGAAGTTAATATTGTATTATTCCAGTAAAGTAATTATTAATATGAAATTACTAACTGAAATTCTTGTGATTGTGATAATATTTTTTATTCAATAACCATATAGATTCTAGGTGATCAAGTTCACTGCACATTTGTGGTCTGGCAAACTATAAAAAGGCAGTCAGTAAATCGATATAATCCTTGCAAGTTCTTTGCTGCTCTCCCCTTTACTTTGTCAGCACTTTCTAAATTCCTTTTTCATCATCTTTCTCTCCTTCACCTTTCACATCGTGCACATAAATCGTGCAATTTCCAGGTACTTAAAAGACACAGCAAACATACACAGACACTCCAAACACACACACAAAAACATCTCACACACACTTATAAACTCTATCAGTGAGCAGCAGAGCGTGTGAATTTTACAGTGACAACTGTTCGCGTTATATATTATCAATTTAAACAGATTTGATCGCATTTGCTCGCAGTAGTCAGGTTGCAACTGTTGCACTGTTGCACACAGTGGCAACATTTTATGTGGCAGACGCTTAACTCTCTTGCATTGTTGCACATTGCGTATACGTAATATGTGTTTGCGCAGCAGCTACTTTGTTATCGTTGGCCATCAAGCATTTTGTGGCGCAGTGGCAAGTTGGCAAAATGGGGCAAAGGGGCAATTGACTTCCACTGTGGGGGTTAGCCAATGTTGCCCCAATTTGTGGTAAATATGCATTCATTCATCTTCTCTTCCTTCTCTTTTCTATCTCTATCTGTAAGTGAGTAACTCTGTCTTTGTGTGTGGGAGTGTGTGTCTGTGTGTGGTTTATACCTTTTGTGCGTGTTCGCATTCAATGTGGCAGCATTTGTTGCCCTCAAGGGGCAGAGGGAAGGCAAGTCAATGCCACACAGTTCGGTTGCTCTGACAGAAAGAATCTTCTTTACTCCGGCAACTATGTTGCGTATCCTATCTATGTATGTGTGCGTGTGGTTGTGTTTTGGGGTTTGCCTATCAAATATTTGGTATTTTGTCATTCAGATTGAAAACTTTGTTGCCCCGAAATTCTGTGGCTTTCTTTCTGTGTGCTCAAAAGTTAGCCTAATGCAAATATAATGGCTTCTGATTGAATCGGATTGGGGCTCTCAAAAGTCCGTTTCGGTTCTCCACAGACCCTTTGCATTCAATTCAATTAGCTTACAATAATCTTCAGACTCGACTCGACTAGTTTCTAATTAAGTTGATGCATCGATTGCTCCATTTCAATACTAGAGTTTGCATTAGTGAAACAACAATCGATTATCCAGCTCAACTCGTCATTGGAGTTTAATTCAATATGCGTAATGGTTTTTGCCCAATAAATAATTGCCAAATGTGGCCACTGAGTCGACAGTTTCATTTACTTATGCTAACTTATGTCTCATGCCCCGCCATTTGTCGAGTCCTTTCTACTTCATTTGCTTAGCTCGTGGAAGGGAAAGGAAGCGTATTATGGCGTTTGCCTGGCGGTCGCATCATTAATTGTTAATTGAAATTTTAATTAAATATTTTCACAAAGACGCAAATACCGCAAATGTTTGGCAAAGTCAGGAAGACAGCCAACCATCTCCTTCCACCATTTTGCCGCTTCAATGCCATGCAGCTGCTCATTAACGTGGCTAAGGTCTCACATAATTGTGTGTCGCTCTGTGTGTGTTTGTTGGTTTTAATGAGCGCTCGACAAAATGCTTAAGAAAAGCGTCGCCTTTCGTCGCCTGAGTCGCAATGACACTGGCTGCAATTGGCACTTAAGCGACGGGTTTAGCCTAATAACCAGTTGAGCCTGTGTACAGCTTTTATGTGCGCAACGTTGAATTTATGAAACTGAAAGTAAGTCTGTTTTATAGGCTCCATAAGCTGCTGTAAGCTTGCCAATACGATTTATAATTTTAATGCGCTTTCTAAGCAGCTTTGTATGAATTTGTGGAGCTTAACCAACTATTCATTTCAAAAGCATTTCTGTTAAAGTGTTTTTCGATTAAATAATTGATACTCGAAAGCATTTAATACATGCTTTACCGTGTAATAAACTTTTTGAGAAATTGCTTTCATTTTAAGAAGCTTTCTATTCAGTTTTATTTGAATCCATATAGCTTAATGCTCCACATGTCATAAGCTTTCTAGTTAAAGTAGAATTTAATAGCTAATATTTATAATCGTAAACATTTTAAATATCATTCGCTTGAAACAATCTTTGTTCTACAATTGAGCTTTCTCAGCATTTTCATTCCAATTTGAATAACTTAAAGAGTTTTTATATTTGAGCAGCTACTTAGTTGCAATGAGTTGGAATTTACTAATTAATTTCCTAATTAATTTAAATTATTTATTTGCTACAATTCTAATGCGCTTTCACAACCGCTGAAAATGATTTGGTAAAGTTTAAAAAAAAGTTCAAGTTAAACCTTGTTGTTATGGAGCATTTAAAATATGTTTCACTTTCAATCAACTTTTTTCTTTAATTGCCATGATTTTAATGATCTTTCTAAGCAGTTGTTGAATTTCTAGGGTTTAAAGTGCTGTTATAACTCAAAAGCTTTTAAGTTGAAAGTGCGTTGAGATTACCTAGTTAATTTAGTTTTTTTTTTTGCAATTCCTAATGGATGAGTTTAATGAGTTCGCGCAGCTATTCGTGAGAGCATCATTTATTTCCATGTCAATTAACACTTTCGTGTTTAATCATTAAGCTAGTGTCATTTGTGACAGCGCACACGACACTTGAGTTGTTGTGGAATTAAATGTGTATATAATATGCACGGAATATGAATATTACGTATACGCGGTGTGTGTGCTTACCTCCCAGATGAGTCGAAAGTCCTGCTGTTCGACACGCAGCAGCTCGCAGGTTGTCTTCGTTACCACAGTGCTGTCGCGTGGCAGGTCGTGTAGTATTGATTCGCCAAATGTGGCACCCACGCCAAGATTACACAAAGTGACGGAGCTCTGGAAAACATAAAAAACACGAAAAGAGAAATTAGAAGTTAGTGTGGAATAAGCAAAACGTGGATGATGAAAAGTGAGTGAGAAAAAGGTAAAGAGATAGGGGCGTAAGCTGCTCAACTTTAGTTGTAGCTAAAAGATTAAACAGTTTGCGGTCGAAACACTTTGCACACACACACACACACACACACACACACACACAGTTGCACAGTTGAGACAGCAGACTTTGCCTGGCTCTTGTTTACATTTTACAGAGTGTCCTTTGGCTGTGTTTGCTAATTGCTCAATGTGCCACAATTTGTTGCAAACATTTGCTTACACGCTGTAATCGCTTCATTGCACACACACACACACACACATACACAAATTTTCAATCATTTCCGCAACGGAAGTTACTCAGCTCTCCAAATCCGGATCGCAATGACAGCAATAACAACCACAGCAACAGCAGCAACAACAACTACGATGACAAATAATAAACAGAATACTGACCGAAAAATGCAATTCGGTTGACAGTTGAAGCTCCAAATGCGAAAACAATTCCCTAAGAATCGTCTAACCGCATTTTGGAAATGACATTTCATTCCATTTCACTCAACGAGTCTGCATTTTGCATTGCTCTGTGTACATTGTATACCCTGTAATTAGTGCGTTTAGGGTGGCGTATGAGATTAATAATGTTCAATTTTCCTATAAGGTAATTTGCAAATTGTATAGTTTAAAGTTCTTTTAATTTAATTTACGACTTATGCTGATTTTAGAGAAAAATAAACTTGATGTTTTAGGTAAATTTAAATATAAAGTAGAAGCAACATCTACGTAGTAAAAGTCTTAGATTTTTAAGACATTTTTTATGCTGTTAAGTACTTAATTTATTTGTAAACATTTCAATAAAGATGTAACCATCTGAAAATCAATTCAACGGCAGACATAATTTAACAATATTTGAGGCATTTTTAATGCTGCTTGAATAAATTATTTAATACTATGCTTCTCTTTAAAAATGTAAGCCTCTTCTTTAAATATATTATTATACGAATACCTCAAATATTAATTTATAGTTTACTCTACAATTTAGAGACCTCTTTAACTTTAAAGGGTATTTCTTAGTTGCGCTTTGCTAATTGCACATGATTATATATTTCTAAGTTCTAAGTTTGCATCTGTGGTTCGTTTTGTTTGTTTTCTTGCTGTTGATGTTGCTGTTGCCTTTGCTGTTGTTGTTTGTTTTCATTTCCCAGAAGACAACTTCTTGGCAGCACCCGAGGGCCCAGCCTCATTTCTGTTGGCTTAAGTCGGGCTCTAGCTCAGTATTTATCTCTCTCTCTCTCCCTTTCTCTGTATCTCTCTCTTTCTGTCTTTGATGCGACTGTCTCTGGGCCTCAGACTAAGTCTGAGTTGAAGTCTTGGACTTCGTTTGAGGGTCTGAGAGAGGCAGCGCATGTAATTGGCTTAACAAGACTTAAACACGACCGCAAAATTGTTAAACTCGCATTAGTTTGCGGCGTGTGTGTGTGTGTCTGTATTTGTATTTGTTCTTATTGTTGTTGTTGTTGCTGTGCTTGAGTTTTCTTTACAGTTATTACACATGCAGCAGGTCGGAGGTAAATGCCACACTCACAACAACAATAACAACAACAACAAAAGCATCAAAGACTTGGGATCCGCTATAAAACATAATTTAATCATTCATGCGACGCGTAATTACATTTGTTGTAGTTGTTGTTGTTTGCGTTGCTTTTGTTGTTGTTGTTGTTGTTATTGTTGCTGGTCAAGTGCTGAGTTGAATTTCACGCGTTCCACTTAGAAATTTCATTTACTTCCATTTGATTTATGGCGACTTTTGTTTTTGACAAGCCAAAAGTATTTTCCACTTGCCTTTTGCTGTTCTTCTCTCCTTCTTCTTATACATCTCTGTCTTCTTCTTCTCTTCTCTTTCCGCCCATTTCCGTCTCTCCTTTCACGTTCGAAAATTTTGATTGCTTTCTAATTTGTTGGCACAGTTTTGTGGCCTTAAGTGCGGACGGTATTTTTCGACCAAATATTTAGATAATTTTCATGGCGTTTATTCTCATTTATTTATTCATTCATTGAATTCGACCCCCACAATCGACACACATAAACAACATTAAAATTGAGAATTACTTGGAAAACATTTTAATTGCAATTTTTAGCGGTTTCGTGGTAGAAACACAAAACTAAATGTGGGACATTCGCCTTGGTTTTTGATGTTTTCTGCTTATCAAGCACCTTTGTAATGAGTTTTGCATACTTTGGCATATATGTAAATACGTGAATTGTGTTTAGTTTAACTGCCAAAAAAAAAAAAAAATTATGCGCAATATTCGAATTAAGAAAAATAATCTGGTAATTGCCACACATTAACTTTGCTTTTATCTTTTAGATTTTCCTCAATTATTGAGAATAGCTTTTACATTTATGACCCAAACATAAAGTATTTTATTTACTCAGTTCGCAATATGTATCTTCATTTATAGTTCGACGGAAAGTTTTCACAGCAATTCAAGCAGACAATATTCGATATAGTAAAAAGCGTATTTTCTATTTTTCTTTTTCCAATTTGTTGCAACTTTTTTGTGCAGTTTGTGCTTTGTTTTTCAATTTTTGCAATAGCGCTTTCAATTCCACTGATGACTGCCACAAGCAAACTGGGAGGATTCATTTCAATTTCTCTTTCCACATCGAAATGTTGTTTTGAGATTCTTTTTGTTATTCTCAGCAGCAGTTTAGACGTGGGTTTTGTGCACATTTTAATTGAAAATCGAATGGCTAAAAAGAAGGATCTGCCTCAAGGCATTTTTGGCAAGTTTATTGAGAACTTCGATTAGGTAACAGATATAATAAAGTAGTGTTTACTTACACATGTGAAACACACAATTTGTTGGGGTTTCAAATAGAGCTAAAAAGCTTAAGAGCAGTCTATAATTGTATTCAGTTTATTTAACAATAAATTATATATCAATAGAAAATTTAGCTGTTTTTAAATCGAACTATTAATACCTCCCATTTAGTTTTTTCATCTCTAAATTATACTACCAATTTAGGGCAGAAATACAAATAAGTCTGCTCTAATCAAAGTGAATCATTAATCAATATATTTTATTTTATATTCATTCATTATGGAAGATATTTGATCAAACCTTGCTTTAACAAAAGCAAAAGTAAAAATTAGCTCTAGGTCAGCAGAGTAAGCAAGCTCTAATTCATATTAACAAATTAGTTGAAGGTAGAACTACAGATGATTTTTTTAAATTGTTTTCTTATCGTTGATAAAGTTATTCAACTTTAAGTCATATTACCAAATTAGTTGAAGGTAGACTTAGCTCTTTTTAAATTGAACTTTTAATATTATTAATAAAGTAGTTCATCTCTAATATTACCAAATCAAACCAAGTAGAAATACAGATGATTCGGTTTTTTTAAAATAAAACTTTTAACATTGTTATTTTAGTTGTTCAACTCTAATTCATAATATCAAATTAGTTTAAGGTATACACATTAAAGATTCTGCTCCAATCGAATCAAACCAATAATTAATATATTCATTTAAGTTTCTGTAAAGGGCGCATAGACAAATAGTCTGCATATTTATGTCTTTATTTTTGTATCTAGTGGGAGCTAAGCTCTGCCCATTTAGAGCCCATGATAAGAGATTGCTTCACATTCATTTCATTCACTAGTCTTTGGCTTAATGAATACGCAGCATAATCTTCAAATGAATGACATATGCAAAGCACTCGTTATGTGGATGCATAATTATGCGGCAAACGCGGTTTCACAATCTACACGTATCAAAACGTTGAAGATATTTGCATATTTTAATAATCGCAAATGCTTTCTATCTGCTAACGAGACTCTGCCACACACACTATTCATATTCATATTCATATCCATATTCACAAACTTATTGCTATAAAGTATGTTTCGGTTTTATCTTTGGCATTATTGTAAGCACGTACATTTCATTCGATTCGATTCGTAATGCAATGTTTTACCTTTGCATAATGTCGCGTCGATTGCTCCACATTATACGTACAACTGCGACGAAATAGCATTTCTCTCTTTCTCTTTCTCTCACTCTCACTTTTGTAGTTTTTCTCTAGCTCTTTTTCTTTCACTGTCGCCTTTTTATTTATTTGTAATTTCACAGATTTTACGGTCTTTTTATTCTCTAGTTTTTGACAGTCTAGCAAATGCTGTAATCATTTTTAAATCCCAATAACAGACGCTGAAACAGCAATATGCAAATTGTTATTGCTTTTGTTCTATTTAATTGTTGTTGTTGTTGTTCTCGTTGTTTTTGCTCTTTGTGTGTTGCATTTATTTTTGAATGAAAATCGCGAAACGTGCGCCTTCTGTTTATGGCTCGATAAAAAAGCAATAAAATACTCGAAGCTGTGCCAAAAGGGTCGCATTGTTTTTATTATTTATTGTGTAACACCTTACAAGCAAAATGACATTCTCCAGACATGTAGGAAAGTACAAAAATACATGTTAATTCAGCTAAACAAGCTGTGTTTTATTTATATGTCATCTGGCTTGATGCAACTTCTAAAGAAATTTTCCACATGTTCAACAGATAATAATAATAATTATTATTATGTCCAGAATTTGATTGCTTAAACAGATTGCTTTTTCAATCTTTATTAATTAAAGTTGATAATATTTTTTGTGGAATGTAATTGAAATTCATGAAGTCTCAGTGATTGAATCACACACCTGTTTTTGATATGAAAAGAACAACTTTATCTGATGCAAATTGACAGTCTTCTCATTTTTTTGCTGCATAAATTTAATTAAAACTGTCATCCATCTATAGCCATACTTCATTTAATATTCAATTTTTATATGACTTATATTTGCGCTTGCTGACATAAATAAATTTAAAAAATACTAACAAATGATTTTCTTTGGTTTTGATGCAAATTTAAAGTTTCCTATAGCAAGAACCCATTTATTATATTTCTATTAAGATTTATAGTATAATTTATTTTGCTTTAATAACTTCAATAAGAATTATTAGTCTTTTCCTTGGCTTTAATTATTATTTTTAGTGTCGTTTAGCAATAGTTCATTCAATTTGCTTTTGTTGTATGTATGTATTATATATAAATTATATTTTGTAGCTCAGCAAAAATAAATTCAATAAGAATAATTACTCTTGTGCTTGGCTATAGCAATAATCCATTAAATAATTCTTTTTTTGAAGAGTGATTATATTTTATAGCTTAGTGAAGATAAATTCAAAAAGAATCATCACTGAGTTACTTTTGGCGTGATACAAATTTTAAACTTTCATTAGGAAAAATAATATATTTAATATTGCTTGACATTAATATCAATCTTAATATTTAGTATTATTTCTTTATGATTTACATTGATTTTCATTTTATAGCTCAGTTAAGATAAATTCAGAAAGAATGATCACTGTGTTACTTTCAGTGTAATACAAATTTGAAGCTACCTATAGGAAGAATAATATATTTAATACTGATTTTTCTTTTACTATTTATAGCTCTGTTAAAATAGATTATTAAAGAATTATTTCAGTGTAGCTCAGCAATTAAGCTGAATGAACAATTCTGCAATTTATATAGCGCTATGCTGATCGAATTATTTGATTAAAATTTCAATCATGATTATTGAGCTTTGTGTCCAAACTTGATTGAAACCGAAGCAACCGCTTTGGGAGTGTGTTGGACGAGGGTATTAAATCTGTGGCAAGCTGTGGTAGCTGGTTATTCACGCTTGTTTCGTGTGTTTGCGTTCTGTTTTGTTTTGTTTTTGGTCAAGTGATAAATGAGCAGGTCAAGCGTGCTCGGCGCCACAAATACACATATTTTTATGGCAACAACAAGAATTGTAGCAACATCCACAAGAGCAACAACAACAACAAAAACAACAACAACTAATCGCATTTAGCTAATGGCAAAGACAGCGAGCGCATTTGCATGCCACACATTGCGGTCATGTAACTTTTATTATTATTATTATTATTATTATTATTATTAACACGTCTGTTATTATTTTCGACTGTTATTATTAGTATTAATATTTTGTTGTTTGTTGTTAATTAGCTGCGGTTCATTTAGCGCGTACCACTTTCGATTTGCGGCCATAAATACGGGTCGACAGCGTTATGCATGTGGCATAATTGGCAGCCAGAAGAAACACACACTAACACACACTCTAATACACATGGAGAGAGACTCTAAATGGTCTTCAAGCGTTACTTAAAGTTGCCTCGCTTCTCGTTTGGGTTGTGCAACCGCGCGGCGTCGCGTTTAAAGCTCAACTGAAGTCTGAAATTTGCCGCCGATGCCGTCGACGTCGTCGTCGTCGTCGTCATCGTCACACGGCAGACTTTAAATTAGCAACAACGGGCGACATAACACCAACAGAGTCTCTCTGGGTGTGTGAGTGTGAGTCTTTGTGCAACGCTGCTGGAAGTTGCTGAAGTGTGGCAGCAACAATGGGCAGCAACAACTCTCTGCGTGCCGTGTCGCAAATTGGAGCAGCAACAGCAGCAGCAACAAGCCGTGGCAGCCTCAATCAGGCATGCAAAATACGCATATCTCATATCTTGAATGGTCAACGAATCTGTTGCAACAACAAGCTGCGGCAACTGCCGCCAGTTGTAAAGTTGCACACGAATGTGAACGACTCAGCGATACCTGGTAATTAATTTTGCGATGCTGATAAAAATTTGATACATGTGAACTAAAAAAGTTTATTATTTATATTAAAATTCAATATTGAAATATGAAATCCAAGTGTAAATAGAATTTTCTGTCCTTGATTAATTATTATTAATATTTTCTGCGATGCTTGCATACTTTACAATCGAATTAAATTATTGTACAATTTACTTAAAATAGAAGGATTAAAAAGAGAAAAAAAATTTAAAGTAAAATAAATACTCATAATACAAGTTTACGTATAGCATATTAACTTTATAGCTTCAAACTGATATACCCTTTTACTCTATTACTATTGGGTATGCTAAAAAAAACAGCAATCGCAACAAACAAAATTGTCAGCAAAGTTTCAGCTCTGTTTGCTTTATAACTTGCAGCTTGCGCTGGCTGCAGGTTGCAGGTTGCAAAGTTGCAGCTTTCACTGCCTTTTTGCTGACACAGCAACTGCAATTAATACCATACCTCACCGAAGTCTCTCCCTCTTTACTCCATCTCTATTACTCTCCCAGTCATTTTTCCTGCCCGATGTCCAGTTGTTGGCATTGCTGCGCTTGAAGAATTTCCTACGCACATATGAGCAGCACTTCCGCCTCTCTGGCAGCAGCTGTTGCTGTTGTTGAGTTGCGGCAATAGAAATTGCAATTCGAGTGTTGTCATTGTTTGCACATGGGTTGTGGACAGGGACAGGGGACAGGGGCATGGCCTCAGCCTTGAGGCAGCTTTGGTAAACAGGGGAAAATTGAATGGCAGTTGAAATTTGTTTATAGTAGTAGACTTATTGCAGTTGAACTCTTTAGAAAATTTGCATCGAATGCATTGCTAATTGATTAATTTAATTATGCAATTACCAGCGGGAATTACCTTTTTTGTGTTTGCTGGTGATTTGTGCGCAGTCTTCCTCTAATTAACCAGCACTTCTTGCAATTTGACGAAGGTCTTGCCAATGTTAAGGTTGAACAACCTGCCAGCTGCCTCTTTTGTGCACGATTTTAGCTGGCATTTTCCTGCTCTTATTTTTGATTCACTTCTCATTTCTCTCGGCTCGCCTCGTCTTGTTTCCCATTTCGCTTTTTATTTTGTATTCACTTGTGCTTTATGAGTTCAACACATTTGCTGTGAGAGATTTCGTAATTAATTTTGTGCTCGTTGGCTTCAGCTTTAGCTTTTGCTTGGAACTTTGCTTGGTGGGTTGGCTTTCTGAATGCGAATCGAGTTTAAAGCCAAGTCAATGACTGCTCGGCTCGCCAATGAATGAGTAAGCTTAAGGCATTTCGTGCATTCGCAAGAAATAAGTGTGAGTGCGCTCAATTGATTTGCATTAAAAAACTTTAATTATCTCGCTGTCTATTTGGCTTAGCAAAAAGGTATCACATACTTTACTTCCTTGGCCTTTTATGTACTTTTGCTTTTTGGTTTTTGTTTCAAAAGCATTAAACTTTATTTTGTGATACTTCAATATAGACAAAACAATGTAAATGAATGGTATTTAACACATTATTTTCGTGAATGAAAGACCGAAAAGTAGATAAAAGCGCCATCTACCTTCCGTTTATGTGTGCGGCTTTCAATACGATCATGAATGAAAGACTGCAAATTAGTTAGTAGCGCCATCTATGGTTGGATTGGAAATTCTTGATTGCAAATGATTTCTGAAGTAACAAATAATTCTTAAAAAGAGACGTTTGCTCTTTGTTTGCAAAGAAATATTTGTTAAAGCCTTAAAAGGTAAAGTAAGCAAATATTCATGTTGATTCTGAACATGTTTTTTGTTTGTGTCTTTTTAATTGATAATTTATGCACATTTATTTGCTGTATATTAAAATATTTCAGTTTATTTATAATGAATATATTAATTAGTTAATTTGTGGCTTTTCGACTTTTGCCCTTTTTTTTGCAATTAATTTATAATTAGCATAACACAAATGAAGTTTTTTCGGCTGAAAAACAACAAAAATATACTATAAAAAAAGAAAAAGAAAACCGCAAAACTCATGCGATTATTTTTAATGACATTTTCAGCTGTGCCGTTAGATAGGAAGATAGAATTTTCCATGTCTGGCCTAGAGGGAAAAACTTTAAATGCAGTTTTCAGTTTGTTGCACATGCTTCATTTTCCATGAGCTGCATTTTTAATGTTGCAGGCTGCCATGTTGCATGATGTGACGACATCAGATAAAAGAAGCTTTTTCATGTTGTCGCGCTTAATTAAAAACTGCAAGCTCAGCTCTAATATGCAGATACTTGTGCGGAAAATGTAAAAATGTTTTTTATATACACATATTTAATTTACGCATCGACTTTAATATGCGTTGAGAAAAATATGGAAAGCCAAAGCAAACTTCATGCAATATAAATAAAAGCCAATGCTATGCATATGTGAACGGAAGAATACTTATATTATATTATATTTGGGGCAGACGAAAATAGAAAATTCTCGTAGTTTTTTTCTGCACTCACTTTAAGCTCAGACAGTGCCAATTCGAATGTAAATAACCAAAATAGTTGAAGTGTAAACCGCTCCAGAGAGATAAACTGACAATACCAAAGAATTCACATTTTTTTCCCCCGTATGCATGTTTGGCTAAAGTTTTTTTTCGCAACTGTGCAGATGGATAAAAAAAAATGCTGTGAAAATATCAATTTAAGCGGAAAAGCAAAGTAGAGCATACTTTTGCATAGGGAAATTCGACAAACTCAGCATGTGGAAGATAAGAATTAAAGTTTCCACAGCACGCTTGTATTTCAGATAAGTTTTAAAGTCTTGTATATGTTAAGTTGTGTTTGTTTACAATTATAGTTTTGCTTCTTTGAACTGCTATCAGCTAAATGACTGTGTAAATACTTGATAAGCAGCCGAGGCTCAATAATTTCATTATTGAGATAGTCTTAGAGAGGAGCTATTAATAAAATGTTTACCGAGTGCTTATCAGGCTACCTAACAAATTCTAAATACACTGATGTCACTTTAAAAATTCACACTTGAATATTTACTATAAGAGAAAAGCAAGTCCACAGTTATGTCGCATTATATAGAAATTATCAAGTATAAAATTCATTTTTAGAAAGGGTATTTTCCCGAAAAATTATCAAATTTGCAGCTTATCAAAAAGTAGATAGATAACGTGACTTTCATTATTTCTATCAGCATTTCATAAAGCTACTGAACTTGAAAGTATTCTCATGCTTAGAGCACTATTATTTTAAACGATTATAATCTATCTAATGGCGCTTTCATGCTTAGAATACTTAATACTGAATTATCACATAATAATTTGATATTCAGCAGTCGTGTGAGTGGCGGAAAAATCGATGCAATTAATTCTTAAACTAAAACTGATTGTAGATTAAAGGAACTGAGGAACATAAAGTACCAAATAATCAAACATACGTCATATACAAAATTCATTTCATTATTATCTTCAATTCAAGCAATATATTTAGTAAAAGAGATAAAATACATATATGTGTCACAAAATGTTTAAAGTATTCAAATCGAAGATAATATTTCAAATGTTATTTTGTTCCCCACTTAGACACTAATATATAAACTAGTGCAGATCCGCATTCAACTTATCGTTCAAAACTTGACTAGTCTGTCTATTAATTGTTTATTAGCTTTAGTACACACTTAAAATTTCAGATTAGATATCACAGTATTGAATGCTAAGCAACAAAACAAAAGAATATATTCCGTATATAATATCAATACGCCTGACATAGTAACAAAATACTTCCACAAGTTCATGTTAATTTGCCTTTTTTATTCATAATGAACTGTGATTAGAAATCACTTTATCAAACGCCAAAGAATCTTAAGCAATAAAACCAAAGAATCACATATAAATATTATCAATCTTTACATTTTTGTAAGTTCATTACAATTGCCATATTTATTCATTATTTCCGAGTAGATATTACAGTATAGAATACCAAACAGCCTTAAGCAATTAAATCAAAGAATATACTTCTTATGTCACAAAAAATATCACTTTATTAAATATGCATAGCACAGTTGTATACCATTTAACATATACAACTTTAAGTTCAAATGACTTATTAATTCATTATAATTACCTTTTTTAATATATATACATTTATGTACAAGCAGCAGGCATATAATTGAATACATCCTCAATGTAAACAAGTAGCTTACTGCACGCATACCAATCATCCGTATATAATCATTATATACGCCTCAACAAATTTGACATCAATGTAAACAACAATTCAACGCCAAAAACAATGACGTAATTATCAACGTTCAAAAAACAACATTGCTAAACTCGTTCCACACGCACGTTGATGCCGCCAATTGTACCCAGCACAAAAGGCATCGGATCGTATTTCAGGGGAATCTCAGTCTCATCGCACACCGAGAACTTGAAGTTTTGGATCAACTGGGCCAGGCCAATACGTGTCTGCATTTGGCCAAAACGCATTCCCACACAGTTCCTAGGACCATCGCCAAAGGGCAACCACTCCACGGAGTCTCGGTTGGCAACTTCATCGGCGGAGAAGCGATCGGGATCGAATTTGGTGGGTTCTGTGTAGAAATCTTCATCGCGATGGATGGCACAGGCGGGAACAATCACCTGAGTGCCCTTAGGTATAACATAATTAGGATGACCGGGCACAACGTAATCCTTCAGAGCTTTGCGCTCCAAGAAAGGCACGATCGTATAAAGACGAAGAGTTTCTGTTGAGGAAATTGCAAGTTGAGCATTTGTTTGTTCGACAAATTTCTGCTTATTTTACCTGAGATGACTTGATCCAAATAACGCATATCCTTGATGCATTCGTAGGTTAATTTGTTGTTATGCTTTTGAAGCACGGCATTAACCTCTTCTCTGAGTTTGTCCTGTATGTCTTGATGCTGAGCCAGCTCATAGAGGCAGTAGCTCATCGTAGACGAGGAGGTTTCAAAGCCAGCCAGATAGAAGACAAAGACTTGAGCAGCCAATTCGCCAATGTCCAATCCCGTGATCACTTCCCCATTATCCAAAGTGAAGGATCCCTTCTGTTTTAGTTCAATCAACATTTCCATGAAGTCGTTACGCTTGATCTTCTCATTTTCTCTGTAGGCGAGTGTTTCGTTCACCAATCCCATAAAGAACTCGTGGACGTCATCGGGAATCATTCGCATGCGCAGCTTAGCCGCTATATTTGGGAAACTAAAGTGGAATGCAGTGAGGAGTGGTCCATGTCGCATATCGGTGATGGCTTTCTTGGCCATGGTGCGAAAATCGGTGACCGGAGTGCGCAGAGTGTTGCACTCAATGCCAAAGGCACAAGTGCCAATGACATCGGTGGTGAAGCGAGCCATCAGCTCTTTGATCTCAATGATGGAACCGCCAGTTTTGGCGGGAACTTGTTCGAACATCACTTTGACAAATTCCTCAGACACCTTAATGACCGTGGGGAACATGAACTTCATTTTACCGGAAGTGAAAGTAGGTGAAAGCTTCTGTCGCATTTCCTTCCAGCGTTTGCCATCCAAGTTAAAGAGGTGACCAGTCAAAGGATCGTCACGCACATTGTGGAACTGTCCGCGATCGGCAAAGTTGGTGAAATCTTTGATCAACACATTCTTGGCCAACTTGATGTCCATAATGAAGGCGCTGCGTCTTTGCAAGAAGTTGAAGCCCACAAATGGATGGCCGCTTTTGCGATATTTATTGTAGTAGTCGTAGACGAGATCGTGGATGACACGATTCTTGCGGAATCCCACGAGATTGCCATAAAATGGATGTGGAGGATCTTGGGGTATACCCCGATTCCTCCAGAATGTGGCATTGCGATGCAGCAGGTACGCAATTACCGCCGATATTGTGATCAGCAAATAGATGATGAATAACATTTTGTGAACTGCTTAGAGCAACTTTCGAATTGAAACTGACTGCTCGCTGGTCAAACAACTTGTATTTTATGCTCTTCGATCAAGACAACACTTTGCGAGATTTCTGTTTAACAAAAATCACAATGATTTGGCAAAATTGAATTCCCACTGAGCCTGTTGATAACAACGCAAATGTGCTTAGCGTTTTTGTGCGAGAGTGAGTTGTTTATTGATAACAACGATCATGCCTAGCAAACATTTATTTGAAAAAAAAGCTAAACACGCAGTTGATACTCAAACTTGAAGTTTGTTTTGCTTTGTTTTTGCTGTGCTCTTTTCGAAGAGAAATCCTCTTTGTGTCTACAAACAAATCTCTCTTAAAAATCATGGAAACAAATAATAAACAAGTAAAACCCGCTCTAGTGGAACACATTGTGTTTTACTATAATCATTGATATCAAAAGTATGGCGCACATGTATGCATAGTATTAAATATAGATCGTTAGGTAGATCATCATCTCAAATTATTAAAAAAAAAAACATGTAAATAATTCTGGATGTTGGTAAAGTATAAGTTTGGCATCTAAAATATAAATTTAATTTGCTCTACATAAATGGAGGAACACATATAAAAAATAGTTCGACATAACTCAATATTGATGGTGATTAAGAGAATATATATTGTATAGCGACGAAAATGTTTCCCTTTGCAGTTTTTCATAACAAATATACATTTTTTTGTGTCAATTTTAAATAAGCATAGAGTATATAACCAGCACTTTAAATACAGCACATAATATAATGTAAAGTCTTTTAATAAGTCTCTTTGTTGAATAAATTATAATCAATTCCATAGCCAGCAATCCACAAACATATCGTGAAAATAAATAAAAGTGTTGACTACTTTACGCCAAGTAATTTTGTATTACTTCACAATCTTTTTATAAGCAATACAATTCAAATGATGAAGCAAATATCTTTTTATAATTCCAATTAATTTTAATAAAACTATTAACATTTTTCTCAGTTTTTATCCCAATTACATTTTATATTTATTATGTTTAACATTGTCGTATACACTTCTTATTTAAACACGCTCCACACGCAAATTGATGCCATAAACGGTGCCCAAGACAAAAGACCTTGGATCATATGTGAGCAGAATTTCAGTCTTATCGCACACCGAGAACTTAAAGTTCTTGATCAACTGGGCAAGGCCAATACGTGTCTGCATTTGGCCAAAACGCATTCCCACACAGTTCCTTGGACCATCGCCAAAAGGCAGCCACTCCACAGAGTCGCGGTTGGCAACTTGTTCGGCTGAGAAGCGTTCAGGATCGAATGTGTTAGGGTCAGGATAGAGATCTTCATCGCGGTGATAGGCTGTGGCAGGTATGATCACCTGGGTGCCCTTCTCTATGACTAGCTTTGGATGACCAGGCACAACATAATCATTGAGTGCTTTGCGCTCAAGATGCGGCACAATTGTGTAGAGGCGAAGGGTTTCTAAGAACAGAAAACTCTCAATAGGAATCCAACACCATTCGAAAGTTTTTCGTATGTCTTACCAGATATGATCTGATCCAAGTATCGCATTTCTTTGATGCACTCATAGCTGAGTTTATCATTGTGTTTCTCCAGCACACTATTAATGTTATCTCTGAGTTTTTCCTGGATATCCTGATGCTGAGCTAGTTCATAGAGAGCGTAACTCATAGTAGATGAGGAAGTCTCAAAGCCAGCCAGATAAAAGACAAACACTTGAGCTGCGAGTTCTCCAGTGTCCAATCCCTTGACCACTGCTCCGTTCTCTAGAGTGTAGCTTCCCTTTTGTTTCATTTCGATCAGCATTTCCATGAAATCGTTGCGCTTGATCTTCTCTTTCTCTCTGTAGGTGATAGTTTCGTTCACCAATCGCATGAAGAACTCTTGGATGTCATTGGGTACCTTACGAATTCTCAGCTTGCGAGCCAAATTCGGGAAACTGAAGATCAGGAACATTAGCAATTTGCCATTACGCATTTCAGTGAGAGATCTTTGTGCCATGGTGCGGAAATCGGTGGCCGGAGTGCGCAGTGTTGCACTCAATTCCAAAGGCACAGCAACCAATGACATCGGTGGTGAAGCGAGCCATAAGCTCTTTGATTTCAATAATTGAACCTCCCGTTTTGATGGGAACTTGTTCACTTATGACATTGACAAATTCCTCAGACACTTTGATGACCGTGGGGAACATGAACTTCATTTTACCGGAAGTAAAAGTGGGCGAAAGTCTTTGGCGGATTTCCTTCCAGCGTTTGCCGTCCAAGTTGAAGAGATGCGCAGACAGAGGATCATCACGTTCATTATGGAAGAGTCCGCGATCGGTAAAGTTGCTGAAATCCTTGATCAGTACATTCTTGGCCAACTTTGTGTCGATGATGTAGGCACTGCGTTTGTGCAAGAAGTGGAAGCCGACAAAGGGGAAGCCAGATTTGCGGAATTTGTTGTAGTATTCCTGGTGAATGTGGTGCAATACACGATTCTTTTTGAAGCCCTTGATGTTGGAGTTTCTTCCAGTAGTTGAGGTTGCGATGCAAGATGTATGCGATAAGTGCGGGAATCGCGAACAGTAAATAAATTAATGCCCACATTTAACAGCTTCGTTTGAACTTTGAGAAGATACTGAGTAGATTGAGTGCGTGTTGAGGGTGTTTTATATAGATTTGTTTGAAACTCAGCGTGATTCGACAAAAACTTCTTGATTGTTCGAGTCAGCACGAAACATTTACTCTGCTGAGAATATAAACATTGAATTGGGAAAAAAAACATTGTTGATAAGAAATAACTAATACCGGTCGAATGCAGTAGTCATGCTTAACACACATCGACTCAGCATAAACTTTTGTTGCAATCTCTCTCTCTCTGACGTTAGTTCAAGTGATTCACATCCCAGTCCACAGTGGTTCCGCCAGTATGGGAGTTGCGGCCAAAAATACTTCTATAAAAATATTTTGTATATATAGTAAAAAAATTGTCTAGATCGGAATACTATATCCTATAGCTCCCATACAACCTTAGTATGGCTTATATGCCGATAGTGCGCCAAAATACTTCCGGTGGAGTTACAGTGCTAAAATTTGATTATTAGCATCCAAGATATGTATAAGACTATTTAAATTACCTTTCTGCTTTCTTCTACTAAACTAATTACTTCTCGAGTTTTTTTCTGCATTCGTGCCCTCTTCTGTGCACCAAAGATCAAAGATGTACATGCGTAAAAGCTCGTAGTTATAAGAAGCGCCAATAAAAAATGATAATATAAAAATAAGCGAAAAAAAGAATATGTAAAATTGTCCACAAACACAAAAAAAACATCACAAAGGCAAAGAAGGAGCAGCAGATTGCGTCGCAAATTTGACCTTGAAAACAGTAAGATAAAAAAAAAAAACTGCAGTCGAGCCTCTTTATCTCGCGCTAAAGTCAATGTACAATTTGTCTTCTTAGTCTGCTTTTGACGAGATTTGGCAGACAAATAAAGAAGAATGCCCCGACTCACGAGTCCGCTCATCTTTGTTGTTAGTAAACACAACACATTGATTAACAGGTGGGAGACTCATCTAAATAAATAATATATTTTTTTTGAAATTTGTGTAGTTAAGACAATCAACGATCGTTGCGCTCATATTAAATAATCGATGATAATGTTTACAAAATGATTGCTCAATAATAACCATTGCTGACCTATTTAATTCCCATAATTGTGGTAAATCAATCATTTTTTTGTTGTTATATTTTCAAATAAATTATAAAATAAAAATATATTCATATTACTGGCCTACAAATTTTCAAATTCAATTTAAATATTTAATTATATTTGTTTATAATTGTGATGATCATCATAATAATAACTTTATGTTCAGATAGATATTGGATAAGAAACCTCATTTAATTCTTGGCACTTTCGTGGCTACTCGGTTACACTCTAAACTCGCTCGGCTTTTACATATATACCCCCAATTGTGCCCAACACAATTGACATGGGATTGTATTTAAGCGGAATGTCAGACTTATCGCACACCGAGAACTTAAAGTTCTTTATCAGCTGGGCCAGGCCAATACGTGACTGCATTTGGCCAAAACGCATTCCCACACAGTTTCTGGGACCATCGCCAAAGGGCAACCACTCCACAGAGTCGCGGTTGGCAACTTGTTCGGGTGAGAAGCGTTCGGGATCGAACTTCATGGGGTCGGGATAAAGATCTTCGTTCCGGTGATAGGCAGCTGCAGGTATGTAAACGGTTATTCCCTTTGGTATAACATGTTTGGGATGACCGGGAACAATATAATCTTTTAGAGCTTTCCGCTCCAAGAAAGGCACGATTGTATAGAGACGCAAGGTTTCTGTAGATATAAAAGCAAGTTAAGAATCCACCAATTTCCAAAAATGCGATTGTTCTTACCCGATATGACCTGATCCAAGTAATCCATTGCTTTGATACTTTCATAAGTTAGTTTTACTTCGTGTTGCTGTAAGATACTATTAATGTGTTCTTTGAGCTTATCCTGGATATCCTGATGCTGACTTAGCTCATATAGAGCATAGCTCATGGTAGAAGAGGATGTTTCAAAGCCAGCTAAGAAGAACACGAAGACTTGAGCTGCGAGTTCTCCAATATCCAGTCTCTTGACCACTTCGCCATTCTCTAGTGTGTAACTTCCCTTCTTCTTAAGTTCAATCAACATCTCCATAAAATCGTTGCGCTTGATATTCTCCTTTTCCCTGTAGGCGATTGTCTCGTTTACCAAACCCATGAAGAACTCATGGACATCATCGGGTATCAAGCTGTGAGTAAAGCGCCATGTCGGAGATCGGTGAACACCTTGCTTCCCATTTTACGGAACTCTGTGTCTGGAGTGCGAAGAGTGTTGCACTCAATGCCAAAGGCACAGGTGCCAATGACGTCAGTGGTGAATCAAGCCATCAGCTCTTTGATTCCTCAGACACTTTGATGACTGTAGGAAACATGAACTTCATTTTACCGGAAGTAAAAGTGGGTGAGAGTCTCTGTCGCATTTCTTTCCAGCGCTTGCCATCCAGGTTGAAGAGGTGACCAGTCAAAGGGTCATCGTGCGTATTGTGGAACTGTCCGCGATCGGCAAATTTGCTGAAATCCTTGATTAACACATTCTTCGCTAATTGAATATCCATGATGTGGACACTTCTCTTGAACAGAAAACTGAATCCCACAAAGGGATGACCCGCTTTTCGGAATTTATTATAATATTCCTCGAGAATATCGTGAACGACACGATTCTTGCGGAATCCTATCATGTTGCCATAGAATGGATGTGGCGGATCCTGAGGAATTCCTCGATTCCGCCAGAATGTTGTGTTGCTGTATATAAAATATGCAACTAGCGCTGATATTGCGATTACCAAATATATTAAAAAGATCATTTTGAAATTTCAAACAGCTTCGTCTGAGGTTGCGGGCAGCACTGAGAGTTGTCGGGTACATTGCGCATTCAGCAAAGCTTTCGTTGCCATTCATCATGATGCAGCAACTTTTTTGCGAAGTTTTCATACAGAGAGAGACTTGATTGTGAATATACCCGGCTGAGTAACTTACACTCGTAATTTAGCAATTACGTGTGAGTAAATAACAGGCGATTACTTCTATAGTGTAGAGCTCTCGCACAAAACCTGTCACACTCTCTGTAGCCGGTTGTTTTCAGATAATTTTCATTTACATTAAATGCAATTTGTTAAATTGAAATGTTCTCAAATTGATAAAATGAAATATAAGATGTACACTGTTAAAATTAAATCGAAATCGGATTTATCTCTGAATTGTATATTATATATACATAAATCATGAAATATTTATTATTAAATATGGTTTGAATTGTAATTAAGAATCAATTTTAAAGAAATTGCATATTTATATTGAACATTCACTTTCAAAAATTTATTCCGTCTCCATTTCACTCCGTTTATCGAAAAGCTTGGTAATTTCATAGAGTATATTAACAGTTACATTAAGAGAAATAATGTAAGCGATATGAATACAACAGCTCTGTTATTTAACAGTTGACGTTGACGTAAAGTTTTTTTTTATTCAAATATCAACCGTTTAGTAAGGTATTCAAGTAATGCTAATGTTAATATCATGGCTTATTATGTTGATAGTGCAAGATAACAACATTGAACGACTCAAATAAAAAATGTGTATGAGTATTCTATAAAATGGGAGAGGAGATTTCGCAGTCGGGCATTTCAACTTTTATGATTATTAGTTTGGCACATATAGAAAAATTTATATTTTTTTGCATTTATTGCAAAAGTCTTTCCATTATATATAATACTTAAGTACAATATATTTGAAATTTTTTCTGTACCTAAAGTCATATTTCATGCTCTCGAAATACCTAATTAATGTGTAACTAAAAATCACACATAATTTTTCCAACACATTTATTTTTCTGTTTAGCAATTGCAGTTCAAATTCGCTCGATTCGTACAAAGATGCCACCCACTGTGCCCAATACAACCGATTTGGTATTATAGATAAGTGGAATGTCAGTCTTATCGCACACCGAGAACTTAAAGTTCTTTATCAGCTGGGCCAGGCCAATACGTGTCTGCATTTGGCCAAAACGCATTCCCACACAATTCCTGGGACCATCGCCAAAGGGCAACCACTCGACAGAGTCTCGGTTGGCAACTTGTTCGGCTGAGAAGCGTTCAGGGTCGAATTTCATGGGGTCGGGATAGAGATCTTCATCCCGGTGATAGGCAGCTGCTGGTATAAATACAGTTGTTCCCTTTGGTATAACGTAGCTGGGATGCCCCGGAACAACATATTCGTTCTGAGCTTTCCGCTGCAAGAAAGGCACGATCGTGTAGAGACGAAGAGTTTCTGAAGAGACAAATTTGATTTGAAAATTTATTGACCCTGAGAATATGACTGATTGTTTTACCTGATATGACTTGATTCAAGTAACGCATGGCTTTAATACTTTCATAAGTAAGTTTTCCCTCGAATTGCTGTAATACACTATTAATGTGTTCCCTCAGCTTATCTTGTATATCTGTGTGCTGAGACAGTTCGTATAAAGCATAACTCATAGTGGAAGAAGATGTCTCAAAACCAGCCACATAAAACACAAAGACTTGCGCAGCGAGCTCTCCAATGTCTAATCCCTTGACTACTTCGCCATCTTCTAGTGTGAAACTTCCCTTATTCTTGAGTTCAATCAACATCTCCATGAAATCGTTGCGCTTGATGTTTTCTTTTTCCCTATAGGCGATTGTTTCGTTTACCAAGCCCATAAAGAACTCATGGACATCATCGGGTACTATTCTCATTCTCAGCTTCTCAGCCAGTTCGGGGAAACTGAATTCGAAAGCTGTGAGTAAAGCACCATGACGGAGATCGGTGAACACCTTGCTTCCCATTTTACGGAAATCTGTGTCTGGAGTGCGAAGAGTGTTGCACTCAATACCAAAGGCACAGGTGCCAATGACGTCAGTGGTGAAGCGAGCCATCAGTTCTTTGATCTCGATAATAGCACCTCCAGATTTGGCTGGGACTTCTTCAAACATCACCTTAACAAATTCCTCAGACACTTTGATGACTGTAGGAAACATGAACTTCATTTTGCCAGAGGTAAATGTGGGTGAGAGTCTCTGTCTCATTTGTCTCCAACGCTTGCCGTCCAAGTTGAAAAGATGACCAGACAAGGGATCGTCTCTCGGATTGTGGAACTGTCCGCGATCGGTAAAGTTGCTGAAATCCTTGATTAGCACATTCTTGGCTAGTTTAATGTCCATGATGAGGGCACCTTTCTTAAACAGAAAGCCGAATCCCACAAAGGGATGACCCGCCTTTCGGTATTTGTTATAATATTCCTCGAGCATATCGTGCACAATGCGATTCTTGCGGAAGCCAACCATGTTGCCATAGAATGGATGTGGCAGATCCTGAGGAATTCCTCGATTACGCCAATAATACGTATTGTTGTATATGTAATACGCAATAAGCGCGGATATTGCAATCACCAAGTATATGAAAATCATTTTGATTTTGTGAACTGCATCGACTGACCTTAATGCTTTGACTAAAAGTTTCTGCGCCCACAGTGTATTAAATAAAGCTTTCCATGCTATTCAGCATGATGCATCAAGCACGTATATTGCGTAGTTTTCATTCGACGAGAGACATTTGTTTGTTTTTATACCCGGCTGTAGAACTTATAGTGGTAAAGCCAATAGCAGTTACGATTGAGTAAATTTTGAAGTAGGTGCTTAGGTATGTGTAGAACTATCGGAATCCCCTGACTTATTCTGTAAGAAACCTGCTGAATTCTGTGAAATACAAGTTTTATACTTGTAAGTAGCGGGTATCTCACAGTCTGGTCTTGATTCTAGTGCATATTTTTCAATGTCAATAAATTGAATTTAGAATGTAAACAGAGCACACTACTGTTAAGAAATTAACCGATTAACAGAGATGTTAATACTTGCTAAAACACGTGCTGCCATCGTAAGATGCTAAAAAATATTCAATGTTTAATTAGTTAAAAGCCGCTATTACTGACAAAACTCCTAACTAAACTAAGATCACTTATAAAGCAAAATTTAAAAGATAAAGACACAACTTATGAAACAATTTCATTTATAAAAGTGTTTATATCGTACAGTATAACTTTTTCACATACCAATCTTTTGTACAATATCACAAAAAAATAGTCGTTGGCCCCATTGTGCAACGCACACAATGTTGTTGTATAGTAAACAACACGATCAGCGAACGATTGATTTAGCAATCTAGTCTCTCACTCTCTCTCTCTCTCTCTCTCTCTCTCTCTTGGCTCTCTTTCAAAGTTCAATGTCAACAATTAAATATGTGTGTTTCGTTTTGGCTTGATGTTGACAGTTATTGTTTTGACATTATTCATAATACAATTAGATAGCTGAAAGATAATCTGGCTAGTATTTTATAAAATAGCATAAGCTCTATTTTTATTTTCCAGCATAATTTTAATAATTATTTTTCATGCTCTCATATATATAAATAAATTCAATACACAACATCTCACTCATACATTTACAGCATTCAAAATCGCACCAATTATTTCATACTTTTACACCTTAAACCCGCTCTGCTCGCACAAAGATTCCTCCAATGGTGCCCAAGACAAATGACATTGGATTATAGACAAGCGGAAGGTCAGTCTTATCGCACACCGAAAATTTGAAGTTCTGGATCAACTGGGCCAGGCCAATACGTGTCTGCATTTGGCCAAAACGCATTCCCACACAGTTCCTTGGACCATCGCCAAAAGGGCAACCACTCGACAGAGTCGCGGTTGGCAACTTGTTCGGCTGAGAAGCGTTCAGGATCGAATGTGTTAGGGTCAGGATAGAAATCTTCATCGCGGTGATAAGCAGCTGCAGGTATGATCACCTGAGTGCCCTTTGGTATAACATATTTGGGATGACCAGGAACAACATAATCTTTCAGAGCTCTGCGCTCCAAGAATGGTACGATTGTATAAAGACGCAGAGTTTCTGTAGATATAAATGTGAATTGAGATTCAATCACGATCCGAAAGCGAGAAATGTCTTACCTGATATGACCTGATCCAAGTAGCGCATTGCTTTGATACTTTCATAAGTTAGTTTTCCATCGTATTGCTGCAGAACATTGTTAATGTCTTCTCTTAGTTTGTCTTGAATATCTGTGTGCTGAGCCAGCTCATACAGACAATAGCTCATGGTAGAAGAAGAGGTTTCAAAGCCAGCAAGATAGAAGACAAAAACTTGAGCTGCCAACTCTCCAATTTCCAATCCTTTGACGACATCGCCATTCTCCAATGTATAGCTTCCCTTTTGCTTCATTTCGATCAACATCTCCATGAAGTCGTTGCGCTTGATCTTTTCTTTTTCGCGATATGCCATTGTTTCCTCAACAAGTCGCATAAAGAACTCGTGAACATCATCGGGTATAATTCGCATTCTCAGCATGTTAGCTAAGTTGGGAAAACTGAATTCGAAAGCAGTCAGGAGAGTGCCATGACGCAGATCCGTGAACACCTTGCTTCCCATTTTTCGGAAGTCAGTGTCAGGAGTGCGAAGAGTGTTGCATTCAATGCCAAAGGCACAGGTGCCAATGACGTCAGTGGTGAAGCGAGCCATCAGCTCTTTGATCTCGATAATAGAACCTCCAGATTTGGCTGGGACTTCTTCAAACATCACCTTAACAAATTCCTCAGATACTTTGATGACTGTAGGGAACATGAACTTCATTTTGCCAGATGTAAACGTGGGTGAGAGTCTCTGTCTCATTTCCCTCCAGCGTTTTCCATCCAAATTGAAAAGATGACCAGTCAAAGGATCGTCACGAACATTGTGAAACTGTCCGCGATCGGCAAAGTTTGTAAAATCTTTGATCAACACATTCTTGGCCAATTTAATGTCCATGATGAAGGCTGATCGTTTGTGCAGGAAGTTGAAACCGACAAACGGATGACCGGCATTACGGAATTTATTATAATATTCCTCGAGAATATCGTGAACAACACGATTCTTGCGGAAACCAATCATGTTGCCATAGAATGGATGTGGCGGATCCTGAGGAATTCCTCGATTCCGCCAGAATGTTGTGTTGCTGTATATGAAATATGCAACTAGCGCGGATATCGCGATCACCAAATATATTAGAAAGATCATTTTGAATTCGCGAACAGCTTCGTCTGAGGTTGCGGCTAAGACTAAAAGTTGCCGTGACCAACGTGTATTAACGAAAGCATTCGTTGCCACTCAGCATGATAAAGCAACTTTTTCAGTTGAGGAGAGGCAGTTGTTGTTATGCTTTGCTATGTAACTTGTAAAGTTTAGATTGATAACAATTACGAGTGGCTAACTAGCAGTTGACTATTTTTCAGATAACGTAAGACTCTCACAAAAACCTGTCTCCCTCTCTGGATAACCGGTTAAAGTCAGGGAGCTTTGATACTGGGTACATATTAAATGCTCTCAATTCAAGAAATATTCTCTAATTAAAAAGAGAACACATCCAAGGTGAACAAACTATATATTTAAATTCTTAAGTGAAGAATGAATTTAATAATAGGTAAAATAAGTTTCGTTATAATTTAAGAAAAATTACTTATATAAGAATCATTAAATAATTTTATTTATATTTTTTGTTATTATTGTCAACATAAAATGTTTGTGTTTGGTAAACAAAATAAAATGAATCAGTGTATTTATGGGTTAAGCAATTAAGCAAATTAACTTTATAAAGAAATTTTCTTATAATTTATTATTCTTCAAACTATTTTATTTCTTCTTTATTAAATCAATTGCTCAATCAATTTAGTTTCGATCGGCTTGATACTTGGTAGATAATATAAATTATCTTCGCAATATATCTTTAACTAAGGTAGAAGTTCTTATCTCAACAAATTTCGTTTGTCATAGTTAGTTTATATATTTAGAATGCATTTGTTTTTCATTACGCATAACATGACACCGCATAACTTGCCAAATCACGTGAGTTTCTCAGTGATTCATTCTCTACGAGTATTCAATAAAACAACTGTAGGAGACAGAGAAGGGAGGTAGCGAAAGAGGAAAAGAAAGGTAGCTCGATATGCCAGTTGAAGAGCTTAAAATTCGTGCTTTGAATCGACTTGATACTCGAAAGTTGGCGCAATTATTGTATCTATCGCTTCAAAGGTGCCTGTGACAGGTTCACATTGTGGCCTCTGCTCATTCCTGTATCCTTTGTCCTGTTTGTGCATTTGTTATGTCGGTGTCCTTGTGCCCACAGCTGATACTCGAAGAAGCAACAGGACTTAAATATATACATTCGCATTGCCTGTTGACGTTTATTTAATTGTCTGCAAGATTTCTCATTGGGATAAAAGTGTGAGAGAAGCACTCTCAATTATAAATGACGTTTAAGGGCACAACTTAGTTTACTCACTCACTTGCCCATTTAAGGCGACTGCAGCTCAAAACCTGTCTTTAATCTGACCTTGAGCTCGTCCCACTTCTTAAACCAAATACGTGTTGGTCGTGTGAACTTCTAGCTGTGGCTAACAAAGATTATAACAACAAAAATATATATTCTTATTATGAAAAAAAAGAGCCCAGCCAAGCAGAAGAAGGTGACATTCTTATTCATAATGAATGCATGAGTACTTAAGACAAAGAGAACGCATTCATTCACTCATCTCCTCAAGATAATATACAAAAACAAGAAAAAAGTGCTGGAAAAATAGCTTAAGTAGACGCTGCAGCGACCTCACTTATGCGCTAAATAAAAATGCAAATCTAAATGCGACAGAAGAGCGACTGTGAATAACTATGGTATATGCTGCGAGTATAAATGCGGGCTAAAACCAAGTGGGAACAAAGGAAAAACCTCGAGAATGCCTGCAGAAAGCACAAAGTATGGGACACTGGCTAAAAGATATTCTGTAATGCAATAGTAACTTATACTCGTAATATAAGTCATATATGCTTGTGAAATATAATCAAAGTAAAAACAATGTTGAAATTCATCAGAACAAACTTTTCTATATAATATTGCAATTGCAATTAAGGAATATTTTAAAAAATGTTGTTACTAAATTTTTCTAAATGCGTTTCAGAATTAAGATAAGGATATTTCTTTAAAATGAATCAACGAGTAAACGTAAATATAATTTAATGAAGATCAAATTTAACTGTACGCTGAACATTGCTCAGACTTAAGAGGCAGCTATCTTCAAAACAATATTCATATAATTTTATTAGTTAACTTTTTATAAAGACAATATTAAAGTAAGATGCGCTTATCTTATCAATGCACTTAAATCATAAAGTAGCTACTCACAGCAGATTTTATAAAAATGAGAAATAAATTAAATAAGAAATACAAAATTCCTTCAAAGATGCCTCTTTTAGAAAACAATTATTACAGAAAGATAAAAAGTTTCCACATTTTTATTATCACAAATTGTATTAATAAAAAAACAAAGTATAAAATGAATAACTATTAAGAAACATCTATTCAAACAACTAGAAAATCAAAATAATTTTGGATTAATTCATTTTGTGAAATAATTAACTTGTTTAATAAACCAATATGAATAAGCAGCGAATGCTGTCCATTACTACCCGACTCGTCACTTTGAAGGGTATTTGACACAAGATTCTACAATTGCAACTGCAACTACAACTGCTGCATTCAGCTAGACGTTCAGCTGATTTGATGTTGTGGTGTTTTGTTGTTGACTTATCAAGCTGCCTGCCAAGGTGCTAGCGAAACACACACACATTTGCATTGCATTGCATTTCCTTTCCCCTCAGCGTTTGCTAATTACGCAAGCGCAGGCTCCAGCATCTCTTTTTGGATTCATGTAAACAGTCAGCTAATTGTTTGGACTGTAGAAGAGTGACAGGAGGGGGAGAGGAGAACAAGAGACAAGCAGAGACCGTAGGAGGTGTTAAGCCCGCTGCGAAGACAGCTCTTTTAAATGCAAATGCCAGAAAAAGGGTCCCAACAATATCTTCTTAGCTACAGCTTCAGCTTTAGCTCAAGGTGTGTGTTGTCTGTCTTTCTAGCTGTCTGGCTGTCTGACTGTCTCTATATCTGTCTGTTTGTCTGTTTGTGCCTTGCATAAATTAGTTTTGTTTGCGTCTGGCAGCTACCCCCGAGCAACGACAACGACAACAGCAACAGCTAAAGCAACAGCAGTCACTTTAAACAAATTGTGAACTGTGAGCTGTGAATGGGGAGTAGTGCGCATTTCCTGTACTCTCATCTGGCACAATGCGATGCGCTACTCTGCGCTGAGCTGTGTGTGTGTTATGTTGACAAAACACTGTTGTGGCAGTCAGCATCAAGACTCTGCCTGCTGCCACACATTATGTAAATTTCAAAGGCAAAATCACAATAAGAAATCCGCATCATGTAAGAAGAAGTGATTACCCATTACGACTTCGAATACGTGTCCCAAAAGCAAAAGGCTCAAGGGCAGGCCATACCTTTTATGAGTATATAAATACGGCACACACATAACACACACACACACATCTAATACATGCACAGAACATACAATACAACACAACACCGAGCAAACACACACAATCAAACATTGCAGCTGAGCATAGGAAGTAAGGAAATGGCAAAGGCGAAATCCAAAGCCAAGTCAAGCCAAGTCGAGCAATTGTTGTTCAAATTGGATGGCGTTGGCTTTGCCAATAATAATAATCAAAAAAAAAAAGAAAAGAAAATCCAAATAAATATTGTACATGTATTTGTGCATGTTCTTGGCTCATGTTCTCATGTACATAACTTGTGCGTGTGCGTCATATATGTTTTTTCTCTTCTTGGGATTTTGTCAATTGCAGCCAACCAAATTGAAGTTGGCTTCCTTCCGCTGCTTCCGTTGCAGACAAGACCAAGTTAAAAATACTCAAAAGTTATAGTATGCGCATATATGATAAATGATAATAACGCAATCAGTACATGACATGTAATTAAATATATATCTCGGGAGCACCTTAAAGCGTTAACACTTTAAGCAAAAAAAATTGCAAGCCAACGATGAGAAAATTTGTATGTGAAATGAATTTCAAAAAACTCACATTAAACTTGCAAAGCTTTTGCAATTTATTAAGTAGCAAACTGATTGCGAGTCTTTCACTGAAAGCAGCTTTAATTCAATCTAAACAAATGCCGAATCTTTGTCAATCTCCGACTCTTCTTGGTGACACTTGACAATTGAATTTCGCATGTGAATAATTAACTGCCAAGGGGCTTGTGATTTAAAGTTGTCAAAGATATGAAATGAATGTGACATCAGCTTGCGCTGTGTGTGTGTGTGTGTGACAAGTTCATCGCATAAAATGCTGATTGACTTGCCATCACGATGTGCGCTCTTCCTTCCGACTGTTTGACATGCGAGGAAAACCTTGATGGCGCGTGTCACACGATTTGAACTAAATTCACATCACATCACATGTGCTTGGGGTGGGGGTGGGTGAACTTCAATTGGCAAAGGCAATGCGTCGGCTACTTGATATTGATTTCGATGCTGTAATTTTTGCTACAATTTGCACAATTTGCGGCGAACAATAAAAATTGTTTGCATGCACATTCAAGTACAAGCGAACGAATGTATAGACAAGCATTATTATTATTTATGGAATTGCTTCCTCTATGCAATAAAAATCAAACTCATAGAGCAGTCAATGAATGGGCGACCGAACGACTGACCGACTGAGTGATTGACTGTCTGTAACATTGACTGACTGCGCGTGTGTTTCAGGGTCTTCGAGGCAAATTGCCAAGTCGACCCAGTGGACTTGTTTAACAGAGATCGAGACCACAACATAGTGACAGCGACAGCAACAGCAAAAGCGACACCGACCGGACATTTGCTTGACAAATGATGATTTATGTTGTTGCTTCTCTCATGTCGCATCAACTCGCTGAACTCATCTGACTCTTCAGCTTGCAACAATAACGCAATCTGAACTTTTTACGATGCCACAAAAAAAAAAAAAAAAGAAGCAGAGCAAGAGCAAGAGTAAATTTCTGGGTTATTGGGTGATAAAATTTTCGATTTTAAATTTGTCGCTGAAGAAAAGTGAAAGCTGCCTGCTTGGCAGATAAAAACAACAACTGCGGGTTACTTTTTACTTGCAGAACACACACACACTGGCCAAATGGGAAATGCATGGAAAGCTGAAACCGGAAAAATGCTTTGTGAGGCACACAAAATGCTCAAATAAATTCTGACACAAAAAAAAAGAGAGCTAACCCTTAAGACTTAAACAAATAGTTACAAAAGCCATTTCAAATGAATTATTAGCTTGTGTGAGTGAAGCAACAATAAAAAGGTTAAGTCTGTTGCTTAGATTATCGCTGACAGATGCTGTAGATACTCTTTAATAATGAGAATTTAAATAAAGAGAAGTATTTATTTACCAAAATTAAAGAATTACATTTCACAAACTCTTGTTTATTATTTTAGTAATTCACAATTTAAATGAAACTCATAAATAATATAGTAGGCAATGATTTTTCATTTGATTTATACATCAAATATTTAATAAAGCCTTATTAAATTTACACACATATAAGTTTTTTTCTTTACGATTTTGTTTTAATAATGCTGAATTGAAATGCCACTAACAAAAATGTCAATACTTCATCTTTTGATTTACACATCAAATATTGACACTGTGATAGTCAACATATCCATTGTCAGTGTATTAAAAAGGATAAAAGTCAAAATGGCGGCAAAATCAACATAATATTTATTATTTGGGCCACTGCAGCATTGTGTGTGTGGTATTATTACTCCGTCCGTAATTCTCACTGGGCACATCCATTCCATCCCCCTCAATCTCCCCGAAATCCCCCTCGCAATCTCACTTAATGCCTCACAGTTAGCCGTCTGCATAACTCAACGCGTTTATTTTCGTTAACTGAAATTTTATTAGGCCACGTTTGTGCCGCATCGCAGGCAAGCATAAACATGTGCGCTGCATAGGCGCATAAAAACCCAAACATATTTCTACAGGCCAAACCCACACATACATACATACATACGTACACATGTGTGTGTGTGTGTGTGTGCCTGGAGGGTGAGCATCCTTGGACCTGTTGAAAATCGATATGTTTTGACTGTGTCCAACACACATCAGAGCAGTGTGAAGGGCACATGGGAAATGCAAATTCAAATTACTTTAAATTATTGGAACTTTGACAAAAGTGCAAATATTGTTTGCAGCACTTTAAGACACAATTAAAAGAAGTGATTTTCAATTGTTGGGCTTTAATTTGCGAAATTAAATTTAAGACAATCAATCAACAAAAATACTTTTTAAAATATAATATGTTGACCTAAAATTGCCGACATTTAAACTAGAGCTTATAAGAAATATTTTGTAGAATTTTGCAAAGCTACAAAAATACTGTTCAAAACAGAATGTGAATTTCTTTTGAATGATAAGTAAAACCAACAATTGAAATATTTAAAATAAAGTTAAAAAAAAAGTTTTTTAAATTATTAAATTGATTTCATGGAGCATGATAAAATGCCGAAAAAACTAAAGTGAATAAAAACATAATGTGCATTTCTTTTGAATGATTAACAAAAACAAAATTTAAGCTCTTGCAAATAAAGTTTTTTTTTTTAATATTAATATTATATGAATGCCAAATGGAATGTCAATAAAAAACACTTTAATTAAGCTTTTAAAAGAGTATCATAAAAATATGGCTAAAGCATTTTTATAAATATTAAGTGAATATAAATATTTTCTAGAATAAAAAGAGGATGACATTTAAACTGTCGTTTAAAGTAAGTCTTTCGTTTGTTAGACATTGATTTTCAAAATGCAATTTGAGCCAAAAAGTGAAGCGATTGAAAAATCCCGAGATATGCCAGAAAAATGCTGTTTGAAATGCAATTTGCAGTTGGCCAAATATTGTTGGCGACATTTAAACTATAATTAAAATAAGTGCTTCGCTTTTCGACCTTGAATAAGCCAAATTGGATTTACACATAAACTTGCAGCTACTCATGTGTGATGCACTAGCAAGATATCCTGTAAGGCGAGTAATAAAAATTACACAACAATAATTGGCAAATAAAACTTTCATCATCGCTTGTTTGACTCGCTGCAGGGTATTTAAAATCTATATTTATATCGAATTGCTGCTGTTTGATTTATTGTTTCGTCTGCTACTTTTTTTTCCAGAAACAATTGTACAATTGGTTTTGCGTTTGTCTTTTATGTTTTATTTCGGTAAGGGAGAAAACCTTTTGAAGTTGTCGCTGTGAAAGTGGCTCTCCTCCGACTCCAACAGCACTCGAGTTCTGCAGCTCTTCTGCTCTTCAGTTGCCGGCTTTTTAGCCAATCTCTTTCGCTGTTTTATTTTTTTTTTTCTGTGCTTTTCTGGCTTGGCCCCAAATGCAAATGGGGCTCCCAGACACTGGGGAAAACAAACTTCTGGCAAATAACAAATATTGTTTAAATCAATTCAGCACATGCAACGCAACTCAATTTTATTTCAACCATTTCTTTTTTTTATTCTTTGCTACCCAGCTTCCATGTTCATTGTACAAATATTGATTTTTTCTTTGGCAAAACTTTTTTCGAAAAATTTGCTTTTCCAATTTATAGTAGGAAGCAAAAAGTTAGATCTCTTTGCGGATTTTCTAAAATTTTTCCGCAACTCGATCGGAAAAAAAAACAGAATACAACAAACATTGCGATTGACTGGCACTGAACTTGAACAATGTTTGGGGGCAAGGTTGCTGCCGAAAACCGGCCTCAAATATTTCCTTATATGAGTTTCGACATTCAACGCCTCCGTTTCTCGTGTCATGTTGCATATTAATACTCAATTGTTAACTGAGCAGCGGGTCGTTTGGTTCTTACAACGAATGTGAGCAGAATAAATTCTTAGGAGTGATATCAATAAAGCCTCTGTCTTTCTTATAAGTTTACACAAATTTAGACAAATTGCCATTTTATAATTTTTTAGATTTATTCTCTAGAATTTCATTTTACGCCTTATTTAAAATTATTTCTTAGAATTAATTGTTAACAACAATTTTTAAGCTTTTTTCAATCATTTTTTTTTTGTTTTTTTAGTTAAATCTTTGCAACAATTTGTAAGCCCTCCTCAATTTTTTTTTAGAAGTCTTAAATATTCGTAACAATTTTCTCAATATCAGTTGTTATTTCTTATTGTGATTTAATTCTTGCATTGCTTTCAATCATTTTAGTTGTTTGTTTCATACTCGTACAAAATTTAAATGATATTCAATAAGTTTAAATATCTTAAATCTTTGAGTTGAATTTAATTTGTTGTATAGTAAATGAAGGCAGTAGCTTTATAGGGTATTCAGTGCTTCGCGCTTAAATAGATTATCCTGCTGTGTGTTATTTTATTTTTATGATTTTTGTTCGTATTTATGGTAATCGACATCAAATGCTGGCATTAAGCTTATTGGCATGGAAAGCAGCCACAGTCGCATTTATAAATGTTTTCATACGCTGATTGTTGTTGTTGTGTTGTTGCTGTTTGTAGGCCTGAATACACACACAGGCACACCCACAGGCACACACACAGGCACACACACACACACACACACACACACACACACACACACACACACACACACACACACACACACACACACACACACACACACACACACACACACACACACACACACACACACACAGACACACACACACACACAGAATTACACCCACAGGCACACGCATTAGCAGAATTATTGTAGATATATCAAAAATTTGCATGTGTTGGGGCGGCTTTTCATATTTGGCTACATTTATTTATATTTTTTTGTGGGCACGTTTTGAATTTGAACGTGCTCAAATTTATGAGCAGCACGTTTTCTCGCTCTCTCTCTTTTATAAATATATATTCTGTTTTTTTGGTCTAATTTGTTTGTTAACAGCACAAAATATGACAAAATATAAGATTTAGTTGCGCGTATTTTTAGCACCTTATCAGACACATAATTTGAGAGTGATTTTTTCGTTTTGCATTAATTTGAAGGATTTGTGGCACATGTGATGTGATGTGGCTTATCTAATGAATGATATATTTTGAAGTTTTCGATAAATCAAACAAACTAAGCTTTTAGCACATTCAATTTGCGGCTTATCGCATCAAGTAAATACGTTCACGTTCACGTTCGATTTTCGGTAGCAGGAAGGAACTGATAAGCTACCTGCTGATAGTATTTGATGCGCTTCCAATTCAATATGTAATCAATATCAGTGGAATAACTGAGTGTACTTCAACCAAGTTGGCTTTTCAGGTTCACTAAGTGGATTGCAAGTGGATTGATAGATTGATAGAAACATTTCATAGCCAGAGTCTTGTAAGCATGAAATTGATTGCAATTCAATCTAAAAAATTGTTATCTCTTGTACTTGAATAAAAAATAGTTGAGGTGTCAATGATGGCAGCTCTTCATAGTATTAATTTCTAAATAAAATATTAGTTGAAGTGGTACAACATCTTCTACTTAAATAAAATTAAATCGAAAATCGAATTAAATATGCAATTTTCAAACCTACAGAAAAATATAAAACGAGAAATCTCCAGTCGAGTGTGCTCGGCTGTCAAATACCCGCTACCCATTTTTAATGAAAGCAAAACCGTGCAGTATTTATTTTAAAATATACCGAATTAATACACCACAAAATACAAAAAATATACCAGATGATATATTTGGTAAATTGATATATCCAAAATAAAGCGGATTTCTGGGAAATGTAATAAATATTCCCCTTAGCGGTGATGAAAATATTAAAATTTATTAGTTTAACAATTTTGTGCTTTCTATTTAAAATTCCTTTGAATGCAGTTCATAAATTTCATTAGTAAATAACAATTTAATAATTTTGTGCTTTCCATTTAATAATCTTTTGAATGCAGTTGTTAATAAATAACAATTTGACAACTTTGTGCTTTCTATTTAATATTCCTTTGAATGCAGTTCGTATTTGTTAATTAATAAATAAGACCCCGAAAAGAACCCATTAAATTAATCAGCAATAGATTTTCATAATGTATCGCCTTTAACTATTATTTTCATAATTGACTAATTCAAAACACGAAAAATTTGTGCTATGAGCAAAGTCATTTGGTTGAGCAGAAAAATGCGTTAATTATTTCATTTGAACAAATTGCAAAATTGCCTCACTCGCTGGCAATTAGACAACGTCAAAGTTGCATGCAACATTTGCAAAAGTGAAACTCTTTTATTTGATTGAGAGTTTCTCATTGTGGACACAGGTGTTCGCTATCAGTTTCAGTTGTAGAAAAGGGGAAAATAAAGTTTTTCCAGGCACCTCTCTCATTCTCAGTTGAGCCATGTGGTAGTGAAAAAGGCAAATGTCTGCGAAGCTTTTAGCTGTTGAGAATCAAATTAATAAAGCTAAAAGTATACACAAACAGACACACACACACACACACACATACACACACATTGGCAGCTGAGTGTGTTGTTGTGAGATAAAATAATATGAAAATGCTGTTATTTTGATAAGCGCGGCATAAACATTGCTGTGCATACACATATTATACACCTCGGCTAGCCACAAGCTGTGCTGGGGCATGTGGCAATTTTATTGCAGCCCTCCCACGCACACACACACAGGCACACACAGACACACTCATATATGTATATAGCCTATTAAAGATTATTAAAAGCGCCTTGATCTCAGTTGGTGATGCCGTGGCGCGTGTTCCTTGCTTCGCTTCCCTTCCGACTGCTCTTCTTGTGTTGCTGCTGCTGCTGCTGCTGCTGCACGCACGCAAACTTATTGATCCATAAAAAATATAAAACATGAGCATTATTAGTATTTGATGTGCCTGAGAGAGCAGCAGCATCATCCGGGCGCAGCATCATCCACTTAACAGGGCTTATGGCGGAATGTGCATACGCTGGAGAGGAGACGCACCTCTGACCTTTGCCAAGGTTGTTGCAACACAGCAGCAGCCGCAGTAGCAGCAACAGCTGCGACAGTCTTGCAGCAGCATCTTCTCATCTTCTCAAGCATACTTATTAATTAGTTACTGTTTGTTTCATCATTTTCAAATTGAGCCACTCGCCATAAATCTCAATCTCAATAATTTCGATTGGATTTCGATTGGATCAGTCAATAATCATTTATCTGCATTTATGTACATATATTGTGTATTTTCTCTTTTTATTCGTATTCGTTGATAAAGTTATGTGACTGATAAAGCTGTTGTCTCGCATTTTGTGGCCATTCATCTTGTTGCCTACTTTGCTTATTCATCTATGCATTTTTATTGACTGCCTCTGTGAATCGGTGGCAATTTGGTTAGTCCCAAGTACCCAAAAGTACCATCAATCATATTCACTGGCAACACACGCCTTTTGTCTGAACCTTTTGTCAATGCCCTTAAGCTATAAAATCGTTGACAACGGGGTGTATAATCATGGTCCAATAACAGGAACTCTTTTTTTCTTTATCAAACAACCAACAATTAAGTAGATACAGCTGTGTTTGTCTTTTTGAAAGAAATGCCTCGATCTGATATCTTTCCAAAAGCTTAACAATCAAATTTATTGTTCAACTGCCGCAGATAAGTTGAAGTTCAAGGAAATTAATCTTCGACACTTTGCATATCTTTATGTTGATCTTTACATCCTGCAAACTTTATGATCTGATGGCAAATAACAAATTTGTTTGCATTTCTTGTTCATCACACATATTACACTAAAGAATATCTGCGATCATTCAGCAAGCACAAAAGATACAAAAGAAGGCGATAAATTCAGTTCTTTACATATTTTTGTCTGATCATTTCAACAAGTCTTTATAAGCTGTAAATTTCATGAAATCCAAGAGCAAAACTACAAAACATATTCAACAAATCATTGTGTTAATTGGAATAACATCAAAGCAAGTTCCCAGAGTATTTGCGAGTCGATAAACCAATGACTTAATTTCGTCAACTTTTGATTCCGGTTGCGACAAGTGCAGAAGTCTATCTGAAGTGTCAATCGACATCATTCATTCGAGATATTATGCAAATCAAAATGATGTCGATTTAACAAACAATTTAAATAATTCATTGTCCAGGCTTAGCATATAGATTATGTGAAAATATGCTCGAGTCGGAGAAAGGGAAAATGATTTGTGCAATTTTGCATTTTTTTGAAAGTTTTTTATTTGCTAGTTTTTATTTTTTGTAAATTCAATTGTTGGTTTTATTGCTGTTTCTTAGTCATTATTTGACCGGATGTGGCAATAAATTCCCTCTGACTACCCACTGTCACTTGTGAGAATACTTATACAACCCACTGTTGTGGCGAATGAAGTTGTTTTTGCTTATCTTTATAACCTGGCAATTGTTTCTTTGTAAAGTAAACAAAATAGTTGTACTAACCTAAATAGTTGGTATCCATTTGATGTTTTGTTGCAGCTGTTGTTGAAAGTTGATGTTTTCAGTGCTTTGATTTTGAATTTGAACAACTATTTCCACATATTTTGTTGGCTGGCCTTTGTATTGATTAATGAATACACTCGTAAATAATTCACTTGCAATTGCGTACACTACTTTTGTATTTGTATTTTTAGGCCATAAATTGTTAATAACAATTACACTTGCCTTTCGTTGTTGTTGTTGTTGTTGCATAAACAATCGCACTCGCTTTCGTTATTGGCAATGCAACTCGAACAGGTATTTCGATATTGCATTTACAGCCATAATAATTTAACTGCTTTATTTTCGCGGTGCTTTTTTTGTGTGTGTTTTCTTTTGCGGTTGCTATATAAATATTTACACACGCAACAACGTTGAGCAGCGAACGTGGAACTTGGAACTTGGAATACGCCCGCGCGTGGATCGTAAGACGCCTACGTCGATGATGTTAATGAAATAACGACAGCGAAGACGACGCCTCACATGCGGAACACTCGTTAACTTCGATTACTTTGAAAGTAAAATGAGATAAGCTATAGCTATGGCTATGCCTATGAGATACAGATACTTCTTTTGCCGGCGCCTCGCACTCGCTTCGGCGCGCACTCTTTCGAATCTCCAATCTCAACCTGAGACTCAAGCCAGACCGACGCGACTCGCTAGCTACTCGACTCGGACTGAAGCAGCGAGTTGTGTGTGTTCGCTGCTGAAGTGTTCAGCACGTATTAATTTCTGTAGCGGCAGCAAAAGTATCCAAAAGATACATTCGGCTGCGCACAAGCGCATACACAACACAGACACAGATGCCAGCGTGAATATGAATATGTGTGCGTATTCATTTGTTCATTCACTTTGTATGTGGGTCTACTTCAATGCGATCGCTCTGCAACTTGTTTGACAACAGCAGCAGCAGCAGCATCGAGTCAAGACGTGAGCATATTGCTCTGATTGTTGACTGTTTACATTTACATTTCCCCCAATCTGTGTGTGTTGTGTTCCTGTTCGGAAGATGTCATTGTCTCTATCCTCTCTCTGTGTATCTCTCTCTCTCTCTCTCGTTAGTTGTCTCTCTGTCGCATTGGCTTTAATGAAAAGCGACAAATTGTCGTTATAGCTGTCTCAAGTAGCCGCCAACGCTGCAAGCGTTTCCCCGGCTCAGTTCGGTGTGTGTTTGCTCGTCAAACACAAGTGATGGGCATAATCTTCAGCAGTCAATGACTCGCACAATGACACTAGCTGAAAAGTGATACTTCAGCCACAACGTGCACAGTAGCAGCTGCAGAGGGTAACTTTCTGTTTTGAATTTGAAATTAAATATGACTCTTGACGGAATGCGTTTCATCTTTGAACGATTTCTAGAAAGCTGTGCAGTTTATCTGATTCATTTTTAATGACTAGAGATATCAATCAGCTTAGGAAAATGATTATTATAAATAATATTGCGGAGTTTATTGACCTTGAGCGAGCTATATTTTTAAGAATTGTATTGTTTATGTACTTGAAGTGAAACTATAACTATAAAACGCATTTGACATTTATTGATATTATTAAATAAAAATAGCCCTCAAAGTAGCCAAGCTATTATATACAACTACTATTATCAAACATCTTATTTAACCAAGTTTATCAGCAAATATCATTAAATCATAAACAACTAAACTAAACAAATACTCGCAGTTGTTCTACTCATTTGGTTAAGTTCTTTATTTTGCTTTCAGCTGCTCGCCTTTCTTTCGAACTGTTTGCACAGCTATTAATTGGCAGTTAGTGTGTGTAAATGTGGTTTAATTACAGCACAAGATTAGATAGACGACCGAAAGGAAATTGCCAGCTTCTCACTGTTTACCACTAACGAACTTTCCGACTTTCTGACTGACTGTCTGACTGACTGAAGAACCAACGAACTCATTGACAATCGACATGCCGCTAGCTGTAAACACATTTTGATTAACGACTTTTCAATCTATTGTCTGCTGCTCGTAAACTGTTTTTGATTCTGATTCGAATTTGAATTCTAATTCTCTTTTTTCCCCCATCGTTTTTGATTACAGCTTAGAAACGTCGTTTTACAGGTTTTGCATATATGGAAAAGTCGATGTATGCAAATGATGGTCATTAAGTTTGACGAACTTGGCTAAACGCAGTTCCCATGGCTCCGACTTATTAACTAATTAAACATTTCCAAATGGGGCCGATGACGTTGAGCTTGAAGTCGGAATGTCGATGCTTAAAGAGGCCAACAGTATTTGTTTATTTTGCTTGGTCCGTCTTTTTTCTTATTTTTTTTTTGCCCAAAAGTGGAATGCTTCCGGCTTTTTGGCGAGAGAGACGGAAATTGCGAGTTGCTGGAGAAGCTGCATTATTAAAATTGGGTTGCTCTTACACAGGGAGAAAACACAGGGAAACTTACTAACCTAATATGTTGGTACTTTTTGTAGTACACATTATGATTTAAAATTAAGTCTTGTAAGAAAGCTAGAGATACACGCTAAGCGAATTCAGCAAAGCAAATCAGTCTGGAAACTCCAAAATTGTTAGAAAATACCAAATGAATATACTTAAAATACTAAAATATACTAGTAGAATTATATTTGGTATAACGACATAATACTACTTTCAAAATATACCAAACAAATATATAAGTTATACCATAAAGTTAAAAATATACCAACGAAAGCAATTAACAATTCAAAATATAACATGGGATACAAAATATACCATAAGGTTAAATAAATAACAATTAAAACAATTAAAACTTGACAGCTGCAGTGGTTTTCGGCACAAAATGAAAATACTCTTCCCTTCTATATATTAATTTTAAATCAAATTTTTAAATTTAAGAATTGAAATCAAACAATTCAAAATGCATTTCTTTGACTTGTTTCACTATTTTTCTCATCGTGTACTCAACACTCTTGAGTTGTGCTAGTTTTAAATGTGGATGGCATTTCACTGCTCGAATATGAAATGTGAAACCCGGCATCAACTTTAAGTGTGAACTGTCGCCCACAAAATGCTCGTTGACAATTTTTCTTATGCTTTCTCCGTTAGAAAAGTCGTAAAGCTGCCAAGTGCTAACACCTACGTTTAAAATGTAGTCGCATGAACTTGAAAATTGATGTGCAGCTCGTGCTGGGTGGCCATCAAATGGAACGAAACGATGCGATACAAAACGATATATGAAACGATACCATAGCAAATACTCTTGACTCTACAAAGAAGAAGGAAGTTGCTTGGGGTGCCTAATGACGCCTAATTATATGTGGGTTCGGTAGAGTTGAGTTTTTTTTCATTTCATCTTTTTTTTTTTTTTTTGAAAACATTTTCATTAGTTTGATGAGTTTAGGAAAAACATTTAAAAACATACTCGGCCGCAGCGAGGCTAATTTGATGGCCAGGCGGTGCCGGCTATAATTATATCATAATATTAATTGGAGCCGTGTCAGCAGCAACAGCAACACACACACACAAAGAAAGATTAATTGTGTAATTCAAGACATCGCTACAAGCGAGCTACTACCAGCTAATAGATACAAGATACAAGCTACTAGATACTTGCACTAAGTTGAAGGCCGCACTTAGACTTTTGCTTGGCCATTGCACTGCACTCACTCTGAATCGTATTCCATTATAACGGCTTATAGAGGTGCTCTAATTAGTGGCTGCAGCCACGCCCACTCTTACGTTCCATGCGCCCACACGCCCTTGACTTGGCCAAGTTGTGGCAAGACTCTTACAAATGTATTGCAATTTGTATCTGTTGTTTGCTGTTGCTGCTGCTCGTACTCGTATTTCATTAGATCAAAATTAGCTGACGTGAGTTCAAATCATCAACCAGTCAAATACAATCCACTCTTCCCCCTTCCCCTTTCCCTCTTCTGCTGTTCTGCTCCATCACGTGAGCTCTGGGAGGGAAATCCGGTTGAGCGGAACTCACACCAAATGGACGCTGACTGCAAGTCGCACATAAATTTGTTTTGTATTTCGAAAAATATTTCAACTCGCAGCGTTGTCTATTTTATTTTTTTTCATTTCTGATGATGAGTTCACTTCCCCCTGATTGCCACCGCACACCACTTGAAATTAATTGTGTGGCTATTGATAGGTCTAGAGTGTAGAGAGTCTGTTCGTCTGTCTCTCCCCTTTGTCTATTTCCCCTTTGTTATGTTTGCTCTTGTTTGTTGTGTGTTTGCTGCTCAGGCTTCACTTCTTTTTTTTTGGCTTTTCCCTTCTTCTATTTATATTTAACTCGAGATATGAAATTGGGTTTTGCGTGTCGCACGCCACACTCAACACACTCACACACACACACACATGGCAGACGACGGTGATCCATCGTGGAACTTTAACTTTAACGCTTGCGCCGCTCATTCATTAAATTTTCTGCCTTGTTTCGCTTCATCTTTTTTCTTTACATTTCATTTTTATCAAGTGTCAAATACAGTTACCACCGCAGCCAGAACAACATTTTTTGCCTTTAGCCCCAACACAAATTTATGCATAATTTATGGCTATATAATTGCAGCCGCTCGCCACTGGCAAATTTTCTAATGTTTTTCCCTCTAAATAAATCAAGTGAAAAATTATGCAAATACCAAGCATGAAATTAGGTCAGTAAAATGACTCGGACATTGAAACTCAGTGGCAAACTCGACTGCGTTTCAATCTCTCCGTTCATATTCTAGATTTTTATTCAATTTGAGTTCGGAGTAAGACGGCAAAATTGCATTAAAAGACGCTAGAAATTTTGCATAATTTATGCGATCAAATTGAATTTAATTTTTTGAAAATTAAATTAAATAAATAATGACAGTGTTGATGATGTCAAAACTGAATAATATTTTGAAAACAGTAGCATCAACATTAAGCTAATAATTTGTGTAAACTCTTCAGCATTGATGATTTATATTCATTTGAAACATAATTGATTAGACTTCAATTATATTAAAAGTTGCTGCAGTAATTTATGCGGTCAAATTAAATATTAAATGCGATCAGTAATGAAGGTATTGAAAGTCGACAGAATATAGCATATGTTATATTGCTGCTCTATTCATTTTAAGCTGAGAAATTACATTAATGGATTTTAGAGTATTGAGCATAATTAATTCAGAGTGAGTGAGGAAAAGTACATTCAAAATCAATGGAATGTTCGAAAAATATATTTAGTTAAATTAAGTTAAATATTACTAAAGTAAATGATGATCCCTAAATGGAATGATATTTTGATAATAATATATTACAAAAATTTACTTAATAATCTGGATGTTATATTTATTAATTTAAACTTGTATTAAATAAGGCTAGAACTTCTGTATAATTTATTTGGATAAATTGAAATAAATTTACTTTCCCAAACATTGTGGTCATAATACCGCAATGATGATGCGATAATTAAATGATATTTTGACATAAATTCATTGTATATATTCTATACATCCTCCAGCATATCTCTCTCGCTAAATAAAGCTAACGAGTTTGCAGCTTAAATATTGTTTTATAATTAACATAAACTGCTTAAATGCTGAATTTATATAAGGTTGGCCAAAAAGTCTTGCGGTATTTTTATTGAATTTTCAATTGTTCATAAAATTGGTTATAATAATGCGATTTAAGTCAAATATGCGCCATTTTGTTCGATGACGAGTTCCCAACGTGATGCCAACTTTATAATGCCCCTCTTATAGAAGCTCGCTTACCTATTGGCAAAAAACTCGGAGAGCCAATTTTCACAGGACTCTCTTGTGGCCAACTTCCGACTACCAAGCTCGTTGGCCATGGACAGAAATAGGTGGTAATCACTTGGTGCGAGATCCGGACTATACGGTGGATGCAAAAGAACCTCCCATCCGAGCTCCCGGAGCTTCTGGCGCGTCACCAAAGATGTGTGTGGCCTGGCGTTGTCCTGATGGAAGACAATTCGGCCTCTGTTGATCAAAGATAGCCTCTTCTGCTTGAGTGCTGCATTCAAGCGGTCCAGTTGTTGGCAGTACAGGTCCGAATTGAGCGTTTGGCCATAGGAGAGCAGCTCATAGTGGATGATTCCCTGCCAATCCCACCAAACACACAGAAGAACCTTCCTGGCCGTCAATCCAAGCTTGGCCACCGTCTGGGCAGCTTCACGTTATCGTAAGTGATCCACTTTTCATCGCCAGTCACCATCCGCTTCAAAAACGGGTCGATTTTGTTGCGATTCAGAAGCGATTCGCATGCATCCATACGGTCAAAAATGTTTTTTGCGTCAAGTCGTGTGGCACCCATACATCTAGCTTTTTTTAATCCAAGCTTCTTCAAATGGTTTAAAACGGTTTGATGACTCATGCCCAGCTCTTGGCCGATGCTACGGGTGCTACTATGCTGATCTCTTTCGATCAATTCGGCGATTTTATCGCAATTTTCGGCGACAGGCCTTCCGGACCGTGGCGCATCTTCGACCACCTCCGCACCAGAACGAAAGCGTTGAAACCATCGTTGTGCGGTGGAAATGGAAACTGTATCGGGTCCATAAACTGCACAAATTTTATTGGCAGCATGAGTTGCATTTTTGCCTTTATCGTAGTAGTACTGTAAAATATGCCGTATTTTCTCTTTATTTTGCTCCATGTTTGTGACGCTATAATTCACAAACGAATCAAAACAAAAAAAAATTAAATCAAACGCGTGTTAGCGCGTGAAAAGAGCTTTTCAAAAAGGTATAGCATGAACCGCTGCGACGAATAGAACTAGAACTACGCGCTTGCAAAAACACCTATCGGAAATACCGCAAGACTTTTTTTGCCAACCTTATATTATTTTATATTATTTTCAATTCAGCTGAATTAGCTCCAAAATGAACATGGTTAACACACAACTCACAACTCCCATCGCTTGGCCTTATTGAGCTGTTTTTGGCAAAAACAGCGTTAAATTGCAGTTGGCAATGAGGACGATGAAATGCAATTTCACTGTCGAACGGATGGAAACCGCAGCGTTGATTAGCTTTGAGTTCGTGCTCGTCCTTCATGGCCCACTTATTCATAATGCTTAAATTTCTATTGCACACTCACATGGATGGCTAATACACTAGGATGGCTTGTCGAAGCGCCTATTTCAATTAGCCGACACCTTTTGGGTCCACATTCACACACACAGAGAGAGAGAGAGAGCGAGAGCATGCAAAAAATGAACTCGTTCTATGGGCAATAGAAGAAGAAGGAGGAAAAGCGACAGCTACAGCAAAAATGGCATCGACAGAGGCTGTAAAAACGACTGGCCAATATCCGAGCGGAAATTAATGTGCTGTGGCTGGTTGTGTGGCTCTGCGGGCCCGGACAAAAGCACCAGTATAAAGACGAAAAAAAAATTGGAAAAATAGAAAAAAAAACCGATATACAGAAATTTGTACAGGAATGAATTGTGTGTGAAGAATAAGAGAGAGAGAGAGAGAGAGGCGGGAGAAAGCGAAGATGGGAATTGAGGCATGCCACAAGGATCTGAATGCACAATGCCGCTGTCAGCAGTTTTGGGGACATAACGACAGATAAAAGGCAAACCGCAGGGTTATAAACCAGACCAAACTACAACTACACACACTCACACACACAAACACACTCACACAGTTGATAAACCCACATTGCACAGTTGGCAATCGAAAGGACATATTGAACATGCAATTCTCGATCTGCCCCGCTTTGCATCGCCAATTCCTTCATCGTTTTCGGCTCATCCATGCATAAATAGCAGTTCTCTTTATACCCGGTAAGCACAGCTTGCCGCAGGGAATTAAAGCTTAGTGAGTATCAAAACTGAGTGCTAAAGCTGCACAGAGAGAAAAGTGAGGCTCAAAAGGAACTCAAAAATGTAATATTTGAATTCAAATTTTAGAAGTCTAGAAAAGTGATGCCTGGGAAACACAAATATAATATTTGAATTTATACTTTTTTCCAAATTCTATAATTTATGTTAGAATTTGACTCTTGAAATATTATTTTTAGTTTATGTTACAGGCTTATTTTAAAAAAAATTTAGAAAACATAGGATTTTAAATTCTGAAATTTAGAATTTCAGTTCAACCATATAATTTTTAAGCTCAAAGCAAGATTTTGTCAAATTTGAAATAGCTAATATATGTATATAGTATTAATTTAAAACTAAATCAATAAAAGAAATCCCAAACGATTAACATTTATGGATTTTCTTGCTCAACGTTATCAGAATTTTTAAACCAGCATTGATATATTTATATTATTATTGATATATGTACATATATAATTTCAATATTTTAAGTAATTTTTTAATTTAATAAATCACTAATTCAATTCAATAATATTGTATTCCATTATTATTTTCTCTAAAATGGCAAACGAGTATTTTAGAGTCGAGCACACTCAACCACTACCAAGCTTTATCACTTATTATTTTTGTTGTGTCTTGTGTGTTTCGCCGTTCGTATCCTGGATATATAATCGCCATCAATTATATTGTTCAAACTATGCATTGTTTTCGCATGACACAACAGCAGGTTTCGTTTCGCTCGCTTCGAAAAATGTCAGACAATGCACCTCACACTATTCTACATATACACTTCAATCGAGAGTGTGTGCACATGTGTAGGTATATGCATACTTTATGTATGTGTTCGTATTCGTTATAGAAGCTATGCATTGCATATTTATGGGTGCACTTACCTTGCCATCGGCATCACTATGCGCGTGGTAGCGCACCTCCAGAGAGCCACCCAACACCGCATACCAGAAGCGTCCTTGTTCCCCGGCGCGAAACACTGCGAAAGAGCGTGAAAATAATTTTGGTAAAAATAAAAATTAAGAGGCCGACGATGATGAGTTATGAACAAAATAAAAATAGAAGAAGAAGAGGAATTTGTGCTTTCATAATTAATGCAATAATGCCACTTACGTGTGACGCCCTTCTCCAAGTCCTCGTAGAAACCGCACATGGCCAGCTGCTGCAAGGCTGACCCTGGCAGGCGACACAACGGCTCTACGCGACGCAACCGACAGGATATTAGTTCCACATCACGTAAATTCCGATCACAAGGACTGCAACGATACGGAACAAGAATAACAAACACGCAATGTCAACAAACTAAATTAAATACATATAAATAAATTCATGGCTTAGCTTTAGCTTTAAACTTTTGTTCGTTAGAGAATTCCAAAGCAGCAATGCATTTGTTTTCTTTTATTTGCATGGTAATAAAATATAAATATTTTATCCGATTAAACTATCAAAAAAATTTCAATTATTTAATAATATTTGAAATGTATTTTATGGAAAAGCTTTACAGCTCAAATAATTTTAATTTATGCCAAAATCTTCTATTTTGTTGATTGCCTTTCTATAATTTTATTTATTTTATTAGGTATATAAAATATTATATAATTATATAATAATAAATACAGTATTTCTTATTCCTGAAAATTTGGAAGCTTTCAGATAAAATAAGAAATTATTAAAAAAATTTTTTGTATGTCAAAAAAGCGAACCGCAATAAGTTCATAGCTGCTTTGGCCGACAATCTAGTATATTTAGTAATCTATGTTATAGTTTGACAATCTGATATATTTGGTAACTTATGGTATATTTTGAATGTAGCACAATTCCAATATACCAAACTTAGCCTTCAGTAGCTTTCTTACTAGTTAGCTTTGCATTTTCACAATGCATTTCAATAATTTTATTATATTATTATACCCGCTACCCATAGGGTAGAAGGGTATTATAACTTTGTGCCGGCAGGAAATGTATGTAACAGGTAGAAGGAGGCATCTCCGACCCTATAAAGTATATATATTCTTGATCAGCGTCAACAGCCGAGACGATATAGCCATGTCCGTCTGTCCGTCTGTGTGTCTGTCCGTCTGTGTGTCTGTCCGTCTGTCCGTATGAACACCTAGATCTCAGAGACTATAAGAGATAGAGCTATAATTTTTTTTCGACAGCATTTGTTATGTTTGCACGCAGATCAAGTTTGTTTCAAATTTTTGCCACGCCCACTTCCGCCCCTGCAAATCAAAAAAATCGAATAACAAGCGTAATTTTAAAGCTAGGGTTACGAATTTTGGTATATACGGTAATAACTATAGTAGTTATGATCCCTGAAAATTTGGTTGCGATCAGATAAAAATATATTGCTTTTATTCAAAATGGGTAGCGGGTATCTCACAGTCGAGTACACTTGACTGTAGCTTTCTTACTTGTTAAATTCAGTTCAATGCTTCATTTTGAATTAAAATTCAGAAATTATTTGTCTATAAATATCGCATTTTTTTTGGTTTTACAGTTTCACATTTAACAACAACAAACAAAATTATTGATTGCGTTTAAATAAATAAACGATGTTATTCAATTCAGTTTAATAGATTCAAATTTACATATTATTTAGCTATAAATATTGTCCAATTTTTGGTTTCATATTTCACATTTTTTAACCTTCACATTTCAATTTCCAACATTTATTTTTTCTACTATTCTCACTTGCTGCTAAATCTATAATAAATCAAGTTTTATTGCACTTGCGGAAAAATTCTTAAAAAGCACAATATAAAATATGGGGGGAACTATTAAAGAACTTCAAGTGCGCAGAACAATGGGGCCTAATAGACTGCCCACAAATGTCAGCACAAAGGACAAAGTCACAAGAAATGAGAGAAATGGGAATCGGAGATGGAGATGGAGACGTAATAGGAAGGGGGAACGAGTATTTGCAGTTTTTAAATCAGTGCCATTCAAAGGACGCTCTGGTTGGGTTTGCAACGTGCGGGCAAGGCCAGAGAAATATGAAAAAATGCCATCGAAAGAAATGCAAATGAAAAACACAACAATGCTTAAATTAAAAAAAAAAATATAAAAAAAATAACTTGGAGGGAATAATACAACAAATTGAATGCCATTTGGCAATGGCTTGTGCTCAAATTAAATATGCAAATATAACTCAGTCTGTTTCCCTTTGTTCTTTAATGTTTTTGTTAAAATAAAAATGCATAAATAAATACTTATGAGCATGGGTCAGAGCAGCCACATCGCATCGAATCGCAGTGGCGGATACGGATGTTTGGCTAAAGCACGAAAAGATGAAGGTGAAAGTCAAGAAGAGCCAAGCAACTAATTGCCAAGTGTTCAACTTTAGACAAGTTTACTTTCGGTGCCTGTTCGTGTTCTTCTACTTCTGTTCTACTTCTTGGCCTTCTTCAATTCACTCTCTTCTGCCAAGTGGTTCAAGCTGCCACATTGCAGCCACAATTTGTGGCAATGTAGCGAACGTGTTCAGCACGGATTTCGAATGTCTGCTGCCATGTTGAACGCGAAGTCCATTGACAGCACTTTAAATGATACCAGCTGAAAGTATTACTTAAATCAACTGCGGCTACTAAATCAGCTATTGCTTGAAAAGTGCTTTAAAAATATTTGAAAGCTATTCATGAAAGTGAAAGTTAAATAATCCTTAAATTTAAAACATTTAATTTGACTTATTCAATACTTATATGTATAAAGAAATAAATGCAATGTCGTTTGGAAGTATATTTTTTTTTGAGTTGCTTAATCATGCAATTCTTTAAACAATTTTAAGAAAATATATTGCCAAACAGCAGAAAATTGAAATGGCCTCTAAAGCTGTTTAAACCAGTTTGGTTGCTCAATTTCTCAAGATGCTTTTATAGCTCAGTTTATTTGAAAGAAGGATGCAAAGTTTAAGTATCCATTTGGATATTGTTGCTGCGCTCAGCTGCATTTCAAAATTTATGAAACAGTAAAAGAGCAAATTGACAGACACTCTGCTATCTCGCTCGTTTCTTGCTCTCGTCTCTTTCATTTTGATTACCTCATTTGCTCGCCTTCGCTCACACTCTGAACTTGTAACTGGAATCTTTGTGTTCTTTGGCTAATTAAAAATTCCATAAAGCCGACAGAGTATAACAAGTGAAATTTTACTCTAAATCAAAACCAACAAAGCAGCTTTTCAATGAAATGTAGTTGGTTGTCTGCTGTGTGTTTGTGTGGGCAGAGAAAGCAACTTTAATATTTTGTAGAGTCTACTTTTTGGCATTGGGCGTTGAGTAACATTTGCCAGCCAGTCTCAGTTTGAAGGTGAGCCGTTTCCTGGCTGTCTTTGGCCCACTCATACATAATTTATAGGCCACGGTTGTTTGAGAGCCCACAGAGAGCGACTGGGCGTCGGTTGTTGTCGTTAACCAAACAGCGGCACGGCTAAGTGCCATGTCTATATGCCAGGATGTAAAATACTAAATAAAGGCAGGAGGAGGAGGAGTCACAGAAGTTGAAACTCCTAGGGGCTGGCAAATGCCGGAAGCGCGCGTTGAGGCGCAAGCCCGCGGTTGTTCTCCTGTTGTTTATTATAATAGCATTTTGTGGTTTTACAAAATGCAAAGCTGCTTTTTTTATAATTGCCATGTAAGCAAACATAGCAGCAGCGGCATACTCAAGTAAAACAACCGTCAGAAAGCGGCAGCATAAATAACTTAACTTTTGCTCGAAATATGTGCATGAAGCTTTTATCGAGCTGCACACGTGGCGTATGATAAATATGTGTTAGCTCAAGCTGAGCCACAGGACTAGGGCAACAGCATTCGGTGCTGCTTCCAAAGCATCATCAATATCAATTGCCAGTGGCTAGAGGAGAGTCAAGAGCAGCCACCTGTCTTGGCTATCCTGCTCTCCTTTCACTTCCCCTTCTCTTTCTCTCTCTCTCTTTCTGTTTATCTCGCTTCTCTGATATGCCAAATTCCCGCATTACGAGCGAAAAGATTTGCTTGCGTGACTTTGCAACGGCAGCCATTAATTTTGCTTGTAAATTAAATCATTTATTTTGCGGCAATTGCGGTGCGACAATTTCGACACTTTGACGTTGTTTTATTGCCCAACATTTTTTCTCTCAGTGCACAATGTAAATTTCGCTTTTGCTGAAAAACGTTTCAATTATGCATGTTGCTTGCAAAAATTCCTTTGTCTAAGCTGCAAACCTGCAAGTTTTTTGAATTGCTGAACGTGCTGTTTATTATTGCGAGCATTGTGCAAATAGAAAATCGTTTGGCAACAAAAAGCGAGAGTTTAACAAATGCGGAAAATACAAATATTTGCACAAAGCAAACAATAAATGCATGTGTGTCAGCAAGTATGTGTGTGTGTTTAGAGAGCCCTTTGCTCTTGACCTTTTTGCAAAGCTGACCTAACCTTGTGTATCCCTCTGATTTTTGGGCAGGATACCGTTGCCGTTGCCGTGGACGACACGCTGTTCACTTAAGCCGGAGCTCCAACTGCCAGTGGCCAAAAAGTTCTGATTGATTGCAGTGGGCGCTCAAGGCTTTTGGGGCGTGGCTAGGCCAGTCAAGACTCGGGATATCATTTTATTGCAGCTATTTTGGGACGTGCCAGCATTTTGCACTGAAATACAAGTAGCATTTACTTGCCACCATCTTCTATTTAGCTCGTCTCGATGGTTAGCCCGTTCGCTAGGCTGCCACTTGTGTTAATGATGCCTGCACTTAAACGTCGACACAAAAAGGAGTAGCACATGAATGGCTAGTTGTTGTACCCTGTACTTAAGTGGGAGTCAGCATAAGGGATTGTGTTACTCTGGAGAATTATTCGCATAAAGCTTAAGCACAGCTTTAATTTGTCTATCACAGTTTAAAAGAGTTTTGTCATGAAAATTAACTCTTTCATTTTCAATTTCTAAATATATCTATAGGTTTAGAATAAGAGTAAATCTACTTACTATACTCGTACACTATAATAAAAATTCTTCAAAATACTCAAACTTATTCATTCCATTAACATGACAAGATATCTATAAAATATGGAAACTTTCAGAACTACAATACCTTTATACTAATGTTATTATTGAAAGGTACATATGTAAAAAAAAAACCATTTATTTTAAACTTTTTCTAAGTCGTCTGATGTGTAATCTTTAATTCTGTTGATTAGCGTCAACTGAAAAGTATTTCCATTCACTTTAATTATAAAATTGGTTGTGAATACGGTTTAAGTAATTGCCAGTTTATTTATTTATGTAAACTATATATAAATAATAAAAAAAATAATAACAAAACTGTTGTAAATGGGACCATATTATACATATATCATTATTAGCATAACAAACGTGACCGTATTTAGTCTCTTTTATTAAATGGTCGCTCTTGATTTTAAGTGTCTTTTTGTCTATACATTCGGTGTAATTAGATGCCCAGCGCGTAACGAAAATATAAGTATATTAAACATATTTAATACGAAATCGATGCTCTGGAAACCGATATTGACAATCAAACATAAACATAATTGCACATATGTATATAAAAGTAAACTATATTGTTAATAGTGCATAACCATAAAGGTTTTTGCAATAAAAAACAAATTAATATAAATCCGAAAATGCTTGAGCTATAGTCTAAGGATAACACTAAAGTGTATAGTTCACAGTGCTTAGCAGTAAATGTTTACCTCATGAAAAACAAATTGATATAAATCTGCAAATACTTGAGCTGCATTTACAGCGCATCCAGTGAAACCCTCAATCTTTATAGCCAATGAAAACACAAGTTTAATAATCATGACATACTCTGGCAGCAATAAAACTAGTGCATAGCATAAAACAAAAACATCAAGAGCAACTATAACGAGAACAACAACAACGAAAGTTCAGCCAGACATGTTTACGCAGTGAGCTGCAAGTCGATCACGTCTCTAAGCGATGAAGGCCATGAAAACTTTTGCACTGTAAACAGCTTGTAATGAGCACAATTTTCGCTTGAGTGCGGCCCTTGAAAAATTGAATCCCTCCAATTTCTATTTGAGCTATTTGCTGCCTCTCAATTTTCGCTGCTTCAGTGCGCTAATCAACTGGAAAGGACCGCGTGGCAGGACTCTAGACTCGAGACATTGCAAAAAAAAGTGAAATACACAGAAAAATGAAAGAGGAGAGATGAGAAATGGGCAAGTGACCAGCAGCTTTGTAATATAATTGCATTTAGCTCAAGAATAGAGCTTAAAATTTGGCATTGTAATTTAATAAAGCGTATAATTTGAAGCAAGCCGTGTCCTGCATTTGGATTTAGATTTGCTTTCGCCCGAATCCTGATGCCTTTTGCCTGTTGCCTGTTGGCCGTTGTCCTGACTCATGGCAGCCAGCTGTGCTGAAGCATGAATTAATGGGAGGACACAGCTGTTGCTGTCTTTTGACAGATGAATGTCGAGCATGATACAAACATTTCAAATATTACGTATACGCAGCAGCAACTGACTTTTCATTCATTGCAAACATTTGCTCAACTGAGAGAGCAAAAACAGTGGAAACTTATGAATTTAAAATTAAATTAAACAACAATTGTTAATTTCAAGCTTGAATCATCATTTCATTTTACGTTTTAATTTAAATTGTAATTTATTTGATAAGCAGTCATATTTCACGCACTCCGACACAACTTTTCGTATAATTTTGCAACTTTTGTTATGGAAAAATTACTTTCATGCTTCGCAAAGTATGAAAAATAAAACTTGAAGGCAATTACATTGTTTTTTTCGCCTTTAATGAGGGGCAAGTTTTTTGTGGAAATATTTTTATGTTTGCCAAGAACTACAATTAACATTGGTGCTTGACTCGTTGTAGGTGAGGCTTCAGACTATTGAAGAATGAGTAGGCGAGTTAGCATTTAATTAACTTTGTGACAGACACAAATTAATTGCAAATAGCTAGGGAATCATTTTGAATATAATGACTAGACAAAAAAAAGTTCATTACTCTAGAAATGTCAAATGACTATTAAAATTAAAGTCGTTGTTCAACAGTCTGTTAAAACACTTTTACTTTCAAAATGAACAATTCATGCTTTCTATATCTGCTACGCATAACTTCGTGCGTCCAGCAAATTTATATGTACATATATATACAGCCGTGTAGAAGTTATTCAAGAAATAATTCTATATGCCAAAAAAGTCTGCTGCAGACTGGTCTTTTGTATGTAATAGTATACCAAATATAGCCTTTAATATGAATCGTTATTTTCATTTTAATTTTTTAATATATAATTTATGAATAATACCGCATCGATATTTATTTTGGCATACAGTCCAACACACTCGATAGTATATTTCGAATGTAATAGTATATCGTATACCAAATACAGGCTTCAGAAAATTTTGATACTTTTCAGTATACTAATATGGTATATTATAGAAATACTAGTATAGTATAAATATAATAGTGCATCGTATACCAACCATAGCCTTTAGTATATTTTAATATTTTTTCAGCAAATTAATAGTATATTTTGATATTTCTCAGTATATTAATAGAGCATATTACACAGCCGAGCACACTAAACCGTAGATTTCTTCTTTTTTTTTCTTTTGCTATCTATAAGACTAAGTCTTCAATTCTCTAAGCTGCTCGTTACTCATGTACATATAAAATGTATTTGCTGCATTTGCATGTTGCACACAATCTTTTAATGCTCTAGTATTCTTTTTCCCTTTATTTTTACTTTATTACTACGAAGAAATGCAAATAAATAAGCTGATTTATAGATTTAAAATGTCCTTGATAACTCACCGCTTGTCCATGGCTGTTATCCATTCCATTGCCATTTTGATAAATATTTTATTTATATTTTGCTTACACGACAATTTATATTTAGATTATTATTTTGTTTAATTTTTAATCACATATACACACACGAATTTGTTTGTATTCGCTTTCCACTTTTTTTTTTAGTAGTAAATTCAAAATCGAAATGAAAACGTTAATACACGACGACGCCACAACTTTTTTAGAAGATGATTAACGCAAAGTGAAGGTGTAAGGATACCCAAATGTCCTTGGCCAAAGAGCTCGCGAATTGTTGGTGCCAAATAAATGTTGCATTTCAATGCGCTCGAAAAGAAAACGTCGGAAAAGTTGTGGCTTAACCTAAAAGCTGATTCCGTTAACAGCACTTAGAGTGGATTTCGTATTTTATTGTTTTGCGCTTTGTTGTTTTTTGTTTCAATTCAAATGTCCCTTAGTTGAGACATTTTTCGTTGTGCTTTGCTGTCTGTTATGCTTTTTTGTGTTGTCACAAGAAAAGAGAGGAGTCAAGCGTCGTCAGATGCACTCACAGATCGCAGTTAAAAATAATTGTTTTAAATTATTTTCCGCACACTTTGTTTCGTTATTCATTGGCCATTTCGTTAATTGGTTCAAAAGGGTTGCGACGGCATAAACATGACTCCAGCTGGCTTTCGGCTCTCGATGTAGCTGCAGCTGTAAATGAAGTTGTTAACAGTATTAAGTTGCTCTAATGATACACAATCTTAATGTGTGCTATAAATGTGTAAGCAATGTGTAAGCTAATGGAATGCTAAAAGGCATAACAGTTAAGAGAAGGAGAATGGGAAATCTATTTGGTATTTGTTTTGCTACAAATGAAGACAAAAAAAAGGAATGCTTATTGTTATTGTTGTGAACTGAAAAGGGTTCTCTTGTGTAGTTGCTAGCTAATGTGGCTGACAGCTGCCTGGAAGGCTTAATGCATGCTGGCCGGGCCCTAAACAAAGCAAACGTCTCGCATGTTATCACAATTGTTCGAGTCTCCCATTCGGACTATTAAAACAAAAACAGCAAAAACACTATAACAACGACAACAGCGCTGACACTGACGTATGTGATGCGTATGACGCTGGTAGCCACACACACACTCTGCGTATACTTGATACTGCAAGCTGTTCGCATTGCACAATCGAGAACAAAAGGTAAACAGCTTTGTCAGGTGTGTGTGCGAGTGTAACTAAATATATGTATAACATGTGTAATAGATACAATTCAGTATCCATCCTGTCTGTCTGTCTTCTCATTTCAATATTAATCAATTTGAATCCGGCTAAGCCACAGCTTCAGCTTCAGCTCGGCTTTAGCTTCGGCTTCCGTCTCAATTATATTCAACTATTTGTGGCTATTGCATATGCTACATTGGCTTCTATGTACGTCAATTTATTGGCTCATTGAATTTGTAGCTTTGTTGTAGCCAAAACTATTGGAAATGTGATTTTGCCATTGTTGTTTTATCACTGCTGTGTGCATTGTTGCGTATTTGCTTATCAGCAGAAATTCTAATGTGTGTGGGTGGATAGCTACACTTTGATAAGCGAGCCCTTATCAGGCCTCACTTTCAGTCTCTCTCTCTCTGTCTAACATTTGTGGTTTCATGCGTTGTTCGTCACAGCGCAAAATGCAATTAGTGTCCTGCAAGTTTCACAAAATGCAATTTAAGTTTCAACTGTCAACCGAACTAATTGAGCGCAGACATAGCAAACGAAGAAAGAAAATCGAATGCGAGAAAGAAGGAAATGTGGCGAAAGTCTGGGGAATACTTACGTGGCAATGGCTCGATCCTGGGCGATATGCGCCAGAGCCGGCAGATATAATAGATGTTCAAAATGATAATCAAGAGTGAAAAGCAAAAAGGCCGACAATTCAAATCGTTAACAATGCGATAAAGCGCCTCGTTCAGCATGAAAGTAGCCTAAGTACTTCTAATTAAAAATAAGTTATTTACAAATGCAGTTTACAAAGTCTTAGAAAGGTTTTCGAATGCATGAAAGGTGCGTGCAAAATGTTTAAGAATTGGAATTATTGTTGAGCAGTGAATAGTTGTACGAGTATGTACATTAGTGTTATTAGCTAAGCTATCTATACTACGTTATTGTTAACTGTTTTGTTTACCGGATTCGGTTTAAACACACACTTTATTTGAATTCCGATTTATTTAACACGTTCGTTGGGTTCGAGAGCTGTCGACGAACTGATGACTCGACCGAACTTTGCCAAATGCAATTCGCACAATCGAAACTCAACACACATTTATTTATATTTTGCAATTTAAGCAAATTCAAATTTTACGTTTTTTTTTCACTTTCACAAATTTTTGATCATATTTTTAAGTAATATATAATTTTTTCAAATTTTGTATAATTTTTAAAAATTTATATTTATTTCAGAAATGTCACACTTTGAGTTTTTGTTTCGGCGCTCGCACGTCCGTTACGTTCCTTAGTCGCGTCGCAACTGTTTTGGCCGAGAGACGAGCCAAGTTGCCCGTTGCCCGTTGCCGTTTTTTGCCGAGCTGCTTTCTGAATTCACCATTATTTCGGCTGCCTAGAAGCTGCCTTTGGCCAGGCATCCTGCGCCTAACAGGTGAGTTTTTCTTCTGCTGACAGCTGAGCCAGCTATTCGACTGGTGTGGTGCGGAGGTTTCGATGGATTGGATGGATGGAACCAGGCTGCCTAGTTTTGGTGGGTGGTGAAAATTACTCATTGCGATGACTGCAGTGTTGACTGTTGCGGTGCGCATTTGGGTCGCTTTTTTTTTGTGCTCGCTCTGTTTTCTTTTGCTTAATGTTTTGGCGCGTTTTTAGCAACAAGTTCGACAGTTGCCACAGTGGTTGGAAACTTATTTGGCTGGCATAAAATAAGTGTTATTTATATACAGTGAATGCCAATGGATACGAGTAATTGTTTGACACTATGAATTTTGTGTATTTCTAAAATCTTCAAATATTCATCAATTCATAGGTGTTTACTTATTACGTAGACTTTATTAATAGCTTAATAAAAAAAGCACTATATTTGGGTTAGAGAAATAAATTGCATTCAGATTTTACACAAAATCAGAAAAAATATCCATGTATTCACTGTTGAATATTTCTATTTTTATTTACTTTATATTATTACACCCGCTAAATATGGTAACGCCTACTGTAATCGGGTCTTAGCTGATTTGGTTGATAATATACTCGTATGGTATATTTTGAAGGAAGCACTTCACGATATACCAATTATAGGCATCGGCATATTATAGACAGTATATTAGTTGGTACATTTTAAGAAGAATATATAACTCCAAAAAAGTAAAAAGAATGAATTGACTGAAATGTCACGTAAGTAAATGCTGCTTTAAATTTAATTACTATTTGAATCACAATATAAGTAATTACTTATATCGAGGTGAACTATTTTTATTTGTCTTATTTAAAAAAAATTGTTTAAATGTTCTTTGCTGTTAACTTATTGTTTTGTGATATAAGTTAAGCAAGCGTTAAGTTTGGATTACCGCATTGTTTCATTTAAATAGTTAATTGATTTTTGATCAAATGTGACAAATTTTTAAAGATAATCAAACTATTAACTATTTCCTTTGACGAATTATAATTATGAAATATAAATTGTTAGTCAATAAACAGTGTCATCTTCAAATGCTCAATTTTGCCATTAAACAACAACTAAAGTCTTAACAGAATGTCACAAAAGACAAATTATATTGCTATCGAACTACTCACATCTTTATGTTCATCAATCAATTCAACAATTGTTGCTATCGTCACTTAATTATTGCTTATTTATGAATTTATTTACTCTAGAGACGATGAGAATAAATTTGTTGTGGCAACATGTTGCTGCCACATCTGTTGTTTCATCTCTCTTCGCTCCGTACGTGCGTTCTCTCGCTGTTGTTTGCTCTGCAACAAACTGTTGAGCGCTCATTTGGTGAGTCGACGCAATGCGCCGCACTTCAACAGTTGCTTGCCTACCTGCCTCAACCCCTCGACTCGTCGTTGTCCTCCTCCTCCTCCGCCCACTGCTGCCCCCTTTGTATGGCCATGCTTTCAAAAGAACTGGGTCTGCTGTCAGTCAGTCGCATGCGTGAATTGCAGAGGCGAAACAATCAAAGTGTCAATTAAAATATGCACAAAAACAAACACGAAGAAATCGCTTCAACAGGCGTTAAACTGTTGTAAGCTATTAAGAAATTGAGGGACTTCACAAAAAAAAAAAGAAAAGGTGCGATTACGAATGTAACTGGGAAAGTGCGAATGCAGAGAAGCTGCCGCTGTGGTCGCTGCAGCAATATTTATAACACTCACGAGTGCCTTTATTTCCGCATGAATCATTTGCCGCTCTGCTCTGCTCGGCGCATAAATTCCTTGTTTTTATTTTCCTTCATTTCCTTTTTTCCTGTTTTTTTTTTTTATACCCGCTACAAATACTATAAAAGGGTATTATTACTTTGTGGCTCTAGGAAATTAATGTAACAGGCAGAAGAAGGCATATTCGCCCCTATAAAGTATATATATTCTTGATCAGCCGAATCCGTCTGTCTGTCTGTCCATCCGTATGAACAACTAGATCTAGGAGACTATGAGAAATAGAGATAAAATTGTTTGTTATGATACCACGCAGATCAAGTTTGTCTCAAATATTTGACACGCCCACTTCCGCCTCCGGAAATCAACAAATCGAATAACAAGTGTAATTTTGTTTCATTGTGTGACGATTTGAATTATTTTTCACATTATGGAATATTTTTAATGAAGTACTATATCAATATACCAAATATGACCATTGATATATTATAGTATTTTTGCAGTATTTCATTTGGTATATTTTAAGAACAGTACCGCAGTGTTTTGCTTTCATTAAAAATGGATAGCGGATATATCATAGTCGGGTACACTCGACTGTAGCTTTCTTTCTTTTTTTTTTTTTTGCCTACTCGACTCGCCAGTCATAGTGCTGTGTCCTGGCTGGATGTCCTGCTCCGTCCTCTCCCAGTGCGTGCGGCAGTAGCACTTTTTATGAGCTGTCGTCGTTGTCGTCGTCGTCGTCGTTGTGCCTATGGCCCAACACTCGACGCATAGCGTTGGCATTTTTGGTAGCTTTAACAATGAAATTCCAGGCATTTTATGACCTGAACTCGTATTTTGCCTGTTGAATTTCATCAGCTTTTGTTGTAGTTCATGTGCCTTGCATGCATGTTGGAGGGATCATGTTTTTGAATGGGGCATGATGATGATGATATTCCCCCTTGTGTGGCGTTAATTATGATAAATGTGCTTCTAATAAACTTTGTAGCTGTGTCAGAGACGCTGTCATAAGGTTGCCCTGCCCCCATCGCAATAATGTTTGCTAACTGACCGTATCCTACCAACGAATGAACGAGCGAACGAACGAGCGTCTAAGCCAACTTCCGAGCCACGTTAATGCATTTTCTTGTCGTGAAACATGTGCTAATGGCATTTCCTGTACAACTGGCCATTAGCACACCAAATGACGTTAGTTCTACTCGATGGTGTTGTTGTTAAGCTGCTGCTGCTGCTGCTGCTGCTGCTGCTGCTGCAGTTGTAATACCTACATGTCCAGGTGACTGACAGAGAGAAGGAGAGTGAAAATAGAGAATCAAGTAGTCAATCGATGAGTCAGTTAAGCAAGCACGTGTTCAGCCCGTGATTGCAAGTTGATGTCATTTGGTGAACAACGACATCCACATCCACATCGACTCGTAACACTTTACTCAATGGACGTTGCATTAACGCTTATTCAATCAACGTTTAACGCAAATTACCTATTAAATCGAGCCTAAATATATCTCTGCGAATTATGGCCAAGTAATTTGATTAGATCATAAGCGACGCTGTTAAATGCCCTCCAGTAGTCGTGTTTATCTATATGTGTGTGTGTGTGCCTCTGTCTGTATCTGTGATAAAATTGAAGCATTGTTCATGCCAATTACACACAGACAACAGACAATACCAGCAAATGCGCAACGTAATAAAGCATTTGCAGAAATCATAGTAAATCAAAATTCCAAACTCGGGTTTTTGTAGCATACTTTTGTGCGCACCACAAAAATAAATTTTTGCTGCTAGTTATTTTTATTAAAGTTGCTTATTCATTAATTCAACCATAAAAACAACTAAACAAACTCTATAAAAAGCTCTCTTTTTCATGCTGCACAGTTGTTTAATAGTTTTTATAAAAGTTGTTTTGGTTGGCAGTTATTTTTAATTAGTTTGTAATTGTAACAATTATATCAACTAATTAAATAATAAAATTATTAAGCATGCATAATTAAATAAATGCATTTAGTTGTGTCATAAAAAGACATTAGAAAAAACTCATATTTTATTTAATTTTCATAATTATTTAACACAATTGCTGAATAGTTTTCATAAAGCTGCAAATATTTTTAGCTACTTTAATTGTAAAATTTATTTTCAGTTTACGAGCTTGTACAAATAATAAAAAAAAATAATGAAATTATCACTTGAAATATTGAAATAATAAATGTAACATAATATGATATAATTTTATGGAATTGCAATGCACATTACAAATTTAATTTACTAATAAGTACAGTTAAAATATTAAAGGTGCCGCGTTTGTTTGCAACGAAATTTAATATTAGCGCAACTTTCGTTGAAAATCCAATAACGAAATTTAACATATATATTCAAAAACATTTTTAAATGAAATTATTTCAAATGTGAAATATTTACCATCAAAATTGTCAACGTACAATTGTCGACTGAACATAAAATATGCATTTGAAATGTCAGCAGCAGTCGTCAAAATCCGTTTGCTTAAAGCATGAATGTTTTCCAATTATAATATATATACATATATATCACAAAAGTTCATGCTTTTATTATGCAACTTGTTTAAGAATTACATGTGCTTGCAAATATGTTATAAACTGTTTAAGTAGATTACGAAATTAATTGTTTTTTACTACAAACGTTTTATGACCACTTAATTAATACAACGATTCTTCAATGAATTGAAAATAATAATAATTCTTATTAATATTTTAATAAACATTATGCTGATGTGCGTGTTCATTTTACTTCGTCTTTTGCATTAATTAATTAAATGAATTGAAAAGAAAACATTGCGCATACGACATGTGGTCAAGGCATCGCCTGTGCACATTGAGTTTTAATGAAGTGTCGAGTATGATATGATACGTTTTTAATGGGGCTAGTCGTTAACTTGCATTTGCAGTTATAACAACAAAAAGGTGTGTCGCAAAATTGCAATTCTAATTGAGATGAAAAAGAGACTGAGAGACTGAACAAAAATTTCGAGTGACCACTTCACAGGGTTTTTTTTTTTTGTGTGCTCTGAGTTTTTGAAAATTCAATCTAAAAACAATTGCATAAAATTATGCGCAACAGAGCGAGAAATTAGTTTTTTAGTGGCAACATTTGCTGCTGTCAACGGTGTCAAGTGTTGTAAGAGGCGAGCCTGACATGACCTCAATTCGCATCCACATGCTACGTTCTTGTTTCTCTTCATCCTCAATGCTGTGCAAGTCTTGGGCAAACAAAACCGAGCAGAGGCAGGCAACGCATCGTTTGCTTTTTGCTGCATGTAGATGACGACACTTGCCAACGCGAAGCATCTTTTCTGAGTGTGTGTGTGTGTGTGTGTGTGTGTGTGTGCATGATGTCCTGATGAATTTCATGCCTGGCTTGGCCAACAATGTCTTTTATTTGTGGAGTCTCTGTCTCTGTCTGCGTTCCTAGCGTGCGTCTGATTTTTGAGTGCCTTAATTATTCAAGTAATCGCCAGTCGCCCGCCCACTTCGCTTTGTTTCCTTTGAGGCAACCCTTTGCTGCCTTGGTTTTTGGTCGTCTTAAGCTGCTTGCCAAATTATATGCGCAATTATGAGCATGTCGCTCGCTGAGCAACAGCTGCCAGCCAAGGACATCATCCGACAGAGCATAGCCAGACAGAACAGGCGATGTTGTTGCTAGCCAAAAAGTTAATTTCAAAACACATTTCACTGAGCTCATTAAGCATACGCCCCCCTGGCCCACCCTCCTTCAACCATCCAGCTAAGCAAAGCCAACTTTTAGCTTATTCAAATGACTGAAAAACATTGCGTTTATTTACATTTGATTTGCAAAAGGATTTGCGTTTTGCCATCGACAACAGATTGCCGCATATTCAAATAACTGTATAGTTTTTTTCAACCGTTAAAACTCGCGTTCAAAAATGTACTTTTGATTTTATTTAAATTTAAATATTTATACGTTAATCGCATAAAAACCGCCACTCGAAATTTAAGTGCGCTCTTCCTCGCAAAACAAATTGCGTATACGCCACCTGCGCCCCAATAGAACACCGAAAAGAAAAAAGCTGCTGGCAGGTTCAATAGCGTTCGACGGCGTCTTTAATGGGTTTTTCGACTGGGCATAAAAAATACACACAGAGAAGCGAGAAACTCACCCCGACTGAGGTAAAAAGCCATTCAAATCGGGTGCATTGCACGTTGGCCATGTACGTTTATCAGCTATTGGCATTGGCATTGGCCGACCAAAAACAAAACAAAAAGAAACCACCAAAGCAATTTACATTTTGTTTACCTTTAGCATCTCATACCCATCTAAATTTCCCCTTTTTATTTGGTTGTACTTTAGTTGGACAGGTTTTTTGGGTGCCATTGATTCACTGGCCGTGGCAGTGCTTAAGCGGACACCAAGATGATGGTCTGACTTGGCTTTGGGGTTTTCATTTTATATTTCTCACTTCATTTGGGGTTCCAGCTAAATTGTTTGGCATCGCTTCAACACTTTACATACATTTGCATAAACAACAACAGCAGCAGCAGCAATAGCAATAGCAACAGCAACGCGAAGTCAACGCTTTAATAAACGACCTCGACTGAAGCGTTGCGCCATTAAAGCTCACTCTCTGTTTAACTTGGCCAACAACAAGAAGAGAGCCAAAAAAGCGTAGCATACTTTTCTGCGTGTGAGACGCAATTGCGCTCAACTTTTATGGCCACTTTAGGCAGGTGGCTGACTGCCTCTCTCTTAGTGTACGTGTATTCTGTGTAGATTTCTTGTCTTGCTGCTGATTATTTGCAGCTTATTGCGTTTATGCGACGCTTATCGCATTCGCATGAAAATCGCATTAAGATTACTTTTGCCAAAAGGGGCCTACATAAAGCCATCGTCATCTCCATCGCCATCGCCATCGTCATCTGCTTGTGTGCGTGGCATAACTGTGATTTTACTCTACCAGAGCCATTGGCATTGGCTGCCGTTTGGTTGGTTGCTTCTTGCTTTTGCTGGCTATTTACATAGCTCATTGTGGGGGCGTCTTCTGTTGGCTTTGCTTAACTGTTTTGTCGGCAGCTGTTTGATTAGCCCGGTCAGCCATGTCACAAAAGTAAATACTCATACGAGGGCAGATACGAAAATGTTTAAGTTTGTTTAGTAATTCAATTATGATACACAAATTTGATTAGCATGCATTGTAATTATTATTTTTAGTAAAATAAATTACGTATTGTGAACGCATGTTATGTTTATTTAACTCGTAAGCAAAGACTGACCGAGACTTCTTTTAGCATCGCATGTTATAGATATGTTAATGCTACAACATCGCTAGTCTTGCCATATTATTATGTATTCAGCACTGCCAGCCTGTTAAAGTATTAAATTTCCTGTTTTGCTTATTTGCGCAGCATTCAGGATTATTTGTGTTGCATACTTTTATGCGCTGTCCAAAAATATATATTTCGCTGGCCGTCTTTTTCTATTAAGGTTACTTATTAAATTATTAAAATAATCCTAATAATCCGATAGATTATAAATGAAGCATTACTCCGAGCATTGTGCTATTAAAAATTGACTTCACCCACCTCTGAAATTTATCATAATATTTTAAGCAATTATTTATTCTCAGTTTTAGTTTCTTCTTGTAATGCTTCATTTCATATTCTATTAGAGTAATAGGTTTCATTGCGATTTAATTAGTATTCTGCTACGAACAGCAAGGCAGTTTAACCTCACCAGCTTAAATTTTTAATTCATTAATTCCATAATTCACTTAACAATAAAAACCTACCAATTCAGCACTATTAGAAAAAAAAGAGATGCTACTTTATCACTTGATTCACCCTCGTTTCAGCATTGTTTATCGTTCAAATCTCGGTGATTTTGTGCTTTTGTCTTGTTTGGCTATTTAATCAAGGCCACCAAAGGCCGTCAAATGTGCAAATATTTGTTACTGGCCTGCCTCAATCCTCAACACATAACACAAAACACTCTACTCTACTTTATATATATTTGTAAATATGCCATGCAGATTCAAGGTTAGTTTACTATACACACACACATTCGTATATTTGCATAAGTCAAGTTGATGTTTTTGGCCCCGAAAAAAAAATACAACAACAACAACAACATGTATCTCTTGCTTATCTTTGGTGACCTACTTATTGCCTCATTTATTTATGAGAATTTAATGAAAACTTTCTAGCTAAAATATGCAAATTAATTTGAATAATTTACTGTCCCCTGTGACAAGATAGAGCGACCCAAAAGATATTCGCAACTCTGCTCCCAAGGAGCACTCTAAACTGCTGCAACAAAATGTTGTCGTAAAAATTTTATTCAGATAAGGAAAGAACCAAACCAAAGCAAGCAAAAAAATACTTTTACGACACATCTATGTTTATGATTGTGTCGTTGCTCTAATATAGTAGTAATTGAAATGAATGTTCTAATTTTCATAAATATATTACGAGCTGTTGTTAGGCTAATTAGTCGGAGCGCCCTTAAAACTTTATGCGAGTTTTTATAACCTCTAAGGATAGACGGGAATTATTGCTTAGTGAAACAATATAGTTATGTCCTGCTGTCAATGTTTCTCTAAAAACACTCATGATATAAAAGATTGAGCTACCCAATTTTATGACAAATCAAATTTGGTTTGAAATTCTGGAATTCATTTCAAAAAAATATATATTACCGAAATGATCTTTAAAGGTTATTTAGCAAGCAATTTATATAAACAATAAATTTATATATTTTAATACATAAGTTTCACCGAACGAGTATCTCAAAGTCGAGCACTCTTAGCAGTTGTTTTCTTACATTCTTTTATTAATATGTATATAAAAGTTCTGCTTTTCAAAGGCAAAAGTTGAATAATACCGAATTATTTTATAAGGCGAGTACTTCAAAGTCGAGCACACTCAACATTCTTTTATTGATACCAAATTTTGTTGTATACATATTTAAATTCTTGTTTTTATTTAAAATAATATAAATTCAACCGAAATGATTCTTTTAAAATTGCTTTATTAAACAAACTATTTATAATAATTTATATAACAAAATAAATTAATATAAATTGTCATCGAAGTTGGACCTTGCGAGTATCTCAAAGTCGAGAACACTCAACCCGTTCTTACATTCCTTTATTGATATGTAGATAAAAGTTATGCGCTTCATAGCCAAAAGTTTAATAATCCCAAATTCTAGGAATTGAATGTGCTATTGAAATTGCAAATTCATTAAAGAATTTTTGCATATTCTCTGGAGCATAGACTTATATTAAAATGCGTTGATCAAGAGGAGAGTCTTAGGCAAAATCTGTAGAGCAATATTAATTTAACCCTTTTATGCTTTTGGGGCACTCAAAAAGAGAGAACCTTGGGCAGTTATAAAGCCATATTAAGTTTATGAAGCTCACAAAATTAAAGCTGAGGCAACAAAACTTGTTACGAAATTGAGTTGTAAGCCGCTTTTATGGCGCAACCTGTACGCCAAAGCACCAAAGTCACGTTAAGCCAGGCATAGTTGCAGTCTCTCTGACTCTTGTCTGGTGTCCTTTAAACGGCTGCTTGTAAGGCTTTCGCACAAAAGGACACTCGCTGAACAATTTTAACGCATTGTTTTGTCTATCCACAGACACAGACAGACAGATAGACGGCATAGAATGGCAGATATTATGCAGATTCCAAGCATATTTAAGTAGTTCCAACTTTGTTGGGAAGAGCATGAGATTAAAGTTGACACCATTTCTGCCAGCATGGCGCATGGCTTCATTTCGTGTGTGTCCTGGCTCATTCGTGTTGGGCCCAAAAACAGAGAAGTAGAGTCGAGTATTGAGTTTCGTACGTGCTGCTATCTGGGCACAGTGCGTGACCAAAGTATCCATCCACCTTGGGTTACAACAATGCCACGTCTTGGACCGCGTCAAACTGATGCGCTTTTGATAACTTGTTTGTACGCTGCTAACAACTTTGTTGTTGTCCAACAGACGGACAGACGGACAGAATGGGGATTGAGAGAAGGCATGCGGCGTGACTTGGCGACGAGTTGACGCCATCAAGTTGATAAATAGTTTCACAGTTGTCAATTCTACGGCATACAAAATATATATATAGTATTGTATTGGGACAGCAGGGAAAGCCTTGGCATTACACGCGCCTGTCAACCGTAAGTTGATTGAAATTAAAAACAAGCTCAATGATTTTACACACAGATACACACAGCTGACACACAATTGCAGACTGTCTGCCTTTTTTTATATATATATATATGTATTTTTTTTCTGCTGTCAGCTGAAGCTGAAAAACTCCCACACACACAGAAGCACAGGTGGAAAAGTTCTCAGGCGTGTCGCGGTTGATAATTTCTTTTCCGTTTTCCGCATGGCTTTAAAAATTTTACGCCGCAGGCGTTTAAAGCTTCTTTGTTTCTTTTCTTCGCACTTGTCACATATAAAAAAATTTAATGCACTTGAAAGGCATGAGATGAAAATGAACATCAAAAAAGCAAGAGAAGCGCACACATAAAATTTTCTTGTTGAAATAACAACAAGATTTTACACTCAGTGCGTTTCTCAACGGCATTTACGAGCCGGACACCTGTCGTCCTAGAAGTGGACAAGAAGATTTTGATGCAAGTCTTTTGTGATGTGGAATGACACGAGCTGACAGCCTTAGAACAGTTGAGTTTAAGCTTCCTGTGCACTTGCTTCTATTTTGCTTGGCATGAAGCTTTAAAGTGCTTTCAAAGCTGTTGTCAAGTGTAGCAAAGATTTGGGGAAAGTGTTCCTGTTTTTTATTCAAAGTAAACTTTGTTTTATTTCAATTGCAATCCTGCTGATTTGCTGCCCTATAATAAATGTTCTACTTGTCTAACATATTTGAGGTAATTTTACACTATTTATAGCTCATTTTCTAACTCAAATTGCTCACTCTTAATTACTAGTAAACATTCAATTTGGAATAAAAAATATTTTTCTCTACAAATTTAGAAGTGCAAAGTCTTACTCACCTCTTATTAAAGTGGATTCTACAAGCAGCAACTCCAAAATCGCTTTAAGTTTGCAGCAAATTAGATTTTCAGACTTTCATATCAATTCCAATTGGAATGTGATGCTGGAGTCGTAAATGACGTCACAATTGCCATTCAAATTGCTAGTGTCCACAATAAGCACTTTTCTGCAAGGGGTTGCAGCGAAAGCGGCTGCAGTTGCCACTTTCGGTTGTGATGGCTTGTGCTACACTTTCTATAATGTTAAACGAAGATTTTGACGATCGTTTCTTTATATTTGCGGAAAACCAAAAAATTGAGTTGATTTCACTTTTTTTGCCCGCCATTTTTGCAATTGCGTTGAAGCATAACAACTTTTCACTACCGTTCCCGCCACGAACAATAAATGCGTGTCAGTGTGTACACACCGATTTGTGCAAACTTATTCGCTGGCACAATCGATATCATTTTCGATATTTTCAGGCGGTTAAGGCTTTCAGCTAATCGAAATCACTTGAATTTGAAAATAGAATTAGAAATACAAACTTTGAAGCTGCTCTGGTACTGCAGCAAGTTTTTAAAGCGCTTTGAGCCATGATTAAGCTCACTTGCAGCTTTCCAAGCCGCACTTGGTAATATCAATTGGCGAAAGTATCACTTGCTGCTGGAGCAGCATTGTGCAGCATGCGCTGCTTGGCAAGCTTTGAAGCTGGCAAGTGCTATCAATTACTTAGCTCTGTGGCAACCCATGTCATTGAGGCTTAATCAATTTAACTGTCAGTTTAATGGCCACTTAGAGGCAGGCACACCTATGCCATTTTCAAGCAACAAAACACTTCGCAGCATAACATCAAAAGTAGCAGACGCGTCGTATGCGTAATAATTGAAAAGGCAACAAAATGTTGTAAACAACTTGTAGGCAATTGACGAGCATATACAGCATTAAGTGAGGCGTGTAAAGCGCCATTTGAGTTTGAGTGGTGCAAATTGCTTGCAGAGTAGAGGGTGGTGCGCTTTTAATGATATAGTAAATGTGAGATAGGCGCAAAAACATAACGAGCCATCATCAATCGATGTTTACAACACTTGACCTACAGTCTCAGCCTCAAAGTGGGCATAAATAATTCAGGATATTGAATAACATTGCCTCCCTCCCCTAGCTATTGTGTGTGCTATGTGTGTGTGAGTGCGATTTATGGCACCCCAGGGAAATGACGCCTTATGAATGTCATTTTAATAAACAGTGAAAGAACTTTGACAATATTGTGTGTACGTGTGTGTGTGTGAGTGTTAGTGTTAGTGTTTTGTTGAACAGTTGGACACAAATCTAAAAGCTATTTTTGTGACGCTTGTGTCTATTGATAGACACACGAGAAAGTTATTCAAGCTGTTACGTATGTCTATCTCTCTCGTATGTCCCATGTCTATCTAACATATCAGCAATTTTCGCATACGCATATCAATGATACTGATGGAGTGAGAGTCTCTCTATCTAGTCTCTCTGCATGCGTCATGTCTGAAATGGCACACGCAAAACTGTTATATAGATAGATAGACAGCACAGCACAGCACAAAACAGAGAGACAAAAGCAACTGAAGTGCGGGGGCTGCCCCAGACTACAAAAACTCGTATTCATTGGTTCTCTGTGATGAAAATGTGTATTTGACGCACCACAAACATTTATCAAGTGGTTCGCTCAATTTGGCAAATCTAAACGTCTATGGGCGCAATTCATTTGATTCGCTTTTCCGCACTTTCGCTCGTATTGATTTTGCCAAACAACTTTCGTTGTGGCTTCCACACAAAATTCGTTGCCTACTTTCGGGCTCTGTTTATTTGAACGACGCAACGCTTGGCAAACGGAAAGTTTAAAGGCACTTTCGGCACGCTCTGCTAATTACCTGCGCTCATCATTGACGTCATTTGCATGCACTGCGAAACTCTCTTCAAAATTTCAATCACAATCACTTACAATAGTCGTTTCGTTTCGTCCTCCCACCGAAGACCCAAAAACTTTAGCCCTTTGTTATGGCAATACTTATGGCATTTTGTTGCCATTTTCTCTGCGTATTTCATTTTGCTTGGCATGTAAACATGGCTGCAGGGCGAGGAGCGGAGGGGGGCATGGCACCCACACCTGCGCCATCGCTCTCAACGTTTTATTTAAGTTTTCTTTTTTACCTACATTGTTTATACATTTGCCTTTAATGCAAACTGGCAGTCGAAGCCACCCTCAGTTTATTTTCAACCTCAACTTTTGCGCGATGCTCTGTTTGCTTTAACATTGAAAAGGTTTTTTTTCGGTTCTGTTCTGTTCGGTTTGGTTTGGTCTCGGACTCATAAAGCGACCGACGGACTTTTCAACTTTGTTTGTTTTTCTTTTTTTTTTCCTTTTTTCCACCCGCTGAGGTTTTTATTCTTGTTCTGTTTTTAACATTCCCATTGCCTAGGTGAGAATGAGGTACAAAACTTCAGCTCTCGCTTTCTTTCCCACATTCTTTGCTTATATAAGGAGAGCAACAAAGGCATCACGAGTACGCTTACTTAATATATTATATACATCGCAGTGGCAGCAACAAAAGGTCAATGAACAATTGACAAAGTCACATTGCGTTGCGTTGCTGACTCCGCTGCATAAATGGCATTTAAAAAGTTTTATATTATAGTTTGTCGACACTTGGCAAGTGCCATTAAAATTGCGGTGATTCCTTTCCTTACTTCTACTTTCTACTTTGCTGTTCAGAACAACAACTGCGAGTTTGTCAAAGCGTTTGATAGCGTTGCATTTGATGTTTTCTCTCCACGCTTAATTAAAACTTGGCAATTAACACTTTGTTATTGCTCACTTAAGTGCAGTAGATCATTAAAAACTGCACCATGTCATTTAATTTATGTGTATTAAATTTTATTGCTCTAGTTTTTATGGTTATTGAGATTAGTTGTTTGTTCCGCAGCAAGACAATATTTCGTTTAATTTGTAAACTAATAGTAATTTTAATTGATAAATGAAATACAATTTAAGATAAGTAGCTCAATTATAAAACAAAGCGCTAACCTATATTCAAAATCTAAAAGTCTGTTGTATTGATATTAACAAAATGGCCAGACGAATAAAAATAACAATTGCACGTGTTACAAAAGTTCAGTTATCAATCCGTTATCTTTTCACTATATGTTATATACATACATATATAGTCAAATATTATCTGTTGATTAGACCTTAGAAAAAAACAATTCAGTGAGAGTCTTTTATAAGTAGAGTTAAACATTTGCTCATTTTATTTTGCCATTTATAATACATCAATTGAACAAACCTTATTTCATTTAAATCATTTTAAAATGCTTACACTTGCAATTGGTTTAACATTTTTTATATTTGTATTAATAATTGTTTTTATGGTAAAAAGGCGTCAAAATTTCTCGCAGTAATTTATTAAATAACTAAACATTTCATCTTTAACTAAGAAATTACATCATTTCCAATTTTTCCTCTTACCCTGCAGAAGTTTCATCCGATTTTCCAAACAACAAGTAAGTTTAAAATAGATGAAAACTTTGAATATCTTTATAAATAAATAATTTTACATTCAAATGAAAACGCAGCTGAGATCAAATACTACAAACTGGGTAGGTTCTAGTATTTAAATAAACTTAACAAGTAATATATTCATTAATTATTTCAGAGCATATTTACCAATCCAAATAATGCAAGAAACATAATTTAAATACTTTACTTCTTCTTCGCTTTTTAACTTAAATAATAAAATTGACGACATCACAATTCCTACATCGTCATTTTAAAAATAAAAACTGAAAAATTTGGTCACTCTAAAAGTTAGTAAAGAATATCGATAGTCTGGCATTTCGATAACATCAACTTTATCAGATTGTTTATTTAGAATAAAGCTTTATTTATTAAATTTTATGTAATTTCAATTCCAAATCATTTGCATTTTTACAATATTTGTGACACATTAAATTATTATTTGATAGTTTTTAATACGCTCTTATGATTAAAAATAGCATATGGTAGATAAGGAGATCTAAGGAGGAAATTATTATAACCATTAACAATCGTCTAAAAATCTTTACTGTGTTTATTTTAAAGAACAGATTAACAAATAATCCACAAATATTGACAATATTCAAATATGCTATTGAAATATTATAAAGAGATATTACTATAACAAATCAAGTTTATGAATGCAATAATAAAACTTTTCAAAGACATACGATAATTAATTTTATGCAAATACATGTTAATATATTACCCAAGTCCTGGTAACCTTTAACTGCAGCAATCGATTTAAATTTAACAATCAAATACGTATTTTTCTATATTTAATGGCCTAAAGTCTGCAATCTACTTATGAGTAATGTCTTGACTTTTGTTTGTCTGCTATCAGCTAAACAAATTGACCAAACAAACTAACAAAAATCGAAGTTATCAGTCGTTATCTATATCCATATTGCCAGTTGATTAGACATGAGCGAACCAAGCCATGCGATTTTTGTAAACCAATTGCTCAGTTTATTTTGGCACTTGAAATGAGGCAATTGTTTTCCTAAGAGAGTACACTAAATAAAAAGTATATATTTCAAAATGTTAGAGTTTTGGATTGGTTTGTCGATTGCATTTTCGATATTCTCCATCACATCCATGGTGGTTATGATGAGAAGGCGTCAAAAGGCCAACAAAAATGTTGGCTACGTCATCAATGATACCAACAGTGAGTAATGCTCTGAACAGATCTTTAACTGCTACTTTTATCTTTAAACATTTAATTAACTGAAAGTACTTCCCCTATGCACTATAGCACCTGTTACAGTCACCTCGGCTACACACACAGCTCCTGGGGGAATTCCACAGACACATTATCCACAAGGACCTGTTACGCATTTTATGCATCCTGCTGCACCAGTCACACAATATACACCAGCTGGTGTTCCAACGACAGTTTACCCACCACCCCCCAACTATCAGCAGTCCAATGCTTATGCCACATATCCATCACCAATATCTAGGTAAATTTATGGTCTGATAATTGCTTTTGACACTTATGTTATTAATATTATAATATTATTTTTGTAGCCAAATGACAGTGCAGTTGACGACAGTGCAAGTACCACAGTCCAGGTAGGACCTACTATTTACTATTTAATTAATTAAAGCAACTAAAATATTTCAACAATTCTTTCCAGCTTAAACACCAGCAGTCCAACCGTACAACAGCGTTCGTTAAACAATGAAACAGCAGCTGTCTCTGATCCTACTGTGCTTCCAAGCGGCGAGGAGAAACGTGCCTTGCACCAAATGCACTCTGGAGCAGTAGAATCAGTTAGCCAGATATAAACACTTTTGTAATGGCCTTTATAAAATAAATTTGGCAAATACACAATTTCCGTTCGTTTTAATTTTTTTAAACTGACCCGCCCTAACATGGTCACTCTTACAGCCAGCTGCTTATCAACTATCGATAGCTGGAACTTTCGATTTCAATAGCGGGACGTTGCCAGACACTTTCAACAAGTTTAGTGTTTGAGTTAAATTTAAAAGGTTAAAGTGGCATATTATTAATCTTGAAACATAATACCACTATTTTAATTACTAGCTCTATAATTAAGAAATGAGCTGCAGATTTTATTGAATACTCATTTTAACTACATATCTCAGCTGGCGCGTATGTATGACAGAAATAATCGATAGTCTGGCAACACAGTACCTCAGTTCGTCTTTGCCGTGCAACTTCGATTGCAACCGAAATTTTCCAGACGGGAAAACACAACGATTTGTTTGATTTTAATTAATTAATTGCAAACGCAGTGTCGTTTCAATTTAAATAACAGTAGAAACATGTTGGTCAACGAGGCGAGACAAGTGCTAAGCCGCGCCAGCTCCTTGGCTGCACGTCACCAGGTGAGAAAGAAGCCAACGTCAAAAAAGTTGTCTCCTGATTTGTGTGCTATAAGAGAGGGGGCGTGGCGGAGGGGGTGTGTTTGTACAGTGGACAGTGCCATTATATAAGATTAATCCCAAAAAATATTTAGTAAAAACTAGATAATTTGCGATAAAATTCCAACTGAAATTTGGGGCGCATATTTCGATGATTATGTAAACGTTTTTTTTGCATTGCGTGATACGATTTTTTTGCTAATTTAATAATGATTATTGTTATTATTTTTGCAGCTGCGTGCTATCAGCAACACAACGCAGGTGGAGCAACAGGCCAAGCCCAAAGAGGCTCTCGAACCCCAGATCAAGAAATTCGAGATCTACCGCTGGAATCCCGACAATGCCGGCGAGAAGCCTTTCATGCAGACCTATGAGGTGAACATGCGTGAATGCGGCCCAATGGTGTTGGATGCTCTTATCAAGATCAAGAACGAAATGGATCCAACACTGACATTCCGTCGCTCGTGCCGCGAGGGCATCTGCGGTTCCTGTGCCATGAACATTGGCGGCACCAACACTTTGGCCTGCATCAGCAAGATCGATGCTACCAGCTCTAAGCCACTGAAGGTTTATCCCTTGCCCCATATGTATGTGGTGCGTGATTTAGTGCCGGACATGAATAACTTCTATGAGCAGTACAAGAACATCCAGCCCTGGCTGCAGCGCAAGTAAATACAAGGTTTATAGCTACAGGTCTCTTATTAACACACTCTCTCCTTTGCTCTAGAAATGAAGCTGGCGAACAGAAGGGTAAGGCACAGTATTTGCAGTCTGTTGAGGATCGTTCCAAGCTGGACGGTTTATACGAGTGCATCTTGTGCGCCTGCTGCTCCACCTCGTGCCCATCGTACTGGTGGAATGCGGAGAAGTACTTAGGTCCCGCTGTGTTGATGCAGGCTTATCGCTGGATCATTGATTCGCGTGACGAGAACACTGTTGAGCGTCTCAGCAAGCTTAAGGATCCCTTCAGCGTGTATCGCTGTCACACCATCATGAACTGCACACGCACCTGTCCCAAGGGTCTGAATCCTGGTCGCGCCATTGCCGAGATCAAGAAGTTGCTGTCGGGTCTTGCCTCGAAGCCGGCGCCCAAGCTGGAGACGGCAGCGTTGCATAAGTAAATAGAAAGAGAACAATTGTTTCTTGACCTATAGCAACCGCAACTTGATTGTACATCCTTTGACGCCCCTTCACAACAATATTTTTGGCTTATTGTTTCTAATTTATTTAAGCTTAAAGTAAAACGACATTTGTTAATACAGTTTGTAAAGGGAACCTTTGTAGTCGCAAGAACGTAATTAACTAAATGGTGTATCTATGAAATGCGTTGCCCAATTTTCAATTTTCTTAAGGAGCTGTTGGCGATGTCTCGTCATTCATTTGTATGTCATCGGCTGAATAAAAGTCCTGGGTGACTGGAATAACACGGTCGTTGGTCTCGTCGTCTTCCTCATCGTGACTGTCCGTATCCTCACTATCATCGTTTGCTATAGGAACCACAAATCGTTAATAAACAATTCATTTATATTGATTGTTTATTTACCATCCTCGTCGTCGGTCTCGATGCCGGGCATAGTGAGCACCTTGCCAAGTGGCTGCAAATCCGTGGCTGCAGTCTTCAGCGATTCACGCTATATGTCATTGTAAATTACACAAATAAAATATATATAGGGAAATACATCTGATCAGACTATACCCAATTTCTGCGCTCATCCTCGTAACGCTTTGTTTGTGCCTCGTCATCGGTGGCGACGTCAAACCAAAAGCGATTCGCCACCGATGGCTTAAGATTGGGAAAGAATGGTATCATTGACATCTTAGGATTTTCAATCAAAGTATGTTTTCCGTTTAATTTTTGTTTATATTCCTTTTGTTTTTGCAAGCCAAATATGTCGACAGTCCGGTAACTTCGTAAGTGTGTACATGCGAAACATCTGCAGTTATCGATTAGCGCTGTTGTTAGTGTTACTACTTTTTCCGATTTAACATTTTAAAATGAATATAATAAGAACTAGCTCGGTGTTCCTATATTGGTATATCTGCGATAAAAGAAATTGAATTTGAAATACATCGATGGTTTCCATAAAAAATCGAAAAATGTGATTTTGCCATCGGTATTTCTCCATTTGTTATCGTCGGCAACTCGCATATCGAAAACATACATATTTATTATTGCATTGAAAGGTGAACAATAATAATCGTCAAAAGCAAACTATGATTGAAATTACCTGCAACGATCGCCTGGGGAAAAAGGTAATGTAATGCTGCTACATAGTAATCATATAATTAATGTGCATTATTCGCAATATAGGTGCGTGTGAAATGCAATCCCGACGACACAATTGGCGACCTCAAGAAGCTGATTGCGGCGCAAACGGGCACAAAACATGAGAAGATTGTGCTGAAGAAGTGGTATACGATCTACAAGGATCCTATTCGTCTATCCGATTGTGAGTAGTCATTTATTTATATTGAGAAGATATTTTTTGATAAGGTGATTTCACATGCAGATGAAATTCACGACGGCATGAATCTGGAGCTGTATTACCAATAGATTGGACTGGATCTAAATACCAGCTCAAAGAATACGAAACACCATTTTTTTACTGTCTGCTATGTAAACATAATTTATAGAAATAAACGATTATAAAGTTTTTAATTCATAAATTGAATTATTTTTATATTCAAGTTTTTATTACACTTATTAAGCACTCGTACCTTTCAAATATGGTTTTTGTTATTACATAATGCTTTAAAAGTAATCTTTAATCCTTTAAAATCGTAAAAAATATAATCTTTATTTAAAAGTAAATAAAAAATCGGAGTAGCAGTTTTTGAAAATACCAATATACATACATAGTTTGGAAAGTGTAAAATCACGGTATGGGGTATATTTGACGACGACAACTAGTATATTTACAAACTGTAGATACGGTCACGCTGTTCGTAAATATCGGACATTCGTAATTTTTCGGTCGCTCAAATCGGACGCATTTTGTTTTGTATTGATGCGCAAAGTCTATTTTTAAAACGCGCCGCGACCGCCAGTGAATACTAAATTGTGCAAAAGCACATTAAAACAAAAACTTTATAATTATTATTGCGTTACACAATTTGAATGTGTACAAAGTAAGAGAATTTCATATAAATTTGTTCGCTCTCTAACGCAATCGCTTGTATGTATACGTGTACGTGTGTCGGTGTGTCTATGTGTGTGCTGCGTGCCTCTTTTCCTTTTAGCCCGCTACAACAACAACAAAGCGTAGTCGTTTTTGGTGACGCAGATATGGCTGGGGAGGGAAAACTTGTTTAGATTTTCACACACCAAAAAACTAGAAGAGAAATACTTTGCAAAAGGGCGAAGCATTTGTCGATCGATTAACACCAAAGCAAAGTCGGTTTGTTTATGGTGTGGCCACATTGTAGACTGTATTTGTTGTATTTCATTTCCTTTTTGCTTCGTATTCGCATGCCCTTATAGTATGTGTGTGCGTGTGTTCCCTGCTATTTGCCGATTTGTGCAAGGCCCATCGGCAATGCGTATTGCTGTTGTTGTTATTATTTTTAGCATCGACTACACGCTCTCATTGCAATCTAATTAAAAACTCAAGCAATTGAGCTCATTTCCACACACGCATTGCATAATTTGTAAGTTAATGTTTTGGGCACTCGAGCATTGCAAAGAAACCGGGCACAAGTATTTCTGTATGTGTGTGCGTGCAATCTATGTGTGTGCTTAAGAGTATCGTCAGCAGCGAGTTTCATTAACAATTGTAGTTCGTTTGGTCCCCCTTGTTTTTTACCTCCTCCCACTATGAAGTGAAATCTTTGTTGCGTATTGTAAACAACCCACACCCTGTTACACACATTCAAGCACACCCTGTTACACATACGCACACGCATAAACAAACATGCTGAGCATTTGTTAAATTAGGAATTTATTACCTCCCCCCTGCCGCATATAATCTTAATGGCTTTTCTTTGCCCTTGCAGCTAGCTCCTTTAAGAAGAAGCATAAGCAGCAATGAGTGGGGAAATTTATCAGATAGAGACGCGCCGGCGATCGCGCTCAAAGACGCCATTTCTGCGCTCTAGCTGCGATCATGAGAACTGCGATCATGCCGGCGAGGAGGGGCATGTGCATCACAAGAAGAAGAAGTCATCGGCAGCCCCAAATGTGCGGTAAGTACTTGTAACTCTTTTGCCCATTAACCCAAAAAAAGAATAGAAAATAGAACACGAAGCTTATCACTTAAAACACGATGGCGCTCTGATATCAGCAAATGAAACTTCATTCATCTGATTAAAGATAACTACACAGAGTTGTTGCTTAGTCCAAAAATAATGAACGTTAATTTTAAAAACAAACGCCCAGCGTCATTAATACAACGCACATGGTCACCCTGTTGGGAGTGTACACATGTGTGTGAGTGACCATGACGTCATCGCCTTGTTATTCACACTCTCAGCGAAATTCTTAATAACGCAAGCAGCTGAAATTGCGAGCACGCTAGTGATGATCACTTATTCACTGTGACTGTGAACTCGCACTGGCAAGCAGTCACTGTTTTATAATGTGACCTTAATTAAAAGGCAAAAACATTTATATTTGTATATAATGCAATTTTTATTCTTCAGTTTAGGTGAACTATAATTGTATAAGCATTACATATGTACATAGGAATTTTAATATTTCAGAAGTAAACATGAATTTGAAGTACAAAATAAGATTAATGATGAGAAGAAACATAAAATAGATCACGATTGCTAAATATAAAGTAGATGCTGGCAAATGAGAGCCACTTTTTCTTTATCAAAATTCTAATTCTACAAAACTTCAGATTTATATTGTAAATCAATATAAGAAATCGATTTATTTAGTTTTATTTAACTAACAGTTTGATTTTATATTATTATCATTTATGCGCTCCTTTAAATTCAAGAACTTTAATTCTAATTTTTGAAAGATTCATATTATAATAGCTGTAATGTTAATATCTCTGAGCTATGTTCACTGTGATTGCCTTTCACTATTTTAGAATATGACCTCATTTATTGCTTTAAATACTGAATAGTGCTAGTTGTCTTAAAATTGATAAAGAGCAAATTCCTTAAGTTATAGATATCTCATTCAAATCAAATGAACAAGTTTAGAGTTGAGCATTCGCGTTCATTGTGACTTTGAGTCACTGTTTTACAATAAAAATTACTAATTGATGCTAAGTGCGGATTATTAAAGATATTGATACGTATAGACAATGTAGATATAATAACTAAACAAGCTTCTACAAATGGTGCGCAGTCGCGTGAATCGTTTGTTTTTGGCGCGCAAATTGAATCGAAACGTTTTGAGGCTCGCTTTTTAATGGATTGTTGTTCATCAGCGCAACGATGACGACATCGTTTGATGAGGTTGGGGGTACACTTGGCCATGAGAGATTTGTTTTCTCGTTGCTGTCGTTTTTTCCGTTTGCTTTTCAAGCCACAAAACTCAAATGCCGTTGGCCAGCGTTGTTGTCGTCGTTTGTTGTATGAAGGTCAGACAGGTTTATATTTGTAATTCATTTGTGAGCGCGCGTCTCGGTTGCTCTTTTTTGTGGTTTGTTGTTTTGATTCACATTTAGCTTAATGTCTGTTGTGTTGTGTGATTTCCGCAAACATTACTAAAACCCATTTGCATATTATATTTGCAGAACCATTGTCGAGGAGCACGTGGAGCATGCGAGCACCAGCAGCAGCAGCAGCATCAGCACAACAACCACACGCTCCAAGGGATTCACTCAGCTAACGTCGCTGTATTCGGGTGACGAAGCAACACCGGATGCCAAACGCAACCAACAAGCGGGCACAACTAGGAGCAGCAAGACGTCCACAGTGACCACGATGTTGACCAACACCAGCCAGAGATTGGGCAATGCTCTGCATAGCTTGACAGCAGCAGCGACCTCGACGCCACGCAACCACTTGGAGACCACGCAAAATGTGCTCAACTCGGCACAGGAGCGAAGTCGCACAAATGGTGCTGCTAATTTGAGTCCCGATCACATCGCCTACATTGAGTACAGAGATGCGGGTGAATACTGGAAGTGAGTAGGCCAAGCAAATCAAAGTAGACAGAGATTTGTATTCGTTACTGCTTTTCGTTTTCGTCTGTTATTAATCATGATTTCTGTTACGACTTGCAGCAAAACGCCGAAGACGGATTATACGTACTCGGAACTGTCGCCACATCGTCGCCAGCTGGCCCCTGGCATTGTGGCCATGCCGAATATGTCGCGACGCAGTCTGGCCAATCACAACGAGCGCGTTGATTTCATGGTGCAACAGAATCCGGCCCAAGAGGAGTTCATACGCCGTCGCTATCAGGCGAATTACACGCATCTGAACTACGATTCCAACGATGAGGTGGACATAACACGTTTTGGTCAGCAAAAGCAAAGTTGGTGGCTGCTGCGTTTCATCACCTTCATTGTGACCAGCGTGAGCAGCACTTGGTCGCGTATAACCAGCAGCTCCTCATCTACGGAGACGAATTCATATAAGAACTATTATGCCAATCAGCAGCGTCGTCAGCAACAAGGACTTGTCGCCACTTTTGTGTCGAGTGTATATCGTTACATTTACTTGGGCATTGCATCGGTGCTCAGTTTGGATACTTGGCTATTGAAATCGGGAAATGCGGAGAACAAATCGAAAAAGCGTTTCTTAATCTTGTTGCTGCTACTGTTGCCATTGCTGTTGCTAGCGGGTGAGTCTGAGAAATAAGAAAATAGATTCACTAGATGGCATCTATTGTATATTCAATGTAACGTCAAATATGTATAACATGCGCGCCCTGACATTGAGCAGAGCGTTGACAGCTAGCTAGCTGACCTTGAGGCATGCCTCATACCGCATGCACATATAGTTCACCTCTAGCTAAACTTGTCGCCTCTAGCAAAAATCATGACGTCAGCAGTGCGCGAATATGGAATTATATTTGATTTTATGCTGGAATGATAGCTGCTATTTTATTGATTTAATACCATAACAAACAAGAACATATTGCTGATTGCAACTTCCCAACCATTATTGCAGGTCTGTTCTATTATCTACATCCCAATGAAACCTTCCCACCCAGCTCCCTCAATCTCAACACATTCACACTACCCGATTTACCCAAGCTAGATGTTAGCGTTTATTTCAATGCCGAGCAATATGAATCGTTGCGTTCGCAGACCGTCGAGCAGGCGGTGAAATTGCGCGATTGGGCTGATGATTATTTGCTCTATTTGCAAAAGATCGGTCAGAATGTGGCCAACAAGGGACGGCAGTTGTTTCAGGCCAACGATGAGGTCTATTATGAGCGTATCTAATGAATATTTTCAGCATTTTTGCCATCGTTTCGTTTTCGAGCTGCTGCAACAGTTGCTCACCTAAGAAAAATAGAGAGACAAATACTACAATTTATTTTTGAATATGAACAACTTCAAGTACAAATTATTAAGCATTTCTTTATTTTTGCATTAGCGAGTCAGTCTCTCGTTAGTTAGATAACCCACCTAGAAATCGCATAATGACATCACATCAAACATCTTTACATCCCTCCCTTCCTACGCCCTCTCCCTTCCTCACAATTCTCTTTCATACACTTCTCAACTCTGCCCTCAAAAATGACGCCAAGTGGAAAGAAGGAATAGAGCGCTCTCGAATGTGCAGAAAATTCAATTACAAAATTTACATTACAAAATAATATTCATTCTTTTTGTCGAACAATTGTTGTAGGCTTTTGGGTTAACCAAAAATTACCAATTGCCCGCGACAAGTATTCATAATATTTTTTGTTGTCAAACAACGTACAATTTTTTGTGTAATTCTTTCGTTTGTTTGCCTTTGTAAATGTTAATTAAATAATAAAACAAAACAAACATTTTGAAAAGCGAAAAAAAGAATAGTTTGTTTTATTTGCCATTTTATTTGAGTTATTGCAACGATTGCGCGATGAAATGGTAAGTAAAATATTTATGAATCAATATTAGTTGGCCAGGCAAAAACTCAACTGAACTGAAAATAAACAGAACTCTATCCTTCTGCATTTGGCGTCGTCCCCAAAACCGATTCCTGCCCCATCCCCTAGAAGCAGTTCCTCCTAACCAATTGTTGCAAGAAGTCTCTGCAAATGTAGAAGGATATTTTCTGTTGGTCGCCAACTAATGTTGTTTCTTTGTGGCTTACAGCTTGGCATCAACTACCGCAGGAGCAGCGCCTGGAGTTGGTGCAACGTGGCGAGGCTTTGTTGCCGTTGCCACTCGCTTTGCTGGCCGCCGCACGAACGCAGCTGTTGCAGGCAGGAGTTGCCATCAAGTCGCTGGCGCAACTGCCAAGCGGACAAACGGAGTCGGAGGAATCAGCGGCCACCATCAAGCTGCAAATGGAGCAAATGCAGCAGAATATGCGCAAGTCGCTGACACCCGAGGAGTATGAGAATATACTGAATCATGTGAATAGCTATGTGCAACAGTTGGTGGAACTGAAGTTGCAGCAGCAGCGCGAGACGCAGGCACAAAAATTGTCGCCGCAACAAATTCAAATCATTGTGCAATTGATGCGCGAGAATCTTCAGCAATTTGCGGAGCAGAAGACGCAGTTCAGCGAACAACAGTTGGCGGATTTGGCGCTGCAGTTGAAGCTGCAGCTGCAACAGGCGGGCGAGTGGCAGACACAGCAGCCAGTCAGCTTAACTGCAGCACAGCTAGAAGAGATTACGCGTTTGATCAAGGCGGAAGTGAAACTGGAGGATAATCACTACACTTTGCTGTTGGAGCGCATTGATTTGACGGCACTGCTGAAGCGTTTGCTTGCGGCGCCAGAGTTGACAGAGTTGGTGGACAGTCGCATCCATTTGGCCATCAACCAAAAGCAGGAGCAGCACGTGGAGGGATCTGGTGGCCAGCAGGTGAACGCACAGCAAATCGAGCAATTGAATCGGGAAATTGCGTTCATCAAGTTGGCTCTGTCGGACAAGCATGCGGAGAACGCTGATCTGCAGCAATCGATCAGCAGTCTGAAACTGTCACAGGACGATCTCTTGGCACGTGTGCAACAGCATGAACTCGCACAGGACCAACGCTTCAGTGGCTTGTTGGCGGAGATCGAGAGCAAATTGACGGCACTGAATGAATCGCAGTTTGTGCTGCTCAATCGGCAGGTGAAACTGACGCTTGTCGAGATGCTGGGCTTCAAGCAGGCGGCTGGCGCTTCGATGGAGGATGACGTGGATCTGCAGAATTGGGTGCGCAGCATGTTTGTGGCCAAGGAGTATCTGGAGCAGCAGCTGCTCGAGCTGAATCAGCGAACCAACAACAATATTCGCGAGGAGATCGAGCGTTCCAGCATCGTGCTGATGGGCGACATCAGTGAGCGTCTAAAGCGAGAGATTCTGCTCAGCGTGGAGGTCAAACACAATGCGACCGTACAGGCCCAGAAGCTGGACATGCAGGAGCAACAGGTGCGCGACATTGTCAAGTCTGTGCTGGCCATTTACGATGCTGATAAAACGGGGCTCGTTGACTTTGCGCTGGAATCGGCGGGTGGCCAAATCTTGTCCACACGCTGCACCGAGAGCTATCAGACCAAGTCGGCCCAGATTTCGGTGTTTGGCATTCCGTTGTGGTATCCCACGAATACGCCTAGGGTTGCCATCTCCCCCAATGTGCAGCCAGGCGAGTGCTGGGCTTTTCAGGGATTCCCCGGTTTTCTGGGTAGGTAGACGGCATCATTGAATAGGCAATTATTTTGCAAATTTGTTTCCAATTCAATGCAGTGCTGAAGCTTAACTCCCTGGTCCACGTCACAGGCTTCACGCTGGAGCACATCTCCAAGAGTCTTTCGCCCACCGGACGCATTGATTCGGCGCCGCGTAACTTTACTGTTTGGGTAAGTCGTTGAAGTTACGTTAAATGCAAAACAAATAAACAACTTTCTGTATTCTTTGCAGGGACTCGAGCACGAAAAGGATCAGGAGCCTGTGCTCTTTGGTGAGTACGAGTATCAGGACAATGAGGCGGCGCTACAATACTTTGTCGTGCAAAACGTGGACATAAAGCGGCCCTATGAAATCGTCGAGCTGCGCATCGAGACAAATCACGGCCATCCGGATTACACGTGTCTCTATCGCTTCCGCGTCCATGGCAAACCGCCAGGCGCATAAAAAAATCCCACCCCTCAGGTCTCCCCACAATATATATAGTCATAAGATCAAGTTCAAGTCAGGTGTACATAAACAATGTCAGTGCCTTAAAAAGGAAAACAAACAAACTCTTAACAGCAGCTACTTACAACAACTACTATGCTGATAAAAAGCAGTTTAGGTTATAGCAAATTAGAGTCTATATATTATTGTATGATAAATAAGTCGGGCAAAGTGTGTGCGTTAAGTTCAATTTGTATATATACGTATATATAGTGTAGACGTTAAGCTTCATTCAACCTTTCTAAACTACTATTGTGTCCTATATTATTTATTATGTTTTTAGTTTTAAGTTTTTAACTGAATTTTTGTACCAAGCACAAGGCAAGCAAATCGCAATTGAATTGATTGAGAACGCATTTGCAAGTTAATTTTAAATTGTTCTTTTGCCATTTTTGTATAACGTTTAAAACTAAATAGTCATAGGCTTATCAACTAACTTAAACGGAGCCATATGCTTGCTATATAATTAAAATTGTTGTAAGTTACCCATAAGTTAAGTTCAAATTATGAATTATTTATATCTGGAGTCCCAATAGAAACAATCGAAAACTTTGCTGAAACACTGAAATACTATATCTCGATTTGAAGGCACTTAAAACATATCTCGAAAGCAAAACACACACAAACTAAGTTTAGCAAGTGAACCCAAAAATAGTTAACTAATTAGTTGTACTAACTACACGCTATTGTTGTTAAATATTAAGTACCAATTTTTGTATCCTATATCTACCACTATATTTAGGCTATACACAAAACTGATGCTTTAAACAGTTTTGTCGAATTTGCCATCTCTACGTCCAGTTTTTGCAGTTCTTTTTCTTACTTTTGAAATAAATGCGTTGCACAATGAAACATGAAATGTTTTATGTTTATTATGTTCTGGGACAAGTTAGATTTATGTTTGCTTAAAAGTCATGCCAAGATTGTAGTAATAAATCATATTTATATACTCAGTATTAAACAACTGAAACAGACGAGTCAACTATGCTACACTGTGAGATACCTGCTACTCATATTGAATAAAAGCAAAAATACTAAAATATATCATATATATTTATCGATAAAGTAGTACATTCGAAATATACCATAAAGAACACAATATGCCATATTATCAGCCAAAACAGGGAAGACCTAAACCGAAAAATTGAAATCAAATATCAAAATGTATCTGAAATTGAAATCATGGTGTAAAGTGAGGCTATACTATTTTTAGTTTATCCCCTTAAATTAAATTTTGATAACTATTTTGAAATCAGGTATTTATTGCTTGATCTCATTTGTATTTGTTGAACACACTAACATAGAATTTGATTTAGCATTCATTCAAATAGATTCACTTGAAATGAAAATTCTATCCATTTTTTAATATATTTCAATGCTGAATTATATATTTATTACTTGGCTCAAATTAAATCATTGCAGCAATTCGTAAAGTTTTTACATTTCTATATCTATTTTAATTGGATAGTTATTGTTTCAATATATGTATGTATGTATTTGTATCTGATGGACATAATGAAATAGCATTAAAATTACTTAATTTGAATTTACTAGAGAATTTTTATATTTTTCCTTTATCTATCTCAATGCTCAATTAGGTATTTATTGCTTGGCACAAATTAAATCATTGCAGTAATTCTTGTAGTTTTGGCAGCTATTTCTTTATTATGTAAATCGAGTAAAAGGCTTGTCTCAGATGAAATATAACACAATTGAAATATGCAAAGTGTTTGCCAAGTGCGATTTTAAATGCTCATAGCACAAACATTCCGAACATAACTCAATTACAATTACGATTTCTGCCCTCCATTTACTGCTGCATTGTTTTGGCAATAGTTTTGAAAAGTGTTTGTCATTTTGTTATCAACAAATGAACAGAGTTGTTAGAAGTTTGTGAGTGTGTGTCTGGGTGTTTATATTAGATAAGCTCATTAACAGATTTACAAGATTCTCATTAAAATGTATTGTCGGAGAAGGCTATTATTATCCTGCGAGGCATTTCATTTGGAAATTTCATTTTCCTTTCATGTTGTAATTTAACTGAATTCCACTTGGGGTACTAAAATGAACGTTGTGAACGTTGCAATTGCAAAGCAGACTGCAAAATGTATTTATTTCAATTTGGCCATAGTCAACAACAGCCATAAATACGTAAATGTAAGTGTGTGTTGCACATGTGTGTGTGTTGGTGAAGACAAGTTAAGCCAAGCAATCCTGGCAAAAGGAGTTCATATTTGGCACGCACTTAATTAAAAGCCGCTGCCGACTGACTGAATAACTGACTGACTGACTCAGTGGCTGAGTTGAGTGAAATGCTTGCTACATTTTGGGGCAAGGCATCACTTGCAAAATAGATGAAATTGCAGTGCTTAAACTTGTAGAGTGCCACGGATGGGGGCACAAACATAAGAGTTGTGGGGTAAGAACGTGCCACCTTCCTCCCACCTTCCTTCGTCGACGTAAAAGGCATTGCTCACGTGCTTCTCTCTCTCTTTCTCTGTCAGTCTTTCTCTCTCAGTGCGTAATTACTGAATGACCCCCCAGTTAAAGGAGTTAACCCCGCCCAGCTATAGCACATTCTTTCTACGTGTTTATTGCAACCTGGCTTTAATTGTTTGGGGGCGTTTAGGGGCCAATATACTTCTTCGTACTTCTGCTAAAGCTGCTAAAAAACTTTCCATTTTTCTACTTGCTTCTTCTTTTTTTGTGCTGTTGCAAGTGAAATTTATTTGGGCCTCATTAGACTTGTGCTGCCACCCAATGCTCGTTAGTTTTTTTTTACTCTTGCAGCGGGAATTAACCGCTAGTTGAGTAAATTGCGACGTTCTTCAAAGGGACAAGACTCATATAATATATAAATTCAAATTTAATTATTTTTGTGACTAACAATAGTTAATTTGGAATATAATTTTGAAATTTTCTAGTTTTGTAATGATTCTACATTAAAGTAAAATAAAAAAAATATACATATACAGCTGTGAAGTTTGAAATAGCAGTGCGACAGAAACAAAACTATATAAAGTTTTGCTCATTGTAATCTACTCAAATTTCATAGGATTAAGTCGTAAGCACATCTGTAAATTCTCATTTTAATCATTTTTAATTTCAAACTTGTACAAATTTCGGAATGAAAATAGTATTTAGTATAGTAATCCAGCAGACAAAAGCTTATTTAACTCAATTCTTGTTGCAGTTGGCTAAGGAAAGACCAATTTTTCCATTCCAAGTGCCAAATGAAAGGCATCTAATATTCGACTTGTTCATCATAGAAACTTTGCTGATGTGCTTTTATGTTTTTTTGGGGAATTTTAGCAGGGAGAGGTGAAAGAGCGTGTAGCAGGTTTAATTTGTTTACACAATTCTTGCCACACAGCGAGTGGCATTTTGTTTGAGTTGAGCTCAAAAACGAGCGAAGAAAAATGCAAGCAAAATAAAATTACAAAATTGAAAACAACTTTAACTACTCAGAAAGTTTACTGGGTGTAACAATTAAACAGCAGCTAAAAAATAGTGACTAATGAGAAAAGTTTTACAGAGCTCACAGCTAACAGCATTAAAAAATCAAACAAAAATTGTAACGAATCACCAAGGATGTATTCGTCTGGTGCTGGTGTCAGGTTTATTAGTGTGGCGTACGCGCTGGCTTCTCCGGGCTTTGCTCAGATAGCATGGGGTTCAAGGAAAGGGCCAACTAATAGGACGCACCACTTATAATAATAATACATTTAAAATTCGCGTACATATGGAAAGACAGAAAAGAAGGAGTGTAATGGAAAGGTTACATTAAACAATAATGAAAGAGAGGAGAAAGGGAAGGAGAGGAGGGTAGGTTAACAAAGAAGACGGACCCACTCTCTAATGCAACACAGCTGTTATTGTGTGCAGACGCCCACCCTACCATGATCCTGCATTCATTGCCAAAAACTAAAGAGTTGGCAGGATCCCTAAAAGAAAGTGGTTCGGCTAACCTACTCCTGCTTGGTGATGCATGGTTCCAAATAAAAATAAACAATTAAGCGGACATACTTAATTTATTAACAGATAACAAAAATACTTTGAATATTAACAACATTATGAAATGACAAGAAAAAAAATGACAAGAAAAATAAATAAATAAATAAATTAACGGACAAACATAGTAAGTGTGTATGAGGCAGAAATTGAAGAGATACGGCAAAAAAGGAAAAAAAAAATATAAATAAATAAAGACAAAAAAAATAATTAACCTATAAATATAAAATATGATCTAGCATAAATATAATATAAATAATTACTTTTGCATTTAAATTTTGAATAAATTAAGAGAAGGACAAAATTAGCTAAAATGAACTAGTTTTGGTTCATTTAGAAATGCAATGTTAGAACATCACACCGAATATAGGCAAACACTAGATGCAAGTAAAAATGAGGATCAGCTGATGGCTGTCACTCAATGAAATGTTTTGCTATTGCCAGTCTCGCAAGGTCATTGACCGCTGGGACTGCAGACAGCTGTAGCAGCGCTATGGTCAGATGGACCACCAGCAAAAGGGAAGCTTTAGCTCTAGCTCATAGATTATTAATTAGTTAGAGTGAAACAGACTTACATACATTAGAGACTCCCACGCAGAAAGATCTTTCCTTGTGTTGGTGCCTGTCTGTGGTGTATCTGTGGGAATAATAATAATTACGAGCTTTTGCGCCTGCATGGAAGCTGCTTGCTATGACCGGTAGCGTCGATCAAAACAAACATGCATACATACAAATGTATGCAAGTATGGTTTTACTTGCTTTTCAGGCAATACAAAAACATTAATTTTTATAACTAAATACAATTTTACAATAATAATTTGCCTATATGTGTTGCCTTACATGCATTCTTAAATGATTGCCACTTCTATTTTTATACAATATTACAGCGGTACTTGTATTATGAGGGCCCAAGAAAAGTTGTTGGTTCAACTTTCTCGCCACATCATATTACACTTACAACATTGATGGACTATCACTCATAGATGCATAATTGAACAACATAACGTAAATTAACAATAATAAACAAACAAACAAAAAAAATAAGCTGCTAGTCAGCCGTTCGCCTTCCTCCTGGGTAACGCAGATATTCGGCCTCGATGCCACCACAAGTGCGGAGCAAATAGCCAACGTAGATCACAAGGCTGCCGGACGCAGGTGTTTTTCAGTAGAAACACAGCCTGCTGGGAAGCAATTCTCCTGTGCTCAATGAGCGTCTGTAGCTAGCAACAGCTCATCTGTTTGCGTAGCCCAGACAGCTGATGTGTCCAGCACAGCTGCGACTTGAGCTTTTGGTGGTTGGCCGTTAGCCAGACATTTGTGTGTGTTGAAGTTGCAGTTTAAAGTAATTTAAAATTCTACCGCTGGGTTATTATATAAAATATGGCTGGGTTTATATAAAATATGACTGGGTCATTAGAGTCAGTTTAATACCAGGTTTTATATAAAATATGACTAAGTGCCGAATCTAAAAATAAATAGACAAAACGAAACTTAGAACAACGAAAAACTACACATACGTTTAACAAATATTTACCCTAATCTGGCAAACGGCACTTGGTATGGGAGGACAAACTCCTGCAGTGGACAACCATCTATTGCATGTGTTGGGTTGACGGCAAAGGTGCACTTTTGCGAGAACAAATACCATTAATGTATCAGTATAACAATTATACATTGCAGTATCATTGTATACTTACAAGTAAGATATCTGCATCAGGCTTCGCCAACCACTTCATTGAGATATATACTTTTTAAAACACATGCACTTTAACACATTTTTTCAGGTTCGGCACATAACCTGCCAACCATTTTCTTGCCAAAAAAACCAACAACAAAAACCTTTTTTCGGAACTTTGACAAATAATCCTACTCAAAAAGGTAATCGTTGTCTATTTTGGTGTGGACTTAACACGATCAGCTGATCTACTAGCTCACGCTTGTAAGTATCGTGGTCCACCAATAGATGGCGCTATGTGTGGAGCTTTCAGACTCATTGCTAAATAAAGCTCCGCTTCGCAGAACAACACATGACAAGACATTTAGTACCATTTTCTCCGACACAACTAATTTTATACAACTAAACAAATTAAATAATAGAAATTAAATATGACAGTACACATATAAATAAATAATATAATAAATAATAGATAGAAATATGAATGTGTGCAGAAAAAGAAGAAAAAAAATGTTGCATACTTTTAGGCTTAGTCAATTTCAGCTACGACAAGCGGCCCATTACAAAATAAAAAAATAAAATAAAATAAGAATGCGAATGCGAAATGAAATCAAATCAAATATACTCATGTATATAACAAATAAAAGTGTGTGCGCAAAAACTTTAGCATCGATGTGTTCTGTGCGTGTTTGTATATTGTAACAATTGGCCAAAAGCAGTGAAAGTGTGTGTGCCATAAAGCGAGTTGGCTAAAACATTGAAATCATTGCCGTTACAGCCCCATGTGTTGTTAAGACTCTCTTCTCTCTGTCTCTCTCTCTCTCTCCTAGCTGTGCCATTTATCAGTGCAAGAAAATCAGAAACTTTGACACAACTTCAACTGGAGCTGATAAGCATTGAAAGCGCTCATAATATCAAATACTTTGGCCAAGTATTTGCGCAATAGGAATATGGGGCTCAAACTTCCATTTGACCTTTATGGGCATTCTGGGAACGCTCTCTCACTGGCAACCGGGGGGCAAAATGGGCCAACATTGGACGACACCAGCGGCACGCGACTCAGTTTCTGTTTCATCTTAAGTTTTGTTGATTCGCTTTTGCTTTAATTATACCCTGTAAACAAGATTGTTGTGTGAAGTATTTGGAATGATTTCAATATACACTAAACTTGTGTATCTTCCCTGAGGTTTCTTTAATTGTTATCTTTATCTTTATTGTTATCATTTTACTAATTCAAGCTCTAATTTATACAGGACAATATTCTATAGCATACTTTTTGGGGCAGTGATATTAAGGTAAAAATGATCTCCTTACTCAATGTGAGTAAATGCATTAACAAATTTACTTTTATATGTAATATTATATTTCACAACCCTGATTTGATTGACAGCAGACTTTTCTTAACTGAGGTTTCTTCAATATTTTATTATACACTTTTTAATTTTAATCTGTCTTATTCGAATTAATTTCTATAGCTTATAAGATACAAAGTATTTCTTAGCTTATATATTTTAATTTATTTTATTTGATATATTTTAATATATTGAATATTTAAATAGCGGAAAATATGCTTTATATGCTATTTCTTTACATATCTATTAAGTATGTATTTATTTTATATATTGTTCATTGTATTATTTTGTACATACTGTGAAGTATTTCCCTTCCGTTTAGAGTTAAATTACTATTAACAATAGCTATAAAGCACTTAAGTCGTTCATACTCTGCAGTGTTTACATTTTCAATTGTTTTGTCTTTAATTTTGCTGGAAATATGATTAGGATTTGCGTTGGTGGCATTTGCTGCAAAAACAATTTGACAGTGTTGTGCATGCAAAAGCTCTGGGTATGTGGGCGTCTCTCTGTGTGTGTGTGTGAGTGTGCCACTAAATGTGGCAGACTCAGCGATGAGACATGCAACAATCAGCATTAGATATGCGCATACATTCGGCGGCATTGCCAACTTTACTTTCCAATTTACAATTCAAGTGTCACTGTCTGTGTGAATGCGAATACATGTGTGTTGATGTTATTGCGGGTGTGTGTTTGTGTTTGCAACTTGTTGGAAAAGTTTCGGCAATGCTTAGTTAGAGCCATTTGTTTGAGTTGCGGCCATAATTAAATTTGCAGTTAGACAACTTTAAAATAATTTCACAGGCCGTTAAGCTGGTCCAAAAGCAGGATCAAGGCTCATCGTATTCCCGGTAAATGGGAACACAAAACACAGTTAGAACTTTCAAATTGATTTTCAGCCATTTGGCTGACATTTGTGGCCACATTAGCTGGCATACATGCTGAGCCGGAAATGTATTTGCTTTTGTGGCCATAATGAAATAAACTTGTCACACGTTTGCCCATTATTGTCTAAGCATTGAGAGCACTTCTGCTCTTTCCACAGCCCGGACTCAAGTTCAAAATGCCGTAGTCAAATGCAATAAATGTTGCCCGCAGCTGGCTGTGTGGAAATTTTCATTGGAAATTAAATTACGCATGAAACTTGTTTACAAATCCAAAGTTAATCCTTACTCAGTCCTCTCAGTCTCGCAGTCTGTCAAGTCAGTTAGGCTGTTGCCAGTCAGTTAGTCAGTCAGTCAGTCAGTCAGTGAGTGAGGGAGTCAGTTGTGTCCTGTCTTGCTCACATTAACCTTAATTAAGTGACAAACAACATCCGTTGGAACGTTGTCTCAGTCCCTTTGAACCCCGAAGTTCGACTCGCTCTCTCTTCATTTACAGGCAATTGAATTTTAATAGGATTTTGCTTTGGCCCTGCTCCTCTAACTGACTGACTCGACTGACTCACTGACTGAGTGACTCGCTCCCTGGGCGCCTTTTGGAGCAGAAATGTAGCCTTGCAGCTGCTGTTAACCTTCTACACGCCTCCTCCCGCCCCTTTTCGTCGATTGTCAAGTGTCCATTTGCATATTTGTCGTTTCAGTTGCGCAACTTTTGCGCCCTTTGGCTTTTACTTATTTTGTTCGCTCGTAATTCAATTTATTTGCAATGCTCGCAAATTTTTGGTGAAAGTGAAAAGATTTCTCCATCATTTCGCCTTTTGTTTTTCAGCTTGTAGCGCTATGTGTATATATAGTATTGAAGTTGCGTTGCGGTTAAAGCGGCCACAAGCCAGTTTAAGGGGTCTTAACGCATCATTTAAGCTGCTGACATCTGACCCAAGAGGCCAGGCATCCACAAGACTGGAGCAGGACCAGAAGGAGGAGGAGGAGGAGGAGGAGGAGGAGGAGGAGGATGTCCTGTCATAGAAGTTCCCTTAATTAAAGATTAAATGTGCTAAATTGTGCGGCCCTTTTGGCAGCATCAGACAAAACTTGGCTTTAATGCTTCTGCTGATTGTTGTTGTGGAGCAGCTGGTGCTGCTCATGGCTGGTGGAGAACAGTGCTACACATGCAGCGAGCCAGTCAGCGAGCGTCCAATCCATCCATCAATCAATCAATTACGCTTAGAAGTGCGTCAGTACATAAGAGAGAATGGCAATAAAACGTGCCTCGAGTTCAGTTTTGTCAGCGAAATTTACGACTAACTTTTTCCTAACAACAATGAATTGATATTGAAATTGAAATGTAACGTTCCAATGCAGCCCCGAAACACTAATGGCTACAAAAATCTTTTGTGAACTTGTCGCGTTTAAAGGTTGCCTCCATTTCCTCCGCCCACACTCCCCCGCTGACACATACATTTTAGACACCATCTATAATTAAAATTGAGCTTTTAGTTCTATATTTTGCTTCATATTAAATGCGGCATGAAATTTAATCTCTACTAAAAATTTCATTGGGCACGATTGAAATAAATTTGATTTTTCTTTTTAGTTGTGCGTCAATTTTGTGCTTTTTGTTTACATTCTGTCATTGACTTTAGTTCATTTTCCCGAGTTGTGTGTGTGTTTGTGTTTATTTGTATCTTTTGTGTAAATGCACGAGTAGTGGCTCATGTTTAATGAATTTTATACAATATTTACCATGTTTATTATTTACATTTTTCATTTATTTAGCAAACACACGGATGGTGTCCTTTGTCGTACAAATTCCCCATGATTCCCTGCCGTAAGTTGCGCTAAGCTGCAAAACAATTATTTAACTGCAAAAGTGTTTCATGCTGTCAACTGGACATGGACAGCATATCCTGTCGTCAGTCCTCGGCAGTCCAAACAAAAGGAATACGAGTAAACATTTTAAATTGATATAAAAATGCAACATCGAGAGCGGAGGACAAAACGAGAAGCAAAAACCAGATTCATTCAGCTTGACAGGCGATTAAATTAGTTTCGTTTATTTGTTTAAAGTTTAACTTTAACTTAAAAGCATTCACTTCGAAACGCGATGCAATAATTCGTCTGCCTAAAAGTATGCAACAGCAAGTGTTTATTCCCTAGGCTCCAAAAAAGTGTGCTACACTATTTTTTTATCAGATATTAAATGCATATGAAATTATGCAACGCTTTTAACACGATATTTATTTATCTTTTTGCTGGATAACTGCGAGTCGCATACGCCTTTGCAGTGCATTCGTACGGAGCTTAATCAGAGCCGCCACAGTTATTGCAGCAGCCACACTTGCTAAGAGCGAGTTGTCACAGTTGTGATGGCCACCACATCATTATGACGCTGCCACTGCGATACTCGTACTTAAATACAAACAGCCAACACATAGAGTAGATATATTTTTATATATATCCCCCACATATACAGTAGTATCATGTGTTGTGGATAAAGTACTCGCTATAGCTCTCGCTCTCGTTCACGTTCTCGTTCTCATCTCGGAGTCACAGTCACAGTCGCAGTCGTTGTTTTTTTTTCATGGCTGCGGCAACTGCTGTTGTTGACACAATTTCGCGTTGTGATTTCGCGCTGTGATTTCTGCACTCGCATTTTATTTACGAGCTTGCAATTTATCGAAGTTTGCCTTGCCATATGCCGTGCATTTCTTTTATTTAAGCTGTTTGCACATGGCGAATGTCACAATTGCACATTGCAATCGTCGCACATTCCACGTTCCAATTGCAACTGCAACTGCCACTGCCACAGCTACAGCCACAGCAACAGCCATTGTCAAAAGTTTAAACAAATGCACGAACAAAAAAAGTGTCTTCTACTATTTGCCGAGAATTTAATTGAATCAGCGAGTTGTTCATTAGCTGTCAAGCTGATCTGGATGCTGTGGCAAGCACATTCATTATTATGTCTGACGAATGCGTTGCATGCAATCACCATCAATTATTGCGTCTTGTGTTGCTCGCAATCAAAACAATTAATATACTACGCCCACACGCAAGGAAGTCACACGCGGCGTATACGCAATATAATGCGATATGCAGCTTTTTATTGGATTTCTATCGGACAATTTGCTAAATTATTAAACAACTGCAAAGTGTCGCTTTAATTATATATTAATCAATTGCTCTCTGTCTGTCTGCAATTGTCAATTGTGCAATCATTTTAATAATTTGCTGTCGAGAGCTTAACGCATTGTTCACTTTCATTTCGGCCAAGTATTGTGCCTGCACTTGGCCATAACTTCTACTTGAATTGAATTGCAGTTGTATCTGTGACATTTACACAGATTTATGCGCCATAAAACAAGGACTAGAGACTCCCACACACATTTGCTCAATGGCGCTGCCTTTTTTATGGCTGCCAATAAAAAGCCCACAACAAGTAGCACATTTGTTTATTTCAGGTACTGCGCACACACACATACATATATTATATTATCCAGCTTTATGTATTTGCCAATAATTCTTGTTGCTGTTGTGATTGTTGTTGTTGTTGCTGGTTGGGTCTCAGTGAGCATTGCGCATTTGGTTAATTTTAATGCAAGCCCGTTAATGCAAAGTAAACACAGTTCGAAATCAAATCTAAATCCTCATTGTTTATCCAAGTTAATTGCGTACAGGTGGACCGCTAAATGTTTGCTTATTTGTTTATGGACCCCTTTCATTAAGAGGTCTGGGTTAAAAAAGGTTTCGCCCTTCGGTCATTTGACTCCAAGCTCCAAGCTCATTGTGTAGGTGGCATACCTGTGTGTGTGTGTGTGTGTGTGTTGCCTGCTTGCTTACTTGCTTGCTTGTGTAGGTTTTTATTATCCTGGCGACATTCTAATTATGCTCAATGCATATTTCATAAGCCCAGCCCTAAGAGTTTTAGCTCAAACGACAGCTAAGCCAAATTGGATACTCCACCCGGGGAGATATAAATATATATACCTATATACATGCTAGCAACTATCCGTATACCGCAGCGGTGTATCTGAGAAGAGCTGCAACCGCAGGTGCGCTTACCGTGCACTTTAATAAACTTCTTCAAAGTGCACAAAGTACCGCATTGTCTTTGGCTAAACTCAAGCGAGGGAGGCTCGGCACATTCGGGAAATCTTAAAATTTAGATCGTTACTCGGGCACAAAGAATTTGGAGGGTGAGTAAGGATGATATTAACAAGAAAGCTACAGTCGAGTGTACTCGACTGTGAGATACCCGCTACCCATTTTGAATAAAAGCAATATATTTTGCGGTATTATTCTCAAAGTATACCAAATATACTACAAAAATACTAAAAAAATATACGAAATGGTATATGTGGTATATCGATATAGTACCGCATTCAAAATATACCATAGACGGCACAATATACCAGATTGTCAGCCAAAGTAACTAAGAGCCCTAGTAAGAAGGCGTTTTTGGCCATACAAAAGTATTTCTTTAATAACTTCGACAATTTTTATCTGATCGCAACCAATCTTTCAGAAGTCATAAATACTATAGTTGTTATTGTATATACCAAAATAATTCTAAAGCTAGAGTTACGCTTGTTATTCCATTTTTTTTATTTGCGGGGGCGGAAGAGGGCGTGGCAAAAATTTAAAACAAACTTGATCTGCGTGCAAACATATCAAATGGTGTCGAAAAAATTATAGCTCTATAGCTCTCTTATAGTCTCTGAGATCTAGGTGTTCATACGGACAGACGGATATGGCTATATCGTCTCGGCTGTTGACGCTGATCAAGAAAATATATACTTTATAGGGTCGGAGATGCCTTCTTCTACCTGTTACATACATTTCCTGCCGGCACAAAGTTATAATACCCTTCTACCCTATCGGTAGCGGGTATAAAAACTCTAAAGAGCACACACTTAACAGACCACAACATCCTCAAAGTTTCCGCAGTTGAAATATCATTCCTCAAACATAATTTGATCACACTTCTCTGCTTACTTAAATTAGACATTGTAAAAAATACATGCTTAAATATATTATTGAGAATGTCATTGACATCATATTTTTAGCACATATAGTTAAAAGTCTTGCCAGTCTAAGCATATGAATTTAATCCGCCATTTTTTAATTTCGTGTAGTTACTGTGAACAATTAATTGCCTGCTTTTAGGGGCTACTTGAACAAAAAACTCGTAGTAACTTAAATTTCTATTCTTCTACCTATAAATTATTTAAAATTAGATTAGACACATCGAATATAACAAAATAATACAAGATACATTCCAATTCCTAAGAAATGTATTACAATATGACACTTTATTAGCCAGAAACATAAGTATTAATATTATTGTATTTTCTTTTATATTTATTGAACTAATTCGCATAATGTTTCAGCACTTTTAGACTAACCCACTTTGGTGGTAAATTGGAACTGCTAGCCGTGGGCTGATATGCCTGATATGACGGCGAATGCCACCGATGCCAATGTCTTAGTCTGCTAGTTGGCCACTTGGCAGCTCGCTGGCTTTTATAATTGCCAAGGCAACGTTGCCGTAGTTGTCGTCGTCGTCGTTGCCGTCGACTTGCAGCGCCAACTTGCAACGTACACTTGCAACTTTTTGCATTTCGTCTATAGTTACCAAACGCCGTTGTTATCAAATTGCTTTTAGTAATCTCTCATAGTTTCTTTCAAACTCTTTTTATGCTCGTGCTTTTTTTTCCCCCTATCCATCTTATGGCAGGCACTTGGGTTCGTTTTCAACATCGCGATCCTTAATTGCAGGTACTCTTGGGAGAAGTTTTTTCACTTTGCTCCTTTTGCCATTTTTGCAATTATTGTTGTATTCTTTTGCTTTGCAATTAAAATGGGCAAATGATTTGATTTCAGGTTTACGCTTTTAATGCACACTTTTCTTTTAATCACGCTCATTGTGGGTCATTTCAAGGCGGATGCGATGCGATGTGAAACTTGCAACAACACGATAAGAATGCCTTTTGTTCCAAATGAATGGAAACTTTGTTAAAGTTTTCCATTTTTTTTATTTTCTGTACAGCGATACGACTGGATGGCCAGTTGATATAACTTTCTAAATGTGTGTATAACAATTTTCTCTATGTGTTTGTGTATGTTGTAAGTTTGTTTGTCAACTTTTCGTTGGCAGCAACCAGCAAGGCCAGTATAACTGAAACTTTCCACATTTTCAGCACTCCATTTATGCGCTTTTATCATCTCCAACACATTTTTGTGTGCAAGAGAATTTGCCATAGTGTTTGTTTGTTGTTGTTTTCAATTCAATGCCAAATAAATAAATAAACAAAATGCCTTTAAAGTGGCATTAAGTTGGCAATGAAACCAAAAGAGAAAATCAAAATGCAATTGAAATTCAAACTGTAACGATTTTTTGTGGTTTCTTTTTTTTTCCCTCTCCAAATAGCAGCAAACTAAGCCATGTTAATTAAATTAAATGCCGCTTTTGCGGTGATCTGACCAAAAAGTAAATTGGCCTAAAACTGTCCAAAATAAATGCAGCATGCAAAGTGTATTGTTTTGTTTTCGGTTTTGTTACGTTTCGCTTCACATTTCAACCATACAAATACAAATCTGGCATTAGCTCTTTCAATGCCATTGACAAGTGTCTGCTGCAATAGCAACAGAAACAGCAGCTTGCCACAACGTTTGCTGTCCAATTTGCATAAAGTGAAAAGTGCTGCTGCACTGTGCACAATGGGGATTCTGACCTATTATTTTTATAAAATTAAGTGGCTCTTAAATCTAAAAAAGAAGACATACACAATTTGAAATTGTTAAAAATAATCTTACTTAAATTAGGTTTCTTACAAATCTCAACGTTCATACCCTTTTAAGTTCTTCGATCAAATGCATATTTTATAGCTTGATCAATCATTTACCATATGCCATTTAAATTATTCAATTATCTCGAAAGGTTCAAAAGTAATGATATTTCAAACACGTTTTCATAGGGCTCACAACATTTCAAGCTGCACTGTTAAGAAATTAAATTTCTCTAAAACGAACACAATTTCCAAAAGCTAACGGATGGTTTTGAATTAGGAATCAGATATTGTTTGGAATTTGTTGTAACTCTATTCAAAGTTTGTTTTTCTTTACAAAAACTAAAATTATAAATTTCATGAAATATATATATATATATAAAAGATGTTAGTAAGAAATAAATAGCTAATACATGAGGGATAAGCATCTAGATAAAATTTCAATGTTTTGCCTTTTCTTGTTTAAACTATAATCAATTGAAAATGCTCTGAAAAATTAACATCAACGGTTTCTAGCAGATCACTTTAACAGTCAATATGTTAAGGCTGGATGTTTAGTTAACATTTCTGTTACATAACTCCACACTTTGATCAATTTTTAATGTTTTATCATTAAAAGTTTTTAAATTTGCATACTTGAGAAAATGACTTGAAACAGGCCAAATTCCACATAGTGTACAGTGGGGCAAGTGTATGTGTGTGTGCATTGTGTGTTATGTCAAATATACGGGCACTTGTCTTTTACACATTTTAAATATTTACATACGGCATTTGCATTTACACAGGCCCTGAGCTTTGTGCTAGCTCTTGACCTAGCCCTCAAGTGACTAAAGAAAAACTCACAGAGACAAAGGCTATACTTTAGAATTTATAATTGTTATTTAATTTGCATAAACTTAAGACCTTCTTAACCCTTCAGTTGTCTTGGCTTAGGATAGCTCAAACACAAACACATGTCCGCAAGAATGAATCATTTTTATGGCCCACACACACAAACATACACACACAGCTGAGCTTCTCTTGTTGGCTAATTTATAATTCTTTTGGGCAAGTTAAATTTTAATACAATTTATTTTAATATTTATGGCATAACTTTGTGACATTCTGTTTAACGGGCCGCTCTCTCTCTCTCTTTTTCTGCCTTAGCAGAAGGATTTGAATGCAAAATCATAATAAATACGATTATTATGCCTAATAAAATGAAACAAAGACATTTGACAGTTTTATTAAATTTCGCCAGTCTCCTCGACTCGCCTTAGTCTCGACCACGTCGCAGTTATTCATAGCCCAAAAATGTACAAAATGTGTGTGTTTGAGCAGCGGCTGGGATTGCTTGCTTTAAAACAATTACTCAAGTGATTCGGCTTTTTTTTTTATGCGGCTTCAGGCGATGGAAAATTTCATTCACAGAAGAATTCGTCAAGCTGCTGTCATTTTGTGAATTAAAGAGCAAAGAGAATGAATTTAAATGCATGAATTAATGCCAAATAATCTTTAAAATAAAAGAGTTGCTTAAACTGGCCAAAGTTAAACGACTTTTTTGAACTGTTGTTTTGCATGGAAATTAGAATTTATAAATATTCCTTTAAGTATTTTGGAAGAAATATTAGATTTATATTATGAGCAACAACGAGTAGAAGAATTCAGATTAGTAAAAGATTCGTGATAATATCTAAACTTACTTAATTCATGACAGAATATTGCCTCTTCTACTGTGTTAAGAATACAAATACTTAACAAAACAAACGAAGTTTCTATATAAATACTCAAGTAAAATAGTATAGACTTCTAATCACATTCACTCTATACAAAATGCGATAGAAATCAGTTATAAATATAATATTCATACAATGCGAAATGCGATAGAAATCAAATATCAAATAATTTTTTAAGTAAAAGCGTTGCTTGAACGAAAGAAATTTTTAATTTGCAGAGTGATTGTTTTGTAAAAAATAATTTTTTAATTTATGAACACTCCTTTGAATATTTTATAAGAAATGCAAGATTTTTATAATGGCCAATGCAGTAAAAGAAATAATATTGGTAAAATAAAGTGATAATATCTAAATTTATTTAAATTGTTAAAAACAATTAGCTCTTTTGATAGGTTAAGAATTCAAGCAGCTAACAAAACAAAAAGCAAGTTTCTGATTATTAAATTTATGACAGAGTATTAATTCTTCTGATACTTAACAAATGAAGCAAAGTTTCTTTAGACTTATTATCAAATATAAATATCATATTCACTCCACTCAAATTGCTATAGAATTATAGATATATATATATCATATTCATTCCATGTGATAGAAATCATCTGGAATTGCTTTTCAAATGTAATCGCTTAGGCTATGTCAAAAAGCACTCTATTATCCATGGCAATAGTTTAAAACAGCTTTGGCAATTTATTTAATTGTCATTTTTCGGGACAATCTAGAATGTAGATGAATCCATAATTCAATTTATCGTATGCAAAGTGAAATTGTTGTGATAAATTGTAAGCAAATATTTTATTGAAGCTAAATTATTATGGGCATAAAATATGCTCAACAAAATATGTCAAGCTGTTATGACTCATAATGCCACATAGATTGTGGTACTCTCATGTTGCTCGTCTAGTTGATACTCTTGCTGTTGTTGTTGTTGGAGCTGTCTGTGAGGCAATTGACATTTTTCAGATGTCAAGGCACATTGATTTCCGTTTAGTTGGCTGACTTTTTTGGGCGTATGACAGAGTGGGAAGAGAGAGAGAGAGAGAGACAGACCGGAAAGAGATCGATTTGGCATGGTGTTACACATTTATGACATATCTATGTCATATATCATACGGCATCTACGTCGCATAGAATATGCGTACACATGTGTGCCAACTGTTGCGTACAAAGAGCAGACTCGAGCAGAGCATAAATTTATTTGTAATACTTGCTTGGCATTTTGGGGCAGCATGACAGCGAGACACTTGATGAATATGAAAATGATTGTTACGAGCATTTTATGTAAATGCAAGCACATGAAATTTATAAAAGAAATTAGCAGCTCGAAAAAGAATACACAATGCTGGCTCTGCGAATGAAAGAGGGAAGGAGAGGAGAGGCGAGGAAACTGAACTGTTGACAGTTATCCTGACACAAACACGCATTGTCATGTCTAACAAGCGTCAGCCTCAGCCTCAGCCTCAGTCTCTGTCTCAGACTCTCTGCCTGCCTGTCAGTCAGTCGCTGTCAAAGTTATGTGTGTGCCAGCAAAAGACACACACACATAGGACATGCTATTACTCCTAGTAGAAAGTTAGAGCTTAATGTGTGTGACGACACATGGCTGCAAGGCTCGCCGATAGATACAACGAAAGAGCCACAAAAAAGCGCAGAGCATTTAGTTGCACTAAACTCAAAACTGCATCAATTTAATGCAATTTGCATGTCGCTAAATCACATACAAAAACAAGCACCAACTGCTGTTAACAGTCTGTTAACAGAATGTTAACTAACATTCGCTCATTCGAGTTGTGTTTAGCGCACAGCAAACTCATTCATAAAAAGCAGCAACGAGAGAGCAACAGCTCACAGAGAGAGAATCCACAATTGTGAGAGAGAGAGAGATTTGGATGCTGTTGCCGTGTTGCTTTCTGGCCAGAATATAAATACGCAATGCACAGCATCAGTCGGCAACAGTGGGCAACGTAACGTTGAGCGTTGTGTGACGTCTCTGACTTAAATCAGTTATTACGTAGCCGCCGCGTGTGTGGCAACAGCAGACAGACAGGCAGACACAACAAGCGCAGTCTAGCGGCCTGTCAACGTGATTTAACAGAGTGCGTTTTTTGTCGTGAATTCGGTATTAACATATATCATATACATATGTATGATCGGCAGTGCATTTTTAATTAACAACAAATTAAATTTTGTAATTAACATGAAGATTTAAATGAATTGCAATGAAAAAAATGTGAATGTGTGTCGAGTATGCATTGCCATTTAAAGCGGAAATTGTGACAAATTAAAAGTGAATCAAGTATTGCGCATACGCCACCGAAGTGGAGTTATGTCTGGCAATCTAACTAAAAGTTATAGCACTTGCTTCACACTCGCCTCGCTTTGTTTCCACACGCGACAGTCGAGTGCCTGAGTGTGTGTGCGACTGTCTGAGTGTGTGTGTATGTGTGTGAATATGAATGTGTGTCTGGGCATTGCGCTAATTTCTCACACTTCAAACGTCTGGCAATGAATTTCCGTTTTGCCTTTTACGGGATGCTTTCACTTCGTTCACGTTCTGATTTCCTGCTTTTTGCTATTTTTGCTTTTGCTTCTCTTACATTATATTTTTCTGTGCGTTTTTGCTTTGGCTTTTTACTTCCGCATGCCGCTGGCGAATTGTTTAGCTCAAGTGTTTTGTGTTTGCCTCTGTCCTTTTATCACCTGCCTCTCACTCTTCATCCCACTCGCTATATCGTTTTGTAGTTCTGTCCGCCTTTCATGCTATAAATTAAGCACTCTGACAGTGCATTTACCTTCGCATTGTTTGCCGATAAACACTTTATGCGAATTTGAGCTCTGCATTAGCGCTCCAGATTCAGCTTGGTTGCTGTTTCTCTGACTCTGACTTCGTCTCCGACTCAAACTCTCACTCCCACTCTGGCAATCCATTCTTCGTTACGCTTTGATAGCTTTTCATACCCTGGAGTGACATAAATGAGCTGACAGTTAAACGAGACTCGAAAGAGAAATGTGCACGGAATGATTTAAGACTTGGGCTGTTTAAGATTCGTAACTCGAATGCCTTAATCAAATACGCACAACAGTTGCAGATAACTAATCACTGAGCATAGGTGCAGAAATGGGTAATTTAAGTAAAGTACATAAATTATTTGGCATTATTATTGCAGCAGTAATTTGTATGCCAAAGCCGATGATACGCCATCGAGAATAGAGAGAGAGAGAGAGAGAGAGAGCGTGGAGTCTTGGGATCGCAATCGCAATGTTATTCAACGTTTTGCTTGAGGGCAAACACTTGAAAGGAACCAAAAGACGATTGCTTCTGATTAGTTAATGGCGTTTATTTCATTTCAAATTGTTTGCCACACTCTGTCGAATGGCAACTGGCAACTTCTGCTCGAGTTACATAAGGCACGTAGCGTGAAGGCGAGAAAACACTTGTTGGTTTGCTGGGTGGGGGCGAGGTGCTTTAGGAGGATGGTTTAGTTGGTTTTAGTTGGGGTTCGCTTGGGCACGTAGCGAAGAGGGCAAATCACAGTTGGTGCGATTACCAACTTTGCCACGAATGAATTGAATACAAGCAAACGCAACGCTGGATGTGAGAATGTGGCCAAGATAATTGAGGATTAAAGCCAACAACAGTGCTTATTCAAAACTGTTGCCTACTTATGCGGGCAGCGGAAATAGCCTCAAGTTCAAAAAGTGTTGCCTACTTTACGGGTAATTGCGAAGAGACGCAATTTAAAAAGCGCGTTTGGCGTGTGCGAAAAGTGTGTGAAACGTTAAAAATAACAACGAAATCTTACAGCCAGCAAACAACTGCAACACTTGTCGCTTAAAATAAACAACGAGTGCGACAACAGCGACAACTGTAACCTGTGTTTTGTGAGTGAACGAAGCGAAGCGAACGAAGCGAAGCGAAGGTTGCGTGTTTGTTTTGTGAAGAATGTGCGACTAAGTGCATAAAATTCACGAACAGCCAAGATAAGAGAAACACATACAAAACGAGAAAGGAGAAACGGTAACGGGAAACCGAAAAGAAAAGGTTACGGAACAGAAGAAGAAACGTTAAAGCAAACGTCAAATTCCAGCGGGATTTATTAGCGAGCGAGTGGAGCGAAGTCACGGAGGTGGGGGACGAGGTGAAGGCGGGAGGCAGCAGCCATGACAAGCATCAATTGCGTGTGGTTTTGTTTGCTGCTCTGCCACAGCTGCAACATATTTGGATTACTACGTCTCGAGCAACAACAACAACACCAACTCGTAGAGGGTGAGTTTAAAGAGTTTCTTCTTCGGTTTTTTTTTTTTGTTTTTATTCGAATTCACCGTCAGTTATTTTATAGCCTGGCTGTACTTGCAAATGAAATGTGTGTCAAAAAAAAGAAAGAAAAAATAAAAAGCGTTTTATGTGTATGTATTTTATATTTTTCCATTTGCGATTTGCCATTCAACGTTTTATGTCATAATGAGCGCAGCCTTTTGATTTAATGACAAATGCCTTGAGCAGCCATAAAACACACTCACACACACACAACACTCACTCACTCACCCTCTCTGTGTGTGCGTTGTGTTTTATGCGCGTTTTTGATTTATTTCCAAGTGCTTTTCATTTTTTATGGTAATTTATCACAGCACAGTTTATGGCCAACACGTTGCATATCGCCAAAGGTGGCAACAGCCTGCTGATTGCAGCTTAGCCCCCAATAATGCGCCACAAAATGGTTTTAGACCAAGTTAGTAAACCTTTAAACAACAAAAGGAGCAAGCACGCCACTTGAATGCTTAATGCCAACACACAAAACGAAATAAAGAAAAAGAAAAAAAAAAAACAAGAAATGCCAAAAGCCAACTCAACAAACGGCTTATTACGCTCTTATTGCTTTCTTCTGCAACCGTTCCATTTCCCCCTCCGATCCCTCTTCCACTCGGTTTATGCTGTCCCAAAACATAGCTTTGCCCTTTGAGTACTTTGAGGAGCACGATGATGACTTTAACTACGACCTGGACGAGGCGCAATCGCAAGCCAAATACGATGCACGTCTGCTGTCCGAGCAAATGCTGAGCGACGCTGAGCTCCAGCAAAGAGCAGACATCAGCTACAACTCCAACTTGAACGCCAACTCCAACTCGAAAGTCAACGTTGACGCCAACACTAACTTGAATGGCAACTCTGGCCTGCAGCCTGCAGAGAACAGAGGCGAGCAGACGGCAGCTGGTTTCGTTGACTCGTCTGCAGCTGAGGATGACTTGGAGCCGCATAGTCGAGCTGCGGCTTGCTTTACAAATGGCCACAAGTACACACACGGACAGAAGGTAAGCGCATCACTGTGTGTGTATGTAAGTGTGTGTATCTCTATCTTTTTACCCTTTATTTGCCATTTGCTACACCTGCGTGTTTTGTTAGCTTTGCGAATATTCATATGCGGTTGGGGTTTGGTTTTCAGTTTTCAGCTGCGTCTTCTGGCTCGTATGCATTTCATATGACTCCAGTCAGCACTGGTTTTTACTGTTATATTTATAGCAGCATTAGTTTATAGCAACTGCTGGCTTGATTTTTACTCCATATCTCTTTTTAACAATCAACTCAAGTGGATTTTTTAAGTCTTATCTCAGCTTAGTTCTTACAACTTTAAGCTAATTTGATGTAGTGAAAAGTACTGCATTTATCGTGATAATTATAACGGAGAGAACGCAATAATGGAAATTATAAAAAAATTAATTGTTAGAGTGGGACTTACAGATGTTCAAGAGTATTTGAATGAACATTGAGACGTTTTATATATTAATGGATTAATAATGGTGCTTAGCGTATTTGCACAATTTAAAGTTGTATTTGACGAACCTTAAGTGAATTTTTTATGGCTGGATTATTATAGTGCTTCAATTTTTCTTTAAAGAAAATAATAAATTATTAACAAAAAAATTACAGATAATTATATGGCGCTACCTTTCCTTTTAGGTGAATATTCAATTATGAATGGAATCTATCTTTTTGTCAGACTATAGGTAAAGTTAACTACAGTTTCATACAAAAATAGATTTTTTTTTTTTTAAATAAAGAAAGTGCTGACAGAATATTTTCTTCACTTATTTTATGAAATATCTTTTACTCTCTTGAGCTTTCGGTCTTTTTCATAGTGAGCAAACTAGTGAATGAATTGACATCCACTGCATTTTCTGTTAAAACGTGTTTTTATTGATACCAAATCAAGAGTAAATTTGAAGTTGCTGCAGCTTTATATTGAACTCCACTTTGCTTGAAGTAGAGTGTATTTATTTACAAGCAGAGTCGATCAGAAAACAGTTGATACTTTGCCTTTAAATTAATGGGTTTTTGGCTTAAAGAGATTTTGCAGCAGATATCGCTGTGTGTGGTTGAATTTCTATCTCACAACACAGAGCTATAGATACACAATTGTAAACCATAGTCAGAGACATGTGTTACCGCATTCATTTCAAAGCATTTCGACTCTTTTTTTTTTTTTGGTTACCCCCCACAAAAAAAGAAGAGTCACAAAAAAAATACAAACATATACGTATAGTCGAAAATATATTTGAAAGTGCACAAACAACGTGACATTACATAAGCCATGTTTGAATATCCTTTTTGGCTCGTTTTTTGCGAGATTTGCTTAACCCATGTTTTGGTTGTTATTTTTGCTGTTTTCTCTTTTTTTTCTTCTCTCATGCAACTCTTTTCCTCTCTTTCTTCCCCATTCTTTCGCCCTCTCTCTCTCTGTTTCTTTTTGTGGCAGGTTCCGCGTTTGGATGCCTGTGAGGTTTGCCTATGCATGGATGGTGAAATCTTTTGCTGGTGGGAGAAATGCGGTTAGTTTTGAATTGAGTTTTATGAGTTAATGCACGAAACAGTGCCACATGAAAGTTTTCTCTCCCCATCCCATTTGCAGATAAGACGAATGTAAATAGCGCCCCAACGGGAGATGCTGGCGGAGGAGGCGAAGGAGACTATTCAGATCCATATCGGCATGAGACCACAACGCGAAAATCAACAAAACTGCATAAAGCGGAGCGGAAAGTTGGCAAGCGGCACAAGCATCACAAGAATCAAAAGAATTTTAATGACTATGAAGTTTACCATAGTCGACAGCAGCAGCAGCAGCAACAGCAACAGCAGGCGAAGGATTATAAAAAGCCAGACATAAAGCAACAAAAACAAAAGAGCAGCACCATCAACAGCAGCAGCAGCAGCAGCAGCAGCAGTAACTACAATATAATCAAGCAACATCAACACGAACAGCAGCCAAAGTTGGCAACGTCAACGTCCCAACAACAGCAGCAACAGCAGCAACAAAAACAGCTGCAGCCAAAGTCGCAGCCACAACTTCATGTGGCAACTGCAGCAGCTGTTAATCAGGCAGCAAAGGAAACGCATTATCAGCACCAATTGCCAGCGCCTCAACAACACGAGCAACACGAGCAGCAGCAGCAGCAGACACACCAGCAACATGAGCATGAACAGCAGCAACATTTGCACGCCCATCAGCCGCATTCGTCCAGCAAGATTTTAAATTTCCCCGAAAACTTGCCGGCACTACTTTACTATGACTACAAGACCGAGGAGCATGAGCATCATCAGCATCAGCATCATCAGCAGCACTTGCTGCATGAAAAGCAGCGACAGCAACAACAACAGCAACAACAGCAACTGAAAAGGCAACAACAGCAGCAACTGAAAAAGGCGAACCGAGACGTTGAACTCGCCACTGACTTGGGCAGTGATAAAAACTTTGATGAGGCGGAAACCGACAGCGATATTTTGCCCGAACCACCAACCAAACGACCCACAAAACCAACAGCAACAACAACAACTGCGTTGACAACTGGCAGCAGCAACATCGACAACAATAGCAATAGCAACAGCCACAGCAATAGCAGCAGCAACGGCAGCAATGACAGCAGCAATAGCAGGGCGACAACAATAGCTGTGGCAACAACAATTGAAATGATGACAACGCCGCGTAGCGAACATGCTGTCACTGTTCTGGCCATGGCCAATACAAATACAAATACAAATACAAATGTGAGTACCATGCTTAAACGAGCCAACCAACTGCAAATTTTCACTTTGCTGGCTGCAGTTTGGTGTCAAGTGCCTGCTGCTATTTAATTTCCAAGAATGCCCTTCTTAAGTTACATCACAAATTTCAAGCTAACTACTAAACTTATCTTTCTTCTTAAGAGTAGCTTTAGCTTCACACAAATTTTATGAATTTCTATTTAATTTGAAGACTTTATTTAGACAGGTTTTCTAAGAAAATCAGCTGCATTTAAAACGGCTCACGAATTTATTATTCGTAAATATTTTTTTTAATTACATGCAAAATAATTAGTTATTTTAGTCAGTTTTATTGGCAGGTTTAAAGTCAGCTAAAATTTTCACTCTTAAATTGAAAATTTTCTTGTCTAAAATTACTCATGAATAGTTGTTGTTCGGTCTAAATCATTTTTTACCGATGTTGAACAACAAAGAGTTGTCGTGTATCTAAAATAGAGTCTGAAACACTGGGGCTGTTCTCTAATTTTAAATATTAATTAAAGTCTTTATTATAAATATAGTATAGTAACATTAATGGCATTTTCTGTGCGTCGTAAGGAAGTCTCCGTCCATATTCCATTAAAATTAACTTTTATATTATAACTTGTTAAAATAAAATGAAATTTTTTACCATTACTTTTTACAATGAATGAAAACTTAGTCTATTAAATTTTGTAAAAAACTAAAGATATTTTCAGTGGCCTTCCATTTCACATATGCATGCTTAAGATTTATTAGAGCAGTGTCCATCAGGCCACAAAACTGTAATTGACAATTAACTCTTACCAATAAAAACTTTAACAGAAGTTTCTCCACTAAAATTTTTGTGGAGACTGCAAAAGTATTCTCGCTTTACGCAGACCAAAATTAATCATGCCTTCGCTTTAAGTATCGTCCAGTTTATGGAGACCTGCTGCGGCGTAATTTGTAGTCCATTGCTTTTTGCGATTGAATTTTTCATGCACGACTTGCTTTATTATTTATTTCATTTTAATGCTTATGAAAGATGCCGCAATTGGAAAAAGAGACCAACTGGGGCAAAAAAAAAAAATAAAGAACGAAAACTGGGCAAGTTTATGAAGAATATTTAGTAGCCATTAGTGCGGGCTAACATAAGTAAAAGTAGAAAATGGTGACTGGTGAGGAGGTGTGAGGGGAGGAGTGAGTTGTGTGGGTAATCATTAAATTGCGTATACGTATTTACTTGCCGTTGCAGCAGCAGCATCGTGTTGAGGAAATTGAGGACACTGACGATGCATTTCATCGGTGGCTGACATCGACGGAACTGAATGTTGACAGTACAAACACGCTTGACGATAACTTGCAAGCAGTTGTTGTTGAGCAGGAAACGCCAGCATCAACAATAATCGATGATGTTGGCGTTAACAGCAGCAGCAGCAGCAGCAGCAGCAACAGCAACGGAGGGAGCAATAGAATTGCTGTCAATCCGAAAGACAATGGCAACAGGCACGGCAACAACATAGCTGACAATGCGGATGCTGTGTTCTTTCGAAGCTCCTACAATGATTACAGCAGTGAATTCAATGGCAGCGTTGTCAATATTGACATTACACTAACTGCAGTCGATGTGCATCCACAACGGCCACATCAGCAGCAACAGCAGCAACAGCAGCCGAAAGCTGCTGCCATCGGGCAAACGGATTTAATTGCAAATGACAACCAAACGTCAGACGCTCACGCTGCTGAGAGACAACCAACAATGGAGCCAGCAACAGCAACAGCAGCAACAGCAACTACAACAATGTTGCCGCATGTGGCCATCAGCAGCAGCAGCAGCAGCTCTGGCAACAGCAATCAGCACAGCGTGCCGCCCTACACGTTGACAACGATTATAACAACAACGCCATTGGCAACGGGGCGTATGTGCAATGTGTTGGGTAAGTTGGCAAGTCAACAACCCACACGCTAACGACAACAAACTCTAACGACTCGCACTCCAATTCCTTTCGCTCTCTTGCTCTCTATCTCTTATTATGGCAGGCAAATTGTACAAAATTGGAGAAATTTTACCGCAGGACACTGGGAACTGTTTGCAATGCATTTGCACCGATGCCGTGACACCTGATGAGCTGCCCAGCGTCACCTGCAGTCCGCACAATTGTCCGCCGCTCGTTCTGCCCGATCTGTTTGATGCCACCGGTTACTGAGGCTACGGGTTTGTGCTGTAAGTTGCATCCATTGGCGCAAGAAATAATTCGAAAAGCGAAATAAAAATTACACATCAAAGAAAAACAGAAAATGCATAACGAAAATTAAATGGAAAATATATATGTAGAGTATATATATTTAATTGAATTTTAATTGGACTTGAATAATTGTGGGCATACATTAAACTGTTCAACTGCAGCAAACACAACTCGCATGGAACTAATTAAACGAAAATACACAAGAACACATACACACACACACACACAAACACAGAGACGAAGAACTCAAACGCTCAACTAACTCAGCAGTCGCTACATAAATTTATGGATTTCAATGTAAAGCCCTCCCTGTATCATGAGTGCTATTTCACACTCACTAAAACAAATACTTAAAAACCTATCAACAGTAGATACTCACACACACACACACACACACACACTCATAAGCACACATGGTCAGACATACACAGATGGATTTGTGTGCAGAAGTGGAACAGAGAGCAAATTGCTGAGAGCAAATTCTAGTTTTTAAGCTGAATGTTTATGCATTTTACAACAAAAGAAAAGGAAACACAAAAAAATAATATTCATTCATCGGCAAGCCGATGATTTAATGCCCTTGCAGAAAATAGTAATTTTATTCTAACTAAAAAGCTTAAATTTATGTTAGAATTTCAGTTAATAAAATTCTAAAGAATTTACTAACTAATTTAATGACAGTGAGCAGTAAAGAGGAGTCTCTAAAGAATTTATATAATGTTAAATGTAAAAAATATTGAAGTAGAGTATTAGTCTCTAAAGACTTTACTTATTAATTAAATAACTCAATTGGAATTATAATTTAGTAAATTATTAATGTAAAAGTATGAAAGGAAAGCATGAGTCTCTCAATATTTAATTAATTTAAGTTGAGTTATTCTTATTAGTTACTTACTAATATTTTAAAGACTAACACTCTTCTCCAATACTTTTTACATTTATTGCTCGAATACATTTTTTAGAGATTCTATTTCTCATTCAATACATTTCACTGAATAAATTTGTTTTCTGTCGGGGCATTTTCAGCGCGTAATTGAAAGTCAACCCTATCCCATTTCCCACTCGAGTCTACACGCAATAAGAGAAGAAAATGAATGTATACACGATTAGAAATTTTAAAGAATTTATAGATGTACTTAAAAGCCCACACATAAACATAACATACCTACCATACATACAAACAGACATAAAACTAAAAAATATATTGAAACTCAAAAATAGGTTATACAATTTTGAGTTGATCAGCTGGAAACACTTGAAACTTGAAATCGAAAAATGTTAGTTAAGTAAACTAAATCCATAAACGTAAAAACTGAACAATGACAAATAATGTATTATTGTATGTATGTATAATCATTTGCAAAACTAGTTTAAGATAAAAATTGATTCACTTCGTTCATGCAAAACTCGTTTAGAAAACTCTTCTATGTTGATCGCTTCTTCTAGGCATTTTTAAAAGATACGTAATAATTTAACAAGTATTGTATATGGATAGTTGTATCGGTTTTTTTTATTATTAGAAGAAAGACACCATATCCTCTAGTTCTACGAATAAATACCAAAATCTTAAAAGTATAATGCCATTTAAATCTAGTCATTAACAATCATTCATTCAACTAAGTTCGAAGAGAAACATTATTTTCACATAAATTAAAACACTTTTAGGCGTGATAACGATTTATTCAGAAAAAATGAAGTACTTTAAGCATAAATCATAAAAAATAAATCATACTTGAAAAGTAGACACAATTATTGATATTAGATAAAGATGAACGAATAGGAACTCGAAATTTTATATCAAAAGTGCTGTCGCAAGAGTAAAAGCATTAACTTTAAAACTTATTTCAACAAATCGAATTCTGTCGAAATATACGAAATGAAAACAAAAGAAGAAAATCAAAATAAAGGCGTGTATATTTATAAATACAAAAAACATTTATGTACTGAAACAAAACTAAAAGCGAAGAGCTGGCTTCGGCAAGTCGAAGATTTAATACCCTTGTGACATAGAAAGTTAATCAGTTGAAGAAGAGCTTCCACATCGATTTTCTTCAAATTGAAATTGGTGTTAATTGATGCAGATATTGTAATCGCATCAATATTTGGACTGCCAATTTGCCAGGGTATTAAGTACACAAGGTAAATCAAGCATTCAAATAGAGAGAGATGCATAAAACGAGAGAACAACAACAACTAAAAACAAATTGAAATCGTGTAATCGTAATCCGTATTTAAAAATGTATACAAAATAAATATTTACGAATATATCGTATTGTACTTGTACTTGTATGTGTAAAGTAAATGTAACTGCAAATCTCTTAACTAATCTATTTACATATATGCATATTTACAGGACTCAGTAAAACACAGTCACACACACACAGACACAGACACAGACACACTGACACAAATCTTACATCTATGTGTAAAATGGATTTTGTGTTCCGAAAACAACAAATCAAATTGACATGAATAAACCAAAACATATGATAAATGAGGCTGAAACTTTGTCAATTTTAGTTCTCCAGATGGGAGATTTGATGGGACAGAATATGGTATTAAGGTAAGTCGTTGTACATTTTCATTGAATTTATTATTACGTTTGCCATTTGGGGACTGAATACCTGAAAACATATCGAAACTATTTCTGATTACAACTACAGCAGATCGCTTTCGCTGTCCGACTCAAAGCCAGAGTCATCGGTCTCCGAGGCTAATCTTCTGTTACCTGGCAATAGGCGAGGATCTGTCTCTTGTTGTTGTTGCTGCTGTTCTGGTTGTAGTTGTTGCAATTGCTGTCTGTATCCATCGATGACTCGCTGTGGCCGCCAGTCTTGCATTATGATTTCAACACGTCGATTCAGCGGTCGTCGATTGTATCTGGCCGTCAATTGATTATCACCACCACCATCCATTGGAACCGTCAATTTTTATGTTTTGCTTGGATTTGCTCAAAAATGTATAATTTCAGAATTGTTACAAAATGTGATTGAAACACAATTCGGATTGCTACGAGGTAATAACAAAAGTCAGAGCCGGAAATGAGCAGCGCATAGCGATTGTCGATTGGCTGTTAATATGATTTAATAAAGCATAAATCGACATGTGTTCAGAAGGAGGAGGCAGAAAAGCAGCATTTGCCACTCGTAAAATGTGTTGCCAATTCATATGCACAAGCTTTATTAGATTTTTTGACCACATCGCAATCAACGCGCTGCCAGCAACCACAAAGCACTTAACTCGCTGTATGCGTGTGCTGGTGTGTGTGTGTGTGTGCCAAACACGCTCCACATGCATATGTATATTTGTGTGTGTTGCTGTGTGCTCGGAAACGGAAGTGAGGCAAAGCCTGTGAAATGTACTGCCTGGTTGACTGACCGCATGAAGCCATAAAAGCAAGCTCGAAGCCCAATCCTGATGCTGCTGCTCATACTGATGCCCAACCTTCTAGGAAATGCCACAGCTGCCCCAAAGTACTCGGCCACAACAATGCTCGTACTTTGCTGTCAATTTGTGATAACGGCAGCTTTATTTCAAAATATGAACGACGACTTTATTTGTGCCAACTTCTGCCAAAGTCTTTGCCGCTCTGCCACTCTGTCAATTTGCCAATCTGTCTGTTTGCCAGCATCTCCCAATTCCAGCTCCCCAGCTTTTGGCCATCGTCATCGTCATCATCATGTGCAACTTTGTCGGCTTTCATTTGGCTTTTGTGCCGTTATGTTCTCGGAATTGTAGTAGCTCTCTAATTTCGAGCCAAGTGAGTTGTTAATAATTCATACAGCAATCAAATCATCAACTAGAAACTGAAAGATTACCTCGACCAGTTGCAGCATTTACAATACAAATTCAATTTAAGCCGCATCCATCGTGCATCTTATTTAATTGTTGAAACTCTTAACAGCAGCCGGATGCAATTACTCAAATCGCATTCGTAATTTCAATATGAGTGCTTTTACCGTTTGAATTCCTTACAATGGATTCAAGTATTCGGATTTATTTTATTGTTTTCCATCATTACGTTGGGTTTAATTAAGGAATTTGCCTCATTTATTTGTACATAAAGTAGAGGTTCTTCTACTCTAATTGTGTTAAGCAATTCGAGAAAAGAACTTTTTTAAATTTTGTTAATCAGTTAAAAAATGGTTTTATTAGCATACAATTTCAATTCTTTTTTTTTTGATTTTTAATTTTGTGTAAAATATTTGTATTTAAGTTAATAGCTTGCTTATATATAATAGCAACTACAAATTGTATTTATTTAAATATATTTATCAAATACTTATGAATACATCTTTTTTCCCCACAAATCTTTTCGGGGTCAGCTAGTTTTTGAATTCAGCTTTTTCGCACAATTAAGCTGTAAGCCATAAAACGTTGCGTAGTTTAAAATTGATTGCAAAATATAATCATAAATCGGTCAATCAATATTGTTAAAAGTATAAAAAACAAGAAAAGCCTTTAAAGAATTAATAATTTGTGATTATGGTGCGATAAGTGAGTTGTAAAATGAAATTGCTTTCACGCTAAAAAACGGACTATTAAAAATTGACTCTGCGAGGGGATTGAAAATGTGCTGAAAGTACAAAAAAAAAAAAACAAGGAAAAAATGAAAATGGAGCACAAAAGTCAACGGGCAGGGCAAATGGAATAACTATGCAGGCATTTGCACATTTTTAATTACGCTGCACATTTGCATTTGAATTGCGCATTTTACACGCTGATAAACTCAAATAAAGGGCAACAGTTGGCTGCTCTCTGCTGCTGTGCTGTGCTGTGTGTGTTGTGCTTGCTGGTTGGCAACAGCCAAAGACACACTCGCATAACACACACACACACACAACACACATTCAGCACTACTAAGTGCGGGTGTAAGTTGTGTGTGTGTGTGTGAATTTCTACTGATTTTTGCAGTACGTGTAATTTTCAAGTTGACAACTTTTGTGCCAAAGCACTGACCTCGTTATACGGCACACACTCTAGCACACTCGTACACACGCACATACACTCGCACACACATATAATGGAGAGCTGTATGTGCTTTAGAAATGGCATTGCCCGTAGCCATTGCCTTATCCATAGCATACTTTTGCGGGCACTGTAGAAATTGCAGACAGTTGCAAGAAAAAAATAAACAACATCACTTTACATTTAGGTGACTCGACTGGCGTATATCCTGTATTGAATAGGCATATATATAGAGAAAAGCTGGCACATAGATGGCGCCAGCTGAAAAGGCTGCTATCGATAGCTATCGATATAATTTTTATATTTGATGCTTTGAACTGGTCAGTTTTCTTATTAGGATTAAAAATTTATATTTTTAGCACTTACAAACAAAATTGTCATTAAATGAATACTATTAAAGTGATTTTTTTTTTATTTAACAATTTAATTATTACATTTTTTATGTACACCTAACATTGATTAAGCTTAGGCTAAAGCGGATAAGTTTACTTACTTGTAATAAAAATACATATTTACACACGTAGCTATTACATAAATAATATTAAAGAAATTAAATTTGTAAACTATCAATTTCATCAATAATTTCTTATATACATATGTGTATATGTTCATACAAAGCTAGCATTAATTAAGCTTAAATTCAAAACAGATAAGTTTACTTAATTTTTAGGGAAAATTCATGCTGATAGTACTTACAAACTATATTGACAGTAATTATGTATTTAAATACTATTGAAATGATCTCTATTAGAAATTGGCAATTGAATTCATAAATTTTTGCTTACCTATCTATTAAAGTGGAGAAAATCACACACATATATTCATATATGCTTAACTCCTATCCAATCCTTTTACTACACTCAAAAGTATTAATAAAAATTCTTCAATATTTTAATAATAAACCAAAAGACATTCTTCTATCGTCTGCTGTCCATAAAAATTATATTCCTCACTCTAGACGAACTGATGCGATACAGCGCAGTATAAAGAGCGAAAGTCATAGAAACAAAAGAAAACGAAATTTATTTGCACTACTTATATACAGAAGCACACACAAGTACATGGCTGTATGTATGTATGCGCATACACGTACTTATCTGTATACATACATACGTATATAGATAAATATAGCCATAAGTACACGACTTTACCGTAGGTACATTTTGATACACAGAATTTTCTTTTGGGCAAACAATGGCAAAGAGAGACACAAACAATTCAAGCTGTCTTCACCTTCTACTTCTTCTTTAGCTACTTCTACTGCTGCTGCTGCTGGTTGTGGCATTTACTGCGTTGACTCACTGTAAGCCCTTCCCAGAGCTTCTCACAGTCTGATGTGTATTTGTTGTAGACCGCATCTCGTTGCTGGCTTTGCTGTCGCTCCAAATGTCGCAGCCAAGCAATTTTATTCGCGTTGCGATTCACATTTAGATCCGCGTTGATGGGCACATCGTGTATACGCTCATCGAAATAACGAGTTCTATTCGACATTTCAATTGATAGTTTGATTTTGTATTTATTTATTTAGTTTGCAGTCTAACTGCTGCCCTTAAAACAAAAATCTTGATTAAGGCAAGGCCTGCTGCTACGCTAGAAGCTGGAGATCCTCTCTCTACTTTGAGTTATATAATAAAAAAGGGTTTCCGGTTTTTGTGGGCTGCCTTTGTAAACTGTTTTTAATGACGAGCAAACAGCAGACGCGCGTTTTTGGGGCTAATGATGGCGTTTGCCTGCGAAAATGTTGCAACTTCAGATTGAAAATTTGTTGCCTATGAAAAGTTTGTAGTTAGTTTTTAATGCTGCCTAAATGAGAATTGAAAACGTGACGGAGCGTGGAAGTGATGGAAGTGAATGCCTTGGATATCAGGTGACATTAATTAGTCGACGCAAAGCACTCACGAACATCAAATGAAGATTTCCGCAGGCTCGTGGCTTCATTTCGCTAAGATGCCTGCCCGCAATTTGGGTCAAAATAACGCAAATGTCTAAAGAAAGAGAGTGAGAATGTGTGTAGTGTGTTGTGTATGTGTGTTTGACAGCGTGTGTGTGTTCTGCCCCGTGGCTGACAATTTTGTTGCATTAACCGCATGTGCAGACACCTTTGACAATTTAAATGGCATCATAATTAATAAGATGGCTCATTGCTCATACGACCCGTAGGCCAGCTTTGTTGTGGTAAATTGCACAGCATATCATCGCGTGAGTCAAAAGTGCCAGGTGAGGAGGGAAATGGAATGACAGAGACAAAGAGAGAAGGAGAGAGAGAGAGAGAGAGAGAGAGAGAGAGTGAGAGGCATGTCGTCTCTGTTTTAATAAAAGCCATTTGACTGATCCGTTTGAGCTGCTCAAAGCTTAATGCTGTCAATGCCACAGCAACAAATTGAAGACCGTCTAAAGGGTCATAAATATGCACAACGCCCACACGCAAATACAGAGAGACACGCACACACACACGCATACACACACACTGTGACTGCAGTGGCCTCTAGCTGAGCCCTAAGGCAATGGCAACACTAAAAGGTCACACGTCGCCCTCACGCTCATTTATAAGCATTCATCATTCATTTGGCAACGCCCCGCGGCCCTTTCTTTGCTCTCTCTCTTCTGTTTCTTTCTCTTGTTCTTCGTGCCATGTATACAAAAACAAAAAAAGTGAAAAAAAATTCCACAAATGTTTGCCTCATTGTTCGTTCATTCGTTCGCTCTGTGTGTTTGTGTGTGTTTGTTACCTTAGGCAAGTCGAAGAGTCCCCCAGACTCAGCCTCAGACTCAGACCAGTGCAGACCCCTAAGCAGACCAGACCAGACCAGAACAGAGCAGACCAAGTCAGCCATGGACTCGCATGAGTCGCTGGAATTGTGCCAGCCTCTCAAGTTGCCTGAGCACACAAATTAATCTTCATCTTCATCTGCACACATTTGCCTTAGGCGCAACTCAAGTTTGCCATTTGTTAGGCACTTACTTAAAAGCAAACCACACGGCAGCTTTAAACACACACTCGCACACACGCACACACACTCGCAGCACCTTGAAGGCGACAATTATACGCACTCTGAGCGAATTCCACACTGCACACACTTGAGCATAATGCAATGCACAATTGCTTGATATAATTTGAGTACGAAATTCTCCGAGTATGTGTAAAACAATACTCTATAGAAGGCTATTTGAGATTAAATGTTAGCTTGAATAGAAGGGATGGACTTTGAGGATTTCTGCATATAATATAATATTACAACAATTAATTAACACCCCATGCAATGCATAAATAAATAGCAATCCCGTTAAGAAGTAAAGCAGACAGTAAATCGCAAAGCTGGATTAAAATATCGAAGTCTTAAGCCTAAATAAGTAAATTATTCTAGAGGCACTTAAGTGAAATAGATAAGCTGTTTATTACTACTACTCAATTGATTTTTTTGCTATTGATTTATTGCTATCTCACAATAAAATGAGTGAGTTATGAACTGAAATATGTGCATATAATATCAAATAATTGCTTTTAATTGTTACACATTTTTAAACCGGGGTGAAGGGAAATTATAACTTTATGCCTGCAGGAAATGTATGTAACAAGCATTCGGCGGCATCTCCGAACCTATAAAATATACATATTCTTGATCACCGTCAACAGCCGAGACAATATAGCCATGTCCGCCTGTCTGTCCCTTTGTCCATATGAACACCTAGATCTCAAAGACTATAAGAGATACAGATATAATTTCGTTTATGTTTGCACGCAGATCAAGTTTGTTTAAATTTTTTCGATGCCCACTTTCGAGCTCAAAAACAAAATCAAAATCGAATCACAAACGAAATTTTGATTCCCGAATTTTGGACAATATAAACAAAAAATATAAACAGTAGTATCTAAGATTACTGAGAATTTGATTAATATTGGATCTTAATTGTAAAAGTTATTTAAAAAATACTTCTGTATGGCAAATTAAGTCAACTACGATTCTCTGGTATATTTTGACCTCTATGGCCTATATGACCTTCGGTATATATAATATAAGTATATTTGGGGTATTCTGTTTGGAATATTTTAAGAATAACATAATTGGTTTGTTGTTTTGTGTGTGTTGTTTTTATTTAAAATAGGTAGCGGGTATCTCACAGTCGAGCACACTCGACTGCGGCTTTCTTATTTGTTATAAAATATTTTGCGATTTCTCTTCATTATTTGTTTGTGCTTTATTTATTTAATTGTGATTGCATTGTGCATAATATTTAACCAGTTTCCAACGAGAGATTGTTGGTCTCTCTCTCTCTCTCTTTCTCTCTCTCCCTCTCTTTCTCTCATATAAATAAACTAGGAAATGAATTTAGTTTTGTGCAGAGCACTTTTATTGAATGAAGAGTTAGAAAATATCAAAGACTCTTTGACTATGAAATAAATGTTTCTATTTATTTACGCAACTTAAAAACTTTCGACAACAAAATACAAGCGCAATTTGTAATTAAAATATATATAAATTATAATTAAAATAACCACATGAATGGCATCATTTAAAATTCAAAGTTGTGAACAAAGTTTAGATTTTCAATATATTTGCTCTTTAACTTTAAAACTTTCAAATGCAAAATAAATGCGTAATTTATAATTAAAATATATATAAATTAGAATCAAAATAGCCACATTAAGTGCAACATTTAAAATGCAAAGCTGTGAACAAAGTTTATATTTGCAATATTTTTGCTCTCAGCGTTATTAAAGAGAGAGCTTCAAAGTGTTGTGCAGTTGATGCTTACTTTGTTTTCATATATTTTTATTAATTAAGTGCAATTGGAAATGCAAAAGTGCATTTCATTATTGCATTGCATGACAATTTTAGTTCATTTTATTGTCAGAGCGTGTCAACGCGCAAAATGGAAGTCGAGGATGCTTTTCAGCTGCTTAATTGCAGTAAACAAATATAAACTGTCCGATGTTTGCTGTCAGTGTTGTTTTGTTTAACTGCACCATTTATGTGGCAGCTGTTCAACTGTTCAAAATCGCTCTGTTTATATGGTAAAGCACATCAAGGCGACAACAATAACAACGTTGCCAATACCAAATAGTAATATCAACAACAGTTGCAACACCGTGTTGCATGCTGCATGTTGACTTTCATGTTGCATTGTGGTTTTGCGCATTTCGCCGAAAATTCTTTTTGTGGCCAATTGTTTGGACTTTAAATATTCAATTCGTGCAAGCAATTGAGTGCACACACACAAACACACATACACCCACACACACACACACACACATCCTCCACACACACGGATTTAACGCGAAATGTGCTTCACACACATTGGAAAATGCAAAAATTGTGTAATTTTCAAGTTAACAGCTCTTGACCTGGTTCAGCTGGCTGGCTGACTGTGTTGGCTGTTTGGTTGGCTGGTTAGTTGCCTGTTTGCCAGTTTGACTTTGTTTGGTGGAACGTGGCTAGAAGGCGGCTTTTGCCATTTGCTTCAGTTTTGGCTTCTTGTTGTTGTATGTTTTTTTTTTTTTTTGCTTAACAAATATGCAAAAGCGCAATTGTGTGTTAAGTTGCCTTTGTCAGCGTGTGTATTGTGTTTATGTGTGTATCTGCTGCATACTTTTAGGCTCTGCGAAAGAGGTAAATACATTTTGTATGCCGCGCCGAAGCGGGGACCAAAGTTTTTCAGCCAGACTTCGTTGCCGCTGCCACTGCCGTTGCCTTGTTGCATGAAACTTTAAGCCTCGAAAACTTTTAATACAGTGCCCAACAATTGTTGCCAGCCAGCTGCTCAAGCTTTTAGCGCATACATTAAAATCCACCATTATTTTATTTTGCTTTTTTCTCTTACTTTTTTTCTGTTGTTGCCTTTTTGTCGAGTCGTTATGGGGCAGCAGGCAAAAGTTTAACACACATCTTGGCACTGTGTTTTGTGTTGCCCTTTTTTGAATTTTTACTTTTGTATTTTTGTAGCCTTTCGTTGTTGTTGCTGTTGATGTTGTTGTTGTTGTTTAACTAACAATTCAAGTTGGTTTGCCACTCCAAGACAAAGTACAATGTCGAAAGCGTTAAAAGGCCAGAGAAATGAACAAGCTTAACAGTTGAAATGCATTAGGCATGCAGGACTAGAAAGTGTTCTGGAAGTAGCCTGGAACTGCAACTGAGTGTGGATTGAAGAGAAATGGGAGAATAAAATTGAGGAATGAAACGAAAATACAAATAAATAGATAAATCAAAATATAAATATATCAAATATAAAAACAAATACACATATGCAATATGAACAGAATTTTTTAAAATCGAAAAAATCTTTAATCATGATTTGCAATCTACTTTTCAGTTCTGATTTGTTCTCTCTGTGTAGGAGTATAAAAATTATACTATACTCAATATAAATTCATTTTGTTTCTTTTCTAAGAAAATTATCTCTTTTTTAATGGACTGCGAAAACATTTTGTGTATAATAAGTACAAATCTTGTATAGAATACAAAAATATTTAAAATGCAGTTTTGGTTTCTAAGTGGTGAAAGGAAAATTGAACAAATTTATAAGACGGTCAAAAGATTTGACTTGATTTTAAAGAACTATTTTCTATTTAAAATAAAATTTAATAGTACATTTACTTTTTAAGAAAGTCCATCCATTTATTTCAGTGAAACCTCTCTCAGAAAAAGCGTTCCAGGGTATCAGATCTCAATGTGCAGTGTGCAAAGTAAACAAATGTAAAAAATACTCATATGTTTCAATAACAAAACACTCAGCACATGCATCTCAAGCTCAACTGGGAGCTGCAAGAGAGACCACGGGGTTCGGCACTAAGGAAGTAATGGCAGCAAAAACTGTAAAACTGAAAAGCGCAACGACCGATTTACATAAAGACCCAAACCGACACGGCACACACACACACACTAGTGCAAAAGTGCTGCCAACTATTGTAGCAAAATGCACAAAAAAGCAAGAGATAGAAAGAGAGAGAGAGAGAGAGAGAAATGGAAAGTTTTAGCAGCGCTTAAAATAAAAACATTTTTGCAGCCAAGAACTTTGACTGTAAGATTTGTAAATAATTGAAGGCAAAAATGTTGAAAATATGCAAGCTTAATAATAGCAAATGTGCAAAACAAAATTGTTGGCAAAAAAAAAAAATAGGAAAAACTAAACTAAAGCTGAAGCTAAATAAAACAAAGTGAAAAAGCGTTGAGCGAATGTTTTTTGACTTTATTACTAAGCATGGTGTGTGTGTGTGTGTGTGCAAATAGTTGTGACCGAGCGAAAAAAAAAAATGAAAATAGTGTTTGCCCCCACGTCTGGTGGCAGGACTTCAATATCCTCCGGACACGCCAATGCATGGGGACTGGTGGATGCATGAGAAGCGGAAGGAGAAGGGGAAGGGGAAGCTGCAGCCAAAGAGCGTTGCCTGTAGTCGATGAGGCACTTTGTGGCCATGCAAATGCCACGAATGCTGGCCCACACTGCCTCTGGTCGGATATCGGCGTTTTTATGCACTTTATGCCTCTGCCACAGGGGCAAACAATGAATGCGAGAGTGCAACGCGTGCGAAGGGGAGCAAGAAGAGGGGAAGAGGGGAAGTGAGGGAGACTAAAGGGTTTGCTGAAAGGACACTTGCATTATTGAGCAGCGAAACGGCAGCTGTGGCCAAAGCCGCGAACATCATGAGGGCGTTAAGAGAGGAGAAGCGGAGGCGGGATTCAGGGTTAGGGGACTTTGTGCTTGTAATTTTTGAGCAACGCCCCCAGGACAGATGTACCATAGTACTCATGGAGAGAACTTTGTGTGCGCCACATCAAATGCAGCACTAAAAGCCAACCAAGAACTCATTAGGCATGCGTTGGCTGCGCTCTAATTATGCGACCGAAAAACTGACAAAGACAAAAATGGGGGCCACTTAGGGCAAGCAAAGTGAGGGAGACAGAGAGAGAGAGAGAGAGAGAGAGAGAGCAAAGTGAAGGGCAGTAGTTGTCACCGACTTTGGCGTATTAACAATGGCACAGCGGAAATCGTAGCTGGTATTTCCGCTGCAAGCAGGAAATGCTGCAGAGAGTATATACGGAACTTGGGATTGGACTCTGGACACTGGACATCGTTGTTGATGCTGTGTTTTCTTTATGTTCTCGCACGTTTATGGAGCAAATCGGCCAAGTAGCGTGAGGAGGGGAACGGGGGGTGGGGGTTGAACGGGTTCAGAGGTTCATCGAAAAACGCTTTTGCTTGACCTTCGGCAGGGCATTAAAAAGAAATAAATAATAAATCAGCTGGAGCATGAAATATTCAATAACCTAAACCGACAAAGATTTACTGCTCAGCCATTTATTTTTGTGCGGGAGCCCAAGAACAGCAACAACAACAACAACAAAAACACTTTGTAAGCAATTTGTGCGAAAAGGTGCTCTTCGCTTTTGCTCGCCTCTTCTGCTTTCGTCTGCTGATATGTTCTGAAAACTGCCAACTAAACAAGAAGTCATTTCGACAGACCCAAAGCACACACACACACACTCGCACACACTTCACATTTGAGTAAATTGAAAGAGTTGCCAAAGTTTATTGCCGGCTAAACGGAAAAAGGGCCTGAGACAGTAGCTCAAAAAGAGTCAACTGCTTAGACCTTGGACTTGGCCATGTCTTATGTGACTTATAGTTGAGGCTTTTCATAATTTGCCAAGACAGCAACAACAACAAGAACAAGAACAGAAACGATTCAACTTCAAACCACAGAAACTTCAAAAACTGTGAATGGCACTCTCAGAATCAGATTGAAGTGATTGCTACAGTTTGTTTGTTGCTGTTGTTGTTGTTGTTGTTGCTTTGACTGCTGCTCTGCGACACGTGTGCAACATTAGAGGCGCACGCAAAGGAAATGAAGTAATCAAAAGATAATGCCACAAAAGCAGGCTAACATAACCTAATGCCTCCAAATGTCATAAGAACAAATGAGCAAAGTTTTTAACTTGACAACGAGACGCACAACAACAATAACTACAACAAGAACGATTCAAATGAAATTGAGACAAGCAAAATGCATATTGATGCGGGTGTTGAGTCGTCTCTCAATTGCATGCCACATGGCGCTTAACCTTGAAGATGCGGGCTGGACACGCCCCCGCCCTTGGACCCTCTTGACCCCTGGGGGACAGTGCTGTAAACCAAATTGATTTTGTATTTGCATACCCTGTGAGTTAGTTTGATCTAGTTGGAAGCTATAATCGAATATGTGGCACAGTTTGTTGTGTTACTTCTTGAAGAAATTACTTAATCTTTGAAATGCTTTGAAATCGTTTAAGGGTATCACTTAGTCTATCATTTACGTAGTCAATCATTATATTTTCATTACCTATACATATGAGAATTTTAGGAACATTTTAGTTTCTTTTTTGTGGTGTATCATTTATTTTACTCTTATTCATTTTTATTTGCTTTTAATTTTTCCATTTCATTTATGTACGCAATTTAAATGCATTTCAATGAAATACTATTACACATACACATATATATATATATATATATATTATATATATTCAATTTGCTACGAAATCTATTAGCAATATTTTTTAAAAATTGATTTTGATATCTTATATGTATTGTTATAATAACATTAATCTTTGTCAAAAACAATCTAAATTTTTCTTCGTTTTGCCAACATAATATAATTATATAAGGCAACTTTTGGTAGCTAAAATATATTTATTTATTTAGCACTACAATGGTGATAATTAGCCATATTTTGAAGCCAACTTATTTCAATACTTTTGTGTCAACTTTCAATTTGTCATTCAACACATGATCATCTTTGGTTTTTTCTCTTTTATTAATTTTTTAAAGGGCACTTTTTATTCGGTCTCTTCTTTTATATTCGGTCTATAAGTTATGCATATTTCAGTGAATAATTTGAGCCAAGTTAGCCGAGGGTAACATGTAGTCTGTCACTTGCTGATTTATTTACACTTAGTTATGGCAATTTGTTGTTGTCACCCGATTTGGTTGAGTGAGTTAACGCGCTTTGAAACTACAATACACAGCTACTCCTGTTCATATGTCCATTCACATTCACATTCACATCCGTAATTCACATTCGTATTCACATTCGTAGTCGGACAGTGGCTGTGATCTGGCTCTATGTGGTCTACTCGTAGTATTAGTGGCTGTAATGCCGCTTGTTGTCCTAGACACGGACAGAGTGCCAACAAAGACCGATTTGCCACTAGACTAACTCATCCACTTCCCAGACACCCACATCCCAAACACACACACACACTCATAAATATACAGAAATTCAAATGGATTTTTTTGTCTATCTGTCGCAACACTGCGAATGATAGAGCAGGAACTGAGGACCAGCAACAGCAGTAGCAGAAGAGGCAGCAGAATCCCAAACAGAAACAGAAACAGGAACATGAACATAGACATTTAATACAGCCAAATAAATAAAGCCAAAAATAAACGCGGCGGCAACGTTGTGTATACAAAATGGTAGCCACAACAAGCGGGGAGAGTGGGAAGGCAGCGACTAAATTAGTGGAGTTTTAGTGTCTGCAGCAGAGCTCATAAATTGTCAGTTAGTTGCCCCTGCTAAACATAATATTTGCCCATATTTACTCATATCTCTTAGTATGAGTGAGTGTGTGGATGGGTGTGTGTGTGTGTGTGAGCATTATGATCATTTGAGCTCATAATTTTCAATAAGCAACGTTTTTGTGCGGGAGTCGTGATAACGCGTCGTATGCGTAATAACTTGTCATGCATAACTTGGCAACACACACACAGAGTAGACAGGCGATTAGAATGCATATTGATGCTTCATTCTTGCTACTAAAACTATCACTGGACAAACTGTTAACAGCGTCAGAGAAAGCGAGAGAGTGCGGGGGAGGGAGAGTGAGAGAGAGCACAGCAGCAACTAGCTAAACAGAGAGTTTGCTGCTAACTTAACAGTGCATTGAAGTGGCTAACTTAACATTTGCTGCCTTAACAGCGCTAACTTAGCAGTTCGCTTGCTTTACAGAGCTGTCTTAACAGCAGTTTACTCATTTAACAGTGATGCTCTAACAGAGCTCTCTTAACAGTGCTGCCCTCATAGCGGGGCCTTAACAGTTCGCGCACCTAACAGCGCTGACTTAACAGTTGCTGTGTTAAGCACAATATGCATTATCACGCATAGCTTGACAATTGCAGGCAACTGTGTGTGTGTGTGTGTGAGTGTGCAACTTGGCAGCTTTGCAACTCGGTTACAGCTACCACCTTGCGTGCTGGCTTTGCAGTGCCCCACACAGATTTTGTCACCACAGGCATAGCAAATGTCAGGATTATCCCACCATAAATCATAATCAAATTAGTTCTCTCTGCTCTGATTATGTTGAGGCTGGCGCATGAAATTGATTAATAAATCAGGTTGCTGTAATAAATCAGCAGCACGCAACTCTCCCTCCCCTCCCCATCCATTCCCCATTCACTCTATTCCACTCTACGTACAACACGTGCCGAACACTTGAGTTGGTTTTGTTAGACGCTGAAGTTCGGGGCAATCATCTATTTATGCCAAATGCCAAAAATCTCTTATCGCTTAGCGCGTTTTCAATAAAAATTATCAAAATTATTTTTGCACTGATTACATTGCTCGACAAATCAATTATTTGCTGTCGATTTTGGCTGTTTGCATGCGCAAATCTGATTTACACGCACAAATGAATATTAAATTGCTTGAATCAATTGAGTTGAGGTACTATACCCACACACACACCGCACACACTGAACACACACATACACACACACATGCAAGCGGGATGTCTGCAATGATTGTGAATTTTGTGTTATGCGAAATCGATAATAACATAAATCGCACAGCGCACAATGAAATTCCAACAATTTTGCTCTACGCCGAATTCTGCCTGCTGCTGTGATAGCAAATTGTGGGCGTGGATAGAGCGAGAAGAGTGACAGAGATAGAAGAGAGACGAAGAGAGAGAGGAGATGGCAAATAAGACTACGACTGTGATTGGGGATTGGAGCTTTAGGAGGGTTAAGAAGCGCACAGACATCATCTCTTCAGCATGTGCACTGTGCATCCGCTTCTGCCACACACTGTATGTTGTGTGTGTGTGTGTGTGTGTGGTGGCTCCGACACGAAACTTGTTTAATTAGTAAAGAATTCACAATAAGTGCAAATGTGTGCATATATTTTGGCTGAAAGAGCAAAAGTTATTTCCACGATTGCAAATTTAATTATTTACAAGTTGCTTCAAATTTGCAACTCAGTTTTTGCGTTGCTCGATATTTACTTTACCTGAATTATGAAAAAATATTATATTGAAGCCAATATAGTAATAATATTAAAAAAATATATAATTAAAGAGATTTTTAATAATATTATAAAAAATATAAGAAAAAATTAAGAAATTATATTGAATTTTTATAGTCGCCATAATTATTACTCTTGAATATAGAAACCTTTCATTTTATATTTATTTCGTGTTATTATTATTATATTGCTTGCCATATTGCAATGCTATATTGCGCAAAAAAGAGCTTTATATAAATATTGTTAGCAACCGTCATTTGAAAAAAGGTGTGTATATTTGAATTTTCTTTTTAAATTATTTCTAGCTACATGACTATTTAGAGCACTAAAACGCAAAATCCTCATTTAGTTTTATATGAGCGAGAGCATAACAACTTCGTGTTTTTACGTTACATTTTTTCTTTACAGTAATGCTTAATATTCAATCAATCTTTCGATTGAGTATTCCAAAGTTATGTAGATTATTTCAATGTGAATGTATTTTTATACCCGCTACCCATAGGGTAGAAGGGTATTATAACTTTGTGCCGACAGGAAATGTATGTAACAGGTAGAAGGAGGCATCTCCGACCCTATAAAGTATATATATTCTTGATTCTTCTCGATCTAGTCATGTCCGCCTGTCCGTCTGTGTGTCTGTCCGTCTTTCCGTATGAACACCTAGATCTCAGAGACTATAAGAGATAGAGCTATAATTTCTCGGTATATTTTTAGTATATTTGTATTTTTTGTATATTTTAAAAAAAATACCGCAATATTTTGCTTTTATTCAAAATGGGTTGCGGGTATCTCACAGTCGAGCACACTCGACTGTAACTTTCTTATTTGTTTCAACTACGGAATAATTTTGGCGGCAACAAAAGTAGGAAAATATGTAGGCAATTAAAAAATTATAATAATAATAATAATAATTGCAAAATAAAAGAGACATTTTCGGTTCGAACGTTTCGCATAAGATGTTAATCCATTTTTCTTTTAACATACTTATTTCTCATTATGATTACTTTTTATTTATTTGGTTATCTTACGAATTTATCATTAAATTTTGAACTAAGAGAAAAGTCAATAAATCAGAGATAAAAAACTCTTCAAATACTCAAGTTAATGATATGATAATAATAATATAATAATAATGATAATGATTAAAAGGTCGATATAAAAAAAACAATTGTTTTACGTGCTAATTTGTTGCATTAAATGTTAACATTTTCGCAAATATGAGCAATTGCATCATTTAAATCAATTAATGACAATAAACAGTAAAATTATGTAATACCAATGACAATATCATTTATTATGTTGTGAGTACTTCAACTTGTAACTTTGAATAATATTATTAAAGGTTAAACAAATGATAATTAAATACAATTTAATTTTGAAAGCTATTTAATAAGTATAATTATATGCATTATATAACACATATTAAATATCAAATCAAATATCGAAATATTGCGAAATATAAGCAAACTCTTTTTTGCAGAAAGCATATTTCGATGCTTGAACAAATTTCTAGATTATTTTTTCATCGATTGCGTTGTTCGTCGCTGTTCTCCACTTCATTCTCTTTTGCTCTCTTGGCTGTCTGATGCAAACGCTTGACGTTTCAGTCTATAAGGATTATTGCTAAACATTTTGTGCGTTGTCTGTCATATGAAATTCCCGAGAACAAACTTTATTGAATTTTGTATTAATTTTTTCTTGCTTGAAAGTCAAATTGTTGTCGTTGTTGTTGTTGTTATTGGTGTTGTTTGAATTGTTTGTCTTGTGGTTGTTGTTGTCGTATGGGTTTAATATAAAAACGCTGGCGTTTATTAAATTTTATTTTACTGTGCACAGTGCGAGCGAAAAGTTTTCGTTCGCATACTGCATGGTGCAGTTGACATCTTTATGTGTGTGCGTGTGTCCATGATGTTGTTTTATGTGTGTGTGTGTGTGTATGATATGTGTGAGGTCTCGATGCGTGTGTGTTGGTGACTTGTTGTTTATGTTGCTTTTGTGTTATACTCGCTCGTTGACATTTTCAACGTCAAAGTGGTGCTTGGCCAAAAGTGTCTGCTGCTGTTCCTCCTCCTCCTCCTCCTCTTTGGCTTCTCTTCTGACGATGCTGTCTGGCTCTTTGCTTGTTGTGTAACCAACTTTTATGTATATAACACACATATATATATTTACAAATTTTTGGCATAAAATTTTAATCTTTTTTCAATTATGCAGCTCTGCAGTTGCAGCTGTTAAGCAAAAGTTTAATTGCATGTAACTTTGTTCTCTCTTTTTGTCTGTGTGGCAAATACGCAAAAAAAAACGAGCGAATTACAACAACAAACACGAAAGTGAAAATGAAAAAAACAAAACGAAAAGAAAAGAAAGAAAATTGTTAACAATTAATTACACATGAGCAACAACAAAAACAACAACAACAACAACAACAGCAACGACAACAACAACGATGCGTGTTGGGCGCTCAGAAAAGTTGCCAAAAACTCGCAGCTCATATTTCAACAGATAATAACGAAAAGGTTGAAAGCATTTTTCCCTCCAACACCCAAACCAACACACGCACAGCGACAGAGATAGGGAGATAAAGAGTGAAAGAGACAGCAAGCGAAAGCGTGCGAGCGAGAGCTATGAATATATTATTGTTGCTCGTGTGCGGCGTCTAATTGCCATTGTTGTAGTTTGTGTTGTTGCTGTTGCTGCTGTTGCTGCCGCTTTGGTTGCTGTTGTTGCTGCTGTGTGAGTGTGTAACAGGTGCGCATTTTGGCATTTTGTTGTTGAAATGTATTTTCAACCATAAATTAAATAACGGGGCCATAAAAAAGTTTACAGCGCTCAGTGCTTGCCGAAAAGTGTTTAGAGCCCGTTTTTTGGCCAGCTGTAAATTCCAGCAGTCAGCTGAAAACTCATTTAAAATGCCCGCCAATGCTGCACGAGTCTGTGTGTGTGTGTAAGTGTCTCTGACAGTGTGTGAGTGTGTGTGTCACAGTGCTAACTGCATGATAAGTACCCATTTATACTCAGTACTTTGTATGAGCTCGCAAAGGGTTTCAAGAAAGTTGGATAAAGAGCTGCTGGGAGGTTCAGTTTAGCTAACAAAAGGCTTTAATGAGATAGACAAGGGAGAAGCAAAGAAAGAAAGGGAGAGAGAAAGGAAAGAAAATACAGAAAAGTTTGTGCTGAAACATATTGCAAAAAGACCATAAACTGCAGAGATATTTTTTTATTGGCTTCAACTTTTAAAGCAATGTTTACATATACATACATTGAAATTTAAATCTAAACTTTATTCTTAATACTAATTAAATCGTAGGAATAAGGAATGATTCTTTTTAAAGCTCTTAAATTTCTTTTTTTTACACTTTAAGAATTTTGATTTCCAAAGAGTTCCTTGGGCACTAATTTGTTTTATCTGGAAGTCGTCATATGTATTACAGTTATCAGTTGGCTATAATCAAATATCATATATTTATATCCAACTGACAAATATAATTCAATTCGGTTTTTACATAAAACAAATTATATGATGAGTGCCACAAGAAATTGTTTTCTTAAATTTATATTACAATATTTACTAAATATGCTGAGCACATTATAGTATTTATGTAGAACTAATATTGTAGTAAATTTAATTATTGGAGTGTTATATGGTAATTTTAAATAAAACTTACTAAATACGTATTGTAGTTATTATTATTTTAAGCTGCTCAAAAATATAATTCAATAAATGTGCAAATGATGATCACAAATAAATGTGAAGTGTTAAATATTTGTTTGCCAATATTGGGTTAGATCTTATTGCCTTCAAAAACGATTTGTTTGCTGCTGTCTTAAGCCAGCATTAATTCAAATTCCTTGTATATACAGGATAACTGATGGTCTTTCACTTCGTGCCTGTTTCATTTGTGTCTCTCGCATTTTTCCATAAGCTCACTGCTGTGCTTAACTTATGTCTTTTAATAAAGCATTTAAAAAGCGCCATAAATTGCTTAACTCGAAACGAGTTTTGCTCATTTTGTGCAGTTGCCATTGCCAGGGCATTCATAATTTTTATAAGGCTTATCCTTGTCTGCCAGAGGGCGGAGAGGGGGACAGAGCTGGGGGAGGCGAATGCAATGCGAGTAATGTGATTTAGCAAACGAATCTGCATTCGCAACGTTGCAACACAACAGCAACAACAAACAACAAAAAAAGAGGCTGCACACAATTTGCATGGGGCACACAGAGAAAGAGAGAAAAGTTGCAGATTCATGCAACAACGGTGGCAAACAGTGTGCCACCCCCTTAGGCACCTTCCTCCCCCGCAACTCACCTGTGCTGACAGCCACTTGAAGCGTGCGCGTGACATTCGGCGGCTGTGACAGGCGTCGCCTACTCTGTGTGTGTGTGTTTTTTCTGCTTCCCTCTTTTTTTGTGAGTGTGTGTGTGTGTGTGTGTTGTGCCCCCATCGAGTTGACTCGTCTCGCATATTTGAATAATGCCCGTCAAGTGGCAACGCCATTGTTGGGCCTTTATTTTGTCTGGCTTCGTGCCTCGCTTCGCACAACACTTCCCCTCTCTCCCTCTCTCCATGCACTTTAGGCACAGCATTCTGCCCCTGGCTTTGATTGACGATGCGATTTTATATTGAATTCAAGCTTCGCCTCGAACTCTGTGACACTGCGCGTGGCAGTTATTAAATGTGCTGATTAAGTGTAAAGTGTAAAGTGTATAAAGTCAAAGGTCTAAAAAGTATATCGAATATTTATGAATTTCCTCAGTATAATTATGCTCAACACGATTTCATCTTTTACTCACTCACAATTCTAATAAATATAATAATAATAATCATATTCGCAGCAGCAGTCAAATCTCGTTATTACCCCAACTACGAGACACGTTTTTAATCGTCATTTGCTTTTAGATTTTACTTACACGTGTTTCCATTGTTAAAGCAGAGACGAAGTTAAAATGAAAATGAAAATGCAGAAACGAATTTCACGGGTAATTTACAATTTAATGCCACTTAAGTTGATTAAAAAGCGATAATTGTCAAAGCAAAAGCTGCTGAGAATAGCAGTGATTACGGCTGCAGGGACTTAGCGTGGGTTTCAATTGTAAAATTAAAAAGTATATACATACGTAGTTGTAATTATGTTTAGAGAAAGAGAGAGAGAGAGAGAGAGAAATAGAGAGTGAGAATGAGAGAGCTAGAAAGGTATCAATTGATTATTTACTTTAAAAAATGTTAGTATATAATTAAGTTTCCTTTCAAAGCTTATTATTTACCTTCATGGAAAACCTTTCAATTTATGTCTCGAAGCTGCAAGGAAATTATCTTGTTAAAATATAGAAATCTCTTTTTTTTAGGTTATTTTGATATATGGAAAGGTTAAGATAATAACTTATAATAATAAGTAATTAGATTTTGATAAATTAAATTCTTCCGCAAACTTTAAATTAATTAGTTGAAAAGTTTGTTAAATACATATGTTAGTTAAAAATTAAATGTATAATTCTTACAATTTATTAGAAAATTTAAATAATCAGCGTATGATGATAAAATAATTACATACAAAAAACATGCTAATATCAAGAATAAAGTTTTGAATCAAGACTGAAGAGGTTAAATTCTTAAATCAAGATCTTAATTCTACAACAATTCTGAATTGCCTATTTTTAAAGCAAAAATTGTATCTTGAAAAAATATGCCTTAAATATTCAAATGGAAATTTAACTATAAAATCTGGATTTTAAAATTTTTTAAGAAAAAATTCTTGTTTTGAGTAAAGTTCTCAAAATCAAGATTTGCAATCTACTATTCTAGTTAGCTTTTTCTCTCGGTGTAGTACTTGATATCAATGAATGCGCGTAATATTTATAAAATTATTATAAATTGTCATACTTGTGAAAAATGATTTTATGCCAAAGAAACAGGTCAAATTCCCCACAGTGAATTGAATGTGCTTTTAATTTGATTTGTAATTCTGATTAAACTGTCTAAGCTTGTTCAATCATAAAATAGTGAACTGCATTTTGCAGCCTGCACTAAAATACCAAAGGTTTGAATTTAATATGCTAAACTCACATTGTGTATAAATTAATTCAACGGTGTATTATTAATGTGGTTATAAAACTGCAAAGCCCCACAAAGTATGCTATAAATCGCAGCCAAATGAGCTGGGCTTGTCCTACGTACGTATATAATACATATATAATAGCTATCCATATATACTGAAAGTGGTATATAATAAGTCTTTATGTATGTATTTACATGTGTGCGTCTTTATATCTCACTCGAGCACGCAACACAATTAAGCTGCATTTAAATGCTCGACTGGTTTTTCTGTGCAACTCGCAATGTTGCATGTGCTCATAATAATTGATATTTCAATGGTGCTCAAGTGTTGCCAGGGACTTTGCCTTATGGTCTCGAGATGTGCAGGCAACGACAATGGATGGAAGCGGAAAGAGAGAGCGGAGAGAGAAAGAGTAAGAAATCGTATAGTATTTTGCCTTTAATGTTGATGCATTTTTACTTTGATTTCGTTTATAGTTTCGACCGAAGGCAGTAAAAAGCGTTAAGAGGATTTTATAAAGTGCAACAAATGCCAATAAGCGTGCAGATCGTGACTCAATGCATCAATGCAAAGGGAATGGACTAAAGGAGTAAGCAGGAAGCACGTGCTCGGCATAAATCGATACAGCAAAGGGAAAGGAAAGAAAGAGAATGAAAAGAAATTATATTTATGCATGCACATTGCGGCGGCTGAGGAATATAAATTGTGTTGCGGGCGTGTGTGCGTGTGTGCGATGTTCTGTGTCGTGGTGTTAATGCGAATCTATGAGTACGTTGTGGCCAAATCAACTAACTAGCTTCGGGATAATCAAATACCCTTTACTCGACGTTCGTTACACACGCTCGGAATCATTTCACTCGCAACTGGTAGAGAAACACTTTTCGCAACACGTAAAATTATGCAAATTCCGTTTGCCTGGCGTCGGTTTTTACCAATATTCTCATTTGCATATTGCGGCCGCATTGTTTACCGCAGTTTTGTGGCCCACATTGAGGCCATAGGGATCGTCGTCGTCGTCGAATCGAGTCGAATCGCATCGAATCGAATCGAGTAGAAGACCGCTGTTTGCTTTATTATGCAAGGCACACACAGCCGACGGGCCAAGTTATGCGTTGATCCATGTAATTTTCCTCTCTCTCTGTCACTTGTTTGCTAGGCTCTCTCTCTCCCGGAGTCAGTCAGTCAGTCAGTGAGTCAATCAGTCAACCATGGTTTGACTTATTAATGCCCAGCATATCAAAGGTTTAACTCTTTTCCCCTCCGTCTGAAGTGTAAAAAAAGCGCCAGCTGTTTGCTTTCAGCCACATTGAATTTCCCCCTCTCTCCTTTCTCTCTCTCTCTCTCTCTCTGTCTCTTTAAAGTCTGACATAAGTTTGCTCTATTGTTAAGAGCTGCAAATCTGTTGGCTGTTCAGTTGGTTAAATGGATGGTTCGTTGTCTGTCTGTTTACTTGGGAGACCCCGGGTTCGTGTCTGCAACTGAAAGTGGTCCTTCCACACCTTTCATAGCCACAACACACGCACACACGCAAACAGAGACTTACACATTCATTCACACACGGATAATAGATCACTTAGCCGTTAAATTTATGTGCATGCTGGGACTCTGGCATCCGAAAGATGATTTTAGCCATCGAGCCTTTCTCTGGGGAGGCTGAAAGCTAGTTCAACGTGATGGGGAATAGTCACACCTGTGCGACATGATTCGACTCACTAAATGAACATTTCTATTAGGCTAAATGAGTTCCCAAAATATTTGCCCAGTGTTGCAAATAAATAAGTAAGTATTGACAGTTGATACTTGTTGACGAAATTAAAGTGCTAAATAATGAATTAAGAATTGCTTCATTTTATGCTTTATCAATTCTTTTCTTCTCTTTCTTTGTAAATTACCTTGGCTTCTTCTAGTCACTAAAGAAATATTGTCATTGCCATATCAAATAGTTAATTTATAATAACTTTGCTTAGTTTCTATTACCAAATTACTTTAAGAAAGTTTAAAGGTTATATTTAGCAATGAATATTTCACTACTTCGTGGTAGTTAGTTGTTAGATTTTACTCAATAAACCTTCCTATTATATAATCTTGTCTATTATTTCACGGAATCCTTATCATACATATTTCATTATTTTAGCAGCGTTTGGTGGGGTCCTAGACAACAATAAATAGTAGAATTCATAAATTGATCAAATTATTATTTTTGGGGACCAACGATGCCAATAGGCAATATTGTCATTGTATTAAACAATTTTAAGGAGCAATTGATTGCTCGATATTTTTAAATGTTTCCCTTTTTTATATACATATATTTTATAGTTTACTCAAATGCTATGTTGTCTGCATTTTAGTATTAACAAAGTATCGAATAGAATTAGTATTATATACATATGTTCTCATAAGCTTAAGAATTTCTTAAAGCCCCACAATTTAAATTGGTTTCGAAAGAGTTAATAAAAAATTGGATTTATTAGTTAAGGTGAGTTGAATTATTTCACACATTAGCATCTTCCTTATTATATATAACATCTCTTTACATACTTGAATTTATATATTATATTACACAAATAATAATTTACAAACTCATAGACATTGCTCAAGCAGGAACCTAAAACTGATACGGACTTAGCGTAAAACAAATTAAATATATCACCATATGGTGTTATTCATATCTAAGATAATATCCTAAAAATGTATCCCACGCAAACAGTGTTGTACCATGATAATTTCAACTGCTTGGAAATGCACTTCAGGATGACAAGTGCTCATGTGTTGAATATACTTAAAATAGATATATGAAAGAAAATTTTAAGAAATAAAGATTAGTTCTCTAAGAGAATTCACTCGAGTCGTAGTGTCCACTTAGACGTTATGTTGTATATTTGAGATTATTTTTTATATTAAAATTCACATACTTGTAGTCATATAATTCACAACTAGTTTGAAATATATTTCCAAATGTTGGTAGAGAGTTCCCTCATAAGAAACACGACAGAAACGTGCTCATTTCGATAGCCACAAACAATTTGATGAACTCATAAATATGCATCCGATGCTCAGTGCGTTTTGCGTTGTTAATTCAACTTCAAACTGCAATTTGTGCTGTGTGTTTCGAATTTAATGCGAAAAGGCAGCAACTCAAAAAGCCAATATAGTTGCGCTTTATTGCCGTTTGGCAGTTGGGAGTTGGCAGTTTGGCATTTGATATTTTGCATTTTGTTAGTGGTGCAGCAGTGCATGGCCATAACCACTTAGTGCCTCTCTGCAATAGTAGTAGCAAAACTCTGGGCCATAGTTGTCGCCAGGGCAACGCTTAGTTAGCCGCCTCCAACTGCAGTTTGTGTGGCTAGTTATAGGAGAGAGGAGAGGAAAGCAAGTGGGTTGAGGGGTCGCTTTGCGGTTGACCAACTGCAAAAATAATTACTCAATTTGAACATAGAAAATGGTTGAAATTAACGAATAAATTCGAATCGAAAAATATTATATGTTGTAAGCAACTATGAAATACTGGAGAAGCTTTGTGCGCAAGGTCGCATTGATCATACGCCCCGTCGGCAGCCAGACCAACCACATTACAATAAGTCAGCAGCTGAAACAACAACAATACCAAAAAACGGTTCTCAATGGCAGACAAAAGAAAACTCTACGCAAAAGTGGATTAAGTTTAAGAGAGCGGCAGCAAATCTTTTGAGTCTACAAAGTAAAAGTAAATTTTGCAACGCGTTCGCTCTTGGCTGTCAGCTGCACAATGAATCGCTTTTATGCGCGCTTCTCGATTGCTGTCTCATTAGTGCAAAGACTGCATAGACTTCAGATTAAAAATTGAGCAGCATTTTATGTATTTTCTATAAGCGCATTTAATCGACTTAATTAGCTCGCGCGCTCTTGGCATCCACTTCCAGCATACAACAATACAATACGGTCAGCTAATTAAGCGATTTAAGTACGTTCAATTCGATAACTGCGCCCGCTGAGGCGTAAGTGCGTAATATTTAATATTAAATTCCACTTTCCCGCACTCGGATGTGATTAGCAATGCCAGCAGCGTATTTGCTGGCGCCGCTTTTCAAGTTCAAGTTCATCAATTTGGGGGAAACTTATTTCTTTTTTTGTGTTGGTTTTGTATACAAATTTAAATATCTGCCCAGTTGCTGGCTTTAAGCGGCGACAACAAGTGGAGCAGCTGAAGCAGCTGCAAAGCAATTTGTTTTGCCACTGAGTAATTTGTCTTCAAAAGCAAATGTTTTGCAATTTGTTAACAAGAAAATTTCTTTTGCGTTTCAGCGTCTTGGCCTTGTTTGCAGTCGCTTGGTTTTTCTGCCCCAAACACTTGTTTACATTGTTTGTGCTGCTGTTTCATTTCTTGTACACAAGTATCGGGAGGCACTGTGTCGGCCCCTCCCGCTTCTCAGTCTCAGTCTCCGTCTCGGTTTCTCTGTCTCTGGGATCTCTTTTTGCAAATGAAAATTGTACCCGAATGCTGCCTAAGTGATAAGCGGCAAATGCCTGCGTGGGTATCGTGTGTTTGCTTATGGCGAGCGAGTGTGTGTATGTGTGTGTGTGTGTGTGTGTGCGTGTGTATTAGTGTGTGTGTGTTCTTGTGGTGCCTGCTTTGGTCTTTGCTTTTGGATATAATAAATGATTTTTTAGTCCAAAATTGAAAGTAAATACATATTGATAGGCTAAACAACAGAAAAAGTGCTAAAGTCAGATGAAATTGACTGGGAGATATCCTGCAAATGTTGTTATACAAAGAGGTTTATACTTTATAGAGTGGTTTACTTTATGTATAAAGAGATTAAATCAGTATAAGCAACTAAAAGTACCTTAGCAATTTAAATAAAGTAAAATCTTATTTTCAGATTTACTTAACAAAGAATTGCCATTAAATAATAAATTATTTTCATTACCACTAATTTGTACTGCTAAATAAATAGTTTAATATTAATGAAGCTACATCTTCAATTTGTTACTCCACTTAAATTACTCAACTCACACACACTTGTTATACCCCACTGTCCTCATTTCGCTCTAAAGGGCGCCCACGCAAAAATGTGTTGCCCGCTTTTAGGGGCAGCAAAAACATGTGTACGTTCAAGATACTTAAAGCTGGCAACTAGCAACGCACAGACAGACACGCCCCCTTCAAAAGCAGCAACAACCTGTCCAGAGTCTCAACGTTGTTACGTTGGCAAAATTTCAGCAACGGAGCCAGACAAAAAATGCTCGCAAAATATGGCAAAAGTTGGCATGAAGCCTCACGCACTTGTTGAGTAAAGAGATATGCAAAAAAAAAACGTTAAAACTGTTTAACTGAATATTATATAATTGCATATCACATTGCGCTCTTTGCAGTCCAGTTTTTTTTTTGTTGTATTATATATAAATATTCATGGATAAGTCAATGCAGTGATGCGCACAAATTCAATTAGCTTCATGGCTGGACACGTTAATTGACCTTTAATACATGAACGTGGAAAAGGCCATGCAACTGCAAATTAAACGCAACTTTATATGCACATTTATAAATTATTTCAATACATGTTGTAATACATTTATGCATGCGCTCATATTATTGTTATTATTATACTTATATCGTATGTTGTAATGCATGTCGTCATTTGGCTGCGCTTGTTGGCTGTGAAGCTAGTGGAGCAGCACATATGAAATTTTATGCAGCCAAAAATATTATGTTTGATTTTGGCAAGCTTACAACCCGAGCAAAAATAACAAGTGATTGGTTAATGCGAGTATTTGGAAGTAGAGAATACCCTAGAGAAGACAGATTTAAAAAAATAAATATAATATTATAATAATATTTTAAAGTTCACTTAACTTAATACAAACAAAAAGAGTTTATAACTAGCGCATACCCTAAGGAAGTCAGATTTAAAAATAGAAATAACAATAATAGAGCACAAAAATTTAAAAGAGGTTGCTCAAGTAAACATTTTTTTGTGCTAACAGAAATAGTTCGGATACCTTCATAAGCATGCTGCACAACTTAAACATACCTCTATCAATCAAATCTCCAATTTTAAGACTGAGCAGCTATATTTAAAATAAGGAATATTTATTTCTGTTTTTATCAGTTAACTCTTCAATTTAAGCTTAACTTTCTATTAAATATTTCTATCTACTGTCAGTCTTAAGAAAATTGTGAATAAAATTGGTTACGTAATAAATATGTAGTACATTTGTTATGGCTGAGTTATATTTATTAAATTGACTACCTAACATCTTAATAATAACAATATATATAAATTAATATAAATAACTATAAACCTTACCGATAATAGTAAATATGTCTATTGAAAACTAAGCCTAAAAAGCCATTTGAAAATTAAAGGTATTTTAAAGATAGGGTGTAAAAAGCTAATGCACTGAAAAAAGATAAACAAATCGTATAGCTTTAAGACCAAAAATCTTATTGTAAAATCAAAAAAATATTGAAATATATTGTATTCTTGTTTTTACTATTTATTTATTATTTTACAATTTTATTATCGGATTCATTTATATGTTAATCAATCAATACTTACCAAATGCTTATCATCGTTTTTCGTGCAGCCTTTGAGTCCAGATCCTCTTCTCTTAGACTACATTAAAGAAATGTTCGCGACAGCTCTACTAACTTAGCTACTCAAAATCTTAGCTAGACAATAACTTTATAGGAATTTCGAATTTATACAATTTTGTCACTTAAAAATAATATTTTTGGTCTTATTTTGACAGTTTGAAATTTCTTATTCTTAGATTATAAATTTTGATAATTGGTTCTTGAGGTAGTCTTATTTTAAGAACACAATTTTTAAAACAAATATTTTTGATTTTAGAAAATGGTTTTTATTCAGTATCTGATATTTACCATAACATATATCTACGATTTGGATTAAACAACTCTCTCAGCATGCCCTTTGCACGTTACTCACTTTCGAGCAGGGTATCAAAGGAGAACCTGTTTTTGTCAGTTTGCAAATGTCGAGTTTTGCTGCTGAGCTTATGTTGCATGTGCAGTATTTGCAGTATTTGATAAATCCAGAAGCGAAGAGAACCACAACTCTAATGGACTTGTGTGCAGTTTACCGTGTTTTGCAGCCAAGAGCAGCTGGTCGAGTTGTTGTGGATTTTGTGCATTGTGTATCGAAATCGATTTGAAACATTGATTTGAGGTTGCAGATTTTAATAACACGTTCATTCAACGTACTATACATGTCACATGTATTTTTGTGTCTATAACTTAAACCCAGTAAAGAAAAAAAACTATTTGCATTCGAAAGTAAAGGACTGAATAACTTGAATTTCTTTGTGTGCATGTTTAATAATCATAGCAAAAGCAGAAAGGAAAATAAAGTAAGGACTGAGAAAGTGAAAGAGAGAGAGAGAGAGAGACAGAGGGATAGGGAGAGAGAAAGGCAAAGTCGCACACATAAAACGGCACAATTTGAACTTTAACACCTTCAATGACAGCTACCGAGAATGACCCCGGGCGCAATTTTGTGTAAATAACATGAAAATAAGAAAAACAACCTCAGGCCTGCAGCAGCAGCAGAGAGAAAGAGAGATGTCAGAAATGCTGTGATGTGGTTGGTTGGTGGGGGGAGGGCCAAAGACCATCTGAAAACCACTCACGACTAACATTTTGCTTTTGCCTTTTTATGAGTGTAGCTACTACAGTAGTTGTTGTTGTTCTTCTGCTTGTTCTTACTCTTGTTTTTCGTTGCTGTAGTTGTTGGCCATTATGCGCATAAAATATAAGAGGGTTGTTCATATCCAAGACACAATAGAAACAGCGCCTGATGCACACACACACACACACACAAACACACACACACACATAGAGCAGCAGCATCAGCAGCCAAAAGCATAAATCTGAGCTGCTTTATAACCCACAAACAGAGACAGCAACATTGCGATAGTTGCCCGAACATCAGACAGAGAAAGCGCAAAGTGGATAAGGGGTGAAGGATAAGCGAGCGGGGTGGGGAGGAGGCAAGAAATTGAAACTTCACTTCAACGCCGAGTGCCAGTTTCAGCGTTTGCAGAAGGATGTAGAGAAAAGCATGAGGAAAAGCCAAAAAGATTTATTTTAACATTTTTATTATTAGTTTCTCGTCGTAAGTTTTGTGGTCATGCCGCATTAGCTTTTGCATCCCGCCCGCTCAGCTTGCACCATCTCCTTTGCCTCATCCTTGTGCACATCAACATCAACATCATCGCAAATTGCTACAAAATCACATTGCAAATTATGTTAAATTTAAGGCACTTCATTTCAGACTCGATTGCCTGAAAATTGTAAGCATTTACTGCTTCCAAGGCACACGCTTTTTACATCATTTCAATTGTCGTGACCTAAGAAAACTAAATCACAATGACACGAGCAGCAAATTTGATCGATTGATTTGGCGTTTGATTTAGTAACATTTCAATTACACACATATTTTATGTAGTAATTTCTGCTTACTTTAAAATGAAACAGGTGCTAAATGAGTTATTGAACTAAATATAAATTTAATTAATTAAGCATCACATTAACCTTAATAATATATTTAGCATCTAATTATCAGCATAATAAAATTATTCATATGCAGTTAAACAAATATTATATAGGGTTATATCTGTGTATTATTTAATTAAATATCATTTTATTTATTTTAAAATCACACTTAACAAAAACACAGTTTCATTCCAATTATCAGCATAATATAATTTTTAATTTTCAGTTAAACAGAAATTGTATATTTGAAAATTAAATAACGCAAAATTTAAAAAAAAATAAATTGATCATTCATCTAAATTTACAAACATTTAGAAATTAATTATCTACATTAAAAATTGATCTATTTTAAACTTCACAGAGTTTGTATATGTGCATTTTTGCATACTTAAAAATCACATAGGTGCTTAGTGAAATTCTTAACAGATGTAATTAATTAAACATTAAACTAACTTAAAACATATTTACAAAATAATTATCTGCATAATGTAATGAATAATTAAAAAAACATTTAAAATTATAATATTTCTGTGCTTCAAGATAAAACTTTAAAACAAATAGATTGCATAAGAAACTTTTAATTAAACATATTGATCATCAATCTAATTTGAAACATGTTTATAAAATAATTATCTGCATAACATAATAAAAAAATTTAATCAAATTTTCAGTTTTCCGATAATATATACACTTAAAAATGAAATATATGCTAAAAAAAATTTTAAAATATATTATATAACACAATGTGATACTTATAAATATAGCACTAAACTAAGTAAAATTTAATATAATTATTAAGTTTTATTTGATAAATACAACACAAGACTATGTAAAATGATTTAGAAATCTAATATAATTATGAAGTTCCTCAGAAGTCATAATAAACCATTCACACCTAATTTATTTGGCTGCTCGTTCAGTGTTTAATTGTTCCGAAAGCTCCCATTACATTTTTAAACGACTTTACAAAGAATTTATGTTTTTTATTACAGTAATTTAATTTAAATTTCAAATCAACTTTAATGATATTTCATTAAATTAGAAGCTTACTTTAAATTTATAATTTTCGAAAGAAATTCAAATGAATTGAAATGCTTTTTAAATAAATTATAAGCATACATAAATTTAAATTTCTTTATATTTAATTTTTCCGTTAACTATTCATAAGATAAAATTGTATTTAATTTTATTTTATTGTCACTGTAACTATTCGTAAAGTAAAATTCTTTTGTTTAGTTAAATCCGGTTTAGTCAAACAGCTTATCAACTATTTTCAGCTGATGTCATTGAGCCTGTGAACTTAAACGGTTTTCAACGCACACTTTCCTATTAAGATTGCCTTGTCAAAGCTTATGAATTGGCTTTTCCATGTGAATGGCCGTGTTGGCTGCGTATTTTCACTGTGTGTGTGTGTGGACCAAATGTCAGCTGTCAGTGGCCATAAGTTCGGTTTATTGTTTGCTGCTAAGCTGCCAAAATAACCGAAATAGCTGCCTGCCTGGCTGGTTGGCTGGCCACCTATACACAATCTCTCCCTCGTTACTCCGTCTCCCTGTTGCCAGTCTGCCTGCCTTCATGCTGTGACCCTTTTGTCTTACTTTCGGTCCGATTTTATGCCTGACAATTTCATTTGCCAACTACAAAATGGCCTGAAATTGAACAGTTTTATTAGTAATTGAATAGCTGGCTTCAACTTGTTGCCGCCACACCAGAGCACGAGCTTTTGTTTAAGTCCAACATAATAAGTATACGCAATGTGTGCGCAAGTATCTTATGGCGTATTGGAAATCCTTTTTTTTACTCCATCCCTCCCTCAAGACTTTGGCAAGTGCACATAAAATTCTGACCCTGAATTCATCCATACATTTGTGCGTCTTGTAAATTTCCAATTTTCTTTATGCGTCGCGGAGTGTGTGAGGAGTTTCTTTTCCATTTAGTTTCTTTTACTTGGTGTTTTACAGCATTTTCCATTTCGGTTACATTTTGTATTTTTTTTGTGCCACACGCTTTTCTGCTGAGTCGTGCGCCTAATTGTCAGTAACAAGCAAACAATTTTCAGCACAAATGGCAATGAAAATGAAAATGGAAATGAGACCGAGACTGAGACTTTAACTGAGAATGGAAATTCGCTATGCTAAGACACACACACACACACACACATATTCTGTTCGCCGTATCCCAGATGGCAGATGAGAAAAGCAAAAGCAAAAGCAAGAGCAAAAGAACAAATGACGGTGCAAAATTCTTAGCTAAGGCTTTTTCACGCTTGATTAATTTCCGTTGCGAGCCGCATTTTTTTTTTTTTTTTTTTTTTTTTTTTGTCTCGTCTTGTGCTTTTTCATTTTATTGCCATCCATTTTTAATAGCAAAGTGTTAAGTTTGACAGTTGGCCAGAAAGCACATTATGCACACTTGATTAAATATGTGTGGAACCTTGCCTTGGCAAAAAAGTGCCAACAAAATGCTGACAAGCTATTGGTAATTAATTCAGTTAAGAGTTCAAGTCAAAGTTGTTAGCGAAAGTTGGAAGTTGTGCAAAGCATATGTCCAGATTCTCATAGAGCGATAGAGACGACATCAGGCAATTATAGTCACAGTTGAGTCTTGAATCCCAAGCTCTTTGCATAACGCGGTCAGTGAGCAAGCACATCATCAGGCACGCAGGTGATATGCTATCTCTGCTCTCTGTCTGTGGAGGAAAATGCTAAAGTTCAAGTAGCATTCAGATTGTGTGCCTGATTTGATTGAATGGTGAATGGTGAGTGAGCTGAAAAGCTTCAACAACTCGTTTACTTAACTTAATGTCTAGCTAAGGATCCACCTACACACACTCACACACATATTTATGTGTGCTCGTCTTTATGTTAGTGTCTTGACTGCACGCATACAAACTGTTGTTGTTGTTTCACTCGTCTACATAATGGCAACGTACTTTGCTTTCAATTTACTAATGCACCACTGCTGCCAAGCCAAAAGTCAAAGGTTGACTAGCTGCCAGAGCACACTCACAGATGAAGATGTTTTTCAGCCCCCTCCCACCCTTTTCACCATCTCTAGCCACCCCACAACCATATTATTTTATACCCTGCAGTCATACACACAAAAAAGAAATTGCTTATGCAGACTACAAGGAAAACAACTCTGAGCATTCGCATAACATTTTCCATAATATTGAAGTGAATCGCTGATAAAGTAAACAAAATGCAGCAGCTTAATTAAGCTGTATATATTTAGATATCAAAGGGTATCTCACAGTCTGTTTTGACACACGTTTTGCAGCATTTTCTATTTTTTGTGTTTTTCTTTTGCACAATGTTATTGTTGCACGCATATCGAGCATGCTCTAGTCAAGCATGGTATATATCACAACAGCAGCAACAGCAGCATTGTAATCAGAGCAATGCATTGTGCTCCGGCATTTGCAACTTTTTCACAATAGTCATAGAAAAAGTATGAACTATGAAGTTCAGTGCGGAGTTGAATTGCAAATAATTGCGAATTTGTGCAGTATAAATAAATAAAAATAAAAATAAATAAAAAATCAATTGGACAGCCACAAAATCGAATAAAGCAAAACAAACTCGTTTCATTTTTTTATGTTTTTATATTTATTTGATCTGGCAAAAAACATTTGCGGTTATTCACAGTGTGCTGCACTGATATGATGCACCCCGAGTCAATCATAATTAATTCATTCGCATGTTTTTCTTCATTCATTCAAAAAGCCACAAATGGTGCAATGCGTGCCACTTTGTTGATTTCAATTTCAATTGTTTGACTCATGTGGCGTATGCGTTATATTTCAGTGTAATAATCTGCATCTTTGCTGACCGCATATTTACTTTTAAATTAAAACCCCGACTCGGTCAGCTATTTATTTCACCTGTCAACTCAACGACTTTTGCGCATTCATTAATTATATACAAATATAAAAAACCAACGAAAATTTGATTAAATTCTAGTTAAATTTAGCAGCTGCTAAAAAGCTTCATTCGAAACACCGAGTTCTGTCTTCAATTCATTTAAATAATACACACAAACACACACAGAGTGCGACAGGGCAATGAAAATAAATGAGATCTCATCAAAATAAAACGTTGAAAATTAAGAAAAATGCGCGCAGCCAACAGCCGGACAGCGAGGACAGCTCAAAAAATACAGTACAAAACGAAAAAAAAAAATAAATAAACATAAAACGCGTAAAAAATAAGAGAGAAGTGAATAAGCGTGCTCTAGTGGAGAGTGCTCGACTCGCTGTTACCCAAGGGTGAAGTGTGTGTCCGTCTATAAATAAATCAGCATATGACTGACAATAAATTCTGTTAAAAAGGACTTTAAAATTTGCATGCAAATCTAGCTGGATCAACAGATGTGCAAATTGCAGAGAGAATATTCTAGCCCTGCAATGCAAGACATGTTTCGTCTTATTAAGTTAATGTATTAAATATAAATTTATGGAATTCTTAGAAGGACAGCTCAGTGTCTACTAATAAATATGTTCATCAAGCAAAAAGCTGTAAGATGTCTTCAAATTAAAATTTGATTACTTGATTTAGGTAATAGAATAAATACCTTAATAATATTTATATATATTTATAATATATTTCTGAGACGCGAGTCTCAGCTGCTCTAGTTGACAATTATTTGTTGGACTTTATGGTCTATGTTTGATGTAATATTATATTGAGATACCAAATGTAGCCTACGGTATTTTAATCATAAAAAATAATTAATATTTGATTAGTAAAATTAGATACCACACAATAAAATAGTATATAATATTAGTAATATATTTGCTCATTCGGGTCTTAGCAGCTTTCGTTTACTATATTTTAAATGTAATAATATATTGATATATCAAATATAGTCATCGTTATATTATATTTTTGTACACTTAGGAATATTTCCAGCATTCCATTCCAAATATATTATATTCTAAATATTTATATACCAAATTGTATATCCTTCATTATAATTCAGTATTTTTTGTATCTTAACAATAATACCTCACTGTTTTGCTTTTATCCAAGCACACTCCACCAAATCTATCTCACTTGTTTATTAGCTCACATTATTTTAACATTCTTTCGTCTGGCTGTCACATAATTTGACTGTCGCCCGTCATGTCCACTCAGTGGCATTTGATGCACACAGGGTATAATAAAAAGAAAATGAATTTAAAACGAGTCGCAGGTGCGGGCATTAAGTCGCTCAGTCAAACAAATTGGTTTACGTATTTAAATATTTCCGGCAACAGTTGCCGCGGCTTTAACTCCTCAACTGAACCGCACTGAACCAGCTTAGAGCTAAAATCGAAAATTCTTCACTTTTTTTTTTACAAGGGAGATATTTCAAAAATTATAACAGCAACAAACCAAGGTTGTGACACAAGGATGCCGCCGCACGTTTTGTACTCAGGGTGTGTGTGTACTCTGTATGTTTTTTTGTATTTGTGCAACGTGGCATGAATGTTAGCTTGCCACGCCCACGTCGACGCCCACGAACTCACACAAGCGCCCATCAGCTGGCTGTCAAGCTGCTGTTGGCCTGCAGTTGAAGTGCAAATGTGCAGTGTAATTAAAAGTGTGTGAGTGTGAGTGTGAGTGTGTGTGTGTGTGCAGGTTGCATGCAACAGCAGCAGCAAAAGCAATTGAAAGCAAAAATGACAAAAAAGAAAAACTACAGAGCAGTCAGGTGGATGAGAGAAAAGTGAAAGAAAATGGGGGAAAAAGAATCCAAAAAAGAGAGGAAAAGCAAAAAAAAAACGAAAAACTGTGGGTTCGAGGTTTATGCCCGGTTTGTGTGCTCGTCAAAATAATGTCCTTGTCATATGTGGATATAACTACTTTAGCTTATAGTCTAACGACACCATTTGAGAGCATTTGAGCCTGCTGGCAATTTCGGCTGCGAAACACTCGAGTTGTCATCCAATTCAAACTATTCAAATTTCTCCAATGCGAAAAACTAGATTTTATACCATGAGCTTAGAGTACTCGCCTAATTAATAAAGTCACTGAACTTTTCTATTAAATTCTAGACGATTGTTCAGGGTAATATTAAGTCAACCATCGCGACTATATATTGCATATTTCAAAAATCGAAAATCGTAAACTAAATTGTATTTATTAAGTCCACCTATATTTATTTTGCCAAAAAACATGTTGCTTTATATTTCAATAACATAAAAATTGGTCAATATAATTTTAAATATTATTTAATTACAAGCAATTTCATAAATAACAAATTAAATCAATTAAAGCTTAAAGTACTCTCCTAATTTATAAAGTCACTGGAACTATTTTCTTCAACACCAGATTTAGTTTAGTAAAGTATTAATAATAACTATATATCGTATTTCAAAATCTGTCGAAAAATAAATACTATATTTTTCATGTCAACAATAGAATACATGGTTTTGTTTTATCTTTAAATTAATTGACAGGTGAAATTAAAAATTTTATTAAATTATAAGCAATTCAATAAATAACAAAATAAAACTGAAGGAGTTGCTTAATTAATAAAGTCACTAAAGTCGAAATTGCGAAGGCAATTAAATAAATAACATAAATTGAAGCAGTTTCTTAAATTAAAATTAGCTTATTTTAAATCTTGTTTCTTTCGGAGTTTTCGAAAATTTCTTGTAAGCATATTCTTCAAAATATTATAGGATATTACTTTAATTTAGAAATATATAATGTGTATGTAATATATATTATTTTATTTTTTCTTCTCTGAATATTATTTCCTAAATCATCTGAAATGCATTAAGAAAAATACTTCTAAGTAAGTTAATTTATAGTTTATTTAAGTCAATCAAAAACTGATAGATGTGGCTACGAATGTATTTAAATACTGTCAAGCAATATAAATAAATTAAATTTGAATTAGGTTCAGTTTTGTTAAGCTTGTCACATTTGTAGAAAATCATCTTAGTAAGTGTATGTAATCTGAGGTTCAGCGATTTCAGTTTGTTGCACTGACTTTCTCATTTTAGTTTCGTTTTTTTTCGCTTTTTTTCGCTTTTTTCGTTCTGTGGTCTGCCTTCTGTTGGGTGGCTTTCTGACCGACTGCCTGACTGGCATGTGGGTAATTTTCAGAAATATGAACTCAGTGCTATCGCTGGCTTTCTGATTGCTGGCGGCTTTTTGTCTCCTATGAGTGTGTATGCGGCCTATTTAAGCGGCCATAAGCCGGACACTGTCCCGGCATTGCTTTGAACTTGGTTATCTGAGAACGGGAAATGGTCGGGCAAGTAAAAATAATAGAATGGGGCCATAATGTTCATAGTGTCCTGACTATGACTCTAGCTGTAGCAGTAGCTGTGGCTGTCTTCAGGCACATTTGCTGGCCTTTTTAATTAACATTTGGCCAAACATAAACCGAAACTGGCATCGAGACAGAGAGAAAGTCAAAAGAGAGAGAGAGAGAGAGAGAGAGAGACATGTCCGAGATGATGTAAATTTGTTTGAGCAGGTGAAGCGTGTGCTTGGGCTCAGAATATGTGATAATTGAGTTTTAGGCTATTCAATAAACTCAACAAGGACGAAACTTTTGCTTTTACTTCGACTAATTGCACTGCATTCAGCAAATTTCATAAAAGTCAGCCAAACAATGCACAACGGACAATGAAGACCATAAAAATTGCATAAAATTGAAATAACTTTTTAGCAAATAGTTAGACAAATATTTGGTTTAATGAATCAAGAGAGAATGCACTCCAAAAATGAATATAACGATATTCGTTTTACGCAATTTAATACATATACTCGCATAGAAATACATTTAACAATATGTGTGCAAATATTTAAATTTATTGCAATTTTTATGGGCATGCTTTAATTTGAATAGAATGAATTCAAAGTCCCATTGTGTGATGAATGTTTTAAAATGAAACGAAATACAAATAGAAATCGCACACGACTTCGACGTAAATGCTGAAAATTGTTGAAAGTGCGAAAGCAAGTATAAATCTTCAGAGCCCCCGAAAAACACAATGGCCAATGGATTTCGCACCCGACATTCGACTCTCGACGTTCGCTGTTTGCAGCTGGAGCTGGAGGAGTTGGTGTTGGAGACAAAACAGCAATTGGAGCCCCAAACACCGTAATAGCACTTAACCATGGCTATGCCTTTGGTTTGGAGCTGCCTAATTTATGGGCGCCGCCTGAAAGCGCTGTGCCAGACAGGCAGCCAACTCATTCTGCTAACTCTCTCTCTCTCTCTCTCTCTCTATGGTCTATCTCTCCAGCAGAGAGAAAGACAACTCGTAGAGATGGGCAAATAGCTGGAGATTAGCCACAGACGATTGCACTGAAACAATGCACAATGCAGGAGCGGAACAACAGGAGGCGAGCAAAAGGCATTCGCTCTGTAGGGATATGTGAGAATTTTGAAGCTATTAGGCCATGTTATGCATGCCACGCATTGATGCCATTCAAATCGATTTGTGGCTGTAAAACACTTTGCAATATTTTCCCCCATACAAGCGTCGCACAACTGCAAATTGATATAATTGAATTGGATGATTCGAAAGTGCTTAATGAGACGAGTTGAAAGTGCTGATTAAATCTTAATATGCACAATAGATTTAATATGCATTTAATAAGTGCAACCAGACAAACATTCAACCTACTAAATGTGCTCTCTTTATTGTTATTGTTTGCCATCTGAAACTAGGCGAATTGTGCTTTTGCATGCATTCAAACAATCGTTGAAAGTCAATTGAGCAACGCTGCTTAAATCCAGATTTGCATACGAATTTATTTAAATTAATAAGGCTTTTAAACTGACAGCATTAGTGACATTATCATTGTATGATTAGAGCTGAAGGTCTCTCGATTTTATAATTAGTTTTATATTATTGTTGGTTATTTTAAATGAAATTATAAAATAAAATGCGCATTATAATAATAATTAAAATGACCATCAGATGTGTGTTAATTCACAGAGTCTCACAAACGATACTAAGTTCATTTGAAGACAGGAAGTACTGTTCCGCAGCGTTTCTAGACGTAAAACAGGCGTTCGATCGAGTCTGGCATTTAGGCTTGCTTTACAAGCTCAAGTCTATGCTACCAGCTCCATTCTTCCTGCTGCTGAAATCTTACCTGCATAGGCGCCTATTCTTTGTTAGATGCGAGTGGGCTGAGTCCGAAATTTTTGAAATAAAAGCAGGTGTACCCCAGGGAAGCGTGTTAGGACCTATTTTGTATACCCTCTTCACTGCAGACATTCCAGTGCTTGAAAGAGATGATCTCGTTATTGCTACATACGCCGACGACACAGCATTTTTAGCCACCTCAACGGACAATGTAGAAGCATCAGCAATCCTACAACTACAACTCACAAAATTGGAACCGTGGCTGCTAAGATGGAACGTTGTCGTCAACGAAAACAAATCAGCACACATAACATTCGCCACCCGCCCTAAAAGCTGCCCAGAAGTCCAACTGAATGGTACTACACTGCCTGTAGTCAAAAAAGTTAAATATCTCGGCCTAACTCTTGACAGAAGACTAACCTGGGCAGATCACATAAAAAATAAAAGAAAACAGCTGAGTCTGAAACTTCGTCAAATGAAGTGGCTGCTGGGCTACAGATCCCAACTGAGCCTCAGAAACAAAGTCTTGCTATACAAAGTTATATTAAAGCCTATATGGACGTACGGGATTCAGCTTTGGGGCACAGCCTCAATCTCAAACATCGAAGTGCTGCAACGTTTTCAAAGCATTACTCTGCGAAGACTTGCCAAAGCACCTTACTATGTTAGAAACCAGGTCATCCACAAGGACCTTGAGACTCCGAGTGTAACTGAAGAAGTTAAAAGGTACGCTTTGAAGTATCAGGAGAGATTGGAGCAACATTGCAACCCGCTGGCTATTAACCTGCTTGACAATAGCCAACATCGCCGACGGCTGAAAAGGCACCACCCCTTGATCTCCCCTTTAGACCAACCAAAGAGTGGTAGTAAATAAAGTTTTGTAAATAATCTTGTAAATACACGTAAAAAAAATTAAGTTTTCTGTCATTCTATTTGTCATATAATTTACTCATTATCTTTAGATAGATAGATAGATTGTAAATAAATAAAGAATAAATAAAAAAGAAAAAAAAAAGATGTGTGTTAATATTATTATTTGTTTATATATGTATAATAAAATGACTCATTTTGCCAATTTTGTAAGATGTAAGCCTTGTAATAATACGTATTAATAATATTATTTGTGTCTCTTGTCATTTTTATTTTGTAAATAAGTCCTGGGTTTAATTTTGAACAGAGCGACAAAGGATTTCAGTCTATCATTTACAAATGAAACAAATGTTGTATTTCTTAAATGATTTTTTTTATAAATTAATCTAAATTGGTCTGTTCTCTTTTTTTTCTTCTTTTTCAACATATACCCTCTTAAATATATCCATTGCAGTTTTCAAATAAAGTCAACTAAAGTAAAAAATAAGTAATAAATATAATGACATGTAAATGTAAAGTAAATTTTAAATGATTCTTATCGACTGCTATTTCCTTAAATATATATAATAAGTAATAAGACTTAAATCTGTATTATTTAATGTACGAAATGTGCCTTAGCAACTTCCTCGCTGTCAACTCTTCAACATTTCTTTGCTGAAGATTAAGCCTAGATTGAGGCACACTTTTCAAGGTAGTGTAATTTGTAGCACAAATATGAAGTGGAAATAGAAATGGCATAACTTTTGCATTAGTTTAAATGGGAAAGCGGCGGCGGCGCTGATGACTTTCATTTTATTGTTATGGTTATTACTTTTATTTGGCCAACTCGCCTGACATTTATTGCAAAAAGTAAATGTTTGATGATAGTCACGTAGTTGCTACTAAACAACGACAGTCAACAGCAAAAAAATACACCAGCAGAGTAGGAATGAAAAAAACACGAAATAGCATTGTGGAGAGTTCAAAGTTGGCGGCACATGACATGCAAAAACAAAATCCCAAAACACTGAAACGTGCCTTTTTGACATTTAGCCATGTGTGTCAGTCTCTCCGTCTTTCTGTCTCTCTGCCTGTGTGTGTGTGGCACGTGTGTGTATCTGTGTGTAAGTGTGTGTGTTAACAAATTGAATTTTGCTGCCAAAAATGTTGTTGTATTGATTTAAAGGAAAGCGGCACGATGAAGCGAAGTCGAGCATTAGGGTCAATTACCGCTGCAAAGTGAATTGTGAGTGAAACAAAATCAAAAGCAGGCAACAAACTGTTAACTGAACTGTTGATGCCACACATACTGTTGATGCCAACTAGCACACATACACACACACACAGAGGCACACTCTTTAAGTGCTATTGTATTACTTTCATTATCTGCGCAAATATTTGCCAAAAATGGCAGTTGGCAGTTTTTGGCTCAGTTGCCAGCTCAACAGTTTTGGGCAAGTTTTTAAGCCGCTTAGAGCGGCCCCCAAAGTGAAAGTTATTGTGTGTTAACAACAACACATCCCAACACATTGGCAACTGGTGCACATTTCATAAATGTGGCAAGACAAACTATTTTTGGTGAGCGTTGTTTTTGTTTTTGTTGCGTGCGCTTTTGATGAAGTTTCCTGCCTGTTTAAAACGCGCTGTTTGTCACCCTCGAGGCGAGTGCTCCTCTCTCTGTCCCACTCTCTCTCTCTCTCTCTCTCTCTCTCTGTCGCTCTTCTGGCTATGATCTTAACTTTCGCATATGCCTGCAAACCCTGAAACTATGCACACGAGGGCCACAAAGTTCTGCCTCCCCAGAGGAAGTTGCCTCCGCTGCCTCCGCTCTGCCTCGCTCTGGCTGCAGTAAATATTTGCCTTTGTGCCAAGGCATCGTTGGCGCAGCAAACATCTCAGACCACATCCCCTTCTCCCTTTCTCTCATTTCTCTTCCTCTTGATGAAAGACACACGTTTAGCTATTTCAGCCACCTGAAGCATCGTCGTCTCAGCTCTCAATGTTGTTGTTGTTGTTGTTGTTGATGTTGCTGTGCGAGCAAAAGCCAAACAAGAAAGTCAATTTATGCAGCGACCAAAAAGTTTTTCGCCCGTCGGACAGCACATGCGGCGAATGCGGCGTATGAGTTATATAAATTGCAAACAATTTTCAATTTGCGTGCTTGCAACGCAACGTATTGGAAAATGCAAACAAAACCACATTTTATGCTCGAGAAAGCTAATTAACATCATTTTTATGGCACATCAACTTTGCCGACAATAAACGCATTTATTTCCTTTGCCGGAAAATAAACAAAGGAAATGTTTTGACGCCGCGTTCCACACGATGCGAAAGTATATTACTTTATACACCAAAGAAGACAACAAGGAACTGCAAAACGACAAAACGAATAAAAAAGAAAGCGACACACGCCAAGTTCGGTGTAAATTTACGACACACTCATCAAAAGCTGTTGGGATCAAGGACGTGCGCGGGCGGAGGTTGGACACACAGACAGACAGAAAAAGAGAGGAAGAGATAGAGAGTGGGAAAGAGCCAGAAATAAAGTCTGCTGGTACTTAAGAACTTGGCGTATTTATTTAGCACGTGTTTTTGGAACCTTCAAGGCAGTCGTTGGGGTCGGGGATTATTGTTGCTTGCTTTTAATTAACAAATGCCTTGAATTTCATTTTTGTAATCATTGCGCTGCTTAATTAGACATAAAAGTCTAGGCACTAAATTAGTGAACAGGTTTTCTTCAAAACTGTAAAATCTGCCAGCAATTCCAATCAACGAATTATGTTTATCAACATTTATGTTATAGTAGATGTCACGTTCTCTCTCTTGTTCTGAACATTTTTGTTCACTCTGTGAGACCGGCAAATGCGGAGCTGCTCTCAGCTGCTGTTAACGAAGAGTCTGTTAACTAACAGTTCTATGTTAAGCGAACTGCTTTGCAATTTATATGCAGCACAACCGCAAGGGATAAAAACTATTTAATTATTATTACTTGTACTTAATTAAAATGTCAAAATCAATGAAATTCAAACATTTAATTACATTTTTCGGCTTAGCAGACTGCAGCAATAACAATTAAAGCCCGCTAAGCCATTGATATTTATACCACACACTCTCGTCGACAGTGTATTTTGTTTTGTATGCATTCATATATGCATGATTTTATCCTGTTGACAAAGCTGTTTAGCCTTAAATTAAATGCATTTGCATAATCAATTAAAATGCACTCGTAAAATCACGACAACAGCAACACCAACAGCTGACAATTTGTTCGCGCTAATTGCATTATGTGGGGGGAAACAGCAGTTAAATTGCAATAAAATATTTAAACAATTCAAACTTCACAATTGATTTGCTGAATTGAATTAAAAAATCATTTGACTAGTTCGAACAAGTCACTTGATTGTCATTTAACTGTGTGTGTGTGTGTGTGTGTGTGTGATTTTTGACTGCACTGAAACACTCATCGACTGTTTGCTCTGTCGAGTGCAGCTTTGTCCACTTTAAAAGTGCTTCTTCACGCGCAGACTTTACTAATTGTTATTAAATATTTGAACTATGCGTGCTTCACACGAATCCTGAACATCGTTTTATCTTATCACTTGCTACGAATAATATTGCCCGATGATTCATTTGCAAACAAAGTGTTTACTCAATACGAACGGAATTTCAATAAAGGTTTCCTGTCTTTAATCACAAATTGACTTTTGACTTACGAGTCATTTGAAAGTGAGTTAAGAGCACATTGAGTATTAAAAAATAAGCTACTTAAAAAGCTGTTAGCATAAGCAATTAATTTAGCCTACGATTGCAAAATATAGAAACTTTGGCAATACACAAAAAGTTAGACTAAATGTAATGCAATCTAACATTTTATTCAGAGACAATATACAAAGTGTTGTGTCAAAATAATCAAATTTAAACAAAATAGTAAAATTAAGAAATGGAAAATAATCAAAGCTTAATTGAAACTAATGACAAAATAAACAATAATATATGATTTAAGTCAGTAACTTTAAATTAGTACTTAACTATGCACTGTTGGTTTTAAAATAGACGCAAGCTTAATTGCGTTAAAGTTTCTTTAATATTTATTGTTTTAATAATTATGGAAATTAAGTTGATATACAAAAACATTAGATACATATAAAGTGATCCATTAAATAAAATATTCAAATGAATATAAAAATTTAATAAAATTGTGTGTTTTCAAACATTTTCTTAAAGAAACTCAAAATAAGGAGCATTTTTCTTGGTCACTAGAATACATTTATTTAAACTTTTCTAGTTAATCTAAGACCAGCAGTGTATATAAATAAATAAATAAAATAAATGTTTGCAAGTTGTAATAATCATAGAAATATCTTTTGTCACATTAATAAAGTGACTGCACACACACAGTTCAATTGTAGTTTTGTGGTAGGTTAAGTGTTACATCAAATGGGAGAGAAAAAAAGAAAAAAATAAGAAAAAGTAGAGATAGACAGACACACACATAGAGAGAGATAAGGGCAACAAAGTGGCATCGACACATGCCACAGCACAGTGCAATTCACAAGAATAACAGATGATTGATCAAAAAGTTTCCTACACTATCAATAACTTATTAGATAACACACTGACTGTTGTTGCACTTTCAGCCTGCCAGCCGACTAGATGAGTAGCTGACTAGCTGACTGCTTAGCTGGCTGGCTTTTGGAGTGTGCACTTGATGGCTAATCGGACTCAAGAGCCAAGTGCTCGATATAAAAGGCCGTGTGCTGACTGTGTCCAGGGTACAGTGAACGTGCGAACGTTTCACAAAGCAAACAGACGAGGCAAGTGAAAGAGCTGGAAAAGGAAGCCAGGATGAAAGTGTCAGCATTAGTGATAGCTTTGCTATCGTTGCTCGTATTGGCCACAGCCAGAAAGCAAATGGCCACGCGCTACGACAACTTTAAAGTGTACAAAGCCTTTATAAGAGACGTCGAACAGCTGGAGGAGTTTAAAAGATTCATCACCACATACACGTAATAAACTTTTCGCGTACGACTCTCGAATTCGTTTTGTTTGATGTTTCCATTTTTCTCAATTTTTGTTAGATTCATATGCTGCACGATATTGGCGGTGTCAATCGCAGCTATGAAGTCGTTGTGGGCCCAGAACATCAGAAAGTGTTTGAGACAACTCTGCACTATTTGGATATTGATTTCGAGATAACCATTGAGGATTTGCAAGCGTAAGTTTCAGAGCTCGCTCTGCTGAAAACTTTAACAAACTAACGGCAAAACTTTTCTTTGATTAGTTTGCTGGATGAGTCAGCCTACGATCCAGATGCGGCCATGGACTGGGTAACGTATCATCCGTTGGATAAAATCTATGATTGGGTGGATGAACAGTGCGCTGCTCATGATTATCTCGACTGCAAGGTCATAGGTCACTCCTACGAGGGCCGACCCATCAAGAGCGTGCGTCTGTCGAAGCGTGAGGGCAACAAAGCCATTTTAATTGAGGGCAACATTCATGCCATGGAATGGATATCATCGGCCACTGTTACCTACATCCTAAATCAGTTAATCAACTCGAACGATTCGGAGCTGCAGCGTCTGACCGAGGAATACGATTGGATTGTGGTGCCCATGGTGAATCCAGATGGATTTGTCTACACACACGAAGTGGAGCGCTTGTGGCGCAAAAATCGCCGGCCCAATGGTTATTCGAACTCTTCTGGTCTATGCTACGGCATCGATATGAATCGTAACTTTGATTTCCATTGGAGCGGCGCTGGCTGGGGCATCGAAGATCCTTGTGACCATTGGTTTAATGGCGAGCAGCCGAACACAGAGATTGAAATACTTCAGCTGCAGGATTTCGTTAGCTCCTTCGATGAGGGCTACATCCGTGCGTACATGGCCTTCCATGCCTATGGTCAGTATATCCTGCTGCCGTATGGACACTCGAACACTGAGTTTCCGCCCAACTATGATCAAATGATGCGCATTGCTGCCGCCTTTGCTGAGGGTGCTCTCGATTCGTATGGCTCGGAGTTTACCTATGGTGCCAGCGGGTTATTGAACTGTAAGTACTTCGCACTCACTCCCTGTGTGTGCTTTAAGTATTTTAAATCAAAAATGTTATTGACCTCCCCCGCATTCAATGCAGACCCCGTCTCCGGTGCGGCCAAAGACTGGGCTTATGGAGTTAAAAATATACCATTCACCTGCACCGTGGAGCTGCGTGATAAGGGCACATTTGGCTTCTTCCTGCCATCCAATCAAATTACGGAAGTCGGCGTCGAGGTCACCGAGGGCCTCAAATCTCTCGTTGTCAAAGCAGCCGAAGAGGGCATTTTTGATTGAGATTGAGACAGGCATTGGTGGGCATGGAAACAATATTTAGCATTAACAGTTGAGATTACGAAAAATAAATTACTCTACAAAAACACACACATAAATATTAAAACAAATAAATAAGAGCATACTTGACAACCGTGCGTATGTGTAATATTTACTTTGCGGAAAGCAGTAGATGTTACAGGGGAGCAAAGCAGTTTATATTTGTCACAAGCAGTTTGCTGCTCCTCAGTGTACAAGCAGTTCACATGGTAACTGCTTGTTGGTGCGTGCCCTGGCTAAATTAGTTTAACAGCTACCGGTTAACAGCGACCGTTAAACAATGTTGTTAATTACATTTATGTAAATTCAAATATGGAAATTGATGAATGTGAATTTAATGCAAAATATTGCAATTGTTGTGCAGCTTGTTAAACTGTTAGGTGAAAAACTAGTTGTTTGCACGTGAAAACTATAATACATAACACGGCCACATTTCATAATACTTATGTGAGGTAAACACACTTCTGTAATCGTGTGGCTGCAATTAAGCCACACAAACTTAAGTGTTTGGCTTGTCTCAATTGCAGGTACTTATGTCGTCGCCTGGGTCAAACAACGTGAAACAACCTGCAGCTATCGCCACACAATTAAGTCAAAAGTGTGGCCTCTTATCAGGCTCATTAGCATTAGCATTTGGCCATTTTCGGGTATTTTAGGCATTAGGGAATAAGCTTCTGCAGTCACGTCATTGATTGTGTTGTGCCACAAAAACAATAGAAGCATGAAACAAATTATGCATAAAAATCACACTAAATATGATGTGGCCATAACAGCATAACAGTTGCACGCCACCAAGTCAACGTTTTATTATTTTATGTTAATTTCTTCGGGGGCAAACACATGTAGAAAATTGTTGACCTTTTATTGCCAATAACGTGCGCCATTTAAGTCGCCTTATTGCTGCATATTTTTGTTGTTCCTATCGCTGTCGCTGTTGCTGTTGCTGTTGCTCTACCCACGTGAGTTGTAAATCCAGTGGAAGCAGAAGCATTTACCTCGCAGGCAAAGTTAATTGAAAATTTGTCGGTAGCAGTCGCAGTTGGCAGGCAGTTAAAAGAAAACTGCTTAGATGCGTTAATGCCTACACATTTTCCATTTTTTCTTCGACATGTTCTCATTTTGTGCTTTTGGCATTTTATTTGCTTTTGCATATTTGATTACAGGCAACAGCTCAGCTGCTCAGCTAAAGGCTGGATTGCTGGCTGACTGACTGACTGCTTGGCTGCTTGGATGCTTGGAAGGATGGCATCCACACCTCTTTGAACACAACACTTATCAGGTGTCAAAGGCAGAGGACGACGACTGCTACAGCAACAGCATTACAAGCATTACGACCATTTCTTTGGCACCAGGACATTTAATAGAGTTCAAACCAGAAAGCACTTTCTATGCCAATGACAGCATATTTCCTCCAGCTGCATGCATCAGAGATGAGCGCGTGTCGTGACACGGAAGCACATGAAATCCATTAAGAAGTAAAATATGAATATGAATTTAAATTATTCAAGATTTTGTGAAGTCAAGAATTGAATAAGGAACTCAATTGTCTCTTTGATGGTTTTTCAAATAATAAGGTTTATTATTTAACTTTTATTTTTAAGTTTCATTAGAACAAAGTTTGTAGAAATACGACTCCTGAAGTAGTGGAATCGTGACACAGAAAATAAGATGAGTAAGACATGAAGAAATTAAATATAAATTTAAATTTAAATGAAATGTCTTTTTAAAGTTTTGCAAAATAATAAGAACTTTAATTTAAAAGTTTCTTTAGAGCCAAGAGCTACGATTCATGAAGTACTGGATGCAAAAAAAGATGTCCTACAATGCTAAAATCAATATGGTTTCTATATAAATTGATTTTAAAACCATAATTTTATGTCTTTAGTAAAAGATTGGACTTAAAACTCATAAGGTATTGGATGCAAATAAAACATTTCTTTAAAGATTTATGTATTTCATATATATATAGTAAATTTGTGAAATGAAACTCAATCAATATATAATCTAATAAAAGTTGATAAATTGCGCCATATTTACAAGTTCTTCATCTACAAACTTTCAAACGCTTTTTAATTGGTAGTTTTTTGAGAATATCTTTTAAAGCAATAGAGAAAAACATTGCAAAATATTATACAACTAAGCTAAAATTAAGCTGACATTTCAGAGCAATCAGAAACATTAAAGTCTTGCATAGTTGATTTTGTTTTTACAAAGTGCTAGAATAAATTTCCATAAAATGCTGAACACTTAGGGAAATATTGAGAAATATTAGAAACTCTTGATGCACAATTAATTGGAAACTTTCAAAGGAGTAATGCAGAAAATATTAGTAAATATTCAACCATTTTAATCGGTGTGCCAGAGAACGTAAATTCTCGATTCATTGGGTTCAATCCAACACCATCTTCACCTTCTACGGTGGCAGCTCTCTTGGTGGCAATGCTTGCCTCATTTATGTGTTTGCCGTATTTACATGTCAAAGCTGAAGTAGAAATCAGTGAGACGTAAATCGTGTGCCGATATTAAAGACGATCTTCCATTATATGGCAGTATGTGGTGCAGTAAAACCTTTTCAAGTGCATGCTGCATGTTGCATGTTGCATGCTGCATGGGGTGCATGCTGTACTCTATCATAAATAGTGCAACACGGCAGCTCAGGCGGGATAAAACTGGATGCAGGATGCGTTGCACTGCGTTGCGTTGCGTTGCGTTGCGTTGGACACGTGAAAGCATCATCAATCTGCTGGCAACGACAGTTTTAACGACTTCTTGCGGATTACTTCAAACAAAATAACCACTTTGTAGTCGGGAGTGAAATTTTATGCTTGCCCCCGCTTTGCTCTTGCTGATGTCCTTCCGCTGGCCTTCTCTCCTTTCTGGTCGAGGCTACAGCAACAACAACAACAATAAGAGCAACCACAACGACTCTAAGCCGCAGTCTAAGGCTTCGGCTTTGGCTTCGACCAAAGTTTTAGCCGTGCCACAAAAGTTGCTGGCAAATAGCTAGCAAAGTGCCAACGTTCACAAAAATTCTCTCGCACACATATGCAAAAATCTCACACAGTTTTATTAATGTGATTGCAGCTCCTATCTGCAATCTACAATCTGCAATCTGATGGCAAGCACAACGTTGTCGCAATGCTTCAATAGCTGTTGCTCAACTGCTTTGCGGGGCCAAATAAAACGTTTAGTCAAACTAGAAGATCAATAGAGATTGTAATTGAAAGGATTACTATAATAGATTTCTTAGAATTTCGTGTAAACTCAAGTGACATTAACTTCGACATATCCTACACTTATCAAATTATATAAATTAAAGGTGCTAAAATCAAGAATAAAGTCATGAATCATTAAAAAAATGACGAAACATTAATTCAAGATAGAAATTTGGCAATACATCTAGTTTAACCATTCTTCAAATTGAAGAATATATTCTTATTTCAAGAAAAATTGTCAAAATTAACCCAAGAAGGTAAATTGTTAAATCCAGATTTACTATATTTCTTGAAATTCATGAATAAATTCTTAATTTAAGAATACAAAATTCTCAAAATTGAACACAGAATGCAAAATCTTAAATCAAGACTTATGACAATAATATTAATATTATAACTATAGGAACTGACTCTATTAGCATTAAAGTCGATATGAGTTTCGTATCGTACATTGAATACATATCATTGTGGCTTTCGCTATGCACTTTCCAACAATAACTTTTTATTTCTATTTAATTACATTTTAATAATCAATTATCATATTAATGAAGTCTCGATTTTGGATATAAAAAAGAGTAGTTGTTGAACCATAAATAAGAAAATGAAAAACTGAAAATATCTATTCAAATTTTGAGGTTATTTTTTTTTTTATAAACCACTCAAATATAAGATCTCAAAATTCATACTACGCAAACTGCGATGTAACAAAAAAAAAAACCTATAAATATTGGGTCAATTGTCATTAAATACCAAAATAGAAAGGACTTCTGTAAGCTAAGAAGGTCGATACAAGATTAACACCTACTATTAGCTATATAAGACCTAGGATTTTAAGAAAAAAAATCGAGTTGTCTAACAAAATTCACTCTCTCTCTCTCTCTGTTCATTCGATAATTGAATAAATACATATTTTTCTAATTTAAGCCTTTATAGATAAACATAGTTATACTCTAAATTAGCCAATCTTTAAAATGTGTTTACTCTAGTTCTTCCTATTTAATGTCTTATTAATAAGAGTAATTGAATGAATACTTCTTTGTCTTATTGACATCATTACGCTTATTAAAAAAAGAAGAATTTTTCATTCCTTATGAATTTATATCAAAATGATCGCTACTCCATAATTATTTTACATTTTTACAATTTCAGGTTTCAGCCTTAATGTGCAGCAATAATTAATTATTCGTCAAAGTACTTGGAAGTAAGTATAAAAATTGTTTTTTTTTTTGTTTTTTATTTTCTCAATAACAGGATTCTTTTATCAGATGAAGCTGAAGAGGCACAATTTCCTAGTGCAACTAATTAAAACTTGCAAGTCCAGTTAAAGGCAATTTCACATTGTCCTTCGCAATTACCAAAAGGGTCATCAGAGAATTTTGAAAAGCCAGTTTGGTTTTATTCAATATGAAAACCTGCCCTTAACTTGCTCAAAATGCAAATTGTAATATGCATTCACACTAGTTTGGCAAGTGAATAAATTCGAAAATGAATTTACTTTATATTTTATTTTATATACTTTATACTTTATATTTTGGAGTAAACGATGCTCAAATTGAGGTGCCGTTTAACTGTTTGTTTTCGTTGCATTGCCAAATAATGATCTGCCTTTTGGGCCAGCCAGGTATTTTTTAATTTAATTTAAAAGCTAGTTGAATAAACGCCCCAAGCAGAATGGGGACTAAGGAAAACACACACAGAGAGAAACAACCCTTAAAATGTCGAGTGGACAGCAGCTGTTGCTGTTGCTGCCAAAGCTGGTGTTGCTGCTGCTGTTGCTGCTGCTGCTGTTGCCATAGCATTGCTTTTGGCCAGGCCAACAGATGAGGTGAGAGCGCAGTGAAGCGCAGCGCATGAAAACCAAAACGTTGAATCCCTACAAAAGACTTGGCCAACGGCTGTGGTCAGTTTGCAGCTTTTTTTTTTCCTGCTCCCTTTCTATATCTTTCTCCTGCAGTTTTTTCCCCATATTTCTTATTTTTTTGCTTTTGCTTGCTTTGCTACCCTCGGGAGCAGCAGATGCGACAAAGCTTCATTAAAATTAACAAAACTTAATTGCAGCTTACGTGGCACGTAACATGTTGCAAATGTGTTTAGCAATCTGTTTGATGATGGCCCCTACAATCAGCACACACCGAGGGACAGACGCACCTGCCGCTGCCGCTGTCGAGGATCGAGAGGATCGCGACAGCCTGCCAAATTTTGATGTATTGCAGTCGTAGTTTATCAGGGCAGGATACGTTCGCTGATCCTGCAACGTCGCAGCGATTGCAGCTGCAATAAATGGATTAGTGCAGGAGGCAAACAGCAAAAACGTGGAACATGCAACGTGCAACAGTTTGGAGCCTTGGCTTGCGTGCAACTGTTATTGACAGCTGCTTTGCAACGCCTTCTTCACTTCTCATCACATGTAACATAGCTCCTTCTCCCGTCTCCAGCTTCTGTCCCGCTTTTCTCATTACAGCTCCAACTTAGCTCCCACCGATGGCCTTTTGTAGCCGCTTTGGTCACCGCTGCAGGCACAGAACTTTCCACAGCTCAACGGTAAACCATTTGGCCTGTCAATGGCTTGTAACTGGCGCACAACTGGCCAACTGTTTTTAGTCTCAACTTTCAAGTTGCAACTTGAAGCCAAAGTTTGGCACATGGCATGTCGGCAAATGGCATTAAGCTCTTTAGTGCGTTTGACATTTGCATGCAATGCCCCAAACCGAAACCGGAGGGGGGTGGATGGATGGGAATATTGGAGATCGAGCAAACTGCAATTACAGCCAACAAAGGTCGTTGCCAATTGGGATAAAGCATTGCTCTTGGTCTTTTTTTTACCTGAAGCTGCAAATGAAACTGCTGCAGCCACAAACACATATTTCACACTGCGCATCAGAGTTCTTGAGGTGAGCAATTAATCGCAGGCTGCAAAATGAGGCGAGAGAGTGTCATATTCATAAATTGTGGCCAGCTACGAGGCTTGTGGCCAAGAACAGAGCCATATGCTCGAGTACTGCCTGTGTGTGTGTGTGTGGTCAAGAAAGTGAATGAGGTCGGGGTTGAGGATGAGGATGAGGTCGAGTCGTGTGCGCCAGTTGTTTGAAGTGTGCCCCGATAAACGATGCGAGCAGTTGGCCAATTGGATCTGGTTACTAAACAAAAGGTTTATGGTTACGCAAATTAAAGCGCAATGCGTTAAATATGCTAAACTCATTCAACTGTATAACGATTGAAACGCCACACACGCAGATACTGAGAGAGTAAGAGACAGAGACAGGACAGCTGAGCTGCCAGGCAGGCGATCAATAATGGCAGCCAGCATTTTACGCTCGAGTTGCCAGTTGCTAGTGCGAGTTGCATTTTAAGACACACAGCAATAACAGCAACAACACCAGCAAACATGATAAAGATAATATGAAAAGATAGCCCATACGCCCCGTTATCCTGACTGGCACTGCCAGGCAGCTGCTTCATCCTGCTGCTGCAAGCTGCGTGACCACTTTTAAGTGCCCCCAAGTGCTGGCTGTCTGACTGTCTGGCTGGCTGGCTGGCTGGCTGGTGGCTAGCTCAGAGTCCATTATATAAATGCGCTTTTAATAAAAGCGCACGCCCAGCTCCCCTCTCTCTTACTCTCTCTGTGCCTCTTCAGAGTGTATTTGCATTGGCCGTAATTGCAAGTAGAGTGCGCCGTCCCGCATAAAACGTGTGTTAAGCCAATGTAATTTAGATAAATGCTGCCAGATATAGCTACAAAGAGAGAGATGCCGCTGCAATTGCAGATTACAATCGCCACAACACACAAAACTATACAAATTTGCCATCAACGACAAGATTTTTGTGTGTTGTATTTTTGTATTGAATGCAGCCGCATCAATCAATACAAAACGACTTCAATTAATGGCCATTAAATTGGCATTAATCATTCAGTTGCCAGCATATTGTTCGCCTCTATGGCTATTTTTATTTTATATTCCGTTCTCTTTACTTTTTTTTTTAATTAAATTCCAATGCACGTTGACGCTGGACGCTGTTGTTGACGTTGTTGCGATTCCGCTCTGACGGTTTCATGCAAATTCAATATAAATATTTAAGTATTTGCCACATGCTCATTTTTAACAGCACCTGCAGCTGCCACAATGCTCTCTTGCTCTCTCGCTCTCTTGGTGTTTTCTCTGTCTTCGCTTGCGTGCTGCAAATCAAACAGCTAGCTGAAGTCCACGTTTCAACGTCTGTCCTTTTGCATAAGCAAATACGCGCTTGGTCACAAACACGTGAGGTTTCTGTTGCTGTTGTTGTTTCGGTTGCTGTTGCTGTTGCAGTATGTCTCCTGCATGAGTAACGACTGCCCTTCAGTTTGCTGAGCTGCTGATGAGTACTCAACTTCCACCTTTACTTCCTCTGCTGCTTGCATTTCCACCTCTTCGCCCTCTCTCCGAGTTTTTGGCCGCAGTTCATGGTTCAATGACAAGCAACTTTGAGTGGACACACACACACACACACGCATAGCCAACCACACACAATCGCACTCGGAGCTGAGTAGCCTTTAGCCCCATGGCTGTCAACTGTTACCTGGTGCCAGCTATTTGTCCGTGGTTTGGCACTGTCGTCGCACCCACAAACAAACACAGATACAGATACATTCCATCACACATTCACAGCTCTTGTTTATTTTTTTTTGTTTTTGTGCAACGTTTAATTATGTACAATTTTCCGACTGACAAACGCTCTCTCATATTCTGATGCACTTCAATCATTTTATTGACTGCCATTGAGAATGTGAAATGCATATTGTAATTAACGAAATTACTGCAAGATTGCTTGCAATCTGATTAAGTTGCGGCGCACAGAAAAGCACAATTAATTGAAAAACCAAATTTGAAAATTCATTAAAATATTTGTCTGGCAGTAACGCGATATTAATGATATAATTAAGAAAACTACACCACAAAAATTGATATTTCAAATTTAATTAACGTAATTAATCGATTGTCTAGCAAAAGTACGTTATTAATATTATAATTACAAAAGTACTGAAGCTTTCACAACTGCACTTTACTTTATAAATCGAATTTAATTAATTGACTGATAATAATGCGATATTTCTGCTGACAGCAATTCATGTTAAAACCGTCATTAACTAAAGTACTGCAAGATTTCTTTCAACAGCTCAGCACTCTTTGGTAGAAACTTTTAAACATTTTAATTGTGGCTTTAGCGAAATTCAAACAAATTAAAAATTTAATGTTTATAATTAAAAGTAAGCAGCTCGTTAAAATCTGCATTGTTTCAATTGAAATAACTCGACTTGTTAATTGTTTATATATGCACATAGTTATTGTTTATTTGCTCACAATAAAAACAATAACAAATGTGGCACAAAAAAACGCTCACCAACAATAACAGCATACAATTAAAAAATGTTGCCAAAAGTAAATGAAATAAAAACTGGTATAGACTACAAATTAAATAATCAAATGCCAAATAGATTTTTCAGTTATTCATATTTTATGCATAAGCGTTCACTCGTTTCGAAAAAAAAAACAACGTAAACATTTTGTTTTATTTGTTTTGCTTGCTGTGTTTTTTCATTATATATACATACTATATATATTTTTAGTCTGCGTTTTTTTTTTCTTTTTGCCTTCTGGACGGGTTTCGACTACGGTTTATTCTTTATTTGCAGTGCTGATACTCAAGTCCTTTGGCACCCCAATAAAATTTTCGCTTGGCCGTTTTTTTGCTTAACGAAGTGGAACTTGCGTGCGGCAAAGTCATAAAACATAGCTCAAGTTTGCAAGTCTGCCAGATACTCTATACTCTATAATAAATTTGTGGGGTGATCGTAAAGACAGGCACTGCTTGCACAAGAACTGCTTGCAAGTGCAGCTCATCTGTAGACAAGCAGTGCACTGCTTACCGTAGTTTGACTGAATTTATATTGAATTCAACGTTTTAATGCAAGTTATTAAATGCTTAGCAAAGCAACAACACAAACTATGAACGTTTATTTATTATTCTTTATACAAAATTAATGCATCTTTTTGTTCTAGTATATATTAGACTTATTTTGGCAGGCAAATATACTGAAGTGCTCTCACAAGAACTGAAGAACTTCAACTTAATTTTAAATGTAAGCACACTTTTGCTATTGAAAGCACATGTAGGCAATGTTCCCTTCCACACAGATATAAACTTATGTGCACTTTAGCCATTACGTAAATTAGCGCAGCCTTTTCATAAGGTTTTCACGTTTGGTAGAGTATGAAGAATAACGCTGAAGTTTTGTTGGATTTTATGTTCGTTTGACAATGGAGCTTAGTTCGCTGTACAAGCTGCAAAGCCGGTCAAAGCCTCGAGAGAGCGACAGAGAGTGAGCGAGGACGGACTAGGAAGTACTCGTAAATGACTAGTTAATTTCATGGAATTTGGCCAAAAAGTCTAAACTCATTAAACCATTTGGTAAGGGCAGCAGCAGCAGCAGCAGCGGCAGTCAGAAATTAAATGGCAGAGCTTACAACAGATTTACGAGGGCCGCAAAACGTAGACCTCCAGTTGAACAGTTGACCATAATTTAACCATTGTGTGCGGGTGTACAAGTGTGTGTGTGTGTACGTGTGTACGTGTGTGTGTGTGTGTGTATAGGTTTGTGGGTGTGGCGAATGCCTGTCAACGTTTAAATTGCGGTTGCAACGACAAAAATGAATAAGTGGAGCATTACTGCATTTCGGATGCAACATTTTAAATGATTTCCATGTTGCAGCAGCTACACGAAGCAACAACAATAACAATGCCAGTTGGCAGTTGCCAGTTGCCAGTTGCCACCACATGCAATTTGCCGAGCAACGACGGCGGCAGGACGATGCACGGGTGTTGACCAATACGGCAAATGAACAACGTGAGCAACGTGAGGACGCAGTGGCCAACAACGTTCAATGTCCACACTTTTCACATTTGTGCTGTTCATATTTCATTCTCAATGACGCTGACAGGACAATGCGGTAACCGAGCCGTATGCCGTATGCCGTATGTCGCAACGAGTCCTCTCGCCGAGCACCCCGAGACTTGATTTGCATGCTGCAGCTGTGTTTGTGTGTCTCTCTCTGTGTGTGTTGGGTGGGTGACGCTTGCTTACACTGATTCCAACTGATGAAGTTGGCGTTTTATGTGCGGTTGCTCACACAGACACGCACACACACACACATGCACACGCAGAAAGGACACGCAGGCGACGCCACATTGTTTATCACCAACAGCAGACACCAACTACTGACTGCCCCCTCCGTTTTTCCCTCTTGGCTGCCGTTGCAGTTGCATTAATCAAAAGTTCAACGTCAACAAAAGTGATTTTTCGTTTGCACAAAAATTGCGTTCATAATTAAAAATAAATAAATAAAAATCAAAAGAACGGCAACGAGCAGTGGACAAGCAACAAGCAAGGAGCAGCATTCGCATCGGCATCAGTCACACAATGAATGAATAAATAAATGAATGAATGAATGCAAAAAAGGATATAAGAGAGGCAGGCAGGCATCGCATATGTTATTGGCAAACGGAAACAAGACTCCTTTTGTATGCTCAACCTGGCAGCTGACAGTTCTTATCCTCACACATTTCTTTCCTTTCCAGCGAACGGATATGCGCAGAGGAAACCTCAAACACACTCGCACTCGCACACACACACACAAATTCGCACAGTCGCAGCTTGCTCACGAATTTCGATTCATCTTTTTGGGCTTGGCATTTGTTTCCTTTTTCGGAAGCAGAGAAAGAGAGGCAGCAGCAGGTGATATACCTAACGATTTCCGGCTTATGATTTGACTTTATTCCACAAGTGATGCCTGCCTCCTTCCTATATCCTGCTCTATCCCTCTCTCTCTCTCTCTCTCTCTCTCTCTCTCTCTCACTCCTCATCAATTATAACAGGATTTTGCATAAGCAGCTGCTGCTCACTTTATGTATTTGCTTAAAGGCACCTTGATGCATCGCATGCCAATTGAACTTAAAATCATCAGACTCAAGAGTTATTAATTGAAGCCCATTGACCTGAGCCACCGCCAAGCAGCCTGCTTTCTTTTGTTATTTATGTGATATGCCGTTTAATAACTCTAATGGCACTTGAGCTTGCAGTTGGAGTTGTAAAGGTAATAAGAAAAGTTTAACTTTATGATTTCTTTTGCTCCCACCGCACAGCACACCAAGCAGAAATGAAAGAACAAAACTGGCTAAGTCGTTGGTATACGCGGCGTATGCTTGTTGTTATTTTTGGGGTTTTGGGCACAATAAAAGCATAAAGTGACAACAAAGCGGCAAACAACAAAATAAATAAATCACAACAAAAGCAGACAGAGTCACCCACAACCACACACACACATATACAAGACACAAATAGCACGCACAGCAAAAGTGAAAGACAGCAAAAAAAAAAAAACGGCAAAGAATATTGGGCCAGTAAAGAAATTCCTTCACTATACGATACCCTGTGAATAAGTGGAAGGGTTAAATGTATATAGTAAATCTTTGAAACATAGAAATATTCAAAATTTTATAAATTAGAATTCTGCTCACGATTTATTAAACATTTGTATGTAGTTAATACATACATACGTATGAAATCCATATACAAAAAATCTTTTATTTTTCTGAATTTAATAAATTTATTGAATTTACGTAAAATGTCATCACAAAAAGAAAATCTTTTTTCTTTGTTGTTTCTATATTGAATTTCATCAATTTTCTTGAAATATTGTTTGAACTAATAAATATTTAAACTATATAAATTTCATTGACTTGTTCGAAATGTTGCTTGAGTATTTCTGTTTGAATTCAATTGATTTTGATTGAAATGTTGTCTAAATAAAATAAAATTGAGTTTTATTTGAATTTAATAAATTGACATGACAGTTGTATATACTTGAACTGTCATGAATTCAATTGATTTTACGTATAGCAAATCAGACTTTGTTTTTTATTTTATAGGGTATATATTTCAGCAAGCACAACGACAAATAAACCAAAAGTTGTAGTTGTCCGTGAGCTTTTGTTCTTACTCGTCCTTTTGCCTTAACACGCGATTCATATTTTTCTAAGGCGAAAAGCGCCAGCTTCATATGCTAGACTGCTTATTGTTGCCGTGTCTTCTATAGTCCCGATTGTTGTTGCTGTTGTGCTCGTTGTTGTTCTGGCTGTTGGCATTTATTGTACGCCAGTTGACACAATGCACAACAAGGTGGGCGTAGACAGGACCTGAGCCGGAGTTCTGAGCTTACCCCGAAAAGAAAAAAACGAATACCGAAGCAACAAAGAAAACGGAAACTTTGTCATTGTTAGGTTGTTTGTGGGTCTCGGCTGCTGCTTCTTTCGCTCCTCCTAACTCCTACTCCGTCTACCTCTGATCCTAGTGCTGCTGCTGCTGTCGTTGCTCCTGCTCCTGCTGCTGCTTCTGCTTCTGCTGTTAAGCATTTCCGGCTTTTATTGTTCTTGAGCTTGGGCCACCACTAAACGCTTCATCATTGCGCACAGTTTTCATTTCCTTCTTTTCGCAATTTTTGGTTGTTTTTGGGTTGCTTCCCTTTCTTGTTAAAGAGAGTGAGACAGCTTCGAATTGGTGTCGTTGCACGTTGAAATATTTATGTTGCGCCTTGTTAATTTATAATGTGCACACCTTCTCTCAACCTGCTGCTGCTACTCTCAATAGCATTTTAGCTTTAAGCATTGGCCACTTGTGCATGTCCTGCTCATTATATGTATACTGTATAGTATAATACTGTCTGTCCTTTCTCCCCTATTCGATAGAATTTTTGCATGTCTCGGTGCCAAATCACCTTAGGACCAAAAGCATCACGAATTTCTCACAAAAGTTTTGCATAAATTTCAAGTAAGGGGAAGAAATTTACGAGCTGCGAGTTTTGTTCGAGCTGTGTGAAGTTTTTGCTCTTCTCTCTCTTTTATATTTTTGGTATATTTCCCTTTCTTTATTTTCATTTTTTATGTTTAGAGTCTTCTGTTATTTGGAAATTTACGATACAATAAATTTTGTCAAACATTTGAAGTTGCGAAAGCAGCCAAAGCCCCAAAGGAGTTTTCTTTCGACATCGCCATCGCCTTGGCCTTTGCTTTTCCTTTTGTTTTTCTTTGTTTGATAAGCCATGACAAACGTTTAGGTTGATTTAAATTGCCAAGATTTACAGTGCACACGTTTAAGGCTATTCCAGATTGAAAACAAATGCTTAACAACTACAACAAGTACTTGTAAGCAGCGGCTTCAGCTCACATCAGCTTAAGGCATAACCCGTAACAAAGAAATTGAACTGCGTTCAAAAGGTAATCGATTGGGCGTATACATTCGTGTAATAAGCTCTACCGCTTTATGCAAATTGATACACAATACTCTACTCTGTATTTCAGTTTTGACAATTCAATCCCCTCTGCACTTTCTATAAATAGAAATTCAATATAACGTAAATCATTTGATGTCACTTATTTAATTTTTTATTTTTCTCATATATTATTCCACTGTTTGTTAGCATTATATTTACTATTTATGTTTGCCGCAAACTCAACACGGAATTGAATCCTAGATAGAGTACCTCTAACAATGCAATTGGTTAATAAACAACTCTAATCTCATCAATTTATATTGATTCTGAAATTCAAATAATACTGCAAAAGTTTTAAAATTTATTTAAGATCAAACATGACAGAATAAGGCATCTCCAACCGTACAAAGTATACATTCTTGATCAGTATCAACAGCCTTTTTGATTAGCTTTTCATTTATTTCAATAATTAACTGAAGCACATCTCAGAGTTGTATAAACAAGCGTAGCTCTTAAATTTTATTGTAAGACAAACAATTGTAATCTAATCAATTAATAAATAAAGACATTAATTCTGTATAAATTTTTGCAGTGAAATTGTAAATCTGCACAAATTCTGAAATTTAGTCGAAATATTCAGAATATGAAGTTCTATGACATTATAATTTATTTTTAGTTATTTAGTTTTCACTTTTATTTGTGAAAATATTTTAAATTACTAGCCGATTTAGCAATATTCAAAAAAGAAATTAAATATAGAAATATATTTATGTACCTAAAATAGAAAATTAAATTCAATTCAGACAGCGCCATCGATCAGCTTTTCGCTCGTCTCGAATTTTGATTCGTGCACTCTGTCAAGCGCATGTAAGCTATTAGCACTCTGTGTGTGCATTATTTATTTTTGTTATTTGTTGCTATTAAAATCGATATCACAATTTTTATATACATATTTAGGACTTTTACAAATCATTTGAAAAATTTCCAGCTCGTGTGTAAATAAAAGCTGAATATTGATTACATTTGCCTGCAGGCAGTTATTTGATAGGCAACTTTTAATATCCATAAAATTTCCATTTGCAGTAAACAACAACAACAACGGAGAGAAAAATAGATAGAGAGTAAAAAGTGTAGTTATTTTTCTACACATATCAATTGCCATAATATTTTGTGGGGGGAATGCTTTTAGCCCGTTCGTCCATAAAAAATGCAGAAGCCGCTTCGGTGTACATTTTTCCTAAAGCGTTGCCTCTCGCCGAAATCCGATTTGGACATTTCACAGGGCCACCAGATATGTTCGCATTCGCATTTTCCAGCCTTTTCCTTCTCCCTCTGCCCTCTGCTCTGCACACATTTCCCTCGCTCCACATTTTTCTACATTTTTTTTGTTGTTATTGTTGCATTTTTTCCACGTTTTCTGCTGCTTTCGGCATCGGCTGCAGGCGCAACCAACAAAATTTTACACTAGTCCCATTTTATTTCTCTTATTTTTCTGCTTTTTCGAAATGGGTTTTGTTGCTGTTGCTGTTGTTGTTGTTGTTGATGTTGTTGTTGCATGTGCAACGGTTTCATATCCTGTACTGGGGCAATTAAGTTCGTAATCTGAGCGACATCTGTGCTGGATTCGGTTGTGTCCCCCGCCTAGAACAACAACAGCAGCAACAACGATCGAGATTCTTGCCTGCTGTGTGCAACGTTTTCAATATTTCGTCGACAATTTCATTTCAAGTTCTTTTTTTTATATTTTTCGTTTTTTTTTTTTTTTGCGAAAGGAAGTTGTGGGGGGAAGAGCAGAACAGAAGAGGACAGGACATAAAGGAGCTGGGGCCAAATGGCAACGCCGTTGTTTACAGCTTGTTATTAACTCTTTCGAATGCGAATGAAGTTTTTTCGGCCCAGCTGCATGCAGCTGTCGCATGCCACGTGATTTAAACGGCGAGCTGTAAATTCGCAAATAGCTCAACAGCGCATTTGCCAGAGACCGGGATCGAGACCGGGGCCAGTTGGTCAATTACGTGCAACTGCAAAAGCCTATTGCACAAGCAAGGACAGAACATCTCAAACAATACAACAGCTTTCTGCACTCTCAACAGTTTTTACTTGTTTCCAATTTAATTGTCAGCTAACTGAATGCTAAATGCTTTAAGCAAGTTGTTGAAAATTCCGCGGAATAAATCGCATTTTTTAACCATCAACTTTATTTCAACATTAACTAATTTTAGCTATACCATTTTTATCAAAATATTTAAAGTAGGTTCAACATTAAGAGTTAAATTTGATGGTTATGAAGCTGAAAGAAATTACATTCCTGTTTTACTACCTAAGACCTAATATAACGATATAAATTATATAGTTTTAAAGCTAAAAGAAATTACATTCAATTCAGTTACAAAAGTTATTTTATCATCTTTAAAATAAACTATTTGAATAGAAGATTTATATAGTATATACATTAAATGTATATTTAAATTTGAATATATATAAATTTACTCATCACATTGTATTCATCATTTTTTTAAGTATTCATTGACAAAAGATTTAAAATATACAAGTATTATATTATTGAATACTAAAAGCACATATATAAATTGGCATATTTTATATTTCGATTTTCCCTTTTTTTTTGTCATTTACTACCTTTCTTAAATGACAATCGCCTCGAGTCTATTTCAACTCTTAAAAATCCATTAACTCTTTTGTTTCCCAAATGCCAAAAACCTGCTCAATCTTCAGGTGATTTGTGAATGAATTTACCTTTCAACGCTAGTTGAACTCATCAGAATTTTTCTTCTATTCAATGACTGAGAGAAATGAGAAAAACCAGTCAAACATCACTGGAATTTTCATACAATGCATGTCAGACAGATTTCATATGGCTGCAGATGGACGATGTGTACTAGAAAATTTGACTGCAGCTGAAATCGAAAAGACTGATATCCTAGCAGATTTGCTGTTTGTAGCTGCAATACTACAATCAGCAAGTGGTATTGTATTTGCATTGTTAAATACGCGCCTACACATGCATGCACAACACACAGACACACATGCGCATGTATTCACTGAATGTTAACAATAGTCGTCCTGCTGCTGCTGCTGCTGTTATTCCTGCTGCTATTCCTGCACCTTCGTAGCTGTCTCTCACCTTGTCCATTAACTAGCAACTGCGGCTGTCGCTGCCGTTGAAAATCTGTTAGCCTGTTGGTCGAATAGCCGTATGGGCTCAAGTGGTCGACAGCTGCTTGGATTTTGAAAAAAGAATGAAATCATCCTTCTCAAATACCCTGTAGTTATAGAAGATTCGATCAAGGGTGGCTTAGCTAAGTCAAACAGAAATCGATGAAGAAAAGTTGAGCTAAATCGAATCAAGTAAATGAAGTTAATTACAAAAGATTTAATGAAGAAATTAAAGTATTAAAAATAAATATAATAATTTAAAAACAAATTTACAAAATATTTAAAAAACAAATAAATTTCAATTTAATAAAACTTATTTTTACAACAATGTTTAAGTACATTTAAAAACTAAACATAAATGTGTTAGTAGTATTCTATTTCTGAGTAAAATCTTGCAAATATGAATAACAAAATATATATAAATAAAATGAACATAAAATAATAATATTTTGCATTTAATAGATATTTTTTTATTTAAAATCGAATTATTTAATAAATTAAAATAAAGTAAATATATAATATAAAGCATAAAGTTGGTTGACTTATCAACTTATTAATAAATTAAAATAAAGTTGTACTATTAAGCATAAGATAGCTAATTTTTGAAAAGAAAATATAAATATATTAGTAGTAAAATGATTATTTATTATTACTTGTTATTGACATATAGAATTGCTTAGTTAAAACTTGCAATATATAAATAAAGAAAAAATGAAAAACTGTTTTTGATATATTTTAATTAAATTGTATTTTTGCTATTTGAATAAAGTAAAAGAAATCTGCAAATTTGTAATTTATATCACATATAAATTATGAATTTTACTTATACAACAAAATTAATGTATTTTACCCTCTATGAATTGCTGTTTCTTAAGGATATTCTACAGGTCGTGCACTGTCTGCTAGAAGACACCTCTCACTTTCAGTCTGCTTTAAACCAATTTTTTCCGCCGCTTTGTGTGTGCCTAGGATATGCGCTGTAGTTGCAGCTGTCGCGCAGACAGGCTCTGAATACACCGACCGAGAGAGAGAGAGAGAGAGAAAGAGACAAAGAGGCAAAGACGAAGTCTGTGCCATAGCCAAAGGATTTTTATGGTTTTTCAATTGGTTCACATGTGTATGTGTGTGTGTGTGTGTGTGTGTGTGAGTGAATGTGTATTTTTATTCTTTTTATCACAGCAAAGGCAGCTGTCAGGCGTTGGCTGTGCTTCGCGTGGGGCATTCATTAGGGGAACGCAGCATGAAATTCTGGCTAAAAGCAGCCGAACTCGATGCCTGCCTGCTTGCCTGGCGATGCTGTTGGTTAGTGTTGGTGTTGGTGTTGCCAAGAAAACAAAAACAAAAGCAAAAGCCCAAATACAAACACACACGCAGAAGCAGAAGCAGACGCACACAGATGCGAATACGAATACAAGGAAAACAGGCGCATGGAATCAGCCATGCAGCAACAGCCTTGAGTGATAACATCATCATGTGCTCGCAGCTTGGGAGTGTGTGTGTGTGTGTGCGGTGTGTGTGTGAACGCAGCGAAGCATGCTGGCAACATGCCATGGTGCCAAGGAACAGCAGCCGATGAAACCCAGAAACTGCAGCAACAGCCGCCGCGACAACAACAGTAAGAGCAGCAGCAACAGCAGCAGCAACGGCAACCAGGCGAAAACCTTGGCAACCAAAAACAAAAAAAAGAGAAGAAATAAAACCGTAGACAAGAACAAGGCAACAACAGCTCAACTCGACTCGACTCGACAATGGGCCAATGAGGAACACAGAAGGCACAGGCAAAAGCAAAAGCAACAGCACAGAAAAAAGATTAAATCAGGTAAGAAATTTTCGTTTGAGTTGTAAATTTGTTGTGCGTTGCACCTGCCGTTAGCTGGCAGCCGGTTTCTCTGTCTGAGCTCATAGCTCAGCTGTTGTTATTGTTGCAGCTCGTTCTGTCTCCGCTGCTCCCGTTGTTGTCACTCAGATGATTAGTGAGCAGCCTTCAAGCTGCGTTTGCGCATCGTTCCACAATCTTCTTTCTTTCTTTTTTTTTTTTTTTTTTGGCTATCGCGTGCGTCGCTTGATCTTAAGATCAAGAGAAACCAGAAACCTGTCCACGCATTGCAGCTTGTTGTATTTTCAAGGCGTTGCCAATCGCAAATTGGTCAACAAACTGTGCAAATGTGTTTGTGCTTCGTGTCTGCCAGCATGTTAATATAACAGCAACAACAACAACAACAGACTTTAGGCGTTTCGTTATTCTCTTCATTGTGTCCTCTCATCGAAAACAAGCACACTAAAGAGCCGAGAAAACACCTGCGCTAATTTACGCACCGCTTTTCAAGCATTGATTATTATTTTCTTTAATTGGAAACTGCATAAAATTTTCAATTAAATATTAACTCGGACTGTTGCGAGCCATAAACATCGGAAATAACAATCGGCAAATTGAAATAATGTGCAATTGAATTCGACATCATTACGACTATTAATTTCATTCACAATCGAAAATGTGAAATGCAAATATTGATTATACTTGTTGCGTATTTAGACAACATTTAAGTCAGTATAAAATAGAAATATAAACTTCTAAAATTCCTCTAACTAAAATGACTGAACTAAACGTAAATATTTACAATTTTATGAAATATCTATTATGAACAAATGAAGATGAACATTGAATAAATTTGTAATTTCAATACGTATAATTATTTTAAATAAGCATTTAAATTATTTTATTTGTTCATAACTATATACAAACTGTATATTTACGTACATTTATTTATTTTACTTATTGCATATTTGGAGAACATGAAAATTCCATAAACTTTCATTTGGTAGTAGTACTGAAAACATTCACGTACTTTTATGAATATTTGTTAAATATATCTTAATTTACATTCTCCGCATGATTATACCCGGCTCCCAATAGAGTGGAAGGGTATTATAGGTTTGTGGCAGAAGGAAATGTTTGTAACAGAAATTAGGTTATTCCGACTCTATAAAGTATATATATTCTTGATCAACGTCAACAGCCGAGAGGATATAGCTATGTCCGTCTGTCTGTCTGTCCATCTGTATGAAACAGTGGATCTGAGAGACTATAAGAGATAGAAATATAACTTAATGTCGACTGCGTTTGTTATGTTTGCAAATCAAGTTTGTTTTAAAGTTTTGACACTCCCACTTCCGCCTCCGCGTTATTTTAAAGCTAGAGTCTCGAATTGTGAGACAATAAAAACTATGATTCCTGATAATTATTTCAGATAACAATTAGTCAAGTTATATAAAAAATACTTTTGTATGGAGAAAAACGGCTACATCACTCGGGCTTTAGTTGCTTACTGGCATACTCGACTGTAGCTATCTATAGCTATCAAATCATTTAACTTTTTTAATACTATTTAAAAATATGTAGCTTTCTTAACATACTTGTTATAAAATTAAAATAGAAAACCAGGCTCTCAAATCATTTAATTTATTTAATAAAATTTAAAAATATATTGTTTTAGAATATGCCTATTAAATTGAGCCAATTGAAAACTTCCACTTTCACTAAAAATTCAATATTTTCTTGTTTAATGTTTCATTTATTTTATTTGCAAATGGTTTTTATTTCACTTAAAATGCAATATATTCTTGTTTAATGCTTCATTTATTGCATTTGCAAATGTTTTTCATATTCTGATATTTTTATACCAGAGTTGAATCATCATTGAAATCAGAAATAACAATTGTTCCCGTTTGCTTGGCTGCATCGCGCTGCTTGGCCACAATCTGGTTGGCAATGCGATCCAAATCACGCCTGCCGATCGAGCTAAGACTGCGTCCCCCCTCGTGATGCTTCTCAATGAAACGAGCCTGCTCGAGGGCCTGCAGAGCCTTTCGGATGGCGCCTTCGGAGGCACGACAGAAGCGCGACGGATGCACGCCACGACGCTTGCGGCCTCCATAGACTTTGGTGAGTGCTCCGACTCCGGCTGGACTGCGATAGTACAAGTGGCGCAGTATCGAAGCGCAGCGCACATAAAACCAATCCGGATCGGTGGGAGCCAGTTCCTTGTACTTGGCCGTCTTGATGAGATCCATCTGCTCAGGAACCTTTAATTTGCCCGACTTCTTGAGGAAGGCGGCGACCGCTTTGGTCACCTCTTGTTGATCAATATCCTTCACATTGACTCCGGGCATATTGATGATTTGAGTTGACTGGAAGAAAATAGCCAAATTATTACATAAAGACTATAACAATTTAATCAAAAGTAGTTAAAATAAATAAAATGATGAAATACTTCAAATACAACTTATATAAATTGAAATAATATAAAATATATTTATAATATAATTATTCAATAAATTTAAATAAAATAGAAATTGTAAGAAAGATTGTAAATTTAAAATATATATATAATAGATATTTAATATAAACATTTTAAAATTATAACCTTTCAAGCAATATATTATAGAACATATTTAAATTTGCATTCGAAATGTTTCTTTTGCTACAGAAAAGCTCTAAAGATCAATAAATACTATAAAGTTATGTATTTAAAATAAAAGTAGTTGAATAAACTTAAATAACATAAGTACATAGCAAGCTCAAAAATATGAGTCCTTTTTTTTTTAAATAAATATATTTATTTAAAATAAAAATACTAAGCATCAGGTACATAAAGTTATAAATTTAATTATGGTATAAAATAAAATATAAAAATTAAACATAAGGTAGATGTATTGATTGTCATATATTTTGAATAGTTGTTTAAATATTATAATAAAATAAAAATAACATATGAAGTATAAAAAAATTAATGCCATTTTTCTAAATCATAATTCTTTAATATATTAAAAAAAATAGTAAGTATAAATAAGAGGAAATAATAATTTAAAATAAAAATAAAAGAAGCCAAAGGTTGACTACATATTTAAAATACTTGACAGATAATAAAAGTGAATTAATTTTAAAAACCGAGAGGTAAAGTAGCATCTGCTGAATACATTGACGATAGTGCGAAAGAAGGTATGAAATTCTAAGCAGTGGAATGTGAAAGTAACCACACGAAGTGAGAGTTAATGGCTTAAATGCAGCGACAATAACCGACAACAGCAGCAGCCAAGGTTTACTTCCAGGCCATTAGCTTAATATGCTTTGACCATAACGAGAACCGCATAGGGCAAAAGACAACACCATAAAAAGGCAGCAATAACAATAACAATATTAACAGACAGACCGACAGACAGCAGCAGCAACAACCATGACAACCAGGCGACAATGAAATGGAAATTGTATAAAAAAAAATAGATGTAAAAGGGGAAAGAGAGAACATGCAGAGAGCAATGCAAATGGAAGCAGTTGCAATTTGCCGAGTTGCAAGGGCAACAGTTGAAAGGGCACAACCCAGAACCCAGCAACCAGAACTCAGAACCAAGAGCAACCACCAGCAACAGAGCAGCACACATGTGTGTGTGTGTGTGTGTGTGTGTGGAGGAGAGGGGGCAGGTTTTCTGTGTGTGTGTGTGGGGTGGAATTTGCCGGATGCGCTGTTAGCCGCACGAGTTGGCTGCATTAATGTGCAATGTGCAACAAGCTAGACCACCGCGCTGTGCACAAATTGACAACAAACAAAAGGCGAAAAGGGCAACAAAAATTAAAAACTAAACTGCATGCAACGCTAGCAACAAATATATGCAAACGGCAATGGCAACTGGCAGCGGCAACAACAACTCATGCGGCTGGCAATGGCAGTTGATTATAAGCCCATTGATGTTGCTGCTGACCAGCAACCAGTAACCGGCGTTAACCCTTCAGCTCAACTTTTGCCACCACCGCCCCAATCCATGCCATGTGATGCATTAAAAATAAAAATGAAATACGAAAATATTGCAAATTGCAATACAACGCAGACAGAAAATGGCAACAAAAGTTCGCTAAGAGGAGGGAGGAGAAGGAGGCAGGTGTGGTGTGGCACAACTGTTGCAGGCAACATAACGCAACATGCCTCCTACCCCTACTACCTTCCACCCTCTTGTGGCGTGTGCAGTGAAGCGTGCCACCCGCCAATGGGTTGCATACCTTGCTCCTTGGCGGTTTCGTCGCCACATGGGAACACACACTGCCAAATGCGCCATTTTTGGCATATTCCTCTACACACACACACACACGCAGCACACACAACAATTGTTGAAAATTCAACAGCAGCAGCCAACAACAGGACGCCGCTAAATAAACTTCATTCAGTTTTCTGTTCGACCAACAAGTTTCATTTTTTTCTGTGTTGTGTTCTTTTGTTTTTCCTGCGTTTGTTTTTAGTTGGTTTTAGGTTTTTAGCTTTAGCGCAAATGACTTTCAGTTTTGTGCTGCACATTCAAAGTTGCACTTTAAAAAACACTCGAAAGCATTCGAACAATAGCCATGAATTTATGCTCTTGCCACATGCCACCACACCACTATGCCACATGCCACATGCCACACGCCAGTTCGAACTGGAACATTGTGAATGCCAATGGTCAAGACAAACAAAACATAAACATAAAACAACTGAGGCTAAACTGCTTTGTCTATTTATGTGCAGAGTTTTGTGTCTGCTGATTGCTAGAATATTTAAGAATTCTGCTTGATGATGCACCATAATTACGGTTTGTACTTTTTACTGTTTTGCATTTCCATAACACAATGCAAAAATTGAGTAAAAGAGTATCTGTTTAATAGAGTACTTTAATTTCAATGTTTTCATTTCGTTTTTGTGTGCAATACGAAGTATGAGTTGTGTTGAATATAATTGCAAATGAAATACTATATACCAAATTTCAAAATAATTTTATATCAAAATTTGCTTTTTTCATAGCCAATTTTATTTGCTGTTCTTGTCTACATTTCAAAATCCTGTATTTTTTCTATTTCACACACAATCTTGAATACTACTGTCGGAAAAAGTAAGGAGCATTTTCTATTTAAATAGCAAATATAATTTTATAAAAACATTTATTAATGAAAATTAATTCTTGTTTACATTTCTAAATTCTTTATTATCTTTTAGTTTCATTCCCAATTTTGAATATGTATATAGAATCATTAGATTTTTAATAAAAAAAAAAATAAATAAGGGGAACAGCGTCAGCCTCTTGAATCGAAAAAGATTTGCGCCTAAGAATTTTTGTTATTATTATCTTTATATTCATAATGCTTTTTAAAATATTCTGCTTCCTACAAACTAATAATGGCCTGGCAAAAATGTCAAATGTTAATATAAACTATGTATTTACATAAAGATTAATCTTATAGCGATTGATTGACACTTCAATTAGAGCTAAGCTTGGTTTTGGAATTATTTTTGTTTAATATAATATAATTGCAAAAGTAATCAAATTCGTAGGCAAATCAAAAAATTAATGAATTTATATATATTTATCGTAGTACAGAAAAAGTTCATTAAACTCAATCTTAGCTCTAAATATAGTTCTAATACAGAGCTATAAGAATAACCTTTGCTTATTTTTAAAATTGTTTCAGTTTGTTTTTTGTAAATAGTGTCGCACTTGACAAATTCCGGCAGTGAATTACCCATATAGACTTTAATCTCGTTTTACCCTTACTATAAGTACTTGGTAAACATTTTAATGTATCCGCAAAAGCGTTCCATAAAGTAGTCAAGGCAACAAAGGATGTCGCCTAGGTATATTATAGTTGGAGTTAAATTGCGCGATTTTTGGTTCTTTTTTAGATTTGTAGATATACTACGTATAAGGAATCTTATAGACGCTTTCAGTCATTATTAAAAATAACTAATATAAAAATAGGATTCATTCGATGTGGTATAGAATTTGTTTGCCAATTATTTTCTTATTTTACTACACTCACTTTGTAGCGTCTGTTCTGACATCTGTTGTTTGTTTGATGTGAGCTGACCGCAGACACGCCATGTGCCAGAAGGATATTATTTACATTCAAATTTTTTGCCAGTCACTTGAGACAGTAGTATTTTTTATGTTATACTAGAAATGAATAAAGATCTAATTTACAAAAATACAATATTACAAATTTACTTCAAGTTAGGCTAGAAGTAAGATAGACCTAGAATTTTAAACCAAGTCAAAAAGTTAAATGTGCTCTTAAGCGTTTGCTCTCTTTCACACACACAACACAATCGTTGTTTCGCTCTGCTAGACACAAACTCTCTTTTAACCTGGCTATGGAGTATAGTTAACAACCTGTTTAAGGGCCAACTGCTGCTTGTTGCATGCTCTTCGCACTCGACTCCATGCCACGAAGCGCTCTCTTGCTCTCGCTGTCTCTCTCTCTCTCTTTGTGTGCTTCGTCTCTCTCGCAACGAAGCCAGCGTCGTCGGCAGTCGTGTATAAAAAGGACGAATCGACAGCGCGCCGCTTTAGTCCTACGACAAACGCCGCGCTGACAACTTCGTTTGCTACACACAAGCAGCAGTCAAACAAAGTGAAAGTCAGAGAGTCAGACAATCTCACAAATCGTGTCGAGTTTTCAGATCCCTACCTCTAGCGCGTGTGTATGAGAGGGTGTGTGTTTGTGTGAGTGGGTGAAAGCCGCTTAAAAGGCCAGCCCTCGAGTGGCAAATAACAAACAGCTGAAAGTGCTAAACAAAGTGCGTCAAAGTGTGGCAAAGGAGTCGCGAGTTGCGAGTTGAGTTGAGAATAATTGTAATACGGTTAGCGCCGCTTTTTATAAGGTGTTTAGCTTTTGGGGTCCGTCATGAGACGTGGCCACATAAATTTGCATAAATACCCGACGATTCCCCAGCAACTGTAATTTGTGCTTTGATAAATTTGACCAAAACACAAACTTGAAAACTTCAAATAAACGCAACGGCAAGAAAAAACAAACACATAAACCAAAACGAAAACAAACTTGACTTCAATTATGGCGAACTCAAACGTATTGCGGTTGAGCTTCTTACTGATCATTGTTGCGGTGGCAAGCGCGCGTGGCGCCACCGGAATCATCAGCGATGTGAACAACATGTTGCGCGACACACAGCAGCCACCAGCGACCAGCTCCATGCCAGCATCATCAACTACGGTTCCATCATCGAGCGTGGAGTTGCTGCGCTTTGTCGACGAGGACGAAGATGAGGATAACAACAACAGTGAGGATAATGAGCTGGAATTGCTATCGAGTGGCAGCAAACCTGTGGCCATTAACGCTGATAACCTGAAGCTGGCCGATCAGGTGCGTCTGCTGTCCAAGCAATTGAACGCATTGATGACGCGTCGTCGTGAGGATTACGAAATGTTGGAGCATAATTTACGCAAATCTCTGCGGCTTACCACGGATGCGGCGCACGTTGATGCGGATATGCGCAGCGAATTGGATCAATTGAGGTGTGTAGCTTGACTTAAAATTTCTCCCCAAATTGATGACTCAATTAGTTGCAGTGCCGCAAAAGCAATTTGCCTGCAACTTGCAGCAGCCGAAAACTTGGCACAACTTAAGTTTTGTGCCGCAATTTGTCCACAAAAGTTTTTTGAGGGTGGAAAACTGACTCAGAGATAGCCAGCGTTTAATTAAGTGGGCGTATCAGCTACTAATTTTTATGGCTCACATGTGGCACACACACAAAACCAGTAGAGAGCACACTCAAAAAACTGAGCTAAGCCAATTAGGTGACGCCTCAAAGTAGGCAACACTTTTGCGCTTCGCTGAATTTTGATTGTTGTATTTGCTCACATGCGTATGTGTGTGTGTGTGTTATTTGTGTTGCGCCAAAAACCAAGTTAATTTCAACAAATAAGAAGCTGTCTAAGCCAGTCAGCCTACAGCGGTAGCAGATAAGAAATCGCTGGCCGGAAACACGTAGAGCCAAAAACAAAAAAAAAGAAAAGAAAAGAGAAACAAGTAGGAGCCAAGCCTGCGTTTCGTGATTTGTTTGTTGTCTTTTCAGACAGGCTGACTAATAATGATTGTCTCATCGACACACATGCAGCACACACACACACACACAAGTACAGTCACATGTGTGTAACTGTTGTTGATCTAGAGCAAAGGACAACAAAAATGGCGCACTCTTAATTTACTGTACAAATAGCTTTGGTTAGTTTTGCTGTCGCTTTCGCTTTTGCTTTTCGCTTCTGCTTTCCTACTCCAACTGTTTAGCTCATGTCGTGAACGTCGTAAACTTTGTCACTGACACCGTAAATAATTCAACACACGCGTGTGTACATACACACACAGACACACACACATACACAAAGACGGAGAGACGGCGACTCGCCAGGGCCAGTCAAACGTCATGTCAACTGTGGTTTATGTGACCCCGCCAAGTCGTTATCTGATTGCGGCACGAGCCAGCCAGCCAGCCAACCAGCCAACTACTACAACACACAGTTTATGAGGATATCGCCAGTTGTTGGTAGGCGTGGCAAGTGGGCGGTGGTGTGTAAGAGTGATCCATTAAACTGGCAGCCATTTGCCGCTACTGATTTGCGAATGTAATTTGATGGGGCATTCAACGCATTCAACGTTGCAACAGAAGTTGCTGGCAGCAAAACAGCCTCATCCATTTTGATAATTAAAATGTGCGACAACATCTCAAAATCCCATCACAATCCCGCCGAAATGTAGCGTCGTCTAACTGTCACTTCGCTTCGCAGTTCACAACTCGCAGTCGTTGCTCCGCTGCTCTGCATTCGTTTTGCGTATTTTCAATTTGCTTCATGTCATTGACAGCGTTTCCAATTTTTGCTTGAATGACATTTACTGCTTCTTTTTTTTATTCTATTTCTCTCTTTTTTTTGTGCTCGCCTTCTTTTCACAGCTTACAAAAAAGATGGGAAAACTGTTGCAGCCATGCGAAAAATTGTGCAAATTTCTATAGTTAGTAAAGAGAAGCGTGTGTGTCTGTGTGTGTGTGTGTGTGTGTGTGTGTGTGTGAGGGCGCGTCTGTGTAGGGAAATACAATAGTTGTTCAGTGCAGTCTTTTTTCTATTTTTTTTTGTGCTGTGATCACATGTTTAGATTAATTGAGTCCACAGATGTCAGTGGCCATTGAAATGCATTGAATGAACGCATCCGTTTGAAAGCTGCAAACGAATCATCCGAAATACTAATTACATTTTCAAAAGTATTAGTAAAATAAACAAGTAAAATATACACAGATAGATTTAAAGGCTAAAAGTTGGCAGTTGACAGCAAATGGTTGCTTATTATTTGACGTTAATAGCTAATAAATATTGCCAGCAAAAACAAGTTTTTAAAAAGAATTTCCGTCGAGCATATTTCTACTTAATTTAACTTTTGTAGCTTTCAACTTTAATCGGGATAGCAGCAGCTTCGTTCTTCTCACAGAAAAACTTTGTGAGCCATCAAATTTTACAACATACGCACACATTCAGTTGCACACGTGCATCAGTCACCCGCACGCAAATTGAAATATTACGTATACGCAGCGTACAACAACAAAAAAATGAGAATGAACAAGAAAAAGCAAGCAAACATTCGCAGCCAAAAATGAAAGTTTTTTATGAAAATTTCATGTAGCTTTGCTCTTTTGACAGTGAAAAATAAAACACCAGCAGCAACAGCAGCTGCAGAGAAACCACAGCGGCCACCGCAACCAACACCGCAACACACAGAGTCAGAGACTTGAGAGTCGTTGTGTTGGAGTTGAAGTCGACGTAAAAGAAAAGTTGTTCGTATTTGCTTGTTTTTGGCCCCTTGATGGGGGAATAGAAGTTGAAAGATTCTCCTTCTCGCCTCGTCTCACTGTCTGACGCTCTCCCTCTCTGTCTCTCTCTCTCTCTCTCTCTGTCTCTTCCGACTGACTACTTTAATTGTCTGAAATGCCACAAAAATGCGCACAAGTTTTGAGGTTGTCTGGTACTGCCACTGCCACAAGTGCTACAACATTTTCATTTTGCCACTCGCTTTTTATGTGTTTGTGTGTGTGACTAAACAAAAATTGTATTTTTGCCACACTTAAACAATAATTTCCGTGCTGCGCGCTTGCCATCGCATCGAAGTTGCTCGTTGCAAAGTTTTTCGGCTTTTTCGGCCTTGTTTTCCATTTCGTAAATTGCAGTTGACTGCGATTGTGTATTGTGTAGGTGTGAAATTTATTTTGTGAGAGTGAATTTGTGGCTGGTACAGCAAGAACTGAAAAATAGCAGGCAGGCGGTTGGGTCATTAAATGAGCTTGATTGAAAAACTGCATGAAAATGACGTTGGCAGTTTTGAGAGCGCGTATCGATGTTGTAAACCTCACGCGTAAATCTCATTATCGTGCTGCTTTTGGCCACACAGGCAATTAAGCCATTCGCTAGCCTGAAAATGTCAATTTAAATTAGATTCTGCCAGCGTGGTATGCTGTACTATATTCTGTGTGCCACACGTTGCCCATTTCAAAGTCAATTAAAAGGTTACGCATACGCGCCGTATGCCCCGTGTGTCTGGCTAGCTACCTCGCTAGCTGGCTAATTAAGCAAGCCAGCGAGCCAGCAGGAAGGCAGGCACAAAAATAGCGCTGCACAAAAACTAAAGTGAAAAATGAAATGATGTTGAAATATTCTTCTTTATTTTTGCATTCACAGACGTGAGGTGCAAACGCTGCGTGCCACACACAGCGGCAACAAGGAGCGTCTGACCATCGAGTGGCTGCAACAATCGATATCCGAGATACGCAAACAGTTGGTCGAACTCCAACGCACCGCTGGCAATGTGGCCAACGATGTGCGGCACAATGGCGGAGCTGGATACTACGAGGATCTGGCGACCATACGCAACGATTATCAACAGCTTAAGCTTGAGTTGGCGGCACAACGAGAGCGACAGCAGCAGACGGAGGTGATTGTGCAGGAAATGAAGGAGGAACTCATGCAGCAGGAACAAGAATACAAGCATCAATTGAACCGACAGCAGAATGCGGCCAAAGTGAATGCAATTGCCAAGCAGCAGCAACAACAGTCAGCGAGCATTGAGGAATACAGCAGCAGCAGTAGCAGCAGTCAGGAAGTCAGTCAAGAGGTGAGTGCTCCAAGTTCTTTGCCAAGTAACTTTATGCTAATGATCAGATAAGCACGCACACATACACACACGCGTACGCTCAGGTGGAGTGCTTCAGCTTTTATGGGTTTGAAATTTCTTTTTGTTACCTTCGCTGTGGCTGCTCGGATGTTCTGTGGCTGCTATTTAAGTGGGCTCATAAAGCGACCGACCAGGTGGAGGTAAACTGCCCACCCACCCCTATAAGAGAAGCTCTCTCTCTCTCTTTCTCTGTGGGCCGTGCTCATTGCCATTATCTGCCCATTTTATGCCTTATTTTATACGAAGACGCGGTCCTCGCATTGTTTTTTGTGTTATGTGGAGCGGGTGCCCCATCTGAAGCACGATGTGCTAACGAGCCGAGTGCTCAAAGCCGAATGTTCCCCCTCTGTGTATATGTATGTGTGTGTGTATGTGTGTGTGTGCGTTATGTCTTTCCCTTTTTTAATGGCAACTCATATGCTGCCTTAAATTACTCATACGCACCGCAGGACGTCAACATATTTAATATTTAATGCCAACTCCTCGCCCCGGGCAGCCACTTAACCAACATCTCATCCTCTTCCCTCTTCCCTCTTCTTTCCTTACCCTCTGTCTGCGCTGCTTCTGTTGATGGCCTAACTGAATCATTAACATTAAGGTCAGGCAAATCGCAGACAACGGCGTAGACTGAGCGACAACATGGTAACAACTTTTAATTATAATTAAAGTCAATAAACGGAAAACAGTCTAAGCGAAAGTTGAAATCAAACAAGCAAACGAGTGGTCGGTGCTTTCAAATACCCTAGAAAATGAGAGTTAGAGATGGGGAAAAGAATAATTTCAGAAGAAAATCTTGATTTAAGATTGCATGACGTCAAAATTAAACCAAGAAGCTTTATTCTTAAATCAAGATTGAAATTCTAAAAGAGTTCTAGATTGTCAAGTCTTTAACATTAAGTACCTAAAAATCTTATTTCAAGATTTTCTTTTTAAATATAGATTTGCAATCTACTATTCAGTTTAGATTTCTTTTTCCCTTCTGTGAATGATTAATACTGTATAAAAAGGAGATCGTCGACTAAGAAATTAACTAAAACATTTTTTTAGAATTGTGAAATTATGGAGAATAGCATAAATTTATCAACTGTAAAGAACGCCCTACCAATTTTATTATTGTATTAAAATATATTCTTTTCCTCTCAACAACTTCTAAAGCATTTGTTGAAGCTTTAAGTGTACACAACTTGTTTAGTTTTGCAATAGACTGAAATGCAGACGGATCTGCTGACCAAGCATATCAATTTTGTGCTCACTCGCATACTCCTTTTGCCCAAACCAACAGGTAAAGCCACAAAGTGAAGGCAGCGAATAGACAGAGACAGTGAGAGAGGGAGAAGGGACCAAAGAATTGTAAAGAAAAAAAAATATGGAACGTTGTGCTTCATTAAAAGGATTATGCGACGCTCATACGTATGCGGTTGCCACAGAAAATATGTCAGTGGGATACCCAAAAACTGGTTTACAGCCACCTGTTTGTGGTCCCCCCTCGCTCTCACCCCTCTTCCCACAGAGCTTCAAGTTGTTTCGCTTTTGCGTTGTTGCTATTGCCATTCGGTTGATATTTTATGAGAGCAGTTTGCTGTTTTTACTTTGAAGTATTTGCACTCTCAAAAGACTTTTTAGCATATGCTTAGTTGGGGGGAAATTTGCTTAGGGTCGAGTGGTCCGATTACCCCTCTCCCTTTCCGCTCTCCCTCTATAACAGACTGATTGAAAAGTGATGCTCGTTGAGCAGACACAAAGCAATTACTCCGACAAGCAGCCACTAAAAATTGTTGACCACAAATTGCTTAAAAAAAATAAAAAGGCAAACAAAACCAATAAAACCGATGAAAGCGATAAAACGTGCAGTCAAGCGGTTTAAGCGGCTTTCACAACAGACGCAGTTGAATCAGTTTTTCAGTGCAGGGGACAGGACACACACACACACACACACATACGCACACACATATACTCCTCACGCACTTCAACTCTCACACAGAGATAATATATTTATGTAATGTTAAAGGGCAAAGCTTTGTAGCAACACAAAACAAAACCCTTGGAAATGCTCTTGTACAATTCACGTACGCTTTGTATATAGAATGAAATTGCTGAAAATTGCAAACAAAAAGCAGGAAATCACCTTTTAATCGCCCTCAGCGTGTTCGCAGGCATCGCGAAATGTTGAGTGAGAGAGTTGAGAGCTAGAGGAGGGGGGCAGCAAAAGGGGGGCAACCAGAAATTGGCATCCCCAGCCAGCTGCCACAGCTGCTGATGTCAGAGACCAGTGACGGCTGCTGTCTTTTGTCTTGCCAACATTTGGCAGTAGTCCCTCCTCCCCCTCCCCCTTGGCCAACAGCAGCAGCAACCGGCAACCGGCGACTGGCAACTGGCAACTGGCAACAACGGCAGCAGATGCTCTTGAGTGCCTTGATAATCAGTTTTGTATATGTATTTGCTGTTTATTTTTTCCCCTCTCTTTCTCTGTTCCTGTGTGTGTGAGTGAGCTTATGATGCGCGCGATGCTTTAGCACAATTTGATCCTTTTCATTATTTCTTTCTTATTCATTCGCATTTCCCACCAAGTTATCAGCAAACCAGTTTTTTCTCTTCGTATTTCTGTTGGAAGCCAAAAAAAAATGTGGTGGAAAAACAATGAAAGTAAAAATGCCAAAAAAGCAATTTCTAAAAATTGTTATTATAAAAGCGCAGCAAAGCAGAAATTAGGTTAAATTAGAACAAAGCGCATGACAGCAGAAAAACACAGCAACAACAGCAACAATAACTAAAAATTTTGCGCAGGTGGCTCGAAAACCAAAAAAATATATACATATATTTATACCTCTTTTTGTGTGTGTGCGATTAAATTAAATCAACTCGCTTTTATTTGATTAAAATTTATAAAAATAAAAAAGCAAATAGTAGACGGAATTTGGTGCATAACCCCAAAGGGAAACAACGCAACCAAAACAAAAGAGCACGAATTTCATTTCAACTGCGGTTGCCTCATGCAAAGAAAAAAACAAAACGAATACCATTCAAATTAATTTTATGAAAAGCTTTTGTTTGCTGATAATGCACAAAACGTCATCAGCTAGTTTAAAAATAAAGTCAAGAGTATAATCGAAAAGTATATTATAAATTGGGCGAGAAATGATAATAAAAAAATGTGATTCGTTATATTTTTACAAAAAGTTCAGAAGTAATAAACTCTTTGAAGTAATATTTTAGATTTTCCTAAAAATCGTAGAAACAAGAAAAAGGTGCTCTAAAGAAATGCTGTTAAAGAAATGTGATATATAATAGCAAAGAAATGAAAATTGAGTTTTAAAATAAACTTAAATACGACGAAAAAATGCTCAACAAAATATTAAAGTGCTGGCACAGAAAATGTGAAATATAGAGGGAAAAGTAATTCAAAATTTCTCCATTTAAATAAGCATAAATGGAACAATATACATCAAAATGCAAAACGATTATTTAATTGCCAAAAAAGCAAAATAAAAAAAAGTGCACACATTTTAAAAGCCTTTTGCAGAGCCTTTTTCTTAAGTACTCATAGAATAGAGTCGAGTATTTGATGTTGGCACTTAGTTGAATTGCCTTTACTAATTGAACTGAAATTGATGGCCAAGACCTTTCAACTGGCAGCATATCAAAGTCAGGACAACGCAGCAACAGCAGCGGCAGCTGCCACTGACAGGACAGGACAGGATAGGACAGCAGAGGACAGAACCCCGAAGAAGAAAAACTGATGCTCTAATTGCAATGTGTGCAGATTTATAACAAAGTCAATAGAGGAGACACACACACTCGATGAATAGTAGGATGATATAACAAATCGCATGATGGGAGCTGTCAGTAGCAACAGTTAAACGCAAATGTTTATCATTGGTTATTGATGCGCTTGCCAGGAGCAAAAAAAGAAATATACATACATATGTTTGTATGTGGCAGTTGAAGCTTTGTACATATGAGAAACTTGCTCTTAAATTAGCCAGGCAAACAAATGCGGGACACACACACACACACACACAGACAGACAACAAGGTCTGGCCTCAGACTCAGTCTCAGTCTCTGGGCTCAGACTCAGCTTCAGTTTCAGCCTCAGCAGAGGATCCAGTTTCAGGCGTACCAAAAATTTTGTTTTGTTTCTGGTTTCGTTACGTTTTTTTTTTTTTTGTCTTTGGTTTTTCTTTTTTTGTGTGTTTCGTTGCTGGTTTCTTGTACTCTTGTGTGTGCTCGAGTGAGCCCAGCATTTTACCTTATTTATGTTGATATTTGTGCCTGCCTTTTGTTTTATGTTGCCAGCTTCCCTTCGCTGCTTCCCATTCCTTGTCTTTACTCTCTCCTACGTTGCGACTGGCAATTTGTTTGATTGTTCGAGTGCTTGTATTTTTCTTTGTCTCTTTTTGTGTGTGTACATGAGCCGCAGACTCCGAGCAAGTATATATGTATGCATGCATATGTACTTGTAGTTGATATTTATTTTATGAGTCAAATTACCTTTATTGAAACTTGGCATACACTTGAGATTCATGTGTAGTACGTCATGTTTCTATCTCTCGCATCTCGCATCTCTCATCTCGCATTTGAGCTTTCAAATTTGATGTCCTTTTCCCACCCACCATAAGATTCCCCCAGTGGCAAGGATTGTCTGCTCTCTTCCCCCCTTTAACTTATTCCTCGATCTTTAACCCACAAAAATATGTATGCATATACTTATATTTTTCACTCGAGAGTTTTGTTCGCCCTTTTGACTTGTTAGAGCCAAAAATAAAAAAAAGAAGGGATTTCATGCAAGCTGCAGGGAAAAAGAATTCAAGTGCTCATTTTATTAAAATTCCTAACACTCCTTAGTGAGAGCGTTGCAATATTTGCGCATATTTAGTTTCAAATTATGCACACGTTTGCCATTTAGCCTGACGGTTTTTCAGCGGCAAAAAGCCAGTTTCGCCAGCTCCCAATGGCGGGCACCTAAATGCGCATTAACTTAATGGCAGTTTGTGCCAACGTACACACACACACACACACACACCCGCACTCGCACACACACATCCATACACTAACAGAGTTTGGCTGTGTGTAACTTTTTGAGCGGCACACAAAAGTCCTATTAAATTTTTACGACAATTCAGCGTGGAGCAGCAACAGCAGTAGAAGTTTTTTCTATTTTCCCTGCACACACACACACAGCGACACACACACACACCTAGAGGTACACTCCCTGGTTGTCGCTGCATATCTGACGCTAATAGCAAATCCTTGTTAGCCTTCACTTGAGTACAACATGTAAAATTTTACGTTAAGCCTTGCGACGACCCAAAGCGGTTTATGCATTTTTCTATGTGTGTGTGTGTGACATAGGTGTGAGTGTGTGTGTGTTTTGGATTTGCAAATTAATTAATCTAGCGACTGCGCTTTATGTCAGATTAGCGTTTCTTAATTACGCACACACACACACTCATCAAACGCACAACAATCGACACACACCGAGTCGTAAAATATTTATGCGGCAATTTCGATTTCAATTAGCGCCGCTGTCACTTGCCACAAAATGTCTTTAAAATTGTTTTTCTCGAGCCTTCAGCTGTTAATTGGTAGCACGGTATTTTGTGACTCGGCCATTTTCCCCTCTCCCCTCTCGCTTTTCCTCTCTCTGTGCACACAAAACGCATAAATCACATTTAATTATATTGTTGACGTCGCCTGCTGGAAATCGTATATCACCTTGGCCATTTTTGATAGCCCCGCCTCTGTTGCCTCCTTCGCTTCGTCGCCTGCCCTCGAGGCGTTTAGTAGCAGCACCCACACACAAATACATAATACATACTCATAGACTCCACAATATATGTGTGTGTGTGTGTGTGTGTACCGCCTGTCGAACGTGGCGTATTAGCAACGTTCGTGACCTTTCGCATAAAACAGCAACCGTCGCTTCCTCTTCGCAATGTCCTTGCCATGCCGCCCATTTCTCGAAACGTGCGTTGGGGGCAAAGCAAACACAAACAGCAGCAACAGCAACAGCAGAAGCAGAAGCAAAAGCAGCAGGAAATTCCGTTAAGTTGCGCTTCGATTGGCAGCACAAGTTTCGCGTAAATATTCGTGCATTTCATGTTTTATTTTTTTCATTTTCTTGTTGCGGCATAAATAATTGAATTTAAAGAAATCGCTCAAGAAATTGAAAAAATATATATACTTCAAAGATGTTTACTGTATTGTACGCTACGTAACATACTTCGCAAAGAATTTATAACTTGAGTTAACTTTTCAACCTGCTCAAAAACTATTTCCACAGGAAAAAAAGGCTTAAGAGCTTATACCGAATATTTACCTCAATTAGAGTACGGCAGCCAATTGAGTTAATTCGCAGAAGTAGCTCCATAAATAGATTTATTTTCGGCATTTATTTGGAATGCGACACTTGAAAGATTTACTGACACTTGGAGTACTTAAAAATTAAAAAGAAAATAAATGATTTGTCTTTTACTGCTCTTTAAACTTTAACAACCACAACTTTAAATAAAAAGAATTAATAAATGAAAACGTATTTTTAAAATATTCTTCTTGTTGCTAAACTTTAGCCTTGAAATTCCTTAAAATAAAAGAATAATTAAATAAAAAGTATTTTTCAAATCTTTACTTTTCTAATATTTAAACTTTAGTAAAATAAATGAATAATATCGAAATTTTTACTGTTCATTATTCACACTTTAGTTGTGTCTCCTGCCAAAAACTTTTCGACTTATAAGCTTGTTAAGTATCATATTTTTTCTTTGTCCAGTTTCTATGACAAATGTAGATAGTATTTCATTTGAGTATCGCTTAATTAAAGAGCAACATCAAAATGTTGCCTTACTTTTTTTTTGTTTCTGTTTTGCTGTTTGCTTTTTCCAGTCATTAGTAGCACATTTTTAGTTGCTTTCGTATTTCCGAGATACTTTATTAGTCAATTATGAGGGACATCTGCCATAGACAAAAGCGCAGATGGAACATGCACGTAATGAAAGGAAATTCAGAGGATGTAAATGTGTATATATGTATGTGTGTGTATGTGTGTGTGTGCAACTGTAACTGTAGATGTTGGCTTGGTATATTCATTACATTTCCATTCACACAAATCACAACTGTGACCCAAATGCCATTACCTTGGTTAACGCTTGTCACTCACTGAAATTATACTACTATATGCTGCTCCCCCTTATATCTCTCTGTCTCTATTTCGTATCTCGATCTCTATCGCTCCTTTCACCATGGTTTTTTTTTGTGTGCGGGCATAAATAAACTTGCGTCTATGTGTGGCGCTTACATATACAGCTGCCAAGTTGCCACAACTAAATATGTGTGCGTGTGTCTACTCACTCAACGCAAGGGATTTAAGCGCGCTGTCGCTGACATTATTGTTGCACACTCGCACACACACACACATGTCTTTGCATGTCTTGTTTGGCTCTGCTGTTGTGGTGGTTGGTTATGAAATGCATTTATAATAAATGGATTTAGGATTCAATTCCCTGCACACATAATCCGGCACACATGCATATTACAAGCATGCTAAGACAACAAACAACAACAGCTGAAAGCTTTTAAGTAATGCGGCTTTAAGGCTGCTTCAACATGCAGTCAAAAATTCTATTCAAAACTAATCCACTTTCCTTCTCTCTCTCTCTCTCTCTATCTTTGTAATTGCAGTCACAACAGCTAACGAGCAGCGAGCTGGCCGACCATCGACGTCGCCATTGCCGATTCCAGCAGCAACAAATACATAATTTGCAAATGGCGCAACGTAATTTGAGGCGTCAGGTGAACGAACTGAAATATCATCATATTGATGAGCGAGTGCGAAGCATTGAGCTGGAGCAGCATCGCATCGCCAATGCCAATTTCAATTTGAGCCGTCAAATTGCGACACTGGACAAGCTGCACATCTCCATGCTGGAGCTGCTCGAGGATGTCGAGGGTCTGCAAAGTAAAATGGACAAGAACATACCTGAACTGCGTCACGAAATCTCCAAGCTCGAGTTCGCCAACGCTCAAATTAGCTCCGAACAGAATTTGGTGCGCGAGGATGGCAAAAATGCGGCACGTTCTCTCCAAGCGATGGCAGTCAGCGTCAGCGCGCTGCAAGATGAGCGCGATGGCGTCAAGAAGTTGGTTAGCACCGTCGAACAGTTGCAGTCAAACGTGGATCGTGTCGAATCGCTGGTTAACACTGAACTGCACAATAAGGTGAGCGAAAATAAAATTAATTTCAAATTGAGAACTTTTCGCCTGTCGCAATTTTTCACGAGCAAATGAAAGCACGTTGTCTAGAATGACATTCAAGAATCGAAACAGTTAGAGCTAGCAAAATGATTATTTCTCGACCTCAAGCGATAGTAACGAATTAGAAAATTCAAGAGCTTTACAAGCGACTGGGAACAAATGGTTAGGAACATAATTTATTATAATTGTGCATTCCCTACTGTAGTATTTTAAATTTCACAAAAATAGCCAGACTCTTAACTATACTGTTAGTTAGTTTGGTGTTCATGTTGATATATTTTTTAATTTACAATTTCAATAGTTTATTTTGGGTGAATATAAAAGTTATTTTATATGTATATTCAAAAATGTAATTCTAAATATTCGCTGAGTATTGTTTATAGTAATACAAATAAAATTCAACTAAAATATTAGGCAATACTAGCCAGTTTAAATAATTCGAATAATTTATTGAAATTAATATAATAACTCATTTTCTATTTACAGTAATGAACATTATTTGAGGTTCAATTTGATTTAGTTTTCAATTAATATCAATATAAATAAAATGTGTATAATATTTAATATACCATTGAGTGTAGTTTAATATTTAATTAATAACTTCATTATGAAAGCAAATTTATATTCTTAAACGAAATTAACTACCCACATTTAAAATCGTTCCTCCGTTGAACTAAATTTAGGTTCTTTTGAGAACTAACATTAAGAAAAGCGATACTATTGAGTGCAACTATCGTTTTGTCCACTTCAATTATCAGGGCTGCATTTAATAGCGATGACATATGATGAAAATATCGATACACATTCACATTCACATACATGGTATTTAGTTTTATAGTGATAACAGCTAATGAAAATATCGATATACTTAGAAATATTGAATTAATAAAAGCGAAAAACTTCATTCACTATTAGTTTTCCGAGTTGCATTTTTGCAAATTCATCGTAGTTTTTAAAGTGATGCACAAATAGTTATTTTTTAACTTGACAATTTAATTATATTTTGTGCTTTCTCGCTTGCAGCTCTCCCATTTAAACAAACCACACAAGCGACCACACATGTCGATGCAGCAGCAACCGGAAGTGCAGCAGGTAACCGATGTTGAGGCGGAAAACGAGCTGGCCGAATCGCTGGTGGCCGAACTGGAGAACGTGGAGGCGCAGTATGAGGCAATTGTAAACAAACTGCCGCAGGACTGCAGCGAACTGTCGTCGCAGGTGGATGGACTTCATCTAATAGCACCCGCTGGCCAACATCATCCACTAATGACACACTGCAATGCCGATGGCTGGACGACGGTGCAGCGTCGCTTTGATGGCAGCGCCGACTTCAATCGCTCCTGGGCGGACTATGCCCAAGGCTTTGGCACACCGGGTGGCGAGTACTGGATTGGCAACGAGCAGCTGCATCATTTGACGCTGAACAACTGCACACAGCTGCGCATTCACATGCAGGACATCTATGACAACAATTGGGTGGCGGAGTATAAACATTTCTATATCTCATCAAGGGACGATGGCTACAGGCTGCACATTGGCCAGTACAGTGGGAATGCATCGGATGCTCTGAACTATCAGCAGGGCATGCAATTCTCGGCGATTGACGATGATCGCGATATCTCACAGACGCACTGTGCTGCTAACTATGAGGGTGGCTGGTGGTTCTCTCATTGCCAGCACGCCAATCTCAATGGTCGCTACAATTTGGGCCTAACTTGGTTTGATGCGGGCCGCACCGAATGGATTGCGGTCCGATCAAGCCAAATGATGGTCAAGCGTTTGTCCAGCGAGGAGTGTGCGCCCAGCATGAATCCCATTGGCAATGAGGCGTCAACAGTGACAGTGACAGCAAGTTCACAGCAACTGGCAACAACATCAACGACACAACGGCCAACCACTGTGGTGCAGTTCGTTGCCGCTGCGCAGGCGTAAGCAAGCAGCTAATGCAAAAAACTTAGCTAACTTAGCTTCAGTGAACCACCAGAGCCATGCCTACTATAGTTTGGAGTGCGTGCGTGTGAAACGCGCAAAAAAAACCATAAAAAATATTTATAAATGTGTAAAGCAGAGTCAAGGGTGAAGATGTGTGTATATAGCTAGCTTTTGTCTTAAGTTTGTAGTTAATACTATTTCAATGGAGCTTATTAGCCTCGTCACAAAACAAAACAAAACAAAAGAAGAACATTTAAAGTGCTTAACAATAGAGAGTACACTAGGCGTATGCGTAATCTAGTTAATTCTAACTTTAGTTTATTATTAATACATCATATCTATACGAACTTGTCCATGGAAATGTATGCATGCCAGCGTACATATTTGTTTTGTCTTTCATCAGATCTCATAGAGGCATAAGTTCACGCAGCTCAAATTCGAAATTTGGAACACAACCAACAAGAAAACCAAATGAATTCACATTTAATCCCAGAAATGTAACGTAATTGTATTTAAAGTGAAAACAGTATATTAAACTCTCCTTGGGGCATATCATGAGCAGAACAAATAAGTGCGTGTATGTCTGCAGTTATTTCCATAACTAAACTAATTAATTAATTAGTTCGTAAGTGAAAGCCAGTCTCTAGCGTAGGCATCTCAGACAAATAATAAATATACATACCTACTTACTACTACTACTATAACTACAACTATGACACACATACACAGAAAGTACTACATACATATAGATGAGAAATGTTGTGCGCTTAAGCACAGTGTTGAATTTTGTAAGCGTCCATATCGTATTGTGTAGGCTTGAACGAAGAATCAGAATGAGAATGAGAATGAGAATGAGAACGAGAATGTCATTAAGCATTTAGTCCTAATGTTGGTATCTGTAATTGTTGTAATATAGTAAATGTTGACAGCATTTTCGATTTCGATTCACAGCTTAACTACGAGTATCATATTTTGTTCTTATGCAACAACCAACACACATGTATGCCAAAGACACCCCCACAAATACACACACACATGAACACAGAACAAAAATAGATTATATAAAAGTAATTTATGAAACTCGAGACAAGCAACAAGCAAAAATGAACTATTTTCTGCCGTTTTGCATATACCAAAAAATACAAATAAATACTAAATATAATATTACACACAACACACACACAAACAAATTGTTGGCTAATATTGCAGCTAACATAAGTCAATAAATGCTATATATATGTATAAAATATATATACAACTAGAGATATATACATGTATAGTACGCATTATGTATACATTAATTTTATGTACGTTATGTATTAAGTGACTCGAGAAAATGGAAAACTGGCTATAGCCGGCGTATTTTACAATAAATGAATTGATGTGAATTTTCCTCACGAAGGTTTTTCTCTTTTCATCCATAAATAACAACAGCAACATCAACGATTAAGAACAGGGACAACAATAGCTGCAGCTGCTGCATCGAGTGACTGGTGAAATCTGTCGATAAGCGAGCAGTGGCAAAAATATTATCTAGGTAAGAATAAGCCAAGTCCAAATACCCTTTCATCCATAGCTTGAATACCTATGTAAATAAATGATCATGAAATAAAATAGAAATTTTAAATGGTTTAGACAAGAAATTATTTTTATTTCAGCTACAAATTCTTGTTATATGATTTCTTGAATGTCTTTATGGCTCTCCCAATATATTTATTTCTTACATAATGAAATATTTTATTAACTTGATAGCCTTGCAAGTATTATACATTCTACTTTACTGTGCTAGTATTTAGGGTACTAAATAACTTGTCATTTAGTGACAAACAAACTGAAATGAAATATGAAGCCAACTGACAATCTTAATCGTACTTTTCCATGTAACTTATTACTTTGTGCAGTGCATTTTTTACGTTGAAGTCAGCATACCCAGAAGATTATAAAGCAAAGTAAATCTTTGCATATGACCAACATAACGACGCACTGCGTTCGTAGCTCTCAGAATTTTGTCAATGACAACAATAAGAAAGTAAACAGCAACAAGCAAAAAAGCATCAACAACAACTAGGGCAAGAGGAGTTTTGCTGAATGCGCAGATTTATGGCTGCATTTTTACACTGAGGCGAAGTCGAAAAAAAATACGAATGAGAAGTCTTCGAAAAGCCAAGAGAACAATGCCCCAGCTGATGTGGCTTGTTTTCATTGTTTCAGCTTTGCTGATGCTTTTGTTTGGGTGGTTGTTTTTGTTGTTATTGGGAGTATTGTTTTAGCCAAGCTTACAGATTGCTTGTCAGTCGGGGCAATCAATGCTAGCCAAGTAATTCCGGCTTAAATGTCATAATACAAACATCATACGATTAGCCGCCCCAATAAGTATGCTACACTTTTTTTGCCAACACGAAAAGCAATCAGTGAAATCTGGCAAAGAGCAAAGAGTTATTCGAGAGCTGTGAATCTTCATTTTAAAATGCCAGCTGACTGGCTCGATATGTCTGACAGTCTGTCTGATATCAATGGCAATCCAAGCATAAGACATTTTCACACCAAACGAGAACGGGACAGAGAAAGCAAAAGCTCAGCTGCAATTTATCAGGCATGAGAGCACACGCCTTAATAATGGAAGAGTGCACATTTTTTACTGCAGTTGCAGTTGCCATTGCAGCTGGCTTGGCTCTATAATATTGAATCTGTTGCAACATTGACTTGTGACTTGGGTGGCAAGTTCTGTTGACACTGCTTCCCACTTCAGGCCCCCCTCCGTAATACCATTGTGGATTGACGCACTGATCCTTATTTATGCATTTATTTTTGTTGACACTTTTCGCAAAAGAAAAATAAAAATAAGAGTTAAAGCAAAAGCTAATGCAAGGCACTCAAGCCAAATGAAAGAGCCACAGGACATTAAACTGAACTGTATAGATATTTTTTGTGTTTTATTATTTAGTTTTTATTTTTCATTTCGTAGAATAAGCATTGAAAAGAAGTAAATACAATTTGGCATTTCGGTTACGGACTCTTGAGACATCCCAGACACCCACACAATCAAAGAAAAAGAGAGAGAGAGACAGATACATGACGAAAGCGACATTTAAATATATTTTTAGCTTTACTTAGGTCAGTCAACAGTCAACAGAGCGTTTTCTGCACCATTTAACCTAAGAACATCTTTCACAAGCAACTCAAATTTAGTGTGAACTGAATAAAAAATACAACCGAAAATGGAAAATAAAAAGGAAATTACGAACCCCAACTTACCTTTGGTTTGTTTCCTTTCCATTTTTTTTTCTCCTATTTTTTTATTCGAAATATATATAAAAGTATTTACAAAGGCCACCGCTTAAATAAAAAGGGGCACAAATAAAAGCGAAAAGCTGCTGCACGCATTTAAAATGCAAATCTATTCATGGTTGTGTGGTCGTAAGCGGGCAACAGAGTCTCCTCAACCATCTCCTCTTACTTCTCCTCCTTCTCCTCTTTCATTCCCGTTGGCTCGCACTTCCGGCAATTAACAATAAGCCCACGTGAAGGCAAAAACTGAATCTGCTGAATGGCTTTGCTTGAAAGTGAAAGTCATAGAGATGATTCTAGAAATAGAGAGCCGAGAGTTGAGGTAAAATGACTTCCGAAAAGAATAAACAGTTCAACTAGAAGAAATAAAGCTGCACATAAGTGTAAAAAACAAAAATGTTGATCAGACAACTTTTGACTTTAAGCTCTACAGCAGATCATTTGAAGTATTCGCAAATACGCAATTTACAACTGAAAAATTACGCATATTTTTTGCGCAGATTTGTGGCATGAGCAACAACATTTATTTATACCCAAAATGGTTTAACCAAAAAGCGCGCTCAAACCAAAAAACCACGAGCTATTCAGCTCCAGCAATTCAAGTGAACTGAGTCAAAAACAGCTGAAACATATCTGAGCGTGTGCCATGCATACACCATAAATACGATATACATATATTCTGTATATGTGCATTCATATGGGTTTTGTTGTGTTAAGCGCATGCACAATTTCCGCCCAATTATTTATGCGCTTTCAGCAATTTTTATGCAGCGAGACCAACAAGGCGTATGCGCAATTAATATGCTACTATAATTATCATAATTATACAGACAGAGCGAGCTTTGCTATTGATTCCCCTTAAAGAACAAGTTTAAATGCAAGCAAATTGAAAAAGGTCTCAAGTAATTTCATGCATTTAACTCAGACTCAGAAGGGAAGCATGTGTATGTGCCTGGGCGTTCAGCAATAAAAAGCAGCCAACAATTTAATTAAAAAGCATAATGCCTCTCAGCTTACGCAGGCTCAAAGGCGCACACACACAGACTAACACAACAACAGTAACAAATAAAACGCACACATATGCTTGCAAAACAAAAAATGAAACAAAAAAACAATAAACTTTTACGATTCTAATGTGTGTGTATGTGTATGTGGCAGAGCAAATGACACTGAGCCGCAGGCAAAGAGCAAACGCTTGTTAGCTTTCCCTTTTAATCAGCTGGCAACGCGAAGTTCTTCCTTAAGATACCCTGCAAAACGATGCAGGTGCATAGAGAGGGGTATAATAATATAAATGAAGACAAGAAACTGTTAAATAAATATGTACACCATAATAATATTATTATATTGAAAAGAAAAAACATTTATTTTTATATAAATATGCAGAGTTTTTAATGAGATAGAGTAGTAAGAACAGGTAAAGAAAGAATACGCACCTAATAAATTTAAATTAAGTTTTTTTATTTGCATAATATTAATGAAATAAACGAAGAACAAATAGATAACTTAAACTAATAATAATAATGCAAATTTATTATTTAAGTATAGCAAAGTTTTTATCGAAAATTATTCAGTCTTATTAAGTAGAGTCTTGTAATATAGTAGATTATAATATAATTCATTATTTTATATTTAAATTTTGACTTTATGCTCAATGTTTTCTGAAGAAAATAAATCTTAAAATGTAGTAAGATGCATAAACAATTGTTGAAACTATCATAAAAAATAAATAAATAAATATATTAAGGGAACAGAGTATACAATGTTGTCAATGATTTTTTTTAATGAACTATCTTTCCAGTTAAATTATTAAATTAAAAGGAAAACCTTAATATATTGAAGAGTATCTCGCAGTTCCACCTATTACGATTTATATTACTTACTCGTTGATTTTTTTTGCGGGTAGTTTTGTCCTAAGTCCCACTGACAGCTAATGTGGTTGTGGCCAGACCAGGCCCACATTCCCGCCTGGCCACCAGCTGTGTGCGAGCTCTTAACTAAAGGGAATATGCTAATTTTAATTAGCGAAAAATTTACATATGCTACGCACACTAGTCTCGCACTCTTGCACTCATAGTCTGGGAGATATGCTTAACATATAAGTCCTTAAATGGATATCCTGTCGCATCGCCCCCTGTCCTCCTCGGTCGCCTTTTTTTGACAGCATAAGCATAAAGTTTTTGGCCATGTCACAGTAATTAGGCCAATTATAAATGTTATTGCCAGCAAAGTGTGCAAACTATTTTAATAATTCACGCAAAAAACAACAAACTAATGGTCCCCTTTGAGTATTAAACCAAAACGAATTTGCATTTTAAACATTTTAGTGTAATAATTGATGCAAATGAATTTTAAATCAAATATTTTAGGTTAAATAATAATGGTATCTAATTGTTCAAATATGTTGTAGGGTGCGAATTGAATTTAAATAACAATTTGCGCAATCTAGCTCTCATATCGCAACAATAAACAAATCGAGATTGCAGTAACATCAAAATATGTACAATATGGTTCAATTACAACTTATAATTTAGATAAAACTGTCGTCATTACTGTTATTTACTGCTGATATTGTTAAAACGTTCAGCTGTCCTCTATTTTTTAATTAAATTATACAAGAAAAAAAACCTACAGACTAGTATGCTGGACTGTGAGATACCCATTTCAAATAACATAGTAGCAAAACAGGATGGTAATATTCTGAAAATATATCAAATTAATATTCTGCAAAAATTCTATATTTGCTATACTATCAGCAGTACATTAAAAAAATATACCACAAAAAAAAAGTAAGAAAGCTACAGTCGAGTGTACTCGACTGTGAGATACCCGCTACCCATTTTGAATAAAAGAAATATATGTTGCGGTATTTTTCTCAAAATATACCGAAAATACAGTAAAAATATAAAAAATATATCAAATGGAATATTCGGTATATCGATATAGTACCGCATTCAAAATATACCGTAGACGGCACAATATACCAGATTGTCAGCCAAAGCAACTAAGACCCCTAGTAAATAGGCGTTTTTGTCCATACAAAAGTATTTCTTTAATAACTTCGACAATTTTTATCTGATCGCAACCAAGTTTTTAGGAATCATAAATACTATAGTTATTATTGTATATACCAAAATTCGCAGCTCTAGCTTACGCTTGTGATTCGATTCTTTTGATTTGCGGGGGCGGAAGTGGGCGTGGCAAAAATTTGAAACAAACTTGATTTGCCTGCAAACAAATGCAGTCGACATTAAATTATATCCTTATCTCTTACAGTCTCTGAGATCTACTGTTTCATACAGACGGACAGACAGGCAGACGGACATGGATAGATCGTCTCGGCTGTTGACGCTGATCAAGAATATATACTTTATAGGGTCAGAGATGCCTCATTCTACCTGTCACATACATTTCCTGCCGGCACAAAGTTATAATACCCTTCTACCCTATGGGTAGCGGGAATAAATATATCAACAATAAATATTACCAAAAACAAATGGAGACTGCAGGAATATTAAAATATAATATTGCTTAATCTAAACTTATAATTTATATAAACTCGTCGCATGATAATAAAATATTCGGCTGTCATCCATGTTGATTTTAATACGCGTCCGCCATTACCATCGTTTTAGTATTCTCTTTGATTAATCGCTGAATACACATCTTACATATTTCTTTCGATTAATCTGGCGATTATTCTTCCTCACTCTCCTAACAAAGCCAAAAAGAGATTGTGTTAATATCACAATAGAATCTTATTTAATTGAAACTTACAATTTAGATAAACTGGTTACATAATGGTAAAATGTTCAGCTGTCATCCATATTGATTTAATATGCGGTTGTCATTTAGACTTGTTTTAATATGCTATTTGACTAAACGCCGAGTACACATCTTACATATTTCCTTCGATTAATCTGACGATTATGTGCATACAATACAAAGTCCTCAAATCGGCGTCCTTGGTTTAAGTTACTTGCAACAAAAGCCCAGCAAAACTTCTTAGCTATAAGTCTATACTTTAAAATCAAACGTGTACTTATTTGTATTAGTGGGTCACAGCGTAGGGCTCTTCATGTTCTTTGATCGCACAAAAACCCCACAAATAAGCCAGCTTATGCACAAAAAAGCTAAAGTAATCACGACTCGCAATCTGAAGAGACCTTCTGTGGCGCCACAACCGAAAAATGCACAATTTTCCTTTTCTTTTATGGGTGGGTAAGAGTAAAGAGAGAGAGAAGGCTTTCAAACACAGCCTGGCGCAGTTGTGCTTCCTTTTTCGGCCAGAGCTTGAGCCCTGTGTAAACGCTGCTAAAAGTCACATTGCATTCAAATGCAAAAGGGCGGCCCTTTGTCCTCTTGCCTTATCCCTGGTGCTGTGCTGTGCTGTGCTGTGTGAAAGCCTTATTGTTTTCTGGTTTTTATCTACTGCGAGTGAGCTGCTATTTCACTTTTCTCACTGCAACTGCGACTACAAACTGTGGAAGGCGATTATTGTTGCAAAGTTGGTTGACAACTTGCGTCAGGCTAAAGGCAAAAACTCTGCCTCTGCTTCAGTTTTGAGTTTCTGTTGCTTTTGCTGACTCTGAGACTGAGTCGGAGACTGATTCTGACTCTGATGAGGCGGCCCAGAGAGTTGGGATTGTTGCTGCAAGCTTGCAAGCTGGCTGCCAGCATCGTAATAAGGCATCAAGCAAAAACTCTACAGAAAATAAACAGTTGGAAGGGATAGTTAGATAGTTGGTTGGTTTGCACGAAGAGTTCGCTGACTGTCTGGACGTTAGCGTCCCAGCATTATATGTCTTAGCTCTGCTGAAAGTTTTGCCATTTTATAACGACTTGGAATTTTGTATTAATGTTATATTTAACTTGGTCAATTTTATCTCTCTATTTTCTTTTTACCAGCTTTTGTTGTGGTTTAACTTTACTGTGCGTCGTCTGTGTGTGGGTCAATGGCAAAAGTAGCAAAAGTAGCAAAAGGCTGCTGTTCGGGGGAAATTGAATATCCGTTAGAAAATTATCAATTTATGGTAAAATGAGCACTGATTGCAATGCCACGATACGTATTGAATACTCCATGCCATACCATGCTTTGTAGCATTTCGTAAATTGAAAATGTATCGAAATGAAAACCAAACCAAATCGTGGCGAGACGAGGCGAGGCGACGCTTCTTCACAGCCCAAAAGATGGCGAGAGTCAACAACCAGCAAGCAGCAAGCAGCTGGCAAAACAGCATTGCCAGCGGGACTATAATGAGCAAGTCAATACCATGGACAGCACATACTATATATACACTACAGTATATATATAGAAAGACTCCCACGCACACAGACAACAGGCAATCGATGACAGAGAATGAAGGAGCAAGAGAGCAACTGAGCAGCACTGAGGTCCTGCGACATTGCGATAAAAAAGCAGATTGCAATTTGTTTTACTGATTTCCATGCTTTTGGCTTTATTTGCACGACGGAAACTTTCATTAACATCAAACAGATACTGCTGCAAAAAAGGGAAGACCCGGAAGACAAGGAAAGCAAACAGGAGACAGCAGACGGGAGACGACACCACAAGTAGCACAAGCTGCTGCAGATACTGCTGTGGCTGTTGCCTCATATATAATATAACAAACACATTCGGTAATGAGTTGTGTATGTATTTAACATGATACTCGGTTGTGCTTCAGCAAATGGCATGATTAAGTGGCATTTGCATTGTTCATTTATGCAATTATTTATGATTAATAAAGCACATTGCACAGCAAGTCATGCGTAAAGTCATCTCGGCTCAACAACATTATCAGTGAGCGAGAGTACTTAAAGCAGTTTACTTTCAACCTAAAATCCGTTTAGTTTAGCTTTAAGCAACTTTATCTTCAAAGAATGTCGTAGGTACATATTAAAGGAAACTGCTTTAAGTGGCAAAGTGCTTTGTATTTCTCTATGGATTCAAAAGGCAGATCTTAATAATTAATAATATGTGCAGCATTTAATATCATATTGATAATAAATAATTGTGTTGGCTGAATTGGAAAGAATTAATAACTTTGAAATATCAAAATTTAGCAATTATTATATTTGTTATTGTCAACATTCTCATTTTCCTAAATATTAAGCAGCTAAAAAAGAAATAAATTAATATTTACAAATAAAATGTTTAAAATAAAGAACAACAAATAAGAAAGCTACAGACTAGAGTGCTCGACTATTACATAAAAGTAAAAAATACCCTAAAATACCAATAATATAATAATATATCGAAGGATATATTTGGTATATCATACTGTAGAGGTAAAAATATACCAGATTGTCAGGCAAATAATATTTAAACGCTTTATATTTGAAAACATCTTTAAATAAATTAATCTTAAATTAATTTTCGTTGTGTATATTATTTTAATTTTCTTTGTTAGTTTATTATTTAAATTAAATACAATCATAAATGAAATTCATGGATATTTATAAATAAAAGATTTCAAATTTAATTCCTGGAAATTTTGTGTAATTACAATAAATTTCCATTCATGTTTAACAACTCTTCTGTAATGAATTGAAGCTAATGTCATTGTTGCCGTGTCGAGGCAGTGCAAACCTCAAACACGTCTAATTGGCCACAAGTTGAAGTGCAAACATTTGCCACCAATGAGAAGCATCTCAACAATTTCATAAAATATGCGAGAGAGAGTGCAACCAATTACATTGGCAAATAAAGGCCAGAAATGAGCTTTGAGCACACTCACTCACACTTACTCACTCAGTCGGCATTCACACTCGGACCAGCAACCGCAGGCATTCACATTCACAATTCACAATTCACACTCATACTCACACTCGCATTCACATTCCACTCTCTTTATGCACACATTCAGAGATTGAGATTGAGCCAAAACAAAAGTCGTAGGCACAAAACTAAATTTATGTGTACATTAACTTCCTCCGACCTTTTGCCTCGCCCCTTTTTGTTGTCGGCGCTGTCTGGCATGAGAGAAAGATGTCGAAATTGTGTAACTTTGTTTGTAAGTAATTTTAACAAATTTGCCAGACATTTGTGGCCTTTTGTCCAAATATTTAACCTATATTTGTGTCCCGCCCCACTCTATGTGTGTGTGTGTGGCCTTTATCATTTCACTTGGCTTTTGTTGTTGACTTTTTGCGGGCAACAAAGGCCAATTAACTTAAATAATTAGCCAAAGTTTGTGGCATACAGATAAAGTTGTTGTCGAAATGCGGACCTGGTTACGCTCCAAGTAACATTTCAACACTAATGGCAGCAAATTTCAATAAAATCCCCCACAAAAAAGTGTTTGCCCAATTGCGTAAGTCAAAGCATGCTCTGAAGTTTTGTTCGTAAAAATAAAATATACAACTCAACTTACTTCTAACGAATTTTAAATTTCGAAATGCCACACGACAGAATTTCGGTGCGCACATCTAAATCGAGAATTGACAGGCGTCCATCACTTCAAGCCTGGCGTCGAACTCTTTGGCGTACTTTGTATTGGCTTATAGTGCTCGCCGTACTTGGCCTAATCTGTCTTGGTCTACATTTTAGTCTTGAATCTGATTTCGGACAGTGTACATCTTATGACATCAAGTGTGATGATTAATCTTCAGTAAGTTTTGTTTTCGTTTTATTTAAAATCTTAGAATCAATTCTATTTGTTTCAGTTGGTCATTATGGAGATCGAAGCTTCGTATCCGAAATATAGGTTATGATATTGTTAATTATAATTGTGTTTTTAATATTTTGGTCCATGATGCAAACTAAAACTTACTACACAAACTATAAAGACGCCTGCATTGATGTATGTATTATTTTTAAGAATTTTAATATTTTTGCACTATATTCATTTACCTTTTTAATAGTCCGACGAGCGGATTCTTTAATAAGAACACTGTTTATTTTGGGCATCACCTTCGAATACTTAATATTTACTCACTTTTTATGCGCCTGCAATAGGATACTTTATTTGGATTAACTCTTCACAATAGATGATTGTCGATGTTGATCTAATATGTAAAACGAAGAATAATGAAATAAATACAAACAATAATATCTTTAGTATTTTTATTAATTATTAAAGTCTTTGAACTGAAAATTATATATAAATGTACACATCACAAATGTGCACATCAAATGGATACTCAAAATAAAAATACCTGTAAGTAAATATACAAAAGTGCACTCTGAAGATTTAGGTACAATAATTATAAATTTTAAATATAAAATTGTACACTCTTATCGATAAAGCTTTTTAATTTTTCAATATTTATCTTAGACACATTTTCTTGCTTTTATATTTTTATTAAAAATTATTTTGAAATAATTAAAATTCAAATTGAAAAAGAATCTCTGCTGCAATTTCATGCAAATGAAGCTAATGCATCCTCTACTTTGATAAGTTATTAAATAATAATCTCAAAAAATAGAGAGAAAAACTTTCTAGCAGCTACTATTGAGTATGAAATGCTCTCAAATGTTTACTTATAATTACGGATTTGTGCTGAATGCCGGCAAAAGTTTACACATGAATTTGCTTAAGCAGATAGCAAATGTTTTACTAACTCGGCGGCATTTCAATAAAACTTGCCCCCGCTCTCTCTGCGTGGCATCGTACTTGAATATGCTGGATATTCATTCAAGCGTTCTATACAGTGTCTGTCAGCAATCAGCAGTCAGATGCCTGGCAAATTCATTGACATCAACTAAAACATGACCTGACTCGAGTTGTTGATGTTGTTGTTATTTTTGGTGTTACACAACATGATATTGCATATCTGATGGATTCGTTTAACTGAGTACAGAAAGAAAATATAAAAAGCAAACCTGTTGACCTACTGCACAGCACTATCGAGAAGCTTTTCAAATTTATTGAAGCGTCTGCTTTCCCTCTCTCTCTCACACACACACACACAACCTCTGTCTCTGTCTCATTGAGTTTTGCCAGCACATTCATATGAATGCACCCGCAGAGTGCACTTTGCAATTGAATGCATTCGAAGAAAGCGCAACGAGTACTCATATAACTATGGCTATAGATTTTACATGCGGATTATAAGCATAACAAACTGCAGCTATCCACATATTAATTAAGCCTTTTGTTCCATTCTTTTTTGTGTTTTTTCTCCCAGCCAAAGCGTAAGTCACTTGTGGCCAAAAGTTCAGCCACACACAAACACACACAGATGCATAAATCCAGCTATAAAGTTGTAAATGCAAACAACAAACTGCATACTAATGATGTCTCTGTTGTGGTCTGCACTTTTGCGTTCTCAGCCCGCATAATTGGGCCACGGGGCGTCCAAATAACTCTCTGCGTTTATGCGAGTGTGAGTGAGTGTGTATGAGTGTTTTTTATATGTGTGTGAGTGTCTGGCTACCTCTGTTTATCTTTCTTTGGGACTATGATTTAACACATAATACTATACAAGCGGAATCACACAATGCTCAAATAAGAATTTAATTGTCAGCCTTAATGATAGCTATGTGACTTTGAAACTAGCTTTGATTAAACACGAAATACAGCAGCTGCAGGTGCTTATTGAAAATTGACGTCAGATTGAGTTAAAAGTATTGGACGAAAAAATAAAGAAAACGGTATTGTTTATGAAGTTACTTGCTTAAGCTGATATTGTGTACTCTTCAGTATACTTTTAATGTAGAACTATATATCGAATATAGAATTTGATATCCTTAATATTTTGTGGTATATTAATTTGGTTACTTTAAAGAAAAATACGCCACTGTTTTGCTTTTACTTAAAACAAGTAGTGGATATGTCACAGTCGAACACACTTGAGTGTAGCTTTCTTACTTACTTTGTGTAAGCATAAATATAAAAGTGAAAATTCACCTGTACCTTTTATCCTTCTCATATTCAAATGAAATGTTATACAAAATAAACTATTTTACAACTTGCTGAACTACATTTAAAGTAATTTCAATATATTCCAAAGGTTTCATTTATAGGACTTACTTTCAACTTTTTTAAATTAAAATTCGTTTTTGATTCCACTTCAGCTTTACTTAAGTACTTGATTAAATCTAAGCATGATCTTTACTGTTAAAACATTTGAAATAGTAAAGTATAATTAACTTTAAAAGTTAAAAATGAAATGTAGATTCCATGCATTTTACTTCATATTTTATTCATAACTGAATCGGTCGAAAAAAGCTTTCGAGTTTGTTGACAAGTTTGTGTGTTATTTGGCGAATATATCTTGTTTAAAGCAAGTGTCATTGTGTCATGTAACTTGTTGTCAAGGTCAAGACAAGCTTAAAGTGCTGAAAATAAATGCGTGTTTTTACAACAGACTTGCTCTCTCTCAAATGTTATTCAATGGCTCTGTGCTTGACACTTTCTGCTCAGCACACACAGCAGGTGAAATATAAATAAACTTTTCAATTTACAACAAAGATTTATTGCCAATGTCTGGTCAAAAGTTTTATTATTAGTGAATATATTCTGGTTAAGCCTTAAAGCGTTTAACTTTTGTGCGGATTGACTAAAATAAATTGAAATAATTGTGATGAAAGCAAATATTTTTGCTTCAACGAAAAGTAATATTTTGAAATAATTTCATAGGAATTTCGATGCAATCATTTCGTTGTCAATCACAAAAGAACATCTGCAAATAATTGCTGTCTGTCAGCCCTCATGAACAACTCGCGTGTATCTGATGATAATTGCAGGCTAAACAATGCAGTTAACGAGTTTATAAACATCAGATTCCGAGACACGCTGCGTATGAGTAATACTAAGATATATGAACATTTGCATAATTGAGCTTCCGCTTCCTCTGCAGACAGCTGAAGTTGAACATAGGATATTAATTGTTTCACACACATACATATACATATAACGTATCTGTGAAACAAGTAAATTGCTTCGAGAACAGTTAATACTATAGAGCTAGTTTCACAACAATGCTAAGAGGCTTAGCTGCATCTCGCTCTCTCTCTCTCTCTATCTATCTATCTTCCTTCTGCACAGGATGCTAATTAACAATTTTGCTCAGACAAAAGGAAGTTGGCAGCCCTCGTCGTCTGTGGTTAAGTTTTGAGGCAAACATGCAGTACATAGCATGCACATAGTTAAAACTTGGCTTTCTTAGTATATCGGACACTACAATGTCTTGTTTTCGGACCACACACAATGCCCTTGGTTTGCTCGAATACTTTCTCCCTTTCCTTGGTTTTCTTTCACTCTTTTTTTTTCTTTGTTTCTCAAACAATTTAACAGTGTATTGACCTAATTGTGTGCTCTTGCATTCCCTCTCTCTCCTGCTCTCTGTCCATTTCTCGAACTCACTGTCGGTTTTTGGACTGGCACACGCAAAACTTATCCCCGACTTGAGTCCATTTTGGCAAGTTAAGCCAAGGACACTTTGGAATTTAAAGCAACCCGAAGAGTAGCTGAGTAGAGCTGAGAAGCTGAAGCTATAGCTGAAACGAAAGCAAAAACTGCTGACTAACGGATTTAGTTAACTTTGTAGTTAAGTCGGGTTAAGCCCTTGATTTGGGTTTAATTTTCGAGCTCAATTGCCAGCTTGATACCCTCCCTTCCTTCTTCCCCCTCTTGCAACAAACAAACACGTGCCATAGTGGCATGCCGGGCTTCAGTCCGATTACTTGTCGCTTTGGCTGCATTGCAAATTGTATTTAAAATCAACACGTTTAAGCACAAACGGCGTTGACATGCGCCAAAAGACAAACACAACATCTCTGACATTATTTGAGATTTTTCCCTTTTTCCTCCACATTTTTATTTCCATTCACTTATGGCGAGAGTGTTATAATTTTATCAGCAATGTTGCAACGCATTTCGGTTTCGAGCAACTAAGTCGCTGTGTCTATTGTGAAAACTTTGCGACAACTTGAGGAAACTTCAGGCAGCATGTCAATACACTTTTTTGCACAAGATATTTTCGGTTTGCTATTAAGTTTGTAACCGCCTTAGAAGGATTAAAGCATTTTATTTATTATTAAAAATATAAATTCACAAAATAAATTTTTTAAATTTTTTAAATTTTTGAAGATAAAAAATTTAGAATTAAAGTTAGTAAAAGAAAATCTAAATAATAAAATTTATCTGAAGAATTTGAAAATATTAAATACAAAATGTTTAAATTTATTGTTAAATTGAAATGTATATTTAAAAAAAAATTTAATAACTTAGATGTATTATTTGTAATTGTTTCTTTTTAAAAATTTAAAAAAATTTTCTGAGCTATTTAACTAACTATTAATTTTAAATATTACAATACTTCAAAATGTTTGCAGCTTGTCATTATTCTGCTAAGCACACATGATGTAAAAAATATACTTTTCAATTTGCATATGCAGATTTATTCCCAGAGTTTTGTCAAAAGTTTTATCATGATTGAACTTTAATTAAATACATTAATTTTTCGGATCATTTATGGTTGCTTTAAAATAACTATCATAATAAACATAGGTGTAAAATAATTGATTAATTATGCTTAGAGCCAAGTTGAAAGTGTATTCATAGATCGACTTACTAGAATCGATTTCTCTTGCTCTGCTTTTTACATATTGTGACGAAAATATAGCAACACGTGATGTGGTATGTAAATATAGCGCACACTCTGACACACTCGCACACACACACATGTGTACACTGTTTGAGTGTGAGTGTGTGTGTTTACATTTGTGTCTGTTTGCGCTTCCGTCTGTCAGAAACAAATGTTCTTGTTGTTGTTTATGTTCATAGCCGTCGTAATGATTGTCACCCTTCACTCCCCCTTTGCGCGAGGCCCAAACACTCAACAATCTTCCCGTCTCCACCTCCTGTGCACGTGTTTCCTCTTCGATATTTGCATTGGCATTGCATTGTTCCGGTTTGCCCTGCTTTCTGCATACACTCAAACAAATGTACGTAGATATTATGTAAATGCTTTAAGCGCGTTTAAATACTTCAAACAAAAACAAAAAAACATCCAACAAAGAGAATTAAGTTGAACGCATGGTTGCGTTTTAGTGTGAATTCATATTGCTAAAAAAAAACGAGCTGGTAAAATTTGTATACCATATAATATTTTAAGGCACAGATCCTTTTTATTGCATTGACATCTCTGACAATAAAATGGGCATCGAGCGCAACCGTAAATGCTCCATAAAAATCGAAAAGAACAAAGTTTTTAAAGGTAAGCATGGCAAAAAGACGGTTGCAGCCATATAAAAGCATTGCCAAGACTTAACCAAGCTTATTTGTTGATTTAGTGACCACTGCGTATACGCAATATTTTAAGCAAATTATTGTTTTCATTTATCACGGCAAAAATCAATTGAGTCTGGCTTATTTGGTAAATTGCGATGTAAAACTTTTAGCAATTTTGATGGATATATGTACATTGGAAAAATCTTAATGCATTGCATCAAACAGTTTTTAAAGCACTTCATATTAATATAAACAAAATATAAAATAATTTGAATCTTTTTCATTTGATTATGGAAAATACATCACTTTTTACCATGAAAAAAGTTAAATTAGGAAAAAATAAAAGCAATATAAAGATTTAACCGAGATTATTTGTTGATTTAGTTATCACGGCGTATACGAAATATTCAGGCAAATTATTGTTGTCATTTACCACGACAAAAATCAATTAAGTTTAGCTAAATTGGAAAATTGCGATGAAGAGTCTGTTAAATATTGGAAAAATAAATATAAACTTAATAAATTGACTTAAATGCATCTTTATATCCTTATTATTAATATAACATCCATGAAATTATTTTAAAGGATCCTATTAATTGGAATATGATTTTCGCCTGATTATTATATATATTTGTTACACTTAAAAAAATAGATAGTTTAAGCAATAAATTTCTAATATATTTCAAGGACTTCACCCAGTTTAGTTTTTGCATTTTTAGTGACCACGGCGTATACGTGATAATTTATTAAAATTGTTATCATTTTCAACGACCAAAATCAATAAAAGCAGCAAAAAGCAGAAATTTATCAAATAATTTTAGAGGGATGCTCATTAATTGTTTATTGCTTAATGAAAAATATATCTCCTTTTAAATTTGGTGAAGAAAAGTATTCGTAAAAAATGAAACACTTTTATTGCATTTTAATAATAGAATGTATAAATGTATATTTTAAGTTATTATTGCAAGCGATTGCTTCTATTATTACTCATTACGGAATACATCTCAAAAATGTCTGTTAATGTGAAAACATCTAGAATTCCTTTCAATTCCGGAAGCCTTCCGTCTCGACACACTTGAGCACTGAGCACCGAGCACAGCTGGCACAGCATAAGAGAAGAAGTTGGCAAACTATTGAGTTAAGTCTATCAAAGCAGCATCAAATTTCAAGCACTCATAACTCATAAGGCGTATGGTTCAAATGCAACTCGCACACAAAGGAGTCAAGGGACTGAGGGAACGGCATCAAGCATAGATAAATTAAAGTCCACTCAAGCACAAATGCAAGTGCTTCAGATCAGTTGACTGCACATGTTGCTGCGGCTTTTGTGGTCAGCATGGCCTGTATGAGGGCATGCAGAGGGAGGAGGGTGAGGGTGATGGTGAAGGATGGTTACTTGCCTTGCAGCCAATTGTGGCATGCAGCACTTGCATTTGTCTGCAACGGAAACAAGAATTTGTAAAGTGCATGAATACAAAATGAACTGTGACTACATTAAATTTATTTTTATCCCACTTACAAGTGCTGCAAAAAAAAACCGACAAAAAAATAGATGAAACTAAGCGAAAAACCGCAGACGCTGACACAGATATATTTAGATATATCTATAGATGCAGATGCATTTACAGATACAGTAACATTTATAGATAGATTCACAATTTACATATAGTATTTTATGGCATCATGTGCAGCTGCGGCTTCAGCGATTTCCACAATACACACACAAATATTTGGTTTCATATTTTATTTATTTGCTCGCCTTTTTTTATTGGCCACAAATTGAGCCATTAATTGAATTGATTGAAATTGATGTCACGCAAACACTTTCAGCTATCAGACTGAGGCAATTTTATAGAATCGGTTAAGCTAAGCACTCTCATTTATTAAACTTAAACTCTAAGCCAGTCTATATCAGTAAGCACATTATTTACAATTTCAAAGACTTAATTAAATTCTTAAAGCTTTCGCTTTTTCCCTATCGTAGTTGTCTACGGCAACTTTTGAAGCAACTACAAAGTGATTTAATTTAAATCTCATTATAATTAAAAACAAAAAAACCAACTTTGTTGACGCCCAACTGAAAGATGTTATGAATTCTAATCCTAGGGAAAATAACTTTGTTGTCTCTGGTTGAATAGCTATTAAGATTTGTAGGAGCAGACAACAGATTAGCAGTGAAGGAAGATTGGTATTTTTAAAGCTTATTTTGCTCTATAAGGTTTACTATTATGATGCTGAACTATTTTTAAAAGGAGAATTATTAATGAATAGATTTTGAATGGAATTTGACAAAGTGTCATTAAGTAAAAGAATTTCTATTTTATTAATTTAAGAAAAGAATTTATCAGTGTTCAAGAAAAAGCTTTAAATTTAGCATTCCAATATTTATTATGATTTTTAGTTAGAAGCTAATCAGGACATTACGTTAAACAAAGTAAAAGGCATTTATTTTAAAATTTAAATACTTGTTGAGTTTCTTAAGCTATTTCGATTAACCTTCACACTTATATAATTATAAATAGAAGATACCTTTGCATCGACTACTACATCATCATCGGTATTAAATGGCAAGCACGTGCTCAAGTGAGTCCGAAAGGATTCAGTTGATGGCAACTAATTTTCCCATACACATAAAAAAGTTGATGCTATTTTTGAAATTTGCGGCAATCTTGCACTTGATGCACTTCAGGCTATAGTTTCATGGAACTGATACCGCAAAAACTTTTCACAGGGCCAAAAAGCACTTGAAATGTTTCTCATATTTCGATTATTTGCAAAACGATTCAAAATTTTCGGTGCCCACGGCTTCCAGCGGATCATGACGATGCTATTGATGATGACGATGATGAGAATGGCAGCGATAGGAGTTTTTGATGGGCGTAAATGGGCGTGCCCCAGTCATTGCTATTGACAATGATTATATGCGCTCTCTACTACCGAGTGAATGTGTGTATGTGTGTGTGTGTGGCTTTGTCGATTGAGCAGCGAACTTTGATATTGTATTGTTCTCCTGGCAAAGTTAATCGAAAGCCTAATTAGTTGACTAGTCCTCCGACCCGGTTCTGAGACCGGACCTGAACTCGGTCGCCATCCACGGCAATTGGCAAGCAAGTTGATTGGGCATCTGAGATCCAGGCAAATACAATTAAGCGGCTGCTGTTAAATTAGCAGCATAATAAGTACCAAAATGTAGTTAAGCCGTAAACAAGCACAAAAGCAAAGCCCGAGAAATTAAGCGCTGACATTGAACAAAAGTTTGCTTTATTTGATTGCTGTGCGGAGGCAGTGGGAGAATGCGAGTGTGAGAGGGGCAGAGGAGAGGGCATTACTTCAAGTCAATCGCACTGAACTTGGATAGATAAAATGGTATTGGCGAACAAATTGTCTGAAATTGCATGGACACGACTGCCAAACGTTCAATGGGGACAATGCCAACAACGAGTAAGGCAATCAAGGCCAAAGTACTTCAAATACTTTAACTGAAATACAGAAAAAAGAATATTATGTTGTCTTAACGTTTTGTTTTCGCCATTGGAGGAGCCTTTAAATCGGACATTATTTAAAAAGACGAAAACTATTTCCGTTCTACATTTTCTGAATGGTATTCAAAGCACATGACGAGTTTTAAGAACTCGGATTAATACAGGGTCTATCTGTCACTTTCAGCCAGTCTCATTGCGACTTTGGCCTGTAAGCTAAACCGTGGGACGGAGACAAAAGACGCTTATAATGAAATATAGTACACGCACACACATATGCACAGTCTGCAGCATTTTTCCACACATAAGTAAGAACCGAAGAAAGTCGAGTGGGCTCTACTGTAAGATACCCTTTACTCATATTAAATAAGAGTAAAACAGTGGAGTATTATTCTTAAAATATATCAATTAGTATACTGAAAAAATGCTACAATATACCAATGGTTGCAATTGGTATATTTATATAGGTCTATAATTTAAAAATACCATAAATCGCAAAAATACCACAAATATACCAAAGGCTATAATTGGTGTATTAATATAGTACTACATTTAAAATATACAATAAAGTACCTGTCATCTCAGATTACACCCTATTGTAGTAGTCGTTTTTTGTCCAAATTAAAAATCATAAAGTCTATAAATTTTATTGTATATATATACCGAAATTATTTCAAAATTACGCTTGCTTAAAGCTAACTTGATCGGCGGACAAGCATAACAAGTGCTATTGAAAATTTATTGCTCGATCTCTTATAGAGACTGACATATAGATGTTCATAAGGACAGACGGACAGACACACAGACGGACAGACAGAAGAATATATGTATATTGTTAAAAGGGTCAGAGATGGCTCTTTCTGCATGTTATATACATATGTATCCTGCCGACACAAAGTTATTATACCCTTCTTCCCTATGGGTAGTGGGTATAAAATTGTGTGCATAAGAGTACAAGTATGTGTGTCTAAGTATATTTTATGCATGACATGGCCTTAACTTACACAAACACACCCACACACACACACACACACACACACACACACACACACACACACACACACACCCACACACACACACAGAGCATACCGAGAGCGAGATATGAGTACAGCCAGATAGATTTGTGGGCGTCTTTGGTCGCAGATAGAAAATGGCTGACACGTTTTCGAGCACGACAGCTGCACATCACGTTTCTGCAGTCCTCGTCCATCATACGCGACGTAGCCACAGAATGATATTACGTAATTACTTAAATATGTTATGGCCGCATAAACTTATATCATATGCGAGCGAGTGCATGAAAAATGCATATGACTTTGCACTTTATCTCTTAGACAAACCCGAAAAATAAAACACTACGAAAGTTTGTAGCTCAAGTAAAGTCGTGCCAAATGATAATTAGTGAGAAGATTTCTTTGACAATGTCTCATTTGCATAAATTAAATGAACTCCTCCCATCACAAAAAAATGTCTTCTGTAAGTGCGACACAAAAATCAGAAAAAGAAATCTGACTCATATTTGATAAGTAAATTAATAAAAAGAAAAGATACTATTCAATTGTAATATAGCAAAAAAAAAAAAGAAATCTGACTCATATTTGTTTAAATATTGTTTTTCAATTGATATGTATTTAATTGAATTATATTTAAATGATGTAGAATATTAGTTATTGGTGGATTTTGTTTTTAATTTGTAAGATATATGTTAATATCTGTAAGTAATTGCTGTATTATTTTTTGATTTATGTTATATATTAGTTATTATATACCAAAGGAGTATTTGTTAAGAACAGAAACAGAAAATTCTGCTTATAAAAGCAGCATAATTGTTGTAATAGAATAGATAAGTTCAATTCATAAGCTTTTAAGATATTTTTATTTATTTGGTTTTTTAATTTTGGGAATTGGTGTATTCAATAGACAAATAGTAGCAACTATGATGGTATATTATATCTTAAAAATTGTCTTATTCTTATTCATAAATATTTTGAAATTATGAAAAGATTTGTGTATTAAAAACACAAAGTTTAGCTTCACAACATATATTTCTTTCTGCTCAATTTATTTTACAATAGCAGAGTATTTGCAAGTCTATTTATCAACCAGTTGATAATTGAATTTCATGTAAATTACATTTTATTTGTCTAATAATGTCAATAAATTTGCTAAAGAACGTGCGAAGTTTATGTTTTTCTAAACACTTATACATGCTGTTTAAAAAATCATCTCACGCACAACTAATTACATACATATATAGTCTTTGCACATGTGTGTGTAAATGCTTTCGTGTGTGAATATTTCCTTTTACATGCATTTCTTTTTGGCAGTCGACTTTATTTTTATGCTGTGAAAACAGACATTTGCAGAGGAAAGCGTGTAAGCATTCGCGATGCTTTTAACACTTTAATGACATTAATTTAAATGAATGCCAACCACACAGAGTCAGACAAGAATGACACCAACAACAACAATAAGAAAGCATTCACGTAGATGAAAATAAAACAAAGGCCAAAAGCAAAAGAGCTGCAAAATAATACTCGAAACAGCAGCCAACTGGCAGCGCAAATCAAAAGCAATTTGTTGCTCTCCATGGGAACCTGATGCAATGGGATCAGTATATATACATATATATAGAATACAACGATGTTATACAAGTGTGTCTTCAGGAACACAGCCTTGTATAAACGTAAGTCAAGCTGCCTTAGGTTAGATTTTAATGTGAAAACGGAATGAAAATGCATTTTTGTTTGTAGTATAACCGCATTTTATATACACTGAATAGGCAAGGCATGAAATTTTGGTAATAATAAAATTGCAGATATATTCTAAAGAAATTCAACTTATTTTTAACTAACAATTTGAATATATTTCAAATTAAATGTCACAACATTTTGCGCAAAGCTTTATTTTCTCTCAAAGTGCATTGAAATTTAACTTTGATTAAAAAGAGAAAACTGCACTTCGAGAATTTAAAATATTTTCCTTAGCAGCATCGAGGAATTTCCGGCTCAAATATTTTGATGTAAGTGATAATAATTTGTTGAAATTGCCAAGATTAAGGACGTAACTCGGATTAGCTCTCACATAATTACCGACCCAATGAAACGACCCCATCGCGAGGGCAAATAAGTGTGCTTTATACACATTAAGCACAGTGTAAAGCATAGTCGATATCTGGCAGCAAGGAGCTCCTGCAGTTGGCAAGTAGCTGGCCAGTTGGTGGTTAGCTGTCCTTAAAGATTTTCACTCGACTTGAGCTGAATGCATTTTTCTGTGCCCAGTCAAAGGCAGTCAACAGATGCTACCATAATATGAAATTGCAAAAAGAAGTTCAGCAAATTGACAGCTTTGACACTGCAGACAGGAAGAGCAAGGCGAGGAAAATAAAGATGGACAAAAAGCTGCTGCTGCTGCTGTTTGGGACAGCAATGGGCGAACGTAGTTTAACAGATTTTGAATGGCAATCCGTATTTATTTAATTATAATTATGAAATTATGCGAATCAAAGTGTCTGGATTCAATTAACGTGCACATTGAGCACTCTTATTGTTGCTGTATATTTATGCAATTGCCAAACTAAATTAAGTGTAAATATTTAAACCAATTTGTATTTAAATTGCCGCACAATTTATGCCATCGCCTTTTGAAATTTGGGCAAATCAACAACAATAAACAAATGGCGCTCATGCAAAAATATTCATGCAATTAGGCAATAAGTAAACAGTCGAACAGCACCGAAAACCGAACCGGATGACGACCCCCCCCCAAACTTACGGTGCAAAGGCTTGACAACGCGGCGTATGCGCAATAACAATACGCGACACGGTCCCATTAAATATGTAGGCATCATAACAACAATACACTAGCTAATAGGTCCATCGGTAATTGCAATCAATTAGAAAAAGTGAAATTAAATGAACTGCGAATTGTTTACAGATTTGAGATTTAAAACGGAAAACCACTTAATTAAATACTTAAAATAATAATTAAACGACTTTATGAAGTCGATTGTCCTTCACTTACATCATAAATAGTGTTCATGGCCTGTAAAAATACTCAAAATGAGTGCACGCTTTAAATTTATTTTCCTCTGCAAATTCTTTGTCGTTGGTCTTGACTTCAATATGCTTATGAAATCCTTTATAGAGTAACTCAAATTCCTGCATTTTAAACAATTCTTGGCAGTCTCATTTCAGCTTCTGTTTTCTGCGTGGGACATAATATAAAACACAATTTATGCATAGCCAATTTAATGGCATATTATTGTCCATTGTTTCACTTATTTCACGCAGTGCAAAAAGCATTCCAATAAAATTAAATTAGGCATCAGCATGATTTGCTATTGTTGGTGCAGGCACAAAAACAAGACCTACGGCTAGTTCACTACTATTAAAAACACGCAGAGCAGAAAAGGAAAAATAATGAAAAAAAAAAAACAATAATAAATGTTCTTGGTCAACATTAAATTTATTATATTTCTTTTTATGGATTTGTAAGTCATGCTGCCGCTGGCGCTAACCAAACGTAGCAGAAAAGTGCAAAAGAAGTAATAAAAATAAACGCGAGATGCAAAAAAATATTGTTTGTATACATACTATGTAAAAAATCAGACGCATTGAAAATGCATTCATTGTAACTAAAGCTGCCGGTTACTGGCTGCTCTGGTTTCCGCCAACTGAAGCACAGGATGTGATTTTCATTTTTATTTCCGGCAATTAGCACTCGAATTGAGTGAGAGCAAACGAACTCTTAACGCAGCCACCGAAGTAGACTCTTTGCGCAATAGTCCCGAATTCTATTTCATTTAGATGATGATTTAAAATAGCGTTTGCACTTGTGAGGCATGACACGATTGCGATTACAAATGCTGAATAATATCTTAAACTTATATTAAGGTATTGCTTACTTGGCGTATGCTTAATATTAATTGATTATTTTTCCTCTTATTTGATTGATGATTGAAAATGTATAAGTCCAAAAACATTTGTATAACTTTTAAAAAATATTCAAAGCTTAACTTAAAGCAATGTTCATTAGGCGTATGCTTAATATTCATTGTTAACTCTTCTATTTATTATTTAAATTACTTGCTAGGGTATTTAAACTGCGACCACTTGCACATTTCATTCATTCTTCATGGTTTTTACATAATTTTAATGCACTTCTGGCACTTAATGGTCACAAATGTAAACTCTTCAAATTTCACTGCAATTTAAAGTTTTGGTCTGCATTTCCGGCGACGCCGACGACGATGGCGACGACTGGAGAAGGACGAGGGCCACTTTGTTGCTGCTTTGCCACTAACTGTCAGGGTTTTCGCAAACGAACCTGACCGAATTTATGTTTCCGGCGTGGTTTGCAGCTGTTACAGCGTCTCTGTCTCTCTCTCTCTCTATGTGTCTCTGTCTGTCTGTGTTGCTGTCTCCGTCGCAACCGTTGGCATTAGTATCACTTGGTTGCAGTTCGAAAACCAAATAGCGCTTGCTTTAAGCAAGACCAACTGTTCATTTGAGTAAGCAATTGGCCCTTTTGAACTGCCAACTGCGAATTGCAAACTGGAGAGCTGCTGCTCAATCAATTCACTTTCACCAGCAAATCGCTAATAATTTATAGGACATCCGCATTCACAACTGTGCTTATTAATTACCTATGGCAATTGTCAAGACGCATTAGGGAATTGAAACGATTGTATAAACGTTCCTTTAAATGGACAGAAATTATACTCTTTGCATTCTCAGGTTGATGATCTATCAACAATTTGTTTAAATGGGATTTAATGAGCGAACCACAATAGCTTATTACACCGATTGATATAATTTACTCGATTTCGATTGCTGAGAAATTCAATTGCAGAACCAGCAAGTTATTTGATTTGCTTTCAAATACGTTTGTCAGCGCTTGTCCCCCATATACACTCGACTTGCCGTATTTCTCGTACTATTTATGCCAACCAAAATTGATGTTTGATGTCGCAGCAAAGTTCGTTATAATTAAGGCAGGCAAAACTGATAGACCAGCATCGTCTTGACACAGCTTTTGGATGAGTATCCAGCAAGTATCTGTGCGGCAAGTCAAGCATATATTTATCAACTAGCCGCAGACCGACAATTTGTTGCATGTTGCCTCCGTAGAGTAGAGTAAAAGCAGCCCGTCTGCCTGATTTATTGAGGCAGCGCACATCTGCCACAAGAGGTCTAATTCACTCGCTCTACTCTCCTCTCGGGCTTGGCTTGGCATAAAATATTAAAGACTGTGGAAAATTAACAGTCAAACGTTATCGAGTTTGAAATAACTCAAGTCAAAGTCGTCTGCACACTAACACATCAAAATAAAAAGAGAAAGATGTAACTTTGAGCTTGAGAGAGTGAAAGCTGAGCAAAACCAAAAGCTGTCGGGCTTAATTGTAGCGACATGCGTTTTAAGCCGCAAAACCATTTCAGTTACGACTTTACACTTTTGCACTTCATTCAGTTCTCTTGGCAGCAGTCGAGGCCATCAAATTGAAAGTAACGCGCCAAAAAGGATTTTGCTCACATACATTGCTTAAACTGCTGCTGCTTCTGCTGTTGCTGCTGCTGTTGCTTCTTTTTCTTTAGCTTTCACTTTGCTTCACTTCGCGCAGCTTACTTAGATGTTTTTATGTTGTTGCCGTTGCTTCTGCCATTGCAGTTGGTATTTCAAAGCATTTTACATGGCATTAGTGTTGTATGAGAGTCTCTGCTTTGCGAGCTAAGCGTATTGACTGAATGTGTGGTGTATATGCCTTTGCTTGGAACGTAACAAATATATCTCTTGGGCATACAGAGCGTATGTGTAATGCGCTTAGCGTATTGAGTGCCAAAGCAACACACATTTGATACACATACGACTATTTCTACTACCTTCTAATGCTTGTTTGGTTTTGTCCCACTCGTAAGCAAATTTATGTCAATTTAATTAGATAAAAAGCATTATCAATGCTGCTAAGTTTGTGATTTTATCATAATAATGTGACTTCAATATTACTTAATATGTAAAAGGCGGAGATTTAGCTCCTAAGAGAAATATATCAAATTCCAGATATACTCGAATATGTAAAACATATTTTCAAAGCTTTTAAATAAAGCTTAAGCCAAAGGCATATCAATATTCATGATATTTTCTATTTAACAAGTTTGTTGAGCAATTTAATCACAATCAAAAGAATTGCTCAATTTCAAATTATTTTCCATGTCTGCATTTATTGTCAATCAGTCGCTTTCAGCTTGTGATTTTATCTATACTATAAATCGGCTAGAATATTAGTTGCTATCAGAGCGAGAAACAAAAGAGACAGTTAGTCATAGGATATATTAAGAGATATATATTTAGTTACATATATATAAGAATATGTAAAACATATTGTCAAAGTTAAACGTAACTTAAATAAAAGGCATTCCAAGATTCATGATATTTTCTATTTAACAAGTTTGTTGAGCAATTTAATCACAATCAAAAGAATTGCTCAATTTCAAATTATTTTCCATGTCTGCATTTATTGTCAATCAGTCGCTTTCAGCTTGTGATTTTATCTATACTATAAATCGGCTAGAATATTAGTTGCTATCAGAGCGAGAAACAAAAGAGACAGTTAGTCATAGGATATATTAAGAGATATATATTTAGTTACATATATATATGAATATGTAAAACATATTGTCAAAGTTAAACATAATTTAAATAAAAGGCATTCCAAGATTCATGATATTTTCTATTTAACAAGTTTGTTGAGCAATTTAATCACAATAAAAAGAATTGCTCAATTTCAAATTATTTTCCATGTCTGCATTTATTGTCAATCAGTCGCTTTCAGCTTGTGATTTTATCTATACTATAAATCGGCTAGAATATTAGTTGCTATCAGAGCGAGAAACAAAAGAGACAGTTAGTCATAGGATATATTAAGAGATATATATTTAGTTACATATATATAAGAATATGTAAAACATATTGTCAAAGTTAAACGTAACTTAAATAAAGGGCATTCCAAGATTCATGATATTTTCTATTTAACAAGTTTGTTGAGCAATTTAATCACAATAAAAAGAATTGCTCAATTTCAAATTATTTTACATGTCTGCATTTATTGTCAATCAGTCGCTTTCTGCTTTTAATTTTATCTATACTATAAATCGGCTTGAATATTAGTTGCTAACAGAGCGAGAAAGAAAAGTGACAGTTACTCATAGAATATATTAAGAGAAATATATTTAGTTACATATATATAAGAATATGTAAAACATATTGTCAAAGTTAAACATAATTTAAATAAAAGGCATTCCAAGATTCATGATATTTTCTATTTAACAAGTTTGTTGAGCAATTTAATCACAATAAAAAGAATTGCTCAATTTCAAATTATTTTCCATGTCTACATTTATTGTCAATCAGTCGCTTTTTGAATCGAAGATTTCCTTTGTTAAATTGCATAAATAGCATTTATGGGCAAATCGCTTTAAATAAAATTTCTCAGTGGCCATATGCAAAGAGGAGAGGAGAAAAACGCTTTCAACTTTTGACATGTCACAAAATTTCAGTATGCATTAGTTGTGCGACACACACACACAGTCTGTTGCCTTGTTAAACTGTAGATAGTGCCACACGTGTGCACGAAATCCAAGTGACAATTGAAGGAGGTGACTACGATTTTTGGATGGCACAAGGGATGATAATGGGAGGGCTAGGGATGTATTAGCTGTTGCAGGAAGCAGCCAGTGCAGTCTGACAGCAGCTTGACAGAATTCAAACTGGCATACCAAAATATTACTTATGGCCGGACAGTAAAATGTCTCCACCACATGCACAGACAAACTGTGAATTGTTGTGTTGCCTGTGTGTTAGAATTGTATGTGTGTGTGTGTGTGTGTGTTCAGTAGCAGCACGAATTGGAGACTACACAAAAAAAATTGTCAATACGACAAAACATTGTACGTTGTACGCATTGTCAATAGAAACGTGCTCAAAGCAAGTTATTGACATGGAAAATGTTCGTGTACATATTTTTGAGTTTTGATTTCACACACACACGCACACACAAGCGGAGATTTACAATAATTTTGGCAATAATAAAATAGAATTTGTTATCATGTTATTTGATGTACATAATTGCCAAAATCACATGGCCAAAACTCAAGCAAATACAATTCAATTGCTTAAAAATAAATTTTAAGAAAGCTATAATAAGAAATTTGTAAAGATTAAAATTCGATTGATTTTCTTTTTTGTGCATACCCTGTAGTAAGAAAAAATAAGTTATGCGTAAATATTAAAATTCGTATATATAAAATAATTAGAAGAAAACAATTAGTAATTCAAAAATATTGTAATTAACATATAATGATAATAATATATCCTTAGAAAATGTGTTATACAAAATAATTTCTAATGATTGTTTTTATACTTCATTTCCAGTTTATTTAAAGAAAATAATTTAATATTTCGTTTTCAGTTACTGAAAGTATAATTTACATATATACAAAATTTTGGAGCTTCAAGAAAACAGAAATATGAATGATTGGTTTTATACGGAATTAATTCACTCATTCAACTACTGCAAACATTTACCAAATATTCCTCGACATCTTTGGTCAACTTTACAGAGTATTAAGTTTAAGTTGAATTCTTGATTGTCATGCTTGATTTCGAGTTCAACAAACTTTAGCCAGTTGCACTTGTTTTTCTGTTGTTTTTATAGGTTTCTTTTTTTGACAATTGTTTTGCAATTTTCTTAAAGCAAAACTTGCCACATTATTCCCCTATGAGTCTTTCATCATACGTATATTTGTTTGTGAGTGTGTTGTTTGAAGTCGGCGCCAGACGAGTATCAACAATTTTCACAACAAGCGACAACAACAACGAAAAAGAAAGAAAAAAACAATCAAAAGCGAAATGCCGAAATATTAAAATTGAAATTTGTTTTCTAAAAACGCAAAACAACAAGAGCAACAAAAGTGAAACAGGCGGCCAAAAAAACAAATCCCCAAAGTGGGTTTTCCACCAGCGACGCGACGCTGTCGTCTGCTGTCTCTCACTCTCTTCCTCTCACTCATTCTCTCTCTGCCCCTTTCTCTCTGTCCCTGTCTTGCATTGTGCGGCTCATGAGTCGGGCAAACGAAATAATATTTACCCAACGTGATTTTGTTTACCTATCTTTTCAAGCCCAACTGCGTGCCCAGGCACCTGCAGAGTTCTGTTCTACCATCTCACCTATCTCCATATCCGTCGCACTTTTCCTCTCTTGAGAGTCCCTGTGAATTTATATGGCCACAAATTGTTTGTATTTTGTTATTAGTTTTCTCTGTTTGTCTCGTTTTTAACATATTTTTTTCATTTGGCATTTCGCATTTCGCATTTGTGCTCATTGTATTTGTTACTCTTGTTGTGTACTTTCTGATGAACTGAAGTTAATCCAGCTGTCGCCCACACAAAAAACGTATCTTCAAGATACTTTCGCAGTTAATGCATGAAAACAACAAGTTCCATTCCAACTTCTTAAGGTTGCTGTAGGTGGAATACTCTTTTAATAGAATATGCTCAAATTTGTTTGCATTTAAATTGAATTTTCAAAAGTATGTAGATTTGAACATTAATTTAAACTGCATTTAATGCAATATATTACGATCGTTTAAGCTTTATGCTACGTAAGCATAATATGTGTAACATGTGGAGTTTTGCAATCTGTGCTTTGCACATTTGGCGCTAGAGTTGGAGTGCCGTTAGCCAAATAGTGTATACACAAAGAAGTTGTAACTTTAAGTTTCTTGACTTAATTTTAGTTGCACCAAGTTTTACAGCTGCACAAAGAGCGCAACAACAACACACATGCAAAAGCAGTGAGAACTTGCAGCAACAGCAACAGCAACAGCAACACCAACACCAACATCATCAGCAACAGTAGCAGCTACAGCAACAAAAGACGCAAAAGACTTTATTTAATTAAAAACTTGCCGCACGCATGCAAAATGGCCGTATATAAAAGATGTTACCATCTTTACATGGCCAACAAACTTTTTCGGGCTAACTGCAAATGTATGTTGGATTTTTCATTAGCACTTCTTAATTAGCCTGGCTCTGACACATGGCACATGAGATGAACTTTTTATGACACAGATTAATGAAAATACGCCAAACGAAGAAGCTGCCTCAAATGCCAAATGTCTAAGCATAAAACTTAGTATAAAGTTCTCAATTTGCCTCCGTCTGTCTCTCAGTCTCTCAGTGTCTCAGTCTATCTGTGAGTGAGTCTCTCTCTCTCGTATTCTGTGTGTGTGTGTGAGCAAATGGCAAATGTATCCAGGGAACAATCTCTTTTGATGTCATGAGCACTCCATTGTGTACGCTTTATTGTCTGCTGTAAATCTCTATTACTTCTCGAGGTGTACTTTGGGGTGTGCTTATTTAACATCTTTAACATGAAAATGACACACTCAGTGCACGGCTAATGAAAGCAAATTGGTTGTAGCCAATTCTTAGAGTTTTGTGTGCCTAAATTTCCAAACCAAAAACCAAAGCTCAAATTCTGTGGTTTCTTTAATAATCTGACTTTACTTTTTGTTGCACCAGAAAATGTCGAAAACACGCGACGACCACAATTATTTCAATTAAAATCAATGTCAAAGGATGAGCAATGCTAGCAGGCGTATTTTATAAGAAACAAATTAAGACCACATGAGAAGATAAAAGTTTGATTTTCAATTTTATTAAATTTTGCTAAATTACAATTTATTTTTTCATTTTAAGATAAGTAAGAAAACTACAGTCGAGTGTACTCGACTAAAAGATACCCGTTACGTTATAAAATCAAATCAGAGCTGTATTAGTCGAAAAATATAAGGTTATATGCCGACAAAATACCGAAAACTAACATATATTTGCAAAATATCGATATGCCATATACCAAAGTCACGTACACAGTGCGGTATTATTCGAAAAATATATCAAAGTAATAAACCATAAAATATATAAAAAGATATACTGCATTTTTTATATTTATGTACTATTACCTTCAAATTTTACCAAACTAATATACAACAAATACTAAAATATTCCGTAAGTGATATTTGGTATTTCTACTATGTATTATTAAGTGCAAAATATATATTACGCTCAAAATACTTCGAATTGATACACCGAAAATTCTAAATACCGTAAATGCCATTTGGCATATCGCTTTCTATTACTATTATTACGTTGAAAATATACCATCGAGTTATAAATATACCATACTGTCAACCAAAGGGATTAAGACTCGACAGCATCAGCGAACTATCTTATAACTCATAGTATCTGAGATCTAGGTGTACAGACATACGGACAGGCGGATATGTCGACTCAGCTGTTACATGCAATTGGAGGAGCCACAAATTCATAATACCCTTCTGTCCTACAGGTTGCGAGTGTAATTAATACAAGTATAACATGTAGAAGCATTAATTTGTATATTTTTGTAATGCATTTTTAAACATAATATATATTTGTAAATAATCATAAAGCAAGGAATTTCTTTAGTATTATTTCCACTACTACAATAACATCAATTAAAATTCCAACACTCCTCCTACACTTCCGTCCAATGAGAGCGCATGAAACAGTCACGAAAATCCGCAGTAAGTACATATTTTTGTAAAAATCATATTTAAAACAAACGTTAATATAAATGTATTTACAATTTGTATAATTTTAAGAGCATTTATAATTAATGCAAATAATTAATTATGTAGCTGCACGTTTGCAATTTCATTAATTGCGCGTTTATTAATGTCAACAATAAACAACAACAACAACAGCGACAACACTAACAACTGGAAAGCGCATAATTAATGCCATGAAATGTGCATAAATTCAAAATGTGCTCCAAAAGGCAAAGGCAAACACACACACCCACACAGAGTCTGAAGCCAATGGGAGCTAGGGACTTCGGCAGGGCAAGGGAGAAAAGGAAGCGGTGAGTTGAGTTTTGGAGGGTAAGGAAGATGATGAAAAAGGGGTTTGGCAGTTTGGTTGGAAGGTCAGGTGAGCGTGTCACTGGGAGCGATAAATACTGCCTGTGCCATATGTGTGAGCACACAAAGGATTAAAGTTTTAAGCGCGTCGCTTTATTAATTTGCATATTGCATATTTTCAGACGCGACGCGCATAAATCAACCGAATTACACCAAATGCTTAATTTAAGCATTGAAATTAACAATAAATTACATATATGACTATATTACAAAATGCTCTTAAAAAAGAGTCAACAAAAAAAACAAACAGCAGCAGCAGCTGTTGTCAGCAGAAAATTTCATAAAATTCTCATTTTGTATTTACTTTGCCCAGAGTAAGCAGAACGAGCAAAAGGCCAACTGAACTGAATTGAAGCTATAAATACCACTTGAAATGGCCAACTGAAGGTGTATCAATGATTGTATGTTTGTGTGTGTGTTTGGGTATAAAACAAATATTTTATTGCAAGCATTTAGAAGATAAAATTATTTGATTTGTGCGACGAGCCAAATGCAATTTAAATATCATATAGTATAAAACTTAGTTTACAGCAGCAGGAGAATCTAAATGAAATGCATAAAGTTATTGTTATTTGTGGTCAGTTTTAAATGAATTTAAATTCACTCAATTCTATCCATTGGCTTAACGTCTTAGTAGTAACAAAATGACTAAAATATCTGTGCTTTGCATTGTTAAGAATGCAGACTTTTTATTAAATTTTTATACACGCTACCCATAGGGTAGAAGGGTATTATATCGTTCTGCCGGCAGGAAATGTATGTAACAGGTAGAAGGAGGCATCTTCGACCCTATAAATTATATATATTCTTGATCAGCGTCAACAGCCGAGACGATCTAGCCATGCCCGTCTGTTTGTCTGTCCGTCTGTCCGTATGAACACCTAGATCTCAGAGACTATAACAGATAGAGCTATAATTTTTTTCGGCAGCATTTGTTATGTTTGCACGCAGATCAAGTTTGTTTCAAATTTTTACCAGGCCCCTTCCGCCCCCGCAAATAAAAAAAAAATCGAATAACAAGCGTAATTTTAAAGCTTGAGTTACGAATTTCGGTATATACAATAACATCAATGGTAGTTATGATTTCTGCAAATTTGGTTGCGATCAGATAAAAATTGTCGAAGTTATTAAAGAAATACTTTTGTATGGCCTACTTACTAGGGGTCTTAGTTGCTTTGGCTGACAATCTGGTATGTTGTGCCGTCTAAGGTATATTTTGAATGCAGCACTGCACCGATATACCACATATACCATTTGGTATATTTTTAGTATTTTTTGCAGTATATTTGGTATATTTTGAGAATAATACTTCAAAATATATTGCTTTTATTTAAAATGGATAGCGGGTATCTCACAGTCAAGTACACTCGACTGTAGCTTTCTTTCTTGTTTTTGTTAGTCCTTGAACATTACAAATATGTTATGGTCATAGTTTAAGAAGCATACAAAATTGTTGAACAACACTTTCCTGCAAAAAAAGTAAATAGGTATAAGGTGTAATAATATTGTTAAGGTTTAAAGGTGAAGCTGCAATATAAATTTTGGTGTAAACAAAACTTAAAGCTACAATAAAAGTCTTCCTCTGTGTAGTACTTGACCTGCACTTCCTGCTGCTTTTTCATATTTCCTGTTATCAAACTATTTAACTGCTGCAATCCTATTCCAATTCTAGCATTATGCATTTAAATAGAAAAGATAGCTAAATGCGGAGCATTTGAAAGCACTTCGAGGTACTTTCAGAAAAGCAGTTGAAGCATCTGAGGATGAAGCTGAAGCTGTGGACTGCCTGGAAATGGCAACTCGAGTAACTGCTAAAAACTTATTAAATTTGCTATTTTCTCTTCAACAATTAGCACTCGTTGCTGGCAAGCTACCTACTAACCTGGCTGCCCGACTGCTCGACTGCCCGACTGCCTGACTCTTCTTCGGCTGACTGTTTCCGCAGCCCAGTTAATGAAAAGTTTTGCGCATCGGCCTGAATGGGAACTTGAATAAGTAATAAAGCACTTGGCCTGCTGGCAACAAAAAAAAATATTAAATATATATAACCTGGGCTAGCTGATGATGGTTGATGTGCACTGGTCGGGACGGTAGCTTTTAGATTGGCGGACTGGTGGCAAGCTATTTGCAAAATGCTTGACCAACTTCTGAACTTTTGAGTAACTTTTGATAGCATTCGCAGTTGTTTGTTGTTCTCGTTGTTGTTGTTGTTGTTGTTGTTGAGAGACGAGGAGTTTCCCCATGTCGCCACTTTTGTTGAGTCAAATAAGTGCTTTAATCGGACCACACAACTCGCAACTTAAGTGGCACAAATAAATTGAAATGCAAATATAATGCGTAAGTAAGCTTATAAAATATTATGCATGCACACAAACATTGGTATAAATTCAAGTTATTCATGTAATGTAAAAGTGTTTTCCATTAAGTGCAACAATAGTTGTGCAACTTTCAGCAACTTAATTTCATTAATAAAATTAACTTTAAGCTTTGCAATTAATTCAAATTGTTGCCTGTAATTAACCAGTATTTTATGAGCTCACATATAATTTATGTGAAGTGCCTAGAAGATTGGTAAACCAAAATTTCAGTGACGCAAATCCAATCAAAATATGCAAAATTCACACAATTTAAACTCACATTTAGCTAAAATGCCGACGGAGAGAGAGTTTGTCTGGCAAGAACTTGAGTATAATAATAAATATAATCATATTGCCGTCAACTTGGCTACAAGTTGCATTTGTAAGCAATTTGCAACTCACAGTTGGGAATATCTCAATAACAATTTCACCACATGCTTGTTTCGCTTGCCCTCGCACTTTGTATTTGTCGTCTGTGACCTGAAGCTGGCCAAGTGCAGACTAACCGCAAGGGTAATGGAAAATTCAATTTCCCACTTCATATGTGTAATTAAAATTGCTTTAACTTCATTCTCTAAAAGCAATTGGCAATTACCTTTGAACGATTGTTATGTTTATAACGATGTCAAATTGATGTGAAAAAAAGAGAGAGAGACAGAGTCACAAAACATATGTAAATTATAGCTATACTCGTATATATATTTTATTCATAAACAACAAAAAATGTATAAATAACATATAGATTGCTATTCAATTGATTGCTGCTCTGCTGCTCTAACAGTATATAGATTTCAATGACCGAAATGAGAAACAATAGAGATAGGCATTACAATCAAGCCCCAGCTATGAAATGTAATCAAGCCTCAAATTTCGAGCACGAAAATTTGCATAAAATAAACAATGCATATGGCAAGAGAGAGATACAAAGAGAGAGTATTTCCAATTTTGCCAATACAGCAACAAGATACTGTAATTAGAATTTGCATATTATTACCATGATTGACTGAGGCAGCAATGCAATCAGTGTGAGTGCGGCAAGTCCATAAATATATTAACATTCATCATACACCAGCCAGCCAGCCAGCCAACCAGCCTGTAGCATGGAATACATTTTAAAGCAATTTTTGATTAGTAAAGATAAATACTACATCGCATAGTCTTTTTATTTGCCGGGTATTTGATGATTGCTGCACTGTTGTGTGGCATGTGAAACGAAAAACCCCAAAGCTGTCAATCAAAGTCAAGGCGAATGTTTATTGCACTTGTAAAAAGGAAAACATCTTCTGGCACAATCCGAAAGCCAAAGTAAATCGCAACATATCCGATACACACACACATACACGTTAAAAGTACTTTGAGTCGCTTGGTATTTGTATCTTTATCCATATCCAGTATCAGTATCTGGCCAGAGTTATTTGTTTGCACATAAAACGAAAAGAATACGTAGACAGTGCTCTTGAGAATCGACTTGCAAAGTGGAAGGAAAGGCAACAACAATACGTACTAGCTAGAGTAGAGCACTGAAATGGCAGCAACTACTTACGAGCGTACATGCAAATGTGGAATGCAGCAACATGCAGGAGGCGCCGCAAAGTATGCTATGGAATATTTTAAATTGTTTTTCAACAAGGAATTTTAATATCAAAAACATGGCCACTAAGCTCGAAGTACACTAGCTCATACTCACACACACATCAATATACACACACACACACACAGAAACGAGAGCGTGGGATGCATCCGGATGCTGACAGACACGTACAGAGAGCGAGAGCACAATCAATTTGTGCTTCATCAAAGTTTTGTGCATATTCAACACTAGAGACCAAAAGTGCAAAAATACGAAAAATAACCAAAACAAAATTAGCTCTCCGCTTATCAAAAGAATTGAGCAATATGCGAAAGAACCGAAAACAAGCAACTTGGTGTGTGTTTTAGTGTGCGTAGCAGAGTGTGTGCTTGTTTGTTACTAATTGAAATTAATTAAGTACGCATGCTTTTAATGAAAGTCACGCCTGATTGCGTTGACTATGCAGCTATTGCCACAAATCCATTTCGCCAATCAAACGTCTACAATTCGCATTTGCAAAGAGAGCTCGAAATTTGATTCTTGTGTAAATTAGTTAATCAATGATTAGTTATTTATGATATGTTTATGATAAAATAAAAAATACTGGAAATATTTTAGCGAATTCTTTAAAAAATTTAAGTGAAACAAACTTTCTTTTTGTGTAAACTGATCTATCAAATATTACGTTATCACAGCAGGGATTTAGGTAGTATTTAATAAATTTTCTAAACAAAAACTCTTTATTTTTCTTCATAATTAACAAATTTAATCATATTTTTAATAATGCAAATTCCACAAATTATGATCAATACAGCATAAAAAGAAAATGCTTACAAATTCTAAAAATAATTTATTTGAAATAAAAATACTTAAATCTGAAATATACATACATATATAAATAAATAAAATCTTAAATATAATTTCGTTTAATTTGAGTGTAATCAAACTATATATTATATGCGGAAGTTTAAAATGTTTTCAATTATTTGTTTGCTTTGTTTCTAAAACAAATTAAAGCAGTTTAATTGCTTGATAATTCTAATAAAATTAACCAAATGAAAAATGTTGAAGCACAAAAGAAACCCATACAGATTTACTAGATTATTGAATTTAAACTAATTATAAATTAATTAAAGTCCACAACTTACTTAATAACAATTTAATTGTTAAACTTGTTCAGAAGCATAAACAAAAGTTTCTCTCAAATACGCTCCACAGTTTATCTACGCTTTTGTTATGCGAAAACTCAAGTTGAACTATGCCATAATTGAGTGAAGCCTGGTTGCGAACAATTTAGCGAAATTGATGGGGCAAACAGTTTTGCGGAACTCGGTCGTATGCTTATTATGCTCTTTCAACTGCCAAGTATTTACCCAGCATAAAGGAAGCACAAGAGCAACAAAAAAAAGTAAAGAAAACACAAAATGTGTATGCGAAATGAAAGAAGTAACATCAAAAGCGTCTGCCGAAAACTGAAACTGAAATAATTATTTATTAAAGCGTAAGTATAAAGGCGGCAGGCAAAACGAAACGAATAACTCAAAGTGCTCGGCACAGCTCTTCACGCTAAGCTAATTAGCCAGTCAGTGGAGCGGCACATGAGCAAGCAGCCCAAGAATAAGATCAAGCGGGAAGCTCATCGGTGGCCAAGTTCGGCATTTTGTCTGGCCTTGGCAAACAGTTTTTAAGCTGAACAACTGGCTAAAATGTATTTATTTCGCTACAATAACAAAAGACGTGACAATTTTCAACAAACCTCAAACTGCGTGGGCGATGGCGATGGCCATGGCCATGGCTAATCCCAAATTGATGATGCTTCGTTTCAATGTACAACGAAAAAGCAATGCCAAAAAGCAGGCAATTATTATTAACTATGCTCCAGGGTGCAAGAGCTCAGCACTTGCCATCGACATGGGCCCCCATAGGCACAGTCAACGCAGTCAACAAGAATATCGAGAGAGCGAGAGCAAGCTAAGTATATAAACCAAGTACGTGTCTGGCATATAGTTTGCTCCTTTTTATTTTTTTTTTTTTGGGTACGAACTGCAAAAAGGAACGCAACTAGTGGCAAAATGAAAGCTCAATGAAATCAAATTGCAGTCCAGAAAACATTGCAACTGAATGTTAATTTTGCCTCCACTCAAACAGAGAGAGAGAGAGAGAGATAGAGTGAGAGAGAGAACAAAGCCTTATTTTGAGAGCATCTCACAAAAGCATATTACGCATACGTAGCGTTGCCAAGGCAACTGTCGCAGCTGCACTTTACAGTTGAAATGGGCAAACGCTGCTGGCTAAATTGTATTGGCCGTACGTAATTGCTACTAATGGCTCATTATTGCCGATGCCCAGCCAGTGCAACGTGGCATGTTGCATGTTGCCACCAATTTGTAGTTCGCATGAGAAATCTAAGCGTAAAATGTTCTGTGTACTGCAACACGCAGTAATTCAGCAAATTGCAATTGAAAAACTCGACTTTAAAATGCAAATATTCCACAGAGAATTTCTTAGCTAGGTCAGCAATTCATTTGCAGTGTTGCATAAAAAAATAAATATAATTTCCACAACAAAAATAGTTGAACTCTGTATTGAAATAAAAATGGAGGCATGCACATTAAAGTCTGAATGCTGTGAATATTTGCATAAATAAGTCAGCTGCAAACCGGATGAGGAAGTCGTCGCCAAGCGACGCCGTTCATTTCTGTTACCTGTATTTTGCCTCGACTGCACAGTTTGCCTTTTATTTTATTTAGCAGCAGCGCGCGCTGTTGGCTCGATATTCTGAATGGCTGGAGCAGAAAATTGTAAATCGCCGGCCCAAGAAAACTGCAAAACATTGCAAAATGCAAATTCAGCACGTGAATGCTCGGCGTACTCGCAAACACAAACAAACAATGACACCAGCTGAAGGCGTCACATAAATACACGATTAATCTGCATCACGCAGAGCTTAAACTTGAGTCTCATAAATACAAGCATTAGTGGCTTAAGCTTTAAGTTGCTCAAGCAACTATTTACTATTTGTACAGTTGCTAAAGCTTTTAAGCACATGTTTGTTAGTTTAGCCAATAAGCTTACTGTTATTGTACACTCGTTACTTGAGAATCTTCACTTGACTTCAAGCACATAAATACACTTCAAATTGAAGCATTTAATAGATACAAATATATTTCAATAGCTTAAGACTCGCGTCATCATTATTCATTCCATGACAGTTTATAAATTTAATTTGTCTCTTAATCTTTATGCAAATTTGAACTGATCTTTAAGCTAATTATAATGCACCAGCAACAATAACAACAAAGCAAAGTACTCGAAACACTCAGAAAATATATGACTTGGGCATTTATCAGTCGACGGCATTGAAAAATAACGCACAAAACGTTTTTAATAAATTTATCTCTCCCGGCGAGAAACAAGGCCGACCAAGGACGATGACAAGGATGAGGTTGTGCGAGTGTATGAGTGTGTGTGTGTGTGTGTGCGTAAGTATGTGAGTGTGAGAGTGAGTGGGAGACAGACAGACACATACATAAATTAAACGATATATCATGCTGACATCTTAAATATTGTTAAAAACTGTCACGTTTACGTTTTCGTTGCTTACTCATTCAGTCGGTGTTATATAAGTATCATACATACTATACCTTTGGCCACGCCTCCCACGCCCCCGCTGCTGGCATCTCGCTCTGCCTCCACCTCCGCCTCTGCCTCATCCTTGAACTGACTCTGCGGATTTCTGGACTGACAGTTAATGGACCATAAGAAATTCAATTAGAGAGGTTTGCTGCTGCTCTCGTCTCAGCTTTCCCAGTCTGATGTTGTTGTTGTTATTGTTGTTGGCGACAGCATTTCGTTTGTCTGTCTGCCTCTGCTGTGTGTGTGTGGCATGCGCTATTCTTTTTGTGGCATTATTTTTTTATTAATGATACTTTAGGTTTTAGGGTAGCAGCATTACAAAGCCAAAATACGAGTAAAAAGGCAGCCTCAATTGTCAGACTGTCAGTCAAGACACTCGCTCGTTCGCTCACTCACTCACTCACTCACTTGTCTATCTATTCACTGTGCTTATGAATAGCTGCGGCTGTCTGCAAAAATTTTACAATAGAAATGCTGAATAAACGTTATACAAAAATATCGCAATTGTCATGTGCGCAAAACGTGAACTCGTATGCCTAATTAAACAGGCTTAAACAGGCATGCCAATAACGAGAGTGAATCTGTGCGAGAAATAGCCCAAATTGGCAGCGTGAAGCATTTTAATTAAGCCAAAGCAGCGATAAGCAGGCAGCAGCAGCCAACAAACATGGCTAAAAACCAAAAACCAAACAAGCAAGCACCGAAAATGCCGTCAGATCGTCTGTAACTGGCTTTTTATGTGAGAGGCGTGAGACGCTCGTCGACAGAGAGTTTTGTCTGACTAACTGTTTGCTTGTTTGCTTATTTGCTTTCCTGATTGTGTTGTGGCGGTTTCTTCGCTGACAGCCAGCGAGAGATAGAGTGAGAGAGAGTGACTGCCTTTTGCCTTCATTAGCGCTGTCAAGTGAGCGACACCTTTTGCACAGTTAGACACGTCCTCTTGCCCCACAAAATTGTGCGTGGCTTTTTCGGCTAATTTGCATAACAGCCTCCTTCTCCTGCTCCTCGTCCTCCTACACCTTGATGACGATGTTAATCAAGTGCTATCGCTATAATCAGCACATTTGTTCTTTAAACTTTATGCGCCACACACACTATTAGCGGAGCAAATCGAAATCCCGCATACGCCATGTGTGGCTTTAAAAGTAGTTTGCTCTACTTAGTGCGCGAGATGCGAGCGCATTATTAACTCTCCTTCGCCTCCGCCACCGCATTCTGTGTCAGCTTAGTGAACAGCTGCAATTATTGCCATTTCCACTGCCAATGCAATGGCAAACGACGATTGCTTGGCAAATACCAACAAATCGATCAATTGTCGCTACTCTCAAGCAGCCAGCCAAGAGCACGGCAACGAAGCAACCAAGCAGCCAAGCAGCCAAAGAGCTAAGGCAACCAGCACGAAGTCTGCATCGTTTTGATAGCTGCAAATTGCTTTTTCTACTCCACTTTACTCTACTCTACTCCAATGCAATTCCACTGCAAATGCAATGCAATGCGATACAAGAAGACGACAATGCAATTTATAACGCAATGCGCTCGAATGTATGCTATGATTTCTTTTACACGGAGCCAAACTGGCATTTCAATTATGGCTCAAGTAAATAAACTACTTAACGCTGCTGCACTCCACAACTCTACATAACAAGCTTAACATTATAATTGCGTTTCTCAGTTATATTTTTATTTCCCTCGTTCCCCAGTTTATACATTTATACGTGGCACAAGTTCAGATTTCCAATTACAAGTTAAATCAAGAAAACCAAAACTATCAAACTGCAGAGAACCAAAAGCATTTTCATTGTTCACAATTTCTTTACGTGTCGCTACACAAATGCCCAAAAACCAAAAGAAAAATATGAAAAATGAAGCAAACGAAAAAGCTAAAAGATACAATGACCACTTTTCCCCCACCTTCGACTTTCCCCCTCTCAACATGGAAACGTCGCGTCGTTAGATTTGTGCAGTGAACTGTGTGCATTTCATATTGTACTTCAATTAAACAAAATAGACGTTTCAATGGGCAGCGCTCTTGACTTCTGACAAAAGAAAAATTCGTTTTTCGTTCCTTTGGCCTGCAATATTTGGACAATTGAGAAGCTATTGTAGTTCATTATGGCAATAAATTAGCAAAATGTTTTCAAACAAAACTAAATTAAGTGAGCTTAAGCTGAATTCATTAACATTTATTTGTTATTAATAGTGTTGTTAATTAGTTTTATATATTTTATTTTACACCTTATATTTTTTTTTCTTAAATTTATTTGTTGTTGAAAGTGTTTTTTATTAGTTTTATATATTTTTTTTATCACTTAATATTTATTTTTAATTTGAGTGAGCTTAACTGGGTTGTTTTTTGCTAAGATTTATTTATTATTTTTGAGAGTGAGGTTTATTAGTTTTATATATTCTATTTATCACTTGCAATACATGAAATGAAATAAACAAGAGTGAGGCAACAGCTGCAGCATTATACGTAAATATTTAAAATTTACAAAATATTAAATCAAATGCCGATTAAAGCATTCTGTAAAAAAAGTATACCTTTGAATATTTTTCGCTTAGATTAAAAGTGAAATAAAAAAAAGCTTAATGCGAGCATTAATTAAAAATGGGATTTGAAAAATCACCTTAAAGCATTGCAGGTGGCACGCTATTAAATATCTTGTTTAAGTGCTTTATAACTTGGTCTTAACTTTATAACATAAAATAAAGTTATGACTGGCAGCTAAACTCTTCTATTAGCCGTCATTTATTTATGTTTGGAAACTGTGCCAAGAAGTGTAATTATTTAAATTGCAAAACCCATTTTAAAGTAACTTTTTTATTTATGAATTCTTAAAGCAGCCTCAAGTGCAGTGCAAAAGTTTGCATTTGAAGTTAATAGACCACAAAAATGTGAAATGGCGATGGTAAAGTGTCTTTGACCTCATGCTTGCATTGTTTGTCTTAATTAATTTTGAGTGTGCATTAAATAGCCAACAGCTGATTGAGTGCTTGACTAATGTTTCAAGGCAGCAATTCAGTTGGCTTTTTAGTTACAGTTGCAGTTAAGTTAAGTTTTATTTTTTGTAGTGCGGAGAATGCTGACCACAAGAGCTCTCACCGTTTATGAACAAGGCTGTGAAAAGGTCAAAAGTTCGTTCAAATTGAAGTACATGTAAGCAAAGTTCTAAGTGCTCGACGTAACAGCAACAAAAAAAAAACAAATACAACAAAAAAGAAAAAGAATAACAACTACAACAATACTTCATTCGTTTATTGTTTGAAGTGTGCTCAGAGAGCATGGCAGCACTTTTGGTAACTGTTTTCATCAAGGTTTTAGCCATTACATACATATATGTATACTACATATCTACACATCTGAAGAAAACTTTTGATTTTTGAATAAACCTAACAGAAAATAGTAATACAAAAAATTCGACAAGTGCCAGTGGCAAACTTGTAATTTTATAAGAAACTTATAATGAATATGCAATTTAGAAAATCAAAAAAGGAGCAAAACAATCTATTTGATATTTTTTCTATATACATATAGAAATATTTTTATTATTATCTAATCCACTGGGGACCTAAATGCCACAGACAAAGTTAATCTTCATTATCCCCTTTCTTTAAGAGTGATCGCTAAGCTCTAAATTATATATTTTTCGAATGTAGTACTTAATTAATATACCAAGTATGGCCTTCGGTATAATTTAGTATTTTTGGATGTATTATTTGGTATATTTAAGGAATAATACCGCACTTTTTTTGCTTCCATTCAAAGTGGCAAGCGAATATCTTTCAATATATTTCTTTCATGTTTAAATTATTACTTATAAAAAGATCTATTTTGATCCAATATTATTAGCACTATTGTTTCCATACACTTAACCCACATCACACAACAGAAAACAGATAAACATTAGCCCTAAATAATCATGGTTTTTATATAACAAATGCTATATTTATTGGCATATTGAATGCCCTATTTACACAATTGCCAACAGTTAATCTAAATAGTAACAGATTTAAAATTGTTCACATACCGTTTAAATCGAAAAACAAACAGAAACCGATTGAATATCGTTTTAATGTATCTAAACTAAGTCTGAGTAGTTATTAAATTGTTTACTTCTAAAAGTGTTGCCGCCTGTTTCAATACCTTTTCTTGATGCAGAACGCACAATCAAAAGTCAAACATTTAACTCACATAGTAATGTTTTTTAATTGTTCCTTGCAGTCGCTTTAAAATAGAAATTGAATTGTCATTGGGAGCTGAGTCGTTTTTACCCCTGTTGGATACTGTTATTGTTGAGCTGCAAGTGGTATTTATAATATGCCTTTGTGGCACATCCCTGCCACGCCCACTGGCATGCAACAGAGGCACAAAATGCGTATGTGTGTGAGTGTGTGTATGCGTAGGTGTGTGAGTGTGTGTATGCGTATGTGTGTGTGTGTGGTACCTGGGCTGCAGACCAGAAAACCATATTCGGCATTGCAATGTTAACGAAGCAAACGAAGCACAGAGAAGCCACAAAGCAAGAATCAATTGAAATCAGCATATGGTAAACGGGGACAGACCTCAAGGGGTGAAAGAGTGAGGAGGGATGCAAACGTGGGGCAGGGGGAAGGGGAAAGGTTTGCCGTGCTGAGCACAAAAATCATTGCAATTCTCATTCATTGAATCGGAATGCAGCCTCTTGCAGTGCTTGTGGTAATTTTCGCAATTACTCTGCCCAGCCCAGGGGCTGCTGTTGCCAGTTGGCCAGCTGCAGCGTGTAAGTGGAAATTACAGGGGACAAGGGAGAGGGATCGAGAAGGGAGAGGCGGGTAAATGGGGCATGCGGCTAATGCGCACTTAAATATTTCATTTTGTGACGGGCGAGCAAGTGCAGCATAAACTGGCCGAGGCATAGTAATAACAATGACAGCCAACAATGGCAACAAATAAGCCGAAAAATAAACAGGAACCCAGCTAAACAAATAACAGTAAATAACAGCAGCCCAAGCCACACACGCACACTCACACACACTCTAGATTGTGTATGTATGTGTGTGTGGACACATAGACAAGGCGCACCAAATGGCACACTAATCGTCTGCGCATTTGCTGGCCGCCTTTTTGTTTGCCTCTGCCTCTGCCTCTCTCTCTTTATCTCCCATTGTTGTTGCCTAGCAAAAAAAAAACACAAGTGAGAAAGCTAAAGTCGCGTGTGTTCGACTTTGGCATACCCGTCACCCGTATTATTCTGAAAATATACCAAATGAATATACCGACTAAATACTAAAATATTCCGTTCCCTGTTTTCAATCTAAGAAGAACTTTGGGATATTATTCTTAAAATATACCAAACCAATATACCATAAAAATACTAAAATATACCGTTCCCATTTTTTTTTTTAAATAAAAGCAACACCTTGCGGTATTATTCTTAAAATTTGGCGAATTAGTATATAGAAAAAATACTTAAATATACCGAAACCTATATTTCTTATATTTCAATTAAAAAATAATACTATATCTATGCCTATCGCCTCGGCGGTTGACGCTGATCACCAATGAATATACCAAAAAATACTATAAATTACCAAAAGCTATATTTGGTATATATATTTCCAGGTATATATATATACTGTAGCAGCGCCTAGTAAAACATCATTTATGTCTATCATCTCGACTGTTGACGCTGATCAAGAATATATATAATTTATGGGCTCGCAGATTACCCGTACTGCCTGTTACATACATTTCCTGTAGGCACAAAGTTAATGCACCCTTCTACCCAATGGATAGCGGGTATGAAAACAAAAACACAGAACTTTGCATGCCACGAACGTTTTTCGGGATGCGGAGTGCCACGGGGCGTATGTGTATTGTCGTGTTCGTGTCTGGCGCTGACGCTCTGAAGCTGGCCCACAAAATGGGTCAATGGAACTTTATTTTGTTGCAGCAGACACAAATCGCCAGGGCAGTTGCCGCCGCCAAAAGCCGAAGCCGTTGCCGTTGCCGTTGCCGTTGCCGTTGCCGTTGCCGTTGCCGTTGCCGTTGCCGCCAAACGTTGCACCAAATAAATTTCAAATGCTGTCACATAAATTTCAACTTCTATTCTCTTATTTTTTTTTCCTTTTTTTTGGTTTGTAATATCATTTCGTATCGTATCGTTTGGTGTGGCGTTGTTGTAGCTAGAAATTAAATTTGACTGCAGATGGTTAATAGGTCTGCAATGTGGCCATAAAGTGGCCATAAATAAGACTGTGCAACAGCAGGCGACAACTAAAGCGGGGCGGAGGGGTGCAAAAATATAAGTGCCATCGCTTTTTTCTTCACCTATTGCCCTTTAAATGGCTAATTATGTGGCAACGATACAAAAGCACAAAAAAAATCACTTAGGCAAAAATTTGTTTAGCTTGTCACGCACACACACCACACCACACACACAGGCACAGACCCACACCACACAGCGGGCCGTAAACAAATTGCATGAAAACTTTCTCTGATGCGCTTATTAAATTTATTTAGCATGCAAAGTGAATGCCTTTTGGGAGCCACAAGTTTGCTGTGCTCTGGAAACTTTCAAGCCCGAAAAGGTATTTCAACATGACGAAAAGTATTATTTGTGCTCACGTCTAACATGCAACATGCGCCTGACTCCATTTTAGCCGCAAAGCGTATTCAATATTCGTCAAAGTGAACGATTTGCAAGTGGTTTGTAGTCTCTTTAACAAAACTTGAAGATGCTCTCATCTGGGCTGTTGCTGTATGCAAAAATCAATAAGCCAAATGACAAACTCAGTATGCCGCAAGGCCCAGCTTAATAGCATACACACACACACACACACAGACACGCACATGACATGGCTGTTACAGAGTTGTGTTGATTTTAAGCCCGAGGTTTGTTAGTAAAAACAGCAGCAACATGCAACATCATCACATGTTGCAACATCAGCGAAAGTTTACCAACTGTATCATTATTTGTGCAATTTGTACTTTGTATTTACCAACTGGAGCACACACACACACATATCCATACACACACACGTACACTCACTTCCCCTCACATACACACACAGAGACGGAGCCTTTTCATTTGGTTTTCTTGCCTGCCATCTTGCTTGATATTTCAATTCAGTTCAGCTGGCTTCTGTTCACTTTTCTGTGTTAATTATATAGACATGCAACTGCGCTTGCATTTTCATTTACATTTCCATTTGCAAATATGCATGTTAGTCGCAACACATGACAAACTTTAATATTCGTCTGGTCCCAACAATAACAACAACAATAATAAACTAATTAAATAACATGTTCAGCCTTATATCAACTCGCCATGACACCCAAAATGAACTCACTAATATGCAAATTATTTGTATTAATGATTTTTAGTTAAATAAAATGTTCATATTGTCATCTGATAGCAGATTGCATTTAAATTGTCTTGTTTATGGCATACAGTGGTTACAAATTCATTTCAACAACAATAAATTATTGATCAAATATTTTGATAAGTAGATTCAGTAATTATATTAAAGACTCATTCGTTCTTTATCGAGTGCAAAAAGTATTTAAAATATTAATATGAATAAATGAATTTTCCATTTTAAATGAAACTTAGTATTTATGCCAAAGACTTATTTTATACTGATTAAAGTACAAATGAAGTGTTCAAAAGCAAGACTGAGTTTAATATTAATAATATCAATACTCTATTTGCATTTTTCATTCTCTACTTTCAAATTCTAATTAAGATTACTTGGAATGTGTGAAATTATAAAAAAATGTATTTATTATACACATTAAAAGTTGTTTATCGGATAAACATATTTTTATGTTACATTATAAAATTAATTAAATCTGTTTTAACTACCATTGACTTATCATAACATACTGCTCAAATATTTATATATAAATAATATATATAATGGTACTGTTTAAATATTGAACTATGTATTTATTTAGCATGTACAATATTAATTTGATTGTCTCTTAAACACAATAATATATTTATTTAAAAATTTAACTTGTTTCATTAATTTCATTATTATAGTTTTACTCAATTAATCAATCGTTTATTTATTTAGAAATTAAGTTAGTATTTTCACAATTTTTTTATACTCACCAGATATTTGAGTTCCACTTTTTATATGGAAATTTAATTAAGCAAAATACGCTATAATTAACAAAACAAGCAATTGCACATTTATTTGTTTGCAAAAAGGATGAAAAACGGAAGAAAACAAATAAAAATTAGACATGAATTGAAATTAATTGTGAGCATTGTTGAATTGTGGTCAAGAGGTGAAAGGCCAACTAAATGTGCAATGGAAATCTAAATTGGTTTTATGGTTTCAGTGGTGCGCATAAAAAAATGCTAATTAAATCCAACTAAAGCTGCAACAAAAACAAACACAGTTATTAAATATTGCACAAATAAATAATTTAATCTCATTTTTAAACAACAAGAAATATATTAAATTGTTCTACCCAAAGGGTAGAAGGGTATTATAACTTTGTGCCGGCAGGAAATGTATGTAACAGGTAGAAGGAGGCATCTCCGACCCTATAAAGTATATATATTTTTGATCAGCGTCAACATCCGAGACGATATAGCAATGTCCGTCTGTCCGCCTGTCCGTCCGTCCGTATGAAACACTGGATCTGAGAGACTATAAGAAATAGAGCTATAATTTTTTTTCGACAGCTTTTGATATATTTGCACGCAGATCAACTTTGTTTCTAATTTTTGCCACGCCCCCGCGAATCAAAAAAATCTAATAACAAGCCTAATTTTAAAGCTTGAGTTGCGAATTTTGGTATATATAATAATTAATGTAGTAGTTATGATTCCTGGTTGCGATCAGATAAAAATTGTGGAAGTTATTAAAGAAATACTTTTGTATGGGCAAAAACGCCTACTTACTAGGGGTCTTAGTGGCTTTGGCTGACAATCTGGTATATTGTGCCGTCTATGGTATATTTCGAATACTATATCGATATATAAAACATACCATTTGGTATATCTTTAGTATTTTCGGTATATTTTGAAAATAATACCGCAATATTTTGCCTTTATTAAAAATGGTATCTCACAGTCGAGCACACTCGACTGTAACTTTCTTACTTTTTTTTATCAGAAGTGTTTGAAATGCCTTTTCAATGTATTATTAGGCACTTGTCGGAAGTTTGCAGTGAAACTCAACAAGTTTTTCATATATATATTTAACACAACGCGTGGATGGCACGCGTTTGTGTCATATTATGAATATTACGTGTATTTTAAATAACCATGGCAGGAAAACTATGCGAAAGTGGTAAAAGTAGCGAGCGTCTGGGGCGCGAAGCCGACAAACACTTATGCAAATTTTTCCATAGTTTCCTCCACACACACACACACACACACACACACACACACACACACACACACACACACACACACACACACACAGAGGAGGCTAAAGGAAATACAAACATTTGCCGCCTTTTAGCAGCATAATTTTGCGAGAGAGACACAAAAGAAGAGAGCGCGAGACGTGTTTATGTTTTCGGATGCGTTGCAAAATGACATCCTGTCACATTTCCCGACACGCTCCTTATGTGTGTGTTAGTGCGCTGCCATCTGTCGGCATCCCGCGTAACATACTAAAAAGCATATGTGTGTGTTCGTGCCGTGTATGTGTGTGTGTGTGTGTGAAGTGCGTGACTCCCGACGCGACAAAATCGACCCTCAAAAAAACGAGAGAAAAAAAACAGACAATCTCACTCACTCACTGTCTTGCTGACTGACTGACGAACTGACTGACTGACTGAGTGAGGCCCATTTTAAAGCCTTGTCACTCCGGTAACCGGCAAACCGGCAGCAGCTGCTCGACAATCTGTCCAAAATATATAAATGTTCGTATGTATGTGTGTCTGCAAAAGCACGTTTTATTTAAATTTCACGGCTTGGCTTCTCAAGTATGAAAAGAATAAAACGTTAACAGGCTCAAATGAACAAATTTCGTATTTCCGTATAAATATGTTGCCAGCTCACACACACACACACACACACACACATGACTTTTATGCTCATTTAATAAGGCAATATTGAAATTAACATTATTTTTTATGTTTTTGATTCCCAACGTAGGCACTTTGAGCCTGAGCCTCAGCCATAAAATTCCAAAGCCAGGCTAAGACACTCAGTATTTATGGCTCTTAATAATTATAATAAAAATCCAAATGAAAATGAAAATGAAAATAATAAAAGCAAATACAATTTCAAGCGACTGTCAGGCTTAACTCTCATAAGTGCGTTCTTTTTACAACATTTAATGAGATACCAAAAATATCACAATTCTGAGAATTCTAAGCTATTTGGATTGTATTTCAATCTTCTTATACTAAATTTTGCTAATAAGATATTGTTGTATAAATTTGTGAAAATGTTTTAATTTATTTTACCATTTTACACTATTGTTATACTTTTTATATTTAATATATGTAAAGGAAAGTTATTCTAAAGCTCATTAACATGTAAAATAAAAGTGCAGAGATTAAATAAATAAGACATAAATTCCATTAAAGTATATATTATGCATTTTACATTCTTAGTATAAACTCAATTTGATTTTGTTAAATAAAAAAAGAAATACAACTTGTCAATTGGTCAAGTAAATTAACAAAAAGTAAACAGTTTTTGTTGCATTTAAATTAAATCTTGATATAAAGACTAACTTATTTTTTAAATATAAAATACTACTCCGGTCGAAAAATGAGATGAATTTGCGTGTAAATTGAAAAATCTTTATTAATTCTTCTAAATCAATTTCATCTCATTTAAAGTAATTCCCTTACGACGTTTTGTATTCCCAAATTTTCTTTTATAATGGGTTTCACAGATCCTTTCGATATTCCGATCGTATAAGTTAGGTCTCCAACACATCAAGCGACGATTTTTGAGGACTAATTCCATCACTTCATTCCCGTGCTGTTCATCTGTTGATGTTTGCGAGTCCTCAACTCATTCCCGGGCCTCTTTAAAGTCTTTGTACTACTTATAAATATTTTTCTGCAACATAGTAGAATCAACAAAGGTCTTCCGTAATGTCCTTAATGTTTTCGCAGCCGAAATTTCATTCCGCAAACAAAATTTTATGAAACTTCTCTGCTCAAATAAATCAGACGTTGTAAAAACCGCAAAATACACTCATGGTCGCTTGGTAAAAACAAGCGTAAATATATTACTGATAATGGCGTTGACATGAAATTTATAAAATTAAAACTTGTAAACAAACTATATAAATAGATAATCTTCAAAACAAAGAAATTAAATCATTCTATAAACAACAATTCATACAACGTTTGTATGCAATCAAAAGGTAAAATTAACTTCCAACTCGATGGTATACATTATAAAAAATTGTGCCATTTACAGAACACGAAATAATTAATAAAATTTTCATTCAATAGTATATAAAATAAAATGTAAGGTGATTTAATAAACACAAAATAAATAATCTTTGAAGCATAGATCTAAAATCGTTTTATGCAATCAAAAATATTATTTTTAAACACACATTTTTTATTTCGATGGCGTTCTAAAATCTAAATTAAATAAAGTTGAGCGGTTTAATAAACAACAAGTCAAAGCACTGACATTAAATATTTATATTAATAAGATAAATGCGAGTTCAATTGAAAATTGACTAAAATTGTTTCGAGCTCGCAATTTTCATGCCATAAATCAAGAAGTAGGCAATGATTTGGTTAGTAATCCATTAAGTACTTGCCAAGTTACCAGCCCTGAATCTTAAGTACTACCACAAAAAAATCAAACCCCAACTCGCACGCTCTTACCAATTTCAGCAGTTGAAAGTCCTGGCTCAACTGTAGAAATTTCTCTTTAGAGCTAGCGAAGAGAGTGACGAACCAAGAGAGAGAGTGAAATGTTTGGCGTGCTCTTAAATCGAGTATACGCAGAGTTGTTCCATATATTAAGAGTTGATTGTTTGATGTGAATTATTTGCATACAATTTTAATTTGTTGCTCTTGTTCAATGCCGTGTAGAGCACTCATCGCCAATTTAACTAAGTACCTGCTGCTGATGCTGCATGAGACCCAATTGTAGTACAGTATAAGCCGAAAAGCTTAAACATTTGCCAAACCGCAAAAACCGACAATTGGCCTGGCATTTGAAATGCGCTTGCAGGCAGGCACTCTGCATATTAATCCACAGTACATAGTAATGCACTTACACACATTGCCACACACACACACACTCATGCAGACACCGTATGTTATTTGAGGCTCTTCGAAGGCAATTCTACATGATTTTGTAAATTATATTAATTGCTGGACCGCAGAGTGTCAAAAGGATTGCATAAATCGCATCTGGCTTTTACTTTTGCATACAATTACAATAATTGACACACATATGGGCTTATGGTATACATATACTTTATTTTATTTGCCTTTCAGAGTTGTAAATCGTTCGCATAGATGATATTAAAGTTGCGGTTGAATTATAGCAAATGTGTGAACACACCTGCTATTGCTACTACTGACTAACACATAGATACATATAATATATGATTGGAACTTACCTAATGCCTATTAGTTCTCCAATGGGATTTCCTATATCCATTGTTGGCAAATTGAATGTGTATGCCGCATTTGCGGTTAAGTTGTAGAAAATGTGTTAATGCCACACAGATGTGGAACATATGTATATATTTATCTTTAATTTACAAATGGCATCGCAGAGTTTAAAGTTACTCACTGAGCTTTGTTTTATTGTTTTTAACGGTATATGTAGAGCAACCAGTTTTAGTAAATGCCAAAATATTTCTTTACTGTTTTAAAACAATTTGCTTTTATTTTGGTTTTTGTTTTAATTTGGATGAACGATCATGAACGTTAACTACCCAAAAATTTTACTAAAGTTTATGTGAATTGAATACATTTTTAATTTGAATATTTTGCAGTTAATATCAGGGTTTATATTACATTACTAAATCAAGCAAAAATATTTCATAAATATTTTAATATAATAATCAAATTTTATTCAGCACAAAAAAATACTTTGAACTATATTGTATGCTTTTAATATTTAAAAAAAAATTCGGTTACGTTGGAAATAATTTGCAATTTCATAAATAATTGTTTTTAATTTGTATAACAATTCATAACTTTTATAACGATTCATTGACATGCAATTTTATTAGGGTTTATATAACTATATATTATATATAATATTATTATATTACTCAACATTTCATCAAGCAAGTCTTTTATTAATATAAATATCTTATATTTAATAGCAATGAGAAGCACGAAAGAAAAGTGGTGGTATATTGGAAAACAATTTGTAATGTCATAAATTAATGTTTTATTCATCATACCCGATACTCATAGGGTAGAAGGGTATTATAACTTTGTGCCGGCAGGAAATGTATGTAACAGGTTTAAGGAGGAACACTTGATCTCAGAGACAACAAGAGATAGAGCTATAATTTCAAATTTTTGCCACGCCCTTTTCCGCCCCCGCAAATCAAAAAAATCGAATAACAAGCGTAATTTTAAAGCTAGAGTTGCGAATTTTGGTATATGCAATAATTACTGTAGTAGTTATGATTTGCAAATTTGAAAATTTGATTGCAATCAGATAAAAATTGTGGAAGTTATTAAAGAAATACTTTTGTATGGGCAAAAACGCCTACTTACTAGGGGTCTGAGTTGCTTTGGCCGACAATCTGGTATATTATGCCGTCTATGGTATATTTTGAATGTGGTACTATATCGATATACCAAACATACCATTTTGTATATTTTTAGTATGTTTAGTATTTTGGTATATTTTGAAAATAATACCGCACTATTTTGCCTTTATTAAAAATGGGTAGCGGGTATCTCACAGTCGAGCCCACTCGACTGTAACTTTCTTACTTGTTTTAATTTGTTTAAGAATTCAAAAGCATTATTTAAACAAGTTTTCCATAAAAATTTTAACATTAATACTTTAACTTCAACGTATTATTATTATGTTTTAATGAAACTATTAATAAATAATAGATAGGTAGGACCGGCAGCCTCTGCTAGGGGAGGAGCATAGACCTATGCCGGTAATAAATAATAAATAAATAATAAAGTTTGGTTGTTGTCATAAATTAATTGTAGCTAATGTGAATTAACTTCATAGTTAATAAAGCATTATTAATATATGTATCTAATAATAGTTATATAGATAACCTTTAATTATTTAATACATGGATGATTGATAACATATGTTATGTAAAGTACAGTTTGATTCACTTTAATAATACTGATTCTACTTTTGACGACTGCTGGTAGACTTCTACTACCGATACTCTACCTCTTATGACTAAAGCTCGTCTTCCAACAACTGATGCTCTACTTTTCCCGGCGACTTATGATACCGATAGCTTAGTGTCTATCGAATTGTCAATGCCTCCGCTGTTACATATTTCAATTTAAAAAAAAATTCTACAATAAAAGCTTTCCAACATAATCTAGGCTTATTAAATTGTAAATAATTCGTAATATTATAATACTTATTATATATTCATTTTTGTTTTTTTCTTTAGTATAAGTCGAAAGATATTTTGCTCCCTTTAATCATAGTTATTTGTATGTATTTGATAGTCTTGTTGCATGTTTCTCTATGCTCAGTGTTGTTAAACGAAGCACTAGTAAAGTTTTAGTTCGTACTAGAAGTGCTTGCAGTAAACTTTTAAAGTGTTTTCATAAAGCCATTTAAAGCAGCTATCCGAGTAACTAAACACTTTGGGGTCACGCACTTCAGGTAGGAAGAAGTCCACGCAAACCGGAACTGGAAACGGAAAATTCCATTTTATATGATTTGCACTTGACAATCGAAATGTGCAGTACTCTTATTGTATACTCTCGTACTCTATATGTATGTAAGTACTTGTTTCTGCGGTTTATCCGCACACACACAGAAACACACACACCCACATACACAGAGAGATGAGACGTGCACTATAATATTTTTATATGAGCTTCAAAAGTTTTACTGCGACTGTCGGAATGTGTGAGTGTGAGGAGAGTAAAAGAGAGGAAAGGAGAAGGAAAGACGAAGGATACAATAAAAAGGGCGAATGAAGCAACGAGAGGGCAATACGCACTCACGTTCATAAATGTAATGCAATTTCAAATAGAACTTTATTTAATTGAGTATTTTGGTATTAAGGTTGTCGTCAGAGCACACACACACACACTTCTACACACTCCCACACAGATACACACACATACGTTGGTGATAGTTTTCATGTAAAGTGTTCAGAGCTTTGCAAACTTTGTGTGTCATTTTGAAAGCAGCTGCTTTTGCGGTTGCCTATTGTCTATATGAACTTGAGGAATTTTAATAAAGTTGCGCTCAGCCGAAGGCTGCAAAATAGCGCAACGACACTGGCTTAAAGCGCCACTTAAATTATGGATTACTTTTGATGTGGGTCAACAAGTTAAGAGGCGAATGAAAGCTTATTAAACTAACAAGAAATGCTGTTGATAAAAACATAGTTTATTCAAATAAAATTTGCTGGAACCTTTGAATGTGCTTTAAATTGATTTTGCAATATTATTTGAGTAACAATAAATGGCTTTGAGCATCACTTGAAATAAGAAAAACTATTTTGGCCATTTTCGCAAGCTTTAAGCAATTTATTTTATGACTCGTTTATAACGTATGAATATATACATGTATAGTCTTAGCTTGGTTCAATTTTCTTTAATAATTGTAAAAATGCATTGACTTTTGCTGCAGAAATAAATTCTGTTTTGCCGATTCAATTGAATTTACCGGCCAAATGGTTTTCATTTCAATTCCGGAAAATTTAGTAAATTGATAAAGTGAAATGCACAACTTCATTTTGTTTTTATGCTCGTCTGTGTGTGGCGAGTGTTCTCGGTTACTGCGGCAATAAAAAATGCTAAACAATAAATAAGGAGCAAAAAGCGCAGTGCAAAGACAGTGAGAAAGAGATTCCGAATGCGGGGAGTGAGAAAGTGTGGCGGAGTCAGGGCGGAAACGGAAGGAAGGAAGGAAGTAAGAATGATGCTCACATGAGTTTATTATGCGATACGGGGTATTATCCGCCAGCTAACAGAGTTTACACACACACATGTGTAAGACAGAGAATATGTGTGTGAGTGTGTGTGTGTGCACTGAAGCATCATTTTATTTATGCTCATAATGCTGCGCAATGAATAATTATGCAAATGGGTCAACCAGTGGTCAAGTCGCCTGCCAACCATTTTGTCCAAAAGGGGATTTTGGCCTCGAAGCCAGATATAACCACAAGCCAGTCACTGCTGGCTCGCTTTCTTCCTCTATATCTTCCCTCTGCAGCTGCTGCCAGTCTTCTCCAGTTACAAATTACAAGTTTGCACAATTTGCCAAGCACTTAAGCCGCATTGCAGTTTGCCCAAAATATGACCATTAACATTTAACGCTTACTTCACGTTCACTTCACTTCACTTTTTCCAGAGTTAAGATTCTTCTTCAAATGAAATAAAAAATTCGCTTTTAATCGTTTATTGGAAGAAAAATGCTTAAATGTCGCTGGCAGTTCAGCGAAAATAATTAACAACTTTTTGCCTCTGGGCCAAAAATCGCAGCTAACAAATTTTCAAGCTTTATGTACTTTTTGAGATTTTGTTTTTTTTTTTTTTTTTTTGGCACGCCTTTTGTCGCCAAGGCTTCGCTCAAGTGCAAGTCCAAGTCCAAGTTTTTCCGCGTAAAACTTTGTTGCCTTTTGATAGAAACTTCAAGTTTTTCGTCTGTGCCACTTTGATATTTGAGATTCTTGGCTTTAGCCTCAGCTAGCTGTCTGGTAGCTCGTGAAACTCTTGGACCCCCCTCAATGATCCCCTCTGAAAACTCAGACACAACTTAATCGTCTCTATTCGCATTTCAATTTCATGAACTTGAAATAAATGCGATCTATTCACTTTTATTTTTGAGAAAGGCTCCAAATCAAAACAAACTTTTGGAATGAGCTCCTTAAAAAATATATGTAGAATATTTTTATATTTTTTTATATATATATATTTTATTGTATTTTTAGCTGCATAATATTTATTAGACGAAGCAAAAGCGCAAAGCAGCTGCTGACTCTAGGCGAATAAATCAATATCGCATTAACTGCTTAGTCGGCCAAAAAAGTTTTTGCCTAAATATCCCAAGCATATAAATAACGAAATGTCAAAAAGTTTTTGCCCAACAATTTCTTTACCAAATTAAACTGGCAACTCCGCAGTCAACTGCAAATGTTGCGTCCATTTTGATAGCCTTTTGCCATGGACACGAACACGGACACGGATACGGATACGGACATGGACACTCGAAACATCTTCCTTGAAATCTTTCAATATTATTCGCTTTCTCTTTATGGAATATGCAGTTTAGGCTAATTGGTAAATTAATTAACAGATTTCTGTCAAAAAGTTTGCTTTAAAGATGCTGTGTTTATTGCTAATTAATTTTTGGGGAATGAACAAAAATTTGCATAAATTTGTGTATTAGTAGTTGGCAGCATCAGCCAAGCTGTCAAAACAGGTTCTTTCATTATTTTCGAATATAATGAAAATGCCATCACGAAACATACGAAACAAATTTCACAAACTATTCGCCATAGTAGTGTGGCGCCATCTAGGGTTCATTTACATGCATTTAAAGTGCAGCTCTTTTGGTGAACATTTTCGCATTATGTTAACGAACAAAATTAAATTCTGCATAAATATAATAATAGAAAAGCATCTCTTCGCTTCTTCCGCACCACATCTTTTATCCGTATGCCATTTTGCCAGCAGTTTTACATATTATTATTATTTCATAAGCCAGGGATACTTGCATGCTTTTGCTTTTGCTGTCGCTTGCAGTAATAAAAGGAAGCTTAGTGCTTTATTTTCGATTGCTTTTAATTAATTCTGTCTGTGAACTTTGAGTGTGTTTTTCTGCTCGTAATGTGGCAAAAACAAATTTCACTTTGATGCATCAGCATAAGAGAAATTAAATAAAGATAATTAAATGAAACTTGTCGAGAAAATATTGCAATTTGCTGTGACTTCAGAGGTGATAAATGACTGAAGTCGTCGGTGCTTCAAAAGCAGTAAATATAATAAAGTTTTAATTAGAATCCCAAGTGATTAATTAATGCAATAAACAGAGCAGATAGTTTTGACATTAAGCTGGAGTAAATACATTCAAAGCACTCGGATCAAAGTCAGTCAAAGCCTTTATTATTATTTTGTTTACTTTCATTCGATTTTCTGGCAACAAATTTGATCCAGAACTTTTCCTTTGGCACCATTGTAAAGCCTTGAATGCTGCTCATCATATCCTTTACCGTTTTCTCTGCTGGCTCCAATTGGAATTTGAGTATTAAATGATACACTATGGACTTGACCTCCATCAAAGCCAAGCGATTGCCTGAAAAGGCAAAAATAATAAATTAGAAAATAAATAGAATTAAATAGAATTAAATTTGTATAAGACACCCACCAATGCAATTTCTGGGTCCAACACCAAAAGGTAGATAAGTAAATGGTTTAATCTCTTGCTTATTCTCGTCGGAGAAACGTTCAGGTCTAAACTCTGTGGGCTCTGCAAAGTTCTCTGGATCATAGTGTAATGCAATTATGGGTATAAAAAGAACATCTCCTTTCTTTAACGATACCACAAACTGATTGTTTTCATCCTTCAGGTCGATATCTGCATTACACAAGCGATCAGTTCGAGGAGCTGGCGGCCATTTTCGCAATGCTTCAGATACAACCATATCAAGATACTTCATATGCACCAGAGTATCGTAGTCCAGAGGTTTCCCCTGCAGTTTCTCTTGTACTTCGCGAATTTCATTGTAAAGCTTGAATTGTACTTCGGGATTCTTGCATAACTCGTAGGTGAGAAAGCAGAGGCAGGTGGAAACCGTTTCAAAGCCAGCGAAGAAGAAAAGCAGACATTGAGCCAATAAATCGTCGTCTGAAAATTGTTTTTCCGCCGCTCCTTCAGCCTCTCCCTGTCGTTGCGCCTCCATTAGTAAATGTATCATATCTGGTCGTATTATCTCGTGTTCCTTACGATATTTCATAGCATCAAACACCAGACGCTTAAAGTAATTAATGCTCTTCTCATCAAACACACTAACTCGCAGAGCCTGCAGAAAAGAATTTTAGAATTAAACTGCATAACCCAGCAATATTTTAGACTAACCTTCATTATCTTTGGCATGACGCTAAAGAGCAATCCTTTAATGATTGCAGTGCTCGTCAATTTCGTTACAGACTGTCCAATTTTAAAGAACTCGTTCTCCTTCTCCTCAAAGGAATCCACTTTGATGCCAAATGCAGCAGATGCAATTACATCGTTAGTAAATCGCGTGAAATAATCCTTCATCTCCAGCTCAATGCTATCAGCGCCTTTTTCTTTAATTTCCCCAGCGATATATTGAACTCCAAGCTCACTGCAGACATTAATCAGCTCATACATCGCTCGCATTTTCTTTCCCGTAAATGTGGGTGTCAATATATTTCGCATATTTTTCCATTTGCGATCTTTAAGCTGAACGAGACTCTTCGAGAGAAGAGATTCAATTTTATCTGATCCCGAGTGATTCATAAAATGATCAAAGTCCTTGACGCCCACATTCTTGATCAATTCCACGTCACGCACCACAAAAATGGGATCACGCAAGAAGTACAATCCATAGACTTTGCAATCCCGATACTCCCGATGCTGATCGATTTGCTTTTGCAATTGCGGCACGGAACCCAGAAAGTCGCCGAGCCCAAAGTTGCCCATCAAAGGCTTTGGCGTCTCATGGCGAATGCCGCGTTCTAAAAACGTCTGATATTTGGCCACAGACCATTTGTAGATCAATGCCAACAGCACAATGACAAGTGTACCGATTATCAGATACATTACCGGCTTTATAATTTAGATACTATAAACAGATACGAATAGATATTTATGCGAAGCGGTCACTTTACTTGGGAACTTTACAGGGCGAGCACAAAATAACAACTAATGTCGCAACATCTAAACGAAATATAGAACCCGGGAACTCTCTCGACATCTAATCAGAAATACGAAAACAAAAAACATTTATACTCAAAGAGAGAGATATATGTACATATTCATTCATTAGAACTATGCTCACTGCGAATTCTCAATTCTCTCGTTGCAGCAAAATCTATTTAAATTTATGAAATAAATTATTCGCTCTCCCAGTCCACAAACCAGTTTTGCGTTGTTTTATTCACAATCTCTCGTTAAATTTTTCTCCTAGAATAATGTTTGTAAACCAAAAAAAAGGCAAACAAATGCTCTAACATTTTGCACTTGATACTATGAATCATTCGCCTTCTTTGTCAACCAACATTTTGTTATCAGTCATACATTTTTATCTTTTCATTGATATGTGCTAGTAGTACTAAAGATAGCTAATGTCTGCTAAAGGTCAACACAAAATTATCTTGACATTCTAATATACAATTTATAAAAATTAAAGGGTATTTCAAAGATGTGATAATGTACTTTATAATGTGGTTCACACACAAAAAAGTGAGATAAGCCATTAATAAACAGCAAACAAATAAAATGTTGTTGAAAAGTAATAAACATTTTTATTTTTGTTTGTTTTTTTTTTGTTTTAGCGTTCGCTATTTTTTAACTGTTTGTACTTGAATATATAGTTGAATTATATACTTTTTATCTTGAATCGATTCAATAATAATCAGCTCTTATCAGATTTATCGGGCGTGTAAATAAAGTAATCTTATCTTTATTATGCATAGATAATTCAATTACAAAGCAAACATATACTAATCTATATACGGTGATTATTGATTTGTTTATATATTTCAAGCACTTTTAATGCACATCTCGGCGTACAAATTTGATCCAGAACTTGTCCTTTGGCTGCATATGAAACCCTTTTAAGTTATCCATTACATTTTTAACAGTTCTTTCACCTGGCACCAGTTTAAATTTGCACAGCATATGGTAAATAATAGATTTTACCTCCATCAAAGCCATTCTGTTGCCTACAAAAAATCAATCTTTGTTACTTTCTTAACTCATTTGTTAAACAGCATTTTTTTTACCAATGCAACTTCGTGGTCCAAGGCCAAAGGGCAAATATGTAAAGGGCTTGATTTCGTCTCTATTCTCTTCCAAGAAGCGTTCCGGTTTAAAGAGTTCGGGTTCGGGAAAGTATTCTGGATCGCGATGTAAGGCAATCACTGGAATTACTATAATGTCGCCCTTACGAAACTTGACCAAGACTTCTTGATTGTCATCGAGTAGATCGATATCTTTGCCACAAACTCGATCCAAACTAAAAGCAGGTGGCCAGAGACGCAATAGCTCCGATATAACCAACTCCATGTACTTCATTTTCGACAACATATTGTAGTTGAGCGGTTTGCCTTGTAATTCCTGTTCCACGGATTGAATCTCTTCGTACAACTTCGATTGGACAGCGGGATTCATGCAAAGTTCATAGGTCAAATAGGAAAGGCAAGCGGACATCACTTCGAAGCCTACAAAGAAAAACAAAACACATTGTGCCAGCAGATCGTCGTCATTGAACTCGGCATGCTCCGTGGATGACTCTGGAACAGTTTCCTGTAGCAGAAATTGCCGTTTGGCCTCCATCAGTAAATGTATCATATCGGGTCGAATGATTTTATTCTCAGTGCGATATTTTATGGCGTCGAATATTAGTGTCTTGAAATAATCCAACTTTCGTTGATCGAACATTGAAATGCGAAAAATCTAAAAAAGTTTAAATTAAATAAATATAGTAGCTGCATTATTTGTCTAACAATTTATAAAGTTTACCTTCATCACGCGAGGCATTATGCTATAGAGTATAATCTTGATCATGGCGAGTCCGGAAAAGTGAATCACCGACTGTCCAGCTTTATAGAATTCATTCTTTTTATCCACAAACGAATTGACTTTAATGCCAAATGCAGCCGATGCAATCACATCATTGGCAAAACGTTCAAAGTAATCTTTCATCTCCAATTCAATGTCCAGACTATTTGCATTTCTCAACTCGTTCTCAATGTATCTGAGGCCCTCCAGGCTGCACTCATTAATCAACTCGAACATGGCCTTAAGTTTACTTCCAGTGAAGGCTGGTGTCAACGTATTCCGCATTTCCCTCCATTTATCGTCGTTCAATGATATCAAACACTTAGAAAATATGGACCCAGAGGACTCAGGTAACATGGGGCGATGGTTGGTGAAGTAATCAAAGTCCTGGATGCCCACTTTCTTAATCACTTCAACATCGCGCAACACAAACAACGGCTCCCGAACATTATAGAATCCATAGACTTTATGCTGCTTAAATTTCTTATATTTATCAAGAATGACCTGTATGAATGGAGTGCGAGCGAAGATTACTCGAAGACTGAGATTCCCAATGAACGGTTTTGGCATCTCATGAGCGATTCCTCGAGCACTTAAGACACCATATGGTGCCATCGAAAACTTGTAAAGCAACACAAAGAGCACAAGTAAAAGTGCTAGGATAATTAGTGCCATGTTGAACTGCACCTGCCAAATGAATAATTATAACTAAACTATGAATCCAATTCATATAATGATGACATGGATATTTCATGACAATTTGTAATAAATTATCTAACTGTTTGCATTGATAATCATATGCAAATACAAATTGGTAAATTAAATATGTTGAAATAGGTGAAAAGCAAAAAATTATGCTTTAATTTCATATAAATATAATATTTTTATTTAATTTTAAATGATTTAAAAAATATTTATATACTTACAAAAAAATATATATGTTATGTATGTATATACTTATAATTTTACGTATTTTTCACTATAGAGCAACGCGGAATCGGCTTTTACTCTTCAATTGCATTTCTCTAATCAAGTGCTCAAGTAAATAAATATAAATAAACAAAATAATTACATTAGCATTTAGCGATTGCGATAGCGATCATAGAATATATGATAAATATTTATCAGATAAACCGATGATAATTCAATAGTAGTTACATATTGAAGAATATTGCAGGCAAATTCAATGCAACACGCACTCAAAACTTATTGATAAAATAAAAGAGAATTAAATGGAAAATACTTTTTAATAAATTGAAATACTGCAAACATCAATTTGTTCTCTTAAAAGCAATAATCAAATGTACAGCAAAAAACAAACCCTGTGTGTAAGCTTTTTTTTATTATATAGTATACAACTGTTCAAATTGCAACTGGGAATCAATAAAATAGTTCAATGCAAATAAAATTAATGAAAAATTGTGTTGCGAACTCGTTGCCTTGGGTACACGCTCAGGTGGTCACTTTCATAATAAAAATGCCAAATCATCTGCACCTCAATTTGGGCTATTGAAATTCCAATTCCAATTGAAATTGTAATGAATTTGTTATTGATACCCAACCTGCTGCAGCTTGAGAGCCTTTTCCCATGACTTGAGCAGCAAATTACGCGAGAAAAAATCGTTGCATAATTTTAGGCTGCGCTATAAAAGGCCAACGTCAGCGAAGGACAGCAAACAGTTGTGCGCAAAATGTTTGAGGATATCAAATTAATTTATATGAACGTTCGCATCCTACGCTTCTGGGCCTTGCTCTACGATAAGAATGTGAAGCGTTACATTTGCCTAACGCTGACCATCTTCCATGTGGTCACCCAGATGCTGTACATGTTGTCCACCAACGAAGGCATCACCGGCATCATTCGCAACTCGTACATGCTTGTGCTGTGGATAAACACACTGCTGCGGGCATATTTACTGCTACTCGACCAGAATAGCTACTTGCAGCTGATTAGCAATCTGCAAGCTGACTACTATCAGCTGCAGCGTCTTAACGATGGCTATGTGACGCATCTGTTAGATCAGGTGAATCGACAGGGTCAGCTTATGGCGCGTGGAAATCTATTCTTTGGTCTGCTCACCTGCATCGGTTTTGGTCTGTATCCGTTGAGTTCAAGTGAGCGAGGTAAGCAAAGAAAGTAAAGACTGACTAAACGTGGTTCATCAGCTGAAAAGCTAAAGTGAATAAAAGTGCTAAACTCATTACAAATTTATGCAAACTATTAATTAAATAGTATAATCTAAGCAAATATCAAGCGTTGCATTGCTTGCAAATCCAAGATAAAGTTATGCAAATTATGCTCAGCAAGAACTTGTCTGAAAGCTGTTTAAATAGCACTCGAGTATGTTAAAGTGAAAGTAAAAGAATCTTTTTTATTTATTTAACATTTATTTATTTATTCTCTAGCATTAGCTGAAGCCTATAATTTTTGATGTAAATTACTAGCACTTCAATTTTACCAGTTTTAATATGATATTTTTAACTAACTATTTTCATTTTAATGCAATAATAATTAATTATTAGTGAAATTAATTCTAACTTTATTTTTACATCAGAAATATCAAATATTTGTAACTCTGATTTATTTGAATTTGTGTTTAAGGGTATGGACAGTAGTTATTATGGTAACTGATATACAATTAACACTGCGTTCTATATCTAAAACATGTTTAGTTGTTGTTTCGCTCTAAAACATAGAATTGCAGTTTTTCATATATTTATAGTTGGTGTTTCGTTTTAATTTTATGTAGAAAAATATATGTTCTGAAATTCACTAACCACAACATTTAAAGTTATGAAGCTCATATTTATTCCACTAGAAATTAAATTCTTCAAATGTTTTTCATTATTCTGATTATTATTCTTATTAGAAGCTATAAGAATTCAAATTAAAATTATTCAACCGGTAACATGCACAACTTCTGCACTTAAAGCATTTAACGCTTTAAATCGAAGGCTGACTTGCCGCACACAAACTCTAATGCCATCATGGCCATCATCCTTTGGTATATTACAGTTTTGCCCTTTGGTAGCAAAATACCCGGCGTGAATGAGTACGCCACGCCCTACTATCAAATTTGGTTCGTCTTTCACATGCTCATCACCCCGATGGGCTGCTGTATGTATATACCGTACACGAGTCTCTGTGTTGCCTTCATTATGTTCGGGATTGTGATGTGCAAGGCGCTGCAACATCGATTGCGTTGCCTCAGCCAAAAGCAGCTAACCCTAGAGCAACTATCTGTGGAAATAGTCGATTGTATTATCTATCATCAGCGGATCATTGAGTAAGCTAAAAGCAAAGGCACACACACACACGAAAACGAAAATAATAATAACCACATGGAATTGATTTGATAGTAGTGGCCTTAACCCAAATTCCAATTCCATCTATAGTTATATACAGACCATCAATAAGCTAACAACCTACATATTTCTGATTGAGTTTTTGGCATTTGGTGCTCTACTCTGCGCCTTGCTCTTTATGCTGATATTCGTAAGTGTGTCACCCCTCTCTCGACCATCACTTGATTCCATGCCATTTTTAGGTGGATTCAACGGCGCATGTGGCCATTGTAGGTGCGTATATAAACATGATACTGGCACAGATATTGGCCCTGTACTGGTATGCCAATGAGTTAAGGGAACAGGTGAGTGAGCTGTATTTTTTGGCCTCGTCTCCTCTAACTGAATTACTGTTGCCTTTTAACGTCACAGAACTTGGCCATTGCCACGGCTGCCTATGAGACCGAATGGTTTACCTTTGACCTCGCCATACGCAAAAACATTCAGCTGATGATATTGCGTGCACAGCGTCCAGCTTCGGTGAGACTAGGGATAGTAATTTAATTACTTTTCATTACATTTAATTACTGACAAACTGCAGATACGCTTGGGCAACATTCGACCCATCACCCTGGAGCTATTTCAGCATCTGCTCAACACAACTTACACCTTCTTCACGGTGCTCAAACGCATTTACGGTTAAGCTAAATGCATTACACATACGTCAGGTGTGCTTTGTAGGAAAAATCTACTGCATACTTTTCGGCTGCTTCATTAAAAAACCTTAAATACTTTTAATCCCTACGCAATTCTGAATATGCGGTAATAGAAGATTATATAAGTTTATTAAAAACGCCATCGAAGTAGCACAACCTTGAAAACACATTCAATTTTAATTGAAATCATGCAATTTTAAGCACATGTTAGTGGTCTTCAAATATTAATTGGCCCCATTTGTAGTTAACCACATAAAAATCTTGACTATTTTGCGCTAACTGCGTATTTAAATGCGTCGTAATTAAATAGTTGGCCTTTAATAAATAATTAAAAGAAATGGAAAATAAAAACTGTGATTTCATTCGATAAATTGTGTTTTATCAATAATGAGTAAAAAAAAATATTGTAAATTCTATTATGATGAAAAAATCAATTTAATTTCAAAATACAGGTAATTTCATGTGTTTTTTACTTCACAGACTTAATGTATTTTTATTTTGTTGCTATTTTATCAACACACTGAAAAATTCTGGTACATTTTGTTGCGCATCATTTGCGGTTGTCACGCGCTTCACGCTGCGTTTGCATTTTTCATACCCTCGCCCCTCCTCAATCGCCCCCTCATGTCCAACCGACCACACACATATAAAAAACGCATAAAACAGTAGAAGGTGTGGCACGAGAGCGATAAAAATTGTTTGCTGAAGTTGTCAACGGCAAACGCTGAATTGCCAGGCAACTTTTGCATCGCTGACTTTGAGTGGCATGCTCCAGCAGCAGCATCAGCAGCAACAGCAGCTGGGAGGGTTCACTAGGTGCACGACACTGTCAGCAAATGAAGCAGCTCCAACGACAGTAAAGAACATTAATAAAAATAATATAAAAAACAATTCAATTTGGGGGAACACAGTGCAACCAAATTTAAGGTAAAATAAAGACAAATGGTAATCAATTTATGAACAAAGCATAATTCACAAATGACATAATTAAGGAAGAGAATTTCTAGTCAGCGAAACAAACTTTTTTATTAATTAAAATTATCAAACTGTAATTTAAGACAAGAAAAGACCTTCAATATAATATCTAATACAACTAAAGACTTTTGCCTCGTCTACCGAGAAGAAAATGAACAGTATGAACTCATATATTTGTTCTATTAAATGGTATATGTATGTATATTTCATTTATACACTTTGAGTGCAGTAGTACAATATATCGGTATACGAAATAAAGGCTTTGGTGCAATTTCGTATATTTTTTGTGTAATACTTTAATATTATTTATATATTTTGAATGTAGCAGTATTTATATGCGAGAAATATTTCATTTGGTATATTATAATATTTTTTTAGTATATCATTTTCATATTATTTATATATTTGAAATGCAGTAGTATATCGGTATACGAAATATAGTTACATTGTAGTACTTTTGGGGTACATTATTTTAATATTATTTATATATTTTTAATGTATTTTATCGGTATACGAAATATGGCTATTGGTATAATTTAATATTACCTCAGTTTATAAATTTTCAAAATGTTTAACCATATTCCACACTGCAAACATTAATTAACATAATTCAATTGGTTTGATTTTATTAGAGATGATTATCAAGTATAATATTTCGTCATTATCAGCGAATTAATAGAAACTAAATCCGGACAGAGCAGTGTTGTCGTAGATCTCGTTGATGGAGCACAGATTGACGAATGCCGGATTGCGTCCCGTGCGGCATTCAATCGCCGGTCTATCGCCGCTGAGATAAACCGGGGCATTCACATCGTTGCCCCGTACAAAGTTGCAAGTCATGTACTGATGTGTCCCGAGCATCCATTGTCCGGCATTGTTGGTGGTGTTGTGCGTCTGCCGCAGGATGCCGCAGCCAACGTGGGTGGTGCTATCCCGAACCAGTTGGGTGAAGTACGCAATGCACTTGCTAATGCGAATGTGTTGAATTCTTTTTGAGAGACATTCTCAGGAGTCGGGACTCAATGTTGGCATTCTCTTACCTATTGATGGGCGGACTGTACGCAATAATGTCACGCATGCTGCACTCCTTGTACTCGGCAAACATTTGCTCCAGCGTGGCATTGAGAACCTCTTCCTCCGTATGATATTCCAGTGGCTCATCGCTGTTGTCACTCGGTGCAGTCTGCCAACCGCCTTCGGCGACCACTTGAGCCACATTGCGAAACTGTTCGCTGTTGCGACAATGATCGTTGACCAGTGCACAGCGCTTCACATTCAGCTCCGCAAAGCTGGCCAATTCCGGATCCCATTGCAGCGTGGCCATGCGTAAAGCAGGCTTAAAGCCCAAAAGATCGCCGCGTGCAATGCGATCCCGATAATCGTTCAATGCATTGAGAATCAGCAAACGTCGCTCCGGAGTTATGCGAACCAGATGCGCATCCGCACTACAACTTTCCGCCAACTCCTGTGAAGCATATGTATTTGTTATATATGTTAAGTCATTAAAACATCCTGCTCTAACTTACGCCAAAATTGTTGCATGCTATGTGCTTCTCGGGTCCCGGACAGAGCACAGGATCACAGTAGTCAAAGGCGTATATCCTTAGCCATAGGCAGAGCTGCCCGACAACAGCCAGCAGCCAGTTAGTGCTCAACATTGCGTTTGCCCAGCTCTATCTTCGATACACATTCTCTTATAGAGTTGGCATAGAAATTGATTAGTTGCCCCCGATGAATATCAATAACAAATATCGACTCAGTCATGCCATGTTTAATAATCAATTTTCATTACTTATTCACTCTTTAATGACTCTTGCGCCAAAGGGTTCCACATAGTTGGGATCGATTTCCTCATTCACATCGCATAGGAACTCAAAGAAAGGATGTCGTCCGGTTTCACATTCCTGGCCAGGCACCAAGCTCACTTCATAGTGTGGCATATCATTGACATGGGCACGGGATAGATTGCAGATAATGACCAACCGATTGTTAGCAAATTCATTTCCATCAGGCAAAGGTTCAGCAGCAATATCAAGACGCATAGCGCAACCCATGCGATTGCCTCTGTCCTGGATGAGTGGTATATAGTGTCCCACACAAGATCTTAAAAAATAAATAGATAGTTAAATATGCAAAATGATGGATCAAAAACAAACTTACTTAATTTCCTTGCGAGTAACCCCTTCCCGGATATTCATGTTACAACCATTTACATCACTTAACCATTCAGGCAATATGATGTGAAGGAAATCTTCAGATATACTTTGTGAATTACGAACACCGCCGCTCATCTCCACGGTCGCCACATAGTTGTACTTTTCAGAATTTGAACAGATTTTGCTGTGATCACACTCTTGGATCAGCACCTTGGCTGCATGTGCCAACTCTGGGTCCCACATCATGGTCGTCATGCGACCCGCAGTCGATGAATTGAACATGCCACTTGCCAAGCGAGCACGCACCATATTCACATCGAAAAGTATTTCCTCACGAAGTTGGCTATCCACTGGCACAAAGATATGTTCAGATCCGCCACATTTATCCGAGAAACCCTAGTGATGTAATCATGTTATTCCAGTGATTTGATTTACGGTTCATATCAAGACTTACTGTTGGTTTGATACAGCCCACGGGTAACATTCCCTCGGCACAGTATTTGTAATCGCAGGGCGTACAATGTGAACAATTTTGCTCTCCCTGCACACAACTCACGATTGCCACGATCAACAAGAGCAACAGCATCAGTTGCATTTTGAAAACAAGTCTGCTTTGTATGTGAAGGAAGAGAAGACTAAAGCCATAGTTATAGCTTAATGCAGTTGATTAGCTTGGCATCAGCATGGCTAAAATAGGTGTTAATCAATTGGCTACAGTTGGCAGCATCTAACTTTGCTTTCGACATTTCTCAACTACTAATGATAGCTCAGTGTTGTCTCTTATTTCTAATTTTAAAGTTCTCATTATAAGAGTTGTTAGTTTCTATCTCACAACATCAAAAATATATATCCAAAACTAACGAATTTGGTTATATAAAATAATAACTTAAGTAGTCCTAAAAATTTATTTGCGATCAGATAAATATCTTGAAGTTTTTCAAAAATGTCATATGGCAAAAAACGGAAGCGTCTGTCGGATCTTAACTACTTTGATTGACAACTGGTATATTTTGTTCTCTATGGTATATTTTGAATAAATAAGTACATCCAATTACCTCAAAAAAGTTTAAGTAAATTAATTTAGTATATCTTAACAATAATACTGCACTGTTTTACTTTTATTAAATATGAGTAGCATTCTGACTTGTTCTTTTTAAAAATAAATTTGCTGCAGAAGATTATTGTTATCGCCTTTTTTATACATGAGTAATAAATTCCATGTAGTTATATTTTTAGATTTCTCTACTATTTCAACTCATATTTTTCATTTAAAAGTTGTTTGTACAATGGTATTTATTATTATGGAGCATAAAAAAAAAAAAAAAATGCAGTTTCATTCATTAGTTATACTTAGCAACTTATCCATTTATATATTTTTCCAATAAAGATTTCAAATTGTATTATTCGTTTTAGTTTGGTTGAATTCTTCACAACATTATGCCTAAAATAACATAATTTGCGACAATTCAAACGCGTTTATTAACAGTTCAATTTCATATTTTGTTCTTATGTTCATAATATAAATTAAAAAATAAGTCACTCTTAGCATATTTACATCACAAATATGTGTGAATTAATGAATAAAGCAAAATGTTACACTTTTCTTCAGAAAACAATGTATGGCTCATCTTTTTGGTTTTTTTTTTTTTTTTGTTGCCTGCAACACATATCGCATTCGTCTATATTAATAAATTGTGGGCAACTTTGAAGCACTTAGTTTAGATGGTTTTGTTTGTGTGTTTGTTTGTTTGTTTCTCATTCTATGTTTCGTTGAAAAAGTGTTGCTGTGAGACATCAATACTTGATGGAAATGTTGGATGAAATGAGGCGTATATATTGAGGTACAGATCAATCGATTTAATAGTTGGGATTGTAAGGCATTTGCTTCTCATAGCCGGGAGCCGCAACGGAGGGACTCGAATTGGCCATCGCCGCATCGTAGGATGGCGGATTCATGTTTGCCGCACCGGCGCCAGGATATTGCTGCACAGGTGGATAAGGTGCGCCCTGTGGTTGTTGCACGCTGTAAATTGACATAAGGCAAAGCGGTAAGTAGTTGCTTTTGAATTGTGGCTAATATCAATTAAACTTACCCAGGCATTAGTGTATGTGCTGTTGGCATCGGCATTGGCATCTGGACGGTGAGATTGGGCCTATAAAGCGAAAGAGACGGGGGAAGAGGGAAATTAATACACACTCAAGACATATTGATGAAGTAAAGCTTACCCTGTGGTCTGGGCGGGATAAGGCGTTGCATATGTAGTCGTCTGGTAGGTTCTAGCTGGCACAGTTGTCACTGGATAACCGCCAGGAGCGGTGTGTGTGGCCGATGTAACCACAACGGGAGCTGCAATTACAAAACGAATACAAATTTGATTAATTTCATGGTACTTTGTTAAACCTATGAAAGGATAGCACATCTCTAGTGTAATCGTAGTATCATCGAAAATATATTATTCCTAATTTGAAGTATATGGTCACACTTTTATCTCTTCTATTTCCCATGAGTGTCTACAAATTCGAAATAGGCTATAAATCTAAAAATACAAACCGTAAATTGTGTTTGTAATTTTAGATTTATTACCTATAACGAGAAAATAACGATAAAATACAAACCGAAGATTGTTTTTGTATTTTTAGATTTATAACCTATTTCAAATTTAATCCAAAATCACTTCTAATTAAAATACAACTGAATCACATGCTATTAAACGATATAACATCTCTAATCTAATGTATGTATAATCGCTAATATAATATATTATCAAAAATCCACAATTTAAATATATGGGCACACTTTTATCTCTTGTCTTTCCAATGACTTGCCACAAATTTGAAATATAAATCTAAAAATACAAACGGGGTTTTTCTATTAATCAAAAATCATGACTAATTAAAATATAATTCAGTCACACGCTATTATTTCATATAATTTTACCATGATCATTTATTACGTAGCCCAAATCGCGTTTAGCTTTTGCGCGTCGTATTAAACACACAACCGTTGTGATAATCACGAATAGCATAAATCCAAGGGATAAACCAATAACTAGTCCTGCCGCCATTATAAACTATTTGAATTTCACAATCTACAGCGACAATCAGCTGCCTTTGAGATGACAATGCAAACTGTCTGCTGAACACACTCAGAGCCACGTCTAATCATCACAATTATCGGGTGTGTATGGAAGTATTGCCTGATAAGCGAAATACGCTCTCTACTATGTACATAGTGTCATTCTTTATTTTCTGTTTTATCAAGAATTTACCGCTTATTAAATAGCAAATACTTTTGAAAGCAAGCGGACACTTGTAACAGGTAAAAACAACAAGAAATAAAAGTTATTTCCACATAGCATTTACGAGAAAAGTAAAGATCATTTAAATTTAAATATTGAAGTTTGTAAATAATAAAGGTAATATCACAATGTTTATACACATTATTATATGAATACTTGACGCATTTGCAAAGTTCTGTTAGTCGAATTTGGATTAAAGACAATCTATATAATAGGTAAAGAAAATAATACTTCACTCAAGATTTTTTATGCACTATTTATCGACAAAAATATATTAAAATTTACTTAAAACAATCCACACATTTCTTCTGAACTATCAATCAAAACCAAACAATAATTTCCAAATGTTTTTTTTATAAATACATTTTTTATATATTGTATTTCCAACAGGACTTTTTTTTTAGCATATTTAATCAACTCGTATTCACTCAATAGGCAAAGTAAACAACAACATGAATTTGTTGAATTGTTAGTTTCCAAAGTTTTGTCAGCAGTTGCCGAAGTGTGAACACAACTTAATTAATTATTAATTTGGGTCAATCAACAACTGACAACATAATGTTGTATCAGAATTTAGATTTGGTTAATTGTTTGGGTAAAATGCGCCTTTGACACACGTCAACGTAGGTTAATTGAAAAAACAAATTTTACCACTGCCTGCTGCAGACTTTGCCTGTTGTTTTGCTTTCATATGAAATCCAACACAACACAACGCACAATTAAATAAAAATATCGCAATAACACAACACAGCCAGATAAGAAACACTTCCATTGTAAGTTAAATAATGAACACGTAACGTTTACACTCTAAGGGCACAAGGTGAACTGAATGTTGATGAAAAGTTACCCCAAGGAAATTGAGTTGTCAATTAATTGTGGAGTTCCCCGAAGAAAATGATAACTATTCAATTATTTACCATATTCAGGTCTATTTCGATTTCGTATTTGATTTTGGCGTTTAATCAATTTGCGCAAAATGAGAAAGACAATTATAATTGTAATTGCGAATAGTTTAATAACGATATATTGCATAGTCCGCTTCATTTTGTTAGATTCAAACTATTACTAAAGACGAAATAAACTGAGATTGGGCTTAACAACAAATTCGCACAAAATACTCGAGGGAGAAGAAAAGGCATTACATGTGTAGAAAGCTATAGATAGTAGGGAAATTGTATAAGAAATATATATAGGAGCGTACACACATATTTATCGCGCTTATCAAACTCTTATCGTCATTTACTGATTAGATATATAAAAAATTGCAATAATTCAGAGAACTTGGACAGACCTGCACCCTTCATTAAGTCCGCTCGTCGATTGCGACCACGTGTGAGAAATACTGCCATCGACGTCAGAAAGAAGACGGAAAATGTGAAAAATAATATCCATAACATGCCGGAATTATCCATTGATATTTAATGACAGTCTTCGAATCGGGTAAAGAAAGTGTAACGAACAACTCAACATACGCGCAACGACTAAAGCCAACAAAATGCACAAACTACGACTAATTCAAAAAAGATTACAACAATTGCACAAGTCATGCCGTGAATTTGCAACAATTGAAAAGGGCAATCTGAAGAATCATAAAGATAAGACAAAAGCCAAGCCAAACAAATCAAGTTGATAGAGCTTTCACACCTAATTTTAGACACAACACAACTCACTCAGATCTTCCAAAGTTTCGACGCGTCGCTGCTGTCGCCTATAATGCAAAGCATAACTGATTGTGCCAAAGATCAGGCCATAGCTAAACACTCTCAGGATCAGCTTTAATATATACATCAGCAACATCAGTTGAGGATTGTAACTGTACTCCGAAATTGGATCTAGCTGAAGGGTAGAATTCGGCATTTTCTGGCAGCTCAACAAAAACTAAACTCTGCTCAACTTGGATACAAGAAATTCAATATTAAGGTAATACGAAACTTGACGCGACAATTGATCAATTAACGATAAACATTAACTGCAAATTGAAATTAGGAATACTATCGATTTGCTATACTTTAACTTAATGGTCACTTAGTACCAAAACGCACTTAATTGTAATACAAAAAAAAAACACAAAAAACAACCAAAAATAAAGGTGTACAAAATAGAGAATATAGTCTGAAATGTGATGGTTTGGCACCTCGTATAATAAGGGCAACGAATCACTCACTAATCTGAGAGTTAATCACAACTTGAGATAAAGGTATAAACAAACTATTCAGCTGATTCCGATAAACTAGAAGCACGCTAAAAACGAACGCCAATAACAAAAAGCATAGTTTGTTTATCATGTGGCCTAATCGACCTTGAACTAGAAAAGTTTTACAACAATTGCCACTAAAACCAAACACTTTGTTTGCTCACGATAAACTATCGAATTGTTATCAAAGTAAATACATAATTGTTTTCAATTTCACACTTTAAATTCATAAAATTATTGCATTTAAATTGCACCTTATCTTAAGCACAACGATCATATACTCTTGCAAACTTAAATAAAGTACTTTTCTTATCTTTCACTTACGTTGCTCTGATGTTGCTAGGGTACAACTCAATTATAAATTCATCAAGTGGCCTGCACTTTTATCAATTCCACACATTATAAAGTTCAAGTAAAAATTTTATAAAACCATTAACGAGTTTATGATTTCACTCTCACTTCTCGCAGTTTTCTCTGCGTTTTTATATTCTTATCTTCTTCGTTCAAAAGCCACGCATAGAGCACAGCCAGGCCACAAAGTATTACCAATGAAAGAAATTCATACGTTAACCTATGATTATCAAGATGCATTCGGTCGGTCATAAATGACCAAAATTCGAATTCAAAAACTGTTGCGTTCATTTTGAAGGCTTAAATCGAATTAAATAGATAGTTGCATATTTGGGATTAAACAGGACGCACAACTTTTGATTGATTAGCTGTATTAACGTGTTAATAATAACTCATTTACCTCTTTGCTCTCTGTCTTCTTCAGTCTCACACCATCTCAAACAATTCATAAAAATGCAACAAAGCTCCAAGCAACGGCAGCAAAGAAGTATAGTGTCACATGTACTCGGATGACTCATCGCACTATTAATATTTATGTGAGAGGCAAATGATTGAACAGCCAACACGTGTTGTGAACCGAATTTTTGCAATTCGAGCGTCTCCTTTAATTCGCTTATCGATCAAGACTGACCGCGGCGCTTAAAATTATGTATTCGGAAGAACAGAGATGAGAGAGTATCAAAGAGCATAACAAACATCACGAGAGACTTTTTTGACTATTCGAGAGAGCGTCAAGCTTATAATATGTGTGTGTAAGCATCCTTCATCCGAAACTGGACCACGTTTAACGCAGAATAAAGTCAATATTTGGTACAGTTTTTTATTTCGACGCTTAACATTTATTTTATTTTTGTAAGTATACCAAAAAATCTGAAAAAAGTTTTCAAAAATTTCGGGGCTGGCACTGCGTAAATTCTCTCAAAGCCTGGGTTGTATATTCAAGCATGAATTCATCAGCAAACATGCGTGATCGAACGTGTTTGATCGTTTGAAGGCAAAGTCCAAGGGTGTTTCAGCAAGCTCATTGTGTTTTTTCTTTGAAGAATTATTGTACTCACTTCTTCCATCACAATATTTGAATATCTGATCCATAATCAATAGATATTTCTTTCGTTGTCAAGCATTCTTCAGCTCGTTTTATACACTTCAATGACAGAACAGAGAATGCAAAAGAATAATGAAGAAAACAGAATTGAAGTTCACTCGAATTATCGGAGTTACTTATAGACTGAATGGTATAAATAATCAGTAGGAGCATATTTATTTATGGGGGCAGCTCGTTGAGTGACTTTGTAAAAATTAAACAATACAGATTTAACATAATATTTAGTGCTGCATATTTTTCGGTGGCAACGTTTGTGACGATGCTCACAAAAGAATGCTACAAAAATAAATTCATTCCATACAAAAGATTCATCATTACTTAGTAAATAAATAGAAAATAAATAAAGCAAACAGAGGCAGCAAAATTTCAAGCAGCAAACACAAACAAGTAAGAAAGCTACAGTCGAGTGTGCTCGACTGTGAGACACCCACTACCCATTTTTAATAAAGGCAAAATATTGCGGTATCATTTTCAAAATATACCGAATATACTGCAAAAATACTAAAAATATACCAAATGGTATATTTGGTATATCGGTATAGTAGACCATTCAAAATATACCATAGACGGCACAATATACCAATATACCAATATTTACGCTTGTTATTCGATTTTTTTGATTTGTGGGGGCGGAAGTGGGCGTGGCAAAAATTTTAAACAAACTTGATCTGCGTGCAAACATAACAAATGCTTTAAAAAAAATTATAGCTCTATCTCTTATAGTCTCTGAGATCCAGTGTTTCATACGGACAGACACACAGACACACAGACGGACAGACGGACATGGCTATATCGTCTCGGCTGTTGACGCTGATGAAGAATATATATACTTTATAGGGTCGGAGATGCCTCCTTCTACCTGTTACATACATTTCCTGCCGGCACAAAGTTATAATCCCAAAAAAAATGTATCGATGGGATTATTATCACTCTTATGTAGAACCCCTTTGATAAAACGCACTTCATTATAAGCCGAAACTTCATCGTTTCACGTTTGCATTTTGGAAGCAAATCATTAAAACACGTTTGATTAATGTGACGTGCCAATAGCATCTGCTATCAATATGAAATTAAGCTTAGCTCATTATCACAAGCCCTGATCAAAACGGAAAAAAAATCAGACAACCCAAAGCAATTTGTCCGCAGCAAGTTGCTGAAGGAGAATGATTAGAAATTCGAACTGTGAGATACCAGAGATACCAGATAATATACCGCAAATATACTGAATATATACGAAATGCTATATTTAGTATATTAATACAGTAAAACATTCAAAATATCCCATAGTACGAAATATATCAGATTGTCAGTCACAACAACAAAGACAAGCGGACATATCAAGAATACACATATGTACATATGTATGTATACTTTCTTTATAGGGTCGGAGATGCCTCCATTTGCCTGCCACATACACATATAAGCACAAAGTAATTATAGCCTTTCAATAATCACAATGCTTTCACAAAAAATAAATAAATAATAAGATTTGTAAGCTTTGTGAGTGATGTCGATAAAGCTGACTTTCTTATACATACTGATTATTATTAGAAAAAATGAAGCTGTTACAAAATTCCATACAAATAGAAATAAGTCACTACGGGTTTGCACCTCGTATAAGGGAAACGGATGACTAACTAATTTGAAGATTAATAAGAACTTGAAATAAAGCTATAGAAATACTATACAGCTGATCCCTACAAAATAGAAACATTCTAAAAACGAACGGCAATTAACAAAAAAAATATAGTTTGTTTATTATTAGGATAATTCGACCTTGAACTCCAAAAGTTTCACCACAATTGCCACTAAAACCAAACACTATCAGATGGTTATCAAAGAATATGCATACAGAGTCTCAATTTCAAACTTTCACTTTATAAGATTAATAACGTTAAAATTGCACCTTATCTCAGTTTAAGCACAAAGATCATATTCTCTTTCAACAGCTCAGTAAACTTAATTTTACTACTTTTTTATCTTTCACTTACGTTGTTCTGATGTTGCTAGGCAATAAGTCAATTACTATTTCATAAAGTGGCCTGCACTTTTATTAATAGCACACATTATAACGTTCAAGTAAATATTTTATAGAACTATTAACGAGTTTATGATTTCACTTTCACTTCTCGCAGTAAAAGAAATTCATATGTTAACCTTAAATTATCAAGATGCATTCGGTCGGTCATAAATAACCAAAATTCGAATTCAAATACTGTTGTTGAATTAAATCGATCGTTGCATATTTGGGATTAAACAGCACGCACAACTTTTGATTGATTAGCTGTATTAACGTGTTAATAATAACTTATTTACCTCTTTGCTCTCTGTCTTCTTCAGTCTCACACAGACTCATACACCAAAGATGGCAGCCATAGCAGCAAAAAGCACAAATGCCCACTGCATCTTCCATCGAACTATCAATATTTATTACAAATTAATTTAAAATATTATTCCGAAACTGGACAAAATCAAACTTAGACTGAATTCAATATTTGCTTTAGTTTCGCATTTAAACACAACACTCAAGTACACTTTAAAATCTGCAAAAGCTTTAAAGCTTGAGCGTTGATATTAAGTTTATTTAGAGTAATTACTAAATACTCTCTTAATTATGAAGCAAAGACAATAAATTACCAATTGTATTTGTTTTAACTGCTCTTTTACGAAATTAGTGCGATCAGCTTATGTAGTTTGTATTCGTTATCATTTAAAGAAAAAGGTGTTTTTCCAGTTTATGTTTTCCTATTCTCTTTCAAATACAATATCGCCTACCTAAACTGCGTTCTCAACCACTGAGCATGAAGAACACACATGGTTTGAGCGATATTCAAGCTTGAGTTCAACAGCGAACATGTGCGCTCAAATATGTTTGATCACTTGAAGGCAAAGTCCAATTATGCGGGTGTTTGAGCAAGCACTTTCCGTTTTTTCCTCTGAAAAATTATTGTACTCACTTCTTCCATCAAACATTTGAATATCCGAATTACATTGGTCATTTACAAAATAATCGTAATCATAACTATTTCTTTCGTAACAACACTTGCAACCGTAACGCACGATGACAGCAATTATAATAACATAAAATATGAAATAAAGACCGGCATGTCTAGTATCAAGCATTATGCAGCTCGTATTTTGCACTTCCAAGACAGAACAATGAATGCAAAAGAATAAAGCAGACTTGAAGTTCTCTCGAATTATCGAAGTTACTTATAGAATGTATGGTATAAATAATCAGTAGGAGCACATCAACTGTGGCTACATATTTATTTATGGGGGCAGCGTATTAAATGACTTTGTTAAAATAAAAAAAAAAACTTAGAATTTATATAAATACAGATCACAATGTGTTGCATATTTTTCGGTGGCAACGTTTGTGACGATGCTCGCAAAAGAATGCTACAAAAATTGATGCATTCCATAAAAAAGTTTCATCAAGCAAAACAACAATGCAATGATAAAAAATTTAGTGATAATTTACTAAATAAGAAATAAAGAAATAAAAAGCTCTGAATCAATTGGCTTTCTTTTAACATATCCGCTTTGTATAGAAAAGAGCAAACTTGGCTTGATCGAACATTTCAATTGACTCCAACTCGATGCGTATTTGAGCTCAAACATCGAACCGATCAATTACTCATTTACCTCTCCGCTCTCTATTAGTTGCAATAGTTCTTCCAGTAGTTGTTCGCGCTGGAGTCGAGTCACCACAACATTCTGCAATACTGCAACAACATTCCAGGCAATTGCAGCAAAGAGTTGCGCCCTCCAAAGCATTTCCCATCTCAGAAAGAACCTACACAAATTTCACAATCAATTAAAATTCAATTTAGTCACCACTTTTTCCAAGAATTCATCAAAAATTGAACAAAATTTAGCGCACACCAAATTCAAGATGTGTGTCAGCTTCAAGCCAACACGTTATATGCGTATTAAGAACACGTTTGAGCAACGCGACGCGACAACAACAACTGACAGCAAAATGCGACAAAGCTTAGCTCATTGCACCAAGTATGATCGCAACTTTAAAAGACAACATGTTGTATTGCAACATAAATAACAGAGGGGAAATCTTAAAGAACGGATATAAATTTGAATTACAAAATAATAACATAAAATCTTACAAACTATATGAGTCGAAGCTATTATACATTTCTTAATTATTAGATTATAAATAAATAATGCATGCACAAAATATAGTTACAATCACAAAAGATCTGCTCTCTCTGCTGCCGACGCTTAAAGCAGACGCAACAAATATTCAAGCAGCATACACAAAAAATGAAGACCATCACAAAAATAGCGAATACACTAAAAAATTCAGCGAAAGGATCAGAATTCTTTTTATGTTGAAATTTTTTGAAAAGATCCCCTTCGTCGTAAACCGAAACTTGATCAAAGGGCCTTTGCATTTTGCTTCACTTAAAAAACACGTTTGATTATTGCGACGCGACAACAGAAACTGTTTGCAAAATGCAATTGAGCTTAGCTCATAGCGCAAACAATGATCGAAACGGGAAAAACAACAGACAACTTAGTGGGAAATCTTGAATAATGATTACAAATTCTAATTGAAAAATAATAAAATAAAATATGGTAATCAGACAATCAATCGCATCCAGTTTTGAGTGACTTTTTTGAGTCGAGTGTGCACGACTGTGAGATACCCGCTACTTATTTTCAATAAAAATAAAACAGTACGATATTCATTTTAAAATATACCTAAATAATACTGTAAAAATATGTCAAAGGATATATTTGGTATAATTGTATAGTAAACATTAAAAATATACCAGATTGTCAGACAAAGCAACCAAGACAGTCGAACTATATATACTTTATAGGGTCGAAGATGTCTCCTCCTCCCTATTACATACATAACTCAAAGTTATAATACTTTTCCACCCTATGGGTAACAGGTATAATGATCCCAATGCTTTTCGCTACCAACTACAAAATACCCATATCATCAAGCATAATTTAGTAATTTTTTGATAGATTAAAAATAAATAAAGCATGCAAAAGAATATATATTTACAATTGCAAAAGCTATGCCCACTCCTCTGTTGTTTTCTCAGCTGGCGACGCTTGTAGCAGAGGCAGCAACAATTCAAGCAGCAAGCACCAATAATGATGGCAAACACAAACAAGGCGAATGCACAAAAAAATCGATCGCCATTATCGCGCGGAAATGAATCAAAGAAATCTTTAGAATCCGTGGGATGCCGATTACCCCTGGGATCATTGAAAATCGGAAAGTTGCTTTGATCGTACAATTTGACAGGCGTATGCATTGTGCGAGCAAAGCACTGAAAACACGTTTGAATATCGCGACGCGAGAACAGAAACTGAGAGCAAAATGAACTAAAGCTTAGAGCACTGCACATAAGAATGTTCGCAACGGGAAAAGCCCAGATAACCCAGAGAGCAATGCGTCAGCGGCAAGTTGTAACATAGAAGGGGGAAATCTTAAAGAATTACTGGAAATTTTAATTATAATTTTGTAATCGTAAAATAAATAAAATGTTGAATCACAGACTCAATCATACGGGAAGCTGCTAATCAGTCAAGCAATCGCATTTATTAATAATTAGTACCAGAAATGCAATGCAATCAACAAACAACAACAACAAGAACAACACTTACTGGCCTGTCGAAAAAGCTCTGCATACATTTTCATCACAAAACAACAGCGAATGAAATGAATGGTGGCCGCAATAAAGATAATAATCACCAGGAGCAAGACCAGTGGCAGAAATGCCAGAAAATCCATTGCGAAGAAAACACTTAATGAAAATTCATCATCCGTTCAGTTCACAACGAAATCACAATTGCAAATGATTCTTTCGCAACGCCAAATGGCATTTACAACCTCAATTGCTCAAGAAATGTGAATAACAGTTGCACAAGGACCTGTTGCTGTCGTCTCCTGCATAAAGAGAGAAAAATAACTATAGCACACTTTTCAGCTGCAATATATTACACAATTCTATGGCCTGAGACTGTCACTTGAAGTCGCTTCGTCTTGAAACCTTGTCACCAACAGCCGAACACTCACACAAAAGAACCGATTAGAGTGCTTTAGTACCTTTTATTGTACCTGTTTAGTACCTTTATCAGTAATACCTTTTATTGTGCATGAATGAAAAGTATTATTCATTGCACAGCGGCAATTGTTAAGCAAACACTTTAGTTGCGGAGAGCACCTCAAGTATTATGCAAACAAACCCTCATCGTCAAAAAATCGCAGAATGATTATTCAAATACAATAAAGTGAAATAATAAGCCATAAAGTACGTAAATCATAGTGGTAATAAAATCGAAGTAAATAAAAATGGTAAAGTATGCAATTTTTGTATACCATGTGAACAATAAGTAAAAGAAAATATTGTAGTATAATAATAATAATAATAATAATAATAATAGTAATTAATAATAATAATAATAATAATAATAATAATAATAATAATAATAATAGTAATTAATAATAATAATAATAATAATAAATAATTTTAAAGTTCTATGAAATGCCTGCATTAATAACAAAGAAAGTCACAGGTGCGTTATTTTTCTTAAGATATACCAAATGAAAATATACAAAAGAAATACTAAAATATGCTGAAAGTATAACAATAAACTTTGTCATCACATATTTAAATAAAATACATTTGAATCAATTCCATAGTGAACACATTTATTTGTTTATATAAAATAACAATATCAACATAAGTTGTTAAACTCTAACATAGATTCAACAATGATTTTTTTTTGTAACAGTGGAAAGCGTTGTAAACATTGTAAATAATTCCTGAGAGTTGTGTAAATAGTGCATTCCATCTTCTTAAATACTAGAGTTTTTTTTATGGCATATATTGAGGTTTGTTTCCTTTCATTATAGTATAGATAAACAAGTTTATCAGTCTTCTATTGTTTTTGTTATTCGTTAAGGTAGTGTTGTATATTTTATTTGGCAGTAATTGAGTGCACCAAAAAGTTAGTTATAACATAGCTATCTTTCTGACTTTAAACTTGAAATACCCGACATTTAAATTAATTTGTTTAACAACATTGAATAGGTAATTTTTCAAAAGTATTCTAAGAATCCGCTTTAACTAACTCGGTTATACATTCCATACAGGATACGCCAGTTTCAATATCTGGAATAATTGTTAAACAATTAATGATAAATCCCCAAGAAAGGAGTTTCAATACCATGAAGGAATTAAATCGTTGGTTTCTCTTTGATTCACAATTTTCGATAGTAGTTCACAATATTATTCCACATTTATTCAATGTTTATGAATTCATTGAGATCAGCCGCGATTTATTTAAAAATATATAAAATTATTTACTGCTCATATTTTCCTCTCTGGTCTTGTCGCCGCAACAATAGCGACAACAAATAAGAATAAAAATAATAACAGCCGCAGAGCCGCCAACTATAAAAATAATGGAGTTCGTTGACAGATCCATTGTACAAATTAAAAATCGAACACGTTCGTCAAATTCAGGCTTGCAAATGCAACTGACAAAATTCAATTCTGAACCGAACTGAATTGAAATGAAATAAGCTATCCCAAATTAATTTGTAGCTGATGAAACTGGTTTTCCAAGTTAATTTGCAATTTTATTTTTGTAACAACAACAAAATGCAGCATATTTAAAGAAATTAGACAATTTCAATAAAATCTTTCGCGTTGTTCTTAAAAATTGCATATGGAATTTTATATAAAACTTTTTTTCTCTTAATAAACTTAAGTGAACTTTGATATTTAAGAGTATAGAAAAGTAGTAAATTCAGCTTTCTGTTGCTAACTGTATTTCGCATTAAATTGTGTTAGTTTTCTAGCTAAACAGAAATCTTATTAGAGCAGGCACGACCTCATATCGGATTTGGTATATACCATACATATATTTGTACATACATATATAAAATAATGTACTATTTCAGCGCATTTACATTTGATTATTGTTGAACATATATATTAAAATGAAATTCATTTAAATTAATTACATAGTAACAATAAATACAAGTAAAATATACCAAAAATACTGAAATATTCTGGGGGCGGTATATATTTGGTATATTAATATTCTATTTCAGCCAATTTATATTTGATCATTGTTGAACATATATTAAAATGAAATTGCTTTCAATTAATTACATAGCGAACACATTTATTTGTTTATATAATGCAACATCAGCAATAAGTTGTTAAACATTTGTTAAACTCTAACATAGATTCAACATACATTTTTTATTTATAACAGTAACAACATGATAAATAATTCCTGAGAATTAATTTTCTTAAAATACTAGAACTAAAGCATATACTGAGGTTTGTTGATTATTATTTTTTCATTCATTTTTATTTTGATAAACAAGTTTATCAGTCTTCTATTGATTTTGTTATTCAATGAGGTAATGTTGTATATTTTAAATGGAATTAATTGAGTATACCAAACAGTTGGCTTAACTATAAATCAGCCGAGTTGCAAATCTATCTTTCTGACTTTACATTTAACATACGACATTTAAACTAATTTGTTTGTGATCATCGAAAAAGGCCTTTTATATAAGTGTTCTAAGATTTTGAAATCTTTAGTAAAACGCTTATAAACTCCAGAAAGAATACGCCAGTTTCGATATCTGGAATAATTGTAAAAGTATTAATGCAAATACTCCAAAAAGGAGTTTCAATATCAACATATATCTACGGCAATGGTATTAATTCTTTGGTTTCTCTTGGATTCACATTTGTCGACAGTAGATTACACTAGTATTGTCCATTTCTTCTTTGAGATCTGACGCGATTTATTTAAATAAATATATATATTATAAAATTATTTACTGTCAATATTTTCCTCTCTGGCCTTTTTTCTACAAAAATAACAACAACAAAAAATGAGAATGAAACTAACAACAGACAATATGCTGCCAACTATAATGTAAATTGTTGCCGGTTCCATTGTAAAAAATAAAAATCGAACACGTTCGTCAAATTCAAGCTTGCAAATGAAACTGACAAAATTCAGTACTAGATCGCATTTGGTGTGAAAAGAATTTGAATAAGCTATGTCTAAATAATGTCTATCTGATCAAGCCGGTTTTCCCAGTTAATTTGCAATGTTTATTTTCGTATAACGAAAGTAACAAAACAAATGCAGCATATTTAAAGAAATTAGACGGTTCAAATAAAATCTTTTGCGTTGTTCTCAAAAATTTCTCATGAAATTTTTTTATTAAACTAGTTTTGTTGTTAAATCATTTTCTTTTACTTTAAAATAAAGTGAACTTTGATATTTAAGAGTATAGAAAAACCTCAGTTTCCTGTTACTATCTGTATTTTGCATTAAATTGTGTTTGTTGTCTAACTAAATATAATTATTATCAGGGCAGACATGACCTCATATATACGTACTATATATATGAATATACACATATGCATATAATAAATTTTTCGAATGATGCTTTCACTATAAAAAAAAACACATTTAACGCGTCCCATAACTAAACAAAGCACAAAAGTTGATTAAAAGCATTCATAATTTTAACATCAAATATTCAATTCATTTAGGTTTAATATTTCATATACTTTTAAGTGTCTTTGGTGAATTGCCATTTTTATGTTTATGTTCAGCAATTATATTGAAAGAGATCTTTTCTGGATATTTTTGTACTCTTTTATAGACAAATTGTAAAATAATTTATAATTACATAATTTGCTTTGAAATATTTCATTTACAAAAATGTTTGTCATATTTTAAATTAAGACTTCGATTAAAAATGAAATTCGATTTAGCTCTTTTAAATGAGAGCTTTGGCACATTTGTGAAATTATTAATAATAATTTTTCCTCAAAAATAGCATTAAAAAAATGCCAAAATATTATCTTTTATATTGTCGTGTAAATTTGTTGTCTTTGTTACTATTAATTCGTAGCTATGGACCTCCATTGGTCTATGTTTTGACTTCTATGGGAACTTGAATAGATGAAGTATTAAAGCTCATTATTTAGCGAAGCGAGAAGAATTTTTGTAGAACCGATGGAGGTTTTTTTTATACAGCTTCCAGAATCCTAAACCGCATCTCCATCGGAGTTTCCACGCATGGCGCGAACCAATCGCATCACACTCAAACCAGTGCGAATTGCTGTAAAAATGTTTTCAATTTTCAATGGAAATCAATTGAAGATGCAAAGTACGGCATGCAAATCATTCTATAAAAACTTATCTCTTCACTGCATGAACATGAATTATTACTGAATTAATAGTTTTTATAACAGAGTAGTTTATGATGTCACTCGGTAACTAATACAAATTATAAAGTAACAAATAAACAATCGACAACAAAATATTTACGACAATAACTAAACGTGGCAAAATAAACAAGTAAAAAGCAATGTCCGCTATAGTAAACGGAATTGTAAAGAACTTTTAGATGCACAGCGAATCTAGTTAAGTAAAACATTTTAAACCCAACACGATACTGTAATTAACAAAGAGAAAATCCCACGAGAATGAATCATTTAAGTCAATATACAAATACATTTATTGAATAACATTACTATATCACAATTTATTTCTAACAAGCCTCCAGTATCCAACAGATATTGAAATATCCAAAATCACAGTTCAAATCCTTGTTTTTAGCTTAGACAACAGATTTTAATGCTGCAAAAATGTTGGATGTGAAGTTAAATGGCAATTTTAGTAAAACTACGACTTCGGCATTCAACAATGATTTTTAGAGATTATATAAAAATATATTACATACAATGTTCACCGCCATCAGCAATATATCGCTTCTCCTTCGATTTTGCGCACTGATAACAACAGAAAATACACCAAACTATGTGTGCTATAAGAAAAATAAGCATGACTATGCCAAATGCAGTCTCAAAGATTTCGATTCCGATGTCCATGCTAAAACTGCGCTTTAAATCAAACGTATTCTTTTCACCACGTTAGCTCAGCAGGAGCAACTAAACACAACTGTTGCAGTTTGAAATTGCAATTGATCAACAGGGGAAAATCCAAATAGATCAGTTAGTCATAGCGATCGCAAGTTAATCTCAATGCATTTACAATGCTAATTTGTGCAGCAGAGAGAGACTGAGAGAGAGAGAGAGAGAGCAAAATAGCAAATACTCGTATTTCAAACTTGTTTAATACAGACTCATTGCAGAAAATGTAGCTCAGAAAATAATTTGGGGAACTGCTTTTCACAGAATTAATAATAATAATAATAACAATAATAATTTTAGTACTTTATGTATCTGTTTTTCACTGAATAATAATAATAATTCTAATAATTTCTGTATCTGCATTTCATAGAATTGTTAATAATAATTATTCTAATAATTCTTTCAAGCGATGCATAATTAAGAATAACTTATTACTTTATATTACACAAATGTTATATAACATTCAAATTCATCAATTAGAATAAAAATATAATTTATTTTATTTAAAATGTTTTATATGTACATAAATAATTAAGGAATCGTTGAGTATAATTTAAGCTAATAACTTTAAAATTTTAATATAAAAATTGTTGTTAACTTAAAAGTATGTAAAGTTAGAAAAACCTTTGATTAATTTAAAATTGTTGTAATCACGTCTGAGACTATTGAGAGTATTAGTAATAAGCAAATTTAACGGCTCAATATTTCTAAACAAAATTCATCGAATTTACAAGTCACGAACAAATTAAGCAAATTGTGAAAACAATACACAACTAGCTCCGAAAATTTGCGTATTAAAATGATTAAAAATTATACTAAAATAAATTTCTACATATTCGAAAACAAGTTTCAATATGTTTTCTTTAAATTGAGCAGCACAAAAACGATATCAGTCAGCCTAGAAAACATATCTCAAATATTTTTGACAACTATTTGAATAAAATATATGAATAGTTTTTATTGTTTTTAGCATACATGTTTAACACATGATAATTGCATTAGAATCACTTTTGCTGAGCAAATTTATTAAGACTAAAATATTAATTTTCATTAATTCATTATTTGAGATGAATGTAAAAAGATCCAAATTACTTATTTTATGTGTTCCTGAGCATTTACGAAAAATACAACTTAATCAGTCTTCTGTTTGTATACGTTAAAGTATTGGCAAGTATTTGAGAGTGTTTACAAAATGACTCAATTTAAATTATTATGTTTTGATTTGATTCTCAGAGCTAAAAGCAATTGGAACCCATCGATGCACCATCACAGCCACAATCCGATGAAGCTGTGATAACTTCGGCTGCCACTTCTATGACAGATACCGCAAAATCAGCTTCGGCTTCATAGGAATCATTGTTGGAAGTACTCATAACATCGGCAGCTAGCTCAAAATCTGTCAGAGCAGTGTCCGTTTCTGGAAGTATAATGACGATCTTCAGTGGAAATACTCCAATAAGGAGTTTGAAATTTCAAATATGCATATCTACGGCATCGTGGAGTCTTCTCTTTCACTTCTTGACACTTGCACTTTAATGCACAATTGGCTAGCAATTATTGTTCTTTTTGTGACTTTCATATGTGTGAGATCAGCGGCAAACTGGTTTATTTAGAACAAAATAGATTTCAAATTATATTTATTTACTTTTGATTTGTGGTGTTTCTTGGGTTTCACAGTCGTCACCACAAGCTGCACAACGATATACAAGGAATATTAAGAGCCAAAATAATAAGAGAACCAAAAAACATAGCGATATAGGTTCCATAATTGGAAAGTGTTAACAGATTTATCAAACACAACCGCTTAGCGCGAGTTATCAAAAGCAACTGATCATATTTTCAATATAAAGAATTCAGCAAATCGCCTGAATTCGTCATACCAGTTTAAAAGATTTTTTAAGAGAGAAATTTGAAAAAAAATGCAAATGGCTACAAAAGTTAATAAAACATTGGCTGATGGTTCTGATTTATTTGAGAATTTTGAGTCCGACAAAATGTTCGCTTTGACCTTGAAAATCCCAGACTTTTTAATGTTGCCATTGAGAAGAAACAAAAAATATTAGAACAAACATAAAAAAGGGCATAAAAATGCGACACGTGCATGAGGAAAGAATTGTGAGAATTTATTTCACCCACAAAAAGGTGAGAGCAGTAAATGAGAGCCGACAAGTTCTCATTGAATGGTGCACTGCTTCTTTGCGCAAGCAGTGTAACGAGAATGCAAGCAGGGAAATTGCCAATTTAAAATAATGTTTAAAGTTATCAGTTAGAAGCAGTTCACTATCTATATTGCTATTACTAAATCAAAAATGTATAATGATCATAAACTAGCATTATGAATAAAATATATATACAATGTGTTTAACTTAAGTCCTCTACGTAGGTCTCTAATTTTATTATTATATTGAAATTTTCCTCACAATCATTACGTTTTTTTTTTATATTTTATGTTTCAATAAAATAATAAAACTAAATATATAAATAAACCATTAAATTTATAAAATAAATTCATTTGAGTAAAATAACAGGAAAAAAATTAAAATGTGTTATTTGAAAATGACAATTTTTCATTCAGAATATTTTTCACTTTTTCTTACTTTACTAGTAAACAAAAGCTTTGTTTTGAACACATAAATATTATTCCATAGAAAACCACATAAAACTAGCAGAAACACGTATCCGATCCGATTGATACCCCATCACAGCGACAATCCGAGGGGTCAATGCTGGGAAGCGAATCATTATCAAGTGCCACTTCGGCAACAGCCAAGACAACATCAGCAGCCACATTTTGGGTCTCAGGAGTCGGATTTTCTGGGTCTATAAAAAGCGAATCTTCAATGTTGAAGTATTTACTTCAAGAAGAAATACGAGAGCGTAGTTACCTCTGGTGGTTGATTCTAAATCACTTTTATCACCACTGGTATTCTAATAGAGTTCTAACTTGATGACTACCACATAGAAGTTATACAACAATTATGTGCGTTAGTAGTTTTAATGTCATAAATCTGAAGCAGTTAGCTTTCTAGTAGGTATTACTACTTTAATTCATTTTATTTATATATTTTTTTTTTTTGTTTTTTTCATGATAACAAAGAGCTTTCATTCATATTTTATTAATGCAAAAGCGGAAAGCCGGCAAGAAGTTCACATTTAATTATGCACTGCTTGTCAACACAAGCAGTATTATGTGAATGCAAGCAGTTAAATTGCCAATTCAAAATGGTATTAAAAGTTCTTCCCCGTAAATATCCATTATCAGGAAGTTCATTATCTATATTGCAATATTTATTCCAAGTACCTAAAGCTATAAATCCTATACAAACTTGAAGCTACATAACAACTCGTAAATATTAGTTTTAAAACAAATTATGTATATCATCAAAAAAGGGACCATTTTTTTGATAAGTCCTTTACCCGTGGGTCCAATTTTAATTTTAATTAATATTGTTTGTAATAACCTAGCTTTACCACATATGTGAATGTAACCTTTAATTTGGTACTCACACTCACTTGTTTTTTTTTTTAATATATGATGTTTTGTTGCGATAATAAAACTAAGTATACAAATAAAAAAATGAAATATAGTAAACTCAACTTTATATTAAATTGTGACAATTAATTTTGTTCGCTCAGAACCCTTTTCGTTTTTGCTTACCTCACAGGCAAACAAAGCACAAAAATAGAAGATCTATTCATCAAACAACGCATGGCCAATGATCATATTCATCAGCACAATTTTTGCTATTAATTAAATAGGCAAGTTATGTATTTGAGCAAATTAATATTGCAAAATTATAAGCATTATAATAGCAAAAAACAATTTCTTTATCTGCGTCATATTCTTAGATTAACTGTATGCCGATAATGTAATTACTTTCGGTGAAGTGATTGTGTGCATCCGGTTTCATTTTTGGGTCAGTGGCTTCTTTCTAAGTATTCGACGCATTTAGGTGTGAATGTGAAACACTATTTTTTATATAATTTATTCAATTACTTAGACTATCAGAGCATTATTCCATAAAATACTATAAAAAAATACTAGCAGCAACACGTATCCGAACTGATCGAAGCCCCATCACAGCCACAATCCGAGGGATCAATGCTGGGAAGCGAATCATTATCAAGTGCCACTTCGGCAACAGCCAAGACAACATCAGCAGCCACATTTTGAGTCTCAGGAGTCGGATTTTCTGGGTCTATAAAAATATAAACTTCTATGTTTAAGTGAACTTCTTAAGAAGTGTGCGAAAGTAAATTATTTACCTCTGGTTGGTGATTGTGAATCACTTTCATCACCACATTTTGCACAAGAATAGGTAGAAAGTCCTACCGCGAATATCCCAATAAGTGAGCACACAACAATCAATGCTGGTTCCATGCTTTATTTTCCCTAACTGATCAATTCAATTTATCGTACACAACTGCACAACACGAGCGTGCTAAAGCAACTGGTACTTTAATAGATTTTCATTGAATCCCCTATTTTGATGACTAATCACCAATCACATAAAAGTTATACAACGATTATGTGCGATAGTAGTTGTAATGTCATAACTGTGAAGCAGTTAAATCTGTAGTAGTAATTACTACAATTTATTTTATTCTATTTTATACTGTTTTTTTTTTTTCATGACAATAACAGGTTTCATTGATATTCATTAATGCAAGTAACAACAATAAACAGATCCACAACAAGTATTATATTTATAATAACATCCAATTGATCGATCGAAAACAAACTTACAAAACTTGTAACTTGTAAATACTTAAATTAATAAAGTTTACGCTGAATAGTAGACAGACAAAATAAACACAGAATTGGTATAGTAATTTATACAAGTGTTTTGATTCTTTAGTTATTTAAATATACAAATTTAACTTTTGTTTAAGCACATTTCGAACTTTTTGTAGATGTTAGTTTGAGGAATCAAGAGAAATTATGAAATCACAAATCTTATATAAACAATTCAAAAATAATTATAAATAAATGAATTGTTGAGCATAACTTTGATGCAACTTACACTTTTTGGTATTAGGTGCACATAAATATTTTCCACAAGAAAGAATGATTACAATAATTATAATAATGAATAGCAAAACAAATACGGATTCTATATTTCGAATATTATTTGAGATCTTTGCAAAACTTTCGCACAGTATGAGCTTGAGAATGCAACTAAAAAAAATAAATTAGCTTGTGAAAGCAAGTAAAATAGAATTGCCTTTTTAATGAGTCAAAGAATGATTCACCGCCGTTTCGTTAAAATCTTATTTAGAAAAAAAAAAAAACAATGTGTATCCAGGCAGTACATAATTAGCGATAACAAAACGACAAATACGCCTCGAGAAAGTAAAATTTTATTCCACAATTGAATGCTTATAAAAGCAAAATATGCTAAATCAGAAATATATTTAGCATGTTATTTTGTACAGGCTGCTCTCGGCGTTTTATTACATTTTATAATATTCTTTAAACCAAAAATGTAAATATATACCGAAACTTGAATCATCTTTTCGTAAAAAATTATTACAATCATTTAAGATCGTTCTATTCGAGAATTTTTAATGATGCATTCACCAAAACTGCTGCAACCTTTGAAATTGTTCAGTCTTCGAGCTGAGAATCCACAATTGAACTTCGTATTCATTTTTGGAAGAAGGAATATAAGTTCCGCATTTAACCTTTTCTAGCAAGCTTATTATTACCACTTTCACTACATTTTGCAATAGAATTCCTGTTGCAAAGTCCGCAAGAAAGTTAGTTCTGGACACATGTCCTCCAATTGATTGATCTATCATCAAACATCAGAATTATATGAACTTAAAATAGCCACTGATATCGGAGTTGTATTAATAGAATTAAACTATGTATGACGACTAATGCTCTTATACTTGCTTATACTGCGTCATTGATAATAATTACTGTTATCATTGATATTTGTGGAAAATATTTATGTGCACCTAATACAAAAGAGTGTAAGTTGCATCAAAGTAATACTAAGTATTTAGTTTATTTATAATTATTATTAAATTATTCTCAATTGTATATATGAGAATTGTGATTTCATAGTTTCTCTTGATGCCTCAAACTAACATTTACAAAAAATTCGGAATGTGCGTAAAAAAAAGCTACATTTTTAATTAACAGTTTCTTGAATTTAACGTCTCAATAAAATTTAAGTTAGTCTTCTTGAATAATTGGAGAAATTTTAATCCTGTCGCTGCACATTTTTGGATTCTGAATTCGGGAGTATGAAAATATTATAGAAATATTTTTAATAGAATATATTAATTTTGAATTCAAAAACTATTTAAATCCAGGGTAAGCACTTTGAACATGTTAGTTAAAACACCCACTAAAAATATAGCACGTCATTAAGCAAATAAACACTACACAATTTCATTACATGTATTCAAACTGCTGCCGAGATGGATTTTATTACATTTTACATTTCTCACATTAGTTACTCGTACAAAAATTTAACAGCGATACATTGTTTAAAATACTCGTATCCATCTTCTAGGCTGTGTGTATTATAAATTTCACAACGATTCTTTGTTTAGGAGAACCATCCTCTAGCCTTTGTTGTAGCCTTTCGGACATTGAAAAATCCACGAAAGGTAAAACCTCTTGAATTGTCAGTCGCAAGTGCTGAGACTCCAGCACTTCCGGTTACTTCGGTGTCATTTTCTAAGAAAATTTGATTAATAGTATTGAAGTAGTTTGAACCAACATAAATTGGTGGCCTTTTCTATATTACCCATTATATTACTTAGTGCAATGCATTGCGTAATAACTCCAATTGCAAACACCACAGCAAGCGTACACATTATAGAAACGTCCATTTTGAATATCGTCGAAAATATTAATTGCAGACGTGTGAACACTTACAACCTTTAAAAGCAACTGACAAAGGTGCATTGCTATTTTACCAACTTAGCTGCATGTCGGTTGCATTTTTTATCTTAATGACCTTGAATACCGTGTAACTTAAATTCGTATATTATCAAAATAATTGAATCAGAATTCTTTTTTTTAGTAAATTCGAGTGATCGAACACCTTAGTTACAATATTGTATATTACATCCAGTTATCCAACCAAGATAAGAGACATAAAATAATGATTAAAGCAAAGCACAATATTAAGTAAGTAAGAAAGTTACAATCAAGTATGGTCAACCACCTATATTCAATAAAATCAAAACACTCTGGTAGTGGTCTTAATTGAATCAGAATTCTTTTTTTTGTAAAAAATTCGAGTAATCGAATACCTTAGTTACAATCTTGTATATTACATCCAGTTATCCAACCAAGATAAGAGACAAAAAATAATGATTAAAACAAAGCACAATATTAAACAAGTAAGAAAGTTACAATCAAGTATGATCACCCACCTATATTCAATAAAATCAAAACAGTCTGGTAGTGGTCTTAATATACAGCGAACGCGTTATTCAGTATATCGATATACTATTAAATTCCAAATCTACCATTCAGCCCAAAATATACCAAATTGTTAACCAAAGCAACTAAGACCCGACACAAACTGTAAACTGTGATTCTAATTGATCGCTCTACACATGTTCTGAAGATGGTTTTGAATGGCCCAAGAGCTAACTTTAAAATTTCTGTTTGAATTCGATTCTTCTGATATGGATGGGCGGCAAAAATAACAAATTCAGTCGATAAAATTGCAATTCTATCTATAATAAGCTCTGAGAGTGTAGCCATAAAGTTACCCATGGCTATTGGGTCTAAAAAAGTATTCCTAATTCCATTATACTATTTTATCTATAAACCTATGAAAAGAACTAAAATGAGTTACTAAGGATCTTTGTCAATATTAAAATCGATCACAAGAGTTAAGTAAATATTCAATCTAATGCACTTGTAAACGAGCAAAAAAAAAAAAACAAACAAAAGAATTGTGGTGAAGAGATAATTATTTATTAACTAACAGTTTTCGAGAAAATACATTTTTGATCTCTGTCTTCGCTTTTCGAGGGCGTGACGTATAAGGACCGTGATAATGCCAACGAGCACGACGACAAACAGACAGATCAGCACAATTGTCGAGATTTCCAGGTCCAGATCGGTGGGTTCATGTGCCATTTTGTGTTTGTAATTGTTATTTATGTTATTACTTGTTATGGCAAACTACGATTTAGTATTGGTTACAAACTATAAATTCGAGCGATATTCATTTGGTTAAGTAAAAATAATTCACTTTTTCTCGTGCGACTTCGCGATGTGCATTTCTTTGGCGTTTGGCGGTAAATGATTCGCAAGGTGAGCGATTTCTGGTTTTAAACTTATTTGGGATGTGGCTTTCAATAAATATATGAATATGATAAGATATGAGATCGGGCCTTTAGCTTGCGACGTCACTAAATCGAATGCTTGCCCTGATTATACATTTGCGAATTAACCCAATACGCAGTAGCCTTATAAAAAGTGGACCCAAAATTTACAACTATGTTTGTGCGTCAATCGGTTTCAGATTTCTTGTAGCGGTTTCTTTTACTTTCGTTAACTTGTTGTTGGCCAATTAGGCTCCCTAATGGAATCTGCTTAAACCCAATTGATACTGTCGAGTATCGCCAGTGATAATCTTTATGTGGCTCAATGTCTGCTGACGTCAACAATGATTAACGAGCACATTATTCAATTACACGTATCACGATCTTGTCCCCCAAATCAGACTCTTGCAAAAATACAAACGTGTTATGATATTTTAATCAGCTTGAGGTAAGTTCCATGGAAACTCCAGAAAGAAATAAACATTGCTCCATATAGAACCTCAAAATATACAGTCGGCAAAAATAAATCAAAGTGAAAAACAAGTAAGAAAGCTACAGTCGAGTGTACTCGACTGTGAGATACCCGCTACCCATTTTAAATAAAAACAATATATTTTGCGGTATTTTTCACAAAATATAGCAAATATACTGCAAAAATACTAAAAATATGCCAAATGGTATATTTGGTATATCGACATAGTACCGCATTCAAAATATACCATAGACGGCACAATATACCAGATTGTTAGCCAAAGCAACTAAGACGCTTAGTAAGTAGGCGTTTTTGCCCATACAAAAGTATTTCTTTAATAACTTCCAACATTTTTATCTAATCGCAACCAAATTCTCAGGAATCATAACTACTATAGTTATTATTGTATATACCAAATTTCGCAACTCTGGCTTTAAAATTCGGTTGTTATTCGTTTTTTTTAATTTGCGGGGGCGGAAGTGGGCGTGGCAAAAATTTGAAACAAACTTGATCTGCGTGCAAACATAACAAATGCTGTCGAAAAAAAATTATAGCTCTATCTCTTATAGTCTCTGAGATCTAGGTGTTCATACGGACGGACGGACATACACACAGACGGACAGACGGACAGACGGACATGGCTATATCGTCTCGGCTGTTGACGCTGATCAAGAATATATATACTTTATAGGGTCGGAGATGCCTCCTTCTACCTGTTACATACATTTCCTGCCGGCACAAAGTTATAATACCCTTCTACCCTATGGGTAGCGGGTATAATGAAAAGAAACAAAGATTGAAATATGACAGTACAACAAAGTCTAAATACCCTGCCAAAGTGAGGGTAAGTTTGGTCTCAGAAGTGAAGAGTCATTTAGGTTAAAACAACATTATTAGAAGTTGAATAAAAGGAAAACCTAAGTTGAATAGGTTCGCTCAAACATTCGCCTTGCAAAATTTAAAAGACATAAAAAAGATGCTGAAAGTTTCAAGAATAAAAAATATAATTTCGCCCAGAAAACAACAATATCAGTGAAAGCCTAAAGATTGAAATAAAAATAAATCTTAAATTAAAATAAAAGCATTCCTCTTAATATCTAAATGTAAAAAGTATTCAAGTATACTTAATACTTGTTAAATTTATAATGTCTGATATATAAGTACAGAAGTTCAAAGTCATCAGAAGTATAAGAAAAATCAAATTGAATTATATTGTGAGTTACTCAATTAAAACATTTTCGCACTGCTGAAAACAAGTTTATCACAAATTATATTAGCTCAATCGAATTTCACAATTTTCCAACGAAAAAAAGTTAAATTTAAATTTACTTTTTGAGTTATTATTTTGCATTTAATATTATCTCCGCGCTAAACACTTGATTATAAGCGCCATTAATTTGAAAGAAATCTTTAAAATGTGCTTGACGTCGGTGCAAACAATCTTAACGAAGTATGTCAAATATCAATATGCGAACAAAGTTGGCCGAATTTCAATAGAAGCACTCACAATAATCATCAAATGCCCACCACAATGCCAATGCAAATGACAAAAAATAATTTGTGCCTCTTGAAATTGCAAGTGATTAGACAGAAATACATAACAAATCGTCTACTCTATCTGATGACATCTTATCAAGGGAAAGTTTGTAGTACAATTGTCCATTGAATATCAACGTTTTTTTTTTTTTATAAAGATTCCACTCACAGCTGTTGATCACTGTAGCCGTCTGCAATCGCAGTCTACGCACTTGTAATATACGTAAAATCGTAAACAGCGCAAAAACACAGAATATCACTAAGATTGGTATCCAAACAGCGCAATATAGATAAACCATATTGAATGGGATTTCGCGTGGGGCTTTGAAAGGTTCGAAGGTCTGACGTCCACTGAAAGTTGTTTCACAAATAAGCTTAAATATTATATCGTGTTTGTTCTTTGATAATTATATCAAAATGCGCTATCTACAGCAAAGTATATCGGCATTCGTATAAATCATGTGAAATACTATTGGACAATAAACATTTCTTCATAATACATTAAAACTGAAATTCTTTCAACTAGTTTAAAAGTTATAATAATACAAACATTTTGCAGTATTTTTATGTTTCTATTCTTATCGAGTTTTGCAGAATTTCGATCCCTGGGGACTACTAAATAAAATATTATATAAGTGCACATAATGCAATAATAAATGATGTGGGCTTTTTCAAACACATTACGTTCGGACCTTAAAATCAAACGTCCGGTTTAAATATATTTCAGCAGCACTATAATATAAAATTACGTATATATAGACCGAAGCGATTAAAAGTTATAAACAAAAAACGACAATGGCCTTACGAAAGTAAGTTTTGAGTTTTTCTCATACAAATTTCTAAACTCTGTGAATTACGATACACTTGTTATACCCGCTACCCATAGGGTAGAAGGGTATTATAACTTTGTGCCGGCAGGAAATGTATGTAACTGGTAGAAGAAGGCATCTCCGACCATATAAAGTATATATATTCTTGATCAGCGTCAACAGCCGAGACGATCTAGCCATGTCCGTCTGTCCGTCTGTGTGTCTGTCCGTCTGTCCGTATGAACACCTAGATCTTAGAGACTATAAGAGATAGAGCTTTCATTTTTTTGCATTTGTTATGTTTGCACGCAGATCAAGTTTATTTCAAAATTTTGCCACGCCCCCTTGCGCCCCTGCAAATCAAAAAAATCGAACAACAAGCGTAATTTTAAAGCTAGAGTTGCGAATTTTGGTAAATACAATAATTACTATAGTAGTTATGATTCCTGAAAATTTGGTTACGATTAGATACAAATTGTCAAAGTAATTAAAGAAATACTTTTATGTGGGCAAAAACGACTACTTACTAGGGGTCTTAGTAGTTTTGACTGACAATCTAGTATATTGTGCCGTCTATTATATATTTTGAATGCGGTACTATATCGATATACCAAATATACCATAATAATGCAATATTCAAAATGAGTAGCGGGTATTTCACAGTCGAGCACACTCGACTGTAGCTTTCTTACTTGTTTTATTTGAATTGTATTTTCTTTTTCTATTAAATTCAACAAAAAGTCTTACATTGTTTTTTTTTCGTCTTAGAGCAAAAAATCTTCTAAACGAATTAAGATTTTTGTAATAAATTCTATACGAAATATATATATTTAATAAAAATAATATATGAATATGATGATTCTTAGCGTGTTTTCTTTAACAAAACCCCCAACATTTCCTTTATTTTATTACCAAAATTTGCATTCAATTAAATTTATGTTTGTTAAAACCAAAAATTAATTTAATATTTTTCCTCGATGAACCTTTTAAATTTGAGATTTAATATTATATAATGTTTGTGAAATCTCAGTGACCCTAGGCGAGGAAGGAGAATAATGGGGCGACGGCTTGGCAACCGAATCGAAAATCGAAGATAAGATACAATGCATTAATTCGTTAATTATTAGTCATTCTCCTGATGATAACAGACAATATATATTTACTTGGGCATATAATTAAACAATGAACGTATATAAATATTGTTAGGATACATACAACGAAGTTAAAAGAGTAATTCTGCTTTTGTTTACGAAAGAGAGTGCGTAGACAAAATGCAATAAAAATAAACAATGAAGCATAAACTATATAAATGTGTTGTGGGTACAAAAAAAAGTTGTCGCCTAAGCAATTAATTTGTGAAATGGAAATCAAGTGACGCCAATGAAAGCGGTAAACGTTAATGGAAATACAATATACACAAAAACAAAATATATGTGTATGTTTGTGGGTTAGTCATGAGATACTGCAAACGGACAACTTTTCAGATGACGTCCCGCTTTATTATAATACAGTAGGCTTATAACTTCTCAAGTTCTACGCATGTGTGTTATTCCCCGAATTTGAGTCTCTGGGGGCTGGTGATGAGTCATCGTGGAATAAGATTAACTGGAATACAACTTACTTGTCAACACAGTCCCACGGCGCTTGCTGGAACAGCAGTAGCCACAGCAGCTCATGATTAGGAACGCAATCACAAAGAACATGAAGATGCCCCAGAAATCCATGGTTAACTGTCTATTGAGAGATAGGTTAGAAAATGCTATGAAATCAAATGCAGCTATTTTGTACTCACGCTTTATAGGCAGCTGACGGTCAACGTTTTGTTAATAGTTAATGTGTAAATTCCACTTGTTGCAATACACAGCACTTGCGTTTTCTGATTTTTTACCGAACGCGATTACTTTTTTAAGTTGCACACAGCGCAAGTCGAACTTAAGTTTGGCAAATTAAATTAATCAAATTTCACTTTATAATACGCGATATCTTATCTAGTTAGATTAGAGCGAGGGATTTATTAATTTAATCACCAACTTCTCGTTGGCTCCGGGGGCTGTGCGGCACTGCCCCAATGAAAACGAGCTTTCTGAAAGCTGCTTTACTTATGGCGGTGTGACCACAAGTTAGCTATATTTATATACATTTTATTGCCGATAGATATACCAAGTTAACAATTGGTTAAACTTCCATAAAGATTGTAAAAACGCATCAGATCAGATCAGATTTTCGTTAAAATTAATATTTTTTAGATATGTAAATGTTTTAATAAAAGTAACGGCATTTATTTTTTAGACGAAGAGGTCAAGCAAAAAATGGTGAAGGCAGAGGCAAACTCTAGATATATTACAGAAGCTCTTCTACTACAGTATTCATTAGAGCAAAATAATATAGGTATATAATAGAAACAATTATTTATTTATCATACATTTAGAAATATTTAGAACAGAATATTTTTAGAACGTGATCGCAATGATACAATATACCACATTCACAGTTTTCTTTTTGTCACAGACTCTGGTCACACCAGTGCCAGGGTTAGTTGAACAACACTTTACCGGTACGCTGTGTTTAGTCCATGCACACATAACAGCTGTTGTATATCGATTGCTTACTACAGTATCGATTTAAAGCAAAATTAAATACAAATTTTAATTAAACAGCAGAAAGTTCAAGGTAAATACATTATTAACAAACGAAAACAATTTTTAATTTTAATTTGATGGCAAAGAATTACAATAACAAAAGCTGCACATTAAATCGATAGGTGACACGCGTTTTAGTGTTTGTTAGAAGTACTAAACACTTTATACATACTGCTTTGCCATTTTTATCATGGCGATTTCTTTTTGACATTTGACTACCACAAGGCGCACGTGTTTTTCGGGCTAGGAGCTCTGTGCTAAATTAAAGTAAAATCAAAGTAATTTCCAAATGAATTTTCAACAAAACTAGAAAAGAAAACTAACAAATCTATTTTTGTGTGCGCGCGTGTTTCGTGTGTTGCATTCCAAAAAAAATAATTATTCCAGATGAATCCAGAGAAACTTAAGAAGTTGCAAGCACAGGTGCGCATTGGCGGCAAGGGAACCCCACGCCGCAAGAAGAAGATTGTGCACTCGACCCCGGCTACCGATGACAAGAAGTTGCAATCATCGCTGAAAAAACTATCGGTCAACACCATTCCCGGCATCGAGGAAGTGAACATCATCAAGAATGACGGCACCGTAATCCACTTCAACAACCCAAAGGCGCAGGCATCGCTGCCAACGAACACGTTCGCCATCACCGGTCATGGTGAGAACAAGACGATCTCGGAGATGCTTCCGGGCATTCTGACGCAATTGGGTCCCCAGGATATCAATCAGCTGAAGAAGATTGCTTCCGAGTTTGCCAATAAGAACAGCGCTGCTGGTGGCGCTGCCGCTGCTGCCGCCGGCGCTGCTGCTGCGGATGCTGGTGATGATGATGTCCCCGATCTGGTAGAGAACTTTGAGGAGGTTGCAATTGCTGGTGCAGCTGCTGGAGCCAAGAAAGCTGGTGAAGTTGCGGCGTCTGCCTAAACAACAACAACTACACTAGTTCATCAACATATACACACACACACACATACATACAAAAACAAACACACACATACAAGCAGAGGTTGAAGCTAGTGGACGAAAAGAGAAGAGACGACGACGAGCTTTGCTTCTGCTATTTTGGGGGTCATGTCAACAACAACAACAACAACAACAACAACAATACAAAATAAAGGCATCCAAGTGAGCGCTGAGAACAGAAAAACAACACACGTAAAATATAATAATTATATTAATATATTAAGGGTATTTTCAAACTTTAAACAAAATACTAAAAATAGTTATAGTTGGAAGCGCGCGCATTCAGCGATGGCAGAACAACAACAAATATGTACAAGAATATTATGTATTTCCAAGCGATTAAAGCACGTTTCCACTACACACACCACGTTTCCACTAACATTCTCTTTTGTTTTGCCTCCCACATAAACAACAACAAATCCCCATAGTATATTTTACAGTTTTCAATTATATTTCCATTAATATTTATGACAGCAAAGAAAACACTCCAGTAATAAGTCATTGCCAGTTGTGTGCGCGGGGAGCAGCAGCAACCGAAGAAGTCGAAGAGAAATCCAGAGAGAGAGAGCGATTATATTTTTAGCATTAGAATTTACTTTCTCCATCTCCTTTAGAAAGCCAATGCTAAAATAGTGAAGCACCCCCCTGTGTTTTTAGTGAACACCCCCACTGACAACTGCACCGCTCCTTGCTCCAGTTTCGCCCCCTGCCCGCCTCCACAAAAGCGAACTTTGATTTTGAATGTTCATATAACAACATGATAGAACAAAGTTGAAGGAATTGTGAATCAAAATCACACGAAATTGTACCAAAATTTGTTAAAAACACTTTTTATAATTTGTAAACATATTTTTTTTAGACTATCATGCATACATTAAAACACTAAAATGAACTGTAAAAATAAAACTCATTCATATTGTAAGCATTTATTTCTGGCTTGCATAACTCATACACAACCACACAACAAACACACACGAACGCACGCTTACATGCGCGTGAGGGCCTGCGTGTGTGTGTGTGCCCGTTTTACCATTATGCCTAGCAACGCCTTTTAGGCGAGCAAGAGTGAGAGGGGCCAGAGCACGCGGCAGACAAAAACGAACAAAAAAAACTTGTTGACATTGAAATTTGGCTTTTAAGCTCGTGCAGCTGTTTGAGAAGTTTAAAGAACTTTTGTGTTAAAAAGTCAGTGAAAAGAATTAAATATTGCGTCGATTTGCATTCTATAATGTACAATTCAAGTGTACTAATGGGGGCATCGCATGGAAACGATTGCAGGCTATCAGGAAAATGTGTATATAATATAATTATAACATTTCAAAGGTGAAAAATGTACACACACACACATATGTATGTATGTGTTTGAATGTGGTGCTGGTTTTGTTATTTTATAATATTTGCCATGAGTCACAGTCACGCTCTCGGTATATTTGCTAAATAAAGCCATTTTAAATGTGCGATTTGATGTTTCGCGAAATTTCTGCGGTTAGTGCTTATCAATTTTGTGCAAGGGCATAAAAATTCCACAATAACTACTGCAATAATTGCTTGAACTAAATGTACATATATGTATGATATGATCGGCAAACATGTGTAACCACACGTCTTATGAGATATATATTTATAGTTTCATACATTCTTGGAGCACATTTTGCGGTATTCTTTATGTAAACAAAGACCACTTCCCCCTTTTAATGAAATCGAAAGTTGGCGCTTGTTTTCTGTACAACGAATGTTATCGATAAATGCAGACAACGTTGCCACCATGTCCCGTTGCGGTATATAATACAAAATCTTAGCGAAGTACGTTATTGAATTACGTTTGCTAAGAGAATATTGGGTAAACAACTGCATATTAATACAAATGAAGTGTCGTTAAATAGCTAAAATTGCTCTTATCTCGGCGCTTTGCATTTTGGTATAGAACGTATATTTTAGAAATACTTGTCCACTTTACAAAAAACCATATTTAAAAAAATTGCACAAACATTGATACATCGATAAAGCAATCGATATTTATCCACCTCTATTGGACAACACTGTCCAAAACAGACAGAAAAACAAAATTTTTACGTGGCTTGCTTGGGAACAGACGAGCATTTTGACTAATTATCCACATTTAATGTGATTTTTGGTGAATGCACCTGTGGCAAAATTCAATGTGAATAGTGCAACACATAACACATAACAAACGCCAATAGACACCAAGAGCCAAATGAACTGTAAGTAGCAGCATATATTGTAACTTCGGCGGGATTTTTATGCAGTTCCCCAGCAACAAAAAAAAAAAAAGCTTTGCGCCTGCAACAGGAGTCACTTTGATCAAAACATCCCTTTCACTTTTAATTGCAAAGCAATTGCAAAACTCCCACGTAGCTGCTTTTCAAGTGTATGTACAATATAATTTTGAAGTGCACAATTTGCTCGCAGCTGATTTGCAGTTTTGTTATTCAATGGTCAACGGAAAAAGCAAAATACAAAAAACAAAACAAAAAGCAAAAGGCGCAACAAAATAAAAGAGCTGTTTGCCATATTACCCTAACACACACAGACACATGAACATTAATAAGTGTGTGAGTGAGTGTGTGGGCGCTAAAAATAAACAATATTGCGAACACAGTGCAAAAACAATTTACTTTGTGTATCATTTTGTATACGTCAACAAAAAACCAAAAACAAAAAATTTGCTTACATAAACAGCCAAGAAACGTAAACAATCGAAAGCGTCTCTCGTTTGACAACAAATCTTACGCACACACATATGCATACACGTATAAGCACACACACATACACACTGTAAGCCCCCGCTGGGCTTCCATCTTCGCTATCAGCTGTTTTTTTCTTGTTGGCCATAGAACAGCGAGCAGCGCGCTGCTTCCTCTTCTTCAACGGCCTCTCTGCCGACTTCGCAGTTGACGTCGCCCGGTCTGCGACGACTGCGGTTAGTAACGGTTATTTCAGATTCTTTTGAAATTGCGGAGTACGCGTCCTCTGACGCTCTCTCTCTCTCGTTCTCGCACACTGAACTGAAACTCTCTTTTTGCTTGCGAATTTCATGCTTAACATTGCGTCAGTAACTAGTAAGCATTTCGTCAGCCTATTTCGTATAAAAGCAGTGCGCCAAGCAGCGCATCTCTTATTACAGCAGAGAAATGCAAGCAAACCGCATGACGATCAAAACTCAACTGCGACTTCTAGGCATAGGATAGGTTAGGGTCAAACAACTTGGCGGTAACACACAATTTCCTAATTATGTATTTTTTGCATCTCTTTCGGTTTAAAGAATCATCCTGCAGCATCACTCATTACACAGTCGGGAAATGATTCCAAGGATATAAAAGTCACAAACAAATTCAATTTAGTTAGACACACACACACACACACTCCCAATCATGAACAATATACGGAGGACATCACCACCGCCTCCCACAAATTCGCAAGTGGGTGTGGGCGTTGGCATTAAGAGTGCACGCAGCAACATCTTCAACGTGGATGGATTGCCAACGTTGATGCAGCAGCAGCTGAACATCGACTACTCCAGCATCAGGGGTAAAGATGTTCTCGTCCAGCCAACAGAGGCTCAGCTGGAGCTGCTCAAGCGGCGTCTTCTCGATCGCATCGCGGACAGCTGTGGCGAAACCATCTACGAGATTGGCGTGGGCGAAGGTGAGTTGCAGTTCATCTAACTATTCCTACAAATCTGATTTAAGTTTTTCATCATTTTTGCACTTTTCCAAATCTAAAATCCCAAGAAAACTTATTTTTCTTTATACTTTTTTTATTTTAAGAACAGTGATCTCTTTTCCTAAATCTAAAATCCAAAGAAAACATCTTTTAGTTTAGAAAATAAGAGGTTTCAATGTTTTTTTTTTTTAATATTTTGCTAGGGCCTATTATTTATTTTTGAAGTAAATACATTTCTTATCTTAAATGCGGTTCCAAACAAACACTTTTCTTTGAAATTTCTAAGTTTTGTTTAGATTGAGTAGATATTATATTATAAGACATTTCTTTAAAAAAAAAAAATAGTTTTTTCTTATAATTTTCGATAATTAGCTTAATTTTTTAATACATTCTTGAATTAAATTGTTTGGGCAATGTTTTTTCAATCAATTTTATAAAGGAGACTTTTTAATTATATTAAAATTTCAGATTATCATCCATTAAACAATTATTAATATATTTGCCATTTTATGCATTTACCTTTTAATGATTATTTCTTTATATTTGAGATGATTTCACCATAAATGACGCACAAGTGCTACGAACAGGTTTTCACAAAGATATTAAATCGAAAAGAGATTTTGATTTATTTTCTAGAAATTAATAAAATATATTTTGAAGTGGTAAACTTTCGATTGTTTTCGGCATTTTTACATAAAGTCTTTTGTAGCTCTTTTATAAATGTTGATCATTCTTTTTATTATTTTTGAATGTAAAATTTTTATGAATATAAAAGAACTTAAGTGTAGGTGCTAGAAAACCCAAATTCACTAAACTATAACAAGATATTATCTCTTTCCTTTTGTGGCTTCTTACTATTAAAACTTTCTTTATTATATTCAACTAATTTCATGAATAGATAATGTTTTAATAGCATCCAATCTCTTACAAACTTATTCAGAGGAAAACATAAATGTATTTTAATATAAAATAAATATATTTATGGTTTACTAGCATTTACAAGTAAACCATTTTAACCCAAATTCACTTACTTATCTATAACAAGAAATTATCTATTTCTCTTTGTATAGTAAGTCTTTACTATGTTATTAAAAGTTCCTTTATTATATTCAACTTATTTCATAAATAGATAATGTTTTAATACCTTTACAAACTTATTCAGAGGAAAACATAAATGTATCTTAAGTGTAACATAGGTGCTAGAAATCAATTTAAACCTAAATTCACCTATGTACTTTACTATAACAAGATCTTATCTCTTTCTTTGTGTGGCTATTTACTATTAAAACATTCTTTCTTATATTCAAATAAATTAATGAAAAGAGAATTTTTAAATACCATCTACTACTACTATAATGAAAATGTAGAATTTCATATTATTAACTTAATATACGATAAGATAATACTTTCGAGTCGAACAAAATAAATAAATATCCCGTTTAAACTCTCCTTCTAGATGGCAGCGACTGCGGATTGAATACCGAACAATTTGAGGCTTCCGTGGAGACGCTGCGTCAGCTGGCGAATGCCATCGATGCAGACATGGTAAAGCTACGCGAACGACCCTCGGAGAAGGGCAAAATCGGGCAGTTTCTGCTGCGCAAGCACATCGAGACCACCGACTTCATGGAGATACGGTAAGCACTTCCACTTCAACTCTATTTAGAGTTCTCTTTACTAAAAAGGTGTCTCCACTCTAGGGTTGCTGTGGTGGGCAATGTGGATGCCGGCAAGTCGACGCTGCTGGGCGTGCTTACGCATGGAGAACTGGACAATGGACGCGGCCATGCCAGGCAGCGATTGTTCCGGCACAAACATGAGATTGAGAGCGGACGCACCAGCTCGGTGGGCAATGATATACTCGGCTTCGATGGCATTGGCAATGTGGTGAATAAACCCGATCATGGCCACCTCGACTGGGTGAAGATCTGCGAGAAGTCGTCCAAGGTGATCACGTTCATCGATTTGGCCGGACACGAGCGCTACCTGAAAACCACAGTGTTTGGCATGACGGGACATGCGCCGGACTTTGGCATGCTGATGGTAAATGCAGTCGAAAGAACTCTAAAAGAATTTTACTTGAATGTGTGCTTAAATCCTTTATAGATTGGTGCCAATGCTGGCATCATAGGCATGACCAAAGAGCATCTGGGACTCGCCTTGGCGCTCGCTGTGCCCGTCTTTGTGGTCGTCACCAAAATCGACATGTGTCCGCCCAATGTGCTGCAGGATAATATGAAGCTGCTCTTCAAGATGCTCAAATCGCAGGGATGCCGCAAAGTGCCGGTTGTGGTGCGCAGCCAGGACGATGTGGTGCTGAGTGCCACGAATTTCGTTAGCGAACGCTTGTGTCCCATCTTCCAGGTCTCGAATGTGAACGGCGACAATCTGGAGCTGCTCAAAATGTTCCTCAATCTGCTGAGCACACGCATGGCCGGCTCCGAGCATCTGCCGGCTGAGTTTCAAATCGATGATGTCTACTCTGTGCCCGGCGTGGGAACCGTTGTCTCTGGCACCTGTCTGCAGGGCACCATAAAGCTGAACGACAACCTCATGTTGGGGCCGAATGCTGTGGGCAGTTTTGTGCCCATCACCATCAAGAGCATTCATCGCAAGCGCATGAATGTGGAGCGTGTGCGTTGCGGCCAAACGGCGAGCTTTGCGCTCAAGAAGATCAAACGCACCTATCTGCGGAAGGGCATGGTGATGGTGTCGCCAGAGCTGAAGCCACAGGCTTGCTGGGAATTCGAGGGCGAGATCCTGGTCCTACATCATCCGACAACGATCTCGGCACGCTACCAGGCGATGGTGCACTGCGGCAGCATTCGCCAGACCGCCTCCATTGTGCACATGTCACGCGAATGTCTGCGCACCGGCGACAAGGCGCATGTGAAGTTCCGTTTCATCAAGCAGCCGGAGTACATACGCGCCGGTCAGCGTTTGGTGTTCCGCGAGGGACGCACCAAGGCGGTGGGCAACATATTGCGGCCGATGCCACATGCGGCAGCATCGCCGTACCGCCCCAAGCCCGCAAAGATGCAGTCGCGTGCACACAATGGCAACAACAGCGGCAGCAATAGCGCCAACAATCAGCAGCGTCACAACGGACAAGGTTCGTCCTCTGCAGCAGCAGCAGCGGGCTCAGGTGGAGCTGGTGGCAGCAAAGATGGTAGCGAGGAGAAGCAGCAGAACGGAGATCGACGCGAGGGAACGCGGCGTGGTGGTAAACGGAAACGAAACAATCGCAGCGGTGCAACTTCAACTGCAGCGGTTTCCTCATCATCTGTAGCTGTGGCATCCATCAATGGGAATGGTGTGAGCAGTTCCTCCAATTCCAATCCTGTGGAGACGACGTCGGAGCCAATACAAAACTAAAAGCTGTCCAAACTCTGCATTAGTTGTTAAGGCTTAAAGTATTTTTGGCGTTGAGGTTGTGCGTTGAGAATGTGTGGTTAGGAAACACGTTTTTTTAGCAAGTAAACTGACTTTTTAAAGAAACTATTTTGCTACAGATAAAGACACCCAAAAATAACAACAGCAACATTTGGCTCGGAATTGTGTCGTGTAAATTTGCTTATAGTAAATAAATGTGTTTTGTTTTCGTCCATGTAAAAAGCAAGATAATGAGAGATATACTATATATATAAGACAAGAAAAGAAAAGAGAATTTTCGGTAAGATCGTTTTAAGCATATTGAAATGCCAAATTAATTATGATTTTTTGCACTTTCATTTTTCACTTCACTTTCTTTTTCATCATAAATTTCTAATTTTCAAATATCAAAAGTTATTACGTTGAAACGTATTTAAATTACACAATAAATTCAAAGTTTGACAAAACTCTAAACCAGTTTTTGTACTTTATGTGGAATGTTTTGCGACTAATTAAAAATACATTCGATTTGCCGTGAAAATTTGTTTTTATATTCCTACAGTTATTTAGTCATCATGCTATTAACAAATAATTTAGTTTTTCTTCTGATTCTTCAGCTGCTGCTTGACACCTTCAATCTCCTGTCTCACATTGTTCTTAAACATATTCACAAATGACCTGAAAAAGAAATTTGAATTAAAATATATCAAGTTGTAAATTTTAATCAGAGCTGCAATGGACGCGAATTAAAGAATTTAATGTAATTGAAACGGATTTTAAAAAAGAACTAAAGGAACCCCTTAGTTATTTAAATAAATATAGAGTATGAAACTAAATTTATAAGGATTGAAAACGGAATAGTTTTAACTTTAAAAAGGTAAAAGGGTCGTCTGAAAGATGAAAGTTATTCTTTCTAGAGCTCCCTCTTGTTCACTTCATGATTATTATTACAAATTGAAAGTAAAATATATCTTTTGAATGTCGGAATAATCAAAGATCCAGTTCATTGTATCAAAACAGTTCACGAACACAGTCAAAAAGTTCTCGTGTCTTGCAGCCCTGATTTAAAGCAATTTGTCGCACTCACTTGAATCGCTCGGGAGTCATCTCGTGTAATCCGTGCTCTCTGGCCAAGCTCTTGGTGCGATACATGAGCGAGACAGCCACTTGGGCAGCTCGGCGCATGGGATAGCTGTCGGCCATGCGCTGGATGAGCTGCTCGTTGTTGGCCAGATAGCGCATCAGCAGACGAAACACCATCTTCCTAAGAACGACCACAACAACGATTGGCACAGGAACAGTTAGAACTCGGTATCCTTGTATTTGCGTATCAGTTGCTGCTTAAGTTTGAGTTGATTGCGCAACAGTTCCAGGCGCTGCAGTTGCTCCTCCTTGTTGTAATCGATGCCAGGCAGCTGCTTGATTTGTTCACGCGCAGACTCGAAACGCTTCTGCAGCTCAAAGATCTACGTAGGCAAAATAAACATCGTTATTTTTATCTCTACATTATTTAAAGCAATGCCTACCTTGTGATTGCAATCTTGGGATTCGCGTAGCTTCACTGCGTTCTCGAGGGGATCCTTTTCCACACTGCGAAAATGAATTGCGAGATTATATAAGTGTTGGTGTTGGCTAATTGGAATTTTTCACTAAATAATTTTCGTATGCTGCGCAAATTGTCGACGACAACAAAAAACAAAGAACCGCAGGAGTTTGTTGCACCCACACTCACGCACAAACACTCATATGACTTGCATCTCTTTCGCCCACCTGTCGACAACAAATGGCAATCGACGACCAAACAATAACAACAAACTCACCAGCGCACAATGTCGTAGATGAGCGGCAAAATTTCGATATCAAGTTGATCGACTGTCAAGGGGCCGGCGGCGCCGTTGCCGTTTGATGTTTGTGTCTCTTGGGAGACGGTTGTTGTTGCTGTTGTGTTTGGCTCGAAGGGTGAATTTGATGTTTGCACTAAACCATCAGCAGTTAGTGTGGGTTTTCTATCCTCAATTTGATTGTTTGGCGATAATTCCATTATATTTGTGTGCGTGTTTTTGCCAATGCGCTGCTTGTTCTCTTTTTTTGGTTTTAGAGAGCGGAGCAGCGTGACCGTATCTTGTATTTAAAAATATACTATTTGACTCTACAAAAAATATACCATTCTTAAAATTATTTGTATGTTGAAATTCTCTTTACAAACTAGACACTTTTAAGAAAATGGCTTTCAGTCATAATTCTTTTTATCTTGCTTTTATTAAACAAATTTTGTAATTTGTTTTTATAAATATAAAAATTGAATTACAATGGAATATGTTACAATCTGTGTGTAAAATGGTCACTCTCTGAGTAACGTCTGCTTGCGTTATCGATATGATATAATTCAATAAGCAGTGTTGTAAAACTGCCTTTATTTAACTGAGATCCAAGCTTAGCGCGCCGTGAATTTTTCAATTAGAGGTCGACCTTAATTGTTCGCGCAAAAACTATCCGCTAATTTTGATTTATTTCCGAAACAGGCCTTTGTATTAATTTAATCATTCATCATACTCATTTGGCATTTTCACGTTTCATTCAGTCAAGCCTTTCCTACACACGAGTCCCAGGTTCTTACGTCTCGCAATTTATTTATTTAATTGACACAATAAAATTGATGAATGACTATTAAAAGAATAAAACTCTCAATACTGTGTTAATTTTTATAAATTAGCAAACGGCATTTTTCGACAATCGCTAATGAACTCCACTAAAAATTGTTCATGGCAAATTATTTAAAACCAAAAAAAAAGTCGGCAACGAAAAAGTCATAAATGAGGGGTATACAATAAAAAAAAAATGGTACAATTCGATTGCAACGAATGGCGTCGTCTTTGACTTTCGTTGTGCAAAATAAATTAATTTCACTTGAAACCTTGCTATTGATGGCAATTTAAAAACAATTGAAACATATTTAATTCGCCTTCTCTCTCATTGCCATCAATTGAAGAAATGTACAACGAAAGCATTAAAAACCTAACTTCAAGCCTTATAAAACAATGTACATATTTTTTACATTTTTTTTTCGTCGCATTTATTGATTGAATGCCATTTTCGAGTCAAAGTCAGCCCAGCGAATTCTTCCGAAAATTGCTTTCGTCAATTAAACATTCAATTAACAAGTTGAGCGCGAGCGGCTTATGAATGAAACCATATACAAAATACAATACCACACAAAAAATGTCAAAGCTTGCTAATAATTAATGCGAATTAAATTGTCGCACAATTTTGAGGAGAACATTAGCCAATTTTCAGCATACTAAAAAATTTTCATTTCTATTACAATTTTTAATTAGTCTCGGTCTAGTTAAGTAGAGTTGGCAACTTAAAAAGCACTTGCGCATCCCAAGGCACTTGGCCCTCAAATGCCATTTGACATACAATAATATAAATAACAATATTTTCAGTTGCAGAGAGAGCAAAAAAAACGTCAATGGCTCCCACGCAAACTTAACCCAGGACAGGTGCAGAGGTCGCTCTTTTAGTTGTTACTCTTAAACATGTCGGTTAAACGCAACAGCTGCTGCTCAACTGTTGCTCCTCTTTGTTTACTGCTGGCAGATGCAAGTCAGAGTGCAATATATCGAGTTTGCTTATACATCCGAGCAAGAGAGACAGAGATAGAGAGAGGAGCTTTGATAACTTGCAAGTGCGTAGCATGGCGATAACATTTTCATTCTTCTACTGCATTCCACTATCATTTACATACAATATGCATTTGCATGTGTGCGTGTGTAAAGAGCGCCAACTAGAGCCCCAGAGCTCTTTGGCGTTGCAAGAGCGGGAGAGAGAGAGTTAGAGAGAGAGTATCAAACGTCAGTCAGCTGGTAAAACGCAGAGCATGAGCTAAAATTTATATTAGCGTGTGACGTGCGCTCACCAAAATCAGTACGTTTGCTTCCATCGGCTAAAACACAAGTTTTGTGAGAGTCTTAACAACTATAACACCTAAAACCACAACAAGTTATTTAAACGGTCAACATCGATAACAACAACAAAGTCAGCAATAACACGTCGGCGATTCTTTTGTTTATCAAGAGTAAAAAAAAAAATAAGTGGAAAAGTTTAATTAGCGCGCTAAGCGACAACGACGCCGCCGCGGCCTAAAAAAGCTTCTTATAACGTCTCAGTCACAAATCGAAGGCTCTCCCAGTTTTCCTTCTTGCCTTTTATTACGTGTGCGTGCCAAAATACGTCATCGACGCGCGCAGCGAAAAGTGCGAAGCAACAGCAACAACAATAACAACAGTAGCAAACGGCAGCCATTGAAAGCTTCTGAGTGGGCAGCTCACACACACATACAGACAGATAAATGTATTAAAGCATAGAAGCATTTATTGTACATAAAGAGCTATTGAATTGAATTCAATTGCAACTACAAACGAGCAATCAACATAAATCGAGGAAAATTTCGCTCTGTTTGAAATAATTAATTTGTTATTGTCAACGACGACGGCGACGTCGACGACATTCACAGTGAAACGCAACAAAAGCCAAGTCAGGCGCGCAACACGTGTGTGCGAGTGAGACGACAGCAGTGTTGTACACCATACCCAGCGAGTGCAATTGAAATACGCGTTTCATACGTAAAAAAAAACGGAACGTAGAACACAGCAGAAAGGGAAAAACAAAAGAAGACAGAGGCAGTAATCAAAATAGCAGCAGATAAGAAAACGTGCAAAAACAGCTGTGCAGCAGAAGCAAAGTGCATCAACAATAAGAAAACAAAACCCTTATAAATGGACACAAAGCAGCAACGGCAGCAGCTACAACAACGATAACAACAGCAATCAAAATTCAAACGCAGCGCGCGCACTTTGTTGTCAATTAGCGAGGCAGCACAACGTCAGCGTAGGCAGAAGCAGCAACGTCGCAGCCGCAGACACAGCATCCCATCAACAACAGACAGCAGGCAATCAGCTTGATCAGCAGCAGTCGCAGCAGCGCAGTAGCAGTCGGAGTCGCAATCGCATCGTTGTTGTTCGACGTCGTCGTCGTTGTCCCGTTCGTTCGTAATCAGCACAGTCAGTGTGTTGTTGTTTCGTCTCGTCTCGTCTCGTTTGTAGTCGTCGTCGGCTCAATAGCTCGGCTCGGTCTTGCGTTTTGGGGCTGCTCTGCTGCTTGTGTGTGTTTAATTCGGAAACTGAATCTGAAACTGTATCTGTAGTTTCCCGCTAACGGCGAATATTCTCACAACTCATTGATATTTTAACCTCGTGTCGTCCGTGTTGGTTGCTGCCGCTCGACCAAGGTTCTGGCCACACAAAATGCTCGTCTCTTTGGGCTTTTCGAAGCCTCGCTTCGTCGGATTAAAAGTGCTCCTATAGCGCGAAGTTAAAAAACCGGCGCAAACAACCAACAAAAAGAAAACAAACTGAGGAAACCAAGAAGAATTGGCAAACCATCGAAAAAATATTAAACGATATTAAAATCAATGAACCAAAGTTAACAATAAAAAATATTGAATCGAGTAAATCAAACATTGCACGCAAACAAACAACAAGAGATAAATCGACTAAATAAACAAAGCAGATCATTTTCATTTCGTGGTTGTTAATTTGATTAAACCGATAATATTATACAAAATTTTTGCAATTAGCATTATAACTCGAAAACTCGTTTTCGAAATCCAAAAAGAAAAAAAGTTTGAACGCGACCACCAATCTCAAATAAAAACTTTATTATATTATTATTGTAGCCAACTGACCAACACACACACACAAAACTAACTTAACAACAGCAGAGATAACACAGACAAATACTCTCTAGCACTCACTGAGACACAAATAAGGCTTTCGAAACTTTATCAGTTCTTTATTGTGTTGTGTTGTGTTCACACTAATACCAATGCACCAAACACCGAACGGGTTTTATAAATAACACGCATACAGTGACAAAAACAACAGCTGCTCTTCTCTCTTTCGTCCATGTGAGCGCGCAGCGATTAAACTTAAAGCAAAAAGAGCAAAAAGCAGCAGCAGCGGCAACAACAACGAAAAATTATTAGCAAAGCTTTGCCGTGATTTTTACACTCAGCGGGAAAACAGAACAAAACTGAAACGCGTCTGGAATAGTTGTGTCTACGGTGTCTCTTGGCAATCTTGGCAACAAAATAATATATATATCTACAAAAAATAATTCGTATATATTTGCGCGTTAGTGTGACGAAAAAGTGTTAATAACAACAAGCAAAAAAAGCGAGAAAAAGATCGTGAAAAACGCAACAGCAGTAGCAAACAAATGAACATTTTGTTTATTAACATTTTATTAGCCATCGAGAGCTCTGTGTTTTAATCATAATGTCTGCCTTGTGACAGTGCCTGAACTATCAAAAACAACAAAATCATCGTCTATACCGTCTATATATACACATAAATAAATATAAACACATATTGTGGAAGTCGTACAAGTGCCAAAACTATTTGGTTACCAACTAATTAGAATGTCAAATATCTGACAGCGTGCCACATACAAACAAATCATACAAAAAAAAAAAACATTGAAATAACAACAAGAACTTTCAAGTCGTGCTTTTCAAGGAGCTTTTTCCTCAACTGATTAAACAAAATATTTAATTCGTGCAACGGTTTCAAACATAAGTGCGCTAGAATGTTTGCATCAATCTGACAGCGGTTTAAAAGCCCCAAAAGCAAAAACCAGATCCAGATCAACACATCAAAGGATTAATCCAATCAAGTGCACGATCGTTTCGTTCCCTTGCTTCCAAGAAAGGAGACAGTAACGAATCAGCAGGAGCAACAGCCGCGAAAAAAGGCGAGGAAAAAGACGAAAGCTTTTGAAAACTTTCAAATTTTGTGCATCCCCCAAAGTACAGAAACTTAACGATAAATGGAGAAATCTGAAATACGACTGCAACGCATGTCAAATGAATATCAATCGCAATCGAGCTATATGTATCTGAGGAACAAAATGCTGTTAAAAATTGAAAACACTCTACTTCGAAGCCATCGTCAGCGTGAGACCACTGGGATTAAGAAACTATACAATTCGTTTTTTGTGCTCTTTTAATTTTGCACGCGTTTTCCGCCCCCGAAGACAACGCACAACGAATTTCTTATCAATTCAAAGCATTAATAGTTACAAAAAAAGATTCAAGTTGTAAAAAGAAATCAAAACTATAGATATTATTTGGTTGTTAGTTGTATCCAAAATCAAAGTGCTGTGCTAAGAACAAAAAAATATTAAAAATCAAAAAAAAAAAAAACAATCTAGTGTCATTAAATCTTCTTTGTTGTCATAAACAATTCTAAATCAAAATATCTATATACATAAATATATATAGAAAATGTTGACCTACCTAATTATAAATATATATAAAATTTGAAATACTTTCTATCAAACAAAAACCCATTAACTATTTTATTCTTCGAATAATACACATTATAATCAATAATTGTTAATAACATCCATTGGAGAATCCAATAAAAAAAATCACAATTATTAAGGGGGAAGAAGCTGCAAGAACTTGACAAAATTGCAGGCGAAAACTGGAAGGATACACCCTAAAACCCCGTGTTTCTTTTGATCCGGTGCGTATACGTAACGGGAATTGTGGTCGGGATACCAGCCCGAAAAACTCAGCAAATCGACAGTTTCAATAATTTCGGTATTCAAAAATAAAGAATTGTTTGTGGTTCTTGTGTTGTATTCTCTGAAAAAGAAAAAAAAAGACGAATTCAAAACGTAAATTGTTTTCGTACCGAATGGCGCTTTCGTTTCTTTCGCAAAATTCCGGCCTCTTGGATTTACAAAGCATATTTGATCCACAATATTCATTGCAACAACATCAACAACAACAACAGCAGCTACATTTAACATCACAACAACAACAACAATCATCACAACAACGCACTTCAACGAAATTCGATTTAAACATCTTTAACGACTTTGACCAAATGGAATTCAACAACAATTTAAGTCGAAACCATAATCAATTTCAAAATAATAATAATAGTATAAATAATAATAACAGTAACCACAATTCAACTACCACCAACAACAATAACAACACCATACATACGCACCAGACCAACGGTGAAAATCTGAATCAGGTAAGTTCTTTGATGTAGATCTCTTTAAAAAGTGTGGTAGTAACATACCTGAGAGGGTTGTGGATTTTAATTGCAGCAGATTTTTCTTCCGAAATGTATTTTAAATGTAGGTTGACATATTTTTAAATAAACAAGTCGGTAGGAAATTTCATTGCCAAATATATTCTTAAAAAAGGTTGATATAATAAAAAAAAATTGGTAGTACCTCAGAGGGTTGTGGATTTTAACTGCACCAAGTTTTCCTTGCGAAATGTATTTTTAGTGTAGGTTGACTTTTTTTTGACTAAAAAGAGCGCTATACTTACTTTGCGAAATATATTTTTAATGGAGGTCGGAATATTAAAAAATGTAGTTGTACCTCAGAGTGCTGTGAATTTAAAATGATATTCTTGAACAACATTTATTTTTAATGTAGGTATGTAGTTGAATGACTTAAATTTATATTCTACGCTTTTGCATTTTGAATTTCTACGGCAATACAAAATTAATTTAACTTTAATCTCATGTTTATTTTTATCTTGATCTCAGATATAAATAGATCTCTAATCATAGCACTCTTTATCTATAACTGATATAAATATTTTTAGCTTCCCCCTAGAAACATTAATCATGCCAAATTCGTAATGTTTTGTTCGTTTAGTGGGTTCTAGTTTCACTAGGGTTTTAATTGTTTATATGATTTTGATTCGGTGCTTAATTAGGACGAAAATAAATTGTGTATTTACAATAAATTAGAATAGGATATCGCATAACAAATTGACTGGCACAGACAGGTAAACAAACAAACGAACAATGTTGTCAAATGCGAATGTTACGTAAATACATCGACTTGACAGACATTAGATAGAAACTGCTTACAAACTATATCTAGACTCCTAGATGGGCTCTTTAAACATACTTGTGTTCTGTTCGCACTTACTATATAAATAGCTTCAGACTGTCGGCTTCCACCATTGCTCTCTCTCTCTCTCTCTGTTGCTTGAGGGCTATCTTGAAACAAAACGACAGGTCGTCCTCTTGTATGGTTATTATTTACACTCTCTCCCGGAGCTTATCTTTCTCCGAAGCCAATAAAATGAAATCAAATATTATGAACGCACACGCGGCGTAAACAAAATATAAAAAATCTCAATCTACAATATAGACGAGCGAAATGCAATGAATCGATTCAGATTCGAATTTTCTTAACTCTCACCCAGAAAGCTGAGCCTTGATAGGCTCGATTCTCTCAAATGTACGCTTAGTCTGGCGCTTCTGTATTATCAGCAAGGTTTCGGACCCCTATACCACAATTTTTTAAATGTAGACAAAAGCGATAATGTAGACGAGGCAGAGTAGACATTTTTAATTGAGGAACGAACGCTCTATATATTTCGAAAATGTTCAGTTTTGGAAAGTTTTCCTCAGACAATCGTCTCAAATGTTGTGTAGTTTTTAATAGTTGGCTTACGTTTTCCGTGAATATTCGTGCGGAAATTCATGTGCATTGTGACTTCTGTTCTAGGTCCAAAATCGTCATTTTATCAGCGGCTATCATCATCAGCATATTGGATCGGATTATGAGCAAGTGATTAACTTTGTTGACTCACCACCGAATTCAGAGGAATCTTGGACAGGTAAGGCACAGATTTCGTTTCATCCAAACTCAACCAGAAGAGATCCCATCATCAAAAGCTAATATGCAATTGGCTAATTGTTACATTTTGATTCGGTTCGTTATTCTGCTGCAGACGCACAGTCCAAGGAATCACCAGGACCCCAAATAATCGACGTTAGAACAATTTACTCCAACAGTGGTTCACGCAAAAGACGAATGGATTGGGACTCATTAGATATCGGTCAAAGTGAAAATTCGCCGACAACACAATCTGGCGACTTACCCAATAAAGTGCAACAGCACGAGAAGGATAAACACAAGAGAGAGAAGCATTCAGGTAAGGACACTATCTTTAATCTATATCCATTTGTTGACTTTAAAATAAGCATGAAAACATTTTCAAGAGTTTCGTGCCAAATTCAGAATTTATCTTATCTGTCTGACAGTTTCAAGAGTTTCAGCATGGTCGAAGTGGTTTTGTATTGTTTATCAATTGGGAGTCAATTTACGTTTGTTGTTTGTACACAGTAAATAGCAATATGCTTTCTAAAGGTAGAGAACTATCGATAGTGGCGGCCATCGATATTCGATGATAGTCAATTTTGAGCTATCGATTGTTCTCCACCTATAATGTTTACTATTGTTTCATTCGTTTCATTTTAATTTATATTTTTCGAATGTATTCCTATAAATTTACATAAAAGACAAATATAATTCTTAACTTTTTCCAATCTGTTAATTTCCATTCTTTAATAATCTTGCAAGTTAACAATAAATCAAAAACACCTTTAAAAGCTAAGATTAGATATGAGTAATCACAGCAAATTCTGATCTACATATGTTAGAAACCAAACTTTAAACATGCTTAAACGAAACTACAAAGCATGATATTTAATAATAATTATAGAACAATAAATGAACTACTCACATAAACTAGAGGATACGAAAAATGGAATGCTTAAGTAATGAATATAAACAATTCTAAGAGAAATGTATTTTTAACATGTTGAAGACAACTTGACTGACAGTTGCGTATTTTGACGCCATCAAAATGATGGTCAATAGAATGAGAGACACAAAGAGACGCAGACAGAGAGAGAACTTATACTATAGTTTAGTTAAAAAAGAAGTAAATTAACAACAATTTGATAACCGGTTTTTAGGTATTTTGCGTCTGCGCAATGTGTAATTTGAAGCCGCGTTTAATTAGCGGGAGGATCTATCACTGTATCTGTATCTATCACTCGATTTGTATCTGTATCTTAAGCTGTATCTGTATCTGGCTAAAGTTTTGTAGAGTCCAATACTCAATATTGTAGTTGTGTCTACCTTTACAGGGCTGAAATGCACCCGATTTGTTTTTGCTCTAGTCTTGATCTTATTTTAATGTGCTAATTGTTTCATAAAACAAAAATGAATCTGCTAATTGATTGATATCCAAGTGTGCAGCTCATAAAATTGATTTTTATTGAGCATTTCGTGATTCAACATTTAAATTTTAATTAAATAGTCGTCATACGGCCAACAAATGTGTTAGATACAAAACCTTTTTCATTTTTTTTTTTTGGCTTGAAGCATATCTTAGAAATGAACGAGGAAATATAATTTGCTTGAATGAAATGTGTTCTAAAATTGTATTTATACTTTTTTTTAACTCTCTTTAACTGCAATTCATTTGCAGTTTTTGTTTTGATTCAAAGCGAACTTTGCTCTTACAACTTGTTGTATTTATTAGCTTAACTTTGAGGCGTGTAATTAAGTTAACACATATGTGCAAGACACAGTGTTAATTATTGGGAGCTGAGAAAGAATAGAACAAGCTGCGTTTATGGGCACTTTTTATGGCTTTTATGATTGTATATAAGAGAAGAAGCTCTGGGAATTTTCCAATGCAGCCGAAAACGAAACACGCCCCCTTCCAGACAGTTCAAGTTAAGATGAAAGATCTACGCTTGGATACATGACTGTACAAGTACTTGAATATTGGGTTGAAATCACGCAAAGGTCAAACAGAGTTTTGTCATTGGCCTAATTACAGTCGCAACAGTTGAGTTCAACAAATGCTGATACAAAAATATGTACTAAATGTCTAGCCATATAATTTAAACTCTTTACAAGCTGAACATGTAAAGACAGAAAGAGAGAGAGAGAGATGTAATCGATTGAGGGGGTTAAACAGAGAAAGAGAGAGAGAGAGAGAGTCAGAGTCGGGGCCTATCGCAATGCTCGTGATGATGGCTTATCAACAAATATGAAATCAACAACGACAAATGCCCGCAGATAAGACCGCTAAATTGTCGACGTTTTGTAGAACCCGCAATTAAAGCAATTTCGTTTTTACTTAAAACCCACTGAAAACGAAACGAAACACACGAAAACTGTTTGCAACCAATTGTCCGATTGTTTAATTAGTTTTTGTTTTATGTACTTTTTCAGCAACAATTAGTCACAACTATTCAATTAATTTTTTTAACAGCAAATAATAATTGGGCCTTAAAATTGAGGCAAGACAAGTGCAAAAACATTATTCTCTTTCTATGGTTTATATAACATGAGCTCGAAATTCAAATCGAGGCGAGGCTATCCTCAATTTGGCATTATATTTTCTGTCGGGGTTATGCTCTTGAAATTGTATCGATTGACATTTGAGCAATTACTTGACACAATTTCCTCTTTTATTGTTGACAAATTAGCAAGCCGTGTGAACAGTCAAACAAATAGGTTGACTAAATCGCGCACTCTGTGCTGGAAAATTTAAATTTTATTGCTTAGAAAATTGTTAATATGCTTTATTAAGTAGATTGAATTTAAGCTTCATTCATTGAAGAGTAAATAATTGTTTTTAGCATGTATTTCTTGAATATCTATATGAAATTTTTATATGCAAAATTTGCCCACTCCTAACTTTTTACAGGGTATAAAAACAGTAACTACCGATTGTATCTGAATGAAGCGTGCTTCAGTCGAAAATATTTAATCATCATCATTTGCGTCATCAGGCTCGCGATAGGTCTGAATTAATTGCCATAAATTTAAAATTTTCAATTCAATTTTCGTTTGATATATGCATGCATTCAGATCTAAGAATTACGAATAGTTATTACAGGCAGATGTATCTTTGTTAATTACTCAACAGATCATTACTCATTCGCTTTAATTAAGTTGAATGCTTTGTATGCTGAGAATATTAAATAAAAATAAAAATAAATATCCTACGATTATAGGGGCGTATTAGTAATATTATTCGATACGATATTATAATTAGTTGTATATATTTAGTTATTTCTGTGTGTTGTTAATTTTGTTATTTCTTAAACCGCAAAGATTTTTAATTAATTGAATAAGTTTAGTTTCTGAAACGCAAATGGAATTGTATATAAATGCTATTATTATTCATAGAATATTTAACTTAGATTTGCCTTATCTTGGCGCTACATAATAGGCCATAATTCTGACACAAGTTCATTGTAAGCAAGTAAGAAATCTTAAGTCGAGTACCCTCGACTGTGAGACACCCGTTACCCGTTTTCAATGAAACCATATTTTAAAAATATACCGCAAAGATACTTATATATACCGAAGCCTATACTAGGTATATTGATATTGTATTAAATTCAAATACACCATAAAGTACAAAATATACCAAAGGCTATATTAGGTATATCGATATTGCACTAAATTTAAAGTATACCACACATTAGAAAAAATACCAAAAATTGTCTGTAAATTACTCGTTACTTATTTTCAACTCAACTAAAAATATCCAACAATATATCAAAAAATGATAAGATACTAAGTGCTATTGTTGGTATATTGATTTTGTGTATATTCATAATATAACTAAAGCACAAAAAATACCGAAGGGTATTTAAAATAAGCCATAAAGTATAAATGTACCACATTATCAATTGAAGCAAATAAGACCTGATTGCAGTGGGCGTTATTTGCTCTACAATGCTATTTTTTTCCTTTTTTCTTTATGAGTTTTGAGATTTTCTCTCTCCCATTAACATACATTTCCAGCAGCTACAAAGTTAGATTACCTTTTAACCCTATGGATAGAGGCTATAAAAATATTATAATAGACTTGACTCACTCCAATAAAACATTTTCAATTGACAGTCTCAAGTTTTAGTATAAATGTATATTGATTTCAAAAATATAATCGACAATTTGTTTTGTTGTTGTTGTTTTACAGGTCGCAGCAGCTGGAGCGACGACATAGGCTTCGATTTGAACGCAGAGTTTAATAGCAACTCATATTTGAACAAGTGAGTGCTGTGAAATATCAACAAAGGAAAAAAACAGGTTATTAATATCGTTATTATCGTTGCAGTGAGAACTTTTTATCGTTCTCCCCGAGCCTGACGGTTCTCAAGCAGGAGCCGCAAACGGAGCAGCTCAAGCCAAGTCCCAAGGATCAAAGCACTGGCAATTCCTCCGCTGCTGCTGCTGCTGCTGTGGTAAACATTGGCAAGATCGACAAATCGCCATTGGGCGATGCCAATCATTCGCCACAGCGTGCTCAGGACACAGCAACGGGTGCAACGGGCAAACATGAGTTGAACTCGGTCAGCATTTGTGGCTGTGGCTCGCCGCAGGGTTCGCCAGCCGCAACGGACTTTGAATTGAATTGCAATGCCAATGGAAATGAAAATGGCGTCGAGAAAGGCAAATCGGCAGCTGGCATTGATGCCTATGCACAGGCGTGTAAGTAAAAGATGACGAGATACATATGCATCTTCATCGAATGGAATGTATTTCAATTGATTCAATTGCAGCACGCTCGGGATTCCAGCAGCAGCTGAGCGTTGTCGAGGAGGCCAAGATAGAGCCATCCTCATCGGGCGGTGCCGCACGTGCAGAGGATAACAAGTAAGAGTTGCTCGTTAGTCATTTAAGAGAGCGACAAAATATTGACTTGTTATAGAAGAATGTATAGGGAAATATGTGGAGATAAATAGTACTTTGAGTAAGGCAAATTGCGTGTCTAATCTCTTAAGAAAAATAGAAAAGTTCTCGTAAATTTATTAATTTAAGTTGAAACAAAGGGAAAAGTTGGCTTTACTTCCTAATACATAATCCATCTTCGATGGAAATATTTAAAATAAATTTAGATCTTCAAAACTACAGATTTTCTACATATTTGTTTAGCTCTTGAATTTGAACTTTATATCTTAAATAATTGCATCGAATAACTATTGCATATTTCATTTATTTGCTTTAGTGAAGTATAAAATAATACTGCTATTAATATGATATACTAAGAATGAAGTATAATAAGAATTGAATTGAAATATGTTGAGCACTTTTTCTTAAGGAAGTATTTTAGCGAAATTCGAAATTGTCTTATTTATTTATACGAATTATATCTGCTAAGTTTTACTTATTCCATACTATATTAAACTGAACTTTTGTCTCCTCCTTTGCTATAGATTCCAGTACATTTTGGCAGCGGCCACCTCGATTGCAACAAAGAACAATGAGGAGACTTTGACCTATCTGAATCAGGGTCAAAGCTATGAGATCAAATTGAAGAAAATTGGAGATTTATCGTTCTATCGTGATAAGATTTTGAAGGTGAGTGAAATGTCGAATGCGCATTGTGCTGTAAGCAAGAAGGAGCAAAATTCGAAATGATAATCTGTACAAAAGTATAAATCATAACTGTCGCGACAAGATTTAAATGCCTTTCCTCGTTGCTGTCTCAGTCATGTGTTGAGTTCAAACTAATTTGCGAAAAATTGCAAGAGAAAAATTTGTGTAAATTGACAGAGTTATTGTTATGGTTGTTTCTATTAAGACTCGTTGACTATACATACGTGCAGCAGTCGAGCTAGATAGGCATATAGTATGATGATTGTGCGATGTCAGCAGCGCAGTCAACGCAAGAAACGACTGCGACTGCGACTGAGACAGCGACTGAGGGCAGTTATGTGGTATATTGAAATATTAAAGTTATGAGTGTGTGTGGATGTTAATTGATTTTAATATGCCCCAATTAAACTTAATTTGTACGCAAAACAACTTGAGGCATGCGCATCCATAGTTGAAAAAGTATCTTGAAGTAAGCTCGCTCAATGTGTAAATTGTAAACTGAACTTTGTACTTTGTGTGTGTGTTTCTGTTTTGCAGAGCGTTATCAAAATCTGTTTCCATGAGCGTCGATTGCAGTTCATGGAACGGGAGCAGATGCAACAATGGCAACAATCACGTCCTGGCGATCGCATCATTGAAGTGGATGTTCCGCTCTCATACGGCTTGTGTCATGTGTCGCAGCCATTGAGCTCGAGTTCATTGAATACGGTGGAGATATTCTGGGATCCATTGAAGGAGGTCGGTGTTTACATCAAGGTCAATTGCATATCAACTGAATTTACACCAAAGAAGCACGGCGGCGAAAAGGGTGTTCCATTTCGACTACAGATTGAAACTTATATAGAAAATTCGACGGCAAGCAGCGGAGGCAACAACAACAACAGCAGCTCGAGCAGCACCAGCAGCAACAGCAGCAGCAACAACAACAACAACAACAACAATGGCAGTGCAACAACTAGCAACAACAACAACACTAACAACTTAACAATCACTTCACCCGGCACACCCGACAATCGTTCGGCGGGAAATGGTGGCAATGGCGGCGATGGCAGCAGCGGCAACATTGCCGCACTCAACGGCAAACAGGCGGTGCATGCAGCTGCCTGTCAGATTAAGGTGAGTCGCCTTCCACTCTTCCACACTTCCACGCCTCAGAATATTCATTCAAAACCATTTCGATCAACAGGTATTCAAGCTGAAGGGCGCCGATCGCAAGCATAAGCAAGATCGCGAAAAGATCCAAAAGCGTCCACAGGCCGAGCAGGAGAAATTCCAGCCCAGCTACGAATGCACCATCATGAATGATATATCATTGGATCTGGTAACGCCAGCGACCACAACAACCGGCTGCTACAGTCCCGAATAGTGAGTATCGATCAATTGTCTTTAATTAATTACAATCATTCTGTTTTTCGATGCGCACCACAATCAATCCAAATCCAATCCAGCAATTGCTTTAAATTATTTTGCGCATTTTCTCCGCCGTATGTTATATATTTGTTTATATTCAAGTATTTAGGGAACCGTTTGGGACACGTTTCTCAGCTAAATAGTAAATTACAAAGCAAATTGTAGCTTCAACTCTTTGCATAACACGAGGCGAGTTCAAGTGCACTCCCCCCTCGTATACGTAATGTCTTTTGACTGCCCATTTCTATTCCCCATTTCAACGAACATATAATATATAGTATTAGTATTGTTTACTTAATTCAATGAGCACTCGAACTATGTTAATGGAATTCTCCCGAAATGTTATGGAAATCAAACAAATCAAAATGAAATCACTTGGCTTTATTTGTTTTTCTTTCATTCGCAAATCGATCGATGCGTTGAAAAAGAGAGCGCAAATAGACCGGAAATTTTTTTGTTTACTCTCACTAAAATGCAGGATCTTTGCTTGTCGGTTCTCTTATTGCTTTTGAAGAAAGAGAGAGATAGTCTGGCAATGAGTTTTCTTTCTGTAATTTGTTTAGCTCTCGAACCGGTCTCGTTTTTTTTTTTGCGCTGCAAAATCAATAAAAACAAGACAAATTCGTAGTTATTTTTAGTACGGCTTTTAACCGGTTTTTACTACCCTGTCTGTGCATTTAAATGAGGGGCTTTGAAAGTATTTATATGTATTTATTTATATTAGACACAAACTTTTTATAGTTTGTCATTGAACTTGTTATTCTGTTGTACATGAATAATACCTAAGATATTTATAATAGATAGTGATAAACGGTTAAGAAAAATAAGTTTTTATTTTATGCTTATTAAATATGTAGAATCTAAATTCTTTTAAGACCAAAGATGTAAATTTTTAATAATATATTATATTAGCTTTAAAAAAATAAACAAATTATGATTCATATTTATGAATAAATGAATAAAAACAGGGTAACTGTTAGTCGTGTATTGCTTGAATTAATGATTTACTTGCGAAAAATTCTTTGCTCAAATAATTAGCAATATTTAAGAGTTTCGAAGGGGTGCGTTTTAGCGAATACATATTAAAATAAATTGAATTTATTATTGGAATGCCAAAATTGGAAACCACGTGAGGCAAATGTAAAAAGCTGAATTATTTGTAGTTACAGCTAATCGAATTTTGAATAATTTTGAAGAGTCTGCAAAATTGTTTGGCTGAAGGTCAGATAACAATAAAAATTACCAATGACTGACTGAACAGATTTATATAAGGTTTAATCAACCACAACAATGGATGGATCAAATGACAAGCTAATGCCATATAAGCCATAAAAATCAGAGCGTGAGAGAGAGGCGAGAGCGTGGCAAGAGAGTAAAATGAGCGCAACTGTGTGTTAGTGTGTATCTATATCTTGTTGACTTGATTTTGTTGGCCCTTAGAGCATTCGTGAACATGCGCTTGTATCTGAAGGATCACGCCTGTCGTTGCCACAACAAATACTATCACACAATATTGCAACGTATTTGTAATAAAAATAATTGCACTTTGTAAAATATTTGATTAAACTCTTCTCTTTTTGTTTACAGTATGAAATTGTGGCCAAATTCGCCGGTTCATATACCAAAATACGATGGAATGCTGCCATTTGCGAGCAGCGCATCACCGGCGACCAGCAGCAGTCCAATTGCAATCAATTCAGTGACATCAACAAATTCGCCAACATTGAAACTAATGGATGCCACAAACATGGTATCGCCGCAGCATGTGCCAGCGGATATGGATGATTATGTATGTAGACAAACACACACACACACACAGAGTATATTCACTAATTGGATTCGGTCTTTGCTATATAGAATCAGAACATAATGCCGGAATCGATGCCGGCACAAGTGACACAATGGCTGACCCAACATCGTCTGACGGCCTATCTCACCACTTTTGCCCACTTCTCGGGCGCCGATATCTTGCGGTAAGTGAGCTTTTTCTTCATTTCTCCAATAAAAAGCTTATGCTCTTTACCTTTTTGCAGCATGTCCAAGGAGGATCTGATACAAATCTGTGGACTAGCCGATGGCATACGCATGTATAATATTTTGCGCGCTAAGTAAGTTACTGGAATATTGCAAAAAAAAAGAAACTTTTGCACGGATTAAGTTTATGCAAACTTTGGCAAAACCTGTTTAAGTTGTATAGCAACTTTCAACGCTCTTTTTTATATATTCTTTAAAAAGTTTTTATAATATGAAACGATATGGAAATGTTCCTTCGATTGTTAAAGTCTTCAAATTTGTTAAAAAATACTTCCACCTACTTTACGTAGATAAAGTTTTGTTTATGCTGCACGAATTTAGTGTTATTCTGATTATGTAAACCTTCTAAACGAATGTACTTCTCAATTGCTTTCCTTTTCATCAAATAATTAACTTTTTAAAAACTTTTTTTTTTTGTTTCTTTTTAAAAAACCTATTAACTTTTCTTTAACATTTGTTAGAAATACTTACAAGAGTTTTCGTAGATCAAGATTTGTTTATAGTACACAGACTGAGTGCGATTATGATTATTGAGACTTCTTCTAAAAGATTGGTTTCCTTTTGGCAAGCTAATTAACTTTTCCTTAACATTTGTTAGTTATACTTCCAGCTGCTTTATTTAGATCACGTTTTATTTATGCTAGATAAATTCGAGTGCGATTCTGATTATTGAAACCTTCTTCTAAATGACTTTTGCTTACTCAATTAATAAACATTTCCTCACTTGCTTGCAGAACAATTGCTCCACGTCTGACTCTCTATGCCAGCATGGATGGCTGCAGCTTCAATGCCATCTATTTGCTCTCCAACACGGCCAAGGAGCTGCAGCAGAAGCTTTACAAGTTACCTGGTTTCTACGAGTTCATGGCCAAGGGCGGCTCCTCTGGAGGTATGGAGAATGGAGGCGTGGCAGCTGCAGCTTCACTCTACAACAATTGGGGCATGCATTCAAAGTTTTCCGGCAGCGGGTCGAACATCTTCAACGAGGTGAACAAGAGTTGTGTGTACATTTCGGGACCGTCTGGCATTCATGTCAGTGTCACTGATGAGGTGCTCAACAATGAGATCAAGGATGGCAGCCTCTATGCATTGGATGTGCAGGCGGGCAAAGTTGTATTGAAATTGATCAATAAGCAGGATAATAATTGAACAAACAACAAATCTGTTTAGTTGTAGAATTGCCTTTGTTAAAGATTGCCTAGAGAATGTGAATGAATGAAAAGAGAAATCAAATGAAAAGTATAGTTTTTAGCATTTAATCACTAAACTAACTATTCAATATTTTACGAATAACACACACGTATTACAATTACACATCAGATATATACATATAGATCATATATGATATCATTTTCTATGTAAGTTTCAATTTGTAGGAGATTTCGCGCAGCAATTTTGAGCAAGTTATAACAGATCAAAGATCACCTTCTCTCCCCTTAAATAATTGGATTTTGATATTGGAAATGCTTTTATTTTCTTTTATTAGTTTCTCCCCGTTTGTTTATTTGCTATTTTCATCCATTATTTCCCATTTCCATTCCATTTTTTTACATAGCGTTCTGTTCTTAATTTCTTTTTTTTGTATCTAATGCTGTATGTTTTATGTATTTAAGTTCTTATTATTTTATTTTCTAACATCATGCACCTACGTAAATAACGTTTATATATTTGTTTTAACATGTATATTATCACATTAACACCGCAACACGATATCCGTATGAAACAGTTGCAAAACATTTGAAGTAGAAAAAATTAAACAAAATACCACATAAAAAACAAAAACAAAAAATATTAAAAACCCTAAAAAAATATATATATAAATTTAGAATATGTTTATAATATAATCCACACAACAAAAAAAAATACAAACCAACAAAAAGAAATTATGATTACCACATTCAAAGTACAGTACCACGATAAATCGAACAACAAAGAATGTCAGATGAGAGTTCAGCTAACAACCAAACAACATTTATTGTTTTCACTTATCCAGCTTGTCTATTGTATGTGATAGAAGCAATAAAGTGTTATCCAAGAGTGGACTGTCAAAAAAAGAAAAATCCATCGATACTGTGTTTTTATTCAAAAAATGAAAATCGAAATCAGAGTTATCGATAACGATTAGCAAATTCAACGTTATCGTTCATTAGCAACTCTGGCTCAATTTGGGATTTCCCCCTGGGGCTTCAATTTTTGTTGTACAATTTTTTTTTTTTTTTTTTCGGCAACCTTCTGATCAAAATTAACAAGTCTAAAATAATTATGAAGATTATTTTCTTAATACAATTTATTGTTTTGCTGACATTCGCGCTAAGTAAAAGCCATTGAAATGCAATAAAATTAGATAAAGAATAATTTTGAATTGAATGCAGGCATTAATGGGAGTTGTCAAATTAATTCGAATATGGTTGAGGGCACAAATCGTCTATTTACATATCGTGATGAAGCAGGAGCTTATCAATTGCTGCGCACAGAAACTGTGCCCAGCGGATTGACGCTTCACATGTTTTGCCATGGCGGAGATGTGATTGAGGCTCATTGTCAGGATGATGGCCAATTTTCAGCACGGTTTCCCATGCGGTGCTCCAAACCAATGGTGGCAAATGCGAAACCTGTGCGTGACAATGAATGTGCCGGGCAAATGTATTCGATTGGCCATCAGATTAATGGAGCCCACTTGGAACTCTTTCGATCCTGCTACGATGCTAAGAATGGACGCGTTTTGTACGCCGAAAGCGATGTCTATTACAAGTCCTATTGTATGAGTGAGTAGATGATTCTATATGCTGTTCTGATTCGTCTTCTGTGCAGTTCCGCGGCGTCCATTTGTGGACGTCACCACCGATGAGATAGTGACACCAGCCGAAGGCACATCTTATATAAAGAGCAACATTTACCGTGTCTTCTGCTCCATCTTTGGCAATAAACAAGAATATTGGCCTAGTCCTTATGATTTGATCATCAATCGTGGTCATTTGGTTGCCTCAGCGGATTTTCTATTTGTCGATCAAATGTCGAGCACCTTTCGCTACATCAATTTTGTGCCGCAGTGTAAATCCATCAACGATGGCAACTGGGAGAAGATTGAGCGTTGGGTGCGCAGTCAAATCCCCAGATCATCTCCTTTTCATATCAAAACTGGTGGCATCGATGTGTTAAACTTAGCCGATGTGAATGGCTACGATCGCCCAGTTTATTTGTACAACTCAAAGTTGCCAGTTCCACAATGGATCTATAAAGTGGTCAGAGATGTCGCAAGTGGCAAGAGAATCTATGTATTTCTTTCCTTCAACAGCGTCTTCCAAAGAAATCCGCCAAGTGTGCCAGATTTTTGTCAGGCTGTCTCTTGTCCATTCTACTTATCGCAAGACTCAGAGAACGGATATATATTTTGCTGCAATCCAGATAAATTTCAATATTAAATCAAAACAGTGAGTAATAGTATTTATCTTTATCAATAAAATTGATAATCATAAATTATTCACATTTATTGCTTCTCGCAAATTTGTTGAATTTGTGTTTTTTTTGTTTTTGCGATTTAATTGGCCGCCTCCCTAACACAAATTGTTCTTTGCATAATTTAGTATTTTTATTTAACGTTCACAGGCGCATTAGGCAATCGATTGGGTGGCAAACACTGTGAAAAATAGTCGACCTTGTTTCCGCAATCACGTTTATTTATTTTGTAATATTTATAACAGGAAAAGAGTATTACATTTTGAAATTCAAAATTAAAATTGTTCATAATCATAAAATGAATTTTAGCTGAAATATAATATATTCAGGACGACCTAAATCCTTGCTTATCTAATCTAAAATTGTACTGTACTATAGTTATACAATTTTTAGGAGAGATCGGTATTAGTTAGCTGTATTAAACTTTAACAAAACGGATATTACACTTTTAAGGACGACCAAAATCCAGTATAAATCAATTTCATTGTGAGCTTATCTAACCTAAAATTTGACTTTATTAGAATTCTTAGAAAACATATTATTAGGAAGGATTGTAAAACTAGTCATTCAATTCTAGAATTAGCCTTAATTATTAGTAAGTTTAATACATATAACTCTAACAAAACGGATGCTACCCAATACCAATATTCAATGAAAACATATTCTAGTAATACACCAAAATTTACCGAAGGCTTTCTATTATGTAAACAATAACTGAAAAATATAAATATAATATATATATATATATATATATATATATATATATATATATATATATATATATTATCCCTAGTTAGAATTCGATTAATTTACTTTACTTTAAGCAATGATAATTCTAAAATTAAATGATTTTGCATTGTACTATCCTTTTCAACCTTGCAATTACAAGAATAGTACAATCAAATTTTCTGTTGGTGAATATGAAATTTATATATATATATATATATATATATATATATATATATATATATATATATACCAACAGAAAATTTGATTGTACTATTCTTGTAATTGCAAGGTTGAAAAGGATAGTACAATGCAAAATCATTTAATTTTAGAATTATCATTGCTTAAAGTAAAGTAAATTAATCGAATTCTAACTAGGGATAACTAACAAGTTGTTACAAAAATTGAATATTTTGATAGCTAAGATTTACATTTAATATGTGACCATCGATTAGTGCAAATTTCAGCTCAATTAAAATGCTTAACGACTTTTTAATCATTTACGCAATGCACTTTAAAAGTCCTTGGTCACCCCAAGACCTGCATCAGTCGTAACTAAGAAACTCCAACGTAATGACGCTGAATATCGATAGCGAAGTGCAAGTTTTTTATAAAGGACAAAAAAGAATTTTGAACTTTTACTCAATATGGCCGCAGAAGACGGAATGGCAACGTCTATTTCATAGCATACATTTCTGGCACGTTTTCAGTTTCTGGATAATGCTCTTTAATCTGATATTGATGCTGCACATTGTAATTAATATTGGCAACATGAATGAGATCGTTAAGGGATTCTTTGTGCTGGCCACTTGCATGGCCTACACACACAAGGTAAGCTATCTAGCAAGTGATCCTTCATTGAAAAAAGTTATAAAATCAAAATTTAGTAGTTTTAAAATGAAGTCTTAGACTTGGTCTCCAGGAACATGAAAATCTTAATGTTAAAAACACACATCTTTATATTAGACCCAAGTTCTTATGAAAAAGATAAAAAACTCTTGAATTTTTAATACCAAATATATGAATTTAAGATCAACAAAATATTACATTATACTTTAAAGTTTTTTTTTTACTATTTATTATTTATTTTATTATTTAATTAGCACACTCAGTTGTATGATATGTTTATCATTTTACTTAGGAAATATTTATCATCGATTCGCGCAGATTTTTAACCCAGAATCTCTTACTCCAATGAAGAATGGAATATGAAAGAAAAAACTTAATCTTATATTGGGTTAACCAAATCTTATTTTCCATATATGTTTCAGGTTTATTCCGTCAAGGTGAACAATGTGGCTTTGTTGCAACTGTTTCAGGATCTTCATGCCGCACACTTTCGACCCGAGGATGCCGAGGAGGAGCTGATCTTTGTGGCAGCCCGACAACTCAGCTACGCTCTCTATAAATATTATGGCATCATTTCAGTGACGGCTTTGACCATGCTTCTAATCACTCAATATGCCATTGATAATACGCAATTGCCGTTGGCAACTTATCATCCATTTAGCGCGGAGCGGGGGACTTTTGGCTACATCTTCATGTATTGGTATCAATGTGTCGCCTTATCGTTGTCCTGCTTCATGAACATTTGCTTTGATTCGCTCTGCTGTTCCATGTTCATCTTCATCAAGTGCCAATTGGATATTTTGGCATTGCGACTCCAGAGATTGGGATACGATTGTGACGAGATTGTTGAGTTGCAGCTGCGAAATCAGCTCAAGCATTGCATCGAGCATTACATGAGAGTTGTGGAGCTGTCTGCCAATATCGAGGCACTCATCTACAAGCCCATATCATCGCAGATATTCTGTTCTGTTCTGGTGCTGACAGCCAACTTCTATGCCATGTCCTTGGTGAGTTAACAGTGTTATCTAAGATTTGTTTAATCAGCGTTGAAACTATTGAGTTAGCAGCCTAATAAATTCAATTTGAAATCCATGAAACTTGCGTTGACAAAATTAACATAAATTTGATATATTATTTATATTGAGATTGTTATAATATAACATATAGTCCCATATCCGAAAATATAATTTTTCAAATAAGTATAGCTTCTTTTGGTATAAAAATGTTTGTCCCATTTACTTCTTATATATTTCTGAAATAATATCAAAATTGTTAGCCTTGCAAGCATTCTTTTGTAATCGATTTAGGCTATTTTTTAATTTAATCATTACATTTAAGTGTCTTTTAAAAGTCTTTGGAAAAGTATGCTACTTATTTTCATTAATCCGAACACTGAACAAAAAATACATATTTACTTGGGAGAAAATCCACAACTGCTATTTCAGTGTGCAGCCAAAACTTTGTGCATGTGTAAAAATTCGAAAACTACAGAGAAACAGAAAAAATTTAAAAGAGTGTTTATTATACTCTATTTTACAAAAAAGATATGCAAGCGATTAACTTACAAAATGGAATATGCAAAATATGCCATTATGAAGATTTGTTTCGGTCTTACTGCTATTTCAAAGTTTACAGCTAATAACAATATAGAAACGGTAGAAACAAATTGCGTATCACTATTCTTTTTTATAATTTTAGTACAATCTATACTTTTGAATTTAAAACATAAAGAATTATAGCAATTCATGAAATAAATTATATCGTAGACTTAACAATTATTTTCTTTGCTGATACAAATAAGCTCAATTCTAATTATGAAATTTACCTTAATATAAATAAATTAATTCCATATAAATCAAGAAATTAATTTCTATATAGATATCATTTAGTGTACATTTATTATACCCGCTACCCATAGGGTAGAAGGGTATTATAACTTTGTGCCGGCAGGAAATGTATGTAACAGGTAGAAGGAGGCATCTCCGACCCTATAAAATATATATATTCTTGATCAGCGTCAACAGCCGAGGCGATATAGCCATGTCCGTCTGTCAGTCTGTCCATCTGTCCATCTGTCCGTCCGTCCGTATGAAACACTGGATCTCAGAGACTATAAGAGATAGAGCTATAATTGTTTTCCGTCAGCATTTGTTATGTTTGCACGCAGATCAAGTTTGTTTCAAATTTTTGCCACGCCCACGTCCGCCCCCGAAAATCAAATAATTTTGTAATTTTAAAGCTAGAGTTACGAATTTTGGTATATGCAATAATTACTGTAGGAGTTATGATTCCTGAAAATTTGGTTGCGATCAGATAAAAATTGTGGAAGTTATTAAAGAAATACTTTTGTATGGGCAAAAACGCCTACTTACTAGGGGTCTTAGTTGCTTACTTGTTTCTTTCTTACTTGTTTCTTTTGCAGTTATCAGATGACAAGTTGGTTTTTCTCAAGTTTTTCATCTACCAAAGCTGCATGCTGATTCAGGTTTTCATACTCTGCTACTTTGCCGGGTAAGTTTCAAGGAATAAACTCGTAGTTATGTACTTGATCTATCTTCAATTGGCAGTGAGATTGTGCAGCGTAGCACTGAGCTGCCCCATGAGCTGTACAAGAGCAATTGGGTGCACTGGTCGCGCTCCAATCGACGCCTGATGCTGATGTTTATGCAACGCCTGGACACCGCAATACGCATAAGGACTTTTAATGCGAGTCACGCATTCGACTTGGCGCTGTTCAGTTCGGTGAGTTGATTATTTTTTTGCACTGTACTGCACTTAATTTGCCCATAATGAGGGCGCCTCATTAGAGCTCATTATCCTGCGTTGTCCTTGCATAAGTGGCGCCTATAAAAGCCGCCAAGTTAGAGGCTTTATCATTAAGTAGTTGTTCAACTGTACGAACCAAAGATGAACCGCGCAGAGCACCGAGAGATTACCGAAAGTTTCTACAAGTATCAGGTGCGATATTTTGAGATTTTGGGCTTGTGGCAACTGCGTTCAGATGCCACAAAGCGGCAGCAGATGTTGCATCTTCTGCGCTATTTGCTCTTCTTAGGTATTGTGTCCGTCATGTTGCTCTTTTTCGCCATACACGTGTTGGCCAACATCGATCAGCTGACCGTGCTAATGCAAGTGTTCTTCATGTTTGCCACCGAAATGTCCTGCATGGTCAAGTTGCTCAGCATACGACTGAGGCGCCGGGAACATGCCCAACTGCTGAATGAGATGCATTCCAGCGTTTATAGGCCAAGAACTGCGGAGGAAACTTTGGCTTTCAAGGCTGCCGCCAAGATGGCCATCAATATGCGCAATTACTATGGTGCCATGTCGATTCAGGCAGCCATATTGCTACTGGTGATGCAATGGTTTGTGGACAGCAGCGCTTTGCCGCTGGTAATGTACGAGCCTTGTGATCTGGCCAATTCGAGCTGTTACTACGCTCTCTACGCGTATCATCTGTTGTCATTGCTGCCCACTTGCTGGCTGAACATTGCCTTCGATTCCATGTCACAGGCTTTGCTGAACTTTTTGCGTGCACAGTTAGTGATGCTATCGATGCGGCTGGAGAATTTGGGCGCTGCTTTGACGCCTTTGGATGATCATCGCATTGCGAGGGAATTGCGGGAGTGTTGCGTTTACTATGCGCGAATTGAGCGACTCAGGGATATGGTGGATGGTTTCATTAAAATTCCCGGCTCTGTACAATTGTTTTGTACCATTCTGGTACTCGTTTCGAACTTCTATGAAATGTCTGCGCACGCGGGCGAAACGTCTTTCATCATGAAGATTGTAATGTATCAGTTTGCAATGCTGCTGCAAATCTTCATTGTTTGCTATGCTGCCAACGAGGTAACCTATCAGAGCTCGCTTTTGGGTCATGCGCTTTACAATTCAGAGTGGACCACCTGGAACAAGTACAATCGCAAAATGTGTTTACTGATGATGCTGCGCTTCGATGATCCGCTTTGGGTGCGCACCATAAATCATACACAGAGTTTTAGTTTGCCTACATTTTCATCTGTATGACTTGCAGTTGTTTTTGGCTTTATTTCTTTATTAATATATATCCTTTACTTTTCAGATTGTGAACTGCTCGTACAGTTACTTTGCATTGCTGAAGAGGGTCAACAGTTAAATGTGGCGGCTTAAACATTTTTGAAACTTTCGCACGCGTTGGCAGCACTGCTTATCGAATAACGATTACTTATCGTTTTTAGTATATGATTATTTTAGCACATTTTCAAAGATTTGTAATAAATGACACTAATAAATAACACTGGACATATCATAGCGTTCAGCTCATTTTCGTTGTTAGTGTAAAATATTTGCAAAATGTTTGATTTGCGATGCAATCATTTTACTAATATAATATGGTTAGTGGTTGCATTTAATATTCACAAGCAAACTTATAAAATGGGTTTAAATTCCTTCGGAAAATTCCACGCATTTTTTTTAACCTAAATTTATTAATCTTTATATACCCGAATTACCTTTTTAATTATTTTTCTTTAAATTACTTTTATCTTATAATAATAAAGTAAAATGAATATTTTATTGTCTTTGTACATTCACTGTAAATGAGTGGTATGAATTCAAAGATTACATATGTATATGCTCATTTTCATACATTAATGTGGACAATATTTAATTAAATTGTTAGATATGACATTCGATTTGTTTAATAAAGAATGCAAAGTGGTATTATTTTTATTGTTCATTTAAAAACAATTTTAAATATGAAACAGTTATGTAACTTGTATTGTAATTTTTAGTATATTTGTGTGGCTTCACTACAAATGGTAAAAATACCAGATACAACTTATCGATAAGTCGAGTGCGCATTTTACAACACTAAACATATCATATCGTTCAGCTGACGCTCGTTTTCGCTTTAGCGTTCGTGCTTCGTGTTAAAAGTTAAAATGTCGAAAGAATATTCAGAAAGCAGCCCTAGCTGCCTGCATTGCAGAGTGCACGATTCAAAACAGACATTTCATGAGATCTTCGACGATGTGGGCATTGAAATCGAATTGCCAAATTTACTGGCCAAGTATTTTCAATTAAGTGTCAAACCCGATCCAAAAAAACAGCAGTTGTTGTGCCTAGAGTGTGTGAATACGCTAATTCGATTCTTTGACATCGACGAACTGCAAAGAGAACAGGATGCGGCAAATGCTGCCAAGAAGGATAAGCCACTCGGTAAAAATGACGCCAACACCTCAAGCGAGACATCTTCGACGACTCCCGCCAAGGCTGAAGCGAAGCCTGCAAAAAAACAGACGCCACCGGCGGCTAAAGCAAAAGTTGAGCCCAAAAAGGAAATCGCTAAATTGCCCGTCAAGCCAAAGACTGCTCCGGCTCCGGTTGCTGCGCCTGCAGCTGCGACCCCTCCACATGCAGAGGAAGCCGTTGCTGTACGCATTAGCAAAGGAAAAACATTGACTGTGACACCAAAACGTATAGAGATCAAGCCCAGATCAAAAGCCAGTGTAGAGAGACCAGTGGGGAAGCGAGGCAACTCCAAAGAAGCTGATTCAGGGGAACAGGAGCAGATAGGAGCACTGCTACGTGATATATTCGGAGAGGAGAAGTTGGTGGTCAAAGAAAAACTCATTGAGATAGCAGAAGCAGTGCAGCGCTCGGAAATCATCGATAACGAGGAGCAGAACCAGCTGGAGGAAAAGGAGCAAGAGGAGGAGCAGTTGCCCAAGGAACCGGACAACCCAGACGCTGACGAGCTGGAGTTTCTCTTAGAGGGTAAGCCGAAATGGCCACTTATGTATATGATTCAGTTAATAATTATCTTAATATATCTGTAGGTGACTCTTCGGATTTGGATGTGCCGCACTTGAAGACAGAGAAGCGCTCTTCACATGATACAACACAATCCCAAAATGAAAGCGAAAGCGAGAATGAAACCCACAAAGTTGAACCCTTCAACTTTGTCTTAATTAGAGAATGTGCGTAGAATTAGATATTAAAATGATGTATAATTCATAAAAATTGATTTCCATTGCAGCCGACGACGTTGGGGATCTGTATGAATACCTATCTACTGTGGTGAAGACCTGCTTTGAGACCTTATCCTTTGACTGGGCCACCGTCTGTCAGCATTGCTCGCTGAAGTGCGGCAAATTCGAAACTCTGTTGAGTCATATGCTCAAGTGTCATCAGATGTCTGGGCAGCAGTTCAAGTGTCCCATTGGTGGCTGTGGCAAGCAGCTGCGTGGACGCAAGTTCCTGGCCATGCACTTGGTTCTGATGCACGCTCCAGTAGCAGAGTAAGTAACTAAAATACAGCCCGATTAAACTTTGTATTCCACTTTATTGCATCTAATACTATCGTAAAATCCGTCAAGCATCATCTTAATAAATCTTCCACTGAATACATGATTACAATTCAAAATTAAATAATCTCTGAAGAGTAAACTTATGATAAAATACAGATATAGTAGAATTTACAATATTTTTTTGGATTAATCGATATGAATGAATTTCTTTTAGAATTCCGATTTATGGCAGCTGTCCGGAGTGCAACCTGACTTTCTCGAATATATTGCAATACAACAAACACTCTTGCGCCCATGTGATCAAGAAGCGTCGTGGCATTCGCTTGTATTGCGAAATGTGCGGCCTGGAGTTTCCCTCCTGGAAACGGTAATTTGCTCCTCATTTTGTTAGTAAATCTTACTTATTGTTAATACCTTTGCAGCTTCAACTTTCACAATCAATTCCATTTGGAGCGACATCGACCACGCGCCTGCTTTGTATGCGATTATGCGGACAACAACATCGATGAGCTCTTCCAACATTTGCATTACTCTCACGAACCGGAAGGTTCGCTCTTTTGCGATCTGTAAGCAAGTTCGGCAAGTTCACTAGTAGTCAAGTTATAAATGTTTCTTCCCTTGCAGCTGTGATCGCACTTTCCGTGATGCTGTCATCTTTGCAGATCACAACAAATCGCATACGAATGTCACCACCAACACGTACACCTGCAACGAGTGCAACGCAAACTTTGATACTCGTGGTCGTCTCAATGGTCACATGGTAATTTATAGTTATAAAACTGTTTTTAGATGGATTACTTATAGAGCAAAAGTTTAAATTGGTTGAATAGGTTGAAAAGACCCATTCTAAATACTACATTTAAATAAGCAATTCTTCTTTGTAGAGTTTCTCTCAATTCTAATAAAATAAGAATATAGAATATATATTAATAAAAAATTATATTTAACTTTCTAATCTAAAGGATGAAATAGAATAGTAGGTCTATTATAGTTAAGAATTACCCATAGTTTCATTATTTTACATAACTTATACATGCTTTTCTTGCTTCGCTGCAGCGCATCACGCATGGCACTGTCATCAGTTGTGAGATGTGCAATCGCGAGTTTGCCACCGAAGCCAGTTACAACGTTCACATGAAGAAGCATCTGATTATTGAACGCGAAGTGCATGTGTGCAACAATTGTGGCTTGCTCAGCGAGAGCAATGACAAGATGACTGTAAGTAGAGATAAATATTTTATTACGTTTGCATTGCTAAGAATGTCTTACTTTCAGGCTCATGTCGAGAATGAGGATTCGGTTTGCTTTGGTGTCGATATCTACGTGGAACTCCTAAGAGATGCCTACATCTGCGAATACTGCTCTACTTACTATAAGACAAAGTCGGATTTGCGTGCTCATCGTGATTCGGGGTTGCACAAAGATTGTGTTTTCAGTTGTGAGCCGTGTGGCAAAGAATTTAACGATATGAAATTGTATCGTCATCACATGCGCACTTATCAATTGCAGCGCGCAGATGTGGCACATCGCAAGTTAGAGATTTGTCTGTACTTTATGTGCGACTATGAGGTAAACTAGTAGTTATTTTTTATAGTTCAATAAATTTATATATTGTTGTTGCTTCCAGGATTGCTCTGAGTCGTATATCAGTTGGAATTCATTGTATACTCACAAGCGTCGCACTCACGATCTGGCCGAGAAGCTGGATGCCAAGCCGAAGGCCGATGAATGGATCTGTCAATTCTGTCAGAAGCAGTGTCGCTCCAAAATGTCACTTTCGGTGCATGTGGCACGCAGTCACAACAATAGTGGGTTGCTAAAAGTTAGTTGCAAAAGTGCATAGTTTAATATTTAATTTGCTTTGTAGACAATGTTGCTTGCAAGCTGTGCAAAGCTTCTTATAAAGATGACGAGGCTTTAAAGAAGCATCATGCTTACTGGCACGAGCCCGTCGAGTGTTCGTTGTGCTTCAAGGTTGTAAAGAATCGTCGCAACTTTGACACACACATGAATGTAGTGCATTCGGATAACAAACGTTATGCTTGCAGCGTTTGCCAAAAGGGTTTCTATCACAAGAGCGAAATGGAAGCCCACAAGCGAGTGAGTTGAAGGTCCCTTTGAAAAGTTGAAAGAACTAATTAAAATTCAATTAATTTGCAGCTGCATAATCAATCGTATAGCTGCGAGAAATGCAGTTTTACCACAAGGAGTAAAAAATCATTGGCAGTTCATGTGCTGGGGCAGCATTACAGACGCTTTGCATTCGAGTGCAAGCAGTGTACTAAACGCTTTGGCCGTCAACAGGGCTTAACCAACCACATCTTGCGAGTGCATTCCACTAAATTCACATGTCGCGATTTCCTCGAGGGCGGCTGCAACAGAGCCTTCAACACATCGGCACAGTTGACGGTCCATGTGCGCAAGGTGCACAACAGCAGCATTAGTGTGACTGAAGATGTTGAAGACGAGGCCGTGGATCTGGAGCCAGAGGAGGAAGAGCAGCAGGAAGAACAAGAGCAGCAATCAATAAGAAAATCGAAGCGACAGAGGGCGACAGCATCTTCTCCATTGGAAAAGAAGCGTTGCGTACGCCTCAGTAACGACACGCTGATCGAATTTATAAATGCCGAATCGAAGGAGGATCAGAAGAACGCTACAGACTCGGAGATTTTCGAAGAGTTGCAGGAGAGCAAAGCCAACATCTTGCCGCCAAAGCGAAGGAAAAGACAATGTTGAATTTTGCTAAAGCAGTTTATTTAGCTGTTTCTTTATTTCCGATTTGATTTAAGTAGTTGCTACCCATAAATTGAACACAAAACTCATGTCGGTAAATGGACACACATGCTCCCAAATGCCATGTCATATTTTTGATTTCATTTGTATTAATTCAAAATTTAAATATTATTTTTAAATAAGTTAATTTCATTCCTATCACTTTCACAATGCGTCAACTGTCTCTGCATCCATTTTAGCTTTGTCTTTTTTCACTTTTGCCATTCATTTTATTTACATTTGCAATTTGATAGTGACGTTGTCCTTCCATCCAACTATAAAAGCTAATGCTACCAAATGTTGGGTGTATCATCCACCCTTATATATATCATCCCTCACATAGTTGAGCTAAATTATTAGCTAAAAAAGAATTTAATTTCTTTGCAAGCAATTGAAATGTTTTGTGTTTTTCTTGTATTAGCTAAAGCCTGTTACAGGGTATCTGCAAGTCTTGCTCTATTCAATATGTACATATTACACTAGTATGTTTCATTACGGCAGCAATTTTGATTTGATTTATTTAAGCAATTATGCATTATTTTGCAGTTTCTTTTGGTCATTAAAACGTTCGATGAAAAAGTGCAGTGAAATCAAAAAAGTTTTTACGAATGTCTCATGGATTTATGATATAACTATAACTTGGTACAGCAGAGTTTGCACTCTATGAGGAGTGCACGCTCGTCTTACAGATATTATTATTGTAGCTATCATAATAATTATTATTATTATTATTAATATAATAGATATTACATATCAACTAACTTCAATTGCATTTTAACTAACCAGAATCTGGCGGAAGCAAATTTGATTTATTAAGCGTTGTTGTTTGGTCATTCAAACTTTGAAGATTGAGTGCGGAGCTTACCTGCAATTAATTGAAATTGTTTTACATAAATTTAAATAAATTAGAAAATAGTTTAACCACTTACTGGGCTAATTGGTGTTATAACAATGGCGGTGCGCGTGGCGCATTGCAGGAGAGCCGTGTCCTCCGTGGACTCATCACAGTCACCATCTGGATCGACATCCATGCCATCGGCGCCAATGTCGCTGTCAATCTCCCACGATGGGAAATGCTCCATCTCGCCCTCGCAGTTCAGATCCTCCTCCTCGAAATCCTCGTACTCATCGATAAGGATAACTAAACGAGCATAGTTGTACATCATTATTTATTTGGCATCAAATACGATTTCAATTTTCAACTTTCAACAAAATGCAAAAAAAGTTGATGGCAAAAATAAGATAAAAAGGTATTGAGAATTTTGACATAATAAATGTTGTGCTTTATTGAAAGGGATAACAAATGAATCTTTGGTGTGGCAAGTGGCAAGTGGCATTTGTTTGTAGCATATAAAAATGTGGTGGCATGTGAAGATTGTTCGAAGTTCAGGCTCGGCCTGGCTTACTTGAACTATCTGGCGGCGTTGGCTTCGCACTGGAATCCAAGGATTGTGCGCCCTCATCTGGCATATTAATGCGCTGCTCGTGTTTGCTATATGGTTCCGAAGTGGATCTATGCAGGCTATATACAGGTATTTTTAATATATAAAATATATTTGTAAATAATTATGAACTTACCTTAAAGTAACGCGTTTTTTAGTTCTATTCTCTAAATCAGTCATAAATACATCATTGTGCTGTTGCTTCTCAGGCGGTAGCTGATATGAGTTAAGCACGGAAGACTAGAAGAAAAAGAGATGAAAGTTAACAATTAAAATATATTAATAATAGACAATTTTAGAAGTGTAAAATTAATTTTCTTTCTTTTTTTGCTTTAATAAATTTTATGAAAAAAATCATGAACAATAATAGAAATGAAAGTTAATTAAATAAAAAAAATATAAAAATTTTATAATTAAAGAATTTTTAAATATAAATATTATTTTTTAAAGCTATGTAGATGGCTGGCAGTCTTTAACTCCAGTTCTGTAGCAGAAAGCTTTCTCAATGCTTTATTTAGCATTAAACATCTGCGTACAAAAGCTAAGAGCTATAAGCTTTTCCATGTCAAAGGTTTGTTAAGTAAACTTAAATTACTAGTTTAATGTAACAAAAGTATTAATTTATAATATTCCAGTTTTAGACAATGATTTTAACTATTAAAGAAATTTGGACTTTTTAGCATTTATCTTTTAGGTTGTGCCTTTAATTGTTTTCTTGCTGCTTGGCTCTCACCTTAGTATTGGTCGCTGTATGCTGTGTATGCGGCATTGGTGTTTGTGTGGCAATCGCATCCGTTGTTATGGTTGCCGTCTGCGTGGAGGTCAGCGCCGTCTCATTGCTGTCCAGCCGATCCACTGAGGAGGCCGCTGACGAGGATGCGCCGGTCGTCACCAGCTCGGGATGCACGCTGAGCGTCGCCGTTCGCTTCCACACATCGATCATGTTCTGATTGTGTGCGTTGTGATGCAGCTGGTGACTATGACTAGGGCTAATGGAATGTATTTTGGGTTTCGGATTTGCGGGCAACGGAAGCGCTAAGAATCTATCACGATCCTCCATATAGGCCTTGATGAGAATATCCAATTTCTCCTCAATGTCCACCACCTGCAAAGTATACCAAACTATTAATATACTGCGAGGGGGTGGGCGTTTAATTGCTGGGTATTACTCACCTGACGCTCGACCTTAACCACACGCGAGGCTAAACTGATCTTCGAGGCATACACGTCCTTCGCCTTGGAGCCTTGTTTGCCCAGTATTTGGTCAAGTCTGTGGGGGTGAACAAATTATAGAAAATTCGTTAAAAATACGCATTTCATAAATATTATAGACTATTAAAATCTAAATCTAAATGTAACTATAAAAAATAAACTTGAGGATGTGAAGAGTTCATGTGTATCATTACATAAATATTAATCGAAACGGTTCCACTCCGCTAGGACTCCCTACTTCGAGATAAGAAACCATCGTTATTTGTATAAGACTTTAAAGAAACATCAGATCTCAACCAGAATTCAGTCAAATCATTGCGTCCATTCAATGACTGTAACTATTTGAACTTTCTTTTAATATAAATATAATAATAATAAATAAGAATATGGTAAATAATTAATGGGATTTTTTGTCAGTCTATCTTCTTTTAATGTACAGTTTATTTTCGTTAAATATAAATAAGAGTATTCTTAATTTTGTTATTTAAGTACTTCAACAAATTATCACTCAGTTAAACTATAAATCGATCTTTTGATTATCTTGCCAATGCTTACTTATATAATAAGCTTTAATATTATTGTTTACATTCTTATTAATCTAAAAAAATATGTATTATAATAAAAAAAAACAAAATTAAAAATATTTTTTATGATTTTCACTACATTAACTCCTTTTCATATGAATATTGCGTATACGCAGGGTAGGTTTGATTACTGGTACTTAAGCACTACTAAGCTATGCCGTAAATATTACGCATACGTCATGTAAATAAGTTCACTTTATAAACAAAGCCAGCTAAATCTGTTAAATATTGTATGAAAAATTACGTATACGCACCGCAAGTGCAGCATTTTGACGCGACCCAGCAGATCCACATGACCTGTAAAGGAATTAGGATGGCAATAAATAGCATATAAAGTTTGATAAAATTGTGGCAAATAAATTGAACCAACCCGCTGCATATTGCTCCATGACATCTTTGACATCGTATGGCTTCAAAGCCTCCTTAAACTTGCGGCGTGCAACAAAGTACTTGAGCTGAAATCGAGTTTTAAATTATTTGTAATTACAGTTTAGATAAATAATAAAAAAAAAAAACGGATGAAATTTACCTTGCGTATAAAGCGTATGGCGATCTTGTGACGATTTGTCAGCTGCGTGCAACGCGGCTCCTCATCCTCATCTGCGGGCAATTTGTGAATCAGAGAGATTGACTTGTGCGTTAGGTTTTGGTTGCTTGCTTCGCGCGGTTGTTTGTTTTATTTTATTTTTATTTTTAGCGGCAATTGTTTTTGATTTTTGTGTTTTTTTTTTATATTTTTTTTAGTTACATGAATGCAAGTCAAGTCAAGTCCAAAACAAATCCAACAACACACAATTAACACATTACAAGTAGCGGTTATACACACACACATACATATACAAATAAGTATATATATATATATATTCAAAATATGGAACGTACAATAAGATATTACAGATATATTAGGTTAGTCAAATGCAGTTACAGAATACATTTAAATATAAGATCACAATTGATATCAATGATGGGCGGGGGTAAAGGCAAAGGGACATTTTGGATTAATTGAGCATAGTTTAAGCAAGCGTCTGTTGTGTGTGTGTGTGAGTGTTTAGCAGTGTGTGAGTGTGTGTGTGTGTGTGGGCGTTCGTGATGCTGATACGAAAGTGGAAGCAAAACTCACTCACATTTTTCAGATGCAGTTAGATAGGCAGAGAGAATTAAACAGATTGACAGAGATAGAGAGAGAGAAACTACAGCAAAAAAATGCAAAATGCAAAAAAAATAAGTACGTTACTAAATGCTAACAACTATGCAGTATTTTGTTATGTACAATTCGAGCGCATGCTAATCGATGACCTGGCCTACAGCAACAACACAGCTTAACAGCTCAACAGTTATTTTTTTAGTTTCCGCTCCACACGCACTTGCCACATAAAATGCGCCATGCGGCTCCGTGCGGCCTTGCAACGAGCCCGTCTCCAGAAAATGCGAGGCAGCCGCAAAAAATCGGCCTGTACGTCCGCTCGGACTTGGACTCGGATTCGGCTGTGGCTTTTCCTCCGCCCCCTCCTCCGGCTGCTGTTGGATGTGGCCCGCCTCCAGATCGGGCGATGGCGTCACGCGTGGATTACGCAGCGAGAATGTGGAGCCAAAGAAATCACCGTGCAGGAAACCGCAGAGCACAACGGGTATGGTCAACGTATTAGAGCTAGCCACAGCCTTGGGCTTAGCTTGCGGCTCAGCTGTAGTCGAAGTTGTTGTTGTTGTCGCAGTTGTTGTTGTTGTTGTTGGCACTGTGCCCAAACTGGAGCTGTGCTTGCAATTGGCCAAATCAGAAGGCAACGGCGTGGACTTTGCTGTTGTTGTTATTGTTGTGTGTGTTAGTGAGTTTGTGTGTGTGTATGTGTGTGCGTGTGTGTGTGAGAAAGCGTATTAGTCTCGGCCTGTTTTGTCCCGGAGAGAGTGAGGGCGGGCGGGGAAAAACGGGGGGGCCAAAAATCATATAGAGTTTCGATTTTGTTTCTGTTTTCAACCAATAACAACATCAATTCAATGTAATTCAATTCAATTCAATTCAATTCAAGTCAATTCAATTTTAAAATGCAACCACAACATTGACACAACCACAACACTCAATATAAGAAAAATTTGTCTTAAGGTTTGTATGTCTTAAGGTGTTTTAGTTTGTAAAATAGTGTGTTTGGAACCTCGGGCGGGACCTTGTAGACTTACCGTCTGAATTTTTAATATTTTTTAAGCAAGTTGTTTCAGCAACTGAATCTTCGCTAAAACTTGGATTCATGGATTTGCCATTTTGTACTACCTCTGAAAATGTCAAACCAGATGTTAAAGTTTTTTCTCTCTCGTTTTCTTTTTGTTTGTTTATCTTCTCGTTAACGATTTCAATAATTTTGTATTAAGTGCCAATCAATCAATCAATCAATCAAAGAGACACGGTAGTCTATATGGGTCGCACATAACGGTTACAATAAATTTAACAAAATTTTCAAATTTAAAACTAAAATAATTACAAAAGTTGAACAGCAACAACAACACACACCAGAAATTTAAAGAAAAAAAAAAATGTATTGTGTCTTGACAATCCTTTAACAAATCATTTAACTACGATTATTTATTTCGTTTTGAATATTTAAACTGCAACACATTCCTTCATTAAGTCAAAACTAGTAATTTATTTATATTTCATTTCGCATTTAAATATTTGGTTTATTTTCTTGGGTTAAACTCTTTTGGGGAAATATTTGGCGAGTGCGCTTAGAGACAAAAAACATTCAGAGTTGAATCTAGGAAGGATTTCATGTATGAATATGATGCAAGGAATTGATGCTTGGTTTTAAATGAAAAGAGCAAGCAATTATGTTGAATTGAAGTTTATTTAATATAGTATATTCATGTTAAAAATGTATTCATTGATGTATTTTAATGAATGATAAGCAGAAAAATTTGTAGATTTAAATGATGACTGCTCTGAAAGCTGCAAATCTGTTTGTTAAGCTTTTCTTATTATTTTTCTTTATCTCAATCAATTAACAATTTGTTTTTATTTGCTTTTCTTATATAAAATTGATTACATGCTCTCTGTTGATTACTTTTTTTTCTTTGTATCAATCTTTCAATAAAAATGTGCAATTAGTTTGCTATAGCAATTGTCATATTGCTTTAATTTATTGGTATGTCTTTTAATAAATTGATATTTATTGTTATTGAATTGAATGCATTTCGGTTTGCTTTTTTGCTAAGGTTAGCAAATAACTGACAGACAGTGACTTGCACGACTTGGGGGTGGAATTTAAGAGATTCTTATACCATTTGATTTCAATAAATTAAGAATAAGAATATTGACGATCTTTCTCGCAATTTTTCTTGCAATAAAGAATATTCATATATGAAAAACGTATTAGTTATATAATCATATTTTAAGATATCCTAGAAAATGTAAGAACAAATATCATTATACCCGATACGCAAGTCGTAATAGGGTATTTTAACTTTGTGCCTCCTATAAAGTATAGACAAAACCGCCAATTTACTACAAGTCTTAGATTCTTTGACTGGTTTGAATGTACAACTATATCAAAATACCATATATATTATATGGTATATTTTGTAATAATTTTCGGTATATTAATTTGGTATATTTTAAGAATAATACCACACTATTTTGCACTTATTCAAGGTGGGTAGTGGGTATCTCACAGTCGACCACACTCGACTGTAGCTTTCTTAGTTGTTAAGATTTAAATTATTTTCTATATATGCACAATACTTTATGATCGTAGGCTAATTGGATCTTTCATATTTATTTTCGTTAAATTTAGTATCAATTTTGAAATATTCCTATAACATTTTTAATTATTTGTTTATGGTTAGTCTTTGAAAATATAGTAAACATCTGAAAGAAAATGAATATCCTAATTAAGTATTATTTGGTTCCTCACCAAATGTTGTACTTTAAGTACATAATTGCAGAAATTTTAATAAGAAAGTTTTCCATATTTCCACATTTTCTTTCATTTCTTATTAGCAAGCAGTGTAAATGAAATTCAACGATTAAAAATTGATTGAGATGCCCATTTGATTGACAGATCGTATTGTTAGGGAAATGCCTGAATGAATTTTGGACATATGGTTCGATGATGAATAGAGAGACAGATAAAACATGCTTGGGTTAAAAGGCAAACAGAAAACGAAAACTTGTTATTGTCTTTTGCTTGGTTGATTTTCTCATAAATATATATATTTTGTGGCTCGTTATTATTTGCAGTGCGTGATGAGACAGAAAGATAGAGAGAGAGAGAGAAAGAGTGTGTATGCGTGTGTTTCTTTGAGTGCAAACAGAACTTGAAAGTGAAACTGTATAGGAACGTTGTTTTTTTTTTTGTGGAACATTTGCTGATTCAATTTTCAAACAAAAGTCAGCAGAAAATATAACAATAAACGAATTGGAATCAAAACGAGTAAATGAGAAAATTTGTTGGCAATTTTCAATTTGTTCGCTTTGCAATTGAATTGCAACTCACCCAGATTCTCCACAGATGCGTTGATGTCCCGTATGGTGCGAGTGTAGCGAGTGGAGGCACGTGATGAGCCAGGTGGCTTAGATAGCGTTGGGCCATCGCCACCAGGCGTCTGGATTGTCTGGCTCTTGTGACGCCTTATCGTCGGCAGGCGGGCGACGAAGGATGTGTTGTGCTTAAAACTGGATGAGGCCCGTCTGCGGAGTATTCAATGGATATTGGTACAGCACAAAAAAAAAAAAAAAACAAAAAACAAATATTTGAACAATCAGTAAACATAAATGGGCAAAAGTAGAGCAAAATATTAAAAGATTGAAGACAGAGAGATAGATAAAAGAGAGGGTATAGCGAGGGGAGTTTATTGTTTTTCTTTTTTAATAAACGGGAGACAGTGGAGCGCAGTAAATAGAACTGTGTCAGTGGGTGAGTGTGTATGTGTGTTTGTAAGTGTGCGGAGTTGTGCTTTCGGCTAGACGTGTTTTGCTTAAGAACAAATTACTTGTGACAGGTGCTGACTGGGGGAAAAAATCAGCAATGACACCAGCTGCAAGTATGTGAAGCTTAGGGATTACTAATCAAGCTTTCAGCTGAAAAAGTTGTTGAAAGCTTGCGTTTATAAGCTTTAATTCAGTTATTCCTAAAGCTTGCTGTAAGAAACTTAAAAGATTTCGTTTAAAGCTTTAATGTGCTTTTGAAAGTTGCTTTAAAAGTGCTGACTATTATTAACTTTGTTTTCAGAGCTAATTAACCTTGGTATTTACAAGCACAAATAATAGGAATTTTCTCGTTAAATAAAGTCAATAATTACACAAAATTTTAACTGCTGTCAGCTGGCGTCATTGTGAACTTAAATATTTGTAAACCCACAAAGAACGCTAATAATTGCATAGGACTATTACAGAAATGTGCTTTTTGCTTAATAGTTGGTGTAATCGGTAAATAATTAGATACAAAATGGAATAAAATGGTAATTAAAAAAATGCATTTAATTGTTTGATTGAACTCACATGTTAATTATAGTACACGTATTGAAAGGTTTTTGTTATGTTTTTGTTTGTTTTAATTTTATCGGGGTTTGTTTTTTAAACCACACAGCAGCAGCACAATGAGAATCAATTTGTATCACATTGATTAATTTAATTAATATCATTTATGCGACACACAAATTAAACAATTGGCAAAATATAGAATTTAGCATAGTTTTTATATTCTTTTTGTTTCTTTTTTCGGAATGGAAAATTAGCCACAGAATGGAGAGATAGATTTAGAGACACAGATAGTATGTGGACAGATAGTTATGGATAGATAGTCAGATATATATAGGGTGCATTTTGAGAAGCTGCGAATTACAATCTCGATTAATGTGTGTGTTTGTTTAATTTTTTTTTTTTTTAATGTGATTCTTTGATTTTTTTTTTGGTTTTAAATGTACTTAGGAGCATTTATGCGTTTATGGCTTGGTGCTTGATAAGCAAATACCCTAGAAAAACAATAACATGAATAGCATTTGCAATTTGCATTTGAAATCAGAATACTTTTAATCTTATGTATTTTTTTTTTTTTTTTTGGTTTTAAGTTTGTATCTTATTATTTTCGTTATGAAATTTTACCTATATTCGGTTATGTTTTTTAATAATCGCTCCCAGTTTTCAGAACTGAAAAGTTTATAAAAATTATTATGAAAGAAAATGAAAGAGGTACGTAAAAAATGTACGAGTATTTAAACAAATTAAATACGCTGAAACTGAAATTGTTAATCGAGAGACGAGAGTTGTTGTGGATTATATATGTGTGTAAATATTTATGTATATATAGTAAGTATATATATAGAGTACAGGGTATATTATATATATATATATATGGATTAGTATGTACAGACTACTTGCTGTAGTGTATTGTACAAAACTAATTCGCTAGTTCGCTCGACATGCGCCTTTTATTCGCCGTGATAATCGTTAATTGCAGCTGCATCTACAGCACACGTCTCTCTTTAACACTCATGTGTTTCTCATGTGTGTGTCTGTGTTTGTGTGAGTGTGTGTGTATGTGTGAGAATGTAACATTTCTACAACTAAGGAAGCTCACATGAAATACCTCTTAACTCTTAGCTCACATGAAATAACACTTAAAAAGATTAACAGAAAGTACAAATTTGTAAAAATTTTGTATACTTTAAAAGGAAGCAAATAATAATTGGAAATACATTAAAAAGTCTAACAAAATAACAATTAATGTTTTAAAAACATAAAAAAGGAATGTTTGAACAAATATATCAAAGTTTTTAAAAGAAAATATACTCATTTTTGAAATCATAAGAAACTAACAATTTGCTGAGAAAATAAATTAAATTAAGTGTTATACAGAAATAATTTTTGGGTTTTTTGAATTACAAAAATAATTGGTGAAATCTTATATAAAATAAAATAATAAATAAATATTGAAAAGTTAATTAATAATAATAATCATTTTTTGAAAAAATTTTTAAATGATTTATTCAAATATTTGAAGTGTATCAAGAGGAAATTTTATTGACGCAACAAATTTTAACTGTTTTAAAAATTGTAAACATAAATATTAATCATAATAATTTTCAAAGAATTAAAAAACAATAAAAAATTATAGAAATATTAGAAGGGTATTCTTTTAATGGTAAATATTTTTAGCTTATTTAGAATTATAAAATTAAATAAAAATAATAAAAATTTTCTAAGACTTATAAAACAAGGTAAACAACTTTTTCGAAATCTGAAGAAACCCAAATTTAGTATTTAGTAAAATAAAAATTGAAGTATATTCAGAATTGTAATTTAAATGGAATCACAAATATTTGAAAATATTTGGCTTCAATGGAAATTGAGAATTTATGCTTATAGTTGAGAGTTATTTCATGCTGTTCCACTAAATGTCATTGCTACACTCATTTTTTGTTTCGCTGCAAGTCCCGGCATAAATATTGTCTATAATTGTGAGTGCTTATTGGTGTATGTGTGTGTTTGTGTGTGTGTGTGTGTGTGTGAGTGGTGATTACTTACGAGGCGGGCGGACTTGGTAGAGCCACCTGATGTATCTTCCAGGTGGCAATTGAAACGGAATGCTCATCGGCCGCATAGCAACGCCAGACGGCCTGGATGAGTGTTGCCGCCGGCTGACGACGCCGTATCATGTGCTTCTGCCGCTGTTGTTGTTGCACCTTCAACGCAAAGCCGCTGCCCAGAATGCCCTGTCGAGAAACCGTGAAACCGAGAATGATCAATGAGTGGCTTGCCATCCGGTTTGTGCCATCCGGATGCGGCATATATTTTAACTATGCAGCAGCAGTTGCAGCAGTCGCTGTGGCAGCTGCAATTGCCGTTGCCGTTGCCGTTTAACTTACCGCAGGCAGCGCAAAGAAGGATATGCCCAATAGAGCACAGCAGGAGGCTATCAATTTGCCCTGCCAGGTGATGGGCACCATGTCGCCATAGCCAACGGTGCACAGCGTAATCTGGGTCAAGTTTAAATAATTGAATAGTCAGTCGAGTTTGTGCAGCAAAGTGTGTCCCACAAGTTATGCTACATACCACGCCCCACCAAAGCGCCTGGGCGAAATTGTTGAACTTATCGTTGACGTCCTTCTCCCACATGTAAACTAGGAATGATGCAAAGATTAGGCCTAAGAATCCAATATACATAGTAGTGATGAGCTCCTACAAAATGAAGACAAACACATTAGATAAACAAGTAAGAAAGCTTCAGTCCAGTGTGAGATATCCGCTGGCATTTTGAATAAAAGCAAAACAGTGCGGAAATATTGTAAAAATATACCAAAAAGTATACCGCAAGTATACTAGAATATAAGGAAGATCATGTTTGGTATATCAATGAAATATTACATTCTAAATATACCATAGAGTTTAAAATATACCAGATTGTGAGCCGAAGACCCATTTTGAATAAAAGCTTTTTTAAAAATATAGCCAAAATATGCCGCAAATATACAAATATATACCAAAGGCCATGTTTGATGAATCAATGATATATCAATGAATGAACTACCATTGAGGTCAAAATATACCAGATTTTTAGCCAAAGCAGCTAAGACTCACTAGGCGTAATTTGCTCCTAATAGTTTTTCTTAAATAACTTCTAGAATTGCTTCCAAATTCATAAGAATCATAAATACTATAGTCATTATTGTCTATTCCAAAATTTGCGACTCTAGCTTAAAAATTACGTTTGTTTTTCGATTTATGTCGATTTGCGAAAGCAGAAGTAGATTAAAATAAACTTGATCTGCTTGTAAACATTATATTATTATTATACATATTATTATTATATATTATAGTCTCTGAGATCTAGGTGCTCATACGGACAGACAGACAGACAGACGGAGATCAAGGCTATATACTTTATGGGGTAGGAGATTCCTCCTTTTGCCTGCTATATACAAACATTTCCTGCCGGCACAAATTTCGTTTCTATCCTATGAGTAGCGGATATAATAAAAAAATATAAAATATATAGTTATACCTGTCTATGTGCGTATACAACCGAGCCGAGCAGCTTCCAGGTGCCGCCACGTCGATCCATGCGCACCATGCGAAGTATCTGAAAGAATCGCAGGCCACGCAACGCACTTGTGGCAAACACCTGGCCAGAGGTGCCCATGCCTAATACTACAATTGAGGCTAATATGGTGATAATATCTGCAAAGATTAAGATTATTATTTAGTAATTATATTCAAAATATATATTGAATATCTCCCACCTATAATACAAAATGGTTGCTTGATGAACTTGAGTCGCCCCAGTGTTCCTTGGTAGCGTGAGCGACAGCCTGAAGACCAAAGTCTCGCTCCAAACTCCATGGTGAACCAGATGACGACTATGATCTCCATGCGAAATAATATATACACAGCGTCCTCCTCGTACTCCTTGATGGTGGAAAACACGCTCAGTGCGAGACATGTGAACACCATCAGAAAACTGCAATAGATATAGATTGCAAGAAATGTTTAGAATAGAACATGAAATATTTTAAGAAATTTCAGAAATTGCAATTAACTTAATTAACTTTTCTTACGCTTGTAGAACAATTAATATAATCATGAATAGATCGAATGATGTGTTGGATAATTTTTAACATTTTTATACGCATTGAATGGTTTTTAATATGATCTCAAATACTACATGGCAATTCTATCATAAAATTAAAATTGTAAACTAACTGTGGAAAACTACTAATTGAAAACTTAAACTTGACACAAATTAAATAAAATTTAAATCTTACTCAATCCATTAAAATTAGGATATATGTATTTATAAATTGAATTGCATTAAATTTATGGTATTATTTAGGAATATGTTGACGTTACTATAGTTAACTCTTGTACGATTTTGAAGTAAACTAAAAAATAAATAACTAATATTTTTGTAGACAGAAAATGTACTTACTCTCTGTGAGTCAGAAAGATCAGATCAAAACGAGATTTAAAAAAGTAAATTTTGTTTAAGGAAGAGGCAATTTAAACCATCAAAAAGTTGCTCTGTTTCGTATTTCAATTAAATAAAATAAAATAATTTGTGATTGTTGATCTAATGATGTTTCACGCTCATGTTTCGTTGTTTTATTACAAAAATTAGAAATAAAGTTCCACTAATCAATCTACAGTTTTGAGTTTCTGAGTATTACAAGTTAAAGGCGTTTAACAAAACATAAAAAAAATAAAAGACGCTGATAATGAACAAATAAAAAATTTAAATTAAAAATATGCTTTTATATAGGAATTTAAATTCTATTCTATTCTAATGACCTAGAATAATGCACCTTATTTAAAGTAGATTGTCGAAAACTTCTTCAAAAAAAAAAACAATTTTGTTAAATTTGTATTATTATTTGCATATAATATTGAAAGTATCTTTAAATACGAAATACATATTTGCATATGAACTTCTTTTTAATTGTCATTGAAATAATAAATATTAAACCAATTTTAATGCTAGGAAACATGGGTCTAACATAAGATCAGAAGTGTTAAGTAGATAAACTATTTTTATGGAGATTACAAACTGCGATAGCCAGCAATTTATATTTTTATAAATGTTGATTTGAGGCTACTATAATTTAAAGAAGAACAAAAATGAAAGATAACAAAATGACAAACTGTCAAGGTGTTATAACATAGATCAACTGATTTCTCACAGACATCAAATCAAAAACTAACTGGGAGTTGATATTTTAATATATCAAGAAGTTTTCAAAAGAAGAAAATAATAAAGCCAGCTGACAAACTGTCGAATATAATATGTAATTATAGATCAAATGATTTGTAATAGATATCAAATGAAACTAACTAGAAAAGAGGTGTGATAACTAGAAAATGATAGTTTTTATAATAGGTAGGTCTGACAAATACTGCAACTTAAGAAAAACTTGAAAAAAAGATAACAAAAGTAGCCGACAAATCGTCAAAGGCATTTACGTATTTAATAATTGCAATGTAATGAAGTATTAATGTTTGTTTTCTTACTATATAGATAGTTAGTTTTACTTACACCATCACATGATAGAATATTGCATGCAGGCCCCGCGGTCGCTCCAGGAAATTGTAGAGTCGACTTTGCATCCGCCGGTAGCGCGCATCGCGGCGATGTGTGCCGCGATTATAATTGAGCGGCTTCCCTAGGAGTGACATTCGCGGTTGCAGAAATTGTTGCGATTTTGTTGGTCCCGCCGGTCTACATTTCCTACAAAAAAACACACACAAAAGCAAAAGCACAGATTTGAATATAGATGACACAGGGTGAATGAAACAAGTTCAACAAGTTCTATATGTACCCCTTGAAACCTCTAATATCGTAGAAAGCGTAAACATCGTTTTCGGGATCCATTGAGAATGCATTCCCCGACAACACTCAACAAAAATACACACTTAACTAAAGCGTCAGTAGAACAAAACCGATAACTGATAATACAATATTCAGAGAGAGGCTACGACTAAGCAAAGACGTGTGCTGCGTTTGGCGTTCAAATCACAACTCGATCGACAGTTGTGCGATTCGTATGTTAAAACCTTTTCAGCCTAGAGACTTTCCAAAAACCTCCATGTGTAAATTTTGTTATTAATTATATACATAAACTGTTTTATTTTTTTATTTTTCTACACACCTTGCATATTTATTATGAGCGCAGACCTTTATTTGATTTGATTTTATTTCGCATTTTATTTCATTTATGTTGTTGTTGTTATTGTTTTTGATTTTGTTTTTGTTTTTTAGTTGCACCTGACACTCGGCTAAGTCATAAAATTTTGCGACGACTTCAATTTTCGCACAATTTGTTGTTGACTTCATTCGGCTTTCGGTTCGAAGCGTGTCATCGTGTGGGCGGGCAGCTCCTTAGTTTAGTCACGATCTCTGGAGGTTTTTTTGTCGTTGCTCCAAACGTGTCAAAAGTTCTTCGTACGTCATTAACATTACGTTGAACCCGCCCGCCCGACAACAGTGATAGATAATGCAAACATAGGTGTATTACTTACCACCGAGGGGTGAGGTTTTTAATTGGAAAATTTGTTTTTGACAATGGAAAACTTTTATGTTAGAGTGCTTAAAGGCTAATAAATTACATTTAGCTGAGATAAGCAAATTTTAAAGCCTTAGGCAGGCACTTGACCTAGTTTAAATACACAAAACTTATTTGCATAGCATGTGATTATCGCAGAGATCAGCTATCTCTGTTCTCAATGTGAGCTTGTCGAATCGCATACAAAATGCAGGCATATGTTTTGTCTTATCATAAAAAAGCTTATATTTATACAACAAAAAAAACTTTAAAGCTCTTCTTTGTGTGTGCATAGATTTGAGTGCAAGTTTTGTAATATATTCTTCAAGCTATTCGAATCGATTACAAAAATTAAGTATCTCTAAAAGTGCAAGCTTAATACATCGCCTATTGAATTAAAAAGCTTTTAAGCTCATTGCTCATTTGTGAGTCTTGAAGATAGCTTTAAGTGCACTATTGATTCCCTTTATTATAAAACCAGTGCGGATAAAATATATTTGAAAGATTTGATTTACAATTTTAAGCAATTTTTTTAATGACAATAATTGAAAAAATTGCTGATATAGTTAATTTAATACTTAAAAGTTAAGTTAATTATAAAATTAATTATTACATTTTAAATAGCCTGTGACAATTGAATTAATTTGTGTAAAATACGAAACCGAATATCTTTACTTCCATTTAATGTAATAAATATTAATTAAAATTGTGGGCCATTATTATTACCATTTAAAAGCTTAAAAGCTATTTGGCAAAGTGCACAATTATGCAGTTATTGCGTTAAAAGCTCTCCAGGCATGCACTTGGCGCTTTGTGTTGTCTGCGTGACGTGAAGAGTATTTTGCAGTCGCACAATTGTCATTAAGCAATCGAATTGCACAATTTCCATTGGCGATCCATTGTTTAGTAATTGTTAAAGAATGATTCAATTTTCGTTTTTATGGCACAACATTAAATTGCAATAATTTGCTAGTTTTTGCATTTATTGTTTACCTACAAAAATTGCCATAAAACTCCCCCACATGGAACTCAAGCGCATATTGGCATGCTAATTGTGTGTGGGATCTGAGCAAAAACAAGTCTCTGGCCATCTTTCAACCAAATGACGACAGCTTTTTTCCTCACTAACAACATTGGCAATACATCAAACGGATTGTGGTCTCCTCTTTGTGTCTAATGCGAAAGCTCGCTCTCTGTTTCTTTCTCTCTTTCTCTCTTTCAATCTGTTTTCTTTTTTCACTCAGCAGTGACACGAACCACGCGAATTCAGCTTGCCACAGAACTAAATCAAGCTCACAGATACATTTCATGAGTCACAGATATTGTATCTTATCTGCTAGTGTTTTGTTGTTATTTTTTGGCATGGCGCAAAACAATTTCGTTGTTTACGAAAAAACAAGTGTAGCAATATTTTGTTGTTTAAGTTTAATGTAATGCTTTTTTAGTCTGTAGCCTGGCTTAGGTTAAGTGGTAATTAAAATATATGTATGTATGTATGTGTGGGTTGTATCTGTGTTTGGCCGTTTTTTAATTTATGTACAGTAATTGGTTTTCGGAAGGCGGTAAATAATAATAATCATAAAAACGTATTTATATTATAGAGATATATTTACGAGTACTCGTATGTAAGATACTTTATATTTATTTCTCTGTCTCTCTGTGAGTCTCTCTTTGTGTGTGTGTATATCCATATATGTATGTAGGTGTATATATCGGGTTTGTATCCGTCAGCTTGATACAAGATCACAAGTTGTTGTTACTGTTAGCACCCCGCTCGCTCCTGCCGCTGCTGCTGCAACTGCTGCTGGAGAATCGTCTTCCTCACTTCTTGGCATCGATGATGATCTCATCGCCCGACTGCAAATTGTAGCTGTACAGTCGCTTGTTGGGGAATCGCATCTCCTCCGGTCCGTGCTCTTTGTAGTCCTGATCTAGGTAGTAGAGACGCATTTTATTTGGCGCCAAATTGGTGAGCTTCTCCAGCTTGATCTTCAGATCGCTGACCGTCAAATAGACATCCACAAAGCGACTCTCGCTCACATCGTTGTACGTGAACACGACTTTGACCCGTTTATCGGGCTTCAGATTGACATTGACCAACGGATCGAGTTTGCCATGCACAGCCAACAGTTCCTCATAGCGTGCGGGTCGCTCACTCTCCGGTTTGTCCATGTAGTGACGCACAAAGGCACGCTCCGCATCGACGCGTTCATCCACACTGATCTTGCCACCGCCATTCAACATGGAGACATTGGGTAAGCGGGCAATTAGCAGCTGGCGACGTTCATGCTCTGTACACTCCAGGGTCTCCCACAGGGGCCAATGCTTGACGCGCAGATTCTGCAGCTGCTCGTATTTGGCCAGCTCATCGATGTCCGCCCAGCTGTTTAGCTGAGCGCAACTGAGATTGAGCAGCTTGAGGCGTGGGAAATACTTGTGACTCTCGCTGCCGCTGGCCGAATCCAGTTCGGCGGCCGTTGTGCTGGATTGCAGGGATTTGATGGGACACTCGGCGAGCACGAGGGCCTCGAGGCTGGGAAAGAGGCGACCTAAGCGGCAAATCTCTTGCCAATGCTCGATGGGATTGCCGGTGAAGTGCAGTGTCTTGAGCTCCGGATGTGCTTGTGTTAGCTTGCGACTGGCTTGGCACAGATTGCAACACGATCCCGTCTTTGTCTGCGTTTCCGCTTCCGTTTCGGCTGCGCTTACTTCGGTTTGTGGCACGCATTGGCAGTGATTGTAGTTCTGTGACTCCGACAGCTCCTGCAGCTCCTCCTCCTCCTGGGCAGCATCGAGTAGCACGGCACGATAGTTGTTGAGACTGAGATGCAGCTCTTGCAACACGGGCAGATTCTGCAACAGGGCATCCACACACATCCAGTCCAGATAGGTGCCGTTGAGCACCAGATTTTTGAGATTGATCGTCGGCGCCGCCTGCAGCGCACTTGCCGGACTCATTAGCTGGTTCTTGCTGAGATTCAAGAACTCAATGCGCGGCATATGCTTGAGTATGTTGAAGACCTCCTGCCAGTCGCACAGTTTGTTCTGCGCCAAATCCAATTCCCGCACTCGCTGACATTTCTCGCGAATGCTGTCGAAATCGCCGGCGCAATCGATATCGCAATCGTTGAGCACCAGCAGCTCGGGCACACTGGTCAGCGGGGAGAGGCGGGGTATGAAGATGGCGAACTCCATGCGACCGCCGCATTTAGTAACCGTAAAGTCATTGGGCAGATCGGAACGCTTATGCAGCTCCGGCTGATTGGCGTTCTCGAATTCGCATTCGGCAAAATATTTGCGCTCGAGCGCCTCGAGCAATGAGGGCATCTTGCTTGCAGCTTGCTCTCTCTCTCGCTCTCTCAATTAAACGGTGTCTGTGTCGACAAATTATGTAAATTTCCTTTTTGTTGTGTTTTTGTTTTTGCGTTTCACTTTTGTTTTTGTTGCTGTCTCTCTTCGTTGCGCTTTCTTGTTGTTGTTGCTGCTTTAGTTTGCGCGCTGACTGCGTTTGCTGCTGCGCTTTGAGCTTCGACTTTAGCAGCCAAAAAAAGCTTTTTGCTTCCAGTTGTTGTTCCTGCTGTAGTAGTAGTTGTTGTTGTTGTAGTAGTTGTTGTTGCTGCAGTTTAAGTGGTCGCAGCTTCTGGTCGTCGCGTCTGTTACTTGCTGCTTGTACTGCAGTTACTGCGCTGCTGCGCTGCTTATTGATTTTTGGAGAACTTTAGTTACGTTTTTATTTAAAAACTTTTGTTGCAGTTGTTGTTGCTGTTGTTGCGTGATGCAATTGTTTTGTGCTTGTTTTTGCGCAGTTTATTGCATTTGTCGATTTAAACAAATTGCTGCGCACGTTGTCTGCGTTGCCTTTTGTTGTTGCTGTTGTAATTGCGCACTAATTTAACAAAATTTCGATGTGGTTTGTTGTTGTTGTTGTCGAAACAAAGAAACACAACAAATGCGTGTGTGGGGGCCACTTGCCAGTCAGTCTACCTGCGTTCCCCTCTTTGTTTCACCTTCTCTTCCTCTTTTTAATATTCCAGTCAATGGCGTTTACTACGACAAAACTGAATTGTTGAGGTTTTTTTTCTCTTCTCGTTGTTATTGTTTAGGTTTTTTCTAATTGTTATTGCTGCTACTGTTGCTGTTGCTGATGGTGCTCTGGGTTTTTACTGTTGGTGTCTCTCCGTCCGTTCGCAACGCCACCAAACGCTCAACTAAACCACAACACAAGAACGAATTCGCCTCCGTCGTGAGCTGTGCTGTGTGTTGTTGTGTTGTATGTATTCTTCTGGCCCGTTTTGCCAGTCGTCGTGCTGCGCTGTGCGCTGCGCTGCTTGCTTCGCAGAGTGCTTTTTTCTTTTTTTGTTTTTGTGTGTAGGTCGACGTCGTGCGCACAGGGGCGGATTCAGTGCTACCTTCTTCCACTTGCACTTTAACGCTTCCGTTCGATTTTTCTAAGTTAGTTCCAAAATTACACTGTGCGGATAAGTTCTCATCTGATCTGACCTATAAACGCTTTGCCGCCCCTGCATCGAAAATCAGATAAGAACCTATCACGAAAATTTTAATTGACTCCAAAATAAGCGCTACGATATGATTCCATTATTCATATCGACACGGATTGCTTAGTTTCGAGTTATTTAAACAAAAGTGGGTGGCGCCATTTGGGCGCTCTGAACGGGCCCGTTGTAAGTTGAAAATTTTGACGGCGACCTTGCGACGTAAATAAATATACGATGCTCAATTACGAAATTGTTTTAGCTCGAGCTAACAACAAATATTGGTGTTCTGCTTTCGCTTTTAGTTGTGTTTTTTTGGTATGGTTTTTGGGGCAAGCTAAAATAGAATATTTGAAATTATAAAAACACACATTTACAATGACCTTGTGCGTTGTGCACTTGGCAGCGGCCCTACAACAATAAAGCAATGTGAATTGGGCGCCCTGATGCTGACTAAATGCGGCACCGTTGCGTACGCCTGGAAAACCAGTTATAAAGTCAACGGTCATGTCACAGTAAACACACGCTATAGCAATCAACCCTCTTGTAATGAAGATAGCGCAGTTTTTATTGTGATTGACGGCATTAAATTGTGTGCCAGGGGATGCATACAAAAGTTGCAGTCGAATTAAATATTTCCATAACCTCGTCCAGAATATAATATTACTAACGAAATATAATGTGCGACGTAGTTGTCGTAACAACTCAGTGGGGTTCACTTTGCTGACAGCTTAAAAAGGTGCGCAATAAGTGAGCGCGTTTTGACAATGAGCGCGGGGTGGGGAACTGGGGCAATCGTGAACCAGCGAGACAGAGAGGGAGAGAGAGCGCGTGAGCTGTGAGAGAGCTCTGGTGGTAGGAAGTGAGAGCAAGCGTCGTGAGTACAAAGCTCTTGCATTCGTGCGCTCAGCTGTGCTTTGTTGTCGTTACTCATATAAAAACACAAACATATGTTTGTTTGCATTTGAGTTTTGAACGAAACTGCGCAGCATGTTGAAAAGCTTTTCAGCCCAGCTGATTGCGTTTGCATTGCATGTTGCGTGGAGCGAGCTTTTTACTCATTCTCCCTCCAGCTCGCAGCTTTTACAAGTGTGTGTAAAATGACAACAACACGAAGACAAACGAAAACAGATGACAGATGTGTGACAATGGGGCACGTCGACGCCGCTGCTGTTGCTGTTGTTGGCGTCGTTGTTTGGGGGGGCGTTACAAATTTGATTTGCAGAAAGCATCAACTTTTGACGCCTTCGCCGTTTTTTTTTTCTCTTTTTTCAGTTTTTACGAGTCAAAAGTCAATTTGCCACTGCGAATGTTCAACGATGTCAGATTGGAATACGAATATCTAGAATATCTAGAGTAAAAAAAGAAACATTGTACATCGTACGTGCAGCTAGAAATATTTGTAGCAGTTGAGTTGACTGACTGGCAGCAGCGTCTGTGTGTGTTGCACTTGGTCAACTGTATGACGAGGGTACCAATCAATTTGCATATGTAGATTTCATTATTGCTGTCATATCTTTGCGCTTCACGGAACTTTGAAATCAACCTGCTGTGCCATATATTATGTCTTATTTGTGCGCTATTATTGCTGCTTGTTGAATCAATATTTCGTTTGGCAAATTATTCTTAAATATAGTGGTTGCAAACTTATTTGCTTTATTTATGCAATCTAAAATAAATGTCTATACATTTGCATTTATTTCTGCATACAATAATTTCGAAATATTTTTGAGTTTTTTTTTCTTTAATTGTTCAGTCATTAAGTTTTGTAATGCATTTGCATTTGGGGTTAATTATATCGTTAACCATGACGATATTATAAATATACACGTAGCAAATGAACAAAATGAGTAATGTTTATTGAATATTAGACTGCGCTATGCTTTTAGCGACTTGTCTTTAAAATCTAACGCAGCTGTTTATCTTTAATTATAGCATACGATTTGACGATCAGATGAAATTAAAACATAACAAAACAAATTATTATTAAATTACAAAAAAGGAAAGCAAAAAATTGTAATTAAAATATTTCAGTAAAATCTTTAAGATAAAAAAAAATTAAAAATATTTGAGAGTTTTAATATATAGCAACTTTTAGAAGGAAAATTTATTCTTACCTTAGCTTGTGATTTGAGGTGAGTTTACTTTAATATTTCAAAAGTTCGTAATTTTCTATTTAAGAGATTTCTGTAGTCAACAAAAAGTGTTTAAGGGAAATACTAAAAAAAGGATATATTTCTTCAAACTCCCTAAATTTATTTATATTATAAATATAACAAAAGATCTATAAAAAATCTAAACTTTCTATTAACACAATAAGAGATCTGTAAAATATCTCAACTTTCTATTAACATGACAAGAGTTCTATAAAATATAACTTTTAGAACTTCAAATAAGAAAATTTCACTTTAATTTACTTGAATGTTATAAAAATTCATTGCCTTTTTAAAAGACTTCTTTGTCTTTAACTTTGGGTCAATTCTCTTGATATTAGGCTTTCCAAAATTAAATATAATTATAGCAATAATATTTCTTACAGATCTTCAAATTTATTGATAATGACATCTATAAAATATCGAAACTTTCAGAACAACAATTATATTCTTTGTGAAACTTTAAAGCAATTCAAGAAATTATGTGACTTTCTTTGAATATCTTTTGAGAAAGTTTAATGGCCTTTTTTGAAAGACTGCTTAATCATTAGCTTAAGGACAATCCCCTTGCCAAAATCAGCAGAAAAAATGTTGAAAACAATTTGAGCTCACTGTAGACATTAATTATGTGTTTGTCGTTATTAGTGTCGTAGTCTCATTTTTTTTTTCGCATTCTTGATGTTGTTATTCTTATTGTTGCTGTCGTCGACCCGAAACGTTGTTGTGGTTGTTGTTGATGTTGTTGTCTGAGCCATCTTGTGGCATCACACACTCATTTAGTCATTCCATCGATTTAAATGGTTGTCTACAAGTATGCATATACGATATACAATATATATATTCTGCTCGTATATATATAGTCTATAATTATCTGGCAAAGACGCAACACTTTGTGTATTATTCCAAATGCGATTTGTGTGACGGTTTAACCGGCATTTCTTTTGTTGCAGAAAATATGAGCGAAACACAAGCAAATAAGCCCATTTGTCAATAGGCCAACAATAAATGGGGCTCTGACATAATTTTATTAGCACTCGTATATCATTATTTTGTGTTATTCCTAAAGATCGATTGAGTCAGGTCTTTATGGTCGTGCCTCAAAACAATTTGTAATTAGAATTTGTACAAAATTCGAGTGAATACATACATTAATACATATTTGTATGTATGTATTTTCTTTAGCTTGGGATTTATTTAATGAAGGCGATTTTATTGCTTGATTTGTGTTTACAAAATTTATATGCAAATATGTGCAGATACATATAAATATATTCGTAGCTATATAGTATAGTGAAATATTTACATACCTACGCACATATATTTATATCAAAGAGAAAAATAAACCTGACGAAAAATCGTTCAAATCAATTGCGTCAATAAATGTGCCTAAGAAGCTGACTGCATAGTTGATATTCTGGTTGCTGTTGTTGTTGTTGTTGTTGTCGTTGTTGTTGCTCGTAAAGTTCTATAAATTGTCGGGTGTAAAATGGAAATTTTGACTTTTTGGACCGGCGGCATTTAACGACTTAAATGGAATGGCACAAGTAAAACGCCACACGTAAACAAAGTGCATGAAAAGCAATTTTCTTGTCTCAAAAATGTTCTCTAGTTCAGTCTAGACAGCATTTTTTCCATATTGTTTTTTTTTCTTGACTTGTTACATCGTTTTTGTTGTTGTTGTTGTTTTTTCTTCAGCAGCATCTGCGCTGTCTTTGTCTAGCCACAAACAAGTGGTTAACCTTGCGTATGAGTAATGTTATTGTGTGCTTATTAAGCCACAGTTTTCATAGCATTGATGTTGATATATTACAATATATATACGGGTTTGAGAAAGGGACATTTTGTTGACCTATTTGCCAGAGAGTTCAACAAATAACTGAAAGGATAAAAATTATTCTCATGCCCATAAATTGCGCAACCAATAAATATATGTTCAATGCAATCAGAATGAGTTCTGCTGTTTTCTGCAACAAATTGGCTAAATTGACAAATTGAATAAATGACACAATAACGTCACGTTATGCCTGGCTGACTCATTGATTGATTGATTGATTGACTGACTTATTGGCCAGTGCATTTGATAGTGCTGCTGTCGCTGACAGCTCTCATTAGTTTTCCACAATATTTACACGCAGCGAGATAAAGATTTTCACAATTTTATTGACACTTGGTCATACCCTGTAGCCATAGCAACCGTTTTGAAGGGGTGTAATAGATTTGATTAAACAGTTGGTATTACCAATTAAGTAATTATAAAATTAAATTGACAGAGAAATATGAAAGTAAGGAATTATAGTGATCTTCATTTTGTTTCTTTAAAATGTTAATTTTGTGTAATATTTATTTTTACTTGAAAAACATTTTTATTTAATTTAAGAATGAAGCAATTCTTTCTTATTTAGCCTATTTAGTTCATTGTCCCAAGCTTTTATTAGGTTTAAAAATAATTTAAGTATAATTTTATAAAAATATTCAGTTTTCTTTTTTAATCTGTATTACAAATATTTAAAATGTAGTTAAAAAAATATGTTCTGTTTGACTTCATTGTAGGTCATCAGGTTTTTAACTACACTTAAAATGTTCATTTTGACATTTTTGTGGCAGGTTTTTAACTGCACTAAAAATGTTGTAATTCAGTTTAAAAAAGAAACACATTAAACACATTTTAAATGCAGTTTGACAATTATTTGAAATTTAACTGTGGCTTAATTTTTTAAAATAAAATAATTTACTAATTGCTCTCATTTTGAAGATTATTTTAAGTGGAGCTAGCTCCTTCACTGCATAACTATAAAAATCATTTTTTTGTAGCTTGTTTTCGCTTTTTTCACGCTTCACATAAATTGGTTGTCACTGTTGTTGTTGTCGCTGCCAAGGGCTAACGTTAATTTAATATGCGACATTTGCACTTTTCGGACAGAGAGGCAACGATATCCGATGTAACCCCAAACGAGAAGTGGTTGTTGGTTTGTTTGAGGGGAGTAAAAGGGGGAAGGGTGCGAGGTTATTGCTGGTGTCACTATCATCTGGATCGCTATCGCTGTTGGCTTTTGGCTGTTGACTGACTTTAGCCAGCGGTTGCGCTTATTATTTCATGCTTTTTTTTTACTATTTTTATTATTATTATTTCTGCATCGAATGTTCAATTAAATTGCTGCACTTGGCTCTTGGCTCGTAAAAGTGAAAATTGCTTTATGCTTCATGTAGTTTAACACTTTGGCAGCTGTCTTTTTATACACGCTACCCATTGGGTAAAAGGGTATTATAACTTTATGCTTAATAACAAACGTAATTTTAAAGCTAGATAAACAAATTTTGGTACACACAATACCAACTACAGTATTAATGATTCCTAAAATGTAAGGGAAAAAAATACTACTTATTAAAATCCTACTTATGCTTTGATTGACAAGCTGATAAATAGATTTCGTACTCTATGGTATATTTTGAATGTAGTACTATATAAATATACCAAACAAATCCATCGGTATATTTTCAGTATTGTGTAATATTAATTCGGCATATTTTAAGAATAATACCACATTTTAATTCGTTTTTTTTTGCGGAATAATACCGCATAGTATTTTGGTATATTATAAGCACAATACCGGATATTAATTTGGTATATTTTAATTATATTTTAAAGAATAATACCGCACACTATTTAGGTATATTTTAAGAATAATACCACGCTTTTTTCTGTTATTCAAAATGCGTAGCGGGTATTTCACAGTCGAGAACACTCGGCTGTATCTTTATTACTTGGTTTTTAATGCTCTTAAAAATAGACGCTTCAAAATAATTTTCATTTAAATTATTTCCATAAATTTGGAGTTAATTTACAAGCGCTTTAATTGAAAATGAATGAATTTTTAAAGCAATAATTTGAAACTAGTGTCATTTTGACGAGGCTGTAAATATTTCACTTGTCACTTGTCTATTTGCGGCCTTGAGCACTTTTGTATCTCAAGTTAAACTGAACTAGTTATAAACTAGCATTAACAAGCCTTTGAATCATTTGATTGCCACGCTGATAAGTCTTATCGTGTTTGCCTAAAAAAAGAATATGATTTTTTTAGCAGTCGGACGAGATAATGTTTTATGCTCGCATTTGTTTTTTTTTTTTGATATTTTGTATTTTGTAGTTCGTAATTCGTGTTGTCGTGCTCGTAAGTGGGCGATAATCGAGTTGATTGAGCACACAAAGTGCTTGAATCTGAATCATCAGCTGTTGCATTATTAAATGAGCCCACAGACTACCATCGAGACCTTCATTTCCACTGCACTTTCTCAAACATTCTGCAGTCTACAGTTTGCCGTTTGCCGTTTGCAATGCATTTCAACTCATTATATGCAATTAGTGGTTCCCTTTCAGTTGGCCAGGGCATAAAGCAATAAATGGGCCGGTCAAGTCAACTAGCTAACTGAATTATTCATAACCATGTCTCTCTCTCCCTCTCTCTCTCTGTCTCTGTCTCTGGCATGAAAGAAATTTTCTCCTGCAACTCTCATTCACTCACTCACAGGAACACAGTCCACACACTTTCATATATAGTACATTCATATATATATTTACTTGTACAGTACATGAATATGCTGTATTGCAGTCAGTTGGAAGTGAAGCTCTCAGGGCGCAATTAATTTGCTGGCAATAATGAAATCTAGGACAAAATTTTTGCAAAGGAAAATCGTTGACAGTTGGCATACAAGCGCAACTTGAGACTTTGTTCATTCTTTCTGCATATAGAATGAGCGCTGTAGAGTAACCGACTAAGAAATACCCTATCAAGGGCTTTCATTAGCAACATTATTATTTATGGCTTTTTGCAATAATGCAGTTTGAAAAATATAAATATTATATACATATGTACATTTATACTTCATAGTTTTTTTTCTATGAAATATAATTTTTATTATAGTATTAATAAAAATATATATATTTCAGGTGCATTGTAACTAAGTGTTTTTAAGGTATTTGTAAAATATATACTTTATTTTAGACATATACTTATACTTTCAAGAATCACGTTTTCATTTATTTAAGTTTGTTTGAATAAACTTCATATTATTTTATTGTTATTATTATATTATTTTATATTTTATTTTATTTTAAATTCCAAACCGCACCTAACTTCAATGATATGGTAGTATTAAAAATATCAATCAAATTTTAGATTATTCTTAACATGATATAAAACAGGTAGAAAACTATTTCTTTCTATTGTGAATTCAATAAAAAGTCCTTTCATAAAATATGATAGATATATTATAATATAATATCATAATACATTATTATTTCTATAATTTAATATAATAAGTAAAAGCTAGAACTGCCCACTTTGTGAACTTTTTAAGATTTGTTCCATGCCTGAACTTATTTACCCGCTAGCCACAGCCAGGATTACAGGGTACAAGGCGTATTCAGTGCATTGTACACCTTGCACTGTTCTGTAGTTGCCAGATTGGAAATGAAATCATTTGTCAGCTACAGATTGCAGTTACCCGTATGTAGACTGTTGTTTTTTTTCCCCACTCTCTTGTCTTCCTCTTTCATATCCAGCCAGTTTTTGGCCTACATGGCTTAAGGCTCTGCTGCTGCCAGTTGGCAAGTAGAAAAGAATAGAATAGGCAACTATATATATATATATGTGTATGTGTGTGTGTGTGTGTAGTTAAGGTATCTGCATATCAATTGTTGGCATTCACACTTGCGCAGACTGTTTGCATTTTTGGGCCATGTTTTAATCAAACTAAAATGTCTGGCAAACTAAAGTGTCTTCTTTTTACCTCTCCACAAGACAATTGTATGTGCATTGTGAGCACAGCAATTGAGATGGTGTGTGTGTGTTGGTGTGTGTGTCTGATTTACGGTTAAGCAACGTGCTAACCGTGAAAACTTCGTTAAGTGGACTGTCACACACAGAGAAAGACGTGCTAAAATCAAGAATAAATGCGAAAAACTCTAGTTGAAATCGCCTTAAAATTTACATTCGTTTTTTTTTTTTTTGGTGTTGGCTTTAGGCCAGTTGCTGATTGAATTTAAAGCCTCGTCTAAGTTGTGGTCGAGTAAGATTTCGACAATTGCATTGGCAAGTTGGCAAGCGTCTTTGCTTGAAATTAATTGTGCGGAAAAAATGCGTTCGCAAGCAAGTTGGGATTAGATTGTGAATTTGCCTTGGCACATTTAGAACTTTTCGTGTTTTAGAAAGTGAAGTAAAATTGAGAGATACGCTTAATACTGTTATGAATAAGAAATTATATATAATATATAAAGTTAATATGCATTAGGTATATTCTATAGATATTCGCATTTTATTGAAATGTTTATTAGCTCAGCGCGCTTGTCACAATTACAATTGTAAATTGTAAATTCTTTTCTCGCCTGGCCATTTACTCGATGGGCCGTTTAATGGTTGGCAATTTTGCATTTGGTGGCACGCTGATTAGGCATCAGTTGCCACTGCCACTGCCACTGATGATGGCGTGCCACAATGTTATCAATGCCGCTTGAATGAATCACTTTAAGTGCGCTAATTTCACTGTCTATCCATTCTATCATATCTTTCTGTTTGGGGCTAAAAACTTTTGTACAATTTGCATACTTTTAGCTGCTTCGGCTGCCGGACAATTTGTTTATTCAAATTGTTAAGATCTGTGAGCTCTCGTCTCTTGTTTGTGGTTTTACGTGATGCTCTTCATCAATCAAATGTTTGTTCTCTTGGTGGTGGCGGGGGGTGGTGAACCGACCGATTGGTGGCACAAAACAATCGCAAATTCATTGTAATTTGTTTGAACAGCTGTCGGGCAAAAGTAAAATGCAAACAGCAAAGCGAAGAAGATGTCTGTTCACTTTTTAGGGGCAGAGTATAAGGAGCAGGGGTCGGTGTAGCTTTGTTTGCAGACAGATTATTTGGATGTTGCTTTGCGACTTTAAAGCGTCGCCTACGTGCAGACACGCAAATGTGCAATGACAGCCTAATGATAATTACGTAAGTGGCTGGTGAGTGGCTGAGGTGACGGCTCAGCGTGTCGCAATGGCGAGCGGCAAATTGATGTGCGGCATGTGCCAATGACACCAGCTTAATCAGCAAGTCAAGCTCAAAGCTGCTTGCTAAGCTTTCACTTTATTCTGTATTTGTAATTGAGATAGCAAACTTTGTTTCCTTTAATTTAAGGTCTTATGACAAACTGAGCTTTTTAATGCACTTGCGGAAACTGCTTAAATTGCTATTGAAAAATTGATATTCAAATGTACAATTGACACCAGCTTAATCAGCAAGTCGAGTTCAGTTCAAAGCTGCTCGCTAAGCTTTCACTTTATTCTGTATTTGTAATTGAGATAGCAAACTTTGTTTCCTTTAATTTAAGGTCTTAAGACAAACTGAGCTTTTTAATGCACTTGCGAATGCTGTTTAAATTGTTATTGAATAATTGATATTCAAATGAACAATTGACACCAGCTTAATCAGCAAGTCGAGTTCAGTTCAAAGCTGTGTGCTAAGCTTTCACTTTGTTCTGTACTTGTAATTGAGAATTGGTTTGAAGACAAACTGAGCTTTTTAATGCACTTGCGGAATCTGCTTAAATTGCTATTGAAAAATTAATATTCAAATGTACAATTGACACCAGCTTAATCAGCAAGTCGAGTTCAGTTCAAAGCTGCTTGCTAAAATTTCACTTAATCTTGTTGGTACCATTAAGACAACTGTCGAACTTATGTTTTTTAAATTTTTAAGAGATTTTTTAAAGAACTTACTTTTTCAATGCTAAGCTTTCACTTAATTTTGTATTTGTTATTGATTTAGCAAGCTTTTTATTTTCTTTCAATTTAAGGTTTGATCACAAACTGAGCTTTTTAATGGACTAGCCAAAGCAGCTTAATTTGTTATTGCACAAGGGAATTTAATTAAATAGTTTCATTCTTCTCATTTAAAGCTCTAATAAAACTGTTTCGAAAAGTGAGACCTTATTTGTATTTATTATTACAATAGCAAAATTTATATTTTCTTGAGGTTTAGTCACAAAGTGAGCTTTTAAATGCACTTGCAAAAGCTGCTTAATTTGCTATATTCAATTGAAGAAAACCATTTTTTACTTCAATTTTGAATTGAACTTTTTCTTGTATTTTCCTACATTTCAACATTTTAGAAACTTTCTTCGTCATTATTATTTATTATTTTTCTATAGCAAAACACCTTCATTTAGCCAAAATTCCTTATTTTTTATGTTTTCATACTCAAACACATACTGATACTTTTAATGCACTTTTTAATTGTTCAATGAATTTTTCTGTTTAATTCCCATAAAAATGTTTTTTCTTGTCGACTTAAGGACAATTCTAACTCTTTATGTATTTTGCAAGCATTTAAGTTTGTCGAAAGTTTAATCTCTCATTTTCTTCATATTCTTTAAACATGTTTAAATAACTTTATTTATAAAGCTAATTTATTTTTTCACTTATTGTCGCTTTTAATTGTGGCACAAGTTGCTTAGCAAATAATTTGCTTTTGTTCATGGCTACTTTTATGTGGCGTACATCAAATGTTTAATTGTCGTTTTTAGCTGGTGTCATTGGTGTTTTGTATTAGCTGGACTTAATCCGCATTTAACGCCAGATGCGCAACATGAAGGTGGCCTCACACACTCAAACACACACACACACTGACAAGTAGAACACAGAAATAACGCAGCGGCAGGCTGAATTATAATTATCACGAAATTGAGTTAGGTTGTCAGCGTTGGCATGGCCATCGCTCCACAGGGCGTATGAGTAATGACACGAACCAGATATAAATACACACACGCATATGTAAACTGTTTTGCTAGATATGCATGCACATTTATCATTATTATTATTATTATTATAACTTTGATGCCATAAAATATTGTTAATTATAATTGCATTTTGCATTAGACTGAACGCGTTCAGCAGCAGCTCAACCGAAATGCCACTCTACAATATTTGAATTATGGCGCCTTTGAGGAGGCCCAACAAAACAATTGCAATTAAATAGTTTGCCCAAACTTCGTCATAGCTAGCAAAGTTATTTCACTATTCTTTTGCATTTCCACCATCCACTTCCCTTTGTTCTTGAGAACTTTGAGTAGTCAAATTTTTGTGGAAAAGAATCTCTCATCCCCCTAAAGAAAGAACTGTTGAAAAGATTTCATTAAATTTCACGTCGGAACATATGAGTTAGCTTCAATTAAAAAGTTTATCAAACATTTGCTGATCAAATTAGTAATTGATTGGGACAGAAGCACGCAAATTTAAGTTTCATTTTCCCCATTATGGGATGAAGTTTAAAATTCATGAAAAAACGTAGCATACTTTTTTGGGGCAACACTCGAGTCGCATGAGTTTGCAATTTTAATATTCTATATCAAAAGTATAAACCACAAAAAAAATATAATAATGAAAATCGCATATAAATAAATTATACAGAAACTAGAAATTGCTTGCATAGTTGGAACAATTTTGGATAGTTATACTTTATACCATATGAAATATAGCGAATTCTAAATACATATTTCGTTTATTTCGTAAGTGATGCAGAAAATTCAAAATACCTCGGGGTATATCCTTGGGCATATTTGGCTGTCTTTAATTTTTTGTGATTTCTAATACATTTTATATTTTTAGTTTATTTCGTATTTGTGGTTGCTAATTATTTAGTTGCGGAATGCGAAATGCGAAATGCGCAATGTTTTTCTTGGGCATAAAATGGATTTTTTTCGTTTTATAAATATAGAAAATTCGTAATTTTGTTTGCAGAGTGTGTGCAAACAACTGTTAGTTCTCCAACACACCCCGCTTCTTTTGCGCGCATTTAGCCCGCACAATTGACCAGCATTTGGCATTTGGTTGAGGCGACATTTGCATGTCGGTCTTTCGCTCGCTCTGTTTGCCAAATGCAAACAGATGTCAAACGGTAGGAAATGGAAATGGCAATTGTTTCGGGAGGGGCCACAAATTTGAGGACGTGTAAGCGGTAATTAATTGGTAAATGTCAAGTCAGCGTGGAGAGACAAATGCGATTGCCAACCTGTTATCAGTCAGTCAGTCTGAGTCGCTCTTAGGCGGCAAAGGTTGTCAATCAACTTTAGCATTTACTATTTATTTTTTAATGTGCAACGCCAGCGAGGGTTAAATGCCGCTTGACAGGCATTTGAACAGTGGCAGAACCATCAAGCGGTGGCGTGCAACATGTTGCAAAGACGCGGCAACAATTATGCAGGTGCTTGTACGTCTTCTACGTGGTCTAATCCTTGAAATTGGATACAGCGCGCTAAGTAAGCACTTGTATTAAGCCAAGGAAGCGTTTGTCATTTGCGTGCCATTCAAATAAATTGCACAGGTGTGTGTCTGTCGCTGTCTCGCTATCTGTGTGTGTGTGTGTGTGTGTGTGGAGATATTCTGGCGCAACGTTGCGTATGAGCAACTTTTGAATAATTAACTCACTTCAATGGCATTCGAGCTCTTTTGTCTCGCTCTATCTCTCTCTCTCTCGCTCTCTCTCTGTCTGTCGTCTCTTTCTCTGTCTGTCGCTCGTATCTTTGTGGCACTTTCTCGCTTTCTCGTCGCCCTGTCTCTGCTTGCCACTTGCCACTTGATGTGGAACGTTATAAAGTAAAAGTGCGCTGCAAGAACATTTGATATGCATAAATTAAAATGCAACCACAGCACACACACATACACACACACACACTCGTAACCATCCCTTGCATCCCTTGTGTGGCATTTTGCAATGTTCTTAATGGAGGCTACCGTGCATGTCTGTGCATGTTTGTGTGTGCTCTGAATATTATAAAATATTCGCTGACTTCATAGCATCCATATATTATTGCATTTTTGGTCTCTGACACTTTATCAATAACTTTGGCAACAAAGTTACATTTTCATTAACAGGCATATACACACACACACAGTAACACACACACAATCACATAGGACCCACACATTGTCATTGACTTTCCCTTGTTCCCTTTTGGTAACTACATTGTTGAAAATTTACCAACTAAATTACATAAACAACGTTGCAGTAGCTAAAAGTGATTTCGGAACTTTGATTTTCTATTATTCATGATGTTAGTTTTACAGATTTTTATAGAGACGAGATTTTTCTCAATTGTGAATTGGGGATAAAATCGAATCAGGAAATTGAATCTTTTCATATTTCAAAATTTTTGCTGTTCAATTGAGGTGCAAGCAATAGGAAATATTGCTGGAAAATAAATAAATTTTACACGAAATCAAACTGTGTGAAATGTAATAATTTATTTATTTGAAAATGCATACCAGGTAAATTTACAAGAATTTTGCATTAAATTGAGATGAATTGAGCTGCAATAGTGTAAATATATGCAGACACAAAATTAAGTTGTGAAATGGAGTTGAAAATTATTACTAATTTAAAATTTATATTGATTGAATATAATATTTTTTGTTGTAGAGTTTTATCAATTGTGAAATGGGTATAAGATACATTTGGGAAATTTATTTAGTATTTCTTTAAAATATTTGTAATGGAATTAAGCCGCAGGAAATATAAAAAAATGCTCGTAAATCGATCTGTAAATAAGTGCAGTCAATACATTGCCCAAAATCAAGCACTGAAATGAAGGTATTAAATGTGTAATTCGTTATGATTACGTTATATAGCAGAGCTTCGAACATAATTTAAAGTATTCAGAGCTCGCTTAATGTCGCTTTCATTAATTTCAAAATGGAAAGTAAATTAATTAAGGAAATTTCTTTATTAATATTATTTAATATATTATGAAGGTGGAAAAAGTGGACCTTTAATATTATATTATAATATTTTAAAATTTTATATTTTGAAATGAAGGTAGAAAAATGAGTAATATATTTTTTGAAAACTTTATTGAAAATCTCAAATATAGTATATTATTATTACGCGTACGTCGTATAACAAAGCTTTAAATATTTGAAATGAAATTTATATTTAAAATTTAAGGTATAGACTTGGTTTAGCTTGACGAGTAGTTTTCAATGGTAGTTGCTTTAGTCTTCAAGTCATATTCATGAAATTAAAGTAAAATCAATTTTTGAGCCTTTAAGTCATTTCTTAGGAATATTTTTTAGATTTTTGCAGTATAAATAAATGCACTTACTATTTATCAGTGAAATAAGGAAGAAAATATGTAAACCATTTATCGACAACTTTAATTCTAGTCATCCAAAAATATGTCAACGTTACGTATACGTCATATAGCAGAGCTTAAAGCAGTTGAAGTGCCATTTAAATGGCTCTCGTTTAGCTTCGCTTGTAACTCTCAAAATTTGTTTGAGGTTATATTTAATAATTCAGAAACTGAACTAAAATCAATTCACGAAATTAAATCTTTTCTGTTGAATATTTCAGAATATTTTTATGGTAGAATTAAATAGCAAGAATTTAATGAAGAATTCTCTATATGAATAAATGTAATCACTTTAAAAAAAATGAAGGTAGAAAATATGTTATATTAATATAATAATTTATCAACAACTTTAATTCCAGTCATCCAAAAACATGTCACCATTACGTATACGTTATATAGTTAAGCTTAAAGCAGTTGACGTGCAATTTAAATGGCTCTGGTTTACTTTCGCTCGTAAATTGTCAAAACCCGCTTGATGTCGCATTGAAGGTTGCTTTGATAAAGTTGTGGACGATAACTTGTAATATTTACAACGATTTTTGCTTGGTGCTTTGGGGCACCATCACATGCAACAGCTGCTGCCTCTAAGCACTTGCCCCAAAGTGCTGCTGCTGTTGCAAGTTTGATGAACCCCCCTTCGGCAACACACCCCTCAGCTCCTTCCCCTTCTGCTAGCAGAAAAGATTGCATTTGAAATGCGTCCCGCTGCGACTTTGCCGCATTGCTGACCCATTGACATTGACGCTGTGATTTTTGCTTGTTGCACTTGTTGTCAATAGCAGTGAAATCGCATATCGCATATACATATATAAATGGTCTTTTATAGATATATATAGTATGTAAGTATGCATGCGTTAGGTTGGAGGGCAAAAGTCCAAGTACTTAGTACGATTGAATATGGAAAACTGTAATCGATATTATTGATTTGTAGATGGTTGGTTGCTGGTTTTGGCCTTACGTATTGCCAATCGCCTTACACATATTTCTGTGAATGCCCAGCTTTTGTCATTACAACTGATTGGCCAATCGGATTTTGCAATCGCAATTCGTGCCATGCAAATATTTGCAATTACTCAGACACAGCGCACAATGATTGCAATGAATGGATGAGTGTGAGGATATAAAGTATGATTAGAAAGGGAATATACTCATCATACTTTGATGGCGAGTCATTAAAGCAGCAAGAATACAATCTGGGTACACTTTGTTACATCTCTGGGCTCAAAGTGTTTGGCTTTGTTTTGTGGGCCAAAGTTAGTTGGCGTGAATAATTTCCACTAAATACAATAAAACCATTTAGCTGCAGGCATTAAAAATTTGCATAGAAATGAAAGCACCGCAACCGGAACTGTGCCACAAAAATAATACAGAAAAAAAGCACACAAAAATAAAACAAAACACGTTAAAAAAGCTACAGTCAAGTGTTGCTCTACTTTGAGATACCTGTTACCGATTTTAAATGATAGCAAACATATTATGTTAATATGCCGCAAAAATATCAAAATATACCAAAGACTACAATTGGTCTACGTTGATATACTAAATATAGCCGTTGGTATATTTTTATACAATATTATACTAACATATAACGATAAAAATATATAACATTGTCAGCCAAAGCTACTGAAACTCATAAATGTCTTCTCCAATTTTTATCTGATCGCAATGAAATATTCAGAAATTCAGTAGTTATAATTATTATTATGGCAAAAATTTGAATCAAACTTGATCTGCTTGCAAACATCACAAGTTCTGATGAAAAAAATTATAGCTTTAATTTTTATAGTCTCAAAGATGTCTTCATACATCATGGTAAGATCGTCTCAACTGTTGACGCTGATCAAGAATATATATACTTATACATATAAAGTTATAATACCCTTCTACTCCATGGATAACGGGTATAAAAATATAACGAAGGGAAACAGTTGATGAGCTTGTGTTTTGTGGGCTCTTCTGCTCAGTACTTCTCTGAGGGGTTTTTTCCCGCCCGCGGATGTAAATAATAAAAAGCACATTAAACAGCATTTTCTTTCATTTCGAAACGAAAACGAAACGAAAGCGAAACACAACAATTCCCAGTTTCACTTCGGACTAGGGCACACACACACAGACACAGACACAGTCCACACAAACACACACTTGTAACACAGCCGAAAAGTATGCTATAGTTGCGGTTACTGCAGAAAAAGTGACGTCGTCGTCGTCGTCGTCGTCGTCGACGACGCTTTGACACTTGGGCAGCTGCACTACTTAGAGGGCTGCGGCCACACGGCCCACTTAGAGTGAAATGCACTTTGCACTTAAATGGTCATTAGATTTTCCCATGCAGTTTATTATGAACTAAGCACTACTTTGTCGACACGAAGTATGCACAATTTTTCAAATAGAAAAGAGGAATGCTGGCAAAAGAGATTTTAATGCGAAAATGAGCAAATCAAGAGGAGCAAAGTCAGCAATGCCATAAACAAAGAAACAAATTAAATGTTAAGACAGGCTAAATAGATTTCGATGAGATTTTAAAACAAATTGAAAGAGATTTCTTACAGATTTGAAAAGCATTTTTGAGATTTAAATGAAAATTGACGGATATAAAAAGATTTTAATAATGTTTTTTAAAATGTAAAATGGTAAAATTTGTAGCAGCCATTTAATTTACAGAAATTTAATATAGTTTTCAGTTATAAAGAGAGAATTTTGATAGATACCTAATAGCACTATTAAAATACGTTTTTGGAGAAGCTGAGAATTGATTACAACAATTGAATAATCATTGTTAATCATTAAAAAGATTCTAGCAATTTAATAAAGCTTTTATAGATATTTGAGTACATCCTTTAAAATAAATTTGTTGTTAGCTGAGAATTGATTATAACAATTTAAAAATCATTTCATCGAGATTGCAGCAATTTAAAAGAATTTTCATTTTACAGATATTTCTAGAACATATTTGATATTCGAATTCATTTTCTTTTGAATACATTTTCGACAAACTTCGAATTGAATATAATATTTCCGCATTTCAATTAGTAATTCCTAAAGTCGGAAAGGGAAAAAAAAACCACGAAATACAGAAAATTCCCCGGAGATTTTTTGAAGATTTCCTTGTGGACTTTGCATATGTATGCCGAAGCACAAAAAAAAAAATCCTATCAGCCAGTTGTGGATTTTAATCTAGATTTAAGTTGTCATTTAGTTATTTATAAAGTTCAAATTGTAAATGTTGCGTCAATGTGCGATACGAAAATGAAAAGCAGAACATGCTCAAGAGCATAAAATGTTCGTTATTGCTCAATTACTTTGGGGGTTTCTCATGTTTTTGTTTTGTTCTTGTACTTGTTTGTTATTTGTTGTTGTGTTCCGATGTCTGGATGTCTGTTGTGGGTCTGTGTGTTTGTGTGTGTTTCGTGTTTTGCGGCCGGAACATAACATCTCTGTCTTGCCTCTCCGCCCCTCTCCTTGGCAAATTGTGGCAGCTGCTACTTGGGGGCCACTTGCAACACGGCCTGCCACGTTTTTTTATGCCTTTCATTTTCATGTCCAATTTCGCATTTGGCGCACGCTGAGCCTAAAAGACTGCACTTGAAAATTTAATAGTCGCTGCAGTAGTTTTACTCTCTGCTGTTCTCTGTTCTCTGCCCTGAAGTCCTGGGCCCAGGCTTCGCTGTGGCTTTTATGATGACCAATTTTATGATGAGTTTGGTGTGTGGCCTGTCTGGGCCCGTCTCTGTCTCTGTGCCTTGTGTCGCTGCTCCATGGCGCTATGTGCCCTGCCTTCTGACTGACTCAAATGAAATGTGAAATGTAATCCGGTGGCCTGGCATGTGCCATGTTTATTTGCCTGCCAGCCAAAGCAGCCAACCCGGGCCAATGTGCCAATTGAGTTTAATTTGTTGAATGCCTTTTGACAGATTTCAAAATTAACTGGTCGCACACTTGACTGCACCACCAAAAGCAAAAGCAAAAGCAAATGATTCGTGGCCTCACTCACTCACTCACTTGCTGTTTGTTTCTTACACGACAATAATCACAACACAGTATCTCTATTCGCCCGTATGTGAATGCGAAATTCACATTCACAGTCATGTGTGTGATTGAAGGCATTTCCTAAACCCAATGACATTAGCTCAAAGTCTCAATTGAGCAGTGGCAGCTATCCATTACATGGCTAACGAGAGAATATCAAATCGATGCAGGGCAAAGCTTTTGGCAATTGCTTTCAAGCGCATTTACTGATTGAACTGAGTCTAAATGGTTTGTCCATCACCATAACTAGAAGATCTTAAGTGCTTTATAGCTTAGCATTTCATTTTATTTTAACTTTTTACTATATAGTTTTATGGGCTTGCATTCTAAACCTTTTGTGATGATCGTAGAAAGTATCAAGACTTTTAGGAAAATTATGTCATTGAATTATTTCAAATATTTTAGATAGAAGTTCTTCGCTAAAATAAGAGCTTCCAATAGCAGATATATTTGCTATTTATTGCTTAATTCTTGAATTATTTTAGAATATATTTACTTAATTGATTTGTTACTATATATGATTTAATTTGTTGGTCAATGTAGGCTTTCATTCTTGGATTTACTTATTTCAATAAACAGAATATAATTAAAGTGTACGTGATATTTTTAAACATATTTTCGTGATCTATACCTAACTCTACTTGTTTTTAAATTATGGACAAACCAGATTAATCTTAAACAATAACTTTATTTCCAACTTTGAATATATGGAACATTTTTAAGGTATGTTCTATCGATACCTTAAAGTATTTTCAGTTATTCTGTTTGTATTTTCGTTCAATTGATTTAAACTTGCCTGATTGATCTTTACTCTTTTATTATGTTATTAATCTTCTCAATTTATGGAATGCCAAATTTTTACATAAAAAATCAATGGATTTATTTGTTTGAATATACAAATTACTTTGAAAGTGTTCGTAACATTCTTAAACAAATTTTCCTAATCCATTTCTTACTATATTTTTATTTAATTATTTTCATGGTTAATCTTAACTATTGTTAAAATATTATTGAAAGTAAAAAATGTCTTTTTTCTCTGTCAATGTATTTTGAATTGCTATCTGAGTGTATTTTCACTTAGTCTGTTTGTTAATCTTTGTGCTTTCATTCAATTGATTCAAGCTCTGCTTTAATGCATGATTAATCTTAGTTCTTGTCGCATTACTCAGCTATTCTCATTGCTACTTTATCCTTGGCCAGCTTGATTGTTTGCTCGTGCAGATGAGAGGATTTTATTGCACGAATTCATTTGTGAAATTTGATTATGCACACTTACATATATTTATGAAAGAGAGAGAAATGTCAAGGAGAGCGTGGCAAAGGCAAAGGCAAAGGCACTTGGCGAACTCAACTCAACTCTCATGATGAAACTTGTCAGTGCCTGTGGCTCTATAAATTTTTAAACATCCCGGTTAGTTGGCAATCATTGATTTGCCGCACAAACTTTCGGGGCACAGAACTTAACCTAATCCGATTAAAGTCAACATTCTGCTGGTTATTTCTATTAAACTGGTTTCCTATGCAAAACAGCTGCTGAATACGGCTTAGATGCCTCAGTTTCCTAAGCTCTTTTCCAAAGAAGCAAGGCCCAGGTAAGGCTCTTAATGCATTTTCATGCCAGGAAAGGCAAACACTATCGATAACAGAAGGCGCCTTCCCTTTTTTTTCTCGACAATCTTGCTTCTCAAATGCAACTTTTGCATGCTATTAGCAATTTTGGTTGAGGTTTTAAGCCAGCCTCTTTAAGGGTCTTACATAAAATTACCATTTTACGAGGCACATTTCATTTGGAAAACTGACGACATTTTAATGAGCTTGCATTTCATTTTAATTTCACAATTACTATCAACAATTAATGATGGATTTACCAACAACAATTCTATTTCCACTGTTTTAGGGTTTAATCAACCTTAATTACTTTTAGATACCATGTGAATTTTAGAAATGAAATTGTAGCATTGTTATTGATTACAATACAGAAATAAGTAATGTGTCTCCTCTACGTATACTTAATTTATTTTGCTTTCGAAACTATTCAATAAATCTTGCTCAGCTTATTGAGCCAATATATATTCGAGTTGCTGGCCAAATTCGACAATAGATTTCCAGCAAGTGCAATTGCTATTCATTGGTAATTTATTGTAGCAAATTGGCAGCACAACAACTGCGAGCGAGCAATTATTCTCGTTGTCAACACGAGTTGGCAGCGATTAAATATTTACGTTTACCATTTAAGTATTTATAAACAGTGTAATAAATGCCTATCCATGATATTTAACACATACTACAAATAAATATAAATATTTTCCACACATTTTCTAACACACAAAGCGCAACAACAACAAAAAGCAAGGGAAAATTTCACAAAACGTGTTGCCTTTTTTTATTGTTTTCTTGTGCGGACTTTTTGATAGCAAACAGACATCAAATAAAATATTTTTTACGGTTTGCTTTTCGCACACATTTTTTATTGTTTTGATAAAAAAGAAAGAGTTTTCATTTGATACATTTCATTTTCGTTTACGTTTATTTCATTTGTTTTCTTTGGGTCGTTTCGTCGTCAAAGGTTAAAGTACTCAAACGCAGAATTGTTGCACTAGCGAATCTTAATTCGATTGAGTCTTCATTTCATTTCATACACAACATTTTCCCTTCCCAGTGCTCAACTTTAAGAGCTTAAGTCACGAGTGCGATTTCCGATTCGAATTCAATTAACCAACTTATCTTTAAGGACATCGTGTCATTGTTGTTATTGTTGTTCTTGTTGTTGCTGCATGGCAACACTGCATGATTAGGGCCAAAACATTGCACAATTTGAGCCGAAAACAGTCGTCTGTGGTTTCAACATTACCATAATCCGCTGACTTATGTGTTAGCTGGCCATTTGCATAAGCTGCTCACACTCTCTCTCCTCAACTGTTTCGTCGATTGTCGCATGCATCAAAATGACCTACAAAGTGCAGCAAAGCTCAACGATTTTTGTTTGGTTTTAAAGCCCGTAAACTTGGCGAAGAATAGAGTTGAGTAAAAATATGTGTGTTGATGGAAGGTAATCAACATTTTAACAGAGTAAAATAAGTTGCTAAAGAGCTGCCAAAAATTGCTTTAAATGAAAGACAAAATTCAGCAGGGCACAGAAGATATCAAGTATACGCAGACTTTTTACAATTTATGTATAGCACATTAATAATTTTTGAATATTTGTTTTTTTTTTAATAAAAATAAAGTTTTTTTTGCTGTGTTTTAAATAAAATATCAATAACAGCTGAGAACAGAAGACATAATTTGATGTAAAATTAATAAAATCACAAAGCAAGATATAATAAAAGAACAAGCATTCTTTTTGCAATTATTTTTTACTTTATGCAAAAATAATAAAACTGTTTTCCATTAAAGCAACTGCTAAATAAATTTTTAAATAACATATTAAGCACACTTGAGAACACACGATATAAAGTATTCGAAGACATAATTTGATATTTATCAAATTAATAAGAGCAGAAACTTAAGCCTTCCTATTCTTATTTAATATTTAAAATGAAATAAAACAATTTTGCAGTGTTGCTAAAAAATTCCTTTAAACTAAACTGAGAAAAGAGATATTAAGTATGCGAAGTTCTAAAATAATTTGAAATAAGAACACAACTTTTAACTTCTTCTTTCTTTCTGTTTTATATAATATTTTTAAAAGAGTCTTTAAATAAAAGCTAAAACACAGATGTGAACGGAAAATATAAAGTATATGTAAACTTAAATCAATTTGTTTATAGCATTTTAATAAGAACACAAATTTAAACATTCTTTTTGATATAATTTGATATTAAAATGGAGTGAAACATTTTTGCTATGTCTTAGCATGGCAGATAAAAATATATTTTTAAATAAAAAATAAAACACAGATGAGAAGAGTAGATATTATTATCAATTGATAATCACATTTTAATAGATATTATTATCAATTGATAATCACATTTTAACATTCGTTTTGTTAAAATTTTTAAATTAGACTTTAAATAAAAGTTAAAACACAGCTGAGAACAGAATATATAAAGTATACGTAATTTTTAATCAAAGTATGTATTGCAAATTAATATAAGCACAAACTAAAACAGTTTGGGTGTGCCTTAGAATAGAATCTCCTTAAGTAAAATACATATAAACACAGCTAAGAAGAGAAGATATTTCATAAATCAGTTTTTATAAGAACGCAAAAGAATAATTTTGCTATTTCTTTTTATGCTTAACGCATAATGAAATTGAATGTAATATTATTTTGAATTTATGTAAGGTGTATTAAAGTCGCTTTGGCCTACTTAATTTGTCGGATATTGGCTCAAAAGGTAAAGGCGAAACAAAGTCAAGTGCAGATACTCGCATGCGCTTATTGCGATATCCGACAATGAATTTTAATGAGTGTTGCAGTTGCAGTTGCAAGTTTGGCCGCGTTGCAGCAACGTTTTTGCGGCTAAAAATAACAAGTGCGGTTGAACAGCTGCAGGAAGCGGCAGCGGTAAAAACAAGAAAGCCGCATTTTCAATGACTTACTAAATATGCAAATTAATGAAACGAAGCCAAAAAAAAGAAGAAAAATACGATTGCCAGAGGGAGAAAACAACTTTGATGAAAGAGAACGAACTATTCCTTTGAACTATTTTGGGTGCTGTGTATTGAGTGCAGTTGTTGCGCTTTGTGTGTGTGTGTGTTTTGGAATGCAGGCACTAACAAATGGCATTGTCGAAGTGCCTCCAACACATTTCCCCGCTCTTGTTGCTATTATCGTTAGGTGGAACAAGTGCAGCTAACAATGCACTCGAGCCTTGTCGCTGACACTTGACACAGCCGCAACAATAACGGCAGCCGCAACTAATAACTAACAGCGCGCTGTTCCTCAAAATAGTATAACAAACAACACTCGAATGTGTATGTTGTGTTGGTGTGTATTGTATTGTGCCAACAACAACAACAACAACCACAATAACAATATAACAATAACGACAGCTGCAATAACTGTGACCGCGTTGCGTATACGTCATGTGGCGCCGCAGTCGAACACAGCCAAAGTGAACTTTTTAATTTCCTGTGTAAATTTATTTTAATTGCTCGCCAAATAACACTCACATGCTGCGCCCTCTTACATTGATTTAATTTCTGTGTCATTTTTAATTAATTGTTAATGCATTTTCATGTAAATTAAATGAAACGCAGCTCATTAAAATTGTAGATTGCTGCGCCAGCAATTGTAACTGCTATGTCATTCAAACGAATACCCTGTAAAAGTAAACAATTTAATTAGATTGAATAAATACGTATTATATTATATTTAACGACTCTTTTAATAGGACATTTCAAAGTTGCCTCTTTAGTTGTTTGATTTGTTTTTTTTTTTTTTTTTTTTTTACTACATATTTGCCGTTGCACTTAATATGTTTGTCTTGCAATTTGCATTATTTAATTGCATCGTGCGGAACAATATTAGAATATTACTGGAGAATTGCAAAATTAGCTGTTAATTGAGCGTGGCTAATGGCAAGGCACTTGATGCGTTACATAAATCTTCTTTAAATATGAAAATAGACAGGCGTTTAAGGCAATAAGCTGTTGAGACTCTTAGAAACTTTTTGAGCTTAAACAAAATGCCCAGACTTTATGTTTAGGCGGACTACAAAAACAAGTAGGAAAGCTACAAACGAGTGTGCTCGACTGTGAGTAACTCTGAAAGTTAAACAATGCGGTATACTAACATACCAAATTAATACTAAACCACAAAAATACCAAAATATACCATATGCTATTTTTGAGATACTAAATAAAAGAAAAACGGTGTGGTATTCTTAAATTGTACCAAATTAATATATCACAAAAATACTAAAATATACCAAAGGCTGTATTTGATATACGGATATAGTACTACATTAAAAAAATATCATAGTGTGTAAAATATACAAAATTGTCAGACAAATTTGTTAGACGGACAGATAGACGGACATGGCTAGATCGTCTCGTCTGTTGACGATGATCACGAATAGATATACTTCATAGGGTCCGAGATGTCTCCTTTTGCCTGTTAAATAAATTTTACAAATATTATAATACCCTTCTACCCTATGGGTTGAGTATATAAAAAGACTTTTCGCAAGTACTTTTGAGCTTAAGCTTTTGCTATTTTTGTTATTTATTTATTTACAAAAATTTGTTTGTTTGTTTATTTATGTTATTATTTCATATTGTTGCTGCAAGCGCAATGTTTACAGATTGTATCACAATTGCACTTGTAGTTTATATTTGTAAATGGGAATGAGTTGCTTTGATTTATTAAGTTGCATAAATTTAAAAGCTGAAGCTCTGTATGCAAAGATTTCTTAAAGCATATTTGTTCTTTGTATTAAATTGATTAAGAATCAATAGGAGCGAAATCTTTTGTTTCGCCCCCTATTTTATTTTAGCAACTTCCCACGCTTTATTATGACTATTCTGTTATGTTCATAAATGCGTTGAAATGCGTTCATTATTTGTTTTATCTGATTGTCATTTATATTTATAAGGGAGACAGTGCTATCGGTGCCATCGCGATTCAATAATACATATATCATATATCGCATTAAGACCCCCGACAGTAATAAAATAAATATCGTGCCAGACTAACAACAATACGCATAAATCACTTAACACTCGCCTCTTAATCGAATACTGTAGAGTACACAGCAAATAAATGTAACGCCCACGTCAATTATTTTTGATGCGTGATGTGTGTGTGTGTGGGGAAAGTGAAACCCAAACTAGACGAAAGTTTGAATTTAATTTAGTTTTTAGACCGTCGGTCGGCTAATTAACTAATATGCACGGAGGGTGGCAAAAAATGTTAAATAAACAAGTTTTTCGTTTTAATTACATTTGTTGGACTCTAATTGCCTGTGGCGGGCTCTCACTCTGTGTGTGTGTGTGCGTTATATTGGTGTGAGTCTCCAGGGCAATTGTCCGAAATTGATGGGATTTTCGGGCCCAGTTATCTACGAGTTTAAGCGGCAACGGTTTGGCTTTGTAGTGTGTGCTCCAAAAAGGCTAAAGAACGTAAATTTCACTCAGTTGACGGTCGATCGATTCGGCCTATAACATGAAAAAAAAAGAAGAAGAACAAGTGGAAGAAAGGGGAAAATATATACATATATAAGTAGTATATATATATAGTATATATAAGTACTCTATAGTATATACGACAGCTCGACACTGATTTGGCTTAAGCGATAAAAAGGGGAAAGGTCTTTTGTGTGTGGCGCCAGGCCAAGCATAACAGTTTAAATGCGAGGAGGGTCTATTAAAAAGCAAAATGGAGTACATGCCAGTACACACACCGCACACACACCGCATACACACACACAGTCAACTACACACACATCAGCGCACAAAAGCCAACATGCAATTTATGAACAGATTTTTTTGCTAGCGGGGCCAAAATGCTCGTTTGAAGCTAACGAAATGTTCCAAGCCCAAAAACCGAAGCCAAAACCTGACACGTTCAGTTTTCTGTTGCTGACAAACGCAAGAAAACTCACAGCAAAAAACAAAGACAAACCAGCTACGTGGATAGAGGTACAGAACAGAAAAAAGTACTCTTAATACTCTAGCATAGGAAGCTAAAAAAAAAAGAAATGGTTGAAACAAAAAGAAAGCGGAGCTCAGGTGCGAGTAGCCAAGTCAAGTTCTAGTTAAGGGATTTCTATGTCTAAGTAGAAGAGAAGGTGTGCGTCTGTGTGTGTGTGTGCGTGTGTGTGTGTGTGTGTGTGTGTGTGTGGATGGGCAGCAAATTGCAAAGACTTCTCGAGGGAGCCAGCGAAGTTGCACTGCCAATGGTAGTTGGCATATCCTGTACTAGTTAAGCTAAAGGGTTTGATGAGCGAGTAGATTGAAGAAGATAGAACTCAGAAAAGAAGGTTAAAGATTAATACCATATTTCATGCTATTTATTTAGTTGATATATATTTATAGAATCAATTAATCTATAATAGTCTAATGCATTCCAAATTATTTAAATTATATCTAATATATAATTATATATAATAGAGAAATATTAATTGTATTTATTATAATTTGAAAATACTCAAGATTTTCAATAATTTCGATTATGAAAAATATTAATAGACATCCTAATCAATATGTTTGTAAATTGTTAAATTTTTTATTTACTACACAGAGAGAACATTGAAAAGTAGATTGCATATCTGGTTTTTATGAGACTCTAAAATCATAATTATTATTATTCAATTTTAATTTAAAAAAAAACAACTAAAATATGCTTAATAATGTATTTTACATTATTATTTATATAAAATATTGAAAGATCTTAAGTAATTATAACTAAAAGTTATTTACATGAATTTCGAAATATTTTAAATACATTTCTTGTCCAATATTATAAAGGCTACTTTCGAATATTTTTCTAAGTTGGCTAACTTTTAAGATCACAAACAATTTATTATATTTATATGAATTTAGAAATATTTCAATTACATTTTTTGCTCATTATTTCAAAAACTCCATCCGAAGTGAACATATTTTACATAGGTCATCGGCTAGTCGCGCAAACTCTTTGGAGCTGTCAAGTTAACAGCGCTTGTTGCTGTTGTTTGCTATGGATTAAATTTATAAAAATTGAAAGTAGTCTAACGGAGTCGGGCGTTTGTTTGCAGCCTGGAGAGGTGCCGTGGAGTAGAGTGGAGTATGGACAGTGAGTGAACGAAGTATACGGCCATTGCGCACAATGAAACTTTTACATTGCATTCGTGCGCCATAAGCCGTGAAAGTTTTATGCAAATGTTTTATGCTAAAATATGTGCCAGGTCGCCACTTGGATGCGATGGGAAGAAGGCTTGGACAGCACAGGACGCTTTCGCCGCATGCTACATGCCACATGCCGCATGCCACATGCCCACTCCCTTTCTAATAGAGCGAGCGAAGTCGAGGTCAGCGCGGCTAACGGCATTTGCTGATATATATGTATATGTATTGGCGCATGAGGCGTCGAGTGCAATTTGCAGCGTAACATTTATTAGAGTTGCAGCTCCTACAACAGCAACAGCAGCCATATCCACTCTCTCTCCATCCCCTTCTCATTGTATTGCCCTGCGCCCAATCAAGCTTGTAAAAACCTATGAAACCTGACGGTAAAAACCAGCGAAAGTTATTTTGTGCAATTTTTCGCTCGCTACTTTCATTTTTTGTTGGTTCGCCCAGCACTTTCAGATTTTATGGTCGCAGGCACAACAAAAGCCTCGCATGTGTGTGTGTGTGTGTGTGTGTGTGGAAGTGTGTGTTATTTTAAAGGCACATTTTGTGTGTAGGTTTTGTAGCATTTTCATTTTCTGTTCCAATTATGAAGTCTGGGGCTAAAAATGTAATTACTAAAGTGTTGCACATTTCAACAAATAGTAGAGGAGCACACTTCAACTTTTTCAATTCCATCACGAAATAGAAAAGCGCACTTTTCGCTCAGCATTTTCCTCTCTCTCTATCGGACAGCAATGAGTCACAATTTTGAGTAATAAGTAAAAGTGAAAAGTTTGCAACAACATTTATTCTATGTCATTCAGATAATTACAGTTTTGTATTTTAGAAATGAAATGAAATATAAAGCTTCCGTTTTACAAATATTCAAATTTATAATCCTAATATAATTGCAATGTATTCGTGAATTACATATATTTATTGATATAATATTATTGTTCTTTTTTTGTAGGTGTCAAATGGAGTCTAAATCTACAATGCAAGCAATATTTGTTTATCTATTTGATTAACTTGCATATATTTTAAATATAATTTCTATAAATACTAGTAAATATTAGTCATATTAGCATATATAATTAAAAACAAAATTTGATTTTTTTTTAATTTTTTATATATTTTCTATCTCTGAAAATAATGTTTATAAATTAAGAATTCGTAAATTGCTTCAACTTCATTTCGGATGAATTTTATTTTTGCAATATTTACTGTCTACAAAAATAGATACTTTAATTTGCAAACCACTCAATTGCTTCAATTTGTGTAGATTCGACTACATATTATTCATATATAGTAATTAAATTTCAAATTTCCGGCAATTGCTTTAAGGTAAACACATACATAAAAACAAATTCATTCATGGATTGTTGCACTGTGTATTCCCAAATAAATAAAAACGTATTTCGACTTTATTATTTATATTTACAAACTTTAGTTATTTTTCAATTACTACACTACACCACATTCACATTGAGATCAACATCAAAATGGAAAGAGAAAATCATTGTGTGACCAGCTCATTTGTATAAAACTTATGTATATTAAATTGATCGATATATGAAATGTTGTTTTTGATTGTTTCAAGAGGCATGTTCCAGTATAAATTAATTCAGTTTTTGGAATTTTATCAATATACGAGAAACAAAATTTTCGGATTTACTATATATGTAACACCTAGCCATGTCCGTCTGTGTGTCTGTCCGTCTGTCCGTATGAAACACTGGATCTCAGAGACTATAAGAGATAGAGCTATAATTTTTTTTAAAGCATTTGTTATGTTTGCGCGCAGATCAAGTTTGTTTCAAATTTTTGCCACGCCCCCTTCCGACAGCGTAAATCAATAAAATCGAATAACAAGTGTAATTTTAAAGCTGGAGTAACGAATTTTGGTATAAGCAATAACAACTATACTGGTTATGAAATTTGGTTGCGATCCCATAAAAATTGTGGAAGCTATTAAAGAAATACTTTTGTATGGGCAAAAACGCCTACTTACTAGGGCTGTTAGTTGCTTTGGCTGACAATCTGGTATATTGTGCCATCTATGGTATATTTTGAATGCGGTACTATATCGATATACCACATATACCATTTGGTAGCTGTAGCTTTCTTACTTGTTCTATTTTATATAGAGTAATATTTATCATATTATCTAACATCAAATTTCAGACAATTGCTTAAGATATATACAAATAATTAATTTTCGATTGAATTTTATTGTAAAAAGATAAAAAAAATAAATTTTTAATTTTGAAACAAATTTATTACTTCAATTTAGATATCCTAATTGGTTTTGACAATTTGTTAGTCACTTGAAAGCTCAAAAATAATCAAAGTACATGTGAATTAATTTTGCTGCACTTCAATCACACATAAATATGCCAAAACGAAATCGATTAGATTAAGAAATATTTCATTACGTCAAACTAATTCATTGTTTGAACATGATTGCTGCAATTTAATTTCATGAAATTGTCTCTAAATGTTTTGTGAATTATATCGAATTTGTCAACAAAATTTTCCCTCCTCTTACTTTCATTTTCGTCGCCTCAACTCAATCAAACGAAATGAGTTCATATTCGCAGTTATGAGTTGGTGGAAAGAAAACCGTTTGACATTGAGAAGCAATGTTGTTGGCCTTGATACAAAAATTTGCTGTTGGGCCTATTGGGAGTCTGATTTATAGGCGTTGACTAACGGTGAGTAACATGGTGTAATGTAATGTGTGGGGCCCAAAGGGGTTTTTCCCGTAATGGAGAAACGCAATCAAATGCCATGTGTCAACTGCTATTGAGTGTTACTCGACGTGTATGTCAACTGGCTGCTTGACTGCCGCCCACACTTGCCACTGCCTCCTCCTGCTGCTCCTTCTCCTCCTCCACTTGCCAGAATTTGCCCGCGACCTACAGCGGCAAATAATTTGTCGTGTACTTCATACATTTGGTTTGTTTTTTTTTCTTCTTTGCCTTCATTGTTACTTGGGCCTCGTAAAGTCAACAAGAACAGCAAAAAAAAGAAAAAAATAATAAATATCAAAAACAAAAAAATAGGAGAAACAAAATGTGGAGCAGGCAGCGTCATTTCATGCTACAGGCCAATAAAAAGGTTGACGGAGTTTTGGGGAGCTGACGACCCAATTCCAGACGTGCCTTATCGCTGGGGTCTAGCTCCGGAATACCTATGGAAATACAGCTACAGCATGTGAAAGTTTGTGTGTGGAAAAGGGGGAAAGAACATCATAATTATGCACACTAATTTAATAATAATATTTCCAAAGCAAAGGATATTTGTGTAGTTTTTGGGATTGGAATATTGTTGTTGTTGTTGTCGTTCGGGGGGGATGAGCATATTAATTGCAGGTTGTATTTTGCCCTTTTGGTGTGTGCCCGGGATAGTCAAGGATTTTTGGCGTTCAGTACGCGATTTCCGGCACGCATATTTAATCAATTATACAAATTGCCAGCACCTAAATTGTACTACACTAAATTTGTAGATATTTATCGGCAGGTCGCTACAATACGAAGGAAGAGAGGGGAAAGGTGTCAGCAAAGTTGTGCTGAAAATGTTCCTAAAGTTTGAGCTTGTTTCAGCTGGCGTCAATCTGATTAAATACAACATAAATTGTATTTTGCGCTTATCAAGACGAACGTATCACAAATGTGCGCAAATTTTTACCAACATGCCAAAGACACACACACATACACACACACACACACACACACGCATTGCGGCCTTAATGGCACACAACGTTTTGCACGTAAATTAAAAATGAAAGCAGGCGCGCATAATTTTCAATTTTCATACAACGTTAAAAGCGCTAAAAAATGATATTGAAAAACGAAACTTAACGATGGCCCCAAAACGATATCAGGGAGCAGCTGCCTCAACCTGAAAAGAGGAGGCAATATAAGGAAGAGAAGGTAAATGGCAAGAGGCAGGCGGAGGGCAGAAATGTGTGTTGCAAGTTGAAAATTTTAGTCGCTACACTTGGCTAATATTGTGTTATATTGGGTTTGCCAAACACAAACGCTAGAGGGCGCCAGCTCAGATTTTTGCTCTTCAGAAAGAATTTGGTTTAAACAAACAAAATAACTTTGGTGTGTTTTTAACGTGATCACAATGAAATTTTCAGAATATTTTGATGGAACAACAAGGTTTAACTTTCTTGTGTTGATAATATTGAAAACTAAATATGAATGTACTTCATAGTTTTATTAATTAAAATGTTTTCTTATAAAATATTATTTATACATATTATTATATTATATAATATTTCAAAGTTTATAACATTCACAAATCTTATTACAATGTTTTTCTTAAAAATTTATCGAATAATTTCTAAGAACAATCAGATTATGTATTTTTTGTTGATATTATTTATGAACAAATAAGATTAATATATTTCATGGTTTGAAATATAAGACTCCTTAAATATTATGAATTAAATTCGAATTTCCAATTTTATTAAAGTAAAATGCCTTCTTATAAAGGTCGCCTAACAAGTTAGTAGAATACTATACTATTCAAGAACAACAAAATTTTGCATTTTTTGGTTGATATTATTGAAGAATGATTATCAATATTTCATAGTTTAATGCTCCTTCCAAGAAAATCTTTAGGATACTTTCTAAGAAGACAAACATCATACAATTTTTGTTTATATAATTAAAGATTGAATATGAAAACATTTCATAATTTTATAGCGTCAAACGCCTTCTTATAAAGGTCTACCCACAAATTTTTAGAATACTTTGGAAGAAGAACAAGATTATGCATTTCTTGTTTATATTATTAAAGTTTGAATATGAATACATTTCATAGTTTACCAACTTGAATTGTAAATTGTCTTCTAACAATATTTTGTGCTGGGCGAAACAATATCAAAGACAGCCTCATAAATATTTCGAATTCTTCATTTTATTTTTTTGCATCGTGTAGCCTTTAGATAGACGTATTTATGCAGAGTTGCCGCAGCCAACGCTCAGCACGGGGCAGAGTTGCAACCACCGAAAAAAGGGGTTTGGCCGCAAAAGCCACAGGCCACGACGTTGGGGGATTCCTGCAGCGGCGTCTTCAAAAGTTTTCGCTTTGAAGTTGCGGCTCAAGTTGAACTAAACTAATAACTTGAGACAAATTAACTTATAGACACACACACACACACACACACACAGACGCACACTGACAAACAGACTTTTTCTCTCTTTCTTTCGCTGGCATGCAAATTGTTAAAATACCAAAGTGTTATTTGCTTAAGTGCCAACAGTGTTGTCGTCGTCGTGACGTCATTGTCATTGGATTTATTACGCATACGCCGCATGTGCACCAACAATTTAGTTGGCCTCATTTACAGGCAACGTTTTTTTCTGTTGCTCTTTCGCCTTCTCTCCTCATCTCTATTTTATTTTGTATTTTTTCCCCCTGCTGCTGTCAACAGAAAACAGAAAACTTTACATAGACGCTGGCTGGTTCAATTTGGCGTTCAGTTGTTGCGTTGAATGTCATAAAAATGTGTTTGAGGTAAGGTAACAATAACAAATAAACACGCGCCCGCCTCCCACTGCCATTCATGTGTGTGTGTGTGTGTGTGTCTGTTTGTGTGTGTTTATAGAGAGACGCTTCACATGGCCACACATGCAAATGCCAAGACGCAGCACAAAAGCCAGACAGAACTGAGTGAAATAGTTTCAACTATATGATACCAGCACTTAAATCGAAAGCATTTCTAATTGAAATAATCAAAATTAAAAGAAAATGAAACTTTCATTCTTTGATACAATTGATGAATAAACATGATTAATATGCTTTGAAATATAACACCCATTAAATAATATAAATTGAATACGAATAAATTTCCCATTTTATTACACTAAAATTCCACCAGTTGACTGTGCAATGCAGTTAATAAAAATAGTTGCTAATACAATTTAATTTAATTTTCAGCCAATCGCTCCCATTAAAATATAATCAATATTCTGCATGGCATAATTATGCAAAATATGTTTCATTAAATTGCCAAAAGAGGATTTAAATAATTATACAATTTATTGTATAATGGTTTCATGTATGGCAACTGTTTTTTTCATATATACAATTTATTAAATAAATTTGGGATTTTTAATAGAATTGAAAACAACAATGAACTTTCATTGTGAACACACAAAAAAGAGAAGCTTATTAAATAAAATAAGGCAAAAAAAGACAATATACTTTAATTTTCAGTTGATGAGTTCCATTAAAATGTAATCAATATTTTAATGAATCAGCAGTTTAGATAACATGCTTTTATTCAATATTTATTTATTTAAACTCTCTAATTATGCAAAATATGTCTTAAAAAATTGTTAATAGAGGATTTAAATAATCAGACAATTTAATGAATGATTTAATTTACGTCGCTTCTTCGTTATATACTTTAATTTTCAGTTGATTGGTTTCATAAAAATGTAATCATGATTTAAATGAACTATTGGCAAAAAATTGCAGTTATTCTATTATTGATATATTCAAAATGCTAATGACATAATTTCGCTAAAAAAGTTTTAATAATCACAAAATTTCTTGGCGGCAAGTGTTTTAGTCATCAAATAAATTTGAACTAATACATCACATAAATTGTGGCAGCTTATTAAATACAAGGCCAAGGCAACGAGATTTCATCCTTGGTGTAAGTAATTGACAAGTTAATTGCAACAGTAATTAATATGATTCCAGAACAACTCATTCTACTTCCTGCAGCTGAGCTAAAAAAGGAGGGTTCGCAACCCGAGATAAAACTGTTGATGCCCCTTGGCACTCAGAATGGGTGCGGGTATCTGAACGAGTATAAAAAAAAGTAAACAAATATAAAGTGTTGTATCTGTGTGTGCGGGTGTAAGCGAATAGGTGTGAGAGTGGGCGTTTGTGTGTGTGTGTGTGTGTGTGTGTGTGTGTGTTTGTACTGTGCTTTTCAGTGCTATTCATTTACGAAAAGCTGGCAAAAAGTTGTGGCAATAAGCTGTGGCAACAGACACAGCGCAACAGCAGACGCTGTGTAGGCGTTGGTTCGGATAAGTAAACCAAGGAGGCGATATCAAACTGAAGCTGCCGCAAAGGAGCTGAAGGCGAGGTAGAGCGTGGAGAGGGGGGGGTGGCTGCTGTCGACGTCAGGAGACGACAATGCTGGCAGCGATTTTTAAAGTCTAACGCGCTTATTTACACATTGTGCCATATGTGGCACTGCACAATTTGCATACGTATGTATTCGTAAGCCCAGACATTCTCACATGTCTGTGTGTGTGTGTGACTGTGTGTGTGTGTGTGATGATGGGATTGTATTGGTGTGTGTGGTGTATGGCGTGTGTAGCGTTATTGTGTCACTGCCTTAACAATTTTGTAAAATTTCAAGTTGCTACGTTTAATACTTTGGCTCTGACGCCATTTTGTACACTTGGCTGCGTGGCACACATCCTGAAAGCCAACAGCAGCAACAGCAACAACAATTAAAAGGAACTCTTCCTGCTCTCCCCTTCTGCAGCAAACAAGAAGCAGTAGCAACAGCACAATAAGAGCCAGCGGCTTAGCACCGTTCCGACTCGCCAGTTTTCTCGAGAGCGTCTTACGGGCGACGAAAATGAAAGAAAGCAAAAGAAATCATCATAATACCCTCACATCTGAGTTTTGTGCTTGTATTGCTTATAAGTCGCACACACAAAAACACACACACACTTACACGTGGCCTCCATCATCCACACACACAAAAGCATGACAAGTCTATTTGTCATGTGCAATTTTGCTGCTCACTCCGCATCTGCTCTGAGTTGTTCAGCGCTCTGCTTAGTTATATACTTGCCTATGAGTATATTTTTGTATAATTGACAGCAGCGCTCCTAAATGCTCTAACTTCTACTTCAAGCATCCTGCAATTATGAACAACGTGCATTTGGGTATCAGCATTACAAACGTGCTTTAAGTCTCACCAAATTTAATTCCTAGTTTACAATATTTTCCAATACATAAATAAATGTCTATGTAAATTTCAGCTTAGTTAAAATTGTTTTCTGCTAATCACTATATTTTTAAACAAATACTATTGATTGTTAATTATAGCTTACCTAAAATTGTTTTTACCTAATTTTCTAATAATCTCAATTGTCACATTACGCATCCGCCTAGTATTCTTTTTTTGTATTAATAAAGATTCAAACTGCAACTTACACAAATATGTTTTCTGCCTAATTCTATTTCAGTTTCTATAACTTTAAAAATAAGTAAATTACTTATATCAAATATAGTTTTCTGTTTAATTTTCTTATCGCATTACTCATCCGCCTAGTTGACAATATTTTTAAATAAATACATAAAAATAGAAATGTTTTTCAATTGTAACTTTCGTTTTGCTTAATTTTCATTTAAATGGATTCGTCACATTTCTCATCCGCCTAGTAAACCATATTTTTCAATAAATACAATTGTAATTTCAGCTTACATAAAAATGTGTTGTCCAATTTTTTTCCGTTTCTATAACCGTTTCTATAAGTTAATAACTTGAAAATCATAAAAGTGTTTTCTGCCTCATATTTTTCCAATCTGCATCGCCACATTACTCATCCGCCTTGCATACATTTTATTTTGAAATAGTTTCTACATATTATTATCTTAGGTTACATACAAATGTTTTCTGCCTAATTTTCTTGTTTTGCTTTCCATAACTTACATTCTATACGCAGTTAGTCAAATGTTAACCAGGTGCAAATTTAATTACTTCATATTAAGCATACGCCTAGTTAACAATTTGCTTAATTCATTTCTAGATAAGTGTTGGGTTAAATTAAAAAAATTTACGACTAACATGAAGTCTTTAAATGTAAAACACGCACATTCAAGTAACAGCAAAAAATTCACGTCTGACTTAGTTTTATTCTATGTGGAAAGTGGCTGATTTTTCGCACTGTTTACTGAGTATCTAATAGTCAAACGTCGTTTTCTATTGCGTGGCCACTTGTTTTCTTTGCTCTGCGGCATATTTCACTTTAAAAAGGCCCCAAAAAACATTTGGTTTCAAACTCGGGGCCGCCCCCTGTTAAATGGCGCGTAAAATTTCACACTCAATTTGTGTGAGTGTGTGTGTGTGGGTGAGTGTACAAGTGTGTGTGTGAAGGGTCTGGTTTTTTGGTTTTTTGCTGTTTAATATGCTCGTGGCTTAATAATATGGAATTTATGTGCATTATTTTGCCCATCGTTTTGTTGTTCTTGTTGTTGCTAGCATTTTAAATTTATTGCTCGGCTCATTGATTTGTGGCCTTTGAAATTATTTATAAATTATCAAATATGCTCGTTGAAATCGAGTTATTTAAAAGCAAATAAATTCAATTTGAATTAAACGAGATTCTGATTTAAAGCTCACAGCTTAGATTTTCATTTTGAGTTGCACAAATAAAAATGAAAACGACACAAAAGGCTAAACAATTCTTCAGAATAAATAACAGAATACGTAAAAGTCAACTACTTTTGACTGATTGACTGACTGACTGACTGAGTGCACAAAGCATACCCTGTGAAGTGGAAAAAATTCAAGTAAATTGTGCAATTGTCTGATGAAATGTCAAGTTGATGGACAGATGAAGTCAAGTGCTTGATAGATTTTGTTTTAATAATAAAATATTGTTGAATGGCTATAAGTTTGTAACTCTTTATATGGAAAACTCAGTAGTAGGGTATTTTAGCGTTGAGCACTCTCTGTGTTCATTTTGTTGTTTGTTTTTCTCATTTTCGAGTTGTTTATTTAGTTACAGAAAAGGATAAGTTAGGAAACCATGTTCCTTGGTACAAAGGACAAATGTGGCACAAAGTTGCGAAACACAATTGAAATAGTCATAATACTCGCTTAAGCTTTAATTATATCATTTCACTGGAAGTTGAAAAATTCATTTTAATATACAAATGAAACGCATTTCATTAAAAACACGATTTTGCTGACATTTATTAAATTTGTTTGCTTATTACGAGTTTAAATTTGAAACTTTTTTGAAAAGTTTACGTTTAATAAATATTAAATATAATTTTTCATTAGAAAGTAATATTTTATAACTCCAAATAATTTAAAAGCAAACTATATAAATCACAATTTTTTCATTCGAAATTAATCTCTTATAATTCCAAATTTAGAAGCAAACTATAAAACTATCTAATCAACCGATTGATGTTGTGGCAACACATAGCGAATGTTGTCGTGGCAACAAATCTTTAAGCACGCTGCATTTGATTTCCATTTGTAATGTCAAATGTCATTTAGAGCAAAACGCGCTGTGAAAATTGTGAACTGAGTGGAAATAAGCAGAGATTATTTGAATTGTACTAAAGTCTGTTTAGTGACTGAGGTGGCAATGGCTTCTGCTTAGGTTGCTTTGGCTGCTGCTTCTGCTCATAGCAATTTGTTGTGGGATTAGCCCATTGTTTGCACACGGGCACTCAGTTTCGCAGAGAGGTTCTAAACTCAATTTAACAGATCCGAATGTGCCATCAAACACAGCTGGAACTCGAATAAGGTGCAAATACGTACGGAGCTCAAAATGTGAAAAAAAAACGACAGAAAACTTTTCTGACCAAACCGAAAATGTTGTAATTGATTTACAAATGCAAATGTCTTTTGCCTCACGTGTGTCCCCTTCCCCCTTCCCCGCTTTCGCCTGTTTTAATCCCCCCCACCATCTCGAGAGAATAGTGGAGAACAACACAATTTCAGGCACGTACCGAATTTGTCGCTTATCTTTGAAGCTGGCCTGGCCTGTTTCCACACCCTTCATCAGGTAGAAGTGGGTGGCTTTAAAATTGCTTTTGTTTTCCACTCATTGTTGTTGCTGTTGTTGTTGTTGTTGTTGTTATTATGACAGATGGGTAGGGGAGAGAAGAGAGGATGGGAGCCACTTCCAGTGATGTTGTAATTGCTGTTTATGCTCTTTAAGGCAGTTAACAACTGAAGCATACACAATTTGTATTTGTGTTTGTAACAGGGCCTCTCAACTTGAAGGCTAATTGAAGGCTTGAATTTTGCTTGCTGCGAAAATTGTGTATCACGTTATGATTGATTACAGTTTTGTTCTTGCGTTATGTAGACCTAATTACGGCTTAGAAAATCTCAACAAAATTTACAACATTTTTTTTGTGCCTTAAAATCAAAAAGTTTGATGAACTTTTCTTCTTTTTTTCATTTATTCGCACGGGAGCTAAAATTCATTTCATTATGTGGAAACTTGATTTTAGAAAATTAATCTCTTACATTTGAATAATTAATAATGAAAGTTTTACTTAAGAAAGCTAAGCTGTACATTAGAAAATGTTTTCTTTATATTTTTCAAGCTGAAAAAACATATGAAAAATGGTTTGCAAAGTCAAGTTGAAATTTAGCATACTTCTTTGGTGTCAATTCCTTGTGCACTTTTTTACGAGTTTTTAGACAAGTTGGCAGCACATTCTTGGCAAGTTGGCAGCACATTCTTAGGAAGTTAGCAGCACATTCTCAGCAAGTTGGCAGGGCTTTACAGTAACCGAACTGCCAAAAGCTCATAGGACTCCTTGTTGCAGTTTCAACTCAAAAATCTGCTTTTCAGATTAATCTGCATACAATTAAGTGAATAACTTGATTCACTACTGAAACATTATTAAATTGCAAACAGAATATAAGCTCACATTTCATATGATGTTTTAAGTGCTTGCTTCATTCGAGAATTATGCCACTATCGCCGCTTGTTAGGGAAGATTCATGAGAGCCTCATTCGTCTCACACAATTTCACAGTAGTTTCAAGTGCCAGCTGTAAATTGGTTTGTCAGCAGTCGCTGATGGATATGAACCCGGGGAACCTTGGGGCGTGCCTGGGCTATAAAGTCGGAGTCCTCGCTTATACGGGTTCTCAGTTCTCAGCTCCCAGTTCCCAGCCCCAGCACGTAGTATTGCAAATGGAAATGGAGAGAGAGTGAGAGAGAGATGATAGGAAAAAGCCATAACCGGCTGTCGAGTGACTTGATATCGTCGTAGCGTGGTAGTAGGTACTTCTGGGTACTCCATCCAGAGCAATCTACTGGTCTAAACTCGCATTACGCTCTGCATCATTCTCACGTTTTTCGTCGGTTTATCAGCTGGTGCTAACAAAAATTTGTTTCACTTTTTTTTGGGGGGGGAAACTTGCTATTGTCGTGCCTTTTGTTTGATTTGTCTGGCGAGTTTTTTGTTTGGCATCAACTCGCGAATTCTTAAGAATTCTTAATGATTTCTGTTTAGTCTTCTGTGCTCATTTCAATTATGTATACATTGATATACATATATATTTTAAAAGATTGTTATTGTTGCTGTGGAACATATGCTTTTTTATCTGCTATGCCTGCAGTTGGCTTTAACGAGCCGCTAACAAGTGAAATATATTTAAATAAAATATAGAAATACAATTCGTAGCTGCGCAGCTATATAGATAAGTATAAAAAGTATAAACATATATCTCAATGGCGCTGACTGTCTATAGACACTAGACAGCAAAAACAAATTGCTCAAGCTCAAATATTGAAAGAGCACATTTATGGCACCCGTAAAATCGAATTTAAACCATTTCATTCGCTCTCTGCTGTAAAGAGTCTTTTTATACTTTGTAAATATTTGTTTTTTACAATCTATTGAAAAACAATTTTCACAAATTCAACTGTTCCACATTTTGTTTTATCACGCATAAATCACTTTTTTACACTTCACAATTTATTGCTAATTTAGTTAGTTCAAGAACAAAAAAGATTTCAAAATAATTCCTTAAAGAAACTGCTTTAAGCATCTAAACAATCTCAAACTTTTATTTCCAACGACAAATTGACATTTAGTTTATAAATACTACAAATGAAATTTAATGACAATTTCATGCAAATTTTTCGTGTTCTTTAGTGTCGAATGTGTCTGAGAATATATCCAATATAAAATCGGACGATTATTTCCGCCGCCAATGTGAAATATATTTCAGAGAGAGTTGTTCTATTTGTTGTTGTGCTTTTTTGGTCTAGTCAAATATTTCAGTCAACCAATTTCTGCCAATTTTATTAAACAATTTTCTTGCCATGTTTGCAATTAACTTAATAAAAACTGGACTGATAGCAACAGAAGAAGACGAAGTAGAAAGAGAGGTGCAGAGAAGGGGGAAAAATAGAAGAATAAAATATGGTAAATTAAATTGTACTTACTTTTGTTTAATATGATTAAACTCGCACCTTTTTGCTGAACTGCTTGCAATATCAGCAAAAATCTATATTTATATTTGTTGTTGTTGTTTTTTTGTTTTTCTTTTTTATGAAGATTATTAATTTTGTGTTGTTGTTGTTGAGATTTGTTGAGTTGTTGCTTTAGCGTCTTTTGCGCCGGTTTTTTTTGGCAATATTTTTGTTGCTGGTGCAATTGTTGTTGCTGTTGTTGATTTGGTTAAAGCCGAAATAAGCCTTTAATCAGCGCGTTGTTTCTTTTTTTTTGTCACTCTCACTCACAGACACAGTTACACATACTAATGCACTCGTAAAAACTCATACACGCATCGCATTTGCATTTGTTTTGTATTTATTGCTCAATTTGTTGTTGTTTGCCGTTGGCTGTTTGCCTTACGCGCCTTCGTTTCTTCTTAACGCATGCCGAAAATACTTGTATTGAACTTGAGAATATTATCACGCGCGCGGCCGCCTTGCACGTTGCTGCGATTGCGAATAAACTGGCAAACGCAACAGAACACAGGCAACAACAGCGAACAGGGAACAGAGCAGAGCAGCGTTGCCCGAACAGAGCGTGTGAACAGAGCAGCGTCGTCTGTGATACTTGTGCGAAAAAATTTGCTACAAAAGATGCCGCCAATACTTGACGTTTGCGCTCAAACACAATCGCACTCAACGTGTGTGCGCTTCGTTGGTGTGAGTGGCTTTGTCATTCATTTCGGATGTTGTTGCTGTTGTTGCTATCGTTCGGTTGGGTGGGTGGTTGGACCTGTCGCGTTGGTGGGCCACATGCTGTGCGCGCATACGTCATCGTTGTGGTTCGCTGCGAACATGTTGCATGTTCGATGCGTGTGCTTTGCACTCAAACATGTCGTTGAGCTCACGCTTACTCTCACTCTCATTGGTTGGGCAGCACTCTCGTCGCACTCGCTAACTGTTGCCGTTCTCAAGCATGTCTGTGCGAGGCGGCATGCGTTTATTTGCCTTGGTTTCAGTTTTCGTGCATGGCATGCCAAATTGCTTGAGTAGGTTGGTAGGTCACTGCCTTGTATTGATGTGTGTGTGTGTGTGTGTGTGTGGCGCTCCTTTAACCATACATACATATGTGTGTTTGTGTTTGTGAGGGTGGGTGTGTATGCTGCGGGTTCGGTTCGTTTCGTCTATGTCTGTGCTTAAGTTCATTAACGGCGACCGCGCAACAGTTCACGGCATGTGCTGGTGCTTTCTATGGAACTTATAACGGTGCTTTACATGTTGTGTGTTGCGAATGTGTGTGTATTTGCGCGCACACACACACACACTTATAGAAGACCGTTAGTTAGTCGTAAGAGATACTCAAATTTTTGGGACTGATTGCTTCGCCTATTTACCCGTAGTAAGTAGTAGGAAAACCAGCAGCTGAATGAATGGGAACTGAAATTGTGCAAATGTTGTTTTTCCTTTTCCTCTTCGTCTTCTTCTTCTTCCACTTTTCTGTTTTTTTTTTTTTGGTTTTGGTTTTTGCCTCTGGGTGCGGTCCCCATTCAAATCTGCGGCTATACAGTTGATAGATATTATTTGCACGTGCTTGTCTAGATTGTATTTGATGAGAAATGATATAAATAAAACCGGCGTTAACCAAAGAGAAAAGGGTTTACTGCCCTGCTTTTATTTGGCTCCTACGTGAATACCAAAGTAAATGAAAAAAGGGTTCGACTTTGAACTTTTATTACACAATAAAATCAATGTTCGAACTTCGAACTAATGCAATTCGATAATTGCGACAGTTCCAGATGTTTGCCAGGACTTTATCATTGTTCCTCAGATCATTTGCATCAATATCAATAAGTTTCGTTAAGTTTGCGAGCTTCCCATTCAATAAAAGTATCGTTGAGTTTTCAAAGACTTCTTCTAAGTAAATTATTTTACTTGAACTATTTTAGGGTTCACATACGACAAAGGATTGCTCCACAGATCATTTGCTTCAAAGTTAATAAGTTTCGTTAAGTTTGCGAGATTCCATTCTATAAAAAGTTTATTTAGTTTTTTAAGACATCTTCTAACTAAATAAAAAAATGTAATAAAATTAGTATTTGTATTTGAGTATTTACTTAAACTGTTTTAGATTTCACACACAGCAAATAAAGGATTATTTTACAGATGCTTCAATGTCAATAAGTTTAGTTAAGTTTCCGAGCTTCCATTTGATAAAAGATTCATTCAGTTTGCTAAGACTAGTTACATGTAAATAAATTAAATTCCAATAAAATTTGTTTAACTTTGTTACTCCAATTATAGAAGGGTTTTCCCTATCTTAAATCTCTTTTCATATTTAAATATTTTTACGCTTTAACAGTTTTGTTGAAATTTTATAAAAACTCAATTTAGCATTTACTGCTAATTTTGTGGTAAACCAGAAGTGTAATTATAATATTTCCAAAATGTCGATAAACAATTATTAATATGTGTGGCAGATGCCAGTAATTATTTCTGGATGTGTGGTTAAATGTATGTGTGTGTGTGTGTGTGTTCGTCTGGCTATTTGCTAGGTATTTTTATTGCCGTCTGTCCGTTAGTCTATTGGCCGTTTGGCGCTAATTAAGTGCATTTTCTAACTGCCCACACACGCACATTTCGCTGGCCAGAGTTGCCAACTCGCTTGGGGGACTCATTAAGAGCAAATCCCAAATTAATTGGGTATTAGACACAATGCATTACGGGCTAAGCGAAAAGTGTTGCTCGTCTCTATGTGGTATGCCTGTTGGCCTAGGCTCAGTCAGCTATAAAATGGGCGCAAATGGGCGTGGCAACAGCCATACCATAAAAGTAAGCAAATAATAAAAACCGACAACCAAAAAAAAAAAAAAAAAGACTGTCAGCCGCTTATTGATTCTCAGGCAGTGTAAAAGCAAACCAACTCCTGAAATTCCCAGACCAGAGGCCATTGGGTCGTAAAAACAGTAATAATTCATATATACTATGGCATGCATAAAAATTATACTGTTTCCTATCATATATACTATATATTGTAGTACAACATACAATTTAAGAATGTGCAGACGGCGCTTTGTTTACTGTTGTTGTTATTCTCCCTTTCTATCTCTCTTCCTTAAATTATGCAGAAAAGTCAGCAAATTCGAGTTTTGACCAATTTTCTGTTTGTATTTCAAAACTGCAGACAACAAAACAAACAAAGAAACTAAAGCACACCCACACATTGAAGAGCACACTCACACACATACACACACATTCGCAGGCTCAGAGAGATTCGCACATAAATTGGCATTTTGCTGGACAGCAACAGTGGAAAGTGCTTGGTTTATTATGGGGTCGGCTCTCTCTCTATTTGTCTAGGCACAAAAGCAGACTCCAAGTATTTTCGGACAGCAAATTTGTATGCTCTTATTAAACGAAAATTTGCATAAATATGCCGTGCATATTTGCAGACTAGAACATGATCTTTAAGTTAGAGTTTATGCAAATCGCTACGATTCCTGTTTTAATTGCTGCCCGTGACAGTGATTTCCAATTACAGTTGGTTTTTTATTAAATCAATATTCAAGTAAATAAACTATATACGAATAGGGGTCAGGGGCTTGGCTTTTTATGACTTTTTGGGTAGTTAACGTTATAGCTGGGAATAAAACAGCTGAAGCGACAGTTCGTTAGCACGGGCAAGGAAGTTGGTTAACACTTTTGTGGATAAGCAAAGGAATACAACAAGTATAAGAAAATAGTATTAAAGTTAGTGATAATAAAGAATAGGAAAGTGGCTTGAGGTTAGAATACCACTAGTCATCTTCCAAAAGTTCGCTTCACTGAACAATCCAGCGAAGTTTACTTAGAATTTTTAAAAACAAATTAATAATAATACCTTTACTTTTCTTTGGATACTGTGATTTCAATGAAAATCATATTGCGTCTTTTTGTTATAATCAATATTTGCATTATTATTTATTGAATTATTAAAAAATAAATACATTGATCTGTAATATCTTAATTTTGTGTAGCCTTAGCGTTTATAATAGTATGTTTCAATTTTAAATGCATAATTGATATGCACTGCTATTTCAATGTTTGTATATAGATATAGATATATGTTATGTATATATATATATGTAGATAGTCATTTAATGTAAGCAAGTATATAGAAATTTTAGTATAATTAATCTACATACAGTTGCCTAAAGCATGTAACACGAATATTAAATAAATGATCATTCTATTAAACTAAAGTGCCAGCCTAAAGCTAGCTAAACACTGAAAATTCATTCCATTTGCCTGAGCTGAGCTATGTTAATATGCCTTCAATTGAAAGTGCCTGAACATAAGTTTTATTTGAATATCCCACATGCTTATGGGCTAAACAATAAGTAGACGTCGTCAGTAGTTTATCTAAGGGGGTTAGCTACTTGTTTTCGTTCTCGTGTTCTCCTCACTGCCCTCCCTCTCACAATCTGTTACAATCTATGCTCCTGCTGTGCTTTCCTATTGTTATGCGTGCTATGCGCATTTTTGTGTACAAGTAAATGTACTTACGACATGCCTGCGATTTATTTGACTTTTCCACAACACAACTACACACTCAAACACATACATACGCAAATACAGTTATGTGTGTGTGTGTGTGTGTGTGTAAATTAACCCAGTCACGTAGCTCGCTTAGGCGGGCCTAATCAAATAAACGCACCAAATTAAACAACAGCCGCAAAAACAACAACAACAACAAAAACTAACAAGCGACAAGTAAATATATGAGTTTGACACCTCGACAACCGATTTTGTCGACAGAGACGAAGCGCGAGCAACAAAAACGACGAAGGAAAGAGAGTGAGAGGAAGAACAAGATCAAGTTAAGTACATGTGTAGAAAAACTACTTCAGGCGGCGCTGCAAAGTATGCTATGATTTTTTACTTCATTATACCCTGTATAGAAAGTGATTGCGTGTTCTTACTATTCATACAAAAGTTGACAATTTTAAGAGACAATCGTACAGACTTTTTTCTTTTAGCAAAAGTAATACTATATTAGTAAATGCCTGCATTTCTTTATATGTGCCAAAATATCTTTATAGTTATTTTCTTAAGCAAAAGTAACACTATTTTATTTATGTACAATGAAATATATTTATTGTTGCTTTAGTTAACCCTTTGTTTAGTACAAAAACACATGTAAACTTATTTGTTAGTGCGTGTTAGTAAATACATAGACGATTTGAAGACACTTTGTATGGGCTTTTGCGAAGACTTTCATTGACTTTCATATACAATTTATTTATTTAATGCTGAAAATTTGTAAAGTAGCTAAAAATCTTTATGAATTTTGTAAAGTAGTAAATTAGTACATTTAATTTAGTATAGAAATGTAGCAAATTTTAAAGATTCTTACTTTAACCAAAATGAAACTCTTTTGTTTATACCTTGCATCTCTTTATGACATATAAAGTATATTTACAATTGCTTTAGTTGGCACTTTGTATGGTGGTAAAATACTACTATTGAATTGCCATTTTTATATGAGCCATAAGTTGTCATGCCGTATTTTAGTTAACAATAAAAGAATTCAATAAATTGTGATACAGTTGCGCACGAAATACATAACACAAGTTTTTATTTCTCAAATATTATAGTGGCAGATATTTATTAATACGTTACCTCAGGATGTTTACCGCTTGGTAGAAAGACTCTTCTGTCGCTTGGGGCTACTTAACTTCAACTATTTTAATTTGCCGCCATATTAAGTATGCGCAGCGTTGGGTAACCTTAGAATAATTTTGCCATAGGGTATGTTGCGTAGTCCTGTTAGCTTTTAGTCTCATTAGCAGCTCATTTACTAGCTGGATTTTTCTTCGTTTTGTGCTCTAATAAGTTGTTGCAGCTGACGTCATATTAATTATACGGCAAGTTGTGCGAGAAAGAGACGCCCAAAAGGGAAAAGGAAAAACAAAAAGGAGACGAAGAAGAAGGAGAAATAAGCGATTGGCTCTTGACGCAAAGATTCAATCGGAACTCAAAATTGAGTGGCACTGCTTGAGTGCGTTTTTGTCTGGTGGCACTTGAGTGCGTCTGCCCAAATGAGCCATCAAACCTGCCTGCTGCCTGCCACATGCTTGTGGCACTCACGATGCCGTTGCCGTTGCCGCTTGCCGCCCTGAGCAACGTTGCCAACGTTGTTTACATTTTGTTGTTGTTGATTGTGTGTTCGCTTTTTCTCGTCTTTCGCATTTGTGATGCTCGGTTGTTCGGTTGTGTTTACTAGACGGGCAGCACGTGCTGACAGAGCACACCATCCGTTGACCCCCAAAAGCCCAATCCCTTAGCTTCTGCTTGTGTGTGTCATGGATGTTTTTGTTGTTATTGTTGCTGTAATTGCTGTTGTTGCTGTTGGTGCTTTGGGTTATGCGCCTGTTCCTGAGGCATGCATATTTCATATGGACATAAGCTGAAGATGTTGTTGCTGCTGCCGTTTGCTTTAGTTGTTGCTGTCTCAGCCGTGTCTCAGGTCGCCACTAATCGCAATTGTTGAAAGGGGGCAGCAAAAAGCAACAGCTTCGCAGGCACATCATTATTTTTAGCTTCTTCGGTTTCCGTTTTTATCGGTCGTTGTTCTTCCCTTCTTCACTTGACATTGTTTGTTACTTATTTATTTATGTGCTTTAGCTTATTCCCCAACTGCTGCACGTTAATTTCAATTGTTGCAAAGCCCAAATACTTCAAGATTTGCAATTTTCAATTTGTGCCGCATGAGTGTGGCAGTGGCATAATCAACAAGTCTGTTTATCACTCTACAAAGAGCTATAAGCAGACCAGCTTAGCCTTTTGCCTTCAACCAGCAGCCGCTGTCGACTTTCGCTTTCTGTGGCTTTCGATTTGTTCCAAATGGCAGCAGGGCTGCGTTTCACTTTTGCCACTGTTGCATGCAACACACAGCCGACAAAGAGCGTTGCCAAATTGAGTTCGAAATTGAGTGCGAATGATGCAGAATAAGTAAGATCTACATAAAGTAAATTTGATATATGGTGTATATGGTATATATGTTATATAAGTTATATATGGAATATTCGATATATGGGATATATGGTATATATGGTATATATGGTATATATGGTATATGGTATATCTATATCTATATCTATATCTATATCTATATCTATATCTATATCTATATCTATATCTATATCTATATCTATATCTATATCTATATCTATATCTATATCTATATCTATATCTATATCTATATCTATATCTATATCTATATCTATATCTATATCTATATCTATATCTATATCCATATCTATATCTATATCTATATCTATATCTATATCTATATCTATATCTATATCTATATCTATATCTATATCTATATCTATATCTATATCTATATCTATATCTATATCTATATCTATATCTATATCTATATCTATATCTATATCTATATCTATATCTATATCTATATCTATATCTATATCTATATCTATATCTATATCTATATCTATATCTATATCTATATCTATATCTATATCTATATCTATATCTATATCTATATCTATATCTATATCTATATCTATATCTATATCTATATCTATATCTATATCTATATCTATATCTATATCTATATCTATATCTATATCTATATCTATATCTATATCTATATCTATATCTATATCTATATCTATATCTATATCTATATCTATATCTATATCTATATCTATATCTATATCTATATCTATATCTATATCTATATCTATATCTATATCTATATCTATATCTATATCTATATCTATATCTATATCTATATCTATATCTATATCTATATCTATATCTATATCTATATCTATATCTATATCTATATCTATATCTATATCTATATCTATATCTATATCTATATCTATATCTATATCTATATCTATATCTATATCTATATCTATATCTATATCTATATCTATATCTATATCTATATCTATATCTATATCTATATCTATATCTATATCTATATCTATATCTATATCTATATCTATATCTATATCTATATCTATATCTATATCTATATCTATATCTATATCTATATCTATATCTATATCTATATCTATATCTATATCTATATCTATATCTATATCTATATCTATATCTATATCTATATCTATATCTATATCTATATCTATATCTATATCTATATCTATATCTATATCTATATCTATATCTATATCTATATCTATATCTATATCTATATCTATATCTATATCTATATCTATATCTATATCTATATCTATATCTATATCTATATCTATATCTATATCTATATCTATATCTATATCTATATCTATATCTATATCTATATCTATATCTATATCTATATCTATATCTATATCTATATCTATATCTATATCTATATCTATATCTATATCTATATCTATATCTATATCTATATCTATATCTATATCTATATCTATATCTATATCTATATCTATATCTATATCTATATCTATATCTATATCTATATCTATATCTATATCTATATCTATATCTATATCTATATCTATATCTATATCTATATCTATATCTATATCTATATCTATATCTATATCTATATCTATATCTATATCTATATCTATATCTATATCTATATCTATATCTATATCTATATCTATATCTATATCTATATCTATATCTATATCTATATCTATATCTATATCTATATCTATATCTATATCTATATCTATATCTATATCTATATCTATATCTATATCTATATCTATATCTATATCTATATCTATATCTATATCTATATCTATATCTATATCTATATCTATATCTATATCTATATCTATATCTATATCTATATCTATATCTATATCTATATCTATATCTATATCTATATCTATATCTATATCTATATCTATATCTATATCTATATCTATATCTATATCTATATCTATATCTATATCTATATCTATATCTATATCTATATCTATATCTATATCTATATCTATATCTATATCTATATCTATATCTATATCTATATCTATATCTATATCTATATCTATATCTATATCTATATCTATATCTATATCTATATCTATATCTATATCTATATCTATATCTATATCTATATCTATATCTATATCTATATCTATATCTATATCTATATCTATATCTATATCTATATCTATATCTATATCTATATCTATATCTATATCTATATCTATATCTATATCTATATCTATATCTATATCTATATCTATATCTATATCTATATCTATATCTATATCTTCTATTTCGTAACTTAGTTTTTCGCTTAATTATTTCGACTTTAAAATCAATATAGAAAGGGCTGAACGTAACCCACAATGATAATATGCAACTGTCTTAATTGAAACTGACATCGCAGACAGACCATTTTCTGCTTTGTTAACTTCAAGACAAAGTGACGAAATGGGCCCAACTCAATAATGAGATTGAGAGATTGCGACATAGAGAGAGGGAACGACTTCAAGTTGACTTTAAGTTGTGCTTAAATTTAAGATTTATTTCGTTTATTTGTTTATTTATTGCACAGAAAATGTTACGCTTACAGTCTAAACAGTGACAAATCACACCCAGATTTTGTGAGTTTCGTCATACGATTTGATCATTATTTTGGTTTATGTGTTGCTTATGATGTGAGTATGCGATGTCTAAATGTTGATGTTTGCTTTTTGTTGTTGTGTGTGGGCTAGTGTGTCACGACACGCCCACTATTTAGCCACGCCCAAAGGTCCGAACCTTAGACAAAAGGATGCCGCGTACGTCGCTTGGCCTTGATGGGATACTCGTAACCCTCGAAGTCATCATCGAGCTCGTCCTGCTCGTGATAATGATGACTGTGACTGCTGCGATGATGCTTCTTGGGCTCCTTGTGCTCCTTGACCGGCACCGGGATGGGTAACGGCACTTTCTTTATGACCGTCTTGGTGTGCACATGCGTGTGATGCTTCACCGGCACGTGGATGCGTATCCTGTCAAAATGAGGATGCCAATGTGAACGTCAATGTGAATGTGAATGTGAGGATTGTCAATGCGAATAGTCATTCGGTGAGCATGTGATTCGATATGTGTGAGTGGCTGCTGTGCGATTGTGTGTGTGTGAGGTAGGTGGACATGTCGTTAAAGGCGTGGCCGTTACACTTACTTAAGCTTGTCGTTTGATGGATGGCCGCTTGTCAGGACAAACATCATGCAAGTGATAAACAGCAAACTTAATGCCTGCAAATATAAAAAGCAAACAAGTCAGTACGAAGTCCGCTCGACTTTCTGATATGCTGTAAGCCTCTCAAGTCTATTCAAATGTAATAAAATAGATGTGAATAAAAAGGTAATGCAAGAAAGTCAGAGCTAAACGAATATATGCTGGATAATTTAATTGAAAAAGTCAATTAACACGTTTTTAAACTTTTTTTTTAAACGAACTAAAATGATCTTAACCTCAGCTATTCTATACAGGCTCATCTTCGTGTTTTATTTAGCTATTCGTAATGTTTTATAGGGCAAAAGAAAACAGGAATATTTAACAGCACACGAGCTTTCTGGGACCTGCCTTAATCTTGAAGACGCGTTGCCAATGCGGCGTATGCGCGATAAAAAGTTTAGCGCCTATAAACAGCACAATATAATTAGCATAATGTCTATTTAGCCGCTATTTGGTTGTTTATGCCGTATTAGTAGGACAGCAAATCTGATTTTGATTGCAGCACTTTATTGTAGGCGTGTCACAACATCTTTAAACTTCTTGCTAAGGTCAAAGGTTTCGCTTGTCTATCGATTTTCTTGAGAAGTTTTTGCAGTGTTTGGGCAATATTCCACCCGAGGCATATTCAATTAACAGTTTTGTTATGAAATTGAAAATTTGAAAACAGCAAATTGCTCTGCTCATCACTTTCCAACTCATTAAATAACACATTGAACAGTTCTCGGCCATGTGGCCTAAAAGTTTTTATATCAATAGGGCCAGAATAACAGCAACAAAACGAAGCAAAAGCAAAAACAGCGGCAATAGCAACAGCAGCTGCCTTAAGTAATTTGTTTAATAGATGAACCAAGTGCGAGTATTATGATTACATTAGCTTGAGTATTTCACTCAAGACTTTTGCGCTGCAAATTTAAATAGATATTCTTATAGCAAGTGAGATTCAAAATAATTAAGTTATGCGAGAGTTTAAGTATTTCAGGAAAGTGTTAATAGCACGATTGCTAAAATTTAATATTAAGTTTGTGTAGAATTTTTTGTGGTTAACTTGAAAATATTTTATTTCTTTTGACACACTTACAAAGATATTCAAATACTCAAATTTTGCATGTGAATTGCAGAGATAAATTTTGTGTAGCATAAAGAATAATTTTAGTAGATTAGTTAAAGAGAAAATAAAGAATCTAACATGGAAAGTTTGAATTGACTAAATGCAGCAAAGATTATAGTTGAGTTATGGAGATTATTAATAAACTGAGTTGTTTTCTTTGTGAAGTTTGTGAAAAATTTATTGTGGTTAATTTAAAATTATTATATTGATATTGACACACTTAAAAAAGTGTTTTAATATCTGCATTTATAAATTTAAATGACACAAATAAATTTTGAGTAGTAGAAAGATTAATTTAAGTACAGCAATTAAATGGAAGCTACCAAAGTTATCACGGAAATTTGTAATTAATAGAATGCAAAAAAGAGTTGAGTAATGGAAATTATTAATAAATTGATTGCTTCTGTTTGTGAAGTTTATGAAGATGTTAATTGGTTAATTTTTAATTATTTCATTATTACTGATACCCATTTTATATATAAATAAAATATCTGAGTTTATGAATTCGAAGGGCAGGGATCAATTTTGTGTATCATAAAGTCTAATTTAAGTAAAACAATAAAATAGAAAATACAGAAGTTATCATGAAAAATAATAGAATTATAGTTGAGTGATGGAAATTATTAAAAATTTTAGTATTTCTGTTTGTGCTTATGTTATTATGCTGCATTTTTTATGTGGCAATTGTTGTTGAAAATATAATAATAAATTTTGTTCAGCGTAAGTGAGAATTGAAATCATTGAAAATTTATATTAATAAAATTCAGCAAATAACATATTATAGTTGAGTGAGGGAAATTATAATGAATGAAAGCTTAAATGATGATAAAACTTTCAGGAAATTACTTAATGAAGTTTAAGCTGATATGTCATTAAAACAATGAGAGAAATATGTAGGCGATTAAAGTGACAATGAAAAGTTAAATTAACATATGACGAGGAATATATTTTCAATATGAAAAATTATATTTTTCCTTTAAAACTCTCAAATGAAATAAAATGCAAACAAGTGATGGAAGTCTGAAGAGAACACTTGACCAACATTTGCAACTTGGTCTAATGAAGTGCTAGTTGTGTAAATCACTTCAGAGAGCGAACTTTACAGGGAGTTAACGCTGGATTGAATGCGTATACAAATTGCAGACACTGTAATAAATAACTTGCAAATCATCGTATTGATTACACGCTCGATTAAAGTCAATGAATTTGCTTTGCGACACAATAAAAAAAAAGTACGACAACATTTGCAATATTTCAATTTGTTTTGCATTTTTTTCTTTGTTTGTTATTGCGGTTTTACAATTGGTTGAACGAGTATGCGAATGTGTGTGTGTGTGTTGTGTGTACTTTCTAAGCTGGTTTGTGGCTGCTTTTAAGCTCTTTTTCATCTAATTTCAGTGCTGTGCTGCTTAATAATGTTTTTCCCATAATTTATGGGTCCAAAACGCGTTCGACGAACTCTGCAGTCGATTGTTGTTGTATTTGTTGTTGTTTTTATTGTTGCTGTTGTCGATTTAAATTAAAATAATGCCAAAGGGAGAAAATGTTGTTTTAATTGCCACAGGCTTTCGTAGAAAAAAGGATAATTGTGCATTAACTTTTTTTTTCGCTTTACATTTTAACCATTATACATTTTGCAATTTGATTGTTGTTGTACACTTCCTCGATGTTTTTGGTTGCGTAATTAACACTTACTCCTTGGGGTAATTGCATTTTGAACAAGTTGCCGATTCTTAACACGTTGTCGCCAAACTTTAATTTGTTTATTTTGTTTGTGTAGATTCTTGCTGTGTTTTTTTTATTGTCTTGCTTGTTTTAGATTATTGCGTTTTATTTGTAATATTTGGTTTGGTTTGATTTCGGTTTTTTGTTGTTATATGCTTTTCTTTTGGCAGCTCCAGCTGCTTCAAACGTAGAAATGGAATTGCATTGGGACCTCGCTGCGTTCGCCGTTTAAATATCAACAAAAAATCGAAGAAAAAAATCAGCTTGGGTACAGTGAAACGTGCCGCAGCTCCAAATGAAAACTTTAGCAACAAGTGAGAGTGCAACGGAGCGAGAGACAGCTGCCGCAAAGCGTGAGTGAGAGCGAGAGAGAAAAGGAGCAGGAGAGTGTGTAAGAGAGATAGAAATAGCAGCAGCTATAATGACATGTAGTTGCCGCATTGGAAGTAAGTAAAACAAAAACATAATCAACACACACCGGCTGCAAAACTTGACCAGGTTTTTTTTTAGCCTCAGCTGTGGCTGAGAGGTGGGTAAGGAGCGCGGGGCAGGGGGATTGGCTTTGTATTTGCAGAGTGCGACAACAAGTGCTGCAAAGCGTGGCAGCAATGAAAAAAAAATAAATGTTGAAGCAACCAAGTGTCTAGGCGACGCACAAAGACGCTGCAAACATGAGAGTTTAGTCTTTGCTTAGATGTTAGATAGCGAAATGGAACAATTGAATTAATTAAGTTAAGTTACTCAAATTCCAAAACAGTTATCTACAAAATATGTTGTAGTAATTCGTACATTTATTAAACGTTGTATAAGATTATTAGTTATGTATATCTTGCAAAAAGATTAAGTAAAGATTAAGCTTAACCTGATTAAATTAATGAAATCTATAAATAGAAAACTTACTTTTACATATTATAGTTACATATGTAGTAACATATACACCTCTTATATATACATATTAAGCATAAAGTAATAAAATATTTCCATAGAAAAATGTAGTTAAGATATAAAAATCTATCAAATTGTAGGCTACATAAATTTCCTATTGATATAGAATTCTTTGAAGTTTTTTTTTTCATCTTATTCCAAATTAGGTTAACGAATTTTTCAAATTTGAAACTTATCTTAATTTTTGATTTATTTTCTGTTTCTAGAAGTATTTATTTTTTATCGTTTACTAAATTGCGATAATTTTTACATATTGAGCGTAACTTTAAATTAGATTCATTTAAATTGTTTAAAAAAATGAAGTTTTTGAAAAAAAAAATAAAGGTAAAATTTAATAATTATATTATGTATTTTAATTATTCGGTGTAGTATTTATTTTTAATCTTTAGTAACCTGGAAGTACTTAATAAATTGAATTCATCAAAATATTATAAAATAATAAAATTTTTAAAATGAAAAATAGTCTAAGTCTAAGAAATTTATGAAACATGAAATTCATCTTCTATAATTATATTTTGTATTTAAAAATGCAATCTTTTTGTATATAAGTAAAATGTCTACAAAATAAATGTATTTGAATTGCTTAAAACAATAAAATATATCAAATCAAAATTAAAGCTCAAGGTGATAGAATTAAATTAACACAAAATTCTACTTAAATGTATTTAAACGAATAATATTATACAAACATGTTTGAAGGTGGATTTGGCAGTAAAATAAAAAAGAATATTAAAGAATTATCATACATATCGCTCGTCGCTCTTATTATTAAGTTAACATAAGTTATAACATACATTTTAACAACAATTTCAACAGATTCAATTTATTTAAATTGTTTTGTTTTTTGATATTCATGAAGAGCTTTCGAAGTATCCACACTTTTAGCTAATTATTGAAAATCTTTTCCTCAAATTTTTAATACTACTTGAAACTAATCCCAAGAATCTTAAGAAATAATTGCAAAGTAAAAAGATGACTAATTAATAAATGCGTATTGATTTATTAATCTCGTCATTAAGGCTTTTACATTTATTGTGGTATCAAAGGGAGGAATTAGTTTCACATAATTTAAATTGAATAAAATTGAATATTTCGCTAAATGTTTTCAATATGCCGCAACGCATACCCTGCAGCGCATGAAAAGTTTTGACTGATAGTGAAAATACGACTAGTATTACAACAACGATGGCAACGGCAAAAGCAACGACAATGGCAACAGCAATAGCAACAGCAACAGCAACAGCAGTGGCAGCAATAATTTCAGACGCACAACGACGTCGGCAATCACATTAGCAGGCACAATCTCGAAAATGCTCAGACAATGAGTACGAATGAGTAAGAGGCATGCTCAAAGGCGAAGCGTGGCAAGAGCAATGGGAACCGCCTCAAATACATGCCAACCACATTGTGAAAAGCCGCCAAACGTGTAGCAACAACAAGCATTAGAGGGGAGCAAGAGGTGGGGGAGGGGAGGAGAGGAGAGGAACAAGCGCCAGAGCCAAAGTCAAAAGCGTAATTGAAGCTTGTGCCTCAGTTAAACGCAGGTTGATTATGTCTACTGGCTTTTCATGGTGAGCCGCGGCGGCCGCAGACAACGAGCAGCAACGAACAACGAACAACGAACAACAGCAACAACTAGCAACAACAACAAAGATAACAAACAACATGTTGGCAGCAGGTTCAACTTGCCACAAGGATTATGCAGCCTGTAGCTGCTTCCTGGTTGCCTAAAAGCCCGCAACCGAAACTGTAACCGTAACGTACACACCAAAAAAAAAAAAAAAAACAAAAAAGCAAAGTAAAAATACTAAAAACACTAACTGAAACTGAAACCGAAACCGAACAAATCATTTGATTTTCAGCCGTATTCCATTTGTTTTCCCCTCTCGCCCTCCCTCTGCGCGCAACAAACAAAGTCAACGCAAATTGCGAGCTCTATGGCACGTTGAAATATGTCGCCGTTTGTGGCAACATTGCTGCCGCTGTTGCTGCCACAGCTCTCCTGCCTCCGCCTCCGCCCCCTCCTCTTCGTCCTCCTCTTGGTTACCACGTTGTCCGCCCTCTGGAATTGACAGTTTTTGACTGTGGCAATTTAAATGTGCAACGAGGCTGCAATAACAACATCGTCGTGATATGGCAATTGACTTGATTGGTATTGCAATTCTGGCCAACGGCGCATTTCATTTAATGGCTAATCCATCTAATACAGGAAGCGCAGCGAATCGTATTTGCATACTTAATGAGACGAGCCGCCGCGGCGTCAAGTGACACTTAATCATGTGATTAATCTAGTAGCGGTAATCGCTGAGTACTTTGTACATTGTGATAAGCAATGTTCCAATTCAATGAATAAGGTTGTGGTAAACAGAAAGTGAACTTAATTTTCATGATTAATTTACAAATATAAAATACTTTTTTAAAATCATTCGAAAGATTCAACTTAACTTGATCATAACTGTTAAAAAATTGAGTTAGACATTTACTATTTTGAAAGCACGTGAAAGCTTCTAATTGAGAAAACATTAGATGCTAAATTTTATAAGTTGTTTGTTTTTTTACAATTATAAACTTAAATTGTGAGCATTAATTGGAATGAACAAAAACAATTTCATAATGGACTTAATTTTAATTAAATTAATTTGCTATTAGAAAATAGTATTTTAAAAGCACATTAAAGCTTAAGAAACTATACTGTACTAATAATTACTTTATTACAATTATAAACTTAAATTGTGATCAACTTTATTTCTCTTAAATTAATTTACCACAAGAAAATTAGCCTTTAAAGCATCAATTTAAATCTTAAATTTTAAATTGCGTTGTATCTTATATTTATAGCATGGAAATAACACCTAAATTTTATATTATTAAGCAATACTGTTTTAAAAACAGAGTAAAGCTTCTAATTAAGAAAGCTATAACAACTAACTTTTATAAGGTTTTAGTTTTTATAATTATAAACATAAATTATGATCATTAATATCAATATAAATAAATAATAATAAATAAATTTATGATAAGAAAATACTGTTTAAAAAGCACATTAAGGCTTCGACATTAAACAGCTTTTAAAATTAACGATTAATTACAACTTGATTATTAAAATTATAAACTTTATTTGTGATCATAAAGTGTACTATTTAATATTGCTTTTATTTTTTTTGCAACAATAAAAAATACCTCTAAACGTTACATTACTAAGCTTTAGGTGCAATAAAGATTTATTTAAATCAACTATATTTTCGGCAAATGCTAAATTATATTAATTGTTACAATATCTAAAAATAAAGTGTCTTAGCTTTCCATTGAAATAGAAAATAATGCTGTTACAACTTGTTTTACGGGTCATATCATTGAGTGCCTTGAATGCACATGAAAGCAGAGTTACAGGAAGCTTAAGATCGATTAAAAAAATATAATTGATGAGTGTTAACGTAAAAGTTGCATTTAATCACATGAAAAAATATTAAAAAAAATCTAATTTCTTCATATTTTTATGTTTTATATTGATAAATACAAATCTTAAAATTAGTGTGCTCAAGATTAAAGTGAGCAATTTGGGTGTAATCAATAAATTATCTAAGCTAATTACATGATTAATTAGCGCATTGCTTTGTGACAAGTTGTTCACGTAGCTTACTTTACAACTCAATTTGCTGAGCTGAGTTCGCCTTAATCCCATTTTTTTCTTTGTTGTTGTTGTTTGTTGACATGCATAGCTTAGGCCATAAACTGCGACTTGTTAACTGGTTTTAGACCCATTTTTTTTGCTTATGTCGAGCACTCGAATTGCATAATGTTCACACAACAATGGCCAAAAACGACACTTTGAGTCGGTCAGCAGCTCATCCGCTGCGATAATTCAACTGCAACGTGAATTTTCCGCACAAATTAGCAGGTAAAATAAAACTACAAATGTTGCGTTTTCTCCTCAATTGATATAACGAGTGAAAAATTTTATAATTATATGTGTTGTTAGAAATGAGTATTATTATAGTATAGTAATTGTGTATACATATATTTGATATGATTTATTGGCCAAATGAAAGTGCTGTGTGCTGTTTGTTTTGGTCATTCGGTGTTTTTGTATTTTCGTATTTTTGGTTGGCAATTATATTTGATGATATAATCGAAGACCGATTCATAGCAAAGTCAAAATCCCAATGCTTGAGTAAACAAATTGCAACCGGTTACCGGTAACCGGTTCGTCTCCGTTCGACTCGTTACTCGTTAATCGTTACGTTTAGCTGGTTACCGGGTCCGAGATGCAGATATGGATATAGAGTCACTGCCGTAGTCCCAGTCCGGGTGCAAAATATATAGCTCTGGATCCGGTTATGGGGCGTATACATAATGGACACATTGCCAAAGTGTAAAAATAAAAATACAATATTATTAATTGAACGTCGCTGAGCTGCATACACCAAAATCGCTTAAGCTTTGGCTTTGACTTCGGGCCAGGTCATTAGCAGCAAATTAAGTGAATGTGACAACGACAGCAGCAACGGCAGCAGCAACAATAACAATAACAACAACAGCAACTGCGGAAACAACAACAAAACCACAAAGAGCAGAGACTGAAAGCCTTTCAATCAATCGCTCGCTTGCTCGCTCGTTGCCCGTCAATATTTGTGCAATAAAAAACTGGCGCAAGGCCAAAAGGGATTCGTCCGTTCAATCAATTGGGCCCCATCGGTGGAGGCCACATTTGGCTAACCTGTTGGCCGTGCGGCGCCACAAAGAAACTCATGAATCGTAACGTATCGACAGGCGGCAAGAAAGCCTTTCGCTTTTCAGCGTGGGTAGCTTGACAAGTCTTGTGATTTGCGAAGAGTTCAAAGGTGAACTTGCTTGACAGATTGACTTCAAGAATAATAGCTGTCTATGTATATAACATTTAATATTATTATTAAATTTACCAATTTATAAAGAAGTGTCGCTGTAAAACATTTTTGTATTTATCATGAACCAGTATGAAAACAAGTAAGAAAGCTACAGTCGAGTGTACTCGACTGTGAGATACCCGCTACCCATTTTGAATAAAAGCAATATATTTTGCGGTATTATTCTCAAAATATACTACAAAAATACTTAAAAAATATACCAAATGGTATATATGCCGATATAGTACCGCATTCAAAATATACCATATAATAGTTGTTATTGTATAGTTGTTATTGTATATACCAAAATTCGTAACTCTAGCTTTAAAATTACGCTTGTTATTCGATTTTTTTGATTTGCGGGGGCGGAAGGGGGCGTGGCAAAAATTACAAACATAACAAATGCTGTCGAAAAAAAATTATAGCTTTATCTCTTATAGTCTCTCTCTGTCCGTCTGTCCCTATGAACATCTAGATCTCAAAGACTATAAGAGATAGAGCTATAATTTTTGTTTGTTATGTTTGCACGCAGATCAAGTTTATTTCAAATTTTTGTATGGGGTCTTAGTTGCTTTGGCTGACAGTCTGGTATAATGTGCCGTCTATGGTATATCCTGTCTCAAAAAAAATTGAGAGAATTGATACACTTTTAGACTGCGTTATGTAATTGTTCTCACCTTTTCTTCAGATGCTAACAAAACTGCATTTATTATTATTCTTCCCAAAGCGTTTTTTTTTCAACTGCACTCAAGCAAGATGAACATAGAACTGAATAGAGCAACATATAAATCAGTTCTAAACATTTAAAATCTGTGCTAATATGAAAGCAATCATATGTTGCATTAATGATAAGAGATAGGCTCTCACAATGTTGTCTAATGATCATCTCCGACCGGGAGACTTCATGATAATGCAATTTAATGCAAATTTAATTGAATTGATTAAAAGCTGCTACATCAACGTGTTTATTAATTTAGTCTATTTATTGAATGTTTAGATGAGCAACGAATAAGTATAGATTATTTATTACATAACTTTAATGTTCAAGGTTCGTATGAAAGGATATATTGAGGATAATCATAGTTTAACTTACTTTTACGTATTTTCATCTCTATTGAAAACATCTAAAGACTTACACTTTGATACATCACAACATACAATACAATAAAAACTTATCTATTTGAATTATAAACAGTCGATCGATTTATTATTCATAACGTTAATGCACCAATTATATATATGTTAAATGATTACATGATTGAGTTAAATATAGGAACTTAATCTCTTCAGTTGCTCACTTCTTCATCGCTTCCTTTGGGGCGAATTAGAATCTTAACTTCATTCAGATCAATAGAATACCAAGATAGATTTTGCCAGTATGGTACATTTAAATTACTGCATAAGAAAGAAAAAAATTAATAATTATGTGTATTCCATCAAAAATAACAATTTGCAATATTTACCAATCAATACAAATATTGTATCACCAGCCACTTTTGTTAATATCTCCGCAATTATAATAATCACCAAATTCGTTTAATGTTATGAATTTCATGTTTTCGCTGTCTCTCATCGCATCCTCAATAATAGTTCCATTGAATTTACCCAAACTCAGTGCGAATCCATTGTCTTCATCAGATATTTTGAAGTCATCATAACGAGCGTTGTAAGTACTTTCATTCACAGCAACCAAATGTATATAAAGTTCGTAGTGCTGCATACTCGTGATACGATGTATTTTCTCGAGCCCGAGGATGAAATCACTCTCATGGGAACCGATACCGTTGCGATACGTTGTCCAATCCTTATTGAAATCCTCACATCCCCAAACTCGTTGTTGTATTACAATCCATCCAGGTCCAGCTAACTGACTATCGCATAAAACATCGAAGAAACCTACACCAGGAACATTGAGTTGATGAACGCCAGGAGAATCTCCAAAAGGCGATCAAATGGATGGAATAAGAGTAGTGGGTAAAGTCTTATTCAATTTATCAACTTCAGCTTGACATAGCTGAATATATTTGTCTTTCTTTATTAACATATTTTGACTCTCATCTAATTACAACTTAAGTGTTTGCCGTTGCTTTGTAATCTTTTCGATATTTGCATTAAGTCTCCTGATACTTTCATCCTTTTCAAATAGACTCGAATTAAGTTCAGAAGATTCTAAGCTGCTGGATTTATTTGCTACTTCTTTTTTTACATGTATCATAAAGTTTAGAAATTAGTGTTAATGTGTCAATAAATTTTGTTTGGAAATAAAACACAGATTCTAATTTAGCAACTTTAATTTGACAAGATTGCAAATCGTTTTTCCCTTTAATTATTTTGTTTTTATACTCATCTAATAGAACTGCCTCATTCATTAATATTTGATGGATTCTCACAATTTCATGATATTTTTCCATAAGATCAGAATTTAATTCATTTAACTTCTTTTCCTTATTTTCTTTGTCTTCTAACTCATTTTTAACCTGCCTAAAATAATCTAGCAAAGGTTTTACAGTTTCATAGGTGCAGCATTTTTCTGTCATTTGTCCGGCGGATTCATATGTCTGATAAGAAAAAGATGTAAACATTCTTGTACTACACTGCTTTATGTTATTGTTCTCACCTCTTCTGCGGTAGCTGTGGCCACCAGAAATATTTGAAGTATTATTATGGGAAAAAACTGAGTTTATTTTTTTCTGCTCATTTTGAATATTTCGACTGCACGCGAAAAAGATGAATTTGAAACTAAAAGTTTAATTTAAAACTAAGAACTCAGCTCTGAGTAGCTTTATCATTTTTGAGCTTTCACGTGATCAACGGATGTGGGTTCAGATCAAAATAAATAGCAAATAGTGTCAATGTCGAGAGAATGTCAACTTTATGTCACTCGTCTTAGAGAGGCTTCTTGATAATGATACTAGAAGTGACCACAGCTTTTGAGTGATTCATTTAGTGTCAGATTTTGGAGGCTAAATAAAATATATGTATTTAAAAATTGTATTTTATGTCGAAGGCAGCATCAGTGGGCCCAAATATTTAAGAATTTAACATGAACTCACAATACACCCTTACTCTCTCTCTCTCTATATTTCTCTCTCCCAATTCTATTGCTTATCATCGCAATGGTGACGGAGGTCTTGGAGGCTAAATAAAATACCATATATTTAAAAAATGAATTTTATTTATTTTGAACCTATTCGTCGAGATTGCTCGACTATAAAATTACCCTATAAATTCGTAAAAGGGTATTAATACTTTGTGCCGGCAGAAAATGTATGTAACAGGTAGAAAGAGGCATCTCCGACCCTATTAAGTATATATTTTCCTGATCAGCATCACCAGCTGAAACGATTTAGCCATGTCCGACTGTCTGCCTGTCCTTTTGGTTCATACAATAACAGCAACAGTATTTGTATCGTGAAAATTTGGTTGCGATCAGATAAAAACAATAGAAGTAGAATAAATATTTTTTGAATGCCAAAAAAACAAAATTCGATAATCGGGACCTAGCTTTTTCTTCTTCTTCTTTGATTGATAATCTAGTATACTTTGTAATCTTTAGTATATTTTGTTGTTCTATTTTAATATTCCAAATATATACCTTCACTATAGTTCAGATTGTTTGTGGTATATTTTATAATCTATGGTATATTTTATTATAATATATAATAAATATATGTGGTATATACATTTGGTATATTTTAAGATTAATATAGCACCACTCGCTAAAATTAGATATGATTTTAATGTATTACTATTTCTATATACCAAATATAGCACTTCTTAGTATTTTGTGAGGTATATAAAGTTGGTATGTTTTAAGAATAATATTACACTATTTGGAAATGTGAAATGTAATACATAAAGTATTTGAATATTCAAAACTCTTCCACTCGTTAAATGATATTCGTGAGTGCTCGTTAAAAAGTAATAAAGAAAAATATAGCAAATCGCCCACTGTAATTATGTTGTTAAAACTGTGTTTATTACTGCCACAGCTATTGAAAGCTGAAACGCAACTCATCAAGCGCCGCTCGCCTTCGTCCAGCAGCAGCTCTTGGAGCGTAGCGAAAAAGGATTATCGAATTGTAAGTCCCGGAAGCCAATACATCAGCCAGTCTGTAGTCTGTGTTTGTTGTTGTTGTCTTCATTTCCTTTACAAATAAATTTTCACTTAACTATGTCGGTCGTGTGGCATGCAACATTCAATAAGTTGCATGGGGCAGCCACAGCAGCAGCATACTCATGTCGAATCATACAGCATCGCATCGAAGTTGAAACCGGGGGCATTGTTTGCCGTGGCTCTCTTGTTTGTGACACAATTTTCCCGTTTGGCTCGTAAATTCAATTGACGGAAGCGCGTTAAAGTTGCAACAGCAGCGGCAGCTGTGGCTCCTCGCAAATGCTGCATGGTCCACAAATTTGTTGTCAATTTATACATAATGCATTTGCATGCGAACTGTGAGTCAATAAAGCTGTTCATACGTTCATTTGTTTATTTGTTTGCTTGGTGCTCGCTGCTTGTTGCTATTATTTTTTGATTGTGCACTGTAATTTATGAGCGTGTTAAGGACACAATCATGTCCTGCTTCGACGCTATTGCCACACTGTATGTGTGTGTGTGTGTGTGTGTGAGTTGACAAGGCCATTGGCTAAGCGGCAACTGGTTTTATATCAGCGTTTTGCTGAGCCAAGTGGCAAGACTTATTTGGCAAGTTCAGCAAACTTTTGCTATTGCCACACACACAACACAATACTAGAGCAAAGCAGAGCAGTGTGGTGAGGCACTTGCCTTGACGGCCATAAATTCAAAGCGCTCTCTTGGCCATAAAAACGTAGCCAAAAACTTCAATCCTATCCCTCGCCGACGCCCTCGCCTCGCCCTTTGTCATTGTCGACACCTGCAATATATATGTTCGAAACTGCGACTAAACTTATTTTTGTGTGTGTCTGAAATAAACACCAATACTATAATGTACTTACATAGATACGTATTTCAACTCACACACACACACACACACACACACACACACACACACAGACACTTTCATTCGCATTCTCGGCCACAAATGAACTCAATGCCACTTAGATTTATGGCCAGTCTCCGGTTGTTGTGGCTCTGTTCGCTTATGACCATTTGTGGTAGTTTGTATACACTTGTCAGACTGTGGCATGTGCCTCAATCTATGTGTGTGTGTGTGTGTGTGTGTGTTGCAAGGTCACGCTGATGAAGTCAGCTGCTAGTGATAGTCTGTGGCACTAATGTTTACCTTTAAACCTCAACGCAAAACCAAAATTGTAAGATAAACTTTGCATTTGCCTTTTGTTTTTGTTTATTACTTGTTTGTGTGTATGGCACCTACTTACTACACACAAGTAACTGGGGCAAGGGACACACACAAACACACACACTCACACACACACACTCGCACAGTCATGCAGCAGTTGAGCAAGCACAAAAGCACGTATTTAACTTGCCTCAAAGCAAAACTGAGGTTTTGGTGCTTCGACAGCAGCTTAAATTAGAATAATGGCTTTAATTTAAGTATCCAAATTATTGCAAGTAATTTAATTGATTCAAAAATATTATGTACAAATTTAGCATTAAAAAATTGAATATCGAAATTTTGGTATTAAATCAATTTGATACTAACACAAAAAAAAAACGCATATTGCTTGGAATTTGAAAAAAGTCTCAAGGTATTTTAATCTTTCTAGTAATAAAATGTATATTATTATACCATTTTATTGAGCTTATGAATATTTTAAAACATATTAAAAAATATATACTAATATAAAATAGAATACAATTATATTTCGAAATCATTAATGGTCTAAGTTCAATGTTTAATGTTTTCAAAAGAACACACAAATTTATTTAAACTGTCTGTACTTGCCACAAATGTCATTTCATATTAAAAATAAAGTTTAAATAAAAAGACTTTCAAAATACATTAATCTATTTTGACTATTATTCACAATCAATCTATGGGTATCATGTGTAAAAATGAAAAATGAAATAAAGAGCATACTCGTAAGAAGTGGATTTTGGAAATCATTTGATAAATTTTTAACTTTTTAGTAAGTAAATTTTTAAAATTTTCGGTCTAAATAATGCATTTTGTTTATTAAAATTACGCACAGTTTAGCATAAAAAGTGTGATTTTTATTGAGATTTGAATATTGAGCAACAATATTAAGAACCGAAAAGTTGGGCATATTAATCTAGCCAAATTTATATATAATATGAAATAAGTAAGAAAGCTACAGTCGAGTGAACTCGACTGTTAGATACCCGCTATCCATTTTGAATAAAAGAAATATATTTTGCGGTATTTTCTCAAAATACCGATTATACTGCAAAAATACTAAAAAATATACCAAATATATATACCATTTGGTATATCAATATAGTACCGCATTCTAAATATTCCATAGACGACACAATATACCAGATGGTCAGCCAAAGTAACATAATTAAGTAGGCGTTTTTATACATACAAAAGTATTTGTTTAATAACTTCGACAATTTTTATCTGATCGTAACCAAATTTTCAGGAATCATAACTACAATAGTAATTAATTAATTTGATTTGTGGGGTCGGAAGGGGGCGTGGCAAAAATTTGAAACAATCTTGATCTGCGTGCAAACATAACAAATGCTGTCGAAAATTATAGCTCTATCTCTTATAGTCTCTGAGATCCAGTGTTTCATACGGACGGACGGACAGACGGACAGACATACAGACACACAGACGGACATGGCTAGATCGTCTCTCCTTCTACCTGTTACATACATTTCCTACCGGCACAAAGTTATAATACCCTTCTCCCCTATGGGTAGCGGGTATAAAAAGCAGAGTGAGGACATTTTTATAAAACAAAATAAATTTTTTACAGTAAAACAAATTTCTAAGGCGAAAAAGTTTTTGAATCTTTCTGCTAATGCACTTGAAACTTATCTTTGGTATATACTGTATATCTCTATATGTATATACTGTATACCACAAAACGCCTGATAATAAGTGCATACATTTACTACTTCTAACTTAAACTTGATTTCTTCTGAAATTCAAAAATGTAGTCCAACTTTAGTGTGTGACGTACTTATATACGAAGCAGAAATTTGAAAAATTTTCCATTCAAGGTAAATCTAGTATATTAAGATATCCTACTGCCATCAGCTTCACAGTCTATTCATATATGTCAATGCTAATTAATTTGTGCTATTCGATAACTCTTTTTTATTTCCTTGTGTCAATCAATCAATCGTTTGGAGCAATTGCAGTTAATGCAACGTTTCATTAATTTACCTATTAAAGAGGCGGTATAATGAACAATGCCGTTGTCGTGTTTCGTTTCATTTTGTTTTCTGATTGTCCAGTTCAGTGGCAGCAAATAAACAAACGAACAAATTGAAAATGCCATTAAGTACTTAGTTGATAATTGAAAATGCGAAACAAAAGCAAAAGAGCGGACTTATTCCATCCGTTGCTTTTAATACTCACCTAACGACAATCTGGAAAAACTGCATAATTAAAAAGAGTACAGAGCGAGCGAGTGAGAGAGGGAGATGGAGTGAGTGAAAGAGCAAGCAAGATATTTGAATCTTTTCATTGTTTTGTTTTTCTTTTTTGTATAATTCAGATTACACTTTATTGTTAAGAATGAATTGAATTATTTAGTTTGTTTGTTTTTTTCATTTTAGTTGAAAGTTTCATACAAAACTCTCTACGAATTGTTTTGTTTTGTTTTGTTCTTCGTGTTGTGATTGGGTTTTTGTTTTTCATTCATTTAATCATAATCATAATAATAATAATGCAGTATGACATAATATATATATATGTGTGTGTGTGTGTGTGTGTGTTTGTGTTGTTGTTGATCTCAGGGTTTCTATATATTTCTGAAGTATATATAGAGACACAGCTTATGTAGAGATATATATATATATATATAATTCGATTTACCTAGAAAACAATTTACAAATATATAAAAAACGAATTCATCTAGTTAAACTAAGCATATAAAAAACGATCTATACGCATTGTATATATATTCTTATATATACTATATACTTATGCTTCCTTTTTAGACATTTTCTTCATCATCTTCTTTAAACGTTCTCTTCATTTATTGTTTTATCTGCTTTTGCTTTCATTTTTGTCCAGCTTGCTTTTTGTTTTATTTCAAATATTCTTTTTCCACTTTCGGCTTTTATCCAGGAAAAAAATTGTGTATACAACTGAGCCATAAATATTATATGGTATTTATGTGCTGTGTTCTTTTTGTGTATGTTTTTTTTTATTTATGTTCGCGTTTAAAAGCATTTAAAAAAACCATTAAACAAAATACACAGGTGAATAGCAAAATAATAGTTCGAGAAATGCGGCGAAAAGCGAAATAAACCGGAAAACTGAAATAATAATTCCAAATATTGCGTATACGCCAGCGGCACCCAGAGTAAAATTCCAAAAAGGTTCCGGGGCTACAGTATGCACTCGCTGTGATGACCAGCAGAACTGTTATTACATATTTTTTAGGGGGTTTTCAAACACAAAAAATGGAAAGGAAAAAACTTAACTAAAAATCATTTGTAACTGTCAGTGGCAGGGCTGGGCCTACATTTGCATATGTATGGGTGATTGTATTCGTGTGTATGTGTGAGGGTCGAATGTGTGTGTGTGTGTGTGTGTCTGCAATGTGCAACAGTCGTACTATGGCTACGCTTAATCATACATCATGAATAAATGAAGTTATTCAGCTGCTTTTTTTTTTGTTTTCTTCTTTTGTATATAATTAATTTCAGTTTTTCATCATTTGCTTTTTCTTTTTTTTTACTTTTATTTAAAGTCATTTTGTGTGTGTGTGTTTGTATTTGTTTTTTTTTTTTTGTTTATAGAGGGACTTGGTTGTTGTTGTAAATATTGTAACATAATTCATATGCCATTATATGCTAAATTTAAATGTAGATTTTTGTTTACTCGTGTGTTTCATCATTATCATAATTATTATTATTATTATTATTATTATTATTAAAAATTTAACCATTTCTTCTGTTTTCTTCATTTCTTTTCTTTTTGCTCAATTTGCACTAAAAACTTAGCATAAAAATTTAACAATATATATATTTATTTCTTGTATATATATTATATATAGATACTTTTCTTTGTTTTCTTTCTTGCGTGTTGTTTTCTTTTCATGATTTCTGTTTTTCGCATCATCTCAACTGTTTTTACTTTTAACTTTTCCACACGGCAAATTTTGCATTGATCTGTTCTTTCCCATTCATCTTCTTCTTCTTCTTCTTGTATGTATTATGTATGTTTTTTCTATGTTTTATGTTTTTGCTGGTTTGAAAGCTGCTCCCTTGCTTTGTATAAATTATAACTAATTCATTATTCGCTATATATATAATATATATGTATATATATACATATGTGTATATATGCATGTATATGTGTGTTGTATATATATAAAGTATTTACTATCATTTATTTTCTTTTAATTCTTAAGGCCAAAAATGTCCGAACGTAAAGTGTGTGTGTGTGTTGCTGTAAATGTTTTAAGGCCCAAAACGAAACTGGCTAAAAGATTAATTAAATTAACGATGATGATGGAATTGCAATTGGTAATTTATTGTTGTTACTGTTCTTGTTCTTGTTGTTGTTGTTGTTGTTTATAATTTGTTTATATATTTATACGTGTATATTTAGTTTATTTAATAATATGCCTGCCTGTTGAAGGGAGGAGTTGGAGAGGAGTTTGTTGCCAACAAATCGATTTGGCTAATTGCAATTTAATCTAAAAAATCAAATGTAAATCAATGTACTTATGGTTTGATGAGGTGTCTTGAGCGTGGGGCGGCGGTGATGGGGGCGTGGCGAGGGGAGAGCGGGTCGATTAAGACACACCAATTATCACCTACAAAACGAAAGTTTGTGGTTCTTCTTTTTATTTTTTTTTAACGCTACTTTAACTAATGTATGTATGTGTTTGTGAAGGGGTGTGTGTGTGTGTGAGGTGAAGGGGGAGGGGGAGTGTGTGCAAGTGTGTGTAACGTCTTTGTGTAGTCAGTCATTTTATTTGATAAATCAAATCGAGAATCTAATGCAATTATGATGACATCCAATTTGTATTTTTGTTTGTCTTTAAATGTAATTCATGTAGGAGAAAGAGAGGATGAAAGAGGGGGCGTACGATAAAAGGGGGGCGTGGTTAGGGGACTGTCCGGGTTTTGTTGTGGCGTGCGGTCCATCAGTCTGTTTGTTTGTTTGTTTTCATCTCTTTCATTCTTCTTGTTTTTGTTTTTTTGTTGTTGGTTGTTTTTTCTGTTTTTTGGTTTTTTTATTTCTTATAAGTTTCGCTTAAAACAATAAACTTGTAACTTGATAATTACGATATAATTTTCATCATTTTGTTTTTTCTGTTTTTTTTTTTTTTGTTTTCCATTCTCAATATTAACATTATCATTTAGTACAATTTATTTATGTATCTTTTATTGTATTTGTATATCAAAAGTGTTTCTGTTCATTTTCATTTTTCATCTTCTGTTGTTGTTGTTGTTGTTTCTGTGTTTTAGCTAAACTATTAAAGTCTGTTAATGCTTTTTTTTATTTAAATTGTGTATTTTTTTTTTGTTTTTTTTTTTGTTTTATTCTCATTTAAATCTAATAAACCTTGGAACCGGAATTTTTTGGGGGAAAAATGCTATAAAATAGTTAAACGAAAATGATAAAAGTTTTTGCTCCTAAATGTGTTTTTCTTGTTTTGTTTTGTTTTTTGCAACTTGTTTTTTTTTTTAAAGTGTTAAACGTAATTGTAATTGTAATTATTTAAACATTAAACATTGATCATAATTATATAAGAACACATTTTTCCGAGATATTCGATTTTGTTTTTTGCATTTTTTTCCATTTTTTCGTTTTTTCGCATTTTGTTTACAAAAATTGTATTTGCATTATGTATAAAAAATGATAATATATAAATGATTATATATATATTTATATGTACGTAATGTAATTTTATATTTATATATATAAATTGGTTTTATATATATATATTGTATATATAATACACATGTTTTTAGTTTACAACAAAAGGCAGAGACAACCTAGAGGGTTAGAGCGGTGTTTTATATTTTTTTTGTTTTTAATTTTTCTTATTTTTATTTAAGGGACTTTGAACTGAGGAGGAGAAGGAGGAGGAGGAAGAGGGGAGCATATCATGATATCAAGCTGAGCTCAGTTTTACAAAAAAATGAAATGAAATGAAAATTTAAAATTGCTTGTTCATTAAGTACTTGGCTAGAGGGCGGGGGGCGTGGCTATGTTTTGCTTACATGCTTTTATTTGCTTTGCATAACTGAAAACTATTTTTGCTTATTTTCGGTTTTGTTTAGCTTTTTCTTGCTAAAATGCATTTTGACTTTTTGTTTTTTTCTGTATATATATTTTTTTGTTTTGTTTTGTTTTTGTTGTCTATGAAGCGAAATATTAACTGAGTTACGTTTTAAATTTATTAAATTGTATTTGCTTTAGTTTTATTTTTTGTTTTGTTTTTGATGTAATTAGCCTGTGTGTGTTTTCATCATTTGCATCCTTTTGTTTTTTTATTTGTTTTTTCTAGAAAAAAGTATATATAATATTTTTGAAATATTTTTGCTTTGTTTTTTTTGTTTTTGTTTGTAGCTTTTAAGTGAGTCCTCGGCCAGGATCACATCCTTGGTTGTATGCTAGCTTAAATGATGATAAAGTTTTGTTTGTATTGATGTTGCTTTCTGTTTTGCTGTTGTTGTTGTTGTTGATTATTGTTGTTGCTGTTGTTGTTATGCCGCCTCAGTCCTCCAGCTGCAGTGGCTGCTCCGGTGATGTTGCCGTTGCCGTTGCGGTCGCTGTTGCAAGTATCTGCAGCGGACAACCGGCTGCAACATCGGCCACAGAGCCAGCTGATGTGTCCATAAAGATCGGCTCTGGTTATGTCAGATCCTGTTGTGAATCTATTGAGAATAGCTCCTTGTACAGCGCTGGGAACACAACATTCGGATGTTGTTGCTTAAATTTGCTCAGCGCTTCCATGTGCAAAATCGAAATATCGCTGCAAGTGAAGTAAAAAACAATTTTTGAGTTTGTTATTACAAAATGTATTGATTAAGAGACTTTACCGGAAATTGGGTATGTTATTGAGGAGCGTGTCCAGCACGGTAACATCGCCCTTGAGCGGCGCATGATTCGTTTCCAGCTCCTGCCGTATTGCATTCATGCTCAGATTGAAAAGCCTCTGTATTTCCGTATTGCCGCGCACTCCATTGCGTTCTACAAAACAAAAAAGGAATATACATTTAATATATAAAAGTAATTGTGTTTTAAAACAACTAAGAAAGATAAGAGTCAAGTGTGCTCGACTGTGAGATACCCGCTATCTAGTTTCAATAAAAGTAAGACAGTATGGTATTATTCCTAAAATATACCAAATAAGTTTACCGAAAAATATTGCAATATATTAAAAACTATATGTGGTATATTGATATACTTTTACTTTGAGCAAATAGAGACCAAAATATAGCAAATTGTCAACCAAAGCAACTAAGTTCCGAAAGCATAAGACATTTTTTTTTTATTGTTATTCTTAAATATACCAAAGACTATGAGTAGTATATATTGATATACTTTTACGTTCGGAATGAACCATAGAGATCATAAATTAACCAAAGCAATTAAAATCTGTCATCATCTTCTTAAAGAACTTCTGCACATTTTATCTGATTGCAACTTCATTTTCAGGAATAATAAATACTGTAGATATTATTGTATGTATTTAAAATCGAGTATCAAACTAAATGCGTATATCGAAATAACAAAAAAAAATATCAAGGAATGTTTTTTGGTATATCAATATACCAAGTATTAGGTTAAAAATACTTTGAATAGTTAAAAATATACCAGATTGTCGAACAAAGCCATAGAGACTTGACTGCAGCAGTCTTGTTTTTATGAGGAATTATTTCTTGAATAAATTTAATTATGTCTTAAATAATTTTTAGGGTTTTTATCAGATCGCATCCAAATTTTCAGGAATTATACTACTATTATAAGTACCACACATCTAATACCGGAATACATAAAACAATAAAATTATACTGAAGGCTGTATTTTTGATATCAATATACCAGATTGTCAACCAAAGCAATTGAAACCCGTCAGCAGTTTTTTCTTAAAGAACTTTTACAGTTTTTGTCTGATCCCAACCAAATTTTGGCAGTTGTTACTAATACATAAATTTTCTGTTGTCGCAAAGTTTAAATATATACTCTTCTACTCTATGAGAAGCAGATATAAGAAAAGAAGTGATCTCACCTGGCCAGAGCAGCACTAAGCTCTGATATAGCGCCAGTTCGGTTTCAGTCAGTTTGAGTTCGGCTATCGATTTAGCCGTTTGGAAAATGCGTGACACCAGACGCATCTCCTCCGAGTCGGATGTGTAGAATGCCTCCTGAGGCAGCATCACATCGCCATACAGTACAGCATTCTGTGAGAGATCTAGCAATCTGGACATGCGAACAATCGCCAGCTCAAATGAGCCCGTCTTCAGCAATAATATCTGGAAAGGGGAATTGAAGCAAATTTAATACAATTTCATTGAAGTTGAATATGTATTCTGGTCACTCACCTGATCATCTTGACTGAGTCGCATAAAGCCCGGTATTAGCTTTGCAAATTCGATAATATTCTGTATCATTTGTGTCAGCTTCTCGGCACAGTCCAGCCAGAGTTCCTCTTGGCCCAGATTTTTGTAATAGAGTATGCGCGATAGATCCTAGTTGAAGGAAAGTTAGAATTAATTATTAATATTTCCCGGATTTAGAGAAATGGTAATTTACATATTTGTATTTGTATTAATCTTTCACACAATAACTCTCCAATGTTTAAGTTCGCTAAACTAAAATAATCAACTTTAAAGAAAGCTACAAAATGTATTCCTTATCTTTCACTTTATAAACTTAAATTTGCATAAATGCGTAACACATAAATAAATAATAAATAAAAAAAAATAATCTTTTAAATTCCTGGCCATTAGTAGCTATATTTTGAAAGTATCCTGCAGAACTCAGCTCAACTCTGGTTATTATTTACAGCTTTTTTTGCATTATTTGAATTTAAAGCTATAGTTTTCATTTTTAAAATTGTTGCATTCGTATTTACAATCTATGTTATAACCTAAATTTTGAAATAACTTCTCTTTATTATTAAGTTGCTTTTAACTATTTGATCAACATCTTTTTTTGAAGTAATGCGAACTTTTCAAAGCTGACATTAAAATTGATATCTATTGGGTAGCCCAAAAAGTAAATGCGGATTTTTCATATGGTCGGCGTTTATAATTTTTTTAACTGCTTGTGACTCTGTAATTGCATTCTTTCTTTTGTCAGTTATTAGCTGTCACTATTAGCTTGCTTTAGAAAAAAAGTGCGCGTAATTTTGTTTACATATGTTTGATTGGCGCCCTTTTTAATATGGAGTCCACAAAAGAGCATTTTCGTCATATTTTACTTTATTATTTCCGTAAAGGAAAAAGCGCAGAGAGAGTTGCTAAAAAGTTACGTGATGTTTATGGTGATAAAGCCTTAAAAGAAAGACAGTGTCAAAATTGGTTTCGCAAATTCCGTTCTTGAGATTTTTCACTTAAAGATGAGCCATGGGATTGGAAAGGTGTGGTATATTTTGAGCTGCTTCCAAGGAACCAAACGATTAATTCGGATGTTTACTGTCAACAACTGGACAAATTGAATGCAGCCATCAACGAGAAACGGCCAGAATTGATCAATCGCAAAGGTGTCATTTTCCATCATGACAACGCCAGACCACACACATCTTTGATGACCCCGCAAAAACTGGGACAGCTTGGCGGGGAAGTTTTGATTCATCCACCTGTCCTTGCACCATCAGACTACCATTTATTTCGATCTTTGCAGAACTCCTTAAATGGTAAAACTTTCGGCAATGATGAGGCTATAAAATCGCACTTGGTTCAGTTTTTTGCAGATAAAGGCCAGAAGTTCTATGAGCGTGGAATACAAAATTTGCCGGGAAGATGGCAAAAGTTTATCGAACAAAATGGAAATTATATATTCGACTTTCTTTTAAAAAATCCGCAATTACTTTTGGGCAACCCAATATATCTCAATATCAATAATGCTTTGCTTTAAATGCTTAAAAGAAATGTTCGAACAGTTATTATTTGTAAAAAAAAAAAAGTACTACATAATTCCTAGTTAAATGTTAATTTAAATTTTAGCTAACCAGAGATTTTGTCTCCAACCTGCACTTCATTTGTAATCAAATATTGAGACGCAGCTTTAAGAATACTTTGTAGTTCAATCCCTACTTTACTTATACAGTTCTTAAAGTGAATTTTTATTCCTAATGCCAGTTCGTTCTTCCTTCCTCATCTCACCTGTGGCTTTCGGAACATGTCATGCACAGATTCCAGTTTGGTATTTGTATTTGCATGCGCCTCCGCCAGAGTTTTGATCAGCACATCATTGATATCGCCGTCCGCTGCAAAAGTGGACCAAAGATAAGGCGAATTTCTAAATAAATTGACTTTAATGAATTCATTTGGCATACCATGACTAATAAATTCGGGATCGATCATTGTACTGCGTGGCTCATATGTGGTGCTGTCCACATAATCGGCCGAGATATCATATTGCATCGTCTGTTGCGGGGTCACCGATGCCGAGTAGCCATAGGGACTGCCATAGCCGACCTCGTTGTTTGAGTAGCCGCCGCTGTAGCTGATGAAGGAAGGAATCAAAAGTTATATCAAAGTACAATCGATAGACAACAATTTGCTTACCTGTTGTAGTTGTTGTGCTGCAGCTGATCGCTGCTTGAAGGCGTCTGTGTATCGTACACTGAGCTATCCGGAGCGGCATCGCTTTGGGCACGCATCTGAGCTCGATGGAAACGCACCTCGTCCTCTACTTTTTCGCGCTGTTTCTTGGACATTCTGCCGAATTTTACAGCTGCAAAGAGGGGGGGAATTAGTTGATGGTGATGCCAACAATTAGTTTATTTATTATATTAAATCGAGTATTTAATATTACAATTAATAGAAAAGAGAGTAATGGTTGCTTTTGGGGATAGTTATCGCTAGATAACTATTGTATATTATAAAAAAAAAAAGTTTTTCTATGACAAAACAAGCGAAAAACCCATTAAGAAATGTGCTCGACTGTAAGATAGTTGCTGAAACTTTCAATAAACGTGAAATATTATTAAATATGCTAAAATACCCCAATAAAACTATCATTGATATACCATCACATTCCAAATATATTGAAGTCTCTAAAAGATACCATATTACCAACCCAATCTACAGAAGGATTTTGCCGTATAGAATAATTTCCAAATTTTGCATTTCACACAAAGATAAACTGTCATTGAAATACTACTACATTCAAAATATACCAAAGATTTAAAAATATACTATATTACCAGCCAAATCTACTGAGGGATTTTGCCGTATAGAATAATTTCTTGAACAATTTTCAAATTGCACTTCATGCAAAAGCAAACGATAATTGATATACTACTACATTCAAAATATACTAAAGATTTAAAAATATACCATATTACCAGCCAAATCTATAGAAAGATTTTGCCCTATAGAATAATTTCTTGAATAATTTCTAAATTTTGCAAGCCACAAAAAAACTTTCATTGATATACTACTACATTCAAAATATACCATATTAGCAACTAATACTTGAATGGACGGACAGACAAGAATAAATATATAATACTTTATAAGATTAGACATTCCTTCTGCATTTGTCTACAAAATTAAATGCTTTTCTTATTTTATTTAGTATACTATATCTAGTATTTAATACTTCATTTAATAGAAAAGAGAGTACACCAAAAAATGATTTATAAATGTATCCCTCTAATAAATATTGTGTATCTTTGTGAATGTGTTTGCATCATCTTCTTACCATCACGACTCATTCCCAGTTTTAGGCACTTTTGCAGTCTACAGTATTGACAGCGATTCCGATTAACGCGATCCACGACGCATTGCTTATTGCGGGGACACTGATAGTTCACAACGGAGCTCTGCGATCGCCGGAAGAAACCTTTGCAGCCCTCGCAGGTGATGACGCCGTAATGCACGCCCGATGATTTATCGCCACAGACTTTGCATGGAATTATTTCAATTTGAGCTGCAAGTAAGGAACAAAACAAATGGGTTTTCAATTAGTTATTTTGTTTTTTTAAAGGAATATATAAAAACGAATTTTACTAATACCAAAAAAGACATAGAAATATATATATTTAACTATATCATTTAGATTCCATGCGAATCTTTCAATTAAAATTGAATCAATTTCTAAGCGCAACATTTTGTTGCGTACAGTTGAGTTCTGAGTACAGTAGTTATTCGTAACGTGGCAACCAAGTGTAACTGATGACTATATTACACGGTAAATGTTGCGATTGTTAAGTGAATTAGGTTCGAGAGGCCTATTTACATTGTTCCCAAATACTTTGTTCCGCCTGCTGTCTATGGTAAACCCTTCACCTCACCTTTCCTTGTGGCTAACTGTTTGGGTATAGAATTATTCAAAGACCATTAACTGTAACCGTATGGCCTCTTGGCCCCCATGCAAAAGTAATGCAAATTGAAGTTGTTCGTGGCAGACAATTTGCTACAATGCGCCATTAGGATTATTGCTTGGGTTTAGTAGGTTGCCCATTGTCGTCGCATAACAATGCGGGATTCGCCTAAGAACTAAGTACTTATTACGCAATAGGTAAGCGTACACTTCGAGAAATTTGACAGCATAAAACTTAGAGCATAAATATATAATACTTTTAATTATAATATATGTTATAAGAAAATGTATTCACAAATTACATTATAAGAATAACATAATCAACATTTAAATTATTATTTGATATAATAGTGTAAATTTATATTTATCAATTGTTTTAATATAAAACACAAATGTTTAGGGACTCCCAATTTAACATTTTTACAAAAATCTTTTTGCGCAAGATCATGTGAATATTTTCTTTAAATTCTGCTGGAAGTAAAATATCTCTTTATATCAATATTGCATTTTTTTTTACTCTTTCTTCTTTTTGTAAGGTATTTATATATCAAAATATATAAATATTGATTTGGAGTTTCATTGCTAATATTTCTGAGAAACACTTAAACATTTTTAATATTTTTTATATACTTTTTCCTATTATTCCTAATTTTTCTGAGAAACACTTTAACATTTTAAATATTTTTTTATATAATTTTTGAGTAACAGTATTTTTATTCATTCTTTGTTTTAAAATGTCTTTTTATTCTTAAAAGATTGAATATTAATTTTAACACTTGTTAAAAAAGTATTTTTTTCTTTTTATTGTTATTGATATCTATTAATATTTATTTTGTGTATTTATTTATATATTTGAATAACAAAAAAAGCCATTTAAATTCGTTGAAAAAGTTTCTTTAATTTTCTTTACACAACAATAATTATGTTTGCTAGTTGCACAATTCACACGAATTTTCGGCGAGTGTAACACGACATAACATAAAATGAGTAAAGTACCTTAAGCCACTTGTTCGGCTAGACAATGGGACTGAGAAGCGACTACAGCGCCAGCTTCAGTTCAACTAAATTGTTGTGCGAGCATGTGTGTGTGAGTGTGTGTGTGAACGACAGCTGTTGGGATTCCCTCACAGTAAAGCACCAATCCTTTTCAACGATGATGTAATTTCTGCGCGGCGGCAAACAAAAAGAGAGCAGCAGACGCATAGCAACAACAAAAGGAACAACAACAACTAAGACTGCTGATCAACTGCAGGCACACACACACGCACACACACACTTGCTCGCACACAGATGCGCACTTGCAGCAGCAGCAGCCAGCATCCGCAAAGAAGAACTGGTTCTAGGCAGCGCTTTTGGGCACAGTTGATTACGATTACAAAAGCTACCCGCACTCCGCCCCTGTGCTGCAGCAGCAACAGCAGCAGCATCGCAACAGCTGAATCCGCATTCATTTGCGCTGCTCTCGAACTGAGGCGTATTGTGTAATCCAACGCTTTGCGTATTTACCCACGAGGATGAAAGATGCGCGCTGAACCGAAAGCAGACAAACACAGACGCAGTCAGCACTGGCAGCGCAGCAGCAGCAGAGCGTCAGCAGCAACAGCAAAAGCAGACACAGCTTCCGCTGCAGTTGAAAAATGTGCCAAGTCGCTTTGTTGTTGCTGCTGCTGCTGCTGCATTGGGAGAAATGTGTGACAGTTGATGAGCGTCAGAGCGAATGAGTAAGAGACGTCTGTCAGTGTCTGTGTCTGCCACTGTGTGTGTGTGACTGACTGAAATGTTTTTCAAGTGTCAATGAACTTTTCCAACACGGCTGTATCACACACCATAATACAAATCATACAACAATCACACACACACACAAACTCGCATTCACACTCACACAGTTGCTTATTCTCATTCTCCATTCTCGTGAGTGCGCGATGCGAATGAAAAGACAAAAACATATTGAAAAGAAAGTTCATAGCGTGCGCTCTCTTCATTCTTAAATGCGCTCTCTTAAGCGCATGCGTTATCACGCTCTTATTCTCGCTCTCTTTCAGCACAGAGCGAATGCAAGCGCAATTGAAGAGCGAACACTAAACGCAGCGTGCAGTGCAACAGACAACAGTTTTTTTTTTCGTTTTTTGGTTATTTTGAAATGTGTGTCGTCACCAGCGGGCGCTGTTGGCTGTAGGGAAGAGGGTGGAATTGGGGTGTTCGTTGACTTGCTCGTTTGTGTGACTGTTTCGACTGTTTCGAGCATCGCTTAAAGCGCTTTAAACTTGTAACGTTCTCAGACATTACAAAATGCCTCCTCACAACGAACGAATCAAACACGAACAGTAAACGAATGTTTAAGTGTGTGTGTTTGTGTTGGTAAATCTTTATCTTTATCGGCTTAGCATTAGCTGTAAATGTACGTGCGTGCTTTTTTTTGAAGGCGGATAAGAAGAACAACAAGCTTTAAACATGTGTGTTGTACAGCATGTTGACAACTTTACCGTTATGCTGTCGCATCAATATGCAAAAGGTTTTGTTGATGTACACGCTAAGAAGCGTATTTCGACTTAATGGCCTCGCATTTAAGTTAGAGAGGGAATTGAAATCCGTCTGTCTGTCTGACTGTTTACATATTTCCCGATAAATCCGAAACTATGCGAGTTAGAAGTATGAAATTTGGACAATACATTTAAAATTACAAATACTTTAAACAACTCGATTAATTCTAATTTTAAATTGTAATAAAAAAAATATGTTTATCATTACTTTAGGTTGTATTTTAGTCATATTTAGATTTGTATCGCACAAATTTCATGTAAAACTTCACAAGAACTTTAAAAGACATCGAAATTCATGAACTAAACACGTGTACACAAAGATCCATAAATGCGTAATTGATGTGTGCTCCATTATTTGCTAAATATTTGTTCAATAATAATAGAAGCAGCCCAACAAGTATTCCTACTCATACTCCAATTTCTCCATTGTCTTTTAGAATTTTATTTGCTAAAGCACAATCAAAAGCAAATAACTCTGTGACATACTTTCGAAATGTGACAAATATTTGCCAAAATTTATTTGTCATCGTAAAATAACTGTTTGTATTTGGATATGTAGGCAGTACCGCCCACAACCAACAAGACAGATATATTACACGCAAGTACTTTTCGAATTTGAATTTATGAAAAGATGTTCTACATTTACCATAAGTTATGTCTGACGCATTCCTCATATGTATGTATATACTTGATTAAGTAATAATTTATGTTTTAAAATGTAATTATAAAATATATTTCTTAATTTGATTTACATTCTCACAATATCACTGAAAATTTAATACGAAAATCGTCTACGAAAAGCATGTCTTTAAAGTGCATTAATTAAAATATCACCCATTGATAAATCCATAAATTTGTCGACTTTGTTTTTCCACAATGAAATTCAGCGCATTAAAGAAAACGCTGAGGAAATGAAAAATAATAAAATAACGCATACGCACCATAAGCATTGCCAGCAAAACGAGTAACAGTTAATTAACTGCTGTATGTGCTATAAGAAAAATGAAAAACGACGCAAGAGAGACAGTGAGATTGAGAGAGAGGGAGAGAAAAAAGCGCCGCAAGTGCAAACAGCAATTCGCCAACAAGTTTTCCACAGGCTGCGCAAACGATAATTTAAACGTTGTGCAAAAATGCACAATAAAATAAAATTCTGAATGGGCCACAAAAAAGAATCACATACACACACACACACACACACACACACACACACACACATGTACAACAGCGAAGAAGAAGAAGAGGAGGAAGAAAATGCGAAAATATTTTTGCATATGCAATTTATTTTGCATGCCTGCGGTATTTTTTCTGCTTCTGCTTCTTCGTCTTTGCCTTCCACTTCATCTGCTCACCGCTGCTGCGTTTTCTTGTCATCGTTTCCCGCTGGGTGCAGCAATAACCAGAAGTCAAAATTAATATGTTCTTCTTTATTGCAAATGCAGGCACAAAAGCAACACAAAACAGCAAAAAAAAAAAAAAAAAAAAAAATACCTACATGCAAACAGTATGAAAAATTAATATGCAGCGACATGTGCGAAAAAAAGTACGCAGCAAAAAGAGATAAAACAAAAAGTAAAGTATTTAAAAAACTACAGTGTAGAATATACTGCATATGATTTGCAGTTTTCGGCTGCAACGAGCGCGCCATCAAATAAAACAAAAACAATAATAATAACAATAACAAAGGCAAGCTACATAATAGCAAAAGCAGCAGGCTCAGCTCCAAAAAGCAATCGAGACAGAGCAAAGACGTAGACGCGGAGAAGGGAAGAGAGAGCAACAGCAATAACAACAACAACAGTAACAGAGCAGCGTTCAAATGAAGTCGCAGTCGCAGTCGCTGCTGCTGTCAGCTATTGCACAAGTTGTCACGAAGCGAATACGAGTTCGGCAAACGAACACGAGCGCAACACATTCGCATTCGCATTCGCAAAAAGCAGCTTCGTAAGTGGGTCAGCGAGCTGTGGGGTCAATGCACCGCCTGCCTGACAGGCCTGAACTGCTGCTGCTGCTGTTGTGAGAGAGTGAGCTCATAATAATAATAAAACAGCGCCAACTCACAACTTTACACACACACACACATAGCTTTCGTGGCTGCTCTTTGCTTGAACGCGCGCGTGGTCTCTTTGCCTGTCCACAAAAAGAAGAGAGAGAGAGAGCGAGAGCGAATCAAGTTTAAGCTTGCGCTCTCTTATGTGTGCTGCGTTCTTTCGCGTCCGCACGTTAAACATAAAAACTCGTTTGATGGCGCACAGCTTTCACAAGTGAAAAGGGAAGGGTGTAGGTAAGCCGGCTGACTGACGGAAAGAAACATACATACACATAATAAAAATGCCGTTAGAGAGCGACGTCGACGTTGGCATGGCTACGTAATGTTGGCGCTTTCTTTTCGCTCACACGCATTTGCATATGCTGTCGCTGTGTGTATGTGTGTGTGTTTGAGGAAGACGCCGTTAGAATTAGTAAAGAGCAGCAAAAAAGAAGAAAAAAATTCATTCACGCTGCTTCCATGCTTAATACAGCCATAATAATCAGCAGCGAATCATTATAATAATATAATTTTAATTTACGCGCAGTTATGCCACAAAGTCACAGGCCTAACGGTGCTTTGCAGTCAATGGCCTTTTTTTCAAGCTTCTTTCTTCGTTCTTTTTTCGTTTTTTTTTTTTTTGGCAGTTGTGATGTTGATGACCAACGCAGGCATTTTTTCTGTAATGTTTACATTTCGCACCACAGAATTCTCTTCCCCGTCTCTCTCTCTCTATCTCCGTCTCGCTCGCGGTGTGCGTGCCGCTTGCTACGTGCTTTTGTTGCCAACAAAAGATCTGGCTCATACAGCAACCAAACAAAATATATGTTCTTTTTGGCCAAAAGTTGATTGACCCACGAAATTTCACAGCCAAATGAAAACGAAGAAAGAACACAAAAATTTCACACAAATGATGTAATTTTATTTCCATCTTTGCTTTTGTTTTGTGTGTGTGTGTGTGTGTGTGTGTGTGTCTTAACTGTTTTTAGCTAGCCAGTTAGTTTGCATTTTCCTATTTTCCTATGCATAATATAATTTTTATTGTTGTTGTTTTAGAGATGAGTGTGCACATGACGTATGCGTTATATATGTATATATTGTTCTCGAGCAACAAAATCACGTATACGCCGCACGTGACAATGAAAACCGATGCGATTGTGTGTGAGTCTGAGTTAAGATACATTTTCGTCACATGATTCATATGCACGAAATTTCTCTGTCAAAATGTTTGCATACAAATCGAACATTTAACTTCTTCATTTTTTTTTTTTTGGCTACCACTTCTTCTTCTTCTTCTTTATTGTCATTGTGCATTGTCCCGACTTTAAGTCGGCATGTGTAGGAGTATCATAAATATTCATTTATTTCTGTGCATAATAAACAGTTAACAAACAGAAAGTTAAAGCCACTTTCTTTGTCTACATCGAAAGCCTTTCAATCCGCCAATTTATTGTATAATATGCGCCTCCTTCTTTGCTTTTTGCTTTGTAATATTTGCTTTTCATTTGAGTGCCTGAACTTTATTCATACCTTGAGGTATTTCAAAAGAATTCGCTCAAGTCGCTCATAATGATTTTAAGCCAGATTTTGATCTGTACAATCGCTTTAATTAGGCTTTATTGTGAAGTGTAAAGTGCAGCTGAGCAAAAAATGTTAATTTTTATTGATATTTATTTTATGCAATTCTTGATTGTTATTTCAATTAACTTTTCATTTATGTGACGAATTATTTCAAACTTAGTTCTTCGAAGTGTTGCGTTTATATTTGTAAAGTTTATTTATATTAATAAGAGCATGATTCCTAGTTTTTATTTATATTAATTTGCATTTTTTTTATTGATATTTTAATAAAATGTTTATTTATGTGTTGTTTAATTTAAATCTTAGTTCTTTGAAGCATTTTATTTATAGTTGTAAAGTTTATTTCTATTTTAAATGCATGATTTCTATGAATCTATCTAAATATATTTATAAAACAGCTTATCAGTCTTCACTATGAACTTTTAATACATTTCTATGGCTTCTAAAGTAATCACGGAAATCTCTAGATTAGTTTTCTTTCGATGAGTATTTATTTCATTTATTTTATGACTATTTATTTAATTTAATCTTTTTTATGAGTATTTATATATCAGTATTGATTTCAACTGTTTTTAATTATATTTCTTTTATATTTCATTATTGAATTAAACTTTTACTAAGTGTATTTATTTTGTCTTTTAATAATTCAAATTTAATTCGTTGTTTTATTTATTTTTTAAAACGTATTTCTATTAAGTTTACATATTTGCATTACACTCTTTAAGTAATAGACATTACAACTGCTTTTATTTTTCTCTGAACTTTAAAAATTCACGTCTCCTTAGGCACTATCTATATATATATTTATTAAACTTATCAGTGATCACAATCAGCTTTTAATCAAATTTTACTGCATGTCAAGTAAGTAAGAAAATATTTTGTCTATTTTTCTTTTTAAATGTAAAATTTATATTATATTTAAATCCTAAATTATCTTTTAATTTATGTGTTTTTATATTATATTTTATTAACAATTATTTTATGTATGATTTTATGAATATTTGTATTTAATGTAACTAATTTTCATGGCTTTAATATTAATTACCCAAAAGCTATAGTTTATTTTCATTTATCATAAATATAATTGTTTTATTATTTTATTTCTTTATTTGTATTATTTTTGATCAGCAATTATAGCTTTATTTTATGCTTCATTTTAGATATAATTATAGCTCTAATATTTGTCAGTCGTCAATGTGGTTTATGATACAAATCTAAGCAGGCAAAATCTATACTTTATTTTCATTTATAATATATTTCATTTAAATTTAGAGCTTCATTTATGGCGTATTTATGTTGTATTAAAGTTAATAATAATTTGTTTAATTTTACCTTATTAAACTGAATACAACATAAATACGCATTAAATGAAGCTCTAAATTTAAATTTAAATATACAAATATATACAAAATAAATAAAAAAAAAGAACTATAGATTTTATATTATAGCATTCATATTTGTCACTCAAGTCTAAGCAGGCAAAATCTATTGTTTATTTTCATTTAGCAATTTTAATATTTAATTTGTATATATTTGTAATATATTTCATTTAAATTTAAAGCTTCATTTAAAGCGTATTTAAGTTGTATCAAGTTATGTTTATGCGTAATTAAGTTTTATATTATTATAGCTTTCATATTTGTCACTCAAATCTAAGCAGGCAAAATCTATTGTTTATTTGTATTGCACATTTTTATATTTATTTTTATTTATAATCATTATTATTTATATTTTATTTCATTCATAAAAGTTTGGTATCAAATTATGTATATTTTGATTCAACTCTGATAACTCATCTCGCTTTGTTTAAATAATTGAAATGAATCTATTTAGCATCATCAGCTTTTTCTTCTTTGATCCCATAAACTTTAAACATATTTCGGCCATTGCATTTATTGTATTGTTGTAAATGCTTTGGAATGACATCAAAAAAACGAGCATAAGAACTGTGGAAGTACGTTGACTAGTTAAGTATTACGACAGACCCTCTGGAAAACCCTAAAGTCGACAGTCGACAGACTGCAGTCATTGCTATTCTAATGCAAAACAAATGAACAAAGCCACAAACAATGGTGCAGAGAGCAAGCATAAAACACACAGAGTGAGAGAGAGAGAGAGAGAGAGAGAGAGAGAGGGGGAAGGTACAAAGTGCAGATCGAGGTGGAGGCATGTTTTGCACCCCATAAAAAGTAGGCCCATGCATTATTTATGCACGGCTTCAAAATGCAACAGCGTCGACATAAATGAAACTCAAAAAACGAAAAAAATACGAAAAATAGCAAATGAAAAATACAAAAAACAAAACAGCAACAACAATAAAAAAAAGAGAAATACCTTGACAACCTCAAAAGCCACACACAAAGCCACGTAAGTTGACTCTTTTAGCATTACTTTTGCGCAACTTGCAACACAGCAGCAACAACAACAACAGCAACATCAACAGCAGCAACAACAACAAGAGCGGCAACAAGATTTACACTTAAATAGACAATTATTTATGGTATTTTGTTCGTGTTATTGTTGTTGTTGTTGTTGCATAGAACCAAAATACATAATGGCAAAAATGCAGTCAATATAATTTCAGTTTTTCTCAAGTTGAACACGAACTGTGGCCAAAAGCAACAACTGGCTAAAACGAGTAACTAACTTGGCTTAAACTAAACACAACGAAAAGCGCGAAAAATTCTTAAAGAAAATGCAACAAATGCAATGCTGGAAATACAGGTTTCGGTTCTGTCTAATTGAGAGAACGAAACGAAACCAAACGAAACGAAGCGAATGAAGGAACAACGCGGCGTATGCGCAATGCCCAATAACAATGAATGCCACAAACTGGCGGCGGCAGCATCAATTGTTGTTGTTGCTGTGGAGAGTAACAAAACATAAAACACGAAAATATTCTGCTGTCATCCGCCCAAAGAAGAAACAACAACGACAAAAAAAAAGTCGTTGACGTTGCATGCAAATTGTAATCAGAAAAAATCATCCGAAAACTATATACCAAATACATATACATATATGTATATATGTATGTGTATATATACTATATATATAGTAGTCGCCGCTAACAACAACAACAACAACAACAAAAACAACCGCAGCAGCAGCAGCAGCGTCTATAAAATACACAAAACTAAAAGGCATTCATTTTGTTTTTCCAACTTTGTTGTTGTTATTGCTGCCGTTGCTGCTGCTGCTGCAACTGTTGTTGTTGTTGTTGTTGTTGTAGTGGTTGTTGTTGTTGTTGTTGCCATCGCTTCCATCATGCAACTGTGCGCACTAATATCCGTCCTTGGCTCGTCTGTTCAACTTTGTCCCAGTTTTTTTCGCATTTGTTGGCGGCGCTCGTTCGCCTCTAACTTGTCGGCGAGTTGCATTTTTGTGTGTGCAGCGCATACAGCAACAGCAGCAACAACAACAACGCACACACACACACACATACTCCAACACATATATATATATATATATACACATTCGTCTATTCATTTGGCGCGACTCGCTTCACCCAGTGGGACTTTGACTGCTTCTCTTTTTTATGCTCGTCCCACAGCGCGTATGCTTAATCAAGGTAGTTGTTTTACTTTTTTGTATTGTGCGTTTTGCAGACCTAAAATAGCAGCATAGCTATTGCGTTGACATCCAACTAATAGTTGACTAATTACGCACTTTATATGCAGAGGTTCTGGCCGCATTTTAGTGCTTGAAATTACAGTGGAACAGAAAGAGAAAAATATTGCCAAGTGCAATGCAGAGTTATGCTGTTTGAATAGTTCTTTATTTATGATCTTAAGCACTTCAAATTTTTAGCTTTTCAACATAAAACTCCAGCACAGAAAGAAAATCAAGAATAATATCTTAAAACAAGATTTGTCATAAAGCATTCTTGAATCAAGATTTTAATCTTAATATAAGATCTTTGTAATCTTAAAGTGCAAATTTATCATAAAAATCTTGATTTAGGATTGTTTCAACCCAAAAATCTAATTTCAAGATTGTTCAAGACTTTTTCAATCTTTATATTTTTTTCTCTGTATAAGTATTTGATTTATATTTCCATTTAAGTATTGCACCGAAATAACAATATATCATCCAACTCTTAACATAGAGTGACATTTCTAAATATTTACTCAAGCAAAGCTTTTTTTTATAATTTCTTATTGTTGACTAAATTGTACATAAGAGAAATATATAGAATACATATTTACCAGTTAATATTTTTAACAACTCTCAATACACTTTAAAATCATTAATAAAAAGCATTTAATATACTATTATCAATATAATATTTTATTACGATTTAAAAAGCTTTCATAAAATACCCCAATAAATATAAAGCTAATATTCTGTGACAATTTAAATAACTTTTAAAAAACTTCTTAAATGCATCAATACAAAATAAATCTTACATTTTAACATTTTAAAATTCAATATAGTTTTTATAACAAATTAATCTTTTTATGTGATAAAGACCAAGTTCGCCTTTATACTTTTTGTTTCAATTGAAAAACGTTCACTTCTAAAATGCACTTTACTATTGTTCTTATAAAGTGTTCTTCTTATGAATAAATAAAATGAAATAGTTGTTGCTTTGGAATTTATAATATAGAAAACTTTATTGAGCATATAATTTTATTTACACATTTATAAAGAAATAAATCGAAGTAGTTGTTGCTTGGGAACTACTATGATGGAGAACTTTATTGAGCAAATAATATTACTTAGCCCATAACTGAAGATCACTTCATAGGGAGATTTAAAAATCGTTCTTTAATGTAACATAGGACTTCAATAGCAGTTCTATCGAATTTGATTTGCTGAGCAGCTGTTAATATTTTATTTAAATTTAAATTTTTATTTATTAATTTCTTTTCTACAACATTCACTCGATTCATCTCCACATCATCTCAACTAACAATTCTAAGAACAAGTTCTGCAGTTGCCACTGGGTCTTTATTTTTGTTGTTGTTGTGTTGTGTAGTTCGTCGCCGCATTGTGGGGCACATGCAATCTTTTATTTGCTGTCCATACACACACACACCAACACATACAAGTAAACCACATGTATAGGTATCTCTCTATCTGCATCTGTCTCTGTCTCTGTCTCTTTGTGTGTGTCAAACTCACGCACATTAAATGCTATGCGAGAGTTGCATAGATAAGATACGCAGCAGCAGCTGCTGCGGCGGCTGTGGCGAGTCTGTGGCAGCAACTGTGGCACGACTCCCCTCCCCCTACCCCCTCCTCTTCTTTTCCCTCTGCCACTCATGTTGCGTGCATATATTTTGTATGCTCAGCTCGGCCCCGTGGGGGCCACTGATGCATTGCATTTTGTCTGGCCAGATAATTGCTAGAATAATATTATTGCATCTATGCATATGCATGAATTTGTTCAACTACTGCAGCAGCTTCTGCTTCTGCTTCTTCTTCTTCTTCTTGCAATTCTATTCACATTCAAATTGCATTCATCCAAAATTTGTTTAGCTATTTTCTGCATTGCACTTTTTGACGAGGAGGCCAATAGGTTAAACATATGCTAATTAAAAGTGCTGAAAGCTCAACATAAAGATAAAATGTGCGGAATGAAGTGTTTTCATGTTTCCTCTTTGTGCTGTATTCGTAAACGTTAAAACCAAATGAACTTTCAATTTTCCCCTTTGTACCATATTCTTAAACGTTTTTAAAGCTATGTTTTTATTACTTAAAATATTCATTTAGCTCTTCGAAAATTTGAATTGAATTAAAGAGTTTAATTTTTTCATCTTTTCTTCATATTTGTAAACGTTTTAAAGGCAATTTTAGCTTTCATGTTTCCTTTTTGTGCCTTATTCGCTTTGATTGCCGAAAAGATTCTATTAGCGACTTTAAATTGAATTAAAGTTTTTTCTGTCATCTTTTTTGTCATATTCGTAAACTTTTTAAAGGCAGTTTTAGCTTTCATGTGTTCTCTACGTACTATATTCGTAAACGCTTTGAAGGTGCTTTTCGCTTTGATTGTCGAAAAGATTTTCTTAGCTCCTAAAATATTTGTGAAAATTAAGTTAAAATTTTTTTCTGTCATCTTTTTGTCATATTCGTAAACGTTTTACTTGCAACTTTAGCTTAATTTTTCTTCTATTTTGTAATATTTCTTAATGATTTTCTTATAAATTATAACTTTTGAGATACAAGTTTCGACTGTCTGTAATTTCTGTATCTCACCCTCTATTCTTAAACATTTCTGATGGCTTGTAATACGCCTGAGTAATTGCTGTAATCACTTGACACAACTTGACTCGACTACAGCTGAATATACTTCAATTCTTTTTCTTGTCTGTGCAATAGCATTGAAGTTGTGGCCTTATGACACACATTTGTGGTTAGCTTATCTCGCAATACTTAGCACTTAATAAATACTTTACTATATATACTTGCACATTTTCCATATATACACACACATTTTCCTACAGCAGATAACTATAACTATATATATATATATATATAGTACAGTATAGTATAGTAGTTGACAATCATTAAACAAAGTCTGTAACACTCCAGTGCGAGACGCCAATTCAATGAAACTTTCAATGATATTATCATCGAGAATGTTGTTAATTGACGAAATATTATTATATTGCAAGCAATCAATCTGAATGTTTAACTGTCGACACAACTCTATCAAAAAAACAAAAACCTCATAGATAACTTCTAAAGAGAGTTAGAGAGAGAGAAAGAGAGAGAGAGAGAATTTGAGGTATTGGGTGTACTTAACAATAGAAAATATAAACTATGTCTATGGCTTATCTTTACGACAAGTGCTACGAGACATTAGCAACAGGTTCAATGACCTTTTCACACACTCAAACCGAAAAGTGACTGAAGGGTATTCAGGGGTTAACATAATAATCTACATTTAACAGGTGAAATTTGAATAGAAAAGAAAAGTTGATAAAATTTAAAAATTTATTTAATTTTAAACTATTTCTTTTATTGTCTTTTCACTATACTCGACTTAAAGAGTATTTGCTATTCTGTGTGCTATTTGAGTTTCATTGTAATGTCTGGCCGCAAACTTAATGAAAATTTCCATATTTATCGCGCACAAAAGAAAACAAAAAAAACAACAAAAACTAATGTGGTTTCCAAAGTAGTTTCTGGGACAAAAGCGAATGAACTTGCCGAAAATTTGCTCTATTTGTTTGCAAACAAGTCGAAAGTTTTGAAAATATTTGCATGTGCCATATATCAATTGGAATTTCCATAACCCAAGCAGCAAAATCCGAAAAAAATGAAATTCCTATTCCCATATTTTTTTTTTTCTAGGCTTCAATTGCCCAGTTTTCTCCCCAAAGCACACATTACAAACAGCTGTCGGAGTAATGGGAATTTTCCTACATAATTGTGTGCGTGAGTGTTTGGGGAGTTCAATAATTCCATCGCCCTGACCCCACTGTACAAATATTTGAGACATTTGCCGAAAAACTTGCATATGGCGTGAAAATCAAATTAGCCAAACGGTAAAATTCAAGCGGCTTCTAGATAGTTTTTTTTCATTCTCTGTCTGTCTTTGTAAATGGAAATTCACGCAATAATTGTCAAACGCAAACAAAAGGGCCAAATTTCTCGCACAGTGTGGCAAAATGCCAAAGTTGCTGCACAATTATATGCAATTACTTTAATAAGCTATCGCTATGCAGATGGCGTTTAACAAATTATTTGTATTCATTAGTTATTATTTAATCGCTAGTTGCAGATGTGTGTGTGGTTTGTTCCACTGTGTTAACTAATAACAACACAAAACTAACGCTACTCTCGTGCTCTTTTGTTCGCTCTCTTTCTCGCTCGCTCTTCATCAACGTATGCGTAAATAATAATAATACAAGTTGTGAGCTTCTGCTGCTGCCGGCAGCGGCAGAGGCAGCAAAGCAGACAGCATTGACAAGCCATAGAAAGCATCGCATTCTACATGTGTGTGCGTGTGTGTGAAAGCGAATTCGATTGCTAGCCGCCGTCTCAGTCACCCAGCCCCTGCCTCTGGCAACTCGCATGTTGTAATATGCGTTGCGATGACGTCGACGCGTCAACGCTCCCGCATAACATCGACAGCGACAGCACACACACACTTGCACGCACGCACTCACGCACTGAACGAAAGAAGGCGATGAGAGTGGAGTGTGAGAGAGCATAAGAGAGTGGGAGCTCGACAGTGACAGAGAGAGAGCGCTGTGTGCTTTCTTGTGTTGGCGCGTCTCTGCGTGTGCGTGTGCGTGCGTATGTGTGTGTGAGTGCGTATGGATCTGTTCGGGTGAATGACCGCCGAAAATTAAATTTTTTGTCGATTTTAGACTTTTACTATGTTGACGCTGCGCTGCCTCGTCCGCTGCTGCTGATTGTATTGTACTTTGCTTGCTGAGAGAACTACACACACACAATAGCGAGAGAGTGAGAGGGAGTGATACAACTACAATGCGTTGCTTTATAGTTTGCTGCGGCGTTCGCACTATCGCGCTTAGTGTTTATGGCTGCGCTGTGTGTGCTCGGGTGGAGACTGATAGAGAGGGAGGAAGGGAGGGAGCGAGTGTTCGCTGGCTGGGTGGGTGGCTAGGGAACGACCTGCAAGCTATGTGCGTGTGTGTGCCTAGACTACACAATCAGCAGCAACAGCAACAGCAAACGCAACGCAGGCATTTCACTCGACAACAACAACGTTGAGCGACAACTTTTTGTTGCTGTTGTTGCTTTGTTGTGTGTTTCTCTTTTGAATTTTTGACGGTTTTCGCTTGCACTGTGTGCCGCAAGGGCCTGCCCCCGCCTCTGAGGGGGTGGCGAGCGAAGGGGGAGGGCTTATGATCGCCAGCCACTTTCGACAACGAATCTTGCGTTGCTTCTGTTGTTGTTGTTGTTGCTTTTTTTTTGGCCGCTTTCTGTTTACGCCGCATTTCTTTCACTTTGTACCGTACTATCTGTTTGCTGTTTCTGTTTCTGTTTCACATTTTATTGTCGTCGTCGTCGTCGTCGCTGCTCTTTTCTTTTCTTTCTGTTCGTTTCTTTCGTTTTTTTTTTTTTCTTCTGGCTGTATATTTTTATGAAGTACTGCCAAATGCGAGGGGCGGAGAAGGGAGGAGGGAAGTTGCCTGTTGCCTTTTTGGCAAAACTCAAAGTGAAAATTTCAATAAAAAAAAAAAACTTGCCATCACTTTTGCTGTCGTCGTCTTTGTTGTTGTTGTTGTTGTTGTTGCTGCTGCTGCTGTCGCGGAAGTCATAAAGGCAAATTGCATGCATATTTCGTTGAGTTTTGCGAGCGCTTTAGGGCCTGCCTCCCTCCCCTTCCCCCTTCTTTCCCTTCTACTTCTCCTTCTCCTTCACCTTCTTGTCTCCCCCTTCCCATGCCACCTTCCCCCCTGCGGTGTGCACACGCAACGCACGCAGCTAAAAACAGTTTTAGTAGCAGCTTTTTGATGGCTTTTAATTGTACGACTTTTTCGTTTTTTCGTGGTGGGGAGGGAAGCCGAAAAAAACCAACAAAGTGAAAACAAGTCACAAATGAAAATGAGGGAAAATGGGAAAAACTAACATTGCGTATTAACGAAGTGGCAAACACTCTAGGAAAACTTCGCTTTTACGACCGTTACAATAACAAACAGAAAATAAATAAAAATAAATATAAAACCTAAGATCGCTTGGCTTTAGATTTGGCTGGGAAATGCAGATGAAAACTACCTCTAAAAATTATATAAATCTTTTCCAAGTAAACTGCAACTCGATAAATGTTAAGTCATTTTAATGAGTGGGAAATTTTTTAATTTGTGATGCTCCGAGAACACAAAAAAGTTTTAAGTTATTTTCTTCTAATGAATTTCCTAATGCAATTACTTAAAACTGCAGTTTTTATTTCAGACAACGCATTTTTTCAACACTTTAGAATAATGCAAGTAATAAAGAAGTTTTTAAATAAAGCTGTTAAGCTTTCAAACTTTTCAATTAAAAATTAATGCAAATTTCATAATGCGCATTACACAGGAGCTTAAGCTATACCCTATACAAATTTTTAATGAAAACTATTAGATGAACAATTTGTTAATATATGTATTTATACTTAATCTATTTATCAATAAATTATGTTTTAATAATATTCGACACATTTTAAAAGCTTTAAATAGTAAGCTCAAATGATGAAGCAGCTTTTTAATGAAAACTGTTAAGCTTACAAAGCTCATTCTAATGCTCAATTAATGCATGTGAACTTAATAATGCAAACTGAAATGCAAAATGTGCCGCTTAGGAATTTCCCCAAAGCGTTAGTTAAGGTAACAAAGTCAATGTTTATGCTTGTAGATATTAGTGTGAGATTAATGCGTTCTCTAATTAATGAGTGCTCTAATGTAGGCATATTTTATAGCTTGTATATCGCTTGTAAACGCATAACGTCTAATGCTAAATATTTAGTTTAGGCCCGCAGCTCACGCAACTTTTGTGCTTTGATTGACTTCCAAGGGTGGTTTGCCTAATGGGGTGTGAGTTGGGGGTAAGGGGTTGGGCTAGATGATGGGGTTGGCGTCGGTGTTTGGGGATAAAATGACCATTTGCCGGTCCAAAAGGTTTACACAGACACAACACACACACAAGCACACCCAGGAATAGAGAAGGCGAGAGAGAGATTGAGGGCTGGCGATTAAGATTTATGACGGGCGTCCTGCGTTGATAGCCCCAGAAATACGCATTAACCATAAAACCAAAAAGCCTGACAAATGCTCATTATTCATTTGGGCCGCTGACCCCGCTAGCAAGAGGTCAAAGAACGCAAAGTTCTGACCCCGCCAGCTCTCTGATAAGCTGGCCCCAGGCGACAAAATTCGAAAATGGGCGACCAAAAGTGATTCAAAACGAAGCAATGAATAGCTTAAAGTTTAGCTGCATTAATTGCAAGCATATCAATCAAATTTAGTACAAATATATATCACTATATATATATAAATATGTGGATTTCATATCCTATTTGCTTCTTAAGCATCGCAGCTAAAAATAGTTTTAATTTGACAACGCATCGTGTAATATACAATAATAAAATGCATAAAAATGTCAAAGAAAAGCTGAAAATTAAGAGTGACAAACATTATTTTTTGTGTACAAAGCAAAGCGAGTGTGCTCGACTTTGAATTACTTAGCAATCTGATATTTCGTTTATTGTGAAATTTGAAGATGATATAAAAACAGTTCTATTTAGGTGCATACAAATTTCAAAGAAAACGTGAAAATTAAGAGTGATAAACATAGTTTTTTTTTGTGTTTAACGAAAAGCGAGTGTGTTCGACTTTGAATTACATGGCAATCTGATATTACGTTTAATGTAAAATTTGAGGTATAGAAAATTGATTTGAAAGCAGTTTTATCTAGATTTTTATATTTTATCGCATTCTATTTTGATTGTTAAATTTAGTTCCAAAAGCTTTAAGAGAACTTTTATTATGTTTATTCCTCAGCTTAAGAGTTTTCATTAAATATAGAAAATATGATTAAGATATCATCATATAAGGCCACAATTATAATAGTTTCTTAAGACAAAATGTTTCATTTTATAATATTATTTTTATAATTTTCTTTTTTCTTAATTACTTATATTTATTATTATTATTTTTCTTTCTTTTGTATATAAGAAATACATACATATATGTAAATACCATATTACAGGGTACACAAAAGTCTATGCCCTCATCGTAATTCGCATTGTATATTTATATAAATTTATTATACAGCCAAAAAAAAAAATAAAAAGAGAAGAAAAGAAACGCAACAAATAAAAAGGCAAAAGAAATTGTTGGCATTACAATATCGCTTTTTATTGCTGGCGCGCGAATTTTAATTTGCCAGTTGCTTGAACATATACGTGAGTATGTGAGTGTGAGAGTGAGTATCTGCACCTATTGCAAATGTATCTACAAGTCGCACAAATGTATCTGTGAGTCAGCGATGGCAACACAAATGTATATACAACAAGAAAAAAGGGTCTCTTTTATGAAGGCTTATTGGAGGTGACTCGTCAGCAAACTGATTGCCATGTCGAATTAGTTTAATTGTTAATGCAAACACAAAGCGCAACAGAGATAGAAGAAGTATTGAAAAGAGACAGAGAAACACACACTTGACACGTGTGTGTGTGTGTGTGTGTGCAATAATGTTTCGTAATTCAGCTGTTGTTATTGGCTTTGCTTTGACTGCGTTGCGTCTTTCTTCATTTACGAATTTCATGGATTTCCCTACAATAATTCCGCTTGCTGTTGAGAAACTCAAACTCAACTCTCAAGTGACTTTCACTGCCAACGATGCGACCGACAGCAACAGCAGCAGCTTAATTTATTTCGGCAACCTGCCTTCCTCTCGCTGCTAAATCAGCTAATCAAGGCAGCCAAGCTGAGCCGAGGAAACTGACTGACTGACCGACTGACTGAGTGACTAACTAACTTAATATCAAAGCAGTCACAGCTTAACTTTGCTAACATATCGTTGATCTCATTTGGAAGCTAAGCCTGCTAAGCTTTGATCGGTGAAATGATTAAAATATATATATTTTTGCGTATTTATTTATTTACTAGAGATTACTAGACTACTATTAATTACTAAAGTTCTTCTATATTTCATTCTATGTTATTTTTTAAAGTGTGCGTATTGTTCTTTAGTCATTTACAGGGTATCCACAGTTTATCAGAATTTAAGCTACAATTTCATTTTAGCGGAATTGAATATATATTAAAGTATTTTAAACTTTAATGAAATCCCCATAGAGGAAACTATTATCTTTTACAGGGTATCCTGATCCGGAATTCAAAATTAATTTTGGTTTTAGCTGAAAACTGTTATTTGATCATTGAAATTATTAAAATATTTATTAAAGAATTTTAAATCTTAATGAAATTCTCAACGGGGAAACTTTTATTTATTACAGGGTATCCTGATCATTATTAAAATTTTATTTTTATTTTAGCGGAATTCAAATATGAACTTTGGTTATAACAGTATGTTAATTTGATCCCTGAAATGATTAAAACAGAAATCATACATTATAGAATTATATTTCTTAGTGAAATTCTAGAAGAGGAAACTTTTTTGTTTTATAGGGTATTACTAACTGATCAGAATTTAAACTTATTTTCCGTTTTAGTGGAATTCAACATTGAGCTTTCATTGAAACTGAAATTATATTATTGAAATGATTAAGATAGAAATCATATACCATATAATTGTCTTTTATTTCTTAGTGAAATTCTCAGAGTGAAAGCTTTTAACTTTTACAGGGTATCCCCAGCTGATCAGGACTCAAGCTAAACTTTCGTTTTAATCCAATTCAAATGTGAGGTTTTATTGAAACCGTATTTTTATACATATAATATTATCGAAATTTATTTCTTCTGGAAATTCTCAAAAAAGAAACTTTTATGTTTTACAGGGTATCCCCAGCTGATCAGGACTCAAGCTAAACTTTCGTTTTAAAGCAATTCAAATGCGAGGTTTTATTGAAACTGTAATTTCTTTTTTGATGAATGTTTACTTTATGGTTTGTTTATGCTTATAGTAGCTAGTTTTAGAGCTGCAGCATTTGGAAAAATCTTGTATCATTTTTTTTGTTGTTGTTCGGGGCTTACATCATCAGCTATTAAAGTTGCAATTTTATTCATTTTATTGCGACTATTTCAGCATTAGCTATCTACCGAAATGGCAATAAACTTTAAAAGTAGATTTAAGCCCTTTTACTTGTAGATTACCAAAAGCTTTCTTATCTTTAAAGATGTATAACAAAAAAACTTACACCCTTAAAGTAATTATTTCTATATTGATTGATGTGTGTGTGTGTTTACCTTTAATTGAACCGCTTGAGTTATTTTGTCCCGCTGGCGATTGCACGTTGCTTTGACCCAAGTTATTTGCGTGTGCTTCCAGTTTTGAAGTGACGCTGCTCCACATGTCAAACATACGTTGCGTATACATAATTAAAAGGACGTCTAAGCGCGCTTGCCACCAAAACTTGTACTTGTTATTTATTTAATGCGTGTCTTCAATTCGAATTCGAATTCGAGTTCGAATTCTTGATTTCTTTAGCTTTATCCTTTTCAACACACACACAGCTACATAGCCCGTAGATGTGTGTGTGTGTGTTGTGTCAACTTAATTGCAATCGCTTAGATACAAAAAAACGTTCGCAGCAATTTTCCAGTTGTTGTTATTATGTAACTAGGCTAAAGTAAACGCTTTTCCGATTTGTTTTTTTTATTGTAGAGCTGCACGGCGTAGGATTGCCCAAGGATGGGGATTATTTATTTATTTATTTTTGTATTTATTTTGAATTTTTATTGCACTTTGAAGTTTTGTTGTTATTTTGTTGTTTATTATATATGTGAAATTACTAATATCACAGTGGGGGCAGGGGGCGTGTTCTTAGCTGCAGTTGCTGCTTCTTCTGCTTCTTGCCAATCTATAAAGTTTATATGTATTGTATAGGTGTATATAACTATAGCTATATATAGATATATATATATGTATATATATGTTGTTTTGTGTGTATATATAGTTCTAATGTTCTGTCTTCAGGCCTGTAGGTACTAAAACTTGTTTATTTTTTATTTTTAGTTTTTATTTTCTGTATTTAACTATTTGAATAATGCTGCTGCTTCTTCTTCTCCGTTCTTCTTTGCTTTGCTGATTATTGGTTTATTCCTTTTTGTTGTTGGTTGTAAACTATTTAACTATGTAATAAGACACTTGTTCGCGTATATATTTATTTTAGAAATGTTATATATATATATTTAACTTTTTTATAGCAATTTTGTTGCTGCTTTTTTGAATTTTTTTCGTTTATGAATTTGCTGCTTCCCTTTTCAGCAGCTTTTTCAGCACTTGCAAAATGGTGAGCTGTCGCTTGTTGTTGTATTTTGTTTGTTGTTTAGCACTTTCACTGCGATTTGGTTGCTGTGATTTTTAAGTTGTTGTTGTTGCTCTTCTTCTTGCTGCTGCTGCTGTTTTGGTTGTTGTTGTTGTGAGTGTTGCTGTTGCTGCTGCTGTGATTGTTGGCAATGCTGTTGTTGTTGTTGTTGTTATGCTCATTGTTTTGTCGATTTCTCTGTTTTGTTTGATTCCAAATCAAAATTTCCAAAAATACGAAAATTTCACGACAATTAATTCCGGAAGACATTTAGGGGCATTCTTCAAAACAGCATTTCAAGTGAATTTTGTTGGTTTTCTTTTTCGTTTTTGTTGTTTGTTTTTTTTTTTGTAATAATTACTTTGCAAATTATTTTGAATTGTTGTATTTTGCTTATTTAAACACTTTGATGTATAAAATGGTTTGGCCCGTTATATAAATGCTTTTGCTGCGCGTTGTTAGCCATGGCCAATGCATGGCATTCAGCATATTGTTAATTTAGTGGGCGTGGCACAAAACACTGCCTGCGAAATCGAACAGATCAATTAGTGTGTGCATGTGTGTGTGTGTGGGTCAAAAAAATCTTTCACACTCCTCTCTGTATTTGTGTGTGATTGGGTCTTGTGTGTGTGCGTGTGTAAATGAATTTTTCCAATAATTGAATTTGCCTTTAAACAGGGGGGGAAACAAAAACAGACATCAAACAAGCCAAACAGGACATGAAAACTGTGTCGGGACGAGCAAACTCAAAACCCAGCCCCCTCCCAACCTCCTTCTCCCCTTCAGCAACAACCCCAACCACTGCCCAAAAAAAAAGTATAAAACAAGCAAATGCATGAGAATGTAACATGAACATGAAAAATCGATATAGAAATGAGATTTAAGGGTGCTAGACAGCCAAACAGTGGCGTCTGGCGAGGGGGGAAGGAGAGGCGGAAAGAGGGGCCCGCCTAGTCATAATAGCAGCATAGGCTGGAGTGTGGAGGAGGAGGAGAGAAACGAGCATGGAAATGCAGTTCACGAAGCAGCAAACGCAGCAAAAGCAAAAGCAACAACATAAATCTCACAACGAAAGCTCAGTTCGTATGGCACCGAGCGAGAGAGTGAGAGAGAGCTAGACGAAATGGGATAGAGGGAGTGAACGCAGCAATAACATGTGCGTGAGAGTGTGAGTGTGTGCTTGTAAACAGTGAAAAAAGTTCTATGACCCAAAGCTTCAGCATGCCGGCAAACGGGCAAAAGCAATGAATATAAAACATTTTTACTTCTTCTTCTTCCTCCGCAACTAGCAACAACAAGGAGTTGGCAGAGCAAGCGAGACAGCCACATAGCTTAGGCAGGCGGCGAGTGTGGGTGAAGTGGAGAAAGGGAGACACAGATCGTGGGGGAGAGGGGAGGGAGGGAGGTTAGTTTATTGGAACTCCAAATGCGGAAGCCAGCAAAACGCAGACATGCAAATACGTCACCAACAAACTGTAGTTGTTTTTGTTGTTGCTGTTGCTATTGCTATTGTTGCCGTCGTCACCAAAGCGACAACAACAGAAATTGTGCCAGCAGCGACAACAACAGCGAGAATTGTAACTAAAGCAGCGCCAGCATTTTATATTGTTGTAATGGAGAAATTTACATATACAAAACGAAGCAAGCAGAACACCGACGTCGCAGTCGCAGTCACAATCGGAAACAGTGGGAAGCGCTAGGCAGCGCTAACGGGGCAGCGACAGCGTCAAATAAACTGAAAAGAAAATGAAAATGAATAGCAACAACAACAAAAACAAGAAGAGCAGCGAATGTAATTCGAAAAAAAAGAATTCTCTCAGTGTGCGAGCAGCGAACACGAACACGACAACGAACTTACTAACGGTACTAAGCCGGTCAAGCCCGAAAAAGGGAGGCGGCAAACACAGCGAGCACAGAGCTCCAACAACAACAACAGCGACAGCAACAGCAATAAGAACTGACGACAAAGTTACATGCTGACTGCGCTGCCCCGCTGTCGCAGTACGTTGACGCCGAAAAAGACCAATGACCTATGCTAGAGCCACACACACACACACACAGCCATACAAGCAGACACACTTATACATGTGCATAGGCGCTGCTGCTGTCGCTGCTAGGCTTTTTCTGCTGTCGCTGCTGCGGCTGGCGCTGCTGCTGCTTCTTCTTCATTTCTTTTTTGTTGTTGCTGCCTTTGCCTTTACTTTTCCCCCTCGCTCGCTTGCTCGCCCGCTTGGCGGCTGCGTCTCTAGGGTGGTTGTTGGGCTGGCACACTTATAGACGACACATAGAGTGTGTGCTTAGCAATGTTGTTCTACTAACGTTAATGCAAACAGTTGACGCTGACTGCGACGCTGACAGCACCAGCAAGAATGTGGGAGTGCCAAGTGGCGAGAGGAGGGGTGGGGTGGGGGGTTGCACTGTGGGCGTAGACAGCGCTGCTTTAGGTGCTCTGAACTCAACTGAACCGAACTCGACTGGGTGACTTACTGTGGGGAGTTTTTCTTTTTTTTTTACCACCAACTGGAGTCGACTGCCAACTATTTAGACGACAGTTGCAGTTGTAAAAAGAAACTGTCTAGTTTTATAATGACAACAACAACGACAACAACTACAACTATAATAATGTCTGATAATCATAACTGGGCACAATGGCCAAACAATTTGCATTGTCTTCTACCTGGGGGTAATGGGGCGGGAAGGCGTGGCTGCCACACAATGTGCCCTCCCCATTATGAAAGATTATTACTGTGAACTTTTAACTGTTGTCTGACTGTTGATGATGAGCCATATTTGCATACTCTCAACTTAACTCGACTCATCTTATCTCAGCTACAAATTTTAGTATAGTTTTTAGCGCTTTCTTTATCGCTATACAATTGTAACTCTTTTTTGAAGTCTACCAGCATTTTTAGAATGGAATTCATTTGGGAAATTGTTTCCGAATTTACGGGATTTTCCAGCTCCCAGTCATACATTTCAATTGGATTGACGCAAAGATCCGGGTTCTCCCTAAAGTCATCTGGCATTATATCAACATTTCTGATTTACAAGGAAAACTGCAAGAGTATTTTGATTATAAAAATTCCTATAAGATTGAGATAAAGATTGATCTATGTAGATTGCTTTAGACTTATTTCAATTTTCTGGAAATTCAATGATTGCAGTTAGTTTCAAGTAAACTATATTGAGATGAAATTTAATCTATAAATATACTCCAATCCGATTGGATCCAAAAGATTAATCAATTCTATCTATAAGCAAAGAAGAATCTTCATAAAATTCCATATTAAGTGCTCAAATTCATGGACTTTTAAGGGAGCTTTTAAAGCTTTTAGAAGTCAATTGAAGTGTCACATTCAATTTACATCGAAAGGAGCTTGAAAGTTTTTAAAAATCTAATTCCTAGAGAATTTTGAGGGACAAACTCGATTCAGTTTGGAGTTAAAGCAGAAAACTAAATTGTACAATCAGATAATGATGTGTTTAAAGGCAAATTCAAACGTTAAGAAAAGATATGAGATAATAATAAATTATAGTATTAATATAAAATATAGCAACAGTAATGAACTGTTTATAATCCATGTGTAATCCAATAGTTAATCCAAATTGTTCAGCTGCAATACAGTTTTTCTTGTGTTTTTTCTGTTCAAAAGTATTTTTATTTTATAGTTTATCCAATTCTGGTTTTTGTTGGTATTTTAATCCAATTAAAGCTTGCGGTCAAATTATCCTTTTAAAGGGGAGTTATTTTCTTTTTTTTTTTTGTAAGACACACACACATGCACAGTGGAGCAAACACACACACAGTAATTTATTACACAATCGTTGTGATTGTGGAAAGCGGGCGTGACATGTTGGGGGAGGGAAAATGCTCCAAAAAGTTCATAATAAATTTTCTTTTATTTTTTGTTGTACGACTTTTTGGAGTCTGTAGCAATAAATTACGTCACTTGCACTTCCGTTTTGTTGTTGTTGTAGTTGCAGTGGCAGTTGTTGTTGTTGTTGTCGCATCGCCAACGATGTTGCAGTTGCATTTAGGCACGATTTGGAATTTGAATGCACACTTTAGACTTGATATTTATTCTTGTTGTTGTTGTTGTTTGCTATAATTAATATTTTGTTTTGGTTGAAACCGAACAACTTCACAGATGCCACCAACAGCAAATTAGCCAGGCATGTTGCAACATTTGTTGCTGTGCATTTGAATTATTTTTTATCTATTGCTGCTGCTGTTGGTGTTGCAGATGTTGCTGATGTTGCACCCGGGACACCACCGCACCGCACACCGCACACGAAAATTTGGAGACGAAGACGAGAGACGCGCGTGTTGTTGGAACAGTTGAAGAAACGCATACACGGATAGACAGAGAGACAGAGTGAGAGAGAGATACGACGACACACACACACACTTAAATCATATATAATATATATATATATATTTGATTTTTTTTTTTTTGTATTCGTATTTATATGTATTTATTTTGTGAAACAACAACAACAAATAATTAATAATAAAGATACAACGCGCAACGCATCGTTACCGCCGCCGCGATACGCTCAATACGAAGTGTAGCTGAAGACTGCCTCAAAATGTTATCGAGTTCGTTGTCCAAGTGGCGCGCCGCATTGCGGCCTCCTCACTGTGGCAGCAACTCACACACACACACACACGCACGTAACTTAAATCAAAAGAGAGAGCGCCAAAGAGCAAAAATATATTTGTAGCCACGTTGCGCTCTCTCACTTGTGCTCCCTCTTTCTCTCTGTCTGTCTGTCTATCGTTCGCTAACCCAAGCAGCAAAGCCAAAGCACTCTGTTGATGACGACGACGACGGCGACGTCAACGTCGCTGCCTGCTGAGTGGGTATATGTGTCTCTGTGCCGATGACTTCTTCAATTTTTGTGTTTTTTTCTTTCAGCATTACGCTTTGTGCCGTTCATTCGCTATGGCAACCGCTCCACTGGCGCTGTGTGTTGGGGCGAGAGCGTCGTTTGTGTATGTGTGTGTGTGTGGGGAAGAGTGAGCAGCGCGCGCTTTTTCCTAATCAGCTGTTGTCGTCGTTTGCTCTTTACATTACGAGAGAGAGTGCACTCTCTCTCTCTCTCTCTCTTTACACAAAGCTTTGCGCGCTGCAGGCGGAAAAAGCTGTGTGCCATATTACTATTACAGCATTTTGTTGTTTTTACTTTGAGTGCGTTTTTGTTGTTTTTTTTTTTTTTTGTTGCCGATTTTTCGTTCATTTCCTTTTTGGACTGCGCTTCTCTTTCGGCTACGTCGTCGTTGTCTACTGCCATTTCCATTTGAAATTCCCAATTAGCAGGTCAATTGCTTTTTAGGCCAAACTGTGTGCATTGCAGTTGACTTCTTTCCATTATCCCTCCCCTCTCTCTCTCTCTCACTCTTCCTCTGTCAGTCTGTCTCTTTCTCTTTCTGTCTGGCTTTGGGCTTTATTGTTGATTCCTTCCTTGCCATCATCCTGTGCGCCATTTAATTACAGTTTTAGCTTACTTTTCCTCAACGACTTACTTATGCATGAAAATTGTTTCTAATGGCTTTGCAAATTGCGCACAAATGCATTTTTTATAGGTTATGCACGCCCAAAAAACCAACAACAACAACAATAAAGGAAAATAAAACACATGAGACGCTTCACAACACTGGTTGCTGTACGCATTTTAAAAGCCGTTAAGTACTCGAAGTATGCAACTTAAATTGTTCTTTCAGTTATGAAATTAAATGCGCATTCATAAAGTTTTAATTGTTATAAGCCTAAGGAAAGCTTTTACTATAAAAAAAAAACTTCCAAAGTATGCTGAATGTTTATTACATTTAGTTTGCTTTAAAGTAAAGAGGATGTATTTTATTCACTAAAAGAGCGCCCAATTATATATAATAACATAAAGTTGTGCCTATAATTATAATTAATTTTTATACTTAAGGTTTTTTTAGCACTAGTTTATTGAAATAACAGAAATATTGAAATATGGAAATAACTGAAATTCATTAAAAAAAAACTTTAAAATAAAATAAAAAATATATATCTTCTTTATTTTTCTGAACTATTATGCTAACACAATTTTCTAAACTTTGAATATTCCTGAATATTTCCTTCTTAAAGGGAATAAAAAGAGAATTTTTATTTAATACTCTATAAGTAGAAATTTTAGAAAATATCTTTATCTTTTCTTGACATTAATCCTATAATTATTTACTTAAACTTTAAAAACTTTAATGTTTTGAAAGATTTCCCCATTAAATTGGAATTTTAATTTATAACAAAAATATTTCATGATAGGGCTTTTAAAAACTAACAAATTTAAAAATTTGGCAAAGTTAATTGAAACTATCCATCATTAATTCCCATCAAAAAGTATTGCTTAGGCTCAGTAAATTGATATATATAATTTATGCTAAACTTTTAGTTAATTTCGTAGATTTATTAAGGCCGTGCTGTCAATTTACGATTATTTAATTAGCATTTCGTATTCACTAAACTGTTGTTTTTATTCAAATATTATCAAATATTTTGCAAAAAAGCCTTTTTAAATAATATGGATTAAAACAAAGAGAAAAAGAAAATGACAAAAATTAGAAATCATATTTAAAGCATAATCAGAGCAACAGTCAAGGTAAACCGGAGTCAAAGTTCAGATCACAGCAGTGAAATACTAATATAAATATTGAGTTTAAGCTTAAGGAAACTTTGATTTCAAACGAAACTAAACGAAACGAGTCGAACTTTAAGTATCGACGACGACGACGATGATGATGATGTTGCAATCTGACTTTCAGTTTAGTTTTGCAAAATTCGCAACGCGCGCAAAGCAACAAAAATGTTTCGTAGTCGCACAGAAATACGAAAAACGTTAATAAATTAATATTTTGTAGCTAATTTATGTGTTGTTATTGTTGTAATGCATACAATTAACTCTGCCGCAACGCACACACTTGTATCTGTATCTGTATCTGTATCTGTATCTGTATCTGTATCTGTGTATTTGTATCTGCAGTGGTATCTGTTATGGGACAGCATAAAAAAAACTTTGACTTTGCATAAACGAAACAAACAGATGAACACACACACACAAAATATATAAAAAAAAAACTTTAACTCGATATTACGAAATGTCTAACAAACTATAAAGATTGGCGAAAAAAAAGATCGAAAAAAAAGAAAAAAAAAAACAATGTGAATATGATAATGAAACCTCTGCTACGGTCGATTGGAAAGAAACCTCATGCGGCGCTGGCTAATGGACAAAGTTACAGGGCCCCCTTGGAGGGTGAGTAGTGGAGAGGGGGGGAGTTAAACCCTCGGCAGATTCATGCATGAAATGCAAACGTTGTCTGGCTGAAATTATAATGAACTCAACTATAGCCAATTCATATACATAACTCTACACTCGTAGCGCCGATGGGGGACATCTCTATATACAACATATATTATCGCAAAAGTGATAGTCGCTTCTTCCCTCCCCGCCCCTCCCCTTCCCATCCCTCCTTCGTACGGGGGTTTTGCATCTTGTGTAATGGGCCACGCGATCAATGTACAACTTCAGGGTCGCATCTCAAAGATACAGATACATTTCTGCAGCTTAGTTTAGCCACTTGCTGCTCGCTTAGTGCAAAAGACCTTTCGATTATTTCCCTTTTTGTTTTTTTGTTTTTGGCCAAATCTAATATGGTTATTAATGCGTCGCGCGTTCCACATTGCCAAACCACAAAAATATGTTTTATATTCGCGTAATCTTTATCGTAATATATGTTCGATTAATTATTAAGTCATGTGACTTTTTTTTTGTCAAATACGAAATACGAAATAGTTTTAAACGTAATTTAAATTAATGGAAGATTTTTTTAATAACCTATTTTCCATTTTCAAAAAAAGGTGGAAAAAATTCATTTCAAATTACGTTTTTTTTACTAGTTTTTTACTGTTTAAAAATAAGTTTAAGTTAAACGAATTTAATATATTTCTCTAACCTAAATCCACACTTTAACAGCAGTTTAATAAGCTGTAATTAATCTTAAATTATTATACCTAGAAGCCGTACTTATCATTATATATTAGGAATATCTTTTAGAGATATTAAAACAAATATCAATAGATATTATTGAAGTATTTTAAGTATTATAATTGAATTTGGAGTCCCCTCTTCAATAAATTTATGGCAAATTAACATACATTTCATTGTTATTAAGAACACTTTAACTTTAGTTTAATTTAAATGAATAAATTCAAATTAAAACCAGTTAAAGTAATGATTAGTTTGCAGTTAATATAATCTTAATAGTTATTTAACGGCAGCAACAGTGTTGATATTAGCAATAGTTGATTCTAAAGTGTAGAATATTTTTGCTCTGTTAACTAACAGCAGTTTCTTTAACATTGTATTAACATCATACATGTACATATATTGAATTAAATCAGTCGTAAACAGAAAAATATTTCACGTCTTCGCCGATTTATAGGAAAATTTGTATATTCAAATGAATTGACTAACAGCATCAATTAAACTAACAAGCAAATTAGTCGTGTTTCGTTAACATTTCCTTAAAATTTTAATATAAATTTAACAGCGACAAATCTGTCAACATTAGTAACAAGCTAAGAGTGTTAAGTTTCTGTCATATTTTTGCTGAGTTACCAATATCAAATAATGATGTTAACTAACTGTTATTATGACAATAAATTAACTTCAATTATTAATTACAAATTCATGTTGGATAATTTATATCTATCTAAGAACGTTTAAAAACAACTCTAATTTTCAATTATTATCATTAAAATATCAAAGAAAACTTTAACTGCATCATTTTAATTAACAGCAATTTCGTTAACATAGCATGCTTAACATTTCCGCAATTCAGAACAAACTTAAACTTTAAAGTCTCTTCCCATTTATGTTGAAGATTTCAATCTTCTAGCAGCCCTCATTGAACTGCATTCGAGTCGCAGCCTAAAGCAACACTCAGCAGTCAACGCGTTCAACTAGTTATTGATATGATCTATGTGAAGAAATTGTGTTAATCAATCATCAAATGACATAAGCAGCAGTTTAAAAGGCTAATGAGCCGCCTGCAGCTCAAGTATATCAACAAAACACATCAGACAGACATCAAATGTAGATCAATCTTTGTTTTGGTTAAATGTTTTTTTTGTTTTTAAGAATGAAAACCCTTTTGCGAGGCTCCGCCCAATGTGAGCCTGAGGCACAACTCGATGTTGCGACTCGACTCGACTCGACTCATTTGTAGCTGAAGATCAAAACTGACAACTGCTGCCCGCCTCAAGCCTCAAACAGTCAAATCAATTTCCAGCTTAAGCATATTACGTAGTCTCCCCCTCGTGCTCTCATGCTTCAGCTCATTAGCATTTGTGAAGAATTGCTGGCAATTCTATTGTGGACTGAATGTATCTATAAGATACACACTTGTATCTGAGCTAACTGTATAGTTTGTAGCTGCTGCTGCTGTGGCTTTTACCGCTAAGGTTCGTGCTACGGTAAAAACTATGAGCCGAAAGAATGTTGTGCGGTGCCCACAACTGTGACTTGACTAGCCAAACACGCTGCTCGCCCACAGAGGGCGCTTTAAGAGGCAGCGCGGTGGAAGGGGAGACAACACTACCTGTCAGTCAGTCTGTGTATATGTGTGTGTGTGTGTGTGTGGCTCATTTGTGCCGCAAGTGAGTCAAAGAGCCGTAAAGCGAATGTGTCGAAGCAGCAAGAATCGCACAAAACTAACAGCACCTAATGATAAAGAACAACTCGCCTCAGTTGACGGCGACGCTGACGGCGACTGCGACTGCGACTGCGCTGCCTCTGCTGGCTTTGCGGCTTATTTAGTATGTCAAAACATGTTTTCGTGTTGTTGTTGTTTGTTTGCTTGTTGTTGTTTTTTACTGCTGCAACGCGTCGTCGTCGTCGTCTATGGAAAGTGGGACACAGCCGCAGCAAACGTCGCGTCGTCGTCGTTGCGTCGTCGTTGGAGCTGCCACAAAGGTGAATAGCCAATAAATCGACGCTTGTAAATTGAAATTCTTTAGCACGGGGTGTGTGTGTCTTGCTATCGCTGTCTCTGTCTCCCTCTCTCTGTTTCTCTCTGCCTTCTTCTCACTCTAAAGACGCACTTACACCTGTTGTTGCAGCGTCAACTCGAGTCGACTCCACATTGCGGTGGCAGTGTCAGAGGCTTTGTGTTAATTGTGGTCCGTGCTGCTTGCGCAATGACTGCAAAGCGATGCTTCGCTCTGCTCTGCCATCATTTGCATGCTCCAAACACAAACTTTGAGTTGTTGCACGCGGGGCCACAGTAGACACTCTGTGCTACAGTAGACACTCTAAGCATAGATCACAACTCATCTTTTGATAGCACAAAATTTGAAAAGAAACTTTGTCTTTGAAGCAAGTGCTTGGTTTTACTGCTTAAGGAACGTTTGCGAATAGAGCACAAAACGGAGGAAAAGAAGAGTGGTTGTTAGGAATTTTTGAGGGATTTTGTGAAGGATTTTAGCATAATATCAATTTGAACGCAGGGATGAAGATATTAACAATACTTGTTGCGATTTTTAGGAATTTAAATAGCAATGTAACCATAACACAACGTTTACGAATAGTTCGAAAAGGTAAGAGTGAAAATAGAGACATATATAGATTTTAATAAGAAACTTTGTCTGTGAATCAAGTGCTTTGCGTTACTGCTTACGGAACGTTTGCGAATAGAGCAAATAAAGGAGGAAAAGAAGAGTGGTTGTTAGGGATTGTTGAGGAATTTCATATATTATTTTATCATAATAATCTACTCATCATAGAAATATTTCGAATACTTGTTGCGATTTTAAAGAAGTTAAATATCAATGTACCCATAATGCAACGTTTGCGACTAATAAGAAACGGCCTCCGCGAAGCAGAACGTTTGCGAATACAGCACAAAGAGGAGAGAGATAGAGAGGTTGTTAGGGATTTTTGCGGAATTTTGAATATTGTTTTATTATATCCTACTGAACATGGAGATGAAGATATCACGAATACTTGTTGCAATTTTTAGAAATTCGTATATCAATGTAACCACAACACAACGTTTGCGAATAGGTCGAAAAGAGTAGAGTGAAAATAGAGACTTATATAAAGATTAATAAGAAACTTTGCCTTTGAAGCAAGGAAATTGCAAATGTTTAACTGCGAATTAAGCACAAAAATTAGGAAGAGAAGAGAGGAAATTGATTGGTAAAGGCTCTTGATAAATTGATAAATTTAAATATCATTTTAGCGTAATATTTTATTCGACATAGAGGTAAAGGTATTACGAATACTTTTGACGATTTTTGCAACGTTTACGAATAGGAGAATTGGGAAAATAGAGAAGTATGTAGAGACAGCAAGATAATGAGAATGCTGGATTCCAAAAATTGAGGAATATATTAAAACAATAAAAAAAAAACTTTTCTTAATTAATATACTGCAAAAATTACAAAAATATACCGAATGTTTTATTTGGTATATTTATATACTGCTACATTAAAAGTTAGATACCCCCAACCCACAAATGAATCCAATGAAAAATACTAAAATATACCGAAATACCATATGTATTTGGTATATTTATATAGTACAACATTTAAAATATAGCATAGAGTACAAAATATACCAGATTATTATGCAAACCAACATAGACTCGATTTCTGCAATAAAGTATTCGACTAGTTTATACCCTTTATATACTATGTGACAAGTTCGTTCTGAGAAGAAGACATTACAATATATTATATAATATCACAATAAAAGGATAAAAACTTTGCTTTAAATCTCAGTTTTTTATATAATGCGTTGTAAATTACGTTTTATTACGAGTTTATCAGAGTATTTCTCGCTTAAATTAAAGTTACCGCAAAATTTTTATATTATTTTATATTATTTTTGTATTATTTTGTATTTTTATCCATTTTATTCAAAGCAGCACTTAAACAACACAGTTTTGCATCTCAAAGTTAAACCTTTCGATGCAATCTAAGAATTGTGATTATCAAATACATCCCTTGAATACACTTCGATGTCAAGCACATCCATTACTTTATTCCCCAAAGTAAAGCTTCACTGTACTTGGGGGCATAATAAAATTGTTTTGTTTACTGACCTGTCATGGCTCCATTGCTGCTGCTGCTGTCTCTGTCTCTGTCTCTATCCCTGTCCCTGTCTCTGTCTCGTTCTCTATCCCTGTCTCGATCGCGCGTTGCTGTCGCCGCCAACGCAGCAACAGTTGTGGTTGCTGCGGTTGTTGTTGCCGTCGTTGCAGTGGCAGTTGCTGCTGTTGCTGTTGCTATTGTGGCTGCTGCCGTAACAGTTGCTGTTGATGTTGACTTTGCTGCTGTGGTCAGCAGCAGTGGCGGAGGCGTACGTTCGCGTCGTCGCGTGGGCGTGGCTGTCTTGCGATTGCTGTTGCTGATGTTGCTGGCGTTGCTGATGTTGCTGAAGCTGCTCAGGCTGCTAAAGCTGCCAGTGCGCGCCAAAGCGGGAGGCTCTGAAATGTACTTCGATTGCTGCTGCGAATGTTGTTGTTGCTGCGAATGTTGCTGCTGCTGCTGCTGCTGCTGTTGCTGTTGCTGGTGTGTTGCAGTTAGAGCCAAACGTTTGGGCGCTGGCTCTTCGAGTTGCTCTGGCGATGCGCTCGCTATGATTGTTGCCCCCACCTCATCGTCCTCGTCGAGATCCTCCTCCTCGCCCGTCACCGACTCGAAGCAGACGTCGAGCAGCGTGGCGCCTCCGCCCGTCTGCAACCCAGCAATATCCTTGAGATCAATCCAACTGGCGCCCAGTTTGTCGGCATCGCTGAGTGGCAAACTCAAGACACGCGTATCGCCCTCGTCGACAATGTGAAATGCCTGCGTTGGTTCGATCTTGACAATGATCGGTTGGCTGGCTCGATGATTGCTCACAATGTTGCTGCTGTGCGTCTGATTGTTATTGTTGTTGTTGTTGCTGTTGTTGTTGTGGCTGCTGTTCAAGAGATTCGCCATGTTGTCATCGTCATCCTCATCGACGGCAGCCAATTCGCTGAGCTGTTGCTCGATCTGCAGGTACGTGGTTGTTGTCGTCGTTGCTGCCAGATTGCTGTTGTGATTGTTGTTGCTGCTGTTGTTGGCATCGCAAGTGACACTCGCCAGACTCCGTATGGTTGTCACCGGCTCCCGCTGGCCACGCACCACATCCAGCTTCAGCACCGTGCATTTGTCCGTCTGCTGATATTGATGTTGCTGCTGTGGTCGCACATAGGTTGCTGTTGCTGCCGCCGCCGCAGTTGTTGTTGTTGTTGTTGTTGCTGCCGCATCCGTTAGAAAAGCCAGCGGCGGCGATGTGGCTTTGTTCGATGTGCTCACACAACGTGCGGGCGTGGCAGCAACCGATGCAGCAGCAGCAGCAGCAGCACCAGTGGTTGTTGCTCTGGCCACAATGCTGGTTGCTGCTGGCAACGGTATTATCGATATCGAGGGCACTTTGCTGCGCAAATTTGCCACCGCTGCCGCTGTGGCAGCATCTGCATCCAGATAGCTGCCAGTTGTGGTTGTTGCTGTTGTGGTTGCTGCTGCTGCTGTTGCTGCTGCTGCTGCTGCAACGGCGCCAACTGTTGCTGGCGCTGCCTGCTGTATCAGCAGGAGATCTCTTGGCCTATCCGTTGTGAGGGCCGTTACCTAAACAATTGCGATGCTTGAAAATGCTGCTGCAACAATTACGTTGCAACGTTTCGCTTCGGTTTTGTGCGCTTTTTTGTTCACCAACTTAAAAATTGCATTTGGTTTCTCCTTTTTTTTTTTTTTTTGTTTTTGGTGTTTGTCTTTTATGTTTTCTCCTCTTGGGGGATTGTTGTTGTTGTTGTTGTTTTTGTAGTACGAGTGTAGAAGCACAACATCAAAATAAATTGAGAGATAAATCAGCCTTACAAAAGTGCACTTAAAATCGCGTTATGACGTTTTTTCTTGTTTTCTTTTTGATTTTTTTTTTTTTTTTTTAACATTTACAACTTTGTCACATCAGAATTTGTTGTCAATTGCTTTTTAATTCAAATTAGTCTTTACTTCATTCTTTATTTTGATAATTGTTCTTTTTTTGTGTATTTTATTTAAATACTTATTTCTAACTTTTTTGCTTTTACAATACTTTTATTTTCGTTCATTTATTGACTTTTTCCATACATTCATTTATATTTATTCTTTCATTCATTTCTGTGTTGTTTTTTCATATTTATTTTTCATATTTATTTATTATATTTCTACGCGCATTTCATTCATTTCTCTGCAACTTTGTTTTGAATATTTATTTATTATATTTTTACGCGCATTTCATTTATTTCTCTGCTTGGTTTTTGAGTATTTTTTTTTTCATTATTTTCAATTTCTCTTTGCCTTTTATTATTGTTATGTTGTCTCTATTTTTTGTGTATATTTTCTTTGGGTTTGCACTGCATCGCGTGGAACATGCGTCGTATACTTAATCTGCTGCAGCGCTCTGCGTTTTGTTTTTATTTTGTGCGTTTGCTGTCAGTTTTTTTTTTTTTTTTTTTTGTATTTATATTTTTATTTTTTGGTTTTTATTGCACATTAAAATCAGTCGCCTTTGTGTGTTGTTGGTGTTTGTTGTTGCTGTTGCTGTTGCACGCTGCCGAAATGCATTTAATTTGTTGCAATATGTTTGCTCCTTAGATTGGGCTATTGTGCTGCTGCTGCTGCTGCTGCCGTTGCTGCTGCTGTTGCAAGTGTGTATCTGTGGCCGTAACTGGCAAATGCTGCCACAATTGCTGCTGTTGCTGTTGCTGCTGCTGCTGCTGATGTTGTTGTTGTTGTTGTTGCTGTTGTTGCTGTCATATCCTGGCGCTGCAACGTGCTGTTGTTATTGTCGCTGTTGCTGTTGCTGTCGCTGTCGCTGCAAGGCTGCACGGCGCCATTGGAATTTGTCACTGGAAGTGTGTCGCTGCCGCTGCTGCCGCTGGCGTCGCAGTCGCTGCTTGTTTTCCACATTGCGGCACGCAACCCTAGCAGTTGCTGTTGCTGTTGTTGTTGTTGCTGCAGTTTGGCCAAGTAAATCGGGGAGCAACAACAAACCACCCCCGCTGCCGCCAACCACCGCACAAAGCGGCAACAACAACCACCAGCTGGTGGCTTTAATAATCGATTTTTCAGCACGCACACATACACAAATCTGTCTCTCACACACACACACACACACACACAATGTTAATGCACTGCTTTCGCTTTTCGAGTTTTGCAATTAATATTTAATATTCAAATGCATTTCAATTCACATTTATTATTGCATTTTCTGTTTAATTTCAAATTCTCAATTCTTTAACTGCATTTTATATTGTGTTTTATTTATCGGTTGCAATTGCAACTGCAGTTTTCCACAGGTTTTTCCATTGTTTATCACACACACACTTTCTGTTTGCTTTTCACATATTCAATTTAAATATTTTCATTTCAAATTTTTTGCTAATTTATTTACGCACTTTAATTTAACTAATTGCACTTTAAGTGTTTTTCTTCTTCTATATGTGTGTGTGTTTTTTTTTTGTATTTTTTGTGGTTGCGCTTTGTTGGCCGCGTATCCTTTTGCGTTGCGTCCTTTGCAGGAATGTGTCCCAAATTCAAGTGCGCCACAAAAACACATTTCACATTTCGTTGCCGCACTTTCCGTTTCGCCTTTCAGCAGCTCGGCTGCTCAGCTGCTTGGAAAAAGGACTCTGCCATGGGAAAAATTCGCAATGCCAACCACGATTCTCCATCTGTGTATGTGCGTGTGTGTGTGTGTGTGTGTGTGTGTTTGTGTTCTGCATGCAGTCGAAAAATGGGACTCGCTGCGCTGCTAAATAGGGTTAGTAGGCATAATGCCAAGTGCATACGACAGGAAAAACTGGAAAAACGCGCGCGGCATTGTTGCGCAGCTTTTCCTACCCTTAAGCAAACTTTCCTTCCATTTACACATGCGTGTGAGTCTGTGTATGTGTGTCAGCTGGGAAATTCCCAAAGTCTGTCTGTTTATGTCTGTGGTGAAATGCTTTTGGGAAATTTACGATTTGGGGTTGATTTGCATATTTGAATTGAGCGCGCCAAACTTCGATTAGAAGACTTACTAAATGAAGGTTATGAAAACTAGATAATATTTAAAATTACCAAAGCAAGTAACCATTTAAATTGAATTAATAAAACAGTGTGAAATCGTTATTCACACCATCATCTTTTTCCACAAAAATCTAAAATGTTTAAAATACGAAAACTATCTTTATACCCGCATTGGGCTGACAATCTGGTATATTTCGCACTTTTTTTTAACATTTTGTATATTTTGAATGTGGTACTATATCGATATACTAAATATACCATTTGGAATATTTTTGGTATGTTGCTGCATTTTTGGTATATTTTGAAAATAATACCACAATATTCAAAATGGGTAGCGGGTATCTCACAGTCGAGCATACTCGACTATAGTTTTCTTACTTGTTTTATTTGTTGTGAGCTAAATTTAGAATATTTCTTATAAATACGTTGAAAATGTATTAGCTATGAAATCTTGATTTATATTTAGAAAATATATTTCCTATTTGGCTAATTCTTTGGCGAAAATGTCGGGACCGATACTAACTAAAGTGAAAAAACCATATTCAAAACGAAACATGAATCCAGAAATGTAAAGAAATGAATACTTTTTCAAGTTTTTGGCAGTGTAAACTAGTAAAAATTTTTCCAAATCTTCAAATATTTGTTAATTGTCCTTAATAGACTTTAGATTAAGAAATTAAAATCGACTTAATTACAAATTTTTATCAAATCTTTGAACAAAATTGTTGCAAATTTTCTTTTATTTTTTTTAAATGAATATTTTTTTAATTAACTTATATTTCTATTATATAATTACTTTGGCTTGTCATAATATCAAACATATTTTCCATGGAAAATGAGCACTTCTCTACATTTAAGTGATCCAAAAGATCATCAAAATTTTTTCTTTCTTTGTTTATCGTCTGCTTCTCAGTCTCTTTAGATATTTTTCGAAAATCAACCGTTTTTGTTTTATTTAAAATATCGATAATTGTGGAACAGTGCTGCAAAATCCAAATACTTAAAAGAAGAGAAAAAACGTGTATCCAATTTAAGTTAAGTTGTCAGCTCAAATGAATCGAACGAAACGGGTGTTCGAAATGTGAAGTCAACATGACGAATTAAAACTATATATCCATTCAGTTGAAATTAGGAATCAATGATAACGACATCAGTCGCGAGCCGACCTCAAATTAATTCAAAATTATCAGAACTCATCGCTGCCGGTAAGCAAAGAAACAGGTATTTTAAAAATATAGAACATGTATACAAATATTAAATTAAATTGAGTGTTGTTAACAAATATATTTAAGAATGAAAGAATAATATTATTTGCATTTATAAATTATATTAAAAATGTAATTCAAATATAAACATGCTGTAAAAAGAATGCAAAATAAGGTCAACAAAATAGTTTGTGCAAGTGAGAAAGACAACTTAAAAAGTTGCCAGCATTTTGTGACATGCCTCCGTTTATGCACATTGTATATTTAATAAAAGATTTAACAAATATATTAAAGAAAAAAAGAAAAATATATTTTGCATTTGTGAATTATATTAAAAATGTAATTTTAAACATAAAAGTGCTATAAATGTATAAAAACAATGCAAGATGAGTTCACTAAGGTAATTTCTACAAGTGAGAAAAACAACTTAAATATTTGACACCATTTTGAGAGATGCCTGCGTTCATACAAATTTAATATTACATTTAATTGATAACAAATATATGGAAGAATGGAAGAATAATAAAATTTACATTTACGAATTACATTAAAAATGTAATTCAGTCATAATAGTCTTATGAAAACTATAAAGACAATGCTCGATTTGGTCAGAAAGATAATTTCTGCAAGTCAGAAAAATATCTTAAATAGTTGACATCATTTTGAAAGATACCTTCGATTATAAAAATTTTATAATTATTTAATTGACAACAAATATATCGAAGAATGAAAGAAAAATATATTTTGCATTTGCAAATTATTTTAAAAATGTAATTTTCAACATATAAAGTAGAAAAACAATGCAAAATGAGTTCACAGAGATAATTTTTGCAAGTGAGAAAAACATCTTAAGTAGTTGACAACATTTTGTGAGATGCCTGCGTTTATATAAATTTTAAATTAAATTTAAATAATAATAAATATATATAAGAAAGAATGAAAAATGTAATCTGCATTTACAAATTTCATTAAAAGTATGACTTAAACATAAAAGTGATTTAAAAACCATGCAAGATAAGTTCACAAAGATAATTTCTGCAAGTAAGAAGAAAAGCTTAAATAGTTGACAACATTTTGTAAGATTTGATTTAACCCAAATTCTTAAGTCAAGTGCCGTAAATAGATCAATGAAAGCGCTAAACTAACAGAAGAAACCGCAAAAGCAAAGGCAATAAACTTGGCCAAAAAAATAAAGCCAAGCGAATCAATTAAATTGATGGCCAGCCAAAACAGTTAGCCAAAAGAACAGCTGATGGCCCGTTAGAGAATTGGCCATTACACAATATTATCGCGAGGGCCCTTTTGATCATCAGCAATTTTTTTGACGCATCATTAGCCATAATATTATTATCGGCCAAGCGGCGTCTTCTTCTCATATTTTTCATGTTTTCCGTTGGCTTAAATCATGTTAGATTTATTTGTGCTGGTTTCGGAATCAAGTGGGAGAGGGGGAAACCAGAGGGAGAGAGGGAGGTTGAAGAGCTTGCGCAAGCAGCCAACAGCGAACAGCGAACAGCCATCAGCAGTTAACTGGTTCTAAGCTGTAAGCCTACAATTTGGCTCAGACGCTGCTGCTGCTGTGGCTGCAACGTTGTGGAAGCGCCGTTGGTTCTAACGTGAAAATGTGTGCCTCACCGTTGTAACGATCATGCTCCGATCTCCCCGCTCCCCTCCTCTTCAACTACTTCTTTTTTTGCTGTTGCTGTTGTTTGTTGGCCACGTTACAGACAATTGCAGCAGCTTAGAGACGCGATTCTAACCTGTTTCTTGGCTCAGACCAAAGACAACGAAACATAGAGCGAAAAAGAGAGAGAGAGATGAAGTGAAAGAGAGGCAGGTCCAGGGTAAGAAAGTCCCGTAAGAAAGTCCCAGTTATTCAAGAGGAAAAACCTGTTACACGCAAAGTGGAACTGGCTCTGATTGTGGCCAAGAACAAATCAAAGAGAGGTGGGGAGGGGGGGGCAACAACAACAACAGCAGAAACAGCACGTCGTCAGGCAAAGCAAAGCTAAAACAGCTAGCTACCACAACTGAAACACGTTAGTACCGTTGTGTCGGATTCTTTGTTGCGCAACTGTGTTGCAAGATTAGCTGACGACTGGTTTATTGCAACGTCGCGACGTCGTCGTCGTCGTCGTCGCTGTCGATGAGGCAACTTGCTTCAAGTTTGCTGCTGGGCGCAGGCGCAACTTGTATAAAGCTGGCTTTTGTTTCGCGGCTGCCGCGACTGCTGCTGCGATGTTGCAACATCTGCAGCTAGAATCGGAAATGCGGCACAAGAAAAGAAGAAAAAAAAACAACTTGAATAAATGGAAAACCTTGCCAAAGCAATTGCGTGCGTTGAAGCTTGACTGCGTTTTTGCATTTTTCAGTCAATTTTCCAGCGACTTTTCCACACAACTCAAATTCTAACTGCATTTGAGTTTTTGTTTACGATCCATTAATTAATTTAATGCATAATTATTACAATTTTTTCTTTTTTTTTTTTGGTGTTTTCCACCAAGGCCAAGTCAACAAAAAAATATCACCAGCATTAAAGCTGCCAAATTAACTTAATAAAACAATTATAATTAAATGCCAATATTGCTCAACAAATAAATATTAGAATTAAGGCCTTGAAAGTGCTAGCAAAAAATATAGATACATTTGATTTCTCCAAAGGGAATGTGTAATTGTTGTTAATTTTAAACAATTTGAAGTTGAACAATTTTTTTTTGTTTTAGAGGATTTAAATATATTTGCATGGAATTTTATTGGAGTGTTAAGACTGTAATTAAATTATAAATTGTCGGATAAAAGAATATTTAATGATCTAGATAAAATAACGTAATACTTATTGAAGTATGTAAATATAATTCAGCTGATTTAAAAAATTTATTAGAATCGAAGATTTCATTAATATATAGAAAAGAAATACAATTAAAATTCTAAATAAGGCGCAGCTTTTAGTTTATTTGAATTACAAATTTAAAGATTAAATTTTCTATCCATTTGAGGCTACAGATTCTTTACTTCTTCTTAAACATCATTGAAATTAAATAATAAAATTTTAAATTCTAAAAACTCAAAATCCGAAAAATGTGTATTCAACCTTTGTTTAAATAAATTGACTAAAATTATTTGTTTTGTTTAACATTGCAAATGTTTATACTAAAAATAAAATAAAAATTAAGTTCGAAATTAAATTTACTATTCAATTAAAATAGCAGTTTTCTATTTTAGAAGTAGTGAAGATGTGAAATGGAAAACTCAAATCCGAACATTGTAACTAAACTTTTAATTTTTAATTTTAAACTGTTTATTTTTGACTTGACATAATATAATGCACATTTATTTAAAGTTCTCATATATCAGACATCATTTAAGAATGTAAACTAACTATAACATCGTTTATCAAAAAGCCAAAACTTCAATTTAGACTATTGCAACTAAAGTGTGATTAATTTTGAACTTCCTCGTTCGATCTCAAATCATTTAACCGCTTAACCCTAATCGCAAATATGCAAAAATCAAAAGGGACTGCGATAATTGGTAAAAGAAAAGGTGAAGGTAAACCTTAAACCTTAAAAAAATTAAACATTAACTATGACGAATTGCGTTTTCATTACAAGATTTGTCATGCTATGCAACTCAAGTGTTTTTCGATTAAAAATCATCAACTAAAACAGATTAAGAGATTCAGCAGCATGATTAACTTAATTATGAAATTGGCCAAATTGTTGATTATCTAATAGCAATTAGGTAATAAGGAATAACGATAATGATGTAAACTCACCTCTGATAGTGCTTGGCATGTTACATGCGTTCTTTGATCTCATGTAACACCGTTATTCGAGAGCTTTCTGCAAAAGCTTTTGCAATATGTAAAATGCACAGAACTGAACTTTGGTGGTTCACATGTCAACACACACACAAGTTTATCGATAGCAATATCGATAGTACACTTAATTAGTTTGAGGCGCAAAACGAGTATTTTGTAACAGGCGAGGTGCAAACAGTTTTCAAACGGTAAATTAACCGAAGTGGGCTGAACGACACGAGTGCAGCCCAAGAACGAGTGCGAATCCCGCGTGATGGACGAGATCACGAAACTGAGAGAGCGGAGAGAGAGAGATAGAGACGATACGAGTAAGAACAAAACGGGCAACGACTACGACAACGGCGACTTGACTGGACGTGTGGACAAACGTTTGAACACTAAACGGCAAGGCGATGAATCGGTATCCGAGTCTGAATCCGAATCCGATTCGATCCCCCGACTCTGTCTCTGACTCGGAGTCATCTGCCAGCAAGTAAAAACAACAACAACAACACACACACAAAACCTGTGCGGAAGGTGGTCGGACGTCGCGACCAGCGGCCAATTGCATTTCGAAGAAAGGAGAAAGGAGTTTACCAAGCGCTGCCAGAGAGACGCTATCAGAAACAAATCCCGCTGCATCCCTCACCTGCCTCACACACACACACACACACAGACTCACTTACGCTCACACACACATTTACAAGTTACGCGCAAAAGAATTCCTGCTAATTAAATGCGTGATCATCGCTCAGAAATACACCCCGACAACACGAAAGTAACAAGAGTCATGCGCGTAATTTCATCACAAGCACACACAACTCGAGATGGTTGCGTGACACGAGTGAAAAGCTTCTGTATTTCATGATATTACGAAATGAAAAGCTCTAGAAATTACATTTTGTAAGCATGCAAGAATTATCTTAAGCAAAGTTAAACAAACGATATTTGAATCAATTTGAAATTGAACTATGAGTAAAAGTTCCTATTAATATAATTTTAGAAATAAAAATTTATAAAAGAAAATCTCTTGAAGTACTAATATCTATAAATTATGTATCAACTTATTGAAGTGCACTTTCTCCACTATTCTAAGGAAGTACATTAACAATACAGTTAGTAACTTAGCAAAATAAATATTTGTTTAAGTTAGCTTAGGAACAACTATTGAAAAGAAAAGGTTTTGCACTATTAAAAAGAAGAACTTTTTCACTTTTCGAAATTCAATTTTCATATAATATTTGACATAAAAATAAATTTATGAAATTGTTTGATTGGATTGATCTAATAAGGTGAAATACATAACTTTCACCATTTCTTCAATTATTTATTATATAAAATCGAGAACCTATCTTAAATAAGCCTTAACGAAACTTTGTAGAAACCTAAGCTCAAAATTTTACTGAATTATTTCATAAGCTTGTGTAAAAAACGAAATTTACTAAAGCTAAGAGTCTTTAAATGAAACTCTGCACTATAAGACAAATGAATAGCAAAATTACCCCAAAAAACACCCTTCCATTACTTATAATGTAAGTATTATAGGCAAAAGCTCAATTAAGAAAAAGCTCCGTTTTTTGTATTCTGCATTTAACTAAGCTAAGCTTTTGCTGAAAACTGTCTTGCATAACGATAGATCGCTTCGTGTGCATCGCTAAACTGCAGCAGAGCCAGTTTGAAATTCAGATTCAGAGTCAAAGTCTTGGCTGGAGTCCGTGACGTTTGCTTGGGGGCCGCGTCATCGAAGCTCCAACAGGCTACAGCTGCAGTTGCACTCACAAACACACATACGTACATATGTAGTATATAGAGAGAGGCACCCATACAATCACTCACAGCGCACCTTTAACTTTAATCGTTAAATAAACAGGAAGACTTCTACAGCAAACACACACACACATACACAGACTCACATTCGTGCATGCAAGAGAAAACTTATCGCAAGTCAGCAGCGGAGGAGAAAGACAGAAAGACAAAAAGAAAAAAATGAAATAAAACAGGTTGAGAAGTACCGCTAAGCGGGAAGAAGAAGCACTCGCAGCATTGGCAACAGCAGTAGCAGCAGCAGCAGCAGCAACAAGAGCCAGGCCAGCACACCACACATTCGTACAAGCCCCACAAGCAAAAAGGTCAACGAACGTTCTTAGCGAAGAAGAATGGAATCAAAACACAAAAACACGAAAAACTGAGCGAGCGAGCGAACCCAAGAGAGAGGTGAGCGCACAACACACACAAAGAGAGCGTCATCGTCAGAGTGAGAGCGAGTGTGCGCATAAAGAAAGTGCGCAGAGAGAAAGCAAGGCAAACCAAAGCGATCAACACGAAGAGAGAGAGAGCGCGCAACAGATCATTTAAAGAGCACACACTAAGAGAAGAGAGAGCGTACTTACGCTTAAATGAAATGTCAAAATTTATGCGATATGCATTTTGTAAAGTATTTTTATGAAAATAACCTGAACGAAATGTATTTTTAGCAGGAATTTCTGTAACGCATGCCCAACACACAAAAGTGCATTTCAAAAGCTGCGGCGAAAGCAAGATGGCGATAGGATAGGAGAAAGACCGTGTGAGAGAGTGGGAAAGAGAGAGCGGGCGTTATCAGATTATTTGTAACTGTCTCTCGAGCAAGTCAAAAGAAACTGAAAATTCTTGTTATATTGCTCAATATTTGGTAATACGCACGCACACAATTAAAACTCAACACACACACACACACTCGCACACACAAAGCCATTGAATTGACGAAATTTGTGAGTCGAACAACAACAAGCAAAGCAAAGCTCATTGACCTCCAGCAGCCGTCGTCGCTAGCACAGTTGTAACTGTGTAATAAGCTTTTAGAAGAACGAGAGGGGAGAAGCAAGAAGTCATCCGACGTTTTGTTTTATGCTTTTTCTTTTGCATTTGCGTTTCTAAGTCGCGCTTAAAGCAATTTAAGCACAGAGTTTTATGTCTTCCTGTGCCCAAAAAACTTGCACTCCAACTACAACAACAACAACATTAACATCAACAAGCTTATGCAAGCCCAGCCCAGCCTGCGCTGTGGGCTGTGTGTGTGGACTGCATGTGGACTCCGTGTGTTTGTATTGCGCGTGTCTTTTGCAATCTTTAAAAATGTGATAAGCCGCTGGCAAATATTGTTATTGGCCAAATAAAAGCCGGCCAACACTTGTGTAATGCATGCCGACTGCACCTAAGCACAAATTGCCTGCAACATTGATCCTGTTTCACTGTGCAGCACATTGCTTCACTACTTTACTGTGCGTGTGCTTTTCTCTCTCCCTCTTCAACTCTTGCTCTCCTTCGCTCATTCGGCTGCGCTGCTCGCTGATTGGTCGAACTCATGCGTCAGGCTTCGCTCGCCTGTCATTGGCCGAAGCGTCCTGCCCACGCAGTGTCCTCTTTCATTTGCCTGTTGCACACGCTGTTACTCTTCACAAAGAGAGAGCTGTTGGCTTATGCGAGAGCATTTGGCTGTGCATTGAAATATTTATATTATTTTTATAAACTTCTTGTTTAAATTCGCAATTTTTGGTTGTGTATTATAATATGTTAATTATTTTTTTTTTGAATAAACACTTGAATAAATACTTTAAGAATATTCATAAATTTTTCTTAAACTTAAATCCTAGCATTCTATGGCAACAGTTAAATTTTGTACACGTTATAATATCAACTCATTTCGTCAAAAAATTCAAATTTTATGTTCTTCAAGTAGTGGAAATGAAAATTTATGATTTGTTGGATACAACTAAAAAGTATACAAGTTCCATGTATTGCAGTGGATTGTTTAGTAAAAATGATTAAGTTATGAATTCATTTTTGAATTATGATGAAGTAAAAAATTTAATTTATGTAATAAGTTTCATTAATATTTTTTATAATATAAATTCATTGAACTATTAATAAATTTGAATTACCTTAAAACCAATGTTTTAATTTGCCAGAATATATTATAATAATACATTTAATTAAAGGTTATTCAAAGGTTTTCTAAAGTTTATTACTAATTTGAACTTCCTCTAATAAAACCAATATATGAAATAGTTGATCATGTAATGAAAGAGTATACAAAAGTGTACTTGCTTGTCATAAGAATTTCTATAACTGACTTCAACTTCATTCAGTTGTAGTTACCAGTGCTTTTATTCATATTATAGAGAAGGACAATTTGTACAAGGGATTCTATGGGAAGGCTCACATAATTTTGGGTATAAATAGGACCAATGTAAAGCGAAAGTTTCTAGTTGAACGCAGATAGCGAAATTAAAAACAAGTGCGAGTAATAAACGTGTGTGTTAACTGGGTAAATTGTGAATAAAAGTGCAACATCTCTGATGATGAAGAATGAACTAAAGTGTGTCAAGAATAGATAAATTATTTGAGAAATATATTATTTTTGTTTGATTTAACTACCTGGCAGTTAAAAATCCAAAAATATAAAAGAGAATTTATATAAATATTTTTTTTATATATTCTTATTTTTGTTGCATTTTATGCCATGACAAGAAACATTAGTTATAGAAATTGTATCTTACCAAGAACTTTTGTGATTTATTCATATTCATTCCTTGAATAATTTTGAAATGTTTTAAATTCTTTGCTTCTTAATTCATTTAATTACTTTCTGTGCCACAAAACGGCAATAATAAATCAATTAAAATGCTTATAATATTTGTTGTAATTTGTTGCCAAGCAGAGTTCAAAGTTTAATTTATTTATACACATTTTTATTTGCGGTAATTAAATGTGAATGCATGACAAAATGCAGTTCAATCAGCTGCTCGCATTTGGGATTTGCACAGATACACGACAGTTTATATGGATATAGTACTATATGCATTGTGTTTAAAGTAAATAAATGAGAGATTGTTATGCGATTTGGCCATTTAAATTGTCAACAATATAATGAAATACCAGCATAAACAATTAAAGAGCGCTCAACATTTAAGCGGAATTTTGTTGGAAAATCTCCACACGCTGATCTTAACCATGTTCAATTGGCTCCAATTAGAATAAATATATTCGAAATATATACTGAATATATCTTAATATTGCATGTTTGGCAGCTGCAATCGTAATCGTAATCGTAATTGACTGACAATCTGTAAACATATGATACAAATTGCGTTCATTAATTAAAAAAAATGGGGAATTAATGCATATATTAAGTAGGGAGGACTAACTAAATTGGCAAATAGAACGTGCCAGGCACTCGATCCATAAACACCGCAGTGGACTATCAAAATATTTGTGCAGTCACATCATTAAACCCTTTTGCTAAACAACGACCTGTGGCTCAATAAAATATTATACGGTTAATAGTACAAAAGTGCAACCCTAGAGCTCAGCAATATTTTCACAGCTGGCCACGTTTCCCAGGCGAGCCACAACACAACACAACACAACGACGATTTTCATTCCATGGCTTTGCTTTTCATTTCCAATTAGTGTGAAGCCCCACAACGTCGGAAAATTCTGTCCAAGTTTTATACATTTTTAGTCAACGGTCGACGTTCCAATTTGCTACTCTATAACAAAAACGAAAAATCAAAATTGCCTCGCTAACACCGCAAAAAAAAAACTCTTCTCACAGATAATGGCGCAAATCTAAAACCAAAAGCATCCAGAGCAACAGTTATTCCAGTCGCAAAAGCCAGCCAAGGATTAAGTTCCACACTTATTGCCCCACGTTCTGAAGAAAATAATACAGTTAACACACACTCTTTCGCTGCTGACGTCATCGCCATGGACTATAAGGAGTATCGGCAACGGGGTAAGTGATAATAAAACGCACAGCAGCAGCTCCAAAGATACAGATACATTTGTATCTTTTGTGGGCTTAATTTGATTTGCAGTTTTGTTGCAGTCCTAAAAGGATTACGAATGTGTCCCAACACATTTGCCTAGTTCAATTCACAACTGTTTCGCATCGTATATCTTGATTTAATCCAATCCGTTGTGCCCACGCTTTATTAGTTTCTTTTCCATTCCAATGGAAGAGTGTTGAGAAATATTGTAAAAAACGAATAATGATGCAATTCAAGTCTTGTCGTATAATTTCAATATCATTTAATATAATCACAACTTAAAAATTCAGTATGAGAATGAGAATTAAAGACCAAACTTTCCAGACATTTCCTATTATAATTATTATTTTGCTTATTGCTCAATTTTCAGTTGGCTCATATTATTTGCATTGCTGGTTGAGCAACCATCCAAAAATCATTCTGAAAATAAAATTGTAAAAGACATTTATAATTCTTTAAAAAAAAATAGTGTATTAAATTAATACTATTAATAATAATTTAAGCCATTTTTTTTTTTGTTCAAATATTTTTTAAAGACTATGAAAAATTTGTGTCAATTAAAGGGAAAAATCCTACTTGGACAATTATTAAAAATATTAATTGAAAATTTAAGAATTTTGATCTTAAGACATGGCAACATTTTCAGTTATTTTTTCAACAGAACAATCAGCTTTAGATATATGTAGATTTCATTTGAAAAATAACACAATAATAAAACGAATAAGTATAAAATCTTTATTACTTTTTAAGTTTTAATTTGAAAGATATGCCTAAAAGAAATCAGCCTTAAATAAATGGAGTACGATTTAGATAAGTTATGTTCGAAAATATTTAAGGCTTAGCTGAAATTTTCAGAAAACATTAAATTTTAGATAATAATTTATATTCGAAATTCAGTTAAAGAAGAATCCTTAATGTTGATCAAGCTGTTAATCATATTTCAAGAACTTTTGGAAAATGTTTTCACTTTTTAAATTTTCCTTAAAAACAAATCTTAAGATTGAACGGTATATTGCAGAGTTGTACAAAATATTTCAACAAATTTGCGTAAATATTTTATATTTTAGAAGCCACCAAAAATCCATTCACAATGTTGAAAAAACTATATTTGAGTTGTATAAAATATTTAGATACATTTTAGAAAATAGTTTATAATAAACTTGTCAACTAATGCTCAATTTTGTTGCAGCCAAAGAAATGGTTGACTTCACATAAAAATATTCATAAAATATGTTTTATTTAAATTCTTCAATGTTGAAAAAAATGTTGTTAGAAAATAGTATATTATTTAATTTCCATATCAAGACTAATTCGTAAATATTTTGCAGGGAAGAAGATGGTTAAAAAGTGTTTATAAAATATGCTTTATTTAAATTTCTACCCTAAAGTATTATTCAACAACTTGTTGTCAGTAAATATTATACTATTTAAATTTCTTATGAAAGCTTGAAAATTATTTCTAAAATATGTTTTAATTAAATTTCAACCCTGAAGTATCCTTGAATGTTGAATAACTTTTTGTTAGAAAATATTACACAATATTATTTCCTTATCAAAGCTAATTCCTAATTATTTTACAAGCAAAGAAAAAGTATTTTTCAATGTTAAACAAATTATTGTTAGAAAATATTGAACTATTTAACTTCCTTCTCAAAACTAATTCCTATATATTTTATAGGCAAGGAGATGGTTGAAAATTATTTCTAAGATATGATTTATTTAAATTTCTACTCTAAAGTATTCTTGAATGTTAAACAACTTGTTGTTAGAAAATGTTATACTATTTAATTTCCTTATCAAAGCTAATTCCAAATTTTTTTTCAGGCAAGGAGATGGTTGACTACATAGCTGACTATTTGGAGAATATACGCGAGCGTCGCGTCTTTCCGGATGTGAGTCCTGGCTACATGCGACAACTGTTGCCAGAGTCAGCGCCTGTGGAGGGCGAATCCTGGCCGAAGATCTTTGGAGATGTGGAACGCATTGTGATGCCTGGAGTAACGCATTGGCAGTCGCCACATATGCACGGATACTTTCCGGCATTGAACTCGATGCCATCGCTGCTCGGGGATATGTTGGCGGATGCGATCAACTGCTTGGGCTTCACCTGGGCGAGTTCACCGGCGTGCACAGAGCTGGAGATTGTGGTGATGAATTGGCTGGGCAAGATGATTGGCCTGCCGGATGAGTTTCTGCATCTGAGCAACAACAGCAAGGGGGGCGGAGTGCTACAGACGACGGCGAGTGAGGCGACGCTTGTGTGTTTGCTCGCTGGCAGGACACGCGCCATTCAGCGATTCCATGAGCATAATCCTGGGTATCAGGATGCCGAGATAAATGCACGTCTTGTGGCCTATTGTTCGGATCAGGCGCATTCGAGCGTTGAGAAGGCGGCGCTCATTGGTAAGTTCGTTGCTCAGTTGACGCAATTCTAAGCGGCTTATGCAACCCAACACCAACACCTTCTTCTTCTTTCCCCTCCCAGGACTCGTGCGTATGCGCTATATTGAGGCAGACGAGCAGCTGGCCATGCGAGGCAAACTGTTGCGCGAGGCCATCGACGACGACATTAAGCAGGGACTTGTTCCATTCTGGGTGAGTCTCGACTTCGACTTTGCTTTCGTCTTCGCTTTCGCCTTCGCCTGGCACTTGTCAAAATTAATTGGACGCCGCCGTCGTGCAATTAGGCACTGAGTGGATTTGTGGACAGCAGCAGCTGCTCTCACTCTAGCACTCCGTCGTGCTATTTCTGTCTCACTCTAGCACTCCGTCGTGCTATTTCAGTCTCTCTCTTACTCTCTGCTTCTCTGATTCCCAACGGAGCCAATTAATAAACGTCAGCAAGCGAGTTGCGCTTGCTTATCGCTCGCATTTTAAGCGGCTTCTTTAGCCGATTACTTAACTCTCTCCGGAGGCTACTCTTTCGTTATCCCTTGCCTACCGTCATTCGCAAACGTTTAGCAGGCAGCTTACAAATTGCTTCTGCTCTCAGGAGAGCTATTGTTATTCAATACTTTTGCAGAAGGTTTTCTAAACATACAAGTAAATTAAAAACATTAAAAACTTTATCTACTATATTGACATTTCTGCTTTGTATAGGAACATTACTTAAGTTTTTCTTTCGCCTCTGATATTAACAATTTTGTGAGGTTTATAACTATCTTAATCTAATTTTGCAGCCTGCATCAAAAATATAAAGTTACATATGATAATATAATATACAAAGTTATTTTAAGTGTTATTTCAGTATTTTATTTGAGAATATGTTCATTAAAATTTCCATTATTTTTGAGGAAGAGTAGCATATGAGATCGAATTTGTATTATCAAAAAAGGATTATTTTAAGCTTTATCGATTCTCTCCCGATGAAGATGAAAATATAATTTTCTATCTATGTATATCTAAGAATACTGTAAAGTAATTAAAACAAATAACAGCACTTTACTTTAAAATGTAATTTTCATTCTTCGTTCTTACTTTAATGCAATTAAAACAAATAGCAGCTCTTTGTTTTAAAATGTAATTGAATTAAAATATAATTTTCATTCTTCGTTCTTACTTAAAAGTAATGAACATAAATAACAGAAATTTGCCTTCACTTTACCCTGAAGTGGAGGCTTGATAAATTAATTTTTTACTGTTCGTTATTTCCTACAGCAAAAATTATATAGAATTGGTCATAGAAGAACAATGACCAATTTATTATTAATTAAGTTAAATGTAGATTCATTTAAAAGCTAGCTTCAAAAACGGAGTAACACAAATATCTTTCCACACTTTCATTAAATGTTCTATAAATATCAGTTACTTTTCTGTTTGCCGGACTATGTTTCCTTCCTAAAATAGCTATGATGCTATAAGGTGCTTCACTCTTGACAATTTTTATTGCAGTTTTAATTAAAAATTCACTTTCACAAAAATTAACTAATTACATTTACTTAATAGGGAACAATTATAGTTATCGAAAGTTCTTAAATCAAGAATATTATTTTCAATCTAGAATAAAATAATCCTGAAACAAGATTTCAGTCTTAAAATAAGATGTTGTTAAAAAAAAAAAATGGAAATTTGGGAATAAAAGTCTTGATTTAAGATTTGTTTCAACCTAAAAATCTTATTTCAAGATTGTTCTTTCTAAGATCAAAACAATTTTTAATCAAGATTTATTCAATCTAGATTTTGTTCTCTGTAATATTACTCTTGAAAATAAAAAATAGCGAACACAGTTCTCATTAAAAACTCGATCTAAAAATCAGCTGTAAATGTCTTCGCACATTTTACTTAGTTTTAACATTGAATATTTATTTATTTTACTTGAAAATGTTATATGTAAGTAAAATTGAAACTCACACTATTACTAAAACAGTGGCTGCAAATATAAAGTATCTTTTCCGTATCACTAGTAGTAGATAATAATAGTATTTAATAATTTAATTACAATTCATTCGCAGGTTTGCGCCACACTTGGCAGCACTGGCAGCTGCAGCTTTGACAATCTTGATGAAGTGAGTGCAGAGTACAATTATCAAACTTATCTGTATTTAAATGCTAAACTGCTGCTCTAACCACCTCCATTTTCCCCTTTCAGGTTGGCGTCGTATGTCGCGAGTACAATTTGTGGCTGCATGTGGATGCCGCATATGCAGGCAGCGCCTTCATCTGTCCCGAGTTTCGCACCTGGCTGCGAGGCATCGAACGTGCGGATTCGATTGCCTTCAATCCGTCCAAGTGGCTGATGGTGCACTTCGATGCGACAGCGATGTGGGTGCGAGACAGCACCGCAGTGCATCGCACCTTCAACGTGGAGCCGTTGTATTTGCAGCATGAGAACTCTGGTGTGGCTGTCGATTTTATGCACTGGCAAATTCCGTTGAGTCGTCGCTTTCGTTCGCTCAAAGTGTGGTTTGTGCTGCGATCCTTTGGCATCAAAGGGCTGCAACGTCACATTCGCGAAGGCGTTCGTTTAGCCCAGAAATTCGAAGCTCTTGTGCTCGCCGATCATCGCTTCGAGTTGCCCGCAAAGCGCCATCTAGGTCTCGTTGTATTTCGCATTCGTGGCGATAACGAGATCACTGAGCGACTCTTGAAGCGTCTGAATTATCGAGGCAATCAACACTGTGTGCCGTCATCGCTGAAAGGACAATATGTCATTCGCTTTACGATCACCTCGACGCACACCACACTCGATGACATTGTCAAGGATTGGATGGAGATCAAGCAGGTGGCTTCGATGGTGCTCGATGAGATGAACATCACCATTTCGAATCGTGTCTATCTCAAGGGTAAACACTGGGCGTTACCCAATTATAATTGATTCGCCCGCATTTCGAATTTGTTCTTTTACGTTCTTTTAGTTTAGTTGACATTTCTTTGTAATTTACATATTTTACTTATTTTACGTTTATGTTTTGTCCATTGTATAAAACACTTTGATCCACCCAAAATGCATGTGACTCTCATTCTCTTTCAGTTTATCGTATCGCCAAAGAAACATCAGTTATATTATCATAATTAGAAGCATTTTGCAGCTGCTGGTTAGCAGCATTAGCTGTAAGATGCAAATGACAAAAAGTAGCTAAAATATGTGTGTTAACAGCTGCATATTGATGTCAAACTTCCACACATATAACATAAATATAACTTAGCTGACTTTAGTGGTGAGAACATTGGCTTAGAAGCCTTTTAAAATCAAAATATCAGATAGATAGATAGAATCACTTTTAAATTAGATAGAAATAATCAGAGGTATATTATTCATTTATTTAGAATATAATATAAGAATAGAAAGCTGTTGGAAAAAAATACATATCAAATTAAACTAGAATAGGAGACAGAATTGTATTAGCTATATAGGAATAACCTGTGTTCATTGCACAAGTGATAATTATTTGTACATTAAATATAATATTCTAAATAAATACTGTGCATGCAGCGAAATAATAACAAACTAAATAAAAATTGTAGAAGATACATTTAAACAAAGTAAGAGCATTTTAGAAAGACAATTACTTTTAAAAATTTAAATGCTGAGGTGAACTTCATAAACTTCTAATGTATTCTCAACGTGAAAAAATTAGTTTATTTTTATATGATATTCATTTTAAGCAGGAAATTTATTTGTATATGGCATTAAATTTAATTAAAAATTAGGAAGAGCAAGCAAAGCTTGGTTAAAGCAGTTTTAACTAATTCAAATGATTATTTCATATTAAAGAATTTATATACTTTGAAGTCTTGTAAAAGTTGTAGCTATCTCCCTTTGCTAAAACTACAAATTAATGAAATTTAAAACCATAGAAATATAAAAAGAAATTAAGAACACAGCAAACATTTTTATCTCAAATTGGTATTAAAATTCTTTTAAATTGAATTCATATCTAATATTATATAGAATTTTAGTTTGCTCAAACAACAACAAACAAACAAAATTGCATTTTTTTTTAACAAAGGAAAACAAGCGAAGTTTGGTTAGATCAATTACGTTTAACTTAAATGTTGAATTCATATTCCATAATTTCATATCTTTAGATACTTGAAGACTTGTAATACATACAAAGTAAAATTATTGATAGCTGCTTTTTTCACATATGAAAATTAATTAAATTGAAAGCAATAGATGCAAACTTTTTTTTATAAATTATAAATGCAACAAACACTTTTAATTGATTGATATACAAATTATTTTAATTTTAAAGCATACATTATATTATTTTGAATTTTTATAATCATTTAGATACTTTTAAAATTATTATCGCAAGCAAAGTTTGTTGAGACCAATTTCACCTAATTCAAACACTTATTAAAATCTTTATTTTATATGCCATTAGATACTTTGCAGACTTGTAGAAATGTTGCTAGTTATTTTAAGAATAAATACAATTTAATTTAATTGACAATAAAATACAGATACCAAGGAGAAAAGCGAAGCGTTTGGCTCCAGTTTGCTGCTGTCGAACTCTCCGCTATCGCCAAAGGTTGTCAACGGTTCCTTTGCGGCGATCTTCGATGCAGATGAGTTTCTGGCCAAGACCTATGCTGGAATACGCATAGCAGTAAGTGAGGAATAAGTTTAAATAAAGTATAAAAAACTAATATCATTTCGACTACACAGCATCAGGAGTCGCCTTCGACGCGACGTCGCGTGCGAGGAATTCTGATGTCAGGCAAACAATTCTCGCTGGACTCGCACATGGATGTGGCCGTGGTGCGGACCACACTGGATGACAGTGGCAGCCACAGTCACAGCCAGAGCACTGCTGTGAATTCCTATGGCCGAACCACAGGCCGTGAGGCGGGGCAAGCGGTGGCGGTGGGCGGGGGACAGGCGAGCATACGCGAAGATGTGGACAACGAGGAGTCCGCGGCGGAAGGTATGAAGCACAGGTAGTGTAGAGCATCCCCAATTAGTTCTATTGCTAGTTAATCCAAGCTCGGATAAAGCTTTGCAAGAATTCATCTTTGATATTTTGTGCTTTGCGATTAATTTTGAAATTTTCTTCAGAAACTGAGCTGCTGCTGCTGCAGCTGAGTCGCAGGCGTCGCAGCAGCCACAACATCTCCGGTTCCCAGTCCAGCAAACACAACTACAACAACAGCAATAGCAACAGCATCAGCAACAGCATCTCTAATCTGAATGCCACGCCCGCCAATCACTTTCGCCCGATTGCACTTTATACCGCACATTCGCAATCTCAATCTCTGTCCCAATCACAATCGTCTTGCAGTGTCACCGTCTCGGTGGACAGTCTGTTGACGCCAGTCACCCACTGTGATGTGTATCATGGCAAGCGGTTTCTGGAGCCAGTGAGCAGCCTGATCGACAACAGCTCCTTCACCAGCAGCATTCATCACATGCCCACGCCCATCACAACGCCCACGGAGGACTTTGATTGGCCCGCACGAACCTTTAATCAATTGCTCCTCGAACGTTATGCTCAGTCCTCATCGCATTCGGTGGCCGATGGTGAACTCTCCTCATCCACGGACAGCAGCAGCCTCAGTCTGGCCAGAGTCATCACCGCCACGCCGAGCATCCTCAGTAGTCTCAATGAGTTGGCTTCGCCGCTGCTCGGTTCCTTTGCCTCCCCCTCGCAGCCCCTGCACTCCGCTTTGGGTGACTCCGATTCGGATGCCACCATTTGCTCGGCGGCCTCTTCGCTGGAGTCCCTTTAACTAATCATAATCATAATCATAATATTTAACTATATGATATTCGTGTACTTAGAAATTGTAACTATCCTTCACTGCTGTGCAATCAATAATGTTATCTATCGTAGTATCAAATCGGGGTTATAACATATAACATAAATACAAATTTATCTCTAACATTGAACCTTAATCTAATCCCATGTAATATATATATTTAAACCCATACTTAACTAAGTCAAGCAGTTCTACATATATACTATACTTAGCTTAATCAAACACTTAAATGAATCTGCTTTACACTCGACTTCTTCCTTTATCCTCTAGAGTCCTCACCTACAACTTACTGTAGAGCAATCCGTTATTAATATAAATATTATGTAAATTCCAAATTTTACTCCTCATTGTGATTAAAGTTTCAGCGTTAAAAGTAAAATGTCTTTTAATGGGGTTTGTATTTTAGAAAACTTTATTGGGAAAATATGACCAAGGTATTTTCATTTGTAAAGACCGCGAGAAAATATAACGAAATAAGAGTACAGGCTAAATTGAAGAAAAACATTGTTAATCAACATAATTTGAAGATTTTTAGTGGAAGGATGTAACACTAATTAGCAATATACCAAATAAGACCCTTGGTGTATTTTTAATATACAAATTTGGTATATTTTAAAACTAATACCGCACTTAGAAATTATAACTATCCTGCACTGCTGTGCAATCAATAATGTTATCTATCGTAGTATAAAATCGAGGCTATATATACATACTCGTATATCAACATAAATACAAATATATATCTAACATTAAACCTTACTCCAATCCCATGTAATATATATATTTAAACTAAGTCTAGCAAGCAGTTCTATTTGCTATACCTAGCTTTGCCTCTTCCTCTTCTCTTAGTATTCTTATCTACAACTGACTGTAGGATGATCCAATATCATAAACAATTCTAAGTATTATGTAAATAACACGTTCTACTCGTCATTGTGATTAAAGTTTCAGCGTTAAATTAAAACGTCTTTTTATGGGAGTTCTTTTTATATTTTAGAATATCTTACGCAAATTTCATTTAAGCTATTAACGCGATGTAATATTAAAAAAAAAACTACAGGTTTATTTGAAGAAATCATTGTTAAGAAAACACAAAAATTGATAGTGGGAAATGGTTTTTGTCATAAAAAAATGTTATATTGGTTTTCTTTGGTTTTCCAACATTTTAAACTTTTAAAGTAGAAAGTTAAATTTTCTTGTACGCTATTTCATCTTTTTTAAAATTTTGTTAATTTTTTTATTTATGATTTATTATTTCATTATTTTTATTATTTTTTAGTTACAAATCAAATTATACATTTACTTTTAAAATTTATTTTTATTAACAAAGTTTTTTTTTTAACATATTCATTAAAATAACTTGATGCATTCTATAAGATAAATTATGTTAGAATCTAATCTGTTTTATATAAAACTATTGTGAATAGTAATTCCATTTTTTAAAGAATACTATATTGATGGTTAGGAAAGAAGTGAAGTGAAAGTCAAAGATATATCTTAGGAAAATATAAAATTATATAAATTAAAAAAATATTTTAAGCCAAAAGAAAGTTTTTTTTTAAGTTAAGCGATTTTTCTGAATATGATATTTATTTTTACATATTTATAAAGGTTAGCTATAACATAATTAAAATGAATACTTACACTATTGGTAAAGCTATGGCTTCAGCTTTTCTAAATATGTTATTTTACCCCATCATCTGCATTAAAATCAATCCATATAACATTGTTCAGATAAAAAATTAACCTAATGTTCGATCACAGACATTACCACAAAGTGCAGCTACCCTTCGCTTGGAGGTATTACAATTATATCTATTAAAATATTAGCTAATTAAGCTGGTAATTTTGCAATATTTATCCCCACAAAGCATCTTGCGATACTAGTTACAAGTAAAAATATTGTGAATGGTTCATGGACACGGAATCATTATCAAGATAGAACCGACAAGCGAACAACTCTTGGAACATGCAACCAGCTGTATCAAATGGGGAATTCAATGCAAATAAAATAAATACAGATTAGAGAAGTGTCTATTTTGGTTAAAAGGAAACCTCAGCTTCCGGTGGCATTTAAATTATTTCCGCATGTGCTTTTGCAGCCCGCGCTTCTGCAGTTGTTGTTGCGATCGTTGTTCCATCGCTGCCATCTTCAGTTGTAGTATTTCCAGGGTCCAAGGCATCCGAGGCAATCCTATACTTGGTCTGCACATAGAAAGTTAGCAGAAAGATGATTATGAAATCATAGAAAAGAATGATCGTGGCCAGCAGATAATCATTGACTCGCATCTCTGCAAAGCGACCTCCGGTTATTGTTTGAGCGTGGTACATGACAAACTAGGGAAAGATATGTGATCAGTCTTTTTATACAAACTAGTCAATCTATAACATACCGAGAGTATGATAATGCTAACAATCAGCTGATACAGAATAAAGCTGTATGGAGCCAAGGTTACCACATACAACATCAGCATGAAGATGGACGTGATGAGGAACACAAAGGATATGACAAATATGATGACGACATCCAGCGTGAGATCGTGCTGAAATTGACGAGAATACAATAAGTAAGTATAAACTTATATTCTAAGGAAGATTGTTGGAAAGGGCGTAGCAAAAGTCACTTTATAATATAGTATATAATATTTAAATATCGGTTAATTATATATAGAGAGTCTGTTCCTATTAAAAGGAACAGGCATCCCTCTAAAGTTAGTAAGATTCGTGATCTGACAGTGAGTGGCAACAATAAAGAAAACCTATAAAACTAAAGTGTTTAATAATTTATTTATTTGTTTGGTATAATATACTTAAGTGGATTATAACTATCTATTTTAATACATATAGCTGATACAGTCGACAACTTGTGTAAGTAATTTATACCAACAATAAATTCATTAAACACTTCGCAATTGTCATGAAATTTTCGGGACAAGCTAATAATATTTTTATATGACGTGTGTTAAAATTTTATTGTCATATTTAGAAAGAAATTGTTTTATATAATAATCTTAATTAATAACATACTTATTAGCATGCAAGTTCCATGAATGTTGGTAGCAAAGCCTTTAAATATATTAAAATTGTCTGCTAAAATGTACAATAATATTTTAAAATATATAAATAATGTCTGCTGAAATGCATAATAATATTTTAACCTATTTTAAATATTTTTATAAGCTTAATAACTACGATGTTTATTATACATTCGTCCTTAAATTTTTAGAACAGAACGGAAAATATTTTATTAATCTATTATATATGCATTGTCTCTAATCTTTATAAAGACTTTTTTGTTTATTTTTATTTGATATTATTTATATCATTTTTGTCTATTTACCAATTTTATACCAATTTAATTTCAAATGGATGCAGAAATCTGCACAGAAATTTAAACTAAATTCTCATTAAATACTCTCAAAGCAAAACTGTTGAATAGAAATGCACATACTCGTATGTCTGATAAATATTTAAAAAAATACTCACCGGTATAACGGCACCCACAAGGATGAATAGAAAGAGCAGGAGGAGACAGACGAAATACCACATCAACATGTCCGCCCACTTGGAACGTGCCACCAAGGCAAACACTCCAATGGTGGCAAATTCCACCTATGAAACAAGCACATATTCAAACTCAATATAAGTAGCTACCCAGACTAAAGTAGATACTCACAATTACAAAAGTCAACACCCAGTTGAGGACGGGCACAAATCGCGACTGCTCGAAGAATATGAAGATCAAAGTGAGAGCGATGCCGAGCATGAAGCAAATTACGCTTATCCATTCATACTCGGTGAATATATCTTTCACATCCGAACTGCAATTAAGGAATTCTCAAGAGTTCATTAAAATATCAAGTATACGCACATTATGCTCACGACCAGCCATTGAGCCAAAGCGATGAGCAGCCAAAGAACGGTGACCAAATAAACGATCATTGCGAATTTCCGTCGAGCACGTTGATAAGTTCCGACTCGTTCGTCCATTTTGTGTTTCTTACTTATAATTTAAAACAAAACTAATATAAATAGTGTGTTTAAAACCTAATTAAAATTCACTTTTATAAGCTTAGAAAATACCTGATATTTAGTGCAATGTCTTTATTAGCTAGAGCGTAAGACTCAAAGCAAGTTTGATCTAAAATAGTGAAATTTTTTCTAAAAGAAATATTTTATAATTCTACTACACCCATTATATTATATTATAATAAATAAAAATATTACTATCGTATAATTTTAGTGCAGCTTGTTGCCATTTTTTAACAATTTATAAACAGTAAATATGATTAAAAAATTGTTATATTCTAAAAATCAATTTATATTCGATTACTTACCACACAGTTGGCTTTGTCTTATGTGATAATAATTCATATTCAAGTTGCGTTTAAATTTCTGTTAGAAACAACAATTATTACAAATGGATGCAGCCAATATTATCGAAAATGAAAAGGAAATGGCCAGAGTTTTGTTAAGAAATACTTATAAAGTTACTATAATAATGCTAATTCTTGGCCAGATTCAGGTTATGGTCGTTATGGAAATGTAAGAAAATTAATTGAAAATATATATACATTCATTTGATTTAAATATCTATTACAGTGATTCTATTAAGGAGTTCTTGGGACGTCATTATTACGTCAGTTTGATACAGTTTTTTATGAGCTTTATATCGATACAACTTTATGTGTTCTTCTATCACATTATTGTGCGCACTTCGACTTGGAAACGCATACTAGCTGGAATTTGGACGGTAAGTCAAAGTTTTCATTAAAAAAATATACTATTATTTTTTTTATAAAAATATATCTTTCATACTTTATATAATTCCTTTTATACTATTCAATTTTGAATTTAAGAATATATCTTTATTTTTCTATAAATATCTTTTTATTATTATGTTGTTTACATAAAAATATATCATTATTTATTTTTGTATTATTTTCCTAGTTCGAGGTCAACACAATTTCCATCATGAAACCCGCCAGGCGTGCTCCTTATACAAGTCTCCTTGTGTCCTGGGGTCTAACCTTCTTCATCATGGCAGTTAGTGTGATATATGGCAATATTGCAGTAAAACATCGCCGTGGACTTTTTGTAGGTGTAATCTCAAATTTTACTATGCATTTCTTTAATTATGCTGCACTTTCTAGGTCACTCGTCACAATGTCATACGCTGGAGCGAACGACTCTTTGTGCTCACCAGCTTTGGCATTATTGTCTGTTCGGAAATGAGGCGTGTGACTATTGAATTTCCCACACTTTTCGTGTACAGCATGCTCTCTAATATAGTAAGGATTGTTTTTAAACTCATTGATAATGATATTCGGAAGGCACATGAAAGCCCAGCAATCAGATTATTGTGAACCACTTAAAACTAAAAACTTAGGAATAGAACCTTCAGAAATTCGCATACCTTGTTCGTAAAGCATTAATGTGCTTTTAAAAGCGCATTGCTTCAGTCGTTTTAAAAAGCCATTGTTAAGGCTGGCTAAACACTTTTTACTCATTAAAAAATAGTAAGCTCTCATTGAAAGTAATTTTATCTACTTTTTCGAAATCCTTTTTCAGCATACAAGGGCTTAGAAAATGAGTTCTTTTTAGCTATATTAAACGCAAAGCTCTATATTCAGTCCAAACCCAGCTTTTGGATGCTTTCTGCTTGCTTGTGCACTTTTGCTCTTCATAATATAGTAAGCGAGCTTTTAAACCTCCTTGCAAGTCAATTTTGATCACTTTTACAGACCATATAGCTAAAGCGTTAAGGTTTTTAAAATTATATCTGATGTCTTAGAAAATGCGATTTTTTTTTATATATATTGAACGCAAATCTCTATTCGCTAACTAAAGCACATTAATCTAATCGTAATGAAACATTCGTATTTTGAAAACGGCAAATGCTTTCTAAGTTTCTCTTAAACTCCCAATCTTACGCTAAACTCAATTAATTCATAAATTTCCATTGAAGTTTGTGATTATTTTTTAGATATTTTGAACGCAAAGCTTTATTTGTTTGCTAGCTTGCAAAGCACATTAATCCAATTGCAAAGAAACTTTCGGAACTGAAAACTGCAAAAGTTCTCCAAGTCTCTTTTCAACTTACGCTAAGCTCCATTAATTCATCAATTTCCATTTCAGTGTAAGATTATTTTTTTTTAGATATATTGAACGAAAAGTTATATTTGTTTGCTAGCTGACGAAGCACATTGATTTAATTGAAATGAAACATTCAGAATCTGAAAGATACAACTGCTTTCCAAGTCTTTTAAACTCGTCACCTTACACTAAGCTCAATATATTCATCAATTTCCATTGCAGTTTGTGATTATCTTTGCTGCCTCGATACGCAAGCCGAACTTTTATCATCTGGATGCCATCGGAGATCACATACTCATCGGTCAGCTGTATTATCTTAACTTCTATGCGCTCTACATGGGATACGTGTGGACAACTGCTGCTGGCCTCGAGTTGATAGGCGTTAACCCCAAGATTTGAATTTGTGTTTTGTGGCAGGGTTGCGTTGCACGTTGCACACCTAGGCGCATGTCCACAAAACAGCTGTTTGGCAAACACAGACACACAGACACAGAGAGAAGCGAAGCACATTCAACTCCTTAACTCAGCCACTTGATTCTCTACTCAGGCAAACGGACAAATGTTTACGCTTCTCAGTTGCAAGTTGCTCAAAACTTACGTCACATTCGTGCGACGTGTGTAAACAAGTTTGCGTCTCGTGTTTCGGAACATTGAATCCTTCGATCGATAAAAGTTTTCCGCAGTAAAATACATACAATACAATACACGAGTGTGCGAAAATAAGAAATGTGTAAATAATAATAATAACAGTTGAGATGTTTTGTTTTGGTTTTCAATAGTTTTTCTACAAAAAAAGATGTTCGCGTTTCTTTGTGGCAAACGTACGTTGCAATACATTTAGTTTCAACACCGAAAAGTTTGGTTTGCTTTTTTATAACAAATTACATGCCATTAAGTTTATATGTATTATATGTATATGTATATGTATATGTATAAAGTATAAATTGTTCCACACAAGTATAAATAATTTATAGAGCAATCGCGTTGTGTTGTGTGTTTGTCTGGTGTTTACAATTATGTGTATATATAAATGTAGTTTTCTTTCTTTTTTTTTATTTTTGTTGTGCTGCAAAAGGAAAATCCTCTCACGTTCACATACACACACACACGCACATTGACATTTCAAATGCCTCATTATTATTATTATGTTTTTTTAACGATTTTCTTTACGATGCCAGCAAAGGGTTGGCATCAAAATTGTTGCGTTTACAATAGTTAATTGTGCATATAATGTTTTCTTGATAACATTGACGAAGGATTATTAATAACAATTACAATCGGTTTTGAAGATTTGTTAATATTAATTTTCTTTAGACATAAGGCCAATACAGAAGGCAACAGAGTTTCTTTCTATCGCATTTTCCTCGTTGTTAGTTTCTTTCTGGTTTTGTTGTTGAATGTTGCTTTTTCGGGGGGCGTGGCAAGAGGCGTCTTACGTGGCGTGCTCCGTTGCCTTAACGATGGGGCTGCTGCTGTCGCTCGATGGCAAGGCGCAAACTGTAAAAGTTGAAATAGAAAATGTGTGATTATTAATGTTTTCTTTAAGCTTTGGTGAAATAACTTCTTCTTTTGCACGTTGCCCACACTCACATCTATATGTACAAGTTATAAAACAAAAATTATCTCGTTGCTAACTTGGCTTATAAACGGGGGCAAATAAACAAATTAGCATATAGAACACGCAACGACGAATGTTTTTTTTTACCTTTCGACTATAAACGTTTTCATTTGTATTATACTGTTTTTTTTTTTAATACACAAATACACAAAATTTTGATTTGTATCTGTGTGTGTGTGTGCGTGTGTGTATGTGGTAGTAGCTGCCTTAGATTAATGCGTAATGTTGCAAGTTCAACAAGTTGCCTTGCTGCACGTTTTTTTTATACTTTTGTTTTTATCTATTTCTCGTGTTTATCAATTGTATATTGAGACTGCAAATAGAGAGAGAACAAAAAAATAGGTTGACAGTTTTGTTGTGGTCATAAGTTAACGTTGGCTGTGTTGTTGTTGTTAGTCAATTGGCCAGGCCAAAACCAACTGACGCTAACCGACACCCAAAAACCGCAGAGACGGACAAAAGAATGTAAAAAACACAATAACCAACAAGACGACAAACAAGTTGAGAGGCAACGCGTCATGCGCGTCTTATCAACAAGTTGCTTGCTTTATACTAAAACAAATGTGTGCCACAGTGTGTGTGTGTTGTTTGTGCTAGTGTCTGTGTGTGTGCCAATATCTGTGAGTGTGTGTGTTTGCTTAACCACTTAAAAAAATCGGTAGTTTTTACACAATTCTTATGCAAAGAAACCCAAATTGCATTTAGTATAAAATTAAATTAGAATTTTAGATTCATTGAACTTTTGCCTTAGATATTACTTTAATTAAATATTAAGTGTTCTAGTTAGATTCAAATCACTTCATTACATATTAATGTGTCCGTAATTAAAAAAAAATGTGTAGAAATCTAATTTCCGCGGTTAGTTTTTTAAGAAATGTGATATAATAACTAACTCAAAATCGTTAACCAATTTAGTATAACGTATTTGAAATCATTAATCAATATTAATATAATATTCATATTAATCAATATTGGTGTCGTGGTTAATTCTTAAAAGAAAACGTCGTAACATAACTTATAATAAAATCATCAAAAATGCGTGGTTAATTCATAAAAATGTTTGTGAAACAACTTATTTAAAATTGTAAATTATGTGTGGTGTATGTGGTATTTAACTAATTTCAATTCTTTAATATTTATGTATATAGTTAATTTTGAGGAAATATGTAAGTTATAAACTACTATTGCTTGGAAAATTTTCGGTTTTGCGATATCAAATTAAATATTATATCGTGGTTTGCATAATAATTTGAGTAACTTGCGAAGCCTTTCAAGAACTTTTGTGGTGATGTCAAAACCTGTTGCATTACAAGACTACGTTAAAGAGCTAAATTATTAGCTGAGATACGAGTTATTAAAACAAATAAATACAAATTTAATTGATAATAGCAATATGCAATTAAATGTTTCAGAGAGACAATATGAAAAATATTGCTTGAGAACAAAATTTCAATTTCAAAAGAGTCACCAAAAATAAAATGAAAGTTAAAGAAGTTGGATAAAGACTGTAGTATACAATGCAATAATCTTTAAGCAAACGAAAATAACAAACATTTAAGTGACTGTTCTTGACTTTCCAAAAGAACAGAAGTGAAAACCAGTCTTGATGATTAGTATTCCAAAAATGTAACAGTGGCTTGGTGAATGTGTTCTTAAAATAAAATGAAACCGCAACCTCAGAAAGTGCAAAAACACAAACTGTCGTTACAAATTACTAAATTACTCAGTATTAAATTGATTCCAAATGAATTTAAAGTAATTGCTACAGTAATGACAGTTTGATTAATGCAGGAAAAGCATGCCAATAGTCGGCTGACGTAGAAAATATGGTTGCAATCGTACCTATGATGATGATCAGCAAGACCACAGCGATGACGCCCAGAATGATCATCATCTTCATGTTGGCCCACCATTGCTTGCGCTTCAGTTTGCCCGCCTGCTGCTCAAACTGTGAGGCACCCTGTTCCAATTGATCGGCACGCTCTCCCAGCTCCGATAGTTTCTGATCACGTTCCAGCACTTTCTCGACATTCACGCGCATAATGCCAACGACTTCGTCCACTTTGGCCTGTGTCTGCTGCAGGCGCTTCTGGGCGGCATTGTTGTTGCTGTTCGACGGATCGTTAAAGTTGTTGTAGTTGTTGTTGTTTGGCGGTGGCGGAAGTATGGGAAAACTGTATAATATTATATGGTGAAAGAAATGCGCAACTCACAGAGCACGACAAACGCACGAATGTAATCAAATTATGTGAATCATCACAAACAAAAAAACCCAGGATTCATTTGTGCGTTCGACGGTGTCAAGGAGAGCAGGACAGACAAACAACAACAGCAAAAAAGAAACAGACTGCGACACTTACTCATTGTTGTTGGAACCAGAAGGTGCGGGCGACTCGTTGTTCTCCATCTTTGTGCGTTGTTTTCTATGTTAAAGCTGCAATCGAGAAAAGGCGTATAAATTTGGTACAATGAACTCGCTTTGTTTCAAGTAATGTATTTTGTATACAATTCGAGCTAGTTTTGTTGCGATTGGACGATTAATAATAGCAAGAAAATCACTCTTATCTACGCAATATTGTTCAGTGAATCATCAATTGCCGAACTTGGACTAGCTCACAAAAACAGTGATGCGCGTCAATCTAATAAAACTGTGACTTTGCACGCCAAGCGCTGAGATTGTTGCTTGCTATTGAGTCATTTGTATTGTATTTACATTTCACTTGTAGCCTTGTCTTTTTTTTTAATAGTTGGCAATTTGTTATCTATTTTCACTTGTTATTCAGTCCTTTTGATGTAGTGACTTTTCACAATGGCAGTGACAATAGTGTCAGCTCCAGCGGCACGAAAAGCGAAAAAAAAAATGACTTGTTGCTCGCCCAACAATTTACAGCCGCCTGCCTGCCAACGCACAATATTTACATTGTGTACGCGACCTCGCCCTATTTATTTACGCCTTTACTCACCTGCTAAGCGTTAATTATACAATTAATTGACTTATTTTACGGCTGCTTTCTATTTTCTTGCCTTAAGTTTCTTGTTGCAATTTTCGTTTGATTTTGATCGAAAATGTCAGTAACGCAACGTTGTTAATTTGAGCAGTAGAAGTGCAGAAACATCGACAGCGATATATCGATTCAACAATTTTTAAATCATCGATTTGATGGCAGACATCGATATTTTTAAATAAAATAAAAATTGTATTATTTTTTTAAAGGAATTTAGACATATTTGTCAAAAAATTTATTGCTTTCTTAAATCTGTTTTATTTGTCGGAATGTGACCATAAGCAACATTTATAAGATATACTATTTTACATGAATGGAACATATCAAGCTATAAGAAGTCTTCAAAATTAGTTATATTTTATTTGGTTGCCTAACATTTTAAAAAATATAAAATAGTATAGGTCCCAAAGATGTGTTTGTTTTTAAAATTTTTATTATTTTAAAAGAAACGATATATTTTATGCACAACAATAAATATATCGAAGTTTGCATACACCGATGTTTCTCAACCACTAAGAACAAGTTCTAATGAACGAGTGTTCAATTTACATAAAATCAGTCGTTAATAAAATGCTGAGCTAAGTCTAAATTAAATAAAACATTTATTCACGTTATGATGGATAGTTTTAAGGTAGCATATTCTTTATTTTAATTTGTATTTTTATAATGCCTTTCGCAACTGTAAATAACATTTCTGCTAATTAACATAAGTGAGTACGTAGCTCGTAAGGCACTGTTTAATGTTATCGATTACTCCGCTACTATTTTGCTGCTCTTCTGTTATTTAGTAGCGTGGCAACGCTGACAGCGACATTCAAGAGTCTGGCAGTGTTTGTTTCCTTCTTGGCGCCTAGTTTAAATTGTCATTCTCTTCTTGCAGCACATGAACAACAAACGTAGTATGGAAAATGCATAACTCGCTGGCCTCGAGGTTGCTAGTGCGACTCCTGTTGCTGTTCGCACTAGTGACTGTGATATCCATCGCCATACTCACAAAATGGGGCTTTGACGAGCTGACTGCCCAAACCGACAAGGATTCCCACGTTAATCCCAGCGAGGCAAATGGCTACAATTATGCATTGAATGCTAAAGATGCACAAATCCAGCGTCTGAAGCAAGAAGTGCTCACGCTGCGTGCACAAATACTGCTGTTACAGAACAATCACAGCGGCCACAATGGATTGCCAGGCAGATTGCCGCCGCCTCCGCTGCCATTGCAAGCAGCTGCCTCCTCCTCGATCTCCAGCAACAGCAGCGTACCTGGCACTCTGTTGCACCCACAACAGACACCCGAGACGACAGCTGCGACGCTGACGCATCATTACGATTGCAGCAGTTACATTCGCAAGCAAGTAGGCGCCGCTGAAATTCTTCATGGATTGCCACTGAACAACGAATACGAGATGATGCCCTTCAATCACTTCACCTTCACACGCGTGTATCCCATCGATCTGGGTCTGGGCAAGCGTGTGGTGGAGAAGCCCATCGGATATCGTCGTCGTGATCTCCTCGAGGCTGTGAACAAGGCGCTCGACAGTCTCAATCGCAATCACACGGCTCGGGCCAAAGCCAAAGGCGGCCAGGCGCTCAACGATGTGGCTAAGTACACGCTGGACGACTTTGTGGAGGGCATCTATCGCACCGAACCCACCACTGGCAGCCAGTATGAACTGTACTTCCAGAGCATCAAGCACCAGACGCATGTGGTGCGCAAAGCTTTGATCATGCGTCCATTTGCTCCGCTGCAGACGGTTCAGCTGTCGGAGGTGGCGCCCAGTGCCGTCATCCATGTGATAGTTCCACTCGCCGGTCGCCTGCGTAGCTTTCGCAGCTTTATGCAGATGTTTGGCCAGCTGAAGGATCATCGACTGCAGCTCCTAATCGTTTACTTCGGCGAGAGTGGCTTGAAGGAGGCGCAATCCATTGCTGGGAACTTGGAGCGTGTTCAGATCTTGGCTCTCAACGAAACTTTTAGCAGAGGTGGGTAAAGGTTGCTAGAGAAGAACTACTTACACAATACTGTATTCATCTTTGCAGCTAAGGCTTTGCGTGTGGGCGCCGAGCACATTGAGACAGGCAAAGCTTCGCAGGATGCATTGCTCTTCATGTGCGACGTGGACATTGTGTTCACGGCCAAGTTTCTGGAGCGTTGTCGCTGGAATGCAGCCGCTGGCAAGAAGGTGAGTTGCCCAGAGGGGAAGAGAGAGAGAGAGAGAGAGAGAGAGAGAGAGAGAGAGAGAGAGAGAGAGAGAGAGAGAGAGAGAGAGAGAGAGAGTAAGAGAGAGAGATAGAGAGAGATTGAGTAAAAAGTGCTAAAATGACAAAATTTATTCCTAAACCAAGGCAATAAAGCTGCGAATCAATTCATTTATTGCCTAGAGAAATTGTAAAATAATTCGTCTTTCTATAAATAATATTGTATATCATTAAAAAATTAAAAACACTATCAAATTAAAAGTATATTTTTAATCCATGTTTTAAACAGAAATCGAAAAATCTTAAATCAAGAACTACAATAAATACAACAACTTTTTAATATTGGCAATTCTTGAAATAAAACTGTTTGTAAGAAAACGAATATATGCTTAAATCAATATTGAATCATTTTCAAGATTTAATCTAGACCAAAATACTAGTATCAAATTTCTCAAATAAGATTGTTAATTTATCTGAGATAATACATATATTCTTAATGAAATATTTAATTCTATCTGTCAGTCAAATGTTTAAGTCATAAGCAAATTTTGAATTTAGATCGTTTCTAAAAAATAGAGAAATAATTTGATCTATTTATATTTGTATCTTTGTATCTTTTATCTGTATATCTTTATTAATTTTCATTATTAACAAAAGTTTTAGTTAAACTTTTGTTTTAATATTACTTACCAGTGTTAAAAGTAAACGTTTTTCATTGAAATCATTTTTAGTTTATACCGATAACACGAAGAATGATTAAACAAAGTTTTTTTTTTCTAAATTAGTGACTAACTACTAAATCTTTTATTAAAATTTTATAGAAAGGCAATTCCAATTTTCGTTCTGCTTGTATTAAAATTCTTGTGAAACTACGTTTATTAAGATTTTGAATAAGATTTTGTTACATAATTTAGAAATAAGATATTAAAATACTATTTTTTATATAAGATCTATTCAACTATTATTTTATATATTTTCAGGTATACTATCCGGTTGTGTTTAGTCTCTACAATCCGCACGTGGTGTACACGCTACAAGGAAAACCGTTGCCCAGTGAGGAGGAGCAGCTGATCATCTCAAGGGACACGGGATTCTGGCGAGACTTTGGCTACGGGATGACGTGTCAGTATCGATCTGACTTTCTGCAGATACGCGGCTTCGATGAGGAAATTGTGGGCTGGGGGAGAGGATGTGATGCTCTATCGCAAATATGTGCGATCGAAAATCAAAATAATACGTGCCACAGATCCAGGCATCTTTCATCGCTGGCACACAAAGGTAAGGGAAAAAATTAATGGGAAAGCTACAGTCGAGTGTGCTTGACTGTGAGATACCCGCTACCCATTGTGATTAAAAGCACAAAATTATTAAAATATACCAAATTCAGACACCGAAAATATACTGAAATGTATCAAAGGATTTGTTGAGATCTATCTATTTTAAGTAAAAGCAAATCAGTGCGGTAGTATTCTTAATATATACCAAAATAATATACCGAAAATATACAGAAATATACTAATGGATATTTTTAGTAGATCAATGTCTTACTGCATTCTAAATATACTGTAGATTACAAAAATTATATAAAAATACCGCAATACCAAAGGTTATTTTTGGTATATAATATCTATACATTCAAAATATAGTATAGGTTACAAGATACATAAAAATACTGCAATATACCAAAGAATATTTTTGGTATGTCCTTATAGTAATACACTCTTAATAAAAGAAAAGACTGTTTTTGGTATATCGATATAGTACTACATTCTAAATATACTATAGAGTACAAAATATATAAAAATACTATAATAGTACTGCACTCTAAATATACTATGGAGTACAAAATATATATAAATACTACAACAAAGACTATTATAATTGGTATATTAATATAGTAATGAACTCTAAATATACTATAGAGTACAAAATATACCAGATTGTCGACCAAATCAACTAAGATCCCAATGCAGTAGGCTTTTTTAATGCTAAGCTATGGGTAGCGGGTATAAAAAGTACATTAATGCGATAATACATAGATGTATTTATTTTAATTCCAGATCTGCACCAGCTCGTTAAGTGCGGATCAGTATCGTGCCTGCATCAGATCGCGTGCTCTTAACGAAGCCTCTCATGCCCAGTTGGGTTTCCTGGCATTTCAGGACGAGATTGCCGCCGCAAGTGCGATGTCTGTGACCCACTCGTGATACTGCTGGATTGTAGTCGTATCTGTAATTGGCCTTCTGCTTTCCGATAACACTCAGCCACAATGTGACAATAAGTAACTTGTATTTAGCCAATCGTTGTTGACTCTCTGTTTTTTGTGCCGCGCCTAGATACTCGTACTTAAACACTCCTAACTTATGACAAATTGTTCTTCCATGAAGCAAACTAGATGCAATCTTCAAAAACACAATACAAAATACAAAATACAGAATACAATAAATGTAAACACGAATACAAAAACCTAAAACAAATTGTAGCAATGTATATCATATACCATACTAAATAGTGAAATTACATTAAAATTACGACTTACTACTTTTGTGTTTTTTGCTCCGCATTAGATAAACAAAATTAAATCGTTTAATTAAACTTGTCGCCATTTGGTTTGGTTATGGTTTTGGATGTGTAGTCTTGGATGCCAACGACCTCCAATTGCGAGAGAGTTCACCGAGCATGCAGACCAACGAAGATGCCACAGGAGTCGCCCCTCGCCCCACTCCCTCCCCGCTGTTCAACTCTACCGTAAAGTTCACATGTTCACATGTGGCATTCGTGCCCTTCGTCTTGAGGCATTTGGACTACAACATGTTGTTTGTGGGGCACTTAGATAGCTCAATTTTATTAGCATATGTTGCTTAGATAAGACAAGCAGACTATCATTTAACTATAATTAATATAATATATCTGTATTCTAAACTGAAACAAAATTATGTTTAATAAAAATATACAAAAATTATAATAATTAATTATCTATCGAGTACGTTTCTAATTGGGTCACTTTACTTTAATTGCTTTATACACTAATTTACAACATATTTTAAATGTACGACAAATTTGTTATAAAATTAAATACAACACAGATTTCAGAATTTTGAAACCAATTAATTTTTCGTAAATTTTATTTAAAATGTTTAAATTTATGTTTTTTGGCCTACATTTCAACTTTAATTAACATAAACCTCTTTGTCTGTATTTTTATTTGAATTGCATTTTAATTTGCAACAATTCTAAAAGTTAAATATTTGTAATACAGGAATCTTTTATATACTTCATCGTAAAATTAGTGATTAGTTTCTAAATCCAATTCTAAATTTGGTTTTCAGTCTTCTTGAAATTAGTTGATTTTCTCTTAATTAAGTTTTGAATTTTTTTTTTTTTTTATATTTTTTATACTGCCGACATTTAAATACTTAATCCTAAAATTATTGGTAATGTTCATAATCCAATTCTGAATGAGGTTTTTAACTTTTAAATTAATAATATTATTAATATTATATTTTATGTAATTACTTGATTTTCTGCTAATTCAATTACCAATTTTTTTTTAATATTTTGTATACAGCAAACATTTCAATACTTAACCCAATTCTAAATTCGATATTTAGTTTTTCAATTAATAAAATATTTCGTGACTTTTTCTGCTAATTAAATCTTAAATTTTTTTGTTGTCTTCATGAGTATTTTAAATATTTAAATGGAAGCTCAAAAGAATCTGAGTTTAGTATTTCATTTATGTATATTTTTAATTTGGTTTCTATTGTTGCTTTATAGTTAACCATTAATTATATTCTTATTTCCGTTAGAATTCAAATTAAAGCAATTATTTAATTTATATATTTCTGAATTTAATTTCTTGCTTCTTTAGTCGTTGTAAAGTTGACATTAAAATACTATATGTAGATGTAATTCTCTGAAATTATACCAACTTTAAGGGAATTCAAAGATCATTAATAATCTTCATATTTTCTTCGCTGGAAATCTTGAAAATTTTCGTCTGGCAAATTGCGAAAACAAAAAGATAAACCCTTTTCATGGTCACGGTCTTGGATTATGTAAGCGCCCCCCAAAAAAAACTGAGCCAAAGCTGAACTTGTTCGTCAGCGATTAGCAATGCTAATTTCACGCCTTTAAGTCGAGATCTACTTAAGCACTATTTATATACATAAGTATATCCCGCTGTTCTGAGTCATGGTTGGAAGTTCGGAGAGCCACACCATAAAATGCCAAAGTTCGAAGGAATTTCGCTTGACCATTACGCCATCGGAGTGGATGTATAATTAGCTGAGGTGTGTGGCAGATTAAAGACAGCACAATAAATAGAAAAATGGAAAAAAAAACAAGAATAATGACAGGTCTCTCAGCGCTAAAACATCCTCCTGTCATTCCGCGAATGCCAAACTGACCATGAAAATCCCCAAAAATGGAGCGTCAGCACTATTTTGTATTATTTCTGACTTGGGGTTGGGGACCAACACCCAAAGGTGTTGCAGGTGAAGTGACAAAACGCCGCCCGAACTTCAGTGCCACAAGCAAACCCAAACGCAGACCTGTTTCAGTTCCCCCCCTCTCCACTCGTCTCTCTCTTTGGTCGCTCTATATGATCTCGCGCTTCAGTGCGTCTCTCTGCGAGTTATTTTTGGTTTCGGATTCGGTTCTAAAACAAAACGCGCTCCAACGAACTTGGCGGCAGTTTCAAATAAATACCTCGGTCTCCAGCCTGAACAGCACATTCGTGATTTCAATTCTCTGTTGCCAGCAACACGTCGAGCCAACATATTTCTAAAGGATTGTGAACCCCTAACTATCCATAGTGTTAAACGCAGATCGAAAGGGCACAACACGTGCCTCATATCAAGTTTTGTGCTAGTGATTTTACAACTTACAAGTGAAACAATTTCAAAATGCACATTATTATACAATTGGTGAGTTTTAGTTGAATATTATAAAAAAAAAGTTGTGATCTAGCCAAAATTTGTTGATTTTGAAAGCATCATAAAAAGCATCATATGAATACTATATATAGCAAATATAATATATGGATACAAGCAAGATCAACTTTGCGAACATTTATTTTAAATTGCTATACGAAATATTATAAAAAAATTCAAATCTTTGAAAAACGGTTCTAGAATTTTATAATCAATTTAACAGAATTACAACACATCAGTCAAATTAATAACTTGATGCATGATAACTCATAGAAGCTTTAAAAAATTTGATATTTCACTATAAAATGTAATAACATTTTATGAAATTCACTGGAAGAATATGGATATAAATGTTAATGACTCAAATATTAAATTTGCTTTTAAAATAGTTAAGAAACGTAATTGCATTTGAGTTGGAAGATTCGAAATTTAAGTTCCATAGATTCCGTTAATATTGAAAAATCATTAGTAAAATTTAACTTATATTTTTGTTATAAGAAAGAGATCGGTAGATACATTTACTAGAGATGTGATGCAAAGAAGCTGTCTTTAATCCTTAGCAAACAAAATTTCAGAATTAGTAAATTTAAGAAACATTTTGAGAGGATTTCTGGATCATATGTAAAAGTATACACTTTTTTTTGTAAGTAAGTAAGTTGATCTGTTGAGAATTGTTGTGCATGGATTATAATCGCTAGACGTAATTAAAAGAATTTAAATTAATCTTTTTTTTTTATTGTAACATGAATTACATAAATTTTGTTATTAGCATTATTCAGAAGTTTACAAGCCTGTTAAAGTAAAATCATTACCAAATTTAATCATTTTATCACGTAAGATTATGCTAATAACTTTTTCAAAGAGCTTTTAAAGTGTCATAGACAGAATAAAAATGTATGTTTGAATGCTACTTTAAACTTGATTTATATCAGATCTATGTAGAACAACTAATGAGTGAGAGTAATTTCGAGATGATATATGAAGATTGTTAGATTATAATCCCAATAATGAGTGAGAGTAATTTCTAGATGAAATATGAAGATAGTCAGATTATTATATTATAATCTTATAATCCCAATAATGAGTGAAAGTAATTTTAAGATGATATATGAAGATTGTTAGATTATAATCCCAATAATGAGTGAGAGTAATTTCTAGATGAAATATGAAGATAGTCAGATTATAATCCCAATAATGAATGAGAGTATTTTCTAGATGATATAGGAAGATTTTTAGATTATAATCCCAATAATGAGTGAGAGTAATTTCTAGATGATATATGCAGATTATTAGATTGTGATTCCATCGCTGACCTACCCCTAGGGTAATGGCTATTAGTGAAATCCATGTGCGTAACTGTTTGCCTTATGATGCAATAATTATGGAAATGAGTATTAATGATTATAATATTACGTAAATGCCAAAAAATACAACAAAATATAACAAATAGTTGTCTGTTTAATTCTAACTGAAATTGTCGATGGCAACGACCTATGGCCGCAAGCCATGGAATATGTAGAAATTTCAAATAATTTGTTGTTCATTCGTCTCGTTTGTGGTTATTTCGAATAATAAAAAAAACATATAATAATTATTCTAATAAAGCGACAAGTCACAAGTTGCGAGATCCACATACAGAGATTGGCCAGTTTTTTTTTACTCTTTTTTGAGTTTTGGGCCAGTCTCGACCCCAGAGCGGAAGTTGTTCCTGATGCTTGACTAACAAAGCGTGGCGGAGAGCTCACCACACACATTCATGATTAACTCTCTGGTTATATTTGGTTTTTTTTTTTACCACTTTCTGTCGTAGTCAGCGGGGGAAGGGGGCAATGTGTTTGTGGTTTCATAGCGAGCTTTATGAGTTCAATTCTGCAGGCCATAAATGAAAACAAAATGATGTCAATGCTACTTTATGCATACGAATATGAGTTTTATTTGAATTAACTTTACTTTTTTTTCTTTATTGCTCGTACTTCTATTGTTTGTTTTCCAAATTAAATGCGAGCATTTGGAGGTGTTGTTGTTGGTCACCATTTGAGCCCTAATCTATGCTATATTATTGCATAATCAACGGGGGGAAAGGTAAAAGAGAGGGAGAAGCGAACGGGGTTCAGCATTGATCATATTTCACGCTCGCTGGCGCCCGAGTGTCCATTTTTAATGATGATAATGACGCTGCTGATGATTTCTACACATGTGGCTTTTGTATTTCGACCAGCACTTTAATACGCGGCTCAATTATGATTGGAGTCTCAGCTTGTGAGGGCTTTGGCCCAGTTGATCGGCGAACTGTGAAATCTATCCATAAACAATCAGCTAATGATCATGCAACTCATCTGCTACTCTTTCAGCTACTCTGCCTGGCCGTCGTCTCCGTCCAAGGCTCCGGCTTGGGCCCTGAGGCGCGAAGTGCCTCGCCCAAGGATGTCAAGTCGCTGAGTGCCCCAGTTGGTGTCCTCGACTCTGTGCTGCGTGGCAAGAGTCGTCAGTCGCGTTGCGTGCGCTGCTACGAGGATCGTTATTATAGCTCGGGCAGCGATCGTTATGGCGGCTACTCGAGTCGCTCTGGCGACGATCCTCGCAGCGCTTCGTGGTATTATTCATATGATCGTTATGATGATCGCGGCGCTGGTCGCGATCGTGACTATGATCGTTACTATGGTCGCGATGATCGTTATGCGCCGCGTACTTATGATCGCTACGAGGGACGTGGCTACGATGATTACTACAGGCGAGGATCCTACGATCGCGGATCTGGATATGGCTATGGTGGCTACGCTGCCTACGACAGCAGAGATCGCTATTATGGTGATCGCTACAGTGACAATTCAAGGGGTAAGTGAGGGTGATGGAAACAAATTTACGGCTTGATTGATTATATTTTGTATTTAATGTAGTAGTAAAAGGCAGTTTTTAAATGTTATACGTTGTAAGTATGCTATAAATGTGGTTACAATTATCATTAATACCTGATAATTGTAACCACATTTATAACATGCTTTTACAATATATTTGATCACAAATCAACTTTTTCTGAAGGCTCATTATATTGTCCCAAAATATAATTTTAAAATGTTATTAATGATAGAGCCATGCTTAAAATATAATATATTTGGGTTTCAAAAGCTTTTTTGTGAATATTCGTTAAACTGACTTACATTTTATTTTTACATTATAAATCATAGTTTACAACAGGTCTATTGTGTTGTTAATGACAGAGCCAAAGTTATAGAATATTTGTATTAAATATTTGTTTGGCAAGTAACTTCTTTCAGAATATTTGTTCTATATTTATTGAGAGATTTTTTATTTGTATTTGCAAATAACCTCTTTCTAAGTATTCTTCTTTTTATTTTATTTATTGCTTCAGTACATTAACTGAACTGGTTTGTACTCTGAACACTTTGCTTAGCTAATCTTCTTAATTTTATAAAATTGTTTTTTCACAGTGTTCTTCTATTTAAGACAGATATCACAAATAAATGATGTGAACTGCTTAACAATAGTAAAATGAATTATACAAAGTTTATACAAGCAATATTTAGATTCAAAATTATTGGAATATTAAAACACTTATTTATTTATTTTTGCATTGCCTTCGTAAGCTACTTTGTGCACCGGTTCCTATTGCAAAGCTAAATTTATTGATTTCAAATTTAAAATTCAATGAAATCACTTTCTAAGATTATACAATATTGTGCTGATTTATCTAAATTAATGACTTTGTAAACTCGTTCACACAAGCTAAATCATAATTTAAAAAATTCCTTTAATATTCTGCTATTATTTTTTTTTTTAAGTATTATTTTTGAGTACAATATGAAATATAAGGCTTTGATTACTTATATTACATTATATTAATCGTAATTTATTGGGTTTAAGTTATTTATAAGCTATTTTAAATATTATTCTATTTTTCTGAACACTGTTATTTTAATGAACCTCATAATGCATCAATTTTCTTTTTTCTAAAATATTGAAATACCCAAATTAAAAAAAAATGTTGAATTATTAAAAATGAAATACATTAAGCTGTTATGCTTAAATTTGGATTCGTTGTTGAAAGATTCGTTGTTGATTCGATTAAAAGAATAGGTCGTAAGCACTGCTATTTCAATGTTCACAGTTGTACAGATGAATATATGAAATATAAATATATTTAACTAACTAGTTTCGGGATTTCGCGAATTATGTTTGTATTATTTATATTATCCCAATTTAAGAGATATGTAAATCAATGTTGATTGAAATATTATTATTACTAAACTTGTTAATTACTTAAAGATTTTCTTTCTAAGACATCAAACTTGGCTCAATCTTAATCCGAATTTCTTTTCAGATCGTTATTATGATCGCTCGCGCACCGCGTACAACAGCTATGACAAATATGATCCGTACGATCGCTACTATTCAAGGTATGATTTTCGCAACTATCGTCCTTGGGATGAGACCTACAGGTATCGCTATCCTATTTTCTATTCATACTATACTTAAAGATGCTCTTTTAATGCTTAATGCTTACTCACCATTGTGTAAACTTTGTTGTCATTTTTTAACGCTCTTGCGCTTTTTACTTACATACAACAACAACAACAACTACAACATAACAACAACTACAACAACAACAATGTCAATGTCTACTAATCGCACACATTAAACATGAACTCTGGATACTCTACGCTCTTCAAATCGAACTCGAACTCGAACTCGAACTTGAACTCAAAACTTGGAACTAAAATCTTGCACCACTTCACCCACTGTTACTGTACTGTCCTTTCAAAACCCTAACAACAACAACTGCAACAACTACAAAACAACAACAACTGCACAAAACAACGCACCTTTTGAAACGCCAAAGCAGAGGACAGTCGGGCTTCGATAATTCGGGGCGTGGCTATTACTTTGCCGGCGATGACGATGACAGTCGCTCCGGCTCGCATCCGTTCTACGATCGCGAACGCGCCCAGTCGCACTCCTCGCCCGCCTCCCCCGCCTCGCCCTGCGGCCCACTGATCAGCAATTGTCCCTACGGCGATCGCGGCACCAAAGTCTCCTCCTCGGCCATTGGCAGCGATGGCTATCGCGGTGGCCACACCACTGTCATGGCCGGTGACAAACCCTTGAGTCAGGGTGGTTGGACGTACCTCGGTGATCAGGATAAGCAGAGTTCACGCGGTGGCAGCAACGGCAACGGGGGCAGTGGAAGTGGCAGCAACGGTGCTGCAGGTGTGGCAGGCAACGGCGTGGCGAGTGGAGTTGGCGGCGGGCGGGATAGAGAGCGTGATGCGCAGAGGTAAGTTGCAGTGGGTGCTGCCACACACACACACATACACACACCCATTCACACACACTCAGCTCACCCAGTTTTCGCAGTCTCTCGTCTTTGTTGTAGCGCGTTGAAGCTGCCGCGAATTGTTAAAATCATTAAGATAGGCTTGCTCTCTTATCGCCCCTTGTAGCTCTTCCTATGGTGGCCGACCTCGCCCATTAGGCGGCAGCTATCTGTTCGATCGGGACAGCAACGCCGTCCCGGAGAGTCAAAGCGATGCCGCTAACCCAAATGGTGATGGTCCGGGTGGTGATGGTGGTGGCCACAAAATGCCAGCGGCTGCGGCACAAACAGCGCCTGCCCCCAACGAGTCTCAGCTCAACGACAACGTCAAGGACAAGGCAACAAAGTGATGATCGACAAAGAAAAGGAGGCAAAACCGAATGTCACCCTCCCACCGCAATCGCAGCAGCCTCATTGGCGTGGCTTTAACTTAATTTCATCTATTTATGTCCTAATTCCTAAGCTAACATAACATTATAAAACTAAATGAAATATTTATGTGTGGCGCACGCCGAAGCGATTTTGCTCAATAAACAATTCAAAAGGATTCTCAAAAACTATTTCAAAGCTGATTCATTAATTTTCCCAAAAAGAAAAACAATTCATATTTAGCATTGGAAGTACAATTTATTGTTAAAACTATTCATTAGTTATTTTCTTATTGTTTGTTGTCAGCGCTGAACAGACAAAGCTTATCGAATATTTTTATAAAATTAGCCCAGTTAAACTTGGAAAACAAATTTCCTTATGATTATTATTATTACTAATATGGGCATGAACAAAGTGAATAATCGAAATGAAATTATATGACAAAAACTGAACAAAATAATAACAAAAATAATATTATAAAAAGCAAAATTTAAAAAAAAAGCCGTTATAGTTGGAAAACACATTTCAATAAACTCTTTATTTTAATAAAAAGATTGGGCAAGGGAAAATGAATAAAAATGTATATAAAATATGAATGAAATAATTCTCGAAAAAAGATTTAAAAAGTAAATAAATAATAAAAAAACAAAATAAATTGGAAAATCCAAAATTTTTATTCTTTATTTTTATGGCATGGGCAACCATTTCATATCATAATCAAGAAATCAAAATATAAAACAATATATTTAAAAAAACAAAAATAATTTAAAAAATGTATCATTAACAAGAAATCATAAATTATAATAAAATAATAGAAAACAAAAATAATTAAAGAATATTTAATGATCGAAATAAAGGAAATCAAAGTACAAGATTTCATATAAGCCGAAGGATATAAAATTAAATAGATATAATGTAGAAAAACTTAAAAAAGAGTATAAAAAAAATTAAATTAAAAAAATTAGGAACATGAAAATAAAAACTAAGGAACAATCGAAATTATAAAAACAATATATATGAAAAAAAATAATAAAATAACTGAGACCATTAAGTAAAATATTGAAATATAATATCACGAAAAATTATGTATGTTAAAAAAAAATAAAAACAATAATAAACTAATAAACAATATATTATAAATAATATTTTAAATAAAAGATAAAACAATAAATAAATAGCTTAAAATATATATATATATATATATTTAAAAAAATTATAAAATAAGAACAATATTTTAAAACAAACAGACAATAACGAATGTAACACAACATATAAAATTTAGTTTCACAAATTATTAAAGAAAATAAATTTATTTAAAACACTGTAAAACAAAAGTAAAATTGAAAATCATAAAAATAACATAAAACAAGAAAAACTTTTTAAACTTAAAGTAATAAATTCTGATTTAAAATGAATAATTCATAAATTAAAATTCTCCAATAAAAATTAAATTAAATTGAAAACCTCAATAATAACGAAAATCAAAGGAAAATTTTGAAACATAAAGTATAAAAATGTTATAAATCAATATTCTTAAAAAAAAAAAAAATTAAATGTAAAACTTGAAAAAAAGTTAAGGATGTTCAAAAAGGCAGTAAATAAATCATAATGAAAATGAATAAAGTTCAAAATGGCGAAATAAAATAAATAACGGAACTTAAAGAAAATCAGAATAATATATGAAAATAATATGTAAACTTTTTAATATTATAAAAAATAAATATTTATAGATTTGTAAAAAATGTGAAATTAAGTTGAAAAAAAATACACTAAATAATAATATCTTTTGAATAAGAAATATGTTAATATAGTAATAAAAAAAGAATTAAAAATATTATAACATAATAATACATCAAAATAATATGAGAACTTTTTAATATTATAACAACAAATATTTAAAGATTTGTAAGAAATGTGAAATAAAATTAAAAAAAAATTAAATAATAATATATTTTGAATAGAAAATAGAATAACATAGCAATAAAAAAAGAATTAAAAATATTATAAAATAAAAATAAAAAAGAGGAACGAAAATAAGACTTTTAAATAAAAACTTACCCATAAATAAAATGGTAAAGAAACCAATGTTGAAAACGAAACTTGAACCATAACGAAACACAAATAATAAAAATGAAATTTAAAACTTACCAAATGAAAATTGTAAAAAAAAATTGGAAATTAAAATTCTTGGACTTTTTAAACTTAACTTATTAACAACTATTTTGTTTGTTTTTTTTTCAATTGTAACAAAAACACGCCTGCTATTGGCAATATACATCGTTAAAAATTTCGCGATTTTACATTGGGTTTTTTAAGTAATTAATAATTATTTCTGAATTTGTTTTTTTCTTTTTTGGTGGAAACTTTCAACAAGGATATTGTTAGACCAACAAATTTATAGCTTTATAACGAAAGTTAACAAAAAAACAGCAATCGAAACCGAAAATTCAAACTAAAAAAGGCACAAAAAATTAATGGAAATCGTTCGTGTCGAGTTCTTATGACATTTCTCTGGAAACTACACAAATATTGTCGCAATGTCTCTGATAAGAAATGCTCGCTTGTTGCTTAGCTCCAGAATTGTGGCCATACGAAGATAGATGATCCGAAATGACGAACTGACGAAGGTGACTCAGTATTTGGTTAGTTGTGTGAGTCAAACACGTTGTTGATAGTACTTATTAGATGTAAGTAAATGTTAAGTTTTGAGGTTTAGAGTTAGCTCGTCGAGATATTTTTGTTGAGTTCTCATAAGCATGAATTTTATAGGTATCGAACATTTTGTTGAGGTCTTCTAAGAGGGATTTGTTGAGCTTTCACAAGAATATTTTCCTGAGCTGTTTAGTGTTTTCTTAAATTCTCAGACAAATGCTTTGTTGAGTTATCATAAGAGTGATTTGTTGAGTTTTCATAAGCATGCTTTCTTAACTTATCCAAAGATTGTTTTGTTGAGTTTTCATAAGTATGTTTTTGATTGCTCTCTCAAATCAGAGTTTTGTTGAGCACTCCTAAGAGTGATTTCTTGAGCTCTTTTAAGTATATTTTGTTGAGTTTTCTTAAGAATGATTTTTTTTTTTATTCTTTCGAAGCAGAAATGTCTTGAGCTCTAGTAAGAATATTTTCTTGAGCCTTCGAGTGTTTTCTTCAATTCTTAGATAAATGTTTTGTTGAGTTTTTGTTGAGATTGAGCTTTCATTAAGTATTTCTTCAAAGCAGTTGATGACGTTCTCTTTTCATTAGATAAACTTTTTTTAATGCTGCAAGCTGCATAAAAATGTATTGTTTAATTAGAGAATTGTATTTTAAGCAACATTTAGGCATACTTACAGCAATTCAACGTTGTTTAACATTTTCACAAATTAAATTTAAGAATTAATTTTATATTCAAACTGTACTTTTTTCTTGTATTTATTTCCAAGCTGGCCGCCACCTTGAACTCGGCGACGGCTCAGCCGCCTGTTGAATTGTTCTTTCTTCTTTAATGCTGCTGCTTTACTTTGTTACTATGGCACTTAAAACTTCTTTTTGATTGCTTGTCGCTCTGCACTTGGTTAAACTCCAAACTGAACTGTGCTCGACTGCCAGATCGTCTGGCTATTTATAGTAAAAGACCGACATTCGAAACCCACCACCAAATAAAGCAAAAATTCTGACACAATAGGGGCAACTCAACAATTGAAAAATACTTTCGCATGAAATGAAAATGTTGTGCGTCCAGAACGCAGGCGTGCCCTTTGCTTTGGGTTCCCTGGTTTAGCTGAGCTAGGGGTTCCGAAGATATACGAGCTCATGGTCTCTATTGAAATGGAAATGTGTTTATGCTGGTATGCCATGCACACGATCCCAAGAGTTTTTGTTGCTAAGTGCCTTTGGTGGTGGTGCCTTTGGTGCTGTTGCTGCTGCTGGTGGAGGGTAAACAAGTAAGAAGGCTACAGTCGAGTGTGCTCGACTGTGAGATACCCGCTACCCCTTTTGAACAAAATATTGTGGTGTTATTATCATAATATACCATAAAAATACTAAAAATGTCAAATTGTATATTTGGTATATTTATATTGTACTACATTCAAGATATTCTATAGAGAAATATATATATATCAGATTGTCAGCCAAAGGAACTTAACCCTATTAAGTAGGCGCTTTTGCCCTTACAAAAATATTTCTTCAATAACCTCGACAATTTTTATCTGATCGTAATAAAATTCAGGAATCACTAAGACTATAGTTATTATTGTATTATATATACCAAAATTTGACTCTAGCCTTAAAATTAAGCTTGTTATTTGATTTTAGTCAATTTGTAGAGGTCGAAGTGGGCGTGGCAAAAATTAAAAAAAAAAAAACTTGATCTGCATGCAAATTAACAAATAATGTCGAAAATTACAACTCTATCTTTTATAGTCTCTGAGATCTACTTAGGCGTTCATATGGACAGACAGACGGACAGACAGAGGCACAGACAGAGGCACAGACAGACAGACAGACAGACAGATAAACAGACAGACAGACGGACATGGCTAGATCGTCTCGTCTGTTGACGCTGATCAAGAATAAGTATATTTTATGCCTCCTTATGCCTGTTACTTACACAAAGTTATAATACCCTTCTACCCTATGGGTAGCGGGTATAAAAATAAAGTAAATGCCACCACCGCCAACACGGCAAGATCTCGAACTCTCCAACATAAAGTGTATGGGAATGGTTAATTATTAATGGTGTAGTTTGTTGTGGTGTATGGGAAAATAACAACCAGTTGATACGCTTGTTTTTTAGTGGAGTGCATATTAAAGCAGTCAAGATTTTCTCCTTAAACTTCCCTTTGGCACTGATCTGCCAAAACACATTTTCTCACGCTGTGCTAAGGGAGATTTGCCAGCTTTTCACACAGTTCCTTTTTCTTTTTTTTTGGGGTGAGATTAATGCGACTGCGTCAGACATTTGGCTACTGGTGGGCAGCTTGACAATTATGCTGGTTGCTGACTATCGAATTTTATGGCATTCGAATAGCTACTGCTTAAATGCGGGCTGTCCTTTTTTTTATTGTGTGAAAGTAAAAGTGTAAAGATGAGAAGAGGAGCGACAGCTGCATTAAAGCCGAATCGATCAAGCACTCAGGTAAAGGCAATATTAACTATTAACTTTATCTTACGCAGTCCATTGAGAGCGCACGCCTTACTGATAAGAGCTCTTATCAGTTGACTGCTTGATAAGGTGGCACAATGAATTCGACTCGATATTGATTCCAGTTCTCACCTGGCTCGCGAGTTGTTAAAGTCATGTTTGCTGTAACGGGCAAGCGTTGAAAATGTTTCGTCTATCGTATCGTCCAAAGTTGAACCATTTTCTGTGTTTAGTTGTATTTATTTACTTCTTCATACTCTACGAACACTCATTTCTGCGTGTAAGTTATAAGTATTTTAAATTCATTTTCCGACAGAGAGAAAGTACGAGAGAGAGAGAGAGAGAGAGAGAGAGGGGTTTCCCTCTGGCAACATATTGTCATATTCGAGTGAAAATCTTTTGCGTGCTTAATGAAATGAAAAATTAATTCAAATGAATCGAAGCAGCCCGTTTTTCTTTCTTATTTGAAATGAAAACGTTCCGTGTTTTCTCATTGGAAAGTGCCCCATAAACCGCCTACTGCACAGTGGTCCGAATATTAATAAATTAATCAGGAAACGTAATATGTGACAGTCATAGTGATACTTTCATTTCTAATTACATTGTGTCAATTTAAATGCTAATGTCGAAAAACTGAAAGTAAATACATTATTAAGTGTTATTATTATTATTGCATTTTTATTATTATAATTTTATATGGATATTAAACTTAACATTATTTGGGAAATTCAGAGTATTATTAAAATTTTAAAATGAAAATAAAATCAGAATTTTCAAATATTGAATACTATATAGCAGGCACACAACATTATTTAAATTTATAATATAAACAAGTCTTAAAATGGGTCATAAACACAACATTTTCAAATATATATGGATAATTATTGATTTTTTTAAACAGTAGTTTCAGTATTTAAGAAACTGGGATATTATTATTATTTTTTGAGTTCAAAGTACACACAACAATATTTTAAAATTTGTATCATATTTTTATTTGTTAATTATTATTAAAAATCTATTTTGCTTTTCAAAATTTCAAACATTATCAAATTTTAAAATTATTTTAAAATTGATAAAATTTTTTTACAAAAAATGCAAAATTATTTTCAAATTTAATTATCTAAATTATTAATATTTAAATATGTTAATTTTTTAATTTAGAATTTTTTTGAGATTTGTTAACATTAAAAAATAAGTTGTGCTTGCAGCCCAGGGTGCAGCTTGACAATGATAAACAACAGCAAATTAATTTGCTGAATAAACACAGATACAACATAAATATCGTGTATATATATAATCTATATATATTTACATCTGTAGCCACAGAGCAAATAATAATTTTTCTATTGGACAGCCAAGACAAATGTATTAAGAGTTTTGGAACAAGTATATAAATATTTTTTATTTTTCTTATATATTTTCTGTTCAAAAATAGCTTAAATTTTTAATGCCTCATACACACAGACACACACACTTATTGAGGGACACACGGACACACACACACCCCCGCACAGTGTTAGTGGAGCACTCCAATTGAGAAACAAAACCTACAATTTATAAAGTCGACTCATGTTGAATTGAAGTGCGTTTACATGCCACTAACACAGAGACATATACATCGACGCTGCCCCCAACAACTCGCACTAATACACTGACAAACAGCAAAGCTACGTCGACGCTGACTGCGCAGTTGACGCTGCTGCTGGCGACAGCGGATGACGCGAGGACAGAGAGTCGCCAATGGCGCCAGTTTCATGCGAAACGTACGTTGATTAACTTGTTGCATACGCGTCGCTAGAGTCCTGCCCCAGACACTTGTTGTGCCCCACTCTCTCTCAGTGTCTGTGTCTGTGTCTGCGTCTGTGTGAGGGAGTGGAGCGCTTCTGTATGTGTGTGTGTGTTTGTGTGTGAGTGCGTGGGTGTCATCATCATTTGCGTTTTGCGAATGCGGCAGGTCAGCGTGTGTGTTTGCGAACAAACCACAAAACAAACACTCGCAAAAATAATGCCCAACCATAGAGAAAATCGCATTAAAATCCAATAAAAACTAATGACATTAGCTGAATGTGCAAATATGGATTAAGTTTTGCAATTGCAAAAAGCACTGCAAACATTTTGTGACTGAGGAGTGTTAAAAGAGCTTCAGCTTGTCATTGAAGCTACTTTTTAGGGTTACAAAAGAATTCCAAAATTTATTAAAATATTAATAAATAAATTTTTATAAAATTGTTAAATAATATTTTACTTTTTCAATGTTCGAAATTTGTTTTTTTTTTTATTCATTTTATTCTCTTTTCTTTTTGGTACAATTTAAATCTTTAATCCGCTAATGCAATTTCATTTTGTACAATATTTAATTCATTATCATTTTCTACAGTTATCAGTTCTCTATCGTTATACGTACATATTTAACTTCTTAGGTTTTTAAAACAAGCTTCAAAATTCGAAAGTTGATTTTTAGTTTAAAGATTTGTCTAATACTGATAAATTTGTTCAATGAATATTAAATCCAAAAATCGTATTACTGAATACTTTAGTTCTATTTATGTGTTCATAAAAACATATTCCTTAGAGAAATCTCAAATCAAAGTTTAATAAGACTAATTATCACATTTTATTAATTTTTCAAATCACTGAATATCATTTTTTACAAAAATTAAGTCATTATTCTTTCATGTAGTTATTTTATAAGTCAGCTCTCTATAATATTTATATATATTTCTATTTAAAATTTTATTTTGACGGACAACCAAACAGATTTACTTGACAGCTTTGCCATGTTTATGACAATTCAGATTTATTGTCTATTGCAATTGATGCCAAGAAAAATGTGTCTGAATAAGTTATAATCTCAACAAGTTATAATCTCTTGCTATGAAATTTTTTCTATTATAAATATTTTTAATTATTTTTCTTATAAATCAAAATATTTGGATACTCCTTTGATTGTTTCCCTCTGAATATTCAAAAGTTATTTACTTATTATTATTATTTTTGCATACTTTTGTAGCATATTCAAAAATATATTTTTTATTGTCTCTAAATATGAAAATTCATTTATCTATTATTATTATTTTAGCATATTTCTGGTAGATTATTTTATATTTAACATTATTGTTTCCTTCAGAATATTCAAATTTATTTATTTAATAAATTCTTCTTTTTATTTCTGTTCGCTTTCAGCTAATGTCATTAAAAAGAAATGGAAATCTTTTGAAAGTTTTTTGTATCTGAATAATGTCCCAATTAGAACTTGCTTTTTATTGTCGTATTCTACATAATTCAAACAATTATTTTGATGAGTGTAGCTGAATAGTTGGCTTTAGTTTGAACAAAGAATGCCGAGGTTGGGGACAGCCCTCGATGATGACACTGAAAGACGCGCGAGTTTTGTTGTTATGCGCTCGTTGTAAATGCGTCCCCTTCCCTCCTCTTCCCTCTTATCACCCCCTCCCGTTCTCACCCGCTGGTGGCACTTTGAACCAGAACTTGCCCCCGCTGCTAAGCATGTTATCGTTAATCGATGGCCGCCCATCAACAAAACAAGCAACAGGAGTTGCTTTGGGGGGTTTGGCGACGGCGTCGTCGTTGACGTCGGCGTCGACGTCGCTGTTAGCGTCGCAGTTGGCGACGTTTGAAAATAAACAAACAGCGACGCCAGCTGAGACGATGGCGATTGCGATGCCGATGCCGTTGGCGATGGCGATGGCGACTCCTGAGCAGCATGACACTTGTGGTAGTCACGAGTAGGCAGCTTGGCGCACAAGTCGCATAACTGTAATTCACACCTGGACATCGACAGTTATTGACCAAGAGGATACATATATAGAACAGTGCTTCAAGTGGTTACTACGGCTGCGTGCGCCACTCAAGGTCACGTTCGCTTAGAAACAAATTAAATTAATTTAAATTCAAAAGTCGAGACAAAAAAAGCAAAAAAAAGAGAACATACATTTAAACGGGGTGCATATACATTAAGAATCATATATGTATATATGAAATCGGGATATATGTTGTGAAAATGCTGGCGGCGCAAGAGAATCGTTTTCAATATGTTTACTTTACGCTCTCGGGTCTCGTGGCATGCACCATGCTAATACTATTCTATATCTCCATGCGCACAACAATTGTGAGTCTCTATCAAAAGTGTGTGTTCTGTGTGTTTGTGTGTGTGTGAGAAAGTGTGTGTGATTATGCTTTGACTCTGGGATAATCTCTTGTCACATTTGCAGAACGAACGCCTGCGCGATGATCTCAAGCTGCTGCAGCGACAACTCATCTATGAGAAACCGAATCCCCATTGGAACTACAACAACAGTTGGCGACGCATTGGCAACACAACTTTGAGGCACGAAATATTCTCAGCCTACTTCGATGTGCGCACTGATATTATACGTGAGTTTTTAATAACAAATTGATAAGAAGTAAGAGAAAGAAACGGAATGAAGTTCATGATATCTTTTAGATAAAATAATAATTATAAATAAATGTGGGAAATTTATTAAAAGAAAAGATAATATTCACATCAGATACAAGGCGTAGATTGTGCATCAATTGAGCATGGAAATGAGATGATTTATTAAGTAAAACATTTTGCGCAAATTGAATCTTTCGATTAAAAAAAATAAATAATATAGCAAAAAGTCAAACTAAAAAAATCTGAATATTTCATTTCGATTTAATTATTATAACTTGTTTAAAATATAAACATTTCGCTTGTGTGAAATATAAATACTAAAATGTTTAATGCAAAAGAAAAGGCACTGTAGAAATTAAGCAGTTCTCATTCAACAGATTAGAAAAATGAAAGCGACATATTGAAATTTGTCATTAAGGAAGACAGGCATTTACAAATAAATTTTCTCATTATACATCTTAAATAATATAATAATTAATATAGATTATACATACATATATGAGAACCAGATAGTATTTGAACAAAAAGTGATACAGTCGTAGTTTTGATAAATCTGAAGCTAGCATTAAATGCAGGTAAATTAAATTCAGAAATAAATAAATTTCAAAATATTATATGTCATCATTTCTGAGTGCTGCTTTCAATAAAAGAAACGCAAAAAACTAAGAAAGCTACAGTCGAATGTGCTCAGATTTAAGATATACACTATCCATTGATTAAAATATATATATAAATTTAAAAATTTACCACAAAAATATTGAAATTATACCAAAGGCTATATTGGATATATACTCGTAATACAACATTCGAAATATACCATAAAGTGCTAAATATACCAGACTGTCAGCCAAAGAAACTAACACTCTTAGTAAGTAGGCGGTCTACTTCTACCTTCTACCCTATACTAAAATAATAGTGAATAAAAAAGGAAACATTATACCTGCGTATAAGATTGTAGTTATCTATTCCAGCAATAGCAAACTCGTCTGTTTATGTTTCTCGAACATGTGTCGTTTTCTTTTGGGATACACATTATCTTTGTTATGCTACAATCCTTTTATTACCTACCCCATATTAAATTGTAGTTTCACAAGAAAGTGCGCAAGATTTATTTGGTAACCTAAAGGAAGCCATAAGAATAAAACCTGAACTGCTTTGTCAATTATATTTCAACCCTGATTCTTTTCCTTTGATTCCTTTCAGGCAATGTGCAGCTGGATGAACAACTGTTGACTGTGGGATCCCTGCGCATCTTTGCCATCCTGCCAGAGCGATTGCGCGACTCGAGGGTGAGTTGCATAGTTCGCTATGCGGACTTTTCGAGCCATGAGATTGTGGCCGAGGAGGCGGGCGCGATGCACGATGTGCACAACAATAGCTTTGCGGCCTGGAGCATCATGTGTCCGCTGCACGTGAAGAAAGATTCGCTGCTGCGGCTGCCACAAGTTGTGGCACTCAGCTATGCCTCCAATCGACTGAGTCATCTAAGTCCGAGTTTTATACAGATTAGGTGAGTTAAGTTACGAGGGCGAGCTGATAAGTAATGCGTTAGTGATGATATCCATTGAGATTTTGTAATTCAAATTGAATCTTTAAGATAAATTTCTTTTTTAACAAGTGAGAAAGTTAAAGGCGGACGACATTGAGATAGCCACTAACAAAATTTTAATAAAAGAAAAGATATAAATATATATATAAGATAGATATAAAACACTAAAATATACCAAGTACTATATTCGGTATTTCGATAACATGAGAAAATACCATTTAGAATATATATCAGATATAGTGTACCAGATAAAATTAGTTTTAATACTCTCAGCTATTCATCTGAAGGCAAAATGTTCATAAATCATTAGTAATACATAATATATTTGGTATATTCACTTGTTTGTTCGGTATATATATACTTTTCGGTATATATGTATAATATCGCTTTAACATTTTGCATAATTTATGTGGAAGCGGTATTATTATCGAAAAATTTACAAAGTATATACCGAAAAAATTCTTAAATATACCGAATATAATATACCTGATATACAATATACCAAATAAATATTCCGAAGCATGCTTAAATGTACCATTTTATATTTTTGGTACATCGATATACTACAATATGCGAAATATACCGACATTTTGGTATAAAAAATTAGAAGTTAAACAACTTTTAGAAATTTTTGCAATAAAATTTTCATAAATTATAAAGAATGTATATTTTGTGAACAAAACCCATGATAGTTATAATTTCTAAAAAAGAACCGACTACTTATCAGCCCACCTTCTTATAATTTATATTCTGTTTATTAATCTCTTATTCATTTTCCAGTTATCCACGCAACATGACGGAGATGTTTGGCAAATCTCGTGCCACGATTTCCGTGTGCGTCGGTCCGCTGCAGGAGAACTACTCGAATGTGCTGCGACTCGTGGAGTTTGTGGAAATGTATCGCCTTCAAGGCGCCACACACTTTTACTTCTACTACGTGGAGGCCAGCGACGAAGTGCGTCGCGTGCTCGATCACTATCAACGTCTGGGCTTGGCGGATGTCTTCGAATGGAATGTTCAAGCGCATCTCCACGATGTGCACTACGCTGGGATTGTGGCACAGTTCAACGATTGCGTCTATCGCGCCAACGTTGTGGACAATCATCGCTATGCGGCTGTCGTGGATTTGGATGAAGTGCTAATGCCGCTGAAGCACAACTCACTAGCTGATTATCTGAGGCAATGCGACGAGGGACGCACCTCGGGCTTTGTGTTTCGCAATGTGTTCTTCTATCGTCGCGATAGTAACGATACTTTCAATGCTCCCGGACACACGCTGAATCGTTTGCTCTACACGCAGTCGAAAGTGCGCCGGACTCTCGAAGTGATGCCTGCTTACATGCGCAGCAAAGTGGTTGTCAATGCTCGGGCGATTGTGGAGATGGGCAATCATCAGGTGTATCGCTCGGCGCCGGGATTCGTGGATCACATTGTGCACCAGACGGTGGGACTGTTGTTTCACTATCGCGACAAGTGCATCAATTGCAAAATGGTGCTGATTGTGGACTATACGGCGCGACGCTTTGGCTCGCTGCTGTTCGATCGTGTGGATGCCACATGTCTGGAGGTCTTCATGGAGCGGCGTGGCATCTGCGCGCTGGCGTAGCCGCCGCTCATCTGGCGATGATTTGGCTTTGTCGCTCTTATCGCCGGGCGAAAGAAACGCCCATCAAATTGCTGTTCGAACATGAAGTCGAGATTGTTTTGGCCGTCGAGTCAGTCTTGTGGTGTCGCTTGTTGCCTTCACACACATATAACATATTTTGTACCATATTCAATGCTAAAGTTCTGTTCGCTGCGTCGTGGGGCAAAGCCCAAGCCGGAGGCGCCACCGTTGCCCGCCAAACGTGTGTCCAAAAGTGTATGACTCACTTGTTTCATACTGTGTGTGTGCGTGTGTGTAGTACCTAAGCAACTTGTTTCGCTATTACTCAATAAATGCGCAACTGTGCTTTAAGTTAAATTTAATTTCGATTCGTTTTTGTTTTTTTGGTTTTTCGCTAATGCGCCTTTTGGCCTTTTGCAGTCGTCGCTGCGGCTGCAGGATGTCCATTTGAGCGATGCACAGCTATTAAATGTGCTCAAGGCTCAGCGTGCACGCGGTCCTTTAATATTGGCACTCAGCAGGTGAGTGAACAACAACAGCAACAGCAACAACAGCAGCTGCAATACGTTAGAAAGCAGCTTGGCTAATTTGTGCGCTTGCAGCCCAACTGCTATAACAACAGCCATACCGGAAGCGGAAGCTTGCCATCACTGCGGCACGCCATACTTAAAACGCAAGAGCCAAGCACTTCAAAATGGCGACACGCCAGCAACACCAGCAACAACAACATCAACAACAGCAGCAGCAGGTGAGCTTAGCTTTAGCTTAACGCTGTTGTTGTTAACAGCTTGTTGTTTGTCACGTTCACTTTTGTAGGCAGCTGCTACATTATTGCCACAATTTTGTTAGTCGTAAGACCAAATAGTTAATCTCTTAAGGATTTTTCATCTTTGAATTTTATCTGACATTCTAGTTATTATCTTATGTTGAAACTTATTACTTTATGTTATTTACATTTGGCTTCTTCGACCTTATAATCTATTATTGTATCCCCTTTAAGTCAATGACAGTTACTTGCTGTACTTTTATTTTCTTTGATTTATTTGCTTTGAAATCATTTCTTATATATAAAGAAAAAACATGCTAAAATCCAGAATCAAATCTTTGAAATCATTTTTTACACAGAAAGAAGAAAGCGCTGAGATCAAGAATAGAATTTTAAATCAAGATTATATGATTATAAAACCATTTCTACAGAAATTCTAGATTGTTGAATCATAAAATTCAAGATTATAATCTTTTTTCAAGTATTTCTAATAAGTATTTTCAAAATACGTATTTCTATGTTTGATTTTCTTTGCCTTTGCATTATTCTTTAATCATCTTTATATCATAATCATAATCATCTTTAAATCAATGGGACTTTCTGCCCTTGCTTTTCTATTGATATTTTTTAACTAACTATTTTACCAATCATTTATGTTCTATATTATGTGTACGTATTTTTCTTTGTTTTATAATCTTTAAAGAAATTTCATCTTTTTGCTGTGATTTTACTTAATTTACTATCCAAAAATACGGTTTTCTAAGAAAGTATTTCACTATTAATTTATTTTTCAATATTTTGTATATTTTGTGTGTATCTTAATAGCAAATCCAATTTTATTATTGTTATTATCTTTCCTCTGTTACATATTTCATTTTTAGTATATTTGTAATCTTCAATATCTTGTTGAGTTCGATTCTCTTGTAAATTTCTCGACAACTCTTTCAATTTTGATGTTCATTTGTTAGCTTGCCATTTATATTTGCTAAGCACCAAGTATAGCTTACTCTCTCGGTCCCTCACTCTGTAATCTGAATCTCTCGTCACTTTGCTTTATCTTCCAACTAAATTGACAGTGCTTTTCCCATAACAAGCCACTCGTAAGTCCTGCGTTGTCCTGGAGCTGTCAATCAGTGGACAGGCTCAGCAATGCAGCTTCCATGGCAACCTAGACCTGTCCAACTATTCACTACAAATGAGCTCACCATGTCTACAGCATTGCTTGGGAACCTCCCCCATCATAACATATACTCGTATTGTGCTCTGTATTGACAATATGTAATAATGTTGGAATGTTCTCGCTAGTCGCTTTTGTTTTTCTCCCCTCCCTGCTCGTTGCTGTTAATCCGATGTGTTGTTCATGGGACACATTTCAGTGCATAAACGAAAACAAACCATAAAAAATTATAACAAAAGCTGAAAAACAGAAAACAAAACAAAAAAACTATACAGCACTCGCTGTGGCAATAATAACTATCGTCGCTTTAGCTTTAGACTGTAGAACAGAACACAAACTGACCCCGTAGCCCCTTTCATACGAATGAATATGAGTGTATTCGTATTCTGACTGTCTGAGTACTTATGCGCTGCCACATTGCCGCTGAGGGAATGCGCCCTTGCGGCTGTCTGTTGCTGCCTGTTGGGGCTTGACGATGACGATGTGCTGGAACTTTGCTGTATGGCAAACGGAAGGGAATTGACCGGAGGAGAGGGTTGAGTGGACAGCGCTTAAAGCCGGCAACAGGCAAATGTAAATACCCCTGAAATAAGCAGGAAATTGAGGGAATATTGTTTGGAGATAAAAGAGTAAAATAAACTAAACTTATTCGTATAGTTGCAATTAGAAATGAATTGAAAATTCAAAGGCAAAAGGAATTTTTTAAATTAGACATGGGGAAATTGTGTATATATATTTAATAATTCCAATCTTCACTTAGTACAATAAATTTCTTCTATATCTCGTTTACGTATTTGATAGATACATTTCATATTAAAAATACTCGTTAAATAAATTAAAAATATTTTAAGATCCGTTTCTTGTGTAATATTTACTTCATATCCATTTTCTGAGATACATTGTCTATAGCACAATTTTACATTTATTAAATAGATAGACTAGATTTACGGAAAATAAATGCATATTCTTTTAAGATTAGAATTAATATCTAAGCTAATAATATGAAAATATATTTAATCGTTCCATTTTTGATTTATTATAAACATTTATTGCTAAATATGTAGATAGATATACATACATATCCTATAAATAAGCGTGCATATCTATAATATGTAAAATAATGTTCTAGATATACCCGCATTACAATAATTAAATATTCGTTAAGAAGTAATGTATATTATATATATAATTAATTTACTTAACATGCGAGTATTTTAATTGAATTTCGTATATGAGAAGAATATTTTTTTTTAATTTAATTTTTTTAAATTGCCTAGTAAGTGTCGAAGTAAACTATTCACATATCAATATTCAATATAGATTTAAAAGCTAGGGTGCGTTGTGTGGTTCCTGTTGAACTGGAATACGTTATCATATACATAGATATATTTATACGTATCTTTGTCATAATAAGTATATAATTCTGTAAAATCAAATATTTCTGTCAAATATTTTTAATTTTATTATCTTTCGAATATTTTAATTTATTTGAATGATCTGTGTCTTCAAAAAGTATTTCATAGTGGAGCATATCCACATCTACTGATTGTTATTCAGTATAAAAAAATAGTTTCACTTAAACAATAAAGTTCCTTTATTACCTTAACATTTGCATGCATGTACCCAACATTTTTATAAGCTTCCTTATCGAAAGCATACAGAGTTTGATGTGCGATTGCCAAGTTATAAAACTCTATAAAAACCAAGATAGTATTCGAGGGAATTTCCATAGATTATATCCAAATATATACGACGTCTGGGAACTTATTGAACAGCCCTCGACACTCTGGCAACGCCACCCGCACTGTGCCGTCGTTGTCATCATTATGACCTCCTTCCCCCTTTCCCCTTTCCCCAAATACTCGCCCCACACATGTGCAGTCGCCAGGCCTCGTGCCTGCCCTAAACCAGATGCGCACATGTGCAAGTGTGAGTGTGTGAGTTTGAGTGTCCATGTGAGTACTCAGACGAGTACTCGTTCTCGCACTCATTTGTTGTTTTGTTTGTTTGGGTTCTTTTGTTTTGTTTTTGGTTTTCAGTTTTTCAGTTTTCGCTTTGCCTTTTGCTTTGCTTGGACAAGCCTAACCCATTGATTCTGGGCAAGCGCATGTTGTTGTTGTTGTTGTTGTTGTCGCTGTCTCCTGACTCACACACTCCAATCCCACTCCCCCTCAACCAGTCTGCTTCACTCCGCACCCCTTTTTACACGCTGCTTGTGTGCATTTGTGTGTGAATTTATGCATACAAATTGGAAAATATCGGATCTGTGGTTCGTGCCCAGCGCCGAAACGCAAGGCAAAGCGTCGAAGGCAAACATAGAGAGAGAACAACAGCAACAACAACAACAACAACAAATCGTCAACAAGTCACGCCAAAGCCGGCTGCAGAACACAGCTCACAGAGCAGAGCAGAGCAGAGCAAAGTAGACAGAGACCGTTGTGAGGCGAAGCTGACAGACACGGATACTGAGTTGTGAGTCCCCCAATAGCACCCACCACTCGCATCGCAGTTGCCGTCGCAGTTAGCGCTGGCAGCAGCAACAAGTCAACGTCAAACTAATCAAAAAGCTGCGTACAGTGGTTCAGCGTTATGATAACATATGCATATTTAATTGGTTTAATTAGTCTAGCAATTTTTTCTCATTTTAAAATGGGTTAAAGGGCATACGGTTAAAAGTTGAGTTGGAAACATTGCTTGGATTTTACATTGTGTACATATGTTAAATGTAATTTAAGTGCTGTAAATCTGATGATGAAAATGAAAATTAGGCACTACGATGATTGAATACTCTACCACCTTATTAATAATAAACATAATCATTATTTCTTCTTCGATTTAGTAGGTGACAATGAAAGATTCACTCCTTTGTAGGGACAAAACTTCTATTGACTTAAAAAAACGAATAATTGAACTTAATCCTCATTTATTTAGTATTTCTTCTAAGATAATTACAGTGTTTTCTAATCATTCAAAATTATAATTTTGTTACACTTACTCAGCTTGTTGCTAAATGCAACATTTTAATACAATGCATTTATTTAGTATTTCTCTAAACATAATTACAGTGTTTTCTAATCATTCAAAATTATAATTTTGTTACATTTACTTAGATTGTTACCAAATGCAACATTCCAATGCAAGCGCACCGTGTGTGAACCACTGTGCCGAATAGACGCTGCGCTGCCGCTGCTGCCAGCGTGCTTACGCCGCTGTCGCCAAATACGCCGTTGTTTTGTGCTATACGATACCGTAGGCCCCTGCTATTTAGTTACTACAGAAGTTTTGCCAAGTCAAGTTGTCGGCATCGTCGTCGGCGTCGTCGTTGTTGTCGTTGTCATCGTCGTCGTCTTCGTCTTCGTCGTCGTCGTGAGTCGAAAAGTTCGCAGTGCGAATGTGTGTGTGATATTTTGCACCCAACAATAACAACAACAAGAAGAACAACAGTGAATGCTGCGACGCGTCGATCGCTAAGCTCTTAAGAAGCAGAAGAAGCAGCACAGCATAAATGAAGAGAAAGAACAAGTACCAACAACAACAAGAACAACAACAACAGTTAAGAAGCGCGCGCGTGAATTGCGTTTAATCCTCTCCTCCCACTCTGTAAGCATTTAAGTGAATTTGTCTTGTTTAGTTTGTTGTTGTTGCTGCTGCGCTTCTTCGTCTTCTTCTTCTTGTCCTACGGCAATTCACTGCAAGTGTGTGCGCGTGCGTGAGTGTTCGCATTTGGCTCTGTGAGTGTGTGTGAGTGTTGCTGCAGCTAAAGGCGTTTCCAGTCACAACAACAACGTTTACTTTTCTGGCACAACGTGAGTTATTAATTTTTATGGCCCAAGCTATTAATTAACCTTATCAAATTAGTTCGCAAATTGCGAACGCAAAGTTCAGAGTTGAGTTCAGTTGAGTTGCGTTGAGCTTTACTTTTATTTAATCCCCCCGAGGCAAGCCCGAAGTGTGCTACAAAAAAAAGCAACTAAAGTGTTATACACGACGACGACCTTCGATTCATTAAATATTTAAATCCAAGTGCGATAAGCACTTTATAGGAAATATTAAGTAATACTATACTATAAGGTTTTCGATTGTGGACGCGTTTAAAGATATAACAAACACATTCGCCTTAATTATGCTCGCATATGATATGATAATACTTAATAATAATAATAATAATATATACAGTTTATGGTATACGCTCCATATATTGTGCATATATAATATTTTTGCCCCTATTTGTCCATGGATCTAGATAACTTGTTACTGACTGTATGTGTGCACAGTTTATTTTTGTGTGTGTGATTTTAATTCATTTTAAATTATACCATACGAGAGTTATACGAGGCGGCATTTTGGTCATAGTTCAATTAATTGTTTAATGACCGGATGCTTGCAGGGAGACATCGCATGCAAATGAAGTTTGCCCTGCCTTAGGCTTTTTTCTCTATACAAAATATATTTTTGAAAGCCCAATTTCACCTGTCGAAATTTCCCCAAATATAAACTTTCAATTAATTTATTATTTATTACAGCGTTGTTTTCGCGCATATTAATCATACGCACTGTGCGCCGACAAGAAAGCCCATTGCGAATGTTTCTATGTATTGTGCTATTATTTATTATTCTGCCTTTGTTTACGCTGCCAACACAGCGACATGCCACAAATTTTGATAAGACAACCGGCAAAAAACAGTTTTAGTCTCTTGCAAATACTTTTGTGTGTGAGTATTTAAAAGTGTCAACTTTATACTGTAAACTCTCGTTCAGTAAACACTCGAGATTTTGCTGAGTTACTTTGTGTGTGTGTGTGTGTGTGTGTGTGTGTGTGTGTGTGTGTGTATGTGGGCAACAAAGGCGCTAATTCTTCTTTTCAAACTAACAAAGACAATTGATAAGCATCGAGCGACTAGATTAAAGCAACAATAAATTGAGACAGACAGCTGATGAAGATCTTGAATAATTCTCAAGTAAAGAAAAATCTAAATAATTAAGTTCTTAAATGGAAACTAAATGCTAAATACTATTCTGAATTGAAAATTATGCGAATATTTGATGCAGCAGATCCTAATTAATTGAATATTCTAATCAAGAAAAAAGATAATAGTCAAGAATGACCTATAAATAAATAAGAATTTGTTTGGAACTCATTATAGATATTTTTTATTATACATTTTCTTCTAAAATTCTAAATTTTCTTAATATTAATTGATATTTTTTTTATTTTCAAAATTTTGCATTATTAATTCTTAATTTTTTTTTAATTTCAAAATTTCTCAATATTAATTTTTAACTTTTTTAAATTTTGAATGTTACTATTATAAAATCTTCGATTTTTTAATTAAAAATGTTTTTAATATTAAATTTATAACTTTTTTAAAATTTAAAATATTCTTAATATTTTTTAAATTTAAAATATGTATTGTTAATATTAATTCTTAAAATTTGCTTATTATAAACTTTTTAAAATTTAAAATATAGAGCACAAATTTCAAATCTTCTAATGATTAAATCTTAGATTTTTTAATTTGAATTCTACATCATTTACATATTAATTTATCACTTTATTAAAATTTTAAATCTTTTCAATATCATTTCTTATTTTTGTTTTAATTTTCGTAATATTACATTTTTAAATTTATATTGTTTTCAATACTAATTACTAACTTTTTTTAAATTGCAAATAATCCTTTAATCCCAACTCTTTTAAAATTGTTGTATTATTAATTCTTAAAATGTTTTTAAATTACCAAAATCAACCTTTGATTGTTAGTTGATAACCACTAAATGTCAGCATAAATTAGCTAAATAAAAAACAGAAGTTGAAAGTCGTGAAAGAGCATTTACCATATGTGGAAACCTGTTCAAATTTGATAGGCAATTTGCTGCTGCTTTCCAATTTTCGACTCGTGAAAGGAAACTTCAATTTGCCTAATAGATAACTGCAAGCATTTCGAATCGATAATCGGTAATTGCTTATACTGATAAATTTCCACAGTTAAGTAAGCCAAGGTAAAGTATTTTAAATTTAGCATAACCCAGAAAACAGCTAAAGCGGCTGTTGAATTTCTCAGGCTTTCGGGTGACTCAATAGTTTGTTTCTCACTTGGGTTTGTACACTTCTTAAATCAACGGTCAATGGCACGCGAAATAAGGAAATATCGAAAAACTTTCAGTCGGTGGCAGTTTAATTGTCTTTGTTGTGAGGTTTCTTGTTACCTGCGACTCAAAAGCAAGAAACGAACTTCAATCGAAAAGTGTCGATTTAATTGCCTTCGCGTCGCATTAATTGGGTGTGAAGCATGAATGACTGATTAAGTTGCATGCCCCTCGTCACCATATCCATTTCATATTGACCATTTGTAGCGCCCACACTTGACGTTGTGGCCTAAACTCGACAGCTATTATTTCATTATGATAATTTCCATTCGTTTATTATGTCTATCTTTGAGTGGCAATTGTTGTTGTTGTTGTTGTTGTCGATGTCGCCGCTCAGCTGACAGCTGACGTTTATTGTTGTTCATTTTTGGCATTTTTTGTATTTTGTATTTTCGTGTTACCAGTTTTTATTTTTCACCATTTTTTGTTGATCTTTTTGGCTGCCAAAAACCGAAAAAGTCGCCAGAGATTTTTGGCATATGATTCAGCCCGAAACCCGCATCAGAAAATAATGCGTTGTTCTTTTTTTTCATATATTTTACGATTTTTTAGTTGAACTGAAATGCAATTAGCATTCATTTGTTATCTATTGACCAAGCGATTATTCAAATTCTAAATGTTGGGCGTTACCCAAAATACGCCCATGCTTTTTGTTTTCTAATTATTTTATGTACATTTTTAAATTGCTTTTGCAAAGTATTTCTTTGAATACTCTGTAGAGCATAGAAGGGTATTTTAGGTACAGCATATTGAAAAGTCTAGCAGCTTTGATTCTAACACGCATTCATTTCTATTTCCTATGCCAAAAGAAAAACAAGCCAAATGCTTGATTAAATATTGATAAAAGTACAAAATTCAGCGAGCACACACATACAATTACACAAATGTATACACATATACCATATATAGATATTGTATAATCGCTTGTTGAATGCATGTTGTTGTTGCATGTCTGATAAGTTAACATTTTGATTTTAGACTTTTATCAAGTAGTTTTTTTTATTTATATTTGTTCTCTCTCCAGTTTTTGCGATTATATTTTTTGTATTTATGCGCATGATTTCATTGCTAAAATCTCGCCAACCAAAAAAAGCATTTAAAATCAAAAGAAACCCGTCCAAGTTGCACTCGTAATTGCCGTTAAGCAAAAAAAAAACAACAAAAAAAAAGGGGCACAATAAACGTTCTATACCTGATTAACGTGTGTTAATTGTGTTTATAAGCATTCGACTTGCCTCTCTATCGCTCTTTGACTGTCTCGCTTTACGCTTCCAGCTGATGGCGTTGAAATTGAAAGCTGTTTCCAGCTGTCAATCGCTTGGCAAAATGCCAAAACCTTCTATTCGCTTGTACCAGGTGCTCAGCAAAACAGCTGGCATCATTCAACCAATAGAATGCAAATTGAACTTAACGCACTTCGCTGCATCACGAAGTCTGTATACTCTATCTGGGATTTAGGGTAAACTAAAATATTATATTAAAATACTTTAATTTTTTTTTTTTAAACATGTAAAGATTTAAATTATTTCTTTTTTAAAAACTTTAAATTTTGGAAGCAAAATATGATATTCTAGAATAACATTCTTATATTTATCTTATTTCAATATTGTTATACTTCATTTTATGTCTACGTTTTCCATATATGTTATGTTAAACTAAGAATTTCTGTATAGAATTTTTCTTTAATATTGAATATACAGTGACAATTGTTTTATTCAAATGAAAATTCGAATTTTAAGAAGGAAAATCTTACTTTTATTCAATTTATTTATTTGCTTACAAATCAAACAATATATCATAATTTATAGATCATATTTTAATAATGCATTCTAGTCTTGAAAAAGCAAAAATAATTTTAAAATTTCTTCCTTAGTTATAGCTTTTTTTTCAATCTCAACTTTAGCTCAACTTTAAAGATAATTGGTTTTAAATAGATTTAATATGTTAATACCAATAAATACTTAAAGTGAAGATGAAGTAATTTAAAATTTATTACTATTTATTTTTAAAGTGAAGTCGGAGCCAAAAAATAATCATGTTACTGTATATAGATTTCTGCAGATGGAACAATAAATGCAATATTTAATTGTTTTTTCAATTCTATTGTTAGCATTTCATGTTAATACCATTTTTGCAGCTCTATTGTTAGTTTTTCATGTTAACACCATTTTTGATAGAGCTGTGTTTATTAAAATTAATTTAAACCAATAAAGCTGGAATGAGATATGTGTTTAAACTATTTGAAAAAGTTAATATAAATGTTAGATTAATTTTCAGTTTGGAAATTTTGTTGTGTTCATAAGCACCATTTTTGGTAGTTCAGTGTTTAATATATTATAATTTTAATCTCTAAAACATGATTAGATTTATGGTATGGAATTTGCATATGCCTTGTGTGTTTAATTAATTTTAAAGTATTTTAATGCAATCTTGAAATCAAACTCTTAGCTGAAGCAACGCTTTTTTTTTTAAAGTAGAGTATCTAAAAAGACAAGCTTTCCATTGGTGAATACGATTGATTAGAAATACCAGGAAATCGAACTTAAAGAGCGAGAGAGTAAACAGAACAGAGCGCTTGAGAGAGGCAGCGGAAGAGTGAGAGAGAAAGAGAGAGCAAGACAGCTAAAAGAGAGGGTGATAGGCAGAGCGAGCGACAATAATTAGCTTTTGTTGAGCACAACAACAACAACAACAACAACAACAAAAAGAACCGAAACAACAACAATAGACAAGTTAACAACTTTGGCAAACTTATCGCCGCAGTTTCAGCTTTTGTTGTTGTTGTTGTTGTTGTTGTCGTTGTGGCCGGCTCGCTGTCTGTGTCTGTTAATGTGTCTGTAGAAGCTGCCGGGTTGCCAGGTGACAAAATGTTGTTGTAGTTTCTTGCTGTTGTTGTTGTTGTTGTTTTTGTAGGTTTGTTCGTTGACGCATTCGCTGTGAAGCTTGCCGAAGCTTCAGTTGCCATTAGAACTTCGACTTTGACGTTGTGCGATCGCGAGCGCGTTCCGTAAACGAAAATACCAAAAAGCAAATTACACTGTGCTACACGTTGTTAGTTCTTCTACCCTAAGCTATAAATAGCACTCGCGTGTATTCGACTGTGTGTGTGTGTGTGTGTTTGTGTTTTGTTTGTAACTGTAAAAACTTGGGAATCAATGCGCCAAAGTTTTCTTTGCTAATGTGTTTTGTTTATTTGCATACGTTGAGTGGGAAAGGGAAGGAGATGGAGACGGAGATGGAGACGAAGAAGAAGAAGAAGAAGACGTAGAAGAAGGAGAAAGAGAAGGGGAAGGAGAAAGAGAAGGGGAATGAGAAGGGGAAGGCCAAGGCGCAGGGCTGGAGAGTAAAGTCTAAGATAGCGAACAAAACTGCAATTTGGCGTCAAGTTTAACGATTTAGTGCCAAGGTCTGAGAAATGAGAAATGGCAACGCAAATGGGAATCAATCGATTGATAAATTTGGCGCTGAGATCATTGTTCGATTTTTAGGCACTTAAAAATTTATTATACATATGCACAACAAAACGAACAAAAAAAGGAAAACAACAGAAACTTGCAGATAAGACAACAGATATAGAAAATGATATATAATGCTGCATTGAATAGTGACAAATGGGTTTCGACACACTGTGCGCACTCAGTCCGTTGACCGACAGCGGCCCCTTTTGGGCGCACACAGTATTATTGTTTGTGGATTTGGGATTTCGGATTTCGGATTCAGAGATTTAAATGTAGATTCACATTCAGTTGGCGCACGTCCGCGATGCATTGAAGAACGCGACGGCAGACGGCAAAGAGAAGACACACACAAAGTGCACAGCAAAAGAAGAAGAAGACTGCAACAAAAGCAACAACAACAACAACAACAACAACAAACGTATTTTTGCTTGGCCTTTTGATATAAACCGACAATTTCCAATTAATTGAGTACTAAATGCGCCGCTTTGGTTCTTAGTTGCGATTTTTTTTGTACTGTGCTGTGTAGTTTTTGTTTGTAATTCGCCGCCTTACGGTTGACCTCTCTCTGCGCTGCTGTCCAGCGCAGAGCAGCGCAGTCAATGCCAGCGTCAGTGACGTCAGCGTCGCAGTAAGCATCGACAGCGACGACGACGTCGACGTCGCTGTTTGGCTGTTTGTGGGTGGCTGCAGAGCCATAAATTAATATACTCAGCATTTTGTTTGTATTACAACGGTGTACTCTAATACTATGTGAGTGTATTCGTGTGTGTGTGTGTGTGTATGTGTTTGATGGTTGTGTAAAAAATAAATAAAGACAATGAGTGAGAGCGAGAGCGTGCAGCATGTTGCCCAAATAAATTGCGTATACGTAAACACAAAAACAACGATGACAGGCAGCACCAAAAGTTCAGGCAAATGAAGCAGCAGAAACAGCTACAACAACAACAACAATCACAACAACAGAACGCTTAAAAATCTATGCTAATTAGCTAACAACAACAACATAAACGAAAATGCGCTGCGAAATAGCCAAAGAGAATACACAAATCAATAGGCCATTGAGACTTTTGTTAGCCGCTACAATTGCGATGGAAATTACAATTCCATTGTAGAAAAACTATAATTGTAAATTTGTTTATTTGTTTTGTGAATTAACTTAGTTCTATCAATCACTTATTAGCTTCGGTTGAAGTGTTAAGCGCACCCAAAAAAAAAAAAAATAGGAAAAAAAATTTAATTTATATTTTAAAAATTTGAAATGGTATATACAGAAAAAAACTAGAAATTACAATTACATTCGCTTAAAAGCCCTTTCGAAATATAATCAAAATTTAGTACTTTCGTTGACGCATTAAAAAGTTACTAAGTATAAAATTGCAAGCAATAATCAAAACAAGTTTTCTGTCATTCTTTGAAGAATAAAATTACTTTAAAACGCTTTCTCTAGAATGTAACTTTTCTTTTGCTCAAAATTTTTCTATTAATAACTTTTGCTTAACAATTTATTTTTATTACGCATTTGTTTGCAACATATTCTATACAACTTTCACCGCTGCAAAAACCTTTCTCATGCAAACTTCTTTGTCAAGCTGTGGCGAATGTCGAATTCGACTTGCTCTATATATTTATTTTTTATACTCTCGCATATAATTTCCATGACAAACTTGCTTCAGAACACAATGAGTTTGTCTTTAAAAATAATATTCAATAGATTTGAATTTTCTATATCCCGTCAAAGCGTTGTTAGGTCATTAAACATCAAACAAATGAAATGTTTATGGATATGATCGCAGCCATTTTGTTTGAATGAATCGTCTTATTAATTTTTTGCATAATGTGCAGCGTTTGTTCGACTCGATATCAATTTTTTTTGAGAAATTCGCAGTAAACACAGAAATTTTCATTTCAAATGTTTTGAGTAGCAAAGCAAAATTCTTATCGATATCTACATCGATTGCACATGAAAGATAACGCACAAAAATGTTGAACAGAAAACGCAATGCATATCTATAGCAATTAGTTGTTGTTGTTATTTTGGTTGCGCAATAATATTGTGTTGGAAAATGAAATTCATTCAGTTACGAGCGACACTTCTTGATAGCACCTCAAAAACCACAAAGACAACGGAAGCGAAACCAAATGAAATAAAACTCAGCCAAAGTAGATGATGATGGAGAAGGTGGAGGGGGAGGGGAAGTGAGGTTGTTATGGAGGTGCTAGATTCTCGTTTAATGTCTGTCTGGCTGAGGAAATTGCCCATTTTAATGGCATTTTAATTAGGTAGCGAGTGTTAAGTGTGCTTGGCACTTTAGCTGCGCCGCAGCAAAAGGCAAAAAAAAACACTTGCAGATTTCTAGAACTATTGTTAATTCAACTGTGAATTGCACTCTTTAAGGGTGCATGTGTGTGAGTGTGTGTGCCACTGTGCCACACATTGTTGCATAATCACAATTCCCGCGGCATTTTCCCATTTGCATCACGTGCACATTTCACACTTGCTTGCTCCTCCCGCTTCTCCCTCTTCTTTCCTCCTCATCGTCTGGCACCTGACACATCACAGTGAAGCTGAGGGAGTCACAGTTCTATTTGCGCCACAATGAAGATGATTATCAGCATCATCGTCATCATCATCATCTTGCAGTAGGCAAAGAAATTGAAATCCATTAAGTACCTCTAAAAATAAAGCAAATACTACTAACCGCATGGCCCACAGATACTCTCTGAACACATATGTGTTCACATATATACGAGTATATGCTATATGTGTATAGTATATCGGCACACTTTGTGCGTCGGAAACTGCTTCAATTTTAACTCGTAAAAATTATTCAAGTGTACACACACCCCAACAAACAGAAAGAAAGAAGCCGAGGCAAACAGGCAGACAGACAGACAGACGGACAGAAAGTTAGACAACTACTCGTAGTCAGAGGAAACAAAACCAAAAGAATCGAAAGAAATTACGCACGAAAAATATCAAGAAAATGCCATAAGTTGTACATAGATACAGATACAAATACAGATACAGATACAGATACAGATACAGATACAGATACAGATACAGATACAGATACAGATACAAATACAGATACAGATACAGATACAGATACAGATACAGAAACAGAGAGACTGCGTCGAGTATATTTCCGTATTGAATGTGTAATTTAAATGCGCTGTAATCAATTTGTTTGGGCATATCGAGTGGGATGTCGGAAGTTTGTTGTTTTTTTTTTTTTTTTGTGTGTGAGGTGAAGGTAGCTTAATTGCTCAATTGATTTACAAACTAAACAAAAATACTCAATGTACTTCAGTTTCATATGAAAAACTCTTTTTTTTAAGATGTTGAACTTAATTTTATATGATTGGTTTATCTCTTCTTACAAAGAGATTTTAAATACATACATAGATTTTAAATATATACACAAAAATACATTTTTATAGAGAAAAATTACCAAAAATAATACGCTACTTGATAAATTTATGTGCCTACTAAACAAAGTACTCAATGAACTTCATATGAAATAAATAGAAAACTCGCAAAAAGATCTCTCTTATCAAATAGCTATGAAATTCTGTTTCAATGAAATATTAAAAAAATATTTGTATCTTAAAAAAAATATGTTTAAGATTTCTTATGTCAACTAAATTTTAACAATAATTTGTGTTAATGTCAAGTCATAGAAAAACTTTTATTTAAAAAAGGCTTTATACTTAACTTGAGCTAAATAAAAGTCATTTGAAAACTTAATTTTAAATAGGCTTGACATCAAATATTATTCATAGAAAAGAAAATCAATTTTCTGATAAGAAATATTACACAAAATTAAGGGTTGCAAACTAAAAAAAAACCTTCAATAAACGTCAGATAAACTTCTCATATTAAAAAGACTTAAAATTCATTTTGAGTTAATACAAGACATTCAAAAAGGTTTTATATGTTACTTATTTTGAGCTAGTTAAAAGCCATTGAAAATATTAAATTTCAAAGGATTTTGAATTCAAATTTTCGCTAAGAAAAAGTCATAAACGAGATTTTGAATTAATTTATTTGTGGTGAAAAATTTAAAACAGTGAAGGGACGCCAAACAAAATTTGATGGTAAAATAACTTTAGTTGATTGATTGAGCTAAATAAAAAAGTTATAGAAAAACTCTCAATTCAAAGACACTCAGATAAATTAAAATCATAGAGATTTAATAAATATATTTTCCAAATAGAAATCCCAAGAAAAGTAAAATGAACAAATGAAAAAAATCTCAACGAACTTTAAGCTTAATACAAAAATCACATAAAATCTCTTTCTTAAAGTCTTCATTCAACGCAAACATTAAAAATACCTTTCTTCAAAGAAATTTTTTGTTTTACACAAAGAGATCACCGAAAACGAAATGAAATATAATACAAAAATGATGGCGCTATAAAAACCATTTAAAAATGTTTAGCAAATCCCCGAACAACAAGAAATTGTTGGCATCATATTTATTTTCAAATTTAATATTGAGCTTGAATAAAATTTTACTTAGTACAAATTAAATGTTTAGTTGTTTGGCGGCTCATTAAAATTGAAAATGCGTTTAAACGTTGCCAATAAACATTTTAATTTATGATTTGAAACAATTTCATGTGGCAAATTCCAATGGAAATTCTTTTTCAAAAATAAATAAATATGCGCAAAAACAAAAAAAAAGATTCGTTTGGGGAAACTTGCACAAATTTATTTGTTTGTTTAAAAGTTCAAACAGCTCACAAACGTTGAGCTCTTCATTTGTTGGACTGTCAGTTTTCGTATTCATTGAATAAATAAAAGCAGCATTTTAAAATCGTGCTCTCATCTAGTAGCCAAATGTGAGAATGAACTTTTAGTTTCGCAGCCAAAAAAATATTGTTGTGAATATATATAATTAAATATGACATTATTTTTTGCAGCGCAAAAGTTATTTTCTCGGTACGATTTTCGGTTCTTTGTTTATAGATTTTTAATTATAGGATTTTTCGTGTCGGTTTTTTTTTTTAATATGTGCAATAAATTTGTTTGACTTTCAAATCCTTGTGACGCGACTTGGTCTTGATTTTTGTATTTGTATTTGTATTTGTATTTTTTTTTTAGTTGGGTTCTGTTTTCAATTTGTTTATTTAAAACTCTCGACACAGCACATCAGAGCTCTGCAGCTTTGTTTGCTTTGCACTTTATGCTGTGCCACACACTAGCTTGTCTTCTCCATCTTCCCCTTCCTCCACTCTCTCCCCCTCTCTCTACACACACACTCCCACTACTTGTTGTAGTTGTTGAGGCAACTGTTGCTCTTCGTTCACTATTTTTAAAATGATCATCAGACGAGCCTCATTATGAGTCCCAAATACTACAATTTTCCTTCTCTCCTTCGACTCGTTGATGTTTTCTTTCTTTTTGTATGTTGCTTTCTGAGTTTTTCTTTCGTGCTTTTTTGTGCTGTTCGTGTTTTTGTGCCTATATTGGGGGCCCCGCTTGGCAGCTGGGAACAGCCCATGGGCCATTCCTTGATCGCCAGTTGAAGAAAACGGGAACGCGAGCGCATCGCAGCGCAAAAAAGTCGAGAAAGCAGAATCTTGTCGAAATGGCGCGTTGAGAGCGAAAGTCGAAAACTGAAACGTAGAATTTGTTCAATTTTCCTATTCGGTGTGTGGCCAACAATTACGTGAGATATATATTTATATATACATGGCGTATATATAGAAATATATAGATCAAAATAAATTTTTTGTGTGTGCAGCGTCGGACGCGTGTCAAACTTATGCCGGGCGGACGTGATTTCGCAGTTGCTGTCGCAGTCGCAGTCGCAGTTGACGTCGCTGTCGCCGCTGACGTTGACGTTGCCGTCGCGACTGCTTGAAATGCCGGTTGAGGCATTTGGCTGATCCGGCTGACGGCGCCGCATGGTTCAGTTATTCAGTTTCAGTTGTGTTTCTGCCAGCGAGTCGAGTGACACCGAGAGAAAAGCAAAAAAAAATACATCCCACAAAACGACAACGACGACAAATAATAAACGAGCAACAAGCAAGAAGAAAAAGCAAAAAAAAAAAACAAACGAATATAGTAGAAGCAATTTTTAGATTTAACTGATTGAAGCGGCGAACGCGGCGTATGCGTAATAACCAGACACAGACTGCAACAAATTGATACAACGCAAACAAACAAACAAACACACACACACACACACACTCGAATACATTCGAATACACTCGAAAGTAGCTTACATAAAGAGACTTAAAGTGGTATTAGTAAACAGTTTAACAGGCTTAAACGCGACCTAGACGATGCCAAATAATCGTAATCGTAATCGGAATCGTAATCGTAACAAGCGCAATAAGAATCAAAACGCAAATCAAACTAAACAGCCGGAGGAGCAACAGGAGGAGGAAATAGAGCAGCCAGCAACGACAACTTCATCATCATCATCATTGGCAGCCGCTGACGATCATCAGCATAATGATAATGATGATGCAAATTCTGGCAGCATTTCAAATGGGTCATCAACAGTCAACAGCAACGATGTTGCTGATGGGGCTCCGGCTGGCATAGCGAGCAACCACGACAGCAACCACAACAACAGCTCTAGCAACAACAACGCACAGCAAGTGACAAGAGCAGCGCCAGTGAATCAGCCAGAAGAAGATCAGCCAAAAGATTTAGCTAAAGAGACGCAACAACAACAACAACCGCAGCAGTCAGTGAGTCAGCAACTGATTGATGAAAACGCAGAGAGCAAAGCTGAGCAAGAGATTGTAGTTGCAGCTGTAGAGCAGCCAAAGGAGTTAAATCAGCAAATAGAAAATAACTCTGAAGAGCAGCTAAAGGAATTGCCAAGGGAAGAGGTGCCAAAGCAACCAGAGGAAGAGGCACATGAGCAGCCAGAGCAACAGCTAAAGGAAGCTACGCAAGAGCAGCCAGAGCGTCAGTCAAAAGAAGTAGCAGAAGAGCAGCCAGAGCAGCAATCAGAGGAAGCTGCACAAGGACAGCCAGAACTTCATTCAAAGAAAGTGGCAGAAGAGCAGCCAGAAAAGCAGCTAAAAGAAGTGGCACAAGAGCAGCCAGACAAACAGTTAGAGGAAGCGACACAAGAGCAGCCAATTGCTGTGATAATAGAGAAGCAAGCAATCGCTGCAAATCAGCTAAATAATCAGCTCAATAATCAAGCTGGGCAACAGCTGCAGCAGCAATTAAATCAGCAAACTATTGAGCAGAAAGAAAGCTGTCAATTAAATCAGTTGAGCAATCAGCAGCCAGTGAAGCAACTGCCACAGCAGCCAGTAGAGTACATTGTGCCTGTAATCCTAGAAAAGAAGAGCAATCCATTTGAAGTGCAGTCAGCTGCAGCTGAGCAGAAGTTGCAGCAACCAGCAGTACACATAGTGCCAGTGTTTGTGGAAAAGACAGAAAGCTGCACAAGTCAAAGTGCAAAACATACTGCAGAGCAATCAAAAGAGCAGCCAAAAGAGGACTTAAAGCAGCAACCTGTTGTTCACTTTATACCTGTGACTATTGAGCAAGAAGTGATAGAAACAAGCAACAACATGGGCGCCAAGCACTCGAAGCAGCAGCGTGAGCAGCAGCAGCAACAAAAGCAGCTGCCAGAACAGCAGCAGCAACAACAACACAAGGATTTGCCGCAAGAGCAGCAACAACAGCAGCAGCAAACACCGAAGGCGCCTGGCAGTCCACGTCAAGCAAAAGTTATAGTGCATCGCATAGTGCGCGAAGAAGTCGATGAAGTAGATGGAACTCAGCAACACCAACAACCACAACAGCAGCAACAACAACAGCAGCAACAGCCACAACAGCCACAACAGCCACAACAGCAACAGCAGCAACAGCCACAACAGCAGCAACAACAACAACAGCCGCTAAAATTCCAGCATCAGCATGAGCAACTGTCACAGCAACAGCCGCCGCTCGCCCCATCACAGCAATCACCCACACGCCAGCAACCAGTGCCAGCAACATTGCCGCAGCATCGCAGCACGAAGGTGATAATCCATCAAATTAGAGTGGAAACAGACGAGGAGGAACGCGCGCGCAAAGGTAAGCCCACGATCGAAGAGATCAGCAGCACCACAGCAACATCGGCAGCAGGCACAGCAGCAACCACAATGCACAGCAACAGCAATGGCAGCATACCGAGCAGCGGCACTTTGTCACCACCACCCAGATATCTGGTCGAATCCCCCTCACCCAAGACACCATCACAAGTGGCACAATTTGGCAGATTCGCACGCGATGTGCAGATCCAAGAACTCGAACTGAACAGCGATTGCAGCTCGGGTGAATTCAATTTCTATGGCATGCAATCGCCGGTGGTGTGTGAGGTGGACTCGGAGGTGGAAGCAGAGCCTCTGACACCACAGCAACCGCAAGCACCAACAACAGCTGTGGCGACATTCTCGCCAGATGTGCCGTCCAACAGTCGAGCGGAGCAACAGGAGCAGCTGCGTCAGAGACGCGTCCAGAAACGTGTGGCACTTGAATCGCACTTTCTGCCGCAGCTGCTCAGTCCGCGCTATCTGGACAGCATACTGGAGGAGAATAGCGAAACCACAGCCTCAGGCCATGAGCTCGCCTTGAGTCGCAGCTCCTCCAACGATCCAAATCACACTCGAGCTGCTGCCAAGGCAAACGAATCGTTTCCTCGCAGTCAACTCGATTTCAGTCGCCGGCACAGACGTCGCGAGGAGCCGGTGGCTCTCATGCTGGAGACAAAGCTGCTCGATCAGCCCAGCGATCTGGAGAGCTGCACCCGACTCCAGAGCACACTGTCGCCTCAGTCCGAGGATGTCGAACTCGTTTACCTCAGCTCCTCAGCCTCGAGCAGCGTCTCCGATCTAATGGAACTCGAACTGGAACAAGCTGCCGCCTTGGCTGAACGTGCTCTCATCGATCTCGACACAGATGCCAGTAAACTGATCAATCGACCCAACGATGCTGAGCGCTTCAGTCCAGCTACCACAGCATCCACAACGGAACCGATCAGCTCAGCCAACGAAACGGAAACCGAGGGCGAATGCGAGGTTCGTAGAGCGATAACTAATCAACTAACTAATGGAGACTTTAAGGCGTAAAACTTGATGATCGATAATTATTTTTGATAGTATAAATTAGTCATCAGAATTGAGTATAAATTTATAAATTGCAATTGAATAATTTATAAATTTATTAATCTATCACGGGGCTATCAGCAGATTAGAGTTCAAGGAAGCATTTACCGCTAATTGATAAATAATATATACAACTACAAAGTGAAAATTACTTTTTGAAATCTGAAATACATTGCTCGATGAAAAGTACAAATATACAAATTTATATAGTTTATAAATTATCAAGCTTACACATTTCAAATGAATAATCGACGTATTGCTTTGATAAATTAAAATTTAAAAATAATTCAATATCTATCAGGTATCAATATTTGAATGTTTTTGCGAATGCAAACTTTTAATTTATTGATCAATGTAAAAATTGCAATAATTAGAGAAAATAGTTTTCAATATTTTGAGATAAGTTCAAGGAATACAAGTCGACCTTTTTGTTTTCCATTAACCGATTTCATTTAATGTCTTCGCTCATTGCGATAAATGTTCGAAAGTAAATTAGTTGTTCAACAACGTTTAATAGTTTTTAAAACGAATGTATTTCAACGTTTCGATGCAAATTCTTACAACAGATTAGCATTTGACGTAGACAGCGTTTAGTGATCGTCAAAAGACAAGGTGAGGGGTGTCTGATACAAAACGGGCAAATCGGGGTCAGGTTGGCGAATGGTTTCTCTTGAATGCGCCATAAACGTGATGTAGGCCATGTTTATGCATAGCACGCACTAGAAATAATCGAAATGGAAAATGCCTAGCAATTTTATTGAGTAATAACAAGAAACTAAAAAACAAACAACTTGAGCTAAGCGTAAAGAAAAAACAAAAAACAAAACACAAACTATTGCAGGTCGAAACGGAAGTGGACACGGAAACGGAGACGAACGTTCAGTCGAGTCGGGAGAGCACACCTGTTAATGCTCATCGAGGCAACGAAGAGCCAACATTATCGCCATCGCCAGGCAGTTCGCTATCATCACTGCTCAGTGCTGCTACGACGCCGACGCCAGCAGAGGCGCCAACAGCGACGCCCACGCGAGAGAGAGCAACAACAGAGACGGCAGCAACATCGACAGCAGCAACAGCGGCTGAGGCCAACGAATTTGGCCTGAACAAATTGGCCAACAGTTCAATTGCAGCGTCGTCGCTGTCGGCAACGCGCGAGGAATTTGTTCGCAATATGGAAAAAGTGCGCGAATTGATCGAAATGACGCGACGCGAAGAGGAAAACGTCGCGAGCAACGCCAGTGCTTACCTCAACGGAAATGGTAATGATAATAACGTGAACGTAAATGCGTACGCAAATGGAAACGGAATCGGGAATGTAAACGTGAATGAGCAACGTAGGTCAACAGTAGAATCGCCACCGCCACCGCCTGTGCCACCGCCACCCAGCAGCATGCACTATCCCAACCCCACCACCACCCCCCAGCACAGGCAACGCACGTGCAACTCACCTCGTTGCTGTTGAAGCGACAGGAATCGAATGATTCGCATTGCTCCGACAGCACACAGCACAGTCAATGCACTGCCATACACATGGCCTCGCCACCACCCACAAACGAACCACCCACGCCCCCAATACGCCAGCAACAGCAGCAGCAACCATTTGTACCCCCACAGCAACTATCCCAACAACAACAGCAACTATCCCAACCACAGCTAACACAGCAACCAGAATTGGAGCTTAGTGCAATTTCACAATTTGCAGGCGAAACGGAAGCGGAGCGCATCAAGAAACTGCGTCTGTTATGCACCGAGACCTTGGCCTCTATGCCCTATGGCGAGCAGATGCTTGAGGAGCTCGCCAGCGTTGCCCAAAACATAACCGAACAGCAACAGCAACAGCAGCAACAAAAGGAACAACAGCTACAACAATCGAGCAACAACATGCCTTATCCTTTGCCACATTTGCCGCACATCAGCGAGTTGCAACTCTCGCTGGGAGCAGCCAAGAATGATGCCTGGCTGGGATTGCCGACGCAAGCGGATCCCAAGTTGTTGGTGTGTCTATCGCCCGGTCAGCGTGCTTTGGTCGAGCAGCAATCATCAAAGCAATCGGCGCCTGATCAGCTGCTGGATGCGCATGAGAAATTCGTGCAGCGTCGCGGCTATCACGAATTGAGCGCTGAACAGGTGCGAGCGATGGACAGCGAGCAACTGAAACTGGAGCAGGAGCAGATGCTGAAAACGGCGGCGAAAATGCGTGAATTGCGCAAGAGTTTGACGCCGCAGCCAGAAGAGCAACCACAACAGCAACCACAACAACAATTGTCGCCAGTGCCGCCGCCGGTGCCAGTGAAGAGCGCTGAGACCGCAGCGAAGGCAAAGAGCAACCAGGGCGATGACGTAAGCCAGCAAGTGAGAAGCAGCTATCAGAAGGTGATCACATCAGCGACATCATCATTTGAAAATAAACCGACAGCAGCTGATCAGCAACAGCAACAGCAGCAGCCACAGTCAGCGTCCGAAAAGTTGCCTCACTCATTTGACCAGCGCACGTCCAGCAGCACAGAGCAACAGCAACAGCAACAGACTAGAAACAGCAGCTACATGAGCAGCAACAGCAGCAACAACAAATTCCCAGCCAGCATGGAAAGCGAACTCGCACGCATGTTTCCAAGCATTGCGCAGCAAGGCGACATCTTTGATGAGCAGCGCAAGCGTTTCTCCAACATCGAGCAGAGCGTGAAACCTGCGCAAACAAAACGTTACTCGAACATTGAAACGAGTTCGTTTGAGTCGAAGAAACGTGTGGAGAACGGACAAGTTGTCTACGATTACAGCAACAGCAGTCGGGAGCAGCAAGAGGAAGGCGAGAAGCCACAAACAACAACAACAAATGGCAAATTCCCATTGAAGGTGCATCAGATCCCAGTGCGTTTGATCGAAGATGAGGTGGATAAAGCGCCGCCAGTGCCACCGCCGCCGGCACCAGCAAATATTATGTCAGCTACCAAATTAAATGGCAAGCCAAACACTTTCATTGATGACGCACAGCAGCAGCAGCAGCAACCACAACAGCAACAGCAACAACTGAGCACTGAGAGCAACATCTCTCACAGCGAGCAACAGCTCAAGGTGAACAGCAGCAGCAGCAACACTTATGAGGAATTTCGGCAACGTGCCAAGGCAGCAATCGAAGCAATTGCTCAGCCAAACAGCAACAGCAACAACACGCAACCTTCGCAAACGCCTTTGGACAATGAAAAGCTGTTCAAGGACTTTGATGCCTTGTCCCAGCAGCTCAATGCCGAACTGCAGACGAGTCGCGTCCAACGTGAGCAACGCGACAAATCCGCCTCGCTCTACGATCTCAGTCGCCTGACGCAGCACAGCAACAACCAGAGCCAGCAGCAACTCGAGCAGCTGCAGCAGCGACGCCATGCGCACATGCAGGAGCTGGAGCGTGAAATCGAACGCTCCGCTCGCTCCCGCCAGGAGCGTCTGTCTTCGGTGCCACGCAGCAGCGAGGAGCAACAGCCTGTAGAGTATCGTGCACGACGCGCCGAATCGCTTTGCAATCTGCAGCAGGAGCCACTCCAACGTCCGCACAGCTCAGCGGAACATTATCGCGTGCAACCACAGCAACAGCAACAGGATGATTGGTCGCGTTACGCCAGCGATTTGGGCTACTCGGAGAACATTGCGCGTCCGTTTGCACGCGAGGTGGAGATTTGCTATCAGCGGCAGCATCAAAGGCAACCTCTGGGAATACGCGCTCCCCGCTTGTCGATGAGCACCAACGATTTGTCGAGCAGCAGCTATGATAGCTACAATGCTTATGGCGGAGCGCGGAGGCATGCACCGATGTTGCAACAGGCGCCGCAGCAACAGCGACCACATTACGCCAGCTGCTATTCGATGATCGAACGTAATCCGAATCCCACGTACATCAGCACAACCTCAAGGCGTGGCGTCTCTCCCGCCCCACCGGCACCTGTCACCCCGCAGCCGCCCGCTTACGATCGGCAGCAGAGACGTGCGAGCTTGCCACGCGAGTTGCACGAACAGCAGCTGAAGTACATACTCAGCAAGGAGGAGGAACTGAAGCTGGAGTTTGAGCGTTTGCAGCAAGAACGCCGTCGCCTGATGGACGAGATGCAACGTGCCCCGACGGTGTTGCAAGCGCCGCCGCCACGTCGCGACAGCTATCGACCGGCGCCCAAGTTGCCCACGCTCAGCGAGGACGAAGTGTTCCGCCAGCAGATGGCCGAGGAGTGGATGAACAAGGTTGCGGAGCGTGAGGAGCGACGCCAGCACAAGATCATCAAGATCTCAAAGATCGAGGATGAGCAACAGCATGCCACCGAGGAGCAGTCAAACATCAGCGATGAGTTTCTCAATCGGGTGAAGGAGCGTCGCCATAAGCTCGCAATGCCCGCGGACAGTGATTGGGAGAGTGGCGCCGAATCGCAACCGAATCTAAGCAAATCGGGGCAGGCGGCAGGCAGCGAATCGTCGGATGTGGAGGCGCCACCGATGCGCGTACTCGAGGGTAAGGCGGAGGCAAATCTTCGGGAGTTACCGCGACATTTGCGCGAGTTTGCCAAGTTCGCGAGCAGCGAGCAGCTCGAGGGCGGCCAAGGGCATGTGGATCGCATGGAGGAGCAGGAGCACAGCGAGATGATCACCGACAATTCGCATAGCAGTGCCAGCAAGAAGTCGAGCATTGTGAAGACGTACAAGGTGTCCAGGCTGCCGCCTTCCGTACTGGGTGAGTGTGCCACTGAGCAGGACCAAGCGACCATAGTAGGCGTTGCTGCTCAACGTTATCGTTATCGCAATCGTGCGAATACCGCGAAACTCGTTAGTCATAATGTGCAACTAGGCAACAGCAACAGCAACAGCAATAGCAACAGCGATTGCAACTACGCTTCTGTAACTAGCTCCCGCCGCTCCCCATCGCCTGACACTGGTTGCGGTTCCAAAGTTCCATCCAAAGGTTCCTGTTCTTGTTCCTCTCCCATCCCCAGTCCCACCTCCTCCACTGCATCCTCTCCCGCAGTCATTCCCTCGACCCTAACCGATAGCAACAATAATATTGCGAGTGCAAGCGCATCGTCGGCAGCCGGCAGCATTCTGAGCACAGCTCTGCTGCTTGGTCTGTCTGTGCTGACGGCCTGGAATAAGTTCAGCTAACTTTCCCTCCAAGCACTCGATGGAGTAAACTGCTAGAATTTATTATGGGAAATTTACCAAAGTACATACAGTTTTCATAGCATACTTTTTGGTGTTTGCAGCTTGCACTTACAAAAATGATATAAAAATCTAAAGTAATTGCCGGGTAAATAAATTGGAAATATATTGAAAATATGACAGGTGTAATGAAAGACAAAATGTGTTCATAAAAATTCAGCTTTGTTTACAATTTGCTAAATATTTCAAAGCATACTTGTTGAAGCTTATACAAATATCCAATAAATTAGCTTGAAATTGATCATAGCAAACTTTTTGGTGTTTCCAGTTATGTTTTAAAAGTATATTGAAAAAATTGTATAGCCTGCAAAATGAATTTTAAATATTTGTCAAATATATCAGACATATGTAGTTAAATAGAAATAAAAATATAAATTCAGCGCAGTTTGCAATTACCAAAATAAATCGTAGCATACTTTTTAGTGTTTTCAATAAATTTCCAAGAATGTTCACAGCAAACTTTTTGATTTTTATAGCTATATTGTAAAAGTGTGAAATGCAGACCTTAAATCGAAATAAATTTGAAAATATTATTGAAATAAGATAGACATAGTTAAATAGAAGTTCAAATACAAATTCTACTCACAGAACAAATCACAAAATATTCCATAGCATACTTTTGGGAGCGAGCAATTATGCCAACGCAAAAAGCAGCAAATTGTGTGCTAAGTAATCCGCAAATGTTTACAATATTAAATGGAATTTGTTGCTTGTAAATTTCCCAATAAAATCTAGCAGATTGTTTACTTTTGTAGAGTGTATAATTAACTCATTTGGTGATGGCTCATACCCCACATACAATAAATTGCTGCTCATCTCACAAAGCACCACACATCACACTCTCTCTCGCTCTCTTGATATATTCCCATACAAATGTGTTTGTTGTTGTAGCAATTCTCTCTCTCTTCTCTCTCTCTATTTCTTTGTCTCTCTGTCTCTGTGTGTGTGTGTGTGTCTCTTTCTTTTGTATATCAAATTTCTCTCTATCGCCGCCCTCACACAGACGACAACAATGAAAACACCAACAGCAACAACCCCAACAACAACATTGATAACCAGAGCAACAGCAATATCCACAACAACAACGATAACAACAACAGCAACAACAGTAATACATCATCTACAACAACATCGAGCCAAAGTTGTCGTATAGAACATGAAACCAATTCCAAATCCAGTCACGGCTCCATTCCGAGCCCAAGAAGATCAACTCCAGCCACATCGCCATCGTCGCCATTTTTGGGCCACTTGCATAGCAATTTCAATGAGCTCTTTGCCCATTCGCCTTTCCGTTCGAAAATCTTTGAGGAGTTTGACAAATATTGGCGTAATTTTGAGCACACCTCGTAGACCGTTCGTCTCTGACATCCCAAAAAAAAAAATGCACGCGCAGCAACCTTTGTTGAAATGGAACCGCCAGCAAACGCTTTCACATTAATCAAATTTCCTCTTTCCCCACAAAAAAAATGAAAAACCCAGCATAAAATATACTCGACCCTGCAGCATGCAGCCTACTTATAACTTAATAAAAATAAAATAAATAAAATAATCAACAAAATTTGTTCCACTTAAAATGATGAATAAAATGACAAATGATTCTTGTGAAATTATAGTTAATTGTTTTTTGAAATTAATACGAAATTATTTAAATATTTCTAGTGTTGTTGAATGTTTAATAAATGACAAAATGATTAACCAAACTCAAATTGTTCTATCGTCTTTATTTTGTACGCATGCTCCTCATAAATATATACATCTTCTACTATATAAATATATCCTTATTATATTATTATATATCTTTATGTGTGTTATATCCTAGCCGTAAATTGAACCACAGAGAGAATTTGTTGCGTGTTAGCGCTTGTAAATGATGCATTGCTTGATTGACTAATACTAGAAATAAACACATACATAAATATTGTAGTATGTCTGACTAATCCCCAAAAAAATATCATGTCTCAGTTAATCATAAGTCGACAGTAGGCCTCTAATATATGTGGCATTCATTATCAGACAGCTTCGAAAGCTTAAAGTCGTAAGCTTATAACCACATTTATTATACACAACTTTAAGTGAAAGTATATGATATTTTTCATTAAATATATTTAAGCTATAATCAACATTCAGTTCCTCAAGTACTATTAAATTATATTTTCATTTTTCACTTTCATTATACAAAAGCTGTTCGACGCTTAATCAAATGTTTAAGTGGCCATGAGCAGCTCGTGTTATTCAGAATAAATGGCACATTAACTCAAATTGATGGCGCTTTATTCCTATAAATTATAAACTGAATCATAATTAGGTCGATAACTGAACGATTCTCATTAGCAAACGCCATGCGAGTATACTCAAAATGTTAATCGAGTAGCTTTCGTGTTTGTATTTCACAATAAGCAAAAACTCTACGCTCAAGTGTCCCGCTAGAGAAGGCAATTTGTAATACAGACAGAGACACTCGTCGCATAAGTGCCTCAATCCCAGATCCCCTCAACTGTCCGTACTCTACGGGTCTATGGCTTATCTGGGGCAAGAAGAAATTGCATTGAATGGGCGAATGGGAAGACAAGGGGAAGGGTTCGCGATTAAGCGGAAATTTTAATTAATTCCATTCAATTGCATGACAGCAGCAGAAAGCGAACAAGCGATTCGTTTGTTTTGCACAATTGAGCACAGGGTTCTTAGACTAAGTGCAGCATGTGGCATGCCTTGTAAAAAAAAGAGAAAGAGAATACAGAACGAAAAACAAAAAACAAAAAGAGAGTGCACACTAAACGAATGCCAACATTTTGATAGCCATAGCAATTAAATCCGAGAGGCCGAGACAACAGCAACAAGAGCAAGAGCAACAAAAGCAGCAGCAGCGACAGCCGCAGCCGCAACCTCAGCCGCAGTCAGCAGCGATGCCAACGACGACGCCAGCGATGACTGCGAAATTGCGTATACGACCCCAGAAACAGACGCGATTTCTGCTTTCACCGCAGCAGCTGCAGCGACAGCGACAGCGACGCAGCTGGTCGGAGAGTGATCTGCTCAAGGAGATCGACAACGAGCTGCAGCTGGCCAAGGGCTTTCTCTTTGCCAACGGTCGGTGTAAGCCCAAAAGATCCCCCACTTTCCCCCCTCCTCTCCCCACTGTCTATGTCTGTTTCTGTCTGTGACTATAACTATGTGTCTGCCCTTCAACTGTCTCTGTTTTGGAAATGAGCGCAGCTGCTTTGCTACCTAATTGGCCAAAAAAATTTGTGTATATATAATCCACACACACACACACACACCAAAATATCTATATATATGTGTATATAACATTGTTGTCGTTGCGCTCGTTTTCGTTTTTGTTTCGTATTTAATAATCACACTCGTCGTACTTATGCCATTCTTATTTTTAGCCAAATTTATAAATTCTTTTTCACCTGCAGCCGAAAAGTATGCAACGAAAAGTTTAGCATTCATCGTATGAAAAATTGTGTATACGACGTGTGAGCAACGACTTTGGTCATTTGGTAACACGACTGTGAAAATGTATCTTTATCTTTAGCTTTTGCTTTATCTTTTCATTTTTTTCGCCCGTCTAGCAAATTTATGGCCCCACTTCACAAACACATCTCTCTCACTCTCACTCTCCCTCTCTTTCTCTTTCGCTCTCTCGCGTTCTCAGCGCCGCTCGACGACGCTCTTTATGCGCTCTAAAGTGTGAACGGAGAACTTTGTTTTGTTGTTGCAAGTTGTTTTTACCACTTGCCGCGCCACCTTCCTGTGTCTCTGTTTACGAAAGCATCGGCATTTTGTTTATGCTACACTGAAAAGTGAAAAACGAACAAAAAGAAAAAAATCAAATTTGATGAGGGAATGAACATTCAACGCATTTGTTGTTTTTCTTTTTCGCCCGCTCACACAAATTGAGTTTTTCATCTAGCGACGGTCTGAGATCTTTTTTTTTTTTTTGAGAAAATCCAAGCAACTTGTACAATATTTTCGCCTGGCGTAGTCGTCGTCGTGTTTAAGTCGTGTGCGCAACGCGAAGGCGCGTGAAAAATACAAAAAGAAACCCCACCAAAAAAAAAAAGATATATACAAATATTATATGTATATATATATATAAATATATCAAAATCAGCATCATAAGCAGCGGAGGCAGCAGCAAGCGAAAGCGTCAGCATTTCTATATTTCCACTGAAAATCGAGATCGAGTTCAAAATATGGGGCAGGGTTAGTCGAGTGTTTTCTCTCTCCCATCTTACATTGTAAACGCTACAAATTTTCTGTTTATGTCTGTGCTCCCCACACAAAAACAAAAGCCCATTTAAGTATGTTTAATGTGCAGTGAAAAAGTGAAGTAAAGTGTGCGGCTCTTTGCCTAATTGTTTCCGTCGAAAATAAAAAATCAAATACATAATTTTTAACGAGCAGCATTCTGCAACAAATTTTTGCAGAACACACACAAAACACAACAATGTTTGCGCCCAAATTCAAAGCACGCGCACCAACTGGCTCAGGTAAAAACGAAAGCACATCAGATACTATATATCCCCGCCCCCAAAAAGATACTGTATCTCATGGATGCAGGCAGCATTGTGTGGCATTGTGGGCGGTTTGTGCAGTGCATCTTGAAAATTATGTGACACTATACGGCAAATCCCGAAACTGGCTAACATGACGTTTTCAATGGGCAGCAATTTATTTCTATTTAGTTTCTTTTCGTTTGGTTGTTGGCATTTTAAAAGCTTGACGAATTCTTTGATGATGTTTCATTGAAGGCGTCTTGAATTTGTGTGCGTGCAAAATCAAATCGAATGGTTCATTCACAAAATGTTCAAAGCATAACTGAAAATATAATTCAATTAAATAAGATTTAAGACCTTGGAAAAAGGCGTAAAAGAAGTGGCAAATTGTGCAAGTAATAAGCACAATTTATGAAAAAGGGTAGAATATATAAAAGCATGAAATGATAATTAATGACTCTATTATTTTTGGTTTCTTCAAATTTTTATATAATTTACTATTGTTTTTCTTTCTTGTCTTGGCAACAGTTAATCAGCTATCCACTTATTCCACTTGATTATGATTTCTTTATTTATTTAAGACAAGAAATATTCTAATCAACTTTCGTTTTGCTTTCTAAGCATTTTGCTCTTATTTATCGAAATTTATTGGCACTTATTTATAGATGATTCAGTTAGCTTTCCAGCTCTCATTATGACGTTGATCATGATGATGATGTTGATGATGATGATTATTATGCATATATCATTCAGTCTTTAATAGAACTGAACTTGATTTTTGTTGGCTGGCAGCAAATGTTTATTTTAAATATTTCACATTAGTTCATGTTAATTGTGCTGCCTCAAACTGGAACTGAAGGTGCGCGATTTCTCCATCGTAGATTTTCCTCTTCCAAATTTCCATTTTCATTTCGTTTTATTTGCGCTTACTTTACGCTGTGCTAAATATATAAAATGACGTACAATCCAAAAATGCTGCTTGGCCGAGCAATATTTATTACAATTTATTTGTGTGCAATGGAATTGTTCTTGTTAGACGCAACGCCCACGATTCCTCCGCCCGCCTTTTACAGTATCCATTAAAAATGGCAAATACATAAACGTAAACATCACAAAAATCCAGATGGGGAATATTTTGAATGAATAAGCGAACCCCACACACAGATAGTTAAACTAGTATTAGTGAATACGATCGTAGTAACATTTCTGATGATGTCCATGAATTTTTGATTTTTTGATTTGTTTGCTTAGCTTTATGATCACCTTATGGCGATTTATATTTCGATGAAATTTGTCTGATGTGTGTGATGCTAATCTATCAAATTGCGTATACGCCTCGTTGATCCGCGTCACTAAAATGATGCCCACATCTTTCATCGTTCGAAAATCTCCTGGTTTAGTTTGCTTTCGAATATTCACAGCACTTATTTTTTGGGCCATAAAGGCGCCTTTATTTATTTAAATCATTAATTTGTACGTTGTTATTTTTAAATCTTTCGCCGACTCTTTTGCTTTCTTCACACCAATGTGCGTGAGGAAAATATATGTATATATAATTCTATTTATTTTCTTTTTGCGGCGACTTTTAGTGACTGAACATAATTTATAGTTATTATAAAAACTGTTGAACTTGAACATTCTTATTGATATGTTGAATGGAAACTGAGTCAGGGATTTAGTTGGATTAATGAATCGTTTAATTTCATTTCTATAAATTGTTTTTGCTTTACCAACTCGCCTTTGCTTTTTCCACTTGAGCTGCTCTGACCTTTGCAACCTGCCGTGCCTTTTAAGCTCAGGTTCTTTTCATGTGCAACATCAAACTTGTGCCGCCAATCGAAAAAAAAGGGCCCCACTCCCTTAAGCCTCCACCTCCTTTTCCTCTTTTCACTGATCTGTCTGCTCTGCATTCACTCCATAAATACTTGGGTCCACTTAATAATGGCATACCAAATAAATCAATGCGAGAATGCTGCTCAATTTGCCTCAGCCAACAGCAACAATAGTGTGTGTAGAGTAGAGTGTGGCACACCTTCTATTCTTCATCTATTCCATTCTATTGTATATAGCATATACCATAGCATAGGCTGGGTCACAACGCTTCGACGACTGCCAGGTCGTGGCTCTCCACTCCCTTATTCGAAGCCAACAAACAACCCAACAATTCAATCGCCATCCCAATCATCCCAATACCACAAATGAATGGGCGCACGCACAGGTTGCTGTCACTTTAACGGACAGCCTCAGAGTAACGATGTGTTTTTTGCAAGGCCATAGGGTAGCACTAAAAATATAGTTTGCACTCTGAATACCCTTCAGTTTTGCAAGTTTCTAAAAGGGAATGATAGACTAGTTGTGCATTTATATTAAGAGCTTTTAGTTCATATAGGAATAATGAAAATAATACTGTAAGTATGTTAATAATGTGAATTTTTTAAGAGTTTCGGGCATTTTCAAGAAATTAAAGAAAATAATTCATATGATAATAATGAACAACATTTTTAATGATAATGTAAATTATCTAAATTACGTAAAGAGCTTTGAACATTTTCAAAAACTGAATGAAAATAATTCTGTATGATTAATTAATCAAGATTAAAGAATCTTGTAAATTGAAATAATAAGAAACTATAAAAACTTGGAATAACATCAAATGTAAAATAAATAAATGTGAAACGAGAAATAAATAAATATGTTGTGAAAAAGTTAGGAACATGTTTACTGAAAACAAGTAATAAAGCTAGAGTCGAGCAAAACAGTGCTTTATAAATTTTAAAATATATCAAATAAATATACTACAAAAATACTAAATATATACCAAAGACTGTAATTGACATAATGATATAGTACTACATTCGAAATGTACCAGTGCGATATTATTCCTAAAATATACCGAATTAATATACCAAACATACTAAAAATATACCAAATTCTATCATCGACATATTGCTACCATTAAAATAGTGTGAAAAATATACCAGACTCTAAGTTAAAGCAACTAAGACTTACACTTTACAGTGTCCTATAATTTGTTTCCGATATAATATTCTCTGTTCTGCCTGCAGGGTAGTAAAAAGTCGCTCTACTTCTTGTGCTGCTGTACTTGCATCCTCGATTCTATTATAAAATTGCAGGTAGCCATGTGACTTTTCTTTATGCTCGTCTTCCAATAGATAAATGCTTTGACGATATTTCCATTTGGCGAATCAATAAATTTCACATAAATCGAGAGTAGAGCTGGAGCCAAAAGCCAAAGCAAAAGTCAATTTCCTAAGTAAAATGCGCTTCTTCACGAACGAACGAACGCGGGCGCTCCTTGGGGCACACCCAGAGCTGAGCTGTGGCAGCAACAACAGAAGCAGCAGCGAATGCGACTATCACTAGTTAAAACGCCAGCCAAGTTTTATGAGCTTTGTTTCATTGGCCAACAAAATTTCCGTTTGATTTATTCTAAAGTGACTGTTAAAGCGGAGGTAAAAGCAAAAAAAAAAAGCCAACCGGAAGTGCCAAGCCAAAAGCAAAACACAGCAAAACCGTTTGTCAGAAAATGTCTTTTGTGTGCGTAAAACCCCAAAATGAAAACACAAACATTTTTTTTTTGGGGTAGAGGAACTCCAGAGACTCATAGTGTTCCGTTGAATGGAATAGTATAGTCATGAGTATAGTTTAGTCGCTTAAACATCCGTTCCATTTCGCATTGCACGCATAATTGGCGTTCCACCAAATACAAAATACTTTGGCTTTTGTCTGAAGAGGGTGAAACGGACCAACAAGATCGAATAAAATGTTGAACTGAAACTGAAGTGCGCGCTTCATTGAGCACACGGAGCACAGAGCCCAGAGCTCAGAGCACAGAGCTCACCGAGCGCTCCCACATTTGATTGCATTCGTCGTCGTAATTGATCTTCTATTTAAAATTGCTGAACGCAAATAAAGCACAAAAGAGGGGAAGGGTGAAAGAAGTCGCTGCGCCTGGGTGTGTTTAGTCATTTAGCAGTCGCTTGTGATTTGCGCCTTTTGTTTTGCTTCTTCACATCCAGCCAGCAAACGTTACGCTTTCCCAAAAATGAAAAACAGAACGAATGGAAAACAACAAGCAACAACAAATAAAATGTAATCATCGAGCTGGTCTGCTCGATGTTGCCGGCACACGCAAAATTCAGTCGCTTTGAGCCGCGCGCGGAGTCAGCAACTCAGTCTCAGCCAGAACTCGCAATCGCAATCGATCCTATATAATATATATCGTGTGTGTTAGTGCATCCTGTATTGGGTAATATTCAAAAGTTTACTACGCCAACAAATTGTGTGCAATTGTGAGCAGCAAAGTGCGAATGATTCATGCATTGAGCGAAAGGACTGTGATTTTGATTGACGCTGGCAAAGACTTTGATTCGATTGTATAATTCGATTAAGTGCTGATTGAATTAAGACGTCAGCATAGCCACCCACAACAACAACAACAACAACAACATCGATACTATATTCAACTATATATAACTGTATATGCTGTGTATTTCGATCAGAGCCAAAAAGCAAACGAAATACGTGTCAATGTCTAGCGTCTAAGCGCCCAGAGGGCAGGCAGCAGGCAACAAGAATAGGAATATCTCGAGAGCAACATATCTATCCTCAAGCATCTATATCTCTCTGACTGTGTGTGTTTGTCTCTGTGTGTGTGTGTTTTACAGGTGGCATATAAATCTGTAGAGTCAAAGATTTTGACTAATCCACAAACTGCGAGAGTAGCTCGAAATGTTTCACACATTTTTTTTTTTGTTGTTCAAATGTTTCACACAATTTTGTTTGTTTTCGTTTTTTTTTTTCGTCGCTAGTCTGCTAAAAAATGTTAATTGCAATTTGAGCTAAAAATAAAAAGCTCAATTAATTAATTTGTTCGACTAAATAGTTAAACGGCAAATTATGAGCTTAAGTTGTCCGCAAAAGTGACAAATGGAAATGTGTATTATAAATTTGCAAAACACATTGAGATGGAAACTAAGCAAACTTTGTAAATTTTAAAAGAAACAAGTAAAAAAGCCACAGTCGAGTATGCTAGACTGTGAGATACTCGCTACACAAAACTGTGTTTTTAAATAAACCAAATTAGTTTACCGCAAAAATACTAAAAATATCATATATCAACTACTACATTTGTTATATTGATTTAGTATTACATTCAAAATATACCGCAAAATTACTGAAAATATAGCAAAAGCTGCATCTGGTATATTAATATACTCATACATTCAAAATATACCATAGAACGTAAAATATATTTCAGATTGTCAGCCAAAGTATGTAAGCATAAATTCAATATTTCCTTTAGTAAAAGAAAATCGTGCTAAACTTAAATATTTTTTCTAAAATAAACATTTTATTTCAACTAGCAGAGATTACATTTTTATTATTAAGCATAAAGTAATAAAATAAACAATTTGTTTTTACAGTCTTGGTACAAACAAAAAGTTATACCATGAGAATATTTCACAATGAGATTTTTTTATTTTATATTTTTATTTGCTAGCTAGCTTAAGTTGATAGCCTCAAATGCCACATTAGTTTGATGGGGAATTAAGCTATTAATATATATTTTTAATTTTATTTGGGAAACGCTCGTAAAAATACAATAATATTAGAAGGAGTTAACGACAAAAAAAATATATTTATTTTTATCAGCATAATTTTTTTATGGCACTCGATTTTTCTTTAAATTTCTCCATAAACTTGTCAGATTTCAGTGGAAATATAAAGTTTAGTTAGTCAGGCTTCACTGTGGCTAACAATTGAAGCACCTTGTGTCGCTTCGATTCAAATATAATTTTATATCAGACTCTTGTCTGTTGTCTATTTCTTGTTGTATGCTGTGAAAAAGTCATTTTGTAAATTCTAAACATGCGCCAAATGCTCTGACTCATCCAACAGCATTTATACACCCGATGTGCGTGTGTGTGTGTGTCTTATGTGTGTTTACTGTATGTGTGTGTGATAGTTTTTTTGTCGGGTTATTGTGGCCAAATTTTGAATGGGTGCCAAATGCGGCTTCCTTGGTCGTATTAATTATTGCTGTTCAACGTCGCGATGTTTGTTTGTCAATTTGTCTTCGCTCCGTTTGTTGACTGCAACATTTATTTCGGTTAGCAAACGGAAACCAAAAATCAAACCGTAAAACCGTAAAACTGTTGCGTTAGATGAGCATAAATTTGTTGACAAGTGTAAATGTCAGAGCACGAGAAGCACAAACCAAATGAAAAAGCCAACGAAACCTCAACTCAATTTCTGAACTTGCGCCCCTGAAAATGTCATGTGTGTCTTGTGCGATCTGCCACCTGCCACCTGCCACACTGGCCACCCCGCCCCCGCCCCTTGACTGTCCCTGTCATTAGTGTCACTTGAGCCACCCACGCATCAAATTGAACAGCATCATTCCCAATTCTCGACAGGCGTCTGGACACCCAAAAGTCAAACACCGCACGGCTCCAGCAACGATCTGGCCAACAGCTGCTCCTCGGCAGCCCCCACACCACCGCCACCCCCTCACAGCCCGTGTGGACGCCACAGCCATCGCCAGCGCTCAGCGGCCGCAAGGAGTTTCGCCCCGTGCGCTTCGAGTCGCCCACCTTGCCACGTCGCTACACGGCACTGCAACAGCAACAAGAACAGCAGCAGCAGCAGCAACCACAGACGACGACAATACCACCGTGGTCATATACAAACGGAGCCACAACCACAACTCTGAGCTCCAACAACTCGGATTACGCCGAAACCGATTGTTCCACTCAGTTTGGCCCAGTGGCGCCCTCTGCCAGCGTCTCCGATAAGATCAAAAGTACTGCCCCCTAGAAGAAATATGAATAACTCTGTAGAACTTAGGACAGCAATTTTGAATTAGGCAAAGAGCATTAGTAAATTTTAAAAATTCTGCAAGTTTTTTAAACAGAAAGTTGCATACAAAGTTTCAGAAAAAAGCTTTAAAAGATGTATTCTTTTTTTAATAACTTAATAGTTTTTTCACTTCTTATAAAATACCAAATACTGCATACAAAGTTTCACAATTCTGTCAATTTATTTCAATTCTCTTCATCGAAACATTTAAACGTTTCTAAATAATTATATACCTTTTTGATTTCTTATTGCAACAAAAAGCTTTAGAATTTTGATTAAAGTATATTCCATAGTAATATTTATTCTCTTTTAATTATCATTAATCTTCTGAGAATTGTGATTTAAGCATTTTACACCGCAATATTATTATAATGAGTTAGCTAAATTAAAAATTCAAGTTATTATTATTGATTGAACTTTACTACTTAAGCAGCGAATGTCTGATTAGTACATAGAATATCAGAGCCCTCCATACAAAACCTTTACTGAGCTTATGCAACTTCATTGTATTTTATATATTTGCTTATATTGCAAGTATTTTCGTTAAATGTTTCAGAGCAATTCATTTAGCAATTGGCATTACACATAAAATAAAAATTCATAGTCTTCTAAATTCGGTTTCGAAATATTACAAAAATTATTAGTATTATTATATACTTTTTAAGTTACCATTATTAAATGTTTCTTAACTCTTTAAAGGAAATTTTTGGTAGCAGTCTTTTTAAAAGCATTTGCTCTTTGTTTAAAGAAATTTGTATTTCCACTTAGTTCAACTGGTTAATTATTTGTGTTGAGTAGAGTTCTCGCCATAATATGAGAGTTTCTAGTGTCATGTTTCACTCGTATTTTGCTGCTTTAGATAATAATTAGTGATCGCTTAGCGATATTTTTGCCAATCATTTGCTAATGTTGAACATTTCTCTCATCACTTCTCTTCCACTCCCGAACCCAAACTCAATCCGAATTGTGCACTCTTTTTCCTCCTCTCTGAAACGCTATTAGCATTTGAACGCTCTGCTTCCACATCGGAGTTGAACAGGCCGTTTGTGCGTCGTCAGCTGTCAGACAATAGCCGAGCTGTTTACAGGCCCAATGAAGTCAGTAAGTATGCCACAAGAAATGACCAAAGCGTACGCGTCGTATACACAATTTTGAAAAAAAACAACGATATAACTAAACTCACAGAGAAGAAGGGCAACTTTAATTGTGTTTAACTGTTGCACACACACCTTTTTTTTGCCCCTTTGTTTATACCCACGTTATACCCACTCTGTTTCCCCCGTCAAACCACCACCCACAAAAGTACTAAATGCAATCTACGGTTTACAGTCTACAAAGTCAAGCACGAGTATTTGAGCGAACCGGAAACGGAATACGATCGTCCGCGAAAAATGGCGCAATTAGGTCGACGGCAATACGAAGGCATCGGTCCGGTGACCAACGATGGAATGCCCATAATACTTAGATCGGTAAACAGTTCGCACACTCTTCTCACTTTTACCCCCCAGTTCTCCTCTATCTATGTATCTTGTATCTTTATCTATTTGAATGTTATTGACGCTGCAGGAGGTCCAGGAACCGCATCAGCATGAATGGTACAAGCGACTGTATCAGACCATACATAAGCAGAAGAATGGCGGTAATTGTCGTTGCCAATCTCTATTTGAAAAACTGAAGCATTCTCCCTATAAATATATATACATATATACCCTATATTTCCTTTTCCTTTAACTCCTTTGCAATGCTTCAGTTTTCGCTGCCTGCTCGACTAGTTCTAATCATCTCTCCCAAACAAAAAACACTTTTTCTCTCTCTGTCTTTCTTTTTCTCTAAATGTGTTTGTTTCGAAATTGAATTTGAAATCGAAATTGATATCCATACCGTAATCATCCCATAAACGCTTACTTAAAAACAAAAACCACAGACGATTACGTGATACGCTACAAGTGTCCCAGAGGTGATTCAATAATTTCTTCTAATTTATATAACTTTATATATTATATATTCGTATACATAAACTGTACTCTAAACTCTTGCCTAAGCTTGCCCTTAAAGTACTTTCTAGTCTGTAGCTACCCATCTTCATATATTATTTTTCTTTTCTGCTTTGCGCTGCCAGATAAAAATGTCGAGCGACCTTTAAATTGGTAGTCTTTATTTATCGAATTTTCATTTCATTTATTTCGTTGGATTGCATGCGAATTATTGGTTTATTTTTACGTGCCATAGATTTGGATTGCTATGTACTAAATTTTCACACTAATCGCCACTAATCAAAGGTCTAACTCATGCTAAAAGCGCTAACATCATGTCTGCCGAACATAACACAACAAAAAATAACCAACACAACAACAACAACAACAGCAACAAAAGCTGCAGCAACAGCGATAACAACAACAACAACAACATCCGTAGTAATTTCTAATATTAATCTAAATGCCAATATCTTGCATCCATTTGACTAATGAAATTCTCTTCCACAACTAAAATGCAGCTCGTCCATCGTATAAGAGCAATGGTTATGTGTCTGAACCTGAACCCAACTACGATTCCGATTACTCAACTCTAAAGTATCGCACTCCGAATCCGCTACGTGTGCAGTCGGTATCCTCGGCTGTCAATGTGCGCAATCTAAATCAGGACGATAAGTAAGTTTAATACCACAAATTATTTACATTATAGTTAAATAGAGATTTCATTTTTAACTATCATCAAGACGAATGATACAAAAAACGAATTACCCATTTTTGTTAGAACTTTTATGTTAGTTAATTGCAATCTGTATAATATTTTTTTAATCACATTTCATTTCATTGTTACATTTGAATTTTATTACAATTTACACCAATAATAAAAATCTTTAAAAATCCCACGACTTTAAATTGTTATGATTCAAAATTTAGGATATATGTATATAATATACAGTAGAATCCGGTAATAACGACTCCGCTTATAGCGTCCGTCCGATTATTGCGACGAAAAGTCGATATCTTGATTGGTCCCAATACAACCTTATATGAGAGGGCCTCCGCTTAGTACGTCTCCGCTTTTAGCGACAAACCGCTTATACCGACGAAATTTCTCACAATTCAACCGGATATTGCGACGAAAAAAAAAAAATACAGCGAAATAATACCAACAAATTTAAGTATCAAACGATGCTGTTAGAAATGTATGCATTTATCAGTGATTGGCACTCTTGTTGGGTGCGTGGGAGCAACACGAAGGTTCTTACATTCTCACTACTTTCTGTTAGATTTAGCTGACGCCTTAGCTTATGCTAAGGAACATGCAGGTATACGATTTATTATGGAAAAACGATGATATTACATAATTGAAATATATACATTTTTTTTTTATTTTGTTTAAAAATGAATTTGCTTTATCTTAAAACCCTATTACGAACATGGGAACCATAAAAAAAAATTAAACAAAAATTTGTTTTGCTCCTTTCGGTTAGTGCGTCTTCCGCAATATAACGACGTAAAATCGTCGATCTCTTGAAATTCGCTATAACCGGAATCTACTGTATATATTTTTGTTTTAATTAAAATTCAATTCAACGATTTAATTTTAATATCATTGTAAATTTGTAGTGACCCATTAGTTATATTAAAACTATTTAAAGATATTCTTTATAACATTATAAGCATTGTAAGAATGTTATCGTTTTGAAATTTTAATTTGTCGAATTTATAATTACAAGAAATAGCTTAAAAATGTATATTCAAGAAATTCTTTTTAACACCCTCGACTCTTTTATAGATATTATTGTTATTACAAATTCATTTTTCGGTTAAATTTTATATTTTATAAATATAATTTAGCTTAATAGTTTAATTAAAATTTCGTTGTAATTTGGCTGATGGGAACAATTACTTTGAAACTATTATTAAAAGAAATTATTTATTCCTTGACTCTGTTATAATTGTCAATCTTATTATAACTCCTAATATGTATTCTTTATATAAAGAAATGTTCTATATAATTTTACATTTATAAATTTTAATATGTCAATTATATAATTACATTAGTTTTTCGTGTTATAGATTACCAATCTTTTTTTTTTTTGTATTTTAAATTACCACCCAATTATTTAAGTAAACTATTCTAATAAAAATCAAATATATTAAATTCAATAATTATAATACTCAATTATCAACTCTCTTTGCAGATTGTATGGTACTATGCCCAACCCGATAAAATCGGCATCGAATTCATACAAAAATCAACCCGGTCGCATTGAGAACTACACAACTGGACATTCGTCTGTGTCGGAGAAGGAAAAGAAGGAGGCAAGTTCCGCAGCAGCGAGCTTTTTGTCATGCGTACACTACTATTCAAATGCGCTCGCTACCACAAAAAGCATAACCATAAACCATAATAACTCTACTGAATGCTTGATGCTATAACACTTTTTTCGATTTCTCTCCATCAAAATCTCGACTGCTTGAATTCTTTCAACACTTTTTTAAAACATTTGATCCATTTTAATCATGAATAATTCCCTGCATCTCAGTCATGAATCATGAAGCACTCATTTCACACACTTTTCAAATTTGACAACAACAAAAAACGCATAGCAATTATTCTAACTCACAGCTCAAATTTCAAATCTTGTTCACAATTCTAGTGGTGGGACGAAGTGATGGACATCTTTAACGGGGTATGAACTCTAATCTCTATATATTGTTTGATTTTTTTATAAAATAGATGACTAATTTTAGTTATAGAGTATCTTTTTTATTATACGTTAAGTGTGCTTTAGAAGCACAAGTTATCAGCTCTATTTACATTGAGTTCCTTGTCATATAATATTTCCCGCAACCCTTGTATAAAAAGTATCTTTTATTTACTCTATCTCTCTGCTATGCTTCACGTAAAGTGGCTCAGGGAACATACTCGCATACCGCGTATTATCATAGAGTTCGTCGATGATTTTGATAACTATTACTATTCAGTAAGTTAATGAAATAGTTTAGTTTAGATGTGTGTGGTATTCGTAGACAGTTTACAGGCATCACTGTGTCCACAACAGAAGACGGCACCCGTAATACTAATCTTGGCCAGCCAGAAAACATAAACTAACTTTAGCAAATTTATTTCTAATTCGGTAATTCTCTTTTATTTGCGCAGAACTTGGAACAATCAAAACTATCGCCGCTCTACACCGAAGGCAATCTATCCAGGTGAGGAATTTAAACTCAACCCAGTTTTCCGACTTATTATTAATCTCCCTCTCTCTATACAGAGCTCTGGCTAAAGAGTCTGGCTACACTAGTGATTCCAATCTAGTCTTCCGCAAAAAGGAGCTGCCGGTGAGCAGTCCCTTGAGTCCCGTGGAACAGCGTCAAGCCTACAAGAGTCTGCAGGCGGGTGGAGAGCCACCTCTGCTGGGCTTCCGTAAGCCAGCGCCTGAGAAACCCAAAGGTAAGCTTAAACTAGCTGTTAAAGTAGTTGAATTTCTAACTAATCTGTAGAACTAAGTTTGCAGTTCTCTTACTAACGGTTTATCAAAAAGGTGTTGGTTATCTCTCTTTCTCTCTCTCTCTCTCTGAAACTCTCAAACCTAACTCGTTCTTTACTACTCTTTATGGTAATCTATTGAACACATTGAACCACTGCATTCACTTGAAGTTGTTAGCCGAGTTTACAGCACAGCAAGCACCGTGGCACTTCACTTAAATGTTGCAGACGTCAGAACGCGTGTTAATATAAATTTTATTTCCGTTCCAAAAAGAAATTGTGGAAGAATTTGAATTCATACAGATAACGCCGACGCTAACGAAGATACGCGTGAGCACAAAACCCTTGGAGGAAGAAGAGCAGCAACAAGAAACAACTTCGAAGTTTATCACTCCACCACCACCTCCACCGCCTCCTCCTCCACCGCCGCCTATCAACAACAACAACGCCATGTTCTCCCATTTCTCCAAGAATCTGCCCTCGTTTATACCGCTGAGCAAGAAGCAGCAACAGCAGCAGCAACTTGTCCAGGAGGCGCCTCCGTTGCCACCCAATCGTCGCTCCTCCTGCACCAAGAGCACTGTCAAGGTCTCCAGCAGCTGCTCGAAGTCGCGTCACGATCAATGCTTTCAACCACCTGGAGGCAACTCCACCAGCAACTCGATTACCTTGAGGAAAGTCAGCAGCTCACGTCGCGAACCCATCTGTCGCTCCAAGTCCGCGGGCGCAGTGTCGACGTTGCTGGCTACTTTGACCGCCACCAAGGAGACGCGTAGTAAGGACGGTTGTCTGATGCGAGTGCAACATCTACAGCAGCAGCATCAGCATCACGCTCGCCTGCGTTCCGTGAGTCCAAGTCGTCGTCCAGCTCGCCTGTTGGCGTTGCGACACTCGAGTCGCAGTCCCGTGGCCTTTGGCCGCAGCATTTCGAAGGAGCGCAGCTTTGCCGAGGAGAAGAAGCGACTGGAGAACACGCTGCCCGCCAATCGAACCAACTTCGAGGCCAGCACGAACATACTGCGTGATCCGTCGCTGAAGTCCCCGCAGGAAGTCCGCGAGGCTGTACGTTCGTATGCCACCTGCAAGGCGCATCATACGCGCAGCAAGAGCTTGCCACGCTTGCGGCAGAGCACGGTGAGCACTACCACACGCCACACCATGTGCTTCCCCCAGGTGCGTCCACAGAATCTGCTCGACTGCAGTCGCTCGCTGAAGAAGGTGCTGCCGAAGAGCGGCTGCAACAAGTTGCAGGCAACTCCGGGGCAGGGGCAGCTTATCAAAGCCATTGCCACGGTGCATCGCAGTGCCTCCAACGATAGTTTGCCACGCAGCAACTCGACTTACTCCATCGATTCGATGGTGCGGCATGAATACGTGGTGCCAGTGGCACCACCTAAGACCTATGTGGGCAAAGCGAAGCCGGCGCTCCAAACAAGCCGCAGCGAGGGGCACGTGCCGCGCAAACGTGCCACAACTAGCACAGCAAGCAAGGCGAAACCAAAGGCTAAGCAGACTCTACCTAAACAAGCTTACAGCGAGAGCGTCCGCGAGAAAACCAACTTCTGGAACGATTACAATGCGAAGCAGGCAACGCAAATGCCACACTCGCTGCCACAGGCAACAAATTGCAACAGCAGCGACTACAAATACTGTTCGTTACATGAGCCGCCTTACGGTGAGGATACCTACGACTATTCAGCGCAGCAGACGCAGGCAGTGTTGCAACAGCAGCCAACACCAAGTTGCATTGAGGATCTCGTCTGGCAGTACGAGAACAAGGGACAGCACAGCATTCGTCCCGTTCCTGTTACGGACATTGCTCGTCCGCAATCCCCGCAAGGCGAACCTCACCTGGGACAACGTCGTTTCTCTCCGACTCGCGAAGTGCGCGTGCCACAAACGCCGCAACGTGAGGTGCGTTCCCCATCGCGTCGTCGCATCGACAGTCTACGATCGAGTCAGCGGCAGGACAAGGATCAACAGCAGGTGGCACGTGCCAGCAGCCTTAGCAGCGCCGACGATCGCAGTAAACGACAGACGCAGGTGGCAGCCACAGGGAGCCTCTATCAATGCGGGGAGTTGGCACACAGTGCCACCTCCTTGACTTACCTGGAGCGACATAGTCCGAGTTGCCGCTATCGCAACAATTGCGAACGCTTCACCGAGCTGAATCGTTTCTACAGCACACTGGAACGCGTTGGGCAGCTGGAACGTGCCACATCCGCCAGCAACTTTCATCCGTTGCGGAAGGACGCCGAATTGCTCGACTTTGACGAGTGGCGCAAGGTGCGACTGCATGAGCGTGCGGAGAAGGAGCTGCAGTATCTTGTGGGCAAGCTGCAGGATGATCAGCGGGACCGCGATTTGCATTATCGCTCGAAGGATGTGAATGCCATCAAGTGGCGCCACGAGGCCGATCAAGCGCTGCATGCGAAGCAAAAGTCTGTGGAGGACTTGCGTGAGAACTTTGAGCAGCTGCAGCTACTGAAGCAACAGCGTGAGGAGGCGGCACAACTGCCTCCGGTACAGCGACAATGGCGACGCAACACCGTAGCAGACCTGGCCAGCAGCCTGGAGGGGAGGGATGTGAAGGAATCGAGGGAGTCAAGGGAATCTAGAGAGCCTAGGGAATCGAGAGAGCCGCGTGACTCGCACCCTGAACGCCATCTCAGCAACGATCTCGTCAGCACACTCTCCAAGGATCAAATCAAGAAAATAACCCAACAACTAAACGAAATCTACGCCGGCAACCGCAAGCCCGCCGTCGAGGAGCACTTTGTAGTCACCGTGGAGAAGGGATCGAAGCCCAGCAGTCACGCCAACACTCTCAAGGTGCGCTGCAACTCCAGCATAACTAAGGAGCAATTACTTGGTCCCGTGCTACGCAAACGCGAGGAGCAACAACCGCAAACGCTACCACGTGCCACACGCAGTCAATCCCCAGTGGTGGTGGCCAGAGAAACACGCGGCGCCATTGCAGCAAAGAACGCTGAGCTGACATTGACTAAAGCACCCGAGGTGCCACCGCGTCCCAAGCCCAAGAGTGACCCCAAACCTGTTAAGGTAGAGCTGGTGGAGGACTCTTCCCAGCTGGACAAGGACAATCCCATCAATCAGAAGATACAATACTTTGAGGATCGTCAGTTCGAGGAGCCGCCCAAGACCATTTACCATGCACGCGAGGACAGCTCCCCGACGAAGCGGAAGTGATGCGTCTCATCGAGCAGAACATGCAGGCGCGACAGCAGGCGAGGCACACATCAACTCAAGTGACCCACACGGAGTTGAGCAACTCGCTGACCGATTTGAGCGGCATCTTTGGGGAACGCAGCGCGGCACGCGTAAATTTTCACTTGCACAGCCCGCCCGATCGTCCACCCGAAGAAGACAACGAAGGGAACACTCGGCCGGATCACGAGCTCCTCAGCTACGCGCCTGGTTCGCCCGCTGGCAGTCTTGAGCTCTACGACGCTTACTATCGATCGCGCAGCTTGTCGCCGCAATCCCAGATCTCGGCATGCTCCAGTTCGTACTTGCAACGTGTCTACACCGGCGAGGTGCAGAAGATCAAGCAGAAGTTCGAGAGCATTCAGCGCGATCAATCCAACGAGAGGCGTGATTTTTTTGGGCTTAGCACGCTGCGGAAGGCGCGCAGCGATCCTGAATTTCAGGCAGGATCCAAAGACGCCTTGGCAACTGCCACGGATGCGTTGCCCCGAGACGACGACGTCAGTCAACTGACGCACAAATTCGAACGACGTGGCGCCACGCCGTCCCCAGAGCGTGGCAGACGACGACAACGCGGCCTGTTGATGCCACACATCGACATCATCAGCAAGACGGCGGCGTTAAAGCGCGAGCTCTTGCCACGTGGCAGCCCCACGCGCAGTCACAGCAGCAACAGCTGTGCTACCGGAGGGCAAGTGCAGAGTCTGCGCAGTCGCTACGAATCCTCGCCAGAGTTGCCACCGCGTTACTTGTCCACCTCGCTGGCAGATTTGCGCGATGTGCACGACATTTCGCCACATCTAAGCGGGGATTGGGTGGCTCACAAGCATCCGCAACGCACACCAGCATTGCCACGCAAGCCACAACGCAGTGGAGCTAGTGCAAGTAGTGCAGGTGGTGCAACGTTGCGTGCCAGCAGCACTTCTCCCATAAGACCTCCGAAGTCGCAGCGACATGCGCAGACCAACTTTGGAGACATCTTTGCCAACCAGAAGTTCGATCCACAGATGCATCGACCCAAGGCACGTTATGTGCCCGATGGAGCCGATGCCAGTAGCACAACGGCAACCACCACAGCAACTACCACAGCAGTCAACACTGCAACCACAGCAAAGCGCGCTGGCGGTGTCAACACCTTAGAGCGTCTCAAACGCAGCATGGCGGTCACATTTAAAGGTAACAAAGTGCTGAAAAGGTAACAACAAGGTAACAACAAGGTAACAACTCGGTGGTGCAGTGGTTCAGTTTGTTCCTTTCTTTTTTGCTGCTGCTAATCTCGTAGTGTTGTGTCGCTTGGTTCTTCAAGGCTTTCCACTTCCCACTCTTATTATCCTTATTGGTTTTGTAAACTCTTCTCCCAAATTGTTCCCTTACTTCTGTCATTGCTGGCGCAGATTTCGACTCGAGCGCCGCACCGCCAATTCCACCACAGCCGCCACTCAAGGGCCTAAACTACGAGCCCTACTCCTCCTCCTCGGCGGTGAGCCATCACACCAATGGTGATCAGCTTGATTCAGGTACAGGTGAGTGAGCCGATCGCTCCCTCGATCCACGCTTTGCGATCTGCCTAAACAATTGGGTTTGCCCAACTAAACTCGCTGCTTCAAGCTCTACTAAAAACTAATTTAATGAAGTATTGTTGGTTAGAGATTGAAATTAATTATAAATTTTTCACTTGAAGATTGTCAATATGTCTATTCAAAATGCATATTTCCTAAATTACTAAACATTTTCTTATGATTGACTGTATTTCGTTTGGAATACTTATGTAGAAAATTGTCAATTGTTTCCTCTTTATTCATGCTAATTTTATTATGAAGAGTTGATTTAATTTAAATACAATTGCGTACTTAGAAGTTTGTGAACCATCTAACTTTGAAATAAGCACAAATTCTAATGAATTCTCGAATTTGTTATAAAAATTATATAAATCCATTCAAAAATCTCACTCTCTATATAGCAACTTTAATTTTTTGCTCTCAAATTTTGAGTGGGATTTAAAGCTTAATACACACTATAAAATGTGTCCATGTACTTTACATAAATTTAGTTATTTTGGTTATGATTAGTTTAGTTTAGTTATGATCGTGAAGAATAGTTTAAATTGTGAAGTCTACAAATATCGTAGTCTAAAAATAGTCACTTCTTTCTGGTTGATAATAATCATAACTATTTTTTTTTAAATGCTTTATAGAAATGTTGCACAATGTGAAAAATACAATTGCCTAAGTGTTCCGTTTCCTTTTTTTCGGAACTATATTTAGCGAAACTTTAATTATTACAACTTGCTCTGGCAGTCACTTGTTGGTAGTAAAAATTAATTTTTATAGATCGTTTCAAATAATATGTACATAGCCTTTAACGATAAAATTAGATTCATTACAATAGAATGGCAAAAACTTTCAGGAATGGTTCATTTTATGATTTCCTAATTTCGAAATATCTTACACTATTTTTATAGCAGTATTCATTAATGTAACGCTGTTCTTTATAGACGTATTACAACTATAAAATTAGCTTAAGTAATACCACCCCAAAGTTTCCTTTCCCTTAATTTATTTTTAATATACTCCCACTTCTATTTTATTTACCAATTTTTGGTAGTTCATTTCCACCCCAAAACACTGTCAATTTATTTGGGAAATCTTTGTACAATCAGTTAATTTATTACAACCCCCCTTGGACGACACCGCTGCGTGGTTAGTTCATTGAATGACCTTTGTGAAGTTCCGTTTGGTGCTTTTTTTACTACCGCAACAAATTTCCGCAAATGCTGCAATTACATTTTGAAGGTGCGGCCGGCATTAGTTGACCAAATTAATCGATAGCACCAATAACAAAGACAGCGAGACAGAGAGAAGGACAGACGGACAGACGGACAGTTGACAATGTTGACCCGCTTAGCACGACGTCCACGCGACACCTGTCCAAGGCACGAGCCGAGGCACGAATCCGAGGCAAGTTGCCACCGTTATTGGAAAGCCACCCCCAAAGAGGGCGACGTTGCCATGGCCAAAACAGTGTGGCAACAAAACAAGTGTGGCTCAGGGAAAAGTAAAACGTTCATCAACAATTTAGTTAGTTTCACTTTTCCGTGCCAAAAACGTCGTATCGAGTGGAGAACTGTGTGCCACAAAGTGTTTTGCCTAATTAAATGTGGCAAAAATAGAATGCGCTACCCGGTTGCATAATGCAGCATTAAGTGTTTGTGCGTGTGGCAAGTGCAGCAAAAAGGGGAGCAAATAACTTGAAGCATGATACATCAAACGCTGGCGCCGCGACGCAGCAACACCTACGCAGGCCAGCATCTCCATGGCAACAACAACAACAACAACAGCAACAACCTCAGCGGCAACATAAGCCGGAACAACAGCAACATCAGCAACAACAGACGCATTCCCACGACAGCTGTGAATCGCGTGCATTGGAAGCAGAAGTTGCATGGCAGCTGCAATGATTTAGAGCTGACAGATGACAGCACGCACTTGCAACGACAGCGGCAACGCTTGTGGCGCCACAATGCCTCCTTTGAGACCAGCAACAATAACTCCTCTGTTGAGTGGCCGCAGCGTCCGCTGAGCAGCGGCGCCGACAGCAGCTACAACAATAGCGAGAAGCTAACGCCTGCCTCATTGCATCGCAGTGTCTGCGATATGCCCAACTGTGGCAAGTTGCTGTGGATACGTCGCAGCATCGACTATGCAACAACGACGCCGACGCCGCCGCCAATGTTGCCACCGCCGCCAACACCGCCGACGAGTGAACTAAGCATTGGCTATCACATTGTGGGGCTGCCACACACGCCGCTGCCGTTGCCTGGACAGCGGCAAGCGTACTTGGCCAATCAGCATGCAATAGGCGGCTCCATGCCGCTGCTCAGGTGGCAGCAACAGCAACAACAACAGCAACAGCAGTTCCAACAACAGCAACAGTTGCAACAGCAGCAACAACAACAACGACAGCAGCAGCCACAGTTGCAGTGGCAAAGCGGCAGTTAGTATTGCAGTCAACTTGCTCCTCTTTGTTGCAGCCTTCGTGCAACTTGCCTCTCAGCACTTAGCCCCCTTTAAGTGCCACAGACAGACTTTCTCATTTGACTAAACGACCTTCCGCTTTTAAGCGCTTTCTCACAGCTTTTCTCTCTGCTGTGCAAAATACGATGAAAACTTGTTATCACTTGATGTGATAATGAGACAAGCAGAGAGAAAGAGAGCCAAGAGAGAGCAAGAAACAGAGAGGGAAACATATAGAGGGAGAAACAGCGATGAAGAGACAGAGCAAGACAATCTCAGGGAGATAGTTCACCTTAAACTTCGATAGCTTTTTGCCATGCAGCTCACGTCTCGCTCAACTCGTGATAAAAAGCTTGATGCTTGAGCTTTTTCGGGTTTAACGATCTTCTCCGCTGATCTTGCAGCAACTACAGTGGGGCCAATAGCTAACTGTGCGGCTAATTATGCGGAATCATGGGTGTGGAATGTATGACGAAGCTGCGTCTTACGTCAGCGCAGCTGTGGAAAAATTCTAGGAAGTTTTCGTTGTACTATAAAACCAAAAAAAAAGATAACAATAAATTTAATGAGAAACATTTAGTGCCGCACCCAAGGGAAAGCTTGAAATTCGGTTTTCAAAATCTATAAATATTTTTTTTTTAGAATTTCTTTAAATGTGTAAACCTTGCTCAAAGTTTGCAAGTTTTTGTATAGACGTGAGATTTCTTTACGAAGTGTTTCCCTATGGCTTTTTTTTTTGTTGTTTCTTTCCATTATTTTCGCTGATAATTTCTGGTTCCCTATAAAAATCAACGATTCTTAAATATGAATTTTGTTTGCCATATTTTCTATGGCATTTTTTTTTAATTCATAAGAATGTATAATTCCAAAATTTAATCAATTGATTAATATTCGTTGAGTTCTTATATTTCTACTTCTCTATAATGTTGACCTACATTTCAATTAAACTAGAATACAATTCAATTTTTAATTTAACAGTCAGGTAACTCCATTTTTTTGTTGGCGTGTAAAAGATAATTGTGTTACTGAAAATCTAACATGTCGAATGCGTGATTTTCTAAGTTTACATCTTACTTTACATTAATTTACCAGCAGCGTCTACACAGCTGCTGTTAATGTGAATGTTAAAAGCTGCATTAACATGTCTAGCTATCAGCATGAATACCGCTACGCAATTCGGCTGTTAGCTGAAAAGACTTCAAAAACACGCAGGTTGCTTTATCGCTTATCAATAGAATAGTTTCCACTGTTATTGTGCGTGCTATGTGATCCACTGTACGCCATGAGTAATTCACACAACAATACTAAAACCGAACAAGAAGAAGAAGAAGCTGAAGCAACAGAAGTAGAAGAAGAAACAACAACAACAACCACAACAATTGTAATGTCTGAATAAACGTGAGGTTGGGGCGCCAAATAAAACGGCACTCGTAGTACGACGATAACTGAAAACGATTCACAGCAACCAAGTCTTTTGGCGCTCAGTCAATTCAACAGTTGTTCAGTTGTTCATGCTCTCAAGCGTTCAGTTGCGCCGTTTTTCAGTTTCATTCAATTTCAATTTCGATTTCAGTTTTCTGTTTTCAGTTGAGCGCGACGCGTGCTTCAGAGCAGTTGGCTACGAATCGCAACGTGAGTGTGAAAGACAGAGAGAGAGAGAGCGCAACAGAGACAGAGATCGTTGTCTGTGCTGTTTTGTTGTTGTCGTTGTCGGTTTTTGTAGTTGTGTCGCGTCTTCGTCTTCGTGTGTTAAGCTTTATCAGCTGCTCGTAGCCTTCTCGGCTACTTAGCTGTTGAGTTGTTGTTCTGATTTTGATTGATTGCAAGTGTGACTAAGCTGGAGGAGAAGAAGGTGGGGAGAAGAGGGCGAGAATAGGGTAAGGTAGGGAATACAAAAAGAAAGCAAAGCAAAGCAAATTCCCAATTGACTCGCTTAGCATATTAACAATTAACAGTGCAGGAAAAGTCGCGGAAAAGCCGGCAAGACTGGTTTATGTGTATATGTGTCTGTGTGTGTGAGTGCAATGCAGTTTAGTGCAGTGTCAGTGTGTGTGTGTGCAGTGAAAGATGAAAATCGGCAACACTTTCAAAACGCTGCAAATTGCGGCGCCACAGCAAGCAAAATCAGTGAAAGTGAAAAATCTCCTCAAGTGTCAATTAAGCTCTTTTTTTTACTTGTTGTTGTACAACAAATTGTTGTCGTAATTGTTGTCGTTGCTTTATAGTTTATGGCGTTTTTTTCTTTCATTTGTTTTTTGTTCGTTTTAAACATTTTGTCGCTGTGTAAACACAAATATTTGTGCAGTTGCTTTAAAGTTTTTTGTGTCCCCCACAAATAAGTTTCCATGAAATTGCCTTTTTGACAACTTGACGCAAAAGAAATTTTCAATTTATTTGTTAGAGGAGGGGTGGAGAGCGGGAGAAGAAACTTCATGTAAAGACAGCTGCGCAATTTCATTGCGTGCATTCTCAATTGATTTGTCACTCACTTCGCATTCCTATTCATTTCAGCTCATTCTATTCATCAGCCCAAGTTCATGAATAACTTGTCGTGTTTTATCTGCAGGCATAAAAATGTATCTTCAAAACTATGCCAAACAAGGTCAAAACACAAATATTTAGTTAACTCGACTTCAAGTTGCAGATTATTCACTTTTGTTTTCAGTTAGACAATCTTGTTGAACTCATAAATCATGACAAGCGAGTTGAGGTTTTGTTTAGATAATAACAGTAACTCAACTGATTTTAGCACTAGTGAGACCTTTAAAATAAATGGGGGTGCTTAAGTTATGGCAGTTATTTTATAATTGACTGCGAGTTGCACAACCATGGCGGATTTTTAATAATTTTAAATTACTTGTTAATACTTTGCATTTAATTTTCTAAGGAATTTTTTATTTTCAAAGGTTTTTCAATGCTATGTATAATTAGTCAAATTGTTGTTAAAAAAAATGTTACATTTTTAATGAAAACTAAATTTTTAAAGTGATATTGGTGCTGTTAATATTTTTCAGATACACAAATAATATATTTCACAAGTGAACTTAAATTTATAAAGAGTACTTAGAAGTTCTTAAACAGTTTAATCAAATTCAAAAAAAATGATGTATTCAACATAATAAAAAAGTGAACATCTTTAATTCAAATTGAAAAAATTGAAATAATTCAGGAAAACAGTTTCATAAATTTTGAAATAAACTTTCTCTTTGAATGCCGCTTAAAACATTGATTAATCCTAACTATACAATAAATTGAATTGTGTAGCAAATTTGTTTAAGTTGCCAAATGCTACTGATATAGTTAATAAATAATAAATTGCTTATAATATGCCATAAATTCTCAATGTTTATAGCCTGTCAGTAAACAGTTTTTATATATGCAAATCCATTTGAAATCATTAAAGTTGATTTAAGTTGATCGCTTTAAATGATCGTAAAATCCTCTATATGAACATAATATATATTAGACTTATTTATTCACATACTATACACAATTTCTAAGCTCTCTTTAGAGCACATTAAGTGCATTCAAGCAATTGTGCTTGTAGCTCTTCAATTCAAATTACCCTTTTGATGGCTTGAGATAAAGAAAAAAGCCACTAAAAGCAATAAGTCAATTAGCACTTTGCTGTCAGTTGGTCACCCACTCTCCACTCAACACTGACCACTCCCCAGAAAGATGTGGATTGCACCACTTTGTCTCAATTGGAGTCGGAGAAGAAGAAGCAGAAAGAGACTGTGTCTCCCATTTAGCTATCAGTGGCTGGCTAACGAGCATTAACTTCAATTGCGGCTCATTTTCGATACAATGGAGAAATGTTAATTCAATTTTCCAAATACTAAACGAGCACTTGCTCTCTCTCTCTCTCTCTTCTTTTGTTGCCATCTCTATCTTTGGCGGGGTTATCTGCGATCTATCTGCTTGGCGAAGCGTGCGATCAACAACCGAGCTGAGTTGGAGACAAACGTTAGTTGTTTATTTGCTTACCAATTGGCAAGCACAGCTACGGCTACAGATACATTTACAACTATAGCTACATATACAGATACAGCTACAGCAACAGCCAGAGCCAGAGCAATAGTTAGAGATACAGCTAAAGCTACGTAGACAGTTAGTGATAGAGATAAGAGCAAAACAGCAGTTTCATAACGAGGCGACGGCGACAATATTTCTGCGGTTAGCTCGTCTTACACTTGCCCCAACGACTCTTGTTGCTATTTTTAGTGTCAACAACATGCATACCCTGTATTTATTAACAACTGCTAAGGGGGTCTATTGTTGTGTCTTAAAGTAAAATGATGGAAAGTATCTAGTAGTAGATATCCAAGATTTCTGCTAACGATTTCCAAAGAAGATAAAAAAAGATCAAAATTTAAATCTGATTTTTTAAAACTACAAAATGAAACATGTGTATTAACCCTTTAGGAATAACAGAGTCGAAATCTAAATCAGACCGGCAATTAAGCTCTGATATATTTTAATTTGTGTTTATCTTTGTTTCTTGCATTTATTTTATTATTAGTAGAACATCAAATTTCATAACTCAATTAAAATTGGTCTTCAAAGAGTTAATCTATAATTAGAAAGGGGTAAAAGCATCATAATAATTCGACAGAAATTGATTTCATACAATACAATCCACTTGATTGTAGTATTTTTTCGCCTATTTAAAACTTCTTATATAATTATTGAGTTGCTGACGACTAGAACCATTTAACGCTGTTTTTTTGTTTTTCGTCTTGAGCAGAGAATATTACATTTAAAATATGATTTATCTACCTATGATCTCATAGAAATTTCTCACTGAAATTATATTTATACGAGTATCAGCTTAAGTTTATACTATTTTCTAAAATTTATAAACGTTTTGGAGTCACAGATTTTAATACTTAGTTAGTTAATGCTCAATTAGTTCAACCAGAATTCTTCATCTATTTACAAATAGTTTATTGTTTCAGTTAATGTCTTAATTAACTGCTACAGGGTATTGTTTAGCTGCGCTGCGAGAGAACGAGACCAACACCTATGGATCGATAACCCAACTCGAATTTCGTCTAATGCTTTCGGCTTTTGGCCTTTGCTCTACTCAAAATAAATGCATCTACATATAGTCAAAACACATTTTCGATTTGTTTCTCCCATCGACACAGACGTGAATGTTCACTTCAAGACACCGTCGAGGCATGAGTATAAGCAGAACTTATCGGAGGAGGAATTAGCCATACGACAAGCGGAGCATATGCAGAAATTGTATCAGGAGGAGCGCAGACGCAAGTATCTACAGGAGCTGCAGGACATGAATTCGCGACGACACACCGACAATTTCACACCCTCACAGAAATCACCGATTGCCCTCAATCGCTACGATGATTTCCCCACAGACGTGACCCTCAAATCTCTTGTGGGTCCCAAGACCGTTGCCCGGGCACTCTACAATTTCCAGGGACAGAGCTCTAAGTAAGAGTAGCGATTAAAAGCTTACAAGTTGTATATCCTATAATACTCTTTCTTTTCTTAGGGAACTCTCGTTCCGCAAGGGCGACGTCATCTACATTCGACGACAGATCGATCCCAATTGGTACGAGGGCGAACACAATGCGATGATTGGACTGCTGCCCGCCAGCTACGTCGAGGTAAACTGCACTTTCGCTTCTTCTCTTTGACTATTTTAATACCCTACCTTTTTTGCTGTGCAGATTGTTAGTCGCGATGGCGCTCGCACACCTTCCAAGCGTCCATCGGAGGGCCAAGCGCGTGCCAAGTACAACTTCCAGGCTCAGTCCGGTGTCGAGTTGTCCCTCAACAAGGGAGAGCTGGTCACACTGACACGACGAGTCGACGGCAACTGGTTCGAGGGCAAAATCGCCAATCGCAAGGGCATTTTCCCAGTCTCCTATGTGGAGGTAAGTCAAAGAGCAGCATAAGATAGTTACTATATAAAGTTAGTGATACAATGGGGTGATCTATTTTAATTCTGTTATGTGATATATCTGTACATGTGATACAAGGTGCGTTCCAAAGTAAACAGGACTTTTTGAATCTAGCGCCCTCTGGTGGCGCCATATTTATGTCAACTGGTGCGTTAGAATCTGCTATCCTTTATCGACTTCCAGTAAATACTTCATGATATTTCATCTATTGGAAGTGAAGTTATTGCGTTTTAAGTGTCAGTATGTTTTTGTCATCGGTGCAAACATGAGCTTGGAACAAAAAGCCAACATTAAATTTTGTTTTAAAACTTTTACCGAAACGTTTCAATGGATGAAAAAAGTTTATGGCGATGGTTGCCTATCCCGTAGCAGAGTGCACGAGTGGTTTCAACGTTTTCAAAGTGATCGTGAGGACATAAATGTCGATGAACATGTGCGCCAACCAAAATCCGTGATCACAGAAAATTCCATCGAAAATGTGCGTGAATTCATATAAAATCAGCCGAAATCATCATTGAAATTAATGGAAATAGAATTGAACATCTCCAAAACATCGATTTATCGCATTTTGACCGAACATTTGAGTGTGTGCACGGTTTGTTCCGCACAAATTGACTGACGTCCAAAAATTGCTCAGAATTAAACATTCGAAGGAACGACTATTTGACCAAAAATCACATTTTAACCATCAACCAATCCCCGTATTTACCTGATATTGCACCGTGCGACTTCTACCTTTTCGGAAAAATGCATTTGCCGATGAAAGGAAAGCGTTATGCAGACGTCGAGGCCATTCAAAAGGCTTGCACCGGCATACTGGAGGCCATACCGGGCAACGATCTAAAACACTCGTTCGACTTGCTTTTGGACCGTGCAAAAAGCTGTATTAAAGCAGAAGGAGACTATTTTGTTCAGTCCTTTTGTTAAAAGTCCTGTTTACTTTGGAACGCACCTTGTATGTTAATATTGTGTCGTAGAAAAATAGTTTTTATTTTATATTATTATAATATATATTTATATTTCTTCTTTAGTAAAATATAAAGACATTTATTTTATTCTTTATTTATTATATAAATATTTTATGATTATACCCGCTACCCATAATAGGGTAGAAGGGTATAATAACTTTGTGCCGGCAGGAAATATATGTAACAGGTAGAACGAGGAATCTCCAACCGTATAAAGGATATATTCTTGATCAGCGTCAACAGCCGAGACGATCAAGCCATGTCCGTCTGTCCGTCTGTGTGTCTGTCCGTCTGTCCGTATGAAACACTGGATATCAGAGACTATAAGAGATAGAGCAATAATTTTTTTTCGACAGCATTTGTTATGTTTGCATGCAGATCAAGTTTGTTTCAAATTTTTGCCACGAGTACGCTCAACTGTAGTTTTCTTACTTGTTTTTTTTTTTTGTTGTATTTTATTATAAATAAAAGACAGGCAAACTTTCCATCTTAAATACTGAAGATAAAGGAGAAATGCAAAACATTCAATATTGAAATAAAGATTCTTAATAATTTTCAAATTTATTTCACAAAATTGTGCTATTGCATTTTTTAACCAATTCAAAAGGAAATTCTTTGTTTTATGACTTAAATAATAAATCGATTTCAATTTAATTACATTTGGAATGCGAATGAAAAATCATTTAATTATGAAATTAAATTAATAAGCTTATACATTTTTCATCTTCATCGAAATGTCTTTTATTATTTCATTTCATTTTAAATAATTTTACATTCAACATTAGAGACTTTAAAAGGCAACTTTGTGTTTCATAGATAAGTCAGCTTTTTAGAATTAAACATTACAATATTATATCACACATGAAGAAGCAAAGTCTAATCTAAGATCACTCTTCCCTCTTCAGGTGCTAACTGATATTGGAGCCGAGGACATTGCGGCTAGAACGACAACGGTCATCAGCAGTCAGAGCACGACAAATCTGCGTCCCAATCTGGACGTGCTGCGCACAAATATCAACAACGAGTTCAACACGCTGACACAGAATGGATCCCAGCCACCCAATGGAATACTCAAGGACACCAGGACACTGCATAAGACAGATGCATTGCATGTGGACACAAGTTCCGAGCCATTGACGTGAGTTGCAGAGTCAACTTATGATATATCAAAGATTCTATAACTTATCTGAATTGCAGTTATCGCGCACTCTACAAGTATCGGCCACAGAACTCCGATGAGCTGGAGCTCTTTGAGGGAGATCTGGTTCAGGTGCTGGAGAAGTGCGATGATGGTTGGTTTGTGGGCACATCACAGCGCACCGGCTGCTTTGGCACATTCCCCGGCAACTATGTGGAACGTGCTTAGACCGAAACCCAAAAATCGATCGAAAAGATCCTCTGGAGAACCGTTAAGATATTTGTTTTGTTTTGACCCCAAAAAAGGAAAGGAGATGAAGTTTTAAAGCCTAATCGTAATGAATTTGTAGTCTAATAACTTGCAGCGCAGTCGAGGCATTAGCAATTATCAATTATTTATTGTTGAGCTCTTGCGTTCAATGATAATCATAATAATTATTTTAATTGTTGTTCACTTTTGCCGATTGCCGCCGTCTGCCGAGGATGTGTTTTCTCTTTAATTTAAATAATGTACAACTATTTATTTAATTTTAAAGAACATGTTGAAATTATGTTTATTTATAAAACCAAAAAAAAAGTATATCTATTATTAACCAGAAGTTTTCCCACACACACACAAACACACACGACACAGACACACCAAACAGAATATCAGCAGCGATATTTGATATAATTTCTTTTAATTTCGTTTATCTACTAATTTTAACTAGTCACAGCTAATTTCCAAAAAAAATAAAAAACCACATACAAAAAAATAATCAACAGATATTAAAATAATTCAAATGTTGAACACAAAAAGTGCCTTAAAATAATGAAATGTTTATTGACTTTGACAGAAAGCAAATAATAATTAATGAATACTAAAAATAATGAAACGAAAATCAAGTGCCCTTTTTGTCTAATAATTAATAATTATAATAACTGAGAAACTAAACTAAAATGATGAAAACAAAATTTGTAATTTTATGAGCGTTTTAATAATACACAGACACCTGTTGCAAGCGAATGCGGATTAAGTAAATAAATCAAACAAAAACACCAACAACAAATAAACGACTCTTTTCTTTTGTTGTGTAAAAATACAATTAGTTTTATTGTAAGTAATTCAACAATTGGCTTAACACTGGAGTTGAGGTCAAAGACCCAAATCTACAACTGAATGACATATTTTTACAAATTTACAAAGTTTATGCAATGTGAGAAAAAGTGAAATATAGTTTATGGGTTTATAGTTTATTTGCAGATATGAAACAGATATATAAGATCTGAAATTATTGCCTTTGGAAGGTATAGGAAATTGAATGCGATGACATGGCTTTAACTACTTAGTTTCCTAATTTCTTTAAAAGTTATCAAAATAGAAAATATTTTAAATAATTATTGAAAGCTGCCATCACCTCGATTTAATTAGTGACCTGTCTTTCCCATTAACTACTTTTTAAATATATAAAATGCCTCATTCGAAATACATTAAATGTTCATTCGTATAAACGTTGTAACTGAAACTAAGTGAAGGCATAGTGGATGCGTTAAACTGTCTACAAATCTACAAAATCACGTTTGTGCCAATTTTCGTTTTCGTTCCTGTTTGAGCTCTCGTTTCACTGCCCGCTGTTCCAGCTCCTCGGTGTACTCGGCAAACATGGCCATCAGCGCGGGATAAAGCTTCTCATACTCTTTCAAATCGTCCACAGTCACTTGCATATTATCGAAAGCAATGGCCACATGTTGCATGTCCTCGTTGCTGGGCAGTCGAGGACACTTCGCATAGCGCTGTGAGAAATGTGTGAGTATCGTGTGCTTGGCCTGCATGTCGCGACCCTGTTGAATGGCCTGCGAGATTGTGCTGTGCGTCTTGATGCGTGCCTCCTCAACAAGATCATCCTCCATGGTCGCCTCGTGTATCAGCACCGTGGAGTTGCGTCCCAGCTCGACGAGATCCTCGCAGGGCATCGTGTCGCCGCTGTAGGTGATCTTTATGGGTTCGCCTTCGTGCTCGGCTTGCAGGGTTAGGCTGATGCCGAAGGCATGTGGACAATGCCGCACCAAGCAAGTGCCAATCGAGTCGATGCCCAAGCGATCAACAGTCTCGCCTCTTAGTGGATGCTCTAGAAGTTCGCCATTGGTCACCAGTGTGTAAGAGTCAGCAATAGCCTCAATTTGACGATTGTAAAACTGCAGCCAAGGTTCGATTTGACGTGGCGCCAACAAGAGCAGAGGCGCCTCAGGAGCCAGTTTCTGTCGCTCGGTCAGCAGTGCAATGAGTCCGATGTGATGATCCGCATGCAAGTGGGACACATAGATCGCCTGCAGTTGTAGCATAATTTCCTTCGCACGCTCGGTTCCATAGAGTCGCACAATCTGTCCGTGAGTTCCTTCCCCACAGTCCAACAGCACAAATGCCTCTTTTGCTGTCTGGATGAGAATGGAGCTCACGTTGCGCGTCTTGTTGGGAATGCACGATCCAGTGCCCAGGAAAATTATGCGTGGATAGTTGCAGCGTCCTTCTGTCGCCAGCTCTGACTCTTGGCTCAGCTTTGTGTCGCACTTCAGCTTGGCCAGCAGCTCCGTGACTCCAGGCACCGCGTGCGTCTCCTTGATGTACTCCTCGGGCGTCAATTTCGATTCCAGCGTGCGATCGAGACCTTGAATATTTGTTTTTGATTAATTTATGATGTATGATTTATTTAAGTTGTAGGCTAATCGCTTAAGTTAATATCTTCTAATTAATATGCATGTTTACATCATTAACTTATATCACTATTTAGTTCGTTTTCTTTTGTATATATGTTAAATAATAATATATTTTATTTCCTAATGCTTTCTTAAATAAAACATCGCTTAATAATTAAATACATTGCTTTTCATTCATCATTCGAAAACCAATGGGTTTTTGATATGGTAATAATACTAAAGAGAGATTGAATAAGAAACACAAATAATTGGATCCAGATTGCATCTATTTCAATACTTGTTTTGAATTAGAATAGAATAGAATTTATTTCCATCTATTGTGAAATCGTTGACCTATTGCGATAATTAACATAAATGTTTGCTGAAAAGGTTGCTGCATAATTTGTTTATGCATTTCTTGTGCTTCCTTAATTCCGAATAATTTACATTCGAAACTATGATATCGTATTAATTCCAATGTGTGACTTAAGATTATGAAATTCAACCTTACGTAAAATAAGGCAGCCTTCAAGATTTTAAAATTTGGGCAGGACAGATAATATTGTACATACTTTCATTAATTATATCATATTGCTCCATTTAAAAGTTTTAAAAAATAAATTTACAAGCCATTTTAAATGTGTAATGAAAAGTTTTCAGAAATTTTGAAAAACCCAGAACTATTGCATAGTAAAATTATGTAAATTTTAAAATCCTTCTGGAAAGGGAAAGCAATATTTTGCATTTTCTGACCTCTGTATCAAAGCTAGCTCTTAATTATTACTATTTTTTTTAAATAACGAATAGAACTCGTTATTATGTTACAGTGAGATGAGCCAAAGCGACTAAGGCAGTCAAGCTACTCTTTTTAAATAAATATCAAATATACCTCTTATCGATATATGGGTAATTCTCTGGTAAATGTCGCGTGCGAACAATTTGAAAAATAAGTGAAGGTTATTCTTAAAGCTTTGGATTAGCGCTATTTTTAGAGCTAAGATTGATTATAGAAACTTTTTCTGTTTAAGGATAAAATAAAAAATAAATTCGTTAATTTTTTGTAAATTTTTGCAATTATCAGAACAGAAAACAAAACAGAAAAAAAAATTCCAAAACCATTCTTAGCTCTAATTAAAGTACTAATCTAGAACTATAAAAATAACCTTTTCTTATTATTAAAATTGTTTCAGAATATGTTTTTATACCCGCTACCCATAGGGTAGAAGGGAATTATAACTTTGTGCCGACAGGAAATATATGTAACAGGTAGAAGGAGGCATCTCCGACCCTATAAAGTATATATATATTCTTGATCAGCGTCAACAGGCGAGACGATCTAGACATGTCCATCTGTTCGTATGAACACCTAGATCTCAGAGACTACGAGAGATAGAGCTATAAATATTTTTTTTTCGACAGCATTTGCTATGTTTGCACGAAGATCAAGATTGTTTCTAATTTTTGCCACGCCCACTTCCGCCCCCGAAAAGCTAGAGTTGCGAATTTTGGTATATATAATAATAACTATAGTAGTTATGATTTATTTGGTAGTGATCAGATAAAAATTGTCGAAGTTATTAAAGAAATACTTTTGTATGGGCAAAAACGCCTACTTACTTAGTTGCTTTGGCTGACAATCTGGTATATTGAGCAGTCTATGGTATATTTTGAATGCGGTACTATATCGATATATCGACATATACCACTTGGTATATTTTAGTATTTTTGCAGTATATTCGGTATATTTTGAGAATAATGCCGCAAAATATATTGCTTTTATTCAAAATGGGTAGCGGGTATCTCACAGTCGAGTACACTCGACTGTAGCTTTCTTACTTGTTTTTTTTTTTGTCACTGTAAAAAGCTGGTCGCACGCGACATCCCTCAGAGAATTACCCATATGTCAAATGCAGTTGGAAATCTCTCACTCACCTTTCTTGGGTCGCAGATGAAAGCTGGTCATGGGCACAACGCCCTGATTCAGACTTTGTTTCTGGTCATCCTTCTTTGGCTGCTCTCGCTTCTTATTCTCTTCCTCAGTCAGTTCCTTCTTCGTCTCCTCCTCGTCTAGCTTTGTCTTCTTCAAGGGACAGTTGTGCTGTAGTTCCAGCGACTCGGCGAGTAGCGGAAACACCAAAGGAGCCAATTGATGCAGCTGATACTGAATGCGATGAGTAGCCGCATAGCCAGAGAAACTATTTGAGGGGGAGTTGAGATAGATATGCTCTGTGCACTGCGAGAAATTCTCCGCCATAAACTGACGATAATCTGCATGACCAGTCATCGCTGGCGGACTAAAGTGCACCACCAGCGCCACTTCCGTGAGCTCTGAGTCAGCAAGTTGCTTGTATTCCTTAGCCTGAGCCTGCAGAGCAGACAAATAATCCACGCTAGGCACATCGATAAAGACAAAAGAGAGCGCCGTCTCTCCGGGTTCCGTGACATCGGCAGACCGAACCACTTTGCCATCTGGTAGCTCCACATCCTGACCATTCTTGAGTTGTCCCAGCAGCGGACCAGGAGGCACTCCATGCTCTACACACTTGACCAGGTTAAGGGCACCGGGTCGTGGTTTCAGCTTACAGATGTAGCTTATGACAGACTGCTCTGGTTGCTTCTCACTGCGCAGCACCACCGACTGCACACTGAGGATGGAGTCCTCGAAGTGCTGCGAAGTTGTGGCGTCTATATTTTGCATCTGCAGATTCTTGAGCATCACAAAGCGTCGCATGCTCTGCAGCATGGTGTCTAGATGCGGCGGCCCATGCACTCCCAGCTGCCGCACGCCAGCATCTTGTATTGTCAGCGCCAAGCCCGGCAGGCCGCCCACCGAACTCCACGTGTTGCGTGTCATAAAAATTTGCTCCAAGCGCGACAATCGCGTTTTGTGCTCGTACGCCAGTCGCTGTGTTCCCTCGCCACAGTTGAACAGATAGCGAGACTGATCGGTGAAGAGGTAAACAGCACTGGGAGATCCATTGGCACCAGCGCCAAGCACTTGGAGATTTACTGATCCTGGCACCACATTAGATAGTTTTTTTGCGCAGCACATTTGGCTGGCGTTCGTATTTGGCATCCATGGCCGTTATACTCTTGCTGAATTTGCGTGTTGGGTGTGTCGTCACCTTGTAATTAGTGCGTATGCCATCAACAACAATTCTTTTAAAGCGTTGGAATTTCACCAAAGACAGCAACATAGCGTGCGCGCCACAGCTGTTCAGCCGCTAGAGATGGCACAAGTTGAGATGTATTGATGTCATTCACAAACTGCTTGTTATGTAACTTCACAAGTGGCGTCACTGTTGCACATAATAATCTCAACTCCGACAATTCGGAGTAGTAACGGTATATAACAATTTGGTATAGGCAATAATGTTTGTCAAATGACAAATTTTATTAAATATTTGATATATTGTTGTAGTATATATATGATATGATGATATATAATTATAGTATTAAAAAGGTATGTGCTGAGTATGACGTCACTTTGTAAATAATGCGTATGATATGAAAATCAAATGGAGCGATGTAATTTCATCATAAACAGCAACATTTAGATATGACAAAAGTCGGATATATTGCAGTCGTTCAGAAACTGCTTGGTACGTAACTTCAATGTGGCGCCACTGTTACCCAGTATTAAGGCGACTCCGAAAATAACAGTAAACGATTTACTATAAGCGGACTATAACGTATTTTAATTATTATAATTAAAATTATGTTATTTTCCTTACGTTGCGTGTTTTCAAGGAGGTCTTCGTGTAAAAAGCTTGTACGCACTATTTAATATTAAAAACAAGCATATTTATATATACATAAGTCATTTGTGTTTTTACTATTTTGACTGGCTTCAAAAAAGTATAAAATTAACATATACGCTTATATAGATATGAAAATATTGATTGATCACGTATAAAAGAGCAATTAATATTTTTAAATCTATATAAGCCAATTTAAAAAAACGTTAGAAGAAATGTTACCGCGTAGCTATGGAAGGTAGTATAAGTTGGTATATTTTATGCCTCAAATTGCGTATCTTATAAACCCAACTACGGTCACACATGGCACGCGGCATATAAATAAAAAAAAATTTAGCCGCGCACGTGTTGCATTTAGCGTCCAGGATTTCGAGTAAATATTCTATTGAACATGGTGTTTTTTACTTGCAACATTTGCGGTGAGTCCGTAAAGAAGCCAGCCGTGGAGAAGCACTACCAAACCAGATGCCGTGGCAACGTCAAGAACGTGTCGTGCATGGACTGCCTGAAAGACTTCTACGAGGAGGAATATGTGGCACACACCAAATGCATTTCCGAAGCCCAGAAGTACTCCAATCAAAACTTTGTGCCCAAGGAACCTAGGAACAAGAACGCCCAAAAACAGGAGAGTTGGATGGACATCATACGCGCCATCCTCGACAATCCTGAGTATGAACTAACGCCACAGCTGCGCAATGCGTTCCAGCGTCTGCAGAGCGTTGACAATGTGCCGCGCAAGAAGGCGAAATTCGAGAACTTTGTGGGCAACTGCATGCGTATGCCACGCCACCAGGCTACAGAAGTGTGGAACATACTCGAGAAGGAGTTGAACAAAATGAAGGAGGCCAAACAGGCGGAACTTGCAGCTGCCAAAGCAGCGAAACAAAAGCAAGCAGAGGAAGCTGCTGCAGTTGAGGAGCCGCCCAAGAAGAAGTCCAAGGTGGAGAATGGTGAAGCTGCCGCAGATGTTGCTGCTGATGATGCTGTTGCTGCAGAGAACAGTGAATTCGATTGGGCGACACAGCTAAAGAAAGTGTTGGCCAAGCAACCCGGTGCCATCTTTGTAGAGAAGCTCAGGAAGAAGCTGGAGAAGAAATACGTAAAGCATTTGGCTGTGACGGAGCTGAGCGAGAAACAGGCAAAGAAATTTGAGAAGCGTTTCAACAAGCAGCTCAATAAATGCAAAGAAGTGAAGCTGGATGGGGATCTGGTGATAGCATGTTGATCTGTAAAGCTACATTTAAGTCTCTCTAGCGTAATTAATACTTAACTGTAGACAAGCATTAAACACATAAGCAGAAAGAATTAACTAGACTGATCATTGAGTAAGATTAGTCGTTGTTCCTAGTGGAGATGCTGACAAGACAATCCTTGCACCTAAATCTTGTTTCGAGGTTCGTCTTTAACCGGAACTGTTTTATTCATAGAAGGACGCTGAATTCGTTTTTATAGAAGCTGAACGTTGTTAATCACATTATTAGAACTTGTCTGAGGTCTAAAACAATATGCTGGGACAATAATTACAGCTTCTGAGTGCTGTTGTCAGAATCACCTCGACGTGATCTGCTTTAGAGATCGTCTATTTGTTAGCTTGAAGGTGTGACATCTTAGGTTTAAGTCAAGAAGATGTGACTGTAGTTGATGAAGCCGCTCCTTGACAATAGTCTGTTGTTGCTTATTCACAGTTCATAGGTGCTGTACACAGAATCTTTTTAGACATCAAGAACTTTATCAATAGAAACTAAGATGCTACTTCTAAAACCCCATTGGAGATAAACTGCCTTGGAAGGAAGAAAGATGTGGTTGGGATTAAGTAAAAAGAAGTATTTGAAATGGAATTATCAGACACTTTTCTGATGTAAACTGCTTTATTACGTATTCAATTAGCTCTTAAGTTTTGTACTTAAGATATGCGAAGCATTGACGCAAATAATCGCGTGTGGCGCGACATTGTGCCACCTTGCTAAACCGTTCAGCTGGACAGTGGAGAATCATCTCGTTAGCCACGCATTCCAGCACCAGGCCAGGATACACATGACAGCCATGTGTAGTCAAATGTTTGCCAATTGCCTGAACACCTTTGTGACGCAGCAGCGAAAGAGCTGCAAGGGAAGGAACAATCCATTTAAGTAACAGGTTGAATTGAGAGATTTATCTGCCCGCTCACCATGCTTATCGCACTTCACATAGGTGTCGTAGAGTTGCTTCTGCTCTGCCTTGCTGTCTAGCTCGTCTTCCAGATGCTCTTTAATCCTGTGCAGATTCAACGATTGACGATTGCCACCTAGATACTCAGTTGCGTTGAAGGCGCATTCAGCTGTGCACTGCAATGGAGACACTAGAGTGAGCGAGAGAGACTGGATAGGATTTAAGAAGCACTCACAAACATGTAGGCCTGCTCCAGCTGTTCGTTGTTGGGTTCCAGCTTCGAGAACCAATCCATTTGGCACTCGGTGAACTCTGATGATTCCTCGTGCAGTTCACAGCAAAAATCGTGCTGCAAAGAGATGAAGTTGGTTACTTGAAGCTGATGGCTGTTGCCTCATCTTGGTTACCATTGTGTCTGCTGCATTGAGCTCGCAATCCTCGTTCAGCTGCGGCTTGGCCAACACATGAAGCAACAGGCAACAGAGCCCAAAGAGAATAAATTGAAAGTAAATGGGAAACATGCTCAATGGATTTAACTCTTCGCAATGCTGATCCGACTTTTATAATGTCAATTCCCACTGTGATCGAGAGTCGAGTTAATTTTGCGTAACAACATTTAACGACTTAATTGCGAGCTTAATTTAAGTTTATAATTACTTAGTTGAATTTGTGGATCGTAATATTTTTTGGGAGCCAAGTCATTGAAGGGGGGAGGGAAGTTCAGGGCGTTGCAGCTGCCACTGTGTGGCACTGAGGTTCTGCTCCAATTCCGGGAAGTCGTTGCAGTTCCACGTGCAACTCCCTGGAAGATAAATGATGAAAAGCCAGCCATCCATCAGCGATCAAGCAGCACGAATAGATGTGACAGCCCAAAAAGAGCGCAGCAGTCGCAGATGGGAATGAAGATGGGAGTCAGAGTTGGTGGGAATGTTGAAGATGCGGAAGCCAAGGCAATCCCTTGGCCGTTCCAGCTGCAACTAATTAACCGAGAAATGCATCATAAATAGCATTACGGGAATGCACTCGACGAATCCCCTGGCACAATCATCATCAGTCAAAGGCGCAGACGTTGCGTCGCTGCCTCAGAAGTTCTCTTCTCCCATTTGTTTATTTTCGACTGGGTGTGCTGGCTTCTCCTTTCCCCTCCCTTTCAGCTACGTTTGCGGCGCTTCACGGTGGCATGCAACAGCTACAGCAGGCGCAATCATGCGGCACGTGCCTTGTCCGCGCCTGAAGTTCATTTCGATGGAATTGGAACGCGCCCAGGCAACCGGGCGCATCCGTGTGGCTTGTTTTGATTTCTTTTTTTTATTTTGGGGTCGCCCTACTGCAATCTTGGGTCGCCCCCTCTCTTACCTCATTCACCTTTCTTGTGGCTGCCACACCTACGATTCTTTTGAGGCAAACGCGCCTCATTCTTTAGCTAGAAAATTGCAGCGGAATCTTGCTCCAACGATGTCCATAGTTGGAGTTACAATTACGAAATATTATTATGACATAAGCAGTTCTTTCTTTTGATCTATTTTTAGTTGGATAGTACAAAATAAATACATTTAAAATTTTCTACTTCTATTTTTAGATCTTAAACAAAAATAACGCAAGTTTTAGCATAATTTCTTTGGAAATAAAGATAAGCTAAAATCATGTATATTTTGAGAAGAATAAAAATAAATAAAACAAATGTTTCTAAAATGTTCTTACCTCATTTTAAATTGGTTATTTATCAAAAATAAATTACAACATTTTAATGTGCTAATGCTATTAATTTGTAAAATTAAGAATGTTATTAGTAGCCGAAGACCTAAGTCATGGCTCTTCTCCTAGTAGGCTAAGATTTTTTTTTTTTATAAATTTTTGTCTACATTTATGAATATGATAAATAAATTAATAAATATTTTGTTTTGATGATTTCAGTTGAATTTGAATTTTTATAATCAAATCTTTGAGGAATTAAAATATAAATTTTGAAATTGTTTTCTTATTAATTATAGTCTAAAAAGTCAAATAACAAATGTATAGATCATGTTTATAAGAACCAACTTTAAAAAAATAATATCGAAAAGATTAAATAGAAATAAAACAATTCACATTCATATTAATTTTAATTATATTTTACATTTTAAATACATAAAGCAATTTAAATCTATTTAGAAATACCAATCTTTAAAAATGGTTAGGTAAATGGTAATTTTTTAATTTCTCTCGCTTTCGGTACAAGAACTTATAATGAAAAGTGTGAAAATTCTTGCTTGCAGTTCTGATCCATAAAACTAAAAAATTTTTTAAGCAGCTTTGCTCAATCAAAACAAAACAAACAAACGACTTCAATCAAGATCATTATAATGCTGTGGCACAGTGAATTTCTTTTGTTCTGCTGTCGCCCAATAAACTTGAGATAAACATTTTCGCAACTTTTGAAATTTCTTTATTTTGTTGTTGTTATTTGTGCGCAAAACCGAAGTGATCGAGTTATTCGTAGAAAAGTTCTTAATGCGTGTGGATCATAAATGTCAACAGCGACAGCGAAATGTCATAAATAAATAAGCAAATCGCTGTCTGTCTGGTATGTCGCTCTCCCTCACTCGCTCTCACACGCTCCTGGAAGCAAGCTGCGTAGCATCCACACAACTGTTAACAGAATGCACTTTGTGGATGCTATGTTGACTGGCCTGCAATGTGCATATGTATGTGTGTGTGTGTGTATTGCAGACTCCAGCAAACGCAGCACAGTCTCGTGCGCCCACACATACGCACACACGCACACACATCTATAGTGGCTGTCACACAGATGGCAGACCGAAGCAAAGAGCATCCAATTGAGCAGAGCTGTGATTCAGTCAAGTTTTTACTTTCAGCGCGTGCGGTTCGTTTATCGGCTCGTTCGCTCGTGTGAAGATCGTTTGAATCGGCCCAGCGATCGTTGATCGCAGTGTCGTTGCCGTTTCCAAGACACTGTTCCAAAAAAACAAAACTATACGAAACTATACATATTTCACTAGAGTGTTTTATTTATAAATCCGATATTTTTGGATCCACAAAAAAAAAAAAAAAAAAAAAATTAGAAGTGTGTTGGCCAAGTGCGTGTGCGTTTGTGTCTGAAAATGTCTTTGGCAAAATTGTGAAACACACACACACACACAGGACACAAATCACATTTATTTCAACGAAATATAAAACAAATACAAATATAAATTTTAGACTTTGCAATGCAATCAATAAAACAAAATTTATGCACGCTTCTAGCGTCGCTCCTTCTGCTCTGCTCCATTGGCCCCCAACTGGCCAATGGTCAGTATGAGCATTACCTGGACTCTCTGCAGTCCAATCAGCTCTACGAGTTCGCCGATGGCACCGATGGCAGCATTCAGTATCTGCCCAAGGGCAACAGCGAGCAACTGCTGCTCCAATTGGATCAACCCATCAATTTCTATGGCGAGAAATACGAACAGATCTATGTGAGTATATGTACATATGTATATGGCGGGCACTATCTGATAGATTCGACAACAAAGTCGAGCTGTGTATACGAGTATATGCTATAGCAAATTTTGCGCTGAATGAAAATTTGCATTTTACTGCAGGCTGATAAGCGTCGCACACTGCTGATAAGAGCTATCAATAAGAAGAGTCTATGCTAATAGTTGATTTAGTTCAATCAAATTGCATTGTGAGGCATCTTAATCTAAGCGTATGAGAATGTGTGTATGTGTGTGTGTGTGTGTGGGTGCTTGTGTGCGCTTTATTAATAGCCAGAGAGACAAACAGAAGTCGACATTAATATTCGGCAAAACATGACAGGCGGACAAGAAAAGAACGATTTCGACACGAGAACTGTGTAATTATCAAATGTTGCTGGGCACAAAACATTGAGAACTGAAAACGGAAAACTGAAAACCGAAAACATGAAACGAAAATCGACAAAATGTATCTATGAGATACATTTTACGACGACACCGCAAAACCAATTCGCACGCACTCAACCCGAATACCATCATCATCAGGCATGTCCACTTGGGGGTGGTCCTAAAAAGCGACAGGCGGAGGGGCAGAAGAAGCACACGCTACAAATAAATAGCGAAGAAGCAGTCAACCCATTGATGTGATCTGCTCTTCGTGTTCTTCATGTTCTTCTTTTCGTGTTCGGTCGCTATGCCGCCTTGGCACATTCCCAAAGTGTTAGCCGCCTTTTTACTGCATACCCTGTAAATATTGGTCAGAAGATACATCAGAGATTTCAGTCAGCTTCTTACAACCAAAAGTTCCCTATTGAAAATACAAAAATTAAAAAACTCCTCATTGAATAAATTTAACCGCAATTGAAGACTGTTTAAATTACTATTCTCATCAATCTCATAATATAGATGATTTCATTATATTATTAAAAAATTTCCATATTATGACATTTGATCTACATATGGGTAATTCCTCATTGAATCGAAGACGGTTTAAATTCTCATTCTCATTAATCTCATAATAAGTATGATTTCATTATATAAGAACAAATTCCCAAATTATGGCATTTGATCTACAAATGGGTAATTTCAAAAATTTTGACGAGACATTTAACGCGAAAAAAATTGAAACATTTGCGAATTTTTTTTTTTGACATTTAGACTTTATTACTTCTACGATTGCTGATAAAGTTCGATTTCGCAGAAGTTCATTCAATATAAAAAATGAACTAATTTAAGAATGTTGAGTAGGAATTTAAAAATTTTCAATTTATTTTTAGCCTCTATGGCAAAAGAACTTTTTTTGATTATCATCACATTTAAATATAATTAAATTTATTTATATATTAATTTGTTTTTTTTTTTGCTCTATTCAAACTATGATTAAAGAAAAATATATCAAATAACAACTATATTATTAAATATTATGACTTTATAAATACTAAAAAAATTACACAGTTTTAGCATAAATCAAAATCAAAAAAGTTAATATCTTATTATAAATTTGGCTACTATATAATTTATTTCTAACGGGTAGAAATATTTGTTTTTGTAATATATACTAAATCAATTATTTTTTTAATTTGTTTGGCCACTATAAATTAAAATTTTGTTTAGAAAAGAATTGTGTTCACAGCATTTCTAAATACTTTACTTTTTTACTTTTTTTATATCCTAATTCTATTTTTTTTTTTAAATCTGTTCTTATAATTCATATGTTGTTAATTTTTTATTTTTTATTTTTTTGTCACCGTATATTTGTTTGTAAGAAATTATTCTCAGTAGTTCTAAACACTTGACCTATAGCGTATCTTCTTGTCGATCCTTTCCGATTTGTTTTCACTTTTTCATGTTCAGAAATTATGATGTTGCTTAGCACACGGTACGAGGCGAAAGTGTCGCCTATTTTTGTTAGTTAATTAACTAAATTTATGTGTCTGACGTCGAAAAATAGCACGCGGCACAAAATGTGTGGCATTACCGCGTATTATGGCCATAGAAATGCATAAATTTCCACAAAAATATTTCTGAAAAGTGAAATGAGCAAAGCCTCATTTTTGTTCCAGCTAAAACGCTATTATTCAGTTTAATTATTGTTGAACTCATCATTGTTTATGCGACAAAATAATGTGTATAAATAGATGTGTCAAATCTGTGGAAATATGCGCATAGCATATAAAAAATCAATTTGAAAAATGAGAATTTGGGGTTATGGGGTTAAGTTAGATTTAGATTGTAGTCAGGTAAAGATTCAGGGGAAGCACCATATACAAAATGTTAGAAAAAACGTTTAAGAATTTATTTGTATCAGAATATAATCTTTATTTGATGAGATTATGAATCAGAAAAAATTGAAAGCTAATCTGCCTGATTGAATTACAAAACGTTTACGAACAAAATAAGTTTTGTATAACTTGTAAGCGAGATTATTGTATATTTTGTATTTTATTTGATTTAAATTATAGACATTAAAAGGATAATGTTCTGCAATTTCAACTTTAAGAACTAATCAATCTATTAATGTTCAATTGAGTATCGTAAAACTTTAATTTCGTATCAATCTATTAATTTTAAATCAAGTATAGTAAGTCTTAAAAAAATCTATAATACTTCAGATAAAGGCGATTTCGTCCACTTTCGAATCTTTTGTTAAACTTCCCAAACGTTTAGGAAGTCAGCTTAAAATAGAATAAACAAATTGATTTCTTTAAAAGTTTATTTTGCCATATTTTGTAAGAGAAACAATTTCAATTCTCAAGTCTAAAAAGTCTTAAGATCTTCTAATATTTGTTTCCATTTACATTCAGATGTTGCCAAATATTTTGCTTCGCAGTTTGTGATGAAAAGTTAAACAAATTAAACAAGCTGTCCAGCTGTCTGTTCACATTCCACATTCCTGTGGTCTTTGCACTCATTTAGCAAATGTTTCCACACATTTTGACCTGCAGAGTCTGAAGATAAAGTGGCGGCTCCCCATGGGTGTAAAATTGATTAATGTTGTGCCACAAAAACTACACAAAAACTCGCATTTCAAACACCTGTGCTCCAGTTTCAAATATAACAAATTTTTTAACAAAAATGTTCAAAAACCGAAATGGGAATTTTTCAAAAATGTTCTTTTGTTTATTCAGGCGCAAAATAAAAAAACGAAAAATAAAAACCGAGAAGAAATGCAGCAATTGGGAAATTTGTGCAACGCTGCAAAGTTGTGCAAGGGAAATGTGGGAGATTTGAAAGAAAACGATACAGGAGTTGTAGATATTTGAAGTTGAGGAGTTGCGCAGCTGGAGAGTGTCGGCGTCAGTTGTTGGAAACTAATTTTAGAGGCGCGCATTGCGGATGTTCCCGACACGGAACTCAATTAGGCAAAGTCATTAGAGAGCCTAATGATCATTGAGGGCCTTGTTAATGGTTTGTTGTTGTTTAGTTTCCGCCAGGAGAATTTGTTAAGTGGCCTGTTGGCACTTCACTTCAGCGGCCTAATTGATCGCCATATGCACTTCAAGCACTTCTTCTTCACTTCCTCCTCTCACTCATTCCTCTGCTCTTTTTCTTCCTTACAGATCAACACGAATGGCATTTTGACATTCAACGTCGAGTTCACCGAGTACTTGAATCAGCCCTTCCCCCTCGAGTATCCTTCGATAGCGGCCTTCTATTCCAACGTGGACACCTCGAACAGTGGCGATGATAGCAGCATCTCCCTCTTCCACACCAGAGATTCAGCGACGCTGCAACGTGCCGAGCGTCTGGTGCAATACGCGTACAGCGAGGAGCTTGATTTTGCAGCCGAACAACTGATTGTGGCCACATGGCGGAATGTGGGCTATTTCAACTCGAAGACGGACAAACTGAACACGTTCCAGGTGGCATTGATTGCCAGCGAGGAGCGCACCTTTGTGCAGTTCATCTATCCCGAGGGCGGACTCAATTGGTTGCAGGGCGAGGCCGGCGAGCTGGGATTGCCCGACATTCGCGCCCAGGCGGGTTTCATATCCGAAGACGGACGCTACTTCAATCTGAATGGTTCAGGATCAGAGAATGTAATATGAACTTTATATATTTTGAAACTTTTGTGCTTCAATTTGCTTCCTTCATTAGGCTCGCTACCTCAGTGAGGGCACCAATCTGGGCGTGCCCGGTGTCTGGCTGTATCGTGTGGCGCCGCTCAATCCCAGCGAGAATGTGCAGGAGCCCAACAATCCCGAGACACGCACCGAATCGCCTGCGCTCGCTCAGAGCTGCGGAGCCAGCGGACATCAGTGTCACAGCAATGCGCAGTGCTTCGACAAGTCCGAGGGTTATTGTTGTGTCTGTTCAGATGGTTACTATGGCAATGGACACACTTGTCTGGTCAACGATCAGCCCATGCGTGTGGCTGGCTCCCTATCCGGTCAGATCAATGGCCAAAAGGTAGACGAAGAGGCCAAGCTGCAATCGTATGTGGTCACCTCGGATGCTCGGACTTACACCACCATCAACCCGTTGACCGATGAGCTGGCTTCGCAGCTGCGTCTGGCTTTGCCTCTGCTGACTACTGTGTCTTGGTTGTTTGCCAAATCCATCAATGGGGCGGCGAATGGTTATCAGTTGACTGGAGGTCATTACGAGCACAGTTCCACTTTGCAGTTCGATTCGGGTGAATTGCTGCAGGTGATTCAACGCTTTGAGGGTCTGAACTACTGGGATCAGCTGGATGTCAGCATACTTCTTAACGGCACTGTGCCGCGTATCTCCTCGCAGACTAAGCTCCATCTGCCCGACTACACTGATGAGTATCACTTCCTTCATCCCGGGGAACTTTACTCGGTGCAATCGCATAAATTAGAACTGGTTGAGGAGCAGCGTGTGCTTGGCTTTCAGGTTCATCAGCGCATTGTCTACAAGAGTTGTTTGCGCGACGACGAATCCGATCCCACCGACAGCACTGTGCTGCAGAAGGTCTCCAAGGTGACGCTCGACTTCTCGGATCGCGATCAGGCGCTGCGTACCAGCGCTCTCAGCAAGATTGGAGTCGATGCCGAATCGAATGCTTGCAACGATGGCTCAGCTCAGTGTGCCGAGAATGCGGTGTGTGTCCCATATGAGGACACTTATCGTTGTGATTGCCAGCATGGCTTTGCAGCTCAGCTGGATGAACGTGTGGGCGAGATCTGCGTGGATATTGATGAGTGTGCTCTGGGCACACACGTGTGTGATGAGCATGCTTTCTGTTCCAACAATGAGGGAGGATTCTCATGTGTCTGCTTTGAGGGTTACGAGGGCAATGGCTATGGCTGTCTGCGCAACAACTCTGTCGACAACTACGAGTACTCCACACCTTCAACTGATTCTCAGGGCTATGGCACCCAAGAGCCACAGCAACCCCAGCAGCCTTATGAGCCACAGCAACCACAACAACCTTATGAACCACAACAGCCGCAACAACCTTATGAGCCACAACAGCCTTATGAACCACAGCAACCCTATCCACCACACCCTCAGCAACCGGACTACTCGCAACAGGGTTACCCACTGCCTGGAGAGCACGTCGACTATCCACCCAATGAGGGCAACAACCAGCATCTTGATGAATGCCAGGTAAGTGAAACTTCATTTACAAAATTATATTCTAATGATTCTTATAATTGTAAGAGAGATACAAAAGTTCTTGCTATATGCATTTACTATATTTTATTATATCTTATATATCTTATTTTATAAATGAAGTAGAAAGCTACACTCGAGCATGCTCGACTGTGAGATACCCGCTACACATTTTAAACAATAGCAAAACAATACGATATTAATTTTAAAATATACCTAATTAATATACCGAAAAGTTAGAAAAGTATACCGATGTATATATTTGGTATATCGCCACAAGCCTACATTCAAAACATAAAATGGATAATAAAACTAAGACCCTATACAAATTTATAATACCCTTCTATCCTCAGGGTAGCGGGTATAAAAATCTATTAGAATAGTGCTCTATTATTAAGCTAGACTGATATTTGTTAAAAAGAGACCAAGTCTAACATTAGGGTATTTTGAAGGGTTTCGATATTGGTATAAGTTTTTTAAAGATTATTATTAAAAGATTTTAGTGAAAGGTAAAGTTATCTGTTCTGAAATTATCAAGTTTTTATATTTTCATTCAAATTAAATTTAAATTCAAATTTTAGCAGAGCTAAAGCTTACAGAGCTACTTATGATTTCAATCAGTTATAATCCTAAAGAAACTTAAATTTTATTGATTCACATCACAAAATCTTCAAAATAATTCTTCTGTTTATAAAAGTCATTTAAAAATACTTCCGCAATCATAAAATTTGTAAACTATTGAAAATCAAAAGCTAGCAAAATGCAGAAATAAGCTACTGAAGACTCCAATCTGTTATAGTTCTACAATATTCAAGTTTGTAAACTATTAATTATTTAAATTGAATGAATTCTGGTAGAAGAAAGTTATTTTTAGTACATTTAAACTTTGCCTTAATTTACGTGCATTAATATTATTGAATAGATAAATGATTTACTTATTTATCTATTCAATAGAAATTAAAAAGAATAATAATTTATTAACTTCTGTTGATTTGCCTTACAATAATGATATAAATCTGAATATTTAGCGCTGCTCGCCGGATGCGGATTGCTATTTGGGACGCTGTCGCTGCCGCGAAGGTTTCTCCGGTGATGGATACAGCTGTCAGCACATCTGCGGCCACGATGAAGTCTGGGAGCACGAACGCTGTGTGCCCATTCTGCTGGATGATCACGAGATTGAATCGCACTGCGACTTCTTGGGCACATGCTCATGTCCCGAGGGCTACGAGCTGAGCGAGGATAGCAAGAGTTGCCGCTACGGTGGCGTCTACGATGTGGACAAGAACGAGGAGTTGGTGCCCTGCGATGTGGATTCCAGTTGTAACGAAAATGCCAAGTGCTCGTGGTACGAACACGAGATGCGACACATTTGCACCTGCAACGAAGGCTTCAGCGGCGATGGCTACAACTGCGAACCGATCGAGGATTCCTGCGCCATTGTGAGTGGTCCTCCTATACTTAGTATATTTATATACTCATGGTATATTCATTTAATTCGAAATCATTTTGACAGCGACCTGATATCTGTGATTCCCATGCCGTGTGCAACTTCAATGAGCAACTGGGCAAATCGGAGTGCGTCTGCCAGCGTGGCTACACTGGCGATGGATATCGTTGTCAGCTGGCTCCGGAGTGCCAGGCAGCCGAACATTGTGGCGACAATGCGTACTGCGATGGCGGAGTTTGTCAGTGCCAGGATGGCTATGAACGCGATCCCAGCGATCGATGTGTGCCAGCTGGTCGCTGTGGCTCTGTGTTCTGTGGCTCGAATGCCATTTGCAAGTGGGATCATCAGCAGGATGTGCAATACTGTGACTGCATCGAGGGATATCAGGGCGATGCCTTGACTGGCTGCACCAGCACTCCCACGCCTTGCAACGTGCGCAACAACTGCGGCATTCATGCCACCTGCGAGCCAACCGAGTGAGTGAAGGAAGCTCTTTAACCTCTCGAGTATTCCTCTTAAAGTTATCACTCTTTTCTCTTTCTTCTTCAGGGATCCTGCTAACTACACCTGCCAGTGCAATGCGGGTTACCATGGCGATGGTTATGTCTGCATCGAGGAGCAGAACTGCCTCAACAATCCCACGCTGTGTGATATGAATGCCAAGTGCATGTCCACTAACTCGGGACTCGTCTGTGTTTGCAATCAAGGTAAGTTTCTAATCCTTGTCCGCTGCCGTCTTTGTGGTCATCTGTGCTCCTTCCTCGGGACATTTCGAGCACGAGTTAATGAAGCAGAAGCTGAAAATGGCCAAGGCCAGAACCACGTTTAAAAAGCCATTATTGCGATCCCAGGTCAGCGGATGCATAAAGAACTCTTTCATCGACTGCAGCGTAGATGTTTTCCTCATTTGATTCGCATCCTGCATAAAGCGATATTGTTGCTTTCCCAATCCGGTTGCATTCAATCTCTTGCTTGCTCTATGGCTCTGCACACTCATCTCCCGCATTACGCTCCTTCGCGATGTGGCCAGCAAGAGATTGTTCACGGATCGCATCATCTTCTGACTTACTTTTATTAATTTGTACAGTTTTGTTTTGGTCGAAATATTTACTAGAATTTTTTTGTAGAAAATACTAAACAGTTGCTCAGAAAAGACATAGATGAAGGTTTAAATCAATGCCTACTTTAGTTGAATAGAGAGCAAAATACATACATGTATTTGAACATTGTGATTGGTGGATAAAAATCTATTCTTTAGGTATTAAGATTATTCAATAATTTTCTTACAGATTAAATTGGTAATAAAAAGGGAAGAGAATGATGTATCTTAAAACATTATTTCAATGCTATTGTATTTTAATGATTACTTTTCCTAACGCGATCAAAATAATTCCAAGGCATAGTCTTCTACACTTAATTGATGAACTATAATAGAAAATACCGGCTCTAATTACATCTTTGATAATTGATGTTTGATGTATGAGAAACAATAGCTTTTTATATCTATAATGCATAGTAAGCATGTGCATCTTTTATTCAGTTCATTCAGGTGGCTTAAATTAGCAAACTGCAAACAAGTATATTAACAATTGCACACATTGATTATTATAACAAACCATAGTGGGAGATCAGGACTAGATTTACAATACATTAAGAGTAATTTATACATATGTACATCACAGATAGATAAGGTTATAAGCCTAGCAGGCAGCTCCTGCGGGTGAAGTCCTTTTAGACGCCATTTGCCCTTGTATCGCATAAAACGTTGAGCAAGCACATTTTTTGTAAGGCCAGTATAAATCTTGGTTTATATGATTAGCTTTCAGAATTGCAATAACTATGAGCAGATTTTTTCATTGAGCAACAATATTATTTGGCATATATTTCCTAAATACCTAAATACCACAATTTTTTTGAGTTTTGTCATTCAAATAAATACCTAAATAGCAAACATTTTTATACCTGCTATCCTAGGGTAACTTTGAGCTTGCAGAATCTGTATCTAACAGGCAGAAGAAAGTATCTTAAGCCTATGCTATAATTTGAATATAATGCTATATCAATATACAAAATATCTTCTTTAGAATTTTACAGTATTTTTGCGTTATATTGTAAAAATATTGTCAAAATAATACTTTGCTTTTAATCTTACTTGTTTTTAAATTAATTTCGATTTATACCTTTCAAAACTCTTTAGTTACTCAAGACACTACATTATTCTCAAACTGTTTTCTTGTAGGTTTCTATGGCAATGGTTCCGTGTGCTTCGAGCGTCAGCAACACGAGTCGGACTTCCTTCTCGTTAGCCAGGGCGTTGTCATTGTGCGTGTGCCTCTCAATGGCCGCGATGCGCATCCCATTAGGGTGGCCTCGATGGCCATTGGTCTGGACAAGGATTGTGTGGAGGGACGCGTCTACTGGGGCGACATTTCAGCTAAGAAGATTCTGAGTGCCAAATATGATGGCAGCGATGAGCGTCCTTTCATCACTACAGGTGAGTCAATCAAATGTTTTCAATCGAGTTGAGTTATTCATAGTTTCCTTTTTGTAGATATTGAATCGCCTGAGGGTATTGCTATTGATGTGATCTCTCGTCGTCTTTACTGGACGGATTCGGTGAAGGATACCATTGAGGTGGCCAGTCTGGATAATGCGACTCTGCGTGCTGTCATCGTCAACAAGCAGCTGGTGAATCCACGTGGCATTGCCATTGATCCCTACAGAGAGTGAGTAGCATATTTTAATATTGTCTGAGTATTATTTATATTATAATTAAATTGTTTTAAATTTATTTTCTTAAATCAACTATACTAATAGAAATTTTCAATTACATTTATTTTCAAATTCAAAATTTATATGTGTATATATTGAAATCAGTTTTCTTAATTCTATTTTACGAAAAGAAAATGTGAATAAAATTTGTGCATTTTAATAATTTTTATTATTTTCGTATCAATATTATTTAACTTCAACAGTTCAGTCTTTTTGGTTATTTAAATTTAACCTCAGTAGAGTTTATTATATATTATCATTTATTTATCTTATCTATTTTACGAAATTTTCAATTAAATTTATGTATTATTTATTATTATGTTGTATCAATATTTTCTTACTTAAATTCAACAGTTCATTATTTCTTATTTGAATTTAACATCACTTTAGAATTTATTATATAATATCTAATTATTTATTAATCTTAATTAAATTTATGCATTTATATTACTTATAGTCAACAGTTCAGTCTTTTTGCTTATATGAATAGAAAATTTTAATTTAATTTATGTATTTTAGTCCTTATTTATTTTATTTTTCATATCATTATTTTATTACTTAAATTAAACAGTTCAGATTTGTTACTTTTTTTGAATTTGACTTCTTTATTTATTGAACGTATTTTCTTGGCTTGTAGGAAACTCTTCTGGTCGGATTGGGATCGCTCTAACCCCAAGATTGAGTTCTCCGACCTGGATGGCACTGGCCGTGAACTGTTGCTGGGCTCCGATGCCGTGACGCTGCCCAATTCGCTGGTGGTGCTCGACCACAGCGGTGAGCTGTGCTTTGCGGATGCTGGCACCAAGAAGGTGGAGTGCATCAATGCGGCCAATCGTCAGATTCGCACCATTGCCCAGAATCTGAGCTATCCCTTCGGTCTGACCTTTACACACGAGCAATTCTATTGGACGGATTGGACAACGTAGGCTTCACTTTTAAATACTTTCACTCGATTCATGCTTAACTTTGTGCTTTGTACTTTTACAGCAAGAAACTGGAGAGCGTTGACGGTGCGGGAGTGCGTCAGAAGCCTATTCAAACGGCCTCGTTTGGCAGCCACAAGATGTACGGCATGACTGCCGTGGTCCAGAACTGTCCTCAGTACCAGAGTCTCTGTCAGATTAACAACGGCGGCTGCACCGATGCCCGTCTGTGTTTGGTGAACAGGAAGTCGCCATCCGGCAAGAGTTGCAAGTGCACCAGCGCTTCGACTGGATGTCCCGTCTCTTCGCCTTATCCAATTGCAACGCAACGCAAATGAAACAACACTTAAATTAATTAAATCACAAAAAGAAAACTATAAAATGCAATGAAACGAATATTTTTGTATACGCATAACACAGAGATAACTAAGAACAACAGCAAACCAAAAATCAAAAGGAAACCAAATATTAAATATATACTAATGTCTGTGCCATTTTTTGTAAATCTACTCAACTTAATAAATCTCTATACATTAAACTAAATTTATTGAGCTCTTTTTAATGGTAAAATAATGGTTTGTTGCGTGGCTGCGCAAATGGAAATTTCATTGATTTTGTCTGATGAAATACTAGGCGAGCAGCAAAAGTCGACAGCAAATTCACACTTTAACCAATTTCACTTTTCGTTTCGACCAATACTTGCGCGTGCGAATCACCATTTCGACCTATTTTTCAATGCAGCCAGAGTAGCTGGGAAATACGAGTCGAATGCTGCAGAGGCCACTGACATTTCATTGATTTTCCCCAATGAAATATCAGGCGAACAAACGTGACAGCAAGTTCACCCACCCTTAGCGGAGACAAGTTCTACCAAATCTCTTAGCAATTTTCAAACCCTCATTTCGACCTATGTATGTCATTGACCTATTTTGATGCCGCGCGACAACTGACATTTATTTCATTGATTTTGTAGTGAAACAACCAGGCGAACAAAATCATCAACTACTGCGTTTGTTGTGTGCACTTCAATTCGCATTTAGACGTTAAATTTTGAAAGGCAATAAATGCGCAGTGCTGTCAGACAATATTTATTAATAGTGGTGTATTATCAAAGGCTCAAACCAATTTATTTTTGCATTTTTCTTTCCAATTCCCCAAATAATAAAAACAATACTTTTTTCAGTTTTCATCAACTATATTTTGAATTTATTGTAAGTTTCATGTTGTCTGCCTTAAAGATCAGAGTTAAATATTACAGCAAGTTTTATATATATATATAATCTAACCATAATATGCTCTCTATAGCAATTATACATTATTAAATAAGTACATTTGTTGTTTTTGTTTTACTATTAATTGTTTGCTTTTTGTTAATTGTTATTTGTGGTTCTTTCTTTCTCTTGCTTCATATGCAATTGAGGGCGTCGCCCTTAGCTGAGTTTTGTACATTGAGACATTGACTAATTGCTAAGTTGTAGTGGCTGCTAAGTACATTACTTAGTGTTATACAATATAGATACTATATATGTTTGTTTGCTTATTTTTTTCTTTTCTTTTAGGTGTGCTAGGCTTAGGCTTATCTAGGCGTGCATGTCGCTGCATGCACACGTTTCTGTAGGTTCTTGAGACACTGGAATGCATATCATGATCATATTTAGTATAATTAATATTCTTTTCTTCGAAATATGATCGAGTAAAATTCACTTATAAAACTGTCTGTGCTCTACATATGATAATCGAGTGTGTGTTTTAGTGTGTGTGTGTGTGTGAGTGTGGGTAGGTACTTTGTATAGGCTAATTAATAAATTTCCTTGTATTATTGGGACGTGTCTGGGTTCAGCTTAGTTAGGTGCCTCCTTTAATACTTCTTACTACAATTACAAATACAATACAATTAGTTAGGTGTGAGTTATACATAAAAGTATACATCATTACTATATATACAGTTATTTGGGGAGGTGCTAGGTTCTTCTTCTTCTTCGTCTTCTGTGTATAGCTCATGGGGATCTTGGTACAGTTTTTTTCGTATAGCTATTAGGCTTAGGCTTTGAGCACGGCCCTCAACCGAACTAAGTGCTTATCTACTAAATACTCGTACATATTTCATTTATATTTATAATTTATAGAACTAGTTTCGTTTGTTTTGCGCATTTTTTGTAGTTTAAGTTCTAATAGTTTGTTTTGCAGCAGTTCCATGAAATGCTTCGATCTTAAACATATCTCTACTATATACAGCAACTACATAGTATAGTTTTTTTGTTCTTTCGATTTTATAATTTTTTAAATTTGTTTTTTTTTTTTTATATACTTTGTTGTTATTTCGTAAAGCATTTGAGTATACCAAAGCCGTTCTGAAAACCGTTTTTATCGACACATTTTCAAGTTATACATATTATATTCCAAACAAAGAACAGAATTTCGGTGATGTGTGGTACGAAAACATTGATAGCACCTTTCTTAAAAGTAATAAAGGGAAAATATCAAAGTGATAACTGTGCAACATATGAAACCTAAGGAAGTTGCTGTGAGAATTGTATTTTATAAATATTGCATAATAATCTTAAATAAATTCAATAACAAATGGTTCAATATTATAATCTGCCTATAACTAAGTTATATACATAGTATAATATAATCTTTTTTTTAGTTAAAAAGCTTTTCTTTTTTTTTAAATTTATTTAATGCCCTTTAATTAAATGTTGAGCCTATTTTGTTCAGGGGGCAGCTAATTGTCATTAGAGATATGCTAGAAATGAATCGACTTTTGATTAAAAACTATTTTGAATGCATTATCAACTAAATACACATACATACATTGGTGATGTATGTGCATATGTACAGCTAGCTAATTGGTTAATACCTCATTCATATGCCAATAGTTTAACTACTTTGTTGTTCCCAAAAACACAATTGCCTCATTTGAATATAAAGCATACTGAACGAATTTCGAATACAATTTATTGCTACTCATATACTTATTAGGCATAGTTTTGTAATAAGCAAAACGAAAATCATCATCTTCATCATCATCATCATCATTATTATTATTATCGTCTCGAGACCACACCCTATGGATATTGTATTATAAAGGCAACGCTTTACTTGGCTATTTACGCAAAATAAATAAATGGGAAATTGTTGATGCGGGGGTGCGGGGACACGCCTCTACAGGCGTAGATACTAGAATTAACATTTTAGCTGAGGCACACACCACAGACACTGACAGGCTACACTGACTGCTATCGGGTGGGTTGGATAGGTAAATATATTAGCTTAGAGATGGAAGCGTGACACGATAAAAGCATAATTAGTGGATAAATAAACAAAATGCTGACTGAATGATTTGAATTAAAATTCAATCTGATTTTCCTTTCGTTTCGTATTTGTATCAATTCCTAACTCGTGTCACGCAACCATCGCTAGCTCGCTTAGACATTGTTTAGAATCTAATTAGCATTGAACTGGGTTTGTACAGCAGTTAGCCCTAACATTACACAAGTTGCCACCTAGAACTTATCTCTACGTCTGTGTGTGCTGGCCGTATTCTATATCCACTTGTTCTTCGACATCGATGAGCGGAGTCGGCGACCCCACATAAGGTTGTATCATACAATCGTGCCCTGCAGATGCTGCGGCGACGACACCTGCGACGACTGCGGCAGCGAATCCTGCGCCTGCAGCGTGGCACCCGACGACGTGCTCGGTCCCGGTCCCAGATCTGCGGTGTTGATGGCCAGCGATGAGCTGGCACCCAGCATGCCGCCGCTTGAGCTGCCGCCCAGCGCTGAGGGATTGATGCCACCGACACCGCTGCCTCCCAGGACACAGGGGACACCCAACATGGGCGTGGGCTCCTCTGGCGGCGTGACCTGCAACGAAATTTGATTCTAAACGGGGAATTAGTTGGAGAGAATGAATGCAAGAATGAATATAATGGGATTTAGTTTACCTCCATGCCGATGCTGCCGTTGAGGGAAATCTTAATGGGATTACTGTGATTCGTTGCCTGCATGAGCGTTGTGAAGTGACTGATGCCGATCTCCTCCAGCGATGACTTGCGTCTGCCATGACTAACCCCAACGCTGGGCAATCCCTGACGCAGCGAGGAGGAGCGACGCAACAGAATGTCGTTGTCGATCTGCAAGAGACAAGAATGAAGAAGGGATTCCGACCAGAAATGGCGGATATTAGCCAACGTTTTGTGGCAGCTTAACAAATGGCCCAAAACTCAAGACACACACAAAAAATTACACATACAAATTTAGCAAATTGGCTACAATAACATTTGTTTTCGTTTCTTTTTTGTTGACTTAATATTTTTGCATACAATGTGGCAAGACACATATTCGAACTCAAGTGCGTGTTGCACGCTTCTTCTTGCGGTAATATTTATTTTCTTTCATTTTTATGTGGGGTGCAACCAACACGATTAACGGAAACGGAAACGTGATGTGGATTTATCCGTTGCGTGCGTGCTTTATGGTTATGAATGCTTGCTGAACTTGTTGCTGAGTTGTTGTTCTTGTTGTTCTGGTTGTTGTTGTAGTTCATCAGCTGTTGTTGTTGTACTGGTTGTTGTAGAGTTGCTCTTGCGGCTGTCGAGTGCTGCGGCTTTCGAACGCGACTTTTCGTTTTCGATATTCGATTGTGAAATGGATTTGCGAGACTTTTACAAAAAACAGAATGCAACCAAATTTTGATGCTCTGTGTGTGTTTTGCTTTGGTATGTGTTTTTGCATATGTGTGTGTGTGTGTGAGTTGAGTGATTGAGAGCGATTGTTGCCATTGTGCCAATGTGCTGCGACATACAACAATTCTGTCTAAGTGTCCGTGTTAGCCAATTGGTTTTTCGAAACGAGTCAAACAATAAATTCGCTTCGACACGCCGAAGTAAATGAACCTTTGCATAAATAAGAGAGCGATCGTAGTTCAGTTGATGTGGGTTCTGAATTACATTTTTAAGTTCTCCATCTGGTTTTAAAATGGATTATTTTTGTTCCTTTGTTCTTGGCATTTTCCCATTAATAATTTGATTTATAAGTCCTTATAATTTAAAAAAAAAAAACAAACTAAAAATTACCCATTACGTATACTTAATTTTGCAACTTTTTTATTTTGTGATTTTATTCTAAATGATTTAAAATTTATTATTTTTTTTTTCCTTTTGGCTGACTCATTTCCCATTAAAAATTTAATTTATAAGTCCATAAGATTTGAAAAACTATAAATTTTCACATAACTTAAACATTATTTAGTCAATTTTTAAACTCAAATTTTCCTATAAACTTTTATATTTTCTGATCTTATTCTAGATGATTTAAAATTGATTGTTATTAGCCTGTTCGCTGACCCATTTCCCATTAATAATTTAATTTATAAGTCATTAAGATTTGAAACTAGAAATTTCCCCCTAACTTAGACTTTAAATACTTAATTTCAAAACTAAAATCTTTCTAGATTCTTGTCTATTTGATCAGATCGTCTTTTAGATGAATTTAAAATGATTTTATATGTAGATAAATCGCATTAATTTGTTTTCTTTATGTACTCGGAAAATATTCATAATAAATCACTTTAATTCGTTCTTTTAGTTTTTGCAAAGGTTTTAAAAAAAATGATAACAGTATGTAAGGAGTTTTTGTTATTGCTGCTGATAGCTGTGCATCTATTGGGCGCCAGAGTTGCTAGAGAGTGAGCATGCTTGAACATTGAGAACGTTGGCAACTCTGGCGAATGCTAAATACATTCACAGTTATCGGCTCGATGTGAACATAAAGTGAACGTTAAAAGTGTCAATCAAACGTGAACAGAAACCGGAAAGAGGTTAAAGGCGAACCGAACGTGTCATAAATTGTGGGGAAAGGTATAGAGATCGATAGTGATAGAGATAGAGATAGATAGAAAGAGAAGGAGATAGGGAGATAGAGAATAATAGCCAACCCGCAATGAGTTACTCCTGCCGCGCTGTGAGCCAACCACCGTCGGACTGTCGGGTAGAGAAAGAGAATTCGATTTAATTTGCTGCATCGGGGGCGTACAGCGCTGCGATGATCCATACCCGGCCAATGTCTGAACGCTCTGCATTTGCATGGGGTTCAAACCGGCGATGCCGGAGCCGCGACGCGAACCAGCTCCGACGGCGGTGTTGGGCATATTTGGCATTTGTGGACCGCATGTGGCTCCCAAGTTGATGTTCGAACAGAACGAGATGTTCGACTTGCGCCTCGAATTGTGGCGTTCGAATGTCTTTTGGGCCGAAAACGGTGAAGGTCGCACCAAATAGCTGTGAAATGAGATTGAAATAATTGAAATTTAAGATATATTTCAAATTGAATTAAAAAGTATTTATACGTGTACAGAAAGGAAACTACTTAAATACATAATTAAACAAGTAAGAAAGCTACAGTTGAGTATACTCGACTGTGAGATACCCGCTACTCATTTTGAATAAATATATTTTGCGGTATTTTTCTCAAAATATACTGAATATACTAAATATACTAAAAATACACCAAATTGTATATGTGGTATATCGATATAGTACCGCATTCAAAATATACCATAGACAGCACAATATACCAGATTGTCAGCCAAGGTAACTAAGACCCCTAGAAAGTAGGCGTTTTTGCCCATACAAAAGTATTTCTTTAATAACTTCGGCGATTGGTATCTGATCGCAACCAAATTTTTAGGAATCATAACTACTTTAGTTTTAATTGTATATTCCAAAATTCACAACTCTAGCTTTAAAATTACGCTTGTTATTTGATTTTTTTTGATTTGCGTGGGCGGAAGTGGGCGTGGCAAAATTTGAAACAAACTTGATCTGCGTGCAAACATAACAAATGCTGTCGAAAAAAAATTATAGCTCTATCTCTTATAGTCTCTGAGATCCAGTGTTTCATACGGACGGACAGACAGACACACAGAAGAATATATATACTTCATAGGGTCGGAGATGCCTCTTTCTACCTGTTACATACATTTCCTGCCGGCACAAAGTTATAATACCCTTCTACCCTATGGGTAGCGGGTATAAAAATATATATTAATTAATGTTACCTAAATAAAACAAATAATATAAATAAAATAAACTAAATAAATGAAATTAATAAAATAAAAAAATGAATAAACTGATTAATATAAATAAAGTAAATAATATATAATAATGAAAAATGAATTATTAGCGATTTTATTGCCTCTGTAACTCACATGAGATCGCCCTCCTCCAGCTTCAGATCACAGCTCGGATTGATTATCACATAGGACAGATGATTGCGCTTCTCGCTGACATCGTCGTAATCGATGGTGGGCAGATTCAATGACTCCATGCGACTGCGCACCAGATTCGCGATTTCCGCTCGCTCGATCTGCTGGGCATGATTATCGCGTGCTTCGTCGGCCAAATTGATCGAGTACTGCAAGAGATGTTGATGATGATTTCAATGCAAAGCAGCTTCAAAACAATGTAAAATACGAATTCAAATAATTGCTATTCACACTTGTCGATGTGTCTCTATGTATGTGTTCGACTGTGTGTGTGAGTGTGAGATTGTGTCTGTGTGTGTGTAGAGGATAATATATGTTTGTGCAACTAATGAGACGATCTCGTTGTTATTGTTATTGGGGGTAGAGTCAGGCATCCATATCCAAGAGCATGCTGAAAGAAGCGTTCAAGAACCCAAAACCAAAATCCAAAATCCAAAACCATAATCGTAATCGTAACCAAATCGAACCTACCTCACGGATGTGGCAGACAGACACAGAGAGAGCATTTCAGCTATGGGATGGAATGAGGCGATGGGGCATGAGTGATACTTACGGATGATCCCTTCCGCTCCGAGCAGCCACCGAGACAGTTGACCGACTTCTGACGGGGACGGTAACTGCCTGTGCCTGTGGCGCCACCTGACGACGGCGGTCGATACGTAACACCTCGCAGCATTTCCGTGCTGTCCTTTGTCGAATCTGGGGTGCCAGTCTCCTCATCATACTGTGCACAACACCATATATAATCGAGATTGTTGTTGTTGTTTGTTGTGGTATGCAAATTTGATGAAATTTCGGTTAAACACAAAATGATTTACATATTTAATTGATTTTTAATTGAAATGGCAGATTGTTAAAACTTCATTTATGCATGATGGATTTTTCGTGTGTATGTGTGTGTTGGATTTTTTTTCTTCTTTTTTTTTTGTTAAAGTATAATTCGGGCGCTGCTTTTATGTAAACGATGTTTTCATTAATATTATTTTTTGCATTTTTCGTGTGCGGCCAAACAATGTAACATTTAATGTGTGTGAAACTGCAAACATGCCAGTTGCGAGTCAAGTTTAAACAATTACAACTAAAAGCCATAAAACATGTCAAACAAAGTTTTGTATTTAGCTCACTTCTCAAATAAGATCCAATTAAAATACAAATTAATCCCAAAAGCATTTTCACTTTCTGTATAAAAAGCAATGCACAACAAAAATTAATAATGTAATTGAAATTAAATTTATATTGAATTAAAGGTGCCTGCAAAAGCGCATATTAAATTTGTTTTTTGTTTTTGTTGTTTTTGCTACTATCACTAAACTCTACACTAAATTAATATATCGATAGATTCAACTAATTCGAATATATTACCAATTAGCACTTAATGAAACAGTTCTCTAAGCTTTTGCTAAACTTTGCTAATTACTATTGATTTTTTTTTTGTGTTCAGCATTTTCAACTGCACAATTTGCAAAGTTTGTGGAACAAATTGCACGCAAAGTGATTAAAGGCGAAAAAGTTTGGTGCAAATTGCAATGAAAATGGCAATTTGTGCTGTGATACAAAATGAGCAACAATGTTGGCGAATCGATCATCAAATTTGTTGCTATAAATTATGTTTCGAGGTTATTTTAATCAGAGAACATAATTATTCAAATTAAGACAAAAGGCAGGAGTTTGAGGAGAAACTGGTTATCAAAATTGATTTCGTTCAAAAATCTTAACGGTGCCACACGCCCTCGAATATTTACAGTACTTTTTCCTTAGCAGTTACACCAACTTTTTTGAACTTGGCTGGCTCTAGGTTGAGTATTTGCTAGTTTAACCTACCCAAGTGTTTAATTTGCATAGTTGAAATTTTTTTTGCAATTTTTCGGCCAGATTCTAAATATAGAATTCTTTTTAAACCTAACATGAAGCCAATTGCTATGGTTGACGGATTTGTGGCTATTAAGATTGCAATATATTTGGCATTATTACAAATTATATTTGACACTTTTGCTGCCTAGTCTGCAAAGCCTGATGAGGTTTAAATGAATGCAACAGATTGCATTACATCGACTTTAAAATGTAGACCAACATGGAAAGTATCGATTAAAAACTTGTTTGTTTAAAACTAGGAAAATTTACAACAGAATAGCGGAAAAGGAGAACTTAAAATATTTTTATATTCGGACCTGGACGGTGGAATGTGAAATTCGCCATGCGGCAGGTCACGTAAACTAAACACAGACACGAGATTATAACAGCATGGGACACGAGGGCAACGGTCAAAGATAGAGTCTGAGTTGGGGAAACAGCGAGAAGGAGGGAAGTGTTGTGTTTGATGGTATCAAAAGCACCTATTGGTAATTCTTTCTCTATATATTGTGTTGTATGTGAATGAATGTGTCCGAGAGTGTGTGTGTGTGAGCGTGGCCAGCATTTATCCTGTGGTGCAGGACACACAACAAGCAAATGCAATCAACTAATTAAGGGGCGCATGCTAAACTAAACTTAATAAACGGAAGCAACAAAAAATAGAAGAACAGAAAATTTAAACTAAACAAACAGCAAGCTTTAATAGGGGAACAAGAAGTAGAGAGAGAGAGAGAGAGATAAAGAGAGAAAGTCATGCAAGCGCTCCTAACAAACTGTAACTAGGAACTATAGAGAGCACTCATACACATGCACACACACACACATGCACGCACACATGCGAGCGTTCAACGCTCAAACGATAAGCAAAATGCATTCAACACACAAATATTGGCCATAGAGATAGATAGCTAAGCTAAGCTAATGTAGCACTAAGAATTGTGGACTAATGACTAATGAGGCAAGCAAGTGACAAGAAGTATTGCATGATATGTTTTTTTTTTTAGATATTTAGTTTCCATATTAATTTGTTTGTTTTGTTTTGTTTGTTGTTGTTGTTGTTGGTTTTTTTCTAGTCTATAAAAAATACATGTTTTTTTCATCACTCACTGCGTGCGCGTGTGCGTTTTTCATTTTCAAGATTGTTTTTTTCAGTTTCATTTTTCTTTTTGATTTTAATAGCTGGTCAAGTCCAATACAAACGCAAATCAATTAGTTTAGTTTAGTCGCTTGAGACATTTGTAAAAAATATTAACGGGGCGTATGCGTAATTTATTATCTCAGTCAATTTGATTCATTTTTTTCTTTCTTTTTGCTCACACAAAATCAATTGTTTTTGGGGGTTCAGTGAATTTATTAGGGGTAGGTTCAGTGTTAATTTGTGGGACACTTCGATAATCATATCATTAGCTAATGCATTGATGGGAGAAGGGTGGTTGGCAGGGGGGAGGGGTGGAGAAAGGTAACGCCAAGTTCGGAGAGAATGTTCATGTAAAAGAAAAACAACTATTTCGACAATATTTTTTTGTTTTGGGTTGGTTGATTGATAGAAATATGTACAAAAATTGATACTAAATCAGCACGCTATGCTTTGGATTAATGATTGATTCATATAATATGTTAATAGAGTATTTGGGGGTACTTGGGTGTGGGGATCTTTCGTCTAGGTACTTGGAATAAAAATTCTAGAAATCTTTCAAAAGCAATTTTAAACTTTACGTTAATCGAAAATTAGTTTGTATATATTTTTTTTCTTTTATTTTTTACGAGTACGTTTCGAGTATTAGTTTGAAAAAGAGTTTGTATATATATATATATTAGCTGAGTAGTAGTATAGTATAAGAGAAGTATATATTTATATTTATATATATATTGTATAATTATGCAAATGAAGTTAAGTTAAGTTAAGTTAAGGATTATTAAGGCGCAGACTCGTCTCAAATGCAGTTAGTATCGAAGCGTAAGCGTGTGATTTAAAAATAAGTGAACCAAAAAACTAAAGTGAAATTAAGTAAAAATATAATTATTAGGCCTATTAAATTTGAAATGATAGAAAAATTTTTCAAAATGAAAGGCTAACACAAATTAATTAAGATTTGTGTACCTAATTTGTTAAGGCGAATCAAACAAGTTTCGATTAGAAATCAATCGAAATTATGTGAGCAAGAGAGGTAGAGACAGAGATAGAGAGTTAGAGAGAGAGAAAGAGACAGGCTGTGTGTGTGTGAGAGAGAGATATAGAGAGTGGAAGTGAGTAAGAGTAGTAGATTGTGTGTGTGTGTGATTGGATTTGTTTAGTTTAGTTTGTGCTGCCAAAGACATTTGGCTAAATGGAAAATTCTTTTTCTGTTCTACTTTCTTTCATTGTTTTTTTTTTTTTTGTTTTGAGGGCCCAAAAGTTGAAAATTTGTTGTTAGTTTAAACTGATTTGATATTCTCTTTATTTAGCAGCAATTGCTGCTGCTGTTGTTGTTGTAGTTGTTGTTGGTATTGCATTTGTTTTGGACTCACCGATGGACGCAAGCGCACACAATGCCTGCTGAAGGCGGAGAAGGGTCCCCATCTTTCGACCGGCGAGTTACTCACATGTGATGTGTCCGCATTCGATGTGTCCTGTGTGCGATAAATGCCAATGGGTATTTCGCAGGTGGTCGAACAGAGTTTCTGATACAATCGCCCATAGGTGCGTATCCACATATCGTCTTTCGTGATGCGCATCTACAGAAAAAGCGAGAGAGAGAGCGACTCGATTAAGTCATCCAATTCCATTAGGCAAATTAGGCAAATTCAGACTCCTAAGCTTACCGAGGTGAGAAATCCGCTGCCTGGAGCCTGATCAATGCCCAGCAGCAGGCGCACAAACGTAATCACATAATCCTTGACAAACGCCTGATAGAGCAGCGTGTCCAGCATCGAGGCACTGAAGACCGCACCGGCGGCGAAGGGGAGACGAAACATGTACGAGATGTGTGAACCGCGCTCCTTCTCGCGCTGCAATTAAGTGAGCGACAAATTAACCAATGACAACTGCAGCGAACGCAGCTCTGGGCCACCTCTCTACCGACCTTCTCCATTTTGCTCAGGTGCAGCGCGTATTTGTCGTGCGCCCGGAACTGCATGAATCTCATGTTCGAGCTCTGCGACAGCTCCGTGATGCTCTTGATGCTCGGAAAGAATCTGCAGAGGAGTTCGATTTAGTTTTAGAAGTGTTTGATATAATTGAAAGTCAACTTAGTCACTTCATACATAAAATATATACTAATAAAATATTTTATTGTGAATATTTTATTGTAAAAAAAATACAATTCAAACACATAGTTTCAGTTATATTTAATTTAATTTGAAAGTACACAAAAATAAGTTCTTGATTCTCGGAAAGAATCTGCAGAGGAGTTCGATTCAAGTTCGATTTAGATTTAGAAGTGTTTGATATATTTGAAAGACTTAATAGTCACATCATACAAATAATAAATAAATGGTAAATAGTAAATAGTAAATATAAATAACAATAAATATAAATTGTAATTTGGTAACTGCAAAAAGTCTCTTGAAGTATCTTGAATAGACTTAAAATTTGTTATAATTCAGATTAAGATTTTTTATTAACTTAATAAGAAAATAGCTAAGAAAAAAGAATTAAATTCTAATTCTTAGTTCAAATATTAGTTAATTCAATTTCAAAGTAATTTAATTTAGTAAAATCAGATGCTTTTGATGTTCAGTAAAAGGCAGCTTAAGAGTTTGTTTAGTGTTCGACTCCATTGCTGTAGTGCAAAAATCAACTCAATAGAAAAAAAAATGTGATAATCTCATGAGTAATAAAGTGACTAATTTTATTGGCTCTTTTTGAGCTGTTGAATATTCGAAATATATTGAATTGTTTGTATTGAAGTGGACAGTGAATGTTTCTGATAACCCAATAATAGAAATAGATTCAATACGTTCTTTATCACAAATATTATTATTGAAATAATTATTCAATAATTTAAAAGGAAATTGTCTTTTATACTATGAATAATATTAAATTAAATATCAATTGCAATTACTAAATTAAATTCTATATGCAATCACTTTCATTGAATTGTATTTTGCCCACTTACTTGAACATATTCTGCACTGCCACGATTGTGTTGCAGTCGGAAAGGGAATCCTCCTCGGCGGAATTGGAAAGCTCCTTGTTGACCACAACGACGCTCTCGGCCAGCGTGATTCCCGCTCTCAGCAGATCGTCAAGGCAGTCGATGGAACCAAGCATCCAGTAAACCTGCAAAAGGACACTTTCACTTACACAGCTGCTCCTCGAAGGAGCTTCAGCTTAAGGCTTACCAGCGGGAAGTATGAAAGAGCATCGAGAAAGGCGACATCGGGACGACGTTCGAGCAGCAAGATGATGGGATTCAATGAGGTCTTCGAACGGAAGTGAGCACGCAGCGGAATGATGAAGTTGTAGATGCCATTCGAGGCATAGTCAGCGGCCAGAATGATGGTCTTGTTCTGCCACTGATACTCCTTGGCATTGCGATAACTGCAGTGCTCACAGACCTGTCCAGAAAGAAAGTGAAAGGGGGAAAGCCGAACGAGGAATTGAGGATTGAAGTGTAGTTAAGTGATTGGACTGCCACTCACCTGGGCCAACTGCAGGCAGCAGAGTGGTTTCTTCTCTTTGAGCAGGTAGCAGAGAGTCGGACTGACACCGATGAAGGGCGACACTGGGGGAAATCCTTTGACAATACTGCAATGGACAATCGGAGCGAATACGAGTGTGAAAAGTGTCCCCGATTGCAGAAGGGAAAAGCGCTTTTCGTGTTAGCCCAAAACCAAACCAAAATCAAAAGAAGGTGCAGGGAATGAGCATTGACAGGCGACAGGCGACAGGCAACACTTGGAGGCAAGGAATAGAGTGTCTGGGAACAACTTGCAACAAACTACGACAACAACAACAAATAACAACAAGAGCTTGCAACTTATTCTCTATGTTATTTTTTCTGTACAATGTTTCTTGTTTTTTTTTTTTTTGTTTGAGGTATGTAACATGCAATTAATGTGGGGCAACGTAGTGTTTGTCTTCTCTGGACCCTTTGTTGAGACTTTGGCCTATCCTCGAGTTGCGTTCTTATTGTGGCAAACGACCTAAATGCACAACCAGAAGAAGAACAAGAACAACAACAGCAACTACAGCTGCCTACAATAGATAACATGAACTGAGGGAAGCGACAACTTTTTGGTATGAATGCAAAATGCAACTCAGGCAAAGTAAACAAAAACCAACAACAACAAAAAAGGAAGCTTGAGTTGCAGCCAAAGCAGAAGCAGAGGAAGAAGCAGATGCAGAAGCAGAAGCAGTTAAAGCGGTAACAGCAACAACAACAATAACAAGCGCAACAAAGTATGGTGGTTGCTGCTCGACTATGTGATACGCTGCAAAATGTAGTTGAGATAAAATCTATGCAAATGTTTGAACAACATATATCTTAATCTGTTTGATGATTTATTTGTGCTATTAAGAGTAATAGCATTTGACATTTAATTCTGATTAAAAAATAAATCGATCACAATCTTTAAATTCTCTCAAATATTTCTGTCTAAATTAATGTTTAATTTTAGTTTAGAGATACACGTGTTGCAAGTTTTTTCTTTTATCTTATAGCTGCAAAATGTTTTAGCTTTGAATTTAACATTCTCAAGTTGACAATGAATCTTACTATGTCGATGCTGATTGTAAATTATATTAAATTTGACAATAAAGATGTGTTCACTAAGATAAATGTTTCTTTTTCCAATGACTCTTAATTTGATTTGATGATTCTGAAGTGCATTTAATTCTAGTAATAAGAATAAAAGCACTTAATGCTTGATGCTGATTTTAAGGATTAGAAAATCTATAAACAATGCATTTCTTTAATTAAGTTTTGCATAATATTAATACAAAACCAACAGCTAAGGCTATTATGCGGTGAATATTTCTGCTATTGTTTTAAAGATTAAAACTTTAAATTTACTTTTGTATCTTTTTCAATCAAAAATAAAACATTCTTGAATCAAGATTTTAATCTTAAAATAAGATTATGATCCTAAAATGCAAATTTGGCATTTATAGATTGTTTCAAACTATAAATCTTATTTCAAGATCGTTCTTTTTAGGATGGAAAAGTCTTAAATCAACATATAGTATTTTTTAAATCTATATTTTTCTCTCTCTGTGTATAGATGAGTTTCGTTATACTGAATTTGACTATAATAATAATGGCAACATAGTGGAAACCTAATAATAATAATATGTTAGATTGCTAACACGAATATTTGATTTTATTACAATTTTCCTAAAGTTAAAATTGAACAGCTAAATCAAAGAATTAATAATTCATAGGTTATTAAGTGTTTTGGTTGCTCTTCTCAAGATATTCCTTTTTATAAATGTTAGATGTTGTATACAAATCGATTTCAGAACTGTCTTGGCTATATATGAAAGAGCTGATTTAATCATTTCAGATATGTATATAACATTTATGAAAGAACAACTATCAAATTAAACAAAATGAAAATATTTATAATCTGACCTGAAACCATTGTTGGTAAAGAAAAAGTTTTCAATTTTGAGTCTAAATAACATACTAATGTTAGTAGTATATAGAAATAATAGTTTAAACTACCCACAATCAACACTCGTCCCTTTTACAGGGTATGTGGACAAACAAGAGCAAGAGAGACTTATGTTAGATAGAGAAGAGCATCGTCAGCAAATCTCAAGTTGTTGAGGGGGCCACGTTCAAGGTAAACGTTGCAAGTCATTAAAAAATAGCCAGCGGCAGCCAACTAGCAACTGTCGCAACTGGCAAACAAAACATTGCGTAAGCAACAGCGACAAACTAACTGCAATAGCAAATAGCAAAAACGTAAGAACAACAATGAGGCAGCGAGACAACGGTAAAGGCAAAACGGATAACAACTCTTCAACAATGGAACGTTTGAATAAAAAAAAGTGTCCAGCTGCCACGGAGACACACACACACACGCACACATACTGATACAGACTGGCACGTTTTGCCTTCACTACTTGCCACAAAACGGCGGCAACTTACCCGGAATAGTCGGCGGCCCACACGGGACGCGCCAGACGCCGCGTCTCAATCGAGCTGCTTGACGTGAATGAAAATGCTGGCGGCTGGCCGAGCATTGAGGCGACACCGCCACCGCCACCGCCAACAGCTGTGGCCATAGCAGCCGCTGCGGTGCTGGTGGTGGTGGTTGTGATGTTGCTGCCACAGCTATCGTGCGAGCAACTGCAGCAGGCGCGTTGCAACTGACGCCGTCGTGCCGCCAGCACAGCCAACGTGCAGGTGCCACCACCAAGACCGAGGCCAAGACCGAGATTGAGACCCACATTCAGCCGCTGGCTGGTGGGCAATGCGCACTCGCTGTCACAGCTGTAGCTCTTCTTCATGGCGCGTCTGCGCAGCGGTGCTGGCCACTCGTAATGCGGTGGTGCTGCTGCTGCTGGTTGGGGTTGAAGTGGCTGTGATAGTGGTTGTGATTGTGGTGCTGCTTGCCCCACCACTGTGGTGGCATTGCAATGGCCACAGGAGCCAGCACCGCGCTGATACGAGTCCTCCGAGGAGCTCATGATGAGCGAATAGGTGCGCGATTGTGGAAAGTGCCCGCCCAAGCAACTGCGAGGAGTTCTTGGAGAGTTAGTTGGGGGTTCGTTTCTAAGCTACACTTCTGTTTAGTTTTGTGTGGGGATCGGGGTTTGAGGTTTTGCTAAACATCTTCAGGTACATCGAATACGACATTTACAAGTACATTCAAGGGGAGAGAGTTCGAGAGCAATACTTTCAGCAAATCTTTGTGAGAAAAGGCTTTAAACTAACTTTTGTTTTAAGTGGAGAATCCATTCTATGTCAACGGAATAGTATTTTGGAAACACAAGTTTCAAATGTGAATCAGATTTTTAAATAATATACATTTTTAATTTGAATGCTATTTATCTGATGTTTTAGCAACTCAATTTTCAAATTTAAATTCTAAAATGAAATATAATTTATGTGAAAGTTTTACTTGTAATAAATATATTACTAATAATAAATATATTACTAATAGTAATTATTGCTAATAGTAATATATTAATTACTAGTAATATAATAAACGATTATATAATTCAAATGTTTGCTTGCTGAAAATATTACTCAATTTCAAGGCTGCAAACTCTATTCAACAATTTTTTTTTAATTTGTTATGCTTTTGTTAAAAATAAATTCAATTTCTAAGCCGAAGGCCAGTTCTTTAGAAATACGTTATTTTTTATTGCACTTCTAGCTAACTTTTTAAGAATAAATTTATTTTCTGTGCATTTCATTGACTCAACTGATGTCCTCAAATATTCAATTCAATTTTCAAGAGAATGAAAGTTGATATTAAAAGCACAACCTAATTTTAGCAAATCTAAATATACGAAATATATTTATTAAAAGTTTTCGTTATTGATTTTATGCGACTTTCAAGTTTAACCCTTGTATAAATTATGATAATAAAATATTTATTAAAAATAGTTTCATCAAAAGTAAGGCAAGAGATAAAAGAAGTTTTTAACTTTGTATGGCAATTTTTCAGAGTGAGGGAAAAGATCAAAGAAATTTTAGGAAAATCAGACGAAAGTTCCAAAGAGGAACATTTAAAGGAAAATTTTACAGGTTTGCAGCCTTGATAGATAGAGCTATATACAATTTATAGCTAAACTAAGTTTAGTTTTAAGGGGACAGCTAGAGTAACATTATGGAAAACACTTAAAGAGTTTCGAGCTAGATTGTTGTTAACTATGTGAGTTGCACAATTGGATTGTTAGGTGTACACAATACAGTTATATTTTAAGTTAGTTACAAGAATGTTAGCTATACATAAGGGGGAAAGGGGAGGAGAAAGTGCCTCGATTATCAATTAGTTAAAGTTTAAATGAAAATTCCGATTTAGACTTTTAGACGCGCGACACAGAAAAACACAGACTGAGTAGAGTTTATTCAGAGTTGGAAATTTGGATTCTGGGGTTGACTTACGCTATCTTCTCGGAAGGCGAACGCCAGGGCATTTCATCATCGATTTCATCGTCGCTCTCGTCACCCTCCTCGCCATCATCGTTGCCGGCAATGCTGAACGACGACGATGTAAACATATCGGGGACAGGCAAAATCGAGGGTCGTCTGCTACCTGTGGCCAAAGAGACAGAGAAGTAAAGGAAGAAGCTGAGTTAATCAGAGTCCCCCACAAATATTTCCCCTATTTTTTTACCTCTACGCTGATTGAGCACATCGGGACTGAGCAGATTGGGATTGTTGGCATACGGCACGTCCAGATGATTGCCCGTTGTGGTCAGTGTGGCAGGTGTTACGCTCAGCGAGGTGCCTATGTTGAGGCCGACTCCTAGGCCACCGGATGTGGGTCCTGCTCCGCTGGCTGCACTGCTGCTGGATCCACCTTGACCCATACCTGAGCCACTTGCTCCGCCCATTGTCAGCGGAAGCGTTGTTGTTGTTATCGCTGTCGTTGTTGTGGCCGCCGTCGTTGCCAGTTGCGTTGTGCTGACCGTTGTGTCCTTTAGATTTTGCCTTGAGTCCGATATTATCACAGCCGTTGGGTTGTCGCTGGCTACGCACAGCACAGAGAAAGTTTGCAAGTAAAAGTAATGCATTTTTAGTTTCGTTTTAGGTTTAAGTGTCTTGTGTTTTTTCACGGTCGATTTGACTGCAGTGCACTAAAACGCAAGGAGTTATTATGTTAAGCACAAAATATTTAACGCTACTTGAATAAAGTCTTGCTTGCTGAGTACAACAAAATTTAAAAATTCTCTAAAATATCAACCGAAATAACAACAACAACACGACGGTAAAAGAAGCAGAAGCAATCGACTTATACGTAATCGGAAGCAAGAGAGAGCGAGAGCAAAACAGAGAGAAAGAGAGAGAGAGAGAGAGAGAGAGAGAGAGAGAGAAAGAGAATGAGGACTTGTAACGATGTGCAAAAGAAAAAGGACCTGTCGAACTCATTAAAAGTCCTTGCGAAATGCGACCGAAAATGTTCAGTTATCAAACTTTGCTTACTGCCAAGTAAGTTAACCGGCATCCTTGTCAGCTTGCTTGAGCCAATGACATTAGCTGAAAGTGGCACTGAATATGCCTCAACGGCAATCGGAAGAGAATAAAAGTATGCTAGCCTTGAATTTAAGTTGAATGCTTTGTAATTAAAAAAGACTTTAATCTTTAATTTGCAATGGAAACTATTCAATTTATATTTAAGATACTAAAACATTAAAAGCGATTATTAAGTGTTGTATACAAAGAATTTAATACATTTAAATAGTGATTGCATTAATATGACTTGAATTTGCATAAAAAACTATTTAGTTTTTATTAAGCTGCTGATAAATTGAAAGCAAATCGTTGCTCCATTTAAATTTGCTTAATTTGTGAGAGCTTAAATGTATTCAGTGTTGATTTCTATAAAGTAAAGGTAAACAAAGGAAAGTAGAAAACTATTCTGCTCGAAACAATGAAAACTGAATATTAAATCAATATGTTTTATGTACATTTGAACTAACTCCTTCTTGAAAATCTAAATATGACCAGAAAGCAAATATACAATAATAATATTGTGTACATTTGAATTAATTATTTAAAACTTTGAGAGCTGTAATGGTTATATATTTTAAATCAAAGCTTATTTTTTTTATATTTAAAATAAATCAATTTTAATTGAAGAATTTAATTGCATTTGGTATGTTTCGAGAATTTAAATTTGCTGATTTATTTGAGCAATACTTTCAGTTTTTCGTTTGAAAAGGATTCAAACTAAATTTTATTTTAAGTGGAGAAACAATAGCTAAAACTTTTATTTTGTAATATAATTTTTAAGTGTAAAGCAGATTTTTAAATAATAATTATAATTAATAATAATAATAATATACATGTTAAATTGGGATATTATTTATCCGAAGCAGAGCAAGTTACTTTTATTTATTTATTTTAAATTTCTTTATAATTCAAAAGATTTGCTTGCAGAAAAATCAGTTTATTTCATGGCTTCAAACTTTATTCAAAAAAGTTGAAGAAATTGTTATATTATAGTATTAAAAATAAACTAAATTTGTGCGCCGAAGGCCTTTGAAGCCAATGCTGCATATGCTGGTACTTATCAGCTAATAATGAAGTATATTTAATTGAAAAGACAAATATATATTTCAATTAAAACATCATCTGCTAATTTGCTTCCATTATATATTATATTAAGTTTTAAGCACCATATTAAAAATGTATATTCCCAGCTAATTTTAATACAATGCATTACATTTAAAATGAATATATTTTAATTAAAATATCTCACAGTTAAGCTCTCAGCCATAAGCCTGCTTCATATTAGCATTTTACATTCCCTAGCTGCCATTTATCAGCTAATGTCATTAGTGCTTTTGGCGTGGCAAAAGTTTTTGCGAAAATATTGACTTTCAGTTAACGCTAGTTTTCGGCTTGTAGTTGGAGCTGAACTTAATTACGGCTGTCCACACACACACACACACTCACAAAGAGAGAGACCGAGACCAACTAAGGCAACAAGCAGAAGAAGAGGAAGCAGCAGCAGAAACCGAAGCGCGAAGAGAGAAGTTTTTTTGGCTTGCTTAATGAGTTGGACCCAGGCTCATTTGTCGTCGCTTGTTGTGCCTTAATTATACTTACACGAACAGCGACAGCGACAGCAAACTATATATATTTGAAGCATTATTCTGACACGCAACAGTTGGCATATGCGGCGTATTATTATTATTATTGGTGAGGCAACAAATTGTTGCGTGCGCGGTGCGTATAATTTACAATTGACAGGGGACTGGACAAAGGGGACATCAAGAGAGCAATAACTACCATCCAATAACAGACGCAGGCAAACACAAATAACCCGAAAGTAAAATAAAGAACGTTAAGAAGAAGAAGACAACGGGGTGCAATATGAGAACATGCGATAAAAGCGAAAAAGTACAAAAATGTAACAACGAGTGCAAAAGCAAAATGAAGCAAAGACAAAAATAGCATCGCGGAAGTAACTGAAAAATATAAAATTTGTGTGTTTCGGCCGGATGTGTAATCACAAGGTGTGTTTGCGGTCTGTGTGTGAGAGTGTGTGTATCTGTGTGTGAGTGTAAAGCGTGTGTGTGTGTGTTACGCTAATGGCTTTTGAATGGCGGAAATGGAGTCGGGTCTAGACTCTAGAGGCATTTACAGGCGCAAAACTAAACATAAAGACACAGAGAGAGAGAGCGAGAGAGAGACAACAAGAGAGATAGAGCGAAGAAGAGTTTTGCGGGATCGAAAAAGAAAAGTTAGTGTATGCTGTAGTCGGTGTGATAGTGTATGTATATAGTAGGGCATGTGTGTTGTTGTGTGAAGTGTGAAGTTTAATAAAAGGGCTGATTATATTTTTGTTTTTTGCTTCATTTATGTTTTGAGTTTCTTTCGAATTCATTCCTTTTGGTTTTATTTTTATTGGGATGGGTTCGGGGGAAGATTCTTGGAGTCACACTCACGCACAAATAGTGTTGTAAAGTCACTGTCACTTGTTTGTTGTTGTTGTTGTTGTTGCAGTTGTTGCGGATACGAAAACGGTGACGGTGGCGGATACGAATACGGATACGGTTGCAAGTGTTGCCGCTCGGTTAGGGGCGTGCCTCCGGCAGACTCATAACTGGGACTGTGGGGCACACGAACACAAACAGACGGCACTGGTGCAATTGCCGCTTGGTTCAAAGCGGTTGCTGTTGTTGCAATTGTTGTTGCTGTTGTTGATGCTGATGCTGATGCTGATAATAATGTTGATGATGTGAAAGTCGTGCTAATTGTTGTTGTTACTGTTGTTGTTGTTGTTGATGTTGTTGTACTGGTTGTTGCTTGTATTGTTGTTGATGTTATTGTTGTTGGTATTGTTGTATTGGCTACACATACATTATACGATATATATGATCATTTATATACTTTATATATGTGTATCTCTATATTTGATATTTTATATATTGTATATGCAACAACTAAACTGAGTGCAAGTGTCTAAGTATGTGTGTGTGTGTGTTGATGTGTGTGTGTTGGTTGTGTTTTGTTTTTATATATTCTCTAGTTCATTGTCGCTCAAATGCTCACAAACAATTACCCAAAAATGGTTTTTCATAGAACCATTTCAGCTTTTTCTAATTGTTTTTTAGTTTTACTCTTATTTGAGTTTTTATTACTTTTTACGATAAAAATTATTATTATTGTGCATACAATAATAGTTTTTATCACTCTTTTGTTATATTAATGTGCAGTCACTACAAATTTTGAACTTCTTTATCTCATAAGCCATTTTCCGTTCTTGGATTATAGAACTAATCTATTTGACTTAAATTTTGGCCAGTAATTATAATTTGATTTATTGAATATAATATTGAAATCATAAGAAATGAAAATAATTACTAATAAAACAAATATTTTAAGCTATGATTATTTTTGTTTTGACTTCACAATTTTAATGCAATTTTTTGTTTGCAATTTTTGAAGATTATAAGGTCAAAACAGTATGAAAAAGTTCTAAGGAATTGATCAGAAAATGGCTCAAATATTGAACGTATTAAGCTTTATTATATTATATATTTTATATATTATATTATATTTAGCTATATCTCGCTAAGATCTATCAGGAATGTAATATGTACTTTATCAGTTCAAAATAAGAAAGAAATAGAAAAAATTGTTGAGTAAAGCTCAACAGGCAATTGAAAGTAGAAATTGAAAAATTATAACTAAAGTTAGAGAAATTCAGAGAGGCAGAAAGAGAGATAAAGAGAGTTTCATAAAGATAAAGAAAGAGAGAGAGAGGTAGAGAGCAAGAGAGTGGATCCAGAAAATTGTACAAACATAACAAAGCTGTGTTTTTATTTTTGTGGTTTCTTATTCGATTTAGTCAGTTTTGTCTTCGAGACGAGTTTTCAGCACAAGATAATTAATTAATGGAAATAATAATAACAATAATAGAATGCAAAACCTTCAAGACTAAATGAATAATATTAATTAGAGACGGGCACGCGCACACACATTGAAAGCATTTTGTTAAATATTTTTGTTGGTATTTTGTTTTGGATTTGCTTGCCAGACAAATTGACAAAAACGCGCAACGAGAACAACAAAATAAAGAAGAAATAATTGAATAACGAAACGAAAGAGACAGATCAAATTGTTTGGTATGTTTTTTTCATCGACAGATTTAAAGGCAGCCTTAAAGAAATTGAACTGAATGAAACTGAAAATGGAGAGCAAAAAACTTGTTGCTAAATAATATGAGTAATGTTGTCACATTTTGCACAAGAGAGACCATTCAGCATTCAAACTCATTCGTTCGTGTTCGCTTTAGTTTGTAATTTCATTTGATGGCACACACACACTTACGCACACACACACACACACACACACACACACATACACTCAGAGAGTGTGTCATTGTACCCACCAGTTGCTGGGCCACCGCCTCCTCCGATGGCAGAGCTGCTTGTGGCGCCTCCATCTCTGTTGCTGGCTGCCGTTGTATCCGTAGTTTGATTTTGATTAACGACAAATGCCGAATTCTCCTCTTTGGTAATGCTCATATAATAGCACGTGTCATCCTTTTTCATAATGTGCCTGGGTCCCGGATTCAGCAGTATGGTGTCCTCATAGAATTCCGGCAGCTCAGCCGGACGCACGCCCACCAAGGCCACGCCATACCTTAAGTAGTTGGTAGTTGTTGTTCATTCGAGTTGTTGTTGCGTGCAAATAAATAAATATGAAAATATGAAAATGTAAAGCAATTTTGGCATTTTACATAAATTTGTATTTCAATGGGCGTCTAAATAAATATGAAAGAGAGAGAGAGAGAGAGAGAGAGCTGCAAGTTTTTCATTGTATTATTTATGCCCAGCCAAGCATTGACTCCCTCTCTCTGGGAGTCCCATTCAAACGTCAAGCTATTCAACACAAATGTTAAAGAGGAGTTTTCACTTACTTGCGATGCGAATGAAAGCTGGCATAGGTGAAACTTTTACCCTCGTACTCCCCAAAGAAGCGACTGTCGCCGAGCACAATGTGATAGATCTCATTGCCCGAACACTTGCCATAGAGTCGATGCCATTCCTCAGGCGATTGTTGTCCCTCTCTGTGTGTCGAAAGGAATTAAAGTCGAGGAATTAAATGTGTATTAAGTTTAGAGATTTAACTCTGTTCTCCCTCACTCACTCTCTTTTAAGTTCAAATACTAATTAGAAATTCCCTACTTAACTAATGCGTCAAGTTTTACGCGGCGTATGATTAATCTGGCTTGCGTGTTGAGCGCCCCACAAGCCGCACATTCGAAGCCACAAAAGAACGCGCATTATCGTGAGCATTTTATTTATTTATTTACCTTTTCGCCAGCCTGCCTGCCTTACAGTATTATTTTTAATTTGCGCACTCGACGACAAGCGAAATTTGCATAAAACACAGTTTGATGTTAGAAACATTTGCGCATTAAATTTAATTAAAACTCTCGCACTTCATACAGACGCAACACAACACGACGCCTCCCCATTTTCATTTTCATGTTCGTTTTCATTTCCTTCGTCCTTGTGGCACTAACATACACACACACAGCTCTCTATCGTCTATAGTTGGAATACCCTAAGCTAATTGTTCAGCTAATCTGCATAAATCATTTTCTGTTAAACTCAAGTTTAAATTGGGAATATTTAGTGGAATTGAAAGAAGTCCTTGTTTACGTTTACAATTTTTGAAAAAGTATATCAATTGATAAATATGTATTTACTTTGGATAACAAATCACAACAACTTTTTTCATGCTGTGAAATTTGATCTAAATTTAGATGAAATATTATAAATTAATTCCACATATAATCATAAAAAATTGATTATTAAGGAATAAAGAATAAATGGAAAATATATTTTTTTTGTTATGCATTTACCTATAATTAAAAGATATTCATCGATTTTCATATTTTGCTCTATTAGCAGATTAAATTTTGCTTTGCTCTTATTGAAAAGGAATACTATAGTATATATATTGAAGATCATAAAGACTGAGATTGCTTAAGCTTGTAGATATTTATTCTCCAACTCGAAAGTTTAACAAAGATGCACTGCTTTGAATAAACTGTAACTGGATCCAAATGAAATGTATGTAGTACAGGTCTCAAACTTGATGGTTAAGTTAGTTTCTAGTTTCATATCTAATCTTCTTAAGCTACAAATGAAATAACAAATTAAACTATGGTACTAGACAGTAGTTGTATCCTTTAGTTTATTCTTTCCTTATTAAAACTGAATAGAGTGAATAGTAAAGTAATACTAGATGCTTGTTTTCGATAGCTAGTTGCTTTAGTTTGTTTACTCAACACGAAGCGTCAAGCTAAATACTCAACTTTTGCCCAAGTGTAACTAAATCCCAATTAGGTAAGCGGTAATTAAAAAATTGTGGCTTAGATGGAGAAACTATCGTGTGTCTGCTGATTAAGTCATTGCGACCATCTTAACCTAAATACTCGCTAAGCAGTAAATACGCTCTACACTAAAAATGGCACATAGAAATGTGTGTGTGTATATGTGTGTGTGTGAAGATAACAGTTGACACCAGTTGCCAGTTGCCGTGAACTGTGACGCATTGTGGCGACAAAGTTTGCTGACGCATGTGAAGAACTAAATGTTATACTCTGTGTTTTTTGTTGTAGTTAATTTTGTATGTTTCTTTTTTTGTGCTGCCCATTAACAGTTGACTGGACATTACGCGGCTCTTGGGTAGATTTCTGTATGTGCTTGCGTGTGGGTAAATACGTACTGTCCCCGTGACGTGTGGAGCAGGAGGGTGACCAATGTGCTGGCGCCGGGACAGGTGCAGTTGTTGGCTAACAGCGCGTACTTGAACTCATCCTCGCAGACCACGTGTTCGGCGAACTTCACATGCAGCTTGTGCTCCGGCCTGGCCACAGCGAATTTCCGCAGGATATGCAGTCGATAAACACAATATATATATGCAGTTATAATATGCCTCAGTTAATTCGATTTCCATTTCTTTCACTATTTGCTCGTGTAACTGAGGCGTGACAAAGTGTGTTCGACATCGCGCTGACATCGAGTAGACGAAACTCACCGAAATATTTGAACATACTGCGGCACATTCGGCGCAAAGTCCTTGACGGCCCACGACCGAAGTATAGTGTGCTCATCGGCCGCCGTTTTATCCGCATAGTTGCGAGCAGCCAATATGAAGCATGCCTCCGCCTCGTTCATGCGTGCTCGCGCCAAATCGCCGTCCTTCAAACACGAGCCCTGCACACAATCCCCACAGAAAACAGTTGCAAAATTCAAATGGTGAAATGTCAATGCCAATCTCGGAAATTGGGGAGACGCAGCTCCAAAGCAAAAGCCGAAGCCAAAGCCAAAGCCAAATCAAATCAGAGGCTTGTCAAATATTTGACTGTGCGACAAACCAAGCAACCAACCTGTATGTAAATGACACGCTGCGCCCAAATGGGCACCTGCAATATCATACGCATCGTTGTGTCCAGCTCCATGGGACTAAGCAGCACCACATAGAAGTCCTGCAGCAGGGGATGTGCATAGAACTCGTTGAGAAAGTCCATTATTGTGTCTGCATGCAGTGTTGTCGAGCACACCACAACATGCTTCTCGCTCTGCGCTCGATGCGATGAGTAGCTGCCTCCCAGCTTCTGTCGCTCCATCCACGTGAATGCCAATTGCTCAAACTGCCGAAAAGATTTAGAGAAAAGAAAGAAAAGAGTTAATAACACAGCCAAGACCTTTAACATTTATAAAAATAAAAAATGCCGTTTTTTGTAAAACGTTATACTATTAATATTTATAATTCATGGGGTCACAGAAGCCAGATTCTCTTTGCTACAAAATAAAATTAAATATGGCTTTTAGTACTAACAAGTTTAAGTTTAAACAGTGCGAGGAAAACGCATCTTGATTTCGAAAACATTTGATAAAAGACCAAGTTCTTATAAATAAGAGAAACATAAAAGAAAGTTGCAGTTGAGTGGGCTCGATACCCGTTATACACTTTCAAAAAAAGCAGAAGAGAAAGTTATATTATTCTTAAAATAAACCGAATTAATATAATTAAAAATACTAAAATGTATATAAAATATAACGATATACTATAAAAAATGTGTCAATACATTAATTTAACAAGAAATAACATACTTATATATACTGATAGTTTTTTTATGGCCAGTTTTATACATACATCTTGTAGGCACAAAGAAATAATAGACCTTTAATTTTTAAGACCAAGTTTCTTATTGTAAGAATAAAAAGACTGATCTATTACGTTATATTTTTATTTGTTCTGAATATGCGAACTGTTTATTTATGGCCGTTTATTATTACTGTCATTTAATTAGCATACAATAAATCAATTAATCAGCTATGTGTATTTGCTCTACCTCTACCTTACGAAATAAATTGAATCGAATGGCAAAGCGTTTGAAACCTTCAGAACCTTCTCAGACCACAATAAATAATGGTTTATTACAGCTTTAATAGCTGAGCTAGACAATACATTTTCTGAAATTATGATTGATATGAGAATTTTGTAAGCTAAACTAGTATTTTTTATATCATTTTCAGAAATTTCGAAGGATATGAGAATTATGTACTCTATATCTAGTATTTGAGAACTTGTCGTTTTTCAGATTAATGTTCTTAGTTTACTATAGTATTATAAATTCGTACTAAAGTAATCTTATATATTATACTATAATAATACTTTATATATATATATATATATATATATATATTTCATAGCTAAAAACTTGATTTTTGTTCAATATTTTCGACCATTGTTTTTTAACTTCAGTTTAGTTTGCAGTTTTGTTTCTGTCAAATGTTTGCTATCCAAGATGATTCATCACCCAAAACGATTGACAACAGCAAGCGTTGTATTGATATTGATTGATATATTGAGGAGAATGCAACATGACAGCATTTTGCACAACGCAATTGCATTTTGGAATTGCAGCATTAATAATTTCAATTAAATTTAAGTGCTTTCCGTTCAGGGCACTAAACACGCCTCTCAACAATTTGCTTACATTGTTGCTGCGATGCTGCTGCTCTTGTTGCAGTTGTTGTTGTTCATGGCTGGTCATAAATTTTTGGTGCGCGACTCGCGTACATTGACATGCAGCTTGTTTTGCTTGCTGTTTGCTGCCTTCTGGTTGCAAACCCCTAAAAGTATGCTACGCAAAAGTCGCAAAAAGCATTTGATTGATGCTCTTGTTTTGGGGCGGCAGCCATATTGACTGCTGTATAGAAAGAACTTTTGAGCTGCTGAGAGTACTAACACAATTGCTCCTTAATTGTGGAAGCTACTCGTTGTTGACCATGACTCATATTTATACAGATTGATGACCAGAGAACTTGTCTCAGTCTCATCTGTTAATAGTCGAATTGATTGATGAACATAAAACATGGCAGCTCTAAGCAGCTTAAAGTTCGTGTGTTTATCTAACAAACAAACAAAGGAACGCACACACAAATATTGTTATCGTTATAGCCAGACATGACTGTACTCATAACACAGCTCAGCTAAGCCTGCAGGCTTCGACTGGAGTCGAAGTCCAGTGAGGCATTAAATGCATTCACTCACCTGCGTGGGCAGCACAATCAGCGCCACACAAATCATGATGACCATATAGAGCTGGGATGGCCAAATATCTGGCACTAAATCGCCGTAACCAACCGTGGAGAAGGTCACAACCACGTAATAGGTGCTCTGAAACAGATTCAAATGACGATGTCCGGCGCGCTGAAAATGCTGAATGCCGCAAACACTAAAAGGAGAGATGAAAATAGAGACAGAGAGAGAGAGGAAAATAGTTTGTGGAACAGAGAGCTATTAATAGATTCAATGGAAGGGTCGCTTACCTGGTGAAGACAAGGCACAACAACGTTGCCGACAATATTGTCAACTGTTGCGACAAAGCCGATTGTGATTTTTGCATGGCTCGATGCAAATCGTTCTGCAAAACATATTTTGTAATTTTTAGAAAAGCGTGCTCGACTGTCAGATACCCGCTACCCATTTTGAATAAAGGCAATGATGTGTGGAATTATACTTCTAATATGTCAAAGATCATATTTGGTATATTGATATAGTATCACATTCTAAAGAACAATATATATCAGATATTGATATAGAACTACACTCAAATTATACTGTAGAGTAAAAATATACAAGATTGTAAATCAAAGCAACTAAGATCCGTATTAAGTTGGGGTTTCTCCCCTACACAAGTATTTCCTAACTTAATTATTAACTGATTTATTATTGTATATTCCAAGAAGTAAATTACGCTTGTTATTTGATTTTAGTCAAAGTATGGGAAAAATTTGAAACAGACTTGATTTGAGTGCAAAAATAACTAGTACTGTCGAAAAATCATAACATATCTTCATCTATAATAGTCTCTTAGATCTAGGATTTCATACGGACTGATAGACAGACAGACGCACAATACAGCCATATCGTTTTGGTTGTTGATGCTGATTGTATGATAAATGCACATATAGTTTATTGGGTTAGAGATGCCTCCTTTTGACTGCTGACATACATTTCCTGCAGGCAAAAACGTATGATACCCTTCTACTCTACGCTACTTTTGGTAGCGGGTATAAAGATAGAGAAAAACTTACAAACATGTTCTCCAGCGAACGTTTGGCCAGCCAACAGTTCAGGAAAATAGGTATGAAAAGATTGCGCAGCGGCGGATGCACAATCTGCATAATAATTAGTTATTAATTAATTAAATAATTAAAGTAGTAAATAGCTTACTCACCGTTAGTGCAAAGGGTATTGTCGTTACTAATTCTAGTATAAAGTGAAATGAGAGTATTTGCTGCCATATGTTGCCCTAAAGAAGTCATTAAAGTCATTTATTTCAATATAATATGTTCATAAGTTGAATTACCTTATAACCTAAATATGTTAGAACCAAAGATTGAGTTAATGACACCATGGCCAGCAGTAATTGTAGCACCCAGAGCACCGTGGGTCGATTCACCCAGAGTATTGCATCCCAGTTGATAATTGGACTCTCCTGGAACTCCTCTTCCGTCAGCTTGGCAGAGATGATAAACTCTGTCTTATTGGCCACTTCGCAGCCATAGCTGAAAGCGCATTGAAAATAAAGCATAATTCATAATGTTTTTCCCTTTTTAGCTTACCATGTTATAAATGTTGGATTTTTATCCAATATCACACGTATTATGTAGAGAACACACGACAGTAACTTAAGGAATAAATCGGCAATTCGTATGCGTAAGCCTTGAAAGAGAGCGAAAGAGAGAGAAAGTGGCACATAGAATGATATTTGGGTCAAATGACTAAATTACGAGTATGTTGCAAGGATGCCTCCATTTCTATTTCCACTTCCATTTTCCCCAATTTTTTTTCTTCAAGGTTCTTGCTAACTAACCCCAAAACTCAATGTGGTATTTACTTACACACACATATACATAGGAATTACATATATTTACCTGTCCACCTTTATCCAAGTTTATGCTTATATCAACCCATATCTACCCCACGCTTCAGTCTCTCTGTTTACTCCTACAATTATTTCCTGTGCTCGAATCAATATTTACTCAACTATATTGCGTCTGCTTTGTAATGTCATTCGCTTTCTTTCTGGCCTTCTTCTTACACCTGTTATTCCAATTGATTCATTTGTTGTTCTTATTGCTGTTGCTGTTGCTGTTGTGGGCAGCCAAACAAAAACTTTAATCGGTTTGACATAGGTTTATGTACTGCAGAGACAACTGCGACCAGCATGAAGTTCTTCTTCTCTCTCTGGTTTTGTTCAACTTGAGGGCAATTCAATTAACTGCTTGTAATTAAGTTAAATAATTGTACAGTCAAGCTTATCTAAGCTAAAACTATCTATACTCCATTATAAAGCTATTTGTAACGTGTAACGAAGCTTGTTCGTTTTAGAAGCTGGTGTACTTGTAACGATACGAAAGGTGTACGCGATCGCTACGGCTGTTGTCTGGTCGGCTGGGAGTGGGCTAAAGGGGAAAAATCCTTTCCGTTACATGCTTCCGTAGATTAATTACATTATTAATAAATTCGCGTACTTAAGGAAAGGGAAAATCGGGGAAAGACATACAAGGACAGTAAACAAAAGAGGTAAAGAGTTAGAAGGAAACTGGATGAAAGACAAGTTAGGGATCTACCTTCGACTTGGAGCACTTCTCCTTTACGTTGCACTCATTGGTGCAGACGCCCACCCTACCATGATCCTGCAAAGCCAATGGAAGAATCAATTTAAATGACAGGATCCCTTAGAGAAGCTCCTCGTTACTCAACCCTCCTCATACAAATGCTGCATGGTTCCAAATTTGCAAACTTACTCGCACATACTCAACATTATAACAAATTTATTTAAAACATAAAGAAAAAGGCAAATAAACAAAAGATAACATGGACGGAATATGAAATAAAGACGTTGAAATATTAAAGCTAATTTAAATCTATTTCATAAATACTTAAAAACTAAATAAATAGATATATAGAAATAAATACGATTAATAGAAATAGTTAGCCAATATTTCGTATTGCAATTTGTATATGGATCGCTAATAATAGATAGTTTTTATACACTATAAAACTATTTAATTAGGAATCCATATCTTTATATGGCAATGGACCATCGGCAAAAGCCCAGCCTTAAGAAACTTACGGTTTCTCAGGCGCAGCGAAGTGAAGCTGGCAGCAAAACAAATAAAAATAAACTTCGTTTGGTCTTTTACTTTTGCAATCAACAGATGCAATACACAAAAAAGCTCTGTAGCGAACAATATGAATAAAAGCTACGTATGTATAAACAAAAAGCTCACTTACAGCATTCTCCAGCGACGAAAGATCTTTCACAGCCGGTGATATGTGTGTGTGTGTTGTTATGTTGTTGTGGTTGCAGCTGTGGAACAAAACTTTAAAGCCCTAACCAAAAGCTTTCTACTCAAATGTTGATCTGAGCTTTTATGCCAGATGTTCCATTGTTTACTTTGTAAACAATTATAAATGTAATTCTAAAATTGCAAATTCATGACAGAAAACAAAAGTATTTACGAACAATATATATGTAGGACGACCAAATGACTATTGAAGTTTATTTACAACTGATACCTAGTATATTATACCACGGAATCACATGTAAATTTACATCAATTCTTCCATTCATCATATATATATGAACGTAAACAAGACTTTACATGAACAAAATAGAATACAAAGAAGCACTAATTAAGTGGCAGAAGGCCCAAAATGAACAATGTCGAAATACATATACTAAACAACACAAACATCTATGGCACGATCATCAGCTTCTTAGACATTTCCTCCAGTCGTCGCACGGTCAATTGCACATATACCACATCTGTGGTAATGTTTGCGTTCTCCTGGCTTTCCCTCTTAGGGACAACTCCCAATGCAAATTGAGGTGGCGGCGGTGCGGTAGCGCTGCAAATCGCTCCTCCAAATTTGTGCCAGATTGCAGTGCTGTCTCCCGCTTGCAGCTATCAGCTGATCTGCTGCAGCTTTCGCAGCGGTCGTGCAGAAGCTTTCAAAGCTTTCGTACAAGCTTTGTTCTGCCGACTGTCGAAGCGGAGTGGATGAGCTTTGCTTGGTGGCTTAACTTCATAAGCACCAACAACATCCAAAAGTACAATATGGAACTACGTGCCGTCTGATTGTGAAAGGAAAATCAGATCATGAATACATGTAAGCTTTATATCTGCAATAGTGCAATAGTTACCCTGCCTTTTTGGACGGCACCAGAAAATCTCCAAATTTTGTTCCCGCCTGTTGGCTATCGGCAGCTGACCGAAAAAAGGGGTGTTTTCACACACTTTCTCTATTCGCACTATGCACTTTTATTTAACTGAATATTTCTGTTGGCTGAATATTTATGACCGTCGCACTTAATTCTCAATTTATATATGTATTTTTTTTTTCCTGGTGCGACTTGTCACAACCAATTCAGAAAATGCCTTTTTGAGATTGCATGACCAGCACGAATGAGAAAAAACTGGCTTGTCAATAGGGCGTTAATCTTTGATGCCTTCTTAACTTCCCATTCTTTGACATTCACTGCCTCAAGATGCATCTATCGCAAAAATCTTTTTGTTGTTGTCAAGCCCCACACACAGATGGCGCTAATAAATTTGTGCCAACAAAATACAATTATCCTAAAAGTTTCTACTAACATTAAACAATTATTATACATTTAACATTTAACTAACAAAAATTAGATTATTAACATACATAAACATAACTTTAATAAATATATTACATTAACTACTATTTTCTACATCTAGTGCCGTGGCGCTGGCATTTTTTCCTACTTGGCAAAAAAAACCTTTGCCTACTTTTAGGCCCACCCAATAAATGTTGGCGGTCCAAGCGACCACTACAATCCCCCCTGCCAAAATCACACTTTGGGGTCATCACTCCAAAGAGTGATACTCGCTTGGACGAATTGTTTGATATGCGATTTACTGTTTTTAAATCTTTAACATGATATTTTAAAATGAATCGCCCTTGGGTATCTCCTAACTCATAATAACTAATGCTCAACTTATGCTTAATGCGAGATTTCACCAGTGTTGGAGTTAGGTTCGCATTAAAGCCTTTTTCAAAATTATTTTGTTGAAACCTTCGCCCAACAACTTCTGGACCAATTCTAAAATCTACTTCTCGACTTCTAAGATTGTACTGCTCTTCTTTTTCTTCGTGATTCCGTTTTATGCTCTGTTGAGTCGTTTGCCTTATTATATCAACGGAATCCGCTCGATGAAAACTAGCTGTACGGTTTTCTAGAAGTTCTAAATTTCTTAGAAGTGGATAGGTATTGCCATTAAGAATCATGTGTTGTCCAAATGCAACACAATATGGACTGACATTTTCTGCTAACTGCCTGCTGGATCGTAACGCACACAAAAACTCCTCAATCGATTGATGCTGCCGTTGCCTGGCTGACGACAATTGCCTAGGAGCAGAGTCAACTCTATAGCTTCCAACTTGAGTCGCTGAATTAACTGACAACCTGTGAAAGCCACCTTCACTCGCTTTCGACAAGTCCTGCGGATGCTGGGTTGCTACGTCCTCCGCAATACTCTGCTGCAAACTAACCATTGGTGGCACAACTGGTGCTAGATCTGAATTCGGCTGAACAAGTTCGGGCATACAAGTCGGTGCAATATTGCTAGAGCCTGTGATTAACAGATTTTGCGCTACTGCCTGGCTTTTGAATTTTGATAGCTTTTGTTCTTCTGAACTCTGAACTGCACTTAGTTCTTCTGCCAAACTCATGGATTTGCTTAACACAGTCTTACAACTTGGGCAGACTTCGTTATTTTCAGTCGCAGTACTGAAACACATATGATGAAAATAGTGATTGCAACTCGTTGTTAGAAGTTGAGCTGGATACTCTACTTCTTTCGAGCATACACCACAGAAAGTTTCTCCCGCCATTCTCTGATATAGTAGATTACACTTTCCACTAACGGGTCTGGCCATTTTGGATATTTATAAATTGCTAACTAAACAAAAAAAAACGTATGAAACACAAAACAATAATGACAGTAATAATAATAATAGTAATAATAACAAATAAACAGTAAATGCGATCAAACTCAAAAAAGATACCAATATAACATAAATAAATTTGGAACCATGCAACACTTATCGAAGGAGGAGTTGCTAACTAATAGTCGAAAGTAGATATTGAAAACAAAGAAAATAGGGAATCTGAAAAATTGCTCCAGATATAGCGGCAAGTTAAGTAGTTCGAAACCACTTACTCGTTCCAAGCGAATATCTAGAAACAATATCCAAATACAGATAGGTATTGTTGCATCGCTACCACTTACACTCGTATCCACGCAAAAGATAACGACCATGTTCGTGTGTATTGATTAACACAGAATGAAAAAGTAGATGATGAAAAAGAAAATAGGAAATTCGAAAACACAGATAGATTTTGGTCACATCACTACCACTTACACTCGTATCCACGCAAAAGATATCGACCATGCTCGTGTGTATTGATTAACACGGAAAAAAAATAGATATTGAGAAAAAAGAAAATAGGAAATTCGAAAACATTGTTGCAAATACAGATCGATTTTGGCTGCTTCACTACCACTTACACTCGTATCCACGCAGAAGATAACGACCATGCTCGTGTATCGTGATTAACACAAAAAAGTAGTATATATTGAAAACAATGAAGTCGTAGGGAAGTCGAAAAAAACATAGTTCCAAATATAGCGGCAAGTTAAGTAGTTCGGAACCACTTACTCGTTCCAAGCAAATATTTAGAAACAATGTTCAACCACCGATAGATTTTGGTTGCCTCACTAACACTTACACTCGTATCCACGCAGAAGATAACGACCATGCTCGTGTGTAATGATCAACACAGAATCAGAAAGCGGACGAACTCCATTGTTTACTTTGTATTGACTGCAATGTTTCTATCTAGCGGCAAGTTGCAGTTTTATCCGCAAGAAAACTTGGCTCCAGCTAAGACTCCACATAATCACCAATACAAAATATTTCGAAAATATTTTTTTTTTCGAAGACAGGCTAGCTAACATAACAATATAATAAAACAATAATGCTAACCTGGCCTCACGTTTGGGCGCCAATTAATATAATTAAACTGTAACGTGTAACGAAGCTTGTTCGTTTTAGAAGCTGGTGTACTTGTAACGATACGAAAGGTGTACGCGATCGCTACGGCTGTTGTCTGGTCGGCTGGGAGTGGGCTAAAGGGGAAAAATCCTTTCCGTTACATGCTTCCGTAGATTAATTACATTATTAATAAATTCGCGTACTTAAGGAAAGGGAAAATCGGGGAAAGACATACAAGGACAGTAAACAAAAGAGGTAAAGAGTTAGAAGGAAACTGGATGAAAGACAAGTTAGGGATCTACCTTCGACTTGGAGCACTTCTCCTTTACGTTGCACTCATTGGTGCAGACGCCCACCCTACCATGATCCTGCAAAGCCAATGGAAGAATCAATTTAAATGACAGGATCCCTTAGAGAAGCTCCTCGTTACTCAACCCTCCTCATACAAATGCTGCATGGTTCCAAATTTGCAAACTTACTCGCACATACTCAACATTATAACAAATTTATTTAAAACATAAAGAAAAAGGCAAATAAACAAAAGATAACATGGACGGAATATGAAATAAAGACGTTGAAATATTAAAGCTAATTTAAATCTATTTCATAAATACTTAAAAACTAAATAAATAGATATATAGAAATAAATACGATTAATAGAAATAGTTAGCCAATATTTCGTATTGCAATTTGTATATGGATCGCTAATAATAGATAGTTTTTATACACTATAAAACTATTTAATTAGGAATCCATATCTTTATATGGCAATGGACCATCGGCAAAGCCCAGCCTTAAGAAACTTACGGTTTCTCAGGCGCAGCGAAGTGAAGCTGGCAGCAAAACAAATAAAAATAAACTTCGTTTGGTCTTTTACTTTTGCAATCAACAGATGCAATACACAAAAAAGCTCTGTAGCGAACAATATGAATAAAAGCTACGTATGTATAAACAAAAAGCTCACTTACAGCATTCTCCAGCGACGAAAGATCTTTCACAGCCGGTGATATGTGTGTGTGTGTTGTTATGTTGTTGTGGTTGCAGCTGTGGAACAAAACTTTAAAGCCCTAACCAAAAGCTTTCTACTCAAATGTTGATCTGAGCTTTTATGCCAGATGTTCCATTGTTTACTTTGTAAACAATTATAAATGTAATTCTAAAATTGCAAATTCATGACAGAAAACAAAAGTATTTACGAACAATATATATGTAGGACGACCAAATGACTATTGAAGTTTATTTACAACTGATACCTAGTATATTATACCACGGAATCACATGTAAATTTACATCAATTCTTCCATTCATCATATATATATGAACGTAAACAAGACTTTACATGAACAAAATAGAATACAAAGAAGCACTAATTAAGTGGCAGAAGGCCCAAAATGAACAATGTCGAAATACATATACTAAACAACACAAACATCTATGGCACGATCATCAGCTTCTTAGACATTTCCTCCAGTCGTCGCACGGTCAATTGCACATATACCACATCTGTGGTAATGTTTGCGTTCTCCTGGCTTTCCCTCTTAGGGACAACTCCCAATGCAAATTGAGGTGGCGGCGGTGCGGTAGCGCTGCAAATCGCTCCTCCAAATTTGTGCCAGATTGCAGTGCTGTCTCCCGCTTGCAGCTATCAGCTGATCTGCTGCAGCTTTCGCAGCGGTCGTGCAGAAGCTTTCAAAGCTTTCGTACAAGCTTTGTTCTGCCGACTGTCGAAGCGGAGTGGATGAGCTTTGCTTGGTGGCTTAACTTCATAAGCACCAACAACATCCAAAAGTACAATATGGAACTACGTGCCGTCTGATTGTGAAAGGAAAATCAGATCATGAATACATGTAAGCTTTATATCTGCAATAGTGCAATAGTTACCCTGCCTTTTGGACGGCACCAGAAAATCTCCAAATTTTGTTCCCGCCTGTTGGCTATCGGCAGCTGACCGAAAAAAAAGGGGTGTTTTCACACACTTTCTCTATTCGCACTATGCACTTTTTATTTAACTGAATATTTCTGTTGGCTGAATATTTATGACCGTCGCACTTAATTCTCAATTTATATATGTATTTTTTTCCTGGTGCGACTTGTCACAACCAATTCAGAAAATGCCTTTTTGAGATTGCATGACCAGCACGAATGAGAAAAACTGGCTTGTCAATAGGGCGTTAATCTTTGATGCCTTCTTAACTTCCCATTCTTTGACATTCACTGCCTCAAGATGCATCTATCGCAAAAATCTTTTTGTTGTTGTCAAGCCCCACACACAGATGGCGCTAATAAATTTGTGCCAACAAAATACAATTATCCTAAAAGTTTCTACTAACATTAAACAATTATTATACATTTAACATTTAACTAACAAAAATTAGATTATTAACATACATAAACATAACTTTAATAAATATATTACATTAACTACTATTTTCTACATCTAGTGCCGTGGCGCTGGCATTTTTTCCTACTTGGCAAAAAAAAAACCTTTGCCTACTTTTAGGCCCACCCAATAAATGTTGGCGGTCCAAGCGACCACTACATATTCTAGGTGACATGAGCTATTACTGCAGTTGATGAAGAAATTACAAATAATATTATTGATATCGGATGGAAGAAGTTCTGAGTAGACAAGCAACAAGAGTAGTTCTTATTTATGAAGAAACTACAAATAATATTATATTATTTGATTGGAGAATTTTCCAATAGACAAGCAATAAAAACTGTTTCGGATGTTAAAGGTAAAAGCACAAAAAAAATTTATTTCTATAAGATGAAATAAGTTTTCAATAGATGTTCTAGCACTTGAAGCAATTTCCCAAGAAGTTGTTCCTGAAAATAAATTCCATTACGCAAAAATCTGTTTTATTCCGAGAAGAGTCTTTTTATATTATCACCATTGAATTACACCAACTTGCACTTTACTAATGAGTTTAATTATAAGTTGCTTAATGAAATATTGAACATAAACAAATGCTTAAAATAATTGCATATAATTAAGTAAACATTACAATAGAAATACTCACTTGAACGCTGATTCTTAATGAAATAGAGTTGCAGTCTTTCTTTGAATGTATTTTCATTCACATAGTACTCCACACGCACTCTGAAAATGATAAAAGACAAAAGCGAATCGTATTAGAGATTGCTATAAATGTAATTCAATCGGAAAGCCGCTTACACAATGTACTTTGGCTTGTCGCTTTGTGTAACACAAAAAAAGAAAGAAAATATAAATTGATGCATTGTAAAAATGCTTTTCCATTGATTGAACAGCGATAAAATGGCAATTGAATTGACGCATCTTCTGCACTCGACAATTGATGCGCTTACTTATCACATTATATGGAGCATAAAACCAGGTTGCCAATGGCAGCAGCAGCAGCAGCAACAGCTACAACACAGAGGCATGCCTCTTAGAAGGTGCGTGCAACGAGCATCAGCCAAGTACATATTAAAATGTCAGTCCAGAGACGAATGCACACACACACACGCACACCCACACACACCCACACTCGAGCATGTGTCTGTTGCAGCACGTGTCAGCTGGCTGATGTGGCATGCAGCAGGAAAATCAAATATGATACTAGCATAAAAATGATACATAAAACTCACAAGAAAGGAATTTAGTTTTGCTGAGAGTAGAATATAATATCAACACATAAGTCTTGGCTTATATTAAGCATCTGAATAGTTGAAAATGACACTAAATAAAATCGTAATTGCTTTTTATGGAGATTTAGTTTTATGTGTTGGTCTTCAAATATTTTTCGAAAATTTAGCTTATTATTTAATAAAAATTGTTTGTACAAAATAACGTTCTACATTTTTCAGTTTTAACGACTTTTATTATAAGAATCAGAATAGCTGAAATAGATAATAATTGCAACGGTAATTGCTTTTTATACAAATTTGATTTAATATGATGGCTTTCAAAAATTTTTGAATATGTACTTTATCATTCAACGAAAAATTCTTGTATAAAATGATGTGCTAATTTTGTATTCCCTCGATTGCAGTAGGCATCATTGCCATGCAGAAGTATTTATTAAATAACTTATACAATTTTTATCTGATCGTAATCAAATTTAACTCAGGAATAATTAACTGAAATGTGAAGATTCTGTTTAATATAATATATTGTTGCATATATTTTAAGGTAACTCAGTTTATCTTAAATTTGAAAAACATTGTTCAAACTATTAAGAGAATGACATTAAATTAATTATTTGTTATTTTTCGTAAGAACTTAATATATGTATGTTAATAATAATTCTTCTGTGTCTAAATATTTTTAGATAATTTCTTTTATTTTAAATTAAAAATCATTATACAATTTAATAGTTTGTGCTGAATTAAATTATTTTTGGTAACTTCTTTATTATGCGCTTATTATTAAACGAAATGCATTTAAAGTGTGTTTTAAACTAAGCAACTCAAACATCGAGAGTGGTTTTAAAGCAAAGATCAAGCCAATGAAATTTGTAAACAAATTGGACTGCAGCACGTTCTACGGCGACTCGAAATTTGTTTGAAAACTCTTTTTGTTTGATGCTTGTTGCCTCACAGTTGTTGCTTTATTTATTGGCGCAGCTGTTGCTAAAGCAATTTAAACATTGCGCTGTGCGTGCAACGTGGCGTATGGGTAACGAAATGAAAATGTTTTTCCAGCAATTGCACTGCAGCTGACAAGTTGAAGGCTAAAATGCACTGAGTGCAAACACGCTCTCGTATATGGACCGCAGAATACTTGTAAGTTTATTCAAGCCAAGAGACGCACTCGTTTATTTGGCCATAACTCGAGTCGAGCTGCGTCGAGTGCTGCGTAAAGACAAAAAAGCCATTTAAGCGGACTGCAAATGAAATCACTTGACTGCTCGTGACAGGATTTGATTGTCCGCCTGTCTGTCTGTCGTGTCTCGAGATGAAAGTAGTCGGACTCGACTGGACTCGACTCGCCTCGCCTCGAGTTGAGTTAGGACTCGAGTAATTAAAGGTGACGCATTTGCTTGTTTTTGTTCGAGACAAAAGAGCATTCAATTTGGCACCTTTCTGTGTGTGTTGTTTCATGGCTGTTGCTGTTTCTGTTTCTGTTTAAGCACTCAAAGATATTAAGGCTGAGAACTAGACAAACAAACAAGTGCTCTGTGAATATTCATGTCAAGGTTAACGCACGCTTAGATAAAGCGTAGGTTCGGTCAACTTCTTCCAGCTCCAGCTCCTTCTTTCTGTATGCCGGAATAAATGGCACCCGTGGGGAGCAAGACAAGTGGCAATGACTGCAGTGCGTGGCAAAATTAACAGCTTGCTCGCAAGTGACCAATCAGTTATGGCACACAGCCACACTAAGAAGAAAGCGAGAAACCGCACTGCATACAATCAACTCTGACCTTGCCAGACGGAAATTCGCTGACGCTTTTGGCGGGTTCATTCCACTTCCAGTTTGGCCATTGAACGCGGCAAAATAATTTCGTTGCAGCTGGTTATAAATTTTCGGTTTGTGTTCAGTTTGCAACGCTTCGCACACTCGCAATGCCAATCAAAGGGCAACAAGCTGATCCCAGCTGACAACACAACATGCAACATGGCATCTTAAGCATTTGATGCTGCCACCCTTTGGGGGTGCCACAAACAATGCCAAAGTTCAGCAACATTCACAGCATTCAGTTGAACTCAAGTCGGAGACTTTGTTGTGGCCCGCAGCTTTAATTTCAGCAACTAACCAAAATGTGTAAGCTTACAATAATATTTGATGGTCCAATGACATTTGTCTTAAGCACTTGAATATGATTGCACATAAGAGCACATAAAAGGCTTTAAGCAGCCGAGGAAGCGCTGAGTTGATTGTGCTGCCAGCTCGAGAAGTTGATGTCTTCTTAAGTCTTTAAGTTGCCTTTCAACTTTCAACGCAGTACAATGACACTGCTCACAAGTGGTTGATTATAATTTCGACAGAGAAGTGTAAACATAAGCTTGTAAGTTTCTAAAAAATGATATGTCTTGAGGGTATTTCCTAAGTAGATGGAAAGAAAATATAAAAAAGGGTGTTTTTTTACTCAAAGAGTTGCTCGCTTAATTGATTAACTTTTGGCGACTTTTATAAAAATAAGAATAAAGTATTAGTGCTGTCTTCTTTTTTGTAATCCAAGTGACTTGGCAAAAGTTCGTGATTCGATGAGGAAAAGCTTTAAAAGAGTTATTTATTTAAATGTTTAATATAGCTTAAAGTAGAGCTTTATTTGCGCTACGTTTTCCGTGTTTCAATCGATGGCAGGCAACTCGAAATATTTGTTTGGTAAATAATTGAGTAAAATAAAGTTTTGCTGCCAAAGTTTGTGGCCAAACGATATGTGCAAAATTTGATGTTTGCCAACAGTGCGTATGCGTAATGTGAGTTTGGCCACAGCATTTGAAACTCATCGCAATAATTGCATACACTTGTTTGCCTTATCAAGTGTTTTTTGTCGGCGACTAAAAACATTTTTGCCTCGCTCTTTTTTGACTGCGATTTTTTCGTTAAAGCTCATTTTCGAGCACTTATCGTAATGTTTTGCCTTGCGGCGCTGCAAATTGCGTGCTAATGTGTTTTTGTTGTTTCATCATTTGATTATGGCGACTAAATTTAATGTTGATATTGAGTTTAAAGCTGAATCTGCCCAGAGAACTCCACTGCCTGAGGTCCTTTTTTCTTCGCGTTCTCTCTTTCCCCCTCTCTCTCTCTCTCTCTCTCTCTCTCTCTCTTGTTGTATTGTTTTACCTTTATTGATTTTTAAATGTGATTTACTTTTCGTCTTTTTTTTTGGCGTCTTTGGCATTTAGGGATAGATAGATTGAGAGGCTCTGGGCTCACATTTCTATTAGCAACAGCATCATGTTTACGGGCGCACAGATTTGATTACAAAACTTGATTAAATTTCACTCAAAACGCAATTTCTTTTTTTAAAGCACCCGGGTACCGAAAAATCAAAGCATAACAAAAGCGTTTCCTCTATGAAATACTTGACATAACAAAGGAGAGGCTCCGTTTTTCTCTGTGTGTGTTGTTCACCTTGTAGGCAGCACAAAAGGTCCACGCAACACAAAAGCCTAAACAGAGCTCAAGCAAAAAAAGGAGTTTTTGCAGCTTGTTTCGTTGCTTGTTCAATGGGTCAAAATCCAATTGAGATGCGTCCGCCTGTTTGGCGGTCTCAGCTGGTTTATTACGTCGCCAACAACTCTCGTTGAATATGATATGCTTACGGACACGGAGTTGCTTGCAACGCTCGTTGGACTTGTGTGTGGATCATTAAACAGTCGCTCGAATGAGCTCAGCAAGGATATAAAACAAAAAGCGCGTGCCTCTTAAAATCATCCTGAAACGAAACTCAACTCAACCGAACTGAACTGAACTGTTTCGGTTTTGCGTTAAGTGCCCAGCGTGCAGCCATTGCCCAAAGACATTCGCATTGAATGTGGACCATAAAAAGTTAAGAGCTCTCTCTTATAGTAAAGACGCCTCAGCGAGCACATAATTACCGCAGTCGAAACTGCAGCTAAAGATGGACGGCGAGAGAAGAAAGAAAGAAAGTCAAGCAATGAAATATTTTTAATGTGCTGCTTATCAAATGCTTCCCCGCCCCGCCCCCCACAAGTGCTTTAAACAAACTGAACGATTTTTAATTAACCTTCCAGGCAACATTGAATTCGCATTAGATTTCATTTGTAAAAATGTTTTGTAAATGAAACGGGAAATGTGATTAGTTGTTGTTGATGAACTAAAAATAGACTTTTGTTCTCGAGGCGTCAGACACTTAGCTCACTATTGGCGTTCAGCTCGCTCTGAGTGATGTGAGCGCTTTTAGTTGGCATTTTATTAGATTTGATTGCTAATGGCAATCGAGTTATGATTGCTACTTAAATGCTTTTCTATTTTCTATTACATTTAGTTGACGCGGCGCGCTCTGCTTTAAAATCAATAGAACAACCAATTGAATTAGCTCCAACGTAGCGTATACGTAATTCGATTTACAGCAACAGCAGCAGTAGCAGCAACGAGGGAGGAACAAACTGCTCTGCTGTTCACTCTGGAATATACGTACCTGGGTATACGATCGTAGGAGTCCCATGAGGAGAGACAATTGTAGGACGAGTTGCGACTGTTGCCGGCCATATTGCATAATAGATGATCCATTGGCCAGTCGTTTTCAATTAGATATCACACGCACTCAACTCGCACTCACACACATATGGACTATCACATTCACCCAGTCGTATGCGTGATATTAATTCAATATTTTAAGTTTATAACTTTTTCGCGCTGGTTTGTTTTTTTTTTTTTTTTTTGTTTAGTTACCAATTTTTGCATGTGGCAAATGGAGCTTTTAGTTTAATTGCCATTTGAAAGGGCCGGGGTGGAGAGGGAAGGGAATATATATTTTAAGTGCAGTTCGCTGTTAGCGATATTTGATTGATGTGACTTGATGTATTTGTGCGCATTTGTTATGCATGTGTAGCGCGCATGAAAGCGCGCCGAGTTGAGTTGATTCGAGTCTAATGACTCCCTTAGCTCAACTAACACTTAACTCAGTTGGTTGTTGTTTCAGTTGTTTCTCTGTTGTCTTAGCCAATTCTTAAATAATTGATCAGTCGGCGCGCGTTTAAGCCTTAAGTTGCAATAACTACACACAATACATCGATTGGGTCTTTAAGGCAAGCTATGTTGGCTGTCTGTTACTTCAGATGCTTCAAGTTTAATCAAAATTGATTGCTTGCCTGCAATTAATTTCTTGTTTGAGCACGCAATTCAGAACGCAGTGTGACGCCTTCACCCAAACACACACACACACGCACGCAGATTTTATGTGAGTGTGTGCGTGTTTACCAACACTTGTTTGTGCTTTGGCCATTTAATAAATTTATTGGCGTCACAGCCTTGAAACGAAATGGAAGCAAATGGGGAACACTCCACTTCAATGACATTTGCTGAATGTTAAACACGAACTTAAGCTTAGCAGGATTCTCTTCTTTAAAATGTTAATGAAAATCCTTTTTATTGCCATTTTGCTGTCCTTGACATATCTGATAATATGTTGCCATTTATAATAATCAATTTTTTTTTTGTTCACTTTATGGAATTGCACTTGTTAATTGATCGTATTTCGGTCACGTACGTGCTTAATTTGTTAAATTAATGGCATTAACACATGTTTTTTAATTACTTGTTAAAGCAGTTTTCAATAAACACCTTTTTTTCGGTTTCATAAATCAACGTGTCACATTTATATTTAATTTTGTTTTAATTGCAATTTAATTGTTTGGCTTTTTTTAAAGTGATTTAACAGACAACTATGAAAGAGATAAATTCACAATTTATGTAGCATACTTTTCAAGTGTGACATTTAATAAATTGACAACAGCAAAAGACTCATGATTTGCCTTGGCAAATGTCTTTGCCGACGACAAATTTGTTGTCGAGATGACAATGCAAATTATATGATTTCTCTTTATTTTTGCCACTCAACAGCAACGCAACCACAAAGCGAATTTGGTGTCAAAGTGGAAGTCATCAGACGTGATCCACGGCCACTTAGAGCTGCTGTGAAACAATAGGCGACTAAGTGACATATTGACAAATGACTAAAGCACTGTCAAAGTCAACGCAAATCAAAACGCAAATGCTGAGCTAAACAACGCAACAGACGGCTTTCAATTTGTCCATAGACCCCGGACACGGACCGAAGCAGATGACGAGAAGTATATTAAGGACATTTGGCGTTGAGCTGAAACCATGTTTTGTGGTCGCTGCCATAATGGTTTTTTCGAGTTGACTGTTTAAGAAGCATCAAGCAAAAGTCAGCAAAGCAACAGCAGGGAGCTTTAATGTCGTCGGTATATCCAATTTACATTTGCTGTCTCAAGCAGCTGCAGTTTACGACCAAGACTTGAGTTGGTTTTTCAATTAAAAAATTCTAATCACTGCGTCTTAAGACTTTTTTTTTTTGGGATAGGAACGGGAGCTGCAAGGTCGATATGCAATGGCCAATGGACTCATGCATATTTAAGGCAAAAACGAAACCGACAAACCAAACCCAACCAAAGCAAACTGAATTGCAATTTGCATACTGTGTACACTTTGCGACATGGCAGCGTACATATTTCTTTGTCATTGTCAATGACTGAATAATTGATGAATTTCCTGTGATTAATTGAAGTGCTTTTTTGGTTTTGATAACTCAGGCATGACACAAGCCGACGCAGCCACAGAAACATACACCACACTCAACACACACACACACACATAGTCACCCATACACGTGCTTGTCACACTTCCACGCATGAATATCACGCATACGCGGCGTGTGCTTATGTTTTATATTGATGTTAAAAAGTTGTTCGTATTTTTTTTTTGCACATATTTTTATTGTTATTCTTCCGCAACGCAAACAGTGTGTCAATTATTCAGCATTTTATACAATACTCTCTTTGTATGACCCTGAAAAGGTAGCATGAAAATTTCGAGAGATCTTATTAATCATAGCGCAACTTGCACTCTACAAAATTGCAGTCCCATTGCGAGTCATTTAAGTTGTATATTGTTTTGTAGTTGAGATTGACCCACATGGCGTATGAGCTATTTGTGAACCAGCTCTGGGTTGACAGTTAATTTTAGAACAAACATTTGTCTGTGCGCTGTGGAACTCTGTGCACAGCTCATTAAGCATATCGATTGGCAGGGAGACAGACAGGTGTTGTAGTAAATGTATGCAAACATTTTAAATTGCTGTAGAAAATGCTTTTGTGAAGAGCGGAGCATTGAACTGATACAAAAAGTCCCTAGATTATCTGCCACAAAAGGGAGCAGAAAACTACAAACCAAACAAATCAATTTGCTGGCTAGCTTTTGATTGCTACGCATAAAATTTAAATATATACATATGTATGCGAGAGCTTGTTACGCTTTTCATTGTGTCCAGACACTGAGGGCCTTTGTTTCGCCTGCCATTTGCATATATCCAAGGCGAGAGAGAGCAGCAGAAAATGTCTTAATTCTGCTGTACGGTCTAAGCCGCTGACCTTTGGTTGCAAGTTGCCATTCGCCATTTGTCTCAGACTAGAGAGAAGCAAAGAGAAAACGCACGGAAGTGCACAAAAGACGTCACAGTTCGTAGACCCGCATTTCAGTTTGCTTTTGCCTTTTTATCTATGCATAAATGTATCCCAGTAAGCGATACACATAAAGCTGATAAAGTTATCTTAAAGAGTATTTGACATTCGCTCTTGGGAGTTTATTTTTCTTCTGTTTTTGTGCTTAATGTTTTATGATTTGTGCAGCTTTTATGAGTTGACTTTGTTTTATGTGCAGCACATAAATTTCTTCATTTAATATGCTTTTAAATTTCTCCGTCTCACTCTAAATTCATATTCAACTTAATGGGTTCACATTTGCTTCCGTTTTTGCCTACATGCTGCTGCACATTTCTCCTTTGCTTTTGCCTTTGCCTTTGATGTGGATTGCTCATTGAACTGCGCAGCTGCATTTTGCCAGTGAATTTTCAAATGTCCAAATTAGCATTATTAATAGTTAGCTGGAAATGCAAAGGCGAGAAAGAGCAACAGACACACGTTGGCATTTCCCACGCGCAGTTAGCCAACAAATATGACCAAGTTGGCCAAAGTTGCGTGTTGCCAGTGTCAAAGTGAAAGGCACTTGGCAGGCAGCCAATAAAAAGTGAGAGAGAATGAAGGCAGACAGGCGACTGGCGGCACGCCCAGGCGCAACAGTTTAAAGTGGGAGGAAATACCTCAACAAAAAAAAAAGAGAAAAGAACAGCAGAAAATAACAAACAGAAAAAGTTGCGCCCTCAACCCACAGTCAACTGTTGCTGCTTAGCATATACTTGCGAGTCGTCGTATTTAATCGTGCGGAAGCAATCGATGCCCGTCAAATGGGCAATTTGTACAAATGACGTCATTATGTGAAACGACAAAACTGTTTAAAGCGAAACGAGGACCACGACCACGAGCACGACCACGACCCCGACGGGCCACAAGGAGCAACAGACCCTTAAGTCCCACACACATAAATCAATGCTGTAAACTTGGCCGAAACCGCACGCGACCTTTCACAAAAGGAGCGAAAGAAAAATGATGAGGTTGGCCTCAACCTTGTGATCGACTCTAAGATACCCGCTATCCATTTCGAGTGATAGTATAATAGTGTGGTAGTATTCTTAAAATATATCGAATAATATTTCGTTATATATATTGTTATACCTTTGAAATACTACATTTAAAACATAAAAAGTGCTATCGAAAAAGAATAACTCTATCTATGCTATAATAGTCTCAGAGATCTAGGTGTTGATACGGACGGACAGACAGACAGACAGACGGACATGATAATATGGTCTCTTCTGTTGACGCTGATCACGAATATATATACTTTATAGATTTCGGATATGTCTCCTGCTACCTGTTACACACATTTCCTGCACACACAAAGCTAGAATACCCTGCTACCCAAGAGGTAGCAGGTATAAAAAGAGAAACAAGAGAAAAGTATGTGTAAACTTGAGTATTCGCAAAACTGAAGTAAGCAGCGAATTTATCACTTGAGCAGCTTAATGGCACTTGGCAAACAACAACAATAACAACAACAAAAGGGGCGAACATACAAAAGCGCATTACAAAGCGTTTAGCAGGCTTTTTCTTGCCTCTCGCCTCTCGCCTCTCATCTCTCGTCTGTCGTGTTGCCTGTTGGCATCTCTTTTGTTTCGCTTTCAGTTTATTGCCGCTGTGCGTGCATCTGAATGTATGTTAAAATAAAATGGACAACAGCTTTGCTAGCCAAATAGAGACAGAGACCGAGAGCGAAAGCGAGGGAGCTACTCAAGCAACCTGTGAGCCATAAGTGATTGTTTATGTGCTTGGCCAAATGAAGTCATAAGTGAAGGAGCACTGAACCCATTTAGACTTACACGCAACGCAATGAATTGGCCAACATGCAACACACAGCTTCATCTTGAGTTTCATTTAGTTATTTAAGTTTAGTGATGTTCTCTCCTTAAATCATGAACTCAGTTTGAGGGCATCCAAATAATTTCCGAGTAAATGCGTTTGATAGTTAGCCAAAGCTCTTTGATGAGCAACAAAATTTATCTTGCCTTTTGCATAAATTGTGAATTAATTGCAATTTGCATATTAGTTACAAATTATGTAGTTCCATAAACGACCTTTGAAGAGGCTGCAAATGGCAGAAGTTGTATCTGAGCCACTGCACAAATATTTGATTAAACAATTGTAGTAGTTACGCACTAATTAAAGAGATTCCTTTGTATTATGTTACTAAATAATTGATTGACTTTGAAAATTATCCAACATTAATTAGTTCTGGTATATTGAAAAATAATTTTAAGTAAAACTTGTGGGAAAACAAGTTCAGTTTTAAAGAATATTTCAGTAATGTAATGTAATGACCCTTAATTACTCGTCTTTTGAAAATAATTTTAAAATAGTTAGATGTTGAATTAAATAGAATTTCTCTGTTGATTTTTAAGTAAAATTGTGCCATTTTAGCATATACAAATTTGATTATTCCCAACTACTAATTTATTTATTTTTTAAAAATAGTATTCACAAGAAATAAAATGCAGCTTTAGCAATTTTAATCAAATTTGCAGTAAAGTTAGAAAATATAAATTCTTCCTAAGGATTTGCTATTTTGAATACTCTGTCAAAAATAATTTCACTATTAACTAAACAATTTATTTGCAAATAAAATTGAGTAAAACAACCAACCATTCAGCTTTAGCAAACTTTGCTTTTGGGCAATTAAAGGTGATTTGAATTTAGTGTGGTTCGATTGGCTGTGAACTGTGACAAGCGTGTGTTAAGTGTGGTTCGCTCGACCAAAATATATGTTAATATAAATGCGCACATTTTGAGAATTTGTTGTTTTTTTCACTCTCTTCATTTTTTTTTTGTGGTTCACAGGCGAAAAAGCAATTTGCAATTTGCATGTGCAAAATTTGGCCAAAGTTCATTGTCATTGTTGTTGTTTTATTGTTGTTGTGTTTATCTACATATGAAATTCGTGGTGGCGAGGAAAGAGGCGTTGAAGAAGGCGGAGAATTCTGTGCCAAATTAGCTTATTTGACATTTCAATGAGCAAATATTTGCACAAATATGAAGACGTGTAAAGTGTGTTACGCGCTTAAAGCTGAACGCAAGAGCGAGAGGGAGTAAAAAAGTGTGCATGTGTGTGTGTGTATGTGTGTGAGTGCGTGTCCTTGAGTGCCAGAAATGGCGAGCTGTCAAAGTAAAAACAAAAATGGCTCTTTAAGCACTCCCTTTTTGCCGCACTCGCATTTATTTATCTGCGCTTGTCAGTTAATTTCCGTTCAAGTAGCCATTAAAACAATCATTGCGGCGCTTAGGCACACACACATAGACACACACACACACATGTCTTACACCCACCTACACACACTCACATACGCGAGTTGATATTGATGTGACAAGCGTCATTTTTATGGGACGCCATTAACAGCTTGAGCTCTGTTGTCACAACGCAGCCATTTAATAATAATAAAATGACTGAATCCAAGTAAAATAACTCAATTACATGGCCTCGACATCGACATCGACATCAGACGTGGACCGCGCTTTTGGTCTGTCAACAGTCTGGCTCTGACTTTGGTTCTGACTCTGGCTTTGGGTCTGACTCTGATGTGGTCTGTTCTTTTTCACCCTTAGCTAATTTGTGACTTCAACAGAATTCAATTATCCTACATTTTGCTCTGCGTTTAATCATTGTTGATTTGCCCTTAAAACGAGCAAAGAAACCAAAATGACTTTTGGTAGCATTTTTACTTATTAATATGCCATCCAATTATGTGTGAATATGTGGCGAGTGTGCTTACCACACTTATATAACTTCTAGTGCTCTAAGTATCTGTGTCGCATATGGCACGTGGCAATTGTTCAAGCTCAACTTTAGTGAAAAGTTGAGACAAGTTTTCACAACTTTTAATTCAACGCTAAGTGAATTTAGTCAGTGAGACACATAACTCGAAATGGCAGCAAGATAAGAATTGGCTTAAACTGTAACTAAAACAAGCAACCAACAAACAACCAACTGACTAGTTGACTGGCTAATAAAGCGTTAAGGTGATTCGTATCTCAACTCAAAAACTTTGTTTTTACCCGACATTTTCACAACGTTTACTTGGCTGTAGTTTTGCAAGTTGACAATTTAAATCAACTCAGCCTGGGAAACTTTTGTCAGGAAATCCCTTTTAAACACTTTTAAAATTATACATTGATTATTAAGTAAAATATAAATGTTTAGTTAAAATGGAGATTTAACTTAAATATTTATTAATGTTATTCATTTTTTTATATTTAAATTTAATATTTTTGTATTTATTGCTTTTATTCAAAGTATTGCTTTCTATGATTTGCATGCAATTTCTTATTTTTCAATTTATGAATTATATTTATATTATTCAATTTGTTTGTTTTTAGTCGCAGTTAAGAATCGAGATTATTTTAATTTCATTTATATTTTATTAATTATTTTTATGTTAATTGGTTTGATTCTTTTGATTTTTCAGATTTACTTTTAATTACTTATTTCCCACATTTTTATTGTTTCTGCTTATTATTAATATAATTTTAGTATTTTTTTTTTTTTTAATAATTTTGGATATGTGATTTATTATGCTTTATATGCTTTATATTTCACTTAAACAAAAATGTGATTATTATTTTAACCACAATAATTAACACTTTTCGAATACCTTTCACAACCGTTATACACACACACTCACACACAACTACACACACACAGCCAAAAAGGGATATATCTTAGTGAGGACCCGCTTCGAGAGATTTGATCAATTGTTCAAGACGAGGACGAGGTCTGGGTATATTTTTTGTTGAATTGCTTTCGTACGCGTCGGCACAGGAATAACGACTGAGGCGAACACGAACTTGGCCCACTGACTTGGCCCCGATGTCGACCAAAGAAAATTCACCACAGGCCTCAGTGTGGTAGGATAATAACAGCTGACTGCTTGATTGGCGCCAAAAGCCGGCAAAGGTAGATGTTTACGTTTGGCCGAACTAAAGAGAAATTGTGCGAGAGAGTGAATGCGAGAGAGAGCCAAAGTCTGAGCGAAAGCTCATCAGCTAAGAGCGAAGGTTAACAGCATAAGAGCGAGGCTGCTGTTAGCCGAAAGCTTCTTATTTGGCCAACAATTAAGCGACTGTAAAACGAAATGCACGAGTGTTGGATTAAATGCAATGGCAACGGCAATAGCATTTGAAAAATTAAGTATACGCAGTGAGGTTTATTAGAAAACTTTAAGCTTTGCCAAGTAAATTGTTGAACAAAAGTTGCTTCATAAATCTTACGAGTATGCTTTCGAAATTGTTACAAATTAATCCCTTGGAGAAACAAAAGGTTAGACGCTAATCAATATGGTTTCAATTTGCGGTTTGGCAGGAACTAGCAGCTGACAGCACAAGGAGGATGGCCACCCAAGCTGGGTTAGCTGTACCTGTTGTCGGGGGCTTTATAAATGTGTGTATATTACGCATACCTGACTTCAAGCATGGGCAAACAATTTAACCTTTGCCACGGCTTGACAATGCCATCAATCATTTTGGCCTCAACAGCGTCAGACATCATTTCATTTTGTAGGCAATCTCACGAAGCGTCGCTTATCCTTTAACCTGGTACCACAAGCCGAAAGGCCTTAAGCTCACAAACTACCAACTCATTCAATTACCCGACCAGCAACAGCAGTGGCAGACTTTTGGATTGGATTGGACTCTGGGTTCAGTTCGAGTTGAGTTGAGTTGAGTTCGCTTTTGTTTGTTTACTGATAAAAACCCATCGCAAGTTATTCAGAAACGCATTCGAGCATCTCTAGGGCGAAATCATGAAATATTTATGCGGATGTGTGAGAATAAGCCTAAAACCAACTGATTAAAATGCGGCAGTGCCGACAGCCCAACAACAACAAGTGAAACTACCTCATTTGTATTTCTATTTGATGGCGGAGAAATCTTCTCCCTCACCTCTCTTGCTCTGCTCATTTGTTAAACGATGCGTGGGCGGGTTATCATATCACTTTCCATAGCATCGATAATCAATCATACGCGTAAAAGGTGGAGACCCGACCGAGTGTGTGTTTGTGCTCAAATTTCTGCTCTATTATTTTACACAAATTTTATGGCAAACAAAACTAACGCAACTAATTAACGCACGTACCAAGAGTTGGCTTTATATGCATACATATATAATTAAGCCAAGGCTAATTGACTTGGTCATTAGTCGCACGGCACCTTAAAGTTTACTCCTCCCCAATTCAAAAATGTTTGCCATATATCTTTCAAGTTATTCTTGTGGCAGCCGCCATAAATGAAAGTTTCGGCCAAGAGTTTTTGGCAGCAGTAGGGAAATCAACTTGCAAAAGTTTTTCATTTTCGTTTTTTTTTTTTTTGTTGCAGCCACGTCTGGTACATATTTTATTGGCCTGTTCTCGGAGATCGATTCGCATTTGGCAACAACAGCCAAAAACTTGTTGATAAGGGTTAGCAACAGTCGGTCTATGGGGGATATAAGAGGAGTATGTGGAGAATGCCAATTCTAAATGCATTAAAGACATCGATACACAGCATCAACTTTATGCTCAATTTTAATGAATTAACATAAGAGACTCGAATTAGCTTTGTGGCAAAGTTAGTAATTTTCCATTTTCATTCAAGCATCTTACAACATTATTAAATTTTATTCATTTCGATTATGGATTGCATCTTCTCGAGACCATCATGCCAACTACAATGCCTAGGGCAAAGGATATAAGATGCGTCATTTTTTCTGGAACTTCAACTCCAACTTCTCAAATCTATCTGCAGGCGCTGCGGAAATACCTTAAGAAAAAGCTTTGCAAATTATGTTTACTTTCCACTTACATCAATGTTTTTAGCAATCAGAAAACCAACAACACCGCCGATAATAAATATTATAACTCCATGCATTTTTTTAAAACAATTATTCCGAGAAATGTTTAGGTTTATTGTTTAAAATTTTAAATGAGTATTATTCAAAACAAGTATGTGACTTAACAAAAAATGCGAGGCGAACTAGATTAAAAAAGGCAAGGGATACTTTCATTTTTTCATATATTCAGATAATTGTACTTTAAATTTGTTCATCTAATTTTTTTAAGTACATGAGTTTATCATAAAAATAAAATAAGCTTGTATTGTAAGAAACCATTGTATTTTACCAGCCACAATAAGGGACTTAAATTAACTTTGTGGCAAAGTTGGTAATATTCCATTTTCATTCAAGCATCTTACAGCATGATGATTTTGTTCATTTGTTTTATGGACTGCATCTTTTTGAGACCATCATGCCAACTACAATGCCGAGAACAAAACTTATGAGATGTGTCATATCTTCTGATACTTCAACTCCAACTTCTCCAATCTATTTGCTGCGGAAATACCTCAAGAAATAGTTTTGCAATTAAGTATATTTACTTTCGACTTACATCAATGTTTTTGGCAATTAGAAAACCAACAACACCACCGATAATAAATATTACAACTCCATTCATTTTTTCAAAACAGTTAATCCGAGATATGTTTAGGTTTCTTGTTTAAAATTTTAAATGAGAATTATTCAAAAATAGTATGATGAAGAAAACGAGGCGAGCTAGATTAAAAAAATAAGGAATATTTTCAGTTTCTCATAGATTTAGATAAATAAATTAAAACATGACTTGATTTTAAAAATGGGGTAAACATGTATTTCAAGAAATCATTGTATAAGCTTTGCGGTAAAGTTGGTAAACTTTCATTTACTTGATTAAATTTTGTTCATTTCGATTATGGATTGCAGCTTCTCGAGACCATCATACCAACTACAATGCCAAGAGTAAAAGTAATGAGATGAGACATTTCTTCTGGTACTTCAATTTCATCAACTCCAATCTATTTCAATCAGACGCTGCGGAAATATCTTAAAAAAAGCTTTGCATATTATATTTACTTTCGACTTACATCGATATTTTTAGCGATTAGAAATCCAACAAAACCGCCAATAATAAATATGAACACTCCATGCATTTTTTAATACAAATATTACTAGAAATGTTTAGGAATCTTGATTAAAATTTAATATGAGAATTATTCCAAAAAATATGCGACTTGACGAAGAAAACTAAGCGAACTAGATAAAAAAGAGCAATTTTCTTATAAACTTATATAATCTTACAATAAATTCGGTTAGAAATATTTTTTTTTTTCAAATACGTACATTTTAAGGACACAGTAAACTAGATATTTAAGAAATCTTTGAATTTTAACAGCCAAAACTCTAAAGTCTTAATGCGGTTTAGAATAGAAAATACATAAAAAATATTTCATTGTTTTTTTATTTTTTATTATTTACAATTTTATCTGGATGGCTTTTCTTCTCTTATACCAAATCTTGAATTTAAGTCCATTTTGTCATTACCATGGTCAGCAACGCCGTTTGCACAACAACAAGCCGGTAATCAAGCCAAGTGCATACGATATAACGTGACTCATGGTTGTATGGGATATATTCGTATGATTAGCCTTTTGCTTAATATAGATAAATACATTAAGATAACGATTATAAACGAGGTGATTAATCTTTAGAGACTTACTCAAATTACAGGTAAATTTATTGCACAAATGTAGAACTTGTCTACAAAATAGACTCAATTTTGATCGAATAAATTGCTTTTATTCGATGAAGGCAAAGTCTATGTGACTTGTTGTGCTCTTTCTTTACCTTGTAGTCAATCTTCATTAATCGCACCTATTTGCCATCAATATTGACCTATGAGTTGTAGCCAACCAAATAACCAAGAATACATCCCAAAACAAATGTGCACAGCCAGTCCAAGTCCATGATAAGTAAAAAACACTGCGGAATTTCTTAAAATATTGGTAACTAAAATTTGAAATATGAGAATACGGGTTTTTGAGTAAAATTTAAGTTATCATAATTCAGTGGCCTACTACGATATGAAAAGTGACATTAGAGCTCGACTGACATTAGAGAGATACCCGCATCCCATTTTAAATAAAATCGGATTTTAAGTATACCATATTAATATAGCCAAAAAATTATAAAAATTCTAAAAATATACCAAAGGCTATATATGGTATATTTATTTAGTATCATATTCAAAATATGCTGTGAAGTGTAAAAAATACCAACGGCTATATTTGGTATATTGATATGGTACCACATTCAAAATATACAAAAAGCAAAGCAAAGCACTTTGTCAGCCAATGCAGCAAAACCCTTAGCAAGTAAGTACCAATAAAATTATTGGTAGAAAGAAATGCATTTTGTCCCATTAGAAATACAATGTTGCGAAATCAGGGACTTTTGAAGAATTTTGATAAAATATTTGGTTTGAGATTGACATAGATTGATGAAAAACAAGCAACATAGTTGTACCTTTATATGATTCAAAAATACGCCTACGATTATGCAGCTGTAGGTATACTATGTATACTTACTTTTTATTCTGTTTAGTTAACAATTTTTGAAAAATTGCTCCATAATATTCTGTGATATCAAATATTAAATGTAAGAAATTGACGTAGCAAATCGCTGAATTTTCTATGCTGTCAATCTTCGTTATAAGGGATTCTTTGCCTCAAATGCTGTTGAATGAGTTGTGACCGGCATAGTATCCAAGAATGCAGCCTAAAATAAATGTGCACAGCCACGCCATGATTTAAAACCTGCAGAATTGAATTTAGATTGCCTAAATGAAACTTAAAATTTTGCTCAAAATATATATAAAAATGAACTAAAAAGATTTCAAAGGGCTTGCTATGTTGTGGAAAGAATGTAGGATAGAAGATTCGCTGACAGGTGAAGATTTAAGACTGCAGTTTGAATATTGAAACAATTTTAAATTTTATAATGATAAAGTGGTGACAGAGATGGAGGTTTCAGTAGCTCAAACATGAGAGCATCCTTTTCCTTTGCTTAATGCATTTCTTTAGTTAAAATAAACTTTTTATATTCAACGCAAACAAAGCTGTTGGTGAACAATGCATTTGGCTCTCTTCACTATAAATGCCATGCGACAAACTATATCACACTTTTATGAAGCATAATTTCTAGCCAACTGTGATATGGGGATTTAAATATTTCAGCTTGCTGGGAAAATACGTCAGGCTCATTAGACTTTCACATTTTCGTTAGTTCAGACACGCACAAAACTTTTACGGTCTGCTACAGATTTTTATTTTTCGGCAGTTTAAAATTTAAAATCTTATTTTTTTCTTTTTGTTGATTTATTTTTGTGTATCGAAATTCTTGTTAGTCGCAGGCCGGCTCTCTGATGTCGAAAGAAGGCTCTGGATCATGTGGTTGCCCCAATCCCTCATGCAGGCCGCCGCAAACACAGCGACCAACTTGTCGCCCACCACCGACGCTCTTCTCGAGGCTCAACTGTACTGCCTGCAATCGCTTATTCTTCTTCATTGTCGGGGCAGGAGTCGCGATTTACTATGACAGACTGAAGGAAGCGGCGCGTAAGGCCGAAGAGGAGGCCAATAAAGACCCCAAGCAGAAAGAGAAGGAGCGCAAGGAGAAAGAAAAACAGGAGAAGGCAGAGAAAGATAGAAAGGAGAAAGAGCGTAAGGAGCAGGAGAAGAAAGACAAGGAGCGTAAGGCGAAAGAGCAAAAGGAGAGGGAGAAGAAAGAAAAGGAGGAAAAGGCAGCGAAGAAGTGAAAATAAATTTTCCATCGAAAATGAAACCATCGATTATAAAATCAAAATTTAGAAAATGTTTAAAAATGTTTAAAGCGTTATAAAAACGTATTACCAAAAATTACCAATTACAATTATTTCGACTCAATCTTTAATAATTTAATGTTTCAATACTAAAATTTCAAATTTACAGATTTAGCGAGAAAAAGAGATTCAAAGGGTGGTTTTGACTGTCCAGAGGTGTTCGGGTGTTACACGCATTGAAGGCCGTTCTATAAAGCCGGAGGCTGACACATACTAAATCATATGTTGTCATCTTCCGGTTGAATTAGCTCGTCATTCAATTCCAGTAGTAAGATCCGCACATTGCAATCCAGACTTCCCATCGATATTCTCAACTTAGTCCTTGGGCTTTGATTTCTTATCGCTGTTGGCATTCTGTAGTTCTTCTTTGATCCGATCCTTCTGACGCACTATAAGTACGCCAAGTCCCACGCCGATCGAGAAGAACAGAACACGATTGCATGGCCCGCAATTGAGTCGCGATAGGATCGATGGACGTGGTCTGCACGATCTTCGCATATCGATGATTTAGTTTTTTTTTCTCAATTTCTCGCGCGCCGAGAATGTCTTCAGGGTTTGCCTAAATTAAAGCAACTGAATTTCTCGTCGCTTGGCTTTTTTGAAATGTCACTCCATTATCTGGACATTTCTTGCGGAGCTTATGTGATGAAAATGAAAAAGTAAAATCAAAATCTAGCAGACTACCTAAGTCCTAAGAAGAATAATTCATAGCGCGCCCTCAATTCCGAATAAGTAAACGAATCTAGCGAATTGAGAATGATTCGATTAATTATCGAAATGCATACCTTAGATGGATGGAAGGCATCTCTACGGGGTCCTACTACTTCTTTTTATTGTCCTTGCCTTTGTTGTCCTTGCTGTTCTTGCCATCTTCGGCGGGGAATGTCTTTGCATACCAAAGCCCCACGATGACACCAGCAAAGGTCGCCGAAATGCGCTCACACCACATAAACATCTTGGAGAGGGAACCTTTTTGACCTTACCAAAACCTAAAATAATATGTAAACTGTGCGGTTTCGCTTTGGGGAAATGCCTGAATATATTTTTGTGTACTTTATGTTTATTATTTCGAACGTTATCTGAAAGGGCCAAAAAGGTAAACTAAATTATTTGATGAAACCAATCTCAAAACAAAACCGAAAATCAACAGCCTACTGCGATGAACTTTAATCCCATTGCAGCGGATTCATTTCATAATTTTTGGTGGCAATCTCATTAACAACTAAAGCCCCTAACGCTTTAGGCTGAGTGGCAGGCAAATTGACGTCGAGTACAACAACGAATCGACCCATAAAACTTGGTACTTCAACCTAAAATCAGTCGGCTCATCGAGTGGGAGTATGAGTACGAGTACTTGAAATGATATCAAGCTGCTGCCATCAGCCACGTTTTTTGGGAAGCCAACAGCATTATAATTTCATTTGACAATTGTGGCACGTCAAAATGTCACAAGTCGCGATTCACGAGGTACAATTCACGAGTCGGCGACTGAAGTCGCATACGTGCCACACACAAAGCACATTTGCCAGAGCAACAAAAAAAAAAAATTAAACCGAAATTAAATATTTATGCGTAAAGACGCAACTGCAAATACTCTTACAACATCGGGGTTTATAAGTGGAGTAGGTAAAAAGAAAGTGATGAGGACTCTTAAAATAAGTAAGATACTTTGAAGCCAGAAACGGATTCCGAATTCTTGAATTTTCATTATTTTTTTAAGTAATAACCAAGCACTCATTGTTTAAACTTTCATTCACAAAATATATTGATTATATAAATAGAATAGAACATAACTTTCTCACTTAAAAATATTTCAAGCATAGTAAAAATGTTCAAAATATTAAGAGAGAATATGAATATCCCTATACTTCTTTATTAAATCACAAATATACGTTTAAGTAAAGATAAACACAACTTTCTTTAAAAATAAAATAGAGCTGTGTGCTCCACTAGAACTGTCAGGTGCAAATAAAATTTTCAAATAAGAAGATACCTTTATTACAATATTATTATTATTACAATATATGTTTTACTTAAATCGAAAAATGTGTTAGTAAAGATTTTTTGTATTTTAGTTACATCTAAAATTTATTGCTTAAATACAAAAACCTAAGCTTATACTTAGGATAATCCTTACTTAAAGCTAGCTTTTGCAAAAGATTCTCAGTGAAAAATTCTCCCAAAAAGTGTATTAAAGATTCGCAGCTGTTTGGCTTTTCATGCTTGTTGTGTAACAAATCAAGTTGAGATTGTACATTATAAGTTGGGAGCTTGCTGCGTACTCGTATAATAATACACAAAAGAATAATGGCAAAGTTATACGACGTGTGTGTGTGTGTGTTACATCAGCAAGGGGTACAGAGAAAGCAAAAAGAGAAAGCATTATTCCATATTCCACAAATGTGAATGTGAAGAGGTTGCATTTCTAAACTGACTTTTTGGTTATTTGTACTCGCGTCGTTGTTGTAGAATGTTAGCTGTAGCTTTAGCTGCCCCCAGGAGTTCAGCTCAGGTAAAGAAAAACAATTCGTGTTGGAACTGGCAAAAGTTGTTCAATTCACTCTTCTCTCGTTCTGTTGTTCAACAAAGTAATCGTAACACACACACACACACACACACACAGACACTCATACATACGTTGCCTTTAGGGGCAACACTCGCAACGGAGAACACAGACTCACCTTGGTATTTGGAGCGCAATCTCGTCCAGGCTGTCGGATGGACTCATTGGCGTGCGCTCGAAGAGTCGAGATGGCGCCAGCGTCAGGTGGCCAGTTGAGTCGCTGACACATTTGAAGACCTTGGCGCCTCGACGCTGGCGCTGCTGTTGACGCTGTTGCTCGACGCGCTTCTTGCGCTTGTTCTCCTCGGCGCGCTGGAGATTATGCAAGCGAAAGAAGAACATTGACATTCTGCTCGTGGGTGGAGTGGAGTGAGACGAATAGTAGCGGGAATTGTGAATGCAAACAGGAATTGTGTGGAGAAGCAAACGGATTTTGTCCAAAATACATTTCAGCAGCGCACGTTGTTGTTGTTGTTGTTGTAATTGCATTTGATATTTATTGTTGTTGTTGTTGTTATTGTTGATTTGATTGATGTTGCGAGTCAATTTAGTAAAGCAATTCATTGCCATTTTTGTTGTAGTTGTTGTTGTTCGATGGTTATTGTAAGCAGCATGAATTATGCAAAACGAATCATATTTTCGATTTAAGTGTGCGTGTGCTTGTGTGTGTGTGTGTGTGTGTGTATGTGTTTGTAATTTTTGGGAGCATAGAAAGCATGCAAAAAGCCAAGTGAAATCATAAATCGAAAAGCAAATCTAAATGACATGTCCCGGGGGCAAGAGGAAGAGCAGCAAAGCAAAACCAAGCAACTTCCGGCAGCATCAATCACTTTTAAGCGCCACACAAAATGAGCGAACGAATGAATAAGAGGCACAGTTGGAGTTTGAGGGGGAAGGTGGAAGCGGGACAACTGCATAGCTGGACAGCTGCTTGCAAGTTTCAAATCGCTTGGGTGTGTGTGTGTTAGTGCGGACCGGAAATTGAAATACGAAGAGCATTTTACAGAGCGGGTTTTACGTCTTTAAAGCGATATCTTTGCCAACAAAAAAAAAAAAAAACAGAATGTACAGCGGAAATGAGGGGAAATTCTTTCCATCAGTGCATTCTTTATCTCTCTCTCTCTCATTATACATATGCCAGCTGTGGCAGGAAAATCAATTGGAAAATGTCATAGGATATTTTTGGTAGCATTGATTGATTACGCATTGATCAGCCTGCAATCAGGCGTTAAGTAAATATCAAATACTTCGCTTGTCATCAGCAGTAGCAACAGAATTCCGTTCAATTAGACAACAGTTATTTATCCTAATGACAGAGCCAGCTTTGTCTATCTCTCTCTTTCTCTATCTCTCTGTCACACTCATTACTTAATGAGCAGGCGCTTGGTTGGGGGAGAACTTGGACTTGTGTCAAAAAATAATTTAATCGAAATTTACATAAATCTACCCAAGGACATTGTCACAACGTCTGCACCAATACCAATACCAATCGAAATACAATAGCGTCCACAAAACTTAATTACACGTGCGCTAAGCGAGAGCGAGATGGCCACAGTTGGACACAGTTAAAGAAAGAGAGAGAAGCTGAAAGTCAATAAAACAATTTGGAATAGAACAAAAGCCAAGTGGGAGACTATTGGATGGCCTGCAATAGCATTGATTATTTTAACATGCTTTAAAGCTTTAAAAAATATTTTGAGAAATTTACTCTAAAGCTTAAATATTCTGAATTTCGAATTACTTTATCTATGTGGTAATATTAAAAAAAATCAAAATATAAATATGATTTAAGGAATCATATCACTACTATATTATCATACAAATATGTGAACAAAATCTTTCGCGTAAGCTTTAACTTAATGCAACCTATTAAGCTTTATAAAGTCTTTTGAACTACTTCGAATTTTAAAACTTTAAGAAAATCGGTCATGTACGCTTTAACTTAATCCAACCAATTACGTTTTATAAAGCTTTTCGAAGTACCCGGCATTTTATAGAATTAATTATCATTTTAATTTCTTTGAAATAAACGCCTACTTCTAATACTTAATATTATAAAAAAGCGCTTATAAATCTCTTTCAACAACTTGGCATTCATTGGAAACTAACTTCTATTACAGGGTATGCGAAAACAAACACTTTGCATCGCCATTAGCTCGCCAAGGGCGTCAGACACTCAGTACACTTTGTTAATTAGGCAAACTCTGACAGTCTTTAATAGCTTTATAATTTCAGCAAAGCTACGTTCGCATGGCCATTCACTTCACTTTTGGGGGACACACAACCCAAAAACGCTTCAAGTTAATCAAGGCTCAATATTTATCTAAGTTGCTTAAAAAAGCGATTCAAAAATGGTCAGTCGGGACTGCTGTGCCGATAAATTTAAATAAATTAAATGACTTTAAGCGTCCACAGCTTGTTGAAAACTAAATTTGTGGAAGCTGTCGACTGTAGCAAATGAATTTCACGCCTAGAAATGCCGCAAAAGTTCAACAGTCAGATGAAGTTATTGCAATGTTTTAGTTTCAGTTTTAGTTGCAGTTCAGGTGATGAGATCTTCGTGGCTTATATGCGGGCTTTTGGCATTGCTTCCTCTTAAAGCAATAACTGCTGAGGATGCAGACGCAGTGAGTAAGTGAATCGCAACACTATCAAATTTCAGTTTGAATAGAAATTAATGTTTCCTTTTACAGTGGAAAAATGTGAAATGCGAGTCATGGTATTTGAAGGATATCAACGCACAATGTGTGCTCCACTTCAAGAGTTGTGGGTACTGTCAAACGGTGTATGCCGCAAAGGATTCACATGTGCCAAGGGATATACTGAACGGGAATGTAAAGAAAAGTGCCTGAAGAAACGAAGCAGCAATGACTAAAACTGGTCTCAGCCTCAGTTCGGAGCGAACTCGAAGAACTGGAACCGGAACTAAGCCGTCTCCATGACTTTTTATATAGTTGTATTCGTCTGTTAAACTATATCTAATTAATGACATGCATTTCGCGACAGTTACGTCAAGTAAATAGCTATTGAAACAAATTCATTTGCGAGATTTAGTTACCCCAAAGTAGTTGATAAAATGATAAACCTTTGCTGCTCTTGTGCAAATTAAAGTTTAATACTGCTGCAGTAAGTGCAATCGCAACAAGGTGAAAGTAGCACGCAACTTTTAATAGAGTTTTCTTCTAGAGCAGTTTCCTTTCTTTTGTAGGGGATAAGAGGTGCATGCAGTCAAAGATGGACTCTTTTGTTGTACAATAGACATGAGTTAAATGCCTTGCAGAGCAGGTGACGCTTCACATGGAGCTGTCATGAAGGATACTTGGAAAGGGATTGCAGAAGGCAAAGTCAAAGCTTGTGTATATGCTTTGCTACTTTTAACTCATTTAAAATGATTTATACATCTGCTAATCCAAGTTCTATTAGAGCAATTACTAGTAGAACTCATCAATGCTACTCAAAAGACTTATACAATTGCTACTCCAGCTACTTCTAAAATTTCTACATCAACTTATACAGCAACCTCTTTGTCAACTCCTACCTCAACTACTCCATCAGCTTATACACCAATGCCTATAGCAATTAATACTTAAATTTCTGCAGCAGTTGATGCTGCAATAGAAACTGATTCTAAATGAACTATTGATTCAATTGAAGCTATTTCAAAAATATTTCTAAGCTATTTCACACTTCTAAAACAACAAAAATTCATAAAACTTTCACATATCTTCTACACCAACTTTTACGGCAACTCCTACATTAACTTCTACAGTAAGCTATAAAAAAAAAAACGTTTACCACAATTTATACACCTTCTCTTAGTACATTTAAAACTAGCTTCTAGCAGAACTTGTAATACAAAGAAAATTTTTAATCACACTTCTACAATGACAACAATTCCAGCTACTTCTCTAACTCCGACTTCTACACTAACAAATAAAAAACTCCTTCTCCAACCTCTAAAACAACTTCTACACCAACTTCTAAAACAACTCCTACATCAACTACTATAAAAACTACTACACGAACTTATACACCAATTTCTACAGCATCTTCTTCAACAACAAATTCTACACGAACTTCTATAACAACTACTTCACCAACTTCAACAACTACAACAAAAATAGCTACTAGGATAACATACAATTGTATTGATATTGTTGCGACAAATTCAACCATTAATCACCCTTCCACGCCAATATCAACAACAACTTCTACACCAACGTCTATAATAGTATCTCCAACAACTTCTATGCATACAACTGCAATAACTCCTAGACCAGCTTCTACACTAACTTCAGCCACTCTTAACATCAGCTGATACACCAAGTTTTACACCAACTAGTACATCAACTTCTACTCATATAGTAATTGATATAGCAATAGAAAGACCTTCTAGCAGAATTTCAAATTCAATTGTTGATTTTGCAACAAATTGAGCCACTAATCACACTTCTACACAAAAAATAATAAAATCACAATTCCAACAACCATATCGAAGCCCGCATAACCAATAAAAAGACTGAAACCACGACGAGCCTATGGAATGTGTAAAATTAGCAGAAACAGTTAAACAAACCCCACTAAATGCAGGCTTATCAAGCCCACAGCAGGCGAGACAGGCCGATGGCGATGTCCTTAAATGATTTCACGCCCACTGCAAAATCATAAAAAAAAGAAGAAAAACAAACAATGGCAACATTTTTAGAATTCCAACGACATGCCTCAAAAAGCGAAAAATACACGCACAATGGCCTGAAAAGAAATCAGCCCAATAATCATTAGGGCACAAAAACTTGCGAGAAGTGGCGACCAAAGCAAAGTCCAGCCGAGGGCTGGCTTTTGTCTTGGCTTGGGTTAAGTGCGTTCGTTGGAGCACACACAAGTGCTGACCAGGCAGCAGGCACAACACACAGAGAGCATTAGAGCACACAGAAAACAACACAGAATATAGAGTGTTATTTCGAAGAGGGATGTGGAAGAGGTGGGAGGCATATAAAGCAAAATGCCGAAATAAACACTTGTACTCCCACTGTGCTGTTCTGCTGCTGCTGCTGATGTTGGCATACCACAAAAGGGCATATTTTCCAGCTCAACGAAGGCGTTTAGGCCACGTTCCTTGTCTCTCTCTGTGAGTGTGTGTGTGTGTGTGTGTGTGTGTGTGTGTGTGTGTGTGTGTTCGATGAGGACACGCTTATTTCATTGTCCTTTGGACAGGCATTCTTCCAGAAGGCGTGTGCCGTAATAATGCGCCCTTTCTGGCCAACACAAAAAAAAAGAAGAATTTATATGTGTGTACGTAATAAAAATGTAGACAATTTTTACGACACAGCACAACACGAAAATGGCCACTTTATTTCTTCATTAAAAACCAGTATTGATTGTCCCGACAGGCCACCTGCCCCCGCCTTCTCTCACTCTCAGCATCGTCATCTTGTGATGCTGCTGCCGCTGACAATCATCACTCCCGCCGCAGGAGGGAATCACTTTAATTGAAGTCTGGCAAAAGTTCTGGTGATTTACTTGGCCACACACCGTCAAGTGTTAAGCGCTTGAATGCCAAAAATGGAGGAAGTGCCAAGCAAGTGAGTGACGAACGAATAGTTACCCTGTAAATTGACTAAATTTTCAAAGCTGATTAACTGAAACTAATTCATTCTAAAGTGCCTTTAACTATCCAACTAGCACTTGATATAGCTTTTTATACTCTTTTCTTAAATCGTTTTTCTGAAACCTTAGCTAAAATTAACTAAGACTTCTTCACTCTAATGTGCCAATATAAACACTTGATTTACAATTACTTGGCGACTTCATTCCAGCTTCTTAATACTCTTTTCTTAAATCACATTTCTCAATGTCTTTCACCCTTAGCTTAAATTAAACTAAAACTACTTCATCCTAAAGTACATTTCATTAGCTAATAAAAGCCAATTGTTTTGCGACTTTATTCAACTTTTCAACACTCTTTTTTTTTTTTAAATCACACTTCCCACTCTCATTCACCCTTAGTTACAGACCATTTTAATCGCAGTCCATGTTGCGCATTTAGCATGCCGCAGTGAATGCTGTCAATAATCAAATTTCATTGTGTAATCATTCTCTCTCATTGATCGCAATTGTCAAGCATTGTCTATTGAAGTGTGCAAAATCCAGACGACTTTTTTTATTGACGCATTTTCATTTGATTTAAAACGCAAAATTGAAAGGTTTGTTTTGTTTTATTTTGTTCTGATTTTGTTTTCCTCTTTGCACTGGCCTTTTGCCATGGTTTCGCATTCTTCTCTCGCTTTATTATTTTTACTGCCCTTTATCTGTTTTGTATTTCAATATGTTTGATTTTGACATATCACAGAGTGTTGCTTTACATTATTGTCTTAGATACCAGCAATTCAATTGTTGAAGCTATGTACATATCTATTCAATGTGACAATAGAAATATTGTTGTTACAGTTGTTAAAATTATAAAATTAAAGAATGGATTGAAACTTGAAATGTTGAAAGTTAAAAGATAAATTTATTTTATTTGTTTTTTGGAATCATTTTAATTTAATATTTTACTAGATTTACAGTAGGATTTTAAGCACATAAGATAATTTTGTAATCTCCTAACAATGCAATTCCTTTTAGGAATTAAAGTTTCATTTATTTCCACCTACGCTTACTTATATTGTTTTGTTCTCAATTTAATTCAATTTTATTTCATCGCTTTAATCAGTTGCTAAACTTTTAGTCAAACTTAATGCCAGCCGGAAAACATCAATATTTCAATCGCAATGCAAAAGTTTTGAAAGCGGAATAATGCCCACACTTTCACGACAGCTTAAATATGTATGAATAATCTGTGAAACTTAAGAAAAACTTGAAGCTAATTAAGATACACATAAGATGCCAAGATATCCAAAGTCTAGAGAGAGGAAAAACTGAAGTGGCAAAGCAAAAGAGTCAACTCGAATGTAAGTAAGGTACCAAACTACAATGAAGCCACTGTTAAAGGGATGACAAAGATGATGATGATGATGATGACAGGTCAGAGCAACGACAACAATGGCTGAATTGTACAAGTGTGTGTGTGTGTGTGTGTGTGTGCTCTTCAATATTTTGCAAGTTGTACTGCGTGTATGTGTGTGAGTGGCAAAAGGATTGGCATTTTAATTTGATTTCGCATTGATAGAGAGCAAAAAGGAAAGTAACTTGTGACATTTTACACAGTTTACGCTGGTTGCGCAATGCGTGCAAAATTGTCGTGAATCGTGTTTTTGAAATGTGTCAATAAAGATGAGGTAATTTATTTCCAAACAAATGCGAGAGAAAGAGAGAGAGTCTAGAGAAAATAAAACTTACTTGTGAAAACCAACCAACTAACTTGTAGTTGTGCTTAACACTTATAGGACTATTATTATTGTTATTGTTGTTGTTATTATTGTTGCTGTTGTTGTCGTTGATGCTATTGATGTTGATATTGTTGCTGTAGCTGCTCATGTTGGCAATAGGAGAGAAAACTCTGAACGGCCAGAGGGAAAGTGATGATAGATGATTACAGATAGAGATAGACAGAGTTACGACAGACTAGGAGATGCAATAACTTTAAATTACATTCAATATTTAATACACACAACACAAGCACATTTATTTTTCAAATATTTAATCGAAAAAATGCTCCCAAAAATGATTGGTAATATTTTCTGTAGTTGATTGCAAACGTGTTGTTTACCTGACGTTTTAGTTTTATTTAAATGCCGTTCAAAATTCTTGAATAGTTTATGTATATAGTTAGTTAAATAGTTTTGTATGTTTTAAGCACAGTCTAGAGTTACACTTTCAGTTGTTATAGATTGTGTATGTGTGTGTGTTCGATATTTACATGAATCCTTGGTCAATTGACACTAAAAGTGAGCCTCGATTTACACTCTTCGACTTAAGCACTAATTAAAGCTTTTACCAAACTGTGTACCATTTATTTGGTCATATGTACACTTAAATATATAAATGTTCTATTAAGTTCTATATTTGATATAGTTAGTTTAACTAGTTGTTGTTCTATTGTTGTTTAAAGTTATGCACAAGTCTCACATTGATGTTGCACAGCAGCTTAGAAAGTTTTATACAAAATTCAATTAACTTTCCTTGTTATATTTATTTATTATATTTTGTTTTGTGTGTAGTTGAATATCTGTTTCCTGTTTTTGTTTTTTGTTGGTCCTCAGTTTAAGTTAAGCACACTAAATTCAACATTTATTTACATTTAATTAACAATTCATTTATTTATTTTTTCTTTTCATTTATTTTTATACACAGCACACATTTATAGCATTTTATTTGGTCAGTTTGTTTTGGGTTTGCGTTTCTTGGTTCTGTTGTGGAGAATTTTTTTAAAGCTGTTTAATTGGTTTCCTCTTTTTTTTTATTTATTTTTATTTGTTTGGTTATTTTCTATGGAAATTCATTATTTTCTTTGTTGGTCCTGCAAATAAAGCAAAGAGTTCTCATTTCTCGTGCCAATGTTCGCCATCTTCTTGGCCACCGCATCGACTCAACTGTGCAACGCGACTGAATCCGCACTGAAATGCCACTTCAACTCGGTCAAATGAGATTATTGCCATAACGTTTTCCCCACCAAAAAAAAAAAAAAAAAAATAAGAAAATTGAATGAAATGAAGTACCATTTGCGATGAAAATAAATAAATACGCGCAAAAGTAGGTGGAAAAAGTTGTTGATCAAGAAATACACTGCAAAACATTTTTTAAAAATGTGACAGACTTTTCTTTTTGGTTTATAAATTGAAGAGAGAATTAATTACTTAATAGAAAGTTACCATTTGTCCAAACCAAATATGCATTATTTTTTAAGGGTATCTAAGTAGAGAATTCAACTTGATTTCAAAGTGAAAGAAATACATTTCTCTGGCAAAGACAGCACCAACTGCACATCAAATTGACGCCCGCTGCGTCTTCTGAATGCAATAAATGCCCAGCAGCATAAACAGCTGGAGCTGGAGCTGGAGCTGAAGATGCAGCTGCAAACGAAGTCCAAGTCCAAGTCACAGTGGCAGCCATTGCTTGAATTGAAGTGCGTGCCGAGCAAACATTTCGCCAGCTGCCATTTGCCTTGCAAAATGTCGGCCACTTGAGCAACGGTCAAGACTAAAACTAATTCAACTGTCTTTGGGCAGTCATAAAAATGACTTAATTAGTCCCGTTTGTTGCTCTGCCAACTAGCCATAAATATGATTTAAAATATATTTGAATTAAATTCAAATATATTTCAGTTGCTCTTAGCTTCCAGCAATGCATGCAATAAATTTAGGTAGTCTTAAATATAACTTAATCAGACCACTACACATAAATCTGATTTAAAATATAACTGAATTTAATTCAAAGTGATATATGCACAACATTTTACACTTATTCAATTGTTTAGTGATCTTTGAGCAGTCATAATAATAAATTAATTTGTGCATTTTTTTTAGAACAATATTCTAAATATATTTAAGTTAAATTCTTCTTGACTTCTCCGCTTTGTCTTGCATGGTCATCAAAATATGTTAAGAATTTCATTTTGTATAAATATTATTATATATTTACTTCAAAGTGACGTATGCTCAAAATGTCGCAGTTGCTTTGTTAAACAAATATATAAATTTCAAAACAAATTCATAGCAATTTTCTTGCCTTAAAAAAATTTAATTGCTTAGTGAATTTTGGGCAGTCATAGTAATATCTGAGTTTGCTCATTTTGTTAGCACATAATTCAAAATGTATTTGAACTTAATTCAAAGTGATATGTTATATGCTCAAGATTTTTTGATATCAAGGATCAAAGTAAAAGCAATTTTCTTGACTTCTAGTCAGACACCAATTTAATTGTTAGGAGTCTTTTGCCCAGCAATAGTTTATCCAAATACTCTGTCAATTAACTAAAAATTTAATTTGAGAGATTTGAATTTAATTCAAATAAGTTTCTGCTGTACTTAAGCGACAATCAAATTAGATAAATTAATAAATTTCAAAGTGTAAACTCCAATCTATAGCAATTTTCTTGACTTCTGAGCCAGTCACTCCTTTAATTGCTTAGTGACTTTGGGAAGTCAAAAAGAAAGCTTAATTAGTTCTCTTTTAGTGTTCTATAAATATTTAAATTTAATTCAAAGAATGATATAAGCTAATTTATTTCTGCTGCTCTTAAGTGACAATCAAATTGAATGAATAAATAAATATCGAAATGTGCGGAGCCGTTCATAGCAATTTTCTTTGTTTTTTGTTGAGTAGGTAAAAATAATGGTTGTAGTCGAAAGTGCAAAAGACAATTAATGACAGTCTCACAAGCTTTGACACAATTTCCAAGGCAAACAAGCTGAAAAATCTTCCCCGAAAAAACAACACGAAAATAAATTTATTAATGAATAATCGATGTTGTGCAGCAGCAGCAACAGAAGCAGCAGAAGCAGCAGCAACCGATGTCTATATATAGAATTTGTATTTTACTGTTGTTGTATGTAAAACGAAAGAAAAATCAATAAATACAAGAGATTACACATACGCGACGTGTGACCAACGCTGCAGTAAGCATAATACCAAAGTGGATAGTGGACAAAGTTTTCTTGTTCTTCGTCTCCTTTTTGAATGGCAGCAGTCAAATCGGCAAACTTATTATATAGTTGACATGACATGGCATCCGCCGCAGGGGCACAATAAGCCAGCACACCGGACTGCCTTTTCACACACACATACACACACACACACACACACACATGAAGAAACACATGAACACACTTTGACATTGTGTATCGTCACAAATATTGAGAGCACAGTTGCACTTTGAGCATTGCACGTTGCACGCTGAACGTTGAACGTTGCATGTGCTGCAAGTGACAAAACGCGACGAGCGTTTGCTCTGTATCCATTTACGAAATTGAATTTATGACCCCCGACATACACACACACATACACACACATATTCATAAGAGCAACTGCTTAGACAGTTAAATACAAAAAAAAAAACTCTTGCCCAGTTGTTTTACATCTATTAATCGACTGGGAAATATCCTGTGAATATTAAGATGGAGAACGAAGTTTGCTTTGACGTTAATTGGCGAGTTCAGTTTATTCATTAGAATAGTTCAGTTTATTTATTAGACGTGAAATCTATCTAAACAATTGGTTAATATCTAGTGAATTAACTGCTGGGTCATACGAAGAATTTAGTTAAATTTGAAGTTAATTATTCGCAACTTCAGTTTGATAACTAATTTGTATACCGAATGGAAAATGAGGTATGATTCTTAACAGCAAATAAAACAGACTAATCAAAAGCATTACAATTACATTAGAAACATTTAGTGCTTATTAATCTTTAATAATCTTTAAAATCGTGCTAAAAATATCTTTTGAAACTTAACTGCAAAATAAAGCAGACTCTGCAGAAACATTATGTTAAATTTCACGTTTATTTTAAACACTTAATCGACACATTACTTTGATTATTGCTCATCTAGCAATCGACTAAGCGGAAGAATGATGCCTACCAAGGCATCAATTGTAAACAGCAGTTCAGTTTGCCGATTAGTCCTGTTGAAATCTCTAAAACGCTGCTTGGACACAATAAAATACCCGATCTGCGTCTGCGTCTGCGTTTGACAACTGGCATGACTACAATGCTGACTGACAATCCGGACGCTTTTTGGCTTTTGCCATTTGGTTTAGGTTTTTTGGTTTCAGTTTTCGGTTTCGCTTCATGCACAGCAAAAAGTTCAAAGCCATTTTTAAAGATACACTTTTGTACGACAGGCAGAATGGAGAAAAGTGGAAAAGGAGTTTTGCGGATGCGGTCGAAATACCACAAGGGACAGCTCAGCAGCTCAGCAAGCAGCTGAGGCAACAACATCGCATACACAACAGATATCACTTCAATTTATTTTTCGATTTTTGGACAGACAATGATTTGTTGTGGTTCTTCTCAATGCAATTGCAAAAGCTAAGAAAATGTTTTTCTATTTTTCACACCAAAGCCACAAAACAATTTTCACCCCAACACACACACATCGAATGGAATTTTTGTGGCTTATTTTGCTGTGCAAGCAGAGAAAAATCACACATACGCCTAGTATGCTCGGTAATAAAGTGCTAATGAAGTGAAAGAGAGACTTGTTAGGGCTGCTCAATTTGAAAATTTCAAGACTTATGACAAAATTTGCTTACACAATTGGCCAATGAAGTGATGCTAATTGAATTAGATGAGTGGAAAAAGCTTTGACCGTGCATGGATCAAAGCCAACAAAGCGCAAATTACATACTGAATTACGAACATCATGTTGTATAAGTATTTATTTATTCTACCAATCATTCTCTCATTTTGGAGAAAACAAAGTAAGGCAAATAAATATATACGATTGCCCGGATTTCACTAGATGTTGAAAAGTTAAGCGTATTGAATGTGACGCCAAGGACTTTAACATGTCAATGCTGTCAATGAGAAGACCGAGAGATAGAGAGAGGGAGAGGGAGAAAAAATAACACTCAAGTGAATGAGTATTGAAGAGAAATAGAAGATTGCTAAAAAAAATAAATAAAACTCCAAGAGAAATCAAAACAAGTAAAATAAGTAATTAAAGACGAGTGAAAGATGTGATTAAATTAAAAGTGTTGAGATAATAAGAATGATTTGAAAATCCATTACACAAATTTAAGGTTGAGTTAAGCTTTACCAAAAGTCAAATCTAAGCTCGAATAATGCCTGATTTAACTAGTTGTAAAGTCATTTCGAGCCACTTGTAACATAGCCCAGCACAATGCACACTCCATTAACGATCGGCCAGCATACAAAAAGTAATTTCAAACACACTTACAAATTGTATCAGCTAGCCAACATTTGCATGGCCAGGCAGAAAGTTGTGTCCATTACGTATACGCAACGTACGTCCGAGCACTCAAAAACAAACTTTTCGTGAACAATATTCCAGTGCATCGAATCGATAGCATTTCCGTTTGTTGAATATTAATTAAAGTTTCTAATGAATTTACATCATGAGCAGGAAGTAGCAGTAGAAAAGTGTAACAAGTTTTTCTCAGAGAGTTATTTAAACATTTATGTTGAGCTCAAGTTGCTGTTTGCTGTTGAAGTCCATGTGAAAGTCACTCACTAAATGTAGAAGTTGTTAAATGCTCTTGTCCGTCGCTCGCCTTGGCAATTATGTAATGAAAGCATCCACAACAGCAGCAGCAACATGTGCCGCAGCACATTTTGTGGCTGCGCACGAAAATGTGAAATTTGAGGCGACGTGAAGCAAGTATGAGCGGGGCAATCAATATGCTGTGGTCGCAGGTTGCCGCTTTTGAGTTAATGTGTTCAATTAAGTGCAAAACCCAAGGAGAGCAAGAAAAGTGCCAGCTGCCATTTGGCAGTTGTTGAGCGTGAAAATGTTTTACAGCCCACACTTTTTCGGGGGCATCTTAGTCGAGTTACAAAGCCAGGCTTTGTTGCTGCACACACACAATGAGCAGCTAGCGAACTTAACGGCTGTCGCAGTCGCATTGTTGCAGTGAAAGCGACGCTTTAATTACATGAACCTCGCCAACGAACATTCCCAGCTCAAAGCAACAATGCGTTTGCCTCAGTTGGCCAACTGCTTTTGTGTATTGCATGACCAAGTGAGCAGCAACGAGGGCCAGCAATTAAAGTAAGTGGCACCATTTTCATTTTCATTTTCATTTTGCAACGCGTTCACGTTCCCAGCAGGCAATAGAAGCTGCTTCTTCACGAGGCTTTGCATTGCTCCGACTGACTGATGAACTGTCTGACAAACTGCCTGGATCTTTGTTTTATACTTTCTTGCATATTTTTCATAATTTTTTATACTTGAACTTCGAGTGTGGCATTTGGAAATGTCAAGGGGCAGTAGCAGCATCATGATTAATGAGTTTATCTCAAGGCAGTGTTCACAGTTTTGTAATTTGTATCCGGATTTTGCCATTGAATTAAGCAAAGCGCAATGCTCGATTTATGTGCAGCGTTTAGCATTTAGCACGAAACTTCATTAAGCATAAAATTAAGTGGAAACTATAGCGGGAGCAGCTTCGAAATATATTTCTTGTATGGCTATTAAATTGGGCTATAAATTGTAGCTGCTAGATATATCAGAATACTTATGAATGCCTAATTTTAATATTGAAATGTTGCTTAAAATGCTTAAATATAAATTTAGAAATATACATAAATTTATTAACTCTCAATAAGTGGATTAGATGCATAACGTTTCGCAATATATATTATTTTCCATGCTAATACCATTACAATAACCATGGCAGTGACATTTAAAGGATAACGCACGGCAATTGCTTCAATTGAGTGAACAAGAAATCACAGAATACTTTCTCAAAACAAATCGAATTGCATTTGCGAGGCAAAGTGAAGGCTCTGCGATAGAGCGCAGTTAGTTTTCCCCCTTTTCTTTTTTTGTTCTGTTTTCTTTGCACTGCAGAGTGACATTTTAAGCGTAGACCGGAAATTGAAACTCGATTGGAATATCAACTAACAAAACGCCAGTGCAGAAAAGAAGATGCAGCATCAAGAGAAAAACTCGAGCACGGTGTTTGCAATGCGACTCTCGGCGATTAGCAAACAAGGAGCAGCAGGAACAGCATCCAAATGCCTGACTGGGATTTCGACTATGCCAAAAGAGGGGGGAAAACGCGCATAAAAATACAATGCGTAGGGGATGCGACAATCTAAAAAGTGGCTTGCCCTTGTTGGAGTTGAAGCAAAAAGGGAAAATCGTTGCGCTCATTGCAATGCATTTGGCTTTCCCAGATACGTGTGTCGCACAGTTATCTGCAGTCAGCCAGGCAAGCACACAACGGAGAGGGGATAATGAAGTTATGCAGCGCTTTTCATTGATTTATTTTGATGGCATTTTCGAAGCGAAAGCGATAGAGAGAGAGGGAGACAAACGAGAGCAGTAAGTAGAATGTACTGTGTGCAGACTGTTGGCACTCAGTTTGTGCTAAGCGTGACACAAGATGCGCCAATTAAGTGCACTGTGAATCCGTAGGGAATGACAGCGCTGAAAAGTAGGCAACACTTCTCTAACATTTTCCCTCTCTCACATTCTCTGTGTACTTACACAAATTAGACGCATACACACTGACACACACTCTGCAATGCAAACACTTAAGCGGCAAAAGTTGAAGTCACCTTGCAGCACTTTAGAGCCCGAAACAACTGACGACACTTCAGCTTCAGCTGCGTCAACCAAATGCAACCAGATGACTCACAATTCAAGCTACTCTTAGTTCTCGCCCTCCGCTCTCTCTGCTCTCGTCTGACTTTGCCGAATAAGTGCACTTGTTGTCGCAGTCAGGCCTGCTTGTGTGGTTTTTACGGGTGAATTGTTTATAGATCGGATTTAAAGGCATTTCCTCTGGCAAATTGTGCATTACGCATACGCCATGTTGGCATTTCAAGTGTGTGAGTTTTCACCAATTTTAAATGCGCACTCAATAGTCAACCTGCAAGCGCAGTGCTCATTAAATATTTACAAATTTATGAGCAAATGAAAAAGGCAAACATTAGACCACACTCGCCTGCAATTTGAACTTTTTATACCCTATACCCGCTGGGTAGAAGGGTATAATAACTTTGTGACTACAGGAAATGTTAGTAATAGGCAGGAGGAGGCATTTCTTGCTCTTTACACTCTATGATATATTCTGAATGTAGTACTATATCAATATACCAAATATAATATATGTGTTAGTATATTTTTGGTATTTTGTGGTATATTTTGCTCTCTATAATATATTCTAAATGTAGTACTATATATACCAAATATATGCGTTAGTATATTTTAAGTATTTTTGTGGTATATTTTTCATTCATGGTATATTTTTAATGCAATGCAATCTATATACCAAATGTAACCTTGTGTATATTTTAGTATTTTTAGGTATATTAATTCAGTATATTTTTTTGAATATGGTTATAAAGAAAGTATTTAGCGGGTATCTCACAGTCGATCTCACTCGACTGTAGCTCTCTTACTTGTTTTTTTTGCCCTTTCGCTCCCCACGGCATAAAAATGCTCACAGGCTACAATCAATTTGTGTTTGCTGCTACACTTTTTTAAGTGGGTATATGCACAAATTGTTTATATTTGAAATAAAGTACTGTTATACTAGTAAATATATTTCTATTAAATTTCTATTGAAGATGTTTTTACCATAATATAAATTTAAACTATGTAAAATTGAATGTCGCAGGGCGAAAAACTCTCGGCTCCCGGCGGGTACAAAAGTTGGTGCAATTCTCAAATGAATTGCTTTTCTTGTTCAGTCTGCTCAAAACATAAAGGTTTTGCTGCCAATGCAAGACGTAGACAAAGCAGCAGCTCAACAATTATTCTATGCTCTGGGCCGTGGCAAAAGTTTCTAATGTATGTGCATAATTTACAAACTTGTTGAGATTTTAATTTTTTTAAAGGTCTAAATTACAATATGAAAAAAACGACGTTTTTAATAGCCTGACAAAGTGTGTGAAAAGTTCAGTGCTTGTCCCATTTGCATTTCGCAGAAGAAAATAATAGGAAAAATATATGCCATCAGGTAAATAGTTTATTAATGAAAATATTTGTCAAAACTCGACGAACAATTTTTATTTACATGCATAAATTCAATCAAAGTTGTGCGAAATAAAAGCAAAACAAAAATGTATGTTCTTTCACTCACACACACATACAAAATATTGGAAGGCAAATTGAATCTCTGGGGCCTGAAATGTCAGCCGCATATCGTTTGTAATAAATTCAATTTATTAGCAACATCGAAGCTTTTGCTCGACAGCTCACTTGGTCGCTCTTTGTCTTGGCCCCCGAAAATGGACGGGACGAACCCCTAATTGTGTCGGCAACAGGAGCAGTAAATGTGAAATGGAATACAATTAATATTAATTTTGTGCTCTGTCGCAGCAGCATTTAATGCAAAAGTTTGTTATGTTTTTTTTTCTTTTGTGGGTGTGTGTGTAGGTAGCATACGTTGACGTGCCAATTAATTGTCACTTAAAAGCATTCACATGCTCTTGTCTCAATCTATACATTTTTTTATTTTGTTTTGGCATTATTTAATTTTCATTTATTAGCAGCTGTCCGTTCAAATAACAGACAAGAAGCCACTGACCCATGCCAACACAGTCTGCTCGCTAAAAAACTTTGCCATGAATTGAAAAATTATATAACTCCACAAAAAGTGAGTGCATGAGATTTACCAATAAAAAACCATATAAGATCAAGAATGAAAGCTTTAATTGCAGAGTTCAATCAAGAGTTTTAAGTCAACTTGCTTAATCAAATGATGATACCTCAAAATTTAATTGAGAAAAGTGTCAGAGTTAAATGGCAATAGGTGTAATGAAAAGTCCTGAAGTCGAATTCAATATAAAAGAACATATTATTGCCAAAACACTTCACTACATCACAAACTATTGATTAAAGCTTTAAGTTCTGATAAAATAGTGCAATAAAGTGATAAATTAAAATCAAGGAAAATCTGCTAAAGTTGAATACGAATAGAATTCCATATGAAAGCAAATCTTATTCATCAAAGAATTTAAAAAATCACAGTCTTTTGACTAAGGTCTTAAATTGTGTAATAAAGAGATAAGTGGAAGAAAACGGAAATATGCTAAAGTTAAATCAAAATTGAATATAAATGAAATCCATGAATGTTTCATTGAAAATTTATAAGTTAAAAATATGCTAAAGTTAAATAAGAATTGAATTCCATATGATGGCACATTTAATTCCGAAAACAATTCACTACATCACAAACTATTGATTAGGGCTTAAAATGAGCTGCTGCCATAAGCTCGTGTGTTCACAAAATGTGCTTACACTTGTGGGCCACTTTCAGCTGCTTGTGAGTAAAAGAAATTAACTAATTCCAGCATGCAGAATATCAAATTACTTGAGCATAGCAACAAGTCATTAAATACGTTCAGCTACATATATACTTTTTCTTTTTGCTGCTGCAAAGCTTCTTGTTGCTTGTTGTCTACTTAGCGCATTAAACACACACACACACACACTCACACACTCGGGAAAGCGACACATTTTAATGCCAATTAATCGTTTTAATTACCGAGTTACGCAGCGTACATTTGTTGCCCCTTTTGTAAGCCGCTTAATTTATTAACAAGAACATACATTATTAGAAATTCAAACCAGCTGAAAATGTTCCACCAAATCTTGGCTTAAACGCTGAACAGCAACGCTGCTGTTGACACTAGAGACACTGGCAAACAAAGTGGGCCAAGTGCGAGTCTTCTCCCTTTCAGGCCTTAAGGCTCGAAGGTCTCTCTGTGTGGAGAGTGAGAAGAAAAAGGCCGTGTCAACAGTTTTGCACCGTCAAGAATATGACACAATTAATTTTCGAAAATTTATGCAAGAATAATTACCACCTCAAGTTGAACGCACGAAAAACAGGCGCGAAAACAGCCAAGTGAACGAAACTTTTTCTGGAGGAATATTTTTGCAGGCGTGTCATAAAGCAAAAAAAAAAGAAGAAATATATGGAAAATAACAACACACTCACACATAAAACTAATTCAATTTATGCTATGAAAATATTATGCGCTTAAATTATGCATGCAAACGTTGCCTTGGCTTATCTTAAAGATACAAAAATATCTACATAATATATGCCAATAGATAGGCACACAACAAGGAAGCAAAAGAAAGTCAGAGAAAGAGCGACTGTTTCTTATTTGCATTTTGTTTATTTCAAGTTATGCAGCTCACAGTGAAACTATTTGACAGATGGCATAAGTTAATAGAGATCAAAGTAAAAAGACTTTAGTTCGAGTGCCTTTTCATCATTCTATTAATGATTTATTCGGCCCGCACACTTTAATAAATTGCTGCAAATTTGTATCGTTTATTGTTGCTCAACACGCTCCGCTTTGTTTTCGATTGATTAACTCCTTTTGATCAGCTCTCTAATTGCAGGGTATTACTATAGATTGCCAGGCACGTGTTGGCAGATGTTCATAGGTGTTTGCTTGTGTATGTATGTATATATTTAGTTGGGTAAACTTTGCCACCTAAACTTGTTTGACAAAGAGAAAAGCAAACGCAGCCAGCTTGCGATATTTGCTGCGATGAGTTCGGCATTTTATTATGTTATATGGCTTTAAGCAACAGGCTGCCATCTCTCTCTCTCTCTCTTCCCTCTCCCTACCTTCCGCCTAAAGTTGTTTTATTAGCACAGCAAGGAGCAGCAGGACAACCAAAATGAATTACCTAACACTGGGCAAGGCAAATGTATTTTGCTTGTACGCAATACGTATGAAGCACAGTCACAGTCACACAAAGCTAACACAAACTTTCATTATGAACAGGACGAAAGCGAGGACAACGATGAAGCTCGAGCTCGAGCTCTAGCAATGGCAGCTGCCGTTTTCTTTTTATACCCGCTACCTTTGGGGTAGAAGGGTATTATAACTTTGTGACTGCAGGAAATTTATGTAAAAGGAAGAAGAAGGCATTCTTGAGCAGCGTCTACTGCCGTGACGATATAGCAACGTCCGCCTGTCTGATAAATTGTAGGTGTTATTCGAGAAATACTTTTGTATGGGCAACAACGGGTCTTATTATTATTATATTTTTAGTATTTGTGCGGTATATTCAGGTATATTTTGAATGTACTATTATTATAAAATATATTAAATATTACATAAGGTGTGTTTTCAGTATTTTTTCAGTACATTAACTTTAAAATTAACACCGCACTGTTTTGCATTTATTCAAAATGGGTAGCGGGTATCTCACAGTCAAGCACACTCGACTGAAGCTTTCTTACTTGTTATCAATGTTGTTGAGCTTCTCGTTCGCTGTTTGCACAGCAAATGCCGGGCAACAATGACGACGATGCCATTTATTCAATGTCCGTTTGCAAGTTGATTGTTTGCTTACTTTTATCATCGATTTCGTGTCGCTACGGAAATAATCGACAAAAGTTTTTAATCAACCTCATACACAGTCACACGCAAACATATACATACATATAGAGTATACCTTTTACCTGCGTTCAATATGAGCATTACAATCATTAAACGCCCAACCGTGCGCATCGAGCGAAACACGTCAGCAGTTTTCCCCGTCGCTTTGGTCGCTTGGATTATGAGGGGCGCTTAATGCAAATTGGCAAAATTAATTATTAAATTACACGAAAAAGGCATTTGCGGTTTTCTTATAACAATTTCGATTTGTGGCAAATATGTGTTTGTGTGTGTGTTCGAGTTCTGTGCTGCCACAGCTGTCGGCCAATGTGTAAATTTTCCATTCGAAAGTTAATTAAAAATTTCTCCTTTGCAGGATTGCCTTCAATTGCCTGCCGCGCTTTAAAGAAAAGCCTCCGTAAACTTGGCAACATAAATGTTGAGAACGCTTTTCAATTGCCTAAGTAACCGCAGACACTTGTTTCTATGATTAGCAATAAAGCTTAGTGCGCTATTTGCTAGACTTGCTCATAAAAGTCAGCAACCAGATGTTCAAAAGTTTCGCCCAAAAAAAAAAGTAGGTTGCACATTTGTGTAACAAACTTGTTGTAAAAACTGAACATAAAAAAAATAGGCAGCACATTTGCGCAAATAGCAGCAAAAAAACTGTGCTCGTTTATAAAAAGAAAAAAAAAACAGAAATATTTGCAAATTAGATTTGATTTTTCAAGTCTTAGAATAACAATAATTTATGGAATTTAATACAAAATGAAAAATATTAAAAGTTAAACTTAGTTTTTCTTGTAACTAACTTGTATATTTTGAAGTGGTAGAATATAAATACTTTTCTGAATTTAAAGAAATATAAATTATACAGAAATATAGCAAATTAAATTTGTTAATTTTAAGGTGTAAAAATAGCAATAAATTACTGACTTGAAAAAACATTATTAATTTAATTGCATTTAAGAATTTTTGTATCTTAAAGAACTAAAAAAACATTGAATTACTGATTTGAATACATATTATAAATAAATGAAATGAAATGAAAAAGAAGAAAGCAGAAAAGAGTGAACTAAAATTTTCATACTAGTTATAAATTAAATAAATAACATTACTAATAAAATAAGAAACTATTTTAATGGCATAATAAATAAATTTGGAATTCTTGTTATAATTAATGTGTGTGTTTTTTAAGCGTCAAAAAAGCAATAAATTTGACTTTAATGGTTATTATAAATTAGATTTAATAAAGCCAAGTTTAGTTTTTCTGCTATAAAATTTGTATATTTTGTTGTCTTAGAATACCAAGAAATAATTTTCGTCAACACAAGTTATGCATTTAATTTTATATGTTATCAAGGAAACACTGAAACATAATTTATGATAAAATGCCGAAATCAAACAATGTTCAGCTTCTGATAGCAGATAAATGAATTTGTATTTAAAAGTGGGGTAAATGGTAAAACATATTTTGCACTCAATCTTAAATAAAAGTGATAGCCGTGGCGTGGCATGGCGGACACATTAAATGGGCGTGGCCTTCGATTGCAGGCGGTAGACGATGTCGACGCCGACGCTGACGCGGATACGCATAAATTATGCACGCACTGTTGATGCCGCATATCGATGGCATTTTTAATTGAAGTATATGTTTCCCACTCTTGTGCCACGGACAAAGTCGAAGGACTGCTTGCCACCAACGACCGACCACGCACCGACAACCATGCAACGATTCGGGGCATGTCAGAACAACGCTTTTATCCCGAAAAGCGGCTGAAATTTAATTAAATCAATGTGTTGTTGATTTAATTGAATGGCATGCGCGACGCGTCGCGTTGCGTCACAAAACTAACGTAAACTCAATATGCTCGCAAGATCTATTTGCATGCAAATGCGTCGCAGAGAGCACAGAAGAGCTACCACAAAAACCCAAAAACGCAAAGAGCACTTTTGCTTCAGCTTGTTGAAATATTTAAGGCGCAAAAGGATTTCTATCAGACTGCGTTGCGTTGACAGACTGTCTGTCTGTCTCTCTGTCTGTCCATCACATTGTTTGTTTGCCCTCTCATATATGCAAAAGTGTCAGACAGACGAGCAAATGCAGTTGGCTGCGCTTGTTTTGCTGTCTGACTGTCAATCTGTTTTGTCAGAGAGCGTTTGTCATGCACTTAGCCAAGTTTACCAGCTGCTACATTGTTTCAGCTCCTCTTCGCAGCTGTAAAGCTGTAAAATATTTATGATTTTATATTGCAGTCAGCGTCGGCTGACACTTGATACATGGCAAATTCAATTTTTATATACGAGTACGTTACCCATAAGGCGGAAGGGTATTTTCAAATGTGGTTGAACTGGTTGACAACCTGGTATATTTTGGACTCTATCGTACATAATATTTTGAATGTAATAGTGCATGCATATACCAAATGTAGCATTCAGTATATTTTATTATTTTTTTTAATTTTCAGTTTTTGGTTGTTTAGTATATTTTATTATATTTATTTTGTTCAGTATTTTGAATGTAATATATTTTTATATACGCTACCCATAAAGCGAAAGGATATTTAAAAATGTAGTAGCTTTGGTAGAGAATCTGGTATATTTTGATCTCTATCGTATATTTTGAATTTAATAGGATGTGCATATACAAAATGCCTCATTCAGTATATTTAATTATTTTTTTAATTTTTTTAGTATTTTGTTGCTTAGTATATTTTATTATTTTTTAATCTTTTTTAGTATTTTAAAGGTAAAAGTATATCCATATACCATATATTTTTATAAACGGAATTATTATATGATTCAGTATATTTTTAATATTTTTAGTATATTAATTTAGTATATTTAAGATTATTACCGCAATGTTTTGCTTTTATTGAAAATAGTTTGCGGGTATTTCAGAGTCGAGCACTTTTGACTGTCTCTCTCTCTTTCTTCACCAGCTTCTTCAATTACTTTTATTTTCGATAAATGACTGTCGAAAGTTGTTTGGTAACTATTAAAATACGTGAATTACTTTTGATAAATGATCAGCGGACGCGAGACAATCGCGAAAGTTCGCCATGAGTTTTCATTTGGTGGGAATTGTGTCAGAAATGCCATAATTTGCCGTACAATGAAATGAAGTGCCCCAAGCGCAATTGCCGCACGTAATGCTCTCGTACATTTGCCTCATATTGCTGCACAAATCCTCCTCGACTTGCAGCAGCTCCCTTTATTGCAGCCAGGAATCGCTTATTCTTGCGCTGTTAAGTCTTAATATTCTACTTGGCTTACTTACTTCTTTTGCTTTTGCTCGCTCTCTTTTACTTTTTGACTTTTTTTTTGCATTTTTTCTTTTACTTCTTGGAGCTGCTCACAAGGCAAATATTTGCCGCACTAAACTCAACTCAAAGTTACCTTTTTACAGCAAAGCAAACACTCTCTTACACACACACACACACACACACACACACACATCAGCCTGCGGCATTTTTCACACTCACTTGCAGCACTCATAGAGGAAGAAGAAAACAGAGAAAGAGGAGTAAAAGGAGGCGGGGCAGGAACTGCCAAGTGAGCTGTTGCATCTATTAGATGTGCAACTTTTCAATGTTTTAAATGGCATGCCACATTTTTGCATAAAATGAGATCTTTTTGGCCCAACGGCGTTTGGCTTTAATGCGGTCAAGTGTCCAGACTTTATTAGTTTCTGCGGCTTCTGACCCAAAGCATTATTTGAGTGAATTGTGTGTCAAGTATTTTATTGCTGCAGCTGTTGCTGTTGCTTTACTGCTGCCGTTGGCAAAATATTCTTGTGTGGTTAGTCTTAATTAAATAAATATATTTACATAAATGTTGCAAATATTTTGGCAATTTTAATAAAATAATCTTTTGTTTCGATTTGGGTCAACAAAGTTAGATATGACTTGAAAATACCACAGATATGTGGAAAATTCGTTTCTTAATTAAATCAATATACTTCGAGTAACAAACAAATAAATGAATGCTATTTGTTATTTGCCAATTTTCACTTTAAATGCTATCTGTGAAAATTGCATTAAAATAAATGATATGCCCAATAAACATATATTTTCTTTTTTAAATAAATTTATACGTTCTGCGCAAATGAGCTGCAAAAGTTAATTATATTAATGATTGCAAAATTATGCCTGGAATTTATAAATACCTCTCATACTCGCACATTATTTTTAAATTCCTACGAAATGTGCAGTATATGGAACTCCCACGCATTTAAAATTGCCAAAAATGTTGTAAATTTTGAAAACATTACTATGAATTTGTAAAACATAAATGTTGTTAATGTTAATTTATTGTGGGCAATTTAGAAGCTTTTAGTCGAATTAAATTCCCTTGCTAATCATTTTAGCTCACAATGAAAATCGTATTTACCATGCAAGCCTGTAATTTGTACGAGGCAGAAAGAGAGAGAGAAGGAAAAAGAGATGTACACACATTTCGCAGTTAGGTCCACACATGTATGTATGTATGTAGTACATTAGGTTGACACATCCACAACGTTGATTTGCCGCAGCCCAATCAGAAAATATTTCAATAATATTCAAAGCACACACACACGGGGCAATCAACAAACAATCTGACAAAATGCAAATAGTCCCAACAATAATCAAGTGCAAAAAGAACTCGCAAATGCAAAAATAAATTATTCAGTTCGAAATGTTACATGGACTTTTAGCATACGATGATGATGATAAAGTAAATGTAAAAGTTGAAAACGATATTCAACGCATTTAAATTTAAGCATTTTCAATTGTCTTTCGCATTATTTGCTCAGCAGTTAAGTTTTAATTAAATGATATAAAGCGAATAACAACGGAAGGCAGCGATGCGAAATCAGCTGCAAAATTGAAATGAAATACGCGTTAAAGCGAAGGCGGAGGCATCAAAGGGCTTTTAATGCCACGCCCCCTCCACATGATGTGGCCTGCATTAGTTTTTGATGTGTGAAATATGAAGCTGCTGCTGTGACGTTTTAAAGCCAAAAGCAACAAAAAAAAAATAGACTCAGGCAAAAAAGAGAAAAAGGGGGCGGAAACGAAAAACTGGCAGCTTGGTTAATTTCATAAGGCACATGACGCATACGAACCGTAAGCCCTATGTATAAGTGTGTGCGGTTGTTTGTGTGTGAGTGTGTGTGTGTGTGTGTGTGTGTTGAGCAGCCATGCATGCGAACACATAACGAGCAACGCTGCATGTGTGAGTTTTGTATGTTTTTATTTTCTGTTTTCCTTTTTTTTTGGTTCACAGTTGGCCGTTGCGGCACTTGAACAGTTTTTGTTACCTGACGTCAATCGATTGATTTAGTCGTGATATAAGTCTCTCGAGCCCTTTGTTTACTTTTGCCTTATTTTCCCTACTCTGGCATACATATTCCTACAAACCAGACGATTCCTAATTGTGTCTCATCAATATCGAATATATGCTTTGATTTAATATGCAATAATTAAGTACCTTAGCCTTTGGCAAGGCCAACAAAGTCTGAAGGTTGACTCAAACACTTTTCATAACATATGCCCCCCAAAAACATATGTTCTCGTCTGTCATTATACCATTTTGATTCCCATTCTTGTGATTAATGCATCGTCTATCTGTCTGTCTCAATTACGCGTACAACATTAACTGACAGACTTCTACCAGTTGATGTTCTCGTTGTTCTTCTCTTTTTTTTTCGGGGTCAGGGATTGTCAGCACTTGGCTCTATTATGTCGTGCTGGGTCGTCATAAATACCGGGCATATCGTCACATATGTCATTTGCTTTTTATGGCCAGTGATAGCGTTTTATTGTCCATGCCAGATGAAAATTTAATAGCTGCAGCAAATGGAAGCCGGACCTTGAACGTTTAGCAGCAAATTTTATATATACATAATTGAAGTAGAGTTCATCAACTGCTTAAATTTTTGCAGAAGCTGTCACCTTCAGAGTGTCTTTATTTTATGTTCTCCAAAGAGAAGATTTTATGTGGTTTTCTTGAATATTGATCTCAGACAAATTTTATAAGTCTTGTGAATTTATTTAGATTGCACATTATCAAAAGCAACTTAATCTACATAAGTATAAAGTTAAATATAAATTATTATTTTAATTTTCAAACATGCCAAGCTCATTTACTTGTGTTAAATATTTGATTGAAAAAATGTTGAATAGTCATTTTAATATAGGTCATGAAGTAGTGGTCATGAAGTTCATTTAATTGTCGCGACTTATTTTATTTAAATTATAAAATTTTAATTAATTAGTATTGAATAATTTTATGAGTTTCACCAACTTATTTTAATTGCAAATTAATATAGGCAACTTTATCCATAATAATATAAAATAAAATATACAAAAGCATTGTTTTTGATTGAATAAATATTGATTACTTATTGTAATATAGGTCACAATTAAGTTAATTACTGTTAATGAAATAAATTTAATTTGTCGCTCTATTTCATCAAATGGTTTAATATTTTAAGCAATTTCCTGTGCTTCCCTCACACGTCTTTTCTGCCACCAACCCATAATTAACTCGATAACAAATACCAACAGGCCTAATCCCAATCCAGCACATAATATCTCCCACAGCCAGTTCAATTCAACAGCTGATTGAGTTAGATCATCATCTAAATGATGAAATTTCGTTTAAAATAAACCTATCTAAAGCACAGTCATAAACAGAATTCTTCTGTATAATTAAACTCATTGGAACATCTCTGGCAATATGCAACTTTTTCGGATTACACAGATTATGACGATTACTAAGCTCTTGTATCATAACGGTATTCCAAAAATATGAATAGGACTGGTAAGCAAAACTTCTATTCAATGAGAGCAATAAGTGAAACTGATGTCGAATTGGAACAAACACAGCATTTGGTATATGTTTTTTTGAAAAACTCTCTATCGTATTGATTCTCTATGAATTCCTTAGTGGCCCAGTCAAATAGAACCGGAATTTTACTTTCCGTTAGTTGTTCAAACGTTTCAATATGCTGGTAATGCGGATGACTAGTGAGTAAAGTGCCCAGAGCGGCATTGAAATAACTGTTCATTATCATTCCAAAAACACTTAAAGTAATAAGGCATTGCCTCAATGAGATCCGATTCAAGAATCCCGTTGGCACTGCATATCCCAAAATGCCGCGAATAACTCGTATATTAAACAAAACATTTAGAATGTGAAAGTTAAGTGGACGTCCACTAATGAAATTATTTAAGGATGTTACAAGAGATTCCAGTAAAGTGAGACTCAAATAATATGCGAGCATTTTGTAACCACAATCGGGGAAAACAATTCTAAAGACTTGCTTGAAAGTCAACTCATGTCCACAAGACACAATCACAATTAAATTTGATGTAGCCACACTAACAGTAGATTGAATGCCCTTCAATTTGGGAACAATTCCAATTGAATATGCCAAAGTAGACATATCCAATTCTCCAGACGCAATCATTAAAATTACAATTTCAGGGAAAAGGGTTTCATGAACCGATCCACGCAATGTAAAAGTGACTTTATACCGCTCAGAAAAGCACTTTGTAATTATATTCGAAAATCCACTGAATTTCTGTTGACCGGTTTTGAGATTAATATTAGTTGCGTTTTCAGAAGGTACAAAACTTGGCTGTATTAATGCTTCTTCACCCTGGAAATTGCGCCAATATTCGGCAAAGATGCGATATGATATTAATCTTTGTTGACTGAATGAGGCAACAGGAAATGGCTGCATTTGATATACAACCATTGAGTTTCCTTTTGGCTGCAGAGCAAGCACATTATAAAAGCGATGACGATCTGCTGGCTCTACGATAATTACAAGTAATTCCTCATCATTCAGCCACACAATTATCCTGGCTTCTCGCATCCCATTAGAGTTGGCTGCCAGCGATGAAAGCAGCTCCACTGCATTATTCTTGGACAAACAAAGCAGAGCTAGAGCTTCCCTGATGACCTCTGAACTCATGCTGATCAACAGCGTCTCATTGAAGCGGAGAACTGGCCAATCAGGCAGATGCAGTTGCTCCAACAGACAATTGTTGTCCTGACTGTGTTTCATTACCAGAATCGCAGTAACTGTCTGCTCTTCATGCACTTTGGACAACAAATCATGCAGATAATTCAGGTGACCCTCTTCAGGTGAAGTTGCTGTCCAGTTCAGACTGAGATCGGTCTGAAGTAGACACAAAATTAATCCCAGAGCGAGCATTTCAATACGCGTATGCTGTGCCTGAATAACTAAACTTCAGGTTAATCCTGACCAGTTGTTTTGAGGTCTTATCTAACATCATTATAATTGCGTTAAAAGCACATTTCAAAAACTAAAGCACTTTGGCAACTGACACTGAGGACATTTACAGACCATTCCAGGTAGAATGATAAACATCCACAAATGTTTATATTTCCTGTCCGCAATAGGTTTAAAAATACATCTTTAATGTAAATGCATTTGTAGTTAATTTGCAGTCTTCTATTTATAGTAAACTAATTGCCACAGTTCGAAATAAGCTTTATAAAACGAATGCTGATTTTCCGAAAAAATTTCATATATATTTTCCTCACAAATTTATAATTTATAAAGAATAATAACACTGAACAAACCATGATCATTGTCGACAATTTCATATTGTTTGTATTACTATTCTGAATTAATTTAATTAAACTAAAAAAAAAAAAACAAGTAAGAAAGCTGTGAGATAACCGCTACCCATTTTGAATAAAATAAATATATTTTGCGGTTTTTTTCAAAATATACCGAATGTACTGCAAAAATACTAAAAATATACCAAATGGTATATGTTGTATATCGGTGTAGTAACGCATTCAAAATATACCATAGACGGCACAATATACCAGATTGTCAGCCAAAGCAACTCAGACCCCTAGTAAGTAGGCGTTTTTGCCCATACAAAAGTATTTCTTTAATAACTTTCACAATTTTTATCTGATCGCAACCAAATAATTTAGGAATCATATCTACTATAGTTATTATTGTATATACCAAAAATCGAAACTCTAGCTTTAAAATTACCCTTGTTATTCGATTTTTTGATTTGCGGGGGCGGAAGGGGCCGTGGCAAAAATTTAAAACAAACTTGATCTGAGGGCAAACATACAAAATGCTGTCGAAAAAAAAAATATAGCTCTATCTCTTATAGTCTCTGAGATCTAGGTGTTCATACGGACAGACGGACAGACGGACAGACACACAGACGGACAGTCGGACATGGCTAGATCGTCTCGGCTGTTGACACTGATCAAGAATATATATACTTTATAGGGTCGGAGATGCCTCCTTCTACCTGATACATACATTTCCTGCTGGCACAAAGTTATAATACCCTTCTACCCTATGGGTAGCGGGTATAAAAGCAAGATAAACACCTAAGAACAAGAACTTCAAAGCTGTAATGCTACAAAACGTATATTAAGTTGTCTAGAGTATATTTGAATTATAATGTTACGTACACTGTTTCAGAAACTCGTTTTAATATAGTTCAGTATACATATACGGAGTATATATATATATATATATTTTTGTTAGCTCAAAAGATTTTCTCGCACTTCTTTAAGATATTGCTCCTTAAATTGATTTAATAAAGCTTGCCATTTGGTAATATATTTTATTGAATAAATACTAAATATACATTGAAATATATGTCACAATTGAATTTATTAGTTACCATATGAGTTAAGCTACTTTTTTCCTCATTTTTCAATCCATTTATTATTTTTCAATTCTTTAATTTTCTAAATGAAATATTCAAGTAAAGTGCTTATACAATTTCTTGTGCTTCCCCCAAACGTCGTTTTTGCCACCAGTCTACAATTACCTCTATACAAAATACTAACATGCTTAGTCCCAATCCAGTATATAGCACTTTCCACAACCAGTTAAATTCAAAAACCGATTGAGTTCGAGCATCATCTATACGTGTCATTTGTCTTTTTCTGGTGTAGAACATATCAACAAAAAAATCGTTCTTTCCAAATCAAATCTAGGCCGGAACTTTGGACGATTAAAATAAATCTATCTAAAGCATAGCCGTAAACAGAATTATTCTGAACAATTGGACCCATTGGAACATCTTTACCAAAATGCAAATCTTTTGACCTACACAAATGTTGAACATTTCTCGACATTTGTATCATATTTATCGGGCGCCAAAAATATGAATACGATTGATACACAAAACTTCTATTTAAGGAGAACAACAAATCGAGCTGATTTCCAATCGCCATAAAATTGGCATTTGGTATATGATTTTTGAAGAAGTCTGGACCATTTTGTTCTTCTACGAAATGTTTAGTGCTCCAGTCAAATAGAACCGGAAGTTTACTATCCACTAACTGTTCAAAAGTTTCAATATGTTTGTAATCAGGATGTTTAGTCAATAAAGTTCTCAGAGCGGCATTAAAGTAAGTAGTTATTAGGAGTCCAAAAATTGATATGGTGATGAGACATTGCCTCAACGATGTACGATTTAAGTATCTAGTTGGTATTGCATATCCCAAAGTACCTCGAATAACTCGCAAATTGATCAAAACGCTTATAATGTGAAAGTTCAATGGCCGTTCATTTAAGTAATTATTCAAAAATGTCATAAGATAATCAAGCAAAGTGAGACTCAAATAACATGCGAGCATTTTGTATTCGCAGTCCTGAAATACAAATCTAAAGACTTGCCTTAATGTGAACTCCTCTCCACAAGGCACAATCAGAAATATATTTGATATAGCTACACTAACTGTAGATTGTATGCCGTCCTGTCTTGATACACTACCTATTGAAAATGATAAAGTAGAAATGTCCAATTCTCCAGATGCAACCAATTGAATCATATTTTGAGAGAAAAGTGTATCATTTTGCGTTTCCACAGCTATAAGACTGATGTTATACCGTTCAGCAAAGGCCATCAAAATTGAAGGCGTGAGTCCGATGAGTTTTTCTTGTTCCGTTTTACCAACTTGCGTATTTTGGCTTTCGGGCGGTTCAATACCTTGCTTTACAAACGCTTTTTTAAGCTGAAAATTGCGCCAGTGTTCGATGAAGATGCGTTCCGAACTTAAATTATCTCGCTTAGTAAAGGATGCAAATGGGAATGGCTGAATTTGATGAATAATAACATAGTTTCCTTTTGGCTGAATGGCGAGCACATTATAAAAGCGATGACGATCTGCTTGCTTCGCGATAATCTCAGGTAATTCCTCATCATTCAGCCACACAATTATCCTGGCTTCTCGCATCCCATTAAAGTTGGCTGCCAGCGATGAAAGCAGCTCCACTGCATTATCCATAGACAAACAAATCATTGCAAGCGCTTGTCTGCTGATCTGTGAACCCATATTAATTCTGGCCTTCTCATTGAAGCGAAGAACTGGCCAATCAGGCAGATGCAGTTGCTCCAACAGACAATTGTTGTCCTGACTGTGTTTCATTACCAGAATCGCAGTAACTGGCTGCTCTTCATGCACTTTGGGCAACAAATCATGCAGATAACTTTGGTGACCTTCTTCAGGTGAAGTTGTTGTCCAGTTCAGGCTGAGACTTGTCTGCAGTAGACAGAAAATTAATCCCAGAGCGAACATTTCAATACGCGTATGCTGTACTTGAATAACTGAACTACAGGTGAATCCGGACCAGTTGTTTTGAGGTCTTATCTAACATCATTATAATTGCGTTAAAAGCACATTTCAGAAACCAAAGTGTTTTGTCAGTCAGCGCCAACACTTTATGACATTGTGACTATTCAAGCTTGAAAGATAAGTATCCACAAAAGGTTTATAGCATCAGAACATTATGTTTTAAAATGTTTCGCGGACTTTTATTTATAGAAAATGAAAATGAAATGTCAGTACATTTCAATCGATGTCCACTTTAATTTACCAATTAATTATGCATTTAATTACAAATTGCATAGATCCGCCAATAAGAGTATTACATAAAATTTACACATTTTATTATTATTATTATTATTATTATTTTCATGTTAATTATTATACAAAATAATATAATAACTAAATGAAGGGAGTGCTAGCAACTAAGCCCATCGACTCGACAGTTAATTTATATGTTGTTTAATAAGTTTTTGATGTCTAGCAATTTAATTAGTAGTTTAACATTATTGTGAGTAGGTAAGGTAAAAAGTTACATATATTAATTTGTAAGCATTTATTCAATGATTTCGATAATATATTGTGACAAATAATTCAATCAGATTTTATAAAGAATTACAAATAGATGTTTTAAAATTTCAAAGCACTTAACAGAATTTTGCTCTGTTGTCAACCGACGTTTCTGCCAATAGTTGACAATTAACTTCACAATAAAAACAATTGAGCTGCCTCCGAGTCCAATAAATAACAATTTCCACTGCCATGCCCATAGGAAAGAATTACTGTTTTTATCAACAATCAGCTTTCTCATTATGTGAGCTCTATGTAGGAAAATATCCTCGTAAGTCTTACGCTTCCAATACAAATTTAGACCTGAACTTTGGGCGTTTATTATGAATCTATCTAAGGCAAGACCAAAGACAGAATTTTTGCCTTGCAGAGAATCTTGCGCCCAATGACTTGTTGCATGTAAAAAACTGAATTCCACATAAACGAAAATGTTAAATAGCCATAGCTAGTGTTCAACGACAAAATCAAATCGGTTTGTGCTCTCGGTGATATAAATGCGGCGTTTGGAACTTTCTTGTTAAGGAAATCCTTGTCTTTTTCGATATGATATTTGATACTCCAATCAATGAGCACAGGCTGTTGACTTTGTTGAGATGCATATCCCAAGCAGCCGCGAATCACTCTCAAATTGAGCCACAGTCCAGAGTATCTAAAGTGAAATCTGCGTACACCTAAATATGTTAATTTGTGATCGTTGTGACAAATGTCTCCAGAAATGCCAACACCAAGTGGAATAACATCATGAAGACTCCTCTGCCGGGGAACGCTTTCACAACAATTTGCCCTGAATTCAATTCCTGTCCACAGGGAACAAGTAAATCGTAGCTTACCACAGCCAAGACAGAGGTACTTTGTACTTTTGGGAATTCCGACCTTATATGCAAAGTTTGCATCTGGATTTGTAAGATTAGAAACCTTCTTGAAATTACGCAACATACGAAGGTTGATATTATATCTCTGACAAAATCGCCGCATTAACATTATAGTATAACCTCGCTTTATCCTTTGCCCCGTCTTAGGAACCGTCAAATAAAAATCTACTTGGTAGCTTAAGACTCGGAATAGATACAGCTTTTTTGCCCTGAAAATTGCGCCAGTGCGCGATAAAGATGCGATCCGAACTTAACTTCCGTCGCATAATAAAGGAGGCAAATGGGAATGGATGCATTTGATGAATAATAACTGAGTTTCCCTTCGCCTGAAGAGCCAGCACATTATAGAATCGATGACGATCTGCTTGGTTCGCAATTATAGCAAGTAGTTCCTCTGCATGTTCTTCAGGCATCCACACAATAATCCTTGCCTCCCTCATCTCATTAAAGTTGTCAGCCAGTGAAGAAAGCAGCTCCACAGCTGCTTCGTATTTTCTGTGTACCAAAAATCGACACTAAAGCTTTGATGGACATATTGTGACCAAGAATTTACATATATATGTTACATACATATACTTTATTCAGTCGAAGATGGCTTCTTCTGCATATTACATATATTTCCTATTGTCCCAGTGTTATAATACCACTCTACACTACGAGTATCGGGTATAAACACATTTAATATTGATGAAGTAACGCACACTTTATGCCATTAGCAAACAATTCCCAGGTAGAATGATAAGATCCAAAAAAAGTTTTATAATTTCAGTTATACACTAAAGTTTTAAGATTTATCTTTGATGTTGTTTTACGTACTGTTAATGACTGGTCTTTTATTCTGAACAATTTTAAAGCCAACTTTCTAGAATCCTTACCAATTATCAATAATTTCAATTATTGTTTATTTCTTTATTTGTCAATTCTCAAACTATGTATTTCTATATATAAACATTTACAATATGAGCATATGTGTATATGTATAAAGATTAAACAGTTGGTCTCAAGCGAAATTTTCGCCAATAGTAGACAACTAGCTCACCAGCAAAAACAATGAAGCTGGTACCCAGTCCAATAAATAATAATTTCCACTGCAATTTCCAAAGCTCCCAATAATTGTTTGATTCTTCGACTCGGCTTTTCATTATATGAGCATTATTATAGAGAATATCCTCAAAGGTTTTACGCTTCCAATGCATTTCCAAGCCTGAACTTTGAGCGTTTAATATGAATCTATCTAAGGAAAGACCGAAGACAGAGTTCGTTTGCACAATTGTACCCAACGGGAAACTGTTGTCAAGATCCATATCGTTTGCCTTGCAGAGAATTCTACGCTCCACGATTTTTTGCATCTGGTAAACTATATTCCATATATACGAAAAAGTTATATAAGAAAAGCTGGAGTTCAGCGATAAAATAGCATCAATTTGCGCTCTCGGTGGCATGAATAGAGCATGAGGAATTTTCTTGTTCGCCTTTTCAATATGATATCGAACACTCCAATCCATAAGAACAGGCAGTTGACTCTCCGCTAACTGATCGAGTGTCTCAATATGCTGACAGTCTAGATGTTTGGTGAATAATGTGCTGAAGGTGGCATTGAACCAGCTCGTGAGTATAAGCCCTGATAATGTCAGCATTATCACCAATTGACGCATCGATGCACTATTCGCACGTCCTTCTGGCGACGCATATCCCAAAAAGCCGCGAATTACTCGCAAATTTAGCAACAATCCCGAGTATCTAAAGCGAAATCCACGTCCACCCACATAATTTGTGATTGATGTGACAAATGATTCCAGCAATGCCAGCAAAAAATAAGTGCATATAAAGATGAATCCTTTTCCGAGGAACAGTTTCTCGAGCACTTGCCGGGAAGTCAATTCCCGTCCACAGGGCACAACTACTTCGATGCTCGCAGTTCCCAAACTAACCGTATTTTGTATGCCTGGGAACTTCGTCTTTACTCCCAATGGTTGCACTGCGCTTGAAAAGTCTATGTTTCTCTGACTTACCAAGCGTATCAAATCAATAGTCGACATATCAGACATCTCGCTAACAGGATTCAATATAAGAAGGTTGATATTATATCTCTGAGCAAATCGTCGCATTAACTGTATAGTAAAGCCTCGTAATCTTCTTTGTCCCGTTTTATGATTTGTCACATAAAAACTATTTGGTGTCTCAAGAGTCGGAATAGTTACAGCTTTTTTGCCCTGGAAATTTCGCCAATGCTCGAAAAAGATACGATTCGAACCCAAATTTCCTTGATGAGTAAAGGAGGCAAATGGAAATGGATGCATTTGATGAATTATAACTGAATTCCCTTTTGCCTGAAGAGCCAGAACATTAGAAAATCGATGACGATCTGCTTGCTTCGAAATCATATCAAGTAATTTCTCATCATTCAACCATAAAATTATTCTGGCTTCTCGCATGCCATGAAAGTTGTTAGCCAGTGGAGAAAGCAGCTTCACAGCATTATTCATCGACAGACAAATCAGAGCAAGAGCTTGTCTGGTGACCTCTGTGCTCATGTTGATCCTTGCCAGTTCATCGAAGAGGAGAACTGGCCAATCTGGCAGATGCAGTTGCTCCAACAGACAATTGTTGTCCTGACTGTGTTTCATTACCAGAATCGCAGTAACTGTCTGCTCTTCATGCACTTTGGACAACAAATCATGCAGATAACTCAGGTGACCCTCTTCAGGTGAAGTTGCTGTCCAGTTCAGACTGAGGCTAGTCTGAAGTAGACACAAAATTAATCCCAGAGCGAACATTTCAACTCGCGTATGCTGTGCTCGAATAACTGAACTACAGGTGAGTCCTGCTCAGTTGCTTTAACCTGTTATCTAACATCATTATAATTGCGTTAAAAGCACATTTCAAAAACTAAAGCACTTTGCCCACTGATGCGAACACTCTATGACATTAGCAGACGCCCACAGGCCGAATGATAAGCATTCACAAAAGGTTTACAATTCGCGTGAATATAAAATATCAATAACTATGCTCGACTAAGAGATATCTTTCATGTATATAACATATATCATTTGTACCAAAATTATGCATTAATAATAATATCATTTACTCACTACTGTTTAGCGAAATCTTTGCAGCTTTAGAGCGTTTTCATTACTCTGCGTGAAAAACACTCTAATGGAACTAATCCCAAAATAATCTAAAATCTTTATGTATGTATCAGCTGGGACAAGCATAGCATATTTTTGGTGAATTAGTAATGTCATTTGCAAGTGAAATGCTCAGTAATTAACAACAGATTGCGACACCGCGCGTAAATAAAGGTACAAATTGCGTATACGCACCATGTGCCGTGTCGCGTATGCATTTTGTTTTTAAAAGCAGCATGAATTTAAAGTGCTACTTGCCCGGTTCTTGCTCGCCTTCTCTTTTGTGTGCGTTATTTGTTTTTTTTTTTATTTTTTGGCATGGCGAAAACACACGCATGTGCTCTTGTATTTAGATAAATATTTAATTAAAGGCCCAACATGCGACGACGATGCTAATTATGGGCGAAACAAAGGATAAGACCAAAAGCCGAGTGCCTGCCAGCATAACAGTTGTGCTTGACAGCGGTTCACCCTTTTCCGGAGGGAAACACGACGGGGAAGGACAAACGGGATGGATGGAAGTGAACATTAGAGTCAGTCGAGTTGAACTCAACGACATAATTCAGTAAAGCGCTTTGGCTGGCCACAAGGCATCCGGCTTTCGGCTGTCGACTGTCGACTGACGGGCAACGTCCGGCAAGTGTCAGTATCCGTATCAGTTGCACTGGCAGTGGCAGTTAAAGGGTGCCACAGTGGCAGCTGCAGCATTTGAAGCGCACTTAATGCGCATAATGTCAACTGCAATGTCAAGTTGGACCACAATCGAGAGTCGAGCGTACAACTCTCTGTTCAGTTCGTTGCAGTTCACATAACATTTTGTTTACTGTACTTGTGGTTATGTTTGTGCAGCCCTGGCTAACTGCAGTCCTGCTGCTGCCTGGTTGCATTATTGTTGCACATTTTATGGCACACCTCAAGTCACATAAATGCTTTGGTAGCAGCATACAACAATAGCAGCTTGTATGCCACAAAGCAGGTAAACAAACTCTGTGAGAGGAGCAAGGAAGACAACAGATTGTTTTCCGGTTTTGTTTATGCCACACACAGAGAGAGAAAGAGATAGAGATCTGAGGGGAATTGTGTGTTGTGTTGCAGTTTGTTCTTCGAATTGTGGCACTAATTTAATAAACGAGCAGACACATGATGCCAATTGAAGCACAAGTAGAGTAAAATTTGCAGCAAGCGGCACTAATTGGATTATCAGGAATATAATGAAAAATAGTCGAAAAATGCCAGAAATAGGCTTTAAATAATTAGATAACATTTAGTATATGTTTATACAGGCGAAGACTATTCAGAAAACATAATTGTTGTTTATAAAAATATTAATAATAATGAAATATAATTTACGTATACGCAACTTCCTTTAAGTATTATAGATTTCGAGCATTGCGACAATGGCTAAACTCATATTATTATTTTTATGGATTTTTAGATTTATTAAGCAATTTAACCAGAAGAGCAATAAACTATTATAGCACAACATTCAAAGGAAAACTTATTTAGATTAAACCTCATACTCATATAATAAGGACGCATTTCTTCTAGTTCACGTTTGGATAAACGTTTTGGCAACACCTTGACGCTTTAAGAGCCTCAGTGGTCTAGCAGGTAGGAGTCCCCTAGCAAGTCTACTTCTGTGGTATAACAGTCAATTGAACACCTCCTAGTAATATTAAGTATACGACAAGTTGAAGCTTAAACTTGCAGGACAATGACACGACTTGTTCAAGTTATATTTTGCATACAATTATACAAAAGAAAACTTTATTCCCAAGACTTAATTGCTGACAATAAAAAATCAGCATACACAAAATACTTCACTTCGCTAAAATTTACTGGACCATGAGTATTGTGTTAATATATAAGCACAAATTAATTAACATACTCCTAGTAATATTAAGTATACGACAAGTCAGATAAGAAATGACACCACAAATACAAAGTCAGAATCTATTATTAAATTACAGCTGCAACTTTAAACTTACATCGAACATAAAGTTAAAAACTAAAGAAATATGATCTGAGCTCATAAACAAGCATATTCAAAATTTTATTCAAATTATTGTAAGTTAACCTTTAATTCAAATTTGTGCTAAACACAAATTAATTGTACTGATTCTAGTAATATTAAGTATACGTCAAGTAAGATTTGTAGTGTATCTCTCGCTATGCAAAGCTTAAAAGTATTATTAGGTGACAGCTGCAACTCCAACGAGCACAAACTTAAATTGCTCTAATTAAAGAAATAATGTACAATTTCCTAGATAAGAAAACTTCATTCCATAAACACAGTTCTATGCACAAAACTCATTTAAAATACATTACAATTGAGAAACTTAAATTTATTAAACTTTGAGTATTACGAAAATGTTTAATTGAAATGCTCATACAAGATAGAGATTAAATTTGTAGGACAATGACACGACTAGTTGACATTATGCAAAGCCTGTAGGTATTATTGGATTACAGCTGCAACTTTAGTGAGCATAAACTCAAACTCCAGCAGAGCGGAGAATGTCTTGCTTAAATGAAATGCAATAATTGAGACTAATTACACATGTGAGTGCATTGCAATATCTGTGGCAGACAGCGCCATGAATAATGCATTACATTCAGCCCAAAAATGTTTCCAACACCTTTAAGTGTGAGTAGAGGGACGAGGAAGCGGCGTAATATTAAATTGTTGTTGACTAAAGTGGGGACAAAGGCCAAACCAATACAAACATAGCAAAAGTTTAGCCTTTATTGATATAAAATTTACGCACGTAAAGCAAACAGCGAAGCAATGAAAATGAAAATAAAAATAAACGGCAGAAAGACACGGATAACGTTTGGCTGAAATTCAAAGTCGATGCGGATGTGGTTGCGGATCCGGATCCGGATGCGGATGCGGATTCGGATTCATAGTCGAGTGCACACACTTGAGTCTCGAGAATGGCGGCAACACCTCGATGGGAAAAGAAAAGAACAAGCAGCAAAATTGCGATTACATACCATTGCAGCTACTCTTCACATACACTCACGACGTGTGTGCCGGCCTGCGTGTGTAGATGTGTGTGTAAGTGTTATGTGTGTGTGTGTGTGTGCGCACGGGAGCGGAAGCAGTAGCATCGTTTGTATTGGCTTTTATGAGCGCTTTTCCTCCGTATGCTCTTTTATTTTACTTCCACTTTTTTTTTGAGATTTTCCCTTTTTATTTGTTGCCCGTTATATTTTGTGTGCGTTGCAAACGATGCCCGCAGGACTCGAGAGTACACGAGTTGCGAAGGATTGCGCGAGCGCGACGGCGATGCGCCAAAACATTTACAAAAGGTTAAACGGGGGGGGGCAGCTGGCAATAAATTTGTGTGGAAAAGTTTTGCGCTTGAACTTGAATCGCTTTGCGAGTTCGTTTAGGTCCGGCTTTTTCCTTTTGTTTTCCTGTCTCATAAATAAAGGACACACACACGCGACGGCAGCGGTCTACGATACGAGTTGGTCACACCGAAACAACAAACATAACATATTTGTCTGTCTGTTCGCAGTTTACTTATTTATTTATACACATGCACACGCTGAGTGAGAGTGCAAAAAATTTTATTGCCACTTATGTGTTTAGGCCAGGCTAAAACCAAATTAAATATTTAAGCCCGACTGCTACAGCGGAGTTTTGCTCTTATTGATTTATATGCACAATATATATTCATGCAATCACACTCACACAAAGCACTTTTTCTTCTTTTTTGTTGTTTAGTTCCATTTAAATTTACGACTATTATGAGTATTTTATGCAAGTTTCTAATTAATATTTGATTTATTTGTTTGCAATTTTCTTTGCGACTACAATATATAATTAGTCTACTTATTTATGCAATTTTAATTAGTGGTTTGTGTTAATTTAATCGGTTAATTGTGTTGTGTTGATCAGTTGCGACTTTGACGATTTCCGTTCCGTTCAATTCAATTCAATTTTTTAGAGCCTCGCGCATTTTGACATTTTACAGCGCGATGAAACACACGAAAGAAATGTCAGCACAGCGACAAAAACACGAGCACGATACGGCACAGCACACACACACACACACACTCATACAGGCAGACAGACACACAAACAGTCACGCACGCACACGCACACACACACACGCACACAGTCCGAACGGGAATGCTCGGGAAGAATTGTCTGAAGGAAAATTGCTTGAAACAGGCGGCGGCGCACAGTTCGAATTCGGGGGAAAATCACATGTTTCATGTGCAGAGTGTAAAAGCAAACTGAAATCCCGATTGCACATCGCATCACCTTCGCATCCACTCGCTTCGCATTGTGTAGTTCGGCCCGAGCAGAGCGCTGTTAAGCCGGAGCCGAACTCCTGTTAAACGCGGCGTATGCGTAACTTTTTCACTAAACAGCCACAACACACGCTGTGTTGTGAAGCTTTCGTCTGAGAGGCAAAGAGAGAGAGAAAAGCTCGCTCTGTTATTCAGTCGCTGTTAATGTTTTATTAACAGGAATCGGCTGCATTGCAGATAACATCTATTGATGTGTCCGTCGTTAGTTATGTGACCAACGAGCTCAATTAACTGACTAAATTTTAAATAAAACCAAGTAAAATGAGTGAAATAAGACTAAAGCTTGAATTAAATGACGAAAACTTATACATTTGATTGGAATTACGGTTAATATTAGACTACTTTACTCTAAATGTAAACGATTACAGGAGATGCTCTCAAATATAAATCATTTTATTCAACATTATAACTTAAATAGTGATATAAAACCCTCTACGAAAACCCTCGAGAACTAAATGAATACAGAAGATGATCTAGAATTTTTTCAAAATGTAATACTCTGCAAAATGATTAATTTCTTAACATCTATTGAAAAGCAAGTTAATTACATTTTTTCTTTATTTTTCTTTATTAATCAAAGTATTAAAGTCACTGTCGGCTGTGCTAGAGTGTGAGATACCCGCATCCAATAAAAGTAAAACAATACGTTACTATTCTTAAAATATACCAAATAGTATACCACAAAATACTAAAATATACCGATTGGCAGATTTACCATTTCGTTGAATTTATGTATATATTCGAAATATACCATAGTCAAAATATATCAGATTGTCAATAAAATCAACTAAAACCGTTTTACAGTAGGCGTAATTTTTATTACAAAAGTATTTATCAAATAACTTCTTATCCAGCGCAATATATTTAAACAGTTTTTCTTCTGAATGTTTGCATGTTAAAAAAATTCACTCAAATGACTTCAAAAATATCAATTCTAGTTAACGGACGATTCGAATTTCAGGTAAGCATCAGTTTCTAGCTTTTACCGTATTTACAAGTAACTAGTCTTAAATTTAACATTATTCAATATGAAAACAATATTCGCATTCCTTAAAATTGTAATTAGTTTGGAAATATTCAAGCCCAACACTAAAATCAAGAACATTGGTCTAATAAATTGTGTTCTAAGACTACTTTAAAAATAGATTCTTAAAACTAAGAACATTATTCTGCAAAGTGTAATTTTCGCCAAATAAAACTAAAAATATAAAATATTGATTACAAAAATTTTGTAATCCATTGAAATTCTTATATTATATTATATATATATATATATTATATTTGATATTATACAAGTTTTGGTTTTAAGACTCTAATAGTTGTTCCTTTTATAATTAAAACCTTGGGTCTCATATTAAATATCCTTAATATAAAGATGCGTTTTCTATCTTTAAATTTTGCATATGGAATTTATAAATTTTTAATATATGTTAATACTGTGCTCGAAAATAAAAGATATTCGGTGTTTATTTATTTGAAACTATGCTATGTCAATGCTTTTAATATTATATTGAAAATTTGTAGAATCAGTAAAGCAATTCATAATTGAGTTATGTTGTCTACATTTTAGTAACAACTACTTTAAATTCAGCTTGCGGAATATCTGCCAAACGAACGAATTTAATAAATGAATTTTAAGCACATTATTCCTTCTCTTTGCCACTAATTTCATTAAAATATGATTTATTAAATAATGCATGTTCATAAAACAAAACCAGTTTTTTTCATTATACTAAACTATAATTAAATTATTCATGCCAATAAAACAATATAAACGAGATACTAAATTGTTTGATTCATAATAGTAACAGAGGTGTAGGCTAGTCGATAGAAACTATCGGTATCGGTTGACATTAGCAAGTCGATAGTCACGAAGCTATCGGTATAATCAGTAGTAGTAGATCATCAGTCGTAAGAAGTTTGGCAGAATCAGCAGCCGTCGTCAGTCGTAACGAAATCAGTCGACAGCAGAGCTCTGTATTATTTAAGTTAATCAAACTGAACTCTTGCACATATTATTAAACATCTATATATTCGATAATCAAAGTTTATCCTTATAACCAGCATTATAGAAATATGTACATATCTCCAACCAATTATAATTCTCATATATAATTCTCAACATGATATCTTTTAGTCACATCAAGCAATTTAAGTAGACACTGCTTTAGGATTGCCACATCTTGTAATTTTCAAACCATTTAACTTTACAAATTGCTAACCAAAGCCGCAACAATAACTAGAGCAACGGAGCAGTAAAGTGAGCAACACAAACAAAAATGACAACATCAGCAATGTGAAATTGTTAACAAGCTCAATGTCTAATTAACGCTAGAGCTCGTCATATTTATGACCGCAGCTAGACATTTATTTCAGTGTCATGTGGAGAGGCAGACAACAGACTGCCAAGAGCACAATGAGATAGAGAAAGAGAGAGAGAGAGAGCGTGCCGCAGAGCCGCAGAGGCGACCACAAATCATTTAAGACTCTAATTAAATTTGAAACGCCAAACACACACACGAACACACGAGGCTTTTGGCTGTGCAACAGGTGTTGCCACACCCACAGACATGTTGCAAAATGTATATGCAAATATTGCTTTCATTTGCCACGCGCATACAGAGCGTCCGCATTTTAAATAGCAAATTGCTCATACGCACTGTAGGTCAAAATATGAATATGATTTAGTATTGGGAATAAGTCTGTGCATATTTTGTTAGTCAATAGAAGTGTTATTAAGTGGGCTGGGTGAGAAAAACGCCCCTTCGCAACAACCAACCAAATACAACGCCCCCTGCCACGCCCCAGTCAAATGACAAATGTAAACAACGATAAATGTCATAATGCCAAAGCAAAACAAAAACAGTGAGGAGGCAAATAAAACAAAAATAATGTCGTTTTGGCTTAGACCAGTTTGAACTACAAGCAACTGGGCCAATAAATCAATTCCAACAGACAAACCGAAAGGGCAACTTCTTCTAGCCAAAGGCAATCGCACACCCAAACACACACACACACACACAGACGAGTGAACTGCTGATATACGAGAGCAAGTTAAGCGTGCCCTTCGCACCATCCCTGAATAGCATTTCAGATGCCAAACACAGCAGGAGGATAGGATAGGCAGGATAGCCACTCAAGCAGACGGGACAGGATAGACAGGACACAGCAGCTTGCTGAAGTCAAGTCAAGTGTAACACACCGAGACAGAGACAGAGATAGAGACAGAGGCATGCAACACACACAGAGACAGTTAGAACATTGACAATGCCCCGTGCCGAGTGTTAACATACTAATATACACACTTTGCATCTTAATCGTCCTTGCTGTTAGAGCCTGTTAGCACGCCACCATGCGCCTCACTCTAAACGCTGAATGTTGATGTTGATGACGATGATGCTGATAATGATAATGATAATGATATGAAAGCAACTGGCAACGAGCTTCTTCTGTTTTGATTGCGGCTTCAAGTCGTTTCTACATAGTTTGCCTGCCTTGTTTATGTCATCATTATTATTGACATATTTATGCCATAATTTGCTGGTTATTTTGGCTTGTTATTGAAAACACTTCATGCATGAATAATCCAAAATGCTGCCAGGATTATTCAATATTAAAGTGGAATATACTGCATAAATTGTCATATTAGTTAAAGGAAAACGTAACCTCTGTAAATTCAATTACATTGCTGCGCGCGCTATTGTAATTATAATTGTTTGTGCAATTAATTTTGACCAATTGTTTGTGCAATTAAATGCTATTACAATTGCCTAGCCAATAATGTGCATCATTTATTTTAATTTCATAAAATTAGTTTTCATTTTCCCGCAGAAAATTGTTGAAATTTAGATGTGCATATAATAGAAATTAAATGAGAAATTCTTTGATACAACTTTGCTTATTAAAAATGTTTGGCAATTCTCTAGCGAATATTTGTAGCATACTTTTGGGCTGTCGTATACATACAACGCCATCTGTTGCACATTGAAGGCAACACGACAGCAGAGGAAAGAAGTGAAACTCTACAAAAAGCTTTCGCTGCTTACGCACGAAAGTCGACGCAGCACAGACAGTTAACTGAAATTGTGTGTGTTTGTCGATCTGGCAACACTGGCCAACCCGATGCCTCCTCGTGGCTCGCTCACAGCGAATAACAAGCACAAAGCAAAGTCAACAGAAACAGAAAACACGTGGCTGGCCAGCAAAGAGCAAGCGTCCAGCTGCCAAAGAGAGAGCGAGCGAAAGCGAGAGAGAGTCGACGTCGCTGTCGCTGTCGCTGTCGCTGTCGCTGTCGCTGCTGGCAGCGCAGTTAACAGTTGGTAATAAAAAAGCAGCAGCAGAATAAAAGAATATACGGGGTATCATCGTGAGCACAAAGTCAAATACGACAAAACAGAGGAGCTCATGTGCGTGTCTGCAGCGTGATGCGTAAAACATATTTGGCGAAACCGGCGCCACACCCCAACACGCCCCGAAAAACATTGTCCAAGGTCAGTCAAATATGTACAAGAGAGTGTGTGCATTGGCTGCAAATAGTGTCCTCTGTTGAACTGTTGACTGTGTGTCCTTCACCTGCTCTGCAGTCATTTGCATCCAGGCTACGACTACGACGACTGTGGCAACATAATTGGCTGTCATTTGGTTTCATTAAAGGAGCGCCGTTCTGTTCACTTTACTTCTCTGGCTTTGCGCGTTAATTAATGACGAGCACGCAAATCGCCAGCTGTAAAACGGCAACAAAACGCACCCACACACTAATATCGGGGATAAAACATTTAATTTAAAAACATTTTGCCATTTAATTCTCGCTTCTCTTTCGTTTTAATACTTGTTGCTCGCTGACATTGAGCCATTAAAACCTATTAATTATTTAATCAATTCTTATGATGCAATTCTCGTAGCAACGCGTTGCGTATACTTAATGTTTGAGAGCATCAGGGCAGCGCCTGAAGGCAGGCAACACAATTTTTCACTTTACAGCAGCCGCATGAAATGATTGCTTTCAAACGGTTGAGTGGGCTATGAATGTGTGCGAGTGAGTTTTGAATGTGTGTGTGTGTGTGTGTGTGTGTGTGTGGGTGTGTAGATGATGGCTTTTCTCTGATGTCTCTGATGTGCGTGATGATTGCGGGCGGAGAATACTTGTACATTTACGAGTGTATTGATCAGCGTTTTAGCTGATTTTCTGATTGAGAGATATAAGGGACAGCTGACAGCAGCAAACAATCGCATCTAAACCGGTTTCGTTGATTGCTTGTGTGCAAGAAGCAAGGATACATATCCTTGCCAATTACATTTAAATATATAAAACGCTTTAAGGCTTTTCTTTTCCTTTATTTATATTGCCACTTTGAGGCGCATTCAACATAAATTTCCAATCAATAACAAACTATAAACAAAAAGACGAAAGTTGCTGCAACTTTCAGGATTGTGGAATGTAACTTTATACGATTACACTCCAAGGAATTCACTACTTATTCAATACACACGCATTCTACAGGGAATTAGGTAAATTCCCCGTGGGCTGCACAGCCTAAAAATATATTTCACGCTGTTGCAGGTTCTGATGAAAAAGGAGACGCTTTTTGTGTGTTTGTCTTCTTTTTTTTTGGGTTTGGTTTGAAGAACTTTACATAAACAATGCCAAACCCTGACAGCCCCATTTAAGCACAACACATGGCGCTCGGCGCTCGACGCTTGGCGGATGTTGTCCCACATATCATTATGAAACGCAAGCGAGCGAAACAGGTAAAATGAAAACACACACACACACATACATAGATGGTGGGAAAAATGGTATGCCACATGTCGTAAAGTCAGCCACGCCCATTTTAGGAGGCGGGTTACACATACTTGCGATGCCTTGCCTAGCAAATTAAACGCAACAAATTTTCTTTTTATTGTTTTTTAAATGCATCAAAAACCAGAAGCGTGTTTCACCAACCAACAAAAAAAAACAACTTTCCCGGCTCGGAAGTTTATGTAAATTTAATGTTGCTTCACCGTTTTTGCTTGATGTTATGCACAATTTAAGATACTTATAATTAATGCCGTCTTGCCGGCACACAGCAGCCATCGCCATATTAAATGGTCGTAAATGACGCATATTACTCATACGTACCGTAGCACATAAATTTTGTATACATGGTAGAGTAGAGAAAGGCACAGCTTACGGTCAAAGCACTTACCTGCAAAGAAGAAAAAACGAATATATATTAGAAAACTTGAGTTAGATATTTAGTTGTCCAAACATAGAGATATGAGCCTCAAGTGTGTGTGTGCGTGGGCTTCTTAAGTGTTGTGTTTTGCCCTTCTCTACGATTTTGATGTTGTTATTGTTGTTGTTGCCTTGCTTTGACAAAAGGGAAAATATCCCACGTATCTTATGAATTTAAGCTGCAAATTGAGTAAAAGAATTCCAGCTAAAAGAAAACGTTCTGCTTTGTGTGATACCAAACGCTCTGTGCTCAGCATATTTTTATACGATGAAAGCTGTCAGCACTTTTTTATTTGCTAAAATAAATATCAAAGCAACTTCATTTTTATTAATTTTACTGCAGTTCAATCTACTTTATTTATCTTGTTGCTGCCCGCATTGATCAATCACTGCAGTTAATTATTTCATATTGCTGGCTAAGTGAAATTAATGTGTGCTCACTCCGTATTAAAGCCAAGCAGCATGTTTAAAGCGATGCTAAAGCATTTTCCAGCACACAAACGAGACTATAATTAATGTTTATGGCTGCAATCAAGGCCAGAAGCTGACACTCAACGTAGATAGAGACTGAGCAGAGACTGAGAGACTGGCAGAAGCCACAGATACCATAAGCTGGAGTCTGACAAGCCAATTAGCTGCCGGCGCACATAATCACCAATCAAAAGGTGTCGATGCAGTGGCAGCTACAATCACAATAACAACATTGGCGACACCGCCAGCAAAAAGCGAGCATAATTGAGTTATTTGTGCTAATTGACACTCACATACATACATGCATTCGCACATTCACTCACGCTTACTTATAAATATTGGCAAGGAGTCGAGGCTGAGAGACAGGAAGTGAGCTCAGCGCTTGACGCAAATTGTCAGCGCGGTGGACCACACGATTTACACAGAGCACGTGACGCGTCAAACTGGCAAACAAACTGACTTACTCAATGTCTGACTGCCTCACTGACTGACTGCCACACTGACTGGTTTACTGACTGACTGAATGAAAGCTTGGCCAACAGACTGTTCGCTCGAGTGTGTAGCAAACTCGATGACAGAGCTGGCAAATGGACTGTCTAACAGAATGACTAAACAACAGTTTGGACGGTACTCTGAATGTCTGATTGGCTCATTCATTTACTGACTGACTGACTGACTGACTAACTGTCTAACACACTGGCAAGAGCCAGCTCGATTGAATGGGTACCAAACTAACTGACTAAATTCCCATACAGACTAGGCTGTCTGAGTAGATGACTAAGCAACAGAATATTCATTTAATCTCGTTATTAGCCGACTGACTGACTCAATGCCCAACTACAATGCTGACCGTCTGCCTGACTTACAACTTGACTCGACATTCTAACTGTCTAACAGACTCACTAACAGATTGCTCGCTTGGCTGTGTAGCAAACTGACTGACTGAATTGGCGAAGAAACTGTTTTAATCAACGTCTGACTTACTGACTGACTTACTGACTGGCTGACTGACAATCTAACTTACTTACTTACTGACTGACCGACTGACTTTCTGACCGACTTACTGTTTGACTTACTGACTGACTGACAGACTTTCAGACTGACTATCCGCTTTTGCAGGTTATTGGCTGACAAACTGACTGACTGCTCGGTTTACTGACTGACCAACTACTTGAGTGACTGACAGACTAACTGACTATCTAACAGAATGTTCGGTTTTGAGTGAACTGATTACAATTTCCTTTGACTGACTGACGAGATGCCTAGCAGCGAAATATTCACGTGTCCACGACAAACTGAATTACCGAATGACTGGCCGCTTTACTGACTAACTATTCGACTTACTGACTGACTCCACGTACTCTCTGACTAACACGTTGCTCCATTCATTGACTGACTATGCGACTGGCTGCCTGACTCGCAAGCTGCTCGTTTAGCTAAGTCACGACGTGAATTACTTGCTCACTGGCTGCCTGCTTGCACTGCGACTATGTCGCAAACTTGATGACTGGCAGAGCGAATAACTGACTGACCCACTGTCGCAACGACTAACTGCTTGAGCTGCTGACAACCTACCAAACACACACATTGTTTGCTTGCATGTTTGGTTGAGTCACAAACTCAACACGTCAGGCCACAGCGTCGTCAAGTGTCTGTGCCCAAAATTCATATTTTATTCAAAAAGCCAAACGAAAACCCCTCGAAAGGAAACGTTGTTAGTTTCCTGTTGCAGCACGATGCATTTCCTCCTTGCCAGCTACAAACACATACATATTTTTGGGTGTGTTTGCTTGTGGTGCTCATGCAAACAAGACTTAGATATAGCATACTCTATATATATATAGACTACACTCAGCCGCAATGCAAAATGCAATTACAAATATTCAATTTGAAAGCATTCCACAAATTGAGCCATTTCCGTATAAAAGGCCGCCGCCTCTCTTGTTGCATGTGGCAACTAATTTGATTTGTGTGCGAGCAATTTAGTGAGGTCACGACAATGCGCGCCTAACATTAGCATTGAAATTGAATACTCGTACATTGAATTAGCCACAGCTCAGTCGGCTGCATAATTTATTGCTCTTTTGCTCGCAAGAAAATTCAATAAAAGCATATTCCACACAGCTTTAGCTCGACTAGACGTTAAATTAAGCAGTGTTATTCTATTAAGAAAGGAAATTATTTTTGACCAACACTTTGTGTATTTTTATATTTGATTATCCAATGAATAAATTTAACGCAGCCAACTTCAAGGCTTTAAGAATTTGACTAAAAGTGTTTGGAAATTGTTATTAAACTTATGAAAAAATTCCGGATGCATAAGTGCTTTACAATCTATTCAAATAAAGCAATGTTAATTTAATCTCCATGACAGTATTATTATATTTATTATATTAATGCATACATTTAACACAAAAGCAACTGTAATGCGGACAACTTTAAGGCTTTAGGATTTAGACAAAACTTATTTTTAAACTTTTATTAAAATTATTCCACAAGCTAAAGCGCTTCATAAGCTAAACTAGATAAGGAATGATTTTGACATTTTTTATTAATTTCATTATTATATATATCAAACACAGAAGTTAGTATAATGCAGGCAACCTTAAAGCTTTAAAAATTAAGCCAACATTTCTTGCGAACTGCTATTTTAATTATTAAAATTATTCCGCTCGCCTAAGCGCTTTACAATCTAGACAAATGTCATTACTTGACAGCAGAGTTAATATATTCTCTTTGACAGCCTTTTATGTATTATTATATTTATTATTATAATCTATATATTTATCACAAAAGCAACTGTTATGCTGACAATTTTAAGTATTTAAGAATTAGTAAAATTTAATTTCAAACAATTATTAAAATTTGTCCACAAGCTAGAGCGCTTTAATTATTATTATGCTGTGGTATTTAAGATAAGGCATTATTTTCGACTGCACTTTGGGTATTTTTATATGCTATTAATATATAAAACATATGTTTTACATCTTCAAGAATTTTATTATTATATTTATTCTGCAAGCTTAAAGGCTTAAACAGTGTTATTCTATGTAGATAGAACATTATTTTAGACAGCAATTTGTGCATTATTATATTAAATTTTTGATGTATAGTATAAATTCATAGATGACTGTAAAATTATTTGTTTAGTGATATTCAAAATATTATTAATATTCCGCACGCAAAGCTAAGATTAGGATAATTTTTTTGACAGCAAGAATTTGAATAAATAATAATAAAATTATTTGTTTAACAGCAGTTATCAATAATATTGCAAAAGCTTAAGCGCTTTATGTTGTATTTTTGAATTAGGCCAAGAAAATCTCCTTGACATCACTTTAAATATTATTATTTATAGCTTCAAGAATTATGTGCAAACTACTATTAAAATTATTATTAATATCAACATCAAATAATCTGATGCCAAGCACAAAATTTATGAATTATAAAGTGTTAAAGTTTTCATCATTTGATTCAATTTATTTGACAAGCAGTTCTCAAAAGTGTTATTGACGCTATCGTTAAGTAATCCAGCTGCATTCAGAATTTATCTGCTGTCAGACGAACACCAGACAAAAGGCCTTTAATGCCGCACACACAGCCGAAAATAAGTTGACGCCAAAGTTGGCAGAGATTTGCGTCAGAAAAGTGGGAATTAAAGGCAGCAACGCCATTAAATGCTGCCATAATCACAGCCACAGCCACAGCCAGAGCCCAAAGCCCACAGACAATACAGGATAACAGGATAATAAACATCAAGTGGCATAAGCAAATTCAAATAGCCAATGATTATGGCTAATGGTGGATGACATACTTGTACTTAAATCACCGACATTCTGGCGCGAGATGGCCATAAAAGCTGATTTGACTATCGCTCCACATGGCGTATGCTTGATTTGTGGACTCAGCTCGTTAAGTCCGTTGCAAGGTAATTAACAAATAAATGTGTTGGCTAAGTCTGCAACCAATATAAATTACGCATACAGCTAGATAAATTAATTTTGCGAAATTATTACCATAATAAAAAGACGAAAATTAAAGAATTTATAGCTTGTCGGAAAGTAGATACAACGAAAATATTTTAGATAAATATTTACAAATTCGATACAGCTGATGATTGATAAGCACACTGACTTAAAGGTCAATGCAGAAAGTCTTGAATGTGCCAAATTGAAGAATGCCACACAAAGATGATTATGTATGTATATACATACATATATATTTCTTATACAGTAACATATAATATATATGAATTCTCCCCTAGGATATGCTTTGTGCACAACGTTGGCATTGTCAGGCAGCTGTGCGAAATAAAAGCAAATGTTTATTCAACCTTTTTTTCTCATTCTTTTTTCCTCATTTCTTTCCTTTCACAAACACGCACGCAATCAGAGCGCGGGAATACGCATAATAACGAGCGAGGCGCGCTTGCGGTTGCCTAGATGGCTGCCCGGCATTACGTATACGCCCAGTAGATGCCCCAGAGAATGCCGTGTGTCCCGCTTACCTTTCATCCAGACGCATGCTGCTGCGACTTATGTCACTCCAGACGGACATGGAGCGTGGCCTTTGGAAAAAGGATTTGGAGAATCGCCGGACCGTTGGCAATTGCTGCGGCGGATAACCGGCCAGATCGTTGAGGTCATCATTGAAGTTGACATTGCGTTGCGTATTGCTGCTGCTGCCGCCACCACGGGTTGGCGATGCCATCGATGGCATCGAATAGCTGTTCGTGTTCGTTTGATTATCGTCCGACATGCCCAATGCTGTGTAGCTCACTTCTAGATTGTGTGTGGACATCTCTTAGATATGTTTCGCGATACTCGAATATCTCTCGGGCACTTGCACAAAGTGTGTTTAACGCATTTTCACTGCTCAGAGATACACATAACATATTGCGAATAAGAATTTGCATTTACTGCTCGAGTGCATCGCTCGATTTATACTAATTGTTGCATTCACAAATGACTCGACATCACGCTCTATCGGGCGTCGCGGGACAGTTCATTAAACACAATCAACTGGCAACTCAGCGCGAAATGAACTCAGACAACACACAACACACAAGACAACAATTGACCCACTGACCAAAGTGACAATGATGAATCGATGTGCACGTGATCTTTGGCGCTTTATACATTTTCCTGTTGTCTCTAATATTGTTTATTGCATAATTTAAAGCAAATTGTCTGATGACTCGAATCCATCAAATTGGCACACGAAAAGAAAAACAAATCCCACCAAATTAGCCACGTCTTCTCTCTTTGTGTCACAGCTTTGTCGTGGATTTATCCCTGTGGATTTCTCTTTCTCTTTTCGCCCAGGAAACAGGTAACAAATACCAATTCGCACCAAAGTTTGTTGGCAAATATTTTGTGAAATGAAAAGCATTCGAAATGCTCATGAATTCTTAATGAGTTTCGCTTTGAGTGTTTGTCGTATTCATTTTCATGGCAGCGACGTCGCCTATCTGCGCGCATTTTCATATGCATAATGAAAAACAATATCAAAATATTCACACAGTGAAAGGGAAAGAGAAAGCGAAAGTGAAACAGAGAAAGACACACCCACAGACAGTGTAAGCTGCAGTTTGGCTAGTAGCAGACAGCAGCGACAGCTCGAAATTAAAGCATTGCCCTGCTTCTGCTGCTTTACAGCTCCCACTCTAGTTGCCCTTGATGATGATGATGTTGACTATGCATACCCTGCAATAACTGGCATTGTATGGGATACTTTCGACTAGCGAAACATTTCGATTTAAACATTCTTAATTTCTGTATATAGAAGAAGAGTGTCTTAAATAGGGATAATAACTATTCTTTAAAATAGAAAACATACTTTAATAACTTAACAATATTTTAAAATAAATTATATTAATTAATTAATAACTTGAAAAGCAAAACATTACTTTAAAATTATATTGCAAATAAATAAATTATAATAAAGTTTATTGCATAGTGTACAGTATATTATATAGTATATTTTAAAGACCCTACTCTATACTGAACAAAGAGTATTTCCTCGCCTGCCACAGCACTCAATTTGTCTGCCATTTGTTAAGTGTTTTCACTGTAACATTTCGATTTTTTTTTGTATTATTTTGGCACATTTTATGCAATGGCCACATAAAAAATGTTATTATACGAGCACTTTTTTAGCTACTCGACTTTCATTCAGCTTTTGCCGGTCTCAAAGAGGACTCACGAGTTATTCAAGATCTATGAAGTTGCCTTGCTCGCAAAATGGACACAAAAAGTCGGGCATATTAAATGGGATTAATTTAGTAACTCGATTAAAAATATAAAATATAATATTAATGGCAATAAGCAGCGGCGCCTAAGTGAGGACACGCCTCCCAGCAAAACCTTTTGTCGTCGTCCTTTCTTCTTAACTTCTTTTCTGTTTTCGGGGGTAAAAATAAACTGAAGTCAAGCACGCGATTCGCTTTCCGATTCTTGGCACGCGTGCATAAGTGAAAAATGCTGGACACAAGAGAAAGAGAGAAAGAGAGTGAAAATCCAAGGGTTTAAATGTCTCCATCGAGTGAGGCGAGGATTCAACTTGATGGAAAACAGATGATTATATATCGGGTGTGTTATTTCCCGCTTTGGCTGCTTGCCTGAAACTACTCAAAGCAGTGTTTAATAATGATTGAAAGAGAATGTGAAATAATGCATTTGCATTAATCTTCATTGCAATGGACCTTGGCATATGCAAAACGCAATACCCCCGATGCAAATCGATGACCTTGATCGAGAACAAAGTGTTATTACAGTCGCCCTCCTCAATCCAATGACCCATAAACCTGAACAATTAATGAACCTGTCGCACAACAGAATTTCCCTTTGCGATACAGTTCGATTTTAGATTCATGTTTAACCTGTCGCAAATGCCGTGACTTCCGTCATTTGTGGGCCAAATGTGACATTTGAACTCAGCCATTGTTGTAATTGTCCTACGCCATCGAGCATAGCAAATGTCAGTTGTTGGCATTGCGGAAACGCCATTTTTGTTGTGTAACTAAATAAACAGCCCCACTGTCGGCAAGTTTTATGCTCATCACCTGGCCACACAGACCTCATAAAAGGCACAGCAATTGTCACTGCCTTTCTCTGTGGCTTAACCCACATGAATAATGCGAACCTAGAAGAAAATAACATGGCAAGAAATAAATCACAGTAGCTGTTAGAGCCCGGCATCGCTCGTGACTCGAGTAACCAAGGGATGCGGCATAAATATTTAATATTCAAATAAATATTTAAGACAATTCCTGTTTCGCACATTTTTTTAATGTGAGGTAAACATTTTATATTACTCTTTTATTTCGGCTCTGAGTAATAGAATCTCCCCATGGAGCTTATAACTTTGTTCCAGCAAGAGATGTACAACTCATAAAGTATGATCAACGTCTAGAGCTATGTTTATCCGTCTGTGTGTCCATATATCCATATGAATACGAAGAGATTATAAGCGACTATAAGATACAATAATGCATACAGGCTTTATGAAGCCAAAAACAAATTTTGAATTTAAAAATAATTTTGTATTCGACATCTATCGCGTCTTAATAAATCTTCCGCTCACAATATGGTATATTTTGTGCTATTTGGTATATTATCAATGCAGTTGTATCCCCTTCTATCACGTATATCTATTGTTGTGTTTTAGTACCTTTCGCTATATTAATTTGGTATATTTTATTCAGAATCCATTTCTCTGCAAAACACACTGAATCAATAAAAGAATAATCTTTCCTGCTGTCACCAACTGAACATAAATAAAACTTGAACGGATTCGGATTTTGGCATTTGCTTCGCTATCCTTGTGGTATTTGATATGTGTTCTTGAAAATTTATCACATTCATGACTAATACCATTAACAGACAGTAATCCAAATGCGTTTCATTTTGCACTTATCTGCAGCTTTTGGGTTTTCAAATTCGAAATGGAGAATTCTTATGAGTACTCGTTTGAGACACGCGGCTACAGCTGAGCTCAGGGTGCATATAAATAAAGAGAGCAGACTGTCAGAGTGCGACACGTTTTCGGTATTTATGTGAATGTATTATAGCAAATGCCATATATCAAGGCCACGTTGCGTGCTTTAGTATGCATGACAATATACAACAACAACAACAACAACGAAAGCATTGAAATGGCGAAAAAAGTAAAGCATATGCACATAATCCTGAGATGACATTCTGCGTAAGACCATCAAAAACTTGAGGCAAGCCTTTGCAGCTCTCTGAAAACATAGCAAAGCCACCTCTGGTGGTCAACATTGAATGTGCGCAGTATAAGCGCTTAAATGTGGGGCTGTCAGTGCTTTATTACCCTCATCAACACTGTGTGTGAACGCGGTGAACTATGCCACACAATGAACCACAGCTGCCATTAATAAACGACCTTTTCGCAGCTTTATTAAAAGACGCTTCATGAAATAAAGAGAGAAAGAGACAGCGTTTACAGCTTGTTAGGCACTTTTAAATATATTTTCTGCTTTTCATTTAAGCCAATTTCATTTAGACTTTCAGTGTTTTCTAAATTTCCACGGCCTTCAATTTCATTTCATTTCAATTCTGAGGTCGTTGCCAAGGTGTCAAATTGATTTGTGGCCCAGTGAACTTTATGCGGCTGCTGAAATTGAAATTTTATTTCGACTTAAGCGTGGAAATATCGTGAAATTTACACCTGTCTGTGTCTGTGTGTGTGTGTGTGCCACAAGAAATTAGCAATTCAAAAACAATGGCAACTTTTTTAATCTAACAAAAGTCGAAGGCGGATTTTGTGTGTTTTTGTTTGCTCGACATTGCTGCAGCTCTCAGTTCCCAGCTCTCGTCTTAAGCTTACGAAAATATTGTAACTGCCTTTTTGATCCCATATAGATATGCTTGCATCTATTTATAGCCAACGGAAAAGGTATCGGAAACAAATGCAAGTTGTTTTCTTTTTTGGCATTGATTCAAAGTTTCTGAGGTAAAACTTTGTTCGATGAATGGGTTTTTCTGTTGCTGTTGCTGCTCTCATAAATTCGCAAACTCTTAAGGCACTCAGGGATCGCCAAAACTTTGAGACAAAGGCCAAAAATACATGAATAGATAATAGAAGCATAATCATGCTTATCCACTACAAAATAAAACTTTTTCCACTTTTTTTGTCAGACTTTAAGCTATTTAAATCAGTTTGCTGTGCAGCATTTAAATTACAGTTGCATTGAAATTTCCCATTTGCCACTTTTGGTTGCCATTTCCATTTTGGCAACCAGCTGCGAATTTGTTAGCAAACAGAAAAGTTTGCCAAGTTTGCCAGCTCTTAAATTACATAAATGGCCTCTGATATCAGCAGCACTGAGTAGATAATAAGAGAGAGAGAGAGTAGCCAGGAATCACTTAACTGTCTGTGCCCAGCTCATAGAACTAAAGGCAGACAACAAGAACAAACATTCACGAATACAAAATCTCAACAAACACACTCACAACAAGAATCACACAGATCATCCCACACACAGAGAGAGGCAAGCAAGAAAAATGTACAGACAAATCGTTGCTGGCAAGGCAAACTGACCCAGCAACAAGATAGAGTCATCGCTGAATGGCTATAAGATACTGTGTAGATAAGATAAAAGCCACTATTAATAACTGTTTTTGCTATAAAGAAATTTGATAAAAAAAAAAAAAGGTATGACATTCTCTAACATGAACAATAAATACTTGTTTATAATTCATTTGTATTCAAACAATAACTTAAGCAGCATAAATAGAACTCATTTTTCAAATAAATTGCTTCAATAAATATCTATAACAAACTGTGAAATACATTAATTTCTTTTTTTAAGCGAATGGGTAAAAAATAATTTATTTTTCAATAAATTTATATTATAAGAAAAATCATTTTATATTTTTCCCCTTAATGGATTTGTTATATTAAATAAAAACTCTGTTATGAAGGTCAAATTCTTGTTCAAATTAATTCAGATCCTAACAACTAGAAATAACTAATACAAATTCTGAAATAAATTCTACACATAATCACTCTTCATATATCAATACAATATACCCTTTAATTTTTAATGTCAAAAAAAATTGCCAAGATAGATTTCAGCTGAATTCGAATCCAATTTTGTGCAGCTGCAAATCTTTCAACGTCAAAGTTATTTCACAAAATCAATAAACAAAACAGAATAGTTCTTTTGCCTGTTGCATAAACAAAGCAACAAAACAAACGCACTCTGTTAAACAAAGGGTATAAACATACAAGATGGCAGATTACAGATTACAAGCAGGAGTTAAGACAGCGTGTTAAGTTGTGTATTCTGGACTACGACAACTACGAGTATATATATAACACACATATATGTGGGTAATACATTTAGCTACAACAATAAACAAACTCAAATCTGTATTACACAATGGGAAAAAAGAGGCGTGGCAGCAACACGCACAACCACAAATGTCATAAAGGGCAGTCGCCACACGTAGCAAACGGCAGACACATGTGGCAATGGCAAATGACATATATAGAGAACCTAATATGACAGAGTCAATAGAATGAAAATATCAAATATTACGCATACGCAACTTAAAATAACATTGGTAAGGAAAGAAACGTATACGAAATTGTAAATATTACAAAATATCAAATATTACGCATACGCAATCTAAAGAATAACAAGAAAGAATAGAACGTATACAAAGATGTAAATATTACGCATACGTAACCTAAACAAAATAACAAGATTTGTTAAAGAAATGAAAGTATACGAAATTGTAAATATTACAAAATATTAAATATTACGCTTATGCAACTTAAAGAAAAAAAACAATATTTGTTAAAGAAAGAAGTATACAAAAGTATCTGATTGAGATGCGCAGAGCAGCAGCAGAAAGTAATCCTCGATGGCAGCAAGTCAAAGGGCATTAAAAGTTTTGCTTAACATTAGCCCTGAAAGCCCAGCAATTTCCTTGAACAGTTTGCGTCATTAGACAATTTGTCACATCAACACAAATACAATTTAAGCAGCAATCAATCCAATTTTTCGGGTCAAACTGCCCTCATCCGTGGCATTTATTAACGCGTATACGCAGTGTGGGACCCAAAGAGCAGACACAGATAATTGCGGATGTTGTGTGTACTGTGAGTTGTTTGGGTTCATATTGGATTGATTAAAATGCTCTACAGAAATGCGACTTGATTTGCGGTTTAACTTTCGCAGAAGAGCAAACTTATCTTTCGATTAACATTCACCCACATTACTCAAAGGAAGTGCGAGTGTGTCTTTTAGCCGGAAACATCAACTGACAGCTGGCTGTACACGTAAATTTGGTTTGTTGGGACCTCAAAAATGTATTAATAATAAGCTAAAGTTAAACTTTAATTAAGATTTGTGCTGGGTCTTGAATAAACTAAAGTGCAATTCGGCAAAACTAAACTTTGTGTCTGATATGTGTGTGTTGTTGCCTTTTCGCTCACTTTTCAAACTGTGGGAATAGGCAATTTGCCTTGTGTGCCATATCCATAGATTAACTCGACCTCTGGTCGACTTTATGCCCTTTTTCAGGCACTTTCTTTCACATTTTGCTTTCCCCACTCTCTATGCTGTCTCTCGCTCTCTGCTGGGATTAGCTTAGCAGTATTACATGCTGTCATTTCTCGCTGTTACATTCCTTTTGCCTCAGCCAAAGCCTTCACGTAGCCACAAAAAAAACTTTTCCGGCCGCATTTTCCTTTTCGTTTAGACCTTCATTTTTTTGGCTTTTACCCTTTAAAGGTATTTCCTGCCTTTGCTCGGACGCCCGCCGGGCATTGACCAACTCAAAAGGAAATGCATTGAAGCAGCAGAAGATTTTTCATATTTTTGCCAACACGATTCGCAGCACAATTCCGTAGTTTCACATTAGGCTTTAACGCAAATTTAATATTGAAGAAAATAACAATATTAGAATACAGTGAAAATTGCGCATACAACCCGTATGTTCGTTCTCTTTTATGTTTCGTCCTCCTCTTTTTTAGATTTGTTCTTCTTTGTGCGCTGCTGCCTCCTCGTTTTGTGGCCTGTCTTTGATAAGACCAGCTTGACTCGTTGGCATTATTATGTACATCATAAAAATAACTTTTTATATTATTTTTATGTGCCACATGAAACACTGCACGAATCGCTTTTTTCGATAACAATAATTTGGATAACTTTCTGCCTTAATGGACAAGTGCATACATACAAATGCTTTCAAACAAATTTGAAAAAGAAAAAAACAATACGAAAATGTATTCACATTTAGAACAAGTCAACTGCATAATCCGTTCTCTGAAAAATTTATGCAAAACTCTTGCATTGAAAAATAGTTTAAAATTCCTTCAATCCTGATTTGATTTCACAACGATTAGCAGAAATAATTTCATTGCAGCTTTTCTGGTTTTCAATTTATTATTTTTTTGACTTAATTAAAATATTATCAACTATGTCTTGTCAAAAGTTTTTTGTCTGATATTTAATATTTAGCATTTTGTTTTTGATTGCACAAAACGAAACTTTAAAACAGTTTTTTGCATAAAGTTGCGTCTAACAATTGTGTTCATTCCCAACCGCAAATCTAATTAAATTTGTCCCCAAACTTGTTTCATGTCTCTATCCTAGAATTAACCACAGGGGGGGCGAAGGCAAGGACAGTCAGGCAGTCAGGTTTGTCTATATAAACGAGTATACTGCTAGCAAACAGCTAATGCGCCATTTAGAGCAACAAAATGTGCACAGATTTATATCACAAAATGGAGGCTAACCAACAGCAGCAACAACAGCGTCTAACAAAGGAGCCGAATACAGAGAATGCTGACACTAGGTACATGTATAATGAGCAAACGAAAGGGAATGCAAATATATAATAAAGTTAATTGGTATGTAAATTTTGTTTGGGCCAATTTGGCGAACTCACGTACATGACTGCAAAAGGGAAATGGTCAAAAGCACGACTTTCGATTACTTTTCGTAACCAAATAAAATTTTATTTGTGAAGAGAATGAAAATTTGCTAAATTCTTAAGAGAAGATTTAAGAAAGACTTGAAGAAAAGTTTACGTGTTCAAAAATATACTAGGAATATTATTCTTTAACTATTGTTTTAGACTACCAAATTTCTCAAATTATTTCTTTAAAACATATTTAGAAATATTTTAAAAATAATTCAGAACAAATAAATAACTTCGATAGGCAAATTTAAAAAAGCTTTTCTCTAATATTGAGTCTGTGCAATTATTTTCTTTTTTTCCTTTTTACTCTTTTCTACTTTTCGTATGCACTTTACTAAACGATGCACAAGGAAGAACTCTAACTCCACAGCTAAACTCAAAGTGCAAATAATCGTATGCAACGAAAAAAAGCATCGTTAAGCTAAATACTCTTTTAGTTAGTAAGTGAGATAAAGTGATTGTGACAGTCACTTAGCCATAAATGCGAACAATAATGCCAGTACACCATGAAATAAGTACTATATTTCACTTTGCATGGGCACTAAAGGAAAGCACACAGAAAACTGAATACAGATGGCTGGCAATTCTCCGAGAGAGTTGCAAATCAAATGACCTACAGCGATTGCACAGAGACATAGAGAGGAGACTCTGCTGAATGGCACCAGGGAGATGTGTCATAAAGCCTAAATGAAAAAATACTGCTTGTCATTCATTGTGTGTGTGTGTGTGTGTGTGTGCATGTTATCTGTATGTTGAATGATACAAGTTGGGGTTTACTTAGTATCGCACGTGGGCAAAACTAACGAGAAACTGTGGCGAAAGCGAAAGAGAGAGAGACGAAAGCAACTAACAAGAAGGAACAGCCGTGCATAGCCCACAAATACCATACGCCGGGACCCAAACAACGAAATGTGTCAAGGCAAGATACAACACTCACACACACTCACACACACACACACACACTTGCACACACACATACACACTTCCATGCTGTGGCATTATGGCTGCGAGGCATTTTGCGTAAACATTAGAAACTTTGTCATATATAATTTTTTTACCCACTTTTTTTTGTAGATAGAAAACTGATGCTAAAGCAAATTTTTGTGCCCCAGAAATATGCAAGGGAAACTCTTGCTGAAAAATTTCAACAAACTGCTGCTCGACAGCCACAAATAAAAAACAAATCGATTTCGTTGTATATAGTATGTAGTTTGTGTGTACTTATTTTCGTTTACTTTCATATCATTAAATTGCATTTTTACGCAGCCAGCGAGTGAGTGTGTAGGAAGAAAAACAAAAGCAGAGCAATTGAAATTCACAAAAGCTAAGCAAGCAGCAGGCGACAACACTTCTTGCAAAGGTTATTTCAAAGTCTGCGCACAAAAGTATGCTGTAAAAAAATTCACTCTCGCTAAACAGAAAGTGCCACAAGGAAGTTGTTGTTGTGTGTGTGTGCACTTTGCTTTTTATTTGCGCTGTTGTTTTTCCTTTCTGCACATATTTGAATAAAATAAAATTCAGTTGATTAAGTTGCCAGTTGTTAACTGTCGCCACATTTGAAGGCAACGCGATGTCGATGTCGAAACCGAAGTCGACTGTCGAATGTCGAAGACGGACTCAACCCATTTACCATTTGGGGATTATTCACATTATTCGTAGAAATTGCAACACAACATTTGGCCACGACTTTTGCAAAACGGTTTGTGCACCCTTTTTTCACGCTCAAGGACATGCTCGCGTACAATTCTGATTTTTCTTTAACATTTCGGTTTATTTTTTGCTTCTTTCTTATTTTCTCGCTCGCTAATTAACAAATCCCCGCAATACTCGACGGACCCATTGTGCGGCCAATGGGAGGCGGGGGAGATTTCAAGATTGTTGGCTGCTGTTGACGATGGCGATAAATTAAATGCCAAATTTTTGCTCGCTAATTTCGATTAATGTACACGTCGCGCACATAAGTAGGCAACAAAGCGTGCACAACACCTCTCCGACTATGAGTGTGTGTGTTAAGTGTGTGCGACTGTATGTGTGTGTGTGTGTAAAGCGCGCTGCGAACGAACAAACAGCGATTGACGACGATGAGAACGTTGCGCTGCTCAGCACCAAACTGAAACGCCACACAGCACATTCAAAGCGAAGCCAAGCGACGCTGCTGTTGCCGCCGCCTCTGCCGCTGTCCGCTGCGACGCTGACTGCGCTGCAACTGCTGCTACTGCTGTCTGACTTTCAATCTTGGACTGTGACACTAGGCAAGTCAAGGCAGGCAGCAGCTGTCACGCAACTTAGCGCACCAAGCACGTTGAACGCACACCAAGAACACACACACACACAGACACACACACTCCTACACACAATCACACTCCACAACTGAGTGTCCAATGATATTTTTTTGTGTTGGTTTCAACTTCCTTGTTGTGTCTGCTGCTGCTGCTCTTCGAGCGAAGCTCTCTTAAATTTGCCGTTTGTTTCAAGTTAATGAAGCAGTGCCGACAGCGTTGCCAGACTGTTCACATTTTAGAGTGGCATTTGTGTGCAAAGATTTAAATAAAATACAATATTTTTTTTTTAAGATTAAAGAGTTACAAAGTTTAAACTTATACAATTTAAAATCTTACTTAAAGAAATATTTAAAATCTAAACAAAATTAATTAATTTCAAATTGAAAACTAGATCATTAAATTATACCATTGGTAAAAAGGAGAGCAAGCTTTAGATTGAAAATATTTATGTGTCCGATACCCACTTTGCATAGAAACAAAACAGTACGTTATTTTAAAATATACCGAATTAATATATTAAAAAACAAAAATATACTAAACGCTTTAATTGGTATATTGAACACAAAATAATAAGATTCGTAGTATTTAGGCGTTTTTCCCCCCAAATAAACATATGAAATTAATTCGTAATTAGCATTTGAAGCTAATGCAGTCTTAAATTATCATAAAACCAGATTGCATTGTGTACAACAATTTCAATTCCCTACTAATTAAGTCAAAGCCATTGTACATTTTGTTACCATCAAATCATTACATTATTTTAAAACTTGTTAATATTGCAAATATTGCTTGCAATTCAGTTAATTTGCCAATAATTTAATCAATGTGTTTGTAAATTGCTCCTCTGCCAGAAGACTGAATTGGATTAATGAATAATTGACCGCAATGAAATGTATTTTTATCAGTGCAGCGAGCACGTGTTATATAACAACATGAAAACACACGCTCTCCCATTCTCACAATCACGCTCTCCCGATGCCTCTCATGCGCTGTGCTTCGCTCTCTTCAAGATTGGCCAAAGAGAGAGGGAGCGCTGCTAACGGCCGCGTAACCTAGAAAATGGCAACAAAACAAAATGACGAAAAGTTCTCCGTAATCAACAAATTTGGCGCCAAAGCGAAGCACGTGCTTAACGAAATACGTTTCGATTCCATTTCGTTGCGTTTCGCATGCGTAAACATTGCAAGCTTTTCTGTGACGTCATCTGTGTCCTTATGACGTCAGATGCCACAAAAGTCTACACAAGCCAAAAAGGGGAAGCGTACAATGACGACAAACAAAGTCAATCGAGAAAGAGGGATAGTATGAGTGATGTGTGTGTGGCGCCATCTGTTGTTTTAGTTGGGCAAACAAATTGTTATTCCACATTTGGTTCGCATTGCACAGAAGCTAAACTGTATAAAATAAACATTCTTTGAAGCGATAAAATGAAAGTTTAGCAAATATTTAAATGCACGCAGACTTTGCTGTAATCTTAATTATTTATGCACATTTAATGCCTGTTCGCACATTGTCCACAAACACATACAAAACACACACAAACACACATACAGCATTCACGCCATATTTATTTAAACAATTGTTGTGCAAATTGAAACAGCAGACCGCAAAACGAACGCGAATTATTCATGTACATATGTACATATGGAAATTACACTTGGATGTCCTTTTGGGCTGCCTACGAGAATCCTTTTTTTTAAAGCCAAGTTTTCAGAGTTCTAGCTGAATGTGATATTGAAGGCAAACAACTTGTGGGACAGAATGAATAAGAAATGAAATCAATAGACGCCACAAATTGTTGACTATAAAAAAAGGCACTCGACTTGTGGCATGCAACATGCAAATGGCAATACAATACTCTCTCAAACACATTGCATTACACTTTCCGAGTTTAAACAGCCAAGTGAAATGTGCAATTTAATGCCGTCAAGTCGCGTACTCGGAAGCGCTTTGGCAACACGAAGCCCAAAAAAGGAAATGGCATTCACGTCTGGCGACAATCTGCCCGAATTTGAGTGGAGTCACGCCAAGCCAAAGCCAAAACCAAAACCAAATGCCAAATGAAAAGACCAAATCCGGCTAGGCAAGCCAAGTGAAGTCAACTTGGGCTAGGCTCAATATCCTGTGAGTGGACATCAAAGGGTAAGCTACAAATAAATGGCAACAGAAACATTTCAAATAATAAATGTAAGCAAAATAATAAAATCAATAGAATTTTAGTTACCAACAATAATTACTAGCGTAAATATTACTAAAAATGCATTTTCAAATAAAAATTGCTATAAAACTATATCAACTAAAATTCGAAATTAAATAATTTTCAAGAACAAATAATAATACCTATTAGTGTTATTGAAACTGAATTCTAATTTCATTATTCAGCTTTAAAGTAGCTCAAAAATTAATTTAAATTAATTTAATTAATTTAAAGCCAACCGCATTCCAGTCCAAAAAAAACATATATATTGTACATATATATATTATGAAAAATGAATTTCGGTCCCAGCATCCGAATCCTTTTTTTATTGAATTTAAAGATCAAAGAAGAAAAATAAATAAAAATAAAATGAAACCAATAAAGCCGTCCAAATTGCATTTACAAAGCTAATATTTGGTATTCGCCAGTGGAATGTTTATTAAAGGTGCGTGAATTGAAGCTGATATATAAAATGTATATATAAATTACTTTATCTTTATATATACACGTAACATAATCCTTTGTTTCTTTTTTAATAAAAATAAGTAAGAAAGCTACAGTCGAGTGTGCTCGACAGTGAGGTACGCGCTATCAATAAAAGCAGCGCGGTATTATTTTTTAAATAAACCAAATTAATATACTTTAAAAATGTCAAAGAAAACCAAATTAAGGTACCTAAGTACTAAAATATAAAGTACCACATTTAAAATATACCATAGAGTACAAAATATACCAGATCGTCAACCAATACCACGAAGACCCGTAGTAAGTAGGTGTTTTTCCCATACAAAAGAAATTCTTAAATAACTTCGAGATTTTTTATTTAATCGTAACCGAACTTCCAGGATTTATAAAGACTATAGCTATTATTGTATGTATCAAAAATGTTATCGAGAATTATTCAAAATAAATTGATCAATTATATATTTCTTTAATTTAAAAAATAATTCATGTAGTAATTCTGATTTGACTATTTATATACATAAATCCATAAATATTTTATAGCATAAAGATTGAATAACACTCAAAAAAGTTTGAGTATCTAAGTTACTTTTTTTAAAAGGATTGCCTCGATTAAAGGGTATATCTAGTCGAGCATTGCCACGGTGCAATTGGTCATTGATATGCTTAGCATTTGACACAGCAAAATTGCATAGCACAAAAGTCGCCCAATCTCAGGCCAACAATGAGTGCAAATAAATTAAAAGGCACTAAGCGTCGATGAGTTTTGTAGTATGTGTGTGTAAGATCATCCCAGTGTGTGTGTATGTGTGTTGATTAGTAAGACAGCTCGGAGTTGTGTGTGTGCGTGTGTGTGTGCGAAGTGAATTTGTAGTCAATTTCCTGCAATTTGTCGTTGGCAGCAACAAAAGCAGCAGCATCCTTCGTGGCAGAGAGATCTCTCCTGCCAACATCCTGTAATGATACGCATCGCACAATCAGGACAACATAATACACTTTAACATTGACGTAACTGTAGTCACCCACACACACACATTCTTGTGTGTGCGATAAATATAAAAACAAATTAGAATGTGAGAAAATATGCCCCGAAAATGAATTTGTTGTCCCGATGCTGCTGGTAAGCAATTTGTCGACGCGTTAATGGAAACAACTTTTGTTGGGAAAGAGGGAAAAAGCAGCGAACTAAATAGAGAACAGAAGGGAGAGACAACAATACTTGGCATGCACATGCCTGATAAGTGCGTCTTGTTGTTATTGTTATTGTTGTTGTTGTTGTTGCTGTTGTCTTGCTGCCAAATTGAGTGTTTGACATGCCACCTAGAAGAGACACAGCCAAAGGGAGCGACATCTTCATCAGCGACTGGTGTGTCATGCATTTCGACTCTTCCAATTTCCAATTAGAGATGCCCACGTCTCGCGTCTCGCGTTCTGACTGCCTAATCTCATTGACACGCATTAACATGTCTGCAGCCAACAAATTGAACAGCCTAATGGGGCCACATCCTCAACTCCACTTCACTCTAGTACTATTGTGATTAAAATGTCAGCACAAAGGAAGCCTTAACATACCACTTACTTGGTCAGAGTCATCATCATCGTGTGGCCGTCTTTCTAAGCTTATCAATTTAGATTGCCTGTCCGCAGACAAGCCTCAACTCACAAATGCAAAAAGCTCTAAATGAAAATGAAAATGAAAATGAAAATGAAAATGAAAATGAAAACGAGAATGAGAACAAGCAAAAATAACTGTCAACCACACAAGGACAGAGAACAAACGAAGGGAGCGCAACAAACGGACGCATCGCATCGCCTGGCAACATATCAAATGAAATAACTGGGCAAAACAGCAAAGATCTCAGACCCATTGCTGTCTAAGCTTTGCTACACATTGCTCTCAGCCTAGACCCTGAACCTAACCCTAGACCCAGACCCTGATCCCTTGAGCACCCTTGGGCAATGAAGCAAATATTTTTGATATACTCTAAGCAAGAATTTTTAAATAAATTGAGTATTTAAAAGCCATGTGTGGAGGAGTTCTAAATTCATTGAATTTTGTGCATGATTCTAAATTTAAAATTCAATTTCTAACCGGAAAACAAAGTTAAATAACAATAAAATCTTTTTGAGTTCATTTTCATTTTAAAGAAAACAAAAATTTAAGTTTTATTTGATGAATAAAAACCATTTTTCGCAATGAGCAACAATTTTTCTATTCTAATTTATCGCTATTTTCATTTAAAAGCCACTATTTAAATGTTTTAGCGATATGCATAATGAATCAAACAACACTTTTGAAAGAGTATCTTCAAAGAACATTTCCCCCTATAATAGTTTCTCTTTGAGATTCCGTTTTACTTTTTTGTTAAATATAAAAAACAGACAAAGCCCCACAACACATGAAAACTTGCGGTCACAACTCGGTGTTTTTCACAATCAGCCAGAGAACAGAAAAAAATGCTGATGCTAATCATCATCAGAGAACTCGCATCGAATGCAAAGAACCACAATCCACTTGGGACATTATATAAGTTGTATGAGAATAATGCAAAAGTATATAAATAAATTGGTAATCAAGTGGTGAAAGTCAGCTGGTCGCTTTTAATTCTGTGTGTGTGTGTGTGTTTTGCGTAGAAAGGAAGCGCGTGCTTCATCTAAATAAAAAAACATATTTAAAAGTTGCGCAAAAAAACAAATGGAAAAAAAAACAGTTGACAAATGCCCCAAGCACTAGGATTAAACTCTTGTACAAACAATATTAGCCACTCGGCTTGACCGAAATGAAAAAGTTTTGGACAGGTGTATCAACAAAATTTTTATGAAATTGTTTTGGCAGCGAGGTCAGTTTTTGATAAAGGACACATTCAAATGTTTTCGTTTCTCTTTATAATTTTTTTCTCTTCCGACATAAAAAGTCTAGCTTAGTCTGTTGGTTTAAAATGTAAACTAAAAATAAATATTAGAGAGCGGAGACAAAGAGAAGAAATGTTCTAGATAATTTTGTAAATATCTAACAGATATACTTTCTAAAAATAAAACTATAGAATGTCTAATTTTGTAATTTCAATTTTATTATAAATAATATATTGTCTAAGAATAATAATTATACACATTTCTATTGGTATCACATTTCTCCTTAAATCAAAAGTCTTCTTTGATACTTTGAATAGGCAGGCTTAGGTTATCAAATATAGTAATGGAAATTATTGAAATATACTTTATTTAAAATTATTCAAATTTTCTCGCAGTTAAGCTGAATCAGAGAATTCCTAATCCCCTAATGGGGCAACATTGGAGCCACCCTCGCATGTTGTACGTTGCCAAATAACACTCAAGGTTGAGAGCATTGTCTGGGGTACAGTCTGTAAATTTTGAAAAGTTTCACTAGTCAAATAAACGCATGCAAATTGAAATAAAGTGCAAAAGACGTCAGCTTGCATTTCAGTTTTCAACTCGTCTGTAATACAATACAAGTACATCAAGCAACCAAACTGCCATCGCCACACGTCTTCACAATCAATCCCCCCTGTGCCTCGGTTGTACTCTGTACTCGCATATACTGGGCGCGAATAACACGCGCTTGGGAAATACATACATCTCCATTATACCGAGTATTCCATGCCATACAATATTCGTGTATGTGCACGTACCTTCACACTACTATTCGAATGTGTAAATGTATTTCAAACAACAGCGAAAAAAATCCGCCGTATTTGACTTAACACAACACTCTCAAAGAGGACCCCCGCGACACAGACCTGCATACATTTACAATCTAACACGTCAGCTCCGCGTATACACTTCTCTTTGCGTTCACCAAACTGGAGTCCCTTCATTTATTAATACACGTTTCCTGACTGTCGACTGCGACTGCGTCTGCTACTGGCCAGAGTTGGCAATCGGAGACTATGGTTAGTTGTACAGCGTATACAGCGTACAGTAATCAATATTTACACGACTAGCCAGCTTGACTCGATATCGCATTGTGTTGAACTTGTATACACATCGGAAAATTCTTACAATTACCAACGCATTTAACAAAATTATCAAAAGTTATGCGTTACCTAAAAATATACCAAATTGATATATCGAAAAATTACTTAAATATTTAAAAAGCAACAATTTGAAAAAATACCATACAGTACACAATATACCAAATATCAAGCAATTAAAATCCGCAAGTTGCAGCTGGTCTGGGTCATAAATGTTACATTGTACATCATACATTGCGTGTTAAAAAAATCAAGACTCTAGATTTGCAATTCATTAATTTTTCTTGTAGGATAATAATAAGTGTTGTCAAATAAAATTGTAGGTTAATTTTTATTAATCTTTGACGCAGACATAGATATGGATATACAATTATAATACCTTTCAACCGAATAAATAACGAGCCAAAAACAATTTATACCATTTTGTTTAAATAGATCTGTGGTAATCATAACACAAAACCAGAATTTTTGATTCGTTTCACATTTCACGTTACATATGCAAAAAAAATGTGATTTTCACACTTATTAGAAAGCCACCCTACAAAAAAAAAACTTCCGCTTCTCTTTCAAAATAAAAAGGTAAAATAATTACGAAAATATTTTATGTGGTTAATAAAGAAATTCTGTGAAAACCATTATTACAATTCTTAGGAATCCACTGGAGCATTGAAGGAAACATTCATGTAGGTGATCTAAATTGTGAAAGTGGTCTATATAGTGTATTCTTCTAAGTGCCCTCTAGTTCTAGGCAATGGAGAGCCACTCGCTAGTGAACAATTAACAGAAATGCATATGAAATAAATGTTGGCTCGAAATTTTTAATACACGGTAGCCGCAAATAATTAACGATCAGACTAAATCCTTAATATTGTTACCTGAAAACTGGTTACTTATATAGACAAGTTGACATATGTATATTTATACCTTCAGAGAGATTCTCTTCACTCCTTTCATTAGATTAAATTACTAAATGATTTGCTTATTATACTATAGAATAAAAGTTATCGTTGTGAAAAAAATGTGGTGTTTGAAAGTCAAAGTTTCATGTATATAACTGTCAAAGAAAATTATTTACGATTAAGGTTTTCAACAAAATATACAACACACTTGAATTATATGGCAAAAAATTTATTTATTTGCTTTTCATTTAGAACATTGTAGTTGAAATAATCACTTTCCCCACCCTGCGGCCGGTGGCCAAGGTGGTGAAGGTGGTCTAGTTCTTGGTGGGGATGTTCCTGGAGTAGCTAATGCAACTGAGCACAGCAGTGCAAAAAGAAATAAATTCGAAATCCACCTCATCGTTAATTGACAATATTAACTGACATAGACAACTCGAATTCTATTTATTGTCAAAACGGCTCTGAGAAATTCGTTTCGTGCTTTATTAGATTAAAGCATGCATCGTTTAAAATGCATATTATCGTTACGAAATAAATGTATTTTTTGAAACTCAACGTTTTATATAGAGGCTGTCCATATATTACGTAATCACTTAGGGGGTGGGAGGGGGTTAAGGAAATGATTATGTTTGATTACATGGGGAGGGAGGGGTCTTGGACAATGATTACGTAATCATTTTATAAAAATTTTTTTTTTTTAAATGTATTTATTCAAAAATTAGTTTAGCGCCGATTACTCTGTCTATAAGTACCGAATGCAATAATTCATATAAATGTAGCTGTAAGCTTCGATTGGAAATCAAAGAAACCCCTTTACCGTGTGGATGGACGGCGATAGGGAGAATGCCTAGTAATTCAGTCATACTAAGGATGTGAAGACCTCGAATGGCTTGACGAGGACTATGTAGACGACGAAGACGAAGATGATATCTGCGGATATAAAAAGATTTTGACAAGCCAACTTCCAATAATAAAAAATATTAAAGATTGGCTGTAATCTCCTTTTGAAAATACAGATTAAATGAACAAATTTTCATACTTTTCTTTTTTTGTGATTACGTAATCATGTAAGGGGGGGAGGTGTTTATCAAATGATTACCAGGGGGGAGGGGGTCAAAAATCGCAGAAAACGTGATTACGTAATATATGGACAGCCCCATATATGAAAGTGACTTACGATCAGATAAAAAGAAGTAAGAAGTGTGGGCTAAACTGTAAGATACTCGCTACCAATTTTGAATAAAGGTAAAATAGTACGGTAATATTCTTAAAATATACCAAATAATATGCCGAATAATAATAAGATATACCGAAAGCCATATGAAGTACTATATTCGAATTACACCATAGCACCACCAAATATTAAAGCAATTAAAATCCGCAAGCTGCAGCTGGCCTGTGTCATAAATCATACATTATAACATACATCAAACATTGCGTGTTTCAAAAATGAAGACTCTTGTTTTGAAATTCATTCATTTTCCAAGTCATGCAACCAAAAATAGCAAACTTTTGTATTATATGCCCCTTTAAAACTAGCTTAGGAGGCCTTCTAGTCTTTGCGAAAATAATTAGATACTGAATCCTATCTGAATCCTGAATTATTACCTGAAAACTGGTTACTGATATAGATAAATCGAGTATGTTTATATCTTCTGAGAGTTTCTCTTCACTCCATTCATTAGATTAAATTATTAAATCCCTTACTTGGTCGAAATTTCATATATATGAGGGTCGTATAAAATTATTTACGATTAAGGTTTTCAACAAAATATACAACACACTTGAATTATATGGCGAACAATTTATTTATTTGCTTTTCATTTAGAACATTTTAGTTGAAATAATCATTTTGCCCAGGTGGTCTAGGTGGTCTAGGTGGTGGAGGTGGTGATGGTGATCTAGGTATTGTTCGGAATCTTCCTAGCCCTGCGGCCGGTGGTCTAGGTGGTGAAGGTGGTCTAGTTCTTGTGGGGAGTCTTCCTGGAATAGCTAATGCAACTGAGCACAGCAGTGCAAAAAGAAATAAATTCGGAATCCACCTCATCGTTAATTGACAAACTGACATAGACGACGCGAATTCTATTTATTTTAAAAACGGCTCTAAGAAATTCGTTTCGCGCTTTATTAGATTAAAGCATGCATCGTTTCAAATGCAAATAATCGTTATGAAATAAATATATTTTTTGAAACTCGACGGAAGTTATGGAAGTTATTTACGATCAGATAAAAAGAAGTAAGAATTGTGTGCTCAATCAACTGTAAGATACTCGCTACCAATTTTGAATGAAAGTCAAATAGTACGGTAATATTCTTAAAATATACCAAATAATATGCCGAATAATAATAAGATATACCGAAAGCCATATGAAGTACTATATTCGAATTACACCATAGCACCATCATAGCGCCAAGCACCTAATATCCCGTTACAAAAGTTTTTCTTTTATAACTAAAATTTTTATATACAATAACAATATTTATCCGATCACAACCAAATTTTTAGAAATCATCAATATTATAGTTATTATTCTATGTACCAACTTCCAACTCCATCTTACAAATTACGCTTGTTATTCGAATTTTGTCAATATGCGAGGGCTGAAGTGGGCATGGCTAACATTTAAATCAAACTTGATCTGCGTGCAAACATTACAAGCCCTACTGACACAATGTTATAATACCCTTTTACCACATGGTTAGTGGATAAATTAAATAAAATAAATCGATAAGTTTGTTTTCTGATTTTATTTTGAAACATTTTCGTTTTGGCTGTCTGGAAGAAAACAATTACACGCAAGTCTTATTATAATTTGTATTGGTTATTTTCCGAGGCAAATTAATTTTTCTCTCTGCTTGTGGAATTGCAATTTAACTCGGATGTTATAAATATTACAACCTTATCAAGACCAAGAGTATAGTCATATAATATATACATATAATACAAGAAGCTTACATTACGCTTATCTTGCAAATTATTTACTAATGCGAAAGTTTAGATTCTCCTACACTGGTATGTTGTCATAATGGGGTCAGAAATGTCTCCTTTCAGCTTTCTGTTTTGCTTTCAAAATTTGCTAACTTTAGTTAACACTTTGTGGAAATATCGGCTGTTGCCAGTAATTACATAAGAAAACAATTTCTACCTTCAAAATACTTCGAGATGGAGATGGTGTACTTAAGTCTAAATTATATATAGTTATATATATTACATATATAATAAATATATTACTTATAAGTCTTTGATTAAATGTGATTATTCCATTGGAAACAAAAATAAAAGCTTATGCAAAAACTAAAAGTTGATTGATCACAGTTTTACAATTACTCAGACAAAAAAGTAAACTAAAGGTACTTAAAGACAACGAAATTATTTTAAGTGATTAAATAAAGGATGTTTGTGAAAACACAGAAAATGTTGGTATTATATTAATATTATTATGCACAGAAATGCAACGAAGTACATGTGTCCACGCAATTTCGTACCCACGATGAATAACTATTAACGATAGTTAGGAACTTATTTAGAAAAATTAACATTTTTAGTTGTAAGAAAATGATTTGCATCAAAATATAGCAAACTTTTGTATTATATGCCTAGAATGTTATTTATTTGCTGGAGATTCGGAACATTGCAGTTCTGGTCTTTGGGGAGGTTTTTATACCGTCAGCTGAGCACTGAGCACAACAGTGCAAAAATAATTAGAGACTAAATACTGTTAACTGAAAATAATAACTGATAAAGCCAAGTCGAGATCATTTTGTACCTTCAAGGCAAAGAAGATATAAGAGATTCGTTTCACATGTAATTTTTAGCATGATTTCATTAAATTAAATCACATGCTTAGTTTGCTATAGAATGAAAGTTGTGGTTGTGAAATAAATGTGATGTTTGAAAATCGAGGATTTATATGAGAGTCGTAGAAAATTATTTACGATCACGGTTTTTAACAAAATATACAACACACTCGAATTATATGGCAATAAGTTTATTTATTTGCTTTTCATTTAGACCATTGTAGTTGAAATAATCACTTTCCCCACCCAGCGTTCGGAGGGAACGTTGGAGTAGGTGGTCTAGGTGGTGAAGGTGGTCTATATGGATTAAGGTAAGCTTTTCCGCTATGGTAGTAATATGGCCCTGGTCTTGTGTTACGTCCTGGTTGGGCTAATGCAACTGAGCACAGCAGTGCAAAAAGAAATAAATTCGAAATCCACCTCATCGTTAATTGACAATATTAACTGACATAGACAACTCGAACTCTATTTATTGTCAAAGCGGCTCTGAGAAATTCGTTTCCCGCTTCATTGGATTAAAGCATGCAGCGTTTCAAATGCAAATTATCATTATGAAATAATTATACTGTTTGAAACTCAACGTTTCATATATATGAAAGTTGTTCACGATCAGATGAAAACAAGTTAGAAAACTACAGACGTGAGTGCCAGCTACGCTTTTTGAATAAAAGTTAAACAGTGTGGTATTATTCTTAAAATATACCGATCAATGAACCGATATACCGAATACAAAAATATACCAAAGGCCATATTTGGTACATGGATAAAGTACTACATTCGAAATTTATCAGATTTTTGGCAAAAGCAGCTACAAAAGATTTTCTTTTATATCATAGATTTCGCTATATAATATACCATTTTTATCCGATCAAAACTAAATTTTTAGAAATCATAAATATTATAGTTATTATTTTATGTCCCAAAGTTCGGAACTCTAGCTTAAAAGTTACGCTTGTTTTCCGATTTTGTCGATTTGCGGTGGCGGAAATAGGAAATACAAGTCATACAAAAAAACAATTACGTGCAGATCATATAACCATTTGTATCGGTTATTTTCGAGGCAAATTAATTTCTTCTCTTTGCTTTAGGAATTGCAATTTAACTCGAATGTTATGGATATTGCAACCTTATCAAGACTAAGAGTATAAATAGTCATATACTCTATTACAAGAAATCTGCAATAAGCTAAGTTTTCTATAGAATGAAAGTTATGGTTGCAAAATAAATGTGATGTTTGAAAAGGATTTATATGAAAGCCGTAAGGTTTTTAATAAAGTATACAACACACTCGAATTATATTGCAATAGATTTATTTATTTGCTTTTTATTTAGAACATTGTAGTTAAAATAATCACTTTCCCCACCCTGCGTTCGGAGGGAACGTTGGAGTAGGTGGTCTAGGTGGTGAAGGTGGTCTATTTGGATTAAGGTAAGCTTTTCCGCTATGTATGTAATATGGCCCTGGTCTTGTGTTACGCCCTGGTTGGGCTAATGCAACTGAGCACAGCAGTGCAAAAAGAAATAAATTTTGAATCCACCTCATCGTTAATTGACAATATTAACTGACATAGACAACTCGAACTCTATTTATTGTCAAAGCGGCTCTGAGAAATTCGTTTCCCGCTTCATTTGATTAAAGCATGCAGCGTTTCCAATGCAAATTATAGTTATAAAATATTTGTACTGTTTGAAACTTAACGTTTCATATATAAGAAAGTTACCAAATTTTCAGGAATCATAACTACTATAGAAATTATTGTATATACCAACAAAACGGACAGACAGACAGACGGACAGACGGACATGGCTAGATCGTCTCGGCTGTTGACGCTGATCAAGAATATATATACTTTATAGGGTCGGAGATGCCTCTGTCCGTCTGTCCGTATGAAACACTGGATCTAAGAGATAGCATTTGTTATGTTTGCACGCAAATAAAGTTTGTTTAAAAATTTTGCCACGCCCACGTCCGCCCCCGCAAATCAAATAAATCAAATAGCAAGCGTAATTTTAAAGCTAGAGCTACGAATTTTGTTATATATAATAACAACAATAGTATTTGTGTATGTTATGATTCCTGAAAATATGGTTGCAATCATATAAAAATAATTAGGCAAAAACGCCTTCTTACTAGGCGTCTTAGTTGCCTTGGCCGACAATCTGCTATATTGTGCTGCCTATGATACTATATCGATATACCAAATATACCGTTTGATATATTTTTAGTTTTTATAGTATTTTAGGTAAATTTGGAAAAAATTCCACAATATTTTGCTTTTATTCAAAATGGGTAGCGAGCACACTCGACTGTAGCTTTCTTACTCATTATATTTAAATATACCAAAACTATAAGGCTAACTACTTCATTTAAATATACCATATTGTACAAAATATAGCTGGCGTACATAACATACAAACAGACAGACATTCCTGTGTTGTCGCAATGGGATCAGAAATGTCTCCTTCCAGCTTTCTATTTTGTATTAAAAATTTGATAACTGTAGCTGAGACTATGTTGAAATATCAAGTTTTGGTAGTAATTACATGATACAAACAAATTGTATCTTGAAAATATGATAAGACTAGATTAAACACAATTCTATCTATTATATAATGAATGAAACCCATATAATTCTTCTTTTGGAGACAAAAATAAGAGCTTATACAATACTAAAAAGTTAATTGGTCACAGTGTTACAATTACTCGGATTAAACTTAATTTGTAATAATTAGTATCGGTTAACGAATAGATTTTATTCGCAATATATAATATATTGTATATGTTTTGAAAATAATAATAAGAATGCTATTATTATATTATTATTATTATTATATTTAATATATATATGATAATCTAACTAATATTCATTAAATCTTTTATTCTTATGAAAGTGAATTTGTAAGTCGGTATTTATTGTTTTACCTTTGGAATTTCCAATTTTTTCATAACACAACAGCTGCCAATGACGCGAACGTGGCCAGCGACTGCTTTCCACTTTATTATTTGAGTTGTGAGTGGAAGAAATGTCGGAAAAAAATAAATTCAAATTCAAAAAAACTAAATTACATAAATATAAGTTGGACAGGCAAACAGGAGTAGAAAAAAGGAACTTCATTCATCCTCCTCTACCTCCATCCACGCACATAAATTACATAATATTCGACGCTGGCTGGAATTTATGATTTTCTATTTGATGACTTTTCACGACACTTCCCACCACCGCTTTTCCGGCTGCAATTGTTAGGCAGCAGCATCAGCACTTTTCATAAAAGTCAATATTTATTTGGTGTCGATTCTTTTTGTTGTTGTTGTTGTGTCGCTTAGGGCATTGTTTAGCGGCATTTGTTTGCATTGTGATTGACACATTGCGTTTAGTTTGAAATATTGAAGAGTCGGATATTTGATCTAGTAGTGAGCTCAACATGACGTATACGCAATATGACGCATCCGCAATGTGTGCGCTTTAAAGGCAAATTTAATATGGAATTAATTGTGAATATGTAGATACACAAATGTAGTATTAGGCAAATCTCGGCAGAAAACGTAAGAGAAATGCAAAAATGTGCGAGAAGGCAAGAAGGTGGCAAGGCAGTGGCATGACCAAAGTTAAGGTTTAATTATGCAAAAGGTAAACGTGACAGGAAGCTAAACCGAGCACGGCTGAAAGCCGAGAGCACTACGTGCTGCCAGCTGCCTCAGTCTTGTTAAACTTTAAATATGCCAAGCCATCCAGTGGAGGAGGAGCGAGTGAGCAGGAAGCAGGCGCAGGAGCAACAGTCACAGCTTTGTCGTAGCTGCTCGATATACGCTTGAGGGCTAATTGAACGCCATTTGGCTGGACAGTAATTGATGTATGAGCCAGCAGAGGTCCTGGCGTACCTTTGGGAAGTGCACAAATGTCTGCACTGGGCCAACCACTGCTCTACATCTTCCCCTCTCTCGTTATCTCTATCTATGTGTGCTTGGGTCAAGTACAAGCGTGTAACCGCTGTTTTGTCCGCAGTTTCTGGGACAACGAATTGTATTGTTTTGACCAATACCACAACTCTTTCAACCCGCTGTCTGCTAAGGTCCCTCTGTTGTTGTTTCCTGGCCTGTACAGCTTTATGGCTCACAGTGCATTTGATTGTTGGAAATTTAAAACCCTTCTCCATTAGCAAATTGCAGAGGAGCGTGGGCAGTCGACACACACACACACACACACACACACAGAGGGAGAGGTCAACATGATGGGCAGTCTAATGAAAAACTCGCATCAATACTCGCACCATGCCGCGTTTTAACCTGTCCTATCGATCCACCCCCTCCCAAAAAAAATGAAGGAAAATGAATAGAAAGAAAACTAAAGCGTGACTGTAAATAGAGTAAGGAAGCAAACTCGACCTGCAGCACTTTGTCGCAAGTGTGCACTGGGCACTCGCAATCAAACAATCTGAGGCAGTAGCCGAAGCCGAAGGAGTGAAGGTTTTCTGTGAGTGTATATTTTGCCGGTCTATCAATATTGGTCCAAGCTGCTTCTATTCTTAACCCATCGTTGAGCCAAGTATTTGCTATGCCAAGTGTTTGCGCTGCTTTCACGCCTTTCCCATTGCCACTTCTTCTTCTCCTACTTTCTAGCTAGCTGCTTGTATTCACACTCATTATTGAACAATCAAGTTGCAGTTCAAACAAACGGGGAAAGCGACAAAGTAATGGCATGTCTAGTTACATTGGAGACGTATGCTTAATTTTAATTTAATTACTTGCCACAGCAATTAAGAAGCCTCAACAAAAGGTCACCAAAAAAAAAAGAACAGAACCCTCCAGCTAATTATGCAAAAGGCCGACGTAATGAAGCGCTCCAAATGTGTCAATTGCCGATGCAAATGAACTGAGGAAGCGTTAACAAAAAAAATGGGTTTAAATTGTCTTCAAATGGAACCGTTTGAATCTTCAAAGTCCAGTAATTAAAACATTTCAAATTATTCACTAATCATTAACTGCAGCAGAATAATGTGCGTATAATGTTTTTATATTTTTTCAAATTAGTCATTCGCATTGAAGTTATTCAGATATTAATTTTTGCTGTCATCAAAATATTTAATGTTCAAAATGTTATTATAATTTTTTCAAATTAGTCATTCGCATTGAAGTTATTCAGATATTAATTCTAGCTGTCATCAAAATATTTAATGTTCAAAAGTTTTTTTAATTAGATAATAATTTCAGCAGTAAACAAAATGTTCACTGTTAAAAACTTTTTTAATTGCGAATTTATCGTCTATTGAGAAAATAATTTTAGTGCTAAGCACACAATTTGATTTGGATTTTTTGACTTTTTTAATATTATTGAATAATTATAAAGCCTAACTTCAATTCTCTATCCATTTTATATTCTTTAACTTTTGCTTGCGTGCTTTAATTATATTAAATAATTATAATTCCTAATTTGAAGTCTTCTACCATTTTAAATTTTCAATTTAACTATTGTTTGCCTATTTAAATAATATTGAATAATTATAATTCCTTGCTTTGATTCTCTAACAGTTTTCAATTTTTTTTTTTTTTTAATTTTTATTTGCACTGTTTTAATAATATAGAATAATTATAATTCTTGGCTTAAATTCTCCTGGAGTTTTGTGCCCCTGTAGGATTTTAAGAGCCGGGTTCGATAACAATCTGTTGCTCAAACTGTTTGCCTGACAACATTACTCAATTGTCGTGTTGAGTAATTAATCAGCTGCTTGACACAAGGACTCCACGTGCAGTGTTCTCTCTGTGGACAAAACTGGCCTAATACTTAATGCCTAATGAGGATTTAGCACAATGGGGAAACGAGAAGGGAAACGGAAATGGAAGTTGTAAGTTATCGCATATGCATATGCGTTACTTCTAAATGCCTCGCATCTATTTATATATAGACTTCACGACGTCATTGTACTATTTATATATGTACTTTATGCCCAAAGACAGCTGGCAACAAGGTCTCCAAGAGTGTTGTGTGTGTGTGTTTCTTTGTTGACCTATCGCATTTTTTCTGTTCTGTTCGGTTTCTTAGGGCAAACAACATTTTGTGTCGCCCCCACGTGCCAACACGTGGCACGCCTCATCAATGAAATAATACTTATAAATAAATAATTATGTATGCCCTTGAAACTATTCGATAGAATGAGGCAAATACATACAAGAAGTTACCGCAGCAATTTTCTAAAGAATTTGCTGCCTTTGATTCAAGCAATAACTTCACAATACACTTCGAGGGAGTGTGTGTGTATGTGTGTTTGTCCGGGTCCAGCCAAAAGCAGTGAGAGTGGAAAAAACAGAAAAAAGTTCAAAAATCAATCAACGTGCGAAAAAGGCAATTTGTGGCAGCCACTGAGAAAAGAGGGCAACAACAACAACAACAACAAATGCTTGAAAATTCTATTATGAGCAAAGTTCCGGAGCTCAAACCAAAGAAGGTGTGTGTGTATATGTGTGTGTGTGGTGTGAGTTTCGGGTGTGTGAGTTTTTGGTATGCCGCACCTTAGCAAGTTGACAACTTTTGTATTTTTTTGTTTCTGAGTAAAGAATAAAGCATACAATCCAAACATAATATTAAAGTTGCTTACTTTTTTTTATGTCTTTTTCTCATTTCGTGTTCACTCGAAATGTGTTCACTCGAACGTGACGTTGCTCAATGACGCATTTAATAGCTTTGCTTTTGCCAGTTTATTGTGCTGCGTACTCCACGAGTCGCATTCTTTTCAATATTCCTGACAAATTTTCATTGTGCGCGCAAATTAGCTGAACAACATTTTCTTCCTCCCAATTGTCATTTTCCCTTGCCACAACAACAAGCACGCGTACATATATAAAACTTAATTATTGGGCATGCATGAGCGGCATTTGGTTGCTTTTAAATTTTATCAATTACCTGGCAGATTTCATTGGAAACCTCGCCTACTACTCGATAAAGTCCACGTTGCAGTTCAGTGACGATTTCGCAATGGTTGTTTTGGTTTCTCTCGTTGCTGTTGCTGTGGGGCAGCTCAACCAAGCGGATATCCTTTTGAATTTCAAATCAAACCAAATCAAACCGAATCAGACCAAGCCAACTGGAACTGAAGGATACTGTGTTCGCTTGCCACACTCAGTCTCAGTCTCATTCTCAGTCTCAGTATCCCAATCTCCCAATTCAGCGACGCGTTGACTGGGATCGTTCACTTGCTGGCTTCGTTGCCAAGGCGGAAACAGACATAGACAGACAGACAGAGAGACAGACAGACAGACGGACAGGGACTGACAGACTATTGTGAAGCCCGAATTGTGCCGTAAACGCTAGCGAATCCACAATGATGCCAGCGATTTATGCAAATTTTATGATAGCTGTTAAAAAAATGAAAAATAAAAGAACGCGCATCGTTTGCAAATAGAATTTTCATTACACAAAAGTGAAATGACTTTCTGACTGAAAACTATGCATATCGATACAAGTATTTGTTGCAATCAAAGTTCATGCGAAAGTTGCAGATGTTTGGTGCATTTCAACGATGTGCTCTAAATATTTTATATGATAAGTTAGTTACAATATTTCTAACTGGCAATTGATAGTAATTTATTCTAATGCCGCTACGCTATATACCAATTTAATATTTAGTATTCTATGGTGCACTTTAAATGTAAATGTATGATATGGATATAGAAAATATAGCTTTTCATATAGAATTGTTTCGTATCGTTGTTATTATAATACCACTTTAGCATTGTTTGGCTTTTATTGAAATATCGCCCAGTCTCAATAGACAATAGACTTCTAACAATTTTACATATTTACTACTACATTTTTCAAATTGAAATTTTTATAACAATATTCCATAAAATATGAAATATTTCGTCTCAGCTGTTGACGCTGTCCAAGAATATATACACTATAAAGATACAAATTCTTAAAGTTAATGCCATACTTTAAGTTCACACCTTAATTCGACAGAAATGCCACTCGATTAAGGTTGTCATTAAAAATGTTCGCAATGTTTGCCACAAAGCGACAAACAGTAAATAATCTTAGCAGCTGCATTAAAAACCATTGTTAAATTAACAATTTTATAAACTTAATGTAGAGCGGAAAGCAGATTAAATTTACTTTGTTAATGCAAGAATGAGCAGCTAAATATACGTCATTTTGAATTGTGCAAATAAATAAAACTGCAGAAGCCATATTTTATGGCAGAACATAAAATTGTAAGTAGCTGCTTAAACAGCTGGAAATATTGCAATATAGAAAGAACAGCTGAGCAGGCATAAATATGCAAGTGCATTGTGTTGAGTTTAATATTTTGCTTCTATTTACTGCCCACAATAAAAATGGCAATGGCTAAAAAAGGGAGACACCACTCTGATTCACAAGGTTAAAGAGGTCTAAAAATAGCAGTTAATATACATATTCATAAAGCACAGCTGATTCGATACACACGCAGCGACCCCGTTCAGGAGTGCACTTGTACTTCAAGCTAATCCCTCAAAGGACGCAAAAGTAGGCGAATACTTTGAACTAGTATTTCTTGTTGCACAAAATAATTATAGACTAGCTCTAGCATTTGCCCCAAAGGAAGTTGTGTATTTGTATCTGCATCAAAGCATCTACAACAAAAAAAAAAATGTAATCTAGGAACTTCAAGCAGGCAATTCACAGACATCAAATATGCTGGGTTGTGGCACATACCAGGGCTACCTGCTCATCAGGGCTGGGCAACAACCAAGGCCCAATGCAAATGATTGACGCCTCCCCCGGACTCGAAAGTGCTCAAAGTTTTATGATTACGAGTACATGTGTGTACTCAGTGGATTTGTAAAATTAACTGCAAATGTCTGCGATATTCATACTCATATTCATATCAGTGATAATCTACGTGTGTGTGTGTGTGTGTGTGTGTGTGTCAGAACCTGCACTCGAGATTGCTGTGGCTGCTGCTGCTGCAGCGAAGCAACTGTCAAAAGTTTGGAAATGATGTTGCAACTCCCAGTTCGCACACAGCTTGTAGTTTATATGAGGCAAGTTTTGCTTACGCAACTAACATACGAGCCAAAACTGTTTAAGTTTTAGCTTGTTTTTAATGCCTAAACTTCAATCCGTGTAATGCTCGCTAATGGCAAAATCTTTAGCGTTCTAATACCATTCAGATAAAGTTCAGCTAGAGATGACAGCTTGTCACAAAACTTCGAAATTAGTATAAAGCATCTACAGCACTATATTTTCAAGACTTTCAGTCATCGTTAGTCCAGCTTTTGCGACCTTTACAAAATTTTTATAACACTAAAAAAAATGTCAAATATTATAATATATATTTTAATAATTTTTCTTAATATTTTTTTAATTTTAGTCATCTGTTTATTTCCTTTATTTTGGAATACATTCATAAATTATGGTTTTATATTTATTTTCATAATATTTTTAAACCTTACAAATTTACCTCAATGCCATTTGATCCTGGTTCATAATTCATAAAGTAGATTCAATATATGTTCTATTCAATTTTGTATAATATAGGACATTTAAAAGTTTGAGTAAAGTAATCTTTTTTTGTCTTGTTAAGATTTGTTAATATTAAAATTAAGAAATTGTCGTAAAGAATTACAATTATATTTATTCTCATATTTTTTTCCATTCTAACAAGGACTATATATAAACCTTGAATTAAACCTAATATTAATACTATCTTATATAGTACATTTGATTGACACTTTTCCAATCTATAATATTACTGAAAGAAATGTGAAATGTAGCCTTTGTCGTTTCCTTAAAAATCCCTTAAGCTTGCATAGCCTTAAGCAAATGAGCATATTTATTAACTAATAATGTTGCAGCAAATGACCAAACGTTGGCTTACATATGGCTGGCTTTCAGTACACCGCCTAAAAATAGACGCCGTTTAATGATTCTTTGCACAAACGACTAAATCTAAGCAGCAGGCACAAGGATATGTCACGATTCCTTGGCTCATTTGCTGCCAATGATGATGGCAGTAAGGCGATTTTTCTTTCAATTGCTTGGCCACGTGGCAAGCTCAATTTCCCCAGCGTGTCATCTCTAGCGAGGCCCTGCTGTGTCCCAATTGGACAACAAGCTGCGGGAGCAACTCACTTCTGTTGAGTGCAGGACTTCTTACTTTTTTCCTTTCCTTCTTGTTTTTTTTTTGCCCCTTTTGTTTTGCTGCCACGCGCTTGTTTACACAAAATTGTGTTAAACGTGCGAAAAACAAGTAATTTGCCATTACTCAGCCGCATCCGCTTCCTGTGCTTCTTTTACTCCCACTTTCTTGCTTTCAGTTCGGATTTTCAGAGACAGAGAGAGAGCTCTGTGTTGGCATCCTGCTCACACTCTCTACCTGCGCTTGTCTCACTCGGCCCCTACTTAGATATAATGAGGAAACTTTTCGCTGGATTAAACAACGTCTGCTTTAGGGAACCCTTTTTATTTTTTGGTTGCTGGTTGCTGGTTGTTGGTTGTTATTGTTGCTGTGGTTGTTTGGCTAAGTGAAACACACTCGTTGTTGTTGTCGTTCTTGTTGTTGCCTAATTGAGCAGTTTTACTCATCTTACGCTATGCAATTTCGTGGCTTTTTTTCACTCGATCGGAATATTTTCCGAATCATTTCAAGTGCGCACTTGGCCATGAAAAATCTTTATGGCGAATTTGCTGTTAATGAAGTCAAAGTGGTTGGGGGGCAAAGAAAGAAAGAAAACGTTTTCTGTCGAGGCATCATTTTTCAAGTGTGTTACTTTTGCGACCTCTAAACTTTTATATCGAAAGGGTTTTTTGAAATCACATCAATTAGGAAGCAGACACTTTTTTGCTAGATTTAATAAGTGAATTTCATGACACTTTTGACGGCTGCAAACAAATTAACAGATTCCATCACGTGATATCGTTAAAAACGAAGCCATGCGAAGCCAAGTCAAGCTGCCATCCTGTAAGTCATTTGGACAGGCAATTAAATGGTGCCCTGGGGTCTGCATAGTTTATGTTTCTTGTGCTCAAACCTATAAAATTTTGCATTTTCGGTTATCGTAAATCTTCGAAGCTGTCGTCAGCATTGACGATATACAATGAAATGCCACATTTCGAGTATATATATCTTACTGTATATACCCAAAAAAACATGTTTAATATTTTATATGGCGGAAACAAAACGTATGGGCAAAAAACCCAAAAGGCTCCCACAAAAGGTGCCACAAAGCCTTTAAGCCCACACAAAAAATAAGCCTTGCCAAGAGCGGCAGCTTAAACGAAGCCGGCATACGCTTCGATATAGGTAAAGTAGATGCAAAAAAAAGAAGATATATTGCCGGGAATGATGTGACCACAGCTCTCAATGATAAAAAAAAAGGAGTTGAGGTTGACAGAACAAAGCGTTTGTCCAAGATTATATTAAGTAGACTTTAGAAGATTAAACCAGTACTTATAATATTTCATTTCTTTTATTTATGTCATTTTATTTATATTTATATTTAGTAGGCACTCGAAATTAAATTAGATACTATTAATTTTTAAATGAATTGAATTTCAATTATTTGTTTCATTCAATTTATCACCATTTGTGATTGTAACACATGGTTTTAGTTTATCATAAATTTATATAAATGCATATTTATTATCATGAAATGGTTTAAATTTCAAAATAAGTTTAATAAAATAAATTACTTTATTTATTTAGAATCAACAATAAACTGCCATCATAGAAAAAATTACTTCTTAAATTCAAAATTTAATAATGATAAAAGAAACTTGATAGAATCTTATAGATACAAATTTTAAATGTTCGACTCTAAGCCTAGTAATATACTTGAATAATTAAGAAATTCATTTAATTTAAGACTTTATGTAAATGCAATAGTTTTGCCATTCAAGTATGTTTGTGAAGAATATATTATAATAAATAAAAATGCATAAAGCTAAACATCATGACACAAAATAAATAAAAAATTCTTAAAACTAAACATTTAGTTATTTAGATTTTAAAGTAAATATATTCTTGAACTGTATAAATGGATTCTGAACTTTCAAGTTCATACATCCGCTTTAATACAATTATCATATAATATTAGGAAATTTTTAAAAGTCACCTGCACATACATAGATGTCTTTCTCTTTAAGAGGTTTAAGGCAAAAGCGAAATACTCTCTTTGAAAATCGTGTAATTATTAGATTGCAATCAAGACAACAACAGAGCGCTTAGTAAGTTAAGTAAACAGCTATCGAGAATACAACTCTGCAAAGTCGGCTCTCTCAAAAAAAAAGAAAGAAAATAAAGAAAATATTTACCAACTGTTTGCTATGATAAGCAAATTCTGCGCTTGATGAGAAAACAAAGAGAACCCGATGGTTTTGGCAAGGTATATATACATATATATATAGCATATAGTATAACAAAAGACGTGGAGGCATTTGTGGAAGCATCAGTGGGCCTGTGGGCCATGATGTGGCAAAGAAAGACAGAGAGAGAGAGAGAGAGAGAGAGAGAGAGAGAGCGAGCCAATGCGATGGGTGGTTAGTTGCGTTAGGTTCACGTGGCAAGTGGCAAGGGCTTGTCAGCGGGGCAAGTGCTTGGCACGGTCTCTCTACGTGGCATTAGAATGGCAACTGCCACGGCCACTTACGCACGTCTCACGTCGCAGTCAGCTGAGCAATTCGGGCTTATAAAAAATTAAAATATTTACGCCACATTAAATGCAAAAGGGCGAGAGCAGGCATTGGCAACAAAATATGATTTTGTGCCCGACGACACGCCACATTCTCACACACACTCACACACACACACACTTTGGCATTTTATGACTCTGGCACATATACGCATCGAGCGTTACCTTATGGCACCGCTGGGAGTCCCAAATATCGCGAACTACGCGGCGTATGCGCAACTAATTTGGTAATATTTAAACAGCTTAAACAATTTACGCACTCTTCCATTGCTTTTTTATTTAACAAACGATATCTTATAAGTCCAAACCATACGCATAATATAAGCAGCCGAACTAAGTGGCGAACTAACGCTAACAGTCAGCTGAAAATGGCCAGCTGGATGATGAGCAGGTATTAAATTGACTGCCAAGAAATTCTTTAGATAGTATATGCCCGGTTTAATTGGGCAACGAAAGAATGAGTTGTTCACAACGAGATGGCGATAAAAGTTACCAAACACCTTATTCGCAACGGGGCTATTTAAAAATTGACACCCATCCAGTTTATCCAAGCTGTACATATAAGTCTGAGACTTAAGAGCACGTATTTTGATGCCAACGTTGAATTTCGTTGCCGTTTTGATCACCTTGAATCGGAGAAGTTTATCGCTGCCCACGACTGGCTCAAAATACTCCACGAACTGAACACGATCCGAGCTGGTTTGAAGAGATTCCATTGTCAACTGCATATTGCCGCGCTTCAACACCTGATAAAAAGTTTAAAGTATGATAAGCTCTAGCAAAAGTATGTTAAATTTACCTCCTCCTTGGCAAGCACATTTATTGTGAAGCACACCACACAAAGCACAAGCAAATGAGTTTCCACAGAACTATTCAACATGCTGACGTTGCAACTAACGAGTTTTCCCTCGACAACTGTATTATTATATGAACGTATTTAAGCATGAAAACTTGTAGTGAATAGAGCTATTAAAAAGTGTTTAAATGATTCGCCAAGCGGCAACAAAACAACATCATTTGGTTTAATTAAACGCCAGTTAATTGAGCTTGGCCATTAACTTAACATATGAGCGATGTCTCGTTAGGCTGTATGGGAAAATTCTGGAAAGTTACAGAATTTATTGAGAAGAATACAAACTTTTCATCCTTCATTCATATTCATTATTCATTTCCATTCTAATGATATTAGCTATTATTAAATTTAATTCGAATATTTTTTGATGTTCATATTCCTTTTTATTTCTTTTTTTAATTTTATATTTTCTTACAAATTTCTGTGTCACATTCTTCCTTACTTAAACTACAATACCCGCTTTATAAGAGTATGGAAAATGTTAGCAATTATGAGCTTACGCAGTGACGTTGTTGGTTGTCGTAGAAAATAGTTTTGGAATACATTAAAACAAACTTTATGAAACTGGAAAAACAGCAGCAGTTAATTATCTTAAAAGTCATTATGCAAAATAAAACATTATTCATAGAAATGCGACGAGCGCACAAGTTTTATTTCAAGTGAAAAACAAGCAACAGCCTGGAGAATAGATTTGTAAAATTTGCGCAAAGACTTAATGATATTTCATGCACTTCACTTTTACTACAATCCCATTTTCGTACTTTAGCAAAGCATCAACTGGGATAATCAAAATAAATGTCAATGTAATTGGCAATTTCAGAAATTTTATTTATTGTACTGAACGTGATAATTGCAATCAACTTCCATGATAAACGGATTCTTGCTTTTTGGCGTATTCATGCGGACATTCAAGCGATATTTGCCAACAGGATGTTGCATTGTAAACGAGTTCATCATAAATCGATTATTTATGTAATAAACTCGAGGCAGGACTGGACACAAGAATTTCGTATTGTTCACAATAATGTGATTGTAGATACGCGAAAAGACTTTGTTCATTTGCGGATTGTTGAGAAATCGACACGCATCCTTGTACTCAAATTTAAATAGGATTCGCTCGATAGTCTTCGAATGTACCTCGATTTTGATGGTAAAACTCGACACAGCTTTGGTCAAATTGAATTGACTAAGGTCAGGCACATTGGGTACAGTTTTACATTCATTTACATAATCCTGATCACATTTTAGCTGTGCCGGTTCAATGTTGAATTTCAAATTTTCATTTCGAAATATCTAAGACGAGAACAAAAATAAAACTTTTGATATACAAGCTACATAATATTTACCTCCTTGCCGGCAACAATTTGTGCACACCAAAATATGGCGAAATAATAAATTATGACTGCTTTCATGCCGCTGACTTTCAGACAAATGACTTTATTTCACACAATGGAACACCTTGTTGGACTAATGACCTTTTGCATCAGATCATTAGACCATTAAATAAAGTATATGATTCATATAACTGCTCAAATTAAAAACTAATTTTTATTCACCTCATAGTGTGGTGATTTTCAATTTTGATACCCTGTATTTTCCATTTACTCTTCTTCCTTTCGCTGCTTATCAATCATTTCCATACCCAAAAAAAAAAAAAACGCCACATTGTTGACTCAACGAACAATGAACTACATTGTCTACATTGGCATTTTTAGAAATAGAAATAGAGAGAAAGAAAATCAGAAACGTAAATGAAAATTTTCCACATTTACTGCATTGCACTTATAATCGTCAAGTTTTGTGACATCGATTGCACTCTTGCATAAAATCCAAACAAAATCTGTGAATATCGATTTTGTTGCTCTCGCTTCCCGCACCAGAATTGATTTGAATACTCATAGTGGCTGCAAACAAATATAAGTGAATACATCAATGCTCGAATTGAGTTTTGTTTGCGCTTTCCCCAAATACTCATGGCAAACAATTCGACTTCCGCCATATTAGAGTTCATTGAGGAAAGCATTGAAACTTTTAGCTACTTTATTTGCGTAAGCTTGGATTTCTCGAAATTGCAGTTCGAACTTTGATTAATTGTACGTTTAGCTAGAATTTAGTTTTATTAAATCGAATATTAACAATAATATGATAAAAAGATGTAAATTTGATATCAGTTATGGATTTAAGCTTTGAAAACTTTTATATACTTTTAAAAGCTTCATATTTCAATCGAAGAAGTTTTAGCTGAAATGTTCCAACATTTTACTAAAAGCTTCTTCTAAAAGCTTATAATCCTTGCCTGAGAATAAAGCGCAAAATAAAATCTGGTAATAAAAAAATGGATTTTCATCGTTCTAGTTTAAAACAATAATGTTTGCTATTTAAACTTGAATCAACTTTTGAAATGCGTTCAACTCCAATCGAAGAAATTTAAGCTTTAAAACTTAAAACTTGATTATATTTATTCAAAAATAATATCAAGCGTATTATAAATAAAAGCTTTAAATAACGTTGTTTGTTCAAGCTTCGAATAATTAGGCCTTTAACTAGAATTGAAAGATGTTAATTGTAATAATCAAAATTTATCTTTATAAAATTATATCTATTAAAGCCTAAAATGTTATCTTTATAAACTTTATCTACTTTCAAATCGCAGAAATTTAATTACAAGCTTCTAGATTTAAAACAAATTTTCCAACATTTTTTCACAGAGATCAACATAAAGCTTACTTAAGGGATAATATCGCATTTAAAGTATGTTCGTTAATGCCGCCATTAAGTATTTGCTTCACTCTTACTGGCTGTAATTAAATTTGAAATTGATTGAGGCGATCAGACATTGTGTTGTTTGTACGAGCCATTCAGGGACACAATGAATGCATTAGCATGATTCGGTCATTCATTGCGTGACGTTGGTCATCACCCAGGGTAACGTGCTACAAGCCATATCACTCAGGACACGCCAGGATACGTCAGAACACACGCCAGAATGTCAGAACGTCAGAGGGCCCAGAACTCAAACACTCCTAGGTTTGCCATTTGCAGTTAATGAATAATTGAAGACGTGCGCGATTATTGAACCGAATCGCAGTGCCGCCTCCCACCACGCCCACACGCCTTCAAAAAAGCATGTCAAGTGAAAATCGATTAATCGATTTGGCCGCAGTGTGACATGAAATATGTACGACGATACTGACGGCACTCACTGTGCTGCTGCTGTGTGTATGCAATTAAAATTATATTTAGACGGCGTTTAATTGCAATTAAAAAAATAACACGAAAAAAAACACATAGAAAAAGCGAAAATTGCAGCAGATGTCTGTGGACTGTCAGACAACTGGGCGTATGCGCAATTTTCCTAATTGTGACCAAGTGTGAGAGAAGTAGTAGAAGAACATTGCTGAAGTTGGATAAGTGGTCACAGCTGCGGGCTGCGTGGGCATAAAGTTGGTCTCGTCTCATCATTAGAAAACTTCACTTACCTTTCGCCATCATCGTTGAAAGAGAAATCGCCGAGCAGCAGATCACGGAAACGATAACGAGGCTGTAAAATGCGTGACATGTTGTTGTTGTTGCTTTGATTGTTGTTGTTGTTGTTGTTGCTAGTGTTGTTGTTAGTGCTGTTGTTAATGTTGTTGCTTGTGCTGTTTGCGTTGACGTTGCCGTTGACGTTGCCGTTGCCGTTGCCGTTGTTGATGTTGATGCTTGTGGTCGTTATGCTTGGCACTCTCAATTCAGTGACTGTTATGGGCTCCTCGGGCTCAGTCTCTGTCACTGTCACCGCGGCTTGAAAATCACTAAAGTCCGTCACATTAATTAAACACTCGTTGCGCCAACCGCCAGAAGCAGCAGCTTCAGTTTCACTTTCACTACCAGCTCCAATTCCAATTCCAGTGCCTATTCCAGTTCCAGCCAGCCGCGTTCTACGTCCTGTCACGCCCAGCAGCTCATCCTCGCGCGTCGCACTTGTGCCCGTCAGCAGGTAACCGCCACTGGCCCGATTGGGCCGTGGCGAGCGTAGGCGCGTCCACAGATTGGCGAATGTCTTGCACCAGGTTTACACCTTGGCGCCTGCGTGTCCCCCTATCCCCCTCAAACCCCCGCTTTCGCCACCCTCCTCAGCACAGCACTTTGATGCCGTGTCAAGCCAACTGCAATCGATATCAATTGCAGCACATTGTTCATCGCATGAGTAGGCACTCTGTTAAACGTGTTCCAGATGCCTGCAAAGAAATAATGTCACAAACACAATGGTTTAATCGCATAATAGCTTGTGTAAGTCTTAAAAATGTTAAGTTAAGCACGTTAAAGGTCAACATGTTATGAAAGAAAAATGATTTGCTAAGTGATTTTGTACAAAAAAAAGTTCATTTTACTAGTTGAATACACAAAATATGGTTTGACTGGAATGCAGTTTAAGCACAAATTGTATACTTTAATAATAATGCACTAAAAATGTTTTTTTGGGACTTAAACAAATCACTGACAGAATGAAGAAATGGAGTTCGCCTGATGGAATCACTTGAATTTGATCAGTTACTCAAATAGCGCATGCATTAAAGATAATAGCATTATGTTTTCATGGCTCTCGTTTAACCTTGTGCATAACGAATATTCAATAAATCGGCGCTAACGATCACACAGCACGCACATCCCTATCGCCAAAGCAAACTAAAGCCCAGCAAGAAAATCCATTTGTTTTCACATAAATCTTCACAAAAGGCGGCAACAAGCAAAAGCAGCAGCAGAAGTCGGCAAACAAATCAACGTCAAATCAGTCTCCGTTTTATACATTTCTGTTCTTTTACCCGCTACCTATAGGGTAGAAGGGTATTATAACTTTGTGCCAGCAGGAAATGTATGTAACAGGACAGAAGGAGGCATCTCCGACCCTATAAAGTATATATATTCTTGATCATCATCAACAGCCGAGACGATTTAGCCATGTCCGTCTGTCTGTCTGTCCGTCTGTCCGTCTGTCCGTATGAACACCTAGATCTCAGAGACTATAAGAGATAGAGCTATAATTTTTATCGACAGCATTTGTTATGTTTGCACGCAGATCACGTATATATATATATTATGGTATATTGTGCCGTCTATGGTATATTTTGAATGCGGTACTACATCGATATACCAAATATACCATTTGATATGTTTTGGTATTTTTGCAGTATATTCGGTATATTTTGAGAAAAATACTGCAAAATATATTTATTTTATTCAAAATAAGAAGCGGGTATCCCACAGTCGAGTACACTCGACTGTAGCTTTCTTACTTTTTTTTTGTTCAATAAAACCACCGGCGAAAGGAAACACAAAACAGACACTCATATGAATGGGCAGTCCGAATGTAGGAGTACTCTTCAAGACTGGCTGCAGTCTCCACCTCCCCCTCCGTCCCTCCCTCCGTTACCTGGCTGCGCAATCAAATCATCTGGCAAAGCTTTGGCTGAGAGCACGAGCAAACAAATTGCGCTGCCACTTCAGAACGTGTTATTATTGTTCCTCCCCTCCGCCCCTCACTTCCTAAGCGGCCAGCCACTTGTTGTTTGTGAAAAATTTACGCAATTATTGTAAACACAGCTGTCTGTGTGCTGTCCAGGTGCGAGTCCTGATCCGCAAGCAATACGGCCATATAAATTATTATAATTAGTTTGCTGCCTTTGGCCCCCAAAAAAACTTTGGTATCTTCATCTACCATCCACCATCTATGTACATCTATGGTACATCGTGCTGCCTACTTACTAGGGGACGGCGGGCCATCAAATAATTTAGCTTAAAGTGTTTTTAATTAGTTTCAGGCAAATTTACAAAATTTCACCAGCAAAATTTCGTCTGACCATTTCTCATTTGTCTCCACAAATTGCGCCTAGTTCGCAATTAGAGGCAGTGAAGCAACCAGGAACAAGCGTCCTCATCGTCGACCAAGTTTCAAATTAGTTTTTCAATTATATTTATTGTTTGACGCGTGGCATTCATTTGCCAGCAAATCTTTGTGGCATCGAGTCGAGTTTCGTGCGCACACAAGCGTTAATTTATGAGCGCAGTAGCATATGGAAGCTATCCCAGGAGTTGAATTTTGCAAATTTAATTAACCATGCGATGTTCTTCATTTTAAGCACTCTGAATTACAATTCTTTATTTATACAATATCTGCACTTCACTGGCATCAATAAATTATCCATTTTAAATCCGCTTTTTCTGCACATTAATATTTACACAATATATACTTCTTATGGCTGTGGAAGCTGCAACAGTTCAAGTGAACAATCATTAACGTTTTAATTTGCGTCGAGAGGCAAAATGCTGACAAAAATTTTACATCCACGCCGGAAAGTAGGCAACAGTTTTTCGCGTTTTGAGAGCGAACTCAATGTGGCGCACAAAAGTAGGCAATGAATTTTCAGCAAGTGCCAGAGTCTCATTTGAAATGCCGTTTTAAACAAACGCATGCCAATCTGATTAAACACGTCGACTGCCTGGCAGTAATAAATATGTTAAATTATCGATTCAATGCAAACACACTTTTGGTAACAAATTTTAATTAAATTGTAAGGCCCACGCATTTAATATTCTAATCATTATTTACGATACGGCAACATTCGAAAAACAAAAAAAATTGGTATAAAAAAAGGTCGAAAAGGGAAAGACTTAATTATGTGTTGTGGCGAGCGAAAGGCAAATGCATATTTTGATTTATAGACTGGCGATGGAGGGACAAACAAGACTCGATGCCCGGGACTCATTAGGATAAAAAATTATTGTATTTCATGCGGTGCTAACATCATTTTCAGTCCGATGTACACAACAAACTTTCACTCATCTATCTATCTATATATACATACATACATATATTGTATACTAACAAGTTGGCCTGCACTCATCACGAAATACATACTTAGTGAAAGAATACTTTCGCGTGTTAGCGTTTTGCCTGTCGTGTGAATAGAATACTGGCAGCAAAAGGAAGAGAAAGAGACAGCGAGAGCAAGAGAAAGAGAAAGCACGTTGGGTGAGAGACAGGAAATAATTGTCTTATGCTCATATTTCGTACATATTCATCAACAGTAATTGCCTAGCCGAGTTTTTCGCCTTTGTTTTAAGCCTTTCGCGTGTCCCTTTGGCCCGCTTCTTCATCATCATCAAGAAAAAGAAGAACATCAACGACAACAACAACAACAACAACAACAAATGAGCACCACAACAATAATGCGAAGGATTTCATTGTGTGTGCTTAAATGAGACACAAACTTGTTCCTATCCATTGTTAATGTCCCAGGTGTCATACACTCTCCGCACGCAAAGTCCATTAGCTTGGGTCTCAGATATATCTAGGCATATCATAGTTAACTATGATTTTTAATGATACTTCCTATGACTGGTAAATGTTTAATTAATCAAATTTTGTCTGTAGATATCAAAGTTTTATGGAAATTCTTCCATAATTCAGTTCATAGTTAGTAGTGAAAGTGAGAAGCAGATAATACCACAAAGTCAGCGACTTTGCACTTCTTTCTGATCAGCAATATATATTCCAAAAGCTGTCCGTCAGATTAAAATCTTTTGTTAAGATGCACAGAACCGTATTGAAACTTCGACCACTCGCATGGATTCGCAGGATTCGCAGGACTTTCTCTCAATTCAGTCAGGTTTTTGTTTTGTTTTGTTTTTCTTCTTGCTTCTCGTGCTTTATTTATTATGCTTTGTCTCACAATGTCCCATAAGAAGTCGTCAGTTTGTGGTGCCTTTGAGCGAGCCTCTTGTTTGGTTATATTATCCAAAGGACTCTAAGCCCACAATCTCACCCCAGGCCCCCAGTCAGAGCTTCGCCTTGCCGCAAAGGCCACAACTGTTCTTCCTCTTCATTTTCTCGTTCTCGTTGTCGCTGTCGCTGTCGCTGTCGCTGTCGCTGTTATTGTTGTTATTTTTTGGCGACTTGTCGAGCTCTTGGAATATTTTATAAGAATAACTTGACCCGCTTTTTACAACGACTGCTGCCGCGACCAGGACGAGTTCCTTGCGCACTTCCTCCTACATCATCGTCACAGCTCGTCAAGCTGCACGTTTTCGTATTGTCTTTATCATTGTTACCTTTTAATGCTGTCCTTTTGTCTACCCCCCTTTCGCTCTCTCTCTCTATCACGTTCTATGTCTCTTGAGCGCATTTTTTTTCCAGCAGCTCTTAATTAAAATTAACATTTCATGAAGTGCGAGGTTTGCGCCAAATTACAGTAAAAAAATGAACACAATAAAAATATAAATAATTCGCCAAAGCAGTTTTTTTTAATACCAACTGATCTCTCTCGCTATCCTCGTCCAACACTCGTCTCCCTCTCTCTCTCCCACTCTTTCTATAGCGAATTTGCCACCAGGCTGACTTTCAACTTTTTGTGTCTGTCCCTGAAAATTATCCCTGATAAGCTTGAAATTATATTTAAATATTTATTTATTTAGCTTTTGTGCAGACAACTTCGCTTACAGATAATGCGTGGGGGAAATATCAAAAGAGAGAGAGAGAGAGAGAGAGGATTGTTCTGTTTGTATTTTGGGCTCGCCAAAAGGTTAAATAGTTTAACCTTTTTGTGTGTCAATTCAATTGAGACATTTCGTGTGATAAAGGTTCTACACGGTTGTGGTGCAACAAATGGCAAAACTCGACTGTTTTAAGCCACAAGCAAACACAGTTTGCTTCAAAATGCAATAAATCAAAATTTCCATATTTGTGGGATTAAAAATATGCTGCAAAATATATGAATTTATGCTATGATTCGTTTACTTTACTAACTTCAATAAATTAGTCAATCAAGTGCCTTTTAGCCTTCAGTGTGCATGATTCACACGATTCATTTTTATGTTGCATACTTTTAGGCGAGTATAGAAAACATAAGTTTGCCATTAGTTCACTATACGGAACTTCAATTTAAATGTTAGAGCGCCACAAAAAAAATAAGAATTGCTTTCAAAATTAGTTGCAAATAGTTTTACGCTGCCAAAGCAAAGTTTCCATTTAATTCTGTTCTCAACAATTATAATTTAATGAATATAGTTTTAAATGGAATTTATGGTGAAATTAAAACCACATTTCGTTGTATGCTTTTAATTAAAACAGTGGCACTTAATTTTATTAAATTGTTGAAGAGCCTCTTGTGGCTTCTCTCTTGCTCTCTCTCTCTCTCTCTTTTCTCGGCCTCTGTTGGGACGCGTCACACCTTCAATTATTCAATAAAGCGAACATTCGCTTTATCAATAATATGGAGCAAAACCAATCAAATATTGTCGCCCATCTGCATGCCAAATAAGTTTGATACGACGAGACGTCCCAAAGGACAACTTGCGACCAACAACAACAATAACGGCAACAAACAAAAGTCATTGGCAGGAAAAAATACATACAAATTCATTTTCATTTTCTTTAGTTTTATTTTTATATTTTCTGTTCACCGAATGCGGTAATTGAATGCATTATTCAAAGAGCCAATGGCCGAAACAAAGGCGACCAAAACTGATAGAGCATAGGGAGGGATGCAGATGAGAGATGTGGGAATCTTTTACCTTTTGAGGCTCTTTAACACTTTATGGCTAAAGATGTAAATGTTCCATCCGGCATATTTTATGTGCCGAGTCATCAAAACTTTTCACAACACCAAACTTTGCAGATTGTTGTCGCCGTCGTTTACTCGTTGTAGTTGTAGTTTTGGTTGATGTTGTTGTTGTTGTTGCACTTGCTAGATGGACACTAAACTTTTTTTGGGGGGCAACACGGAAATTTAGTAGTTTTCTGCATTTGAGCCAAAAACATGAAATTCTTATATATGGTATAAAAAGAACTATGAATCCCCGCAACACGCGACGCGCATAAACGATCAGATCACTTAGGGACCACTGTGCACACACATACACACGCACGCGGACACAGACACACACACACACAGTTACGCACGCACACGCAGAGAAAAAACACAAATTACATTCAGAAAAGTCGAATCGGAATATATTTAGTGAGACATAAGTTTCATCGAATTGTAATTTTATTTCAACTTTATTTCGGTAGTTTCACTGTTTGCCTAAGCTCAGCAAGAACTTAGTTAATTTTGAGCTTTAATCACCGTTACACTATTATCATTATTATTAAGTGCTGCCTGTGAGAAACAACCGCACGCGCGCCAGGCTAAATTTCAACTGACGCGAGTGCAAAACAGCGCAAAGCGGCAAACCTAAAGCAAGCCTCAAGCAAGTTGTTGTTGTTGCTGTTGTTACTGTTCTTGTTGTCCCTGTTCTTGTTGCTGTCTTTGCCGTTGTTGTGCTTATCAGAAACAGCTGCGGCCAAAACCGTTACACGGCAAAAGCTGCCACGAGAGCTTTACACTGCAGGCACAAAATATTAGTTACAACGAAAGTAAAAGCAAACGAGAATTCATTTCATAGAACAATCAGTACTAATACAATTCAAATATATATTAAAACTAATAGCTGAGAAGCTATTACAAGAGTAATTATGTTATTTTAATAATAAAGCAAAAACTAATGTCATTTAATGGTAAAATAAAACATATTTACATTATGTATACATATATAAAAGTTGAGTTTAATACAAACGACAGTGTCCAATGTATAAAGAGTGTGAAATGTAAACATTTAGGTTAACAGAAAAAAACTATGTATATAAAATAATATTTAATAAATATGTTATTCAATGCATATAAAATATAAACAATTATTGTAATACAAGAGTAAAACATATTTTATTAGGAATCACCCAATTATTTGTAAAACATGTAAACACAAGGAGAAAAAAATTTAGCTTGCATATAAAACCAGTTTAGCATTTAAAAAAAGATAATAAAAACATTGAATTTTATAGAAAATTAAAAGCTTTTTATTGGTAGTAAGGCACAGTTTAATATTTGGGTAAAATTCTCTTAATTCTAGTCAGTTTTTTGAAGAGTTGTAGAATATAAATGATTGAAGATTATTAATAGTTCTCCGTGGTGCGCACATAGTTCACGCCAGAAGGCATCGAGACCTTGTCAAAGCCCTTGGGGAACAGTTTGTTGGCTTCATCGTCACTGACAGTGGGCAGAATCATGACCTTAGTACCAGGCTGTGATTGGTAAGAAATATATTAGTGATATGCTAACAAAATTACTTTAAAGGGAACAACTCACAGTCCAGTTGGCGGGTGTAGCAATCACCTTAACACGATCAACCAGCTGCAGGGAGTCAATTACTCGAAGGATTTCACTGCAGAGAAGAGAAGATAGTTAGGAAGGAATTCGGATAGGGATCGGTAAGGATTACTTACTCGACATTGCGGCCAGTGGACATGGGGTAGAACATGGAGAGGCGCACCTTGTGATCGGGGCTGATGATGAAGAGAGCGCGAATTGTCTTGCCCACCTCGGGATCCTTCTTCTGCTCCTCGTCGAGCATGCCCAGGGATACGGCCAAGTCGCGTGTGGGATCGGCAATGATAGGATATGGGAAATCGCCGGGAATGTCCAGGCAATACGACTTGATGTCATTCACCCAGTCCACATGCGAGTTCAAAGCATCCACCGAGTGCGCCAAGCACTTCGTATTCCGCTTGGCGAACTCCGGCTGATGCACCGCAATCCTTCCCAGTTCAGTGGTGCACACTGGCGTAAAGTCAGCGGGGTGAGAGAAGAGCACAACCCACCTGTAGATTGTTTAATATTTGTTATATGCATCTATATATAGAGAGTGAGAATAGAGAAAGGTATATAGAAAAGCACTTACGATTTGCCCTGCCATTCGTGGAACTTGATCGGGCCCTTGGTGGTGTCGGCGGTGAAGTTGGGGATAGTCTGACCCAGACGCATCTTGATGGATTTGAATTATTGTTGAACTTGGAGAAACTGAGAGAGTTGTTTAGTTGCTTGGCTGAAGCACAGTTGTTCACTGAATGAATTCTCACAAGCGACGTGCCTTTTTATACGCTCAGTCCGACTCGGTTCTCTGCTTGCCAATCGAGTGGGGGAAAGAGACAGAGACGAATAGAGAACCGGCAATGCTCGTTATCAAGTCTCGACTTATCTGGCATACGAATTGTATTTGTGTTTCTACTGCTGTAAACATATATGTATATTTAGTGGAGGTTAATTAAACGACAACACCAACAATATTATTCAAATATGCACTTGATGAAGATACAAATGAATATCTATATCTATGATATATTGAGGTACTCATGATGCAAGTTTTAATATGCTAAACGCAAAACGATATTTCGAAACCAAAAATGGATAAATATCTATGTACTTAAATATAGAATAAATGTAATATCGAATAATAAAATGTATCATATACATATGTAAGTCATTTAATAATATAAAAAGTACAGTCTATAAATCAGTTTTTATTATTTTACTTATATTTTATACGCTATATATAATTTGCAAGTTATGGGAATATTAGAAAAACCATATCACCAAATATTATATAGAACACCTTTGGCAAAGTTGAGAAATGAGAATTCCATATTAGACGGCATATTCCTTAAATTTTATACATATATAAAGAATTTAAAATAAGGCAAATCTAGGGAGTGAAATTCTAGTTGACAGTTGGAGAACATAAAAACATTCCTCGATCTATTCCTATATATATAGTATATCGCTATGAAGGGGGTGTGTTTGATCAATCAGCTGTTTGTGAATTCGCAATCTTCTGCTGAGAATGTAAACAGAGAAAGAGAGCGATTAATTCTGTGGTAGTATTAGTAAACTCACACACACACACAGAGCAGTGCTGTGTTTGATTGTGTTTCGGAGAGAACTATTTCCGAGAGAGCGGCAGAATGTGTGAATGTATTGGTATTGTACAAAATACCAATACTAAAGCAAGATAACAGCTGATTAAAATAGATGTCTTAACACTCGCAACTGCAGCAACTCCATCTGCATCGAAGTTGGCCAAAATATCTAGAGAACAGTTTCGTTTTCTTCATCACAAGCATTCCCTTCGACACCCTGTATTTCTAATTAAGGTTAGGCGACTGTAGATCAGCCATAATAGACTTTAGACACCGCACGTGGCCCTACCCGGTTCCCCTCTCTTCCCCGCTTCCACTACCTGCTAATCTACTCGCGAGGCATACTTAAATGGAATCGGGTCGTAGTTGTTGCTGTTGCTTTTGCTGTGGCTGTTGTTGACAAACAACTCGATCGTCATGGAATGGAAAATAACCAGAGAATTTCAAACGAAACCCACGTTATTGCGTTGCAATGGAAAATAACCAGATTATTCCGCCTCAGACTGTACTCGACTCACTTTGAAATAACCTTCCCTTTAAGTAAATTTAGTTTAGTTTAACTTGAATATATCTTAAGGAAGTATGAGTAGATTATTTAGTTGTGGTGTCCAAGTGATCCTTACCATTTGACTGTCATTTTAGGTCTGATTGCCATTCTCGACTCTATTTGCTGTCGACTGCTGAGCGAGCTTCGTTCTGCATTAGTGTTGGTGATTTGTACGCAACACACTAATACACAGACTTTTTAGAGCGCTCTCTCGGCAATCGCGATTCATTCAACAGGTTGTCGTCGCTTCAGTTCACACAGGCACAACACAGAGAGAAGAGAAGCAGCGCGCTGCTCAGGCACTAATACTAATGCACACTTTACTTCGCTCACTCGCCTCACACGCAATTGAAGAGAGCGTTCGCTGTGTGTGTGTGTTATCTTGTGTGTGAGACACACTAATACTACCGAAGCAGCAATCGCTCTCTTTGCTGTCGAGTATTATTTCAGTCGCTGTCTCAGTCATTCTGTGTTTTGTGGAGCTGATGTTCGGACAGTCGAAAACTTGAAATAGAACTGGAATTTGTGTTGAAGATCGAAATTGCGTTGCGGAAACAGTGCGAATGTGTGATATTATTTTATTTGTTATTATCAAATGATTCAAATAAAAGAAAATTAATTTATTGATTTACTTAATATGTTCTTTGATACGTCATGAGTTTGTGTTGTGTTGTTTTGGATATAGAAGTTGTGCGAGTCCAACAGGTATGTAGTGACCATTTAGTGACTACCTCTCTGCCTCCCTCCCCTCTCTATCTACATCGCCTCTACATCGGCTCGAGGCAACCGAATGAGGCGAGTTACCTGCTCGGTTATAAAAGCGGGCGACTCGCTCGCCAAGTGCTCAGAGAGAAAAGCAACATCAAGTTAACAGTTGATAGTTGAGTGTTATTCGCGATTATTCACATTCATATTCAAGTATTCATAGAGTAATATCACAAATAAAAAGATAGCTACAATGGCGTTGGTTTCTGTGGCAGATTTCGAGTTGAAAGCCAAGCGCAATCTGGAGAAGAATGCCTTGGACTATTACAAGAACGGAGCAGGAGAACAAGTGACAGTCAGTCTCAATCACGAGGCATACAAGAGGTGAGTGCCACACAATATTTGATCTATCAGTGATCACTATATGTGATTATATTGTATTAGATTGCGTTTGCGTCCTCGGTTTCTTCGCGATGTCTCCCACTTGGATGTCAGCTGCGAGATCTTGGGACAGCAGCTGCAGTGGCCCTTGGGCATAGCGCCGAGTGCGATGCAGAAGCTGGCGCATCCGGATGGAGAGATTGGCATGGCACGTGCAGCTGGCAAAGCTGGTTCCATCTACATACTGAGCACACTGTCGACGACTTCGCTGGAGGATCTGGCTAAGGCAACGCCAGACACTTGCAAGTGGTTCCAGCTCTACATCTACAAGGATCGGTGAGTTCCCTTTTCGCTTTTATTGCATTGATTTCTAACTTCTATAATCTCCTCTTTAGTCATGTGACTGAGCAGCTCGTCAGACGCGCTGAGCGGGCCAACTTCAAGGCCTTAGTGGTCACCATCGACACGCCCATCAATGGGGATCGTCGCGCAGATGCGAAGAACAAGTTCTGCCTGCCCTCTCACCTCAGTCTGGCCAATTTCGAAGGAGAGATGGCCCAGGGCGTCATCTCATGCGGAGGCGGCTCTGGCCTGAACGAGTATGTGGCCAGCCACTACGATCCCAGCATCACATGGAAGGATATCAAGTGGCTGCAACAGCTCACACATCTGCCCGTCATCCTCAAGGGCATCCTCACAGCCGAGGATGCAGAACTGGCTCGCGATTTCGGCTGCTCTGGCATCATCGTCTCGAACCACGGCGGACGACAGCTCGACACTGCTCCGGCCACGATCGAGGCACTGCCTGAGATCGTTGCTGCAGTGGGCAATGATCTGGTGGTCATGCTGGATGGTGGCATCATGCAGGGCAACGACATCTTCAAGGCATTGGCTCTCGGCGCCAAGACCGTCTTCATCGGTCGCCCCGCCCTCTGGGGATTGGCTACCAATGGCCAGGCGGGAGTCGAGCAGTTGTTGCACGTGATGCGCGACGACTTCGAGATCACCATGAAGCTAACTGGTTGCCCCTCCTTGGCTGATATTCAACCCACCATGGTGGTCCACGAATCCACCTACTGGAATCGGCATTAAGTCGAATCGTTTCAATTTAATCCAAAGCAACCACCTGCCGACTGATTAGCATAATATTAGATTACGACCCCATATTTACTCGTTCGATTTATTAATACCAATTTATAAATAAATACAAAATAATATTCAGAAATCTTTTAGTTTTATTATTTAATAAATATACAAGCTCTTTATTCCAATGATATTGACTACATGTCAAAACTTGAAAACTCGTACAAATTATACGAGGTGTGTTCAAAAGAAAGGTGACTTTTCAAATTTCGCGGGCAACATATTTTCGATTATCGATTTTTTTGTTTTGTTATATTGGTACACTCTTCCTAACATCTGTACCAAGTTTCAATGGAACATCCTCTTTTGTTTGGTTGTGAGAGGCGTAAAGTTACAAGTTATTTTGCGAGCTTTGCTATCGAAAAATATGGATCAAAGGATTTACATCAAATTTTGTGTAAAAAATAAAATTAAGTGCTCTGAAACACTTGAAATGTTGACAGTGGCATACGGTGAAACTGTTCTGAGTAAAAAAAATGTGTACAAGTGGTACAAACTCTTCCAAGATGGCCGGGAAGATGCCAATGACCAGCCTCGCTCTGGACGCCCAAGCACGTCAACAACTGATGAAAACGTTCAAGCAGTGACGAAAATTGTTTTGGAAAATCGTCGAATCACTATCAGAGAAGTTGCTGAAGATGTCGGTATATCGCTTGACTCGTGCCATGAAATTTTTTCAAACGTTTTGGGTATGAGTCGTGTGTCAGCGAAGTTTGTTCCGAAATTGCTGAATTCTGACCAAAAGAACCGTCGCATGAGCATCGCTCAAGAGCTGTTGAATGACGTCAACGACGACCCAGATTTACTCAAAAGGGTCATATTCACCGGATTTGGCCCCATGTGACTTTTTCTTGTTCCCAAAACTGAAGAGACCTATGAAAGGACGGAGATTTGCAACGATTGAAGAGATAAAGACTGCATCGCTGCAAGAGCTCAAGGCTATACCGAAAAGTGCTTATGGGAAGTGCTTTGAGGATTGGAAAAACCGTTGGCATAAGTGTATTGTATCTGAGGGCGATTACTTTGAAGGGGACAACATAAATATTGATAAATAAATTAATAGTTTTTCTTGAAAATACAAAGTCACCTTACTTTTTGAACACACCTCGTAAATTACAATAACTCTCAACAATATTAAAAATTCGAAATGATCTTTAGCTGAATATTTATATGTTATTCTTTAAATTATTTATATGTATATTCTTTTAAAAAAAAAAATAATATATTTACTTTGATAGTCATTAAATATTTCTGAAATTAAAAAACAAAACTTTTCAGCACTTACAGAGAAGGGCGATGGGATGGCTAATTTTTTTGAACAAGAATATATAGATTTATATAATTTAAAGTGTCGGGGGTCACTTATTATGCTGACGCCATTTAATTTTCCATATTTTAAAATCTACTTTTATTATATACTCGCTAATCCTATACTAATCAAAGTGTTTTTTTGATTAAATATGTATACCGAAAATACTATATTTTATAAATAAATATTAAAATTACACAAAGTTTAATAAACTTTTAATTTATACTACTTGAAGTTCATTCATTGAAAAGCAAAACGTAAACAGAGAATGAAATGCAATGAGAGCGATTGCTGCTTCGGTAGTATTAGTGTGTCTCACACACAAGATAACACACACACACACAGCGAACGCTCTCTTCAAATGCGTGTGATGCGAAAGAGCGAAGAAAAGTGTGCATTAGTATTAGTGACTGAGCAGCTGTGCTTCCCTTCTCTCTGTGTGTTGCGTCTGTGTGAACTGAAGCGACGACAACCTGTTGAATAAATCGCGATTGCCGAGAGAGCGTTCTAAAGTGTCTGTGTATTAGTGTGTTGCGTACAAATCACCAACACTAATGCAGAACGAAGCTCGCTCAGCAGTCGACAGCAAATGGATTCGAGAATGGCAATCAGACCTAAAATGACAGTCGAATTGGGAGAATCACATGGACACCACAACTAAATAATCTTCTTATACTTCCTGAAGATATATTCAAGTTAAACTAAACTAAATTTACTTAAAGGGAAGGTTATTTCAAAGTGAGTCGAGTACAGTCTGAGGCGAAATAATCTGGTTATTTTCCATTGCAACGCAATAATGTGGGTTTCGTTTGAAATTCTCTGGTTATTTTCCATTCCATGACGATCGAGTTGTTTGTCAACAACAGCCACAGCAAAAGCAACAGCAACAACTACGACCCGATTCCATTTAAGTATGCCTCGCGAGTAGATTAGCAGGTAGTGGAAGCGGGGAAGAGAGGGGAAACGTGTAGGGCCACGTGCGGCGTCTAAAGTCTATTATGGCTGATCTACAGTCGCCTAACCTTAATTAGAAATACAGGGTGTCGAAGGGAATGCTTGTGATGAAGGAAACGAAATTGTTCTCAATATATTTTGTCCAACTTCGATGCAGATGAAGTTGCTGCAGTTACGAGTGTTAAGACATCTATTATAATCAGCTGTTAACTAGCTTTAGTATTGGTATTTTGTACAATACCAATACATTCACACATTCTGCCGCTCTCTCGGAAATAGTTCTCTCCGATTCCCGAAGTCAGCTTCGTTCAATACGTGAGTTCACACAGCAGCAGATGATAAAGTTGTGTTGGTAATCGTACTGAGCTCACAAATACACTCCTGCCCAAAATTATACGACACCTCTAAATTTTTTGTTTCGGCGCTTGTGGCAGAATGGTAAAACGAAACAGATCAAAACAAAGTATGAGGAATGATAGCACAAAGAGTAATGCACAAAATGAGATATTGTTGACTCTGTTTGGATCTCCCGTTTTCAAGTAACGGTAAAAAAAGCACACACGCTTCAATTTTAGCTAGGCTGCACGTGTATCAAAACTATACGACACATTTTAATATTTCTGTGCACAGTCAATATTTTATTTATTTTTTGATGAATTATTAAAGATTATTAGTTAATAACAGCATTTTGATCTGTTTTTAGTTCAAAAATTCTTTTAGACATTGAATTAATTAATTTTTTTTAAATTATTTGGCCTGGGAAAGAGCATTGCACCAAAATCTTACGTTTGAAACTATCGACGGTCTCAAATTTACTGTTGTCGGCATAAATTCGACTGGCTCAGATACTCCAACTGTTTTATATAGGGTTAAGGCCAGGAAAGTAGTCTGGGCAATTAAAAACATTTATGTAATGCTCCTTAAAACCCCGTTGATTTTTGCTTTGCATTTATGAATAAATGCCTTATCCCACATAAAAACAACATTTTTTTCCTCGTTATGTTCCAAAAAAGGTAGAAGACAATTCTCTAATACTTCTTTATATTCATTCATGAGCTTGTGAAGCACAGATAATGCGTATCAGACGCATGGAAGGCTCTCCAAGCCATTGCGGATCCACCTCGGAAATTGCGCCTTGAAAACATAAGGGAATCTCTATGCAAATCTCGCCAATAATGTCTAAACCTATCTGGGCCTTACAGATTACATATTTTCTCATCAGAAAAAATTATCTTAGTGGGAAATATTGATAAAATCTTCATAACCAAAATGAAGGTGAATTTCCATACCGAGTAACCAGTTTATCTTCAATTTTTTTTGAAGTCGTAATTTTTTTTTGGTGTTTTAAGTACTAAGTCTTTCTTAAAACTCCTCTTACAATATTATCCGAGGTTTGGAGGTTCGCCAGATAGTCAACTGAGACGCAGGATTACTTAAACAAGCAGCAAGGGAGGAGTATGATGCAAATGAATTGGTCGATTTTTTTAATGTGCATCGTTTATCACTATCAAACTGTTTGGGTTTTCTGCCGGAGCTATGTTTAAAACCGTAGGCATCCATATCACATACAAATTTGGTGATCACACATCATTTTTAACCCAACATCTTCGAAATTTGGCTTATATTGAAGACGACATCGTTATTAGCTTTATTTCCTCCATTTTCTTCTTAATTTAATATGCAACCATGCGGCATATTATTATAAACTTATTAAATGTTTCATAAAACTATAAAAAATTTAAATTCCCACCAAATTTTTCTCTCCAGGAGCAAAAATCGAAATGTGTCGTATAGTTTTGATACACGTGCAGCCTAGCTAAAATTGAAGCGTGTGTGCTTTTTTTACCGTTACTTGAAAACGGGAGATCCAAACAGAGTCAACAATATCTCATTTTGTGCATTACTCTTTGTGCTATCATTCCTCATACTTTGTTTTGATCTGTTTCGTTTTACCATTCTGCCACAAGCGCCGAAACAAAAAATTTAGAGGTGTCGTATAATTTTGGGCAGGAGTGTATTTGTGAGCTCAGTACGATTACCAACACAACTTTATCATCTGCTGCTGTGTGAACTCACGTATTGAACGAAGCTGACTTCGGGAATCGGAGAGAACTATTTCCGAGAGAGCGGCAGAATGTGTGAATGTATTGGTATTGTACAAAATACCAATACTAAAGCTAGTTAACAGCTGATTATAATAGATGTCTTAACACTCGTAACTGCAGCAACTTCATCTGCATCGAAGTTGGACAAAATATATTGAGAACAATTTCGTTTCCTTCATCACAAGCATTCCCTTCGACACCCTGTATTTCTAATTAAGGTTAGGCGACTGTAGATCAGCCATAATAGACTTTAGACGCCGCACGTGGCCCTACACGTTTCCCCTCTCTTCCCCGCTTCCACTACCTGCTAATCTACTCGCGAGGCATACTTAAATGGAATCGGGTCGTAGTTGTTGCTGTTGCTTTTGCTGTGGCTGTTGTTGACAAACAACTCGATCGTCATGGAATGGAAAATAACCAGAGAATTTCAAACGAAACCCACATTATTGCGTTGCAATGGAAAATAACCAGATTATTTCGCCTCAGACTGTACTCGACTCACTTTGAAATAACCTTCCCTTTAAGTAAATTTAGTTTAGTTTAACTTGAATATATCTTCAGGAAGTATAAGAAGATTATTTAGTTGTGGTGTCCATGTGATTCTCCCAATTCGACTGTCATTTTAGGTCTGATTGCCATTCTCGAATCCATTTGCTGTCGACTGCTGAGCGAGCTTCGTTCTGCATTAGTGTTGGTGATTTGTACGCAACACACTAATACACAGACACTTTAGAACGCTCTCTCGGCAATCGCGATTTATTCAACAGGTTGTCGTCGCTTCAGTTCACACAGACGCAACACACAGAGAGAAGGGAAGCACAGCTGCTCAGTCACTAATACTAATGCACACTTTTCTTCGCTCTTTCGCATCACACGCATTTGAAGAGAGCGTTCGCTGTGTGTGTGTGTGTTATCTTGTGTGTGAGACACACTAATACTACCGAAGCAGCAATCGCTCTCATTGCATTTCATTCTCTGTTTACGTTTTGCTTTTCAATGAATGAACTTCAAGTAGTATAAATTAAAAGTTTATTAAACTTTGTGTAATTTTAATATTTATTTATAAAATATAGTATTTTCGGTATACATATTTAATCAAAAACACTTTGATTAGTATAGGATTAGCGAGTATATAATAAAAGTAGATTTTAAAATATGGAAAATTAAATGGCGTCAGCATAATAAGTGACCCCCGACACTTTAAATTATATAAATCTATATATTCTTGTTCAAAAAAATTAGCCATCCCATCGCCCTTCTCTGTAAGTGCTGAAAAGTTTTGTTTTTTTAATTTCAGAAATATTTAATGACTATCAAAGTAAATATATTATTTTTTTTTTTAAAAAGAATATACATATAAATAATTTAAAGAATAACATATAAATATTCAGCTAAAGATCATTTCGAATTTTTAATATTGTTGAGAGTTATTGTAATTTACGAGGTGTGTTCAAAAGTAAGGTGACTTTGTATTTTCAAGAAAAACTATTAATTTATTTATCAATATTTATGTTGTCCCCTTCAAAGTAATCGCCCTCAGATACAATACACTTATGCCAACGGTTTTTCCAATCCTCAAAGCACTTCCCATAAGCACTTTTCGGTATAGCCTTGAGCTCTTGCAGCGATGCAGTCTTTATCTCTTCAATCGTTGCAAATCTCCGTCCTTTCATAGGTCTCTTCAGTTTTGGGAACAAGAAAAGTCACATGGGGCCAAATCCGGTGAATATGACCCTTTTGAGTAAATCTGGGTCGTCGTTGACGTCATTCAACAGCTCTTGAGCGATGCTCATGCGACGGTTCTTTTGGTCAGAATTCAGCAATTTCGGAACAAACTTCGCTGACACACGACTCATACCCAAAACGTTTGAAAAATTTCATGGCACGAGTCAAGCGATATACCGACATCTTCAGCAACTTCTCTGATAGTGATTCGACGATTTTCCAAAACAATTTTCGTCACTGCTTGAACGTTTTCATCAGTTGTTGACGTGCTTGGGCGTCCAGAGCGAGGCTGGTCATTGGCATCTTCCCGGCCATCTTGGAAGAGTTTGTACCACTTGTACACATTTTTTTACTCAGAACAGTTTCACCGTATGCCACTGTCAACATTTCAAGTGTTTCAGAGCACTTAATTTTATTTTTTACACAAAATTTGATGTAAATCCTTTGATCCATATTTTTCGATAGCAAAGCTCGCAAAATAACTTGTAACTTTACGCCTCTCACAACCAAACAAAAGAGGATGTTCCATTGAAACTTGGTACAGATGTTAGGGAAGAGTGTACCAATATAACAAAACAAAAAAATCGATAATCGAAAATATGTTGCCCGCGAAATTTGAAAAGTCACCTTTCTTTTTGAACACACCTCGTATAATTTGTACGAGTTTTCAAGTTTTGACATGTAGTCAATATCATTGGAATAAAGAGCTTGTATATTTATTAAATAATAAAACTAAAAGATTTCTGAATATTATTTTGTATTTATTTATAAATTGGTATTAATAAATCGAACGAGTAAATATGGGGTCGTAATCTAATATTATGCTAATCAGTCGGCAGGTGGTTGCTTTGGATTAAATTGAAACGATTCGACTTAATGCCGATTCCAGTAGGTGGATTCGTGGACCACCATGGTGGGTTGAATATCAGCCAAGGAGGGGCAACCAGTTAGCTTCATGGTGATCTCGAAGTCGTCGCGCATCACGTGCAACAACTGCTCGACTCCCGCCTGGCCATTGGTAGCCAATCCCCAGAGGGCGGGGCGACCGATGAAGACGGTCTTGGCGCCGAGAGCCAATGCCTTGAAAATGTCGTTGCCCTGCATGATGCCACCATCCAGCATGACCACCAGATCATTGCCCACTGCAGCAACGATCTCGGGCAGTGCCTCGATCGTGGCCGGAGCAGTGTCGAGCTGTCGTCCGCCGTGGTTCGAGACGATGATGCCAGAGCAGCCGAAATCGCGAGCCAGTTCTGCATCCTCGGCTGTGAGGATGCCCTTGAGGATGACGGGCAGATGTGTGAGCTGTTGCAGCCACTTGATATCCTTCCATGTGATGCTGGGATCGTAGTGGCTGGCCACATACTCGTTCAGGCCAGAGCCGCCTCCGCATGAGATGACGCCCTGGGCCATCTCTCCTTCGAAATTGGCCAGACTGAGGTGAGAGGGCAGGCAGAACTTGTTCTTCGCATCTGCGCGACGATCCCCATTGATGGGCGTGTCGATGGTGACCACCAAGGCCTTGAAGTTGGCCCGCTCAGCGCGTCTGACGAGCTGCTCAGTCACATGACTAAAGAGGAGATTATAGAAGTTAGAAATCAATGCAAAGAAAGCGAAAAGGGAACTCACCGATCCTTGTAGATGTAGAGCTGGAACCACTTGCAAGTGTCTGGCGTTGCCTTAGCCAGATCCTCCAGCGAAGTCGTCGACAGTGTGCTCAGTATGTAGATGGAACCAGCTTTGCCAGCTGCACGTGCCATGCCAATCTCTCCATCCGGATGCGCCAGCTTCTGCATCGCACTCGGCGCTATGCCCAAGGGCCACTGCAGCTGCTGTCCCAAGATCTCGCAGCTGACATCCAAGTGGGAGACATCGCGTAGAAACCGAGGACGCAAACGCAATCTAATACAATATAATCACATATAGTGATCACTGATAGATCAAATATTGTGTGGCACTCACCTCTTGTATGCCTCGTGATTGAGACTGACTGTCACTTGTTCTCCTGCTCCGTTCTTGTAATAGTCCAAGGCATTCTTCTCCAGATTGCGCTTGGCTTTCAACTCGAAATCTGCCACAGAAACCAACGCCATTGTAGCTATCTTTTTACTTGTGATATTACTCTATGAATACTTGAATACGAATGTGAATAATCGCGAATAACACTCAACTATCAACTGTTAACTTGATGTTGCTTTTCTCTCTGAGCACTTGGCGAGCGAGTCGCCCGCTTTTATAACCGAGCAGGTAACTCGCCTCATTCGGTTGCCTCGAGCCGATGTAGCTCGGCCCACGAGTGAGGGGAGGGAGGCAGAGAGGTAGTCACTATATAGTCACTATATATCTGTTGGACTCGTGCAACATCTGTATCCAAAACAACACAACACAAACTCATGACGTATCAAAGAACAAATTAAGTAAATCAATAAATTAATTTTCTTTTATTTGAATCATTTGATAATAACAAATAAAATAATATTCACACATTCGCACAAATTCCAGTTCTATTTCAAGTTTTCAACTGTCTGAGTATCAGCTCCACAAAACACAGAATGACTGAGACAGCGACTGAAATAATACTCGACAGCAAAGAGAGCGATTGCTGCTTCGGTAGTATTAGTGTGTCTCACACACAAGATAACACACACACACAGCGAACGCTCTCTTCAATTGCGTGTGAGGCGAGTGAGCGAAGTAAAGTGTGCATTAGTATTAGTGCCTGAGCAGCGCGCTGCTTCTCTTCTCTCTGTGTGTTGCGTCTGTGTGAACTGAAGCGACGACAACCTGTTGAATGAATCGCGATTGCCGAGAGAGCGCTCTAAAAAGTCTGTGTATTAGTGTGTTGCGTACAAATCACCAACACTAATGCAGAACGAAGCTCGCTCAGCAGTCGACAGCAAATAGAGTCGAGAATGGCAATCAGACCTAAAATGACAGTCAAATGGTAAGGATCACTTGGACACCACAACTAAATAATCTACTCATACTTCCTTAAGATATATTCAAGTTAAACTAAACTAAATTTACTTAAAGGGAAGGTTATTTCAAAGTGAGTCGAGTACAGTCTGAGGCGGAATAATCTGGTTATTTTCCATTGCAACGCAATAACGTGGGTTTCGTTTGAAATTCTTTGGTTATTTTCCATTCCATGACGATCGAGTTGTTTGTCAACAACAGCCACAGCAACAGCAACAGCAACGACCCGATTCCATTTAAGTATGCCTCGCGAATAGATTAGCAGGTAGTGGAAGCGGGGAAGAGAGGGGAACCGGGTAGGGCCACGTGCGGTGTCTAAAGTCTATTATGGCTGATCTACAGTCGCCTAACCTTAATTAGAAATACAGGGTGTCGAAGGGAATGCTTGTGATGAAGAAAACGAAACTGTTCTCTAGATATTTTGGCCAACTTCGATGCAGATGGAGTTGCTGCAGTTGCGAGTGTTAAGACATCTATTTTAATCAGCTGTTATCTTGCTTTAGTATTGGTATTTTGTACAATACCAATACATTCACACATTCTGCCGCTCTCTCGGAAATAGTTCTCTCCGAAACACAATCAAACACAGCACTGCTCTCTTCTTTCGCACTCACACATTCACAATGAAAGTGTGTGTGTGAGTTTACTAATACTACCACAGAATTAATCGCTCTCTTTCTCTGTTTACATTCTCAGCAGAAGATTGCGAATTCACAAACAGCTGATTGATCAAACACACCCCCTTCATAGCGATATACTATATATATAGGAATAGATCGAGGAATGTTCTCCAACTCTCAACTAGAATTTCACTCCCTAGATTTGCCTTATTTTAAATTCTTTATATATAAAATTTAAGGAATATGCCGTCTAATATGGAATTCTCATTTCTCAACTTTGCCAAAGGTGTTCTATATAATATTTGGTGATATGGTTTTTCTAATATTCCCATAACTTGCAAATTATATATAGCGTATAAAATATAAGTAAAATAATAAAAACTACTTTGTAGACTGTACTTTTATATTATTAAATGACTGTACATGTATGATATTCTCCTATATATAAAAATAATTAATTACATTAATACTTATATTATTCGATATTATATATTCTATATTTAAGTACATCGATATTTATCCGTTTTTGGTTTCGAAATTGTACTATAGTTTTGCCTTATTTAAATGTCATTTGTGTTTTGCATATTAAAGCTTGCAGTATGTGTACCTGAATATATCATAGATATATATATTCAATTGTAACTTATACTAGAAGATATTTGAATAATATTGTTGTTGTTGTCGTTTAATTAACCTCCACTAAATATACATATATGTTTACAGCAATAGATACACAAATACAATTCGTATGCCAGATAAGTCGAGACTTGATAACGAGCATTGCCGGTTCTCTATTCGCGTCTATCTGTCTCTTTCCCCCACTCGATTGGCAAGCAGAGAACCGAGTCGGACTGAGCGTATAAAAAGGCACGTCGCTTGTGAGAATTCATTCAGTGAACAACTGTGCTTCAGCCAAGCAACTAAACAACTCTCTCAGTTTCTCCAAGTTCAACAATAATTCAAATCCATCAAGATGCGTCTGGGTCAGACTATCCCCAACTTCACCGCCGACACCACCAAGGGCCCGATCAAGTTCCACGAATGGCAGGGCAAATCGTAAGTGCTCCTCTATATACTTTTCTCTATTCTCGCTCTCTATATATATGTAGATGCATATAACAATTATTAAGCAATCTACAGGTGGGTTGTGCTCTTCTCTCACCCCGCTGACGTTACGCCAGTGTGCACCACTGAACTGGGGAGGATTGCGGTGCATCAGCCGGAGTTCGCCAAGCGGAATACGAAGTGCTTGGCGCACTCGGTGGATGCTTTGAACTCGCATGTGGACTGGGTGAATGAAGTCGTATTGCCTGGACATTCCCGGCGATTTCCCATATCCTATCATTGCCGATCCCACACGCGACTTGGCCGTATCCCTGGGCATGCTCGACGAGGAGCAGAAGAAGGATCCCGAGGTGGGCAAGACAATTCGCGCTCTCTTCATCATCAGCCCCGATCACAAGGTGCGCCTCTCCATGTTCTACCCCATGTCCACTGGCCGCAATGTCGAGTAAGTAATCCATACCAATCTCTATCCGAATTCCTCCTAACTATCTTCTCTCCTCTGCAGTGAAATCCTTCGAGTAATTGACTCCCTGCAGCTGGTTGATCGTGTTAAGGTGATTGCTACACCCGCCAACTGGACTGTGAGTTCCCTTTAAAGTAATTTTGTTAGCATATCACTAATATATTTCTTACCAATCACAGCCTGGTACTAAGGTCATGATTCTGCCCACTGTCAGCGACGATGAAGCCAACAAACTGTTCCCCAAGGGCTTTGACAAGGTCTCGATGCCTTCTGGCGTGAACTATGTGCGCACCACTGAGAACTATTAACAATATTCGATTGCTTAAAAACTAAAACTTTTTCATAACTGATTAGAATTAAGAAAAACCCAAATATTCGATTGGGCCTTAATAATAATAAACTTTAATTTTCCCACTAATCTCAGAGTTTTTCAATGTTGTTAATAATAGAGTAAAAAATGTCCATAGCCAATTATTGTTTTCAGTGTTTGTATACAATATTTTCTTCAGTTTTCAGTTGTTATATTATTATTTATTTAATATATTTATTATATTTAAGCCTAGTTCAATTAAAGTATCCACTATTTCAAATAAAAAATACTTAAGTAAATGAAACCTAAACAAATAAATCCGTAAAGAAATAATGTAATTAAACAAATAATATGCAAAGAAAATGTTCCACCGCTCAATATATTTTATTTTGCTCATTTTTTAATTTGTTAAATGAATAATTTATTTATATATATACTCATATGAGATCGATTATCTTCTTTTGAATTTTATATATCGCGCGGCGAATCGATAACTAAATGTTTTCATTGCATTGTGAATGGCAGCTTAACAGTCTGTTAGAGCTTAACAGCGCCTTGATATTTCAAAATAACAGCTGCTCGATAGTAACAGTGATTGGCAATCATTGTAAAAATCGGTCACACTACAAGCAATTCGAGGTAAAACTCTTAAACAAAAAGTCATTTGTGAGTTTCTAAAGTGCACTGAACTTCCGCAAAGGTAACAAAATAAACGTAAAACACTCGCAGTTAACCAAATGCATTAACAACATGCTCACAAGCAGACTATCCCAGCTCCCACATTAAAATGCATTTTTTTGGCCACCAGCAAATTTTTCTGTATGCATGAGTGTGTGCGTGCTTATCGCTGAATGTGTGTGTGCGTGTGTGTACAATGGATAGATGTGTATGTGTGTGTCGACTGTGACTGTGACTGGTTGCTGCTGCTGCTAAAGGGAAAACAAAGAAAACTTCACAAAAAGAACGACGTAAAAACGCATTTGAAACGCATTTATTAACCGTTTGTTGTATACGGAGTGAGTTGTTTGATGGTTAATTGAAATGCAACAGTGTAAAAACTCGATTGAATATTGATTATTTTTTTCTTTGCTTCAGTGCATTGCTGCTGTTTGCATGTAGTTGTAGTTGTAGTTGTAGTCAAGTTATTGTTGTTGTTGTGGCTGCAGCTGCGCGTCGAAAACTTAAACTACTGCTGTCATTGTTGCTATTGCTATCTCGCAAAAGTATTGTTGTTGCTCTTGTTGTTGTTTTGCAATAGTCAAGTGCATAATTGTTGCTGTGCAAATGCATTTTGTCAGTGTGTGGGTGCATGTGTCCGAATTGTGCGCTAGTGTGTGAGTGAGAGGGGGATAGCAGTAGAGCACCGTTCAAAGGACAATTGCTGTTAATGCATACACACACAACTGCAGGCTGCCATGTTGTTGTCGTTGTTGTGGTTGTTGTTGCTGCTGCTGTTGTTGCTAATGTTTGCTGCTTCGCACCTGCATCCATCATCATTCACCCCGCCTCCTTCCCCTTTGCACACAAACAGATACAAAACACACCTACACACGTACAACCACACAGACAGAGATGTGTGTGTGTGTCTCTCAATGTTTCTATCCTTTGCTTTTAATTGCTGCTTCTTCCCACAAAATCTCTCAGAGTACAAAAAGAACAACAAATAACAACAGCAAGCAAGAACAAGAGCAAAAGCAAGTAAAAGCGAACAAAGTGAGGCGACGAACATGGATTTCGAGCAAGCCGATAACGATAATGAGCACAATCCGTACTTATCCTCGGAGAGCAGCAATGCCAGCAGCAACATTAGCAATTTACAGCCAGAGCCAGCAATAGCAGCAGCTGTTAATGAAGTTGCAGCTGCTGCGGCTGCAGTTGGCAGCGGCTCGACTGCAGTGCTGTTAGTTAACATTGAGGCTGCAGCTGCTAGCAGCACAGCAGCAACAACAACAACAACTTCAACAAATAATGCAGAACCGCAATCACAACAAACTGAAGCTGAACATGAGCATTCTCCCACTCCTACTCTACAGCAAGCACAGGACGACGAGCATTTGGAGGCGCAGCCGGAGCAACAACAGCCGCTACAGGATAATCAGGAGCAAGTGGCGCCGCCGCTGCCGCCACCACAGGAAATCATTGACGCGGACGCCATTGCCGACACAATTGACGCGGGCGCCATTGATAACGATAACGACGCCGTCGTGGAGCGCATTGACGATTACGACGACGACGACGAGGACGACGGCGAAGCTGACGAAGTCCACGGCGACGACGACGACGACGTTCTCGAGGAAGGTGACGAGGAGGAGGGCGACGCCGACGGGGAGGCCGAAGCCGATAGAGACAGAGACGCTGTCGCGGCATCATCATCATCCGCTCTAGCTGCAGCCGCAGTTGGATCAGCATCATCATCTTCCTCTGCGATAATTGGTGGCCAACAACAGCAACGTCTGCATTCCGTGGCCGTCTTGCCGAGCTATTCCACTGCCGGGCGACGCGTTGCACGTGCCTCACTGCCGCCTCTATTGCGTGCTCCACGCAGCATCATCAACAATAACAACAACAATAATAATAACAACAACAACAGCAACGCCAACAATAATAATAACAACAGCAACAGCGGCGCCTCAAGCTCATCGAGCAGCTCGCGACGCACGCGTCACTTTTACAGCAACAACGGCAGCCACTTCAGCAACGAGATGTACGCCGGCAGCCACAAGAGCTCATCCTCCAGCCAGAGCCAGAGCCATGGCCACAACCAGAGCTCTCCAAGAACGGCTGGCAGCAGCAGCGGAGGAGGCGCCTCAGGAGGACGCAGTCAGAGTCAGGCACATCAGGGCGTAGATCCCTTGAGACTGCTCTATCCCAATGTCAACGAGAACGAGACGCCGTTGCCACGTTGCTGGAGTCCACACGACAAGTGTCTGACCATTGGACTCTCGCACAACAATCTACGCGTCACCTACAAAGGTGAGTAATAAACTTTCATTATTTAAAAACAAAGATTTACATTCATGAACAGATTCTGTTAAATATTTAACATGGACATGATTACTAACATTTATTAGAGATCTCTTACTGTTACATATTTAGGATGCTCTTAAACAAAACTGAAAACATCAACATTTTTATAAATTTCTTTTGACGTTTATTTCATATTTAACAGAGCCACTGTTAAAGTCAGCTTCAAATAGTAAAGCAAAATTATCGATAGCTTTGATATTTTTTTTTATAGCATGAACATTCTCCTTTAATAATTTTCAATAGAATTCACACTGTTAGAACGAAAGAAACGTAATTTTGAAATGTTAACAGCATTTAACATTCGTGCCTCAGATGTTTTTGCTTCTAAAGCCATTGTTATTTGAGATGAATCATTAATTTGGCTTCTGCTTATCGCATACATGCGTACATTATAAACGCAATCAGCGATAGAACTTAACCTCGAACCTAGTTTTAAAAAATAACCCATATCAAAAGTCGGAATGAAATTATCGAAAACTTCTCTTCCTCTCGCTGTCTCAGTCACCCACACAACTGAGTGACAGCAACAACACTCGCTGGCACAGCTGGCTGCCATTTTTGGGTTAAAAGCAACAACAAACGAGCAAGCAAGCAATAAACGCCAACGCGTTGAGTTTTGTTGTGGGGGTCTCTGCTCAACTGTATGTATGAGTGCACAGCAGTTGTCTCGCTCGCACACTCGCACTCTGTGTGTGTGTGTTGTCTGCTGTTGTTTTGTTTTTCGGCGCCCACTTCTCACACGCTTATTCGCGTGGTGCTGGGCTTGTGTGAGTGCGTGGCAAACAGCTGATTGGCTGCACACAACGCCAGGGAGAGAGAATAAAGGTGAATCAACTACAGTGGGCAATCTGTATGATGAAATAATGATACGAAACAAGGGAAAATGATTTACTGATTGTAACTAATAAAAAATGCTTTATAATTAGCTAGTATTCATTATAATATTGAGTAATAATAAATTTCAGGCTCTGGTAAGACACACATGGAGACAGCGGGCTCAGTGCGCACCGCATATCCGATACCATCGTCCTGTGGCCTTTACTACTTTGAGGTGCGGATCATTTCGAAGGGTCGCAATGGTTACATGGGCATTGGACTGACCGCCCAACAGTTTCGCATGAATCGCTTGCCAGGTTCGTATATCTTATTTGGCCTCCATTATGATTCACTTTGAATAACTGACACTCTATTCTCATTTGCTTAGGAGGGGACAAGCAATCGTATGGTTATCATGGCTACGATGGCAACTCGTTTAACTCGTCGTGCAACGGACAGTCGTATGGGCCAACATTCACCACAGGCGATGTCATCGGCTGTTGCGTCAACTTTGTGACCAACACTTGTTTCTACACCAAGAACGGCGTCGATCTGGGCATCGCATTTACAGATTTGCCGGTGCGTATGCGTAATTTCTTGAATACCACTCTGAGCGATTATAATTATAATAATCATATTTTCACATGCAGACCAAACTCTATCCCACGGTTGGACTGCAAACGCCTGGCGAGGAGGTTGATGCCAATTTCGGTCAGGAGCCATTCAAGTTTGATAAAATCGAGGAGATGATGAAGGAGATGCGCGCCAATGTGCTGCGCAAAATCGACCGAAATCCCCATTTGCTGGAGACTCCCGAAAATCTAATGAATAGGTAAGGATTACAATAGTTTTGTCAAAATTAAACAACTATATTAATATCACATCTATTTCGCAGACTGGTGTCGACTTATTTGGTGCACAGCGGGTACTGCAAGACAGCCGAGGCCTTCAATGGCTACACACAGCAGCCCTTCGATGAGGATTTGTCTTCAATCAAGACACGGCAAAGTAAGTGGACGATACAATTTACCATCTAATCATTTTGCTAATATTTCTCTCATTTTCCGCAGAGATAATCAAGCTTATACAGACGGGCAAAATGAGTCAAGCCATTGAGAATACGTTGCGTTCTTATCCCGGTCTCTTGGAGAACAATAAGAATCTTTGGTTCGCACTCAAATGCCGTCAGTTTATCGAGATGATCAATGGCGCAGACATAGAGGTGAGTTTCTTATCTATCCCAAAAGAGTTACCCAACTAAATACAGTTTTATTCATGTGTAGCATGCCAACAATAAGGTGACCGCCACCACACAGACAATGCCAACAAATCAAACGTCGGTCATTCAGTCGACGAAGACGTTCAAGCACAGCAAAAGCGGCAGCGGCAACAACACCACGAGTGCCAGCAACACCAACACCAACAACCAGCCACAAAACAACACTGCAAACTCAGCTGTGATAAAGCCCGGCGATAAACCAGAACCCAAAACGTTAGTTCATCTCACAAATATTCACCTCATGAAATTTTAAATAATCTCGACTTGACTTTGCAGCATGATCATTGATGACAACTCCAACAAATGCCCGGAGCACGATTCAAATAGCATGGATGTGGAAATGGAGCCTTGCAACAGTCACTCCAATGGTTGGTTTTTCCTTTTTTCTAATTATAAATGTTGAATCAAGAAATGCTAAGTTTAAGTAGCGATATCAAGACTCAAGTTTAGATTAAGAACGTTTCAATTTATGTAGTAAGCAGTGTCAATTGTTTTAAATTATGTTGTATATTAAGAAATATAGCTAATGGATAGTTTTAAATTTATATTTAACAGGCGATTCCTGTTCTAATGGCAATGCCAATGTAGCGCGTAACTCTCTAGATGCCATCGATGAGGAAATGGGTAAGTTCTCAATGCTTTGTACATTAATGGAAATTAACTGCAAATATAATTTTAGATGTGGACATATCGCCCTCTTCGCGTAATTATGGGCGTGTCATTGAAAAGATATTGGAGTTTGGCAAGGAACTGTCCAGCATGGGCCAGCAGCTGGAGAAGGAGAACCTCATGACTGAAGAGGAGCGTCAAATGTTAGAGGTAAACATCGAATAAAATTGATTTTACTTAGCTCAAAGTTAGAACCTTTCAATGTAAAGTTCTCTTTTAACAACTTCGATTTTCTGTACTTTTGTAGGATGCATTTAGCTTGATTGCTTACTCAAATCCTTGGTCCAGTCCCTTGGGCTGGCTGTTGTGTCCCTCGCGACGTGAAAACGTCTCCACCACGCTCAACTCAGCCATATTGGGTAAGTTTACTGCCGGGCACAATGTTTCTTTCGATCATGAACTGATTTGATTAAAATCTTGCAGAGTCGCTCAACTTTAAGCGCCGTCCACCGCTTGAGTATTTGGTGGCTCATGCGGCGGAACTGTTGAAGCTAATCGGACAGCATTCGTTGGGCGAGGACGCTTTCGTTACCATCGACGATGTGTTTCCGCAAAATTGACCCAGTTCGCCGACGCTGCTGAAGATGTTCGAGACCACGCTGACTTTGCCACGCACCAGCGTGCTAACCGAACCGCTGGGCAGCGTTCCATCCACTTCGACGGCGGCGGTGCAAACAACCACCACCACCAGCAAACGGCGTCGTCGTCGTCGCAACAAACGCCGCCGCAAGTCATCCATGTCGAGCAGTGAGACGCCCTCGTCGCGCACCTATGATCCTGTGATGACGGCAACCAGCATACGCGGTGGCGGTGGCACAGCACGTCGTGGTCGACGCAGGAACGTCAGTTCCTCGGCATCAGCAGCAGCGGCGGCGGCGGCAGCAGCAGCAGCAGCAGTAGCCGCGGCAGAGGAAGCGGCGGCAGCAATTGAGGAAGCAGAAGCAGAAGAAGCATCATCGTCGGCCAGAAGCGGTGGCAGCAGTCCGGGATTATTTGCGGATCCGAGTGACTATTTCGAGACACTCGATTAGATTCTTAAGTTTGGTTGGCTGTCATGTCTACATGTCAGCTGCAATCTGTAGTAGGTTAATTCTGTTGTTACTTTCACATTTTTTTCATGCGCCTTCCCCATATGTGCGCCTATTTAATGCCCTTCTTTTTAAACTGGTTTAAACATTATTTGCAAAGGAAAGAAACAAAGAAAATTAATAATTAATGCGCGACAACAGCGTTTGTTTGGCGAAATTTTAAATAACGTTTTAAAGCATATTTTTATATTAATTAGCTTTTCGGATGTAAGCATAAAACGTGTGTGTAATATTATCTTATGTATAATTAATTAAACAATAATGATGAAGGTCGTGCTGCGTCACGCCTCCTCCTACTTTTCCTTCTGCTCCTTTCATATTATCCCCAAAATACTTTTCAAACTTAAATGGCATGCAATATTGTGTATTGTTTTGTTGAAAAATTTCAATGCAGCAGCAAAATGGAAATAGAAATGGAGAGTAAACCAAAATAGATTTTTAATGCAAATGATAAACGAGAAACATTAGCATATTTTCAAAACTGTTCGTTCATTAAAACATTTAAATTTAAAAACTTAGTGTTACAAAACAATTTTTGCAAAACAATTTAATCGCTTGAATCCAATGCTAATACTGAATGAAATAAATAGCTAATCATAATTTCAGTCCCCCAAAAACAATTGAAATAAAAGGAATAAAAACATTCAAGTAGTACTCTACAACAATATGTATATGGATGTGAACCACACGAATCATGATCAATAATAATCTCCCTTATTAATATTGGGTGCAAAATTCGACATTTCGATGGATTTTTTTCATAATGAGCAACAATTTTAAGTGTAATATTTCGCTGTAGTAGCATATAAAAATTATTCGATAAGTATATACATCAGACATCGTTTAAATATATATATATACATATGTATGTGTATTTCAAGAAAGAAAACTAACCATTTTGCATAATTAATAACACTATTTTTTTGTTTTTTATTGATAAAACATTGAAAGTTGTTTTCATTTAAGTTAAACACAAAAATACGTAAAATGCCAAAGCTTGCTTATCATAGCACAAACTGCTTATCATAGAAGGTACCTAGAGATGTGTAATCCTCTATAAGTCCGGCTGCCTTATGCGTTGCACACGCTCCGCATTCTTCACATGTTCCTTGAGCAGCTTCATGATTTCCGTATCATATTCAGGTGGAGTGGGTTTGGTTTCTGTGGCCCAATAGAATATATCCCAATCGTTGCTTACACCGTTAATCAGATCATCATAGAGCGCTGTCTGCTCCGCATTGAAGTCCTTTAGGTACTTGGCTACAAATGTGCTGAGGAGCAAATCGTTCTCCAACATGCCGCGTTTGCGACTCTGATATAGCAAGCTATCGTTGAAATACAGCTTTAATCTTCATCTGTTTTGGATGGTGGCAGTACTTACCGCTGCTTGCGCGCCTGGAGCGGCTCATCGGGCCGAGAAGGATACTGTGGGAGTGGCAAGTGACTGGGATCCTCGTAGTCAATTATTTCGGGCGGCGTTGCAAATTCTGTTTTGTCCAATCCATTTTGATTGCTGCTGACTGAACGTGTAGCTGTTGCTCGCGGTAGCAGCACCCGACGTGTGGCTGTGGAGCTCTACAAAGCAGTTTAATAAGGATTTCAAAGTGTATTTTGTTAACTTACCAATAACTGACGCAACATTTTAATTAGCTTCCGTCTTAAGGCAAACAACACGCAAAAACAATCAGCTGTTTTGAACCAGGGCTGCAATACTTTTCTAATGCTGTTTGCATTAACAGGGCGAGCCAATAGGGTAATAATATTCACTGCCTTACAACAGACAGGCAATTAAAAAGCCTTTCCATAGCGCAATCTAACAAATCTAATTCTTAATTCACTTAATATCACTATAAATTATTTAACAATTTCATTTTTTTTTTAATTCTACTTCGTACTTTACCTTTAGGTAAAATAGACTTCTTATTTGAATTTTACTGGCTGCTGTCGTTAATCGATTCTCGCCGCAGGCTTAACAGTCTGTTAAGTTACTAGCGTTGCCACCGACTTGGCAGCGCCAAATGTAAACAAAGTGTACGAGCTGGTGGTCTGGCAATGCCAGAATCAGTTTGAAAGAGACAGCGAGAGGCAGCAAAAGTGTGTTACAAGTTTTCGCACACCCGAAAAATAATTCCAATAAAATTAGAATTAATGCAAATTTAAAACAGAGTGCAAGTGCTAATCATTGTGCAAACGGGTAATTGTGAAATTAATTCGCCAACTGATTCAATACAAATTCAATCAGCAAAGAACTGAAAATCGCCCAACAAAAAAAAAAAAAAAAAAGAGCAAAACGGGCGAACGAAGAAGAGGGTGGCCTCTCTGTGTGCTGTGTTCAGTGCTGTGCTGTGTGCTTCGCTGCGCTGCTTTTGCTCTGCTCACAGTTCGTGTGTGCAAGTGTTGTGTGTATACGCTGGCGCTGGAAACTAGGCGGTGGTAAAATGTAAAGCCGAAAAGAAAAAAAAAACACGAAGAAAATTGCGCTCCCGTTGCCCGCCCCTGACGGTGGGTGGCAAACTTTGTATCTATGCGTGCGTGTGTGTGTGTGTGTGTGGAGAGTGCGTAGTGTGCGTGTGCGTGAGAGTGAAGAGAAAAGAGTGTGAGCACCGCGGCACGAAACTACTAAATGGAAATTTATACAAGCGCCTAAAACACCACCCAAAAAGCAGCAAGCAGCAACCACCCAACTAAAAGCCAAACGCGACGCACCCACGCAAAAGCCGCATAAAAAAAAAAAACACCAAACCAAACTAACAGTTTTAACAGCATCAATGAGTGTGGGAACGAAGGGGAAGCGGGGGGAATGGCAACAATTTCGCATAAAGCTCGTAACTACTGTCTCCAGTGTGACCGAACATCGCCGTCTTAGCCGGCACAACGACCCGTTTTTAACACATTTTGCGCCTACGCCCACACACACACATATTCACATACACACGTTCAGACACATGTACACTATACATACATAAAAATCGCAGGACCTGGCCACACAAGCCTGACTGACTGACTACATGCACAATTTTCCCAAAAAAAATGAAATTAAATGAGAGTACATGATAAATTGCCAAAAGGCGGAAAAGTTGTTCCTTTTTTTTAGTCATTTTCGATAGCATTTTTGCTGATTAGATATAATGGCATTGATGAATATATATTTTCAATATATGTATATATTTAGTAGATATTTTCTTTCATTCAAGCCATATGCAAATTGGCCAGAGCACTTTGCCACAGCCGCTGCTGTTGTGTCGTTGTTGTTGCTGTTGCTGCTGCTGCTGCTGCGGCTGGCTGATAACAACTACAACAAAGGCTGTGTTCAATTATAATAGCGCGCGCCCTATTGGACAGCCAGACAGTGGCGGCCATAAAATTAGGCGCACTTGTCAAGCAGACACATTGGGCACACTGTTATCTCACAGCCTGCTGCCGGTGTGTGTATGTGTATACGTGTGCGTGAGTGTGTGTGACTCATTGCTCATTGAGTTGTAGTTGTTGTTGTCACTTCCCGTGCCTGAATGGCTGAACGGTCAGTTGTTATTGTTTATGCAGAAAAAATCCAATTGGAAGCTGTGCGCTCAGTTGCCATTTCCCCAGCAAAAACACGAATACAAATAAATGTGTATGTAAAAGAAGAATACTCAAATTAATAATCGCTTGTAGTGTGTAAATTATTGTAAATTTTAAGCAGTTGTAAATAATAAATACCAGAATATAAAAGATTAAAAGGAAAGAGAAAACTAACAAGTTGCGCGCACTGTTGTTGGCTGTGTTGCTGTCCTGTCCACACAACAAATCAACCCACAACTCTACCAACAAAAAAGTGCTGCCAAAGCAACAGCAACAACAGTAGCTGCAACAACAAATATACACACACACCAACAACAAATTCAACAAGCGAAGTCTTCAACTACAAAATGGGCTGCACTACATCAGCTGAAGAGCGCGCTGCCATACAACGTTCCAAACAAATCGAGAAGAATCTGAAAGAGGATGGCATCCAGGCGGCAAAGGACATTAAACTTTTGCTACTCGGTAAGTGCAGCCAACAAACAACATTTTCTTTAAAACAAAAATTAGATTTATATACCTCAGTCTGTTTTTTTTTTTTTCTATTTTTTATGGTCGATGTAAATGTAAATTCCTTTATCACACTGAGAGCACTTGAGTTGTTTTTCAAGTTGTGTTTTTTGTTTTTATTGTTTATTCTAAACAAACGTTGATAGAGCAATTGCATTTTGGTAGCACAGTGGAATGCAACTTCATTTGTATGTAATTGTGATAAGGCAAGACAATAAAATTATTTACTCTAGCTTCTTATCATGCAAACTAAGACATAAAATAATTTTACTTGTTATGCGACTCCTCAGGTGATAATAAGTAAAGTAAAGTAAATTCTTTTTTTTTGTCCAAATACCTTGGCTCAAGGTTGACGATGCATAATCCATGGGGAAGTTTATTCTTAGCGTGTGGCCAACAGCAACAAAATACGCCACCGAAAAAAGTGAATAATATATTATTATAACAATTGGGTCAACAATGAGGTGGTTGCATGTCATCGTTCTTTAGAGTGCTTGTACTCATTTTTATTTCGTTGATTGCGAGGCTAACGTCACATTAGCTATGCAACCTGAAGACAGCTCGACAAATCGACAATTTTCTCAAAGGTTTTCAGACCACGGTGCACGAGCAGCAACTGTTGCAACTGTTGCAATAGCTGCTGCCTGCATTCAAGTGTAAACAACTATGCAACAGACGCTGTGAGAGGATGCAACCAGTCTCCGACTCTCAAGTGCCACCTACACCTCTTCTGCTGCACCTCCTCCTCTTCCATCTCCATCTCCTCCGCTTCGTCTTGTGGCGCGCCTGCATCCGCCAAACAGCACTTGACATTCAAGCGTTTGCACGTGCGCCTCCAACCCCAAAAGCAACATGCAACTAAGGCACCAAGTTGAGGCACGGGCCAACTTCTAAACGGACAACTTACTCGGTTGACAGTTAAGCACTTAAGCTGCCACTGACTTTGGCATTGGGTATCGCCAGTTAATCCCATTTACCTCAATGTTAACCACACATAATAAGTTAAAAAAAAAAACCGCAGTACTCTTTGCTCAACTTTGCAATACCTGCAAATCATTCAAATTCGATTTTTAATAAGTTGGAAAGCTACGACTGTGAGATACAAATATACAAAATAATATAAAATATACCGAACGACATACATGGCATACCGATGAACTACATTCGAAATATACCATATAGATAAAAATATATCAGATTGTCAGCCAAAGCAGAGGTAGCGGGTATAATAAGTTTATAGTTTATGCGATCGCCATCAAATTATTTGAATTCGTTCCGCATGTGATTATTCAAATACATTCCAAAATGTTATTCTCCAATTGCAAACTTATTGGGTACAGTATTTTGTAATTTTCACAAGTGTTTAGCTTATGCAATCGTTATGAAATTTTCAGAATTTATTCTGTCGATATTTATTATTATGTATACCAAAATTGCAGTCTCTAAGTTTTAAATCAGTTTGAAATTTTGATTTTTTAACGAATCGAAATCGAAGATAAAAACTAGAACTTATTGCAACTAAAACTATACAATCCAACTTTTAGTATTTGTGATTTAAGGAAGAAAGCAAAATTTCTTTCCATTTCTTCTACGTAAATTGATTAGACCTCGTTGCATTATGAGTATTAAAAAGATATGCGAACTTCACATCCTAAATGGAGCTCCAAAGCAAGGCATCTGCTGCTGACTGAACTAAGCTTGAAAAGTAAACACATGCAACTCCTTATACTGGAATTATTTCCTCTTAAAATTGTTATGCCTATGCCTTTATTTCGATTATAGTTTGCATTCTATAAGGAATAAAAGTTAGCTTCAATACAAGTCAAATTTAACAAGACTGTCTAATAAAGTGCCTGAGATAATTTAGACTTTATTCGAATTATTTCCTACAAAACATCAATTGTTTTGCTTATGTCTATATTTCGATTATAGTTTGCATTCTATAAGGAATAAAAGTTAGCTTCAATACAAGTCAAATTTAACAAGACTGTCTAATAAAGTGCCTCAGATAATTTAGTCTATGTGGTAACTGCTGCTCTTCACTTCATCGCTTTGACTTTGTGTACAGAGTGCTATAATCACTACAGGTAACAAGTCAATTGCAATGTGGTTCAATGTGGGGCAATGTGGTTCATGTTATATACCCTTGTTGCTGTTCTTGTTGTTGTTGTGCACTGCACTTTGGTCTCTCGGACCAGAGACGAATGGTGAAATGCGGGGGCCGGAAGCAACAAATGGCGCCAGGAAGCCGACCAACAAACAATGAACGACAACAGGCGACAAACACTGAGAACAGAGGACGTTATTTGCAACAGTTGCCAGTTGCCAGTTGCCATATATGAGAAGCCATGGGAGCAGATGGGGGCGTGGCATTTTGTACACAAATGGCCCGCCTTCGGCTCCTGCTCCGGTTTGTGCTCCGGAAGCTTTAACACTTTAGCATAATTTTGCAGCCAAAAGAGGCTATCGAGGAAACATTTGCTGCTTGTGTTTTATGGCAAAGTGAAGCAGGCGATTTATAGACAATGCCCAAAGCCAAATTGTGCATAAGACGCCTACCAAATTGATGTAATAAATTCCCATTTTCATTCCCCTCATAGTCATGCTTATAAAATGCATCTGATATCGCACTCTTAGTGTCTGTTGTGAACGTGCTGAAAGTGCGGATTGAGATGCAACGCTAAGTGCGAATGATTGCGAATAGAAAACTATAAATCATAGCTATCAAAAGTAGCTTAAAAAAATATAAAGACAATAATGGAATTCAATTAGTATGAATATGAAATAAAATTAATATGTCGCTAAGTGAATAATAAAATATTTGATTGTATTTCAAATATTCTATATTTAAGAATGTTTGATCTTGATTTGAGATTTTGCTTTCTGGGTACCATTTTGATATATTTTCATTCTTAATATAAGAATATTTTCTTCAGCTCACAATATTTTTCAAATATTTTCCAATCTAGAATTATTCGAAAATTATTAAGTATTCATCTTCTGTGTTCAAATTTAACAGATTCAACTTAAATCAAGTTTTTTGTTATTGATTTGCGAAAATTTTCTCCCAGTGTATGTATGAAAAAATTTGTTATTTAATGCCGAAGTTACTGTTTAAATTTGCAGTTATTATTTTCTAAAAATATTCGCCTTAATTTCCAATGAAACTCAGTGAATTGAGTTGCGTTGCAATTATCAAATATTTATGCAGATTTGTCGAGCGTATACAAAAATATTCAAATTAAGTTTTTGCAGTTCTGAGAAATGGACACAAAATAGACTTAATAGCGCCATGAAAATTGATTTTCTAGCTAAAAAAATATTTACTAAACTGGAAAAACGCAAAAGAATGCTTTGCACTCAGCTATAGCTCGGATAGAGCAATGACTTGGATTGCTTCACCCCTTTGGCTCTGCCTAGTTTATGCAAATATACGTGCTTCGTTAAATAAACTATATAAAAACATGGCAAATTCACGACACAAATCGAATTTAATTGACTCGAGTCAAATGTCGCCGAGAAGTGCCAAAGGGCTCTGGCCCCCAGACATGCCACAAACAAGAGAGCAACAGAGAGAGAGAGGGAGGGGTCGGGGGAGACAGAGTGAATCTCTCAGTGACAAGTGCAGCCCAAGTGCCTGCAGCTCCCCCTTCAGCCCCCTTTCGTACCTCTCTTCAGTGACTGTCATTTAAAAGAGTTCGCGTGATAATAAAAAAATACAGCACACAAAAAAAAAGCAACAACTAAAAGCAGTCAATTTGTTTGTCGTTGTCGTTTGGCTGCGGTTACTGTTGCTCCGCTTAGATCCCCTCTAAGCTCCCCCTCACCACCTCCCCTCTTGGGGTTGGTTGCCTAACTGTGGCCTAACCCAATTCATTCAATAATTTCATTTGCTCGCGCATTGTTTTCACTTTTTTTTTTTTTGCACTGGCGACTCGCAAATGATAATTCAATTGAATTTGTTGTTCTATGTGGCATCTATCCTCCGTCTCCCCTTCTCCTCATTCCTCCCACACTTAGTAGCTTTAGCATTAAACCAGGGCAGTTGTTTTGGCACGCCATTTGCCCGTTTGCTGCCGTGAAATGCAATTACCTTTCAGTTTCTGACATCGACGCCAATTATCGCCACATTTAACTGCCCCAACAGTCCGACCACATAGCTTACCTGCCACACAGTTAATCGAGAGGGGGAGGAGGAAGAGGGGAGGAGCAAAGCTAGTTCTTGGAAATGTCTGACTATCAGTTACCATTGTACAAATTATAATTTCCAAGTGCAGTTCATAAATTAATTGCCAAGGAAATTCTAATTAAAGCACTAATTGAAGGCTAAACAAACTCACTAACTCAATATCCATTTACCGAGAGCGTGGATTGAATTTATAAAGCACTCTATTGTTCGGGGAGGCGGGAGGGAGAAAATGCCAGAGATTGTGTGTGGAAATGCTTAGTGCATTTTCCACAGTAATTAAGCAAATGTCAGCTATAGATTGCGAGTGCGATAAATGAAAATTCTATAAGTGATTAAATTGAAATTGAACTGCAAGATTGTGAAATGAAATGTCCATTAGCTTTTAGTATTTTGAGAGCTTCGCAGATACATTGCACTTTATTTCAACTCGAATTTGCTCTTTTAGTTCCAACCAACAATTTCTTAACTGTGAACTTTATACCACAAAGTATTTTAATCGAAATAGATTTTTCGTTTACTTCTCAAACTTCACTATTTGTTAGTTGATAGCAACATTAATAAATAGTCCCATACTTAAATTCTATAATCAATTTGTAAATTATAAATTACCTCCAAAAAAGTAATTTATAATTTTCTACAAAATATTTTTGTAATAGAAATTTAAATTTTTTATTCATTAAATAAAGTGTGATCCACATTAGTTTTTTTTTTGCTGATCATAGAATTAATATAATTAATATTTATATTTTAAATCTGTAATACAATTTAGTATGTACTTCCATTGCATTCAATTTTCACTTGTTATTTATTCTTGAACCTATTATTCGACTCTCAACTCTTCTTAAGATAATACACAGACTTTCACCAGCTGAGCTTGATTGATTTCCATATGAAAAACCCTTGAATAACAAGTAATAAATTGCCATTTACTCGACTCGCAAACGATGCAAAAGTCGTTTTTCATAATGAAGTCGAACGTATGTTGAGCATTTCGCTAATGTAATCGATTGCAGATTTGATTGCTTGACGGCACTTGGCTTTTTATGAGTTCTGCAATAAGATTAATTGCTCCTAAGCATTGTTGTTGTTCCGTGCTCTGTGTGCTCATTGTTCGATGATTTGGAATCGAAACCTGTGCATTGATTTTGGGCAAGACGAAACTCGAGAGCGATATGCCTCTAATTGAGAGTTGACGCCTCGTTGAGAGCCAGAAAGCTTTCGGTCAATTAACCGCTGCTGCTGCTGCTCTGTTCTGCTGTCCAGCTGAGCATTCAATCAAACAAGCGGCAATACAATGACGACACTATCTCGCTCCTATCAAAGCAGTTCCATCAATTGGCCTCCATTTCGCTTTTTTATGGAATCCGCCGGCGGCGTCGACGGCGACAGCAGCAACAGAGATGATGATGATGATGGTGATGGCAGTCAAGTTGCTTTCCGCTTCGTTCTGTCCAGCATGCGACCCGTATTTTCAACTTGTCAACGCTCTCGTCATTTGGCAAAAAGGTCAGCGTGACGGGTCTCGTTGCCTGGCTATGGCTTTGGCTTTGGATTTGGCTTTGGACATGACTTAGACTAATGCGTTTTGGCTTAGCTTTAGCTGAATGGAGTGAGGGACTCGTGTTTAAATAGCAAAGCTATTTAGAACTGCCTTAAAAACACTTGTTTGTCCCCTCGCTCTCTTTCTATCTCTCTCTCTCTCTCTCTCTCTCTGTTACTCTCGGTGTGGCGTGGGCAACTCGTTACTTTGGTTTGTCCTTGCTATTGTCACACTCGTTACTTCGAGCCACTCGTTGACTTCGTCTCGCTGCTTTAACTGGACCAATTGCAGCGCGCTCTCGCAGCTTTTGTGCTTTTTTGTTTTCGAACATTCCAGCTTGTTGGACACCCACAAGCTTTTCGTTACTGCGCATGCGTTCGCTCGTTATTTCTCTCACTCTCTCTCTCTCCACTCGTTTGTAAAGCTTTCGCGGCCATTCAGTAATGTGTGTGTATTATGTTTTGCCTGCGACTTCAGGCGAGTGTGGAGAGTGCGAGTGTGAGAGTATGAGGAGTGGGAAATGGAGAGTGAGTGAGAGTGAGAGGTTGAGGCAGTTTAGGGCGGCTCCAGGCTGTCAGTTTGCCAGTCCAGCGAGAGTCCAGTTGAGCTCCAGCCAACTCAGTCAGTTGGTTAGTTTAAGAGCAAAGCGAATCGTCGTCTAACAAATTCACAACGCACGCGAATTTCCCGAAACACAATCTGAATCGACAAAAAGGCAGCTAGAAAAAGCTTCTAGCCTAATGCAAAAATTATACAAATCGTGCGCCTACAACGTAAAAAAATTTCAACCAAACAAAAAAAAAAAATGAATTTCACAAAAAATGCAACAAAATATCATTTTTGAAAATCAAAAATAAAAACAATTGAGTATTTGAGTGCGCGCACGTTGACAAACAGCCCAGAGATCAGGCGAAGAGGCGCGACAAGTGCTCGATAATTTGCTTGATAATTGCGATGAAATTGAAAAAGTGGAAAATTAAGCAAAGCATTTTCCGAAAATTCATATTGAAGCGTATGAATCATGTTATTGTGCTTAACGCTGCTGGAAGGCGTGCAACAACAATAAACAACGAACGAACAAAAGCGAAGAAAATTCACAGTTTTTCGCATTAACAAAATAAAATTGGAAAAACGTTGAAACATCGAAAAATAACAACTAAAAGAACAACAACGAAGTGCGAGTACGAGTGCGATTTCGATTGCGATTGCTGTTTGCTTTGCGTCAGAATAAGCAACCCCTCTCTCTCTCTCTCTCGCTCACTTCCCTGCTCTCCCTCTCTTTCGCTCTTCCCCTGTGTGCATTTATGTGCGAGTGTGTGTGAATGTGTTTATGGCCACTTGTAAGACCAACAGCAGCAACGTTAGCCAGAATATAAAAACTCTTGGCCTGTCCAATGGCAATTGCAAATAATGCCACGGCTATTCATTTGAATGCCAATATTATTTATGAGTGCTAATAAACGCATATCGAATATACACCATACATGTACATACCTACATATACATATGTACGTATATAAATATCTATACGTTAAACGTATATATATTGTAGGCGCATATTCGATATGCATTAATCGACTGTGAAATAGAACATTCAATGTGGTTCTGCTTGTATATCTTATTGATTTTTTGTTTTCTATTTCACTTCGCTTCATTTTTTGTGTTGTACTTCTTTTTGTTTTGTCACACGCTGCGTATGCGTGTTGTCTATACATGCATGTGCGTGTGCGTATGCCTGACTATGTGTGTGTGTGTGTGTGTGTGTGTCTATCAAGGCTCTAGTTGCAAGCACACACAGAGAATAATATGATGTACACAACCCCCAATCAGCCAATCCCTCTGGCAACTTCACACCTTCCCCATGGCGCGCTCTTTTCCTCAATCAAGCCCAAAATCTTGTATATGCGCTAATTGTATTATTTTCTATTGCAACTTTTTCTCGCTATTCATTCTTTCACTTTTGGACTAGGAGTCAAAAAGCACAGAGCAAAGCTTTCCAAACGAAAACTTTCAATTTACGCTCTCGCGAGAGCGCAACCCCAAACCCACGCTCTCTTTTTCTCTCTCTTTCCCGTTCTCGCGCTCTCAGCCAAGCAGCTGTTGGTTTGGTGGAAGAAGAAGGGGCAAAAAGCGCACGAAGCGCGAATGATTCGTTTTGGGGTTTTTGTTCGGGATTCCGTTCGTTCATTTCGTGCAGCATCCGCGTGGGCAACGATTGTGTTGTCCTGGCAAAATCATCGCACTGGATCTGGTTGCTGTTTGTCAACAAATGCGCATAAATTCAATTGTTTTACGGTTATGTCATTTGCTGACAAGTGTACAAATCTCTCGCTCTCTCTCTCTCTTTCTCACGCTTATCCGGCAGTGTTATAGCATAAAGTGTACAACAACTAAATTGTAAACAAAAAAGAAAAAGAAAAACTAAACAAAAGTAAAAGAGCCAAAAATAAAAGCCAAGACGACGCAACGAAACGAATACGTCAAAAGACAAAGTTTTGGAGCAGCAAATTTGATTTGTTGTTACGTTAATTTTGGTTGAACTTCTGCCCCCGCACGTATTCGGCCATTCAGTTGGCCGATATCAAACGACCTTCAAAACGTTTTGCGTCGAGGCAATACGCACCATGGGCTGCGCACAGTCTGCCGAGGAGCGAGCCGCAGCCGCCCGGAGTCGCCTGATCGAGCGTAATCTCAAAGAGGATGGCATACAGGCGGCCAAGGAGATAAAGCTGCTCCTGCTGGGTGAGTCGTCACGAGTAGGGACAGAACACAGAAACGAGGAGAGACTCTTCTCTTGTTTAATACCCAGTTAATACCCATTAATATCGTGTCCTCATCGTGGTGACGGTGGCGGTGTAATTACCATAGCATACTTAGCGCCGGGGCCAAGTGGCATTAACGAGCTGTCAAAAGCCTGTCTCCTAATGCTGACTCGACGTATGAGTAATCTAAGCAACAAAAAAGCATACAAATAATAAAAATAAAACTCATTTGTGCTGGGGATTCTTTTCTCTTTCATTTTGGGGGAGTCTGCTTTGCATCGCCAGCAACACATCAAATTTTTGGTTGGGCTTTCGCTGCTGTATGTAAATGCCATAAATTTAATAATCACAATAACATTCATTCATATACATGCGAGTGTACAAATACATGGCCAATGAATGTATTCAGACTCAGACTACGCTGGCAAAAGTTCAAGGTCAATCAACGGGTGGGTGTCGAGACTCTTTCTACCCTTTCGCTCACTATATTTATACATACTACATATATACGTACTATATGTACTATGTTTATGATGTGCACCGGTAATAGTTGAGGGCAAACTGCAATTCGATTACCAACTGCGAGCATTATTGTAATAATATATTACTTTAGCTACTTATGTTACCTCGAAAATCTATTGGCTTTCTTCTTCTGCTTTCTATTAGTGCTGTCATTTGTCTATTATTGAATATTCGGATTGCACTCGATAATAGAACAACAAAGTCGCGACAAACCTTGAGAGACTTTCATGACTTGTTTATAGTTTGGTGACACACAGAAAGTTTGGAAGGTCGATATGCAAATAAACATTATAATAAAGTAGTTCTGTCTATTGGATTTGTCTAGTTTTAAGTCAAACTTTTGAAACAACACTAAATTCTGTCGCTTCTTTTGTAACTTATGTTAAATATAATAGACAACTATTAAAAGTATTAGCAAAGAAGTCGGAATTCACTAAAAAAAAATGTCATGTTGAATTACTGATTGCTTAGTTTAAGTTTAAACAATGTTTTATATTTTGATTTTAGATATGAGAAATGTATTGTACATAAAATAAAAAAGTAATATAATAAGATAATACGGCAACTTTGACTTTACATTGCATCTTTAATAAATGTCTTATTTTGCGAGTGCACTTAATTAGCTACTAGAAGCCTTATAAATGAGTTAGATTAGATTTCTAGCTGATAGTCCTAATGTGAATTTCAATGCTATGACATTACATTCGTTCTCCATTATAAAGTTTTTAATTTATGTGATGAATACTGAGGATTCCTGTAAACAAATTTAACTTTATACTTTTATTTAATGTTATAATTTATTTACATTATTAGAAATGAATCTAGAAATATTTGTGTTTCTAAATTGAAAAAAAAAAACAATTATCAACAATGATTACACAAATAAGCCTGAAGGTCTTAGTCGCTCTGCCATAAGGAAGTTTATTCGTTATTTCAATAAAATAGTAATAATATAATTAAAAGATGAAGAAATACAAAAGTAGAATGCAATAAAATCAAGTTAGTTTGAAATTATTATTATACATTTCAAATTTTTATAAGAAAGCTGAACAAAGTCAAAAGTAGAATGCAATTTTATTTTATTTTACACATTTTGAAAATTATATTTCTATTAAAAATCATATGTATAGATTGCATAAAGATAAATTATACCGAATTATCTCAAAGACTAAGGCAGAATGGAGTTTAATAAAGTTGAATTTTAGATTTGGAAGTAATATTTGTATTAAAGTGTCTACAAGTCGAGCCTATCCATTCATCTGATTTCTGCACAGGGCATCAGCTCAGTCAAATTGCAAAGTTACCTTTACCATTTTAGCTTTTAATGGTGTCAAAATTCCCAGTTAAATGAGTAATATTCATAATTTGAAGACTTCGCACTCTGCCGCTGCATGGAAGTGTGTGAATATGTGTGGGAGCGAGTGTTTATGAGTGTGTGTCTTTGTGTGTGTGTGTGTTTCATTTCCCCCCATAATTTCATTTGGAGGTGCCTGCATTTTTGCCGCTGCTGTTGGTGCTGTTGCTGATGCCGATGTTTACATTTTTCGTATTTCATTTAATTTCCTCTCGCAAATATCAACGTCAGGTTTTTCGGAACGGGGCAAAAGATTTAATTTCTGACAGTTTTTCAGAGTGTGTATGTGTGTGTTAAATTCTGCTGTGTGTGTGTGTGTTTGCGCTGGAAAAAATGTTTATTTAAAATAAGTTTTGAGAGTGAAACACACACAGAACAAAAAAAGATGAGCGGAGAAAGGCAAAACTCATAATAATAATCAAAAACTAAACTTTTACTCGTCGACCGTCGCTCTCCTTGCAAGTGGACTTTCTTTCTCCCTCTCTCCCTCTCTCATTTGGTGGAAATGTTGCCTTCTCGCTTCGACTATTTATGCAATTTACGTAGGCATTAAATTTAAGCACTCGCCTTCAATTCTACACAAACAACTCATTAATTTCACGTGCCGTCAGCCATAAACAACGCCGTCAACGCCTTCGATCCAAGCACACACACACATCTTGTCGAACTGTTCCAATTTCCTCAACTCACTCCGATTTGATTGTTTGATTAAAAGGCTTTTTTCTTTCTTTCACTCGTTGTGCACTCTCTTTTTTCTCTACACTTATTATTTATAATCAAATATTCTCTCAGTAATTACATTCCGAGCACGTTGAACTCTCCCACTTTTTGTTCTCTGTGTTTTGCTTTTTTTCTCACACGGAGTAACAAAAAAGAAAAAAGCCAAACAATTTCATGGAAGGGCAGACATTGTTAATTTATGGACATGTAAACGAGGCGCAACACGTTAAGTTAAGTTAAGTGAGCGACCCTTTCATATATGCTCTAAATATAGATTGAACTTAATGGAGCCCAAAGCGCATTCCAACAAAATGTTCTTTGACTGTCATAAATAGAAGGGGCGGGAGATGGCAAACTTTCCCATTGGGGCATTTTTCCAGTGCTATTATACCCGGTACGCATAAAACTACAGGGTATTATAATCCACAAATATGTGTAGCAGATCAAAGAAAGCATCAAAGCATCTCTCACTCTATGAGCGCATAAAAAGATCAATGAAAACAACAAAGGGGATATTGCATATCCGGCTATCTGTCTGTCTGTCTGTCCGCCCTTATAAACATCTCATTCTTTTAAACTATTTAAACTACCGAACCCAAAATTGTCTAAGATTACTCTCCCATTAATAAAGTTTGTACTTGAATTCTTAAATCATAAAAAAAACAAATGCGATTATAAAAATTTTGAATTGTAGATATTTTAGTTTCTCCACCAGTATCTCAAAGTCGAGCAATCTCTACTCTAGCTCTCGGACTTGTTTGTTTTCTGTGTGTAAACTACTTTGTCTGGCATTTTGTATGTGTGTTGTGGATTGATATGAGATTAATTTTTGTGTTGTCATTAATTTTATTACTTTGTGTGCCGTGGGAGGGAATTGTAATACACAAGGGCAGAGTCAGAATCATTCAATTTACCTAGAAATGTAAATATTATACATACTACATATATACATCAACTACATATATACATCAACATTTACTGCACCTTAATTGCAAAAAGTGTGTTTCGTGGAACTTCTTCCAATTAGAGTCGGAAATAGATACTGTTTAAAGCTGCGCTAAAGCTCAACACAAGCTCCTAATCAAGGATAATGTAAATGTGCGCTTGAAGAACAGTTTTGCTGCGCAGATTATCAACAAGTGCAGGCAACAAAAAAAATAGAAAAAAAGCCCCACTCAATTATCGGGAAAAACTACGAAAGGTGCCTATGATGGGGGAAAAACTGCAAGCTCATGCAGCTAAAATTAGACGTAAAATGCAGACATGAAATTGCCATTTAAAGAGGAGGGAAAAGAAAGGGGATGAAAGGGTGAATAAGCCAGGCCAACGAAAGTGCTTGATGGATGTATTTGGACAACGTTTTCTGCTATTTTTTTTTTTGTGTTAGAGAGCAGCAAAGTTGACCAAAACGTTGGCTCAACAATTAATCCTTTGTTTTTGTGAACACTGTGAATGTGGAATGGCTCAAGGGCCAAGTCCAAGCGAGGAGCATAAGATGATTGCTCAATGCTCATCATGATCATAATCATGATAATAATGATAATGCTGCTGATGTCGTCGTTGTATCTGTTTGTGTGTGCTAAAGGCCATTAAGCTCTACTTGTATAATACAAAGCGCACACATTTAGCTCGACGACGACGTCGACGACGACGAACTATGCACTTGTAATCTCTGTGTATAAATATTTATAACCTTCCCCTCCCGCTTTGGGTTTGTGTGTGCGTCTTGCGTCACTGCACATAATCAGACGCCTTCTGTATTTTTTTGCACTTTGCATCTTCTGTGTGTGTTGCTGTTGCCTTAAGCAGTTTCAGTTGCAGTTGCAGTTGCAAGCATATTTTGAATTCTCTCTAACTCAATGTGTTTTGGTTTCTTTCTCTTTCTGTTTCTGTTTCTGTTTTGCAGGCGCCGGTGAATCGGGCAAAAGCACAATAGTCAAACAAATGAAAATCATTCACGAGAGCGGGTTCACTGCGGAGGACTTTAAACAATATCGACCGGTTGTCTACAGCAACACAATACAATCATTAGTTGCCATACTGCGAGCCATGCCAAATCTTAGTATTCAGTATAGCAATAACGAACGGGAGGTAAGTCAACTAACCCAACTACAAATCTTATCAAATTATATATATATATATATATGTATTATCATCTCTCTTGTAGAGCGATGCAAAAATGGTATTCGATGTGTGCCAGCGAATGCATGACACCGAACCCTTCTCAGAGGAGCTGCTGGCCGCCATGAAACGCCTTTGGCTCGATGCCGGCGTTCAGGAATGCTTCTCGCGCAGCAACGAATATCAATTGAATGATTCCGCTAAATAGTGAGTAGCTCCATGAATAATTTATGAATCTTTTTTGCCCGACCCACCCGCTCCCTACAAATAATCTGCCAGCAAATTTGCCGTTTGCGACAATTGACCAACCAAGCTGAGAATTATGTTCCTTTTCAGGCAGCTTTATGCTCTTTGAAGGAGCAACATTTAGCTGTTATACTTTCGTGAATGTTTTTGGGTTACTTTTTAGTGAATTTTATATATTTTTTGATAAGGGTTTCTTTTCGGAAGTTTCCTTGGGAATGTGAGTTTCTTTGTTTAAGTCTTTAAGTCTTAGCACCCAATCTTAGACTCGGTATTAAAGCCACTTGTTATTCTCTTTGAACAAAATTCATATTCATTGCAGTCTTTGTTAAATAAATCGTAAAAATTTGCTTCTTCTTTAAGCCCTTTGCATAACTGCAGTCAGTCTACTGCGTAACTTTCGCAAACGTTCCACCCGCAATTGAGTGACAGCCTTCATATATATTTATATTCATATCTTATCGCTCACAATGCCGACGACATTCATGCTGCCCTTGAACTTAATTTAGTTTGTCGGACGCTGCATCTCAATGAGAGCAGAGCAGAGTTGCAATTAATCTTAAAGATACAAAAAGAAGAAGCTTTATTATCTTTAGTCTTCATACCCTTGGACATAATCACAATGAATAATCGTTGTCAAACATGTCCATTTTCATTTCCATTCCCATTTCGAACTTCCCCTCACTTTTTCGTTCCCGTTTCCATTGCGTTCCCCACGCGCAATTTGATTAATGATAAGCGCAAAATGCGTTGCATACTTTTTGGCTGTTTTATTGGCTACGACTTTTGGTTACAGTACAAAACTAAACTAAGCTGATGACTAAAATGATTACATGTTACATATGTACAAGTTGTTGTTGTTGTGTCTTGTTCAGTTGTGCGACACGCGGTCAGCTGCAGCTGAGATACAGCTCAGATACATTTGTATCTCAAGCCCATTTGCTTAATTAGAAAAAAAGAGAAACACGAGAAAAGTGAAAACCACGACACAAAACATGCATAATAACGAGAAGCAAACAGACACAGAAAGCTAAAAATATCACACAGCCGCCGCGTTGTCACACAAAGAACGTGGCTTTTGCTCCTTTTATTCCTCCCTCGGCGTTAGCTTAAAGTTCAGCGGCGATTTCGGTATGTACGTTGAGTTGACGCGATAAACGAATTCCTCCGAGTCGTAAGAGACTCTGTACTTGCGAAAGATCTGCAATTACATTAAATTAAATTAGCTGCACGCTCTCTATCTATCTATCTATCTATCACTTACCTTCGCCAGCAGCGTGTGCAGTTCGATTTCAGCAAATCGTCGTCCCACGCACATGCGACGCCCGTAGCCAAAGGGCAGGCTGACAAACGGATGTATCTTCTGGCCAGCATGCGGGCAGCCCTCAACTAAAGCGGACATAGGAACTAGAATCTACTTTCTCTTCAATTCTTTCTCTTTAATCTTACCTGCACTCTGTTTTAGCCAACGCTCGGGTATAAAACGCTTGGGTTCGGGGAAGTATGTGGGATCATTGGAGACCACCAGATGTGGGAAGATGACGTGCGTCTGCAAAAAGCGAATGCATTAAATAGTTGACTATAGCTTGCGTGCAACAGCCACGCCCACTTACGCCCTTTGGCACATGATAGCCGTTAATAACGGCATCCGACTGCAGACTACGCCCATTCGCAATGACAACCGGACGCATGCTGTTAAATATACATTGCAAAAGTATATAAAGTATTAAGCTACAATCACAAAAAAAGCGTGGGTTGCATGTTGTTGTTGTTGCTGTTGCACGTACCGCAGCGTTTCCTTGACGCACGCACGCATATACGGCATCTGCTCAAGGACATGCTGATTGATTTGCGCATCGCTCGTTGGAAACGCCTGTTTCAGCTCCTCGAATAAACGCTGCTGCTTCTCGGGGTTCTTGGCTAGCTGATAAATGGTCGAAGAGGCTGCGACTGAGGTCTGCAAATATAAAGCGTATGAACAGAGCAGCGTTTAATCTTTGATAAACAGCACAACCGAATCCAGCACATTTGCTCTTTCCCTCAATTCTCTCAGTATTTCAGACAGTTGCTCATTAATTACATAATGAATTGGCTTACGCTTCATTGTGCCATGAAGCATAATGAGCCAGTCAGCCAGTCATAATAGCTCAGCTACTGCTGATAAATCTGCTTATTTGCTAAACAGCAAACTAAGTCGCGTTTCGTGATATTAAAGGAATTGTCGGAATTTTCTGAGGCAACCCATTGCGGATTATTGATTGTCGCTAGCTGAAGGTCAAATGAATGAACTTATAGAATGTAGATAATTGAGAAAAAGTGTAGTTAACGTTAAGTTGTAAAAACGATTAACAATGCAGCTAAAGTCAATTGTTCTCCTAATGCATGCAAGCTAATAAAGCGAAGAATAATTTGTTGAGAATGCATTTTTAACAACAGAATAATGTTCTTTGAAAAGAGAAGAAACTTTTACAAATGCAGAAGCTGACAAGAGAAGTTTGAGAAATAAAAAATGTAAATTGTGACATTGAGTTTTAGGTTGAAATTGTTTAAGACAGCGTAAACAAGTTTTGTAAGCAAAAGAGTTGAAACAATAACTTGACTTGTAAAAAAAGCTTGTTTAATGAATGATTTAAAATATTGCTTGTGATTTTGACGCAGAATGATCTCGATTTAGTTAGTCTCAGATCGATAATATGCTCAGATAATTACACTTAAAGAAAGAATTACAAAGAAAGGTATTCGCTTAACTTCAAATTTTTTAGAAGCAAATAAGATTTGCAAGCAAAAGAGAAAGAACATTAAAATAACTTGTAATATTGTAGTAATAATACTAAGAAAAAAAGATATGAGCTTGTTAAATGAATGATTAAAAATATTGCTTGTAGTTTTGACGCTGATCAATCTCGATCGATGTCTCATAGACTTCACATCCCCATTTCGTTAGTCTTAGATCGATAAATTGCTCTCAGAATTACATCCCACTTCACTCACCGTATCGACGCCCACCAGAAACAGATCAAGAGCCAAAATAGCAGCCAATTTGCGATTGCCAGTTTTGCGCACGATTCGCTCCACAATGGAGATATCGGCCTCGTTTTTGTGGACATCTTGGGCCTGGTCCGCATCGGCTTTGTCCATCGTTTTGCTGATGTTCTTCATGCAAATGCTGCAAGACAATAAATCAATCAACAAAATCAGCACTGGGATTTAAGTGAGGGACAAACATACGCGGAGAATTGATCCAGAGCGCGTATAAAGCTGCGATAGGCTTTTGTGGGATAGACACGCCAAAGGGGCATTCGTAGCTCGAGCTCTGGGACGGCCCAAAAGAACGTATTGATGGCCTCAATAATTTGTTGCGCCTCCGCGCTGCCCTCTGGCTTCAAACAGCCCAAACGTGTGTCCAGTGAAACGCGACCGACAGCTATGCAAAAAGAAAAGAGGAAATGGTAAAAATGAAAAGAAAATTTATAGTATATAAGCCATGCAACTTGGCCATTTTGCAAAAAAATAAAAAAGGAAAACTTGGCTTACATTCAAGCGCCCATTTGTACAGTTCATGCAGAAAGTTGTCGGGCAGCTCTTGCTTCTCATTGCGCATCTCGTCTATGCTGTAAGAACATAATGATACACCAGATGATGAGGATGATGATGACTGCTGGTTGGTTACATAATACGCCTCCCCCTCCCCCCTTTACGTCTGTTGTTGGCCAACTTACCGCACCATAAACTCGCTGGCAATGTCATTGAGAGGCGGTATGTACTTCTTGGCTGTTTGCGGTTGCAGCAGAATGTGTTGCACCTCCTGGCGGAATGCCTCCCACTTGGGCCCGTGCCTAATTGAAGACACAGCAAAAACACGCAAAACTTATGAGTTCACTAACTCACGCTCAAGTCAAATGCAACGCAACCGTTTCATACTTACACGCCAATTAGACCTGCCACATCGCCAAAGAAGTCGCGTCTCAGTTCACCCTTATAATGTCGCAGCGATGGCATCGAGGGTCTGTAAAGCAGAAGAAGAAGAAACAGTCGCATGGTGGCGCAATGCGGCGTATGAGCAATCTGCCAAAGGACTTTGCAAAGAGACACCCACAGGAAAGTTGATTTTAGACCTGATACCCAACTCGCTCGCACGCTCTCCCTCTCTCTCTCTCTCTCTCTCTCTCTGTCGCACATCAAAGAGACATTTTCAGCAAACATGCTAAAATGACGCGTGTATCTTGTAGATACACACATGTATCTTGTAGATACACGCGTTATTTGCATTATTACCACACGCTCGCATGTCCCGCCATATAAATAGCCACGTTTTATTTTGTTTTACGACTGGGGTCACTCAAATCTCTTTCTCTCTCTCTCTCTCTCCCTCTCTCTCTTCGCTCTCTGTGTCTATTTACTTTTCGCGTGTGTATCACTGTGTGCGTTGCCCTAGGCAACAATATTCAATTAAATGGCATAAAATAAAAGTCATGCGACACTGTTTACTTTGCAACTGTGCAATTTACAAAAGCTATTCACACACACGCAAGTGGTGGACGGGGCATTCACTGCACATAAATCTACGTTATTCTTGTCCAAATTAAGGCATATATATTGCTGTCTTTAACCTCAGGCTAGACTATTATCAAAGAATAACATTTTAGGCCAAACTTTGCATTTTTAATGTGGTTACTAACTGCTTCAGGGTCTATTAGAATCGATTACTAATAAATTGTTATCACTCAATTTTTTTAATGTTTGTTATATCTATAAATATAAATTAAAATAAAATGTATTGTTCTTGCATTTATTTTTCAAAATATTAAAAATTATTTCATAAAAGAGAGACCTCAACTCTTTTTATCTCTGCTTAAGCACGTGCACATAAAATGTTCCACTGATTATCATTAGATAAAACAAGTCCATAGAAATGTTTCTGCTAAGGGAATTATTATTCAGAAATGCCAAATTATTAAAAGTTGTAAAGCTTTAAACCAATTTCTATGTAAACATGTTTGGCTCAGAATATTTTCGACATTGATTTGCCAAGTTGATATTAAAAATTTACAACATTTCTTAATTTAATCTCTTTCTATACTTCGTTAGAATGAAGTTGATAAAAAGAATTTATAAAAATCACTATTAAATGCGAATTTGCTTAAAAAAAATTCAAGTTGTAAAATCGCATCTCTCCTAAACAGAAAATGTTTTAGAACAGCATTGAACACTTAAAAACAACTATCATACTATGCTAATTTTTATCTCAGAATAATTTGAACATTGTTATGCAAAGTTGCTAATAAAAGTTGACGAAATTTTTTTGTTTTAATCACTTTCTATATATAGTTTAAACCAGATAGGCTGCACTGACCGGCAATGTTTAATGGAAATTTAATGCAAATTAAAGCAGTTTGTCTGTCGTGCTGCTAAGCAAACAAGTTTTTGACATCAACCCAGAAACAAATCCCGTCATTAGAATTCGCAACAAGACGGAATTATAAATTACAAAATGATTCATTTTTAAATGGAAAGTTGCGCTTCAAAGTTTATCTAATTTCTAACTTAAGTGCTCTCAATTTAAGTTATAAATTATTTAAAATGAGAAAAGATGATTAAATATGTGAGGTCACAAAACTTCAAACGCATTGCGCGGCTGCATATGAAATGCCATAAATGTTGTAAATTATTACAATTATTTGAATTTTATGCATCGACATAAATTTAGCTTGGCATTTTAATATACCAAACTTGGACAACATCTTTCGCAATTTTAGGCCAGTCTCAGGCTGATAAACTATTGTTGACACCGCATCAGCCAGACGTGTCTATGATGTCTGTCGTGTCTGCAGCAAGATTGTCACGACAACAAATACTCTTAACTGCGCGTTAAATCTTGAGTTTATTTTGTGATTTTCTTTAAGCTATTCGCGCATTTTTCCCACACACGCACGCACACACACAAACAGCTCTTTCAGCTTGTTTGTTGTTGCTTGAAAGTTATGTGCGCCATAAAATACGCTGGGTTAGTAGTTGCTATGAGCTCAACACACATTAAATTCGACAAGACAGGTATGTTCACTTGAGCAAGGCGAATGTGACGTCAAATGAATATTAATCTGTAGTCGATTTAAAGCTGCTTTGAAATAAAAGTGCAATGTCATACAAATTATTTTCTAAAAATATGAATTCAATTCATGAATGAAACTTTTTAAATTGCAGTTTGTGTTTCTTTTATATTATTTTTATTATTATTATTAATTGAATTCATGAATGAAATTGTAAGCTTAGCTTGCAGTTTTGTTTCTTTTTGGCATATTTTAGTATTTATGGCATGTTGTTTATATTTGGTATATTTTAATATTTTTGGTATATAGTTTCGTTTTGGCATATTTTAGTATTCTTTTGATTTTGACATTTAAGTATTTCTTGGTATGTTAATTTTATATATTTTAGTACTTTTGGTATACAAATTTGGAATATTTTAGTATATTAATTCAGTACATTTTAACAATAATGTACTATTTTGCATTTTTTTTAATGGCTTTTAGCTGTTTCCAAGAAAGAACTTGTTCAAGTAAACTTCTACACAAAACGAATTCAATGATTCTAAATGAACCTCAAAGCGTAACTTTCAGTTCTCCATACATTTTAACATATTTTAATATATATTTGCTATATTAATTTGGTATATTTGAACGATACTATTGTATGTTATTTAGTAAACATCTAAGCAAGGAAAGCTTTATCTAAGTTCCTCTTTTTAGCAGTGTATTTTATGCTTGAAGTGTAAACTGAGCTTCGACTTGTGTGTCTACAGAGCACGCTTTGCTTTTGCTTAGTTTCTTTTGTTGTTAGTGAAATGTTTTGGGCAAAAGCAGCCCACACGCAAAGTGTTTGTTGAATGCTTGGTATGTCTGTCTCTCAGTCGGTTGGGTTGTTCGGCGAATATCTTCATCAGTCAGTCAGTTAGTTAGTTAGTCAATCAGTCAGCTCGTCTCATCAGCTTTGTTATTTCCTTAGACCAACACACACACGTGCGCGTAGATCAATCAATTAGCGAGTGGGGCATTCATCAATCTTTTGGGTCCGGTAAACATTTGTTAACATTTACGCATTTGCGCTAATGTCAATTTATTATCTATTCTTTGCGTCGTCAACTTTTTAATGATGACGCTGCATAAAAACAAAACATTTTTCTTTAACCGCTGAATGCCAGACACTTTTAAGATGTGTCTCGACTATTTGATTGTTATTATTATCGTATTTGTTGTGTTCACATTATGTTTGGTACACAAATCTTAACGTAACTTGCCAAAATTGGTTCATGGCCACATGAACAGGCAAAAAAAATAAAATAAAAAAGAGCAAGCAATGTGTTAAATAGAAAAAAGAAAGCTTATCGAGTTATGTGAAGTATTCGCTTTCGTTTACTGGTGTCTGCTTAGGCAAAAATTTGACGAAAAAAACATACACGCAGATAACTGACAGATATAAATTCATATTCATAAGATACAAAACGCAAGATATGGGTTCGCTGTTTTTTTTTTTTTTTGGATTTTTGCAGAGTTTCAAGTTTTTGAGGCCTACAAGTGACAAGAGTGAAAGTTTTCAAATTCAACTCGAATACAATTGAAGTTTGCGAACTTTTCGACATTTGCAGACGGTTCTAATTGAGCACGTAATGAGAGCATTAATTACTGTATAATAGCCAACGAGAATCCTTTTCGGCCTGGCCAACTAATTACGCACACGCTTCTGGCCAACTGCCAACGTCACACACACACACGTCCACAGGGCACACTCACACACCGACTCGTCAATAATTTAATTATGAATTTAATGCAATATGCGCATAAATAATAAACACATTCCAGAGACCAACCAAGCAACTCCACAGCACTTCCTCATATTTAATGCCTGCTACTCCACCCTCTGTCTTTCTCTCTCCCTCTCACTTCTCTTTCCTCTCCTCTCTGTGTGGGCTTCTGTTTAAGTGCAACCATGCGATAAATTGCACATGTCAATTAATGTGCATTTCATTTAAGCTCATTATTACAACATTGCAATCGTCCTTATAGCAGAGGTCCTTTCTTACCCACATGTTTATATATTATTTATACTCTTGTATAAATTGCCTTTATTCGCTTCTCTTTGCCCCAACTGTCACTTCTCAATCTCAATTATCTGCTTGATACAACATTTCCTTGACAACTTTTATTGTCCGCAAATATGTTTATTATTACTAAAAGGTCAAGTGTCGTGGCAATTTAGCAAGAAATACAATCAAAACAACTCTGGAGCACACAATCGAAATGAAAACAAACAGGGAAATTGACATTACTTGAACAGTAGCATAATATTAGTTTAAAGTACAATTTCGAGTTGATGCAAATTCTGTGCAATGTGCTCTCTTTATTTTCACTAGAATGTAGTATTAAATCTTTTTGAGAAGTTTTTTTTCAATACTCGACAAATTGCTGTTTTTATTTATTCTTTTGACTGCAAATTGAATTTTATAGCTCAATATGCAACTAAAAAAAAAGAAAAGATTGTCACTTCATCGTGATAAATGAACTCGCCCAACCTTGGCTTTAAACTCGTGTCACAAACTGCATAATAGCAACAAAAAACAAGTAAAAATGTCGAGTGTGCTCGACTGTAAGATACGCGCTAACCATTTTGAATAAACTAAATATTGGAGTAATATACCGAAGGTCATACTTGGTATATCAATGATAAACTACATTACAAATGTACCAAATAATATACCACAAAAACACTAGGAATATACCGAAGGCCATATTTGGTATATCGATGATGAAATACATTGCAAATGTACCAAATAATATACCACAAACACACTAAAAATATACCGAAGGTTATATTTGGTATATTGTTTAAGTACTACATTCGAAGTATACCAAATAATATACTATATTTTGTATATCGATAAAAATATACATCACAAATATACCAAATAATATACCGAATGACATATTTGGTATATCGATAAAGTAGTACTACATTCAAAAGATGCCAGATCTTAAATAACTTTTACAACATTATAACTTTATGAGATTTGGGCCATACTGACATGGCTGATCGAGAATATATAGTATATATGGGGTCGGAGATGCCTCTTACCAAAGTTATAATACCCTTCTACCCTATGGTTTGGGTATAAAACCGTATTAATAATTTAACGGAAAAGCCAATTGAATTGTCAGCTTAAAAAAGTGCGCTGAAATTTAAAATGCAGCTAGCATAGTAAGAGTGTGTGGGCCACGTCAATGGCAATATTCATCGATGGGCAGGCAAATGTTTGCTGTCACAACCTACGCTGTTGCTGTCGTTGTCCTTTGTGACACTGTCGCTGCTGCCACACCCACCTCTGTGTGCTCTGTGTTCTGTGCTCTGTGCTTACCTGTGCGGCATGGTCTCCTCCTTTTTTGAATATATTGCGTATTTCATCGCCATCGAATACAAACAACAAATCCGGATGTCCAATAAGTCCGCCCACTTTGGCCATTTTGCCATAGTTGACATGCAGCTCATGCATAACCTTGTCCAGGTCACTAATTTTGTATGTACCTACAAGAGAGTGAAGTAATGCTGATGAATCCCTCTTGCTGTTAATGGAAATGTATAACTAACCAATTAGTGGCGCAAATCGCCACGAGTTGCCAATCAACGGCAACGGATACGGCCCGGGAACCTCCGAATACGGACGCACAGCAGACGCAGCAGCAGCAACTGTTGTTGTTGTTGCTGCTGTCGGTGTTGTTGTTGTTGTTGCTGCTGTTGTGGCAGTTGCTGTGCTGCAGTTGCAAACAAAAAGTAGAAGCTTACAATATGCTTACGACTGCGCTGAGCAGCAGCTTCTCATTTACCTGACTTTGGCTGCAGCATCTGGCTGCCTTTTCAATTGTTGTTGCTGCTGTCGTCGCTGCAATGCTCCAGACGCAATTGATTTTTCAATTTCCGTTGCCACACCGACGCCATCATGCGGAAGCGCCGCCGCCACCCCGCCCTCAGCTGCTGTGGGCGGTGCCACCACCCGCGTCGCCGAGTAAGTGGTGCGCCTTATCAACGCCGCCGTGGTTTTCCGTAAGCTTGACATTTTCGCTCGCCCAGCTTTCTCAGTTTTGCCTTTCTAGAGCTGCAAAGTGTGTACGCAGAAAAGTTGGACTTTTATTATTATTTGTGTAGTCAGCGAATAAAACTAATTCCACGTTGCGAACGCACTTGAAATGCTCTTTCAAATCCTTACTTAAATATTCAAAATAACGATATATTCAATATCTTTACAAACGTTGACAACAGGTTGAATACAATGCTCTTTTAAATACTATTTGTAAATTTTAAATTCCTCTTTATTTAATCTCTTTACAAACGTTTGCACAAATTAAATTTAAGGCTCTTTCAAATAGGTATTACATAATGGAAAATTCCTCTTTATTCAATTTTTATTAAGGATTACATAAACATCCATTAAGTTACATTCAAGTTCTCCGCTTGGATTTTAAATCAAATTCGTGGCTGTCAAAAATTTTCTGTGAAGCATAAAATTCTTTATAAACAAACATATTTGCCATTTATTTTATGCTTCAACATCTATAAATAAAAATGTAATTTTAAATCGAATTTGTTGCTGTCAAATAATTGTAGCTCTACATAAATTTTTTTTTTTTTGAGAGGCAAATTTCATAAAGAGTTGATTCTTCAGCTTCATATCTAATAACTCATATCTAATAATTTTTTTAACTCAAATTGTTCATTAAATTGATACAAAGGCTGACCGGCATATTTTAGGAAACACAGTATTGAATTAGTCCAGCAATTTCCGTATGTACTTTAATTCATGAAGCTGTAAAATTTAACTTATAGTTTATTCCTAAATATGTTTTTCTATTTGCATTTCAAACAGCTAGAATTTATAGCTAAAATTGTCAACTATTTACATGGTCAATATTAATTAAATTTTCAATTAAATTTCAGCAACTAATTTATTTTTCAATGTTTATCAACCAAAAACTAAAAATCCGCAATGCGTAGTTTTCACTTTTTACAGCATTTATTTGCACCTGATTGATTGATTTTTGATTTTTATTTGCTCTACAATAAATGCGAATGATATATGCCATTTCTTTGCCAGAATAGTTGATTTGAAATTTACGCTCTTTATTGAATTTATAAAAAGAGGAAAAGCGCAGCAAACCTAATGCAAAACCCATAAATGTTATCGATATAGCCTTAGGTTAGGGAATGGAAAATTCACTAGAAAAGCGATGCAAAAACTTGAACAAGTTTTAGCGCTTTGCGGGCGCCAACTTGAAAAGCAGTTTGAGAACTGGCAACAGAGTTTTCAATGTAATTTTGCAAATAAATGAATGTGCAGCATTTTCGTTGTTGTAATTGTAGTTGTTGGTGTTTCGTGCAACTTGCCACTTGCCACTTATTTTAGATGAGTTGCCGCAAGCAATTTTATGCTCAAGAAAATGCAAACAAATAAAACTTTTGCAATTATAATAAATACGACAATAAAAGCGCAAAAATGCAAGAATATAAACAAGAGAGAAGAGAGACAAGAGACAAGAAAATGTTGTTAATTTCAGTGGGAATTGAGCAAATTTTGAGCCAATGTGTTAATTTGTGACGATATGCAACTTTTAGTCGATGAAAGACGCATTTCAGAACATGAGATTGAGAGGAAGCTGTGAGTTTTGTGAGTTTATTATTTGCACACGACAAGCACAGCAAAAGTTATTGAGTAGAGTTGTCAATATTTGAACGAAAGCCAAGGCTAAATCATATAAACAAAAAACTGCCGATGAATAATAAATAAATTATTGTATTGTACAATAGATAAATGCTGATGGCAAATACCACAAAACAACTTGCACAAAGTTGACTATCAAACAGACAGTAAAATCAACACACACACAGACACACGCAGTGGCTCCCTGAGGAGCATTGGAGCATTAGAGCAGTTGAACATTGTATTTTTGGGGCTAAACGAACGAAATAACATATACATACACTTATTGGCCAAAAGGCACAATAAGGCAGCAACGAAGCATTTTGGGGTAAAATGACAGCACTTAGTTCGGGCAGCGAGCGACGAGTGAAAGGCAAACAACAATGAACAATTTACAGAAATCTATGGCGATGAAATGATGTTGCCTGCCGGGGCCAACGAATTGCCAACTTAATACAAATAGCATGGCCTAAAAGAGCAAAACACACACACACGCATCAGCCATCAGCAGCAACAGCAGCAGCCGCCGCCTTGTTGATAAGCCAGCTTTAAAGCGAGTTTCATCTCATTTCCAGCTGAAATGCGAACTGAAATTCCAAAAAAAAAAAACAGCAACGCGCATTGTTAAAGTTTTTACTGCGCGAGCCAATAAAATTCAAGTGGCTAACAATAGCATTCAATACACATATATATATATATAATATATATACAAACTTTTTGTTCACTTCAAAAGCATGATTTGTGCTTTTGTGCTGTGTGGCACGCTGCGTATGAGCAATATCTCAATAGAGATTGCTTATACGCCGCGTCGTGCTGCCAATACCAACCAAAAAAAAAACTCATGGCATTGTGCTTTTTGTGACTGCTCAGCTTAGCTCTGCGCCTGCTCCAACTTCTGCAACTTCTGTGCGCTTGTAATTTAAATGCCATTTGCCACAAACTCACACACACACACATACGCATACAATTTGATGAAATTTTTATGGCACAATCAGTGTGTGTGTATACAGCATCTCTCTCTCTCTCTCTCTATGTAGCTTAGCTGATATCCTTGCCCTTGCCTTGGCAAAATGCGACCTTCAGCTGCTCGCGTCCAGCACTTGAGCTCTACGACAACGTCACTAAGTGAGGCACCCCTTCTCCATCCCCTTTCCCTCCCTCTCCACTCTTCTCTCTCCTAGCCAGTCACAAGACACATTACAAACTTATGAGCCTTATCGGGGCATGCCTCATAATGAACTTGAGTGATAATCCTTGCGCCAAAAAAAGAAAATGAGAAGAAAAAACGATGGAATAAAGAGACACCCAAATGTCAAGCAGCAGCATCTCAAGCAGCTTCTGCCTCAAGTGCTTGATGAAGCTGTTTGCCCATCTGTCTGTCTGTCTGTCTGTATATCTGTCTGCTCGCTTGGCCTTAATTTGGCTTTGACTTTGACCATGACGCCAGCAGGCCGAAACTTGACTGGACGCGTTGCCAATGCGAATTGTCTGACTGAGGCGCCATAAATGTCTTCTGCTGATTAATTGATGGTAGAACTCTGTGCAATTTTCGAAGAACTACTTAACACAGCTAAAAATACAAGTCAAGCTTAAAGCTGTCAGAAGCGAGTTCAAACATTTTATTCGCTCTAATAAAAATTTGTGACATCTAAACAATGCGTAGGCAAAAATGAAAGTCCCACGACCTGACTTTTAATTTGTTAAATTTTATACTAAATGTATTCTTTAGTTTATTTATTACACTTTCTAATCTTCGGTAGCCAAAAAATTATTATGCGTGCTGTTAACTATTTAAAAATATATATTAGTGACTGTGTCTAACAATAAAGATTCGCAAACCTTAAAAACTTGTTTGTCTACTAACTCTTTGTCAATAAATGTTTGTCTATCTCTTCTTTATGGTATGTTTATTATTATAATTTAGCAGACAAACATTTGTGAAGTTTTCTATTCTATCTAAATCTCTTCTTTACGCAGTGTTGCAATAATCATGATGTTGATTTAGTAAATTAATTCACACTTAAGAAAGCAAATATGATTACTTAATTCCACTGAATTTATTCAATCTGATATTTATGAAAATTTCATCTTGAAATTCGCAAATTTTGCTAACTTTTGAAATCTTTCTGTTATGCAACACACTTAACTATCATTATTATCGGATGCCAACCATAAAAGCAGAAAACTTCGAGGTTCCATGGAGACCGTCTTTAAAGTTGTGCTCAACTCATTTACAGTCCTTCTCCCCGTTCATTTGCCCCTTTCAGTTGCTGTTGCTATTGTTCTTTATAGTACTCAAGGTGCTGTTACGCACGAATGGCAGCAAAATCGAAAGAGAACAACAAAAACAACAACAGAAGAGTTGTTTGCAAGCCATTTGCCTGAGATATGAGAGCAGACATCAGACGGCAGACTATTCAGAATATTCCAAGCTGATTAGCATCGTTAAGCTAAATGCTTAGAAATGGATGCTGCCTGCATTCCCTGAGCTCCAATCTTCGATAACAAAGCACAACAGAATAGCAGCTGCTGTTTGATCTGTGCTTTAAAAAAAAATAAAGAAAACAATGAATTTTTTGCGTCATCATTCGTAAACTATCTTCAAGATTGTGATGTCTTTTCTCTGCTTTGGTTGTTGACTTTTATTGGCGCAGCGTTTTGGTTGCAACAGATGTGCGTTTAGGTGTGGTCCACTCACTGGACTGTGATTGTTTGCCTATAAATATTTATAAAATCGCTGGACATATTTTTTCTCTTTTTCTTCACGCATCACTTGCAGCTTTTGCGTTTGTTGGTTGCATTGCACTTTTAACTAGTTTGTGGTATTTAGCTGCGCCTATTTAGGCCACATTTTGTAGGCCTTGACTAGTTTACACTCGAAACAGTTTTCACAGTTTCTCAGTCAGTTTTCGCAGTAGTCACGCTGTCAAAGCGAGCTAAATTTTCAATGCAATTCGCTCACCTTTGAAGTTTAAACACTTGATTTAACGAGACTCGCTTCGTTTGTCGTTTTCTATTGTTTCACACAATGAGTATTTATTTTGATTTTATGTACGAGTTATTCATAGATTTGATTTGCCACTGTCACTGTCACACCGACACTTTCTGTAATAGCACTCAGCTTGCGACTTTGCGACTTTGCGACTTGCGATTTCGACTACGAATTCCACTCCGACTCCGTGAAGCAAACGCGACGCACTAAACGCGATCGCATCGCTTCTTAGTCTACTTATAGGATTGCCATAAGTCACAACGCTTGAACGCTTTCTGCTTTAACTTCAGCTTCGGCTCAGCTCAGTCCGGTCTCGGAGTCTACTTACGGGTCGTGTCTACGTGAGCTCCGAGCTCCAGAGCTGCGTGAACCAGTCTCTCGTCTTCTTCGCTTCCGATCTTCAGCCTCAGCTGTTGTTGTTTTTTATTGTTAAGATACGCCTGCTAATTGTGTGCGCTCTCTTTCTTTCTCTCACTCGCACTCTCTCACTCTTTTTGGTTTCTTTCGCTGGCTCAAATTGAAAGTACAAGTGTTTGCTGCTAATCAATCTCACTAAAAAGCAAAAGTTTATGCGGTTAATTCGTAACGGTTATTTACGCGCTTTAATTCACGAATCGATTTGATCGCACTTTTTGTTTCCACTTCGATTTGTTGTAACATTGGGGAGCGCTTAGTTAACGCCTAGCTAGATTTCACAATGGGCCATCAAATAATTAATGGCTAGGCCCAAGGCTGGAAAAGCAAACACAAAGAAGAGTCAGTGCCACAAATTGCACTGCGTTTATAATTTGCAAATTAGACAATAATAATAAATATGTTAGTTAACAACTTTATTTGAGAACTTCAACTTAGTTTTAAAAGCAAGCAAAAGGGTAATAAAAGAATAGCCTAAATGTTTGATTATTTTTGGATATTATTAGGCAATGATTTGCTATTAAAGCCAGATGTTAATTAAGATTCGACAAAAATGATCAATAAAAATGAATTTAGCTGTTTATTATGTATTCTGGGAATTTGAAAATTTATTTATACATTAAAGTCGTGTGTACTAAAATAGATATTTATTTTAAATCGAGTGGGGTGGCCCAGTATTAATACTGATAAATATTGTATTATATTTTTTAGTAATTCATAAAAATTATATTCAAATATTCAACTACTAGGGTAGAATGGTATTAAAACTTTGTGCCTGCAGGAAATGCATGTAATAATCAGAAGAAGGCATCTCTGATCCCATAAATATTGTAGAAATGATTTAAGAACTACTTTTGTATAAGGAAAAAAGCCAACTTACTACGGCTCTTAATTGATTTAGATGACAATCTGGTATATTTTGCACTTTATGGTATATTTTGCTTGGTACTATATTAATATATCAAAAACATACCTTTTGATATATTTCAGTATTTAGTGCGGTATATTAACTTGGTATATTTCAAAATCAATGCCATACAGGCTAACTTTTATTGAAAATGGGTTTTCGTACTTGTTTTCTTGCGAAAAGTTTAAGGCTCTTTTGAAACTTATATTGATTATTGCTGCACTTTGCTTTTCTGATAGAAGTATAATGAAAATAATGTTTAACTTAAGCTTATCAGCTTTTCACCTCGTAAACTTCTTTTGAAGCAGCCGCAATTCGAAAAGAATTGAACGCATTAAAAATGCATTTAAATGGCAATTTCCAAAACCATTTGAAAGCAATCTACGGCTGATTAGCTCGTTTCCAAACTAATCACGAAGGCGCATCTTTCATCAAGGTCTCTTTTTTGACTTATTCGACATGATATACGGAAAGTGCTAACACGCATAGACAGCCGACGGCGGCGACGACGATTGCACAATCTCGGAGGAGAGGAGATATACACAAATTGCATAGCCAATCTTTGAGATCACGGATCTAATGGTGAAATGTGAAGCTCAGTGAAGCTAACTTGATTAGCGTGTGCCTCATAAATGTAACCAATGTTTACACTCGGACTATACGCTATATATTAGTTAGAGATATATGCATATATTGAGGTTTATTTGGAGTACGAGAGTTATGCATGCGTTCGCGTTTACAACTCTTCCCCGAAAAACTTTTCCACCTCAATGGACGCGATTTTTTTTTGGTTTGTGGTCGTCGCAATTGTGGTTTACGAGTTATGGCTATGTTTGTGGTTATGCCATAGCCATTTAGAGTACAAACACACAGAGACACACGGCTCGACAAAGCGTGACTCGGCAATTTTCCCCGCCAATGTGTGCCACGCTGTGTTGCATTCGATGCATGCGACGATCTGGCAACGCCAGCCGACGCAAATTTGTTGTGTTTGGTTGCAAGTAGTTGAGCAATGCAACCACCTAATTAAAGGCCGCACAGCAATAAGTAATTGCCAGGGCCAGCAACAACAAAAGCGAGAGATTCATGCGATAGAAAAATGGACAAACTGTAAAATTTATTTACGATGCGTGAGTCGACCTCACAAGAGTCTGGAAGACATGAAGACCTCAAATGGGTTACATGAACTTTACACCTGAAACAACGAGCAGCAACAAATGAAATTTGTCTTTGCCAAAAAACAAAAAACAAAAGAGACCAACAAATAAAGATAGTGTTGCGTGCCTAGGGTAAATTATAGCTCAGATCTCTGGACAGTGGCCTATTGTGGCACTCTTTCTCTGCTTGCTCTTACCTCTCTCGCTTGTCTTGCCTCGTTGTTTTTTTTTATTAGTTTTATGACCTACTTGTTGCGAGCTGGGTCTGGAGCTGGACACGCAACCTTTGACTGATTGAGAGACACAAATAAAAACTAATTATGTAGCTACAGTTGCGAAACTTGATGCCACACAAAAGCCATGCACATAGCTACACCTACACCTAGATACTTAGATACACATGTGCGTGTGTGTATCTGTATCTTCTGTCTGTTGTCTGTTGTGGCGCGTGTGTATCCACTTGCTGGCGCCTAAATTTGTGCTACGTTTTAATTGTTTGCACAGCGCTTCGACACAGCGCCACAAGTTTCGTGTTTATCCTGGCCATCCTGGCAACGGGGGCTGCAGGCAAGTTAAACATTTGTATCTGCCCGCCTCCCTCTCTCAATAAAGCTGTCCTCGTCTCTTGTCCCTAGCTACTCCTATGCTTAGTCTACCGTACTCGGACTTAACTAATGTGTGCGCTTTGTGCTTTGCAGTTTCCTGGATGATTTGGATCGGTTAGGCGCCAAGGATTACCAGCCAACCGAGCAGGATATCTTGCGTACTCGAGTCAAGACCACCGGCATTGTCGAGGTGCATTTCTCCTTCAAAAATCTCAACTTCAAGTAAGTAAACAGACGACATTGTCCAGCAACTAAGCTAAATACATAGCTCGCTTTCGTTTGCAATTGCAAACATTCCTTTTTTTTTTGTGTTTTAAGTCTATTTTATATTTTGATTTAATTCTTAATTGGCTCAGTCTATTTACTGTAACATCAATTTTTGTTTTTCAAATTTAAACTGAGTTGAACATTTATTGAAAAAAAATTTAATAGTTCTGTATTAAATCAGTGAACCTATTTGCAAAATATAATAACAATACAACGAAATTAAACAAAAATTTTGTTTTTAGTTGCGCCTTGTTGAAAATTTCGCACTGAATCTATTAGAAAATTTAATGTAGCATGCTTTTAGGCTGATGCGAATATTAATTCGCAAAAGCTAAATAGATACTTTGCTTTCTTTCTAATTGTATGTGGGCAATCTCTGTCAAAAAAATGTCGCATGCGACACTATTTATATTACAATAAAATGTAAACTGAACAAAATTTAAAAAATAAATAAAGGTTTTTCTTATGTGTAGTTCTGGATTAGAACTATATTTATAGCTAAGATTGATTTTAGGAGCTCTTTCTATTCTACGATAAAATGTATAAATTCGTTTATTTTTTTTTAATAAAGTTAAAACAGAAAATTAATTCCAACATTTTTAGCTCTAGTTAAAGTGATAATCAAGAGCTATAAGATTAATCTTTATTAAAAGTAAAAAAAAATGTTGTGTATATTTTTTTACACTTTTTATACTGTCGCCAATCATTTTAGCCAGACAATTACCCATATATAATTTATTTGTATTTAATATATATATTTTACATTATCTGTTTAATTTAATATTCTATTGAATTTAGCTCTTAAGTTGAAAATTATTATATGTAATTTGAAATTTCGAAAGTAATATTTTCTAGATCTGAACATTAAATAAATTTAATGCCAACTCACCATTATCAAAATTCACTTGCAGATTGTTTGATGTGGGTGGCCAGCGATCTGAGCGTAAGAAATGGATACATTGCTTTGAGGATGTAACAGCGATTATTTTCTGCGTGGCCATGTCTGAGTACGATCAGGTCTTGCATGAGGACGAAACCACGGTGAGTAAATGTCTTAAAGAAGTGAAATTCAAACAGAACTAATTGAAAATGTATTTTATAGAACCGCATGCAAGAGTCGCTGAAGCTGTTTGATTCCATTTGCAACAACAAATGGTTTACGGATACCTCGATTATATTGTTCCTGAACAAAAAGGATTTGTTCGAGGAGAAGATACGCAAGAGTCCGCTGACAATTTGCTTTCCCGAATACACAGGTAAGTAGCGAGAAAACAAATCATAAATCGAAATTATAAACTGTGATTAATGATTGATTTATTTTCTATTCTGTACGTCAGGTGGCCAGGAGTATGGCGAGGCGGCTGCCTACATTCAGGCTCAATTTGAAGCGAAAAACAAATCAACCTCGAAAGAAATCTACTGTCACATGACGTGCGCCACAGATACCAACAACATACAGTTTGTATTCGATGCTGTCACCGATGTCATCATAGCAAACAATCTGCGCGGCTGTGGCCTGTACTAAGCGGTTGGCTGTCGGCGGTTTAGCGGCGCAAAACGGGGACCGTTACGGTATTAAAAACAAAAGAAAACAAAACAAAAAATAAGTAAAAAAATATATATATATAAAAAGAAACTACAACAAAAAACAAACAGCGCGGGAGCACAACAACCCACCAGCATTGATCAAAAACAAACAAAGCAAATGATGATAGAACCAACCAACACACAACAACAACAACAACAACACAAACAAACACACTTACACACAAGAAAAGCAAAAGCAAAGCCCAAAGAACTTTTATTTGTATCTGTATGGAAAGGAGAAATTGCGCTTGAAAAGAAATGTGTCTAGAATCTGAAGGAATTCGTTTTGAGAAGGCAGCTGATAAAAATACTAGATGTGAAATGTGAAAAAGTGAAAGTGAAATCGCAGTCGCAGTCGCAATCGCAATCGCACATATTGAAAAGCATTTCCTATATTTGCATTACATTTGCATCATGCAAGCAAACATACATGTATGACATGAAACGCACAACATACACACACAAAAACAAACACACACACACAGTCAAGAACAGACACATTGAAACGCAAGCATTAATGCATAATATGTAGTTGTTGTTTGGTCTGAATAATTTTATAGAATTTCATAATTTATGTGTAGTTTAGTTTCTCGTGTATTTATTAAAAACCAAAACAAACAAAACACTAAAAAACAAAAAAGGAAAAACGAATAAGAAAACGAACCCCAAAGTAAACAAAAAAATATGAAAACAAATTAAAAATCGAATGAAATGAAATTATAATGATATGAGATGAGATGAGATAATTAATGAGAACAAAGTATATATGCATACTTATAGAAGGCATATTTACCGCATATATAAGTATATAAATATTATATTATATAAATATATTAAATGTTTCCTGTTGCAATCTCTTTGAAATTATTCATGCCATCAACGCTGCATTTCTCATGCTTGTTTAGGCTTAAGTTCAAAGTTTACAAACTCTGCGCAAATTACATTCAAATCAAACAATCCAAAACAAGAACAACAACAACAACAATACATCCCCTGGGCAAATGAAATTAGCAGAAGACAAACGTAAAAATTATAAAAATGCAAAGGAAAGAAATTGAAAAAGAAAACAAAACAAATTAACATTAAATGCATAACGTAATGATAATGCAAATGAACAAACCAAAAACAAACAAAATGATGATTACGAAACAAAAACGTAAACGCTCTAATTATTAAGGCCTAATTTAATTGATAAACAAAAAACACAAAGTAAACCGGTCTATAAATGAAGAGGAGAAAACAAAAGCAAGCAACTCTCTTAACTATTTGTATTTACTACAACAACAAAACAAACAAAAAAAAAAATGAAATGAAAATTTGCAAATTTAAAATTGCTAATTTTTGAATCAGCCAGCCATAATTCGATTCGATTCGATACGATTATCGATCGATCGATGTAAATTGTAATTTGTTGAATTTGCGTGTGTATAGAAGGATATAGAGAAAAGAGCGCCAGCTGATTGTGCGATACGATGATGAAGCTACAAATTGCACACAACCAACACCAAACACCATAAAAACAACAACAACAACAACAACATCACGCACAAAACAAACGCATAAAAACATCAACACACACGCACACATACACTCGACACGACACGAACACACACAAACTAACTATAATTTTTTGTACACTAATTTATTGTAATTACTATAATTTCGTTGCATTTATAAAGCCACATACGAATGTAGTTTGAAACCAAGAACAACAATTCAAAATATAAATCGAACAAGAGAACCTAAAACAAACAATCTCGCAATAGCAAAAACAACTGAACAGATAAATCTCAGCATAGATTGAAACAAAGATACAAACAACAAAACAAAAATAAAAAAAAAGAGAGAAAACAGTTCATTGTAAAACACAACATTGTATGTAATATTTATAAAAAGCATATACTATACACTATATACTATATACGAGTATACATAAAAATAATAAGAATAATAATAATATTAATAATGATAATAATAATAATATTAATTGTAACATTTATTGTATTTAGTGAATGGCATTTAACACTGTGCGTTGCAGCTGTTAATTTTGTTTAGTCTTATTTATACTTATGTATTTATGTGTATGTATGAGTATGCTTATGCATTTCTTTACTGTGTATCTATTGATTGTGCATTTTGATTTTACACAATGATAATGGAATTTATAATTGTTATTTTATAGTATTTTTGTATATTATACAACTCCGCTCTCTCTCTCTCTCTCTCTCTGTCTTTCTCGTTCCGCCGCATCTACTATGATTACTGCAACTTTTTCTTGTCTTCTCCCACACTGCAATCCCTTATTTTGCTCCCCGCGCCACACTTATGTTTTATAGTTTTTAAGCTTTATTTATGTAAACACATGCAACACACAACTTAAACACAAACAAACAAACACACACACACACAAAGAAAACAAAACAAAAACAAGAACAAGAACTTAGTAAGTTTATTAGCAAAATAAAATATCATTTAACGATTTAACAAATTTTTGAGCAATTTGCTTATAGAGAGATTGTTTCGAATTCGATTCTTGGGCAAAATCCAGTGTGTAACCTATGCAAAAGTTGTTGAACAACACATCTTTTGTATCTGCGAGATACGAGATACTTTTGTAGTTGAATGCCATGTTATGAGCAGTTTTCTAAAGCATACGCAATACAATTTGACAAAGTGAAAAACAAAAACAAAACCCAAACTAAATTAAATTTAACAATAAATGCATACAACAAAACACTCCTAAACCTTACCAAATAATAAAAACAAAAAACAAAACACACACACAAATAAATCCACATGAAAACAACAACAAACACTGTAATATTTATCGTATGTATTTTCCATTCAACTTGTAAAATTCTACCAAAATACAAAAATTACAAAAAAAAAAATCATTTTCAAATAAAAACTATTTATTCAAAAACAAAACAAAAAGCCAAAGTCTTTATTCCAAGCATATTCTACTTACAGCTGAGGCTAATTGAGCAACAAAAATTTAGACAAGATCAAATTTTTAATTGGAAGCATGCCCCAGGCAAGGGCAACACACACACACACTCAAACACACGCAAATAAAAATGCAGACCATTTTCACAAAAAAAAAGAAAGATATGTAAATCAAAGTTAAGAAAAGCTAAGCTAAGCAAAGTAACCGGTTGAAACTCTTTTCTAAGTTGACTAAACTGTATGTAATTATATAAACTATAAAAGTCAAGCTCACACATATATTTATGGAATATTTAATTCAATCCCAAAACCAAGAAACAATGTAATTTATAAATATTATAAAGCCGAAGAAAATACAAAGAGTAATTCATTTAACTATTAAAAAGAGAATAAAATAAATAAAGTAAAACAAGCGATCGATCTATAAAATACAAAAGAAAAAAATATATATATACAATACATACATATATGTATATTTATAAAGAGATGACAAATGAGAACTTACCACACACATCTGTACTATATATTTTTCTCGTAAACCGGAATCTTACTTCTATTCCATACAAATCGTAATATCGTAAATACTTACCATAAATGGCATATAGTATGAAAGACTATCCCTATTTTTTAAAATACTCATACAAGAAGTCGACTATAATTTAACTTGGAACTTAGCGAACGTCTAGCTCAACTTTGACTACAAAACAATTTACATAAAAAAAAACATAATATATTAATATATATATATAAACAATATGCATATACCATTACTTCATAAAGTTAATAAGCAATTTTTGCATATTTTCCATTAATAAATTACATAAACAAATTCAAGTCATAGCAAACATAACGAGTAATTCATATTTTTCTATACAACGGCTCATACAAGTTTTTTGCTCCGACTATGTAAACACTCTCACAAACACTGTCACACACACACTCAAATGCATACACACACACTCATACAACAAGCACCACAACTAAAGTGAAAGAGAATTAACTATTACTTTAATAGCAGTTAAACATTTCTAAGATACAAGTTTAATTTGCTGCAGAAAAAAATGATAAAGAAAATTTCATGAAAATCAAATAAAAAGAATTATAAATTTACTTATAATACAACACTCAACAAGAACAACAACAACAACAAATTAAATGTTCAAGTTTGTATTCAAGTGGAGAAATGATAGGAAAAGAATGTGGCAACATAAGGAGTTAATAGGTAGACAAACTTTAGATGTTGTATCTAATTTTTTAGCCTAATTCAAATTGCTTTCGTTGTCCCCGCATAACATACTACAGCAGATTTATTTACTTTGCATGTTACTAAATCGACCCACACATACAATGTATTTACGTATATAAGTAAATTATATAGCGTATATAAAAATATTATATGTATTTTGTCCAAATGCCGAATGAATTTAACATTTAACGTTTGACATTTTTATCAATTCTCCCCAAAAACGAGAGAATCTCTATCAATGGAATTATTTATTTGCATTCCTCAAAATGAACCAAGCCCTTGGCCCTTGAGCAGCAGTTTTTAAATGTGAAATGAGCAAAGTAAACAAAAAGAAAAACAGAATGGAAAACAAAATATAAATGAAAATAAAACCTTGAAAAACAAAAACGATAAATAATGAGAAAGCAAATTGAATCGTTGAATTACAAATTTAATATGATTACTTAATAATAATACGAGAGAAAAACAAATACAAAATAAATAATAAAAATTAAAATGAAACGAAAAATGTTTGTATGTAAAAAAACTCAAAATGTTAGATCATCTAAAATTTAAATAAAATTAAATTTAAACAAAAACGATACATGCTTACGATCTTCACTATTTCGTTTCAATTTTTAAGTTCTGCAGCTATTAATTTTTGCATAGAGTATTTATTGCAGTTAATAATTTTTGAAGTATCAAAAGGGAAACATTGATTTTTCTCTCTCAATAAAAAATTTTGACACTTTTACTTTTCAAAATTTATTTATTTTTATTTTAATAGCCTTTAAAAAAAATTAAATAGTTTTTTGCACATACATTCATTATTCAATTATTATTATATATTAATATTAGGTCTTTTGGGCTACATCTGCAAAAATATCCATTTTATCTTTTTAAATAAGTTTCATATCCATTAAAGTAGTCCTTCCCATATGCAAAACGCTTGTAACAGATTTTTATAGTTTTTGAAATATGCTACAAAATAACTTTTCGTTTATAGCTCTTTTACTAATTGGTTTAAATCTTTTCTATCTATTCAAAATACCTTCCACTGAGCGGTCCTTTAAGTTTAGGGCATAGTTTGAAAGCAAATATACTAATTCATACAAAGTTTTCATTAAAGCATTTCTTACATTTTTTTTTTTCAGTCGGGATCTGATCTTTCTGACGCTGAAATGGTCACTAAAAATTGTTTTCACTGATTCCAGCTATGTCAATCAGGCGTTGTACAGTCAATTGAAGATTTTCACTACCTTTATCGGATAACAATAGTAATTAGCCTTCCTTATCATGGATTAATTCGCTTAAACGCTTTTTTACAGATTCATCTAGCAACCCAAGCTGTCTGATCTGTAGCTGCTCTGCATAATCCTGAACATCCGATTGCAGACAACTCACAAATATGGTCTGCGATAAAGCGTAGTCGACATGGGCTTCATAGATGCTTCCCAGGTGCAGTAAATCCGAGATGAGAACATTGTCTGAACTCTGCCAAATCTCCTCGCCATTGTAGGGCACAATACCAGAAAGACGCACATCCAATGCCAATGGTTGCACTTGCTGCAATTCCAAGGGACAGTTAAATAGCTCTGAAAGTTTCGCATGGTGGATGACAGTGCTCAGATCTAAATGTTTGACGCGTACAGTTGTGTCCGGGGCACTAGAGTTGGGCAAAAAGGTGATGCAGACACGCTCAAATCTGTTGTCTGTCATTCGACGAACACAAATCTGTTGCAGTTGCACATCACTAACTGCCACACGATGCTCGGTAGTGGCAAAGTGGCTACGTAATTGCTGCTGCAGTTCCGCATAGCGTTGTGGCATAGACAACGATTGCCAGGGGCACTTAGTGGTTGCACGCTGTGACACTAAACGTGCTGCAAAGTGCGACGGCGTGCAGATCTATAAGGAGAAAGAAAAATAAATAAAATAGTAAGAGATACTCGCTACAATACAAGAAAAACAGCGGTATTATTCCTAAAATATACCAAAATAAAACAGCAAAAATTATAAAACTATACCAACGATTATATCTGGTATATTAGTATAGAATTGTATTAAAACAAGTAAGAAAGCTACAGTCGAGTGAACTCGACTGTGAGATACCCGCTACCCATTTTGAATAAAAGCAATATATTTTGCGGTATTATTCTCAAAATATACCAAATATACTGCAAAAATACTAAAAATATACAAAATAGTATATGTGGTATATCGATATAGTACCGCATTCAAAATATACCATAGACGGCACAATATACCAGATTGTCAGCCAAAGCAACTCAGACCCCTAGTAAGTAGGCGTTTTTGCCCATACAAAAGTATTTCTTTAATAACTTCGACAATTTCTATTTGATCGCAACCAAATTTTCAGGGATCATAAATACTATAGTTATTACTGTATATACCAAAATTCGTAACTCTAGCTTTACGCGTGTTTTTCGATTTTTTTGATTTGCAGGGGCGGATGTGGGCGTGGCAAAAATTTGAAACAAACTTGATCTGCGTGCAAACATAACAAATGCTTATAGCTCTATCTCTTATAGTCTCTGAGATCTAGGTGTTCATACGGACAGACGGACAGACGGACGGACGCTGATCAAGAATATATGTATATACTTTATAGGGTCGGAGATGCCTCCTTCTACCTGTTACATACATTTCCTGCCGGCACAAAGTTATAATACCCTTCTACCCTATGGGTATCGGGTATAAATATACCATATAGTGCACGAAATACCAGATTGTTAACAGAAGCAACTAAGATGCCCATGCAAAAGTATTACTTCAACAACTTCTACAATTTTTGTCTGATCGCAATCAAATTTTCAGGAATCATAAAAATTATAGATATTTTTAAATGTACTTTAAATTTACGATTATCGATTTGCGAGGGCAGTAGTGGCAAACAAATTATGTACATATATGATTATCTCTTATAGTTTAAACGGACGGACGGACAGACGGGCATGTCTATATGTATTGCCTCTATATTGTTGACGGTGATCATGAATATATATACTTTATAGGGTCGGAGATGCCTCCTTCTGCATAGATATATTTCCTAGAGGCACAAAGGTATAATTTCCTTTTACCCAATGTATGGCGGGTATTAAAAGATTCCTTAGAATGGTAAAAATATATGGTAATGTTTTATGAGGGTAAAAAGCAGTTCTCACTTTGAGCAATTGAAACCGTATAAGGCCTCCACTAGGTACAGTTGCGCAGCTTCTATCGATATCCGACAGCAAATGACGATATTGGCAGGTAGACAATATGCGGCAGCTACCATAAAGCAACATCACAGGACACAGCACAGCCTGGCGGGCAATCAAGGACTCCTCGCGTGTTGTCAGCAGCTGTGAGTACGCCTTGGCAAGCTGCTCGTCAATCGGTTGGCCATGCTGTTGCATAAACTCAAGCAGTTGTGGCAACGATTGTTGGCTCTGTCTATCGAGCAGCACAAGCGATCTCAGTTGCTGATCGGACTCAGCTGGCAGCAAGGCATTGCGTATTTCCCCCTTGTAGACTGCAAAACGCTTACGAAACTGACTCCAAGTAGGCGGCATGTTAAAGTGCACCATACTCTGAGCGTTGTCCACTTGCAACTCGGGTGCATGCGCCTGCAGCAATAATATTTTACCAGCGTGCTGTAAAAAGCCAAGACTATATTAGGTTACATTAAGTAGAAGAGTTTTGCTTGCTGACCTTTCGCTGCCACTGCTCAATGCTTTGCTTATCCTGGCGACCGCGATGCAGCAAAATGTCGTAACTGGACAATTGCTCCTTTAACTCTAATAAGTCTTCATGTCGGGCACAATAAATCAAAGTGCGCTGTTGCTGAGGTGAATGTGTTTGCAAGTATGCCAACAATTGCTGCAGCTGCTCCTCGAAGCTGTTGCCCATTTGCACTTGCCACGAGCAACCACCATAAGCTGCAGCTTCCAATAGATCCTTGAACAGCAACAATGGCTGCTTAGCGTGCTGCAAAATCGGCTCCATTTCCTCCGCTAACCAAAGTCGCGTGGTAACTACGATTTGGGTCGATGGACATTGTTTATAAAGCGTTAATTTGAGAGATTGAAAGCAGCTGCCGGCATAGGCAAGCAGCCTCTCCAGCTCATCGAAGACCAAGCATCCAATGGGAGCCGATCTGAATAGCTTGTCTGACTGCAATGCACTCAGCTGCTTTGTGGTGGTCAAAAGCAATCCATGACCCCTGGCAAGCATCTCAGTTGCCTGTTGATTGGTTGTACAGCAAGTTGCAAATTCCTGAATGTCCAGCTCAAGTGCAACTTGATGTTGCACCTCTAGCAAACGCTTGCGAGTCGCCACGAGCAGAATTGTAATGAATTGATTTCCCTTTTCTCTTACGCGCTGACAAAGGGGTTGCACATACTCATCTAAATTGCGCTTGGCGGAGTCTATTAAGATTACTGAATCTCCTCCAATTATTTGTGAGCTCAGCACATCGTGCTCTGACTCCTTGGCTGGCTGTTGGCGATGCACAAGGCAATCCATCTGGAAGGCAACAAGTTAATCCTTCTATGTAAATGTGCGTTTTATTTGTATATAAAAATATAATGTTGATTTTGTTTAGACTAAGGCTATATCTCCCGCTTCAATTTCTCTCGCATTCTATAAGCTAATTTCTAGTCTAACAGTTTCTTTTTCGACTTGGGAGTCGAAATGGTTCGCAACGAGACGCGACGCGGCGTCTTTGCGTTTGGCGTGGTCGGTTTTGGCGAAGCACCAACTGAAGTTGCAGTTGCAGTTGCTGTTGCTGTGACTGTGGGTGCTGCTTTAACTGGCGTGCCCTCTTGTGTGTCCTCATAGACCAAGCGAATGTCCTCGGTGCGTTCGCAAGTCGCCTCGTTAATAGTCAATTGCGGTTCCTCCGAGGATTTTATTTCCTTTTTGCTAGCTGCCGCTTCATTCTCATTAGCCAAAGGTGTCACATCCTCCTCCAATGGCCAGGCATCCATGGCTTCTTCAACGACGACGGGCGCATTTACCGCAGGTCCATCGAGGAGCACACGTGGCGTCCGGCGCACAGCAATGGGTGTGGCATGTCGGGCGGGCAGTGATTTGGGCGTTAACGTATTGCTATTGCTACTCCCGGGCGTGCGAGGCTGGCGACGCACCTGAATGGGCGTCACTGGCCTGGACTGCTTCTCCGGCAGCTCGAATTTCTCATCGGAGCTGATGATCTGTCTGTCGAGCACCGCCTCAATGGGTTTGGGCAGGAGGCTATACTGCAGCTTGGGCTTGCTTTGCACTGGCTCCACTGAGTCGCTGATTTCGGTGGCCTTGCGCTTGATCGCAATGGGCTTTGCCTCGCTCACAGTGGGCGTGGCATCGGTACCTTTACGCGGCGAACGGAGTGTTGCAATCGGCGTTGGCTCGGCGACTTTACGCGGCGATCGGCGTGTTGCAATCGGCTGCGGCTCCGCGACTTTACGCGGCGACCGTCTAAAGGCAATGGGCGTGGGTTTCACCACCTTTTCAGTTGATTCAGCTGGCTTGGGGCTGTTCGCGGAGGTGGCAGAGCTGCTGCTCTGCAAGGACGAATCATTGTCGGCATCCAAATCAGTTTCAGCGCTGTCCTTGTCCTTAAGCGGACTGCTTTCCTGCTTGCTGTCAATGATATTGGGCTTGCCCTTCTCCTGTAACGGTCGACGTACAGTTGACTCATCTATGGACGGCTTTCGCCTTTGCTTCTTGATCTTGCGACTGCGTTGTGGTGCATTCTCTATCGACATGGTGACAGCGCACAGCACTGCTTCCATATCCTCATAGCGTTCGCCCAGCTCAGTCTCGTCAAAGCTGATCAGCGAACAGAAACCATCAGTGCTGGAGACAATCAACGTGTTGCCATCGTTTGACCATGTCAAATCCGTCAGTCGTGTATAATGAATGTTGGATACAATGGCAAACGGCACCGGTTGCTGTGTGTCGAAGAAGAACACCGAATTCTTTGTGGCCACCGCATAAATCATGCGATATGGCAACGTTATAATTGGCGGATTCTTCTCGGCATTGAAGGGACGCAAGCGATACAGCACAGGCGAGCAACGCACGGCGACAGTGTATTCATTGGGGAAGGGCAGCACAAAGGCGGGCTTGCTCAAATCGTAGCGACTGTAGCCATAGGTGGTATGCGAGGGCTTCAACACGCCATCGTAGTCGGTGACACCAGCAGGCGTCAGCAACAGTTTGGCATCGGGTGTGAAGCAAATGCGCCGAAAGAACGTCTGCAGTGTGCCATCGTGATAGAGACGCACATTGCGGCCATGCAACTCGTGTCCCTCCTTTACAGGCAGCGTAGTCTTACTCACACGATACAGACAGCGTCGTGTGCTTACATCGAAGATGCGTAGATTTCTGGAAATGCACATGAAATTGTCAAAAAAACCAAACAACATTTTCTAAGCATAAAAATCAACTTTACCTATCTGTGCTCATGGTGGCCAAGTACTGATTTGCCGGATCCCAAGCCACACCCTGCACATATCCCTTGTGATCGTCCAGTATGGCCAGCGACTTGCCCTTGTGCACATCCCACAACATGGCCGTGTTGTCCACCGATCCCGTCAGCAAAAATTGCGAGTTTGGCGCCCAGCACAAGTCGTAAACATCCTCGCGATGACCCCGCAATACCTTTTGTGGCCGCCACATCTCGCGGTTCAGTTCGCTATTACCCTCGGAGTCGATAAAGTTTGGCACATCGTTTTCCGCCTTCTGCACCCATAAGAAGATCACACTGTCGTCATCACCAGAAGCTAAGAGTTCCCCATTGGGTGACCATCGCACAGTGTTCACAGCTCGTTGATGCTTCGTCAAATCCGCCGCCAATTCCAATACCATGTCCTCACCTCCGCTTCCACCCTCCCCCTCCACAGTTCGGTTCAAATACCAAATGAGAACATGGGTGTCGGTGCCACCGGAGGCAAGACGACACATTGCATTTGGTGGTAAGGAGCCGGATTTGGGTTGTATATCCACACTTAACACAGGGTCGCGGTTGTGCCACGAAATTTCGGGTATTTTGCACTTCATTCTGGGACTATTACAATTAACTTACTATATTTTATTTTGCCGAGAGAATGCCGACTTCGCGCCCAAAACTCAGACAGCGATGTGAGCTATTTAATAGCTATCAGCGATATTTCGCAAACGTAGCTATCGATTATTTATGTTGCTGCTTGCAACACTGGTTTCGATACATCGCGCAATAGTTAACGCAGCCAACTTACTGTTTTCGAACTCGAAATTCACAATTCGGCTGTCAAAATGGTAAACAAACACATTGCGCTCTGTTATTTTTGTGCATTTTAATTAAATTCATTTTATTTTAGTCAGTAACACTGCATACCGACGTGGGCGACATTAAAATCGAGCTGTTTGTAGAGTCGTGCCCCAAGGCATGCGAAAACTTTCTAGCCTTGTGCGCAAGTGACTATTACAGTGGTTGTTGTTTTATCAGGAATATCAAGGGATTCATTGTGCAAACCGGCGATCCCACAAACACAGGCAAGAATGGACAATCTATTTGGGGTACAAAGTTCGATGATGAATTTAAAGAGACAATTAAGGTAAGTAACAAAAGCTAAACAATAAAATCAATTGAAATGAACGTTTCCCATTATAGCACACAGATCGCGGAATGGTCTCTATGGCGAATAATGGACCCAATGCAAATGCCAGCCAGTTCTTCATCACCTACGCGGCACAGCCAAATCTGGACTTGAAATACACACTCTTTGGCCGTGTAATCGATGGCTTTGATGCGCTGGATGAACTCGAAAAGCTGCCCGTGAATCCCAAAAACTATCGCCCGCATGTGGACAAAAAGATCAATGGAGTAACGATTCATGCGAATCCTTTGGCTGCGTGATAAATAACAAATATTCAACTTGATGCTGTACACATACTATATTTTTCTTTTGCTACTACTTAAGTTTACATAAACATTGTTTTTTTTTTATATCATTTACATACTAATTAATTGAGAAACAGCAAATTGTGCAAAAGTTGCTAAAACTAGGTCTTACAATCAGCAAAGTTGTCAATCATTTAGTTTAGTTTAGTTATGTATATAAAATTGCATTGCTTAGTTTCGCATGAATTTTGATTTAGCATTTACATCTTCTTCGAACACACTTTTGCACTTAAATGGAGAACCTTAAGAGTAGAGAATATGCATGATGATTTTTGTAAAAACGAATAACTAGAAAAGTAAAAACAAATGCTAACACGAATCTCGCAAGAGTTTCACTACAAATAGGACTATGGATTATGTGGATTTGCCATTTGTGATTGTCTTGGCGGGCTTCGGATGATCCTTCATGTACTGCTCAAATATCGAACGAATATCGGCCAAAGCCTTGCAAATGTGTTCCGAAAATCGATGGACATCCTGTAATGAATACAAAATTAGCTCACGTCGCTTTATAGACCAATTTCTTGATGGACTTACGGTTTGCGGACACGTGGTCTTTGCTGAGATATGGAAGAAAATTAGATTTTCACCGGCAATGATGTAGGAGACACCATAACCATCATCAGCAACAGGGCCAAAACCGCCGCCAGCACTGATGCAATTCGGATGCTTCTTCAAATCCATTTTGGGCGTTTGGCCGTGAGGTGTTTGACTAGTGGACAGACGCCAGGGCTCACTCAGCACCTCGTTCAGGAAGGGCGAGTCGACTTCCAGGTACTTGGACACCACATACAAACAGAAAAGATGGCGATCGATGCCGTTACCACACATGGCATCCTGATAGCCCAACTGATGACGGTCGCAGGCATCCTGCAGCAACTTCACCCGATGATCATTCTGCAATGTCAAAGGGAATTAATAAATAGCATATCTAATGCAATATTCGATTTTACTCACCGTTGTGTTGGGGTCTTGCATAGCCTTAACCCATGCAGATGACTCAATAGTGCAGGGACGGACTGTTTCAGTGCGTCCTTCGCGGAACAGACGTGTCATGGAGGCTTCGTACGTTAGCGAGAAGCGGCCAGCATCGCGATAGTAGGCCAACTGCAGAGCCATCTGAATGTACGCATCTGGCGATAGACGGCATTTCTTCATGAATCCCTTGCCGTACTCTTGGTGCACCAGGATGCGCAGATCGACCTCGTTGCACAGCTTGGTGGCACAGATGGTTGCCTCCTCGATCTGTGGCAGACATGGTTTCAGATCCCAGTTGAGACGCGTTGGCGTCGGGGGCTGGAACTCAGGTGTGCCTTTTGTATTGCCCGTCTCGTCATATCTAACAGAAGAAGAGTGGCAGATAAAAGCGCGATTAATTGAGCGTTATGTGCAGATGTTTGGAACACAGAGAAGCAATGTTAGTTGGTTGGTTAGTATAAACTTTAAAGTAAGTTGTGTTAGTCATGAAATGAATTTAGAAATTTAGTTAATAACAAACACAGCAGTGCACAGTTCTATAACATGTAGTTGTCATGGCAATTCACGAGATCAATTATACCATGACACTATGAAGTAAGGGATTATAGAACTGCTTCATAAGTTTAGTGCTTTTAGTTGGAATTTAGTTTTACCCATCAATATCATCACCAAATATATATTCCCATAGATGTCCCATAACCGGAGCGTCCGCCCTAAAATAAAATGTACAAATTATTGCATAAATTATTGCCACAACCAAGCTTAAATTTAAATTATAAATACAAATTATAAGTTAAATATAAATGTCGTTTATAGTACAAATGCCTGGAGCCTCACACCATCAAAGAATGCTAGATATATGTTTGCAATTTACCCTTCGGATACAAGATCGTCAACGATCAGATTCTCCCACATGTGTGAGGCGATGGCAGCATCAGACCTTAACAATATATATTATATTTTATAGAGTTTGAATAACGAATCTTTTGCTAACTCCTGACAGCTGAAAAAACATTGTGCGTAATTAACAATTGATTTAGAACTTACCACGTGTGCTCGGCATTGAAACCGACACGTCCATTGGTGCCCACGCAGACGGTGAAGCACTTGTCGAACCAACGATTGTAGCCATTGCCATGGAGCAGCTTCTTGCCAAACGAATCCAACAGCTCGGGACGCTTCAGATCAAACTCGAAGGGCTCATCGTCGAGGGAGAGCACAAAGGCAGCCGATTCAATGGTGCGCAATGAGACGTGATTCACACCACGCGAGAAGAACGTGTTGCGTGTCTCGGCCCACTTGGAGCGATTCCAGGCAGTCAAAGCAGCCAAATGCTCTTCACCTTCCACTGGTGTGGCCTTGGCCTTCAGTATGTCCTCAATTTGACTGTAAAAATATGTAGATATAGATTTAATAATAAGTTGTTATATAATAACAAGATTAAACTAGCAAAACTTTTCATCTATTGATAAATGATAAAAGAGACGATTTTAAATGTTTTCTTTAGGTTAATGAACTGCAGATTACTGCAGTTCAATATGTAATGTGTTTGCATGGCAAAGCAATCATTAACGAGGGAAAATATTTGAATATTTTAAAACCTTAACTTACTACTTAGAAAGATTTATGTATGCTCAGATCTGAACTTCTCTTTTTTAGGCTATTCATTCATAAATCAATCACTTAGAAAGAAGACTTTTCTTTACTACTGTACTTACACTTGCAGTTCACAGGGGCGCAGAATGCGGCCCTTGTAGTAGATGAGCATCTTGTAATAGCAGCCCTTGTGTAGCACCACAATGTAGTTGGAATCCCTGTAGTGCACAATGCGATCGGTTTCGAGTCCTGGAATGCGTGCCGTGTTGAAAGTACGCTCATATTGCCACGAACACAAGGGAATCATGCCCTGCACCATGATGGGCTGCAACTCCTGATGCTCAATCAGACGTCTGAAGTTGAGCAGCAAGGAGATGACATTGGCGGCACGTGCCGACTGGACGCTGGTGAGATTCATGAAGATGGCATCGGTGCCATAGAAATTGCTGTTGACACAGAGAGGACTGCGACCGCGCAAGTAGACGTACTCCTCCCACCAATCAGAGACGTAGTTTGTGGACCACCAGCTCTTGAGGATGAGATACCATTGCAGTTTCTTGCCAATCGTTTGCTCAAACTCCTTGGCCAATCCCTCCATGCGCTTGTAATTGTCATCATCGAGCAGCGGACGCACCGAGCGCAGATAACGCGTCATCGTATTGTGCACGGAGGGCAATGGCAGGCGTGGCAACGAGCCCTGAAAACTGTACAGTCCTGGCTTATTCCAGCTGGAGAGGACACGCACCACAGCCACCCAGAGCATGGTGGGCAAGGATACACGACTGCCAGGCGCTCGCGACTCATACATCCAGCCCTTGTAGATGAGCAACAGCTTCAGCGTGTAACGCATCGTAAAGCAGATGGACAACCAGATGACGAGCGCAGCTAAAAAGCAGGCGGTGATCTGCCAATTCATTGTGTTGCTGGGCAGATGAACGAGCAGTCTGTTGGTCAGATTAAACGGCGCCTGATAGCCGGCAAAGTGCAGACCCAACGCAATTGCTGTGATCAGCCAAAGACTTTGTATGTGCGCCGGATACACGCCATTTCGGATGCCATTCTAAAGTAAAAGAAATTCGATTAATATTCATTTCGATGTGTTGTGAGATGGGTTATCTTAGAACTTACCCTGGCGCGTGCCATGCGCTTCTTCCAGGAACGCACACCGGAGTTCCACACGAGATTGAGCACCTCATGGTCATAGTTGATGTCGAAGCCCTCGTGCGTGATCGCAAACGAGAAGGCGACGGCGGAATGGGCTTCAGCCATACCGAGATTAAGTAGTTAATCACGCTGCAATTATAAATCATCGAAAAGAGATAATGTTGGGGGATTAGATTAGATACGTGTTATAATCACAAAAATTACTTGTATCTACATCCAGCAGATCCATTATGCAGTCATTAACTTTGCTTAGGGCTTTACGCGGGGGTCTTAATTAATAAAACTGATAAGCAAAAATTGCGGTTTGATTATTCGATACATGCTGACAGTTAAATGCGGCTCAGGTAACAACGATATGGTCGGGAATGTTTGAGGGTGAGATACGCAAAACATATAGATAATATTTCAACTGTAATTAAATTTTCATAAATTATTTAAAGTGTGATTAATATTGTGACGACTCATTAAACCTGACTGGGCCCATTGATTGATAGGTTGAATAACATATTTAAGCTACGTCGAACTTATTTGGAAATATTGTTATCACTAGCTATTAAATTCCTTAATCCCTTTGAACTTTACATTACACTAAGTTATAATACTTTTCACCTCTGCAGGTACCGAGTATAATTAGCACATTAATATCGCTTGTAATCCGAAGCTTCTACTCTTTCTACATGCGTCGTAATAATGTGCTTTTTGAACTTTGATATTGATCGCAGCTTGCACATCTCGCTCATTGTGTTTTATTGTTTAATTGTATGCGAGCGTGTGCTTACACTCGCGATGTCATAACACAGAATTCTCGGGCTATTGACGTCACCAAATACTTCTCGCATTGTCTGCGAGATAACCCCTCATAAGGACCATTATATATTCCCAGATTGCTGCAAGCTCAGATGACTGAATGACTGGCTAGCTGGCAACCATTACCCAATGATTATGTCTCTCTCTCTCTCTGTTTGGGAGTAGCTCTTTGTTTAGCTTGTTTGTTTGCAATTCTATTAACATTTGATTGGAGCAATCACAACAACAAGTTCGAGTACTCTCGATACGTAGTTAAGATTGATTTATCTAGTGTTTTTTATTGACAGCGAAAGAGAGAGAGAGAGAGCGTCAAGAATCGTGAATTGATGGCAATTTGCATTGTTTAGTATGCATACTAATTGTTAATAACAAATATGAGTGGGCTATCTTATTTGTTGTATTTGCTTGTTTTGCTGCGCGCAAACTTGAAATGTTGTTTTCTGTCTAACCATAAACCTTGGTTCACTTGAACTCCAGGCAAAGAGCTCGACTTCAGCTGAAGGCCAAGCAACAACCGCAACACAAACAACACGAACAACAGACAATCGACAATAAACAAAAAAACCAAGCTCAAGCAAACGAATGCAAGACAACAGTTTTATTTTCGTTTGACCTACTTTTCAGGTAGTGGCCACGCTGCGTATGCGTAATGTGCGTTTTCTAGACGATCGCTACCGGCTTTTCAATACACATTTATGTATTTATTTGCGTGTCTACATATTTATTTATTCGTTTGTATTGGAGACAGAGCAAAGCAAGAGCAACAACATTCAAACGAACTGCTGCTGTTGATGTTGTTATTTTATTTTATTAATGTGATTTATTTTGCGCTTAGCACGAAGGTTCAAAGTCCAATCATATATTATTTCTTTGCCATATTCCTCATCTTGTATTTTTGTTGTTGTCGGCAAACGGGTTCATAAATTTGAAATGCCTGTTGTTGTTTACTTGGGAGCTTTGTCGAAAACCGAAGCATCTAGAGGCAGTGCAGCCTTCTTTCCTTTTATATAATAACCAAAAACAAAAACTAGACAAATCTCTTACAAAAAAAATAGTCACTGATAAGAGACGTAAGCGTTCTTACCTGCTTATCAGCACGGTCCCAATTCAAATTGAAGTGAACACTTAAAAATCGAGTATTGTGTGGCATTAGTATAAGTAGGACAATGAGGGAAAGTCAAATAAACAAGAGCAAAGCAAATTAAACGTGAGCCATGAGAAATTGCAATGCAATGCAGAAATTTTCTCTACTGTTTCTGTTTTTGTGACCTTCAATTATTCGAGGTGAAAAAGAATAACAAAGTGTGCAAAACAAACCTTTCAATATAGTCGTCTTGTTTATTTGTATGCAAATCACTCAATTACTTATTGATTAAATTGATATTAATACGAGAGTGTAATTAGTTAAATGTCACAAATGCAATATCGAAATTTCCGTAAATAGCCTTGATTATTTGTGAGCGCAGAAAACGTTACGAAATTAGGCAAAACAACTTGATCGCTTGAACGACGAGCGTTAACTGATTCAACTGTGCTGCGGTGTTGAGGCGCATGGGGTCTCGTCGCCGGCTACAGATACACATACAGTTGCACAGCTACAGCAATAATTACATACATAACTGAGCGTGTGTGAGTGCGCAAGTGTGTGCAGATAAGATACGTTTGGGTGTCTGCCTTTTGGCTGCGTCACACGCAAAGATAACCAAAGCGACAGAGTGAGAGAGAGAGTGAGGCAATGCAAGAAGGGGGGCTCGCTTTGCATTGCAGAGAACACGGGTAAGAGTGAGACAAAGAAGCTGATGGACCATTGTCGGTCGTTGTCATCGTGTCGTTCTTCATAGTTCGCCATAGAGAGCACACTGACACGCGTGCAGACACTCACACACACACTTTTATCGTGTTGTTTGTGTAAGTTTTGACATGTGCATTTTTGCTCGATCCACGCCCCCTTCTGGGGGCCAGGACTGTGTCATTTATCTCTCCCGAGGCGCAACTATAAAAATAGCAATATATATGGGGATCACCAGATAAATGGAACTCAATTGTCGACCAGAAAACTTATAACCGGACAGACATATAGAAATATGAAAATTTATTATGCTCGTGTCAAGCATATTTATACACAAACTGATAAAAGAAAAAAACTAGACAAATAAAAGCACATTTCATTATTGCACTTTGAACCGTGGCGTAGACATATCTGGAACAAGTTCCACTCACAGAACACTTAAAACAAAAAAAAAGGTAATAAGCTAATATTTATGCAATTGAAGTGCTTAAAGTGTTTTTCCAGTGAAACGACCGCAAACACCCTTGCAGGGGGTCCACAGAAGCTCTTCAACTGATAATGTTTTATCAATAGTTCGCAGTACGTTGTTTTTTTTTTCTTTTTTCAATTTTTGTATTTGCTTTAGTTCATTTATGATACGATCTGAGAACATCAAAAATAGTTATTTAAGAGCAGTGATAAGATATTATTTATAATATAATTCCTTCGCTTTCTTTTTCTGTGTTTTATCGCGAATTATCTCAAATTCAAAGTTCAATTGTACTGTGGGGTCGTTTAATAAAGTAGAACGCAATTTAACGAGGGGGACGGACCCTTATCAATCAAGTCGATAAGAAAAATTGGCACGCGGCTTGTACGCGTAATTCTCAAGTATTGCCAAATTTTTACTACGAAGTAACAATATAACAATTAATGACGCATTGAAGGCGTCTGGTTGGCATTTTTATTTTTTGTCTATATTTTTGGCACAGACAAGAAAAAGTCGGTTATCAGACAAATTAACCGAAAGCTTCTTATCACAAAATTCTGAAGAGTCTAGGGGATGTTGATAAAACCAAAAAAAATTCCCAAGTATTTCATGCCAAAAAAAGGGGGCAATATTTTTTTGAACCCCTCGTTAACAACCTTGACAGATCATAAGCTTCCATATCGGCTTTTATAACTGAGCCACATCAACATACTATATGTGTATGTGCACACTGAAGTATAAATAACAATCATACGCGTGGACTTTGAACTGTAAGCAAACTTGAAATACGAAATGTGAACGAAATCCTCAGATCGCGTCGCAGTCGTGACTCTAACGACGTCTCTGAAGAGAGAGGGAGCGGGAGTTTATTTCGTATTCGGATGTGATCTGCGCTGTTAAATCATTCACAACGGGTTGAATGCACAAGCTTATGAAATCAGTTTAAAATATTTTAATGTAAAAGTAGATTATTTTCGACAACTGTGTTAGAGGAACTAAAGTTTCGTTAAGTATTTAAGTTGGTTATTCGTGCATATTTTCTTAAGGTTTCGCCATTTGTTGTTGTCTTTTTCAATTAGTTCGTGCCTCTCACACCCACACTCTTGCTTTGACTTGCTCCCACACAATTGCACCTGTCTGCGTTCGCTTGTGAATTTGTGTGTGTGTGAATGTGTGCTGTCTCTTTCTCAGATGTGTTTACAATGCAAAACAGTAATGCTTGTTGTTATTGGTGCTGCTGTAGCTGCTGCTGTCTGTCGGAGAGCTTTCGCTCACCCACTCAACTGAGAGAGAGACAGAGAAAGAGCAAACAACGAACTTTTTGTGGACTTTGAACCTCGCTGTTCGAGTGTGTGAAGAAGAGAAGAAAAATTTAAAAACAAACCAACAGCAGCTAGCAATAAAAACAATCTCAACGCCAGCAGCATAAGCAACGAACAGCGCAGCGGCAGCAAACTGTGTGGTAATAGTTGTTTTTTTATATATATGTACATACATATGTATATACATAGATATGTACATAGGTATGTATTTATTGCTGTTTCCCGCAACGAGTTTCCAAGCCGTTGGCTACTGCATGTGAGTGGAAAATGAAAAAAGAGGGGCTTGCTTGTGACCCAAATATCCGAAACAGGTTGAAGTTGTTTTTATTAGTTAGCAGTATTAAGCAATGCAACGCTGAGTGGGTTGCTGTGCCAACTAATTCGACAGGTAAGCGTAACTAAGCATTAGTTAGGACTTTAGGTTAATGCACAGCGCCTGCGTAAGATAAGACGCCTTTTTTCTACCCCATCTATACACAAACAAAAGTGAACAGCAACAAACCCTCCTTCACTTACGTACACAAATTCTCGTACACACTTTCGTTGCGGCCAGAACTCGTTTTAATTTCAAGCAAATTAATGGCGATTGTTAGCTTAATCCAAATGCGCTTAACGCTTACAATGTGTGTAAAAGCGAAACGAAGAAAACACACAGAAGACGAAAATCAACACAAAAGCAACAACAAACAGCGACAGCGACTACGATGACGCGCGCGCAATGTTGTAAACGATGCAACGGAACGAAAGAGACTGAACTTAAAAATGAGCGCACCATCGACTTGAGCCTGCAAACTGTAAAAACATTGGCGAGAGTGGAGCAACAACAACACAGCAATGCGCAACTCGAATGTTCGAACATATGATCGAAGCTAGCGCAACGCATGGGTTGGCCACAAAACAGGGTGATTCAAATTAGAAATGCAATTTCATGTTTTATTTTCATTTCGTTTCATTTCCACATTTCATATGCGTATATAAACTTGGAGTTTTGTCTTTCAATTTTTGAGCTTAACCTATGCAAAACTTATTTGTAGTATGTACCGCAAAACTTATTCAACAGGCTCGGCCTTTGGCTGTTCCTTGCTCTCGGCGGGTGGTGGATTGGATAATCCGCGTATGCTCACATCATATACAACTTCCTCGATCTTTTTCACATCGTACTTTAAAGCATCAAATCGTTTGCGCAATCCATCATTTTTCATATTTAGCAAACGGAATCCTGTATTCAAGTCGCCAATGAAATGAGAAATATTGAGGGGACGCTCGTAGTCGCCCATTGTGACGGAATTTGTGGCGAAACGTGACAATTCTGAGGCAAGCAACAGTATGCCCAACAAATAGTCTTCAATATCCAAGTGGAAGCCATCCGAATGCTTAGTTTTTACTGTTAATGCAAATTATTATTAAACATGTATGCAATACATATACAATATACATAGATTTGCTTATTGTCTCTACTTACATCCAAGCATTTCAGCTGCCGTTTCGCGGGTTACCAAAAAACCCGCCTCCAGATAAATAACCAAAGCAATCAGAAATATCAAACGTTGAGTAATGTATGTCCAATGATCAGAGTAGCTGTATGTACAGTAAAAAGTTACACATTAAACGCCTACAATTATATTTTCTTAAGCTCTCTCTTACCGGTAATATTGTCCAGCCGGCACCAAAACGGCCAACTTTTGATATTTTTCAGCGCAGGCTTCGATTTGCTGACGTGCCAAACCGCAAGCACTGCTGACTATTGAAATAAATATAGTCGTTAATAGATATGTTTAATGATAGTTATAGACTTACCTTTGCTTAAATCGGAGTGTATGATCTGCAATTGAATTGTTGCATCCTTGGCCAAGTGCTCAATCTCCCGCACTACAATACGAATGTTCTGCGCAAATTTTGAATAATACAGTTTGTCATTCTGCAATAATGCCACCAATTTTCACTTACCTCGCGTATTTCCTGTTCATTATCTATGTACTTTTGATAGTTTGAAAAAACCTCCATATTCACAAAGTGCGACATTTTGTTTTTGCCAAAAATTTGCTTGTTTACGCCGGTCTCTGCCTCTCAATACAAACACAAAGCGGAACGAAACGATAGACGCACGAATAAATCGAATATGACAGAGTTGATATGCCTGCGATATATCGATAAGAGCTTACGCATAGAAAAGTAATCAATTAATTCACAGCTGAGCTATCACTTGTGAGTGTCGTGTGTATTCCGTCTTAATTAAAGTAAATTAAACTAGATTGCATTGAACAAAATGTCCTACGTAAGTTAGTTTCGTGTATAATTAAAAAATTAAATATTCTTCAATGTTTTTCCTTGCTGTGTACTGTAGGGCGGTGGCTACAATCCCTACGCTCAGCCTGGCGGTGGCTATGCTGCTCCCCCTGGCGCATTTCCCCCACAAAATGCACAGGTGTCGCCACAAGCTCAGCAATGGTTTGCGATGGTAGACAGAGATCGATCGGGAAAGATCAATTCCGAGGAGCTGCAGGCAGCCCTGATCAATGGGCGTGGACAGCAGTTCTCGGACAACGCATGCAAACTCATGATAAGTAATCATGCAAATCCATAGAGGGTTTCCTATGAGTCAACCTGAGTAAGCTTTCTCAAATGATGTGTACATAAACAAAAGAATTGGCCATGTGCATCAATGGAATTCTCTGGCGTTGCCTAAGCATTTGACGATTGTTTACTTAAGGTTTTTATGTGTGTTTATTTGACTTTAAAATGTTTTATTTTGTAGGCATGTTCGACAACGACGCCACTGGCACCATCGATATCTATGAGTTTGAGAAGCTCTACAACTATATCAATCAATGGCTGCAGGTCTTTAAGACCTACGATCAAGATGGATCCGGTCATATCGAGGAGGGCGAACTGACGCAAGGTAAACGTGAAAGATATCTTTACGATAGCAGCTTTAGATAATTTTTGTTTTATGTATTTCCATGTAGCCTTCACTCAAATGGGCTTTCGCTTCACGCCAGAATTTATCAATTTCCTGGTGAAAAAGAGTGACCCCAAAACCCACAAAGAGGTTTCAGTGGATCAGTTCATTGTCCTGTGCGTTCAGGTTCAACGCTTCACGGAGGCATTTAGACAACGCGACACACAACAGAATGGTACCATTACCATAGGCTTCGAGGACTTTTTGACCGTTGCCATCGGCTGTTCATACTAAAAACAGTTCCAGGACTCGTTGACGATCAACTTGTAAATCTGAAATACGCCGCACACACTCAACCAACAGCCTTTACAGATGCAAATCTTATTCCGTGTTTTGTTTTTTTAAATATGCAATTTTGTATTTTTTAGTGGTGTATGTTTCGACTTGTTATCTCCTCCCCAACTCGCCAATCACTTTTGTAATCTCCTCTGAAACACATCTAGTATTGTTGTTATTGCAGTTTAAAACACAATAAGTACAAAAGAATCACAATAAAAGTAATGCATACATAATATTTATATTTGTAAACGTAAAATCAATGTGTGTTTTATTTAAAATGTGAACAAGTTGAGTACATACATAGATTTAAAAGATATAGTAATACATGTCTTAATGTTGTTTGTTTCGTAATTTGAATGTTTCTCAGACAGTTCCACTGCCAATAAATCATTCCAGAAAATGTCTTCGCCTTTATTTTTGGCGTGTAATTGGAAATAAATCGTTCGATTTCAGTTCGAAAATGGCGTTTGCAAAGACTTAATGCTAAATTAAGAGATAAAAGTACATTTGGATTTGAATATAGTTTTGATTTTTGGTTTGGAAATTATGTTTTGTCTTGTATTCATCTTTTTTTTTTTTGGTTTTAAGTATACATTTGTAAAATAAAAATTCTAAATATAAATATTTGCTTTCAGTCTTAAAAGTCAATATTACGTTTCTAAAAGTAATAATCTTGTTGGATCCACAATCGATTCGCAAATACTATCAGCTAGATAGCTCAAAAATCAGTCAAAATGTTCAATAAAAATAAATACCTAATATGGCATAAATCGCGGAGATCGCTTTGGACAGTAGTCAAAGGGCAAGGCAAAAGTTGTTAAGGTTAAATAATTATGTTGAGAGATCTTTGGATATGATCATTATAGTGGAAGATCGGGCATGGGATGTGCCCATTGGTATGTGTATTAAGGGGTTAAGTAAAACTCTAATAATTTTGATATTTTTATTATTATGGATATGTGTTGTTCAAAATGTTCAGGGACGCGTGCAATTAAGATCGCCCAAAGAAATACTTAGTTTAATAAAAATCCACATATAAAAAAAGCGAATAAAATATCGTTTCGCAAAATATCATAATCAATTGCCTCATATCATCGACAAAATTTGACAAATTTGTTAAAATTGTTGTAAATAATACGATAATAATACGTTGCCTTTTCGATTAAACAATGATGATGATGATGAGGCCTTAATACTAATTGGCTTGATTCTTTTTTTTTTTTTTTTGATTGTTTTGTTTTGATTATATGCTTGATTAGAATGGTTTGCACTGCTTAATATAAAAGTAAATTGATAAATTATAATATTACAAATTAAACATAAAAAAATTGTTTTCGTTTTTTTGGATGACACATAAAATGACAAGAAATAATTCAATCGATTTGTAGACACACAAAATCAAAAGATACAAAAGACACACAATTCATGTAGTACGTATAATTAATTAATGATGTGTTAAAAATGATGAAATGGAAGTTTCAGCTTTCATTAGTTTTCCCCGCCCTTGAATCCCAAACCTTTCTCTATTCTCTTCTCTCTCTCGGTTGTGATTATTGTATTTGGTATAGTATGCAATATAAGTTCAAGTCAAGTTCACTTATTGCAGTCAATGATCAGTTTACCCTGCGAATCATCGGACATCGAACCACTCAGACTTATTCCCCCGCCATCCATTTTCATGGAGTACTTGGAGCGACGTTTGCTGGGCAACTGAGGGAGATCCGTGTGATGCTTGCGCACATGGACACCGAGATTGCCGCGCTGCTTGGACTTGTATGGACAGTAGGGACACTGATGCGATGGCTCCTTGCCACCGCACTCGACATTCTCGTGGCGACGCAAGGTCGATTTCCAGCGATATTTCTTGCCACAGTGGCGACACTCGTAAACCGGCTCGCCATCCAACCCAAGGCCATTGGGACTGGTGGTGCTGCCGTTGCTGCTGCTGCCGCCATAGTCGCTCAGCGTGAACTCCAGCTGGCGAAAGGCCTGAGCCTGGGCATCCTTGATCGATCCCGCCGAGCTGTTTGCCGTGGTCGTGGTGGCGAACATGCTCATCGAATAGTTGCCAAACTTGCCACCCGCCATGCCACCCGACTGCTCCATCAGTTGTATATCGTCGAAGGCATGATAGCGTGCATCGTCCTCATCGTCCTCGGTGGAGGAGCCGGGTTCATTCTCGCACTCCGAGTGCCGCATGCTGCGCTGCTGCTGCTTGCGCAATAGATTCTCCAATATCTTGGTGGGCGTCACCTCATCGCCGTGCATCTCATGATCCCCGTTATGCTCCTCGTGCAGACGACGATGTGGCGTCTGCTGGCGCAAGATCTCCTGGGCACGCAACTGCTGCTGGAAGCTGTGCAGCCCGTTGCGCATCAATGCCTCCGCGATGGCAGCAGCCGGTGGCTTGGGTGCCGTATTGTTGGCCACCAACACCGATGTGGGAATGGCGGTAACGCTGCCCACAGCTGTATCCATTGGCTCCACTGCCGCTGTCTTGGTTATTTGTGTATGCTTGGGGCGTGGATGAAATGGTCCAGCTGGAGCGGCAGCTCCCAGTTGCTCCGATTGTTGTTGTTGTTGCATTTCATCAGCCATCGAGTTTTTTGAAGCCGTCTCAGAGGCAGCGCCGTACACGGCAATCGCGGCAATGCTCGAAGGTTCGAGGGTCTCACCGGATGTGGGCGACACCTGACCGGGTCCGTACTCACCCGACGACGACTCCTGTTGCTTGGGCGCCTTGGCCGATTTGCTCTTGTAGAACTCGAAGAGCATGTCGGACACCTCGGAGACGGACAAACGCTTGCGACGCGAACCGGGCAACTGCAATTTCTGCTCATCGCGCTTCACATTGAGAATGCTGCGTTGGAGACCGCGTTGGATCTCGGTGGTGGCCAGCGAGGGGGGCGGAGCTGTGTTTTCCTTGCGACTCAAATCTGCGAATGGAAACATTTGACGATTAGTTTTGAACTTTCTTCAATGCGTGCAATGATCGAATTGTGCTGAAAGCTATGAAATATTTCACAAATGAAAAAGCAAAATGATTAACACCCTGGACTGCTGGGTTTTCTGTGTTGGTTGTGGCAAGTGTTAGTGATGGGAGTTAGTATTAGTGGCATGCAAAAATAAATAAATAATGGTTTATGCAACATTCTACGAATTCAATTATCACAAATTAGACATAAAGCTTGGTTTTAAATAAAGCAAAGTACACAGAAATGAAGATTTTGTTTTTTTTTTTAACTTTTTTATTAACACACTTAATGAAAATGATAATGAAAATGCTGAAAAATCACTGGCACTCTTGTTTTTCTTTGTTTTGTTTTTGGCAAATGAAAATGAAAATGTTGTTTGGTGTTATGCAATGTGCTGCTGATGTTGTTGTTGTTGTTGTGGTGATGATGTTGATGGTGGTTGATGCAGTTACCGAAACCAAAATAATTAAATTCTTTACCTGCCCAGCACAATCTAGAAAAACAGAGAAAATAGGTTAGTTGTGATTCTTTCAATTTCTAGCAACAATTAATCCAAAGTGCGCGCAGTCAATCCTGGAAAAATATAAATAAAATGTTGATTAATATTTAAATAATTTATAAACAATGAAAAGCTAGTGCAGTTGCGTTGCGTTGTTGCTTTGGAATGTGTTGAGCTTTTTCTTGAACTTGCACAAAGTTTGTTTTAAATAAAGAAACTTCACTTGTAGCTTAAATGTAAAGCTTCACTTTTGCAAAGTGTTCGAGAGTCGCCCACGCAGAAGCGCAAGCGCTCGCTGGAAAAGCGTCCACACCGCAACACAAACGAAACTGCACTAGACCTGGACAAAGGCAAGGGAGAGGGCAGCTTAACAATTTTCCAAGCAAAGCAAACGCATCCTCAAATCCCTCTGCTGCTGCAGCTGCAACGAAACGATGGCGGCAGGCAACAACAACAATATTCGGGAAATATTTCATTTCGTTTCGTATTCGTATTCGGTCTGCCGATGTGTGTGTGTGTGTGTGAGTTGTAAATGTATCTGTATTTGTGTCTGTATCTGTTGCTGCGCTCACAGCAAGTGTACCCAAGACTTAAGGCCTGCTTGAGCCGGGTCCTTGATTTATTTATACTACGCTTGCATTCTTTGCTCATTTTCCGTTTTCTACCTAACTCGCATTCCTTCTCGCTTCTGTTGCTTCTAATTTCTATTTCTGGCATATTCCAGGCACAAAACTTTCTCCTCGCGATAGAGTGAGAGTGTGTGGGCTGCGCAGACAGAGCGAGAGCGTGCGAGAGAGAGTGAGAAAGAGAGAACGTTCCATGGAAAGCATTTGCGCAGGCGCGCATTCGCTTTGTGTATGTGTGTGCGTTCGTTAATTTTGAATATGCGCGTGTTTACGAGCAGCTTCCGGTGGTGTTTCGGGTGTTTTTCACGCTACAGCTGTTGGCAAATGCTCAGATATAGATTTCAAGGTCAACATATGAAAACTTAAGGGAGGACGTGATAAGCAAAATGATTACTGGAATTTTGCAATATCCATTAAATTATTGTATCCAAAGAGAGTTGCTTAAAAGCGAAAAGAAATGCAGTCAAATGTAGAACATTCTTGGAAAACAAAGTTGAAAGGAACTATCATAGCTATTGAAACTTCACAATATCTAAAGGAATTTCATTTTATTTTACTATATTGTTTCGTTCAGAATTGAGTAACTGAAGAAACTTTCATAAATATTCATATTTATTCTGTATGAAAATATCAATTATCATTTTTATGTATATTACAACTTCTTCTTGAAAAAAAATATTATCTTATTATTATAATATTATATGAAATGTCTACGTTATATTTTCAAAAATAACTTTTTTTTAGATTTTTGTTATAAAAATATGTTGACAATTATCAATGCATCTTCACATGAAAGGCACATACATACATTATAATAACTGAGATTTTTGGATGACAAAGTAGCATCAGCATTAATGAAAATTATTAAAATTACTATCCGAAAAATTTGATTTTTGGCGTTCAAAGTTGTTCTTTCTAGATTAGGGTTCGGTTTATGGGTCTTTATTAAAGATAACGTAAAGTAAATGGCACAAATCTCAAGAAATTAATTTAAAAACCTAAACTTATGTGATGACTATTAAAGATTATTCTATTCAGACATCATCCTACATACTTTATTTAACATTAAAAGCAGCTAAAAACTTACAATACTTTGATTATCTAGCATTATATTTTCATATAAAAATATTTCTATAAGTATATATATAATTTATATTATTATTTTATAATATTTGTAACTTATAAAAAAAACCTGTGAAATCTAATCATCAACTTTCCCGTTATTAAAACTAAACTATTTCTGAAGTTATACTAAATTGTAAGTATTACTCAAACTTTTACATCTCAATTCCCAGGACAAATGAAACAATCTGGTAATTAGTTAAAGTGAAAAAGGGAAAAAATTATCCACGCTTATCGCAGAAACATGTCGAACGCTTCCAGGAATATCGATTTTGAAGTAGAAATAGCTTGTAAAATAATTGAACAGGCAGATCCTTGGAACTTGCTTGTCTGCCTGCATGCAGTCCTCTTTGTTTAGTGGACTTTGCGAAGGCAAAGCCCAAAAGAGAGACGTGGAAAATGCCAAACAACAGGCACGTCTGCGCATTGCCAAATGGAAATATGGGAAAACTGCTGGAAATGTTGCGCCGTGGGAAGCACAAAAGCAAAAGCAAAAAGCCGTTCGACAGGCAAACGAAAATAAAACGCACACACACACACACACACACAAAGAGTGGGACAGAACGACAGCGAGCGAGGGAGTGAGAGTGAGAAAAGCAGCGAAAACTTATTTTTAGACGAAAACTCGGCTCTCGCTCGCTACGTGATTTATCTGTGCAACAAATGTTATTATCCCAAAACTCATTTTGCTTTTGTGTGGGCGAAAAACACACACTCAGAGAGAAAGAGAGCGAGCGAAAGAGATTTCAGATCTCTCGCTACAGATAAGGACTCTCTCTCTCTTGCTCTCTCCCTGTCGAGTACAGTCCAGTTAGTTATGCTTTGTGGTTGGCCAATTTTTGTGCCGTTTTCAAATAGTTTTTCAAGGGCAAATCACAAATACCGAAACCCACCCTCGATCTGAAACCTGTTTGGGTTAAAGGATTATCATCTTTTGTATTGAAATGCGAAACGAAATGGAATAACCTTGGCATACATACAAAAAGGATTATGAATATTTACCTGTATATCATATTTTCCACATAGCTGTCAAATAATGATACAGAACTGAAATTAAAGGAAAATAAAAAGAAAATTAGAAAAAGTAAAACAAAAGTAATAATCAAAATTTAAAAATACAGACCAAATAATTATGATGAATGTCGTATCGGAAAAAACATCAAATTAATTTCGGAAATAAAATAAAAATGATACACAACTGAAATAAAAGAAGAAATATAAAACAAATTAGAAAAAAGTAAAACAAAATTAAAAATCAAAATTTTAAAATACAAACCAAATAATTAGATTGAATGTTGTGTCGAAAAAAATTGAAATAAATTTCTGAAATAAAAATAATAATATAATAATGTGTTTAAATTCGATCTTTTGTTCCAGATAAACTAACAGTAATTTCTCTTAGCGCAAGTGCTTTGTAATTTCGATTTATTAGCAACAAGTATAAAAAAGCTTAAGATTGGTCCTCATTTAAATGTAGTTTACTGATTATTTTAGTGGCTAACGAAACAAAAGATGAAAATGCTTGGAAAACTTGCTTATGGAACGCTTTTCCAAAATACATTCAGTTGTAATGCTAAGCGAGTTTTGGCCGTTGCTTAACTACTACAATATATTAGATTAAAGACTAACGATTAGTTATGAACTAATTACAATGTAGAATATACCTTCGATTATGTAATTTTTGGTCTCAATTTGGTAAATATTTTCAATTAGCTTGGAATCCAATGAACATTGTTATTATTATTATAGTTTGTTTGTTTTTCTGCTTTAATTCAGCCTTAGCTCCGTAAACATGCAAAACCTCAACTTAGTAAACTAACAAGCTTAAAAATAAATATTTGCAAACACTAGCGTTCACTTGTCTGATTTATGATTATGATTCATATATATAGATTCTATATCAAGATGATTTATAAATTTTTGTTTCATATATAGATTCTATATCAAGACCGAGTGCTCCTTCCGCATATGCTCATTGAGGAAAGCCTGAGAGCGATAAACGCGAGCGCACAGTGGACAACGATTCGATTCGTATGGCGGCGTTCGCTTGGAGCTCTGACGGGGCAACTTTCGACCAGGGACCAGGCTGCTCGTATCGATGTGCAGATTCTGTGGCAAGTGTGGCACGAGATGTTGCAACGAACGGGCTGTCGATATGGAGGCCAATTGCTGCAGTGCGATCAAGGCATCAGCATTATTCACCAACGGTTTCTTCCCATTATTATTATTACTGTTGCCGCTGCTGTTGTTATTGTTGTTGTTGTTGTTGTTCTTAGTGGTTGGCTCCTCGTTCTCAGTGGACTCTTTGCTACCTTTGGGCAGCTGCTTGGAGGTGCTGGCCAGCGATGACTCCTGACCGCGTAGATTGTACTTTTTAACCGTGCTGACTGCAATGAGAAGAGCAAACAAAACATAGGAAACATAAATAACGAAATGAAAATGTTAAATAACCAAAAAGAACTTAATAACAACAATTCATATCGCTGTTTTCCTTGTTTTACCTAAACCAAAATTGAATTAATTATTTATGCATTAAATTAAACAGGCGTACAAGACATACAAGCGCATATTTACACGCATAAATTGGGTTAAAAGATAGAGATTAGAGAAAAAGAAATGCATTTTAATCCAGATGCGATTCTCTTGTACTTCATTTTATTTACACACATGTTTGCTTATAGAATACACTATATAAAAATGATGAAACTTGGCATTAACGAGAACTTGGCTAAATAATTATTAATACATTCAATTGCAACTTGCTGACAACTCTTAACTAAGTTAATTCCCAAAATCAGCTTCATTCGCCACTCGCAGATTGGTTGGATTCAAATCCATGGGATCGAATGCACTCGACACACTCGAAGTGCGGCTCTTTTTGGCTTTTGTTTTTCTTGTGGTTGGAGTTGGATGGGTTTTATTGTTTTGCCATTGCTTCGATTTCGTGTGCAGCTTCTTGTGGCGATTCAGATGGGAGCGACGCTTGAACCATTTGAGGCAAATGTCGCATTGATAGCGCCTCAAGTCCTCGCATTCATCCTGCTGATGCAACCGCAAGCGACTCTCCGTATGATAATAGCGTCCACATTGGCAGAACAATTGATTCTTGCCGCCATGTCGTATAAACTCTGATTAAATGATAGAAGCAACAAAATGACAAATGACAAATTTGTGTGATATACTTTCTCTATATATACTAAGTTATACAAAGATGTAAATGAGTGTGTATGTGTATGTATGTATGTGGCATTATGATCCCCGTTGATGAACACAAATTCATTTTGGTTTCATTTTTACGTTTCATTTTTATTTGAATGTGAGAGCGCAAAATGTTTAGCTACTACAACTACAAGTATGTTTAGAGTCAAGACCTTATTTTCACCGTGTTTCCAAACAATCCACATCAAGCGGCAAGCGGCAACAAATTGTGGCAAGTACAGCAAAGCAGCAGCGCCTAGAAAAAAAGAGATTCATATTAATAATAATGGCAATTAAAAGAGCGAAATATTTAAAGTTGAATCAAGTAAATGCACATAAATAAATTGTAAACATTTATTTATTTAGTTCATATACAGAAAAGGGAAAGGTTAGTTTCACATTGATTTAAAATTACTAACGATTACATTACGTATGTGTATGTAGTTGTGTGTGTGTGTGTGTGTGTGTTTACTTACACTTGGACTGCAGTTGAGCAACAATTGAAAAACGCTCAACGCACATTTTACATTGGTGTTGTTTCTTTTTTGGCTTATGAAATTCGCTTTAAAATCTTACTTGAACTAACTTGCAAATTGAGATCTTTTCTTTGGCTAATTTACACTTATACATATATAAAGTGTTGTACGTATTATTAACTATTAATATGACTATAACAAATGCCAACACACATACTCTCTCTCTCTCTCTCGTTTTAATTGCTCAGAAGCAATGAATCACCAGATTCCGAATGCTTTTGGTTCATGTGTTTGCGCAGATCGGATTTGTATTTGCATTTGTGGGGACAATGCGGACACTTGAGTGTTGGCTCCACGCCACATTCGTAGTTCTTGTGCCGCTTGAGTGAACCTTTTATTTTGTACGTTTTGCCGCACACATTGCACGCATATTTGGCATCATCGATGGCCAAATCGTTGACCTGTTGCAACGACATTGTCGTATGCACTCCACTCAGTCCATTCACATATAGCTTCTCCTGTTGCTGATGCTGCTGCTGTTGTTGTTGTTGTTGTTGTTGCTCCTCCACACAGGGCAACTTATCTACCACATAATCCTCCTCATCATCATCGTCGGCCAGCAAATCTTCATGCTGATCGTTCTTGATGACAGCCAACTCCAGTTCACGTTCCGCTTCATCGGCATCCGTCAGCAACAGCTCGGATTCATGGGCAGTCACCACATGTGTCGTGGTGACCACATCGTTGGCATTGCTCGGAGCCATCGAGATGCTGGTGGCACCATATTGCATCACATCACGGAGCAGCATTTTATCCTCTAGCCGAGAAGTGTCTATTTTGATATATTCCTGCCTCGTCTGCTGTCGCACATCCAAGCATTGCTGCAACGAAATTTGCTGTCGCTGATGTTGCTGTTGCTGATGATGATGTTGTTGCTGATGTTGCTGCTGCTGTTGCTGATGATGTTGCTGCTGTTGTTGGGCATGTTGCTGCTTCACTATTTGTATGGTCGTGGCCTGTGGCTTATGCAGCAGACTCGTCGTGTTTGTGTTCGTGGTGGCATTCTTGGTCAGCGCAGGTATCGTATACTGAATGTTGCCCACCGGATTGCCCAGATCATCGGGCGGCAGCTCAACCACAACTGTGGCACCCGACAGCAAACTCGTCGCATTCCCCGAGCTCAGCGATTGCGCTGTGCTCAGCGTTTGATTGTGACTCGTTGTCGTCGCGTTGGCTATCGAATAGGGAACAGTCTCCAAAATGGTCCAGTAGCCATCTGCAAATAGAGATCAAAGCGAGTGCCAAGCAAAATGTTATTCTAGGGTATCGCTAGTTTTTGTTTTTGTGATTATTTATGCATATAATTACTTGTGGCATTAACATAACAAATTGTGGCAGCTGTTCATCCAATTGTTTTTATTGTGCTTTGTTTGCTTTGTGTTCGTGTGTGTGTCTGTTTGGTCTAAAATAAAAAGAATTCAACAATAAACAAGGAAAAACAATAATAATAATAATGAAGAGTGTGTGAAAATGGGCAAATCGATTGTCAGTATTAATAAGTTTGCTTTATTCTTAAACGCTTTACAAATATATTTCATATATAAAATATAAAAATGTACACAAATTGTTTGTTTATAACACCCATAAACAAATACAAACAGCGCTTAAATGTATTTCATAACTGAGGAATATAAATATATATCCGTTGAAATATATATTTCTTATGTATTGGCAAATAATGGCGTCTTAAGTCTTTGTTTGCTTTACATGCTTTCTTCATTGTTTTTATGTTTTTTTTTTATGTTTTCTTTTTTGGGAACTGATGTTGGCAAGATAATTTAGATAGATATATTTATGTACATATATAGAGAGAGTTTCAGAACACCGAGACCACAACACTTGTGTTTTTCTTCTTTTTTTTTTTGGGCTAGAATTAGTTATGTTTGGTCTTGGACCGATTTGATTGCTTACAAAAAACTAGAGGATAGGCACACGCGTACAACAAAACTTAAATGTATCCAAGTACAAAAAAAAAAACAAAAACAAAAAATGTACCTTTAAGAAATAAGATTAAACAAAATCATATAAAAAAAACGGAATGCGGTCGGAGATAATCAAGCTGCGTTTACACGTGTCTCATGAATATGTAGAGAAGTTATGCAAGGTATGAAGTAATTTTTGTAGTTAATTTTTCGATAATATGTTAAAAGAAAATTCCAAGATTACTCTCATATATTGAAAATATATGAAAATAGTTTTCTTTTTAAGGAAAAAGCAATATTTCAAACTAAATAAAATAAGGGGTGCTTTTATATTGAAGATATATGATTGAATGCTTTTGGAAAATATCGAAGTTTTGTATACTTTGCTGTATAGTTGAAGTGTCTAGCTACAAAGACGGATAATAAAATTGTCCGTTGAGCATAGTTTTACCTATTACCAATGAATAAAACTTTTAAAAACTTGTTCCTCAAATAAAATGAAAAATATCAAGGATGCATTTAATAGATTAAAACTATCAATTTAGCTGAGCAACTTTTCTAATCTTTTCAACATTTTTGATAAAAGATAGAGTGGTCTAATTATAGGAAATTAAAAAATGTAATTAAAAATTTTCTGACAAAATATTAAAAAATATTAAGCAATTAAAATGACCTTTTAAACTTTTTCTTGAAAAAATATGAAAATATCTAGGATAAATTTAATGGATATAAATTGTCGATTGAGCTGATTTTTAGTTATAAAAAATTAAAAAGGACTTTTTCTAACAAAATATTAAAAAAATCTAATAAAAGTAAAAAAAACCTCTCACTTTAAACTATACAAATAATAATAATTTTTCTGCGAAAATATGAATGTTTTTAACAATAAGAAAGTGAAAATAACTTTCAAAAATCTTCCGAAAAAGTGGGGAAATTAAGAAGAAATTCGAAATTTTTATGACAAAATATTAGGAAATTGGAAAGGACTTTTAAACTTTTTCTTCGAAAAATATGAAATAGTATACATTTAATGGATATAAATGGTTGATTGAGATGAGTTTTAAATTTAAGAAATAATGGATATTTGATTACAAAGGACTTTTTAATTTTTTCTGTCAAAATATACAAAAAATATAATAAAATTAAAAATAACTAAGACTTTTAAAAAAAAAATATGAATACCTAGTGAAATATCTGGTGTAAATTTAAAGAATTTAAATTGTCGATTGAGATGAGCTTTAATTTAAAAAATGATTTTTTGTGAAAAAGAAATTAAAAAATTAAAAAAAAAAACTTTTAAGCTATTTCTTCGAAAAATAGAAAAATATGTCTGGCACCAATTTAATGGACACGTGTAAACGGAGCATTTCTAGACTTTAAGTGCTAATAAAATTCTACAGATTTTGAAGATTTGATTTCATTTCGTTTGTTTTAAGTAATTTGTGCGTTGTGCGCAGGAATGTGACATGTTTGAGTTTGCCACAAGAACTGGCTAAGATAATAATTGATAATAGTATGGTATTATATATATGTAGGTATGGGTAATATATGGAGGTATAGTTCTAGTTATGGGTAGTAAATAAATGGATATATGTATACGAAAAAGCTATGTATTCGCTGCAGTTGTGCACACTCAGACACACACACGTACACACACACACAGACACGCACACACACACTTTTGGAGGTAGTTGTAACTAGATGCTGAGCAGTTTGTCAGAACTAATGTGTATTCATTTGGTAAACATTTCAAAAAAGATTACGCCTCTCGGACACGCACACACACAGACACAGACACACACACACACACAGACACAGAGAGAGATGTTTAGGCATCCTCATCGAAATCATCATCATCGTCGTCGCTCTCCTGCAGCATGGGCACAGCCGTAATAGTTAAATCGCGACCAGCGAAATCGAAATTGATTTCACACAACGCAGCAGCCACATCGCTATCGATGCCGCCACCCTCATGATCCTCCTGATCGTGCTCATTATCACCATCCACTTCATTCTCATTCTCATGCTCGTTATCATCGTTGCTCAGATCATCCTCGTTGCGTATGAGATACAAGCTGTCCTCATCGTGGCGCAATCGCTCATAGAGCATGCAATGCTTGCGCTTGGCATGACGCAACACGTGATCCTTGCGACGCGATCGATACTCGCAGGACACGCACTTGTATTTCTTCTGCTTGAGACAGTATTTGCGCACATGTTCCTGCAATTTCTGCGGTGATTTGTAGTAGCGATTGCAGTGTTTGCACTGCATAAACGCATCACGTGAAAGGCTGCTGCTCGCGTGTCCCGCTTGCAATTGATGGCTGCTGTTGTTGGTTGTAACCACATTGCTGTTGTTGTTATTGTTGCTGTTGCTACTAGAGTTGTTGTTGTTGTTGTTGTTGTTGTTGTTGAGATAGCCGTAGTAGTCGCTGATGGCGGTGTCGTGGCTGCTGCTTTGCTGAGGCGTCGAGGTGTCCACGCCCAGCAGACTGCCCAAGATGGGATAGATGTCTGCTTTGTTGTGGGTTGTGTTGTTGTTGGTTGTTGGTTGTTGTGGTTGGTACGATGGAAAAAAAAAACAAGAACAAAAAACATAACAATCAACAAGTTAATATGGCAAAAACAAACACTAAAAAGAAATACAAATGTGTAACTAAAAATTATCTAAAAAAAAACAAATTATACAAATAAAAATAAATAGTATAAAATATATTCAAAGAGTACTTAGTGTTATGTCAATTGTTGTTGTTGTGGTTGTTGCATGGATATTTGTTTATAACAATGACTAGCTCCCAAGGCGTTGATGAGCACTGATCTTGATGATAATGAAGCTGAAGATGATGATCATGATGATGAAGTTGTAGATGTTTGATGATTATTACAAGCACAAATGTACTCCGGCATATGCATTAAAATTCACTTTGCCCAAGAAGCGCGATACAAATAAAAAAAAAAGAACCACTAAAAACTAAAAATAAACATTGGCATTAAATATATGTACAATAACAATTTCAAATAGTTACTCAATTATGAGTGTATGTGTGTGTGTGTGTGTGTGTGTGTTGTAGTGGTTTTTGTTGTGTTGCGGTGCTTTCAATAACTACAACAATACAGCAATAAATATATAGGTTTATCAATATATATTTAGGTACTCTATAGATATTTCATATTTCATATTTTTCATTTCTCAACAAAAGTACAATAGAAACACAATTTATCTTTTTTGATTTTGCTGGCAAGCTTCTCACATTATCGTTATATATATGTATGTATATAGTATCCGCCGATCTTCTCCAGCTTTCTTCGTCTTCTGCAGCATCTAGAAAAAGAGAAAAATTCATGTTAGTTTTGGTTTCAGATAAGAGTTCTTGACAGCTGTAAATAAATAATAATATTTCAATTTCAATAAAAGCAAAGTCTTGAATTTTTGTTTTTTTGTTGTTTTTTTTTTTTGTTTTTCATTTAATATAATATATTTTTAAATGTAGTTTTTTTCCTGTTTTACTTATAACAATTAAATCGTTTACTCGTTTTACATTTTTCACATTTTTTTATACCTTTTATTTATTATACATAATAATAAAATTGTTTCACAAAAATTGTTTAAGGCGTTTTTCGGCTCTATACACATACATATACATATATGTAGATTTATATATTTAATTATTTGTTGCTAATCGTTCGGTTTTCTTTTTATTGGTTTTTTTTTTTATTTCTTTTTTCTTTTTGCAATTTTACATTTATTGTTTAATTAATTTTTTAAGCACACTTTACGAAAATATTCCGACAACTGAACATTTTGAATGTTCACGTTTGTCGTCAGATATTATTTTCAGTTTCCTATAATTTTAGAGTTTTGCTTTAGAAATTCTGTTAAACTTCTTACCAAACTATGAAGCCAAATTTGGTTTGTTTTTTTCTATTTTTTTTTTTTTAGAGGTTTTTCATTGTTTTGTAAATTTTGTTATAAGCGCAAACTAAGCTATATATAATATGATTTTTTATATTTTTGTTTATTTAGAATTTGCTATTTTCTTTGTTTTTATAGGCAAATGACTCTTGAGTTCTCTGTGGGTGTGTATTGGTGTGTGTGTGTGTGTGTGTGTGTGTGTGTATCTGTGTGTGTTTATCGTGCGTGAACAGCAATTAACATTTAGAATATACAATTACATATGTTTGTTTGTTGATTGGTTGAAGTGTATCTTATGGCTAATTACTAGATTTTTGTTGTTGTTGTTGTTGTTTAGTGTGAATAAAAACCCATGTTGTAAATATGCTATTATAGTATGATCTGTATTAGTTCATATAGAGAAAAGATAAACAAGGAAGAAAGTAAACTTAAAGTTGTGTGTATTATGTATTATGTATCTGCATCTGTGTATCTCTGTGTGTGTGTGTGTGTGTGTGTGTGTGTGTGTGTAAAGAAAAGCCCTTTTCAATGTATCTCCAAAACCTATTGCCCCACTTGCCTATGCCGTTCATATATCGATTCACATTAACAACAATTTCGTTTATCATTTTGTTTCCTTAACAATCACAATTGATCACATTGATTTCGCTTCTTTTTTTTGTGTTTTTCGTTTTTGTATCTATATGTACATATATAAGATATATATATATATAATTTTTAATATATATTTTTATACATTCACAGCTCCTTGTTTACAACGTTGTGTATGTGTGTGTGTGTTGTTGTTGTGTGTGTGTGTGTGTAAAGTAGTTATAGTTGTTAAAGTAGTTGTAGTAGTAGTTGGTAATCTTTAATAGTTATAGTTAAAACTCTTTCGTTCCATAATATGTATGTGTATGTGTTTCTGTTTCTGTTTGTTGTGAGAGTTTCTTTCATAGATACATTTTTCATTTCATTTACGCTTATACCAAAAAGAAAAAGATACAGAAAAAGATATTTGCTGTTTTTGTTGTTAGTACAATTTCTCAAAAAATATGTTTTGTTGTTGCTTATTATGTTTTGTTGTTTATTTCGCATCTACAAAATGATTTGTTGTATCTAGCAAATTTGTTAATTATACATATACACATATATATATATATATGTAGATATAGATGCACTACTTAAATTAATTACAGTGTACGCGTGTGTGTATTGTGTTATGTTGTTTTTGTTTTGTTAGTAAGTTGCTTGTTAATCAAAATTATATTGAATTTATCACATGCTCTTCATTTATATCCATTTTTATTTTCATTTTCATTTCCATTTAGATTTCTTTTAGTTTTTAACTATACGACTCGAAAGTGTGTCTCAAAATTCTTTTGCTGGGCATGTCTTGAATTTGAATTTCACCCAAAATACATCGAACAATTCATGACAAACTTGCGAGTCTCATCACATGCGCTGTTGATAAATTAAAATGTTGCTTGGTTTTTTTCTTTTCTCTTCTCTTCTCTTCTTTTGTTTTGTATTGTTTTCGTTTTGTTTTGTTTTGTTTTTGCTTAGAAAAGTAGTAAAAAAATGATTTAGTTGTATAAATAAGAACCACAACCTTAATAGACAAAGTTAAATAATTGCATTAGATTATAATTGTTTACAAAAAGGATACAAAGTTGCATCATGTAGATTGTGAAACTATTCTTCCTCTTCTGCTGCTCCTCTTTATCCTCCCACTTCTCTCTTGCATTCTCTTCCATTTAAATGTTTAAACAATTAAGTATAACAAAAAAAAAAATGTAAAGCAAAGCTAATTCACGTAACTGACTAGCGCTAAAGCAATGCCAAGTTTCATTTGTATTTGTTTGAAACAAATTTTGTAATTTATATTAAAGTAATTATAAAAATGGTGATTAAAATTAAAGTCAATTTGAATGCCAATTTGAAAGTGAACCGAAAGCACTAAAATAATAACAATCTAAATACAAATTTTGTTTGTTTGTTTGTTGTTTTTCCTCACGTAATTCGAATACTGACCGACAAGAATTTTGTTTTTCTTTCATTTTTCACAATTTACATATTTTTTTTTTTTTACTTTTTTTGTTTAATATTCGCATGTTTTTTCTTGTGTGTGTGTGTGTTTTATAATTATATTATTAATTTTTGTTTTTTTTTTTCAATTTGTTTGCTAGAATTTGTGCCAATTTTGTTTTGTTTTGTCTGTTGTACAAATGAATTTGTTATCACATATTTTGTGGCACAAACTGCTAACGAACATTTACATTGCGCCCCTATGTGTTGATGTGTGTGTGAGTGTGTGTTGGGTGTGTGTGTGTGGGTTATCATTATGATTATTATGTATAATTATATAATTTTTAAAGTACCTAAGCAACGAGTTTGTTTTTGTGTTAAGCTCATCATTTTTATAACCCTTTTGTTTAGTTACATTTTCATACATTTCTAGATAGTTTTAACAATTAATAAATTTCCGTTTTCTCATATAATTTGTTTTTAGCGTTTTACCATCTAATTGTTATTCAGCTTATAACATAATTAAAATAACGGGTTACTCTCTTATTCCTCTTCTTCATCATCTTTTTTATAACAAGTTTTGCTGCAACATTATGTGAATTTTCTCTGCGCGTTGATAAAATTTGGAAAATATGCATTAAATAAATAAAATTATCTTTTAGTGTATGTGTGTGTGTGTAGTTGCGTGTGGGTGTGTGTGTGTGTGTGTTTATAACAACAAGAAAAATTAATAATATTATATTAATTAGAATGAGGACTATATTCTTTATATCACATACCAATTATTTCTCATTTACTTGACTCTGACTCCCAACTCTCGACTCTCGACCTTTTTCATCTCTTTTGACTTCGTCTCTCTGAGTTTTGTCCCTAACTCTTTTGTTTCTTTTCCTTACAATGCCAATTCGTTTGCTCCAACTTGTACATGTTGCTTCACTTTTCACTTTTATCATCATCTTCATTATCGTAATCGTAATTATAATCGTAATAACTGATTCAATTGCTTGCACGCGCCTTTAACCAGAGCCACAAGCCAAATGTTTATGAATCATATATATATTAATATTTGAATAATTCATCTTTATATCTATTCTTTTTTACATCGTTTTTTTTTCTTTTTTTATTTTTTCCTTTTTTGGTTCAACTAAAATTGCCGCCTATCACATTTCGTGTTCGTTCATAAAATAAATTAAAATAATAAACAAATTAAACGAATAATTTTCTTCTTTCTTTCATTTTCTTTTCTTTTCTTTTCTTTCATGGAATGAGCACAAGATAAATTAATAAAATTTATAAATTTGTTGTTGTTTGTATTTGTGTTTTTGAAAAGTTCTTTAGAGATCGTTGCGTTGCACTAACAATAAATTTTTTTTTTGTGTATTTTTCGTTTTTTATTTTTTAAATGTGGCTTTGGTGGCGCGCAGCTAACAAGAAATAAAAAGAATAATTAATAATGAAACACAAAATTTTTGAAAACTTGTTTGTGCGCTAAAAAAAATACGTTTAAAACAGAAAATGAAACTTACGAGTTTGTTTTGTTTTTCTCCTGGTTTTCTTTCGGTTTTTCCTATTTTTTTTGGGATCTTCGACTATTGCACAAGTTTTTTTTTTTTTTTTTGTTGCCTGTTTTTTTTTTTGTTGTTTGCCGTCTGTGTGTTCAGCTTATTGCACATGTCCATCGTTTAAATTTAGTTAAATTTGTTTAAGTTTTACTTGTTAGGTTTAGTTTTTGCTTTCAAGCTTAAACACTAACTTAGACACTAACTGTTTTTTTGTTTTTTGTTATGTTTGACTGACTAAGCGATTGACTCTTGCTATTCTCCACATACATACATACATATAAATACACAAAAGTATAAATTGTATATGCTGTGTGTGTGTGTGTGTGTGTGTGTATGTGATTAAGCTTATTAAGTTTAACTATTGCCCCAGAAACGATTATTACAGAAATTAAAAAAATAAGATATCATTATTATCATTATCATAATCATTATCAAGTTGCAAGCGCGTGAGAGTGCAAATTTAATTCTGCATCGGAGACTGTTTTGTTTTATGTTTTGTTTTTGTTGTTCTTTGTTCCCATTTCGTTTATAACAATAAATAAAATTAGACGCTTAAAAATTTCAACACTAAAATTAATGTGAATGTTTTGCGTTTTGCTGCATTCTTCTTTAACTACATCATCATTATCATTATCTTCTTTTCTGCTTTTCTTTATATAAAAAAAAAAAAACAAATGCATTTGATTTTTCTTCTTGTTTTCCCTCGACTGTTTTTGTCTGTTTTTTTTTTTTTGACACCGCAATAAAGAAAAATTCATTGAGATCATTGAGTTTTCTAAGGATGTTTAACACACATACATACATATTTTGTTATCAACAACTACATCTTCATCTTCATCATCATCTAACAATAACGACAACAACATCGACGACGACAACAACAACAATGTCAATAACAACAACAACAACAACAAAGTTGCAACCAATGCGATTCGCACTCTCACGCCTTTAGACTTTACACTTTACAAAAAGAATAAAAAAAAAAAAAAAAAAGAAAGGGTGATTGGAAAATATATAAAATAAAGAAAGAAAATATGATGCATATATGGTTGTATATAGTATTAGAACTAAAGATTAGAATTTGTTAATATTTTCACATTGACGGCATGATCTAGATGTGTGTGTGTGAGTGTGTAATTGTTGTTGTGGGTTTTCCTTTTCTTTCCTTCCTTTTCATTTCATTTGTATAGTTAAATATAGTGTATATATGCATATATATATATAGATATATAAAAAAAACGACTATATGGTTTCAAGATCATTTGAAAAAAACAAAAACAAAAACTTGCTCAAACCGCGCTCTGGACTTGGACTTGGACTTGAATTTGGATCCTGAAAGTGCTGCCTAGAAACAAGGCTCTCTAACTCTAGCTGGTGGCAGCAGCAGCAACCGCGGCAGCAGCAACCAGTTGCTGGCGTCATTGCAATTGTTGTTGATTGTGGCATCATCGATGTTGGTGCGTGCGCATGTGCAGCACGAGATTGTGTTTGTGCTTCGACTTCTTGTGACAGATGGGACACTCGAATTGCGGCTCCACGCCGCACTCGAAGCGCACATGACGATTCAAGCTATGCGGCCGAGCATACGTGTTGCCACAACGATCACAGGCATAGGCTCCTCCTCCTCCTCCACTTCCACCACCAGCTCCTCCTCCCCCTCCTGATCCAACACCTCCCCCTCCAGGTGCACCAATAACCCCGCCACTCCATCCGCTAGCAGCAACTGCAGCAGCTGCTGCCGCTGCCGCTGATGTTGAGGCGCCCGTTATGGCAGCGTTCGTGTTGTTAGCTGCCACGGCAGCAACAGCTGCTGCCATCGCTGCAACCGTGTTGCTCTTGCTGTCCACATTGCTGCTGTTGCCGCCGCTGGGCAAAGTGACAGGCGGAATGCCAATGCTGCTGCTGCTGCTGTAACGACGCAGCGGCCCATCGGGGCTGGACTGTTGCTGCATCAGTTGGGCCAGCGGACGTTGCTGTTGTGCCTGCTGTTGTTGCTGGTGTTGCTGCTGGTGGTGGTGATGATGATGGTGGCCAAGTGGCAGTGCACCGTGTGTCTGGGCGACAGCGATGAGTTTGGCAAAACCCATGCGTAGATCAAAGGGTTTATCGCCAGCGAAATCATCATCGTTGTCATCATCGTCATCATCGTCGTTGTTGTTGTTGTTGTTGTTGTTATTGCTATCATCGTTGTCGCCATTGTTGCCATGTCGCTCATGCGTGCTGCTGCTGTGTGTGGGCGTGGCCCTTCGACTATCGATGCGCAACTGATGATCGTGATCATTGTCATCCACAATGCTGCCATGTTCGAACTTGATCACGCCAGTGGGCGTGGCAATCGGGCTGGTGTACGGACTCGTCTTCAGATTCAACAGCGGATAGTAACGATGCGGTGGTGGGGACGTCCTCGATGTTCGGGGTGTTCGCTGGCCGCCATGCAAATACTCAGCTATCGAAGGGAAGAGACAAGAGGTCGAAAGTAGAATGCGTATTAGTTAGGAAAACATTTATAGATTCGCTTTTTCATTCTTTCAATCAATCAATCACTGTAGAAAGTTGCTTAAACATTTGTTCGTTTACGTTTCAAAGAAAATCATAAATCCTAATATCTAATAGAACGTAGAAAATTAAATATATATGAAATAGAAATTCAATTTATTACCGTGAAGTCGTTAAAAAAATGTTGCGTTTCATTTTTTTGTTTGCTTTTAGAGTGTGAATTTTGGTGCGTTGTGGTAAATGATTTGTTTGTGTGTGTATGCGAGTGTGTGTATGATGTGATGATTGTTGTTGTGTGCGTGAGTAGAGGCTCGGCTTGAATCTAAAGTAAAATGTTGAAAACTGTTTTTGCTGCTTAAAGGTTATACATAAAAATAATAATAAAAATCATTAAAATTTGAATAAACACAATGAAACAACAATTATTCGAGTGTAAGTTACATGTATACAGATTGAGTTTTGGAGAGTTTGGAGAGTTTAAAGCATAAAAAGTTGTTCAAGTTACAAGTGATTTTTTAAAATGAGTTTCAAAACTTGATTTTCAATTGTTCGATATGTTAGTCACAAATATAAATAGTATATAAATTAAATAATATTAAACATAATTTGTTACTAATTATTTGTATAATGTGTTTTGGGTTTTGTTTTGAGGAGGGACGCAACGTTCAAGTTGTTGTTGGAGAATTCCTAGAAAATACGAACTCTGCCAGAGAAGACTCTCTCTTGAGCTACGCACTTTGGAATTACAACATTAAGTTATTATTTTCATTTTATAATCATTTAATACGCATGCATAAATTTTGTACGTTGTTTTTGCGAAAATAGAAACTACAAACATAGAAAGTATAAATCTAAAAGTAAAAAAAAGTAAACGTTGATAGAAAATGCAATATTCATAAAAACATTAAAGTTTTTACAAATTATGTTGCTTTGGTCATTTCTCGTTTATGTTTTTAATAATAATAAATATATATAGATATATATGCATGTAGATATATAATTGTAATAGTTTAAGTTTATATTAAGAGAAATATACATTTATATATAGAGTAGTATTATACGACACTATGAGCGCAAAGTGAAACTTAAGAATAACCTGCAGCAATACAAACGAAAGAGAACAAACTACAAATCTAATAAAGGTTTCATACAAAGTTAATATATATATATATATATAGTATAGATATAATATGTATAGAATATGTTCATGTACTAAGTTCAGCAGCCACACATTATCGTTGTATCTATTGTAATACATGTACATATATCTAAGAGTTCATAGATTGGATTTCAAAATTTCGAGTTTAGGTTGTTCATAAATATGTAGGATCGATTTGGTTCAGTTTGGTTTTGGTTTGGTTTGAATCTAAGCAGTAGATAGTACACTGGTTTCTAGTTATGTTGAATGTTGGTATAGTAGAGGTTAAGAGCATGCAAACAACAATAAGATAGGGCTACACCATAAACAGCTTCTTGTTGTTGGAAATTGGATAATAGATATTGTTGTACCAGCCAGAGCATTATCATTATCATCGATCTCAACATCAAATAGCGACAACATCCACCTGAAATAGAGAGCTGATTAGTATTGATCTTTGGCAACAAACACAACAAATCGAACAAAAATTCTTCAACTTCTTTTTGGGGATCATTTTGGATAGAACGTAGGAAGAGAGAGAGAGAGCGAGGAAAGTATTTTTTGGGAAATCGCTTGAGTGTTGATGACGAATGAATGGATGATCTCTTGAGGGATTGAAATATATATAGTTTGGGGGGATTTCAATGATATGCGTGTGTGATTCTTTGTTTTACAATTAAAATAAATACAACGTTTGGTTTTGGTTATTTTTTCTTTTGACATTTGCTTTTAATTGTATTTCGAATTTTTATTTAATACATATAGCCGGCAATAATTACGATATATTCATTTATATGGAATACATAATAATTGTAGAATTTTCTTTTTTGTTTCTTTCGCATGTTTAATTGTGTGTGTGTGTGTTTGTAGGTGTGTGTGTATTCTTAGAGGTATTCTTTTTATCAGTTTTGAGTAGCCAATTTTGTTTTTCATTTTTTTGGTATTTTGGTTGTCTTTTTACATATGGAAATTGTTTTAAATCGTTTTTTTAATGGCCGGGTTCTTTGTTCTTGTTCATCTTGTTATCAATTTAAATCTAACAATTCGTGTATGTGTTGCTGATATTTCGAATTAGAAATTAAAACATATTATTTTAGAATTAATAATAATAATTTTTGCCTAATTTTCAAAATAGTATTTATAGTTATAAGTAATATTAGCATTATGATTATTACATATTATTTTAATGTAGATAATCGTTTTTTTTTTTTATTTTGTTTTCGTTTTGACTAGATCTTGTTATCATTATCATATCGTGTATATAAAGCAACTTCTAACAGAAATGCTGCTTCAAAAATCTATCGAAGCAGTTAAACACAAAAAAATATATAAATTGTAATCAAAAATTAACTCATTCGATTGCAACTAATTAGAATCAAATCTGTTTTAAATTTAATGTGTTATATGTATGTTTATATTAGGTGAATGTGTTGTGTGTATTGTATTTTTTTTTGTTGTTTTTGTATTTTTAAATATAATTATTATAGTTTGTTCTTTTTTGTTGAGGGCGGGGCGTGTTTTCATGCCATGCATATGGTATCTTTTTTTTTATTTTTTCTGTTTTAAAATTAAGAATTAATTAATACAAAAATCGATTTTGTTTTTGGTTTTTTTGGTTTTGTTGTATATAGCACACTTAAACAATTTTTGCTGTGACTAGCGCATAATTTCTTTGTGTGAGATTTTTCTCGGAAAAAAATTTACACATTATTTTTATATTCTTTTTTTTTGTGGTTTTTGTAAAGTTTTCCTTTTGTTTGAGAATTCGCTAAAACAATACGCGTTTTGTATTGCCAACTAAGTCTAAGTATTTTTTTTTTTTTTGCTGTCTTTTTAGGTTTTTTTTTGTATTGTATTTTTCTTTGGTACTTGCAACACTTGCCGCTGGCACATGCAACCTAAAAAAAACAATATTAAAACTACTTTCAGATTCAGTGCTGCGCTTTGCCTGCTGCGATTATTTTTTGTTTTTTTTTTCGGGACAGCGCTGAATATTGCACGCGCTTGTAATACTTTTTAAATATATAATGGAAAACAGGAAAAAAACAAACAGAAAAATGTGTGTAATGAAAACAAAAAAGAGAAACTTAATTTGTACTAGAGACAAGCTTGCAATCAATCAATATTTTTGTTTGCAGTTTTGCATTTTCAAAGTGCCAGCTCCAGGTCCAGTTCCAGCTTATTTTGTACAACTTGTTTTTAAGAGGGTTAATTTTACTCATTGCTCCTAGCCTATTTGTTTGGAAAGACTAGTGTGTAGGTGCTGGTGTTGCCATTGCTGCTGCTTCCACTGCTGCTGGTGTTCACATTGACGCTAGTTGTGGTGGTTGTTGTCGGCACAGCAGCAACATTGTATTTCTTCTCCTTCTCTTTCTCCTTTTCCTTCTCCTCCTCCTCCTTCTCGCGATCCCGACACTTGGTGTTGAGATGACGCTTCAGATTGCTGTGCACATTCGTCGCATAGCCGCACATCTTGCTGCAAAAGTAGCGAGGCGGCAGACCGCATTCGTTCTTCAGATGACACTTGAGACTGTTCTTCCATTTGTAGGTGCGATTGCAGTTGCGGCACACCCACGGCTTCTCGATGTCCGCATTGTAGATCATATCGGCCGAATGCTCCAGCGACTCTTTGCGCATCCGTTTGTTCTGCACCAGAATGCGATAGCGATTGTCATCGGTGTGCGACCAGTGCAAGTTCAGATTCTGTGCGTCCACATTGAGAGCCATTTTGTTGCTCGAGAGCACCGTTGAGTTGCCGCCGCTGCTGCTGCTGCTGTTGGCATTAGCTCCGCCACTGGTGCTGGCAATTGGTTGTTGCTTCGAGGTTGGTGCCGCGATGGTCGTTATGGTTGCCGGTATGGTGGGCAGCTTGATTTGCAGCGACGATTGACTGGTGGGCTGCAGTTGCAGATGCTGCAGATGTTGCTGCTGGTCGAGCAACTGTTGCTGCTGCTGTGAGCTGAGCACGATTTTTGAGCCACTGTTGTTGTTGTTGGCGTTGCCATTGTTATTGCTCTTGGACTGCTTGGCATGCTTTTGCGATGCAGCCGCCGTGGTCAATAGATCATCGTCATCATCATCGTTGTCCATCAGATAGCTATCCTCGAACTCTTCGTTCTCGATCTTCACCGCATCGTACGTCCACGACAATGGGCTGGCCAACTTGAGATCATAGTCAAAGGTGTTCTCATCATCGATCGCCTCATTGCACACAGCCTCATCGCCGTTGAGCGACACATTCTCGGGATTCTCGATCTTCACTATCACCTCGGTCATCGCATCATCAATGCTGTCCAGCTCAACGCCAGCTGCAGCCAGCGCCGCCGCCGATGCGGCATCCACATTGCAATTGCTCGAGCTATTCTTCAGACTCGCCGGCGTGATGCACGCAATCGTTGTGCGTCCAATGCTGCCAATCCTGGTCACGGTTTGCGTTACGGGCAGACAACTCTTCTCGCTGTTCACATTGTTGTTGTTCGAGCTGGTGTTGTTGTTGCTGTTGCTGTTGCTGCTGTTGTTGTGGTTGCTGCTGCTGCTGCTGTTGAGTGCTCTTGTCACCGAGGCGGGCGTTGTGCTGATCGTCATCGTTGTGGGCGTGGCACCCGCGGGCGTCTTCACATTGTTAGTGGTGTTCTTAGCGGCATTTGTGTTTGTCTTTTTGTTCGGAGTTAGTTTGTCTTTTTTGTTTTAGTTAGTTAGTTGTGTGTTAGCAAGTTTGTTTTTATTTTTTTTTAATGATTCAATTTGGCGCATGAAAATAGAAATTGTTATAGGAAATGTTAAGTTAGTTAATTATTTGGATTTGCATGGATTCATGATGATTGGTACTCAATAAGAAAATGTGTAACACAAGTGAAATAATGAGTTAAAAAAAAGAATGTGACTGCCGCAGTGTGCAAAATTGTAAATAAACGACTGTAAAAAGAAAACGAAATATTATTCAATACAACAGAAGATAATATAATTAAAACATTAAGCACAACCTAGCAGACATTTAACGGAAAACAAATCTTAAAATGCAACTGAAACAATAGTAAAAAGATATTTTTAAAAATAAATAGAAATACATATAGTATTTATAGTATATTAAAATACTATAAATGGTGATTTCATAATACAAAAGAATAATTAAAAAGTTATTTTTAAATCACATATAAATTCATATAGTGTTTACAGTATATTAAAATACTATAAATAGTAATTTTATAATACTGAAAAACAAATAAAAATGCACACAGTATTTATAGTATATTTAAATACCATAAATGGTAATTTCAAATTATACATATAGTATATACAGTATATTAAAATACTATAAATGGTGATAAATGGTGATTTCATAACAGAAATGAAATAATAATTAAAAAAGAAATATTTAAAACACATTATTGAGAACTTATAGTATTTATGGTATATAAAAATACTATAATACTACTTAAAAACAAATAAAAAATACAAACAGTATTTATAGTATATTAAAATACCATAAATGAAAATTTCATAATTCAACTGACACAATAATATAATATATTAAAAAAAATAGTTAAAAGGCAAATAAAAATGCATATAGTATTTATAGTATATTAAAATACCATAAGTGGTAATTTCAAATAAAAATACATATAGTATTTATAGTACATTAAAATACTATAAATGGTAATTTCAAAATATCACAAAAAGAAAGTCTGCTAGGAGTACACAATAAATGAATAATCAAGTAACAAAAGTATAAAAATCATTAAATAATACTCATTAGTCTTAAAAGAAATGCTCTAAATACCTGTCGAATCGTCGCTCGTCTTGTCTATAATCGACTGATCTGCCAGCATTAACCAATTGCGTACACGGATTCGAGATTCGCCTGCATCGAGTTGTCCATTATCATCTGAAATTGGGTAGAAATAGAGAATAGGCATATATTAGTCAAAGTCACAAATTATTAGAATATTTCCTTACGACCTAAAATGCATTTGATTTTATTTTAGTATGTGTGCCTAAATGATGTGACCTGCATTTATTATTCTTAATTTTTAATACATTTTTCTCATTGATGATTTCCGATAATGTGTTTTGTTGTTAGAGATGTACTTATACAAATAAATGGTGTAAATGTTATAAACTGAAGAATGAAACTGAAATAATAATAATACTTACAAGCAGTACGCTACATAATAAAAATTAAACACTTAACTCGTCGGTAATAATAATAATAATGATATAAGAGTCGTAATCAAAACGATTTCAGTTGTAAACGCAACATAACAAACAACATTTTGTTTTTTTGCGTTTTATTACATGAATTTGTATATTTTTCACATTGAATGTATTTTCTTTTTTTTTTTTTTTTTTTAATTTACAAAAATGTTTTACAATCGACGCATAGAAAAGAATTAAATATAAGGTATATATATATGTATATATTTAGTAAATATATAAAGGGCATATAGAGTCAACTATATGAAACTGCTTTATGTTTAATGAGTATTTGTGTTCTTATTAAGTGTTTTTTTTTTGCTTCATTAACATACAAAGTATTTAATTTACTTATTAATTTTTTAAATGTCTTTCGACATTTTTTAGTTGTGTTTTTTGTTTGCCAGTTTTAAACCAAAGATTGTTCAACAATATTGTTTAAATGTAAATTTTTAAAGAAAATTTTGAATTTTCACTTTGCTTAACGGTTGCTGTTCTTTTTTTGTTTGTATTTATTGCTTAATAAGTTTCGTTTTTTTGTTTGTTTGTTTTTAATTCTTCATTATATAAAGAAGCGCTAAACTTAGCCCGACACCGCGTGAATATAACCAATCGTATTTTTTTTTGTTTTTCGTTTTGCATTATCAATATTAATTTCTTAGCAAATATATTTATAATTCGAGATTTGTTTTTGTAATTGTAGTTATTATATTATTATTTTTTTTTTATTATATTTGCACAGTTTGACTGGCAGAGTTTGTGTGGGTGTGTGTGCTTTAGTAATTGATGTTGCTGTGAATGTTTGCAGTTTTTATAGGTTTTGTTTTTTGTTGTCTTTTAAAGCTTAACTCTTGTATAAAATCATCTATGGAATGTAAGAAAGAAATATATAAATTGAAAACTAAAAATAAATTACGGTTTACTAGCAAAAAAGAAGAACATAAAATAATAAAAAATAATATTATTTCTCTTGTATATCATAATATTGTATACCATAATATTATATAATTACAATATGTTTATAAATATTACAAAATAAATAAGTGCATGTGACGTATTGTGGCGGTGTTTTTTGTTTTTCTTGTTATTTTTTTTTTTACTTCACTTTTTCATTTTCTTGTCTTTTATATTATTTAATCTTAACAGTTTTTTGTTTTGCTTTGTTTTCTAACGTAGCTCAGCTACGTGCGCCTGTTTCCTGCTTTCCTGCCTAATTGTGAAACACACAAAACTAAGTACCTGAGTTTAGAGTTTAAATATGAATTCTTTCTTTCCCAAAAAAAAAGTCAAAATAAAAATAAAAATATATAAAACGACAAATTGCTGACTTGACTTAAAATACTCGCGACCTAAAGCTACTTGATATGGCTTTTAAGTTATACAAAAATTTATTATAATAATCATGTGTGCAATGTCATTTTGTGTTGAATTATTTTTTGAAACTTTTTACGTGTTTTTTGTTTTCAAAAGGCACTTTTTTTAAAACTTGTCTTAAAGTTCTTTACACTTTCGCATGCTTGACTAAACCGTATGTATATCTTAAAAAAAAAAACATCCTAAACAATTTTTGAGCATAGTTTAAAGCCATTAGACTAATATATTGTTGTCAGTTTTGAGGTAACTTGTTGTTGCTTTTTTGTTTTTTGTATTTTTTTGTATTTTGTATATTTGTGTGTTTTGCAAATTATAACTGTAGCTGTGACTGTGTGTGTGTGTGTGTTTGTAATTGCTTCTTTGTGGTTTGGCACTGAAATCCTTTTGAATATCTATATAATGCGATTGTTTATCTAATATCTTAATATGCTCTGAGTTCGAAAAGCTTTACATAAAGAAAACTATCCACTGAGTGTTGACTGCTCGCACCGCGCTTTAACTACGCTTCCAACTACGAGTAAATCCTATATATAATATCTGTATAACTAAGCCTAAACTATTAACTGACTAAGTAGCTATATATACTCTTTATATATATTAATGTTTCATTGTACAATTTGTGTTGTTGTTGTTATATATTTTTGTTGTTAATTTGTTGTTGTCATTATTTTGTAACTTGTGGAATGCTGCAACTTGTAATTGTTTATGTTTTTTGTTTGTTTGTTTGTAAAATCATTTTACTGATCACTTTGCTGTTTTCTTGCAAATTTTCTTTTCAAAAAAAAAATGTTTGCTTGTGCACTTTGTGTTTTGTTTTCGTTTTTGTTTTGTTTTTTACTTGTTAAAAAATTAATAACAATAACAAAAAAAAGTATTATGAAAAAAATGGCTAAATTTGTTTTGTTTTGTTTTGTTTTGTGCTTTGCAACAAATTGTTTTTGTTTTTCGTTTTGTCCTTGCTTGCTTAGAATTAACTTTTCTCTTTTTTTCGCTTTTTTTTTAATATTAATTTGGCACACTGATTCCGTATTCCTTATAAGAAACCCCGAGAGCTTGGTGTGTTGTGTTGTGTGTGTTGCATTTTTTGTTGTTGTTGTTTGACTTGCCACACACACATTTTCATTACTGTGTGTGTCTTTTTTGTGCTTGCTGCTTTGCTTGTTTTTTTTTTTTTTTGTATCCCTGATATTTTTAGTTTTCAAACTTTAGGTTTTTTCCTTCCATTACATGCTCATGAGATGAGAAATGCGTCTGCAATTCAGGAACACTGGCCAAAGCCGCAGCTGCAGCTGCAGCTGCCACAGCGGCTGCTGCATTGCCGCTTTCCGTATCCATGCCACCGCCAACAGCACCGCCACCGCCACCGCCACTGCCACCGCCGCTGTTGCTGCCACCGCCAACTACACTGCTGCCGATGATGCTGGTGATGAAACTCTTGTCATCCTCCAGTTGAAATTTCTCCTTGTGCATGCGCTCCATGTGGCGACCAATGTGCATCTTTTGCTTGGCCCGATACACACAGAAGGGGCATTGGAATTGCGGCTCCTTGCCGCATTCCCATTTCTGATGATTGCGCAGCGATGACTTCAGCTTATAGACACGCCCACACACCGGACACGGGTGTCCAGCACCGTTGTCAAGGCTATTGTTGTTGCTGCCACCGGCGCTCGAGTTCAACGAGACATTCAGGCTGCCTACTCCACTGTTGTTGTTGCCACCGCCAGCAGTTGGTGTTGATGTGTTGCCGCTGATGAGATTGTTCATGGCGCTGATGCTGTTCAGTATATTAATATGGCATAGACTCGCCGACGGTCCGCCGACATCGGCAAAGGTCACGGCTCCGCTCAGCGTGGCCGGATAATCATTGCTGTTGCCTCCAGCAGCAGCAGCAACAGTTGCTGCGCTGTGATTCTCATCGCCATAGCCACGATCGGAGCAATTACTGGAGACGGCAGCAGCAGCACGCTTCTCGGCAACAGCTTTGAGCATCAGTGCTGTGGCCTCCTCCTCGGACAGATGCTTCAACTTGCCACCACCGCCGGAATAATTCTTGTGCTGCTTTTCGCTGCTGCTCAAACGCGGCCGCGTTGTCCCCGTCGCTCCAGGTTCAATCTTTAGGCGTATGGAATTCACAGGCGGTTTGTGCTCACTGGCAACGCTGTCAACTGATGTGGCTGCTGATGTTGTTCCCTTAATGCCAGCTATGCTGCTGAGTTGCTTGTCCACCGACAGATCCGTGGGAAAGATCAAAGGTTGGACTCCCTCGCGGAGTGTAACCAACGGCATCGCCAAACGTGCATTCCACTCATTCCAGGTGAGTCCCGCAATGCGCGTAATACTCAAATCTGCTTACGTTTCGATTTCGTTTTCGATTTCGATTTTATTTTTAGTTTTTTATAGTTTTTGTGTAGTTGTGCATGTTGTTTGATTGGTTTTTTTATTTTGTGTGTAGAGAGGAAGATTGGTTGGTTGTGGTTGGCCATACAACATATGAAAATAAAACAAGAAAAGAAAAAAACAAAAGAAAAGAAGAACGAAAATCAATAGCATTACTTTTGAGACTGGACACAATGCAACGCAAAAAATAAAGGTAAAGAAAAAAACAATTAAATAACTCGCAACAGAACTTAACATTAACAATTGAAAAGTGTTTTGTTTTTTTTTTTTTTTTGGGAAACGCAACGAAAATTTCTAAATGGGTGGAAAAAAAAAACGAATAACACACGCGATTTCATGGTTAAACCAATGCCAGGAAAACAAAAAAGAAGAGAATAAACAGAAAAATGTTTATGCATGAAAGAAGAAATGAATAAATGCGATCTTAAACTGTCACAACAAACAATAATGTTAAATAAATATAAATTAGTGAAGCGATGCCTAAGCATATATAAATAAAAAAGCATTAGAAAATTATGGCATGAATCAAATACATAAACAAAATTAATTATATACACAATGCGATACTTAATGCTTTCTCTTTTTATTAAATTATCGCCAATTAGTGCGGGGGTTTGTATAAACATATTTATTAAATCAATTTGAAAATAAAAAAAAAAATAAAACAGAATCAAGAAGCAGCTAACTACGGCAAGCCGTAGCTTAAATGCACTTGCAGAACTTAATTTTTGGTAATCAAATTAAAATTTGGAAACAAAAATAATGTCGTATGGCATGCTGAATAGTTTATATAGTTAAATAGTTAGTTTCTTATTTATTAATTTTGATTGCAGACTGCAAGTGCTTTGCATATTTAAATGAAACGTTCGGCATTCTGGTCTTAGTTATGGGTTTTTTTAAAGGTTTAGGTTTCTTTTTTATCTATGGTGTTGTACGTAGCAGCTGGAAACAACACACACACGGGCGGGGGGAAAGAGGCAATTGCTGGTTGTTATTATTATTATATTGATTGCATTTTTTGTTTTGTTTTGTTTTTTTGTTTTTTTTTTTTTAGTGGCATATACAGAAAACAATTACTTAAAATTTAGGTACTTATATAGAGCTGTTTGTAATTCCTATTGTTTCCAGATTAGGTTTGTAATCCATTTGTTGGTCACCTACAAAAAAGAGAAATATATTAAAAGTCGTGTCAACTTTGGTGATTTGTGTAAAAAATTAAATTTCTTCAGCTGTTGAGGGTTTCATGTAGAACGTCTTCCTGCAAGAAAGAGAAATATATTAGTAGTGTTTCATTTATAAAGTTATTCCATCAAATACATCTAAAGAAAACAAGTTTGTTGTATCTGGGATTTATTTTTTACGTTTATTTTACAACTATTTCAAAATATATACTTTCTATAGATCTAATATGTATACATAATAAATGTTTAGCAATGAATTAAAAGTTGTACACACCATCAATTTTTTTTTTTTTTTTTTTTTTTTTTTTTGGGTTTTTGTTTTATAATATTTTCCATGTAAATTATGTAAAATTAAATAATAGAATTGCCATTTTTTCCTCTTGTTCGTTTTTTTGTTTTTCCGAAAAAAATATATGTATATATTTTTGTAAAAAGTTGTGAATATAATTAGTCATATACATATAATTTTGCTAAATTGTTTTATTAATTTATATGTATAGATTTTTCATTCAGTTTCGATTCAATTTTACACGCAATATTGTTTCGTGATTTTCTTCGTGTTTTTCCCAATTCTTTCGTCAATTTTTTTGTTTTTTTTTATTTTTGTAAAATATTTTTACTACAATTTTGTTATTTAACTTTTGTTTGTGTTATGTAAAAAACAACATTTGACAACGTATTTATTAGTAAGCCTCCGATTCAGACTATTTTCTTTTTTGTTTATGTATATTTGCAATAATTTTAAATTTTTATTCTTGTTGTCACGAAATAAAAATCGAAATTATTTGTGATACGTGTTTAATATAATTAAAAACAAAAACACACTGTGCACTTTAACATTGGTTTGCATTTTTTTCTTTTTCTTGTTTTGCATTTATCTTAAATACTTGAATATTCCCATTTGAAATGTAGTAATTTTAAATATTAATTTGTTTAAATCTTTACACGTATTTATATAGAAGATTTGCTAGGTACTGTACTTTCTGCGAAGACATTTAGATGTTGTGTTAAATTTATGCTTGAAGTTTATTTAAAATTTAACTTATCGAAATCTAAACTAATATGTATATTTTTTTGTTGTATATTTTTCTTTTTGTTTTTCATTTTGTTTAAACATAATTCTTTGTGTTATTTCCATGAAAATACTTGCACATGATTCTGGTATTTTTAATATTTTTGTATTTTTCATAAATTTTGCTCTTGTTTTTGTTTTTTGCTGTTACGGCTGCAACAAACGCTATAAGAAACGTAATTTTCAAAATTACGCAAAAATAATGAAGACATAAATTAAAGCCCAAGTGAAAAAAAGTTCTTTGCAAAGATTTGTGAAATGGATAATCCATAATTAAAACAAAACATATTTGTAAACGTTAAGTTTGAACTTAAGCAAATAATCAACAACTAAGCAAATTGCATTAATTTATAATGCTCGAGAATAATCAAAAATAATATATATATGAATATATTGTATAGAAAGTCAATAATGAAAACTGGTTTAAGCTTAATGCACAAATTATGAATATAATTCTAATTTTTTTTTAGTATTTTGTTTCGCTTTGTTGCTGCTGTTCTTTGTGTTTGCATTTTGTTTTTATCGTTTTTTGTTTGTGGTACTCACTGTCCTCACTGTTCAACGGCTTAGATCTTACGTCCCCGCTTGCTCTCTAGTTGGGGCTTCTCTGGATGATGCTTGCGCACATGGACACCGAGATTGCCACGCTGCTTGGCCTTGTAGGTGCAGTAGGGACACGGATGACACGGCTCCTTGCCACCGCACTCGACATTCTCGTGGCGTCTCAGCGTCGACTTCCAGCGATACTTTTTGCCACAATGACGGCACACATAACGCGACTCGGGGTCATCGCAGGGACCCAGTGAGGAGTCGCTCAACGAGAGTTCATAGGTCATGCCACTGGGATCGTTGCCGGCATCGGATTCCTCTTTCATGGGTCGCGTTGTCAGGATGGTGTAACTCTTGCTCGAATCGTGGACGCCCAGCTCTTCGGGTATGATCGTCTCGACGCCATCATCGTCGTCCGCCTGCAGTTGGATGTGATGATGCTGATGCTCCTGTTGATCCTGCGACTCCTGTTGTTCATGTTGCACCTGAACGGTGCCCTGATGGATGTGATGCGTCTGCAGCTGTGTGGCATGAATGTGATGCGTATGCGTTTGCTGATCGTGCTGATGCACCTGCAACTCTTGCGGCTCATGCTCGATCGTTGTGATGTGCGTCTCACCGCCCGTCGTCTGCATGTGCTCGGTAATCTCGGATGGAGCGAACCCGATGCCAATCTTAGTGCCATCGGGCAGCTCAATGTCGTCGATTTCCGCATACTTCACCAGATCACTGATGATCGCCGCCGATGCATTCGGATTGTTCAAATCGATTTCGCTAATCTCATACTTGGTGCCATCGGCGAGCTCATGATGCTGATGTGGTATCGCCTCGTGGGTCTCCACAATCTGCAGATTGCTCACAGCCGGCGCAATGATTTTGCCACGCGAATATCGAATACGCGACGCAATGTTTGGCTTCTGCTCACCGATCTGCACATTGCGCAGTCCCACCAAATTGATCGTCTGTCCCGGATGTGCTGTGATTATGCTTTGTACTTGCTGCGCAGTCGTATGCAACTGCTGATGATGTTGCTGCTGCTGTTGTTGTTGCTGCTGTTGCTGATGGTGTTGCTGCTGCTGCTGCTGCTGCTGGTGGTGATGATGATGCGATGTCTGCGGCACCTCTTCAATGTGCAACGTCTGATGTTGCTGCTGCTGTTGTTGGTGTTGCTGATGGTGTTGTTGTTGCTGCTGTTGATGATGATGTTGCTGCTGCTGCTGTTGCTGTTGCGACTCTTGTGGCACGTGCTGTATGATGTGGTGAGGATGTATGATCGTGGTTGTGCCACTGCTGCCGCTGCCACCGTGCGTCGCAATGGTTGTGGAGGTCGGGATGATTTTCTTAATGTTGATGAGCTCTGCAAGTATGCCAAATATAACCAATTAGTAAAGAGTAAACATTTTAAAAAGAAAATGTTTAAATAACAAAAAGTATAAATAAGAAATATAAATACGAAGTAAACGTATAAAAAATAAAAAGTTTAAGTAACAAAAAGTATTAATATGAAATATTATAAATAAGAAGATATATAAATACGAAATATAACCAATTAGTATGGAGTTAACATTTTAAAATGAAAATACCAAAAAGTTTAAATAAGAAAAAGTATAAATAAAAAGAAATATACATATGGAAACATAAAAATAAGATTATAAATATGGAAACGTGTTATAAAAAAGGAAACAGTTTTTTCTACAACTTTATTTTAAAAAGCTAAGATTTTTTTGAATTTTGTTCGTAATCTGATAAACATAAAATGAAATAATCCGATTATTGTTGTCCTACATGCATTAAACTGAATACATTAAGTTTTGTATAAGTTTTTACAAAAAAGATCCGAATATTCTAATCCTTTATTTATAAAACTAAGTTGTTTGAGTGTCTGAGATTCTAAATTTCTTAAAAAAAAAAAATACCGAATATTCCTTTATTTATAAAACTGAGTTCTATGAGTTTTGTTTAAGACTCTTAATTTCAGAAAAAGAAAACGAATACTCTACTCCACCTATTCTATTCTACCTTTTGTAGACGTTTTATTCGAAATGGAAATGTATAATTTAAAGTATCTTTGAAATGTAGCGAATATTTATTAAATCATTAAAAACTCAGAGATAAGCAGATGGAAGTTATTGACATCAAAGTTTAAAATTCAGATTATTAGTAGAGCTAATTTGATTTTAAAGAGTAAGAATTTGGGTCATAATTTCTGAAGAATCATTTGGGAAGCTTTCAACGTGTATTTACAAGTTTGGTAAACATTTAATTTTGTGAAATATTTTTAAAACAAATCATTTAAAACTCATAAAAACTCATTAAGAACTCTACTGTATAATAGAAGCTAAACTCGTGGTCTTCATTATAGAACACAATTCCTTTTAAAATTAAAGCTATAAATATGGTTGGGCTTCGACTTCAGATTGGCCATGGCAAAAAATGATAGTTCCTAAATTCTATAGAATATTTCTAACTTATTTGAACATACTAACGAATCTCTGCATTAAACTACACAAAAGTTTATATAACTCGGAAAAGATTAAATAAAAATCAGAACTCTAATAATGTAGACAACAGTTTGTACAACTCGGAAAAAGATTCAATAAAAATAAGTACCAAGTATAAAATGGAACTTACCACACTCGGATGAGGGCAATTTGATGGGCGTGTTGGTTAATGTGGTCAACGTGGGCTTCACATCTCCGCTGTGCGCTGCGGCATTGAGCAATTCGGTTATGGTTTGGGTGGGTTGTCCAGCTGGTCCAGTGACTGTGACCGCTGCGGTTGGTTCCTCCTCTCCGGCCAACTTGGCGGCTGTGATGTTGCCCAACTTCTTGACGTGCAACACGAAACCATCCTTGTTCTGGGTGATGACAATATCGTTGCTCTCCAGCAGGCAATCGTCCAGTTCGAATTCATCGGGTGCGCTCTCGGTTTGCTCGGATTTGTCCTGTTTGTTGGCTGTGGAATGGAACACAAGCAAAAGACGGGGGCGGGCGGGCGAATGGAAACAGGGGCGTGGCGACAAAAAAAAAAAGAGAAGGCAATTATTAGTGATTGTTCGGGCTTGGCAAAAGTTTACCGCTTCTTAAACGTAGAAGAACACTTTAATTATATTTCATTTAATTTTAGAACTTTTGTAACTTTAATTTTATTTCATTTATCTGCACTGCGCTCAGCTCAAAAACGTGTTGCAAAAAACAAGCAAACAATTTCTGTTCGTAGCTTAAATTAAATTTGTATAATTTTTTTGTTTTGTATTGTGTGTGCTGCTGTTTGTTCTTAATAAACTTAAACACCAAAGCCAAAAAAAATAAGTACAAGACAAAAAACAAGAATTATAAATATAATAGAATATAGAATAAACCGTGGCCCTTAAGTGATTAAGGTAAGGTGACGCTTTGCTTAAGTTCTAAAGAATTCAATAATGACACATTTCAATTTTGTTGCAAAAGGCAGTTTTTATTAACAATTTGAATAGAATGGCAAGTTGCAAATTTGCATAACTAATTTCGACACGTTTTCTTTCGGTGCTTCAAACTTACCTGTGGCACACTCACACACACACACACTTTAAACACACACTTATCTGAGATATTGAGATCTGTTTATGCTTAATAATCAATGATTCATTCCACTTCAGAGCAACTTGCCACCAGGTGGCGCCTCAAAGAGACCGCGTGCAGCACCTGCTGTCACCTGATCGGGATGCTGTGTCTTCATGTGCATGTTGAGGCTGTGCTTATAACGTGCCACATAGTGGCAATGCTGACACTTCTCCGTTGGCAATCTGCCGCACTCGAAGCGCAAGTGGCGCCACAGATTCTTCTTATAGGTGTAAGCTTTGTCGCAACGCGGACACGTGTGCACACTCGACTGCTGTGGCGGCACCGTCTCTGCGTCTCTGGTGGTGGCATGCAACATGGCAATCTTGTTCAGCGATGTCACCGATTTCACCGACAACGTCCAAGTGGTCTCTAAAACGTGACAGCAGAGAAAAGTAATAGGTTAACAAAAAACATATTCAGCGAGAATTTCATTAAATGCAAAACTAAGAAAACAAAAAAACATAATTACGAGTTACAGATTAAGGATAATAATGATGCTAGATGGTGATGATATGATATGAGAAGATATACAGGGAGCTATAGAGAGAGAGAGAGAGGCAAATGGAAGGAACTCTAAAAGTTTTGTCGCGTATATTAAAACTACCAAGCAACCAGTTTGGCAGAGAGAGAGAGAGAGGCGATAGATTACAGCAAATTTTGTTGGTCTCTTTTTTATACTGAAAAGCTTACAAAGAGAGAGAGAGAGAAACAAATACACAAAGGTAACTAAAATACAATCTAAAAATTTAAACTAAACTAAAACTCAAATTCAACTCAACTTGGAAAATTCTTTTCGAAATCTTACCAGCACTTAAAATTAAACACAGCGTCGTAGTTTAAAGAGATAACAAAAATAAAAAAGATAACACAATTCATTCAGCATTTTAGGTAACCGTAATTCCTTGAAAAAAATTCCATTCTTAAACATAGTTGCAGGTAGTACCGTCTACTATGTAAATAACGGTAGCAATTCGTATTCAAATTGACCTGACTATTCAAAACTTAAAGATTAACAAAAAAAAAAAAAAAAAAAAAAGAATATTATTCTTAATGAGTATCCTCAGTTTTTCAGCGCATCTGTAAAAATAGAAAAAGAAACATTTTGTGATTAGTTATCAAGTGTTCTGATAAAAGTTCTGATTGATTCCAACCCAAGGACCCGAGAATAAAAAGATTTTTATATTTTTGTTTTTGTTTCTTTTTTTTTTGGGGTTTCAACATTTCAATATCAATCTTTATTACGTTTTTTTTTTTTTTTTTTTGTTTTTGTTTTTGGGTTTGTTTTGTTACCACTTTGCATCAAATTTCAAACATGTTGTGTATATAAACAATGCATATATATAATGCCTTTTCTTAGTTCATCATTTCATATTTTTGCAAAAATAACAATTTTCTGCTTGTTGTTCTTGTTCTTCTTGTTATTATTGTTGTTGTTCTTGTTGTTCTTGGTTGCATTGTCTAAAAAACAGAATCTCAAATTTGTTCTTTACATATAATATATATTTGTTTTTTTGTTTTTGTTTTTCTTTCGACAACATTTTTTTCGTTTAATGCTACGTTGTTATTATTATCGTTATTATTATTACAATTATTAATAATATTAATTGTTTTGTTGTTGTTCATCTTGTTTCTGTTGTTGTTGTTGTTTTAAGGTACTAACAATATCAGCTTCGTCAATGTAAGTTGCGTTTGCTTTTCATTTTTTTTTTTTTTTGCTTTATATAAATTTGTTTCATAATGTTTTTCGCCTTTTCCTTGGTTTTATTTGTTTTTTTTTAACAATAAATATATGTATATGTATTGTATATATATATATATATATATATTATATATAAACACTTTTTAATTTTCTTGTTTTTTTGTTTGTTTTTATTTTTAATATTATGCTACAAAAAATAAACAACATTCGTTTGTTACAATTACATTATGTTTTCTTTTGTTCTGTTTAATTATTGTTTTATATGTCTGCTCATTTGGTTTTGATTATATATATATATATATATATATAATAATATATATATATATACGTATGTATGTATGTATGTATAATATTCATTATATGGCAATTTTGTTCCAAATACACTTTTACTAAAACTTGTTCTGGGTTTTGTTCATTTTTCATATTCTTTTTCTTGTTTTTACTTTTACTTTTATTCTTTCTTTTTATGTATGTATATATGTCCTTGTATATGTGTATATATATGTATGTGTTTTTTGTTGTATATATATTTTTTGGTTGGTTTCTTTGGAGTATATTTTGTAACTTATGCTTTAGGCTAACATTTTCATTTTTCATCATTTTCATTTTGTTTTTTTTTTTGTTTAGTTTTTAAACTAACTTTTATAAATATTAATTAACAATAACAAGTTAAAACTTAATTATTAAATTAATGAACAAAAATCAAAGAGAATTTATATCAGTATAAATGTGTGTGTGTGTGTGTGTGTGTGTGTGTGTATTAAAAACAAAGCAACAAAAATTAAAATAAAAAACATTTAATGTTTCCTTCCTCTTCATTTTTTCCATAATTTTTTAACTCTGGCTTTCGAAAAAAATTAGTCTAAGCTTTAACAGCGCAACAAACAATGAAAAATTAATAATAATAATTTAGCTACTTCAATGAACGCGCAAACAAAAACCTTAGTTAATTAGTTTAACAAATTATTTAGTATAAGCTAAATAAATATATATATTTATTTATTTCCTTCATATACATTTTTAACTAATCTTATTAGCCAACGAATTATTGACAATTTGTCTTGCGGTCCATGATTAATTTATTTTTTCATTTTTTTTTTCTTTTAACATTAATTACGTTTTATATTTCTTTTTTTTTGTTTTTTTTAGTATTTTTTTGGTACTTTTGCAATTGACACAAATTGAACACGCAAGACAAATTGTTAATGCAATTTCTGTGAGCTAATTTGAATGTGGCAAATTAACAAACAAATTGACAGAAATCAATTGTTAATGTCATGAAAATTTGCAATGGCTTTTTGCACTTTTATTCTTTACTTTATTTTATATTTATATATTTTAGTACTTCATTTTCTAAGTATAACTTGTCTAATTTCAATTCGAGTTTTAACTGTTCTTCATGCTATTGTTTTTTTTTTGTTTTTTTTGTTTGTTTAAATGTTTAAACTAATGCTGCAGCTCGCCTCAAAGCTACGCTTTTTGCATTGCTTGCCGCATTGCCTGCCGCATTGCTTGCCACATCAGTGCTCTTAAATATCATTTTCATATATTATTTGTTAATTTCCTTTTATTGTACTTTTCAACTATGTATTTGACTACAACAATATAACATAAGTTATTAACATGCAACAAGCAAACGAAAAAAAAATATAATTAATGATGTATATTAATATAAAAACAAAAAACAATTAAAAGAAAACAATTAATTAATCTGTGTTGGTTTTTTTTTTATATATAATTTTTGGACCTAACTAATGCGCATATATATATATACTAAAAATATATATATATATGCATAACTTGTATATATAAGTGTTTTTAGTTGCACTTTAACTGCCTGCCTTAGTTGTTATATATTTCTATATTGGTTTTGTTTTGTTTTGTTTTTTTTGCTTCATCATTATTATTATATATCCAATTGTTTATATATATTTTATATATATATTTCATATATGTATATATTAATATGTATAATTTCAATAATTTATTACATTTAAATTGGTTTAATGGCACTCTTAGCATTTTTAACTATGTTTCGGTTTCTGTTTCTCGGTTTCTCGGTTTCTGTTGCTGTTGCTCTGTTCCTATTGTTGTACAATCAAGTTAAGCAACTCTCAAGTTTAAACCAATCGAAAATTAAAACTCTGTCTGAACAAAAAACAATGAGTATATCATTTCTCTCAGTGTGTGTAGAACTTATTTCTCTTTCAAAGACGTTTTTTTGGGCAGCATTGAATTTTGTTATTTCATTTGGTTAATGCTGAGTTGAATTTCTACAATATTATTAATATTAATTTCTTTTTCTTTTTTGTTTTCTTGTTTTGGCGGAGTTGTTTCCAGTTACGTAATGGCACACATGTTCTGCACACATATTCAATGCTGCCCCCCTCCTTCCTCCTTCGAGATACACACACACAATAGAAGTTACAAAAAAACATTTTTTTGTAATAACAATTTGACATTTGATTTCATCTTTTTTTTTTGCAACAACAGACAACAAATTTTGCTAACATAGCATATTATAATATTATAATAGATGAGTGTAGTTTTCTGTGTATGTGTGTGTGTGTGTTGATGTGTATAAACTTTTGTTCTTTGAACCAACAAATCGTTTGGCCTCTTTGCGTTTTTATTCTAACTAAAAAAATCTCTCACTTTCACTTTCACTTTTTCTAGCTGCATTTCTCTGTGTAATAATATTATATAACAACAATTGAATACCCTTTGCATGCTCTTTTTAATTGAGTATTTGTTTAGAAATTGCTTTGCAAAGAGTATTAAATATTCGGCTAGCCGAAGTTCTATCAATCTTTCAACGTTTTTGTTTTACTTTGTTTTATAACAAACATTCACATTCGACATATGTATGTGTAGGTGTGTGTGTGTGTGTGTGTGTGTGTGTATGCAACATATATGTATATGTATAACTGTATATAACGATAATATATAGTATTTATATGCATTTAACATAACATACATATATAATGTTTTTTGTTTTTGTTATTCTGTTTAATTGGTTTAGTTCTATTTAGTTTAGTTTAGAGTTTTGTTGGCTTTTAGCTTCTTCTTGTTCGGTTCATAATAATTGATAATTGATGTTCATTGTTATTGTTGTTGTTGTTCTGTATTGTTTTGTTTTTGCAATAATATATTAGAAATATATATAGATATATATTTGGCAACAAATAAACACAGTACGTTGTTTTGTTTTTTTCTTGTTTTTTTGCATTATATGTTTCTCTCTGTTCTCTGCGCTTCACACACATCTTCTCCTCAATATATTATTATATTTATTATTATTATTATTAGTTCTGTTTTTTTTTTTTACTTTGTTTATGGTATTTCTTTGTTAATTTCACTAAGTTGCTCTTGCTTTGTTTTTGCACTTTGACTAAAATTACGTAGTTTTGGTTAGTTTGACTAAAATGTTGTTGCTCTTAGCTTCCTTGCCTCTCCTTCCCCCGACCTCATCCGTCGTTGCATGTGCCTCATCTCGTTAGTAATTTTTACTAGCTCACTTTTCTAACTTTCACATTTCATTTTTTTTTACATTTTTTTCATTGGTTTTTTTGTATGTTGTTTTTGTTTTTGTTCTTGTTGTAATTTTACTAAAATTCTATAAAACGTGTTGCACTGACTGCAGCTATACATATGTATATATGTATAATATAGATGTATATGTATGTATATATATATATATAGATCTATATATATCTGGTTTTGTTTGTCTAGCTTGTTAAATATTTTATAATAGCTACGCTTTCATGTTTCTCGCTTTTTGTTTCATTAACTAATTCTGCTTGTAATGCTCAGTTGTCAACAATAATTCTCAACTTGTTCTGGTTCATACAATATTATATATCATAATATGTATATACTAGTTATATATCTATATATATATATATGTGTATATATATGGGTTTTGTTTTTTGTTATTTTTTTGTTATAAATGATGTGGCATCCAATAAATTCGTTTTGTTGTTGTTATTTGTAATTGTTCTTGGTTTAGCTACTTTGTCTCTCATCTATATGGTAGTATATATATTTCTATAGCTGTATATATGTATATGTTTTGTTTTGTTTTTTTCTTTAATCATTTACTATAATTTCCATTGCTGTTTTTTTTGTTCTATTGTTTGTTGTTATTGTTACAATTTGTTAAATATGTTTTGAATATTTGTTGTTATTATTTTTTTTTTTTGGGGGGGTTTGTTGTTCTGTTCTGCTGTTGTTGCTGTTTTTTGTTTTGTTTTTTTGGTTTTGCTCAACAAAATGTTGCACTTTGCCTATGCGGATAACGCTTATTCTATTTGATTTTAAAGAAAACATTATCTCATAAGTAATATTTGACACAGACACCGGACTCAAGGTGCCGCTTTAGGTGGGAGCTTTGTGAAAATGCTTTGCCGCACATCAGACAGCGAAATTTTTTCTGTCCACCACATTCATATCTACAGAGAGAGAGAGACGGAAAGATTCACAAAATAGTATAGATCAGAGATCAGATCAATCACTCACAGACAGACACAAATAATATGGACTATAAAATATATATAGAAATCGAAATCGAAAGAACTCACCTGATATGTCGTTGCAATGAGCTGGCATCCTTGTAGCTCTTCAGGCAATTGAATCTAGGGCATTGGTAGCGTCCATCTGGATTTATGAATTTGAATAAATCCGAAAATTTCAGCTCATACCAATAATCACGGATCAATGAGTGCGCCGCCGTACTCGATGGTGGAGGCGTTTGGCTGGAGTTCGAGGCGTAGCTGCTGGGCGCTATAATAATAATTCAAATCGAAAATCAAAAGAGAAAAAAAAACAAAACGGAAAAAGAAACCAAAACGAAATCAATGAAAAAAGAAGAAGAAGAAGAGAACATGTATCAGACATTAGAGTTACATTTGCATTATCCTAAAAGAACTACATAAAGAGAGTTTTCGGGCCAAAAAGATATTATCGATATTTAAGAAAAAAAAAAAAATTCCAGAGATGATTCTCTGAGATCTTCACTTAGATTTCATTATTTCAAATACAAACAAAAAGAAGAAAAAGTAACAAGATCTTTTTGGTAGATTATTAGTTATTAATTTTTGGTTGAAAGTTGTTGAAATTAAAAGATATGTAAAAATAAAATATATAATTATAATCGTAATAAAAGTTGTGATATTTACAGTTAGTGTGTGGTATGCAACAGTTTATTGTGTACATAATTGCTTGTTGTTGTTCTTGGTTGGTTGGTTGGTTGATTGATTGATTGATTTATTGTTGGTGTTTTTTTTTTTTTTTTTTTTTTTTTGATGAAGCATATGTGAGGCGGAGGCTGTGATGCTGATGCAGTTGCGGTGGTTGATGATAAGAGGCAGCAGCTGCTTTATAGACTTAGAGGAGGCTTGCGATATACTTTTAATGAGGCGATGATGATGCATTGATTGATTGATTGATCTGGTTTTTCTTTTGTTTTTTTTTCTTTTCTTGTTTTTTGTTTTTTGTTTTTTTTTAATGGCTGTAATGAAACATGTTTAGTAATAGCGTAAAGTAGTCAAAGGCAAATGCAAACCCGCAGAACTAGTTAACTTAAATGAACATTTTTCGAATTTCTATATAAACAAAAATAATAAATATAGTAAATAACAATTTCATTTTGTTACAATTTTATTCAGTTACATACAAAAATAGCGGTATATATAATATATATTTATAAAAATACGTCTTAATTATGCTCTTTGACAATGTGTATAAAAATAGTATTTGTTTTTTGTTTTTCAATTTATAAGAAAATATAGTTGTATATAAGTATGCGTATAAGTGTGTGTATGTGTATGATTGATGACTTAAACGTAAATGTAGTTGGACAATTTATTCGTGGAATGAATTTTGTTGCTGTCACAGTTCAATTGTGATATGAGCATTAAATGAAGCGAGCGAATGAAAAGAATCGTGCATCTATATCTTCTGCCTGCCTAGTAGAAATCTCCATATAAATATATGATTATCAACTGAAACTTGAGCTAATATAATTGTTAAAAAACCAAGTGCTCAACGGGCTTCACCTCAGCTGAGCTCTTGTTACGACTGTTTTGTTATTATTTAAAAAAATGTATATATATTTGAACTATTTTTTGCTGTATGTAATTGTTGTTGTTGTTGTTTAAAAGTTGTACTGTTGGTTGCATTCATTTGTATTTGCTGAGATCGCTTTTTGCTTGTTGTATGGCTATCATATCATAGTTTAAGTTTAAGTGTATATAAATATATATATATGTAAATGTATCTCTATGCTAGCAAGGAACTTATAATTTTACAGCTCTCAAACTAAGCTAAATATATAATTTTGTTTTCTTTTTTCGTTTTTTTTTCTTTTTAATACTTTCTTTCCATTGACTTGCTTGGCTTTGGCCTTGTTCTTAACTAGACTACGTATATCAAAACAATTTTGTTTTTTTCTTTTAGGAATGTGATGTTACGAAACTGCCTCTTTTAGTGCAACCTTCTCTCCTACTAAGAAAAACAGTTACTACTCTCAGTAGTTTAGTAAAATATTTATAACTTTTTTTTTGGTTTTTGTTTTTTGCTTTAAAATGCTTTTGACTTAGCTTCGGTTTCATTTTCTTTGGACTTGCGTTATTTCTTACTTTCTTCTCTTTTTTTTTTTTTGGCTTAAGGTGTTAAAAAATATATGTTTTAAAATTAATCTTATGAAATTTTGCTTAGAAACTAACAAATTTTTAAAGGTAAGTTTGTTTTTTGGCTGTTTTTTTTTTTTTTTTTTTTTGGGTACTGCAACGCACAAATGTTGAAGTACAATAACTTTTTCTTGCACCATACAAATTAATTCAAATGCGGGCCAAGAAGTCACAACACATTTTTTTTTTTTTTTTTGGAAACTTTGGCGGCGCATACAATTTGCATACTTTACATAAATTTATGCAAATCACATACACAAAAAATGTGAAGTGAAAGTTTAAATATGCAAAAAAAATCAAATAAATAAAGCAAACCAAAAGCAAAAAATAAACTGCAAACAAATTGACAAGCAACATTATGTGCTTTGCTTATAAATATTTTCTTTTCTCCAATTTTTAGTAGACACATTTTGTGCGTTGCGGTTGCCCAGTACTTATTAAATTATAGTTAATGGACTTTTGTAAATCGAACCGAATATTTAGATACCCTTGCAGTGGGTAAAATATATGATGAATTCAGTGAGTTGTTTGATTATGGGTGATTCAAGTGTTTTAGAAGAGCATTGAGAGTGAAAAAGGGAAGGGAGATTCAGGAATTTAAAATTTTGGAACTTTTAAGATTAACGATATATTAAAATGGTAAATCAACTTTGTAATCAACTTGTAGAAGGTTCAAAGTGTTGATTATAATTAAAAAAAGTAATATTTCAAATTGTTAGTTTTCATGTTAAGCTTACAAAAAGCAATAAAATTTCATTTCGTATAGTTAGTTTTTTTCTTTAAAAGTTTAGAGTTTTGATTATGCTTAGGAAAAGTAATAGAATTTTATTTCGAATAGTTAGTTTTTTGATTATGCTTAGGAAAAGTAATCAAATTGCATTTCGGATAATCAGTTCTTGAAGGTTTAAATCAAATAGTATATACTTTGAACAGACAAATTGAAGACATTATTAGATATTCTTTATAAAGTCCCTCTTCTGCAAGGATATTGAAAGTGCGGCTAGCCACACGCTGTTTTTTTCTCTGGGTTCTTTGTAAGCTATCTCTTATGCGGTTTCCCATTTGGTTTGTATGCTGGCTGCCTGCATTTGAAATGCCAGGGGCAGAAAGTCCTTTTTCATTTTGGCAAAATGCGTTTTAATGTGCTTGGTTAGATTATCGCTGCGCTTGGCCGCATAATTGCAGCTGGGGCACTGAAATATCGGACGCTCTGTGGTAAAGCGGCACTCGAATCTTCGATGGCGACTCAAACTTTTGCGTGTCTTGTAGGATTTGCCGCATTGATCGCAAGCGTGTTGATACCAGGTGAGCACAAAATCTGTAAGGAAATTTTGTTGTTTGGTTTTTGGCCCACACAGCGCGCGCGCGACAGACAGAGAGGGAGAGACAGAGAAAGATGGAAGAGAAGAGAGAACAGCACACAACAAACACAAAAGTGTGAACGAAGCAGATGTGCGAGTGTGTGTGTGTGTGTGTGTGTAGGTGTGTGTGAGTGTATGATATTGATGAAATTTTGATGTTATACATAATGGATATGAGAATAGTTTATATTTATCGAATTAATTGTAATTTATAACTTATGTTCTGATGACTGAATTTTGACTGAGTTTTCATTTTCTTCGTTTTCTTTTCTTTTTTTTTTTTTTTTTTTTTTTGGTTTTTTTGCAAGTCAAACTACATGGAAATCAAAACAGAAAACTTAAAACGTAAAAATATATAAACATACATAAGAATTATTATATATACATAAATGCATTCCACATAAAGCTTAAATATATTTGACGGGTAAAATCAAAACGTGAACACAAATCGAAAATCAAAAATTATTGTAATCAAAAACGAACAATCGAGTAAGTTTGCTTAACAGTTAAGTCGTAAATAAAAGTGTCAGGCACGCCCACATAAAGATATAGAAAATAAAAATCGAAAATAACCCACATAGAGCATATAAACGCAGCTTGAATTCCGTTGCTCAAAATCACGCAAAAGCGAAATTGAATGACGGAACACGAAGCTGTAGTGTAAGAAAAACATCGAGTGTTAAATAATTTATTTGCTTGTTTTTTTTTTTTTTTTGATTGAAAGACACACAAATACAATATATATATATAATATAAATATATTTTTAAAGTAAATTCGTAAATTGGTTTTTGTTTTTTGTTTTTATTGTGAGTAGCGCAAGGACAAGACACAAAAGCACAAGACGTTGCACACACACGCACACGCAGTTACACCCACACACACACAGCCGCTGAGGATCGAGGCATACAAATAGGCGCATGCTGGGTGTGTGTGTGTGTGTGCGTGGTGTGTGTGTAAGCGTATTGTATGTGCGACTAGAACAAGTATAGAACCCATGTACTAGATATATATAAAGTAGATAGAGAGTGAGTGAGATAGATATAAGTTTCAAGAAATGAGACGCAGACAGCATAGATATATAGTATAGTATAGTATAGTATAGTAGATAAATATATATATACGCATAGTTGTAGTTGTATGTGTGAGTGACAGACTTTTGATTTGTGGTGTTTTGTTTTTTTTTTTGTTTTTTGGTTGGTTGTACTGGTTACAGGTTACTGTGGTACAAGACTGACTGTAATATGGATAGCTGGGTCCTAGAACTGCAGCCAGTACCGAGTAGTAGGTAGTAGTAGGTAGAGTAGAAGAGTTTATCTAAAAGAAATTTAGTAATAAAAATAGGTTAGTGAAATTCTTTGTACAACAACAACAAACAGTTTCTTTTTTTTTTTTTTTGAGTAAAAAACCAAAACGATAACAAAAAAGTGGAAAATTTTGATTGAGTGTGAAAAGCCAGCTATAAAAAAATACAATTGAAAATAGTTAATAAATTCTTTTTTCGTTTTCTTTGTTTTTTTTTCTTTTTGTTTTATTCAATTAATAATATAAATTGTGGGTTTTTTTTTGTTGTTAAGTTTTTTTGTTTTTTTTGTTTTTTTTTTTTATGTTGTATTTTATGGTAAAAATATAAATATCATTATATTATTTTAAATAATTCACATACACTTAGCATTTAGGTATACAATTTGGTGGCATATCATTTGGAATAAGTGCTTAAGTAAAAAACATCTTAAAATTCTGATTATGTTCGTTTTTGGAGTTTTCGCTTTTTGGAATTGTTGAGTATTTTGCTCACGCTTGAGTATGTTTTTCTTTTTTCGTTTTTGTCCCTCTTTGGGTTCACATAGCACATCAAAAATCATACAGATTTGATTTCATGGCATCACTTATAGTTAGAGTATCAAAAAATGCTTAAATTCTAACAAATAGTTTAATGGAAATAGTTTTAGTTTTTTTTTTTGAATGACTTAAGCAATACAAATTCGTGACGGTTTTGAGTTTACATATTTTTGTGTTTTCTAGGATAAATAGTACCGTAAGGTTTCATCTCAACTGTGCAACATTGTGATACAGTTTTTTTTTTTTTTTTTTTTTTTTTTTTTTTTGTTTAGGTTTTTTTTTTGTAAGACACGTTTCGCTGACTAAGGAGAGCACGCAAGAGAAAAAAAAATAGAAAACATGTTAAAATAAGTTACATAAAATAAAAAAATTAGCGCTGGAATGTCTAAGATATTCTGAGATTCAATTCGTACGTAATTTAAGATATTCTTCTTTCATTTGAGGGTGATTTAAGCAAAGCAGACACAAATTAAAATTATGAAATTAAATATATATATGAGAGTATTCAATTGATATTTGTTTTTTGTTTTGTTAATAAATATAATTAGCATTTCTAGGTTTCTAGAGTCAAATGTAGATACTTTGGTTCGAGAAAAAGATGAATGAAACAACTTTAGTTATTGTTGTACGCAAATGGCATAGTGTTCATCAAACGCTCCTTGAGCAATGAATTCGATATGATCTGCAGACCCAGCTTCATGTTCCACTCCTCATCAAGCAAAGGATGCGGTGGCTGCGTCTTGCCCGGCGTCAATGGCTCCGGCTTGATGCCCAGCTCAGCGGCTGCTGCCAACTCTGCACTGACACTCGCTTCGCTGCCATTGTTATTGGCCGCTTCAGCGGCTGCAGCAGCTGCTGCTGCGGCGGCGGCAGCTTGCTCCTCGACAACGGCGGCTGCTGCTGAGATGGCTGTAATGGCACCCGTGAGTCCATACGTGGGTATGGGCATCATGTGTGGCGGCAACGGAGACGTGCAGCGTGAACCGTCTTGATTCTCATCCCGCTCGTAGTGCTCCTTGCGCAACGACAGATTCTCCGGTATGGGACTCTCACAACCATTATGCGATCCGGCGCTGCCAACACTGGCGCTATCGCTATGCCCGACTCCAGCATGTAGTTGACCAACACCACCACCACCAACTCCTCCTCCTCCTACACCATTTAAATCCAGTTTCATATCCAGGAGACCGTTACTACGTGGACTGCTCGTCCTTGAACCGCTGCCCGTTGTCTGCTGGGCAATGGACGGCGGTATGCCGTGCTTGGAGACCAGATGCCTCACCATATGGTATTTGCGGCGGAAACGTGAGCTGCAGAATTCGCAATTGAAGCGCGGCGGAATGCCGATGCACTCATCGCGCATGTGTCGCTGCAGATGCCGTTTGCGCAGATAACTCTTGTTGCAAACGGCGCAGGGGAAACGCTCATGAGGATCACCGCCATCGCGATCGCGATCGCGATCGTGCTTCGAATCGCCGCCAAACACGCTGTGCCCAAACTCATATTTCATATCTACATGTGGTTGTTTTTTTTTTTTTTTGTTCGTTCGATTATTTTGTTGGTGCATTGTTTTTTGATTTGATTTTTAGTTTAGTTTGTTGTTGGTTATTAATTTGTGGCATGTAGGTTATGATTGGTGATACGATTTTTTTGGCGATTTCGTTTTGTATTTTCAATATGAATTTGTGTGTGTTTGTGTGTGTTTTTTGGGAGGGTTTTTATGAAATGAAAATGAAAAGAAAAATAAAAAATATTGTGTGAAAAATCATAAACGCAAATCCTTTCTAACAAAAAAAAAAACTGTAGTTACTTCTGCAGTTTTTTTTCGCTGTTTTTTCATCATCTCGTTGTTGTTGTGTTATTTTGGCTTAACTTAAAACTAAACTTAATTTCTTTGTAAGTCATTTTTTGTTGAAAGTTGAATAGAACTGAATACTATATAACTAAAATTACAATTACAATTTCAATTTGACAAATACAAAAAATAATAATAAACAATACGACAAATTATTTTAGCTACTCTACACAAATTCAAAGAAAACAAAAACTGTTTTTCTCGTTTACTTGACAAAGTTACAAAATTTACTGAATCAAATGAATACTTAAAAAAAAATATATATATATATATATATATATATATCTATCAATGTTTAACAAATTTTACTAGTTAGTTGTTTTAAATTAAACTTATGATATAGTTAAAAAAAAAAGGTGGATTCGTGTGTTTTTATTATTGTTTAAACCACAAACGCGCGCTGTAAATTCGTATTTCGATCATTTTTAGTGTTTAGTGTTAGAAAAAACCAAGTTTGATTTCAATAAATAGTTGTACACATATATTTAACTTTTTCTTCAATATTTTTTTCGATTTTTTGTTTTTTTTTCTCTTTTTTAGCTTAGCTAAACAACATTGGAATGGAATTGCGTATATACAAAAAGTTTTGGAGAAGAGATTAGAAGAAGATTTCTACGTTTTCTTCAGCTGATGTATTCCATGCTTTTGTCGCAGATGCAACTTCAAATCGTAGCGCCAACTGCAACTAAAATTACAGAATTCACAGTGAAATTGTACGCTCGGCTTTTTGGCTGCTGCTGCTGCTGCTGCAGCTGCAACTGTTGCTGCTGACGCGACTCTACTGTTACTGTTGCTGCTGTTGATGCTGCTGCTGCTGGTGTTATTGCAATTGTTATTGTTGCGCTTAACGGTTGCTGCTGCTGCCGCTGTTGGCAACAACATGCTCGAGTTTAGCAAGTTGGCCAATTGAAATGAGGCTGCTGCTGCAGACATTTGACAGCCGCTGCAATTGCTCGCATTGCAATGCAACTTGTTGTTGTTATTGTTATTATTGTTGTTGTTGTTGTGTTGAGGTATGGTTGCATGTGTGCCATGGGCTTCACCACTGCTGCTGTTGTTGTTGTTGTTGCCACATTTGTACATTCTACGTATCGTTACCTCCGGCTCATAAACCTCACGCATTTCAGTCACATTTGCTGTTGTTGTTGTTGTTGCCACCTGACAATTGTGGTTGCTGCCGATGCCGCTGTTGTTGTTGTCGGTGTTTATTGTTGTGGCTGCCGTTGTTGTTGTTGTTGGCGTCTTTGTGGTTATTGCTTGCTTGCTGGCAGCTGCTGCCACAACAGCGGTGGCAAAATTACAGTACAACGTCCGTAAATCTGTAAAAATTGTGGATTGGGTTGTTTTTTTGGGCTCAAAAATTTGTCGTCTTTTTTGATATTTTTTTTTTTGCGAAGAGAGAGGGAGGAAACTTAGAGCGTACGTTGATTGTGTTGTTGTTTTGTTTTGTTTTGTTTGTTGTGGTTGTTGATGCGTTTTTGTGTGTGTATGTGTGTGAATCGATGTGAAGTGGAGTGTGTGTGTGTGTTTATAATTTACAGCTACTTAATTGGATAAATGATTAATTAGGCGCAACTCTCACACACATTAAAATTAGAGTTAATCATTGATTACGAACTAAAAGAGCAGAAAAATTATAATTAAAGAATATTACTTAATTTAAAAATTATGCACACCGCGCCGACCGCCATTAATTATTATATAATTTACACAAATTATTTCTCGATTACTTTTTTTTCTTTGTTTTTTTGCTTGCATACTTCTTGCTGCTGTTGTTTCTGCTTTTTTTTTTGTTTTGTTTTTCTTTTCGCACATGAAAATCATAATTTGTAAGAAACTTAATTTAATTACACAAACATCTGCACCAAAATTTTACATAAACTTTTCGTGTGTAAATTAAATTTGTTATTTACCAGTTTCATTTCTCAATTCAAAAAAATATATATATATGTATATTTATAATTGAATTAAACTTAACGAATTTGTTGTGGTTTGTTTTTCTGTAGATTTGTTGTAAATTGATTTGTGGGAGAGGGGAGGGACGAGTGTGTGTGTGTGTTTTGTGGTGTGGTATGTGTGTGTGTAAATGAAACATGCAATTTGTTCGATTGAGAATTGAAAAACACATTTTGTATCTTCTGTAAAAAATTGCATTTATTATTGTAATTTGTAATTTGATTTTTTTTTTTTTTTTTTTGTTCTTTTCGTTTTCATTAGTTTTTTAGTTACTTATTTTTGTCGTACATTAATTTGTAAATACAAAAAAATAATTTCAACTTGAATTTTGATTATTGCTGCTGGAAATATAAGTTGATTGAATTAAAAAAGAAAGAATTGCACACAAAATACTTTTTGGATTTCCAAAGAAAATGCAAAAGTAAAAAATGCTGCCACACGCTGCGCTCTTTGGTTAATAATGATTAGTAGAAATAAATGATCGTATAGCTTTTTTGTTTTTTTGTTGTTGCTGCTGTGCATCCGTGGCGTCTTTTCGTTGCACTTTTCCCCCATCTTCCCAGCCATCCCCCCAAATACCCTTGTCACCACCAAAGAGAGAGAAAGGATTTCAACAATTAAGTGTTGCTGCATCGCTGCTGCTGCTGCTGTTGTTGCTGCCATTTTTCGTGGCTTTGGCAACAGCTGCTGCGGCAGCCAGAACTTGCAACTGTTGCTGCTGTTGCAATTGCTTTTGCAACTGCTGCAGCGCCTGCTGATGCAACTGTTGCTGATAGTAACTGCTATCGAGGGACTGTTGTTGTTGTTGCTGGCCATCATCATCATCGTTATTATCCACCTCATCATCATCATCGTCGACCACAAATGTTTGCGGTTGTCGCGACTGCAACTGTTGCTGCTGTTGTTGCTGCGAGTCATCGATAAACTCGTCCAGTCCATCGTCCAACATATCCAGATCAACAATATCGCCGGCTGTTGACGTCGCTGCTGCTGCTGCTGCTGCTGTTGGCTGCAGGGCTTTGGCCGCAGCGCGTTGCTGACGCTTGAACAGCGAACGCATCGCAATTTCCGGATGCTTTTTACGCACATGCTGACGCAAGTGATCGGCACGCTTGGTGCGATGTCCGCACACCGAACACACCATCGATTTGCCCTTGCCGCACTCCTGTCGCAGATGGCGACGCAGTGTGCCATGGCGTCGATAGGTTCGATAACATTGCGGACAGGTGAAGCTCTCTTCGAGCTGCAAGAGGGCGCCACTTGAGCTGCCGAGCATCGATTGAAAGTTATCGAATTGTGGTGCTTGAAAATGTGTCGTTGTGTTTGCTGTTGTTGTTGTTAAGCTGCTGCCTGTTGCATTTGTTGTTATTGTTGTTGTTGAGGTGCTGCTGCCTTGATAATGTTGTAAATGTATATCGCTAAAAGTCTCGCAACTATCGTCCTGCTTGCAACTGCTGTTGCTACTGTCATGTTGTTGCTGCTGCTGCTGATGCGTTGTTTGTTGTTGATAGCCTGAAATTTGTTTTTGTTTTGTTTTGTTTGGTACATATTTTTTGCATAATTTCAGTTTCAATAATTGCATATGGATTTTCTGACTCAAGTTAATAAATGTTTTTTTTTAATTTGGCATGCTTTGAGTTTTTAATTGGTTGGTTTTTTTAGTGTAAATTTCTGCTCAGTTTTCAAGGCAAAAACAAGCAATGATTAGTTCGTTATCAAAATGCCATTAGAATTAATTTTTTTTTTTTTGGATAAGCATTATTTTTTTATATTTAATTTTGTTAATTTCTTTTTTCGTTGAATTAATTTTTAGATTTGTTTTACGCGTTTTTTTGTCAAACAAAAACAAATTTCAAACAGGCAAAAATTAAATGCAATCAGCAGCGCAGACAGGTTAATAAAATAACAACGAAATAAAGTAAAAAGGAGGAGAGAACAGAGAGTTGAAGAGAGGCAGGAGCAAAGTCACGTTAAGGAAACAAAAGAGAGGCTTTACCAACATGTCGCCAAGCCTCTCCTGATGTATTTTTGTGTATGTGTGTGATGAGTTGGGGGGCTTAAGTATGAAAGAAAGAGACAGAGAGAGAGATGACTTTTAGTGGCGTTTTAAATGAGAGTATGACTTTGTTTATGAGTATGTGTGTGAGTATGAGTGCAAGACGTATTTTTTGGGCAGGCATCGGAGCAGCAAAATAAGTAGGAGAGAGACGAACACACACAGGCACGTGGCACTAGTATTCAATACAAGAAAAAAACAAAATTTGGCTTTCTTTTTCATTGGTTGATTGGGACTTTTCGGATCTGTAGCTGTCCTTTGTTGTCTCGTCCGTGTTTACATGTATGATATATGTATGTGTTGATGGGTATGTGTTATTTTCAGCCTGACAAACAAAAACACTCTTCAATTCGGAATTCGACTGTCTGCTGGCAGCAATAAATTACGCTCTTTAATCATAAAAAATACTCTAAAATATATATGTATGTGTATGTTTATGTATAAATAGACGTATATGCAAAGTAATTTTTGGGTTCGTATGAGCGAGAGCAAAAAAAAAAGAAAGGAGAACCTAACACGAATATTTGGTATGATGCTTCTTGACCTTGCAGTGGCGATTCAATGAATCTTTACGCTTGAACCCAGCATCACAAACGGCACAACGAAAATTCTCCAACATGCCGCACTCGAACTCTAGATGGCGCTTGAGCGCCGAGATACGTGAATACGAATTGGGACATTGTGGACACTGCAATTTGCCATCGTCTCGTTGGTCTGCACTGCGCGCTAGCGTCGCTGCCGAACTGCTGCTGCTGCGCTGCATTAATGGCGGCGACATGAATTTTTGACCGACAGCCACCCCCGTTACAGTTTTCCGTTTACGTGATCGCAATTTGCTGCGTCGCATTGCTGTAACTGGCACTAAGAGCGGCGACGGTAGTAGTTGTGCTTGTGTTGTTGCTGATGGGGGAGGCGATGGCGATGGTAGCTTCATCATGGTGTCTAAGTAAAACGATGCTTGAGTTATGCTCAATTCAAGCAAACCTGCAATGAAATTGTGTTTGTGCGCGCAAAGAGCGCAAAGAGTGAAAGAGAAAATGATAGAGAGCAAGAGCCTAGGTAAAAGCTTGTTCGATAGCACGACGACAACTTTAGCAGCATTTAAATTTCAAAGGCAAACAGCAGCTCAGCTTTAAGGCTTTCTAATTTCCTGTGATACAAATTACACGCATACATTTTGCTCATAGTTGGCATAATTTATTACGTTTAGAGAACAACAAAAATGTTTTGCAATTCTATACAACACTACACCACACTTAGGACTACACTAAAGAGAGCGCACTCTTTTCATTTATATTCCCTTACTCTCTTTTCATATATATTCCCTTAACTTATTCCTTCTTTAGCATGCCCTTGTGCACATAGTAATAATGATCTTGCAGCTTGAAATTATAGTGAAAACCTCGACCGCACATGCGACACACATATTTCTTGGGCTGATTGCACTCTTTGCGCATGTGACGCGTCAATGTACCCAGCACCTGATACCTGCGACCGCAAGTCTCGCACACATAAGGCGCCGCCACAGCTGATGTTGTTGTTGTTGCTGATGCTGACGGCACTGCATCCAAGGCTGCATTTCTAAAGAGAAACAGAGACAACAACAAAATGGCACTAATATAGAGGGAGCAAGGAAAAACTTCAGCAAAGAGTCAATCATCAAAGAGAGAGATTGAGTAAAACATTGAAAGAGAGTATGCAAAATGAAAACAAAAGAAGAGCTTTTACCTGCGAGACGATATCAGTTTAGTGCTGCCCAATTTGCGTTTGCGCCGGGACTTGTTGCGTGTGGAGGCTGAGGCTGAAGCGGATTGGGACTGGATGTTGGTGGTCGAGGAAGAGCTGCTGCTGTTGGCATTTGCCTTTCTTCGAGTAATGCGCTTTGAGCTGCTGCTGCTGCTGCCACCCATGGCTGCTGCAAGGCAACAACAAATATATGCCAGAAGAAACGACAGATGGCGGCCACACATTGTAAAAAGAGAGAAGAGATAGAAGAGAGAAAGAGAGAACATGGCTCAGAGGCTTATGGCAACACATCAACATCAACAACATCAAACTAGAACAAACTCTAATATTCTAACTAGACTATCCCTATAAAAAGCTCTCGCTCGCTTGCCTAAATCTTCTATAGAAAAAAAGCTCTTAAAACGCTTTCGCTTTCGCTCACTCGTCTGTAAAGTTTATAACCGAATTAAATTAACTTTGGATTTGAGTTTAAAATTCCGTTTTATTTGTTGTAATATTTTTTCTGTATTTTGTTTTTGTAACAAAAATATATATGTAAATTGTATGTGTGAGATACATATAAAAAAAATAAATAAAAATACATTGTTGCATTAAGATCAGGCACTGAGCCGATGTGTGTGATGGTAATGATCTTGCAGCTTGAAATTATAGTGAAAACCCCTGCCACACAAGTGGCACACATATTGCTTAGGCTGATTGCACTCTTTGCGCATGTGGCGCGTCAACGTCGAAAGCGTTTGATATCTGCGACCGCAGGTCGGACACACGTGCAACGACGGTGACGTCGACGACGACATCGCCGCCATCGCCAACGTCATCGACATCGACGTCGACATCGACATCGATGACGATTGATGATTATGATGATGATGATGATTGCGACGCTTTTGCTGCTGCTGCTGTTGCATCACCATCGATCGGCTGAACTTTCTTCGGGCATTGAACTTTAAATTGCTTGGATGCATCAACATCTCTTCTAAGCACACAGCAGAGCAGAATAAGAGTGAGAAAGAGAGAGAGAGAAAGAGACACACAAATAGAGAGTGGCTTTTAAAAAGCAAAAAGCAAACAAAAAAAAAATTAACACAAGAATCTGCTTTTAAAATACTCCTAACTAGCATTCGTACTATAAAATATTCCTTTCGAATGAAAAAAGCTCTTTCTTAAACGCTTAAAAAAAGTTTCGACATAACTGTTTGTAATTAAAGTGTTGCAAGTACAAGTTGAAAGCAAAGTAAAGCCCAATTTAAGTACAATAACCAAACTACAAAGTAAATATATAGATGGGAGTGTGTGTGCTACATACATTATACATATTGACAAGAGAGAAAAAGAGGGGGAGAGAGATAGAGCTTAATTCAATTTTAAGATTAATAATAAACAATATAAATTGTTTGTTTATTTTTTTGTTGTTGTTTTTGTTTTTGTTTTGTATAATTGATAATCGTATAAACTAGTTTACTACGACGCAACGATGCGACGTCATAAGTTTTGTACAGTTATCACCAAAAGCTTTAATAAACCGTTGCAGCCTTATAAAGCACTTGATAATTGTGCTTTTTATAGGCCACGCCAAGCAGCAAAATCACACGCACGCAACACAAACTGGGTCAAGGCCAAGCAAACAGCTTTCCAAGAGACTAAAATCACACCAAAAGCGCGCCGGCAATATTAAAATCCCACCAAGTGAAATCCCTTTCTAACTGCCATCCATTCCCGAAGCAATACATTTTTCAGTGTATTTTTAGAAGACAGTCTAAAACTGGAACCATTAAAACTTATATAAGAGACATTTCGAATAGATGACATACTGCATTTCTTAGAAAATCCATTAACATGCGCGCAATGAATAATAAAAGTAGATTTTGTGTGTGTGTGTGTGTGGTGTAGAGAATTATGTATTCTCTTAAAAAGTGAGAGATCACAACACAAAAAAAAGCAAAAATTAAATGCTGCGCTTACTTTTTTAGACAATAATGCTAATGAATCTGGAAATTCCAACAATAACGCAAAACTGGTTTTGGAATTTTTTGCTATTGCAACTAATAAAACACAAAAGAGAATTTTGCACTCATCAACTACTTTATCATTGTTTTCATCATTGACAGCATCAAACTGCATAGCGACGAAAAAAGGGAGAGAGGAGACAGCAATATCTTCAGAGAAACAATGGCGCAAAAACAACAAATCACCGCAAGCTGATTAAGAATCTCATACACACTCACACACAGAAAGAGAGACACGAAAAAGTGTAGAAAAATCTTTGTCCGACCTTGAACTTGAACGAATCTTTCGAGTTCTTATTGTTGCTTGCTTGATGATGTTGCTGTTGTTGTTGATTAACAACAGTAAGCTGTGACTACGACTATGATGATATTTAAGCCGGGGGGGAGAGATAGAAGAGCGAGGAGGCCATATAAATTATGGGAAATCAAGCTTTCGAGGGAGAGACACTCTAAATGTGGTTTGACAAGACAAATGACGCACATAAAATGTGATGCAGAAAATATAATATGGTGAAATGTACATTATTTTAAAAAAGAAACTAACTGAATATTCTACTTCCTAAAACTTCTTTCTTTTTCTTGAGAACAGATAAGAAATATAAATTGAAAGGCAACGCAAAATGAATATATTTTGTATATGTTTGTGTCGTCTTGTCTAGGGATAAAATTGTTGGGAAATTCAATCAGATTTCATCAACACAAAAACAGAGGCAACCAAATGGGGAAGGGGGAAAGGAGCGTGTTGTGACACTGGGACCAGAGCGTAATGCAAAATTCAAGAAGAAAATATGTAATAATAAGATTATGTATCGAGATAAATACACAATATATATCCATAAATAAATATATATATACTTGTATAGTTTAATGTGTAAACACTTAAAGATAATGCAGCGTAACGTAGATAAAATGAAGGGATGATTATAGTTGGTAGATAGTTTGGAGTTTATATAGCTTACCCTGCTGCCGGCGATACAATATGTAAGCAACAACAACAATTGCTCAGCTTTAAGCTCGCGCTAAAGCTTTGCGCTCTCTTTTCGTACATTACCTGAAAACGCTGTAATTTTGATTTTTCTTTTTTTTTTTGTTTCAGTTTCAAATTTTGTTTCTTTTCGATAAAATGTGTAGAGGTGTTTTCCCCTTTTTATCACTTAGATGGCGGGGAGCGGAGTTTATGGGCAGAGAGTTGATGGAGGATAGCAGGGGGATAAGAGGATTGGATTGGATTTGACTTTTCTTTTTTTTTTTTTGTTGGTAGGTACAAACAAAAATGAACTTAAAATATCAAAATTAATTTCATTTTTTTTGCGTACTTCGCCCAACCGATACCGTCGAGCGAAGCATACTTACCTGAGATAGAGAGAAAAAGAGAGATACTCAACCCGGGAAGACCAACAATACAATCTGTAGGTGGCGCCACCTATCGAGTACCAGCTAAAGCAACAACTGTACCTCGCCATCCGCTGGATGGCTACATGCTTTCTTAGCGGCATTAACTCGACTTTGGATGACGTTCGATGGACAGCGACTCCTCCAGATGATCCTCCATTGCTTAAGATTCTTTCTTCTTCGTTTGGCATTGTATTCACTTGTTCACTTAACATGATAAAAGAGTGTTCAAAAAAGTGTTAAACGCGACACGACGCGAAGCAATTGCGCCTCTCCTTAAACAAAGAGAACGCCTTATGCTTTTTTCTTTACGATAAGCGATAACGATAAAAGATCAAACGCGCGCGTTTTGTCTGGCAACCAAAAGGTTCGAGCCAAAGACGAAAGAAAAATGCTTACAGACTAATATAAACATAATAATGTAGATAACACAAATCAAAGTCAATAAATGAAACAAAAAAGTCCCGTCAACCAAAATTAAGCAAAATTATATAGATATATATACATAGATCTGCATATATAAATATGTATGTATGTATAATGTATAGATAAATATACACAGTACTAAAATTACAATTTAAAAACTGCATGCGTATTTCTCATTTTTAATTATAGTTGTAAGAAAAATAATAATCGTAAAATAAATCAACTAAAAGTGTGTAATAAACATTAGCTCGCGCTGGAGAGAGAGAGAGAGACACAGAAAGAGAATAAAGAGGGCGGAAGTGGGGAAGTGGTGGAGCACTTAAACATAACAGATAATGTTGGCAATTATGTAAAATGAATACGAATGTGGCGCATGAAAGCAAATGCAACAAAATGATAACGCATAAAGTGTGCCCATATATATGTGTGTTGTGAGTGTCTGTGTGTGTGAACAAAAAAAAATTGTTAAGAAAACTTGGAAAATCTTGTATAAAAAATATCCAAGTTATTTATTTAGTAGTTCAAATTGCTAGAACATTAACAAAACTTTGGACACAACACTAGAGGGGAGCTTTTATTTAACTGAGAGACAGAGAGAGCGAGAGAGAAAGCACACCCTTCTGCAAAAACACGCACACACGGATATCAAGTGAGGGGGGGGAGTGAGTGAGATATATGTATAGTGAGCAACGCTGGGTCGGTTTCGCACACACACACAGAGAGCAGCTTGTATTATCACTCACTCTCTCACTTACATACACACACACGCGCAAAGTAACATAATTTAAGACTAACTTAAAATGAGACCATGTCCCAGCTGCATTGTGTATGTATGTGTGTGTGTATGTGGTGTGTGGGTGAAAATGTGTTTATAGAGAGCGTAATTGAAGTTCTTCGTTTTCAGATTGTGTGAAATTGAGAGAGAATTAGAAGAGAGATAGAGAGCTAAGAGAGCTAAGAGAGCTTGCGGCTTATGTTAAAGAATAATATAAACCTTTGTGTAAATACGTGTTTGTGTTAAATAAATAATTCAATATACATAAAATGTTAAAAAACCAAATGCGGCACAAAAAACACCAAATACATAAGAAATAATGATATAGCCAAAATATATTACGAAATATGATAATTGTATATAAATAATAAATGTATAGAAAAAAAGTAACAACAAATCATACATAAAACACATTTCATAAAGCGTAAATGAATTGATGGAATGAAAAAGGGAGCAGGTGAGTTATTACAGTTAGTTAAAATAGTGGGGAGACTTTTCGGGGGTAGCGTTTCTCAGGGCAAATGTTTGTTTGTTTGTTTGTTTGGTTGGTTGTGTGTGTTTGTGTAAATGTGTATTTCAATTATATTGTTGCGATAGATAATGTGTGTATGTGTGTATGTGTGTGTGTGTGTGTGTGTTTGGTGGTTTGTGTTAAAAATTAAATATAAGTAGTTTTAATTTATCATAAAATACAATTATATATACAGGAAAAAACTTGTTATACGAATTATGTGTGATCAAATTAAAAAAAAAATAATTAAGGTGTTAAGTTAGTTGTTTAATTCAAAAACAATATTTAAAAAAAAAATAGTAATTAAAATAAATTAAAGTGTAGTACTTTCAACTTGCACAAATTATTAATTTTCTTTGGTTTGTTAATCATTCTTTGAGGCGGGGCGAGAGCAAAAAGCGCAACAAAAACCAGAATTCAAATTTCTATGCGTTTCTTTTTATAGGTAAATTCAAAAGTATTGTTTCTTGCAATCTTGTTTTTGTTTGCTCTTTTCACTCTTTCCTTTATTTTGTATTCTTTCTTTACTTGTTTTTTTTTAGTAATTTTGCAAAAATATTCGTATTTAATTTTTGTATCTTTCTTTCTTGTTGCTTGTTTTTTTCTTTCTTTCTATGCTGCGCTTTCTGCTGCCTAATAAATGTTATATAAAAATTCTATCTCAACGTTTAAGAGCTTTTTTCTCGGAGCACGACTTTTGTATGATAATAAAAATGGTATTTGTTGTATGACATTTTAAGAACTGCTGTTTTTTTTTAATCAAAAAAGATCAAGTAGAAGTAGAAGAAGAATATGAAGACAACAACAACAAATATTTAACGAAAAACAAAAGTGAGTAATATGAAGAATTTGAGCGAGTTGTGATGATCTTGAAATACTTGTTGTCTTTAATAATAGATCTTTATATTTAGCTGATGTGATATTACGTATTTTCAATTCATTTGAAATTTCTTCTTCTACAACAACTAATTTGCATTTGAAATTTGTAGCTGGTCGTCGTGCTCAGATAATAATAATGGTCTAACCATAAACTAAACTGTTTTATATTTTGCTTTTTCATTCGTATTTCATAGTATAGTATATATATAGTCGAGATATAACTCGCTATTATCTTTCGGGTATAGAGTATGCAACAAAAAACTCACCTTGTGGATCCCGTTGCTGTGCATCCTGTGCGGCCATTAGTCCAAGTTCATCCTGAGATCTGTCGTGTTGCCATGTTGCATATGCTGCACAAATACAAAAAAATTCCAAATTAGTTGCCAATCGGATTTAAGAGTTAAATGTATTTATAATGTACCTTGACTAGATCCATCGCCACCCTGACTGGTGCCAGCCGCTTGATCCAGCTCTTCCATTGTCATATCTTCCTCATCCAAAGTCAAATCCTCAACGTTCTCATCGTGCGCATCCTCATCGTATTCGGCCTTGGGCTCAATTACCATTTCAGTTGTTGCGGTTGTTGTTATGCTATTATCTTTGATCTTTTGTTTATGATTCGACTTGTCTAGAGTGGCCAATTGCTTAACGACACCTGGATGAACGGCAACGGCGCCACTTGCAACACCAGCACCACCACTTGCCACATCCATTTCATCGGCTTCGCCTTGGGTGTTTTCATTCTGTTGTTGCTGTTGTTGTTGTTGTACATTGTCGGTGTTAATGGCATCGCTTGTGGTTTGTTGCTGCTGCTGTTGTTGGGCGCCCTGGGCAGCTGTCGATGTTAGTTTAGCGCTTTCAGTCTTTTTGGTAACGTTACTGCTGCTGCTGGTCAATGGCTGGGTCGATACTTGGATGCTGCTGCTGCCACTGGCATTTGTTGCTGCGGCGGCGGCACCAACGCTGCTACCGCTGGCCAATTGAGTGCTGACCAAAGCGGAGGCGGCGAGGCTAGCGCTTGTTTGTTGGAGGATTGACTGATTGGAGGCGGCGGCGACTGCTTGCAGCACTGACGAATTCGAGTTGTCGTGCACATCTGCAATACACAAACAAGTTGTTGCAAGTTGTAATTAAAATGCTCAGATTCTAGAATTATGTTTGCTTTTTGCTTACCATTTTCCATGCTGCGGCGGCGCACTTTTCGACGACGACGCGATGGACTCGAGGAGCCTTCGCGTGATCCAGACACATCACCAGACACATCCATGGCACCACGCGATCGCTTCGTCTGCTCCAGCGTATAGGTGCCGCTCAGCTTGACGCGATGATGTGCATCCGATTTGGTGGCTTGTTGCGCTGCAGCCTGGGCGGCTGCCGCAGTGTTGCCACTGGCGCCACTGTTGCCACCGCTGCGATTGTCGGACAATCCCTTGATCTGCAACGATTCGGCGGCCTTGAGGAGCGCAGCGAGTTGATCCTGCGAAATGTTGACCTCGCCGCGATACATGTAATCCATCATGGCGCGCAGTTCCTGATATTTGACATCCTTGAGTATGAATATCGGATGCTTGTCGTACTGTTCTTGCAGCAATGTCTAAATTGCACAAAAAACCAATTAATATCGAAACTATATTCAGAAGATAATCATTGTGTGTTACTTACAGCAAAGTAGGGACTGCATGCTGATAACACCACCTTGTGGGCCTTGAGAAATTTACCCTCAGCGGCGAGCGTGCAATCGACTAGTGTCTCATTTTCCAGCAACGTGTCAAATACACTGATCAATGTGCTCTGATGGTTGTTCCATCGCAAACAAAACTGTTGATCGTCATCCATGTTTATTCTTGTTTCTCTTTATGTGGGGATCAAGAATTGGGAGGAGGAATAGTTGAAAAGGGGGATTTTCAGCCTTCCGTCGTCGTTCGACGTGGCTTTGCCCGTTGCGGTTGTGCTCTCTGCTTGGCACGTTTTTCTTTTATCGCAGCTTTCAGGAAAATACTTTTATATGCTTGCAGAAGTAGAATAGTTCAGACAGTAGTTGTTTTGTTGTAAAGTTGATGCTTAAATGTCTGCTTCTTCTTCTTTGTTGTTTTGTCAAATGCTTGTAGTTGTTATATAGATATATCAGTTAAAAACTGCAATGAAAAACGATTGGAAATATTGCAAAGTTAGTCAAAAGTAATCACAAAAAACAGTTCACATACACAAAAAGCATTTTCACACACATGGTGTCGCCTAACAATCACAATAACAGCAATTAATTGCTCGCTTTTATGCTTTGCCTCTTCAACCAACACTTCAAGGTCAAGTTCATGTTTTTTTTTTCTTTTTTGTCTCTTTTACGCAAACTTATTATCTTTTAATTTTTTACACTCGATTATTTGCACAATAGCGCCCTCTACATATGACGGACGCCCCACAAACACACAACTGCAAAGCAAATGCAATTTTTCGTTTTATTTCTTGTTCTTTTCGTTTCATAGCTTGTGCTTTCAAATTACTTCTATCTTGAGTTTTTCTTTTTGTTCACACATTTCTCAACTTCGCTCATTCCACACACACACTCACTCTCACAGTTTGCAAGCGACAGCAACGAGAGCGCAAGTACAAATGCTGCTCGGCTAACGGATTTCGTGGCGATGTGTGTGTTGGAGATCGATGGAAACGATAAATGACGACGACGCGACAACGAGAGACGTAGAAGTTGCGACGACATCGCCGCATCGCCAGCGCTAAACGAGACAGAGCATGAAACAACATAAAGAGGGGAAGTTTCGCAGTCACCGTCTCTGTCGCAGTCGGCGTCACCAATACATGTGAACGCAAGATGTTTGCATGTGAATGCGTATGTGTGCGTTCGCTCAACGAGGTTTTTTTCTAGTGGGTTTTTCGTTGTGGAAAATTTCACAAGTAGACATTCATACACACACGCACACACATACGTGGGGGAACGTTTATGATTTTCTGATAAATTTTAAAGTTGAAGTATGAAGCAATCTTTTCTGCTGCTGCGTCAGTCACAGTTTTTTTTATTTTGTTGAATTTGTGTGTGACGTTTTGTTTTATGGTGCATTTAAAAATAGAATATTTCATTAGAAGCAGCAGCAGCACACATACATAAATATAAGAGGTAAAACTGCACATTAAATGATTTCACGATTTTGTTAAATATTTTCTTTTTCACAGACACTTCACAAAACTTACTTTTGCAATTTTCGCAAGCAGGAAAAATTATTTTCTTTATCGACATGAATTTAGTGTTGTATTGGTTTTGGTTGCTGCTCGGTAATGTAGTTGTGTATAAGTGTGTGTAAAAGTTGTATGTAATTTTTTTGTTGCCAGCAAACCGCACGCGTCGCGATCTGCCGTGCACACAAAAACCAAACAAAAGCTCCAAGCGCACGAAAGCAACTGAAACGACGCAAATGTGCCAGCGACTGAGAGACCCTTTTTCATATTCGCCGCGCGACACCACTTCGTCGACGCTCGCTCACATCACTCTCTCGCTCGCTTGCCCTCTCGCTCGCAACGCGTTCATTTTGGCATGCTCGGTCGCATTCACTCGCACACACCAACATGGCCGACCAGTGCGAAGTTGCTGAGAGCAGCGAACAGCATGCGATTCAAGAGAGAGCATAATGTATTTGCTTATACATGTGTGAGAGAGTGAGCCTCACATATTTGGGGGCAAGTTATGAAATTGCCAAGTAGGCAGGCAGACAGGCAGGTAGGAAAAAAGGAGTCTTGTGTTAAATGGTTTGCAGTGAGCGTGCCAAAGAGAAGAGAGCATACAATATAACGGGAATATATCACAAATAAACACACATAGAATTTCGTATATAAGGAAACAGGCAAACATAATACGAGCACTTGAATTCGCCGTGAGCGACTGTCGCTGCGAGCAGGAATGAGAGAAAAAACGTGGCAGTGTTTTTTTTTTGGAGTCTGATGATGCTACTGCTCTGTCTGCTCGTTTGCTGCTGCTGCTTCTGCTGTTGCTACTTTAGCCACATTTTCATTTTTCAAAATGGAAGCGAAAATGGAACAAATGGCGTTGCGGCGAATTTGCATGGAAATTGTAATGTGTAAAGAGCAAAAGGGGAGCGCAAATGCATCTGGCTTGCATTCTAGTTATTGTTGTTGTTGGTTTTGCTTTTTTTCAGTATCCGCTTCCTGCCGTAATTTAATCATCAGCATAAAAGAGGTGGAAAGCAGCAGCAGCGACCGACAGCTGCAGCACGCTCGCTTGTTCGTTTTTATAGCCCCCGCTGTCGAGCAACGCCAGGCATAGAGAAGTTCTAACACCACATCGAGTGCAACAGAGACAACATCATGTGTGCTACGTGACGCACAACAGAACGACGCCGTCGTTCGGTTTTTCGCTCGGTTCATCGGGCTCCCTTTTCTCACAAGTAGCTGTTGTCGTTTTTTCGCCAAGTGAAAAGGAAGCAGCCGATCAATATAAAATATAATGGCGAAAATACGCAGGCTCTGCTCTGCTCGGCTGCAGCTTGCAGCGCTGTTGCTGCTTGCTGCTGAACAGAGCGAAATGAGCAAAACGAGGTGGAGCGAAAAAGAGCAGGCATAGGGCACCGTTAGGCAATGCTTCGTGCGAGGGGATCAGTTTTTTCTATTTACATACAAACTTCTATGTACATACATTTCATAAGCTATATATGTATAGGTGGTCTTTTTATGTGTACATAAGGTGCAAGGCATGCGCAGTGGCGCCATCTGTTTATAGTTAGAGTAACTCTTACCCCAAGAGTGAATGGCATTGATAGCGACGGCGACGGCGACGTTGATGATGCATTGGCTAGACACAATGCCAACGCTTTGCCGCCCGCCTCGAGCCGAGGGTTTTTCCTACGCACACACACAAAGCAAAAGGGGATTTAGTAGTTGTTATTGTAGTTAAGCAACAGCAGCCGGCCGCACAAACACACGCTCACAGCAAATGAGGAGGAAAGCAATAGGTAAAAACAGGAGGGAGGCTGCAGCAGCCGCAGCAGCAGCAGCATGAAAAAGGATCTCTCTCGTTCGCCCTCTTTCGCTTTGCTTTGTCTCTCGCACACACACAGGCACACGTACACGTACACAAACTCACAACTTTTAGTGACGCACGCTCTTTGCACATGCAAGGTTTTATTTTTGCGCAGATGGTGGAGGATTATAACGAAAAATGGGATCCTTTTTTCCAGCGCAGGCAGCGCAGCAGCAGCGACAGCAGAAATGTTCGTTGTGTTGTTGCTTTTTCATTATATTACTCTGGCTGGGCCGAGTGAAGTTTTATGCATGTGTGTGTTTGTTGGGAAAAAGTACAGTTGGACCCCACAGCAAAATGTTTTGTAGATGACGACGCCGCGCGCTTTTTACGCTTGGGGTTCGCTTCAGTTCTCGTCAACCTGACGGATGTGGCGCTTAACCAAATAATATAAAGTCAAACACTCAGCATATCACAACAATAATATGAGTATGAATATGAGTAATAACAAAACTGTGAATGTGTTGAGGTCTACTATCAAACGACGTCCAAAAATGTTTGCGGAACGTTGTTAGCGAAAAACTCAACGTTGTTTATTCTAGCAATTCTAGCAGTTAAAGTGCTACGGAATTGCATTTACTTCCGTTGCACTGCATCACATGCAATTGCCTGATAAGATATGATATATGAGCAGATTACGTTGATAATGGAAATCATTTTATTGTTGATATCAAATTCCCTTAATTTCGCATTTCCCGTTAAATATATGATCACATTACGTTAATAATGTTGTAATGTGAATCGAGAAATAATTTAAGAATCATCCAACAAACTTCCCATACATGATCGCATTACGCTAATAAAAATAATGTTTTTTAATAATATTATCTTAACTACAAAGAACTTGTATTGGGATCTACTATCAAACGACGTCCAAAATATTAATTTGCGGAACGCTGTTAGCGAAAAACCCAACTGTGATTTTAATTTAGCAATTCGGGATCGAAGAATGTTGAGATCGTCGAAGTTTTTAGGCTTCCACAACATTTGACTTTATAAAGAATTGCTATAATAGTATGTATTCTAATTTTGTGCTGGGATCTACTATCAAACGACGTCCAAAATTACTATATGCGGTACGTTGTTAGCGAAAAACCCACCTTAATGATATTATCTAGCAACTGCCGTTTGTTAAACGTTAAGATCTAGCTCAACATTAACTTTATAAGCTGTTGCAAAATTATGTTAACTTATCTACATTTTATAGAACTAAGTTTGTTTTATAGTATGTATATCCTCTAAAGTGTGAAAATTATGTGTGCTGGGATCTACTATCAAACGACGTCCAAAATTATCATATTGCGGTACGTTGTTAGCGAAAAACCCACCTTATATAATAAATATTCTAGCAACTGCCGTTTGAAAAATGTCATCATATTTCTCAACATTTCTAAAACAGGCAATTGCAACCAATAAAAAAAAAGCGACATTTAATGCTATTGTGGAGAGATCTACTATCAAACGTAGCGTTATATCAATTTTCACGCAGTGTTAGCGAAAAACTCTCCTGGAAATTTAATCTTGGCACTTGAATCAAATCGTAGCTGAACGGCATAGAACTCATTAAATCAGGGATTCAAATGCCAACAACTGGAGTGCCACGCATGTAAATTGAGTATTATAATAAAAGTCCAAAAAAAAAGGAACCTTTTTCCTCTATCCTAAGCACGCGCCAGACGGTCCCAGGGTCCCAGGATCCCAGACCAGACCGCTTGCAGAGCAACCCCGAAAACTGGTTTGGCCGGTCAGCGCAGCAACAGAAATTAGTAAGGGTCCAACAACTGAGCAGAGAGAGGGTAAACTTTTTGGGGGTTGCTGCTCTTGCTGCTAATGTCGAGAGACACAACCCCTAAAAGTGCCGCCGCCTTGTGATTGTGATCCCCCCACCCTCTTGCCTCTTACCCAGTGGGCTCAACGACGGGGATCATCAACATCAACGTTAACCAACCAACTGTCGTGTGCGTTCCCTTTTTTATTTCCACAGGAAGTGCGCGCGACAGAACAGGGAAGGGGGGGATGTAGTTTACAGAGAGGACCAAAAAGAATGGGGAGAATAAAACTCCAAGAAACGCAAAGCGAATGGAAAATTCTGTCGTTCGAATATATTTCTTCTTTTTTTGTATTTTGTTACTTTCTGGAAGATGCTTGGGGCTATATACAACTAAAATTTCAATTCACTTCTGTGCTGCTGCTGTTTCGTTTTTTCTTTTCATTTGTGCGCTCTCTCGGTACGCTGTTCTAAAAAGTCAAAAGAAAAACCGGTTTCGCAAAATACAAGAACTGTGCCATTTCGAAAAACGGGCGAGTGTCGAGACTCGACTCGAGTTGAGTTGGCAGAAAAACCAGTTTAAAGAAAAATAAAGCGCACAGAACGGCGGCCGCAGAACAGAAAAGTCGACCGAGGACTGAAAAACAAATTTAAAATGGAAATAACTTCAAGAAAAAAAAAAATTAAAATCAAAAGAAAAAGAAAAAAGATTCTTTTTTAAAGAGGAGCTGTGCTGAGTTCTTTCTAAAGAAGCAAGAACAAATATACAAAAATAAAAACAACAAAAAGTTCCCCCCACAAGATTTGCATAAAGTGGAATTTATCTTGTCGCTTGCAAAGCTGAGCAAGACACACACACAGACACACACGCACATGCATACAGATACAGACATAAAATTTGTATATTTACGACGTAAAAATAAACGCCGCAGCAGCAATTCGCCCCCATTCGCCTGGCAGTGACTTTCAATAATTTAATTTCTGGCAACAGCAACAACAACAACAACAGGAGGTGAAGATGGGGGGATGGAGGGAGAGAAGGAGCAGCAACAACTTGAAGCATTCACAGCACAGTCTAAAAAAGCCAAAGAAATCGCTTTAACGTAGGCGTCGTCGTCACTGTCTGCGGCTCATTTTATGATATGTACGGATTTTATTTGTTTATACCCTACACATGCAAAAAGGGCCAAAAGGGGTTACCAAGGCCCAGATGCTGATGAGTTTTTAGTCATTTATGTATTTCATTTCAAATTGAGTTAATTTATGCTATTTATTTCCTTCGTATGCGATTACAAAATAGATAATTTATTTAAATCCATGGATTAATGTATTCTACAGTTTTTCAGCTAATTATCTTCAACTTTTCGGCATTATGATAATGCGAATTTAATTACCAAATATGCTGTTAAACATCGATACCCAAGATAATATAAAATTATTTGAAAGTTTATCGTACGTATAAACAGCATACCATCTTTCAAAATATCGATGTTATTTGCGGAAAACATCATATCGATATTAGACTAGCTGATTTTCGCTTGCTCTATTTGAACAGCTGATCTTCTTTTGAGGTATATCGTAAACTTTCAAATGCGTCATCTTGTAATTATTTTCCTAAAATTAGCAACTGCCACCTCGAAGCATATTTTTCATAGCTTTCTGCAACTTTTTTTACAGGTGCATAAAATAGTCGTTCAATTCGAAATAGTTTTTCGATTTTTCAACGCGATCCGCAAGTAGAAAATGTCGTTATTGCCATTAAAAGCCGGCAGAGAAAAACGAAAAACTCGTTTTTTCTTTAGGGTTTTGTTGTATTTATTTGTATTTGTAGTTGTTTTTTCAAAAAGCTATTTAAAGTGAATGTTAAGGGCTTGTGTTTTGTGTGGTTTTGAGCACAAGTTCGAGAGTAAAGGGCGTCTCCGTCTCTCGTCTGAATGAGTTGGCTGAAAAATGCCAACCACAAATGGCAAATGAACGTGTGTGTGTTTTTTTTTTTTTTTTTTTTTTTGTCTATCACACAGAGTGGAAGCGAGACTTTGTCTCGTTGATCTTGGGATTATTGTCCGTCTTCTCAATCTTTTCTATCGCAAAGTGGCATTTTTTTTTCTTGGCATCTTGTAATTTGAAAATGTGGTCACGGCAGGTTTTTGGAATGGGTGTGTCTTGAAGTATCTACATGACAGGTGATGTCTGGGGCGTTAACGTATTTACAGATCATATTTGCATATGCTTAAGAAAAATTATGAATATACCGCAAAAATATATAAAGTGTGAAGTGATCGAGAGAGAGAGAGAGAGAGAGAGAAAAACTAAGCACGTGAAATTAACTCGAGAATATTTCGAAATCGAAAATCTATCGATAAGCAATCACACCGTTATTCGTTATCGATAATGGGCAAGGCAAGCAACCATTTAATGAACTTGACAATGCCGCCAACAAATTCCACAGCTATTATTATTATATGAAATGTCACTAGGCCGTCGTGAAAGTGAAATTGCGAATAAGAGACTAAATTAAGCCCAAAAAAAAATAATCAACAACAACATCGTATAAAATAAAAACAGTTCAACGAACTTTTTGGCCATTGACACACACACACAACAACAAAGACAAGAAAACTAGCTGAAGGCAAAAGCCAAAGCAAAGCAAAAGAGCAGCCAACGATAACGGCAGACACGAAAAAAAATAAAAACGTTTGCCCCTCGTTTCGGCATTTTTTGCACATTTCAATTTTTGTTTACTATAAAAAAGAAACAAAATAAACAACAAGAAGAGCAACTATAATTGTAATAACAATAATAATAATAATACACTGACGTGTGTCTTGTAGGGCATAGAATTTATGGCTCAAAATGCCAAAGCATGTGACCATAAATGTGTAGGTCAGTGTTGAAATTGAAGAACACAAATAAAACGCAAAATAAAAAAATGCAAGGTCGTCATAACGTTTCAAAAAGAGACGTGGGTGGTTCTTCAATCTGATGACAGAAGCTCAAAAACTGAGCGAAGAATGTGATGAACACATTACACATAACACAATAAACAAAACGCTAAAGCTATTTGGCCTAAAAAAAATAAAATAAAAATAAAAGCGAAGAAAACAAATCCAAAGTACTAAGCGCGCAAAAAAAAACTCGGGTAGCATTTTTGCGCGTTGTTTTTTGGCCTGTGTATTCGTATTCATATTCGCATTTGTCTTATTCTTCTTTCGTTTTTTGCACTTGTTGCGCAAAAAAGCTTTTATTTTTGTTGCTGTTGCTTTTTGTGCGTGCTGTCTCATTATTATTGTACTTTTGTTATTCTGCACATGTGCGTAGAATGTAAACAAATGAAACTTTTAAGCTGCATGACAAAAAATAAAAAGTTCAGCGCGCTGCTTTTGCTTTGATTTGCTTGCAATGCAATGTGTGCTGTGAGAAGAGAGCCTGGCGCGTGTGAAATTTGGCAACATTGCCCGCGCAGCGAACATATTAAACATGGCGTGTGCGCAATAACAACAACAGCAGCCGCGCACACATAAAGTGAAAGATTATAAAAACGACAAAGCAAAATATGCGATTGTATGTGTGAGTTGTTTGTGTGCGAGGCAAAAACAGGCCGAAAATATGAAAAATGAAAATGTAAACGTGTCTGTAGAGCACGTACATACAACAATAACAGCAACAACTACGACAAGCAGTCGCAACGAAGTAGAAGTGGCGGTCGGGCGAAAAGCTACAGAAAAATAAAAAAGAGAGCATACGAAACGCCAAAGTCTGTGAGCGCTTTATATACAACAAATATGCGAGTATGTGTGTGTGAAAAGTGCAGAGAGAAAATTTCACGCTTTTTGTTATTGTTGTTGCTGCTGCTGTTTGTCTTGAACAAACATAAAACGAAAAATAAACGAAGTCAGCCGAAGCCAAAGTGAGAGGGAGTAAAGTAAAAAATAAAGAGAGCGTTGCCAGTCTGCCACAGCATTGAAAAATATTTTATGGTATTGCTGTTGTTGTTGTCGTTGCTGACTGGGGGAAAAACCAAGATGGCGGACACACATTGAGCTCAAAACAGTGCGACACATTTACTTTTTTTTTACAATTTTGACAACGTGCTTTTGAACACATTGTTCTTTGTTAGAAAAGCTCGCTTTAGAAGTTTATGCTACATAAACACACGCACACACACATGCCAATATACGCCAATTAGAAAAAAGCTTATGTAACGACAAGCGGGTCGTTGTCGCCCCCACTCTTTCGCACCAATAAACACAACGAGGCTGACTGGTTGCATACAAGTGGGAGAGGAGAGAAGAAGAAACGTACATACAATTTTTCACAGCGACACTTGACCTCATTTGCATGTGTTTTTGTGTGTGCGTCTGCTACGTTAAATTAATGAAAATTGCTCGTCATTACTTCAAATTACCAACACACTCAATATATGTGCATGCTTGCTCCGTTGCACTAAAAAAGCTCCAAATGCAGTGCAGAAAAAGCTTTCACAATAACGCATGAAAAATCGATATGAAAGTGAGGCGCTGCTCTCTTCTCATCATTCACACTCACTCACTCACTCACACTCACAGAGCCATGCAAACTCGTTGGAAATATTGATTTTATATGCAAAAACGCACAGTGCGAGAAAGAGACGTCGAACAATCAACTATTGCACAAATTAGAAAGTACAGTTCTAAGTCTATTTAAAAAATACATATAGTAGATATATAATGCATTCAAGTTTGCTTCATTTTTATAAATGGTATACACACCGAAATAGAATCACAGGCAGCACATAGTCGTCGTCGTGTCGTTTTGATTAGATTTTTTCCTCTTTTCTTTTTTTGTATTTGGTTGTTGTAGTATTTAAAGAGCTTTGCACATCAAAATTATGTTGATACACACGCACACATACACAGCGAGTAGGTTATATAGAGACGCACGATTTGTATATATTTGTATGTGGTAAAAGCGCGCGGGAGAAAAAGCAATAAAATTGAATTTATTTTTATTGAAAAAGCCAAGTTTTTCCAGTTGAGAGTGTGTGAGTGTGTGTATGTATGTATGTGTAGTTTTTCCTGCTGCTGCGGAGTAGCAGCCCGCACAACAAAATGCGAAACGCGCGGAGCCACTGAAGAAAAACTGACGACTGACGAGCGCGCACGAAAAGTTTTCTGGTCTAGCCAACACAGCTCTAACGACGAACGAAGTTCCGAACGAGAGAGAGCGAATGAGCGAGCGAGTGAGTTCAACACATTGTACCCAGTTGGAAATAACAGCATGACAAAATTGCTGCCCGCCACATCACTTTTTCATAGAGCCAACATATGACGGCTTGCAGCCAATAATAAAAGCGAGTTTTTCAGAATTATTTATTATGTCAAATATTACCAACGCAGTTATGTTTTATTTGAAATTGTTGAAAAAAATTAAATATTTTTATTTTACCAGCTTTGCTGGACCATCATTTCCAATCGCCCTTTGTCCAATTGGGAATTTAGTTATACGGGTATAAGTATTCTCCGTATGACTGTATGCTGCGTGCATGTGTGTGTGCTTTTTGTATGCTTGGCGCGCGCGCAGAGTTGCCAACGCTAATACGAAAAACTCGGCAGCGCATGCAAATTCACAAATTATTTGTTGTGTTTGATAAAAAGGCTGGCTTTGGTGGGCAGCATTAATTAGCAGCCTCAGCTTAATTGAAGCAACTTTGCCAGCTAGCGCCACGACTATTGATAAAAATAGACCAACATACATACATATAAGATTTGTTTGAGTGTATGTTTGTATTTGATAGTGAGCTGACAACTCTGTCTATGTAGTGGAGTTCAAAAATATCATTCGTTGTGGTCGTTCGCTATTATTGTTGTAGTTGTTGTTGTTGTTGGTGGTGTGTTGCTCGCTCATGTAGGGGGCGAGATTTTGTGTATGAGTTTTTGCCAAGGCGAAGCCATAATGTTCACAAGAACAAAAACTGCCGTTGCCAAGCTATCCCTCTCTCTCTTTCTCGCTCTCACGTTTGCTCTCTCTCGCGGTATCTCCTTTTCTATGCATACACGTAGTATGTAAATATGCATGTGTGTGTTTGTTTGTGTGTTGGGGGAGACAGCATGTAAAATGGTTTTGTATGCATTGCATTTTGTACTTAAAAAGTGCAAATTATTTTGTGAGTATATGTATGTGTGTTTGAGTATGTATTTATTTAATGATCGTTCATGCACACAAACAAAAAAAATACATACACACGCACACATACATATGCCGATTTATTTTAGGTTCCAGCATGACTTCATCGGAAACATTTTCTTTCGCTCTGCTCCCCCTCATTCTATTTAAGGTAATGCGTGTGTCTGTGTGTGTGTGTGTAATTATGTACTTCAATTCTTAACGGTGTTGTGTTTATGCCTTATGTATTTGTAATTAACGCTTTTATGTGAAATTCTACACGCTTGATTAAAAAGCTCTAAGCGATACTAATTGACGAAATGGAGACAGTTTTGGCTTGCAAATATTCACGACAGCACTTTTTCAATTTAAATGATGATCAGTTTGTAATCCAAGGAATCAGGACAATAAAGCTTTTCAAAAATATTCCCTTAATGGTTTTAATATGTATGGAAGCTAACATGTGTGTATGTGTATATCTATGTATGTGAAAATGCAGTATGAGTAAGTACTTTACATAGCAACACGTATCGCATAATAAGTAGCTCACCTGCATTCAATGAAAAGCTCTTTCCCTCTTCCTCTGCCTTTTTTCTCTTCACCCCTTGGCGCAGTTAATAGGCACAAAAGCTTCAAGTCGGTCACGTAGAAGCTTTTTCCTTACGTTTTGCATTCGCCTCTATTATTGTGTGTTGCATTAGTCAAAACGACTGCGACTGCGATGTCGACTGCGTTGGCGGCTGCACTGTCACCTAGGCCTGCCGCCTGCCTGCTGCAATGGCAGCTGCGTCACACACACACACACGCGCACGCACACATACACGCGCGTATGATTACACGTAAAGCAAGCACACAAGACAAGTGAAAATCAAACACTGACAATTATCTATGCACATGCACACATACACTCACGCGTATGTATGTATGTAATTGTGTATTATGATATTTGCTCGTTTGCTGCTTTTTAATTATAATAAATTATATTTCAACTGCGGCCCGAGGGCCATAAACCAAATCGAACGACTTTTGTGTTTGTTGCCTTTGCATTATTCTTCCAGCGCACTTTATTGCTGTGCTTTGTTTTTATTTTTGTGTTTTAGCTTTATGTAAGCGGGCGAGTAACAAAATGTTTTACTGATGTTACTCGTTGTTTTGTTTTGTTTTTTTCGTGTTTTTTGAAGCGGGTGCTAAGGAAATCTGCTTACGTTATGAAGCAGCGCACTAACGACACACGCTATACAATATTCCTGAGAGTTCCATTTGTTACTGCACTAAACACAAGAAACTGTGCGAAGCCAATGCCAAAGCCAAAAGCAAGCAAATAATAAGAATAAGAGTCAAAAAAGCTATAGAAACAAAAACAAAATTCAAACACACAAAAGCACAAACGCACACACATACGCACAATATATGCATAGGCGACACGAAGCTCGAAATTGTTGCTAGTGTTGTTGGTATTTTCGCATTGCATGCGAAATAACCGAAGATCACTCGTGAATGGCGGTGACTTTGCCTTAAGTGTGTACCTTTTGCATGCCTGTGTTTGTATGCGAGAAGTGGCGACTTTTGTGTGAGTGTGCGTTTGTGTGTTTGGAAAAGGGGAAGGCCAAGTGGAAGTGGAAGTAATGCGCTAAATGGAAAAGTAAAGAAAAATTTGGTTCTTATGTGTGAAAGTACAATGCCTTTGTAGATGTACCTACATATGTATGTATGTACATATGTAAGTATGCTAATATATACATATTTATGTATGTATGAATGCTGTATGTAAACAAACGTACCATGCAAATGGAAATGCGAATACTTTTAATGTTTCGTATAATTACGACGTCATCGAGCAGAAACTTTGTGTTAATCTTAATGAATTCATATTGTGGGTTTGTTTCTATGATAGTATTGCTTAAATATGTACATAAGCAGTGTCTGTTGTCATCTACACACATTTATTTTATGGTCATAAATCAAATAATAAACATTTAGCGGAATCATAAAAATTCCGTAGTAGAGAGGGTGTCAAGAAATGCAGAGTTCAATACGAACCTTTCTGTACATATCCGTTAACTAAAGGTTAAAAGGGTATATATTAAGTGTATATCAGTCAATTTATTAACTATTATAATTATATTATTACTAAAACGATTTACTATCATAAGAAAGCACTAAAATTATGATACAAAATGCAAATCTGATAGATAAATAACTATCATAAAATTAATTCTTTGCAAATTCAAAAGCAGTCGAACAGGGTGCGAACATACATAAGTAACGGGAATTAAAGTTTTGTTTATTTTGTCACAGATAACATATGTATCTATAGTTTATAGTCCGAAATTTAAGAGTTTAACTATAATAATAATTATTAAAGAAATATTATTGTAATATTATTGAACAGGCTTTAAATATGACTTTTAAATGAATACTTTATTTAGTAATAGTCTCCATTTATTTTAATTAGGAAAAATTTTTCACTGAGGAAGCACCGAGTATATCTCAGTCAAGCATAGCCAACTGAGACTTTATTACAATGTTCACTCTACTTCTTGTAAGTAGCGACGGAATGTGGGAGAAGGGCTTGAAAAAATAAATACATACATATATAAAAATATTTTGAAATGGAACTCATTTAATTTATATTTATTATAAAAATATATATTTTTAAACTGTTCCCTAAGAACCTAGCTTCTATGGAGTCTTAGCGAAAGGTGTGTGAGATCGATAGCTATTAACTATCATATCTTTTATTAAAAATTAAATTATTATAAATCAAACAAAACTAAAATCATAGAATTCATAAATACATATATTGTAAATTTTTAATCAATTTTTCTTTTGGTTCAACAAATTAACATCCTAATACATTTTGCTTCAGGCTAATAAATGATTTAACATTTTAATGGGTTGTTTTTTTTATTTGGTAACTTTTTACAACATAAGGTATCTTAACCCTAAAAAAGAGATTTTTCTAAATTTTAACCAATTTTTCCATGTTCTTAATAGTGTATCTTCAGTTTAAGAAAATGTACCTTATAGTCATTATTAAAGATAATTCCCAATTTGATGAAAATTTATTTTTTTGTCATTATTAAAAATATTTGCTACTTTGATGTATGCAAATATTTCTCTAAAATGTTTGCTACGAAAGCTGTCATTATTAATGAATACTGCCCATTTGGGCTCCCTCCCTCTTCGAAGTGGGGCCGCCCCTGTAAGTGCTGACATCAAGCATTTGTCGGTATGTATGTATGTGTATGTGTGTAAGTAACTACTTATCATACGAATCTGTTTGTTTCTAAACTTGCGACTTTCTAATGGATTCGTCTAATGCTCAAACATACGCGTACATTATAAATCTCCGCTTTTTCTGGCATTTATAATTTTTTGCAGTTTTTTTTTGCATTAACAATTGCTCAAACTTGATTTGGATGCTTCTTAAAATTACTTGTTTAAAAAAAGCAAGAAAAGAAAAATATCAAAAAGCAACAACAGTAAACCATAATTGCGCTGAGAGCTTCTAAAAGTTGTGCACATTATTAGCAACTGCGCTTGATGCTGACGTCGCTGCCAGCGTCGACGCTGTTATCGCAGCAGCTTCGGCCTGCGCGACGCCCGCGCAAAAAAACAGCAATGTTCGCTTTTGAGATTTGGCGCGGCTTTAAAAGCTGCGCTGCAAGAAATTAACAACAATAAAAGTTGAAAATTGTTTGCCATGACAAAGAAAATAATCGTTAAGCTTGAGTTTTATTTTGTTGTTTTGTGCTTCGTCTGGAGGAGGCGAAGACAGTCGAAAAACTCGTTTTGGGTACGCTTTGATTTGTTGTTATTGTTTTTTCTTTTTTTTTTTTGCAACACTTTTTTTTGTCGGTTGTCCGTGTTCAGCAGGCAAAGTGAAAATTGTTCGCCGCGCCCCGTCAGCAAATGTTGAATACTTTGATTGTTGTGCGCTACAGAAATACCAAAAATGAAAAAACCAAAAATAAAAGCAACAAAAAATAGTTAAATTTTAATGGCACGATCAAAAATTTACAATGATTTTCGATACGAAACTTCGAAATGATTCACCTGCTGGCCTAATGATACATGCGTGGGAGTGGGATGGCTATGCAAACATGTGCATACAATCACACATATGTATGTATCTAAATACATATGTAGTGTGCCTGTTGCTTTATTCTTGAAACTTCGTTGGGTTTTTACGCCGTTGCTGTTGTTGGTTGATGTCGCTGTTGCTGCTGCTTCTTCTTTTGGCGCACACAGCTGTTCCATAAAAATTCCTTAACGTTTAATTTTAGCAACAGAAATTGCACAAGAGGGAAAATGCAAGAAAAAACGTTTATTTTTATTATTGTACAAACTCATTTACATGCACACAAACACACACATACGCCGACGCATACATAAACAAGAGCAGCAAAGGAAGCGGACAAACTTTAAGAGCGCAAGAGAGTGTGAGCGACCGCGAGAGAGCGAGTGTGGGAGAGCGAGTGCACATTGTGATGATGGCAATGCGTGGGAGGGGAACGTCAACTCTACTACTCTCGGCTATGCTTAACCTTGAAGTCATCTCTTTTCTCTGTTTGTTCTGTATTCGCTGCACATGCATACAAATGTAAATTTGTGTTCAAAATGCAAAAACAGCCCAACGACGACGTCGACGCAACATGGCAGCGTTTCGCTATTCTATGTACATACATATGTATGTATGTACGTTTGTGTTCATGTTAGTGTTTGTATGTAGGCAGTGTAGAAGAGCAGATGTACAGCGTTGGGCTCCCCTCTCATCATTTTCCTTTTAATGCGTCCCTCTCGAATTGTTGTTGGCTCTGTTCTCCATTAATCTGCTTTTCGTTTGTGCTCGTGTGTGTGTGTGAGTTGGGTTTTTATTCTCTTTTTTTTTGCATTTCATGTTCATTTCCTTTTGTCAATTGAATTTAATGGAGTTGGCTGCGACTGGAAATGGGCGTCTGCGCCAAGGGTGGAATTGATCGTCGATCAACTTGATCACAGAACCATGCATAAGCGGGGCCGCCCTTAGCCCTTAGGGGTTGCTTCGCATTGGCCACACAACCGAAACGGAGGGAGCATCTGTTCTGTTTTGTGGCAGCTCTGCAGCTGTTGTGTTTTGTGCTGTGTTGCATGTTTTGTTGCCCTCTCCTGTTCTGGGGGTAGGAAAAAACCCTAATGCACCTCGGGTTCAAGTCTCCGATTGCCACAAGTCGGGGCCTGCTGTCGTAATTCACACATACACAAGCACGTGACACACAATTTAACAACCCGGTATCCAATTAAAAGAGTTGTTGCCTATCGATATCGATAAATGCAAATGTCCATATTTTAAATAAAACATAAGGGAATTTTTGAAATTTCCAATTATTATTGATAATTATAAGAAGACGATGTGCTCGATATATTTTACCAAATTCTTTTTTGTTTTGTTTTTATCTAAATATTTTGAGCATAGCCTCTTGGTATAAATTCAGCCAGTTTTAAACGACTGTCGATATCGGTAAATATCACTATGCACTCTAAATTCGCATCAAGCTCTCTATTTAGTTTTGTTTTTATATACATTATACATATACATCGATATGTATAGAAAATCTATTTGAATTTGTTAGATTTTGATTTTGTTGTACACTTGTACTTCGAACATAGCATAGAAATTAAGCCAGTAATAAAAATTGATCGATATCGATATATGAAAAAATGCGTTGAATCCATTGTTATATTTTTTCTTCTATTTCCAATTAATCTGCTTTACAACTAAGCCTGGTATTAAATAAGATCCGATGTTATCGCTTTTCGATATCAAACAAATCAAATTCGCCTTGAATTCGCCGCGTTTTGTTCTTGTCGCAGTTCTCTTATCGTTTTCCCTTGCAATATCAAATTTGCAATTTTACGTTTCGTTGAACTTTCGCTCGGTATCCTACCGCTCATCGATTTTTAGGGGTTGAAATGCAACTTTTATGTTTCTGTATTTATTTATTTCATTTCTTTTTTTGCCAAGTGCAAGAGTCCCGGTGTCTGTGATCAACGGCAGCTGTCGGAGCGTGTTTCATTCGGTGTGTGTGTTTTTTGTGGGGCCTTTCAAACAACCCCTTTTATGCCAAATGCGGATCTCCATGCGGTCAAAGCAGCTTTCCACCCCAAAAACAACTGAAATTGCCAACTGAAACGCTAAAGGGCCACCCTCGCACCCTAATGGACAGCCCGAACAAAAACAGAGCACAGCCCTATCAAGGACCACCCGCCAGCCAAGTGTGTCGACGTCGTCGTCTGCTTGTGATCTGAGACTGCTGATGCTGCTGCTGCTTTTGCTGTTGCTCCATGTTAGGGTTGCTTTACTTAATGCGTGTCCTTGTCAAACGCAAAAAGCTCTTTCTTTGCCAGCCCGTTTCCGTTGCCGTTGCCCGTAACAACCCCCCACACACACACACGCACACGCAGCAAGCGAGGGTTGAAAATGCGGTTGCAGTCGCAGAGGGGATCATGCTTGGCTGCCGTTGCTGTTGCCGTTGCCAGACGCCCGACGACCGACAACCGACGCCCGACCACCCCCTCGATTGTTCTCCCTACCCTTGGACAATGCTAGTTGCCCTTGTTTGCTCCGTTCGTAATAAAATTTCGCTTCGTTTTGTGCTCTCTTTCTCTCGCTCAATGCTCAGCTCTGCTCTTTGGGGTTGGGGAAATCAATAAATCGGGGCGGATCGGAAATAGAAAAGTACGCAGTTGCTAACGTAGTTATGCGTCTGATTGTATGTGTTATTTTGTTTTGTTCTATGTTAGCTCAAAGCTGCCTTTTATTTCGATATTTCACTAATCTTTTCCTGTTTATTTTCAGCATAAGAAATACCACATGCTATGCGACTCATAATCCATCTGATTCCAACCCTCAGAAAACGCAATAGCTTTGCGAATCATAATACACCAATTATTAAATATAAGCCTAATCAAAACTTTTGCTATTATTAACCATTTGGTAACGATAATTTGCTTCCCAAAATTACTTGTTCCCGCAGAATTTCTTTATATGTATTTTCACAGCTCATGAAATCGAAAACGAAACATTTCATTTTTATTAGCAAAAGATTAAAATGTTTACAATTGAACAATTTGTATAAATCCTATTGAAAGTATTCATTATTTAAAATTAAGTGATAACATTATTTTCAAATCTCATAGATAAACTTGATTGATGATTAAATCTATTTAAATATAAAAATAAAATTGTAATAGATCTTAACTGGTTTTAATGCACATCAGAATTTTTAATGGATGTGTGTAAGAGATTAATGGGTTTCAATTCAAAAATTGAATATAGAATTTTAAAATATTAAAAATTGACCGATATAATTTTGTGTCTTCAACATTTAAGAATGTATTTTATAAAAAAAAGCTAATAAATATGAGTTTTTCAAGATTTGCATTTTCGTATCGTAGTCTTTACAGATTGAAAACTTATGTATGTATGCTTTAATTAAATAAATTATCAATAACGTAATAAAATTAACATATTAAAATAACATATCAAATTCGAATGGCAAAATAGTTGATTTTGTCATGAGTTCATTTTGGTTTTGCCCCTAATCCAGCTCCAATGAGCGTCTTCCTTTCACTTGATTAACAACAAAAACTCTTCGCACAGAATTTTTGTTAAACATTTTCTCATAGTGACCCCAAAAAGCGATACATAAACACATACATATGTACATATGTATGTATGTAAGGATGTATATACATAAGTATGTACATAATTTTGCAAGCTGAAAGCCAAAGAAAACCAGAAAGTTCCATTAACGAAAATATTTTTGGCAGCCTCATTTGGGCAGGCAGAGCGTCGTCTTCGCAGCGTAGAGTGGGAGCGAGCGAGCTACCGATGCGGGAGAGAGAATCAGAGAGAGGGGACAGCCGATTGCGAGCATTCTTTGAAAAACCCGAGAGCCATCAATCACTCACACACACACACACACAAGCGCGCACATATACACGCACGATAGCCATGCTAATGCTTCGAGTTCGAATGAAAACGAAGCTCAGAATTTGTGAAAAAGAAGCGCAATCATAATGGAAATCAAAGCGTACAGAAATAGCAACAAAAACGCAAACACACACACATTCACACGCACGGCAACTGAAATGAAGTGTGTAGAAAGCAACAACATGAAACTCGTCTGTGTGTGTGTGTGCGTATGTTTTCGGCGCTTGGGCTGCCAAATGCGAAAGCACACACACAGACACAGATGAGAGCTTTCGAAGTTGACGACGGCCAACGAAAATCGTTGAAAAACGAAAACATCAAAAAAAAATTCAATTACATATTGACTTTAAGCTGTTGTTGTTGATGTTGTTGTTGTTGTAATTTTTGTTGTTGTTATTATTATTGTTGGCCTCTTCAAAATGGAATGGAATTTGTGTAGAGCTGTTGTTGCTACGAAATCACGTACCACATTCGAGTCGCTCACTCGAGACACAACATTATTGTGGTTGTCGTTGTTGTTGTTGTATTTGTTACTGTTGCTGCTGTTTGTTGCTGTTGCCCGTCTCTCAAGTAAGCGGGTGCGGCATAAATTTTCACTTTGCCCGTCCAAAAACTGTTGCCAAAAAAACCTAAAACGCAAAACGAGTTTTTTTTTTGAACTGTCGTCATTCCTTGATTTTGTCCGGGAATGTACAATATTGTATTTTCTTTGTCATTGGCGCGAAATTTTCAACAACTTGTTGTTGTTGCTAATTTTGTGCAGCGCCAGCGCAGCGCAGCTTTCAAAAGGTAAGCGCGGGCGGGGACACAAAAATATTGTGCACAAATTTTTAGAAGCTCAATTATGGTTACCATTCCACTGTTGTTGTTGTTGTTGCTGCTGCTGAAACAGGCAATCGTAAGCGTTTATTTTTAAACAACAAAAATCAAGTTTTGCGCACACACGAAATAAAAAAAAAAGTTAATTACATATAAAAAAGATTTATACCCACATAGAAAGTTGCATGCGAAAAACAAAAACAACTACAACAAATAAATTGTATTTAAAAATTATTTTCATGTTGGGCAAAGTGAGCGAGAGAGCTTTTTTTTTTCTTCTTTTTTGACGATCCCATGGTAATGCGGTTGATGGGCGTGTAACAGTATGTGTGTGTGTGTGTGAGTGGGCGCGCCTGAGGGCGCATCAAATAATGTTTGACATGAAATACGCGAATAGACAATAAAGTGAATTTCACGTTGTCATGTCAGCGCACAGCAACAACAACAACAAGCGCACAACAACAACGATAACAATTGTGAAATCCTAAACGCAATGGTCGCTGGCTCATGTGATGATGATCCGACACAATTTCCACCCTAAATTGTGGGGTTGCTGAAGCGGGGCGTCGGGCATCGATTGAAGCAAATAAAGCTTCAGGGCCAAAGTACAAAAGCAACAATGCAGCCAACTAAACCAGAAAACTACCCTAAACACAACAACAACGACAACGCCAAGTCAGCGTAGCCTCGGATCGAGCAGAGGACGACGGCGACGGCGACGTGGCTTAGTGTAACGATGGTAGCACAGCAGCAGCAATGTGTGCAAACGCATTACGCAGGCAATGCAAGAGAAAGAGAGTGAGAGCGGGAGGCAGGTACATTAGTAGGGTGGTGCGACATGAGATCCACACATTTGCAAAGCCATGAGACAGACAAAGAACACGAGCTGTGAGCGCGCCATGAAGTATGTGTGCATTTTTTTGTGTTTTGTTTTTGTCTTGTCTCTCATGGCTGTTGCTACGTGAGCTTTGGTTGAATGAATGTGAGTGCGTAAAACAACGACGGCCATTTTATGCAATTTGGCAACGTAAGTCGAGTTACGTAGTTCGTATGAAAACTGCATGAATGTCAAGCATTAAATATTTGTGGATTTCGACTTTAATTCAATAAAATGCCAGCAGAGGCAGTGTTAAATGGTTATGCCATGTCAATGGACCAAGCAACTGAAGCTAAATCCGTTTTCGTGATGCGGTTAACCTGATGTGTGACACATCATCTGCAACAGCAGCAAAATTTGATGGTTTACACGTCTGATGTTGCTCTTGGTAGTGTGAGACAGAAGATGCTGACGCTTGTTTGGTCTAAGCTGATTCAGACTTGTTGCGGTGAGGATTGTACTAAGAAGCTTTCCACAAACATGGGAGCGTATATATTTGTGTGTGTACGTGTGTGTGGAAAGAGAGCGACACTCAGATAAGTGCTCTTGTAATTTAAGACTGATAGCGAAAAGCTTACCGGATAATCTTTACATAATGACTACTCTACTCTAATCAATGATTATGAACAAATGAATGAACAAAAATGAAATAAATTAATTTAATGCTTACTGCAATGAAGAAAAGCTGCAGATTTTAGCTTAGATCACATCAGATGCTAACCAGCAAAAAGCTTTTTGCATGTAAGTGTTGTTGTTGTCAGCGCAGTAAGAGGGCTGAGGGCGTACATACAAACATACACACATACAAGTTGCTTGTAAAGCGACACCTGTGCACCGCTTACAACTTTTACATATTAAGGTTTCTTGCTATGCAATTGCAACAAAAAAATAGTTCTAGGGCAGGTTCCACAAGAGACAAAGAGAGAGAGAGAGAGAGAGCGAGAGCGGGAATGTGTAAATATGGCACACGCTATATACAGATAAATCCTATCATATCTGTATATAATGCATGCACATACTCGCTAGCATTTCATGGCTGCAATTTTATGCATTTATGACAACACACACACACATAGACACATGCGAGCTTCTAGCACACTCTCTTTAGCAAGTGTTACGATGAAAAGAGAGAGAGAGTGAGTGGATGGGGAGGGGGAGTGAGTGAGAGTGCGCATGGGAAGCCAAAACAAGAATAATGCAATGCACACATGTCGCACAACACGCGCACTAATACATAAACGCATGCTGCCCACACACACATGCATGTACTTCAAATTGCAAGTGCATATTGTGCATGTGTGTAGAGAGAATTCCATAGAAAAGCGCTTCAATGACGTCAATTGCGGCCCAATAAAGTGTCTACATTTGTTAACTACATTTTTCTTGTTTTTGTTGTTGTGTGAGTATTTGATACTTAGGCATGCTGCAGTAATACCAGTATCTAAATTAGCTTGCCAACACACACAAACACATACAATCAGCCAAATATGCTGGCAGTGCAAAGTGTGCGCTCGTTTTAAGCCTGCTGGCGCCAGCTAGCGGCTAAGTTTGGCAAAATAAAAAAGGGTGGCCACTGAGGTTGACGTTGACTTCGCTGCCGCTGCTGACCTTAATATGCATTAATTGTTTCAAACTAGGGGAAGCTTTTTCATGCATGTGAGTGTGTGAGCGTTCTATTGCTGACTCTCTTTGTGCGGTCACGCTCACGCGCATTAAATATGCACAGCTTTCGCTTTATGGAGCAGAGCACAGCCGGAGCCGTTGTTGGGTGCTTTTATTTTGATCCCAAGCACTCAAACCACAGACCACGGCACACATTGTGCTCTCGCTCCCACTCATGCGCTGCGCCCAATGCGGCGTGTGTTGTTAGTGTGGGGGATCTTTTGTTTTGTTTTGTTTGCGCTGCTCTAATTGTGGGTGTAGTTGGGGTGCGTTGTGGCTTTTGTCTACACACATACACATATGTAGTTATAATTACTAAGTATGTGTACACATACATACATTACATACATACATATGCTTGTACATAAGTGCATGCGAGGTCAGCTCCACGTCTCTCTGTCGAGTTTGCGCAGTGGAGAGTTTGGAGATTTCGATCGATTTTTCCAACAACATGATGGCGGCCGAACAAATGTTCTGTATAATGTCATTTTATGATTAACTTGAAAATTGCTTGAAATTAATCGTCTGTTACGATCATTTGAATGTTTCAATTATGCAGGCCGAGAAGCAACAACAAAAAAAAAAAACAATAGCGATTTACATACTTACTACATCATTTTGTTGGCTGGACTGTTTAAAGCTAGAAAACGAGTTACGAGAATATGCAATTATTTTAATGTATTTAGCCTTGATGCTCATGAATGTCAATTAGCTTAATGCATACAAATACACACACAGCGCATACACTTACACTCACACACTCCCAAATTGTCTCGTATGTCTGGTAAGCTTCGCTTCGCTTTTACCCGCTCTCTCAGGTTCAGTCTGCAAAATGAGTCGCTTTGTATGCGCCAACAACAGTCAACATCATCACCGAAAGCTTTGTGCGAGCGCGATTTTATGGTGTTCGCCACCCACTTCCGCACCCACCCATGAGCACAATACACACATACACACACATACACGCATACGCATGCAAGTCACTTTCGCATTCAGCAGCAGAAAATTGCAACTCATTTGAATTGTTTCGCCTTCATTATGCAAATGCCGACTTTTGGTTACGAATATTTATTTGCTAATTATAAATACATAAAGATAATTTAAGTCTAGCTGCGTTTGACACATCACACTTTCTATATCGTGTCGCAGCATTTAAATTTACGCTGGGCATGACTTCATTTAAAAAATTTTAAGACCCTGTGTTTAAAGTTCTATACTCCCCAAACATGCAAATCGTTTAAAAATCTCATTTGTCTCTTAAATTAACATTAACATTTATATGAAATTTTTTCGAAATCAAATGAACCGCCAGCATTTCGATAAGCAATAGTTACCGATCAATAGTTTTATAGCATTGAACTTTTTGTTGAGTGCACATCTCATGTGGCAAGTCTAAATTCAGTGTGTGCACACTAGTTAAATATGTACTATAGGAAATGAATCCATTTCTAATTCACTAAAAACTAAACAACTTATAGTAAAAGTAATACAATTATCCTTTTTTAATATTTTTTATAAATAAAAATATTGAGCAACACTTATTAATTAATTCATTTAAATTTGGCGCTCACATTTCAATTCCAGCTGTTTCGTAAGCAGCGCAAAGAGAAGCAAACATTGGTCAGAATCGTGCGCGCAAGTGAGATAGCTAGCCTTTCAAAATACCAAATACTGCCAGCTAGTTTCAACCATCGTTCGTTTTGAAATCATTTTTAAATTAATGTATTAGTCTTATTGTTAAAAGTATTTTGATGCGAGAAATAATTAATATTTCCTATTAGCAACCATTTTATCTAATGTCAGTTAAATTATCAGCTAATTTATATGGCATGCTCGGACACTGTCAACAAAGCGCAACAGTCTGGCAAGGCCAAAAGCATACGAAAATGGCGAACACGAGCAAACCTACGATGAACGACGAGTGGAAAAAATAATTATTATTTTAAATTCCGTTTTGCCAGCGAAATTCCAACGCGAGCCAGCTACCAAAAAAAAAAAAAATAAAACAACACAACAAAAAGTGCGGAAAACACAAAACAAGTAATGATAATTTAAGCTATGAATCGAGCAAAGTACAATGCGTTGCGTATTGATAGTAAGCAGCTAAATAGAATAAATTAAGTATTTGCAAAAATTACGAAAAAGCAGCTGAAAATCCAATTGAGTCGAGTCGATTCGCAATTGTGTTCGTGCGTTCCCGTGAGTGTGTGGCGTATGTGTTTGTATGAGTGAGCGAGCAAGAACAGCATATAGTACTAAAAGGTAGCGGGACGAACGAAAGGAAATAAAAATAAAACGAAAAGTTAACAGTGCAAAAAAGGAAGGAATACGAAATATAAACGAAACTTGGCGGTAAACTCTTCACACGTCTGCACAAGTATGTGTATATATCCCGCTCTTTAATAATTGTATTAGTGCGCGAGTGTGTTTGTGCGCCTAAATGTGCATAAAAATAACCAATAAACTGCGCAACAATAACAACAAAAGCAACAACAACGCCGCCGCTTACTGTAATCGTAATCTATGCGTGCACTACGTAATACATCAACACGTAACGTAAGCGGCAACGAAGGAAGAAGGCGGCAAAAAATAAAAAGCCTACGAAAAGTTTCGTCAAATTTGCTGTTGTATTTGCCATGTGTGTGCAAGCAATTATGCAAAAGAGCAACAAATTGAACGTCTGTGGCAACGTCAGCGCTGATCTACACCATTTGCAACAACAATACATTTAAATATAAATAGCAACAACAACTAAAAAACAAAAAAAAATAAAAGGTAAATCATCCCATACAACAACAGAACAACAATAATAGCAACAAGCGACGCAGCAACTAAAAATAAGAGCAGCAACAGCACAAGCAAAAAAAAACAGGCATTTCAATTGATTTCAATTGCCCCAATGTTGAGTATTACATTTATTTACATGTGGAGCGGTGTAGTTGAGAGGGTGAAAAGGGCGGCAAGGGGCGCATCAAATCGTAGTGCAAATTTCCATGCCACCTGCACTTCGGCCTCTCGCCAAACACACACCACACATACACAGTCGAACACAATCGCATTCACAATTTTTGCGCTCTCTCCTCTGTCTCTCTCTTTTCGATTTGACTTCAAAAGTTTCGCCGCCGTCGTCGTCGTTGCTGTGCGACAAGAACAATAATAATCAAAACAAAAATGTTTAAAATCCATTTTCTTTGCTTCTTCCTTCACCCACCGCCGCATCAGCGCTGTGTGTTTTAGTCTGTCATTTGTCTTGTGCTTCTTCTTTATCTACTTCATACACACACAGCGCGCATAACACAACACACAAATACTTATGCAAGAGCCAACGTGCAAAACAGCTGTCTCTCTTGCTCATGCATAATCAAAACGCGCCGAAGTGACTGCCCAGTTTACCAGGCACAGTGGGACGTTAACAGTTTATCGAAGGAAGATTTTATAAGAAGGATCTGAAAAGGCAAAAGGTTTTAATAGTCGAATTATTTATTAATTAGATAATTGAAAAAAATGCATAATAGTTTTTTAAAAAATAATTTAAACTCATGAGCTGTATGTATATGTATAGTTTTTCGTATGCTGAACCATTATGTGAGTATTACAAAGTACGATTCCAATTGGAACCTTAGACAATAAGAAGAATGCTGCTTATATGCTGGCAAGCAACATGTGTAGGGCATCAGGCAACCAATATTCAAGAGCAACGAAAAGTGAAAAAGGCAGGCAGAAAAGTAGACACAAAAAAATTCATTTAGCAAACAAACAAGCAACGGAAAACGACAAAGTAGTGGAAGCAAAGAAAGGCTCCAAAAGGCGGCAATTTGACTTCTCACGTGTGTGCCCGTGGTTGTGTGTGTAAGGCGAATATGGCAAGCAACAGGGGACTCGCAAACAATAGCAACAGTAGAAAAAAAAAAACAAGTGAAGCTAGCTAAAGCGTGAGGTCAACTAGGTGATACCCGATATTTATATTTCTACCAAATGTAAAACATATATTAAGATTTTAAAAAATTTTAACTTTGAACTGAATTAAGATTGATAAAAAAAATATATAATTTGCTTAATAAAAAATAAATAATTTATAAAAAATCACAATGAAATTTAAATATTAAAAGTGAATATCGTAGATTATCAAAACAAAAAATACTACAATTGCATTAAGTTGTGTACAAAAAATGAGTAAAGAGTAAAGCTTTGGTGTGGAAAAAATCGGGATCCTAGAAAGTTTTGCTCTCTAAATCATTAAAGTTCAGATTCTAAAGTTGAAATTTTTTTAAATAACTTTAAAACTCACTTTGAATTCATTGAAATTTATTTTATGGGATCGGTTATACCCCATGACTCTTTAGAGTCCGGGTAGAAAAACGTGGATTGTTCGCGTAGATGGAGAAGAAGACGAAGCAGTACCAAAACAACAAACAATCCGCAGCCAAATGCACGACTGATTATAATCTCTTATGCGCTCTCCCGCTCTTGCTCTCTTTCGCTTGCGCGCTATTAGGTGAGGGGCGCTGGTGGGTGGCACACAGCACTTTCTGTGTGTGCATTTCTTTTTGGCGCGCGCTGTATTGTTTTGATTTCGACTTTGTGATTTTGTTGTTAGACTCAATTTCCGAGCAAGTGTGACCAAAGTTTCCAACAAAGTCATGTAATGAAATGTATTTTAAGCCTTTAAAAGACTTTGTTATCCATATCTATTGATTAATTACGCGAAGTGAAATTTTTTTTTAACTGCATACAAAATGTGCAACAAGAACTTATTTCGCTTGAACAACGTACTGTGCTTAGGGCAAGAGAATAAGTCGTAAAAGCTGCAAGTCAATGTTGGTTTTTTGTGTGTTGTTGTCGTTGATTCTGTTGTTGATGATGCCCGTGCTTGTTTATCTGCGCCTATGTACAGTGAAACCTTTATTAAACGGACGTAGTCAATGAGGGTGTCAACTTTATAGGGTGCTTAAATTATTTTTGTATCCAAAAATTTTTATTATAAATTTTAGTTAAATTCTTCTCACTCAGATGTAAATGCAAATTATTAGTTGAGTTCTGAAGGAAATTTTGCTTAAGCGAGCTTTTACTGTATTAGCGACATGCCTAAAGCCTCCTTCCGTTCGTCGAGTTCTATTAAATGCATTGGGTGCACAACCTAGCTGCAGTCTGCTTCAGCAGCATCCCTTTCAGCATTCCCATTCCGTATTTTTTTTGTTTAATTTTTATTTATTTACTTTTTTGACAATAGCAGCAACAACAGCAACAAGACGATGAGGTTGTACGTGCCATTGAAATCCGTAAAAAGAACTAAATAAAAAATAAATGTAAAGAGTGTAAGCTCGGCTCTGAACTGAAACTGGTTTCGGTTTTCTTTCTTTTGGTCCAAGACCAACGTCAGGCCAACAGCTAGCAGCCAACATTTTACATTTTCATGCACAAAACTAAAAACTTTTCTGAATTGAAGGCATCGGCAATGGGCAATGGGCAACGACAATGGGGCGCATAGCAAGCATTTTATTGCAAATAATCTAAAAAAAAAAGAAAGAACTGAAACCACTGAAATGGTTTACTTAAATGCGCAATGTTGTCATGGTTAAAGCATGAAATTAAAAATCGTTGAGGTTGTCCCAGTGTGCTCTAAATAAAAGAGAGCAAAGTAATGTTGGGAGTGCACCTCAAAAAAAAGTAAAAATTAAACATCGGAATTCTATTTTATTTTGTTTTTGAGTAGGGCACCAATGTGGTCCATGGTTAATCACGAATTTTTTTTTATAAAAATAGTAAACGAAAGGGTAATAATTGATATATAGTAATTCATTTATGTTTTCAACATGAATTACAAATGAGTGATTAAACAAGTAGTAAAGATAAAAAGATGTGTAAAAGAGTTATAAAGGTAGTATTCATTTATGTTTGCAATATGAACTTCAGTTAAATAATTAAAAAAAAAAAACTACAAATATTGAATATATGAAACAGTCAAAAATTAAAAAAAAATAAATTCAAATTTAGATACTAAAGCAATCTTTTTTTAAACCATAGAAATATAATATAGATTTGTTATATTATTATTAATTTTAGAATACCAACATTGCATAATTATACCATATTTAGTGTTTGGACATACGTTTTTATAAAAAAAATGTTAAGAAATAGCTAACTAATAGACTTTGTATAAACATTGTAATGATCGTTTAATATAAAATTCATTGTGGATTTAGACTATCTGTAAAAATGTTAAAGTTGTTGCATAGTGCATTCGCAAGTCGACCTGATGGGCTGGGTTAAATCCTACCTGTTTTTCGGTACGAGACAGGCATAGTTGTGTTCCTCTGTGCGGCGCTGTAATGCGCCTCACAATGGACTCCTTTTACATCGCTTGCCCCAGCAGGCGGTCGGGGTTTGGGGGATGGGAGAGAGGACTGGGGGTCGGGGCCATTGAGTCCGTGACTACCTTTAAGTTTGCCTCAGTCGCAAGTTGCGTTGCATTTGGTGTGGAAGCTGCAAACGGTTGCACAGCATTGCAACAGTTGTCGGTTGTTGTTTTTGCCGCGTTTATCGATCAGCGAATATTTTGTGAATAATAAATAAAACACATATTCAATTTACTATGCACTCGCGAAGAGCAGCAGCTATAATTGAAATGTGGTGGGTGCGCAGACGCAATAAACTAACACACACACAATTAAATTAAAGCTTTCGTTTAGTTACGTTTTGCTTTATCTAATGTGTCGTTTTTCATTTTGCATTTGCAGCGTCGCCGTCGTCAGCAGGACAACGACAACGCCAACGTTAGCGTCGTCGTCGACGCCGTTGCTGCTAACGTTGTCTTCGCACTGAGCTTTAGGCGAAAGTGAATGAGAGCGAGTGAGCCAAAAACAATAGCAACAACAAATCAGAGCAACAACTAAGAAGAAGCTCCGTGAGAGAGAGAGGGAGCGAAGAGTGCATACTCTCACTTACAAAATGGCTGCCGTGCGGGGTCATCAGTACTTTAGTCTGCGCTGGAATAACTATCAGAACACGATGACGTCAGTGTTTCAGCAGCTGCGCGAGGATCTCTCCTTCGTTGATGTGACCTTGTCCTGTGAGCATGGCTCACTCAAGGCGCACAAGGTGCGTATCGATCTACGATAATAAATCATTAATCGATGTTAATTGGTAATTACATTTAATATTTTAGGTTGTGCTCTCCGCCTGCTCGACATATTTTCAAAAACTTTTGCTCGAGAATCCGTGCAAACATCCAACGATTATTTTACCCGCCGACATCATATTCACAGATCTTAAAACAATTATCGATTTTGTCTATCGCGGTGAAATCGATGTCACCGAATCGGACTTACAGGTGAGTTTTATCCCCGCATTCTAAATAAGCCATTGGCACTTTTGCAATTTTTTACGAGTGAAAAGCTCAACGTATCTCTTTTTAATCAATTGCATTTGTTATGTCAGTTGAGCTGAGGGGCAGATTTTTTAATTGGAAATCAATAGAATGCAATTGAAACCAAATCAAATCAAACCTGTGGTCGATATGAATTAGCGTTAAGTTATTTAGATGTAAGAATAATTACTATGTTTAGTTTCTAATTATTTTATACACGTCTCTTAAGCGGAAAAGATTAATTTATTTCCTTCATATAATACATATATATTTGTATTTGCAATTAAAACGTTTTAAAGATCTATTCTATACCTACATAAGTCAATATCTCTTATTCGTCATGGCCTTTTTTCATGATATTTATCAGTTGTTTTCTATTTGATTTGTTCATATCTTGGAACACGTCCATAAATAAACGAACCGTAACTATTTATATAAAGCGTTTACATAACCTTTCCACACCTATTTTATCTGCTCACATCAATTACCTATAAACATATGTACATAGATACGCACATAGTTATACTTTTTAAATTGATCGACAGCAATAAGCGAGAGCAATACACATACACATATTTCTATGTGTTATCTGCGTCCAGGTTTGAAAGCTTTCCTCCTCTCGCCTAAGCTGCCCAGCTTAGTCTTTCTCTTTTCAACTCACTCCCTTTTAGAAGGGCACCCACTCGTTGTTTCCCGTTTTTGCACTTAACGAACGCACGACATTGTATTTATGAATGTGTGTGAATATTCATATGTCACATTGTATGTAAACATTTGCATATGTGTGTGTATAATTTTCATTGGTGCGCTTCATTAGCTGTTGAATGCGCGGTTGTTGCTGGTGTTGTGTTTTTGATAAAGCAGCTTTTAATTAATATTGATTTCACTGCATTGCAAATGTTGTTACTGCTTTGTTTAATTGACTATAATGTTACAGTGGCTACGTCGCAAGACTTACAATAGAAATCATCATTAAAAAACATAAGTAATATTTGCATAATACAATGTCCCTAAAATTTAATAACAATATTTAATACTTCACCACATTTTGCTTAACGAATCACTAAACATATTAAATTATTTGGACAGCAACCTTTTTAAGCAAAGACACAAACCTTTGTATACAGTGGTGGCCGGTATTAATGTGCTGCTATGCTCAGCATATTAGCGCTCACTCAATGCACACACACACACACCGCATAGCGAGGCTCTTGGCTTGAGTAGAAAAAAAGAAAACGCTCAAGCTGACACAACTCGAACGAACGGCAGGCAGCCCACCCTCACTCCTTACTCATACACACAGCGCCCAGGCTGAGCACGGTGGCTTCTTGTGGCGTCGTCGTTGACTGTCAGACTGGCGACTTCCCATTCATGCTGCAAGTTTTGCCTTTGCGTTTGCTTTATTTTTGTTTTTTGTTTTTTTTTCTCTGCTTTTGTCACAGACGTGCGCTCCATTTTTATTTTCGCTGCAAAAGTTTTGCCGGCCATCTGTGTGAGGGTGGGCAAACCCCCCCTTTCTCCCAAAGGTGGAACAGAGCAGAGCTACGATTGTGTTTGTTTGTATCTCTTTCGTCGTCAGCGTCATCGTCGTCGTCGTAGTCGTCGTCGCCGTTGTTTCTGCACATGTTCTTGGAGTTTCGCATGGTCTCCTGCTCTCGAGTCTCTTTGCCACCACTTTATGTATACAATTTTTTTCGCCCATTTTTATTTTCTGTCTCGTCGTTGTCTTGTTGTTGTTGTTGTTGCCCTTGTACTCTTGAATGTTTTTGCCGTTTGTGCGTTGCGACGTCGACCGCAACTTCAATGGCGTCGCTTTGTGTGCGAAGCTTTTGCGGACCGCGTCAACGTTGACGTCGCGTTCGTCTTGTGCCAGCGACGTCGTCGTATTTTGGCGCTGCTTGGCTTTGCTGTTGTTGTTTTTGCTTTTGCATGGTGGCCCCCTTTTTTTTTGTTTTTGGCGCGTCGTCTGCATCGCCTTGAAAAATTTTTGTATGGCTGCCTGCGACTGGACCTCAGAACTGGACTTTGTGCCGTGTGTATTGCTGTCTCCGTTGCACACACACAGCGGTTGCAGGGTTGCCACTTCGTTTATTTTTTTTCCAAGCTTAGATTCGATTTTTGCTAGCGTTAATTATGCTGGGCTGTGTGCTTGGGAATGCTTTTAGCAAACGTGGTCAGCTATTGCGCGCTCACTCGCACTTATCCACAGCGAAGCATGTTTGTAAGCATGTGTAGGTAGATGATTAACTGCGACACACACATACGCATGTAGCGTTAAAGCCGTTAAATACATGTACATACATATGTGTGTGTTTTACATGTGCATGTATTTATTTGCGTGTGTATGGCACACATGCATGTGTCTGCGACAACGGCGACGACGACGCCATGTGCTTGGCTATATTTATTGTATGCTTGCTGGCTTGCTTTTTTTTTTTTGCATGCCAACACTTGAGGGTCTTCCCAACGCGTCGCCATCGTCTGCGCTCTCTACACGCCTCCCCTGCTCTGGTTGGCCCCATTGCATGGCCCCCTCATGCCATCAACGTCACCTTTATCTTCGGCCAACTATGTGAGCAGCTGAAACTGACACACACGAGCGCTGCAGCAGCAGCGCAGCGACGTCGACGTCAGCGACGTTGGACATCAGCAGCAGCTGGCAACTAGAGGTGGGCACGGGCCGGGCTTTTTTTCGTGGCCCGCGGGCTTACACAGGCCCGGAGCGGGTTTGGGCGGGCCCGGGCCTTATAATTAAGATTCGTACGGGCTTCGTGCGGGCCCGGGCCTTAGGAAAAAGGCCCGGCCCGTAAAAACCCGAAATAGGCCCGTAAAAGCCCGAAGTAGGCCTGAAAACAATTTTGATTTGATCGAATTAGAACCGCCATTTATCGCATTTTAATTGCTTATCGATGCTACTATCGATTTGGTTATACAATATTTTACTTGTTTGCACACCACTAATTAAAAATGGGCGGCCTATTGTGAAATTACCAAATCTGTGGGCCATGGTTTAAATGAAAAACGCACTAGGCTAAAAAGCAAAATTGTAGAAAAAATTTTATTTTTAAATAAAAGTATGAATTAATTTGTTTTTCATTAAATACATACATAACAATATTCAATATAAATACCTTAATAAATATATGTATGTACATATATATAAATTACATGTCTTTTGAATTTCTTTATATGTGTAAATAAGTTTCGTGCCGGGCCGGGCCGGGCCGGGCCTTAGTGAAAAAGTTTCGTGTTCGGCCGGGCCGGGCCTCTCAAAAAAGAGTTTGTTTTCGTGCGGGCCCGGGCCTTAAAATACAGGCCCGCGCCCACCTCTACTGGCAACCCAGTTAATGGGGGGTGGTGTTGGAGACATAGCGGGCACACCCAACAAACAGTCGCCGACCCTCCTCTTGCCGCCTCCTTCTTTGGCTTCGCCCAGCAACCACTTGGCTTGCATTTTTTCCGATTTTTTCTTTCATTCTTTCTTGCAAACAATTTTTATTTTCTGTGCAGCAGAATTCGTTTTTTTTCTGCTGCTTGCTCTCTGAGTATTTTTTTTCGCCTCGCGGCACGTCGCCAAAGTGTCTCAGTGTTTGTATGTGTGTGTGAGTGAGCGCCGCCGCTGCTGCTGTGAGTGAGAGCGAGCGGGCTTTGGCTTGGCACTTTGAACTTTTTCGAAGGAAAGCACAGGACGCAAAACGCTGGCTGAGCGAAAAAGAGGCAAAATAAAAGAAAAAATTCGAAATTGAGTGAAGCGCAAAGAAAAAATGCTGCTTACATGTATGCGTGTGTGTGTGAGCGTCCACCAACAATGGCCCAGCTGCTTTTGTGTGTGTGTGTGTGAGCTTGGACTCATAGTACACTTTCATTCTCACTCCACGCTTGGTCTCCAAGTAGCTACTCATCTCTTTCCTTTTCTCTCTCACTCTCATGCGATGCCCGACGTTGTGTCTGTCCAGTTCCCAGTTCCCAGTCATGCATTTGGCTTTTTTTCCGTTGTACTTGTTTCAACTTTTCGTCCTGTTTCTTGTCTTCGGATTCGCCTGCTGGCCAGGCTCCCTATTCCTTTCCCATTGTTGTTGTTGTTACTAGAGAGCACAATTTTTTCTTTTGCGGAGCATTGTTTTTGTTGCACAGTGGTGCAATATCAGTTAGATGCGAAATCTATTGAAGCTATTCTATATAAGAATATTATAGTTCAAATAAAATATAAAAAAGTGCTGTTTTTAAAGGATAATTACAAATGAATTAAGAATCATTTTTAAATTAATTTGCAAAATGTGAGAAAGCTTTCTAAAATTTTATTTTTTATTATTGAAATACTATGAAATGAAACTGAATATTAAATTCGAAAAATAGCTAATTCAAAGAAACGAAAGTAAATGTGTAAATTAAATTTTAAATAATTTTGTAATATGTTTACAAAATGTGAAGAAACTTTTTATTTATTTCAATATATGATATATGATATATTCAAACATATTTTTGTACTACATACACAAAATATAGAGAAACTATTAAATTTATATTTATTTTTTACGCTGATGGTTTCATTAGGTAGTTCCTTAGCTAGTTTTTGCAATGCCTAGGAATATGTCCATATATGTCCCATTTGAACATTCATGCTGCCTGTTCTCGCTTGTAACAAAACACAACAACAACATTAACAAACGAAGGACCAGAAGAGTGCCCATCAATTGCTGTAATTCTTTTTATTTTTTTTGTCTTTGGTCGCTCAAAATGTTCCATTGTTTTTACTGGTTCCGCCATGCAATGTCTAATACTACCGACCCCCAAACCATCTGAAACACAAGCGAATCTTTTAGCGACATCCAACAACAACACAAATCATGGCCATGCGAATTCATCTCCTCCAGTTAATGGGCGGCGAACATCGTCGTCGCATTTGGTGGCCTGGTCAGTGTTGGTAATTTTCTAAGGGTGTTATATACTTGGAGCATACACAGTCACCTACAGTGTGTGTTTGTGGGGGGAGGGAGATCTCTTATGTAGAATGCGCCACTCATTCGGCGCCACTGTCTCACTCACTCACACACACACTCACACACTTGTAAGTTTGCCGCAAGTTTGTTAAGAAGTATGTATGTGTGAGTGGATGTGAAGTGCGCTCTGCTCATCAATAATGCAAATTGTTGTTGTCTGCAAAGTTTCGTACACGTTTTGAGTTAACGCGAACCACGGTGCGCGTGTTGTGCCGCAATTTTTTTTTCTTCCTCCTCAGCTTTCTCAGCTCAGCTTGCCGTTGTTGTTGTTGTTGTTGCCGGCTGCCTTTGCTGCTGCTGCTCTCAGTGTTTCTTCTCATTTTTTTCGCTGCTTCGATTTTGCTTGTTGTTGTGCTTGAGTACGTCTCTGCTCTGTACACGTGTGTGTGTGTGCACGACTCTGAGCTTGTGTGTGTGTGAGTGTGAGTTGCGGCTTGCTTATGTTTTTTCTTTTTCTCTTTTTATGTGCAGAGAGCGGCGGCTACGCTCTGCAATTTTTTCCGATTGCGACCGATTTTTTTCCGCTGCCGCTGCTTGTCGCTTGTGTGTGTGTGTGTGAGTGTGTTTGTGTGGGTGCGCTTGTGTGTGTGAAGCTGGTGTTGCTTTTGCTCCTTGCGCCTGGCTGTTTGCTAATCGTTGTCGTCGCAGTCAACGTAGACGCCGTCGACGTCGTCGTCGTCTTTGGCATCATCTTTTATTTGTAATTCGGTTCATCATCATCGTTCATCGTTCTGTCGCATACATATGTATATGTATGTAACTGTTTATGTGTGCGTGTGTGCTCGCTGCTGCTGCTGCCGCCGCCGCCTTCGCTGTCGTTGCCTTTTCTTGCCATGTTGTTGTTGTTTTTGTATTTTTTTTCTTTCTTTCTTTGCGCGCCGCAGCGGCAGCGGCGGCGGTGGCAGCGACGACGACGGTCAATGCTGCCAACTTTGCCGTTGCCGTTGCCTGCCATCAGACAACATTTGTACTCGGTGGGTCTTGCTTCGATCGGACATTCGGTCGCCGTCGCCGTCGCCACGTTGCTGTAATTATCGCGTACACTCGCCAGACCGTCCGTCGTTCGCCCTCCTCCCTTGCCTTCGCCTTGTTATCGCTGTCCAATTTCCAATTGGAGCCGCAAACGTCAATTGGACCAATTTTGCTTGGGCCCCCCTTTAATTACCTCAACAACAAAAAAAAAAATCGCGAGAGCGCAAATCAAATTAAAACTGGCCGAAAAAAAGAAAAATGTGCTTAAAAATAAAACACGGCGGGTCCTCAATTCTCTTTCTCGCGTAACCCGTTGCACGTTGCCCGTTGTTGCGCCGTTTTTGTGCAATTTATACTACGTTATACTATATGGAATAAGTGGGGCTGCCGCTTTGCTGCTTATTTTAGCATAAATTCAAGTTCGCGCGCGGACACACTTACACACACATACACTTACGCACACACAGACAGACAGACCGTTGTCTGGCTTCTCGTCCCAATAGGAAAACAAGCAGCAGCCGTACTTTATTTCCAATAAGAAATGCCGCGAAACGTATCAAAAATGGAAGCTCTATAAAGCTTATACGTCTTGCGCTTACGTTACGTGCTTGTCTTATTTTTGTTTGCCTCGTCTTTGGTATTACGTAGTAAAAGTAAAGAGGCATTCCCTCAGACACCGACACACACACGCACACACATATACAGATCTGCTGGCTGCATATGTATAACAAACACATGTCGCTCTGCCTTAAGATTCCTTTTCGTATGACGTTGACGTCGCGTCGCTGCTGCTGCTGCGCTTTGCCCAGCTCTTTTAACATGTGTTTGTGACTGTGTTGGCGTTTGTGTGTATGTGCCGCCTGCTGACTGCGCGCTTTACTTTTTATCATTATATTTATATTACACACGTTCGTAGAAATTTTGTATTTATTTTATATGCATTTGCCTTTCGTCGCGATATTCGCGTGTGTTTTGACTTTTCGTCTCCGTCGACGTCGTCGTCGGTTTATTGAACTAGACGCCCGTTCTAGATTTGTTTTCTTTTCTTTTTTGTTCTTGTATTTTGCCGGAACTCCTCTTAGCCACCGTCTACGTCTCTAATATTTTGAATTTTCAGCATTTTCTGATTAACCATTTAATTCAATTTCCCTTCTTTTGCGCAGCAATAACAACAAAATTAAACGACATATAAAAAATAAAATAAATCTTGTGAAAAGCAAAAGCCACGTGTTGATAAAAAAAAACATTATTAAAAAGAAACGAACAAAACATTTTGCTTCCATATCTCTTCCACAATACTATCGCTCTCTCTGTCTCACTCACTCACATAACTTATACTCATTATTCATAACTAAATCGCAACGATTGCGTCCTTTTTGCTCTCTTGTGCGTGTGCTGTTGTTATAATTATTAATTAATTTTACAACAATTGAAAAAGAAAAGGAAAATAAAATCAGCAAAATATTTGTATCCACTCATTTTGCTGTGTTTTGGGTCTCACACAATCCTTTACACATACAAATAATACATATAATTATATATAAATATCAAAAGAGTCAAATATATTATTATTGTATGCAATTGATTCCGTCACGTCGTCTACTACAATTTGTCAAATCTACTACAAATCACTGAAAAAATTAATTCGTTACTACAATACTGCGATAGAATAATACGACAAATAAATAAAAACCAACAACACAACTACTGCGATTATTTAAGATCCTGTGCCAATAAGGATTACAATTTTCGAAATTTGCATAAGGTACGTCGCACTACAGTTATAATTTAAAATAAAACTTGATGGGGAATGAGAATATTAAAAAAGTATATGAGAATATACTTATAAATTATTTGAGAATCATTTAAAATAAAATTTTCTGGGGAATGAAAATAATATTTTAGAAAAATATAGGAAATTCATTATTTTCTAAAGGTTTATTGTCCGCTTTATCCTTTTCATTATTGGCTTTTTATTCATTGATGTGGATGAATCGAAGTAAATTCAGGAAATTGTGTAATTATCTTTTTTTCTTTAAATATCTGTTTATATTATTTTAGAAAAAGCGAAATTTTAATAGATAGTTCTACATTTTAATTGTATTTTATATTACATATTTTCATAAAACCAACTTAAATAATCTAATTAAAAAATAAATTTTATTTCTTAAAAAAAAACTATCTTTATAAGGTTCATTAAGGTACTCTAAATTAATTGTGGAAAAGAAGAATTCTTAAACTTAAAAGTTTCCTGCTTTGAAAAATTTTGAAAAATTTAAAAATAAAAAAAATGTACTGTTCTTAAAAAGTGTTTGCGATAAAGCGAATAAATCAGTGGAAACTTAATAAAAACCGTTGCCTACCCGCAGGCGCTTTTTCAAGTTCAACTTTTACTTACACTTTTTCGACTTTCTTTTTCGAAATTAGCTTTACGCACCTTTCAATGGGCTTGGCTTTCGGCCCACAATGTGCCATCAAATAATGCCATTAATTAGGCACAAGCACACTAACACACACACACACACACTCGCACACCTATATACTCTTCTTCTTCGGCTCACCACACCCTTAATAACCTTAGTGTTGCTTTCCTTGTCTTGCTCGTTGTAACACGCATTCTCTGAGCTGCTTGCTCGCAATTAGCGACCATCAGAAACAAAACTGAGACATAATAACGGCAAAAAAAAAATGAAAAGAAAAGCTTAAAAAACGTGAAAAGCCAATGGAACTGAGCAAATTTTTCCTCTTTTTTTGTTGTCGTGTTGGTTTGGCACACCCAAAAGTTACTTAGTGTATTTGTATTCGTGTATTTGTATATGTTTCTCTGAAGGTTTTTCCCAATATCTATCAATTGAGTTGGCGTCGCCTGTTGTGAACTTGTTTTTTTTTTCCCCCTATTTTTTTTTTTGTTGGTGTCATAATGTGAAAGTTATGACCACTAAGGCACTAAAACCTAACTTCTGCTGTATAAAAGTGTGTGTGAGCTTTTTAAAAAGTTTTGCAACATGCTAAAAACGTCGTTAGCCAAAGAAAAACAAATCGAAAAAGGGTTTTTTTGCAATACAAAACTTAGAGAAAATGCACAGATCAGACGGCTTCACTTTACTTTATTGAAGTTTTGGCAAATTTCTTTCAATGAAGATTTGAAATATCTTAAAAAAGTAGTTTGATCTAATAATTGAAAGCCTTGAAATCCTCTTAGATTCAACTTAATTTTAGATTGAAGTGAAAACAAAAGAAATTGTCTTTATGTTCTCTGTTAATAAAGTGAATTTTCCTTACCAAAGTTTGATTGAAAATAGTTCATCAACTTGTATAGTTTGGCACATAACTTTTGAAATTAAACTTTTGATATAAATTCAATATTAACATACAAATTTTTGGAATAAAAAACAATAAACATAAACAAAATTAGCATTAAAAGTTCATAGTAAATTGATTTTGGATAGTTTTCACAATTTGGCAATGCATTTTCCGCTGATTTCCCGCTTTTAGAAGCTCAAGCTCAAGCTCAAGCTGACCAAAAGCAACGCTCAAGTTTTCATTTTCCTTTGACGCTGCTTTTGTTTTTCTTCTCGATTCGCTTCTGGTTTGGGGGTTTTCTCCCAGCAACAACAACAACAACAACAACAACAGTTGTGAAGTATTTCCGGTCGAGTGCATCCTTCAGGCATTCATCGCATGCCAATTGCAAAGTGCATTTTAGTACTTCGAACTGATGATGCTGCCTCAGCCTCTGCCTCTGCCTCTGCCTCTGCCTCTCTGCCTGCCTGCAAAGTTAATCGATATTTTTCAAAGTGCAGTGTTGCACAACGTTCGCATGATAAATAGATGGGGGGAAGGCGGAGATGTAAAAGAAAATAAAGTTAGCACATCAAGAAGCGAGCAAAGTTTACCAAGTGGCGGCAACAGCTGCCCCAGCGAAAACTTCTCAAGCCAACTAACAAAGTGAGGTCTCACTGTATACATATGAAAAAAAAACAAGTTAGCAGCACAAAGTTGCGGTCAGATGTGCTTCAAAGATATCCTCGATAAGGTTGGGATATCACTAAGGAAAACTTTACAAAGCATGAGATTCTTGGAAATATTCAGACTATTTATATTTAAGGAATTAGAAATGGATTTACGGTCATTTCAACTTTTCAACATCTTTAAGAATAAAGTTGGTTGTATTAAAAATTTAGGATTAAATAGGGAACGACATCCTAGATAATGTTATGATCTAACCTAAAAAAGGTCTACAACATTCGAGATTCTATGAAATCTTTAGGCAATTTATTTAGCTAGGCAATTTATTTGAAGACAGTTCTCATTAAAAAGGTAGATGACAAGGTAGATAGATATCCTAATTAAAAATATATGATATAGTTAAGGGAAAATCAACAAAGTATGAGATTTTCTAGACTTTTAGGTAGATATTATACATATATATAAATATATTTCGAGTCGAAGGTCTCAGTAACCAGAACCAGAGAAGAGATTCTCTATAAATTTGATATAGTATTTAATACAATATTTATAATATTTATAAGTAAAATAAAATAAATGTATTTAATGTGGGTAAAATTATACAGATTTCAAAGATGTTGAGAGGTTTAAGTAGATTAGAACTAATATTATTATTATGATTTATTAATTGTAGCTTAGAATTAATTCTATAATTCAATATATAGCCAGAGCCAGAAGCCTCAGTGCCTTCAGGCTAGTGTTCGATATTTATTAATACACTTCATCACTTTTAACATAAATATTTTTTATTTATTAATTTATTTTTTATTGAAAATGTAAGCCACTTTTAGTTGAATGAATGAATGAGATCTTCCTATAGTAATTTCTTTACTGTATGTTGTTTATTTTATAATAACTGCACTACTTTGCTTTATTAGAAGTATTTTAAGAATATTTAATATTCGGAGTATTTCATAGTTAGCAAAATTGTAATATTCCAACTTGTAATGTCAACTGCAATGTGAAACCTTTTTTTTGCTGTTTAGAATCCTCAATTGCACCCATTTACCCCATTGAATGCGGTTTACGGGGTATGCAAATCGCGAAACCAAATCAAATGATCGCCAACAGCAATAGCTTCAGCCAGAAAAACTAAAACGAGAGCGATATAAAAACAAAAGCCAATGGCTTTTGAAATGCCGCGTCGAGTTGAGTTGAAGTCTCAGAGCAAAATCGGTTTTGTCTGAGCTGACATGAATTGACATGAACGAGCCTGTTCTACTCTGCTCAGCTTTGCTCCGTCAGGTCGGTCGCTTGGGTCGTTCGCTTTGGGGTCGGATCTGGGGTTTCTAGAGAGGCCACAACTGTGTGTGCAGCAGCAGCTAGCGAGTCAGCTCCAACTATTGCAGTTGAGTAAGAAAATCAAGCAGTGTCATAGCCTAAAGGGGGGGCGTGGCTAGGTCGGGCGGTCGGTCGAGAGACGACAACGATTATGCGCCGGTTGTTTTTTTTCTCTATAGCTTTTGTGTATACAATAGCGGGTTATCAAGTCCCAAACAGCGGACGCCCAGTGCGGGTGCATTGTGACCCCCTCTACCCTTCCCTCTGTCCCTGTCCCTTTCCTGCTTCCCCCTTTCTCGCGGCGTTAACCAACTAACGGTAGCGTCCAGTGTCGTGGTTAGGTGGAGGGCGGGAAGATGAGGCGCTTATCACAAGGCCTATTGAGCTGTATTTGTGTGTGTGTGTTTGTGGAGTGGAAATGGAACTGAAACTGAAATTGTTCGCCCCGTTTGTTCGAGCGCCCTTCAGCTCGTGTTGTGTGTACACAGAGAGAAATATGTGAATGCGTTTTATAAGCATTTAAAAATAATATAATGAGAATAAAAAACTTGATGGAAATGCAGTTCTCACAATATTGAAAATCTAAAATTTAATCGAGTTTACAATGTAAATAATTTAAATTCTTTTTATTTGTTTCATTGAAAAATAATTGTATACTGAGAAATTTTATATAATTGTATATTGTAAAACTTTAAATCAAATCCTTTTTTTTTATACCCGCTACCCATAGGGTAGAAGGGTATTATAACTTTGTGCCGGCAGGAAATGTATGTAACAGGTAGAAGGAGGCATCTCCGACCCTATAAAGTATATATATTCTTGATCAGCGTCAACAGCCGAGACGATCTAGCCATGTCCGTCTGTCCGTCTGTGTGTCTGTCCGTCTGTCCGTCTGTCCGTCCGTCCGTATGAACACCTAGATCTCAGAGACTATAAGAGATAGAGCTATAATTTTTTTTCGACAGCATTTGTTATGCTTGCACGCAGATCAAGTTTGTTTCAAATTTTTGCCACGCCCACTTCCGCCCCCGCAAATCAAAAAAATCGAATAACAAGCGTAATTTTAAAGCTAGAGTTCCGAATTTTTGTATATACAATAATAACTATAGTATTTATGATTTCTGAAAATTTGGTTGCGATCAGATAAAAATTGTGGAAGTTTTAAAAGAAATACTTTTGTATGGGCAAAAACGCCTACTTACTAGGGTCTGAGTTGCTTTGGCTGACAATCTGGTATATTGTGCCGTCTATGGTATATTTTGAATACGGTACTATGTCGATATACCAAATATACCACTCGGTATATTTTTAGTATTTTTGCAGTATATTTGGTATATTTTGAGAAAATATCGCAAAATATATTTCTTTTATTCAAAATGGGTAGCGGGTATCTCACAGTCGAGTACACTCGACTGTAGCTTTCTTACTTGTTTGTTATTCATTTTCTTTTTTTATATTATGCTTTTACATTGCTTTACATTGTCTATAAGTTTTATTTATCATTTCAAATTAATAAGATCAAATTGCTCTGTACTTTTTTTGTATTTATTATTCAGTTCCACTTATGTTAATAAATGAATAAATTAAATGATGACCCTAACCTAACCTAACCTAACCTTTTCTCTTAAAATTATTTTAAATTTTTTTTTTAAATATTATATTATATTTTGAGAAACTAAATAAATTCATAGATTTTTTTCTTTATGCTTTTCTCTGAACATTTTTTTATATTATTTTTTTTTTTGTTTTATTTATCTTTCTAAATATGTAAAAAAGATCAAATTGGTTTGTTTTTTTTTGTATTCATTAATTCAGGTCCACATGGCCTATTGGCCTAACAAAATGTAAACTTTTTATTTTAGCAACAGAAAATTGTAATTGAAATAATTATACTGTTGTATTCTTCTCAGTGTATGCAGTAGTTGAGCTAAGGGCAGCTTACACTTCAGCACACTCACACACACACTCACACTTGCATACATAAACCCGCACACTTACACTTGCTCTCTCGCCCAGCTTATACAGATAGCGTAATCAGGGTATTTCCGAGGCTGTGATTTTTATATTTTTCAATTTGTTTTTTTCTTTATTTATTTTGTATGTATGTGTGTGTATGTGTGTGTGTTGCCTTCGCGTTTGGTTTTTATTTTTCGTTTCATTTGAGTTTTTCTTACTTTTCCTTTGCATTCATTTGCACAGCAAACGGCGGCTACTTCTTAATTTCTTTTTAGTGCTTAAATGAGTTGCTTGGGGGTTGATGCGACGCCATCCCCCATGGCACCCCCTCCACCCATGCCTTGGGTCATCATGGCCAACGAATGAGAGTGAGGCGAGAGTGGCAGGCAAATTTATTTAAGAAAATCACAAGAAATGTAAAACAACTGGGCAGCATTTTTCTTTTATTTGTTTTTTATTTTTTTTTCTTCTTCTTCCTTTGGCCAACCCTGCCTACCCAAGAAGCCCCCTTTTCCCTGCCCCCTGTTTCACAATCTCTTGGTATGCGTAGTGTTTTTAAGGGTAGGTTTTCTTAATATTTTTTTGTGTAGCTGGTTGTTGTTGCTGTAAAGGTTTTTTTCTTCGTTAGTTTCTTTGCTTCGGTTTTGCCTTTAATCGATCGACTTTTTTTTTTTTTTTTTTTGGGAGGTGGGCGGAGGTGACGCAGTAGCTGGTAGCTGAAGGATGGGGGCAGGACATGCGTCCAGCAACATCAATCACAGTTGCTCAAATGCTGTGAGGTGGCAGGCAGAGGCAGCTCAGCTTCAAAAGCGACAACGCACACACACACACATATATTTTGATAGACAAACACCCGCTCACACACACACACACACACACACACACTTGAGCAACATTCTTGAAGTTTTGTAAACTTGCTGGGATTTATTCAATAGCATTTGGGTTTATCATGAGAGCATCTCTTCAATGAGTTGAGTTTACCCGCTACAGATTTTTCTTCTTTTTTTTTTTTTTTTTTTTTGCTGTCCGAGATCTAATCATGTAAAGTTTTTCAATTCGACGAGTTTTCCACGATTCCACGAGCCCTGAACTTAAAGTCTTCTTTCTTTTGTGTGGAATTCGAGTTTAAGCTGCTGCTAATTGGTTTAATCAATAGCAGCTCACAGATAGTTTACAATAAGTGGTTTATTTAATTTTTCTTTCTTTTCTTTGCAATTTCTTAAAGGCGAAAGTTTCTTATTTTTATATTTCGTTGCAACTTTATTTAATCTAATATAAAAATTGTGACTTCTGGAGTAATTTGAAAACTTTTTTCTTATTCATGTTTTTCACTAGCTTATTTTAATTTCTCCGACATTTTGAGTTATTTTATAATTTGTTAAAGCCGAAAGTTTCTTATCTTTATTTAATTTAATTTAATTTAAAGTATTCGACTTGTAATAAAAATGTTTTCTATTTAAATTTATCTATTCTTAAGATTATTATTGTTAAGAGGTTACAGTAAAACATAAAAATGCGGGCTTTAAAAATAAATAAAATATAAAATATATAAAGATAAACAAACATATTTGATTTTTGTGATAGTTATATTGCGATATTAAAATAAATATAAATGTTTCACAATATATAAACCAAATTCAAATAAAGTGCAAATTTTGGGATATTTATGCTTACTAAACCTATTGCTAAAGCTTGAAACAAGGATATAGAAAACGAAGAGCTTTTAAGAAATAGATTAAGGATTAACATAAAATATCAATAATATTTTCTTGCCCGACCAAAAAAGAATTGTAAAAATTTATAGTGATAGTAAAAACTTGAAAACATATTTTAAAAGTTTGCAATCTCAAAATATGTTTAAAAGTTTTTACTATCATTCCTGCAATTTTTTTTCAATTTAAAATCTGTTTTAACTCTCTTATGAGCTTTACTTAAATACTGATTAGTCACAAAAAACCATCTATAGTTATGCTTTGGAAGTGGAGCTGGAATCTGTAAACTTTCTCCAAAAAAATATTTGGCAACAAATATTGGAAATATTAAGAAAAACACACAGTTGCAGCGAAGCACACACAGCTGACATATAGTTGAGAGTTGACAATAATAGTTGGTTGGGAACAGTTTTGTGGGTCTCTGGTCTGGTCTGAACTGAACTGAACTGGTTTGGTTTGCCTTAAACAAGACATCGGCTAGCCAGAGGAAGGCAGGCAATTGAGGGGACAGACATTGGGGGCAGCTGCGCTAAATGAAGCAAGGCGAAAATGGGGCGCAAACCTTTTTTTCTTTGCTCTCTACACAAACAGACTTACATATTTGTTATATACATATACTTCAGGCACAGGCTATATACATTTTAGGGAGCTGAGAACAACACAAATGTAATCTATATCTTTTCTTTTTTTTTTTTTTTTTTTTTTTTTTTTGTGCCAAGGCAACAACAACATTTTAAATGAGGCAACAAAGAAAAAAAAAGTAGAAAAAATAGAAAGAAATTTTCACGAAATCATTGGGAGTGCCTCCATTGGGTGGATGAGACAGGGGGCGACGTCTACCGAGGAGTGCCCGAGGTATGAGATTAGTTGAGAAATAAAAATCCACCCAAAAAGCCAAAGCGCCACCCAAAAGCCAAATCGACGACGACTACGAATACGAAAAAAAAAAAACAAAAAAACTGCTGATGAGTTGAAACGTACCAAAAAATACCAGAAAAATCCAAAAGAACGCCGAGAAAAAAAGAAAAGAATCGGTTATTTAGTAGTTGTGTGTGGGCGTTGGGCGCATTTTTCTCGCTCTGTTTCAAATTTCCCTCTCCTAGTACCACCCACTTCACCACCCACTCACTCCCCACTCACTGCCACCGCCTTCACCTTCACCCCTTTTTTTTACGTTTTGCTCTGCGCTGTTGTAGAGAAATTAAAAGGACGGATTTTTTTCTCGTCCATTTGGCGCTTCGTTTGCTCCTTTTTGGCTCCAAAGCTGCTGACTTTTTATGTAATTATATAGCATTGTGTGCAATGCGGGCGGGCAGGGAGGATTGAGAGGATCTTTTGGAGTGTAGACACTCATCAATACAGCTATACGAACGAACGTTGTCTATGCTTTAGGATAGAGATGACTGAGGTGTAGGGCTTATACCCCGAGGGTAAGGTTAACAATAGTTAAAACTTAAGCGATTTTCATCCAATTACAACTGAAATATTGTATGGAAAGTAAGTGCATTAAGATGCGTTGGCGCTTTCTCACAAAAACGTTAAAGGTCGAGTTCACAAAGCATAATTAACGAAAATTAAGCGAGAATAAGCATAAGGAATTTTATTTGGTGAGCAGAAATCAAAGGAGCAAACGGAGTGGCTGAAGTTACTGTAAATTGATTTTACATTATCATACGGCAAAAGGCAAAAGATTAAGAAAGCGGTACGACATGGAAATAATGAAGCGGGAAAAATTCAAGATTTTAAAGAATTTTAGTATGAATTTAAGATGGGATAAATAGGATATACGTTAAGAGTTGAGGACACCCAAAAGTTGATCCCGGACTTAACGTATTTTTATAATTTTCAACAAAACTAAACTTTATGATGTAAAGTTGGAAACTTTGTCCTCTTTTATATATAATATATAATTTATTATTTTTTTTTATGAATGTTATTATCTATATTACTAATTGGGATGATATATCTGTCAGTTTTCCTATATATTTTGTTGTTAAATGTTTTTCAACATTTTTACATAATCCTAGGAACTTAGTATGCAAATGAAAGAGGTATACTAATGAGTAACTCCAAGTCGAGCAAACTCATTTGCAGTTTTCTAAAATTGTGATTCTTGTTGTAGAATTATATTTTACTTATACCTTTGAGCAGTTTGTGCCTGGCAACGTTTGTGTTTTGTGTCCCAAAGTTTTAAGCCCTTTTTTGTGGGTACTTTTGCAATGGACAACATCCTTTTTCGTTGTTGTGTTGTGTGTAAACAGCGGCTTCATTTGCATCGCCAAATTGTGCGCAGGAATTAATTTGGGCGAAAAAAAATATTTACTATAAATTAATTAAACATTTTTAAGGCATCAGCTCTCTGTCTCCCCCTATAACTAGGCAATGGAAAAATTATGAAAACGAAAGCGAATCACAAGTCAACGGCGGCGTCGACGAAGTCGACCTACAGCAATAAAAATAGCTGTAAAAAGATGAGCGTATTCGTGGGTGGATGGAAGGGGGAAACGAAAATAAAAGACAAGAAAACAAAAGCAAAAGAAACAAAAATCAAAGATAGAGCAGCTGGCCAGACGTAACGTAAACTTAACGTAGCCATAGCGTAACGTAATATAAGAGTAAAGTAAAGCGAAAGACGCGAAAAACTCGCTCATGTGACCGAGCGACCGAGTAATAAAATAGCAAAAACAGCGACTGAGACGGAAACTGCGACGCCGACTGCGACAGCAGCTGAGGCAGTCGCAGCAGACGCGTCGTCGTCGCGCAATGTAAATAAACGTAAAAGCAGAGTTGAAAAAGCGAACGAGGCGCAAAACGAAATACACATAACATAACACATATAATAATAATAAAAATGCCGGCCGCTTTAGCGGCTGATTTTCAGAGGCACACACAAACACACACACGCATACACAAGCACATACTCGACTCGAAATTTTTGCCATTTTTGCTTTGGTTATCCTATCGCGCCTTCTTACTATTTTCGTCAGTCAGCTGCTTGCTCTTCGTTCTCATATGTTTCTCACTTACTCTGCTGCTTGTGCTTGTGCTGTGTGCGTGTGTTAGTATGTGTGTTGAGTATTTTGATAATTCAAACTTCCTCAATGTGCAGCAGCTGCGACGGTAACGGCAGCAGCAGCGGCGACAGCGACAGAGACGTCGACGTCGACGCGACGTCTTCTTTTATTTGCTGCTTTTCCTTACCTACGCGACGACGTTTTATGGTGCAGCTTTCTAGTTGTTCTTGTTCTTGCTCTCATTCTTCTCACTGTTATTGTTGTGTTTGTTGTTGTTGTTGTTGTTGTTTTTGCTGGTACGTTTTGGTTGCTTCTTTAAGTTTTTCATTTCATTTCATTCATCGCGAGCGCCTTCTTTTATTACTCTACAAAACATAACACAAAAAAAAAAAAAACATTCTCAAGTTCAAACGTGACGTTTCTTTTTTGTTGCAACAGTTTAGCAGCTCTTTAAGCTCTTTTCAAAGGGGACGCGAAGAAATTGAAAGGAATAACGTTAAATCATTTCAACGCATCTCTGCTATCTATTTTTTTGTGGGAGTTTCTTTTACAATATGTAAGCAACGAGCTTCTTTAAAATTAGCTTCGTTTCTTGAGACTTTTGATAATTTTTAAATTGTGAATTAAATTAAAGTATCTTTAAGATACTTTGCTGATTCCAAAAAACATTTTATTGTGAGTGTTATCTCAGTAACCACAAGCAATTGTTGAATTAGCGTTGGTAGTTGAGATTTTGTTCAATCTTTAAATTAGAAATTAACTAAAATTCACTATGGTACTTTTCTTCATTATTAGATCTTTGACTGTTATGTTATATTTAAATTTATATTCCCCTCGATAAGATATAGTAGCTTTTTAAATAAAATATTACTATAATAATTTGTAGTTTTCTTTTTTGGCACTAAATTTTTCTTTAAACTCCTTCAAATCTCTCAATAACTTCTTTGTAGTGAAGTACGTTGTTAAAATGTTGAGTCATAGTTCATGCTTGAAATGCAATTTCACATATTATCTAGTTAAAAACTTGGAAACCATTCAGAGTTCTGTTTATTAGCAGTTGTAAAAGCTTTCAGATTTAATCAGATGCATTGCAAAACTTTGTGCTCAGTCACCGAATTTGTTGTATTTAGTAAACTGCTGCTTTATCCTGGTTATCCTGGCATAGGGCGGAGGGAAAGTGAGGAGCGACAGCTGCAGTTAAATTAAAAATATGTGGTCTACTTTTAGGTGGCGAGCAGAGCAGAGTAGCTTGAAGGATATTATTGGTAGAGCTAAAGCGCAAACACAAAGCAAATTTTTGAAGAATTTTTAATTAAAATGCAAGCGGCAGCAAACACCAGTCTCAGTGGCAGCGACGTCAACGTCAGCGCTGTATTTGTAATTGTGTAAACAGCACACACACATAGAAAAATAGAAAACCAGCAAACAAAAAAAACAATAAAAAAAGGAAAAAAAAAATAGATGAGCGCAAAAGCAACGGCGACAAATGTTGCGGTTTTTGTAAAGCTGAGCGCGAACGCGCGTAAAAGCAGTTAGTAAATTGCACACACACACAAACACGCATACATATGCAGAGTGGCGGACACCTGCATGCATATGCAAAAGGAGATTGGGCAGCCTTCTGATGGTCACGTAGCAGGAAGCTTCAACCCAAAGCCAAAGTCCACAATGTCTGAGCTTTGTTTTCGTTTTTTTTCGCTTTGCGAGGAACGAGACAGAGCGATGTGCACCAGCTGTGTTACAGCAGAGAGTGATAGAGCGAGAGAGAGATAGAGAGAGTGCGAGAGCTTTGTGTGCGTGGTCTACGCTTCGCCATTTAACCTAAACATCATTCACAAACATGGGACGTCTGCCAAGAGCTCTGTTTCTGTTTCTGTTGCTGTTGCTGCTTTTTCTACTATTTCCACTACTTCTGCTACTTCTACTACTTTTACTACATCTACTACTTCCACTTCCACTTGCCCCGTTGTCTTCTTTTTCTATGCTTGGCAACAACGCCCAATTGCTCAAATGGCTGCAGCTGCGCTTCGGTTGTGTGTGACTCGACTCCTAACTGTGATACTCTTGAGCCCGCACACACACACACAAACACACACACACATAGAAAGAGCTGCGACTCTGACGTTTCATTTCCGTAACTCAAACGTTGCTCAGTTGTTGCCATTGTTGTTGTTGTTGTTATTGTCGTTGCTGCTGTTGCACTGTGGAGACACTTTATAGCCGGAGAATCTTCATTTACTTCCGTGCCCAGCCAATTTTTTTTTTTTGTGAAGCTGCAGCATCTATGATGTTACTTGGTTGCGCATACGCCCCATAGAACCTTGCCTTGTTTTTAGAATGTTATTCATATACTCTAACCCAGTGAGAGCAACTGCTAAAAATAGTTAAAACAATATTTTTTTTTAAATTTATGTATTACAAAATTTATTATTTAAAAGTAAAACTTTGAGTACAACTTTTAAGAATACTAAAATGTACATTTTTTTAATTTTCTGTAAAAAGATTATAAAACTACTAAGATAGACTTTTTAAATTTGTTATTTACTTTAAAAAAAGTGAACAGGAGTGCATTCAATCTTTAAATCGTATTCTAAACTTTACCACTTTGAATTAATGTCTCTTTTTTTTTTTTAAAACCAAATGCCATGAACATCCAACGCATTCTTATTTTTCTCAATTTGATTTACCACTTTATACCCATATTTTTCCTGTTAATACTAAGATTACAGCTATTTATTGTATTTAAAATATTTATTTTTTATTGAAATATTTTACTTTTAAATGTATGCCTTTGTTTTCTGCTGTTTCTAGATTCTAGATTCCTTGATAGTAGTTCATATACATTTTTCAACTACTATTATAAAAATAAATTAACGATATCACATTCAAAAATGTTTTCTATTGTAACTATGAAGGTTTTATCTATTGTTACCATTAAATTTACTGCATTGAAGATCATATGTAGTAGATTAAAAATTTAGTTTGTAAAGTTACATTATAAAAACTATTTTTGCTTTCATCAAGAATTGAATTAAATAAAGCTGCAGATAATAAAGAAAAGCGCTCATTGAATAGAGCAATGATCAGACTATTTATTCAACGGTTCGGTATTACTCAAAAGAAAAGTGTAATCCGTTAAAGTTGTAGTCCGAAAGGAAAGTACGGCTTTAGAAGTATGCTAAAAGCCAAACTATCCACTTATTTTGTATTTGTATTTTTCTCTTTTTGCCAAGCTATTGTGTGGCTAAGGCCGGAATAGCAGCATCATCATTATGATCAAAATCATCATGATACAGTCAGAGAGACAGCAGTTGATGTCTCCAGTGTGTATATGTGTGTGTGTTTGGGATATGTCTAGGAGATATAGAAGGTGCACTGGATGCGCCCAGCTGACAATCAATGTTTGGTTTAGCTGCACAACAGCAACAAAACAACAAAAAAAAAAATTGAGAAAAACTCTGAGCAAGACAAAACATCGAGTGGCTATAGCAAAAAAAAAAAAATAGAAGAAAAATGAAAGAAGCAGGTGGATGAAGAAGGTGGAGGAGGGATGACGAGGAGATGGAGGTGGAGGTGGAGGTGGGAGGGAGGAATAGTGAAACAAAACACAACGACAGGGAAAGAATGATATAAAAAAATGAAATTAATTTCTTTTGTGTGTTTGGTGGGGCAACGACGACGTTATTTAGTTGCCGAGCAACCCGCAGCAGCAGAGGCAACATTGGCAGCATGCGGCAAGCGGCAGCCAACTCCAATGTTCATTTCCGGCAGTCAAAGCTGCGTCCTGTGTGCGTCATACCGAATGGCTGCCAGGCTTGCAACATCGTTGCTCAGGTGGCAGCTCGGAGTCTGAGTTAGTTGGCATCTTGCGATGCCGTTGCCGTTGCCGTCACTGCTGCCGCCTCCCCTGTGGCACAAAACTCCATTCCACTCTCCATTCTCCAGTCTGCCTGCTGCACTGCGCTGTCTTTTGCCACTCCACTCACTCGACTTGCTTTTTTTTCGCAGCATTCTTCTTGGCGTTTGTTCATTTGCCCGCAACTGTATCCATGGCATGCAGGAGGCGTGGCAACTATATAAAGCCGCCCGCAACCCAACACTCGTACCCTCTTTAGACCATTTTTTTTTTATTTTTACCCATTTTGCTGCTATGCTAATGAAGCCTCTTCTTTTGGCTCATGCTTTCAATGGGGCAACACACTGGACGACGACGTCTCTTCTCTGCTCTCTACTCGCTTCTCTATGCTGGCCTAAGCTCATGCCATTTGGTTCACTGTTAATCCCTGCCACTAAAGACCAAGAACGAACTTAGAAGGAAGGGGTAGAAAAAACATACTCCTGAGTTACTCTTCTGCGCAGGCTCACAACTCACAACTGTAGCTGGCTATATACATATATATTCTGGATTCAGGACTCGAAACTGAAGCTTTAGGAGCAGCTCCTCAACCTTATCCTTTGCCTGCAATCCGCACGCCTTGTTGCGGTATTAGTTTGCTTTACGTGATTTCGTTGCATTCGTTTTTTTGCTCTTCTATTTCTTTTTTTTTTTTTTTTTGTGCTTTTCTCTCTTGCATTTTCACATTTTCTTTGGGGGCCAGCGTTTGGTGGTGCTCTGTGGCAAAACCCCATAGATTTAATTACAGTTTTCCTCTCGCAGATAATCGAATTTTTTTTCATTTCTTTCTATTCATTTCGTTTTTTTTTTTTTGGACTTGCCACGTCCGCGTCCTGTGTGCTGTGTGTTGTATGCAACTTCCTTTTAATCTGCATGTCGATTTCCTTTGCACAGATTCCTTCTCTTCGCATTTTTTTTTTTTGCTCCTTTCTCTGTCTTTTTCTTTTCTTTTCTTTTTTTTTGACCAAGTTTGCACATAAATTTCAGTTCAGTTGTAATTAAAAATTGCTTTTGAGGCGAGTCGAGGCTGCGTTTCTTACTCAAAATTAGTTTCCATCTTCTTCATCTGCTGCTTCAGTTTTTTCTTCTTCGACATGTTCTGTATTTAATCCACAAGTTTCTGATGAACCAAACGTTCCAGATCATGCCTTTGATGTGTCCTATGTAATTTTTTATTGAACCCCTTTGTTTATTGATTGCGATTGAAAATTGCTAAAGAAAATTGTAAATTAAGTGGGAGGTCGACAATATTTGATTTGCAAAGTTGGGGAGATAAATGAAACGCATCAAAGGAATTCTTTTATATAGGAGAAACCTTGGTTACCATTTGCAAGATTTTGAATTTAAGTCAATTTTAGATCGAAGAATGTAAAGATGCCTTTAAAAGTTTTTTCAGTCGGCTTCCATTTCAGCAAAAACTATATTTGATGATGAATATTTCCACATCTTTTTATATATTTAATTTTAATCTTAAAATAATAGAATTCAGTTTAAAAATCGATTTCAGATTTCTTAATGGAATTTGCAATTTGATGACGTTTTAAAAAAGAAACTCTTTACAGCAAAAAGTTCTTAAGTTTAAAATTGTTGTATATAGAAAATTTGAAGTGATTTTCCATTGCACATTTTAGCATAAACCTTTTACTAATGACCTCAATTCACATTTGCTCTCTATCTATCTTTCTCTTTCAGGTAAGCAAAAGTCGTGACAATGTAAAACGCCCAAAAAAAATGAACAAAAAACTGAGCCAAGAGCCAACCAAAATCACAAAAACAAAAATTGCAGCACTGCAAGAAAGTAAAATCGTAAGTTTCACTGCGATGCCCACAGATTGTATCAATATAAAAGTATATACCATATAGTACATATATATATATATATATATATTCCCACATACTTGCACACTTCGGTGTGGATGTTGTGAATACAATTTTGAGAAATGCCCAGCAAAAAAATGCAAACTGAATCACAATGCAAAAATGTTGATCGGACTTGAATTTCGTGTCAATAATAAAATATCAGAATTATGACATTTGGTCTAGTCGACGAGTAGGATACCCTGCATTTCAAAAAGAGTAGCGAATTTCAGATGGCTTTGATAGTAAAAAACTAAAAGATTTGGTATTTTGATGATGATATTTGAATATTTTATTAGATATATTACAATTTAACGAGTTTTAAGAATAGAAAGCAAAAAGAGATCAGGCTAATTTAACAATACCATATAAGGAACATAATATACGATCCCAAAAAGGAGAAGTACCGAAATTTAAATTTTTATATACGATTCTTGAAAGAAAAAAAGATATTTACAAAAATGTAATATCATAATTGAACAGAATTTTGAGCTATTTATAAGATTACCTTACGTCATATTTTGAATGATTCTGATATTAGTTTAAGAAATTTTAAATCATAATTTTAATGCTAACAGAATTTTGAGCTTTTAAATACCTGATAAGAGTAATTTACCTCTTATTTTGAATGGTTAGTTGAAATTGATTTTTCTTTATTGTAGCTATAAATTTGTTAAATTTGAGTTTAATATGAAATGTTTCTTTATGAATACATATTTATTAGCGTACTGTGACTACCCTTTGTTATAGTTGTCACGCTTCTAGGGTATTTTAAATAGGGAGCGCAACAAAAACGCGAAAAAACGAAAGCAGTTGACTGAGTGATGCCGCCGATCAGAGTTTTGAGTTGAATTGGTTCGAGCTTCTCCTCCGCCTCCCTCCGCAGTACCCCTTCGGATGTGCGGCCTCCTGTTCGACTGGGCAACGAAACACTCCCTATAGGAATACAATATACAGTATAAAGATTACCTGTTGGCAGGCATTCACTGTGCTCACTGTTCTCTCTGGGACTGGGCAATGGGCGTGTCGTTGCCATTGCTGTTGTTGTTGCTGTTGCCCTGCTTTGGTTACGTGCCCCTTTGGCCACTTGCCACTTGCCTCATTTTATTGTTCGATATAATACTCGGGTATTTTGTGCGGCTCGCTCAGGTGAGCTGATCTTAATTTTATTTTCGTTTTTTGTTGTTGTTCTGTTTGGGTTTGCACGATTGTCGTTTCGTTTAGGGGGAGAACGGATCGTCGTCGTCGTCGTCGTCGTCATCGTCATCGTTTGGTCAGTTTTGGCCAGTTTCCTGGAACTCACTGAGCCAATCGATGCCGTTTGCTGCAGTTGTTGTTCTTGTTGTTGTCTCAGCTCCTGAACACATGTATTACTTCGTGTACTTTTCGTGTGTTCTCTTTCTCTGTGCCAGTATTTGCATTTGACTACCAAAAAAAAAAAAAAATAATAAAACTATATAAAAATGAAAAGAAACCAAAAAGCTCCAACAACTGCTGACTGATTTTGCGCTGTTAGAGATGAGCGTCATATGAGTCGATATATCGATAGATTTGATTTATCAATTTTAAATGTAAACTAAAAGTAATTATAAATAAAAATATAGTTGTGCCGGAGAGATGTATATTTTTTGTTAATTTTGGGAATTTCGGCTGTTATTATTTGAAAATGGAATTAAATTCATTTGATAGAAATTTAATAGAACTTAGTTTATTGAGTCTAATATTGTTATTAATATATTAAAAAATCTTTCGTATTAGACTTTTTGTTAAGAAACTTTTTCTAGAATTCTAGAAAATTTCAATAATTAAAATATATTAACATTTAAAAATATCTTTTTGGATATAAATCATTCGTTTTAGACTTCTTCTTAAGGATCTTATTATAGAATTCAAAATTTAAATATATAGTAAAAAGCTTACTAATAAAACAGAACCATTTCATGTGATAAAAATTACTATCGAATAGGTTTAACCAATAAAGTTATCGAATATAATGATAACTATGATATAAGAGTAAATCTCTTACTTAAGGAGGTTTTGCTATTAAAAATTTGAAGTTACACTTAATAAGATAGAGGTTTAAAAGTTTTTATGGTATTCTTAAGTGAGCCTTGCTTTATAAAAACTCTTAAGATATATGTACATAGATGATTTTTCAACAATACCTTCTTTGCTTTTCCCGATTATTCTTAAGGGTTTGCTCGTGACACGGTCCCATCACTAGGGAATGGCAGTCTTGCAACAACGACAAGAAAACCAAACAGTTTACACGATGTGCTAATTGAGTTAGTACTCTCGCCATGCAGCAGTGTATGACTGAATAAAATACAAAAATACAAAATAAAAAAAATAAGAATAAAGAACAAGAATAACAACAACAATCATGACTCGTGAGTGGCGAAAAATGTCGAAAGACTCGTGAGTTTTGCAGCTCAGCTGAGCTGTAGCTCAGGCGGTGTTGTGGCGGGTGTTGGCGGCAACATTTTGTGTCTACTTAGCAACTTTGTGAAAATGAACACCCAACACCCATGTAAAGACCGCTGCTCTCTCCCCTCTGCTAGCTTTCCCCTCGGTGTAGTATTTGTTGTTAAATGGGCTTAGGGCTGCTGCACACTAAACGATAAACTCTTGATAGTTGTTGTTACTGTTGCTGTTGCTTATGCAGTTGCATGTTGTTGTGCTCAATTCCGCATATGGCATCGAAAACCGATAATTACCAAAGCCAGTCGAACACTCACACATAATCTGCTGGTATCTGTATCTGTATCTGTGAGTGTGTGTATTAGAGCTCTACCTGCAGCGGAAGCCTCATAAGAGACAACAGCAACAACACCTAAACGATGACTGCTCAACTTGCAACGTCAATGTTGCTGTTGTTGTTGCTGTTGTAGTTCCATCGGCAACAAATTACTCACGCGCAAAAATTGTTGCCTTGTTTTTTTCCACATATAATTTCACTCGACGTATGTCTGTTTCTCTCTGCATATTGTATATATATGACGTATGCTTTCTTGTTGTCTGTTGCTTATGGCAAATGCCTGGATATATCTATAAGCATATACAGATATGTACACATTTATATATATTTCGTTAGTGTGCTTGTTGTGCATTTGCCCCCATATGCATAAAACCTATATTTTACCTGTGCATGAGCATTGGGGTGACTCAATTCGATCATAGAACAATTCAAACTTGATGGAAATTGAAGTTCAATAAAAATCTGATCACATAAAAAAGACCAATATACCAATATTATAGAAATACTTCAAAATATATTATATATTTAAAAAAAAAAATAAAAAAAATTAAAAAATGTACAGCACAGAGCTGTTAAATATTAAAATGCATCGAAAAGATGCAATAATCAATTACACATTCTTAAAAAATAACAAAATATTAGCTCGTTTTGTTATTATTCAATAAACGATATAAAAATGAAAAAGGTATACATTTTAATACAGCGTTCAATACAAAATTATTCCAATCCAATATGTTTTTGTTTTAAATTTGCAATAAATTATAATTATTACAAAACAATGTATTTACAAAAGTTGATATGTTTTAAAATGCCGATTAAATTAAAACTATAAGTCAATTCTAATTTATTTACATTTAAATTATTTTTATTTACGTTTCCCATATTAAAATTATGATTAGCTTTAAAATATTGAAATACCTTTATACATTTCCTATACACTTTCTTAGTTTTCCAACTGCATTTATTTATTCTTTTATTATCACACTATTGCTTGGTGCAACACGATCTGCTAATCTCAGTATTTAGAGAATTGGTTTCAAGTAGTGAAGCACCCCAATGCTGATATCGGCTCTTTCTCCCTCTCTTCTGCTCTCTGAGAGAGTGTGTGTATTTGTTGTTTAAGCCGCAAAAACGAAGTCAGCGTGTTGCGACGACGCCGCCGTCTCAGTCGCTGCCACCGGCATCGGCAACAACGCGGCACCGGCAACGACGATGACGATGACGCCGTCGACAACAACAACAAGAGCTGAGCCATCGGTCTACCTGTTCGCAAAGTTGGACACATTTTCTTTTTCTTCCATATCGTCGCTTACCTAAGGGACACACACATTCACACCCTACCTGTGCTCACACACAGCCACACACACACACAGCAAGACTTCGGCTCATGCATGTTTCTTCTCGCTCGCTCTCGCTCGCCGTCTGCGAAAGTCAAGCCAAGCTGAACGAACGGGCCACGCTAAGCTGCTGTTGCCGCTCCGCCGGCGGCGTTAACCAACGACGTCGCCGTCGCCGCCGTCGTCGTTGCCGTTGAAAGTCTTCGTTGTCGGCCGACGAACAGAAACGATACGAAACGAAACGATACGAAAAAAAAAGAAATAAGTTGGGTTTTGGAATTTTTTTGCTCTTGCTCTTCTTTGGTTTTCAGTTCAGTTCGATTTTAATGCACAGTCGCAACGTACGTGTGTTGTACCTGTCTTCTGTCTTCTGTGTGCGCTGCCTCTTCTTCTACTTCGTGTGCCTTCTTCCTCTTGCGTTCGTCGTCGCCTTCGTCTCGTAGTTTGTCGTCGCGGTCGCGCGAAAAATACCAAACACAAAAAAAGTGCAAGCAAAAGCAAAATATACAACCACAACAACAAGTGCAACAAAAGCAATAACAAAACAACACAAAAAAGGGAAGAAGCAGCAATAGCAAATGCTAAAAGTGCGATCAAAAGAAAGTCAAAGAAAGTAAGTTGCGCTCGCTTTGCTTCTCCTTCTCCTTCTCGTTCTCCTCGTTACGTTAAATTTTCGGCAAACAAATTTATTATTCTGCAAGCTGAACTTTTTTTGGATAACGTCTCTACACCTGCCTCCCTCCTCTCCCCTACGATGCATGTTGGAGAGTGCAGAGTGGAGACTTGGACCACCATATGGGTGAGAGTGAGAGCGCTAGAGTGCAGAGGGCGCCGCACTCTCGCTCAACACTTGTGACCCAACCGATCACCGGATGTGTCCGGCTAATGTGAACGGCCATTTTGTTTTCTGCCTCTCATTAGCCACAGACAACATGTGTGAAGAGTGTGTGTCGCTCTCTCTCGCTCTCGCTCTCGCGCTTACGGCTTGCCTCAATTATTGATTGATTAATTATTGCTGACGCGTATGCGTCGTCCGTTCGACCATTCGACCCTTTGCGCAAACCGGTTCATTGACGTTGACGTCGCTGTCGCAGCCGCAGTCTCTGTCGCTGTTGTCTGCGTGTGGCGCACTCTCTCTTTTTGTAGTCCCCCCCTTGTCAGCCCCTTCTCTAACTATAATCCAATTGCTGTTTATTTCGCTGTGATCATCGATTACACGCACAGACAACACAACGCTGGCTTCCCTCTGCTTTGTCTGCCACTTGCATCTCGTTATGGCGCCTGCGCTTGCAGCCTCCTAAGCCACATTTCAATCAACAGCAGCGTAACGGGGTTGCTCTCCCCTTTTAGCTCCCCCTTTTAGCTGCTGCTGCTGCTGCTGCTGTTGCTGTCTCTTCTGGTCATTTGCAATTAACACTTTTGCGTACGTGCCACAGGCGGTGGCAGCTTAATCAGCCAGCAGCCAGCAGCTGTGCCAACATAGTTAAAGCTTTCAGCTTGCAACTTGAGCAACAGTTAAAGCTGCTGCTGCTGTTGTTGCAGCCGCCACACCACAAAGCTAATCAGCGTGCAACGACTTTCTCGTTATTTTTCTTTTTCTTTTCTTTATATTTTTGCTTTACTTGCCTTGCTTATTTTTTTTCTGCTTCTGTAATTATTATTTTATAATCAACTTATTAGCGCTCTGTGTGTGTGTTGGCCCCAGCATCGATGCGTTGCACGACCAGCGTTGCGCCCCAAACAAACCGAAATTCAATTAAAAAATCTCTAGTGTGTGTTGCCTGCTTGTTTGTTTTATGTTCACATTCTATTTCTTATTGAGGTCTTGCCACCCCGATCTCTCTCCACATGCAACATGCCCCCAAAAACATAGCACTTCTGTCATTAATTATTACAAGCTGGAAATTAGTCTTGAATTTAATATAACAAAAAAAGAATTTCTCATATCACACAAGCTTTTATTGGTTGTAATTGTTGTGAAATCTGTGTTTATCAAGCTAATAAACTTCTTGAAGAGCTCAATTAATAAAGACTTGCGAGTTGATGTTTTATAGACATAGTAATTGTAGATGAATTAGGATATCTACAAAAATAAATCAAATATACATATATCTGTGCTTAACTTTTAGTGAACCAAGAAAATAACATTTTTTTCTACTTATCTGTCTATAAAATACAGGATAACGCAAATTTTCCATTTAGCTATCAATCCTAAATATTGTAGATTCTTTTTAATTTCACTATCGGTCCTTATAAGTTTATTGATCTCTACTTATTTATTAGGGGTATTCTTACTCGATTCGATCATCGCTAAATAAATAGAAAACATAACATATAAGAGAATACCTCCCTTTGCTTAACGACTTTATGCCATATTTATCGCGCTATCGAATTTAGATTATCATTATAAATCTCGCCACCTCTCTAAGCTTATCAGTGAACCAATCGGTTTGTAGTAAACCTGCTGATGATGAGCTTAGGCACATACCAAGGCACAATATATAGATACCCCCATTATATTTCAATAATTATTTTCGGCGTTTTGCCCCCCGAAGCCAACAATGAGCTCATCTTAAACCCGTCCTATCCCGACCCGTCTCATTCCGATCCGTTTCGTCTCGTCCCGTCCCGAACCCGTATCGTATAGCAACAAAAACCCCAAACCCAAACGAAAAGTTCATAAAGTTTATGTAATCGTTTTACAAGCAAAAATAGATTGTATAAGTGTTTGACGAAATTCGTTTTTAAGGTTGCAAAATGTGCTGCAGAAAGATGGATATAGACGACATATAATTAACACTAATTAATCACATAAAAGCGATTTACTCTTTTGCAAAGAAAAAGAAAATCAAAAACAAAACAACATCAGAAACTAAGCAAAATCAATTTGCAAAAGATAATTTTCAAAATTTGCCTAGTTTAAGGCCTTGAACTTGTGCGTTCAGAGTTCCTAAGATTTTTCACAATGATCATTAACTCGACGCGACTGGAAACTAGAATTTAATTCATTTCTTCATTTATTACAATGATGCTTTATAATTCTTGTATAGGCCCCCATAGCTCATTATATTCAATGGTGGCGCGGCAACAAACTCATTAGACCTTGAGAATTATATACAAACATACATCAATTTAATTTTTTCCTTTTTTTTTTTTTTTTGGTTTTGGTTTAGGCCGCAAATTATAGCGACACATTCGTTGTGCAAGTGCGTGGAATTAAGAAAACGAATAAAAATAATAAAAATAAAAATAGAAGTTGTATAAAGTGCGGCTCCCATGACAATTAACCGAAACCGAGACCGAAAAACCGAAAACCGAGCTACGTTCTATGTTCTAGGTAGAATCGTGTTGAGCGAGTACTTAGATCGAGGCGAGGTGAGGCACATTGACTTTTCAAGCCGCTTACCTTCCGCGTGTTTTGCTCTTGATTGCGATCGCTTTCCAAAAAAATGACTTTCAATTTTGTTTCTCTTATTTCTAGTTTGACTTTTTTTTTTTTTGTGTTGTTCTTTGGTGGTTGTGCCACAGTTTTCGGCTTGTGGTTGCAACAGGTTGCGGCAGGTAGCAGGTAGCTGACAACCTGCTGTAATATCTTTTTTATTCCCATGTGAAATTACACTGCGCAACAGACTCGATTTCTCTAGAACTTTGGTTGCAATTAGAATAAACTGTTCGTTGCAACTATTGCTCAGCTTTTTAAATTTTTTTGTCGTTATTTGCTAACGTTTTATACATATATTTGAGTGTTTAGAAGAAATATAAAAATTAAAATTTATAATTAAATATAGTAAATACATTTTGTATGATTTCTTTTAGTGATCCCTTAATGCAATAAAAGTCAAATGGGGGTCTTATATTTAGACGTTTTAAAAGTGGTTCTATTTATAATTTTACAGGTGGCTCTAAAATGTATATCTCTTTTTTGAATTCCCAGTCGTAAATGTTTTATATGCTATGCGATGTTTTCTTCTTTGAGCCCTTTTTGTGTATTGAATTCAGCAAATTCGCAGGCATAATTAATACCAAAAACAAATCAGACCAACATTCAATTTACTTCTCCCCTTTATGTGCTCATTCGTAAATGTTACGCAATCCTTCTTCCTTAAAGTCTTATGTTTTATTTTTTCCATTTTTTTTTTTGTTATTTATTATCATATTTAATTTAGAACTTAACATTTGTGTAATTCTTACTTCTGCTTTGTGTTGCTATTCGTTAACGTTTCACTATCAGCATATGTTGCGATAAGCGACTCAATTTCACTGTTACACAGTGTACATCTTAGACTGCACCCGAGACCATTAGAAGTCGGGGGCTATCTGAGAAGCGAACCTGTTTTTCGGAGCCAAACACGTTTCGCTCTCTTCGGTCGGTCCTTGTTTCGGGTCTTAGATGTGGCGACGGCCACGCCTCCTGCAGTTTTCAAGGTTAATAATACACGCAGCCGACGCGCAATTTACGACACAGACAAGGTCAAGGTCTGGACTCGCTCTGTCTCTCTCTCTTTCTCCTGCTCGCTCTTGTTCTTCTGCCGACTCTTTCCCACTCTCGATCCTATTTGAAGCTCACCTTTGTTATTGCTTCATCTATTTTGTTGCTCCTTTTGCTGCGTCTGGAGTTTCGCTTGCATAATTTATGTCTGGAAATCTAGGTTACACACACACACACACACACGCGCATTGTTGAGCACACACACACATGTGTGTCTAGGCGCTGTTATCACACACGTCTTTGCCTCTCACTCTCACGTCTTACATATTCCTGTTTCTCGCGTTTTTTCGTTGCTTCGTTTCCTTGACGTTTGGCGCATTTTCAAATGTTGCTTTTTGATTAAATTTTATGTTATTGCCGCCTGGGCACACTCACCTACATTTCTGCGTGTGTATGTGTGTGTGTGTGGGAGCGAGAGGGGCAACAACCGTCATGTAACTTAACGTATTCCTGTTGCTTGGCTTGAAACAAGTTTTTCCTACACTTGCTTTTCACATCTCCTTAGCGCAAGTGTGTTTCAGTGTGTGTTTGTGTGTTGCACATCAAACAGGTCGCGTTTTCTTTGCCATCGTCGTAGTCGTCGTCGTCGTCATCATTTATCGTCGTTGTTTTTATTGTTGTTGTTTTTCCTCTTCTACTTTTACTTATTTGCTGCTGCTTTGCTTTTGCCTTTTTTGCTTTACTTTTATTTCGCCTGACTCTCCGGCCACTTTCCCAACGTCTTCGTCTCCCTGTCACCCCCCCGCGTGTCACTCCCCGCCTGCTTTGCTTTGCTTTGTTGTCTTTTATCTCTCTTTCAGTCTTGTGCTTTGCTTTGCTTTTGTCTCTCGCATATGTTTACCTTGCATACGTCCTTGAAGATTTGTCTTATTTTCGTTTTATATTTTGTTTATAGGTTTTTGTGTCTTGTGTCTGTGTGCTTATTTTTTCTTCTTTTCATTTTTATTTTTATTGTTTTGCTTTCTGCTCTCTCTCACACACTCTCTTTACAGCTGCTTCCTCTTGCTCGATAGCATTGTCGCCCAGTTTTCAGTTTTTCTTGCTTGTTTTGTTCGTTCAGCTGGTTTGTTTTAAGTGGGTCGAAGCTCGATGCCTGGGCATCTCAGTCGTCTCCTTCTCTTCCTCTTTTTATTATGATTTGCCAGCGATGTGGGGAATTTATATTCATAGTTGAAATTCCTGTTGCAAGTTGTTGTGGCATGTTGCTGCAACGCTCCTTATAGGACTCCTAATTGGCATTTCCTGCATATTTTACATACTTGTAGCTCAAAGAAGTCTTTGCCTCCAACTAACTGGATGCGACGTTGCACTTTGGTTGGCCAAAAATATGCAGATATGCGTTGAGATTTCTTGTCCTGTTGAGGTTAGTTAAATTGAGCTTGAAAAAAGTTAGGTTAGGTTTGATAATAGATGTGATTTGTTGAGGTTAGGTTAACTTTACTTGCAGAATGTTAGGTTAGGTTTGATTTAATTTTACTTCTTTATATCATAGGACTACATTTTCTTTTGTTTTTATTATTATTAAAGGTTAAATCGTATTCATATGTTATTTTTGTTCAAAATTCTTCAATTGCCCGATCTTAAAAACCAACAAATGGAAATTAAATTAAAATTTGCTGATTTTAAGAAGATTTCTTTAACAATTCCGTATTATCAATTTTAAATCTAACTTAGTAAAGAACTTTCTATTCTTTCAAAGTTAACTTTAAAATATTTATAGTGATGCAGCACTAACAAACAATAAATCGAAGGCCATCTTTTGTTAAATCTTGGTTATAATTTTAATGACTAGAATACATTGTTGTAGCTGATTAATCGCAATCAAATACGCTTGTATTATTTAGCCCCACGATTTTCAATTCATTCTGCAAATTCTTTGGCTCAGCAGGCGCAACTCTTCTTCTTCATCTTCTGCTCCTCTCCCCGTCCCAAAGCTTCTCCCCCCCCTTTTTGCTATCGTTCGTATGCCGTAGAGAGCACTCGTGAGTTCAGTCACTCTATGCGCATGATTACTCAATTGTAGCTTAAAAGAATTAACAACAAATGCTATAAATAACACATTTGCCGGTTGTTGTTGTTGTTGTTGTTGCTGCTGCTGCTGCTGCTGTTGGCTATAATGTGTAAGCCAACACTTGAGCAGACTGTCGACACACAGAGAGTGGAAGAGTGAGAGACAAAGAGAGAGACCGAGGGGGAAGCAGTAGTTAGGGTTGGGTATAGAAACCAGTAACGTTCATCGTTACGTTCTGCTCTTTGAAACTTGGGGGTCTAGCTGCCTATTATTAACTTGGCTACTTGGCTTTGGCTTGGCTTCTCTTTTACGGCTGGCCATAACCATGACTTCTTGGCTCCAGCTCTTTGAGGTCAACAAACAGCTGCTCTGCGAGACTCAGTCTGAGCCTGAGCTGGGAAATCGAGTAGCTACCAGCTTGTGGTTTGGCTGAAGTCATGCGTTTACCTATAGCTTGGACTCTGTTTTTTTTTTTTTTTTTTTTTTTGCTTTTTATTACCAATACACACTCTTATAGCCGGCAACTGAAAACCAGTTTCTTGTCTCACCGAAAAAAAAAAAAAAAAATTAAATGAAGAAAAATAAAATAAAGTTTCTCAAGCGTTTTGTGGCCGGCGTTTTTCTTGTTTGTAAGTTTAGTTCGCACGTTTTTTATTCAGTTTCAGCTTCTGCTGTTGTTCCCTCTCCTCTCCCTTCTCACTGCTGTCAGCTTATTTTGTATTTTTGGTTAGTTTTGAGTGATTTCTGATTCCTGATCTGCTGTCGTTCCTCACCAGTGCACAAAGTGTTGCTCTTCCGCTTCGTCAGATTGTTAGCACAACAAAATTGTGGATTGGAAAAGAAGTCTATTAAATATTATCTTAAACGGAAGCTGACGTTTATAATATACTTAACATACAAATACTTTAAATATATGTATATGACGTATATATTGCATATATGTACGTATATATCTGGTTAAATTCGTTGAACTGCCTTGACAACGACAGTGAACCCGTAATGGTCTTATTTCTTCAGCACATGAAATGAATTTTAATTTCTTGCAATGGAATAACCAAAACATTTACATACTTTGTATATGTGGCTATATAATACCGATGGAATATAGCTATATATCAGAGAGAAAGATATATGCCCACCTGAAAATGTTGTCTGCATATAAAATCGAACATAATCCCTCATTATACACTTTGCTGTCTTGGGATTTACGATGTAGCGGGATCAGATGTATATATTTCAGCGTCAATTGATGCGAGTTATCGATAAGATAAAATTCTTTTTATGCTTGTTATTTCGTCTAGCAAATTTAGAGATCGCCTTCAATATTTACAGAAGCTTGCAAGTTACTAAATAATGATACACATCGCTTACTATCGATAATAATGGATTCTTATTTGAGTAAGCATCTATCATAAAAGATATTGCTAAATTATCAAATTATGTTAAATAAAATTTAAACCCATATCTCAGTATTTCATTTTCAAAGATTATGAATTTGTAAATTTTCGATTTTCTATCGATAAACAGCTTTATTGTAGCACATTTAAGTTTCGCAATGTTGAACGGCAATAATAATCAATTCCTATTTTCGTAAGCATCTGTCATAAAAGATATTGCTAAATTGTCCTATTATGTTATACAAAATTCAAAACCACATCTCTTTATTTCATTCTTAAACAATTAGTAAAATATCGATTTACTATCGATAAACAGTATTATGGCAGAGCATTTAAGTTTCGCAATGAAATAATCGATTATTATTTGAGTAAGCACCTAGCATAATAGATATTGAAAAATTGTCATATTATTTTATAAAAAAATGTAACACAAAAATTCATCATTTCATTCTCAAACAATACTAATTAGAAAAATATCGATATACTATCGATAAACAGTATTATGGCAGAGCATTTAAGCTTCGCAATGTTGCACGACATTTGGAAGGAAATTGAACTGAGTTGGTTTGCTTTCGTTGATTCGAGTCTGGCCTGTGCTGCCCTGGGTTCGTTTTGTGGTTGACAGTCAAAGAATACAATTAACATAATTTACTTACCAATACAATAACAGCAACAACAACAAACTCACATACACTTATACAAACAAACAAACGGAGACACGACAAAGACAGACGTCGTTGTCAGTTTGTAAGTTTTAGCAAATTTGCCAAATTTGCGCTTTGCTAGGAGCAGAAGGCAAAGGGGGGACATGAGGATGGCAGCAGGTGTGGGGTGCGGGGGTGAACAACTGAACAGCTGAACAATTTGTAGGTGTTTAAGCATGTTATGGCAACAAAGTTGGGAAATCGATTTGGTTTTTGCCATTCGAGCTTTTTTTCAGTTCGAGTTCTGGGAATTGCTTTGACGCTGCCACTTACAACTCGTTGCTACATGCTACATATAAATTGATATATATGTATATATGTATGAATATTGTACATATGGATATATGCAGATGTGTATTCTATTTATATACTTTAGCACCACGATAAGCAGCTGTAAAGTTGCGGTCTTATCAGCGGCCACAGGAAGTTTGCATTGTAATCAGCAAATGCTTAAATAAAAACCTAAATAAAAAATATAAATACATATTTCTTTTTACAATTTTATGCAGTTGTGAGAGCGAGTGAGAGCGAGAGATATCGCACATAAAAATCAGCAAGAAAAAGTTCCCAATCACTTTTATTTTTTATATATTTATTTTTTTCTTGCGCTATCGTGTGTTTACTTTCAAAAAGAAAGAAAGTTTTGTACGTACACATATAGATAAAAAATGTATATATAAATACACGTATATAGATATTTTTTTGGGCAGACTGCAAAACTACGATTTGCATTGCAAACGATATTCAAAGAATAAAAAAAAGGGACAACACGGCGAGGGACACTCGATGAATTTTTTTTTTTGTTTTTCGGGAGATTTTAGGTTTCAGTTTTCGGCTTGTTGTTTTACATATGTATGTAAATTTATGCATATCTAAGTTTTGCCTTATATACAAATATACTTATATATCTTTATGTATATTTGTGTGTCTGTAGCTGTGTATGTGACAGGCACACGAATCTGTCGTTTCCATATCGCTGCCTTGAAATCTGCATAAATGATGATGATTTTTCTGCCAGTGTTGTATTTTGTTGTTTTAGCTTTCGTCATTTGCTGTTGGTCTTCAACTTCTTATAAATGTGAAATATTTAGCATACACATGGCTCCAATGGGCTCCAGAGATTGCCGATTGGCTCTGCTGTGAGGTCCCATCGACAGCTCCCAAGGGAAGCTTCTGAGTCTGATTCTAACTTTGGCTGTAGCTCACGCTCTTGCTCTTACTTTGAATTGAAATTTAGGTAATTTATTTCTGAGAAGTTTTTTGCATACCCTGTAGTGTTTACTATGTAAACCTATATTGAATTTTAAAAGTTGTACCAAAATGAATATGAGGAATGAATTAATAGAAATGGAAATGATTAAAATAAATTCAAATAAATATTATATATATATAAATTTAAGAAAATTTATTGTAACATTAATAATTTCATTTAAAAGGATATACTTAATTCATATAGCATACTTTCCGGCTAAATATATTCCACAATTTTCGTATTTTTATTATACTTCGCATTTAAATTAAACATATGGTATTTCCTGGTCTATCATTTAAAGTTAGTTTTAAATGTTGGAATTAAAGGAAAAACTTTCCGTAAGTTCGTTGTAGAGGGTGACGACTGTATTTAGTTGGGATTTTAGCATAAGCAACGCCTTCCCTCCCCCACCACAACGCTCTAGAAAATTACCGCGAGTTCATCCGATGTGTTTTTTATTTTTTTTGAGTAGTGGATTCTGTTTCTGTTAGGGGCAAACAACAACGTGGCGGTTGTCCAAAGGCATGAAACCATAAAAATGGCAAATTAACCATGTGCTAGTGTGTGTGTCCCTCTTCGTGTTTGTGTGTGTGTGTGTGTGTGTGTGTGCAAAAACCTTTTACAAGTGAAGCCACAAACAAAACAGCTACAGATACACATAAAAAACAACAACAACAACAACACATACACACATACACAAACGTATATCAAGCTGAGGCAGCTTGAAAATGGCACGTTTTGAGGTCCGTCCAAGTCCAATCAAGCCAAGCAGAGACAGCAACGAACGTTGAGTGAGTGACTGCCAGCGTCGTTGTCGCCGCCCCCTTTACTTCGTTGCTGTTGTTGTCGTTGTTGTTATTGTTGTTGTTGTTCGACGGCCCTGGCCTGCTGCTGGCGCTGCGCTGCTTCAATCAGCGTCGCAGGCAGCCTAGCAATTTATCCAGCGATGCATATTAAGCCTCACGATTTGTATTTGCCCCACCGTCTGTCCTGACTGTCTCTCTGTCTGTCTGTGTGAGTCAGACTCTGGCTGACACTCGCTGTTGTCGTCACTCTAGCTATCTCGCTCACACGCTGTATATTTATGTGTGTGTGTGTGTGTGGGGATATGTGAGAGTTCAATTTCAGTTCAGTTCAGCGCTCACAGTTCACCATTGAGTTGATTCTGTTTTATAAGTTTTCAATTCAGCCTCGTTTGCGGTTGCCTCTCACTCTCCAATACTCTACACTGCATACTCTCTCTCCACACTTTTCTGGCTCTCCCTGCCATAAACCTGGCAATGTGTCTGTCCTGTTCTGTCCTGTCCTGTCTAAATGACCAAATGACTAAATGACTGAATGGCCGACACTTCCTGTGGGTGCTTTTTGCGCACGTCCCTCTTTCACTTATTGAGGTGTTATTGCTGTTGGTGTTGTTGTTGTCGCATTGAGTTTGCATATTTTAAGCTTTGCATAATTGAAGCTTTGATTTGAAATCGTTGAAAGCATTTAGGGGAATAAAAGAGAATCACTTTACATGGCATTGTCATTTTTAAAGGCAGTGCTTTTTTTTGTTTAATCAAAAATGGCATTTCAATTGCTAAATGAATACGTAAGAATATCGTAGTGCTTAGTGGAAGACCCAACTAAAGCTGATATCCTTCACCTGGTTTTTCAATGCTCAAGTATAGTTTACGACCAAAGCTTCCGCTTATATCGTTAAGCAACATTTGTTGCGATTTAAACCTGGCCAGCTTTTTGCTCTGGATGCTTATTTCCTGTGTCCTTTCTGTCAGACTGCAATGTGGGCGTTTATGCTCAACAAGTGAAGCTTCTCTCAAGTTAAATTTCAACAAATTCCCTCTTTATCCACAACGCAGCAGCTGCTGCTGTCCACTAAACAGCTGCTTAACGAATGTGTATGTGCCTGGCTTTGTCTGTATTTGTGCGAATTAAATCGGCACTTGTGCAACTTCTTAACTGCTGTTGCTGCTGCTTCTTTTGATGCTACTTTGGCTCCACATGTTGTCTGCTCTCGTTTTACATTGTCCCGTTTAACCAACGATTTAGTGCAGTGTTGCCAGCATCACTATTTTTCCGTTACTTTTAGCTTTTTCTTATAATTGATAGCGGGAGAACTACGGCTAGCAGAAAATTTGACTATTTTATAATATGTTGAGTCTTACAGCATTTTAAACGATTGATTTCTGAAATGTTACATGTTTAGCTTATTAAATTATCATTTTCTATAAAAAGCTTGAAAACATTAGACTAGGACACTCTTATGCATTGATGGAGCATTGATAAAGTGATTTATTCTTATATTCTTAACTTTCTGAACTTTTTTATCTACTAAAATATTGATCGACAGATTACTCTAACCTTTTTCTTATACAACATATGGGCAAATCCCACGTGTCGCACGCTACATTCGCACGATTTTAGCTAATGAAAATCAATTTTTTGGGTTTTTTTTTTAAGATTTACCGTAAACTTTTGTTATGTGTTTAGAGAGAATTGAGAGTACTTTCGGAGGGTATAAGATTCAATTTCACTGGAGTCTCTGTTTTGAAAATAATTAATAAAATTGTGACGTGTCGCACGCTACACCTAGTGGAAGTTAGTTTCAAAATTTTCATTTCAAACGCAATTTTTATCGAATTCTGCAAAATAAACCCTATGAAAGTTAATATCCTAAAGAAAGTTAAGAATATTAGAAGACAAAAACCGATCGTTTGGTCTTAATAATGTTTATAGATTCTTAGCAAAGCCGTAAACCCATTGTGTCGCACGCTACGTGTCGCACGCTACACTTTTTCCGCTGACATTAACATAAGACAAAAATCTTTTAATTTGAACTAAATAATATTTATTATATTCAGAAATGTGCTTCATAATTATTTCAACGTGATTTACTTTAGATTTGTATGTGAGCCCAAGCAGAGGCAAAAAATTGTGAAGAATACAATAGGGATTTGAAGGTGTGCGCAGAGCACGAATTTAAGTAAAATTATGAAAATTATAAATAAAATTGGGTTTGATACAAATTTGTGCATTTATAATGATCGAAATTTCTTTTTTGCTTTAAATTCTTAAAATGCCATATCTACTTTAATGTTCCATATAAAGAAAAATTACAAAATGTGAAATTTAAAAATTGGTCGCTGGTGGACTGTTTCTGGGATTTGCCCATATTCAGCTTTTTCAAATGTTGCTTTAAATTCAGCCAAAAGCACCTGTTTTTTTCTGCCCAAAAATTGGCAGCACTGATCCAGTGGCCAACTCATTCCTTTTGTCTGCGTCTTCCTGTCTGAGTCCAACAGCTTCTTATGTGGGGCTCGCCGTCGTTTTCTATATTTTCCTTTGCTTTGCTTTGCGCTCTCGTAGACAAGGCTATAAAAATTGCTTAGTTCTTAAAGCTTTTCTGCGCCACGCTTTGTGCGCTGCTGATGCTGCGTCTGCTTGTCTGGCGCGTAGTTGTTATGGCTGCTTGCTACCTTCCCCCTTCCCTCTCTTGGCCCCAGCTCATCCACTTACGTTTTTATCTCATCTTCTTGCTCGCACACGCTTCCCACACGTTTATTTGTTTTGTCGACGCCGCTGTCGCAGTCGAAGTCGCTTTGCTTCGCTTTTCTGCTTGTATTTTATTATTATTATTTTTCGCGTTATTCTCTGTTTTGCTCGGCAGTTTCTTTTGGAAAAATTCAACTTTTACTTTTTGTTTTCTTTTATGTATTTGCCTTCTGCCTTCTGTTTTGCCGCTGCGCTGTGTGCGTATGTGTGTGTGTGTGTGTTTGACTTTGAGCATTTTTTATGATTATTTTTGTTGTCGCTTTTTTATATACATTCACATACATATATTTTTCATTGCGCCTTTTCGCTTTTTGTTTTGCTCGTCGCATTTAACACTCGCTACGCTTTGGGCTCCGACAACGTGTTCTTTTTTTTGTTTTTTTTTTTTTTTATATTGTGTGTTTTTCTTCTTCGCCGCCGTGTCTATCAATTGAATTGCTTTTATGTTGTATTTTTTTTTAACTTGCGCCCATTTTTCTCTCTCTCTCACTCTTTATATCAAAAGTCGCGCTTTACGTTTACGTAGCGCTTTTGTTTACGTTACGTTACGTTTGTACGTAGTCCACACACCCATGCATATGTATGGAGGGGAGCGCTACTCATTCATTCATACGTTTTCACTTCTTGTGCGCCTCGTAAGTTTTTACTTGAGTGTATGTGTGTGTGTGTGTGTGTGAGCCGGCCGCTTTCAATCTAAAATTGCGTTTTTCCCTTTTTATATATATATGTATGTGTGTGTGTGTGTGTGTTTGTGGGGAATGCTCGCATGTTTGGCCACCGCTTTCGTTCGTTTGACTTTCTTTATGACTACGCGACTGCGGCTGCTGTTTTTGTGTGTGTGTTGATGTTTTTATTACTTCTCATTTTTTATGATTGAAGGTCGTTTGTTGTCGTCGTCCCCCTTTTTCTTTTTATATTTCTCTTTCTTTTTCGTTGTCGTTGTTCCTTTCTGTTGTTTCACACCCAATTTGTTTACATCGCCCCCGTTAACAGTTTGGCATGCGTTGTGGCAGGCTGGCAGCCAGTCACCTATGACTCCCAAACTATGCGTACATCGGCGTGCAAATTATGTGTGTGTGTGTGTGTGTGCTAAATTGCGCAGCATTGAAAGCTTGCAATTTGTTGAGTTGTTGTTTGTGCTTTCAATACATTTTTCTTTATTGCCGTCTCGTCGCCATACTCTGTTAATTTATTACAAAAATACGCTCTCGACACACACTCACACTCACACAGACGCATGCAAAACTCATTAATATGCGATTGTTGTTGCTTTTGCTTTTGCTGTTGGTGTTTTGTAGTTTTTCGTACACCTTTCAAGTCGCCACAGCAAAATCACATAATGAAGCTATAAAAGCAAACGAAACGTCGAAAAAAGTTCAATAAACTTTTTGCAGCAGCTAGCAAGCAAGTCTATAGCGTCGACTATAGCGACAGAGCGACAGCTGCTGCTGCTGCTTCTTCTTCTTCTTCTTCTACATTCATTTTTGCTGGAACAATCGGCATTAGTTTAATTCAACTCTCGCGCGACGCTCTCTTTACCTTTTTGGTGATTGATACACCCGCTACAAAAGTTGTTCTCCACTCTACACTCTGCGCGCTCTCTCACTCTCCGACTCTCTGCCAATCGCCATTGGTGAATTCGGCTCGCGTGTAAGACTCAATCAGCACTTGAGTAATTTCGTAATTTACTTTGCGCACCAATTTTTTTGCTTCTCTTTCGTTTGCCATTTTGTGTTGCCTGTAATTTTTTTTGCAATAGATTTTAAGCTGCAAATTGCTTCCTTGAAAGGGCACAATCTTTAGCTCAATTATTGCGCGATGTTTGTCGGCTTGTTCTAAGCATGACTTTAATTTAATTAACGCTGACAATTGCTTTTTCCCAGGCCCAATACACACACACACATACACTGATTATGTTTGTGTGTGTGCATTCAATTGCCACAATTTACGTTTTGTCATTATGGATGGATTTCTTGTCTTGCTTTGCCAATTACATAGTGTTGCGCTCTTCTCTCTCCCTCTCTGCGTCGTTGTGATTGACATTGTCGATCTTCGTCTCCCGCTCTCACTAATGATGCGCCATTCACAGCAGCAACTGGTTTGGTTCCGCTTTCGAAAAAGCCCCAAAAGCTTACACCGCGTGCACCCCTGGAATTCTTTAAATATGTACACACGCGTGCACACGCACACACTTAAACACACACACACTCATACATCAGCATAATATAGTATATCTGTCTACATCAAAGCGTGTGGCGTTTTGATTGTCTTTAATTAATTATACATTTTTAGCTAATTTGCAAATTTTCTCTTTTCTGTCTCGTTACAGGTAAATACATATTGAAGACAACACCAACAACACATCATCATTTTTTTTTATAAATGGTTTTGCAGCATAATTTTAAAAGTTTACTTTTGACTCTCGACAAACTTTTAAGTTTTTTTTAAACGATTTTTCTGGTCGCTGACGTAAGTTGTGCCAACTGATTGTGTTGAACTTAGAATGTCTGATGAGATGTACACTAGCGATGTAAACTTATCGATTCAATCAAAGCGTAGCTTAATTTACATAACTTGAGTTTATTTATCGATTTGGCGAAAGTTTGTCGATAAGTATTTCGATAAAGTTGCAAAAGTTTTCATTAAATTGGGTTGATGTGATATGATGTGATAGCTTTCGATGTAAACCTATCGATTGACGATAGTAAAAAGATAGATTGAAAACTTATCGATTTAATCACAGAATATTTAAATTTACATAGCTATGGATTTGGCAAATTGAATTCGACTAGCGAAAGTTTCTCGATAACTATTTCGATTAAGTTGCAAAAGTTTCCATTTACTTACTCATCGTCTTTCAACAGCATTAAGTTGTTGCTTGTGTAGACGCCACGACAGCTTTGCAATTTGTTAATATGCAAATTTGTAATAGCCTTCGTGGCTGCCCCGCAGGACAGTACAGCGTATTGTGATGTTGATGTATGTGTGTGTGCGTGTCTAGAGCTGCCAATAATCCAAGTGGAAATTCGAGTCTCATCACACACAAGAGAAAAAGCAGCTCATTTGCATGCAATTATTTTGCCTTATGATAAAATCTAAATCCACATCCACAAAATTTCCACTCTCTGCAGTTTCAACTAGTCACCTCCCTTAAAGATGTTGAAGATGGCAACACCAAACAAACCAAAAGAAAAAACCCTGTAAATTGATGCTGAAAAAGTGGCAAAAAAAAATAAAAAAAGAATTATACGACATGTACTTGAATTTCAATATTGATGCCCTGTAATTTGCTACAAAAATCAGCATCAATGGACATTTCATCAACTTCCGAGAAGGGGGGAAACCTTTGAAGACAAAAGAAAAAAATGGTTCGACATAAATGACAAATGCACGCAGCAACAGTAGTAGAGGCTAGAGAGAAGAGCTAGAGAACTAGCAAGAAGAAGACCCGTTAACAACAACAACAAAATGACAGAAAAAAATGCTAAATGAAATGAAATGAAATTACGGTACACACAGCACCTTCCCAGTTAGAGTTTTATCTATGTATGTCTCTCTCGCTTGCACTCGATAACTCCATCTCGTTCTCGATGCAAATGCTGAAATTTTAAACCCTTGAATGTGGCCATTGTCTTTGATAGGAGGACTCTCTGTACTGGGGCGGAATCTGGAACTTGCTTCCTCTCGCCCACATTTTTACCTACACTTCACTACGGTCCCACGGTCTATGGTCGGTCGGTCCTCAGCTTCCATTCCCATTCCCCTTTTGGCTGGCACACTTCCTCCCCGTTGCCAATGCCCATTTGCCAACTGGGCTGTAAGTAAGCGCTTTTAACCATCTACTTTTTTTTTCTTTATACATATACATATTTATATATTTTTTTTGTTGTACCGCCGTTGCTTTTTTATATACACTTTTTTTTGTTTTGTGTTCCTTCCGCTCATTTGTCTGCCCTCGCGATTTTCTGTCTTTCCCTCGTTCCTCCTTTTCTTTTTCCATTTTATTATATTTTTTAAATTGTATTTAGTTACATTGGTAATTATTGATTTTCTTTTTTTCTGCAGTGTGTGCAGTACAGTTTTTTCTTATAAACTGATACTTAGGTATTTGATTTGAAAGCGTTATAACATATTCTATAAATAGATCTAAAGGGAGAGCTTTGTATTTTTGTGGTGTATGAATTATTATTTGTATAGTTGAATTTCTGAGTCTTTATGGCTAAAAAAAGCAAATATATTGAGTTTAGATTGTTGATTAATCAATTGGATTCCTAAACTATTCTTTTCGATTCGGTTCTTGAATTCTGTTAATCGATTGGTTTTTCAAATTTGATTCTATGGATAACATTAACTGTCTTCATAGTTATGTCTATGATGTTGTCTTTTGCATTGTATAATTTTTTAAAACCTTCAATATTCATAGAAGTGAAATAGAGTCTATTAAGTTTGTTTACTGTTATCGATAACATCTTCGATAGCTCTCTTGGTTAGCTTTGCGCTTACTGCTTTGATTTATATTGTTTTTGTCTTTCTTTTTTGCTAGCTGCATTTATGGTTTAGACAGATTTCGCCTTTGGTCAATGCTTTGCAATTTCTGCTTCCTCTTTGCATTTTGTTCCCGTCCGCAGTCATTTTTTTTGTGCTATTGTTGCAGCCACTGTGTGTGCTGGGTTTTCAATTACGTGTGTGTGTGAGAGAGTATGTGTGTGTGTGTGTGTGGTTGTGTGGTGTGTGTTTTGTCTTTGTGTCGTGGCCAGGATTTGCTTGTTGCCTGAGACTGGTTTGTGCTTTTTAAGCTATATATCACTCATACGCAGCGTTGGCGCTTCATTTTCATGCACTAATTGCGTTAGAATTTCAATGCGGATATGTGCCAGGCGTCTTTCTTTCTCTTCTCTCTCTCTCTCTCTCTCTCTCTCTCTCTTTTCTCTTTCTATTTTAGCTTAGCTCGTGCCCGCTGTGATTTGACTTTGGGTCACATGAAGATTTTTTAATTGGAACTTGTGCTCGCAACTCGTCCCACTTCATAATCGAAGCCTGTGCAAACATTGGGGCGTGGTCCAAGCACTGATTTTGTTTCATCTTCCCTTTTTTATTTTTTCTGCTCTGTGAGTCCAGAAGAGGGTTGTTAACTGCCATTTGTAACAGTTTTTTTTTTTTTTTAAGATTTCTTTGCAACCTTTTTTTTTTGTCGCTCTCCTTTTATTTTTTACATAAGCCCAAGTCCAAGTTTCAGTTAAGACCCTAGCCCCTTATACCCCGCTCCTGCTGCCGATGCTGCTGGCCATTAGAGCATCGTCAGCGTCGACGTTGACGTCGGCAACGTAATTAAAAACAAGAAATGCTTGGACAACAACCACAACAACAACAACAACAACAGCAAAGGCAGTGGCAGCGTAAATGGAAAAAATGTGCCAAGAAACTGGCCAAGCCAAAGTTCTTAGCATCCTGTTCCAAAGGCCCGCAAATTTATTTAAATTTTGTGCACCGAACTCTTTGCTTTCCATTTCTCTATATATATTTTTTTGTGTTTGCATTCGCTCTAACAGCGTGTTGAGTATACGCCCAGTTGGCACTGAATTTATGGAATATTTTTTTAGTATTCCTATGGAGCATGCATTGAACTGAGAATTCAAAAACGAAGGCTTGACTTTGCTTTAAAAATTATGTTGAAGTCAAAGTTATTAAATCAGTGATAGAAATTTTATAAAATTTACATGAATTCAGATTTTTAAAAGCAGAATTTGTTGTTATGGGTTTATGAAAGAGTTTTTAGATTAATTGTCAATTTTAACTTTTGCTAGTATCGAATATTATTCATAATTCAATATACACAAACTAAATTTATTTTTTCTTAATGAAAAGTAATTAAAAGTTAATTGAATTTCAAAATTAAAGCTGCTTTTGTATTTATATCAAGTAATTATCAAGGGTATTTCAACTTCAGCTTCTGCTGCTTGGCGTCAATTGTTGTTGTTATTTTTAATAAAGTGCCGAGCGACAGAGGCAGAGGCAGAGGCAGAGGCAGAGCTCTTGCAAAAATATAAGGGCCAAGAAAAGTGCGAGTAGCTGCAAAAAAGTTGCGTAAATTTGTTATGTACTTCTTTATTTATTTTTTTGCTCGCTGCTTTTTGCTTTCTACCAATTTTTTTTCTCGACTTTTTTCCTCATTTTTTTTGTTTTTTTTTTTTTTTAACTTTAATAAATAAATAAGGCGTTGGGGGCGGGCCGTGGGCGAAGTCGCGTTGATGAGCCGCAGCAGCAGCAGCAGAAGCAACAACGACAACCACAAAAACCCAACTGAAACCGCACCAGCCCAGCTCAAGTCCATTCCCCCTGTCCCTCTCTCACCCCATCCCCCCACAAACCCTTCCAAGCAATCATGCATCCTTTACTGACATGGCTGCGTCGTCCCTCGCCTCACCACGCGCATCATGCCCCGTAGTTCCGTTTCCGGCGCCAGCCATTTGCATCTACAGCAAGCTGAGAATTTCTTTCATTTATTCGAAGGTTCCGACTGCCCCTCCCCTCCCTCGCTCTCTCCTCGTATCCTTCCTTGCCACACTCCTTATGTATGTACATATATTTTTGTCGTGTCGAAGAAGAAAAGATTTCTGTTTTTCCCATTTTTTTTTTTTTTTTTTTTTTTGTATTTTTTGAACTCACAAGTGGAGACTGGACAACAGGGGTCAACAGAAGGGGTTGCCAACAGCAGGGGGAGGCGAGTGGCGGGTGGCGGGTGGCGGATGGCGACGGGTACACAAATTTTCAACCTACTCAATTTTTCGCCTTAATTTCTTTTTGTTTCTTCGAATGCCAAGGGACACCGCAGCAAGCGCAGGCGGTAATAAGAATTTTTTCTTTAGTTCCCTCTCAGCCTTTTTTTTCTTCCCTCTGCCTCCCCCTCTGCCTCTCCTTGTGGCTCGCTCGCCTTCTGTGCGTGTGCGCCGGAGTGTTTTTTCCGTATTTTTAATTTAAAATGCGAAGCATGAAAAAAACTACGAAAAAAATATCAAATGCGCTTCGGGTTGAGGCTGGTGGAAAGTAAAAAATAAGGAAAGGAGAAGAAAAATAAAAACTGAAGAATGAAAAGAAAAGCATCTCCGTCGCAAGCACTGCTTAAAAGAAAAACTTCTGAAGTAAATATTTGTCTGTCCAATTGCTGCGACGGCTGCCAACTGCAATGTTGCCCTCTTCTCGCACACTCTCGCAATAATTGGAGGCGTGGATCTTGGCTAGCCTTCCCTCTGACTGCTGGCTAACTGGACTCGTTGTGTGTACCCAAGTTGACCATGCCAAAAACCCTCTCCCCAATCACCGCAATCCCCGCAATCCCAAGCCCAGCTCTAACTACAATTTCAATTCCAAACCCCAAACCCCAAAAAAAATGTTTAAAAACCAAAGTCAAGCGAACGCCATTAATGACTGCGAGCCCAACCCAAACCCAGAAAAACAAATTTCTTTTTTTTTAGTCTTGTATTTTTTTGCTGTACAACTACGTCTGTCTGCAGTCTCTATGTCGCTGTCGTCGTCGTCTGTCCCTCTGGTCCCTAACTGTGTATAAGTGTAGGTGCCAACTAAAAATGGGTGTGGCTTCAGTTTTAAAAGGCCTTTAAGCCTCACTGCATAGCCTCAAGCGATTTGCGAATAAAAAAAATGCTTAGTTGCAGCTAAACACTGCAGCCAGTGCAACGTTTAAGAACAAAGCGAAAGAAAGCTGGGCAAACAATTGAAAAAAAATGATATGAAGAAAGAAAAATAGATCTTGTAATAAAAAAATGTCAATTCATGAATAATGCAAGATCAAGTAACTGAGAGAAAGTAATGTGCAAAGCTTAAATATTAGCATAAAAAAAGAATCAATTTATTTATATTTTTACTTATTATTATGAAATAAGGAATACAATTCTTTATTGAAAAGAGAAATACCAGAGCCAAAGCCCTCAGACTAAATAAATTTAAGTATCATGAAATTGTAAAGTAAATGTGGAGGGAGATCAACGATTAACTTTAAAAAGGAATATATGTAATACTTCAGGATTAAAAATAATAGAGAGAGAGTACAGAAAATATTTTTAAATATTCTTGCTTTCAGCGATTAATTTGATCAAAATCATGGAAAGAAAGAAACTAAACTAGGGATAAGGGAAACGAGATAGATAAGACAATATATAATATAATAATAATAGGAGAAAATATAAAGTAGAGAATGATCTGAAGCAAAGGAACGTAGACTTCATAGCGAAACATTTAATGATTGAAAGAAAACGAGAAAGAAATGGTAGAATATATTTTGATAAATACATATTTTAGCAGTTAAGTTAACCCAAATTGATACAGAAAATAATGTGGCTAGCGAAATGTTAGACAAAAAATTAAAGAAAATAGATAAAAAGTAAATGAGAGATAGTAACATTTGTAAGGATTACAGAAAAACATAAAAAATGAAGTGACCTGCGTTTATGAAGTGAATGGAAAGATTATAAGTAAATTTGAAGATAGACAGATAATATTTTGAAATAATAAGTACTTCATTCATTGACTTTACCCATAAAAACCCATTTAAGGTTTTTTCAAATCAATTAATTTTAATGATAAAAAGTGTATATGCAACTTTAAAATATTGTGATACTTTATTTAGCATCGTATTATATTATATATATTTTGACAGTACTCAATTGTACTTATATTATAGTTATAGTTAATCTTACAATATCGCTAGCAATGCCTATTACTTTTATGTATCCAACACTACCAGCCTGTTACAATATGCATCTCAATACTAATTTCTGTGAAATGTATTCTTGTTTTTTGCAGGGTCTGCTACGCACAGCGGAACAATTGAAAATCAAAGGACTCTGTGAGCCGGCTGAGAATGCGGATGATTTGAATGACGCTGCATCGGCGACGATAACCGTGTCGGAGAACATACAACAGACGGTTGTTGGGAACATTGTGAATGCGAGCCTTGTGCCCGGCGCGCCCTCGCCCACAATCGAGCAGCAGCAGCAACAGCATCACCAGCAGCAGCAACAGGCACAGCAGCAACAGCAGCAGCAGCAGCAGCAACAGGAGCATCAACAGCAGGTGCAACAGCAGCAGCTGGTGAACAGTGCATTGCTGGGACAGCACAGTCTTGCACCAAACAGTGGCATACAGTTGGCCAGTGGGGCTGGGCAACAGCTGTTGAGTGGCAATTCGAGTGGCAGCAGCAGCAGCCTGCAACAGTTGCAGCAACAGCAGCAACAACAACAGTTGCAGCCAACGCCGCGAAAATCGCGATTGCGTAAACGCTCGAAATCGCCAGATTTGCAAATAGGTGGCAACGCTGCAGGGCAACAACCACAGCCAGCGCATCACCAGCAACAACAGCAACAACAACAGCAGCAGCAACAACAACAACAACAGCAGCAACAACAACAGCATCATCAACAACATCATCCACAAACGATACTCATACACGGACAGAATCAAACATCGATCGTGAGTCTGCAGCAAACAGCCGACGGCAATTATATACCAGTTACGGCTGGCGACGATTCCGATAGCGATAATAAGCCGCAAAAGATCTGCAAGACAGAGCAATCGGTGGCCTCGCCGGCATCCAACTCGTCCACATCGAATAATGCCGCATCTGGCGTGAGCGGCCAAGCGATTGTGACACAAATTGTAGTAGCGCGCGACGGAAAAGATAATAAAATGACTAGTTTAGGCATGGGCATGGTAAGTGTCGTCGCAGCGAGTTGAGTTCCACCAGCTGCGAGTCGTCTCTTTCTATCTCTCTATCAATCTCTCAATCAATCATTCACTCAATCACTGAACACACCCCCTCGCAATTGTGTTGTCTCTCGTTATCGTTATTACTCGCTCTCTCTCTGTCTTTTGATCTCTCTCGATCTGTATCTAACATTTTTACCCATTTCCATTTTCCACACAAATTATATTCAATGCAACTATCTAGAACGGCGGTCTGTTAAGCGTGCCCATGGGATTTCTGGACTTTACACCGGAACCACCAGCACCATCGGCCACACCAGTCACCGTTACGGAACACGTCGATCTATCGTGCAACCCCAGCACCGATACACGCGATCTATCAAGTGAGTTTCGGTAGCGTTAGAGTCCCATCTATCATTAACTTAAATCATATGTGTAGCAGATCAAATTACTAAATTAGAACTGCTATAAAGATTTGTATATATATTATTTACTATTTATTTATAATAATAGACTTAGTATATAAACTATAGTAGAATTTTAGAAGCAATAAATTTATAAAAAGCAAAGAAAAGTACTCTGTCATAAAAGAATCATTAGTGCGTTAAAAGTTATCGTTTATACAGGAAGTGAGGTTTATAGGGGAGTTGTACACTAAGAAGGGTCCATATTATAATAATAATAACGATGAACTTCAGTACAGTTAAGGATTAACACCAATTGAAATATTCTTTGAAAAGCTTAGTAAATTATAAAGTAAAGTATAACAACCAAGAGAGCTACAGTTGCGAGTGCTCGAATATTAGTATTAATTTTAAAATATGCCAAAACTAATATACCACAAAACTACTAAACAAAAATACAAAATACCATATTTGGTGTATATCTATAGTACATTTCAAATATACTATAGACAGACTGTCAGACGGAGAAAGATATATAGTCTCGGCTGTTGACGCTGATCAATAATATATGTAATTAAAACATTTTTAAAAAGCATAAGACATATGTACATATGTTATGTATTTATATTCTGGCAGTTACAAAACATCTTGAAATTATATAAATCGAAATGGATATGGGGGTACCATAATTATAAATAATAGAATAATAATTCAATAAGTAAAGATCATTGGTTTAATAACTTGACTAAAAATGTATTAATTTTTCAGCATAATATATGTTAGTTAGACAAATAAATTGCCAGCAATAGGATACGAACATGTTTTATTATTTGGAAGAAAAGAAGAAAAATGTATATAATTAAACTAAGAGCTAATAGTGTATCAAATAAACATTTCAAATATATTTAAATGATTTATATGTAATTCTAATAATATTTAAGAACTTATATCTAGTAAGACAATTTAAAGAAAAACGAATAGTGAAGCAACCAACAAGCAATTGTTTAATATTAAAAAGTATACTATACAGAGCATAGACAAGTTTTTTTTTTTAATTTTTTTTTCTAATAGTAACAAAATATATATTATACAATAATAGATAATTATACAATACTATTGGTCTGGCTATAATTGTACTATTGAATTTAATTCTAAACTCCATTTGTAATAAAATAAATGTACTTATATTTATTATTATATAACAACATATATAATATGTAGTTATATTTATTATTATATAAGTACATTTCTATGATTGGAGCTTTGAATTAAATTCAAAAGTACAATTATAGCCAAAGCAACTGGGAATTCTAGTTCCTATTTTAGTTTGTATATCAAACATAGTGTTAATTAATTTTAAAATTGCATTCGAATACAAATTAATGTTTGACTTCCCGCAATTGGTTTTAGATCCCACCGAACCGCTCGACATAGACAATCATTTGGCTCAGCAAATCCATCGGCTCGATCAATCTCCCATGCACTCGATAGCGCATCATCATACGACCGGCGACGAGAGCAACTCGAATCTGGTGCAGCATATCAAAAGCGAAGTGATTGAGGCCAAGCACCTGGCGCATGTGCAAGCCCAGCAGCAACAGCAACAACAGCAGCAACAACAACAGCAGCAACAGCAGCAGCAACAACAACAACAGCAGCAGCAGCAGCAACATCAGCAACATGCACATCATCATCAGCATTTGCACGCTCAGCAATTGTTGGCGCAAAGTCAGCAACAGCAGCAGCAGCAACAACAGCAGCAGCAGCAACATCAGCAGCAACAACAGCAACAGGCAGCGGTGCATGCACAACATGCCACGCATGCTGCACATGCGGAAATCAGTGGCGCCACTGTCATGGAGATTGATCCGAGCCAGATCAAGCATGAGCCGGGCATGATAATAACGCCAGAGATTGTCAATATGATGTCCACTGGGCATATGGGTAAGTCGAATACAATTTAGCATATATGAACTTGCAACTAACTGACTCTCTCTCTCTCTATCTATCTCGTTTTACAGACATGTACAACTCGGATACGAGCGAGGACTCAATGATGATCGCCAACGGTTCGCCGCACGATCAGAATGAGCCGCATTATACGAATTTGGATCAGCAGCACGGCGGCCTGGGTGGCAGCGTTTGCGGCCCCGGCGCCGGTGGTGTTGGTGGTGGTGGCGGCATTGGTGGTGGTGGTAGTGCTGGCGAGAAAGGTCAGTTTAATGGTCCCAAAGCTTGGACACAAGATGATATGAATTGCGCTTTAGATGCATTAAAGAATCAAAACATGAGCCTGACGAAAGCATCTGCCATTTATGGCATACCATCAACGACATTATGGCAACGTGCTCATCGTTTGGGCATCGAAACGCCTAAGAAGGAGGGCGGAACCAAATCGTGGAACGAGGATGCATTGCAGAATGCGCTGGAGGCGCTCCGATCGGGTCAGATATCGGCGAATAAGGCATCGAAAGCGTTCGGTATTCCCTCATCGACGCTCTACAAGATAGCGCGTCGGGAGGGCATACGGCTGGCGGCGCCATTCAATGCCGCACCAACCACGTGGACACCCGAGGACTTGGAGCGTGCATTGGAGGCGATACGCGCCGGCAATACGTCCGTGCAAAAAGCCAGCGCCGAATTCGGCATACCCACAGGTGAGTTCACTCCTCTATGGCGAGTGCAGATGCTTGGTTTGATAATTCGTCACTTATCCGCCATCGTTTCCTACGATGGTAATCGTTTATTGTTCTGCGAGTACTCGCTACTCGCTACTTGTTCTTGTTCTTGTTCTATTTAGAACGAGTAACTTGTTGTTGGTCGTTTTGCTCATATTAAACGTGTGTTGGGTTCGCATTTAATTCCTAGCCTTACTCGCTTCTATAGTCTGTTTCACTATGTTTCTAAATTAACCCTGGACTTCAATTGATTTCATTGTTATCATTGCTAATCATTGTTAATTCTGTCTTTATAAAAGTCCCATTTATCGCCATATTTGTATTCGCTCGTTTGGCTACTTGTTACTGTTACACGTTGGTTACTCGTTGGCGTTAAGTAATATCTGACCCTTTGATGAAAGTCGCTAAGTCTTCATCTTACTCGTTGGGTGTTGTGTCCCTTATACTCGCTACTCGTTACATTTAAAAATTTACTCCTTGGGTATTATTTCCCTTATTCTCGCTACTCCTTAATTATCCAACTCTCAGCTTATGTCAGTAAGCTACCTCTTGGCTTTATCCAACTAACGAATCACTATTCTGAATCTGCTTACTTGTTTCTCATTGCTTTCATGCAAGAATTTACTCGCTACTTCTGCATTTCATTGGTGAATGGAACTCAATACATAATTCTGATTTCCCTTCTGGTTGCTTGTTTCCGTTCTCGTCTGTAATTTATTCTCCCTCTGTTTTGCCCTGTCTCCTGCCCATTTGTGCTAATCCATATACACTTCTTACAATGCCAAAAGGAACACTTTATGGACGCTGCAAGCGGGAGGGCATCGAACTATCGCGTTCGAATCCAACACCTTGGTCCGAGGATGCCATGAACGAGGCATTGAACTCAGTGCGGTAAGTATAAAGTATTTAATATCGCCTCTAAGTAAATTCTAAATTTATTTTAATATTTTCTAGCGTCGGCCAAATGTCCATCAATCAGGCGGCCATACATTATAACCTGCCCTACAGCTCGCTCTATGGGCGCTTCAAGCGCGGCAAATACGATGTCGTGGCCAATACCAGTGGCGTATCGCTGATGAACACATCGGGCAACACGACCGGCAGCATTGAGATTATTGAGCATAGTCAGGAGAATTCGGTAGGTATTCTTACTAACGGAAAAAAACATTGTGTAACACTGCCAAATACACTACAAATACACAATGCATGCGAGTACACATCCGTTGTTCCGTCTGTCCGACTGCATAAATGCTTAAATCTTGATTATTATTACAACTAATGTTATCAGACTTGAGAACATAATTTATTTGACTACTACACATTTAAAATGTGTTTTAAAATTTTGCAGTGCTTTTTACTTTCTCTGTAATTATCAAATAATATAATTACAAAAAGAATTTCGATTTAATATTCACATAATGCTTCATCTTTTACTGAATAAAGTGTACAAAAAATCAATTTGAAAACAAAATTTTATTGCATGCAAATTACACATCCGTCGTTTCGTCTGTCCGCTAAGATAAATTATGAATACCATAAAAGCTAATTTTATTAAAATCTATATCAAAGTTTACTTAAGTAGTACACACATTAAATGTTTCTTACAGTTTGGCTATGCCTGCTACTTTCTCTATTAATAGTGTATAACATATGATAATAAGAAATAGAGAATCTTTCTTGCACTTCAAACCTTACATTGATCTTAGATTGAACAAAATACTAAAAAACAATCTAAAAATTCTGTACAATATCGCTTAAATATTGTACGTTTTAGAGTGTTTAGTTAATTTTTGTAATGATTTTTAACCTACACACATACACACACACAACTGCCAGCTTTGACTAACCGATATTCACAATTTATTTATGCAAAGTTGCATATGTTGCAGCAACAGTTCCCGTACAGTCCGTCGCCTCATCCGCCGACGCCTCAGCATCATAGCACACCGCAACATCATAGCACACCACAGCACCACAGTTCGCAGCAGGGGCCGCCGACGCCTCAGCATATGCAACAGCATGTGGTGCACATGCAACAGCAGTCGCCGCATCAGGCGCACCATCAACAGCAACACATGCAACAGCAGCAGCAACAGGACGTGGTAACATCGAGCAGCCAAGTGGTGCATAGTCAGCAACAACAACAGCAGCAACAACAGCAGCAACAGCTTCAGCAGATCTATCAGCATCACGGCACGCCCGAGCGTAGTTGAGAATCACTGCACGCTGCGGCAATGTTAGGCGGCGGCAGCAACAGTGGAGCAGCAGTAGTAACAGCAGGGGAGTAGGAGGAGAGCGAGCAATAACAGTAACCGGAGCAACACCATTTGCCAGCATATCAGGACACGCGAGCGGATCGTCGGCAGCCAATCAGCCACCGCCAATCACAGCTGGCACCAGCAAACGCAAAAAAGCCACCAAGCAAAAGCGTTGAGAAAGCGCCACAATCGTCGATGAAGAAGAAGTTGTTGATGATGTTGCATCGAAATCCGCTGAGAACTCCGAGAAAGCCAACGACACCGCCGCCATTAAATTTCGCTTCAATTCGAAGCATTGGAAACGCAAGCTGAAGCAGTTTCATTTGTTAATGTCCAAACCAACTTGAAGAGAGTAAGAGTGAAGAGATCAAAAACTATTTTGGCCGATAAAATCATCAAGAATCAATAGACCTTGGCAAAAGTCAAAAAGAAAACAAAAACAAAAGATAAAGATAAAGAAACCAATCAAAATTACAACAAAAGATGAGACATTAATTACACAATTTGAATGTGTATCAAATGTAAATAATAATCATAATAACAAACAATACTATAAAAACAAAAGCTTAAAGTTAATGTATATGAAATATGCTTTATAAAAACACACACCACGATATGGAACAACAAACAATCAACAACCAAACACTTGCGGCCACGGTTTTAGAAGCAGTTGAACTTTATTTCCTTTTTTTCGCGATGAAACAATGACAATTTATTTTCTTTTTCTTGATTTGCAAACTTAAGCATTAAATTACAATTAAGCAAAAACAATTTCAACAACAAAAATGAACATTTTTAGCAGAATTTCGGAGACATACTATATGTAGAATTATTCTTATTTTTTGTTCTGTTTCTAATTAGTTTAGTGTGAGACTGAAAGTGAGCCCACAACTTTGTAAAGGCAAACGAACTGCAAATAACAATATGCGGCAACACACACACACACATACACATACATATATATAAATACACACACACACACACACACATACACATATATAATAATCATATATCTATAAATATATATATATATTTATATGAGAAATGCTTTATAATTTCGTTTAGAAAAGAAAGAGAAAAATACCTTAACATTAGAATTAAACCAAAATCATCAAGGTCTTAGCAATTAAACTCATTAGCAATTAAAGACTCTAAGCAAATCACAAACAAAACAAAAAACGAAAACAAAACAAAAGTTATTTGAATTTTAAATGAAAACGTGAAGCGAAATAAAAATCTACTTTAACTTTAGCAAATGCAAAAATGAAAATATTGAAGATGAAGTAAAAAACACATGAAATGAAATGTATTTTTGATAGAAACAAAAACTAAAACTAAAACTTTAAGAAACTGTAAAAAGATTTCAAATGTTGTTAATATGGTTAAACGAAAAGTCACAGTAAAAGCAACATAAATATATGTGTGTAATAGTAGTAATACACAGACACCAACACTTTTACACACACACATACACACTCATTCACATGTTTAGAAGCAAATCTGTACAATCTGTTAGTGTATCGTGTTGGCATACGAAATAAATCCCTCTTAACATTTAGATCAACTTACAACTTACACCCTGAAATAGTTTTTATCGTTTTGGCTTTCTTTCTCGACACACATACATAAGTATACATATTAAAATATATATCTCAGTAATAGGAAAACTATTAAAATCAAATGTAAGAAACTCAAAATGAAAATGAAAATAAAACAAAAACGATGTTGTATAAAAGAAATTTTAAATTTTAAAATTTGGATTAATGAAAAAAACAAAACAAAAGAAAACTTTGTATAGCTTCCATTAGTATATAGAAAGAGTGAAGTATACACAAAACACACATATACATAGACAACACACACTAATACACGTATATTTTTGAAGCTACTTCAAGTTTTGGTTTCAGCAAAAAAAGAAAAAACAGGAAACTTTTTGAAAAAACCTCTGTAAATACATAAATATGTTTAGGGTTTAGAAGAATACTATACCTAAAATAAAACAAAACATTGACAATTAATACATAATGGATGAGAAGAGTAAATTTCGAAATGTTTGCACTTATTGCGCCTAATTTATTTAATGCATAATTTAACCCATAGTGTGTTTACATACCGTAGAACTGAAATGCAATATGCTTACCTTAACTCAACATAATTTAATTCCTATTATTTTTAGTTGCTATTTTTTCGTAAATTAAAAAACACATATTTTTGTTAGGCAAAAACAAAAAATGAAAAACAAAAATACACAAAAACAACAACAACAACAACAACAACAACAACTGTATATCATTGTAAATTAATTATCAATTCGATGGATAAATGAACAGCATATGAAGTAAAAATCTTTAAGAGTTAATACCAATAAAATATACAAATACATATATCATAATAACATTGTTAAAATTGTCGCAAGGAACAATTAAAAAAAAGGAAAACGTATATTAAAGAATTGAAGTAACACTTGATCAATGAAATCTAAACAGAACATTTAAAAAGAAATTTATAGTTTAAGCTTATTACAAGTTTAAGTGTAATCATTAACCACACAATATTATAGCACATTTCGGATTATCAAGTACATATACAGAAAACAAATATATATATACATATATCGATAATAAACATAAATGTTAGCCCAGACGGAACCATACAGACCTAAAGAATAATAATAATAATAATAATAACAATAATTATAATATTGATAATTATTACGCGTATGTCTTAAGACATTATGCGAATACAAGTAGTTTTGATGTATGTATATGGCAATTGGAAGGCAGTTTAAACAGCAAACATTTAATGTAATATTGGTATAACGTAATTTTTAAAGTGAGGTACTATAAATAAAAATTATTAAATAATATAAACAACAACAGTGTTTTCTTCGGAATGTACAGAATGTTAACAGCAGCGAACAAGCTAATGATAAACTCTGTCACACTAGGATTCTCTTCTATTATAAATCGCAGTGAGCTTAGCTGTCAATTTATGAGTAAATGTAGAATAATTTTCTATTAGGATTTATATTAGAAAATGTACTAAACTAGTAAAATCCAGTTAACCGTCGTATTTTAAATTATTAGAGTCAATGTCTGCTTCTTATTAAAGGTTAATATTTCAAGCGAACATCAGTGCCCCTAAAACTGTAATGGTTTGTAAATATTGCTCCTCATTTGACTAGTTTACTCAAAAGGCAATGCTAAAGCTTATCAATGTTAGCTGTCAATTAATGTTATAGAGATGTGTGGAAAACGTTTGTCGAAGCGGAATATCGTTAATCGTTTGAAATTAAATAAATTTGACGTAAGAAATTCATTCATATGTGAAATAATTTTGCTTTAAATTCAGTTCGTTTTGTTAACTGCATTATTTTTGTGTGCTGTGGTTAAACTATTTCCCATTCGTCCCTTTTGAATTTGCTAAAGTTTAACATTAACAGTTTTGATTTTGGCAAATATTCTTAACATTAACATTAACACTTGGTGTCGCATTTTAGTTGGAGTTCTGCCTTCCTCTGGTACGGTTCGGTTTTCGCGAATTGCGCTTCGTTGATGTGTGTGTGACACTTTTTATACGCAGAATATATTACAAGCAGTAACAAGGAGCAAAATTGTGGTGTACAAGAAAAAAACGGTGCGCAAAATTGCCTATCAATTTTCTGCACAAGGTGTGTAAATAAAAAATATTACCAAATGTGGCAGGTGTGAAGCGAAATTGAAACTGTAAACAAAAGCGCGCAAAAAAAAAATTAAGCGTGCATAGAAATCTGTGTTTGTGTAAGAGTATGTATTATGTTTGTGTTACTTTGGTTCAATAGGAGGGAAGCTAAACGTTATCAGTGCGCAATTAATTGATTAATAAATATTATTACACCACTTAAAACGTTGTGTGAGATTGTGTATGTGTTTGTTGCAAGTGAAAGTAATTGCGGCAACGGTAAATTGTGCAAATTTGTGTTCAGATTTTTGCCAATTTATGAATGAGAACTGACAGCGGAAGTGCCAATTGACTTTTATAAATATTAGCACGAGTTTTTATTCAAATATTATGCACGGTAGACATAGCAAATCAGGCTTATTATATTAACTATGTACATATTTATGTCGCTGCCCTTCATATTAGGTCATCGACGGGGGGAGCGCAGAGAACAATTCCAAGTCCCATAGACAAGGCAAAAAGCACAAGAAAGTAACGAGTCTGGAGTCGCGCAACCCGCACAAAATTGAACTGCATAAACAGTTTATTTTTATAAAGGAAAAACAGCTGCAAGTTCAGGTTCGCCAAGTGCTTACTTACTTACAAAACTTGTAACCCTCACAAAATTACATTACTCACCGACACACACATACACTGTGTTTGAGTGTACACACACTCACACTCACCCACATGTACACAGGTTTCAGTAAAAGCGCAAAAAAGCTAAAGCGTTAACCGTTCAACACGTTTAAAACAAAAAAAAAAAAAAACATATCCAGCTGTAGAGAAACAAGCAGAAGCAACAACATGCAAACGCACCATGAAAATACATAATAATAACCGTCGAAGGCGCAATAACAGCAACAGCAGCAAGAACAACAAACAACGTGACGACGGGTTACATAGTGTGAGAGTGAGAAAGGTAGACAGAGCGACTTGAGAGAGCGCAGCCAGCAGGTATGCTCATTAAAGCTTAAGAGAGCGCCGCTAGGAAGAGAGGCTGAGCAAGCTTTTTGTTGGCACAGCTGATTATAAATCGCAAACCAGTGTAAATGTGTGTGTGTCGTTGTCCTGTTTCAGAGTGTGTGAGAGAGAGAGAGGGAGAGAACTTGACTTATGTGGGCCAACGACAACAAGTGCCGAGAGGGTTAATTAAACTCTTAGACGCTTATGATTTGGCCCCCAAAAAACAGCACTAGACAACAAGGTCTAGGCACGCACATGGCAATCACATTGACACACTTATCTCTTGCTGACAACTTGCCAAAAATAAAAAAACACACAACACAAATATTTCTTATAAGTTATAAATAAAATAAAAATGTTTGAAAGCTTCGCTGATGCGAGATACAAAGTCAATAGACCATGTTATTGGCACTGTTAATGTTAAGCCAAATGAATAGTCAATGTTATTGTCACTGTTAATGTTGAGCAAATATTATGCTAAGCTGTTAATGCTCAACGGAAACGCTTATTGATCACGGTTTGATCGCCTTGAAAATAGTAATAAATTGCCAGATTTTTTTAGCTGACTGACACATATCTTAACGCATCACAAAATCACTTTTGATGAAGCTGTCGAGTCATGCTTTTCGCGTTTTGACGCATTTTTGAAGCTCTGCAATTAAAATCTTGATGTGGAAGGCCTTTGTTTGTTGTCTCTGCATAGCTATTCGAGGAATTTTGCTCATCAAAAACGAGAAACATGTCAACAGATAACTGCGCCAAGCAAAAATTGAATTTGTTTTGTTTCCAAGAAATATCGGTAGTGGGCCCCCATCAAGGCCCATTCCCCCTCGAGGCTTTAATACAGCCAAAGTTAGCCAGTCAGCCTCATCCATCCATCCAACCGCCTTTCCTCCGCTCGTCCACTGTATGTGTATGTTAGACCATCAGCCATCCCTTGAAGCAACAGCGGCGAAGCAGCTCCCTCGCTTTTGCCATCAAAGTTTCTGCAGAATTTCGAAAGTTGTGCTCTCGATTGTGGCCATTACAGCTTCGACCGGCAACAGCAGCGGATGTGTGTGTGTGTGTGCATGCAACTTGGCTGCGGCTTTAATAAACAAAATTAATTAAATTATTAAAAGTAATATGCGCTTATTATTTGTTTAACTATTTATAGCTGGCCGAGCATTCAGTACAAACGACCGCAAGTGGTTGCCCAGGAAACTAGAAAAACACAAGGTCGTTGCTTGCATCGCATAAGGAAAATAATACCAAGAGGCATTACTGGAGACAAGCCTAACACTCACGTAAGTTCTCTCTGTCTGTCTTAGTTGGGTATTTAAGTGTTTGCCATAATTGCCTCTATTGATTTGTGGCGCAATTATAGCTTAAGATTTAAGGCTGATGTATATAAAGCTCTGGCAATTTGATGAAGGTAAAGGCGCCTTCGACTGATTAACTCTAAGCTACTTATGTATGCCTCAATACAGTTCATAAAGGTTGTGAACGAGAAACACTCAAACCGAAAAAAGGAGAGACAAAAGCAACCAATACAAAGCAAAACAAAAAAAAAAAGGGTCAGGAATTTTTGGAATTTAATTTGTAAATAATTCAACACTGATTTGTTTTTTTCGTATTTGCCTTTTGCTGTACACGTACTTGATCCTTTTCTTGTTGGTACGCAAACCCAAAGTCAGGTAAGAAAAGGAACAAATTGCACTGTCCGTTACGTATACTTAATATGCTAATCAAATTTTCTCTTTCGATGTGCGTGTGTGTGTGTATGTGTGTGTGTTTGTTAACTGCCGCTAACTGTGTGTACATGTCTATAACTGTGCAAATACACACAATACTTTGTATATCCTGTTGAAGTCTTGGTGGCCTCGCCCACCTTTGAGACTCACTCACATACAACACACATATGAACTTGTTTTTTGGCACGCGCCGTTTGCTCACTTGGCTCCCCGGAGGGTTTAGCAAATTTTCTTTTTTTTTTTCCTGTTCTGTTCTGTGACTTGGCGACCTCAATGCTCTGTGCCACAAAGGATCCTTTGGCCTCGCCACACACACACACACACACACACACACACACACACACATACAGAACAGCTTTCGCTCTCTCTCGCTTTTTGACTTTAGCACAAATAATAATGCTGAAGCGAGCGCAGTTCGTCAATTGACCCTTGACTTTCTTCAAAGGTGTCTGCGAAACTCTCGTCTGCCTGCTGAATTTATCGAGCAATATGCATGCAATCGTTTGGCCCGTGTGCACTTGATATATTCGTATCCTTGGCTTTTACCCTCCAGGGCTAACGGAAGTCGTCGCCCAAGTGCAATGTATGAGTATGTCCTTCAATACTATATACTACTTTTTTTTTTGAGTGCTCAAATTTCCGCCTATTGCCTAATATGTTAAGACGTATTAAACTGTTATTGGCAATCATGAGATATTTCCAAGAAAACTCATTGTTAGCCACAAAATTGCGTATACGCAGAGTTAATCAAGTGTTTCCGCATAGATAATTGAGTTGATTGAATATAATTGATAAGAGCGCCCCCAAGAGTCGTTCTCTCATTCTTGTCGTTGTCATCGATGTCAATGATTAACACGTCAGAAGGCATGGCCTTTTCGGGCAAAACCAAAGCACTTGGGAGCACTCGTCTAAGCCAAATAGCTGTCATGTCCTTAACCATCATTTTGGCCATCGAAATTATCGATTGTCGTCTCTTTTTGCATGGCATCCTCTTGCTAGCTTGCCTTGCCTTGCCTTTCGCCTTGCCCTTGCTCATATTTCGACAGTGCTCAGAACTCATTTCCTTTCAGTAATTTTGTGGTTCAGCTGCCGTAACGCCGTTAAAAACCACATTTTTTTATGGCTCCATATACACGACGAGCAAACCTTATTCATATGGGAACACATTTATATGTGTGTGCACATAAGAGTGCTTTGTGTGTAGTGTCACACACATTCCCAGGCACATTCTGATTCACTAAAACAAGAATGCGACCTTGTTTGACGCATCTTAACTGAAAACGTTGCGTATACGCAATGTGCATGTAAATTCATGCGTTCGTTCGTTCGTTTGCTTAACTTTCATTATCAATGCCAATGCTGCCCGAAACATCTAACAATGTTTGCTACTATTGTGTGTGTGTGTGTGTGTTTGTACAATAGCAAAAAAAAAACTAGCACACACTTTGTCAATCCGTCTATCGTGCTGAGCAAAAATGTATCTACAACTTTGTCCGATGCTTAAGCTGCTTACACATTGAAGCACATTCATTTCTAGACAGCAAATGACAAAGTTTTATGTATAGCAGGAAAGTAAAAGTAAATGTGACGGCAAATATGAATATTACTGCAAATACACGCTTCGTTTGCAAACAATCTTTACATATGTCAGAAGAGATAAGTTTAGTTTTTGTAAGTTCAAGATTTTTGTCCGTATGACTACCTATATAGAGATAAAAATACAGATAGAGATAGAGATAGTGATAGAGATAAAAAGAGAGCAATAGTTTTTGTTGAGAGAACTTGTTATATGAATATATCAAATATTTTTTTTCGGTACTTTTCGGTATAGTAGTATCGCAGATTTTGTGATATTAATATCGTAGAACTTGGTATCTTTTATTATATTGATATCGCCAATTTATATATTTTTGGTATATTAATATAGTATATATCGACATTTTCGGTATATTGGCATCACACTGTTCTGTATTTTCGATATGTTGATGTAACAGATCATGGTATTTCTTGGTATATTTATTTCGCCTATTCTGGTATTTTTTAGTATATTAATATGTTGGATTTCGGTATATATTCAGTATATTGCCATGGTATATTTAAATTATATTGCCGCACTGCTTTGTATTTCTGAAGAAGGCATAGCGAGTATCTCACAGTCGAGCACTCTCCACTTCAGCTTGCTTGTTTATATTAAACGAGAATATGTTGAAGTCTTTGTTGAAGTTTCTTAAATGCCAAAAATTAAGCCTAGGTAATTCGAACTGGGAAGTGGCGTGCTCAGTTATTTAAATTCAGATGTAAATTTATTAGCAAGCAAGAATTTTATTAGTAGGCCAATTTGTTATATTTTTAAAAACTTAGAGACAGCTGAAGGTCATTTTGCTTAAATTATATCAGAATGGAAAAGTCTAAGCGACACTTTGATACTTTGTGTACTGTCTGGCTTTAAAGTCTATTATTAAATACCTAATATTTGTTTGATGAATTAATATAGAAGAGCTAAGCGTAGAGATAACAAACAGCTGCTGATTGCAGCTAAGACACAGCAGGGCATTGACTAGTCGCATTTGTTTTGATTATTCAACCTGGTAATTTGTTGCTCTACTTATGCTATTTATTGCCACAATGACAACAATAAACAATGCATTTATATTGAGTGAGTGAGTGAGTGTTGGTGAGAAAGAGTGTAAGTATTTTGCACTTTGCTAACTGCTCTCTTCGATCTTTATTTCGTTTTCATTTTCGTTTCAATTGTTACCTCTACGCTCGACACTTGAACACTCTCTATCTGTGCCTCTTTATCGCTCTGCGAGTCTCTCGTTTCAACCTCTCGCGCTTTATCTCTCTCTTTTACACTCACTCTATCTCATTGCGATTGCTTATCTGTTTTTTTTTTTGTGTTTGCTGCAATGAAATTATTCAATTTTAGTTGAGTTAAATTTTGCATTCAGCAAATCATTTTTTGTTTTTGCATTTCAATCTCGCTGCGAAACGCGCGACGTTCGCAACAAATTTCTACAATATTTCGAAACAGAAAATAAACGAAATCGAAACAAATAGTATAACAACAAACATTTGTGTCTATTTAAATTGTTGTTGTTGACAGTGTTTTTATTATTTTGGCGCGCGTTTCTGTGTTTTTGTTTTTATTTTTAGTTACGATTTGTTGTCGCATAAATTTCGCAAGTTGTTTTCGAAACGAGAAAATTGTTGTTGATGTGTTGTGAAGAGCAATGAAAAAAATGCGTATACGCAGCTTGAAATATGCCACGAATTGTGTGTTGTAAGTTGTAAGATTTCTCAATAGACTTGCAGCAGCAGAAAATGAATATGAAAATGAAAATGAAAGAAAACAAAAGGAAAAACCAAACTATTCTTTGCTTCTGTGCAGCGGCCGCAGGATGAGCAGCAGCAACAACAAAAACAGCAACAATGATGGCGGTGGCGGGAATATTGGGAACACCATCGGAGGACCATCACCAACAACTCCAACAGCTGGCGGCACTGTTGGCGTTGGCGTTGTCTCCGGTTCCAGTCGACGTCTAGTGCATTTGACAGGCGGCAGCAGCAGCGTCGGCGGCATCGGCAGCGGTGGCAACAGCAGCAGCAGCGGCGGCAATCGTGGAGCAGCCATGGGCAATGTTGTTGGCTGGCTGAAGCAGGTTTCTGTTTTCCCTTCTGTCTCTCTCTATCTGAGTGTGTCATTGTGTGTGTGTGTGTGCATTGTGGATGTCTATGTTGTTGTTGGTGTTGCACTTGAGCTAAAGCCGGAGCAGTTACTCAGCTCAGCTCTAATTACGACACACTAAATTACGCCCACACACCTTTGTGTTTTGCACACTTTACGAAACTCCACCTTCTCATCCTTCGTTTTGTTGTCGTTGTCGTTGTCGTAATGTAATCTCCTGCACAAGCTTTATACCTACTACTTACTCTGTAATATACAATATATGCACCCTCCAATCCCAACCCCAACCCCCCAAACACACCTTCTGCTTCACTATTTAGTTGCAAGAGCGGAAGTGCGCTTTGCCCAAAAGGCACGTCTCTTACTTAAAAGGCAAATAACTTTGCTGTCAAAGCAAAGAAAAAGAAAAAACACAGAAAATTAAATGACATCATTCTCTATTACAGTATTTATGTGTACCTGCACTTATTTTTATTTGTTTAATAAATGCAAAAAAACTATTTAATCTTTTATTTTACATTTATTAAATCTAAGGCTCTACAAATGATATTGATCATTATATTTCTTTAAATTTTAGTTTAGTTAGATGTTGGATTTCTTTCAACAATAATAATATGTACCATATATAATTGTTTTCGTTGTTGAATTCTTACCCTATGAAATTGGCCGTAGATTTCATACAAATTTTGTGTAACTTCCTCTCTCTTTTTTATCTCTTTATTGTAAAGATATTCGATATCAAAGGATTCTTCTTAATTGATATTATATATTTTTCGAAATTTATTGCATTTGTATTTGTTTTCGTTTAGGAATATTATTTGCTATTTTTATTCATTGTTGTAACTCAAAGTAAGCTTGTTTTATACTTTTAAAGTGTATGTTCTGATTTCCTTTGTCCGAAATGATTTTTTCAATTTGTAGTTTTATTATTATCTCGTTCGAATTTATATTAACGAATTCGTAATTGTGTACTGTTATTTATTTGGTTCTTCAAAATGATTTTATGAATTTCTTTGTTGCTTTCCTTAAAGAAAAATTCCATGATTTCAATTCCTCGTAGTTATTTTAAGTTAGCTCGTTGGCGACCTGTCTTCTCCCCTCTAAATTGGATTAACTAAGAACTATTGCAACCATTTTGATTTAAGCTGATCTGTTAGATCAGTTCAGTTCTTCCCTTGGCTGCTAAATGTCTATCGATAGTGTCTATGTCTATATATGCACCGCAATTATATTGTTCCTCTGCTAATCTGCATAAATCTTCTCGTATTACAGGCTTCCATTGAGGTGCGAGACGCTGGCACCCGGACACTGTCGATGCTACAGAGCACCAATCCAAATTTTCGCTCCCTGGACCTCTCTCTCGCTCCCACAGTCTCCGTGTCCGCATCGTCCGGCAGTGTGCCGACCACAACAAGTGCCGAGGGTTCGTTGAGCGGCTCGACAATCTCGGCTGGCTGCATTGGCATTGCCCAGGACGAGGAGACCTGCGACACCAAATTGCTGACACGTACGCGTGCCTACGCATCCGTTAGTCAACCGCAGAGTCCGCGTCATCGAGTGCGTGGCACACCGAACGGCCTGACTGGACGTTCCACATCGATATCATCACAGCTGGAGAAGACAAAGAAGCTGCTGAAGATGACGGAGGGCGAGGATAAACCATTGACCATCCTACACTACAACGATGTCTACAACATTGAGTCCATGGCCGAAACAGAGCCAATCGGTGGCGCCGCTCGCTTTGCCACAGCCATCAAGAGCTATGCACACTTGAATCCTCTCGTGCTATTCAGTGGCGATGCTTTCTCGCCCAGCATGCGTAAGTATCGTCTCACTCCCCTTGGCATAGCTAATGAACTGACATTAATTATTACTACATCCCACAGTGAGCACCTTCACACAGGGCGAGCAGATGATTCCTGTGCTCAATCAAGTGGGCACACACTGCGCCGTCTTTGGCAATCACGATTTCGGTGAGTCCTTGGATTTAAATTTAAGGAGTTGCTACACTTAAAGTGAGGAAGAATTTAATTGATTTTATCGAAGTAAACTTTAATGTTATGTTTGGAAATGTTAATTCAGCAGTTGCTGAAGTAGAGATACATACATACTTATTTATAGAATCAGAGCAGGGAAAACTTGTAACTTGAACCAAAGACTTAGAATACTTTAGAATATTCTAAATTCTTTGCTTTACCTAAATATTATGATAAGAAATGCTAATGCAGAATTTGAGATTGCTATATTTAGATGATAAGCTTGAACACATTTATTTAAATAGGAAATATTATTTTAATAGGTAGAGCAAATTAATGCCAGTGGTGCAGAAAATAAATCGTTGCTTAAGTTAATGTAATGCAAGGCCGTGGTAAAATAAGAATAATGAAATAATGTACTCAAATTTCTATTTTTATATTCTCACATTTTAGATATATTAATTGAAATATTCTTATTTGTTGGCAAAAGGGTCTTCGAATTTTAATCGTTTAACAAATGAAGGCAGTCTTTGCTGCTAAAAATAGAGCGTTCGTTATGTCACTTTAAAATGCAAATAATTGTACACATAAAATTCTATATTAAAATGCAAAACAATACTAATTTATTTAATATTCATTAATTAAAAATATCAGAAAGTAGAAAAGCTATATTTCGATCTTTGTGAACAAGTTTATGAAGAAAAATAATTGTGTAAAATATTCGTTGCTTATGCTAAGGTCATATTAAAAAAGAAGGTAATTTCATATTAAGATGCTAAACATAAAGATATAGATATTTTAATGACTATGTTACTATCTAGAGAAGTTTGAGCAGATTACAAATCAATGCAACGTTTGATACAATAGAAAAGAGATTTTTAATATGAATTCAAATTGTTATCAAAAAAAGGATATGTAAATTATATTAACTTTGTTCTCTCTATTTTAACTAGATCACGGCCTGGATGTGCTGGTCAAGCTGATTAAGAAAACTGAATTCCCCTGGCTGATGTCGAATGTGGTTGACAACGAAACTGGACGTCCGCTGGGCGGTGGCAAAATCTCCCACTTCATATTGCACAATCAAATCTCGATTGGTCTCATTGGCCTCGTGGAGCGGGAATGGCTCGAGACTTTGCCCACCATTGATCCCACCGAAGTCACCTACATTGATTATGTGGAGGCTGGCAATCGCCTCGCTCGTGAGCTGCGCAACGAGGGCTGTGATCTGATCATTGCTCTGACTCACATGCGAACACCCAACGATATTAATCTGGCCGAGAAATGCAATGGTATCGACATCATACTCGGTGGACACGATCATGTGCGTGAGGTGACGGAAATCAATGGCAAAATGATTGTAAAGTCTGGGACAGACTTCCAGCAATTCTCCGTCATCACAATCGAACGTCAGGCGAACAATCGCACACAGTTCACCACGGATGTGCAGTGTGTGGATGTTACAGCCAAAATACCCGAAGATCCGGTGCTCAAAGAGGAGCTGTCCAAATATGCCAGTGAGTAGCAAAAGTGTCTAAAGTTCTAAGTCAAAATTGAAACTAATCTGTCTTTATCTCTCCCACAGAGTTCATTGAGAGCAAGCTAAAGGATGTGATGGGCGTATTCAGCGTGGAGCTCGATGGACGCTTCTCGCGTGTGCGCACCCAGGAGACAAATCTGGGCAACTGGGTCTGCGATGTGGTGCTGGCAGCTGTTGGCGCCGATGTGGTCATCATTAATGGCGGCACCTTCCGCTCGGATCGCATACATCCCGTGGGCGCCTTCACCATGGGTGATCTGGTTAATGTTATACCTATGCGGGATCCACTAATTCTGCTGGAGGTTAAGGGCAGCGTGCTGTGGCAGGCGTTGGAGAATGGTGTCTCTGCATATCCAAAGCTAGAGGGTCGCTTTCCTCAGGTGGCTGGCATTAGCTTTGCCTTTGATCCACAAGCTGCGCCTGGCAATCGCATTGATCCGCAGCTCATTCAAGTGGGCGATGAGTATCTGAATCTCGAGCAGACTTACAAGTTGTGCGTCAAGAGCTACATTTTCATGGGCTGCGATGGATACACCATGTTCAAAGATGCCAAAGTACTGGTGAGTAAAACAAAGAGTTTCACTGCTAAAGAGATTTTAATGCTAATTTTTCTGCAGATGGATGACGATGCCTGTCCCGAGTTGGGCATCACGCTGCAGAATCACTTTAAGGCAATTAATTCGCGCAAATGCGGCCAGAACACTAAGCATCGACAGTCGCTGGTGACGCTCTCGCGCAGACACAGCCTGGTGCAGTGCTTGGACAGCATGGATCTCGATGGTCCATCGCCCATACGTAAGCTTTCGGTGGGACATCATAACAAGTCCATGGACTTGTCGCATGGCAACTCGCAGAAGGTAATAAACTGTTGATTGCATTAAAGATTTGCTTACTAAATGACTTTTTAACAGATGTTGCGTCGTGCTTCGCTGGATGACTTGGAGCAGTCGACTTGCGACTTGGCGCCGCAGGTGGAGCATCGTATTATTATGATACAGAACGAGGAGGTAGTTACTAAAGTGTACAATACATTTGTTGTAGATTAACATCTTTTTTTTATCATCCTTTGCAGCATCATCGACAGTTGGTGTACAAGAAGGAGACGCACATCATGAACTCAACGATCACCGAGGCAGAGGACGAGTAAAGTTCTATTTTATGCTTTTTATATTTGCATTTACGTTTACTTTTCATTTCCACTTCTCTTTTCCTTCTTCTTTTTTGTTTGTAGTTACAAAATTAGACAACTTGATACGAATTGTAGGGCAATTACCGATATGGAAAAGCATATATGAGTTAAGTTTAAAGTAAAGATTAAATGTAGTACAAGTTTAGTTATGCGATCGCATTGAAAATCGATCAACTTGTTTATATATTTAGATATGTTATTTATTACTTAGTTTCACTAAGTTTGTTTGTAAACACTTCAAGACTTCTTTAATGGAAACAAACTCTACGCGAACTTGATATACATACATTGATATTAATATTTTATATGTGTACCTAAAAAGTTTAACATAAGTTAAGACAAGTTGATAAATTTAAGTTTACGAAATGATCAAATGTTTTTATTTTTAACTTTTTGTTTACCCTTGCAGGGTCAAAAACTATAGAGAGTATGCGTAGTATTTTACGAAACAGGGTAAATTAAGATCGAATTGTCAAATTTATTTGTAGTTTCGACATTACAGATTCAGTTGTTCCTTGTCTGATTGAGCTGGATCAATGTGAAATACATTAGTTGCCTTCAGAGCAATCGATCAAAGAATATATATGTATAAATAAGTTTTATTAAGCATAGATATATTGATAGAAATCTGACAATTGGAGATGAAAAACGAGTTAAATTTTATTTTAAGTTAAGAAAAACGATCATTTAGCTTTAATGTACAACTCTTAGAAGAACCGTCTGCAAGGGTATTTCGATTTCGGCTTGCCGAATGAAATTGTGTTTTCATTTGACATTCGACATTCCGTACATTTCCCCCATGCAAAATCCGTCGATCAACGTAAAGGTTGTAGCAGTACTTTACACACACATTTTATAAACATATCATACATAGATATTATTGATTTTAGATGTGCCCCTCGCCCCCTCGGTAAACCTGTGTAGCTAGTGTAGTGTCTTTTGGGATAGGTTCAGGTTCAGATTGATGATATTATATTGACCTATTAGTGAGCTGAGCTGTTGAAAACTCAAGAAACAAGAAAGTAAGCAATATTTTCGATATTGTAGGGTATTGTGTGTGAGCGTATATATTTTTATGGGAACTTTTGGGGCGCGACGCTTAAAGAATGTTGAACATGTGTTTGTTTGAGAACAATGAATGCAATCAGATGAACTTTTTGTATAGAACAAGAATAAAAAAGTGAAATAATTAATGCTTTGCCAGTTTCCTGTGCTCAAAACAAAGCAACAAAGTATGAGTAGCATACCTTATAACAAAAGAGTAAAACTATAAATAAAATGCAGTGCGCAATATTTTAAACGATTAAATAATGCAATTGAATTGCCAACAAACAAAAAGAAAAACACAAAAAAATTAAAAAGAATTTAAAGAAAATAGTTAATATGTGTATACAGACCAAAAGCAAACAAATCAATTACATAAAGGTAAACAATAGGAGGACAAGTTGAATAGCAAAACCGATGTCACAGCTAAATCAATGTCCATGCTTTAAAATACATACAAAAAGTTAACTAAATGTACAATATAGCGTATATGTTTAGAGAGAACTACATTACAACTAGCAGCAGCGGGTGTTGCTTTACTATCCATCTTCGTTCGTCTTTATCTTTGGTATCTTTACTCAACTTCACACTTCCTCACTTGTCTTTCGATTTTAACAAAACTGACACAAGCTCAACTAATTTACAATTTGGTATAACAACATAAAAAATATGAGAATAATTAAAACAAACATATACATATATTCCTTTCGATATGTGTTATATTGAACATGTATTGAACAAATTGCTTTATGTAAAACATTTATTAATACAAATATTAAACTGAAAATAAACATTTGCTTCATTTGGCAAACAAATTTTTGAATTCGTTATTCAATTGAAGGAAGCACTTGGTGTTAGTGTCAGAGGGATTAATACTTTTTTCAACTTTAAATGCTTTCGGGTTGAAACTAATAGCTAGTAATATGTGTATCGTTAATTATGTGCTAAACATTGTTAATAGAACTGCAACACCAGTGTCTTGATGGCACTGGCTATGTGAAAGGCGCAATCTCGCACCTCCAGCGTATTTGTTTGTATCGCCTGCTTGTCATCCGCCTCAATTGATTTCTGCAGATTCTCACACTCGTGCTGAATGAGTATATTCTTGCGTGTCAGCTGCTTCAGAGTCTCCCGTGTGGTTTCACTCGCATTCGGTGGCTGTGGCGGTTGTAGGACATATGTTTTAGACTATGCAATTGATTGACCTTCCCGCTCTAACTTACCAGATTGGCATAGAGTGCAATCAAATCAGTCACAGCGCTGCGTATGCGCTCGCCATGCGGCGCTATCGATTGCTTCTCCGCCTCGCAGGTAGGATGCATGGCCTGAATGAGCTCCTTGAGGCAGCGAGTCACCAAATCGGACCGCACTTTGACTTCCTCACCAAATGGCTTGCCATCGCCAGCCATTTGATACATGCTCGTTGTATTGCGCACATCGGTGTTGCCCTTGGCAAAATTGGATGCCAAACGTCGCTCATACATGCTGGCGGGTCGCTTGATGGTCGACTGTGTCGATGAAGCATTCGACGAGGCGCTGTCTCCCCCAGCTGCGGCTGCAGCGACAGCTGAATTGTTGCTGCTCTCGGGCAAAGAAAGCGGCTCGTGCTCCGAGTCGGGACTGTTGAGGCTCAAATCAATGCGACTAACAACAAAAAAAAATAAACAGAAATTATAACATGTAAATGATAAAGAAATAAATCAATCTCACAGAGGCTCATCGTATACGCTGTTGTTCGAGGCGCTGCTGAACTTCGATTTGAGCTGCGAGTTCTCGCTGGACAACTGCTGGACCACATTCTTCAGCTGACTGATCTCGGATTTGTATTCGTTGATCTGCTTGCGCAGCGTTTCCATTTCGTTTTGTGAGTTCGCATTACGCGGCGGCGTATGAACAATGGCCTGAGTGAACAAAAGAGTAAAATCATAATTAAATCATAAAAAATCAACTTAAAACAATTAACTAAAAACTATAAATTAACATTTCGTATACATTTAAACTACACTTTAAACATTACCAAACTCTACATTTATTTCGATTGTTTTTTTTGTGACTAGAAAAGCTTACAACTAAATGGGGTTCATCTACTTGTTCGACTGCTAATGAAGTTGGGCGCATATAGTTTTGTATAGTTTATGTGTTTGGAGAGGAGCAGTTGGAGCTAGGCACTACATTGACCAGTTGGAACACTTGATGGTTTGTGGCATCGCAACTTATGGCTAACCAAAGCTATTGTTCAGCTTGAGTATCTTTTGGCGCATTAAGTTTACCTGCTGGGCCATTGGCGGCACCGGCGCATAGTCATCATCGCTGGCCACCGGATCGTAGATGGGCTCATCGTCCGACAGATTCGGATCATGCATGCTCTGCTCAAACGAGCTGCTGTACATGGTCGAATTGTTGCCATAAGGCAACAGTTGCAGCGACTGTGTGGGCAGTTGTGGGGCATCCAACGGACGCAGATTGGCCATATTCTGGCGACGCAGCGCATCGATGAGCACATCGGTCAACAGACCGGCGAATTCAGCGCGATTGAAGCGTGCCAGCTTCTGACGACCCTGATAAGAATTAAGCTAATTAGTAAAAAGTGTATGCAAAACATAGCGAGGTCAAACCTGATTGCGTGTGGCGCTCAAAAATGGATTTGCCGGCAGAAATGGCACCGTAGCATGTTCGGCATTGAGTGTACTCGTTGACCAAACTGTTGAATACAATAAATTAGTATATAAGTAAATAGTTAACAATGCTTTCGACTCACTGGCTTCGCACTCGCGCCGATCGACTTCGTCGTAAAGATCCATGACGAGCTCTTCGAACATTTTGTTGGGCACTAGCTGCAGCTTGCCACGCGCAATCTTCAGCTGCTCGCTAATCTCAGCGGCATTGGTCTCCGGTATAATTAAGTGACGACCACTCTACAAAAGGTTGACAGAATTAGTTTAGTTTTTAACAATTTAAAATTATACTCACAGCATGATCGGGTTTCTTGCCACCCATGAACATAATAAGTCTATCGGTTACATCGTACATGGCGTCCAGCAGACGCTCCGCAATGGTGCTATGATTGTTGGCCTTAGCCAACTCCAGCGGCGTCATGCCATTACTATCCAATGCATTGACATCGGCGCCATAGATGAGCAGCATTTCGATCTGCGAAGCCTGTCCAAACTTTGCAGCCATGTGCAAGGGCGTTGAGCACTTCTCCTCGTGATAGTAATTGGGATCGGCGCCTTGCACCAGAAAGCGCAACGAAGTTTCCAGATTGCTGGTGCGGACACTAGCATGCAGCTGCCGGCTTAGCTCCTGCTCCAGATTGTTGCCACCACCGCCGCTACTGGAGTCATCGTCGTCTTGCAAGCTAGGCTTGAGCGTAAAGTTCAGATTCACGTGCTTGGCCTTGATGAAGTCCGACTTGGTCGGATGCAGTGCATCCTTGGGTGTTGGCTTGCGCCAGCGTGGCACATGCTTACCGCCAGACGAATTTGTGGCGCCGTCGAGCAGATGATGCTCCCAGACACTGTTGGCACCGTGCGCGTTTAGAGAATTAACAAAATTCAACACCGATGGCTCCCAGTTGCCTTGGCGCAGTGACTTCACAATGGAAATATGACGCCCCAAACTGCGATGCACCGAACAGCAGTCGGCGCAGAGCAGAATGCCGCGATTTATGGATGCCCAAGAGGGATCTATAAGTGTAGTACATAAATATTAGTGTTGATGCGATCACCCATCTACCTCCGCGCACTCACCCGTTGCTCCACAATCGCCGCAGACTTCGGTTTGCAGGCGTGACTTGCTGCGCGACATTATGTTGGCCGATTTACGTCTACCGCTGCTGCCTAATGTCGATGAGGGCGTGGCCTCCAACTCTGGCGCTATAAATAACTTCTTATGCGCTTCGATTATGCTGCTGGCGAAACACATTCATGCATTTTTCCCTAGACACAAGATAGCGATAAAAAAACAAAAACACCAAAATTATTATGATGTGCAGTGACTCAGAGCACTAAGAAAACTGTCAGCAAACTTTGCAGCCACTTATATGTGTCCGTTTATGTGTAATTGTGAGCAATGCTACAATCGAATCAATTATGCAAATTACTTTTAATTAAACGCTATCGCCTCGTTCTGCTGCACTTTTTTCTTTACAATAGTGCGCTCATTTTTTTTCCACTGTACAAGTGTACACACAAACAATGTTTATTTATAAACAGCGCAGAGTTGTCGCGTTGCTCCACTAAATATTGATGTTGTTTATGCACAATATATTTCACTTAAAATTATTATTTAATGTATAGTTAATAAATTTTTAATAACTCAAATAAAATAACTTTGCACTTAAGCACACAATTTAAGCCATAAATACAAAAATTTATTTCTTGGGTTTGTATTTATTTTTTTGAACAGCGTTGTATGGCAACACAGTGAAGCAACTATATAGTTGTCTCGCTTTCACCGACGCAACAGCTGTTTGCTTAACAGCTGAGAGCTGTCGTAGTTTTGAAGTCATTGAACGCTCAGTGAACACACGTGTAAAACAACAATAAGCGAATATATAAAAATTAAATAAAAATTAAAATAGTATGCAAATTACAAATTTGTACACTTCGGTGGCCTGCAATCGCACCACAGAGTGCGCCGATTTGGGTCCAAAGGGCTTAATTGCCTACGGCGGTTGTAATGCAGTTGTTGTGTTAAATCCACGAGTGAGTCGTACAACAATAATAATATTTGTGATTTTGTTTGTAAACTATTAATTATTGCAGTACAATGGCAATTCAGCCAAGATACTGTACACTTTGGTGGAACACACGAAGCGTGTGAATACCGTCAAGTGGCTCGATGAACAACATTTACTTTCGGGCGGCGATGATGGCAACGCAGTTTTATGGCAATTGGATGACACCGGCTCTAAGAAGCGCATTGTGCTCAAGGGACACTCAAGTGGCGTCAATGCTGTAGATGGCGTACGATTATCAACGGAACTTTGGTTACTGGCTACTGCAGCCGCTGATAACAGCATTAAACTGTGGCATTTGCAGCAGAATGGTGAGATCAGCTGCATACAAACTGTAGACTTGAATGGAGGCTTCGTTTTCTCGTTGCGCCTCACATTGTTGCCCCACAGTGATAAGGCGCTACTGGCAACAAGTGGTGATGACGAGACCGTGTCTCTGTGGGTGCAACACCCAAGTGATGCGTTTGAAAAGGTACATACATTAAGCGGTCACGAGGATTGGGTGCGTGGCCTCGATTTTGTCCAGGATGGCGATGATTTATTGCTGGCCAGTGGATCACAGGATAACTTCATACGTCTGTGGCGCATTGTGCCGCGTACAGAGAAACAGGTGCGCGAGAATGTTGTCGACATTCTCAACTTTAACGAGACGGACACTGGAGAAATCCGTGTCGAGGAGAAGATTATACAACTGAGTCAAGAATCATGGTATGGAATCACGCTAGAATCTGTGCTCTATGGCCACGAAGGTTGGGTCTATGGCGTTCACTGGCACAAGAATGCCAATAATGGTAAGCAGCGTAAAATATATCCTATGGCACAATCTTAATTTTAACTCTTTTATATTTAGAACTTCGACTGCTCTCCGCCTGCATTGATAAAACGCTGATCATTTGGGCGCCCACCGAGGAGGGCGTGTGGTTGGAGCAGGTGCGCGTTGGCGAGGTTGGTGGTAATTCTATGGGCTTCTTCGGGGGCAAGTTCTCGCAGGATGGTCGCTCAATTATGGGTCACAGTTATCAGGGCGGCTTTCACATCTGGAATCAGAGCGAGGAGCACTCACAACGCTGGACATCTAATGTAATTGTCAGCGGCCATTATGGCCAGGTGCGCGACTTGGCCTGGGAACACGATGGAAGCTATCTGATGACTGTGTCGGCGGATCAAACGACACGTTTGCATGCGCCTTGGATTCAGGGTGAACAGACGCCCACGTGGCATGAGTTGGCGCGTCCTCAGGTGCATGGCTATGATATGCAAACGCTGGCGCTGCTCTCGCGTTACAGATTTGCCAGTGGCGCCGAGGAGAAGATTGTGCGCACATTCCAAGCGCCTGCGAATTTCATCGAGAACTTCAGACACATTTGTCGGCTGGAGAACGATGCGGCAGGCGATGCTCTGTTGGATTGTATGTGATGATGACTTTAGCATACATTCAGTTTAGTAATTTTTACCTTTTATTGTAGCTTTGCCAAAGGGCGCATCGGTGCCCTCACTGGGGTTGTCTAACAAAGCGGTCTATACAGTGGAAACACCAGAGGATAAGGCCGCCAAGGCCAAGGATGAGTATCCAGACAACTATTTTGTGCCCATCACGTTGCAAATGCCGCCGCAGGAAGAAACGCTGATGCAGAACACATTGTGGCCAGAGCTACAGAAGCTTTACGGACATGGCTATGAGCTCTACGCGTTGGCTGCCACACCTGATGGTACAATGCTGGCCTCCACTTGTCGGGCAAGCAATGCAGAGCATGCACAGATAATACTCTGGTAAGCTACACAAAGATTCGTTGACTATTTAGAAGAAGCCGAACATTGTGGGTTTCGTTTTGCAGGAATACAGCCAACTGGAAGCAGCTGGAGAAGCTGAGCGGACATCAGTTGACGGTGACACAGCTGCGCTTTTCCCCAGATGCGCGTTACTTGCTGTCGGTGTCCCGCGATCGCCGCTGGTCATTGTACGAGAGACAGCAGCCAAATGAGCCGCTCAGCAGTTTTGCGTTGGTGGCCAACACGGACAAGACAAATGGTGTGCATACGAGAATTATTTGGGCCTGTGATTGGTCGCATGATGGCAAGTATTTTGCGACCAGCTCACGCGATGGCAAAGTGGTGCTGTGGACGAAACAGAAAGAGCAGAAGCAGCAGCCGGAGAAGAGCTCACTGAATGGTTGGCAAGCGGCTGGTTTGCTGGAACTTAAAAATGAATCTATTACCGCTGTGAGCTTTGCTCAAAGCTGTCTTGCAGATAACAGCTATGTGCTGGCTATTGGCATGGAGAGCGGTCTCATTAAGATCTATCAGTTCAGCGAGGGCAAGTTTCAGCTCAGTTATGATTTAAACAAAGAGTAAGTAAAGTTAATTAGTAGCAATTACGAATATCAGACTATTTATTACTTCTTTGACAGTTTGGCACATCATTTGACGGTAAAGCGTTTGCAGTTCCGGCCGGGTCAACAAACTGGCAGTATGCAATTGGCCAGCTGTGGAGAGGATCATTTGGTGCGCATCTATGACATTACGCTGACAACGCATTAAAATTGTATAAATGGGGGAGAAACCAAAACAAAACAACACAAAAAGTAAACGTTTAATTACAATGTCTGCGAGTGTTCTTTGTCTGCAACTTATCTAATCACATATGTAATTGGCCATGTTTCGCTGTCAGGCAGCTTCAGTTTTCTGGCTGTGGCGTATCTGATAACGCAACTTATCGATGCTTAATTAACCCACAGGGAAAATTTGCACACACAAAAAAAAACCCAACAGCTTCTCTTTGAGACTATTTAAGTTGCATGGCCATCAAATGAAAGTCATAGTCTTCTTCACAGTCTACAGAGATGAAGGTCGCAATTTTGATAGCTTTGGTTGCTTTGGTGGGCAGCAGCGTTGCCATGACGTTGGCCCGCAACGAAACTCCACGTTACGGCAAGCCCGTAGTGGTCGATGCCACGCCCAAGTTTGATGTATCTAAATACGATCACATTGTGGCTGAGGTGCGTCCATTGGGCGTTAAGCATCAGGAGCGTGAAGAGCTGCAGTTTGTTGATGAGCAGAAACCCCACCATGAGGACAAGCAGAGACCTCATCACGTCGAGCTGGAGATCAAGCAGCAGGAGCAACAGAAGCCACACCACGTTGAGTTGGAAATCAAGCAGCAACAGCAGGAGCAGCAGAGACCACAACACGTTGAGCTGGAGATCAAGCATCAGCAGCGCGAGCAGGAGAGGCCACAACATCTGGAGTTGGATATTGTTGCCGAGCATCAGCAGCACCACAGGCCACAGCACGTTGAGTTGGAATTCCATCAGCAGCGCGAGCAGGAATCGCCCAAAGTTAAAGTGGAAATTCATCAGCAGCAGAAGGAACAGAAGCCACACCATATCGAGCTGAATATCCATCAGGAACAACCTCAAGAGCGTCCTCATTATGTCGATGTGGAGTTCAAGCCTCAACGTCCTGAGCCACATCACATTGAACTGGAGCTGGTGGCCAACCAGCATCAGCAGCAGCCACAGAAAGTGCAGCTTGCAAATCCTCAGGACTTCGACATGCTGCCACATCATCTGCAATTGACTCTTTAAGTATGGCGTTAGACAGACGACCTACAGCCGCAGTTTACAATTTCCGGTGTAGAAAACTTTTGCTGAAAATTGAGAAAACTCCACAATAAAAGAAAAACACAAAACTGCTGCATACTTACAGGCGCACTCCATTTTCTTGTTAGCAACGCTCCATTGCTGATCTTAGCTTACAATTTCCGTGTGAGTTTATCAATAGCATGACTGCCGCCACCGCTTCTGGTTTATTGACATTGTTCGTTTTGTGTCTGTGCACTTAGTTGCATCTTAAATTAGATTGATATCGCTTACGTATTGTACCCCTGTAATGCACAATACGGCCAAAAAGTGAATTATTGAATTGTTGCCAGTTGTTGCAATCTTGACCATCTTTTATAATTTTCTTTCTGGCCCAAAGAAAAGCTTTGCTTTGGCGCAAAATACATTTCCGTTTCCGCATTCCTTTACTTTTAGTTGTTGTTATTGTGTGTAGATTATTTCTTGATTTTGTGTTTGTTTTTGCTTCATATAAGATTGTTTTCTTTTTGCTGTCAATTTACTGATGTTTTTGGGTATGTTTCAATTATGCGCACAAGGGAAGTCACGTAAATCCGAAAAAGGATGGCGGAGGAGTCGTGGATGGGATCGCGCAAGAATCGCAGAAGGATTGCGCATGTCAAATTGACCACTTTGAACGGGAATCTGATAGTTTCAGACCGATTTGGTTAATATCCTGCAAATCAGAAATAAGAGGAATTTGTTTAAATTGAATTTATTATTCATTAAGTAAAAATTAAATTTAAACAAATTTTTAATTTTTTAAGGCTCTCAGTGTCGCATATTTTATTAATTTGCTCATTTTGGTTGATTTGTTTCTAATACCGTGACGCGCATAAATAATTTCTTTTCAATCAAGAGTTTGCCAATAGTAAAACTTTCTAAAAATACCAGCAGCACTAATCACTGCTGGTTGAAAATATTATCGTAATAAATAGTCATTGAACTGCGCACCATATAATCTTTTTATTTGAAGCAAGTAAATATAAGTATTACAAAACATGTACAAACCTAAAAACTTTATTTGGAGCTCTCTCAAGTGCAATTCGAATTCAAACCAGAGGTGCATTTAATGCATTTCCTTCAATAACGGATTAATCGATAAGCGGAAGTTTATCGAAAGTGCTACTTATCGTTAACATCGATATTATATCAACAAAGTTTATGTGAATGTGTGTATGTTTCTGCTACTGCAACCGATGTGCGTTTTTAATTAAAAAAAACTCCAGCCAACAGAGAAAATAAATTAAAAAGAGCGGGGCGTTGGCTTACTTCAAATCTCGACTTCAGTGACGACACTTTAAAAGGGGCGCGAGTGAAAGTTTCGCTGCAGACCTTAATAATCTTCGATTTCTCGCCTTAAGCGGCTTTGTTCAAGGTCGTTGGCAGTCTTTGAATAGACAGCGACGCGACAGAGAGGAGACGCAAGTCCACACAGTTATCGTCGACAGTTTCGCGAATCCAGAGACAATGGCCATTAGCTTCGAGAAGCACCGAACACAAATTGTGGATGCCTGGAAGGATGTTCTCGATGACAAGAGCACTACGAATTGGTCACTCTTTGGCTACGAGGGCCAATCGAATGAGCTGAAACTTGTGGCCAAGGGAGACGGCGGTGTGGAAGAGCTGAGCGAAGACTTGAACAGTGGCAAAATAATGTATGCCTTTGTGCGTATTGAAGACCCCAAAACGGGCCTCAATAAATATTTGCTGGTGAACTGGCAGGTGAGTGAGTCAACTTATTTTTTCATTTGCTTTACCGTTATCTTATCTGATCGTTATCCACGGATCCCATGTACAGGGCGAGGGCGCACCTGTGCTACGCAAAGGCACCTGTGCGAATCATATTCATGACGTCAGTAAATTGCTTTCGGGTGCCCACCTGACGATTAATGCTCGCAACGAGGATGACATCGATCTGGAGCGGCTGCTCAAGAAGCTGAGTACGGTTAGCTCGGCGTACAGCTTCAAGGAACCACGCGGCATGGTGGATGAGCAGAAGGCGCCGGTTGGCACGAATTATACGCGGGTCATTCCCACCAAGGAGCTGAATGCGAGCGTTATGCAGGATTTCTGGAAAAAGGAGGAGGCCGAGGAGAAGCGTCGCCTGGCCGCCGAGAAAGACGCAAAGCGCTTAGAGCTGCAGAAGCTGGAGCAAGAGCAGCGTGCACGCGAGGAGAAGGAGCATAAGGAACGTGAAAAACTGGTCATCAGCACAACAAAATTGCAACCTGCCCATGTACCCATAAAAACGTAATTATTTGATTAGCAATTGTAGCCAAATTAACATATTAATAATTTGTTTTATGTGCAGCTCTCCACAACCATTGAGTCCAGAGAAAACATCCGCTACCTTTGCCAACAACCTGACGGATGCAGAACGTATGCGCCAGGCGCGGAACCAGGAAGCACGAGAGTTGATTGGTTCGCGGGTGGGCGCTGCCAAAGCCATGTTCACCAAGCACACTAGCGAGGGTCAGCTGCAATCGAAGTAAGTTCGTAAAAGAGTGAACTCTTGTCACTGACTCACCACATAGTAATAGATTGGTAAAACATTCTTTGTTTTTACGTAGATCGTTAGGAATTTTTTAAAGTACTAAAATGATTGAATGAGCTCAAGATAGGTAACCCTTCCATGAAATTATTGACAAAAGTCTGAATCACTCGTAAAAGTTGTTGTTGCATAATGACTATTTGCAGTCACTCGGTCTGGGAAAATAATTGTATATGTACTTAATCTCTTAACTTGGTATTTTGCAGACTTAACACACAGCCGCCGGCGAAGCCAGCACGCAATTCCATTGCACAGCGCATCAATGTGTTCAACAACAGCGAGTCTCAGGGCGCTGTTGCCTCATCACCGCCTAGATCAATTACACCCAACAAATCGCCAGTACGAGCACCCGTTGTAGTTGAAGCGCCTCCCGTTGTGGAGACGCCGCCGGTGGTTGCGGCTGTTGTTACGAGTGAAGCTATAAGCGAGGAGGAAGCACAGCCAGCCGAGGATCTACCGCTGGCCCATGAGAGCGAACAGTTCTCCACGATCAAGCGGTCACCGCATAGTAAATCAAATTCATTGCAATCACAGTCACCCGATGAGACGACATCCTCGAACGAAACCGATACGGCTGTCTACAAAAAGGACGAGGAGGAGGAAGAGGTCCGCACCAAAGTGTCGGTGACTGTGCAACAATCGCAATCGACAAAGACATCAGGACTGAGTACACTAGAGCGCAATACTTGTAAGTTAATGTCATCTAAGTTAAGAGAAACCCCCATATTATTTGAGTTTAATTTGTTGTAGTAACGGATTTGGTCAACGAGGATGACTTCATATGTCAGGAGAGTTTGGGCGACTTGGGATTGCGTGCACGCGCTTTATATGACTATCAGGCTGCTGATGAATCAGAGATTACTTTCGATCCAGGCGATGTCATCACGCACATTGATCAAATCGATGAAGGCTGGTGGCAGGGACTGGGTCCCGATGGAACTTATGGACTTTTTCCGGCAAACTATGTCGAAATCATTAACTGAGCTGAACTGCAATGGATGGCAAAAATGCAAAAAATGGAGCGTATCTAATACGCCAACTGCATGGCAGCTATCATAAATTTTTTGCTAGATATCTACAACAATACCAACAGCCATAACTCTTATATAGCTGTACTTTAACGATCATATATCGGAACTACTTAAATACACAATATATATCTACCTACATATATATATGTTACAATATAAAATGGCTGCCCAGTAATATCTTGAACAATAATGCAATCCATACACTAACTAACTATATACACATACCTAATAAGATTTCAAATTGCCTAGAAACGACTATAACACATGCACCCATGCAACTAATGTCAATACCCGATGGATGACATGGCTGCCTTCCATTTTTATCAATCTACATTCATACTGATTATTATACATATTATATTATATATATCTTATTGTTAACCATAAGATAGATTTCGAAAAATGTAAAATGTTGCGTCCTTTTTCAGAAATAATTCTTAATGCACATGCACACAATTTTGTATTTGTATTTTCATAAAATGTATAATGTCCCTAAGTGTGTAAGTCGCAAAATCTTGATGATAAATTCCAAAACAAATGATGCTCAGCAGTATTGCAGCAGTTTTTTTTTTTTTTGTACGTGTATTATATATTGTGAACAATATCTACATTTATTTTAATAATTAGTAACATAAATAATTATGCATAAGTGTTTTTCTTTCTCCTCGTTGTTGTTTGCTTTTGTTTTTATTGTTAACAATGTTTTGCCAAGAATCCCGAGCCCCGTTTTCGATGTAGCTTTGTATGAGATCATACTCTGGCTCCGATTTTATCTCGATATAATATATATATATATATATATAAAACTGCACTTATAAGCCAGTCGGTTAACTGTATTCGCAATATGCTTTAACATTCTCTCAGTATTATTTGCAATTGCAATTGCAGGCACTTCATTTTTTATGTAATTTTTTTTTTTGTTTAACATCATTACTTATTGCCTAATGTACATACATATGCATCGCGAGTTTCTATTTATGCGTGTGAGTGTGAGTTGCATGTAAAATGTGTTGTTTTTGTTATGTCACATGAGATTTTAACACTGTACTTATTGTTTATTATGTATCTAATCAAATACTAGCAAAGAGTCCTCCGGCCACTTCACCAACATCCAATCTCTGATGATGCTTCCTTCTATCCCTTTGCCGCACATTTCTTCAATCGAAAATTTGTCATCGCTGTCCGTATAAGTATTATATAAGTAAATTCAACATTCTTTGTAGCTCCCATTTTCTCGTTAATATTTGAATTTGGTTGAGTTGCGTAGCTGCCTCGAAACGGTCGCCTTGTAAAGGCGCTGTTGTGTTCATCATTCGGACTTCTCGGTCAGCGTTGTGGTCTCGCTCTCGACCTTAGCGGCGCCATCGGCCTCTGCTGTGGACGGTTGCTGATCGGCATTGGGTGTCGCGTCTGTCACAACGCTGGGCGGCGGTGGCAGGGGGATGGGCTCTTGAATCTTGGTAGCATCTAGCGGTTGTGGCGTTGCTGGCTCTGCTACAGCTGCTCCTGTCTCTGCGGCCTCCTCTGGAGTGGCTGTTTCGGCAGCGGCCACAGCAACTGTGTCCGAAGACTGAGTGCCAGAGGCAACTCTGCCATTCTCCTCGGCCTTGGCGTCCAGCACATTGACGGATGCCTGAATGCATCTAAAAAAAAAGGAAACCACATTAGTTAAAGTACGCAGTTTTAAGCAAGAAAAAGTTCACTTACTTGATGGCTTCTTTGCGGGCTAGCCGAATGCTGTCCTTGCCATTGGTATCGATGGTGTCCAACTTAAGCAGATTACGCGTTAGCATCTCATCCAAATACACATACTCCTTGTCCTGGCGTGTGCCCTTGAATTGCTCCACCTTGGCCATTAACTCCAGTACATCGCGCTGTATGTCCTGTATCTTTTTGATCGAGTCCTGTGTGTGTGGCGTCTGTGGCGGCACACCAGCATTGGCCTCCGCACCCAGTTGCTGCTGCTGCTGTTGTTCTGGCTGTGCCTGAGTATTAAGTGGACCAGGACGCTGCGCTTGAGTGGGCGCATTGTAGGCTGCCTGTGGCTGCGACTGCGCCTGAGCTGATGCCGAGGCATAAGCCTGTGCGTGGGGCTGTGCATTGCCTGCGTTCTGATTTGGTATCTCCTTGTGGGCATTGATGATGGGCTCCGTGCGACCCTCGACAAAGATGGGTATGGTGCGCACATAGCTGCCGCCGGGCGTCTGTGGTGGCGGCGGAGTTTGTTGCTTCTGTTGCGGATGCGCCTGCTGCTGTGGCGGATAGAAAGATCGCTGAAATTGTGGCGGCTGCTGCTGCTGCCCTGCACCATAGTTTGCCTGCTGCACTGGTGGCGTTGTCTGTGTGCCAAATTGCTGTTGTTGATTTGGATGTGGATGCTGCTGTTGTTGGTACTGTTGATTCAGTTGCTGCTGCTCTGGCGGCGGTGCCGAGTGCGAGCGTAATGCTGGATCCTGCTCCGCGGCAGACTTGACACCCATGTCCATGGTATTGCGCAGACCGTGCTGGTTTAGATTCACAGTTGGCGCACAATCGACCTCAGAGCGACCGGCTACTGGGTCTTCCGTTTGGATGGCCGCATCGCACAGACGCTTCGAGGGCGACTGCACAACTGGATGCTGCTGAGGCTGCGACTGCTGTTGGGGCTGCTGATAATCTTGCTGATAGTATTGCTGCTGTGGATGATGTTGCTGCTGCTGCGGCTGCTGATGCTGCTGCTGTGGATGTTGTTGTTGTTGTGGATGCACCTGCTGCTGCGGCTGGTGGCGTGCGCCAAAGCCCGCTGGTATATACTGACGGAACTCCGATGGCAGTCTATTGAAGAAATCATCATCGTTGTCCATGTGAGTGTTGCCACCACCGCCGGGAATACGACCACGGCGACCCATTGTCGACATCTGTGGGAATCCAAAGTCTGCGGCATCGTCGAAATAATGAGAAAAATCATCATCAGCATCGGGATGCATTAAGTGCGGCTGGGGATTGTTTAGAGGGATATGGGGGGGATCGTGGAAACTATTCCGCTTACGTGTGCCGCCAAAGCCAGCGAAGGGATCGTGGTGCATTCGCCCCAGTCGCGAGCGTGGAAACATATTATCCATATCCATGTCCATATCGGGTTCGAATCCAAAGGTCGGCTGTAAATTCAAAATCACAATATTAGATTAAATTCGACAGTGATATAAAAACAAAAAAGAGCGGCATAGCTCAGTGGGCGAATTGTTTATAAATAAGCGCATGATTCATTCACACTCAATCGCAGCCATATTTGTTGTCACACACACATACTCGCACATATAAACCTCAGGTCGAGTGTTGTATATATAACAAACAATAACAATTTGCAGCTTCAGCAATAACAAGTGACGTCAACATATAAATAGACGCTTGTCTAACGTGACAAGACGAGCACTTAATGCACATACACACACACACGCACACTTGAACACACCTTTAGCAATAATGTGTGTAGTAGAAATTAACAGCTGTTCGTCAGCACGGACACAAAGTTCAATTGACAGTAAATGGGCCTGCCTTTCATTACCTATTTCAAGTTAATTGTTTGCTTTATCAGTAAACAGCGAGACAGCCAACGAACGTTTTACAATTCTCTTTAGCGCTTTGTACTTTTTTTTTATTTGTATTTCCGTTTACGAGATCGAGACGCGATGCGACGTGACGTGACGCACTCCGTTCAACTGTTTTCTTGTGAATGAGCGGCCGGCTGCTCACGTCGGGCCTTTTATAGTGAAGCAGTGAAACCCAACGAACGCCCACGACGATGTGCCGAAGTTATACTAGATTATTCTCGCAACTTCAGCGTGGGTTGCTCGACTTGGCGTGGAAATGGACAATTAATGTCTTTGCTTCTTCTATTCGTGAGTGTATATATTTAATTTATGATGTGTAATGCGCTATTAAATTCCAAAAACCCTTTTAATGCAATACAATTTAATGCAATTATGAGCCATCGTAATCCAATAAAATACACACACACACACACACAGAAATTCGTTATCATTAACAACAACGCTTTGAACACTAACAATTGATTGATAAGGATTCTCAATTATTCAGATTGCTGACCAATTGCTTGCTCAGCTGTCAAAGTATCGATAACTTTGAAGAGCATTATCTAGGATTTCGATAGAAACTGTTTTAAAATCTTTGACAGGCGATAGATAATAGCGTTTGTGGAGACTGGAGAGTTTTTAAATTAAAGTGTCGCAATCGATATTTTCGGTACGTCCATGCTGGCTGGCATTATCGTAATCATTAATAACCAAACTATTTAAAAATAATTAAATAAATTATTCTTAATAATAATATGCCATCATAAGCAAGCAGTAAAATAAACAATCTGATAATGCAACCATATACTGGAAGTACGTAATGGGGAAACCAGAAGATTTCTTACTAGACAATCCAATAAAATAATTTAAATTCTATTTTTTCAACTATGCAGGCAAAGCAAAGCATAAGAATTAATTCAAATTATTTCGAAAAATTAATTTTCATTTCGGGAAGATTCGAATTCTTTAGATTTTTAATTTCTGAGAGTCTACTTTATTTTTAATGCTTAATCTCTTTGATCCTGTCAATCAATAATGAATACGTTTTGGTTTCTAAATAGGGAACCGGATTAATTAAATATTTCGAAATTATCAACAAAACAAAAATGTTGCGGAAGTCAAGATTATTCTTTAATATTCTAGATTTGTTTGTGAATGACTCGGACAGCAAACATACATATCTACATATAAAGAAAGTTCCTAACTGCAGAATAAAAGAAAAGATGTCCTATAAGTTAAACTATTTACTGAAAGTAAATTTTGTAAATAACTTTAATATAAATAAAATAAAAAATTGAATAAAGTCTTATAAGATTTTCTATGTTTTACATATTTAAATAGTAAATTAGTTTACTCTGCAGTCAATTATAATACATAAATAGAATACCAGTAAAGAAATCTGTGCTAACTAGTATAAAATCAAATGGAAATTCTCTAGAATGTCAAATTTAAAAGGAAATTGACTAGATGCTTCCACTGTGCTGATCTATAATATAAACAATAGGATCGGATATGCAATTCTCAAAGTCAACAATTGCATAGAAATGTTTATAGATAGAGATTAACTAGATTAAGTCATTATCCGATGCGTTTATTATGACGATCGTGCAGACAACGTCACGGCCACGTTGCGTTGCCCAACAAGTTGAGCAACAACTGTTGCCGCCCACACGCATTCAACGTGTGTACATAATATACATGTATGTATGTATGTATGTATGTATGTATGTATATTGCCATTTAGACACCCACACATACATATGTACATCATTTGAGTATGTAAGTTGGTGCACCTACAACACAGCGACACAGCAAACAGACACAGCTGCGACAGAGTCGGAGAAACACAATTTTGCTCAGCGCTGTGATTTTTGTTGTTTTTGTTTTTGTATTTGCTTTTTTTTAATAAACTCTCTCGCGCTCTCTCGCTGCGAATCTCTGTGTGTAGCTGCTAGGCAGAGCATTCGCGTTTGTCTATCATTGTGTATATTCTAGAAATTGTCGAATATTTTTATAACGAACAAAAAGAACACAAGACAACAAAAAATGTTCTTGTTCATAAAACACTTGATACTTGGCGCATGGCGAGCAATAAGATTAGGTGGCCAATCAGCATTTACTCTTACTTGCTCTTGAAATGCCTGCCTGCCTGACTGCCTGCTTGTGGGAAATTTCCGTACGTGGTGGCACATTAATCATACGCCGCGTTGACTGCAAGCAGGCAACCCGAGTAGGTCAACAGTGTGTGCACACATACTTGACACACTCTACGTAGGGGATGAAACTGCACTACATACCAGCTGATTGCAGGTGCCAGTGCGAAAGAGAGAGAGACTACACATACGCACACACATGAACGCACAAATACATATGTATATGTGAGCTCCAGGGGGTCGAACGCAATTCACTTTTACGCAACATCGGCGCCTTGTTTATTTATATAGTACACATATTGAGTATGGGAAAAACCAGCTTTTGAAGGATTCACTACAATAAAAAAAACCAGCGTTTCATCATTGGAACGAATTAAATTGCCACTGTCTTGAGGTGAAGGTAATTGTCGTTAACAATGATACAACAATAAAAGCGACCTTGTCAGGCGCCAATATACACGATACTATATTCGTCTACGACCTTGGCGACGTCGATTTTTAGTCTTACCTGAAAATGTTGCTGCTGATTTGTGGGAACCTGGTGATGATGCAGTGGCTGCTGTTGCTGCTGCTGCGGATGCTGGCGTGGTGATCCATATGTTGCTGGCTGCTGTTGCTGGTTGTTGTAGTACTGGGGATGCTGGTAATTCTGCTGCTGCTGCTGCGGCGAGGAGCTGTGCATATTGCCGCCGTAGTCACGATTGATGGGTATGCTAATGCCGGCTCCAGCGGGCGAGCCGTTGCCGTTGCCAGGGTTGCCGCCGCCACTGGCCTGATTTGCTGTTATCATTGTTGGCTTCATATTGTTGGCTGCCAGAAGCGAAGCGAAGCGAGTCCTGTCTCTGCAAATCGTTCGTCTACGTTGCCCTCGTTGCGTCTCGAAACGCTGCGACTAATTTCGAAATAATATGCTTTGAGTTTTGTGGCTGGCGCTGTCTATGTTTTTGTCGGCCAGAGGCAAAGGCAGGTTCACCTTGAGAGCGACAACGGCGGCGGTTTTGTCCGTTGATTCTCGTACGTTCCACACACACACACACACTCACAACTACACGTACACGCACGCACACAGGCACAGCCGGCTGTTGTCGATCTGATTACGATACGTTTCGATTTTCTGTTGTGTTGCGTATGTGCGATATTTATCGCGTTTGTGTCACGCTTTTGTTTCAAGCTAACTGCGGTTAGCTTTTTTGTTGTTGCTTTTTAGCTTTCAACTGGCATTCGCCCCACTGACTTTTCCACACAGCAACAACAACAACACCAAACAATCTCTGCTAATTGCTGCGATTCGTCTTCGTCTTCCACTGCTGGCGTGATGTCACTCTTTGGTTACACTTTCTACGGCAGCTACGACGACGGCAAGCAGCTGCTCACTCTCCACAATAATAATAATAACAACAACAACTGGCTATTTCGTATTTCCGTTGGCCGTTTTTAAAGCGGCCTCTCTCACTCTCTCGCTTTCGGGCTGCGTTTGTGTGTGCGATATGGATGCTTTTGTATTTATATATATTCAATTCAAATATACAACACCTATAGATTTTTATTTTTGCACATTGCCACTGCACGCACACACACTCACACTGACACACTGACACGACCACGTAGTTAGTCGTCCACTAGTCCGTATTGTCGACAGCTACTTAATTTACGTCGCTTGTGTCCACACTGCTCACTGCCAAAGTTGCTCGTTGACTGAACGCAAAACGTTCGAACGCTTTCAACGTACGTTCGCTATATGGGGCTGCCTTTGGCGTCGACGCAGACCCCTCAAAGCTCTCTCGCTCTCTTGGTTAAGAACGAGCTCCCGTTCGCTCTTCTCTCTCGCGTTCTTCGTGTCGTGCTCTCTTTGAGCTGCCACGCGGCCTGTTAACTTTCTTAGCGACGCTTCAATCATTGTCAGTTAAGGCCTAAAATGGTAAATGCTTTTGTTACTGTGTGCCAATAAAATGTCAATTGCACTGCCTTTCTCAATGGTCAGACAACTCTCTCTCTCTTTCGCTCTCTATCTCTTGACTCTCTGAGTTGTTGTCAGCTCATTGTGATCTGCGATCGTGGGCCACTTGAGCGCCAAGATTCATACACATCAGATTTATAAATAGCCAATGGTGGAAATAACAACTGAAACAACAACAACAACAAGAGCATTCATCAGCTGAGTATCCAAAAGCAGTGCGAGAAGAGAGCCGTGAGCGGCGAGCGCAGAGCGTGCCAAATTCCACAGCCAGCAGAGTTGGCAGTCGCATGGCTTCTGGAAGCAGCTCAGAGCAAACACACACATGCATATGTACATATATGTATGTGTGTACATATATCTATTAAGCTGACAGCGCCACCTACATTGAGCGGCAACTGCGTCATGAGTTGTAGTTGTTGTTGCTGCACCTACGCGGAAGATAAGCGGCCGCCATTGAGCGGACGCAATCGATGTTTCTATCGATCGGCATGCGTATCGATAATGTGACAGTTTCCGTTGCGCGGCATTGTTCGCTGTAATCGGAACATGTAATTGAATTCGAGCAGCTGTTTTCAACACACATTTTACTTTGCCAAGATTTGTGATGCGTCAGACTCTCGTAGACTGTCGCCGCATTTCATTGGAAGAGGTGTAGGTATGTATAAATATACGTACGTATACATAATACAAATATCGCCTGGTCACCGACACGCCTACACAACAGAACAGTGCCATGGCGTTGTTGTTGCTGTTGCTGTTGCCGCTGTGTTGCTGTGTTGCCGCTATTTGCGTTCGATGTATTTTCCAAATGATTTTGGGCGTGGGCAACAACAACACGACGGCTGATGATCAACAACGCTGGCAGCTGAGCATATAAAACTTAAATAATTCATATTTAAATATTGCACAAATTCGTATATAAATATTTAGTATATAGAATATGTATGTATGTATACAAATCAGAATTTAATTTGAAACAAAGCAAAACACAGCATTACTCGCATATTGTAGTAAGTAGTCACAAATTGTATAGTGTGTAGCCTCGCGTGCCTCTTATGGGGTTCTGGGTCGTCAAAAAAACCAACAAAAAAAATAAAACCGAATAAAAAACAAAACCCCAAAACGGGAGCTGCTCTCGCGATGAGTTGGCAAATTGAGAGATTATGGATCATGGCAACGGATGTGCGGTTGAATAAGCTTTTTGTCCATGAATGCTGAATGCGATGATTGGCCTTTCACCTGACTGCCGAATGCTTAGATGGACACTTGCCGGTCAGCTGCACCCACTCTCTCTCTCTCTCTCTCTCTCGCTCTCTCTCTTGCACTCTTGCTCTCAACATTACATTCCTTTTGGTAACTGTGATTATATAACCACATGGAAAGGTTGCCCCATGTGAGCCAAAGCGTTGAGTTGACTCAAATCTAGTTCTGCCCGAAGGCAAACTCGAGTGTTTTCATTTGGCGCGCTTCTGTCGTAAGTATCCCGCAGTGCGCATGACGACGCGACACAACATTGGTCCTTCATTCATGTGGCTCGGTTTTATGCATCTCACTCATTTTGGGACTCGAGCTCAGCAGCGACTCCGTCGCAAATGGCAGAGTCAGTCTGTGACCAGCGTTTGAGGCGTTTGAAACGCCTTTCAACTGTTCGGGGGCTCAAAGCTCTTTCCTCCTTTTTTATTCTCGCGCCGTTGTTGCGGTTTGGACTTTGTTATTTTGTTGTTGTCGTTGTCGCTGTCGCTGTTGTTGTTGTTACTCCATTCGTTCGGTGCTGCTGCTGCCTTTTCAAACATATATACACACAGCGCTTTTGGTTCCGTTTCTACGATTTTTTCCTGCAGCTGCATAACGCAGCAACATGGACTAAAAATAGTTTAAGACTCTCAATAAATAAATGACTATCTGTCTGTCGGTCTGTCTGTCAGACAGTTGTCAGTAGGCCGTTGCCAGTTATCAGTGAAAGAAAACAAATTGTCAAGTAAAAGAAAAATAAAAGGAAAAACAAAAGTTAATTCAATCAAAATTTAACGCTGCGGTTGCCGCTCTGGCTTCGCCGCTGACTTCGCCACTCGCTCCGAGCTGTGTGATATAACAGCAGTAACAGCAGCAGCCGTGAAGGAGTCACTGACACTCGCAGCGAAACGGAGTTTGCTACTGTTTCCGCTTTTTATATCGTATTCGTGCTGCAATCAAATCGCGCCAAATGCAAAGCCATTGACTGTGACAAACAACAAACAGCAGCAGCAGCAGCCGAAGCAGCCGCTGTGAGTGGTCGACAAATACACAAAAATTCAACGTAAGTATTCCTGACTTTCCCTCGCTCACACCGTCGTGGAACACCTGCGACATTATGGTTAGAAAATTACCCTACAGGATGGCGTAATTTGCAGTTTGTTGTTCCCTTTCTTTGCTTTCTTTTGTTCTTCTCGGGTTTTTCTAGCCGATTTTTATGAGAGTACTACGCAAAATGTCTGCACGCAACTTGAAAATTAGCGTAGCCCTTGGATTCCCCGTAGTCCGTCTAAAATCGTTGCTCACACACACTCAACACACTCACACACCGGGCGTATGAGTAATATTGTGTATGCGACCTTATAATGCTCATGTGCTTTGTGTACTGTGTTCTGTGTTTTGGCTCTGGCTCTAAATTGGTGTGAAAATGCCTCTAAACGTGCCATCCATTTCACTTACAATATATATTCTGCAAAAACAATTCGATGGCCCTGGGACATGGAACGTCAAAGCGTTTTCCCTGCACTTTCACAGCTCAGCGCTGAGCGAGGCATTCATTTTAAATGACGATAATTGGCGATTGCCCATTGACGACCGACGACCAAAGACCAACGACGACGATTCATTTGTTCGATACTCATGTCAGAGTTTCGCTTTCATTCTGTCTGCTTGGCAATTTATAAAGGGAGAATGAAGTAATAGAAATAGGAGAAGTAATGGTAGATGCAATTGAGAAATTTATAATTGCTGTAAGAGAAGGTTAAAAGTTTCAATATTTGTTTTATGTTGGAATAAATGTAATAACACTTTCATTTAAAAATTATTAAATAAAAGTAAATTTTAGTACATTAAAAATGTTATTTATTCTAACAGTAGATAGGATTAAGTGCAGGTTAAGAGTAAAAGTAGAAGTATCGGTGAAGGTAGTAGTAGTCAAAGTTGTAAGCATATAGAATAATATTGTATTTATATTTAGTAATGTTATTTATAGTTATATTAATATTTTTATATGTATAAGTCACACAAAGAAAAGTAATATTAATAGTTTTTGTATATTTGTATTTATAGAAGTAGGAATAAGTGGGAACTCAGAATTAATTCAGATTTAATATTTGAGTATAGTTGAGTTTCTGAACTGACATGAAGAAGAACATTTATATTTAATATTGAATAAATTCTTTCTTCCTTAGCATAGTTCATTAATAATAATTGGAGATAATAATGAGAAATTCCTTTGCATAATTTTTCAATATTTCTTTTTATTTTCTACGTAGGTTTGTCAATATTTTATTCATAATTTTTCTGAACTTTAGTTTTTCTACCGATGTTGTTCTAGCTCAGTTTGTAAAAAAAAGTATTTCTAGCTTTATAGTAAATGATGTAATGGAAGTATAATTGTACTAGGGAAAGTGAGAGCCCTGTTATTAGCATTTCTACTGCAAAAAAAGTGTTAATTTAGTAGTACACTTTAGTAGTTAAAAACTAGTTATAATAACATTTGTATTATTATTTCAAACTGCAAAATTATATACTACATATTTGATTAGTGGTAAAACTCACATTCGTTGGCACAGTTAATTGACTCCTTGGAGTACAGTTTTCCTTAGCCAGGCCGGAAAATCTAATGAGCTTCAATTTACGAACTTCGCTCTTAATTTCCCCTGTTGCGCACACGTGATAAATTTTGATGTCGTTGTCCCCATCATTTCGTATGCAGAACGAAATTAGTATGCAGGATTCATTCGCTCAACTCACAAAACCCGTCTACTACCCCATGATAAATTATGTATTTAAATTAAAACTCTGTTGCCACGAGAGTGAAGTGTTCCATTCGGTTGCAACATTTCCACTTAATTTCATCTAATTAGTGACCTTCGTGGAGACGCCCATTGCCATTGCATTTCCACTGACACTGGTTTGACGACCTTGCAACACAAAAAAAAAAAAAGAAAAGTTTTCCTCCCTCTTCGGGTTAGAATGACAAGCATTCATATGAATGAGAGAGTATGAATAGCTGGTTCGTGTTTACGAGTGTCTGCAGCTGAATGCAGTTAATTACCCAGACAGAGAGAGCATGTTATGAGCTGGAACACAGCTCCTACTCCCTCTTCGACTCTTGAGACTGGCTAATCACAATTCAATGGCATGTTTGCTGCGATTGCAACACTTTGTCATTGTCAGTGGCAAGCCTCTTGGCTGGTCAGCAAATTTTTTGTTGCTCGCTTGTTTGTTTGGGAGCTGCAAATATTTAGCTTAAACATAGGCTTCACAGCAAGGACATGCTGTTGAATAGCAGAAATCAGCAGTTTTGCCTTCGCCCCGATGTTGTTTTTGCTACTTGTATGCTAATAAACTATTTTATGACAGCACGTGGTTCGTTTTGCCGGCTGTCGGCATCGGGCATCGGGCATCGAAAGCAGCAACATCAACATAGGCCTCGGCGTCTGCTCGGCTGCCTTGCCACTTCAGTATCTATGTCGGCAGACTTATCCTGACATTTGACTGCCTTCAGACAAAGAGGCGCTGCGCCCACACTCCTCCCCTGAGAGCGGGGCGGAGTGGGGGGTACGACATTTCCGCCTATAAAAGTGAAAAACATTTCCGTTCTGGCTTTCTTTAGCTGTTTGCCTCATATGTTGACCCGCCTTTGAATTTATTTAAACCTGCAAAAAAAAGCGAAAAACAAAACTTAATCGCTTGTATTTATGTGTGCGTGCCTGAGCTTCTGACTGCTGCTACAGCTCCAGCTCCTTGGGGATTGTCTGCGTGTGTGCGTGAGTGTGTGTGTGTGTGTGTGTTTGTGTCCTCTTCTTTTAGGCCAAACTGTGGCAGACATTTATTACAAACAGTTTGCACAGTGCGCTGAGCTTCGGGCAAACAATTGAAGCCGCCATTCGCCATTTGAGTCAGCGACTTCCTTGCCCCCGCACACTTCTCTAGTCGAGGATTGGATCAGGCGACTGGAAATGGAGTCATAAAGCGACAGTCCATTAAACTTGCAACACTGTGTCTCTCTCTCTGTGTGATAGGTGTGTCATTGCCTGCCATTTGCATGCCCAATATATATATTGTTCTATGTAGTTAGTTGTATGTAAGTTTGTACATATTTTATTGCTGATGTAGAATGTGTAAGCGATATAATTGACTCTGTGTCAGGCAATGGATTTAGCCGTGGCCAAGCCGCACGCCATGGGACGACATGTTGTTTCTTTTTACAATTATTGACTGCGCCACAAGGCTAAAAGCGCCGCTAATTTATGCAGACAGTTTTTCACTCGAATTACATTAAAATCCATCCATTTGGGACGTGAACACTGGCGAAATGATGATAAGGAAATCGGCCTAAAAGAAAAACTCTGCTGCCGAGTCTAGTCCTTGCCAATTAGCAAAGTGAAAAAAAGCTGGCAGCAAAAAGTCGCTGCTCTTCCCCTCGCTTTAACAATAACAAGCATCTAGGCTTGAAGGCCAACCATCCCCCCACACACACACACACAGCCAGCCACATTCCACATTTCACAGCCACATCCTTTCCTGTTGCCTGCCATGACCTCCATGCCACTCGGCAAACATGCTGCCAAAGTCTTTAATTTGATTAAAGCCTCTGCTCTGCCAGCGGTCATCTATTTGATGGCCATTTTCGCCGCGCCTAAAGATATGCAACACTTTTTTCTGCCTCGCTCGCCATCTTTTTTTTTGGCATCGGAACTAGTTGATTTTTTTTTTTGTTCGGCGCAGACTAAAAGTAAAGATTGATTTTCATTTCATTGATGCCATCGAAAATATTCGACGCAGTTAACTAGTAATAATTCACGTCTCTTTTTACTATACGCTATAGAGATTGATTGAATATTGACTCTTATAGTATAATATAGAAGGCAAAACAATCACGACAATTGTGTGTAATAACTTTAGACTTGTGAAAGCAATGATGGATGGTATGGATAATTGTCCTACGAACATTTAATTTGAAGTTAACTGCGTAGTAATAATAACATTAATCGCAAAATATAATAAATTAGATTTTAATCTTTTAAATTCGAGCTTCAAATTTTTAGATTGGGAAAAGGTCTACTTAATGGTATATTTTGCACTCTATGGTATATTCTAAATGTTGTACTATATGTAGCTATTGGAATATTGATATATTTTAAGTATTTTTGTGGAATATTTAAAATGAATACCGCTCTGCTTTGATTTTAGGTGTAGTTTTCTTACTGGTTTGTTATGGAAAGCTTAAAGTATAAACACATTACAAATTTTAAGTAACAGCATTTATCAGCTCTTTAAAAATTTTAAATTTATTCTAATTTAAATTGCTTAGATAATTACATTTCGGGTGTAATAGTTCAATGTGCAACTTTCGACATTTTAATGCATAGTACTTTACAACTTTGGAATTGTATTTGCTATAGAAGCGAGGCAATTTCAATGCCCGATTAACTATGATGCTCTCATCTGTGCTGACACAAATGTCCAAATGTGATAGTCCTTAAACCATTTGACCATGGACTAAGCGCACACGGCGACTGCAAAGATGCCATAAATCTTCTCTTATCCCTCCCGCCGTCAGCTGAACGACATCATACGTAGTTCTATATCAATTGAATTGAATTGCGCCAAAGGACATTTTGCAGTGCACTGGCTGCTTTACTATTTTTAGGCACTGTGTAATGTGCAAGGTGCACAATTGCAAAAGCCCAGCCAGAGCAGCATGTCGATGATGCCGCAAAGTCCCTCAACAGGCGCAGTTGACTGATCAATTGCCTGCGATGCCAGCGATAATATTTCTAATTGCTTTGCTGTGTGTGTCCTTAAGCTGATGGAGAGAGGATGCGGGCGGGCGGGCATGGGATGGGACGGACATTCATTAGAACACTCGTGGCATTGTTAAGCGGCGGTTGTGTTGCTTAATGACAGCTGCTGGCAGCAATAATGTGCCACACGTGCCCTATCTTTGGGCCATCTCACTTGTCACTCACTCTGTGGCAGTTTCGCATTCTCGCAGTCAATTTAATGCCCACGCACAACGCTCACTCGCTCTCGCTCTTCCTCTCTTTGTATCTGTCCCTGTGGCAGGTGACAGTTGGCAGTTATGAAATTTAACAAAGCGCCACTTTTGCCTCATTGCTCCAACTTGAAAACTTATGTAAATGTGCGGTGAATGTACCAAGTATGCAGATACAGGTAGAAGTGGTCAGGTGTGAGATGAGGCAACGGCACTTCATCAAGCAACAGCAGCCTCAGTCTCAGTCTCAGTCTCAGTCTCATTGTTGAGTTACATAAGTCAAGGCCTGAGATGGCACGCTAAGCTAAGCCAAGCAGCGACTTGACTTTATGATGAGCCTTCCTTTGTTTTCATGGTTCTTGGAACCACAAAAGGCAAGGGCAAAGCAGTCAACCAACTGTTGCGACATTATCCATGCCACATTGCCACATCCATCCTACACCACCATAGTCCACACGTCGATATGCTTGTGTCTGTTTTGGCATATTCTGAATCATTCTACCCGAAGCACGAACTGTGTGCAAGGGTATCAAGAGTTTATGCTAATCTGAAATGCCTAAAACAATTTCAGTCTTATACTATATATGTATATATTCTTTTATTATATTAATATTAAGATGTTTTTCTGTCCTTTCACATCAACAGCTAAATCTTAGACATTAAAATAGCTGTAGTTACCTAACTTGGGCTGGGTGTTGCTTGTTTTTCAACTTTGTCACAATAACTTTTCACTCTACAAAATTTGAAAAACAAAAATCAATTTCTTGGTTATTTGAAAAGTTAAAAGTCAAGCTCTTGCAAGGCACAGATAGTAAGCTTATAAAAGTTTAACAATTTACTTTCTGTTGTACTAAAAAGTTCAGCTGACACCATTTATAGTTCAGCTATAACACCATTTCTTATACATACATGTATGTTTGTACTATAGATATTTATTTATTTTGTTTATATTAAAATCGTAAAGGTTCACATGGCTGTCAGGTATCTAAAAGTCTAGATTGTGGCTTTTACATTTGTTTGTTTGTATTGAGCTAAATGCCAGCCCAATATTCAGCAACCATTTCTCACTTTCTTTGCCGCATTGTCTGACTGTCTGTCCGTCTGTCTGCCTGACTGTCTTCTGTCACTAATGAGATGCAACAAAAGGCGTCACGACGTCAAGGTTTGTTTACTTCCGCGACGGATGCGACGGTTCTATTGTGTCTACGCCTAGGTCACTAGTCGACTGCTGCTGCTCGTACATTGTCTGTCTATGCAGAACTTGGCTTTGACTTGTGGCAGCTACTGCTCCTGCTACTGTCCTGCTGTTGCTGTTGTTGATGTCGCGACGTTGTGTTTTGTTGTGGTGGTAACGATGCACCGGAGCCATGACAGTCAGAGAAACAGCTCAACAGCTGCTGCCACTTGCACTTTCAACAATAGCTCAGGCAGACACATAGACCAAGTGATAGTAGTTGTAGCAGGGACATGCCACACGCCACACGCCACATGCCACACCGTATTTGCCGCCTTCGCATTAGCTTAGGCTTAGTGCCCTCAGCCTTGGAATGACATTTGCCCTGAACTTGTCCAATATACTTAACGGATTTTCCTTCGTTCTTTATTTTATTATGGTACTTTCAGCATTTTTGGTCAATTCCTTTGACAATTGCAGGCAGGTGGTGTCCCCAACATTTAAATGAAGAAACATGGGAAATGGCATGAACAAGGTAAGTTACATTACTTTCCGTGCAATGTCGCGACATTTTTTTTTTTTGAATAAATTGACAAAACTTTGTAACTTATTCGTTTATTCAATAATTTTAAAGGGGGCACTTCATGCATAATATAGTATTTTGAAAAGTTAATTCGCATTTAAAACTTTAGATATTATAGAAACAAATACAGAGGTAGTATCCAATGAAATGTTTGTCCGTTTAATAATTTAAATACAGCGATAAGTCTACAGTATGTTTAACATATCGATAATTTAGTTTGAATTTGAAACTTTCGATGACGCAGTAGTAACCAGTGCTGCAGCTATCAAAGACTGCGTGTATCGATATCATAGCAAGTGATCGCTGAAATCACCAATTGCAGTTAATTTCTTCGGAGTTTACAATATATGTAGTATTTTTAATTGTGTATTCGTTTTTTCTTCAAATATAAATAACAGAGACACCGCCAGCTAGTTGTCAAGGCAAGGTTGTGCTAAGCAACATCAAATAAACAAACAAACAAAAAAAGAGTTTATAGCTTCGCAGAGTAAACAACATCGAAACACAGATTTCTATAAATGTTTAATTTAGTATTCGGACTGGAAAATTTTAAATGGGGAATGAGCAATGTAAATATCTTTATCTCACACCAAAATTTAAAACAATTTAAATACTCATCATTCTGTTTAGGTCTTGCCGGGACTGTATGTGGGCAACTACCGCGACTCCAAGGATCACCAGCAATTGGACAAATTCAAAATCTCGCACATCATTGCCATACATGACAGTCCAAGGCGTCTGCTGCCGGTATGGATCGATTATCATTGCCTGATCCATTACCAAGCATTTAACTACTCCCTTTATACTTTTGCAGGACAAACACTATCTCTGCGTGATGGCCTCGGATACCCCCGATCAGAATCTATCGCAATACTTCTCCGTTTGCAATGATTTCATACATGCAGCACGTCTGCGCGAGGGCAATGTGCTCATCCATTGTCTGGCGGGGATGTCGCGCTCCGTCACAGTCGCTGTGGCTTATATTATGACGGCTACGCATCTGAACTGGAAGGAGGCATTGAAGGTGGTGCGCGCTGGTCGCGCTGTCGCCAATCCCAATGCCGGATTCCAGACCCAGTTGCAGGAGTTCGAGCAATACAAGCTATCCGAAGAGCGACGGCGATTGCGCGAACGTTTTCCCTCGTCGGCTCTTGAGCAGTTGGATCGCATCAAATGTGGCCTGGCGCTGGACAACTATCAGGAGCTGTTGCAGAATCGTGACATCTGCGAGGGCAACTGTTCTCGCGGCGAAAAGTGTCCAACAGGTGCGATTGTTTCCACATTCCCCAGGTTAGCCGCTGTCTGCGGCATGTCTATGGTGGGTCCACATGACTCAACGCCGACCTCGCCGACAAGGACCACTTATAATCCAAATGAGACAGTTACGTTGAAGTTTATTATTAACACGTGGCGCACCAGGACATATGATAATTCGGAGAGTCCCACTGGTTCTGCTGACGATCACATCAGTGACTCAGAATACGAGTCGAAAGATAATTTCGACTATTCTAGCGATTCGAGCAGCTCGGCTGAGACGATGATGCCAAAGGTGACCTATTTCACGCCCAAGGTTAATGATGGACGCTTTGTCAAAAATCTGGATAAGCCAGAGACTAGTGACGGGCTGGAAATCGCAAAGCAGTCTAATAGCAAAGAGAGTGGGCGTAAAAGCAAACGCAAGTCATCCTATAAACGCAAAACGCAAACGCGGAAAACCAAGACGAAGCATTAACTTGACATTCACTTCTCTTTTAACTATAATAAAAAATGATTTAATCGTGAGTTGAGCATTTACTTTTTGTCTTTTGTTATCCTTGCAGGCGTCTGTAATATGGATCCCAGCAAAGGACTCTTCCGACGTCGACCGTCAAGCGCCTCCACGCACTCTCGACTGCGTGCCCAGTCCTCCAATGCCAACCCTAGCTCCTCGCCAAGCATGCTGAGTGTGGCCAGCGCTGCGGCAGGCGGCATCTCTTGTGGCTCGGGTGGCATCAGCGGTGCCGCCCAGTCGTGTCCCACATCGCCCAAGCACTCGCCGGTGCCACGTCGCTCGATGGGCAACGAGCGAAGCATACCCGAAGATGAGGTTGCCTGTCCACAGCCGACGACGACGACAAGAACGGCGACGAGCACCAATCCGACTACCTCCAGTGAAGCGGCTGAGTATGCGGCAGCCATTGAGGATGCACGCCGCGAACAACAACAGCGTCAGCTGCAACGCTCTCCATCGCGCCAAAGTCTCAAGGCAGCCGGCCGAGGCAACTCTATGGGCAGCAGCAATGCGGGTCGAGTCAGCAGCGCTGGAACACGCAGCAAGGAGCCGCCAGTTGCGGAGGGAGCACAGCTACAACGCAGCGCAAGCACTGTGAGCGGTTTTGGGGTGCGACCTCGCAGCAGTCCAGCGGGGTTGCATGCCTACACAGGTAGCTAATCCTCTTGAGCATTTGCAGTGCATCTAGCTTAAATTTTACCTCTTTGTTTTGAATAGGTTCGGTGCCGTCGTCTGCGCATGGCTCGCGAGTGGATCTGCGGGATATTGACAAGGGATCGGCCATTTATTTGGGCTGCTCGGCGCCACGTGCCTCCACATTATCAATTGCCTCGTCGCGTGGCTCGTCCAGCGGTTCGGCACCACCGTCACCTTGCCACACGCCACCGTCGAGTCCACGGCACGGTATCAAGAGGCATGATTTGCACTACAAACTATCCGAAACTTGGTTAACATAATTCTCTTTCACCCTCGAACAGATCTACCAGCATAGCCAAAAAGCCCAGATGAAGTCCACGTAACTGTTATCGATTTGCACCCATTTTAAAAACACGCGCTCGCGACCTGCACTACTTGGAGCACCTTGTCCAGATCTCACTTACTCTGTGGATGTCTATTAATCCGTGTGGTGACTTTGCTTGATGGTCTTTTCATTGGTGTTTCTAATTTGTATAACACTTTTGCTGATCAAGTGGCAATTCGACAAGTGCTGCAGACCTGATCGATAGACAATGGAAACGATAGCATTGTTGTGGTCGGAAAGAACCAGCTCGATGCATGTTTTGTTCTTTTCAGTTCATTGGCAATCAAATGGAACCACGTTGAGTTCATTTTTTAAACTAAACTAATTACGCGCCTTTTGTAGTAATCAATTGTTAGCTATTCTCTCTTTAAACTTGTCCATTCGAAGCAACAACAGCAAGAACGCTGCTTAGTAAATTGTTGAGCAATTTTCTTTTGTATTACGAATGCAAACTAAGAAAACGAATTAATCAAAATAATGAAATACAGCAAAAGAAAAAGATAAAAGAAATTATAAATAGAAATAGAAAAATTGTTGACACACTATTTTTTTCAGAGACGCATTTAAATAATTATCCACATATATGTATGTGTAGATGTATATATGTATTTTACATATATATGCATGCAAAGTATATACATATATATTTATTATAAAACATATTTGTTGTCAGTTGAAAGTGGGGAAAGTATAGCTCCATTTTTGTTAGTTTTTTACCGAAACGAGCCGCCGCCGCCACCTGCAAGTGCTTTGGCAGTCGAACAATAAATAATTGCAAATTCTAGTTATAACAAAAACCGAAAAATGATACAAAAATCATACATATACAGTTATATGAATATGATGTGAGAAATTTGAAATGCATATATTTATATTTTATGTAGATGAATATTGTTGTTGCAAGCATTTTGATATGAACAAGAAAAACCAAACCGAATCAAAGCATTATACACGCCTAGACTTGTATAAAAATTGTTATTTAGTAACTTGTTGAATTGAGTAGTTTATACTTATACACATTATATATTATACACTTGATGAAAATTGTTATTATTCGACCATTCCACACACAGACACACACGCACACAATCACATATTTTTAAAGTTAAGAAAAGAGAAGAAACAAAAAAGCAAAACAAAACAAAATTTAAAGAATTTTCAAAATTACAAAATTACATTTTATGCATTAAAGTGCGCTTTAAAGCTTGTGGCTTATCAAAAACAAAGAAAAATCGAAAAACTTAGAGATGAGGAAATTATGGCAGAAAGAACACATACATATAAATACATATATATCTAGCAAAACTAAGTTCAAACAAAAGCAATCAAATTGAAGAAATTCCCTACTAGAAACTATGTAATACGTACTTATATACAAACTATTTGAAATTTTTGCAAGCTGGCTTTCGCAAGAGTTCAGAGATTAGAGATTGGGAGACGGGTCTGCAAAGAACCCACAATGAAATGCACAAATTGGTTTTAAACTCGAATATATATAAAAAGAAACAAAAACAAAACGTTAAGTTTGAACGCTATGCAGTACAATTATAAAGCAAATGTCTTCAAGACAAACCAAAAACAAAACAAAATAAATTTAAATAAAACTAAATAAATAATTAAAGCTGGACTCTATATTCATACCTATGGTGTAAAGGTAATCGAAGTAAAATTTGTTACATATATATATGATTTATTTATTGATATTTAAGATTATGCTACTCGCTAAACTAGCGTATTTGTTTTATGCAACGACTAGATTTATAATCACTCTCACAATATGCTGATACTACAGTTTCCACACAACATCTAGAAATGCCTCCGTTAAGTTTGAAGACAACACTTAAAGCATAAGAGGGCTAACAAGGGCTGAACACCATGATAATACTCGTCTAAAGATACTGTTGACAAATTCTACTATTTATGATTCCTGTACTTTAATAATGTGCTCCTCCTCCTCCTCCTCCTGGTCACACTTCAACGTGATTCAGCAGCAGTGGCGTATCGACAGTTGGATAGGAAGAAGGTCGCCGCTTTTGTTGCAGCGTATCGAGATGTTCGATGCTTTGGCAGGATAAAGTCGACTCTTCGTAACGTGAATGCGTGGAGCCACCAGAGGATCGGCGCAGTCCCGTGTACGAATCCACTTCAAGCAGAGCCTCATCACTAAACAATGCAATTATATTAGTTATGTTCACATAAATATTATATTTAACTAACCTATGATAGCGATGATGCTCCAGCATATTTCCAGCAGCAAAGCGCAGCTTCTTTGGCGACTCTAAGCTGGAAGAACGCGTTAGCGAGTTACGTGGCAAATTCTTTTGCTTCAGCGAGGATCGTATGCCACAATCGTTAGTCTGCTCCTGTGCCTGCTTAATGGTGCCCTGTATAAATTTGTTCAACGCACGTGAGCCACGACGCTGGGAGCGCTCATAGGTGCGACGCACTCGTGCCTCCTCGTCCTCACCCATTAGCCAATAGGTACGCTGCTCTCCCTTGCCCTTCATCGAGATGACGCCACGCTCTTGGCAATGATAGCCACCCAGGCGCTCCAGCAGCTGACGGCACTGCCAGCTGCAGTGAATCTTGAGAGGAACACCACTCGATTCCATGCGTGAAGCCGTGTTGACAGTGTCGCCAAAGAGGCAATAACGTGGCATCTTAAGACCCACGACGCCGGCACAAACAGGTCCCGAATGTATGCCAATGCGTAGCAGTAATCGATTGGTGGGTCGATGTCGTATCTTAAACTCGGAGACGGCGCTGAGCAAATGCAAGGACATGGTGGCTATTTCAGCAGCATGCAGATCGCCATTGCGCAACGGCAGGCCAGAAACAACCATATAGGCATCGCCAATGGTTTCCACCTGCAAGTGAAACCCCAATTAATATGCATGTCCGAGTAAGATTGCTACCAAAAACATCACTCACCTTATAGACATCATAATGGCCAATGATGGAATCGAAGCAGGTGTAGAGATCATTGAGAAAGTCGACCACTTGCAGGGGCGAACTCTCGGCGGACATGGCCGTAAAGCCGACAATATCACTAAAATAGATGGTGACCTGTTCGTAGTGCTCGGGATCCACTTTGTGTCCCTTCTTCAGCTGATCGGCCACGCAGCGCGGCAGCATCTCATGCAGCAACGCATCAGTCTTCTTCTTTTCCTCCTGCAACTGATCGGTGCGATCATCGACCAGCGCCTCCAAATTGTTGGCATACTTCTCCATCATGGCCATCATATTGTCAAATATATTTGGACGCATGCCCTTCCTCAATGGCCGCAACTTAGTGCGTATTGTCTTGAACTCGGGTCTATCCTCAGGCCGCTCTGCCCAGCATTCGCGCAAGCACTCGCTGACGCAATCGAAGGCCGTCTCCAGGGGCTGTAACGAGGGGCGATAGGGATGCACTTGATCCTGTGGCTGCATGACCTTTTGCAGGCACTGCATGGGCGTCAAGCCCGTCTCGCCGAAGGGTCCGCGTCGTACATGCATCTCGTAGAGGATTATGGCAAAGGAATAGGCATCGCCCCGCTGTGTACCCATCACCAGTGAGGATGGGCCCTGACGCAGCAGCTCTGGTGCACGATAGAGCAACTCTGTCAAGAATAAATAGTAGAATTTAACATCGATTTAATTGGAAGTACTGGTTTAACGTACTCAGACATTTGGCAGACATGTGCTGCATGTCCGTGGAGTTGTCCTCGATGCCTTGCTTAAAGGCAAACAAACCAAAGTCCGTCAGCTTGACCACCCAACGTGAGTCGACCAGGCAATTCGATGTGCACAGCGAGCCATGGAAGCGGATGGGCGATTCGTGCAAGTAGATGACGCCCTGCGGAAGGAGAAGAAAGCTCTCACAAACAGTAAACGGAAAAGGAAGCGGAATGGGGATGCAGAGGAAGAGGGGGAATGGGGATGCCATTAGTATAATGTTACACAGCAGCACTCACGCGTATAATGTCCGCCACCATGGAGGCAATGAACATGTTGTCCAGCTTGACGTCCTCGTTCTCCAATATGTCCTGCAAAAGCACAAAAGCAATAAGGGATGGATTTTTGCGGCCCAATCAAGAGCCACTACTGACCTTAAGGCTGCCACGCGTGCAATATTCGCTGATGATGCAGATGTTTGGTGGCTCAGTGCAGGCGCCAATAAATGCACATACGTTGTCATGCCTCGCGTCCCTCAGCTGGTGGGTAGAATCGAAGGGGGGATTTATGTTAAGTCTATTAGAAGTTTACTGCCTTTGATTTGCTTACCAGCTTCAGTTCCTTCTTCATTTCGCGTGTGATGTCGACGCTCTTCTTGCGTACCTTCTTAATGGCATAAAGTTGTCCTTTATAGAGTCCAATGGGGGTAAAGATGGTTGTATAGCGAAAGTCCGCATCCGGATTGGAGCTGAGACTGACCTGGCTGGTGCGTATTAGTGGATGGGTGGACTGCGAAGGAAGACGACGCGGCAATTGATTTAACGAATGCTGTCAGACATGACAAAGAATGCAGGAAACTTGCTTAGACGAAGACTTGTCTCAGCTGTTAGATGCAGTATATAAACTTTAAAGAGACAGTTTTCTGAAGAACTAGGATCAATGATTGGCTTCTGTTTGTTTTTTTTTATGAAACGATTTTCATACGATAGAAATGTGGAAGAAGGGAGACTTCTTTTTAATTTTTGGTTCTATTCTTTGTCCCCCAATTAACTTTCTTACCACTTCCTAGCAAGGAATAAGTTTTCAAATTTATAAATTTAGAGCTTACTCGTGTTTGCTTGAGACTCTGTTGCTCGCGTTCATTTTCATGTACTTGCACCTCCCGAAAGTCAATCTTCCAGAGCAGACTGTCCAGTTCTTGCTCATAGCGCCAGTTGCGATAAAGCACCAACGAAACAAGTCCAAGTAGAAGCAAAGCACCACCAGCAATGCCCGCCGAGATTTCGCCAGTATAATCTACAAACAAAGCATTTAGTTAATGGTTAATATTATTGTAAAAACTAAATTCTAGTTGACTTACTAACGCAGTTTTCGCCACCAAAACCACAGCGAGGCGCGGCCGCAGGACGTACACCGCCCACCCAGTCAATGTGGTGATACAATTTCAGATCCTGGCGAGAAACAGAGAAAGGATTATGCATAAGTAAGGTGAACAGATCAACGGGAAAGACCCAATGCGCTTACCTGCTGCTAGAGGTTTTGTATTGTTTTTTTTTTTGGCAAGCATTAGGGTGCAAGAGTTTGATTTTATGCGATAGAAAGCAATATATTTGGGGATTACTTACGGACAGTGCATCGTTGCTGCTGCTGCTGCTATTGGAGCTGTTGCTGCTACTGCTACTGCCCCTGTGACTAAAGGTGCCCGCTGGCATTAGACCCACAACAGTCTGATTGCGATTATTGCGCACTGTGCCACGCACTAATACTGTATAGTTCCCGGCAGCGTCGCCATTCTCATCGATGTACACATGGTAACTGCTCCAGAGACAGCACAGTTAGTTGAGAGTCGAAGGAATGGGTTAGACGAGAGAGAGTTACTCACCCCATGGCGCTGAGATAGCGCGAACCCTTGATGGCCGCCACAATGGCGCTGCCATTTTTGGGCTTACCGCCAGCCTCCAGCACAGAGACCAAGGCATTCGCATACAGATGAACGGCATCATAGAGATAGGCTGCCTCAGCGCTTATCTACAAAGGAAAACGGGGCATGAGATGTTTTCAAATGTGATTGGGAAACGAGCCGGAAGAAAACCCCGAACACAAACCTGCTTTGCACCACCGTAAACGCCCAAGGGATTGGGGAAATTGAATGGTTCTCGTTCCATGTATTTGTTTACCTAAAGCACACAATACACATCAATCAAGTGGGCCCAGATTCTTGGCCAGCATCTTGGCGCAACTCACCTCGTTGGCGAATGTGGCAAAGGAGACAGGCGCAGTGGGCACAATGCCGAGATAGGACCGAAATGCTTGCGCCGCCAGCGGTTCCACTTTCTCCATCAGCATGCCGCTGAGATATTTCTCCGGCTTCGCAGGATCATACTGCTCGATATCGATGCCCACCACAAAGTATTCTCCGCGTGCTAGGAGTCCACGTTGCTGCAGACTAACCATGAGTCCCACATGCTCATAGTAGTGACCCAGCACCAGGTAAACTGTGAGAATGAATAATGATATTTTTTTATGTATGTTAATTAAGCACAGTGCTTCATGAACCATAAATTACAATTGAGTTTTCAACAAAAAAGTGCATTAAAATTGGGTAATCAACATAGAAAAACGTAATTAGTATTTGGCTTTGCTGGAATTCAAATTAAGCTAAAATTTATTCGTACTATTTCTGCTAAATATAGATTATAAAGGCGCTGTTGGTGCTGTTTATTTCGCTGCATAATTTACTAAAATTGTCTGAATGAAATTCCATTATTATGTCCGTTGATTGGATGCAAATATTGCATGTTTGATTGCAACCAAAATGTTGACAGAAATGAAATCATTTGAATTTGAATGGGTAAAGTGGTAAATGCCTTTTCATAGCTTATTACGATTATTAAGTTTCTGTGATTGATTTGAAATGAATAGGGAATATATATTCGACTCATTGTTGATTATATGAATGCAATTATTTGCAGCATTCGTACTAAAGGAATTTGTGTTTATAGACGGTTTTCATTTAACTTTATCAGAATTGCATTGTTGATTGATTGGGAATAACTCGGGAATATGTTGCATTCGTTTTTAATAACAGTTAATAGCAACGTATTGGCTTATAAAATGTCCTTAACAAATTCTGTTTAAAAGTAATATTCTTTCTAAATTATCTTAGTTGCCCACAATCGATTCAGAGTAAACTTCTTTAGCAAACACTTCTGTTAAGCAAATATTCCTCTAAGCGGACCCTTTTTCTATAGCGCTTAAAGCTACTTCCCTTTAAGCAAGGAACACGAACAAAAAATGCTTGACGATGAGTGTCAGCCAAGAGTTTTTATTATGTACATAGAATGCAGTTTTGAACTCCCACTTACTGCGCGTGTTGGCGTGGGTTTGCTCCACGAGTGCATCGAACGGATTGGCCATGAAGCCATGATAGTAAATGGTGTTCCAGGTGCGAATATCCCTCACAAGAACGCCGGCTGCACTCAAAGTGCTGAGTATAGTCTCTGCCACAGGCTGATACTGACTGCTGGCATCATCCAAATAGAGGAAACTGACCTGCGTCCAGTTGAATGCCAACAGCAAAGCCACAACAGACTTGGAGATCTGTGTGTCCGGTGGACGAGTGCGGGCAAAAGTGGGAAAGTCCAGCTTATTGGAGGGATCTCGATGCGTGCAATACTGCGAAAAAACCAAAAAACCATTAGCAAATGTTTGCAAGTGTAAACTTCACCACCTACATAGGATATCATGGGCAGATTAAAGGCAGCCGCCATACGTCCCTCGTGCACACACGTCTCCTGCGGTCCAATGTAGGCGGCCACCTGTTGTGTCCACAGTGCCGCTGTCTGTCGTATGCTGGCCACTTCATCGCCATAGGTCTCGGCCACAACAAAGCGCAGTGAGTGTCCCATGGAGCGCAATTTGCCGGCATTAACCTGGTCGACGGCCAGCGAAATGGCCCCTGAGATGGTGATGCCAGGACGCTGATAGTCCAGATTGCCGGGACGTCGTTGCGAGCCCGTCAGATAGCCCAGCGTAAAGACTTCGGCATGGCAAGTGGCCAGCAACAGCTGTTGAAGGCACAGCACGAAGAGCGGCAGCAGCAATCCGTTGGGGGAGAAGCGTTGTTGTTGTGCATGTAGAACGGCTGAAGCTGTACTCAGGGATGTACTCATTACGCGCCACAAGCGTTGCGTGTTGCATGGAGTGATGGATGATTGTAGGTTGCAGCAAGTGTAGTGTAATGGAGTGGAGTGGAGTGGAGTGGAGCGGAGTGCAGCTGAGATGAAAGTGGTTGATGAGGTGGTGTCCTTGTCGCTACGTTTAATTTAATTGGAAATGGATAGCGGCGGCTTTTGTAGCGACTGTGTCCTTGTTGTGTGCTAGTCCTTTGGCGTGTTGCAACATTTTTGTTGAACTTTCAGCTGCGACAACAGCTCCGGCTCCTTCAGCTTGTTGTTAATTACATTCACTCGATTGCCGTGGCTCCTTGTTGCTCTCTCTCCACACTCTCTCTCTCTCTCTCTCTCTCGCCTCTTCTTAACTATTCACGTCTTCTTGGTCGGCGTCTTCGTCCTGCGTGTTACATAGCTTTAATCAAGGCTAGCTATGCTTGCATTTTGCATCTTAGTTTACTTGCCACGACTTTCCCCCACTTTTAAGGGCAGACACTCATTCATCCACCCCAAAAACACACACACAGCGAGAAATACGATACTAAATATACCCTGCACTTATTAAAAACTTGTAAAAGAGTGTGCATCGGTTCCTTGATAAGATTTGTAAGGCACACTTACAAATTTATAGTGCCTATTTGATAGAGTTTATATATGTATGTATAGTATATAGCTCGCTTGTGTAAATGCTTTAATCTCAGAGACTTGAAGAGCTAAAACGTGAAAGTTTTCGCGCTTCATTTGTTCATCGATCATAATAACAATGAAAAGAGTAAATAATAGAAAGAGTCTACATAAAATATCCGATATAAAAACGCCATAAAAATACCCGAATAATCGGACATACACAATAACTTGGCAGTTTATCTTATACTTAGTTCATCGACCTGATCAAAAATATATTACTTTCTTAATCTATAGATTTCTTCACCGCATTTAATACGCTATGCATTTCTAATTAAAAAAGGGGAACTCTCAACATTAAGCTCCCTCAGGAGGTAATCATTGGGTATCCTTTGGTAGACTAGTTTAATTTCGCGCACCAGTTTTTATGCACCCCTTATCAGTTGCACTTTAATGGCTTGAAGTTGAGGTGGTTTCTCTGCATTTAATGCAGATGTCGATGGTACAAGATAATGCCATTCTATTGTATTCTCACATAGTAGATGATGACGTTCGCCACTAATTGATTACTGTATGCTGAGAGAGCTGAGTATTTGTGCTGTCACTCACTCTGTCTCCACCTCCCTCAATCTGATATCTTTTTGCTCATCAAACAGCCAGAGCCAGAGCCAGAGCAAGTAATGAAATTTTTATGAGAAATTGCGGCACATCAAAAATGATTTCCACTCGCTACTTTTACTTCACGCCATAAAGAGCAGAGCTACATGGAAGTTACTGATAGCTTCTCCAACTCCCCGAGCCTCTCACTTCTCATAAAGTGTCTTTGTTTGGCTCTGTGACTTTGTTGATTGCTTATTTCACACCAGACTCTTTTGCTGACTTTCTTTCGTTAAGGATTGCTCCGGCTGCTGCTGTTGCTGCTGCTTGGGTCTAACTCACACCCGGTCGTATGCGTGATATTGACAGAACCTTCGAACTTGCTGGCTGCAATGCCATCATCACAGTAATTTATTATATTGAATCGCTTGCGACTTCAACCACTTCAAAGTTTTGCACGCCCGACCATATTGACTTTTCCCTTTGATCGCCCTAACTCTGATTTGCTGCATCCCGAAGTCCTGCGCTGTCCCCCCGTAAGCTTTACTCCCCCTCACATCTCTGTTGGGAATATGATACAATTCTTTTTTGGTATTCAATTGAATGCGTGCTGGCACGCTGAATGCTCCACATCGACAGCTAGCTACATGTTTATGCTAATACAAAGAGACACGCCTCTTAGCACCCCTCAACGTTGTGCTCCTCCTTGAACACCCGGAAGCCAGAGCATAAAAGGGTATAATAACAATGTAACAATCGAACATGCATGCATGTAACTTGCCAAAAAAACAAAATAATATTAATTATTTTTAATGGGATCATTAAATGTCATTTAATGATCATTTATGTCTGTGCTTGATTAAGGGTATCCAAGTTTTTAATACTAAATTGCTGGCAATTGGAGTTTCTTTTTACTAAAATGTTTCAAATGAAAACTAATCTTGTGTCACAACTTCAAATGCGTTATAATTTTATGTTATTTTGATAAAGTTGCTTATTAATTGCATATAGTTTTCTTATTATGGCATTAACGTATTCTTAAAGCTTTAATATATTATATATATAAATAGATAACAAATAAATTATGTCGCTGTCTAACAGCTTAGTTCTCCGTTGAATTTTGAAGTAACTCAGTAAACTATGTTATGCAAGCTTTTGATTTCAAAGACAGCCTCGATCTTTTTCCTTGATCGAGGCTGTCTTTGAAATCAAATAAAATGCAAGTATCTTTCAGTCGAGCACCTTTTTTGTAATATGCTTGCTCTGCTTTCAGTCTGTTGAGCCTGGTTATAAATGGGCCGCCGTCGGCCTTCGTTTAATAACGCGCGTTTATCCATAAATCTAGCATGAGCTCCAAATCGCTTGACGTGCCCATTGAGCTGGCAGGAAGTGTATAAGTGTGTGTGTGTGTGGGAATATTGGGGCGTGGCAGGGTGTTGTTTGTTGGCTTAATTGTTTGCCGCGTGCACTTGACAGACTATTTCGCAAGCGATTTATTTTGCACTTCTTAGAGAATTCTACTATGGCAACACACGCTCCAGTTGCCGAGATTTTGTGTTTGCATTTTGTGTGCCTTAAATTTTGTACATTTCGCACAGCTGCAACGAGTCCCACACGTCATCATTACGATGTGCGTTCGAGTCCGGGGCTAATGACCATCAGCATTGGGGGCATCTGTGGGTGGTGCCACACCTACCGACAGTTGAGCCAAGCAAACAATGCAAGGCCCTCTCTCGCCTCGCCTCCCAATCTGGCTGCCAACTGACAGTACAATTGTACACACAACTCCATTCCACTTCCACTCCCCGCGGAGCAATTGCAGCTACTGCACACGACGTAACATACAAAGTGCTTTGCATCTGAGCTCGAGTCATTGATCTGTCAGGCAATTAAATGCAATTTGTTGCAGCAGGTGGCAGTTGCCGGTTGCCAGTGGTGACGGGGCAGCGGGGAGTGTGTTTAAATGCTTCCACTTGCCATGCAAGATTGCGCTGCTTTGATTAATTTGACAAACTAAAACAAGCCAGAAAGCTAACATGAAGTTTGCTCTGCTGTGAGATATGTGTTAAATGCTTTAAAGTTTGATAATTATTAACAATATTTATATGTTCATATTAGATCAAGTTCCACATAGCTGTTTACACTCTGTTTACACAGTAAATTTTAAGTGTAACCGCTCTCAGAATTTAAACAGACTTTGGCAACCAAATTATGGAAAAGCCAGCACTCAAAACATAAAAACTGTAATGAGTAAGCTGCATTAGAAGCAGTAATATAATTTACATAACTTGCCGCACGTGTTTATCATCATATTGTGTTGTGGTGAGCTCTGTTTGGGTTTCAACTCGATAAACATCGCGTGACTGAATAAATATGAATATGAGAAAACATGTTGTCTTTTTTCTTATGGGATCTTACATGGGATAAATGTTATGTGTGACATATAATATATTGAAGTAACATACATATCAGGAGGAAAACCAAGAGGCTATAAGGTAAAATAAAGCGACCCATATTCAAAGAAAACAAACAAAAAAGTGTGGCCAAAGTCAAGGAACTTCTTATCACATTGTTGTCAAATTCTCAAAATCTATTTAACAAGTTGTTACTATTATGTTTACCAAAGTTGTAATCTTTAGACGTATAAATAGTATGAGTACTATGGTAAATATTTACTTTACTTATTTATAGAGTCATGATCTGCGTAAGATCAACAAAAGTTTAGCAGACAGAATTGGTAACCTAGTTCATGTTGTCTGTGATATTTAGGTGTTAATACTGACGGTTGATTGAGAACTTGTTGCATTTCTCTATGCTCACAAAGTTTACATACCCTGCTAAAGTATACACACAAACAGGTATAAACATGCGCCATAAATAACACTTGATGTCGTGAGAGAATTATCCAAGTGCTGGCCGATAGAGGCCAAGCTGTGCACTACTCCAACTGGTCAATGGTGTCACATTGTTGGCTTCATTTGATAAATAACCCTTATCGCTGACTTGGTCCATAAACGACTCGGTAGCGTCTAATCTAATCAGTCACTGGTGTGTCGATGGCGTCGCAATCAATCCGAGGAATGCCTTCGATGTCAAACGACAATTTGCCATCAGTTGAACACAATATGCGATACACAAAGGTAATGCCAAGTTGCCTGCTCCTAGCAGCTGCTCTGGCGGTAATTGCGACACCGGCGACAGGTGAGTTCAATGATCACAAATGACGTCATCCAGCGACTTAAATACAGAGTTCACATCTTGCAGCCGAGGACAGCTCGGAGCCAGGCTATCTGCTGTACACGAGACGCAATCCGCAGACACCACAGCGCATTGAGCCGGAGGTGGAGACGTTGGTGCGTTCCCCCTTCTACGCCCTGGAGCCCATTGTGTGAGTCATCCATCAGCGGCGATAATTTAAGACTTTCCTCGCCATCACAAACCCCTTTTTCATTTGCAGCCTGTTGCTGCCCAGCTGGCGCAGCAATAACTCAGCCGAGCAGCAATCGAAGCTTGCAACAGCGTTGCTCGAGCGTGAGGCTTGCAACGTATTTGCCCTGGATTCAACAGAGTCCCAAACCGAATCCCAGCTCGTGAAGAGTACAAGTAACGTTATCGTGCAGCTGCATCAACAGTTTGATGTGCCGCTGGCGAAACAACAGCTCGTGGGATTTGCCGAGGGCGCTCATCTCGCTGGCGCTGTAGCCGAGCAAGTGCAACAACTGCTTGGCGAGCAATTCTCACACATCATTGCACTCGATCCCACCGGAGACAGCGTTGAGCTGGCGCATCAACTCTCGGCTCAGGACGCTGCCTACGTTGAGGTGCTGCACACAAATGGCAATGGATTGGCCACAATGACCCAACTCGGAGATGTGGATTACTATCCGAATGGTGGAGAAGAGCAACCAGGCTGCAGCAGCGATGCCTGCGCCCATGAACGTGCTCTCGACTTGGCTGTGGAAATGTGGTCGCCAGCGAATGATTTCGTTAGCGCCCTTTGCGGTTCGGTGGACTCAATGAGTGCTCAGAACTGTCGCTGGTCATCGCAGCGCATGGGAGTCGTGGCAACCGGTGGCAACACTCAAAGAGCAGCAGGCATTTATTTCCTGGAGACAAAGAGCCAAGCACCCTTCGGCCGGGGTGCATACTATATTGGATTCTTGTAACGTTGTCAGGCAATAAGGGCGAAACAATTAATAAAGCAAAACAAATGGGAAACGACAAGGCAAGATACCCTGTACACAGTACTTAAGAAAGTTGCGTATTAAATATATGAGGACACACGCGAAATTAAAAGACTCTAGCTGTTACACTAGCCGAGATATTCTGTTTAATAAATATGGACGGCAGGAACGACGGACGAAAGGTCAGCAGGATGAATGGAAGATTGAATTGGAGCATATAATATGTATATTTTCAGAAGGTTTCTTACAAACCTATGACCTATTTTGCTCATTTAAAATGGGCAAGAGTTAGAGCGTGAATGAACGGCTACAAAATACCCTGAGATAAAATCACTAAAAATGTGCGTATAAAAGATAATTGATAATGGAAATTGGACTTAAACTTCAAGTAATTCCTTTCCTAAACATAACCGACAGGAAGCAAGTATGGAAACTATCAAAAGTAGAACAAGTTTATGGTCATCACCTTCAGCCTGTTGCATGCTCAACAACAAAACTGTTCAACCCTCGTTTGGTCTTTTAAAATGTGCTTAGGGTATAAAAAGGGCATACTCATTAGTCATTGGACAAAACGGAAAGGAAAGGGAATTGGCCCAGCAGTGTTGATAGACGTTAGGCAGGCATTCGACTCATTCATTAGTTCAAAATCAATTTTAAGGCCTCAGCTGTGCAAGTTTTAACGCACGTGCACACATATTGCGTATACGCCATGCGGGCATGCCACAATCCTCCCTCTTGGTTTGGCTTCATTTTTTTTTATGTAAGGCGTAGCAGTTGACAACTTTGCCTATTGCTTGATAAGGACTTGGTCTTCTACTTGGCAGAGTGACTTGTCCAAAAAGTTTCTTGAAGCACGTCACAACCAACAAAAAAAAACGAGACACAAAACGTACTAAGAATATTACACTCGAGTGCTTAAAGATGCCAGCATAAATCAGGCTCTGCAACGTACGAGTTTAAAGCTCAAGACGCAACGTTGTTAGGGATTTATGTGTGTCCTCTTGCGAGCTAGAGTTGTTGTGCTTTTTTTTTTTTGTTTTTGTTGCTGCCTCTGCTGCACTTGATTGTGTCTGATATTATAAAGAAATTCCTTTGTGCAGCTATGTCTTGACTTATTCCTGAAGCGGGTCGACAACGGCATCTTTGGCATCTCAGCAAAGTTGGCGTAGCTGACATCCTTCGACTCGAAGCTCCCAACTGCAGCACATTCCCTTCCGCCACTTTGTCTATGTCAGTTGAAAGTCGCGCTGAAGCGAAACTGTCACAAATTGCATTTAAATGTAGCAAATTGCGCTCAGCAGTTGGGTTTATCTTTTGGCCATTCGCCATGCATCATCAGCGCGTTTGCTTGCGTGCTTAAAACAGCGTTCTCACTCTCCAATATTATACGTATACGTATTATCTAAATTGTGGGAAACGAAACGCATTTATGGGCAACAAGTTTTTGCCAGTCTGTGGACGTCTTGAATAACAACTGATTGATTGCTGATGATCACATTCGATGGGCCCGATAAGAGAAAAAGCTTTCGTCAGGTGCTCTCAAGCATGCGCCACAAAGTAGGCGACAAAACTTTTGCCACAATAAAAGTTTACTTTCGCTAATTGTAGCATTCATTAGCAGTTAGGTTCACACAGGTTCAATCTCATTCGCTTCCGTTTAGCTTATCAGCCTTAAAGCGCAAGTTTTTCGCCCATTTCCATTTCCATTTCTACTTCCATTTTCCAGGTTAAGCGCGCATTTAATGTGTCAGCTTCACTCTCTGCACGAAACATGTCTCAGTTGTTAGACGGCTTAAGATCTTAATTTGACTACTCGAGGCCGACGACATCATCGTACACTTCAATCTCAGTTTCACTTTCCTTGCAACTTTGCCGCGTGCCCATAAAATAAAAGTACCTCCCCCACGATTTGAGAGCCTTCTCTGTCGGCCATTAGATGTCGCAGTGTGTCCCGCTCTTTAGCCATTGTTTTTCCTGTGGCTTTTTTTTTGGGGGGGACTGTGTTTTTGTTGGCCATTAGACGACAGCCTCCCCATAAATATTGCCATTACACACACTCGCACTTTGGCCTAACTAGAAATGAAATCGCAACAATTTCATTTCATTTAATTTTTTCTGTTCGTTTCGTTTCACTTGACTTTTCCTTTATCTTTGCTTTGTTTCGTTTCTCTGCATTTTCTTATTTGGTTTCTGTATGTTAATGAGCGTGGCGATTGCGTTGATTTCGAATTAAAGTTGATAACAGAAAATTGTTCTTGCATTAAAGCATTATTTCGTGACGTCACAATGAAATGTTTTTGGCCAAAACGTCAGACAGGTTTTGAAGCCTCACCCAGCCGTTAAAAAGTCAGTTCCGTCCTTTCCACTGCTCCCATTAGACGGGTAAATGGGGTGGGTGTAATTTCTATGTATAGCAAATAGGGAAAGTTTGGGGTATATGCGACTTAAGCACCTCTTCGAATTATGAATCATTTTAGTGACACATTTAAGACAAAAAAAAAACTATAAAAAATAACGCGATAGATTGCAGTAAACAGTTTAACTGCAGTACAGTTTGTACTGTTTGATAGTAAAACATTGAATTCTAAAAAATGTTATGGATTTTCTGTTTTTTATAACTTTTCCAAAAATCCCTTAAAGACAAACGATTATAATAAAAACTGAAGTGAAATGAAGTAGTAAAATCGAACATAATAAAAATATTGGTGCACAACGAAAATTTTCATAAAAGTAGATTAAATAATTTATTAAATTTGATGATAATATCTTTCATTTTTATTATTCAACACAATATGCTAGTTTGTGTGTTGTATTTTCATGCAAGAATGCATTCATTACCCATTTAAAAAATTCATTGAAAATACTTAGGGAAATCTATTAAAACAAATAATAATCAATTTACGAACAATAATTACAATTTTCAGGCGAGGGTATTTAATGTTCAACATAATGAATAAAATGGTTGTAACATTAATTTTCGTTGTATTTTTTGTCGTCAATTGCGAATTTGTTTTTATGGCTATGTTAATTTTTTTGTGAACCTTTTTATGGGATGCCATTTGAGCAGCGACAAACGACAAACAGCCGAACAACCCGTCGCTTCTCATTTTTCCACCTGCCCGACACTCACCACATCCCTCCCTCCCACCGGAGCACTTGTGACTCCGCATGCAACCAAGCCCCCCAAATGAAATTGTGCCATTGGGTGAGGCATCGTTTTTGTTGTCGTCATTGTTGTCGTTGCCACTGTGCTTTGTTGTTGTTGTTGCTGTTGTTGTTGGGTGAGTGTGTAGAACGTAATGTTGTGATAAGCGGTAAGCAGTAAGCGGGAAGCAACGCAGCAACAACGGCAGCCAGCGCAATGTAACATATGTCGTGTTGAGGTGAACATTTTGAAATGTTGTTCACACACACACATACCTAAGCGGACCACAGACAGAGTGCGACAGAGACAGAGATAGTGTGCCCCGCAGTAATTGTCCGGGTGTCTGTTTTGCATTTTGCAAAGTGATAAGCTGAAGTCTGCAGCGGTTGCTCGCATGGACGGTTGGTTGGCTGGTTTGTTGGTTGGTTAACCAAACAGTGAGTTGAATTGACTGATTGAAAAGCCATCTACATACGAATTTAATTAAATTCGCATATTGCCACGCCAAGGTGGCAGGTGGCAAGCGACAAGTGAATGTGGTTGGGATCTGCGGGTCGAGTGATTTGCGGGTAATTTGCGGACAATTTTTATGCTGCACACACACATTGTCTGCATGCCACTTAATCTGCATAATCTCTTGGCCCACTTTCGCTAATCACCGCGATGTGTTCTAATATACTACTACATTTTGTTTGCGCGCTTATTTAAATTTTTAAAGTCTAATGCCTGATAAGGATAATTCCCTGACGTCTGCTTGCTTATCATAGCTGGTTCAAAGTGCCAGCTCTTAATACCAAAACAACTTTCGCAAAGCGTGCAAAAGAGAAAAAAAAAACAATTTAATTCCCCAACTCATTCATTTTTATATCCACTTGATCTGCTTATGCTTTATGGTTGTCTGCTTTATGCTTTGCGCTTTGACCAACGTCAAATTGAAAAGCTCTTAAAGCAACAAAACCAACAGCAGCAGCTGTCCATATGCCGTTGAGTGTGGTCAGTGACAACAGCGACAGCGACGCGACTGCGAAAAGCAAATGCAAATGCAAACGTGCGCTCTGTCTCACTCTTTCATTCATTGCTTTGTTCATGCGGCCACCAACACCAAAGAGCAGCAAGCGAAAGGAGTGCAAAAAGCACAGCACGAACAAGTCTAGCAGCGACTCCCCTCCCACTCCAGCAGCACCCACTGCTATAGCGATCAAAATTTGCAGCGCAGAATTATTCTGCATCAAAGTTGTCGGCTTTTACATGGCCCACAGATCTATTGGGGTGCGCATGATGCTGTCCCCTCTGCCACTGCTCTGCCAGCGCCAGCGACGCCAGCGCTGACGGAATGCTACGCTCAGGCACGCAGCGCCACGCGCCTCCGACTCTGATACTGAGTCATTTTTGGGGTTTTGGGGCTCTCTCGTAAATATTATTTAATTGTGGAAAAAATTGCAATGCGCTGCGAGCTTTTTTTTTCTTTTGCTTTTGCATTGTTTTGTGTCGGCGTCGACAACTGTTGTGTTTTGTTTTTGTATTTTATTTTTCGTATGTGCATTTTGTACTCACTTTCGGTTTTCGTTTTTTGTTTGTGTTTTGAGAGGGACTCAGAAGCTTGTACTGACCGTAGCTGTTGCTCTGCTGCTATTGTTGTTGTTGTTGTTATTATTGTATGACGCTTATCAATTATTTTGTCGTTGCATGCGAAATTTATTTAAATGGCGATTGAGTGGGACTTGCAGTGCGTAATTGCATAAGAATTGTCAATACGTATTTTTTTTGCTGTTGTCAAATTGCACTTTGTGGGTGGGCGAAACGTTGTGCGTGGGCGTAGGCGGGAGGCGGGGTAGCGACATCGATAAATGGGTTGTAACGGTAAAAAGCTAACGACGCGTATTTCATTGCTTTATTTGCGCACGACTGCTAATTGGATTTGCAATATGGATATTGGCATAAATTTATAACTTTAGACAATTTGCTAATTACGCTATAAATACACACGCACATACGTCATGTAAAGTTGACACACGCGCCCACCAACACACATACACAGATTATGCGTTGGTATGCGTACGTGAGTCAGGATCCCAACGGAACTCCTCGATAGGCCTCGATAGCCGATTGACGATAGCTAACTTAATTGTAAAGTTTTCCCATTAATTTTATGCGCCTGTAAACACTCATACACACACACGCATATTTACGCACAGTGTGTACACACTGAATTCATGTGTTTGTTGTAGTTGTTAGAGTGCTTTAAGAAATTTGTCACGTTCTATGTTGTGGCGATATTTTAACAAAAATTGCACGCACTCAAAAACAGACGCACAACATTTTCAACGGTACAGTCGAAAACTAGATATTCTTTTTCAGTTGCGCTCTTTTATTTGCAATTTTTATGCATTAAAGAAACATTTGAGTGTGCGAGAGCGTGCGAATGAATGTGCGATAATTTATTAGCCCCACATTTTTGACATACATATGTAGATCTCCCATCACCACACTCCCCCTCACAATCAGACACTAATGAACATCTATTGCCCATCATCATGATCGTTTTATAGACAGAAATCTTTACATTCAGTTCGATCGCGCCCCAAAACTGAAGAGAAACAACAACAACACACACATTGAAACACATTGCTTTGCCCGCCTGACACCTGTTGCTAATATAACGGGCCGCCAACATTTTGCGAGTCGTAGTCGCAGATGTTTGTTGAGCATGCAAAAGGTGAACAAAAAAAGCTAAATACATAATTATTGTAAATTACAGAAACACTTCACGCGCGATTCACTTTGATTTGACTTTGTTCGTCTTTAACATTCAAATGTGTAACAGTGGCAAATGCTTTCCGAGAAAGAGTTTTGTGCCATTGTCATTTGCAAAGAAATTCGAACACACAAAGTATAAATTCACTTACACACACTTTTCAACACAACCGACAATTTCAACCGCCAAATCAACACTGACTCGAGGCGGCATAATTCTAATTGGACTTAGCGGCTACAATGGTCACACTTGTGCTATAAAAATTATAGCGATAACAATTGCTTGCTATCGGCCGTTAAATTTATTTTTATTAACACTTGGCAACTCTTGAAAGTTTGCATGTCGATAAATCCAGAATAATGGTTTAAAACTTTTAAATGTTTGTCATAAATACATAATACTGCGCAAATTATTAATTTAATAGAAGTTAGGGAACATTTTAAATTTCGACATATCGATAGCATGGCTTCATGACTGTGGAACGTCAGCAGGCTCTCCTCACCAATCAAAGCAATTTAAATATAATTTTAAGAACGCCCATTGTTTTTTTTTTTTATATTTTAACTGCAGACTGCAAAAGTTAAGAAACATTATTCATAAAAAACATTTATGCAATTTTTCTCTTAGGCGCCAAATACATTAGGCGAAAATAAAATAGTATTTCGAAAAGTTAGAAAATAGTTTCGATATTTATGGTATATTTTGATATTTATGCCAGCAGAAGTATGTTTATCGAAAAATACATTTAAAAGGCTGGACTATTTTCACAGCAATAAATGAAACTATGTGAAGAAAGCCTATTTTCATTTCTGTATAATAACATTATCAGTTGAAGGAAAAAAAACATCGTAGTACGTTATAAATATATCGATGATTAAACTAATTTGAAAAACATCGATGCATCGATAATGTCATCGGCGGTTCACCATCGCTAGCTTAGAGAAGTTTGTCATATTTGTTAAATATAACAAATGTGTTGTTTCCCGACTGTGTGAGTGAGTGCGTGCAAAAAAAAGCTAGTGTTAATAATTAATTGCCAGTAAAAGTGGTCCCATCGTATCAAAGAGGTACGCGGCAATAGCAACAGCAAACAAAAGTGGCAATATGAGCGGAGGTGGCATGGATAAAAGAAAACTGTCGTAAGTTACAAAATTTGCAAATGCCTTCAATTCCTTTTTTTCTGCGCACACATACATACACACCGATACATTCGGTGCAGATGGCAGATGCGCGTTGCCAACGCCAGCGGCAGAGGGCAGCGATAGCGGCAGCGCTGTCGACGTTCAATTGATTTTCCACGCAACAACAGCAGAAACGGTGGCGGCGACGACGACGGCAGAAGGAAACAGCAGCTGAACAACAGCGTGCAAGGCGAGGCATCGCCTGCTGCCGTTTATTAAATTCCTTTGGATTATTTGTATTAGGATAAACAAGGGCCACTATTGCCTAAATATCGAAAGGGAGTTGTTAGAAACAGAGAGAGGGAGAGCGAGAGCGAGCGCAATTGGTCATGCACATGTATGTGTGTGTGCATTCAGCTAATTTGAACATGTTAATTCATATTCTCACATCGAGTTGAACGACGTGTTTTTGCTGAGAACCTGTCGGAATTTATTGAATACTGTAGTAGTATTGTAGTACGCTCATCCAAATTACACAAGCACACACTGGTGCAAAAACTGTCCGTTGATTTGTGATAACAACAAGTGCGCTCTCTCTCTCACACACACATGCTGAGTACGTTATCTATAACAACTTTATATTGGAGTGTTTTAGCTGGTTTAGCCACTAAATATTTGGCAGCTTGTGTCCCCATTCGCCCTCGCACACACAGACACACTATGATAAGTGCGTACATGTGTATGTATGAAAAAAAAAAAACAATACATTAAGTACTGCATATTAGAAGTGAGCATGAGTAATGCTCGAGCGGCATTTCTTTGGCCCAATTCTCAGTGGGTTGCATTGCCTCATTTGCAGCGTGTGTGTATGAGTGCGACCACTAGTGTGTGTCCTTGACCTTGTGTCTTGCCTTGTGCTGTGCTTCCTTCCTTTTCCTCCGCACACACAAAACAGACACCAACTGTGCAAATGATCTTTCAAAGCGCTCTCTTGCATTAAGTGCTGTCCTCCCCACTCCTCTCTTTCCTTCCCCCACTCGTGACGATGTCTCATTCTTTTTCTTATCAGCACGTAGATTTGCTGTTGTAACACACGCATAAGCGGCTCAGCTACTTTGGGCAAAACGATTGTGCACCACATTCAAAGCAAACATAATTTCGCAAATATGTGTGCTAAAAAAGACAAAAGAAATAAAAATCCATATAGAATTGCAGTTAGCGAGTAGGGGAGGTAGGGAAGGGGGGATGTGACATCTTGGCTGCATTTGCGGGTGCGTCATCAATGCCAAGTAGTTCGCCAGAAGCTGCTGCGTACGCATCCCACAGTCACCCAACCGCGCCCTTCTTTCTAACAACGCTCTGACGTTGTCCAATGTCACCGTCACCTTTCTCTCTCAGGGGCAACACCAAGCCTGTTAATGTGACTGTGTGTGTGTGTGTGTGTGTGTTGCTATCGCGTGTTGCATTACCTTTAACTGTTGCTGTGAAATGCCAAACTATAAACAAAACATCAATAGCGCTGGCCGTCGCAGCGGACGCGCTTAGTCATCATCGTCATCAAGTCGCAACATGGGAATAGCAGGCGAACTCGCACACTGTTATTTGTCGCTACGTGCACAGCAAGTAAATAATAGTTCAACAAACCGCAAGCCCAACACCAACATCATCAGCACCAGCAGCTGTTCGTTAAAGGGATCACATAGTAGGCGTATTGTGCCTCATATACGAAATACTAAATCTCTAAAACTCACCCCGCAAATTTGCTGTTTTGGTTTTTTTGCAAATGTGCCAAGAGTGCACGACTATATATAATATATGAACTTGACTTCTGGGTTTGCTAACTATTCTCAGTCCACTTTTTGTGTTAGAACAATTCGTGACTATGTTATAAAACCCAAGGCTGATACTTTAAAATTGCGCTAGTAATGCGATTTTTGCTTTATTGATTTGCAAGCAATCGGAATAAGATAATCAAAATGCAATAAAAAGTTAATTCAACGGAAATGCCAATTTTAATAAAAACAAGTAAGAAAGCTACAGTCGAGTGTACTTGAAAAATATACCTAATACGCTGCAAACATATTAATAAATGGTATATTTGGTATATCGATATAGTACCGCATTCAAAATATACCATAGGCGGCACAATATACCAGATTGTCACCCAAAGCAACTAAGACCCCTTGCCCATACAAAAGTATTTCTTTAATAACTTCGACAATTTTGATCGCAACCAAATTTTCAGGAATCAAAACCACTATAGTAATTATTGTATATACCAAAACTCTAGCTTTAAAATTACTCTTGTTATTCGATTTTTTTGATTTGCGGGGGCGGAAGTGGGCGTGGCAAAAATTTGAAACAAACTTGATCTGCGTGCAAACATAACAAATGCTGTCGAAAAAAAATTATAGCTCTATCTCTTATAGTTTCTGAGATCCAGTGTTTCATACGGACAGACGGACAGACACACAGACGGACATGGCTAGATCGTCTCAGCTGTTGACGCTGATCAAGAATATATATACATTATAGGGTCGGAGATGCCTCCTTTTACCTGTTACATATATTACCTGCCGGCACAAAGTTATAATACCCTTCTACCCTATGAGTAGCGGGTATAAAAGGGCTTAAAGCTCATTAGATATCTTGGTTTAAACAAATGGACAGACAGCAACTAAAATAGAAAACTTATCTATTATAAGTTTATCATGTTCTGCAAAACTTATATACCCTTTTTTTTGTCAATAAATACAAGGTCGAACAATAAAAAACCAGTGATAATCTCTGCGGTTTTCCCCCCATAATAATTAATAAGCAATTAATACATATTCTTTTGACATGCGATTGCAAAACATGTTACAATTTCAAAATCTAAACACATGCTAATTTCCCTTTTCAGCACATCGGGCGATTCGCTCTATGAGATCTTGGGACTTCCGAAAACAGCCACAGCTGATGACATCAAGAAGACTTATAGAAAACTTGCACTTAAGTACCATCCAGATAAAAATCCTGACAATGTTGATGCAGCCGACAAGGTGAAGTACAATATGATATAAAATACGTATTCAACCTATTTAATTTTTCCATTTTAATTCTGAGAACAGTTCAAGGAGGTCAATCGGGCACACTCGATACTGAGCGATCAAACCAAACGCAATATTTACGATAATTATGGTTCGTTGGGTCTTTACATTGCCGAGCAGTTCGGTGAGGAGAATGTGAATGCATACTTTGTGGTCACATCGCCAGCGGTGAAGGTGAGTGAATGATGGAGTTTAACATATTAAATAACGTTTCTCTAATCGAACATATCTCTCTTTGATAGGCCTTGGTTATTTGCTGCACTGTGCTGACGGGTTGCTGCTGTTGTTGCTGCTGCTGCTGCTGTTGCAACTTCTGTTGTGGCAAGTTCAAGCCACCGGTGAACGAGTCGCACGATCAGTATTCACATTTAAATGTGAGTGATGTTTGATTTGCTCTACTTATTGATTGCCTACCTACCTACTACCCACTACTACCTACCTACCACATACTACTACTAACCCTCCAGATTTAATTTAATGCAAAACAAAAGACAACAACAAAAAACAAGAAAACCAATCGATTTCAATTTGAACTTAACTGGCAATAAATACGCTATCATCACACGCACACACACGAGCACTCACACACACACACGCACACACTGACACCTCACCTGTATATACAATAATACTTAACTACATTTGATAAACTTAACTATCTAAAGCTGGGCAAATACCTTTTTCAAACTAAACACACACACACAGGACTCAAACTCATTTTGATGATTTTTGTGAGGCAATTGTTTAGTCAAAAGTAGTTTATTAGCTAATCATATGCTTAAATTTAAAATGGCATTTTTTGCAAATCGCTTAATCGGCACATTGATCGATCAATAAATGCTTTCTTATTTTCCTTGAGTATCTATTTTTCTTTTTCTTTTTGTTTAACGTATTCCTAATTTTGTGTCGACGCAACAGCCTGAGTTGAAGTTGCTTTCATTGTTTGATTTTGATTTTGATTTCACTTTAACTACTTAATTGTGCTACTGTTATTAATCTACTGCCTCGCCACTCTTTCTCTACTATATTACTTGCTCTATCTATCTCTTTGCACTCGTATTACTTTCTTAGTTTTGTCGGGGTAAGTATGTAGTTTGAGTTTTTCTTTCGGTTTCTTCAAATCAGCGAAATCAGTTGTTGACAATGGCAAAGGTAAACACAACTAACTAACACCAAAGAAAAAAAAAAATCCCACCGATGTTTCCATCATTTCTCAACTCCAACATTCATTTATTATTTTATTCTTCAGTTACTCTTACTCTTATTCTGTTTTGAGTTATTTATTTATTTGTTTGTTTGTATTTAATGCGGACACCACGAAAATCATCAAATGCTTCAACGTCTCTGTACTTTAACCACATATATCAAAATATTTACTCAACTTTCAATCGACTTTGAATAATAATTTACTTACTGGACTCATCATTTTGTGCTGCACATAAAATAATGTATTTTATTTCTGTGTATATCAATGCAATTCGATCGATCTTGAGCCCTTCTCTTTTGGTTATATCGATTAAGACAGACAAATTGCTTTTCTTGTTTTTTACGTCGTCACAATTTCTTCTTTCAAAAAACACACACGAGATTTTTGCTTGATTTGATATTGTGCTTTTATTATTCTTTTGAATTCCAATTCTTTTCTTTATTCTGGAGGAGCAAAACAACAAAAAAAAAAAAAGACAACAAATTTACGTTTCAATTTTTGTTTATTTTTTCTCAAAACTACCTTTTTCGATCGTGTCTCATCATATCCACCTACTACTACCTCACACACAAATTGCGTCTGCGCGCCACACACACATTGCATATCGCATATATACATATGCAATGATCCGACTATATTATATATGTACATATATTTATATGTGATATGTGCGTGTGTGTGTTGTTTGCTGTGCTGCAGCGCGCCGATGGCAATCGAGAGGCCAGCGATCTGCCACCGCAACTGGGACAGCAGCCACGTCTTGTAAGTATTGAAATAGTAGGAATCGACACAGGCACGAGCACGGCATGATCACAGGGAAACGAAAACCAAAACCAAAACCAAACCAAACCCACCCAAAATCCACCAAAGTGCAACTGTATTAATCAATTAACTAACTAACTTCACACTGCAACTGCAAACATCACCATGCTAACTAAAAACAACAAAAAATTTAGACATGCTATGCGAAACTTGAATGACATTTTATTGTGAAATTGCAAGAAGTCGAAGAAAACAAGATCTAAAATTAATGTGTTTATTGTTGATATAAGAATGAAGCGATAATTTGGTGAACTGTTTTTTATAGAGATGGGACTGGTAAATGGGTAAATGAATTCGCATTTATTACGTAGTATTTGTTGTGTTAATTGTACTACTATTGTGTTTATATTTTAATTTGGCAATGTTTCTTAAGTTTACGCTTTAGCAGCAGAGCGAGCATTGTAAATTATTATACCACTTGCTTTGTAAACGGCTTTCACACGCTGCTAGAAAACTCGTTGACTAAACAAAATGCTGAGGAACAACAAGAAAAACCACTCTGCCGACACTGCGATTCACCGACTTCAATAACGAGTTGAATTCTTGTCAATTCCTTACTTACATTCTGTATTTTTCTGTACGCAGGAGGACGTTGATCTCGACGATGTGAATCTGGGTGCTGGAGGCGCACCTGTGACCACTCAGCCACGAGAGCAGCCCGGTGGACAACCCGTGTTTGCTATGCCGCCACCAGGAGGTGCTGCTGTGGGCGTCAATCCATTTACGGGAGCTCCAGTGGCTGCCAATGAGAACACGTCGCTGAACACAACAGAACAGACCACATACACACCAGGTATATAAACTGTTGAGTTGGTTCCCCTCCCCATCAACAACAACAACAACAAAAACAATGACGAGATCTATGATGATGATGAGGTTATGCGAAACAAACAATAACAATAGCGTCTATGACCATCGAACTTGTTGTTTAACTGTGCAGAAAGAAAACATTTAACTTAAATCAAAACGAAAAAGAAATTATTGTAAAATCACACTTTTGAATGTATTACAGATTAGTTTGATACTGACAAAAGAAACAAACCAGTCTATATAGTATATCTATATATATATATAGAACAAAACAAATATATATATATTAACTTTTTGTGCTCCCAACACACATACACATACAGTTGTCAGGGAGAAACATAAAACATAATTAATATGAAGCATTATGCAAAATCGTAACACCTTTCTAGCGATAAGCTCTCTTATATGCAGTCCTAGCATATGTAGCACAGTTATAGGACCTAAACGTATATTTTTAGACACTCATATTTTCACAGCAAAACTCCCGACGAAAATAGATAATATACATAAATAAATAATATGATGATTATTATATACATACATCATATGCTTCCCATTAATTTCTCTGACTCTGATGCTGACTCGTGACTTTCTGTAACGCACTCTAAACAATAACATCCAGAACGTCCAGATCAGATCCATTTTTGTCCATTAGTCGGCAATTATTATGAATTAAGAATGGGGCACTGTCTATAACACTGCCTATGAAAACACTAAATGTAACTATGTAAATCAATCGATTTATTGGGCACTCGCCTCCTTCTTGAAGATGTGAATGGAATTGCAGCATATTGTAAATACATCTTAACACAATTAACTATCTCTCTGATTATTTAGTTTGTTAGTTTTTCTGCTTTGTTTCCCTTTTCATCATTCGATCATCGCACTGCCAATTAGAACTGTTTTGATTTTGAAACTTAAATTTAACATTATATTTTAATTTTTCACTATACTTTCTCTCTCTTTCTCTTCCCCCTTCTCTCTTCCTTCAATCTAGATATGGTTAAGCAAAAATATTAGGTTCATGCTTCAAGCGAGAGACACAAACACCCAAATCATGAGAGCGTTTTGAACAGCCACACACATTTTTTAAACTATTTAAATTGCAACTTTTTGTTAACAATTTGGGTATGTTAGACAGCATGGAAACACCAACAACAACAACCAGAAAACAAAAACAAGATATATATAAACACACATATACCTAATATATATATTTATTGTAAGCTTTAGAACTTAATTCTAATTTAAAAAAGAAAAAATATATGATGATCTTAATTGTAAAGCGGCAGCTCGCTGGCAAAGTTTTAATCGATCCGATACAAACTCAATTATTTCCATAATCCTAGACGAAGCGCGAAACTAAACTGAATTGAGAATGTTTTACGCATCACACACACACACACAAACACACACATGTAATCGATATTCATAATATTCATGTGCTGTAGGTATTTAATCTGCAAATGCATATTATCTAATCAATTATGATATTTGATACTTACATACATAGATACAACTAACCCAAAGTGTTATTTCCACATATATACCGTATCAACCAAACAAAAAATATATCTATATATATACGCGTACTTACAATTATAACACATATACTATGTATGTCAACCTTAGTAAGATCAAGCAAAAAGTTAACTTAAATACTTCTATATATATACACACTATATTTAAAACCAAACGTAACGAAATTTATATATAAAATAAACACTTTGGACTATTTGCTGACCTTGATTCGATTCCATTTGATTCAAATTGATTTAATTGATTGCATCGGATTGTAACCTATTAAAACTGCTTCTTATATCTTTTATATAGAAATTTCAATAATTTATTTTGCATTTGCGAGAGTGTGTGTGTGTCTGTTTCTGTGAATGCAAGCTGCATCTTAGCTAAAAAAAAATCATTATTAAAACAAAAATTGTAATTGTTTATTGTTAAAAACTGATCGCTCTTTCGTGTGGCGTACGAAACCTGTGACCATTATTTTTTGTATCATCTCTTTAAATTTCAAAATAGGTTTACAACTAAATTGTTAAAAAAAAAGAATATGTATGTAAAGAAAATTCAATAAACTGTTGCTCTTGTTAAACAATGGGTCACTGCATCGAAGGAGGCCCATTAATATTAACTGCAAATGTAAATACATAAGTCAAGTTATACAAAAAACAACCTAGAATTGCACCCGATTGAAATGGAAATTATAATTCTCTTGTAATATGAGAAAATCTATTCAAAAAAGAAGTAAATGTATTAAATTCAGGCCACTCGAAAGTAGTTAACCCCATTTAAATGTTATTCAAAATTGCAAGTACAATATTGTCCACAAAGTATTGCAGACTTTAACTTATCAAAGAAAAGAAAGAAAATAATGTGTATTATTTTAAATTGTATTGGATTTTAGACTTCTGTTTAGCATACAAGTATTTTATTCGATAACCATGATATATTCTTCACCCATGCATATATATGTGTTTTGTAAATTAACGCAATTAGTCCCAAACCAATTTAATAATATCGTGCATGTTATTATATCATTGATATCAATTATGAAGAACCAGCAAAGTAATGTGTATAGAATATACACATAGTACATGCAATACAAATACAATACAAAACCACTATACATACATACTTATATACTACTTATATAAAATTCGATTAATGATAATTACATTTTAAAGTTTTGCGTGTGTATTTATTGTTCTAACGAGTCCAAGCTAAAAACAAAAAGAATAAAAAACAATTCCAAAATTTACATTTAAAATTAACAATTGTTTTCAAATTTAAATTTGCCACAAAACAGAATGAAAACCGAAATCAATAAAACTACTATATAAACAAACAAAACTCCTTTCGTGTTTTCAATTAGAGCATTCGAACTTCGTTGAGTTTGTTGGTAAGTCCAGAGTTTCACCAAAAGCTCGACATCGCTGTAAGCTCAACTCATTTATTTCTGGCTTTGCATTGGTAAACAAACAGGCCGCGTCCCGTTTGTTTTGTTACTGTGTTATGACAAAACTTTTGACAGCTGACTGGCGGCAGATGTGGAAGTGAGCTTTTTTTCAATGCTCTCACTCTCTCTTTGGGCTCTCACGCACTCTTGCATTGGTTTGTTTTGTTTTGGTTGGTGCTTTGTCTGAGATGCCTGTGCATTGCTCATAAAGTAACTGTAAAGCCGACACATGCGCTGTCCTTCGGCCACTGACTGAGAGAAAGAAAGACAGAGAGAGTGAGAGAGACCTGAGGCTGGGCAGTGTAAGTGGAGGCGGCTCAGCGAAACTTCGCTGCAGAGTTTTTACGGGTCAGAAACCGATAGGCAGTCGGAGAGTTCGTGCGCGACGCACTGCAAAGTTGTAACTGCGAAAAATCCAAAGTGCTATTAACATTTTGTTTAATTTTCACATTCTTCCTGTGGTGCTCAATTAAAATCAAAGATTACCGAAAATTAACATAAACGTGGCAATTTGTAATTGGACGCAAGGAAGTTAAATACATTTCAAATTGCAACGGGCGAAAGCAGCGAACGAAAAACAAAAAGCAAAAAGGCAAAGAAAAAAACCAAACCCAAGCGAATTGTAGTTGATGAAAAATTATAGGCGTTCGTGTTTGTATTGGTGTTGGTCGTCGTGTATGTGTGCGCGTGTGTGTGCTAGTGTGTATGGTGTACGGCATTTGTGCATGTGTGTTGATTTTTCATGCGCAATTTGGGTTACAACAAAGCAAAGTGAAAAGCGAAAAATGGAAAAACGGCTGCTTAAAATGCATTAAAATGTTGTTATAGCCAGTACAAAAAGAGAGAGAGAGAAAGAGTGGGAGCGAGATAGAGAGAGAGAAAGGGGCTTCATTGATTTTCCCTACGCACAAAAGTATGCTACATAAAACTAAGTACTCGATTTATCGTTGCGATGATGTCTCCAATTGGCAATGAGCTCGCTTGCTGGCTTCTAGGCCACAGCTCAATCGCGTAATCCGCCCAAACAACACCCCGGTCTCAGTATTAGCAAGGATGTGGACGACGAGGACAACAAAGACACCATGTAGCTAGGCGGCGAGACAAAGCGCAATTCTTTCCCCCAATAGCAAGAGAAAATAAGCACAACCAAGAGCGGTAAACAAAGAAGGAAAGTCTTAACAACATTCGCAAAACGCATCGCGAACTTCTGCTCTCTACTGCTTTCGCAATCGCAGTCGCAGTTTTGCGGGCAACTTGCCAAGCTGGCTCCAGTGTTGCCCAGCAGCGGCATGGCCGGTCTGGTGAGTGCTGCCAATGGCGCCGGCGGTGGCGGCAGCAATGGCAGCACTGGCAGCGGCTACAAGCATCATCTCATCTCGCCCACACACACGCCGCTGTTGCACAATCACAATCACAACACGCACTCACACACACACACACTGCCGGCCGGCATATGCAGCAGTGACAGCGGCATCTCAACGCTGAGCGCCATCTCGCCGCCGCTCTCGTCGGGCAATTCGGTATGCAGCGGCACCACAGCATCCTCCACCACAGCCGGCGGCAGTCCCCAGCTGCGCACCTCGCCCGCCCTCAGCATGCTGGGCAGTGCAACGGCCACGGCCAGCGGCAAAACCCAGACGCCATCACAGACACTGAGTCCAGCGGGCAGCGGGGGTTCGCCGAATTTCCTGAGCACCATGAAACTGTTGGGACCGGCGGCCAGCATTGATTTGGGCAGCTCGCCGCTGTCGCATCGCAACTACAGCAACTCGCTGAAGGGATTCAGCTTTCGTCGCAGCTTCGATGACAAGATCATAACGCCGCCCTTTCTCTCCCATGCCCATGGACATGGTAGCTATGGCAGCGGGGGAGGCGGCGGCGGCAGCGGAGGAGTTGCTGGTAATGCTGGCACAGCAACTCCGGGTCCCATTCCCTATCCCCACTTCCATCCAACGCCACATCATCATGTCAATGTGAATGTGGCATCGCCGGCCGTTGCCTCCGCGCATCATCTGCACTTGCATCATCATGGCCCGGCTTCAGTGCATCAGCCATTGTCGCTGGGCACATTGACGTCCTCGCAGTCGACCACGAAGCTCTCGTATCGCGACGATTTTCTGCAGCAGATTGGCTATCTGCCAACCACACGCATCTACAGCACTCCGACGAGCATCGTGGACGAGGACAAGGCCCAGCAGGACTTCCTCTCGCTGTCCCTCTCTCCGCCGCTCAATCGACGCCGCGATATGCCCGCTCTGCGAGGACCCTTCGTCAGCCTGTGAGTAGACTCTTTATTCTCATACTCTCATCATTTTTAAGGGGGTAAAAAGGAAAGCATATCATTTTAAGCATATCAATTATTCAGCAAAACATTTGGTATGTTGAGCAACAGGAAAATATTGGCGATGTTTCCTTTAATTACAATTGCAAACAAGGAAATGAATCTATACAAATTACGACAAAAATAAGCAAATAAATTATTCGGTTAACTTTTGGAATTTTATGCGAGTGACTGAACATTTGAAATATTAAAGAGCAGAGCAAAAGTATGGTATTGAATAAAGAAACTATTAAAAGGACTATCAAGCAACAAGAAAAATTCCATTCCCTAATACTTATAACGATGACTTCTTGAATAAAGAAAGCAATAATTAACAGAATATCATCAATGCCATCCCTTTGAATGAACCTTTAAAATATTAAATAATAAAAAATAAAGAAATTATCAAAATAAGGCAGCAAGGCAAATTCCTTCTTCTTAAAATTTGGTACTAAACAAAGAAATGGCAATCCGAAAATCATCAATGTCATCCTTTTGAAATTATTATTTTCAACAATAAAGTGATTTAATGTATGGTATATATATAATATGAAACCAATAAATTATTTATATGATAAATCAAGCAACAACCGAATGCTATCTCCCTCAATTATAATTCCAAACAAAGAAGCGACTCAATGAACATTTAAAATGCCGAGGAATAAGGACATTCAGTAGTGACGATTCCTTTAACAGTGTTATTAAACAAAGAAATGACTCAGAAAGCATTTAGCAGTAAGGAAAACGTCAGTAATTTATCAAATTTTAATCAAAGAAATGAGATAATGAACATTTTAAATATTAAAGAGCAAAGTAGTGACGACAACTTCTTAGACTCTAATATAGAACAAAGAAATGACTTAAGAAATATTTATAATATTAAGCAACGTGGCCACCATTTGCGGAATCTATTCTTTAAATTTACATTTTAAACAAAGAAATGATTCATGCCACATTTAGTATATTTAGGTATAAAACCATCAACGCACAAGACTCCCTCAACTCTAATATTGAACAAAGAAATGATTCAGGAAACATTTGGTACACAAAACAAAAGAAAACAACCACATTGACGCCATCTAGAATGCGTTTTGTGTTACTTTTTTGTATGCAAATGAGTTTACAACCTAACTTCATTGCAAGTGCGTAACAAAGAGATGTAAAGTGGAGTATGTAAATATAAAAATGGAGAAATCATATGCGACGCTGTAAAGTAGACTACACTTTCCTTTCAATCCTGTCTATTTCCGTTCGTCCATCTTTGCGGATGTATAAGTTTAAATGGGAATTAGTTCCTAGAACTTCAATGGATTGCGGGAAAACTTAGAAGTATTTGTCTATAAAACTACGACTGTATTACGCGAAAATCAAGTAAACGAAAAAAAACACACCAAATGCAAAAAAAGGAAAAAATATAAAGTCGAGTGTGCTCGACTATTAAATACCCGCTTCCTATTTGGAATAAAAGCAAAACAGTGCTGTATTATTCTATAAACATATCGTAAATATATATAACAAACCACAATAATATTCATATAATAATAATATTTGGTATATTGAAGTAGTACTAAATTCGAAATATACTATAGAGGTAAAAATATACCAGATTGTCACCCAACGGCCCAATTCCAAAATGATACCTATAACTTTTATAGTCTCTGAGATCTAGATTTTTATAAGGTTAGTCGTTGATTTAGAATATGGAAAATTTATATGGTCGGAGATGCCCTCTTATGAATGTTATATACATTTGCTGTAGCCACAAAGTTATAATACCCTTCTACCCTATGGGTAGCGGGTAAAAAAAAGGGAACATTGTAGTCGAGGACTTTTAATACTACTTTCTTAATGCTATTTCTTATGTTCTAGAAATCTTTGAAAATTACTTGCGCAGATTAGTCATTGGAAATTCTGGCAAACTTGTATGCGTATGTTGCTCAAGAGCGCGTAATCATTGAACTTGTTGTTTGTTATGAGTTTAGCCTAAAATAAATTCAATCTATCACTTACCATCTCGTGTGTCACATCGATTCGACAACCTTGCGACAATTTTGCTTTAGGCAGCGAGTGAGAGAGTGGCTAAATCTCCTCGGGTTAGTCATAGATTTAAACTCATTTTTAGATTTGGCTTTAATGGCATTCGCCACGTGCCACGACGCGACGTGGGCTCAATTAAATTCATCGAGCCAATGAGCACCTCCTCAGCACTGTGTTGACAGGTCAACCGAGTGTTTGTGTTCTCAGGGCACAGAGCACAGTGGCAAGTAGCAAGAGCGAAGCGTGCAAAGGCAGCAACTAATCAGTCGATCGAAATGCCAGCGATAAGGTAGCATTTAGTTAGTTAATGGTCGCATTAGCTTATGACAGAACATTTTAGAGAAAGGGATATACGACTTTTTTTTTAATGTAATATATTTTCATTACTTTTGTGTATGTATAGTATGTATTCCTTGCATGTACTACCGACTAAAAGTTTATCCTTGTCCGTCTGACCTTCCGTCCATATTTAGAAAGCTGAATATCTCAGAAGCAAAATAGGGAGGAATTAAGCATTTCAATGCTCTGAACCATAGAAAATTCATTGACGCGCATATACACAAAGATATGTTCACCAAAAAAAAACTATTTAAATTCTTACATTTAGTATATAATCAATACTGTTATTTATTTTGATTGAAGAATTTCTACAAATTTGTTCAAGTCATCATAGAAAACTAATTTTTTTAAACCAAATAAAATAGATTTCAAAAAATCATTTAAGAGTTTCAACTCATTAAAAAAAAACAACTAAATTTTCAAAACCAAATAAAATAGCTTTTTCCCAAAATTATTTAAGAAATAATTGAATTGAATCTATAATCAAAAATATAATTTCTAAAACAAAAAGTAAGTAAAGAATTTTACAAAATTAAATTTTTTTGAAAAGAAATATAAATTTTAAAGTGATGACAGTTTCTATAATTATTTTAATTTCATAGATTTGTAATAGAACATGTAAATTGTTAAGCGAGCTAAGAATTTCATTTATATTTTTTATTATTGAAATTGGTTTTCTGCCCACTGTGCTTTCACTGAGCAAATAGGACAACAATTTCAATATTATTTTCGATATTTGCGGTTAGGTTCGCAGCGAACTTTTATTTTCCGCCCACTCTAGCACACATACTCGTATGCATGTGTGAATATACGAAAGTACACACTAGCTTACATATGTACATACATTCATACATACATACATATGGCACATTCATACAACGACCACTCCAATGGTTACTTTGGTTTGTTTACGTTTTTAATTTGCTTCAACCACAAAATCGCCACGTGACGCCAAAAACGGGCGTCGTGCCCCCTGCAAGCAAATGGCACACACACGTGCACACATATGTATGTACAATATATGTATGCATGTGTGTACATTCGCATTCATACATGCCAAGAAACCGTTACCTATGCTGCATTTGAGTAAACTATGACGTTTTTTTCATTCGCACACTCACATGCAACTGTAAAAACACACACGCTAAAGTGGCTTGTATGTTATTTGCACATATTTTTACAGCGATTTATTGTTTTTATATGCCACATCTATAAATAATAATATTGAGGAATCAGCAACAGCAAGAACAACAGCAAGCACGTCAAGAACAGAACAACAGCAGCCACAGCAGAAGCTGAAAATTACACTTGCTTTTTTTTTTTGTTCTTCTTTCCGTGCGCAAACAGAGAGTAACTGTGTGTGAGAGTGAGTGAGAGAGAGAGAGAGAGAAAGAGGGAGCTAAGCATAAGATGCAAGGTGCGTGTGTGTTTCGCTTTCTGCATTAGGGTGAGTCATGCATGGAGTAAGTGCTTTATTAGCGTAGGGTGGAGTTGAGGGAGGGGAGAAATCAATATTCACAGACTGCTTGGTTTTCATTTAATGAACTTAAAATTAAAGTCAGCCGAAAAACGAATGAAATCCTTGATGTTGAATACCCCTCTGCAGAGAGGCAAATTTTGGCACAGTGCCGAAGATAACGCAATGATGATGATCAACATTGTGATGATAATGAAGTTTGCTCGCTGTGTATTCCATGACCGGCACTTGCCGCCGCGTCGTCAACAACAACGACAACGTCGACGTCGACGATGAGTTGATGAAGTACATTGGATAATGACGCCAAAATATAGATAGCTAAGAATATAAATAAGTATGTGTGTACATTTTTGGATGTATACACATACATATGTATATGTGTGCTTGTCTACATATGTATCTAGATATATGCACTTTTGTGTAGTAGTTGTAGTAGTAGTGACAACAACACTGAACTAAACTGAAGGAAAAATGCTCGCCATCGCGATGGCACGAATTGAATTCTTTTGCTCATTTGGTTTGGGGGGAAAATGCTTTTGGGAAATACAGAAGCGCAAACAGTTTTCAGCATTCTCGCCAGCGAAACGGTCGACGAGCAACAAAAACGAAAAGCTGCTACAGATACAGATACTTTTCATAATTAAAATTTTTGCGTTGTGCGATTTATTTATTTACCTCCACGTTCACATCGTCAGCCATCTCAACGCTGTTGCCCCACCTCCCAACCACCTCCCCCGACGCGAAGCGAACGACGGCAACGTTATGTAAGGCGTCTTCAATACATAGTACAAAAAATATAAAAAAAAAACAACATACAAAAAAAAGTCGAGTGCAACGCTTGCGAAAACAATGCGAAAACTAACGCAAGCCGCCAACGCATAGGAAAGTCAAGGTCGTCGGTGTTAGCCACCCTCTGCCTTCCCCCCTCGGCGTCGTCCCCCAAACGCTTAGTTACTTGCACTTGCGGATGGTGCAATGTAGGCGCGAAAATCGGCAAATCCAATAAAACCGACTAAATAAAAAACAGAACATCAATCGAACACTTTTAATCGACCATCACATTGCCTAACATGGACAGCTGGTGGATGCATCACAGCGCGGAGCTGCTGACTGCCACATGCCCCAAGGAGGCCAATGCCACATCGGATTCGCTGTCACCTTGGAGCATCGACTGGTCACAACTTGCAGAGCATTACGTTCACTACTATCAACTGCTTGCGATCTTTGCTAGCCGAGCAAGTCAACTGCTGGATCATGTTGTTAGCACCCTCTCGCAGGATGTGGTCTTTGTCTATGCCGTGAAGATTTGTATGCTGCTCTTCTTTCTCTTCCTGATGCATCTGTTTAAGCGTTGGAACACCGTTGTCGTGGTCACTGAGCAGCCAACGAACACCTCCGTCGAGGTGACCAAGGAGCTGAGTTGCGAGTTCAACTTTGTGTCCGAGCAGGAGAAGCGAGCAGCGCAGGAGGCGGCAGCGGAGGCAATGCTGGAGGTGGAGGAGAAGCGACGTCGCAAGCGATTCACCAAGAAGCGCAATTGTGTCTCGGCCGGACCGATACTCATCGCACTGCGCCATCAATCACAGCGGCCCAAAGGTCATCGCAGGTCCGGGCTCAACTTTGAGCCCATCTCGCCCAGGGAACGCATACTCGAGAACTATTTGGCGCCGAGGGAGCAACCCTTGACGATTAATTTGCCGCCCACGGTGGTGGAGCAGCCACAACAGCAACACCAACATCAGCAGCAGCAGCAAGTGGAGACAAAGGAAGTGTCTCCCGTGGGTGTTCAGCATGTGGACGTCGACTTGGTCACTTTTATGTGGGTTACTTTAGACAGAGGGGCAAATAAATCAAACTATGCTTTGATGACAGAAATTCTATTTCGATTTCCATTGCTTGAACTAATTTGATTGCTTTGTTTACCACTTGCAGCTCGGAGCCACGCGGCACATTGAGTACTACGGATGAGATCTATCCGGATTCGCCAGACAGCAGTCTCTATGGCTCGGATGAGGAGCAAGAGGATGCCTCGCAGTATTGCCGTGGTGGCTATCATCCCGTGGTCATTGGTGACATCTTCGACAATCGGTTTCGTGTTGTGCGCAAACTCGGCTGGGGACACTTCTCCACCGTGTGGCTCTGTCGAGATCTCAAGTGAGTTGACGCGAGAAAGACACCTTTTCAATGCATGATTAACCTTTCCCTATTTACACTTTAGGGATGAGAAATATGTGGCGCTGAAGGTGGTGAAGAGCGCTCCGCATTATATTGAGACTGCAGCGGATGAGATTCGCCTACTGGAAGCGATTCGCGATGCGGATTCCCTCGATGTTAAGCGCGAGCGCATTGTCCGACTGATGAATCACTTTACAGTGCGTGGCGTGAACGGTGTTCACACCTGCCTCGTGTTCGAGGCATTGGGTTGCAGTCTGTACAAGCTGATTGTGAAGAACAACTACCAAGGACTGGCGATCACCCAGGTGCGCAACATCATCAAGCAGGTGCTCGAAGGACTCGACTATCTGCACAGCAAGTGCAGCATCATTCACACGGACATCAAGCCCGAGAACATATTGCTGGTGATCGATAATGCGGCGGCCATGAATCAACAGATCGACGACGAGATCAACAGTCTGCGTGTGAAGGGTGCCGATTTTCCCGATTCGTATAGTAAGTTGGGATATTATTTGATATTCTCATTTCTATGGGTAATACGCTATTCTTGTTTAGTACTAACCGATAAGTAGAGTAATGATCAGGTTACGTTAAAGAAAATTTCTGCAATATTATAACCGGATTGTTTGCAAGAAATTTCCCTTTTAGAATTAGTTTAGAATGTTGGAAATTATTAAGAAAATACTACATTTTTAGATCTTTTTAAAAAGAGGAAGTATCCCAAAGAGAAGTACTCTCGCCTGTCCATTCAAGATAGAGGTACCAAAATTAGTGACTATATTTTTGTATATTCTATTTATCTTATATTTGCTAAGGCATTTCGTCAAGCTCACCCTATAAAATAAAGACATTATTAATTTGGAAGTTATTTTATTTAAGATTATTGAACTTTATAATTTATACGACAATCTTAAGGCGAGCATACTTGTCTGTATCTTTTTTTTTTAACATATTATAATTAAACCCCTATCAATGTTATTCTTAGAATTTTTATAAACAGGGAAATTATTTAGGATTCAACTTTCTCAGATTCTTCTGCACAAATAGGTATCCTAAAGTCAAGCAATCTCGGCTGTAGCTTTTAATATTTGAATCCTTAATAATCACATTCTTACAATTTCAATATGAATGGAATATTAGGTTCGTAGAAAGAATCGGCTGTCCCTTTAAGGTGCGGAGCATAAACTTGTAGAGGTCTGTAGCTGTACCGGTTGAAAATAATATTAGCTTGGAAGTTATTTAGAAATATACTTTATAATTAACTTATTTTCTTTCATTAAAAATAGTTAGCCAGGTATCTCTAAATCGAGGGCACTCGTTTCTATTTCTCTTTTTGTTATTAATTCCCCCCTTTCTCCACTCGCAGTCAGTTCGATAGAGAAGCAGACAAAGACGCGGGCCAAGTGGCCACTGATTGAACCGAATGGCTCAACGAACACGAGCAACAGCACAGCGAACAACTCGACATCATCGACGCCACTGGCCGCCATAGTAATGTCCTCGCTGGACAAGGACGACACGACCACCTCGTCCACGCTCAACTCCAACACCACCTCCTCGCTGGCCTCCAAGTACTCCAGCTTGATTGGCGACAACGAGTGCAATGGCATCAGTATGCTCAGCGTGGGCGGAGTCGAGAGTCCCATTACCGGAGGAGGTAATACGAATTTAGGCAATCGTTATCGCGCCGAGAAGAAAATCACTGCCAAGGTGAGTACGATCCCTTCAAGAAGCTTTCTCGCTCGCACTTTGCAGGTTTCGCGTCGCGATTTTATGCACTCAACTCGTTCCTGCATACATCAGACATCATGTATATGTCATACAATATATATGTATTTTTCATTTGATTTTCTGTGTTGCTTTTTCTTTTGGACCAAACACAAAATGTCTTAATTTTCATCATCATCTTTTGGCCTTATTCATCGGCGCAGTCTTCTATTGACCGCGACCTTGACGAGGACACTGACAACGACACCCTCGGTGATAATAGCACCATTGCCAGCGACACGCCTACCGAGCAAGACGTTAATATCATTGCGAATAACGTTTGCCCAAATCCCGATAAGGTAATGTCTAAAGTTTTCCCCTCTCTCGACGAAGAGGATTGTTCTGCTGGTTTCCAATTGTTCTCAATTTGTTTAAAACGCTTTGCCTACGAAATGAGAGCCAAACTTCCTAGTTTGATCACTCGTTAACTGCTTAGTTGAACGTTCTCGTTACTCGTTACTCGCTACTAAACTAATGTTTTGGGATTGGGGATTAATAGAGATTGTTAAAGCAATGCATATTTTTCAATTGATAATTATAATTTACTTAAGCTATAAATTTCATTTGATAATACTGCTTATTTCATTAGAATCCTGCCTGAAATGAAAGGGGAGTCGCCAAAGAAACTTCTTGTTTAATTTACTTGTTAACCGCTTAGTTCAAAGTTCTCGTTCTCGTTGCTCGCCAATTAACTATGTTAATATACGGAATTAGGGGCTCATAGAGCTAGTTCCCAATTATGCCCTACCATCATATATATTTTTGCGTTCTTTATTTTATGCATATCGAAAAATAATACACTCATCGGTCTCATCAATTTCTTAGTGAACAATTCTCGCTACTTGTTACTAGTTACTCGTTAATAATACTTCTGTTCGGGATAAATGATTGTTAAGAGATTGCTGGAGCTTTCCATTGATTTTGATCATTATGCTTTTGTTATTTACATCCACACACAAATGTTAAACCATGCCGAGATCTACACAAAGCCCATATCCAGTTCATAAACTCCATGTACACCTGTGTTACGAAGTTAATGTGTTTATTATGTGTACAACTCTGGCTTTAGCTTTAGATGTTTACCACACACGCTTTTAGACATCAAATACTACACATTAAACATGTTCCACATCCCGAGCTTAAGAAACGAGTAGATTGTTCTTGTACCGCCCAATTTACATGTGAATTGTGTTCTGAATGTTGTAACGCTTTATAACTCCGATCGGCATTCAATATACGCGATCTATATGGCATCAGGTTGAATGTCGAATGGAGTCTTTGATTAATGTTATTTTATGCATTGCACCAGAAAAAAACCAAAACAAAAAAATATGTGTTCTTTTTTCTTCTTTTCTTTCCTTGTGTGATCAATATACATACATACAATATATACTCACTTACATTTCACATACATACATAAACACTTATACACCTGTTAAGCAGCTGCCCCCGAATGCCAACGTGAGCAACTCGAATGCCGGCAGCAACTTTAACTGCTCCACCAACAACTACTCGAATGCGAACTCAAATACTCAAAGCACGTGCACGCCACTACAGCAACAACAGCAACATCATCAACAACAACAACAACAACAGCAACCACATAACAACAGCAACACGATCCACGATAGCAACAACAGCCCCACCTCCAATACCAACACCAACACCAATACCAATGCCACGCTTACCACATCCACAATTGTCACTGCAACCACATCCCAAACTGACCCCGCCTCTGTGTGTGCCACACCTGCCACTGTTACTGCCACTGCCACTGCACCATCTTCAGCTCCCAGCAGCACCACAAGCACGTGCACGTATTCGTTTACGCATATCGTGCCACCATCAACTGCAACTGCAACCACAGCAACTGCAACTGCAACAAGCACTGACAACATTGGCAGGACAACAGCCACAGCCACAGGCACTTCGACAACCACAACAACAACAACTACAACTGCTACAGCTAAACTAAATGTCAATGCCAATGCCATTCCTTCGCAGAACCAGAGCCAGAGTCAGGGGCAATCCTATACGCACACAATACAATCGCTGATCAACAACAGCAACGTGAGGGTGAAGATCGCCGATTTGGGCAATGCCTGCTACGATGTGAGTATAAAAATTATCAAGTTAATAATATAGAATATATAATCATTATAGTACAACTAAATCTTAAATTGCAAATCAATAAGAATTTCTCGATAAGTTGATATATAAATATTTAGTCGGTGATGGCTGCTAAGATGCGAGTACGGAAATAATTAAGTCTGCAATATTTTATAGATAAGAATATTTATTTTTATAATTGTGTAGTAGATCGTTTATTAATTACATAATACATAATAATAAAGAAATATTCTAATAAAAATTTATAAGAATTGATCAATAACAATTAATTAATGGGAATACAGAAATAATTAAGACTGCAATATTTGATTGATAAGAATATTTTATTTATTAATAATTGTGTAGTAGTTTGCCTTTTAATCATTAGTATCACGAAATTTACTAATACAAATCAATAAGAATAGGTTGATAAGTCAATCTATAATAATGTGGTATGCAATGCCTGCTATGATGGGAGTACTGAAATAATGAATAATCGATGGTTAATGATTGTAAAGGTATGATATATCAATTAAACAGTAAATTAGCAATTTTCATAAAAAAAGGGATTGATATAATTGATACTTTTTTTATTAACGAACAATCGCCAAGTGATTATATTTTTCCTTAGATAGACCTTTCAAGTTCCCATAATATACTGAGATTGACATTATTCGATTTTCGTAACCCCAGTTCGATACATATAATTGATTTTCAATGAATTATATTAATACATTTTTGAATTTACAAATATTTTACAAGTTCTGTGAAAATAAAAGAGTGAACACTTTAGACGCTTTCTTATAATATTTAACAGATTTAATTTAAATAAATATAATATTACGAAGGAAAGTACTAGTTTATATAAACGAAAAGACTAAAGTAGTAATATAATACCGTATTTTCCTCAGTACCATCACTTCACGGAGGACATCCAGACCCGACAGTATCGCTCCATCGAAGTGCTGCTGGGCGCGCCCTATAACTATACCGCCGATATCTGGAGCACAGCGTGCTTGGCCTTCGAGCTGGCCACGGGAGATTATCTGTTCGATCCACATGCAGGCGAGTCGTATAGCCGAGATGAGGATCATCTGGCGCACATTGTGGAGCTGCTTGGATCAATACCGCAGTCGGTGATACTGCGTGGCAAGCATGGACTCAAGTACTTCACGAGCTATGGTAGGTTGTTGCTTACTTCATAAGGAATTTGCGAATAATACGAAATAATTGTGAACTGCAGGCAGCCTAAGAAATATCACAAAGCTGAAGCCCTGGAGTCTGTTGAATGTGCTTGTGGAGAAGTACGACTGGGATCCGGTGGAGGCGAAGAAGTTCTCGGACTTTTTGCTACCCATGCTCGAGTATAATCCAGTCATAAGGGCGTCGGCAGCGGAGTGTCTGCAGCATCCCTGGTTGGAGCAGGAGGAGTTCGTCTAGCACACTCAAGCATTAATATAACCGTACTCATATATGTAGGCTTTTATATTCGAAAAGAGATGATTGTCATAGAGGAACTAATATTACGATACGAAATATTATGCTAAATTAGCGTTAAGCGTTAACCAGAATGCAAAAACAAAAAATATACACAGGAAAATTCAAAAAGAATGCAATAATATACATAGAGAAAATTTGTGTGGAAATTTCCGCATAATATGATGGCGGAAAGGAAGCGGAAAAGGAGTTTTCGAAGCTTTTTTTCATTTGACACGATTTTTGTACTCGAGAGCTTTAAACAAGTTTAGCAACATTGCGATTTTAATTAATTTAATAACAAAGGAACAACATAAACAAAAACAAACGTGAATTTTCTATGCTTTCCCCTTGAATTTCGTGATTTTTTTTATATATTGAGAAAACAAACAAAATAAAACAATACAAAAGACAATGACGACAATTTGTAAGTCAACAGATGCCTAAACTGACTGACCGATTGCAAATAAAAAAAAAAAAAACAAAACAAAACAACAACAAAAGTGAGAATGGAATTAACAAAATTAAGGAATCTACATTTTCACAGAACAAAACTCAATCTAATAAAAGAATCATAATTATTAGTCAAATATTCGAAAAGCGCATTGATAATACAATATTTGTATAATTAGTGACACTTAAATGTAGATAACTAAAGATAAAGATAAAGATATTGTTACGATTACGATTAAATACAGCCAGCTTTCTAGCAGCAAGTAGTGATTGTGGTATATTTAACCAAAAGTATTGTAGGACTTCAGCAGATTAGGATTACGTGACAAATATGTGTTTTTTAATTGGTTTCACCTAGATGAGACGACACTTCGACCGAATTGAAATTATTCAATATTATTTTCATTTGTCGCATTATCAAATTATTTTAAAAATTGAGATAAGATAACTTTTTTGTTATTTTGCCATTAGTCTTATTATTTGATTGACAGCTGCAGGCTTTAAACTGAGATAATCCCAAAAATATGACTATATACTTATGCACCAACATTAATTTTTGGAAATTTCCTCAATATTTGACGCTGACAAGGTATTAAATGCAGACGATAAATCTTGTAGTGGAATTGAAACTTATACACACACGCATACACACAATAAATATAATACTTTCATATGTATTTGCTAGGGAAATCGAATTCACATTGAAGAACTAAACATATTTTATTACTTACCTACAAACAAAACGAAACAAAAAAAGTATTTGTACACAAACCTAAGAAGTAACATTAAACGTGACCAAATAATTTAATATTGTGGAAGATTTTTCCCGACAAAAGCGAAAATACATTAAATACACATTTAATATACACACGAGTAATACAAATAAACGCAAGTAAATACTGTAAGTACTATACGTATACTTAATTTTTCTGCCATTCTTGATAACCGAATTAAGATAAAGACGTTGAAGTAGAATTTCTGATTCAACTTTTTGAATCTTTTTCTTTGTCTTCAGCATTAGTTCACCGTTTAATCAGAAACTTATTTTTAATGATTATAGCATTGGTAAACAAAACGTCAGCGGCTTTGGTTTACATGTGTACTTTATTTATACGTAATAATGTATCAAAATGCAGAATACTTGTGCCTAGTGTAGTTTAGACATGATTTCGTTTTTTGGGGTATTATATCATCAGGAAGATTATCATATATGTTTAACAATAGAATAATAATTATGTACTCGTTATTCGTTGGCGTAAAGCACAATGATCTATTATCGATTACCAGCAGCTAGGAAAATACTCGGGATAGAAATACGCGTCTGCTGCTGCTGCAGCTGCCCCTCACATGGATTCTAGAGACCTAATCCCAATATTTGCTCCTGCTTGTAGACACCATGATAGGCATTGCGAATTAGCACATAGGGGAAGCAGGACTCTAGGAGATCCATGGTGAGAAACGGTGATTGTTTGACAATCTCATCCAGCAGCAAATAGATGGACTCGCGATTGCGTGTCGCCTCCTTGTCCGATTCCTGCCCCAGACGCAGTAGCGATGAGCTGGCCAAAGCCAGGAATTCCTTCATGCGATCCTCCATATCGTTCTGTCCGCAAATGGTGAATAGGGCCCCGAAGATATTGTTAATCGCCGCCGACATGCAATGCGTGTTATTCGAGTGGCCATCAATGGTGGCCCGGTAAAAGGAATGCTCGTTGCGTGCCAACTTTGGTATAGAGACGGCCACAAAGACCATCAGTAGACAAGCAGTCAAGTGTTCGCCCTCATCAAATTCGGGTTTCTTTGATTTGAGTGTGGTTGCCAGCGTGGGATCCACCTTGCACAGCAGACCAGCCGCTGAAGCCATCTCGGAGGCGACACGTATCTGATCGCCGCCTGGCAAATGCTCCTGAAAGTCCTTGACCGAGCTCAGCAGGAAGGGAATGCGTTTGTCCAGCACATCGACCAAAGCCTCGTGCACCAGATTCCGGAAACAGATGATAACACCAATGATTGTCATGCGTTGTAGCACACGATCCACATCCTGCAGTCGCTTGAACTGCTCCTTCATCACCTCGGGCTTATCGAAGCTGGTGCGCAGCGTGATCAGCACCTCTTTGTTGGTGCCCACCAGTGATTTGAGTTCCTGCACCTGGTTGGCAATGTGCCACATAAGAGTCTCATTCAAAGTCTTAATGCCATACGGACCAACGAGTTCAGCTAAAGCGCGCAGTTCGTTCAGATCAGAGAACTCTTGGGGATTGAAGGGTACCCAGCCTTCTGGCGAGATGGGCACAAATGCCTTCTGGTTAATCGAGAACACAATGTTTCCAGCGGAGACGCGACGCAGCAACACCTCGCTATACCAAGTATTGTAGAGAGCAGCAATGGTCTTCTCACCGTGCGAATCCAGTGCCTGTGTCTGTTGTAACAGACAATTGTTGAAGACGCGCGTAATATCGATGTGTACATAGTTTTCCACGGTTTGCAGTACATTCATGTAGGCACGTACGCTCGCTAGCAGCTCAGAGGGCTTGGCAATCTCCATTGTCTCCTGGTTGAACATCACCATGCCAACCAAATCACGCGAGAAGCGATGCTCCAGATTCTGGCAGAGATATTCGCGCGGTGCAAAGGCAAACTCCCAGACATTGACAGTGGGGCAATAGTTGATGGCATAGCAGAGCTCCGTGAGCGCCATGTGCAGCTTATCCATTGTGGTTAGATCCTCGCGTGTTTTGCGATACGATTCGTCGCCCGGCTTGCGAATGTCATCGAAGTGCTTCGATTTAGATTTATCCTTCTTTTTGCGTGCCGATTGCACAGACAGTATCTTGGCACAGTGCTTGGGCAGCAAAGCATCGGCCATTGTGCATTGCTCATCGCAAATTGTGGTAATGATATTCTTTGCCTCCTTGGCCATCTCCTCCAGAAAGATGTTCACAACACTGAGTGAACGTTCGCGTATATGATGCCGTTCCTCGGGACACATCTCGTGCGTGCAGTTCTGGAAATGACTGCAGATCAACGGGAATGCAATGATGAAGCGATTCTGTGCCGGAAACTCGAGGCACATGTGAAACTGATCGTCAAACATTTTGCTATAGAAACAGAATATGCTCAGATCCGATGTCTCCACGAGTATCTCATCCAGATTGTCGACGACGCGCGTGTGGAACACCATCGAATCGAGCAATCGAGCTAGTTCAATGTGCTCCGTGATGCGTAAAGCTGCTTTGCCCACACTCATGTATGTCTGCAGGCGGAACCAGTCCAGCCGGAAGGGTCTGAAGTAGAACAGTTCGTTGTCCTCCACCTGCTTGACGGTCAGGCCAGCAGCTGTGTTGTAGAGCGAGCTAAATATGATGCTCTCGTCCTCGGGACACATTTGAAGACTCTGCATGCGTATGTTAAGATCCGTGGCATCGAAGCCCGATAAATATTGCACGTAATAACGCTGCATAACCTGACTGTACTTGCGCACTAGAGCACGCAGCTCCTCCATGTGGAAGAGTAGCTCAGGCAGCTGCCGATCAACAAGATCCTCGTTGCTCTTGCCTGCAAGAAAAAACACAATTAGTGTTAAACCCTCTCAACTTTATAATAAACTGCAGAGACTCACCTTTGTGCTTCAACAGCGGCGGATTGTCGTTGTGCCGTAGCAGCCAAAGAATTTCGTCGCGAGCCAGACACAAACCAATGAAGATGAATATCGCCTTGGGACCCAACAAACCCGGCTGATCCGTCATTATCAGTGCCAATTCCTTGAGCGCAGTGCGCAAAAATTTCCGACGCTCACGATGCATCAATGCTGCTTTCTGGACAGCCGTGTTGTAAGCTTCCTTCACCTCACCGATGCGCTTGCTGTAGCCCTTAATGCCGTCAAATGTGGATTGAATATATTGATGGATCTGCAGCACCTCATCGCGGAAAAGCGCCACAACCCAGCTGCTCTCTAGCGCTGACAGCCAGATCTTATTTACTTCTGGGTACTGGCCCAGCATTTGATGATTCAACAACAGGCCAAAGATGATCCAACGATCCATAGCCTCCAGGGAAATGTACTCACACGACATTGTATCTGTGCGCACGGCTTTCAGCAGGATTGCCGGATTGCCCACAAGACTTAGCTTCTGCATTTCACGCCATTTATCTGCGGGCAAATTACGCAGCGCATAGATGGAGGTGAGCGAGCGCAAGGCATTGGCCAGCAGCCGCTGATGGGGTATGAACTCCTCGCCAAGCTTCTTTAGCGGAACCTCGTAATCGAGTATCATCTGCCCGAGGCGTGGAAAGCCTGTGTCTGCCTGATTATTTTGTAGCTCATAGGCGGCATTGTAAAGACCCAGCACAGCTTTGCGGTCCTCGACGCGGGACAGCACAATCATCAGCGAGACATAGGTGACCACCAGGTCCAAATAATTTTTAGTCAGCTCAAAGTTGAGTGTTATGTCCAAGTGGATTTGGCAAGCGTCCATGGTGGTCAGCAGTTCGCAGACATTGTCTTTAAAGTCTAGCAGATCCACAAACGTGTGGTAATACAGCGATAGCGACTTTATTATCTCCGCCTTGATGTTCACTATAGCGTTAAGACCCTTGACATCGATGTTGGGAAAACGCTTCACAATGAATTTGATGGAGGACTCCAGGGACTTTTCGGAGAGGAAGCCCGGCTTCGATTTGGTGTCGCCGCATGCCTTTTTTATGTTGTAGATGCGCGTGAGTATTCCTAGGCCTCGATCATTCAATATGATCAACTTTTCAGCTATCTTTTGCTGATTGGGAAAAATTGGGCGTGCCATTTTATCACTCTCCAATGAGATAGACAGACGCAGCTGTCTGTAGTTGAATCACCAAATATATAATTTCAAATAGCGTAGGATACGCCAAGCAACGGTGCCGAACGTTAGTCCAAGCTATTTGGTTTTCTTAATGCACTCGTATTTATTTACTGAACTTTTTACTTAACTAATTAAAACACGGCAACACAAAATGTACACATTCTTTTTTTTTGCGTTTATCGATAAATTGCATTCATTAATATAAATATTGAGTTGCGGTACTCGTTACTTCAGATATATCGATATACTTATCGGTATATTTAAGAAATAAGCATCTCACACACCAGAGCGAATAAATCGCAGCGGCAGCGGCGAATAAACCACGGCGAATTTATTCGCGGTTTTTTTATTCGCTAAAATGTCTTCGTCAGATGAAGAAGTGCTTTTATTAACGTTTTTATTTGAAGAAGAAAATTAGAAAAATGCGTGAGTATTTAAAAATATTGCTTTTTTTTAGTGCTTATTGTAACATTATATTATTAAATTAGGAATAAAAGAGTTTGGGTACATCTCATAAATGCAGAGTGGCATTCCCATGAAGAGTTCACCATTACAGAAGTATGATTGGCAATCTTTTTTAAGGCGATATTAACAGGGTGAATTTCCCTCAATATTCGCCATTTCTTCTTCCATAATAAGTTTTGCAATTTTATATTTTACTTGAGCCTGTCTCCTCGGACTGAATTTTTTAATTGTTTGGGCATACGCCATAAACAAAATGTCAACATCGTCTAGCGTTTTTTTATTCTTTGTTGGCAAATATTCAATTTCATCCTTCACGGAGGACGTTGGTTGTGGGGTAGATCTTTTCAAGGGCTTCAATGCAGGTCTTTCAGTATCAACGGCAGGAATTGATACGATAGATTGGTTCAATTCATCATTGCTCTCGTTATATTCAATTTCATCCTTCACGGAGGACGTTGGATGTGGGGCAGATCTTTTCAAGGGCTTCAATTCAGGTCTTTCAGTATCAACGGCAGAATTTGATACGATAGATTGGTTGAATTCATCATTGCTCTTGTCATCCATATGCAATTCTGGTGATTCTTCTTTGCATTGAAAATTTTCCGTGAATGAAAATGGTTCCGATAGTTCAATGCCACTGACATTCGAAGACGTTTTAGCAAACGAAATAAATGGACGAAAACTTTCCATTTGTTCGGCCCAAATCCATGTTTTATGTACTGCGGCTTGCCCTGTAGTACATTTTGTTGACCTCACATATTTTGAAAAGGAGTCTCGTAAATTTTTCCATTTTTTTTTTAATTCATCACCTAAAAATATAAAAAATAATACAATTTCATTTTACAGATTCTTTGTGTGGATATTGGCGGATATGGCAAGAACAGTGATGGTGGGATTTTTGAAAATTCTAACATGGGAGTGAAATTTGAAAGTAACAAACTGAATGTACCAAAACCATGAAGGAGATATTTAATTACAGATTGTGCCGGGCACGAATGCTTTAGGAAAAGCAATATAATTACCACTTTCTTCAAGCTCCAATCCAATTTCGTTCCATATCTTGTCCTTTTTTCTGGTGTTTTTGTAGTCTTCGTCCTCCATATCGTACAATATTTTATGTTTTTTTACTAATTTAATAAGCAGCTCCACTTTTGCCATTGCTTCTATTAGTGCAATTATGAATGACAACAAATGGCAGCCATGAAAAAAGACATTGCGCATAAACAGCTAAACGTATAAACGTCACATGTGATGATTTTTAATAAATATTTTTTCAATAAAAGTGAATGATTATAAGTTAAAAACTGCGTCTCGTATTATATTATTATAATTATATTGTATCAAAAGCCAGAATATAGTAATTTAACATGTAAGCAAGGCAAAAATTGAACACATGCATCACATGTGACGTCATCAGCGCAGAACATGAGTAAATTTCTGCGCAATCTAATATTATCGTTCTTGGCGGCAAGCGAAAAAAACGCTGCATGCGCGGTTGTGGAAAAATTCGCCGCCAAAACGAATTCGCTCGGCTTTGGTGTGTATCCGCGCCGCTGCCGCTGCGATTTATTCGCTCTGAGAGATGCTTTATATTAACTGCATATTGGAAAATTTATAATTTAATAAAAAATACAAGAAACTAAAAACAATTTTAAATTTGCATTTTTGTATACACAATTTATAAAAAAAAATATCTAAATACAAAAGAAGTGTAGCCTAGTCGGCCATCACAAATTACGGTATATTTCGATAAATTTTTGTACGTTAAAAGGTACATTTTGAAACTTTACTTGCGGTCACTTTGATCAGCACATGTTGTTGATTGCCATCACCGCAGTTTTTCCTCAGGAAATTCAGTTTGAAATAGAAGTGGTGCGTATAGGAATTTATAATTTACTGAAAAATCTTAATATAAGCAATCTTTTAATTAATTAAATCAAATAGAAATGAGCGCTGCAAGAAAACTTGAGCGTGCCGACGTGTGTCGGGTGCCGGAGAACATCAATTTTCCTGCTGAAGAAGACAATGTGCTGCAGCAATGGCGTGACGAAAAGATCTTTGAGAAGTGCAGTCAGCTCTCAAAGGGAAAGCCCAAGTAAGAAATGCATGCAACTGTTGCATCAGCCAAACTTCTAACGACTCACAAATGTTTTTGTTGCTTTTTTCATGACACTTAGATACACTTTTTACGATGGGCCGCCATTTGCAACCGGCTTGCCGCATTATGGGCACATCCTGGCTGGTACCATCAAGGACATTGTGACACGTTATGCCTATCAGCAGGGTTACCACGTGGATCGTCGATTCGGCTGGGATTGTCACGGTCTGCCTGTGGAATTCGAGATCGATAAGTTGCTCAACATCAAAGGTCCTGAGGATGTGGCAAAAATGGGCATTAAAGCGTATAACGCCGAGTGTCGCAAGATTGTCATGCGCTATGCTGATGAATGGGAAACTGTTGTGACGCGTGTGGGTCGCTGGATTGATTTCAAGAACGATTACAAGACATTGTATCCCTGGTACATGGAGTCCATCTGGTGGATCTTCAAGCAGTTGTTCGACAAGGGTTTGGTCTACCAAGGTGTCAAGGTAATGCCCTATTCAACAGCGTGCACAACATCGCTATCCAACTTTGAGGCTAATCAGAACTACAAGGAGGTCGTTGATCCATGTGTCGTAGTAGCTCTTGAGGCTGTAACGCTGCCCAACACCTACTTCTTGGTGTGGACAACAACGCCGTGGACATTGCCTTCGAATTTTGCTTGTTGCGTTAATGCAAAAATGAATTACGTAAAGGTGCGTTGAAATATTGTATTTGCTTTCAATTTGCATATTTATTCATTCATTGTTTCTATGTCATTTGCCAGGTGCGCGATGTGAAGACCGATCGTCTTTATGTGCTGGCCGAATCACGTTTAAGCTACGTCTACAAGACGGAGGCAGAGTACGAGGTGAAGGAGAAGTTTACGGGCGACAAGCTCAAGGGACTGCATTACAAACCGCTCTTCCCTTACTTTGCTCAACGTGGTGCTGAGGTAAAGGCGCATCGTGTGCTGGTTGATGATTATGTGACTGAGGATTCGGGTACTGGCATTGTCCACAATGCACCTTACTTTGGCGAGGACGATTACCGCGTCTGCTTGGCAGCCGGCTTAATCACCAAGTCCAGTGATGTCATTTGCCCCTTGGATGATAGCGGTCGCTTTACAGCAGAGGTGCCCGATTTCCAAGGTCAGTACGTTAAGGATGCGGATAAGAACATCATGGCCAATTTAAAGGCCAGCGGCAATTTGGTCTCCAGCGGTCAAGTTAAGCATAGTTATCCATTCTGCTGGCGTTCGGATACGCCATTGATCTACAAGGCGGTTCCTTCCTGGTTTGTGCGTGTTGAGCACATGTCCAAGAATTTGCTGGCCTGCAGCTCTCAGACCTACTGGGTGCCCGACTTTGTGAAGGAGAAGCGTTTCGGCAACTGGCTGAAGGAGGCCAGAGATTGGGCTGTAAGTTTACATTGCTAGCTTGAAAACTCTCGTGATTAACGTATTGTCTTTTTAGATTTCTCGTAATCGCTACTGGGGCACTCCCATTCCCATCTGGCGTTCACCGAGCGGTGATGAGACTGTTGTCATTGGCAGCATCAAGCAACTGGCAGAGCTGTCTGGCGTGCTAGTGGAAGATTTGCATCGTGAGACCATCGATGACATTGAGATTCCATCGGCGGTGCCTGGCAATCCTCCATTGCGTCGCATTGCGCCTGTTTTCGATTGCTGGTTCGAATCTGGTTCCATGCCATTCGCACAGCAGCATTTCCCCTTCGAGAATGAGAAGGACTTTATGAATAATTTCCCAGCTGACTTCATTGCTGAGGGTATTGATCAGACACGCGGCTGGTTCTACACTCTGCTCGTCATCTCGACGGCCCTGTTTAACAAGGCGCCATTCAAGAACCTAATTGCCAGTGGTTTAGTTCTGGCTGCCGATGGACAAAAGATGTCCAAGCGCAAGAAGAACTATCCGGATCCCATGGAAGTGGTGCACAAATATGGTGCAGATGCTTTGCGTTTGTATCTAATTAACTCGCCAGTTGTGCGCGCTGAAAGTTTGCGCTTCAAGGAAGAGGGCGTGCGCGATATCATCAAGGATGTCTTCTTGCCGTGGTACAATGCTTATCGCTTCCTGCTGCAAAACATTGTGCGCTATGAAAAGGAAGAGCTGGGCGGCAAGTCGCTGTACACCTACGAACGGGCACGCCATTTGCAGAGTATGGAGAATGCTTCGGTTATCGATGTGTGGATTTTGTCATTCAAGGAGTCGCTGCTGGAGTTCTTTGCTACTGAGATGAAGATGTACCGCCTCTACACTGTGGTGCCCAGACTCACCAAGTTCATTGACCAGTTGACCAACTGGTAAGCAGACTCTTGATTACCTTGCAATTCAGAGAACTAAAATCTTTCTTCTAAGGTATGTGCGCTTAAACCGTCGTCGCATCAAGGGTGAAATGGGCACTGAGCAGTGCATTCAATCATTGGATACGCTCTACGATGTGCTGTACACAATGGTTAAGATGATGGCACCATTTACGCCTTTTTTGACCGAATACATCTTCCAACGACTGGTGCTGTTCCAGCCTAAGGGAACCTTGGAGCACACTGACTCCGTGCACTACCAAATGATGCCTGCGAGTCAACGCAAGTTTATTCGCAGCGACATTGAACGATCTGTTGCACTGATGCAGTCTGTGGTTGAGTTGGGACGAGTGATGCGTGATCGTCGCACTCTGCCTGTAAAGTATCCCGTATCGGAGATTATTGTGATCCACAAGGATCAGCAGACTTTGGAGGAGATCAAGAGCTTGCAAGACTTCATCCTCAGCGAACTTAATGTGCGCAAGCTGACGCTCAGCTCTGAGAAAGAAAAGTATGGAGTAACATTGCGTGCAGAACCAGACCACAAGGTGTGCTATTAAAGCTAACATATTTTGTAACAGTTTAAAATGCTAATTTAAATTTTCATTAATTGCAGACGCTTGGTCAACGCCTGAAGGGTAACTTTAAGGCTGTTATGGCTGCTATCAAGGCGCTGAAGGATGAAGAGATCCAAAGGCAGGTTGCCCAGGGCTACTTTAACATTTTGGATCAGCGCATTGAGCTGGACGAAGTGCGCGTTATCTATTGCACGTCTGATAAGGTTGGAGGAAACTTTGAAGCGCACAGCGACAACGAAGTGCTTGTCCTTTTGGACATGACACCCAACGAGGAGTTGCTCGAGGAGGGTTTGGCTCGTGAAATCATCAATCGCGTGCAGAAGCTCAAGAAGAAAGCACAACTGATACCCACTGATCCTGTTATCATTTATTATGCCCTAAGTGCCAGCAAGAATGCCAAAAAGGAAGTCCTCGAAACACAAGCTCAATTGGAAAAGGTGCTAGTCAACTATGCGGCTATGATCAAGGGTGCCGTCAAATCGGAGTTCATACCATTTAATGCGAAAGAGGCTGCCACAAAACGTCCTATCATCACGGAGCTGGTTGATCTCAAGGGCGTCGATCTAACACTTACCATTTGCTCCACAGAGGAGCTGCAACTGCCGACACTGGCGTGGCTAAATGTTACGCTAGCTGGTGAGCTGCAACCGCGATTCGTCAACAGCAATAAGGCTTCCATATTGCTGCAGCATAATGTCAACAAGGAATACATCACATTGGGAAACGCTGCGCACTGAAGTTGAGGTTCTTTTTGGACTTTATGGCATCAACTATGAACTGTATGTGGTTGATCAGCAGAAAAAGGTTACGGAACTGAAGTCTATCGATAAAAGCCTTAGTGGAAAGCTCCTTGTACTTACGCGCAATCCGGAAGCTCTACGCAAATCAACGGACTACGTGGTTGATGCAGCTCCCTATTCAAAGTTCGTCAATCAATCTGGAAGCACAGTTTTTACTGAGAACCCCAAGGGTCACAGTCTGTTGTAGTTCCGAAAATGCTATGGAATGACAGGTTGCTTAGTATTTATTTACATTGTAAACTGAAATACGAAATAAAAACTAAACTTTTTCAAAAAGTTTCAAATATTAACAAGAAAATGTATTTTTTCGTTAAATTATTCCTTTTATGAGTGCTGAAATTGGTTCATCCAAAAAGAATTATAAAAAGTAAACGCACAAATATATTTTTTTTGTAATTTTTTATTTTTATTGAAATCGCTTTTATTCGTTATATTATTAGATATTATATATGGTTTTATCATATATATCGGCTTGCCATAAACGTGTGTATTATGTGTTTTGTTCTTTCTGCTTTGTGTACGATTAACTTTTGTTGTTCAATTTTTCTTATTATTTTTGTTTTTTTAGACTTAGCTTCATTCTGCATAGCCTGAAGCTTATGCATTTCTTTGTGGAGACGATTTCGTACATTTAATACAAATATTGATCATAATTTATTTCAAGTGTTAATTTCAAAGTGTTTCTTTTTTGTTTTTATCATCTGCTCAATCAGTGTCAATATCAGATCATAATATAAACATGAGTTTTAACGAATTGAAAGTGTGTGCACAATATTGTTGCCTCTGGAAAAATTGAAAAATTTACACCTCGATCCTGAAGAACAAAATATACATACTGAGTAAATTTAAGCACAATTGAGTAGACGTAGATACATATTTCAGTCACAATTTTGTTTTTAGCTGATTTCAATAATTTCATTTTAGGTTTTTGGTTAATATAATGCTGCTTAATTTTACTACATATACATTTATATACGTTTGCTGCATTTATACAATTCGTTTTTCTTTTCTTTTATTTTTTGTTTTGTTTTTCTTTTTGTGTAAAATAGTATTTTATATCATTTTGGAAAACGTGAAATTTGGTTTTCTTGATGCTTTTTCTTTACACAACATTTCGCATGTCTCTATCGATGCATATACATATATTCGAATTATACTTTTGCTTAGCCTTTAATGTATATTATTATATATATTTCTATATATATATGCTTCTGTTTTTGTTTCGGTTCTTTTCTTTTTTTATATTTATAATTTTATTTAATAAAATTACTAACACTTTAGCTAACTTCTACGTTTTATTCTTAACTCCTTGCTCACTTTGCTCACTTTCACATTATTTAAGTGCTACGTTTTTGTTTTTATTTGTTTCGATTTTACGAGTTTCTTTTCTTTTTTCTTTCATTAACCTATGCCTAATCCTTAGTGACGATGTGTAGTTTGAGTGTGTCTATATTACAAGGTGTATTTAGTTTATATGTATGTATGTCATATGGGGGATTGTGGGGGATTGGTGAATTATTTGTATTTATTTTTATGTTCAAGACTTAAATACGAGTATGCGTACTTAGTTTAAATGCTAGTTTATTTATATCTCAATAGTCAATAGTTTAGTTTCAGTTATAAATAGTTTAATAATATGTATATAATTATAAACAAATAAAACACTTTAGCAAAAGTTAAAGTTCGTGTATTGAAAGTGATTTAAAAAAAATAATTAAAAGTTTTAAATAAAATTCAGAAAAACCTTAATCTCTAGCATTCAGATTAAAGGCATTAAAAACTGCATTGCTTTTACAAATTAACATGGCAAATATGTTAAACTAAATATTGCATTTTAAAAAACTAAAATCTTAATAGACTAATTACAACAGAAAGCGTTATGAGTAAAGTACTTTGCTGTTTTGTCAACGTTCGATTTCCATTTCGATTTCGGTTGCGATTTGAGTTTGCATTTCGTTTCTTATTATTCTTTTTTTTATTTTTGCAACATTTCAGGTCGTCAGGTCAAATGAAATGTTAGAAATATATCACAATTTGTAAAAAGTATTAATGCATTTTGCCTTCGGAATAAAAATGTTTAAGAAATAGTAGTAGCAGAGTTTTGGTAGACAGAGTTCGTCAATTTAGGGCTTTTGATTTTTGGCTGTCGAAATTAAGTATACGCGTTTAGAATAAATTCGAGCATTTTTGTGAGTCTAAAACAAAATGGGTTTTAAACAATTAAATATATGTTTAACGCGCGCTTTGTTAAGTGTGTTTAAAGCATGATTAAGTAATTGATAATACGCTTGTATGTGTGTGTGAGAGTGTGAGTGCGAGTATGTATGTATATACAAAGCATTTATGAAAATGAAGCTTGTCGCTTTTCTTTCGCTTTTTTTTTGTTTTCTTTTCGTTTGGAGTAGGAATATGGGCTAGGCTGGGGCTTAGGGGGACTCTTTCAACTTTTTACATTAATTTATGATTTATATATTTAATAGATTACTTAGTTGAGTATGTAGTATTTACTTATATGTTGTCAATATTTCGTTTTTTATTTATGTATGTTCTTGTTGTTGTTGTGTAATACTTGTTTGACATCGAATGCAACTGGCTAATTAGACTTTAGTAGACTAAAAACACAAAGGCGCTGTCTTCATTCATTCTGTTCTTCTGCTTCTCGTCCTCATCGTACATTTACTATGTGTATTGTGTGGGGAGGAAGCCTTGAAGCTTTTGAAATTTTAAAAAATTACATTAATTGTTTACATCTGGACTAATCATATGCCTATTGTTTAGCCTTAACTCAACATCAACATACATATCCTTATTTTGTTTTTGTTTGTTTTTTTTTTATCGTTTACATCCATTTATATAGAAATTTATGTAGTTTTTGCCGAGGGTTTTCTTTTGCTGCTGCTGCTGTGGCTGCTGACTAATACTAAACTTTAAATGCTATTAAAGTTTATATTAATTATTTAAGTTGAAGTGTATTTTGTAGTGTAGTTGTGTCTTGTGTGTATTGTGCTGTTGTATTTCACCTAGATAATTACAAAAACTGCTCCTCAGTTGCCTCGCTGCTCTTCCTCTGCTGATTGGCGGCAATCTTTTCCACGGCTATCAAGTAGTCCAAGTCCTCTTCCTGCTCCATCTCACCATCCGGCCCGTATTCATACTCTTCACCAGCTGCTTCACTTTCTAGCTCCAGCTCCAGGTCTTGCTCCTCCACTCACGCACTCACTTCACCATATTTCTGCTGTTGTCGGCGATTCGAGCTCATTCGGTGGCTGTTGCCAGACTTGCGACGCTTACGTTTGGCATCGCGCTGAAAGGCCACATTGCCAGGATCATCGGCCAGCTGCGGATACTTGTGTATGCTGTGTATATCGATGCCAATCCAGCCATCCACATCGCCATGCTGTATAAGCTCCTCCTTCTCCTCCTCGGTCCAATCGCCACGACCCTGGAAACCAGCTGCCACCAGCTGTTTCTCCAGCTCCCAGGCACGCTCCACAGCACGCTTATGCGCATGCTTCAGGATGCGATGACGCTCCTGCTCGGGATCCACGCCATACTTGATGATGACCACAGCCTCGGGGCCATGGAGACGCAGTTCCTTAGCAGCACTGCCACCATGATCGCTAATCTCGTGCGTTGATATGTTAAACATGCCACCCAGGCGACGCAGTTCTTCGTTATCGTCGCGCAGCTTCAGCACATTGTCCTTGACAAAATAGAAGACATCCTGATCGTGTATGCTAAAGTGTAGATCCAAGAAGTACGAGTTGTTGAACACAGAGCTAACCACATCTTGGACCACGCTATTCGAGCCATCCACAACGCTGACCAGCGCACGTCCGCCGATCCTGGAGAGCAACACACCTTCGCCAAATACAGCACGACGATAGCTGACACGTGGCAACAGATTGCGCATCTTAGGCTCCATTTTCAGCAGTGGCTTGGGCGCGAAATCAAAGTCACTAAACTTCTCGTTTGTCTTCTCCACAATGCATTCGAGACCGGAGATCACACCGAAGTCGGGCGCCAGTGTATTGGACTTAATGCTGGCCTGAGGTGTGTACTGCGACAACTTGGTGTAGCGATTGCTCTGCATGTTGTTCAGCTCGTAGCCAAAGAGTCGCAGCCAAGCATCTAGATCGATCATGTAATCCTGTGGTTTGTTGCGATTGATGGGATCGTTGTTGTGATAGCGGTAGATAAACACATCGGTGGGATTGGACATTTCGGTGGCCAGGGTTTCCCAGAGCGGTGTCATCCATTGACCAACCGTGGGATCGTATTGTCGTCGCTCTGTGTAGATCAGTTTGGTGTGAGGATCAATGAGTCCGCCATGGAAATCGATGGGCACAAAGAAGTCCGGTTTGGTGTCCTTAATGGTGCGACCGAAAGGCGTGCGCTTCACCTCCTTGACAATGCCGCCATTCATATCGAAGAAAGCGAGAGGCGAACCATTCTGATCGGTGGCCACATAGTAGCGTTGCTCAGCATGCTCCAAGGCAATCAACATATCACGATCATCATAGTAGAACTTCATGGTCTTGCCCTGCTCGGGGAAATGCACATGACTGACCAAATTGGGTGTCTTGGGGTTGGCATAGAAGTACTGGGTAACGTTGCCCTTGCTATCGTGCCAAGCGACCAGGCGGCTGCGATCATCGTAGTAATACCAGCTCTGGAAGCGATCGCGTTCAAAGGCATGAATCAATTGACCACGATTATTGTAGCGATACTTCTGTTCGCCACGACGCACTACAAAACCACGAGCATCGTAGTTGTTGAACTCAATGTCGCCCACTTTGATGACACGATCACCAATATCATAGCCCAGGTTGATCTTCTCGCCCTGATCGACAATGCCCACAGTATTGCCATTCTCATCATACAAATACTTCCAGTTGTTGGTGCCCAAGACCTCAATCACATGACCATCGGCATTGTAGTTGATCTTATCGAAGGCTGTCGATCGTCCGAAAGTTGTCTTCTGTGACTTGATGCGATTGCGCAGATCGTAGTCGAGTTCCAGGCGGAACACATCGAAGCTCTTGATGTTCATCAGCACGCTCTTCACACGACCATGTTGATCGTAATCCACAATGGTAAAGAACTGTTTGGCTGAGTCTTGGATGACAGTGCGATTGAAGGCATTCCGTGTGATCTTCAAATCCTGCACCACCTCGAGTTGTCCCAGATTCTGGCTGTACTTGTAGCGGGTGGTGGGAAGCTCCTTGTCATCGATGGCCATCTCAATGCCACTCAAGCGTGCGTTGCCATCGTAGGCATATTTGTAGTGAGCTGAGGACAGTGAATTCTTGGAGCCAAAGCGTAACTTCTCATCCTTGAGTATGCCGGCGTGATACTTAAACTCGCGTCGCAGTTCAAAGCCTGGCTCCTGGACTTCCACGGACTTGACCAAGCTGGTGCTCTCCTGATACGTGTAGTGTGTGCTAAATAATCCAGCCAGAATGGTCTCAAGACGTCCGGCAGCATCGTGCACAAAGGCAACCTTGCCCGATTGGTGTGGATGGATCTTGGCGAGTATTTGTCCCTCATCGTTGTACAGTATTTCGAAGGGGTGGCGATTGATGGGCGAGTAGTATTGGTACTTGAAGAAGCCAAGCGATGTTTGCAGCGAGAACGAATGAATGTGTCCGCGTGGCGTTGTCAAACTCTGCAATGCTCCCGCATCATCGTATTGCAGCAAATAGTCGGATCTGCGTGGCGTGGTCACCTTAAGCGGCAGCGAACCAAACATGTCCTTAAAGGTGTACACCATCGACGAGCCATCGCCATACTTGATCTCATTGAGGCGTCCGTTGCGATCAAAGGTGTAGGCCTCCTGCAGCACACCCCATTTCCAGCTGACCAAGCGGCCAAAGCGATCGTACTCGAGATCTACATCGGCATAATCGCCTGACTGCGGACGGAAGCTGACAGGACGTGAGGTGCGATCATATGTAACATTGAGAAGTTCCTGCTTGTCGTCGACCATTACCACAACCGATTGCGTCTCACGATCATACTCCAGGGTCAGCACATTGTCGCCATTGACTCGCAATTTGCGTCCGACCTCGGTGACGGGGCGCGGAGCTCCCTTGTTCTGTTTGCCCGGCTGCAGCGGCTGCTGGCGACGAACAAAGTAACGCCACTCGAAACGATTGGCCAGATCGCCGGCAATCTCGGTGCGCTGCTTGGCGGGCACTGGATAACTTTCGCCTAGCAGAGGGCTCTGCTCGGCCAGGATGGTGTACGGCATCACTTCCATTTGCAGATTGTGTCCCCATGGTGTAATGCTGGTGGTGGAGCCATCCATGCCCACCGTGGTGCGCGACTCGGCGGCGCCATTCTTCACCACAACTGTGGAACCCTGAATGAGCATGGAGATCTCCTTCTGTGCATTCTCGGAGACCTTAACCTGGGCACCTTTCACGCTCAGATCGAAGGTGAGCTCAATGACACGTCCGGTGGGAGTCACAGCCGAGGTCAAGCGACCAAACTCATCGTAGTTGTAGACATAAGAACGACCGGTGGAGTCCAGTTTAGTCTTTAGCAGTCCGGTGGGTCCATGATACTCGTAGGTGACATTGTAGTTATCGGGAGTGCTCAGTTCGTGCAGCATCTTCATCCGCGTCATGCGCAGTCGGCACTTTTGACCCTTGGTGTTCTCAATTGAGTTCACCTGCGAGGTGTAGTCGCGCAGCAGGAACACTTTGTTGCCCGCCGCATCCGTCACCGTGCTCAGTTTGCCATTTGAGGTGTTTACATTGTAGGTGAACACATAGGTGGTCTCGCCCGTTAGGATGTTTCTGGTGGATACGTGTTGGCCGAAGCGATTGAAGATGTAAATCTCCTGCATGTCGGGTGCGTAGATCTCATATTCACGCGACGGACTCGCCTCCGGAATGCTAGACATAACCGAGCGAATGCGATAATTGGCCTGATCAGCAATGTGTACATGACCGTCGGGTGTTACAGCCAAGGCGGCAATCGTGTTGAACTTGGCACTCGTGGCCAAATAGTGATCAGCTTCGAAGCAATCGCAGCCACGCTCCAGGCAATTGCATTTGGATTCGGCGCCTGCAAACGAAGCAATGCGTCCATCGGTGCCAATGACGCGCACGCGATTAATGCGCTGTGAATCGCTTTCGGCAACAAACAGTTCACCCAGCGGACCAAAGGCAATGGACTGCGGCATCACGAGGGTAGCGTGTGTGGCCAACTCTGCATCGTAGACTGTGGAAGCTGTGGCGCAGTGTTGTACACGACCAGAAATCACGCGAACTCGGCCATCAGGGGTCATGCGTAGGATCATGTGATCGTCAATAATGTGCAGAGTGTTATCCATGGGCGAAACAGCCAGCTCGGTGGGCCAACGCAAGTGCATCTCCTCCAGCTTGAGTGTGCCCTCGCAGGGAATGGGTTTCCAGTGAGACTTGTGCATGTGATTGCCAATCAAGGTGCTCACGATGCCATCGCGATCGACCATGCGAATGTTGGTGCCATCAGCAAAGTACAAGATATTATCGCTGGAGATGGCAATACCCTTGGGATAGGCGAGCTTGGCATCCTTGGCCAAGGCGCCATCACCGCAATGCGCCTCATCTCCGGGCAGACAACGCTCACCGGAGCCCACAACGGGTTCCCAGTTCTGTTCCGGACGGTCGTAATCGCTCATGTTGCGCACGCGGATAATCTGATGAGATTCGGGGTCAGAGATGTATAGTGTGCCATCCAAAGGACTTAGAGCCATGTGATAACGATACGACACTCGGGTGGCATTCAGCTTGACTACAGTGCGAATAGTGCCGTCGGTCATGATGCGGCGAATGTAATTGAAGTCGCCCACAAACAGACTGCCATCGGGAGCGGCGGCCAGAGCTACGGGCGCAAGCAGACGCTGCTTTAGAGCATAACCATCGCAATCCTGGCACTCCAGCGGACGCTGATGACCATCGCCCATGGTGGTGAGGATGATGCGAGGTTTGTTGCGCAGATAAATGTTCGAACCGTCGCCCTTTTGCAGAATGCCCTCGTGGAAATTGTAACGATGATGGATGTCCAAGTTCCACCCACCCACCTCAGAGATTGACATGTCGTGGCCGCTCAACTTGGTGGTCTGTATATCCCAGACAATGTCTTTGCAGTCAGTGTACTGATAACCGACCTTAACGACCGCAGTGGTTACGCCATAGACACGCTGTCTGTAGATGTTCAAGCGATTCCAGGCGTAGGTGAACTTGATGCCCGGGTCTGCCTCAAACACACGCTCAAACAATATGCCCTCAATGGTGATACGCAGATGGATTAGATGCAGTGTAGCAGGAATGGTATCCGGTGTCAATTGCAGTTTGATCGTTGACAAATAGCCAGCAGCACGTGACGAGTGGTAGACGAGATTCAAACCGGTGCCGGGAATTTGTAGAGATTCCTGAATGACCTGCGACTCGGCGAGAATGGCACTGCGATCGGGGCAGGCGCCTTGGAAGCCATGTTTCCAGGAGGCCAACACCACCGGCTTCATTTGATCGTAGTCATGAGAGAAGCAAGTATGTGTGGTTGTGGTGGCCAAAGCCTTTTCATCGGACATGCTCATGACCATCACATCGATGATAACAACCTCATTCCATGGCACCTGGACAATGCGTGACTGTGGCCGGAAGGGGGCACGTCCAAATTGCAGCGTCACAGCACCGCCACCATTCACCATCAGATCGAACCAGCCATCGTCGCGGGTGAGAGTGAATCCTTCCAGTACAGTTGTGGTGGAGACACGCACGCCAACCAGTCCCATGCCCAGGGAGGTGACAACGCGTCCGCGAATAACTGCCGATCGGCTGTGGGGGATAAAAGCGAAATGGATTAGACGAATCTCATAAGGATGTTGGATGAGGTTTCTCTCTATATGTACATCTACTCGTACAAGCATATTGAACTGAGGATTCGCAACTACTTTTTCTTTTTTTTTTGTTGGCAAATAAAATGATGCGATAAGTACAAATCATAATGATAATTCACACGCACATAACATAAGACTCGTATCAACACATAAAGGTTTACAATTTGAACAATATATATTATATAGAGTTATATAGTAGTATATAGTAAGTATGTATGTTTGGTATGTCGCATTGTATGATGACCTAGCATTGACCTAAGTACAACATTTCCATAGCTTATACATATAAAATACAAGTACGAGTACGAGTGTACTATATATTAAATAATAATCAAATAAACCCAAAATACTTGATTGTCTGGTTGTCTGGGATCTTCCCACCCACATAATTAAGTAAAAATAATTAACTAACTAACACAAAATGCGCTTATCAAAATATGCTCTACTTAAATAAACCAATCGAAAATAAAGGAAATGAAAATGTACCAAACAACCACTGATAATTATGTTAGTAATCAGAATTTAGTATAAAGTAGTATTTTTTTTAGTATTTTAGTACCGGTTTTTCGCTTGTTGTTTATGGCTTACCTTGCATTGAAATAATTCCAAAAAATGCTGTTAGTATTTGAATTTGATTTACAGCGAGAACAAGTAGCGAATGGAATTCGTTAGTTATTTGCAAAGCATTTGGAATTGGTTCGATTCATTCGAGTTTGTGTGTGTTTTTGGTTTTTGGATGGGAAATTAGTAGCGAGTAGTAGTAGCGAGTAGCAGTAGTAGTAGCGAGTAGGAGGAGCGAGTGGTAGTAGTAGTAATAGTAAGTTATTTTTATTTATATTTCGGATTAAAGGGCACGCGTGTATGAGAAGAAAAAAAGAGCAGAGAGAAAATATTTGAATTAGCATGGTTGTCTAGAGTATCTTTCACTAGAATTTGTTTGTGTTATGAAACCCGTCACAAAATACATTTGATTCCTACATTCTCTTCGTTTCGATCATTTGCCGAAATCCTAGCAAAACCCTTCACAAGAACCCTTCAACTTTTGTTTATTATATCGGATAGTTCTGGACAATTCGTTTGCTCGGCATCAGTTGTAAGCAGTAAATGGGTTTGGTGATTGTGATATTCACTCCTTGTGAAAGGCGTTCTTAAAACTAACTTAAACTAAGCTACACCATGATTAATATAAACTAATTAACTTAAATGTAAGGAATACTTAATTTGAAACCTTGTACCTTAAAAATGTTAGATTTGGTTGGATTTGTTTAGTATTTCTTTTTTTTGGGTAAGTTTTTAAACAAAGGACATATAAGGATTTATATTTACAAGATTTAGATTGGGATTTTGATTGGTTTTGTGTATGGATTGTATATTTTTATCGGGATTTGTTTTAGACGAGGGCACGAAAACGAAAAACGTAAATATTTAAACATATAAAAATATTAATTATGCAAACTATTTTGATTATTATTTGATTGGTTGTAAGTACGTATATATATATAGATAATCCAGCTAAATGTTTTGTATAATATACAGGAATTATTATTTTTATCTGAGCTCGTCGCCAATTCAGTAAACTGACTTAGTCAGCAATTTTCACTTATTTTTTGTTCTTGACAAATTTAACTAATTGGCTACAAGAAAGCACCTACCTCTCATTAAAAGCTTCCAGTTTGGCGTAGTTTTGCAGACTGCTCTCGTCGATCAGGAACTTCATGCGCTCAAAGAACGAGGCGGTAATTGCTGGTGGCTGCTTTCTCAAGAGTACATCAATGGGCTTGGGTGCGGAAACACACAGCTGGGAGTTCTTACAGACGTGGCTGGCACAACACTCGGGATCTTCACAGTCAACTAGGCCATCTGAGTGAAGAATAACAAAGTTAGCGTGGTTTAAAGGGGAATGAATATCCAAACTTACCTTTGTCATTGTCCTTGCTGTCGCCACAGTTCAACTCCAAAGCGATGCCACAATCGGGTCCATCCCAGCCCTCGTAGCAACGGCATTCCCATTGTCCCTCGCCACTGACTCGGCACTGACCATGCGCCGCACAACTGTTGGGACAACCCTCGATGGTGCAATGCTTGCCATTCCAGCCGGTGACACAAAGACACGTTCCATTCTTGCACTGACCATGCTCGTTGCAGCGACTGTCGCAGAGTCGTGTATTGCAATAGTCTCCGCCCCATTCGGGATCACAGGCGCAAGCATCGCCCTCGCAACGTCCATGCTGACCGCAGTCCAGATCGCACAGCTCCTTGGAGCAGTCATCGCCACTCCACTTGCTCTCGCATGTGCATGTCTGTGTGTCCAGATCGAAAGTGCCATGGCCTGAGCAGTCGGGCAAGCATTGCAGAGCATCCTGATCCATGGTGGCGCAATCCACGCCCTTCCAGCCCTTCTTGCAGATGCAAGTGCCATCAGCGCAGAAACCGTGTCCAGAGCAATTCGGATGTGGACAGTCCACTGTGAAGAGCAAGGGAAAGTGGAATTAGCATTTATTTATAACAAGAGAACTCGGGTATGAGGTTGTCTGGGGTTTCAGCTAAATTAAGTTCTACCTTCTTCGCAGAATTTGCCCTTGTAGCCGCGCATGCATTGGCACTTGCCGCTAACGCAGTGACCATGACCATTGCAATCAGCAACCTCGCATTCATCGTGACGCAGGGAGCATTCCTTGCCCTTCCAGCCGGGATTGCAAATGCATTCGCCATTGGTGTAGTCGCCATGCTGCGAGCACAATACTGGACAAACACTTTCGCTGCAATCGTCGCCACCAAAACCGGGATTACACTGACAATGACCCAGCAGACACTGTCCATTGCCGGAGCAACCGTTTGGACAGTTTTGTGTCATATCCTCGGCAATGGCTGCATAGAAGGTCAATTCCTGCACATCCCCATCATCGTTGTAGAGCGAAACGAACCAATGACCTGGTTCCATATAGCGTGTGACTTCGCGAGTTATCGAAAGCTGTAGTTCGGCAAGCGATCCATGAATGATGCGTGCGATGAGAGTGTGTGGCACATAAAAGAGTGAAAGGTGAGAGATGAACAATTAAGTTAGTCAAGGCATTAGTAGACATCGATCGATTATGAGCAGCGGCGTTTTACTTACGTGTGCCGCTCGAGCGGTGCGTGTGCTCACACTGAAGCCACTCAGCACCTCCTTGAAGTGATATTGAGTGTGTGTCGGTAAAGCATTGCGACGCCCATAGACACCAATGGATGCACCTCGCGGTATGGTATAGTCGAATTTGACATACGCCGGTTCCGATTGATAGAATTGCATGTTCCAATAACTGTACGGTTGTATCTCCTTTGTCAACTTTTGGCCCAATGTTATCTGACCGAAAGTGGTTCCATCTGGTGGAAAACTACGCGCTGGGAATGTGCGAGCACCTAGTGATTTGTTTTGGGATTTTGAGCAAGCGCAAAACGCGGCAGCAATGTGTGGATGGATAGACAAAAACAGAACAAATGTTGGGTTAGTTATTGCAATATTAACTTACAACTATAATGTGATTTATATATATTATATGTACATAAATTATGATGAAAAGTGGGTGATGGTTGACATATCTTTCTATTTACATATATCATTTTTAACCTATTTAATGACCCTTTAAAATAATAACAGATTCGAGAAGATATCTTTCAGAGTGAGAAAGAAGATTCTAAAAAGGATCTTCAAAGAAGAAATGAGCTGATTTTGTAAGTTCATTCCCTTAATACTTGTTCCCCAGTGAGTGTCGATGACAATGTTGCAGATTTACAAAGCCAGATGTTGATGCCATATATTCATGCTTAAAGGTAATTTATACAGATGCCAAAGTAAGTATGAAGTAATGACGAGGATTGTCAAGGTAGAAATGAAGTAATGAAGGAGATTGTTAAGAGTTTAAATAAATATGATTTTAAATATATATTAGGATTATAGTTAATAAACTGTGCAGCACTTGAGTTAGTCGATTAGTCAATTAGACAGTTAGCTGGGGTCAGTTGTAAGCGGTTGTTGTAAGTGGTGTTAGCTGTGTGAGCAGACAGTACAATCACCTTCCAGTATGAGTATAGGCATTACATCGGGGCATGCAAACTGTTCAGCAGTGTGATCAGTAACAACATCATTAACATTGTCAGTAGCAGTCTCATTGAAGGAGTTAGTAGTTGTGGCAGGTGATGCAGCAGTGGTGGATGCAAGTGGAGCCAGCTCAATGTCATTCACACGATCTTCCTCAATATTATCATTAGCATTTTCTACGCGCATCGAATCTATGTCTAGTTCGTTGTCTTCGCTTTCGACAGGCAGTGGAGGCAGGCAACTGCAGGGACAATCGGGCATGCGGGGAGGCGGCTCCGATAAGCAGCTGCCGATGTTATCAATGCTGTTGCTGGGTTGCTCTTCGAGCTGTCTATGCTCATGCGTGAGCAGCTGCTCCACATTGTGCGAGCCACCGCCTGTGGGCACGGCAACGTGAAGTGTGTAGATGGAATCGCTGCCATCATCGGTGGCAATTGTCAAGTTGACCAATATTCGCTTGCCCGGCTGATCAATGCGTTCGCTGACATATGGTTTCAATGGCGTCAAATGAGCTGCCTGGACCACGTCCTGTTCTTGTTCTTTAAGCACCTCATTTTCGCTGGTTGGAGGTGGTGGAGGTGGTGCAGGTGCTTGCAATGGCTTCGCCTTCGCGGGCTGTTCCACTGCCATCTTATAGACGTCCACTTCATTGGAGTGGGGAGCCTCGTCCAATTTGACTATATCGATGTCCTCATTATCGAAATGAGCCGCATCGCTCAACATCAAATCGGACACAGTGTGATTTATGCTCTGATGCCCCAGCTTCTTTCCTTTGTGCTGCTCATAGTTGTCGGCCAAATCACGCTCATTATTGTTATCATCAGCGACAGGTTTGTTCTCCAACTCCAACTCCGACTCCGACTCCAGCTTCTGTTTGATTTGAAAATCATTTTCAATAACATAGATGGTTGTAGATGTCGCCTCAATCTCCTTCACGCTGCTGCTGCTTTTGCTGCTGCTGGTGTTGATTTCAACAATGTCATCGTTGTCACTCCCCGGCGACATTGTCGTTGTCAGTGCTGAACCCTCCTCATTCTCATCTTCATCTTCATCCTCGTCCTCAGCCTCAGCCTCAGCCACCCTGCCGTTGGTGCTCTTGCTTGCGCTGCCACTGTCACTTTGATTATAGTCATCAATAACAGGAGTAATGCTGCTTGCCTCAGTATCTGATTCAACTTGAATGTTATCGCCGCTGTTGGTCTCTGCTTTCAGTTCAAACTCCAGCTCCATCAGCTCCTGCTCCAGCTTCCGTTTGGGCTTAGCAAGCATTTTACCTGCTTTGACTAAATTGCCGTTTAATGATTTGCCAAATTGTTGCCTAGTTTTAGGCGCTGGCCGCACTGTCGTCGTTGCCTTCAGCACCACGACATCGTCATCATCTCCATAGTCATAGTCACTGATGTCGTCCACAAAGGTATCATCATGCCTTGTATTCAATATTCCATTGATTTTGCGTGCAGCTTCAGCGTAATTGCTTTCCTTGGCACCCGCTGTGCTGACAGTTGACTCAATGTGCTTGTGATGTTGTTGCTGTTGCTGCTGCTCAGTAAATTTCTCAATACTTTCCATTCTTGGCGCAGTGGAAGCCAAATACTTTTGTATATGAACTCCACTTGGGCTTGTAATTAAGTCGCTGAAACTTTCAGCGGCTTCATCTTTGTGTTCATCCTCAGCTTCATCCTCATCTTCATCCTCGTCTTCATTGCCATGCCAGTGCATTAAAGTTGCGGCATCGCGACGTTGGCGACGCTGCTTCTTCTTCTTCGCAACAGCAACCTTCTTGTTGACAGCCAGCAGCGTTGACATTGCTTGCCGGCTTGCTACAGGTATGCGAGCTTGGATGAGCGAAATTACTTTGTACCGTTTTTGTGGTTAGCTAAGTACTATGTATGTATTTACTACCCCATCACACACAAACACCAAGTTGTTACCATCCCCCAGTTTAAAACCCATGCGTGCTCAAATTAAGTATAAATTGTTTTTTTGTTGTTGTTTAACGAGTAATTCAATTCAAGCAGTCTCAAGTTGTCAGAAATGTTCATTGCATTTTGATAGAAGCATGTGGATTAAGCTGACAGGTTGCTCAGCCCAGCACCAGGGAAACAAGGAAAAAGGACAGTAAAACAAAAAGGGAGAGAGACAGAGAGAGACAAAGAGAGTGAGGGTGTGTCAACATTTGACAGCTTAATTGCCAAATGTTAAGTGTCATGCGTGTGTCCTGCGGCTAAAAATATACTGATCCAAATGTAAAGATTTTCCTTTTTTTACGTTTCTCTTAAGTGCAAACCTCGATTCACTTTTTCACTTGACTTGACTCTTTTTTTTGCATTTGCGTTTCTCCGAAAGTCGAAAGAAGAATAATAATAAGCACAGCCAATATAATATTTGGCTGCCAGTTAGACATTTAATGAACGCAATACAATGCAAATGGAATTTAAATAATCGAACTTTCTGGCTAAATCCTCGCAGCAGCAGCAACAACGTCTGTCAAATGCAAAGCATAGCAAAACTTTTAGCTAACAATCTAAAAAAGCGAATTCAGAATACTAAAAAAAAAAAAAATAATAAAAACTTTCTGTCCGTTGCCCGAGGGCACTAAATGCCTCTCTATTTTCTGCCAGTCGCCTTTATTCTTTCTCCCTCTCTCTTTCTCTCATTCGTCTCTCTTTCTCTGGCTTTTGTGTCTTAAGAAACTTGCGAAAACTCATTTAAAAATAATTAAAACTTGTGCATAATTACCTCCATTATTGGCATTCGCCAAGGATGAGGACAATGAAGTCGATGGCGCCAGCGACGACTGCGACGAGGATGTTGCAGTGGCAGCCGCTGCAGATGAGGTTGCCTCCGCCGAAGCGGATGTCGACTGTAATCCCTGCGCTGTCCCACTGTTCGATGTGGCCGTTGTCACGGTTGCCGTCGATGTGCCTCCGCCGCCGCCAGGTCCACCACCCTGTCCTTGTATAATTCCAATTCCTTGACCATTTTTCGCACGAACCGATGCATTATGCAGTTTGGATAGATCAGTGTTTGTGCTCTTCGCGGCCGTAACCTCGGCCGCCTCGTTGCCGACGAGCACGGTGCAGGGAGCCGTGGGTGACCATGACAGTTTGCCGGTGCTGGTCAACAGAATGAGGACAATGCAGAACAGTGCAACGGCTGAGAAGGCGACAATGCTCAGCCAGTTGGCTGAACACCAGGCGGGCAGATCCTTGCGAAAGTTCATCGGCGCCGAATAATGATGTGTGGGCATTCCGTTCATGCTCCTGGGCGGCAGCACCGGGCAGCCTTGCGTGCTGCGCTCGTAGCCCCCTTTGAGTGTGTCTTTTGTGGGTGTGGAACAGGCCGATCCGCTCTTATAATCAATGGGTGAGCCCTTGTTGATATCTACAGGAAAAGAAAAGGAGAAAGACACGTCTATTAATTATGTACAAAATCTCAGTCGAATGGACAACATTGAATATCATTAAAATCACACCTCATGCTGACCACGTTGTCAACCCTCGAGCTGAGCTATGGTTGTGCAGTGGAGTGACGACACTATTGTGTTTTGCTTATCGCCATTTGGCGAAATTTTCATTTGTGTAAAAGGATTTGCACAGGGATAACAAACTGACATTCAACATAACCTCAAACAAACGATGGCAAAACACAGCAAAATCAAGAGAATGAAACGAGAAAAAATGAATGAATGAATGAATGCGCCAGCGAATGAACGAATCAACGGACGAACGAATGTTGTAAGCAGGGAAAATGACCAGCGACAATGACGCTGGCAATACAAAATACAACAAAAAAGCAAAAAAAAGAACCGAAGACAGAAAAGAGGGAAAAAAAGATGGCTAACAGCGAGGGTAGTTAAGTGATGTGAAAAAAGGGATTCTCTGTTGACAGTTTGGGGAGAGGTTGGACACAACTGGGGAGTAGTAACAGCATAAGTTGAAATCATTTGTTGACGCCATGATGATAATTCGATTATGCGACGCTGATGTGCAGCGGCCAAGAGTGTGGGGAGTGTTTAAATAGAGCCTAGGGCCCAGTCACATGGGTCAGGAGAGGAAATGACATGAATACCATGTGAGATGTGTGGCATTGAAAGTGAGAAGTGAAAATAGTTTAAAAATAATATTGTATTTTTAAAGGTTTTCCCCCATTCAAATGCGGTTTAAAGAAATGTTCTATACCATAGCAGACAGCTTGTGCTTGATGTGCAGTAAGTGCAAAGCAGGCAGCTTTCAAGTTGATTGCATAGCATGTAATGATGTAGCAGTCAGCTTTGATTAGTCAACTGAATGGGTAATTTTTTGATCTAACGCGTTTGCATTTGTGTTAGTGTGTTACTGTTTGTTTGCCAAAAAGAAATTATCTGGCGACGCATGCCAGACTCGGTTACACATGGCGTGGCAGACACAGACAGCAAGACAGACAACGCGACAGACAGCAGATGGAGACACAGACACAGAGACAGAAACAGCGAGAGAAACACAAACATGTGTCGCACATATACGCACACATTACATATGCATGCATGCACACACACACACAGACACATATGTAAATATGTGTGTGCGTTCGTTAGCTGTGTGACAAACGCTCGCTCTTACGAAAAACTGTTGTAATTTCTGGCAAAAGGACCTCTGGCCGCAGAAATAACCTCGCATCCCCATCAGCTCCCTCTGCTCGCCCCGGCTAACCGCTTGCCCAGATGAATCTTTACACCAATGAGTCAACGAGCTGGGCGACGCATTCCATGGGAGCATCGAGCGTGGAGTTCGTAGCTCGCCACCACGATTTGCCGTTGGGTAACCCAAAATGGATTTGGTCAAAGCGTTTTCACTAAGTATGTACAGTATGTGTGTCTGTGTAACTCCCTTTCCTTTACCACTCGCTATCGCAATGATAGCGTGAATAATGTCTGTCATTTTTTATATACATATACTACATGCACACATATGTACATACGAATGAATGTATGTGTGTGTGTGTGTGTGTGTATTAAAGATACCCATTAAGCTTATACGAGATGTTAGATTTATTTAATGTCAAGATCCCCTGTCTGGGAGGGAGATGTTTGCTTGCTCTGAAGGAATGCATAAATGTCCATAGATCCGCAGAGACATTTGTATTAGGGTCCAAAGGTTAAGCGTTTCGTCTCATTTCTTGGCTAGTTGCCTCGTTTAGGGGGCGTGCCATTCTAGGGGCGATTTTTATGACCAAAACGTGTTACGATTCAGGGGGTGGTGGGAACGACTCTGAGTGAGGAGGATGCGCGTCTATATGCGTGGTCAAGTGTGTGTGTGTGTGTGTGTGTGTGTGCGGGTGTGCTTGAATAATTAACGAACGCATAATAGCAGTTGGTTGTCGGTTGTCGGTAGTCGACTTGGTGCTGGCAATCGTTGATATAAATTCACACAAGTTAATGGGCTTTGGGTGCTTTTAAAAAACAGGACATTGCCATTGGGATGGTGTGAAAGCAGCGCCCCAGCCAGATACTGATGGGGGAATAAAAGTCCTTCCTTTCTCCCTTACGGTCGGTAGCCTCATTAAAGGGAAATGACAAGCGCACTAAAGTATGCTAACGTAAATGCCATAAAGGAAAAAATGAGCAATTCAACCGATTTATTGATCCTGATCCAACTAAATCATCAATACACCGAGAGAAAGAGAAAAAGAGTGCGAGAATGCTTAACGGATTATTGTTTGCGTATTTATGCATTTAAATTAGTTTGATAAATTGACTGCTTAATTGCATTTAATCCATTCGAAAAACACATTTGATGTGCTGCAGGTTAGAGATAATATTGCTATTTTTTTTTGGGGTTTTCTCCGGATTGGTCGGTTGAATGTGTGTAATCTTCACATTTATCTATTAATTTTATTGCAATGACATTTTATGCAAAAATTGACAGGAATGGACATGAATGGACAGGCTGTTGAGTGCTCGTTAAGCCTGCGGCTGTTTTATGAACCGAAAAGCAAATCGCTTAAATTAAAACAACACAACAACAGCAGCAGTCGAAAAAGGGGCGTGACAACAAAAGCAATAAAAATAGTGTGGTGTTCGCAGCTGTCCGTAATGGTTATTGTATAATGTGCACACCACTATATGTGTGTGTGTGCTGTCTGTGTGTGTGTGTGTGTGTGTGTGTGGACTCAACCCCTGCATTATTATGTGGCCAACAAGCTGACACACACAATAAGAGTGCGAGGCTTAGGTCTCCCCTAAACCAAATGAGATTTATGCTGCGTGTAATTTAACATTTTTAATAATATTAAAATTACAAATTTATATTTTATGTGCATGTGCATGTGTGTGTGTGTGTGCCAAGGTGTTGTTTTAGTCCAATAAACACTTTTGGGGCTCCGTTTTTGCTATTCCCAGCTAGCCTGCTGTTGGGGAATTCGTAAAGAATTTCTCAAGGGAACGAGAACCTGAATCCTGTTTAGATTAAACTGAGCTCTTGCTGGGCAGTTAAGAGCGCTCTCGTTACGTTTTCCGTTTCGTCAATTGTGTGTTAAGTACTTTTGAGTAATTGCTGGACTCGTGCAGAGAACGAGAGAGAGCTCACTAAGTGAGCCTGACTAAGGCCAATTTGCATAGTCGTTAATGAACATTTGCTAATATTATAAGCACTAAAACAGAGCAATAAATTCAAGCTGCCGCTGCTCCTCTTCCTCTTACTCCCCATGCTCCCTTCGTGCCTTTCCCTAGGCGCCGAAGCGTGCGACAATCAAATAAAACTACATGAAAAACACATAAAGGGGTATTCAACGTTCTCGGTTTCGTTTCTTGCGTACTTTTTTGTTGTTGGTTCTGTTTTTTTAATGGTAAAGCGCGACGATTTCTCGAAACAAACAGGTGATTGCGCGAGAGAGTGAGAGAGAGAGAGGAGAGCAGGAGGCAGGCTCACGCTAAAGGAAGCTCCCGCCATGTTGGTAATGGAGTTTGCAAACAAACATGGCCGCCGGGGAAAAATCACATAATTTACACGTTTGCATTTAAGTATTAAGTGGGCAAAGAAGTGAGCGAGAGAAGAGAGCGATGCGGGGGTGGTTGGCAAAGTGTTTCGTTTACTTTTGCTGCGTTTGTGTGCAAAGCTCAGCAATTGTGTGCTCGAGTGTGTGTGTGTGTGTGTGTAAGTGTAAAGGAATTTAGGCATGTAGAACGATTTTGGGTTCGCCATGTTGTTGGATTTTATGTGCGAAGGAAGCAATTTTTGGGGTCGACTTTATTGCCCCTGTCGACGCGACGCTCTGAAGCAGTTGATGTTGATTTTAAAGCGTTTAATGGTCGCGTTTTGTGTGCTGGAAATTGAAAATGAAAATAATAAAAGCCAAACGCAACGCTGAGCGGTATAGACACACATGTATGTACAAAGAGTTTGGATTTCCAGAGATTTGTTCAAGCAGAAGGAGCTGTCATAAAAGGGGTTTGCCAGCAGGGCTTATGATGGATTGACAAAAAAGGGCTGCGCAGCTGCAGCACTACAAAATAGTCGAGGCAATCAAAGTGAAAGACAGCTTAGAAGACCCTTAAAAAAGGTTATAGTATATACTCGGTGTAGGCTTCGCACTAAGCCCAATAATCACTGTCTTGTAATTACGTCGACTTAAGTGGCCAAGCAAATTGCGATAGGCAACGCTTCGCTTGCTTTTCTCTTTGTCCCTCTCCCTCTCCTCTAGCTCTCTCTCGTTCTCTCTTTTGTGCGCGTAATCAAAAATTCCATTTAAAACTTTAAACTCATTACTAAATGTTTAATGTGCGCTCATTTCGCGATGTTGTACAATAAATCAACAACGAGCAGCAGCAATTTGTTAGGCCGGGCACAGACAACAACAAAAATAAAAAAGAGGAGTATAAAGAACTTGGGTCTTCTAACGATGCGGCAACCTGTCGACATCGACGCACGTGAGTCGCGATCCCAAAAGGGTCGTTGTTATCCACTCGCTGCTGTCCTCGCTTGCCATATTGTTTCGAGCAGGCGGTGCACAGCGGGCTCCGTCCCATCTTGAGCACTAATCAAGTGTGTGTGTGTGTGCGAGAGTTTTGGGAGTTGTGGATAACCCGGCCGCCTTTAAGCAGCGTAGCGTAGCAAGGTCTTCGACGGGGAGGCGAAAAAACTTTTGGCACGATTTGCATGTAAATTAATTGCCATTGCCTTGGAACTGTCGCAAGGTTCATGGCGCGCGCCTGTAGCTATGCAACGTGATTTTTTTTACTCTGCCGTGTTTTTTACGAGTCCTAAGCAACCCTCAAGGCACACACAAAGACAAAGGCTGAGACTGAGACTGAGACTGAGACGAAGACTGAGACTGAGACTGAGACTAAGATGGAGTTGGAGATGGTGAAGGGAGAGTTTTTGCCACCGCCCACAAGATAAGTCGTATAAATTATAGCAATTTAATAAGTTTTAAATATACGCATCCGGTTCGCTGACTGCCTGCCTCTGCTCTCTGTGTCTGTGCCTGTGTCTGTATGTTTACATGCCTCCACCAACTCCGCATTCGAAGAGATGCCCGGAAAAACTTGGAAATCTTTGCAGCAAAGTTTGAGCGACCTCGTCTCGGGGGTTGCGACTCGGGTGTTTTGTTTTTCGGGTGTTCGCTTTCGCTTTGCAGCTATAACTCAAGACAAAAATTGTTGCCGATTAAAATTGTCGGTTGGGCATTAATTTTATGTCACGATGCGCTCGCTCTCTTTCGACGTGGCCAACGTGCCGTGTGATAAGGTGGCGAGTTCTTCTTCTTCTCCTTCTTTACTAAGGGGGGGGGTGCGTGCTTACCTTTTGTGCAGACAATTTTCAGTTTGTTCTCGCACTAAATGAGTTTATGCAAGTGTGAAAATAAGTCTTTTAATGGCCAACAGGGGCTAAACTGAACTGGCATGTGGATAGCTTTGCCTCGCTGGCAGCACTTTCCTTCACAGTTAATGAGTTAAAAGTGGCAGACGCGGCACGTGGATTACTCGTTGCCTCTGCTGCTGCCGCTGCTGCTGCCTCATTCAGGTGTTGTTTGGGGCAAAAACAAAACTTAATTTGTTGTTGCTGGTGAGACGCATAAATTATTTGATAACAGTTTCAGCTCGCTAAGTTTTCAGCAGCGTCCGTCGTTGCCTTTGCCATTGTTTGCCAAGTTAGTGCTCAGCTTTGTAGCGTAGATATAGCTCTGTTTACCGTTAGCCGCTTAATCCTGCAGCTTATCAGTGTAGGGCTTAAGCTAAGTTTATGTATTTTGATTGTTTGTCATGGCCAAATATTATTTTTGCTAACGTTTAATTAAAATCTTCGTTATTAACATCGTGGACACGTGGAAATTGCTTGTGCTGGGCACGTGCTTGAAATTTTCCAAAACATTTTCGACATTTCCATTATCCCATGGGCCAATTGTGGACGCTGCCAGCACCAAAAAATTTCTATTTCTATTTGTATTTTATTTTTAGTTTGTGTGTGTGTGTGGCTGCTGCATGTAATTACAAAGCAAAACTTTGCCATATAATTTTTACAAAACTCAAAACTTTTTCAATAACAAAATTTAAAAAAACAGACGTGAAATGAAAAGAATAAAATAGAAATAAAAATAAACGAGTGTAACGGCACAGAAAGCAATGCCAAAAAGCAACTGTAAAAAAGTTTGCAATAAAAAACGCCAATGGCTAAAAGCGACCAGAGGACACTCACATGGCCAAGGCGGAGTTGGAGGTGGGGGCGGGGGCGTGGCAGGTACGTGCGCTGCCTGCGAAACGCAAATGTTTAATAAACTTTTTCAAATAAAAATTTACCTACGTTGACGTGCAATTTTTAGACCAATTAAACCGTGGCACATTCATTGAAATCGGATACAGACAACGAGAGTGTGAGGGAGACGGCAATAGAGATGATCTTTTGCTGCGAATTTCGCTGTCGCTATTTTCGTAGCATACTTTTTAGCGCCTTTAATTGCACACGTTTCTTTTTGTTGTTGTTGTTGTTGTGCAGTGTTGTGTAGTGTCTGTCTTGAAATTTAATTAGCTCGCATTGCAGCAGAATAATTCTGTTGCTGCTGTCGCGGTATCGTTTGTCAAACTAATGGCAATAATTGCGATAAAGCCAGCATTAAATAACACACACTTCGATAAGTACACATGGTGTATTTTTTATTATTATTATTATTGCGAATACAGAACAGAAAAGTGTGGAGCAGGGTATTTTAATAACGAATTTAAATAAAGTGTTTTCTTCACTGCTGTTTGTTGTTGTTAGTGTGGTGTATTGACCAGGTAAAATAAATGCAGGCGGCTGCCTTTTGTTTTCGATTTCGATTTAATGAACTGTAAAGCGCTGCCATATTTATTGCATTTGTTGTTTGCTGTTTTTCTCTTTTTATATTCTTCCATTTTTTTTTGCTTACTCTCTGCACTTTTTGTGCAACAATTTTGTTGTTTTTATTATTATATATGCATACATATATTTTTTTTATTATTGTTTATTTGCGCTGTTTTCTGTTTCGGTTACTGCCTTGTTGCATTTTTATTGTAATTTTAATGCATATAATTTAAATTACTGCAAGCGTCGATTTTGATCATCAATTTCATAATTTTTTTGCGCCGGTATTGTTGCTGCTGCCATTTCGCTGGCGATTTACATTGCGGTTGGTGCCTGCCTATTTTATAGTCAATAAACATTGTCAGCGTTATCGCAATTAATTGAAATTAATGTACACTCATTGTAATAGGCCATTTGCGGCTTTAACATTTCCCAAACTCAGTTCCTCACACCCCAGTTGTAGATCTGGCTTTATATCTGAGGCTGAGTGTCTGAGCAAACTCAAATGTAAACTATTAATTGAAAGTTTAATTAAAATACTGCTAAGTGCAACTTGTTCTACACTTTTTTTTTTTTTTTTTGGTAAATTGAATTAATTGGCTGTGACCAGCCAACAAATTACGTGGTGGGCAATTGATGCTGTCGAAACGTCAGCGCAGCAGACGTCGCAACACGAATTAAACAAACAACAGCGAGAAACCAAACAGTCAACAGCAAAAGTCAACGCCAACTGCAAACTGCGCTCATTACCATAATTATTAACACAAAAAAACTCGGTGCCGAATAAAAGTTGAGGTGAAACGCAGCAACAGCAGTAGAGATGATAGCTGTCAATTGTTGTTGGGGGAACGGGGAGGAAGTTCGTTCCAAGTCGGATTGGGGGCTTGACATTTAATCATTAAGCGGCGTCACGATGCGTCGTCATGGCGTTAATTATTGTCGCGTAAAAAGTGATTTATATTAAAATCAAACCACTTGTAATTTTATTATGTTTATACACATTACTTAAGTGTGTGTTGGTGGTAGTTGTGTGTGTGTGTGTGTGTGTGTGTGTGTGTAGTTGGTTGGTCAACGCGCAACGCGATGCAGCCATTAAAGTTGGGCAGCCATTTTGTCATAAAGTTTGTGTTAATTAACGCACACACAACCGCGAAAACATGGCGCCCACTAAAGTGCCACTACACAGCACTCACACACACACACACACACACACGCACTCACGCACACACACATGCACTTGCATGCATGCATTTGTGCAGGCACTTGCAATATTTAAATTCAATTGCATACTTTCGAGCGCTCGTCTGTTTGCCCGGCCACACGGCGCATACTTAATGAACCATGTACTCGTTCCGTTGCATATTTTATTTGCTCTCTGCACCTCCCCCCCACTCCATGCTATATACACTGCTCTGGAAAAGTGCGCAACGCTTTTCCAGTCTCTCATGTATGCATAAGTACAACGCTGAAGCTAATAGAAATGGCCAGTTAAGCGCGACCAACAATTGAATTGCCATTACGTTTAAAAATACATATATTTATATATAAACAAACTAAGCGAAAACAATAAACAATAAATTGTTTTGCATATTTTACTTATTTTGTATAAATAAATAATGTAAATACCCCAAGCTTAAATACCCAACAACAACAACAACAACAACACAAAAAAAAACCAATCAAAAATATTCATTTTGATGGCACTTTTCAAATTCAATTTATACACTAAATGACGGGCAGCTCAGTGTGACTTAAGCTTCTGTTAAACAATTGCGAAAATCCGGAAAAGCGCTTTTTTGACTTTGCGCTGTCAATTAATGTGCTTTTTAATAATATTTGCCATATATGTTATATTATATTTTGTTATGCTTAATGCGTAATGCGTTTGCCCTAAAATGTGCCACATTATTTATGTATAATTATGCTAGATTTTCTTTTTTTTTAGTTTTTTCGATGTACATTGCACATTTTTGTGACATTTAATTGTTTTAATTATATGCAACAGCACCATTAAACATATCGCTGGACATTATGAAATTTATGAAATTAATATTTTTGACGCAATTACAACCTAGGTTTAGATAGAGAGAGAGCGAGAGAGAGAGAGGGAACAGCACAAAAACAAACCAAACAATGCAAATGGCAATTGGCAAATTGTAAATTTCAAATTGCAAATTGAATTAAATTCACATTCGATAGATTTAGTTCACGTTGTTGTTTTTGTTTTCATTCCGCTCCATATATTTCATGAAATTATGATTGCGAAAAAAAAGATTGCATAATTACTTTTAATTTGTGGTTTTTTGTGCGCCTAGCTACCAATAAATAAATTAATGTGAAATTATTAACTGACAAAATGTTAAAATTATGACAATTTATTTGCCCATAAACTGACGCCGCCAAACAGGTCGAAGTTTACGACAATTGTGGCCAATAAAAAGGGCTAATAGCCGATGCAGATGGGGTAAAAGGGAGCTTAAGTGTCGGCATAAATAAATATTAATATATGCTGATTAGTATTTGCAAATAACACCCGAAAATAAAATTAAATTTAAGCTGACAACTTTAAGAGAATCTTATGTGGGGGTAGTTTATATACCCATAGGTATATTTTGCACTCTATGGTGTAATATGCCAAATAAAGCATTTGATATATTTTTAGTATGTTTCGGGTATGTTAGTTGGGTATATTTTGCACTCTATGGTATATTTTGAATGTAGTACCATATTAATATACCAAATAAAACATTTTATTTATTTCCAGTATTTTTTCAGGTATTTTAGTTAGGTATATTTTGCACTTTATGATATATTTTAAATGTAGTACTTATATAGTATACCAAATATAGCATTTGAAATATATTCAGTATTTTTCGGATATGCTAATTGGGTATATTTTGCACTTTATGATATATTTTTAATATACCAAATATATTTTAATATACCAAATACATATGGTATATTTTTAGTATTTTTTCGGGTATATTCATTGGGTATATTATGCAGTCTGCGGTATATTTTGAATGTAATACTATATCAATATACCAAACATATCATTCAATATATTTTTAGTATTTTTGTGGTATATTTATTTGATATACATATTTTAAATTGAATCAAATATTAATCATTCACACTGAGTAGCGGGTATCTCACAGTCGAGCACACTCGGCCTTAAGCTTTCTTATTTGCTTGGAAGTCGACTAACTGCCCTCTCAATTCCATTTCGGAGTTGCACTTTAAAAGCCATTAAAATGGCAAATAGGCTGCGCCCGTTCGCTCTGTCGTGTGTGTGCCCAAAAAAGGGGGACAGAGTCTGTTAATTTCATCAGAGCTACTGGTAATTGCGTGTATGCCATTGCAGTGCTCCAGAGCGCAAGTCAAAACCGTGCAGGACAAACGAAGTCAGACAGCGAGAGTCCAACGAAACGCGGTATTCGCTTTATTTTTTTGGTGGCTGCTGCTGCTGCGTTGGAAAATATGCACAGTCAAGGGAAGCGAAGTGGATAAAAGAGAGGAGGGAGACTATGGATACCATTGCCACGACTGGCTACAATTTATTATATTAAGTATTAATGTTGGCTATGATGCCGTCGCACACACTGTGCGAATGCTTCTTGTGCGTAGACGAGGATGTTGTTGGGTGTATATGCATAATCCGAAAGCCAAAAGTAATTATATTAAGTAATTGATGAATTTGCCTTTTTACGCGGCAATGGCGGCGGCAGCGACGGAGGCAGTCGCAACGCTTTTTGCCAAAGGCCAAACCAATCCCCCAAGCAACTCCCTGTCTCGACGCAGTCGACAGACGCATTTATAGTTATCACGCAGGCAGACACACAGACACAAATACCAGAGGAGGGATTGACTGCTATGTGTACTCGTATATGGCCAATGCCAGACAAATGGCAGACTGACTGAGTATTTGATAGTCCATGGACTGAACTGGAGTGACTATCGCAGTTTGGGCTTGGCCGTACGTACGGGTGAAATAAAATTTAATAAAACGGCAAATAAAAATTTATTGTGTGTCATTTTAGGCGTACTCTGTGCGCACTGCGACAATGACCGACAATTTTGATTTGCGCACACAGATGGACGTCAATTTCCGGAGAATCCTGGCTGTTCTAAGGCTTTAAGAGAGCTTTTGTCATATGTTTTTCAAGATTTATTTGCCTGTTTAAATTTAATTGAAATAAATTGCTTTGCTTACGGGGATATGCACCACTTTTACTCTACTAAGGGTTGATTTCACTCGCATGTCGTCTCATTTGACTGATTGGCCATAAACTTTAAAATAACCCATGGGGGAGTGTTAGTTTCTGTTGTGATGTGTGATGAATGAACTGTCTGGTCAGGACACGCTTCCTCACTTACTCTCCCATCCAAATTTCACAACTTTTCCGATTGAGACTCATTAAAAAGCCAAAAAGGAGTATTACAGTTTTATTCTACTTCTTCTTTTCTATTTTTGATAATGGGCCATTTCATGGACACTTATCGAAGGCGTTCGAAACAATAAATGTCTTTTCGATGGGGGAGGCGCAATTGGCCAGCCTCATTATGGTCACGAAAAAGGAAAGAAATGAGGAGAAACTTTCAAAATTTATTATGGCCTCCATTTCGATATTGGTCGAAGCAAAAACGAAGCAAGCAACGATACCAAAGTTTATTACTCAATTACAAAACCATCAAAATAAAAGCGAAACGCTAGAAACGAAAGATAAATGAAATTGATAAGCGCGTAATTTATGTTTGGATTTCGTTTTATACTGTCATTAACGCACAGTTGCCACGACTTTCTGGCCATTCTTTATTCGCCATTCCATTTCTGTTTCTGTTTCAGTTTCTTTTTCTTCGTCGAGTCGAGTCGTATTTTGTTTTTGTTGTTCTTTCGTTCGGATTGGATTTAAATTAAAGACTGATAAAGAGAGACAGCTAGAGAGAGAGAGAGAGAGATTGGTATCGGGTTGACGTATTCCATCAATAGCTATTGACTCTAGCTGTTGACTGTCATTGAGTTGGGTATGCGTTGAGTTAATGATGCGGGTGTGTTCCAGAATGTTATAGTTTCTGCCACTCAAAGTGCTGAACCCCCAGACCTCAGACCCTTTTGACCCAACTCGGCGACATAATCGATCAAAAAAGCATTCGCAAATGGCATTTCCAGCTAACCAAAGGTAGTTTGCTTTTCGCTTTTGGATGGCATCGCGCGGATTTGGGAGAGAGAGAGAGAGAGCATTAAAGTGCCTCGACGCGTCCCGCATTTTGCCAGCATTATGCATAAATAATTTTGTAGCAGCATCAGGAACAGGAACACAACAAAGGATTCGCTTGCTGCACATATAATGAAATATTGAAACATGAAAATTGTCAAAAACAGCGACATCAACAACGCGGTGGAGCGGGGGGCGATGGAGGGCGGGGGACATACACACATTACCTGTCAGGCCTGTGCGGAAATGAAATTTTGCAATGATATCAAATGGGACAAGTTGAGAGGCAGAGAGAAATGCAATTCTCCCTGACTGACAATTTTGACAATTTTTGTTATGCAATAAAAATGACGATATGCGAAGGCTGCAACGATGTGACAGGTGTGTGTGTGTGTGAGAGAGTGTTATACAAACTGTTATACTGCGGCTTTGCTAATTGCCAATTGACGAATGCATTTCCATGCATTTTCTAATGTTTGCCTCTAATGTATTTTACGATCTCTCTCTCTCTCTCTCTCTCTCTCTCTCGTTCTGCTGATGTCCGATTAATTAATTGTGATAATCGGCTGCTAACAGCGAGCGTGGACGAAAACTGATTGAAAATCATGAAAATTATGGCAATAAATGCATGCAAATGTAATTGCTTTTGGCGATTGTGTGTGCTGCTCTCAGTGTGTGGCTGATTTGCGATGCCAAAAACGCTGCTGGTTGTGGCAATTGTGGTGCGGTGTATTTCGGTGTTTGGTGTTTGCCACCCTCGATGTTGCTTCAACTTCAAATTCATTAGCGTCACGTCTGTGCCGTTAACACCTGTATCCAGGCATAGAGCAGCGGCAGGCTGAAGCACTTTAGCTGCTGAGAAGACAGCACTCACGAAAATCCACTAAATCAATTCAATTCAATTACAAAACGTAGCTTCCCCACCATCTCTTCTCTCTCTCCTTCTTTCGCCCTCTGTCAATTAGCGGGCTGCCTAAGCGGATACGCATTTTATGTAGCATACTTTTGGGAGAGCCAAAAAAATATATATGTATGTATGTATATATTGGCCTTTAATCAACGCAGAGCTTAGCGGCTGATTGGATGATTGGATTGCGGCTGCCACCCAGCCTTATAAAAAAGCAAAGAAACAGGCAGGCAGGGGAGAACTGCGTTTTTATAATTAAACGCAGTCAAGGCAACAACAAATCAAATCGTCGACAAGGCGCCAGCAGCTTCTAAATGGAGCACGAAGGATAAGTGAAGGTGAACACAAAAAAAACGTGCCTTCAAAATTAGCAACGCGCACTAAAAACCTCTTCAATTGTGGTAATAAATCTCCAAGCTTTTGCTTAGCTCCTCCGCAGCTTTGGCTTTAAGTAATTTCAATTTCATTTTCTCATACAAAAGTAATTAGAGGCCTTGACGTTTCATGTGCAGACTTCGTTTTTTTTTGTGTCGAGTTTAATTAAAATGAATTTTATTTTTTGCGCCTTTTTTCTTATATTTATTATTCACTTTTTTTTCTGTGTCAGCGATTGCCGCTGATTGTGATTCCTTCGTGGCAGGCCGCGACGACGAAGGCGTCCTTCAAAGTGTTGCGGTAATTAAAACGACATTATTCAAAGTTACAAATTCGTAAAACAGCCGCAACAAAAAAACAGACTTTCCAAGGCAAAATGGTTGGGTCAAAGTCCGTTATCGTTGTTGTTTTCGCCCATTTTCTTGGCCAACGCGTGCCTTCAGATAGGCGTTTATTACTCTCGCTCTGAGCTAAAGCGGACTATCGAGATGGCAACAGAAGAAGAAATTGCAATGGATAGCAAAAAAGGTCTGAGACACGACACTGAGACTGAGTCGGAGACTGAGACTGTGAAAACCCTTTTTGCCAGCGCACGTTTCTCGCCTTTTGGCCTTTGGGCTGACACAATGCCAAGACACAAGGTGGGTGCAAAAGCCTTTTGTGGTTAGGTAAGAAATCAAAAAACGATTAGTCTAAGATTTTTACCCTGGCATTTCGTAGGCGTGAGTTTAGGGTTTGGGTTTCGGCTTGGTTTTGGGTCAGAGGCGTTTCCTCCGCACGCCTTGAAGAACCACTTCAACTTTCAAGTTATTTTTCTATTAAATTCATTTCTTTATTTTGCAGCTGGACAAATTTAATCACACTATCTATCCGCTGCACAAACACATACATCTAACTTCTATTGTTGTCATGCGGTTCAATAACCTTTTTGTCTAGTCCAGAAATCCATTAACGCGCCAACGACTTGATCGATTTTCAATGGTTTTATTTAAAAAAAAAACTAAAATGTGAGACTTAGACCAACTACAACGCCAACAAATCGAATTCCGGCCCGTTTGGCAATCACAAAAAATGCACAAAAGTGTGCTATGGAAAAAAAAGTGTAGCGAATGAAAAGAGAGTACGAGATGGGAGGAGAATGGGCGCTGCCTACGACTATTTTTAATCACTTCAACAGTTTTATTGTCTGCCGGCTAAGAGTAAACGCACTGACAACATTTAATAGATTGCCACCCGCCCGACGTCTGCCACAGAAATAGGCTAGCAAAACAAACAAAAAAAATAAAACGAGAGAGAAGAGAGTGAAAAAAAAACTACTCGTAAAGTGTAAACAAAGAACGTAAGGCAAAAAAACATAAAATGAAAGAACTCGTAAACGTAGACAAAAGACTGGGTGTGCAGACGAGGGGGCAATAAGGGGTTAACTCGCTGTGTGTGTGTGTGAGTGTGTGAGAGTGTGTGAGTCAGCCGCCTGCTTGGCTATTGACGGCGTTGAATGACTCGTCAGGGGCGGTATTTATGAAGATATTTCATTGCAGTTGCTGATTATGCCGATAAGCATGAAAGGCGACAAGCGAGTAAATCTGCCTAACCCCCCGTCCCCCCTTTGCAACACCCCTTTGCAATCACCCTTTGAAGGCTGCATATCAATGAGGTCTGCAAGGGGTTAAGCCAGGGAAAAATAACAGTGCATGCTTTTAGGCGCTGCCATTGCCACGTTTAAAGGCATTTCCAAAGCCCGTGTCGTGCGTCATCGTCTGCGACTTTTCGTTCGTTCGTGCGCTGAGCTCTTCAGGCTCGTTTTGCGTGTCTCCAAGTGTTGTACATTTGCATTTTGTTTTGCGCAAAAATAGGAAAATAGTTTTGCCCTTTTCGTTATGAAAAGTTGCGAGTTGCGAGTTGCTTTCTTCTTGTGCCGCATTTTTAGACGCTTATAATTGCTCCATTAAAATTTGTTTATGGCCAAAGTTTATATGTGACAAGCAGGTCGTGTTGCTGCCGCTGTTGTTGCCAGTAATTAGAATGTCAAAAGTTTGCCTTTTTGCTATTTTTGGACTGCCATCCGTCGAGTGGATTATTCGCTAGTGCTTGCATGCAGCAAGTTCCGCGGAAATGAGCGAAACTTTCGTCTTTCGTCATAGTTTATTTTGTGCTGTCATTAACAAGGATTCGTTCCGATTCAAGTGAAATGTACTTTACGCACACACACACATACTATAACAAAACCACACACCCACACTCGCACGTTCACCTCGATTGACAATGATTGAAAGCTGAAGCTGAAGCGCAAAAAGCGATTCTCGAAATGTAGCGCATCATTTGTTAGATGACACATGGAAAATGTTTTGCTATGCTGTTCTTTTTTTTTTTCTATGTTTTTTGTACCCATCACCATCAATTACCGAAGGTCGGCACAAGGTCAGGTGACCCGACCTAATGGCTTTTTATTTTTAATCTATGCTTCTTCTCCTCTGTGGTGGGGCGTGTCGCATCCGGCTGCCTTTTATTTGATTTTTTAGGGAAATTTAATATCTGGTTTGGCGTTGCACTAAAAGGTTTTTCACGGCCTTTATAATTAGACTTTAAGCAACACACAATGCACACACACACACGTCACACTCAAACACACACACACCACACTCAAACACACACACACACACACACACCACCTCGGGGCCAACCCATTTTTGCGCTTTGGTCTTTCCGCCTCCGTCGCCATCCTCTGTGAATTGCGAGCGTTTGCGATTTGCGCTTGATTAAATTCTAATTATAAATCGTGCGTATTTTCAGCAGCTATCTTTCCCCTCCCATCCCTTTGACCCCACCGGTGTGTTTTCCCCTTTTGCTTTTGCTACTTCCACTTTCCACTTTCTGCTTTTTGGCCGTTTTCGCTTTTTGTTTACCATTTTCCTTGATTTTTACGACTTTTTAATGATTTTGACTGCCAGTCACTCATTTCGCCACGTTGCTACGAGTAGCAACCTCCCCCTTCCCCTCCTTCCCCCTTTCCCTAGCTCCCTCCCTCTCTTTTTCCGTCTCTTTCTGGCTTTCGATTTCGCGCGCTGGTAACAATTTTTCCAATTTTCTTCGACTTTTGCGTTCACGTTTCGACAGTTTTGGGTCCTGGTTGAGTTCAGCTTAGTTTTTCGGTCGGGTCGTCTTTGCTTTGGCTTTGCGTGCAATTTGCGCCGCCCTTTTGTCTCCTTCGTTCGTCCGTCTTCACCAATTGCCGCTCCCATTTTGTTTACTGCTAATGCGACTTTTAACGCTGATTAATGTTTTTTCTTCCCTTTTACCTTTTGCCTTTTTCGGTTTGAGTTTGAGTCGGAGTTTTCGTTTTTGGTTTCCCATTTGGCATTCGTTTTTACTGCTCTTCCATGGCTTGCATGTCAAGAGAATTACGAGCATTGTTTCTGGGGGGCGCTGCGTTTATTAAATTCATTAAAAATATCCATTTCGACCGCAGCAGCAAATAACCACACTACTATAACAAGAGAAGAAGCCAGAGCAAAGTACATTTAAATACAATATTTGCCGCCAACAGGCAAATTGTTTGTTGGCTGTCACATGTCAATAAAATTAACACTTGAATGGCAAAAAGCAAATGTACACACAGAGAGAGAGAGAGAGAGAGTTTGTTCAAACAGGCAAACAGGCAAACAAACAGACAGAGAAACAAACAGAACAACATGGCAACACAGCAATAATATATTTTTTAATTAAAACAACAACAAGCCGAACGAAAGGACATACAAGGCTAAGCTGCCTGCAATAATTTGCTTGACAGCTGCAAATGCAAATTTCTGCACCAGCTAAATTGAAATTTATACAGAAAGAACGACACAGAGCTTCTATACTATATATGTTTATATGTACATATACTCGTATGTTATAAAGAGAGAGAGGGACGGTGGGCCAATGGGGCGTATGCGTTATATTGGCTTGTGACAGAGACGTATGTGGAGAGCAAACAGAAGTCCAAATGCAAATTGTATTAAGTGCTCGTTGCACTCTAAGCAATAACAGCAACACGACTACACAAAAATACAGTTTTTTCAATCAGTGCACAGTTTGAGAGCGACTGATGTTAGGTGTGCAGTAGTGGGACTCTAAAACTGTAAACAGATATTAGCAACGCTCGCTGTCATTTAAAATTATTCAATTAGTACACCGTTTAAGAGTCACTTTTGTGAGTTATCTGATAGCAATAACTCTCAAACTGTAAATTGCTATCTTGCATTCGTTGGCATTTGTTTATTGTACCTCTTATCATGAATTTGCCAAACATTTGTCATACATATATAGTTTTTATTCAGACGCCCAGCGCTAATTTACGGCACCAATTAAATGGACTGGACTTGGGGCATGCCCCGAGGGAGGGGAAGAGAGAGCGAGTGCACAATTATTACATTCGAATTAGAATTTTAATCAGTTTAAATTGCATTCGTAATTCCCTTGGGGATGTAGGCTAAATGGAGAGAAAGATATAAATATGTGAATTACCCCAGCTGATATTCATAATGCATTTGTGGGCGCTGTGCGTGTTTGTGCCTGTCACATTGCAATTAAGTGCATTTTCTCTACCGATATTAATCAATTTAAAATGATTATTATTTAATTTATTGCCAGAGTGCAGAGGCAAAGACGTCAGCTTCCAGCATTATCAAGAGATAGAGAGAGAGTCAAACAAACACAAACAAATATAGATAAGCAGACACAGACAAGCAAACTCAGACTTGCATTGTGTGACGTTTTGGCAAGACATACGAAAGTATGCAATATCATAATGCACACATAATGCCAAAAGTCCACTGTCAACATAGACACACACACACACACACACACACACACACACACACATGCATGCATTTATGTAGTCAGTTTATAGTTGAAATAACTGTTTGTGCGATGCGATGCGATGCGATGCTCTCTGGAACATTTCGGCCAAGAACTGGAATTGTCAGACGTAGCTTTGTGGCCGAAGCCAATAAAATATGAATTTATGGCCTATTTGCATGGCTTTTGCGCAGCAGTCAAGTCCCAAAAACAATGCAACAATATTCGAGCGCAAAAGAATTGCACATAAACAAAGCAGCAGCAGCTAAGTCATATGCAAAGTCAAATTAAGGCTAAAAACTTGGCTAGCTTAATGAGCTTATACACAGCCAACGTCTGTGTCTGTGTCTGCGTCTGTGTTTGTTTGTGTGTGTGTGTTTTTGGGGGACTTTGTGTGTGTGTCCTAAAAACCTTGCAGAAATTGCTGCTCCGATTTTGCTGTATCACTGAAAGCCTTGCGTAAGCATGAGTTCATAAAGCGGCTTGGGACCTTAACTGCGTTATGAAATAGGGGATGGATCGAAATTGGGATGGCATTGTATCAGACCTTTTTTTGTTGTTGTTGTTATTGTTGTTGTTGTTGTTGTGGAGGGAAGGGGGGAGCAAATGAAATTGCTGACAAGGTGAAACCTCAACATTTGCATTGCCCAATACAGAGTTGAGTTGAGTTTCGGTTTCAGCTGGGGAACTAAATGCTTTTGCCTGGGCTGGCATATTGAATGCTGGAAAACTTGACGCAAAATTTCTAATTGACTAACTCAATTTGATGGCAGGCAGTTCATGATGACGATGCTCTTCTTCTCTGCGACTGTAGGCAAACAAAACAGAAACTTCGCCTCCCAAACTACGCTAAAGTTTAGTGTCAAATGGGTAAATTTGATTATGATTCTTAGTTGGGTTATGATAATCGAGTTGGAAATACTTCAAAGTTGCGTTGATGGCTCTGTGTCTCGCTATTTGCGTCTTTAAAGCTATTCCAAATACTCAAAAATGGCCATCATAATAAATGAATTACATTCAATTTACAAGAGATACAAATTGTACGCATTAAATATGCATTAAATCGCTGCCAAATCAACAGCAGGAGTTAAAGATTGCTTAGAAATTCTCAATGTGGTTGTTGTTGTTGCACAACTGCAACTCTGACACTTATCGTTTTGCATTTTGGCGTCTGCCAAATGAGCTGCCAAATCAACAAAAAAAATTTTGTTGGCGTGCTCAAGTGTCAGTTGCAGTTGCAGTTGCAGTTGCACGAAAAAAAGGGGCACTTGGCCAAACTTGATATTTTGGCAAGGATGTAAAAGTGAAAATGCTTCGTTGAAAGTGGGCCAAAAAAAACGAGTCGCAGAGGGGGAGAAATGTTTGTGCAGTGTTCTAATTTCTGGCAATTAGGTCTTTAAGCACTTCAATCAATTAGTTTAATGTGCGCACACAACACACAGTACACACAAAACAAATGCAAATACATCAAATTATTGGAAATTCTCATTTAAAACGACCACAAAGACCACCAAATAAATTGCATATAATTTGTATAAATTTTTGTGCATTCGATTGCCAAATTCAAAAGGATTATTTATGCAAAAATTGCAATCTAAATTAAATATTAAGCGAGATAGTGTGTGTGTGTGTGTGTGTGTTTGGGGCTAATGAAGCATGCAATGCACACAGAGTGCGACACATTCACACCTGCAATTATCTGGCCCACTTGGATGATGATGAGGCGGAGCGGGAAAGGGGGAAGGGGGAGTGGCTGTCTGTCAGTCAACCAACATGTTGCAGTAGCAAATGCCTCTTGCAGGTTCCCCTTGGCACCCGTCCTAAATGTAATATTTAACGCCATTTTATGCAAATTGAAATTATGTTAATGGGCAACCAACAGCAACAACAGCAGCAACAGCAGCAACGGCAGCAGCAGCCAACAATAATGACAAATATTATGGAAAAAGTCAAACAACGAGTATGCAAAATACTGACAAACAATGTGCCACGTCGCATGTTGCAACTGTTGATATATACTGGAAGGGATGGCAGCAACTACAGCAACTGTCTGTACACATCTTTAGCCAGCAATTACATTCATTCATTCACCCTTATACTCAGTGAGGCATTCATTCATTCATTCATTCATCCATTCGTTCGTTCGTTCGTTTATTCATTTCGAATTCTGTTCGCAATTCGCTTAAAGCATTTTGCATGTTTAACCGTTGCAGTTTCTCTGTATTAATAATAATGAATGCCTGTAACGGCATTTGCATCTGTAACATTGCAACATGGCAATTGGTTGGTAACTGGCAACTGGCAACTCGCAACTCGGCATCATTTGCATTTTCATAATAATCATAATAATAATAATAATGTATGCGACACTAGCAACAGCAGACAGGAGACAAACAGCAACAGAGTCAAACACTGACTACTGTCAGTAATGATAATAATAAGCATATAAAATCGGTTGCATGCCGCACACATTCCACACACACACACACAGAGATGCGTGTGTGGCATTTATCATGACGAGTCTGCAAAGTGCATTGAGCTCTATATGAAGCTGATGAGCTCTCTAATGAATCGCCTGCTGCAGTTCATCAGCATTTGTCACGACGCCTAAGAGTATGTTTTAAATTCTTGTTGTCTCATTCACATCCTCCTTAACTCTGAACGTAATGAACACATCGACATCGACATCGACATTGCCTTTTGTTTGTCAGCCACGTCACTTCACTGTATCTTTATTCTCATTCAGCTGCTGCTGTTGCTCGTCATTAACATTTTGTTTATTTTTGCTTAAATGTGCGCTGAATTCTCATAATTATTATGCATGACTGCTGCAGTAAGTGTGCGTGTGTCTGCATTGCAATTCCAATTTGCTTTTGTTTGGTTTAAAAGCGCGTTAAATTTCATCATTACAGCAGAAAATATGCTAAGGCATTCAGTATTCCTTTTCAATTCAATCTTTAAGACATGCGATACCTACTTACTCATCAAATGCTTCATTATAATTTCACTAAAGAATATTACGTATACGTACCTAGAAATAGAAGAAAAGATGCAGGAAATTAGTAAGAAACATATAAGAAAACATATATAATTATAAAATTATAAGTATTTGTAGCACACAAGCCATACGTTCACTTCAAGAATGCAATAAAAAATCACTCAAAGTGCCATAAGCAGCTTTCAACCTCAGCCAAGGGCAACAACCTAACATATAGGGACAGTGGCAACTTTTGGCCAAAGGCTTTGAGACGCCTCTGAAGTGCTGTCAATTGCCATACACAAGAATACAAACAGGAAGGGCTTTGCACACTCGCACACACACACGCACACACAAAAAAGCGAAGGGAACTAAAGCAATTTCAAATTGAAAACTGCTGCAAATTAATCAAAAGCTTTTGGCCAACAAGTCTGGCCAGGGCGGCCATTAGGAAGACGTAACGCAACAAAAAAATAGGGCCAAAAGGAAACAACACGGGGCAAACAAAAACAACAACAACAACACATGAGAATGTCAGTCAGAGTCAGCAAGACGGCAGCGATAAAGCCAAAGGCAACAAACAGCAACAAGGCAACCGAAATCGAAGCAGCACACAGAGCCAACCCTTGCGGCAATGTGAGCTTTGTCCACACACACATTCACACACTCACACTCGCACACACACACACACACTCAGGCGAAGTCGCAGTCGAATAAACTTATATAGCGCAACGCATTAAATCGATAACACGATTTTTCAGCACGCACACAACAACTGCGAGTTAAATTGTCAGTTTCATTACGTGGCAGGATTTCTATTTTTTTTTCTGTTTTGTGTTTTTGTTTTTCTTATTTCATTTTTAAAGCCAAATCACTACGTCTGCGCGTGAGCTGGATAGACTTACTTCGCCCTTCGACTACGACTTTCTCTTCCATTTTTTTTTTCGCTTCCATTTCTCACATTGCGACAAACGATTTTTCAACTTGGCGCTTCGTCGTCGTCGTTCTTCTATTTGATTTTGTTGACTCTCGTCTCTCATTCGCTCTTTGTGTGTTTGTGTGTGTTTTTCTGTGGTTTTGGCGCTACTAAACTCAATTCTAGTCAATTTTGGCCAAAGCTGGCAGCAGCACCAGCAAAAACTGCACAGCGAGTTTTGCGCGCTCCTCGGAGACTTGAGATGCGAGTTCTGAGTTCTGAGCTGGCGAGTTCAACAAACATTTAACTGATTGGCTGGGCGTGTGCGTGTGCCGTTGGCTTTGCCTCTAGAGTTGCCTGATTTTTTGATTTGCAATACACCTGGGAGACAGTTGCCCTCGCTTTCAGTCCTCTCTCTCTCGACCTCACCCTCGTCCTAGTAAAGACGCAATTCGAGACGAGAAAATGTTCAGCTTATTTGTTAGCAGTGGAAAATAAATTGTCTGTGCGTGCAGTAATTGTAAATTGCGTTTTATGTTTTCTATATACAATATATATTTTTGGGCCTCGCCTAGCTTGCGGTGCAGCGTGAATAGCAAAATGCCAAACGAACTCTAGTTCATATTGTAGCCAATGTTATTGACACCTCTGCCCAACACCAGCCCCCACCTTAGATGTATCCTATGAATTTTTGATTGGCACTAAAAGCAAAGCCGAAACCTCTCCATAATCATTCGCAGTGTTTGTGTGTCTTATGGGAATACATATTGTAGTAGTACAAATGACTGGCATATAAAGCCGAAGTCGAAGGAAGGTAGAGCAAAGCGTCTTAAGTTCGACGCTCAAAAGTATGCAACAATTTGTGGCGCATTCTGCCTGCTGACACAAATCAGCCGGTGGCAATAACTCAAACTATCGCAAGTCAAAAAAAAAAAAAAATGGAGAACTCCATTTCCACCGTTCGTGCAAAATCAATAACCATAAACCAAAAATTCTTATGCCTACAACGAAATCATATAAAAGTATGCCACATGCTTGGGGAAATCACTAAATTCAGCACAGAGCAGAAGCAGTCGAGGCAGGCAACCAACCAACGTGGCTCATCATTTATGGAATGCGGCAGGCACACACACTCGCAAACACACTCTGTGCTCGTTGGGTACTTAGAACTATGCAGGAGGATTTCGCCTAGCACGTTGATGATAACTGAGACTGCTTATCACAGCGACTCGTAGACTCCTCTAGACTGCATGTGACATTTGCATGCTTACTTAAACAGCAAAAAGCAGTGGCAACTTCACTTCCCTTTCAAGGCACACATCAGCCGTGGCACGTTTGGGCCGTCAGCTATGCCACATACATTTTTGGTGGCGTTGCCTTGTCTGGCCTGGGAGTCGACTCACAGAACTGTCTGTGTGTGTGTGTGCTAGGCAGTTGGCAGTTGGAAGGCAGTCGGCATTCCTGTTGACGTCACATCACACACGTGTGTAGTAAAAATCAGACGTGTGCTTCTGTGCCACAGCCGTGACTTCAGTACCGAGACCAAAGAAGAAGGAGGAACGAAAACCGAAAGAAAAACGCAAAACCCAAAAGCTTCATGTACTTTGATTGCCTGCACGTTACCGTACAATTTTCGGTATGATGGCGGCAACATTTCATGATTTCTACTACGTGTTTCTCGCCAAGAGCACGCGCAACGTTGTCTTCGATGGCTTCAGTATTGGCATGTATACTGTATATGTTCTATATATATAATATTGGCATTGGCCAAGTTAGTTGCCGGTTGGCCATAATGTATGCTCACTTTTTCGTATACTGTATATCCTATAATGTCGCGAGACTGTTTGTTTGTGCCCGGTGACTGATGATGGTTTGGCTTTTGGTTTTGCTCTTGATTTTGGGTTTTGCTTCTGGTTGCAACTGATTTCCCCAACTAATAAATCAATAGTGACTTCAAACTGCTTTATCAAGGGAAAAACTATGCTTATAATATAATTTAATTGCATTCAATAAAGTTTTGTTGATCGCAATTCCGACTTCAAATCGAATTTAAAAGCTGAGCAGGCAGTTCGACAAAAATTCATTCGTTTACATTTTGTTTCAGCTTTTACATTACGTTTTTCATGTGATTTCGTATTTATCTTTTGGAGAATTTCGAGGCCATTTGATTTAAGCTCTCCTAATTTCCATTTCCAGCATTCGAGATGCGAGTTCTCTGGCAAGCGATTGCGCAATAAAATGAATTGAGCTTCACTTTTATGAACGACAATCACATGGCATGGCATCCACTCTCCGACTCTGCACATGGGATTAGTGGGCTGCTGCTGCTCCTGCTGCAAGTCGTTTTGTGGCAAAGTGGCAGACAAAGACAGAGGCAAAGAAGGCAAGGAAGGCATTAGGGCAATCATTTGGCAGCGCATGTGTCGGATTATTTTGTTCGTTTGGTTTGGTTTGGTTTGGTTTTATTTAAACTTCGTATCTAGCTTCTCTTTTTTTTGAGGGGGATGGTGTTTGTTTGTGTCGCCAAAAGCTGACAGCCAGCTGAAACTGTATGCTAAGCTAGCTCTTATTTTCGTTCTTTTTACCAAACAAATTAATGATTGCCGTTAAGCAAATAAATCAAAAGCTTCGAGTGGATGTCTCTGCTCTTGCGATTCAAAGTGAGAAGATGCTGCTTTAAGCTGTTCTTCACAAACTTTTCTCTCTCTCTCTCTTCATCTGACGCTCTTTTCGTATTGTTAGTCTATAGTTTTTGCTGGTGCTTCTCGTGTTATTATTATTGTTGTTGTTGTCGCATCCGCCAGCCTTTTTCCACTCAACTAAGCGCGCATGCATTCATTGATGATGTATGTGCTGGCAAAGCACATGACACACACACACACACACACACACACACACACATACGTATGTATTATATATTTACTATTGTGAGTGTGAGTGTTTGTGGGTGTATTTGAGCATCCACTTGGCACCATCGGAACCAGCCGCCATTGACACAACATAAATAACCGTGCGAGCCTGTTATAATTTATAATCCTTGCTCTACCGGCAACAACAATAGCAACAGCAGCAACAACAACAATAACAACAACTATTGAATGCCGCTGAGAGCGCAAATATTTTGCTAGCATCTCGTTCTTTTTTTTTTGAGTTCCTGCCCAGTCAAAAGTGTCGTGTGCAGGAGCTGTTTTCCTCACCGCCCCCTCGTCTTTTCCTTCTTACCCAGGTTGCCTGCACAAATATTTTGTTAGTTGTTCTCGAGGCCAACCTCACCTCACTTCCCCCGCTATGTCAACGTCACCGTCGCCCAAATGCAGCATTTAGTTTGGTGTATGCTTCTAGTTTTTTTTTTTTTTTGACAAAATGAGGTCAAAACATTTTGTCCACACACAAACAAGTGAGTAGCATACAATAATGGTATGAGAGTGTGTAATATTGTTGCCTCATTTTTTGCTGTTCTGTGTTGTGCTAGCAAAAATTGTGTATTAAATACGAATTGATTATTTGGGAGAAATAAAAAAGACCTTTAAATGCTGTAGCTGTAAAAGGTCAGATTTGTTTAAACGTTTCAACGAATTGCCAGAGAGCTTTACAAAAATGCATTCGCATTAGGCTATTAACGTTAATGCAATGTTACTAACGAAAATGTGCGCTTAAATTGCAACGGAAATAGGCAGGAAAAGCCTTGCGGTCAAACTAATAAACCTTAAATGTATTATATGAAATTATGAAATGTTTCTGGCTCTAATGTTTATAATGTAATTGAACAACAACCAACGAAAAAACATATAATGAGAACATTGCTAAAACCTACTGTCAAATGCTCTAAATTTTAAGCTATTTAAATTATGGCCAACATAATTACAACAGCAGCAAAACAACAACAATAAAAACAATGGGGCTGCCCATAGAAACAGCAGAAAAAAAACAAAAACAAAAAGCTAGAAAGTAAAATATCGTTGGTAAATATACTGAAAATATCTGCTGTGAGGGTTGCAAACTATTTTAATTATTTATAATAAATCGCTTAATATGTTTGTCAGACGCACACACACACACACACACACACACAGCCAGTGCACATGTGCGAGTGTATCTGATTATTATGGCAAACCCTCAGTTTATTTTTTTTCACCCATTCCCAGCTTCCGTCTCTGTTTTGCTTTTGTTTTCCTGTTTTCATGAAAATCCCTCAGAGTGTACTAAACAAAAATCCTCCACTAAAGTGACGTGGAATGTGAGATGCTTAAACAACTTTTTTTTTTTTTTTTTTTTTTTGCTGAACATTCCAAAGAGAATAGAAAACTCTCTATTGAATTTCAGTGTTTGAATTCTTTCAAATGTGGTTATAATGTTGAAAATAAATTTCATATAAAAATAATAACAATTTGTCAATATTTTGTATGAACTTGATTTATTTTATATATTTACGTTTATTTATTTTTAAACTGTGTTTTCATTGCCCTATTTTTCGTTTTAAGTATTTATTCTTGCATCTTCAGCTTAGTGGGATTAATTTAGAATTTGGAGTATATTAGAAAAGTATTATTTGCGTTATCGCTGTCTTTGTTCACATTTTCTTTCGCCTTCACCCCTTTTTCTTTGATTTTAAAGTTTAATGAGGGCAGCTTAGAAGACAGACTTAAGCTCGCACACAAGCCAAATGGCAATGACAATCCATCACAACCCCTTGAAGTAAATTTTCCATTTCTGGCCTTGATTTATGACAGCCTTTGTCCCCTGCTATGCACACTTTATGGACTCTTCGGGATTTTTTAATTAAACGACAATTGTTCTTGTTCTTGCTGTTGTTGCTGTCTACCTAATCAGTTGGCGATGATTGGCGAATCCGGGATTAGGGCATCGCATTAAAGAAACTGGTGAGACATTTGAATAATGAACGTCAAGTCTTTTGGGGCAAAAATATATAAGCCTAGCCGTAGGTCCTCAGCGTAGGCTGTAGTCTGACTTGAGCTGCTTTTATGCCGTAAGCCGACAGTCGAGACAGCACAGACGAGGACAGCATCGGGACAATCCACGGCAATCTTCAGTCAGCTGTCAATGGGGAACGACCGAGGCACGAGGAATGAGGCAAATCTTATCCCATGTGGCTTACATAATTGAGACACGTCGGCTGATGGCCGAGCTAACTAGAAATGGTCAACTAATTGTCTCTCTCTCTCTCTGTGTTCGTTGCTCGTTGCCGCTTGACTTTAAACTAATGCTGGTAATTGATGTCATTATGTCGTTTGTGATTATCTGAGTTTGCCTTGAATGAGCAATGCCTAATGTCCAATCTTCGCCCTTTGTCGTTGCATACAATTAGGCGCGCCCGAAAACGCAAATCTCATTTATCAATCACATAAGCAGAGACACGCTTCTCTGTGTGTGTGTTTGTTGGCGCACCTTTGCAGTTGACAATCTGCATATTGGATAATTTACTAAAGCAATGATAATCGCAGGAATTTGTGTGCAGCAACGTGTTAATAGCCTTGACTTTGCGACTGACCTCCAAAACGAAAAGAAAAACACAAGTAAGAGAGCTTTAGTCGAGTGTGCTCGACTGTGAGATACCCGCTTCGCATATAGAATAAAAGTAAAAGCGGTATTAATTTCAAAATATATATTGATATACTACTGCGTTAAAAATATACCAGACACGCAGACATGGTTATATTGTCTCGTCGGATAACGCTGATCAAGAATATATACATATACATTCTATGGTCTGCCTGTTACGTACATTTGGTGTCGGCACAAAGTTATAATACCCTTTTACCCTATGGGTAGCGGGTAAAAAAAAGCACACCACACACATGCCAGAGAAAGAAATCTTTACTTTCTTAAACAAGAGTGCAAAAGTTGCGTCCAGCCGGCAACATATTGTCGCACTCTATAAATTATGCGCATAAACGAGAAGCGAGAACACACAGAGAGAGAAAGAGAGAGAGAGACAGTAAGAGAGAGAGAGTAAAAATTAAGAAGCAAGAGCAAAGTGCAGAAATCATGTATAATACTTTCGTGTGCGTGTGGTTTTTGGGGCTGGCAAAGAAAGAGAAAAGCAGCCAAGCATAACTATTACAATGGCAAAAAGTTAAACGAGACTTGGGTCTCTGAGGGCAGGAGGGCAGCATCTTTGGCAGGGAAATGTGAAGGGGGGAAAGGGAAAATACTGTGCGTATTATTGCTACGCCTGGTGTACATGTGTAATGTGTGTGCCTAGGCTGAAACCACACCATTAGAATCCAAAGACTGTTACATAGAGAGAAAGAGAGAGCTCAGGTTTGGGAATTCTTGCTTCGCCTGCTTTTGTTTGTTAGTTATGGGCCTTAAAACTTGTCACACTTGTCAAGACAAACTTGCAAAATGTCTGTGCGTAGCATACCAAAGGAAAAAAAAAGAAGAAGAGACCAAGAGTGAAAAGAGGGGAGTGTGTATAGTACGTGATAAGCAGGGCTAGATAAGCTGTCTCACAAACTTTTATATAAATCAAGATGTCACATGTTAATGAGTAGCCCCAACTCGTTGGGGCTGGCTGGCAACTCTTTGTCCTGTTGCTTTTCTTTGCCCCCTTATCACTCTGAGAATTTGTTACACTGCTATTTGGTTTTTCTGCTTTTGTTGCTGCTGCTGCTTCTGCTGCCTGGCACCTCAGATTGCACGCGCGCTTGTAAAAAGTGGCAAAGAAAACTTGCCGCAGGGCAACAACACAACACATACTACACGCAACAGCAGCAGCAGGAGTAGCAGTAAAAAACTGAAAACTGTGCCAGCTCGTTGCTCGTTGCCTCGTTTAGAGCGATAAAAACGCTGCAGAACAGAAACAAAATAAAAAAAAAAATATAAACATTTTGTTAGTTGCATAAATTTGGTGGCTGTTGCTGTTGGACCCGCGTTTTTTTGCTCTCCCTGATAAAACAGAAGTGGAAAAAACGAAACACAGAGAACGACAAAAAAGTGTTGTCGAGGGAACAACTTGTGCTGGCACAGCGCAGTTTAGATAAGTATGCGAGTGCAAGCATTGGATACACATGAGATACATTTTGATACATGCAGATACATTCGGATAACGTCAGATACATTCTGATAGAGGCTACATCTTATTCGTTGGTTATAAAATACAAAATACGGGCGACTTAAAGTTGTCGCCGCCAGTTCAATGGCCTGCTCAAGAATCAAGCAATCTTCAGAAAGTGCTCGACGCACATCCTTCGTCTGTTGCACACCCATTTCGTATCTCTATTTGCAATTTATGCGGCACGTAAAGGTAAATAAAGTTGCAACAAGCAACTTGCACACGACGAACTCAGTTCCCTTTCCTTTCCTCCCCGTTCTCAACTCGTTGGTGGTTTTTGCCATACAAATCCCAAAACCATTTCACTAATTGAAATGAATTTTCATATACGACGACGACGACAACAACGTCGTCGACAAGCGCAACGATGACTGACGCTCTGCTTTCTCGCTTCCTCCCCACCTACCTCCCTTCCTCCCACTGTGTGCATTTGCTAGATACTTTCGTGTGGCAGCACAAAATTGCAATGACCTCGGGCAACAGCAACAACGTTGACAATACACGCAACTCTTTAAGCCTTGCTTTAAACAGTTCCTCCCACACAATGCTAGTTTTTGCCTTATCTAATCACTAATCATCTATGTGCTTCTGTATGGATTTTAATTAAAAATTCATATGAAATTGTTGTGGTGCCAGAACAACAACAACTAAGAAGCAGCCCACTCGACATGTCTCAAGTCGGAGAAAGTTGTCGTTGGGGGAAATGTGTAGCGGCGTTTTGTTTAAATAATTATACAATCTGCTTCCAGTTGAGCTCAGCATTGAGTTTAGAGCCCTACTCTCAATGTGTGTGTGTGTGTGTGTGTGTGCGGTCGCTGCTTCCGTAGCGCAAAAATTTTCAAGTTCATAATTATGTGGTGCCGGCTTGGCAGGACCCTTCCACTCGTAAATGCATTTTTCACGTCCTGAGTTTTCATTTTTCATTCATTTTCAATGCGAACGTCGCTGAAGCGAAAGCACAAAAGATTCCCATGAAAGGAAAAGGAGAAGGCGTGAGAGAGGAAGGGTAGACGCCTGCCTGTCGGCATTTCCCACAACGGAAGTCATCATACTTGCGCTTGTTTACATTCTGCTCGTGCCTCAGCTGACGCTGCTTCTTCTGCAACTGCTGCTGCTGCTGCGTGGTACGCTGCGTATACGTAACGTGTAATGAGGCTGGCCTGGGAATGCTTCTGCTACCGCCTTTTGAAAGGCGTTGAGCGTGGCGTGTAAATGCAAAATGGCGACAAAGCTCACCTGCAGGGAATCTGTCTCTGTGTAGGTGTACTCTATGTGTGTGTGTTTGTGTATGTAAAGCTATTCTAAGGCATTTGCTTGGCTTTTTTCTTTTGTCGCCAGCGCTGGGGTAACATTATTTTAATTAACATATTTATATGTGGGGAAGCTCAGAGCCAACAAAAGCGTCAGCCACATTACATCGTTTGTGTGTGTGTTTCTCTCTGTGTGCGTGAGTGTGTCTCCAGTGTGTATGCATTGCAATTTTAATTACATAGACGCGACGACAACAACAACAATAACAACAACTGCAACAACGGGAAGCAGCAACAAAATGCATAGAGTGCATTATGTTTGGCATATGAAATCATTAAAAATTGTTTGCAAAGCCGAAGAGAAATCATTAAAAGCATATAAATTATGCACCTCAAACCTCACGTCCTTCTCCTTTTGTCGAAGGCAATGCAAAAGTCTTAAATACCAGAGTCCGCATAATTATGAAATATAAAAATGCCCCAACTGCTTTGCTGACTTTGCAAACGACGTTGTCGAAGACAAAAATTGTTTTGCTGATGTTTTGCATGCCTTTAGAGTTGCCACTTTTATTCTGTTGCATACTTTCCGGGGGTGCTTTTCGTACGGATAAACGGATAAAGCATTGCCAAGGCCTGGCAAGGGTAACGGCTAAAGTTATTTTACATGCGGCGCCTACAAGTATGCTTTAAGAAATTGTGAGCAAAACTTGCTCTAATGAAGCGACTGGAAGCCTTAAGGTTAGCGTACTTCCCATTTCAGCGAGTACATTTCTAACAGGTATTTAGACCCAAAAATGTTCAAGCACTCTTTAAGATTTCATATGGTGTATAGATAATTTGTTTGTTGATGACTGAATATAAAAATACTAATTTAAATCGTTCAAAAGTGGCTAACAAGAAAAGTGTGAAGAGTGAATCGGAGGCTGCTTACAAAGCGGAAAATTGGATCAACGTTTGTAGAGAAATGACAAAACTTTTTTTAATCAAAAGATTAACGAAAGTGATAGCAGAGTTTTGTCCAATAGAATTGTAAAACAACAACAATTTTCGGCAATTCAATATATAAATTTAAATTGAATTTAAAGTATAATTGCTCTTGCAATACGAAATGTAGGCATATAAACATAATAAAGATGGGTGTTTTCGATGAGCCAGGTGCACTCCTTTGCATCGGCTTCAAAATCATCGGCACGGCGAGTGTACGCATAACCTTGGAGATCGTCGCCTGATGTAGGATTTCCGCAGAGCACCAAACTTGATGTGTCAGCATCGTAGAATGCGACGCCGTCTTTAACCTGCTCAGCATACCACCACTGGACTATATCTTTATTCTTAACATTCTTTGCCTTTTCTGATTTACTTGGAGTGCCCCGATCTAATGCTAAATACCCTTTGATGGTGTACGGTATGAATGATAACGAAAATTTTTTTCTGTTGTTCAGCAATTCCTAGTTAGCCTAGGTTAGCAAACCCAAGCTAGCGTTAAAATTACTTAAGCGATTCGCTGCGCAATCAATGGAGCAGTTAGAGCGCACATCGTCGAATATATCGATGATTACGGGTTTCAGAAGGTCTTCATCCTTTCCTTTAAACTGGGAAACAATCGATTCGATTACCGGGAATTCGGCAGTGCGATTGCTGTTGTAGAATGGTGGCGATAACAACTGAACATAGCGAGAGTTGAATGCCTGATAAACTTTTTGGTACAGAGTTTCCGGCACTTGGTAATAAGATTCGATTGCCTTATACACATTGAATAATTTCGTGGGATCATTGCTAGAATTATCCTTATTAAACTCTTGCCATAAGGACAAATAGATGGAATCCTTAATTCTCCAGTTACACCTATTATTAGCTATGTCATGCATCAATCGAATCCGCTCCAAATGTCCTTCCACTATGGAACGCATAAGTGATGTCAGTTCAGGATCGTTGCTTGTTGTGCACTCTTCCCCGCTCAAAAAGCGCCACTTCTCTTAGAGGCAATGCGAGAAGTATTAAAAGAATGACTTTAGTTGCCATTTCGGTTTAAACTGTCGTTGCCTCAACCAATCATTGGCCTTATATAGCGCACATTCGTCAAAGTTTATCAGCTTAATTAGAATTTGGCCTGATGGGTTAAGATGTCAAAACAATTTTGATAAGCACGGTCTTGTTTTCACTATCATAAAATATTTGCATCATTTTGGTTCTTATTTCGTCGATTTAAGAGCATGTGATTTGAAAATGAAATCAGTACAATTTTCAAACATTCGCTTTGCAAAATTTGACCCTTTCAACTACTTCAATTTCACTTGATAATGAGTGATGAACTCAATATTCTCGCTCAACATCAATCTCCTAAGAATGTCAACAAATTTTGAAGTTTGTTTTCTGACTTGACTTTAACGTATGCTGTTCCTACTTGGACTGCTATTTTAGCGATTATATTTTCAACAACTATTTCGCAAATGAAAAAATCAAGCTCTTAAGAAATGTATGTATATTACTGGTGGCTTTACAGTAGCTAGAAGATATATTTATTCAGAATTAAGCAAATACAAATTTTACATTTAATTTGAAGAGCGGTTTTATTGTCGCTTTTTAAAACTTTTGTAAATCCAATCTTGCAGTTACTTCTGCGTTCGAAATTTTAGAGCTCTCTTATCTCCCTCTGTTATCTCTTATCTACTCTGCGCTGTAAGCGATCAAGCCTTTATTTATAGTATAAAAAGTCTCAATCACAAATAGATTATGATATATAAACATGTGCGTCCTCGAAGATCCATGTGCACTCCTTCGCATATGCCTCAAAATCATCAGCACGACGAGTGTACGCATAATCCTGGAGGTCGTCGCCTGATGTAGGATTTCCGCAGAGAACTAAGCTGGATGTGTCAGCATCGTAGAGTGCGACGCCGTCTTTAACCTGCTCAGCATTCCACCACTGGACTCTATCTTTGTATTTAACATTCTTTGCCTTTTCTGATTTATTTGGAATGGTCGGATCTATTGCTAAATATTTTTCGCTAAGCCAATTTTGAAAGGAATACTTAGTTTTGTTATGGACAACACCGTTTTCGCGCTTCACGATAAAGCTCGATGATTGATTATTCGAAACACACATATAGTAATCTTGGGATTTACAACTCGTAAGGTAATAATTCTCGTAGAACGCCATGCGGAAGTTTACCTGAGTTCTGATGATATCGAGGAAACCAGCTTCCGTCGGCAATAGTTCGTATGTCTGAACAAGATATCTGTATGGCACTTCTTCATTGAAATTAGGTTGTCTCGCCACATAGCGCAGATTATCGATCAATGTGCTGTGCACAGTCGAATTGTCGTCGGTGCCATTTAATAATTGCAAGTTGGCCCAGGTTAGAATAGGTAAACTAGCGTTAAAATTACTTAAACGATTCGCTGCAGTCTGAATGGAGTTCTTAGAGCGCACATCGTCAAGTATAGGAATTAGTAGCTCCCCCAAAAGTGACTGTTTTTTTCCACTGAAATATGTCAGGATCGCATCGACTTCAGGGAATTCGGCTGTGTCGTTGAAAAATAGTGGTGATAACAACGGAGCGTAGCGAGAGACGAACGCCTGATGAACAGTTTCGCGTAAAGTTGTCGGCGCTTTTCTATCGAATCGGAATTCAGCATAGAAATCTAGAATCTTCTGGGGATCATTACTTTGATTATCCTGTTGCCACTCTTGCCACAATGACTCGTAGATTAAATCTTTAATTTTTGAGTCACATGCCCCTCTCGCCATCAGTTGAACTAATCGCATCCGCTCCCAATCTCCCTTCAATATGGAACGGACAAGAGATCGCATGTTGATAACACTGTCAGCTGCAGGCCAAGTGGTGCACTCTTCTTGGCGCGACCAAACGCCTTCTCCTCTTAGAGACAATCCAAGTAACAGCAGAAGAAACACTTTAGATGCCATTTCGGTTTAAACTGTCGTCGCCTCAACTAAGCATTCGGCTTATAAAGCTTTTTTTCGTGAAAGTTGATTAGTCAAATTAGAATTTGGAATTGCTAATTTAATTGTGGATAGTGTATAATTTTGGATCGCCGCACCATGCATACACTAGCATAATATGTTTGCTTTAGTGTACCCGATACCCCTAAGGTAGGAGGGTATTACCTTTTTGTGCTTACAGGAAATGTTTGAAATAGTCAGAAAGAATCATATTTGATCAGCGTCAGCAGCCTGTCGTATGAATATATGGTATATCGATATGAAAAATATGCTTGGGCATATTTTAGTATTTTCTCGATATATATTAAATCGGTATATTTTAATAACAATATCGCATTGTTTTGCTTTTATAGAAAATGGGTATCGGGTATTTCAAAGTCGACCCAATACGACTGTAGCTTGAATTTTTGAATCTATTCTTGTTTCGCCGAAAAGCTTCTGTATGTGATTTAAAAACTAAATTAGAACAAGTCACTAAAATCATTTAGGTGGAACTCGCGCTAATTATTATACAGAAATTGACGCTTTTAACCTATTCATATTCACTTGAAAATGAGAAGTGGAATTAAAATAAATGATCAATATAAATCTTCTGAGAGTTTAATAAAATTGTAGAAAGGCTAATAAAATTTGGCTCTGTTTGTTTTTGTAATTAATGTTGAATTCTCGGACTTGCCCTAATTCAAGCTCCACTTTTTTTGTTGATACTTTAAACCTGTATTGTCATATATTATATGTTATTGGATTAACAGCCGGTAAATGGTAAAAAGTTCAATATATGGAATATGGAATATATGGAATTTAAATTCAAGTTTATGAGTGGTTATTTCAGTATTATTATTGTTTTGATACTTGACACATAATATATTTGTTTTTATCTCCCTCTGCTACTCTGCGCTTACTGTGCTGTGAGTGATCAAGCCTTTATTTATAGTATACAAAGTCTCAATAAGCATCTGCGTCCTCGAAGATCCATGTGCACTCCTTCGCATACGCTTCAAAATCATCAGCACGACGAGTGTACGCATAATCCTGGAGGTCGTCGCCTGATGTAGGATTTCCGCAGAGCACCAAACTTGATGTGTCAGCATCGTAGAGTGCGATGCCATCTTTAACCTGCTCAGCATTCCACCACTGGACTCTTTCTTTGTTTTTAACATTCTTTGCCTTTTCTGATTTATTTGGAACGGTCGGATCTATTGCTAAATAATTTTTGTCGCTCTGCCAAAATGTAAACGAATACTGTGTTTTGTTATGGACGACACCGTTTTCGTGATTCACTTTGAAGGTCGAGTATCGATTATTCGAAACGCACATATCGTAATCTTGGGATTTACAAGTCGCAAGGTTATAATTCTCGTAGAACGCCATGCGGAAGTTTACACCAAATCTACTGATATCGAGCAAACCAACCTCAGTCGGTAATAGTTTATATGTCTTAATTAGACTTCTATATGGCACTTCCTCATTGAAGTTAGGTTTCTTCGTCAAATGGCGCAGATTATCGATCAATGTGCTGTGCCCAGTCGAATTGACGTCAGTGCCATTTAATAATTGCAAGTTGGCCCAGGTTAGAAAAGCTAAACTAGCGTTAAAATTACTTAAACGATTCGCTGCGGTCTGAATGGAGTTCTTAGAGCGCACATCGTCAAGTATAGGAATTAGTAGCTCCGCCAAAAGTGACTGTCTTTGCAATCCACTGAATTGTGTGAGGATCTGGTCGACTTCAGGGAATTCGGCTGTATCGTTGAAAAATAGTGGTGATAACAACGGAACGTAATGAGAGACGAACGCCTGATTAAACGTTTCGCGTAAAGTTGTCCGCGCTTTTTTATCATATCGAAATTGAGAATAGAAATCTAGAATCTTCTGGGGATCATTATCCTCTTGCCATTCTTGCCACAAGGTCCCATAGATTAAATCTTCAATTTTTGAGTCACATGCCTGTCTCCCCATCAGTTGAACTAATCGCATCCGCTCCCAATCTCCCTTCAATATGGAACGGACAAGAGATCGCATGTTGATAACACTGTCAGCTGCAGGCCAAGTGGTGCACTCTTCTTGGCGCGACCAAACGCCTTCTCCTCTTAGAGACAATCCAAGTAACAGCAGAAGAAACACTTTAGATGCCATTTCGTTTTAAACTGTCGTCGCCTCAACTATGCATTCGGCTTATAAAGCTTTTTTTCGTGAAAGTCGATTAGTCAAACTAGAATTTGGAATTGCTAATATAATTATGGATATTGTATAATTTTTCAGCGCCGCGTCATGCTTTCACTAGCATAACATATTTGCTTTAGTGTACCCGATACTCCTAAGGTAGAAGGGTATTATGACATTGTGCTTGAAATGATTTAAGCACACAGGAGTAATATTCGATACCATAAACTATTTATATTTTTGATCAGCGTCAACAGCCTGTCGTATAAAAATATAGTTTATTTAATATTCTACGGGTATTTCATAGTCGACCCAATACGACTGCAGCTTTAATTTTTGTTTCTAGTCTTGTTTCGCCGAAAAACGTCTATACGTGATTTAAAAATAAAATTAGAACAAGTCACTAAAATTATTTAGGTGGTACTTGCGTCAATTATTATACAAAATTATACACTTTTAACCTTTTCAAATTCACTTGAAAATGAGAAGAGGAATTAAATCAATATTTATCTTCTAAGAATTTAATAAAACTGTAGAAAGGCTTATAAAATCGAGCTCTGTTTGTTTTTGTAATTAATGTTGGACTTGAGCTAATTTAAGTTCCACTTTTTCTGTTGCTACTTGAAACCGGTATTTTTGCTCCAAAAATTGTCATATATAATGTTATTGGATTAACAGCCGGTAAATGTTAAATATGTTTAATACATGGCGCTAGAAAATGTATTTATTTACAATTGAAAATGCGAATTTCAATTGAAGTTTATGAGTGGTTATTTCTTGAAGTGTATTTTTATTGTTTTGATACTTGACACATAATATATATGTTTTTGTAAAAGAACTGACGATCTGGCGGCTTGCTTCAGAGTTCCCTTATCTCTTATTACTGAGCTCTACCGCTCATATATAATAAGTCTCAAGCACAAATAAATAATATAGTTCTTGTTTAAAATAACATTTCGTCTTCCATGTACCAGGTGCACTCCTTCGCATATGCCTCAAAATCATCAGCACGGCGAGTGTACGCATAACCTTGGAGATCGTCGCCAGATAGAGGATTTCCGCAGAGCACCAAACTTGATGTGTCAGCATCGTATAGTGCGATGCCGTCTTTAACCTGCTCAGCATGCCACCACTGGATTGTATCATATTTATTCTTAACATTGCTTGCCTTTCCTGATTTATTTGGAATGATCGGATCTAATGCTAAGTATTGACGATCACGATCCGCATTTTCAAAGGATAAATGTGTTGCATTTTTAATGCCAACCTTTTCGCGTCTCGCTTGAAACTTTGTGTATTCATTTTTTGTTAAGCACACATAGTCTTCGGACGCAGAAAGAAAATATTTTATGCGGAACGCCAATCAGAATCGTACCTTTGAGACCATATCGAGCATTCCAATTGCCGACGGGATAAGCCTGAATGCGTCCATTTGTGATGAGAATTGCACTTCATTGTTAAAAGAAGGATCCCTCACCAACTGTCGCAGATTTTCCATCAATGTGCGGTGCACACTTGAATTGACGGACACTTCTTTGCGATTCAGCAATTCCAAGTTGGCCCAGGTTAAAGCGTTCAAGCCAGCGTTTAAATTGCTTAAGCGATGCGTTGCGATCTCTATGGATTCTATTGAGCGCACATCGTTAAAAATAACTTCGAATACGTTTGCCAGATACCTCGCTCGCCTTCCAGAGAATTGTGAGAGAATCTTGTTGACTTCCGGGAATTCGGCACTGCGATTGTCGTTGTGAAAGGGCGGCGATAACAGCTGAGCGTACTGAGAGACGAACGCCTGTTCAAACTTTTACTTCAAAGTCGGCGGCACATTCCAATCGTCTTCAAGTAGAATGTAGAAATCGAGTATCTTCTGGGGATCATTGCTTGGATTATTCTGTTGCAATTTCTGGCATAAAGCCTCATAGATGGAACCTTTAATGTCATTATTACATGCAAGTGCTGCCATCTGTTGCACTAATGGAACCCGCTCCACATCTCCTCTCACTATGGAACGTATAAGCGATCGCAGGTTGATAACACTGTCAGCTGCGGGCCATTCAGTGCATTCATAGCCGCTCGACAAGGCATCTTTGCCTCTTAGAGACAGTCCAAGGAGCAAAAGCAGAACGATTTTAGTTGCCATTGCGATTCAAACTGTTGTCGCCTCAACAAAGCACTCGCCTTATAAAGCTTCTTTTCGTCAAGTATTTAATTTATATTTGTAATTGCTAATTAAGAATATAGTACAATGTTGATAGCCCATGTCTTCTATTCACTATCGTAATACATTTTCTACACTATACCCTCTACACAAACTGTCAGAAGAAGGCAATTCCGACCTAAGAGACTATTCTTGATCAGTGTCAACACCTTAGATCTCAAAGACCATTGAAAATACAAGTCAATAACCAGCTGCTGCTTTTTTCGGGTATTAATTGCTTTGGTTGCCAATATGGTATATTTTGTACTCTATGGTATATTGCGAAAGTAACAATAAACCAAAGGTAAGTATACGAAATATAGCTTTTGGAATATACTAGTATTTTTTGAATATTATTTTGGTATATAATAATACCGCATTACTTTGCTTCTGTGGAAAATTTGTAACGGGAATGTCAAAGTGGGGCACTCCCGGCTGAAGCTCGTTGAAGAATTAAAAGGGTCTACATGTGATGAAATTCGCGCATGTTTTCATACGAAATTTGACCCTTTCAACCATTTTAATTTCACTAGATAATGAGTGGCGAGCTCAAAGAACATTGCAAATATTAATCTTTTTAATGTCAAATTATTTCAAAAAGGTCAATTATATATAGTTTGGAATCGGATTTGACCTAATTTGAATTTCACTATTGCTATTGCTACTTGGACTGATATTTTCGCTAGTAAATTTCCGGTAGGTATTTTGCACCAAATATTTTCATGTGGAATGCTTTAAAACCAAAACAGTCTTCAACTGTGTGGTGTGTGTGCGAGGCCGATCATAGAAAGCACTTTGTTATAGAAGCAATATTCTCTGCGTATGTTTTTGGTGGCTCCTCACTGTCTCTCTCATGCTTTCGCACTCTCTCCTTCTCTCTCTCTCTTCAATACATTCATTCAGTGGACGGTGACCCAACCGCACTCAATATCAATAAATTCCCAACAATCTGCACTCAAAAATCAAAAGATACACTGCGGATAGGTAGACAGGCGAACATAAAATGCCAATTTCTAGTTGCCAAATGGTTATTGCTCTGCCAGCAATGTGAATGGAGCAAAGGCAACAGCAACAGCAATTGCAACAAATTTGCCACATACGAGCACAAGCAAACCAAAGAGAAACAGAGAAAGAGAGAGTGTGTGTGTGTGTGTGTGTGTAAAGATAAAGTTAAGCGCAGCACAAAACTAACGAGCAGCAAAGCAATTTGTTGCATCGGGACAGGTTAAAAAAGAGATTCGCGCATAAACACACATTAGATAGGAGGAGGGGGCGATGGCAAAATGCAAACTAAATACAATTTAAAATTGTGCGTATAATGCAGAAATTGTTCGCAACGTATTCAGATATCAGAGTTCAGTCTGCAGTCTGCAGTGTGATAAGAAGTGAGAGGCGAATACACTCAGTACTTAGCAGGCATGAAATTTATAAATTACTACGATGCGCCATAATAAATTTCAGTTTGCGTAAAAACGTAAAATTTATATACACTATGCAGCAGCTACAGCTACAAAATGGTGGACGGTAGGAATGGAGGAGGGGGTGGGATGAAAAGGCACAGCCTGTGCTTGGTACTCTGAGTGCAGTGAAAAACCCATTATGAATGAATTTAGTAGCAACAGCAACAGCAGCAGCAACAGCAACAGCAGCAGCGGCGGCAGCAAAGAGCACAAAAACCAAAACGTGCTCGCACCACTCGTCGTATTTATACAAATTTAAAGCATTCACCCACTCGTCTGGGCTTGAGCGGAGGGGTAGAGGGTGGGGAGAGGCCAGTTGAGTGCTCGAAATTTACGAGTATTTCCATGGCTGGCAGCGACGATAAACCAAACCAGTCGAAAGCAATAACGACGAGCCAATGCCAATAGACACTGGACATGGATGGCAAAGAGTCGAGTCCAGGACAACCGCAACGGACTTGACTAGACAACGACTACGACGTACAACTATGAGTACAACTACTGGGCCACATGGCATGGAAGTTAGTTGAAGGACACAGCCTGCCCAGGCAGACAAAAGGGGCGCGTCGCATCAGGCAGGCGACGTAGGCAGACCTCGGACAGCCCGACGAGTTGTCGGTGTCTGGCCTTTGCTTCATTGCCGTTGCCATTGCCGTAGCATTCGCCTCGGTCAATGACAGCTAAAGTTTCGCAAACTAACCTCGAAACGATAAAAAATTAAAGCAACAGTAAATGAGAGACAGCCAGCAACTGAGAAGGTAGAAGGTAAAATAAGAAATAGAGGTGAAAAAGAAAGAGCTGGAACGTGAAGATGGAGGCAGCTGAGTTGGGGGTAAAGTTACCGCATCAAAATGCCGCAACGGGCTCTTATTATAATAAAAACGAAGCATGCAACTTGGCGCAGTAAAAGCGGCAATAAGCACTGAGGCAAGCAGCAGGAAGCAACCAACCAACTAAACATTTGCATAGCCAATGTCCAGTCCAGTTCAGTTCAGTTCACAGTCAGTGGCTAGTTGTTCTTCCATTTCAAGTGCAATGTCTGTGTTGAGTGCGTTAACAACTCACAATCAAATTATACGTATTTCATTAGTTAATTAAGTGTGCTTCAATGCACCGACTCAAAACACACAACTTGAAAGAAAAAATGGCAATCAATGCTTTTAAACAGAATACGAAATATAGAATCTATAAGATAAATCAATACGATTGAAATGGTATTAAATCTGTATTGTTTTGGTTACTTCTGTGAAATTAAATATTTATTTCATTGCTGTTCTTTAAAGCCGGAATTGACTTTGCCACTGCACTGTTACTAGACAACATATTTGGCTCTGAATCACAGCACCAACAGGAGGAGGTGAAGGAGGGCAAAGGGCAACAGCATCAATATGAGTATGTCGACTTTTGTTTGAGTTGATTTCGTTCCCAAAAAACTGGCGCGTGGGTAGCAGCAATTTGTGGAGATTTCTGTTTTTTTGGTTTGCTGCGGGAAAATATATTTTTTAACTCTTGGCCAAACTTTTGTTTCACTTTATGATAACTCCCATATAGCATACATGCATATGTGACTGTTGTATGTGTGTGAGTGAGTGTGTGTGTGTGTTTTCCAATCGTGCAGAATGCCCATTTTTATTTGCATTTGCATATGGCGCATAAGCATTTTTTCATACGCGACCAACAAAAAAATCAAGTAAGAAGGCAGCTGCTGGAGTTGGTTCGACTTAAAGAGACCCTATGATCTAAGACACGATTTGAAAAATTATAAATGAGATTAATACTTTAAAAGTGCCTTGAGTATGTTAAATATTTATTTTTTATAATAATTATATCTGCTTCACATAATAAAATCTTGATCATTATACATATACAATTTCAAATGATTTTATTTTTAAATACCAATAAAGATTTCCCTTTTTAAGCAGTTTATGTAGAGGGTATAAAAACCATCAAACCCTGCAGGAAATTTTTAACTATAGCATAATATGGGCAAACTTTTATCCAGCATTTCTTTCTTTTTTTGAATACACATACATATGTATATATGAATGCATAAAGGCAGCGAAGCAGATACATAGAGAGAGAAAGAGAGAGAGTTTAAAATATTGTAGGCCCGTTCATTTCGGGGCTGTCATTGCCTCGACTCTCCGCTCTTCTCTCCTCCTGGGATGTGGCTGCGGCTCGTAACGAATTCAGTTTCAACTTTTCGGGGTGGGAGGGATCCTCGCTCCGACTGCTGCTGGGTGCCAAAAGTCAACAAATAATATTTTTGCATAAAAATCGTCGCTGTAAAAATGAAATGAAAATATCCGGCGAATATTTTCGCGGGCAAGCAAAGGACTCCCGAGTGTAGAGAATATGCTTAAAAGCCCGGCAAAGCAAACAGCGGCCAATACATACAAAGTCAGGTACATATATGTATATATACGTATGTATTTGTGGCAGTGAGAGAGTGAGAGAGAGAGAAATGTCAATTTGCTGAGAATTTTAATCAATACGGAGAGCACAGCTGATCAATGAATGCAAAAGTCAAAATTGGCATTTTCGGATGCTTATCAATTTATGCATGAACGCAAATAGAATTTCATAAATTGTCATTTAATTGCACTTTAGACAGCAGCAGCAGCCACAGCCATATCAAAAGGTCCACCTCATTCCGAAAAATGATGATATGCAAAATGCAAATGGCGGCCAAGTCCATTCAATATTAATGTTATGCATGCGAGAAGCCTTAAGCCCTGTCAGCTTGGGTTACGGCTTGCATATTCTATACGGATGGCACACATACATACATACACATATTTAGTTTTGCATACGAGAATACGGCACACACATACACACACACAGCTTTAAATGGCCACTTTAAGGCTTTAAGTCGAGCACATGATTTGGCTGCCTGTTTGTTAATCTATATAGAACAACTGAGCTTAAGTTTTGCATTGAAATTAGCTGGCCATGCCATCAAAAAGCAGCGTACAGTTTCAGTTGCTGTAACAAAACGCAAGAAAATTGTATGCGACACAGCAAAATCTAGACAAAGCTTGGCACACATATACGTTATGGATGGCAACAAGAAAAACGACAACGACAGCAACAGCAACAAAAGCAAAGCGTAACAAGAACAGTTTGTGTGTGTATTTGCACAATGCAAAAAAGTAAACAAAAGGCGGCAAAAAAACAAATACACAAATACAACGCACGCGTAAGCAAACTGTACTACAACAACAGCCCGAAAGTATGCTATACAAATGTGTAACACATACATACATATATATGAAACACCCACACACGCATACATATGTTAAGGAAATAGAGTCAGAGGAGCAGAGTGAGGACTAAGGGGGTTGGTTATGCTCTCTGCGTTTGTTTTCCGCCTTCTTTGTTGCTTCAGCTCGTATTTGTTGATATTTTAAGGCACGCGCCCGAAAGTATGCAACAGAAATTCAGAATTCAGCATGCCAGCTGCAACGCGAAACTTCATCGCATTATGTCGCCTTGTCTCACTCGCACACACACACCCACCCACTATCGCACGCTCTCAGTCTGACTTTCTCACAATTTAATTCCACTTTCGACAGCTCTTAGCCATTATCAAATCCATTGCCTAAAAGGCTGCGGCTGTTGCTGCTCTCGTTGTTGCTGTTGTTGTTGTTGTTGTTGATGGCGTTGCTGCTGTGCTAACAGTTAAATGCAGCAGCACTTTGCGTTGTCCTCCCTCGCCACAATTTCTATGCAGCAATTCATATGTACGCAACAAAAAAAGAAGTAAAGGCTGCGGCATTTGTTTGCTAAAATTTGGTTTTATTTCTTTCTGCCTCTTTTTCATAGGCCCCAGAGGCTGTTTGGCAGCGTTTTTGTGCTGTTGTTGCTTGTGTTAGTTGATTTCGTGGCACGCACTTGGTGTTGTTGTTGTTGTTGTTGCTGCCGACTATTTTTAGTCCACTTTCGTACGTTTTTATCCCTAAAGCCTGCTTGCGGATATGCGCATGCAGAGAACACAAACAAACAAACAAACAAATAAACAAACACAACGAACAGCAGCAGCGAAAACAAAAGAAACAAACCAACAAAAGCCAAAATGTGAAAATCGAGAAGTAGTGGAAAAAAATACGTACGGTTGGAAAAACAATAAATGGCAAATGTATTGCAGCATTTTAGGCGCAACATGGCCCAAAACAACAGCACTGCAAATGTGCAAAAATACGAGTGCCTCTACTTGGCACAAACTCCCCCCTTTCTCCACCAACTGTTTTGCATTTTTATAGCAATATGGTAAATGGCAAAATGGCAAATGGCAAACGGTGAACGGTGAATGGAAACGTCCCACGCTTAACATTTAAATGAGGCAAGTGGCTTTTGGAGCAGGTCAGACGATTTGCATAGCACTCGGAAGGAGATGGAGTTGCCCCAGTTTTAGAAAAATATATATGTGTGTGTGTGAATGTGTGTGAAAAATACTTGGAGTACTCACTTATATTTCCACTAGGAATGTAAACGTTGCCCGATGGCGTCCGCACCAAACACGATGGCTCAAAGTCAACGCCCAGATCATTGGGATTGTTAGCAACAGCGCCGGCAATTAAACGGGCATTATTCATGCGACTCATTGTCGGATTACGTGGCGGAACATCCGGTGGTGCCGTTGGCGTGACTCCCTCCAGGAGAAAGCCTGCGAAAAAAACCAAAATAAAAACATAAGCATGTCACATATATACAGATATTTGAATACCAACAGTATCTTTGCTGTCTCTCTCAATTATAAAACATTCATCGTCAAACGATATATAAAATTCAGCAGCATTTCACAACAATTTGCACAATATACATTTGCAGTTATTTCTTGTTTTTTTTTTTGATTTTGGCGTTGATCATTGCACATTTGACACTAAAAGTATGCTTTGAATATTTAAACAACTACAAATTGCAAAACTGTGAAATGGAAATGGATATTGTAGGCGGAACAGACAGACAGACAGGATTTAAGGCCTGCAGGAGAATGGGAATGAGAGTGAGAGCATGCAATCAGTGCGCATTGAAGCTCGGCACGAAAATCAAGCGAGAAAAATGTGAAAAAAAAATGAAATTATTTAGCAGCATTCAAAATTGAATTTGTTTTTCCTGCGACACACACCAACAAACACACCCGTAGATACAAGAGCGTATCTCTGAAATACAGCAAAATTACCAAGCAAAAGGCAATTTGAAAATCAAAAGCATTCCCCTCACCCTCTCCCGCTCTCTCTCTCTCTCTCACTCGATGCTCAGCAAGATGGGAAGCAAGTCGAAGCAGAAAAGCAGAAAAGAAATCGAAATAAAATTCAATTTACTGCGCTAAAAAATTTGAATGCCATCGTCAGCGACAAAACTCGAGAAGTCGGCGCGAAATGCCTTTGATAAGTAGATATACACATACACAAATTTATACACATTCAAATTGTATATTGTCATGTATGTGTGTAAATGTGTTTGTGGGTGTGTCGTGCCAACACTCTGAGGCTAAAACGCGAACTCCACGAGTATAATAAATTTCAAAAGCATTCACATTCATTCGCATAGAAAATTTTAAGCTCATTTATAGGCTTAAAAAGTAAGGGCACAGAACGTTGAGGACACCCAGGACATCGAGGACTAACAGCTGCTGGCGGCTGGCTGCGCAAACAGGATGCTCGACAAATTCAAATGCCAAGAGCGAAATCGACAAAATAATAAAAAAACGGCGAACAGCGAACGACGACGGACGACGAACGATGAAATGGAGAAATGGAGAAATGGCTAACGGAAGCGCCAACGGCCAACGCGGCAGCGGGTGAAATTCGAAATTGTTGAGATTTGCTTGGTGCGAAAATTATATCCTGCCCGTCCTCACATTCCCATGCTTATGCTCAAATGTGTGTGTGTGTGTGTCTAGTCCAATCGCATTGCGTTAGGCTCCGGTCAAGAGTGGAAATGGAAACGCGCTCGCTCGCTGAAAAGTGGCCTCTGTGCTTCGCTGAGACTGAGACTGTGAGTGGGAAATTTAAGCTGCGGAAAATGTGACACCAGCAGCTTGGGATGCGACGCTGAATGGCCGCAAGGCCTGCGCATTATCATCATAATGAAACACGCCCGACTGCACCACAGAATGGAGCGCCTCTGACTGCTGCCAGCGAAGATTATTTCACGCGGTTAAACACAGCTCCAAAGTTCGGGCATACATTTTTCCACTCTCTCACACACACACGAACATACACTTCGAATTGACATTGCATTGGAGCTGCTTCAACGGTCAGCTGTGATTAAAAATTGTGCAGCTTGAGTGCTGGGGCATCTGCGGCTTAAATCTTTTTGGGACTTTTGTCTTTGGCTTGTGTGTGTAATTAGTTTTCGAGATTTAAGGCGCTTAGCACAGAGAGAGAGAGAGCAGCAGTAGCAGACAAATTTGAAATTGCTAGACTTCGCACACTAGGCGTATGCGCAATGTGCAAAAGACAAAGCTTAATCCGAGCAAAACTTGCACATTTGCAAGCAAATTATTTTGCCATCAACGGCGCACAAGTGAAGCTCATCTTGCGACATTTGCATAACATATTTTAAATTTTATATCCGGTACCCAAATTATAGAAGGGTATTATAAGGAAGGAGAAATCTCCGACTCTCGGACAATCTGGTATATTTTGCACTGTATGGTATATTTTAAATAAAATGAGATATCCGCTTTTTTAATGAAAGCAAATCAGTGCGGTATTATTTGTAAAATATACCAAATTATAATACCATAAAAATACTAAAATTTATAAAGGTCTTTATTTGTGTAGTATTCATTTTAAATTATAACAAGTTCATATACCACAAAATACTAAAGAAATACCAAAGTACTTCACAGTCGAGCACACTCCACAGTATTTTTGAGACTTGTTTTTTTCTTTATATGTATGTATATTGAAGCAGTGAAGTTTGAACTGCGCCTTGTGGCATGCGGCTTTTACACGCGCATTAGATTAATATTAAACAACGAGTGGCAAAAATGTCAATTGCGGTCTTGCTGCCACGTCAAGGACTAAGCAAAAGCACACCAAAATGGCGACATTTGACGACGACGACAAGCAGCAACAATGCTGATGGTGCTCATGGCGCTGGCAACTCTGACAGGGCGCATAACAAAAGTAGCTGCTGTTGCAGTCGGTGGCCTTTCGCTTCGCTTTGTCAGTTGGCATCCGCAGCCAGACAGGCGTAAGAGCAGCGGCAGCGGCAGCAGCAGCCAGGAGCAGTCAGTCCATGTGAATGCCAAGCGCAGGAACAGCAGCAACAACAACAACGAGATAACAACAGAGCAGGCCAGACCAAACCAAACCAAACCAGACCAGAGCAGGCAATGGCGCTGATAAGCAGCTTATCTTCATTTCTACAACCCCCAGCGTTTATTTTTCTGTGGGTGTTGTTTGTTTTTGTTTGTGTTTGTGTTGCTGCCGTTGTTGTTGTCGCCATTGTCGTTGTCATTTTGAATGCGAATTGTCGTTGTCATTGCTGTTGCTTTTGCTGTTTTCTGGGTACGCAAAATGTGTAATGGCATTTCGTCAGGCGGAGCATGAAAAACTCGCAGCACACACACGACTGCAAATGCCATTGAGCGTGCATGTGTGTGTGTGTGTGTGTGTGTGTGTGTGACAAAGCAAATTTGCCTTGTAGAGTTTTCTTCGCTTTTTTTTTGGCGTTGGCATTTGCTTTCTCTCGCTGATGCTGCTGCTTTCACTGCGCTATCCCTAGTTCACTTAGCTCACTCTCTGAGCTGGCTGATGGCCTTTTTGGCTTGCAGTTTAATGCTTTTATAATGCACTCGACAACAAATGCAAATAAGCACAGCAAATGGCAAAAGTATTTAAAGACAGTTCCCTTAGTTCTGCACAGAAAGTAATTCCCTCTACTTTTAGTTGGCATCATATGCAAGTTTTAACTTTTTGCTAACGATTTCAACTGGCATTAAAGACAACTTTTGCCAAAAACGCCCAAAATGCGTAATGTTAATTAAATTAACAGTGCGTTGCCTGCTGGAGAAAAAGGACACGAGCTGCTTGTGGCATGCCAGGAATGAACAAATACCAGGCAAAGTGGAAGCTGGGAGGGACAAAAGGCATGCCAACACCTTTTGCCAAGGTGCCAGCAACAATAACTGACAACAACAGCAACGGCAGAGAATAAAATAACATCATCAACATTTGCCTCGTCGTCTTCATCATCTTCTGCGAATGAGAGAAATGTAAAGCACTTTCGGTATGACAGCTGCAATGTGAGTTAAGCTTGAATTTGAGGCAGAATTTCGTCTCGCTATTTTACCTCTTTTCCTGTCTCTCCTCTTAAACAATTTCTTTGGGTTAAATGCGAATTAAGCTGAAGTTTATGAATTTATTTGCGTAAGTATCTCATTTCCAAAATGGGTATTCGGCAATTTGAATTGTTGCGCAATCGATAGCAGCACTTTGCATCGATTTATGTTGCAGCAAATATGTGAACAATGTGCAATATTGCGTATACGCAACGTGCTGCAGGTTCCATACCTTTATTTCGCTTAGTGCTGCTGCTGTCATTTTGTTGATAAGCAGATGCCGCAGAGACACACACACACAAGACATCTACACAAATGCATTTGCAGCGACAGCGACAAACAAAAGGCGCTCGCACTGACAATTGTTTAGCTGCAACTACGTGTCGTCCATCTCTCTCTGTCCCCCTCTCTCTTCATGATGGGTTGTTTGTTTATATGCCAGCAGTTGACTGCACCTAGTTAGAGACAATTCCCGCAGCCCCCACGCCGTCATCCCCAACTAAACTATAATGCGGGCCATCTATATGCGTGTAAGCGTTTGTCGCATGTCTCTGTTTATATTTGCACCAACATTTGCACTCATCCGTGTGCTGAGCGGGATGGGGTGTGTTGTGTGTGTGTATTTGACCGCCTGTTCTTGACATACATAACTATAAATAGTATAGGCAAAGTTGTTAAGTTCTGTGGCCATAGGCACAACGAAAACAGACTCAACTCTCGTCTCGACTCGACTCGACTCGAATAGGTCTTTCATCTAAGACCACGATTCATGTCCTTGTCAAACAAACATCGCCTAGGTGTATAGCTCTATATGCACACATACACCACAAAAATATCTACATATGTATGTGTGTACATATCGTATGTGTTATTAAATTTAACAAACTTCCTTGGGCCTCCCTTGCCTGTAAATGTCTGGCCAACTATTTATGTCACTTGTCATGTTTCAGCCTCCCACAGCTCACGCACCTTTCTCCCCCTCCCTTTCCCTGCCGTAATACGCCTGTTGTTTGTCAAACTTTTCTCCATCTCTATCTACACTCTTTCTCTCTTGTTCTAGCTCGCTTGCCTAGCTTGGAGATTTATTTAGTCCGAGTGTACGGCCACAAAACTTGGATTTACTTCGACACAATTGTCAGCTTAGTCACGTTTCGTGTTGCTCTCACGGCTAACGCGTGTGTGTGTATGTGTGTGTGTCTGGGATTTGCACACACACACACACCCACACACACTCTCGCATCAAGTGAGGTACGTTAATACTAAACACGACATATATAAAGGTAAAAAGCTAAAGGCACGCGATGCGCATATTTTAGCTAAAAGTTGGGCTCTTTTTGTTTGCTTTTTGTTTGGTTCTTGTTGTTGTTATTCTTCTTGTTGTAGTATGCTTTGTATGCTAGTTAGTAACTAACTGTTATCGGTGGAGGGGCAGGGGCAAGAAGAGGACAAAGGACTAACGCCAAAGCTTGTTAGGCTCCTTGCTGCTGCTGGCGAGGATCAAACTTCGCATCAGAACTGTTTACATGTTGATATGTTGATGCGGCCCCTAAGCTATAGCTAACCTTAAGCACGATAGAGTTTTGATTACATTGCCGTCAGTCTTTTCTTTTCTTTTTTTTTTTGGTAGCTGCATACTTTGCGGCGCAGCTAATCAAATTTAAACGCTGACCCAGTTGAGGCAGCTAAAACCCATCCATTGAGCCCCTTCTCTGTCATTTTAGCCATCGCATTTTGCGGTTGGCAAACCAACTTTGACAGCTTTTGATAGTTTTTGTCAAGCTGAGAGACGCGACGTCGCTTAATTGATTTTGTGGCATGCAAACTTCACTAGACCGAAGATGGCAACGATGGTGACGATGGCGTCAACGGCACCAAAACCGCAGACCAGCCGCTTGAAACGATTTGAGTTCATCATTTTTTGCAACGTCTGTCCCCCTCCCCCACTCTCTCTCTCTCTCTCTCTCTGCACCTGCTTGCCTACTTAGTGGCAAGTGCAGCTCTGTCGGTAATCCTATTAGACGACGACGACGACGACAACGACGACGACCGTCTCGGTCTAGCATACTTTGCGGTTTTTACTTTATCGTGTCGGCCCAAAGTGATGTGTAACTAAAAAGCGAAACGAGCTCAGGCCACGCTATGGCCAAACGCTGCTGCATGCTTTAAAGGCTTAAAGGCTAACTAACCGGAGGGCTTAATTGCCCCGAGCGGCACATAATAAACGTCAAGTGACAATTTTCAACAAAAAGTGTAATATTCAAGATTTATTTGGCCCTGACAACGCTTAGAAAACTTGCCGGGCAAAACTTTGTCAAATAAAAATGAAATGGAATCTAATTTAACGCTTTATTTGACACATTTGGAGCGCACTTTGAATGTGGCAAGCAGAAGTCGCAAAGAACTTGCAACTAGGTCGCAACTACGCCCACTGCCACTCAATTCGCGTGAAATTACACAAATTAATGCCGAGCAGTGCGGCATGGAAACATTGCAATTTTTGCTGCCGGAAATGCGGCAGAGCAAAGACAAAAAAACAACTTGAAAGTGTGTGTTGCACTATGAAGGCCAGAGAAGATAACTGACACTTTGCCTGCGGCTCATTAACATTTCAAAGTGGCAGCCAGGCTGCGAAAGGGGCAAAGCCAATCGCATTCCAGAGCTGCGAATGTGTGTTGTGCATGTGCTTAACCTTCTTTGCCGACGACAATTGCTGTGACGAGGTGCTTGACATTACGCCAGCGCCTTGTGGTATGCAACACTCTCCTACATTGGGGCCTCACACCCGTCGCCATTTTTGCATTGTCTGCAGCCCGAGAAAACTTGCTGCAGTCGAGTTGCAAATTAAGCGAACAAAAGCAGAAAATAAAGCAACTCAACGTTGTCTTCTACTCCCACACACACACAAAAAGATAGTTCTGCATGTTGCATGTTGTGTGTGGTAGTTAAAGTGCAGCCGTTAAGCACTTTTGTCTCAATGAGTGTCAACAAGCGCCACCAAGAAGCTGAAGGCAAGCCACACACACACACATACACACGTACACAAATACACATGAAAGAAAAGAAAGAGAAAAAATAATCGCCCTATTAATGAGCCTTAGGCCAAGTGCAACAAGCTGACAACAGACAACATGACCTGACCCAAGCCAATTCTCCCCCATTCTCAGTTCGCAGTTCTCACTTCTCAGTTCCTCAGCTCTCTAGCTATTTAGCTCATGTTCGTGTGCAATCACCCGAGGCGTGTTCTTAGTTCTTGCTTCTCTATTTTTCAAGCAAGACAAAAGAGATACTCGGTGGCAATCTGAAGGAGCAAGCACATTGTCCTTGCTGGCAACTGAGAGAGTGAGAATACTGCAGTCGCTGACTGCCGAATGTTATATTGATCTTGTAGGGAAAAATCTCTAGGTATCTAACGCTAATTGGATTTCATATTTCGTTTTTTTTTTATAGCTGACAAAAGTTGCCATGCAAACAACCCAAGCCAATCTAATATATAGAGAATCAAAAAAAAAAAAAAACATTCATCATTATATTGAGCTGCGTGGGAGCAGCAACAACGATTCGCGGCAACACGGCGTATACATTACGCGTTTCACATTACAGCTTCGCATTTTGAATGCGGGGGCCAAACAGAAGAGAGAGCAACAACTGTGGCAACAACAACATAACTTTAATTGGTAAGACATGAAAGAGAAGTCGTCCAGCTCAAGCAGCGGAAACAGCAACTGTAGTTGGGGGTCGACGACGCTGAGCTTTAAGCAGTTTTGTCGACAAGTCCGAGGCTCTTGGCTCTTTATTGTCGTTGTGGCATTTGGTTTATTTATTATTTTGGTTGCAATCTGCGCTCTCCATTCTCCATTCTCCGTTCTCCACTCTTCGTTCTAGTCGCCCCTCAATTTGTGCTAATATAATTTAAAAATGTTCACTTCTTATTTTCATTTTTTCTGAGTTTGTTGGTTTCTAGCTTGGCTTTTAGTGCACATTGGAGAGTCGTTAAATGGGATTCTCGCTGCTTCTTTCTGGTGCTCGCACTCTTAATTTTTATATTCCATTTCGAGGGTTGCACACTGACCCTGCCCCACACACACATACACCCATACACATACACATACACATACAAACAGCTTTCGAGCACTTTGGCTTGGCTCATTTTTTGCGTTTGAAAAGTTCACACAAAAATTGAAAAGTACCAAAAGTTCTGAGGGTTAGTTTTTCTTTCTTGTTCGCCTTTCCTTTGCGGTTCTATTTCTTTTTTTTTTTACATATTAATGTTTCTTGAGCATCTTAAAGAGAGAGCACAAAACACAACTTTCCTTACGTATTAAGGAGGCACAACATTTTTCAAGTTTAGTTGCTGCTGCTGTTGAAGTTTGTTCCTGGTAATTATGCGATGCCGCATGCACAAAAGTTCTGCCACCATCATCCACTTTGGGGTGCAAAGAGGCATGCGAATTATGATGATGATGACGATGACTGCGATGACGACGATGTCAGTGGAACGGATGCGTGGGCTTTACGCTAACATCAACAACTTTCGAGGGCAGCAAAACTTTGATCGACAGCGACTCTCGCTTTTTTTTTTTATTTATTTTTTTTATTTTGGTTTTTTTAAGGGGAACACAAAAGTTTCACATACTCCAAGCTCTCTCTCTCTCTTGGGATTCTAACACATCTTGAGTTTTCATTTTAGAAATTGCTACAAATGCAAATATAAATTACACAACATTTTATGCGGCGCACCTAATTAAAAAGTTTCGTGTATTGCTTTGATTTCAACACACGTTAATTTTGCAATTAAAGTCGGTTAATTGCGGCTCAAGGGTTTCTGCTTCAGTAATAATTCGATTATCGCCTAGGCAAAATGCATATGCAAAAAGTTTGGCAACTTTTTTGTAGTTCTCAGTTTCTGTGTTTCAGTTACGCACAGGCGCAGCGCGAGAGCAACAATTAAAAATAATGGGAAAACATTGCGGCAACAAAATCAACGACGACGACGACGACGACCACGACAACGACAAGTACAACAACTAGAGCTGAATAACACAGTACAAGCAAACGTTGGCATTATGTAAAGCAATTAAAATGTAGCAGCAGCAGTAGCAAAAAAAAATAACACATACACATAGCAACCGCTGACTTTTAATGGCATGCAAAAATGTATGCCAACGTTGTGAGGGGGCAACAGCGATAGAGAGAAAGCGAAGTGAAGACGAAGAAGGAGCCAGCTGCGCTTTGCATTGCATCGCATTAAACGATGCCCGCCAAAAAGTATGCAACGAAAAAAATATGTAAGGGAAAAGGCAGCTGCTGTCTCGCTACTCGCTGCTTGCAACTGGCAACTTGAAGCTAAACCCGTGATTAAATAAATTGTTGAAAAATGTTAAACAAGCCAACGTGCAGTGCCCCTCTACCTACAACTGCCGTTGCCCCGCTGACCTGGTAAAAATCTATAAAAATGCAGTGAAGGAGCGGAGAAATGGGGAGCAAAAGAGGTTCGCCCGCTGTTAGGCAACATATTGCAGTCAAGGCCTCGCTGCGTGTATTTTTTAAATGCTCACCGCTTCCTTTTCGTGTTGTTCGTTGCCTGCCTGCCTGCCCGTTCACTGCTCGCTGCCACAACGCAATGCAACGCGGCGCATGTGGCACAAACGGAAGCTGCTGTTTGGCTCACATAAATAATAACAATAGTGGGTAACGGGGGGAGATGAGGAAATGGCAAATGCAGCTTGTGTCTGGCTTTGGCTTTAACTATGTATGTGTGGTTGTGTGGGCGTATGGGCGTGGTTAGCGTAAGCAACACGTGTAACAACTGTTGTTACCTCGCACTCAAACTCTCTTTCGCATCTGGTTAGTTGCCTCTCCTATGTCCTTTATTGAAACTATTTACGCTGTGTTTACAACCTGTGCTCTCAATGTGCGTCAGAGTTTATCTATTGTATTGGTTATACACGTGTATCTAGGCACCTTTGTTCTGCTTTATAGAGAGTAACATGTGTTTAACCGCTTTGAACAGGCTTTCAAATCAAAGTGAGCAACCGAATTAAATGCGAATAAATAGAATATAAGGTTCCCATCCAATGAAAGGCAGAGTTAACTTTCACTCTTGCTCCGATGACACCAGAATTAATTGGAGAATTAATTGACGTTGCATACCTGCAAATAGAAGAACAATAATTTATCGATTAGTTATGTTTGCGGCAATTAATTGGCAAAATAATTATAATTGATAATTGGGCAAGAATTGTGTATCAAATTTGCAATTTTAATTCCTCATACATAAATTGCACTTTGCACATTCTTTAATTTCATTATTCGCAATATATATGTATGTATGAACGCATATATGATGAAAGATTTCGCAATAATTTAATTTGGTTGCATTTTGTGGGTAACCGCATTGCATTTTGTGCATTATTCTCTTTCTCTCGCCGAATTGTGTTTATTATTATTATTTTTTCTTTTCTTTCTTTTTTGGTTTTGTTTTTGTGATGTTATTGTTATTATTTATTTTTGGAAACCACGCTATTTTGGTATGCTGATGTTGATGTGCTTTATTGTTGTGTTGTGTTGTTCTGCTTTGTCAATGTCACCGCCAGCAATTACCATCAACAATTTAACATTTACAATTTTATGCAACATACATGCATACAAATTTTTTTGGCCAACGGTTAGTGTGAAATGCATTTGACAGTTTCAAATATTGTGGCGAAAAAGTGTTCAGAAATTGTGTGAATAAAAACGCATCTTGTTAGGGCTACTTTCTGATATAACCATCAGCTTAATAAATCGAAAAATCATACTACCATGTAGATGACTACAACTTTCGCCAGTAAAATCATAATAAAAATTGTAAAATTAATTTAAATGTCTTGCTAATGAATGTTTACAGCATTCATATTTCTTGCGATGCACCGCGCATTGTCATGCTAAGCATGGAAAATACTTATAAAATGAAAATGCAAATCAAATGCGCTTGCATAAGGCAGCAAAGTGACAAAAAATTAGTCGCGGTAACCAGATACACATATGAGATGTGAATGAGATACGAGATTTAGTTTATCGATTGAACTTCTTCTTTCTCTCACTCTCGAATGTCAATTTCCGTGTCGAGTATCGTGTAGATACACATGTATCTATGGGTTTGTTTATTTTTTATCATTGTTTCGCCTGCGTGAAACTGTGAAATGATTCGGAAACTGATATGCAAATTGCTTGTAATTGAGAGAAATCTTTTTTGATTTTTAGTTTTTTATTTTTGATAAATCTGCGATCATTTAAAATGCATTTCGTGTGTGCACCACGGGAGGGAAAGATTGAGGAGTGAAAGAGAGGGAGAGCTGGATTGCATAAGCCTGGGCATAAGAGATGGCTAATCAGCGAGACTCGTTGCCAGCTTCGAGAGCTTCGTTAGGCAGACAAAAAGAACGCGCATTTCTTGCGTAGGCAGCAGACATCAGGTTGTCTGACCCGAAACTGAAACTGAATTCCAAAACCAAATCCAGAAACGACAAAACAGAAGAGCACTGCTGCTGCTAAGCTTGTTCTTTTCTGGTTGCTCGCGTACAGTAGCCGCAAGCACATGTCCATGCAACTGGCAACTGGCATCTTGGCTGAGAAGAACACCGTGCGAGGTCGTGGCTGGCACACAAGTTAATGACTTTTGAAGTTGGCAAAACGGCAGCAACAATGTGAAGCGAATTACCTTTTTTGTGCTTATGCAATGATAATAAAACGCAGACTGAAGCTCTCAGTCTCTCTTTCTTTAGAGAGATGCGGCGGCAGCATTCAAAAAATATAAATGAAATAAATTACTGCGCAGGCGCAACGGCGCAAACAATGAGAGCCACAATTTGAATGAACGTGCTGCTCCTGGCTTTGTCAGGTCGGTCTCTTGGTCTCTCGATCTCTCTCTCTGTGTGTGGGTTCCACACGCGGTCTTCATTTGAATGGGCAACATGTTGTGGCATTCAACGACCCAAGCTAAAGGCTGGACTCTGCGAAACTCCTACGGCTTCATTTGCCATTATCTTGGCTGCAGTTTGGACCGGTTAGTTAGTGCGCTTTAATTTATCGTTGCATCGTCTGCCCAGCGAGCTACACAACAACTACACAACTACACACACTACAACAAGCTACACCTACTACCGACAATCTGCAATGCTGCAATGCAATGCAATGCCACGAGGCAAGTCAATTGTTCATTCGTTTTGCCTCTCGTATCTCGGCCTCATCATAAATTGCCATTGTTGTGCTGCTTCGTCGCTCTTCTTTCGACTCGAATGCAAATATGACACGGCCTTCCTCCATCCCCCCATCCCTCTCCCCACTGCCTAACCAGCAACTTCTTCTTCTCCTGCTGCTGTTGTCTGGCTACTTATTTGCTTATTGAGTTTATTATTGTTGTCGTTATCTGTGCAGTAATACATACTTGTAGTTGTTGTTGTTGTTGTTGCTGTGGTCATTGCTGCTGGTTATCATTATGTTTATTATTGCACTTGCCCCCCGCCTCTGCACTGCATTAATATGCGCATCTTTTTGCGCTAATTTAATGTACTGTCCATTGTTCAAGACTCGTGCCGTGCCCCGGAGTGGCATCTCTCTCTCTTTTTTTTTGCCTTGCCAATTTATGCGCTGTTTGAATTGATCTTTAAGCAAGTCTTATGCGAAATGCGTATGGGTCTTATGATTATCCGAGAGTCAATTGTGCTCCTTATTTAGTGAACACACGCTCGGGTTTTCAATTCAATTTCGTAAAGTTAAAGTTGAACTAGTTTTTTGCTAGTCTTGCGTTGCATTTCCTGGCTCCATGTTTCTTTGTCAATTCGACGGCTCATTTATAGTCGCAGCAGCAGCAGCAGCGAGCTTCAATCTAATGGCCGGCGAATGCCAACCTGACAAATACAAATGCATTGCAGCTTTATCTGCACATGGCCACATGCTCAGAGCTTATACATAGCTCACAGAGCTCTGAGCTCTCAGATAGTTCTGCTTGCAGGCCAAGCAGTTCATCAAGCGGGCTGGCCGTCATCAGTGTCAGAGTGCACGCCCACACACACTGCATGCTCTGGCTCTGGTTCTGGGTCTGGTTCTGGCTCTGGATGTGTCGATGTGGATAAGAGCATGAGGTTCGAGATTGGGGTTGATATTGGGGTTGGGGTTGGACTCCATTGTTTGCTGCTGCCTATTTACCATTTACCATTTTCAAGCTTTTCCACTTCCGGGCAATGTACTAAACCGTTTCCGTGTGTACGCCGTAGCAGTAGTCAAGGATTTATGCCGTATCCTCTACCCTCTTGGCTAGTGCTCGAGTTCATAATCTTGCCACTCAAATCGCTAAGCAGCTACCAGGCCACAACCAAACACTGGAGCAGCAGAAGCAGCAGCTGTAACTGCCTTTCGTCTTTAGGACTGCACTTAATTTACCCTTAATTAATTGACCTGCAGTCGAGTCGAGTTTCCTTCCTTCTACCTCTACCATTTCATTACTTGTTTTTTTCTCTCTTGCTCTTGCTGTGGACATTCCCTTAGTGTATGTTGCTGTGCTCTACTTAGTTGTATTTGCTGCAGCGTTTGCCATTTTTGCAAATGTTTTGTGTACATGCAAATCGTTCGCTCAACTCATTCACTCACTCACTCATTCGTTCATTCACTCACTCGTGCATTCAGTCATTCAGTCAGTTCGTGGTCAGTTCCATTCATTTCCATGGACTCGCTCAAGTGGCGCTGTGGCCACTCGAGTGGCTTGCCCACTTAAACGAGAGAGAGAGAGAGAAAGAGAGAGAGAGAGAGAGAGAGAGAGAGAGAGAGAGAGAGAGAGAGAGAGAGAGAGAGAGAGAAAGAATCAAGGACCAGGCCCGCTATCAGCATGCCCCAACATCGACCTGAACTGTCTTGCCCTTCCCCATCTCCTGCCCCTCCTTTTCGCTATTCTACCTCTCTGCTCCCTGAACTGTGTTCATTTCATTTGAATTTTTATTTGTATTATGCTCTGTGCTCATTGAAAGTGCCTTAAAGTGCAGGTATTTCAGCTGTATGCAGACGTTTGTTATATTTGAAATGAATATTCAAATTATACTTTAAAATAAGCATTCCTCATTTAAGATTAGTTTGTTATAGATCCATCTATCCATTTATATGCAGTTACCATAGCTTTATTATTTTAGTTTTATTCGAAAGCAGTTGAATTTGAAAGCAGTGTCTGTCTGCTAACTATTGTTATATGTTATTAGAAAAATATATATAAAGAATCTTTTTAATAAGGGGAACGTTTTATATTTATATTTTTACTCCACAATTATTTCACTTTATTAAAATGTATATAATTATTATTTTTTTAAAAATACTTATCTATTAGTATTTGTTGTGTTAGCTGACAATCTGGTATATTTTTCACTTTATGGTATATTTTTAATGTAGTAGTATATCGATATACCAAGTATAGTCTTTAGTATAATTTTAGTATTTGCGGTATATATTAAAATTAATGCTGCACTCTTTTGTTCTTATTTAAAATGGGTTGCAGGTATCTCACAGTCCAGCACACTCACTCGACTGTCGCTTTATAACGTGTGTTTTATATTAACATATGTTAGTTAATTTTGTCAACTCTCCAATTATTCAACATGTTCCCTCAAAACTCTTAATGTCTGCTCATCAGCTTCACCTGCAAGTAAGGGCAATCGAAAGTCGTTCTCTCGGTGATCCTTTGAGGGCAATTAAAACTTAATAAGCTGCAAGCTTAAATTCAAACAGTTCGTGTGTCCTGTGTTGACTACTTGTATATTTATCGATTAGTTGTTTATCGGTTGTATTTGCCACTCAATTAATTATTTTTACTGCATTTGCGCAAGTTTCCAAGCCTTGCGGTCAATTTGAATAATGTTTAATTAACAGAGCTCAGTTCAAATTGAGGCGAAACGTAACGAAACGAGTCCAATTAAGTCTCGCCGAGTCCGAGTGAGTGTGTGTGTGTGAGAATTCTATATAGAGAATTGGGTCATTCGGTGGCCGATGAAGAGTTTTGCGATGCTCCGACTCTGACTCCGACTCCGATTCCGGCTATGGCTTTAGCTTATGTGAACGGTGCCTTATTACAGCAACTAATTAAGGGAACGACTGGCCGCAAAAACTAGCTCATACTTTTCTCTCCCTCTCTCTCTCTCTTTCTCTTTATCTCACAGATGTGTGTGTGTGCTTCGAGTTCACATTGTTGTGTTTGGCCATTGTCCAGCCGAGTTGAGAGAGTGTCGGGTGTCTCATAGTAAACTCATTCGCAGAACACTTAATGCGCACTAATGAAATGTCAGCTTAAGTCATAACTCATCTGCAGCAGCAGCAACAGCAACAGCAACAAAACCCTTGTCCAACTGCTCTGTCCAGCAACAACAAATGAGATTGGCGACTTCAACTAAGCCCCAAGCTCCAAGCCACAAGCTTCCAGCTTCCAGCTAGCCAACAACAACAACAACTGAGCCACTTCTTATAACAAGAATCTATGACAAAGCCAAGGGCGCAACTTTTGTGAGGCTTTTCGCTTGGCTTTTAAATATGACATGCATTTATGAGATTTATGTGTATGTGTGTGAACGCATGTGTGTGAGTGTGTGTGTGTGTGCTACTTAACAAAATGGCGGCCATTGTAATTGATAAGTTCTGTTGTGTGTGTGTTTCTGTTATTGTCCTGCCAATGGACGCCATTTTGCTTACACGCTAAAAGAGATTGATGATGCTTTGAAGGACTCGCCACTGAGACATAGAATCGGCTTCTCAGTCTCAAAGCACTCCCCCTTTCCCCCCTGCCGGACTCAGGATCAGAACTTGAACTTGGGTAATTGTAGCGGCAAAATTAAATGATGAAAAGTTTTCTTTTTGGCCAACCTCCGCAACATCATCCGCACTCAACCCACAGGCACAGAAAGGACGTCGTCCATTTGATTGATGAAATGATAAATATCTGACGCTGTCTTCTGCCATCGCCAGCAAAAATTGTAACAAGCAAAAGCAGAGGAGGGCATTATTATTGCGTTATTATTAAAGCGTTTTTAATGCTAAATGTCAAATGCAGGACAGATAAGCAGCCCCAGCTGTCAATGCACTGACAACACAAGACGAGTTGAGAACAAGAACGAGAACGAGAACAAGAATGAATGAATGGATAGATTTGGGGCCAGCTATAGAGAAAGAGAGAAAAGTACGCTCAAGTGAATGTCAATACCCAAAAGAAGTTCAACTTGGGAGTGAGAATCATTACTAAATGAGCATGTTATGGGCTTCGATAGATAGCTGTCTGTCTGTCTGGAATAGACTTGATATACATAGAGGGAAGAAGCTGATGCCTCCTTCTGTTTAGCTGCCGCTGCTGTCTGAGCTGCAAATCCCACTTAAAATTCGCTTCGTTTACGAAAATGTAATGATGATTAATTACCAAACGCAGAATGTGGCAGGCAACAGCAGCATGCTGGTTGAGTTTGGCGTCTTTTTTTTTTTTTTTTGTGCTTTGGTTTCCTATTCCTCTTTTTATGTGTATGTGTGTTTGTTCTCTTCCGGAAAAGTGCTAAGTACATAGTGTTGGGGTGCCTTTCACTCCCGCTGGCATTGTGTATTGGTCATTATCACTCTCCCCTTCCCTTCCCTTTCCCTTCCCCACACTCCACTTCACTCTACTAATAGTAGTTCAACAAAAGTAATTAATATGCCAAAGTTTTGCCGTCGCTGTTGTTGTCAGCTCAGAGCAGAGCCTGAAGAAATCTTCTCCACTCGAAGCCGGATGGGTTCATTAAAATGAAGGTTAAGCCAATGTTAAATGCAGCCTCCAAAATATGGTTTGCTAATGATTTCATATGCAAACCGAGAGATAGATTCGAAAACGCAATCAGCGCGTTAACCGCAAATGCAAAAATCAAATAATTGTACATGGTTAGCAGTGTTTGGTTTCGAGTTCGGGTTCGGACAGCTGAGGGTCACAAAATGCGTTGCATTGTGTTGTGTGTTGTCTAACTAACTAACCAGCTCTCTGGGGGCTTGTCGACCGACCGCATTATGGCTCAATTAAAAACCATTTTCACGCTAATTGCAATGCAACGCGACCTGAGGCTCATTTGATCATTGGCGAATTGCAAAATTTATCAAATTCAAATTTATTATAATCAAAAGCCAGCGAAAATAATGCACACATTTGACACGCAGCCACCAGCTAGCTGCCTGCTACAAAAAGCCAATGCACTTAAAAACACATTTACATTAAACCCATCAGCTCTTCGACTCGTTTTTTGGTGCAGTCAGTTGAAGTGAACAAAACGCTAATTTGTTTTTAATATGCGGCAAAAGAGAGACATGGATATATATCGACATGGATATATAGACTCGAGCTCGAACGCGAACGCGAACGCGAACGCGAACTCGAACTCTTGCTTGCTTGATTATCTACTCAAAAATTCATAAACCGAAAAGTGTTTCATCGTTAACACCCGAGACTCTGTGAGTAGTTTGCTTTTGGTTTTGGCTTTGGCTTCGGCTTTGGCCAAATCCTAGGCTACGTTGTGGCTTAACAATGTTATTAAAATTAATATAAATGACTTGGACTTGAGTGTGGCATGGACATTAACAGTTGCTGCTCTCCCCTGGCTTCCCCCCAGCTATTGATGACGGGCGGTCTTCGACTGAGGTAGGCGGAGGCAGTTTTGTCTTCCATCTACCAATAACGTGGCGGTAACCTTTTGCTGTTGTTATTATTGTTTTTGTAATTAACGTGGCTGTAAAAACACAACACAACAACAAAAAAAAGAAATATACAACACTGAATGCCGTTCAATGTTCTCGCTTTGCTTTTGTCTTCAATTTTTTTGGTTTTTGCTTTCTTTCATTCAGTTTTGTCTTGGACAATTTGTACGCTTCTTCAGTTGCTACTCTCCCGTTGCTGAGAGCCCTGAGAGCATAATAATTAATAATGTTCTTCATATACTCGTAGAGGCATAAAGATTTTCCAGTCTCTAATGAACGGTGATTGCTGTGAAGCGTAAAACAAAAAACGCGTTGTTGGTAACGAGTTTTATTAATTAAAGTGTAGCCCAAAAGTGCTTTTTGTTGAGCGCCATTTAAGCCGATTATTTGTGAATATACATAGATAGTGAATACTGTGAATTTAATGCTAATCTTTGTGAATTAAGCGCGACTTTGATAGATTACGAAGAGTGTGAATTAATCAACAGTTTGTGTTAATTTTTCCATAAATTGCTTTCGCCATTTATTATCCATGTATCTCAGTTCCAAACCATTTGCTTAGCACACCAGCAATAAAAGTTTTCATGCAATTGATTTACCTTTCCATTACCAGTCAATGACTCCCCCTAAAACTATCTATGCTCGTAGTTTAATTATGCCAAGGAAAAACTTGAAGCAAACCACAAGACATGGTTAATATTCGATTGAAATGAACGACGAACGAAAAGCATACAAAATGCATGTGCTCGAGACTATTAATAGAAATAAATTGAATATGACTCAAGTGTGTGTATTGCATATTTGCCAACTTACATATTCATGTGCGATCGAATGTAATGTCAAAGCAGTTGGAGCAGAGAGGGAGAGAGAGAGAGAGAGAGAGAAAGAGAGACTGACAAACAGAAGAGACACACACACACAAATGGAATATGTAGAAAGTCGAACTTCTTATGCAAAGCCACTTAACAAAAAGCAATTTATTTGCACATAATTTGTGAGCGCCGCAGGATATTGGCTGAGAGCGTATCCTGGCCTCCTTCCCTCACCCCAACCCCAAAAGATACGTTGACAGTCAGCCCAAACAGTCAGTTAGTCAGCTAGTCGACAAGTCACCGAGTCGACGCACTAAAATTACAAATTAATTTTCCGAAAATTTGCGCAAAAACTACGTTGAAAATATGCCATGTCTAGGAAGAGACAACATTATGTGCCCCCCCCACACTCCTCACTCTCTCCTCCTTCTCCCTCTTGAATGTAATCTCGCCATCCCGCAAGGCGATTGTCGTTGCCGAGAGTAAATGAAATGTATTGAATTGACATAAAAGTCGCTCAAGTTAATTCCCCGGCAATGTAATTGGTGGGCCACACCATCTCCTCCCCCTCTTCCCCTCTTTCCCCATCCCACATCTTGCGTCTTTATCCTGTAGGATGGTAAAGACGCTCACATGATTTCGGGGGGTTGTTTGAGGCACAAAAAGGAAAAGCACAAGAAGAATAAGGAAAATCTATACAACATTTTGGACAATGTCAATTTGTTAGCATTTATTGAAATGTGAATTATTAAAGCGAACAAATTGAAAACGCAAGTGAAAGCGAGAGAGAGAGAGAGAGAGAGAGAGAGAGAGAGAAAAACACTTCTCATATGTAGGATTTCATATGAATGTATATGTACACACATATAGCAGAGAGAGTGAATGTATCTGTAGCTTATAGAAATACCATATTGTGTGTACAAGCAACACACAAAGGCAAAGTCGATTTAGTTGGCCAAATAAGAAAAGAAGCAAAGCTTCATATATGTATGAGGAAAAGGAAACGTTCAACTCAATGGTGTGGGCTATAAACAGGATACATACACGATATATATGATATACACTGAGAGAAAAGATTTAGATTGTGAAGTAGATTGCAAATCTTGATTTACGATTTTTTCGTTCTTAAAAAAAAAAAAAATCTTGAAATAAGATTTTTAGGTAAACAAATATAAAATTTGTATGCTAAATTTTCAACTTAAGATTAATAACATTTTATTTTAAGCTTAAAATCTTGATTCAAGAATATTTTATTCTAGATTGAAAATAATATTGCAGATCTTAATTTAAGAAGTTTTCGATCTTAAATAAAAATGTATATTGTTCATATTTCTTAAAGTGTTGGAATTGCTTTCCTATGAAATTAGAACCTAATATCTTTTATTGTTGCTGTTAGCTCAGTAAGTAGAGATTTTTCTATTATTGGAACTAGATTATAATCTAGAATTTCAAAATTGGTCAATCTAAATTTGTTGTAGAATGTCGATCTTAATTTGAGAAAAAACCATCTTGGTTTAATATTGACATCATACAATTTTGATTCAATCATTTATTACTGATTTGAGCACTGTCTTTTCTTTCTGTGTAGTATATGCAGCATATATGTATGTATTCATAGGACGAACATTATAATTTTATTGAGTTTCACGCAACAGCTGAGCTAGCTACCTACTAGATTGTGTGATGATTTCTCAACTATTTTGTATTAACTTTCGCATCGGAATGCCATTCGTTGTGTGTATGTGTGTTGGATCGATGCTGTTCTCGTGGCAGTTTCATAAAAGCCAAAATCAGACGAACGAAACCAGCAGCAAACAGAGGCAACACAATTTCCCCCTTCCATATACAGCACTTAACCCCCGCATGTTTTGGGTCGCCTGCCTTTTCTCCATTGAATGGGAGGTGGATTGGAGAGTACCAAAAATAAATGCCAATGAAAGCGAGAAATAAATGCAAACACACTCCCAAGCCAAGCCAAAGGAAGCTGGGTAAAATGTGTTAGTTATGAACAGGCGCGAGCAAGCAAGCAGGGGCGAAAAGAAGGAAAATTGTGGTTACGATTGCTGCTGTTGTTATTCAACAAAATTTAATAAGTAAATAGAGCAGAAAAGCAAAAGAAAAGCATAAGAAAACTGCAAGCTAGACGACTGCAAAATAAGCAATTGCTGATTACAGTGGCAAAAAGTTGTTCATCTTCTGTATTTTTTCTCTCATTCTATTTTTTTTATTGTTGTTGATAGGCATGGCAAATCGATAGCGTGCGCTCAAGTGGGGTATAAGGATGTGTATATATAGTATAGTATAGTATAGTATAGTAGAGTATGGGGTGCTGGTGAGCAACCCTCGCTCGCTAACATTAACAGCATCCATTTCTTGTGCAATTTTTCAAATATTTGTCTTGGCCAACGCTTTTTCACAATGCCATTTTCTCTTCGGCTGACCAAAACAAATGCCAACTAATATAAAAAGGGGAGGGGAGTGTGGTGTGTGTGTGTGTGCTCAAGAACCAGCCAAGATATTTGTCACGCTCCCCAACCGAACTAAACAGCTCACCAACAAGAGCAGCAGCTATCCGTTCCATTATCAAATCGTTGACATTTATGCCGCCGGCCTTAGCCATTGGCAGCACTTGATTATGATGAAACAAGCGACGTGACTTGGACTTGAAGGAAAACAGACTTGCAAGTCTTCAAGACTTCGAATTGGACTTGTCGCTGGTACGTGTTAAATTATCAGTGGCGAGTCCTTTTATGCTGTGCGATATCCCGCGGCTTTGTTTAGTTTATAAGTTCGTTAGTTAGTTAGTTTGCTTAGTCTTGGTGTGTGGGCAGTCACTGAAGTTGAAGCAGACGATAACCACACACACACTGAGACACACACACTCTGTGTCTAATTACAAAAGCAGCTTAAGACAATTGAAGTTATTTGCTTTCAACCATGTCCAAGTGCTGCGTGCACAACAATGGTCAAGAGGCCACTTGAACGCATTTAGCGATAAGCCTCGACAACTGTCTTAGCAAAACCAACTCGCCACAATTAGCTTATCTGCCAGGCAGCGGCACAAATTGGAATGCGATTAATCAAGCCCGGTCAGGCCAGGTCGTTGCTTGCAACTCAGTTTAAAGCCTTGGCTCGACTTCGTCTCTATTATTATTTGGCTTCATTCTCTCGTTGGGAGTCCTTTATCAACTGGCGTTTTGAATGCTCGCCAAATGTGCCGATGCCGAGTAGGAAATGCGACAAAAGCAATTTTTGAGCATCATGTTTATGGGACTCTGCATTCGAAATGCCAACGGCAATAAAATAAGCAGGCGTATAAAATGTTTGTCGCATTTTAGGCGCAGTCTCGCTTGCCAAGTGCCAACAACAAAATCGTTTGAGCCAAAACAAAACTTATACAAAAGCAAAAAAAAAAAAAAAAAAAAATGCATAAATTATTTTTGCCAAAAGTGTCAGGTCAAAGTAGTTTTATATCGCAATTTTTCGCAACGGTTTTCTCAGTTTTCTTCAGTTTTTCCAGTGCATTTGGCGTGCATGTAATAACAGCACATAAAAATCACACTCGAAGCCAGAGCACGAGAGGATTACAGATAAGTTATGCACAAAATTCGAGAGCACATAAAAGGAGTTTAAAATTCCATTCCATTACATGCTAACTGACTGACTGACTGACTGACTAAGTCGACTTAGTCTGAGTCTGAGCGCCTTTTGAGAGTTCTTTGGCCAGTTCGCTGACCCTTTGAGAGCAGTCCCTAGCATGTTTTAAAGATTTCTCTGTCAGTTGAGATTGAAACAAAAAATGAAGAAAATAGAAAAATGTTGCCACTGCAGTTGAATTTGAAGAGCTCTTCTCTGTTCGCAATTCGGAATCGCAGAAGTATGACAAAGGAAAACGATAACACTTGGCCAAGCATTTTTTTTATTTTTGTGTTCAACAATCATATTTCTATCTCTTGCAACTGTCCTTGTCATACTTGACAAGCAAACAGACTTATTTGTCCCTTTGCCCCTTCTCTCTCCCAAAAAAAAAAAGAATGAAAAATTCTAGTCGTCATTTTCTTGGTAATGCGTCCTCTTACAGTTCAATTGCTGTTTTGGGATGCTCCACATCACAAAAAAAATAGAACAGAGCACAGAGATAGAAAGGAGGCGCTGCGCTGTCCAAATATTTTTCTTACATTTCCGTAATGGAAGGAAGGGAAAGACTCATTTTTGACAATCAAGCGTTTTCCGTTTTTAATCAACGACAGCGCATCGAAATAGTTTTGCGATTGCTTCATAAATACTTGTCACGGCTCAATGGCAAATTTATAGCCGCAAACTAAAAAAAAGAGTGAACCAAATGTTTATTATTTCAAATTCCTAAAAAAAAAAACACACACACATTTTCATGCCGATCAATTTGGCATTGTGCTGGAAAACTGGGCCAACTATTTTATGCATTGCTCAGCGAACTTTGAATTTGCAGCAGGAGGGCAACAGGAGAGCATCCATCAATTTTTATGACGCCCCAGCGAATGTCGCTGCAGTTCTCCCATATAAATAACACTGCGAATTGGCAATGCACATAACAGAGTTTGTCGGTCGGTCCTTGTTTTATCAGCGACCAAATTGCAATATATATCCCCCCTTCATCTGTTTCAAATGGTTGCAGTTGGCGAAACAATAACCCGCCGTGAAACTGACCCCCAGGGAGATCGCCGGAGAGAGATTGCGGCACACAGTTAGCACCAATTTGATGGCTTTTGCATTGTTATTGCTGCTTCAGTTAATCTGTATTGCAGTTGCCAATCGATCAGCTGTTGTTGTTGTCGTTGTCGTTGTTGTTTTGTGGTTGTCCCTCTATTAGGTGCCGCTTAAAGATGTTGCCTATACACACACTGGCAGTAACCACGCCCATCACAATCATCAAATTGCCGCCCACGTAACAGCAATTGCAAGCACTTAACGCTCTCCCTTCTCCCCCTCTTTCTCTCTCTCTCACCGTGCTACGCACATTTGTTTGTAATGAAATTATTTAACTTGAACGCAGCCGCGGCTGCCACTTGGCAAAGGATCTGAGAAACGCAGCTGCCATGGATGCCAAACTCAATTAAAACGTCAGCACTGCTGCTGCTGCTGCTGTTGCTGCTTCTTCTGCTATGGATGTTGCCTGTTAGTTATTTGCAACAACAATAGCAACTACTTGGCGCACATGCCAACTGATAATTAACTTGAAAATCAACTTTTAGCAGTTTCGCTTGCTGCGAAACACACCGAAACACTTAAAGACCATGACTATTCCTTGGGTGAAAGACACTCAGCTCTTAAATGACTTTATTGCAAACAATTGCGTGAAATTAAGTAAATGGCAATAAATTAAGAAAATATGAAAATGTATATACTCGTATTATATTTACTTAAGTAATGCATAAATTGATGAAATAGTTTTAGTTTAGTATTCAGTTAGTATTTCATTCAAAAAGTATTTTGAAGTTAAAAAGCTGCCCTTAAGAAGTATTTTCTCTTTCTAACATAGATCAATTTAAGATTAATATAAAAAATAGTCAAAATTTGTTTACAAATTTATTATTAAATCAATAACATACTATTTATACCTGCACTTGTAAAAACATATCCAATATTATAAAAATCTGTTATTTCCATTAAACTACAATCAATCTCAAGTTGACTCTAAGCTTACATTTTACCCCACCTTAATACCAGTTACTAAAACTATTCTTTCATTAACTATGTCATCTAAGTTTTCTTATACTTCTTTTTGCTTTGTTTAGCTTTGGTTTTATTTTTTGTTTGGTCTTTCAAGCGCAAACTTTGCCATAGTAAAAACTAATGAAGCGACAATTTGTTTCTGTCTTTTTTTGTTGTTATTGTTGTTGTTGCTGCCTTCTTTTTCTCACATAAAATTCAATTTGCGTTTCAGATATTTATGTTGTGCCTGAGGTGTGTGTGTTTCTCTGTGTGTGTGTGTGTTTGTTGTGTGCTGTATCTTGGCTCGCCCAGTTCTTTTGGATGATTGTGTAACGCTTCAGTTGGCAGCGCAGCAACGTTTTTATAACCCGTTTTATGTTTCGAGCTATTCAGTTTTTGTTATGGGTATTCATTAGGTCAGGCAATTAATTGTCATTTGTCAGCTTATGATGGGCGCATTTGTAGCTGTTGAAGATGCGAATGCGTTATGAATGAAAAACATGAATTCATTCAGCGCAAAACTTAATTTCTTATGCCATTTTGGCATTCTGATTGGGGAAGTCACATCAAAAATGTTAAAGCAAGGCTGACACATTAAAAAAGAGGAGAGGGGGCAACAAATTCATAGCCAAAAGCATGTCCATAATGTTGGCGTCGTTTTGAAAAATTTATGCCAAAAAATATGAGCCAGCAAATGAAATGAAAATCGAACTAATGTAAAATTTATCGTACACACACACACACACACACACACACAGCTGCAGCACAGCTGCAAAAATTTGCTTCGGTTCGTTATTGTAGCCGCACGCTGCAACAGCTGCTGGCAACGACGACCAAAATGTTGCATAAAACTTGGCGCCCCACATGAAGCAAACCCTCGCCCCCGGCCCCTCAATCTACTCCCACACACACACTCACAAATTTTGTGTATGCGCTTTTGTTGGCATAAAATTTTGCGAATAATTAGAAAATTGTGGCAGCTTCTTCCATCGTTCCTAGTTGCTGGAAATCGTTCTTGCCAGCTGTTGCAGTAACAGCAGCAGCAGCAGCAGCAGCTCCTTCTTCTTGTTGTCGCTTGTAGTAGTTGTCGTTGTTGTCGTTGTAGTTGCTGTTGCTGGTGTGCAAATCTATGTCAGCTGCAACAGTGAGCAGAGAGCGAGAGACAGTCAGAGAGACATAGACATATAGACAGCCATAGCAGCAGCAGCAGCAACCAGGCTGGCACATCAATTAGTGCCGCACAAAGCCACAGAGCAGAGAACACAAGAGAACAGAGCTGAGCAGCTCCTGTCTCGCATTTTTGGGCTACCAAATTTGCTTTGCTCTTCATCCCGCATCCTGACGCGCCTTTGCCTTCCGCTCTTTGCATGTCATTTCGAGTGTAAACTGTGTGAGGTGACATCGTCGTCGTGTTGCTCCTTTGTGCCGCCTGATGACTTGCAACGTTTGTAATTGCTTGAGGTTTAATTAAAAAATGTTTGTCGGTCTGTGTCGCTCTCTGTGACTCTCTCCCTCTTGTTGAAAAACTTTGCGAAAACCCACAAAAATTTGTGTGTGTGTGTGTGTGTGTGTACAATTTGTAACTAATCATGCAAAGGTTGCAAAAGTTGAGCCAAAATTAATGCAGCTTTAGAGATGAGTTATGCCAGCAAAACAGAGAAAAATCTTTGTCTTTTTCTGTCTGTTTCTCAATTTAGCTTTTTATTTCTTGAACAAATTCAACTGTCACTCGCAATGCTAATCAATTAATTAAAAAGGGCTGCAGCAAAGTTTGTTCTACCGAAAAAAAAAACTTTGACACAACAATTAAATGGCTTTATTGTAAAAAAGAGAGAACAAAGCAAATACAACATTAGAGAGAGAGAGAGAGAGAGAGAGAGATGAAAAGAGAGAAGCACAACTTTAAAACTGAGAACTTTATCTATTGGCCACCAAGCTGTAGGTCCCGATGGCGTCTCTTGGAGGTTGCGTTCGTTGCAGTTACGAAAAATGTGGTGCAAATTTATGCAACAAAACTTTAAATTGATTTTGCCCTTTTTACAAGAAAGAGAACGAATGAGAGCGCACAAAAAGAGAGAGATGGAATGATTTTTGTTTTTTAATCCAATGTGACTTTCGATGGGCAACAGCAGCAGCAGCAGAGGAAAAGGGATTTGAGAGCAGAGAGTAGAGAAGTATGGAGACAGGCAGCAAAATGATAACGTAACTTTTTGTGCGATATGCAAATGAAGGCAAAACTTTGATATCGGCAGGCGAAAGTCACACAGCTAACACCATATCCAAAGGCAAAGCTAAAGCCGAACTCGAACTCGAAACCAATGGCAAACCAAATTCCAATTGCAATTCAAAAAGTGCAGCAGCAGGCATCCCATGATTAATGTTTGCCCTTGTCAGCCTTCCCCCTTCCCCCTACTTTGTCTCCCACTCTCTCCATCTCTCTCTCTCTTTTCTATGCTTAATACTGACCTGAACTTTTGGCCAAAAACCCCAACGAACCCAATACGTATTTCAATCCCTTTTCCAATTCCACCTAACGGCCAACTAATCGTGCAAAGTTTTGGCTGATTTTTAAGCTCCTGCTGCTGTTGTGGAAAAGTACGTGAAAATTGAAAAACTCGCATTCCAAACTAAGTATCTGACTGTTTGTATGTGTGTGTGTACGTGTGTGTGTGTGGAACTTTTTAATGCCCTTAATTTGGATGGCTTAAAAAGTTGTCCTACGTGAGAGTCAAAGTCAATTTCCATGCCATCGTCATCGCCATCGTGATCGACGAGCAACTGTATAAACAATCCATCCACAAAAATGATGATGAGAATTGTGCCCCATACCCAATCGAAAGAAGGCAAACAAACCATAAACAAAACACAAGCTGTAAAAACAAAAACAATTGTGATAAAATGCATGCGTTGCATACAGATCTAACATATCCCAAGGGAAGAACATGGAAGAACTGAACAACTGAACTGTCTATGATATTCAGTATCTATTCAAGTTTGGCAGAGCCCCATTAACACGCCATCTATAAGCTTGACATTTTTCTCTGTGCGTGTTAATGACACATTCTCTTCGCTTATTGTTAGACTTTTTGTTCTTTGCATTATGTGAGTTTTCAGTGTTTTAACAATTGTTCTCTCGTTTTCTCCCTCATCTTCTTGTGTTGCGATGCTGCAACGACATCAGAGACAACAGCATTAAGTGTCATTAATGCAAATAAATTGTCTAAATTCCGGAGAACACAAAAAAGTTCTGTTAGTTGAGCTGGATACAAACGGAATTGGAGAAAGTAAAGAGAAATGTCGCTCTGTCTCTGTCTGTGTCTGGGAATTGTCCGACTGAGATTAAAAGCGCATTACACACAAGAGACAACGACTTCGAACTGGCATTATCCCTTTCGTTGAGGGAAGTCATTTGAAAGTCGAAAATTGAAATTGAAAATGTAACGTAACCCTTTACTAAATGCCAGGTTGGGGAACCCAATTACACAACTGACAAATGTGTTTTGTTGTTGTCATTACTAATTATATTAAATACACGAATACACGCAACAATTTGTTCACAACAATTTGCCCCGCTATATACATGTATATATACATATATATTTTGGCGTCCAGTTATTATTGGGAATCGCTTGATAACGCCCTCATTTATCCATCGAGTGGGGGATGCCATGAAAAATGCATGAACGGAAATTCAAAACTCAAACACTTACACGTGTCCCGAACCCAGAGACCCAGAACCCAGAGGCCCGTACTTTGACTGAATACGAATATATACTTGTGTGTGTGGGGGTCTGTTTCCCATCTGATTGACAGCTTGACCGATTTAGAGTTCGATTCCGAAGTCCAACAGCTGGGTGGGAGGCAGAGAGAGAGAGAGAGAGAGAGGCGACGGCAACGTCGCTGCGTCCTGCGTGAACGTGAAGGCTCAATGATGTGTGCAACCGACAACAACGAATGGACAAGGTATTCAATTACCAGTCACACACCAAGCCACACACGCAGCCCCGTTACTTGAATGCCTGTGTGTGTGTGTGTGTGTGTGTGTGTGTATCTTCTGGCTAGTAACTTATATTGCTTGCTGCCATAACTACGACTAATTTGCGGCCTTTCCATGCCGACTGCTGACTGTTACTCCTACTCCACGTTACGTTGCGTTGCGTTGCTTTGGTATGAATAATTTCATCAGTTGCCGACGACATGTAGCGCCGATAGCCATCGCTTGCCGCATATCATATTACTGCTTTATTAATATGCTATTATGCAGGGAACTGAACAGGGAAGCTAAAGCAGCAGCTACGCTTTGCAACGACTCTCATGTGCATTCCTAATTGCGTTGACAGGCAAAGACTCGCGGCATTTAACGCCGATCCAGCCACAGGATTGCCGTGACCCTCCTCCTGTTTTTTTTTTTTTTCATAAAAAAAGAAAAAAAAAAGTGATTGCCTCTCGCGAGTCTTCAACATTTTTCCTGCTTTGTTTGACTTTTGTTACGCGTTCGTTTGTTTGCTTGTTTGTGGCTCTTATTCGATACAAATAAAAAGTAAATGAATAGAAAGCCAATTGTGCCGCGGGTTCCATATGAAAAGGGCCGCAAGTACGCTAGATTTGCCATGAATTCAGATTGATTTCAATTTGAAATAGTTCCCCAAAGGCTAACGAAAAGAGTTGGAAATAACTTCATTTACTTGTTAAAATTGTTTCCCTCCTTTTTTTTAGTTGTCTATAAATATTTAAATTAATACTTCTCAAACTACACATTACAATTTAAAATAAATTTATATATGCTAATAAGTATTGTGTGAACTCAAGACTTCAGCCAATCGATTGGTGGAAAAGAACTTGAGCCCCAAACCCAACATCTCTTTGTACCCTTATCAATTAGTCATATCTCTGAGCTGAAAACATGTCGCCGCCGTTAACCTCACTCTTTGATTAGACGAGTGAAGGCGAGTAATATTATTTTTTGGTTTCTTTTCTGTATTGTCACGCCCCCCCAAACCGTCCAGTAAACGCCTTCGATGGTACGTTCTACGCTCGATGGCTTGCATGTGATAAAATTAGAGCAGTTCCACAGGATGGGGTCTATATTTAAACCACAACAAACAGCAACGACAACGACAACGACATCGACATCGACAACTGGGCTAAGTGAAGGCACTCTTGATGTGAGTTTTCCTTCTCCTTCGCACTCCGCACTCCCTTTCTATCTATCTAGCTTCCTATGTGGGCATTGTTGTGGTTCGAGTGTTTATATAGTATGGTATTCGTAGTTGTATTTGCATCTGAAGTCGTATTTGTATAACACGCTTCGCTGACTTTCAGTTAACTCTTGACCCCACGTAATAAAAACGCCAAGACTCACCCCAGCAGCAAGTTCTTTACGACTAATAAACTAACTTGAATGGTTGAAACAAAAAAAAACACAATCTAATAAATAAATGAATAAGCCTTGTGTGCATAGTTGACGAATTGTCAGATTGTCCATTTGCGGCCGTCTGCTATTTGTCTGCTTTATGCAACCTATAATTTTCTTTAAGTAACCGGAAAAACGTTTTACGATCGCTCGTTCGGCTTCCGTTGAGGAACCTGCTACGCTTCTTCGATTTGACCTACCTACGTTATGTGGATGCAACTTGAGGGTCGCTCTCTTCCTCTCTGTGGGTCATTGCAGCGTGACATTGTTACACGCTGATCGCGAGAGAGTAATAAAACTATTTTAAGAAGTTTAAACTCTACAATTTTGGAGCCACGATCTGCGCTGATCGAGAGAGTAATAAAACTATTTTAAGAAATTCAAACTCTACAATTTTGGAGCTAAGATAGCTGAGAGCTGTGTTCACCTGCAGCTACAAAATGTAATAATACTGGACCTCGCCTTGTTATGCCTCGGGGGTCTTTTCGACTATAAAGTACTTAATTGACGCCTTGGCATAACCAATTATTAGGTCTACAGCGAACCAAAAAGAGAGAAGCTCCACTACACTACGAGGAAACCTCAGTGTCTGAAAATTGCCGTGTCACGCTTTGGCATGCCGCCGTCATTCCTCATACATATTCGTATGAGTCTCTCAGCTCTTTTGTGGCTATTTATTATTTAACATAAAGCCGTACACATACGTACACATATGCGTGTGTAAATCTTGTAAATCTTTTGCTTTCAACACACAGAGAGTACACCTACGTTCATATATGGGGGAGTTCATATATTTTTTGTGCTCCATCATCGCTTTTAAAAGTATTTTGTGCCAACCTTTAAATGACTGCGAATGCGATTCATGTCCCGACGTCTCGTTGAAAATTGCATGTTTTAGTTTTGTCGTTTTCATTTTCGTTCACTATTATGTTTTTTTTTTTCTTCTCTCAGTTTTCTTTATTAAGTAGCTTTTTCTTTTCCACAGCGTCATCGTCTGCCACACAGACAATCTGCCAGCCAGCCCATTTAGTTATAGGGCGTTTGCATGGCGTTTATTAGCCGTCATTAGTTGAATTCTTGTTGCTTGCTTGTTATTAATTGAACTAACAAAATATGCATAGCACATAGAAATGAAATGCGTAGCATATTAAGCGGATGCTTTAATTATAAGTCTGCGTCATGAATTGAGTTCAGACTGCAGTCTTAATCAAATAAATCTATTGCAATACTTTGTTTTTTTTTTGTTCCAGATTCACATTGATCTCTGGTGATCCCTAAAAGCTGAAATCAAAAGCACCGCCTGACTAATAAATTATTTTTGGAAATTTGGTTCAAACAACGATGAGAGATTTAAATTAATACAACAAAATGCCGCAGATAAGCAGAGATGGGAGAGCAGGGGGAACTTTTTGAAAGAAGATTAAACAAGGCGACTGCCAATTTCATCATCATCATTGAGCAGTTGATAAGCTGCGCCTCGCGCACATCGCCCACATGCAAGCTATATATATTATATATATGCTGAGCGGATATATATAAAATACAACAACGAAAAATCTGTATAAACAAGTGAGCGACTGTAATATGGAATGTGTAGGCGTTGGCTCAGGCTTTTAGTTTTCCACACAAAGAACGGAAATGAGTCGATGAGAAATGTTTGAAAAAAAGAACAAGAAAAAACAACATTGAATTACAAAAATAATTCGCTTACATTTGTTGTTTGTCCGTGCCTTTCGTTTTTTGTTTGGCCAACTAACTAATTAAACCGCAAATAAAATATGTTGGCCAAGTAATTTGTAAAGCGCTTTTCCACAAACAGCTGTTTGCAATTGTATGTGAGTACTCGCATTTGCCTGGCTCATGTGTTTGCCTTTGGCAATGGTCGAGAAAATCAATTTGAAAACGCGCACGTTTTTCTCGCCTCCCCGCTTCAACATTTGTTTATATTTTATTTGTACTTTTTTTTTTATATGTCAGTGCAAATTTACAGCATTTGCCACACTTTTCCATCCATCAGTGACCCTCTCTCTCTCTCTCTATCTCTCTCGCTCGCTCGGTCTCTCGTTGAAAATGCATGCTAAATAAATTTGCTGCCACAAATATAAATGCCACACGTTTATTTGCTTTCACCTGTTTCTGTTTCTGTTGCTGTTACTGTTACTGTTACTTCGTGGGGCAGAGAGCAGAGCACAAAACTCGCTAAAAGGTAACTGCCACACAGCTCCGCTTCTCTGCTTCTTCTTCATCTGTGTCCTTGTTTGGCGGCAATGCGAGGCGCACACACCTTCAGTTGACCTTCAGCGCGTGTCCTTTTGCTATATAGTTTAGCTTGGGGAGCTTTGGCTTCTCGTATACTTTGGCCATTTGTTTGCGTTTGGTTTTCACACAAAAATAAACTTTTACCTTGTTTGTTTTCAATGCATTTTAAAGTTTGCCTTTTATGTTTTGTTGTGTTGTGTCTCTAATAAGCCCCATTCATTTTCCTTAAATTCTATTCAATTAATTGACATACCCCAAGTCGAACTTCTTGCCATTCATTTTAGTTTATTACAAATACAATTTGTATACATCTTGTTAAAACATACCTGCAAAGATAGCAACATAGAAAAGAGCAACATTTAGTAAATTAATATAAAAGAAAGTATAAAATCAAGTTGTATTTGATATTTACAACATTAAACATGAACGGTAAAGAAGAAGAGTCATCCCCGATCCGTATATATTAGTGGTATATTTTGTACTATATGGTATATTTTGAATGTAATAGTATATTGAATTATGTTTCAGTATTTTTGGTATATTAAATTGCTATATTAGTAGACTTTGGCTTTATTTGGTATATCTGTTTTATTCTATGGTATATTTTGAATGTTGTAGTATATTTATATGTATATAAGTATTATTCCGATATATTAAATTGGTATATTTTTAGAAAATGGTTTTATTGGGTATTCTTTGTGCAATCTATGGTATATTTCGAATGTTGTAGTATATTGATATGTAACATATATAAGTATTTTTCCGATATATTAAATTGGTATATTTTTAGAATATGGTTTAATCGGGTATTCCTTGTGTAATCTATGGTATATTTTGAATGTTGTAGTATATTGATATGTATATAAGTATTTTTCCGATATATTAAATCGGTATATTTTTAGAAAATGGTTTTATGTGGTATCTCACAGTCAATCACACTCGAGTGTAGCTTTCTTACTTGTTTTTATTTTTGTGTTAAATGTTTCCCAATTCTAAACACGCTTTGTCTGCCATCAGTCATTTTTCTTGCCACACATCTGTTGTTGTTTTTGATCCCTTCCCTTTTTTGCTTCGATGTAATCGATACCCCTTCTCTTTGGGGGTGACAAGTGAACGACTTTGTCGCCTACAACTGAGAAACTCTGCAACTGAAACTGAAACTCTTGCCATACTCTCAAATGTAGGTGAAGTACGACGATGTTCTTTGAGTTACTCGTCGTATAGTTTTACAGGAAGTCAACGCCCCCGTCTTTATACTTTGTAATTATATATAGTATACACATATATTTTTTTGTATTTTTATGAAAGAGCAGCTGTCACATGGCTTTCTAAAACGCATCTTATCGCTTGCCCTTTAATTGCTGCTCCAGCAACAGCTTCCGTTTTGTTGATAAAACATTTGAATTGCGTTTCAATTTCCCATTCCCTCAAATGACTCACTCCACTTCAAGTTGCATATATGCAAATTGCTACGGCGACGCCGTCGGCGACTGGTCATCAAATTGGCTGAGTTCATTTCAATTTATGCCAAAAACATCGCGAGTCTCTTGCAGCAAGCATCGAGTAGGCGAATTTACTTCGCTGTGCATCCAACTGTGCTTGGTCGCTTGTCGCTAAGCCAGATGTAGATTACACAGAATTCTTATACTTTTATACAAAAGTTTTTCCTTTTATTGCCGAGGCGCACTCAAAGTCAACTGACGACAGTCTTCAGAGCTGTTCAACGATTTCTGCTGATTATTTTTGCATTTGTGATGCGTTTCTTTGGAAATATTCCTTTAGCTAATAGTACTTTTTTTGTGTATTGTTTTGTTTATTCGATGCAGATAGTGCACATACATATTTTATTTATAAACTCAAGTTTACGATTTGTCTCTCTTGAGACACATTTCTTACACACTTGTTCGTTTACGATGACTGCGCTTCATGTTAATGAGCCTAATATTGAAATTAATATAAATTTTTATGACGCAATTTGAGTGTGAAAATGCAGTAAAAACAATGCCAGCTGCCCGAGATGTTCTCTCGCTCTCCCGCCTGAAATTGGGTCAAAGCATAAAGTGCCCCATAAAAGGGGCGGGATGGGAAGGCAGCCTCAATAACGCACTAATTGATATTTGATGTAATTTCGTGTGGACCCCGAAAAACGAAAAACTCCTCGCAAAATGAAAAATGTCTTCAATTAGTTGGATGCGTTATAAATAAATGAAATAAATATGCGCATTAAAAGATGCCTCTTCCTTTTCCTTCCCTAAGATATTTTTCAGGTTTTATGTGAGCTTTTATTGGAATTGAGTTTCGTTTTATGAATGCATTAATATTTACAAAGTAAAACATGCATGTCACATTAGCTCAATAGAAATAACATTTCACTTTATATTCGCCAAATGCAAATGGGTCAGCTTGAGTATTGTACATTGATTGAACCGCGTTTTTTTTTTTTTAGGTTTTGGGAGCTAAAGTTGAGGCATTAATTAGGCGTATTAACAACAAGCTGAACAAACTAATTCATCTAAACTGTCATCATCATTTCGAGCAACTGTCAGCCATTAGAAGGCCAACAACAACGACGACGACGACGACATTGACGAAAAACTTAACGCATTACCCAACCTTAGAGCAACGATGTAGGTGAGAGAGAGAGAGAGAGAGGGTAAAGTGAAGTCTAGCTGGCTGGTTGCATGGAAAAGTCACTTTTAATTATGCTGGAGAAGCCGGCGCTAAATATTAATGAGCCACGGCACGCACTCTCCGGGGAAGGTCCGGCAGGCAGGCAACCCTTATGAATATTGCATGCCCAGAATCCGAGCTGCGAGTTGCGAGTTGCGACTCCGTTCTGTGTGCTAGCTAATCAATCAATTCTGGTGCCGGGCATTGGACAGTGGCAATTGGATTGGCATTTTGGCAAAGCTAACTGGCTAAAGCAGCAGCTAGCAAGCATGTCAGAAAAATCAACCTCATCCCTAACTACATCTACATCTACATCATCATCGTCGTCATCGTTATCGTCATCGTTGTCATTGTCATTGTGGTTGGCAACATGGTGCAATTGTTTTTAAACCTATTCTCGGCAAATGCTTTGATTGAGTGGCATATGACCCCCTTTTCCCATTCTCTCCGTTCTCTTTTCTGACCCGGGGCTCTGACTCGTCAGCGTTTTGTGATGTATGACAAAGATTTGACAGCACTAATTCAAATCTTGTGTAGCATTCATATGCAAAAATAAAAGACAACTCAGAGACGGAGATGTAGACGGAGATGGAGTCGAGGCACTAATGAACTACATATGTCAGCGCAGATGGAAAATTACAAAATCTTGTTCCCCATTTTGAAGTGAGTTGCCAGCAAGCAGGCCAACCCTCTGCCACTTGAAGGCGAGGCGACTTCAATAATAAATAAAATGGATCTGGAATTGGAATTGGCATTGGGGCACACACAAGTGCAAGTCGACTAACTTCTGACTTCTGACTTGCAACACAGCACGCGGAAGTGTCTGCGGCACTCAGTCTAGGGCAGCAGCTAAAATGCGGAAGCGAGAGTCGCGAGTTGCGAGTAGTGCGCATTGTTTGCCCACAAAATGAAATATTTATAAACAAAATGCATGTGGCACACATATAAAAAGATAACAAAAACAATGGCTTGCAACTTGCAGCTGAAAAACAAAGCCTCGACCTGTTAATGTTGCATGTTCCATGTTCTGTCGGATGTGGATGTGGTGGTTGATTCGCTGCAACTGACTGCAGTTTTGTTCGCTGTCTGTGGTGAGGCGACAAACTCGTCTCGCAAGTTCGGTCAAATTATTATAAATAAATAATAATTAAAACTATCATCAAATTGTATCATATAATTATCGTGTGTTCAATGTCACTTGTGATATGCAAATCGAAATGCTATAAACAGTCGTAAATATTCAGAAAAAAATGTCCTGCACACACACACACTCTGCGTATACTTAATAGCTCTATTTGTGTTTCGTGAATGCAATCTACGATCAATCCTTGGCGGCAGTTCTTAGTTCTGTTTACAGCTTTGTCTGTGTGTGCGTGGCAAAGTCAACGCCCGTTGCTGAAAAGTGGCCACAAATAATAGAAAATGGCGCGCAGCTGAGCGCAGAGAGATGGCGGACAAAAAGGCTTTGCCACCCACAGCGCGGTGCATTCACCTACATTTTCCGCAACCGTGCACCCTGCAGCAGCAGCAGCAGCAGTAGAATTTGTGTGCACCGCTGGAGACTGTGTGGCACACTGAATGAACACTGCTGGCTGCGGGTGGCAAAGGCAACAGAAACAGCAACACCAACATTAAAAAAAAAAAAATGAAGATGACAACGCCAACGACAAAAGTCGACAGGCTGGCGAAACACTTAAAACTGCAGCAAGTGTCCAGCGGGCAAAAAGACAGAGACAGCGAGAGAAAGAGAGTGAGAGAAGGAGAGAGTCTCACCGGAAGTGGAGCTTACTTAAATTTGCACGGCAAACGGCAAAAGAGGTTATTCAAATAAACATTTGACGCCAGCTGGAGCTGGAACTTGAGTTTTGTAACAGTTGCTGCACAAAATATTCTCTACAATACTTCTTCTTCGAAGTACTTGCAGCAAAGTGGCAGCTGATGACGACACAGCGAAGCCGTATTAAGGCCAACGTCTTGTCATTAGCTCAGCTACTCAATTAAAACTTTGTTGGTCAGCGTAATCAAATGCGAAACATTTTGATGCAGCCGCTTCTAGTAGCAAAAACAAACATGCAACAGCAACAGCAACAGCAACATCAGCAGCATCAACCGAAAAGCAGCCAAAACTCTTTAGCAATTTTGTAATTTAATTAAAAAATATTTTTTCAAGTGGTTTGCGCTGTAAATACAACAAACTATCTGAAGCAGCAGCAGTAGCTAGCAACCAGCAGCAGACATTTTCCCTTCATTTTCCCCACTCGAACTACTTTGCGTTACTTTTCATGCAGTTTGCTGCACTTGCCACAAAGCTCCGCCTCCTCCTCATCCTCCTCCTGCTGTCTCTATGTGTGTGCAAGAATTTTAAAACTCCATTTTGGCAGATGTTGCCTCAGACTCTCCGCTCTCTCTCACTCTCTCTCTCTGTCTTTCTCTGTGTGCTGTGGCAAGTTTCGAGTGCTGCGCGTGTATGTAAATATTTTTTTGCAATTAATTTTGAGCGGCTTATAATTTACTAATTTAGTTTTTTGTGTGCTGCAGTTTGCTGAAAAGTTTCTGCCACAAAAATGTTACGGCTTGGCAAAGAACACACACAGAGAGAAAGAGAGAGCAGACGCAGGGCAACATGAATGAAAGTTTACATGCAAATGGCTAAAGTTCTTCACACCAACCAAAAGAGAGGAGAGGGAGATCATGTGTGGATTGCCCTTAGAGGCAAACCCTCAAAGCCGAAAACTGTGAGCAGACTAAAGCAGTAAATACCATTAGGGCCAAAAGCCAGTTGAGAATGCAACAGCAACAGCAAAGGCAACGAAAATGTAATTTAATTAATCAAAATATATATTTGCATATAACCGAGAGAAAGTAGATGAGTTCTGTGTAAACAGAACCGAAATAGAAATAAAAGTGAGTGAATGAATGACAAAAAATCAAACCACAAACACACACAGCAAGCACAACAAAGGAGCGTAAATTCTAATTTTCCAAATGTGGTAAAGGAATTTCAAGTCGAGTGCGGCTGCTTTTCCTCTTCCACATTTACACAGAACACACAATTTTCTTATTTCTTTTTAGCAGGGCTCGGAAAAACTAAAACTAATTTGAAAAACTAGTACGCATGTGTTTTTCCTGTGTAATTTTTGCTCATTTTTAGCGGCAGAACGGACCCTTTTGCCTTTTCAAGTGTGGGTGTTTCATGTTTTTTTTTTGCGAGCTTGACAGCATTTCAATAGAATTAACCCACACAAACACGCATACATACAGAGAGAGAGTGTGTTGTGTAGGTGAAAACAGGAGCTTGGCGACGAAAGAAAATTAAATAAAATTATAAATATTATAGTAAAAGCGTAAAGAGAGCGAGCGAACGAACGAACGTAAGGTTCATAAATAGTGCAAAACGAAAGCAAACGGGGGCGTATACGCAATATCGTTCGTATGCGAGCCTCAAGTGGGTCGCATGTGTGAGTTTTAAGAGGGTTTTATGTGCCATGCTTATGTGTGTGTGTGTGTGTGTGGTTCTGTGTGTTGGCACTTGACAAATTCTTGCAGTTTGGCGAGAGAGGCGGCAACATGCACCTCGCACTCTTGCACGCTTCCACGATTTCTGTTTGCGCCTGACGAAAGCGGCAAGAGGCACTTCTCACACTTGGCTGAAACCTAATTAAACTGCTCATCGGTTCCATATAGCGCAGCTGCTACCCACTTGGCGCACCATAAAAGCAGCATCATCCAAATAAAGACGATCTCTCTCCCGCTCTTTAAGCTTATCGACATGGCATTGCCTTATCAACGGATCCCCAAGTGAGCTAAAGGTTTCATTTTTTTTTTTTGTTTGTTCTTTTTTTTTAATAAGGTATTGACGGGGTGAATCTGGTAAAACTAGGCAGCTCACCATAGCATACAAGGCCTTCAATAAATTGCTGCCAAAAGCAGCAGCAGCAGCAGCGGCAGGCAAGAAAAGTTGCCAAGACGACTGCAAACGGTCCTTTTGGCTGGACCAGGCAATGACTGACTGACAATCACTTAAGTAGAAACCGATAAAAATCTTGAAGTCAGAAGACGAAAACGGCAACTCGAGCTTCACAACAACCGGACAACACAGCACACAACAACAGCAAGCAAAAAGAAAGAAGACGAAGCCAAAGCCAAAGTCATGAACAACAGGCAACGGCAACATTGGACATTTATGGATATTGAAGCTTATAGACAGACAGGCCGATGGAACTCTGATGGGATTGAAAGGGAAGGCGGGGCAAGCGGGGCATGTAAAATGCTCTCTGTATTGCTATTGTTGGAGCGAAGACGAAGAAACCTGTTTCTGGTTTGTTTCTTTGCGGTCAGAATGGGAAAATGGTTTTGTTCAGACGTGTGTGTGTGTGTGTGTGAGGTTTTTCTTATGGAAAAACTGCGGTCAGAGATGAACTGAAAGATGCTTGGCTAGGCATTGGTCAAGAGGTCAGCGACAACGAAAAGAAAAAACCTGAAACGAGGCAAAGTAATTTTGTAGCATGTCTCGAGGTCAGTTGACGAAGGACCCAAAATTCTACATTTATTTACGACTACAAATTTAATTAAATATATTTTATGTGACTGCTAAAAGGGGAGAAGGAAGCGAAGCGAAGTCAGCTTCTCAACCGCTATTATTTGATGGTGATAACTGGACGAAGTGTCGCATATAAATATGGCCAGCAAAATGGCACAAACAATTTTGTTGCACAAAGTGTCAGCAATTGTATGCAACAGAGCGGCAACAAAAAAACAGCACGCGCCAAAAAAAATTGCAGGGAACGAAATAAAAAAGTGAACCAGAAAGAGAGAGAAATAGTGTGGGAGACTGTGTGTGTGTGTGTGTGTGTGTGTGTGTGTGTGTGTGTGTGTGTGTGTGTGTGTGTGTGTGTGTGTGTGTGTGGCACATGAGGAACGCCCCCAACTCTAGAGAACTGCCCATAAAGCAGTCACAAAGGTACTTGAGGAATTTCTTTGCCTGGTTAGCGAGTGCCTCCCGCTCTTTCACCCTTTCTCCATCTCTATCGCACCTTAATGCTGTGAGAAATTGTATTGTTATGTGTAGAATTTATACACGAACTGGGTTTATATTTATGCCAACGACTCTATATATATTTCAAGCACTTTGCGTGCTTTATATTCTCTTTGACTTTTGGGCGCCGTTATAAAGTAAGAAATGTGCAGCTCCAACTTTATATATAGTTGTGCCTATCTTTAAGTTGTGAACCCTTCTTCGAATATGAAGAATTTGCTGCAGCCAGTAGAGAAGATTACAAATTACAAATACACAAGTCATAAACTGACTGCGAGCGAGCGAACAAATTGGCAAAGAGGCGGCAAAAGCATCCTCATATAATAAAAAGATGGCATGGACTGAAAACCGGGAGATCCGGGGAGAATTGATGTCATTTCCAATGTAGAATTCCTGCTAGAACATGTGTCCAGACGCTGTACGTGCTCCGCTTGGCTGTCATTTGAGTCATCGGCAACGACAACGGCATCGGCAATCGGTTGGATAAAATAAAAACTAAATAAATTATTGACATAATATTGCAAAGAGTCGAGTCGAGTCGAGGTCTCGCAGCATGATTCTTTGGCTGCTGTTGCAGTCAGTTATGACCGCAGTCGTAATTGATTTTCAAAGGGCTATTAGAGAGACAAACAGTGGAGAAACTTTGTCTCGTCGTCGTCTTATGTCAACTTGGGCAAATAAAATATAATTGTAATTGCAAAAGGACACAAGACGAAAGGCGAAAGACAAAAGATCAAAAGGATAGACAGAGCACACGAAAGAAGTTTCTACTGCTCTAAACTTGCGCCACAGCAAAATAATAATCATAATATCGATGATGATAATGACGCTCACAGTGCCGAGAGATACAATTGTATCTGTATCTGTAGCTGTAGCTGTTTGGCTGTCTGTTTTGCCGCATCTCTCAAGTGTGCGGCAAAACACTCGTTAAATGTGCCAAAGTAAGAAAATGTTCCTTCTACAAGTTGCACAACCTGCTGCCTGGTGACTGTTGCCTGCCGCATTCGTATTGATTTCAACGCTCTTTTTTTTCAAGGGTTTTGTATTTATGTCGCTTGCTTGTCCCACCGCACACCTCCTTGTCAACGCTCACTCTCTCTGCGTGTGTGTGTGTGTGTTTGTTGTCGAGTATTTATGCTAAGAGCTGTCAAACAAGTTGTAGTTACATTGATTACATGCCCCGGACACTGCAGCACTTTTTCTAGCCTTTTTACTGCTGCTGCAACTATGAGAATAATTTCATTTTTCTTCTCGGTTTTTTTTTTTTGGTGTGTGTGTGCAGTGTAATATGATTGCATTACTTAGTTGGTTCAGCAGCTGGCGATGGCAACTAAGGAATTGCAATTGCCAATGCGTATTGCGTATGCCAACTGGGAATTGATAAAGGCAGGTGAGGAGGGAAGCAACTCCTTGCTTGTACTCACTTTGTAATGGGAGTTTTAAGAGATTATCAGTTTACATACCTGCAAATAGAGAGAGAGAGAGAGAGAGAGAGAGAGGTAAGAAAAACATCAGTTAGTTGGCATTTAGTTTCGACTCGAGAGTCCTTAGCAAGTTACCCAATCTGCCGGGCAACCAATCATGAAAGCATTACACACACACACACACACCCACGCACACACACACACACTTGGAGGAGAAAGACACCCAATTTGGTGCACCAATTATTTTGCACAACAAACAAGTTTTGGAGCAACTATTTGAAGCAATTTGCGGACTGCAGTCTGCAACATGCATCAAATTGCAAAAACACACATTAAAACACCATTAGAGCAGAAAACTTTTCCCTCAGTCCGTCTCTCCTCGCTCGCTCTCTCTCTTCCTCCCTGTGCAGAGTCAACTTCATTACACGAAATGCGCCCACGCCTTCAAACTGAAGACCCTGGCGACTCGCTGCAGATAATGCCAGTCGATAGCATGATAATAAAGGTAGAGAGTAGCCCATTCGAAACACATACAACACACAACAAGAGGCAGCCATAACAGTTTCTGTGTTTCTTTTTCTTTTTTTTTTTTTTTGCCAGGCCGTTTTCACCAATTTCCAATATATGCAGACACGCAATTTTCGCCCTCGTCGCCAACGCACGAAACGCGCAAGGTAATGAGAAGACATCAGGAAGGGGGAAGAAGAGGGAAGTGTAAAGAGGGGAAAGTGTATATAGAGGTGCTTGGTACGCGTTGTCGCCACGAACCCAAACCAAGTCACCTAAGGCCATTATATGGGTTTTCATTTTCATAGTTTTCTTTCATTTTCTGCTTGCTCCTTTTTCTCCATTTTGCCAGCTTTGTTTCCCCATACACAGACACACACACACACACACACGTGCATCGCCACAAAAATCCTTTGCACAAAACACGCACATCGCCAATGGTCCCCCCCTTTTTGTTGCCGGAGACTCAGTCAGAGCCTAGGCAACACCCACACATATGACTCTCGTTTATCTAGCACGCATATGAGTAGCGAGCGAAAAAAAATTTGTGAGAGAACGTATTCACGAAGTCTCCAACGTTGGTAAGGCAACTGAAACCTCCTCGCTGGGGTAACAAAATACAGTCAATAAATTGTGCCAAAGGCATTATGAAAAGTGTTTTTCTCTCCCCTTCAGCTTTTGAAAATGACCTGATTGTGCACGCTCTAAAGATCGCTATATGAATATACATATATGTATATATCTTTCGGCTCTTAGAGCGGTTTTATTTTGCTATCTTAGTCAGTTCTCCCACAACCGTTTTAAGCACACTTGCGAGCCAATTAGAGAGCTAATGTGAGTGCGTCTTCGACATGGCAGATAACCTTCATGCTACACATGTAAGTGACTTGTCATTAAAATTGAAACTTCAGGTCATTTTATGGCCCGGCGGAACGAGCTTGTTGTTTTGAGCATAAAAATGTCTAAAGTAGTCAGAGAGAGAGAGAGAGAGAGAGAGAGAGAGAGAGGGAGAGAGATAGAGAGAGAGAAGCAAGCCAATGCATAGATAAACTCAAAATACTAAGCGGCAACGCAAAAGCGACTTTCCGGCCTCATCAAGTCTCAACCTTTCCAGGCACGTACCACAAAAAAAAAAAAAACCAGTAAGAATGCTACAGTTGAATGTACTCGAACTGAAGATACTCAGTATTAATTTCACAAGCAAAATGAATTAATGTGTAACAAAAGTAACTCTTCTCTCTCTATTCGCTACGAGTATAAACGAAATGCTAAACATTTCCAACTAAACATTAAAACCAAAATAATAAATACTACCAATTAAATACTGCAACTAAAATAATACTAAATACTACCAACAAAATACTAAAACTTGAATAATATTATATACCAATTGCTATCAATTAAATACTGCAACTAAAATAATACTTAATACCAAATATTACTGAAACTATAATAATACTAATACTACCAATAAATACTAAAACTTAAATAAAACAAAAATACCAAGTACTATCATTTAAATACTAAAACTAAAATAATACTTAACACCAAGTACTACCAAAGAAATACTACAACTCAAATAATACTAAATCGTAGTAAATACTAAAATTAAAATACTAGTAAATACCAAATAAAACAAAGTAAATACTAAAATTCAAAATATAGCAAATTTAGATACCATAATTATGCAAAAAAACCTCCACAATAGATCAGCCAACTAAAATATTATTCGACTGATGAAGCTTCTATTACAAATTACATACATTGCTTGACAATTATTATACCCTATCTAAAGGCCAGTTACAAAGGGTACTTGAGCACAACCGAAAAAGTTGAACGACACTAAAGCGCAGCACAGGAAAAATTAAATTTTTTTATTTTGTTATTTTTTGTTTTTGTGGTAATCGACATTGCGTTGAACGCACATAAAAATTAAAATAAATACAGCACTTACGACTGAAACGGTAGAGGGAAAAACTTAAAAAGCCATAAAGAAGAAGATGCGGAAGAGGAATGAGAGACAGAAAGAGAGAGAGAGAGAGAGATTGAAGTGAGGGAGAGGGCAATGTAACGAATGGAATGTTGTGCGTCTCCTTCAAGGCGTCACGTAGGTGGAAGAAAAACTGAAAAGCGAACTCAAGAGTCGTCGGTTGGACTATGTAGCAATAATATGGCCAAGAATTATGAGACACGCCGAATGGCGACAGGCAAATGGCTGCTAAATTGCATAGAAGAAAGAAAAAGACAGAGAGGGAGAGGGAGAGAGAGAGAGATGTATGAAGGAAAATTGCTGGAACCGTTGTGTTTTTGTTTATAATAAATTAAGTGAAATCTATTACAATTTTCGCTAATATGTGAAGCGCGTGGGTTGCTGCAAGCGAATTCGTTTGTCCGTCTTTTTACAGCAACAATCGATTGCAATCTGCTTTGCTTGTTAAATTACAAGACAGAGACAGAGAGAGAGACGGAGAGAGAGAGAGGGAGACCAAGGCACACAACCCGTTTGGCCTTATGCCTTGTCTTGGTCTTGGGTCTTGGTTTTGGTTTTGGTCTTGGGCTGCCTGTTTGCCAATTTTGTTGTTTGGCATTTTTGCCAACGTTCGACTGTTTCGCTGGAAAAGCCTTGTTTGGGCCTCAACCTCTCAGTCGCTGTCGAAGTCGCAGTTTTAGCCCAAAACAGCAAAGCTGCGTTCGGGCCAATAAGCTGATGCCACACAAAGAAAAAAAAAAGAGATGAGAAGAGAAGAGACGGAAAGGGGAGGGAAGGGAAAAAAATCGCTGGATTTTCTTGGCAACGCTTTTTGGGAAATTGCGTTTCTTGCCGCAGTTTAGTGGACTTCTCTTTCCCTGCGCTTGCCCTCTCTCCATCTCATGTGTAGTTTGCCTTAAGCTGTACAGTGCTTTTTGATTACGGCTCTCTGGCAAAAGGGTCGCCATCCAAGTGTGTGTGTGTGTGTGTATTTGTTCTGTATCTATGTGAATGCTCTTTGTGCGTATGTGTGGGTTGCATTGTGCGAGTTACGAGCTGGCCAAATGACTTTTTGCCCAAACAACATTTCGTACGTTAAGAATAATAGCTTCGCATTCTACTTGTATTTTTTTTATTTTTGTTCATTACGTCATAAAGCCTCTCGATTGAGCTGTGCTATCAAAATGCTGCGATCTCGGTTCGAAATTATCTAATCGATCTTTAGCTGCCCTCGCTCTCTCTCAGAGTGCATCTCTCACACCATCTTTCAGTTCATTGCAGCTCATTAAAACGTCTGCGAAGCGTTTTTTCGCCAGTTTTATTTTCACTTGGAGGCAACCCACGTCGGTTGCATGCCACTTGCCCCATGCCCGCTAATGAAGTGTTATTTCATCTTTATTTTTTTTTTTGCTGTGATATTATTTCTGCCGGCAACTCGCAACTCGCAACTTGAACTTCTCCTTCTCCTCTCGCTTTATAAATTGCTCAATCCAACACCGCACCTTAAATGTGAAGATGCTGCAGCCTTGGCTTGGGCAACGACTTCGATGATTGCTGTTGTTGTTGCTATTGTTGTGTTGTGTTGTGTTGGGTGCAGCACACGCAAACAGAGAATCGACTTGGGGACTGACGACACCTACGCATTCAAAAGCAAATTACAGCTGTGTATTTTTCCCTTCTTGCTTTCACTCGACGTGCTAACTATGTGTAGCTGCTGCCGCAATTAAAGCAAATAGTATGCCGAGTCTTGCCACAAACTCAACTCGAGTTGTGTCTAAGACAAAACAGGCAATTTTCGCTCATCAGCGACAAAAGCGACAACGCCCACAAGCTGCATCGACTACACAAAAACTACTACGAAAAAAAATTGAGCAACATGACAACGTTGACATGCGACATTAAAAGACAAAGCTGAGTTTGCTTGGCGTTTGGCTCTGGGTTTGGGTTTGGGTCTGGGTTTGGATTTGGGTCCTTGGCCCATTGCGTGCCTATCAAGCCGCGATTCTTGAGAGAGAGAAATGTTTGCAACACACGCAAAAAATCGCAGCGCATTAAAATCTGTACGCGTGCGTGCAGCAAAAAAAAAAGGGGGGCAAGAGGCTGGCACATTCATGTTATCAAATAACGTTGCAAATGCCTCGTTTGCCGACACAAATTGCCAGCCACAAAAGAGAAAGAGAGACTAAGAGAGGGAGGCAGAGATAACGTGGCGAAGCAATGAAAGTCGCGCCAGGCAATTTAAATAAATAATTAATTCCCCTCAATTAAGCACAGTGTTGCAAGGGCAGTGTGTCGAGTCTTGCCTCAACCGCTGCTGACCGTTTGTTCCATTTGCCATTTGCCCAGTGAACCGAACCGGTTGCAAGACAATGCGCCGGCTGAGCTGAGCTGAGCTTTTCCACGCTTTTCCATTGATTATTGATTCGCATGAAATTAACAAATTATGTACGCATTCAGTGCACTGCCTCAACTATAGTATATATATATAACATATATATATTCACAATCCGTTTGCAACAATCTTCAGTCGCATCTTTTTATGCAAAGCACAATTCTGCGCTCAGATTTTCGCTCCGAGATTTTCGCTGGATTGCCAAGAAGCCTGTCAAGGCGATTCTCTTCAGGATCTGCTTCCAACTTCATCAACTCGTATGACGCTTCTTTTTTCTTCTTTGATTTTGGTTGCTGTCCGTGACTGTCTGCTTCGCTGCCTATCTTGTGCTCAACTCCTCCTTTTGCCTCTTGCCTTTGGCTCCTACTTGCGGCTAATTTTAAATTCACTGCACGCAACAGTCGCCGCCGTTTAGTTTAGTTTTATATACTGTATTCTTTTTTTCTTGCTTCATTCCGCCTTCGTCTTGGCCTTTTGTTGCCATGTTTTTTTATGCTGTCTCAACTCCTTCTTCTTCTTGCTCCATAAATTCTCCAAAAACTATTTATGCTGCACATAGTTTTTTTTGCATAGCTCGCACTAATTATGCAGCTGGATTTCAGTCCCCGCCCCAACTCCATCTCCATCTACTGCTCAATTCCAATTCCAATCTCAGTCTGAGACTCAGTTGTTGGCCAGGCTAATGTATGCGCGTGGGAGGTTTGGCTGCCTCATAGCCCTTGGCTATAATTCATGGCGCGCGGCGTCGCTGTTTTGAAATTGAAAGAAAATAATTATGAGGCAGCGGAAATTGAATTTCTTATTACAGCCGGCCGCATGGAGGACTTTCAGCCCATCCCCCTGTCAGGATCTGGCCCTCTCGCTTTCTCAATTGCTTCGCGCAAGTGCTGGCAAATTAATTAAAATCCATAAAGTCGCCCTAGAGTCCGGGGGCCAATTTTACAGTGATTGCGACTGCGACTTCAATTCCAGTTTTAGCTACGTTCTCTCTCTCGCAGTTGTGTCATAGGTCAAGGTCTGGTCTCTGCCACTTAATATGTATTGTATTCTGATTTATCGAGGGGCGTGTCACTTGCTGGCTGGCTTGGCTGCCTGCTTGCCATGCATATTTCATTAGAGACAAGGCCAGGCAAAAGTCGGAGCAGGGCAAAATCTTTTGCATATTGAACTCCCTTTTTTGTGTTTTTTTAGTTTAGACTCTCTTGGCACTTGGCACAATATTTCTGTCTGTGCTTCCACTTCGAGCATCGAACTCATTAGTATTTTACATTTTTCAATTTCAGCTTCGGTTTTGGCTTTGGTAAAAACTGCAAAAGGGGCCCAGCCCCCAAAAATAGCACCCTTCACACCTAGACGACGCGTTTTGGCTCCCTTCCTACACTGCACACTAAATCGCTTGGGGCACCGCGTCTCGACCACAAATTACAAATTGAAAGTAGTTTGTATCTGCTGCCGCTGCTGCTGTAAAAATGCAGTTTGCTGCCTTTGCCCCTGGGCTGGGCACAATATTTGGTGAAGAGAGTGAGAGAGAGAGAGGGAAATAAGCGTGCAGCATGTTATGCACTTTTCCTGCGGCTACCGAAAATACAACCCAACAACAAAAAAAAACTAAAATGTGTATACGAAAGATACAGATACAAAGATACAAGGGAAACTTCTAAGTGGCCGAAGCATAAGAAGGCAGCCTAAGAGCTAAACTGGGCACTTGAACCGACGCGTTCTAGAACCTGTTGTTGTTGTCGGTTGCTCTTCGAATCGTTGTTGTCTTTGTCTGCGTTTGCGTCTTGAAAACTTCTTGTTGAGTTCGACTATTGTTTCATTCATGCAGCTGCTTTTGGGTTTGGGATGCTGGCTGCCCTTCAAGTTATTGTGTTGCTTTTTTGGCTGCCTGCCCAAAAGATTTCGTCGTGTCTCTGCTGTCTAGCCCAGAGGTAAGTTGTCCGACGTGAAGAGAGGAGCGAAGAGGGAGGAGGGAGCGGCGACTGGTGGAGCATGTCTAACGCTAACCCATAATTTTGTGCTGGACTCGAGAGAAAATGTGGAAGCAGCAAGACTGCTGCGAGCTACAAGTATGTAAAACTCCTTCGACAACGAATGATTATCGTTCTCAGGTTTTTTCTTCTCTCCCGGTTTTTTTGGGGAAAGGTAAGCCGAAGCTTGAACTCGTATGAATACGAATACTTGTCAGCTTGGACTCGCTTAATTGCTGCTAGTTTGTCTATCCCCAACCCCCCTCCACCGAATGCGACTTCCGTCTGCAGTGCTATTTATTTGTACTATTTGAGCTCATCAGTTAAGTCCGAGAGATACATTTGTATCTTCTCGCTGCTGTTGCTAATCCTTTTTGGTCTAAATACGGCATTAGGCAGGCATACAGAAATAGAGCTATAGCTCTATATAGAGCAGGGGGCGCTCATATATCACATGGGCCAAAAACCTCAAGCAGCTGCGATGACAACAATTTTTGGATGTGGGGGAAAATGCGGAGAAATGCGGGATTAGTAGCCAGCTCTTGCTTGGCTGACTGACAAGAACAGGCCAAAAGTTGCTGCTGTGGCTGCATCTCTAAATGATTATTAATTGCAGCGCTTAAATTTATGCTCACGAGTACCCGAATCTTCTCCTTCAGACCCCACGCATTTGTATTCCCCTAACTCTACGTGCTACAAATGACTAATTCATTGCGTCTATTATGTCTTTGTCTATTTTTAGCAGCCGCATTTGTATATAGACATTTTGTCATTTCATTTCACTTCAATCATTTGTCCATGAGCAGCGCTCGATAACAATCAGTAGATCCGCTTCTTTTTTTTTTTGCTACCTGCAGCGGATCAAGGAGCGAGACCTCGGACTCTTTGTTCCTGTGTAGGTTTGTCTAAACATTTGGACAATTTATTGTCATTTTGTTTTCATATCGAATTCAATGATCTGATATTTAATATGTAAGGAATGTTTTCTCGAATACATTTTTCAGACTCACGCATTATACCACAAAGAAGGAGCCTAGAGAGAGAATTGTGGTGACAACATACCTGCAAGTAGAAGAATAATAAAAAAAATTATGATTAATACACAGTTTTGCTTGAATTATGTAAATTATGTAAAGTAGAAGTTCATCTTGTCTGCAAGATTAATAACTTCCTGGGATTCCTTAAAAGTTGCCAAAATGAAATTACCGCAGCAACTGTCATGTTGACAGCCTTTTGGCTGCGCAATAAAAGTAATAACAAACTGCAATAGCAACAAAAACAACAACAACAACAACAACAATCACTATGCCAAGATACAACAATAGGAAAAGTAACGACGTTTTTGTTAAATTAAAACTTTATGAGGCATTAAATGGTCAACAACAAAGCAAAATTGCCAAAACGAAAAAAAAGAAAAAGAAAAGATACAAAAATGAAAATAATAATAATAATAATAAAGAAGGGAATAGGGAGGAAGTTGCAAGAGAAGAAGTTGTGCGTTCAATAGCATCAAGTAAAAAGTCATTAAGCCCGCCGACAACAACAACAACAACAACAACAACAAGAACAGCAACAACAACAACAATAAACTGTCTGTCAGTTTGTCTCGCTCTTGCTTCTCTTTTATTCCCGACTCTGGAGTCTGGCTTCCTCGCGGAATGACAGTCGGGCACAGGTCATTAGACCCACGGCGTCTAAATTGCATTATCAACGCCAATAACGGGACACGAGCAGAGTTGCCAACCTCCCTCCCTCTCTGCCTCTCCCCACAAACACGCTACTTTTGCTGGTAGTAGCAGTAGCATCATAAAAATGTCATTATTTGTCAACGCCATCAACATAGTGTATTGTAGTCGAGTCTATTGTAGCCAGCCGTAGGGGTGGCAACCCTACTGCCCAAAAAATCGGGGTGTGAACATATGGCCAGCCACAGCAGCTATAGCTACTGGCTAGCAATCTTTTGTGCCAAAAACTGCAATTAATTATTTTTTATTAAGTGTTCACTAGCTGCATCAAAAACGTGGGGAGGGTTTTTCTTCAGCTTTAGGGTTTAGGGTTGTAGGTTGGGCTGTGTCTCTGTGGAGGGCTGCTGATAATTGCTAAATTTGTTAAGTATTATCGACTGCCATTGCACATTTAATTATGAAGACATGTGGCGACGACTACGCTGACGACAGTTGTGGCTAATGACATTAGACCCGGGCTTTAGGACTCTGGACAACTCTGGTCGCCGTCGAATCCAATGGCAACGCATCCAGACCGGAAACCCAACACATAATCCGTGGCATTTGCGGCCGAGTGTTCAGCATCTCTCTCTCTCTCTCTCTCTCTCTCTATCTCTCTGTCTAGCTCTCTAACAACCCCTTCGAAGCGAGCGGGTTGCGGTTTTGTTCTGTGGAAATTTGATGCGGATAGAAATATGCAAAATATTACAAAAATTGTTGGCTAGCAGAAATAGAGAGGGAGAGAGGGTTGCCTTTAAAACTTTTGGCTAAGCGCCGCATGTGTGCAGACATTTTTATGTACAATTTTTTTAAAGCGAGTTGCAAGAGGGAGAAAAAAATGGGGGAAAAGAATGGGATGCGAGAAATCGGTGAGTGACGTTGACAGTTTGCATTGTGTCAGTTGTTGACTTGCAGCCACAGCAGCGTGCAACAGCAACAACAACGGACAATATTTGTTTTGTATGCTTAACTTTGCTTTTTCAACATTTTTCTTATGGCTTGACAGCAGCTAAGAGGAGATAAGGGAGAGGGAGCAACGATTGGATCCCCCTTTGACTTAGCTGCTCATTTGCGCAATGCGAATCCTTGGCATTTCATAATTTGGATACGACCCCCAATTGTCTGGAAAAAAAAAAAAACAGATTGCTTGGCACATGACCCAGTTCACTAGAGAAATGTTGGCGAGTCAAGGAATTTCACTAGTATACAATCATTGTACAGAGAGATTTTCAACACGCTCTTCAACAAATTCTACTAGAAATTTTAGCTCTACTTTTTCTTTTAATACCACTTTATCTACTTCTTAAATTTTTCTCTTTCAGATGCTGCAAATGTGCTGCTGACATTAAAAAATGGTTTTTCCCCACTTTGAGATTGAAAGGCAACCCTGGCAGGGGTTACCTGCTGCACTTCCAAGAACTTTGACAAGCCGTGACCAATGCATTCGGCACTCAGCTCATCAAAGCAGTGAACGAAAATCGACAGACAGAAACTGAAAGCTTTGGGCTCACAAGTTTCGAATATGATTATGAATATATATGAATATGAGTGATTAACCAATACGAATTGATTGTCTACACTCAATCCACACAGAGACAGAGACAGAGGCACTTATCCTTGTGCGGGAGGCGACTTGTCTCTCAGTTGCTTGTCAGTTCTTTTTTTTTGCTGCCAGCTGCTGAACGTTGTTCCTCTCCCATATTATTTTATTTTATATTTTTTTGTTGCTTGTTTTGTGTTCTGTGGTTATTTTGTTATTTTTGCCTGGGTGCTGGCTGTCAGAACTGACAAACGCAAATGATTTATGTGTGTTTGCATGCGTGTAAATGTCATTAGGCCGCTGCAGGAATCGACAAAAAAAAAGTGTAGGGAAAGGCAACGCAGACTCCTCGCGATGTGCTGTGTGCATCGATTTGCTGTCTTTGACTTTGCCATTGCAAAACTGTTGACATTTGTTGTTGTACCTCTTGCCCCTCGATCCACGCACGCACGACTTGCCCCAAAAGCAGCCACAGTCACAGTCGCAACAACAACAACAACTATCGACCAGATTTGACATTAAATAATGAGTTATGCCGCTGACGGCTGAGAATTTGCAACATGCCAGTTTTGGAGGAGCTCCAGCTCCAACTTGAGGAGGAAATCGGCGTGGGTTGAAGTTCGCTTCGAATCACTTTTCGAGTGGGCGTTGTGCGTGCCACAAACTCAACTGCTGCCTGGGAATTAGTCATCACTGAATTCTCTTTCTATTAATATGTAGTTTGTTATGTTTCTTTTCTTTGCTTTTTTTGTTTTTTTTTTTTTTTTTTTTTTTTTCATGCCAATTCATCATCTGCTTTGACTTTGCATCTGTTTCCTTTTTGCCATTTCCACTTGGCTGCGTTTTCCCTACTCACATGTTTATAGTTTGCCTCTTCCCCCCCAACCCAAAAAATCTTGCCCCATATATTCAGCTACTTTAGTTCTGTTTTTTTACGCTTTCGTTGGATGTTGATGGCCACTTAATGCGTTTGCTACCCACATCACATGGGTGGCTCCTCGCTCCTCGTGCATCTTCATCAACGGCAACTGTCAGTCGTCCATCAGACAGACAGACAGCTAAATACAGCAATGTGCAAAAAGAAATTAACATTCTGTGGCGCCTGCGCGCAGCTCTACAAGCTCCACAACTGGCTTGACTGAATGTCTAATTAAGTTGCCGCTGTTGCCTCTGTTGCTGTTGCAGTTGCAATTGTCTGGCTGAGGTGTGCAGCTTGCTGTCGCAGTTTTAAATTGCCAGTTGGCGGCGCAGTCGCATTAAGCGCATAATATTTGCTTTTATTAAACGCTTTTTGCTGCCGCAAGAGACGCCTTCAAGTTGAGAAACCGGCTACTGTTTCGCTGTTGTTCACTGTCTAATAGCAACAATTGTTGTTTGTTGTTGCTGCCGTGTTGTTGTTGCTGCTGCTGCTGTTGTTGTCAGGGGGTCGGGCCACATGTGTTCGTGTTGACAGCTTGGCATATATATTTTGTAGCCTTCTTGTTTTTGGGTGCAGGCTGACTGCAACTATTTATTCGCATATCTCTGCACTTTTTTGTTTCTCTCTTTTTACTGTAAAGTTTAGTTGACTTTGCCTAAAACGTTGCTCGAAGGCAATGCAGCTAACAATAACAACCAAAAGGCAGCTGCATCTGCGTGTAATTGCCTCAAGTTGATGTTGTTAACAAGCATCTCTTGCATTATTTTGTTTTTGCAATTGAAAAAAAAAAACACACTTAGCTTTGGAATTAAGCAATCTAACATATGTTGGCTGTTATGCAAGTCGAGTGTGTGTGTGTGTGCGTTGCATGCCCAATTGTGATGTAAAGTGTTAAGTGTGACAACCATCAAATTTTCGATAATTATCTAACAAGTTGATGAGGAAAATTTCTATGTCAAAAAAGGTAATTTATTTTAAAGTCAATTTAGCTATACTATTTACTATCGTTCAGTGTGACCAGCCTACTAATTAATTAAGTTGGCTAGGCCACAGTTTTTGATATTAAATGACTTTTAAAGATTGTGCACTGATTTAACTACAATTTACAAACAGTGTGACCAGCCTACTAATTAATGAAGTAGGCTTGGCCACACTTTTTGACATCTTATGCATCCCAAACATGTTTTCTAATAAAAAAAATAAACAACGGCGATGGCGATGTGGAGAATGCCAGTGCTGCCAACTTTTGACCAGCAAAAAAAGCTGTTTTTGACGGTATGAATGGAGAAAAAAGCTCAAAATAATTATTAAAAAATCCAAAAAAAAGCTAAAAACAAATGTATCAAAAAAAGAGAAAAAATTTCTTCAAAAATAACAATTTATTAAGTTCATTTTTGTTTAAAAGATAAAGATTTGCATTATTTTATCGTTATCTCCTTAGTCTGTCTCATTTGCGTATGACATATTAGTGCCTGTCATCTGCAGATATTTTATAGGCACTTCATAGTCGACGCAGCATTTTCCCATCCGTCACAATCCGATTCTCTATATTACAATAAAAATGAATAGAGTATATCTTTTGCTTGAAATTAATACTTTAACTTATGCTTAGAGTGCATTCCTTAAATTGGATTTAATTAGGTTAACCTGGCAAATAGCCAGAAATCGCGTATGACCAGGGCAAACACAATATTTGGATGGCCACAGTTGCCAACTCAAAAAATCTCCGGTTTTCACCAGAATCTTTAAAGACCAAAATTTGTTTGTGTTACTGATGTTGGCCCACTTGATCAAATGGTCAATCGATACGCCAACGCATTTTCTGGATTGTTTATAAGTGACTATCGTAAAACTGTCACTTTTCCATATTTTGTACTTTTGTTTTAACAACACAAAAAAAAGTTGGGAAAAAGCCAACAGAATTTCTAAAAAAGCTAGAATTCCCGCTTTTCACAATTCCCGCAATTCACAAATTTTTCCCGCATTTAGCCTTCAAAAAAAACCAGTTTTGACGGGAAAAAATCCAAATTGGCAGCACTGGAGAATGCAAAGATTCTGTTCATTTTCACTTATTATTATATGATTTTAAAAGATTGTGCACTCACTTGACTGCATTTACAATCGTTCAGTGTGACCAGCCTTCCCTAGTTTAGTGCCAATTAATCAAGCAGGCTTGGCCACACCTTTTGACATTTCCTTTATTGTAATAAGCAAAAGTTACTTAGCGTTTTCCAATAAAAACCGAAAATACTTCAACTTTAACCATGAACATTCCAACTGGCGATGTGGAGCGTGGCAAGAAACTGTTTATGCAACGCTGCGCCATGTGCCACACCATCGAGGCTGGTGGCAAGCACAAAATGGGACCCAATCTGCATGGTCTAATCGGTCGCCAGACGGGCAAGTCGCCAGGATTTCCATACACTGAGGCCAATAAAGCCAAAGGCATCATTTGGAACGAGGACACGTTGTTCGAATATCTGGAGAATCCCAAACGTTATATTCCCGGCACCAAGATGATCTTTGCGGGACTGAAGCAGCCCGGCATAAGAAGTGATATAATTGCATTTTTAAAGACGGCAAGCAAATGAATACAACGATTAATTAATGCTAAAAAGATGTGTAATAATGTGAGTTTAGTTGGGAGATAATTCACTTTATAATTTGATGGGAAATGAACATGAAATTAAGTTGTCCTCAGTTGTATTTCCCTTTAGTTCGTTGCTTTGCCTCAATTATACGATAATTTACAGCTGAATGTAATTCATATTAGTTGCTTTTGTTGCTGTTGTTGTTGTCAAGTTAATGTCCTTTGCATAAGCGCACGTCTGTCGCGTTTTCATATCCTTTTTATATGCCTTAACACATTTAATTAACAAAGCAATTAAGCAGAGAGAAATGTCAAACCGAGAGAAAGCAAACCAAAGAAGAAAAGCATTTTAATTTAATTTATATTGTGCGAGGGTGTGTGTGTGTGTGTGTGTGTCAGTGTGTGTGTGTGTGTGAATGTGGCAACACTTTTCTCATTCGCCTTGGCGAGCTCAACTGCTCTGGCGTTGTTATTGCAAAATAATGCGTTGCAGTCAGTTGAGTGTGCGAATGGGATGCAAAATGGACGAAGGACTCGACTCGGCCGTGATGACATTTTTATTGCTGACAACAAACAATAACAGCACATCTATAGCTCTAGCTCTTTCACTCGCTCTTTTGGGTTCTTCGCGCAGTCCCGCTCAAAACAAAAGGCAAATTTATGCATAGCAAAGAATTTTTTAATTAAATTTTACACACAAACGCACAAGCTGTGCTGTGCTGAAGTTGAAACTGGAGCTGAAGCGGTGTGCTGAAGAATCAACTTATTTTCTATTTTTTTGGGTGAAACATTTTAAAACTTTTTCGGCAAAGCAATCATCTTAAGCGACAGACGGAGAAACGGAGAAGAGCTCTGTTGAGGGACGTCAACAATTTTGAACACTTCATCGGATTACAATTCTGTGTCGGCCTCCCTTTGAGGCAGCGGCGATGTGGCAACGCCTTACAAAGCGATCTGTCACTTTTGACACTTAACAACACTCGAAACGCATCGCATCGCAACGGAATGGAACGGAACGGAACCAATGATCAGCATTGTGAGGGGTGTTAATTAACTTCACTCACAGAACATAAATCAAAAATTCGCTTGAATTTCTCTCGTGTGCGTCGCAAGTCGCAAGTCAAGCGCAAAAATGCATTCAATGTGCTGTTCTGTTAATGTCAACATCATGAGGTATTGCGTTATAAAATGCAGCATCATTTTGTGAAGCAACATCGATCATGACAGCAATAAAAGCACAAAGAGGGAACGAGGGAGAGACTGACACAATTTGAATGTCAACTTCTCAAAATGGAACCCAACCCCGAATTAATAATAATTCTTTCTGACATTACACTACACCCTCTCCCCCTCTCTCTCTCCTCTCACCAACTCTTTCGTTTTGTATCTGACTGTTGTCCATGTGTAACTGTTTAACCCTACTATGTGTATCTGATGCCCCACCCTAAACGTCGCTTCTCGTGTTGTTTAAGTTGCTCTTTAAGCAACGATCAATCATAAAAAAAAAAAACAGTACAGAACAAACAAAAAAGCATTTCATGTACCATGCAGATTCCAACATATTTCACGATTCCCTTGTTCGTTATTATTATTATTATTTCTTGAGCTTTGCCGAGTGTGGGGGCACTTTTGACATTTTAAATACTGATGGCGTTTGTGCACACTCGTTATTCTTAATGTGATACGTTATTTTTGTGATACGTTATTTTTTGCTTGTTAAAAAAATACCAAAAAAAAAAAAAAAAAAACAAAGAATATATAGCAAAATTTGTGAGGGTTTCATTTACCAACTTTAGTGCTCATAAATCAATGACGAAATCTTTATTGTTTGTTAGCGAGCAAATCAAATCAACTTGAACAATTAATTACACTATTTCATAAGTTATTAATGGTGATGAAACGAAGTTCTATAAACGGAAAGATTATTATTTAAATGAGGGCTTTAGCCTAAAGGCGATATTTGCACAGCTCTGTGCGAATCATCAATGAAAATATTATTTTCCCACATCATAGCAAGCGTTGCAACCTGCAAACATGAAATGCGAGTCGAGCAATGCGTAAAAAGGGGAGGGGAGAATGAAATTATAAGTGAATTAAAGCGCGGCATGACGAAGCCTCCAGACAGGTAAACCAGTCAAGCTCCACTCGATGTTGGAATGGAGTCGAAGCCAGTTCAAGTGTTTTATGCTATGCCAGGGTACAGTTAGTTGGTCGTAGTCGTGTGGAGTCGCCGGTTCAAGCGTTAAGGTCAATCAACAGACAGAAAGAGAGAAGGAGATGAGGTGAGAGAGAGAGAGGTGGAGAGAGAGAGACAGCAATTCTCGAGGCGAGGCAAGTTTAAAATTCTATTTGCTGCACAGCGGCAATTTAGCAGCTTATGACAACCAGCAGCGTTTGCAACTGAAAGAGAGAAACAGTTTTGGGTGTGAGTGTGGGAGTGAGAGGAAGTAGTAGTGTATGCTGATGTTATTCCACTGCTGCTGCTGCTGCAAGACTAACTGCTGGGTAATCACATGCGGTGCAGCTTAAGCGTTGCCAAGGCAGCCACAAAATCCAGCTCAGCTCAGATGCATCTCCAGCTGCCATCGCGTCGACATCGTGTGCCATCAATGGAGTCTGCATAGCCAAGCAGGATAAACTGCATTTCCATCCACTCCCACACTTACCCCTTTCCCCTTTCGCCTACCCCTTCCACGTGCAACTTCACTCGCACTGTTGCCGAAAAGTCTGATGTATGACTTGAGATAAACTGCAAGATTGCTTTCTGTTGGCAGCTATACTCTACACTTGGGCATCAGCGACTTAATGTTGCAGGCGATTGTAGTGTACTAAGGATTAACACAGACTTTTCTTTGGGTTTTCTTTGTCAACTTATTTCTCTTCCAAGTATTTACATTTCTTAATAACTCAGCTAAAAGAATCCATCCATTCATTCATCCATCTATCTAGCTCATATTTATAGCAGAAGTTATTATTATCACAGCATTAAACTCTAGCAAACACTAGCATAGTGTTGAATAAGGCTAAACTTTTAGTAATGAATTAAGGGACAGTTTTGAAGAACATTAAATTTTTGTATATAAAAAAAGCATAGTAAATTCGATACTAGTATAGGGTTGAATAACGCTAAATTTATAGTTTTACTAATGAATTGAATGACAGTTTTGAAAAACGATAGAACTTTCTATATAAAATAGAAGTATAGTAACAAAAAATATTCAAACTATTATTTAAAGTGCTGCTATTATTTCTCTAATTATAATATATGTTTGTAATATTCCTAATATTATAACCTTACTATATTCACAACAATATTCTAAGCCATCGTCACGCATTTGTGACATTTTGTCCTTTTACCACTCAAGACACTTTTCATAATACACTTATCACTTTCATAATACATAAGCTAACTAAAAAAATCTTTGCTAATACTAAAGTAATCGAAATATATTTCGTAGTTAAGTTCGTTAAAGCAGTGTTGCACAACGACATGTCAGTGTTGGCAGGCGCTTCATTATGGTAGCTCATCAACTGGCTGCAACGCATCATTCATGGCAACTGTGGCATGCCACACACAATGCCAAAACATATGTGCCCCCCTCTGTTTTTTTTTCGCAAATGTGAATGACAAGAACTTAGCTAGACAGCTAGATTCCCTGTATGCTATATTTGTTGCTTTTTGTGTGCCACTTTCTGCGTCGCATATATCACGCAACTCAACCCGAAAATACAGGAGAACTAACAGAACTGCCAGTTTGCCATTCGGTTTTCGTGAGCTGCATGTGGATGAAAATGATGATGAAGATGACGATGATGATGATGATGATGATGCTGCCCCATCTCCAACTCCAACTCGAAGTTCTTCTACTCAAAGTCTGTGTGTGCCCAGGGCCCAGTCATGGCTGCTTTTGGCTGATGATCCCATGCGCAGTTTTCAAGAGGCAACAACATCAAGGTTAATAGCTGGAAGAGTGCGCTTTTTAGTTGCTGCTTGCAACAACTGCTGCTGCTGCTGCTGTTGCTGTGGCAGCTCCTGCTTGGGAAATGTACACCGCTTTACCGTTGTGCTAAACATTTAAGCAGCTCATTTCCTAGGAAATCATCGAAATGGGCACACAGACGACGATGTCTATTTTTGGGCTAATGATGCGCTTTGGCTTCGGCCAGAGCTCAAGAGCATCGTTTGGGTTCGGATTTGCTCGCTGTTGAAAGAGACAGAGCGAGAGAGAGAGAGAGAGAGCGAACGATGGTGCTATCAAATGTGGCATCAACAGCGGCGGCAGCGACTGCAAAAGCCACTCGATGTCCATCATTCATTTAGCCCCATGTACGAGCCATGTTTATGTTTATTGACTGTTATGGACATGAGTCACAGTTAGACGACAACGACAACGACAACAGCAACGGCAACGACGACGACGACGCGATTTTAACGGAAGTGTTACAATGAGACATTACGAAGAGGCCCTCGATAGCTGCTCAACTGTCCCTCGGCTGCCAGTTTCATGATGTCCAAGGCCCATTACCATTGCCCTGTCAGTGTCAGTCTCTCTCTCACTCGCTTCCTCTCTTCCTTTCTCTCTTCTTCCCTGTGTGTATGTGTGTGGACTCGGGTTATTTGCTTAAGTGCAAATATGAGCAACTATTTGCTAAATGACAGTTATTGCTGATTAGCTGTCAGACATTTTGACAGCATGAAGAATGATTCGCAATTTTCGCAGAAGCAAACCTGACTCGACCTCCTTCTCAACGATTCCTTGAGTCGAGTCGAGTCGAGTCGAGTTCAAGTCCGCCTGCAGTTAATGATGTAGCATATGGTTAATTAGAACATTAGTCTCTTCGGTTGCTTGCGACTGCAACTTGCCCAGTAAAAGCAACTTTAAATCATTAGCCACAACTAAGTAGGAGAGAGCTGTCAAAGCCTGCTGCCTGCTGAGGGCTAAGTGCTTTTGCGAATGGGTTAATGTGAAGACTCCGAACAAGCTGCGAGATTCTAATAAGTTAATTGCGCCAATTGATCGATCGGCTGCATCGTCCTCGGACTCAACTCCAAGTTGGGTATTTGTAAGCTTAACAAGCTGCCCAAAAATAGAGCCGAAAATTACGCATGTCTAAGCCAAAGCACACACAAATTATGAGGCAACTACAAAAAAAACTACAGAAACTAGGCAGAAGGCAATAAAAAGCAATCACTTTGTAACCGAAAACGTTTCGGGGCCCAAAGAAAGAAAGAAGCTGGAGTCCAGGTCTAAATCGTGTGTACCTGTGCCGATCCCAGCTCGCTGCTAAAAATTAAATATGGCCAAAAGCGGCAGCAGTAGAGAACGAGTTGCAATCGTTTGTGGTGCCTTCTTGCTCTTTTGCTATTTCGCCTTATAAGGTCGCGCACATAAATAAGCACAGCGAATATAGTATAGACAATATATATTGCAAACTGGACTTGGGCATCGACAGCAACAGCGACTTCGACTGCGGCAGCAACAAAAGCTGCAGCACAGCGGAGCACAGCACCACATCAACAATTTGAACAATCAACTGATGAGAAAAGGAAATGAAAAGTCAACATAGGCCACAATACAAGAGGCAAGAGGCAAGAGGCAAAGAGCTAAGCCGGCTGGCAACATACAGAATGCAGACAAAAGCCGTGGAAAAGTGCGCATTAATGTGGATGCCACAAGGGGAATGGAGATGGAGATGGAAGTGGAGGTGGAGGTGGAGGCTAGGCCAACTGACATTAGCTGACCGCAAAAGGCCTTTGGCTCAGTCCAATTGAGGCGCAACGAGCAGTTGAAATTAAAATTACTTGAGCGCAGAGAGAGAAAACTTAGAAAACTTTGCGAGGCACAAATTTAAAAACAAATTGTAGTTAGAGATAAACAAGCGAGCTCAAAGATTGTTAGAATTATGTAGCTAATTGATGGGAAGAAGAAAGTTCTTCTTCGCTTTTCATTTCACATGCTTTGAGACCAGCGATCTTCAATCGATCGATCGCTGGCATCGATACCACACATTCATTGCTGCATCGTTTCGATTTTGTGGCGTGCTATTAAATTGTAAATTGCTTGGGCAGCGCTGCCGCTGCGGCTGCAACAAACGTGTCTGAATGTCGTATTCCACTTTACTTCACTCTCCTCCCAAACTCTTCTCTTCTCTTCTCTGTCTCCTTTGGCACATTGCCTGCAACGCATCGTGAATCGTGTGCAATTTGCTCAGGTCCAGCCCCGTCGATCTGTCCCGAACTCAACTCGATCCAGCTTAACCACTTTTGCTGAAGCTTTTCGCTGATTGTCGTCTCTGAACGAGTCTCGTTCCTCTTCGGCTAATCAATTTTAGCTCGATTCTCGATTGTGTCTCTGCTGCGGTTTATCAACGCTTTATTACACTGACGTTTTGTCAATTTGATTGCTTTTGATTTAACTTTGTTTTTTTTTTCTCTTCTTTTGTTGTAGTTTTATTTTTAGTTGACAGCTTGTGCCGAAGCATTTTAAGCGCTTTACTGCAAAGAGAGACCTTGAATTGTCTCGTCGTTGCGTCTCTTGAATGTTTACTGTAGTTAATGGCTGTCTGTTTAATTGCTTCGCTGTAACAGTTTGTGTTCAATTTGATGCCTCACCTTAAATGGTCACTTCGATCGAACGGCGGGCGGCACTTTCAATTTTTTTTTGTTACTTCAGTTTTTATTTTCAACTATTTCACTTTCATATGCCGTCGCTCTATTATTATTATCAGAGTTGCTTTTGCTGTTATTGCACTTGATTTTTATGCAATCACCCGCTGGCTGTTATTTGGTGCAAATCAATAGCTTTTCCCATTTCATTTTATGCTCTCGAGCACAATTTCAATTTTGTGTTTTTTTTTTCTCTCTGGTTATGCTGCAGGTGAAATATGTTTTTCAATAAATTGCTTTTTTTCTATTTTCAATTTGAAACGTTTGTTAGATAAACAAAAACTAGTTGTGTTTATGCCCAAAAATTGACTGTGAACATTTCCTGGAAGGGTTAATAAACGCAGCTGGCTCAATCATTTTTCACACGTCCTATTTAGTGTCAAATCTGAGCTGATCTATGCAAATTAAATGGTCATCCGATAAGCTACAAAATAACTTTAAGAACTCGCTTGTGTTTTAATGTGCCATATATCATGGTCAAATCGCTCAACGATCGTCGTCGCTTGTTTTGTGTCGTCTCACATTTCACATGGTCTTTTCTCAATTCTCTCATCATTCTCTCCTCCAGCCCAAAAGCATGTCAACTACCTGTGAGCACATCTGCCACACACTATTGTGCCTTTCACTGGTTTGTCTGGTGTCGGTGCCAAATTGACAACTTTATTGCCTCTAAGTATGGTTAATGACCGAAAGCCAAAAAGCACAAAATTCTTGTCAACGAGCTGCGCAACCAAAGCGCAACCATTAACCAAACAACAAAATAATGTCAAATGTTTTTAATTGTTTCTTTCATATAACACAAAAACTCCAATCGTCGAGATTTTGCGTGGGTTGCCATTCGCTTTTGAGGGCAAACGCCTCTGCGGATTTCTTTCTGTGAACAAACAGGGAGATGAAGGAGGATCGCTTTGAAATGCGCCGACAACAAAATATATATGTATGTATGTATATGAAATTGACTTTGGCATGGTCACAGCACACATGTGATGCCACAAAGAGACCAGAGACCAGAGACCAGGCCACTGATTAATATCTCACAAATTTCTGGCTCTTTGATGAATTATTTCTCAACTCACACTTCTTGGCCGCGATTTGTTCTGGCACCCGCGCCCCCGCACTCTCCTTGTACCACATAAATAAATAAAAAAAAAAAACTTAGCACAATTTCTCGTTTGCGTTGTGTTGTTGTTGTTTGTTTTGCGTTTTGCGGTTGCTCGATTTTTATGGCTTGTTTAAATGCTTTTTGGCCTCGGTACATTTTGGTTCAATTTTGTTATTGTTTTCCTCTTGCTGTTGCTGTTGATTTTGCAGCAGTCTTTCAGGCAGTCTCTTTATGGCACTCAAAATTTATAAGCAAAGCTGATTGATTGAGTTATTCGCAATGCGCAATGAAGACAGAAAATAAACGTGTAAACAATTTATGCGAAGACGTTGCGTCGCCTTCGTAGATTTTTGTTTCGGAGAACTTGCTTAAAATTTATGCAGCTGATTTAAACATATGATTCGTAAACTCTGTTCTCTGTTAATTTCCATTAAATTCGGCTGACCTGCATTCCAATTGATTCGTTTATGAGAATTAATGACTCAAGTGGTGTAAATTTTCGTCTAGGATGTGGGGCGATTATCTTCTACGTCTCTAGCATTAAGTGCAGCCCTCTCTTGCAGTTTGCCCCGAGCAATTTAATTTCCATTTAAGGCACCCAACACCAAAGCGACTTGGCCAAATGATTAATTAGTCTTTGGCTGCGTCTTTGCTGTGGTCTTTGCTTTGCCGCTTTTGCGACTCTTCAAAACTGAATCCAAGTGATGCTTTAATAATCGCATACAAAACTTTTCCATTGTGCACTTTCGGTTCGAAACGTCAAATACTAAATCATATTTTTCATTGCTAATTGTTTGTCTCTTTTGTGTGCTGTGCGCTTTCTACCAAATTAAACCTAAACTATGCTGCGCATCTTCTGAGAGCTCTAATTGCTTGGAACGGGATTAAGTTGTGCCTCTCGCTGATGTTGATGTTCCCCAGCTGATCTCGAAGACTATTGTATTGCAATTACCTGGCACCCAGAGAAAGTGAAAGTTGCGATCACGCATTTGATAATTTTGCTTACTCCAAAGTAAGAAAGATAGACTTACGCTATGTGGGAGTGAGTTTTGAAAGCGTTACATACCTGCAAATAAAATAAAAAGAAATGCCATTATAATTTTATATATATTTTTAAAAACAAAAATAGGAAAATATTATGTACTTAAATAAAATTTGAAATAAATATGTAATTACATTTAAATTACATAGAAATTTATGTAAAATTTGCATGGTAATTTGTCGCAGCACTTTAAGGCCTGACCTAATGCCCTTTTCAAGCATTTAGCGTGCCCCAATTAGAGTGTCAAAGCACTCACACAGCTCACGGCTTATTTAGGGTTGCCAATATTATTTAATTTTCATGGCTACCTCCCGCACTCTCCGCTCTAGGGGCGGCAACCGTCGTCAAACAGTTGCAGAAAACTGTCAAAAAATAAATATTGACATTGCGTTGTAATAACGCTGCATTAACGTTGCCCCTTAGCACCGTTATCGCGTCCGTTGACCCAAAATGGCGACCAACGACGGAAATGAAAAAGCAAAGCCCCCCAAAAAACAAAGTCCGCATCGCGCATTCTCCATTTGCCATTCGCCAGTCGGCAGCCGAAAGCTTAATAATGTAAATTTCGCTCTAAGCTATTTCCAAAGACTAATGGTGCGTTTAGTTCGCAACCCTCCCTCCCTCCTCCATCAACAAAAAAGGAAAAGCAGCAGAAAAAACAACGCACACGTCACAAGGTATGCCGAAGGACGTCGCATGCGGAATGCGGCATGTGGCAGGGAAAATCATCACGAGCCGCAAGTTTGCGTGTCGCCAGCTGAAATGTCGTTTGCCGTTTGCTGAAACATTATTAAGCACCAAAGATTATGCAAAGAAAAACAAAGCAGGGGGAAAAACCAATATGGCCGCTGCAGAAAGAAGCAGAAATGGTTTTTAGGGGGCGAGTGGGGCGAGTGAAAGGAAAGCGTTTTGCGCGTTGCCTCATTATACGCTTGTGCAAACAACTTGAACAGTTTGTATAGCATCTTTTTAGGCGCATTTCAAGACCGGAAACGAGCTGCTCCAAAAAAGCATACGTGTGGCAGCTTCCCTTCAGCGTTCTGCGTGCCCCGTTTGTTTTTATTGTGTTTTCTTTTGGGTGCATAAATTTGATTGCTGGAGACATTTTCAATTGACATTGAATTGATCGTCGACGCAAGGAATACACAAGTTAGAAAGCGACAGTTGAGAGTGCTCGACTGTGAGATACCAGAAAATGGTAAAAATGTTAAAATACACCAACTAATATACCAAAAAATACTAATAATTCTTGGTATGACGGTAATCTTTTACATTTAAGATGCTACCGAAAACGGTACTGTTATTAAAATATACTAAATTAATATACCGGAAAAATACTAAAATATACCAAAAGTTTTATTGGCTTTCTATATACTTTTACATTTAAGATGCCACTGGAAACGGTGTTATCGTTAAGGTATACTAAACTAATATACCAAAAAAATTCTGAAACATGCTAAAACTTATATTTGGTATAATGAGCTACTTTTACATTTAAGATGCTACCAAAAACGGTACTGTTATTAAAATATACTAAATTAATATACCGGAAAAATACTAAAATATACCAACAGTTTTATTGGCTATGTACATACTTTTACATTTAAGATGCCACTGGAAACGGTGTTATCGTTATGGTATACTGCATTAATATACCGAAAAAATACCGAAACATACTAAAATTTATATTTGGTATAATGAGTTACTTTTGCATTTAAGATGTTACCGAAAACGGTATTAATCTTAAATTTTACATAATTAATATACCAAAAAAATACCCAATCATACCAAAAGTTCTATTTGGTATAACGATTTACTTGTACATTAAAGATATGCCATTTAGTGATTGTTTTACTTAATAAGATTGCAACTTCTTATGAGATCGAAGATGCTTCCTTTAGCTTGAAAGCATGAATACTCTTCTTCTTTTACTGAAGTGTGTGTATAAAAAGCAAGTAAGTCCTAACTCACCTCGGCTAACTAATCGCTTGCTTTTCCCGCCCTTTAAAGCTTCCCCCGCTGTGTGTCAATTGTGGGCGTTTTTCGTCTAACACGTTTCCTGTACTCTGTACTTCTCCCTCTCTCCCTTGACTAAGTGGCTGACTGAGCGGATGTCCTGGGTATTATTATTTTTTTTTTTTATTAAAAATAAAAACAATAACGACTGTCACGCATTCCCCCCTGAGATATAACATACGTATACGAATTACGTATGCGTTGAGTTTTGCAGCCCTTTTGCCTTGCTTTCATCTTTATGTCACCGCATCGATTTTCTTTTTACTTCTTTCCACTGGTTGTGTTTTTCTTTTTTTCGTGGCTTTGGCTTCGCATCTTCATCAGACTGCCACTTAAGAGTTTGCTCCCCCCTCGTCTTGTATCTTCTGTCTTCGGTTTATACCCTTGGCTAAAATTGTTTGTTTGGGGATTTGCATGTTTTTGCACACGCTTCGTTCTGCATACACTTCCTCCCCTCTTGCTCTCTGCACACGCTGCTGTCCAACCCCGCTGTCTCTATTAGAAGTTAACGCATATTTATTGTCGGTTTTTGCACCTTGAGCCAGCGTTTTCATCTGTTTCCCACCTCCCCACCCCCCGATCTATGTTTGGCTTTTATGCTCCAATGGAAATGTTAATAAGCGTTTGTGTTTTGCTGTTTTTCTGCTTCACCTTCATCTTCAGCTTCAGCTTCTGTTTGGTTTGTCTTGTTTGTTTGTTGTTGTTGCCACCCCGCTGCAACAAAAGCCTTTAGCGCCTAAAATTAGACCTCGAGAAGAGCTCAGAGCTCGACAACTCAATCAGCTTGATTAACATTTTACTTTCGTTCTCGTTCTCGTTCTCAGTCACAGTCTGAGTCTGAGTCTGATTCTGGTTCTCGGTCTCAGTCTCAGCCACTTGCTTAGCATTAACTGCCGTCGACGTCTCAAGTGTTTGAAGATGGCAGCAGGCATTCGAGGGCGGAGGATGGAGGAACGAGGGTTGGATGAATGGCGATGAAGTGGCTTTTTGGAGAGCGCTGAGCCTGATTTCACTTTGGCCACAATGGATTTATTGTTTGCATTCACAGCACACAGACAGACTTGTGCCGAGCTGTGTGCTAAAAGCCTCTCTACGACAGCCACCAGGAAGGAAGGACACGCTCCTCCTGATGGATAGGCAAAATGCCAGGCTAAGCAATTTCAAGTGCCATACAACATAAACTTGATATAGCAACGACTGATCTCAGTTTTGTACCCATCATGACTCACAATCTATGCCAAGCGGGTGTAATTTGAAGCGCTTTAGCGTCTCTGGCAAGGTCAGGGATTGTGATGAAACACTAAAGAGCGTAAACAAGTGCAAGGTCCAAAAACAACTTGTGCTGAATGATGTCATCTCATTTCACACTTACCAAAAAACAAAATGTAGTTGATCGCTGATTAATTAATCTTTGTTTTAAGTTCATCAGATTTGCACTTTTCGTTTGATGCATTAAATTGTGCACAAAGCTTAAATTATTTAAAAACTTTTTGATAGCAATTTTGGCAACTTTAATAAACATTATATTGGCGAAGAAGTTTCACTTTCAAATGCTGCGCAAAAACTAATTTTTCAGCTCAGAAGCTGTGAATTATTAGCGATCTAAACACGATCCTGCTGTGCTTGCAATCCACAATTGTCAAGTGTGGAACTCAAGTGTGGAACACGAATGTGGAACTCAAGCTGTTCCCACAGCTGTTTTCTTTTGTGTTTTTTTTTATGATGCGACACAACATTAAAATATCAATTGCTGCGGCTCATTGAAAATTTTTAATGCGAATGGGGGGAAACCAAAATCGATTTGGCCAAAACTTCACAAGCAATTTACTTAATATTGTAAAAGCCTTTTGGCCATATTTAAATTTCATACCAGCGCGAGCAAGAAAAACAATTACAACAACAATCATAATAAACATACGGGGAAATTTTGCCACTTTTACCGTTAAACCGAGGAGAACGAACCGAAAGAACCCAACCAAAAAATACAAGCTCACGCTCCACACTTTGCCACCTTCCGCTCTGCCTTCCCCTTCAGCATTCATTCCCCCTCTCTCTGGCCTCTAACACAATTTCTCCCTGTTGGCTCCTTCACGTGCGCTGAAATTTTAAGTGAGTTTTTCTCCAAACTCGTCGTCGCCGCCTTTTGGCTTTTAATGACGTCGACGACTGTGGGGCATTCTTATGCACCAACACACACACACACACACTCATACGTTGGTTGTGCGTGAACATATTTATACAGAAATTTAAATTTTAAAATAACAACCTACGCTCTCTCTATCTCTCTCTCTCTGTCTCTGAGTTTCTGTCTCGCTCTGAAACTTCTTTCGCTTCATTGCCAGTTGCTTCATTACCTAAGCCTGCGGCTGAACCTGAACCTGGCCAAGCGAACAGGCGAACAGCGTCTGAGAGGGACGCGGGACTCAGGTGGCACATTCAAGAGAGATGCCGAGACGCCACCGAGAGGCCACCAAGGTGGTGGTGGGTGGGGCATGTCTGGAATTGTGCTGCTTCTTCTCTTTGCTTCTTGCTGGTAGCAAAATGTCATTTTGTCACGAAGCGGACGCAACTTCATCATCGTCATGGCCCTGGCTCTCTGATCATTATGTTTATTAAATTGCCAAAACACACACACACACACACACACACACATACTCTGCCGCACACACACACACACACACACACACACACACACATGTAGAGTGACACACGACATTCATTCAGATTTTCATTTTCATGCAAAACTTTTCGTTTTCTTTTCCTCTTTTTTTTTTGTTTGCCACTTATTCTGGCTCCGAGGGAGAAAGTCACAGTCACATTTGACTCATCTCTCCTTCTGCATTTTCCTACAAATGCCTTCAAAGCGCCTTTGTCGTGCTCTTTCTATCTCTCTCTCTCTCTCCCTCTTTTGCGCTCTCTTTCGCTCTTTGTTTTGCATCAATTTGCATATTGTTGAAATACACACCCCAAAATGCAAGATACACAAACGTGCCTCAGGTGTTCAGAGAGAGCGGCCAAGAAGTCAGTTTGTCAAAACCCCAAAATGAGAATCCATCAATGGGAAATATTTGTGCCCCAACTAATTTCGAAATCCCTTTCGCAAGCTGTTCTATTTCACCTGTCTGACGATTGCTTCACTCTCCCTCCTCATAAATTTCAATAGTGAGAAAGAAAAAAACAAATAAAAATACACATTTTTATTCGTTTTCTCGCATCATAAAATGAAAAGCCGCATATAGAATCGGGGTCTGAGTTGCCACGCATTGCGTCGGCATAATTTGCATGTGTCTCATATTTTTATAGCGTTGGCGCCCCCGACAACCCCAAAAAGATTGCCCCACATAACACCTCTCTCTTGATGGCGGCGGCGATGAAGACAAACGAAAAAAAGAGCAAATAAAATGTCAAGCAAAATTTGACAAAAAAAAAACATATTCTTGCTCTGCTCTTGTCATTGCGAGTGTGAATACCCGTTAGCTAATGGAGAAAAGGGTTTGATGAGTTGCTGATAAAAAGTTGATAGTTGTAAGATTATAAAAATATATATATATATAAATATAAATATATTGAGTATTGAGTACAAAAACTTATTGCAAACAAAATTCTTTAATAAAATTGAGAATTTTAAAAATCCTAACTATAATTTTTATTTTTTTTTTGTTGACAACAAGCGTAATTTTTAAGCTAGACTTTCGAACAAAAATAGCTTTAGTTTTAATGATTCCTGATCGCATAAAAATTGTATGAATTAAGTAAGAAATACTTTTGTGTGGACAAAAACGTTTACACGTCTTAGTTTCTTTGGCTGACAATCTGGTATATTTTTCACTCAATGGTGTATTTGGAATGTAGTCCTACTATCAATATACCAAATATATCTTTTAGAATATATTCAGTATTTTTGTAGTATATTAATTTGCTTCATTTTAACAATAATAACGCGCTGTTTTGCTTTCTTATTTGGTAGTAATGTATAAAGTCTCTATAAGCATGAAAATGTATTTAAAATAATATCATTTGCCGGGTATTTCGCTGTCGAGTTAACTTGTTGTCCTGTTTGTTGTCATCTCATTTCATTTGGTTGCTCATCTCTTTTTTTATTTTATTTATTTATGTACATATGTGGGCTCTGCTTTTGCACCCTGACAATGTTGTCTATGTTAATTTTTATTTATTTTATTTATGCAACGCCTTGTGCCTATATCTTTCTCTATATATGTTGTGTGTGTGTGTGTGTGTGTGTTTGTAAGATGGAATTTTCATAAATTTGTTGATATTGTTGCGGCCTATGTTTGACAATGAAAATATTTGTTTATGGCTGGGCGTCGAGAAACAGTTGACGACTTTATCGAATGCACATCCTTATATAGTTCGAGTGTTTTCAACGCCGCCCCTTTTGGGGGCATGGTAAATGTTTTGGTTGGCCGCATTTGCAGCCACAAAACTGAAACTGACCACAAATTTCAATTAGCATTAGATCAGCGCACGCGACTCTGTCAAATTTTTGGCATATTAATTGATGTGTCAATATTTGCATAAATCAATAAACAAACTGTGAGAGCAAGAGAGAGAAGGAGAGAGAGAGGGAGAGAGAGAGAGAGCGCACATCAATTATTCGCTTGCGTCCACAGAGCTGACCAGAAAGCGACTATTGTCCGCTGACCACTGCAGACTTTTGCAACTATAGTTTCCCACTTCCCACTTCCCCCTCTCTCACTCTCGCTCTCTCTCTGCTCTAACCAATTAACACTCACAGCAGCGAGCTGCCAGACGTTAATTATAGACTCCGTCACACAAGTAGAAACTTTCGAGATAGAGAGAGAGAGAGAGAGAGAGAGATATACAGAATGAATTCTGAGAGGGGGAGGCGAGTTTCGTTTCATTTGTTCGCGTAAATTGTATAATTAAGTTGAAGTTGTTTAACAAATTTGTACAACAATAAATTTATTAGCATTGCACACAGTTAAAATTGCATGTCAAAGTTAATTGTTGACTTAGCTCGCCGCCACACTGAGGCCAATAAGTATGTGGCAGGTGGCAAACTGTCAACCATTGTCATGGCGTGGCCACGTGTCGCGTGGCAAAAGCGATTTTTCCACTTTTTTCGCCTCCATTTTTTTTCCTATTTTTATTTTCGATTACTTTGTTTATTATTTATTTTCTAATGTATATCCTATAATTAGTAATGTTGTGAAAGCTAAATTGACAGCGTCATGTCAAAGCACGAGTTGAAGGACCGGTGAAGCGGAAAAGTCATAAAAAAAAACAAGTAAGAAAGCTACAGTCGAGAGTACTCGACTTTGAGATACCCGCTCCCCATTTTGAATAAAAACAGTAGGGGTATTATACTTAAATGTAGCGCAGTTTTTGGTATATTGATATACTACCTTAACAAAATTATACTAAATATGCACAAGTAAACTGAAATATACCAAAGACTATATTTTTTATATACTGCCACAATCAAAATATACCGACTCCATCATAGGTTTATTTTATTTTTATGTAGTACTACATTCAAAATATACCAAATACACACAAATTAGCTCAAATATGTCCATTCCTACGTTTTTGGTATATTTATATACCATCATATTCAAAATATACCGTCGAGTACAAAATATACTAGATTGTCGGCCAAAGCAGTATATCTTAAATAACTTTTAACTGATTGCAAACAAATTTTCAGGAATCATATCGACTATATATAGAATATATATACTTTGTGGGGTCGGAGATGCCTCCTACTGTCTGTTACATAAATTCCCTGAAGGCACAAAGTCATAATACCCTTCTACCCTATGGGTGCCGGGTATAAAAACTTGTCAATACGCTATCGATAGAGCCTTGGAACGATCGCATTTAGGCGCAACTTGGTCATTGGCACGTGTCCTGCTCACAAACTTGATGAAGGCACGTCGAGCAAATGTCGCAGGACTGCATCTGCTGCTGCTTCTCGTTCTGCTTGTGCTCCTCTTTTCGACTTTTCACACGTAATAAACGAAGCCGTAAAGTGGCATCGTCGTCGCAGTGTAAAACTTGTGCTCACTTTTTTATGTCCGTCCGTGCGTCCACCTACGATTTGTCTTGGCTTCCTCTACACTACGCACGATTTGTAGTCGTTCGTGCTGCGCCAAAGTTTTCTTTTCGCCATGCCATGAAATATAAATAACATTTTCAAGCGTTGAAAAATTTATGAAATACACCACACCACACCAGCTCCCTCACACTTCACTCACTCTTGGCTACACCTTGGCACCTATCAAGCGTCCGGCAATCTGGCTTTGGGGGCAATCTCACGTATCGATTTTCAACAACGGCAAAACTTAGCCAGAGCCAGAAAGACCGCAGTAGAAAGTTGGTCTCGTCTTCTACTCTATTCTTTCTTTCGTTTCGAGTCCTTTTGCACATTTTCACACTTTATTAAAGCGGCAAGAGCCAAAGTAAAAGTCGAAAGTTAGTTGTAGTTTATACAAAGTTCTTCTGCTTGGACAAATTTAAGGGCTTGCCTTATGAAAATGCATGACCATTGTATTGTGTATTTGATTGTGTCCTACTGTTTGTCCTATTGTCCTTGGCCCATTAGGTAAATGCTGGCAAGCACAGAATCGAATGGAACTCTTGTCATTTCCATAATGAAAACGAAGGCGTGTTTTCTATATTATTCTCCATTAGGCTTCGACTCGATTTGTTTTTGTTTACTCCCTTCACTGATTTATGTGCATCATTAAAAGTTTTTCATATCGTGACCAACTTTGCGCCCAAGGACGTTATACAAAAGTCTGTGTTGGGTTGACAGTTTTGCTTAAATTTTGCTCAACACAAATTCCAATTTTCATACTCTCCACTCCCACTCTCCACTCTTTTCACCCCCTCTCTTTGGAGTGAATCACATAACAAATGCAATTGTTTAGCTCGCTGCGTTTTTCTTCTTTTCCTTTTGCTACAGCTGCTTCTCGCTTTTATTTTTTAGTTTTTACAGTGCTTTTGCTGCCGCAAAATGAAATTGGGGAATTTACTTTAATTTGTTTTTCGTGCCGCCGCAGTAGGATACCCCCAACCCCCTCACTCTCTTCACCCTTAACTGGGTTAGTCCCCAGCTGCTGCTGCTTGGGCATCCTCCTCCCTTGGATGCTCTACCTCAACCTATAACCAAGTGTTCGCTCGCTCTCTTCAACTTGCTTTTTAAAATCAATTTCGTCTACTTTTGTGGTGTACCCCCGCACTCCCCTCTCTCCCTAGCCATCCCTCCTTTGTTTTGTAGTTTTGGCCAAATTGAATTTGGCATACACACAGCTTTTACTCTCCCTTACATAGCGTAGGGAGGTTGCTTCTAGGGGTTGAGTTCCATCTTCCTTTTCATCTTCAATTGCAATTCATGTTCTTTTTGTGCTTAACCACAAATTGTTGCATTGTTTGCTAGCCAAATGCAAAATTCTATTAACTTACCTCACACACACACACACACGCACACATACTGCATCGTTAGCAACATTCTTCAAGCAGCAACTATCAGTTATTTTTGACTGGCCAACCTCGGCTTCAAGGTGTGAAAAATATGGCCAACTTGACATTACCTGCCACTGACTGTCGCTCCATCTGTCTGCACTCCTCTACCCCTCTCTCCACCTCTCTCTCTATCTCTCTCTGACTCGGTTTCTATCTGTGTGCCAGCCACGTTTGCCGGAAGTGGCGTCCAACTCTGTGTGTGTGTTTGTGTCTGTCTGTCTCCCAAGCCTCGTCCGGTGCGTGCTTTGTTAGCAAAAGCAACGCAGCAGCAACAACAACAGCAAAAAAATTACTCTCCAGGCGCCAGTAGAAACTGCTGCCTTCCACTCCCCTTCCCCTTCCCATCCCTTCACTCCCTCGCTTACTGCGTGCTTTCTGCTCCTAGCTCAACAGCAGCAGCATCTTCTGGGTGCGTTGACTACACACGAGAGGTGTTTGGAATTTCATTAATATTTTATTACGTTGTATTTTTTTTTGTGCTCTGTTCTGTTGAATTTATTAAAAGCAGCGACTGTTAGTACACTTTGCTTTTTGAATTCATTGCCGAGTCGAGCTCTGATGCTTTTGAAAAATGTCCATCAATTGTTCCACACAAGCTGATCAGAACTTTTTTTTTGCCCTGTCAGAATCTTCATCTCCCTCGCCCTCCTAATGAAGTCTTTGTGCCATTAACCATACATTTGGCATATATACAGAGTATATATACAAGTTCCGAGTGGCGTTCACGTTCATGTCAATGCCAAGGATCCATTGTGGATGCCAAACAAAACATGATTGAACATGATTACTGTCAAGCAGCAAAAATAACTGACAGCAAAATGTCAGTCTCTAGTCCGGTCCAGTTCTCTCTTGCTTCTCTCTGCTCAGTTATTATATTTCCACTTATTGATGCCCGAAAAAAAAATCGAAATGAAATGAAAACAATCAAATGACAACTGTCAGCACACAATTTTCTATTTTTTCTATTTTCTCTCTCTATTTTAGTTTTTCTATTTTTTTTCCAAGCCAAACTTTTGCTGTGACCGTATTGTACACAATTTTCAAGTGAAAATAGTTTCTAAAGTAATCAAAAAAAAAAGTAGAAAAATATTGAAGCAGCTTGGGGAATTGGTGGTCGAATTGACGGAGCAAGAGTTTAAGTAAATTATTTTTCTGCGAGTAACCTCGAAGTTTTATTCGCTTACTCGTATTATGGAGCAAGAAACTTTTTCCGAGGCCTCGAACACTTGAAATGTTCATTGTTATTGTTGCCCGTTACCTGTAAAGTTGTTCTCGGCATTGTGTGTGTGTGTGTTTTCTTGAGAGAGTCAGCACACAATCCAAGCCGACAACGTGGCGTATGCGTAATTTGTGAGGCAGCACATCAAATAAATTGCAGTGCAATAAAGCACAACAGAGAGGTAGCACAAAAAAAAAGAAAGAAGAAAAGAAACGCAAGAGAATGGATGAAAAGGACTTGGCATAATGCCACACACACACTCACACACACCCAAACACACCCATACACACTCACACACACATTTTGCTAGGTAGAAGAGCTGCAATAAGTGCAAACATTTCACTTTCCAGTTGGGCTTTTTCTTCATTCTTTCGGCTCGTTGAAGGCTGACACAATTAAAGCAAGCACTCAGTGCTATATGCATTGTGTGGGCGTGGCACACGTACGTGTGAGTGTGTGAGAGACTTTTACTTTCTTTTCAGTCTTTCTCTCTTGGAGCACTCAACTTGCATAATTCTCACACTTTCGCAAAAAAAGTAAGAAAGGACTCACCATCGATGTTAAAATAAAGCACAAAGTCTCAAGTGAAGTCAAGTCAACATTTACATACCTGCAAAGAGCCAAAAAGCATACAGAAAGTGATTAAAAAACATAGATCAAGCACACACCAAGCAAAAAACAAAAAAAAAAAAAATGCTAAGAGCTACTTCAAAGTGCTTAAAAATAAGCTGGGAGGAAAAAGCGAAAAAAACGAAGGAAAACGAAACGTGAAAAAAAAGGAAAGCAAATCACAAACAAATTGCCCAAATGTCCAGTCTACTGGATACTGGGAGCTGGGCTCAAGAAATTAAATTCCAGCGCTCAACATCATTTCGACGAAATTAAAAAATTTACGCGCAGACAATTAATCATTGGGGAGGGCGAGCGCATTCAAGGGGAAATCTACACCGATGAGCAGAACAAATGAGCAGAGCTAAGAGAATGAGAGCGAGCGAGAGCGAGAGCGAAAGAAATTCCTAGGAAAATGCACAAGATTTTCTTGTATTTTCTTTCTTGAAGCGCAAACAAGAGCAGCATCAAATGCGGCACGTAGCAAACGCTAATCAAATAAAAACATTAGGTAACATTTACACTTGCAGAGAGAGAGAGAGAGAGAGAGAGGGAGAGACTGTGTGTGAAAGAGAGAGAAGAGAGAAAAACCGGTGTGGCTCAATTTGAGACCTGTTTTCTACATCGTAGTATTTTTTTTGTTTTTTGTTTGTTGAGGCACTATTATTATTTTACGACTCTCGAACGTTTTTGCTCCCGCATTTTTCAGCCGGACGCAGGACACTAACGGCCTTTCATTAGGCACAGCGAAACACAGCGTCGAGGGTGGGCAACGTTATACGATATGCATAAAATGCGAGACCAGACGAAAACGAAAAACGAAAAGCGAGAAAAAAAAGGACGAAACGTCGTCTCAATCTTTCTTTGGCTGTAACCTGATGCGTTGTCCTGTGTCGTCGTCGTCGTCGACGTCCATTGTAAGTTGATATGCTGAAAATGTGCTAAAAATGTGGTGTGCGTATCTATAAGATACTTTTGCTGTTGCATATAAAAATTGTCGCCTGTCATAATGCGTAACTATCGTAAAAGTTCCATTAGCGCGCTCGCACTTTGTGCATAAAATAGATACACATGTATCTTTAAGATACGCACAACGATTCGGTAATTACTGTGAGAGTAATAGCTATTAGATAGAATAGCCATAACAATGTCTGTCGTCTGTTGTCTGTTGTCTGTACTCCATTGCAATCCGCTCTTAGTCTTATCACTTGATCACTTCCTTTTGCGTACTTTCAGCTGCCTCTCTTTCGCTCTCAAGTGCCCATTCTCAAGGCAGTTTTTCTTTCCCCTATTGTTTTTCGCATGTATCTCTCAGCATGAAAACTACTCTGCAAGTGTTGTCGGCCATAAAAGAGGCAATACAACTAGCTGAAAATACACACACACACACACACACACACATATCCTGTGAGTCGCATTCTCATATTTGATGTTTGTCTGTCCTCCTCTTTCCTCTCTATCTATATCTTTGCTGTACAGCTGCGACATTGTTTCCACTCGACGCACACATTTTTAATGTTAGAGCGCTACAAACAAGCCAACAACATTTTCCATTTTCCTGCCTCTTCTCTGCTGCTTCTTCTTCTTCGTTGTTGTGTGCGCCTATTTCGCTGCCTATTTGTTTTGGTCTCAAATGTATCTTAAATTTTATTTTATTGTTTTGCTTCGTCGTCGTCGTCTCATCTCCTTCGTGTTTTCGCTGGCTTTGTCTGTCTCGCATCTTTTCTCTGCGTTTTCTCATAAAAATGAAAATGATTTTCACTGATTTCTTGTGCGTCCCTCTCTCTCTCTCGCTGTCGTTCTCTCTCATTCTCTTGGAGTTGTCAACGTGACTGCGTTTGGATTTCCTTTCTGATAAGCCCATGGAATGTTGTTTGTTGTCGTCGTATCGTATTGTTGTCGTTGTTGCTGTTCTGTTTTTGCTATTTTTATCGCCTCAGCTCTAATGATGAAATGTCCAGACACAGTTGGTCCTGCGTTTATCCTGTGCGCCAACATTTTATTAGTGACCGCATTTTGTTTGCCTTTTTAGTGGACCAACAGCTGTCATCTGTCCGTCCGTCCGTCTGTCTCTCTCTCTCTCTCTGTCTCTCTCTCTCTCTCTCTCTTCTCTTATCTGTTGCCTAATTTGGTTCTCTAAGCCGCTTTAAGGTGCCCAGATTTCGGCGCATTAAAAGTGTTTTTCCTTCTCCTTTGCTGTTTTTATTATTTACTTGGGTTTATTACAGCGCCGGCTGGCCACAGCTCATACTATATATATGTCTATACTATATGCGTTATATCGGTCAAAAGTTTGTGCTCGCTGTGTGTCATTGAGCGCTTCCGTTGCCAGTGCTGATAAATGAAATCTTTACTGAAGCATGCCCCATTCAATGTGGCATACATTGCGTATTTAAAGCAAGCTCTCTCTCTCTCTTTCTGATATTTTATTAGCGATAAATGCTGGGCGTGGCTTAGACGCTTTTTTCTAGTTTCAGATATCAATCGATGCAGCGAAGACCCCACCGCAAGACCGTCACAAGTTGCAGTTGAGGAATGAATGAACGAATTCAGCATAAATGCCATAAAGAAGTCAGCACTGAAATCTGTCATTACATTTAGTTTTTACAACTTCTGGAAAATCCCGCACTCCTTTTTGTTTTATAGCCTGTCTAGCAGCATTTACCAACTTCAGTTATAGTTTGAAGCTGTAGTTGGAGTCTGAGTTGAAGTTGAAGTTGGAGTCGCATAATGCAATTAAAATGAGAAATGCTGAGCGCTCGTAAAAAGCCAAGAAAGAAGAAAATAACTCAGCTGCGGCTGTGTAAGCAAACAGCATTGAAACAAATTTGCATTCAGTTGTGAAACATTCTATAAAAAATAATAAATTTAATGTTCGACAATAAAAAAGGCAACAACGCATTCGCATATTTTTATGAGTTTTGCGTGCCAGCTCCTTGAGGATTGAGAATTGTTTTCTGTTTCCTTTTTTTTTGGGAGGGTATTCATGAGGGGGGCGGCAACTAAGCAATTGTTGCCTGCAATTACTGTAAACAATCATCAGTCAGGCATTCATCCACTCAATCCCCAGCCAGACAATGTGTGTGTGCAAGTCATAAAAATACTCTTACTTTGTCCACACAGCTTGTGTGCTGACTAATCTGAAGATTGTGCCAAGCAGAAGCTGTCACAACTTGTTTCTCGCCCTCTCTATATATCAGCATAGCTTAAATTTTAGGCATAACCACATCCGTTTCTCGTTGCTCTGATATCAAATGAAGCGTACACAGAATGTTGTCCCAAGGTGCCAGCGGCAATTCAATTTTCTATTCCAAAAACAAATTGAGACAAGAAAGCTACAATCGAGTGTGCTAGGCTGCGAGATACCCGCCAGCAAAGCATTTCGGTAGGTTTCGTAAAATATACCGAGTTAATATACAACAAAACTTAAATATACCGAATATGTTTTGTATACTCTCAGTATAAGCAAAACAGGTTGGTATTAACATTTAAATATATCAAATAATATACTAAAAGAGTACTGAAATATACCGAAGTATATATTTGGTATATATTTATATATACTTTATGGCGTCGAAATGTCTCCAACTACGTGCACAAAGTTCTACTTTCCTTCTACCCTATGATTAGCGGGAAAAATACTAAAATATACCAAAATGCATATTCATCATATTCTGAATATAAGCAAGAAATATTTAAATATTCCAAATTAGTATATAAAATATACTAAGATATACCAAAATGTATATGTGGTATATTGATATACCAAGTACGTTCTGACATACTTCGTTCTGTCTAATACAAAACTGAACAAAGTTCTAATACTCTTCTACCCTTTGAGTGTCGGGTATAAAAATACTGAAATATACCAGAATGCATATTTGTTATAACATATTCTGCATACACGCAATAAAGAGTCTACTATCACTTAAATATACCAAATTGATATATCAAAACTACTGAAATATACCGATGTGTATATTTGGTATATTAATAAACCAAGTGCGGTTTGAGATACTCTTCCACCATTCAAGTATCGGGTATAAAAATAGCAGTCACAAAGTCAGCATTAATTTCGAACCCAGGGAATTTCTCTTTTTTTTTTTAACTAATAAAATTAGAGGCTGTGCTCGAGAGCTAAGCGGCTTTTGCCCCATAACCAAAAATCAAATTATAATACAAACGAGCATCCTTTTTTTTTTTGGTCGTTCTCTACCTCTTCAATGAGGCGTAGCGCACAAAACGAATCCGGCTACAAAAGAATTGTGCTGGGCTAATCCCAAATGACAAAGCGACCCATCAGCTGGCAACTGCAACAATAAACGGAGACTTCTTCGAGTGCAGAGCACGTCGCAAACACCTTCGAGCTGCAGCAGGTCGCAAACAGGTCAGTTTCCAGTTCGAGTTCGAGTTCAACGCGCTTCAGGTCAGGTTTATTTTCTAACCAATTTTCGGCGCTAATTTATCGCTCTATGCTCCCTCCTCGGTTCCTCTTATTTCCCTCTTCTCTCTATCTATCTCGTCTCCTCTATAGAGTGCTGCTCATTTGCGGTTGGACTGCGCATCATTATCGCAGAACTCTTGTAACCCAAACGCGCCCGTGTGTCAGGTTGAGTGTGTGGGCTTAAGGGGCTTTTGTCTGCCTCTCGGTGTCCTGTGTGTGTGTGTTGCAAAAAAAAGGAAATAAAAAGAAAAAAGGACCTCATGCTGTTTACGTGTAATTTTCCCAGCATTCCTCACAATCCCTTTGTGTGTGCGTGTATGTGTGTGTGTGCTGCTGACATTTCGAATATCCTTTCTATGGCGCTGTCAATTTTTTGCTTTTACCTTTTTTTCGGGTGTTCAACTCCTTTTTGGCCTGCTACAAATCGCTTTGATTTACATAATGCTGCGCACAATTTCGACGCATAGTTTTGCATATTTCTTGTTGTTGTTTGCATATTTTTTGACAGCTGTCAGGAAGTAATAAGTTGGAATTTCACTCGACGGCGCCTAGTCAGAGAGCTGCTGTCATTGACAGTTTCCGCAGCTCTCGACGACGACGACAAAAAAACGAAAAGAAGGAAAATCCAACATCCACACAAATAATAAAAAAAAAGATGCGAAAATCGCTGCAGACATTTTACAAATGTTGCTGCCATTGATTGCCCGAGGGAGAGTGAAGGAGGAGTTATGAATGTAAAACTGACAATTGTTAAATATTTTACTGCCCCCCTATAACAAGTTCTAATATGACAGCTGCGCTTATGGGCGTCATTAAAGGTCTCTCTTCTAGCGCCAGTGAAGTTGATTCTAAGGATTAGTCGCTGAGCAGCTTAGCGGCAAGTGAGGATTAGGTCCTCAGGCATCATCAGCAGCAACGAGAGGAAGCGGAGGCGGAGGAGGAGTGGGAGGAGTAAGCTGCTTTTGACCAGTGAGATCACTTGGAAGAGTCGATAAGCAGGTTTGTAATACGATTGTGGCAGTGAAATAATTGTTATGCTTATGACATAGATTGCGAGTGCAATCTGCAAGATACATGCTGTTGAATTATGTAGATACAATTGTAATTTATATTGCATAATTTATACCGCAATAATACATTATTGCTTGCTGTGCATATTATTCTTATTCAATATTAAATAATGTTGTTTTCAAATGAGTTTTAAATAAATTGTGACAAAAATGATATTAACAAGTAAGAAAGCGATAGTTGAGTGTGCTCGACTGCAAAATACCCAGTACCCATTTAAGGAAAAGAAAATTTTTTGCAGTATTAACTTCAAAATATACCAAATTAATATATCAAAAATACTGAAAATATACCAAATACTAAATTTGTTTCATAGTACTACATTTGGTATTTAGTATATATGTATTATAATATACCAAATTCGGTATTTTTAGAATTGCGTTGGTATATTAATTTGGTGTACTACAAATTATGAATTTGGTATATTATAATACATACATATATACCATACATATTTGGTATATATGATATATGTATGTACTGTAATATACCAAAATCAGTATTTTTAGAATTTTTGTGGTATATTAATTTGGTATACTAAAAATTATGAATTTGGTATATAACAGTACTAAATACCAAACATAGTATGTTCAGTATGTTTTCATATTTTTGCGGTATATTACAAAATATACCATAAAATTAAAAAAATATACCAGATAAATATATTTTATAGGATTGAAGATGCCTTCTTCTGCGTGTTAAATAAATTTACTTGAGGCACAAACTTATAATACCTTTTTACTTTATGGATAACGGGTATAAAAATGTACAAAAAGTTATTGATTGACTACTTTTTGTATATTAAATTGTAAAATTTTATATTGTATTCATATTAAACAGCTTGCAATGTATAAAATAACATTGGTAATCAAGTCTTTATCGGCAGCCATAACACTACATCAAGCTCAAAATTATTGAAATTATTGAAACATGCAATTCAAGTAGAAGGTGAAGCGACGTAAGACGAAGCAGAGCCACTAAACAAATCGAATTGAATCGCATTTGAGATCGAAAAGCAGAAAAACAACCGCACCCGCCAACAATAATTACCACACCAATCTAAACATCAAAATACAAAATTGTGTTGTGTTTATACGAATCAAGTAAAATTGGGAGTAACAACTAGCAGATACTCTGTAAAATAAGCAATGCTGTTTATGAAAATTAAAATATTTAATTCAATTCTATTTAAATCACTTTAAACTGAGTGCAAAAGAAACTAAACTTTTTCCTACTTTTTATTTAATAAGTTTTATTGACATTTACTAAATATATTTATACTTTTGATTTAATTTAAATTCATTTTATATCATTATAAATTTTACAGCTTTCTGTCTGCCACATATCTCTAAAAAACTATTTCTGGAAGACGCTCACCAAGCGTTAAACGCATAAAAATCGAATGAAAAGCCGAAAATAGAATTCGATTTTGCAAAGTATGAAAAATAAACAACGCAAGCTGAGTGTGGCCAAGTGGCTGCTCAGGAGTTGCTACCACATGCGGCAACAACAACTACAAGATGTGGCATGTGGTGGGAGCGGCCTCATTAGCTGCCACGGATGAGGGGAATGGGGGAAGGGGATAGCCATAAAGCAATCAGGCGCGGTATAAACAAATAATATTTTTGCGCGCTGCTGGAAAAATCAGTGTGTGAGAAAAATTCAACAACAGAAATCTATATAAAAGCGATTAACAATTTCGATACGAGGTTGAAACGACCTTGTTGGCTTTCAGTTTTCAAATATCTTGCGTGCGGTTTCCTCTCTTATTTTTTTCGCTTTCTGATTGACATTGGGGGCCATCTGGCCAAAAGCAGCCAAAAAAAAAATGGCCAACTTAATTTCGCTAATTGGAGCTAAGAAAAAAATAAACAACGCAAGTGATGCAAATCAGAAGCCATAAATAAAAAATACACCCGAAAAATTTCTAATAAGTACGAATATTGCTATTTTTCTCATTTCTGTTGCTGTTTCTGTTTCGGTTTCTTTCCCGTCATTTTTGTTGTTGTTTTGCAAAATTTTCACACATCAACAGCTGCCAGCTAGCAGAGAGAGAATTTTCCTCATTTTCCATTCTCAGCGGATTTTTATGCCAAACATAAAAATGTTCAAGCGAAAGAAGCCAAAAGAAGGCGCAAAATTTTCGCTCCGAATTTTTATGACAAGCCGCGCGACGCGAGGAGACAGGAGACAGCCAACAAAAAGTGGCAAGCTAAGAGGGGAGAAATGGAAAGGGTGGGGGAAGTTTTGTAGGGACAACTGTGTGTGTTGCCTTTTGCCAGCTGCCCACTGAAGTGGTGCAAAATTTACGAGCCGCGCCCCCTCAGCAAAACTCAGCTCAACTCCCCCTCGAACCCGTCAATTCCCTGAATCCAAGCAGAGAGTTCAAACCCCCTGCGCCCATTTTATTGAATTTTATTTCTTTCGCCAAAAGTGAAGTGCCGAAAGTCGTCATTGTTGTTGTTGTTGTTGTAGCAGTAGCTGTTTTGTAATTTATTGTTTGCAGTTACGAAATTTATTTCTGTGTTTTTGTTGTAAATTTACAATTTGGTTTTGCGGGCTTTTCCACTCAGCTTTTTTTCTCTCTTTTTTCTTTTGAGGGAGAAGCAGGTATTTCGACTTTTATATGTGAATGCAGAATAGAAAGCTTTTCTCCTTCTCCTTCTTCTTCTTCTTGTCTGCTTCTTGCCATTCATTCATTCTTTTCGTTTTTCGTTAGAGGCTTCAATTGTACAGCAATTGTTTTTATAACACCAACAAAACACGAGCGGAAGGAGGAGAAGTAAATGCCAGAGAAGAAGTTATGTAAATGCCAAACACACACACACACATACAGATGCATGTATGTATGTAATTGTGTGGCCAAAAGTTCGAATGCCAGAAGTCGGAAATAATAATATTGAAGCGAAAACGAAAACGAAAAAGAGATGCGTAGCAAGTAAGTTGTACTATGGATGATTCTCTTCTCTTTCGGGGACATTCGCTTATTGTAGAATGTTTGGCAACACGGTAAAAGGATTTTGGTGAGCTGAGTTTCGGTTTAGGTAGAGTTTTACTAGAGATGCTAGACGGGATTTATGTGACAGGCGGCGGCTTAAATTTAATTTGCCGCAGCGACAAACTGGGAAAAAACGCAATGAAAAGTGGAAGAGACAGAGAGAGAGAGAGAGAGAGGGAAATAGGGATAACTACTTTGAAATGCAGGCAGCAAGCAAACAAACCCAAAGGACAACGCACAAAGAACATGAGACTGAGACGACAACTCTCTCCATCTCTGTCTCTCACACACACACTCACTGGCAATTGTAACCAAACTCCACTCGAAACTCGGCTCGAGAGTTTTTCGAGGTTTTTTTTTTTGCGAGGTTTTCCTCTTGTTTGAGAGCAACGGAGAAGAAGAAGAAGCAGAAGAGTATCTGCCACCGCAGCCGCAGGCATCGCATTCGGAATTCTTTAATATGCGACTGTGAGATTGAAGGAGAAAAGGGATAAGGCACAGAAAAGGGGGGAGAAGAGAAGAGAAGAGAAAAGAGAACCCGTTGGGCAGTCTCATAATTCGCAGGCTCTATTTCTATTGTTGCCGCAGACGCTTTTATATTTTATTAATAAGACAAATAATGAAAAACTCGCTCGCTCACCCGGAAAAATCATGTTGGAAAAGCCGACCAAAGTCAGAAAGCATTATGCGACCAAACCCAATCCCAATTCCAAACTCAATCTCAATGTCATTCTACCCGTCGAATTTCAATTGTCGACTGTTGAATTCACTTTCCCAACCTCGCTTCAACGTGGCTTTTCCTTAATTTGTTTAATTTATGCAAAATGTTTGCAGCTCTCTCTCTCTCTCTCTCTCTCTGACGTTGGGCGATAAGCGCCGCTAATTTGTTCAAAGTTGTCGCAAGTTTTTTTTTCCACGGAACACAGCGTGTTCTCTGTTCTGGTCGCTTTATGAAAATGTTGATGAAAATGAGTTGCGGAATTTTCATTTGCCAGCTCAGTGGCTCGCTCTCTCTCTCTCTCTTTCTCACTCTGTGAAAAGTTTCCTCTTTCGGAACAACGTAGAAAATGTATGCATAGTGCTTAAGTGGGCTTAAAGCATACAGCTGATAGCCGATAGCTTAGCAGCTATTATTATTGAATTTTTCTAGCAATGAGATGCTAAAACATGCGGTTTACGCACTTAATAAGTATTCACTGAACAGTCGCCTTTATTCAGAATATCTCAAATTATTATTTTCGTGAAATTAACAAATATCTACAGCTTCTTTTGCATTTATGCACTTTTTTCGAAGTTCACTGCACAGTTTAATGCTTAAACAATCTTATGTTGAATTTAAATATCATCGTTCAAAATATTTTAATCTTTCTTTGCGTTATTAAAACTAAATTTTTCTTATAAGAAATGCTTTAAGAGATTATTAAATTTCGTTTGAGTTTTCTTTTGAATGTTTGTTGCCATCATTTCCTTCTCGATAAAAATTTCTTCAAATTGTTTATTCTCCACTTTTAATTATAACTCAATTGATCAATTACATTATTGCCTTCTCTTTCCACTTATTTCACTTTGACTTTTTTATTAAACAACACACTCATAATAATTTGTTAAGTCTTCACTAAAATTGAATTAAAAGTCACTTTCATTGAAATAAAATGCAATTAATTAGAGTATGTTAAAATACAGCCAATTTAAAGCTTTTAGTGTTTTCAATGTTCACAATTTGTTTACTCTTCCAAAAGAAAAATGCAGTAAAGCTAAAAGAAAATCCATATTGTACTTATGACAGCAGCTACATATTCTTTAAAAGAACCAAAGAACCGGTTTAATCCGCTTTAGAAATACACTTTTAACTCAGTAAAGCATCACAAAGTTCATGTCTTCGTTATGCTTAAATCGATATTATATATTTTTACGTGCTATTATTATTATGCATTCACATTTACATTTTCTTCGTACATTTTTCATAACAAACAGCTCAAACATAGTACATGAGAATATAAGAAATATATTCCAAAATGGAAATGTTTTTAACAATTTGCCATTATTATTGAAATTAAAAAACTACACTTTTCTTAAAAGTTTCACAAGCAAGAATAACAAAAATACCACATTTTCATAACAATAATAATAATAGATTACAAAATATTTTCCCTATGCAATAATTTCATAATAATATGTAAAGATAAGCATATTACATAGTTATTGACCCCATGTTATTTAAATTTTTATTTTATTCAAATTTAAATGAACTTCTTTTCCCATGTCAATAAAATAGAGCTTTAACTTTTCAATTACAATAAAACATAATAATAAGATACCACAGTGTATTCATTATTATTATTATTACCCTTTTCTAATAGGTTCTGCAGAACCTCTTTAGGATAACAGTGATGATAAAATATATTGGTTTTTTTTTCAATAACTTTTTAGAGGAACTTAAAATAACATATAACATATATTTTAAAGTTGTATTTTTATTTTCCAACCGTTGCTTTCTAACTTTTAACAATAAGAGCACAATTGCTTCAGTGATGTTCGCATTCTGCGCTTCCTTTGACTCATCACCAAAGTAATCATGTTGAAACATGTCAGCATTTCACACAAATCGATGGCAACACTGTTTCGCTTTGCTTCACAAGTTCACAACTTCACATCTCCAAGTGGGAAGGAAACTCACCTTGTCTGCCGTGTGTGCGTTGCGCCGTCAAGTTGGCTGCTGTGTTATCCGGTGGACGATGCGGCAAATGCTGATACTCGTAATCGTAGTGTGACGACGACTGTTGAGCAGCAGCGGCTGCAGCTGCAGCGGCGACTTGCAAATTCTGTTGGTTTTGATGCTGCAGCGTTTGGCTGTGTGATCCTCCTCCTCCTCCACCGTTGCCGCCACCGCCGCCGCCTGTCGCCAGGTGGCGTCCTGTCATGGGCAGTGTGCCGGGGCAGGGGGAGTGCTGGAGGGGGCCGCCGCCAGTGTCGCGGCAATCGAGCGTCGACTCATACTCATAGGGATTCATTGTGGTCGACTCCAATGGACATTCGTCGTCGTCGGTGTCGGTGCCACCGTCGTAGAGATTGTCCGTGTGACGGTATGCGTGATGTTGATTCTGCTTTGAGAACTTAATTTTGGCGGCTTTTTGTTGTGGGGCCCAGAAAGCCGACACTCCACACGGACAGAGAGAGAGAGAGAGAGATAGATAGATAGATAGAAGGATAGATGGTAGATGAGAAGCGAAGAGAAGAGAAGTTTGTTTTCTTTTTTTTCGTGTTAGCGAGAAGAAATCAACTCAACTCACTCCTCCAAGGAGCTCTTGTTGTTGCTCTTTCGATTGTTGTTGTTCAGCACTTCACTTTTATTTTTATTCTTGATTTACAACATTATATTCCACATTCAATTGCGACTGTGATTGCGAATTTTATTTGTATTTTGTGCACATCTCTTTTTTTTCAGATTTTGTCTTTTTCACTTTGGGCACTTTTCTTTTATTATTTTTCTTTTTGGTTGCCTGCTTCCTTCTTATTTTATGCGGCCAATAAAATACATGAAGTATGATGCGAGGGGATCAGGGACAACGATTTCACAATATTTGTAAAATTGATTTTGGTTTTGCAAATTTTTGTGTGGCCAATTTCTTGTTGCACGAAACACACACAAATTGAATTGAATTGAAACAAAAACACACGCGAATCAAAATGCGAAGCGAGGACACGCAAAAACGGCGATTGAAGTATTGAAGACGATGTATGAGCACGGACAAGAAGTCAGGACAAGAGACAGCGACTAAAACACGTACACACACACATACAGGTGCGAGACAAGCGGTAAATTTTTGTGTAATTTGCTTCAACTTCAACTTGAACTGAACGTCGACTTCGAGTTCGACTTCGACGGTCGTTTGTTGTTTGTTTGCGCGACGGCCGCGTGACGTGCGGGTCGGCTCAAATGCGAAGTGAATTCAGCGAGCGACGATTTCAAACTAACTTTGCTCCGAGCTAAATTTTTCTGTATGCACGCAGAGCAGCTAGAGCGAGAGAGCACAAACGAGAGCGCGAGCCTTCGTTCAGTTTCGCTGCCGACTGGCTGCTGAGAGAGCGTATCGTTGAGAGAGCACGAGCAGAGCGCAAGTGTCGTGGGAGGGCCTCAGATGCTGCGTGCATTGTTGTTGTTCTACTGGTTTGACGAGTCGATTGGCGCTGAGCATGTCTTTGCGCATGACGTCGCTGCCGACGTCGACCAACGCTGGCAGCGCTGTCGCCGACAACACCACCATTCCTGTGCAGAGAGAGAGCCATTGCTGAAGAGAGAGGAGTGTGTGTGCTTAACGAAACTCTGCCGAAGCAGTTTTGAAGGTTAAAAAGTGCGTTCTCAAAGTTTGTTGCCAAATTCATGCAGCCAGCAGCGTAGCGCAGGGGAAATGTTTCACAGAAGGAGTAAAAGTTGTAGTACAAGTATGCGGGTGGGGGTTGACCATTGCTATTGTTGCTTCGGCTGCTGCTGATGCGTTTGCAGCCGTATTACGCGCAGCAGTTTCGTTCAATTTTATCTGCTTATCTGCTGCTAATGCTGCGACTGTTAATCGCAACTGTTAACAGTGCTGTAATAACAGAGCGGGTGTCGCAACGCCTGCAGTCATTTACATTGACACTGTTAACTTGCCATAATGTTAGACAACATAATTGGCTGCTGTTGATGATGATGAAATAAAAACTCGAAGGGAACAGAGAATTTTCAAATGGTTTTTGCTAGATTTTTTTTTATGAAATCGGTAAAAGTAATAAAAAGGAATTCATTATAAGTTGTGAATACTTTTCAACAGCCAACAACAACAAAGACAAGCATCTCTGAATTAGAAATGAAATTAGTTTTCGCACTTTGCAATGAATGCAAATTTCATTACTTAATTACAGTTTGGAGAGCACCATTCACCTTTTTTTTTAGGGGGTGGGGGCTGAAAACAAAGCAAATCTCGGACAAAAAACAGCTTGAACTCAAAAAACGGAATTAGAAACAAAAAATTCTTCAACTTCATTAACGTTGCAGTAAAGTTTTCGATTCTGGACACAATGCAGCGAGTGAAACAACCGAAAAACTTTGCTTAGCGTCCAAAAAATTGGGGGCGCGAGAGGCGAGAGGGTGAAAAGTTTAAAGTGCTGACAGTGAGGTTGTCATTTAGCGCCACAGCAACAACAACAGCAACAACAACAGCAACAACAACAGTAATATACAGTATATGAATGTAGGCAACCCTGGCGCACAGTGTGTCCAAAACTCTGAGCTAACGAAGCAAACAGACAATGGACAGGCCAGCAAAAAGAAGAAAAAAGCAGAAAATTGCGTTATAAGCAAAGTAAAGGACATTTCGCTAATGGCTTAACTTTTGAGCAGGTTACCGTTAGCATAGCACAGAAGGGAGTGGGCGAAGGGGAAGAGGAGGGGGAAGGACAATCCACATCCGTATCCACAAGCTCGTGTAGCGGAAGTTGTTGCTGAAGCGCTTTTGACAGCTTTGAAGCAAAGCAAAAGAAGAAGAAAAAGAAGAAGCAGTAATAGTAGAAGAAGAAGCAGCGTTTGGACTTCTTTCAACGGAATCTGGCAACGCCGCATGACGCGACACGAGCCTGAAACTGAAATTATTTGCATAGGACCGACTGCTTCTTCTTCTTCTACTCTTCTTCTTCTTCTTCTGGCTGTCGATGAAAAGTCAATTTCCTGTTGTGTTCAAAAATGTTGAGCATTTGGAAGAGTCGAGTCTAGACGAAGTGGAACGGGAACAATTCGCTTGCAACTGACACATTGCAAATTATGCCACAAAAAACTTGAAGAAAGAGCCAACGAGCGAGAAAGGGAGAGAGTGAGAAGGGAAGGGGAAAATAGATTCAGCGACATTTGACATTCGACATTCGAATTGAAAGAGGTCACGCAGAGTGAGCAAATTGTCGTATAATAATAGTAATTTCTTATATTACAAATTTCATTCCATGACAAAAAAGCGAGACGAGTCAAAAATCAGAATGCATTACTGTATTTTAAAATATTTCGTAAGAAATTATACAATTTTTATTTCAATATTAATAAAAAAATGTCCATAAAATAGCACTAAATTAGTGTAATTAATATCATGAAAAATAAAATAAAAAACTATTGGAAAAAAGTTTTTTTTTTGACCTACACTCTTCTAAAAAGAAATAAAATAAGAAGTAGAATTTATATATTCATCAGATAGTACTAACTACATAAAACTCAGATAGCTATTATCTTTAAAATATCAGTGCGGTTTTTTTTTATTCCTTCTTATTAGGTCGCAAACACTGCTATTTTAATGACCACAGCTGTATCTGAGTAATTTATTTGCTTGTTTATATTGATTCTTTTCAAATATTCCTCAATTTGTTGTTTTGTCTACGCATCTGTGGAAATCTTATTGCTAAATTTGTTCTCTCTTCAAGATTTGTTTTTGTTAAATCTGAAGATTATGAAGCAATAAATATTTCTTTTATATTATATATCTCAATATTTTTCAACTATTCAAGCGATTTCTTTTCATTCTTCCATATTCTCAATTATGACTCAGTCAACACAATAAGTTTTATAGTGCAGTAGTAAATACTTTGTTTATTGGATAAGTATTGTGTTAATTAAGCGATCTTTCTAAAACTTTCAGAACAATTGCACAAGGGCAAGTAATTTAAATAGCGAGCTTATTTGTCAGCTTATAATAAAGTCCATTAAGAAATTTCATTATATTCGTTTAACATTCCATAATATTGAGTGTTTAATGAATGTATGGAAAGTACTATAAACAAGTAAGAAAGTTACAGTCGAGTGTGCTCGACTGTGAGATACCCGCTAACCAAATTTAATAAAGCTAAAATATTGCGGTATCATTTTCAAAATATACAGAAAATACTAAAAATATACCGAATGATATGTTTGGTATATCGATATAGTACACCATTCAAAATATACCATAGACGGCACAATGTACCAGATTGTCGGCCAAAGCAACTCAGATCCCAGGTAAGTAGGCGTTTTTGCCCATACAAAAGTATTTATTTAATAACTTCCACAATTTTTATCTGATCGCAACCAAATTTTCATAACTACTATAGTAATTATTGTATAAACCAAAACTCGCAACTCTAGCTTTAAAATTACGCTTGTTATTCGATTTTTTTGATTTGCAGGGGCGGAAGTGGGCGTGGCAAAAATTTGAAACAAACTTGATCTGCGTGCAAACATAACAAATGCTGTCGAAAAAAAATTATAGCTCTATCTCTTATAGTCTCTGAGATCCAGTGTTTCATACGGACGGACGGACAGACACACAGACACACAGACACACAGACGGACAGACGGACATGGCTATATCGTCTCGGTTGTTGACGCTGATCAAGAATATATATACTTTATAGGGTCGGAGATGCCTCCTTCTACCTGTTACATACATTTCCTGCCGGCACAAAGTTATAATACCCTTCTACCCTATGGGTAGCGGGTATAAAAATTTAAGAAATATCCCTTTACGTTTACAAATATTTTTTTTATAGTTTTCAGTTTTATGTCGAGGGAACATTTGGTTTCCCATGCATTCTCAACATTGTAGTTGTTATTCATTTACAGTTGACTCTGTTGCAGTTGCAAAAAACTAAAAACTTGCTTCTAAATTGACTTCCCGTTTATTCGGGGGGAACAGCTCAAATTTCTATTAAAAAAGGCTTCCTCTTCCTCATCCTGATGTCGAGTGGACGACAGACTTTTCGCATTTGTTGCATTTCAGCTTCATTTTGCAATCACTTACTCGCTCCATCTCTTTCGCACATTGTTTCGCTCTCTATCTCTCTTTCACATACCTATACTTAGTATCCTGTTAAAGGACAAACAGTGCTCCCTTGTCTTTTGGCTTGCACTTAAAGCTTCAGTCACGAAATTTGATCAGCACTTAAAAGAGAGAGAGAGAGAGAGAGAGAGAGAGAGAGAGAGAGAGAGAGAGAAAAGGGGAAGAGAAGCAAAAAAAATGGACAATGACTTTAAAGAGATGCAACAACAAGTGACCAATATTGTTGTTTGTTTGTTTATTGTTGTCGTTCTTGTTGTTGTTGTTGTTGCTCGACTCTTGACCCGAAATCATCAACAGCTTTGAACTCTCGAACTCTCTCGAGTGGGCCAACGTTGCGGCATTTCCTGCGTCAATTTTCACAGAAAAAAACAACAACAGCAATTCGAACAGGAGGGGGGGCGAAAATGCTTCGAGAGGCAATGGCATCCATTGGAATGCAGGTCATTTAGGGTGCTGCCAGAGCCGCCAGAGCCTCTGGAGTATCGGCCGCGTCAAGCGGCTCATTTTGCAGGCCATTTTGCTGTTGCAACTGAGTGTGCCATATACTCTCCACATATGGCATATACACATACAACATGTAAGAAAGCTACAGTCGAGTGTGATCGACTGCGGGATACCCGCTACCCATTTTGAATAAAAGCAGATTATTGTGGTACTAATTTTAAAATATCCAAATATACTAAAAATATACCTCATTGAGTGTAAAATATTGTGAAACTAATTTTAAAAAATATACCGAAATAATATACTACAAAATTACTAAAATTATACAAAATATTGTAAAATCATTTTAAAATATACCAAAATAATAGACTACAAAAATACTAAAAGAATACCGTATTGAAATCAAAATATTGTGGTATTAATTTTAAAATAAACCAAAATAATATACTACAAAAATACGAAAAATATACAAAATATTGTAAAAATTGTTTTAAAATATACCAAAATAATATACTGTAAAAATACTAAAAATATAACATATGGAAAGCAAAATATTGTGGTATTAATTTTAAAATATACCAAAACAATATACTACAAAAATAATAAAAATACACAAAATATTGTAATAATTATTTTAAAATATACCGAAATAATATACTACAAAAATACTAAAAACATACCACATGGAAACAAAATATTGTGGTATTAATTTAAAAATGTTCCAAAATAATATATTGCAAAGTGCTTTAAAAAAAATACACTGTGATATATTTAGTATATCGCTGTAGTATCACATTCAAAATATACCATATACTGCAAAATTTCCCCATACAAAAGTATTTCTTTAATAGCTTCGAAAATTCTTATCTCATTGCAACCAGGAATCACAGAGACTATAGTTTTTATTGTAAATACCAAAATTCGCTTTTTATTCGATTTCTGTTAATTTGCAGGGGTGGAAGTGGGCGTGGCTGAAATTTGAAACAATCTTGATCTGCGTGCAAATATAACAAAATCTGTCAAAAAAAAATTGTATCTCTATCTCTGAGAGTCTCTGACATCCAGGTGTTCATACGGACAGACAGACAGACAGACAGACAGACAGACAGACAGACAGACAGACAGACAGACGGACATGGGTAGATAGTCTCGGCTGTTGACGCTGATCAAGAATATATATACTTTATAGGGTCAGAGATGCCTCCATCTACCTGTTACATACATTTCCTGCCGTCACAAAGTTATAATACTCTTCTACCCTATGGGTAGCGGGTATAAAAGTATACATATGTATATTCTCATTGATCGAAGTGCACGCAAAACATTTTTGCATTTTCCACGGGTTGGGCATAAAAATTGAACAGGACGCAGAGCGCACAGCGGGAAATGCACAGCGAAGTCCGTTAAGTGGAGTTGTGAGAATCGCAGAGAAGAGCAGCCAATGACAATGACTGGCAGGCACTTTATGCCCTGGCCGAGTGACCTCTCACCTCTCACCTCACCCTCAACCTCGCCCTCTCCGTTCTCCCTCCCCTACGCCCTGGTGAAGCCAACAAACGACAGCTTGTAAGAGAAATAAAATTACGCGAGATATTGAATTACGCGTTTTAAATTAAAAAATATTTTCGCGATTGCATTAAACGAAAGGCGAACTAATTAAAGAGGATTTCTCTGCTCTTGCTCTGCTCTGCTCGATGCTCCCTTCGCCTCTTTGCCTGTTTGGCAAGTGTTCATGTTCATTGCCAGCTTGGCGCAATGCAATTTGCGAGCTGCAAATGAAGTTGAAGTCGTTGACAAAAGTGGAAGAGCAAATAAAATGAGAATGAGAAAGAGAGGATAGGGAGACAAAGAGATATAGAGAGAAAGGAAGAAAAACAGCGACAAGGAAAGATAGAAAGTACAATTGCCTAGGCTTGGAACTTGCGAATTAAAAAATGGCATAAATAATTAAAAGCAAACACTAGAAACACGAGGATCTCAATCAGTTTTCTAATTTTACATTAATAAAATGTTGAAAAATTAGAATTCGAATTTAAATTTAAAAATGTAAATAGAAATGTAAGGAAATCAAAAATTCTTCCAATTTGTTTCAAGATCTTGGGAAAAGTAAGGAGTAAAACCGAAATATTTTCATTCCTATCTATCAACATTTTCTTTAATATATTTGTATATTTATTTTTTTACCCGTTACCCATTTGGTGATAGGGTATTATAATTTTGTGCTGACAGGAAATGTTTGTAACAGGCAGACTCTCCGACTTCATAAAGTATATAAATTCATGATCTGTGTCAACATCCGAGACGATATAGCCATGTTTGTCCGTCCGTCTGTCTGTCTGTCTGTCCGTCCGTATGAACACATAGATCTCAGAGATAATAATAGATAGAGATTTAATTTTTCGAAAGCATTTGCTGTTTCCGCAAATCGAAAATGTTCGAAAGCAAGCGTAGTTTTTAATTTACACTCAATTTTTGGTACATACAATAATAACTTCAGTTTTTATGATTCCAAAAAAATGCCTACTTACTATGGGTCTTAGTAGTATAGGCTGATAATCTGGTATATTGAGTACCGTGTATTTTGAACAAAGTATCAAATTAAAATAGCTTTCGGTATATTTTAGTATTTTCGCGGAATATTAATTTTGTACATTATAAGAAAAAATATTTCTCTGTTTTGCTTTTAATCAAAGTGTGTAGCTGGTATCTTACAGTCGAGCACACTCGACTGTAGTTCCCTTTTTATATAAATTTTCCACCATTCCTCTTTTCCTAAGAAAAAGAAAAAAATTCCTGCTAATTATTAGTAGTTAATGAAGTTAAAGTTGACTTAGAAACAGGAATAGGAATAGCGACAACATTCTTGAAGATTTCAATTTCCATTTGCACATTTCGATATGTTATTTTCTCCCCATATCCGCCTTTTCATTCACCAGCTTAGACTTTGCCCGTAAAATTGCCATTAAAGTGCAATTCCTTGTAAATGCTTTACGATTTCACATTTTTTTTGCAGCAATTTAAGCGTCGAAAGTCGTAAACAAAGATACGATTTTCGAAAAGCGCCCGCGATGGGGGAATCGACAATTAGAAGCAGCGAGCAGAAACACGTGTTGGAAAACGCATTTCAATTTTCGCCCCCTCATTTTTCCGATATATGCAGATCCGGATTTCGGATTGAACTTGCCGGCATTGAGCAGCTGCCACTTAGACAAAGGACGCCATATGATTGAAAGAATTACGAGCGAACCAAGTGCTCAAGTGATGATGATGACGACTTCAACGACGACGACTGTGACTCCACCTCAAGTTGCAACTGCAACTGTGGCATTCCCCGGGGAGTGTGTGTGTGAGTGTGTCGGAAACTGCGGGCGGGCAAAGCCAAACAAACAATGCATCAATCAATAAAGATTTCCGCACCTAATAAGCCGCAGACAAGCGACGATTGTGGGGCAAAGGAAGGAGAAGAAGAAGGTGGAGGGGGAAAAACGGAAGACAGCTGTGTGTGTGGTTGCTCCAAGGCCATCAATGACGCTGCCAACCAATTAAACGCCAATAGTCGCTGGCAATGCCTTCCGACCGAAAGGTGTTAATCGAATTACGAGCCAAACTCTGCTGACTACGACTACGAGAATATCTGTGAGTGGTGCAACTGCAACTGCAACTGCCACAGCGTTGCACGTGGCATCTGCATCGTTCTGAAATGTCGTTGTCAGGCATTTCCATATTTTCAAATTTGAATTTTCTATTTCGACAAGGAGAAGCTAGAGTTAAAGTTGGAGCAAGAGTTGTTGCAGTCTCGCCTCGTTTATCAGACGACACTTTGGAGTTGCCTCCACCTCCATCTCCATCTCCTCCACCATCTCCTTCTCTTTGCTTCTGTGATGCGCTCGTAAAGAAAATTACACACATGTGTGGCTTTTTCCACCAACCCAACTCAAAGGGAGGAGAGAGAGAGACAAGCTGCCAGCAAACACACACAATTCAATGCTGATTCGCAAAAACTGATGCTGAAGCTGGAGTTGGAGTTGGAGAGTTGCAAATGTGTCGCTTCGTTTGGCTGCATGCGTAAAATTTGAAACACGTTAATGTCTGGCTGCATTTTAGCAATTTTGTGGCGCAGACAAAATTCACAAAGTGATTCGGGACACTTGCCCAGAAAACCAGATGTACTATGAGTAGCAGCCGAAACAGTCTTTTGCCGACAACCAACTCAAGTGAACAGAGTGAACAGCTAAAAGTGCATTCTGCAATAGACAAGCGTCGAGTATCTCAGCTGCTTTCAATATTCATCGAGTTGGAAGCTGCTGATGTCTTCATTTTTGAGAGAAGAAAAGCATCGAGGATCTTTTTTGAATTTCAATTCGTTTATTACTTCATTCTGAAAGCATTCTTTAAGATTGCTTTATTCTTTATATCCTTAGAGCAGTCAAAGATACAAAAGTATCTGACGCAATATTCCCATTTGTCTTATTTTATATTCACACAATTCTTCAACTAACTATATTATGAACTACAGTAGAAGAAAATAAACGAGGATCACTTTAAAAGTCTTTTAAATAGAAGTAAAAATGGATAAAAACATTCATATCCAAGAGACTTATTTGTGATTTTATATATTTATACAATTATTTAAAGTATCTAAATTATTGTCAGGCGATGAAAATAAACGAAGATCAATCTATTGAAGTCGAATTTGCTCGACTGTACATTTGTACATTTGAAATATTTACTTCAAAGTTATTTTAATTCTTTCTTTCTTGTGTTCTGTCTTCCAGTAAAAGATACAAAAGTATCTGAAGCACAAATGTATCTTATCTTCAGTATCTTTAGGAGAGCTTCTGTTCTTTCTACATTTTAAATTTAGTCGAAAATAAACAAAATATTCATATCCAAGAGACTTTTTTGACATTTTATATTCATTCAATTATTGAAAGTATAAAGTGTTTTTATTGTGCAGAATGCAATTTTATTTAAATTTAAGTTTAATTAATTGAAGTATAAAAGTCTTAAAATGAATTCAAAAAAGAAGACTGATTTTTGAAGACCGATTTATTTATCTCATGGTATCTACAACTGATTGCTCTTTTTAAAACAAATCTCTGGCATTAGTTATACTCTATTATTTGTCAAAATAGTTTCAATTATCTCACAAAAAAAAAAAAAAAAAAAAACAAAACAAATAAATCCATCACAAAACCAACCCACTCTTCAGTCTAGCATTTAAAGTAATTCCCCAGCGTTGGCTCATAAGCTGACTGCCTCACCTATTTTGGGAGGTGCTTGGAATGCTGTAAAAATGCAAATGAAATGACTTCAATGGCACCTAGAGTCAGTCTCCAGTTTCTAGTCTCCGTCACAGGGGCAGGCTTAAAAGATTGAGAGGAACTAGAGAAGGAAAGGACCTTCTATGGATGGGACCACGTGGTTGCTGTCAACATTGCAATTACGAAACAATTTCGACAGCATGTTGTACGAATTGGAGAACTGAAAATAGAGCTGCCACATTGCTTGCCACACTGCTTGCCACACTGCTGACTGCCACACTATATATATTCTTAAGGGCCACACACATACGCATATTGATCGTCATCGAGATGGAGGCTGTCAACAAAAGATGAAAAAGCTGCGGAATAAAAGTTGAAATGCTTGGCATAAAATTATGTAGATGCAGACGAAGGCGAAGGCGAATTCGATTGCGTCTGCCTCTCTCTCTCTCTCTCTCTCCCTCCGTCTGAGGCGTTTTCAACACCTTTCGGGGAACTCACGCTTCATTTGCATGTAACCATGACGCGACAACACATGCCTCGAAGACCACACGACTACCACGAGTCAGCGAGGCAGCGACATTCCCTCCTCCTCCTCCTCCTGTACTGGGTGACAACCGCAAAGTAAGACCGCATATATCAGAAATAATAATAACCCCCAAAAACCTGCCATTGGCCTGACGACAATCGAATCGTTGCAAATATTTTGTCGACTAGAATTTCTCTTCCTCAGCTCCGCTCCGCCTCTCCTCCTCATTCTGCCACTAACGAGGATGCAGCTGCATATTTTGTCAACTATGCGAAAGGATATGCCAATGCCAAAAGGGTTTTTGCCAGACCAGACGACACATCTGAGGTGAGTGACGAGTGGAGTCGCATTGAATCGAGTCGAGTCGAGGCACCTAAGCACTTTAACGAATGTGTCCTCGTTCAATCGAATGCTGATGTCTGTCAGGCCAAAAAGGTGATAAGCAATTCGATTTGCCGCCCTCCCATTTATATTTCTCCTTGTTAAAGTGGATGCTATTTGCGTGCTTCAAGCTTCAAGCATTTGCTGAATGCGTTTGCACTTGACTTTGGTAATTTAGAGCAACACAAACCTGAAAATGCATAAAAGCATTTTTCTAAGATTAAAATAAAACTATGAGGGATTGGAAAAGGTTAAAATAGTTATAAGGATAGAATTGGTGTACACATAAAGAGAAAAAATCTAGTAAAATCTAGAAATCTAGAAAATCTAGAAAATCCAGAAAAAATCTATTAAGAATGTAGATAGCAAATCTTGACTAAGAATTTTTTTCTAATGATTTGAAAACAGTTACAATTTTTGAACTTTTGATCTAAATTTTGAGATTTTACGTTCTTGATTTAGCTTTGAAAATTTACAGCTTTGTAATATGTGTGATTAGTCACTCAATCCCTAATTCTTGTAGAAATGTTATTATTTAAAAATTAATTTAACTTTAACAAAAGTTTACTATAATTTGAGAGCTTTTTCTTAAAACTTTTTATATATCTATGGTAATATGTGTGATTAGTCACTCAATCCCTAATTCTTGTAGAAATGTTATTATTTAAAAATTAATTTAACTTTAACAAAAGTTTACTATAATTTGAGAGCTTTTTCTTAAAACTTTTTATATATCTATGGTATATTTAGAATAAGGTACTATATCAATATACCAAATAAAGTCCCTGGTATATTTGTAGTATATTTGTGGTATACTGATTTGGTATATTTTAATACCTCACCGTTTTGTGTTTACTTTCAATGGGTAACGGGTATCTCACAGTTAAAAATATTCAGCTTACTTTTTTTATAATTGTGTTTTATGCTTTAAAAAGCACTTCTAATATATTATATACAATTTACATGCAAAGCAGAAAAGCACACTAAAAATTGAAATCATTATTATTAACGTCTAATATACAAAAACTTGCACTGCAAGTTTTATGTCTCTATCTTTGGTGGTTCAAGAGATTGAATTGTTTATACACGCGGACAGACAGATCGACGGATTTAAGTTGAACACATAAAGCATAAAGCTGCAGATTTAACTAGAAGAAAACAGAGCATCGTGTAGTCAAGCATTCAATTATTCAGCTTTCGTATCTTTAGCTGGCTTCTATTTATTAATTATGATTTAATTTGTTTATTCTGCGCTTTCGCAAATTGCTTTTTCACTTGGAGCAGTGAAGAGGATGCTTTGAATATGCATTAAGCGAGAATTAAATACGAACATGAGTTAACTTATGGATGTTGGAAATGAGCATAAAATGATGATGATTGGTTGGCCAATTAGTTGCCACCAAAAAGGGAAAGAAGAGAGGAATCCTTCATCAGTCTGTTTCTTTTTGTGCGGAGCGCTTCATCAAAAAGTGCTCAGACGGAGTGAAGAGACAAATGACCAAATGCAACTGCAACTGGAGCAATGGCGATCATCAACAAGTTCATCAAGTGTAGCTGATGATGAGGCTGAAATGGAGGTGGCAGAAGTTCTGGATGCTGTGGCATCCATAAACGTTTGTTGATTACCCGCAGCCTTGCCACAGTTTCGCATGCAGCATCCAAAAAAGAAAAAGAGGGAGAAAAAATGTGCAAGTTATTTGCATTTGCTGCTGGATCTGTTACACTCGAAGAGTCCGCGAATCCAGCGAGGAGGCCACATCTATATTTTTTCGTTTCCTTTGCTTTCCTTTGCGTTGCGTTGCCTTGGCTTAGCTTGCGGTGAAAGAGAAAAGTGTTTGGCGGCCATCGCGGCGATGGCAAAAAGCGCAGAGTGAACAGAGCAAAATGGCAGCCATCCTCCTTCATGTCTCCCCCCCCCCACCAATCTGTCCCCCCTCTGAAGCACTCAGCCAGCACCTGACGCGTATTAAATCCACACCTGGCATCATCAGCATCCTTCAGTGCTGCGACCTCGCTTTGCATCCTCGTGGCAAGCGGGAAAAAAAAGGAAAATGGAGAAGCTGATAAAATGGAATAGAATTGCAGATTCATTTCACTCAGCGCTGCAAGATGAACAAGGATGCGAAGAGGGAGCAAAAGATGATGTCCTGCTAACCTTTTAGTCGGTTTATGTTTTCAGCGGCCACAAAATATCTTTGCCAAGAGCTGCGCATCCTCGGGGAAATTATGGAACCAATTCTATATATATATATTAAAGTATATATAGACTGCTATCGAATTAATGAACTATTACAGCTCGACCAATTAACAGCGAAGCACATTCATCGTGTCGAGGTCATTAAGCGAATTAAAATAGTATTTTTCCCCCTCTACCTCACTTGATTTCCATTAATCCTTTTTCCCTCGACAGCTTCCCTTGAAACAATAAATATAAAACAACAAACTGCCATTGTTTATCTGAAAACTTGATTTACATAAGTAGAAATATTATTGTAATTATTAATTTTTTATTGTAATTAAATAACTGCGCTGTGTTTGCAGTCGGAGTACCGACGATTCAACAGTAAAATAAATAAATAAATGTGCATAAACAAGAGCTGAAAAAGTTTGCAGACACACACGTGTCGAATTAATTAGTAATCATTAAATTTCATAAATTTTCTGTAATTTATTATCCTAAATGCAGCAACTAATGGGTTATATAAGGCACAGCAGCTAAAAGTCCGTAATTGTCGCGAGCGAAACTATTTAATGTGAAAAAACATAAAATGAAATCATTTTTAAAATAAGTGAAGTTTATTTTTATAACTGCCACTATATTTGGAACTAGGATTAATTTGAGAAACCTTTTCTGCTATACGATAAAATATATAGAATCGACAATTTTTGAAGTTATCTTAAAGCAGAAAAATAATTCCAAAATCATTCATAACATAGCTTTAGTGAAAGTGCTAATCAATAGCTATAAGTTAAATTTGTACGTCAATTAAAAAGATGTTTTGTTACACTTTATATTCACTTTAGATAATGTTGCAAGCCACATTTTCGCTAGACTGTTTACCATACATATATATTGATTAAAAATTATCATAAAAATGGTATTTTAAATTAATTTTATAAAACTTTTGAATAAAAATTGAGTGAAAAATTTGAATTTGAATGTTTTCAAAAATAAATTATATTACTTTAATTATGACTATTCAAATGCTCATTAAATTAGAAAGAATAAAAAAAAAAAAATGAAAAATTACCCAAACTATTCATAACATAAAAAAAATTATATGCAAAATGCATATTTTCTAAATTATGATAGACACGGTTTTCTGGAAAACGCAAACTAGAAAGACTTAAAGACTTTTAAGGAAATGTATCAAAAATTGTTAAAAAATATTTTAATAAACCAAGAATAAATACCACATTCAAAAAACTCATTTAATTACTTGAGTCTACTGAATTTTTGTAAATTATGACCACGAAAAATATCAAATTTATTTATAAATTGAATTAGGTTTCGTAAGAGTTTTTGAAGAACACTTTTGAATTGTAATTATTACAAAACTATGGAGAAGTGTTGAAAAATATGTTTAGTAAATAAACAATATTTTTTTTAATATTATATTATAGTGAATTTGTATACTATATAAATCTCTCCCGTCCTATAAAATGAACTTTCAAAATCAATTTATACCATTTTGAAGGTGGCCTAAAGAAAACATTTAGCTTATAAATATATGCAAATTATAATAAAATTTATTAAAAATAACTATGACATTCTAAATTTAGATTTAATAATTTAAGTCTGGTCGAATTACTTATGATAAATGAATATGCAATTGAAAACTTTTAATTCGTACTTGAATAGGAACAGAATTTTTGTGCAGGACTTCTTTTGTTTCTTTTCGCAAAGATGAAAGATGCTTTTTTTTTTGTTTTTTGTTTTTTGCGCTGAGTAAAAAAATAAGAAATTCGATTTGTCTCAAGATTTCTTTCTCGTCGCACTCGCTTTGCAATTGTCTCGCTCAGTCGCAGGCAGCAACCGCCCATCCACTTCCACCTCAAACCTCCCACCGCCCATCGCCCAGTGTTCATCTGATTGGCCTCCGGCAAACTACTTTATCAGCTTCGGCTTTTCTTTTGCTTTTCCTTGTCTCTTGTTCCTTTTGCTTTTCCTTTCCTTTTCTTTCCTTTATTTTTTTGCTGTATTTTGTTCACGCTGCCTTGCGGCAAAGTTTGTCGCGTCACTTGGCCCGTCTGTCTCAGCAGCTGGGGCATCCTCTGCAGTTCTTCCCCCTCCCGCCCCCTACATTGAACACATCCCACATCCAGGATCACTCAGCGTGTCCTGTGAGCGCTGGCTCACAATAAACCACTTTACACAGCGACTACTAGTTTTATTTTTCTTCATTCTCCAAACGAAATTGAATTAAAATTTACATTTTTAATCATTTGTGTAGCATGCAATGCTGCTTTAATCTCCCTCTCGCTCTTTCCTCCATTTGCCATCTCTCTCTCTCTCTCTTGGTCTGACTGCCTTAGTGCAATTCATTTGCCAGTTGTCAGCTCATTCGCTTCGCATTCGCATTTAATTAGTGTGAAAAGCGCAAATTATTCGCCTCTTTTTTATATGGCGTCGCCTCTTGCAGGCTTTCAACTTGTCTCCATCTCCGCTAATTGGCTTAAAATTAATGGCAATTATTATATGTTCTTATGTAGGTATTATCATTATGCCTACATGCCACACACACACACATACACAATCAACCACTTTCGACAAGTCTTTCATTCTCTGTCATCGCTGCATGATGAAATAAATCCACAATTTGCATTATTATCTATTTGCTCTTAGCACCTCTTTAACATTTCATTCAGTTCTCATATCAGTTTGTGTTTAACAGTTGTCCAGCTTGCCACTGCGTCGCAGGTAAAACGCGCTCGCCGATTGACCAAGTGGAAATAAAAAAGGTGAGTGAACTCAATATTTATTTTCCCTCATGCCCTGAGGTTACGATTGCATTTTCTGACTAAAGTGTTTGTATAAATTATACTGTATAATTAAAACTGTGTTAACATGTGTTTTCTTAATGTCAAATGTGCATTAATTTCATTCCGAAAATAATATACTTTTATATTAACCAGCATTAATTGTTTTTGTTTTACAAGATACTATGTTAAATTGACATTGAGAATGACAATCTTAGTGAATTTCTATTTATTTTGTTGAATACTTTTAAAATGTTGATTGAAGTCAACAGTGATGCAATTAAAAATATTTTACAACAAGTGAGAAAGCTACAATCGAGTGTGCTCGACTTTGAGTTACCAGCTACCCATTTTCTATACAAAACAGTGCGGTATTGTGTTTGAAATGTACCATATTAATATACCACAAAAATACTACCTATACATACATAGTACTTTAATATACCAATTACCTATATTTTATTTATTTTTAAAAAATACTAAATAATACTGAAATATACTGAAGTCCATATTGGTTATATAGTACTTTAATATATCAATTACCTTTATTTTATTTATTTAAAAATATACCAAAAATACAAAAATATACTGAAGGTTTTATTGGGCATATATTACTATAATATACCAAATATAGCAATCAGTATTTTTAGTATTTAAAGATTTATTTTAAAAGTGAAGAGTTTTTAAATAAAGATTTGCAATCTTAAATAAAATATTCTTAAAGCAAGATTTTAACCTTTAAACTAGATGTTTCTAAACTTAATATGCAAATTAATTAAAAAATCTTTATTGAACATTTCTTTTACCTAAAAATCTTATTTCAAGATTTATAATCTACTTTTAAATTTAGATTTGTTTCTCTCTGTGAATATCATAAGTAACTAAATTGTCGTAACTTAGTAGGTAGTATATAATAAATTGGAATATGTGTGTTATATACTTTATAATATTAAGCAAGATAACTCCGTATTTCATTCAGTTCATAATAAAATCGTAGTTGTATCGATTGTAGTTTATAGTTGCAAAAAACATTGTAGCATCAGCCTTCTATATACACATATATGGCAGTATAAATATTCGATTCTGTTTATTCGCCAATCGCAATATGATGCTGAATGGCAGTCGAATGGAATTTGAAGCTGTTTGCTAAACCATTTATGTATTCATTGGGCAGTTTCACGCATTCACAGCAAACGTGGTGAATGTTGCAATGAAAATGCTCGTGCATATTCAGTTTACTCATCAGTTTATGCATCGTGCCCCTCGGCGTCCTTCAGGGCAGCCCTCGACGCTGCTGCTGCGATAGCAAAAATGCGCAGTCAACGCCCCGAAACTTGCAACATTTAATATTGATATGCGTTGCAATATTGTTTGCCATTCAGTTCACACACACACACAAGCACACATGAGAGAAGTTAGTTAATGCATTTAACTAATTTAATGGGCAGATTTTGGTGGAGGGCAACGCACCAAATTGCCAATCAATTGGGCGACCTTTTGATGGTGAAGGGGTTGGAGGGGAGTGAGTGGAAGGTTAACCAGAGCAGGTGGAGAGTTGCCAAACTGCCTGACTGACAAATTGACGCAAGCTTAGTTGTTGTTGTTGCTGTTGCTGTGTCTCTCGTGAGCGCAAATTAAATGCAAATTCAATTAATTTGAAGCAAACAATTTGCTTAAATTAATTAATTGAATGTGAATCTAAAGTGCTTCCAATTTAACGCTGAAGAGGCGAGGCATGTGTGCGTGTGTGTGTGGGCGTGGCACTTAACGAAAATTATTGAGAGAGAGAGAGAGAGAGAGAGAGAGGAGGAGAGGAAGGGAGAGTGCGCTGCTTGGCTAACCGCAAACGCTGGCAACTCTGGCGTATGCGTAATTTGCATTGAGTTGCGTTGCGCTGCGTTTGGCTGCGTGCATTAAGTAAACTGTTCACTTGAAAATCAACTCTAAAATAAACAGCAACCACCAAAATGCACACAAATGCAAATACACTGTATACATGTAAGTGTGTGTGTGTGTGGATGTGTGTGTGAGTGGCAGCCACAGCACAAATTTTTGGGCCGCTTTGAAAATGGCTCTTCAATGGTTAACCAACAATAAGGCAACAACTGCTGCTGTTGCTGCTGCTGCTGCTGCAATGGCTGACGGCCATTATAGTTACCCCATAACCGCAATCTGCCACCCACTCCCTCCCCTTTCCCACCGCTCCTCGCACCCACTGCAACCAATTTTGTTTGCATTTTATATTTGCCAAGTTTTTATCGCTCGTTATTCACGTTCGTTTTGCCAGCGAACAGCAGCAGCAGCAAATTATGCGCTTGATTAATATGCGTTCAATGTGAAGTTAAGCTCTCCTCCTCCTCCTCCTCCTTCTTCAACTGCTTTTCCATTGTTGTTTATTTTGATAGTTTAATGTGTGTGTGCATTGTTTATTTGCCTGCACTGTTGTTATTGTTGTTAGTCTTGTTGTTATTGGCAAAATGGCAAACTGCAAATTTGCACATCGCAAACCCAACGAATTGTAAATTATTGTAACTTTTATGAATTTACGCAAATTTAAACAGCACCAGCCCCCAAATAAAAACAAAAAGGGTTTCTTTTTTTCGTTCAGTAGTTATGAGGAAATTGGAAAGTTGCTCTATATCTCTTTCGCCGATCGATTAATCATAGAGCAAAAGAAAAAGAGCGAGAGCGAGACTTGTCACAAAAGTCAGGGCAACATTTTCACTTTCGCTCAGTGCAAAATGGGCTGGGGACAAACGCCGATGTCTGTGATAATAAATTTTAAATCATTTGTCATTTGACGCATTTGGGTAACGAGCCAAAAAGTTGGCGGCACACAACTCGAAAGCAAGAGCGAGAGAGAGAGAGAGAAAGAGAGAAGACAATGGCCTGCCGATAAACATCATTTTGGTTGTGTTTTTTTTTTACGGGGTCCGCTTTGGGGCACTGAAGGTGCCTCGTTTGCTTGGGTCAATCTATTGACAAATGTCTCTCGGGCTGCGCTTTAATTGCCACACAATCCCAAGCAGCAACAACAACAACAACTGAGCCGCTGTTTTTCCAATGTTTTCCGACCTTAAAAAGCTCGCTGATTATATCGCCATCTTATTGAATATACGACTTAAAGAATTGTTGTAGGTATCTCTATCTGTACACAACATTTACAATACACACAAACACACATATTGTTTTTGGGTAATTTTCATTTTGAGCTTTTTTCTACTTCTATTTTGTTCTGCTGATAAAATCGTTTAGTTGTGGCGACCCAAAAAAAAAAGAAGAGAAAAATAACAACAACAAGCAAAAGGCAGCTACAAAAAAATGCGTTGAATGCAGCGTGCACAGAGTAACTAAGAACCAGGCAGAGGAAACTGCAGAGTTCACTTGGTTGCTGTTGTTCATATACCTCGCACTGTGATCTAGAAGAGGGTATACTCGACTAGAAGAAACTAAGAGGAGACAAAGTTAAACAATTTGTAAAGTAGTTAAGTACAGAATACGTTTAATTGTCGATCTGATTAAAAAATTATTTAAGTCTTAATATACCCTGTAAATTGCAATCTAAAGGGTACATAAGGCCAGAAGAACAAGCGGCTTAATCAATAGATTCCAAATGAAATGTTCGACACTTTAGTGTTAATAATAAAGTTAGAGAGTTAGAGTTCATCTCTGAACTTAAATCTTCTTTCTTAAGCTCAGAGACGAGTTCATATCCTAATAATAATAAATAAATAATAATGTGGTATTTGTAACTATGGAATAACTTGTTTAATCCCTAGCAACAAAAATATACAATTATAATTAATATTATATTATTGCAGTTCTCTTGAATTTATAGCGAGTAAAACTCAAGATAACTGAGTGCAAATTCCCTTTGAAGATTTCTAGCAAAGAGAAACTCTCTTTATAGGTGGCTGTTATTATGTGTATAAAGTCCAGCTCGATGCGAATATAATGGATATCTCCATAACTTTTTCAAAAGAAGAGCAATCGACAGTTGAATTACATAAAGACTGAAGTTGTTTACTTAATATCTGTAACTTTTCTGAATAATGGATATATACGACGAAAGGATATGTATATACGAAAGAAAACTTCTTACAGATGGTTGTGAAAAACAACAAAATGTTTATTATAAAGTAACCAACACTTTTAGAATAATTATACCATCTAAAGTGTAATTCTTTTTTATTTATATTACGAAGAAAATGCATCCAACAAAACAAATTCACTGAAAGATATCCTATATAGTATAGCATATATATAAAATACTATATTAGATCATATCATAATTATTTGATTGTCAATATCCGCTTTCATCGATTTAGTTTTAAATATATATTATGAACTTATATTTTCGTTATTCGCTGCGTATCTAACCACAGACAAATAGATTAAGACGATTAAGTGTGACCGTACATCTGAGAAAATTATATTTAAAACTAAATACGGTCACATATATTTGTTTTAAATTTTACTTTCAATAAAATGTAAAAATAAATATTGAAAGGTATCTTCAAGTCGATCATGCACACACTACTCAGCAAGTTCCTGTTACTTTGCTGGCCCGTTGTTGTTGGCATACATTTCATGATTGCTCATTGCTGCGCGATTGTTTTTACGATTTATTTTACTACTTATTGTACATTATTCTTATACCAGCTGATAGTGGAAGATGAAAAACAACAACAAAAACGAGGGAATACCATAAAAAAAATTGGTTGTTTGGCCTTTGCAGCTGCTATGAAGTAAGTTCCATTGACTCGATGCTCCGATACTCGTAAATACTTTTCCACTTGCAATGAAGTGAAAATTGATATTTACATAAGACGGAATTGTGGCGGCGCCAAAGTTTAGTTTGAGTCATTTCGATAATGATATTGTTATCGCCCGTACAACATTAAATTTATGTTATTAATGCACACGAGAGCAGGAAGTGTGAGTTTGTTGCTTAGAAAATCATGAGATGCTTTACAAGATTGTTAATTTTACTACAATTTAGCTTACCAAATAATTGCACAATATTTGTGGAATACGAAAATGAGAATTTAGTCATTGAACTCACCTGCAAAAGAGAAATTAGAATAAAAGATTATTAAATTTGTTATATTTTGTATTTAAATTAATTTTCATATATTTAAAATACATATTAAATATTATATATAGTGGCAGCTTATTCGCCGATTCTGATAAGTTTTTCGAGTACTTCACATTCATTTCGAGAGTAGAAAAGATTTCCTTCTGGAATGTTCAATGAATCATGTTTGGCATTGACATTCTATAATGCATTTGTTTTTCTAGAATAAATTTAAAATTTACGAGATAAAGCTAAACAGAGAGCTAAATTCCTTCTCTACTATTTCACAATGTAATAATTCTTGTTGCTAATTTCTTATGTTATTATCGCTTACAGAAAGAGATTGAAATAATTATACATAATATCCGTTTTGTATACTAGTTTACATTATATCTAGCTTTTTTAATTTTCGTTGACGTTATCGGTTAAAGAGAGCCACTAAAATAATTATACTCGATCTTTCATGAGTCCCAAAGTTTTAGTGATTATTTTGTTAAACAAAATCTATTTATTATATTTATTTCTTATTCTTTAAAAAAGCTATGAATTTTATAATGCTAATATTTATGTAAAAAACATGTTAACTTTACCTTTAAAAATAAATTTAATGTAGAATTTATGATACTCATTAAGTTAAAGAGTTGCTTATGTGTAAATTGTCGTATATCATTTGATATTTTAAAAGAATCCCATTTTAAGTTACAAAGTTGTCTAAGTCTAAATCATCTTATATCATTTGATATTTTAGAAGAATCGGAATCAGCTTGTGATAATTTGTTTACTTAAGAAACAGCGTTATTTGATGCGATTTAACACTTTGTAGTCAATAGAGTCAAGAGTCTTTGGCTATTTACATTTAATGTCTGACTCACGCACAAATCTCGATGGAAACTTGAGCTAAGTTTGGCAACTCAAGAGCCACACACAGGCGACAAATATGGCCGAAAAGTTAAACAGAGGGCAGCTGCATCTCCAGTTGGTCATAAAAACCGAAACCATCGAAAAATAATGGCTCATTACGCGAACCAATGAAGCTAAACCCGAAGACTGGCCATATCGCAACAATAAAATCGACAACTCTGTAGTCGAGACTCTGCGCAAGCGCAGCTCCGCTCAGCGGGAAGATCGAATCGGATATGGTTGCGACGAAGGTAAACTGGCTAAATGGCATTTGCCAATTATATTTGGAGAGGGGGAATGAGGCAACGTAACTGCAATTATCAAGCGAGCCAAAAGCTTCACACTCGAATTGACCCTTGGCCAAAACCCAAAACCCAAAACGAGTGTTTGCAATAAGGCTCGAGCAATGCCAACCGGTCTGTCGCATTCAAGCTACTTCTAATGCTGCTAATTTCCCAAAGCTGAGATTCTAGCCATGCGATTGTCTCCGACTCCGACTCTGTACTGAGTATTGTGTATTGTGTGTGTGTTGGCGACCAGTTGGTCGAGTAGTTGGGTAATTGGTATATCAATTGTTGTGCTGCTTGCTCGCAAAATTTATGTCCATTTGGATATTTACCTTATATGTCGCTTGGCCATTTTTGCAACAAGAAAATTTGCAGCCGTACAGACTGTTGGCTGTTGCAGTTGCAATTGCAGTTGCAAACAACAAATTGAATTTGCAATGCAAATAAATTGTCAGGCAAACGCCCATTTGACTGAGATCTGCGCAAACAATGACAATTTATATATGGAGGCAGGAAATGGAGCTTGATCTACATTCGACGAGCGACTTTCTTGGACCACCTATACGACTAGAAGATTGTGTGCCTTTTTGAATAAACGATTCAAATCGCATCGAAGAGCAGCCAAGTGAATGATTCGAAATGACGCCTGCGAACAAAGAGCGCAGGCCATAAATGACGCCAGCCAACGAGGGCTATAACAATTTGTGAGGCACATAAAAACAAATAAGTTACAGTCGAGTGTGCTCGACTGTCAGATACCAGTAAATGCAAAATAGTGTGGTATTATTCTAAGAATATACCAACCTAATATATCGCACAAATATTAAAGTACTATACTAATGACTTTATTTGGTATATTGATATAGTACTACGCTTAAATTATACCATACAAAATATACCAGATTTTCAGACAAATCTCCAACATTTATTTTAAAATATACCAAATTAATATACCACAAAAAACATTGATATATTGATGTATACTATAGAGTACAAACTGTACCAGACCATTTTAATATTACACAAAAATATACCGAATAGTGAATTTAATATGTTGATATAGGACTGTTTTTAAAACATACCATAAAATATACTAGATTGTTGTAGTAAATAAGCTTTTGTTCCCATTAAAATGTACTTATATATTAAATAAATTCTACAAGTTTATTTCTATCTCTTATAGTCTTTGAGATCTAGGTATTCATATGGACAGACGGACAGACAGACATTAAAATACTTAAACATACATTCTCAAACATAGCACTACATTGAAAATTGTACATAGAATATAAATATTACACTAAATATAATATAAGCTCTTCATGGAGTCGGAGACGCTTTCTTTCGGCCTGTTACATACATTTCCTTAAATACCACAAAGTTATAATACCCTTCTACCTTCTATGGGTAGCGGGTATAAAACCGAAACCCGCTCTACACTCAATTATACTATGGAAATGCATATTTAAAATAGAATTTATCATAAGTAGAATGCATCATAAAAAAACAGAGCAGACAAAACTAGAACCACTTTGTCTTTGACCATTTACGAGCACACTCGACTAAAAATAAAATAAATACGAGAAATCATAAAACAACAGCCGACGCTGTAATCAGTGAGTGGCAAAAGAAATGTGGAAGGTTATCGTGCCACAAAGTTGTCGTCTATTGAAAGCCCCGTTTGAGGTTATCAATTTGATGGCAGGTCAAACTCAGAGACTGAGTTGCAGTCTCTGTCTCAGTTGCAGTTGCAGTTTCAGTGGTTTCTTCTGTGCAATTGGAATACTTATGACTAAGCTGTGTGTGTGTGAGGGTGTGTGTGTGTGTGTGTACACCAAAGAGCCACCGCATTGACAACCGCAGAATCACAAGCAAAACAACAACCTCAGCCACCCCGGCAGCAATTGCCTCATGCATTCGAGTGTTTACTCATTTTCAGTTTTTCAAAATTCATTGCACGTTCTACAAATTTGAATATGAACGCAACATGTTGTTATTGCTGTTGTTGTCGGTGCTGTTGTTGTTGCTGTTGTTGTTGTTGCTGCCACAATTGGACAGCAGACATGGCAAGCCAGCAGCTGCTGTTCGCTCGACTTCAGCAATGACTCAGTTCCGAGGCGTTGAAAGATTTAATCGTGCCGCGCAGGCCGTGCCCCTTAAGCTCTGTCTCTCACTCTCTGTGTGTTTGTGTTGCAAGTCCAGTTTTCTGACTCTGCTCTGCTTCTCCTCTGTCTCTGCTCTCTCAATTCATTTGCTTCGCTGCATTCCACATTGGAAAATTTCAGTTTTCTGAGCAAACAATATTTATAAACAATTCGATTGACGTAGATACATTCTGTTTATACGATTAAATTGAGATACTTTAACAATTGCGGCTGATTTTCCGGGAAATCCACATACGCACGCAGATCTCTGACTCACATTTCCTCCCACATCAAGTACTTTTTTTTTTGCCAAATTGCCACCGCACTAACCGCATTAAGTTGCCTTGAGGTCGAGATTTGCGATGACCTCATCAACTTCAGTTTTCCCTCGTTTTCCCTCGTTCCAGCGAACTAAAGGAACTGCCTGATCCCTAGACTGGCTTCCACTCCTTGTCAGGCAAGGAGCAAAAATGTGAAATATGAAAAGCTGAATAACAAAAGCAAGCAACAATAAGGAAGTCGAACATGGAATGCACTTTGCGAATATGTTTATTTCACTTAAACACTTCAAAAATACAACTTTTTTGAAGAAACAACTCTTTTGGGATGAATGTTTTAGCTTTATGAAGTAAGCAAATAGAATAGAATATAGAATATAATATATAATGTTTTATTGAACTAACTCAAGACTTAATACAATTATTTAAATACTAATGAAAATATCTTCTAGGTAAACGTTAGGATTAAGAAATAAGAAATAAGAAAATTATAAGAAACTAAGAAATTTCTTCTTGGAGAGATGATTTCTATACTTCTTACATAATATAGCTTCGAAAATTGTTCAACATGCGATAAATATATCATTTTATATGAGTAAATAATAATTTATTTTTTATACAGCTCGTAAGTTTCATTAAAATAGCTAAAGAAACAGAAAACTTTTTCTTACTTCGCAATTAAGATATATTTTCTAAGTGAGCTATATGAATAGGTAAAATATAGCAGTTCAATTCTAAGACATGTAAGGACTTATAAAAAAATGAAATTGACCGATTAAAAAATGTATTTATCTTTTTGTAACTTCTTTACATAATAGGTATTATTTTCAAAGCATTTCTTGAAACTATTAATCCATTTTTTAAAATATACAAAATAATGTTTAATATTAATGACTAGTGGCACTTTTGGGCAGCCAGCAACAATGCTCCATTTGTAAGGGTATAATAATGAAAAGTGTTTTCAGCAGCATCCCAAGTGAAGTGAGTGAAAAGCGAAATGAAAATATTATGGCTGGCAAAAGAAAAGCTACAAGCTGAAGCAGCAAAAGATGCAGCAGCACCTGCAAGCAGCAGAAGCAGAAGCAGCAGCTTGGCAAGGTGACATTAAACTAGCACAAGACCAAGACGACTGCAGCTGCTGTTGGGTTTTCCCCCGGCTGCTTTGGCTTCTTTACCCTTTGCTGGCTTGGTTTCTTTACCCTTTGCCAGCCTTGGCTCCTCCTCCCTTTTGCTTGGCTTCTCATCCCCCCTTTGCTTTCCTTTGGCTTGGGCTTACTGGCTGACGCTCAGAGAGTTGCCAGAAGCTGCAAAGCCAAGCTGGCAAATGTCAACACAAACAATGCCATAGACAACAAGAGAGTGAGACAGAGAGAGAGGGACGCATCGTGTTAACCCTATTGGCGCTTAGTTAACCCTACTGATGTGTCTCTGGGCAGCAGCAATTGCAGTTGCAGGTGGTCTCGATACCAGCAACCAGCAGCCATCAGCCAGCAGCAGCCACAAGCTGCCGCCGCCAACGGACAACGGCATCCCGTTGCTGTTCCTGTATCCCATATCCCGTATCCTGTGTCCTGTCTACTTCTCTCCACTTTTGTTGTCGCTGTCGCCGCCACATGGAATTTTGCAATTTCTTTGGGATTTCGAAATTGCTTTTTTCTACTTTTGCTCGCTCGCTCGCGAGCATCGCGCCAACTTCGCTCTCAGTTCGCATCCAATCCAAACGTCGCCTCACCTAGCTAAAGTCCCCTTCCCTTTTCCTTTGCATTGTTGGCCTGCGTTTCTTTTGAGGCCAGGGAAAGAAGAGAAAGGAAAAAAAAAATCGATCAAGAAAAATGACTTTTGTGGGTTTTCGTAATTTTCATTGCACGCGTAATTGAAATTTTCAAATTCCTGCTTGCATTTTTCCTTGCCAAGTCCTTGGCCTCCCCTTCCCCTCCCCACCGCGCTCCCTTTGATCCAGCAGTTGATAGCCATTTTTATCAGCAAGGCGGCAGCAAAAGTGGAATTTATATGATGATAAAGGAAAATATCGCCACCCACGCGTTGCCAATCGCTTCGCTTGTGTTTGACTGTTGCTCCCGTCGCTCCTGTTGGTTGCTGCTTCCGTGGCTGCTGCTGCTGCTACTGCTGCTACTTTCTGACTGCTTTTCATTATGCTCTCATTATTTGTCGAAATTGTGTTAATCTTTCGTGAACTCGCGAACAAAATAATGCACAAAAGCGTTGTGATAAATTGATGGCAATTTAAGCGAATCGCATAGATTATGAGGCAGCGCATTTTCGTTGATTGAAATTGTGGATTGAGTGTGCAATTTAGTTGCACCACAAGCAGATCAAATATGCAACTACTTATGCTACTCTAATAGCAAATCGATGGACAGCAGCAGGAGCAGGACTCAACAAGGACTTTCAACTGGAGCATTGCAAATCCCAACTAATAATTTTGTAACCTTATCTGGCCCCGTCGCTGTCAACGGTCGACGACGACAAGAGGAGAGGAGAGCAGCAGCAGAAGCTGATGGAGAAAAGCGCATATCCCACAACGATAATGAAAATGTCACACGAGCCTCGCATTTTCTCATCATGAGAAGAACAACGACAATGTCTCCACCTTTAGCAGAGATAAAAGCAGACGCAGAGACTAGAAACTCACAGCTTGCCACGTCCTGTTTCTACTGCTGCAGCCAAACAACAACGACAACGACAAAACGACAGCGCTGACAACAACATAAAGGTAAATCCTAAATAATGCGCTGCACACGGTGAACAAGGACTCTCAGTGCTCTGGGAAATAACAGAGGGAAAAAGGCGAATCAAACCACACCGAAAGCTGACAAAAGAGCGTATACTCTAGTGAACGAAACAAAATGAACTATTAAGCAAAGTAAACGAACTACATAAGGCCACCTGATTCGTTCTTTTTTAAATAGTTGTTCATTTTAGATGTTTAGTTCGTTCTTCCAAACTGTTCACAGTTTTGTTCTTTAGTTCGTTCTTGTTCATTTGATTATTTTTAATCTTAAGTTCGTCTATTATTTAGTTGCTGTTTTAAATATTTAATTCGTTCTTGTTAAGTTATTCGCTTTTGGTCATATGATTGTTTTTAAGGTTCGTTGTACAATGTTGATCTTTAGTTCGCTATTATTCACATTTAAATGAACTGTATAAGTTATTCTTTGTAATTCTTTTTTGAACAGTTGTTCACTTTTTATCTTTAGTTTAGTTTTTTTTTTATTGATTTTTGATCTTAAGTTAATTTAATGCTCAGTTTTGCTATTGTGATCTTTAGCTCGTTCTTATTCATTGGTTTATTTAGGATTTGTCTATATTTCTTGCTAAGTTATTCGCTCTTGATCTTTTTCAGGTCTTTCTTTAATTTATGCAATTTTGTTCTTTAGTTACTCTAGTTCACATCTGAACGAACTGAATAAGTTTTCTTCTATAGTTGTTTTTGGTTGATTTATTCAGTCGTGATTTTTAGTTCGTTCTTATTAATTTCTTCATATTTTATCTTCAGTTCGTTCTGGTTCAGATTTTTGGTTAACAATTCTTTTGCGTTCTATTGTTTATCACTGTCGTCCAGCTAAAGGTTTTGTGTCTGAATTTATTTTTGTGTTTGCAACGTTCAAATTGGATTAAAATAGCATATGTGAATTTATATAATGTCTTACAAATTTTAAGTAGAAATGAAAACACATTTATAAAATTCAAAACAACAAGATTTCTTATAAAATAAATAGGATACCCAAAATACAAGTACTAAAAGCTGAACATAATCGAACGACAAACAATTTTGGGAACCGAACCCCACAAAAGAATCGAACGAACTAGTTCTCTGATCAAAAAATTAACAAATGAACTTACTCAGTAAACTGAAAGGGGTCTACACAACACCAGTATACTCTCCAACACGGCAAGCTTATTGAATGCCGGACTGTTTTTGATCGCTGAAACGACCACCAAGAAGAAGAGAAAACAACAAAAGCAAAAACTAAAGAAAAAAGTAGTTTTTATGCCATTGTCGAGTGCTAAGACAGCAGAAGTTTTGCTGGATCTTCGACTGCAGCCAGGACATGCTGTGGTTAGCTTTAAGTTGCCGCTGCCATGGAAGACGATTATAGTTCAGCTGCTGCTGCTGCTGCTGCTGCTGTGGACAGACTTAGTGGCTGCCGTAAGTTCTAATTTCTTATTATTAGGCGTGGCCAAAGGGGAGGGGGAAAACCGCACAAGTTTGCTGCTGTGGCATAAAATTATGGCGCAACTTGCGGCGTTGCATATGAAAATGGCGGCTGGCAAATAGTTTGTCCAAACTATTTCTTTGCCTCTGCAGTAGACTTTGTTTGTTGTTGCTGCTGTTGCTGCTGTTACTGCTGCTGTGGTTGGCTTTGTTATGGAGCGTCGGTTTTGCTTTTATGTCTTATGGCTTGTAACGCGGTCGCTGTGCAGATTGCAATTGCAGAGCCTACATTTTAGGGCCAACAGCAGTCGAGATTTAATTAAAACAGCTAATGCCTGTGACCGGAATGCAAGGAACAGCAGCAACAGCAGGAGCAGCAGGAGTTGAATCAAAGTTGAAGCAGGTCAACAACAGCAAAAAGGTGCAGCATGGACTCTACAGGGATTCAAACAATGAAAGCCAATTCATCTGTCAAATTAAACAATTGCGCCTTGAAGCAAATGAAGCACGAGAGGCGAACGAGAAGCGAGCAACGAGCAGCAACAACAACAATAACAACAACAAACTAAGCACCAAACAATGACACATTGGCAACGTGCAACGTTGGATAGAGCAACGAACGAGCTTCGAGCTTGGCAAAGTGAAATGTGAAAAGTGAAAAGTGCATAGCAATAAACCAAACAGTACTGAACGAAAAAAAGAGATGCCAAAAGAAATGCGAAAGGAAAAACTCACAAGCACAAAAAAATAGTCGAAACTAACCAATGGGGCATGAGGATGTCGATAAAGCTGAGGATGAGAATGAGAGCTGGGAACAGCGAATTGCGAACTGGGACTGAGGATGTGAATATTGGAAGAGTGGCAGCGGAACAAGCTGAAGCTGAAGCTGAAGCTCAAGCTGAAGCCGTTGCCCATTATTGTTTCCATTTAACTTACAACATTTTGCACTTTGGCCGAGCCATTGAAAATCAGCGCCAGAAAGATATACGAAAGCTAAAATAGATCAGAAAAGCAGCAAAGGGGCCCGCAAACAAATCAAATGGCCAAGAAAATGAAAATGGTGTGTGAAAATGAGACTGATTGGAAAAGCGATTTGCCAGAGAAATTGATGCGACTGCACTGGGAAAAAATTTGTTGTTGAAATGATGTCAAAACTGAACACAGAAGATAAATTTGTTAATCTATGTTGAATTTCTACAATAATTTTAGATTGATTCAAAACTATAATAATTTAACTCAGAACAAGATATTTCCACTTCTTTTAAATTCAAATTTGGTTTTCAATATTAAATTCTAGTATCAAAGTCAAGACAAAATGTAAGAATCATGATAAAATGATTTACAAATTGAGCACAGAAGATAAATTCTTTAATCAAGAATAAAATTCTGCCATAATTTTAAATGGATTCAAAAATATATTCCCTATTTATAGAATAGAAAATAGAAAAAATCTGAATTATCTGAACTAACAACAATAGAAGATTTTTGAATCAACAACTTTTTAAGAATACAATCTGGTTACAAAAACTTTTCAATGTAAAATTCTTATTTTAAAATCAAAACAAACTTCGTGAATCATTATGAAAGTATGTCAAAACTGACCATAGAAATTCAAGTTTAAATCTAGAACGAAATTCAGTAAGAATTTTAGATTTGTTTTACAGATCGCAAAAAGTGCCGAAATTAAGTCAAGATTTTGTAATATTTCAAGAGCATTTTTATATTGAAATCTTATGTTTCTAGAATTAATTTCTGTAAGATCGAGAAGTTCTTATCTTCAAAGTCTTGACTCTAGTTTTATCTCTGTGTAATACAAATATCATCAGAGCAACAGTTTTTTTTTGTGAAAAGTCAATGTGGCAGCCACCTGAGCATTGTTTAAATTCGCACTTTAATTTAATCTTTAGTTTGCATTTTAAATAGTTATAGCTGCGTCTACTGCTGCTGCTGCTGTTTCTATCAGCTGCTGTCACAACTTTCGGGCACTCGGAACATTATTATCATGAACGTCTGTGCCTGCAATGCGTCGTCCCCTATTCCACTTCCCTCTCCCTCTTTCTCAACAGTCTACTGTCGCGTCGCATTGCCGGAGGGGCAATGGGTTGTGTCGCCCACATCCTACGGAAAGTTGCGCTGCATTCATGACAATGATGACGGCGACTGTTTCCGCTTTTGATGACGACGCCGCCGACGCTCCGACGTCTGCAACTGCAGCTCCTACTCACTCCTACTCCTGCCTCACCTTCAACTCATACTTTCTGGTCTATCGTCATTTTAGGCGCTCTCCTTGTGCCCAGATTTCAGATTCCTTCACTGTAAATTTTTTGTTTTTTTTTTTTTTTTTTGTTGCTGGCCTGCAGCATTTGTCTCGGGCCTACATTTTTACTGCTTTTGCCCATACTTTGTTCAATTCTCTGTTTGTTGTTGCAACAACTACATCAACAGCTACAACATCAGCAACAACGACAACAACACGAACAAGTTTGTCACAGACAAATGTCGCCAACGTTGCCGTCGCACACGTTGTGCAAACTTTTCCACTTCATTGCATGATTGCAATTTTTACGCAAAACAATTTTATTTGTTTTGTTGTGTTTTGCTTTGCTTTACTTTACTTTGCATTGTTTTATTTTGTTTGCCGGAGAATGTTTCACTCTACAACCCGAGTTGATTGTCACAAAGGTTGGCCAAGTTGTTAGACTGCCAGCGTATTTGACTATCAGATCAGACAAGACAAAAAAAAAAAAGGGGAGCTAAGAGTTAGAGTAAACTTCAAGATGTGCATTTAATGAAAAGTGAAATGTTTGCTTAGCTCAAAGAAAAACCTGGATTGCTTTTTAGCCATTGATTGAGTAAACTCCATTTTACTTGCTGCCGCTTTCTGCGTATTTTATACAATACATTTTATTGTTCCTTTAATTTGCGTTCTAAAGCTCCAAAGTTTCATCTTATTTTACACTTAAGTTTTAATCACAATTTTTAAGACAATTTAATTTTAGGGAAGAAAATATAAACATACTAAGCATTAATAATAAATAATAATAGAATTTAGCATTTTATAGAAAATAATTTCTATATTTTATTTTTCTTTTAACGAAAATTGTAAAGTCACGGCTTTATTTCTATTTCTAAAATTTCGTTAAATATTAAAGTTATTAATATAACTTATAAAGCTCTTAATAAGCTTGGTAAACAATTTAAATATTATTGTAACATTTATAGCAATAACAAATAACTTAAGTTCAGATTTTCGAGTATACTTTTTTTTACCAAATTTTAAATGATTTAGGCTTTTTTATAAGAAACTTTCTTCTTTAATAATATTCTAAAAGTTAGAGCTTCAACTCTAGTTGAATTACATTAAACGAATTTATACAATTTTTGGTCTTGTATTTAATTTCAAATTTTTAGCGTTTACTAAGTTTTATAATCAATTTCAATTTCAACGTTTATTTTCTTGGAAACCTTTCAATAAATATGAAAGTAATTATATTTATAAGAATAACATTAAAATTATGTTCATACTTCGTACTTTTTTACTGCATTTTAAATGATTTAGGCATTTTTTTATTTGAGCAATTTTTTCGGAAGAAAATTTCGTATTCCTTTTACTCTTTACTTTATGCTCGTTCAGCCTTACACCTCCTTAATTCTTTATTCATTACGACACTTTTATGTTCTCAAATGATTTTGTACGGCTTTACACTTTCATTTCGTGTGGGATGGAGTTGAGATTTTCGTATATATTTTTTTTTATTGTACGTTTTAAGGGATATTTTTTTCAATTTACATTTTCTCATTTTCATTTAGACCTTTTATTCATTGTTTATTTAATTATCTTTTGTATTGTCAAGTGGTTGAGTTTGCTGGGGAGGGATTCGTCTTAAGGTCTGCTGTGGTCGGCTTTCTTTTTTTTTTTTCTTGTGTAGACTTGGCTTTTCAGTCACTGTGAAAATGGGGTTTCGTTTTGCGTCCCAAAGAATTTTCACAGAGCTTTCGGACGCTTGGCACGTGCAAGTGCAACCCATGAAGGGTTGTGTAATGGATTACGGCTTAAATTAGTGAAGAAAAACTCTTTGATACTTAATTGATAAATCCCGGGGAATGTTTAGTGGATTCAACAAACAAACAGAAAAAGAAGTCTTGAATATATATTGACCTCTGGTAAGCCCCCGGAATTCCTCAGTTGAGTTTCACTTTAATTCATTAAAAATTCCTATGCAAACTATTTCTGCAAACTGAGCAAATACAACATCAACAAGAACTCTCAACGAGCAACTAAAACGTAAAATAAATACTATAAAATGGAAAGCAAAAGGAAAGCGCAAAACTACAACAAAACTGAAAACAAAAAAAAATAATAGAAAAAAACATAAAAGCAATTTAAAGCAGGAAAATTACATACACGACCAACAAAAAAAAATACTCACTCGGAAAATCATTAAAATGTCTGAAGGACAATGACGATGATGACGATGGGCGATGAAGACGTCGACTGTAGAAGGGGGCGGAGACGGAGTCCAAAAGATGCCCGGAAATGTGGCAACAATTGTAAATAGGACTCAGAAATAACAACAACCGACTCCCCATGCTCACTTACTTGCCAGAAAGGATGCAATTTAGAATGAAAGAGCATTAAAGCGAATGGCTGCCAGCTGGCGGAATGGGGAAATTAAAACAAGCCGAGCTCCCACAGAATGTGGGTCAATAGGCAAGCGGCAAAAACAACTACCAAGTGCCAACTACCAAACTGCCAAACTGGAAAACTAGAGAAGAGGCAACTAGCAATCGTCAGGTAAGTAGGCGCAGGTTAGTGCAGAGCGACCTCTTTGTAAAGTTCGCTCAAGTTGTTTTTCGGTGGCTTTGTTTTCCGTCACTGCGCGAGCCAAATTACATTTTCACCAGCTTTTCCAAGGGTTGAATTGGTTGACTAGGATTCCGACTTCGGACTTGAACTCTGGTTTGCTTTGCAGTGCCTTTTTACGCCTCAAAACTTTTTTAACAAACATATTCGATTAACTGCGGGGCTTGGGCCTTGAAATGGGCATCCTTTTCGGTGCTTTTCTCTATTTATCGAAAACCACTTGATTATGCTGGCTTATCCTTAGTCCTTTGCCAGTTTCGAGCATGTTTTCCTTTCGCCCCGTTTCATTTTTGTATTTTTTTTTTTTTTTTTGTCTGTTTTCTTTTTTCTGTATTGTTTTGTTTTCTATAATATTTTTCCTTTTTTTACGCCCCACCATTTGGAGTGTGGGTCGGGTGCTTTAGTTTCCACTGAAGCATGAAAATTTGTTTGCAAATCCTTTCGCTTTCTCGGCTCGTGCAATATTTATGATATCCTGTCGATATTTTTGCTAGGCTTTGCTTTTTGTTTTGCCAATTCTACCATTTGGATTTCTCTTTGATTCCGAGATGGCTAATTTATAAATTGCATTTTCTTGTAAATTTCAAATTTCATTTTGGGTTGCTTTGTTTTTCTTTTCCCACTTTTCTCCCCACATTTTCCATTTCCATTTTTTCAATGGAATATTTTTTGGTTGCCTCAAATCGATTTGCCAAAATGGTCATCAATTATGCTAATTTGATTATATCAAGTTTTCACTATAGACCTATTGAATTAGATTGGATTTGATCAAAAAATATTTTGGTGTTGATTCAATTGGCTTGTTTCGATATGCGACAATTCTTGAGACGAATTCAAATAACTGGGTTAATTAATTAATTAATTCGTTCAATATTTTTAATCAAGTTTACAAAGTTTTTTTGTGTATTTATTTCATATCAAATATTCGAGCGCTTCATGAACCCATTTCCATTTCCTGACATAAAATAAACTTGTTAAAATGCAAACATAATGCAATAAATTTTATTTTCTTTGTCAGCAGTTTGCACATTTTATTTGTGCATTGTTTTTGCTGTTGCTGTTGTCGCTGTTGAGGTTGTTGTATATCAACAAAGTAAGCTCGGCTTGTAAATTAAATTAAATTTATTATTGTCAGAGAGTGTGTGTGGATATATTTTTAACATGCATGTTGCGAGTGTTTTTAAAGGGATTTAAAAGTGCATTAAAAAATTACTTTCATATAGTGGCAATTTACAATAAACCAACTGAGATGCGACTACATGAGTTGAGTAAAAAAGTATAAAAAAATTAAACCATTAAAATGTGTAATACAATTTTTTTTTTTTTTTTTATTATTTTGCAACAACAAATTTGCGGTCACCAGAAAGTGTTTGCATGTTTTCGAGTTAATCAAGTTATTAAATACACTGATTCACTTTGTTCAACTTTATGCGAAGATAGCTTGTGCATCATAAAAGAGAAATTTCCCTATGCAAAATAGTTCCACTCAGATTTTTACGATTTTTATAATGACTAATTTGTCGGGCGCAATTCAAAGAATTGACATTGTCATAAAAATAACTGTAAAATGTACTGAGAATTTTAAATGCCGCGAATGACGCGTGACTAAGTCATAAAAATACACAAAACACAATTTCCAATTCAATTAAAAGAAATGAAAATAGCCAAAGGCATTTGCCGCAACCGAAAACCAAAGAAAAGCAGGCAGCACGCAGTCGAAATGTAAATGTTAATGCGATTCTAATAAATTGTCAAAAGAGTTACATACATAAAGAAGCGAGGAGCGCCACAAAGAAAGAAAAAAGAAAGAAGGCTACAGTCGAGTGGGCTCGACTGTGAGATACCCGTTATTCATTTTGAATAAAAGAAAAATTTTTTAATGTAATTTTTTTTAAATATATGCCAAGTAAAATACGGAAAAAATACCAATATATACCGAAGCTCACATTTGGTATATTGATAAATTATCACTGTGAGATACCTGCTGCCCAAAATATAACAAAAAGTATCCCCCAAAAATACTAGCATATGGGCATTTCCAAAATCGCGCACGGGACATTCGTACGCGTTCAAAGTAAAAACCCGGTAAGAAGGAAACGTTTTTTTCAACTGAAACGCTTAATGTATTGCATTTTCTTAGCTCTTTCATTGGTGCAAAGACTGATGTTGGGTATTTTTTCATTCAGAAGATAATTGCAAAAGTCAAGTGATTCGCACGGGACACAAAACGGAAGTGGTTTAAGAGGTCAACCAATTCAAACGCAAATTTCAGCGAATCCAGAGGCAATATTTTAATGCAACTAATTTTAAATTTTTGTGCATTGATGCCTCTTTAAGAAGGTTATAATTTTTTTCAAAAACGACTTGTATTTTTTTAATTCAATTTGAAGTAAATTCGCACGGGACATCGCGCACGGGACATTTTTTACCGCCAATATTTTTATACCCGCTACCCATAGGGTAGAAGGGTATTATAACTTTGTGCCGACAGGAAATGTATGTAACAGGTAGAACGAGGCATCTCCGACCCCATAAAGTATATATATTCATGATCAGCGTCAACAGCCGAGACGATCTGTCCGTCTGCGTGTCTGTCCGTATGAACACCTAGATCTCAGAGACTATAAGAGATAGAGCTATAATTTTTTTCGACAGCATTTGTTATGTTTGCACACAGATCAGATTTGTTTCAAATTTTTGCCACGCCCACTTCCGCCCCCGCAAATCAACAAAATTGAATAACAACCGTAATTTTATAGCTAGAGTTGCGTATTTTGGTATATAGAATAATAACTATAATAGTTATGATTCCTAAAAATTTGGTTGCGATCAGACTAAAATTGTGGAAGTTATTAAAGAAATACTTTTGTATGTGCAAATACACCTACTTACTAGGGGTCTGAGTTGCTTTGACCGACAATCTGGTATATTGTGCAGTCTATGGTATATTTTGAATGCGGTACTATATCGATATACCATATATACCAGTTGGTATATATTTTTAGTATTTTTGTAGTATATTTGGTATATTTTGAGAATAATACCGCAAAATATATTGCTTTTTCAAAATGGGTAGCGGGTATCTCACAGTCGAGCACACTCGACTGTAGCTTTCTTACTTGTTAATTTTGCGCCAATGCTGCCAACTTACTCCATCATTCATATTGTGTAAATAAGAGAGAGGAATAAGTTGGTACTTATGTTGTGTACTTACGGTCGCGCACGGGACAAACTTTAAATGATCACCAAAAATACAAATATTTTTTTTTCTCCAAATTTTTTTTATATATTTACTGCGCGCATAAACTCTGTTTGCAAAAAAAATTTGAGCAAGTGATTTGGATTTACTGATAAGAAATGTTGTTTTTCGGTCGCGCACGGGACATTGAAATAAGTGATAAAGCAAATCAAAATTTTTACCGTTTTTGATGATCCCATGTTACTTTTTGCGTTCTCTTTCGTTTCTTGCAATCTTCAAATGATTTTACAAAGCAAAAGACAAAGCATAACGCATTTATTTTAGAAGTTGTTATCAAAACAAAATATGCCCTACAAACATCATAATCCCAACAGGTGCGTTTGCGGGACTTTGCATTCGAATATTTTGAAATCTATAAATGATAAATGCAAAATTTTTTCAAGTTTATTAAATTTGAATATTTCTTTATGTAACCATGTTGGAAAATATCATTTTCAAGAACTTTTAATTTTTTGGTCGCGGTGGACCTTTCTGTGGAAATGCCCATATACCGAATACCACATTTGGTATAGCGATAAAATACCACTTTGAGATACACGCTACCCAAATTATACTAAACAATATACAGCAAAAATACTGACATATGCCGAATACCACATTTGGTATATTGATAAAGTACCACTGTGGGATACCCGTCATTCAAAATATACCAAATAATATACCACAAAAATACTAACATGTACCGTATACCACATTTGGTATATCGATAAAGTACCAATGTGGAATACCCGATGCCCATAATATACCAAATAATATACAGCAAAAATTCTAACTTATACCGAATAACATATTTTGTATATCGATGAAGTACTACATTCGAAATATTATATGTTATAAAATACATATACTTTTCCGCAGACACAATGTCATAAGACCGTTTTTCCCTTCAGGTAACGGGTATACAAAAAACTGACAGCGAATGAATTAGAATTCTCTCCGGTAGACAAAGGAATCCCACAAAAAATTCAAGAATTTGAAATGCATGCGACGCACGATTGACAGTCGAAGAAGTTAAAGAAAAAAAAAGACAACGACAATGTTCGGTAATGCAATTAGACACGCCCAGAGAGAAGGGAAGAGGGGGAAGAACGGGTGGCAGGGGTCAATATGGAATCTATAGCCACGCACGAGCTGTCAGAGCCGAGACGCTCCCTACTCCACAAAACTCTGGCTTATCGCTTCGTTTTTATCACTTTTGCGTAAGTGAAATGCATTAACCACAACTGTAAATTCGATTTCGGGGGTCGTCATCGCCACCCCATTGCAACAACTGCTCATAACCGTTATGTGACCAAGTTTAATGATCTAATTACTTGCCGAACTTCTCCCCAAACACTCGTGACTGTCCTTGTAAATGCAATGGTTCATCCATTGCCAGACATGCTGCTCTTATCTTGTTTCAGCTTTTGACATTGCTCTATACAAAGAGTATTATACTTACAGCACTTAATTGGTGATGTTTATGAGGTCTTTGTACATAATTTTTTACTCTAAAAATCGTATATTGTGACCCATGTATTATTTTTCTTTCATTTAATCAACTTGAGTGGAAATTAATAAATTTTCCACTTTCCTTGTTTCTTTGTACAACATATTCTTTTATTAGTTCACTGTCTAAATATATTTTCTTGACAAACTTATTCTCTTATTATTCTAATAAAGTGTTTTTCTTTAAATGGTTGAGTTTATTAGAAAGAAATTTAAAAATATATGCTTAAAACAAAAACAAAACTTTTTTTTAAGCACAATAAAATGTTAATAACGAAATATTTATATAGTATTGATATTTATTTATAAATATTTCTTGATTCAAATTTTATTGTGTTGGAAATTAGGATTCAAGCCCTAACACCTACAAAAAATACATATATTTTATTAAATATTTATATTAAAATTTCTTTTTTGAAATGCTGAAATTTAAGAAAACTTGAGAACAAAATATTTTGTTAATTTAAAAGTATATAAATATAATATAATATCATAACAGATCAAATGATATATTGTGCTAATCTTTTATATACTGACCAACTCCATTCTAATAATTTGAATAGCATCTGCTTAACACTTACTTAACTTTAGCTTTTTTATAATTAACCTTCGTTTTAAAGCACATTTAAAATTCGACTTGGCAATCAAATGTTGTTCCTTTCTCTCCATTTCTCGTGCCTTCGTATACACGCTTATTGATTTCCTCGTTAATTAATAGACCTGATGGCAATTTGAAACGCAGTTTAGCATCGCATTCCCTCTTTATTCGACTCCCAGTGTTGAGTTAAAGCTATATTTACGAGTGGAGTTGAACAGAGAGTGGGCCAAAGTTGAAGTTCTCACATTTTAAAGATGCGTATCTTAACTCGAGATTTGATGGCAGAGGCTAAGATATATTTCGAGTACGACACGAGAAGGCAGACAAGCTGCATCCTCATGTCAACATGATTTATGTCAAACAAAATGTTTTAACCTATAAAAAGCAACTGAAACTGCAGACGGAGCTAATTGTGGTGCACAGCCCAAAGAAATCAATCAACAATTGACAACAGTTGATGAAACAAAACTCTGAATAAATGACGACAATAACACAAAAGATGCGGGGGTCGCCACAATGTGCATTAGCATTTAGGGTAACTGCAGCTGAGGCTGAGAGACTGAGAAAACATTATGCTGAGATCATTTTAATGTACAGAAATTGTTGGAGTAGATGACGCGGCGACAAAAACACAAGCTAATTTTGGAAGCGCCTCGAAGTGACTTCGAAACATAGTCTCGGCATCATCGTTAATCATAATTGAGGGGACTGAAAGGGTTTAAGATAAAACCAATTGAAAAAGGAAATGCAGCGAGTAAACAACACACATAAAATGGAATGACGTCTTGCTGAAACGAATATTGATGAAGCTGCGCTCTCCCAAAAATATCCACAGAGCTATCTCTCTCTCTATGTATGATAAGAGCAACGTGAATGAAATGAAATGCATTTTGGGTCAGCAATTGCATTAAAATTATGCATTGATAAGCAATATGTATGTGTAGCGGAAAGCGAGAAGTGGTGGGGGGGCGAAAAGCAACTCGAAGCGGCAGCTGGCCAACCATGCAGTGATTTTCCGATTTTCAATTTTCCACACTCAGTTCGATACGCAATGAAATCGGTAGAAACAGACGGCAGGGGGAAGTGACTTAATTTCTTTTATTGCTTCCACTTAAATTGTTAATTGCTGCCGTGTGTTTAGCGGACTGAGCGAGAGAGCAACAAAAGTGATAGAGAGAGAGAGAGAGAGAGAGAGAGGGGGAGCAAGAGCAGCGGGGGCGGCATATTGAGTTTCACATATGGAAATTCGTTTTCATTTCGGTAAAGCAAAATAAACAAATTGGTTTCGATGTGAAACAGGCTGGCAAAAGGAATTACTCTACATACATCAGTAGATGCAGCCCATGCATGTGTGTGTGTGTGTGTGTGTGTGTGTGTTTGTGTGTTTGTGTATTTGTGTATTTGTATTAGTGGCAGTGTACGTGTGTGTGTGTGACTCATGTTTATTTGTGCAGGCCCGCATGTTGGTGTAATTTTACACTGCAACAGCAAAGGATTCGAAACGGAATGCGAGCAAGAGAGATAGACAAACGAGAACGGAGAGAATGGAGCAGAAAGAGAGAGAGAGAGACAGAGAAAGAGAGAGAGTGAGAGACAGAGTGAAAGATTTAGAGGGAGAACAAGCATCAGACAGAGCTAACACAGAAGGACAATTGGACGCTTGTTAGAGAAAATCCTTTTTTGTTGCTAAAACGGTTGTTTCCTACGTACAATGGGTTAAGATCCCACAAAATTATATTAAAAATTATATACAGCTGTGGTGAAATTTCAATATGAAAAAATAATTACAGTAGACATTCGCAAATTTATCTAAGAAAAATTAAGAATTATTATAAAGGCTCAATATTATATTTCCAAATACAAATATAATTCTTCGTTTTGGTGAAAAATGAAAAAATTCTATAAAAAACATACCAGAAAATTTTCAATCTATTTCCTATTCGCTTTATACTTTATTTAACTTATAAAAATTTAAGAATTATTTAAATTAATGCATCATATAACATACAATGGCATTTGATTTTCTGAAAATTTAAAAATAAACAAGAAAATTATTATTTTTTACTTTATTCAAATTTAAAAAAAAATGTAAATTAATGCATCATGAAAATTAAATATGAAATAAGCTTTATTACAAAATGAATAGGTTTCCGTTATCTTTTGTAAAAAATAAGTAAATGAAACCAAACAAATTTTGAATTTCAAGACTAGTTAATCAAAAATTTTTGTAGAATTTCGATTTTGATTTAAGAATAAATTTTCTCGTTTCAAATTTTTATATAATTTAATCTTGATTTAGGACTTTGTTCTTCATTTTAGCACATTTCTTCTTTTTGTGGATGCTTTTGTAAAAATGAGTTTTCGCTTCGTTTTAACAAAAAGTAGTTGATAACTTCTATCCGGTATTTATAATTTTTTAACTGGCAGTTAAATATTACACGAGACAATATCTCGTGGCATGTGGAACCACTGTTCAAGTGCAAATATTGCGAAGTAACCACGAAGAGCAGCAGCAGAAGCAGCAGCAGGCTGGCACAAAGAATGCGCCGTCTGCAGACGATGATGTAGGGATGAAGCGTGAACAGAGAGAGAGAGAGGAAAGCCGGCAAAGAAAAGAGGGGCAGAAGGACTGTCGCTTGTTTGCAATAAGGATAAAGCAGGAGGAATTTTTATAATAATTTCTTTGGCTGCACAGCATGTGCGACACTAGAGGGCAGAAGAAGGGAGGGGGGTCGAGACGGCAGTTCAAGTGCGGCGGCACACAGGAAACTCGCATGCAAAAAAAAGTGCACTTGAAAACGCTTCTCTTTAGCCGGGTTGAGGTTATGTTTATGTGCCACACACACAAGACACACACACACATGAATGCAAATACAAATACAAACACAGGCAAATTTGAAGCACACATTTGGGAACTGCGTCCTGTCAGCCACATATTTACACAACTGCAATAATATTTTTTTGTCGTCAGGCTGCACTTGGGTTTTTTTTCCTTTTTTGTCTTTATTTTGTTTGTTGTTGTCGCCAGGCGGGCAAAAGACCAAAAGCAAGTCAAAGACGCTTGGGGAAGATTCACTTAGGATTGGGCAGCTATTGAAAAATTTATATGAGCTGCAAGTTTCTTTCGCTTTGCCAGTGAAAGTGATTTATGAGTACTGCGAGAATCTCGGCGAGACTTTGTCTAGGCTACTTAGACAACAGAGAGAGAGAGAGAGAGAGAGAGACTTGCTCCCAGTGGTGCTTTTGAGTTTTTTTGGCTCCTGATCCCGTGTGTTGTTTGTGCCAAATGTGCAATAAATTAGTGTTTTGATTTTCTGCATTGCTAGCAAACTTGGCGCCGTTCAAGTAAGAAACTTTTTATCGTTTGTGGAGTTTTTAAGTTGCATTTCTTATTCATAGACAGAGTGACAAAAAGTTTACTAGACAGTCTGAGAAAGAGAGAGAGTGCTCTCAGTAGTGGAAGAGTGAGAGTGAGAGAACAAAGCCGCCTTTCAACTGTGACGCCATGCAATGGCATACGGACTCGCTTATTAGAGATCTTCGAGGCATGCCACACAAAGTACTTAGTTCGGGGTTCAAGTGCAATAAACACTTGAGATTACAAGCAGCGGTCTGCGACTGCAACTGCGACTGAGTCTGGGAATCTGAGTCTGGGTTTTTGTTATGCTTAATTTGGAGGCATGTTTCAAATGCAGCGATTTAATAGGCGTGTCAATGCGAGGATCACACACGCTGTCGGATCGTTGAACTTACCGCACACACACTCATTACCGTATTCACAATATTCACAAACATATTCAAATGGCACATACCTGAAAAGGAAAAGAAAAGAAGAGAAGATGAGAAATAAGTACAATCGATTAGTGGAGCTTTCTTTTCTGTAATCTCAGCATCTTGAGCGTATCTAGGCAGATTGCCACATTAAATGACAAGCAAGCGAGTTATTGGGGTCAGGCGCCACAAAGAACGTAGCGGCAGCGCGATGAGTCGATGAAGCTGCCACAAGAAGCTGCCCCAAGTTGCTGCATGCTGTCTGCAGTGTGCAGTCTCATCCTTTCTGCTGGCACACACGACTGCGCATATTTAATTGCTCATTGCGCGTGATTCGCTGTGCTTGCAACTGCAGCAGGAAGAGGCAGGCAGCAGGAAGAGGCAGGCAGCATCAAGAGGCGGCAGCTTCTCGAGATGTTTGACTACATTATTTTGACAGTTGGCACAAATTACCAACAGCAACTTCGAAGATGCCTTGCTGGCAACTTTCTTTCTCGGCAATTGGAATTCGCGATGTGCGCCGGCGCAACAGCATTCAGCATGCAGCATGCAACGTGCAACGTGCAGCATGCATTGTCTCCTGCCTCCCCCTTTGAGCTACGGCTGAGGCCGAAGACTGTCGCCTACACTGTGGCGCATGCCTCATTTGCATTTTGGCTGGCGTCATGCAACATTTATGCTTGCCTTGCCAGTCTGTCGTCAATCGTCATAAGCTGCAACAACAGCAACAACAACAACAACAACTGCTGGCAGCTGTCAGTTGTCGCTTTGTCGCTTTGTCTCTGGCTACTGTTTGACAGTCTTTCCCTCAGCTTTGTTGCATTGTCACCTCAAGGGTTATGATGTGAGATGGAGATGGAAGAGAAGAAGTGCAGCAGGAAATCTCGTATATAGGACATGTACAACAGCATGATTTACATATTTCTGTATTGCAGCCAAGCATATTAAGATACTCTCTCTTTATATCTCTGTAGCTCTGGTCAAAGTTCAATGTTGTGCTGAGCTCCGCCAGATAAAGATCATAATTGTTGCGTAAATATTTGGTCAGCTATAATTGCTTTAACAAAAATACAATATTGTATTTTATGCTCACGCAGTCTCAGTCAGTCGTTGTAAAACAATAATTTACATAATTTTCTTACAAATCACGCACACGAAAAACACATCGCTTGGATCAACGAGGGCCTTCAGTCGCAGTCGTAGACGCAGCTTAAGGTTCAGTTGGGATCCGAGTTGCTGGGAGCGTAACAAAGGCAAATCCAGTTATTGATTTATCCACAGCACAGCCACGACTTTTATGCCACATCATTGTGCAACATTATTTCAAATCATCAACAGAGAACTTTTGTTTGCTTTACGTTGTTGTTTTTTTTCTTTCACTGTTTTTTTTCTCTCTACACGCTGTACACAAAGTGCGGAAGGGTTTGATAGGTAGCTGACGATGTAGGTGAGAAATGCAGTAAGACCAAAGAAAGTATTGATAAAGATGTGGATATTTTTGGAGCATCTAAATAACTATTAGATATTAATCATAATTATCCATTCCGGGACTGAATTAAGTATCAAAACTTTAAGAAGTTCTTGAGATTGAACTAAAAAAAATACTAATACTAAAAAAAACAAGTTGAAAAAGCTAAAATACAAACAAAAAAACTGTCTGAACTAAAGACTATTTATACCAATACCAAAAATTAAAAGATATCGAACTATATATTGAGACAGAGATTTCTTTACAACAAAGATAATGCAAATTTCTTCCCGAAAGACTTAAATCCATAATACCAAAATTAAGCATAGAGCATTAACACATCAAATATTTAAATTTTAATTTTTTTATTTTTATTGTCAAGGAACCCCATTTAAAAGGATCAATTTATATTACTTAGTTTTACTAGTTACATTTATTTCTTAAACTTCAAAACAAGTGCCTTGCTGTCGATCACGCTCGCTTGCGTTTTGTTTTTATTTTGTATTTTAGCATATCATTGCTGGAATCAGCTGCAAATGCATTTATGGCCGTTGACTGACTGTCTCTATGCCTATCTGTTGAGAGATGCTCGAAGCTAGCTGCTCACAGCGAGATGATCTCTGAAATGGGGCAACAGCATCATTAAAAACTCGAATGCGTCTCGAAGCGAAGCGTCTTGAAGCGACGCGACGCGACGTATGTAAATTAGGGCTTTAAGATTAGATTCAGCTTGAGATGCCATACTTGAGATGTCAATTGATAGATAGCTGTGCAAAGACTTCTGTCAGTTGGCAGTAGCGATTGGATTGTTCAGCGTTTCAGTGATGCAGAGAGTTTGTCACCTTGCCATATGGCAAATCCAACAGTTGAGCGCATTAACGCAATCGCTTATGCTGTTTCCACAGAGATTCCCTCTGCAATTTCTCAGCTTTCGTCTGCAATTTCTCTCAGCTCCCCCGCTTTGTAATCTCAAGCATTAACTGTTATGGCCAGCCCCATTCACATTACCCTGTCTAATACAAATCCCCACAGTCATTGCCCATTAACATAACTTCGGAGACGGAGATAGAGTTGGAGACATTGCCCACGTCCTCTCAACGTCGTCCACTTAAACGGCACTCAACAAGTTCTAATAGTCACACACACGTACACGTATCTATCTGTGTGTTTTTGCTTCCTACACACGTTGCTTACCTGAACTGCATCCCATGGTAGAAATGCAGATACTATCCACAGCCCACGCACATACTCTAAACTCTGCCCCCTTCGACTCCCCCGCTCCTCTCTTAGCTATAGTGTGCATATTGCATTTATGCAATACGTGCCTTGTTATTGTTCTGTCTGGCTGCGTTCCGGGTCCAGCAGAATCTCCAACAACGCTCTCATTGCATCTCGCTCTCTGCAATGTGTGTGTGTGCACACCCACTGTACACAGTGTGCTCTGTGTGTCCATCTGTCCCACTGTCCCCTGCTGTCCACTGGGCAGTGGAGCGCGCTTGCATATAATTTATATGCATTTGACAGTTTTGACTGATTTATCGATGCAGGAGCATGGCATACATAATGCGTGTAGCCATGAGCTTTTCCAGGAAAATCAGGAATAGTCATGCTCACACACACACACACAAACACAAACTAACACAACAAAACACTCTCTCGCAGAGATACGTTAATTTTGCATAATGCTTACGCGCATATTGAACCATTTTTTGGTTCAAAGTTCGATTTTTGGATGACGAAGAGATAGAGAGAGAGAGAGAGAGAGAGAAACACATTTTGTGTGTGTTTTTTTAAATCAGGCAAACACAATTGGCATTGCCGACACTGTTGACCCGATAAATGGACAGCTGACAGTTATAAACTGGACCAAGCGATATTCGAGTGCTCGATGAGTCACTCGCCTGCTGCATTAGGTGTGGGTAGCAAACAATACGGAAATCATTTGCAAAAATTCACCTAATTTGAAAAGCATTTATTTTTAGAGCTAGCAAACGCATTAATTCATGTTTCCGAAATTATCAAATAAACTATTTTATTTTTATGCACACTTGAATGACCGTTTGAAAAGAGAGAACTTTGATTGAAATTCTTTGTGAGTTGATGGAGTTTTAATGCCAGCAATTTACTGCTCGTAAAATAAATGTCAACGAAATTATATTATCTATGCCGAGTTTTATTATTTTCTGATTTAGTTTGGTGAATAAAAGTGCTTTGAATACTTATTTGAATTTAGAAATTCTTTGCTATAAATTGAAAGTTGTTGGAATTATTATTGAAATTCAATTTTATTGTTAAAACAAGTAAGAGAGCTACAGTCGGGTTTGCCAGACTGTGAGATACCGGCTACCGGTATTGATTTTTAAATATACCAAACTAATATACCACAAAAATACAAAAATACCGCTACCAATTTTATTAAAAGCATAAGAAACCGTTATTAATTTTAAAACATACCAAATTAATATACCACAAAAATACTAAACTATACCGAATGTAATATTTGGTATATTGCTATAGTACTATAAACTTGATCTGTGTGCAAAAATTACAAGTGTTGCCAGAAAAAAACATAGCTCTATCTCTTATAATCTTTGAGATATATGTAGGTGTTTATACGAACAGACGGACAGACAGACTGACAGGGCTATATCGTCTTGGCTGTTGACGCTGTTCAAGAAAATATATGCCTTATGAGGTCAGAGATGCCTTCTTTTGCTTGTTACATACATTTCAAGCATGCATAAAGTTATAATACCCTTCTATCCTATGGGTAGGGGATATAAAAATAGTGTATATATTATATTTTTTTATTGTATTTTTCTAGTGCTAAGAATTTTCATTATTTTACTATAAATATAATGAGAAAACTTCGAATTCTGAAATTCGTTTATTCATAACGTGCAAATTGTTGAAATATTTTGTTAACTGTTCAGAAAATTTTAATAATTTTTATATACAAAAACTGCAAATCTATAATATGTTTGTTGTATGAAAGTTATTTGCAATAATTTAATTCCATTTCATAATGAAAAGTATTGCATTTATCAGACATAATGCAGAGAATTTTCATCAAATTTTCCTTTACTGTGAGCCATTTTGCTCGGTTAACTTGAACTTGTCAACTAAAACAAATCATGCTAATTGAAGACTTTATGACTTTGATGCAATAAATAAGCAGAGTTCAGATGACGATGATGATGATGTTTGTCATGGCAGGTAACACAATACAGGCAATCTCAATCAGCAGTCATTCCGCATGTCACATGCTTCGTGTTAAATGTCAATCGAAAAAACAATTCAGCTAACAGCCAAATGGAATCCATCCTCCTCCATCTGCTTCATCGGCACCATCTTCCATCCTCTGGCCAACGAGTTATGCTCTGCTGTGTGTGTGTTTGGAGCGTGCGTTAGTTTATGATGCAGTCCCAGCTCTCAATCCTGTCAAATTGTGACCGAGCGACTAAATTACACAAAAGCGAAAACCAAAAACAAAAGCTGAAAGAAAGCGATTCGTGGTCTCGCGTTGTGGATGTGGACATGGTTGCTTAAGAGTTGTGGAGGAGAGGGAAAATGGCTCTGGAGTCTAGACATGTCTCGCAGGCCCACACGAAATCGTTTTTCAAACAAATTTGATTACACTCATACACACACACTCACACAAACACGAATCTAAGACTGTCTGCAGATAGCTGTAATACTCTTTTACAGCGAACAAGATACAATTTTCGGAATAAATTTGTAGCGTGCTATACATTTAAAAACGTAAAAAATATCAGAATTAAGTTTAATGCTTATCTAAAAATAAATGTTAGTTTAAAGATAAATGCCAAAGATACATAAATAATCATATATTAATAACATTTATTTTAGTGGCAGTAAAGTTTTTTTTACACTCTATATCATATTTAAAAAAAAAAGTTACAATTAATTTCGGATATATTTGAAAATAATTTCCTATTTATTATCAATTGAAAAATAATTTATTTTAATGCAAATCAAAAATCTCAGAATTGTATTGATGCAATTTTTGGTACATTAAAAGTAAATTAAATTTCAAATTTATTCAACATTGAATCTCGAATTTTGTATGTTTTAAACAGGCTTTTAAAAATGTTTTAAATTGAGATTACAATCTATTTTTATTCTATTAGAAAATAACCTTTATAATTTATCATTAAGTTGTTAAAAAAATATATATGGATGAAGCTGTGCTATTTAACTGATCTTTATGTTCAAGATTTTTTTCCTTTAGTAATTGTTGAATTATGTTTGTGGAATATGTTAATATAATTTAAATTTGTTTTCTTTAAATGTTATTTGTATAAATATTATTATTATTATTTATTTCTTTATGTATATATTTTCGTATAAATTTTATCATATATTTTCAACTTGTTTTTAGTAATTAAAGTCCTCACATATTTATGAAAAAAAATTAAGAGAATTTCTGAACTCGTCATTGTTTTTTTCCCATTACAATTTCCATTTCCATTTCAATTTTTAGCGAGTTTTTGCTTTGTAGCTGTCGTTGGCTCCGACATTGTTTTTATTTTCACTTTGAAAAGAGTCGATTTACCGCAGTAATAAACAATCAAAACAAATACAAAGGCGACGTTTTATTGGGTATGCTTGGTTAGGCAACCTCTCCCTCTCCCTCTCTCCTTCTCTTACTCGCTCCTCTAACTCAACTCCAATCGTGGACATGGGATGTGGACAGGCTACAGCGAGTCGAGTCGAGTCGAGTCGCCTTGGGTGCGACGTGGGTGCGTGATCCGGAGGCGAGTTCACACGATTTACTATTTGTTATATTTATGGTGTCTGCTGCAAGTCGCAAGCCAAAACAATATTTTCTTTTTTGGTCGTTGGCGTCTAATGGCAAAATGCCAAATATTAAAAATACCTTGTGAAAAGGCAAAACTTTGCTTGCATTTTTATTGAATGTCGATAATGAGAAATGAATGCAAACTGGCGACGACGACCAACTCGACTCGCATAAGTCACACTCAGCCAGTGTTTTTGTTGTTGTTGGCACAGCACAATCTTAGTCATAGTCATAGTCTAGAGTCAGAGCTGAAAGCTGAAAGAGCCAAGTAACCGCAGCAGAACTGACTGTCATATTGCAAAAGTTTTTCAAGTTCATTCCACGTTGCGGGTGCGTAAAATGATTTACCTGCTTGGCTGTCGAAACTTTTTGGCTTGCAAAAGTTCAAGTTTTAATCTCATTATATGCTGACTTTTGTTTTTCGACGTGTTCTCAGCAGCAGTCAGCTCAACCAATATCGCTACTCCGACTCCAACTCCATCTTTGACTCTGACTCTGACTCCAAGTCCCAGTCGATGTCTTAGTGTAGGTGTTTGGGATTTTTCGCATTGCGCAGTTGTCGCGCTCAAAACTTGAGACCATAAAGCTGTCTTGGCAGCCTGGCCGCAATCCAATTGCCAAAGGCCAATGCCAAACTGCTGTCCAGAGTGTCGGTGGCGAAGGTGGCAGATAACTGTCTGCGGTATTCATTAGCCAAACAGCAATAGCAACAAGACAACTGCAGTGTGAAGAGAAACGTTATGGATATGACTGTCACAGTGACATGTCCGATTTAGCTACGGTTGCGACAAATGCGGTGTGAATACAGAGACAGCAGCAGTTTCGGATACTGCCAAACAGCAAAAGATACAGATACAGATACAGATACAGATACAGATACAGATACAGATACACAGAATGCGCGTTAAACCTGGATGCTGTGGCTAATGGGATTACCGAGAAGTTCTTTTATGAGCTGCCAAGTGGGCGTGGAATATTAGTCACCCAAAAATATATTTTTAGAAATACATATACCAATATTTTATTTATTTATGTGCTTTGCATTTATATATTTATGTATTTATTTAATTACTCGTTATTTTATACATATACTTATTAGCTGAACTATTAAATTAGAATATGAGTAAATAATTTTATTATTTACTTATTATAAGTAGATGTATATTTCTGAATTTAAAAATTTATTTAATAATGATTTTATTTACTAATTAGCCATTTATTTATTTGATTTACTCATTATTATATTTATTTATTATTAAACGTATTAATTTTTTCATGTACTTAATTACCTCTTATTATATACTATATATTTGTTAACTAAGCTCAACAATTAATCAACAGAATTCGAAATTGTATTTCAACACTTACATTCACATCAATATTGACACTTTGACAAAGAAAAGAATTTAAGCGTCTTTTCTTTCATTGACAACTCTTTGACAAATTCCTTCACTTTCATTTTCTTTTGACTTCCTGCTTATGCAATATGAAAATCTCTTTCGGGTCCGTTTTAAGCCCTCTCAGATTACATAAGTTCGCGCCTCTATAATGCAGCTTTTGAATGATTGATTTTTCTTAAGTCCGCTAAAGGGAAATTAACATAACATTCAAAGACACGAGTGTCAAGAAAAGCTGTCAACTTTTCTTTAATATATTCCCCTTTTTCTTCAAATTGTTTAAACTTAATAGTTCCCAATAGTTGAGTTCATAATGAACTGTTTGTGGACATTTGATGAGTGTTTTTTTGGTGAGTTGGGACGGAGCAATCATAAAAAAGATCATTTCGCTCGAATGCAGCCAACTTAATTTTATGATTGGAATTAAAGAAAGAAAAAAAAGCGTTTGAGTCAAAAATCAAATGGAAATATTACAAAAGCGGCTTTTGTTCGATTTGTCTTCTCGTGGCGTCTAATAAGCCATCAAATGGCCTCGAATTGCTTTGAATTGGCGTTTTATCGTCGAATGTAAATATTTGGATGTAGTTTTTTGTGTTCAATGCTTGGTTAAGAGGAAAAGTCGTAAAGTGAAGCGCTTTTGATGTGGTTATGATTGCCGTTTTGTGCTCTGCGCTGATGACTGAGACTCTGAGTCATTTGATACTCGCTTAGTTGGCTCAAAAGCCTCAGCGACTTAATTGTGAGTGCACTGAGCTTGTGCCTTTGCTCTGCAAGTGATTGGGATTTGTATAACCGAAGGGAATTATATTTTATATAAAGTATATATATTCTTGATCAGCGACAACAGCCAAGACAATACAGACATGTTATTTAAGAAATACTTTTGTTTGACAAAAACTAATTACAGGATCAATAGGTAGTTGCTCTGGGTGACAATCTAGTATATTTTGTACTATATGGTATATTTAAAATGTAATACAGTTTCGATGTACCCAATGTAGCCTTTAGTATATTATTAGTATTTTTGCGGTATATTGATCCAGTATATTTAAATGTCTGAATGTCTGTATAATATTGATATACCGAATATTAACTTTGGCAAATTTTCAGAATTTTTGTGGTATATTAACTTGGTATATTTTTAAAATAATACTTTACTGTTTCTCTGTTACTTAAATCTGTAGCGGTATCTTCAAGTCGAGCAACACTCGACTGTAACTTTCTTACTTGTTTTCCCCTTGCTTTGCTTTACATAATTTCATAACAGAGCCAGCCCACATGTGCCACACGCCACATGCCACATGGTGCAGCAACCCGCAATCGCAATCCCAACTGCAAACTTTTTTACCCCCTGCTGCTGCTGCTTTGCTTGCTGCATTGCATTGCACTTCACTTTGATTTATCAATAAAAGGCAAAGTTTATTTATGAATTTCCGATTTCAATACAATGCCACAAAAAGATGCAGATGCAGATACACAGATACACCACCCATGCGAGTTAAATTGTATGAATTACTTCGACAAGATACCAAAGCAGCTCCCACTCTCGCAACCGCTTGAAGGAGAAGTCTTATATAGTATATATCTGTATCTGTAACAGGTAGTAAAACCACCAAAGCCCTCTGGCTACCCAGACTTCAATTCCTCCTCTCTCCTTCTCCTTCTCCTTCTCCTTCTCCTTTTGCTTGCTGCACTTGCCAATCGTGGGGGCATCTTCGTTGCTCCTTGCCACAACTTGTGCGGCGTCAAGACTCGTCGCAATCATGATCAATAAATTCGAGCTGCTGATATTCGATGACTTCAATTTCCCTCAGTGCTGTGGCTTTGCTCTTCTCGTGATCACATTGACCGCCAAACTTAATGCTATGGGAAGATTTCGAATTCGTAGCTCATCAAAAATCTTTTTTCTTTCGGCTGCTTTTCGGGGCTTTTCGTGTTGAGGCGACATTAGTTTTTATTGCTGCAGAAGCAGCAGCAGCAGAAGTTCATTATCATTCAGTTAACTTATATTTTTTCAATTTGTTTGGTGGCCAAGTTCGTGTTTGGCATTTGTCTTTCGCTCTCCACTCTTATCGGATTTCATTTCAATGAGCCTGGCACAGTGTGAAATGGGTCGACGAGTATTCGTCGAGTTTGAGGACTGGAAAACAAATGCACATTTTACATTTCACATTTGTGAAAATAAATAATCATTCCCAAGCAAGTGCCGTTATAAAGTACAGGAAATTGAACATGAAAAATTGAAGAAGAAAACTCACTGGCACCTCGGCTATTTATAAACGCACTGCGATCACAGTCTCGAGATGTGTGTGAGTGTGTGTGGACTCCAAAGAGACTGCACTCGACTCGACTCATCACACAGCCTATGCCCATTCACCTTCAGCGAAAAAGGCCATAAAAAGATGGAGGGTGGAAGGGTAAGCCACATGAGGTAGAGCCGCCGCCGCAGCAGCAACGTTGAAGGCAGAAGATGAAGTAGAAGTAGTCGAAGTAGACAAGGTTAAGCTATAAAGAATTCATTGTCTACAGTTCAAAGATCGCAAATTGAAAAATTTATACACAGAGTGCGAGAGAAAGAACAAAGAGTGGGATAGAGAGGGAAGAAGTGTTCCCAAGTGCATAAGAATATTAATAAATTAAAGGCCGCAGATAAAGCCAAAAGACCAGCCACAAGTTTACACAAATAACCCGAAAGCTGCGCTGGAAAATCACAAAGCTGCTGCAGATGAAGGAGTGTAGAGGAGAGAGAGACTGAAGTTGCTCAGCACGCACGATGCATGTAGCACTTGATGAGATCTTTATTCGTGGCCAAAAGCCGATGCTGTTGTTGCACACATAAGCCACCAGCTAGCCTCAAATCAGCGACTGCACTTGCCATCAAAATTGCCGAGGAGGCAGAAAGAGAGAATCAAGTGTGTGGGTTGCAGCCTGCGCTGGCAAAGTTGATTGCTTGGTTGCACCATGCACCATGCACCGTGCCGCATGCAAGATGGTCTTGGACATGGACATGTGTGCTGCTGGCCCCAACGATTAGATGGGCAGGCTGAGTAGCGTGGTGGAGTTGGAAAAGCCTCGCAGTGCGAGCAAAGGTCTAATGAACTTGGGATGAAAAAGTCGATGTACTTAGTACTTAATGTGATGAGCAAAAAGCCTGTACTTAAAGCCGAAAACTTTTAGGCTGCCAGATGATTGCCAAATAACTGCACGAGTTAGAAGCGACTTCAACTTGAATGCCCAGAAACAATAAAAATTACAGCCTTTTTTTTTTTTGTGTCGCATGAAATCCTTGACATGGTTGCCAAAAACAAAACCGAAATAAAAGTAAAAAGAAGTCTAGACAGACAAGAAGAGCACGAAAGCACAAACAATGCCAGACGGCTGCCGAAATACACAAGGACCAAGGACCCGCAGCGGAGCGTAGGATACCTTTGGGACGAGCCCAACAATTCAAACAGTTTTGTTTTATTTGCGGGATATGCAAAGCGCTTTTGGATTCGAGGTGAAATCACAACATTCCATGACATAATTCAGCGCAAATGAAGCGGCGACTGTCGACCGTTTGCTTGGCAAAAGTTCAAGATCGGAGGCTAGTCGAAGGACCGACCGACCGGCTACTAAATGTTGTCTGAGCTCGTGTCCCAATAATTTATATGAAAACAGCGAACGACAAGAAAAAAAAACGAATTCAAATCGAAAAACAACAAGCGACGACAGAAATCGAAAACCAGCAATGTTTTGTCCCTCTCTCAACAACTCAGGGAACTGCATTCCCAACATTGTGGAATCCCAATCGAAAGGGGATCTGAAGTTGAAGTTCGACGCGGAGTTGGAGGCGTTGTCTTTCGATTTCGTTGATGCGTTTTGTGGACTTCGCTGGGAGTTGTTGACTTTAAATGGATTTCTGTTGTAGTTTTATTTTGTTTTATTTGTGATTCGAGTTGTCTACAAGTCGAGTTTATGTTAACATCGACAATCAATGGCTATTAAAAGCCGCGATATATGTTATACATAACTCCATCGTATTGGGAGGTTATCTTGCTGCACAGATTTGTCGTAAGTAAATAAATGTACATCCGCCGTTCGCACAATGCCAATTAGCCAAATCCTTAACTTGCCACAAGAGCGCAAACACAAACCGACAGATGATAATGAGACATTTTATATTACGATGAAGTGTTTCCCCCGCCGCTTTCTGTATGAGTATGAGTAATGAAGCATTGTGAGCATTAAAAATATAAAAACCAGAGCAGAGCCAGGCCACAAAACTGGAGACTGAGATTGCGGTTGGCAATGCCCAAAGCCCAAAGTGTACAAGTTAGGCATATAAATTTCCTCATTTTTATAACGTTGCATGGTCTTTGTCTTTGCTCTCTGCGGCGACCGCCGTGATTTTGTGTTTTTTATTAACTCTTTATGGATTCGCAAGAGGATCTCGATGATGACGGCGACGCAGGCGCTGGCGATTAAAACGTTTTTACGACTTAATGAGCCACTCGCCGCATCGTTTGCAAGACGAAGCGGGGCATGTGGGTGCCACATTGCCACTCTGAAAACAGTGCCTGCTACAGCTATGCGCCGCCTCAAAACAATAAAATGATGATAATGATGATGTGGCGCATAGAGGTGACAAAATTATTGTAGCTACACAACGGCATCATTCAAGAGTCCCTTCCAACTCCTCCCACTCACACTTCACAATTTCTGTGGCCGAAAAACTTGGACAGCATCTTAGTAAAATAAAAATGTTTACGAGTGCGCCAGGAGCATTTGAGATTAGACACTGAATCGCCAAACACTTTAATGTCTTTCGCCAGGCAATTAGGCAAAATAAAAACGAAAGAAAAAGCCAACTGCGTTAGCCAAACTCTTGATGTTTGCGTTCAGATATCTTTCTGGCCAAATTGAGCTAAAAGCAAAGCAAGTGCTTGCTGATTGCGTCGCGATTGCCTAACAACATCATCATCACTAACAAGGAGACAGCGCAAAACCAGATAAATTACCCATTGAAGAGAGTCCAAATGAATGAGAAAGCTCAAATGTGGCTCATGATTAAGAGACTGTTGGTTTATATAAGCTTGACTATTAAAGACGAGAATATTAGTAGAAGAAAATAGCAATTTATTGCTCATCACTTTTTATTAATATTAATAATAACTTTTGAGTTTATGCCAACTTCAAGTTTAAAGCTATATTAAAATGTTAGAACTTTTAATCATTGCTTCTAATGAAGGCAACAAAAAACATTCCTTAGAGTAAAATGTCAAATTATGGCTGATAAAATAAATATGCAGTATTTTTAATATTATTAATATTAAAAAAAAGATTTCTAATATTGCGAACTTTAGATTTTTTTCTTACGTGAATGTGTTAAAATGTTGAAGTATTACTTTTTTAAGAAACCCCAAATTTGATGATAACAATTGGAATAGAGAAAATGATACATTTTAAGTGACGCTTCTCATTAAGAATATTAAATTCATAAATATTTAAAAATATATAAAATTGTGAGATTTTGAAGTTTTTTCTTGTCGTAAATAACTAATTTTATGTTTAAAACTTGTAAGAAACATACAGAAAAGTGTGTTCGACCTCCTTACAAATTTTCTATGCAACCATATTCAAAAAAATAGCATAATATACCGAAAGCCATATTTGGTATATCAATACCATATTATGTGGCAATTATGTCTCATGATTTTTTTTAAATATTGAAAAATAATTAATTTAGAAAAAATTTGTATATATACTATATATAAATATAAATTTCTATGTTCTGTGGAAATGTGCAACAATTTTATCAATCTCTAAGTATATTGCAGAATAATTAAAACCGAATATTGTACATTTATTTTATGATTGTGGTTATGTTTTTTTTTGTCAATCATATCAATTCATATCAATCATGCAAACACAGTATTATAAACTTGCTATTCCACTTTTCACATTTTTCATAAAAATCATTTTTCTAATATCCTTCTCTTTATATTTGTTTTATGCGCTGTTGAATATAAAAGGTGGAATAAAACATTTGCTGAAGAAATAATTTTTAATAATACGCAGCTGCAGTTAAATGAAATAAACATTTTGAATGTGTAGACTGATCTTTTTCTGAGTCATTCAGTTGGCTTCAGTTGAGGAAGTGAAATGCAAGTTCAACGATTGTCGAATTTCTTTTCACATATATTGTAATTTTGTCATGCACTTTGGAGTGTGTAGACCGCTAACTCGCCCACGACAGCTGCTGCACCTACGAGTACACTCACTTATTCACTCCAGTCTTGGCTTACAACACCCACGAATGTGATTGTTGCAATGGTTGTTGTTGTTGCTGTTGCTGTTGCAAAGAGTTGTAGTTGGCATTGGCTGGGTGCAAGTTTAGTTGCTTCAATCAAATCAACGAAAATTTTCACAAACTCAATTTAAATCAAATGCTTTTGCGTCGCAGACACTCACACACATGTGGAAAGGGACGGCAACGGGGGGAGCGAAGGGAGCGGAGATAAAAAAGATTCGAAAAGATGCCATGTTGGCTGTTTTTGGCTCTTTTGGCTGTTTCTCGGTTTTCGGTTGCCGCAGCAGTTTTCCACTGTCTTTGAAGACTTTGATTGTCAATTTGCGATTGTCTCGAAATTGAAGCAACAGCAACAACAACAACAACAGCTACAACAACAACAGCAGGAAGAACAGCAGCAGCAGCCGACAATTCCTTGGTCTGGTTGTGGGTTCTGTCAGTTGCCTTGTCTATTTTTAAGTCGCTCTTATTTTGCCATTGAACGATTGTTGTGTGGTTTCGTAATTGCTGCAAGGGGCGACAGCTCCCCCCTTCCCACCGGAAATACCCAACTTTAAAATTGGTAACGCACAGAGAACAAGAATGAGCGAGACAGAAAGAGAGGCAGAGAGATGTGTCGCTGGCAGGAGCGCAAAAGCGGAAACAAATTTCCCGAAGAGTTACGACTTGAGACCTGAAACACATAAAGAAAAACAAAAAACGGGTTACACTACAAATACCCAAAACGAATACGAATGTGCAGTTTGAGTACTCGCACTGATTGACAGTCGAGCATGGCAATTGGCACTTGCATTAACTTTGATTTGCCTGCAAATTCGGGATACACAGATTGACTGCAGATTAGACTAGCGAGGAGTCCACAATGGGAACTCGTGTCCTCTAGCTATAATTTTGCCCCGGCAAATCGATGCGTCAATTAGCGAAATGATTTAACCACAAATTGCATGAGAAAACAATGTTGCCCAATGTAACAGAAATAAAAGAGAGCGAGAGATCGATATAAATTGTATGTTCTACGACCTCAGGAAAAAAAAAGAAGTGCGCTCGCAATTCATCTACTTAGAAGCAATAAATAAAACTCAACATCCGTTTGCCATAAAATTGATGGCTCCAAAAACCAAAAATGCATTTCAAATACACATTTCGAAAAGCAACAAAATCAAACAAAAAAAAACAAAAAAACAACTTGCAAGCTACTCAAAGTAGTACTTCAAATGGTCATAAAAACGGCCGTGCAACGTTTGCAACGCGTGGCATGAACCATGAACCACATTTAATCACACATTTTCCAATGAAACTGCACCAAATTGTTTATTTAATTTTTAATGTGTGCACAAGACACACACACACACACATATAGAGGAGAGGCATGCCACGTTTTGCGTTGTGCAGCACTTCGCTTTACGGCCATTAGCGTATGATTTGTCTTAACAATTAAGCGCAGGCCGCCGAAGAGAGTCCTCTTTGCTGTCTCTCTCTTTCTCTCTCTCTCTCTCTCTCTCTCTCTGTCTGTCTGTTTTATCTGCATCTTTAAGATACACATGCTGCATGCTGCATGCTACATGCTGCATGTTACAAGCTACATGCTGTTTGTTGCTGCCACAATCGCGAGGCACTTCAAAAGAAATGAATGTGCCTGTTGCCCGTTGCATCTTGCACTCCGTAGTACTTGTTCGATGTGTTTTATTTCTATTCGTGCAACAACTTGAGGCTGAAAGCGTCTTCTCTCGTTGTCTGGTGTTTTATGAGTACGCCTAACTGATTGATGTGCCTATTAAACGATTTCTCATTCGCTCAGGGGTCTACTTACGAGCTACGAGTGTGGCGTTATTTTGACGATAATTGGATTGTTGTTGGCCACAAAAGATGGCCCCAAACAGGAGAGAAAAAATCAAAAGTGTAGGGGAAAATAATTGAATAATTATTCAATGATTGCTTTCAAATGATTGTGGGTGTTGTGGAAACTCCAAATGTAACTTGGCTGATGAAATGATTAAGAGCAAAGTGAAAGCAATTCAAAATATTTCATTCACAATCCGAGGGATGTTTTGCCAACGTACTTGAGCTCATAATTTATTTATGAATTTAATATTTTGGGCAAATAAAGCGAGAAGCTCCTCGCAACCTGCGCAAATTTCATTAACAAACACCGGAGTCTAGTTTGAAATTTGTTGCTGTCGTTGTTGTGGTTCTTGCTGCCCTTTTTTCATTTAAAAAATAACCCAAATGACATCAAAGATTCATTTTTATCATGTCGAGCAATGAATGTCTGGCTGGCTGGGTCTAAAAGCGAGTCTAGCTCTGTCTCGACTCTCGACTGGTATTTGAGCCAGAACTGTTTTGCGTGCGACCCGCCTACAGACCAAGTCTCGATTCGTCTCGTCTCGTCGCGACTCGTCGCAGCTGTCTGCCTATCATAGATAGTGCTTAAATATTTATAAATTTAAATTCATGGGAAAAACAAAAGCGCCTATCGCCTGACTGACTGGCGACTGCAACAATGTCGCGCATCGCACACACAATTCAACAGAAATTGAGAAATGTCAAAAGGAAATGGCGTAATTTTGTAATTTGCACTCGAGCAAAAAGCAAACGAATTAATCTCATAACTCGCACATGTTCCACTTGGCCCCCATTTGATGCTCTCCACATTCATCGAGCCGCCTTTTGATTTACGTGAAAAATCGCTTATGTGGAAATGTTTTTACATTAAAACATACACACAGCGAGTGAACAACGACTGCTGAATTTATTGAACGCATTTTATGCGAGTGTTGCGAGTGTAATTCTCCATGTTTCCATATATATGTACATACATATGTATATATTGAAAATGAAAATTTATGGCGCCTTAAAGGCGACACATTCGCGTATGCATGCTAAATGGGGATTAGGCACAGTTTGATGTGCCCACAAAATGTCTGCCTTGGGGCGACCAGGCATTAAAATGAACTGTCATCGTTTTGATTAACCTCCCTTATACCGCATTGGATTAATATTAAAGCCAGGCACATTTTGATTGAAAATCCTTCTTAGGAACGCTGCGGCAGCACCTGACCCAAAGTTTATCGCGAAAGTTAAGCGATACTTTTTAATTTCCGCTGCCAAGTTTTTGGCCAACTTCAGACACACCCAGTTTCCCATTGTCTTCTCCGCCAGCTGTGTGCGATTCATTCACAAACATGCGCTGAGTCAGCGCGATCGAGTAATAATAAAAATCAACACACGCCTCCTTGATAAAGGTAAAACTCACAAACTCGAAATTAATTGCTAATTTCAAGGCAAAAAAAAAAGAAGACGAAAAGAACAGCGATCGATGCGGTGTCATAAACCAAGCTTAAAGGTTCGTAAACAAACTGCGAGCTTAGAGGAGGCGGCTTCTCTTTATACCCGATACCTAATGGGTAAAAGGGTATTATAATGTAGGAAATGTTTTTAGTTGCTTTATCGAATAATTTAGTATATTGTGTACATTATGGTATCTTTTTCAGTAGTAGTACTATATCATTATACTAAGAATATATTAATTTGGTATATATCTATAGCATAATTTTAATGTTGTACAATATATCATTGATATAAACCAAATTAATATACCGCAAAAAAACTGAAATATACCAAAGGCTATGTTTGGTATATTTATATAGTGCTACACTGTAATTCAGTACTTTTGCGGTATATTAATTCGGTACAATTTCGGAATAATACCGCAATATTTTGCTTTCATCAAAAATGGTTACCGGGTATCTCACAGTCAAGCACACCCGACAGTAGTTTTCATAAATTTTTTTGTCGTTCTCTTCTTTTTTATTATGTTTCACATTTTTGATATTAAAAATATTCCGAAAATAATCCAGAACGTGTGGGATATTCTGGGAATTTGTTTGGAACTCGACTTGACAGTTTTTTCTTCCACAAATTAATTGGCATTTAAAGGCGTTCTTCAGATGCGATGTATGTTATAAATTTCAGCTTGGGTTCACTTAAGAAGTGAAATGAGAAGTGTTTAAGCATTTAGCTTAGCAGATCAAATTGAGATTCGTGTTGATCCCCGCAAACTAAACTATTTATTTTCTAGGCGCTTTTGCTTGATGTTCAGTCAGTTTATGAGCAAAATGAATTATGCTTTGCCGTTCCACGCAAAATCTTAAAAGGATCATTAATAAATATTTCACTCGCTCTCAGCTCTGTCTCGCTTGTCTCGCTCAAGCTTCAGTCCTTGGCTGCCTGTCAAATTCAAAAGGCCTAAGACACACACACACTGGAGATGGAGTTGGAGTTGGAGAAAGAGCTTAACATATTCACAGTTCGTGTGCCTCCCGGGCGCCCTGTCAGTCAGGCAAAAGCTGAGACTAGAGACTCTGGCGACGCATCGCGCGAATAACATGCAAAAATCCACTTCTACGCTTTTGGGTAATCCGCATTTTAATGACTTATTTTCTCGACTTGCCTTTTGGCAGTCTCCAGTCTCCAGTCTCTCGTCGTCGTCGTCGTCGTCTTGTGGCATGAAACACATGTGGAGGGCATCATCAGTTGGGATGGAATGGGAATGGGATGTCTTTTTTTCCTTCTTTTACTTACACCTACAGTTGCAGTTGGCCCAAAAGCGGGCATCATCTCGGTCTCCGCATCTCCCACTCCATAAAATTGTCATTTATTATTTTTGTGAATTATATTTAGACTTGTTCTACTGCGCTGTTTTTGTGTCCTTTGCGCCTTTAAGAAACTCCAGTTCAATTTAAATTTTATTGCAGAATAAGCGAAAGTTTAACATGCTTGACTTTGAGATATCCTTTATTTCCTAAATTGATACTAAGATTTCAAGTTTCGACTATGACTATTCAAAATGAATAAAATAAAATTCAAGTAGGGAAAGACAAAAAAAAATCTTGTGCCATTCCAGTTTAATTTTAAGAAAGAAAAAGTAAAGTTTACTTGACTTTCAGATATCATTTAATTACTGAAGAAAAATACGGGAAATTGATATTGTAATATTCAAATTCGTACTGGCAAATTTATATTACTACCTTTTTAAGCAATTATTAAATTTGATTGCAACATAAGAGGTTAAACGTCGTGAAGGGTCAGCCATGAGATATCCCCTAATTATTAAATGAATACTATAAAATTCATGAAGTAACATTCAAAATAATGTTTTTGACTTTGTACTTTTAAATATTTAACTGCTGTTCAATTTAAATTTGATTCTAAAATGCTATGAAATTCAAATTGAGAAATAAAATTTCTGCTTTTAACCAATTTCAGTTGAATTTAAATCTTTTTCAGAATAAATAGGCAAACTAATTTAAGAAAATTTAAGTTTAAACTGTCTGAAAATATCCTCTTTTTTTCAATAAGTATATTTAAATTATTTAAAGTTATGATAGTCAAACCTGATCAATCTGATCTTCCATAATCTTTGACACTTTGATATTTTGTTTTTTTTTGGCATAAGTATTAGATGGATACTAACAAAAAGAGATCTAGTGAAAATGAAATAAATACTTATCACATTTTAAATTCCGATAATTATTTGCTTAACTTTCACTTATCACCAATTGTTCATACCCTTTTTATCCCTTCACCACTTGGGTATAATTACGTCTATTACTGAGGGCAGCGCGTGGTTTATCTGTAAGTCAGTTAGCTCCTCATATTGACTATAATACACAAATGAAATTAAAAACTTGCAAAATGCAAAATAAATGCACAACCCCTGGCTCCAATTTCCACACTGCAGTGAAATGTTGCACAAGGGTTGAACGGCACACAGAATTCAAAAATTGGGGGAAGAAGGAGCATGGAGTAAGGTGGAGTAAATGCCAAATGGCACTGCAGTGGCGACTATTAAAATATTTTACAAAATTAACCCTTTTTGCAGGCAGCGCACAGTCACTAGTTAATTTATGTGTGCCCCATGCAACGTTGCAACGTTGCAACAGCAGTGTGGAATACCAGTAACTGTTTGTCATCAGTCGGTCGGTCTGTCTGTTCGTGCCTCTGTCTGTCTGTGTGTTTTCTGTCTGTCTGTTCTCTATTTATCTGCTGCTCGAACTTCAGTTTCAGGAGCGACTGAGCCCCCGTGTTTGCTGATTAATTGCAAATTGCTGGGGTGTCTGCTGCCCGGGCGAAACCACATTAAAAGGCATAAAGGTCACGGCAAGGAGCGACCAAGTCAAGTCAAGCCATCGATCCCCGCAGTCCGTGCGTATTCCTAGTTTATTATTTTCACTCCCACACCCGTCATTTATGCAAAGTGGCGCACCAGGACCTGCCATCGCAATGGTAACAGCAACAGCAACATCAACAGCAACAGCACCCGCAATCAGTCCTCAGTCCAATGGCCAATCTAGAACCCTGCAGCGCAGCTCGCACCTTTGATGTGCGCGCTCCATGTCGACAAGGACTTTGACAGCAGCAGCACGAAGAGCAGCAGGAGCACCAGCAGCACTTTCATCATTTGGCTTTTGCCATTTGCGCTCTCCCCGGCCCCACTTTTGACCACTTCAGGCAACAGCAAAAAAAGGGGTTGCCACTTGACCATTTGCTGCTACCGTTTGCCGCTTCTCCGTACTCCGTACTCCTCGCTCCTTCGTCTCCAACTCTAGCTCTTGCCTCTGCACTCAACATTCGGTCTCTGGGCTCGCTTCAGGTCACTCAGTCAGCGCTTAGGCAGCTGTTAAGTGTTTTGTTTTGGCTCTCTCTCTCTCTATCTTTGTTTTCGCTCTGTTTATTTCGCGTTTGCTTTTAGCTTGTTTGGCCATTTGCTGTGCGCTACCGCTGCTGTTGTTGTTTTGTTTACTGATTAACTTCGACGACAGCGCGCAAGCCAATGAAAAATTTGTCTAGCATGCTTTTAGGCGTCTTTTCCTTCCTGCACCTAAATACCTGTCTGCGATTCTTATCCATGCAAATTTCACTAGAGGGAAATGAGAACTGCAACGGAAGTGGTTAGTTACTCTTATATACTTGTCTAGCATTTTGCCAGAGCTCTAGTCAATTGTACGCCTCAACCTGATAAGCAGGCAGCTAATGAAGGAGCCTCTGGGTTCGAACACTTACCCACACAAACACGCACACCCACAGATACACTCCACTTTAGTCGAGGGACAAGCAAACCACGCTATCCACAAAAACCAAACCGACGCAACGCAAAAGTAAAGTTGAAAGCAAATCTCAGTTGGGGGAATGGAATGGGGTGAAAAATGGTAGGCAAATGCATTCATTAATAAATTATCGAGGCATACAAAACCTCAAACTAAAACAGCAGCCGCATGCAGAAAGCATAGAAAGCACAAAGCAAAGGGAAGGGACAACAATGTATACAAACCGCCGCAGCCACCGTTCACAGCAACAACAACAACAACAACAAGAACAACAGAAATCAGAGCAAAGGACCAAAGGACGATATCATTACGTATACGTAAAACTTCCGCCTTAGAAATTCAATTAAACTAATAAATTTTCCATTATCCTTATCGGTGGCAGAGTTGCCATCGAAGCAGAGGCTGCGTGTGTCTGTGTATGATGGTGGTCAGGGGAAGGCGTGGCAGTGGGCGGAGTGCAGGGTGCAGGCAGCACAAATTTAAATGCGTCTAAAGCAAACATAAAGAAACACACACACACTCAAACATAGACATAGAGCACTAAGGGACGAACACATGTGTAAAAATAACAGCAGCAAGCAGAGCAACAACAACGACAACAAATAGCAACAATTTGCATAAATTAAAACTTAAAATCAAGCGACGACACACGAAACACGGCCCAACCTCTGAAGTTGCATAAAACATACTACAAAGGGATAGTCGACGATACCATCACAACAAATACCTAAATTTAGCAATAAAATATAATAATATGAAATATGATACAGAAGCTTTTTGATACATTAATTTGATTAGTGATTAGAAAATATATTTTAATATACTTTAATAATTTTTGAACAGATTTTAAAAACATTTTGTCTCAATTTACTCAAAATTATGTTGAAGCAAATTTTACTACTTATTTCTAGTTTGACTGAAAGCTCCATAAATAGATTATGACATCATGGTCTATGACAAATTGTTTTCTGACAAATCTGATTAATATAAAAAATAGCTCAACTTCATAATTTAATGAAGTTAACTTGTAGTTTGAAGCAGTAATCAGATATCTATGCTGATATGCTTTGACCTTCTTCGCTTGAAGAACTGCTTAAAAAAACTAAAGACAAATTGAGATTAGTTCATGGGAATAAACATGAGCACATGACAAATTAGTTCAATGAGTTTTGTGACTTAAGCTTGGCTTCGCTGGAAGTCTTTAAAATGTTCTGAAAGTTTGGCTTTTCCTAGTATTAATGTTTCTTGTTTATATTAATTGTGTCAATAAATGAAATTAAGACTACACAAATTCAATGATAGAAATTACTTCAGTAAATGTTAGCAGTAATAAATGTTTAATTATTGTATGAATTTTGAACCTTTGACTTCCATAGAATGTAAATATGCCATTTTTTTGATTATTGTGAAAATTAAAAAGTAACAACATTAATAAGAGTAATAATTACAGCAATGCAAATGGAAATTTCTTAAAACCTTCGTTATATAATTTCAATTTTAATCTAAATGACGTTCTGCTATATTATTAGATTTTATGTTTTAAGAAAAATGATAGATATTAACAATTTAAAAATAACTTGCTTGGAAGTAAATTTGAATATTGAATATTTAAACATTTCTTGATTTTTGTTCTGATATTTTTATAGTTTAATTTAAGAATAATCAAATGTAAAATATTGTCTTGAATTTTAAACCACCAATTCAATAAATAATTCAGACAGCGTTTCTTTTATAATTTTAAATAGAGATTTTTGAAGTATTTCTTGTATTCTGATTAACTGCCCACTGTGTTTTGCCTAGCCGATAATTCCAGAGCCTTACAAATTGAAAAATGTCAAATAACAAGGCAGAACAGGGTGTCAGGACAGTAAAGGAAGCAGAAGAAGGAGACACGGCACGCATAGGGCGTGCTGACAAGGCGCCGGGGGGCGTGTCGAGCAAAAATTGCAAATGCAAAATTAAAGCTTTGTTGCATTTACTTTGGTGTTTAGGTGTGTGTGTGTTTTGTTCATTTAAATTTGAGCACATTAAAGTGCCAGGCACTGAGACTCCAAGGGGAAGATACTGAATTTACATCAACCCCACTGGAGAGGTCCTTGCGAGAGAGAGAGAGAGAGTGGGGGGAGAGGGAAGGCTACTTCAAGTAAATACGACGGCGACATGCCTCAGCTCCGGTTTTTGCATGTGGAGCACCACAGAGCACCGCAGCAGCAGCTGATTTCTTTGTCAGGACAGAGGACATACCACACAACACAGAGCATGGAGCTCAGAGAGAGGAAAGGACATACTATAGTCCTAGCTGATGCTGTGGCGGCAGCACAAACACGTAAATTAATCTGACAAGTGATACTTTTGGCCTCGGGCGGTCTCTCTCTCTCTCTCTCTCTCTCTCTCGGTCTCCCTTTGCCCTACTCTGCTTCAGTCTGGTCCGGTCTTCGGCACACACTCGAGCCAGAGAGAGCGACGACGGGGGGAACGTCAAAATGTCGCTGTGCAGGACAGCAGCCATGTGGCAAGCATAAAAGTCCTTTGGACAGCACACACATATCCCCAGGACAATGGACGAACGGACAGACGGACCGACTGACTGACTGACTGACTGGTCCCTGGCCTGACTTTTTACTTGGCTGCCAGTTGATGAGACGCTGACGTCGACGTCCCCAACGACAGCACTTTTCCCCAGCTGGCCGAAGCACAAGCACAAGTCCACAAGCCATATAGGAACTCTCCAGTGGGTGTCTACTTTTATTTACATGTATTGCAGTTATTTTGTATGTAATTTATTTCCTGACTGCCTGACTCCCTGACTGTCAGTCGGGCAGTGCGTGGGAGAGAGGCTTCTAGGTGCCGCCTCCTAGTTTCTGTGCCCCCTTGACATGGGTTTTGTTTATTGGTTTTTCCACTTGGGAGCTTTATGTGCCTGCTTGCCTCTCATGCAGCTTGCAACTTGCAACTCACAGCTCGCAGCCTGCAGTTTGCAGTCTGTTGTCTATGGCGCTCTTGACGTTGTTGGCTCTGACGGTCAAGTTTGAGTTTTGGTTTTAATGGCCAGGCTGCGGTTGGACAGTAAAGTGGCCACAGGCGTACGTCAAAATGGCGTCAAGTGGGGTGAAGGGGCGAGTAATCATCATGCGAGCGCATATAACATTATATTATAATAAGATTTTATTACAAGTTACTTTTATAGAAATTAAATTTTATAATTGTATATATGCTAAATGAATTACATTTTGAAATTCATATATTATTTTATTTTTTATATGTTTTATTTTGAATACAATTTAAACATTAATTTTAACTTTTATCGCAACGTGCACTCCTAATAATTGATTTTGAATAATGTGAAGACGTGAGAATTATGATTATTTTCTTAATCTAGATTTTGTAGCTTTTGGTATATTTTAATGTAATAGTTTATTGTATTGTAGTACTTTATAGTTTATACCAAATATACCTTTTGGTATATTTTAGTTTTTTGATATATCAATTTGGTATGTATGATGAATATACTAAACATATATCCAGTATATTTTTGTATTTAGGTACATTATTCGGTATATATCTTAGTATTTTGGGTATATAATACCGGACTTTTGTGCTCTTTTTAATAATCAGAGTTTCACAGAACAGACTTTAATTATTATAAGCACCTATGAAGTCCATTCATTTCATTATTAGAATTGATTCACTATTTAGAAGTCTGTCTCTTTCGTAAAAATAAAATAAAACAACTAAACAAATTCATAAAAGTGCAACTTAAAAGCAGATTCAGTAATTTGGCGTTGCACAGTTCCAAAGCCTTAAAATTGATTGATTCATAAAGCAATTTATGCAGTCTTTGTAAATTTAGTTAATAAACTTTCGAGTCTTCTTCCTGCATTGCTTCCTGCCAAAAATATAATTACTGAAATCGACGATTCAGCTGTTCATTGACTGTCGACATCATTTTCGCATAATTTTTAATGTTGCCTCTCCAAAAGACAACAAAAAAATGCAGCGGCGACGACAGTGATAAACAATAAACAATCAACAGTATGGACACGAGACAGCAAGACAAAGTTGATGGGCCTGGCACACTTTGCAGCTCGTTAATCAATTAAAAACATTCGCGAATTTGCATAAACAATTTCGCTTGGAGTTATTGTTGTTGGCATCCATGTTGCACTTGCATTCAGTTTGTTTACGGAGGATCGACTTCAGAAATTGATTAAAACATCACGTAATCGCAATCGCAATCGCAACATCGACGGCGACAGCGGCGTCCGCGTCAAAAGGCGCCAACGTCAACGGCGGCGACGCCATCGACTCTCCCTTTCTCTCATTTAATATTACCGTCTCTCACTCATTCTCTTACTCCATCTCTGTCTGTGGAACGCTGCACGTACGCGTGCGGTTTCTATAATACAAGTGCTTGAACTACGCCCAGAATATGAATAAATTCAATTTGAATTTCTGCGAATTTGCAGCTGATTCAACTGGGGGAACATTGCTCGCACATATATTGAATTTAAATTGTGCCGATCGCAGACAGACAATCAATAGAGAAAAAGCCAATGACAAATTGAACCAGCTCGCCCATATGGCGATGATGAGCAAGTGACTCACAATGGAACAGCAATTGACCACCAACCTGACCCAACCTGACATCTTATCGGCATCACCATAAATAAACCAAAAGGTACAACCCATCGCAGAGAAATTCCTTGCAAATATCCCGAAACAGTGACAACAACGAAAAAAAAACAACGAAGAGAGGGCGACAGCAGAGAGAACTGAGACAGAGACCGTAATTCTTTGCTGCAGTCTTCATAAATTTCAATTTTACATGCAGCAGAAGATGTCAGACCGAGGCTGGCCAAATATGGTTAATGACTTGTTTGTGTGTTGGATTAAATATAAATTATATTTCCCGTGGCATGCACATAAGATTGCAACACAACGGGAACGGGGAACGAGAACGAGAAAAACACGTAAGGCGAAACTCGTTTCGTACTGCAGCATGATTAAAATTTTATTCCAATGAAATTTGTTTACATGTCCAGCCAGAGAAACAACACACAAAAGGGCCAAGCAAAAGCCAAATTATATACAGAGTAAAACAACAAGTATATCTCATATGAATCTTCAGTTTAGCATTCAATTGACTCCCACAATCATTGATGATTTGCTAGCTTGATTGAAAGCTGAACTCGAATCAAATACAACGACATGTTGACACTGGGCCAAAATAATTAGCACAATCTGTGAGCCGAAGATTGCATTAATTGATGGATGATTAGAGCAAATAAACTAATCGAAAACATAAGTTCCATAGTTGAATTTGCTGTATTTGTCATGTGTGCCAATTAATCAGGACAACATTTTGCGGCAGTCTATGCCAGAGACCAGCAAACATATGCGTCGCAATGAATCAAAATGTTTGGGAAAATGAGAAAAGGCTGCACACAAAAATAAAATAAAATTAATTTACATTGAAAATGTGTGGAAATTTATGGCGGGAGACGGGAGCACAACATGTTGTTAAAAAATTGACCAAAACATAAGTTCAACGATGCGTATGAGTAATGTGTGTGTGTGCAAAGGGGGAAAAGGGGAAAGGGGAAGTGTGTGTCTGAGAGATCTGGCTGGAAAATATGTTGGCAAATAAATAAAAATATGCGTACAGTATAAATGACGTGCTCTTAGTCCTGAGCACATCATAGTAGAAGAAGGCGAAGGACGACGACGACAGGAAACTGCATGAAATTGCTTAAGCTGCCTGTCGTGGAAAGGCAAGAGGAGCAAAGGGTGAGGGTGTAGATGTTGTTGCCAAGCGAACTTGAAAGCTGCCGACGATCAATAATTCTCGCACAAAGTTATGCAAAGTTGTCAGGCTGAAGGTTCGCAAAATCCCAGCACATGTTTATGGAAAATGTAAACGAACAAAACGAAATGAAACGAAACATCGAGTCTGAATCTGCAGCCGGAAATCGAATGTCTGTCAGTGGGAAATTTATATAAACAGAGCAGAGAGTTGTTTGGTTGTTGGTAAGTAGCTTGGCGCCGGCTCCTAGTAGCTCTTCAAATCAAGCTGCCGCCTGGTCCAGTGTGCTCTCTCGCCTGTCCCAACATAATTTATGCAAATAAGTCGACACACGCAATGTCTGCGAGAGGCAGCAGCAACATACCGCTCCTCTTCGCTCCTCCTCCTCCGCTTCCTTCTCCTCTATGCAGAGCAATGAATCATATGGCAAAAGGCATTTGACGGCTGCAGCAGAGCTATTGTAATAGGCCCGTTGGGTGCCACTGCCACGTACGCAAACGTGGCGTATGCGTAATGCACTCAGACACCCAGACATACAAGACACACTTGACACTGACGATTCTAGCGAAATATTTTTGAAACGTCCAAAAACTTTTGTGGCTGAAGTTTCACACATTTGTCTGGCTCGCTTGTGAGTGATGTTTTAAGTGCTGTTTGGCATTAGATTCTCGCTGCCACTTACCTGCAAGTAGATAAGAAGAAAAATAGAGAAAATTATTATTAGCTAGCGTTGAGGCGATAAACTAACTCAGCTAATCGTGTGCTTAGACCTAAATCAAGTGCAGTCTCAATTACGCTGAAGGGATTTCTTCATGGAAGGCGCATAAATTAGGCTCTTAAGCCTGGGCTAAGAACGCTCTAATGAGGCCTGAGCGTGAACCTTTAGCCTCGCCTGCTGATGTTGCTGCCAGCATTTTGCATGTAATCAAGGAGTCCATGTGCGAAGCGCTCATGCATGACCTCTTTAGCTCTCTTTCACTACTGCTGCTGCTGCTGCTAATCCAACAACTTGACTACCATTACACTTGGCCAAAAGGTTCACCAAAAAAAAAAGGAAGAAAAAAGTATAGTACGTAGGAGAAAAGAAAAGAAAATGCGTTCATTTGCTCAATCGTGCACTCGAAAATGTCAATTTACATTTGCGGCTGGCAATGTGCTCCCCATGGAGCGTCATGGAGAGGCGTCTCCCCTGTGGCCGGGGGAGGGAGGGAAAACTGTAGGGGAAATGGTGAAACGGTAAAATGGTAAATGGGAGGCCAGAGTGAGCTTAAGTTGACTTTAACGCCTGAATGCATCTGTGTGAAGTGTGTGCTAGGAAAAAGGACTCGGCATAGAGTGAAAGTTTTCATTGCGCAAACTTTTTATTAAAGTCAGCAGAAATCGCTGTGAATGCCAGTTCAGTTTTAGGTTTCTCTTCCACTCCCTCTCCCTCTCTTTCCCTCCTTTTCACCCTCACTCTGTGTGTGTGCGTGTGTGTTTGACAATGTGGGCGTGGCAGCTGGGCTGTCTGTTGCTCGCTCTCTCTCTCTGGTCAAGTTAATTTGTATGTGTGGCCGTAAACTTTGCCAGCTTAGACTTGCAACACGCCCAGCTGGGCATTGGCCATTGCTGACCGATTGGATGGGCAGCAGGCAGCAGGCAACAGCTCTTGGACATCCTCTTATGATATCTCAAATGTCCAGTTGCCAAATCCGAGTGAGTTTTTACTTACGAGCTCCGTCTCACCCTCGACGAATGGCCACAATGTGTGAATTTTGTTGGCTTATTGCTTTTGTATGCCGCATAATTGCTGACTTCTTTTGCACATTCACACACATCATTGAACAGCCGTGTGTATGTGTGAGTGTTTCTGTGTGTGGTTGTTGGACATTTTGTCCTTGAGCATGACGCATAAATCATAAGGCTCCAAAATTTATGCTTCGTTGCATTTCTGATGTCCGCAATCGAAGGACGCACTAGCTCAAGCTCTCCATCTTCTTCTACTATTTCAGCATTCAGCTCTCTGTTTTGTGGCTTCGGTTGGGTTTGCTCAAATGTTTGGTCAGTGGGTAAAATAGATAACAAGCTAAACAGTTGCTGAGCTGCAGACTTCAAAGTGAATAACATGTTTCTCTTCCTTCCTCAAAAATGGGGAAAAAAGTAGAAATTCAAGTCCATCGCCAGTTCGATTGGCACAATGGAAAATTTAAGCAAGTTGTTTTGCTTAAATATTTTTTACAAGTACTAAAAATGAATTAAATATTAATGCTAACGTTAAATAGAACATACTTCCACTGACATTTCTCTACCGAGTCTTCGAGATACAATATAAAATAATATTCTAGTTTCACTTGGTAGCAAATAAATGAATAAAGTATATATATACTTAAGTTTCAAAACTAGTGTATAGAATAGGAATAATAGAATAGAATAGAATAGAAAATAGAAAAAATGTAAATCCAAAATCACCAATAAACTGTAAGCGATTGTAAGGAAATATAAGAAATACTTTTTGAGAAATGTTTCTAACAATTTGATTTTCATATTTATATATGATTTTAAATGAAAATTTTAATCATTATATATATTTTTAGGAAGAGAAACTGAGTCATCTTTATTAGATATATTTATTTGTATTTAAAAATGCAACCATTTATATTATTGATCTCTTTTTTTTACATTCCTCGCTTAGTCTGTAAGTTTAATGCCCCAATAAACTGAAAATATCCCCCACAGTGTTTTCCCCACTCCAACGCTGCGTATGAGTAACGAGGTGTGCAATGCCAGGGTTACCAGACCCGCTGCCAAGGTGACCCTCGCTTGCGGTCTAAACAAGGCAAAACAAACAAACCGGAGACCGCATTGTTACTATCTCAACTGCTGTACACAGTTTGAACGCAGTGAAAATATTCCATCCACAGTGAATTGAAGCCAATTTTTTGAGCAACATCTTCTTGCAACATGCCTTGTCTATCGGCCTGTAATGTGCGTTTTGTGAGTGCCGAGGCGCAGCTGAAGCAACGATGTCAAGAGCTGAGAGCACGGGCCCAGACCGCAGCCTATAGACCGCCTCCGGGTGGCTTTAGACCCATGACATCGATGGCCGCCAATCCGCCGAGTTATATGAGCTTTCGGCGACGCAGCGAACAATTTGCTGCCTTCGATCAGAAGCAATTAAAACGCAATGAACGCGAACGGCGACGCAATCAAGGTGCCAAGGAATTGGTGCTGCGACCCGCTGAGCTCAAGCGGTTGAAGCAACAATGTCAGGTGGTGAGCATCGATGACAAGCTGCAGGCCATCGAAAGGAGCGAAACAGAGCATCGTCGACAATTGCAGCTGGTCGAGGAGACGAAGCAACGTTTCAAGGCAATCGATGCGGCACGCAAGGCGGAAAAAGTGGAGCCGCAATGCGAGGAGGTGAGTGCCGCCTTGGAGGAGCAGAACACGGTGCTGAGTCGCGCTCTGCTGGCGAAGCAGGAGCAGGAGGAGGACGTGAAGCGTATCAATCGCATGATACTCGATGCCAAGTGCAAGGCGGTGCGTGAGGCGCAGATCCAAGAGAAGCAGCAAATGGCCAAGGCGCTGCGCGAAGACGACGAGCGACTGGCTAAAATGGTCAATGAGCGGGCAAAGCAAGCGCTGAGTGCCGAGGACGAACGCGAACGTTTGGAGATCGAGAAGCGAGCAAAGTACGCGCAGGACATTCGTCAGCAGCTAAGTGAGCGAGAGAATCAGCGATTCCTTGAGGCACAACGTGTGGCCGCTGAGGCTAAGCATCTGAAGAAGGCAACAGAGTTGATACGCGAAGAGGAGGAGCGACAACGCAACTTCATACAGCTGAGGAAACTCCGTTTTCGTGAGGAGCTGCAACGCATACGAGAAATGTCCAGTGTGTTCAAGACAATGCTTATCGAGCAGGAGCGTTTGGCCGAGTTGCGTGTGGCGGCCTACATGCGTGAGAAGCAGGCCAAGGAGCGTCAGCTCAAGGACACACAGAAGCTGCTGAAGAAGGAGTTTGAGCGGCGACAGCAGCGTATCTACACAATCGCAGCCGAGGCGCAAGAGACACGCGAGACCAACGAGGAGCTAAAGTATCTCAAGGAACGCAATCGCGTGGAGCGCGAGTATCGCCAGCGAGAGAAGGAGGCAGCGATGGCTAAGCGTTTGGCCGAACGCGATCTCCTCGAGTCGCGAGCCCAGCAGGCGCAGGAGATGAAGCAACGCATAGCCCAAGAGATTGCCCATGCCGAAGAGGAGTTCAACAAGGTACTGGAACGCATGCGTGATGAGGAGGAGAAGCAGCGGCGTTTGGATCGCGAGCGAGAGGAGCGCAGTCAAGTCTATAGACGTGATCTCAAGCAGCAGATGACGGAGAAGGAGGCGGAGCGACGACGACGCGCTGACATCGAGCAGGATCGCATGCAAAAGTGGCTGGAGCAAGAGCAGCAACGGGATGCGAACATTAAGCATGTGATCAGCTCGAAGATCGCAGCAATGCGAGAGAATTGTTTGCCCGAGAAATATTTAAAAGAGGTCGAGAAGCAGCTGAAGAACATTCAAAGCTCTCGCAACCGCAATCGCATACGCTGAAGCAGTTAAAAGCGGCATAGCTTGCGGCAGTCGTCGCAGTTGATTTGTATTATCACAGCGCGCCTAGAAGTATGCAACACTTTTCTACCGACTTGCAATGTGAATTTGAACCATGCTGAATTAAGAATATTAAATTAAGATAAGCACCACACAATAATGCACTCAATTAATTGATCGAAATATGGTTTACTCAATAAAATGAACCACAAATCTGTGGCAATCGTAAAATGTCGATTTAATAGTGAAGCTTAAGCAAATTTAAGCTTCCGCCTGAAAGTATGCTACAGGAATTGGGCAACCGCAGCTTAAGTTGGCTGGAAATGAAATCAAAGGCATTGACGCTATAACCATGACATTGTTGCGTGCTCACAGTTATTCACATCCAGATCCAACTAAAGACCTTTCAATCCCACACGCAAACACATTCACATGGCGCTAATTTCTAACCAGCTGGGGTGCTCAGTTTGCCATTCCAAAGATGTCTTGGCCTAACTTGGCTGACTCTGGCAGCTCGAGGCAGTCACAAACACACACACCACAAACAATTACGAGAGACGAGAGTTGTGCACATGCCAAAAAAACTACGCCTCACTACCGTGAAAAAGTGGTAGCAACTTTTGGCTACAATAAAATTTTATTATGCCACACACATACGCAACGCAACACACATGTGTAGAATAGAGTGTGGAGGGAGTGGGAAGGAAGGCAAACAAAAGCAGCAACTGACGCTGAAACTGAAGCTTAAGATGCCTTGCGTCGATGCCAGCGTCTCAGTCTCAGTCTCAGTCGCCGTCGACAACGAAGAACTCTTGTGCATGGTTCAATTATCGTATTTCATGATTCGTTAAATTTTCGCATACGCCAAAAAAATACGCAAGACATTGCTAGAGAGACCCCCAAAGAGACCTCCACCTCTCTCTTGCCTGTCCCTGTTCCTGCATATGATTCCTGCAATGCTCCTTTCCCACCACCCCCCTTTCCTAACAGTGCGGGCAAAGAAAAGCCAAACTGAAAAACAGGTTTTCCCCTAGCAACCATTGTGATGTCTACCTACAATGAAGTTGACGCTGGAGACAGCATGGAAAACTGGCAGACTCTCTGGCTGGCTGCCTTCGGTTCGCTTCGCTCTCGCATGTGGCAGTAATAATTCCAATGACAATAAACGTTGTCGTATTTACAAGTACTAACACACACACACACGCACACACTCGCAGACTCCCGCACACTGACATGAATTGATGAGAAAAGTTTTTGAGGAAATGTCAATAGAGTCGCTGAGACAAACTATGCATCGATGTCGACGTCGATGCTGATGCTGATGTGCGGCATGTGAGGCAAAGAAGTCTGTCAGCAACAGTGGAAAACTGCGAAAAGATTCCAACAACATTATTGATTCGCATAATCCGTTAATATAATAATGTAAACAGTAAAACAAACACGAAATACTCATGATTTGACAAAATAATGTAGAACAAATTGAACTCAATATTGCATAATTAAAAGTCTGTCTATATGATTGAATTTCTATTTTTTTAAATTTTAGTTAACGATTTTATTTACTAGTAGAAGCAGATTTTTTACTATGACTATTACTAGTATTGGAAGACCTGAAATTAGCATGAAATTTGTCGAAATGAATTTTTAAATAAATGTTTATATATTACTAGCTGAAGACATAATAATATTTGATTTAACTTCATAATTTTAATTATAAATATATTTTGAATCCATTGGAAATCTCACCCCAACGATGGGAAAGTATTTTTTGGGCCCACTGTTTGGCAGGATTCGTTGGCATTTATAAATATCATGTGCGGCAAAAGGTAAAAAGCCAAGAAACAGATATTGTAATTGGAAAAAATAGTAAAATGCAGCTGCTGCATTGCACTCAATGGCACACACACACACATGCCCCACCCTCAAAAAAAAACTAGACGAAATTTATCTGCAAGATTGCACACAATTGTTTTGTATTAGTAAAGAGATCTTTTGTTGCCCCCTTCATATGTGAGTATTCGAATATGCGAATGGTATGGTATTGGTATCTTCGAGTAGCAACGAGTATCTACGATATGTGTGCTTAAAAATAAATTGCTCGGCTTTAGTTTTGCGTTTTATTTCTATGGCTTTTCTCGCTGTGGTTTTCGCTTTTGCCTCTGCGGTTTTCGCATCTGTGTGGACCACAAAAGTCTTTTGTCGTTGTACTTGAAGGCAGTTCAAAAGCGGCAGATATCTGTATCTCAGTATCCGTATCTCGCTGTAAATGTATCTCCAAAGTGTATGCATATCTAGGTGAATAGGTAATGCGCCTCAATTGCACAAATTTAAACATCAATCGTATGTTTCCCTGACATGCTAACTACGAGTACTTGTAAGTATTATCTAGCGTATAGTGTGTGGGCGGAGGGGAGGGGAGGGAAGGTAAAAATCAATATATACGAGAGCGGAGATAAGTAGATTGGCAATTCACTTAATTATGCCAATGCAAAATACGAATACGAATGCGAGCAGAGTTCTATCAAAATGGATTTGCGGCAAGCAAATACTACATGGAGGTCATACAAGAGCAACTGAGCAAATTGATTTCGGTTGCTTAAATAGCATTATGTAATTATCAATCAAATAGAAAATCTATAAGAGAGCAATCACTCAATATCCGCAACTGTTGCTTGTTGAATGTATTTTCAGTATAAACAAATTTCAAGCGAATATTCTTTTGAACATAATCGAAAAATCGAACGCAGTCATTCGCCATAAAGTAATGATAGGTTTTATGATGATTTATAAAGAATTCATACAGTTTCCATATATAACATTTTATAATTTAGGTCAATAGTATCCATATCAGCTATATGATATGGGAACAGTATTTCAATTCGATTGAATTGTGTTGTGGGCAGAATATGAAGTATATTTTTATAATGCACACTGAGAATATAGTTTATAAACAATTCGCAATTGAAAAGGTCGTATTTATTATACAATTGAAATGCAATTCAATTTGCCAGTTCTAAATCTTGAAAGACTTAGGCCATATTGACACGTGTGGTGATTATCAGAAGGATTAAAGTATTATTTTCTTATCGCAGGCTAACTTTTGTTTCCTTCGAATACCGAGAAAAAAGTGTATAAATATTATATTTGACAAAGATCAAGTAAAGTAACAAAAGGAATGAAATAAGTAAAAATGTGTTCGACTGTAAGATACCCACGACGTTATTCATTTTAAAAAATGGCAACTTAATATGCTAGAAAAATAAAAAAAATATACCGTATGCTGTATTTGAAATATTTACATAGAAGTCCTGCAATCAAAATATACTATAGAGTGCAAAATATACCAGATTTTTCCTTAAAGAAAAGTATTCTTTAAATAAATTCCATCATTTTGATATGTTCGCAACAAAATTTAAGGAATCATAACAAGTTATTATTGTATTTAACAAAAATCTAACTTCAAAATTAAGCTTGATATTTGATCTTTATCGATTTGCGATTTTCATTTTAATTTTTATTCCCATTGAACACTGACAACACATAAGCAGTTTTTAAAAATCATTTATACCCACAGAATAAATGGAAAGTTTGAGCATATTCGAATTTCAATTCGTCTTTTTTGTTGACCCAAAGCAAGTGTTGGCAGAACGGCGCCAAAGGTCTTATGAATGTGCAAAGACAATAGCAATATGTTTATATTGATTTATCAGTCGCAGCGTAGTTCCACAAGATATGATTATGAAATTCCTGCAAGTTTACTTAGTATATATGATTAGATAGGGAACACGCCTAAGTACTCGTACTACAAGCTCGTAGTTTATTCACAATTTGTGCTCGGGGGTAAACCACAATTACAGAAATATTTGTTTTATCGACAAGAGCTATCAGCAAAAAGCTGTTGGTGCTTTTTTTTCTTTGTCTTATCTGACGCCGTGTGATAAGAGATCTTGGAACCACAAGAAATTGCCGAGGAGATAAGAATTCTATGAATTTTGCAGTCAATATTTGAAATGTTTTTAAAGTGTCCCCCCCCTCGAAGTAATTTCCCTAAATCAATTGAACAATAAACAAACAAGTGTTATTTATTATAGCAGAGAGCAAACACTTGTCCCTCCACAAAGGAAAGAGCAAACAACATCTCTTTCTCTCTGTTTCACACATTCAATTAACACTAAGTAAATGCTAATAAATAGTTTTTATTTATATTTTTTGTTCAATAAATCATTTATAATGAATTGTTAGAGTGCTTTAACTACAACTGTCTCTTTTAATATTGTTTTCAGATTTTGTTTTTTTTTTATTTGTAATTTGTTCATTATTTATAAGGCCTTATCTCTGCGCAAGCAATGAAAACTATGCAGCAACTTCGACGTCGCAGTCGCAGTTGACGTCGACTGCAGCGTCGACTGCAGCTGCAGATTGTGCCAGCTGATTGAAGCACGTTGTTGTTGCTGTTGCTGTTGGCACTTCAAAGAGGCGGCTGCGACGTGACTGCGGCTTTGTTTACAAACAAAACAAGCGCCCGGCCGCCGCAGTAGCCACAAGACGAGGCAGATAGACGGGGCAAGAGATACGCCAAAGTCGTCGTTGTCGTTGCCGCTGCCAAATCAAATTAAATTTTCTTTTAATTTAATGTGCAAGATTTGCCTTTTTCTGCTTCTGCTGGCCCACAACACGTTTCGTGACCACTGTGCGCGCCCGCAGCGTTGCCAGACTGTTGCACCACAGCACCACAGCACCGCACAGAGTGTTGCACAATGTGTGTGCTCGTGTCTTGAGGCATTGGATTTCGTAAATCATGCAGAGTACTTGGTCTGAGCATGGTCTACTCTACTGTGCATATCAGGTAAAAAGAGTTGCGCCGCGCGCTTATCACATTTTTTCTTCGTTTTTTTTCGGTGCTTTGCTTCGATTTCTAAATGGAAAAATTGTCGAAATTTTGTCGTAATGCACAATGGGCATTTACCCCACCAAATCCAAAACAGATAAGTGTCTCCTTCTCCTTCTCTTTCTTTTTCTTAGACCGCATTTGGCAAGCTCAGCGTTCCAGAATGCGGTGGCGGGGGCGGTGGCGACGGCGTCGGATTACGCGATGTGGGCAGCTTGTAGTCAACGTCAGCGTCGCTGCTGCTGCTGCCGTCGTCATCGTCGTCGCAGTCGTCGCGATCGTCTCTGCTGTCGTCGATGTCGATCTCGATATTGTCGTCTACCTCAATGTGGTGCTGCCCACAATCGGTGTGGTGCGGTGTGGCTGCCACAGCGGCGGCGGCAGCTAAGAAATGCACCTTTGTTGACGTCGTCGAATTATTATTCTCACCCAGGAGCTGATGATGATGATGATTATGGTGATTATGATGGCGCTGGTGGTGGCAACTGCAGCAGCAACTGGTTGGCGCACACACGTAGCCGAGTGCAACGGGATTAACGTTGTGCGGCGGCCGTGCATGCAACAGATCGCCCACATAAATGGCCGTGATTGTGGCATAGACAACGCCCAACACGGCACCAGCCAAGACATCAGACCAATGGTGCCAATAGTCGGCCACACGGCTCAGCGAGACATACCACGCGGCCATGAGCAACAGAAACTGGAGAATGTGCCTCATGACGCGCACACTGCCGCGTCCCTGCCACACACTGTGCACATAGAAGGCCAGCAGACACATCGAATAGAAGCTGAGACTGCTGTGGGCGCTGGGAAAACTAACGTGCAGCTCGCGCAACTGTTGCGTCGATAGATTGCGATTGCTGCAGTAGAATTGCTGCACGTAAACATCAGCATTGTGGGCATCCGAGCAGCTGGTGCCGTCGTGCAGTCGCGGCTGGCAGGCACTGTAGAAATGCGGACGCAGTCGACCCACCACGTGCTTGGCCAGCTCCGTTGTCAGATAGGTGGCAATGAAGCCGAAGCTGAACGTGGCCTGCGCTCGCCACAAATTGCGCAGATATTGCCGCATGCGCAGATGGCGACAGATGCGCATGATCTCTACAACACTGATGAAGAGCATGGGCATTAGGAGCATCATCACGAGAAGCATGGGCACTGTGATCGTGCATTCGTGGTACGGATAGCGAAGCGAGAGATCCGCACAGTAGAAGCCGCGCTTAAAAGTTCGCATTGTGATCGATGATTGTTGGCAAATTCGGAGTAAATTCGGAGTCAATTCGGAGTCAGTAATAGTCGATTTGCTAAGAGTCAATGCAGTAAATTTGTTGAAGTTGTAGTTTGAATTTGATTAAATGTGCAGACAGTTTTCTATATGGATATTTCGGAGTTAATTCGGAGTGAGTTCAGCGCTGCTTGAACTGTTGTTTAGAATTATATTGCCAAGTTTTAACAGACGATTTGCTAAGAGTCAATTTGTTTTAGTTGTGGTTTGAAACGTTGATTGAATTTGTAGGAAATTTGCAATACGTGTCTTTAATTTGTTTATCACTTTTATTTAACAATTTCGGATTTAGTTTTGAGTGCGTTAAGTTCTACTGGAATTATTGTTTCGTTGAGTTATTTAAACTGCACGTTTTAATCAACGATTTGTTAAGAGCCAAACGGCTTTAATATCCTTTTCAGTAAATTTGATTTATTTATAGTTCAATACTTGTCTTTTATTGATGTTGCACTTTTTGTTTGACAATTTGAGAGTTAAATGGATTCTTTGTTTGGTTGAGTTATGTTAGCTGCAAGTTGTAGTGATTGATTTGTTTAAAGTTCAACTATTTGGGTTAAATGTTCGTTTTGAAGGTGGGATTTAATTTATAGGCACTTTTTAATTCTTGTTCTTTATTTGCTTTGGCACTTTTTGTTTGTCAAATCTTCAAGTCGGAGTTAATTTTTGAGTTAGTTAAGTGAGTAGGAATTACTACTTAGTTGAATTATTTTGCTTACAGTTCGAGAAATCAATTTTAATTCAGTAAATTTGTTTTTAAATTCTTAAGCACCGTTTTAAACTTTATATTATTTACCAAATTACTTAAACTTATTTGGCGTTTTTTGGAGTTTTTGTTTATTTTTAACAACAATGTTGATTTGATGTCTATTCGGAGTAAATTTGTTTTGTTTTTGTTTAAGTTTTTATTAAATTAGCTTCATTGGTTTAGGCTGCATTGGCAATAAAATAAAGTCACTTCAAAATTCGGAATGAGTTCGGAACACATCGAATTGGTAAAGTTTTCACTTATGATTGTAATAAATTCTGCTTTTTCGTAGTCAATTAAATGCAGATGCAATGATTTAACAGAATTATTTGCATACTTATTGGATCAACATTATATTAAGTGTTTAAATTTCTCACTTTAACATCCGCTTTATTGCACACTTTAAAATGCGATGTCTATTTTAATTCAATTATTAACAATTGATTAATTTGTTTACTATTCTGTTAAATTGTAGTTTTTTGCACATTTCTTGGCACGTTTTCGGAACGAAACTGTTTTTGCCGCGCTTTCGAATTGTTTATGCGCCTTATCGCGGTGGCTTTAGTTGATCCCGAGACTATAGCGACGAACGACAACAGCGAAAACGACAGATTCGGTTTTATAATGGCACCGCAGTTATAGGAAATGTTTGAGACACTCAATTATTTTGGGGTATTTCGAGTATTCAAACATTTTTCACTTGTTCATTCCCGCTGTTCATTCACTCAGTGTTGTTTTTTTTTTCGGCACACGAATTGCGCATTTATTTATCAATGCGATTGGCTTTCTAAAAAAATCCACGCGCACACTTCAAAGGCGAATTTTCCTTTGTCTCGCTGCTGTTGCTGTTGCTGCTGTTGCTGCAACAGTTGGTGGAGAAGGAGTTGATGGAGATGGCACCACGTGCAGTTTTGCTTTAAACTGCCGGTCAACGCTTTTATTTTGTTGTATTTTTATGTATTTCGGAGTCGTCGCCAATTAAATAAATCAACGCTATTGGCCTGCTAGACCAACTGTCAGTTGAACGTTGTTGTTGTTGTTGCAAGTTGCAAGTTGGTAGTTGGCTTGAATTGTTGCTTGTGCTCTTGTTGTTATTGTTGTTGGTGGTTTTTGGGCCTGTGGGCTGTGGGTTTCCTGGGCAGCGAAAAAAAACAAGCAACCTCGCTGGCCGCGCTCACTACGCTGTCTATCCGGTGCTGAGCGACGACGTCGTCGTTTTGTTTGGAAGTGTAGACCGAATCTGACTGCGACGGCAACGGCAACGGTGACGGTGACTGAGACTGAGACTGTGACTGAGTTGTAGACGTAGTTGAAGCGGCGACGATCGTGCGCTGCTGCTGTCGCTGCTTCTGCCGCAGTCGCTGCTTCAGCTGCCGGTAGCAAATGTCGATTGCTGAGACAACAGCAACAACAACAAGAGAACCCACCACAGCGCAGACTGTGGAGGAGGCTCTTTTTCAATGCTTTATGTGTATTTCGCGCTGATATTGAATTTCAATGCTATGTTTTTCTTATCAATTTAGCTGCGTCGCCGTCAGCGCATTGTCAGAACATAAAGAGAGGCAGAGAGAGAGAGAGGCATGAGGAGATGATGAGAAGTTGTCGCAACTGGAATCTGTTGCACTCTCGTATTTCTTCGACGCTAATGAGGAAACTGCTGAATTGTTTCAAGGTTTACTTTATGTATTGCTCTTCTCCTCTTTTTTTTTTTTTTTTTTTTGCTTGCCTTGCCGTATGTTTGTTTAGGCCTGTTTGCTTGAGACTCTTGGCATTTGCGCATAATGAGTTGCATTTACTCGACGAATGCCATTGGCATGAAGGAGTGCCAACTGCGAATCCCTTACCCATTGTAGCGACTCCAACTCCTCCTTCTTCTACTACTCCACGCCTCCTTCTTCTCCCCATTCTAGACCATTGGAGTAGGTCATTGCAACGAGAGTTGGCTAGAGTTTTGCTGCTGCTGAGAGATCGCATCGCTTCGGTTGCTGCGTGCCTTTATAGCATTTGTTGATGTAGGTCGTTGCTACGAGCCCAAGCTGTGTGCGGTAATGGAGACGACGTCAACAGCACCAATAACAACAACAACTACAACAACCACCACAACAACAACAACCTCAGCAAACAGTCACAACAACACTGCTTGGGCACAGTGGAAATGCAGTTCATAAAGTGCAACAAGTTTATGGCCACTTTGTATTTTCACAACGAATTGAGCTTCTTTATGGCCCACAAGTCTGCAACTGCTCAATTTACATAGAAATTGTCGTTTCCCGCTAATTTATGTTAATTTTCGCAATACAACCATTACTCTCCAACCAGAGCCGGACACCCTAATGAACACATTCCACACACAATTCTCTTTGGCCATTTTATCCATTAGCAAACGATTCGAACTCGAGTGCAAAATGTGCTTTCAATGTATCTTAAGCATTGTTTACTACATATTTTTATACCCGCTACCCATAGGGTAGAAGGGTATTATAACTTTGTGCCGGCAGGAAATGTATGTAACAGGTAGAAGAAGGCATCTCCGACCCTATAAAGTATATATATTCTTGATCAGCGTCAACAGCCGAGACGATATAGCCATGTCCGTCTGTCCGTCTGTGTGTCTGTCCGTCTGTCCGTATGAACACCTAGTAGTTATGATCCCTGAAAATTTGGTTGCGATCAGATAAAAATTGTCGAAGTTATTAAAGAAATACTTTTGTATGGGCAAAAACGCCTATTTACTAGGGGTCTGAGTTGCTTTGGCTGACAATCTGGTATATTGTGCCGTCTATGGTATATTTTGAATGCGGCACTATATCGATATACCACATATACCATTTGGTATATTTTTAGTATTTTTGCAGTATATTTGGTATATTTTGAGAATAATGCCGCAAAATATATTGCTTTTATTCAAAATGGGTAGCGGGTATCTCACAGTCGAGTACACTCGACTGTAGCTTTCTTACTTGTTTGATTTTTTGTTGCGGTGGAAGGTTATCTGGCAGTCTGTTCCAGACTGAGCGAAGAAAAAAAAACATATCCATTGAAAACCGATATCGAAACCGCAGCGCAATTAAATACGCCCCACTTGTGGAGCCCAGCCACAGTAATGATCCGCAGCTCGTCGAGCGTTATATCAATGCAAAGCCGCAGCACGCGACAGTCTTGAAATGAGATCATGATCACGATCAACACTGTTGGAATGATCATTAAGGCGAGAACAGCATGTGGAAAGAATTCACTTAACGACCACAATCATTATTAGATCAATCGATACATAAGATGTTCATTTTAGATCTCCCTTTATCACGATCATCATTAAGAACAAGCGATTTGTTCCCAAAGGTAATAATCAATATTGTTTTGATGGCTGTTTTTTGTCATCACTATGATCGTAATTATTAGCTTGCATACAATGATCAACACCCTAAACAGAGTAATCAGAACTTTGAATTAGTTTCTTCACTGTGATCATGATCATTATGCATACCCATATTTATAGTCTACAAAGATATCACCTTCAAGATCTTCTGCTACGATCGTTCATCATTATTAGCTTGCAGAGATCGAGCGATCCTTCTCAGAATCAACACTCTTTGGATGATCATCGCAATCATCATGATCATTAATTCAAATCTTATGGAACTCCACACCTTGCTCACGATCAACGAACGGAAATGATCGATCTTTTTGCCAGCAGTCAATTGAAATATCCGTTCGCCATGCTCACGATCGTCACTTTGTCATGATCATTGTCAAAATCGATAATCGTTGATCACGTTAATCGCCTTGCGTTAATCGGTCATTTTAACACCAGGAGACGTTAGGTCTGGATACCGTAAAACACTTGTCTTGATCGATGTAATTGAAATCAATTATTGACACAATTCATGCAAATATGCTGAGCTTGCTGAGTGTACAAGTGGTTACACAAGTCTACACAAATCCGTTGCGAATAAACAAAAGAGCTGAGGCCATGTCTGGATAAAACGCTACTAAAAACAATGACTGACTATGCAAAATAAGTCACAGTTCAGGTTTTGTTTTCCTCTTGTTTGCGTTTTTTTGTTTTCATATTCAAATTGAATTTTATTTGTTTTGTTGAATCCGAATTTCAAATGGGCAATAGAAACGTTCCGTCACACGATCGTCACAGTTCGCTCCATCAGCTGCCAGATCCAGGTGTGCGGTGAAGGAGGAGAAGGAGAAGGAAGTGTGACTGATAAGCGAAAGGTGTAAAATAATGCGATTACGCTTACAATTACGATTGCGAGTGCAGATAGCAAACGAATCGACAACGACGCAGTTGAGACAACGGACAGCTGAGGCAGATGAGGAAACTGAGGCTCAGCTTCGAGTTGCCCAGAATATAATTTCTAGGAGCGTGGAGAGAGAGAGAGAGCGAACTAATATTTGTGTCGCGACAATACTTTGTTTATATTTATTTATTAATGCGAGGGAACTCGGGGTAATTGCAATTTCAGCGACATGTTTATGTGTGTGCACTTCTTATTGCCATAGTTAATTTCGCCAAAGCAGCAGCAGGTGCACGAGGCAAGTAGATAAACACACACACAAGCACAGCACACGCTATCAAAGTCTGCATGTGCTTAGAGCGTGAGTGTGTGAGTGGATGGGGGCTACTAACTTATTCGGAATGTGCTGAAGTGAGCAATTCGGACAGGAAGTGAGTGTTAAATGCTGAAAGGGAACTTTGATAAGCACAAATTATGTAAAACGAAAGCCAAGACTAAGAAACTCAATACTAAGAAGTTTCTGGTTAAGCATGTTTCATATCGGGATTCATAGTCTAAAAAAAGCATTATCGCAACTTTGCTTTCTATGTTTAATGAAACCATTAAGTTCATGAATTTTAAATAATTCATATAATACTAAAGTTAAACCATTTTATCAGTATTGTATTCTTATTTAGAGTGTTAAAATTGTTCTCTGTTTAGAAAGGCAATGAAAGTTTCTTTAGCTCTTTTTATTATGAAATTTATTTACTGCAGAAATTAGTTTTCGCTTTAAAATTTAAATTAAGATAGATGCTTCGTTAAAATTCGCTCATTATAATAAATACAATTTGAATAAAGATATATTAGCTTGGGCTTGTGATACAGTAAACAAGATGATTGATTTAAGTTTTTTGTTTGTTTATATTTCGCTTATTTACCATAGTGCAGTACAGTAATTATTTATCATAGCAACACACAAGAATTTATTCGAGTCAAGCCTCGTATTTGTAAGGACGTATTTTAAGGATGATTTAAGTCGAAGTATTTCGAAAACTTGTCTATGTAATACTATTTTTCTTCTTACTTTCTTTATCATAAATACGACTGTAAAACTAAAATTATAACTTCAAAGAATTATTAATCAAAATTAGCAATCTAGATTATGCCATTAGTTAAGCCCTCCAACTGTGTCAGATAATTTATTTATACTATTTGATTGTGCTTAATTTATACATATATAATGTTAAGTAATTATAGACATTTATATTATTTGATCGCTAATAAATTGTGGTGATGGTATACAATTTTAAGTGGTTAATTTGCTTGAGAGTTATTGCCATATAGTATTTACGTTACTATTTCGAATTTGTATCTGCTTGATAAGAAAACAAAACAAAAAAAAATTACTGATATTTAAATTTCCATATAATTGGTGCAATAATAAATAAAATTTCGCTGACAATATTGTACAATTAGTTCAATTTGCGAACTCTTTCAGTTAATTTATTTATATTATTTGATAGTGTTGTGTTTATATGCAAATCAAGTTTAAGCGAAGAGATTATCACATTAAATTTGTGGTATAGCCAAAAAGATTGTAGGTGGCTCATCGGATTAAAAATAAAATAATAAATATCGTATTACCTTACAGTATTTATGTTATAGCCACTATAACTATAATTTAATGCATTGTTTACATTTAAAGGGCGCATAAATTTTTATCCACGCACTGAAGATTAAGTTGAAACTAACCATATAAATGAAACACATCGATTTTAATATGTGATTCGTATGACAGCAATTCGATTAAAGTCCAAATAAATTTGCAATAAATAAAATGTAACATTTTAACCAGTTGTTTTAATAAACTCTCGCTGGCAAAGCGACCTACCTCAAATAAAAGTAAATGAATAAAATAAGAGCATTTCAGTTCGAACAATTTAAGTGGCATGAAAATAAATTGCTTTTAATTCTGTGCACGTGCAATGCACTCACGGAAACTGGACATCGGCCCAGATAAACCTGATGCCCAGAATGCAAATAAATACATAATAAACATTCAGCAAATACGAGTAATAAAAATAAATCAAGACTGCTACAAAAACGAAAACACACTCAACAATGTGAGGGGAAACAAGTTATGAGAAATTCTGTTAAATTTCTTAGGTGAAAAAATCACACATCAAGTTTATCAAGTTTTAATGAGTTTAATTGAATAACGCTTAGGGAGATTCAGCTCAAAGAAGAATATGAATTTTATTTAATAGAGAAAAGTAATTCTGTTGATTTCAATTTACACAATACAATGCAAATTCAATCAGCATAATTGTTATTGTCATGAATTAACACTCAAATAAAAAAGTGGTTAAAAAATAGTAAATAATCACATAAAAATACTAATGCTAATTTGAAGAGTTAACGAGGCGCAACCACAGCCGCTTCCAGTTGCGATTTGTGTTAGTAAAGTTTAAAAATAGTTGCAAGCATTAAGAGGCGATGAAGACGAGAGTCGACGTAGAGATACTCTATGATTTATTTATTGAGAAATGATAGTAAAAATAATTACATTTGTTTCATAAAAATTAAGGTAATAAAATGTTAAAGTATTTCAATATTAAGAATTAAGAGTTATGAATTAGGAATAAGGAATTAAGAAATAAGAATGAAGAAAAGTAAATATTTTTTTCGAAAATAAATTAAAAATTGAGAATTATGAATTAAAAATTTTGAATTTAAAATTAAGAACTAAGAGTCATGAATTAGGAATTAAAAAATAATAAAGAAGAATTAGAAATCCAGAATTAAGAATTACGAATTAAAAATGTAAAACTAAGACTTAAGAATTAAGAATTAGGAATTCAGAATTAAGAATTACGAATAAAAATTGAAAAATTAAGAATAAAAAAATTTAGAATTATGATTTAAAAATATAGAATTAAGAATTAGAAATTCATAATTAAGAATTATGTATACAAAATTAAGAATTTAGAATTCCGAATTAAGAAATAAGAAATACAAATTATAAATTAAGAATTCTTTAAGAGACTCTACTAATGAAATGCACAAATTATATAGGGACTTTTTCCAATTGCCCTAAAATATCTGTAATCGATTATGGAATATCTTTAATGGACTTCTTTTAAATACTGCTTAGCATAGACACTCCCAAGGCTCATAGAGATAAATTCCATGCTATTGAAGGCTGCTGCAAACGTCTGCACACAGCTTGGATACCCTGTAATTTGCATTTTTAATGAGCGCAGTGTATGAAGCGTGTAGAAGTCAACAAAAAGAAGCAAGAAACGTTAATCAAACCTGTTTGCACGATGCTCGACCAAAAAGCTCCGCTGACATTCTCCCAATGCTAAGCTGAAAAAGCTTTTGCGAGTGCAATCGCCACACACAGAAAAGAACGTCACAACATTCCGACGGTCGAAGCCAACTACGCCATTGCCTGAGGAATGCGGCAGAGGTGTGACGTCACAGCAGGTGTTAGAGATGGGGGAAGACAGCGAAAAGAGAGAGAGAGAGAGAGAGCGAGGTAGATACAGGTGAACCTTTATTCACTGGGTCATTGGACAACGTATCTCAGTTCCAGTGAAATGCGTGACTGAGTCATATGCTAAAACAGACTTGGGGGGCTTTCCTTCAGTGTGAGAGAAAATCCCAAAAGCCACAAAACTCATGTTCGAATCAGCAATTAGTCGAGCCTTCTTCTCTGCCTTGGTCTTAACAGATGAGTGGTCAGTGTGCGGTTCCACATCATAACCACTCGCAAAAAAATTATGCACACGCATCCGAGAGTGAAGTTGCAGTTGGAGAACTTGCCGCAAAAAGAGGCAGAAACCCTTCTTTTTCGCTTCTCCCGCCCACTCGCCATGTAAACGGGTTTTGTTTTTCTGTTTTTTTGGGAGAAGATTCGCAAAATAATTTCTCTGGCAAGTGAAACCAGTTTCGCAATGCGAAGCGAATGTGGGACTCCACTCGAGTTATGAATCAATTGCAAACTGCCGAGTAAACCAATTATATGATGGCCCAAAGAAATGTATACTCAAATGATTTGAATGTATAAAGTAATTATAGACTCTATAGGCTGTGCAAAACAGACAAATAAATAAACAAAATAATTGTTTATGCCTTGTTTGATGGCCAGGCAGCGTCGTATGTGTCGTAGCCAGGCAACCTGAAGGGGGGAGGGAAAACTGCCTCGACTTGCGACTGAGGTAGGTGCAAATGTAGCACGCGTAGAGCGGTAGCAAGACGAGTCTCAGTCGGAGACTCATTCTCACTCTCTGCCTCAGTACGTGTGTGTGTGACTGACAGACCGCAAAGAGAGCGAGAGAGAGAGAGAGAGTCGGCAAAATCACGGTTAAGTTGGACCCAGAGCCAGACAAGATATTCAAGCGTTGCCGTTCGTTTAGTTAAGTGCGGTTTGGCATTCAGTAGAGACCACATCACATCACATCGACGGTAGCTTTTTGTGTTGTTTTCGGTTGTCATGTCGAGCAAGTACAGCAAATTGTTGCGCGGCATCTGCGATCTGCTGCTGTGGGCAGCTTTGACCACCGCCAGCCTGCTGCTGATGAAGCTGGTCAAGCCCTTCAAGCGTGGCTTCTTCTGCGGCGATGAATCACTCAGCTACCCCCTCAAAGAGAGCACCATCGGCAGCTTGATGCTCATCGGCATCACACTCACAGTGCCCACTGCTGTGATCGTTGTGGTCGAGCTCTTCAAGCAGCTGCCCCTAGGTCCGGGTGGACGAGAGGCGGCCAAGCGAGATGGATACCGTCTGGGACATCGCATCGGGCAGCTCTACAAGCAGGCGGGATACTATCTCTTTGGCCTGGCCATGTTGACGTTCAGCACGGTGCTGACCAAGCTCTGCATTGGTCGATTGCGTCCGCATTTCTTTGCTGTCTGCCAGCCCAGGTTGGAGGACGGTTCCACCTGCTACGATGCACAGAATGCGGGACATTACATCACCAACTACAGCTGCAGCAATCCGAACATCTCGAGCTTCCAGTTGCAGCAGTTGAATCAGAGCTTTCCCAGCGGACATGCCAGCATGATCATGTATGCCATGCTCTATCTGGCCATCTATCTGCAGGCGGCGCTGAGCACACGCATCTCCAAGCTGTTGAAGCACCTGCTGCAGTTCCTCTTCGTCATGTTTGGCTGGTATGTCTCCCTCAGCCGCATCACCGACTACTGGCATCATTGGTCCGATGTCTTGGCTGGCGTCTTTCTTGGCGTGTTGTTTGCCTGGCTCACAAGTGTTTATGTGGCGGATCTGTTTGCCTTTAAGCGTTTCAATCGCACTGGCTACTCGGCGAATACGCTGAAGAAGGCGCAGGTGTCGCCCAAGAGTTCCACCAAATCCCAGTCACAAGCAGCAGCAGCTGCATCTGCGGTAGCAAATGTTCCTCCCGCACTCCCCGCCTACACCTTTGGCACTCTTCCTTATCTGGCAGCGCATCCGGCGCAGGCGCAATACGCTCAGACCTATCACAACTATGGCTATGTGCCTTGAGCGGAGCGTTGGAGATGTGTTCAGGAGTATAGTCCATAATTATAGAGTTACCTCACTCTCTGAGAACTCTCTCACAACAAAAAAAAAAAAACTCTGTTTTCGTTTTCTTTAACTTTAGCTTAAAATAAATATATACGATATTATGATATTATACGATGTTGTAGTGCTTAAAAGAAAGTTTATTAATAATGAATTTGTTATTTGATCGCCTCCCCAAAACAAAAAATTAATGCTTAAGCATCAGTAGAAAGTGCCGCATCGATTGGCTTTATCAAGTTGTGAAGATGATGTTGCAAAGAGAATGGAAGAATGGAGGAGAATGGGGAGTTGGGAAAACAAGAGCTGAAAGCCGCTGAAAGTCAACAAAGTGGAACCGTTTAATTTTACAAGGTGCACTCAAATTATGCTTAAATTAAGCCAAATTAAATACACATTCAATTAGAAATGGAGATTTATTTAAAAATAGGTTGGAAATATTTTCTAGAAATAAATTTGCTTTAAATTTCAACTTAAAGCTTTTTAAAGGATTTACCATATGATTCAAATAAATAAAATACTCAGTGCTGAAATTGTGAGTCAAGAAGGGAAAATCCCAAATGCAAGTGAATAATGTGGAAATAATTTTGGCACACAACAACTCAGTTAAACTTCGAAAATTATTTTAACTGATGAGAGCACAATATTTGTATTTAACAAACAGATCTTCACATGCGTTAATTTCTTATGTATTCACCATGTTTAATCCACAATTAAAATCCCTTAGCGTACCGTTAAAGTTGTAAAAATCTGTGAAACATATATTTCCAATTTATCTGCGCTTTTATCATTTGTGTTAAATACCAAAAACAAATCTCATGACTCAGAAACTCGAAAGCGATTATTTTGAGAACAATTCCGCAAATGCTTCCTGACAAGAAGATGGCTTAACAATAAATTATTTGATTATAATCAAAGCGAACTCAAGGAAAATCTTTTAAATTTAAACTGATACTTAAGCATTTATGTTAAAAGGTTCGTTTTGTAATAAGCCACATAATCTTCAACAGACTTTTGTATATAATTAAGAAAATATTTCAGAGAGTTGGTCGACAAGAAATCAAGAAACTTTTCTGAGATATAAAGCGAAGTTTTTTTTATTTTAAAGAAATGATTGATTCTCAACCGGATTTACAAAGTAAATGAATTATTTTAGAGAGCTAAGATCAGTGATAAAATAAATTATTTACTTATAACCGATATGATATCATAGAACTTTTCTAAAATTTAAAGTGAAACCCTATTTCTTATTTTAAAGAAATGACTGCGTAATACGTCTTAAAATCTTAACCGGATTTATAAAGTAAATAAAATATTTCAGAGCGAAAAGAACATTTCTTATGAGGCAGCAAATTCAGGGCTGTTGTTTTGCAGACATGTTCTATTAAAATTCAATTCGAATTCCTCAATATTTACAGCTAACTTTAACAGTTACTTTTGCTTTTGTTTAAAAGATGATTTCTTTTCGCAATATACTGACCCTAAGAACCCTAAAGAATCAGTAGAACGCCCAAAAGCTAAAAGCTCAACACACAAATTCAAAAGCCCACAAAAAAAAGATTAGGCCCACACTGGTTATAAAGTGTTGAGAAATTAGGAATAAATTATAAGAAATTTGCATAGTTTAGCAATCGATAAACAGCTTGGGAATGCCATGGCGACTTGGACTTGGAAACTCTAAGCTTGCATTGTATTATTTTGTCCGAGATTCCGGCACTGAGACTGAGACTAAGACTGAGAACCGAGGCGCATTGAAACAAGTTTCCACACAGCCACACTCGACCACTCGTAACTGCGAGATAGACATGTAAATTAAGTAGCTGCTTCTCGGACCATGAGCTGCTGTCTTCAGTCTTCAGTCTCAACTCTTCAACAGTGTCAAAATGTGCGGCAATCCAAACACGCGACTTCTCTCGCGTCTCATCATCGATTTTCTGCTGCTGTTGGCCATCTACTGCGTTGCCTTGGTTGTGCTGCCCCAGCAACTGCAGACGGTGCAACGTGGCTTCCACTGCAGTGATGACAGTCTACATTATCCCTATCGCCAGGCCTGGCTTACAAAGATCCACTTGACCATTGTGGTTGTGGCTTTGCCTGCTGCCTTCATTCTTGTTGTGGAGATGCTGCGAGCTGCCTTTGTGCCCAGCTCAGCGGAGCTGAAGCAAAGATTCGTTTTCGTTGGCGCCCGCATTCCCAGCTTTATCAGCGAGTGCTACAAGATTGTTGGCGTCTATCTCTTTGGTCTTGGACTTACTTTACTTGTGATTCGAGTGACCAAATACTCTACGGGTCGCTTGCGTCCCTACTTCTTAGATGTATGTCAGCCCAAATGGAGTGCAGAGGATGACCTAGAGGAGGAAGAGGACCAGCAGCTGCTTAGTTGTGAACTGCTGTCGCCGGGCAATGCCACCAGCTACATTGAGGACTACAAGTGCACCGAGTTTGCCGCCTCGTTGGAGTTGCTCTCGCTGGTTCGTCATTCGTTCCCCAGCGGCTTTGCAACGTCCACCAGCTATGCGATGTTCTTCCTCATCTATTATGCCCAGGCACGTCTCTTTGCCCCCTGGCTGCGTCTGTTGCGCTCCACCCTGCAGTTGGCTTGTGGCGCCATTGCGTTGCTCGTGTGCTTGGAACGCATTTCCACGAACCAAAACCACATCTCGGATGCCGCTGCGGGCGTCTTCCTAGGCGCCACCTTGGCCTCTTTTGTGGCCGTGTTTGTGGCGCATCTGTTCCGGCAGGTGAGAGTGAAGCGACGTCAGTGGCCCAGGAATGAACAGATCTATGGTTATGCTGGTTACTATAATCGCGCCACCTACGGCTATTAGCTTCTAAGTATAAGTCTTTTTGTAAGTGTATAACTCAATAAATGTATGCAAGAGTGTGGAATGTGTTTCATTCACTGCGATCAGCCAAGTTTTAAACCTACTGTTGGCTTGCGTTCCACACAACAAGTGAAAGCCCACTGACCACAGTCCACATGCGCAAGCTTACTCTCATCAGTTTTTTTTTTATGCTCGCTCTCTGCTTACCGCTCTCTCGCTCTGCCTATGGCATAACCCATTGAGCAACAAGTGGGTAATGCGAACAAGTGTGGAGAGAGGGAGAGAGAGAGAGAGTGACAAGTGCGGAGCGATTTGTTTACAAAGTCAACAACAAACAGCGCTTCATGGCATTTGTTTTCATTCAGTCGGCAACGACAAGCGGCGCTTCCAAGTTTACAATCGGCTCAGCACAGTGGCCAAGCGTCGTAAAACCAATAACGATCGATCGTCGAACAATTGTCGTTTATGTTTACGTTTTCATTTTAATGCACATGCTGATGCGTGGTCCACTGAAGTGAGCTGCTTCGTGTTCGTTTGTGTGTGTGTGTGTGTTGCTGCAGCTGTGTGCAGTTAAAGCGAAATGAACTGTGCAAAAAAAGAGTGGATCATAATAAAAATGAATACAATGTAAGTGAATCAGAACAGAACTTTCAATCGCGAAGAACTACTATCTATAAGTGATTAGATTTGTCAAACAAAATCAGTTCATTGTATGATACATTTTTCTAACTTAAAGAATTGATAACAAAAAAATTAATGTCAGTGCGTTAAAAAAAAATTGGTTTATAACAAGAAATCAGTTGTAGAAGAGATAATTTCATTTTTAAAATTAATACAGAAATGCGACTGCCAAATTTCAAATTTCTGTAATGTGTAATTACACAAACTAACATATAGTAGTAGAGGCTAAAGCATTTTTTTTTGTAGAATTTATAATGTGTATGTATTTCGAGTATATTTTTACAAAGTCGAGTTATTCTTTTCCAAAAATCCGTGTTCCAAATTTAAAATCCTTGAATCTTTAAATAAATGAAATCGGACGGACAGACATATTTTATGTAGAATATATAATATGGATATTGGTGGATTTCCACATAGTCGAGTTACCTTTTTCTTCCACACTTCAAAGAGAACAGGGTATTAAAAAACGAGTGAAGTTCAAAGTGCATTTTAAAATGCCAATGGTTAACGGTTAACCCGCACAACAGCAAAGTCAAACAGAGGCAAATAAGCGCCAGTTGCTCCACAACATTCACATGCTTCCCATATACATATGTAGATATATTTAAAAAGAGAGCAACTTACAACGTGAAAGCGAGAGAGAGAAACAGAGCGAACATAGAGCCAGAGCCTTAATTCAATCAAATGTCGCTTATTCATTCAATTAAAGGTCGCGCCATTTGACATCCCACAGTGACTACGAATACGAATACAAATAAGTATGAGTGCGAGTGCGAGTGTGAGTGTGAATGTGAGTCTGAGTCCAAGTATGAGTACTCACTAGAGAGAGGGGGGAGTATGTTTTTTAATGCAATCGACTGTTCAACTTTGTGCATACGATGTCACATGTGCTTTTTATATTTGTTATTTTTGGGGGCAGAAGTTGAGCAGAAGTTGCCACAGTGCGTACCAAACACACACGCACAATGGGGGCCATTCTTGCAACAGATTAGCGTGCCGCTCTATGTGTCCACTTCGAGTTCCGCGTGTCGCGCTGTTGTTGCACTTTCTGCCGCTGGATGATGATAATGCAAATCTTTAGCTGGGTGCGTGCGACGCGCCTATTTTATGCATCACTGGGCCACAACAATAGACAGCCACTCAGTCCCTCCCCCTCAGATTGGACTGTGATGAGTAAACACAACAAGTGAGTGACTCACTCACAGTAGCGCCTATTGACCCAAGAGATACGAGATACGACTATTTATTGGCCAGTAATCATTCTCCTTATATTTTTCGTATCTAGTTGATAGTCACAAAGTAGCGTTAAAGCTTAATGCGACTTTGCTTAATCGTTCACATCAGTCATCAGACAAAAGCCGACAATTATTCTTATTTGTATTCATATTCGTAGTATTTGCGCAATTGCCTCTAAAATGAGCTGAACTGCAGTGAATTGGCAAAAAAATGTTGTGTGTGGGCAGGTTGAACGAGCACTTTTGCTGTTATCTGGAACACGCGTTGATTTATCTTATCAAAATGATCTTGAGCTTTTTCTCGGAGAGCGCCGTGAGCAGCTAAACACTGAGACAGACAGTTGCAACACTGAGAGAAAAAGTGTAGTGAGAGCGAATTGGGAATCGATTACATTATCAATTGTATAACAAGTCTAAATATGAGAAGTTTTTGAGTGTTTTAACAGCGGTTAGCATTCTGTCTTTCTGTCCGTCCATCGGTTTAGGAGTGTCTATCTGTAAAACTAATAGAGCTACTGTCATGAAATTTTTAGTGTTGATTACTGTGTTACAATATAAGCGAATTTTTATAAATGTATTAAATTATTTTACTTTGATGATCTTATCTCAGACATGAGTATTACATTCTTTTATATGAAGTATAGTAGATCATTTTACTGCATTTACTATTTGTGTGTTTATAACATATTTTTGAATAGATGTGATGTATAAATTTCTAAGTTTAATAAAATTATAAATTTCTTCTGTGAAAAATTAAGCGAAACCTTGTAATTTCTAATCTTGCCCTGTCTTTTTAATATACTATATTATACCTTTACTATCTGCCAATTTCTGAAAGAGTTATTTATAAATATGAATCATTTATATCTGAGTTATTTAATTGTCTATTTGTAATCATGATATTGCAAATAATTAAGTATTGTTTTAACTTTTTCTTGCAGTGCCCTGCGTCGGCTGCCAATTGTTGTCTAATCTAGACTAATGCAGAATACTCCTCAGCTGCCCTCTAGCTAAGCACTCTACTAGAGTAATAAACTTGCGCTGACGCAGACAGCGAGATACAAAGAGTAAGAGCGGGTTGCAGAGAGTGCGCACGAGAGAAAGAGAGACAATTTTGGGAGAGCGAGAGAAACTTTGTAAACAAACAACAAGAGCGTCTGCGTCGTGGAGCATGAAATGATCGTTAAATTAAAAGAACGTTACCCACTCGAGGTCGGATCAGTCAGCCACTGACAACGAACCCGCAACGACGCCAAAACATAGTTCGACGGGTATAAAAAACAAAAAAAAAAAACAGCAAACGAACCCGAACCCAAAACTTAATTAGACAGCATAAAATTGGAATATTAACTAATTAAAAAAGCATCGAGACAGTCGACAACATAAAAAAAATGCGCGACGCCGCCAATGAGGACAACATCACAACTGGGGTCACTCCATCCCAGACACAGACACAAACATCGCGAGAGCGGGAGCGGGAGCGGGAAACGGAACGCACAGCGTTGGCGCAACGGCAACTGACGCGACGCTTTCTCATCGAGCTGCTGATCGTGACGGTGCTGGTGATACCGATCTGCATCTTTGAGTTCGCCGTGGAGCCAGTGCGACGCGGCTTCTTCTGTGACGATGAGAGCATACGATATCCCTTCCACGACAACACAGTGACGCCAGTGACGTTGGGACTCCTCGTTGGAGCGTTGCCTCTGCTCATCCTTGTGCTTGTGGAGTATGTGCGATCGATGCGTGCTGGAGAATTGGCGACGACAGTGCAGCTTTTCGGCTGGCAGATGTCCGCCTGGTATGTGGAACTGGGCAGACAATTTGCCTACTTTGGCTTTGGCATGCTGCTCACTTTCGATGCCACCGAGGTGGGCAAGTACACGATTGGAAGGCTGAGGCCACACTTTATTGCCGTGTGTCAGCCGCAGCTGAGCGATGGCAGCTTGTGCACCGATCCCATCAATCTGCATCGCTATGTGGAGAACTACGAGTGCGCTGGAGAGGGTTACACCATTGCAGATGTCCGACAGACGCGTCTGAGCTTCCCCAGCGGCCATTCGAGTCTCTCTTTCTATGCCCTGCTCTATGTGGCGCTCTATCTGCAGCGCAAACTCACGTGGAGCAGCTCGAAGCTGGCGCGGCACTTCCTCCAATTTACGCTCATCATGCTGGCCTGGTACACCGCACTCAGCCGGGTCATGGACAGCTGGCATCATTGGTCGGATGTGTTGGCGGGATCGTTGATTGGCGTCGCCGGGGCATTGATCACAGCCCATTACATCGCTCACTTCTTTAAGCCGCAGTTTCATGATGTTGTGCTGGGCTCTGGACTGAGGCGAGAGAATACATCGGCCACGCTGCAGGAGGAGGTTTGCCCCGCCACCCCGCCGCCGTATTGTGTGAACAGCAACTATAATGACGATCAGTATTGTACCAAAGTATAAGGCGCAGTTAACAGAGATACGAGATGTGCGAGATAAAGTGAAAAATCCACAAAAATAAAAAACTTTCCATACCAAATACAAGATAGTTAACTTAGTTTATAGCAAACGCGCCCGTGCTATTAATAAAAGAGTTACCTGTGAAGCAAAATCAAATGATGAGAATTTCTAGTATATAGTGTTTACATTTCCCTAGTTGATAATGTCATATCGTATATCGTCTTTTGTCTTATCGTTCATCTGTGCATATGTATAGTTGTCATTCATTGTACGTTTAACACATTACTCTATTCCATCGAAACTCGTATTATTTATGTAATAAATATTTAAAACCACATTACGCATTTGTCATGAGTACTCGTATTTATTTTGTTTGCGGGCTTCATGCTTCACAGACACAAAAACAAATACAAATTATCCGCATTAAGTCGGACTTCATTCCATTCGACTAGTACAAATATAATACACTGCTCGAAAGCGAAGGTTATTGGAGATAAATATCACGCTAAATGTGTGTTGAGATTCTAGATATAAGGAAAATTTTATTGAACTTTGGTTGCATATAAACATATAAAGAAATAACTAACTAATTTAAACTAATATTTTCAGAAATTTATTTAAGTTCAAATGAAAGGGAATCCCTTGCTGAATTTATATATAATAATGAGTCGGGCTTCCACAACATGTTGAACTGAATTCCATTGTTTATCTTATTTGAAGTGTAGATTCATATGAGTATCTTTCTTTGAGGCGTAATCATTGTTTGATGAGTCTACAGCAACCGTGAAAGCCGATCGTCATTAATGACTCACGAGCAATATTTGAATACATATTTCACCCAAAAAAATTCAGCCTAAACTTTGTACGTTGGATACACTCAACTCAAGCATAAAGAATATGAAAACGAATTATATGAAATGCAAGTAATTAAAGTAAACATAAAAGAAAAAATATCGCCACTTTACTAAAAAAGTTAGTATCTTCTTTAAGCTGACACTTTATAGATTCTAAAAATAAACCTGTTTGCTTAATTACTGGGTATTTTCTAGTCTATAAACAGCTGAAAAGTTATTTTCGGGCAACTCTTTTTGCTGCGTCATACGCACGATGCAAGATCACCGAAAAAATTGAATTAGAGTTAAGATTTGTTAGCGATAAAACCTTTTTACGATCGTGGGAATTTGTGTGTGCCACAAAAGAAATACATAAATATTATAATAGATACTTTCGAGCAGTAAATTTGTATAAAGCTCGTATAAATACTTGATGACTATTTATTAAATTATTTTTGATTATTAGATTTACGTGTTAAATGCTCGCTCTGAATGTTTATGACACTCGTCACCCCAATTATAAAGAGAGCATCACAAGGGAAGTGTGAATTTTAAGAGCTTCGCTTCAAAAGCTCGTTCAAAGTGCACTAAAGAAATACATAGTATCAATTAATTGAGTTGCCAAGCTAACGAATTCAACAATATTATTATGAATAGACAATTTCTAATTCCGTGTCGTCAACAGAAAACAAAACAGCACATAACTCGCGTGTTTTGTGAACTTTGAAGGCCAGACAAATGGAAAAAATAATAACAGATCTTTGCTTTGGTAAATCCCTCAAAGCACGTGCCCCTGCTTTAACCTCTTATCAGCGGACCACTGCGAGTCTGATGCTTCTTCAAGTGCGAAATCTCATCTGCTGACGGAGATCAATAGAATGTCTAATTTGATTTAGTAGTAGAATACTATAAACCCCCATAGTGCGATCATTATGAATAAACAACATTAACACATTTATTACGTACGAGTAGAAAGCGAGAAAGGGGTACATAAGCTATGCAGCAAAGGGTCTAATTCAATTGAGATAAGGTGAAATAAAAGAATTGATAATTAAATCCAATGATTATCACAAGTAGTAAATTGATTGATTGCATAATTAAGTACAAAATATTTCTGCAAATATTTTGAAGAAAAGCTCCTTAAATATTCTGAGAATTATATCTTTAAATAACTCTACATATTCTTCTCTACAAATTCTTATTAAAAAAGGTCCCTATAAATTTGAGTAGAGGTATTTTAACGTTTTTGTAACTTTCTGTAAATAATTTTTAAGCATATGCGTAAAATATGAATGGCGAATGTAAAAACTATTTCAATTTAAATATACATTATTTCCTATTACTTTGACAACTTTTCATAAATTATACAGCATAGGTTCTAATTCTTGAGAATCGAAGAAAAGGTGAAATACAAGTATTAATAAATAATTTAAATGATTAGCACAATTAGTCAATCAATTGTACAATTAAGAAAACAATTTAACTGAAAATATTCCGATGAAAAGATCCTTAAATATTCTCAGAATTATTTCTTTAAATAACTCTACAAACTCTTCTCTACACATTCTTATTAAACAAAAGTTCCCTATAAATTTGCGAAGGGGTATTTTAACTTATTAATGCTTTTTTGAGCTGTGCATATATTTTAAATATTTACATAAATTATTTATAAAAAAAAATTCCGTTTTAATTATATATTATTTCCTATTGTTTCTTCCAACCTTTCACTTTAAATTCATTTTCCTATTTCACATTTGTTAGCTCTGCAAAGCTAGTGTATTAAAGCATAGACATGCTCGATCTTTGCGATTGCCATTATTATTATTGTTATTGTTAAATAAATTAAGCTCGTGAAATCACTGAACCGAAGCTGAGATCGCAGAGTGTCGCAATAATAATCAAGACAGGCAGAGGCAGCGGCTTCAACCCACATCTCGACTCAAAGGCGCGATCAGTGACGCGTGAATCGTCGAGACGAGCAAACGAAAAAAACCAAAAATGAGTGTGGATCAGCAACTCAACTGGCTGTCAGTGAATCGAGGACATTTACGTCTTCTACTGGACATTATCCTACTGGCCGGCCTCCTTCTGCTGTCCCGGAATGTGCGAGGATTTTCGGGAGCAGCCACAAAGCGCGGCTTCTTCTGCGACGATGAGTCGCTTATGTATCCCTACAAGGAGAACACAGTGACGTCCAGCATGCTGCACTGGATCAGCTTGTATCTGCCACTCACTGCAGTTGTGATCATCGATACCATTCGCTGCTGGCGTCGTGTTGTCGGCAGCAACTGCCGTTGGCAGCAATTTTGGCCTGTGTTCAATACTGTGCGCTGGTTCCTCTTTGGTCATGTGGTGGAGCAGTTCATCAAGGACATGGGCAAGCAAGTGATCGGACGACTGCGTCCACACTTCTTTGACGTGTGTCGCCCCCAGCTGGCCGATGGTGGCACCTGTTTGGATGAAGCGCATCGCCACGGTGGCGTCTATCATATGGACTACACTTGCCACTCGGCGGATGCCACGCCCGAGATGCTGCGCGATATGAATGTCTCGTTTCCCAGCGGCCACTCCAGCATGGCCTTCTATGGCCTCGTGTTTATGGCTTTATATTTGCAAAGCATTCGCCTGTCGCCGTCGTCTACATTGCTGCGTCCCTTGTGCCAGCTGGTGTGCGTTGCACTTGCCACATTTGTTGGCCTTAGCCGTGTCATGGATTACAAACACCATTGGTCGGATGTTGTGGCCGGTTCACTGCTGGGCGCCAGCGTTGCCCTTGCGGTTGTCCGTGGAGCGGCGCAGCAGCATCGATTGCATCTGCAGGCTGCAACTGCAAAGGACCTCAAAGTGCTGCAGTTGCAAGTGGAGGCAATGTGGAGGCAGTGGCAACGGAGCAGCTGCCCCATGATTTGTGTGAAGTCACTTGCCACAGTAGCAATTAGTTTCGTTTCGTTTCGTTTCGTTTTGCATTCTAGCTTTAAATTCTAATAATTAGCATAGCGATAAGTTTTAGCATATGGTAAAGAAAGTTCATTGATTTTGTATTCACTTTTTCATCACTCGTATTTAATTAAAATTCAAAGCAACGTCTTTTAATTTATTTTCATTATTTGCTGATGCTGTAAGCAGCTGAATGTAAACAAGAAATTCTGCTGAGTTTTGATGACATTTCTATCAGCTGCATAATCTCACATTAATCTGCGAATTCGCGACAGAAACTCTTTCCCCAGTTTTGGGCAAACATCGGCTTGACGTCAGCAAAGAAGATTCCCTTTCCTATCTCTAAGCATACAAACCGTAAAACATTCGGGAAACTTGTTTTGATGAGCGGAAATGCCGGAATTCAGTAGGCGATCATTACGTACCTGAAACGAGCAAAGTCAAAACAAAAGATTATAGTTTTTGAATTCTAAATTTAGATTTTAATATCAAGTACTATTTTTAAAGAAATGTTGGGAACTAGAAATACAACTTTGTAGTTTACTCATTTGGCATTTATACTTCTTAAATTATTTTTAATATGCAGATGCGAAACTAAAGTTTCATAGTTTAAAAATCAAAATGAAAAGTACATAATTATTTATAGGAATTTATTTATTTTAGCATTGTTCAAGCATTTTATTTTAAAACTAAAAACAGAAGTTCATACTTTATTCATTTAACTTTTATTCTGCTTTGATAATCAAAAGAAAACCCAAATTTCAGAAAGTTTAAATTTAAAATCATTTAAGAATGTTAGAGTATTGAAATGTATATCAAATAATTAAAAGAAAGTTTACGTTATCAACAACTATTTTGAAACATTTTTTGACTAGACTCACAACTTAATAATATATTTACACTATGAATGAATTTGAATGAATAATATGTATTTCATATCACATGTTTCATCTTTGAAACACATTTCGTCATTTAAATTAGAGAAAGAAAAATTTCAGAGATTTAAAATTCAAAGTGTTAAAACAATTCAAAATTTTTTTCAAATACTAAATATTTGTCAATTACTAATTTTTAAGATTATTTTATAATTTGAAATAGAACTAGGATATTTATTGATAGAACATTTATTTGGCTTTAAGAAGAAACAGAGAAAGTTAAGATTGAAAAATCAAAAATTAAAATATATATATATAGATGAAGTTTCAAACAAATTAAACTTTCCTATTCAAAACAAAAATATTTTGACAACATTCCTTTATTTATTCATTTATTCAATCTTATAATTTATTTATAAAATTTGTCAAGGTGCAAAATCGTTTAAATCGATTTCAATTAACAAGTTTGTAATGCGCAAAATACAGTGAAAAACCGCCGTGTCGAAGCCGCGTTAAGAACTTGAGAACGGTGCAACAATTAGCGGGTCTTTTAGTTTCATTAGAATGAAATTTTCAAACGACTTAACCCGCAGTCAACGCAGCTCATGGCGCCGAAACCAAAGCCAAATAACCACGCAACTGAAGTGGAGCAGTAAAAGAAAAGCAGAGAGAGAGAGAGAGAGAGAGAGAGAGAGAGAGAGAGAGAGAAATAAATAAATTTCAACAGCAGCAGCTGCATAAATTGGCAGCCAAACAGGCAACGAGAGACCGAGCCAGCCAGACGCTGATGATGATGCGCAACACCTGAGACACAGAGAGTCCTTCAGGAGGAAAATCAGGGAAGATAGAAGAGAGGTGCAGGTAAAGGACTACCCTCATCAGGACGAACGGAGACGGAAGCTTTTGGCGGCCATTTTCACTTGTGGCTCGCTTAATTGGCTCATTTATTTTGATGGCAAAGAAAATGCTAGAAAATTGTGGGCTCTTTTTTTTTGGTGTGTGTGTGGGTTTGTGTCTGATTCTCACATTTACCTGGTTCGTTGCTGCCTCTGGTTTTATTATGATTAATTATGGCAAACCCACACACACACACACACACAGACCGAACACACACATATACACGCTTACAGCTATAATTTGACCCTAAGCTCCACTTTCTTGCCAAGTTTTGCAACTGTGTCAAGTTGTTGTTGTTGGTGTTTTTGTTGTTGTATTCCCCGAGATTCGAATGATAAATTTCTATGCAATTTATTTTAATCTGCTGCGACAGAGTTCCCCTTGCCACCCCTCTACCGCCACCCGTTGCCCGCTGTCATCTTTGCAGCTAGTTTCCATGCGTTAATTAAATGGAAAATATTTGCACATAACAACAAAAACGGATGGCAACGGCTGGCAAAGGAAACTACACGAAAGAGGGGGGATTGGCTTCTAAACTTTAGCTGCAATCCAACACAGTGACCTACATTTTGCATAAGCGAAAGTTTTGCTTTTGCTTTTGCCTGCACCGAATAGAAACAACAAATAGAAACTGAGCTGCAGGGATCCCCCCTCATCCCCTCTGATGTGAGGAGTGAAGAGCCGTAGTCACGCCAACGAGTCTATGCGACAAGTAGTATTATGTGACTTATAAGATGGGGCAATAGAAATAACAAATAGTTGCAGCTGGCAAGTCGAAAAGATCCTCATTGCATTGCACTCCGCAGAGACTTTCCTTGAGGTGTCACAAAGTCACGCGAGAAAGTCTATGAAGTTACTTGAGACTTGTGTGTGTTAAGTAAAATAACAAATGGAGAGGTGAAGAACAGAGATTCTAAACTAAGTAAATAATGGCACAAAGTCGGCAGGTAAAACTAAAGAAAAATTATAGCACGACTTCTTTGAGAATAATATCAAAATGTGCTGTGAACTGTAAAGTTACAAAAAAAATTAAAATAAACCTACAAAAAACTAAAACTCTTCTTCGCAAACCTATGTAAAAATAATAAAAATAAATATACATACATATATAATATAAGGTATGCTCACATATGAATTATTTAATAAGAGGGTTCTTAGGAGTGTGTTTCGATTTTAATCAAGTGAGAGAGTGCTCGACTATGAGAATAAAAGCAAAACAGTGCGGCATTGATGTTAAAATATACCAAATTAACATACCTTCAAAGTAATGAAACAGACTGAAGGCTACATTTGATATAATATAGTACTACATTTAAAATTATCTATAGAATGCAAAAAATACCACATAAATTACATTATTTTTATTAAGTAAGAAAAGTGAATATGCATTTACTTTCTAAAAGGATTACGGAGATTAAAAATAATAATTATTTTGTTATCAAAAGTTTTGGCTTACCTACAAAATTAACAATTGTGTTATTAAGGTACTGAATTTTAAAAGTGAAGATAGAGCACTTATATAAATAAGAAATTAATTTATGAAGACGCTAAGATCCCTCTACCTTCCAAAGCGAAAGAGATAAAATTTTCACTACAACTTAAATACATTTGAAATTCGACGAATTGAAAAAGTTTCATCTTGCTTAGCTCTCACATATTCGTTTGATTTGCACATTGTGCAAAACTCTCCACAATATTTGCCAATTAATCTGAACTGTTTTCAGTTCATTCTCATCAACATCATCGGTCTGCTTAACCCCTTCGAGCAGCACTTTAATGGCTTTTCCTGCTACGGTTTTCGACTGCTGCTGCTGTTGCTGTTTGGCGAAGAGTGTGAGGTATCGAAACCATTAATCAGCAGGTCGCTTAACTCTCACTCTCAATCAATTGGCCTCGCACTCGCATTCGCCGGACACTGACTGGAAACTCGAGTCCTGCGGCCACCGCAAACACAGACAGCACAAATTTAAGAGCAGCAGAAGCAGCAGCAACAACAGCAACAGCAACAACAACAACAACGACTGACTCTCTAATCGCCGTCAGGTGTGATAATGTTGCCTCATGTGTCCAGTGTGTTGCAGTTGCATGTTGCTGTCGCTATTGCTATTGCTATTCCAGTCCCGTCGAGTCAGTTTGTCAGCGAAGTGTAAAGGGGCAAAGGAAGGCATCGTCAACATGGTTGTCATCAGCACATCGCAGCTGCATTTTTGCATGCCTCTTTGCCAGTTTGCTCAGCAGAATGTCCCAAAGCATTTTTGGCTGGGATTTTATACTTTACTCTATAGCCATAGAGACAACACCTATGAGGTTGTTGTTGCTGTTGTTGCTGCTGTTGCTTCTGTCATCATCGCACCATGCGCTTCATATTTCTGCGGTTGCCAGTTTGTCCAATGGCCCTGGACTCCCTTCTGGCAACTTTTGCACTTGGTATTTGCCAACAGCAGCAGCAGCAACAACAGCAGCAACAGCAACAGTCACCAATCACTAGTCGCTAGTTGTGGGTTCTACACTGTTCTCCTTTTCGCATTGGTTTCATGTGTGTAAAGACAATTTGATAATCGCAAAATGCAGCATAGTTTGAGTTAATGAAGCTTGTGTGCCATGTGTGCCATGTCTGCCATCCTTTACATCCTTTAGAAAGGAGTGTGTGTACCTGTATGCTGCACGAAACCACAGCAGAGACTCGATTTCTCTCTCTTCCTCCATTTCCCTTTTGGGTTGTGTGTTGTTTGTTAGAAAACAAGTAGAGCGTTTTGCTTGCCAATTAGTAATTTGTTTGCCGCTTGGCTGCTTGATTCTCTGTGTCCATTTAAAGATTGTGTTCACTCTCGCTCTGTGATATTGAAGCTGTTCGTTAATCTTGGAGATTTACTGCAATCACAGTTGGAATTCATTTTGTTCAACGAGACTATAACTATTTCTCAACTGCGTTTCGTTTCAGACTTTATTTTTTCGTCGCTTTTGCTGTTGTTTGTTTGTCGCAGCGCAATGACAATAACAACTCAAATAGCACTGCAGATTTTCCATTCATTTTCAATTTATTTAAATTAATTTAAAAGCATGCTCCACACGACACATTACAATGCATTTATCAGCAGCAGCAGCAACAGAAGCAGCTTCACTCGTTTCTCTTCTTGCGTCGTGCTGTGAACTTATTCAATTTTTATCGACGGACAAGACGAGCAAATTCAATGTGACAATGCGACAGCTCAGCAGCAGCAGCAACAACAACAACCAGCTATAATAATGGACGATGTCGATGCTGCTGACCCGCCCTATTCCACTGTAAACGTGAATCTTTCGCCAATAAAGGCCAGCAAAAATAGCGATTGCATTGCAGGAGCAGTCGAAAATTTTCTCTACCGTTTTGCTTCCTGTCGTAGAAATCACACGCAGCCTCGACACGTGACGTCGCCAGCCGCCCAAAAGGGCAGCGGCCATTTTGCGTTTTTGTCGCCATCGCGCCATCATTATTAATATGGTCACCGTCACAGGAAGCGAGTCTTTGGCTCCAGTGTGCGGCATTTGCTTTTGCCTTTGCCTTTGGCGTTGCCTTTGCACTAACTTCCGTTGCGTGGCGTCGCATCGCATCGCATCGCATCGCGAGGCGTCGCAGTTCGTGCTGTGATTTTTTTACCTCACTCTCTCTCTCTCTTTTCCCTTTGGCAGTCTTGTTCATTTTTATACCCGCTACCCATAGGGTAAAAGGGTATTATAACTTTGTGCCGGCAGGAAATGTATGTAACAGGTAGAAGGAGGCATCTCCGACCCTATAAAGTATATATATTCTTGATCAGCGTCAACAGCCGAGACGATCTAGCCATGTCCGTCTGTCCGTCTGTGTGTCTGTCCGTCTGTCCGTCTGTCCGTATGAAACACTGGATCTCAGAGACTATAAGAGATAGAGCTATAATTTTTTTTCGACAGCATTTGTTATGTTTGCACGCAGATCAAGTTTGTTTCAAATTTTTGCCACGCCCCCTTCCGCCCCCGCAAATCAAAAAAATCGAATAACAAGCGTAAATTTAAAGCTAGAGTTGCGAATTTTGGTATATACAATAATTACTATAGTAGTTATGATTCCTGAAAATTTGGTTGCGATCAGATACTTTTGTATGGGCAAAAACGCATACTTACTAGGGGTCTGAGTTGCTTTGGCTGACAATCTGGTATATTGAGCCGTCTATGGTATATTTTGAATACGGTACTATATCGATATACCAAACATACCATTTGGTATATTTTAAGTATTTTTACAGTATATTTGGTATATTTTGAGAATAATACCGCAAAATATATTGCTTTTCTTCAAAATGGGTAGCGGGTATCTCACAGTCGAGTACACGCGACTGTAGCTTTCTTACTTGTTTTCTTTTTACTTGCTTGCCATGACAATTTTGATTGCCGTCCAACTGGTGCAGCAGCAACTACTGCTGTCTACTGGCTACCGTGTCCTGGCTGTTTGGAAACAGGTGTGTGTCCGTCAACTGGCAATCAACTTTCATTTAGCAGCATCATTTGTCACGCTTGTTTATTGCCCAGTTACGTGTTGGTCACACTTAATGGCTGTTATTGTCGCCATGCTCGAACTGCAATTGCAAAAGCAGACGGAGACAGGATACAGGAGAGAGATGGCAATGTACAGGAGACTAAACTCGACTGTTTAAATACCTGCTACGCATTTTTAGCCACAGACAATAAATGTTTGAGACAACGTGTGTTTGAAAATCGAATATGTAATTCTAACATTAAATGTGTAGATAAAAACTAATCAAAAACAATCATTATTAATGAAGAAAATGAAAAAAATACATACATACATAATCACCACTCAGAAATTTTTAAGTATAAAACTTATTGGTAAAATTAACTAAAATTAAAATAAACATAAAATAATAAAGCTTGACTGTGGGATATCCGCTCCGCACATTCAATAAAAGCTAAATATATTATATTTATTATCATATTAATCATAAAATATACCAAATTAATATACTAAAAAGTACTCAAATACACTGATATACCGATTATTGGCATTAAAAAATAAATAAACTGCGGTATTATTACACAACAAATATATTCCATATAAATATACTGATACAAAAAGGTGTCCTTAAAATATACTAAATTAAAATACTAGAAATAAATATGTATATGGTATATATGGTATATTGATTATAGGTATTAAATAAAATAATTTAAATTCAGTATCATTCTTAAAACATACCAAATGAATATACTAAAAATCACCTAAATACTCTAGTGCTTCGATTATAGGCATTAAAAAAATAATAATCAATAGGAATACCCCCGGCTAATTTCGCATAAATTTAAACCATCTATCAATATGTTTATGTTAACTGTGGTATATTGACACATTTTAGTTGAAGGTTAATATTGTTAAATTAACATAACCTTGCTGATAAGTCTAGTATTATGTCTGACTAAATAAACTCCTAAATGGTTCAATAACTTTTCAGCGACAGGTAAAAAAGCGCTAATTAAACTAAGCATACAGCAATCAATCAATTAAACGTATCATTGTAAAAGTCTACAACGTATGATTGACAGCTACTTTGTAGATTTATTGCTGGCAAGGGAAGGGAGAGACAGAGAGAGAGATAGAGATGAAATCGCAACGAACTGTAAAACGTTGCCGTCGTTGCTAATGCCGCATTGATTATGAATATTTTAACGCCCTCTGTCCAGAGCCGAGCCCCATTTATGATAACGTCGCTTGATAATAATGATGATAATGCTGCCGCTGTTGTTGTTGCTGCTGATGATGATGATGACGATGATGATGATGATGATGATGATGGCGCTAACCGCATACGCCGCGAATGAGCAATAAATTTTATATGCACTGTGCCGAATTCGTAGGGGAGTCATACATGCATATGGCAGCATATGAAAATTTACATTTTGCCAATTTCCAGCTGTCGAAGAAACGCCTGCAACATAGTGCAGGGCAGTGCAGCATAGTCCTGCACTGCATCCTGCCCAGGAGCCCTTGGCTGCCTCGCATTTGCCTATCGTCAATTGCAAATCTTGGTCGAGTGCAGCGCGTAAATTCCGTTACCACGTCGCTTTATTCTGCCTCCGTCCGTCTGTCTCTCCGTCTGTCCATCTGTCTGTCTGCTGTCTGGTGTCTGAGCTTCGGTTTTGGTTCACTTGGTGCTGCCAGCAAATGCAATTTCCTAATTTCTCACTAGGGAAATGCCGTTAAGAACCTAGCCAGCCGGTCAGTTCGACTTCCCGTCTGATTGGGCAAGGGTCGCCGCCTCTAGTTCGACTGCGCTCGCTACCAAATTAATGACCCGGCGCCGTAGACGGTGAGTGCACAGAAAAAAAAGAGTAGTAGGAAAAGAAAAACCGCAGACAAAGGCGCATAAATGCATAAAGTGGACTTTGGACAGCCAAAAATTGCAGCAATCGGAGTTGGCTGCGTCATCCAGCAATTGCTGCCTCTTCAGTCACTTCCTCTCTCTTCGTTCGTTTCTGCGTCCAGTTCGCCTGAGCTTATGCAAAACAAATTGGTTTATGCATGAGGCCCCCAAACGAACCGAAAGTGCTGTACAAGGAAATTCACACGGACCAAAAGAGAGAGCTCACATGATGGAAACTCCTAAATGGAAGGCATTGCCCCACACTTACGGCTTCCCTCGGTGCCTCGGCTAAGTAAATTGTTGGCATAGCCCTTGATTAGCTTATCCCTGCTCCAAGTTGGAGCTGCATGTGAAGCTGGCCATGGAACCAAAACTGGAGTTGGAGCCGGAGCTAGAGCTAGAGCTGAAGCTCGCTGGGGGTGGTCATAATGCATTTGGAAAACCACACGAGCGGAATTCATATGCATCCGCTGGGCGGGAGGCTGGGTTAACCGACTTGGGAGAGGTCACTGCAACTGAGTAGAAACATTAAAATTTCAGCATGCAGCAGGTAGAAATATTAAACTTTTGCTTATGTTGATTACAGAACCAACAAATAAACAGTCTGGAGTTAACTTTTCGTTCTGCAAATGCAACAGTTTCATAAGCTAACTTCATGAATTCGGTAACGGGTAAAATTAAAGTTTTTTCGCACAGCGATTAAAGTTACATTTTCGTTATATGCTCAAGAATTATATTGATTATTTAATTGTAATATGCTTAACTCAAATCGCTCATTAAACAATTTTGTCATTAAATTGGTTATTTTATTGGAACAAATCAATTCATTCCGCAGCAACTTCGTGAACCATTCAAACATGATACTTATTGAAAGTTAAAGAAGAATTTTCCGAAATAAAATATATGTTACCTATTCCATAAAATATAAATTTTGTACTTTAGGGAAAATGAATTTTCTTACCAATCGATTGGTAGGATTGATAGGATTGTAATCCTATTTAAATTTAAGAGAAATATTAAAAGAAAAATATAATAAGTTTAAATAAAACACATAGTCAAAAAACTAAAAATGCATATACAAAATTTAAATACAAATTACATACATTATTTATTTGTTTCAATTTAAATTTAAATTGAAAAAAAATTCAAAAAATCAATAATCATCTTCAACATTTCTAAAAGTAATATTTATTTGGATATCAGTAATATTTTAATGGAAGTAAGGAAAGAATATCTAATTTAGTTGACTTATTCATAGAGCACAAATATTTGTTATTGCATTATCTGAACTGTATATTTCTAATTTTGTAAAGTCTGAAATATACAATTTAAATTGAAAATAATTCAACGCACTCGAATTTGTGATTAAGCGTTTCTTTAATCTCGTTTGTTAGATCATTGAACTGTAGCATGAATTCTTCCTAGCATTATCAATCAATAACCGCAAAGCATATACAAATTGTATATTTAGCTTGCACCTAAAAATAAAGTATTGAACTTTCAAAACAAAAAGCATTTGCAATGCTCAAAAGCTACCCAAAATAAAGTGACATAAATGCCACACACACACACACAATGTGCAATGCAATGTGCGATGTGGGAGCAATGTTCAACTGAGTGACCCTCAGGTTGCCCGCTTGCGACCTGCACGGAGCACGGAGCGTATGAGTGATAATAATGTGGCTGCTGTGTGCGGGGCAGCTGACTCACTTGCTGGCTGCTGGCTGGCTGACTGCTGTGTGACCATGAGCAAAATCAATAAACGAACACAAAAATTTGCTCGGCTTAGCAGCCAAATTGGATTTGGCAAAATAGAAAAGGAGTGTAGAGCTCCCCAACAACAACAACAGCAACATTCGAATGGGTAAAATATGCCAAGAGTTGGGAGGGATTGTTGGGGTTGATGCTGAGGATTGAGGACTGGGAGTTGGGGTAAGTAAGCAGATAATATGACATAAATGATTGGTTGAGAGCCAAACATTGCGTCGTTTGTGCACATGGTAAAAGTAAAAGTAAAAGCGCAGATTGTTTTTTGCCTCCCCAATGGGGGATTAAGATTTGCAGAAACTGCCGCTACAGACAACGATGACGATGGCGACATAAAAGCGAGCGTTGCTCTTAAATGTTATGGAAGCCCAAAAATGCTAGCCCAACTCAAATCCCAATCCCAATCCCAATTGCAATCCCAAGCACAATTCCAGTAGCCAAAGCCAAAGTTAAAGCCCAAACGCAATGCCAAATGAAAGCGAAAGAGTAAACGCATCATCATCAGTTTTAACGGCTCTCGAGACCAATGGGCGCCCAGTGTGCGATGTCTGTCTACGTGTGTGTGTTTGTGACCAGTGTGGAGAAAAATCTCGCGTATGACTTTTCAAATGAATGACAGCAATTAACGCAGTCAATGAAGTCTATGCCATTGTTTGCTTCGTGGCTCTACTCCCCCCTTCGTTCCCCTTTCGACTATTAAATGCCGCCATCATCGACGTCGCAGTTGGCAAACAATTGCAGTCGATGGCACGGCACGGCATGGTTATGACACATAAAAACAAGCAACCAGCTACCAACTCGACTCGACTCGATTCACAGAACAAAGCTGCCGTTATCTGCTGCGATGCTGTCTGCGCCGCTCTCCAAAGGTCCAAAATAAACAAAATGGCCACCAGCACAGGAGAGGACAGGACATGCCTAGGCTTGGCTAGACTGGACCAGGACGGGACCACTAAATCTGTTATTTATATGACATCAACGGGTTATCATCGAGAGCAGCAGAGCAACAACAGCATGGGGCTAAAACGCATCGCTTTCGAGCATATTTTATAAGGCTTTTGTGGTTGGGCGACAATATTTAGAAGCGATATCGCAAACGAGCATCGAAATCAGCACTTAAGTTTAATATGTAGAGCTTTATAAATGCAAACGCATACATAATTCTATCATGAAAGCTTCAAGCAATACATTTCAATATTACTTATTTCGCTTTAATGAGAGTTGCGTTATAAAAAGTGCAATGTTTTTAAACGTTTACAAAAATGAAAAACGAAAATAAAGCAAATATGAGAACTGAATTCACTTTATTGAAAATATAGTAATATTAAATATATTCTTTATTCAAGCGAAAGCAAAAAGCAAATGAATATATTATATGTTAAAAGACATGATTTTGATATATTGAAATCAATTTTAAAATATTGAATGAGATCAAATGTTTCTTGAAAGCTTCCATATATTATTTATTTTAATTTTTTTGCAGCTTGCTTTATTTTCATAAAATGGAATACATAAATTCAATATGAATTTCTCTTCAAGCGAGAGGTCAAAGTAAATTAATATATTTTATGAAATATAGTTGTAATAAATCAATTTTATAATATAGTTTGGCTGAAAATGTTTCTTTAACATTTTTTTATTTATTTTTCATTTTAATTGTGCAGCGGATTTCACTTCGATTGAAGTGAACACATAAGATGAAACTGAGTCTCTATTTTAGCTGAAGAGCAAAGCAAATTGATAAATTTTACCAAAAAAAAAAATTGTAATTAAATGTATTAAAATTTTATTTTTTATATGAATTCAAATATTGTTTTAGTTATAAAATAACTTTAACTTTAAACTTTTTGGCTTTTTTTGTGTTTATATTTTATTTTAATAAAAGAAAATCCATGCAATCAATAAGACTTCTAACTTATAAGAGAAAATCGATAAATTCAATATGACTTTCTTTAAGTTTTGACCCTTCGCTTAAAGATTTATATATTTTACAAACAAAACTTTAGTTGCAAAAGATATTATAAGCATAAAACTGTCTTCTATCGAAAATAGTTTTGAACGTTTCTTTAACTTATATTAAAAACTTGATATTAAAGCTTACTTCATCTTAGCTTAAATGAAAACTGAAGCAGTTTATATAACAAAAAAAAAAAATGTGTTAGAAAAACGTTAATTAATTTTTAAGTATCTTTGTATGACTTCAACTAGTTGAATTTCTACACAATTTAAAGCGAAATTCAATTCCATTTTGGTAAACACAATTCGTATGCCTTATCGTAAGTAAACCAAGGCAGTGTACACAAATATACGTATACTCTAGATTTATTTCCTGTTTCGATCGCATAGAAACTGCAAAAATGGAGTAGGCAACCTGCGGCAACGGAAAATGACATTTCAAAGGCAAACCGAAAACATTTCGCCTACAACATTTTCGCGTATTTTAATGAGCATTTGCGCGATGGTTGCACGACCGGACAGCGGAGCAGCGGAGAACGTGGAGGAGAAGGGGGCGGCAGCAAATATATGCATGAGACCGCACGGTACACGAGTCGTATGTGTGATAAAAAGCCCCAGAGCATTTCGAGTTGGGGTTCGGCTACTGTATTTTTTGCTCCAATGGAACCGACATTGACAATCAGACCGAAAAGGACGCTAGCAGCGGGTGACAGAGAGAGAGAGAGGGGAGGAAGGGAAGTTGGGTAAGGACGTGAAGCAATTGCGACTGGAGTAAATTTTGGTAGCGTACGTGTTGGACGCAAATTTCAAATCAGTCGCGCATTTGCCTCTTTGCCACACACACACATAAAGAGAGTGACACACATACACACACTCATATGCAGCGAGGCCATCATTTAAATTCAAAAAAGCGATAACGACCGGGTAATGATGAAGTGCAGCAGCATCCAGCGTCGAAGTGGCCGCCAGGCAATGTCACATTGCAGGCGCCTGCCAAAATTGGTTACGCGTTTGGGTCAACAGCTGCCAACGTTTGGTATTACAGTCCCAAGCGATGGAGATACGGAGAGAGTGAGATGGAGAGTGAGAGAAAAAGAGACGTAATGTCCATATATCGACCGTCAGTCGCTCGTTTGGTTTTTGCAACAGGACAAACATATTGACGCCATGGGTGACACTAGCCTCATTAGACCATGATGAGGTGAAACTGGGCACTGCTCCGTCCGTCACCAGAGACAGAAAGACAGAGAGAGAGCGTGTGAAAATGAGCTGCCGCCGTTGTGTGCAGCAGCAATGCGATTACTCTTTTCATTTCAGTTCAGCAACAGTTGCTCGCATTTCTCGTAATGCTTGAAAACAAATGCTAAAATGCGTAATGAAAAACCACCTTCAAATTGATAACAGCAACTTCTAATTAATGATTACGCATTGAATTGAATTACAAGCTCGATAATTACACAAACTCCAGTTCAAGGAAAGTAAACTGAACACGTTCGATGTTTATGTTAACTTAAAAAAATGTAGATCAATTTCTAATGAATGTTTACCTATTAAATTGAATTACTAGCACAAAGACTACATTAACTTAACTCAGAAAATAAAAATTAGTTTGATATGAAAGTTTACTTTAACAAAATAATGTAGCTTTGTTTTCTATCGCTAAGAATGTGTGTAAATAAAAATTTAAATTTCTTGTAATAAATACTTTATGTAAAGTTAGGTTAATATATATAGAGTAAAATTATCGAAGCAATTGAATTAATTTTAGGGTGTAACTGTCATTATAATTTTATTAAATTACTCAAGGCAGACATGAACAATTGTCTGCATACAAAACTTGTTAGATAAAATTAGCTAAATATATTTCAATCATAATATTTTAGACGTCTTGGATAAAAGTTAAGTAATATAACTAGCTAAATTAAACTTACAGCATCACATTTTATAACTGCCTTTTTCATTTTATATTCTAATTTTTGTGATTGCAAATGATTTATTTCTTAAAATTTTTTTTTTTTGAAGCACTCAATTTATTCACACACAAACAGTATGCCTACCTTTTTGGCAATATGTTTTTAGTGCAGTCAGTCAACTCACTTCGATATATTCTTAACATATGTCCATAGAGCCTCCCAAAAAAAAATATCAAGCTGTGCTGCATGCAATAACGAAATTGCAATGTGCACGTGCCAAAGGAAATGAAGAAATATTACGACCCGTGGCGCTCAGAAGGATGCTGCTTTTGTTTTTCGTGTTGTATTTTGTATTTTTTTCAGTTTCTGCTGCAGCAACAGAAGCGCCGCCACATCATCTCCTGCTGTCTTATTGTCCATATGTCCGACTGTCCAGTTTATAGCGTCATGTTCAAGATGCTAAACACACACACACTCGCACATGCTGGGAGGACACTCAAAGCTGTTAGTGAAGTGGTCTACTGGGCAAAAACGCCGACGTCCAATCAACATCGTCAGCAGCCGCTGAAGCAGCACGCGTTCTGTGAGCACATAAAACGGGGTAAAAACCCACAATGGACACTGAGGCTGCTCTTGGCTTCTCTCTGGCTTCGGCTTTGCGGTCCAGCTGCTGCCCATCATCTGCACTGGCAATAAAACTAGCAGGAGTCGGGCTTTGCCTAGGCCATGGCAATGCATTGCATATAAAATATTTTGCCGCAACCAAAAAAAAAAAAAAAGGAAATAAATAGGACCGAATAGATGTTGATAGAGGAAAAGAGAGAAGAGAAATCTGGGGAAATTTTGCTGTGAAAGTGAAAAAATTGGCTGACGTGTGAAGTGCGCAGTCAAATTGGACAACTCGGCCAAGAGGCTTCCAAATTATTGAGGCATACTTTCGATGTGTGCCATAAGAGCCAGCTTAAGCCAAGTTGCGGTTGCTCTTCCCTTACAATTTTTCCCCCTCTCGCTTATTTTAAAGACACTTGTGTGTGTCGTAAAAAAGTCTTTCTCATTCTTTTGCTTCCCCTGCCATAAGCTGCATATCAAAATCAAATAAAATGAAGTATGAAGCAAAAGGATTCAGTCAGCAATCTTTCCCACTCCCATTTTATCTTTCTCTTTTGGCTTTGGCTCGTTCGTCGTTTTGTTAATTGTGCGATTCTTTGCTTTGCTGCGCTTGCAATTTGACTCTTTTGCCCATTTGGCTTTTTTTATGGCTTAACTCTCATATATGCATGTAATTGTTTGAGGATTTCATGGGGATTTATTGTTGCATGCTTTGTGCTCTTCGCTTGTTGTTTTAGCCCTTGAAAAGTTGTGTACACACATTGATAGGAATTTGATTTTTCAGTTTGCTTAATTTATGACATGGATTGCATAGATTTATGCTGAAAACAAATAAGAAAGCGACAGTCGAGTGTGTTCGACTGTGAGATACCCGCTATGCATTTTGATAGAAGCAAAAAAGTAAGCATTGAAGTTTAAAATATACCGAATTAATATACCAGAAAATACTGAAAATATACCATAAGATATATTTGGTATATTAATATAGTACTTTATTTAAAAAAACCGTAGAGTACAAAATATACCAGAATGCCAGTAAAAGTAAACAACTGAACTAAGTAACTTAAAAAATGCTAAAATTATACTGAAGAGTGTATTTGGTATATTGATATAGTAATATATTCAAAATATACCATTATACGTAAAATATATCAGATTTTCAGTAAAGGCGAATACTTAATATAGCGAATAAATGCTCAAATTATACCATATGCTATATTTGGTATATTGATATAGTAGTACATTCAAAATATACCATAGAGTGATACCAGAATGTCAAACAAAGCAACTAATTTATAGGGTTGGAGATGCCTCTTTCTCTCTGTTATATGTATATGCATATTTCCTTCAGTTACAAAGTTATAATTCCCTTCTACCCGATGTGTAGCGGGTATAACGAATGCAGTAGCAAATAAAGCAGAATTTAAACTGGAAATAAAGACAGCTGGCCCAGTGAAAATGGCATTCACAGCAGGTTGACTAGAGATAGTTTCTTTTGGCTGCCGAAAATGCTTAGTACGCGCAATTGGCAAGTCGGAAGTTGGAAGTGGGGAAAAAAAAAGAAAAGTGCAACAACTGACGCCAAAACAATAAATGACACTGAACACTGAACACTACACTGCTGCTGCACTGAACTGTAGTGCAGAGAACGACATATAAAACAACAGAAGCGCCAAATGGTTGGCCAAAAGAAAAATAAAATTGGCAGCAGCGAAAGGAAGAGCAGGGCACATGTGGAGCACATAGCGAGAAGCACTCGAAAATCGACGAAAATCCTTTTGCATGTTGTTACAAGTGGCCAGGAGTGAACACTTCGCTTTCTCCTCACTTCAATCCCCAATGTTGAATCCTCTGCTTCAATCCAAGCGGCCAAAACCCAAATAGTGGCACTTTTGGCTGCCTCTTTCATCCGTTGTTGCCACACGTTGCCAGCATCGCCTGCTGCTGCAGTTGCTGCTGATTCAGCAGCCTCCCATCGAAAAGAAAAAGGGCTGTGCCACCAAATAAAACCAAACCAAACCAAACCAAACCAAAGTAAAGCCAAGCCTTGGCCGCTTCGGTTGTTCTTGCTTCATTCTTTTATTATTATCTTTTTTTTATATTTTCGCTTTGTTTCGCTTTATTTTGGCTCATATCCTTCTGATATTTTTCCCAACACTTCATAAACCATAAAAGCCCAGTCGGAAAATGTGCTGTAAAATGCAGTCAAATTTAATTTGAAGCTCATCATTTTTGCTTAACAGCTGCACAAATTGTTTTCTCGTCCAGCTTTTCTTTTTCTTTTGGGTTTTTCACTTCCCTCCGATCACGTCGGCCACAAGTGTTCACACTCATATGTGTTTTTTCTCTTGTTATTTTTTATTTGTCGATACTCTGTTCCTTATATTTGCATTTCATTTTCAGTTTCTCAAAGTGCGAATGTGTTTCATATAACAACAACATCTTTGTGATATTTTCATATTGTGTTTTATACGTTTGTGGTTAAGCGTTTGTCAATTTCAAGTTTCGTTTTATATTGAATTCATGGTATTTTTTTTTAACAATTTTTGCAGGGCTATAGAAAAGGTATTTAATTTTATGGATTGAATCGTAATGTTTGTGGCAAAACAATTCTTAACAGAAATAAATGCTAGAGTGGAGTGTGCTAGACTTCCGATACCCGATACCGAAAAAATACTAAAATATACCGAAGCTATATTTGGTATGTCCTTTTTGTACTAAATTCAAAATATACTATAGCACAAAATATACTAGATTGTCAGCCAAATTTTTTCGTGGGTTATGTCAATTTTTTTGACTTTATTGCTGTGTTGAACTAAAAAAAAATGTACTAAACTGATTTTTAATTATTTTTGTTTTGACGATCTTTGAAAGATCAAGTTATCTCTTGTACTTTTAATTTAAAATATATTAAATGAATTATCCCAAAACACTTTTTCTACTAAAATTAACACAACTGTCACTGGTCTAGTTTCCACAGAACTCAAATAGAATAGAGCAGATAACCAATTCAAAGCGACTTAATATTAAGTAAAATAACTTATTAAATTGTTTTTTAATGGAACTAAACCATATGCGAATTGCAAACCAGCTGGAAAATTAAAATATTTATTGATTTGCTTTGGTCACTACAAGAAGCAGAACTCGATGTACTCTCAGTTAACTGTGAAGTCGAACAGTAGCAAGTACACATATCGATTGATAATAAGTTACAATGAAAACCTATACAAAGTGTGTTATATTTCTACAGCTACTGTTTTGTTTGTCGCCAGTTTTCGGCAATAAAACCCAAGTACTGAAGCCGAAGCTTGTGCGTCTTATGTCGCAGCAGGCGAAAAGTTTCTTGGACTTTTCCACTGGTTTCGAGGATACATCAGAACGAAGTCCCTACATTGTGACCCTCGAATTTAGTGGCAAAAATACCACGTGGTTCTGCGTGGGTTCGATTATCGATCATGAATGGATTGTCACTGTTGCCTCTTGCACAAATCCCGCGAGTTCTGTGAAGATCGGCTATGGAGCTGCAAATCGTCTGGAGTCAAGTTATCACGTTTCAGTTTCGAATGCTTGGTTTTATCCACGTTTTGACTTTGACAAGTGGTATCATCATGATATTGTGCTGATAAAAGTGCCATTCATCAGATACTCAAAGAAGGTGAAAGCTGTGGCTTTGCCCAAGACTCGATCGATGTTCCGGAATGTCTGGGCATATTCATCAGGCTGGGGACAGCATAAGGACAACAAGGAGCTGATGCAAATATTGCATTCGACACAAATTCAGATAATCGGTAATAAAGACTGCATCAAGAGTGGCTATGGCGAACGATTCAAGTCAGGAATGATGTGCGCCCAGCTGCCGAATATGGAGAAAAGTTGCCGCCTCGACTCGGGCAGTCCACTTGTGATGTTGAAGCCAACAGTGTTGCTTGGCATCGCCTCGTTTGGCAATCAGCTGGGGTGCGAATCAAACACGCCTTTGGTGTATACGAGAATCAATTCGTATACGCAATGGATGGCCGAGGTGATGGCGGAGGAGGGGAGCAGAAAGTAGCGAAAGCGAGTTATCGAATAAAGTCAATAAAGCTGAGAGATTTCTTCCTGGTTTGCAATTAGTTTTTTTTTCTTTCTATTTCGTTGTTGTTGGCTTCGTTGTTGAATTTGGCAGGTGAAATCTAATTAACACTAATCAAGGCAAAGTTTCAGCTCTGGCCGGAAGTCGACTAGCTAGCTGAACAGAATGCGCTTCATTTTGCGGCACTTCCGGCCAGAGCGGAGCAGAGCAGCGAGCTGAGAGCAGAGCATGGTCGACAGCTGCTCGAATGCTACAAACGGATGCGCGAATGTCACAAGTGTCGAGCAAACATTTCATTAGAGCCAAAAATTTTCGGTGTGTTTTCTTTTGCCTTTTTCGCACACACACACACACACACACACACACACACACACACACACACACACACACACACACATACACAGCGCACAGCTGCTAATGAGAAATTTTGCTGTCCGGGCGAGAATCCTTTTCAAAAGGTGCCAAGCCAAGAGACAGGGAAAGAGATAGAACGGAAATAGCGAGAAATTAATTAAAATTACAGAAAAAAAGGCACAGCCAGAAAAAAAGAACAAGCAAAGTCAAACGAGAAAAACGAAACTAAATTCAATCTGGTGGCAAACAAATGCTGCTCTAATGGTCACTGATTTTGTTTCGGCGCGTGAACAACAAAAATCTCTGGCTCTCGCTCGTCACTGCGGGCTATTGTGTCTGCTGTGTTCTATATATATATTAAAAAATATATAAATCATAAACAGATGACGCGTTTTTTTGTAGCGATTTGTGATGGCGTCGCTACTTTGCGTATTATTTATTCATAATTTCTTTTTATTGTGTTTTATTGTCAGCACAGAGAGAGAGAGAGAGTGAGAAAGGCCATAGCCCATAGATTCCACAACTTGTTCGTCATTTGTCGCGCGTCACACGCACAACGAGGCGTATACGTCACGTGCAGGTTCGCAGGGGCTGCGATGTCTCCTGTCTCCTGTCTCCTGTCTGTTGTCTGTCTGCTCCCTTCGACGGCGGATTTTTTTTTTACGCCTGCCTAGCTCAGCGCAATCAGTTGACACTTCCCTGAGCATGTCGCCATTTATCCCACAGTGCTGCAAAACGCCCTCTGCTTATTTTGCAAATTTGTATTTCTTGTACAACTGTCACTGAGACAAATACAGACGTGGGCACGGGGGGAGGAGGCAGATTGTCATACACAACAACAGGAACAACAAGAGTAATCTGGGACAGTAAAAAGCAACATTCATGTCTCGTTGGCTCCTCCTGGCCATTGTCGTCGTCACACATGTTTCTCTCTGTTTCTCGCTTGGCTGACTGTTCCCTCCCCTCCCCTTTACCATATCTTTCAAGACAGTTGTCATCAGCATCAGCAACTTGAAGGCAGCCGCAGCTGGTCTTCGTCTTCGCTGTCGTCTTCGTCTTTGTCAGCAGTGCAATCATTTTCATTATCATATGCGTCATGATTTTTTGGTTGCGTCCGTCAAAATCAGTCAGAATGAAGGAAGCGAAGACAGCGAGACAAGTTGTCTGCAAATGTTGCACAGTTGTTGATGACATTTTTGCCCAAAATGATAAGCAAAGTCATGGACACAACCAGGCACAAATACTTGATGCCTGATGCACTTAGAGCGGCTTCTTAAAATTGCAAATGATATCTTATAAGCAGCTTTAATTTCCAAAGAGACCGTGAGATATATATCAAAAGCCTAATGGGAAACAAGTGCGAAATTCCCAGCGAGCAGGGGAAGCATATATGAGACCCAGTATATGCGAATCAAAGGCCAAACTCACATAGCACAGGCACAGACACAAAGCACTTGAATGTTAATTTTTCAATGGTGTTAGAAGAATGCTGAGGAGGAAGAGAGCGAGGCAGAACTTGCAGGGATGTTGCGCCTGGAAACATTTCACGGCACTTAATCCATGTGTCGCACAGGACGCAGGACGAAGGACGAAGGATGCAGAATGCGACTGAGACGACGAATGAATTATGTGCGACGTGTACGAAAAATTACGCGCAAAAATTGCAATGATGAAAAATGAAATTTATTTGTGTCGCGCTGGAGGTAGGGAAAAGAAAAAGGACAGGGGCAGGGGGAAGGTGCACCCCTTTTGGCATTCTGGCAGGCGCATTTAACACGCTTTTTAAATTTATAATGACATTTTATTCACTGTTCGCCAAGAGGTGAAAACGGGGCGGGGTCATGTCGAGCAGCCTAATTTTCAGCGAGTGCTGTTCAAAGTTTTTGCGCATTTCAGCGTAGAAAATGCAATAAATTAAGCAAAATACTTGAGTCACCTTGAGTCTTGAGCCTTGATCCTCGAACAACGGCAACGACATCTGGGCAGGGGCAAGTCTGAAAGGGGGTGATAGCGAAAGATTGTGCCAAAAGGGATGCCAGGCTGTGATGTTCAAGCAGGCGACAGCAGGCGCTTGCTTCGAAAGTTTATTTCTGCCCTTTTTGCTCTTCCTTCTCCTCTCTCTTTTTTTTTTTTATTTTTTGTTTGACTGAGCGCGTGATTAAATGTAAAATTGGATTTTTATTATTTGTTTGCAAAATATCCTTCCTTGTTGTTGTCCTCGCCTCTGCCTTTTGGCAAGTTTTCAAATTGCGTGGCAAGCAATAGCAACAGCAACAGCTTCAGCTACAGCCAAGGAGGCAACAGAGGGGCATCAATTCTAGTGCGCATATTTTGCACAATTTTTCAAGGGGTTCGTTCGTTCGTTCGCCCTGTAAACCTTTATAATGCGATTTCGTTACCCACTTTTCAGCTCTCCAGCATTTTCTACCGTAAGGCGTCAGCTGTTTAGCATGCGCTTGGCATTTATAATGAGTGCAATTTCGGGTTCGCATGTATGTATGTATATTGTTCTCCTCGAGGGTGGAGAGCTTAAGCCCAACCTAAAGACTTATTAAACTACTTTTGTAATATGAAGAAAAAGAAATGTGGAATATTTGTGGTGCGTATATGAGGCTTGAATAATGAACCTATATAAAAATAAGTTTATTATACAGAATTTATATAGAAGGTAAATAAATCCACTTATATTAAATATCTAAAAAAACGTTAACGTTTCTATGTCTTATTTTCAGAGCTTGAACATATATATTGAATGATAAGCAATGAAATGAAATAGAGCTGTAGCTTTAAGAATGGACAATTGGAAAAAAGAAGCTTTTAAAGGGATTCAATATAAATTTTAACATATTGATTAAAGACTCAAATAAAACAAGTAACAAAGGCGCACTCAGATTTTCAGATATTCGATACTTATTTCAATAGAAGCAAATCGGTTACTTTTAAAATATACCTAAGATTGTAAAATTATTTGCATAAAGTAATAATTGAATATTTAAAGAAAACTTAGAAACCTTTAAAAAAAAAAACCAAATTGAGTAAAGGCTCAAATAAAACAATTAAGAAAGCTGTTATAGTCTCTAAAATCAAACTGTTCATACGGACAGATGGAAAGAAAGAGAGATAGACGGACTGAAAAAAGGCATGGCTATATCATATCGGATATATAAAATTATAATAGCCTTCTATATAATTAACTACCATCCAATACTGTAAATTAGGCATTCTTTAAAGGCAGTTAAATGTTTCATATTAGCTAAATAAATTTATATTATTAATAAAGCAAAACTTTAGCTTGTGATGTTTATGTTATTCTTGAAATAACCAACAATCAAAAAGTATTGAATATTATGCAAAATCAAAATAGAAGCTACTTTATAACTGCCACTAATTGCAAATAGTAGAGTCAACAATTGGCTGTCTGAAATGCAACAGACTGGTTACTCTGATTTTCGCCTCTGTCTGATTATCGGCACAACAGACCAATTACAAAAGGCACGAGAAGCAAGAGCACAACAAATGAAAATCAGAAAAATATTTTTGGTGCGAGTAATTGCAATAAAGTCGTCGAATAGAAATTGGACCAATCGGACAGAGAGCGAACTGACAGACCGATAATGCGGCAAATGCATTCGCAATGTGTAAATGGTAAATGGTGAATACTGAATGGTGAATTGTGAATAGTGAGTACTCACACACATTGAATGGTTGAATGGTTGCCACAGGAGCCGCAGACGAACTGAGCTCAGCCTAGGCTAACGGCCGCAGGACCCTCAAAAGTTGGGTAAAGGCTAACAGATGCACCAATCACCGAATTGTCTATCAAATGCTTTGAGTTTGCCAGTTATCATTGTTTACACACATATCCATCCAATGTGTGTACCCCAAATGTATACTATAGAATGTGGATGTGTGTAGAAATTATGGTTACATTATGCAGCCATTAGAATTGCGAGGAGGCGAAATGTTCCATAGTTTTTGCCATTGGCATTTTCAATTGGTTCGGCCAATTTGTATTGGACGAAATGTGTTGCAACATTTGCAGTGAACAATTTATGGGTTTTTGTTTAGTTTATGGCGTAAATGTTTTGTGCAATGGATCCGTAATCCAAATAACATTAAGTTAATTGAAATTTTGTTGCAGATCAACAACTCTACGAAGTGTATATTCTACATTGAATGCTTTTTCGTCTGTGCATTAAATTGCCAGGCAGCTGCTGAGCAGAGCAGAGCAGAGCAGAGCGTAATTTCCATTGGGGGCAGTCCCTTAACAATTGGCGTGCCAAATCTCAGTAAGCTGATGCAACATGCTTGTAATGTGCTTCATGTGTGTCTCAGAGGCGCCTGGCAATCAAAATGCTATCGCCAGAATGTGCTCTAGCTGTGGCAGTAAGGCCATAATCAAATTTTGTCACATTTAAAGCACTTTTGACACATTTTAAAATCAAATTTTATGGCCAAGTAAATGTTTGTTGGGGGCAATAAAAGCCAAAACCGAAGGAATTCTTTTCTCTTGATCATAATAGGCACAAAATTTGCCAACAATTTGCGTTTTGGGAGCGATGAAGACAATCAGAGCAGCAACAGCAGAGTGAAAGCGAAACATGAACATATAAAAACAACAAGAATGCTTGTTTAGCCAAAATCGAGAGACAGACTGACACTTGGCCCAACTCTCAACTCTCAACCGGCAACTGGCAACTCCCCATTGCCATTTGCATCTGTGGTCGTGTTGCTGTCGAGTGTACTTAAATCCAATTGACAATTTGAAATTAAAATGCCGAAAAGTACAACGCATGACCGCAAAAACAAAACGAGCCAACGAAACAGATGCAATTGCAGTTCCAGTTGAAGGCTATAGAGAGACAACAGATACAGATACAAATACAGTTGTAGATACAGATACAGATACAAATACAGTTGCAGCTGCAGATACTGTTGCAGTGGATATAGATACACAGCTATAGAGATGCACAGTGGCTTAAATGGAATGCAATGCTGCGCAACGCAAACGCAGCACAATTCAATGTGAGCATGTGTGTGTGAATGTGTGGGTGACTGTCTATGTGTGTGTGTGTGTGTGTGTGTGTGTTCATTGGACTGTGTGCGCCAGGAATAGAAATTGCAATGTCAGCAATTGGCAGCAAAGCAAAATCTAAATAAACATTGTCACAAAATGCAACCAACTTCCTCTGCCAATCCCTTTCTCTCTCAACATGAGTAGCCACGAAAAGAGTGTGAGAGGAGCAGAAGGAGAATGAGAGAGACAGAAGGAGAGAGTGAGAGGGAGAAGGGGTTAGCGACCACGCCGCCTCCACGAATGCTTGTCAATAAAATTGCCAACAGCTACAAGAAGATTGGGAGTTTGAGTTCGAGAGTGTGTGTATGTGTGGCGTGTAACATGCGGCATGCGGCATGCGGCCGGCGGCATTTGCCATGTGGCATGTGGCATGTGGCATGAGGCATGAGGATGGATATCCGTGTGTGTGTGCACAGCCAATAGGTAGTTAGACAGCAGACACAAGTGCTCAGTACTCAGTGCTCAGTGCTCGTTGCTCGATGTGCACTGTGAAGCTGCTTTGCATGCTGCGCCATGCCTGCCATGTAGCGATACGGATAAAGATACATTTACAGATAGAAAAGATACAGATACATCCTGTTGCTCGACACGGACTGGCTTACTCCACTTCTCTAGTTCGCTCTCTTTCACTTCTGCTGGCACTTGGCACTTTTGTCGTTTGCTTTATAAATAAATGCATTTTCATTTGCATGCCACATGCAACACACACACACACACACACTCTACTGAATGCCTCGCCTCCCATTCCACACTGATTTGTCAAGTTGACGCCCTTCGAGCCGATCCCAGCTCCAGCTCCATCTCCATCTTTGTCTCCATCTTCCAATGCCATTCTAAGCTCAACTCAATCCTAATGCCTGTCTGTCCGCCACTCTTATTCAAATTTCCATTAGAGCTTTCAGTTTATGTTTGCCCTGACTGCCTTTTATCTCCCTCTTCTCTTCATCATCTTCTCAATCCTCCAACAGCAACACCTGAATTGTTAACTTGGACATTAGTCGACGACACCTTCTTCAGCTCTGTCTGCAAATATCTGCAGGACATAATTTTAATAAACTTACTGACACGGCCAACACAACTCTCACTTTCCTCCATCTCTCTAACTCTCCCTCTGTCTCTTTCTCTTCTCCCTCTTTCACAGTTCCCATTCAATGCGAATGTGTGCGTGTTTTAGCAGCAGGATGATTAGAAAAGTTGCTTTTTATATTAGTTTTACAATTGTTTGAGTACCCAAGCGAGCATAAAGCTAGTCCGAGCACAGCACTCGTAAGCATTCGATAACAACGGCAACTTTAACAATTGAAATTCTCATTAGAGAGGTGAGAGACGGGTGCACTCATACTCGTTTGCAATGAGTGTATAGCTGTTGTGAACACAACTGAATACTATTCTGTTCGTTATCACAAAAGTAATCGCATACACTCAGTACTAATCATTAGCACTGAATTGTTGCACATGGGAAATTCACCTTTGCTCTGCGAATTCTTCGAGTGTTGCTTCTGGGTGAAATGAGCATTAAAATTAGAATTCAAGACTATATATAAAAATTATCTGCTTTAAGAATTTAAAGTGTTTCCATAAAAGTCTTTATATTTTAAATTTATTAGCATCTTTTTACATTTCAATTAAACATATTTAGTAATCTGATTACACAAAAATACTATTTAAATCAATGACTTAAATGTTAGTTTACAATTTTTTGGATTGACTAGTAAATGTATTGAAGAGTATTCCTAGCGAAGACCTGCTCTTTAGAAATGAAAGTATTTTATATAAACAGTTGCAATATTAAAATAGTAATAGGAACTGATGTAAAGAATATTTTTTGCGGACGAATTTTGTTACTGTATGAGGGTTGCTATTTAAGTTTCTGGCCTAGGTCACTTCTAGCCATATTAGGACCAATTGGCTAATTCCCAAAAAAAAGTTTGGACTTTTATCGATAAAAGCTCCATAGAACTTTTTCATGTGCGACCACGTTTGATATCGATAAACGATTAATCATAAACTTACCTCGGCAGAAAAAATGGAATTAACTCGAGAACACTTTCGAGCAATAATTTTTCAAAACTTTTGACGAGGATTATCACGACAAAAGTGTATCGATGAACTTAAATCTTTGTATGGCGATGAAGCGCCATCCTATAGCCTTATGAAAAAGTAAGAAAGATACAGTCAAGTATGCTTGACTGTGAGATACCCGCTTTTAAAATATTAATATATTGCTAAAATACTAAAGTATAACGAATGTAATATTTGGTTTATTTAAATGGTACTACGTTGAAAATATAGTACTAAACATACTAGATTGTCTCTCTATGTTATTTTCATATTTATATTTTGATACTTTATGCATGGTTAAGCTTATGTTTTTTTTGGAAGCTCGTAGTCAGTAAATAATCCATACCAATCAACGATTTTTTATCATCACTAATATGTCATTTTGAGAATCTCCCCACTTCAGATTTGTGCAATATATTTATTCCTCAAAGGGAGCCTGAAGCAATTGCGTATTCGCTGCTTTACAGCACAACACAAATAATCCGCAATTACTCGTATCATTTTGATGATAGTCAACATTTTGTTGCACTCCTGACTATTAAAATGCAATGAACAATGAACTCTGCGCTGTTCTCTTCTGTTCAGTGCTGCTCTGTTCTTGGTTTTTATTGCTGACACATGTGAGAAGCACTTGCAGGACGAGTGCAGCTCGCCAACTTTTAACAGTTGCCATTTCTTTTTTTTTTATTCTGCCTTTATTATTCATATCATTTCGCTGCTTTTTGTTGTTGCATGCAATAATTTGAACAATTAAAGTGGATAAAAAACAGAATAAAAAAAACACTACAAATTCATGACAAAGCAGCAACAAGAACGCAATGCAGTTTTCAACTGAGCGAAAGGAATGAGACAGAGTTCTGCCCATTAACCCTTGCACTTGTGTGTGTTATGGATGTGATTCCCTCTATGAGTGTGTGTGTGACAAACCAGCAACAGCAACAACAACAACAACACAAAAGGCACTAAAAAGTCACCTTTGCAGCCAGGGGACGTTTTTGCCACGTTCTCGTCCTTGTTGACGATGTCGTTGTCGTTGTCGTTCCTGGTTGTCCTTTTCAAATTGTCATTCGCTTTGTTTTATGCCTGCAGTCGCTGTTGTTGTTGTTGTTGTTGTAGCTGCCAAACTAATTGTACGCAACAAAAAGCACAACACAACATTTTCTGTGTAAAACATTTGAAAAATGCTCGTAAGGGGCAATTGCACTTGGTGACAACACAGACAAATGCAAGGACAAAAGGACTCTGTGAGGTGGGCTCGACTTGTATAGTAGTTGTTGTTCTGCACGCTCTACAAATTAAGAAGCATAAATAAAAATACTTATGTATATCTGCGCAAGTATTTTTTATTGCCGCTGCAGCAGGCCTCGTCCTCGTCCTCGTCCTATTCCTCGACCTCATCCTCGCGCCCCTTGCCGAATTTTATTATTGCCACGGTGGAAAATTTAAATTAGAATTCAGAAACAGCAGCAAATGAAACGCTATAAATTATCGCATCCTTTTTTTGGTGGTGATTGTTGTTCTTGTTCTGCTTTCTGCTGTTGTTATTGTAGTGCTGACTTCTGCCCCTCCCCTCTCTCTAACTTTCCTCTTGCCATTGTTAACTGGGGCAGGTAAAATTTAAATGCGATTTGTTACGGTTTCGCCTTTGTCGAAATTAAAGAACATCATCCCAGCAGAATAGTTGAACACTCTTCGGTTTGGTGGTTGCAAACTTTAACAGGGGAATTATTGTGACAGGTTTTCTTAATTTGTATCTTTAAATAACGAAAACATGCTTCAATTTTAATTGCGATTAAGCGCGATTTATGCTGCCAAAAAGAAGTGTAAGCATAACTTGCAGCTCAACCTATTAGCTAAGGACACACTTTTCATTTTTTCGCAACGGGAAAAAAAAAACAAAATTAAAGATAAGCACAAATTGCACAACAAAAGAGAAAGCGAATCCCTCACTAATGACCCAGGCCAAACAATTTGCTTTAATCGCTGACCAAGCAAATCTCTAAAGTGACCCCCCAAAAAATTTTCTTCATTTCTCCATTCCCATCGTAATGAAATCAACGCCTTGGCATAAAGCACAGCTCCCCCTCAAAAAAAAAGGTGATAAATTTGGCGCATAAATGACACAAAGTCAAAAATCCTCGACAAAATGTACTTTAATAAACTTCGTTCGTTCGTTTTGCATCCTTCGGCCTGAGGGTCCAGATAAAACGAGTCGAGTCTCAAAATGCGGCGGCCGCAAAAAAGATAATAAAAAACAAAATTATCATAAGAAGAAAATGAAAAAAATTAATTTACATGAAATTTGCTTTTTCTCGCTGTTGCAAATAAATTACTCGAGCGAAGAGAAAACAGAAATAAAGAGAGAGAGAGAGAGACAGAGAGAGAGAGAGAAGTCGGTGCCATTAGGATTTATTAGTGTTGGATTTCCTGCATTGTGGTGCGAACAGTCACGCCTAACGCCCATTTACCTATACATATACATATATATATATCGCCTATTATAAATATATATTTAAATTGCCAACCAAATGTTTGTGTTAACTGTGTTTTTTGTTGGCAATTCAATGTTCGGATTATTTGTGAATGCAGACGAGTGGAAAGCATAAAAACGCTAATAGTTATTAGTAATTTGAATAGTTTACTTACACACAAAATGGCAGAAAAAAAGTAATTTTATGATTTGCTTCCATTATCAACATACCTGCAAATAAAACGTATACAAATAATTGATTAGTATTTTCGCATTTTTAGTGCAGTTTTTGTTCGTCGCAGAAATAATCACAATCAATTTAGTGAGTTCTCTGGTTTTAATGATACGTATTTTCTCAACCGAGTAAAAACAGATTAAAGTCTTATTTAGCTGCGCACTTTAGCTATTGAAAAAATTAACCAATTTAGATTGAAATACGCGCAAATTAAAGTCATCAAAATAGTATATAAATTTAATTCAAAAACTAATCAATTTTGTATAAATTGCTAAAAACTAAACCCGAATTTTCTTAACTTTTTTACTGCATTATATAAAAATAAATATAAATACAATAAGAGCAAATAATTAAATTAAATTCGTAAGTAAATCAAAACAATCAAAATATTAAAAGCTAAATTCTTTTATTGATAATTAGGATTATATTACTGCAGAATGACATTAAAGTCATAATAATAGCTTTTAATAAATGGCATACTAAAATTAAACAATTATGGAAATATTCAAAGAATTAAATGCCTGTAATTCTGTATTGTATTAACAACAATGAAAACATTGAAATATTCAAATTAAATTATGTTTTTTTTTTTCAATTTTAAAATTAATATAGAAAAACTAACTATAATTTATTGGCATATATATATTTAATATTATTTTTATTTACTTGTTATACCCGCTACCTATAAAATAGAAAGCTATTTTATCTTTTGCAGGCATCTCCCACTATATAAAGTATATATATATATTAGTAATTGGCGTCAATAGTCGAGTTCGATTGTCTGTATAATTACTTATTATTCTTTATTATAATACCGGTTTTAATTGCTTTGTCCGCTAATCTGGTATATTTTGAACTCTATGGTATATTTTGAATGTGATACTATATCAATATACTAAATATAGCATGTTTATATGTATATGTTTAGTATTTCTGCTGCAATATTAATTTGGTATATTTTAAAATGAATACCGCACTGTTTTGCTTCTATTAAAGATGGGTAACAAGTATCTCACAGTCGAGCACACTCGACTTCTAACTTGTTTATTTATGCTAATTTACTAATGTGCATATTAAGCCGTATTTTTCTGACAATATTATTGCAAATAAAAGTATATTTAATTTTGTTTTCATTTCCTGAAATTGAATATTAATATTGTATTTTGTTTATTTTCAATGAGAATATCAAATTAAAGCCATATTTCTCTGAGTATTTGTTGATAATACAAACTTTTTGCTTCTAAACTTGTTTAGCTTGCTTTTGTGACTCCAGCAAAGCCTAAAATACACAATTTGAAAGCACTTCACATACTTTAAAACCTCAAAGACCTCCAGAGATTTGTTCGGGAGACAATAAGTCAACGATTACAAATTACCAGCTGCACATCGCTCTGACTCTAACTCTAACTCTGACTCTGACTCTCTCATCTTCTTCTAGTTGCGGTGCTGTTTGCCTCTATTGGTGGTCCTGCCAACTAATTAAAAGGCTACAAACGCGCCAGGCTCGCCTGTGTTTGGTGTTGGGTTGACAACAACAATAACAACAACAACAACAACAACACGAACAGGAGGAAGATGACAACAACGATGGCAAAACCAAAGACAAAGACAACAAACAAACGGCGAGGAGGCTGCGCCGCAGTTTGCTGTGATTTAATTAATTTCAATGCATAACGTCAACTGTGAAACCGGAACCAGGGACCGATCTCCCCTCGATCTCCCCTGATTACCCGTTACCCGTTACTCGTTACCCGTTACCAGTTACCCGAGTCCGAGTCCGAGCATGTCCGTGCTCGAGACTGAGCCCAAAAACCGGAGCCGTAGCCGTAGCCGGAGTTGTTGCCGTCGCACAGTTAAACTTGACACCGAAAACCGAATACGAACAGAGCCTTAACTAGGCAGACAGAGAGAGGTAGATAGAGTGAAAGAGAGAGAGAGAGAGAGGGGGAGGAGAGAGGGCAACGGACTGAGAGCGACAACTGGACTGGAAAATTAAATCGAGTATAATTTTTTTGTTGTGCGACTTTTTGCTTTAAATTTTACGCCATAAACAAAAACATTCAGTCGAGAGTTGACAATAATTGTGAGAGCAAAAGAGAGAGAGAGAGAGGAACGAGACAAGAATAGAGCTATTCTGGCAGCTGGGATAGTAAAAATTCAAAGCACACAGCTACAGAAGGCATAACAATGCCATCATAAACCTTAAAGTTTTCTCCATTTTGCTGCTTGTTGTAAACATTTTTCCGCAACATTGCGTTCGGACTTTAATTAGCATTTTCACATTTTGCCAGGCACAAGAAAATTTACATTTTCCCATTACACATTTGATTTTTTCCTGTTTTAAGTGAATTTTTTGGAAAATTGACAAATTGCTGGTGTGCTGCAATTATTAGTAAATTGAAAAATGCAAAAACGAAATTTGAAAATATATAAAGTGCTAAACAATCCTGAAAACCAAATGCCACAAGTGATGTCGATGTGGACGGACGGATGGACGCTCTAAAATTGTATCTATAGAAATTATGCAGTCAAATTTATCACAGCACAGAATTTAAATGAGTTGAAATCGTTGTCATTGTTTTATTTATACAAAATGTGCACTTTGTTGTTGCTGTTGCTGCTCGAATAATGAAAGTTACTCAATTGGAATATTTCAACTTATGTGCTTAAAACACAGAAACACACACACACAGATACAAACACACATACAAATACAGATACAGACACTCATGCAGCTGAACAATAAAAGTGAGCATTTGACAATGGTTTTTGCCCCACTCTCCACGCCAATCAGAGTTGTGTAGCTTTGGCAATGGTTACCCATGGGAATCGCCAATTTATTTGCCACTCATTCGACTCCCCTCATCGTCCTCTCTTTGACGATCCTCTGTGAGGGCGTCCTCAGTCCATTAGTCAGCTGAATGTCCTTTGTTGACTTCATTCACTTTTGCGGTACATTTGATTTGTATTTTTGCTTTGCATCTCATTTCTTTTGGCATTGTTTCTCTCTCTCCCATTTTCAAACCCAAAACGTAGTGCATCCCTTTTGTGTCCGTCTCTGTCTCTGTCTCCGTCTCTCAATGCCAATTGTCATCATTATAATGTCATTCGAGTGAGGCATCAAACAAGAAGAAGAAGTAAAAGGGCAATCTCACATCTGGAATTCGTCCTTGTCCTTGACGCATGTTAGTCGCACGACAAATGCTTCGATTTGATGTGCATTTTAAGGGGCGAGAGCACACATACGACGAGTTTAACCAGCTTAAAGTCTGACCTGACTTCACTACTTCACTTCAGGTTTAATTTGCACATAAGTTGCACACAATGACAATCGAAAGTGTCGCCCAAGAACTCTATTAAAAATCTTTTAGAGCTCGAAAGTATAAAGCAGATGATGAAGTAGACGCAGCAGCAGCCACGGTAGCTTGCAAAAAGGACGCAGACAATGGGTCTTGGGTCCCAAAGTTGTCGCCTTGGCTATAAAAACCTTGCGCCGAGGACCAACAACAATGGCAAATGCAGTAGAGCAAGTGGCAAAGATGTGCTGCTGTGGATGAAGATATTTATTTTAGGGATAAAAGGAATTCAGTAGGGCTTAAAAGGGCGGATGAGTGCCACTTCACGAGCAGAGCGCACAAGGAGCAAAGGAGCGACTCTGAGCGACACACGCGACAATGATGAGCACGAGGATGAAGGTTGAGCTGGAGAATGAGGCAAGTACAACACACAATGGATCTTAGAGTTGGTCGACGACGCAAAAGTTGAAGACGCAGACGGAGACGGAGACGAAGCTATGCAAAGACAAAGCGCGCGAAAAGCGCACAAGAAAACACCGAAGAGTTGAAAATGACGTTAAAGTAAACAAGATGAAAATTAAAAGCTGGCAACTCGACCAGCCGTAGAAGCAAACGCAAAGTGAATGCAACAAGCAACAGCAGCAGCAAACGAAAGCAAAAATAACACTCACATTCAGTGTCTGTGCCGGGATTTGATTTAAAAATGGAGTGGTATTTAAATAAAAATCTTGTTGCATATTTACGTCGTGCGGCATGTGGCATGTGGCATGCGGCAGACGGCGGACAAGCGAATGTGTGGCAACGCCGGCAGCAATTTGAGTTGCAGCTTAATTGTCACTGGCAACGACAGTCGAGGATGTAGCTTGTCCCTCTAGTTGGCCACTCTCATCATTTTTTTGCTGCTGCTTTCAGCTTTTGTGTGTGCACTCGGTGAATAATTTAAAACCGCCAAAAAGAATGCAAATGTGGTTCAGTCCCCACGCTTGTCCCTTATCAGCCCTTTTGCACTCCAGCGAACATTCATTAGATGCTTCCACCTGTTTCAAAGTGTGCTGTCGAAATGCCAGCACAAATTTCATATTTATTTTTATTTACGCTTAACATAAGCAGGTCAAGGATAAGCAATAAATATGTGTGTGCATACTTAACAAATATTTCTTGAACATTATTAAAAGAACAAAATATTTTTAGCTCGAAAAATAAAATTTTTGATTTTAGAATACACTTAACAACAAAATTATTTTGAAAAGAATTAAAAACACGATATAATATTTACTTAAAACACAAAATTCTTCATTTCATTTTATTTCAATTTCACTATTAATTAGTCGCTTTATGAAAAGGACATCCTGTATTGTTCTTCGGTCAGTAAGAGGAGGAAGAGCAAAAATTAAAAATTGTTTATGCACTACTCAATCATGTCTTGATAAGCCCCGTACTAGGGATTCCAGACAAAAAAATCCATACTCAAGTATGGGACGAACTCGTGAAAAAAAAAAATACGATAATATTAAAATCTTATAGAAAATAGTTCAATATAGTGAAAATTGAATTAAATGAAAACGAAATGAACGACAATTTTGAATCGCTCTTTACCATTTCGGAACCAAAATGCCTATTATTTGGACCCGAAAGGGTTAAAAGCAATTCATTCTAAGAGTATGAAAATGTAATAATAATATTTTCTAGAAATTCGGCAGACTGACCCGACATAGATTTAAATTGCTGAAGAACATTAATTCATCCTAAAAGCAAAAAAAATTAATAATGCTTATTTATTTCTGAGTTTGCTAAAGGCCAACTTAAACAATAATGTAAACGGCAATCAAAGATTTTGATTTGGTTGCAAGTGGCTCGATTGCTTCATGGACTGCATGTAGTACAAATAGTGCCCTACATGTCACAGTGCTGTTAAGCTGTGCTTTGAGCTGTCTTCAATCAAACACGAAGCCGAATAGAAAGCATGCCACTCTCATTTGCCATGACACATTTGAATGCAAATTTATGCAAAACGTGTCAATGTGCTAACAACAAAAAACAAATAGAAAATCAACCTCGCGTCCAGCATGTGACTAAAACTAAAAAAAAAAAAAAAGAAAAAACCGAAAATGATTCCAATCCCAATCTCGTTCCCAAATGCAATGCTGACGAACGTGCAAAGTCAACAAAGCGAAATTTTCTGAGTGTGTGTTTGGGGTGAAGGAGAAACTGTGCCAGGGCGCGGTTCTTTTGCTGATTGACGGCGCCCGAACGTACGTTCGTCTCTCTAATCCGTTAATAGAAACATTAACGAGGCATTTTTCGAAAATTATTTCGAGCACGCGATAATCGACCAGTCAAACCAGGCAAACCGGGCAAACCAAACGAGGCAAGCAGCAGAAGTAAAGTGAACTGAAGTCAGCTGGCCTCTTCAGGCACGTCAGTCAAGTTCAAAGTGCAATCGGCTACTCGTGTACAGTGGCTGTTGTTAGTTTGCGAACTACTGGCGAACAACAACAAGAAGAAGAAGAAGAAGAAGAAGAAGAAGAGAGTTCAGAGTCACGTGATGGGCGTCGTGCAAAAATATTCTCATTTCGCTTTAATTTTGTCGATCGTTAACCCTTTTTGCCAACCCGGTTTTGTTTGGGGTGAACTGCCTTCTTCGTCTTCGTCTGGCAATCAGAGCGCGTCAAGTTGTTGCTGGTTCCCCTGTCGGTCCACCAGACCAGCCAGCCAGCCAGCCTGTCTGTTGTCCTGCCTGACTGCCAGCCTTCCTGCCTTCCTGACTGCCTGCCTGCCTGCCTGTAAAGTTCAAGCAGCCCGAAATAATTGCATTGTAATGCGAAATAGCTACCACCCAGAGCAATATACCCGGGAGTTGTTCCCATCCTCAAGCTTTGCATGCTTGACTCTTGTTATTTTAGCACGTTCGTTTGGCATGGACCTGGCGCAACCACCGCACCACCAAGCTATCTAACCACCCAACCATCGTGCACCACCACACGCTCTGTTTATGTGTCGGTAATTTCCAATCTCACTTTGCAATCGTTTTACAACATTTTGCTTTTATTTTATGCCAAAGCGTCGCTGGCAACTTTTTGATAGCCAACTCCTCGCTCAGAGCTCAGGACTCAGGACTCAGGACTCGACTCGACTTTTTCCTCACACACACATATATCTAACGCCTTTCCCCGTTCTTTTGCTATATGCCATCCTTTCTTGCTATTTTACTCTTATTGCAGCTTACTATTTATGTGTCTGCTGCAATTATAACGGAAACTAGTTGAGTGCCACAGTGGGAGAAGCCAACAACACCAATTGGGGGAGGAATCCTATACAATGTCATGTCATCCACGTATGTGGGTGTGTGTGTGTGGGTGTGTGTGTGTGGCGTAAGATCAGGAAAATTGTTTTCGTCTGGCGAAGGTTAAGGTTAAGTTAAAACAAATCTAATTACTCCTGCAGTCTTTGGCATTTTAGCAGCAAGAGCTAGAGATGAGATAATAGCTCATTATGGATTGTATTTGATATCGTTAATTATTTATATATAATATTTATTGTACATCAGAAATATACAAAATTTTTATAATAATAATACCTTTACTCTGATGGCTAAATAGATATGTTAACTTGCGTTTAAATAAATGTAAATACTTTTATTTTTATGCCACAAACTTAGAGATAATATGAAATACTAGCCTGATGGCCTTAGTCGCTCTTTTCGTTATTTCAATAATATAAACATAATAAAAATATAAAATGTATTAAAACACAAGTAATAAAAACTAATAAGGCTTAATAAGGCTCTATTTTTACCATAAATATTTTATTATTAAATATTCTAAATTTTGTTTGTTTTTTGTTAATTTGTATAAATATTACATTTTTAAGTTTACTCTATGCCAAATTTACGGAAATTCAAATTAGAATTGCATAAATTGTAAAATCAAAATAATAATATAAATAATTTTCAAAATTGTTGAAAATTTAAATAAGAATATCAAAATATTTGAAATGCTAATAAATATTAATTATAACAAATACATTTTATCTGTATTTTTTGTTTTGCTGAAATGTTTTCCATTTCTATAACATTTAACCTTATTTCCTTTATGCCTAGAATTAATATACATGATAGACAATCTGTGACTATATTGCGAAGTACTCAGAGAGTTGAAATTATGAAAATTAAAATTATAATATTTAGACCAGTCGTAGCCAATACAATTATTATTACCACAACATTAACTACTACTATTTAATGTTTTTTAAATAACATCTTAGAGAAATAATCATCTTTTAAAGAACAACATAATTGCTTGTTTGGTTCCACTGTGCTAATGCACTGCCCCTGAAGAATGCAACTTATTGCTAATTAGTTTTAAATCGATGACCAGCTACGTGCAGACTTCTCCCAGCAATGAACTTTCTACTCATGATGGGGGAAGCCTTAGCTTGAGGGAACACACAACAACTGAGCTCTAACACAGCCCCAACAATTTGTGCAGCAGATCTGTGTGCGAGCAGCTAAAAGGCGCAGATTAAAGAGCAAATTAAAATTGTTCTAGCAAAAGGCTGCAATACGAGTAACAAATAAATAATCGATGTGAGCGAAAAAGATGAGGATCCCGGGCAATTTTATGCGTATTTGGCAATGCGCTAAGTGAACTTTAGTGCAATGTTCGGCTGTGTTTTTTATGTTATGTGTTCTGCAGGACATTCCTTTATTGCTGGCACTCGGAAGCAGGGGCAGAACTCACACTAAAATGTAATAAAATAAAGTGTTGGGGATTTCGTGCACTTTCCGTTCGTTCAGTTTTATGTCAAGCGGGGGGGATCGGATATCGAGCGGGGAATTCGAATGAGAAGAGAATGGAAATATTGGGGATGGGGAATAGGGAAACAGGATCAGGGGTTTGGCACTTTGGCCGCGGGCGCGTCAATGGCGTGAAGTATGTATGCAAAAAAGGCAGCTAACAACACAGCAACAACAGCAACAACAATAACAACGGGCAACATGCGAAAATCGATGGGAAAAACTTTTGGAAAATCAAGCAATTCGTTAGCTCTTTGCGTGCAACTGAATAGGTTGGGCCTCTGGGCTTGGCAACGAAGTGTGAGAGAAGAGGATGAGGAGGAAGGGGAGGGTAACTCCACCCGCTGCGGGTTTTATAGATTTGCTTTTATTGTGCGGTATTTATTGTGGTATATGGCCGTCGCTTGACTTTTTCCTCCATTTGCTGTGTGTAGCCCTCCAAAAATCGCAGCAAGTTGTGCGAAGTGGCAAATTCGATGCTTGTTGCTGCTGTGCACTCGTTGCTCACTCTCTCCTCACTCTCTTGTAGTCGCTGCTCGTATTTTGCAGCCCTCTATTCGTGGCCACTGGGTTCATAAGCCGATTAAATTGGTTCGCCTTTTTCTGTTTCGGGCCATGTTTTCTACACTTTTTTGCTTTTTACGGTTGTAAAACTTGACGTCGTTGCCATTGCCATTTGCTTTGTTGGCTTGGTTATAAAAATTGTTAATTAAGTTAAGTTTGATAGGTTGTTTTATTGCCCCAGCATTAGGTTGGCAATATCCAGCAGCGTGTTATGGGCGTGACAATAGTTTTGCTTTTCATTTAATGTCGTTTTAAACTAATGGAACTAATAAACGCATCCACACTTCAATTGAAACATTAATTTAAAGCACAAATTGCAAAACTAAATTGTTAGTGCATTTATCAACATTATCCAATTATTTGCCATGAATTAAAAACATGCAAAATTTACCATTTTTTTAATGAGATGATGATTATGTTATTTTCAGTTTGCTTATCGATCTTTAGTTTGGATACAAAATTAACAAAATAATGCTTAAATTTTAATGTTTAAATTTTAAACAAATTGCAGTTCGTAAAGTATTTTAGATCGTTAACTTTTCAAGGGTTTATTTCTCATTGCGCATTTCTGAAGACTTTTCGCCTGAATGCATTTGGAGCGCAGACAAAAGCGCACACAAATATGTATCTCGCATATCATTTACAATTGCATAATCCTGCGCCCACATGCCACAAGCCACGTCGTAGTCGTAGTCGCAGTTTCACTCGCAGAGCCCAAAGCCCCAGGAGCCTAGAAACACGATCGTCCCGACGGAGAGGAAAGTGCTGTTATTGTCCTGGTAATGGCGATGGCATTGCTGATGTTGGTGTTGGTGTTGGTGTTGCTAACATCATTAGGGGTAACCCCTTCATCCGAGTTGAGCACTTGGCATTCTGCTGCTGCTGCTCCTTCTGCTCCTTCTGCTGCTTCTGCTGCTGATTCTTCTTCTGCATAAAGTATTCTTGGTGCTCGTCGTTGCGTCGTTTTGTTCGTTAGTTCACTAGCTCGTTTTTGCCGCTTTGTGCTCCGTTTTGTTTGCTTGTTTACACTGTGTGTGCTCTCTGCTCTCGCCATTGCTGTTGCTGTTGGTGTTGGGCGCGTTATCCCGTCGCAAATCCTCCATTGGCGCATTGTGTTGCTTATCTTTGTGGTATGGCCATGGTGCTTGCCTCGCTCGCTTGCAACTGAAAGTGCTTACATTTGTGTTGTGCAAATGCAGCAGGCGAGAAAGACGTTAGCTCTGTTATTTAAATAAATCGTTGCATACTTTGCGGCTGGATGCGGCCATCAACGCTGTTTGCTTTTTGCATATGAGAGCTGCGAAGGAGACAGCGCTACCCCCTCTTTCCCTCTCTCACTCTCTCTCTCTCTCTCTGGGAGACTGTGGAGGACTTTAAATCTCATTTGAATTATTATGGCAAAATGCAAGACAGTCGCGATGTCGTTGCATTCTGCTGCATACTTTATGGCGTTTTAAGTGCTGCAAATGCTAAAAGTGTGTTTGCAGCCTGCAGCCTGTCTACTCTCTCGCCACTCGACTGTCGACTGTCGCTTGTCAAGCGTTATTATTATTTTTTTAGCTCGCCTCCTCCTCCTCCTCTCACACTCGAAATCTCAATTTTAGTATTTCTTGCATAATATTTGCCATTTGTTTGTCGCGTTGTCTTTTCTTGTTGTTTTTTTTTTTTTTTTTTTGCTGCCAAGCTGTTTGCTCATGACCCAGATTTTCAAATATTGCATGCAATTAAACATATATTTACTACACACAGAGCAGGCAAAGATAAATGCTGTCAACTGACAAATTCATATTCACAAGAGAGCGAGCATGAACTTTTTAAGTTACTTCTTAATTGCATTTCTAAGGAATATAAATAAGGGTTGTGCTGTAGATTCGTTTTTTATTGCTATTATAACTTTTATTAATTCAGAAGTTTCTCTTCTTATTTTATTCTTTGCATTTGCAAATGTATTTATGCAGGGTATTTATAACTTATTCTACTCGAAAGTAGGGCAACGTGTCAAGTAATGTGCTAAATTTAAATGACTCTAGAATGTTGACTGCCAAGAAATAAATTTATCTAAAAGCCACCAAGTCGATTGTCAAGCTATAAAAGCGCATGTTTCAACATATAATATAAGTTATATTACGTATACGCTGAATGGTCATGTTATTTTCTGCAATTTAGTTATAAGAGAATTTAGGATTTAATGCATCCGTTATTCACATTTAAAATTCGAAATTTGGAATTTAAATTAAGAGAAATTTATTACTTTGCTATACAAGCACTTCATTCTACTTAAAAGTTATATTAGTTATACGCAGTGTGGTAAAGTTAAATTGTGAAGTTGAGTTTAAAGGGTGTTTGGCATTAAATAATTTAATTGCAGAGCTTTAAAATTAGAAATTAGTTTAATAGACATATTGCACTAAATATCTTATTTTTGCATACTTCAGTCTAGTATTAAATACCAAATGGAATTTACAGAACATAAAGTGCTTGCTGCTTGTTGCCAACCGAATAGAAATATTGAATGTATTAATTGATACTTTTCCGATCTTTTACAGTTCAAGTCTCTTAGTAAGCTGATAATTTTCAGTATACTTAGAAGGTGCAAAAAAAAGACTATTTAACAGCTTGCAGCAGTTGCAAACGTAAATCAAATGCCACATCTTCCAGTGGCAAGTGGCGCTGCTTCCTTTAGCTAGTCTCTCTCTCTCTCTCTCTCTCTCTCTGTGTGTTTGCTCATGGTACGTTTATTTTATTTGCCATTTTTAACAATTTGAAAACTGTGGGTGGATGCTCAGGCAGCGATGCAACACACACACACACATGCCTGTTGCAAGAGTTGGCTGCAACAGGAGCAGCAATTGCAAGAGCAACAGCAACAGTGGCAGCCAGTATTTTGATTTATTATTTTGATTTCTGTTCCTTTAGTACCTGCCAGGATGCAGCCGTTTCTCTCTCCCACTCACGCTCTCGTTTGGTTGGCACTTCAGCCACACTGCATCATTATCCTGGTGCTCTTCATGTCGCCTTCTTTATTTTTATTCACACGGTTTTCTGGTTTTATTGCTCCAATTATTTCATGTTGTACTCGCCGTATACGACACTTCAGTAGATTTCACATTTCTCATTTCTCTCTTTTTTATTTTTTGTTTTCAACTTGCTTTTAAATTTATCGCGTCGTGTTCGTTGAGATTTCTCCCATTTTTGTTGGCCAATTGTGCGAAAATATTGTGAGCAAATTGTTGACAGATTTTTGAGTTGAGTTTTCTACTTTATTTTTAATTTTTTTGTTGTCAAGTTGATAACTTTGATTTCCAACAGTCGAGAGTCGAGCAACAGCAACAGCAACAACTACGATCTGTTGCCAATTAAGAACACAGGCATTTTGCCACTCAGCATTTGTATGGCAAAGCAAACTGTATCTCGACACAACAGTTTCATAGATGGCACAATCCAAACGCTTAACTGCACATAAAATATACAAAAACTAACTTAGTTGCCGCACATCGTGGGGCATAACTCATGAGAGTCCGCATACAAAAATACCCTTGTATGCGAATAGCCCTTCACAGTGCAACCTGAATATGTCCTGGGTATGTTTCACAGCCTTCCCCAGAGCAGCTGACTGCACAAAGACAACAGTCCAGCCGTGATAATAAAAACAACAGCAACAACGGCAACTGCAAAACCAATTCTAACGAGCGTCACTGAGGTGACTGCCAGAGGATTGCCCCAGTCTCCTGTTGCCGGTTGCCGGTCCCCTAACCCCGACTGGGGGATGGGGCTTTTACCTCGCCTCGCACTCCCCGCGGTCGAGTAGTTACCCATTTTTTAGATATGACTAAACTAAAATATTGCCATAATACTTGCACTAGCATTTGCAACAGCTCAAATGCTCTTACTCCTAGAGGGTATTATGAATATGGATAATAAATTGGAGTAGTAGAAAAGAGGAAGGTATGCAAACTTATTGGAATTTAATATTATAGTGCGAGAATATATATTGAGAATATATATATTTTCTAACCTAAATAAATGTAATATTAATTGGCTTCTACATATATGAGTATCTACTGCAACTATTATTGCAACTATCTTAATATACATCGTTAGTGAATAGAGTTCCTTTTAATATAAATTAATCGATAAAAATAATGGAGGCTTTAAAGTTTTAGAAATCATTATTTATATTTAACAAAAGAAGACAGCGAAAATAATACCATTTATCACTCTATAGTTAATATAACTAAATTGTACTATTTATTTTAATTTGAATTATATTATTTATTTATTTTTTTAAATGTTAATTAATACAGAATAATATAATAACTAAAAGAAGGGAGTGCTTGCAACTTAGGCCATCGACTCAAGAATTATATTAAAATGAATCAACTCTTTCACATTCCTTCTACCACACGTTGTCGTTCTACATTTAGATCATCAATTTATTGGCTGATTAATGAAAAACTAAATAATATACAAATATTATATTTAAATTAGTTTCATAACATCTTCTTTTCCACATGTTGAGAGCATTTTCAATTCGTTGAATTGCCAAAGCGATGACAATTTTTTTTCATGCAGAGCTCTCTTCTAATGGCAACTGCTGAGTGGATGCAACAAAGCGTGTGCAGATGCAAAGGGCAAGAGGAGCGGAAGAACATGAAGAAAGGGATACACGGCAGGTCCTCGAGCAGGTGAAGAGCAGAGGAAGAGCACATCGGAGGTGGAGCAACTGTGGTGGGCCATGTATAAATTCATAAAGAGAGCATGCGACGGTGACTGCGGCAACATGTTGTAATTGCGTATTTTATAGATACACACACACACACACACGCTCATACATAGTCTTTAAGGGGGAGAGGGGGAGAAGGAGGAGGAGGAGAGTGTCGCTAGGTGTTGTATCTGGCGTTGTCGCTGGCTGGTTTGGCTTTTGTTTGGCGCACGGAAATGGCAACCGGTGTGCAGCGAAATATGTATGTATGGCAATAACGGCGACGACCAGAATACGCATACGCCATGTTGCGCCATTTGAAGTTGTTGGCGTATACGTAATTTTTATTTTACACACACACACTCATACACAACCAAAAAGACTTTGAACTGAAAAATGCATTCAAATAACAAAAACAAAACGTGAAAAAATGGCACACAGCGCACAGAAATTTTAATTGCTCAAAAGCGACCCCAAGAGATGAAGTTGCGTTAAAGGGAGCGATAGAGGGGGAAGGCGGAGTCAACTAAATTTGCTTCCGTTATGAGTGCGCAATCCAGCTGTCCGGCGTCCCATTTATGACTTTTAATTCAATCAAAGTAAATTAAATCAAATAAAATATTTCACTATGTACACTCTCTCTCTCTCTGTCTCTTATTGCATATTTGAGCTGAGATTTCAATTCTGCTTTGACAGTTTCGCCTTTTGAATTGGAAAACACGTAATGGGTTTAGATGGATTCTGCAAATATGATGAAAAGCAAAGAGCACTTGAGCAATACACTGATTGCAGTACTACAAACTGCAGACTATTGAAATTTAAGGATACGCAACTGATCCTTTTTAGAATTGAAATGACGAAAGCTTTGACTAAAGACAAAGATTTCCAACATTGCATCTCGTTTATGTTCATTCACTAAATCGTTTGGCAAACGTCCTTGTTCAGTCTCCCGCCATTCCGAATGTCCTTGTTGGCACATTAAACACACACACACACTTCTTTACATTCAACTTGTTTTTGTGTTCGTTCTTTTTTAGAACCATATTTATATGATCGCGTGTGCGTATGAGTGTGTGAATGAATGTGTGTGTGAAAAGCGAAAGGCTGCTTCACAAAAAAATAAAATTCATAAAAAGCCGCGCGCAAATGCGCACTTTTCTTTGGTGTCCTTTCCATGTCCTTTCAGTGCGTGTGTGCATTATCAGCCATGCGTAAAAATCAGGACATGCGCGTGAGAGGAAAACCTTTTGTTCACTTTTATTTTGCATGCTCTGAACTAATGGTGATTATCTCCCTCCTCTGTGTATTATGTTGTGTTCTCTATGTGTGTTGTTTGTGGGCCGAAAAAAAAAGAATATATATAAGAGAAAACTCGCTGCTGCTTTTCTATCAAAGGATAATCATCGCTGCCTCGTTGCCAGTTGCTGTTATGCGATACTGAACCGCACATTTTGTGTGACGTCATTTAAGTGTGAATGTTGCGATAAGCCACCAACCACAAAAATTTAAACAAATACAGAACGACTCCCATAGAAAATTATGCAGTTGCCACAACACATAATAGATTCAAGTAACTTACTAAACGACACACTCAACATTAACTCTTTATATCATTTCAAACGAGTGCACAGAAAGAAAAAACATGCTAAAATCTAGAATATGATGACAAAATTAAACCAAGGTTTCTTTTTCAATCAAGTTCAAAGTTCTACAAAAATTCTAAATTGCCCAATCTTCAAATCCAAGATTTTAATGTTGTTTTTCGATCGTGAAATCATGAAATACAATTTTAAGCTTAAACAAATCTTAAATCGAGATTTGTAAAGACATCTTGATATTTTTCAATCTTTGAATCTTGAAACAAAAATTTTAGCTTCAAAAAAATCTTTTCAATCTAGATTTTTTTCTCTGTGTAAAAATATGTAAATTTAGTGCTAAGAATTTGCTGATTGGTGGATTGTCCGAGTATGTTTTATGTCCTTGTAACTTTAGAGTTTACAGAGTAAATTTAACTTTCTTTGAATTACAATTTTAATAGTGAAATACTAACATAAATCCTTATCATTTATATTTATTCGAAATTTTGATGCGAAATAAATGTCAAATATATTTTAAAAAAAAACATTTACTATGAATAAACATGCCAACAACTTGGACTTTGAAGAATGTGCGTTTCTGTTCCATGTTTGTTTTGCTTTACATAGCCAAAAAGTGTGAGCAGCGAATGCAAAGAAAAGAGCTGAAGGATCGTTTCCATTTAATCCACATTCTAAGCTGGGCAACTATCTACGCTTGGAGGCGGCAACAACCGAAGCGAATCTGTCAGCGGGTGATCAAAAGGCTACTCAAATAATGTGGCTGCAAATATTCTAAAATAATGGATTAAATTAAATGTGTAAATGAGGAAATTTCATCCAAGAGAAATGTGATAAATTTGAAATTTTGCAATGCAGCTTCTTAAGTCACATATGGTTAACACATTTGCCTTAAAGCTGTTGCAAGATAATGGCCAGCAGCTGACAGAAACAAAAGCTGTGTGGCAGGGTATTTGTTGCTGTTCTTGTCGTTGTAGTTGTTGTCCTTATAGTTTTTGTTGTTGTTGTTGTTGCTGCTGAACGCCACAGGCCAATATGGCGGCAGTTCATATGAGCACATAAATTACGCCAACGCCAACGCCAATGACAATGATGACAATGAAAGGCGATGCTCCAGTGTCAGTTAGTGTGTGTTCATGTCTATTTTGCGTGCGTGTGTGTAAATGGCAGCTGGACAGTTGCTTTGGTTATGCTGTCCAGTGCATATGTGTCTGCCATTGTCCAACCTGCGTTGTCTGAAATTTCAGTTAAATCGATTTTAATGGCAGCTCATGCAGCAGATTCTAATATTTCAATAAATAGTCTGTTAATTGCAGACTTCGAAAACCACCATCTTTGCATTAAGTTTTTTTTAATAATATGTTAGAGTGATTACCAACAAAATTTGAGTTTCAGTTTAGACAAATGTGAAAAACTATGAGTAATGTGTATATACAAAAATACAGATACGAACAATGCTGAGACCTTGTTGTTCTTGAGTTCACATAGATGTTCGACTCCATGTAAATGATAACCGACGATACCGTCTCTGCCGAGTGTGACTTTCGCTTACGTTTGCAACTCTTGTGCAATTCGTCGGAGTAGGAAAATGGAAAGGGCATACAGTTCACAAGTATCGAGTCTTCAACGTCCATTGCATAGTTGCGGCCATCGCAATAGAATTTACCATCTTCGAATACGAGATTATAGCAATTGGATAGTGGACCCTCATAGAAGACAATTAATAGCATCGATGAGGCAAAGTAATCGGCTCTCTGCCAGATGGCATAGGGCGCATCGATGGCCGGTATGCGATCCTTGAACTGTAGCCGAAGGTCGCGATTATAGAATCCGTGGCATACAAACTCCAGAATGTGGCCGTCGATGAAGGTGCAATTTTTGGACGCGTTTGACTGCATCACCAGGGGTGAGAGAATGAGCAGAAACCAGCAAGCAATCAGATGGATATTGTTACGTCCTCCTCCTGTTAAATGGGGGCTCACTAGCATGGCCTATAGTCTTGCAGCAAATGATTCCGAGATCATTTTAAGTCAATTTCTTCACCAGAGACACTAAAATCTATGTGTAAAATTGTTTTACGAAATATCAACAGAAACACTCAAAAAACACAAATATAAGATTATTTCCCTTTTTTTCCCCCGTTGACAAACGTTTAAAAACTTGGCCAATTACTTTCTTGTCTCTTGTCGAATGCATTTTAATACAATCCGAAAATACAATTTACAAAACTGTTTTGAAGAAATATTAATATAAAAGTTAACTGGTATTTAGTACTCTTGAAAGCTGAAGTAATTCTATTCATTATTAATCTCAAAAACTAAATAACTATAGGGTAAGTAATATCTAGCTCTAAGATAATTGTATCTTATGTATCTTAAATATAACTCAACTTATTTAAAGCAAACATTTGGTATGTTTTGACCTGTATGATACATTTCAAATGCAGTATTTCATCGATATACCAAATATCATTTTTGTAGTATATTTTTCGTTATAATTTAACAAATAATACCGCACTCTTTTGATTTTATTAAACTTAGTAAAGAGTATCTTAGAGTCGAGCACATTCGTTTATTCTCTGATAATTGAATAAAAACTATTTACAAAGCTAGTAACTGCAATTACAATTAACATTTTCTGCATTCCCAGTGTGGCTGCCTCGCTTTTTCTTCCGTATTGTGAATAGTGCAGCACCGATTGCGCCTTTGTGGTACCCTCTTCGTATGATTTATTAAAACAGTGGGCAACTAAGGCAGCTGGATAACCAGTTGGAATATTGATGCAGTGCATATCCGAGTGTTTGTCATCGTTGGTGTATTTGTAGCCCCCCCCCTTCTCAATGATCTGGCAAAAATCGTATAGTTCTTGCCATGGATATCCATTGAATGGCATTGGAACAACGGTGACTTATTGAACGATATAAAGAGGAAATCGTCGTTAAGTTCGGATCGAAAAATCACATATGGCGTGTCTTCAGGTGCTCTAATATCACCCCATCGATAATCGATTACTCTTGTGACTTTCGCATGGCAATATTTGGTCAAATGAAATGGATGCATATACGAACAGTCGCCAGTATTCCAATTGGGTGTTAAACTGTTGTCGTGGCCATCATACTCATACTCATCGGCGGCCACGCGTCGAATGAGCAACAAAGTGAGAAGCAGCAGTCTCAATTGAATCATTGCGAATTTTGAATCTTCTGGTACTCTTTACGCGACATAAATCTGATGAAGTTCTATACAAATTAAAATTGAATGAATTTAGATTGAAAGTATTTTCAAAACTTGAATGATTTCATTTTACTAATTAAAGTTTTGCTTCTAAATGTAATGTATACGCCGCATGTGCTCAATTCAATTAATGTTTAGTCAAGTTATTTTCAGAAGAAACTTGATTACTTTTACTATTTTGTGATGTGGAAGCCACATGCTGGGCACAAATGAAATAAGCTGAGCAGCTAATGAATGAAAGTAATTGCTCGAGTACGAAAAGTTTGTCTGTGTAAAGTTTTGATAGCAAGTTCACCTTTTATTTTCAATCAATTCGAAATTCCCCGCTCATCCAGCATGTTTATAAACATTTCAGTCATATTGATAGCTCAACTCAGTTTGATTAACTTGGTCGAGTCGAGGAAAACGCAAAAGCCTCCCGTGGCTCGCAACTTTATGGGCGATTGCTCCAGATTATTTGGAGTGCATCTGCGATGGGTTTGCAACAGCACACTCACCCATGAGCTGAGCCAAAACTTTCCGGATAAAAATGCCGAGAACGAGGCATCATATGCCATGTTTGCACCTAAAGGTCTTCTAATCTTTGTGTTCGTCACGATGAACTCGTCGCCCTTGATGCGCTGCAATGATCTGATCGCAATGGAATGGAATATCTACATTTGCGATAGCATTGAGCTCACGTTGAACACATCGAAGCTCTACTGCTTCAATTATCCCATGCGATATTTTGCCAAACTCCGAGATGAATGCTTGCGATATAAAAATGTGGCAGATGAAACAATTGACCATTCGGTGTTGCATTATGCGAGAGTGGCAAATCGAGCTGGGTTTTGGACAATATATATGCGATTGCTTTTGCTGTCAATTGTCCAGCTATGGAGAGTACTTTAAAGATATGTCTTGTGTGACAATTATCCCATGCGATATTTTTGAAAAGTACTTAAATGAGGTATCTTTTGAGCACTTGGTCTGCGACAATAGTTTGTCGCTGGTATAATACAATATGTAGCGAACTATTATCATAGTCAAGTGCTCACTTGGTCACTCAATGCAGTCCACTTCATTTAATGTCCAACTGCAGTCGAACGTGCGATCTGCAGCGATGAGAAACAAGGAGAGTGAGACACGGAGATGAGGCCAAGAAAAGGTCGAATGTTGAAAGAAAATTTCCGGTTAAATTGATTTACATACTCGTGCATGTCTGACGAGGACTGCAGCAGCAAGGATGTAAAAGCGAAGCCTTGGCCCGCATCTTGGCTTAAACGAAATGTGAAAGAAAAGAAATCGAGTCAAATTTATAATACGTGTACTTTCAATTTCAATTCAATGACAATTCACAGATTTAACTCGTTTTTTATGAAGATTCTTTTCCTCTCTTCTCTTCTTTTTTTTTGGCAACGGCATTCGCTTTTATTATGTTACAATAATAAATTGTATTAAGTGTATTTGTGCAGTGGAGCGACAACGTCAAAGCAGGGCGGCAGCCAGGGCACAGGTGTACTTGCATGAAGCGACACACGAAGAGACTAAATTGAATTAAATCAAACAAATGCAAAAGCAGTCGGCACTCCAAATGGAATTTCTCTGCTGTTTCTTTTTTTTTTGTGTTGCGAGAACAAATAACAATTCGAAAAACATACTACAATTACCATTAGTGGAGAAAAGGCAAAAGAGAGTGAAGTTACATTTGAAGAAGTAGGAAAAATATAGTCGAGTGTGCTCGACAGTCAGATACCCTCTACCCATCTTGAGTTAATGAAACACAATGCGGTATTATTCTTTATATATGCCACATTAATATACCCTAAAAGTACTATGTCAATATACCAAATGTACTCTTCGTTATATTTAAATACTTGATGACTTCTTTTGCATGTTGCCGGTGTAAAAACAGGAACTAATTTCATGTGTTTGGGAGCTTTACTGTCCACAAGCAATTCTTGAAATGGGAATTTCAATCTCAAAGCAATTTGTTAAACATAAAACAAGATTTCCGATATGTGAAAGCTATAAGATTTTTAAATTTAAACCTTTTGACTGTGTGAAATTTTAAGGCAAGATTTGAACTATTCTAATAGTTAGTGATTCACTTTAGCTATACGTAGTTCAAAGACATATTAAATGTCTAATAAATACATCAGTTAATGTTAGCATGTAGTTAACATATGTCGACTGACAAGTTCAAGAAGTCTTTGTAGCAAGTCATATTGATATAGATACCTCTACAGCTGGTCAATAATTTAGTTTGTCATTTTGATGACACGCTACATCGTACATAGAAAGAAAAATAAAGAAAAGGACGCACCTAGACAAGCAGTTGCTTCGAATTCGCCAGCAAGCAATCAATACCTCGGACTCACATGCTGTCATAATATAGGCGGAAAAAGTAAAGAAAAAAAAAAACGTCATTCTCGGCGAGGCGAGGAGAAATATAAACGACAGCAAATTATTTGCTGTCAGTTCGAGCCAAGGGGAGTGGCAAAAGGGGCTGCAAAGGGGAGTGCGTGTAAGTAACAGGACAAAGGCGACAACCGTTGAAAAAAAAAAAATAAGAAAAAGACGGGGCAGCAATAACGATGACTGCCAGCCAAATGCATTGCGTGTCTTCACCCAAAAAAAAAAAGCAGAAAATCAAAAGAAAATTGATATTAAGAAATTGCATGAAATGAGTAAATGAAGCGTGGCAAAACACGCCCGCCTAATGGACTGCCTGATTGCCAGTCCCAAACCAAGTCGAAGACCGCGTCGAAGACGGCATCGAGGACAGAAAGCGAGCCAAAATCCATTGGCTAACGTAGCGTTGAATGCATATTAAAAATTCTTGGAAAACTAATCAATGTCAAATGTCTCCAGATTGTGTCGAAGCCACGATGTCGCCACCAACAACATGGAGCCTCGACACAGATAGATAAAAGACCAGACTGTCTGTCTGTCTGTCTTGCTATCGGTTGGTTCGACCTGAGGGTCGACTGCATCGATTTAAGTTCGTTGGTTGTTGACTGTGTGCTGTGAACAGACGAGCGCGTGATTAGCAGAAATTAGAAAATAATTTGCTTCGTAGCTGGCAATTTATTAGCTGCCATAAATTTCGTCGAAGCATGTGAAGCACACTCCTTGAAGGCGGCGGAAAACTCTTAGGATATCAGTCGAAAAAGGTGTCTTATCTGCACTTAATCAAATCCCTCCCTCATTTTGTTATTATTATTTCTCAATGCGCATTTCCATTTGTTCAGAGTTAAGCGAGTAATTGCAAAATTTTCCACTCAATAAGCCAATGCGAAAACAATGTCCAAAACAAGGAATCATAGTTCTCCCATAATACGTATTCGGTGCAGATGGATAACTTCTGTGCGATGGAACAATCACCGGACAATGGATGGAAACAGCGCTCCGTTGAGCAAAGGAGCAAATGAGTAAATCTATATGTATATGTGTGTGTGCCAGTGTGTGTGTGTGTGTGTGTGTGTACGACGAGGACTTCAAATGGCAATCAGAACTGCGAGAAGTCAGCAATAAGTCATGAGATGAGTTGCCAGCAATTGAAGCACAAGCGATTAATGAGTACCATTTGTGAGTATTAGTGAATGCGAGCAGGGCGCCGAGAGAGAGCATTGAGTGAATGCTTCTCTTAATCCCTCTTATACTTGTCCTATTTAGCTGTTAACTGTGTTGTCATTAATTCTCATGGATTCTCGAATTATGGAAATATTCAATTGACGTCGACAAGCCAGAAACTATTTAAGTGCGAGTTAAAGAGATTAAAATATAAGTTAAAATGTATATTTCATGATTGCTGTAAAAATTTGGTAAAACTTTTAAATCGCAGATAGTATTGCACAAACTAAAATAAATACTATTCCATTTACAACTATTCTGCGGTATAAATTATTCATACTTTCAGAAGATTTTAATCCCAAGAAATGAATTGAAAATAAAATGGGAAAGAAATGTATAAACTATGGAACAAGTAAGAGAGCTATAGTCGAGAAATCTTAAACTTGATTTTCTAAAATTACAAAAAAGAATATCATTGCATGAAAACCTTTAAAGATAATGTTTGCTTTAATCTCCTCTATTTACTTTCCTGATCCATCATTAAGAGCCTTAACAATAGCTTAATATTCTCAAGTGTCTGATCAATAGGCGCAAAGACGCTTTGGTGAGCATAAGTGTTCGATAATATGCAGCTGCATTGTTCTCCGGGTTTTTCACACGAGGATAATGCTGCATTTGTCAGAGCAATTTCAAGTGCTGCTGAATGAGTTGAATAAGTATGAGTGTGAGTAGTATTTACAAATACGATATTGAGTGCTGAAATTGTTAAAAAGAGAAGAAAATGCCTCTTCATCCCTTTTGTGCAAAAAGAACAGCTGTCAAATTGACATTTCTACTTAACATGCGGCATGCAGAGCTGCTCAATTTTTAATCGGGTTTTCAAGCTGCTTTTCGGGAACAGCGACAGCGACTCATTATTTTTATTAATATGATTTCCACTGCACTTGAGTGGGTCAGAAATTTTTGCATTCTGCATTCCGCATTCAGCTCTGCATTTTGTAATTTAAATTTTCATATTAAGCTGGCGCTGGCGCTGATGATAGCGGATGATGATGATAATGACGCCGATGATGATGATGATGATGATGACGATGAAGATGCCAGTGTCAATGTGTGTCATTGTTTTCTCCAATGAACACTCATTTATTTGCAATTATTTGTTTTAAGCATTAAAAATACAAAAGCCCTCTGGCTGCCGCCTCTCAGCCCTGAATTGCTTCAGGCGCCTGGGAAAACGCTTCAGCTCAAATGAACAAGAGTCCATTGTCCTGGGATCGGATCGTCGGTTGGAAATGCTCTTTTAATTGCTGTCAGAAAGGTTCTCGCCACTGCGTGTTGAATTATGTCAAACAAGTTGTCAACCCGTGGCCAAGTTGGCCTCCCACCTCGTTGCTGATGATGCTGATGATGCTGCTGATGCTGCTGATGCTGATGATGCTGATGTTGCTGATGTTGCTGACGTTGACACACTTTACGGATTTTATTTAAACCACTTTTAATTTTCATTTGGTGGCGTTGCATGTACTACGATATGAGCACTGTCATTCCGAGTCAACTTTCATGTCGTTATGACAGCAACACAGCGAATCGAATGATTCTCCTGATGAATGAATAAACAGTTTGTCCTTCTTGTAGATGAACAACGTCATTGACACCAGCAGAATCCATCATTAAATACTATGTGGAGTGAGGTTATAAGCTCGCTAAGGTATACAAATTGTTAAATACTTTACAGTTCATTCAATTCATTCGTTAATTCCATTGCTATATTGTTTTATTACGTATACGCATCGACATCAATTTGGCTGCTTGCGCGTTCATTAAATGTGATATTTTTGCAGCACAACAGAGCCAACCACATGCACACATCACCACGGCACTTATTATTGCTTTGCTGCAGAATTGATAAGCTGGAAACACTCTCGCAGAGAAGGGATAATAATACAACTTGAAAGCGTTTCGGTTTTGTTAGTTGGACACCGCTGCTGTTGTGGTTTGCCAGCTCTGGAGTTGGGCATCTCTGTTCCCATTTTCCCTATTCTTCTCATCTCTTTACCGTGACAACTCGGCTTATGTGAACCTTGTTAAAAGTTAATTGCTTAGTTTCGGTGATTTGTTTAACTGCACTCGTTTAGTGTAAGGTTAATGGAATGGAAGAAGGGCACTAGAGCACAAAGTACAAGTTGTATGAATTAAATTGTTTACCCATATCGGATAATTTAGATTAATTTAAATTCCTTATTTCTTATCATTCATCATTATCAATTAAGAGCCATATCGATAATAAAGAGTTAGCATTAAGAAGAGCTCTTGAGAAAAGCAATATTCATTTATTTATTTATCTGTTTGAAAAGTACTAACTAAAGATAGAAAAACCTGCAGATTTGATGAAGTAAAGATAAGCATTATTTAGTTTTATTTTTATTAAAAATTATAAAATCTTAAAACTTTTGTTTGGTTTCTTCAAATGAAAATATTTCTTATTCTGACTGTTGCTAATTTAAATATAAATATGTATTTTTCAAGTAAAGTGTCAAATCTTACTTATTAATTTCATTTTAAATGCTGCTATTTATATGTTCATATCAAACTTGTATTATAAATATTTAAATTTAAGTCACTTTTCCCAAACTGCTACCGCTTTATATGCTGCTATTTATATGCTCATATCAAACTTGTATTGTAAATATAAAATGAATATATTTTAATTAAAATATCTCACAGCCTTATATAATATTTAAATTTAGGTACATTTTCCCAAATTGCTCTCGATATCGGTTTAGACTTCAGCCCTCTAAAGCATACTTTATTAAGAAACACACTTGCAAATAGAGCTGCCACAAATCTGGAGCAACTACTTAATCAAATGAAGCCATATCCAAATATTTGAAGTCCACGTGCACTTAAGTGCACAGCACGAATGCCCAGACGATGTTTGTTGGCCCAAGCACGTTAATACAATTAAAAATCCACCAATTCAATCGCAGCCACAGGACGATGTCGCCTCGGTTTCGGGCTCCACTTGGCGGTTGCCTTGGGGCCCCATTGACGAGCCTCAACATCCTTGTTGTTGTTACTCACTGCGTCTTGTGGCTAAGAAGTGGTTCTCCTTCTGTCTGTCCGAAGTCTGTGTCTGTCTCTCACTCTATGTTAGCTGCCTCAGCGACTCTCTGTCAGCTGCAGAGCTCTCTGATGCCATTAGGCATAAGTGGCATTTTCCTTTTGATTTTGGTGGCATTTGACTTTATTAAGCAAAACTACTGCTATTCTCTCCTCGATGCCTTGGCCAGGTGGGCGTCTACTCCGCTTGAGGGATTGTTTGAGCATGTCAAAATGGGTCAATGTACACACACACACACACACACACACACACACACACACATGTGCCTGTGCCTACCGATGTCAGACGATTCGTGATGATGCCCAACGCTTTTCTCATGTAATATTCACTAGGAAACAATCGACTGACATCTTCTGAGACCTCACACGGATTGCACACAGTACTCCCACACACACACACACTTATGTGTATATGTGTGTATAGGTGTTTGCATTTAGTTTATGCACGCAGCGCCGCCGGGCAGACAGTGTAACCTTTGTCACGTGTCCCATGTAGTACTCATTTGGTGGCATCTTCGCATCTTCGTTGGTTACCTGAGAGTTCTCCTTGTCGTCGTTGTCGTCGTGAACTGCTCGTGACAGGGAAGTTAAAGTCTCCGTTTCGAAGCTGCTGCTCAATCATTCATTTTGCTTTTGTTTATTTATTTAACTAATGGAATTATTTGATGCCCTCCCTCCTGCTGAATAGTTTACGAAGGGAGTAGCTCTGGTTTTTGGCCCTCTGTGTTTGCCTACGTGTGTGTCCCGAGATTTGATTCGCTGCTGGGCCTTGTTCTCTGTCTCTCCCTCTCTCTCTCATTCTCTTTTCACTTCACTTTTGCTGTCATCTTTTCATATTTATTCAACGTGTGTTGGCTCTCACCTCGGCGTCTATTGTCTCCAATCTAAGATCTGTTTATGCTACGTGTCTTTTGTTGGCAAAATGTTTTATTTGTCGCTTTTGCCTTCAATATTCGTTCATTTCTTTCGCTCTAATTGATTTCGCTGGCACAAGTGGGCGTTGCCACTCCCACTCCAACTGCTATTTGCTTAATTGCCCATCACTGATTGGCATCAATCTTGGATAAGAAAATCTCAATTGGAACAATAAATCATAAAGAGAAAATTTGATTGAAATACGTGTTAAAATAATTATGTAATCATGTAGGGGAAAATAAGCTGTAAGAAAAGTTTTTTCCTATTAAAAGCCAAAGTTTCTGATAAAATATGTATTTATGTGGGATATAAGAAATGATAAATATATATGAATTCTATTATGATATTTAAACTTTCAACTTTTGAAGCATTGAAACTGAAATGTTTCGGCTGTAAAAATAGTTTTTTCAACAAATATCTAATTCTTAACAGCCAAATTTTTTGTTGAAATATGTGTTTAGCGTGTAAATATAAATTTATAATTGAATCGTAAATTCTCTACGTATTTTGCTTGCAATATTTAATTTTTGAAAACTTTAAGATGTAAACTAATTTATAAATATCACTTTGAAGAATTTCTTAAAATTAGATTGTCTTTCTCAGAGTAAAAACGTTATTATTCTTTAAAAATCTAATACTTAAATTGCATAACTAAATACAGAAATGGAAATGTTTCAGTTGTAATATATTAATTTCATCAAAGCGAAATATTTCTTAAATAAATTTTCATCCAAAGCTTAATTAAGAGAGAAATATTTTCGTAGAATTAGCTAATTATTTAATATAGTTTAAATAGTTGTACATTCAGATGTTTAAGGTCGGAGGAAAATTGTTTCTAAAATTAGTGGATACTTAAAATCCTAAAATAAACTAATTTAAGAGCTGCTTATTGTGTTGAGTTGTTACAATAATTAATAAATATCAGAGAGAAAGATATTTCTAGAAATAAATTAAAAAGTCAGCAGAGATATTTGAACTACTAAGTTGTGGATGACAGGAGAAATGCAACGCCAACGCTGCAACCTGATGAGCGGACACGAGCGAGAGAAAAAGAAAGAGAGAGAGAGAGTGAGAGAAAAGAAGGAAAGAGTTGGAGGAGCAGTTCAAACAGGACAGTTGACAGGCCCCCGTCTCAGAGCTATGCACAGTCCGACACCTCGGTTGTGAAAGAAAGCACCTACAGGGCACTAACTAACTGTTAACTGTTAACTGCTAACTGTGAACTGTCGACTCTCTGGACTTTAGCTGAAATAACTGACAGGCATTCAGGCGATGCAGTGCAACCAACTGCGGAGAAATGCAACGAAAGTGTCAGCAACAGTCGAGTCCAAACGAGTTCTTGCCTCTCATTGGAGACCTTTGCGTTTTGCAACTTTGCTAGCTAACTTAAATATTTATTTCAGGCAATTTGCAATGGGTTCACTTAAAGATAAATCAATTTTCGGACAATGGATGCTGTCCGGCAACATAACTGATGTGCCCAGTCTTTGCTGCAATGAATAATAATAATGCGATGCAACAACAACCAATTCCCAGTGCTCTAATCCATGGCTTATTGAGTTGCAATCGAGACTCGCACTCGCACAGACATTGAAATTGAATAAAAATGCTAAAAAGGCACAGAAGGCGCAAAAAAAAAAAAATATGGCAGCAAAGGTTAACGCCGCTGCCGTCGCCGTCTAGTCTGCTTTGGAGAACTCCGACGATGATGATGACGTCGACGACAGCACAGCAAGGCACACACACGCACACACACATACAATCGCCATCACAATCGGGAATCAGGATCAGGAGGATGAAGGAAACGTGGCACAAACTTTTCTGCAGTTTCCTTGGCCATGTCATTGGCCTGTCTGTAAAATCTGCCGACATCACTGTTGCTTTTGCTGTTGCTGCTGATGTTGCTGTTGCTGTTGCTATTGCTGTTGCCATCGTCGACGTCGTTGCCGTTGCCGTTGTGGTTTCCAGTCAACGTAGAATATTGACTTCATAAAAAGTTTACTTTTTCGACTTCATTTGCTGGACACGGGACACGAACACGAACACGGGACTCGCAGGACTCACAGGACGCACTGAGCTTCAGCATCCTTTGGGCTGTCAGTTGTCAGATGCTTTTGTGTCTCATCCACACGCTTTATGAATTATAATAAAATTGTTGGCGCAACGTTTCTTTTTTTTTTATTTATATCTGCGTCTGTTCAGATAATACGCCTTTTGCTGAGACTCAAGAGAAGTCAAAGTCAAAGTCGAAGCCTTTGAAGTCTTTTGCAATAGACAGATGCATTTGAAGATTATATGGATTCTTGTCTTAAGTTACGTTCAAGATAAACGCCGATTATGTGAGAGCCAAAAGAAGGCTACAAGAACATAATTTCAATGCTGTCTCGCCATAAAAATGAGTTGAATATTTAATAAAATGCAAAAAAAAAGAAAACATGTTAAACTACCCTAAAGTATTTACACCCAGTCTCTGTTTAACTACACATATCCATTTACCAGACTCCATTCAAATAAAAAGTAAATCTCAGTATCCATATAAATGCATAAAATCCTGAAACGTCTGTCTGATACGTATAATAATATTTAAAATGGATTTTTACCGATTTATGGCATTTCACTTGCCCTTTACAGCACACACACAAATTTCTTTCTCTTCGTTTTTTTTCCCCCATTTTTTTGGTTGTATACGAACGCGACCTGAAATGGTGCAGGACCATATGCTGTTATTTATGTAATTTGCGTTATACTTTTCATTTCGATTCCTGCAGCTGCAGGTACAAATTGATATTTATTTCTTTGCACTTCCAGTTCAGAGAGGGGGCGCAATGTGTGAGAATGAACATGACATAAGTCAAGAGTGCAGAGCAATTCGCTAGCGGTTGTGGTAAATGACTTTAAGGCCACTTTATAAATTGCCGAAATTGTCGAAATTACCGAATTGCAATTCGCCCGAAAGCAGACAAAACTTAATTGCTTACCTTAAAGATGCATTCGACCGAAATGAAATTTAAATTTTCTTCGGCAAAGTTGTTGTGCTTAAAGCCACACACACACAGAGAGATACATGTGACCTATCCATTTGGCTTTCATATTTGCCTTTATGCCTGAGCAAAGGCTTCATTAAGAAGTCAACCCCAGAGACAATAGTCCGCAGTCGATGGTAAAGGCTTAAACACTGAAGGTCTTTCATTAGGTTTTTGCTCCCCATTATAAGCAAAATGTAGTAATCATATTTCCAGTTAAGGGAATCTTAAAAGCTTTTCATCGTTTCAAAAGTCGCGGGTGCCCTTTTTAAGTAAATAACAAATTTTTTCGTTTTTCTATACCTTTTTAATACTATCTTAATAATAATATGGAAATAGGAACGTATTATATTAAGTTAAAGTTACTTCATCAGCTGTAGTCAGAAAATATTACAAAATGATTTATAATGACTGCATTCACTCTAATGTGTATTATTTAAGATTTAAAAGCCAAATATGATATTTTCCAAAATATTTTACATTATTAGAAACATGATTTTGAATTCCTCCAGTTACCCATAGGGTAGAGGGTATATAAACTTTGTGCATGCACAATTTACGTCTCCTAAAAATTTAATTATAAACATACATACTTTTGAATGAAAATCCCCTACTTCCTACGGTCTTTAGTTGCTTTGGCTGATATTCTGGTATTTTTTGTATTCTACGGTATATTTCAAATGTAGTCCTTAATCGATATACTACATGTGGCCTTTCGTATATTTTATAATTTTTTATTTGGTATATTTCAAGATCTATATCGCTCTGTCTCGCTTTTATTGAAAATCGATAGTGGGTATCTCATAGTCAAGCACACTCGACTGTATTATCAGATTATTTAAGAAGTCAGTTATAAGAAAATAATAATATAATATAAAACAAGTAAGAAATATACAGTCGAGTGTACTCGACTGTGAGACACCCGCTACACATTTTGAATAAAAGAAATATATTTTGCGGTATTTTCTCAAAATATACCATATATACTGCAAAAAATACCAAAAATATACCAAATAGTATATTTGGTATATCGACATAGTACCGCATTTAAACAAGTAAGAAAGCTACAGTCGAGTGAACTCGACTGTGAGACACCCGCTACCCATTTTGAATAAAAGCAATATATTTTGCGGTATTATTCTCAAAATATACCATATATACTGCAAAAATACCAAAAATATACCAAATAGTATATTTGGTATATCGACATAGCTCCGCATTTAAAATATACCATAGACGGCACAATATACCAGATTGTCAGCCAAAGCAACTCAGACCCCTAGTAAATAGGCGTTTTTGCCCATACAAAAGTATTTCTTTAATAACTTCAAAAATTCTGATCCCATCCAAATTTTCAGGAATCATAACTACTATAGTATTTATTATATATACCAAAATTCGCAACTCTAGCTTTAAAATTACGCTTCTTATTCGATTTTTTTAATTTGCGGGGGCGGAAGTAGGCGTGGCAAAAATTTGAAACAAACTTGATCTGCGTGCAAACATAACAAATGCTGTCGAAAAAAAATTATAGCTCTATCTCTTATAGTCTCTGAGATTCAGTGTTTCATACGGACAGACGGACGGACGGACATACGGACAGACAGACATGGCTATATCGCCTCGGCTGTTGACGCTGATCAAGAATATATATACTTTATAGGGTCTATAGGGTCGGAGATGCCTCCATCTGCCTGTTACATACATTTCCTGCCGGCACTAAGTTATAATACCCGAGGGCACTGGATAATGGTTGAATATGTTCTTAACAATAACCTGTTAAATCGAAAATTTATTAGAAAGATTAGAACCAATTCGCTTGCTAGGTATTTGGCAGTATAGCATACTCAACCAAAGCCTTTCGAGCATTATATAAAATTTTAGTTAAAATTTCGAGGTTAACCTCCGCTCCGCTCCGCCCCACCCCGCCCGCCATCTACGTCACTTTTCGTGTTACCTTTGAGAGGCGACTGACATTTTGAGTTGCCTGCGAGTGCTGCCTGCTGTCGGCTTTGTTTCGGTTCTGTTCTGTTCTGTTCTGTTCTGTTTGTAGGCATTTCTCAAGGCCTGTTGCCAGTTCTTTGCTTCACCTACGTTACACTTCATTTTGCAACTTGCAACTTTCGAGTGTTGCCTGCCTGCTCATCTGTGTGTGTGTGTTTACAAAATAGTTTTGTACTTACTTCTACTTGAACTTTTTAGCTTGCTTTCTTTTGCTGCCGCAACTTTTTGCCTGCATTGTTTTCGACTGCAGTCGCAGTCGCAGTCGCCGCCCGGCATATCCCGAGACCCCTTATAGCATATCCTGGCCTACAAGTGTGTTCGTTTCGTATCTCAACCCTGCTCTGCCTCCTTGCCTGCCTTTTTCCATGTCCTGGACTGTCTCTCTTCAGTTTTGTGTTAGTTCGTTCGTAGCTCGTGTCTGCCTCTGCTCTCTGCTAGTGAAGCCTGTAATTTATTTCTTGTTTTGATTGAAATATTGCTTTACAAGCAAAAAGACACGCACACACAAACACACACACTTATAGTGCTTCTACCCTGATGCAGGCAGAAGAGATTCGTTAAGCTTTGCACAGTGAAAAGTGGTGAGGGGAGGCGGTAAGGTTTAGCAAATACGCAGCATAGGCTGGCAACTCTAAGCCAGAGTTTCGGTTGCCCTCTGTTCAAGTGACAGCCTGTCTGCCCTACGCACACACTTCATTACACACAGTACACTGAAAGAAATAATTGCGACTTAATGAAGATTTAAAACAATACAGAACATTTTGAACAAAGTTGCAGTCTTTGCTAAAGTCAGCCCCACAGATTTAAAACAAGAAAAAGAATATGATATAGACTTCCAATACAATAGTTCATAGTATAATCTTAATGTTGCTGATTATAATATATTTCCGGATTTGGTAAATTTTTAATATTATCTAACTCTTGATTGACCTAAGAATAGAGGATATATGAAAGATCAAAACATTTTACTTTAAAAACATATTCCTCCTACATCAGGTATATAAACGCATATAAAATTTATATTACAATTGCTTCCAATATCTGTAATTACACCTTAAGCAATTAAATTTGAGACAGCTTTCATATCAATTAACCTATTTCAAATAATGTGTTCTGTTACTCAAGTAGCTTTTGTTCTAAGAGCGAACAACTTTGTTTTGGCCATGAAAATAATACTGTTTAGAAAATATTTCGATTTGATCAATACTATTATTTTGTATAGATCTTGACATCTTCTCTTTTAAATGTCTGGCTCAAATAAATACTATCGCACGTCGGTTTTTATCGTTAATAAAGTACATCAATTTAGTATTCCGACTATTAAATCTAAAAAATACATTTTTAGTTTATTTTTTAGAATAAGTACTATTATATGACATATTTTCTAGATCGTCTTAGTCCTTTCTCTCAGTGTATCGACGTTAAAAAATTGCATTCATTTCTTAACATATGCACTTGTCTCCTGCCTGTGTGTGTGTGTTAGGTTGAATGTGTTAGTGTGTGTATGTATGTTTACCTCCTTCTTGTTTGCAGTAGTAGTGTTTTTGTTTTCCTGTATACCGTAAACAGGCATATTTCAATCAAAATTACGTAGGAGTATTCAATTCAGTCCCTTAAAAGCCAGTTGTTGTTGTTGTTGTTATATTGGAAAACAGGAGCAAAATCAACATGAACATCAACTAAAAGTTCTGCTTGAACTTCCACTTCAAAGTTGTATTTTGTTTTTGTTAAGGCAGCAACTTTTGCTCTCTGTTATTGTTATTGTTGTTGCTGTTGCTGTTGCTGTTGTTTTTCTTGCTGGGAGGAAATGTTTAGAAATTTGCAATTAACTCCAGGAAATAAGTGTTTACAGTTAAATTTTGTAGTATCCCAATCCACAGCCTACGAACAATCCAATTGTAGCACATTGCAAATTTGCAAATATTAGTTGACTTAATAACTGGACAAGGTAGTTTAACGACAGCTCCCAGCTCTCAGCTCTCAGCCTGCACATTCAACTTGGAGCACAATTCAAATTTCAATTCCCAATTGCTATGCGAAAGGTTTGAAGGCCTTGCAAACTTTGTGATTTATGCGCTGCTTTCAAATGCTATGCAAATCGAGAAAAGGGGGGAAACAACTGCGTTTCCATTCGATACGATTCGATTTGAGGATTCGAGGACTCGTAACAATGCAAAATTAATTCCAAGGACTTGTCAATTTAATACGCCTCAAATCTAAACGACATTCAACGGCTTTTGTGCGATCGGCTCAACGGCAAAAGTCAAATTGAATCAACAACATTAGCAACAAAGAGCATGCAACCATCCGCCCCTTCCCCACCACCTACTCCCCGTCATTTTCAAGGGTTCCCTCCACCATTATCCATTTGCATTACCATCTGAACCCTTGCCGACAATGTAGAGAGCTTCATCATCATTATGATGCTCAATATCTCAGCTGCGGCGTCTGCTGCTATTGCGTCTCTCGTCTGCCATTTTACATTATAAATTGCATTATAATTCAAATTTTGCAATAAATCTCAATTTCAGCACAAAGACGAAAAGTGGGCGGCACTAAAGGGAGGCAAGAGGCAGGAGCAGCAACAGCAGTAGGAACAGAGAAGAGGAGACGAGGAGGCAAACAAGTTTATAGCCCTCGACGCACCTTGAAAAGAAATGCCCGGCAAATCAATCGATTACGCGACTTAACTTTTCAATAGCCTAACGACAAGCGGACAAAGTCGGAAAGTTTGAGCAACGAAGGGTTAAAGGGAGGAAAACAGTTGGACAAGACAGGTGCGGACACCGGGAAAGAGAAAAAGAGAAATTGAGAGAGAGAGGGATGAAGTCACGGGAGCTACGCCTTTATGTTTATGATAATAATGGGGCTTGGGCTGCGATTGATTGTCGGTTAGTTGTCTGGCAAATTCTGTTCAATAAACCTGCCTTCCTCCTCACTCCTTCCTCGTTTTTAAGAAAGCATTATCGAATATTATGGCAAAGACTCGAAGTCGTTGTTGTTGGTATTGTGGAAAAGTTTGTGATTGTATTGCTAATAGCGATGGATGTGACTTTGAAAGCTTAAAGGAGATCCAAGTTATACAATACTTGAATCTGGAAGGGTTTTAATTATTATTTGTTTGGTTTGGAAGGATTATAATATTATATTATAATGTTCCAGTTCCAAGTAGAATCTGGAATAAGCATTCATACGCTTTTGATATTATTATTATTATTATTATTATTATTATTATTATTATTATTATTATTATTATTATTATTATTATTATTATTATTATTATTATTATTATTATTATTATTATTATTATTATTATTATTATTATTATTATTATTATTATTATTAATATTATTATTATTATTATTATTATTATTATTATTATATAATATTATAATGCTTATAACCTGTGTGAGTGTCCACCCCATAAAGTATGCAACTGCCAATGGCATCGATAGTCGAACATATTAAATATTTACACCCACATGTGAATATACGGTTATACGGATATATAGACAGGTTTGTCTGTATGCCATTGTTGTGTGTCGCATCTAATGTAATAAGTTTTGTGTGCCGAAAAAAAAGGGTCATCGAACAAAAGGGAATCCGCAAATGGGGTTAGGCACGACCCCCAAAAACGAATTGAGTGAAAGTGCAAAAAATGTGATTTCTTAGCGTTGCCTTTTAGGCTGGCCCAACTTTGACCGCCTCGGCAATTTCTCAATCAATTTCCACCTCAACATACATATTATATACATCAGATATTATAGGCAGAACTGGTAATGCTCTCGTGCATATCAAATAAAGATGGTGGAGTATCTACATATATGGATTGAAGGTCGCAACTTGTGTATGTGTTGAGTTGTTCAAGCTATTTTTCAATATTCACACAAAAGATTAACATAATTTAGCAATTTTCATAACCTCAAACCGAGCCGTGCTTAACCCTTTCGCAAAAGGTAATGGGCATTTGGCAATTTAATTTCTTGCACGCACAATCGACGAGCTAAGCTCCAGAATCACATACACACTTGCACACAATCGTACACACAAACTCAAACACACACACACAGAGAGGACTGCGAGCATCTTCTTCTGCTGCTGCTTCTTACCCAGCACAGCAATATTGCCAGTCATAAATCCTGCTTAAATTGTGCATGTAGAGGATTTTTGTTCCAGAACGTTGCCCTCCCTCTCCCACTCCAAGCTCAACGCATCGCAACCCGACACTGTCCAACTCGAATCCAGCTCCGCACACACAACTCTTCATTCTCCACACTCGTTGCTACTTAGCTGCCAGCAAAATTCCTCAGTGTTTAGTGTTCAGTTTCAGCTTCAGCTTTTGGCTTTCTCTCTTTTCCACTTGCTTCTCTTTGGCCATGCATATGTTAATAACCGTTAGCTTTGGCATCAGTGCGTGTTTATGCACACGTGCCATCCCTCTCACACTCTTCACATCTTCTACTTCAGCTCCATATCCAATGCTGGAGTTTCTGCTGCTTGCCGCTCTCTCTCTCTCTCTCTCTCTCTTTTGAAATGCGCTCCTTTCGTTTTATTTGATATTATTACGATAATTTATTTGGCCAATAAATTTCGCAAGAGAGAAATGCATTAAATTTTTTTTGTTCCCCAGTGCCATAATTTCAATCTCTTTTTTTCCATTTTTAGTGTCGATGGCGCTTGTGATATTTTCTATAGAATTTCGGTATTCAATGATTTTAAGAGCTTTCAGTCGCCAGCAACAAATAAACTCTCTAGCACATTCTCTCTATTTCTTTTTTTTTTTTAAATCTATGGTAGCTGAATTAGCCAATGACTCATCTGACAACAACAAAAAAAATACCAAATGGATAACTTGCACATAAATTATCGATGAATTTCCATGCGATTTCAGTGCAAATCAAACAATAATTGTTCTTTATGCAATTCTATTATTATTATGGTTTTCTAATAGATGGGAAATACGAAAATTATTTTGCTTATAATTCTTTCAACTAATAGAGAAAGTCAAAAGGTTTTTAATGACTTATTAAAAAACGAAATCCATTCGAAATTAGCAATATACTTCACGCAATTAACTTCAGAAATCTGTTTACATATCGCCAACTGTTTTCGGCCTTAAAATAATATTAAATCATCAGCAGAGTATCAAATTTTTAGCATACCGTTATAAGCCAATATTTACAGCATGTTCCATACATATGTATATTTTTTTTATTGAATGGAATGACGTGTTATGGTCAGAACTGCAATCTGGCAAATGTGAAATCCGAACATATGTTGTTTGCAGTGGTATTTCAATGTATATATGTACGTTTATCTTTTTTCAGAGTTGAGTACAAGATGAATACAGTTATATGGCAAACGAGACGGCAACATGCAAAAACGTAGAACAGATACGAATACGACATTGAGAAAGCAACAACAACAACGCAAAAAAAAAAACAGTAGAATTACTATCGCAAAATGGTTATAAATTAAAGTAAATAGGTTGTAAAAAGCATAAATCATATTGTTAATGGTTTGTGTAGTCGCACAAAGTCCATAGTCCATAGTCCATAGTCCATAGTCCTTTTATTATTTGTTTATGCGAACATTCGTACTGACTTCTTTTTAGACACTTTCATTGTATGCCACTAATTTATCACTTTGTTTAACACTCGAAACACTTTTTGCTGTCACTTGTTGTTGCAGTTGTTGTTTTTTAGTATTTACTTCTTTTTTTGTTGTTGCTTTTAGGGTTTTTGCGTTGTTGACACGTTAATTTAAAGGCTGGTAAACAAAGTAAATGACCCAAAGTTGAAATATTGTTAATAAATCATTTAAACGCGCGCACAGACAATTAAAGAGAAATAAATAGATATTATTCGAAAATATTATAAATATAAATTATCCGATTTATGGTAAACGAAACGTTTATTTTTGTTCGAGAAAATATGATTTAGTAAATGAAACGTAAATAAATTAAGTTGAAATGAAGTTGAAAAACTTGTAAATTTAAATATTTATTTTTACTAAATATCTTTTTAATTATTTTCTCATTTATTTGGATGTTTGTGCTCCACAATCGGCCTCAGTTTTGGACGGTTTCAATCGGAACAAAACTCCCAAACACACCAAAACACGTCTAAAACTAAGGTCTTTCGTGGGCATCCTCTTGGGGTTGGATGGAAGATATCCTTAACACACACACACGCACGCACACACTCGCAGAGTTTGTTGTCGTTGTGTAATATTCAGAGTAGAAATAATATCATAAATATGAATAAATTGGTATCTAATATCATGCTGAATTGGACTGTTGCATGCTGCTTACCTTTGAATCAATTCAATATCTTAATACCAACATTTAGCTTCACTTACCTGAAAATGGAAAAGCGGGAAAAAATATGTATTAGTGAGTGCGATAAGTTTCAATTTAAATTGCTCAAGTTGAAGCATATGGAAAATCCTCAACATAAACTGCAAAATACTGCAACATATTGCTGACTCCAACTCTTTGTTACCCTCTCTCCCTCTCCCTCTCTCTCTCTCTCTCGCTTTCTCTTTGGCTTTTGTTCGCGGGGGTTGGGAAGGATATCAAAACTTTTTGCACGTTTGCCGCCATTTTGTGCCGCTTTTCCAAAGTTTTTCTTGGAGCGGAAGTGCGCGTTCTGCGCCACGTTGCATTCCTTAGTTATTCTTTGGTGACCAGCAAATAGGAAAGTCCTTTTTAATGCTACTTTACTCGGTACTCGACAATAAAAAAGGGGTCGAGAGTCGCACAATTGCTGTGTTGTGGGTCAGAGAATTTGTTCTGCTTTGGCTTTGCTCTGGTTATTTAATGTAAATGAATGTCAGCACGCATCCTTGATGCATTCTGATCAAAATTCATTCTTCAGTTTCGATTCAGTGCACTCTTCAAAAGCCCACACAGCACTTGAAGCGAAACCAACTAAACGGACTAAATTAAAACACGAATTGAATTATACAAAACTCGGACTGAAGCCAACCACAGAAGAGGCCACTTCTACGTTAAGTTGACCGTATTTAATGGAACTCACAGCCAAACCACTTGACGAACACACACACACACACACACACTCACACACCCTTATTTAGTATGTGGATTGGATTGAGACTGTGGCAGAGTCAACGTTGGTTGGCTGGTCATAGTTTCAATGGCTTAGAATAATCATTTGGAGGGCTTTGGAGGAGGCACGCACAACTTCTAATTAAACAAACATTTTGTAATTTTCGTTTAACGGCAAAACGACGACACGTGGTTGCCTCCTTTCAGCAGGACGAGGGGCGTGGCACAAACCACTTAAGTGCCAAAGCAATTTAAAGCCAAAGCAAAACGCCAAAACGAACTTTCAGCAGGTTCAACAACGACAACGACAACGACAACGACATCGGCCAGGAGAAGGGAGTAAAGTGAAGTGAATCCCACGACTGTTGCCTCAAAATTTATGTCTGTGTTAAAGTATGTGTGTGTGTGTTTGTGTATGGAGAGTTTACATATGTATTTGTGTAAATATGTGCCCAACATATTTCGCAAAAAATAAACACAGCCCAAGGCTGTATAAGCAATCTCACCCCTCCAGTCACATGTCCTGTTTTCCCGTCAACCTTTTCTCTCTTTTGGGTCAAATATAATACTTGGGTTCGCATTGCATTTGGCCGAAAAACGTGAAAGCGGTTAATGGCAGGAGATCGCTTTCAAATTTATTTGTTTATTTATTAACTGCATTACATTTATTTCTTCATTTTGTGCCGCGGGCTCTGGGTTGCTTTAAACATGTTCAGAAAGGTAAAATAGATTTGTATAATAAAATCTTACCCCTGACTTTGTTTCAGTTCTTTCGAACTTTGTTGGAACTTAAAGTGCGGCTACTTCAGCGTAATCTAGTTCACAAGGATGCCCCATAACTGTCCCTGGTAAGTTCTTTATCAGACAATTAGCACTTTATATCTACGAAGCAAAAATATCTCAGCATCCGCAAAAATTATTTATAAAGCCATCCAAGTGCTGGAGTAGTCAGAAAAGTTTTCTCCCTTCGCTTCAACTTATTTCCCCACTTTTTGCCAAACTTAGCTCATAATTTGCTGTTATTTAAAACCATTCATTTCCGCTCATTTTACTACTCGACTCCTACAAATGTTCCCTCCCTTCCTCCCCAAACACTCTGCAAAATCGGTGTCTATTTTTTGATGCGCTTTCTCTCGCCACTATCGAACCGAGTCTTGGGTCCTGTGAATTCCATTAAAAGTTTTACACGAAAAATAGTTGCACACACTAAAAAGATATAACTGTTAAATTATAGTACCCACCAAAGTTTACCCACTCACTGGGAAATACGATAGGGACAGACTGAGAGAAAGCCAGAGAGAGAGAGAGAGAGAGATGGCAACAGTAAATAGCAAAGTGCAGTAAACTTTAAAATGGAAGCAAGAGTCCAAGAGTTGTGAGCAGCCTTATTAATAATTTTTAATTTCCTTGATGACTTCCAAGTTATTAACAGCGCCACGAAGAACGAATGCAAGTATATAGCCACTATTTACTACCCTTTGTCCCTTCACTTTGTCTCTTCCCCACTCTCTCTCTCTCTAACTTTCTCCCGTTCTTTCGATGCTGTACTTGAGTTTTTGACAAGTTGAAGACGAGTTTTACGCGTATTTTGCTTATATTCCTTATAATTATTGCATTGCTTCAGCAACAAAATACCGAAAGTGTTGTGCTTTACTTGAATATACCCTGTAAATTATTATAAACCGATGAACTATCTCGTAATACATTCATTTAATAGCTCAATTTTATGGAAACTATAAAAAATTTATGCAATCTTAAAGTAGTATATGCATTTCTTGAAATACCCAAATTACAGGGTATTTAGTGGACAATAAATCGAGTACTTTGTGCAGCTTTCATTGGCTGTCGGCGACGTTTTAATTGTCCTTGGCTCTCTGGCTTGTTTATTTGTTTGTTCTTTATTTATGCGCTCGTCCCGTTTCGTCCTGCAGGCATTCGTTCTCTATGTTTTTAATGACAGCTGTCAACATTTTCTCTGTTGAAATAGTCGAGCCATAATTGCAACGTAATTTGATTGATTGCCTCTGACGCTGCTGTCCGCTAGATGGCGCTCTCTTTCTCTCTTTCTATCTGTGTGTGTATGTGTGTGTGTGTTTTCGCCTATAATTGAAACTGATTGAATGAAGTGAATGCAGTTCGTAGTTGGCAATTTGCAATTGCTGTTTTGATCTCATAGAATTATTAATCACGACACGTGTAGAGTGTCAGCAGAGGACAAATTACCAAGGAAAAAAAACATTGATGGCAACTGCAATAACTCTGAAAATAATTTAGATTTCCCTTCCAGAAAATTGCAAAAGAAGGAAAGGGATGAAGGCAAACAACAACTCGGAAAAAAAGTGATGTAGTTGTTGTGGCAACTTTGCTGCATTGCTTTGCCAGCTTTGCACACAATGCCAAAAATGTCATTTGTCAAATGCAAACAGCTAAGAATAAACATCAACGGAAGTAATGCAGCCACAAAATACATAAAACAACCCAAAGGGCTGAGACAACAACAACAATAGTGAAGAGTGTTGAGGCAAAACCAACAGACAGAGCAGCTAATTATCAGCAACAAGAACTGTGCAGCAACTTCTTCTCTCTACAGCAAAACAAGACAAATGCAGCAACAACAACACAACTAAGAAATGGAGTGAAGATGGAGGGACAAAAACTAAGAGTATTAATGAATAGCAAACGACTTTGACTTTGCCAGTGAGTGGGCAACCAAACAGACCAACTAAGATTCAGCCCTTAGTCACTCTTCCATTCTCTCTCTCTCTCTCTCTCTCTCTCACTCTCTGATCCAGTTAAGGTGGCACTTTTTACTGCAAGCTAAGTAATTTGGGCAAAACTGCAAGGAGTTAGAAGCCAACAGCAGTGATGAAAACAATGATAATGTTGGTAATGATGATAATGATAATGATAATGACGATGTGATGCTGGCGCTGATGATAATGGAAATGCATTGAGTGCTGCAGCCAGCGACATTGGCTATTAATCATCTTTAAACAAAAGACAGGCAGCAAGTAACAGCAGCAACTACCACAGCAGCAGCAGCAGCAGCAACGACAACTACAACTACAACAACTAAAGCTACAACATCAACAACAACAACAACAACGGCAACTGCTTGCTGCTCACCAGCAATAACAACAACTAAAACATAAACATCAGGTTAACCCTTTCCGGCACCAGCAAAGTCCCCGTTGCATTTTCGTTAGCTTAAAGAGCTAAGACACGCACAGTGGTTCAACACCATACATCAACAAAGTTTGGTAAATTAATTTAATTTAAATTTAATAATTATATATTATTCAGTTAAGATTTTTCATTTACAGATTTTTTACTTGTATAAGCTTAAATGTCATAAATTGGAATGTATAAATTATCTTATTATTTTTTCAAGCACATAAATTAACATTTCTTTCAAATATAAAATGTTAATGCTATACTGCGACTTTGTTATTTTGGATTTATTGAAAAGAGTTTCTTTGTTATTATCAGAATTCACATAAATTTACTAAATCAACTTAAGTTATTAAAGACGCTATTTTAATTTAAGAATCCTAAAATATTTAAAATACAAAAATTTGATCCTATTTTTATAAATTTTCTTTGCTTTCAAGCAAAATTAGCTAATAACATAGAATCAAATGTTATAATAAGTGATAACAAAGACTACATGGAATCGAAATGGCAGAAGAAGTTACATTTGCACTTAGCGGAAAGAGTTACACATAAAAATTCTCGAAAATATTATAATTTTTTGCTAAAAATATTTTTATAAAAGTTTATTTAGTACAAGCAAATGGCAATAAAAAAAAAAAGATAAACAAAAATAATGCTACAGTCGAATGTGCTCCGCTACCCATTTTTTATAAATCCACATTCTAGAAATCTACCGAAAAAATACTAAAATATAATGATAGCCGTATATGGTATATCGATTTCGTACTACATTCAAAATCTAATATTAAGTACAAAATATACCAGACAAAGTATAAAGTATAGAAATTATTTGAAAACATATGAATAATACAAGATATGAAATTTCTGCTTGCTTGATTGTTGTAAATGAAATATACCTTGCTCCACTGTGCATGGAGTCTGATGCACAACGAGCGCAGTCAACAATGACAGACGAGCAAATGCTCTGATGTGCGATGGGCTGCTGGGAGGCTGTTGATATATGTCGCTTGGCTTGCTTGTTTGTTTGTCTCTGCCCCCGCTCTCCCCGCTATCACATCGCTCTCTCTCTCTCCTCTCCCCCATCAGCATCATCTTCATCCACACAAGCCAGGTGCTGGGGTCGGTTTCGAGTTCGAGGGGCCATGTTGCTTGTCGTTGTCGTCGTCGTCGTCATCGTTTGTCGCATTGTCAAGAAGATGCATGTTGCTTGCCTTGCCAACGCACTGATGTCCCCCCTTTCCTCCCTCCTTCTCGCTCCATCATTTGTTGTCATTTCTTCCCCCTCGCACACCATTCTGACCGTCTTGGTGGCCATCACATTGGGATTGCTCAAAGCCGCCAAGTAGTTGGAGGGGCGCATTAAATCAGCAATTGAAACAACATCACTCATGACACGTTTTGGCCGGGTTGCGTTGAGAACGAGTCGGGCGACCATTTTGTGTGCTCGTCGTGCTTAATTTGCGTTCAACATGCGCACCACACACACATACATATGTGAGTGTAAATGTGTGCGTGTGTATTTGGGTGCCCCCTAAAGTGCATTTAGTTGCAAGCATTTATTGTTTGCGGTCAAATGTGCTGGGCAGGACAACATGTCCGACAGTCCGACAGTCCGTTCGTCGATCCGTCCCACTGACCGTCGGACCATTGTCTTTGCTGCTGCTGTGGTCCATTGTTGTAACGTTGCCCGGCCACAAATGTGTGCATGTGTGTGTGTGTGTGTGTGTGTGTGGGCAACATATTGCAACGACATAAATGCATAATTAATTTGGCTTTCTGTGCGTGTACTTAGGCGAGTATTTGTGCGTCGAGTGCTGTTTGTCCTTTACTCGACTTCAACTTGATTCTCACGTTGAACTATTTGGCCCGGTCCTCGATTGTTACCAGTCACCAGCATTCGATAGTCCACAGTCCACACTCAGTTGGTATTCGGCAGTCGCCAGTTGCTTGTTAATTAGCCCAGTCCACGCATGCGTTATTCATGAACAACAACAACAACAAAATATGGCTGCATTTCGGCACATTAAATCCCAAAAACTACACATGTGAATACACTGCTCAAAATCAGTATGATTTGAAATGCTGAAATGTGTTGAAATTTAACAAACAACATAAACAAATAGAAAACTACTCGAAACAGTAAAGAAAATACTTCAGTTAAAATCAAGAATTAATTATAAATCTATTTTAGATCATTTGAGTTTTAGGAAAAAAAGATTTCTAATTACATAACTATACTTAAAAATACTCAATAATTTTATTTCAAACTGTGTCATTTATTATACCCGCTACCCAAAGGGTAGAAGGGTATTATAACTTTGTGCCGACAGGAAATGTATTGAACAGGTAGTAAGAGGCATCTCCGACCCTATAAAGTAACATATATACATATATTCGTCTGTCTGTCTGTCTGTCTGTTCGTCTGTCCGTATGAAACACTGAATCTCAGAGACTATAAGAGATAGAGATATAATTTTTTTCGACAGCATTTGTTATGTTTGCAAGCAGATCAAGTTTGTTTCAAATTTTTGCCACGCCCACTTCCGCCCCTGCAAATCAAAATAATCGAATAACAAGCGTAGTTTTAAAGCTAGAGTTGCAAACTTAGGTATATACAATTATAGCATTTGTTATGTAGTTATGATTCCTGAAAATTTGGTTGCCATCAGATAAAAATTGTCGAAGTTATTAAAGAAATACTTTTGTATGGGCAAAAACGCCTATTTACTAGGGGTCTTAGTTGCTTTGGCTGACAATCTGGTATATTGTGCCGTCTATGGTATATTTTGAATGCGGTACTATATCGATATACCATATATACCTGTTGGTATATTTTTAGTATTTTTGCAGTATATTTGGTATATTTTGAGAATAATACCGCATAATATATTGCTTTTATTCAAAATGGGTAGCGGGTATCTCACAGTCGAGTACACTCGACTGTAGCTTTCTTACTTGTTTTTTAATTATTTTTAGACAATTTTAATGACATGTTTTTTAAATAAATTCATTTTCAATAAAATTCATGCTGAGAAGTAATTGTCTTATTCACAATATAACGAAGAATAATGAAAAATAAAATAAAGTTTATAATACAGACATACAGTACCTTTTATTATGCGCAATATATATGACACTTCGTCTTTTCTCTTTTTCCTACTCATGTGCACATCATTTGCGGCTTGCGGTTGCTTCGCAGTCAATTAAAATACTTGAAGTTTTTGCGAAAAGTGGCAAGTATTTGCCACGAAACGTTTTATTGCGTTTGTAAAATTTATAGAAATCATGAACGTTGATGCTATGTTCTCCTCCCCCTCCGTCCGTCTCCCCCGTCTGTCTCTCCGACCGTTGTCGATGTCGTTTTGCTAACTAGCAGAAAATGAAATGCTTTATGTGCACACACAGAGCTCATTAGTATCCATAATTTATGTCAAACTTCTTTATGTGAAGTGCCAGCAGTCGTCAGGAAAGTCGCCTCCTCAACCCCATCTTCTATATATATGTATGTAGCTAGAGCGACGCCAACAGCCGCCCCACAAATAATATTCCTCCAACCCGGTAGAGGGAACATTCTCAGTCTCCATTTGATTCCCATTCCATGTTGCATTCAGTCACCGACTGCGACGAAGCAGTCGACTTAAATCATAAAATCATGAACATGAACACATACTTCGACTATATACGAGTAGTAAGCGATATATACTCATATATTTTCGATGGCGGCAGACTGCGTTGCAAATAAATTTCACTTATGAGTTGAAATCGCGTTGTAATCGTTTCATTTAATGGGAAGCACGTGTGAAAGCTGCAATTTCTCAAAGGCAGCTGCACGATGCCAGCCACAAAAAAACAAAAAAAAAAACAACTATTCTTGAGAGAAGTTGGAGCACTAAAATTGCAACCGCAGCTCATTAGTGTTGGGGGCATCGATGCGACATGTTGCTGCCCCCTTGCTGCCCTCTTGTTGCTTCGGCGGCCTGTCACAAGTCAAATGTCTCAAGCGAGTGCAGCAAGTGCGAGTCATTTAAAGAGTCAGTTGTTTGGATTCCCAGGAGCATGGATATTTATAGGCAGCCACAACAGATTTCCTCCAATGATTTAGTTGCGTTCAGGCGTCAAGTAAATCATAAGCCAACGATTTTCATTATTTTTTTTTGTGCTGCTTACAAATTCGTACATAATTTATGCGTCTCTTTAAAATGCCACTAGTCGGATGCTGAGGAGAAGATGATGAAGAAGTCGAAGGACTGTTTTTCAATTAAGGCAGCGAAATGCAAATTTATGCAAATCCTTGGCCAAAAAACTAAGCAACATCCAAGTTCCAAGCTGATTCTGCTCAGTGGCCGGTCAGCATCAAGTCTATAGTCACTATACACAGACTACACTGAAGTACAGTTGCCAACGGCAATGGCAACTGGCAAAGGCATTTTGTGACATTGTTCTGCATAATTTGCACCTAGAGTCTGCAGATCGGAGGCTGCCAAACTACCGTTGAAGCTGCGAGCTCTATTGCCACCGTTAAATTAATAAAACGTAAAATTTCCCATTTTAATATTTATGAGTTTTCGCGCCGGAACGTTCCATTCCCATCCGAAATTCTCATCGCCTTTTCTCTAACAAATTCTGCATACTTTAACGCCAAGTTTCGCTCTGAGAATGAAATCATAAGAATTTACGCTTCCAACCTAATTTTGTCGCCTGGTGGTCGACGGTAGCGTGTAGCGAGAATAGAAGAGAAGGAGGGTCGAATTTGCTTCTCTCTTTCACACCATTAACTACAATTCCAAAAGGTGCGAGTTACAAATAAGAAAAGCAGAGAAGCATCCAACCACCCACGACAACAACAACAACAACAACTGAGAACAACGAGTGGAAGACAAACTGAGGCAATTTGCAAATGGAAACATTTTTTAAAGGCTCCACATTTCAGCAGCTGAATTACAGATTTTTTTTTGGAGTGCCTCATATTAAAGAGGAGTAGCTTAAGGTAGAAAACAAGAAGAATCAATTCTTATTTTTTTTTGTATAGAAATTGAATTATGAATAAATGTCATTTTATTTATTTTTTTATGATATAAAAATTTCATTGAAATAAGAGAATGAAATGATTATGTTTGTTATAAATAAATTTTATGTGAAGTTACATTGTTGACTGAGAAATAGTTATTATTATTTACCTCATATAACCTTTATTAAGTAGACAGGGAGAAAGAAATCTAAATTGAAATGTATATTGCAAATCTTTCTTGTGTAAGAAATAGTTTTCAGAATTTTATGTATTCTTTTTTAATCACAGAATGCTATTAAATTTAATGAGAAATTATTATTATCTGTTAAATGAATGACACTGAAGAAAATGAGGTCAAATGTGAAAACAAAACGATCATTTCGAAATAATGAAAGACATATTGTTTCTATAATATTGAAAATAAAATTAAAATATTTTCGGTAACAAAACAATTCTTAATTTAGAAGAACTATGCGTTTGTATATTTTAGGAAGTGTCATAGGCGTTTACCAAACAAAAGCTGTTGATATCTTCAATTCAAGTGCATATAAATCACTTCACTTGCTTGAGCAAAATTGCAAATTGGTAAAGCAAAAAGATGAAATTGAAAGATAAAGACTTAGAACACATTCGTCATCATCATATTGACCCATAAAAATCAATGCAACAAACTCGGTAAAACATTTAAGCCTGTCAGCTTAAACAACAAGGCAAATGGACAATTTTGGGCAACTTCTCTAGGGACATTTGCCCACTTTCAATCAGTCCAAGGAATTGACAAGCCAACAAAATTTGCCTGTCTCTGTCGACTCTTCAAAATATTGCCGTCACTCTTTCGCTCTCTCTTTCTGTTCTTACATTTTTTTTTTGTTGGCTTTGTGTGTGTGAGAGAGTGGACAGGTGTGTGTATGGGTGATGGGTGAAAGTAAACGTGCGAGAATAAAAAGTCATTTTTGTGTCTCGTGCCAATCGCATCGTTCATTTCCCTTAAATGCTTCATCGCCTGCCTGGCAAATGCAAGAAATGCACGCAAAGCACACAGAAGAAACCTCCAAAGAAAGGTGTGAGTGTGTTGGTGCTGGTGTGATGTGTGTGTGTGTGTGTTGGTGTGCTGCTCGGTCAGTCAAGTCGAGCGTTCACTCGCTGCTGCTCTGTCTCATTCTCTTTCTCTCTCTTCTTCCTCGTCCCGCTTGTGTTATGTTTAATTGAATGCGATTTCATTACGACGTTTGGACTGCCTTCTGCCTTCTCTTCACCTCTCTTTTCACTCTTCCTCTTCATCACATTTCGTTCATCTCTCAACTACCTTTCTCACTCCCACTCTCTCATCTATGCTTGCGCACTCTTCACGCCCTCGTCATTGAGCTGAGTTTTCGGCTCGGATTCGTCGTTGGTCCTTGTCGCTTGGACGTTTGGTTCTGGCCCAGCGGAAATTGAGGCATTATTGTGATTCAGTGATTTTGCTCTTTTGCGCCACATTCCTCGCACTCGACCAGCCATCGAGCTACAGCTTCAGCTTCAGCCTGCAGCTTGCAACTTGCCCCTTCGCGTTGATGCTGCTGCTGCTGCTGCCTTGTTGATTTTGGCATTTCAATGGGGTTTTTGTGTGTTGGCGATTCGATCAGGTTATTAAGTGCACACACGCATTGCTCGACCCGCACTCACACACTCACACAATCACACACTCACACACTCACACCAGTATTCACTCCCACACTCAGTGGGCATTCAGTTTGGCATTCAATTGCTTTGTCGTTCGTTGTGAGGTGCGAAACTAATTTGCACTGAAATTAGTTTTCTTTCTCTGCTCGAAATTGATGTTGCAAAACTCTCCCCACTCGATTTTCGCTGCATGTTGCATGTGGAGCGGAAAAAGCCCCGCAAGCCAATTCAACGCAGCATTTCATTTTTTTTGGTGGCACCATTTTAATGAGCCGCACATGTCCAGCCAACCAAAGCGACCAGTCGACTGTCCATTCAGCCTTGTTAAGCATTTGAATTCAAGGCATTAACAAGGCGTGCGGCCGTGTGGCACACACACACGGACGTGTGGCGTGTGGCATCATGATGTCAGTGATTAGTGTGGCATGCGTCATGCATTGGGGGATTTGGCAGAAGTTCGCCTGCAGCAACCAATCAAATATTGTTAATCATTAATTCCATTTGCCTCAAACTTTTGCTCGCACATCAATTGCGACACTTTCAACTAAAAGTAAATCTATATATAGAGGATATATCACTAATGAATACATTCCTGATGCTCCGAAAGTGAACCCTCTTTTTGCAGTTGCAATCCTGAACTAAGCAAGACACTGATAGCGGAAGCAAACTGAACACACTTAAGTGAAGCGCGTAATCCGAGCCACATAACAAATGCCACAGTACAGTGCAAAAATAAAGAAGCAGCTAGTGAGAACGAGTAAGCAACTGAAACTCAGGGGGAGGCGACAAGTAAAAGTAAAACCAGCAGAGCAAACTGTTAAGAAAATGGGATCAACAGGAGCTTTACACGTTTTGCTCAACTCAACTGAACTGAACTGAATTGAAACCCAAGACAACATTACCTCATCTGGAACAGCAGAAAGGAACTTCGAGACAGGACAAAGAGGGGTTTGACCATCAGCTAGCTGAGTTGCAAGCGGGATGCTTAGATGAGATGTTCACTTATGTCGCAAGACAGCAGAAGTAGGAGTACACTTAGAGAAACTAATGCTAAGAAATTAAGTCGAAAAACTATATATACAAATTCTGTATGGAATTGTTGAGTCGATATCAAAATACATTTGAGAAACTAGAATATTTTATTTGTAATTAAATGAAAGTAACTGAACACTAAAATAAAATATTTAATAGTATAATATTATTGAATTGAAATTATATTACTGAATTAAGTTAAGCTAATGTATTCAATTAAAATCATAAAAAATTGACTTTATTCTGAGATTTCTACAATCCTCACAGCGATTACTATGTTCGATTAAACCGCAAAACTACTAAAATATACCGAAGTCATATTTGGTATATCGATAAAGTACAATATACGAAATATATCATAAAGGTCAAAATATACTAGATCACCCAAAGCTGGAATATTTAGTACTATGGTATATTTTCTACTCAACAGACATTCAAGTTATACTTATGTGCTGATAATTTTTTTATTTATTTTTTTCAATATACTATTTTTGTGGTATATTTTAAGCATATTACCGCGCTGTTTTGCTTTTTTTCTTAATGGGCAGCTGGTATCTCACAGCTTTCTTACATTTTCATGTTAAATTGATGTATTACAAATTACTCTAAAGTTTGATGAAGATACATGAGTAAAGAAGCACAACTTATTCTCTCTGTGTATCACAGACAACGCATGTGACAACGTTAAACTGAAAATCATTGCACGGTCACGTGTCAATCTCTAATGCTACCCCAACAACACTGACCAAGCTGCGTCTTGGGGTTGTTGGCCAAAGTGAAACTGTCAAAACGCATTTGACTTTTGCATTGCCCAAGAAAGAACATTTCTCCTGCTCTCGCTCTCCTTTCTCTCCCTCTCAGTCCCCTAAGCCATATTGTTTCCTGCGTATAATGACGGCAGTTGAATAAGCAAACGTAATGCCTAATGACTGCTTATATATATATAAAGCTAGGAAATGGCAAAAACACAGAGGAGACGACAATGTTTTTTGGGTTTTAAATTACGGCTCTTAAGTGTTTGGCACAGTGGGTCATCTGGCGATTACCTGGCAAAGTTTCTACTGTAACTGAAATTCCGAAATGCCGTTATTTTTGGGGTATTTCTAGAGACACAACTATTACAATCTATTACAGCTGCAGTGACTATCAAAACGAGGTCAGTTTGACAGCGCTAATGCCAGCGTGAAATGATAATCTTGGCCCACTGAATGAGGCATTAAATGCTGTGTCTCTCCAACTAACAAAGCCTTAAAACGCTTCAGAACTCACATTAGATTGTAGCCCCTCCACATGCCACATTCTGTTCGGTCCCTGCTGAGACAACAAAAAGGACAACACTTAATTTCAATTGCTGCAATTAAGAGCAACCCACATTGAGGGTGGAGCAAGAGAACCCCATTAATATGAGTTTAAAAACTTGATCACTTTAAACACAAAAAAAAAAAAATGCGGACAAGAGCAAAACCCAAAAGTTTCCAACTCACATGTCTAATTAACCAGCTCTCTCTCTCACTGACTAAAGCACAATGAGGGGGAGGCAAAGAGAGAATGCTGGAGAGAAGGGGATTGTCAGCCAAAGGGTTGTCACATGTGAAGCTCACCAAGCAACTTGCTGGCGGCTGACCTTTTTTTTGCTTCTTTCTAAATCACTAGCCACAAGCTGTGGCTGCGTCAGCTCTGGGCCACAGACAGAGTCAGAGTCAGAGTCAGGGTTAAAAGGCCAGACGGCGCACCTAGTTAGAGCGAATGGTTGCTCTGGTTGCGTTGGTTGTCTGCCCGACTGACTGCGAATCATTCAACCCTTAAATTGGTACGCAATGTCAGCGATGAATTATCTGCAACCTGCTAAACAAGCGAGTAGTCAGCCAGAAGGCAACGGCCAAGGCTGGCAAGCATTGCCTTTGAGCCATTTACATAACACAGCCAGCCAGCGGGGTTAGCCTGGGGAGGGGTCAACGGAGTGCTGCCAACTCGCAGAGCTTTTGTCAAATGTCGGACGGTGTCAAAGCGTCGCGGGCCATGGCCATAAATCACAGACGGGGCCAGCGAATGACCAAAAAAATAAGGGGGACAAATCCTACAGATTGAAGCAATAATTTTACAGCAATTTAAAGTCAGCTGGGAGTGCGGAGTGCGGAGCGCTGCTTTAAGGGTCAATGAACTCTGACAAATTAAGGAATTATTAATAATAATCGACTTAATTTAATAATGAATGGACAGAGTCTTATTTTAATATACTTTTATTCGAATATGGAAATTTAATAGAGTATAATTTAAAGATACTATTTTATGGAATTTATGGAATGTTTTGAAAGTAGTTCGCATTTGAAATTATTATTATATATGATAATAACTACAGTATGCTATTCACTAGAGTGTATTAATTTACCCTAAGTCTTTCATATAGCCAAACACATGCATAAATTAAATAATATATTTAATATTGTTGGTAAAAAGTAAATATCGAAATCAAAAGTAATATTCAATGTAAATATTGCTGTATTCCAGGAATTTCTCCATAATTTACTTACATACACGAACACAAATTTTCTTAAGCACAACATCAATAGTCTAATATTAAATGAATCGTATTAAATATAAATAAAGAAATTATGAACACATAAATATAACTTCAATGTCTGCTGAATAGGTTAACTAACATTTGAGCTGCTGTGGTTGACAAACTTTGCAAACAGCTGTAATTTGGCAGCATCGACTCTGGGGGCAATTGTTGAAGGTATTCGACGAGGGAGGCTTGGCCTCAACTCAAGTGTAAAATTAAAACTCGAGCAATGAAAAATCATCAACGTCAGCCCCACACACATACACACACACGTTTACGTAGAGGGAGCCCCACAGGGCGTTTTTTAAAATAAAAAATTAAACAAGCAAAAGCAAAAAAAAAACATACCAAGCATAAAAAAAAGTAAAAACAGTAGCAACAATTTCTGTTCGAGGGGGATGCTGACAATGCGTCTGGGTGAACTACAACAACAAAAAAAATATGAGCTACAGGAACGCCCAACGATCAAAGGCAGTAAAACTGCGGGCGGAGTCATCGAGGGAGGGGAAAAGCATCTCCAGCTCCACTTTGACGAATGGCTACAGACGACGGCTGTGTGGGGACAGTTGAGAGACGGCGAACGGCGAGACGACGATGACAACGTCAATGGCGACATTGAAACCGGAAAATTGCTGCGGGTCTTTGGCAATTTATAAGCGCATCTCCCAGCTCCCCCCCTCTCATTCCATGAGCGCTCCAATTCCCAGTGCCCATTTCACAGTGCTCGCAACGCATTTATTGATAAAAATATCTTGAAGAAAAATAAAAGAATATAAAACGAAAGCAGCGCCAAAATCCATGCCTAATTGAGACGATTAGTGGGCGGGCGGCCAAAAGACACATTGACACACCCACCTCAAGAAAGAGACGCAGATAGTTAGACAGAGAACGGGAGAGAGCTGGAAAATATTTGCCATGTCAGCCAAGACGAGCAGGAAAATGTTGTGTGTGTGTGTGTTTTTGTGTGTTCAGTGAGAAGTCTCAACCTTTGACATGAACGCACCGTGTAATTTATAAACTACGAGTAAATTGTGTTCTGACGCAAGTGGCATTTGATCTCCCCAATCCCCCAATCCCTCCCGCTCCCAGTCGAGAGGAGAGAGTCACACCCTTCAGCCCCGCCTGTCATTGACAGATTACGCGTCATCACAGAAATATTAACTGTTCATTGACAGTAGCATCCCCGCCAGCTGGCATTTTCACTGTCGACAGTTTGTATCAAGTTAGCCAAGAGAACGTTGAATTGACAGCAGCTTCAACAATTGTCCAAAATCGAACAATTTACAATTTAAGTCGCTTTTCTCTACGCTTGATTAACAAAGCCTGCTCTAAATTGTCTGCACAATTTAATAAAATGACATATAAAAAGGTAACTAAAGAAAGGAAATGCTCGAATAAGTTTCTTTCGATACTTTCTTTTGATATTTTATATTCCAACATATTAAATATCTTTTTGTGCGCTCAACCCAGAGATAGTTAAGTCATTTAGGTATTTTTGACCTATAGTTACTAAGTAGATTGACAATTTCGTGTCTTTAAATTTCAAGTTCTGAAAGGTCTTAGTTACTTTATCTCTATATATTTTTGATCCTTGGATATTTCAGGATTTTCTTTACTTTAACTGGATATAGTCCTGATGGAATACTTTTGATTTACTCTAGTACCTTTCGACTTTCAGATTGTATACGTTACTAAATAATAAAGATTCTACGCAACTGCAGATCTTCAGACTCTTTAAGTAAATGTAATCCTAGTATCAGTGACTTTTGAAAGACAGATGCTTGCGTTCGACAATTAAATGTTTTAAAGTTTCAGATTGTCTAGGCTTTTCGTTTTCTTAGATAAAAATATAAATATATTATATATAATATATGTTTTAGATACTTCTGACATTTATATACATTACATAAATGCAATCTTTGTGCCCGTGATTAGATACTGTTGACTTACAGATACTAGAACCCTTTCGACTTTCAGGTTCTCTGTTCTTCCACTAGATTTAGTCCTTATCTAAGTGATTAAATACCTTCGAGCTACAGAAACTTGCGGTTATCATTAAAATGCTTAAGAATTTCAGGTTCTCTAAGCTTTTAGATAGACACATGTATTCTAACTAGACGCAATCAGAATGCCAGTGATTAGATACTTTTATCTTATAGCAGATCATATGATATTACAGACCTTCGTCTACTTTAACTAGAACAGTCACTGTAAAAGTTTCTCGCCTTTCTAGAAAAATGCAAATGCAATAAAGCCAGAAGTCTCGACTCTGCGTAAGGCAACTTAATTAATTCGAGCACTTTGTGTGCAAAAACCTCAGCCAAAAAATGTCAATAGCACAAAACTTGCGATTTTGCACCGAAAAGCAAATGGCAGAAAAATATGCCAAAAACAAAAATACAAAACGAAAGCAGTGCTCTGCAAAAGGAACTCAAAGTTTTGCCATTGCCAGTTACTTTGGTCGGCGACTTCTTCGTCATCGTTGAGGATATTACAAAATCCATTAAAATTCTATTTCCTGCCATCAAACTGCCCAAAGTTAAATAAAGCGCGGTAAGCGCTCGCCGGCCATATAAATCGGTATAAAAAGAAAAGCCAAGAGAGAAGATGAAGTAGAAGGAGCAGGGAAATGGAAAATGGAAAATGGGAGCGGTAGCGACATCGGCAGCGAAACCGAAAAATACATAATAATAATAAACGACGACAGCACACAAACAAGCGGCAAAGTTTTTGGCGGCGCAGTGCAACTGAAATTAAAGCCAACATACAGCACAACCAACTGACAAATTCTGTGGTGGGTGCGGAGTTTCATCAAGGATACAACTATAGCTGGATCTGGAGCTGGAGCTGCAAAAGTTATCGGGACGGACTTTGGCACAACTTGAGAGTTGGCGGAGCACTCGAAAGTGCAGTCGAACGTTGACTGCGTTTTAGGGCAAATTAAAGTCAGTGCAAAAAAAAAGTAAATGTAACTAAGGAGACATTGACCGATCAGGAAATGCTCATTAATAGAGCTTCTAAAGTATAATGCAGTTGTTTTTATAGAACAGCAATATGAGTGACTACTTATAATTGTCGTGTGCTTTTTAATATGAAAAGAAAGCTAAGAATTTATTTAAAATTACGAAAATAATTAGTTTTGAAATATTTATTATCATTTTTCTATACAAAATTAACAATCATACAAAATTATTATTAATGCTAATTATGGCAGCGAGCACTAGCAACAAGGCCTTCAGATAATGGGATTTAAATGTAATGATAATTTAAACACTTTTCTGCTTAGCTACATAAAGTTAAATTTCAAAATAGAATGATGACTTTTTGATTTAAAAATTAAACTATTTTATTGAGGTAATAGCTTTAATTTAAATAAATTCTTATGAAATACTAACACTGATTTCTTATATTTGTTAAATAATAGTTCAATACAATTGCTGCTAGTTACAGCATGCGATGGATTAAATTCATATTTAAAATAAACTATACTTGAAAGCATTACTTGAAACGCTAGTTGAAATATTACGTAGCCGACCAGTTGGCCGGCTAAATTGCTTACAGATTGCTACGATTTCTGGAAAGATCTCATTCGCGAAAACTCTTCAAGTACAGGGTATTCCCGAGCAGAGAAAAACTTATAAGCCAACGCAGTGAACTGCAGTTGGCAGGCGCAATGCAAAGCAAACCAAAGCAAACCAAAGCAAAGCAAAGTAAAGCAGAGCGAAGTGAAGTGAAGTGAAGCACTCTCTCATGCCAAATAGCAAATGCCAAACAAATCCGCACTCTCAGCCAAAGTCGAGTCGCATTAAAAAGGTATAAAGCGCAGTTAATAAAGTTGCAAGTGGTCCAACGGTCGTCAGCATCCTCATCTCAAGAGTCTGGATGAGGTCTGACATTTTTGTTGCTCCTCCTCGCCGACGGTTCACTCGGTTGCTCTCCTATTTTATTATGAAATGCAACGTTGCCTCCGTCGTCATCGTCGTCGTTGTTGTTGCAGTTGCCGTCGTTATTGCTTATTAATCCCAAAGCAAATGCTGGCAGCTGCAACGTTGTTATTGTGCCTGTCCAAGCATCAATAAATGTTCTACAATGCCAAACAACAAGCCAACAGCAGCAGCTCTAGTAATCCTACCCAACAACAACGGTAACAACAACTACATCAACAACTTTGCCACAACAACTACAGTGGAAGGTTGGGCAAATAAAAAGCATAGTTTAGATATAATGAATACAGCTTAACTTGGCTAAAATGAGTTGGCGTTGCAACCGCTCTGATGCCAGCAACTCACGACTACTCGACCTCAAGTCCCCTCGATCTGTTCTCTTTCTCACTCACACACTGTTGCTCTCTCTCTCTCTGTCTCTTTTTATCACCATGTTGTGGAACATATTTTGCTGCTGTTCGCAGTTTACCAGTGTTTCATCATTTGCTAGATTTGTGTACGTTATGCATAATTTCAACCACCATTTGCCAAGAATTTTCCCATAGATTTATGTTATAATTTTTGCGGATTTTCGCGCATTAAAACAGAAATGTTTCATTAGAAAACTGCAAAACTGCTCTGCCAAATGTTCACTAAGCACATAGAGTGCAAATATGTAGTCACTTTTTCTGTGGGAAAATGTACATTATTTTAGAAGGGATTATTTTGAAGAATTTCAATTGTTTTAAAGATCTTTTTGCCAGAACCTGCTTACAGCTGTAGACAAGATCAATGTTCAGGGCAGTTCGCTGTTTGGCCAGCTGCTGTTGCTGGCTATATATTTATAGTTGTCGCAACAAAAGTTCATTATTTTTTGGTACTATAAAAATGCAGCCTTGGCATTTGGTCGGCCATCGGAGCATGGAGCCAGCCAGCAAGCCACATGCCACAGTTGGAGACGGGTAACTTTTGCTACTGAAAATAAACAGCAGCCGTTACCAGTTACCAAGCCAATGGAAAACAATGAGAGGAGACGATGGACAAACAGGAGAGGAGGAGGAAGTGGTGAAAAGAGGAGAGGAACTTGTGACACGCATCTACAAACGCGCAGCCGGAAAACAATTGAAAATCTTTTTAAGTAATTTCCACACGTAATCCAACATTATTGCTTACATTTCTGTACACTATCCGCAAGTTTAACGAATCTGCGACAAAACATGTGACACTGTCAGAAATAACTATATTTAATGCTAAAAAAATATCTGATAATGAGAAAATAATAATGTCAAAAGAGTTATTAACCTATAAAGTAGTAAAGTCTACGAAAATAGTATTATAATTCTGGAGAAAAAGAAATACTTATCGTAATTACTATAATTCTTACAATTGTTAAAAGTAATGGCAAGTAAAAACAAGTAAGAAAGCTAAAGGCAAGTATGAGATAGCTTTTATTCCTACTCTTTACATACAAACTGCATAAGGATATTTAGACTTTGGAAATATTTAAATTCTTAAAATTGCTAAAGAAAATGGTAAGTAAATAAAAAATATTTCGACAAAATGAATAAACGATAAAAATGTTTAGCCTAAATGAAATTATTATTGCGAAGAAACTAGCACATTAATATTGCAAGCTGAATAGTTGAGATACTCAACTTTTATTATTGTTGATTTTCGGTTTGCTTTAAGTCACAAGGAAAATACCCAAAAAAATATGCCAAGAAAGTGCAATGTGCAATTGTGCAGTCGGAGTAACGAGTAACAAATTGCAGATGCTGCATGTTTTTAATTCATTTCCAGAACGAATGAAAGGGAGCAGGAAACGAGGAGGCACTTGTCCCTGGTTACTCTTATTTCTTGAAACAATAAATGGAACCACAAGTGAATAGCGAAAGGGATTACTGAATGCAGAGAAGAGGCTCAAGCACAGTTCTTAGCACAATTCGAGAATATCAAATATTGTGAATCGAATGAGATCTGAATTAAATATTTAACTGCATTCATCATGTACAATTGCAGTATAAATAACAAAGACAGATGAACTACTTCGAAAGCAATAACCGAGAAACGATGTTGTCGACCGGCTTTAAGGGCAAGTCAAATCGAGAGAATTTTGTGTTGCATGAATAAGTAAGTGAACAAACAAGCCTGTTTCTCGTTATCGACAGCCAAATGACGAAAACGATTGAAAACAATTTTCACAACAATTGCGAACGAGTTTCGCAAGAGGCGAAGGCAAAAGGATAATAGAGTGCTGAAAGGACTTTTGCTATTGTATGCCGTATTTTGTTTATTGCCTCGTCAATAATTTATGCAAAATAGTTAAGTCAGTCACTGATTGCTGCCGGGTGGTGCAAGGCACTTTCCTATACATGCAACACACACTCACACATGCACACACACACACATACACACAAATGTTGCACGCTTTTCTTCGTCATGCGTCGACACACTTGTGTATTATTGTTAATATGTCAACTAGTTATAATTGTTGGTAAATCGCAACAGTAATTATTTCCAGCACAAAATTGTTGCCCATTTATTAAAGGTTTAAGAACGAATCTATTTATGTGTAGATACTTTTAGATACATATATACCAATTAATTATACCCGCTACTCATAGGGTAGAAGGCCCTCGCAAAATCGATAAAAATCTCTAAAAAGTCTCGAATTTCGGTACAAATAATAATAAAAGCAGTATTTATGATTCCTGAAAATTTAGTTGCAATCAGATAAAAGTTGTAGAAGTTATTTAAGAAATTCTTTTGGATTAGAAAAAAGTTTATTCCATACGGGTCTTAGTAGCTTTGAAAATCTGGTATAAATATACCAAACATAAACATTTGTATTTTTGCGGTATATGAATTCGGTAAATTTTATTAATAATATCGCATTGTTATGCTTTTATTCACAATGGGTAGCGGGTAACTCACAGTCGAGCACATTCGATTGTAGTTTTCTTACTTGTTTTTACTTGATTCGCTTCTATAGATCACAAAGGATAAGCGAAGCTGGCCAATTCAAAAGTCAATTAATGCGCCTCATCTAAGAACCATCAACAAAAGCCTGGGAGTTAATAATTAATGTGCAGAATGCAGAAAGCTACTTGGCTCCTCGACGAGCTCAACCAATCTCTCTTATTCATTTGCCGCCTTGGTAATTACGCTTAACTATCTCATTGTGAGCAACCAGACGAGAGAGTGGAAGCAAGGTTTTCCAGGCGTTGAATTAAACATGCGGCACCCACGCCAATGGCAACTATACGCCGCCGATGAGCTTAACCCCAATCCCAGGCTCATGCTTGAAGCTCGTGCTGGGAAAAAAGGAGACGGAACAGAAGCTGATGCTGAAGCTGGAGCGGGCGCTAAAGCAAAGACGTCTATGCCACGTTGGAAACAATGAACCCAAGAGACAACCAAATGACACTTAATTTTTCAAAATAGTCGACGACTCTAGCGACAAGGCCCCAGGGAAGATAGTAAGGTGGATAACGCGAGGGGAGGAGAGAAGAGAAGAGGCGACACCTGTTCTATACTTTAAGTGCAAAAATCTGTATAAATACATGCGTGTGTATGTGTGTGGGTGGGTGTCTGCTAGTGTTTGTTTGTGGGGCGGGCTGATGCCTTGCTGCGTAATTTGTCGCCCGAGTAATTAGTAAGATTTAAATTGCTTCTCGCTGCCTTCGTCAGCCGCTGTTGTCTCCTCCTCCGCCTCCGCCTCCTTCGACGCCCTCTTCCCCCTTAACTCCATTTAACGGTAAAGCAACACTTAGACTTCTATTAAATGCATTAAGTGCTTGTCGCTTCCAACTTTTGTCTAAGCGTTTCAATTAGTTTTCATAGTCGCGAGATATCTCTCTGCTGTACTTCCTTCTCTCCCACGCTCTATCCTTCTATCTCTTTTTCACGTTAAATTAGCACAAATTGGAATTTAATTATAAAAAATGTATTTCAGCCTTCACATACAACATCGTCCCACTCATTTTCTGGTTTGGTTTACCTGCAAATGTTTCTGTAATTGTTCGCTCATTAGAAATGTTCGCTTACCTGAAATGAAGAATGAAATGAAAGAAAAATTAAAATATATTTAAGACTTGTAATTGTTAGATAAACAAACATTATTTACAGTTTAAAAATTCTTTTATTTCATTTTAATATGTGGCAAACATTTGCTTATTTATTTTCAAACACATTCACAAATAATTCTCAAAAGTATTCAGACACATCAAAAACATTCCTCGATTTTACAATATATATTTTTTATTTTTCGACAAAAATGTTTCACACAAATTGGAGAAGATGCCATATCAACTGGAGCCATGAGAGAGACCTGCAGCTAGGCAACCTGAAGGTAGAGCTCACAAATATCAAGATTGCATTTCCCATTTCTAATTGCTCACATATTTTCATATATAGAAACGCTGTGAGGAAGTTGGCGTGGATAAAGAATATGCTGTGTATGAGAGACGAATTCGACTCGATGCACTCACCGTGTTTCTATTGCTGCATTCGGCAATGACGATTATCTTCTGTACATTACTGATAAAGACATCTATGGTAAATTATTATTAAAATGGCACTTTATACATGTCTATAATATGCTCTTTAAGCACACTGAACTCATCTTTATCGATGTGTTACTCTATGGGTTAGCAAGTCTGTTCATCATTTTGGTGTTGAGCATCAACTATAAGGAAGCAAATAAGAAATGTGTCGTATACGTAACGTCGATAATTGCCGTCATGACTCTGGTCTCAGTTGGTGTGTATAAAATGGTATCATATATATCAATCGGATTCTTAAATAAAATAATACTTCGCAGATATGGCAATTCATTTCATTCATTACTATGCCCACTACTGGGATCTCACATTCGTCTACGACACCTATGTCCTCTTTGTGATTTATATGTTCATGCCCATGCCTACGGTTAAGGCTCCGGTATTGCTTGGCTGCTCCACAAGTTTCTTATACATTTTGTTCTTTTTCATCGAGGAGATCTTCTACCATAATGTTGAGATCACACATATCGACACTTTGCTTAATATTTCCATCGATTTGGTCGATTACATTTGGTTCAATTTGCTGGGAACGTTCTTTCGCCTCATGACCGATATCATTGTACGTTCATCGTTTCTCGAGCGCCATCAATTTATGACCGAGGACATTATGCTCAAGGGTGCTCGCGAGCAAGAGAAGATGCTGCTCCACAGCATTCTGCCACCGCAAATAGCCCAACCCTTCCAGGATGATATTCGCAGTCGCATTGCGCTGTCGGGCAGACGACACGGAATGCGCAGTCGCCATCAGCAGACCAAGGAACGGATTATGGCCATTCAGACACACCCGGATGTGACTATACTCTATGCGGATGTTGTGAACTACACCCACTTGACCACAACACTGTCTGTGGAAGAGCTGGTCACGGTGCTGCACGATCTGTATGCCAGCTTTGATGTGGCCGCCTCTTTCTACAGGACGCAACGCATCAAGTTCTTGGGAGACTGTTATTATTGTGTGGCTGGTTTATCGGTGCCCGATCCTGATCATGCCAAGTGTTGCATCAATTTAGCGCACGCCATGATTGCACACATTCGGGATGTGAGGTAATTATGCGTCTTTTTAGATTTCCTCCACATATTAAGAATTACTATACCAGGTGTGTACAGAGTAGAAGGTTTATTTTAACTGGGGATCCACAGAAAATACTCATATATGTATGTAGGCAGAGCATGCAAAGGAAATAATGATAATATTAATGTCTAACAGTTTGTTAGTCTGTTTATTCCTATGAACAATAAGATCTCAGAGGCCATAAGAGCTAGTGAACCTACATAGTGCGGATATCTTCATATAAACTAAAAGAATACTAAAATACTATTGCACTAAAAATATACCATAGATTCCTCCAGCGGTCAGATCTAGGTAATCACGAATATTTAGTATTCTATTGTGGTATATCGATATACTGAAATGAGGAGTGTGGTATGTTTTAGTATTTTTGGTATATTTTTGTTTTATATGTATTTAAGTAGTTTTTCGGTATATTTTAAAGTAAGGAATACAACATTTGCATAGGTTTGTTTATTTTTATATTTGTATTTAAGTATATTTTTTGGTATATTTTATCAAAAGCGGTATCAAAGAACATTTTGTTTATAAACTTTACACTATTTTCTCTAAATTCTTTCATATTTTTAGAGAGTCACGCAACTTGGACATTGATATGCGCATTGGAGTTCACTCAGGCAGTATTCTAGCTGGAGTTATTGGTTCTGCCAAGCTGCAGTACGATATTTGGGGTAAGCCCTTCTTATAGATTTATATATGGGAGAATGTATTCCGTGTATTTTAGGCGAAGACGTTGTGATTGCCAATAAACTGGAGTCGACGGGAGTGCCAGGACACGTGCATATTAGCGAAAAAACACTGTCGCTCATGGTTGATCATAACTTTGAGATACTGCCAGGCACTCAACAGGCTCGAGATGATATTTATCTTCGAGAGCATAACATTAAAACTTTTCTAATTGCGGCTACCGATATGACGAATACTCCAGCTACTAGTAAGATGTCCACGGCATTTTATGTACTTCACCCTAAGGACAAAAGCAAACCAATAAATTTAAATGTTCACGAGGAATTGCGTAAAGAATTCGCGGAGATGCCAGCGGGAATTTTATCGTAGGTGCAGTTAAGCTTTTAGTATATATATCCGCTTAGTAATTACTTATAATGCCAGCTCCATGTTTAAATTTTTGAGTCACAAAGGCGGTGGAAGACGTCCATTACTTGGATTCTTTTTCTTGAACTTTCGCGATCCCACGCTTGAGTATAATTTCATGCAAGAACCAGACCATTTGTTCAAATATTGCATTCTTCTATCCTGGGTGGTTTACATAAGTCTATTCTATGTGCAGACTGTGGATAATCATACATTGCATAGCGTCAACTATGTGATGCATGCGTTAAGTTTCATATTCCAGACTGTCGTCGTCTTCATCATGTGGTATAAATGGCTGTGCCATTGGCGTTATCACAAACAGGTGCACAGATACTCCAAATACAGTTGCTTTATATTCTATTGTTCTCATGAAATACAACGCAATCTCATTGCCCGCCTCTGCATTTATATGTTCACCATCTTGATGTACTTTCTGATCATAGGCTTGGTGTTGGTAAGTTTAAGCAGTTTGGGATTTTATTTGATGCTTTTACATACAATACATAATTCTTATTTCTGTTTAGATGGATTGCGATCCGACCGAGTTTGTGGTCCTTCATATTGAGAGTAAACTGTATCTTTACGAGATGAGCAGAAGTGTCTGCTTTCAGCCTTGGGTGCTCACCAAAATGCTTTGCCTCATCATTGGCGTCACACTCATATTTACTGGCATTCCGCTGACCGTGAAAATTGTGGTCGGCATTATAGAGGCTTCCATTTATGCGATTGTAATATTCTTTCAATATGATTATTTGTTTCGCAATAGCAGCTCAACGAATCCCACATTTGATCCGGAAATCTGTCATTGTCTATTGGTGTCGATCACATTGTTGAGTCTCTACTTTATGGAGCGCCAAGTGGAGTTTAACAACAAGATCAACTACAAGTGAGTGGGAAAATACAAATTTAATATTTTATTTACTTTTGATGTTTAGCTGGCGAATGGAGTTGCTGAACAAGCAGCAAGATGCTCACATCACCAACAAATCGATAACTATATTGCTGCACAATTTGCTGCCCACTCATGTTGGTAAGTCATTAAGAAATTTGCCTATCCAACTAACATATTAAATAATATTTTAATGCAGTTAAATTGTATATGACTTCGCTGGAGAAACACGAATTGTATTTCGAAAGCCACAAGATGGTTGCAGTGATGTTTGCTACGCTCAAAAACTTTGAAATGGACATGTCCAAGTTGCGTTTTCTCAACGAGATTATCTTTGAATTCGATGCAGTTGTAAGTTTAAAATTCGAATTCCGTTTAAAGAAATTTTAGTTATATCTTAGTTATTGCTAGTTATCGCAATATAAAAATGAATGCCTCGTGGATAAAATCAAAATTGTTGGCTGCACTTATATGGCTGCTTGTGGCTTGCATATACGAGAGAAAAGATCTCAGACTACTTTAAGCGAAACTGAGATCTCCTGGAGAGATCGTCATGCAAGTCCTACGGCAAACTCTCTACGACGAGAAGGTAAGCTTCATTACAGCTATAGAAATTGACTGCTATAAATTTGTTTAACAGTGTCGAGAGCCAAAAAACATATGGAATCATTTGCGCTAAAAACTCAAGGAGTGACTTCTCATCCGAATGATGAAGTTGTCTTTGTGATAACCTTGTTTGCCTTGGATCTGATGCGCACAGTTTGGACCATCAATAAGGTGTATAAATCGATTCCCTTGGACAAAATGTTTGCCGGCGAGCTGAGTATTGGGATTTCGAGTGGCGAAGTCATGGCCGGCGTGGTGGGCGCTTCACAGGTGCATTACGACATCTGGGGCAATCCGGTGAATATGGCATCGCGGATGGATTCGACGGGTGTGCCGGGCTTTATACAGGTTACTGAGGAATCGGCTGTTATACTGCGACGTTGCGGATTGGAATGTGACTATCGAGGCATGACATATGTCAAGGGTCGCGGCATATTGCCAACGTATTTCGTTGGCATCGATGATAATCTGGAGTTCAGAAGCCCAGACGATTGAATGGAGAAAATGTGTAACCAATATACTTTATATATATATTTTGTTATGATTATTCAAAGGGTATTCTTTTTTATTTATTCCCCCAACGGTCAATTCGAAACACACACACACGTGTTTGATAAAAATAAAGACTGCCCTAGGGACAATTGTCGGTCAATTTTAGTGAACTGCCAAGCGAATTTGTCTTTGACAAACGACAATTTACACTACCTGCTCCCCATGGGCAATTCAACTGCGAAACGAGCTGCCAATCAGCTGTAGATTGTAATTGAATGCGCGTTTAATTAGTAAAACTAACTTTGGTTAATTTCGTGTGTTTTGAGTTCGAAATGCTGCTCTAATATTCGTCATTAATTTGCAATATTGCGCATTCGCATTCGGCAAATCACAATCGCAAATCACATTCATAAAAGCTTAGTCTGCCCCCTGGTCTTAATACCCCCCTCTCCACACCTCTTACCAACAGTGGTGGCTGTCAAAGCCGTAATGTCGTAACGTGGCACTTGTCAAAAATCCAATTAGGCGACGTTTTCGCCATTTGCATTGACAAATTTGCGAGCACTAATGAGATGGCTGATGGCTGGAGGAGGCAGGAAGAGAGAAGGGGGGAAGAAGCCATCTATCCCATGTGGCTTGGCCACCCTTGCAAATGTCCTCGATGCTAATGAGAAAGTGTTGTGCAATTATGATTGGCCTTGACAACAATAGGCAATATAATGTGCGACAATCATGCGACAGCCGCAAAAAGCCTTTTAAGCCAACGCTGCAGAAATGAGCTTCAAATTATTAAAGTCATGAAAAGCAATATTAACACTTTATTGATATATTGAATAAATATTTAAATCAAACAGTTTCTCCAATGATATTAAATACAAACGTTAAATATAAATATAAATGCAGAATAACATGAATTCAAAATATGTTTCTACAAATCAAGACATATATATTTAAGTTTTACTTATTCAAAATCATCTATAAGAAAAAAAGCACTTCTTGAATTCAAGCCTAGTAAGAAACCTATAGTTGAGTGTGCTGGACTGTGAGATACCCTTTGAATAAATGCATAACATTGCGCTATAAATATGAAAATATACCGCAAAATACTAAAAATATGACAAAGGCTTGGTAAATTGATATAGTACTACATTCAAAATATATATTTCTTACAAATTTAAATCAAACTTGATCTGTGCAAACATAAGTACTGTTGAAAATTTTATTACATTCTAATAAAAGCCTTAAAAAAGAAAATTTTTATAAATATTAAATTAAGTTAATATAAAATTTAATCTAGCATATATTGCGTAGATTGGAGATCTCGATAAAAACCTATTGAGAGTTAATAAAAGATGAATTAAATTTGTGAAGCATTAACTCTTTTAGTATATTTTGAAACATCGTTTACAATGACCATTTAAAAAAGTTTTCTTTTCTTTCCGTGTGCAATTTTAACACATTGCCAAATGTTGCTACAAAAACAATTAGGAAATTATGAAGTTTTCATCGGATCATCGTTTGCCAGCTCGACCCACTTTCTGTGGCATTGCTTAAGGGAATCGTAAAGGATACAAATTGCATACATATTTAACAAACTGACAGCGAGGCGTGGCAATGGGAATGGGCTATAGGAGCAGAAATGGACATCGACGAACGTCAAGACGTGCTAAATGGGCAAAAGAAAGTTGCAATCAAAGGCAAAAATGCAAGATGTAAGCACTCTGCACTCTCTATTCCCCTCGCCTGTTGCCCTTCTGCTTAAAAAGTGCCGTCTGTGTTGCGTGTCTATCATTTGGTCAATCAGTGGCAAAGCCACGCCCCAGTCTCATGACTTTCCGCCCCCTATAACACTGCCCGCTCCCCTTTCCACGCTCCCAGCTGCTGCTGTTGTGTGCAGTCAGCCAGGCAGTTAAATGTTAGACGCATTCTGAGCTTGCAACAGTAATAGAGAGAGAGAGAGAGAGAGAGACATAGAGAGTGAGAGGGAAGATGGACAGTTGTGCAGATGATTTGGTGGCATGGCGCGTGTCCAACGAGAGATGTTTCCACTGTGCAACTGCTGGGTAAAATCGCTGGCATCTCTGGTCTGGTTTGTTCTGGTCTCTTTTGCTTTTTGGCCATAAACTTCGCTTACGTGACAACTTTAGTTTATTTCTTAAGTTGAACGGGCGCATTATGCGTCTCAGGACACGCCGTTCTCCCACTCTCCCTCTCTCGCTCTCTCTCTCTCTCTCTCTCTCTCTCTCTCTCTCTATGGACTCTTTCTCTACTGTTTCGGCAGCCTGCTGCTGACGACGACGTGTTGCTGCTGTTGTAGTTTTTTGCCAGAACAAACGCTGCAACAGCAACAGCAGCAGCAGCCTGAAGGAAGTCAGCAATTTGTGCCAATGAACATAACACATGTCTCACTGGGACACAGGGTTGTCGAGTTTTGCGAACATTTAGTCAAGAATTGAAAGAGTTGCAACGAAAATAATTTATTTATTTACTGACTTTTTTGTGTCTACTGCAACACTATGAAAATGTACGTTTTCAATTAAGACAAAATTTATTGAAGCATATTGAAATAGATAAATGATTTCCATTTCCATTAAAATATGAATTACAAGAAAATATAAAATATATATTTTCATTACTCTACAAAAATACAATCTTTGAGCATACAAATCTTGATTTCAGACGCTTTTCAATCTAAAAATCATATTTCAAGATATTTTGTTTTATGATCGTAAAAATATTAAATGAAGATTTATAATCTACTTTTCAAGCTGCATTTTTTCTCTCTGTATAATAATTATAATATATATATATATATATATATATGTATATATATTTGGATATTGTAATCATATAATACAATACATAATACAATACAAAATGTGAAGTTAAAAACTTTCTGACTTGTTCTACATTTATCAATATATAAAGTATTCAAATTATTAAAAAGAAAATTCAAAACTCCAATCAATCAGGTTTTATCGAAATGTAACAAATAATATTTAAGTTAGCTAAAGCAGTTAAGTTGTCAAGCATCTTTATAAGGTAGAAACACTTTCTCGCCCCGTTTACTGTCGCGAAATTCAGCTGGGTTTTTGGCAAGCATACTCTTTGTATTTAGGTGGAATACGAGAAGTAATAGAAGAAGCAAAAGAAGAAGAATAAAAGATAGAAGAAAAAACGCTTTACGTACGAGTGCGAGTGCGAGTGCGAGTATAACCTAGATTTGTTATGACATAAAATTATTACGAAAAATGGTTATTACCCCGTTTACGTTTGAGTGAACACATTTGTACGTGTTGACAATTTGTTAGCTTAGATAATGTTACAGTTGCTGCAACAACAATGCCACCGGGCGAGTGTTCAGAGTAAAATTAGAAAAGGGACAAAAAGAGTGGCATCATCATTGCGTGCCTTTAGCTTTGCTTTTCTTTTCTTTTCTTTTCGATTTCTTTGCTTCTTTTTTGCCCCTTTTTTTGCCATGACGATTTTATAAAATACGCTTTGGCTTTGGCAAAGGGTTAGCCATACAAACACACACACCGACACATTCACATGTGTGTGTGTGCAGAGTGAGACGCACAGCGGGTGTGACAGTTGGTCTGTGCGTGTCACAAGCCTGTCATTTCGGCTGCCACGCCCCCATCGGCGCCTCCACATTTGCCGTTGACATGCCGGCATTTTAAAATTCCTTCATCGCATTTTGTTGGCATGGAAATTGTGAAAAGTTTAAAGCTAAAGCTCCCACTGTCTCTGCGATTTTCTTTCGTTTTTCTCTGATTGCCAAAGCTACTGTGCCAGCTGTTGCCATCGTTTAGCAGGCAGCAGCGCATCCCACAGACTATCCCAGAAATCCCAAAACCGGATCCCGAATCCCCAACTCCCAGCTCCGCAACTGGGCGCCAATTTTATTGTCACGCTGATTGTCACAATCAGTGGTATTTGCCTTTGACCAAACTGAGCTTCATTGTTTGGCATCTGCTTCTTCTATTTTTTCCAATTTCTTCCTTTTTTGTCCCCTCCTCCTCCTCTTAGTCCTGTTCAAGTTCGGTTTGATGTTTGGCCAAAATTGGCAGCATTTGTGCAAATTTTAGTCGAGTTTCAAGTTTTTAAATAAATTTGGTTATGGTTGTGCGAACCGCATCGCAACGAAACGAACTAAAACGAAACGAACTAAAAAGAATATAGAATAAAAAATAAAAAATAAAAAAACAAACCAAAGAATTGATAAACGGAAAAAAATTGCTATAAAAGTAAATTCGAAATCTGTCGCGAACCGAATTGAGTTTAATTGGCATCGGGTTTCCTTTTGGCTACTGAGCTGAATGCCAATGAGTTAAAAGTTGCTGCATTAGCTCCACCATAATAACTTTTTGCACTCAAAGCAAAACATGTGTTTGACAAATATTAACTTGACTTTTTGCCAAGAGCCAAGGGCCACAAATCGACTTTTTCGTGTTGTATATTCAATTTGCTAAAGTATTCCATTTTTGCAGATGTAAATTAAATATAAATGCCTTAAACACGTTTAACTGTGTGCTTATATCATTGCATAGCATGTTAATTAAAGATACGAATATTTGGAATATCAATTAAATCCTAAATTATACATACATTCAAAATATACTATAATGTGCTAAATATACCACATTGTCAGCCGATTGCAGTGGTCGAAAGTATTTCTTAAATAACTTTTTTTATATTTATCCTATTATCATAAATACTATAGCTATAATGTTTTACAACATTTAATATGTCAAATTTTTAATGAAATATGTTAATGGAAAACCAAAAATAAAATTGCAAATAGATGCAACGGTTAAACTTTCACTTAATTAAATCTTTGACCTATTTGCAAATGTTGCATATAAACGAAATTAATTGTTGTAATTGATTAATTGCGGTTCACAGAGTTACACACTTACATCATGTAACTCATATTCACATGTGAGTGGGGTAAATGAATAGACAGACACACTCATATGCGAATGATTTGCGTAATTCCGCAACGTTTTACATTTCAAATTCCGCGTGGTGAATATACAATAAAGTTGCCTCTAGTTTAGAAACTTGAACACGACGCCCGAGAGCAAACAAAACTCTGAACCACTCAACCACACACTCAACCACTCATACATACATGAGTAGACTCGCACACACACACTTATACAGTTGTAGATACACTATAGACACGCACACAGCAGCAGCGCTAGAGCAGAGCGTAATGCGTACTATCCTGAGGGTATTGAATTAATGTCAAATTAGACTTCAAAATGCGTGTAAATTTCACGCGCGGTTACAAATGAGAATTTTATATACGTGGATATGTCTGTACAATCAGCGCAGTAGCAAAGAAAAAAATGTGAAGCGAAACTTCAAGCCACAGGAATAAACAACAGCAACAGCGACAACAGCAGAAGCAACGGCAAATTATAAATCCACTGGGATAACAGTGAGAAGAGCGAAGCTATGAGAAGTGTCTGTGCTCACCCACATTCTATAGCCTGAGGCCAACTGTTGGACTATCTGTCTCCCTCTCTCTCTCTCTCGCTCTCTTTATCTCTCTCTCAACTTACAAGAATTCTTGATGCACACATTTTATTCCTCATTTGCTTTCGCCTCCCTCTGCAGCTTTCAAGCAGGCTCAAGCGAAATTTCTCTGCAGCTTTTAAGTGTTGCTCTTTGGTTTTTGGCTGCTTTTTTTCTTGCGTGTCTGGTGATTTGGGAAAGGCTCATTACCATCATCACCTGCACAGTCAACTAGTAAAGAAGAGAGGGTGAAGATGGAAGAGAAGGATAATCATTGCTGCTGTGCTCGCTGCGGGGGCACGCGTTAAGCTTGAGCATTGCGTCGGGTGTTGCATGTGTCACAGTTCTTGTTGCTGCGGTTTTTGCTGTTTTCATGTTTATTAAGTTGCCAACAAACTGTGTGCGGAGGCCTCAAGCCCAAGCCTCCTTATGTAGTGGGTACATTGAAGAAGGAATAAAAGCGAACTCGCGTTCTCTTCAACTGAAACTTCTTTTTCATAACAAAGTTTAACTAAAATTGTCTTTAATTTTCTATTCGATTTTTTACTATCGAAAAACTATACTTTATCTTTAGATTTACGTGTTACACAACAGATGAGTAATAAAGTGATTACACAGCTGTGCTCATTAAAATAGCAGTGCCTACGACCTACACGTTTAAAATATATCACTTCAAGGCAAAATTTGAATATAACAGCTTAATGTATTTATTTTTAAATAATTCAACAAATTTTCATTTTGGGTAATTCAATATTTTAGAGCATATGAAGTTCACTAAAATAGCAGTGTTAAAAGAAAAATATAATCATGTTTAAAATAGCTTATATGTTAAATAACTAAATACTAAATTAGAATTTGATTACAACCTAATATTTTGTTGTGTAGCCTTATTGGCCTCACACTAACGTGGTATAAAGTCCACCAAATCCTCGCAACGTTTGCGGGGAATCTGGCCCCAAACCTCCTGCATAACTAGCCAAAGCTGCGGCTTAAAAATCGAGGATTTTTTGACTACTGGTGTCCCTTCTAAGTTCTCAATCGGATTTAAATCGGGGACCATGGCATTATGTTAATTGTTTCTTGGCCAAATGCATTTGTATTTAACATTTTAAATTCTCTCATATGATCAATATTTTCCGCAATGTTAGACGCTCAACATTCCTCATTTTAAATGTATCGATGCAATATTATGGTAGTAAAGATGCTCTTAAAATTCAAACAACAAAATAATATTATATAGCACTTGGAAATGCGTTCGTCAAACAATATTTTGGCACAAAAAAATGCTTTAAGCATTGAGTTGCATTCATTTGCATTGCTGATCCGAAGCTCACATTGCGTATACGCAATGCTAAAAGAGTTGCAATAAAGAGCAACAGAACACAACAAAAAAGATAAGGAAAAAGAAGGCAGCATCGACGGAATCAATGCGTTGAAGATCAAAATGAAGAGATATTAAGTTCACAACGGTCTCTGAAGAGGGGCTTGGGGGAGGGAGATGGGTAAGCTGCCACAATCCGCAGCGAGTTGAATGACAGCGTTGTCCCGAAACGAAGTCATTTGAGCTGCACAAGGAGGCAAATGCAAGACTCATGTGTGTGTGTGTGTGTGTGTGTGTGTGTGGGTGTGTGCCTAGGTGGATGGGTGTGTGTGTGTGTTGCTTTGTGTATGTGCGGTTAGGAAAGCTGCAAATGCGCTTTCAGTTGATTAAATTAAATCGCTAAAGCAGCAGCAGCAACAACAACAACAGCAGCCAGAGTTGCAACTATGAAAAATGCAGTCAGACCCAAAGGAGTTGCCCCAAAGGGGCGTGGCTGCGGCCAATGTACTCAGCGTAATGGCGACAAAGTCACAGCGAAAATGTCGACAACGACGACCGCAAAAGTATTTACCTATTTTTTTTCGTTGCTTTTGTTTTCTTTTCTCTTAGTACTTTTTTTTTTTGGCTGCCTGCCTGGCATATGAAGACGACGCGTCGTCAGCAGCATCTTCTCCACCTGCATCCCAATTGTGATACAAACACACACACACACACACACATACAGAGAGAGAGAGAGAGAGAAATATACCCACACAATGCAAGCGTTGCCATCGCTGCACTTCCGTTTCCTGGTGCTTTGGTTTTGCTATGGCTTCAGCTGCTCTTGCGCTGCGCTTCATTTCAAGTATGTTTCCTGCTTGCCAATCTCCTTTACTCCTTCACTCCTTCATTCCCGTGACCCTTTTTCAAACAATAACTTATCGAGGAAAAGTCGATTCTCTGCTTTGCTATTTTTTTTTGTTGCTTTGCTTTTTGTCAGTGTCTTGTCTTGTCTTGGCTTGAGGGTTGCTTGCTACTGGAATGGGGTGGCTGCTCTTGAGTTTGTCTTCAGGTTTCGCATCGTGGGATTAGAGATTTTTGTCAATGAAGGTAATTTGCGGAAGATTTTGTCTAGAATTTCAATTAGATTGACGTTTTCTTGTGCTGCACTAAAAATGTATTTTATTTTCCCCAAATTGCCAACAAAAAAAAAAAGGAGACGTCTTGAAATTGGGGTTGCCAGTTTCTAGTTGAAATCGCTTTATGTGATTTTACTCTTCTCTTATTCTTTACGATTTTTTCCTGCTAAAGTTGCGTAATTAATTTTGAGGATTAGTTTTTATTCTCTTTGCTGCTTTTGCTGATAATAAGTTGATCTCATACTCTTACCTCTCTCGTTTTCTCTGTTCATATTTCATCATTAAAAGGCATTAGCATTAGCCAAGTTATATGTATATACATATATCTCGGTGACCCACATGCCAACTTGAGAGCTAATTAAAGCATCTAACTTATGCTCACACACAGTTAACTGGCATTCAGCACTGGAGTCACTTAATGCAAGATGCAAATGACTTTATTAACTTTGGCCATAACACAATCAACAACTTGCAAATGCCGCAGCCAGGCAGGCAGCAGGCGATAAAGCCCAGCCACCACAAGAGCAACAAGCCCCAGCTCAATGCCCAAGTCTCATGCCCAGGCCCAGGAAGAAGGAGCTCCCAGCAGCCCCATTCTCAAACCCAAACCCCAAAGCCAACGTTGGTCAGCACGTGAGCGCAAAAGGTGGAGAGGAGACGCCTCGCTGCAATGGTTGCCATAAGCCGCGAGAATTATCAGTTGGCAAAATTAATGCTAATTACTTGAAAAATATATGAGCGACGTTTGTCGGTCTCGTTTTTTGTTTGCTTCGCATTTCTAAGAATGAAAAAAATGGCGAAATTCCCCATTCTATCAACTGTTATAATTTTTGTTGTTGTTGTTGTTGCATTTTTTGCTCAACAAACGTTTTGTTGCATATCCGCTGTGCCAAAGAAGATGCATAAAATATGAAACAAATGCGGTGCGGACATGACAGTCGAAGCAAAAAAAAAAATACAAAAAAAAATTATGCTGCACAGTGGATGGAAATAAGAATTTGCTAAATTAGCTTTAATTCTAAATATTTTATTCAAAGTTAATTGTTATTTAGGTAAGAAATTTGAATATAAACTATAAAAGCTAGGCTGAATTAAGTGTGAGTTAATGATTTATTCAATGCAAAATACTAAATGATATATTCAAACTTGATTGTTATTTAGAGAAGAAGCAACGCAGTATTGGATTTTAGTTGAAATAAAATGATTTATTCAATGTGAAATTAAATTTAATGCTAAATTATATAGTCAAAGTTGAGTGTTATTTATGTAAAAAATTACAGTATAAAAAAACAATAAAAACTTAGAATTAAGTATTAGTTCTAATTGAATGATTTATTCAACGCAAAACTAGATTTATAACTGAATAATTTATTAAAAAATAATTGTTATTCAGGTAAGAAAATTGGGTATATATTTTAAGAAATAAAAGAGCTACAGTAGAGTGTCGAACTAGAAATTTTTTATAAAACCATATTCATCAAATATACCGAAAATATATTTGGTACATAATTATGCCATCTCTATCTTATATAGTTCAGACAGGCGTACAGACGGACATAAAAGTAATGCATTTTTAGATACAGTTAGAAATAAAATAATGATTTCAATGCAAAATTAAATTTAATACTAAATAATTTTAATGGTAAAATATGACAAAGTAATTTGAAAACCTCTAATCTAAGAAATAAAATAAAATGATTTATTCAAAGGCTGTTCTTATTGAAATAGGGATCAAAATTATCTTAAAATTTTATTCCCTTTTTTGAGTAACTATTTGCCTATAACACCCATGGTGTTTTGGGCGATGCGCATCCGTACTCATAATGAATAATCATAAAAATTGCATAAATTATGTGCCGACGCCGTCTTGCTTAACGCCTCCGGCGGCAAACGGCAGACACCGCCGTAGAGTCCTGCGCCAGCTGGGGCAGGCAGGCAGGCAAGAAGAAGAAGAAGAGGGAGGGGCTAAGTGGGTGCGCTGCATAAATGAAATGCAGAAATGTAAATCTAAAATAATTTACGCGTCTTTGTTGACTGTAGTTGCCGTAGCCGCTGCCGCTGTTGCTGTTGCTGCTGCTGTTGCTGCTGCCTTCGTTGTTGTTGCAACTTTACTGTGGCCATAAAAAGCTGCCGCTACTTTCAGTTTCCTTGCCTCGCATTGCGTCTATCCCTTTTTGTGACTGCTTTTTTGCATTGCTCTTTGTTTTTTCATGGCGGCCATAACTGTTGCCACTGTTGCAACAAAATGGCGTCATCGCGCATAGCTGTTGCTATTGCTGTTGGTGCAGCCGTTGCTAGATTGCTTGGCTTGGTTGTTGGGGTCTTTGGCTAGCTAGGATGGTCTGATGGGTGCTTAGTGGTGAGTGCGAGAGTGGAGCACGAAGAGATATGCGCACTGTTCTGCATTTACATTTATGGCATGGAATAATCCATTATCAGGCATTTTGCAGGTTGCCTAGGCAAATAATACCCACAGACATAGACCCCGCAATTGCTCTTCGCTAACATATCCCCTTCGAAAGTACAAGCACGACTCTGGGAGTCAAGTTAATCCTTTGGCTTTTAGTTAAAAAGTGGCTTGGACTCGCCAGAATAATTTGACCCCGCCAGCGAGTAAGATATTAAAGATATTATTGCATAGATAACACAGCAAAACCAAAGAATTATATCATGTTAACTCTTCTAGTTATAGCTCAATAAACGCTTGATTTATATTATTTCAACACACATTGCAAGCACCTGTTGTATTCTAAATACTAAATCAACATGTTCTTAAAAACAACAAGAAAAGAAGGTACAGTCAAGTGTGTGCTGTATTATTCTTAAAATATGATATTCATTCGAAATATTTTGGGATATTTGCAGTAAAAGAAGAAGTAAGAAGGCCATATTTGGTATATCGATGTAGTATTATTCAAGACAAGTTCATTTCTTGGATATATAATTTAGCTAAACCAATGAATTATATCATGTTAACTCTTCTAGTTATAGCACAATAAGCGCTTGCTTTATCTTATTTCAACACACATTTCAAGCACCTGTTGTATTCTAAATACTAAATCAACATGTTCTTAAAAACAACAAGAAAGGAAGGTACAGTCAAGTGTGTGCTGTATTATTTTTAAAATATGATATTCATTCGAAGTCTGTATATATGCAGTAAAAGAAGAAAAATACCACATTGGGTATATCGATGTAGTATTATTCAAGACAAGTTCATTTCTTGCATAGATAATTTAGCTAAACCAATGAATTATATCATGTTAACGCTTCTATTTATATCGCAATTTATATGATTTATAATATAAGGTTGGCCAAAAAGTCTTGCGGTATTTTTATTGAATTTTCAATTGTTCATAAAATTGGTTATAATAATGCGATTTAAGTCAAATATGCGCCATTTTGTTCGATGACGAGTTCCCAACGAGATGCCAACTTCATAATGCCCCTCTTATAGAAGCTCGCTTCCCTATTGGCAAAAAACTCGGAGAGCCAATTTTCACAGGACTCTCTTGTGGCCAACTTCCGACTACCAAGCTCGTTGGCCACCATATACGGTGGATGCAAAAGAACCTCCCATCCGAGCTCCCGGTGCTTCTGGCACGTCACCAAAGATGTGTGTGGCCTGGCGTTGTCCTGATGGAAGACAATTCGGCCTCTGTTGATCAAAGATGGCCTCTTCTGCTTGAGTGCTGCATTCAAGCGGTCCAGTTGTTGGCAGTACAGGTCCGAATTGAGCGTTTGGCCATAGGAGAGCAGCTCATGGTGGATGATTCCCTGCCAATCCCACCAAACACACAGAAGAACCTTCCTGGCCGTCAATCCAAGCTTGGCCACCGTCTGGGCAGCTTCATTGCTTTTCGACCACGACCGTTTGCGCTTCACGTTATCGTAAGTGATCCACTTTTCATCGCCAGTCACCATCCGCTTCAAAAACGGGTCGATTTTGTTGCGATTCAGAAGCGATTCGCATGCATCCATACGGTCAAAAATGTTTTTTTGGGTCAAGTCGTGTGGCACCCATACATCTAGCTTTTTTTTAATCCAAGCTTCTTCAAATGGTTTAAAACGGTTTGATGACTCATGCCCAGCTCTTGGCCGATGCTACGGGTGCTACTATGCCGATCTCTTTCGATCAATTCGGCGCATCTTCGACCACCTCCGCACCAGAACGAAAGCGTTGAAACCATCGTTGTGCGGTGGAAATGGAAACTGTATCGGGTCCATAAACTGCACAAATTTTATTGGCAGCATGAGTTGCATTTTTGCCTTTATCGTAGTAGTACTGTAAAATATGCCGTATTTTCTCTTTATTTTGCTCCATGTTTGTGACGCTATAACTCACGAACGACTCAAGACAAACAACAATAAATCCAACACGTGTTAGCGCGGGAAAAGAGCTTTCCAAAAAGGTATCGCATGAACCGATTCGATAAATAGAACTAGAACTACGCGCTTGCAAAAACACCTATCGGAAATACCGCAAGACTTTTTTGCCAACCTTATATTATAAATTATTATTATTATTATTATATTATCGAGTGTACTCGACTGTGAGATACCCGCTACCCATTTTGAATAAACGAAATATACTTTGGGGTATTTTCCTCAAAATATACCGAGCATACTACAAAAATACTAAAAATATACCAACTGGTATCGATATAGTACCGCATTCAAAATATACCATAGACGGCGAAATATATCAGATTGTCAATTGTGACAATTTTTATCTGATCGTAACCATATTTTTCAGGAATCATAACTACTACAGTAATTATTGTATATACCAAAATTCGAAACTCTAACTTTAAAATTATGCTTGTTATTCGATTTTATTGATGTGCGTGGACGGACGTGGGCGTGGCCAAAATTTGAAACAAACTTGATCTGCGTGCAAACATAACAAATGCTGTCGAAAAAAAATTATAGCTCTATCTCTTATAGTCTCTGAGATTCAGTGTTTCATACGGACGGACGGACGGACGGACGGACGGACGGACGGACGGACGGTCAGACGGATATGGCTATATTGTCTCGGCTGTTGACGCTGATCAAGAATATATATACTTTACTGATTTATCGATGTACCATAATACTATTTTATAACTCTTCTAGTCATACCACCATAGACGAATGAGTTAAATTATTCAAACACAGATTGCAAGCACCTGTTATATTTGTTTTATTCTAAATCATAACTTCTCTTTCTATTTATATTCCATAATTTAATGCTTTCACGTTTATAAATCTTTCCATTTAAATTATTTTTCTTTTCTGTTCAAATTACTGCAGCATTATTAGTAAATCATCATATTAAATTTAATATTCCAACATTATGTCATTATTTTTGGACGTTAATTGATGCTGATAATTATATTAAAAAGTTAAGTGCTCTTTCTGTAAATATTTTGCAAAATTAATTTAGTTTAAATACTTTCGACATCTAATGCCAGTAAATTGCAACTTGAAACGAATTAAATTTTAATGGCTTAATTAATATAAATTTAATAAATTGCATCAATCACACAAATGCTTTAAAAAATATCTAAATAAAGAGTGAGAGTGATAAAGAGATGAGGTTATGGGGGCAATGACCAAATAAATGGCGTGTCAATTAAAAGTTTAATTAATTTTCAGAGCATTCATTTATACATTCGCACAACCAATTTGTAAACCACACATAGACACAACAAGACACACACACAGACACACACAGACACACGTTATGCAGACAGTCGGGCATCAGGCAATGAAACAAACAAATGTAACAAACGTTATTAGTGATAGAGAAGGAGAGAGGGAAAGGGAAACAAAAAAGGATTTATATCAAAGATAGAGTGTGGAAGTAAAGAGGGTAAAGGAAGCAGGCGACATTAAATAACATAAAATTGCAAAAAATAAATAAGATTATATTATATAACTAATGCTCTTCAATTTACAAAAAATTAATTAAAAAATCCTAGTTAACATATTTGATTAGGTAACAAATTAAAATTTATGAGGTAAATGCCATTCTTTTTTTCAAAAGTGCTTTATATGACTTTGTAAGTAATCAATTGAAAATATTTCATTATTTAAATAACATGGTTCCTTTGATTTATAACACTAAGAGCGCAAGTCATTAATTTATACAATATCCACTTTTAATACGATACATAATGACAATTTACGAGCAAAGAACAAACTTATCTCTAATATTTAGGTAGGTGCCTATACAAAAAAAATTTTAGTTTTGATAACTTTACATAAATTTTTACCATTAATAATTGTAGCAAAGTGCTGGAAATTTTATAGAAAAAACCACAATATATAAACATTGAAAAATTATACATCGAAGCTGACATCGACTTTAAAGATAATAGAGTCGGTTCCATTTAAAATGAGTGACAAAACTATTAAAACATATTAAACTAAAGTACTAAAGTGATCAAAGATTTATTTTGCGTCTGGTATAAAACTTTGCTGTAATATAACTATCCAATAATAAAGGTACTAATAATAATTTAACTATACCATTAATCTCTCTAAGAATTTATATTGCCCTATTTTAAAACAATATCTGCATGATTTACAATTTGTTTTCTGAATTTTGAAGAGGAAATTATATCTTATTATAAAACGTCCATATTCAATCTTATATAAAAAGATTAGCTGTAACATATGTACAATTTAAAACATCTTATATATATTATATATTTTTTTTTTTGAGCACAAATCTGTTTTAATAGTTTTAGTTTTTAATACAATTTTTAGCAATAAGATCAATGCTAATAATAATTTAACTGAACCATTTACACTATTAAGAATTTATATATTGCTTTCAAAACAATATTTGTATCGGCCACATTTTGTTTTCTACATTTTGAATACCAATTTAATTAACTTTTTATTATATTGGGACTGTTTTTCATCTTAATTAAGACGCATTTTAACTGTATTAAGTATATATAAAATGCAGAATATTTTATATAAAGTTATCGCTGTTTCATTCAGAGCACAAACTAGTTAAATTAGTTGATATGCCGATGTGATGTGAGTGTGGCGTGTGTTCAGAAAAGTGAACAAGCTCACGCCAAAGTGAGACAAATCCTATGAGAGATTTGCGTAATTATTTTAATTGTTGAATGCCATGCGGTCAGGTCGGTGTGCGTTGGTGTGCGTGTTAGTGTTGGTGTGACTGTGAAACATGAGTGTGCGTGAGAGGAAAATCAGTGCAGAACGCGTTAGAAGAGACACGTGTTTGGGACAGGGACAGGAGAGCGAGAGAGAAAGAAGAGAGGGAGGAAGGGAGGAGGAAAGGCAGCTGGACTGACGATAAAACAAATTGCGCTCCACTTGTGTTTGTTGCTTGCTTCTTTGTTTGTTTGTTTGTCTGTTTTTAATGATTAATGAGCCAGGTGGCTGACACACCTCGCATTAGACACCTCCCCTCTCCCCACTCATCCACCACGATTCATGTAAGTTGACACTTGCGGTTTTTTTGCTGCACACATGTCCAGGACAACTACAACAACAACAACAACAACAAATTGGGGCAACCAGCATAAATAGTTGCAGAACTTTTCATACAAAAGCAAAAGCCCTAATGAGTTTGCCACCCGCGTGTTTTAGTCAGTGTTGCGCAATCCGAGCACTGCACAAAAAATAGTTGAACAAGCGCATTTTTAAAGACTTTTGGCAAATGTCTTTAATCTGCAATTAGTTGCAAGCAGGCCTTGACCCGTATTTGTGTGTGTGGAATGCTCTAATTGCACTTTAACGGAGCATGTGCTCTCATTTGGCAGCAAAAATTAATTATCAAAAACTCATTGGATGCAAAAATATAAATATTTGGTGTGCTAGGTTGTGCAAAAAATATGGAAATTGTGTTGTTGGCATGCATTCGCATAAACATAGTTGTAGTATGTGGCATACAAAAGGCAAAAGCACATGCGTTGGCATGTCCTTGACTAGCTTGCTTTTTATTGTGGGTACGAGTATGAAGCGGCAGTAGGAGCTGCTTTCTCCTGACTTGCTACGGGTTGTTGGGTTGTCAATCATGCAAAAACTGCAACCACCGCATAACCGCTGGTTTATAATAGCTTGTCGGGCAGCAGGCACCAGAAGCAGCCGAAGGACCCACAAGCTAGCCAAGAGAAGGAAACGGGAAGAGAGTGCGGAGAGGCAGCTGCAACTGTAGGTTGACTGTTGCCTGGTTTCGGCAAAAGCTTTTCAAACTTTTTAATTATGCAGCAAACAGAAAACTTTGTGGTAATTTCGTTGCAACAGTTGGCCCGGACGAAAGCATGAAGGACCGACGCGTCGGCGTCGGTAACGTCAACGTCAACGTCAGCAGCAGCAACAGCAGCAACAGCAACAGCAGCAACAGCAACGACAGCAGCAGCAGCAGCAGAAAATTGTTGCCTGGCCAGGTTGACTAATTGAGTTAAGCGTGGGGGAGGGAAACAGGAATCGCGTTGGGCGTCGCTTCTCTTTTGCCTTTTGGCAATAATAATTTGCCAACAATTTTAAAGTGCATCAATCATAATTAGTGACCGGCATGTTTTTATATGAGGTGAGTGAGTGTGTGCGTATGCTTGCGGTCGAAAACGAGGTCGAGACATTGCCAAATGTTATGAAATGATGTCAAATTGCAAGAATGTTTAGTATAAAGTGAGAAATATGCAAATTACGTGCCAACATTTAATTGCCATAAATTACACATGCTGAATTCCTTTGCAGTTAACAGCTTCACTAACAATTCATTTCCCATCGACTTCACTTGTTTTCAGCAATCAACTGCTGCCTCTTGATATGCAATAAATATAGCTTACAGCTGTCATCTTAGATTGATCATTGAAATTAAGATAAATTTCGATTAGCCAAACTGTGCAATCATATCGCGTTTATCGGCCTCTGGGTCTCAAATTTTATTGACTGTCCTATTTAAAGATGTTCTAAAATTTAACTACACTAAGTTGATATCATAATTGTTCATCTTAAAACTATTTTGCAGTTTACACATGTATTTAAGTTGTGATATTGTATCTTTTTATACGTGAAATCCATATACCAAATATAGCATTTGGTATATTTTAGTATTTTTTGAAGTATGATTTAGTATATTTTGGGTATAATTTTAGAATATGGTTGCTTTCCTACTTGTATATTTTTATTTCTCTTTACATTATTTAATATTACAATGTGGAATATATATAATTTGAACCGAATGTCTTTGTCTGTCTGTGTTGTACAAATACTTTAATATTTATTTAAATTATAGCTTAACTTTTTAAATAAAATTTGTATTTTATGAATTTAAGTTTATATAAAATATATTTCATATTTATTTTTTTAATTTTTAAGTTTTATTCAATTTTTAATGTACAGCAAATATATTTACTCCAAAAAAGCTTTTATAATTTTTGAGATAATGATGACACAATATGGATAGTCAAGTATTTTATAGCATATAAATCTCAAAGATTATAGCACCTAATGTAATTAATTTAAACTGCCTATCAAATATTATCAGACAAATCACAGATTTAATAATTTCTAATCTAAACGAATTCCTTTAATTCCCTGAATGAATTTTGTGGCCACGCAGTCGTAATGAGTGCTAAGCATTGATGATTATAAATATTAAATACACATCTCAATTAGCTGTGCATTGGCAAGTATTGCCAGCAAGCTAATTGCATTACACAACTCTGGCTTGTGCCTTAACAGATCCTTCAGCAGGAGCTGTCACAAGCATAGCTGGATGCGTTTCTGTTGTGAATGCTCCCAAGTTGTGTTGCTGCTGTTGTTGTGCATTTTGTGTGCTGCTAGTTTGGCGCAATTGACGTCGCCCTTCATCACTTAATTGAGTTCTTAAGCATTTTGCATGTGCCACGCATTAGTGCAGCCAAGCGAACATCCACATCCCGTTGACATGGTTCGCATTGCCGCCAGCAGCAACAGCAGCAGCAACAGCAACAAAAGTATCTCAATTATGAGCTGTATCAGAGAAAGAGAAAGAGAGAGTGTGACTCAAGCTGAGGCTGTTGTTGCAATGATTGAACAGTGTCTTCTAGATGGCATAGCCAGTGTGGCAGAACGACGTCAGAAAAGAGAGACAGACAGAGAGAAAGAGAGAGTCAGACACTCACACAAGTTGGGAGACAGACAAGCGTTATTGCGTTTTGCAATCAAACGTATTTCCGCGACTTCCTCTTATTCTCGCCTGAAGGTGGAAGGAGGAACAACTTGAGCGAGAAAACGCTTCATTTGGCAGACGAAGTCTCGACGTCTCAGTTGCCAAACATCAGCATTCACAATCCTCCCTCCAAAGCTGTGGCTATCTCCCAATATTATCTGTTCGGTCAGTTTCTCCTGTTGAACTTAAGTACAATTTGGTCAATCGGCTATAGTTCATCTCATTCCCTTTCCCTTTCCCTTCCACTTCCCCAGTTCAGTTTCCCTTGCCAATAGGCATGCATATTGATAATCTGAAACGCTTGAATGCTTATTTACTCAACTTGAAAGGTAGCCCAAGCCAACCGGACCCAGCCTTAACCCCAGCCCTTGAACCCGACTCGGACTTTTTAATCATGCGTGTGTGTAGTCCGAGTTGTTGTTGTTGTTGTTGTCTCCCTTTTTTTTTGGCTCGTTTGATGTAGGGACGGTGCTTCAGTTCATACTCTCTGTATTGAGTGTTCATTTTGGGTGCGCTACTTATCTATCGTTTATAGGCTTCGTCTTCATCTTCGTCTCACTTTTTAATAGCCAGCCAGCACTGAGAGCCACTTTTCCAATCAAGTTGAGTGTGCACATGTGTGTGTATGTGTGTGTGTGTCCTTTTGCTACCAAGGATGCTGTTGGCCTTTTTCCTGCTGACTTCGTGCCGATTTAATATTTTTCATTTGAAAAATAGATATTTTTTAATGCCTTTTATTAAATCGGCTTAGATTTATTGTACATGTATTTCACATGCCATGTGTGCGTGTGTCCTCACATCCTTTTCCATGTGTGTGTGTGTGTGTGGCAGTTAAGCCCTTTTCTTTGGGACTTTACGGCGATGCTCAAAATTCGTTTATGGATCTTAAAGCAAATTTTGTGCATTTAATAAGATTTATTATTATTTTGCTGCGACCCATCAGCAAAATGCTGAAATGGCAAAAACTCTACGGCAACTTTAAATTGCTTCTAGAGCAGCTTAAAAGCAGGATGGACGAGTGGAGAGATAATCTAATGAATAGGATAAGCTTAGAGGGAAAAATCGTACGCTGATTGTGGGATGCTCTGTGCTCTACAATTGGCTTATTCAGGTGATATGCAGTCATCATTTCTATACAATTCTGTAGGCGACTGCACACCTTTCCATCAACGAGCAAAGGGAGCTATACTTAACAGCAGGTGGAAAACCACAGTAACATGCAAAAAGCATTTGAACTTTTACCTGCACAGTCGAAAATAGTCTCAAATAGTCTCTCTTTTGTTCTCCCAACTCTAGTGTGTGGAAACATGGAAAACTTTCACAGGTTTTTGCGATGAAAACATGTAAAATCTTTTCTCGACTAAATTTATGCAATAAAACTTTACAACTTGAAGCATTGTGTTAACGTTGTGTTAAAGTAGATTCAGCACTTAAAGCCGCTTAGCAGTAAATTGAAAATACTGCCCACAATTAAGTACTGATTTGTTGATTAATTAGACCATTTAATGTTGTTAATTACAAACAATAGCAATAGCTGACAATATATATATTTTGCAAATGCAATTCGCAACTTTAAACCGATTGAGGAGAGGATGTTAAATAGTTTGTGAACGTGTTCGAGTGTCCCTGCAATATGCAATAAAAAGACGTAACCGGATTTCTATTCGGGTTTGTGCAGATAATTGCACTTGATTGAAAGGAATCCTTTCAACCCAAAACGAACGTAAAATTCCCAGTGCTGAGCCTCTTTCGGTCAGCTGCGAGCAATTAAACGCATTGTACGGCTTTTCAGCTTGATTAGATTTCAATTTTGTGTTGCATTTTGGCCACCCAAAAATGCATATTGTAGCCTCAGATTAGGCAATGCCAACCTTCCTAAATCTCACAAGCATACACACGCACTTCGATTCAGATGCAAATTCATTTGGGATTCATGCAGGGATTCGATTAGCTCGAGACAATCGTACGTTTCTCTAACTTTGTGCAGTTTTCCATTCCGAAAGCAAACACCCAGCTGAAAGTGTTGTAATTCGCACTTTACCACACAAGTCCCCACACACATACACAGACAGACACGCACACACACACACACCGACACACACCGACACACACACCGCATGCCGGCTAACATGTCGTATGCATGATTGCGGAATATAAAACGTTGTTGTAGAAAATTCTGCTTGGCTGCTCTGCTTTTAATTGTGGCTCATAACTGAAAAATATGCTGAATAAAAGCGGTTTATGGGGTAATATTGAGCATATTTTCGGCCAACAATTATGAAAGTCGAAACTCGTGCAGTGAATGTCCTGACTCATAAAATAGCTGACCAATGCTGTGGCTTTGAGTTCAACGAATTGGCACTTTAAAGGCTTAAATTGTATATTAGTAAATTCATTTCTGACCCAAAACCTAACATAAAATTGTTGCCCAAAGGCCATTCTGAAAACATGTAAGAAAACTAAAGTCAAGTGCGCTCGACTGTGAGATACCGCAACCCATTTTGAATAAAAGCAAAACAGTGCGGATTATGATTAAAAATATACCAAATTAATATACTAAAATACCAAAAATATACCAAATTAAAATACTAAAATACCAAAAATGTGTCAAATATTATATATTTAGTATATTTATATATTGATATAATCAAAATATACCATAGGGTACAAAACATATATCAGATTGTCAGTCAAATCATCTTTTACCTACTTTACTTTAATTATTATTGACTATACCAAAATTCGCAACTTAAGCTTCAAAATAACATTTATTATTAGCATTTTATTAATTTTCTAAGCTGAAAGTGGGCGTGACAAACATTTAAAACAAACTTCAACTGCTTGCAAATATAACACCTGCTGTCGAATGTCGAAATTAGATCTGTATCTCTTAAAGTCTCTGAGATCAAGATGTTTATACGGACCAAAAGAGAGACAGACGGACATGCCTAGTGATGCTTATCGAGAATATATTCTTTAAGGGGCTACATACATTTCATAGAGGCACAAAGTTATAATACCCTTCTACGCTATGGGTACCGAGTATAAAAATAATTAATAAAATGCAGTGCACAAACAATTTTAGAGTCATAAAAAATCAATTAAAAATATCCCATAGTACCCTCAGTGCAATGTGCCACCCTCAATCTATTTCAGACCTATAAGTAATAAAATATGAAGATATGGTTGAGTCAACAAATACTAAACACAAACACACACACACATAAACGCACAGACAGAACTCGTGTTTAACTAACTTTGTAGCCCTAAAAACTAATTGACTTTTTATGGCAAAATCCGAAAAGAGAAGGAAAAGGGAAAATGGCATTTGGAAATTAATTAATAAAATTTTGTAGCCAAGTGGTAAGAATCAACAAAGTAATACTAATAGTTCCAAGGCAAGAAATGCCTTAACAAACAAAACCAGAGTCATTTCGCCCATCCCCTTCTCTTCGAGGGGGAATACTTCTAAGGAGAATTTCGGTCAAGAAGTTGTGAGTCCAGTGGAGAGAGTTTTTCGAGCCGCACAAACCACACACGTGTACCACATGCATGAACTAATGGCAAACAAGTCAAACAACAAATACTTCAATAAACTAAATTAAATATTTGTATACAAAATGAAAATTTGCGAGGCCAAGCAACAAAAACAAAAACAACATCAGAACTAAAAATGCTGCATTCACCTGGCACATCGACAACAATTTATATAATTGCTGCAATCCCTTTTCCTTTTTGCCCAACTAAAATTCCATTCAATATTTTTTGCAGATATGAGTGTGAGTCGGAATAACTATTCGATTGGTAGTTTTGCAATTGCCCAATTTGAATTTACTTCAATTTGCTTTTATGACAAATGAATTGAAGAGAAAGCTTGCACTTTAAAATTCGGATTTCGATAACTTATTATTTGACTTTTAGCCTGAACTCTTTGCAAGTTCCTTGCTGCGAGCAAAGCTGTCGCTCATTAAGGCGTTAATTAGGCATTTGTTGCTCGCCTTGACCTTTGTTTAACTTTTATTAAGCATCGCCGCCAGCCAGGAGCCAACACCTTTTTGATGTTTCTCCGCCTCACGCTGCTGCTCATCTGTCTAGGGCAGTGAATCAAACTAATTATGCGCAAATTTAATTAATATTTGATGAATTATTTGTCCATTTGGGAGTTTTTGGCATAACGTATTTAACATTTAAACAGTACTGGAAACAGTGATTCGTTCTTTTCGTTTTCAGAGTTGAGTTTTTTAGAAGAAATGAAGTGCTTGGCAACAGAAAACACGCAACACTCAAGAAATGATAAGTTTTTCATGTTTTCCATAATGGAAAACCTACCGTCACACAAATTGAACTTCATTTGTTTTGCCCAACAACGAAAAAAAAAGCATAGAAATGACGAAGGAAAAGTCGCTGTAAAACATTTGATAAACTTGTCGCTTGGCAGGTAGCATAAAAAAAGGAAAAAAAAACACAACAACAACAACAAAATTGGAGCATTTCTTTTATGCCTACTCCAGACTCCTTAGGGGGGAGAGAGTGTGGGGACATTTCAATGGGGCTACGAGAACCATAAAAATGTAAGGTGAGTCGCGAAAAGTTTTGCCAACAAAGTTATGCCTAATGTTTATTGGGCAAACTTTTGCATTTTTACAGCTTTGGCAAAAGTTGGGAGCCGTAATTCTGCGTTCTTCATTCTTGCCCGTTGCCTAGGCTCAGCTCAGCAGCTCAGTCTCCAAGTCATCTTGGCCCACTTGGACCAACGTCTGGTCATTTTAAAGTTGAAAATTATCTAGATAGCCCAAGTTGCGCTTTGTTGCTGTGAAAGGCCTGCAATCCAACGATTGTCAGCACATTACATTACAGGCCTATACAATCAAAGTCGAAGAATGAAGACGGAGACATTCACAATTCATAATGAAAGTTGAAAGTCTTGTGTGTTGCTATTGGCAATAATCATTGTTGTAAAATTTTTGCTATTAATTCGTTTATTTAAATTTGTCTGGCTCAACACCAAAGTCTGGTCTGAGTAAGTCTCGTCTGCTCAGCTTTTGCTTTGCTTTGTTTTGCTTTGCTTTAAGATTATGCAAATGCACAATTTCTCTGAAATAATCTCTTTGTGTAAGTCAAATGATGCGAACTTCGAGTACTTACGAATTTCATGTAATTTGCATTTGGCTGCCACTTACCTGAAAAAGAGATATGAAAACATATTAAAATACATTAAATTTTAGAATTTATAAAAGTAATTTCGTGAGTAGGCATTGAAAGTTAGTTTTTGATAAACAAAAAATGATCAATTTTGCTGCATTAAATCTTTTAATATTTAATTTGTGGCTCGTTCACGTGATACGCAATATCTATCGCATTGGCAGTGGTAAGTGATAAAATATTGATTAGACAATAAATTTTACTATAATAAATTTCTAGATGATGCCGCTAAGAAAGGGCTCAACAAACTTGACGAACACAGAGTCTTCCCCGATTTGATGTTGCACGCATTTAGTGCGATTAATGCGATGTTGCTGCTGCCAACTTTTTTTACAGGTAAACACATTTTTTATACCTGCCACATATTGTAGAAGGGTATTATATAAAAGTGAGTAGAGGGAGGCATTTCCTTGATATCAGAGATGCTTCCTTCTTTTCTTTTTTGACAATTTGGTATATTTTGTACCCTATTTTTTGAAATGTAGTACAATATCGACATACCAAATGTAGCTTTTAGTATATCTTAGTATTTTTGTGGTTTACTTTTTGCATATTTCTTGAATTTGGTTTTCTAACTTGTTATTTATATAGTTTTACTATAATCTTCTCTCTTTTAGAACCGTGTAATGGGCTGGCTGTTGGGCCTTATTCTCACCTGGAATATTTTCATATATCAAAGAATATTTTCATTCCAACTGCAGTTAATTTATGCGCTGTGGAAAAGCCAAGAAAATCGCTTAAAGTGTGCTTTAATCATTTGTTTCCTCATTGTTGTCAACGGCTTCTACTTGAATTTCTTTTATCGAGCTTTAAAACTGCAACGCAAATCTTTCACTGTCAGTGCAAAGGAGAAAATGAAGCAGCAGAAAAAGGAAATGGAAGTAAAAAACGATTGAAGATGGGCCAATAGGCGATGAGCTTCATTTGAATTAATGTTTGTCCACTTAACTGGGTCGACTCGGCACACAACACACAAATCACTCACAGGCTTAGGTTTTAACCTTGGCCACACACACACACTCTACTACACTTCACTACACTGCACTACACAATACGACACTAGTACAAATTCTAGGTCGTTTGGTTCAACTAATAAATATGCCAAAAAATACGAAACAGAAAACACAGAGAAACAGGGCGCTCGACATATACAAATGAATCGCAGCTGAGGGCTGCAAAAGGCTCGGAAATAAAACCATTAAATATTTGCGGTTAAACGCACCAAAAACAAACCGCAAAAGTAAATCATACCGAAAGTAGACATCGGACATGGCCAAGAATTTCCCAATGCTCGTTTTCTTTCCACTTTTTTTTTCTTCGGTGTGTGTGTGTGTGTGCTTCTTGGTACGCAAAAATATTAGATTAGAAATTAGGATAACCATGGACAGCACTGGCAGCAAGGATGCAGGCAGGCAACAGACCATAGCGCCATTTACTCGATTTGTGTAGGCTGCGGGCAAAGGGGGGAGCAGAAGGGCGCAACGAACGGCCTGCCAAAAATTCCAAATGGTCCATGGTGAAACATAAATCATTGGAACTGACATTTCACCATTTTACTGGATTTGTATACGGCAAAAGGTTTTCTCCCCAACCAATAAATACATACATTTAAGCATGACTGGCATGCGGGAGGATTGGCGGGGGGGATGGGATTTCTCCATTTGCCTTGAAGAAGCTAGAAGTGCAAAAAAAAAAAAAAAAACTATTGAAGTAAAATGACCAATAACTGAAATATTCTGGCACTCGACATAGTATACGCATTAAACAGCTAGCTAGCTAGCTGGCTACTTTTCCCTTCTGCATCACACACTCATTTGGCCTGGCCTATAAAAACTCTGGCCAAATAAATCATTTTGCAATTGAAAGCGTACAATGTTGACTGACGGAAACACACGCACCCACACACACACACAAACTTTGGGATGCTGGTATTGCAAAGGACACCGGTTCAAGCTTCGAAAGTCGTCGTGAAATTCGGTAACTGGAGCAAAATTAATGGGCGTACTTGGGTTGAACGCAGCGCAGATTGGGTTGGGGATGGGGTTGAGGAAGAGGTCTCCAATTGGGTCACTGGTGCGTCGCAAGTAATCGCTGCAAATTTGGCCAAGAGCAGGTGAGATATGGCCAACAGTCAGTGATGTTATTGCTTGAATATTAATTCAAGATTTCAAAGTGACTATTTCTGACTATAATTTTGCTTCTATTCTGGCTGATCATGACTTTTGATTGCAATTTTGTATGCTTAATGATTAAATGGGTTACTTTAAAGTTTGAAGTTTTAAGTTTTCATTTAATATATTTCATTTTTTTATGTATTTAGTTACACTCGAGAGTAAATATTCGCTTACATAATTCATTTCAAAAAATAAAATACAAGTCTATATTACTATCAGCTGATTATAACCAATGAATACCATTTCACCATTTATGTACAAGGTTGCCAGACCTCGCGAAATAGTGTTAAGAGCGAGACTTTATTTTATTGCAAACTTTATCAATGATTATACCAAATTTGAATAAAAATATGTACACAACAACTTAAAATGGAAAATTTATTTTACACGTAGACTTCTTTTTCTAATGTTTAATATTGAAAATACAATAAAAATTTTGCAATGTCATTAAAAAAATGTATTTGTAATATACTTCGTAAGCATAGCTAAACCACCTACAGATATTTTGTATATACATTAGCAAATAAAAGAGAATCCTAATAATAAGGATTTATTTGCAACAGGAAAACAGTGTTCATTGCATTCCCTCCTAGTAAAAGGAACCAGCGCTCTCACTTATCGATATTTTGATATTTCAAACATATAAAAATGTAGCTATTTTTGACAATCGTCAAATGGCAATACATCGAGTACTTCTTCGTTTGTAATGAGTTGGCAGCGCCAGCTTACACTCTGGCAACTTCTTTTCAGTAATGTCAATCGAGTTGGCAGTGCTCAACATTCGAAAACAAAAGCTTTTTAACAAACTACCAAAATTTGCAATATTAAGCACAAGTCTCCTTATCATGTTGCATCTCAAGTTGCTCAAGAAGTCATCAGCTCTGTCGAATTGCAAATTTCTCGTCCGCTCCACGAGCAATGTGACCAAGCCGAAGTACGACTACGATCTGGTGGTGCTCGGCGGTGGCTCTGGTGGCTTGGCTTGCGCCAAAGAAGCTGTGGAATATGGAGCCAGAGTACTTTGCTTCGACTATGTGAAGCCCACGCCTGTGGGCACCACTTGGGGCATTGGAGGCACCTGTGTCAATGTGGGTTGCATACCCAAGAAGCTGATGCATCAGGCCTGTCTACTGGGTGAGGCAGTGCACGAGGCTGTTGCCTATGGCTGGAATGTGAATGCACAGAATATCAAACCCGATTGGAAGAAACTGATCAAATCGGTACAGAATCACATCAAGTCTGTGAATTGGGTAACACGTGTCGATTTGCGGGACAAAAAGGTAGAGTATGTAAATTCGATGGGCAGCTTTGTCGATGCCCACACTATCGACTACAAAACGAAGCAAGGCGAACGCAGACAACTGACAGCAGAGCATGTTGTGGTGGCTGTCGGAGGACGACCTCGTTATCCCTCGATACCAGGAGCCACAGAGTTTGGCATTACCAGTGATGACATTTTCAGCTATGAGAAGGAACCGGGACGCACTTTAGTCGTCGGTGCCGGCTATGTGGGACTGGAGTGTGCCTGCTTCCTCAAAGGACTTGGATATGAACCCACGGTCATGGTGCGTTCGATTGTGTTACGCGGCTTTGATCGCCAGATGTCCGAGCTGGTCGCCGCCATGATGTCGGAGCGTGGCATTCGCTTTGTGGACACCTCAATTCCCACGGCCGTGGAGCGAATGCCCAATGGCTGTCTGTTGGTGAAGCATCTCAATACAGCCACCGAACAAGAAGGTAGCGATGTCTATGACACCGTCTTGTGGGCCATTGGTCGCAAGGGACTCATCGATGATCTCAATCTGCAGGCAGCGGGCGTGGCTACCAAGAACGACAAGATCGTTGTCGATCACACGGAGGCCACAAATGTGCCGCATATTTATGCTGTGGGCGATATTATCTATGGCAGACCTGAACTCACGCCAGTTGCCATTCTCTCAGGTCGTCTGCTAGCTCGACGACTTTTCGCCGGCTCCACGCAGCTGATGGATTACACGGATGTGGCCACCACAGTGTTTACACCACTTGAGTATGCCTGCGTGGGAATGTCCGAGGAAATGGCCATTGAATCGCGTGGAGCGGAGAACATTGAAGTTTTCCATGGGTATTACAAACCCACAGAGTTCTTTATACCCCAGAAGAGTGTGCGTCATTGTTATTTGAAAGCTGTGGCTGAAGTCACGGGGGATCAGAAGATCTTGGGCTTACATTACTTGGGCCCAGTTGCAGGCGAGGTGATTCAAGGTTTCGCTGCTGCCCTTAAATCGGGACTGACAGTGAAAACCTTGCTGAATACTGTTGGCATTCATCCAACAACAGCCGAAGAATTCACTAGACTTTCGATAACTAAACGTTCGGGTCGAGATCCGACTCCTGCATCGTGTTGCAGTTAATTACACAAATTCAAATTCAGTTCTAAAGAGTCTTGTAGTATGTTTAAATAAAGAAAATAATATTCTTGTCACACTTGCTGGTGAAATTCCCAAATGCAGTTTACTAGGGGAAAATTACTCAAAATGACAATTTATCACTAAACGATGACTAATTGTCGCTTGAGTTATGCTTTCGGTATTGCAACTTGGCAAAAAGCAAAATACAACAAAAAAAAAAAAAAAAACGAAGGCAAAACACGTTTTGCTGATTTGACGTTTCCATATAAATGACAAAAAGCAAAGAAAGTCTCGCTGCGTGTCCATTTTTGACATATGAAGTTGTAATTTATGAAGTTCAAGCAACAACTACTAGCAAAAAAAAAAAAAGAAACTGCAGGGAAAAGTTTTCGCTCCTTTTTTTTTTTTTTTTTGGTTGTGTTCTTTCGCTTTCATAGAGTTTTCTTTTGGCAGTAGCAGCGGCTTTCGTTTCCGCTCATTCCGGCGATTCTATTTGGGGTATCTCTGACCCGCAATCATAAGCGTGCAATCTTTTCGCATGGCGCCGCAAAGTTTGCCACGTTTCTTTTTTCCTTCATACTTTTTGTATGCCTGCCAGCCGCATACACAACACGGAAAGAGAGAACACACACACACACACACACACACAACTGTTATGTGGGGGAGTTGTGCAGGGAACAAAAAAAATTTTGATTAATGTTTACTTCCGATTTGCATAAATCTTGCTTTAGCATTTTGGGGCAATTTTAGTTGCTCGCTCTCTTTTGCCCATTTTACGGCCGCTTTGTTATAAATTATTTTTTTATTGTTCCGAATCCGATGTTGTAGCGTATGCTGTGTACGGGGTTAAATTGTTTTGCCTTCAGCAAATGGCCACACAACAAAAAAGGGGCAAAACAAGAACAACAGTTGAATGGGAAAAAATTGTTGAACCTGGTCATTGGCTAACTGGGATTGAGGTCAAGGCAAGAGTTATACCTGGCCGACAAGAAAACAATTCGCAAAACTCTTAAACAATTTCGCAATGCATCTTCGATTAGCTGTGCTAACTCACTTAACAAATGGCTTGGCTGACAGTCAGAAAATATAACAAAATTGCACTCGAAGGTAAGAAAAAAAAAAAAACCAACTGCATTTAGTTTCCATTGCAACACCTTACAATCATAAATTGTGCAACGTCCGCCCACTTCCCACTTCCCCGCCCACTTGACTCTCTGTACAATGAGTGTGCAGTAAAACTTTTGCGCCCCGAAAACTTCTGGAGTAAGTTAAAGCACCCGCGGGTAATTCGATAAAGCGTAAAATTTTGCACTTAAACTATTTTCTTCCTGGCATTTCGAAATTGCATTGTATTTGTATTGTTGTAGTTGTTGGTGTTGTTGCAACTGCTGCTGTTGCTGTTGCTGGTCGGTGCCAACTGTTGTCAGTTGACCTGTGTAAGAGGTTTTGAATTACAATACAATGCAGTTGGAGAATTCGTGGTTGGCATCCCTAAAAATTGAACTGATTGCGTGCTTGCCACTCGCTGAGAATATTGAATGATTTCTGACCGAGGCAGCTGCTTGGTCGACTAGGCGTATACGCTATAAAGTTGAGTTAAGAATAATACCATAAAAATGAATCAATCGATATTAAATAAAGGTCAATAAACTTTAATTTTGAATGTTATACTTCTTCTATACACAGAATATACCTTTTGGTATATTTTAGTACTTTTCAGGTATATTATTCGGTATATTTTAAGACTAATACTGCACTGCTTTGCTATTACATATTGAACAGTAGCTTTATTACTTGTTATTACTTGTTGCTTAAATAGCTATCAAGCTAGTCTAGTAATTTTTGAATACCTATTATTTTTTATATTTCTGTATTAATTTAGTTAATAATTATTTATTAAGTTCACTATTCATATAACAATTGTTATTTAATTTATTATCATTCAAGAACTGTCACAAAATGTCTAGAGATGTCAGAGCAACTTAAGTTAGCTTAATGCGTAATCACAATTACAAGTACTAAACGATCATTAATCAGCTAAAATGTCTTTCATGCTTTACATTAAGTGAATATACCCAAATTAACACATAATAACTTAATGATCATTAACAAGATAAAAGCTGAATTTCATTTTAATAATACGAAACGTGTTGGTTTACGAGTAGTTTATTATTTCATAAAACCTGCTGACGTTGAATGAAAGCAGATTTGTGGAATTCAATTAACATTTTAGTCAATAGAACCATTTGTTAGCGTCAAAGCTAGTTAGCCAAGTCAAACAATCTTGCAATGACTTATCTGTCAGGAATGTCGGTTAAATTGGAAATGCTGCACAAGATTTTCTTGTCTCATTTCGTTATTAAAGACGTGCCAAATGGGCGAAGTTTCTCCAAATCGTTATGTGAGCATGCTTTATTGCAGCTGTAAATGTAATTAAATAATTGCAATTAGCAATTGTAAAGTGAAAGGAAAACATCATACACACACACACAAAACAAGCATAGACGCAAATTGCATAAATACTTTAAATTCGAATCAACACATTATCAACTTTTGTTTAATTACACATGCAAATACACAGATGCAGATGCAGATACAATGGCAGATGCAGATACAGATGCCCACGTGTTTGATGATAGACTTTGTGGCATCAACTCCAACTCATGGCAATATGCAGAGGCATAATTTGGTAAAGCAGAAATGGATATATAGTATTTAATAACTAAACTAAATAGAAAGCTGTAATTGTTGGAGATGATAGTCTGTCTGTCTGTCGAAAAGGATATTTGTTTATGCTCATGGAAATTGGAAATTAAACTATTGAATCATTGAATGGCAATTGTCTGGGCAATATGTGGAACGTGTTTTCAGCAGCAAAGCACAAATTTCTAAAGCACAATCACAGCAGTCCGAGTTTGAGTCCAAGTCCTTAACAAACAAATCAAATGCTGATTGCAAATTTAATGGGATTTAAAAATTCCAAATTGCTAAACAAGACTTAAGCTCACACACAGACGGTCCAGACTACTAGGTGAGTGTGTGTGTGTGTGTGTTTGTGTGGGAGTAAATGCCACGCCCATCACTCGTAATGTGCAGAAGCCGTGTAACCACAAGCTGCTGTGGCTGCGTGCCTAAAGTGGAATTGTTTGTAATGCGCTGATGACGATGACAACGACAACAAGCTCGAGGGGAGCTTAGAGAAAGAGCGAAACGGAGTGAGAGAGAAAGAGAAAGATGGAGAGGGAGAGGGAGTTGTTAGCCCAGTGCTACAACTGGGACTACTGTCCCATGCTGAGGATTAATTTAAATGAGATTTTTAATTTACCTTAGTCTTCTATTGACTTTCCAACACAAATGCGTTACTTTCATTTTCCCATTAATTGCTTAAATATGCAAATTTTTAAATAATACTTTATTATTTGGCACGCAAACAGTGGTAAATAATAAATGACATTGTGGATTCTTAAATCAGTATATGAGTATCTGTCAATAATTGATGTGTCATTATTAAATGGAATACTTAACCAAGTAGGTTTTATTTATAATTAAACAAATATGAAGAAGCAAAGGTGTTTTTCATAAATAAAACATATTAATATACCACAAAAATTTTAAAAATAGCTGATGTGAACAAAGTGCGGTATTAATTTAAAAAAATACATTATAAAAATACAAAAAATACTAAAATTACCACAAAGGCCAATTTGGTATATTGGTGAAATACTATATTCAAAGAATACAATGGAGGGCAAAATACACAAGATTGCCAACAAATCAGATCAGCTTGCTTGTAAATCTGTGTTTGCTTTCTGTACAATCAGATGATCTTCAAGATTCTTGATTTAAATTAAACTATAATAAAATATAACTATACAAATATTATTATCTTTTCTTAAAGTAAAAAAGTAATATATGTTATTTTTATATAGCTCCATCAACAACAAACAAAAATAGCAGAAGACTTTCTTATCCACTCGACAATATTTGTGAAGGACACAACTTCCGCTTGGCTTTCAATTGTGAAGGCTCTGCCATCAAATGTGCAGTTTTATTGTTGACTTCAGTCGATGCTCTGCGTGCCTCTCTCGCATTCATACATTCATACAGTGGCTTTCATAGAGAAGCTGTGTCTGCACTCAACCTCTGGGAGTGTTTAAATATGTGTGTCGTAATTTAATTTCATAAAAGCAATTGTATTCCTGCCATGTGACGGCTAAGTTCGCCGGGGACCGCGGCAACAAACTTCGCGTTCACTCGCATTTTGGCTGAATGACAAAATGACGCAGTCGAGCTGAGCTGAACAGAGCTGAACAGAGCAGAGCAGAGCAGAGTTGCGTTGCGTTGCGTTGCGTTGAGAGCCAGTGAGAGGGTGTGCGGTGTATTTATTTTATTTTTTAATGCCAACGCCAACTGCAACTGCGATGCCAGTCGACAAGCATTTTCATTGTCTTGTTTGCCAACGGCGAGAGTCGAGAGACGGCATGAAGTTGCATATTTGACATTGGACTTGTGTGCTCTGATAGCGTGCCAGCCAAAACATCACAATGCTGCTTGGCAACACTCGCAGGCAGCCAGGCTCGCCAACCGGCCAGCCGGCTGGCACACACGCACACTCGCACACAACAAACACACAACACACACAGTACACACACACATACACCACGTAGTATAATTGTGCATGTTTGCTTTGTGTGCGTTGATTTTTGTTTTGATACCCTGTGTCCTAAAGAAGCATGGTATTCTGGGTAATGTGGCTAAGGAACACGATCAGTGGATTTTTGATATTTTAAAAGATATTATTAAATTGTAGAATTTTTATTAAAAGTAGATTGCAAAACTTGATTTAAGACTTTTTCAATCTTAAAAAAATATTTGAAACAAGATTTTGGGCATGTAACATAAACATCTTGAAACAAGATTTTGTTTTTAAATCGTCATTTTGAGATTTAAATTTTTTTTTTTTAGATAGAAATGTTCTGAAATGCGTTAATTTTTTTCTTTTTCAATATGTAGGAATTCATTTCCATTTTAATTAGAATCTAATGTGTGGTGTTGTTGCTTTTTTATATAAAAATAACTAACTAACTAACTTTTAATTGTAACTAATAATAAATAAAAATAAGCTAATATATTATTGAAAAGTAAAGAAATAATATTTTTAACCATTTTTTATTCCTCGTTTTGATGTAATGCTAATCCCCAACTTAATGGTGGAATGGAAACAAATTTAACTTAAAAGACTTTTAGTCTTAATGCAATGACAAATACTAATTTTTTATGATGTATTATTCAGTACAATATTTCAAACATTTTTGTAAATGTATTCACGATCAGATAAAAAATAATAGATAGTAATATTATTATTAGCTGGGACTAGACAGAGGGTAACTAAGAATTAATGTACATTGCCAACGCTTCTTGCATTTTTTCTACGTTACATTGCTTTGAGTCTCTGACAACGCGACGTATGCGCAACGTGTGGCAAATACAATGAAAGCTTTTGTCGCCTCACACACACATACAAGAACAGAAGTATTCCAGTCATATCATTTATGCACAAACGTTGCCAACTCTGCTTACAAATGCAACAAAGTCGCCAGATGCCTTTTTATTTGTCTGCTCAGCTCAGCTCAGTTTTTTTCTCTGTTGTAAACAGTTTTTGGACAGGCAGCAAATGCAAAGGGAGGAGACAATGCCTCTCCTGTTAGCCAGCTCAGCCTAACCACAAAGAGGAATTTACCCACATTCACACACACACACACACACACACACATGGCAAGTGCAATGGTATTTTTGAGAGGAAACTGCAAGAGAAAGGCGCGTTTTAAGCACTTTCAAATTAAATTAAAATTGCAGCCAACAGTTGAAAACGGCAGCTGTAACTCCAAAGATAGCGTCCGTTGCTCAAGCTGCCAAGACAAAAACGTGAAAAGAGAGAGACTAGCAATGAGAAACGGGAGCTGAGCGATGAGATGAGAGATGCAAGACAAGAGGCTCTGGCTCTGCTGACGCTGGCCAAAGAAAAACCGCTTTTGAAGTTACCAAGAGCTTTAAGGCCCTTTGATTAAAAGCCAGGCAACTGCATCAAGGATTTGCAATGCAGAGAAATTCTTTTACAGCATTGAGAAGTAAATTGAAATTGATGCTCACAAAGATAGCAATTCTATTGAAAATATGCGTCTATTAATGTTGGTGAATAATTTTGTATTAATAAAAGTTGAAAGTAAAAACGATTGCATTGGTAAGATAAGCATAGAAATAAAAATTTCATTTATGTTAATAGAAAGTAAAATGAAATAGACAATCACAAATATAACATATAAATTAAAAATTTCGTCTACTAAAAGTGAAAATTATGAAATATTTGTTGAATCCAAAAATTATACAAGTTATTCGAAATAAAGTAAAAACTGAAATAAAATCTTTTCTCAAACTAGTTTAACATGATCTTCAACAAGAATTTATTTTAAATTATTGCTCACAAGTATAACAGTACAATTTATTATTTTAAATGAGTAATTTGTATTAATAAAACTCCAATTTATCAGTGATTCATTTGGTCTAAAAAATATAATACATTTTTCATAATAAAGCCACTTTAAACCCAGACCAACTTATTAGTGATTCCTTTAGTCTATTAAATGTAATAAATTTTAATAAAAACAAGTAAGAAAGTTACAGTCGAGTGTGCTCGACTGTGAGATACCCGCTACCCATTTTGAATAAAAGCAAAATATTGCGGTATTTTATCAAAATATATCAAAAATACAAATATACTAAAAATATACCAAATGTTATATTTGGTATATCGATATAATACCACATTCAAAATATACCATGGACGGCACAATATACCAGATGTCAGCCAACGCAACTAAGAGCCCTAGTAAGTAGGTGTTTTTGTCCACACAAAAGTATTTCTTTAATAACTTCCACAATTTTTACCTGATCGCAACAAAAATTTTCAGGAATCACAACTACTGTAGTAATAATGTATATAACAAAATTTAGCTTTAAAATTAGGCTTGTTATTCGATTTTTTTGATTTGCGGGTGCGGAAGTGGGCGTGACAAAAATTTGAAACAAAATTGATCTGCGTGCAAACATAACAAATGCTGTCGAAGCTCTATCTGTTATAGTCTCTGAGATCTAGGTGTTCATACGGACATGGCTAGATTGTCTTGGCTGTTGATGCTGATCAAGAATATATATACTTTATAGGGTCGGAGATGCCTGCTTCTACCTGTTACATAAATTTCCTGCCGGCACAAAGTTATAATACCCTTCTACCCTATGGGCAGCGGGTATAAAAAAACAATAATATCAATAAAATATTTCCGAAATGTAATAATATTTGCAGATCGGGTTGCTTTAAATCGCATTCAACAAGAATCGCAAGCACCAGCTGCCTTTAAACACACATACGTCAAATCGCAGCCCCCGTAAGTATGCAACGATTCAATGTGTCGCATTTACACTCAACACAGACAATGCAATTCGCATGTATGTATGTGTGAGTCTCCCTTCTAACCTTCGAGTAGAGAGTGAGGCGAGTCACACGCACAAATTCACAAGAAGAAAGACGCGAGTGAAATCACATTCTTGGAGGTCACCCTAACAGCCTGGCTAAGCGGCTAACGCCAGCTCATCGCACTACAGTCAGGAGAAGACTTAAACGATGTCATCCTCAAGACCTGCTGGCTCGGGTCTTGACCTAATAATTAACAGCGATTTCCTTATATCCTTAGGTTCAATTTACACAATCTTTATTTACTTTATATTTATTATGTGCTGCTGCCATAATCAATTTTCTGTTTATTATTTCTGATTTGTTTAAGTTGCCCAGTTAGGTAACAGTGCACCTTTCTTTGTTATCATATCGTTATTATTTTAATAAAAAAAAAAAAAAAAAAAAAAAAAGAAATCACATTGCTGTTTGGCAACAATGGCAAAACACAAAAAAATGCGTGTACACAGATGCTGCTGCCATACAACAAAATCATAATCAGCATAAGCATCAGCGACAACAAAAGCCCAACAACAGTAGCTGTGGTTGGGGTTGAGAGTTTAAAACCTGTGAGACATAAACATAGTAGACATCTACAGCAATAAAACATCCAAAACGCAGTGACAAGTCAACCAAAAATGGCGAAAAATAACATGTGACTGACTGACTGACAGACAGTCAGAGACAGGAAACGAGAGACACATGTTACGGAGTTTGGCCGAAAGGTGGCGCCACATTCATAATTATGTTGATCAATGGAAAAACATTTCGCCATATTGCCGCACATTGGAAAACGCTATAAAAACATCAACTCGACCCGCATCATTACCGAACTGGCAGGCAGGCATGCAGCTGCTGCTGATCATTATCAAATGGAATTGCAGTATTTTTCTCTCATTTTATTGTTGTTGTTTTTGTTGTTGCTGCTTGTCTATTTTGACTTTTGTTCATTTCGGTGTCTTTGTTTTGCTGCCGTCCGTGACTGCTGCTGTTGTTGTTATTAAGTCAACGTTTTGTAGTATTCCATGCGGAAAATTGTCATTGTTGAGTGCGTTATTAATTAATTTGCTGCGGTTGCGTATCTCACAATATGCATGCATATAATATCTGACTGCACACCTTGTATAATAAATACATTTTTGAGTGTGTGTGTGTAATTTGTATCTCCTTCTGCTTTCTGAGTAATGAAATATTTGCACATGACTGCAATTGAATAGTTTACTGCAGTTCTGCACAATTTACCATTGCCTTGTTACTTGTTCACTCAATTATGGATCGCTAATTTTGAGAAAGAAGTGTCATGGGTGCCTCATTCATACATCTTCTAATTTTAACACCTACTTTATTTCAATTAAGTGGAAATCAAATGCAATTCAATTGACATTCTTCTTTGTAGACTCTTTTTGTTTAATATTAATCACGGAAATACTCTTCATTATTATTTGTATATATTATTTATATTCTTAGTACTTAATATAATATATTGACAATTTATTTTAATATTTGAAAAAATCATTGTTCAGGAATCTGTGTATGGACAAAAACGACTTCTTACTACGGGTCTTTGTTGCTTTGGTTCACTTTATAGTATTTTAAATATTGTATTTTATCAAAATACCAAGCATAGCCTTTGCTATTCTTTAGTATTTTAAATGTAGTACTATTACCTTGACAATCCGATTGAGGGATTTCGCATGTAATAAGCTAAAGATATTCATAGTTTGTTGAAACATTATATTTGTTAGAAAATCGAAAATCAGTTACTCGCAGAATTGGAGTGAATGAAAAGAAATTCTTGGTGTTCTATAGCGCTATAAAATTCAAGGGCCTCGAGTGATGTTGAGCTATTCTGTCCGCTCTGGCTTATCAAAGTCAGCAACCTATTTAGTCGCATTCTGCCAACAAAGACAATGATGACTGCTGTCGTGTCATCAAACATGGTCCAGACACGCATGCACACACAACTAAACACACACGCACACACACATTCAAATAGGGCGAAGGGACAAGGGGAAGCCTTTGGATACATGTGTATCAGTGTTTGGTTTACTACTCTTGTTGTTGTTGTTGTTGTTGGTACGTCTCGATGCGGCGACGAGCAACTTTTTGAAAAACAAAAAAAAAAAGAGAAAAAACCACAAAAATATCAGAACAGTCTAAAAAGTTTTGGTCGGCTCTCGCTCTCTCTCTCTCTCTCTCTCTGAAACCCAATGACTAAATGTGTCTCGTCAGCCTGCCCGGGATTGTATGCTATGGTTTTTTCTCTAACAAGCCTTTTGTTATATGAGATCAGAGACAGAGGCTGAGAGACAGTGGCACATGCCTAGGCCCAGACACATGGTAAACATGTCAAATTGACAGTGTGCAGAGTGAAAGCGACGTCAGCCAAATGACAAAGGCAGCAGCAGCAGGCAAAGCACGACGCCTCCTGCCTGATCCTGCGACCCTCATACACAATTTTCATTGGGCTTTCCTTTTTAACCCATTTTTTCTTCGCCTCGCTTGGCTTTGGGGGTGTGAATTATTAAAAGCCACAGCGACAGCAGGAGCAGGAGTAAGAACAGGAGGAGAAGATGTAGGAGCAGCAGTCAACGTCTAAATTAGCAGAAACCCAACAGGAAAGTACAATCAGGACGAAAGCCAGCAGCCAGTAGCAGAGACCAGGGCAGCGTTTGCATTGTTTCACTTTCAGCGAATGTCATCATGACGCTGCTTGTCATTATCATTATCATGATAATCATCATCAGCATTGTCAGAGACTTCCTTTCCCCTTAGGTCGTTCTTTGCCCTCACTTCTCTTGTTGTTGCTGCTTCGGGGCCGAGTCCACGTCCTTTCGCTTGTCACTCATTCGCATAAACAGTTAATTATGCATAATATGCATTTTGCTGTCATGTTGCGCAATTTTTATCTCCCTTCCCCCTCTCTTTCTTCTCTCCTCTTTCTCGCTCTCACTCTCTGCTTGCATTTTTATTACTGCTCTTCCTTCAGCTGTCCTGTCAGTCGCCCTTGTGGCCCTTTTGTTGCAGCCGTCGCGCGGCGCGTTAATGTTTTTAAATGCGCTCATTTGTTGCTATACTTATATGTGTGTGTGTGTGCTTCTGACACGAGTGTGGTGTGTGTTCCGTAATTGCCAGCCGGTAATTCGATGTATGATGCTGCAACGTCGCTGCTGCCTATTTGTGATTTAATTGAAGCACAGAAAGATAGAGAGAGAAGGTAAAGCTACTTTTGGATTATATTAAGAAGATAAAAAAAAAAAACTAAACTTGCCGTGTATTTAACATTTAGAGATGAACTAGCTAAGCTCTATAATGTTTACTATTTATTACTTATGTTACAGTTAAAACATTATTATGTATTAGCTTTATTTATTTATATACCCGCTACCCATAGGTAATTAAGCCCACTTAAATCGGTCATTAGCTGCTTTGGCTGACAATCTGGCTGATATTTGTTAAATTTTTAGTATTTAGCGGTATATTATTGGGTATATTGGGTACTCGGTATCTTAAAGTCAAGCACACTCTTTCTGAGCTTTCTTACTTGCTTAGAGTGTCCTTTGGGAAAACATTTGGCCTTGGACTGAAATGAATTTACTAATATACTTCCTTGCATATTCTATTATTTACATATTCAAAGCTATAGCTTATTACTTTCAGCACTAGTCTCAAGCAATTTTAGTTATACTAAATACTAAATAATGTATTAAATTTACACTTCCAATACATGTTTTTTATAAGTTACATAAATTTTAGCGATCTGCATTGACATTGACAAATTCAAGAGCACATTTAGTTAAACTTAACTGCTGCAGTTTTCTACGAAATATAAAATTTTATTATAAACTTGTGACAAGAATATTTGAAATTCATTGAAGAAGTCCATTGAGAGTATTTGAGTCATACGAACCGAGATTTGCAACTTGAAAGTGCTTGAATATTGATAATATAAATCATGAATAGCCCAGACGAGTTAGGGCTGGCCAATTACATTTCATATGCCAACACGCCCTAAGCTGTGAAACACTTTGCAGTAAAAAGTATCAAAAAACACTTAAAATTCAATTGGACAATCGATTTGCATATGGTGCAAAGAGGAAAGGGGAAAGAAGAGAGTAAAAGAGTTTCGTGCTGCATAAAATTCACTTTAGCATTTCCTGCTTTGCTGACTATTTTTGCGTGGGCTGCGTTTAAACTACGCAAAGTGCTGCTGACAATTATTACATCCGCAGGACATAGACAGCATATCCATACACACACACACCCAGACGGATGCGAGTGAAACGGAAGTCAAAGCAGAGCAAAAAATAACATGTTAGTCATACATGAGAAGGATATGGACGTCAAGGACATGGCCGAAAAAAGAGGGAGATGAGAGAGAAGTAAGGCGAGGGAAGGATGTAGAAGAAATGAAACAAGCAAATTAAAAGGAAAAGGAAACGCATAAAAAATGCGACGATTGAATTTAAATGCCTGGCCAGGCCACTTCTACGTACAGTTCTTCGACTTCGAAATTTAAGTAAATGGCCCAAAATGTCAGTCGAAACGATTCGAGTCGAAGCGAGGCGAGTGTGACGACGAGCACAGCCCATTTCCGATTTGGAACTGCCTTTGACAACGCCTGCCAATGTGCATTTGAGTAAGTCATGAGTGCCAGTTGCTAAGATTCCTTCCTCTCGCCCCGCCTCCCATCCTTAATAGACAGACGCATGGCATGCTAATGGGGCGGTGGACATTCAGAGCAAAGAAGCCGTTCTGGTCAGTTAGTCGGGCGTATTTTAGAGGCAGGAGAATGTCTTGGTATTATAAAAATAGGTTGTTAATATGCATGACCATATGCCAAGTGAGTCGCAGGCGAACGAGGAGCGGACTTGGAACGAATGCCAAGTTCGGTTCTTTTATGCTAAGCTACTTGGCAACTCGAGCTCGACGCTTTGTCTTTTATTGCCTTACATCGAGACACAGGACCCGAAAACGACAATGCGCCCTAAGACATTTTGTTAGTTTTGCTCATTGTACGAACTTGATTGCGAACAACTTGATTGGGTTGTTGTAACTTTTGCGCTCTCAAAAGAATCTGACAGATGACTATTATTATATAAGTTGGTCAGAGAGATCAATAAAGGAAATTATTATTAAATAACTTTGAAGCTAAATTGTTTTAGAAAAAGCATAGCTAAATTTATGTCTTAGTAATATTTTTTGTTTTTTTTTTTTTGGGGTTGCCCAATTAGAACTATGTCAAAGTAAACACGTGCTTGCTTATTAAGTATACGCCACGGTTACTCTTTGGCCACCGGCACAGCCAATCAAGCAATCCCAGTTGTGAGTAGTTGCCAGTTGCTTTGACGTGGCCTCCTCCGGCAATTCATTAAGTGTCGAAAAGTTTTGCTTTTGGTCATTTCTTTGGCGCCAACAATTTGCATACATCGAGAACTTCTCGGTTCTCGGTTCTCAGTTCTAGGTTCCCTTTCACTCTTTCAACAGCGCATTGAAAGTTGCCCCAAAAAAGCAAGCCAAAGTCAGAGACCGAGTCAGAGTCGAAGACTGAGAATGAGGCTGCTGCTTGAATGGATTCGCATTGAAAGTTCCACCTTGGGAAGCAACCAAATGCAGGACAATGTCAGAGCAGAGCAACGTGTGCCGTTGTGTCCATTGTACGAATGACTGAAAGGACATTGAATTAAATTCATTTGAAAACGCAATGTATAGTCTGAAACTAAAGTTTTCGACTGCCTCCCCCCCTAAACACACTGTGTTGCATTGGAAAATTTGAGGAGATTTAGCTTTTTTGCTGTTCTCTCTCCGTGTTGTTGTGTGTGGCTTAGAATACGAGTATTTAGATATTTTACGCTTCTCTTGCTCTCACTCTTGTTGCTGTTGCTGTTGCATTTTTTGTTTGTTGTGTGCAGCAAAATTAAGTTTGGCAATTTTAATTAAATTTTTGGACATTTCCGTTTTAGCTACATAATTGAGCAATTTTCGGTCGTACGTTAAGAGAACTAAAGAAAAGTAATTCGAAATGTGAAGTATTTGACTAAACTTTTGCATAGAAATGCATAATAAATGAGATGCCAATGTAGTTTTAAAATATGTTTATATCTATATACTTTTTGTGTACTTATTAAATTTATAAAACCAATATTTGTATGATTATATCACTTTATTTGTTCAATTTATATAAAAATGCTTAATTATGTTCTTTTGCTACTAATATTATGTTATATTTACCCATTAAGTTGAAAAGTATTTTGTGTTGCATAGAAACGATATTTTGTATTCATTCTCCTTAATTATTATGAGTGTGCAACTCATTCGCATATTAATATAAATAGATATGTGTATTCATATGCAAAATAAATAGCAGACAAATGGCAAATGGAAACGCATTCCCTTTTTTTTTCATAATCAGTTCAATTCCATCTCAAAGAAAAATACGTAATTTAATTATGCGCGTTGGCAGGGCAAACCTCAAGCAAATGCCTCAGCACTTCAGCTGCTCTCTTTTAATACGCAATAAATATGTAAAGGGGAAGAAGGGAAACGGAAAGGAGGCAAAAGGATGAAGAAGGCAAGAAGAAAACAGCCCGAGAAACGGAAATAAAATAAAAAATATGTTGCATAATTTTGAGCTTTGTTCCGACTTAGTACCTTTCCACACACTCACACTCACACTCGCATTCTCGCACACACACACTCGCACACACACCGACAGACTGCAGGCAGATCCGGAGATCCTTTTGCGTCAACTTAACAGCGTAGAAAATATCCAAGGCAACAATAAGAACAATAGTTCCCCGGGGAGAGTCGCCAGCGCCGCCGAGTGCCGAGTGCCGTGTGTCCCGCTCTGGCAAAAAAGGCAAATGGAGGTTCACACACACACACACACACACACACACACACTAACAGTCTTGTCTCACATACGCACACACACACACACACACACGCAGACTGAGACGCATGCAAATCCTTTTGCTGGCGGCAGATGCTGCCATCGCTGCTTTTTATTTTAACATTTTTATTTTATTTCCACGGCGCCTTTTGTAAGCATCTTTGGCCTCCGCCCTTCTCTTTGGTTTCCCAGCTATGTGTTGCCAGCTTTTCAATTTTTATTTCTCGTTTCGTTTTCTTCACTCACACACATTCGAGTGCGAAAGGATAAATTTTTACATATTTTTCTTACCTTTAAAAATAATTTCCAAGCTGCAGCCACGTTCCCCTTTCACCCCCCATTCCATGATTCGCTTTCCGCGGGCATCGCTCAACATTTTGTTGGCTTATTTTTGTTGCGCAGTTGCCGCTAACTTGAAACGGAATTCAAATGTATATTTAAGAGTATGTGTGTGTGTGTGTGTGTGAGTGTGTGAACACATACGCACACAAAGCACATTTGCGTTGGCTATTCATTTAATATTGTTGTTGGGCAACCATTCAGCAGCAGCAGCAGTAAGCAGAGTGCAAGCAGCAAACAAAAGAAAGGCGAATCGAGCAACAAGAAGAGACAATCACTAGCGCAACATCTCATTCGTACTTACCACACACCCACACACACACACCAAACACACACACACAACTAACCGCCAGCGCCTTGATGATATTTTTCCCTATGCAAATCGCATGTGGTTCCTGCCCTTGTATCCTGTGTCCTTAGTCCTTACTGACTGTCCTGGCACTAGGCGTGCGTATGAATACATCTATTTATGCATACATACATATATGTGAGTGAATGTGTAAATACATACATACATAAATATATATATGTACATATATGTATGTGTTATGTAAAGCGAATCAAGTAAAGGCAAAACAGCAGCACAACAAATGTCTTGCATCTGCATATGTGTATTCAAGTAGGTGCCTCTGTCTGTGTGTGTTTGTATGGGTGTGTGGGTGTGTGTAAATAAGCAAATACATAAATAAAATTGAAAAATTCCAAGAGACACCGTTCCTAGGCTAGCTTGCAAGCTATGCAACGTTTATTATTGAATTCAAAGCATTTACAAGTACAACTGAGCCGAGTTTCTCCCTATATGAATGAGTATTGAAATTCATTTGAAAGAATTGACAATACTCTTTGAATTCTTAGGTTTACTTTATTATGAATAACACTTCAATCTGTTATTGTTTAGAGGAAGAATTAATATATATAATCCCAAAAGTCTTTAATAGTTAATCAACTTGAACAAGTAAAATTAAAATACTTGCAATATATAATAAAATTTGTTAATATTTAAGGCCAAGAACTTTTATAATAAAATTTTTAAAGTTTAAGGTTTCCAGCAAATATATAGTACTGAAATATTAGAGTAAAATAGTAATAAATAAGTTTGCTTTATATGAATGATATGTGAGTACAATATATGTACAATGTTTAAAATTAACAAAGAAAAAACATTCTGGACACAAAAGAATAGAAATACGATAAGATAACTTATGAAACACAAATCAAAATATTAAAAATTATATTAATGAACAAAATTGAATATGAAATATTTTAATGTATAATTCAAAAAACATTGCTTGCTTTCAATTATATTCAAATTATTCTCCATGAAATATTTAAACATATAATTTAAGTCTTATAATATCAAATTCTAAATATTCTCTATTAAATATTGATATATATTAATTAAAAATATTTTCTATGAAATATTAAAATATACATTCAAGATTGTTGATGGTAAATTCAATATATTCTCTATGAAATATAAAAATATATATTTCAAAATTATTGATAGCAAATTCAAAATATTCTATTTACAACTAATGATAGCAAGTTAATAATATTCTCTATTAAATATTCAATTAAATCAATAATTCAAAACTATTGATAGCAAATTCAAAATATTGTCTATGAAATATTCAAATAATTCAGTAATTCAAAACTATTGATAGCAAATTCAAAACATTCTCTGATGTGTGTACATACATAAATGCGAGTTACAACATTGAAATCAAAATTTGCATATCTAATTGTATTCAAACGTCATTGCATTTTGCATAATGAAGGCTTTGCAATTGAATACTTTTAGCCCGAAAGTATGATAATAGTGCTTGATGTTTCAATAATTTAACATGAAAGGAATTTATAGTAGGTCTCATTGTCTCATAGCAGACAACAGTTAATACCCTCAACTCAGCACAACAAACTAGCTAAAGTTTCAGTGTGAAAAGCATTTGCAAACAATAGATGAAAATATGTAAATTGCAGACTGCAAAATGGAAGCCGTCATGGGCACAGTTGAGGCCAAGAAACCTATGAATTGAATGTTATATTATATAAGAGGTCTTCGTTGGCTACGTGAATATAACGGGTCGTATGTGTAATATGATTATCAGGGGCGTCCTCTTGGCCATTTGCTGCATGGTTTCACGAGTGTGTTGTGTAAGCATTTTGCAACTTGAAGCTGGAGTCGACTGATTGACTGACTGACTGACTGACTGACTGACACTCCCAATGGCTGGTGGCATGCTTTGGTTTTCTGGTTTTTCTCTATCTACATTCATCTGTGTGCATTATTGATGAAATATTTGCCGGTATTTTCTTGTATTTTCTCTTAATATGTAACTCAGCAGACGATGCGATGCTCAGCACACACACACACACACGCACACGCAGCTGCTGCATTCATTTTGTGGTGTAGCAAATGCGTTAAAAGCCTTCGCTCAATGCCTTAACGAGTCTCTCCAGACAAGGCGTTCGTTGTTGGCCCATTTGATGTGGCCACTTTATATTTAAGGGTCATGCATTTATGCAACAAGTGAGGTATTCACATCTCGAGTGGATTAGCTATGTAACTTTAATTTGTGTAAATTTCGAAATAATCAATTGATCAATCAATCAATCGTTTCACTTACCTCTTGGACAATCAATTTCATTGTACATTTAGTTGCAGCATACAATCGAGTCTTCTTGTAATCGCAGTGTTTATCAAACTTTTATATTTATTGTTCAGTTAACTGTTTTGCTATTTAGTTCAGTTTGCGTTTTTTACTTTCCTATTTGCCGAAAATTATTGATCAATACACACACACAAAACTCGAAATTTCTATTGCAGACACAGAAATTGGGCGTTGGGCGCTGTTTTGTTTATTTGTTCACTTTCGTGCTTTGTTTATTTATTTGTACGCGCGACGTATGTTTGTATGTTTATTTGTCTGTTTGCTTGTTAATTTAAATTTTGGATATGTTCGCTCGTGTTCACAAATGCCGCTGTCGGCTATTTGCCAAAGTTGTTCGCTGTTTAGTTTCAGTTTCAAGAGTTTGCCTTATTTGCCCGCGAATTATCAGAGCGGCAAGCGGCAAGCGGCAAGTGGAAAGTGGAAAGCAGTGAGCGGGCAGCTGTCAGTGAGCCAGTGCTCAACCGAAAATTTATGGCCCGCCTGCGGCTGCTTATATTATTATTGAAAGTGATGTTTATTAAGTGCGCCAAGCGACACATTCAAGCGGATAAGCGCCAGTTATACGGATGCAGATATGTAGAATGCCGGATATAGTTTGCTGCTGATTGCAGACGCACACACTCTCATCCAAACACACACAAACTTATTTACAGCTTAAATCAAACTGTGGCTGCGTTTGCTTGATTTGCTTTACACTTTGCTAATCGCTGGCATGCTGTTGATTCAGCTGCTTTACAATTTAGCCAAAGGCTTTATTGACTATTCATTGAGTGACAATATAAAATGTTTTAATACGCATGTGATGGCAAAGGAAGCAGATTCAGTGAAGTAGCCTTAATATCACGCATACGCAGCGTTGGTCAAAAGCTCACTTTAATGTCGCGTCACACACACACACACACACACACATATGTTTAAGTGGGCAACTAATAAGCTACAAAGGGAGGCCTCAAATTTTTGTTGTGTGCTTGAAAATTGCCTTTTCTCTGCTCGCACTATGTTTGCCAACTTGTTACGGTCGTCGCTCACACACACACACACACACTCATATGCAGACACACACTCACGCTTTGTGAATAGAAGGGAGAGGGGTGGCACTTGAAAATGGTTGCACTGCTGCTGCTTTTTGGCGCCAAATGGAATAATGTTTTTGTCTACACTCGATGAATGGCACTGCGAAAATTGTTCACGGGCAAAACACAAGCGGCGTATACTTGATGTTCACAGCTTCACTTTTACAATTGGCCATTTGAACGGCATTTCGAAGCACGTCGTTTGAAAATGTACGCTAAACTGCAGTTAAGTTTTCGGTCGCAGCAACAAAAATTAATGCAAAATTGCATACACACGACACGACAGAATGTCGACTACGACAACGGGCGACGACAACGACACGGACAACGACGCGGGCAACGACGACGACGCTGACGCCGACGACAACGACGATGGCGATGGCGATGGCGATGGCGATGGCGATGGTGATGACGAAGAGCAGCAGCTATAGCAGTAGCGTTTGCTGGAGCAGCAGCAGCTCATTGTTGCGCTTGCCACATTGAATGCGTTGCGTTATGGCGGCGTTAGCCTGATGCGACGATGCGACTACCGGCCGCATTTCAGCATCAGCTTCATCGTCACTGCTCCACGAGTTGCTGTTCTACGCTTACACACACACACACACACACACACACATACTTATGCATACATGCACACAGATAGCAACACACTCGGAGATGAGCAACAACTCGACGCTGGCAGCGACAGCAACTGCGACCGAAGCAGAGCTCTGAGCATTCACTTCCGCAAGGCGCTCTCTCTCTCTCTCTCTCTCTCTCTCTCTCTCTTGCGTGCGCTCGCAAAACCGAAATTCGCCAGCTGTGTTTGGCTGTCGCCTGTCGCACACAATAAAAGTTATGCAAAAAGCCAAAATAGCAGCACAACGGACCTCAAACTATGCAGCCCGAACAATCCATTCTCATCGTATCTCTGGCTGCTTAAATGCGTCGCTGTCGCAGTCGACGCCGACGTCGACGTCACTGCGAGCCGCGTTTAATGAGCAACAACCTTTGTAAGCGCCTTCGTTGGCTGCTGTAACTTGCAGTTGGCTTTTAGGGGCGAAGAGCTTTCGTAAAGCTTGATGTCAAAAGCACATTTAGGGGCAACTTCCCCTACACAGGCTCTTATAATTGTTAAAAGCTATGCTAAAGCTCTGTCAATAAAGCTTTATGCACAATGACTGTTAAGCTCTTGCTGTTAAATAGCAGTTGCGGGGAATTTAAAGGCAGCAGGATAAAGCAAAGCATTATAAATAAAATAAAAACATTTTATAACAACAAACACTATATTAACTTTAAAGATGCTTAACAACATTTGTATAAACATTTTGTATACATTTCTATTCAAGCAAACATCTTAATTGCTAACAGAGGAAGTTAACATGATGTTAGCTTAACATACGTTTTGTAAAGAAACCCCTGCAAGCACTGCCATGTTATTTAACATTATCTAACTACCCCTGATGCAACAGGGGAAACTGAGAACTTGACGAAACTTCTGCACAGCTAACATCCTTGGAGGGGTAGCAACAGTGAGAGAGCGTAAGAGAAGCAGAGTCACCCCACTCTCGAATAGGGGTAGCAAATAAAAAGTCAGTTTCAATAACATGGTGAGGATGGTGAGCTTAACGGCATGACTGTAAAACGAGCGATGGAATTTCAATCAGTTACAATCTTGTTTAAAGACAACTAACCGAGAAATGGTGACAAAAATATTCGACTAAACATTTTTATCGCTTCTATAACGCGAATCTAAAACTGAACGGTCGCAAGCATATTAAAATTTGCTGATTTTTCAATTTGAATGCACTTTCCGTTGGCATTGTTGTCGTTGCCTACTTTTAGGCGCCCAAACGCTGTAAACAGTTTTATGGCATCCGATGCTTTCACGGCTTTTATGGCTCAGCTTTTGCGCAACTAACTGAGAAGCTTTGGTATGGGTTGATTGCAACTAACATAAAATTGAGTTTATAACAAACTTTGTGCCATAATATGGGCACTATAAATAGTGGAGAGTGAATAACATACTCACAGTTAGTTGGCATCAATTTGCTCACCTGTTTCGTAAAAAAAAATACTTCATCATTAGGTCAAAAGTCGACGCGACTTTTTGTTTTGCCATCGCATATTTTTCTGCATGCTTAGCACTTTTTTGCTCGACTTGCTCAATTGTTGCCTTAATTTTGCAGCTCTCGCTCTGTTTGGTTTCTTTTCTCTTCGTTTTTTTTTTTATGATATTCATGAGACTCCATCTCCATGTGAGACTCTCGGTGTATGTGTGTGTGTGAGCATCACGTATAAATATTTTACGACGTCCTTCAGTCATTTACTTTTATTGCAATATTTGCTCACTCAACGTTTATGATGATCATTTTAAGCCATTTTTATGGCCAGCTGCTGTGCGAATTGCATGAATCACGGACTCGCATCCTCGCATGTGAATACTCTCCCCCTCCCCCCACACTTTCACTCTTACTCACACTCGACTCGTTTCCCGAGTACCCTTAGGTGTTTGTACTCTGTCTCTAACACACAGACACACACACAGACACACAGAGGGAGCTAAATATTTGGCTACCTTTGGCCACTTTGCTCCTTTTTATATAAATGGCAGCTCATTAAATTGCTGGCATCGTTTTCTCAGGAGTTGGGAGTCGTAAATTGGTCAGGTGAGGTGGTGAGGAGATGAAGTGGAACCCGGCGAGTCCTTGATGGTCGTTGTGATGCCGTGTTGCATACTTTTGTGCGCATTTCTAGAACAAAATTCTAATTTGGTCAACAACTTGTCACATCATTTGTGCTGCTGGCCACGTAATGAGCTGCAGCTCAACCCTAGAACTTTAACTCCATTTTCACGTGGCATTCGCACGTGCTGGGTTTTCTGCTCAGCAAAACTATGTCAACTGCAGCCTAACGACAACAGCACAAAACTACTAAAAACTATGCTAAAGTTTATGCCACTTTCGGCATAGCACTTAAAGGATACGCTCGATTGCTTTCCGGCCTGTCCTGAACTTTTAGCCCAAATCTAGTGTGCAGTCGAGTCGAACAGTCGAACGGTTGAAAGAGTAAGAGATAGAGAGAGAGAGTAGGATAAAGAATGTGCGACAGAGTCAAAAAGTGCACTTCATTTGATTTAAATTGATACGATGTCAGTTTGAATTTCATTTGGAAAATGGCATGACTAAAAATTTACCAAAACCGCCTCCGCCACTTGAGCGACAGAGTGGAGAGTGAAGAGTAAAGAGTGTGGGTAGAAAGTATAGTGGGTAGACCGACTTATAAGTTATAATGGCCTGACCACAGTTTGCCACTTGACAGTGGCCAAAAGGCATGCTCAAGTGCTTCAGAGATGCTTAAGAGCCGAGAATGTATTCATGTGAATTTCAAGATGAGATTGCTGCCTCTTTTGTGTCTGGTGGCTCACTTCACTTCACATTATGGAATTACAGTTGCAAATGGACAATTTAAAGTGACTGAGTTTATCAATAAGCACAACTTGTATTTTTGCACGGCAAAACTTTTGCCTTTTGCCGAGCGTCGAGCGCCGAGTTGGCGTCATTTACTTTGGCTTAGATGCCAAAGTGTCTGAAAGGCGGCTCTCATTTTTGGGGCCAATTGCAAGTTTTTTTTTCGGTGCATCAAACTGTCATTTTGTTTGCGTCTCCGATAAGTGACTGAGTTTTTGTTTGCTTCGTGTGGGCGGCGGCTTTGCTTCAGCATATTCTTTTGACACACACGACTGGATAAGGGAAATAGAGAGCAGTTGAGGTCAGAAAAGAAGAGTGTAACTCAATTAAAGTTAAAGTAAAGCACAACTGCTGCAATAATCCGTAAATAAAACTCGTGCACCAATGGAACCCAATGAAGCAATCGCATGTTATTCAATTGAATACATTTTTGCAAAAAATTAAACACAAGTCCAGTCTCTCTACACTGTGCTACAAAAACAAACATACGAATGCAAAACGCGCCCTCTTCTGCCAGTAATCACAATTGCACAATTGCAGGCGGGTTTCGTTTTTCCCCCCTCTTGAAAGCACAGTCCATTGCACACACATCGACTTCGACAATGACAAGTACATGGGCATAATAAAGTCTTGGAATTTATTTTTATGTGCATATAATGGAGGGCAGTCGACCCGTTCTTTCTATCCCCCTCCCCCATTCAGAGTCCACGACCTTAATACAAATACCCGCCCAATCGTCCAGTCCGCCCCCAGGAGACGCATTTCATCTGACAATACGGAAAATTTTATGTGCCGGAAAAACCAGGAGACACCGAAATTTGCAATGCCTCTACAAATGCGAGCAGCATAACAGCAACAACAACAATAACAACAACAAACAGTTACAAGCCAAAATAAACAGTTATTGGGATCCCTGGCGAGCAAGGAACAAGGAACAAGGAACTCGAAGCTCGGAACTCGGATGACTTTCTCTCATCGCGTTGTGTTCAATGCATTGACCGAAACGTCCGCAGCGAATTTTCGAATTTTGCCAATTTTTGACTACTATTTGCGAAGTCATTCGAAGATTATCCTAATTGAGAATCTCAGTCTGCAAACTGGGGTGTCATTCAAACCTTTAGGGCTGCGTTACGTTGATGCCATGATGGCACTGATAGTCGATAGCCGATAAAATTGGGGGCAAATAGAAGATAGATCTGTCTCCCTTCCTTAATGGGTGGAGGGTATGAAGAGTGGAAAGTGTTGCACAATGACAACTGGAGTACACACAGAAAAATTGGGAGTGTGCAGAAAAATGTTTTTATTTCATTTTAATTTACTTTACTTAAAGAACTTCGGAAATAAATGATTTTAGAAAGTTTAAATACTTTTTGTGGCTGACAACAATTAGTACGTATTGAATGAAGTTTAAGGTAATATTCCATCTTCACTTTAAAAGATGTAAATTAATTAAAATTCTGAGCCATCTTTTTCTTAATTTCAAAATCGTTTTTTTTGTTTTTTTCATTAAAGAGTTCTACAGATTTTTTTAAATAATTTTTGTTGAATGGTTTTAGATTTTTAAACATTTCTTCAAGTGTTCACAAAATGAGCCAAGTTTTCATTATGAAAACAAAAAGAAAAGAAATCTCTTGAATTCCCGACAAATGAAGAACAAATAAAAGATGCCTTGACCACTTTGACCCTTGATGCCCATCAAGAGTTGCGTTGCTGTCACAATTCATTAGGGGCACAAGATTCACGAAGGAAACGTAAACAGAGTTTTTGTTTTAGATTTCGTGACAAATGTACAAAATGTACAATAATGGCAATGCCATCAACAACAAACCCCCACGAACGAAATTATCACTAGAAACAAAATATTTACACTGCCTCTAAATGGGTCGAAAGGCGACGGGCGAAAGAAGAGCGAATGGACGGGACACAGGAAGTGGACTGTCGAAGCCGAAAAGGATTACTTATCGCATATTTTGACATAAGTTAAGTTCATCACTGAAATACGAGAGTCAATTGTTCACTTTGGTCTGACCATGGGGCGGGTTAAACCCAGACAGACAAACAATTGGGTGGGGGACAAAAGGGAGAAAGAGCCATTGGCTCGTGTGATGGGTCAATTGTGATAAGCCGACCGACAGAATGGCAGAATCGGGTTCAGAGTCCTCCTCTGTGTGCTCTGCTGTGTTGTGTTGTGCTCTGTTGTGTGTCCACCCTCGAATGCTCCTTTGTTTATAGGCCTTCTACGCCTTGTTTATTTGCATTTGTTCTGTTTGTATTTGCACTGAAATCGAGGCAGGAGTCGCCAATCGTCCTTCGACGTTTCGGTTTTGTAAAATTGGCAAAAATCTGCTGCACAATCGACAGCTTAGAACAAGAGCAAAGGGTTAAGCTTACCGGCTTGGGCTAAACAATTGATGCAGGAAGCTCTGCATTGATTTTCACTAATTATAAATGCGAGTGCTAATAATGCAGGATTTAATTTCGGTATTATTTGCGAATTTACTTCCGCTTCACATGCATTAGATGACTGCTTAAAGTTGAACTTTAAATTGAAGTATCTTTCACTCTCAACGCCAACTATCTCGTATATGCATAGACTTCTATATACATAAACATATATGTATCTCATAGTTAGCTGTTGATACTTCGACATCTTGTGAGTGTGTGTGTGTGTGTGGTTGCTGTATTCTCAAGCCAAAGCAAAGCAAAACAAAACATTACAGCAGAGAAGAGATGCGAAACAACAAAGGCAACAGCGGCAAGGACTCGGACTCAGTCTGGGTTTGACTCTGGGTCTGGGTCTGGATCTGAGTCTGGGTTTGACTACTCATCCACAACAGCCGCGCCTGGTTGTAAAGATATAAAATCAGACAACTGCAACAACAAACAGCAGCACAGCAGCACAACACAACAAGAGCTACAAGAGTCGACAGGACGATGTTGTCCTGGCCTGGGCCATCGTCTGCTCTCTGTCAGCTGCAGCGGCGATTTGTAGCGCCACAAGGATAATCACACTTTTAATCGTGATTTAAGTTTATGGCGCTGGGCGCTCGTTTAGTTTCTTGTTACCCAACGACGACGCATCGTTGCTGCTGCTGCTGCCTGCTGCCTGCCATTCTCAACAAAGATTTTCAATTTTTTCCATGGCTTCATCAGCATCGAGCCGGAGACGGCAAAGCAAACCGCCTTGTTAACTTGCCGCTTTCATTTTTATATTTTTTAATGATTTTTATTGCATAACTGACGGCGAGCTTGCCCTCAGTCTGAGCTGAAGTCGCAGTCTGCTGCTGCTTTTGCTGCTGCTTCAGCTGCCATTGTCCTGTGCGGCAATTGCACTTTGCCACATTTTATAGTTTTGCCCGTTTGCCAGCTACTGCGGCAATGATTTGTTGATAATGTTGCAGCTTCTGAGCACACATAAAATACTGCCAGCAAACTTGCAGATCAGTGAAAAAGATATTCGCACTAAGAAGATTTTCTCAACTGCAATCATTTCGTTGATTATTTCACTCAGCTAAATAAATCTCACAGCGTTCTCTACCTTTCGCTCTGTAATTTGTAGCATGACTTTACACGACTCTCTTCTGTCTTCTGGTGTCCTGCAGCCGTTTTGCTTTAACAAATTATGAACACTCACATAAATTTCACTTATTGCCAGCTCTGTGGGTGCCAAGTTTTCCAGCCTGGAACTAAGACTGCAGCTCAGACGGCGGAAACTATGAGAGAGACTCAGACTGCGATTGAGAAGGAGTCAAAGTCGAAGTTGGAGGAAGCAACTGAGACTGAGCTATGAGCACCTTTTTTGTGCTGTAATTAGAAGGCAGCGCCAAGTTAAGCCAAGTTATGGTAAGGGAAAGGCTACTGGCCAACTTGAGCATTGAGTGGAAACTGGGATGGGCTTGGGCTTGGGCTTGGACTTGGGATTGGCCACTTGAAATGCAAATTGCGTGCAAATTATGGCAAGCTGGCCAAGACAACCCGAGCCAGGAACAAAGCAGGTGAGCAAGTTGGTTTTTCTTTTTGTGATTTGTTGTGCCACCAGAGGCAAAAATTATTCAAGAGAGGAAATATTACTTACGGTCTCGGAAGTTGTGTTTTTTTGTTTTCTTCTAATTGCTTCAGTTTTTAATTCAATTTGCGACTGGGGATTCGACTCGACTCGGTCTCGGTTGCACTTCAGGCAAATAATGAAGTGCGATAAATGAGCTTTGATTACTCTATGAAATCTTTTCAAATTAAATAATATACTTCTATCATGTTCTATACTTTTTCGATTTTTTTATTTGAATGGTAATTTTCTACAATAGTTGAATGACAGAATCCCATACATATTTTAAAATTACTCTTAAAATTCATTGACGCGGATTCTTTAATACTAAACAATCTTTAGAATAAATTCAAGACTAATAACACTTCTTAAAATATATTTATAAATACCCCTTGATTTCACTTCAAAGACGATTCAGTTTGATTTGGTTTTAATGTGGGTTTGTATAATTGTAGATGCTTAAAACTATATAGTATATTACAAGACAAAACTTGTATGTGGAAGGTTAGCAGTTGGCAATTTTAAATAGACAAAAAAAAGTGAAGACTGCATTAAAGTGAGTTGCTTCAGCAGCAAAACAAAATGGCATTTTGCAACATGATATTTATCGGGTCTTACTTGCTATGGCTGATGATTTGGTATATTTCGTATTAGCAGTATAATAATATACCAAATACATCGCATGTCTTATTTTAGTATTTTTACGGTATATTATTTTAGTATATTTTAAGAATAATACCGCACTGTTTTTCTTTTACTTCGAATGGTTAACGAGAATTTTACTTTCTCTCGATACTCTAGTATTAACATATATGTATTATTTTGCTATAATTATTATTTAATTTTTCTCTTCAAAAATATATTTTTGATATGTGTTGTATGGACTTACCGTTATTATGAGTTAGAAACGCATTGTCCGCCTCCGAGGATGAGGATCCTTGTTGCTCGTTGTTCGCGTTCGATGATGAGGATGAGCTCGAGAAGTCGTAAGGATGACTCAAGCTGTTGTTGCCGCCGACAGCAGCAGATGCAGCCAGCGCCTTAAAGAGGTGTGCGGAACGTTGTTGTTGTTGTTGTTGTGACTGATGTTGTTGTTGTTGTTGCTGTGGATTGTAGGGATTGTTGTAGATGTTGCGTGTGTCAGTCGCCGACTGCAGCTGCTGCTGCTGCTGTTGCAGGTTATATTGCTGCTGCTGAAGCGTGTTATTAGCACTCAGACCATTCACCGTAAAATGGCGTGATTTTGCTGCAAGAAGAAGAAGACGAAGAATGAAAAAGTCAGAAGAAAAGTTTAAACAAAAAATTGAACTTTTCTAACATGTCGCTACATCTTCTTCCCCCGCGTCTGAGTTTCAGTTCGAGTCGCCTTCATCCTCCGCACGCCTAATTGCATGCATTGAAATATGCAAATGTGCTGAAGGAGTGCGCAAAGGGACAAAAGAGAGAGAGAGAGAGAGAGAGAGAGAGGAGGGAGGGATTGTGTGAGCCCCAATTAAAGCATTTTCAGTGGCATTTACGTGGTTTGAGGTTATGTTTTTGCTTCGTTTGCTTTGCCACCTATTGTTGCTTTTCACATATGAATTATGCATGCCAATAACAACAATAATGGCAACTGTTTGTGTGTGTGTTTGCGGAAATGATGTTGACGCGGAAGCTGTAATAATGAAGCTGTGGCAGAGCTGCAAAATGTCGTCTAATACCTTCCCCTTGCTCCCCGGAAAAAGTCTGCTAACCCTTTCAATTTTCCAGCTCGGCCAAAAAGTTGTTCCTTTCTCTGGCTGCTGTTGCTTCTTTTGCATATTAATTATGCATGTTTTGTTGGTGTGAAGGCATCAACACATTGTTTGAATTTTAAGCAAGCTATTCTCTGGCATTGACAGCGAACGCTGCGCTGCTTTGCTCTGTTCGCTTTTTTGCTCTCTTTTTGCTGGTTGACTAGCTGTTGTGATGTTGTGCCGCAATTCAGCAGCCAACTGTGTAAATATTAAGTGTGAAAGATAACGAGCTAATAACTCAGTTAACACACACACCCACACACACACACACACATGCGAACAATTTGTGGAATGTCCTCGATCGAAGCACGCAACGCGCAACGTTCGCTGAGCAATTAGACAGCCGAATTAATCACATTTAATTACAACAATTTAAATATCTAATAAAAACCAAAACCGTATCAATGCACACACTTTGACATCAAGTGTCTATAATTGCTTTAATATTCTACAATTTGTGTTTTCGGTGCGTGTGAAATTCAAATACTTTACCATGTGATTTAATGATGCCAATGGAATTTCTGTATCAATCGATTGATTGGCCTCGACAACTGATATGCGTGACCCAAAAAAAAAAGAACAGAAAATAAATATATGGCTTTCCCTTCATTTGCATTTCACATGCATACGTTGTGGGTAAATTGTAAATTAATAAGCGCATTTATTTATTGAGAATCACGCTCAAAAAGTTGGGAATAACTTTCCGCCAACTTTTTTTTTTGGGTTTAAGCTTAATTGTTAATTGGCAGCGCTTTAAGCATCGATGGTTAATTGCCAGGCTTCATTACATTCACCATTCGTTAAGGAGCATGCAAACTTTTCAAGCACTTTCGTCTGCGCAAAGTTGACGATGAGCAATAACAATGGCATAATTTCCGGGTTCGCTCTTTAAGTCTTCAATTTGATTAGCCGTGGCTAAGTCCACGTTCAAAATAAAATAAGTAAGAGATCCAGTCGAGCGTGCCGGACTATGAGATACCCGCTACCCATTTTAAATAAAGGAAAAACTATGAGGTATTGTTCTTATAATATACGTAGCGCAAAAACACTAAAATATACCAAAGGCCATATTTGGTATATTTGTATAGTATTGCATTAAAAATATACCAATTATATCAGATTGTCAGCTAAAGCTAATAAGATCAGTGGTAAATACAGCGCATTTTTTAATACAAAATTAAATTATTATTTTTAATTATTTCATTATTATTGAATTAAAATTAAAATTAATTTATACAACTTTCATCCAATCAAATCTACATTGTATGTACCAAAAATATTCAAAATTACGCTTGTTTTTAGATTTTTTTTTGTTTGCAAAATTTTTAAAAAACTTCATCTGCCTGCAAATATAACAGGTTCTGTCGAAAAAAAACTGTATCTCCATTTAGTATAGTCTCTGAGATGTAAATGTTCATACAGACAGACGGACAGACGGTCAGACGGACATGGCTATATCGTCTCGGCTGTTGACGCTAATCAAGAATAGATATACTTTATGTGGTCGGAGATGTCGCCTTCAGCATATTATTTCCATTCTCTGCATCAAAAAGTTATGATACCCTTCTAGCCTATGGGTAGCGAGTATAAATATTCGCCATTTGATTTGCAAAAAGTGAACAACGCGAAGATGGGAAAAAAAAAATGTTTGCCCATTGCCATAACCATTTTAGTCCCAGAGAGCTATTCTTATTTTGTTTTGCTTTTAACAAAATTTGGCAAATTTACACTTCCCCAACTAACGGCGAATAACAACGTCAACAACAATAGAAATTGAAAAGCGTAACAATGGCCAAAAAGTGTGATTCATTTTTGTTGCCTTCCCCAAAAGACCGAAAAGAAAGTCACATAAATAAGGCAACATTCAATGCAAATTGGACTATTTACGCAAATTTTATTGCCGAGCATTTTTATATTTATTTCGTTGTTGTTGTTGCTAGTTGATGCTGCCCCATGGCACATGTGGCAAAGTGTGTGTTCGGCATCCTTGGAGCATGCTTTATGCTCTATCTATGCTGAATCGTTGCGCCCCAAGCGACTACTAAATCAGGCAATTTGAATTGTGCTTCCTCCACTTTCACTTCGATAAACTTCCCTCCCGTTGTTGTTGCTGTTGTTGGCAAAACCTTTTGGGGTTACTCCGAGCTCATGGCTCGTCTGGCGCTCAAATTATGCGATTTGATGTCATCATTTTGTCGCCAAACGATGCGCGCCTCACTTGGCAATTGCCAGACTTATTCCACCTCCCACATACATGCTCTGCTCGCCCACAATTTCTGGCCAGATTTCCTTTCCTTTGGCTGTGGCCTATACTTAAAAAGCGTTTCCAACAAAATGCGTCCGCTTTATTGACATTCAGACGCGTCGCCAATTTCCGCGTCGTCAACGGGTTAAGAATCATGCCTGCGGCGCTGTCATAAAGCCTCCATCTCTCTCTCTCTCTCTCTATCTCTCTTCCCCCTTAAGGCTGGGGACGAGCTTCCAATAAATTCGCTCTAGTGAAAATTTATTGACATTGGTTTTTAAACCGCGACGCGTGTTGCCAAACGTTTTTCGGCCTCTGATGTGCCGGAAATTGGCTTGTATGTTATTGAGCCATAACTGACCTTTAAAGATCCCTCAAAAAAGGAGAGAGAGCACAACAAAAGTCGATAAGCAAATTGAGCTGATGAAAGGGCAATCAATGCTGTAGATTGATGCGCAGTTGTTTAAAACTGTGATCAATTTAAATGACAAATAATGTAAAAGTAATGTTATTGCTTCCAATAAAAATATTAAAAGTAGCTTTAATATTCCGAGAGAGACTTTTCAATTTAAAAGTATTTCTTTTATATTATTTGACGATTTTTTACCCCTTCAAATTTAAACTAATTTCTTTTACAATGACCATATTAATGCTTGAAAGAAAATAAAAGCAAATTTAATAATAATTATAATATTTTTCTGAATAGTTTAATGTTAAATCATTTCGTTTTATACATTTTAAATTATTATTTAATATAGCTTTGTTTGTGAATATTTAATACTGAATTTAAAAGTATTTACTTTATAAATTAGACGATTTTTAAATTCTTTAAATAGACATAATTTTAGCATTAAAGACGATACTAGTCACTTCAAGAAAAACATAATCAATAATGTTTTGTCGGTGAAACTAAATGTTTCACACAATTCTGAATAAGCCTTTTTGTAAATATTTTCTAATTATTTGAAAAATTTACTTATGGATAAGAAAATCCAAAAGCGGCTTAAAAATAGAGAAAATCATTTTATTGAGAATCTGAATTTAAAATTTGTTTATAGATTTTAATTTTAGTTTTTGTATTTAATTTACTTTTAATTTCTCAAAAATATTCACTTCAAGGAAAATGATTAATATATTATTCTGAAATATTAAATATACATTTTAAATTTTCTAATGATTGTTACCACGCTACTTTTAAGTGAATGTCAAATTTATGCGTTTCAAGAATACATTCAAATCTAAAGTATTTTCTCTCGGTATTTTCCACCTTAAAAATAAAGCGACTACTTCAAAAGTGCTTAAGAAAACAGATTAGTGTGCTGAGGCCATTCGGAATTGTCATTCATTTCATGTAAATGACACCATATTAATCAAGTCTTATTAACGAGGTTTATTTCACCCGTTCATCCAATTTGAATGGGACAATTTTGTTGGCATATGTTGAAGAGTGTCCTCGGCTGTTTCCCTGCGGGGGAAGATGCGTTGCACAACCCACAGAAGCCACCGCGAATTCAACAACATAAGGACATATTTTGGAATTGGAACCCGTCGAGCCGCCGGGCAACCAAATGAGTTACTTATCACACAAGCGGAGAGTAGCGGCAGATGAATTGCGAGCACGAGGACACTGTTGTTGCTTATCGACGCGTTATCTTCGCGGTGCTGCTGATGTTGCATGTGCTCAGCAAACCGCGAAATGGAATCCATAGATCAACGCGAAAAAAAGAAATATAAGAGAATTGAGTAAACTTGCATTGATAAATTAAAAGCAGCCCAAATGTTTGCGATTGCTTTGACATGTTTGACAACAATGGGCCCATGGTGACGCAGCGCGGTGGTGATGAGGCGACTTCCGAGGGGGAGAGAGGGAAACGGACTTAAGCCGCTGACAAATGCGATTGCCTATAGAAATTGAAAAACCAGAACGAAACCGAGGCACACAACCCTTGAGGGTTAGCCGACATTTGCATTGATTTCAATTAATTTGCTTGTTGTGCTCTCTCTCTCTGTCTCTCGCTCGCTCTCTTTCACTCTCACTTGCTGGCCATTGTCCCTGATCCAAAGTATTCCCTGCCTTTATATATAGATTGCGTGATTGTAATTGATATTTGCCTCTGCTGGGCTGCTTCTAATTCCGGCTTCTGTTTTGGTTTTGGTTTCGGTTTTGATTTTGCTTGTGTTGTTTTCGGTTCTGGCTGCTTGCCTCGAGTCAAGTGCTTCCTTCTCCTTCTACCGCGTCAAGGGAATTATGTAAATGCCAACATGCATTAGAGACGCGACAAAACTTTGGCGAAACTTCACCTCTAAGCCGTTTTTGCATTCGTCGTTGCAGGAGGAATTAACATCGTTCAGCTGTGCGAATTTCTGTCCAGAGGGTGACAAAACACACTAAGGTGTTGGCCAACCCGGGGAATCCTCTTTGTCTCTCTCTCTCTCTCTGGGCTTGCATTTTGCTTTTAGTTTTGTGAATTTGAAATGTGAAGACATCTGTTCAAGTATCCATCCCAATGCTAATGCACCGTATGACTTTATCACGCATAGATAGCAGGGATTAGAAAACACTCAAGCAACAGTCTCAAACCAGCCATTAAAATGTTTTGCTTTAAATTGAAACATTCTTGATTTCAGTTTCAAATGTTTTGCGTAATTTCTGAATGCTAATGACTACATTTGAATCGGCAGTCAAGAAGCAAAAAGCAACAATGAGTGTCGTACACGGGGTGACATTTGACATATTCAACTCATTAAACCAACATTGAGCAATGCGCCAACAATGGTAGGCACAGACGGACGGACGGACAGACGAACGGACGGACAGACAGACGGATGTGTTTGCCAGGCTAATAATAAACAGCAGACAAAAAGCGAGCGCATTCAAAGGCAAATGATGAATGCGAACAGGAGAGAGAGAGTGCGAGAACAATGGCCACAATGGCAATAGGATCAGAAATCGGCAGCAAAAAGTGTGGAGGGTTCATTAAAAGTGCGTCGCGACAGTCGCAGCATCAGCTTCAGGGGTGCAAAAACTACCCTAAACTGGGGAGATGAGATCAAAGCGAAAGCGAGCTGCAATGTGAATGTTTTACTTCGACGTTTTTTTTATGCCATGTGAATACTATTTTGTTGTATGCGCAGCGAGCGAAAGCAAAACTTATTACAAAGTTGACATTGTGTCAAACACGAAATAACGAGCCAAAGGCGAGGCACACGCGTCCTTCCACACCTTCCGCCTCCTCTTCCTCCTCCTCCCCGCAGTTTGTACCTTTTTTCCCTCGATCCCGTCGAGCTGTAGTCGCAATTATTGCGTTTGAATTGTCAACACCCCGGTGAGCAATGGCTGTGGTCAAAACCGAAACGCCATGGGCAAATGCCCAGTTCGCTTTTCCCTTGCTTTTCTCCGCTTTTCCCTCTCAGCTGCCGCTGCTGCCTGGCAATCATTTCGTGTGTGTTTAACGCGTCGGGTGTCGATTGTTACAATAACATCGCCCACAGCGCAGATTTGCGCCTCTAACGAGAGCTGATGATGATGGTGATGTTCCTCAACGTTATGAGTGGACAACCCCCAAAAAAATTCCATTTCCAATCCCATCTCATCCTTTTGGTTTTTATGTGCAGATTCCGCTGATGACCCAATGGAGTTGAGCTGGGAAATGTGTCATTATTTTTAACAATTTTTATATGCGTGTGGCTTTTAGCACCTTCTGTAATTTATGACTCTCTCGCATTCAGCTTTTGGGCAATTGCTTGATGGACTTTCCTGATAATTGGGGCAGTCTAATGGCCAAAGGGCTCAAGGGAGCGATGGACAGCGATGGTTGTTTGATGATTAGCAAACACGCTGGAGTTCAATGGGTGTCATAATATTGACAGCTCCACTAAGTTGGGCTTAGGCATGTCGAATCGCAAGTCATTCGTTCATCTGCATTCAATTGTGATTCGCAATACAAGCACTTCATCATTCTGAGGAAGAAATATACTCGATAGTTAGGAAGCAGAAGAGACTGCGATAGAGATGACATCTGGCAGCAGGCCAATAATTCAGATTTATTGGCTTTCAAAACAGATTTTCAACGTTGCACTAATATGGCCAGCCACAAGTCGAGCCAAAATGCAGTTCTCTCTTTGTTTTTTTTTTTTTTTTGTTCGTTTGTGCCACAGGCAACGTGTTGCCATGACTGTGTGTAGAGTGCTCCTTGGACCATATGGCATGATTGGACAATGCCCAATAACTACTGTAGTCGTGGTCGTGGTAAATCCGTCAGAAGTGTGCGCCGGCATCGATGATGACACAAAGCGTGGAAGGATTAAACGCGACAGCGGGCAGCGACAATAAAAGTTCATCATCAGCGCAGAGGACTCTCGTTCGCTCGACAATTTGTCGCTCGTTTAGTTGAGTCGCAAAAATAGAATAAATCGCAGAGATAATGAAAAACGAACAACAACAACCAGAAAAAAAGAAGCAGCTGAAGGGTACAGCATAAACCGCTGGCGAAAGGACAGTTGGGCAGCTCCTGGTAATCCGACGATTAATTAAAAACGTTGTCGTTGTCTTTCTGCTTAAAATTGAAATTGATTGCCGCTGTTCAGTGTGGCTGGAGGCTTATGCGAAGTTTGTGCAATTTAAGCAAAGTTGTTTATGCTAAATAACATAAATATAAATAATGCTCGAGGAGTGCGATTGCCTTTTGGCGAAAACAATCACATTTATTACTGACAAAATACCCCAGGGAGTTGCTTCTCTTGTTGTAGTCATCATCACCGGGCATACCACTTATCATCATCATCATCATCATCATCGTTGTCGTCATCACCTGAATGAAAGTCGCTTAACAAGCTTTCAACTCCCTTGGGCCATATGCCAAAAAAAAGAAGCAGCAGAAATAAAAGTAAAATGCCCCCCAAAAAAAATAAGAAAGAAAGTTATGGACGATGGAATTGTGCAAAATTCATTTAGGCAAAGTTTACACGCGTAAAAAGTTAAAGACAATTGCCATGAAAATGTCACAAGGCGCTAAACACAATTTCTAATGAAGTTTCACTTCTTTTTATATTTGATTTTTCACCCTCTTTTATCCCCTTTGAATACTTTTTGATTGGATTGGATTTTGGGTTTTGTTGTTGTTCTCTTTTTGGTTTAATTTTGTTGTGTTGCTGATTAGCTGCACAAATATGGAAGTTGTTGACACGGAAGAACTGCAAAGTTCTCATGCAAATTAGCTGCGGAAAAACCCATGGAAAACTACCACACACGTGTGGAGTGCCGGAAAAGTGCAGCATCAAGAGTTTATTTGTGGCCTTGGTTTGCTTATCTAACTGCCAGCTGCCACCCTCTCCGAAACTGTGGCACAATAACATAAAAAGCCATGTCACTTTCTCATATCAATTAGTTACAAGCGAGTACACTTGATTCATTAGCGTGATAATTACAACCAGCACAAGGATAAACGAGGACACTGAGGATGCTGCTGATGAGAACTTGACATGTTTAGAAAGTTTCCCACGCGTGTGGTTGGCAAAAGCTAGAACAAAAGTAAAGCGAAAAGACTTTGTCATGATGAGGCTCAAAGAAATAATATCAACGAAAGTAAATGAACAGTTAAAGCAAAGCTTAAAGTCAAAAGAGAAACAGAAACACAAATGGAAATGGAAATGGCCATAGAAAGGAAAATGGAAATGAAGTCAAAGCTAACTGCTGCGACAACAAATTGCTGGCCAGCGGAGCATGAAACTCAATTCACAGCTCAGGTAGTTCACAAAAAAAAACTGTCCAACAATTAGAACAGAAGAACGAGGGGAAGATATTGCAATGGAGATCTTCTTTGGATTGAACCCTTCAGCGCATTTAATTGGACTACAAAGCTGAAGCTGCTGCTGAATGAACTGTGTGGCTTCTGCTTTGCTTAAAGCGCACACAATTTTTGACTGAAATATTGCACAATGGGATTTTGGGTTGCCGTCTGTTACCAAGACAATTGATAGCCCCATTCTCTGCGCCACCGATATCTGTCATGTTAGACCCCTTATTTGTCTGTCTAGCCCAGCAAAGGATATGCGAGAGAGAGTTCACCTTTCGATTTTCGCGTCGCACTGCTTTTAATTTGTGTAAAATTACAGTTGTCGTTGCGTGGCAAAGAGAGGGGGAGAGAGAGAGGAGGATGATTTCATCCCTAAATCGATGTTGTTACTCTTCAAAATTTCAGTCTTGTTTGCGCTTTGTGTGCGCTAATTGCAGTTTGTATGAGGTTAAGGCCTTTGGGCGCATGTGAATCTCACGTATTTGCTTAGCTTCGATTTGTTGACTGCCTTTGCTCCTTGAAGGCCTCTCTGGGTATTGGGATTTGGGCTTGCGTTTGATTAGAGAGCGTTGTGAAATGTTGTAAATTGCAATGTAATTTCGTTACCAACCAGAAATAGGATAAGCTGCTGAGCAAATATATACGCAAATGTTTGCCGCACTGATTAAAGAACTGTTCCCCAGAGAAGAGAGAAGTTTCTGCTGTTGCTGCTGCTTGACCCACATTATCAATTAACATTCAATTTGTGCATAGCCGGAGATATAAAACAATTATCACACGACAATTTCCCCGGCAGCACATTTTCATCTTCTTCAATGTTTAATTTCCTTTCAATTTATGCTAGAAATCGAGGTCGTCATCTCTATAGTATAATAATGCATACACATGCCGATAGCTAAAGGGCCAGGACTGAAAGCCAATTTGCCTCGATGATGATGAAGAGCCATTGATGAGCCGCCACCACAGCGCAGCCAAAGAGACCATATCGAAGCGAAGCTAAAGTCAAAGCCGGAGCTGGAGCTGGAGCTGGAGATGAATGCTGTGTGCCAACGTTGGATGGAGTCAAGTCAAGTGGCAGACGCATATCAATGGACGACAGCAAAAAGTGGAGAGCAAAAAATGTTGCTTCAAGTGTCAATCAGTGACAACACACACACACATGGAGAGAAGACAAACACACACACACATGCGATGCAGATTGCTGGAAGCTAATCGATTTATGTTGTAATATTCAAAAAGTTTCCCATAAGGACCACGACAACGGGAGCGACAGCCAGCAACGACCTAATCCAGTGGCACTCCCTCGTGTCCCATCGTTGTTATAATTTCTCCCCAGCCAGCGATGTTCGCTGTGAGCAGAGCAGAGGCCATGGCCACGTGTTTGACTGTGATTTGAAGCACCCTGTAAGAGGCGAATATGTGGGCCAGGAACCAACGAATCCATCGCCAACGGGCCAAGCACCCACGGGCCAGAGAGAGAGAGAGCGCAGAGTGAAGAGTGCAAGGAGCAGGGATCAGGACACATGTGTGAGCCAGAATCTGAGTTGATTTTGCTGTCGCAGTCGCTGTTGGTGTCGGTGTCTGTTTATCTGCCTTCGTTTGTCGCATTAAAATTGAATAAAAAATCAATCTCAATTCTAGCATAATTTGATTCCTGCCTTCGATTATCCGTGTGAACGTATTTGTGTATCTGCATGTGTGTGCGTATGTGTGTGTGGGGTTCAGAGAGGTTGTTGTCCTGGATTGGGGGCAAATGCAAAAAGTAAATAAATGCTTAAATCATAATTTGTATACTCATCGATGACTAAATTGAGCCACAGGCCCAGCTACTCCAACCCCTCTTGAAAATATCAAATGAATTGCGCAAATCCGAAAAGCAACTTCAAAATAATACTCTAAATATCACATTGAGAAACTGCTTTTATGGTTATTTAAGTAATATGTAATAATAAAGTTTAGTTTTGTTAAAATGCTAAATATGTTAATAATGCTTAAAATACTAAAATACACCAAAGGCAATATTTGGTATATCAATCAAAATATACCTGATTATGAACCAAAGCAACTAAAATCCGACTGCACCAACTTGCCCTGAACAAAAAGTTATAATACCCTACTGGCGGATATAAAAAGAAATTAGGTAAATAAAATATTATTAACATAATTTTGAGGTCCATTATATGACTTTTTATACCCGCTATCCATAGGGTAGAAGGGTATTATTACTTTGTGCCGGCAGGAAATGTATGTAACAGGTAAAAGGCACCTCCGTCCCTATAAATTATATATATTCTTGATCAGCGTCAACAGCCGAGGCGATATAGCCATGTCCGCCTGTCCGTCTGTGCGTCCGTCCATATGAAACACTGGATCTCAGAGACTATTAGAGCTATAATTTTCGACAGCATTTGTTATGATTGCACGCAGATCGAGTTTGTTTCAAATTTTTGCCATGCCCACTTCCGCCCCTGCAAATCAAAAAAATCGAGTAACAAGCGTACTTTTAAAGCTAGAGTTGCGAATTTTGGTATATACAATAACTACTATAGTAGTTATGATCCTGAAAATTCGGTTGCGATAAGATAAAAATTTTCGAAGTTATTAAAGAAATACTTTTGTATGGGCAAAAACGCCTACTTACAAGGGGTCTTAGTTGCTTTGGCTGACATTTGGTCTGACATTTGGTGCCGTCTATGGTATATTTTGAATGCGGTACTATATCGATATACAAAATATACCATTTGGTATATTTTTAGTATTTTTGCAGTATATTTGATATATTTTGGGAAAAATACCGCAAAATATATTGCTTTTATTCAAAATGGGTAGCGGGTATCTCACAGTCGAGTTTACTCGACTTTCTAGCTTTCTTAATTGTTTTAATTGCAAAACATGAAACATGATCTTAGAAACATTTTTATAAAATAATTCAATCTTCTTCTACAAAAATGTATTACTATAAATGATGAGAAAAAATAATCCATAACTTGTTAATTTATAAAATTATATTATTTCCAGTTATAAAAGATTTAAAGTAATACAAATAAAATGTCTTTCTCTCACTTTCAATAAAGTTCGTAGCCCAGACAAGAAAGAGAATCTTTTGCTTGAGCTTAGCACCAAATTCACTTTGCGATATAGTAAGTAGTAAGGACTCGCCAAGTTTTTTTTATCCCTGCAGCTTATCCACACATGTGAGTAAATAGTGAATGGCTCGAAGAAGACAAATAGAAAGACGCTGAAGAGGGGACAGAGAAGAGAGAATGGAAGAAGAAACTCGTTCGTTTGGATGCGTTTATTCCAATGCATTTAATAAAGTGTTTATTTCTGCTGCAACAAATTTGCCAGCTGAATGCAGCGCGTAGGAAAAACTCTCACGGAAAACCAAAAAAAATCGTAGACGACGAAAACAATCCGAGCTGAAGCTGTAGATGAAACCTGAGCACGACACAAAGGAAAATTGCTTTTCCGTTACGCACACACGCTCGAACTAACTGAGGAAAATACCTAGCACGCTTCGTGGCAGCGGAAATATGTGGCTAACGCATCCGTGCTCACTACTCCTCGGAAAAATGGAGACACCGCGCATCGAAGTTCGGCTCTCGATGACGTATAGTCGAGGGGGCGGGCGGTGAATGGGCGTGGTGGGCGTGGGCGTGGTGTGGTTGCATTCCTTGGCAATTTTGTATTATTTTCGGGGTTCCGGGTTGGCGCCGCAACTTTTCACCAAACTGCGCGTAGCATAGTTCTATTTCAACTTACTTTTTACTTTTGTTTTCTATTTGTCTTTGCGTGGGTGGATCAAGGAGGGGAGTGGAAGGGAAACTGAGGCTGGCCACGCTTGGCATTCGGCTTGAGTGGCACATTATTTGATGATGCTTTTCGCGATTTTTTCGCACTTGAGTGCCTGATTTTTATTAGTTGAATTCTTTACGGTTTCGCCTGTAAAAGTTTCAGTTTCTTGCCGCCGATTTTTCTTGCTTTCCCCTTTACTTTTTTTTTGCCATTCTTTTGGGTTTTGTCTATTTTCAATGCCGCCGCACGTTCAGTTCCCATTTTTTTTGCTGGGTTCGACAAAACCTTTCCCTCCTTGGCTGTGTGCAAACAATGATTTTGAAATATGGTAGCAAAATTATCTGATAGTTACTCTTGGTATTATGTGTAATTCAAGCTGTAGATCTTCTCTTTTTTTTGTCGACTGACAGATTCAATATTTATTTGGAAACAAATGAAATGAGGTAATTCCTCATCGGCAGCCCATTGACGATTATCAGTTCAACAATGATAATATCATTTCTCACTTATCGACCAGGAAATTTAAAAGAGAGATTTTTGGTCTGCCAGTCATAGCGTGAAAAGCGCAAAATCTTGATGAAGAACAAAACGAACGAACAAAACAAACGAACGGAAATGAAAGTCAATTTGAATACATTACCAATTCTAATTACGATTTTTCAAGTACAATAAAGAAAACGACAACGACGATGGCGATGGCGATGGCAACAGTGCGAAAAAGACAAATACGTACGAATGGCATGAATAAAATAATATTGGATGGAATCCACCGAATTGTAGGGATTCTAAAAGGGAGCCAAGGGGCATGGACAGACCACGAAGCATTCAAATTGGAATTTCAAAAAGCGAATAGACAACAAGGCGACAGACAGCAGAAAGAGATGGGGGAGGGGGGGGGGTGTCGTGGTCGAGGCGGGTGTCAGTGTTGTTGGCTGACCAAAAGATTAGCTGAAATGTGCCGCGGTGGTGAGTGAGGCGGCAAAAGCTGTGAGTTTTCACAGCCAGTGACAGGAAAATGGCGGCGACTACAAAACCGAATTTGAATAATTTTCTTTCTTTCCTTCGCGTTCTCGTTTTTTTTTTTTTTTTGTGGCTGCGTCTGCACAAGTGGCAAATGAATCAAAGTGTGGGTGAACCCAACTTGGAGGGATTCGCATTTCATTTTATTAAAAATTCAAATACTCTCGCTTATCGCTTTAGACGCCAGCTTAAGCCACCTGCAAGAAATGACAGCCCCCAATACACACACACACACACACACACACAAAAACACACACCATTCTCATCCACTTTCATTCCAAACATCCTCCACCCTCCAATCCCATTCTCCACTTGACTTTTGGCCACAACAAATATCGCAATGAGCTTCGCTTATTATGCAGCATTTTTTTCGTAGTCTCTTTCGTTTTGGCCATGGCCAAGGTCTTTCCTTCGCTTTGGTAGCAATTTCATATGCCTCATGCCAAGCAAAGAAAAAAAATTAGAAATGAAAATTAAGTAAATATTATAATATGTTTGCCACCGGGAAGCAGGCAGCAGGTGCAGCATCGAAATACATTTCGGTTTCGCCTTGGCAAATAAATGATAAGCATTACATTTGATATTCATTATTTGATAAGGTGTAATAAGAAATAAAAATAAAACTTTTGCTAGGAAATGAGATTGTTGACGCCGCAGCAGCACGAACAGAGGAAACAGGCAAGTTGTGGGATTAAATGCTTGCCTAAGTGAAATATGTTAAATGTTATGTTATTATATGTATGTATGTCTGTATGTGGATGGCTGCCTGGCAGACTTCTTCTTATCCTGTTGCTGCCTCCATCCACTTGTTGTTGTTGTTGTCGTTTGATTTATGAGATTAAAGTGCTCCATATGAAGCACAAACATGTGATGAGTTTCTCTTTTTTTTTTTGCTTTTTTTTGCCTACGGCATGAATTACAATTGAAGTCTGGCCAAGGACCTGAAGTTACTTTAGAATAATTACAAGTCTATCCACTTTTTTTCCTCTCTAGATTTCTTTTTTTGCAAGTCTGGCAGTCATTCATCACATTAGCTCGACAAAGAAGCCAATCCATTTAAAAAACCATAACTGCGAGTGCGAGTACAAGCAAATGCTAATGTCCATCATTTTAATAGTCAAATAACATGCAAAGAGTATCATTTTTTCAGCTCGTAGTAGAACTTGACAATGCAAATCGAAAAATACGTATATATATAGAAATACAAATATGAAAAGGTAAGTGAATAGTTATTGCGAAATTTAAAATTAATTTTACGCAAATAGTTATAACTTGTTGTGAATGATATGTCGTAAAATGTATATCCTTTATACTCAGTAATAAATAATTTATACAAAAAGTGTTGAAACTTTCAGTAAGAGTGCATTCAACAGATATCTTTAAAAACAAATAAAGATTTTTGTTGTTTTCAGATTATAAACACGTATTGTTTATTAAAGGTTATTAAAAACTAGAATCACAAATTATTTGTTGAATAAGTAATAAACATAAAAAAATAATACGAGTATCTTAAAATTAAAAAAGCTTTCAAGCGGATTATTGTTACATGATTTACTTTATTTTGTATTTAAATATACATTTCTGTATTTGTAGGAATAATACTGTGCTTTATATTAATTAAATGAAAGGAAAATTGTAAGGCACTTTCGTATGTATTTCTATTTATATTTTCAATTAATAATGTTCACTTTTGAACGCAATATGTCATACTGTAAAATACTTTAAAATGTATTTTCTACCAAAAGTGTCTCAGCTTTACCTTTCTAATTTACTAAAATTTAATCTTCAGTTAAATAAATAAATGAGACACACAAGTACTTCGTGCAATAATCAAGTTTAAGCTGGAACTAGAACAGTCATGCATCTGTAAAAATAACCTAAGCGAACGCAGAGCAAACCAAAACGTTGGCCAAGTGGTATAAGCCAGACCAGAAATGGGGCCAGAGCGAGGCCACCGTCAGCGTCAGCGTCAGCTTCATCGTCATCGTCATCGTCACAGTGGCAGCGCACTTAAGTTTATTGGATTTGAAGTGATGTCTTCTCTGTCTGAATCGGGCGACTCAAAGCCAAAAGAAGCGAAAATGTTGGTGAAAATTGTGGCTGCACGCACACAAACATACTACACACACACACACACACACACACACACACACACACACATACTTGGAGCACAGTGGGAACTCTTCAGTTAAAGGCCACCAACGAGTGGCTGGCACAGGTGCAGCACAAGCAAAGGGATGCTATGGGAGGGGAAAAGGGAAGCGTGTGCGACGAGCATGAAATTATGAGCCCTTTAACGGCAACAGCAACAACAACAACAACAACAAGCGAGAGAAGCGTGAGCAACGAGGACGTCAATGACAAGCTTAAGCTGCTTAAAACAAGCCAATGGCAAAAGGGGTAAGCACGACTCAGGAAATACCTGCAAAGGGGTGCAAAGAGAAGTGGAAAAAGCGAAAGTGTCAAGGATGCGGCAAGCGTTTCATAGTCAAATTAAATTGCTCACTAAAACAGCGTGAGCTGGAGAGAAATGGTTTGAGAGAGACAGAGGGAGGGAGACGGAGTTGTGAAGTCGACGCTAAAGTAAAAGGATAATGTGAGCATAAAAACATTTTTAATGAAATCGAGACGACTACCAACTGCGACGACAGCCAAGCAACTGGCACTTCAACTGAGGAGAAATGTCGAAGTCAGCGTCTAAAAATGTAACAAGTGAGTTTTAAATTAAACACAACTTTGGAATGGGGAATGCCAAAGAGTTTAGTTGAGGTGCGATGGTCCTGCTTTTTGGTGTTTGTGTGTGTAATTTCTTTCGGCTGCACATTATTTTCATATCCCGCTTAAAATTTTAATTAATTTTCAGCTTGATTGCGTTTTAAAGAGGCTGCTTGCTGTCTTCTCGCCTTCTCCCTGTGTCTTTGGTTTTCCCATCCAACCATGCGGTTGACGATGGGGGCCTCGGAATTTATAGTTATTGTGGTAACAGTGTGTGTGTGTGTGTGTGTGTGAGCGGCTTTTGGGTTCGTCTTGTGGCGCCCTTTGACTTCTCTTGCTGAGCAACAAATTTTGGTTTGTAATTATTTACACAATTTATATTTAAGTGGGATTTTAATTAATTTTTCCAATTCGCATTGTTCTCGCTCCCAAAATGCAATAAAGCGAACAAACTACATTTCGCCTATATTTATACCCGTTATCCATAAGGTATTACAGAAAGGTATTATAACATGATCAGGACGAACAGTCGAGACGATATAGGCATGCCCGTCTGTCTGTCCGTCTGTCCTAGATATCAGATACTATAAGAGATAGAGATATAATTTATTTCACGTTCACTTTCACCCCCACCAAATGGAATGTATATTTGGTATATACCAAAAAAATAGCTTTCAATGTATATTAGTATTTTCAGTATATTAATTTGGTATATTTTTAGAATAAGTTCTTATTAAAAATGAGTAGCGATATACCAAATATAGTATTCGGTATATTTTAGTATATTTCGAGTATATTTTTGGAATAAGCTTTTATTCAAAATGAGTAGCGATATACCAAATATAGATTATGGTATATTTTCGAATACGGTTTAATGGAAAAAGGAGAGCGGGTATCTCACAGCCGAGCACACTCGACTTTATCTTTCTGGCTTGCTTATTAAAGTCTTACCTTTATTTGTATGCCTATCCAAATTTGGATCTTTCAGGCCTGAAATGAGAATAAACAAATGACAATATCAGTAAACAGTTTTAAGCAAATTTTCAATTCAGGCTTAGCAATTAATCTCTGTCATCTGTACATGGAAAATATCTCTCTCATGTCTTGTTTTGCAATGTAAACTATCAAGTGTTTTTATCTCAATTAATTACAACTAATTACGTGACAAGTGAACCCATTTCACCTCCTATTGGAAACATACAACTGCAGTCATTTGTCATCCTTTAGCAACCATTCTCTCTCTGTGAGTGTCTATTAAATTGTCGCACAGTCTGCGGCAATCCTTAGCCAAGATTGCACATAAATGGCAGGAAATAAAAGTCAAAAGGGTCAGCGCAAAAGTGGAAAGCAAAGCGAAGTGAAGACAAACAAATCCTTTTGGCATCGAACTCAAAAGATAACTACAGCACAAGACTTTCACGTGTTTGTGCAACTTCTAATTAATTTTTTTCTCGCAAAAATCTAAGCCGGAGCGGAAATGAATTTAAACTTTTAGTGCAGCCGGAAGTGGAAAGTCGCAGCCAGAGTTGCATTTTGTTGCAATTGTTGTTGTTTCGTTTTGCCAGCCTTTGGCTTGCTTTTGTTTTGTGTGTTGGTTGGGCTGCCATTTATTGTTATGCCTTTTGCAGTGAATGCAAAAAACAGCAGCGGAAACAGACGTCAAACGTGAGAGGGGGGAAAAACCGACGAAGAGCCAGAGAACCATGAAATCGGCATGGCTAAAAGGGAACAGTTGAACTGTTGACTTGGCTTTTAAAGTTCAGCCAAATATAGCGTGTAGAGCTATCGGAGAACTCGTATCAGTCTCTTATGCCATTATTAAAAGCACGTGATAGTCTTTAAGTCCGCGTCTTTGCGGTTTTATTTTAATTTAATTCGCGTCGGCGTTTAATTAATTCTCAGTTATCACCACAAAACAGACTGAAGCTCTCTTTCTCTCTACTCTCTGTCTTTGTGGCCCAGTCTAAATGGTGTCTAGCCGGACAGAAAAGATTTCAACGAGGTCTTATGGGAAAATGCTGCTATTTCACATACCGCAGACATGTCGGGATGGCCCCCAAGTCGACAGATAGATAGAAAAAGCGCTTAGCACATAAACAGTCGCTCCGATAAGCGACTGGGGGAAGAGATAATGCGGTTTCGGTTTAATTGCAGTTAGCTACAGCTAAGCGCAGACAATGTTTTGTCAGACACACATTTCTTTTTTTCCTCGACATCAAAGTTCAAGCATGCCTCATTAAAGTCTAATCAAATTAGCTGCATAGATTTGACAGCATTTACTATAATGCTGCCAATTACAAAACCCCCAAAAATATATCAGTTCATCTCGTTCATGAATCTTACCCATAAATTGCCCATTAAAATTGTCGCTGAACTAGCGAATCTAACTCCATCCAGCGATTGTCTACAAATCGCCTAGACATCATAAACTCTGATGTTTGCCGCCTTGTAAAGTGTCTCTGATTGAGGCAAGGAGTTGAGTAGTTTTATGGCCCAAACACAATCATCGGGGTTGGCGAGAAGTCTATAGGCCGTTAAGTAAATTATCACGTCATGCTCGCTGCGAGCTGCATGCAAAATGAAAAAGGAGTTGGAGATAGAAGGAGGAGCAGGAGGAGAAATCCAGCTCATTTTATGTCAGCTACGTGATCATAAATTTCCATGCATTTTTAGCATTTTGTGCAGTCTGCGTTGGGTAAATAATTTTATTACTCTTGAGTTTTGTGTCTCTCTTGTTGTATGTTTGTGTGTTGTTTTTATGCTCTTTGTGTGTTTGCAAGTTGATTAAGTTCTTTGAATAAACTTGCTGTCCGTTTAATTAGAAAAGTTCTACAACGTTTTTCCGCTCAACGGGTGGACATTGACCGCAAAATGTCAAGCAGAGAGACAGCGTCTTAAGTTAATGTTAAGACAACTGAAGAAAGACAGAGAAAGTGAATTTCAGAACTTTAATATTTAAGGCAAATATCATTGGGCAACTACTATTCATCATTTATGCAATTAATATCCAATTAATGTCCATTATTTTGCCGACTTTTATATATAATTAATTAAAATTGTGCAGCACACGCGCCTTATGGCAACATATTTTTGTGTCACATCAGCAAATTGCATTGGTCATAGAGAGATAACCTCGTGCCACACGAATGCCTCGCTCCAGGCATTCGGCAAGCGGCAACTGACCAACTGGGCTGAGCCAGAGACTGAGCCCACGGCGAATGTGCTGTGCACACTCATTAACACAACAATAAAATACGCCCCCTTTCATAGCGACTGCGACTGCGACTGCGATGCGATGGCGCGGACAATTAATGTGACTGACACACATGCAAATTTTGCATTCGCCTGCGTTGTCATATTTGATTTACAGTTGCAATTTACACACTTGCCGAGTGGGTTTGTTTCCCTCCCCCATTCTCTTCTCATCCCCCTTCGACAGCTGTCTACGTCAGCGTGCACAGTGTCTGTTTGATGTTGTTAATTGATTTTCAAAGTCAACTCGCCGGACCGGGACCAGGACTGACAAACGCTCCTCCTTCTCCTCCCCGAGCCGAAAATTTGCTTTCGCTTTTACTTGTGTGCAACGAACACACGCATTGAAATCGCTCAGAGATTAGCAGGGCAGTAAAATGCGTCTCCATTCAGTCGCAAGCGACATAAAACCGATGCTCAATCCCCAATACTCAATCCGCATCGCATTGCATTGCATCCGCATGGACAATTTGCACATCGAACTGAACTGAACTGAAGCTGGGGATGCGTGTAAGTGCAGCGAGCCGCATTTACAGCTGCAATTGCAAGTGGATTTCGTTGTGTTGTCCATGTGGATGTGGCCAGGACACTGCCAGGACGTGGCCTGTTTGTTTTATGTGCGGCCATTGTAGTGTTCTCCCCCTCGGCTCCGATCTTGTTGTTGTCCGCATGGAAGCATGCGGTTCAATCAAAGCGATTTCCAATGTCCACAAAATTGCGCAAAAGGACATTTTGGTAATTTGACAACGAGGAGAACGACGACGAGTACAGGACACACACTCGCTTGTTGTTGGTAATGAGTTTGGTTTTACTGTTTAAATTTAAACATGCATCAGTCCCAGGAATTGTAACCGGGAATACTAGCTGAGAGTAACAACAACTCAGATAGAGAGAGAGAGAGAGAGAGAGAGAGCGAAGGGGTTGCTGTGGTTGGCTGCAATTCTAAAGTGTATTTGCATTTAACGCTAAATACATTCACAGAGAAACAGAAGGAAGAGAAGAGTGGAAGGCAGCAGAACATGACAGTTGCATTAATTTTGATTGCGTAAATATTTTAAGTGTGCGGATTGCTGAAAGATCCGCAAAAATGTTTGGTCAGAGCTCGGTAAATGGATTTAAATGGCGATAGTGCGATAGAAAAACACACAGTTTTAAATGGGATAACTAGTTGGTATATTATAGCAGTGTTTTATTAAAATAAAAATGATTTAATATACTTAATAAAATACTAAATAAAAAGTTGTACTACATTATTAAAAAATGCTAATCAAACTTCAATTAATTAATAAATGAATTATTAGTATTTATTACTATATTTTATATTAAAAAAAAAAATAAAAATTCAATTCTATAGAAATCATAAAATTGGTTAATAATAAAAGTGCGGTATTATTCTTAAAATATACTAAATGAATATACCACACTAATATTTAAAATATACCAAATTAATATACCACAAAATTACTTAAAATAAGCCGAACGCTAAGTTGATATAGTAAATATACCACAGAAATAAAATATCTTAATTTGAAATTCTGATAATTATTTAAAAAAAAGTTAAACAACTACTCATTTTGTTAGCAATTTTGTACCAAGCTTAAAATGCTTTTCAAAATTCATTTAAAATGCTAATACATATAATATTTATTGACTGCTATAAAATTGCATAATAGAAATAAGTAATACTGTGAATCCGTGTGTTAATAAAAATTTGTATCAAATGCAATTCCACCACAACCATTAAAATATCAACGCAGTCGTTAAATTTCAGCTACCATCTGTCTGGCTTTGCACCCTGCACCCTCTGCACTTTGAAACATTTGAATGTTGTTTCGATATATTTTTAATGAATTCCATTCTCAATACTCAATATTTTAACTTTGCTTGGCGCGGATGTGCCTCTCTGTTGCGTTTGTCTCTGCGCCACGTCGCGACGATGGCAAACAGAAGGCAAAACTGAAAGACAAACAATCAAAAGAAGAATCACTTAAAAGTCGAAGCAGAGAAATGCTTTTAAATGCAAAATATATACGAATATGTCGACTATAAAGCACCACTGTTGACTTTTGATTGATATTAATGCAACGAAGGGAGGAAGATGTTCTGCTCTAATTTTGCCTTCATCGTTTGGCGTTTATTTAATGCAAATTAATGTCGCAATTGAGACATAAAGTCAGAAGTTTGTTTCGCATTTTTTATTGGCTCGCAATTGAATTCAATATATATTTATGTCTTTGACTAGAGGGCAAGCTTGTTATGCTGTCTGTATGCATCGTTTATGTATATATTAAATATTTATTTAGCATCTTTTATGAAAAACACGCAACATGTTTTATGTGCTGTCAGAGATTTATGGGCATTTGATGTTAAATTGATGGCAACATGCCTTCAAAATGTTGACCTTGTTACCAATTCCGATTGCTCCTTGTTACTGTTGTTGTTGTTGTTGTTGTTGTTGTTGTATGCAAAGTTTCGTAACAATAGCAGAGCAGAAACAACAACAGCACACACAGTGCGTATACTTGACATTCGTTGCAGTCGCCTCAGGTCTCTCAGTCTCACTCAGCTGGCACGTCTTCAGCATGCTTTGCATATTGTTGATATTTTTCTGCAGTCTTGTTTATGCAGTCCGTTGCAGTCGGAAGCATGCTCGATTCGATTGCTCTGTTGTCCTGTCGTCCTGCTGTCCGGTTGTCGAGTTGTCTGCTCCCTTCTGCTTTCTGTTGTCCTTTGCACTTTGGCTTCAATATATTGCATATCAGATTTATTTTACAGTTACAATATTTAATTTGCTCTTACGCAAATTGCTGCCGCTATCCGTTTTTGTTTCATGCAAATTTCTCTCTGCCTCTTCTCTTTCCTCTCTTGCTCCGCTTGCACAAAAATTGATGGACCTGATGTGCTCACTAAATTTATTTCAAATTGAACATTTAAATAAATATCGTATGTGCAAATTGGTTTATGTGTGTGCGATAAAACCTTTTCGAAAAGATTTCATTTTCATTTCATTTTCTGCAAACTGCAAAAACAATGTCGAACATCTTTTTCTCCTGAACTTGCTCGTACAATAACTTTGTCCGCAACATGCATCATACGCCGTGTTGTACACGCAAAAAGTATTGCCAACAATGTGAAGACTATGAATAAAAGGCAGCTCTACTTCGTTTATTTGCTGAGGCCATGTTTCAGGAAGCAGCTTGCAGCTTGTTGTTGTTGTTGTTGTATGTTGTACTAGATTGTAGGTGTTCTAGTCTGCAAAACTATCTGCATGTTGCGTTGTGTTTGTCTCGGTGTCGACTTAATTTCAGCTGCCAGTCGAGTCGAATCGAGTCGAGCAACAAACCCGGAAACAACGATCAATTGTCGGATAGTTGTCGTTGTTACTTGTTGTACTTGCAGGAAGCGTGTGCGCTTAAAAGTTTAAACAACAGTTATGTGGGCGTTGCACACCCAAGACTCCCAAGTCTACGTCCCAGCACATTGCGCAGGTGGAAAATTTATAATTTGCAAAATTGCCACGCATGTTGGCAACATGTTAAATGGCCAGGCAGTTAGCCAACCTCGCAACGCATCGCTGCAGGCAGCAGGCGGCAGGCTGCATCGTTAGAGCCGCCTGGGTGGCAGCTTAAATTATGTTAACCTCAAACGAGACGGCAACCAGAGGCAGCCATACCTAGCCCTAGCCCTAGCCTCTCTCTCTCTCAGTCCGAGAACAATCCAGAAGCGAGCAAAAGCCGTGTACAAAGTTCGATTTAAGGCCTCGTTTATTTAGCCAACCAAGTCGAGTTGAGTCGAGTCGAGTCGAGTCGTCTGGTTCGTTGGTCGCATGTTGTAAAAGTTGTTGCTGTTGCACAGCCACACACAAAACACACACACACTCACATCGACACACACCCGCACACTTGCCACAACATGCAGCACAGTCGTTTGGCTGTGGCATGGCTCCTCTCTGACCCGACCTCTGTATAGAATGACTGCTGGGGCTGTGGCCTCCACATGCCCCACTTGGCAATTGCCAAAACTATTTGTTTACATATTTTAGACCATGCGAAAAAGCCAGGCATGTTGTCAAGTCATGTTTACTGTGAAATATGCGCATTTAAATACAGGTGGGCGACCCATTTGAACGCCCACAAATGTGTGCGAAGACAAGGCTGTCAGGTTACAAAGACCAAAACACAAAACAACTGTGCGACAACTAACGTAACAGATCAATCTATGGAAATCAAGATGTGTACTTCAGATAGACTGTACTACAGAAACTTGCCTAGATTAAATAATGGACTTTATACAGTTAATATTTGAAATACAATCTTTTTGCTTGTCAAATTACTAAGTTAAAGGTTATAATATTTAAGTGTTGAAATGGGAATTGATTTGAAATATATCAAATTTATAACATGGCCAAAAGTAGCAAGTGCTAAAATTAAAGGAAAGTAAAGTTTAAAGTTTAAATTTTGTTGAAAATTATTATAGCTGAATATATTATTGGAGTAAGGGCTTTACATAATTAGAGAGGAATCAGTAGACTTAAACCTTAAAATGCACAAGAGTGACCACCGAATATTTGAATATATCTGAAATTGATATATTATAAAATAAATCAACTCATTTTGTTATGTCCAAATATATTTATTAAAAAGTTTTACATTATTTTATTATTATCAATACTTTTTTGTATCACAAATCTAAATGGCATAAATTTGGCTTTTGTTATTATAAATCATTTCGCTTTTACTACATAATATAATCGAAAATCTTGTATCTAAACCGTAGCAACTGGATGACAACTTCATCATTTCCATACTCTTTAGAGCTATGTAATTAAAGTTCCCTCACAATGAGAGCATCCCAAGCTAGAGTTGCAGTTGGGAAATTGGATGTTCATTTGATGCTGCATGTTGTGCCATCTTTAATTTGAGATATCGACCCCATGAAAAGGGCTTGAGTTTTGTGCTTACAAAAGTCAAGATCAAAGTTGACTCTTCAGTTGTAATTAAGCCATTTGCCGCACGTTTTGCCAATTCAAAAAATATAGACTTTGACCTCCTGCCCGCAGAGCTCTTATCGCAGCTATGGCAGCGACAAGCAACGCCCCTAAAAATGGAAACAACTCATTTGAATGGTGCAAGAAGAAAATAAAGTATGAATTGTACCTTGTGCAACTCGTGCTCTCATCTCACAATTCAAAACTCTAAGAACACACCCCACAACCGAAAAAGAAAAAATACCAACGAATGCAAACCCAAAAGAAGTGCTTTTGTGCCCGCTGGGCGCAAAATTCGTAGAAAAATCACGCGCGCTTATCTCAACCTGAAGCAAACCCACGCAATTAACGCCCATTGCGCTGTCACTGTGAAAAATGAGGCCGCCATTTGTTAAGGGGGGGAGTGACAGAGGAAGTTTGTGGGGGAAAGTCAGAAGGAGATATAGTGGAGGGGAGGAAGTAGTTGCCCTCAAGTCATGCCCATTCTGGGCAATTGTGAAATGATTTGCAAACGATGCGCAAACGAAATGAAATCGAATTCAACTCAAGTCGCAGCTTTTCCATTGTTGCCAGCATTTACCAATAGCTACAAATTTTAATTGCCGCTGCGATAGGAACACCAAACGAAGAACTCGAAGGAGAAGGAGGAGAGGGAGCTGCCTTCAGAAAATAAGTAAGTCGCATTGATAAGAGAGTCACGTTCCACGGAAGCGAGTTGAAGTGTTGAAGAGGCGGGAGGCGGGAGGCGGGCGGCGGTTGGCGTTCCCCAAAGACAATGTTGCTGGTGTCTTCATTATCAATGACAGGCGAACGGAAACAATGCTTACTCTTTTATGGCCACAACCAATACGAGATCTGGAATGAGGAGAACTCGAGTTGGAGTTGGAGCTGAAGCAGCTGGTGCTTGTGCCTCTGAGTCAAATTGATAAGATGCTGAAAATGACTTGGAAAACAATAAACGTGGGCATCAAATGAATAAAGGTTCCTCTGCATTTAGCACCAAACATGAATGAAGCTTCTCTTCATTCAAAGAAGGGGCCACAAAACTCGAAACGCAATTTCGATGCATAAACAGAACGTTTGCGCATTTTAATGAGGGTATTATTTTTGCTCCTCTTTTTCTTGGCTATCTATCTGTCTGTAGGCACCTGCAGTGTTTATGGCCGTGTCTGCACTGAAACTTTATGCCAAACGTCTGCTCTTTAAATTGTCTACGTTTGCTGAATATTATGGTCTATTGAATTTACATTTTATTCTTTTGAATTTTTATTTTATTCACTAGTTTCAATTTACAACTATAAAATTTGCATGCAATAAATAAATTGAGAATGCCAACTTGTATTTTGTTTATCTTTTTTTTAAAAATTTAATTTATGGTTTTCTCAAAAGTAGCTGAAATTGTTTTATATTGAATTTGTGTTTAATTCTTTATTAATAACTTTTCAATATAACATTTATACTTTTCAAATAAATGTATAAAATGTATATATATATATATATATATATATATATATATGAATGTTATTTATTTTTTTTAGTTTAATTGTACAAATTTAATTTGGAGTTTAAACAAAAGCAGCTGAAATTATTTTATATTGCATTGCTTTATTTACTATTTAAAATTTACAAAAACTGTTCAATTCAATTTAAAATATATTTACACTGCTATTTCAATGTTCACATCATAAGGCAGCCCTTTTTTTATATTATTGATTCATGCTAAAATATTGAGTTACCCAAAATTCAAACAATTTTTGAATTACTTAAAAAAAATACATTAAGTTGTTATTGAAGACGCGTTGATAACAGTATTCTTCAACAATAAACGCGTAGGTCACAAGTACAATTTATTTAGTTTATATGTAAATATTTTGGTTAATAAATGTATTGATTTGTGTTAGATTAATCAATGAACTCTTTAAGTAAAATTTGACTTTCGCCTGCTTAAAGTATATAAATTTGAAGAAATTTCAATAAACTGCAGTTAATGTCTTTAAGCTGAAACATTTTGTGTGCACTCTTTAAGTGGGGACAGCAAACAACGGTCAGCTAATTTCTAGCAAGTTAAGTATCAAACTTGGCAGTCATTTAATAAAATTTCATTTGATGAGACAACAAAACAAAAGTCGAGTCTCGCATGCTGGGGCATGCAACTCATTTTGTGATGCGCAACAAAATTTTATGAAATACTTGAGAGCAAATTTTATGTGTTGAAGCAGCATAAAATTTTAGCGCTAGCAAAAGTCCCCCGGCTGAGGCCGTTGGCGGTTTTCCCCCCCTGAAGTTCCTTGGACTCTCGTCTTAGCCAGTGGAGAGTCCTCCTTGCTGAGCTAATAATATCAAGCATTTACACCTTTATGGGGCGTACTTAGCGCGTTTATTTATGCTAATGGGTAAGCAGTACAAGCGATTGTTGTTGTATCTCAAAGTTAAGACACCCAAAGTGGCGCCTGGGCGAGCTTTACACTAATACCACCCTGAAGCGCTGTAAAAGCATAAAAGAGTACAAAGCCAACGAACGTAACAACTACACTCGCTGTGCAAACAAAACCGAGTCGAGAGAGCTTAAGATTTGAGCAGGTAAAACTTTTTTTGGACGAGTGTGTTTCATCACACAGCACAGCAAAGACAATGGTGAGCTGAGTCGCCACCCTCAGTGCTTGACCTTATAGTGGGGGTAACCAAAGCAGGAGGCAAGGACAGGGGCAGAAGCATCCTCACATCCTTGTCACGAATGTGTTTGTAATTTCCCTAGAGTGTGTTTGACTTTGACGACTTAAGTTGTAAAACTTTAACATTATCATTTTCACTACAAGACGAAGACCAACAACAGTTCCTTCATCTGGCCTGGCGTGGTCCTTGAATGGCCTCGGGGTATCCACTAGGATGTGGCATACAGCGTGTGGCATGTGGCATAAGGCATGTGTGTGTGTGTACAAGTTTAGCCAGACATTTTGATGATATTGACCTTCGCTACTTTTACTTTTCGACAAAAAAGTTCTTTTGCTTCTTCTTTAAATTTTTGCTGCAACCTTCCGACACTGTTGACATATCGTATTACACAAGCTGCACACAAAGTGGGAAATCGTTAGAAATTATCGAGAAAGTGAGAAGCTCTGCTTGAACTTTGGCCAAAAGTTAAAGCCACAACATCTTTTCAATCTACGACTCGTATGCCAAATTCCCAAATCGATTTCGATTTCAGGCACTGCTCCTTTGGCACATGTGTCAATTAGTTCAATCAGAAGGCGAGAACACATCAACCGCATATGTGCTACCACCAATAGCTTCACCACCATCAACATCACTTCGCAACCACCCCTCAAAAAAGAAATGTGTGGCCTAGGCAAGGGGGCGCATTAAATGGCACTTTTAAGGTTTTTTCCACTTCGTGCGTGCAGTTTTCCACAATATACAAAAACACATGAACAACGGAAATCAGTTCGGTTTTCAGTATCGCTGCTCAATGGCAACCCCGTCGAGGACATTTTCCGGCTCGTACTCTATAAAAAATGATATCAATTAGTTTTCCGCATTCGTTGCCACGCACTTTCCCTCAACGGTTGCAACACGATGCACGTTGCTCCAGCCTTGAGTAATAGTTTACAATAACACAACAAACTGATTTCGTATTCAATTTCAAGGGGAAAGGTTTTGTAGTGTTTCTTTTCGAAATAATTTGACACCAATAATTATCATATTTCAAGTTATGTTTGAACTTTATGTGGTATGAACTATCCAGTTACATTAACGCAATTTTTTCTAAGTATTCACTGTTTCATTTCATTTTATAATTAATAATTACAGTAAAATAAAAAGGGGAAAAATATATATATTATGTTGCTGAATAAAGTTTTATAAACAATTTTAAATTATTTATAATATTAGTTCAATTATGTTCTGTTAGCCACATTTAAATTTCACATTTTGAATATTTGAATATTATAAAATAAATTAAAATTTAGGAGTAAAAATCACAAAAATACACAGCAAAATTTATGTCTTTAAAGAATTCTTTAAGTTGTATTGGCTTGCTGATTTAACTAAGTAATTTTTAAACTTCAAAAATAAGTAGTTTTAATTTAAAAAAAAATTTAATATTTTGAACTAACATTATGGAGTAATATAAAATAAGTGCTTAAAATAAATAACAATTTCAATTAACTTCAAATTTAATTGGGTTTTAAACAATCCAAATTTTTGGTGTATTTATTTAGTGCATTGTAGTATATTAATTTTGGTGTATTTATTTTATATAATGATGGAAGAATAAATTCTAAGTAAAATCAATTAAAATTATATAACGCTTTTAAAAGTCTCGAAATGTTGAATATTATAACTTTTAAGTATGTACTTAAAATACGCAATAATAATAATTTTTTTAAATTAAAAGAAATTTTGTCTTAATAACTGGTATATAGAATTTAGATTTAATTGGTTTATTGAGTTTATTTAGTGAACAATAATAATTTAGTTTAAGTATAATAGTAAAAATATTGTATAATTCGATTTGTTATAATCATTTCGTCTAAAATCATATAACCTTTGACTGATAAGCAACACTTAAAAATCTCCAAACCTTTTACCAGCTGGTGGCGCCATCTATAGTTCGTAGTATGTGCGTGATACACAAAAATGAAAGTAATTGCAGGGTGTCTTTTTAACTGCAGTTGTTTTGCAAATTTTTTATGAAAACCAGTTTTTTTTTCTCATGAAAATCAATTTCCGTTTGGAAAAACGTTGTTAACCTGATATTTAGCTGAGCTTATCTGCAACGCATGGAGGGGGAGCAAAGTGTGCCGTAAATTAGAATCAAATTGAGAGGAGTCAAGCTGATTTATGCATTTCCCATAGCCAATGCAGCTTGTAGAACATGAGCTAAGCACTGAGCATATCGCCGTTCTCTCTCATTATACAGCCTCGAGGCCTATTCAAAAGCCAAAAGGTAAACAGGCAACTTGTGTCTCAAACAGAGCTGCTCTGAACTGGGCCACCCTTTGACACGCGACCTGTTCCCACTCCCTTTGGATTCTTTTACCCATTGCCATTCAGTGCCGGTTGTGCGCTGTCGTTCGCCAATCACAAAGACATAATCAGCTCGATTTCGTAAATCTCGACAAGCTGCTTATCTGATGAAATGTGAGCAGCGTTCCAAGCTGCCAAGGATCACTCGCCATATGATAAACATCTCACACATTCGTCTTCGGCTCGCTGACTGCCTGAAATGCCAGACTTCCGGCCATGAGGCTGTCAAAGTGACAGCTTAGGCAATGCGAGGGCGTCAAAGACAAAGTGTACAATGTGGAATACAAAGTACAGAAAGTACAGCAAAGCCCAACGCGTGCAACTGTCGGTGGGGTCTTCATTTTGCACTCTCTGATTGGCATCGGAAATTCGAGTGTTTTTATTAATTCCAATCGGAGTGACTTCTGGCAAATGTCTCTGTTTTTGCCGAAAGATTTCATTATAAGTATCTCGTCATTTCTGGTCAAGTTGGCAGTTGAACTCCCTTCCACTTCACACATTTCCTGCTGAATTCGTGGCCTCTTTCCTGTGGCATTATTGAAATTCATTGACGCGGCTTGCAGATTTCTTACGCAATTGATTGACAGTTGAATCTGTCATGCGATTGACGCTTATTGAATTGCCAAAGACGCTTTTTATGGAGGGAGAAATGCGAAAACGCAGCAACAGTTGCGAAACAATCGAATGGATAAATGAGAAGTAGGCATTCAGTCAACAGACATATTAGCTTCTAGTTACAATTTATAAACAAAATTTGTGTTTCTTTTTACGTTTTACTTTTTGTATAGCGAATATATATAGTATTGTGAATCAATTGAAATCTTTTAGTTTAGTCAGATAGTGAATATATATAGTATTGTGTATCAATTAAAATCTTTTAGTTTAGTCAGATAATGCCACCCAAACACCGCGACGTTTCTCCGTTTTTGCAACTCTTACGCGATTTTCTACTTGGGAGGAAACATGTGACAAGTCATCGACATGCGGATACTTTGAGTCCACGCACTCTGCCGCCTCATAAGCCCTTCGAAGAATCACAATCTCGTCTCTCCAATGATCAATACTATACAAGGGATGCCAGATGTCTGGTGAGGCCGCCTGTCGATCTCGTTGAGCAGAAGAAACGGCAAGAGGCAGCCAAAGCAGCTGCAGAGGCAGCCAAAGAAGCAGCCGAGGCAGCCAAAGCTGCTGCCGAAGCAGCTAAGAATGCGCCAGGAGATTGCAAAGCAGCTGGACCACCATCAAAAGCAAAAGCCAAGAAACCAGCAGCTCCTTCAAAAGATTCCAAACAAGAAGAGAAAAAGGATACGAAGGCTCAGCAGAAGAGAAAGTTGTTGCCCACTCCAGGACAGATGCACAATTGGGATTAGGTGTGAACTTTGTATGTGGAATATAAATTAAAAGTCTTTATTGTAATTTAAAGTCAACAAAATAATTATTATTATTACTACAACTTGGGCAGTCTTTTAATTGTTCAATCAGTCGTCTATAATTATGACCTTAGGCATTTAACACGATGCATTGGCATGTGAGAAGTCATAAAAAGCGGAAATCTAATTAGACAACGGGGCGAAAATCATTTATTACACCTGCATGAAAATTTAATTAAGCGCACAATTAACAGCGCTGATGGCATTATAGTGCATGTTGCAGGCTTACTACATATACAATATATGAGTGTGTGTGCTATGTGTGCTGACTTAATAACATTTAATGCCATCAAAATTTATTTACAATTTAAAACGAGGCAATTTACGAACGAATCGTGTTGACGTTGAGTGGATTATGCCAATTGTTGATGATGATTGGAGGTCGATTGTTAATTGTCTGTTGCTGAAATTTATGTTAATGACTTTTCACATCGATTTATTGATTGAAAAAGTGTGAGCCATAAAAAAAACCAACAACCAACCCTAACCAACATAGAAGAATACCATCATCACTCAACAAAAAAAATGAAAATGAAATACAAAAAAATATAATCAGATTTCGCGCTATGCAAAAATACTCGACATTGGGGGACTGGAGCTTCTCTACTATATATTTTTTTATTGAAATTACCCTTATAAACTAGGCACTCGTTGAGGGTTGACTTTCAGCTTCAAGTGTCAGATTGAAAAAGGGTGTCAATTGCTTGGAAATGTCCCAGTCACTTTCCCCCCCGTCTGTCAAGTCAACATGTTGTCAATGTTGATTCTCATTTTGAAGCTGCCAAAAAAATATGAATGAAATTCAATACAAAAACTTTAGCACACTTTTGCCAGCGTCAGCTGCTTCAGACTTTCGCTTCTCGACTTCATATTCTCCACATCCATTTGCATGAACACATGCGTGAGTATTGTTTATTGAACATTGTTTATTAGACTGCTTATTCGACAGAAGAAACACGAATTTATTTATTGGATTGTTTGCCACATTCTTGTGAGCCATAAATGTTAATTTCCTCGCAGCAAGTGTCGCAGCTAAAGTAACTACGGGAATTCACAAAAATGCTAGAAGAAAAAACTCTGAGGTTTCTACGGATATTTATATAAATAGTAGTAGTTCTCTTTAACTGAATATAGAATTTGTTTATGGTGATTGAAAGTATAAAGAAACAGCAAATTATGAAGAAGTACGAAAGCTAGAGTCGAGTGAGCTCGACTTTGAGATACCCGCTATCAATTTTTAATAAAACCGTATTCTACAAATATACCAAAAATATACCATACAAATGCTAAAATATACCAAAGCCTATATTTGGTACTTCGATGTAGTACTAAATTTTAATTATACCAAAATGTATCAGAATGTGAGCCAAAGCAACTAAAACTCGATTGCTTAAGGTGTTCCATGAAAATAATAATAACAACAAGAAAGAAAGCTACAGTCGAGTGTACTCGACTGTGAGATACCCGCTTCCCATTTTGAATAAAAGCAATATATTTTGCGGTATTATTCTCAAAATATACCAAATATACTGCAAAAATACTAAAAATATACCAAATGATATATGTGGTATATCGATATAGTGCCGCATTCAAAATATACCATAGACGGCACAATATACCAGATTGTCAGCCAAAGCAACTCAGACCCCTAGTAAGTAGGCGTTTTTGCCCATACAAAAGTATTTCTTTAATAACTTCGACAATTTTTATCTGATCGCAACCAAATTTTCAGGGATCATAACTACTATAGTTATTACCGTATATACCAAAATTCGTAACCCTAGCTTTAAAATTACGCTTGTTATTCGATTTTTTTGATTTGCAGGGGCGGAAGTGGGCGTGGCAAAAATTTGATACAAACTTGATCTGCGTGCAAACATAACAAATGCTGTCGAAAAAAAAATTATAGCTCTATCTCTTATAGTCTCTGAGATCTAGGTGTTCATACGGACAGACGGACAGACACACAGACGGACAGACACACAGACGGACAGACGGACATGGCTATATCGTCTCGGCTGTTGACGCTGATCAAGAATATATATACTTTATAGGGTCGGAGATGCCTCCTTCTACCTGTTACATACATTTCCTGCCGGCACAAAGTTATAATACCCTTCTACCCTATGGGTAGCGGGTATAACAAATATTATTAAAATATAAAATACAGAAATACAAAATATAGAAGTTTCTGTAATGTAAGAGGAATGGAAAACATCTCTTTAAATGAAAAACTATAAATATAGACAAAAAAAAAAATCGTAAAATAAGACATAGTCGTAAGCAGACGGCAAAGAACCACTTAAGATGAATAAATATTCAAATATTATTCAAACAAAACAAATACACTTGAAAATAAAAATTAAATATGTGGGAGAGCAAAAACACCCTTTCGGGGAAATGGAAATGGAAATGGCAATGTGAATGCTGGGCAACCACTTGGAACAACCGAAAATTGCGGACTGACGACAGCTGGGCGCAAATGTCAACGCTTTCCTCTCATGCACCCGCTTTCCACGCTTTCCCGCGTTCGCCCTCGCTTAAATGTTGCTCCAATCAGAGACGCGTAATTAAAATATGTACAAACAAGCCGGGAAGCTGGCAATCTCTCGACGTCGTCGTCGTCGTCGTCGTCGTTGTCGTGTAAGGCGTATAAGCAGCACTGAGAGCCAAAAGTTTGTTTACTTTGCGTGTTTTTCTATAAAACCAAAAACAACAACAGTCGCCGAAGTGCAGGGGGAGAAGTGTGAGTGGAGGGAGACAACAACAGAAGCCACAGCGCGAGCAATAATAACAAGAAAAACATTTGCATAAAGCAACAAACAGCTCAGAGCTCACAGGTTTGGTTTTCGGCTGGATTGCGTCCTCAAACGGAAGTTAATGAGCGCTGTCGTATGGGGCGGGGAATGGGGGTATAGAATTGAAGCGAGAGCTGGAGATGGCAAAAAAAAAAAAGAAAAGAAAGAAAATCTACAAAATTCAAACCCCACGACGAAGGCGAAATCACTTCATTAATGCGTCATTTGTAAGGGAGCATGGCCAGGACATAGTCAGGACATGGCCATATGCGACCCAAAATGGGCCAGAGGCAACTGCTCCAGCTCCAGTTCCAGTTTCAGTTGTAGCTCCTGCCATAGCGGAAGTTGTCTCCATGCCGGGCATGAAACTTTGCGCGAAACTTGCCACCAGGCGGTGGCAACTGGCAACGTGTGACAGTCCTGGAAAAGTTGATTATTTTTAGCACGCAGTGTAACATCGAGTGTGGCAGGAGGGGAATGCAGTCAGTTTCTAGTACACTGAATAATGACTTTTACCGTCCTCGTTGTCGTTGTCGACGTCGTCGTCGAGCTGCGATGCCTTCGGGCCAAGTTTACGAGCATTTTTTTTTTTATCAGTCATTCTTTCCCCCCCAAAAATGAGAGACAGGCTTTTGCTCTCGACTCTGTTGTCGCAAAGTTATGCAGGCTCATTAAGTTGTTATACAGTTTAGAGCGAAAATTGTCAGCTTGCTTAATTTGGCCGAGTCCGGGATCGAGTCGTTGGTTGACGGGTGGAGAGGGGAGAGGAGGGGCAAGCGACCGGAGCGAAGCATAAACAAAAGATTTCCGGGGCAAGGCAGACCTGCCACACGCTTCCCCCCCTCCCACAAGTACTGCCTTTGTGTCCTTGTGTCGTAGCTCATGGAAAATGTTTAATGAAATGAATTTCAAGAGAAAATTTATTATTTGCCTAAAATGAAATGAAAAGTGCGAGCCCTCAAAAGTCGCCTCATTTATTTCACAATCGGAGTGCTGGTCCGGATGTATATTTTAAGTGTAATTAAACCAGGGCTCTTCTCATTGAACTGCCTCGCCATCAAGCATCAGATGGGCAGGGGAAAAGGCCAATTATACTTAGCTACTGAAATGGCCAACACGAGTCGCAGTTAGATAATCTCAACTACGTATTTTGCGTGCAAATGTTGATAGTATAAGAGAAACAACTCCACAGGTTTTCTGTTTGACACTAACTTTGTGCAACTTCTTCATTATCTCCGGCATACTTCGCAACTGTTTAGGATCTCATCTAATCCAGTCTTATGTGAAGATATCGAGTTACATGCACTCCCGCATGACCACAGGAAACTTCAGTTTCTTTTTGCGCAATTTCACCTTCAATTAAACTTGAGGTAATTGACAACGATGGAAAGGAAATCCCGAACAAAGCATTAGAACCACATACAAAAAAAATATACAAAAAGGAAAAGAAGCATGGCTCCCCAAAAGATAAATGACGATGCCTTAAACTGATTGTGTGGATTAAATTGCCATATTGGCGAAATTGGCAGCGACGGTGCCACAGAGGACAGACACTCCATTGAGTGGCAAACTCCCGACAACAGGGAAAAAGTATCGAAAACTTATTTTTGATAAGCGCAATTATAATTGGATTTGGGCGAAGTTGCGAAGAGCAGGCAAGGCAGGTAACTTCAATGAAGGGGCAAAAGTCGAGCAGGGCAATGATTAATCTACCTCTCGAGTATTTAAAAAGAAAGATGCGCTACTTGGGGGAGTCATCCTCGGAGTCGGAGTCGAAGTCGAAGTCGAGGTTGGAGTAAGCCGTAAGTGAAGCAAAGGGAAAATTGGAAATTGTTGTGTGTTGGGTGCGATAAAGACGTGTTTCCTTGTCGCATCGCTGCCAGCTGCTTATTTTTGTAAATGTTTGCTGTCAAGATAAGCACCGCACAGCATGTGGTTCAGCTCGGTGGCAGCCCTGAAAGATAACGGGGGGAAATTCTGGGGGGGAAATCCCAAAACGCAGTTTGTCGCAGGACTTAACAAAGACAAATGAAGTTGTTAGCGACTGAGTCTTTAGTTGAAGTCTTATCGGCTGTCGCTTTGATTTCCGTTGCATTGCAACAACTTTGATGTGCAGTTGACTGGTCACTTGGTCATTAATTGAGTTTAATTATTGGGGCGTCACAAGTCCAAGTGGCAGACAAGCAATCCTTTGCAGCCTCATCGAACTACCTTCTGATATGTACTCCCTTCTCGTTTGGCAGCTCATTAAAAGTCTGACAGACCACACAACCCAAAACGAAAGACATTTATTTGTGTCCATAATTAAACGCAGACAATGCCGACACCCAGCGTGCAACCGAGTGTGGCACGCCCCTTTTGGCCCTGTCAAATAATTCAGTTGTTTAAGGCAACAATTTATAAATGCAAATGGTGCGACGTTCAATTCGCATCTAATCAGCTTGCCTGCCTTGAATCATGGCATAAATTTGAACATTTTTGCTTTTTGGCCTCGGGCAATTCGTAGATAACTTTCGGCTGGGTTGATGCCACATGTGGCAAAGGAAAAGCGCTTCGTGATTTCGTGTTTATTTTTGGAAATTGAAAAACAACAATTGCGGAAAAGTAGCAGAGTTTTCCTTGAACCATTACAAGAGTTTTCCCAACAATTAAAGAGCATTTTGGGGAAGTCCATTAACCCCTCCTTAGACTCCTTCCACTCTGTGGCCTTAAGCTGACCGACCCTTTTCAACAGCAGTCTCCTTTCTGCGCCTTTTGTTATGCATGCAAATTAATGATGACAATCAAAAGTGCGGCAAAGCGGGGTTGAAGCCAGTGAATTCATTTATTCTTCTTTGTAAAATGTTGTTTCTAAGTTTTAATTGTAATTGGCCAATTGTTGTCCAATAATATTAAGTGAACACATTCATAAAATATTGATTTTAATACGTAAGCAATTAATTACTGCTAGAAAAATTTAAATGTGTTGAGTATATACTGTATACCATATTTGTGCAATTCCTCATACTATGCATAAGCTAGCTACTTATACTATTAATAGAGTAAAGAACTTAATTTAGATGTAATGATAACGAATCGCGATTTTAAATAAATAAAATAATACTGTATTTACGATTCCTGAAAATTTACTTGATATCAGATAGAAATTAAAGAAGTTATTGAAAAAATATTATATTAAGAAACTGTAGGCCAATGTTGAAATATAGTCGTTTAATGTATATACATAAATAACAACATGTTCTCTTAATCAGGTTCCTATTTTTATTACTCAATGAGTAATGCCTAAAAGGGAAAATCCATTTTTTATGCATCTGAAAATCTAATAATTGTGCAACACTTCTTTACAATGATTAAATATATATTTCAAAATGTCAGATATTGATTTTCATAATTAAATTATTGACGAAAAATATGTTAAACATTCTTAAGTATTCGTCGATTGATTATTTTTTCTCTTACTTTTAAATAATTTATTATATTATTTGCTTTCAATTGATATTATATAAACATAAGGCATACGAAAAATTGTAAGAGAGTTACTGCCACAAAAATGAAAATTCATTATGTCAACTTTAATTGCGTTGTCACAGTTCTAAATAATTTGTAACATGTTATAACATACCTAAGAAAATAAAATCTATTTATTCAAATGGGTGCTAAAACACACAAATGAGATTTATCAATATAAAAATAAATACCAAATTATTGCTCGAATTGGAAACTACTTTTGTTTGTGTTTACTTTATCATCAAGCCTCTGAAATCATACCAATATCCTAACAATACAATTTTTACATTACCTAAACATTTCGATATATTATTTATGCATTTTTCACATTTGATTTATATTTTAAATTTATATTCGTCTAATCAAACTTATTTTGAGACTCGTATTTTATACTCATATTCTCCAAAAACACTATACTATTGAAGAGCGATTTACAGCCATACAAATTGAGTTTTATTATGGCAATTTTAATTGCAAAGACGCTTCTCTGCGAACGGTAACGAGTGCTTTAAATTTTCAGTAAATGCCAACAAAGTTTGGGCCACCCATCAATCCCATGAAGGCTACGTCAAAGTTGCACACTGCGCTTTTATGCAGATAAATTGTCGGTTATTTTCTCACCCCCTATCACCCTCTTCTATCGTCCTTCCCGCTGGCGTAACGCTTCGTTTGGTTGGCTTTGGCAGGCGCCGCGTCAGTTGTTCTGGCCAGGAGGAAGCAAAGGAGCAAGTCGGCAGGCGGATGGCGGAAGGTTCCCAACGGAACTAACCGGAGTGTCGGCTGCTTGCCTGATTGTTTCATAAAAGTTTTGTGCTGCAACCGCCCAGCTAACTATTGTTGTTGTGCTTGTGCTTGTGCTGTTGCTGTTGCTGTGATTTCGCAAATTAATTTGCTTATAATTTTTACGCTTAGTTAAACACAATTTTGAGTGATTTTCACACAGAAAATGCTCGATGCTCAAAAACTTTTGCCTTGTATCGACAGAAGGCGAAACGCTGCCACCGCACAGTGGGATCGCAATGGTTAAAAAATTAAACAGTAAAAACCATGATTTAATCATCAAACAAATAAGTTAGACACCAGTTAAAAGTATACATTTTTTTCTGTCTGGCATATCAGATAGTCCAGCAATTTGCTGTTGCTATTGAAATTTAAAACATAAACACAAATACTTATGTTATAAAAATACACCAGGTTTAAAGTCAACAAGATTCGCTTGTCAAATCGGCTTTAAAATGATATCGTTGGGATTCCCAGTGGCAATTCCATTGGCTTCGTTTGGCCGATGCAAATGTCGAAAAACAGTCGCCAGCAACAACAATAACAACAACAAAAAATGCATGCATTTAAATATTATTTGCATCGCTGTGTTGTTGCCGGTTGCCCTCTGTGGAGCATTTTTGAAGCCTATCGGCGTTTTTCATATTTTTATAAATTGCTATAAATTGAGATATTAATACGATACGGGACAGAAGTCGCATTCGCTACGCTGTTGTTGCTGCTGTTGTTGCTGCTGTTGCTGTTGCAGTTGCTGGTCGGTTCGCTGATTTCAACATGTGGCAAAAAGTGTCGAGACATTAAAAAATGTTTCGCAAGTGTTGCGCAAACAAAATGTGCAGTTATTTGTATAAAATGCGACAGGCGACAACTTTTTCGGGACAACATTTGGTCAGACGAGAGTCGCGGACCGATAATGAAGTTGTGTTGCTTAATGACCGACCCTGCAAAACTCACCCAACACAGCCAGAGAAGAGAGAAGAAGTAGAGGGGTAAAGCGGATGCCTTTAAGCTTAAATTTAAACACCAACAACTGGGGGGTGTGACAGTAAATGTGTTGCTGTGGCCGGACCTCAGCAGGCAGCTTAAATATTCCATGCACAGGGCGGCAACACACACACACACACACACACATACACATTTCGTCAGTCAGTCGCTTCAATTGGACTGATTTAATTGAATCAGTTTGCTCGTCTACTTCACTTTCCTCTCGGCTCTGCTCTGCTCTGTCTACAGTTGTTGTCTTCTTCGGTCTTTCAATTTACTACCCAAGCCACAGATGATGTTGTTGTTGTTGCTGTTGTTGCAGCGTGTCTGTAGTTTTGGGTCTACGTTTTATCGCACACGTTTGCGTGCTATGCATGGCATAAAAATTTGACACAAAAGCCGTTGCATACAATTGGGCGCACAGCAGCCACAGTAGTCGCAGCCTATGGTGTCTCTGCTCAGTAAGTGGTTAGGGCCATTGGCAGCATGTACTAGACGTGTTGAGGTCGTTGTCATGCACTGATTTTGTATGCAGCAGTGACAGCCATTTTAATGCATACATTTTATACACTGAATGGGAGAGAGTGAAGAACGTTTTGTTTTTGTCGTTTTAAAGCGAAACTTTGCACTAAAATTCGACGCAGTTAAATACTTTTGCTATCTTTTTAAATGAGTAATTAGCTGAAGATGTCAGCTATGCAATCTTAACGTGTTATGAGATCGATTCTTAAATCTTTTTAAAGTATACATTTTATAAAATAAGCGAGAGAGTGAGGAACGTTTTACATGTGAGCATGTGAAAGTTTTAAATAAAATTTGAATTGAATAATGAAGACAAATATATTAGACATACATATTTAATGTGATAAAAGGTAGACTCTTTTGACTTTTTAATACGTATGTATGTACATATATTCTATAGAATGTATGCGAGCGTGAACAATGTTTCAAAACTAGACATTCAATTAAAATTTGTCTCAGTTAAATACTTATAGTAATTGCAATTCTAAATATAGCGAAATTAGTTGAAGCTATATGTGAATCTTATAAATCATATTAATAAATTTGCATACAATTAAAAGATGATTTAAAGAGAGACTTTTATGTAAGTAGTTTATTATCAAAATTTTGAATTACCTAAAGTTGTTAGCTATACATTTTCACATTATTAGAGGTCGACTCACATATCTTTTTAGTACATTTGAAATGCGTTCTTACAATTAGTGAATTATATTGTCTTTGCCCCTATGCTAATCTGTATAAGTGTAAAAGACAAAATCTGTTTGAAGTCATTTTTAAATTCTTAAATATATTCACTTTCAAATATACATAGCTTAACACTTTCAAAATTTCATAAAGAGTTTAATTATTTAAAAATAATTTTAAATTATCTAATGCTATCAGCTATATATTTTTAACTTGATAAGCGATCGAGTCGTGAATCATTTAGGAGTAGGAGTATTTATGCTTCCTTAAGCGATTTGCGCTTTATCGTTGTACGTGTAAAATCCTAGGCAACAACTTATGTGCCCATCTTATTTATTTGGCTACTTGTAATATTTAATAAAAACGCCTCAATTGCTTCAGCCGATACACGCACACACTCCCACACACACACAGAATCACATTCGCTGCGCCTAAACTCAGGCAATCAGAATTTTTATTTACGTCGGTTCCCGATGCCTCAAGCCTGAACTTCTTCCTCAAGGTTCGCTGCACACGTGCGTTGCCCTCTCGACACGAACTACATAAATAAGGGAACGACAAAAGAGATGCTCTTCCTTCTCTGCTCCCCTCACATACGATTTGTTTTTGGGCGAAACTTTTCCAATTTTCCCCTTTTTATCGTAAATTACGCACAATTCAATATTTGGCCTTTTTACTGTCTCTTGTTTTGTGTGAGTGTTGTCCCGTTGTCTGCCTTTTTTCTGCCTGACTAGCTACCAAGTGTGGCTGGGGCAATGAGCAGGTTGCTCTTGGCGGTGCCAAGGGTGGCAAAAGCACGATGGAAGAGCAGGCCGAACTGAAGCATTTGTCTGCAATTTTCGTTTTTCTTATTTTTGCTATTTTGCTATTTTTTGTGTGTCTCCTTATCGTAAATAAGAAATCTCATACGTGCGTCTTCAGCCTAGACATGTTCGATCCATTTCTCTCCCTTCTCTCTTACACTCTTTATCGATTCACTGCTCATTTGCTTTATGAATGAGTAAGTAAAAGTAAGTTTTACTTTTGTTTTTGCCAAATGGAAATGCAAGGGTGCGGTTCTCTAATCGAAATTGGCCTTTGGGCCAACAAAGTCTAATGATTGTTTTGCTATGCGCCTTAATTTATTTAGCATTATTTATATCGGAATGTTTGGGTAGAAGTTTCGCCAGCTTATTGTCATTAGTCCAGCAAGTATTCAGCTTAATTTTAATAGAATTGGAAAACTTTTCGAAAGTAAATAATGTGCAGCCACAGTAACAATAACAATGCCTCGAGTGGCTGCCGATAATCCGTATTTATTGAAATATGATAACAATAAGCTATTTACAAAAGAGTCTTCAATGCTCGAATTGTTAATCGAGCCATTCAATACACTCAGTATGGCTCCTCGCCATTGCCAGCAACATTGCCTATGCATGTTAATTTGAATTTATGCCTTAATTGCAAAGCCCCATGTGAAAAAATAAAATCCTTTCGCAGCTGCAGCTGTTGGCGAGGCCATTAAAGCGCATTTGTTCAGCCGATTGTCGTCGTCGTCGTCGTCGGCATTGTTGGCACTTTGCGATATAGTCGACAGCCGCCGCACCGCGCCCACGCAGCGACTTCCATAAAAACATTTATGTAATTGCTGTTATCGACAAGCGCTCGAAATGGGCTCGTTGCGCCGGCTGTAAGCGGGGCCTTTAATACACTTTTGATTGGATTGTCGCGCAAGTTAATTGAACGATGCGATGCTGCATAAGCCACCGACCGGCCGAACGCATCGCAAAATGGCGGCAATTATATTCGAAACTAGTTGGCAGGCCCAGCCTAGGCTAGGCGAACGGCAGTAACAAATCGCCGATTCATGCGAGCTCATTAGGCAAACGGGTCGTATGTGTAACCATTCGCCCCTCCCAAAAGTTTGCAGCAGTTTCTTTTGTGTTTTGTCCATTCAAACATTATGTGGATTACAGGATGTACAGCAAGTCGAGTCGAATTGAACTTGGTATATGTTTGGTATCTGTATCGTCTTTGGGGCAACTTCTTTTTTAATGCTTGAACGCATTTTATCTTTTGTAGTCCCGTTCGTTAATGCTCTAGCAAATTGTTTGAGAATGACCCGCGTAAATTTCACTTCTACTTGATTTACTGTAAATTGTATTGCCAACGGAGAGGCAGATAAACTGTGCACGAGTCAGAGCAAATGTTGCCGACGTTTATAAATTGATTGGGATCCGACAACAACAACAACAACTAATTTTGAATTGCTTTGCGTATTGATGGAAATCGTTCGGCCTCAGTTGATTTGTATGATTTGTGGGTGACCTGTAGTTTTCCCTCTCTTTCAGCCAATTTGCTAAACGTCATGCACAGTGAGTTGAGGTGAGTTATTTACCATAATTTGAGATTGCCTACTTACCCTTCTGATAACTCATCATTTCAAATAAGTTTCGGTCATTCGATTATCGACAAAAAAATGCACAATGATATCTGCAAAAGAAAAGAAAATATGATGAAATACATTTATTAAGAATGTTTATGTTTGTTTTTATAATATTTTATTATGCTTTCTAAAAGCAAACACTCATCACATCGTCATCGTCTTACTGCAATCTTTTGCCGCTTTCTTTTTTTAGCAACTTCAGCGCAAAAACCTCTTGGATTTCATTCATTTGTTTAACTTACCAGCCAAGTGGATGAGCTGGGGGATTTTCATGTGTATTTAAAAGTGAGCCCGCATCAAAACTAAGAGAGGAAACTCAAGCTCAAGCTGCTGCTTCTGCTTCTGCTTCTGGAAACGCAAACGCAAAGGACAAGGGCGTGTCTAGTGTAAACAATCTCAAGTTTTGTTGGCATTAGTTTTGTAAATTGCAGGTTGCAACATTTTCATTAAATTAAGTCAAATAACAAACAACAGGCACGCAGTCGGGCGAGCACTGCGAGGCGGGCAAACAATCAAGACGCACACTTAAGAGCTTGGGAAAATACGTAAATGCTGAGCACTAAGCCAAAGCAGTTGGCATTAACAAATTAGTAAAATTACCTGGTTATCCAAGTGAGAGCCGGCAACTTACAGACATTGCTGCAAATTAAGTTGTTATGATCTCAAAAGAGTTCATAAATGAATGGCATTCGCCAGCTAAGACTAACTACTTTGGCACTTATGGCACTTGCAATAATTTGAATCAAACAACAGATTAAATGCTTGATTAATGATATATATGAACTTTTTAGCTAAACCTATTTAGTTTCTTAAGATAGGCAACAAAAATAAAACAGTGCGATATTAATTTTAAAATATACAACATGATATTCCTCAAAAATATTATACAAAATTAATTTGGCTTCCTGTTTTGAATAAAAGCACAACAATGCGGTTTTATTCTTAAAATATACCAAATTAATATACACAACTATATATTTACCATATAGTACAAAATATATCTGATCTTTTGAGTATTGCGCATAAAAAAACCTACAGAGAAAACTTTTTTTGGCTGGACATTCCGCGTCAAAAAAATTATGTCTGTCTACTCACAAGAAGAGTAAATACATTGAAAAGAAATATACCAAAGTCAATTGAGAACAAGTAAGAGACTACAGTTAAGTGTACTCGACTGTGAGATACGCGCTACCCATTTTGAATAAAAGCAATATATTTTGCTGAATTATTCTCAAAATATTCCGAATATACTGCAAAAATACTAAAAATATATCAAATGTTAAGTAGGCGTTTTTGCCCTTACAAAAGTATTTCTTTAATAACTTCGAAAATTTTCATCTGATCGTAACCAAATTTGTAGAAATTATAGCTACTATATTATTCCAAAATTCGCAACTCTAGCTTTAATATTACGCTTGTTATTCGATTTTTTTGATTTGCAGGGGCGAAAGTGGGCGTGGCAAAAATTTGAAACAAACTTGATCTGCGTGCAAACATAACAAATGCTATCGAACAAAATTATAGCTCTATCTTTTATAGTCTCTGAGATCTAGGTGTTCATACGGACAGACGAACAGACACACAGACGGACAGACGGACAGACGGACAGACGGACATGGCTATATCGTCTCGGCTGTTGACGCTGATCAAGAATATATATACTTTATAGGGTCGGAGATGCCTCCTTCTACCTGTTACATACATTTCCTGCCGGCACAAAGTTATAATACCCTTCTACCCTATGGGTAGCAGGTATAATTAGAAGAACGTTAGATGTGAGCAACACATTACATGAAAAGTCAAACACACTTTTGATACCCAAAACTCTGTTCATTGCTTAATCTATCATCTTTTTAATGATCGATGACACCGTTTTAAAACAATCATGTTATTAGTTTTCCATTATATAATTATCTAAATTCGGCTGCGCTACTTTGGCACACGCAAAACAAAGAATAATCAACCACTTCAATTTCTGTTAGATATATTTTTATTATGATTATTATGTTTTTTAAACATACATAGAATTTTTTACTAAACAAACCTAGGAAGAGTCAAGTTGCAGCATCATATACTATAAACTTATCAGAAGGAATATACAAAAAAAAGTTATATAACATAGTTTTGCGTCTGTCTCTATATTGTTTCCACAATTTTACTATCCACGAGTGTAGAATAAAGTTTTAGTTGTTTTTAGCTAATATTCCTGCATTAACCGGCAGCGCGAGTTTTGCGTTGTGAGCGGTGCATAAGCTGAAGAGTTTATAAAATTAACATCGTCATGACATTGAAGCGGAGCCACTGTGGCTCATCAAACTGGCAGCACCCATTGCCATTGCTCCCCCCGTCGCATACACACACACACACACACACTTTGCATCTTGTCACGGTCCAAAACATCCTTTGAGCTGTCGTTCTGCATTTGTATGCGTTTTGCCTGTCTGATTTATGTGTGACGATGTGTGTGTGTTAGTGTGTGTTGGTGTGCTGGTGTGTGTGTGTGTGTGTTCACGTCTCTGTCGTGTTGGCATTTGTCGTTACAAACTTAATTAATGTTATGCTGCCGCCATCGCCTCTGACGCCTTTCGACAGTGCCAGGCCAGTCAGTCTGCCCTTGTCCTCCAGGCTCTTGACTTTTGTCAAGCGCCGGAAAAACTGCAGCCGGCTGCCACTGCCACTGGCACAGCCACTGTGTGGCACTTGCCACTTGCCACTGCCACTGTGACTCTGTCAGTTTCAGCTGACGTTTGGTGTTTGTGCTCTGTTCTGTTCTGTTTCGTTTTGCATCCTTCGTGCACTCTTCCTGCGTGAGTTTTGCATGTGATTAGGCGTCGTCGTCGTCGTCTGTGTTGAAGTTTCACTTGATGCTGAGGTCGCAACTCCTATGCACACGATGCTTGTGTCACAAAAATTTAAAAATGTTGTGCTTTGTGTTTGGGGTTAAGCAAATCGCATTGGCAGCATTATCCTTATTGGCATAATCAGCACTCAGTGTTGACTTTGTTTGTGTTTTCCGAAGAGTTAACTACTTATTTGCAAGGCCAAGTAGCTAAGCTTCAACAGTTTTCTTCTTTTTAAGTAAAATCTCAAATTCAAGCTTGAACTGTGAATTGTTGAAGTTCACTCAAACACGTGCTGCATTTTTTCATTCATTTGACTGCTCGCATTACGTTCGCAGCAACCAAGTTGAAAGCCTTCGCAGCAGACAAATGCCGACTTTGCTTTGTGCAACATGGCGTGAATCGGCGTGTGGGAGGCAAATGTGCAACGCGTCTAGGAGTGTATGCAAAAATGCTGGAGGAGCAAGAACATTTTATTTGTTTATAGCACAAAAAAGTGCAACGCTGCTGCAGGCGTAGGCAGCAAATGCAGTCAAAGAGTAGAACTCTAACCTCGATTCAGACGTAGGTGCAACACTTATTGTCAATATCTCTGTGGGGCGAAAAATGGTAGCTGAATGAGTGACTCAGTTCGTGTGTGCTTCTATTGTCTGTCTGTCATGCAGCTGAATCCATCGTAATCAGTTTGCCAAGCCGTAAATTGTGTAAAAAGTGAAAAGGATTTGTCGCGCATTGTTCCACATTAAAGTGTTATGCAACTCCACACAAAGTGCACTTTAAATTGAATTTTAAAATTTTAGATTATATTTTCGTAATTCATTTATTCCAAATAAAAGTCCTCTAGGATAAAAAGAAATAAAAAAAATATATAATATATGAAAGTAAATACGAGTCTATATAAATCGTACATCAAAATAAACTTTTCATTGAATTGAATTGAAAATAATATTTATGTGAATTATTCATATAACATTTTTTTAACTTGTAAAATTTGTTTTAATTATTATTCTGCAAAAAAATATGGGAGTCTATACAAAGAGCACTTAAGAATTAGCTTTTATTAACAATTAACTTTCGCTATTCATTTAAGTCAAAAGACTATTTAAATCAAAAGTTACTTAAAAATCAAAAATTTCTTACATTTTTTTTTATACAACATTTAACTAAAATGCAAGTTCAATCAATAATTCAAAATCATATTTATTCATTGGAAAAATGACAGTTAAGCTAAGTAAAGTGGAAAGAAATAAAGTTTATAGTCTTTATATTACACTTTAATGTGCTATGTACTTCAAAAAAAAAAAATAAATAAATAAAATAAAATTTTTGTAGGCTTCACATACTCAAATCAATGTTAGATCACACTTTTATGAACTATCAAATACTGTCATACAATAATGTTAATTAAATATTAATATTATAGTAAAATAATATTCAAAAATGGATAATGAAAATTGAATTTAAATAAGTTTTTGTATATTGAAGTAGCCATTTAAACGAATGTTTATAAATATGTCTTGAATTCGACCACTACAAATGTGTTTACCATACATTTGTATTATGGCATATCTGTATTTGTCGAACAATTTACACATGCGCTCTCAACGAAAGTGCCTTTCGAGAAGTTCAGCCTCTCCATTCCCATTCTGCTTCAGCTTCCGCTCCCTTCAGTTACTCCTCTGTCCACGCTTGCAGAAGCTGAGCAACTGTTTCAGCAGTGCAGCAACTGCAACATAATTTAAACAGGCAACTTTAAAATGTTTACCAAACGCTTCATTCTAGTTGTAACGTAAATTTACGGGCCAGCAGCTAAACAAACAGGCAAGCACACAAATGCACACAAGTGAGCACACACACACACACACACATATACATATAGAAAGCTATCATTCCTATAAATGTGTATGAATGTGGGAGGCGTATGCGTTTGCCTGTGGCTCGTCTGTGCTGTCTATTTGCGCTTAATCCGTGGACAGCGGCGCTGAATAGCAAGCTACACTTTTTGTGTTGCCTTCGCATCTGCAGGCGCGAAAAGATATGCGAAGCGAAAGGAGTCTCGCAGTGTTGGGGGGAGGAAGAAGGAGAGGTTGTAACTTGCTCATTACTGTAACAATTTTTTATGCGTTCGGTCCGTGCCATTATGCTGGATTTTAATTAAAATTAATTACATTAAGTGCAGCAAACGAACAACAAACATCAGTCCAGAGCAAGACGAAAGCAGCGCGCAGAGCAGAATCAGCAATCGGCAGGCCAGGCAAAGCAAAGCAAAGCAAAGTAAAAGAATGAATCATTCTAAACACAAAGCGCCCACAATGCACTCTCTTTAGTCTTCTTTAGTCCACTGTCCAGACGTGGTCAGAGCTATTGCAACTGTTGCCTTATTCTGTCTCGTCCGCGTTCTGTTTGCGCTTTAAGAGCTCTCGCTTTAGAGCCCTCTAATTTCAACTGATTCTTTAATTATATGCTACGCCTCACATGCACAGCACACATTCCAAAGGTCGTGCCAGTTTTTCCCGTAACGGATTTCGTGCTTTTGGTCGTTAAAAAATGTGGCTCAAATGTGGGAAGAGAAACGTTTTGTTAAACGAGTGTCATGCTTATGAATTTAAAGTGATCACTTGTGGGAATATGTAATTAAGCACTTAAAGCACAATTAAAATGCCACATTTAATTATGCACTTATCGCAATTCAAATGAAATTGTAAATTAATGTAATTAACTGTGATCCCATGATAACCAAAACTGATTTAAGCCATGTGTTGTCGATTTTCCTCTCTATTTACTCTCGCTCTAAATACAAGTGAACAACGCAAAAGTTTTTAAACTTAAGTTGTATGACAACAAAATATGAAATACTGCAAAATCGTTGAAGTGTTCGCTCCAGTCTAAGCACTGGCAACATAATAAAATACAACAATTGACAATATTTTCACATTTTTTGCTCTCCTCATTTTTTTGAAAATATTTTTCTGAGCAATTAAATGTTGCCAGTTGGTAAAAAAGTTGCACATTGAAAAGTTTGAAAGCTGGAAAGTTAAGGCAAAAATTGTACAAAAATTGTCGAGCTGAAATTGGACAGCAAAAAGGAAAAGTTGTTGCTCTGATATCGAAGGCAACAGCAGTCGGTGAATAAAACTCCCTCCCAGCAATATCCCCAAAAGCAGCGATAGCAACAACAACAACAACAACAACAAGAAAAACAACAACTAAAATCGAAATGACAATAAAAATGAAACCGAGGGAAAACATTTTGTAATACCAGCCAGCATGGAAAATCATAAATAAAACGCATGTAATCCAGAATTGAGTGCTTAAGTTGATTTCCAAAACGGGGGCTATCCCTGCCCCTGCGATAAGCAAGCAACCCTCAGCATTGGGGGAGGTGGGGAGGGGAGGGGAGGGCTGCGCCCAATATTTACATTTGGGCACACGTTGTGGCACATAAAAATCACAGTCTATATTGAAAAGTCATCAATCATGAAGCTCGGAAAGTCAGCAGACCACGAAATTTGTCAGCATAGCAGAACGTAATAGATGCCAAGGGATGAGCGAGAAGCAGCAGAAGCAAATCGCGTAAATCGTGACATGAAACTTGCTGCGCCTAAGAGTATGCTATGATTTTTTCGTACTTTTTGTTGGTTGGACCCAGACTCCTGTTGAGTCAATTTGCTGGCTGCTTTAAGCAGCTTTAAGTGCGGATCCGTGGAAATGCAAACACAACAAAGCATAACGAAGGGCCACAGAACAGAAACAGAAACAGAAACACAGGCAAATTAATGGTTGAATAGATAGAAATACTCGTACACAAGCTGAAGAGGCGGCCAAGAAATGCACAAAGCTGGGACGCCGAAAAACCAAACTGGCAAAAAGTAGCCAAGGCAAAAGTTTACATAACATTAAACAAAGCGCACAATAGCAATGAGAATGGCGAAGGACTTTTGGGCGCTTTCGCCCCTTTTGATGAGTGTGAATGGACACTGGAAGACTGTGAGGCAATAAAACACAAGTGCAATCCCAGGACAAGGCACAACCCAGAAACATTGCTACAGAATTTGTTCTTTTTTTTTTTGTTTTTGTTTTTGCTCTTGAAGCGAAGTCAAATAAAACGAGTTGCGCATAATGAAGCAATGCACAAAGCGTTAGCTGGATTTTTACGAGTAAATGTGGCAAACACAAGTCAAGAAGTTGCCAGTTGAAAGCAGGTAAATAAAATCTATGCCAAATAATCAAACTGTAAACTGAAATGAGCTGAATTGCCGAGTTTCACTTTCCTAGTTTCTCCCCCCAAAAAGAAAACTTTTGCCCTGCCGTTATAAGAAATTATTTCATTAACAACCTCAATTGCAAGAGGAATAAGTTTTCTCTGCTTTGCACTTTCTCATAGTTTTCCCCGAGTGCAGTAAATAAGTTTTGCGGCATTGAAGTTTTATTTTAGTAAATGCTATAATCGTGTTAGTAACCAAAAAGTTGCGGATAAACGTTTACCAATGGCTGAGTAAGTGATTCTTCCGTACATGGGCACTAATTGTAAATGAAGTTTACCATTGTGGCAATTAAGCAGCGAGAGTCGAGAGATCCAAAGGAGTTCAACACACTTCAAGCTCTGTTATGCTATATTATCCCTGACCCAGCTGTAAACTCTCTCCACTGTGGCAATCCCAATTTGCATAACCTACAAAGTGCAAAAAGTAGATATAGATAGACACCCACATGCTTTGCTGCTAATACAACTACTTAATTCCTCTTTATGGCCGAGGCCATAAACTGCGCACTTAAAATGAAACATGCTTAAATGTGATTCAACATCGTCCATAAATAAATTATGAAAAACGCTTAACTACTTTCGACAGCTTATAAACGCCTACAAAATGGCCGCCCCCACAACTATTTCACTCAGCTTACGTGTGTGTGTGTGTGTGTGTGTGTGTGTGTGTGAGTGTTAGGGGTGTGGGTGTTGATTTACAGTTGCACATTTCTTAAACGGAGCCCATCGTCTGGGACTGCGGTGGCCGTAAAGCAATTCATTTCCCTTATGCATTTTGTAGCAGCTAACCGAGCACCAAGGCAGCCAGGTAGAGAGCCACAGTTAAGACCCGCAGTCGAGACTCGCAGTCGTCGTAGTTGTAGACCTGAGTGAACTCAACCCGACCCCCAGAAGACGACCTCAACCTGCCCACTGGCACAAAATGGCGCAACGGAAGCGCTTTTCAATGAAATTTATGACGCATGGAAACATTAGACGATCGTTGACGTTTACAAGTCCGCGTCGCGTTCTCTTCTCTTGCTCCTGCTCCTTTTACTGCTGCTGCTCCTGTTGAGTTGCGAATGGAGTGTGGCACGGGTTTGTCGCTTTAGCCTATGCTAATGTCCTGACACCAGCGATTTATGAGCAGCCCCCGTTACAAAAGTTCTCAGTGTGTGTCTGTTGGTGTCTGTTTTGGCGTATGCTTGCTAATTTTTTCGTTGCGCGCCTCGAAAGAATTTCAATTAAATATAATTTATGTGACCCAAAACTTGTCAAATTTGCAGAGCTGACTTATCCAAAAAATATATGCCAAAAGACAGGCTTGAAAAGCTTGTGAGTCATCACTTCAAAATAATAAATAAAAATAATACAATGAGGAAAGGACCTACAATAATTAGAAGTGCTTTTTAAATATTTTAATAAAGTTATAGCTTACTTATTTATTTATTTGTTTTACTTAAAAATCCTAGAGTTAGAGGATTACAACTTTCTAATTATTACGTTAATACCTCAATATATTTATATTACAAATAATTTAATTTAATTCACATTGTTAATTCATTAATATATTTTTATTTTATCTTATAACGATTTTTTGTTAATTTTATTTAATTTGTGTTATTCTAAGTGTTCCTTGCAGAGTTTAAATTTCCCTAATGTGCATTTTAAAAATGTATTATATTTAATTTTAAATGAATTATTTTATATTTATAAGAATGTTTTTTGATAATTTAAGAAATAAATAAAATTTGAACGCCACATAAATTTTTGGATAATAGACGATTTTTTATTACTTGTCAAGAATGTTGTTTTATCATAACAAGTAAGAAAGCTACAGTCGAGTGAACTCGACTGTGAGATACCCGCTACCCATTTTGAATAAAAGCAATATATTTTGCGGTATTATTCTCAAAATATACCAAATATACTGCAAAAATACTAAAAATATACAAAATAGTATATGTGGTATATTGATATAGTACCGCATTCAAAATATAGCCAAAGCAACTCAGACCCCTAGTAAGTAGGCGTTTTTGCCCATACAAAAGCATTTCTTTAATAACTTCGACAATTTTTATCTGATCGCAACCAAATTTTCAGGGATCATAACTACTATAGTTATTACCGTATATACCAAAATTCGTAACCCTAGCTTTAAAATTACGCTTGTTATTCGATTTTTTTGATTTGCAGGGGCGGAAGTGGGCGTGGCAAAAATTTGAAACAAACTTGATCTGCGTGCAAACATAACAAATGCTGTCGAAAAAAAATTATAGCTCTATCTCTTATAGTCTCTGAGATCTAGGTGTTCATACGGACAGACGGACAGACGGACAGACGGACAGACGGACAGACACACAGACGGACAGACGGACATGGCTATATCGTCTCGGCTGTTGACGCTGATCAAGAATATATATACTTTATAGGGTCGGAGATGCCTCCTTCTACCTGTTACATACATTTCCTGCCGGCACAAAGTTATAATACCCTTCTACCCTATGGGTAGCGGGTATAAAAAGAAATAACTTCTCAATTTTAAGAAATTAAAAACAGTTTGAAAGCCACTTACATTTTTGGATAAAATTAAAGATTTTTCTTTCCTTGTCAAGAATGTTGTTTTATCATAAAAAGAAATAACTTCTAAAATTTACAAATTCTTATTTTACCATTTGGTCACATTTAATGTTGCCCCACTGTGCGGTGTGTGAGCTTTAAAGTTTCAACAATTGTTGTTCGGTGCTCGCACATTTAACGCCTAAAAGTATGCAATGCCCGCGTCGTTTGTTGCTCGTTAGTAGTTTTCGTGCAGAAAAACAAAACAAAAACGAAATGGGAAGAATCTGGGCTGGTCTTTTTTTCTGGTATCTCACTTGTGATTTTTAGCCAAACGCCACAATCGTTCCACCTCGTTCCTCCCTTCCCCTGTTGCTGTGTCGTGTGTAGCGCTTTGTTTTTTCAGCCTCGCCTCCCACAACTTCTCCTCCTTCTTTTGGCAGGTCTCAGAGCAGCACTGGTCGTGTAAGCAGCCAAGCAGCGGAAATGATTCGTCGTAATTTTCCTTTGTGTAATCAACTCCTTTGTAGGGAATATTTTGTATGTTCATATGCCTTGCGAACAGCGACGTCGCTCTTGACTCTCGACTGCCTGACTGTCGACTACCGACTACCGACTTTCGACTGTCGACTGGCAACTCCAACTACATTTGACTCCTTGCTCCTCTTTTGCGCGAAGTTTTCTATGGTGTGCAAAAGCCTGCTTATTTTTATAGTTTTATTTTGCAGTAAATTTAAGTGCCAAAAACTTTTTATTTTCACAAATATTTCGCCTCGCTTGAGCGATGCACTTGAAGTTCCATTACTTAATGCCCTGCGAGTGTTTTAATTAAATTCTTTAAGTCAACGAAATAATTATGCAAATCATAAGGCCAGCCAAGTATTTTCATTCACCAGTTTTCCCTTTAAAAATATTCACAGACAGCTTGCTAGCTGCCTTCCTCCTTGGGCAGGTGTTTATTCCAGACGCGTCAGAAGTGACTTATTATCTCGTTATCGCTGTCGTCTTTGCCTCAACAATGATTATTATGAAGTTCGCCTGTCAACAAGCGAGAAATCCACTCAATTTCAAAAACACTTTTCTCACACTACTACAAAATATCTTATCAATTGCCAGAGGCAAAGTTTAGCGTCATCAATTGATCATTAGAGAGAACTTAAATGATGATTGCTGATGAAACTTAATGAATATTTGAATTAACAATAAAATGTTGCTGAACATATTAATATAAAGCGGACCTATCTCTAATTTACGGGTATAATTTTCAATGATTTTGTTACAATGTATTTATAAGAACAAAATCATAAAAAGAAACCTCAGCAATGTGAAAAAAGAAGTGGCAGCTGCTGCACTTTTCAGGTCAGCATGCGAACATCAAAGCGTTGTACAAACATTTAAAGATCAAAAAGCCAAAAGCCCATATGACCCGCTGGGCCAAATAGTCAAAAAGGGCAAACAAACACACACACACACACACAAACACACACAGAGAGACGCATATGAACATTCCGTACAAATGCTGGAGGGAAAGAAGTAGTAAAGCAGAATGGAATCGGCAGAAAAATGACTGACCACTCGCTTTTTAAACCCGCCCCCAGCCACCAACTTCATGCTGAGCTGCATTAATAAAAATTGCTCACCATATTGGTAAATCCATTATGAATATTACGGGAGAGTAAAAGGCAGCAGCTCGGCGAAGCCAAGCGATGAGCCCTGCAGTCTGTTCGTCCATGTGTATGCAGTGAAAGCCATAGCTAAAAGGGGGGCGTCGAGTAAAAAGATTGAAATTGAAATTTGTGCTGTTGTGGATGTTGCTCCCTAGTGGGTAGTTTGAGAGAAAGTAGAGAAACCTATGCTGCACCTCCACCGACAGTCACTCTGTGGCACTGCCTCCTGCAGTTGGCTGTCGTAATTGTGTGCAAAAAGCAAAGCAAATGTTTACGTAATAAATTTACGTGATTGAAATATGTCGAGTTGGCAACAAAATGGCCACCAAAATGCCTCCATCTCCTTCTCTCTCTTCACCTCCTATCATCCCGTCTGAGGCTAACGAATTGGCGCAACATTTGCCCGTCGCTTTGGGGCCAGACTCATCCAATCCCCATCGAATCCCCATCCATTCCCATCCAATCCTCATCCATTCTATATCAACTCCCATGGACAGCATTCCCACAGGCCTCTTGCTGCCCGTTTGGACGTGGTGTAAATTTTTACACATGTGCATTGCGCTCATTTTTATTAGTTGCCAAAGCTTTTGGCGGCTCTCGATTTCCGTTGTTGGTATTGTTGTTGTTGTTGTTGGCGTTACCGAAAAACTGAAAAACCGCAATTTGCGCAAAAATTATGAAACGAGACTTTGGGCAAACACAATCAACGCTTGAGCAAGTTTTTATGCATTTAAATTAGTGTATTGCTTACGTCATGGATAATGCACGAAAAGCGGATAAATGCAATGGATTTGCCTTAATTGAAATGTGTGTGGCGAAAATTAGTTGGAATAGTTCAAGAGAGTTTCATGAGAGTTTCATGAGAGTTTCAGACTTTCTGGCCAAAAACAATCGCAAACGCAACTCGATTGCAGCGTTAAGCTTCACATAATCCTGTCACGAATTTTGCAACTTTACTTTTGCCCTGACTTCCATTCTCACCTTGTCAGTGGGGCGAAAAATACATTCAACTCCAACTGCATGACAACGTCAACGAGTAGCAAAAAAGAAATATCTAACCACGCGCAATTTGTCGTTGAAATTGATCCAAGCGATTTGCTGATACTGAAGAGTCCCCAAACACACACACACACACACACACACACACACACGGGGAAAAGAGTCTCTTTCTCTCTGATGTCTGAAAAGTATTTACGGCATCGTCAGTCATTCAATTTATCGCATTTTTTGGCCCAAACCAAACATACAAAACGTCAGCGACTTCGTCTTTCACTTCGACTTTGGCGTTGGCGATGGTCGATGGCTTTGGCTTTGGCACTGTCGACAAGTTCATACGTCTTATGACTTCCCGTTGACGGAAGTGTGTGCCATGCGAATGTGTGTGTGTGTACGAGTGTGCGTGTGTGTGTTTGGGTCTTATGTCTGCCTGGGACGTGTAGCTTACAGCAAAATCACTTTTATAATTGGCACGCAGCCAGCCAAAAGCAACTTCATGATAAAAATGAAGAAAACAAAAAATATCCCGACTGTCTGCTTGCTTTTCAGTTAACTTATTGCTCTCTCGTCTTATTCATCGTCTGAACTCGTGCTTAGATCTTGCAGAGATGTCTGCAGATACTATTCGTCAGATATGACAATAAATTGATTGAAATGAAATCATATTGCAGCGCAGTGGGATCACCGTTATTAAAGTCAATTAAAGTCATCAAAAATGTTGCCAATAGCCCGTCAATTAAATAATAAATTACACGACATGACTGTCTATACACATGCATAAAAAAAAACCTCGAACCCTAATTGAATTGGTAAATATTTAAATAAATATAACCGCAAATAATTAAAACAACAAAGCCAAACGTTGCAGCGGACAGTGACAAATTTCAATGGATGACACGTCTAAATTAAGAGCCCGACAAACATAAATGAATGGCAAAAAAAAAGAGAAAAAATTATATATTTCACCTGTGCAGGTGAAAAGGGAACAGAGATAGAAGAGGCTGCTCGTTGCGCATTCCAACCACAAAAGCAATTAAATTTCCAATTAAATTGCATTCACTTTGCAACATTTCGTTACAAACGTTACGCGATTTATTTAAATTGTTAATTAGGAAAAGCAATTGCATTCGCCCGATGACAAATTAAATAAATGTTGTGATCACAAACAATAGATTATAGATAACTACTTACATCCCTTGTTATTGGACAAGCCTAATATAAGACCTTCTGAATAATATCCCACCTTCTGTCAGAAGGTCTGGCAAATTCTCTACTCTATTCAGTGCTTTTACAACCCGACTGCCACACTCAATTACAACAACAGTGGCACCCAACAGACTTTGCCACACAAAGACACCAGCAATTACAACAATCCCAAATACCGGGAGAAGCATCACACAAATTGCAAAAGGCAAAAACACAAGCGAACAAAAAAACCAAAAAAAAAAAAAAAAAAAAAAAAACAAAAAGACAAACCGAGAAAGAAAAAAGAATATAATTGTTCGTAAACGTTTTTATAGTGTTGTCATGTACGATTAATTGCGGCTCATTAAACTTTATACGGCTGCAGACGCTTAAACGATTTCCGCACAGAGCCATCTTTACTCTGCCCATTAAAGAGGGACGACAACTCCAACGAATCGAAATGACAGAGAAAACCCAGACCATTGAAAACCGACAACATTTTGTACTTACAATATGTAGCAATCCCCCATTTTTTCTTAATTTGCAAGACCCTAACTAACAGTTAGTTACGTTTTATAAAGCTTTGAATAAGATGTGATACTCTTTTCTTTCATGTGTTAGTATTTTAAAGTGTAACGGAAAACGTTATAAAACTACTTTAGCACTTAGCATAATAACCACTAATAGATTAACCAAATATAGCCAGTTACTTGAAGAACTAAATTACAAACTGCACATGTTATGTTTGAGTTAAGTTGTGTTTCCAAAATAACACAAATAACATACAAATATTTAACATACAACTTTTGTTTTTCGTCGTCGTATGCTTTATTCTTTATTATAAATTCAAGCCGATGTATTCTTTTTTATCGCATTTAAAACTTTTTTGTTAAAAAATATTGGTTTCACTAAGTTAAGTTGGTAGTAAGTGAATTTCAATGAAATAAAATGATCTTAAGTGTTTGCAATTTATGACAATTTTTTATGTACCATAAAATTAATCAATTATTTTCAAGATAAATATGTTGTATGTTACGATTGGGGTCATGTGTGTATACGTAATTACGCTGGTTGCGTATGCGAATTATCATTCATACGCTCTTTTGTTGCGTATACGTAATATCATATTGTAGGAAACTTATCTCGTATACGTAATATCTAATTCATGGGGTCTCATTGCGTATACGCAATATCATTCTTAAGCGCGCTTGTTGCATATATCTATTGTCACATCGTAGGAAACTTGTCTCGTATACGTAATATCATATTGAAGGGATCTTGTTGCGTATACGTAATAGCATTCTTAAGTGCTCTTGTTGCATATACTTAATATAAATTACAAGCGTTTAGTGCGTATTCTTTATATCAAATGTAATCGTTGTTCGCGTACTCGTAATATCATATTAAAGGGATATCGTTGCGTATACGTAATATTAATCTTAAGCTCTCTTGATGCGTATATCTATTGTCACATCGTAGGAAGCTTGTCTCGTATACGTAATACCATATTGAAGGGATCTTGTGGCGTATACGTATTATCAAATTTAAGCACACTTTTTTGCTATTGCTTTCTATTCAAGATATTACGTAGACAGATTTAACCAAATAAACGATATTCAAAATCTTCATTACATTAATATTTAAAGGTTTCCTAAATTTAATTTCTTCTAGTCAAATTTTTCATGGCAATATTGAATTAAATTGTAGACAAACTAGATTTTAGTTTTCATTCATCGAACTGAGATTTTTGGTAGGTTGTTGAACAATGCATGCCCAAAATCACAAAGTGCAGTTTTCAAATTAAAACATCAAGTGACGAACTGTCTGTAATTTTTTGCCACACGACGCGCAAAAAGGAAATAATAGAGTTTCGGTCAAACCAAAAAAAAACAAAAGAAAACAAAAAAAAAAAAATTGTCAAAATGTGTACACGAATTGTAATTGTGAGCCTCTGCTAGCGTTGTTTATTTTATTGGGATGCTGAGTCAATGTTGCAAGCATTCAAAACTGAACAAAAAAATAAGAAAAAATTCATTTTCGTCGATTTTTTTGAAATGTTTTCAAATCAAATATCGACAACTGCGGCTGGACAGAGCTGCAGCTGGACAGACTTTGATTGCCTTTGACTGCATATTTATTTGTATCTGGACGCTCGTTGTTCTCGTTGTTATTGTTGTCAAGTTGTTGTTGCTGCTGCTGCATGTTGTACAATTTTCATTTTATACACTATTGAGGGCTATATGTATTTTTACGCTTTTAGTCAACATTTCGTTGACTCGTCGTCTCTTTTGTTTTCCTTTCCTTGTTTGCTCGTTCATCTGGTTTCGGGTCTCCCTCTTCAACGTTGATTTTAATGAAATGTTTTGATTATTTTCTCAACTCAGTTCCCCCCGTTTGTATACTCTCATTCTCTTGTAACATTTTAGCCTTAACAATTGCCTTCACATCTTTCATTTGATTTATTTAAGATCAGCTCAAGTGCGGAATACTCGTAAATTTATTGTCGATTTATGAGTTCAGCAGTCTAATTAAAAAGAAATTCAGCACTTGTTTATTGGCTGCATTACTTTGAGAATTATTCGATTTGTTGATCAAATGATTCCAAATGAATACTACTTCAAGCTTTGTCAGTTTAATAAACGTCTTCAAGCCCATCAATTGAATTAATGACGCAGCAAAGTATGCAACATAATACGACAAGGGAAACTGCATCTCATTCAGTTTCAGTCTGAGACTCATCCGTTTCACTCGAAATCACTTGAACAGCTTGCACATTTATGCAATTCATTTCACACAGACAACAGCCACACTTGAATGAAAACTCCAATACACACACACACACATATAGATGCATAGACATTTGCAGTACGTTCACGATTTAGGCAGATCAATGCAATGCAAAAATCACTTATATGGCCCGGAAAATTGTTTCACTTACATTGAGAGGACTGAGTATTGAGTGAATGCTCAACGTAGTTGCAGTGCAGTCGGCTTTGAAATTGCTGAGATTGGCGTTTGTTTAGCAACTGTCGCAAGGCAGCAAAATTTGCTGACGTCGCACTTCAGAGCAACAACAATTCTGGCCAAAAATTTTAATTGAAACTGAAGTGTCAAAGAGTCTGCCACAAAATCAATAGCACAAAAGAGCCGCGGAACTGTTTCAGGTCTTCTTTATTTTGATTTTTCAAGTAGTATTTAAAGCTTCAAATATGCTTTAAATCAGTGGAAAAATAATACAATAATTATTGAAAAAATACTTGAGACTATTATTAAATTTATTTCTTACCATTCAGCACAATATCTTTGATATTTTTGTTGACTTTCGCTTAGTATAAATTTTCAATATCTTCGCACTTTGTAAACACTTAGAGATTAAATTATTTGATTTAGGATTATTTGATAGACATGTATTTAAATTTGTATTTCTAACGCACTTTATATGGCCAAGACCTTAAGAACTATTAAAGTTACTTCGATATCGATATTTAAGTATTGATATGAAAATATTGTTAATGTAGTCGTAGTTTGTCAAACGTCTAGATCTAAGGTATAGGCTAGTTTTACTTAAATTAATTGAGGAAGCATAACTGATTATTGAATATGTGCAGAGTGATCTTAGCTTTGTAGTATAATATGTTCACTTTCCTTATTACAATTTAGTGTTAATTCACAACCTTTATATTTAAGCGAGCGATTCAGAATTTGAGCGTTTCTTTAAATAGCCTTTGTCAAAGGAGTTTTATTCGTGTTCTTGAAATGCAAATGATATGGTACTTTAAACTAATAATTGGCGTGTAATTCTATTGGGTTACCTATTGCCGACTACAGCTAATATCTTTGCTACTTTAAGGTTAGTTTATATTCAATATTATGCTAAATTTTTCAAAATTTCCAAGCCAGTCTCTTTTATTGTTTCAATTATTATTACTTCGCACAAAACTGTCTCTTCTCTGTAAATGGTTTGTTCAAAAACGCCTAAAAATGTTTGCAAATGTTTCTTAATTCAATTGCGTATTGTCCTGCAGGTCCTTGCAGCTAGAGTATATACTTGACATAGGTCAGTTACATTGTCAATACCGTTCCAAGTGCATTGTCGTAGGTCAGTTCTCTGTGTCCAATTAGCATTTCAAAATACAATTCGAGTAATTGGGAATTACTTTTCAAAATTTCTCACTATCAGTTAATGAGAGATAGCACGCAAGTTGAAGTATTTTATTTAAAGTTTTAAGAAACGCGAAACACACACTCACGCACACACACTCACACACACTGATGCACTGAATACACTGATAGAGACAGGGAAATGTTTGCTTAGACGCCGGCTCTTTGTCGTTAGCAACCTTTCGTAACCGTATTTCGCGTAAAACTGATCCTTAACGCATTCCGAAAAAATCTGCTGCTTGGCATTGCCTGTGTCGAATGTGCAACGAACACGAACCTAGCACAATGCACGAGCTCGTCGCCTTTGTCACACGAAAGTTACACAACGAAGAGGATGTCGATGTCGGTCCACGAACACGAGAAATGAGACACGAGCTACGAGAAGCAACAACGAACACGAGTTGCCGGCAAATGAACGATAGCAGAGCAGACAACGACTTTTGTTACCAACAACAGCAACAACCTCTTTGGGCTTGTCCTTACTATTTTTGGCCAAGTGCAAATCTCGGCAAATAACGACGAGCTAACGACGCGACGATTGCAACCGGGCGACTCCGTCTGGACCAATAATGAAGATGTGTTGCATTCGCAGACGCAACATGTAGCATACAACCAAATTTCTATACTCTCAAATAAAATACCTATTTCACTAAATGATTATATATTCAATGCTTAGAATTCGAAGTTTTATTTGTGTTGATAAGATACACAAGAGTAAAAAATACCAATTCGGTTTTATTTTATTGTCCTAAAGAGACAAGCTCGAACATGTTGCCTGTTGGAATTCGCCGCAAATACAAACTCTCAACCAGTAACGGCAACAAGTACAAACATCCCTACAAAACTTTCTCTACTTCCACAGTAACCTATCAGCAGTTTGCTTCAGAGCTTTCACTATGCCGCACTGAATGCACTGAACAAAATTGCTTAAAGTTTTTGCTGGTCTAAATTGGTTTTGTAAATTTTTATATTCTTAATAAAAATTTTGTTAACTTTAACTCATTTATTAAATTAAGGAAAAGTATTATGATTTTTACATATTTCATTTCATTAGAGGAATTGAATTAACTTTGACACCTTAATTAGTTTGCAAAAAAAAGAACCAAGATTTTTGGATGAATATCATAATTTTCAATAGCAAATATAATAGAATAATTTGAATTTCATATATTATTTATTTCTGTCTTTTTTCTAGCGCATTTACAAATATTTTCAGTGTAGAAAGCTCTGGATGTCAACATGTATTTTTGTAGACATTTTACAGTAACGCTGAGAGAGCGAATTCTCAGCTGAAGAGCGAGATAGCAAAGTCTCCAAAAAATCTGAAGCCAAGAGTACCAATTTGGGGGATGAAATGCGAGGTTGAATATGAATACTTGGAGTAAAGCAACAATAATTGAATATATAAACTTATTGTAAATACGATTAAACTCCATAAAATATAAATATAATAAATGCACATAAAATATGATGAATTGATTATATATTGACATACTAATATACATATTTAAAAACAATTGTGTTTATAGAAAGTTGAAGTCGTATGACAATTTGTTCCATTGATACAAATTGAAATGACATCTATGTCAACATTTGAGCAACGCATGCAAACACAGACACCTGCATAACTGAGTGCGACGACATTCCAGTGCAATTAGTACACACACTCACAAGCACATTCATGAATATAAAGACAGTAATAACCACCACCACGTTAGCATCGAGCATCGAGCATCGATTCCCCAACCATTTTTCACCACGCGCTAAGCTTTAATCACCGACAGACACACACACACAAACACATAAGCACACAAAGAAGCATAGCTTCAGACAGCCATTCAGCCAGCCAGCCAGACAACGGGTGCAAATAGTCGCAAAAAAAAAAAGAAGACAAACAAAATGTAGCGTAACGCAGGGCGCCTGTAAAAGAGCTCCTACTATTTGCTGAGCAAATCACAACAACACACTCTCGCTCTCGCTCTCGCTCTGGCTCTGGCTCTGGCTCTGGCTCTCTCTCTCTCCCTCTCTGTTTCTGTTTCGCACTCGCTCTCTTTCATTTCGCCGCTCTCTCACCGCATGCGCATTGGAAGCTGCCCTTAAGCGCAGCTCAGCCAATCAGCAATATTCATGCAAACTTTATGAGCACATGTTGCGCCACCCAATCAGAGCTTTGTATATTTCCAGTCAGCCGACGAGCTCTGTGCATTCTTTGCCCCTACAAGTGCATTCAATGTGTCGAAGGTAACCGAGGAGCCGAGGAAGAGCGCGCAAACGCAGCTTTGGCATTAAAGGCAACTGTGTTTGCCCCCGATGGGCGCCGCCCAAGTGTCGATTACAGCAACAGCAACAGCAACAGCAGCAAACTGCAATCGTTGCATATCTGTAGGCTCAATTACACGCACACACACACACGCATAGAATGGCACACACACACAGTAGGTGTTTGCTCTGTGCCATTCGCTTTGTTGCCTGCTCAGGCTAGGTGACAAATTTTCATGCCAACGCCTGTAAATTTGCACTGATTCTTTTTTCTTGTTTTGTGCTCCTGCAGCTCTTTTCACATTGCAAAACGAGGGTAATTGAGGTCGACATCGTCATAGTCTTCATCCTCATCGTCATCATCGTCATCATCGTCATCTTCTTCTTCTTCTTCGTTTCTGTTGTCGTCTTTTGCTGTGTTGATTTTTCGCATTGCATATTTTTTGAGGCATCTGCTGCGCCTGCCTCTCACAGCTCTGATTACGAGGCGACAAACTCTCTACTACGACTACAACTACGACTCGCACTATGGCCAACACTCTGGGGGCATTATGATGATGTCTTCTTTTGGCGCGCACGAGTGCTCCGACTGGCTGGGATTGCATTCATCTTGTTTATTTTGGGGTCAGCATGTTTGCCAGCAAAATATTTCTTCATTGCCAGAGTGCCAAGTGTGAAAACGTTTTCCTCCGTTGCACTTTTGATTGCTGTTTAAATTGGAGTGCCACAAAAAGTCACAAACACAAAAAAAAATTGTATTGCCTTCACATAGAAATGACAATCTATCTATAGTATTCTGTGTAAATCAAAAATGTGGTTAAAATTGTTGACTCGGCGTTCGAGAGGGCAATCAATGTATATTTGGAGACCAACTCCATTTTGTATTCCCGAGTTGTCCATAAATGGATGAGCATTAAGAAAATGTATGGAGTTGAACTTCTTCAAGGCTTCACATTTTAAATTATTCTTAAATGTATCTTAATCTTATTTATTTTATACAGCATATACTTAAGTCCTTTCAATAATATATTAAATTTAAGAGGAAGAAGTTTAGAACTTCTACAAATTTAGAATCCTTTAATGCCTTTGCACACACTCTCTGTTTATTTTTAAGCCTGAATCATTGAAAGCCAAAAGGTTTTAAGTTAAATCATGTTATTAGAGCAGAAAGCTTACAACTTTGACTCTCTCTTGCAGCACATTCCCAAACCATACTATACGTATTTGCAGCTTCAAGAAACAAAAGTCACATAAGCCCAGACTATGCCCGGACTGCTGCCTACTATAATGATGGTCACGGACTCTGCAAACTGCAACCTGTGTGCCTATTTACACAGCACAAACACACACGAACAGTCCATGGACGGCAGGAGCACGTAAATGCATCTGCAAATATACGTATATATCTACGATATATATATGAGTATGTCTAAGGCAAAATAAGACACACGTGCACACACGAGTAAGCACCTGGCGAGCTGACAGCTGCAAAGTCGAAAGGGAATTGAGTTAGGAGCTCAGAGCTTTAAATCAAAAGTCAGGCAGACAGTCAACCACCGGGCCTATGTAAATAAATGCATTTCACATAGGCACACAGACATATAGTAGAGTGAAAGCAAAGCAGAGAGACAGCAAAAAAAAAAAACCAAGCAAAGACATTTTCTTTTCCTCGCTTTTTTTTGGTTAGAGACCGAGACCGAGAGCGAGCCATCGGCCAGGCAAAAGCGTCTACGTCAATGTCGATGCAACTCTGTGGTAACAATTGAAAATTGCGCCTTAGTTTTACGGCAACGATTGTGATTCTGATTAAGGCCAGAGGTCGCTTGTCATGCCACAGACAGTCTGCCCAACTGCCTCACTAGTTACGTCTGACTGTCAGTCTGTCCCTCTGTCTGTCCGTCTGTCCGTCTGGCCATTAGACTACCGCAACCACAGCGGAGAATAAAAAGAAAGAAAGAAAAAAACAAATGCAAAAAGAGAAGCATTCAAACAAATACGACGACAGCGAGGTCCGCGCGCATTGTTGCAATGTTACGGCGTAAGCAGAATTACGTGCAATTGTTCTCCGCAGTGCAGTTCGTGTACATAAATACGAGATGCGAGATCCACGTTCTGCGCTCCACGTTCTGCGCCAAATAAACAAAAGGCACATTGACTGCATTTTGGATGAGCGAAGCGATGCGATGCGCTGAGTTGTTGTGAGCCAAGTCAACCAGTTTGTGCAAATAAATGCTGTCACTTTACTTACTTGCCATGTCAGATTAGGTTGTCGCACAATTAAAGTACTAAAATCGATGCCAAATGTGCAATGTTTATTTCAATTTTAACATAATCACAATGCGCAATTCACTAATAAATATTCCAACTCCCATTTAATAGTAATATATGTTTTTCATCTTTTCTTTGCGATAATTTATTGAACAGCCTCCGACATTTAAAGGCCTCTCTTTATATTTCTTTTTCACATATATTTATTTACACTTCAATCTATACGAGTGTAAATGAAATAACTCCCTTTTGCAAGGCAACTTTGCCTGTCTTATCCACAAACTCTTTTCGTGAATGGACATCAGGCATATCATGCTTTGTGTAAAATTGAACTAAAATACGGAAAACGCCTCCCAACGTAAAATCAGGCATTTGCTCCTTACGAGGTCTCAAGCTTCGCCATGTATAATTACCCTTAAATACAAAAATATTTCATTATAAATGATAGACAAAATTCATTTCTTGAGCTCACCGCTTTAAAGGGACACTTGGCAGGAAGCGTGCCTTGTTTGAAGAAGTTCCTAATTGAATTGGTTATTATCTGATTTTTGGCCTTCATTCCATTGTTAATTATATCGCAAAGGGGTAAATCGAATTGAAACTCAGGTGATGCATTTTTTTGACTTCGAAAATGACCGCTGAGGCTCACAAAACTTCGCAAATTCTGATCTAAGTCACGAGTCACAGTGAGGTCCATATCCAAGCTTTCCCTATCGGGTTTAATAACTATGGAACAGTACTTTATGTATTCTGGATTAACAGTTACATTCATTGTCAAAAATCTAATTGTCATCTGGAAGATATATGAATAATAAATAATAGTTTGATCTTGTAAAAACTTCAATCACAATTACCTTTTTGCAAATGGCTCTCAAGGCAAATAATAATATTAATGTGAAACTCAACTTCCAACTCATGGCTTAACCAGTTTATCTAGCGGCGTACTCAAAATTGAATAATAATGTCGAAGTGGCACCTACATATATAGTCTTTGGTGATAATTGCTATTTAAGTGGATGAATCAACGTGAATTTCTAAATATTGTCTGATTTAAGCCAAATAAATTTTGCATGTCATTGGTAAATTTTCCAAATCTCTTTCGAAATCATTTCACGTGCAGACATGTGCATAAGTAAATAAAACAAGAATACTGCAGTCGAGAGTGCTCGACTTTGAGACACCGGGAAAACACCTTAAATAAAACCAAAAAAGTACAGTATTAATTTGAAAATATACCAAATTAATATACCACAAAATACTAAAAAAAAATTACCAATATCAAAAATATATGTATGTACTTTGTAGGGTAAGAGATATCTTCTGCCTATTATATACACTTCCTGAAGGTACAAATTTATAATACCCTTCTACCCTATGTGTAGCTGTTTTATTTAAAAGCTTTGAAAACATCGAGTCTTGAATAGCAAATAAGGTTTTACAACCCTGTCATTTATAATATTTACACAACAATGAATTTATCAAAAAATAATTTAATAAATTTATCAATCGAAAACTATCAAGCCAACCGTAATTATGTTAATCATATTATTATAACTTTTTCATCAATCATTTTTTTTTTAAATATTTATTTTTATAGATTTTTATATACAACGTAGGAAAGCTACAATCCAATATATTAATAACAATCTCTGATATCCTATGGATTCATGTTTATTTAATAATATGTTAGGTTTATACGAGGGTAAATGAAAATACCGAAGTTTGTATGGTAACTTTGCCTGCTTTATCCACAAACTCTTTTCGCGAATGGACATCGTGATCATCATGTTTTGTGTAAAAGTAGACATATGTTCCTTGCGTGGTCTCAAGCCACGCCATGAATAATTGCCCTAAAATACAAAAGTATTAAATTTAAACCATTTACTGAATTGTTTTATTGAGCTCACCGCTTGAATAGGACACTTGGCTGGGACGTTTCCCTGCTTGAAGAGGTTTCTAATCGAATTGGTTATTATCTGATTTTTTGCCTTCATTCCGTTGTTGATTATGTCGCAGATGGGTAAATCGAATTGAAACTCGGGTGTTGAATTTTTTTGACATCGCAGATGACCGCTGACGCTGACAAAACTTCGCAAATTCTTATCTAAGGCACGAGTCACCATTAGATCCATATCTACGCTTTCCCTATCGGGCTTAATAACCATGGAAAAATACTTCATGTATTCTGGATTAACAGTTGAATTCATTGTCAAAAGTCGAATAGTCATCTGTAAGGTATATGTATCGTAAATTAAAATTTGCTCTACTGTTAACTTCAATGACAACTACCTTTTTGCAAATGACTCTCAAGGCAAATAATAATATTAATGTGAAACTCAATTTCCACTTCATGACTTAACCAGTATATTTAACGCCAGAAACGAAATTGAATTATAATAGTTAACTGGTTCCTACATTTATAGACTCAATTGATAATTGCAATTTAATTGGATGAATAAACTAGAAATTCTAAATATTGCGTGGAAATCATTTATTTGAGATTAGATCGATTGTTCATATGATTGGCGAAATTTTCGCAGGTCTATTTATATAGTAGATGTGTTAAAAAAGGAATATAAATACAAATTGTTGTCGGCTGACATCGTTATAAATCTTTAAAAGAAAATATTCCAAAATAAACCATATCATTTTAACTTTTATTAATTGTTAAGTATAGTTGAAATAGTAATTTAAATCAATCATTATTTCTTGATTTCTACTCGGTTTTATACTTAACATGATCGAGATACGAGATTGGATAGTTCAATTATGTGGTTGGCGTTTTATTGTGTTATTAAAAGTTAATTTTAAATATCTTCTGCTGCTGGAAATGCTGGAATTTTCCATTTTATTGTATTTTATAATAAGCTTTGACTTTAAAATACAACTGTTCCTATTTCGGTGTAAATGACAAGCTCGTCGTGTCTGATTTGAGTAAAATCGAACTACGAAGTGGAAGACGCCTCCTAGCGCAAAATGAAGCTCCTGTCGGGGTCTAAAGACACGCTATGTATAGTATAGTTACCCTTAAAAATAAAATAGTTAAACTAAAATTGTTTACGGGATTGTTTATCTTCTTTAGCTCACCTCTAGATAAGGACACTTGGCTGGTTTCCCTGTTTGATTATGTTCTTGAACGATTTGGTTATGATGTGGATTTTGGCCTTCATTCCGTTGTTGATGATTTGACAAATGGGAAAATTTAATTGAAACTCAGGTGTTTAATCTTTGTGGCTTTCCCCTGAAGCTGATGTAACTTCGAATATTTGGATCTAGATTACGACCCAAAATTAGGTCAATAGCCAAGCCTTCTTTATCAGGTTGAATAACCATAGTACATTGATCAACTTAGGCAGGATTTACAGTCACATTCACTCCCAAGATTTTAATTGTGGTCTGTAGAATACTTGAATTAAAAATATATCTGCTGATTGTTCTCAAAGCAAATAGTAATATTATAGTGATTCTTAACTTGACCCTCATGGCTTCACCACGAATTGGTGAATTTTACATGAAAAAAATAAGCTTAGTCATAAAGATATTTAAATTTATGAACACATTCTACAAACAACAAACTATTGAAACGTCTCGCATTCTCGAATATGATTTGATAATGCAAAATGCTGGAACGAACAAGATAAAGTCTACAAAGTCTAAAGAATAAATAACACAACAAAAAACAAGTAAGAAAGCTACAAACATAACAAGTCAAGTGATGTCGAAAAAAAATGTATAGCTCTATCTCTTATAGTCTATGATTAAGGTGTTCATACGATTAGACGGACATAGCTAGATCGTCTCGGCTGCTGACGCTGATCAAGAATATAAATACTTTATAGGGTCACAGATGCCTCCTTATGCCTGTAGTTGTACACAGATAAAAGCCATTAAATCGAGACTAAAATCTTCAATAATGTCAAAATTGAACCAAACAGGTAAAATCTTAAATCAAGCTCAAAATGCTACAGACAATAATAATACAATGTTGAATAACATATCTATATTGTGTCCACAATTTTGAATGTTCCACAAATGTGTCGATCTGACTTTCAATTAATTCGTCAGTAAAATTGATGCCTCAAGAAGGTTTCAGGTAATCACTTTTACAATTAATATATATTAATATTATTTATTTATATTTATATGTGCAGCCACAAAAAAGCCGCTCTTATGAGCAATTATCAAAATACTTTACATATACACTTGCGTAAGTGCGCCATCGTATGTACATATATGTACATATGCTTGTAACAACTAAGAAAAAAATGTTCTCATTAATCTCACTTATTAGCGGCGTCAGCTAAACTAAATGTCAGCACTGGCAGTCAAATGGCAGTACTGCACTTTGGTGCGAAGCCCGATTTGCACGCAAATCGACCAAAATTGGAGGCATGCTCGGCGCTTTCGCTCACTGTACAAGCTCTCAGCATATCACTCGGTCGCTCACCTCACTCGCTCTATCTCGCTCTTTCAATTTCGATATTTCCATACAAATTTGCCCTCTTTTCTGTTGTTACGCTAATATTGTCAAATGCTTTCTTGGAACAAGGCGCTGCTCTGAGAGAGCTTACATTCAAAAGCTTTCTCGCGAGCTTTCTACCTAAGATCCGCTGTTACTGCACATTTGCAGTTTTTGAGCTTGACGTGCATGCTGTCTGTTGATATTTCTACAGCTGGTCTTGGAATAGACGCCGGCTTACTTGCGTTAAAGTTTGTGTAATTTTTATTGTTTTAATGAGAATTGCAGTGAAATTGATATGCAAAATCATTTTGTATTAAATGATTCTCTAAATATAATATTCAAATAATTATACAAATTTAACAAAATTGTGTTTCTTAAACATTTTCTTAAACCTACTCAAAATAAACTGCATTTTTCTTGGTAATTAGCATAGACTTAGGACTTAGGTTTTTTAATGGTTATAAGACAATTATTTTTTCTTTCAATTCAAATTTTTATTTGGTTTATTATTTGATTTATTAGAAATACCAATAAATATTAATTTCCGTAATCAGCTTTGCTTCCTTTGTTCGTAATAACTTTAGGCGAGCTGTCTGCACAAATTAAACAATAACTCAGAAGATTTTGTAACAATAATAATAACAAGTAACAAAGCAACAGTTAGCAAAAGTTTTTAATACATTTCTGTAAACAAAAGTGATGGACTTTGTAATACCACTTTTATTATTGAGTGAAATCAGCTAAAAGGACCACAGTTCACCTAATTAAATTCCAATTCTAAGTCAAAATTTATTTTCAAATGTACAATAACAAATATTTGAATTCCCATTCAATACATATTCGCAATTTTCTTTTTTCTTTTTATTGTACCTATACCAAAGTAAATGAAAGAAATGTCTTTTGTATAGTAACTTTGCCTGCTTTATCCACAAAATCATTTCGCGAATGGACTTCGGGCATATCATGATTTGTGTATAATCGAACTAATATACGAATGACTCCTCCCAGCGTAAAAGTAGGCATATGTTCTTTGCGGGGTCTAAAGCTACGCCATGTATAATTACCCATAAATAAAAAAAAGTATTGATGTTAAAATGATTAACTAAATTGTTTTATTGAGCTCACCGCTTGAATGGGACACTTGGCTGGGAGGTTGCCTTGCTTGAATATGTTCTTAATCGAATTAGTTATTACTTGACTTTTGACCTTCATTCCGTTGTTAATTATATCGCAGATGGGTAAATCGAATTGAAAGTCAGGTGTTGCATTTTTTTGACTCAGAAAATGACCGCTGAAGCTGATCAAACCTCGAAAAAATTCTGGTCTATATCACGAGTTACTATAAGGTCTATATCCAAACTTTATCTATCTGGATTAATGACCGTGGAACAATGCCCAATGTAAACTGGATTTGCGGATACATTCACTTGCAAAAATCGAATAGTCATCTGTACAATAAATTAATACCACATTATAGTTCCCTCTTATGAAAATTTGATTTACAACTTCCTTTTTGCAAATAACTCTTCAGGCAAATAATAATATTATTTTCAAACTTGACTTGCACCTCATGGCTTAGCCAGTATACTTAACGGTCTAAACGAAATTGAATATTAATGGGGAAGTGTACCTACATATATAGACTTTGTTGATAATTACAATTTAAGTGCATGAATCAATGTGGATATCTCAATTTTGTGTTCGAAATAATTTTTGCCACATTAAATCAGTGTTTTATGTAAAATTTTCCGCAGCTTTGTTTAATCCAATTCATGTGAGAACAATTAATGATCATATATTTGAATAAAGAAAGAGTATATTTAAGAAAGAAAATATTAAAATGCCTTCGGCAGACGTTGTCATACCTTGAAACTATGAACTCACTCTGTGAAATAATATATTCCAAGCTTAAGTGTTATCAAAATAACGTAATTAGTTGCACAGAAATAGTTAGAATAGATATTTAATTTATTAATGCTTGCTACCTATTTGTCGTATACTTAACATGGTCGAAATCAATTGAATTGCAACCTGATATGTGATTTCTTTTGTTTTATGGAAAGTAATAAAATATACATCATAATACTGCAAATTTATCATAGGCAGTATTTGGAATAGTAAGCGTAGTATAGAGTGCAAAATATACCAGATTATCAACCAAAGCAACTAAGACCCGTAGAAAGAAAAGTATTTCTTATGTAATTTCTACAATTTTAATTCTTTCGCAACCAAATATTTTATTCGAAGCTTGTTATTCGATTTTCATGGATTTTCGGGGTCAGGGGCGTGACAAAAATCCGATTAGATTTTATTGCATTGGTAACAGGTTTTGACTGCACCTATTTCAGTGTAAACAACATGTTTGTCGTGTGTATATGAACTTTGCCTCCCTTTTCCACAAAGTCATTTCGCGAATGGACATTGGGAATATCATGGTTTGAGTAAAATCGAACCACTATACGAAAGACGCCTCCCATCAAAAAGTTAGGCATATGTTCCTTGCGGGGTCTGAAGCTTTGCCATGAATAGTTACCCTTAAAAAGAAATTATTTAATCTTAAACCGGTTACTGAATTGTTCATTTGAGCTCACCGCTAAAAGGGACACTTGGGTGGAAGATTGCCCTGTTTGAAGAGGTTCTTGAAGGTATTGGTTATTATTTGGCTTTTGGAATTCATTCCGTTGTTAATAATTTCACAGATGGGCAAATCAAATTCCAAGTTTGGTGTTACATTTTTGCGACTCTGACGATTGCCACTGAAGCTGATATAGCTTCGAACATTCGGATCTAAATTACGACTCAACATAAGGTCTATAGCCAGGCTTTGTTCATCAGGTAGAATAACCATAGTACATTGATCAATGTAGGCAGGATTTACAGTTACATTCACTCCCAAAAAGCGGATTGTGGTCTGTAAGATATACGTATAAAAATTATACCTTAATGTAGTAAATTTGTTAATATCATCTACCTTTTTGCTAACTGCTCTTAAGGCCAATAATAATATAAATGCGAAACTCAGCTTGAACCTCATGACTTAGCTAGCGGCTTAGATCAAATTGAATAATAATGCGAAACTGGTGGCTTTATAGTCTTTGTTTGATAATTACATTTTAAGTGGATATATCAATGCAATTTTTAAAATATTTGCCTCGTCACTGGTAAATTTGTTCAAGCTATTTTTAGATCATTCAAAGGCAATTACGATGAAAAAAGAGCTTATATTTAAGTGAAAGTATAGAATTACCTCCAAAACAATTTTGATAATTTGTATCATTATTTATTTATACAGTTGATAAACATGTATAATTTATAAAAAGAAAATTTTTTATATTTCCAGCAATGTATACAAATAAAATATTTACTTTATTAACCAAGTCTTACAAGAAATATGCAGTGCATAAACATGTCTGCGGAATTTATCTTGAAGCGACCATAGAAACCTTTCAGCTGAATGCGATAATCACCGGAAAACATGAAGCCGGGTATTAGATCGTCCTCCAGTTGAAATTCGTTTAGATAGTAATATCCTGGGAGAACTGGGCATTTGTCCGAAAAGTTTCCATAACTCAAAATACTAGCAACCCATCTCTTGTAAACCGTATTTCGAAGTGATAAAAGCGATCGACATATATCCATATTATAGCTGAAGATACTGTTGTATTTCTTGCCATTTTGTAAGCGCAGCTCAACGTCAAAATAGATCTTAAATCCCTGCATTATTTTGCTTTTGGTGTCCATCTCGCCATAAACTCTGCTGTCGACTATCGATAAATTGAATTTATTAAAGTGCTTTGGATTATGTTTACACTCATCGCTCAGTATCTCCATGTTTTTCTGAAACAAGTGATCTTTCGTTAACTTAATGTATTTGGCATTTAAATAACTGAAATATTACTGCTAAAAGATCGCGAAATGCCAATACAAATATTATTGCAAAAAGTTGAATTGTTGACTGCTCAATATTCATTTTGAATTGCGAAGAACTTTGAAACACTGATTTCAATATCGAGTCAACTTAGCTAAAAAGGCTACAATCTGTAATGAGTTGTCACAGCTGAATTTAATCACTGCATTTCGTTCAACAACTTAAATACTTTGAAGGCTTATCAAATAAAAGCAATACCATTAAAATAATTATATATTTGCATAAAAATATATAATTATATTATATTAGATACTTATCTTAGCCTCAATGACACCTTCTTGATTTTAAAGTGCTTGTAATCAAATTGTATTACGCATTTACTATCAGTTGTTTTATTTAAGTAATATTTGTACATTCGTTGATAGGAAATCATTTATAATCTATAAAATAATGACATAAATACGTAATTATATATTATTATTCTTTCAAATGCCCAACAAAATGTTCAACCACTCGCACACGTTAGTTTTATTTAGTAGAATTTGGATTGTCTTATTGAATAGTAACACAAAATATATATATATTTAAATATGAATCTTGCAATATTTCACGTAATAGTCTTGCACCTTACTTTGTGGACGAGTGTGGTATTTATTGAATTTTTAATTAAATAATTAACAACTAACAAGTGTTAAATAAAATAATCGATATTTCTTTGTAGATGTCTAGCGTTCTCATTTTGAATACGCCATCCTGTGATGATTATAATCGCAACTACTTGTATAACTTCTCGTTGGATGTGAAAACAACCAAATTGAATTTGGAAATGAATCTAATAAGTCCTCTCCACGCAGGACTTCGTATCAATATGATTTTTCACTCTCGAATGCCCAGCTCAACGAACTATCGCAACTATTATCATTACTCATTGGACATCTGTAATCTATTGTCATATCAAAAGAACAATTTGTTCAAGAGATGGTTTTCAACTTTTCAGTTTTATGGAAATTTTAGAAAAACTTGTCCAGTTCCGCCCAACTATTACTACATGAAGGACTATGAAATTAACAAGCTTGCCATTCCTTCATTTTTGTTCTCCGGCTTCTATCGCATATTTATCAATATGGTTCAGCATAAGCATCGAGATCAGGGTAAAGACTTGATTATTGCCTGTAAAGTGGAGGTACAAATAAAATAAGCAAACAACTAATGTTCCTGGTATATTTAGTACTATATCAATATACCAATAGCATTTGGTATATCTTAGTATTTTTCCTGTATGTTTTTTTAATATTTGTAGAATATATTTTTATTTAAAATAGATAGCAGGTATCTCACAGTCGAGCACACTTGTCTGTAGCTTTCTTGTTTAAATATACTTTTATGATCAAAATAACTAAATGTTGACTTCACATTTAAATGTGCCGCAGTAGCTTTAACTATTTGTATACCCGCTACCCATAGGGAAGAAGGGTATTATAACTTTGTGCCGGCAGGAAATGTATGTAACAGGTAGAAGGAGGCATCTCCGACCCTATAAAGTATATATATTCTTGATCAGCGTCAACAGCCGACATGATATAGCCATGTCCGTCTGTCCGTCTGTCCGTCTGTCCGTATGAAACACTGGATCTCAGAGACTATAAAAGATAAAGCTATAATTTTTTTTTGACAGCATTTGTTATGTTTGCACGCAGATCAAGTTTGTTTCAAATTTTTACCACGCCCACTTCCGCCCCCGCAAATCTTAAAAAACGATTAACAAGCGTAATTTTAAAGCTAGAGTTGCGAATTTTGGTATATACAATAATAACTATAGTGGTTATGATTCCTGATTTGGTTGCGATCAGATAAAAATTGTGGAAGTTATTAAAGAAATACTTTTGTATGGGCAAAAACGCCTACTTACTATGGGTCTGAGTTGTTTTGGCCGACAATCACATTGTGCCGTCTATGGTATATTTTGAATGGTGTACTATATCGATATACCAAACATATCAGTTGGCATATTTTTAGTATTTTTTTTTAGTATTTTCGGTATAATTTGAATATGATACCGCAATATTTTGCCTTTATTAAAAATGGGTAGCGGGTATCTCACAGTCGAGCACACTCGACTGTAGCTTTCTTACTTGTTATTCATATTTATATAACCACGTGTGAATAATTTTGAATATCAGCAGATGCTGAATATCAACAGACGAAAATAATTACTTAGATTATCTATAAATTGGGAGCTAATGTAATTACTCCAAACATTTGGAGAATAATTAGGGATTACGTCACTTAAATATGGATTTTCTTGTTAGTTCACAAACCTTTTTAACTTATTCATTTGTGTATAAAATTCTCTGCTAAAAGTGTGAATTATGAAACCTTTGTTACAAGCGCTCATCATTTTGTGTCTTATTCACTTTATTATAACGGTAAATTTCAAATAATATATTAATTATTATATTAGTCAATTCATGATCTTTTTTATGCAGATGAACAAAGCGTTCATCTCCAAGCCTCCAACTTGCGGAACACCCAATCCGAAATATATTCGTAGCTTCTCCATCGTTGTGAACAAGATGCATATAAATCTTGATGTGGATCTCAATACTTCGATATATTCTGGAATTTTCGTTAACATGGAATTTCTTTCACGCAAGCATAATTCAAAATCCTATCAAACTTTTTATAATTATTCACTTGACATGTGCCACATTCTGGGCAGTCTTAAGATTAACATATTCCAGGAGTGGATGTCATCGCTCAGGAAATATGGCAATTTTGCAGCAAAGTGTCCTATTCTAGAAAATCATTATTATCTAAGAGACTATAAGAGTAGTGAACTTAGACTTCCATCGATCTTCTTCGCGGGGTCGTATCGCATGGTTATCAAACTACTTCACGTAAAGAATAAGAATAAAATTCAAGAAACCCTAATTGCTTGCGCTTTCGACATGGATATTAAGTAAGCGATGATATAATACAATATTTCAAGAATAATGAAAAGGGAAAAAACTACCACGAAATAAAACAAAGTTTACTATCAATATTAGAATTTTTGGATTACATATTTATATAATATTATTTTGAGAAAAATTATATTAAAAATAAACTGCGAATGCGAGAGCGAAATCGTGCATTATTAATTTAAAGTATATTAAATTGGCATACCGTAAAAATACAAAAAATAGATTAATGGCTTTTTAGGGGCTGTCCATATATTACGTAATCACGTTTTCTGCAATTTTTGACCCCCTCCCCCTGGTAATCAAAAGTAATCATTTGATGAACACCCTCCCCCCCCCTAACAATGATTACGTAATCACAAAAAAAGAAAAATATGAAAATTTGTTCTTTTAATCTGTATTTTCAAAAGGAGATTCCAGCCAATCTTTAATATTTTTTATTATTGGAAGTTGGCTTGTCAAAATCTCTTTATATCCGCAGGTATCATCTTCGTCTTCGTCGTCTACATAACATAGTCCTCGTCAAGCCATTCGAGGTCTTCACATCCTTCGTATGATTGAATTACTAGGCATTCTCCCTAACGCCGTTCAGCCACACTGTAAAAGGGTTGCTTTGATTTCCAATCGAAGCTTACAGCTACATTTATATGAATTATTGCATTCGGTACTTATCGACAGAGTAATCGGCGCTAAACCAATTTTTGAATAAATACTTTTAACAAAAAAAAATTTTATAAAATGATTACGTAATCATTGTCCAAGACCCCTCTCTCCCCATGTAATCAAACATAATCATTTTCTTGACCCCCTCCCACCCCCTAAGTGATTACGTAATATATGGACAGCCCCTTATGTATATTGATACAGAACTACATTCTACTACATAACATATAGTGCAAAACATACCAGATTGTCAACCCAAGCAACTAAGACCCCTTGTAAGAAGGCGTTTTCGCCCATGCAAAAGTATTTCATTCTTTTCCGTATGGATAAGAAGGTATTTATAGAATTCCTCATATTTGACTGTACACCCAAAAAGGATTAAGTTTTAATTACTCTATATATACAAATAACATAAGTACTACATAAATTTTATTGTGAACATCAATTAAAAATCGATTAGTTGCGAGTATCTCGTCCATCCCGGTAGCTCAATCATACACCACTATTACAGTAAAGTTCACTTGAGTACAATCATCGAGATGAAACTGTTCGTAATTTGTAAGACCATGTGCTGCCTGGAAATTACAGCAGTGCTTTGCATCTCTAATCTGGCACTAACGGAAGCTGTGAGTATTATTTACAGTTAAATTATTATTTAAATATTAATTATCAGAAAAAGTCTAGCCTGCTGATACAATCTGGAGAAAGTAAGTTTAGTCCCAAGTACTTTCAAAACTTTACCATTGACATCATCAACAACACGATCAACCTGGAAATGACCACCATAAAGCCCTTTACACGTGGCTTTAAGGTTCATCTCGACTTTTCCATCAGTCTGGGCAAAACAAAGCATTATCAAAGTGTCTTCTCACACATCATTGACACTTGCGGAGTTGTTTCTGCAGTGAAAATCAATATATTCAAGTCCTGGTTTCAGTCAATGCTGGAACATGGCAACTTCATGTACAATTGCCCAGTTGTTGTGGGTCATTATTTTCTGCGCAATTGGAAGTTGGATGGACAATTGGTACCTCACTATTTGTATGCTGGAGATTATCGTGTGAAGGGTCACTTCTTCTTCGGCAAACTCAAATCGAAACATGAGGATTTTGTTTTAGATCTAACTATATTTGCATTGTTAAAAACCAATTAAGTTAGGTTTAAAAACACAGCGCAAAAATATAAATACTTCTAATTTAAGTATCTGAATTGAAATCTGTCAAATTTTAACTACATCTTTATAATTTCAATCAAGTTATTAATGTTATAGAACCTTTTAAATGGTCAATTAGACTGTAAACAACCTAAAAAGAACATAATTGTAAAATAATTATCATAACGCATCGTTGAGCTCGAAAGATAATTCAACTGAATTGAATTATAATATTGGAAATATAGAATAAACTGTTTAAATTATTTGCTTAAAAAAGTTGACGCCAAAAGCATCACAAATGATTTCAAACAACTTCAAACTAATGGCAACATTTTTTATATTGTATTTGACACAAGATATTTTGGTACGTCCTCGCTTCTTAAAAAATGCATTCATCAAATTTTAATTTTTTTTTTTAACAGGCAAATAAAATGATATTCAAGAACGGAGACTGCAGATACAATCGTGAATTCTTTTCCAACTTTACACTGCTCGTTAACAATGGCCAACTGCAAATGGATATGATTCTTGTGAGACAACTAGTCTTGGGTCTCAAAGCACATCTCAGCTTTGAATTTCGTGTCTCCAAGTCCAAGACGTACCAGAGCTTATTTCAGCACGATCTAAACTATTGCAATATGCTAAAGGGTAATCAGCAAACACTTTATCGTCGTTTGTTTTTAAGCATGCTTAAGGTAGGAAACTTTGCCCGAAGTTGTCCGATTCAACCCGGATATTACTATTTAAAGGGCTGGACATTTAATGGTGATATTGTGCCCTCATTTTTGTACTTGGGTGACTATCGCGTTGGCGGCAGTTTTTACTACGGAAAGTACAGAATAAAATCCGAAAAACCTCTGTTAGAGTGCACCTTGGAAGCCATACTGCACAACTAAGTAAAGATGATAAAACTAGACTGTATTCTTAAAATAGCTATAGAAGAAATAAATCAGACTGGCTCGATTTCTAATAACTTGATATAGTTAATTTATTTTATTTTTAACTGAATCCAATTTATCCAACACTGAGCGAATAAATATAAGCGCAAACAAACCATTTTCAATTGCGTATTTAGATAGATGATCGTCAGGCCCGAATGCGATATTTGATTAATGTAATCGGTCTGGCAGTATAAAAATATGATTTATGAATATATCAATAAGCGCATCGTAGACTTTAAGGTTAGTTATTTAAGGGAGACTCAATGTGGAGCTTACTACAGCTCTGTGTATTTTTGCTGATCATCTCCGGTAACAAAGTGAAGTCAGTAAGTTATCTTTAAATGAAAATGCTGAATGACTTTCAAATGTTCGGTATGCGATTATTCAGAAACGAAGCATTGTGATGACAGTAGGCGAGAGTAACTTTAATCGCGATTACTTCACCAACTTTACATTTCAAATCAAAAGTGGCAAAGTCTTTCTGGACATGTATCTGAAGAAACCCTTGCTCAAGGGCTGGCGAGCTCGTCTGGACTTCCAACTGCGAGTGAGCAATGCGAAGAGTTTTCAGAGTATTTTCTCAACCACAGTTGATGTGTGTAACATTGTGAATGTGTACAAGAATAATCTCTTCAAGAAGTGGTATAGTAATCTGCTCAAATACGGCAACTTTCTGCGGCAATGTCCGTTAAATGCAAGCCATTACTATATACGCAACTGGCAATTTGGCAATAATCTGCTGCCACCATTCATAACGACTGGGGCGTATCGCTTGGAGACCTACAATTTCTATGGCAGGTACAGGGCCAAAGACGAGGTCTTCATAATGAGCTGTAGTGCCGATGCCACCATAAATGATTGACCAAAATGTATAGTTTAGTGAAATAAATGATTATTACTATGACTCAAGCCACGTGCCTGTGATTGATTTGTTGTTAATGAGCTCAGCTAAATTACCCTATTTGGGCAAGCTGAGATCATTCTAATTTGGACACTTGAGGCGTCAAAATGTTTCAGTTGCGTAGTGTTTCGTTTTTTGCTATATTTTCTCTTACTTTGCTAACAATTGGAATAAATCCTAGTGAAGGAGTAAGTTTGATTGAGTCTTAACAAAGAATTCATAATCCATGAGATACATTTCAGGAACGACGCGTTGACTTTGTAGGCAGCAACTACACTTTCAATCGAGCTTATTTTACGAGTTTTTCGATTACAATTGTGAATAAAAGCATAAGCATGGACATGGTATTGCTGAAGCCAATTCTGCGTGGCTTCAAGGTGCACATCGACTATCAACTGCGCATGGCCAACGCCAAGAGCTATCAATCGATCTTCAGTCGCCACGTCGATGTCTGTGCCATGGTCAGCACTGTGAAGGATGGTCTGCTCAAGAGCTGGTTCAAGAGCATGGCCAGCCACGGCAACTTCATGGCCAACTGTCCAGTCGAAGTTGGACATTATTATCTGCACAACTGGCGCATGGGATCGTCGATGATGCATCAGTTTCTCTACCCGGGAGAGTATCGCAGTCGCGTCAACTTCTTCTATGGCAAATATAAGACCAAAACCGAAGACCGTGTGCTCTCCATTGTAATGGAATCGCTTATATCAAACTGAGACAGCAGATGGAGAATAATAACAACTACTTCTGCTTCACCTTTTGTAAACTTAATAAAGGTTCATATCAGCAAACGGCTCAAGCATAATCGATGCGATGATGTTGACATTTCCTTAAAGTGTGCAACATATTCATTATAGCGCACATTTTATATTATTCCGTACTCGGGCAGAGGACAGAACAAACGGATGAAGCTAGCAGCTTCTTGAGATATAATAATATCCTGTACATGGCTTGCAACATGTGGCATGCTGTGGATTATCGATGGCGCACATTCTGCGCTGCAGTCAAGAGAGAAAAAGCATACAATGAAATCGAAAATGGAACATTCAATTTAGCTACAATGTCCTCGATGTCATCATCATCATCATAATCATCTTCATCATCGTCGCATCCTCATCAATGTCCTTTAACGCAAGGCATCTGTCGCATGCAGCAAATGGCGCTTTCTTGAACTGCATTTGACCTGTCGTCGTCTCTGCTTCCGACTGCTGCCTGCCGACTTCCGTCTGCCGCCTTCCAACTTGTGTCTCAGCTGTGTCTGTGTATACTCTTTATCGTTATCGCTTCCTAATTGCCGCCCTCCACCTGTTTTGCTCGTCCCGGGAGGTCCTGGCATAATTTTCACACATTTTTCCCAATGACTTGCTTCGGGCTATGCGTGTGCATGTGGTTGTCTGGGCTCGCCAATTTGCCTCGATTCCCGCTGGTATAATTATAGTCTCTCAAGTCCTGCGCCTGGCAGCGCCTGAAGCCATTTGAGCTGCCCGCTTGACTTGTGCTAATGACTGAAAGACAGGTAAGCTTTGTTTAATTAGTTCAATGCCTACCGAGCCATTTAATTGGCCCATGCTCGGATATGGAATCAAAATTTGATTTATGTGGAATTTACGAGTAATTCAATTCGCCAATAAGGAAATTCAATATTGGGCAATACAAACTAAATATTTGAGATGTTCGACTTCCAGGTCAGAGTTTACGTACATGTATGTTATATACATACATATATGCATATATAGTATGTGTTTTTCAAAAGAAAAGTTAATCAGCCCTTTCTGAACAGAAATGTATTTAAGAAGTGTTTACTAGAAAACTATTATTGGGAAGAGTTTTGGATGTACGACTTCAATGTTTAAATTTACTATAGTTAAATTTATAATTTATTCAACATTTGTCAAAAGTTTATCAGCCCTTTCTTGAGAAAAATTTATTTCGAAACAGTTTGAGAATATTTTGATTCTTCTAAAGAAATGTAATATTGGCTTTTACAAAGTCGTACATCCCGACTTCAACACTAATATTTAGGTATATTGATGATTTTAATTTAAGCTAAAGTTAATCATCTCATTCTTGAAAAAAAAATATATCAAAGTTGTCAATTCGTCAAGAGAAATTTAATTTTGGTTACTAGGCAAAAATTATTAGAGAGAAATCATGCATACAGACTTCAATATTAAAATTTAGGTAAATTTACGATGTCCTCGAAATTTAAGCAAAATTTTATCACCTCATTCTTGACAGACAAGTATTGCAAAGTTGACTGTAAGTATTTGAAAAGAAATTTAATATTGGATGGTTTAAAAACTATTATCAAAGGGAATTTAGAATGTATGACTTTAGTAAATTAAGGGAAATATATAATATCCTCAGAATTTATGCTAAATCTAATCTGCCCATCCTTGACAAAATTTCGAATCGATTTGACAATATTTCAATTCGACAAAACAAAACTTATAGATAATTTGGGATGTATGACTTTAATATTAAAATTTAGGTACATTTATGATTTACTCAAAATTTAAGCAAAAGTTAATCAGCCCATTCTTGACAGAAAGATATTTCAAAGTTGTTTGACTTGCGCGAAACCAAAGCACTTGCTTTTCCTATTGTAAATCAATTTCACGGCAAACAAACGTTAAATGTTATTTAACGCAAAGCACGACAACTATAATGATGGCAATTTCCTTGAGTACACGACGCTCACGCCCCCCGCATTACGTTGTATTGTCTCTCAAAGAGACGCCCCCGAAAACGTCGTAATGCACTGCGTTTGTTTTCAATGACTCTCTGCTCCATGTCTTCCCCCCTCATTCCCTTCGCCCGTCCACTGTGCTGCTGTGCTCGTCGATGGCGACAAAATACAAGAAATTGCGATTTGGTTTTGCCTTGATTTCAGCGGAAGTGCAATGATAGCAATAGGAAAAGGAGATGAAAAGAAAAAGACTAGAAGAAAACACTGAGAAGACGTTGCATACTTTGCAGCGCGTGCGAACGTGTCGAGTGTGATGACGGGGTGATAAGGTGGAGAGAGGGAAGAGGGGAGCCGGACAAACTTGTCGAGTTGTCGAGGGAAATACTTTGGCCAACTGTTATTGTCAGTGTTTAAATTATTTTGCGCTTAGTTTGCCACTCGCATAAATCGCAGCCAACAGCTGAACAGCTGCACTTGTCCGCCGTTGCGTGTCCACGTTCATGTCCATGTTCGTGTCCGTGTCCGTGTCCATGTCCGTCCAACTCGTCCGTGTCCCACGTACTTTATGCTGCACTCTTGTCAATATCCCCAATCCCCAGCCACGAGTATCGAGCGTGCGTCGCGTGCGCAACAAATTCAACCATGGCCAGGTTTGAAGCTCATTAATTTATTTATGTGAAGTGCACGTGCCACGGTTTTCTCAATTGGAAGTGAAAAATTGTGTTGGCGATCAAATAGATAGATTTGTGGGCTCTCTGAATCATTTAATATCTAATGTGCGACAAATTGACCATTTATCAGCATTTACTTCATTTTAATATACACAAACATTGTGGTATTGGTCAGCATATCGTTGTCCCAATCCTTCATGTAAAACAACGCATCAATCCGAAAGTGTCCTGTGAGTATGAAAGCCGGTATGCTATCCTTATCTGGTCTCAGATCCCTCCAGTAGTATTGACCCTTACAAAATACTATTAGGAATTATTCTAATTAAATACTTTGTGACTTACCTCTTCTATGGGACAACTCATGGGCATGTTGGTGTATCTATAAATGTTCTGCAACCAAATTGTAAACACATTTAAGCCTTTAGCTTTGCCAATCAGTTGGCACAAGTTCATATTATATTATATGCAAAGATATTTTTGTAACGATTCTTTGCCTCTCGCTGTGTGATATTCACTTTAAGCCAGAGATCCACAGTTAGATCTCTCACCAAATCAAGTGTCATGTTTACTGCATTGTTATCTTCACTAATACGCGCTGCATAATTCGAGGCATATTTGCGTCCAAAGTCGGTTAAAACCTTACGAAAGTGTAACGTATTGAAAGCCTGCGAAAGAATTCAATTAAAGTAAATTTAATTTATATGTTTTGTTCATAAATCTTACTCTACGGCTGGTACCTCTTGGTATATTATTCAACAGCATTATTGTAATTAGTAATACGGTCACAATCCGACGCATAACTTGTTTACACTGAACGCTGATTCACGATTGAATTTTGTCAACAAAACTCAATCAATAAATCCAGTAAAATAATTATATTGCTATTACTCGTGACCTTAAAATAGTTCGTTAATTTGGATCATTGTAGGATCGAATAGTAAATACTCTTTAAAGATTGAATATTGTAAAACAATTAAAAGTGTTGAATATCAGTTTAGTTATCAATAAGTTAGCACTTTAAAAACATCGAAAATGCTTATCGATTAATTTTGTGTTGCAGGCCACCAAAAAAACTACTAAATGGTAATTTATTTTAATTAACAGATATGTTGTCATATATGCGAAAACAAAGTAGTGAATAAAAGTTACGAAAAGACACATAAATATTTAGAAAGACTGCAGAAATTATACTTTGTTTCGAAAGAATGTAAGTTATTATTTTAAAAATGTGGAAAATAAATTAGATTAATTTAGTGTTGCAAAACACAAAAAGCTATTACATTTTTGTATATTTAAACAAGTAAGAAAGTTACAGTCGAGAGTGCTCGACTGTGAGATACCCATTTTTAATAAAGGAAAAAATATTGCGGTATTATTTTTAAAATACCGAAAATTACGCTTGTTATTCGATTTTTGATTTGCGGGGGCGGAAGTGGGCGTGGGAAAAATTAGAAACAAACTTGATCTGCGCACAAACATAACAAATGCTAGCTCTATCTCTTATAGTCTCTGAGATCCAGTGTTTCATACGGACGGACGGACGGACGGACAGACGGACATGGCTAGATCGTCTCGGCTGTTGACGCTGATCAAGAATATATATACTTTATAGGGTCGGAGATGCCTCCATCTACCTGTTACATACATTTCCTGCCGGCACAAAGTTATAATACCCTTCTACCCTATGGGTAGCGGGTATAAAAACATAAGTTGGCAGCCTGAATGGCATATATAAGCGCAGACTATGAATAAGAGTTTGCAAAAAACAGGCACTGAATTGTTAAAGAAGATTTGTAGTGAATCAAGTTGACGTTTTTCTTCAACAAGTGATTTTAAGTACAGTATTTTACATACTTGACTTTAAGCTTTGGTTAACAACAAACTTAAGATTTGGTTGAAGACTATGTAGCCTTTTGAGTGAAAATTTCATTATTAACACAATTGAGTCTTATTTGAATTAGTGTAAGTATATATATTTAATAAAAAAAAAAAACATTTTTAATTAATCAAAACATAATTAAAAATTTTAAGTATGGGAAATGATAATCAAACTATTTAAAAAGAAATAATGAAACATTTTTTGACCATATTCATATATACATGTCTGGTTTATAAAGCACTCCTCTTATAAAGCTGTGAAGCCCAAGTCCTGAAAAAAAACTTAGATAACGTTGCTGCAATGTAGTGCTGCAGCCTCTTCAGGTAAAAATCTATCAGCGTAATTAAATTGAAGCGCCTCACAGTTTGCCCAGCAGATTGTTCACTGCAGCCGCAGTTGCCAACGTGGCGAGGACCTTCGCTGGAAATATGATAAATTGCCCCTTTCAAGAGGCAGCTGCAATAGCCGCAGCATCAGCGGTAGAGGCAGCGGCAGCGGCAGTCAGACGGCATTTGCTGGCACATAAATTCAAAAAGAGCCGCTATTGCTGCTAACCAAATCTTAATTATAAATCTAAGGAAGCACTTGGAAAAAATTACCGCAAGCGCAGTGCACTGTCCTGTCCTGTTCTCTGTCCTGGGTCCTTGCTAGCAACGAGCAGAAAAAAAAAGCGAAAAGAAGAAGTGAACACAAAATGAAATGATGATTTAATAGAATGGTCTGCGGGCACCGCCAGCTGGTTGGCTGAGCCGAATGAATGGGCAAGACGGGCAAGCAGCGGAAATGACTCTATAAGCTGCTGCAACCATAAACCGGAAGTTAACAGACTTTCGCTGATGTGGCAGTTTTCGTGTAGCTGCCGCTACAACGAGGAGGAGCCGCTGTGCAACTTGCGACTAGAGCTGCAGACACGGACCTGGACACGGACACAGGACATGGCCACGCTCGGCGGGCAGTCTGCGAAATTGTGACAGCGCATGGCCGCAGGATAATCAAATAATTTTTTCCTCATCGTCGTTTCTTGCTGCCTGCCGCCTGCCTGCTTTTTACACAATTGCTGGCATCTCTCTTCCTTTTTTATGTGGCTTCTTCGTCCCGCTGTGTCCCCCGTTCAGACTGCCTCGTTAAATTATTGTGCGAAATTGCCACAAAATGCTAATTGCCACACGATACGATCGAAGCACATCTCTTTCTCTCTCTCTCTCTCTCTCTCTCTCTCTCTCTCTCAGCTTTTTTACTTTTCTTTCTTTTCGTTTCGGTTTGGTTTCCTTTGCTTTGGCTGGACTAAAACTTTTTCCAATTGCAGCTGTCAATGAATTTTGCTTACTTTTGACAGTTTCATTTTCCACTTTTCCTTTCCCACTTTTGAGAATTGGCCCTGCTTATCGCATTGGCAATGTGTCAAACTATACAAAATCTCATTTGCCACACCTCAATAAATCATAAAAATTCAAGAATCAAATTGGTCAAGTGCAATTCACATTGCAGCATGTAATTATCGTGGCAACACAACAAAAAAAAAAAAAAGAAAAGCAGTTTATTCTTTTTATCCCCAGTTCCAATTGAAATTTTATGGTATTCCATCACATTTATATTACTGTAGTAATTTTACGCCTATTAAAAATGTTTACGCTGCTCCAGTCGTGAACAATCGCGCAATTGTCTGCTCAATTTCATTCGTAACTTTTACACATGGAATATTGTGAATGAAATAATATTATTAAAACTGGCTTTATTGCTTTACTATTGATGCAATACATTGTTTATTGGGAAAATGGAATAAATATCGTTTATATTCTTATTACAAGAAATATTAATTGACTCGTTTTTTTATATGTTAGTTCTATGTATCTAGTTATACTAATAGTGTAGTATTATTCAGTAAAAATATACCAAATTAACAAAAAACCCATAATGATATTTAGTTCTATGAATAGTGCGGCATTATGTTATTCATTGACAATATACCGAATAAATATTATATAAATACTAAATTTATATTTAGTTCTATTTATACTTATAGTAATAGTGCGGTATTATTCATTAAAAATATTCCAAAATAAAATACCAACAAAATACTTAAATAAAGTTAAATTGGGGTATTATTAATTAATAATATACCAAATAAATATACCGAAAAATACTAAAACAATATTTAATTTTTTTTTTAGCTATGGGGTCGGAAGTGAGCTTGCTAAAAATCGAGAACAAACTTGTTCTGCAACAATCTATGAAAGTCTCGCACACATATTTTTAGATACTAAGCTATGATAGTCCTATGCACATTTTCTGTATATTAAAATAATTCAAATATATAGATTAAAATAAATAGTTTATTTGATTATTTGATTTGATAGTTTATTTGATCTCAATTTGAGTATTATATTCAATGTTTCTCTTTTTTTACTCGAATATAATGGAAACCTTCAATTAAAATCATGGATTCCTGTGTTTGTATTCCTCTGTGGATCTGTATAAAAAATTGTATGCTGACAATGGCAAAGCTGAAGAAATTCTATATTTGTTTTTGCTAAGAAGTGTCCCTCGCCAAGTTAATGAGGAGCAAGAGCAACATTGGATTCGTTCGTGGGTTTGGAGCGAGAGTGGGAGATGGAAAAGTTTTGCTCAAGTGGCATTTTTCCATTTTGCACATGCAGGAGACGCAATTCGCACGCGACTGCTGTTGGAATAATGACGATGATTCTGAAGAATTTGAATTGTGATTAAAATGCAGCGTATAATTTTTTGGCACGCCTTGGCAGTCAGCCTGAGACTTTGACTGGAGTCGAAGTTGGAGACGAAGACTGGGACTGAGTCTAAGACTGAGTCTGGCAGCATGTGCGTCCCAAGAACTTTTTGCCTCGTTTCACACTCTTTTGTCTGACTGTGCGAAAAGTAGAAGGGAGAGAGAGAGAGAGGGGTACGGGGTGCAGCGTCAAGAGAAACCGAAGAAAAATTGCAAGCCGCAACTCGTGTCGACTTGCCGCTTCCAGCTCGACTTGATGTTAGAATAATGAAGAGGCAAAACTTTTGCGCAAGGCATGTAATTTTTCGCTGTGACAGCAGGCAGTGATGCTCCCCCCCACCCCCTTGGCCCATGCCCCTCGTTCTCACCGCAGCGGAAACGGAAGTTGTCATTCGTTTTGTGCATTTGTTGAAAGTTACAGTCGAATGAAAGAAAGAAACAAACCCACAACTGCATAAAAACTTCTGTGTTGTACAAGCATCTAAAGCGACATGCATTCTTATTTCATTTTTATTTTTATTTTTCACACAGTTAGGCCTACTACACATACACACACTCGCACACATACATAGATACATCCACGCTGTTGCAATCCGCCCACAACAGGCGCATAAATCACGGCTGGCCCAAGCGGAGGCCGCGTTATAAATGCGAACAATGACACAATTGATTGGCCAATTACGTGCGCTTCGGGGTGATTATGACGTTACGTTCCGTTAGCCAGCCAGCCAGCCAGCCAGCCCAACAACGTTCTGCAACTGAATCTGAATCTGATTCTGAACCAGATCAGGAGTGAGTGAGTAAACTGTCCATTTTGGAGGGTGACCAGACGGCGTTCATGTCATGCCTGGCTAAATTTACACAATTAAATGCGTTAAATTCGTTTGAATAATTGAGCAATTTTTCGGCGCATTTCGAGCAATTTAGCCAAATAGTTGACAAGTTGCGTGTTGTTTTTAAAGATGCACACAGAATTTAAACTGTTGTAAAAAAACAGCAACTAAATGATATCTCGTTGTCATCAGCATAAGCATAAATCAGAATTAAGATATCGCCGATGATATCCATAAGCTATTTAACAAATTTTGTTTATGGTTACACCAAAAAAAAAAAGGGGCAGCAATGAAGCCATTAAATATGCAGCCAAGAGCTGCGCAATCCCTTCGACTTTCAGCCTCAAATAAAGTTGCGTTAAAGTTCAGTCAACGAGAGAATGAATGGGAGGCGTAAAAAAAAGACATTCGGTCAACTTTATGGGCAACGGCCGAGCACAGGCAAAGCCACAGCTAATTTATTTGCAGGCTCGACCATCTATGCGACACGAGACAGCAAAGGACATCGAAGTCCTGGGCAGCAGCAGCAACAGCAGCAGGACAGCAGAGCACAGCACTCCATTGTGCAGTGGCTCGTTTAAAACGCTGATTCAGTTTCATCATTAACCAGATTAATATGGCCCGGCGCTACTACTGACAGCCGCAATATGGCAGCAGTCCAGCCTGCCCAAGCCCAAGCCGCATCCGCAGCCCGTTCGCTCTCCAAAATGGTAATCGATGTTCATGCTGGACTCATTCTGGTTCTAGTCATTGTCGTTGTCGTTGCCCCCTTAAATGGCTGTGTCCTTGCCCATGCGGCCATGTGGTCATCGTCATCAACATTATTACGATCATTATACTCGATATCGTCATTGCAGACACTTCAAGTTTATCACATTGCAGTTTGTCGACCGTCACGCGGCGTATACGCAATTTTTGGACAATGAATTTTAATGCGCCTCTACTTGCCTAATTATGCATGGCGTTGTCAAGTGCTTCACTTTAATCCATCTCAAATGCATCTACACACACATTAAACTGATTATTATTGTATTGATACACAGATTGTTGTCAGTCTCAGTCTCTTAGTTCTTTCTTTACATTCACAGCTGTCCTTCTTGGTTTATTTTGTATCTCTTGAAACTGTGATAATATTTGCCTGCCAAAGTATTTACATTTCGTTCAAAGTTGGTTTCTCTACTTATACCTTCCTCTCTTTCTCTTTCTCTTGCTCTGAGTTCACATTGCAAAATTTCGTTGGCTGCTACGCAATCACAGTTTTCGACATTTTACAAAATTGTATCGGCGTCGAACTTTTCCTTTACTTATTTGTTTGACTACTGTTGTTATTTTTTCGTACTCCTTTTTGCGCTTAATGCGAAATAAGAAAACTTTTTTTTTATTTAAACAAATTTGATTCGGCGCAGACACGCGTGTGTTATTTTCTTTGTATTCAAGTTTTCTTTCTCCAACCGAATACATCAAGTTCGCTTATATAAGTATCAAATTATTATGCTGAAATCTAACTTTTGCTTCCTTATTAGCGCACTTTGCAATGCCCAAAAATATCCAAACCTATTCCGGCAAAACGCCTGCTCAAGTACTCTAACACGAGTGTGTACTTAGAGCGCCCTCATCCTCAACTCGTTTGCCGGCAAAAATATGATCTAATAAGCAGGCAGGCAAAAGGTACAAAGGTCTGCCACATCCACATCCGCTCATCCAGCTAGACTGCCTCTTCCTCCTTCCCTTCCTCTATCTGTCTGTCTGATAATCACGTACAGGCAGACAGCCAGCGAGGCAGTCAGATACATTTGGCTCGAGCCGACCAATTAAATTTCACTCGCATCAATAATCATGAAAGCAAAAATTGGCAAAGCGGGCCGCATGCCTAGAAATAATGAGAGTACGGGTATTTCCGAGCCGGGAAGCCAACGAAATGCCACATAAAATGAAAGCGCGAAATTAAAAGGCACATGGCACACGACACGACATAAGCAGAGAAGGCAGAGGCAGAAGGAGCTGCAGGACTATCACGAAGGTGGCGCCATCAAGGAAGGAAAGACTTGAAGTCGACAAGCGTGTAAATGATATAAATTCAATTTAATAAAATTGTTAAAATCGCAACGAGCGAACTGTGGAAATGCTTTTCGCGCAGGTGAGCTAAAAATATCTTTGGAGTTTCCACACCAAAGCTAGACGACGAACTCAACTGGGGATAGTCCGGGGAGTGAAACGGAACGGGAAATACGCGTGAAAATTCCTAGCAATTATTTCACACAAAGTGGGTAAAGTTGCTCTCGCCTTTCGCCCGTCGTCTGTCGTCTGTCGACGCTTGACTATCCTTCTCCCTTCGCTCTCGACCTGTCTTCTTGTTGTCCTGTCGCCTTGTGAGATGTCTTTCGAGGGCGCCAGACAAAGCATTCGGCCGGTGCACTGTCGTGCAGCTTTGATAACATTTTAAGCGGCTTCTGTAGATTTTATTCTTTCGCCTTGATATCTAGATAATCGCATAATTTCAAGGGCTCGTGGACAGCAATGTCTTTAAGGTTTGAGCGAGACGGGTTGAAGGTTGCGCCTATTAAGCACAACATTTATGCGTTGTCTCACACTTATTGCATATTATTTTTTGCTGTATTGTTTAATGGACGCACGTGACTTTGGTTTTAATTTGACTCAAAGAGCGAGCTCATCTGTTGCTTTTCAGTTGAATTGAAAATTGAGTTTTGTTCGAATTGAAATTCCAGTCGCTGTCGAGTGTGGTTGCTGTTTAAGCACGCTAATCGTCTGTGTTATGTGTCTGTATGTTTACCATTTAAGGGTTATTTTTGTTGCTCTAATCATAGCTATAACTACTCGTAACAAAAACACTTGAACAAAACATTTCCATGCAACTCTGATGCTTGTGGCTGCCTCTTTCTGTCTCTCTTACTCTGCTCTGCGGTTGCTTTCATGTCTAATTTAGCGACATTTTATTGTACTTTTCGCCGCAATCGCTTTCCATTGTTGTAATACAATTTTCTTGTCGCATTTTCAGTCAAGTTATTTTATTTTATTGTTGCTGGCCGCAAAATGTGTTCGCTTGGGCAATGCTCGACGCCTAAAAGCAGGCAACATGAAGCGAATGTTCTGTGTCGTTTGCACATTTTGGCAAATTTTGTGTGTACTTTGCGGACACACTCCAGCCCACACAGTGTCACTTGGGGAAAGAGTTCATATGAGTGTGTGTGTGTGAGAGGGTGTGGCACATCCTCTGCACACACACACACACACACACATAACTCAGGCGCAGTTGCTGTGACTGTGAATGCGACTGCGGCTTTGTCTGCACTTCTTTCATAAGGTCTCTTAAGATAGTGCAAGAATTATTGGCAAGCAATGCGGTGCCTGCTTTTCCATGTGGAGTGCCGCATATGTTTTATTAAAATGAATTCACATTTCGCTTTCAATTTGCAGACAATTCTCAGCTGCTTATTTTTCCTCGTTTTTACCAACTGTTGTTCTCACTCGGCGACAGTATTAAAAATTCGTATACTTAACACCAAAGTTGTAAAGAAATACATTTGCTTGGAGTTTCTTTTCGGTCGTAAATTGTCAGGTATCTAATGCATATTTTAATGCTGCCTAATGGTGCATAAATTACTGTTGCTTCGTCTCTAATTACAACTTTATGCTGCAATTAATCGAACCATATTGCGATTCAAATTGTTCGACACCTTTGGCAAAAAAGCAATGCGAAGTAAATTGGAAAAAAATAAAAATGTTGCCTCAGCGAACAGTTCATTAATATTTATAAGAGCACATCAAAAATCCAAAGAAAATACTTTCAATGTGTCTGTGTGGCTTTTGTGTGCTTTCTCACGAGCATGTGGCAGTTGAGAACAAAGCGACCAAATTAATTTAACGCCAACACTGCCCCCCACTTGACCCATGAACTATCTATCTATCTATCTATCTATCAACTACCAACAGTTGCAACTAACAACAGGAGGAGAAAAAAGGAAATAAACTGAAGCCAGAGATAAAGAAATGAAGCAAAACAAAAAATACCGAAAAAACTTTGGTTTTTCTCTTAATTTCAACAGCTAGACAAAATGGCGTTGAGCATACCAATGGCCATAGGCCAACCCTAGTTGTCGTATCTAAAACCAAGCACAGTCCGCAATAGTGCACATTGCCACACTTGATTGATTTCATTTTATATACGCTGCGATTTTCCAATTACAGAAGCGCTAAAATCAGCACAAAATCAACGAGCGCACAGTGGGGCAGAAGTGGAAGATTTTAGCTTACATAATGAAATAAATAAAAAGTCGAGTGTGTTCGACTGTGAGATACCTGTCAACTATTAAGAATAAAAGCAAAACAGTGCGGTATTATTCTAAAAATATACCGAAAAATTCTGAAATATTCCGAACGCTTTATTAGGTATATTAATATAGTACTGCATTCAAAATATTCCATAATATACCAAATTGACAGACACATCAAGTAAGACCCCAGTATTTTCCCAAATTAAAGGATTTATTTAATAAATTTAATAACTATTATCCGATCGCGTCTAAATTTTATAATAATTATTGTATTATTATGTTTTGCAATATTTATTGTATGCTACAAAAGTGTTAAATTTATATTACATTTTTATAGTTCATTTAATAATTAATACTAAGTCAACTTTCACCCACTGTAACCCATTTCAAAGGCTGAAAATAACATCTATAGTGGCACATTGAATAAACTAGGGTTGTACTCACTCCCTTCCTCTCTCTCTCTCCGTTTCGTTCTATGTGCTGTGTGTTCGATTTTTCAAAAAGCACAAAACAACGAGCCTAATTGCGGAAGCAATGCGCTGGAGAATCAGTTTTCTAAAGCTGTTCGGACCACAAAAGTGTGGTGAGAGGTCGCGTAACGTAATATATAGAAAATTTAACTTTCATTTCATTTTCGCTTAGCTTCTTTTGCTTTGAAAATGGCAATTAGTGTGGGCCAGCTAAGACACTGGAAGTGGAAGTGGAAGTGGAAATGGAAGCTGGGTTGGGTCAAGGCTGTATTAATGAATTAACATGGCCAAATGAGTTTCTGGCCAACACAATACAAATGGTCGTTGTGCTTAACTCTTGGCTTACGCCAAGCTAAAGCTAAGTGCAAAACTTTTGCAATAAAATGTTAAAAGAAGTTCGCCACGTGTTTCGCATTGAGAATACTGCAATTAGTCCTGTTTCACATTGTGTTACAGCTTTTCCTGCTGCACTTCACAAAATGCATCCGCGCAATTTGGCGAATCAGAAGCCGTTAAATTGTACAGCGCATAACAAATTGGTTTTTTGGCAGCTACAACATGTGCTCCAGACATACGCAGACAAGCCTTCCACTGTCCACATTCTCTCCGCCTCGCTTTTCTCACCAATCCCATAAACACCAACAAACACTCCCCCTTCCCCTTTGCATCCTTTCGCGCAATTCTGTGAAGCCAGCCGCGACCAAAATTGTTTGTAACCCATTGGTGTTGTTGTTGTTGCCATTGTTAATGTCATTTAAGGTTGGAATTGGAGTCAAAGTCGCAGGCAGTGTCTGCTTGATATATTGTTATCATTTTAACAATGGAAATTATTTCATTACATTGTTTTTAAGAGCCCTTTCATTGTGTTATACACGGCTCGTGTCAGAGGCTGGCATAGCATTAGATTGGTCTGTGGAGTGGGACTTGAAAATAACTAGAAGATGAAAGTTGATAAAGTTCGTAGTAAAAATATCATAGAACTGACTTTAAGGCTTTAAGAAATACTCAGCAAATTTAATATTATTGATGCTGATGATAGAGCCGCTGATGTGTATAAAAGTATTAAGAATTCTGTTTAGTTTGTTAGTTTGACTGTCAGATACCCGCAACACATTTTGAATAAAATCTAAACAGCATAAAAATAAGATATGTGTTGAATTAAAGCATTAATAAACTCAAGAAAGAACTCAAGAAAAAACTCAATTTACGATTTTTGATCAATTATTGTAGATGAAAATTCGAAACATTCTGAATATAGTCGAAAAGTTAAACGATTTGGAAAACAGATTGTTACAGATACTTTTTATTCTATGTAAGGTTAAATAATTTATTAATTAATAGATAAGAAAAATAAAATCTTGTTTATATAAAGTTTCTAAACCAAGTTTCAGTGTCATTAATCAATAAAATAATTCGATTTCCGTTAATAAATACAATACAGTTTAATTCGATAATCCTTTTCAAAGTATTCCGAAACTACATATTAAATAACACTTTAACTTTCTTTGCATTTTCACACGACTAAGAAAATTTAGATAAAATATGGACCAGTGAATCGCAGTGAATTTTATTGAAATTTTCAAACACGCAAAAAATGCTATTTTGTCTGTGTTTTTGTGCTATTAAAAACTTTCACTGACTAAACAAATTGCAAACGCAATGCTTTCGAATTTAATAAATCCCCAAAAGCGGGCTTTGAAGTTTCACTTACTCGTATTTTTTTCGCAAATCGTAGAGATACTTATGAATGCGCATTTACTTCATTTGCATTTAAAATGAAATGAAATGAAAATCAGACCAGCATAAAAATACAAGCGAGCAGCAACGAAATTGAGAGCCGATATGGTAAAATGTTTAGTGAAGTTGGAATATATTTGGACATCATTAAAAATGCCACATTTGAATGAGTGTTTGAGCAGTCCAAGTCCAGGAGGGAGTCCACCTCAAAATCCTCTTCCTTTTGGTTTCGGTATCGTCTTTTGCTTGATATGCATAAATGTCAAAGTGATTACAATGCAGGCTGAGATGTTCGCCCGCAAATGTGTTCATCGTTTTGTGCCACGCCTCACTGCATTTGGCCCCCCCAAAAAAAAGGACAGCGACAGCGGCTGTGAACAGATAAAGCTGTGAGCTGTGAGCTACTACTAGTGGAAGCTGTGAGCTGTGAGCATTGAGTGTGACAACGCCCATTCATTCGCTCACTCGTTGCTTATACGCCCATCGAGCACGACAAGACAGGACAAATCTGAAGTTGGAACTGGAGTTGGAGCTACAGCTTCAGCATCGTCCATTCGTCGTCTTGATGTACGCAGGTGCGCTTATTGCCGCTCGGTTGCACTTCGTTTGAGGGCAAGCCGAAAATCTCGACAGCAGCAGATCAAAGCCAAGTTCCTGTCCCAGTCTCAGTTACACATGCCCATCTCCTTGCCCTTTTCATTCTTGCAAGTGCTGCTCAAGCTGTCTTCACTTTTCGCCTGGATTTCGAAGTGTGCTTGGACACAAATGAAAAGCAACGTTTTAATAATTTTGCCCTCGAAATCCCTATTTTATGTCAAACAATTTCCGGTCACATTTGCGTGACAAGTGCAACCACAATAAATTCAGATATTTCTTGAGTTTTCGATGATTCGTCAGTTTCGTGGTGACATTGAGTATCAACTTGGTTTATATTTGATTTGAATAGTATGCTTGAATTAACTCGAGTTGGCATGCCCTTTTTAGTGACTGAGAACATTTATGAAGCAACGTTTAAAATGAGTCTTTAATCCTCTTCAAATTGTGACCTATACAGAAATCTTTCTAAATAGAATATTCAAATGGGCCGAAAGGCTTGCACAAAGCTTAGATCGAATCGAATTGGCAGAAGTTAAGTTTAGAACAAGTAATTAAACTCTTTAAATTCAATTCTTCTATTAACTCAAAACATGTATAATGTAAGACTCGAAATCTTTTCCAATTTTATTTCACACATAATGTATTTCTTGAACAAGCTTAAGTAATATGTTAATACCCCATAAATTCAAATAGTTTTTAATGACTCAGAACTTGTACTAAGCATCCTTTCAAGTGCAACTTTAAGCCATTTCAAATTTGAATGTCCACAAATGTCTTATCATGCGTACTCGTTAAACATCTGCAAAAGGTTCAATTGTTAGCAACAATAAAAATTATGAACCGATTTGGAAGCTCCATATTAACAGTTCAGTTTAGCTCAAGCTGCTGTACCCCATAAATTCACATAGCATTTAATGACTCAAAACTTGTACTTAAATTCGTTTCATGTTTGCGACTTTAAACCTTTTCAAATTTGAATCCACACAGATGTCTTTCTAGGCATGCTATTGAAACGTTCATTTGGAAAAGGTAACAAAAAAACAAACCGAGTTGGTAACTCCACATTTCCATAGACAGCAGCGCCGTGTGTGGGTCTCTGTGTCTGTGTCTGAAAACACTTTGAACTTTTTAAATTTTTAATGAATCAAAAATGTTTTCACACTTTGGCTCACCTTTTTTGCTGCAGTAAACACCCTATGCCACACGCACACATGTCAATCCGTGTGTGAGTTGCTCGCTACATGTCCTGTTTTGTGCGAGTTTATTCCCATTTCCAGCAACAGCAAGAGCAGCAAAAAAAGCGGCAACAGCTCGGCAGTTTAGCCTCCCAGACTCGTGAGTCGCACAGGACCCCACAAAATGTAATTGAACTTAATTCGATTTGAAGCGAGACAAGTTTTTTGACAGCTGTTCAAGTTCTCAAAGGCTGTACTTAAATTCCAGCTTAAATTCAAGGATTACAGTTGCTGTTTAAAAGAAAGAAAATTATTGCAAACTAAGAATCGAATTCAAACATTCCACTTAGCAATTACTTTTCCAACAATAACTCAATCACTCATGTTTTTACTCGACTCCCAGCTCACTTTATTTTTATACCCGTTAACCATTGGGTAGAAGGGTATTATAACTGTGTACCTACAAACAAATATATGTACCAGGTAGAAGGCGGTATCTTCAACCCTTTATTTATTTATATATGTATATTCAATATGGTATATTTTATGATCTATGGCATTTGTTAAATGTGGCGGTATATTAATATACTAAATATATCCTTTAATATAATATATTCTATAATTTTCTTACCTAGGCTGAGATCTATACTTAACATTTTTTTATACTCTATAGCATATTTGGAATGTAGTAGTATATAAATATAGTTTATATTTATTTTGGTATGTTAATTTTGTGTATTCTAAGAATAACACCGCTCTGTTTTCATTCTACTGAAAATGAGTACCGGGTATCTCACATTCGAACACATTAGACTGCAGCGCTCTTGCTCTCTTGTTTTTTTTTTTTTTTAACTTTTACAATCCCAACTATATATGTATGTAGTTGGTGCACCTATCAAGTCAAGTGCCTTCAGGCTGAGCGAGTCCAAGAGTTGTGGTCAATTTTTGCGCATATGTTGCGATGAAGTGAACTCAAGTGCAGCAACTCCACACAACACAAACACACACACACAATACAAATTTTCCATTTTGCCATGAAAAGCACTTGAGAAGGCAGCATCCAAACAACAACAGAAAAAAATATTACATCCAACTGCACCCTAAGGCAATCTGTGAGTGGAGCCAACAAGTTCATTTTTCTGCCAGTCAGCCACACAATTGCCACATGACACAACACTCTATATGTGTGTGTGTGTGTGGCATGGGAATCTATCCATATATGAGAAATGTGATTGCAAAATTGCATCTTCTTGATTGCAATGGCTGAGTACCGATTTTAATTGGTCGAGTAATAAGTAATAAGTAAGCTTCAGACTCACAGCTCAATCTCTTTCTGCAAATACTCGTTCTTCGTTCTCTTTCAATTCAGCGAGCTGCAGAGCATAATCATAAATCTTGGGGGCTCGCAAGTTGAGCCAAAGTGCATATAATTTTCATTTAAATACCTTTAGAATTTGTAGCTCCTTTGTGTCGTCGCTCGCTGTCTGGACGCCGTTCGCAAATATAATACTATCGAGAAAAGTAGCTAAAAATTTGTCCTTTCGAGACTTCGGCACCGTCATCGACATCGACATCGACAACGTCGTAACGTGAAAGCTTGAGCAATATTTTTGCATTTTGCAATATTTTCGAGAGCGTTGTTAATTTCATGGGTGAATGGTTAGTGTTTTCATAGCAGCAATTTCTTTTCTTGAAAGGTGCCATCGCAAGCAGCCTTACAAGAATGATGTTGACTCACATCGCGTATTTTTCAGAGATTTTTTTATGCAACGAGCACAACAAATGCAATTAAATCAACGCATAACTTTGCATTTCTAATCGGCTAGCACAACTTTTTAATCACTTCCACACCTATTCGAAGTTATGCCGAGTGCTGATAATAAGCTCTGCTTAAATTAAAAACTTTTCACCCTCCAAAAATAAAAAAAAACTTCTATTTTATTTTTTTCTGTGTTGGTTTCCACTTGCGGCTGCAATTTCCCATCGCTAATTGCAATAAATTTGCGTTAATAAACTGAAACTGAGGCAAATTGCCGGCAGCATTGGTCAAATGGGCAAAGCCTGCCCAGCTGTTTTGAAAGTTTTAGTAGAACAGAAAAAACAATTTCTGCGCTTAATTAAAAATATATTAAAATACTTTAATCTCTATGAGGAAATATTAGATTTGTGATTTAAAGTAGCGCTTTAATTTGATTTTCGTTGTGCCAGCAAAATTGATTTCTTCGATTGTTTCCACCTGTGTGCAAGGTAAATGAGGGGTCTCCATCTCCCAATTATACTAATTGTACCTTGAGGTCTTCTTCTGCTTCAGCTTTCGACCACGCCCACAGCAATTAGCATGTACAACCAGCGGGCAGCGATTAGTTGACTTTTTCATCGATGCTTTCAGAGTGATTAAAATCGTACAATGGACAAGATGACCAGCGATGATGCTCCTTCCACTCTCCACTCCGTTTCAGTCTCTCATTCCATCGACTTCCGGCATAAGTAAAACCACACAATGCCTCACATTTGCATACACTTTGAACTATTCAAACAGCTGCATATCCAGAAGAAGAGTGTGGGATGAAAGGATTGAAAGGCTACCCGTTGACTCGACAATTTTGCGAAATTAACCTCAGACCTGACTGAGACTCGGCGGCCTCAGGTCACGTTGTAATTTACCAGCCACAGCATTTCACGTAAGCCACTTGGGTCAACGTCAGCCACTCTCTGACCCCATGCTCCTTCTGACCAAATGCCTCGTCAACTGAGGCTGAGGCTGCTGACATGCGGCGTTGGCATAAATTTAAAGAGCGACTCGGTTAACTTGGTCAGAGATCAGGGAGACGACAGAGGCAACAATGGATGGCAAGTGTAGCTGTGTGGAAGCCACGTCAGCTAACTAATGATGCCCTAAATTGAATCTAATCATCATTAACAATTACACAACGCTGGCTCGTGTGATTACCCCCAGTTAGGCCAGTCCCAGTCACAGTAGCTCACTCGACCATTAAGTCTAATCATATGCAAATAATTAAGCGTACTGACACGACCAACACACGGACTGCGGACGGAGGACAAAGGACGAAGGACTGCAGACTGCGGAATGTCAGGCGGTCAGACAGTCAGCCGTTGAAATATTTCCCTGAGGTCCCATCGTGCCAATTGTCGCCTCTACTTTTGTCTATCTCACTGCCAGATGGACAGCAAGCAGCACAGCCGGAGGAGTCTGGGTGCAAACCATTCCCTCAACTGGAGCAGCGTACAGTGCCTGCTGATAATGCACACACTCGGTTCATAGGTGGCTAATAAATTTGAATATTAATTGTCAGTGTCTGCGCCTGTGCCTGTGCTTATGCTTGTGACTGTGGTTGCACTCCCAGATTAAAATGCGCCAATGCAGTGTAACGCCTAAGTACGAATACGAATACGAGTACTATATGTGAACTCAGAGTCAAGCCTGTGGTTTGGGTTACTCTGCCAATACTTCTGGGACAGCATCATTTTCAAGTGCTCTAATTGGTTTGCAAGCAAAGCCATTCTTACTTATATGATTATTGGCAAATGGGTTTATTAAAGGTAGTCTCCACTTTGTAATTAAGACATTGGAATAAAAAGAAATGAAAATTCAAAGAAAAGATATTCCAATCTATTCAGTTTTGGATGACATTGAAGATTAATAAAACTTTCTACCATTTAAAATGATTTGAAGGCAATACAAGTATTAGAATATAACATGGTTGATTACAAAGCAAAGGAGTTTTAGTCATTATTGATTTTGTAGATAAATAAAATAAAGTAATTACTATATTAAAAGTTTTGAGGGGGGAAAACTTTGTACTTAAGACATTTAATTAAATAAAAATTACCACAGTTTTAGTCTATCTAGTTCCAAACAATATTAAAACTAAATAGACAAAAAAACTTATTTACTTCAAACATATTTTATTTTAAATGTTTTAAATGAAAAAACTTGTTTTCATGACATTGGAATAAAAAAAACTTAAATTTCAGAAAGAAGACACTCCAAACATTAAAATTTAAACGATATTGAAGATGAACAAAATAAAAACTATAAAATGCAACTTACTACTGTATACTATTTTAAATGTTTTTAAGGTTCTACTTTCCTAATAAAGACTTCAGCATAAAAAACATAAATTGCAGAGGAAAGATGTTCCAAATGTATTCAAGGTAGAAAAACTTGTAATTCAAACATTGGATTAAAAAACAACTTTAAATATTTTTTTTATTTACAAATTTTATATTAAATAAAAAGTGTGGAGTGAAACTCAACACTTACCACTTTAATGTCTTTACCCATAAATAAAATTTGAAGAAAGTAAAAAAAAAAAAAAAACGTTTACAATTTTAAAACTGCTTTCTAGATACAAGTTGAAATATTCGTATTGATACCTTAATTTGCCATTAAAAACTTCCCAATGGATGCGTTAATTTTATGCCATTTTCGTCGAAGATTAATGCTTGCTTTGGTTAATATTTTAAATTCGTATGTTACCCAAAGGAAAAACGCGAGCACAGACAAACAAAACGAAAGACGATTGAAAGAGAGAGAGGAGCAAAAATTGCATCAAACCAATAAAGCGCTCATATGGACAGCCACCAAAAACCGAAACATAAAAAATGGCCAAATGAATTGCTGCGGCCCCTCCAAAAAGTTTTCCTGCTGCTTGGCTATGTGGTGGCATCCACATTGGCATCAACAGCAGGCAGGCAGCAGTTGGGCAGCTGCCACGATTAATTTAACGCTCCACTGTGTCAAGCTGTTGTTGAATACGTTGGATACACTGTCCGAAAATAAGCTGACCGAGAATTTGCATTTAAGACTTTAGCAGTGGCGGCTTTTTTTTGGTGTTTTCTGGTCTCTTGGTTCGTGGCTTTTGGGCGCAGTGCACTTGTCGAGCGGCCAATGGAACATTTTCCGTTTCCGATGCATTGCAAAAATGTTGCCACAGACAAATGGGTAACATGAGAACACGCTCTCGCCTCTGGCCACCGCAAGTGGCAAGAACTGGCTGAGCTCCTACACGTGTGAAAGCTGGGGGCACGCCTTCAAATTGCAGCATCCCTAGCCAAAAATAAAAATGCGATTTAATAGCTAAATTAAGCTGTATGTGTGTGTGTTGGTCTGCCAACATTTCTGCTGCGTTAGGCAACTTTTGCCACGTGTGTGTGTGAGGCACCTTTTAGCCAACCGCGCTTGGCTGATTGCATGCCACATCAGGAGTGTGTGGGTGTGTGTGCGTGTTTGGTGGCAGGAATTTGCACACGCAGCATTGTTGCAAGCTTCGTGGCCATTTGTCGACGCTTTTGACTTTTAATTGCATTAAATAAAAGTCATATAATAATTGCATAATTGAATGCAGCCAATGCCCAATGCGCTGCGGGTAAAAATTTGCTGCGTGGTTGCACATTATTGTTGCAAATAATAACATTACGAGTAATGAGCCAACAAATTGTTGACCATCAATTGAGGAGGCCAATTCATCGCACAAACAATTCGCCCATTAATAAATGCAATACATTTCAGCTAATTCACAGCCAGCACAAAAGCTTGCGTCTCTGTAATTTAGATAAATAACAAATATTTAAATACTTTACAAAACGGTTAGGTTAGCTGAAAATGATATTCAAATTTAAATTTCAAGTAAGCAAATTATACAATTAATTATAAAATGTAATTTAATTTCCGAATTTAAAAACAAAAGCCAGCAGCACAAACAGAAATTTTAAAATTGAGGCATCAAAAAGTTCAACTAACATCTAATTTTACATATTTAATATTTATATTGTAAACTCGAAAATTAATATTGGGGATAACAATAAAATAAGCAATGCATACATTTAAAAAAGCGAACAAATATGTTTTTAAAAAATGGGATCCACATTTATGAATACAGTTTTGTTTTTAGTTTTACAAAATGAGTTTTATGTTTATTGTGTTTAGATTTCATACATGGCAATTGGACAGATTGTTATTGAAATATTGTTTGTTAATCCATTATGTGTTATCAATTATGCCTAATTTTATTCGTATGAATTGAATTTCATATAAATATTAAGCTAAAAAAAAGTCAGACAATTGTCTTAATTTTTTATACACGTTACCCATAGGGTAGAAGGGTATTATAACTTTGTGCCGGCAGGAAATGTATGTAACAGGTAGAACGAGGCATCTCCGACCCTATAAAGTATATATATTCTTGATCAGCGTCAATAGCCGAGACGATATAGCCATGTCCGTCTGTCCATCTGTGTGTCTGTCCGTCTGTCCTTGATCTCAGAGACTATAAGAGATAGAACTATGTTATAATCTTTTTTCGACAGCATTTAGTATGTTTGCATGCAGATCAAGTTTGTTTCAAATTTTTGCTTAGGGTTTTGTGGGCTTGCCACGCCCACTTCCGCCACCGCAAATCAAAAATATCGAATAACAAAATTACGCTTGCTAAAGCTAAAGTTAAGAATTTTGGTATATACAATAATAACTATAGTATTTATGATTCCTGCAAAATAGGCAAAAGCGCCTACTTACTAGGGACTTTGGCTCACAGTCTGGTATATTTTGCCGTCTATGGTATATTTTGAATGTGGTACTATATCGATATACCAAATATACCACTGAGTATATTTTGAGTATTTTATAGTACATACATATTTTGGTATATTCTGAAAATAATACCGCAATATTTTGCTTTCATTCAAAATGGGTAGCGGGTATCTCACAGTCGAGCACACTCGACTGTAGCTTTCTTACTAAGCTAAAATCTTGAATTATATTTCATGGCTTCATTTTTGTTCGCTTCATATTAACAGTTGAAATTGTTGCCACAGTTTGGCTCAATTTGCTTTTTTCTTCTCAGAGATTCATGTCAAATGTGTGCAATCATTGTCGTGTCGTTTCAGTTTCAGTTCTCCGTGGCAGTGGCAGTAAATTGCATATTGCTAGTCCGCGTTATCGCAGCTTTTGGAAACAAGCGCGTCATTTTTTCCATTCTAAGCCCGAAACGAAACGAAACGAAACGAGAAACAATCTGCAGAACACTTGTAAAACTTGACAGGCGTGCAGCGGACAAGTTTTACGGGCAAACTCGGTTCGTTGGTGCGTCACAAATTTACAACGGAACAGCTGCCGCCCCACCGCAGCCCCCTCCCAATCCAACCCAAAAAAGAGCGAAGAGGGAGCATTTCACAAACATTTACAATTTATTGCACATTTGCCTACAAAATATCGCCCAATTCAGGGCACTGTACATTTAATGGAGTATGCAGATGGGCGCTCAGACCCAACATGTTGTGGCACTGGCAACCAGTGACCTCTTCTGGCCCCCTTACCATTCCCCTTAAGGGGTCCAGTTGGATGCCGGATGTAGGGCGTTAGGTGGTGTTGTGGGTGTGACATTACAGCATGTTCCATTGCACATTTGATGAATTTATTGCAGTTTAGAATTTTTTTGCTCAATGTGCAGCAGTTGCAATTTTCCCAAAGAACCAAGCATGGTGCACGGAAAAATTTCAAACTGCGATACGACGCCATGTTGCTATAAAAAAAGAATAGAAAAAAAAGGTAAATTCTAGCATGACTGTACAATTTATACCCTGTATATACTCGGAAACCTACTTACGGGGAAGTAAAGTTTTTAAAAGCGTGCACAAAATTGTTACATTAAAAAAAAATTAGAAAATAAATTGTGCGGCCGAATTGCATTAACCTTTTCCACGTTTTTGACAATGAATTGTAGTATTTAGCGAAAATATAATTTATTAAAAAATGAGAGATTTCTTACCTATGTTTTTACTTATCAGGACGACCTGTTAATTTAGGAATTTCTGGTCAGACAATGATTGTCTGCCTATTTGTTTAAGGATGCAATTCGCAATGACCAAAAAATCAAATTACTTAAAGCTAAGACTTAATTTACATTTCTTTAATATATATATTTATGGTTTTATTTTTCTCTAAAAAAAAAGTAGGGTGCTGGGTATCTCATAGTCAAATTCACTCCACCACTGCAATCATGTTGCTGCTCGTTTTGTGTAGATGAAACTGTCAAAATGAACGTTTAGAAACTTATTTATAGTTTGGCGTATACAATTTTCAAAGTGGGTGCCAAAAACTTGGTGCTCGATAAGCGTGCAGCCATGAAATGAAGTTGCAGCGATATCGCCAATGACAGTTTGCCATATAAGTGGGTGTGTGTGTGTGTATGTGTGTGTGCTGGGGATTAAGTTGTCAGTTAAAGTTTGATGATGTACTGAGATTAATTAATAGTCGTAAGCTCAGTTTTAGGCAGCTATTCTGTATCAACTACTTGGCAGGAGGATGCCCAACGTTCAGTGATTAAATTACCTTGCACAAATTAAGCAATTTCAAGGCTCCACAGTTGTGTTCACCTGCACGCTCCAGCACGCCGTTTGTCTGGTTAATTACCCACTGATTACAGCTAGCTGCAGTCCATGCGGAACTCTTGGCCAGATGGCCACTTGCTTTATAGCCAACTAAGTGGTATTTACGTTTTAATTTAACGCTTCTTTTTGCCCTCCGAGAGAACGAGAGAATGGCGCCAAATGCGCTTTCGGTTTCAAGAAGTGCAATACAGGAGAAGTCGAAGGCGAAGGCAAAAAGCAAAAGCCAAAAAAGCAAAACCGGATGCCAAGGCTAAAAAGCTTTAAGTAAAAGGCAAAGACGTTCCCCGGGCTGGGCCGGACTTTACCGTCTGTAATTGCTGCGGCTGCGGGCAAAGTCCCTTAACACAGGACTCTGTCGGTAACTGTTGCCGTTGCCATCACCATCGCCATTGTCATTGTCATTGTCATTGACGTTGTCGTTGTCCCGTTGGCGCCCATTCAAGTGGTTTTTGATGACAAAATGAAAGGTAATTTTAGCGAAATTCTCGCTCTGATTTCGCCACTGCAGGGTGTCCTAGACAAATGACAAGTTATGCCTGCGCCAGACCAAAAATAGTGTGAGCCCATAGGCTTTTGTGTGTGTGTGGGATCGTTAATGCAAAAAAATTGGCTTGTCGGCAATTGCCGGCCCAAAAAGCAACGCTCAAAATGTGCAAAGTTATAATAATGAAAGCGTTTTTCGGTTTACCGGAAATTGTGGCTACATTAGAGATAAGTGTCCGATGTGGAAGATATAAGACTCCTCCAATCTTTAACATGCTGCACTTTAAATGGATTCCCCGCTGAGATAAACACCTTTAAGAGCAGACAGAAGGAAATCAAAACAAAACCAAAACTCACTCTGCTAACTGGGCATATAAACGACTTTCTGTATCTGTAGCTGTATCTGTTGCTGTTGCTGTCTAACTCTGTGTGTGGCAGTAAATCTTTATAAGCGCGAATAATTGGTTTCCTCATTTAATGCGAATGGTTGCCCAGGAAGAGGAGGAATAGAAGGGAAGCACAGCATTGCAATCGTTGCGCCGCCGTCATAGTAGAATATGCTTCACAATAAACATCAACATTTTTTTTGCTCTGCTCTACGCTGCGCTCTGCCTCCCAGTCCGTGTTGACTGTCAGAGCAAACAGCAGGAGTCATAATATTGCAACAGCATTGGGAACGCTGCAAAGTTCGAGTCAAAGCTTCGAGTTGTAGTTGGAGTTGGAGTTGGAGTCGGTGTCCGCTTTGACTTGGGGGAGCGAAAAAGAAATTGCTGGAAAAAATTAATTGCATTTTCATTATGTTGACTGGCAGAACAGTCCGGGTGTTTGGTGGCAGGCAGACAGACAAATGACATGGATATAGGCAATACAACGAGGGTAAATGCGACTAAACTGTCCTGTGAAGTTAGATTAATTTTGATCACAATGCGCTGCCGAGATGATAATATGAAATACTTGAACGGGAAGGCAATGCGAGTCCTTACTAGCACTTACATAACCGTTTAGCTTTTAGTGCAGATACTATAAATAAAAGACTAGACTCATGCTCGCATTATCATGAGTTGCAATATATTTCAAGCACGCGCTACAAAAGTGGATCCCCTTATCGATGTCTTATAAATTGATCAATAAAAAGCAAAAACAAAGAAGTGTAAAAAATAGAAATGCCGCAAGAACTTTTCTTATCTACAGCAATGCGGCGGGAAATTGATTTCACAAGCAGGTTTTATATAAACTTGTTTATGTGTTGTCTAACCCAATTCGCTGGATCGATAAGATCTCAGAAATCACATGTTTCTTGCAGGTTAGGTTGATGATGACTTCCAAGAATGAATTATATTGAAATGAACCAAACCCTAAAGAGTATAAAGCTTTGGCATTATATTGCATGATTCATTTCAAATGAAATCGAAATGTTGGTAAACAGACAAACGTTTTTTGAAATTACAGCCATGCCCATGAAACATTATCACATAAAAAGTGAACGAGTTGTATAAAGTTTGACTGATATCAGGCAAGATAAAAACATTACAAAGTTATTTGCATAAGATACTCACACCAAGAAATTATTTTGAACTTCGATTCATTAGTTTCTTGCTGTTGAAGTTTCCAAAAGCGATGCTGGCAGGTGTTTGTCGAAAGTAGAATAGAAGAATCTCACACTTGATCGATTTATACATGTGATAAGCCTGCTATTCTACTTGCCAATCCACACCACGAAAACAGTTTTTGGAAGATCCTCTTTACACAGTTGTACGATCACTTTTGCATTTTAATTCACACACTTTAATCCTTTGCCAATCACAGATTTCAATCAGGCTCGCATTCAATCTAATATAGAATCCGTAATATGGTAACTGCAAAACGAAACACGGAACGAGAAACGCAACACAGAACAGAACTGAATACTTGGGAGTTCAATAACGAAATAATGACATATTTTCATAGATATCGCTTTTTATATGATATGCCTTATCTGACGAGCGTTTTTTATTTACTTTACCTCTTACTCAGGCAATATCTTTCCGACAACACACACACACATCGAAGTGTGTGTGCGAGTGTGTGTGGAGTAGATAACTGGATTTGGATTGGACACTCTTATCGATAGTCGCGACTGTGAATGTGACAAGTCACATACTTATACACAGATAGATACGACGGCGGCTCATGACGAATGTGCCGGGGATAAAAAGCGCCAAGTGAAATAGTTCAATATAGATATGACGAAACGGGCCAACAGGTTAAATATATATAGAGTATTGCATTATATTTCTCAACTAACAGCTCAGTGAATTTAGTAGTTCGTTTCATCATTAGTTCTTTAACTTACTTATACATACATCTTATCTGAACACCCAATGTCCAGTTGTGGCTATCGAAACACTTTTCTGTCTGTGTGTGTTTGTGCAACAACATTGAGCACTACCTGCGATTTTAGCCGCCGTCGTCACTGAGTCAACAACGAGCAGCGAGCAGCGAGCAGCAAACAGAAATTGTGTAAAAGGTCGTCAAACGTGTCGACTCGTTGTTGTTGATAAGAAACCCCGAAAAATCAAACCACATATGAATTCGTATATACTCGCTGAAGTATTCATATACTATGTACTTGTATGTTTATATATATGTGTGTCGACTGTATTTTCGGTAATAATATCAATACTTGCTTCTACTGCGGCAGTTACCAGTAAACTCAACCAGAGATAAGATACAGAAATTACCTTTGATAAATGCCAATCGGGTGAAGAACTCAAGAAGGTAGCAACACACAGTTTGGAAACTCTCCTCATGGGATAATCAAATATTGTAAATTCCAAATATAAATAATCGAAAAGAGTTTCTTAATCTTAACTTACGAAGCGGTCTCTCCTTCTTTTTCTTACTCTCAAATAGAACACCTTTTTTATCTATTAGATCAATCAATAGCGATAGTTAGCTTTGATAAACAATACTCGTTGTAGAGTCAAGAATTCTCTAGACTTATTTACTTCATAAACATAAAATGTATACAACATAATAATGAATAATTCATTGGTTCTATAAATAAATTGGGAAATAAAATCCATTTTATCCTATTCACTCTTCCTTTGCATATTTGTATATTCAAAATCCTCCAACTTATTCTTGTCTTGCATGACAAACTTTTACCAAACCTCTTTTATCCACATTAGCAACATTTCCCATGAGTTTACAGAGCTAAAAATAGGGCACTATGACGTGCTGAGAATGAATTTCTCAATAAGTGCCACAATAATTCACACCTATTGCAACACGTCGGCCCTTAAAAAACATTAACCCAAATCTCTTGTCTAATCAATTTTATGCTTGGCCATTTCCGCTAGCAACACTTACTAAGTAAACTAACAATTTCGGCGTTGCATAAGCCAACTTTGCCTCATGGTTAGCAAATAATATTTTCTATTATTCTTCGTACTCGATAATTGGGTACACAAAAAGAATGTGGCATATCTTATCGTGAGCCAAGTCAAAAATATATATACTATATTGATATGTACTTTTCTTTCTTTAAGATTTAATATGCCTTTTCAGTTTAGTCATCGTATGTTAACTTGCCCATAAATCGATAGGTGAAATACGTTTGCTTATCCTATGAATGATATCATGAATAATTCTTAAGTGGGGTTTAATCAATATTTCCAGCGAATATGTTATTACTTCTCTAATTTGATGTCAATACAACAAGTGCAAAGCATATCAAAGCAGTTCCTTGTTTGCAATATTCTTTGGAAAAGGTTATAAAATCAACTAATAATAATCTTTTATGAGGGGTCGGCATAACATCCGTGTTCGGTTTCTATAACATTTTGAAAATGGCGCCAACCTGAGTGATTCAGTCGTCTATTGATAACTTGTCAAGTGGAGCAGCGACAAGTATTTTACTTGTATTTTTTTTCCTTCGAAATTTCGATCATTGCCCAAAAGAAAGTTACCCCTTTTTAGGGATACTATTCGAATCGAATAATCAATGGAATATGCTTCCAAGAATTTAATTAAATTCCTCAAATGACAGGCCACTGAATCGAGCAGCCATCCATTCATTTTGTGGGCATATTAGGGAATATTCAGAATTCGCACGTAAAACTGATTAAAAACTACGTGTTGTGATTGCATAATCAACGTCAATGCACAAAACGCCCCTGCAAGCACTGTCTGATTTGGGGTTCTTGGACACTGCAGTAACTTTTGTATAATGGGCTAAAAGATCGATGGGGGAAACGATGAGGTAGCTAAGGTAACAATTCATGAAAAACTTGGCCTGTCAAAATTTGGTGTGAATTCGGTGGCAGAGTGAGGAGTGAAGCTGAATGCATGGAAATTCATTGATAAAGAAATAATAATTTCCGCCCTTGTCGCCCACAAGTGCACACAGCTAAGATGATTTTCAATTTCCGGGCGGTAAAGAAAGAAAAGGCAACTAAAAATAAAAATAAAATATGAAATTAAAGCGATTTAAAGCGCTCTAATGGCTGTTGTTGTTGTCGCTGTGCCAAAAGGTCGAGGACCGAGGCAAAAGTCAAACCATCAAAGCGGGGCAAACAGAATGGCGTCGCATCGACCTAAGCCTGGGCAGATTTCACCTGCGGCAGCTTGCAATGAAAAATCGTTTAATGACACCATTCACACACTCAGCGAGAAAGAGAGAGAGAGAGAGACCCAAGAGTGAAGGGGAAGTCGTTTCGAGTGTCTGCCTGTTGCAAAGTGTGAATGTGTTTCGTTGCGCTGTAGCGCTGCAGGCAACAATTGCAACATTTTGCAGCCGCCATCGAAATGGCAACTACGAGACTCGTACCTGCAGCTGTCCTTTGTGCCTTTTGCTATACCCCGACATCATTTGTCAAGCTCTATGGCAATTAGAATTGCCTTATAACTGTTTTCTATTTCCATTCTTTTTTTTGCACTCTACTAAAGGGTGAATAAACTGTGGCACATAGACATCGCCTAAGGGCTTCTTATCTGCATAAAGTGTGTACGTTTGATAGAGATGCCTTCCCCTCTGAATAGATCTTGAAAATTAGTAAGTACCAAAGACATTCAACATTCTCCCATCAATCACAGCGCATACATTGTTGATCTTTATCATAAGACTTGTCAGCTTTTGACTACTAAAACGGACGTTTGCCTAATCTAAATATACTCATCGTTCATCAATCAATTTCACCAAAGAAAAAAAAAGAATTACATACTTCTCAGGTTTTCAGAAACGATATTGAAGTATTTTCTAGAGTTTCCTATTATAGTTTTTCTTTGTTAGTCTGGGACTGTACACGGTTCTTTTGAGTTGGCGGCCCACATTTTTATACCATTTTTTTCATTTTTCATTTATATTAAAATTTAAAGCCGTTTATAGCCCCGATAAGATATGATGAACTAACGAGTAAGTATATAGTACATATGTGTATAATGTTGTCGCCGGACCTATTCGTATATGTGTTTACCTGTGCCACTTTTAAACAAGTGATTTCGATTTATGATTAGAAATTTGAACATAGGTAAACAGCTTATGCAGTCGTGATAACGAACCACATGGATTGCTCGGTATGTAAGAAGGGTGGAATATTGAACTGAATTGAAGAAGTACACCGAGAACGAAGATGATTCTCGGTTGCTAATTATCGATGCATCTCATGCCAATTCAATGCCACAATGCCACAATTTTAATCAATGGCCAAAAACCGCAGCAAAGTCAACCACTGTCAATGCAGCTAATGCTCATTGCAGACTCATGGCAACTGCCAACAGCCAACTGGCCACAGTCAGGAACACTTTCGCATGCCGCAGCACGTAGAGCTCGTTAGACATTTTCTTAAGCTAATATTTTCACAGCCCACGGTGGACACGGACACGAACACATAGCCAGAGAGAGATAGAGAGAGAGAGAGAGAGAGAGAGTGAGTGGGCTGCTGGCAAGAGAAGATTATTCAAATGATTGGAAATTATCATGTCCTTGCATCCATTTTTGGCTGCCATTGCCTATTGCCGTTTCGCAGTGCAGGTCCAATGTGCAAACAACAAATTGCATTTGTCATCTGCTGCATAAATAACGAGATAATACCGTAACATAATAACTGTCAATGGGTGTGGGCGGTGTGGCCCAAGGCGCCAACTCCACCTCGCCAAAAGGTAATCCACCTTTCAGCTGAACGTGTCTCCCATTACAGTGTGTGTGGCAAATGCGAATTTGTATCGTCGATTTGCATATTTAATCAAAATTAACATGACCGATAAAATCAATTACACACACACACAGAAGCGAGAGACTGAGACTGAAGCGTAGCAGTATCTGCAAGATACACATACACACTCACACACACTCTCTCGCACCTTGGTGAATAACAATTGCATTAGAAAATGTCGCCATTCTCATTGTCATCCTGCTGCTGCTTCTGCTGCCTCGACTCCATCGTCAACGTGTACAATTTTCGGTTCGTTTGCTCCTAAAATCCTTTTTGCAGAATCTACGACCATGTCGCTTTCAAGCTGTGTAAACTGCAGTGCCATCCACATGTACTTGTCCCTGTCTCTGTAGTTGTCTCTCTGCTTGTGTGTGTGTGTGTGTGTGTGTGAGTACATTACTGCATTGTTACAGACACTAATACGCCCAACGGCTTATCCTGTCCAATGTGCTTAAATTGTTTCTTCCTGTCACACTGATTTTCTCTACTCGATTTATTTCATTTCGACTTTTCCATTGTTGTTTCTGCCCATTGCTCTTTGATATCGAAATGAATTTATACTCGAAATGCCATGAAAGAACAACAATTTCACTGCATTGCACTGCGACTGAACTGCATTGCACTGAATGCTTTAAAATCCAAATAAATATCAGATTGCAACACTCTCGGTATGTGTAAATATATTTAATTGCATTTACATTTACATTTACATAATATTGCACTATGTGCGTTTGTATATGTGTGTGCAGAGACAATTACATTCATATTTACTTAATACACGCATTGAATATACTCGATGCTCGAAACGGAGATTTAAATAAGCAGACGTACATTTTATGATCCATTAGATATGAAAATATATACTCCGATGACCCTTCAATAAAGTCAAAGCAATTGAGATGAAATCGCTGCAATCTCAAACAAACTATTGTAATTGCATACTTTATATATAAATAAATGAGTTTGATATTGTTTACCAATTGTAAGTGTCATATACCAAATAAAGACAACAAGTATGTTAAGTCAGCTACAGTCGACTGTGATACCCGCTAACCATTTTAAATAAATGAAAAACAGTGTAGTCTTATTCCAAACAAGAAAGAAAGCTACAGTCGAGTGTACTCGACTGTGAGATACCCACAACCCAATTTGAATAAAAGCAATATGTTTTGCGGTATTATTCTCAAAATATACCGCATAAATATACTGCAAAAATATTTAAAATATACCAAATGGTATATTTGGTATATCGATATAGTACACCATTCAAAATATACCATAGACGGCACAATGTACCAGATTGTCGGCCAAACCAACTAAGACCCCTAGTAAGTAGGCGTTTTTGCCCATACAAAAGTATTTCTTTAATAACTTACATAATTTCTATCGGATCGCAACCAAATTTTCAGGAATCATAACTACTATAGTAGTTATTGTACATACCAGTAGTTATTGTATATACTCTAGCTTTAAAATTATTAATTGATATTTAAAATTATTAATTGTTATATATTATTATTGTTATTTTTTGATTTGCGGGGGCGGAAGTGGGCGTGGGAAAAATTTGAAACAAACTTGATCTGCGTGCAAACATGCTGTAGAGCTCTATCTCTTATAGTCTCTGAGATCTAAGTGTTCATACGGACAGACGGACAGACACACAGACACACAGACACACAGACGGACAGACGGACATGGCTAGATCGTCTCGGCTGTTGACGCTGATCAAGAATATATATACTTTATAGGGCCGGAGATGCCTCCTTCTACCTGTTACATACATTTCCTGCCCTTCTACTCTATGGGTAGCGGGTATAAATATACCAAATTAATATACCTCAAGAAGTTTATTAAATTTACAATCTGAACTGTACGAGGTGAATACTTTTCTACACAATAAAGCGCCACGCGAACCCAAAAATAAATTTCCTTGGTGTCATAAAAGATGTCCCGCGAAAATTCCTTGAATTTAATTATGCTTTCATTGCCCTTATCTATATAAAGAGGGAGCAGACATATATACATATATATTGAAGATATTCGCATTGAATTGAATCTAAAGGTAAAGTTGATTTTTCCATTTAATATTTTCTCGCAGACAAATTAACACCAATTGCAAAAGAGCTTTAGAGGACCGACAAACTGCTTAAAAGTCATGGAATGAGGTTTGATGGGCGAAAGGGAGGGTGGGAATGGAGGGCGTAAATGGACTCCATAAATTCGCATTGATTGCGTTCAATTAAAATTCAGTTATGCTCCGGCGGCGTTTGGCAGTAACAGGAATATTTTAATTAATTTTCACGCGCTCAGCACAAAATTTTCGTTAGCTGCCAAAGTAAATTTTGTACAGGTCTCGTCATCATGGCAGTTGTTGATGCTGTTGCTGTTGCTGTTGCTGTTGCTGCTGTTCGATATTTCCATTTGGCATTTATGCGCATTTAAACTGCAGTCTGCAAAAATTTGTATTCTGTCACTCATTTCATGTCATTTATTTTTAACCAAATCTTTAATTATTATTTCTGTTGAATCAGCTAAATTTAGTTTTAAATTATTGATACGCAACAATTGAATTGAATGCTCGAGTGCAGTGGCTTAGCCTTAAATCCTTTGCTAGATTTATTGGAATCTGCAGTCAACTTTTAAATTGTTTTTTCTCAAAGTCGATTTAAACTGAATGAAATTTATTGCGCAAAATATTTGCTGAAATGCATTTACGATACGACTCCATGTAAATGCTTTCTATTATTTGTCTCTGCAAAAAGAAAATATATACTCACAGTGTGTTTAGTAAAAGTCTAAACTGAAATCAATTTAAATCAAATAGAGCTTGGTCTTGAAAAGCGCAACGCGTCAGTTTAAAGGCACAAAATAAACCAGTGCAAAGAAGTCTTCGTCCTATGGCTTACATCTATTCGCTGTGCAGACATCAACATCATCAACATGTATATAGATACACTTTGTCTAGCATTTCAATTGGCAAACATACTTCAGCTTGAAAGCGACTGCCAGAGGTTTAGAGTAAAAAAGCCGCACACGCTGCGATAAATAAACAACAAGCAAGCGGGTTTTCCCTCCATCTCCTCATTTTGTACATTTTCGAACCTTGTCTACGCATTTGGCGATGTCGAAAGCCTTTCATCTACTTCAGTGCTCAAGTAGCAACAGCAAAATACACAAACAAGTCGACGACGCATCGTCAAGGCAGTAAGGCCAACCGACAACAACGCAGCTAAGTGTGATTTTCGAAAATGGCAAAAGTATGTTTTTCAAATCTGACTTTTGCGTCAATTTCAAGGCCAACAACAACAACAACAAAAGTAACAACAACATAAACTTTGGCGCATTTTGCAGTCTAGTTTTTGGCGCAAATTGTCGTCTTGAGGCGGATCGACGCATAGCTTGAATGTCAGTGTTGATTTTTCAAATTATTTACCAAGGTTCCCAAATGATGATAGCTCACACTGAAACCCCGAAACCAACAGGCGTTGATGACTTTGCTTTGTTTGCTCGCACACAAGTCTCTGTACTGTCCTTCAGCTACAGCTCTGAACATATGAATAGATATTACATTAGTTATATAGATTAAGATTATTACATTTTATGCATCGGTTGAAATATTTATATTTATATAATCGGTTGAAATATATAATAAACATTTCTCTATTATTTATTCATTATTTTTATTTCTAAAACTTAATTGATTTATTTCCCTATTCATAACTGTTCATCGTTGCTTGTGTGCCCTGGCGGCAGTTTAAGCTGTTTTTCCTGTTTATTCTAAACTTTGCTTAGCTCGCTCTATTGAAATTTGCAATTTTAGTTGCTTTGACTTCACAGTTTCATATAGCATACAACTAATAGGTTTTCCTTGCCAAGATTTAGTCATACTTCTCTTGTTGTCCTCACTTCATACTTGAGCACAAAATTACTTGACTCTTTTCTAAAGCTTCCTCGTCAGTTTTGTCTGAAAACTTCAATAGTTTGGCTTCTGTGTCAGTTCAAATTTTAATAGCAAAACATGCATTAAGAGTCTATCCTTAAGACAAGAAAGAAACTTTAAAATATTTATACAAGAAGACAAAATTTTAAACATATAATTTTTTACATAAAATGTAACTTTATTTTCTAAATTTTAAATAAATATGAAATATTCAAACACTTCGATTTAAATAGTTTTTCTATAATATTCTTTATAACCATTATGCTCTGATGTAACCCACAAATACTTTTTGTTGAATTAAGTTGAGCTTCGCCAAGCGCTGGCTATTAATTATTAGCTTGAACAAGTTGGCAACTCTGCCGCTAATTAAAATAGCCCCAAAAGTATGCAATGCGACAGTAAGTCAACTTTTTGGCTGTGCTGTGCTCTGTTCTGCTTGTGACTAATCTATGTATGCAAAGTTGGCTTCCAACTGCAGTTGGCTTCCAAAACGCAGCACCACACGTAAAAACTGTTATGAAATTCATTTAAAGTTGAAGTCAAAAAGTCGCGGCAAAAAAAATGCGAGGACAAAGGGAGACACAAAAGTTTCATACTGATAACGAGGCTGGCGACCAAAGTTGTCCCTTGATGAACTGCGACGTGGACATGGACGTGGTCACATGTGGCAGCAAGCAGCTCTCGAAACCAGTCAATTTAAGCGGCTTAGAAGCCACCCTTTTGTGCTTTTGTATGCACACGATGCGTATGCGTAATATTTATGCATTTATTTGTGTTTCTACTCGTAATCAAATTTACATATTTGGACCACTGAAATTAATTATAATACCACCGCACACAAGCACACACATAAACAAAAATCGCATTTAAAGATAAAGAAAGGAAGATATGAATCGGTTGTGAGAAAAAGATGGCTATGAATATGAAATGTGTGGCTGCTTTTGGCTTTGGCTTTGGCATTTGGCTTTGTGGACCCGGCCAGCTGCCAGCTTAGCGCCAACGCCAGCGCTTTCTCCATTGAATGTGTTGGTAATTTCATTTGACCAGCATCCTTTGCACCCACCGCATACCACCGCATATATATTCACACACATTGCAAAACTCATTTCACGGGTCACAGAGTACAATCATCCGAGAGGGCAGCAGCAGCAGGCAAAGCAAAGCAACAAACCGAGAAACAGACGAAACAGCAAAAGCAAAGCACAACAAAAAAAACAAAAAAAAAACCTGGCCAAAAATTGATTATGGCGGCGGCTGTAACGCCAGAGGGTCAAAGTGGCAGTGTAGAAGGCAAACCAAGGCAACTATCATCAAAATCCTATTAGTTGGCCCATACAATACGATGCTGAAGCAGAAGCAGAATGCAGAGCTCCAGAGCTTTGTCCTTGTCCAGTTGCCTGCATTTTGTCAGCGTTTATTTGCCAAATTAATTCCCAAAAAGGTAAGCCAAACTTGCGATTTGAAACAATCAGTGCTGGCAAGGTTAGGCCGTCGCTTTCCCTCTTTCCCTCTTCTCCTCCGCTATTTCCCTACCCCTTAACCCAATTCACCATAACCCTTAGTAAAAAGGGCCGTAGCTGTTGTCCTTTTCCCTTTTTTTTTTTTTGTTGTTGCTGCAGCTGCCATTTGACCAGCGGGCAACCGCCACCTCAGCTAGCACACAATTTGTGACAATTCCTTTTTGCGGATTAATATTTGCTCTGCTCCAGTCCCTTCCTTTAACCCTCCTTGCTGTCCTTTGCCGTACCTGACCGGTTGCGCTTTTATTTGCCTTGTTGTCTCCTTGCCTTCTTGCCAGCCTGCTCTATCCTTCCTTTGTTTGTTCTCTTGGCTCGAGCTCTTTAAATTAAGATACGCATATTTTTTAATAGTCTTTGCATCGTGTGGCCATCCAATGCCAAAACAACTGTTGAAAACTTATCTCAAAAGGTGTTTCGGCAAAGGGTTTTATACCCATTGTGATCTGAAGCACGAGATAATTATTTTTAATGCTGTGCTCATTGTTTTAGAACTTAATAATGTTTTTGGGGTGCTGCAGCTCTTGTTTGCTTCGCTTGCCAAATTATTATTAAGATGGATCCCATTGGTTAACTTTCACTGATATTGTAACAGATTAACACTGCTGTCGAGATCCTGTGTCCCTCACTCTTTCGAAATTCAACTGCCTAAACAGGTGATTATTATTTATGTACTTAATGATTCGGAGTATTTTTACAAACTTACTTTAGAATATACCTTTTTGTTAAAGGAAATATAAATATTAATGAAATAAATAAATAAAATACAAAATGAAATGAATGGCGCTTAATTTAAAAATTAGGATTACGGAAAGTCATAAGTTTAAGGGTTACTTTTGGTCTTTAAATATTATTATGTATTTAATTCGTTCAACTCAAGAGGATAAATTTGGTATGGAAACTATAACATATCTATTAATACAGAAAAGTTAAAAGTAAGAACCTAATGGCAAGTACAAGAAACAGAAGAAGTCTTTTTCTTTTATGACACAACGAAATATTTAACAGAAATTTAACCAAATTCTTTGTAACATCAGAATTCTTATTCATTTGACATTGTGGAAACTAAGCATGAGGTTAAATCGATTTAGTATGGATACAAAGAAGCATCTCATATTTTGATTAAATGAATAAAAATAAAATAAATTATTTATTAATTTTAAAAATACAAATTTACAAATAGCCAAATTTATTGTAGTGAACTTTATCATAGTTTAATTTTTAAAAGCAAACGAAAATAATAAAAATCTTTAGGATGCACTTCTTCTGCATGTATCATTGCAAAGCACTTAGGAAAATGATTTAATTTTCGTAATTGCCCCCAAAATAAATGTACTCCTCTTAATGTTGCAATAATTGAATAATAAGCTTAACAAACAACGCGACGCAATCAGAAAAACTTATGGAGACAGAAGAGAGTGGGCGGAGTAGCATACTCGTAATTCCATTGAAAAGTACACAAGAAACAGCTATGCGACCGGCGATAAGAGATACCAAAAGTTTTCCCTTACACAGAGTGCACTTGGACGCTAAAAACACCAAACCAAAGACTACAAAAAGGACTTATTGTGGCAAAGAAAAAAAAACATACTTGGGCGTTTAAAAGATGTCGAAAAATAACGCCTTCTATCGGTGGAAGTAGACCTGCAGCTGATTTGCCATCGTCTGAGGGCATGACATCTATCCTGATATATGGCTGGACATGCATTCAACTCTTTTTGTTGCACACTGCAAGTTGCACGTTGCACAATGTCCGACTAAGTTCATGTCGTTTGTTTTGGTCCGTTTCCATGGTCTCGTAGGCACTAAGAAGCCACTTGAAGGACACTAATGCGTCCACTGGACAACACAGCGTAAAAGAATTGTCGACTCTAGATGTTGCAACCTTTTGTTTTTTTTTGGCTCTTATGCTGAAACCAAAGTTGTTTCATATTTACAGTTTTTTACGCATTTTCTTTGTTTTGGTAAAGTCAGTTAGTCATCTAAAACTTGTTCTTTATTCATTGAAATAAAATACTGTGAGATACCCACTAGGCATTTCGAATACAAGTAAATCAGTGCGATATTGTTATGAATATATACTAAATTATAATACCACAAAAAACTAATATATGCCACGATGTATATTTCGTATATTGATATAATACTACATTCAAAATACAGTATAAACTTTATTTGAAATATTTAATACTCGTATATACTAGATTATAAGCCAAAGCAGCAAAGAACATTAGTATGTAAGCGATTTATCTCATACAAAAATATTTCTTAAATAACATCAATAGTACAATTTTTGTCTGATCGCAAACGAATTTTCAGCAACTATAAATATGTATATATATTTGTTATTATAGGTACCAAAAACCAATCTACAATTAAGTTTTAAATTTTTTTTTCGATTTTTGGACGCGCAGACTTAAAAATAATTTTATTCTTTCTATCTTTTTGGTGAATATATTTATCTATATAAAATTAGAGTACCAAATTATTGTTATTATTAAAAGTAAAACGCAAAGCTTTTTAATCATCTGCGATTATAATACATGGTTTACATTTTCTTTTGATATTTTCTTAATATGTGAATTCCAAATTTTAACTTTTTTTTGCAGCCTTAAGGTTCCAGCAAAGTTTCTAATATGATGAATCAAGTTCAAGCCCGGTAAGCCGACAGCAATGACCAGCTTTACTTCTCGGATCACGCATAGCGTAGCAAATCGATGAATCAATTGCTTGCCACACGATGTTGCAACTTGTACGCTAACCAAGTGTCAACACATTTTGCGTACACTTGCGATTTTTATTGGCGTCTTTTTATTTCCCCACCGAAAATAAACGAGAAACTAGAAAACCGACGAACGACAAATAGTCGATGATGAAATGGTAACTCCAACTGCCAACTACCAACTGCTAGCTCCCAACTGCTAACTGTTCTCTCTTCTCGGCTCAGTGGCCCACTGACCAGCTGTTTCCACTGTGCAGCGGCTGCGCAACGTCTCAGAGCAAATGCCTGTTGCAGTTGCAGTTACGAAATGCATTTGTGAGCCGCACTCAAATCCAGTTTTTGGCCAGCGGCTTCAATGAAAGTGAAGTGCAAAATATGAAAATTGTAAAATGTTTTTCGCGCGTTTCATTCAGTTTTCATTCACAGCTAGCTGCAGCTGGACGTGTCACGCGGCTGACAAAAACCAAAATAAATAAATAAGAGATCAAACTGTGATCGTGTCGTCTAAGATGTGGCAACTACTTGGACGCGTTGTGCTGCTGGCATTGGCCACAAGCGTAGTTCGAGGCGACGATGGCTTTCTGACAGAGCCTCGTAAGTTTGAAGTGGAAATCGGAAATAAACGCTTAATCAATAATTCCGAGTTCAAGTGGTCCGATCGATATACTTAAAGTAGTTTTGTGCTTTTGCCAAATGATTGCTGAATTTGAATATCATTATTAATTATGTCTAATACTCCACACACTCACACACACACACACACTCACATACTAAGCGGCTAAGCTTGGACGACCGTCACATAATTGTAACTAACCCACTTTATGCTTTTTGCCAAATATTGCACCACTAAACCGGATTTGTTTCTCTGCATTTATGTGTACCGTTTTATCTTGAAATTCGACTTAATTGCACAAAACAACACCATAAAACATAAAACAAATAAAACTGAACCCAAATTCTAATCGAACCGCAGCAGATTACATTAAGCAATGTAAGATAGCCGATAAGAATTTCGTCAACTGTTCGACCCAAAGCATACAGCAGCTCTTCGATAAACTGAACGATGGTAAGTCAGTGAATGAATCTAAGATAATCAGAGGTAATATGTAAGTGTTTATTTGTATTCAAGGCATACCGGGTCTGACAAGCATCAAGAGCTTCGATCCATTCCACTTGAATCGCATCAGGATATCCCAGGGCAATAGCAATGCGATTAATCTGAAAGTCGAGCTGGCCAATGTGAAAATCAGTGGATTTGGACACACCAATGTCATGGAGAGTCTGTAAGTGGAATCAGTTAAATGCATTAGCTCTCCCCTCTATGCGTTCTCTCCTCTCTCTTAGTGTGTTCAAAAAGGATTACAGCTGGAAGACAACGTTCACGTTGCCGGTGATGAAGCTGCAAGGTGATTACAGTTTATTCGGCCGCATTCTCCTAATACCCCTCAATGGGCGTGGCCAGGTCTTTCTCGATGCAGGTGAGCCTTTACTTCTAACTGAACTTGCAATGCACCCAAGGTTAATTGACTCTCCCTTTCTTCCCCCAGATAACCTGACTGTCACCATGCACACCAAAACGAGGCTATATGAGAAGGGCGGCTTCACTTTCTATAATGTGACCAGTTGTCGCGTGGACTTTAAAATGGATGGCCTCAAGTCGTACTTCTCGAATCTGTTCAATGGGAATAAGCAACTAGGTAAGTAACTGAACAGAGTCGAATCGCTCCCAAATCTTTATTCCCTTTCGCAGAGGACAGCACGAACAAGTTCTTCAATGACAACTGGCGCATGCTGGCGGATGCTTTGTACACGGTGATTACACAGACCATCGAGGACATAATGCTGGATATTCTGAAAAAGATATTCCACTTTATACCAGCGAACTATTTCGTCAGCGATATTCCGACACCAGAACAACTCTATGGCAAAGTGAAGGCAAAGTCGAAGCCAAAATAAATCACCTGATGTAATGTTTAATGGTTTCGGCTGACTTAATATAATAATTAAATATAAATGGGATCGATAACAGAAACTTTACTTAAGGGAAATTCCATTTGAAAGATTACAACAATTCAACTCGAAATCGTACAGTGGTTAAATGACTGAAGAATTAATGATTCTATTTAATTGGAAGTACTATACAGGGAGAAAAAAAACCTGATTGAAAAGTTGATTGAAAATCTTGAAGTAGGATTTCACTTTCTTGGTTAAATTCTAAGATTTTTCCATTCTTATTTATTATTAAATTTAAATTTTAAGAGTGGAAATTCTAAAGTTAATCTTAATTTAGGAATAAACCCTGTCGGTTCAATTTTAATCTCATATAGTCTTGATTCAAGGTATTATTCTTGATGTCAGCACGTCTTTTCTTTCTATGGAAGAACTCGGCTTGAATGACTAAATCTGTTCAGCAAACTTTAAGAGAAATTTCATGCATGGATTTTTATGTGCTGGTATTTGCAAAATTATCGAGTGCAGTTAAGTAAATTGAGCCATAAACATGAAAAACCAAGTTAAACGTGCTTCAGAGGTTCGAGGTTCGGGGTTAACCACAACTACGGCAAAGCTAAAGCTGTGTGTTTAAATTAATTGCCGCAAACAGTCCCTCAACCCTTAAATTAATTTATATTTATATTTTTTTTGGCGCATTGGCTTTTTGAAGTCTGCCAATAATTTGTAAATGCAGCGGCTGCTGATGTTGTTTTCGCTGTTGTTGCTGTTTTTGGGTTTTTAAATTACCCGCACCGCAATTAAAACATTTGACGCAGTGGCAGTGGCCATTACAAATGTCCGACAATTAGTTTAAATTTAATGCGCAGTGAGTTTTTGACTCGCGCTTACATTTTACATAGTTACAGCATTTTGCGGTTGCAGTGCGCCATTCTTTTTTTTGTTTGTTAGGATTCTGAATACCAAAGCGACAAATCCTGGTGCGTGATTGCAATAAATTCGGAGACTGTGCCAGGCCAACAAAATGCAGTCGCACACAAGGTAAACACAGTCAGAGATGCGAGATGCCGGCAGACAGTGGAAAATGTTGGTGCCACAAAAACCAAAGACAAACAAGCTGGTCTAAAAACTATTCTTATGATACAGCATTGTTAATACCCTTTCAAGTATTGAAGGGAAATAATAATGTCTAAGTTTAATTGTAACATAACTCTACACAGAGAAGAAAAAATGTATATAGAAAAGTAGATTGCAAATATTGATTTTATTTTTTCGATCTTAAAAATAAAAAATCTTGTTAGCTGGGAAAAAACTAAAAACGAGATTTTAATGCTACATTTGCCTGTTAAGATTAAAAACGTCTTATCTTAAAGTTAAAATCTTGATTCGAGAATATTTTACTCTAGATTGAAAATTAGATTGCAAATCTTGATATCAGAACTTTTTGATCTTAACGAAAAAGAATTTCAAGCTTTTTAAATTTAAGATTATTTGATATAGATATAAGATTTTGCCATCTTGATTCTATTTTTGCATTTTTTCCATTCTTGAAACAATATTATACTCGTAATCTTTCGTTTTACGATTGGGCAATCTAGATATTTTGTAGAATTTCAATCTTAATTTAAGAATGAGAATTTTGACGTCAAACATTCTTGATTCAAGATTTTATTCTTAATTTTAGCACGTTTTTCCTTTCTGTGTACCCTTGTATTTCTACTACATTTAACTTATTCCGTTTTAAAGCAAAACATTTGTGCAAGTGGTTTTCAGAATGCGCTATACTCCTCTTGCGCTTGGTGTATGAAATGCACCTTTTGGTTTTTGCATGTGTATCTGATAGAGAGTTCTCTCTCTCTCTTTCTCTGTAGTTGAAAGTATTTCAATATTCGCAGCCAATGTTGTTCAATATTTGCCGGGCCTGTATTCCAGCACCTATCTTCACTCTAGTCAACGTGACAGATATTTTTTGTAGCCAGCTTAAAAGTATGTAAATCACTGTGAATTCAAAGTCTAAAAGTATGCAGTTCTCGTTTAAAAGCGCCGCATTAAAGTTTCATTCTTAAGGCGCATAATTGCACAACTATCAACTGGAGAATGGAAGTGGACAGCGGAAGTGGCCAGCATGTCCGTTGAATGCTGCTGGCATTCTGCACCCATTTGGACAAGAGAGAAGTTTTTGTGTTCGCCTCTTGTTTTCTTTGCCTGCCTAAAATGCTGGCAACGGTCAACTTGTTGTAACATTCGACATCAGCTGTGGTTGCCACTGAATGTGGCTATTGTTTCGAGCTTAGAACACTTTTGAAAAACTTGTGTATAGACTTCAATTCAACACCCAGCATAAGCTCGCTCTTTGTCAACTACATTCCACAAACATGTGAAATCCTAATTAGATCAGCGTAAACTTCAACGCACGCCCATAAATTAAATATTTAATTATTATGTCCACTCAGCGTAGTTGGCCAATTAATTATAAAATAATTTCAAATTAAATGATGTCATTGCACAATTTACGCACATTTTTATGGATTAATTTATATATCTACATTGCAAACAGTTGCATGTTAAAAATGTGCCATAAAAATACTTGCACACATGAACTTTAAAGCCCGAATAATAAAAATTTATGGCCAAATAATTGCAATCTCATTAGGACACCCCTGTGTTGTACACAACATGGACATGATACCGCACACATTGCCATGCCGCCAATTTTTGTAGAGACACTGCCATTTGGGGAATGTGTAAATATAAATATCCGCATTTTGTGAAATATTTAACAATAATTGAGCGTAAAATAATCGCATGAAATGTTTCGGGGCATCGATAAAATCCTTGCCACGCCAACAAACTCCCAAACCAACTCTTCCGACCATTTCTCCCCCCGAAGTTGCAATACGCGTTAATTGCAGCGATTCTGTTGGGGCAGTTGCCATTGCATCGCTGTGATGCACACGTACACGAATTGCGGCGACAATTGTAATTAAATAGACACCACACATGGCTATGGCAATGGCAATGGCTGCAGCTCTCCTGTCTTCTGTCCTCTCGATACACAACAATCGTAGCCAGCAATGGTTGGGCAAGCGGAAAAGCTTCAATAATACTCAATGAGATACTTATGTGTGTAGACTTGAAACACCGATATACAGTGGAGAGAAAATATCTTCTGCCGATCTATAGTATAGGTATATTTTATTAATTTAGCAATTAAAATCTTAAATTATAAGGTATATAGAAAGAATTTTATTTATAGAATTTCTTATCGCTACAAGTCACTACATCATTTGAAATAATAGAATAAATAGAATAAATCTTTATTTTTTTATGATAATTATTAGAAATAATAGGTATTTAAAATAATTTTTCAATTGGATTTGAATTAAATATTAAGAATGTATCTGAATGTAAGATAAGATAAGTATCTTAAAGATTCGCAATTTTGTTCAACTGATCTGAGAAAAGCATTTTTTCAACAGTTTTGCAAGCAGCAGAGTGGCGCAGTGGAAGCGTGCTGGGCCCATAACCCAGAGGTCCGAGGATCGAAACCTTGCTCTGCTAGTTGGATAAGTAACTTTTTTAATTTTTTTATTACATTTTGATTTGTTTTTATAATATAAAATCGTTAATTTTTATAGTATATTAATCTTTAATATAACGAATATGCAATTGCAATATCAGAATTTCAATATTTATGAAATGTAATAAATATGTTCACCCGAAAAGAATACCTTTCAATACGTAATAAACGCTCCACCTAAAAGTATGCAATGAAAATTTCAATATGTACGAATAAGTTAATTAGCAATAACAAGTTTTTAGTAAAACATGTTAATTACTCGCAAATAATTTACTTAGAATTTGTCATTTCTCATATATATTTAATAAAAAAATAAGAATATATAATAAAAAACTAATATAAAATACCTATACGGACCGGGACTTGAACCCACATTCACAGACATATTCACATGCGCTTCATGTGTACAATTTGACACAGTAACCGCAAGCAGCAGAGTGGCGCAGTGGAAGCGTGCTGGGCCCATAACCCAGAGGTCCGAGGATCGAAACCTTGCTCTGCTATAATATAGAAGTGTGAATGTGAACATTTTTTTTTTTTAATTTTAGCCATTGTCAATGGTCTGGTTACCTTTTCTCATTTACAATGCGAATTGCGACCATTTATTTGAAATAATTGAGTTGTTGTTAATTTACATGCACACACACATGCGTGGTGGTATCATTTTAGCAGGCATTTTGTGGTGGGCTTCCATTTGAACGACAAACATCGAGCATCGAGGCGAACTTCAACACAAAGTGTAATCTCGTAAAAATAAACAACATTTCGTTTTAATCGATGCGCTTTACAATTTTCCAGTGTTGTTTTCGGTTATGGTTGCGTGTCATTAAACTGTTGGCAACGTGTGTGTAGAGTATTAGCATTTATCTGGTAGGAAATCAGAAAATACAAAACAAACCGTTCTTTTGAATAACGCAACGATTATGACAATTGTAAATTATTTGCGTAATTTGTTGACAATAACATTGGTAAACAGAATGCAGATGGATTTGGATGAGAAGCGCAAGACAAACAATCAGCGAATGGCCATGAAAAATAAAAGAATCCCCATCGTAATAAGAATTTTACAGACTTCCGCTCGGCTTCAGCTCAGCTAAGGATGTCCGCCAACGGCAACAACGAAGGCAGAGCTGAAGCAACGGCGTCGTTTTACAAGATTTTATTTACACCTCCTGTGAAAATGTTTACACTTGAACAGACAGCGCCAATAAGCGCAGGACGAAGGCTGGAGAGCTCCTCCCCATGCCGCCAAAATGAGCAATGTATAAACCTCCAGGATGCCGAAGGCAGCGCCTCAAACAATTGAAAGTGGATTTCCGGCTTAAAAATTTTGCTCAAAAGGTGGAAGAGTGCTAAAGCTCATAAAAAAAAAACCGAACGTGGAGGTGTTGAAAAAATGCTAACGGCCTGCATAATACGCGTATATGATGAGGGGCGAGAACTAGAACGAAGACGAAGACGACTGAGGCATGTCATAGCGTAAATTTATGTTAAAATTTGTAGCAATTGCAATAAGTTCGGCGCCCAAAAGCAACGTTTCTTCAGAAGATTGGGCAATTTGTGTGCAGAAGCAAATAAATTTTGCGTTTCTGAACGCATTTTTATGCGCATTTTTAATACGAGCAGCTACTCAAAATGTGGGCGATTGCTTCAGGCTATGCTTGGTTATGATCTCTTTAATGCGAGCTGCTGCTTACAATTTGTATAGCTTTTAGGGTAATATAAATTTGTTAGTTACTATGACATAAATAAGAGACAAGTTGCTTAAAAGTACAAGCATATTTTAAATGCAAAATAGCATTAAAAACTTTACGAAAAACTGATAACAGTTTCCACAAGTATTTACCAAGCACTCCAAAAGTCAGAATGTGAGTCTGTTGGCACTGACAAGCCAATAATGTACAAAACGTCTTAAAGGAATGAATATATATGTAGTGAAGTATATACATATACAGAGTAGGATGCAATCAACCTAGAATCCTCAGTCTCCCCATTCCTTCTCTGTGCTCACTCCCCAAAGGCACAACGACTGTCAAAATTAGCTCTCAGCTGGCAACGCCTCAAAGTGCAAATATTGAGCCAAGTGAAGGAAAACTGCCTTAGACTCAACCTCAGCCTCAGACTCCGACTCCGACAGAGTCTTCCCATCCACCTCAACCTCAGTTTCCGTCTTTGCACTAGGAGTATACTCAAGCAGTTGGCAGACAACATTTCATTTCATCAAAATTTCAACTCGCTTATATTTTTCTCTCATTGCCGACTGTTATTTTTGGCAATTTGTTTGTTTGCCAATTGTCTGCCGGTTATGCTTATCCTTTTTTGTATGGCCATGCCCCTCAGGCTTATGCTCTCTGGGCTCTGTGATTTAATAAGATTTCATTTCTCTGACTGTCTTTTTCATGGCAATTAACATAATTTTTGTAAGTGGATTTTCATAGTTGAGCGAATTGCGAATTAAAAACTTTAAGAGAAACTTTTGCAGCAAATGGGCATTGAACTCACACTCCACTCGCCACTCGCAAATGGGTAAGTTAATCAAAATTCGTGCGATCCAACGATAAGACATCTATTGAGACCGAGTTTGACTATAAACCGCTAGCTCCCACCCTTTCGCCTTTCTTTTCGCTTTTTTGCTTTATGCTCTTTGCCGCCCCCCCAAGAAACGGCATTTACATTTGCCAGCACTTCAATTGTGTGACAAAAATTATTATGCCAACTTCATATGTCGAGAGATTGCGATTGCGATTGCGATTGCGATTGTCATTGCCAATACGATTGCGATTTCGACTGCAGATACAGACTGTGATGGGAAAAAAGAGCAGAAGAAAAAAAAAAAAACTTGAAGAGTATGTAAATTTCAAAGCCCAGAGCAATGTTAACCCACAGAACCGGGAATAAGGTCTTAAATTTCTCAGAGATCTCACACTCTCTCGAGCACACTCCATTAAAATGTAAAAGATGTCGCAAAAAATAACGTGAGACGTTGTCCAGCCAACAACGATTTGCCAATTATGATATAATCATAGAGAATGGACATTAGAGTTCTTTATTTCGAAATTAATTCATAGTTCAATAAACTCATCATAATTGGGCGTGGCATAGATTGTAATGAGAACTTCACGACTTCTTATCGACATGACTTCTGTTCCTGGTTCCAGTCACGTGCCACAACATTCGAATTTCTCATGCCACTCAAACCAACCAATTTGCATGTCTTACCCACATTTTAGTTATATATATGTTTCGATTTTTTTTTATGTTCTTTCTCCAAATTCGGTGTTCAATTGCATAGAAATCGGTTTTAAATCGATCTTCTCACTGATCCGGATGCTTGAAATGCTTCACATTACTTTAATTCCATTTGCGGACTAGCTTCTATTTTTTACCTCACATAATTTATACTTGGGATTTCCCAGTGGAACTTGTTTATTCGCAATTTATAGACGGATTTCAGTTGTAGATACTCTTACAAGGGGTAAGGTAGAATTTATGGGAAAGAAGTAGCAAAATAATATTTCAAAACAAGTCAGAAAGCTACACCTATAAAAGCAAAACAGTGCCGTATTACCCTTAAAACATACCAAATTAATGTACAGTATAAATACTAAATTATACCAAGTGCTATATTCGGTATTTTAACGAATTAACATTTCAATATAACATAGAGTACAAAAAATATACCATATTGACAGCCAATGCAACTAAGACCTGTAGTAAGTAGGCGTTTATTTCCATACAAAAGTATTTCTCATATTTCAGGAATATTAAGTATTGTACAGCAATTGTTATTTTATGTATGTACCTAAAACCTCTAGCTCTCTCTGTAGCTTCATAATTACGTTTGCCATTCGTTTTATTTTTTATTTTCGGGGCAGAAGTGGCAATAAATAAACAAATCACAAGTGCTTGATTTCAATATAATTTTCTTAGAATATCACAAAACGTAATAATGATATATAACTGTGATTAGAGGAACTCAAATCCTTGTAGAGTATATAGATATCTATAAGAGAAAAATCAAACTATTCGCACTTGCTTTTATTTATATCACCTCTAAGCTGAGTCATTAAATAGAGGCAAGCCGCCAATTTGTATGTGAGAAGAATTCAATGATCAAAGGAGAATAGAATGCTCCAGTTTTGAGGCTCATTTGGAGTACTTTTTATGCAGTGAACCGCGTGACAACACCATCGTAATAATGACAATTATAAATTGCACATTCAATTTATAACCTTACAACAACAATTACAGTCAATTTCATGACAATTGTATCAACCGAGATGTTTTTCAACAACTTGCGAATTTTTGTTTTTTTTTTTTTTTGGGTGTGCAAAAAATTCGAAACGTTAAGCTCAGCAAATAAATTGAATAAAAGCCATTGAAATGTCAATAATTGAAATGCGTACCGTAAGAAAAAAAGAAGCGAAGACAAAAGAACAGCAAAAATTTACATTTTTATGTAACAAATTTAATTTGGACAACTCAAGCGAAACACAAATGGCATAAATTTCGTTGACCAGCCGTTGACGGAAGGACATTGAAACAGGTGTGAAAAAGTTGACAAATTCAAAGAAGACAAATTGAATTGTTTTTTAGGCCTCAAGTGAAGAGTTGAGAGATTGCGAATACGAAACGAAATAAGTAAATTACGAAAGAAGAAGATGGAAGTTGTTAGATGATAGAGTTAAATCTGTTAATTTTTTAAGAAATGTCAATAACCAATTTGAAACATGAAAAGTAATATATTTTTTTATGTTTGTCTATAAATTGAATAGTTTTTCCATCACTCACTTCATACTTTCGTAGTTTAAATTCATTTAAAATCCTCAGAAAACCTAATGTTTGCTAAGAACCTACAAATGAATGAAATATTGTTAAACACAACGTTCCACACAAAATACCGAAACTTATTTTAAGTGCAATGAGGCCTTTGTGAGAATTTATCGCTGTCTTTTTACGAGTTAACTTAGACAAAATTTATATGTGGGTAGGAGATGCACGAGTACGAGTACGAGTACGAATACGAGTATGAGTATGAGTATATATAAGTACATATTTTTTGCTTACCCCATCGGCCCGACCCGGCCTGGCTTGGCTGCTGCTGAGTCACGAGATTCAACGAGACATTACTGCTGTCAACGACTTTTAGCTTAAACGATGTGCATTGCATCCTTAATTACAGAAAGTAGAAAACAGAACAGAACCCGACACTCGAGAACCTTCTAGTCGTATTCCCCACTCAAACAGCACATTCCGTAGGTTTGTTGCTTGTTTTATCGGGATAAACTCGGGAATGACACAAAAAAAGAAAGAGAAGAGAGTAACTTCAACTATTTGCAAGCTTTTATTGTCTTTGAAAAGATGTCGGTTAACTTTGTGCATATCTATCTGGATATCTATCTAGTAGTATTATATAGTTGTGGGTAGGCTTTCATCTCTCTCTCTCTCTCTCCGACTCGATTACGTGGCCTTTGGGCTGACACGTTCTGCATAAGTAATGAGAGAATTCGTAATGATCAGTTTCAGGCTGCTGCCTGTGCAAAGTGCATCAATGAATTATGCTGGCATTATTTAATGGCCAATGTTTATCTACCGAGAGTAGTTTCGGCAACAGTTTGCCGCGCGACATCATCTTCTTCGCCAAGAACCCTTAATTTATGCCACTGCCAGCGATATCAGTCGCAATCAACACACGAGTGCTCGAAACCCCCAAAAACACATGGCAAGCAAGCTGGCTCTAAATCATTGTCGTCTGTTTCACATTGGGCTACACAAACGTCTTGGCCTCCTCCTCCTTCTCCTTCCGTCTCTCGTTCACACGTACACAAACTCACACATTCTCCATCTCTCTCTCTTGCTTTGGCTTCGCTCGTCCGTTGCCATTATCAGCGTCATCAATTCGCTGCCTGCAGACAGCTTGTCACCGTCGGGTAAACATGCGAATTTCGCAGTCGAGCTGGCAAACACGTGACGTTGACGTTACCTGCTCCTCTGTCTCTATCTCTGTCTCCGTCTACCTTTCGTATCACTCTGCCTCTAGCACTGACTGATGAGCAGGCAACAGAGGACGAGGTGTCCGACTATCCGCTGACGATGACGCCTCATAGCCGACAATGATGTCAATTGTGCGACAAAAGGTATTTTGCATACTAAAATCAGACAAACAGCAGAGCAACAGCACAGACAGGGAGTCACACATTGAAGACAGTGCCCAAAATACTACAGCGCGATGACAATAATTTAGATTGAAGACTGAAGTGTTGACAAATTTATAACATTTAAGACGAACATTATGAACATAGTTATGCACAAATAAAATATATATCATTATATCAACCCAAGCTGAACATTTTTAGATTGTTGAATCCTTTCGATTTATCGATGCGTCCATGAAGCGTGCCATGAAAGATCTCCTGACCTTTGGCCTGTGTCAATTTTAGGCCAAACTGAAAGTTTGTCTCTGGCAGAAAACTGGGCAACAGTTCCTCATCAATATGATATCCCCGCAGTGTATAGGTGCCTTTTGGCAGAGGACATTCCTTGAAGAGTTTGCCAAATCGCAGCATGTCCTGATAGATAATACGCGTCAAAGGCTCGGCACTGCGATCCTTTAGCATCTTGCAGAAGTTTGTACTTCGACTAACGATATTCGTATAGTTTCCCAGTTCACCTTGCAGACCAATGCTTATCGATAGTTCTACATCATCCAGTGGTTGAAGCACATTAATAACTGCATTCAAAACGCTGTTCTCGTCATCATTCTCAACTTCTATTCTCGCATCCAAAAACTTGGCATTTGGTTCTAATTCAAAGCGCGTGAAGACGACTTTGAAAGAACGCTAAAGTCAATAGAGGAAAATGTTTAGCAATATGATTTCAGATAAAACTATTTATTACTTACCCAGGCAGATGACAAGGAACTCCTCAGTAGGATGCCAAGTAGAAGGAGATAGAAACTAGTGAACGACAGTGCACGCATCTTCGGTCAATTATTGTCTGACATTTTTTCAATTAAGCCGTAGTCATATTATATCTTGCATTACAAAACATGTCAAGGATGAATGAATCAATAATATTGTGGGCAATTAGACAAATCAGATTAGATTAGAAATCAAATAATGCCATGGCATTCTCAAACCAAAGGTCATTTAAAAATCATTCAAGCATTTTATTTTTAACCAATTTACCGATATCATTGAATCTAAATGAGTAAGTCCATTTCACCAAGCGTTTTCCAATCGCTATAAATAGCTAGACTTTTACGAGAGCTGACAGACATCATCGTGTCCATCATCGAGTTCATCATGTTGTGGAACGGTTTAGCTGTGTTGCAAATCGTTTTGGTTCTGTGCCATGGCGCCTTGGCTGAGGTGAGTAATCCTAATATTTTGAACAGTAAATCCTTTACTGAATCTAGCTTCTTTGAGCAGAAAATGTTGCGGCCTAAGTTCAAGGATATCAAAATCTGGAGCGAGGAGAAAATGGTCAGCCACAAGGTTGTCTATGACCATGCCGATCCGCACTTGAATTTCTCAATGGAAGTGCATCAGGAGCTGCAAGATGTGGACATCCATTTGGAGGTGCGCATCTCCAATAAACTGGATTCCACCTACACAACCACACTGAATACAACCATCAACATCTGTCGACTCCTCAACTTTGCCAACAAGTCACCTGTTGGTCGATTTGTGCACGGTTTTATTCGTGAATATGGCAACATCATCGATACTTGCCCGATTCCCAAGGTAAGTCAGTTGCATGTGTGTGATCCTTTTGATCCTACACTAACATTTCTCTAGGGTAAATACAAATTATCCCGTGACTTACGCTTTAAACGCAAATTCCAGGGATCTTACTTCATCAACAAGTTTTGGTGGCCAGAGGATCCAACTACCGCTATTCTCCCAGAGTTCGATTTCGAAATCTTCTACCAAGCCAATCTTCTGGATGCCAGCAAGAAGCGTACACTCATCATGAATGATCACTTCACTGGCGAGTTCACCGTACAAGATGTGAACAACCTGAAGCCTGGCATATTCGCTATGCTGCCCAAGACGGCCTAAGAGTATTTATATATCTCTGAAGTTGATGCGCTAGAGAAGGCCTCGCAACTGGAGTTCAGTTTCAAGATTTAATCAGCACTTTCAATGTTTCAATGGTATTCTTTTAATTTGTCTATCAACCTTTTATTTATGTTTCAATGAGCAATATAGTTGCCAATAAGCGCAGCCAAAAAAAAACCCAAAGTGCATTTTACTATTAGACATGGAAGTAGCTTTTCTTTTCTCAATGATTAGAATCACTTTATTTAAATATTCAATAACTTAAGCTTACAATACAACTTTTTTATGCACACACAATATTTCAATATTTCTAACACTTGAAATGATTTTTACTTACAACCTTTCTTTTTTATATTTTGTCTAGTAGTGTTGTTCATTTTCGAAGAAGCTTTTCTTAGTTTAATATTCATTTCAATAATTATTAACTTTTTTAATAATTAGTATTTTATGCGTATAACTTTTGGGTCTCAAGTATAAATATTTAAATATTCCGCCAAGTAGTGTTTAAATTTAAATGTCAGTATCTACATACTGAATTTCACTATCAGACTTGGAAGTAGCTTTTCTTGATTCATTGATTCATTTCGAATAATTATAAACTTAAATATTCGGTACCTAAATTTGTGGGTCGGAAGCATAATTTCTGCTTTATATTTGGTTTAACAGTACTGAAATTTGAATGTCTATTATTGAACTTAACAAACCAAAAAAAAAAAAAAAAATGCAACTGCCAAATGAATTATATGTATTAGAAAGATATAATATTATAAATCTATAGCTTCTCACAACTTGAATACTTAGACGTAAATTGCCTGCAAATTGTCTAAAGCTGTCACTTTTCGAATATCCATCAACGTCATTTATCATACAATTGTTCATATTTCTCCGTGTCGCGATATTTGCATATTTTCGCACAAATTGCACAAATTGAATTAAAATGGGCCGTCAAATGGGCCATCAGAATAGACGGTAAAAATACGAGAAATTAATATTCAATATATTTGCAATAAAATGTTTGTGACTTGCGTCGTGTTTATTGTGTTCCCCGTGACAGTTTGCGAATTTTAAGAGTGCTTTTGGCTATTTTTTGTTGTTGTTATTCGTTTTTTGTTCATTGTTGCACTGCAAAGTGGCAATCGCAATGATTTCGTGAGTATTTTGTATGATTTATGTGTGCTGGCGATCGATTTTAGCTGTGTTGCGTTTTGTTCGAATTCAATTTTTGCCATTTGACTGTTTGCAATTGGTCGTGCTCAGCTTTCTGAGCGAAACTATAAAACGTCAACACAATCGGCGAATGCTAAAAAGTTGCTGTCCAAACACTGACAGTTTGAATGACATCTATTATAACCCCAGTATCATTTATTAAATCAACAATATATATTCCATGAATTTTATTTGAACAACAAAATTGTTTTCACAAAGCTAAAATGTATAAGAAATTAGTTCAGATAATTGTATAATTGTGGTATAAGCCACAAAATGTTTAATACAAATTTTCATATTTCGCTTCATTGCATTCAAATTTTTCGACTAACCAGTTATCATTCTTTTAAACCGAAGGCAAATGATTAAAGCGTTTACCACAATAAAACTTTTTTTTTTTGTATGTACGTAAATATATCAATCAAAATCTTAATTTTACATGTTCCGCTGGTTAATTTAAGTGGCTATTGTTAATATTCATACAATAATTTTCCCCAATAAAAAAAAATACGGAAGATGTAAACTTTAACACTGATCAGATTTCATTCAGTTGTATTTTGTTTGCTTCGCCTTATATAACATGAATATAATATCAACGATAATTCTTCTGTTTGGATGCCTCTTTCAATTTTCATATGTGGTAAATATTAAATATATTGCAATCAAAATAATTATACTAACATTCTAATTTTTATTAAGACGTCCAAACTTGAACTGCAAAATATTCCAGAATGTAAAAATCTAAATTTTACATATTTCCGGAACTTTTCTTTGGCAACACAGAACTCCGAACTGTTTTTAGACATGGATATACTTAAGACATTAGATTGGGGACTGCAGTTGAATATGGATTTTCACATACGGAAACCAAATTCGAAATCCTATCAGAGTTTTTACAAATACACCTTCGACTTATGTCCTATGCTGGTCAATCAACGGACCAATGTGTTCAAAAGATGGGTAGTATCCTTCTTTGAATCTGGAAATTTAAGTTCACGTTGCCCTTTTCCTCCAAATCATTACTATATAAAACATTTTAATTTTAACAATCAAGTTCTTCCAACATTTCTGCTGGCTAGCTCTTATCGCTTTTCAGTGGACATATTTCAAAATAGGGATTTACTTATTTCATGTTTCGTCGATGCAAAAATAAAATAAAATCGACGAATGGCAATTTCATGTAGAGTTTGGAATTTATAATATATATATTAATATTTAAAAAAAGTGTTGTGTATATTTAATATTATTCACAAAAAATTCTTTCTTGACAATAAAGTTTATTATAAAAAATTAGTTGCAACAACGATCTTTTATTTAAAATATTATAAAATGCATTTTCAATATTAATATCTGTTTTGTTACCCTGCATACAATTTAGTGCGTTTACCAAAAACTATCAAAGATAATTTAAAGTTCATTCCAATGTAATCCAATCCAATCCAACGACCTTTGGTCTAAATCAGTGTTATCAGTCAAGTCGATATGTTTTTTACATTTTAATATGTTAGCACGGTATGTTTAATAATATAATGGGCTTCTTCCTGAACAATTTTATAATTATTTTGTGAAAATAAAAAATTAATTTTTTACTCAAATATAAGCTGTAACTTTGTTAATATTCCATTTAGTCATATTTTGTTTTCATTGCCTCTCATAGCATGAATCTATCAACCATTATTTTTCTATTTGGATGCCTTTGTCAATTTCCCAGTGTGGTAAATATAATTATATGCAAACAAAAAATAATGTATTGTACATAAATATATTGTTTTTTTGTAGATGTCCAAATTTGACATAGTCAGGCCCCCCCGATTGTTCGAATTATAATCAGTCATATGCTCGCAATTTTACTTTGATCCTGAAAAAGGACATAATGAACATAGAGTTGGACTTAATAAGACCGTTAATCACGGGATTGCGTGTACATTTGGATTTCTACACACGCAAAGATAATTTTAAAACCTACCAGAGTTTTTATCAATACTCTTTCGATCTGTGTTCTATGATGGGTAATCATAAGAATAATATGTTTAAGCGCTGGTTCATATCATTTTTTTCGTTTGGTAATTTTAAGTCGTATTGTCCCATTCCACCAGATCATTACTATTTATGTAAGTATAATGTTAATAATGTTCTTATTCCCACATTTCTGTTCACTGGCTCTTATCGACTGTCATTTAATGTATTTCAACATAAGAAATTGGTGAAAGATTTTGTACTAGGCTGCAATGTAGAAGTCAAAATTAAATAACTAAATCAAGTAGAATATCTTAATTAAATTGCAATCAAAAACAAATAAAATTAAATATGGTTTGTATAGGTATTTGTAAAAGACAATTCGATTTCATTGGACTAATTAAACTGAGAGCCAACTTATAACTGACTGTAATGTAGAACAAAAGTGTCGGACCACATAATGTAATTATACTCGTTACCCCTAAGGTAGAAGCGTATTATAACTTTGTGCCTTCATGAAATGTAAGTAATAGGCGGAAGGGGACATCTCCGGCCTTCTTGATCAGCATCAACAGCTGAGACAATATAGCCATATCCGTCTGTGCGTATAACCATCTACATAGATCTCAGAGCCTATATGAGCTAAAGCTTAAGTTTTTACAAATTTTTACCACACCCACTTCCGCCCTGTATAATCTATCAAAATCGAATAACAAACGCCTCGAATTTTTAGTAAAGACAATAATAACTATAGTTTTTATAAATCCTAAAAATTTTCGATCCCATAAAATTTAAGAAATTATATAAGAAATTCCTTTGTATTGGCAAAAACAACATTCTTACTACGGTTTTTAGTTTATTGCACACAATAACTTATTTTGAATGCAGTACTACATCAATATTCCAAATTTAGTCTTTTTATACGTAATTTTTAAATAAATATTGTTTTCTGTTGCTTGCATTAAAAGTAATAATAATAAACTATAAAAAGCGGGTGTCTCACAGTCGAGCACACTAAACTGAATCTTTCTTACTTGTTTTATATTATTTTCTAATTTATAAAAAAAATAGTACAGAAATAAACACAACTAAAAATAATCTTAATTGCGTTATTATGTTATTAAATTTTGTGTTTGAATTTATATTTATTTTGTTTAGCTTATCGAAAGATCTGAATATAAATGCCGGCAATTCGGTTGATTGCTTCCACCATATACAGCTGATTGAATAAATGTGGTATTTGACATATATTTAATTCTTTATCAGATTCATAATCGGTGCATAACTACTATAACGTTATATTAAAAATTTATCATCCGACCTTTTAAATATATTAATATGCTACAATTCTTTGCATGCTACTTAAATTTAGGGATTTTGTTAAAAGTTGTTTAGTTAGTTAGTCTTAGCGTCAGTTTGATTGTTTCGATCCATGGATGATGAATACATTAACATTATTTCTGCTTTTGGCATGTGTTTCTCAGTTGTCCAGCGCGGTAAACAGTTCTGTTAAAGCCAAAAAAATAATGCAAACAAAATAATAATTTATTTTTAGAGATCAATGTTTGACGTTCTAAGGACTCTAGAATGTGATAAGTATAACTCTTCATACATTCGCAATTTATCCGTAAGCCTCACGAATGCCCAAATGAATGCAGACTTTAACTTAATCAGCCCATTAGTTTCGGAAGTACGCGCCAATATGGATTTCTATAACCGCAAGGAAAATTCAAAGGCATATCAGAAATTCTACAAATACTCATTTGATGCTTGTTCCATAATGAGAACTTTAAGGAGCAGTTTATTCAAGCGTTGGTTTTCAACATTGTTCACGCATGGGAACTTTAAGCCGGATTGTCCAGTTCCACCAAATCATTACTATGTAAAAAATTATAACATCAAAGATCTTCACATTCCCTCATTTCTGATTCCTGGTTTTTACCGTTTCGCATTTAATATATTTCAACTTAAAAGTGAGGGAAAACATAACGATTTCATAATTTCTTGTTCCATAGAAATAAAAATGAAATAAATAAAAACACATGATACCAATTCTTCACGAATATTGTAATTTGGTAATCCAAATTTCGTAGCCTAGTTATTTATATTGATGACAAAAAACCAAAAACAATTAAAACTCAATTTTTAAACGCAGTTGTTTAAACACAATTTCTTTCTCACGCGTGGTGAAAATGATTACTGTCATTCCAATATGAAAATTGCCCCGAAAATGATCAAATTATATCCGCACGGATTTATAATCGAAGCTATTTTACTGATTGTGTCTTGCAATGTACCAGTTGCCAATGCAGTGAGTAACAGCAATAAGGATTAAAATAAAAATTTAAATTTTCCTTAAAGTCCAGCGTCGTTATTCAATCGGGCGACTGTAAGTATAGCCCCAAGTTCTTTGATAACTTTACGATGACCATTATCAACAACACACTCAATCTGGATATGATCACCAAAAAAACGAATCACTCGTAACTTTAGGGTCCATGTAGACTTTTCTCTCAGTCTTGGAAAAAGCAAGCATTATCAGAGCGTCTTCACACGTATTATGGACCCTTGCGGAGTTGTTTCCGCGGTGAAAAATAATATATTTAAGTCCTGGTTTCAGTCAATGCAAGAGCATGGCAACTTTATGTACAACTGCCCAGTCGTAGAGGGTCATTATTTTCTGCACAACTGGCAATTGGAATCGCAACTTATTCCACAGTATTTGCATGGAGGAAATTATCGAGTTACTGGACACTTTTTCTTTGGTAAATTTAAAACAAAGAGCGAACAATTTGTTTTGGACATGATTGTTTTTGGACTTTTGAAAAAAAATTGAATTCGCACAAAAATATATACAATAATATGAAAATAAATTTTTTAAATCATTTTCAATATTTTTGTTTTTTACTGTAAGTTTTTATTCCAGGAACTTGTAGGGTATTATAACTTTGAACCTTCAGGAAATATATATATAAAAAATAGAAGGAGGCATCACTAACTCCACTATCTTTTTAATCAGCATCAACAGATGAGACGATATGACAATGTCCATGTACCGTACGTCCGTCAGCCTGTATTTTGGTATACTGAAAAATAATACCTCACTGTTTTGCTATTATTGAAGATGAGTAGCGGTTATCTCACAGTCGAGCACACTCGACTGTAGCTTTCTTTCTTGTTATACCCGCTACCCATAGAGTAGAAGGGTATTATAACTTTGTGCCGGCAAGAAATGTGTGTAACAGGTAGAACGAGGCATCTCCGACCCAATATATATATTCTTGATCAGCGTCAACAGCCCAGACGATCTAGCCATGTCCGTCTATCCGTCCGTCCGTATGAAACACTGGATCGCAGAGACTATAAGAGATAGAGCTATAAATATTTTTCGACAGCATTTTTTATGTTTGCACGCAGATCAAGTTTGTTTCAAATTTTTGCCACGCCCACTTCCGCCCCGCAAATCAAAAAAAAACGAATAACAAACGTAATGTTCAAGCTACAGCTGCGAATTTTGGTGTATACAATAATAACTATAGTATTTATGAGTCCTGAAAATTTGCGTTCTGATAAAAATTGTGGAAGTTATTAAAGAAATACTTTTGTATGGGCAAAAACGCCTACTTACTAGGGCTCTTAGTTGCTTTGGCCGACAATCTGGTATATTGTGCAGTCTATGGTATATTTTGAATGGTGTACTATATCGATATACCAAACATACCATTTGGTGTATTTTTTAGTATTTTTAGTATTTTCGGTATATTTTGAAAATGATACAGCAATATTTTGCCTTTATTAAAAATGGGTAGCGGGTATCTCACAGTCGAGTGTGCTCTTGTGTAACTTTCTTACTTGTTTGTTATTGAGAACGTGATTTGAAGAATGAGGTAAAACGTAAAAGTTTCAAAAATTCGCACCCTATATATTTATATTGAGGAGAAAAGAAAAACCAATTAAAACTCACTTAGTCGACAGAGTTGTTTATACTTAACTTGTTGAAAAATAATTGTTGTCAACATCATTCCAATATGCAAATTGCACCAAAAATGATCAAATTATATCTGCACGGATTTATAATCGGAGTTATTTTCCTAATTGGGTGTTGCAATGTACCGGTTGCAAAAGCAGTGAGTAACATCAATTAGAATTATAAACAAAACTTTAATTTTCCTTAAAGTCCAGCTTCGTTATGCAATCTGGCGAGTGTAAGTATAACCCCAAGTTCTTCGAGTACTTTAGCATCACCATTACCAACAACACCCTCAATCTGGATATGATCACCAAAAAGCGTCTAACTCGCGGATTTAAGGTCCAATTAGACTTTTCCATCAGTCTTGGCAAAAGCAAGAACTATCAGAGCGTTTTCACGCATATTTTGGACACTTGCAAAGCAGTTGCTGCGGTTAAAAACAATATCTTTAAGTCTTGGTTTCTGTCAATGCTGAAACATGGCAACTTTATGTACAACTGTCCAGTTGTAGAGGGTCATTATTTTGTGCGAAACTGGCAATTGGAATCTCAACTTATTCCACAGTATTTGCATGAAGGAAATTATCGTGTAACAGGACACTTTTTCTTTGGAAAATTTAAGACAAAGAGTGAACAATTTGTATTGGATATGATTGTTTTTGCATTCTTAAAAACGAATTAAATCATCACCAAAATATATTACAAAACTACGAAATTAATTTATTGAGTACACCCTCAAAATTTATATTTAATATTGAAAATTCCTATACCCGCAACCGGAGGGAAGAAGATGGGCATCTTTGTACTTACAGACAATGTATGTAGTATATAGAAGGAGACATATTTAGATATACTTTTAATCAGTACCAAAAGCCGAGACGATATAGCCATGTCTGTGAGTCGTTACGATCGATCGTGGATCCGTGGACCAGCAATAGCAATAGATCTCAGAGACTATAACAGATAATGCTATAATTTTTTTTCAGCTCCATTTGTAATTTTTTGCACGCAAATCAAGTTTATATTAGTTTTTGCACACGCCAACTTCCGTCCCCGCAAAACAATTAAATCGAAAAGCAAGCGTAATTTAGAAGCTAGAGTCGGGATTTTCAAATCCATCAATAATAAAAACTACATTAATTACTGTTCTTGAAAAATTCGGTGGATCAGATTATAATAGAAGAAGTTATTTAAGATAAAATGTAACGTGAAAAGTCGGCTACTGCTGTCGAGACTTTGTTGCTTTGGTTGACAATCTGGTTTATTTTCAGTTCTATGGTATATTTTGATCACAAAAGTATATCGATATACAGAATGTAACTTGTGGTATATTTTTGTATTTTTCGGTATGTAAATTTGGTAGATTGTAAGAATACCACCGCACTACTTCGTTATTATTAAAAATGGGTAGCGGGTAGTCGAACACACTTGACTGTAGTTTTCTTACTTATTATTATTATAATTATATACATTTTTTTTTTTTTGTTATTGAGAATTTTATTTGAAGAATGAGGGAAAACATAACGATTTCTAAATTTGTTACTCTAGCTATTTTTAGAACATTGATGAGAAAAGAAAAACCAATTAAAACTCACTTAGTCAACAGAGTATAAACAACACTTAAACAATTACTGTCAACATCATTACAATATGCAAATTGCAACGAAAATGAACAAATTATATCTGCACGGATTTATAATCGGAGTTGTTTTCCTAATTGTGTGTGGCAATGCGCCAGTTGCCAAAGCAGTAAGTAACATCAATAAGGATTACAATAAATACTTGAATTTTCCTTAAAGTCCAGCTTCGTTATGCAATCTGGCGAGTGTAAGTATAATCCCAAGTTCTTCGATAACTTTACCATCGCCATTACCAACAACACCCTCAATCTGGATATGATCACCAAAAGGCGTCTGACTCGCGGTTTTAAGGCACAATTTGATTTTGCTCTGAGCCTTGGCAAAAGCAAGAACTATCAGAGCGTTTTCACACATACTATGGACACTTGCGAAGCAGTTGCTGCGGTAAAAAGTAATATCTTTAAGGCTTGGTTTCAATCAATGCAGGAACATGGTAACTTTATGTACAACTGTCCAGTTGAAGAGGGTCGGTATTTTGTGCACAACTGGGAAATAGAATCCCAACTTATTCCACAGTTTTTGCATAGAGGAAATTATCGTGTAACAGGACACTTCTTTTTTGGAAAACTTAAAACCAAGAGTGAGCAATTTGTTTTGGACCTAATCGTTTTTGCATTTTTAAAAAACAATTAAATTATCAGCAAAATATAATGCAAAAATACAAAATTAAATTTTTGGATTAATCTTTTTTCCAAATTTATTATAAAAGTTGAGATGACTCAACTTTTGTATAATTTTGTAAATATTTTTAAATGTGTAATTATTATTATAATTATATATATGTATATATTGTTGCGTGATTGCTCTCTGAATATCGTTTTTAACGCTGATTAGAAATGTTCATTAAACAAAGAGAAACGATTGAGCTTACCAACCAGTATTATACAATTGATGGCGTTGTCAATACCTTTATTTATATTTTACTCTAAAATGTGCTCAAATATATTAAAGTTTACTATCACAATGTTTATATTTATGTCAATAAAGACGAATATGGTATGTCTTAATATTCAACTCAATTAAACATAAATTCTTAATAACTTTTTTGGCAGGCAAAAAGAATGATATTTAATAATTACTGTTGTAATTTCAATCGCGACATAATTTCCAACTTTACACTTCAAATACCAAATGGATTAATTTATGTAAATTGCTGGTTAAAAAAGCTCTAACCTTTGGTCTAAAAGCCCATTTGGGCTTCGATTATCGTCCGTCCAAAGCGAAACTCTTCGAGAGTGTATTGCATCATGATTTTGATTATTGTTCATTGTTCGATGCCACCAGGATGACACTTATTCGACGATTGTATCTTAGTATGAGAAAGAAAGCCAACTTTTCTCCCTCCTGCCCCATGGTGCCCAGTTATTATTATATGCATGGTTGGAAAGCAGATGGAAACATGGTCCCGTCTTTTTTGCCCAATGGAGAGTATCGAGTATCAGCGAGTTTTTATTATGGAAAGTCTCGGGAAGATAACGAACAGTCTGTGTTGAATTGCTCAGTTGAAGGCAATTTAATTAATTAATAAAAGGCATATTTACATTTAAGACATATTTACATTTAATTTATTTAAGTAATATGCAGCTCTTTCTTTTATTTATGGAGGTCCTTATTCTCAGTTTAAATAAAAGTTTAATCCATGTATAGAATTCCCTTATCTGCATTTATATTTTTAATTTCCCTGTTTAATGACTGTGTTTTTAAATAATTATACAATCAATTGTCAACAAATAAGTTAAACATTGTATTTTTATAATTTTGTAATTATTATAAATTTATTTAAACAACTTTATGTTTTAAATGTTTTCGATCAGAAATAAGATAAATATTAATTTTAAACACGCTTCGAAGATTGGCCAATTGAGTTGAACTCAGTCTCATTCAATTGCTGCAGCAACAAAAAGTGCTTATGCACCGGAATTATACCAAAAATTTAAAATGTTCTTAGATTTCATAAAGTTGATGTTAATAATTTCAGTGTTTATGCTAATGAATTGCGTTTTGGTACGTCCGAAAGATCTCTTTTGCGATTACGTGCTTTCTAACTCTCATTTCAACAGGCAAAGTGGGTGATGTTTAGCAATCCACAATGTTATTACAATCGCGAAACATTTTCGAATATTACTTTAAAGACTCCAAATGGAATAGTTTATTTAGATATGTGGATAGCAAAAGCTTTACCAGTCGGCTTAAGAGGTCGCGTAAGCATTGAGGTTCGAGCAGTTAAAACTAAACCGTTTCATCACGTTTTCGACTTTGATCTTGACTATTGTGAGATGCTGAATAATCCTAGGATATCTCTAAGTCGTCGATGGTATATGAGCATGCTGAAGAAAGGCAACTTCACCACCACCTGCCCAGTTCCGCCACGTTACTATTACTTATACGGATGGAAGGTCGATGGAAGTTTGGTGCCTTCATTTCTTGCGATGGGTGACTATCGTGTAACTATTAATTTTTATTATGGAAAGTTTATACCAAATGCAGAAAAGCCACTATTGAGGTGCGTAGGTGTTGTAAATTTGGCTGGTTAAATAAATTGCATTTCTTTTGATAATGTCGGCGCGTTTTATTTTGATGGAGAAGTAGAAGTACTTTATATCATTTTATAATAATTTGAATTATCATATTCTTTACATTATTTTTGAATTCCGGTACATTTGATAACAATACTGATTTTTATAAATTGTTGGCTAAATTCTGCAATTGATGTTGATCATAAATTCAATTGGTATTTAGCTAAAATATTCATCTGAACGCCTCACTGAATATCAGCGGCAATTGAGCTAAACTCAGTTATCAGTCTCTTTCGATTGCTGCAATTGCACGATCTGTTAATGCAGCAGAATAATACCATAATGTGCTTAAATCTCATTAAATTCTTTTCAATAATATTCCTTTTCATGCTAATGCATATTACTTTGGTATGTATATAAATTTTTCTTTCAAATGTCAAAGATCCCTAATATCTTATTTCAACAGGCAAAATGGGTAATGTTTAGCAACCACTATTGCAATTACAATCGCGAAGTATTTTCGAACATAAATTTAAAAATGCCAAAAGGAATTATTTATTTAGACATATGGATGATAAAGTCTCTCTCAGTCGGTTTAAGAAGTCATGTCAATTTAGAGTTTCGAGCTATCAAAAATAAACCCTTTCAGCGAGTGTTTGATTTCGATATCGACTTTTGTGAAATGCTTAATAATCCGAGGCTCTCTCTTAGTCGACGATTGTATCTCAGTATGCTGAGAAAGGGAAATTTTTCAAAATCCTGCCCATTCCTACCAGGCTACTACAATCTATATGGATGGAAAGCGGATGATAATTTGGTGCCTTCGTTTCTTACATTTGGTGATTATCGCGTTACAGGCACTTTTTACTATGGAAAGTTTCAGGAAAATGATGAAAAGCCATTGTTTACATGCACTGCACAAGCAAATTTAATTCTTTAAATAAATTCTATATTTTTTTATAAATTAGAGAAGTTGGCATTTATTTTCTTCTAAAGTGTTTCTGCAACATTGAAAACAAATCAAATTCATTTTTAGCCAAAAGGCAATATTTGTTTAAGGAATGTATATCTACATATATATGTATATTTATTTGATATTATTATTATACCCGCTACCCATAGGGTAGAAGGGTATTATAACTTTGTGCCGACAGGAAATGTATGTAACAGGTAGAAGGAGGCATCTTCGACCCTATAAAGTATATATATTCTTGATCAGCATCAACAGCCGAGACGATCTAGTCTGTCTGTCTGCCCGTCTGTCCGTATGAACACCTAGATCTCAGAGACTATAAAAGATAGAGCTATAATTTTTTTTCGACAGAATTTGTTATGTTTGCACGCAGATAAAATTTGCCACGCCCACTTCCGCCCTCGCAAATCGATAAAGTCGAATAACAAGCGTAATTGTAAAGCTAGAATTTTGGTATATACAATAATAACTATAGTATTTGCGATTTCTGAAAATTTGGTTGCGATCAAATAAAAATTGTCGAAGTTAGTAAAGAAATACTTTTGTATGGGCAAAAACGCCTACTTACTAGGGGTCTAATTTGCTTTGGCCAACAATCTGGTATATTGTGCCGTCTATAGTATATTTTGAATGCGGTACTATATCGATATACCAAATATATAATTTAGTATATTTTAGTAAATTTTGTATATTTTAATAATACTACCCCAAAATATATTTTTAGTATTTTTGTAGTATAATTGAAATGTTTTGAGGATAATACCGCAAAATATATTGCTTTTATTCAAAATGGGTAGCGGGTATCTCACAGTCAAGCACACTCGACTGTAGCTTTCTTACTTGTTCTATAATATTCGAGTATATCGAGTTGTTAATATTCACATGTGAATGCTGCGATTGATATAGATTATGATCAGTGGTTAGTTAAAATGCTTTTCTAAACGCCTCGTTGAATATCAACAGCAACAGCCTTAAACTCTTTTGTCAGTATTAAAAAATAATTTCAGCTGTTAAAGCATTTATGTGCAAACTTAAAATGTGCTCAACTATCTTAAGGTTTGTCATGATCTCCTTTCTTTTCATGGCAATGAATTATACACTAGTAAGTCTACAAGATTATTGAAAATAATAAATAAAATACTTACATTTATTTCAACAGGCCAAAAAAATGATGTTTAGCAATGGACATTGCGATTACAATCGAGATGTATTTGCAAACTACTCCCTTCGCATACGAAACGGAATAATTTATATAGATATGTTGATTATCAAACCATTACATGTTGGCATGAGAGGCCATCTAAACTTTGAATTTCGAGCGTCAAATGCAAAGTCTTTTCAGAGAGTATTTCATTTAGATCTCGACTACTGCAGTAATCTCAAAGCTTCGAAGAACTCACTCACTAAACGATGGTATCTCAGTATGATAAAAATGGGAAATTATTCCACAAGTTGTCCAATACAACCTGCTTACTATTATATGTATGGTTGGAAACTGGATGGAAATTTGGTGCCTCCATTTCTCACAATGGGTGACTACCGCATTGCTGGCACCTTTTACTATGGAAAGTTTCGGGAAAATGATGAAAATCCTTTATTAAGATGCACAGTTCAAGCCAATTTAGTTGGATAATAATTTTAATTTATTAACGAAAAAAAGAAGTCATAAATATGTATAATACATTTATGAATTTATAATTATTTCGACCATGAAAAAAAGTGCCTAATTGACGTCGGCTAATAGCAATAATTGCACAAATTAACCATTTTTTCAATGATGTCACAAAAAAAAGAGGAAAATTGCTTACCCATACAATGTACATATTTATAATTGAAAATAAAGGAATGTAATCGCAAATCCTTATTCTGACATAGACACTCGTATTTGATTGACAAACGTGAAATTGTTTTCACATTGCTTAGCAATATAAACTTTAACGGATTGCCACGTAAGGACTAAACGGTCAATTCAGTAACCATTTCAGCTCCATTAGACAAGAATGCAGTGATAAAGCTTATTCAATGTTCAGTTCAACTTCAAAATATACACGGTCGTGGACTATCACACATTTACAATGCTTACCAATTGGTCAGACTGGCAGCTGCTTAGCTTTAGCTTACACTCGAATTCTGCATTCAAGTTGTAAATCTTGAAAAATGGTCATTCAATGCAAACATTTTGAAAACATTCATCAATATGTTGGCTAGAAAAAGTCGACGAGACCATTCGATACGTATTATTGGTTGAGGACTACGCACCAAACAATGAAAATCTCAAATTTAACGTTAAAGCTGGTACACTGCGAGAAATTATGTAGACACATTTAAAAATGTTCTTATTTAAATGTTTTATTACGCGTATTAGGATTTATTTACGATTTGATTATTATAAAGAGCAGAAATCTTCTTCTTCTTTCCTTTAAAATGTTTAATTTTTTTAAACAATCCATTATTCTAGACTTACTTTATTTTGGATGTATTCTTTATTTAGGATCTATTTCCAATTAAAAATATAAATATACTTTGTAAATTTATAACCTTTTATTTTAAAACCAGTTAAAGCGTTACTTTAAAACAATGTATTCAAAATTCCTTAAACAACAGAAATCTTTAGTATAAATGTATAAAATGTTAAATTTTGAAACAAATTCATTATTATTATGAACTTACATAGTTAATTTAATTCTTACTACTTGGGATCTATTTATAAAATTCCAACCTATTATTTTAAGATAAGCTTCAGCGTTATTAATATATTTTTAATACAATATGTTTAAAATCTCTGAATTCGCAAATTTATTTGAAATATATTTATTTGTCAACCTTCCCGAACTTTTGAAGTGTCTTTTAATGCAGCATATTGAACACAGACCGCCACCGTTGAACCAGCTTCAACCTTTACATATGGCCCGGGAACAGCAGCTTGGCACCGTCACAACCTCGAAGCCACACACATACACACATAAAGCGTCGAAGCCTCACAGCTAGTCAGAGCCAGTCAAATCTGTCCATTTGGCTAATAAATCCTTGAGCAGCTTATTGAGCAACGTCTGCGCATAAATATTATGGCTGGCAACTGGCCGAGAGAAACAGAAATAAAAAAGAAAAGAAAGAGGAGAACATAGAACGACTGTCGCCTTTCCATTCACTTTTCACTTCAATACTTTTGTGTCCTATGCCCCCATCTCTCTCTCTCTCTCTCTCTCTGTCTTCTTCTCCCTTTGTTCCCCTGTGGCATTAAAGCGGAGCATTCTGTGCCTGCCTCGTACGTGTTAAATAAAATTCAATGCTTTTTTTTGGTGTAGCTCACTCGCTCTCTCACTTACACTAGCTCGCAAATTCTTCAGCTGACATTGGATTTCGGTTGACTGTCGTGTTGGTATTCGAATGCAGAACTATTGTTGTTGATTTTGTTGTTCGTGCTTCTTAAGTACGCTCGCTGCACTAAAAGGATATGCAAATTGTTTGAATAGCAAACGACATGCTTAACAATTTTAGCTCTGGCCTCTTCTATAAAGAAATAAAATCCAACACATAACATTATTCTTTAGTTTTGTGTATGTTTTGCCACTGCTTTTCGTTTTGGTCAAACAATTTTTCTTGTGGCCATCGCAATGTTGTTTGTTTTTGCGCATTAAGTTGTTGATACAAGGATACCAGACCATGTCCTCCACCTCGGTGCAATGTACAGGAAATCAGGAAATGTTTTGTTGTATTTCACACTCGCTGGATATAAATCACAATGTCCCATGTTACTTGTCCCACACTCTTACTATGTTTTCCTCTCTTGATTTCCCAAACTTAAACTGCGGCCTGCCTCCTCTTGGATTATTGAATTAGTTGATAATGTTGTGGAGGCAGGAGGCAGCCAGTAGCTTTTCTATTTGGGTTTTGTGCAGAGCAATAAATCTTTTGTTTTCCAGTTCCAATTTACACATTTCAAATCTAATTTAAATCCGTAACAAGGCCAAATCCATGTTGTGGTATGAAGAGACACTTGTTCCCTACCTAAACAGAGTTGTTTTATTATCAATAAAAAAAAAAAATCAACATTAGTTTACACTCTCAAGTTTCCATAGGTATTTCTTGTTTATTTTCAATTAGGAAGTAAAACTCTTTTAAGGACAAAATTAAAGTTTTATTTGAGTTATGCAAAAGTCGCATGTTAATTTCCCAAGTTAATGCCACATCAAAAACTCAGTTTAATGCGCAATCAAGCACAAAAATTGAGCAAACATATGCAGGAATCAAGGTTGCTGCTAAGCTGATAACGAAGACAAATCCAAAGAGGACAGCAAGGACAGCAAGAAAGTTATCCTCCTTGCTGCTTGGTATTTAGAGTTAACATCGATGGCAGATTGCGACAGTCTGCGAGAGGATAATAGAACGACAACAGCCGACAGGACAGCAAAATAAATACTTTATAGCAACAATAAGGTTGTACTCCACCTCTTTCCCATACATTTCCTATCTCTCTCTCTCTCTCACCTTTGCGAAGTTCTTTCCAAATGGCTAAAGGCATTTTTACTGCCCGGTCTGCAATTGAAGTTTCTTGGAAATGCAATTTTGTAGCTTGTAAATCTGATAAAGCATTTGTAAGTGGATTGCATTAGACTCAAATTTAGTTTAACGAGGACAACAATAAAAAGCAAAAGAATGCCCGAGTTTATGGGAGAAATTGGTTGAAAGACGAACAATTAGCAGGCACAAAGGTATCCTTGGGTTGCTCAATTTACAGTGCAGAATGTTGCCCACAGTATCTGGAGTAAATCACTTAACCCTAATCCTTGGACCCACCTATTCATATCAATTTTTGCAATTCGCTCCACAATCAAAAAATAACAGAAAAGAAACAAGGGATGGTTGTGGGAAGGATACAATTGTTATACTGATTCATTCACTCCAAGCACTCCTTCTAGCCTGCGGGGTTTTCTTATTTTTTTTGTTATTTTTGCCTGACTACAAGAATATTGACGTTGTCGTCGTCGTCCTTCGTTTGGATGATGATAAAGTGCCACACCAAACCGCATTTTTATATATGCTAGATGCCTGGCAATCGACTGTCGTCAGTCGTCAGTCGGCGGGTGCATATTTATGCACAGTTCAAAGATCAAAATGAATATTTTATTTGATTTGATTCCTGCTTGGCTGAGCTGCTACAAGAAAAGCATTTTTAAGCGCGCGCCAGAAACGCGCAATCCTTGGTACCATAATAAAGTCCTTGGAGAGCATCAGCCACCAGCATCGGGCCAATTGTCTGTTTACGGATTTGAATACTCACCACGAGTATGAGTGGATGATTGAATACGAGTGAGTATGTGCTCTATGGACTGCGGCTGCGATTGTGTAGCAATGCGGCATGAGCTTCTTCTGTGTGTTAGCTCTGCTTAATGCGCTGTTAAAGCGAATGAAAATATATGCAAAGATTTATTAAAGCGATTTTTTTTACTGACTCAAAGGAGATCAAACTATTGTTGAGCCAAAAAAAAGTATAAATTGTTGCAGTGTATAGATAATTGAGGGTTTATCTAATAGTTATATGATTCTAGAATTTTTATAACTTCGATTGCAGTGATTTAAAGCAGTGGGAAATCTCTGCTGCAGCTTTATATATGTATAATCAGAGTTGGCAAAGACAGAACTGCAGTTCACGCCTATACAAAATAACCAAATATGGCAGCAAGACAAAGCAAAGGGTGTGAAGCGTAAAGTTTTCTCTGAGGATGCAAGCTAGTAGTTTTTGGGTCTGCTGTGGCCTGGTCACCGACTCGACTCGTTGCGTTCTCATTTTGCCGCTGCAAATCCATCAAACCATGGATGCTCCAAGGCTGCAGCGCATTTCACACGCTTCGCTGGAGTTGTGTAACTCAAATTGGCAGACAGACGAAGGGCGGCACAACAAGGAGACAGCCAGGACAAAGCTGAGAGTGAGAGGACAACGCAGGAAGCCTGTTCCAACCGAGACGGTGGCGTAGGCTGTGGCGGTGGAGGTGGCGGTGGCGGTGGCGGTGGCAGTGACGGCGTCGTCATGTAAAACTTTTTTGCCAACGCTGCTGGGCAAAACTTTCGCCGGCGTCGCTGAGCCTGCACAAAATGTGTGTCCAAAAAATGATTTGACTGCTTGAAGGGCAGTTGAGCTTTAAAAATATATATATTTCTGACTTGCCATATTGCTCATGTAGATATATGTATATGCATATACTTGTGCTAGCGAGATCCTTGCCTAAATGCGCCTAAATGAATTTTTGGCAAAACTTTTGCCAGTCACCTTTGAGCAAACTTTCGCAGTATGCCTCAAGTTTTTGGCCAAACATCGCCAAAGGCAAATGCAAGCTTGGTTTGTTGCACAACTTTTATAATTATTTGATTTGCAACACAATCACTCGTCTCGTCTAGGACGATGTGTGCAAATCCTTTCTTTGTCCTTCCTCACAATATGACAATATTTTTGCAACTTTTCGATAAGTAATTTGAAATGCATAAAGTTTCCTTTTCAACTGTTGTCATCACTTACAAATTTCTACTGCAAATCATCCGAATATTCATTAAAATACCCAAATTCATTTTAAATTAAATTTTATACGCTGACATGTGGAAAAAACACCTGTGGCCTAAGCAAACATAGACATCAAAGTGAGTTTACAGAATAAACACACGCGCCCTAATGTTAACAACCAAAATGATCTTTTTGTAGCGCGAGAGAAGATCTTTAAAATTTAAAATTCTCTTAAGCAAATGAAATTTCTACAGCTCAATGTTAAGTAACGACAGTTGTCTTCAGCCAATTGCTAAATGCGGTACGGCAATGCATTATCTCTGGGTATTTATCTTGGGAATCGTGTGTATGTCCAACTCTAGCTCTTCAACCTCAACTCACAAGGAAACTAAAGACAGTCCGAAGAGTTCATTAACGAGAGCAGCCTCAAGTGAGAACACATGGTTCTTAAGATCCGTCACACTTGGCGTTATGCCCCATCATCGCTTGAATACAACGGGCAACAAAAAGCAGACTTCATCGTGGGGAACAAACAGTACAAATTTTATGCAAAATATTTGGATAGTATTCTTTTTTGTCTATATTTGTTATTTAACTGTTACTTTGTTTTGAAATACAATAAATGAACTAATAATATGAAACAATAGAAATATTCTTTTTTTCTAGCGATTAGGTAATTGTAAATACATATTTTATAAGTAAATAATCAACATCGAAAATAACAACTTTTTTTTTAATAATTTTTTTAATGCAAATGTTTTGTATAAATTTATTCTTCAATCAATTAGAACCCAATACCGAAGGTTATATTGAAACTAGAGCAATGTTTAGTACATACAAAAATATCTGTAATATTTAGGATTCTTTAAAATTTAGCTGCGATTAGAATAAAATATGTGGGAGTTATTAAATAAATATTTTTTTAGGGCAAGAACGCCCTACTACGAGTCTTAGTTGCTTTGGCATCTGGTTTATTTTGCAGTCTATGGTACATTTTGAATTTATTACTGTATCAATATACTCAAAATAGCCATTGGTATATTGTTGGCACTTTTGCAGTATATTAATTTGATATATTTTTAAATTAATTCCGCACTATTTATACCCGCTACCCATAGGGTAGAGGGGTATTATAACTTTGTGCCGGCTGGAAATGTATGTAACAGGTAGAAGGAAGCATCTCCGACCCTATAAAGTATATATATTCTTGATCAGCGTCAACAGCCGAGACGATATAGCCATGTCCGTCTGTCCGTTTGTCCGTCTGTGTGTCTGTGTGTCTGTCCGTCTGTCCGTATGAAACACTGGATCTCAGAGGCTATAAGAGATAGAGCTATAATTTTTTTGACAGCATTTGTTATGTTTGCACGCAGACCAAGTTTGTTCCAAATTTTTGCCACGCCCACTTACGCCCCCGCAAATCAAAAATATCGAATAACAAGCGTAATTTTAAAGCTCGAGTTTCGATTTTTGGTATATACAATAACTACTATAGTAGTTATGATTCCTGAAAATTTGGTTGCGATCAGATAATTGTGGAAGTTATTAAAGAAATTCTTTTGTATGGGCGAAAACGCCTACTTACTAGGGGTCTGAGTTACTTTTGAATGCGGTACTGAATCGATATACCAAACATATAATTTGGTATACTTTTAGTATTTTTTAGTATTTTCGGTATATTTTGAAAATGATACCACAATATTTTGCCTTTATTAAAAATGAGTAGCGGGTATCCCACAGTCGAGCACACTTGACTGTAACTTTCTTACTTGTTTTGTTCAAAATGAGTAGGGGTATCTTACAGTCGAGAACACTCGACTGTAGCTTTCTAATATATTTTTGAATTGCTTCGTCGATTTAATCAAATTAAATACACTTTTTTTTAAATTGTTTCTTCTGTTTCAATTACATCAAATGTGGTATTAAAAATATAATTTAAAATCCATTTATATTCAACGAATAATAAGAAGCAGATCCCAAGGATTAGCTTATTACATTTATTCGCATTTATTTTTATATTGTTTTTTATTTATAAAATGCAATGAAATACCGTTAATTTCTAAAGAATAAACTCAACCCTTCGACTATTCCTTTTAATTACCTATATTATTCCTCTTTCGTGTATCGATTAATCATAAATTATGCTTTCGCTTCTACAAATCTTTAACGAGGCGTAACAATTCACCTAGTCAATTAATTGATTGCCTTTGGGGTTAGCGGTCAGTATTTCACATAATACATTAAATCTCTCAAGTTTTCCACTTGAGTTGTCAGCTTTTTTAGCATATTTTAAGCATTTCTCAGCGAAGCGACTTCAGTTTTCGATCCATCTCTAACTCCAACTCTATTTGTATTGGGCGACATGTGTTACCCATATGCTAAGTATGCCTAGCCTCAGACCCCGACGTGGAACCCTGTCGGCTGTTGCTTTCGTCAACTGCAACATAATTTATGACGCTTTCATTAAAAGCGACAAGCGAGACAAACGCCCACACACAATCACAATCACGACTGGCAACAAATGTCTGACTCAAACAACAGCAAAACTCCAAACTGCCACATGGACTCTCGACTCCAAAATTCGTGTGGTGTGTGTGTGTATGTGAGTGTGTTTAAAATGTGTTTTGTGTGCCGGGAAGGACGACTCCAGTGCAACTTGGTTACGTGTGCCAGACAGTTGTCAGGCGGCGTCGGAACGCCGTAGATGTCGGCAACATTTCACCCCGAACGGTGTCAATTTTTTAATGTCAAACGGTTAACTGGCATGCCGCTGCACAGCGAAAGGATCAGGAGCGATCCTGGTGGGCGGTGGCCACTGCCTCTGCCACTGCAGTCGCCGTCGCGCTCTGACATAATTAAAGGCCATTAATCACGTGTGCTGATTCAACAACGCCCACTCGCAAGGACTTCAGGTTGACCTCTCTCGTATCGTTTGGGGTTAATCAAGCCACTTGGGGCTGCAGGTCCTAGGCTGAATTTTAAATTGTGCAGCCAAGACAAGAGAGACCCCCATCGCAACATTGGTATCGCTTCCGTGTATCGCTCGCTGTATCTTCTGTTACAGAATGTGTCCAACTGGACAAATTCTTTTTACACATGCTTCGTTCTATTTTTTTTTTTCTTTTTTGTTTTTTTTTTATTATTTTGTTTTCGTTTTTCGCCTGATTTTGCCAACAATTTTTGTTTCTCTTGTTTTCAGTTTCCCTTAATTTTTCTTTTTTCAACCTTTTCTGCAGCAGCATTTTGGCGTCAATTAACGTTCTTTGTTGTGGCGTTACATTGGACACTTTTTCAGCCCGAACTCACACACAAACACAAACACACACACTCACACTCAAATATGGACTCACACTCATAGCCAAATCTATAGCTTCACGTAGATTGGATGTTGCGCTTCAATTCGCCTCAACGGATTTGCTTCCTGCGTAGAGGACTGCGAATAACGCTACAATTGTTAGATAGAAAATAATATTTTTGTAAAACGATTGAATTATTTATTTTATTTACTTTGCATTTTTTAAATTCTTTTTTTATTAATTTATTTATGTACATATTTCAAGTCATCAAGTTAAATTAAATCTTTTATATTGGAAAAACTGTAAAAATAATAAAAAATTAAAAAATTAAATTATGTTACGGTAAGTTATTATTTCTTTAATTATCAAATTAAACTAAAAGCAATATATTTTCAATCAAACCAAACTTATATTCTTCGTTAAAGTAACTACTTAACTTATATAAAAGAAAATTATTTATAGACAATTATAAATACAAAAATAGAAGTAAAGACAAAATGCTAATATATCACAATTTAATATTTTATATTTTTATATCGCTATATTTCATATTATTTTATTTACTTTATACTTATCTTCTCTCACGAGTCTTCTTTCAAAGTCCATATAACCTTGATTACAGCGCACTATTCAGCCCACTAAAAATGGCAAAAAAAAAAATAAATGAAGAACCCAACGATATGACAAAACAAATTCACAAATATTCGCCACACACACACACACAACCATAGACACACATACAACTCTCATCGCACACACTCATAGACATACATCGATAGGACAGCGATACCGAAACCGAAAGATATCGGGATATATTGATGCTACAGCAACGGCGCTTATATGGACTTATAGTCTCGCATATTGACCGCGATGGGGCATAGTCAGCGACACCTTCGCTACAACACGCTGAACCCACGCTGATGCCTCTCACAATTCCCCAATCCTCCAATGCCAATCCCTGAAATGCTCGATGCCCAATCCTCGTGACTGTGGCTGAAGCAGGAAGTAAAGGGAGCGCCTATGGGACGCTTGGGGATTGATTTTTAACGAGCGACAACGTGACGTTGGACGCTAGTGAAACCATCGAAGCGCTATGAATGTTTTGCCCGCTTGAATCTTGTATAAAAAATTATGGAAAAACAATTTTTAATGGACATAAACTGCTGCAATTGGTCGCCATGTGTCTGCATTAAAGAGTTAAAAGTGCATAAAAATGATGGAAATACGAGTGCGAGTATTTTGTTTAAATTGCTGCACGGACTTTTGGCCTTCAAGTGGCCAATTAAACGAGAAACGCAATTTTTATACCCGCTACCCATAGGATAGCGAAAGTATATATATTCTTGATCAGCGTGAACATCGGATACGGTATAACCATGTCCATATATCTGGCTGTCTGTCTGTCCGTCTGTCCGTTTGAAATACTGGATCTAAGAACCTATAAAAGATAGAGCTAAACTTTTTATTTAAAAAATACTTTTGTATGGCGAAAAGGGCTATTTACTTAGGATCTTAGTTGATTAGCTGACAATCTGGTATAATTTACACTATATTCAATATACCAAATATACCATTTAGTATATTACTATTTTGTATTCTATGGTATATTTTAAATGTAATGTAATATTGATATACCAAATAGAGCCCTCAGTATATTTTAACATTTTGTGGTACATTTTGTATGTATTTATAGAATATGGTTTTATTGAAAATGGGTAGCGGGTATCTTACAGTCGAGCCCACTTAACTGTAGCTTCCTTACTTGTTTATTTTTGCGTTGGCCCTGGGATTTGTGCCAATGACATTTAACGCAAGGCAATTGCCATATGGATTATCATTTGAATGGTCAATTGATTCGTCGGCTATCACATTTCCAAATGCTAATCAGTGTCGGCTGTCTGACTAAACAGACAAGCAGACCAAAATCAACATGACTGCCAGCCAATCGAGTCTAGATCTTGAAATAATACACAAAACACCAGACAAGCCACAGTCTGCAATTGAAGAGGTGTCTCTAATCTGAGGGTAACATTTAAATTTCTGCCAACCAAAAGCTACTTTGTGGCTTTAAGCAACAACAACAAGAACAATAACAACAACAATGGCTAAGTACCAAAGTAAACATGGCATAGATGTCGCCAAGGGTGCGAGGGGCTAGTGTGGAGAGGCGGCCAAAGTTTGACCACATAAAAGGCGACGGCTACGGCTACGGCTACGGCTACGGCGACCCGGCGAAACTTTATGCAAAATGCCCGCGGGCAATGCACACACATGAAGCTAGACTGGAGAGGGAGGAGAAGAGAATGGAGGGGAGCGACACGCTCTATGTGTTAATTTGGTTGGACGTAATTGTAACTTGGCATGCGAGGGCGCAAACTGGAAAAGTGTTTTAATTGAATTATTTTCATTGTCGCCCCAACCGAAATCCTACTACTACTTCTGTTCCCAGCTCCACTGCCTTCTGGCATTATTAACTTTTTCTTGTTGCTACAATTTATGCAAACTTTCTAAAAAAAAAAAAAAAGAAGGAAAAAATGAAAAAGAAAAACACACAAAAAATAAAGAACGCACCACCCCAATTGCAACAAAAAGTTAAATGAGTTAAGCGAGCAATTTTATGAGCATGTCGAAAGTTTCACAAATGCCCCACAATAAAACAAGGCAACCAATTGTGTGGGATGCTCCGACTCGTTACCAGTTAACAGTTACCAGTTACAGAGCTACCCGTTACCGTTACCAGTTACCCATTTGCCACTTGCCACTTTGCCAGCTACGATTACCTTTTGTTAGCCCGCGGGCCAAGCAACCCTCGACTCGAATTTGTACGTGAGTTTTACTTGTCTAATTGTTTGTAAATGCAGTTTGTGTAGCCAGAGAGCAGTTTCTGAGGAAAGAGTCGCATGTGAAATCAATGAATTTGCATCTATCTCGCACTCATTCCCTGTCTCTATCTATCTTTCTATTTCATTGGAAATATCTCCTTTTACCTGTCACTCTCTCTCTCTCTCTCTAGAAAAAGTTTAGTTGCAAAGTTTTCGTAAATTTTATTGCGGTTGCCTGACAAGTATTTGTCGATAGTTTACAAATTGGAAATCTTACAACAAATTCCAACACACAATTATGTAGTTGTCAATCACTCTTACACTACTATTGAGATTAATTTAATTAATTGATGCACACCTATTTACGTGTATTTAAAACTTATATATTTAAAAGTTATAAAAAATTGGATTATTTCTGGATTCCAACTTTATTTTTTTTTAATTTTATGTAGAGGGTTTGAAATAGTCAGAAAATATATATAATATGTAATATTTTAGTAAATTATGATATTTTTTAATAAAGGAAAATCATTGTTAGAAATGTATCACCAAAAATAATTAATATTTTTTTTTAACAAAAGTTTGAATAAATAAAGAATTCATTATACATATAACATAAAATACTATTCAATTTTAAAATTATGTTGTGAAAGTATAGAGTTCTTGAACAATTAAGAGTATATAACTGCATTTAATAAAAACATTATTATTAAAGAAGGATCATTGTAAGAAATGTATTAATCATACTAAAAGTATTTCAAATTTTATGTTGCAAAATTACAAAAAGAAAAGAATTTATGACCTCACAAGATACAATTCTACACAATTAAAAAAATCATATATAGGGTTCTTGAAAAAGTCAAAATATAATATATAAATTTTGAATCATTGCATTTAATAAATAAATCATTGTTATAAATTGAATAATCAAAGCTAGAATAATACAATATTTACTTTACAAAACAACAAATAAGAATGTATTGCTTAACTGCATACAAAACAGCATACTACTGAAAAATGATTTTCTTAAATTCGAAGCGCCGTTTATCAAGTGAAAGCTGCACATCAAAATCCAATTATAGGAACCTACATAGTCGCAATTATTTGACCCATAACTTTTGCAAGCCATAACAAAGTTATGCCACACACCCAAACACACACATGAAACACGCACACACACACACACATGCAACACGCACACACACATACTCACATGTTGAAAATTGCACACTAGCACACCATAATCCCCTGCACATTCTTATCGCATCAGCCAAAAACATTTTCAATTTCAATAGGCTAACGAGTTGTTTTTTTTATGCTTCTTTCGTTTCTATCAGAAAAAGAGCAAAGCGTCTAAAAATTTGCTCGCCGAAAAGGCCAAATGCAAATGGAAAATGCCGAAAAGCGGCCAAAAGAGCAGCAGCAAGTGAAACAACAACAACAACAACGGCAACGAAATAAGCCATTCACACTTTCAAATGGGTCGACTGACTGACTGCCCGTGTGTGTGTGTGTGTTTGAGTATGTGTGCAAGTGTATGTGTGTGGGTGTGAATTCTAATTCAAAGGCCAAACAGCAGCCACAATGGCAACACGTCGTCCCCGTCCAAGGCAACCCAATCAAAAAATGGCAACTGGTTGGCAGGTACAGGGAGAGGAGGAGTTTTTTTCGGGGTAGTGGATAGGTGAGGGTTAGCTGTGGAGATGGAGGGTCGAGTGTGGAGAGAGCTGCAAAGCGCAGGACGATGTGCAAAATGTTCTTAATTCTCAATTCATATGCAAATTTATTTTATCGCCAGCGTTGCTGCTGCTGTTGCTGCCTGCAACAACAATGAAGGATTGTGGCTGCCTGCCTGACTGACTCTGCTGGGCAGAGTGGAAATCATCCATGCACACACACACACACACACACCAACACAAGCACATACACCCACACATCCACACACACACACTTACATACATATATGTGGAGTCATGGCCCCCAAAACTTCACAGTGTGCATGGGGCTTGACTTTTGTGGCTGAGTTTGGTTTGCCTGTGGGGACGAAAGAGAGGCTGCCAGAAAGTGAGAGGGGACTGCCAGTACCAGCGGGGGTGCTGCCAACTCGTTATTGCTTGTAACTGTGCATTTCATAGCCCATTTTGGATTTTGTATAGCGACCCAGCCTTTTTGCAGCTTTGTAATTGATCGCACACATTACAAATTGGAAGCCATTCGAGCAGTGCTTAAATGCCAGCTTTTTAAGTAGGCAACAAATAATTGCAGCCACTGTGCGATGCGCTTTCTCTCTCTCTCTCTCGCTCTATCTATCTCTCGGTCGCTTTTAAGTGCATCATCAGCATTAGACAGTCGCTTAACTGTCGCCATAATCAACACTTGGCCATAATTAAAAGCTCACGCAACATTTGCTTTGCCACTTCTTGGCTTGTCCACTAATTGCCTGGGTGCCAGAAGTCGACACACGTTGCAAGTAATGATTATTATAGCCAGGATCTGGCTGCCAGGCTGCTTCTATTCTGTTGCACAACGCGAAAGCTTTCGCTGGCAATTGCCAAGTGCCAATTAGCAAGCAAAATAGATTGTAAATTTTAATGATATACACGGACCATCAGCACAAGTGGCTTTTCCGGCTCCTGCTTTTTTTTGCTTTTTATTTTGCTTTTCATTTCTTTTGCTGTGTTGAGACACTTTCAAAAGGCAACTCCTTTTTGCAAAAGGAGTCAAAAGACGTTGACCGCTTGCTGCATCATTGAATATAAAATACACTAACAGACTAACTACACTATACTACACAATTCCACTTGTTTTTGTGTATGTGTCTGTATGTCCACTTCAATTAAAAAGACTTTCACCCGTTGTGCAAAAACGGAGGCTAAAAGACTTGAAAAACACTTCCGCCTTACTTTTGCAATCCTTTCTTCTACTTTAGTGCTGGCTGCGCTTTGGTAAACGTTTGCAATTGCTTTGAAATTGCGCAGACGTGCCGTGCAGAGCCAAACCAAGTCAAGGCGAGCCACGTCACAGACAGAGCAAGAAAAAAGTGTCTACCTTCAGTCCAAGCGACGGCCATTGCAGCACAACATGACTTCCGCTTCCGTCTCGTTTCGCCCATGTGTGTGTGGGGAAGTAAAATCAATTCAAAGCCTGCCACGCTGCTGCTATACTACATACTGCTTCTCAATTGCCCTTTTTTGTCATCAGCATCAACATCAACATCAACGCTTCCTCATCGTCATCATCAGCTCCTTCATTGCCATTGACATTGCCATTGCCACTGTCATTGCCTTTTCAATTCGCATTCCCCTCTCCCCTCTCCATGACCATTCCCATTCCCATCATCTCTCAATTGTCGACCCTTTTGCTTGTCCAGCCAAGTCAGTTGGAAATATGTCGCCAATGTCTTCCTCAATCGAAATGGCCAAGCGGCAAACCCTTTTCGCAATGTCCTGTCCCAACAAGCAACGTCTTAAAACAAGAACTTGCCCATTAACAGCGATTCTTTGTGGCACACTCCCAGCATGGAGTTTTCAAGTGCCTTACAATGAATGCTTTAATAGAGTAAATATAAATAAAAAATAAAATAAACACAAATAGAGCAATTTTAAACCAAACAATTAAAAGAGTAACTTTCCATTACTATACCTTGATTCAATAAATAACATAACATAGACAGCCTATTTACCTTTTGTGTCTAGCACAAAAAAATGTGGTGTCTGTGCTTAAGTGTTACACAAATTTGTAAAATAAAATATCTATTTAAACAACTGTTTCAAGATGAGCTACCTGATTTTTGCCTCAAACGATCAAACCGAGTGCTATAAAAGCCTTGTAACTTTTGCAATCTAATCATTAAGAAACTCAACAATGCGTTTTACACTGGCATTAGTGATCGCTCTCGCCAGCTGCCTGGTCGTTGCTAGATGCGCTACCACCACTGGCTCGTCAACCTCGCCTACAACCGGTTCTTCGACGACTCCAGCGGCAAGCAGTTCCACGACTCCAGCAGCAAGCTCTTCCACGACTCCAGCAGCAAGCTCTTCCACCAGTCCATCTACAAGTCCCTCCACCAGCTCCACAAGTCCCTCCACCAGCTCCACAAGTCCCTCCACCAGCTCCTCAACAAGTCCTTCTACCAGCTCCTCAACAAGTCCTTCCTCGACCTCATCCACAAGTCCTTCCACAAGTACCTCAACCAGCACCAGCACCACAGCCGAAACAACTGAGGAACAAAGACTTCAACTCCTAGAAATTCTCGAAATCTTGAGAGAGAGACGTGCGCAAGCAGCCCTTAGACGTGAACGTGGAGAAGGCGGCTTCAGGCGTGGCCGCTTAGAAGGTGGCTTCAGGCGTCGACGATTTGGCAGAGAGAGGATCGCACGTCGCGGTTGATTGACCTGAGCAGCAATCTAAGAATAAAAATTCACTAATAAAAAATGATTTAAATAAAAGATTACTTACAAAAGCATAATTATGTCATTAAATTATTGTATCATATATTTTATTTATAAATCATCCAAATCGAGACACGTTTTTGGTACGTCTTTGCAAATATCTGTTTAGGAATTGCCAAAAATTTTCTTTCATAAATATTTTTGGCATATGTCTTTAAATAATAATTGCAAAACAAATATAGTCAAGTTTGCTAAGCACACTTAAAATGAGTAAACAATATCTGACAACAAAGCAATGCAAAAACATCAGAGCCGAACAAAAAATATATTGAAACAACTGATTTTATTAAAGAACACTTGTGACGTGGACAATTTAGACAATCAATGAATTTGCTATAAAAGACGGACCATTTTCTCAGTCTAATCATTAAGAAACTTCACAATGCGTTTTGCCTTCGTTTTACTTTTTGCTCTCGTCAGCGGCCCGATCCTTGCTAGATGCGCCGCAACGCCTACCGCCTCTTCAACAACCCCGACAGCCAGTTCTACTACTCCAACATCAAGTACTCCCACAGCGTCAAGTTCCACCAGTCCAACGACCAGTACTTCCACTAGTCCTACCAGTAGTACTTCTACTAGTCCTACCACCAGTACTTCCACCAGTCCCTCAACAAGTACTTCGACTAGTCCTGCCACCAGTTCAACAACGACTTCTACCAGCCCATCCACAAGTACTTCGACCAGCACCACAAGCACATTTACTAAGGCAGAAAGACGTCGCCTATTGAGAATTATCGCTAACTTGAGAGCTGAGCGTCGGACTTTGAGAACTCAGCTTCGCAACAAAGCAGTTCGTACAGTCGTAATCCGGAAAACTCGTGTCGTCAAAAAGAAAAGTGGCTGAAGAATTGAGAAATCTCTCAAAATCGAAAAATATATTTTCACGTCCGTATAAATAAAATGCAAAATATTCAAGAATAATAACTTTGTTTAATATTTTGTGGGATGTTTGTAGACTTTCCAATTACTTTTTAATGTTGATTACAAAAAGACTACGTAACTTAATCTAATGTGTGTCCAACATTTAACTCCCATTTTTGCAATAATTTCTTATAACATTGTTGAACACATTTTATTAATAGCTTCTTAATCAATAGCTTCAAGGATTTTGAGCACCAACATCTAGAGTAAATCCTTTCTCTCAGATTCTGTGAAATCTTCTTAATTGCCTTTAGTAAAACGATGGAGTTTCTGATATTGTCTTAAAAATTAATTCATATATGCAAATATGATAATATTTAGAACAATAATAGAAATTTTCCACTAGCTAAAAACACTTCAGGTAAATTAAACTATTTAAACTATTTAAATAATTGTTTTTTATTTCGCCCAAAATTTGTACACACATGTATTAAGTTAGAAATTTTTCAAATGGAACGTCTTATTGAAACAACTAATTTTATTTACCAACAATTGTCGATTCAAAATAAAACTATTTTGCTATAAAAGTCGTGTAACTTTCGCAATCTAATCATTAAGAAGCTTAACCATGCGTTTTACATTGGCTGTAGTGATCGCTCTCGTCAGCTGCCTGGTTGTTGTTAGGTGCGCTGACACCGCATCTTCGGATACTTCCGCGACCTCATCAGCAGATCCGAGCACTGGCTCGAGCTCTTTAGACACCACTTATTCAGACTCTACTCCTTCGGACTCCACATCTTCCGACACCAGTTCCTCTGATACCAGTTCCTCTAACAGCAGTTCCTCTGACACTAGTTCCTCTGACAGCAGCTCCCCAAACACCACTGAATCTACAGAAGCTGAAAGACTTCAGCTTTTGAAAATCCTCGAGCTCTTGAAAGAACTCAATGCAGAAAAACGTCGTCTTAATCGCGGTTAATAGGCCTAAACTTTAATCTAGGATCTCTTCTTAAGAGTCCAAGTATACAAATTGAATTCAATGAAATTATTAAAATGATAATTACTTGTTATTTATTACATTACATTACATAACATTATTACAAAAATCTAAAAACTGAATATAATGATATTGTGAATTTTTCCAAATTTTTTAGAAGACCTTATCTTTACCACAGTTGATCGTCTCGTTAGCTGCCTGTTTACTCGTTGTTATGTGCGATACCATAGCGAGTCCTCTTATCGGACTCTTAACGGATTCTTCCCCGAGTCCTTCAACTCGTACCTTCACCAGTCCGTCAACAAGTACTAATTTTCACTTTTGATTTTAGAAATTATAGAATTTTATTAAATTAAAGGGGATTGTGAAATGTTTAATTTTGTTTTTAATAATCTGATATTTGTTGGATACTTGGCTGCGGAAGATTCTCTGTTAATCTTCGAATCTATAATGATGCAAATATGTTATCTGACATCATTGACAAATTATCTGATATTATTCCAATAAAAAGCCAGATTTCAATTTTTGTTATCGTATAAGCAAATAAGAAATCTCGATAATTAGATACTTGCTATAAAACCAATAAGAATACTAAAATATACAAAAATCTTTTTTTTATTTTATCAATTTTTTATTATATTTAAAATATACCATAGAGAACAAAATAAACCAAATAGTCAACCGAAGTCATTAAGCAGCTTGTATCAATAAAATTATTTTTTTTTTTAATTCAATAAAAAACTTAACCAAACTTTTAAAAGTCTGGAAAACTAAGCTTGCTATTTATTTTTGCGTAGGCGGAGGTGGGTGTTGCAATAATCTAAAACAAATTTGAATCGCACTATAGTTTCTTTGGTGAAAGCGTTACAAAAACTACCAGAATATGATAATTCCGTTTGGAGCTCATAGGATTTAGGATTCCTTTAATATATAGGTCTTGTAAAATGCTCATCCCACACAAACATTTATGAGTTTCTTACTAATATACGCATTGGCCCCAACCAAAATAAATTTAAAAACCGAGCAATTGTTTTATGTCTACTCATATGTTTCACATGCTTTACAATAATTGCAGTATGTTATGAATAGACCGAACACAAATAAGGGAATCCTTAACTCAAAAATAGTAACTTTCCATTACTACACCATAATTCTTCAATAAATAAAATAAAGAGTGTATAAGTATACAATTTGTTTCTAGTAAAAGAAATGTGAAAGCTGTGCTTAAGTATTACAGAATTAAAAAAATATCTCTATTTAAACAACTGTTTTAAGATGAGCTACCTGATTTTTGCCTCAAACGATCAAACCGAGTGCTATAAAAGTCTTGTACTTTTGCAATCTAATCATTAAGAAAGTCAACCATGCGTTTTACATTGGCATTAAGTAGTGATCGCTCTCGTCAGCTGCCTGGTCGTTGCTAGATGCGCTACCACCACTGGCTCGTCAACCTCGCCTACAACCGGTTCTTCGACGACTCCAGCGGCAAGCAGTTCCACGACTCCAGCAGCAAGCTCTTCCACCAGCCCGTCTACAAGCAGCTCCGCCAGTTCATCTACAAGTCCCTCCACCAGCTCCACAAGTCCTTCCACCAGCTCCTCAACAAGTCCTTCCTCGACCTCATCCACAAGTCCTTCCACCAGTACCTCAACAAGCACCAGCACCACAGCCGAAACAACCGATTAAGAAAGACTTCAACTCCTAGAAATTCTCGAAATCCTGAGAGAGCGACGTGCTCACCAAGCAGCCCTCAGGCGTGAACGTGAAGAAGGTGACTTCAGGCGTCGACGATTTGGCAGAGAGAGGTTCGCACGTCGCGGTTGATTGACCTGGGCAACAAGCTAAGGGCCAAAATTGCAGAATCTATTTTCATTTCGATTTAAATAAAAGACTACTAACAAAAGCATAATATAGTAATGTCATTAAATTATTTTATTAATAAATCATTCTAATCTAAACACGTTTTCACTATGATTTGCAAATATATTTTTTGGAATTCTTTCATAAATTTTTTTGGCATATGTCTTTAAATAATAAATGCAAAACAAATATATTCAAGTTTGCTAAAAACGCTTAAAATGAGTAAACAATATCTGACAACAAAGCAATGCAAAAACGTCAGATCCGAACAGAAAATATAATATATTGAAACAACTGATTTTATTACAGAACACTTGTGACATGGAAAATTTAGACAATCAATGAAAGTGCTACAAAATTAAGACAATCAATGAAATTGCTAGAAAATACGAACAACTCTCTCAGTCTAATTATTAAGAAACTTCACAATGCGTATTGCCTTCGTTTTACTTTTTGCTCTCGTCAGCGGCCCGATCCTTGCTAGATGCGCCTCAAGAATTTTGAACACCAACATGTTGAGTAAATCCTTTCTCTCAGATTCTGTGATATCTTCTTAATTGCAATTATGATAGTAATACAATTGAACGTTTGCTATTGTTTTCAAAATAAATTCATGTATGCAAATAAGAAACTAAAAACACTTCAGGTAAGTTAAACACATTTAAATATTTGCTTTTCATTTCCTTTACATTACATTCAAATATAACGTCTTATTGATACAACTGATTTTATTTACCAACAATTCAACTTTTTAATGTACATACAAGACAACACAATTTCGCTATAAAAGGCTTGTAACTTTCGCAATCTAATCATTAAGAAGTTTAACCATGCGTTTTACATTGGCTTTAGTGATCGCTCTCGTCAGCTGCCTGGTTGTTGTTAGGTGCGCTGACACCGCATCTTCGGATACTTCCGCGACCTCATCAGCAGATCCTAGCACTGGCTCGACTTCTTCAGACACCACTTCTTCAGACTCTACTCCTTCGGACTCCACTTCCTCGGTCTCTACTCCTTCGGACTCCACATCTTCCGACACCAGTTCCTCTGATACCAGTTCCTCTGACACTAGTTCCTCTGAGAGCAGCTCCCCAAACACCACTGAATCTACAGAAGCTGAAAGACTTCAGCTTTTGAAAATCCTCGAGCTCGTGAAAGAACGCAATGCAGAAAAACGTCGTTTACTCGCCGGCCGCTTTCACATTGGTGTGGTTGTAAACAATCGTCTTAATCGCGGTTAATATAGGCATAGACTTTAAACTAGGTTCTCTTTTTTTAAGAGTCAAAATATGTAATTTGAGTTCAATAAAATGATATAAATACACTCCTGCCCAAAATTATGCGACACCTCTAAATTTTTTGTTTCGGCGCTTGTGGCAGAATGGGAAAACGAAAAATATCAAAACAAAGTATGAGGAATGATAGCACAAAGGGTAATGCACAAAATGATATATATTTTTGACTCTGTTTGGATCTCCCGTTTTCAATTAACGGTAAAAAAAGCACACACGCTTCGATTTTAGCTAGGCTGTACGTGTATCAAAACTATACGACACATTTCAATTTTGGCTGCTAGAGCGAAAAATTTGATGGGAATTTAATTTTTTTATAGTTTTATGAAACATTTAATAAGTTTCAAATAAAATGCCGCATGGTTGCATATTAAATAATGAAGAAAATGGAAGAAATAAAGCTAATAACGATGACGGCTTCAATATAAGCCAAATATCGAAGATGTTGGGTCAAATTTGATGTGTGATCACCAAATTTTTATGTGATATAGATACATACGGTTTTAAACGTAGCTCCGGCAGAAAACCCAAACAGTTTGATAGTGATAAACGACACACAATAAAAAAAATCAACCAATTCATTTGCATCATACTCCTCCCCTCAGTTGACTATCTGGCGAACTTCCAAACCTCGGATAATATTGTAAGAAGAGTTTTAAGAAAGACTTAGTACCTAAAACACCAAAAAAAAAATTACGTCTTCAAAAAAAATTGAAAATAAACTGGGTACTCGGTATGGAAATTCACCTTCATTTTGTTTATGAAGATTTTATCAATATTTCTCACTAAGATAATTTTTTCTGATGAGAAAATATGCAATCTGTATGGCATAGATGGGTTTCGACATTATTGGCGAGATTTTCGTAGAGATCCCCTTATGTTTTCAAGGCGCAATTTCCGAGGTGGATTCGCAATGGCTTGGAGAGCCTTCCATGCATCTGAAACGCATTATCTGTGCTTCACAAGCTCACGAATGAATATAAAAAAGTATTAGAGAATCGTCTTCTACCATTTTTGGAACATAACGAGAAAAAAATATTGTTTTTATGTGGGATAAGGAATTTATTCATAAATGCAAAGGAACGCAACGGGGTTTTAAGGAGCATTACATAAATGTTTTGAATTGCCCAGTCTACTTTCCTGACCTTAACCCAATATAAAACAGATGAAGTATCTGAGCCAGTCGAATTTATGCCGACAACAGTAAATTTGAGACCGTCGATAGTCTTAAACGTAAGATTTTGATGCAATGGTCTTTCCCAGGCCAAATAATTAAAAAAAAATTAATTAATTCAGTGTCTAAAAGAATTTTTGAACTACAAAAAAGATCAAAATGCTATTATTAACTAAATATCTTTAATAATTAATCAAAAAATAAATAAAATATTGTTCTGTAAAATTATAACAAGAAGATCGCTGTCATTGTGAGTGTATTAGATCCTTTACATTTACATACGTTTTTCTAAATCTGTTCATATTGAATACTCCAATACTGTTGACCTCGGCGACCTAAATCTTGACGTTCTTTTGGGGGTGTTGTCGTCATGGATCGCACAACCTTGCTGCAGGCTAAATGGGCTTGGACATATTGAGCCGAAAGTACTACTCGAGATGAAACAACGCTCGTCTGCCAAAAGATTGGAGTTGTATGAATTCAACGCACACGATAAGCATTGTATGAGCTTACGAGTATCAGAACATGGCGTTGCTTCACGTTTCATTAAAAGTGTGTAATTACCAAATAACTAAACTCTTACCTAAAATTATAGTATTATTTCAATTACGGAATATTCCAACATATGAATGTTTCAAAATGTAAATAAATTGATGACACGCGAAACCAATCCTATTGTATTATGTCTCTGTGATTTTTTTAATAGATCAGCAAATCTCTATTGATACAGCTGGTTATAGAGACATTTTTCTTTTTGATGATCATCGAATTTTGCTATATAAGTCTGCCAACTTCCTCAATACAATTATTAAACAGCGTAACAATACGTTTTGCCCTCGTTTTAGTTTTTTCGCTGAGGGCACAATACTACTGGGGGCACAACAGGCTCAACGGGTTCTACCGGCAGCACAACGGGTACTACTGGAAGCTCAACGGGTACTACCGGCAGCTCTACGGGCACTACCGGTAGCTCATCATCGACCCCAGCGGGCAGCTCAATATCCACATCGTCAAGCACCCCAGCAGTTAGTTCTTCCACCAGTACTTCCTCCAGTCCTTCTACCACCCATCCACAAATACTTCTTCTTCCGATACCAGTTCCAGTACCACAAACGATTCAGCGGAAGTCGAAAGACTTCGCCTATTGGAAATACTTGATCGTCTGAAAGCTCAACGTCGCCGCATGAGAAACGAGCTTCGCAAATCAAGAGCTCGTGCAGCCGCGATCCGAAGAAGGCGCAATGCTGCGGCTAATAGGCGCCAACGCCAACGCAGTGGTAGGCAAGTATAATTATTGTTGTTTTTCATTAATTGCTATACCGACAATCTTCCGATAAATATGGAATATATTTGACTCTTACATATTTTAAGAGTACATATAAATGTAAAACTTAGTTAACCTGAAGTGCGATCTTAATTATAATGTTGTTGCTATGTTAATAAAAACAAGTAAGAAATCTACAGTCGAGTGTACTCGACTGTGAGATACCCGTTACCCATTTTGAATAATAGAAAATTTTGGTATTTTTCTTCAAATATACCGAATATACTGCAAAATACTAAAAACGATATCGATATAATACCGCACAATATACCAGATTGTCAACCAAAGCAACTAAGACCCCTAGTAAGTAGACGTTTTTGTCCATACAAAAGTATTTCTTTAATAAAATCAGGACTCATAACTACTATAGTAATTATTGTATACTCCAAAAATCGCAACTCTAGCTTTAAAATTACGTTTGTTATTCGATGTTTTTGATTTGCGGGGGCGGAAGTGGGCGTGGCAAAAAATTTGAAACAAACTTGATCTGCGTGCAAACATATGGACATATGGCTGTTGATGCTGATCAACAATAGATGTACTTCATAGAGTCGGAGATGCCTCATTCTACCTGTTACATACATTTCCTGCCGGCACAAAGTTATAATACCCTTCTACCCTATGGGTAGCGGGTATAATTAGCTGACTAAGTAAGCAACAGGCAAATGAGCTGACCATGAGATATCCGCTACCAATATTCAATTAAATTTTAATAGTGAAAAGGATATATTATCATTGAAATATACCAAATTGATATACCAAAAATATACAACAAAAATTACCATAGTTGTTTGAATATACCAGATTTTCAACCAACTAAATTAATGGCTTCATTGTCAATTATTTCTTCAATAACTTTTAAGTTTTTATCCGATTGCATCCCCAGTTTCAGGAAACATAAGGTCAGTAGTCATAATTGTTGTGCCAAAAATTTGTTTACTATTCTCTAAAAAAATCTAAATAAATCTAGATTAAATCTTTTAATCTTTGCTAAACATTTCTCCGATCATACGAGGACCTGAATACGGCGTGCTTCATGATTCATTTAAAGTTTATAGTTAATTAAAGCTCAGTATCTACTTTAAAATGTAGTCGTCTTTTAATTATGGAATATTCCTAGCATGCGCAACATATGTTTTCAAATATTTGCTTTATACAAAAACTAAAACCATCCAAAACAAATTCACTTTTCACAGACAAAACATAACATCACACAAAAGATTTCCATTTGCCATTTTAGCACTTATATAAGCACTAAGAAAACAATTTTATTATATAGTTATTATTCAATGTCCCTGTGATTTTAAAATCAAAAAATCTCTATTGAAGCAGCTGATCGTTCTCTTATTGAACATCGAATTTTGCTATATAAGTCTGCCAACTTTGTCAATTCAATTATTAAACAGCTTAACAATGCGCTTTGCCTTCGTTTTAGTTTTTGCTCTCATCAGCGGCCCGATCTTTGCTAGATGCGCAACAACTGATACTACTGGCAGCTCCACGGATACTACCGGTAGCTCAACAGGCAGCTCAACGGACACGACCGGCAGCTCTACTGGCAGCTCAACAGGCAGCTCAACCGGCAGTTCAACAGGCAGCTCAACTGATACTAGCGGTAGCTCAACAGACAGCTCATCATCCACCCCAGCAGACATCTCATCATCCCCGTCTTCAGGCACCCCGACATCTAGTTCTTCCACCACTACTACCAGTCCTTCCACCAGTCCATTAACAAGTACTGCAACCAGCAACCCATCCACAAATACTTCTTCTTCTAGCACCACAAGCGATTCAGCAGAAGCCGAAATACTTCGCGAAACAATTCAGCGCTTGAGAGCCGAACGTCGCCGATTGAGAAAAGAGCTTCGTAGATCAAGAGCTCGTACAGCCGCGATTCGAAGAAGGCGCAACGCTGCGGCTATTAGGCGTCAACGCCAACGCGCAAATAGGATCAATCGCCGTGGTTGAAGGATCCAGTGAAGGCGCTTAATATAGATAATTTTAAGTTAAGAAAATATAAATAAGCAAGCATAGTTTTTTTTATATCAATAATTGGTAATTTTACATATTTTCTTTAATCATTTTTAAGTCTTTTATCTAAGCGCCACCTAATTGTCATCATCATAAAGACTGTGCCTATAAGTATATGTGCGAAAAAAAAAAACTTTGGAGATTTGATTTGAATAAAATGCTAATAATGTTTGTAGTATTATATACTATATATACATACGTAGCCATACATTCATCATAAAAACAAGTAAGAAAGTTACAGTCGAGTGTGCTCGACTGTGAGATACCCGCTACCCATTTTTAATAAAGGCAAAATATTGCGGTATCATTTTCAAAATATACCGAAAATACTAAAAAAATATACCAAATGGTATGTTTGGTATATCGATATAGTACACCATTCAAAATATACCATAAACGGCACAATGTGCCAGATTGTCGGCCAAAGCAACTCAGACCCCTAGTAAGTAGGCGTTTTTGCCCATACAAAAGTATTTCTTTAATAACTTCCACAATTTTTATCTGATCGTAACCAAATTTTCAGGAATCATAACTACTACAGTAGTTATTGTATATACCAAAATTCGTAGCTTTAAAATTACACTTGTTATTCAATTTTTTTGATTTTCGGGGGCGGAAGTGGGCGTGGCAAAAATTTGAAACAAACTTGATCTGCGTGCAAACATAACAAATGCTGTCGAAAAAATATTATAGCTCTATCTCTTATAGTCTCTGCGATCCAGTGTTTCATACGGACGGACGGACAGACGGACATGGCTAGATCGTCTCGGCTGTTGACGCTGATCAAGAATATATATATTGGGTCGGAGATGCCTCGTTCTACCTGTTACATACATTTCCTGCCGGCACAAAGTTATAATACCCTTCTACCCTATGGGTAGCGGGTATAACAAGGGACTAGACTCTCAACTCGTATGGGGGTCCACATACAATGTAATGGCGATCTAATGTGTAAAAATAAATTTTTTTTTTTATGAAAATATTAGATATTAAGTGCCGTAAAGAATATTATTTAAAACAAGTAGAAAGCTGCAGTCATTTTGACTGTACTAGACGCTACCATCCAAACAACTCCAATATTCCAATCCTCAACAGATTGGAGGAAGTGTCTATTATGGATTGAACGTTTAATGAAGACTGTTGTCCTCGGCCACCTGTACCTTGCCGTCTGTTTGGGGTTGATGTCGTCTTGAATCTCACAATCCTCGATGCAGGCTAAAGGGGTTTGGACATCTTACGCCAAGGGTACTATTTGACCTAAAAATCGATCGTCTCCCAAAGAATTGGAGTTGCGTGTACTCTACGTATACGTATGATGTATGTATTGCGGACTTTCCTCCTTACTAATCATTTGTGGGAGCATACGAGTTTAATTAAAAGTAAATTTGAATTAATTACTAACTCAGCACCTATGTATCTAAAAATGTTGCCTTATTTTAATTACGGAATATTCCTAACATGCAAAACGTATGTATAATATGTTTCAAATTATTTACTTTGTCAATAAATTGGGAACACTCAAAGCAAATTTATAATTCAACCAAAAACAAAAGCACTGAAGACTTCCGCCAGTTGAACACATCTCCACTGAATAAACATTTTCATTATATAGAACACAAGTCATTGTTCTATGTCCCTTTGATTTTTTAATAGATCAGTAAATCTTTATTGAAACAGCTGGTTATCGTGACATCTTTCTTTTTCAAGAGCGCCAAATTTTGCTATATAAGTTTGCCAACTTCTTCAATTCAATTATTAAGAAGCTTAACAATGCGCTTTGCCTTCGTTTTAGTTTTTGCTCTCGTCAGCGGCTCGATCGTTACGCGATGCGCCTCAACGCCTGCCGCCGCCACAACAACCCCGGCAGCTTCTACAACTCCAACAACAAGTCCTTCCACCAGTCCAACGACTAGTCCTTCCACTAGTCCTACCACTAGTCCTTCTACTAGTCCTTCCACCAGTCCAACGACTAGTCCTTCCACTAGTCCTACTACTAGTCCTTCCACCAGTACTTCCACCAGTCCATCAACAACTACTTCGACTAGTCCTTCCAGCAGTCCATCATCGAATACTTCCACAAGTACTCCTTCCGACACAAGCTCCAGCACTACTACCGATTCAGAGGAAGCCGAAGAACTTCGCGAAAGAATTAGGCGCTTGAGAACCGAACGTCGCCGATTGAGAAATGAGCTTCGTAGATCAAGAGCTCGTACAGCCGCGATCCGAAGAAGGCGCAACGCTGCAGTTAATAGGCGTCTACGCCAACGCGCCAATAGGATTTATCGCCGTGGTTGGAGAATCTAGTGAAGAGGCATAATATAGATAATTTCAAATGAATAAAACATAAATAATGCAAGTATAATGATCATTGTTTTTATACCAGCTACTAACATAGAAAAGTCTTATAAATTTGTGCCGGCAAGAAATGTATGTAGCAGGCAGAAGGAGGCATCGCCGACCCCATAAAGTATATATATTAATAATCAGCGTCAACGCCTTAGACGATATAGCCATGTATGTGCGTCCGTATAAAAAATGAGACTATAAGATATAGAGCTATAATTTATTTCGAAAGTTCCTTGTTATGTTTGAATGCAGATCAAGCTTGTTTCTAATTTTTACAACGCCCACTTCCGCAGTCGAAAATCGACAAAAATCGAAGAACGAAGAAATACTTCTGTGTGGTAAATTACGTCTACTGCAATCGGGTCTTAGCTGATTTGGCTGACAATATGGTATATTTTGACCCTCACCAAATATGACCTTCGGTATACTTCAGTATTTTTCCGGCTCAGCATCTCACAAATACCTAGGAGTCATTCTAGACAGGAGACTCAATTTAGATAGCCATGTCAAGTCGCTGCTGCACTCATATAAAACCAAATTAAATCGTATGTCCTGGCTACTCTCCGCTAAAAACAAGCTTTCACTGGACAACAAAGTTCGAATTTTCAAGTGCATTTTAGCTCCGAGCCTGTTCTATGCAATACAGGTGTATGGTATCACAGCAAAAATGCACCTGAACAAAATACGAGTATATCAAGCCAAGACGCTGAGGCGGATCTCAGGAGCTCCATGGTACATGAGAACGGCGGACATCGAGCGCGACCTTAAAGTACCAAAAATTGGCGATAGAAAACAGACAATTGCCCAAAAATATACAGAGAGGCTTGGAGGTCACCCTAACAGCCTGACTAAGCGCCTAACGCCAGCTCATCGCACTACAGTCAGGAGAAGACTTAAACGATGTCATCCTCAAGACCTGCTGGCTCGGGTCTTGACCTAATAATTAACAGCGATTTCCTTATATCCTTAGGTTCAATTTACACAATGTTTATATACTTTATAACATATTTATTATGTGCTGCTAACATAATTAATTTTCTGTTTATTATTTCTGATTTGTTTAAGTTGCCCAGTTAGGTAACAGTGCACCTTTCTTTGTTGTCATTTCGTTATTATTTTAATAAAATAAAAAAAAAAAAAAAAAAAATTTCCGGCATATTATTTGGTAAGTCTTAAAAAAACCACCGCACGGTTTTGATTTGATTAAAAATGGGTTCCTGGCATCTCATAGTCGAGCACAATCGACTGTAGCTTTCTTATTTGTATTCTATTTCTATAGATTGCTGTAACGATCTGGCTAATAGTATATGTAACTGCCGATAAATATATTATATTATTTGACTCTTGTATTTTTAAAAACATTGAAGCTAACTTATTCATAGTTGGTAATAAGTAATAAAAATAAGAACTAAGTAACCAACAGCAAATGTGCCGTCTGTGAAATATCCGCTACCCAAATTGAATAAAAGAAAAATAGTGAAGAAATCGTGTTATCATTAAAATATACCGAAAATATAGTACTACTGCATTTTATTTGAATAACTTTTAAGATTTTATCCAAACTCAACCAATTTTTAGTGAATCATAATTATAGTTATAAGTCTTTGTATTAAAAATACTTTAGAACCCGAGTCAAAATAAACAAATTGATTTGAATAGAATTACGATTATTTGATTAAGAATAAAGATAATAACTCTCGACACAAATGGGAATCAATATACAATTTAATATCGAACTTTTAAGTGAAAATACATACACTTTTTTTTAATTGTTGCTTATTGAACTAGTAAGGGCTGTGGATATCTTTTAAAACAAGAAGAACGCTGCAGTCACTTTGACTGTACTTAGACCCTTAACTTTTAAATCTTTCTAAATCTATCTATCTATCTATTGTGCATATTGAATGGATTGTTCATTTAATTAACATTTTGCCATCCCTGTGGGGATGTTGTGATAATGGATTTCACATGACGTCCTAGAATAACTAGCGCCAATATATATTCTATATGTTTAATTTGTAAATAAATTGATGTGACGCGAAACCAATCCTATTCAATAGATCAACAAATCTCTATTGTAACAGATAGTTATAGAGGCATCTTTCTAATTGATGAGCATCAAATTTTGCCACATAAGTCTGCCAACTTCCTCAATCTAATTATTAAACAGCTTAACAATGCGCTTTGCCTTCGTTTTCGGGTACTACAGGCAGCTCGACGGATATAACCGGTAGCTCAACAGGGAGCTCAACATCGTCAGGGACCCTAGCTATTTTTTCCACCAGTACTCCCTCCAGTCCTTTCACCACCCCATCCACAGATACATATTTTTTCGATGACAGTTCCAGTACCACAAACGATTCAGCGGAAGTTGAAAGACTTCGCCTATTGGAAATACAGCCGCGATCCGAAGAAGGCGCAATGCTGCGCCAACGCCAACGCAAAGGTAGAATCAATCGCCGTGGATAAGGGATTCAGTAAGGGCGCTCAATATAGATAATATTAAATTAATAAAATATATTAATAATCCAAGCATAATTATTGTTGTTTTTCATTAATTGCTATACCGATCTACATAATATTATGGCTATCTGCCCATAAATATGTTATATTAAATCATTTGACTGTTCCATCTTTTAAGAGTACATGTGAATATAAAACTTAGTTTACCAGAAGTGCGATCTTAATTATAATGTTAAGTTAGCAACAGGCAAATGAGCTGACCATGAGATATCCGCTACCAATATTCAATTAAATTGTAATATTGCAAAGGTTATATTATCTTTGAAATATACAGAATTGGTCTTTCAAAAATATACGAAACTTTACCATAGATGTTCTCATCATCGACCCCAGCGGGCAGCTCAACATCCACATCGTCAAGCACCCCAGCAGTTAGTTCTTCCACCAGTACTTCCTCCAGTCCTTCTACCACCCATCCACAAATACTTCTTCTTCCGATACCAGTTCCAGTACCACAAACGATTCAGCGGAAGTCGAAAGACTTCGCCTATTGGAAATACTTGATCGTCTGAAAGCTCAACGTCGCCGCATGAGAAACGAGCTTCGCAAATCAAGAGCTCGTGCAGCCGCGATCCGAAGAAGGCGCAATGCTGCGGCTAATAGGCGCCAACGCCAACGCAGTGGTAGGCAAGTATAATTATTGTTGTTTTTCATTAATTGCTATACCGACAATCTTCCGATAAATATGCAATATATTTGACTCTTACATATTTTAAGAGTACATATAAATGTAAAACTTAGTTAACCTGAAGTGCGATCTTAATTATAATGTTGTTGCTATGTTAATAAAAACAAGTAAGAAATCTACAGTCGAGTGTACTTGACTGTGAGATACCCGTTACCCATTTTGAATAAAAGAAAATTTTGCGGTATTTTTCTTCAAATATACCGAATATTCTGCAAAATACTAAAAAATGATATCGATATAATACCGCACAATATATCAGATTGTCAACCAAAGCAACTAAGACCCCTAGTAAGTAGGCGTTTTTGTCCATACAAAAGTATGTCTTTAATAAAATCAGGACTCATAACTACTATAGTAATTATTGTATACTCCAAAATTCGCAACTCTAGCTTTAAAATTACGTTTGTTATTCGATGTTTTTGATTTGCGGGGGCGGAAGTGGGCGTGGCAAAAAATTTGAAACAAACTTGATCTGCGTGCAAACATATGGACATATGGCTGTTGATGCTGATCAACAATAGATGTACTTTATAGGGTCGGAGATGCCTCATTCTACCTATTACATACATTTCCTGCCGGCACAAAGTTATAATACCCTTCTACCCTATGGGTAGCGTGTATAATTAGATGTCTAAGTAAGCAACAGGCAAATGAGCTGACCATGAGATATCCGCTACCAATATTCAATTAAATTTTAATAGTGAAAAGGATATATTATCATTGAAATATACCGAATTGATATACCAAAAATATACAAAAAAATTTACCATAGTTGTTTGAATATACCAGATTTTCAACCAACTTAGTTAATGGCTTCATTGGCACTTATTCCTTCAATAACTTTTAAGATTTTATCCGATTGCAACCACATTTTCAGAAATCATAAGGGGAGTAGTCATAATTGTTGTGCCAAAAATATCTTTGCTATTCTCAGTTTTTGCGTGGGCCGTCTGCAAATCTAAAAAAAATGATCAATTTCGACTAGCTTATAAAATTCATTAATCCTTGATAAACATTTCTACGATCATAAGAGTACCTGAATACGGCGTACTTCATGTTTTATATAAAGTGTATAGTTAATAGTTAAAACTCAGTATCTACTTTAAAATGTAGTCTTCTCTTAATTATGGAAAATTCCTAGCATGCGCAATATATTATATGTTTTCAAATAATTGCTTTCTAAACAACTTAAAGCCACCCAAAACAAATCCATAATTGCTTTCTAGACAACTTAAAGCCACCCAAAACAAATCCACATTTCAACACAGACAAAACATAACATCACACAAAAGATTTCCATTTGCCATTTTAGCACTTCTCTAAGTAAGCACAAAGTAAACAATTTCATTATATAGAACACAATAGGATTTATTGTGACGTATTTCTTTTTAAAAAAAATGCCGAATTTTGCTATATAAGTCTGCCAACTTCTTCAATCCAATTATTAAGAAGCTTAATTATTATGAAGATGCGCCTCAACGCCTGCCGCCGCCACAACAACCCCAGCAGCTTCTACAACTCCAACAACAAGTCCTTCCACCAGTCCAACGACTAGTCCTTCCACTAGTCCTACCACTAGTCCTTCTACTAGTCCTTCCACCAGTCCAACGACTAGTCCTTCCACTAGTCCTACTACTACTCCTTCCACCAGTACTTCCACCAGTCCATCAACAACTACTTCGACTAGTCCTTCCAGCAGTCCATCATCGACCACTTCCACAAGTACTCCTTCCGACACAAGATCCAGCACTACTACCGATTCAGAGGAAGCCGAAGAACATCGCGAAAGAATTAGGCGCTTGAAAACCGAACGTCGCCGATTGAGAAATGAGCTTCGTAGATCAAGAGCTCGTACAGCCGCGATCCGAAGAAGGCGTAATGCTGCGGCTAATAGGCGCCAACGCCAACGCAGTGGTAGGATCAATCGCCGCGGTTGAAGGATTCAGTGAATATATATGTATTCAATATATCTAGATAGTTTTAAATTAGTAAAATATAAATTTCTCAGGCTTAATAATCGTGTATTTTTCTCAAAGTGTATAATTTATTATTTACTTAAAAATAATCCTCATTTAATTGCGGAATTTTCAAAGCATTCGCAATATATAATATGTTATGTTTTAAAATATTTGCTTTCTAAAAATATTGAAGCCACGCAAAGCAAATCCATACTTTAACACAAACATAGAAACACAATAGATTTCCGCCATTTTAGCACTTCTCCACTGAGTAAACAATTTCAGTAAATAGCACATAAATTATTGAATTCTATCCTTGCGATTTTGTAAGAAGATCAACAACTCACTATTGAAACATCTGGTTATAGTGACATCTTTCTTGTTGATGAGCATTGAATTTTGGTATATAAGTCTGCGAACTTTCGTAGTCTAATCATACAGAAACATCACAATGCGCTTTGCCTTCGTTTTAGTTTTTGCTCTCATCAGCGGCCCGATCGTTGCAAGATGCACCACAGCTCCGGCAGCCTCTACAACTACTCCGACATCTTCAACCACCCCGGCAGCCAGTTCTACAACCACCCCGGCAGCCAGTTGTTCAACCTCTACGCCATCCACTTCATCAACCTCACCGTCATCCACTTCTTCCAGTAGTGATACGACCACTACTACCACTACTGCGGCCCCCACTACTGCCACCACCGCAGCCAGTACTTCTTCTTCTTCTAGCACCTCAGCTGTCGCAGAGGAAGAGAAAAGACTTCGTAAATTGGTTAAACGCCTGAGAGCTGATGAACGCCGCATGAGAAAAGAGCTTCGTAGATCTAGAGCTCAAGCAGCCAAGCTCCAAAGAAGGCGCAAAGCTGCGGTTAATAGGCGTCAACGCCAACGCGCAAACAGGGCCAATCGCCGAGGTTGAAGGATCCAGTGAAACCACTCAATAAACTTAATTTTAAATTAATAAAATATAAATAATGCAATCATAATAATTGTATGTTGTTTATTAACTGATGTAATCATGGATCTTATTTAATTGTCAGTCTCTTAGTATGTAGGTGTTCATACTGTCATGGCTATATTGTCTCGAATGTTGACTCTGATATAGAATATATGTATATATTTTTTAGGGACGGAGTTGGCGTCTTATGCATTTCCTGTTCACACACACTTTTATTATTTGGTTGGTGCGCATAAAAAGACAAACGTCGGCCAACATAACATATCTATGTATGTGATATGATATTAAATATCTGCAATAAACTCATCCTGGAGGAATTATTATTTAATCATGTATATATCCGCATATGAACGGGCGAACAGTTGGCCATGACTACATTGACTATATATACTTGTATATATGCTTTATGTGATCCGAGATGTCTTATCATATCGATTTTGACAATTCTAATAATGTGAAGGTCTTATTACTATACCTAAATACGGAGATGCTTCAAGTTTCACTCTTAGTGTATAATTAACTCAGCACCTACTTTAAAATTAGTCCTCTTTTAATTGAGGAATATTCGCAACATGCGCTACATATGAATTAAAATACATATTTGCTTTCTAAAAATATTTAAGCTACGCACAAAAAATCCGCATTTCAACACAAATACAAAAACACAATAGATTTCCGCCAATTTAGCACTTTAGCACTTAAATAGCAAACAAATTATTCTATTTGAATGGCTACATTAGCAGCCTTATCGTTGCCAGATGCGCCACAACGGATCGTACCGCCTCCTCATACTACTACATCCAGTTCTTCAAGCACTTCGGCATCAAGAGTCCGTCATCTAGCTCAACAAGTACTCCGGTATCCAGTTCTTTAAGCACTCCGTCATTCAGTTCTTATATAATATTAGTCCTTCCACCAGCCCATCCGCAAGAACTTTCTTCTATCAGTACAAGCAATTCAGAATTTTTGTTGATTGTTGCCAAAGAATATCTTATTATATTACAACATTCTGCATATCTGCTAATGATTGTCGTACATTTTTACACTCTTACATTTTTGTAGGAAAGTATCTCGAACAAGCTCTAGAAGTTGAATTGTTAATAATAAAAATTATGGGATAGAAACATTATTCTTCTGCTTACAATTACGAATGTATAAAGCATCTTGCAAAGAAAACGATAAATCGTTTTAGAAAAATTCATTAATAACCAGAAAAATGCTCTCAAAATCAAAGAATATTATTTTGACTCCAGGTAAATAAAATTTAAAAATACACTAGTTAATCACGTTAGATTCTTTATTTTTGGTATTTTTTTTTTTTTTTTTTTTGTGTTCGCGTAAGAGTTTTGGCGTAAGGCTAAAACACTTTTTGACGGTAATCGATATATCGGAAATTGACTTCGATGGTTCTCATCAATTAAGTTGTTTGACAATTTGTGGGATGCGTACAGATCTGACTGTTATAAATTACGTTTTAATTTCAATCAATCCATAACGCCATGAACCTAAGTATTTTACTCTGCATTTGATAATTGAGTTGATGCGCTATTGATGAATATATATAATCAGTAGTTCTAAAACTCTTTTTTTATCTATTTAATTATTATATTATTCTCATTGTATTCATTCACAATGTCAACTGCACATATTTCCTTTGAAGTCTGCAAACTCTTCCATAAATACAATTAGTATAACACTTTGCTTTATGCTTATTGTTTTCAAAATAAATTCACTTATGCTAACAAGCCAGGCTGTCGCTTAATAATAGAAACTTTCCACTAGCTAATAGCCTCTAACGCAAATATTAATATAAAGATCTGTTTTGTGCTTCATTCAAATTGGGAGTTGGACGACAGACACAAAGTCGCTATTGAAACAACTGGTTATATTTATGAAAAAGATCAGGTAATTTTTCTATAAATAGATTAAACTTCTCACAATCTAATCATTTAGAAACTTAACCATGCGTTTTACATTGGCTTTATTTATCGCTCTCGTCAGCTGCCTGATCGTTGCTAGATGCGCGGACACCACCTCCTCGGATACTTCCTCCGCCTCATCATCGGATCTGTCCAGCAACTCTACTTCTTTGAACTCCACTTCCTCAGAAACCACTGCTTCGGAATCCCCACGTCCTTTACTTAAGGGTCGACTTCACATAGGTGTCATTATTAACAATCGTTTTCATCGCGGCTAGTAGACCTGGAACGAAATTGAATTAAACGATAATATTGCATGCATAATTAAATAGTTTTACTACAAATTCTTATGGAATCAATAAATCTATAGAGATATGTGTGTAAATTGAGTAAGTTTTTCGACTATTTCATGCTATGCTCAGCACGCTTTAGATGATTATACAATATCTGACATCAATGTCGCAAATCTGAAGCGAACCCATATTGAAGCAATTTTTTTTTATTTAAAAATTCCTGCCATAGACAATTTATACAACGATATTATAATGATATTTTATATATTTTGATTAGATGGAGTCCTAGACTTAAAAATCATATTTCTGAAGCATAAAGCTACTTCGCTGTTTTCCTTGTGTTCGGTTATTAGCTCTTTGGCAGCTTGAATATTTGGATTTCTTTGTTGGATAAATGCCATTCACAATATTCGCCATAAATCCCATTGCTTTTGGTTCTCACAAAATATGGTCATATTGCTAACCCTTTGAATTGAATCAACTAGATCGTCTACCAATCTTTCCATCAGCCCATTAACGAGAAGTCTCATTAGCCCTGATATACTTCAGTTCTAGCACCAGAAACACATTTACAGTGGTGGAAAGACGACGTCTATTAAATATAATTTCTCGCTGGAAAACTCAGCATCGACGCTAAAGACCCAAATTCGCATCAAATCAACAACTCTAACAATCCTGCTCAGAAAAGCTAGTATGGTATATAGCGAAGTGGCTTTATGATTGAGGAGAATACTCTCAAAGTCAAAGACTGCATGTAATCAAAATATACAAAATATCATTATAATGATGTTCAATTTCTGTGTAACGCCTATCAATTAGTTTTAATTTATAAAATTTCCTCAAAGCCACAAGCTCTTTCTTATAATAAATTGACTAAGCCTAACAATAAGTGATCATCTCTTAAAATTAATAGTAATTGATAGTTCTATTAAACTGTTGTTTGCTATAATCACTAAGGATATATATATATATATTAGAGATCACTACGAAGCATAAGATGTTTTGTATGAATGAAAAGGTATTTTCCTTATGTACGGTTATTAATTTTGGCAGCTCGAATATTGAGATCTATGTATCTGTTGAAGAAATTTCCATTCACAATATTCGCAAGCAATCCCAACGCTTTCGGTTCTTTCACAATATGGTCAACCTACCCCATTGAATTATTTTTGCCAACAAGTTCTAATGTCCACTTTAGACTAGAAATGTTTTTAAATGACAGAACAAAAATTTTAAATAACGGAGAAAAAAGAAGCCTAATAATGGAAATATAACGTATTATATTGTTAGAAAATCTTGTGTCGGTCGTGTGATGCCATTAACTTGTATACGTAATAATCACATTATTTGGTATTTTTTAATACTTGTGAAAAATTAAATAATTGTTTTGGGTTTTTATACCCGCTACCCATAGGGTAGAAGGGTATTATAACTTTGTGCCGGCAGGAAATGTATGTAACAGGTAGAAGGAGGCATCTCCGACCCTATAAAGTATATATATTCTTGATCAGCGTCAACAGCTGAGACGATAGTGCCATGTCCGTCTGTCCGTCTGTGTGTCTGTCCGTCCGTATGAACACCTAGATCTCAGAGACTATAAGAGAAAGAGCTATAATTTTTTTTTTCGACAGCATTTGTTATGTTTGCACGCAGATCAAGTTTGTTTCAAATTTTTGCCACGCCCACTTCCGCCCCCGCAAATCAAAAAAAAACGAATAACAAGCGTAATTTTAAAGCCAGAGCGAAATTTGGTATATACAATAATAACTATAGTAGTTATGATTCTTGAGAATTTGGTTGTGATCAGATAAAAATGTTGGAAGTTATTAAAGAAATACTTTTGTATGGGCAAAAACGCCTACTTACTAAGCGTCTTAGTTGCTTTGGCTAACAATCTGGTATATTGTGCCGTCTATGGTATATTTTGAATGCGGTACTATGCCGATATACCAAATATACCATTTGGTATATTTTTAGTATTTTTGTAGTATATTTGGTATATTTTGTGAAAAATACCGCAAAATATATTGTTTTTATTTAAAATGCGTAGCGGGTATCTCACAGTCGAGTACACTCGACTGTAGCTTTCTTACTTGTTTTATTCAGGTTTACAATGAACTACACATCGACGTTCGAATAAACAGAATGTAAAAGAAAATATTTTATTCTGAATTGTTTATTTGATGAATGAATATTTGATTTAATGAATAAAATTAGTCAGTAGACCAAGATTCCTTCAAAAGTAAAATTATTTCGTTTTTCCACATGTTTCCATTAACAACACCATCAGCACATTCCATCCCTTGAAGTGTGCGAGCTTATTTGGAACTTGGCTCATGCCTTTTGTTTTATAAAATAATATCACTAAGGCAAATAAACCAATGTGTAACCAATAGAAACAATTCAAGAACTAAAAGCTCCCAAAATAAATATACATAACTATAAATATAAATATCTGTTTTGCAATTTGTCCAAATTGGGAATTGGCCAAAAGATCAACAACGCAACATAATGAATGAGATATAGCGTTACATAAAATCGAACAAAAGGTCGCTATTGAAACAACTGGTTATATTCATAAACAGTTGGGACCGTGTTACGTAAAATATCAAGGCATTCTGCTATAAAAGGCTTGTAACTTTCGCAATCTAATCATTAAGAATCTTAACCATGCGTTTTACATTAGCTCAAGTGATCGCTCTCGTCGGCTGCCTGGTCGTCGTTCGATGCACCACCTCGAATCCTACAGCTAGTTCAGATCCGACCACTTCAGATCCTTCTTCTTCGCCGACCACTTCAGATCCTACAACTTCGACGCCCACTTCAACTCCTACAACTTCGACGTCCACTTCAACTCCTACGACTTCGACGTCCACTTCAGATCCTAGTACATCGACATCCACTTCGTCTAACAGCACTACTTCGTCTAACAGCACCTCCACTGCATCAACAGACGCTGAAAGACTTAAGCTTTTGGAAATTCTTGAACTCGTGAAAGAACGCAAGAAGGAGGCAGCAAAAGCAAAACGTCGTGTAGTTGTAGTCAAGGTCGTCGAACCTCGCACAGTTGTGAAGAGAAAGGCTGGAGTAGTCGTCAGAAGAAGGATCTTTCGTCGTGGTTGAAGACACTAGACGGAAGTCTAAGATTTAAAACAAGTAAGAAAGTTACAGTCGAGTGTGCTCGACTGTGAGATACCCGCTACCCATTTTTAATAAAGGCAAAATATTGCGGTATTATTTTCAAAATATACCGAAAATACTAAAAAATACTAAAAATATACCAAATGATTTGTTTGGTATATCGATATAGTACACCATTCAAAATATACCATAGACGGCACAATGTACCAGATTGTCGGCCAAAGCAAAGCCCATACAAAAGTATTTCTTTAATAACTTCCACAATTTTTATCTGATCGCAACAAAATTTTCAGGAATCATAACTACTATAGTAATTGTTATATATACCAAAATTCGTAACTCTAGCTTTAAAATTAGGTTTGTTATTCGATTTTTTTGATTTGCGGGGGCGGAAGTGGGCGTGGCAAAAATTTGAAACAAACTTGATCTGCGTGCAAACATAACAAATGCTGTCGAAAAAATTATAGCTCTATCTCTTATAGTCTCTGAGATCCAGTGTTTCATACGGACGGACGGACGGACGGACAGACACACAGACACACAGACAGACAGACACACAGACGGACAGACGGACATGGCTAGATCGTCTCGGCTGTTGATGCTGATCAAGAATATATATACTTTATAGGGTCGGAGATGCCTCCTTCTACCTGTTACATACATTTCCTGCCGGCACAAAGTTATAATACCCTTCTACCCTATGGGTAGCGGGTATAAAAAGCATATTGATTTGAATAAAATGCTAATAGATCAAGCATAATTTAATTGTTTTACTATATACTCATATAGATGAGTCCAAAGGTATCTTTAAAATAGAAAAAAACAAGCGCTTAAATTCTTTTTCAGCAGCAAGACTTCATTGGTCGAATAGTATATAGTAAAATAAAGGCCATTTAAGTAATACGTATACGTGATAATTCAATGGAATTATGAATCTCATGACTCAAATGTATGTATATACATACATATTTAATAGATATACGTACATGATACTTGTACTAAAAACTGTTTGAAATGATTTCAATTAATTTCCGTAGCCATTGTTTCAAAATGAATTTAATCTACGTATACGTAATATGTTAGTGTGGCGGAATTTTTTCCTAGACAAATGTTAGTGTGAAATTTATTACTATACGAGTATATACCTGAAATCGACAATGCTTCTTTTTCCATTGGATGACAATAATTAACTATTACCTTAGCATCTGCTTGAACATTTGGTCTATTTTTAATTGCGGAATATTTAAAGTTTGCGCAACATATGTTTTAAAATATTTGTTTTGTAAATAAATAAAAGCAATATTAATAAACACACCTCAGCACAAAAATAGAGGTAGTAAAAATGTACCATTCCAGCACTTCTCCACTGAGTAAACAAATTCAATAAATAGCTCTCAAATTATATTATTATCTTTGGGATTTGGTCAATAGATCAACGTAGCAAACTATGGAATCTGGGAAATTCCCTATTAAAACAGCTGGTTATAGCATAAATTTTCATTTCGATGAGTATCGTATTTTGGTATATAAGCCTGCCATCTTTTTCAATCTAATCATTAAGAAGCTTAATAATGCGCTTTGCCTTGGTTTTAGTTTTTGCTCTTGTCAGCGGCCCGATCGTTGCTAGATGCACCACATCGCCTACCGCCTCAACCAGCCCGACCAGTTCATCAACAAGTCCAACAAGTTCTTCTTCTACTCCGGCATCCAGCTCTTCTACAAGTCCTACCAGCAGTTCGTCTTCAACCAGCCCGACTTCTTCCAGCAGCTCATCAACCGCCACCACGACCACAGCACCAGCTACCACTACCACTACCACTAGCAGTACCTCAAGCTCAAGCACGAGCACAACCACATTTACGGCAGCCGAAAGGAGACGCTTGTTGAGAAGAATTGCTCGCTTGAGGGCTGATCGTCGCCGCTTGAGATTGCGTCTGCGTGAAAGATCAAGAGGTTGCAGAACCGTGGTTCGTAGATCTCGCAGCGATAATACAAGTGGTTCAACTGGAACAAGGCGTCTAGTACGTCTACGCAGAGGTAGACTCAATCGCCGCGGTTGAACAAGTTACGAAAATTGTCATTTCCAATGGAATAAAATATAAATAATGCAAGCATAATAATCATGATTTATTTCTCGATTTTTGCTATAGATGTTCATACATAAATAAAGCTATTATCATCTCGAACTGTTTATAGAAATGTATATGCTCAAGTGTGCTCTTAAAGTTGAATTGACAACAATCACAATTGTTGAACGGAAACAGAAGAGTCGTGCATACAATTACGTATGCTTATTGTGGCACATCCGGCAGAGAAAACAACATGTACCAAAATCCGTATGAGGCTCATTAGAAAAGTTTTTTGGTCATGGAGGCAGAGCAACCAGAATTGACCATAAAATAAATTGAAGTCGGCAACAAAAAGCAAGCAAATGAATTCGAGTGAAACAGGTGGAACAAAAAGCATAACAACTGCAGCGTGACAAACAATGGGACAGTTTGAAATGGGTTCAGGGATGGCATGTAATGCTCCTGTTCTCCTGGTCATGTGTCAATGTAGCGGACGACAACGACAACGACGAGGAAATCGTCGTGTAGAGGTCGAGTTCTATTGCGACAGCGACGGCGGCTCCCCTGGGTGGCAGAGAGGCGATAAGAACAACGAACTGCGATAGTGTCACAAAACAAATAAGTTGCCTAAAAACCGCAAAACCAACAGCAACAAACTGGACACCACACGACACGGCAACAACAACAACAGCTATGACCACTAATGTTCAACCGCACACAAATAAAGAGATAGAGAGCATACATATAGGGACATACATACATATATAACATACCTAGAGAGAAAGAAGAGGGATTGGAAAGGGTTATCAGGGGATGTCACGCGGTTGCAATTGCATTGTCAAAGTTTTATAGGCTCATGGAAAATGCTGAGCTTTTTCGTTAAAGTTGAAACAATTAAGTTAAAAGTAGCGAGTAGAATTAGTAAGAAATTAGTTGCTATTAGCGAGTTGGATTAGAACCATTTTTAAAAAGGAGCTAAAAACTATTGAAAAGAATTCAAATTATATGCCGATTACAATTATCCAAATGACTGCAGCGAGTTGATGTCATCTATAGTAACGAGTGATGGTAAAAATAGCAATATCTCCTTAAAACACGCTTTGAAAGAGAAGACTTATATTCTATTAATATATTTAAGACGCCGGCAGAATATGAAAGAAAAATAAGAACTCAATCTGACGAGTAGTTTTTAGCGAGTTGGATTAGTAAATATAACGAATAGGTAATTAAATAAAATATCGATGACAACGGTGTATAAGCTATATATTTAAAGGTTTCCTTTCAATAAATAGACAATAAATAAATGTGCGATGTAAACTGTAAATTTAAAACAATATGCAATGAGGCAATGCTTTAAATTTCACTATCTAAGCACACTAAAGAAAAGGGAAAACCAGTGTGTCACTCCATTGAAGTCGCACTGTCAACGATTTATTAGCACTTTCTTTAAGACTTAAAACGGTGTACTCTTAACCGGCGAGTAGTGCGTGAAGCGGCGAGTGAGAGTGACGAGTGGCGAGTGCTGAACTTTAATGGCATTGCCTACTTTGAGGCGCACACAATTTTTGAAGTGCTCTGTAAATATTTTCTAATAAATTTTGCACTCCCATTAGGAGGCGACCCTAGCAAACGACAGCCTAAGATTTCATTACGTTGCACTCAAGTGTTTCCTGCCAGTCTGCCCTGGTCTGGTCTGGCCTGGCCTTTCTGTTGACTGACTCCGCCCACGTAATGAAAATTCTTCCTACGTAATTAGCAATGCTGCTGTGCAGTAAGAGGAGAAGAGAGCAGAGTGGAGAGCGGAGCTTGAATGGCGGCATTGCCGGCGTTTCAAGTATTTGAGAGTGTTTTTAATACGCATCAACAAAAGTGGGCAATGCCAGAAACGAGGCGTGGAACGTCGGCAGAGGTGTCGTTGCCGTTGTCGTTGTTGAGCTGCTCCATTCACACTTGACATATGCAAATGTGCACTTTAAATGGATTTATATTGTACGTGGCCTGCCATTAGCCTCGATGTGCTTTCTTTTTTGTGGGTCGGCGTGGTCGTCAACTTCTAGTCTAGTAATTAAAGCCAAGAGACGAGCAATTTAAACAGCGGACGTTGTGATTGAAATACACACACATCTAATGGGTCACAATGCAGTCACAATCAACGGCAGCAGCAGCAGCAGCGGCAGCTCATTGTCTGTATTCAAATTATTTACACATTATCTGCAGCAGGCAGCCAAAAGGCAGCACTAAGATCTCTCCAGGGCATGTCAACCAGACAGTCAGAGAAACAGAGAATGGGCGACTGAGCATTGTTATTTTAATAGTTTAAGTAACCATAATATGTTGAGTACTTTTTAATAAACTTGAAACATGAGCAAATGTTTTGTTTGTGCGCGTGCGGCACAAGGACACCAGGGACCTGGGACCAGAAACAAGCAACCAGGAACCAGGCAACCTCCAGTACAAGTGTCTACAGCACAGGCCAAGATTTATGCAAACCAAAATGTTGCCAAAAATTACAATTTAATGGAGTAGAGACTGTGTTTTTCTTGTTGGTGTTCTGTGCGTGTGCGAGCGTGCGAGTGTGTGTGGCACATAATGAGCAGCGAACTGCGAGCAACTTGCAACAGAAACTTGCACAAAGACACAACCTGAAAGTGCTTGTGGGGTCTTTTTTTGGGGAGGGGCACAACAAAGCGTCGAGTGGCCAACTGGCAATGTTAGCAAAAGTAACTTCTCTAATTTTGTAGGAAATATGAAGCCATTAAAGCTGCAACAGACATGGAAAATGGCAACATCTTGGCTGCGCCAAAGTCTCTAGTCAGCGTGCAACATGCCTCAGGCCAGGCCGGGCCATGTGGCGCCTGGCGCCCTGTGAAAGTTGTCCTCGAGAGTGTGAAAATAAATTCTGTAAGAGGTGGAGAGCTGGGCAACTCGTTTGCATGTTCTCTTCACTTCCAACTTCACTAAAAACATCTGTTGCATTTTTTTTCTATTGCGACAATTTATATGCACAAAGTGAATAGTACAAAAATAAAAAAAAATGAGGACAAACAACAACAACTAGTGTACACTTATACATATATTTAATTGCCAACTTTCAAGTGACAGGCAGCGAGAAAAATGACCAGTGCCGAGGTCGAAAGGACATATCCAGCAGAAGTCCTTTTGCCATTCGGACTATTCACATTCTGGCCAAGGCTTCCACTTAATCACTGCTGCGACCAGCTGTGCCAGCTCCGCCCTGTGGTTGGTAAGTCTCGACATTGCATCCAACTCTCTGACTCTCTTATTGTGAGTCTAACTCTGTGTGTCCTTTTTTATTATAACACAATTCTATGAAAATTTATCGGCTTGAAATTGAGACACCTGCGTGGGTCAAGTGAATTACGTTTGCTCTTTCAGTTGTACCATTTTTAAACGGGGTATCACACCTTTAACAGAAATTTTACATTCAAAAAGGGGAAGTCTACGAGAAGATTGTTCTCGATTTATAATTTAATAATTACTGGTTGTCGATATATTCTATTTATTTTCTTGTGATATCGGCAACTAGCATTATAGATTTAATTCTTACTGATAACTTAATTTATATCATTACAACAGTAGATGTGGATTTTATCAGGTGTCGGCAAATTATACTTAACATGTAAGAAAACTACAGTTGTTATTCAATGGCTAAAATGCAACAGAGAAGTAAATAAGAAAATTTAAACCCATTTAGAATACTTGGATAAATTAGTGACAAAATAATATAATTATGTTTTATAAAAATGTCTGTAATCTTTTTATTTTTACTCGAATTAATAATAGCTTTACTTTGCTTTATGTGATACTCTTATAATAAAGTTTAAATTAACACAAAAATCTGAAATTTAAAATGTAATTTAGTTTAATTTGTATGTTTTATTGTTTAAGTGTTTGAGCAATATTTCCTTGAGAAATCATATAACGAAATTATTCTCGAGTAATGCTCGTATTAAGAGAGATGGCATAAAGTCAAATACATAATTTCCTTGTTAATTGCAAGCTGCAATTGAGCTGAGAATTTCACGTGCGAAAATGAGAAGGAAATTAACGAAATGGAAATGATGTAAGAAAACGGTTGTTAAAATACGTTCACCGCAATGACGGCTGCATGAAATTAACTTAATTTTAATTTCCGTTGATTAATTGCATTGTCAGGCGAATGCGAGATGAAATGTCCAGAGCGTGTCCCGAACACATCAGGGAGAACTCAGAATCGAGAACGTTTTTGTAGCCCCCGATGGATGAAAACCGCATGCCAAGTGTTAAATGTCAGCCACGCTTTTTAATGCAATTGAGCGACGCGTTGGTGCAGCACATGTGAGTGCCATTTAATTATAAATTAAAATAATATCAAATATATTTACATACTCGTTCACGTACTTGTATTGGACTCAACCAAATGTCATTTTAATTGCGACTGCAATACAGTTGAGGTTAAAAACTACTCGTACTATTCGGCGGGTGCTCGAATTTTCGAGGCATCTGAACTGAACTCTGTGCTCTGAATATCGCCAGAGCCACTGCCAACGATTGTTCTTCAAATTGCTTTTTAAGCACCGCGCGAATTTCATTGAAATTCCGTTTGCGCCTCGCCAATAATGTTGTACATTAAGTTGACTCTTTGTGTTTTTTGTTGTATAATATATTTTTGGTAGGTGTTTTTTTGTTTTTGTGGTTGTGGTTGTGGGTTGTCCCGCAAAACAGAAAACATGTTGTTCTATTTGGAATTATTTTTGGTTTTGGGCATGGCTATCTAGTGCAATGGATATTTATTTTAATGGTCTTGGGTGTTCCGAATTCGGGAATTAAATGAAACGTAAAAAGCTAACTGCTTCAAAAAGTTGCCTGCCATTTGCATAAATGTCCAATGCCCAATGCCCGTTGTCCGATAAACAGGTGTTCAACAGGATATTAAATGTTTTTTTTTCTTTGTTTTTTCCCCCCCATTTTTTTGAAGCAAACTATTGCGTAGAACGGTCTTAAGTGTGCACATTATCATGCCAAGCACACGCGCTTGTTGCTTCTTTTTTTTTTTTTTGGCCATTTGCATAAAAGGCGTGATAATTAGAGGCATGTGTTTTGGATAAATCATAAAGTGGTTCAGTTAAATGGAATTGCGCAGAGATAAAGACTGTTGCTGGGTGGTCTGCCAAGGAACGAATGTTCGAGGAGCAAACTGAAGTCCCTTATAACTATTGATTGACTCTTCAACTCTATCAGTAGATGAGGAAGTTCGATGAAACATAGAACTATTTTATTTATTAAGTATTCATCGCGTCGTCGCTTTCTAATTTCGAATTATGTACGTAGCTACCTGCTCAGAATAGATGGACAAATAGATAATATTCAGTAAACGCATTTTGATTTATGAATAATTACAGATAGCACCGAAATTCATTACACGCATTCGAAATTAATTGAGTGAGCTTCTGAATTTCCCCACTTTTAAATGACATCATTATCTGATCTCATAATCAAATCAGCAATTAAAACATTGATCTAGTTCTAAAGCAAACATTGTGACTCAACAAAATAAATATGAATACTTTGAAATATAGTAAAATTCTCAAATTATAGTGACTAATCAAAAATGCATTTCTTAGAGCAAAAAAGAGAATGATTGCAACTGTGTTTTAGGAAGCCGCCGCACCACGTTGCGTATGATTAATGCATTTGTCGAGAGCAAAAAAAAAGCGGCTGAAAGGAAGCTTCAGCAGGCGACAGCAGCTCAGACTGAGACAGAGCTCAATTAATGATGAAATGCACGTCGTGAAATTGAAGTTTGAGGGGCAAGGAAAACTGGCAATAATTGACTTTTAAAAGGAAACAGGTGGCGCCCAACTCAAAAGACGTCAGCGAAAAAAAAACAGAAAACTGCTGACGTCAGTTGAAGGAATGACTCAGGTGTATCCTATAACTGAAATTACAGTAGTACAACGTATGCAAGAGTATCTATTTTAGGCATCAGGATGAATCACTGACAGACATCGTAGGCTTCCTCTTCCGATATGATCCTCTGTTGTCCGTTGAGGCAAGCAACAACTCCCAAAGCAAGTCGCAATGTCCATCTTATTTATGCGCTGCATGTCTTTGAGCATTATTTTTATTGTAATTCTCTAGGCGGCGGACTTTTATCAACGGCGATAAGCCGCACACGCACCCATAAACCTCGTTTCGTTTCGAACCTGCCGTGTCCACGGGTCTACAACAAAATGACCTTAAAATTAAATGAGCAATTTTATTGTTATGGTCAACATGCGTGCATTATTTACGAGTAATTTTACCAAATCAACTAAACGCAAAATAAATAAACAAAATAGAAAATAGAATAATAAATTTGCAAAAATAATTAGGCAAGTGCGGGTAATTCTTTCCTGACACTTTCAATTGGGCATATTAGGGTGATCGTATTAACCATAAACAGAACCATAAACTGACAGCTTCTCTCGCCTTGTCTTGTCGCACAGTTCGCCATTCGATAATGCAAATTTTGAAGCCGCTGATATCCAACTCATCGCAACTGGTAACAGCCAACTGTCGACGACTGGCAACAGGCGGTTCGCACGTTCGGAGTCAAGACTCAAGACTCGAGACGAGTCGAGTCGAGTCGCTTCCAGGGAGAACCAATGCCGCATACTAAGCAGGGGCGCTGAGGCCCCACTTTGGGTATATCCGAGTTTTTAGCAAAGCGAGCTCATTATGCTCATTTTGTATGCTTTTTTTGCCAATCTGCTTTCGTATATAAATCTAACGCGTTCCGTTGGATAGTCATCACTTCTTTGGTGGAAACTTCAGTGTCAAGTTTAGCTCCTGCTGTGATCAGTGCGCGAATCTAATAAAATCTAAAAAAAAAATACATCAAATTCCCTACATTTGCAATCTTAAAAAAGGATTTACCCCGAAAAACATTAAAATCACTCCAATCAACATGAAGTTCAGTGTTGCGTTTGCTTTGTTGGTGATCGTCGGGTTTGTGGCCATCGGAGATGCTCTGCCAGCCAGGAAAAGTGAGTGACCAATTGCCCAAAAAGGATACGCACAACAAAACTCCGAAAATAAATTCAATAATATTCTCTACCAAAAGAGAGAAATATATTCATCTCATGCTCATCTTATTCTCTCGTTCCATCCACATCCAACACCATCCACAATTTCGACTTTACTGAAGATCGACAATACTTTGTTCCAGGAATGGTTTACTACCAGCAGCCTGCCGCCGCTGAATGGTACGGTGCTGGGTCCGGTGTTGGTCCCCAGCAGAGGATTATGTACATGCAGTATGTGCAGCCAGGACGCACTCATGCCCGCTCCACTCAAGCAGCCAGCGCCCTTGTGGCCGGCGAATCTGTTGCCACTGGCACCTATCTGAAGGGTAAGCCAAGGACATGATTTTGTCTTCCATTATGCCATCCCACACTCACTAACCAAATCCCTAAAAAAAATCCTCACATTTTCCCTTGTTGTTCTAACAAAGATTGCAATCACGCAGAGTCCGATGTGGCAGTCAGCGTTGATGACAGCAGCGCCGAGGGCGCCCAGGCCGATGATGTCCTGAGCGCTGCCGGTGCCCAAGGTGCCACCTCTGTGGCCGAGGCCTACCCCGATGAGGCTCCCGTCGTCCAGGTTGCCGTCGACAACACCGCCGAATCCGAAACCGAGGTCGAGGCTGAGGTGCCAGCTGCTGTAGAGAACGATGATGCCGCCAAGGTGCCACGCGATTTCAACTTTGCCGCCGAGGAAGCTGCTGCCGCTCCCGTCGAGACTGAGGCTGAGGAGCCCGCTGCTGTGCCCGCTGCTGAGCAAGCCGCTGAGGAAGAGTTGCCCGCCCCCGCTCCAATTGCTCCTGTCGCTCCCGTTGTGCCAGCCAAGCGTGTTCTGCCCGCCCAGAAGAAGAAGGTCATCGTTGAGCTCGACCAGTCTGCCGATGATGTTGAGGAGGCTCAAGTTGCTGCCATTGAGGATGAGGAGGCCGAGAACGCTGTCGCCGATGATGTCGAGGAGGATGATGAGGATGTCGTTGAGCCCGTCAAGCCCGTTGTTGTGAAGCGTCGCCCAGCTGCTCGTCGTCCAGCTGCCAGACAGCCAGCTCCTGCCAAGCCCGCCAAGAAGCCACTGCCCGCTGGCACCTTCTTCCCCATTGACTTCGGTGGCACCAACGGTGGCGCCATTGCCATTGCCAACTCCTTCAGCACGGGCGAGGGCGGCTCTGCCACTTCGCATGCCATCGCTTATGGTTCTCCCGATGCTGCTCGCGCTCGCGTCCGTCCCAATCCCAGCAAGCGTCGCCATTAAGCGGCTCTGATCCACGACTGATGCTCAATCCCAATGCAAAACAAAAAACACCACCAATTCTTGCTAACGCATCGCCAAGGTGCAAACGATATCTTCTTCATTTCGAAGTCTGTAACAGAGTTTTGTAATAATTAGTCGAATTGTAAACACAGTAAATACAATAAAAAAAGTTCTTCCTGTTTTTTAAATACTCAAGTGTTATTTACTTCACAATTAATAATTAGTTGTTTTCTGTTTTTGCAATGCAATTATTTTATTTCATACACTTTTTTTAGTTTCAATTTCAAAAACAAATTAATTGCTGTTCAAACTTAATACATTACTAGATGGAACCAAAGGCTTGAAGAAAACATTTGATTTAACAAAACAAGAATGCAGAACTTAGCGAAGTAAATGCCTTAATCGGTAAATAGATAAAAACAAAAAAAAACATCAGCCATCGGATTTGACTTAAGAGCTAATGGTTGTTCCTCAATTGTGATATCATTGTGTTGTGTGTATATAATATAATCATTTCTCTCTTTTTGTGTTTTTGCTTATTCTTATGCTTCTTCTTGTCTGCATTCAATGCGCTAATTTTACAATAATTATTTCGGTGTATATGAAATCAGAAGACACTACGCTTACGCTTAACTTGGTTGCTTTTCGTTTTTTTGTTGGTTTGGAATTCAATGCAACTGCAATGTAAGTGCTGTCGGCTTGGAATTTGTTTATAACCCTTGTTGCACATGTGCTAAAGTGAAGTGAGACTACTCTATACATATACATATATATATATGTCTGTGTATATACTCGTGTATGCATTAAAAAAACATTAAAACTAACACGGCAACTGTTGCTGCCTGCTGTCCCCGCACCCGGTTTTCCACTCTCCACTCTCTCTTCACTATCAGTAACCGTATTTGTCCTGCAGCGAGGACATGACATCGTTGGCCAGATTGCTCAGCCTGCCAGCCACTTTGTGTACTCCCTGGCGCACGCTCTCCTTAACATCATCGAGATCGGGAGCATTGAAGTTCACCGCCGTCGAATAGCCACCAGAACCTAAAAACGAAAGTACATTTAAAGATGGTTTGTTTATAGAATGTAATTAAAATTATTACTGTTGCGATTGTTCAAGCCACCGCCGCCTGACGTTCCGTCGCCAAAGTAATCGGATGACGATATAGCGCGTGAGCCCTGGAAACGATTTAGATTTGCGCTAATATCAGCCGATGATTGTTCGCTCGCAAAGAACTGATCGGAACCAAAGCCTTTGGCATTGCCAAACTTTTGTTGAGCCGCCACAGGATCATTGCTATTGTAGCTGCTATTACTCTTGCTGTTTTTACTTTTGCTGGCCAATGATGCTGCTCCGCCACTGGTCGCCTTGGGCTTGTCGTAGTCACTGCTGGCCGCGAACATTGACGTAATATTACTATGCGTGCCACCAATGGGTTCAATCGTCTCATAGCCCAACGCATCCAGTTCATATTTATCCAATTTGCTGCTGCTGCCAGTGCTTGACTCCTTCTTTTCACCGTACAAATTCAATGAATGATCATTGAAGAAATTATCATTCTCCAGCGCTGCCAGTTTGCTTTGTGCACTCGACTTGGGCGCAGCTGTCTGCTGCAACGTTTCCATGTCACTCAGCGCCGAATGCGCCACATCAGAGCCACGTAAATTGAAACCCATGCCCAGACGCTCCATTTGCTTGGCCTTGGCGGGATCGATGCTCTTGAGCTTGGCCTCCTCGCGTGTCTTTTGCAGCGACAGATCCTGATATGCCAAACGCATGCTGGCCACCGTCTCCAGTTGCTCTTCAGCGGTTTGTGGCTTGTCAGCGACAGCAGCAGCAGCTGCTGTCTTGCTCTCATTCGCTGCATTTGCGCGTGCTTCGATGTCGGCAAAATTTGTCTTTACTTTTGTGGCGCCCAAGCCGCCCACCTTTCGTGCTCCCAACTGAAGAAGTAACAGATTTAGTTACAGTTTAAATTTATAGTTTTGCGCCACTTACTGCTCCCTTCTTGGGCTGTATTTTGCGCACACCAATCGAAGACGGTACCGCCGCAGGTGGCACAATGGAATTGAGCAGATCAACGCTGGGTGCGCCCGTATCAGCTGCCACAATTGGCGTCGTGGTTGCTTTAGGTTCCAGCTGCAAGCATAGAATGATTAATTGGAATGTCTAAACAGTGCAGGTTGTAAATAATGCCGTAAACAAATGTAACAAAACAGCGTGTCTAGTGGTTCTTTACCTTGGGTGTGTTGCTTGCCAGGCTGATGTTGTTGTTCTCGAGCAAAGCGTTGGCATTGTCATTGTCGCATTGCGCAAAAAAGTCCTCCTCCTGCTGTTCCTCCTTGGCGGCATCGTTGCCCTCGCTCTTGTCGGCCGTGGGCTCCAAATGCAGCTGTGTGGATGAGTGTGTCGTGTATGTTTGTTGTTGGGCAAGCAAGCAAAGCAAGGAACAAGAACAGGAACAGCAACAGAGTGTCAAAGTTAGTAGGAAAACAACGCAACGTGTGGAGTGGACACTCACCTTGGTGCCATGCACCTTCATGGCCTGCTGAGCAAGCGAAGATAACTTGTCGCGATAGAGCTGTGCTGCCCGTGAATTGTATTTGACTTGAGCATCGCTGCTGGTACAGTTGTGGCCACGAAAGAATTGTGCCGCATTCGCATTACCACCCAGCTGCATTTGGCGCAACTGCAGCCAAGTCCAGTTGGTGTCGAGGTTCGTGCTGCGCACAAAGGTCAAATGCACGCCGAGATTGCGATGGACGGCGGAGCAATCGATGCATATGAAGATGCCATACGTGACGGAGGACCATGTGGGCGCTTTAGTGGCGCAATCAAAGCAGGACTATTGAAGCAAATATAATCATAATTAGACCATTTCATGGAATTAGGAAATTTGGATTGATTTACTGACCTTGTTAGCTGGTTGCGCACGCAGACGACTGAAAACGGCTTCAATTTCTTGTTTTGTGGGTCCCGTTGCATTGGTCGACATCTTTGTTGACGAAGTTGATTCTCTTTTTTTCTTGTGAATTTGTTAATTTAGTAAACTGTTTTCGTGGCTGCCTCTCGCTATGCTCTCTTCCTCTCTCTGTCTTCACTTGTCCCGAGTTTGTTTTATTGACACTTGCTGTTCTACGACCTCAACTGCAGCTTCCCTAAACTTATTGCAAACCTTTTAAAATTTGGATCAATTGCATTTGGCAACGTTTGTTTTAAATGCTTTGTAGTTTGCTATTCGTGTTCAAGAATTTTTGACGTGTGTTTTTCGTTCCAGTCCCCCTTCCACGTTCACGATAGAGATGAGTTTAGTGTGACCGCAGGTCGCATTTGGAAATGTCTTATTTAAAGCATACAAATATACCCTCCCTGCATTTAAAATTTGTTAAATTCATTGTTTTCTTAATAAATTATAATTATAACATTTCGTTTATTACATTTTCGATTTAACAATTAACCTTGACGATTTTCGTTGTCATTTTTTAAAACTAATATTCAATAATATATATTTTAGTTTAAGAATGAACGATAAAATATTCTATTAATAATGATGAATATTTGCTCAAAATTACTATGAGTTTGCAAGATATTTAGGGGAATGTTTTACAACCTCATCAGCGACCTCCGCCTAAAAATATAAACCGTTCATCGTACCGCTTCGTTTTTAATACTATCGTATAGACTGCCTTCGATAATATAGGCAGCTATCAGCTGTTCAGACCCGCGCAATTGGAACCCGAACTTGTTCGCGGAACATCTTTAGATTTGGAGGGTAATACTTTGATTTTAATATAAACATAGGTTATTAAATATGTATATCTGAAATATTTAACAAAATATCTTGACAAATGGTCAACACACAAGATTCAATTTGAAATTAAAATTACCTGGCACGAACAGATTTCCTTTTTATAAACAGCTGTTTAGGGCATTGTAGTGGTGTTGAGCAACAGCTGCGGGAAAACAGTATTGTTAGAATACGCGAACGGAGTTCCTTATGCGATAAGAAGGGTAACAGGCAGAATTAAATTGTCGCTGCAAGATGGAGTGCGAAGTACCTTTTACGCATTGATCGAGCGTGGTAAGAAATCTCAACTAATATTTGCTAAAGTCTAAGGTTGATTAACAAGTATATATTCAATTCTAGTTGTCAACCAGGAGTAAGCTCCCGTGTTCACGTTGCAGCAACAAATTCCTGAAGTCAACAAATATCTTGAGTTTCTTAACACTGTCCAAGAACCCGAACTAAACATCTACTCCAATCCATCTACTGTATACCAAAGGCAACCAGTCGTTGGCTACGGAAATGTCATCAGGCAAAGAGTCAAAAACACTCTGTGATCCTAAGGATGCAACGCAGGAATCTACTATAAAAGTTGAACCGAACATGAATGACTTTTATTTAGATAAAGACATAATTGAGGCCATCGACAGCCTGCATGATTTATTTGCTGACATCCTTGAAACCAAAAATTCATTGGAGTTGCAGGAAGAGCAGAATGCTTGGAAGTGTGGCAAGCATAAGAAAGCTAAAGAAGAGGGAAAAATACCTTCAGCGCCGCCAGCGCCTTCTATCAACGCAATGGAAGAAAGCAGCATGAAAATATTTAATCCTGAGAGCACAAATTCAAACGTAGTTTTGAACAACCATCCTAAATCTGTAAAAGAAAACACAAAAACTTTGAACTTAAGTGATAATGGCTTAACTAATTTACAAAGCCCACAAGGAAGCATCCATAATAAAATCATCGATTCACCACAATTGGTTAAAGAGGATAAAGGTTGGTATTCACCGCAATCTTCTCCGGAAACCTCAAGAAGTATGTCGAAAAATCGACGTTTTGAAGTGGGCAGGCGATCTAAGTCTAAAAACCAGAATATTTCCCCAAGAAAACATATGGATAAGCGTTGGCGATCGAGATTGAACAGTCAAAATATATCTCCAAGGCGGAGAAGATTCTCCCGCTCGAGATCTAAGAATCGAAATATTTCTCCTAGCCGTAAAAGTTTTGCAAGAAATAGACATTATAAAGAAAACCGTCGTTCGAGATCCTACAATCGAAATATTTCCGCAAGGCGCAGAAGTCCTTCGCACTCCAGATCTAATAGCCGATATATATCTCCAAGTCGAAGGAGCCATTTTAATAAGCGCTGGCGATCGAGATCTTACAGTCGAAGTATTTCGCTTAGACGGGAAGTTGGTCCGAGAAATGAAGACCGTAATGAGCGTTCGCGACCGAGATCTGCAAATCAAAATAATTTCCCAAGTCTAAGAAAACTCTTGCGCTCCAGATCTAAAAGTCGAAATATTTCGCCACCTTACGGCCACTTAAGACGTCAAGCAAGATGTAACAGTCGAAGTATTTCTTCTAGTCGTGGTGTGTCTAGAAGTAGACACGGCAATGATCGCTGTCGATCAAGATCTAATAATTCCCCAAGGCGTTCCAGATCAAAAAATCGGAATAATTCCCCAAGAGATAAACGTGTCTCAAGGAATAGACACTTCAAAAATCATTGGCTATCGAAAAGTCGAAGTATTTCCCCTAATCGTGGTAGTAGGTCCAGAAAATCAAACGAACGTTGGCGATCGAGATCTAAAAGCCAAAATATTTCCTCAATTTGGGACAAATCCTGGAGATCCAAGAGTCCAAATATTTCTCCAAGTAGTATAAGTACAGTGAAAGATGATCACTCTAAACAACATGGGATATCCAAGAGTCGAAATATATCCTCAAGTCGCAGAAAACCCTGGACATCGAGGTCTAAAAGTAGAACTAGAGTTGTTTCACGTGGAAGAAGTATTTCTCCTCAAAAAGGCAGTAGACTTCGTTCCAGAAGGAGTCGCAGTCCCCAATGTCCATACAGAAGCTACACTGAGCAAGTGTTGCGCGAAGAAAGTAAAAGAAGTTTGGTCCATCAGTCCGACATACACATTTCTGAGCAAAGCTCAAATTTATTTATACCTCATGAAAGAGCTTTATATAATAGTTCATCGCCAAGGCAAAAAGTTAAAGCTAGACAGTTCGTTGATGATACACTTTCACATCAATCATATTATTTACCATTTTTGAAAGATGGTAACTTAATTAATACGAGACTGACGTCTCGTCCTACTATGTTGGAAAGCCACTTTAATATAAATGCAAATCCGATGCCGAATCTAGAGTATCAAGGTATAAATCATTTTTATAAATTCGGATATCAAACTTTAGAACCACATGATTTGCGACACAGATTGGAAATACGTCGTTATTATAATTATGAAATATCGCAAAGCGAAATGTTTAATTATGAATACTTAACATATTAACGAATATATTATAACATATTATTATTATTATTATTATTATTATTGTTAGTATTAACATATAAATTATTTGGCACACTTTTTGTATTCTCATACATTTTATTCTGTACATTTTAAAACTTAAAAAGGTTTCACTCTAGAACGCTACAATATTCTGATTTGGATGTGTCATATAAATGTTTGAAGAAATAAGAATATACTATGATATGTATGTAAATATATTAAAAATCTTCAGGCCAGCAGTTTGTTATGTTATATTGAGTAGAACGAATTATAATTATAAATTTAAATGGTTAAGTTGAGAACTTGCACTTTTATTAAATACAATTCTCATTATAATTAAGTTCACAACCAGCTAAATTATTATTAACAAATACCTCATGATATAATCATTCAATTATATAAGTTTTTAAAAGCGACATAAGCTGAAATGTGGTGTAAAATGTGGTTTTTATGAGGCTAAAGACACCATTTTACTAAATTTTCAGAAAATTAATGAAAATACCCGTTTCAAATACAAATAGTATTTTACCTATATAAATTTCAATATTCTTTTAATTATAATTGCAGCCCGATGTCTCGGTTTATTTTATTAAACAAAAAGTTGGTGTGTCCATGTACACATAAATTCATTTGAGTACTATAAGAACGATATAACTATTATGCGTCCTAATCTTCACCACTACGACTAGTTGTTGGTATATTCCAAGCACTCTTCTGCGAAGTGGCTCTAAAATTGTTTGACAACGGAGGACGTTGGTTTGGTTTTGGTTTCCTTCCGCCCAGTATTGGAAAATCATCCTCCTTATTAATGCAGGCGGCGAATGCTGTACTATCATTCGGAGAGTACTTGCTCTTATTCTCTGACGATTGACACGAGACAAAAGAAGAGCTTGTGATGGCCGCTTCGGGTTGATCGCTTATCACCTGGAACTTTCGGTCCTCCTTCGGTGGCAAATGTTTGCCGGGTATTGGCTTGATGGCGAGATCGCCACACATATAGTCGCTAAAGATAAAGGCCCAACGAGAGACCAAGGAGTGTGCACAATACCTGCAGCGATCATTATCTTCGTGGTACTGCAAGAGATGGAGTCTTATAATATTATAACTCATAGCTAAGTTCTTTGCCTCACCTGACAGGAGATGCCCGAATTATATTCATAATGGTCATTAATGAAGACGGCATCGGTAACACTCTTATTAATGCCAGTGCTTTTCAATTCGGCTATTTCCATCACTTCCTTCTTAAGGATATAGAACAGATATTGAATGTCGTAGACAAGAATATCTTTATCCTGTATATCAGAGTCGCTGGCCAAATAGCGGAAGCAGCCTTTCACAACAGGCATTAGTTCGGTGCTCGTGAACACGATCAAGGGATCATTAGGATTACCACTGACTTGGCAGCCACGCAAGTACTGCACAATATTGATATATAGTTTTCCCATATCAGTTTCCCCCAATGCTTTTGGGGGAAGCGGTAAATAATGCGTGGAATCCGCATGAAGTTTCGCATCGTTGCTCTGGCCAAAGATAATCTGACCTGTAATCGGAGAAACATTCATGGGGATTATAGGTCGAGACGTATTTGATTAGTTAGTTTGTCTTACCCGGATTTATGAGCGAACTATAGACGGATATTTTACCCGACTTAATAGAGAATAAACAAGCAGCAAATTCAGCTGGTGTATAAATGCCGTCCTTCGTTTTGTCAAAGTAATTGAAAGCGGCAAAAACAAACTTGCTATTTTCCAAATCTATGGGATGAAGAATTAGTGTGGTAAGTATAAATGTAGCACGAGAGAAACCTACCATACTGTGCCTTGCCCTTCATAACTATGCGCTCAATATTGCATTTCATTTGTGTGGTTTGCTGAAGGGCTTCACGTTGCTCACTCTCCACAGTGGAGACAAGCTGGCCAGTGGACGTCATGCGCTCCCTAGTTCCGCGTTCTGCAATCTCAGCGTCTTTGGCACGTGAATTGTACGGACCGCGCTGCTGTGCATTCATATTCTACACGCATTTGGAAATTGAAGATTGTTTATGTATGTATATCCATTGTGAAATACTCACACTCCAAATGCCTCCGCATCGTGCCACAGCTTGGGGCAATGTCAGCCCACGTCCTTCGGAGCTGTTACGCCATTCCTGGACGAATGTCATGAAACCATTCTTCTTTGGGGGCATTTTGAACTATGTACGTAAATCTCCAAAGCGAATAGAAATGTGAAGCGCATTAACAAACTGAGCATGTGAAGTTACAGACATGAATTTGCATACATATGTACATACAGAAATAAATAAATAATATTAAATCATCCACACAACAATTACCTTATTACAAATCAACGTTTAAGTGACACGATGTTTACAAAAAAACTCAAGAGAAATAATTTTAGCCAAAGTAGAATTTTAAAGCAAATGAAAAAGGCGCTACGTTTCCCCCCAAAAGATCAAAGCACAACTGTGTAGCGTGACCACATATTATATTTGAAAATATACTGATTTGCTCAGAAAAATACACCACTTGTAAGATTCATTCTAATAAATTTGTCTTCCAACACTTTCCAAAATAACGGAAAATATGAACATGTATGCAGTTAAAATTAATAAATAACGAATTATTAAATTTCAACGCAAAATTGTATTTTTACTGTAAATTCGAGCATTAATGAGTATTTAATATGACAGTCAAAATAATAAATTATCTTAAACTTATTAACTTGTTTTATATGTTGATATTTTTTATAATCTCCAAGCAACGCACTTAACAATCTTAACAATTATGCTCCTCATCTAACAGTGAGCTGTTGCCAGTAAGTTCCAGCTTCCGTTACGATTGGTTCGTTTTTCGTTTTGTTTCTCTATCTGCGTTAGCATCAATAAAACGACGCTTAGTCGTAAAATTGTTTCAAGAAATAGACAATATAAAGAAAACTGTCGTCCGAGATCCTACAATCGAAATATTTCCGCAAGGCGCAGAAGACCTTCGCATTCCAAGTCGAAGAGCCATTTTAATAAGCGCTGGCGATCGAGATCTTACATTCGAAGTATTTCACCTAGACGAGGAGTTGTGCAGAGAAACAAAAAACGTAATGAAATGAACGTTGGCGATCGAAATCTAAAAGCCAAAATATTTCCTCAATTCGGGACAAATCCTGGAGATCCAAGAGTCCAAGTATTTCTCCAAGTAGTATAAGTACAGTGAAAGATGATCACTCTAAACAACATGGGATATCCAAGAGTCGAAATATATCCTCAAGTCGCAGAAAACCCTGGACATCGAGGTCTAAAAGTAGAACTAGAGTTGTTTCACGTGGAAGAAGTATTTCTCCTCAAAAAGGCAGTAGACTTCGTTCCAGAAGGAGTCGCAGTCCCCAATGTCCATACAGAAGCTACACTGAGCAAGTGTTGCGCGAAGAAAGTAAAAGAAGTTTGGTCCATCAGTCCGACATACACATTTCTGAGCAAAGCTCAAATTTATTTATACCTCATGAAAGAGCTTTATATAATAGTTCATCGCCAAGGCAAAAAGTTAAAGCTAGACAGTTCGTTGATGATACACTTTCACATCAATCATATTATTTACCATTTTTGAAAGATGGTAACTTAATTAATACGAGACTGACGTCTCGTCCTACTATGTTGGAAAGCCACTTTAATATAAATGCAAATCCGATGCCGAATCTAGAGTATCAAGGTATAAATCATTTTTATAAATTCGGATATCAAACTTTAGAACCACATGATTTGCGACACAGATTGGAAATACGTCGTTATTATAATTATGAAATATCGCAAAGCGAAATGTTTAATTATGAATACTTAACATATTAACGAATATATTATAACATATTATTATTATTATTATTATTATTATTGTTAGTATTAACATATAAATTATTTGGCACACTTTTTGTATTCTCATACATTTTATTCTGTACATTTTAAAACTTAAAAAGGTTTCACTCTAGAACGCTACAATATTCTGATTTGGATGTGTCATATAAATGTTTGAAGAAATAAGAATATACTATGATATGTATGTAAATATATTAAAAATCTTCAGGCCAGCAGTTTGTTATGTTATATTGAGTAGAACGAATTATAATTATAAATTTAAATGGTTAAGTTGAGAACTTGCACTTTTATTAAATACAATTCTCATTATAATTAAGTTCACAACCAGCTAAATTATTATTAAGAAATACCTCATGATATAATCATTCAATTATATAAGTTTTTAATAGCGACATAAGCTGAAATGTGGTGTAAAATGTGGTTTTTATGAGGCTGAAGACACCATTTTACTAAATATTCAGAAAATTAATGAAAATACCCGTTTCAAATACAAATAGTATTTTACCTATATAAATTTCAATATTCTTTTAATTATAATTGCAGCCCGATGTCTCGGTTTATTTTATTAAACAAAAAGTTGGTGTGTCCATGTACACATAAATTCATTTGAGTACTATAAGAACGATATAACTATTATGCGTCCTAATCTTCACCACTACGACTAGTTGTTGGTATATTCCAAGCACTCTTCTGCGAAGTGGCTCTAAAATTGTTTGACAACGGAGGACGTTGGTTTGGTTTTGGTTTCCTTCCGCCCAGTATTGGAAAATCATCCTCCTTATTAATGCAGGCGGCGAATGCTGTACTATCATTCGGAGAGTACTTGCTCCTATTCTCTGACGATTGACACGAGACAAAAGAAGAGCTTGTGATGGCCGCTTCGGGTTGATCGCTTATCACCTGGAACTTTCGGTCTTCCTTCGGTGGCAAATGTTTGCCGGGTATTGGCTTGATGGCGAGATCGCCACACATATAGTCGCTAAAGATATAGGCCCAACGAGAGACCAAGGAGTGTGCACAATACCTGCAGCGATCATTATCTTCGTGGTACTGCAAGAGATGGAGTCTTATAATATTATAACTCATAGCTAAGTTCTTTGCCTCACCTGACAGGAGATGCCCGAATTATATTCATAATGGTCATTAATGAAGACGGCATCGGTAACACTCTTATTAATGCCAGTGCTTTTCAATTCGGCTATTTCCATCACTTCCTTCTTAAGGATATAGAACAGATATTGAATGTCGTAGACAAGAATATCTTTATCCTGTATATCAGAGTCGCTGGCCAAATAGCGGAAGCAGCCTTTCACAACAGGCATTAGTTCGGTGCTCGTGAACACGATCAAGGGATCATTAGGATTACCACTGACTTGGCAGCCACGCAAGTACTGCACAATATTGATATATAGTTTTCCCATATCAGTTTCCCCCAATGCTTTTGGGGGAAGCGGTAAATAATGCGTGGAATCCGCATGAAGTTTCGCATCGTTGCTCTGGCCAAAGATAATCTGACCTGTAATCGAAGAAACATTCATGGGGATTATAGGTCGAGACGTATTTGATTAGTTAGTTTGTCTTACCCGGATTTATGAGCGAACTATAGACGGATATTTTACCCGACTTAATAGAGAATAAACAAGCAGCAAATTCAGCTGGTGTATAAATGCCGTCCTTCGTTTTGTCAAAATAATTGAAAGCGGCAAAAACAAACTTGCTATTTTCCAAATCTATGGGATGAAGAATTAGTGTGGTAAGTATAAATGTAGCACGAGAGAAACCTACCATACTGTGCCTTGCCCTTCATAACTATGCGCTCAATATTGCATTTCATTTGTGTGTTTTGCTGAAGGGCTTCACGGTGCTCACTCTCCACAGTGGAGACAAGCTGGCCAGTGGACGTCATGAGCTCCCTAGTTCCGCGTTTTGCAATCTCAGCGTCTTTGGCACGTGAATTGTACGGACCGCGCTGCTGTGCATTCATATTCTACACGCATTTGGAAATTGAAGATTGTTTATGTATGTATATCCATTGTGAAATACTCACACTCCAAATGCCTCCGCATCGTGCCACAGCTTGGGGCAATGTCAGGCCACGTCCTTCGGAACTGTTACGCCATTCCTGGACGAATGTCATGAAACCATTCTTCTTTGGGGGCATTTTGAACTATGTACGTAAATCTCCAAAGCGAATAGAAATGTGAAGCGCATTAACAAACTGAGCATGTGAAGTTACAGACATGAATTTGCATATATATGTACATACACAGATACATATGTAAATAAATAAATAAATATTAAATCATCCGCACAACAATTACCTTATTACAAATCAATGTTTAAGTGACACGAAGTTTACAAAAAATGTAAATGGCGCTACGTTTCCCCTCAAAATATGAAAACACAACTGTGTAGCTTGACCGCTTTATTTGAAAATATACTGATATTGCTCAGAAAAATACAATACAAATAAGATTCGTTCTAATAAATTTGTCTTCCAACACTTTCCAAAATAACGGCAAATATTAAAATTTATGTAGTTAAAATTTACAAATAACGAATTATTAAATTTCAAAGCAAAATTGTATTTTTACTGTAATTGCGAGCATTTAATAAATTATATTAAACTTATTAATTTTTTTGTATATATTGAAATTTTTTATAACTTCCAAGGAAATAGTTGGCAACGCACTTAACAATCTCAACAGTGAAGCTCCTCACCAAACTCTTATATTTAACAGTGAGCTGTTGCCAGTTAAGTTCAGCATCTGTTACGATTATGTTGTTGTAACCAGCAATAAAACGACACCGTCTGTTAAGTTAACCGTTACCACTATTTTAACTCAGCATTTTTTTAGAATAATAATATTTTAATGGAGTACCTTCAAATGTTAATCAAAAAAGCCATATGCAGTCGACTCGGATATATCAAAAAGTGGGGTAACAACAATCTGTTTAAACTGACGCGCGTTGAAAATATACTAAAATGTTAAGAGTAACCAGGTAACAATTTCGATGTTCCTGAATTTTGGTATATCTGAACGGCGTTAAAAAGCTCTTTTTTTCAGAAAAAAACTTTGGATAAACATTTAATTTAGAAGCATAAACAACACCATGCGAGTCGGACGTGTACCGCGCGTAATCGAAAGTTATTCTACTTGTATAAGTTTGTAGAATGATATTTTATAAAACGACGCGCGAAATGTTTAATTTCAAAAAGTATAGTAACGGATATGAGTAAAGAAAAAGTGAGCAATATACTAGTGTATATAGCCTTATTTTTGTTAATACAAATCGGAAAGAATAAGCTCGGCTTTAACATTACAATACTTTGGACGCCGGGCTCTAAAATTATGTTTGTGTTTTAATTGTGTATCGTCGGGGTATTATTGTTATTGCCAAGTTAAATAATTAAAATTGTAAAATATAATGCCACGACCTCTAAATTTACTAAAAAGCAGCTGAGAAAAAAAATGCAAGTGCAAAAAGTATCCGTGAAAAAGTACGAACTACTCATATAAGAAAAATACATATACACGCACACACACTCGCATACATGACGATCATTCATTATTGCTGCTGCTTCTTCTTCTTCTTGCGCGACGTGTTTCGCTTAAGCTCACCTGGCGTGTGTGTATGCGTGCGTGTGTGAGCGAGTGCTGTGTTGTGCGCAAGTGTGAGTGAGACAAAGAGTGACCAAGTGAGAAGCCGAGCTTTCAACTGTTAAAGTTAAAGTTCTTTAGCTTGCGTCGGCGTAGCGTTGGCAGCAGCAACAGGTTAGACCCGTCTACAGGTTGGTTGGCATTTTTTTTTCTACATCGTTAGTCTCTTCTGTTTACATTTGTATGCATTTTACATTTGCATTTGATTTGTTAATCATTTGCATTGCATTTGTTAAAAAAAACTCGTGATTAATCTCCTTAGGAGCTTTGCTTGTTTGTTCGAGCTTCTCTCATGTTCATATTACCTGACTTATTTATTTTATTTAGCTTATTTATCCCTTCTCCTTATCAGATGACTCAGCTGACACGTTCGTTCTCAGTTCCCAGTTCTCTGGTTTCCCCTTTTGGTTCTCGTTCGTTTCTTATTGTCTTTTCACATTCCTCCTCAGCAATGTTTGCTGACAAGCGCAGATTTCAATTTCTTTTGCTTATCATTATACGTGACTGATCTGATCTATCTAATATAATATCTTTAAGATACGCTTCGTTGATATATTTTTATAAACAAAGAAACTTAAGGCTGAAATTTATTTATTTTGTTCATTCTCGTGCAGTCTTTTCGTGTTCTCACTAAACACATAAAAATGTTACCAAAATAGTTTTGGGCCAAACCTCTTTTAGTGTTTTATTTGCCAAATTGGCCTTCTGAGTGAATGCTTGTCAGGACTCGATGACGCTTACGACTCTCGCTTCCCACCTATTCTTCTTTTTTTACGACTACATAAATCCACTTTTCTATTTTGTTCACAAAAACTCGATTTAGCAAACAAATAAAAAGGTGAAAGAAAGAAGTTCTGAGAAAGTGAGCGACATGATGCAATGCAAATTAACTTTTTAATTTGCAATTCGAAAATTAAGATTATAATCGTACTGCTTCTCTTTCTAAGTACGAAATAAAAAGCAGTTGAACAACTGAAATGTCAACATTCATTACTTGAAATTCTGTATGACATAATAAACTCGCATGAAATAATTAATTAGTTGAATAATTGCAATTACTTTTTTGATTTATTGATAAATTGGTTCAATGGTTCATTCATGAATGTTGTTGCAGTTTTTCTCTAAATACGAGTTAAATAAAAAACAGTTTATTCAGATAAAGTATCAGAAAGTATTTGTTAAATAAGTTAAATATAAAATTTTTAATGTAAAACAACTTGCTTTCTATATCGAATATGTTTTAATCACAAGTATGATTACCCAATAGCTACATTTACATCGAAACGATGTAGTGTATCGAATTATCTATTCTAATTATAAAATCTGATTAAATAGTGTTGTATAAATTAGATACTTTGGTATACTATAATATTGATATCTTAGAATTAGTTATTCGTTGAATGAAATCAAATTTCTTCATAAGTTTGATAGATAACCTAATTCAATTTGCTTTGGTCTATTGAAATAGATTGTCGTAATTCTGTGAAGAAAAGCTTCAGACTTCAACCTGGAACATTCACATAAAATATTGTCTTTTTAGCGATGCCCAACCTCAAGTGCTCCCATTTCAGTCGTTTAATAGGTCATTCGATTGGATAGGTCGCCATATGATGATGGCGATGGCGATGACGATGGCGATGGGCGGGCTGCACCCATTTGGCCAGAATGTGAGTTGCGACTTGGTAATTAGCTTTTAGGTCAGTATCTAAACTCGACCTTTTATCAACGTAACGCAAACGACATGATATAAATGAAATTCCCTTGCGTGTCAAGCCAAAGATCGGAGGCATAGTAGGAAGAAGTTTGCGTTGGCTAAATTACAGCAAATGTTACGAGTCTTTATTTTTGTTTTTGGCCAAGGTTAGAAGCCGCGCAATGTGACAATGTGACGTCTGGTCAACTTGGCACTCCCACAACACAACAGAGTTGGAGTTGTCCCCATGACGTCAACGTAGTGTTTAAATGTTGTGTGTGGTTTTCCTTATACTCGTACATAAATATTTTTGTATATTTCGGCCTCAATTTAGTGACTTTCTATAGTTGACATATTTAAATACGAATTTGCATTTGCCACTGCACTGCGACATTTGGCGACAACAACAACAATAACGATAACAACTAGCAAACAAATCTTAAGTTTTCTAATTGCTTTGCCATTTGCTAATTAAGTTTTACAGTTGAAGAACCTTAAGGCCCTTATCACACAGTGCAAAAATTTCGCAGTCGGTGTAAAGTTTGCATTTTTCCCTCCCCACTAGACGCTTAATATTATTGTTTTTGTTGTAGTTGCACTTGTTACCTGCCGTGACTGAAAGTCATTTAAAGTGTTTTGGCTGTTGCCTGACGCTGTACAATATAATTATTTATATGCATGTACAATGCTTCTGCCACCAGCTGTAACCGCTTTCCCAGCTCCAAACGGCCAACTGGCAAACGGGGCCAACTATGCTAATTTAAGCATGTTCAGTGCACCGAAGGTAACACGGACGAAGTTGGAGTTAAGCTCGCAAATTCTCCTACAACTCGTATTTTCAAATATTAAATGGGACCTCTGATAAGGCGCTGATTTATTTATGATTCATTTATGGAAAGGAGTTACGCAAAATGACAGTTCAAGGGAACTTTAAACTTGAGAGTTTATTTTGCACAAAAAGTGCCATGTTATGATAATATTTACTGCACATAAACATAAGAATTTGAAATAATTGTTATTAGAATACCTGTTAAATAGATATATACAGCTGTTAACTTTGAAATAGCAGTGCGACAGAAACAAAACTACATACGGTTTTTTTTTCATATTCCTTTTTTTTAGAATATGTATTTAAAAAATTTGCATAAATATGATATAATTTCAGAAAATTTAAAAATTTAATCAAAATGCAGGGTACATATCAATATATCATCTATAGGAAAAACATCATTTAAATTGTGTAAGAAATGCTTCAATTCAATTCAATTTAGATGAACAAGTTAGCAATACAAATTGAATTACATCAATTTATTTAAATATTCAAATTTATTATTTAAGATTCAAGAATTTATTGCAGCCCTGCATTCTTCATCTACTTTTATTCCAAGTAGAAAATCTGGGATTATCGCTAAAGAAGAAGATATGAATTCTTCCGAAACTCGTTAGCTCAATAAACTGAAGACTTTGGCCATGGCACGCGTTCTCTGCTGCTGACAGACATTTTCGTATTTACGTATTTCAATTTTCCAGTTTTTCTGGGCGACAGACAATTTTGTTATGGACACGTTTGAGCGTCTTATCGGTCAAATTACTGAACATGTCTTCGGGTTATTTACCATAATGCTGGAATTATGCAAATGCAGCAAATGTGGCAACGAGGGAAGCTTTGGGGTAAAGTGGGGAAACTTGTACAATGAAATATCTTAGAAATATGGAAATGCACTACATTGATAAGCTTCATAGGTTGGACAAGAAGATAGCTCCAAAAAAAGGGTTAACTTGGTCAAATCGCAGTAGGGTCTCGCTTCACTTCAACTTCAACTTCAATTTCAACCTTAATTCAAAAATCATTTCGTTTTCAATGCACAAATTGTTGAAACCGGTTTAACGGTTAACAGCAGACACACGCACACTAACACACACACACACATGGCACTCAGGTATTTTATTTACCAAAAAATTGAGTAAAAAGTAGGTGACGTAAAGCTCCGTTAGCCCTGCAACAGCAGAAGCAACAACAATAGAAGCCAAACTGGTTGTTGTTGTTGTTATTATTATATCTCTCTTTTTGTTTGCTGCGCTTCCTTCCACAAAGAATAAAGCAACAACAACAGCGACGACAACGGAATTGTCGAGCCCCGAAAAAACGAAATTTGTCTGCGCACAGTAAAAGAATTTATCAAATCTACCACGCCCACACCCATCCAGCCAACTGAACACACATACATACAAACACGATTACACGTCTGCATGCATGCATATTTACATAACCTGTGAGCGAAGAGAGACAGAGAGAGCGAGAGAGAGGGCAGAGCGCAAAGCTTTGGTTGAGTACCCGTAGCAGCAACAACAACCATAATAAAAACAAAACACGTCACAGTTGCGTGGCCAGCTTTTGTGCGAATGCAAGGGGGTGAGTGGGAGCATGGAAGCGACAGGGAGAGCGGCACGCATGCCTTGGCAGCTTTGGGCGTCAGCTTCACGGCCATTTGATGCGAGCAGTAAGAGCGAGCTACTTGTTGAAGGCAAATTTTTGCATTCCCTCTCACGATCCAGCAGCTCTCTTCTTAGTTGGTACTCTCCCGCTCGCGCTCTAGCCCAAGATTGTGCAAGCTGCGTAATTAAGTGACCGGTAATTGAGTTTTAAAGCAACGGCCTTTATGCTGTCTCTTTAGAATGGTCACTACTATATCACTGGGCTTATTTGGCCCAGCTTTATTTGTTGCATTCTCTGTACCTTTTAATTGATATTTATGCAGCTAGTTAAATGCGCAGCCTAAGCGTAGCAGGCAGAGCGAGCGAACATGTGTGGGAATGGGAATGAGAGCGGTAGTTGGAGTTGGAGTGAGCGTGATGGAGCGATGCAATGAGAAGGCTGCGCTCCAGTGATTCTTTTCTCATGTTTTGTGTCTGTTTTGCTTTTACTCTGCCATATAACAAAACTTTTATGTGCAGTTCGGCTTTGTTCTTATTGAGGAAGGTAGAAAGCTTATTGCATTGATTTCATTCCAAAAGTGCAGCAAATAATTGTAGTAAATGAATTGCAGACAGGAAATTAGTTTGTTAGTTCATAAAACACAATTTATTTGGCTATTAAATAAACACAAACGCTAAGCTAATGGGATTTTTTTTTTAATTTCTCAATAGCATTCAAATTTTAATGGGTTGCAAACTGAATTGTATGTAGTACATATCTGTACATTCCTGAAAACGGTTTCTTTAATCTTCTCACTTTCGCAGAATATAGTATGTTATTAATTGGGTATTCATTACAAGTTGCAAAATCCAAATAGCTCAAGTCACATGCTTCGAACTCAAGTTTCACTTTGCACTTCCGTTAATTAAACGATACACATCTGTCGTAGTACCTTGGCCATGGCAATTACCACTTACATGCATAGTTACTGTCGGTTCTTATCAACTCCATATCATGGTTTGACGGAACTAAGCACTAAGCAAATTGTAAATAATCGGAGAAACAATGAAATTGCATGGCAATTAACCAGCGACCCACCTGGATTTCTAAGCTGCTAAGCGAGTGCTTGCAAGCCACCCACAATAATAAAACCCTAAGACTGACTTTGACTATGTAAATAAATTAGTTGATTGACTATTTGATATTCTTACAGTCAGTTTGCACTTAATGTCAACAGAATATATTATTACCATAATGACAGTTGACACGTTTATTTATCATACTGCATTACGTGCTGGAATACAGGGTATACAAATTGCACAATAAACAGCAGCAATTTGTATGCAATCCACAAAAACAAAAAAACCGATTACTGTGAAGGGGATTCAGATCTGGAAAGACAGGACGCTGCCGTCATAAAATTGGAAACTCTAGAAATTGCGTGAATCACGATAGACAGTGAGTGTGAGCGACAGACGAAGTGAAGACGAGTGGGCGGAAATCACTTGAAATCAAAAGAAATTCGACAATTGTCAATTTGATGGCTTTCGAATAGCTTTCCTTATATAGCGAATACTTTAATATTGTATAAACACTTTAGCAATAATGAACAAGTAAGAAAGCTACAGTCGAGTGTACTCGACTGTGAGATACCCGCTACCCATTTTGAATAAAAGCAATATATTTTGCGGTATTATTCTCAAAATATACCAAATATACTGCAAAATTACTAAAAATATACCAAATGGTATATGTGGTATATCGATATAGTGCCGCATTCAAAATATACCATAGACGGCACAATATACCAGATTGTCAGCCAAAGCAACTCAGACCCCTAGTAAGTAGGCGTTTTTGCCCATACAAAAGTATTTCTTTAATAACTTCGACAATTTTTATCTGATCGCAACCAAATTTTCAGGGATCATAACTACTATAGTTATTACCGTATATACCAAAATTCGTAACCCTAGCTTTAAAATTACGCTTGTTATTCGATTTTTTTGATTTGCAGGGGCGGAGGTGGGCGTGGCAAAAATTTGAAACAAACTTGATCTGCGTGCAAACATAACAAATGCTGTCGAAAAAAAATTATAGCTCTATCTCTTATAGTCTCTGAGATCTAGGTGTTCATACGGACAGACGGACAGACGGACAGACACACAGACGGACAGACGGACATGGCTATATCGTCTCGGCTGTTGACGCTGATCAAGAATATATATACTTTATAGGGTCGGAGATGCCTCCTTCTACCTGTTACATACATTTCCTGCCGGCACAAAGTTATAATACCCTTCTACCCTATGGGTAGCGGGTATAAAAATAAATAAAAACGTGAATAAATATAATAGCTTCGTTGAGGTTAATCCGTAGCCAACTATCGCGGGAAACTTGCCAAGAAACGAGACAGCGGTAGTCGTAGCTTATATAAATTATAAATTAATTGTGCAATTGACCCCTTTTATCATCATAAATGAATAGAAATAGTGCTTAGACTGAGAGCATACTATTTTGAGTGCCAGCACTTTTTGCTTTGAATACTCGAATACTAAATTCGAGCACCAATTTGCCCAGTTTGCGCAAATACTACGAATACTACGTTTGAGTGTAATGTTTGCCCAAGTTCTGCGACTTTTTGTGACCTCTTCAAGCATTTTTTTTTTTTGAGCGGGCTTCTGTGAAGATAACGTCGATTGTGCGTTTAACTAACTGTGCTTCGATCTATGACCCTTCTCATAAATACTTCTAGCTCATCAAATGACATGTGTTGTAATCACCGTTGCGTAATGAATGTAAATTCCATTTACTTACATGAAATTTATGATACTGGGAAATCAGATGGAGAATTGTTTTCTTTGTTTTTATACCCGCACCCATAGGGTAGAAGGATATTATAACTATGTGCCAGCAGGAAATGTATGTAACAGGTAGAAGGAGGCATCTCCGACCCTATAAAGTATATATATTCTTGATCAGCATCAACAGCCGAGACGATCTAGCCATGTCCGTCTGTCTGTCTGTCCGTCTGTCCTAGATCTCAGAGACTATAAAAGATAGAGCTATAATTTTTTTCTTACAGCATTTGTTATGTTTGCACGCAGATCAAGTTTGTTTCAAAATATATTGCTTTTATTCAAAATGGGTAGTGGGTATCTCACAGTCGAGTACACTCGACTGTAGCTTTCTTACTTGTTAATATTATAACATAGTTCCTGTAGAGTTACATAAAAAGGTATTCTTATGCAAAAAGGTATAATATATGACACAGTTTAATTTCTTGTCATTGTAACCAAAGATAAATGCGATGGGTTTAGTATTTCTGGGACAGCTTTGATTAATTAAGGACCAGTTGTTAGCTGAGTTCTTTTTCTGTGTGTGTAAGAAACGTAAACAAAAGTCTTTGCATTTTTTATTTGTCGCCAGCGGCTTCTAATTTACTTTTATGAAATAAAATATTCTCTCTTTGCGCTCTGCTCAGTTATTCGCGGTCAAGGTTATTAACCCAAAACCGCGCCTCGCTTATTTCTTTAAGAATTCTTTATGCTCACGACTTGTAAAAAGCGAAACAACAATATTATGTATACGCGACGTAAGACGGAGAGAAAAGAGTGAGGCACATATCGAATTAAAATATCCCATAAACGATATAAAGAAATGCCAAAAACACGTTGCAAACAACAACAGACAATAGCAACCGGTTCAATAACTGACAAATGGCAATGGAAGGCATAAATTGAAATACATTGAAAGGGCAGCGGCCAAAAGATGAGACGCTGATGATGACGAGACAACGTTGATGATGATGATTATGATGTTGTTTGTAGTGGTTTGGCTGAGTCAATCCAGCCATAATTTTCAATGTGTACTTAATGAAGCGAAATTATTGAATAAATAACTAAATTATCGGCATACACACAATTGAAGTTCTGTCGGTCTCATTAGTATCTTGTTTGCTTCTGTGCATTACTGACCTTTGAAACTTATTTTCCATTCGTCATTGTAAATTTAATTATATATGTATGTTTTACTTTTACTCTTTTACTATGCAAACTGCGTGAGAAAACCAATAGATCACTTTATGCAAACTCTTCAATATTTATTGCTCATAAAATGTATAAATATTGAATATTCAATTTAGCTTGGCAGCAAAAGACGTATAATTTTATACAACACTCTTTCTTTTCATATTGCAAACTCTCTCAATTTACACATAATAAACAATTTGTGCCATTCCAAGCGAAGTGTGTAAACAACAAAGGCAACTGTGAAAGCCTCATCAAAGCCAAAGAAAAACCTCTCGCCCTCTGACCTCCAGCTTCACACGTTGTCAGGGATTCACCTGCTCAACGAGGCTTGGCTCGATGTCTGCCTTCTGCTGTCTTTTGTGCTGTGTCAGCTGATGAACTGCAAGATACATTTGCAATTTCACACCCATAAAAAAACAAACACAGGCAGCAGCTTGGTGCCCAGATACACTGATAAACCAGCTGGCAATTAGGCATTGACAGGCAACTCTCTGGTGCTGCTGATAGGACACGTGTCTGATAACCATGGCAACTGTTTTGGCTGCTGTTTTAAAAGAAGTTGAAAGCACACATTCAAACGGTTTTTAATTAAATGTGTTTTATTAACTAGAAAAAGAGGTGGTACTCGTTATAATAAATATGAATTTGAAAATATTAATAGATTAAAGAATGTATTTCTGAAGAATATTTTAAATATTTGCATTAATAATAACTAAAAACCTTATTCAGTAATATTAATAATACATTTTTTAAAGAAATGAAATGTTGTATGCTTCACACTTTTACAATTTTCCATTTCATCCATATTTAATACTTCCAAGACCTATTTCTACAATTCAATTGTTAATTAATAAGCCGATACTAATTGTTGACAGCACTCACGTTAATAACAAGCTCAAAGTTTAGCTAGCGAACGCGAATATGAAAGTAAATCTCAAACTAAGTTTGCTCATCGAATTTAAGCAATTAAAGCACTATTTCTTGATCATCTAATCAAGTCTACCTCTTTGTTTAATACTAATAATTTTAAAGTGAAAATTAGTTCAATTGTACTTAAGAGCTTCCTCAATGTTATAAATAGCGTTGACCAGTCAGTTCCCAGCTGAGTTCTCTTCTAATGTCAGCCAACAGTTACATGGTTGTTAAGTGGCCAAATGGCAACAACTTCCTCACTAATACGTAGAGCATCGGAATAAATCTCGAAGATAAAGTCGAGCTTCTGTTTCTCTTCCTGTCTCAGCTTGGTCGGAGTTAATCTTGAGCTCTGCTTTACAAGCTAGCAAAGGTTCTCAAGCTGCAAGCACGTCATCTTGAAGATGGGGACCGAGTCTTAGGTAGCAGCAACAGCAACAACAACAACAACCATGAAATTAGGTCAGCGTTTTTAGAGAGAGGGGCATATGTCTGGTCTGGTTGGGTCTTGTCTAACCCAAGTTGAGAGCTCTGTCGTTGTCATCACTGCCGTTGAGTTGTCGGTTATGTTGTATATTATAATTGTTGGTGGTGTTCTTGTTTGATTTGTAGTTACCACATTTCTGGCTTTCGTTACGGAAGCTGTTGACGTCTCTTTGACTCTTCTTGCCTCTTCATAGTTTTTTTTCTTACCATTTTCACGTTTGAGTGCATCGTGAAAAACTTTTACTTTGTGACGTCTTCAAACTCTATGCTTCGTTTATTTTTCGGTGAAAGTTTTTCTTAACAGCTTTGGAGGGTTTTCAATTAACACAGCTGCAAAAAAATCGTTTGCTCCCCCACATGGTTCCCTTTTAGAAAAAAAACTAAGCATTTGGCCCTTTTTCGGAAAAAGCTTGTCAGCTGGTTGTCTAAACTTTTTGTTGCAAGTATTTATCTTTCATTATGACAACTTGGACAAAAATAAAAAGAGAAAATATGCAAGTTGTGCAAACAATCAACCTGCCAACGCCCCTTGGCTGGACAATATGCATAAGTACTATGAGCGGAGCACATTGACAGGCCTCGTACTATCTGTCCTAACTACTTACACCTTCTGTTTTCCATCCTCATATGTGTGCGTTGTTCCGTTGACATTGTCATTAACGCTGCTCAGCAGTCTTGGCTCGTCTGTCTCTCTCTCTCTCTTTAGCTTTTCAGCTGCATCGCCAACTGTGAGTCCCTGGGTGACAATAGCTTTTGTGGCTGTCATGATGATGTCCGTTCCACACGACAACATGTTTTTTCCCTCTCTCTCTCGCTCTTTTTCTATCTTATCTGCCCTCCTCTTCTTGCACTGTTGTGTATTTTGAAAACACATCAAGTGTTGCATTTAACATGAAACGCTTTTTAACCAATATTCCTAGGGCAGAGCAATTAACTTTAATTGCTGTACAATTTTCTCGAAGAATATTTATGTAGGATAACGGAAAAAGCTTCAAAATCGTTCACTCAAGTAATAGCCCTTATGTAGGTAACCTAAATTGAATTATAAATATTCATAGTTTTTGATTTTATATTGGTTTCATAAGGGATTGAGCAAAATAACTTGATTTGCATTGAAGTCTTTGAAATTGTAATATAGGAATATTTTATTTCCTGTATTTAAGCTATAATAAATTCCTGGTAATTATATGATAGATTTTGGTATATTTTGAAAACTAAACTAGAACATATACATATGTATAAATTCATATATAGTTTAAATATAAAAGTCTCTTTAAGAAATTTATTTTCTAAATTTGTATTATACTAATTATATCTTCAATATCAGAGAACGATTAATTTTTTTAATATTCATTATTATTGATCAAATTATCTTTACTTTGATTTGTTATGTGAGGCAACTGTACCTCTGATTACAGAAACATGTAATCGACAAGACATCAGATAATCTGCATGAGATTCTTATTGATGCACGTTAAGTTGATACTATTAACCCAATTTGTGTCATTGTGAACACCCAAAGAGCTTTGCTTGGCACCCCTGACTGATATTAATGACGATAATGATGATGACGATGATGGCCCGTTGTCTATTCATTTAATTTGTCCGCGCTAATTTTGCGCTCGATGGGCAAAAGTCACACGAAGAGTCAACAGAGACAAAGATGCCAGATGAGAGCTGGGAGTTGGAAGAGGCTCGACATGAGTATGGAATACGGAATGGGCGATTCAATAAAGCCATTAGCTAAAGTAGCCAATGCATTGGGGACACATGCGGCACTACGAGCAGAACTTCAGCCTCGAGCTGCGTACGGTTCACTGGCTCGGCAAATAGAAAGTGCAACGAGGCGACGACAAGAGGTGACTCTCGGTTGCAGCCTCTCGTTGCACGCACACACACATGCACACATGTTTACGCTGTCAGTGGGCTTGGCTCTCAGAAGTCAACGGAACGTGTCCATGTCGATAGCAACTAACGTGGTCATAATTTTGCGTGCTGTTTAACGCCTCAAGCAGCAGCTAACTAGATAGAAAAACTTGGTGCACATGCAGTTCACGGTTAGTTCACCGTTAGTTTGCTGGTTTTTTGCGAAGTTTGGCAACGCCGCACAGAACACTTAACTAATGAGTTACGTAACAGGCAACTTGTGTATGTGAGCAAGGCGAGATCGCTGCCGCAAACTCGTTGCTGTGACACTAAATTGAATAATGTTTTTGGTAAGCGGCTCAAGTCGCGTGGCTTTATTGCATTTTCCAGTGTTCCCAATTTAATGAAATGCATTTTCCAAGGTAAAAGCTAAACACAACTCTTGTTTTAGTTACCGTTCTTGTTTGGTGTTGTGGCCTAAAAAAGTTTGCGCACCTTGCCATGGCAACAAGTGCAAGCGGGCCTGTCTGCCAGTTAGCCAGGTTGGCATAAACAATGGCCAAGTCGCGTTGCCAACTGAACGACGACAACAACAAACAGACCACGATTCTGGCGAAAATCAATAAATTGCTTTAGGCTTCGGGCCTCAGACTTTGGCCTGTCTTTTGGGGCGGGGTTCAACGACAGGGGAGAACGTTGGGTTAGACTACGAACCTGGGCACCCAAATTTGAATGGTTTAGAAATGTCTAACCCCACAATGTCCGAGCGCAAGTCGATGGCGATGTCTGTGTCTGTTGTGTCGACCGCGACACGTTTTGCCATTTGATTCCCAGGCAACCCGACAAATTGAACTAAATTTCCTGTTTTCCTGCCTTTTTCTCCATTTGTTGACCCAATTTGCCGCGGAAAAGCGACTTTTCATTAGTCTAAGTTGCCTTTTGTTAAGGTTTCAGCTTTCAAACTTTCGGGTTGCGGGTTGCGAGCAGCGAGTCTGCGATTTGGCGCATTTGATTAAGTGCCGACCAACTGTCGACTCTCCCAGGCCTTAGGGTTGTTGGCCTCATGACAGATCCCATTTGGTCGACGATTGTGGTCAGCGCGAAATTACTTTATTTTGAGTGGGAGTCGGAGTGGTTGTTAATTGATTTCGTTGTTTAAATTACTAATGACTTTTGGGACTAAATTAATATATAAACTTAAATCTCATAGCTTAGCGAAGAATGCTTTTTAAAAGGGGTTTAACTCTGCTTAAAGACGAGGGTTGAACCCAGGGATTAGAGTTGTGTACTTGCTTAAAATATAGGCCAAGATTTATGGGACAAACTGCATGTTGTGACTGAACACGACACCAGAAACCTACATGATGTGCTTTTCCCAGTGGCCGACAGTGGCCCGCTGACAATTACTTGTAGTGGAAAACGTGTTGGCTACTTACCGAAGTCGTTTCCTCTTTTCCTCCGCTGCTCTTCCGGAGGTGTATTGGTCGCAACGTGAATCGTGTAAATCATATAAACATTGTTGCACGTGTAGGCAAAGCACCTCTAAATCACGCATGGATTACCGAAAGAAATCAAATGGCCAAAAGCGTCATAAACTTTTGCCGCGTTGTGGCCACACAACGTTGCAGCGTAGGCGGAGAGAGACAGCGATAGAGGGAGAGAGAGAGAGGAAAGAAGTTTTTCAAATTTATGCAAGTTGAAAGTCGTGATACAATTGAGAAAAGTTCAGTTGTTGACTTTGACTTCGGGAGGAGATGAGATGCCGAAGAGGAAGCTGAAGAAAACATTTGCCTTGGGATCTTTGATCTTTTGATCTAGTGCTGGAATCAGGCCATGGGCAAACTTATCATATGATTATATTTCGATTGAGCGCGATTGTCTGTGCCACCAGTGGTAAGAGAACCTTTCGAAATTCGACAACCTGTTGCCTTTTTTTTTTTTTTTTTTTTTTTTTGCCGCCTGCCCTCAACTGTGCATAAGTAGAACGCCACACAGTTATAATGGCTGATGGTTCCACTCAAGCGACCATAGACGACGCGTGGGGCCTCCCAACTGCCACAGCAACACAGTCACAGCAGCAGCCACAGCAACTGCCACAGCAACAGCCACGGCAACAGCGAGTTAAGAAGCAGAACCAACTAAACCAACGAACGCGACGTCTTTTTATTCTTTTTTATTTTTTTGCTGGGTAATTTAAGAAGCTCGCCTGACTTTTTGCATTCACTTTATTGCCGCTGGTTGCTGTTGCTGTTGTTGTTGTTGTTGTTCGTTGGTTCGTTCGTTGGTTGCTTGCTGGTTGTCTGGATTGTTGTTGTCTATTTACCGCTAAGAGCAACAAACAGCGAACGCCGGCCCGGCTTCAACTTGAAGTTGTACACCCGCCACCAACCGGGCGAGCTTCCAATAGAGAGTCGCTTCGTTCAGCTTCAATTTCTTGGTACTCTTCCATTCCATTCGCTTTGCTATGCTGTTTGTTTTGGCACTGTCTCGATTGCCGTATCGGCTTTGTCATCTTAAGTTTCGGACTAGTTTCTCGTTATGCTGTTCGTCGCTCGTTGAAAGTCTGAGAACTCAGCTGATGCTTTTGTTTTATTGCATCCACGGTTTACAAGCTAATCTAGGCATGTAACTAATGTAGCCAGATGAAATCTCTGCTGATAATTAACTTGGTATTAGAGTCGTGTATATTAAGAAGATTTAGTTGACAAAGCTTTGGACTCATTTATAGAATTTTTATACCTACTACCCATAGGGTTGAAGGGTATTAGAACTTTGTTCCTGCAGGAAATATACCATATAGTACTATATGAATATACCAATTATAGCCTTCGGTTTATTTCAGTATATGTTATTTGCTAGAATTTCTAATTGAAGTAAATCACTATCGTATTTCAAAATCAACAAATAATTAATTATTTTTCTCACAAAATTGAACTCATCAAAACTAAATGGATAAATCTCTTTTATATCAAACATCTTTAAAAGGGTATATAAACACAAATAAATTATAAACTTTTATTTAAATATAAATTAAGATAATATAGTTTCAATAAAATGAAATTCAAAATTATTAAAGCGCAAAGTAATTAATATAATTCTAATTCAATTGCAAAATATTTGAAATTTAATTCTAGAGAAGGCGTTACAAATTTTACATATTGAGCTGATTGTATTTTATTGCACAATATGTATCTAATTTTATGTGATTCACTTTGACGTTTACTTTCAAAATGAACCACGTAAATAGCCACTGCTAATTGTTAATAGCCTTTCAATTAGCACAGCGATGTGGAAAACATTTTTAGCATTGCTCAAATTCGTGCGCCTTTGTTAAAGATACATATTGTCAAGTACGGCTGAAGATACAGATACAAATTCAGGCAGATACTGAGATGCGAGTTGGCAAAATGCTTGTAATTGACATTTAATTACAGGAAATCGGCTTATTAGAAAATCGGCTTATTTCAGAGCACAAATATTTGCAAGGCATTTAAATTGTCAGACAGTTGAGACAACTGTGCCATTCTCTGGCACTCTTGAGTATGAAAATATGCGAATACACGCACACACACACTCACACACATGTGTGTGTATTGAGGCATCTCCATATCGCACAATGAGACAATGTGCCACTTCTGCGAAAGCTTTTCCGCATCTCAAGGTCAGCTCTTTGTGTATGAATGAGATCTAATTGTTCGCCATGTCGATGATGACCGACTCATGGGCTCATTGTAACTACTACTTACGAGATTACGAGTGCCTGCCTGCCTTCTACTTATGTAATGACATAGGCAAATATTGGATTACATTTCGCATGAGACGAAGAAGTAGCGAAAGGTGATCGGGCCAAGTGTAGCTACATGTCTGAGTGGGTGGCACAATGGGTGATAGTTCGGCATAGGAATTTTGGTTTTTTGCTAGTATACTACAGCCCACATCTAACATTGACATTCCATAAATGATATGCTGCTTAATTGACGAAACACATCAACGAGTAGTTGAGAATTTTATTTGCTTTTGAAATATTTGGTGCCAGCTGCCGCCAAGCAAAAATACATATTTAAACAATTGTCAATTTTCTTTTGTATTGCAGTCTCTCCCTCTCAATCTCTCTCTCTCTGATCTGGATCTCAGTATTTAGCAAGAGGAACACTCGCAAGTCATCCCAATCGTTATGCTGTACAGTAAAACATGGCAACGTCGTCACTTTATGTTGCTGGGGTGACCTGTTTGGGTTTCGTGTGCTTTGCTTTGGCCTCCGTCGCCATTGGCATACCCATTTGGGGTTACTACGATAGTCCATCAGGTGAGTGCTTATTTAAGTGCGCTGAACATTTTCTCATTTCTCATCGCTCATGATTTTCGACTTGATTCACAGGTGGCTATGACTACGATCGCGGCTATTTTGGGCCCTTTAAAGTGTGCAAGCAATTGACTTATAATCGCGAGAAATGCGGCAACGATGTCTCCAAGTTCCGGCTGAGCAGTAAGTACTTGAGCATTAACAAATTAACTATGCTATTATTGAATTAAGTGAGTTATTTTATTGAAGGCTGCTTGTCACTTTTTCTGTCTTTTCATTCCCATGAATATCTAAGAAATAGAAAGTTATAGTTTTTAATAAATATTGTATTAAAAATAGAACAATCAAATGTTAGTGACTTACATCATATTTTATAAATAAATAACTCTACTTATAAGATATTTATAAAATGAGAGCTTCGCGCGTAAAGTTTTTGTACTCTTATATCCATAAATTAAAATTTGATTGCATCCAATTTTATACCTCCTAAAAATCACTCTCTTTATAAGTATCTTTCCTTTCTTATTACTACTGAAGCACCTGTAATTCATTCCTGGTTCTTCTTTCATGAACGTCTTTTGTTTTATTAATCTCTTCAAAATCCTCTTAAAAGTTCTAAGCTCATTGAAAGCACATACATATTTAATGTTGTAATTTTTAATTAAGTGCATCAAATGTGAAATTTCTTAATGAAAACATACAAGCGATTATATAGCAGAATATCTAAAGGTGTATATTTAAAATGAAAGCATAAATAATGGAATAAAATATGTTGAATATGTAGCCTGAAGGCCTTTGCCTCATCTCACTGCAATAAGGAATTATATTCGTTATTTCAATAAAATACTAAATAACTTTATCGCTGAATATTAGACTGTACTCTTAGACACACTTCTAGTTAATAAAGTTTTCGAATTACCTACTTAACATATAGTTATTTATTTAATATTTCGCTCCCTTATAGATGCCGTATTCGCCAGCGGACTTTTGGCTGTGGGCAGCTCAGCGCTGCTGGGCATCTTCTGTATACTGTCGGTCATCCAACACGCGATGATATCGTCACGGGAGAAGGTGGTCATGTCCTACACATCGCTGGTCATTGTCAAACTCATCCTTGCCCTCCTGGGTGGTAAGCATTTTTTGTGCTCCCAACTGTACTCGGATGTGTATTAACAGAGAAATTGACTTGCAGGTTTGCTGGCCATTATAGCCGCAGTGCTTTTTGCGTTACAAATCGATGAACAGGAGCGCTTTGGTTTCAAGATATCGCGTGGCATTTCCTTTTATATACAGGTGAGTCAGTCAGTTTATATCGTGATAAGCAGTTCAAACTATTGACACCATTTTCTTTATGATTCGCAGATAGTTGTGATTGTTTTATCGATTGCGCTGTTTGTCGCCGCCGTCTATGATGTCATCTTCTCCCGCAGCTCTGGAGGCGATCCCACAATGGCGCTGGACGCTTCATCGCCAGCTAGTGCGACCACATTCAACAATCCTGGCTTCAAGGAGCCGCGTAGTCGCAACGGCGTCTCGGTCACAGACGCTTCTGGCAAGCCATACAGTGGCATCCGCAATGGAGCCGGCACAGCGGGCAGCGTGGCTTCGATGAGCACCACTGTCACAAGTGTCTCGAATGGTTCCACATTGGACTCTGTGACACGCTCCCCGCTGCGTTCCAGTCTCAAGAAACCACGACCCCGGCCAGATCCGACGCTGGGCATTCAAAATCCCGGTTACTCTGGCTCGGGCAGCTCGCCGCCGATGCGTCGTAATGGCAGCGTGAAAAAGGTTCGCATTCAAACGCACAGCACAGAGGTTTAGATAGAACAGGGCGAAAATGTGTAGCCCTCACTTTATGCTATTATCGAGTAGAGCATCAATACGAAATAAGCAAAATGTCGACAAAAACAACAAACAACAAAAAACAATTACAAAGACTGTGTATAGTAGCAAGCAACACAAAACGACATTTGAAGAAATACAAATTGAATGGAAAAATGAAAAGTTTCAGGCGCAGACAAACAAGACATCAGTAAATTATTTTCATTTGTCTTCCAAAATGAGTCGCAATGTTAATTTGTTTCTAAACAAGAGGTTAATTTAATTTTGATTAAATTGTTTAATGGCAGGCAAGTTTATCTTTTTGTAAGCAACGGTTTCCGTCCAAGGGCAGAGTCAAAGTAGTTAATTTAATTTCCATTTGACATTTTGTTTAATATATGTTATGTATATTTATGTATACAATACCATATATATATTATTTATCATTCCTCAAGTGTCCTTACGACCCAGGCCCAGTCCCTTCACAAGCTACAAAACAAATCAAATCAAATCGAACCGAATCAAATAAATCAAATAGAGAATACCTTTCCATCTTTGTAACGATTTAGGTGTAGACTAAGATTTCATTAATTTGCAATGTAAAATATAAACAATTGTTGCTAAGTTAACCATATGCAAATACATACTACAATTAAGCTTGTTTGTTTAAAAATAAGTTTAATGTTTTTCGCTGTAAGTTACAAGTATAATAAATTAAATGCAAATTAAAATTAACTATTACGTAAATTACAAATAAGGAGTTTTTATTCGAATAATGGCTAATAATTTTAAATTTCGATAAATGCGATTTGTCTAGCGGTTAACCGATAATATGTTGCCAGACCAACAAACAAGGATTGGCGCCATCTAGCAGATATGTCGCACAAAAAGTCGCAAGCAGTGACCAAAAAGGGGCGCCATTTAGCAGATACGTATTGCAACAGAAGTGTTGCAAGCAGTGAATATAAAGACATACGCCATCTAGCAGATACACATTGTAACTAAAATGTCGCAAGCAGTTTACAAACAGCGATGAGCGCCATCTAGCAAATATGTTTTGCAGCTTAAGACGCAAGCAGTGTATTACGCACAAGCAGAGCTAATAGCAAGCAGTAACCGCGTCTGTTATATTGAGATAGGTATATAAATTTGAAATCAGTCGATCTATGACATGCCCTGCAGATGTGCAATTGAGATTTTAGAAAATGATTATTGTATACAATTTGAAGAAAAGAAGTACGAAGCAGAAGAGCTGTAAATGCTGTTGCTATCAATGGTAAGCTGTTGTACGCCAGAAAGCAGTGCAATTTTGTCTCCCCCTCAAATGGCGCCACTTTTTGAATTTGAATAATATTGATTAAGAATGTGACATAAAATACCAACTCAATTTATTAAATTCTACTTTAAACTGGAATTATCTGTTGCATTACAAAAATTCTTGCTGATGGTCTACGACCTCAAAAGCGCAGTGGAAGCCATAAAAGTTCTCTTTGTGTGTAGCTCAGCTCAGTTCATGTTGGTCCCTCTATCAGCACCAGCAGCAGCAGCAGCAGCAGCAGTCAAGCGAGCGTTTAGTCATATTGATACAGCCACAATCAATTGCGCGGCTTTGTTTACAATTTCAACTGTCTGTCTCAATCTCAATTCTGATTATATGTGGTATATGAGTAATTCATTCAAGCCTAAACAGCCGATAAGCTCATAATTCTCTATATTCAGGTAAAATAATTCTATGAAAATAAGCATATAACGAATATATGTATAAAGAGAGAGCGAGATTAGAAGCGAGAAAGATAGTGAGTAAGAGAGACGCATTCAACTTGCAGCTTCATCCGTTTGAAAGCGCTCAAACCTCCGGCAGTTCGAGTTGCGATCGCGTTGATTCAAGACGTTGTTTTGATAATTATTGTACATACGCGTAATACGAGTCGAGTCGTTCATTCTTATATAGAGACGCGTGCAGCATCTAGTATATAAAACAAATCCGACGCTTTCATTAGTTTCTATTGCTGTTGATGCTGTTGTTGTTCGCGCTTTTTGTTTATATTTCATTTCGAAATTATGAAATCAAAAACATTGCACAAGTCTCTAATGCTGCTGCTACTGATGCTGCTGCTGTTTGTTTTCTTTCCGCCATCAGCTCGCTGCCAGCCATGTAAGTGGATTTGATTCTGAGAACGCTTCGCTATGATTCACTTTACATTCCCTCTTCAACTTTGACAGTGGCACCTCCGGATGAGCCTGCGAAGCAACGTCCATTTATATTCATCAAGCACAATGCTAGCCCCGAGGATGCAAAGAACTATCAGATAACCATCGAAAAAGATCCACAGCCTGGCGAACCGTGTCTCACAATTAGCTGGAAGACCAATCCAGATGGCAGCGGACCCTCCGATCCTCAGATTTATCTGTCGCATGGTTACTTTAAGATCGTTACTGCCTCGCAGCCAAAGGTGCAATAAACCTTTAATTTATTTATTTAACAAGGAATTCTTGCATTTAAATAGAAAAACGGAAATATGCAAATCAAATGGCGCACTCTAAGTGAATTTCGGCGACATTAAATCGCTAAACAAATCATTTGACCACATTCAATTTAGTTATTTGTATTATTTCGCGAGTCACATAGCAATTCGCTTGCCTCGAGCCCTAAAGTTTTAATTGACAAAGTTTTTGGAAAACTTCCCGCTCAAGATATGCGGGAGAGGACTGCGAAATGTACATAGTTGACCTAATAATGCGCTGTATCATAAGCAAAATTATGCTGCGAATATGTGGCTAAGTGGCTGCCTTTTCTGGCTTATAGTTTAACATTAATCTCAAGTTCTGAATATGCTTTTAATCATTTGGAATTTTGTTTGTTACCGAAACTTTTGTGGATTGGCACCATTTGCATTTTAGATGGCTAATTCTATGAAAACAGGTTGCAAATTCTGGTCTACGAATTCTTCATTTAATTGTTACTGCTGTTTGGCATGGGCGAAAATTCTCGTGAAGTGCGAGCCGAGTCAAGCTGAGTGCCTTTCATTTTCATTTTAATTAACCAACTTTAGGCATTTATTTTCATTTGCCAACTTTTCTGTTGCAACTCGATGGTAACTTTTCTCCGTCTGACGCTCCAAACAACACACACACACACAAAATATTGCGTTGAATGCAAAAGGCGGAAGGTGGAGAAAAAGGGCTTTTGGCTTTGTGGCTTTGTAATTATGCAATATATTCGTGAGTTTATGAATAGATTTAATACATAATATGATAAAAACTATAAATAACTGGTAAATCAGGTCACTACGTTGCGGCGCTTTGAAGATGTGTGGCTGTAGATAATACACGATGCCAAACTATTAGCCATATGCATTTTAATAATCTGCCGCAGTTTGCAAAGTACAGAATTTAATTAATCGTATTTTATGCATATTATTGCACTATTTAGCGAGTCAAAATATTTGCAATATATAAAAGCATAAACGCCATATCGATTTCACGCTTGGATTACATCGATTTCAGAGACTTTCTGACTTTTCATTCAATGGAGTTTCTGTTCGTTGCGGAAGGGCTCAATGAAATTACGTATACGTAAGGTAGGAAAATCTAATGAAAGATGAATAGTAATCAAATCAATATAAAGCTGGGTTTGTCTTGATTAAATTACGTGTATGTAAGGATTAGTACGTATACGTAATATCAGATCCAGTTTTGATATTACGTATACGGAATGCAGTAAAAATAAATAAATTTATGTAGTGTTAATCTTAATAAAATTAAGTGTACGTAAAGTAGAAGCTATTCAAATTAGATATATAAAATAAAGTATACGTAAAGGTGAAGATTACAAAAATTACGTATACGTATGGTAGTAAAATATAGAAAACGATAAGTCGTAAACAAAAATAAATATAATGTTAGGTTTGTCTTGTAAGGATCAGGCCTACGTATACGTAATATTAGATTAAGTATGAATATTACGTATACGTAATGTATAGTGAAAGATATAAAAAAATCGAAAATAAGTATTAAAGTTAATAAAATTAAGAGTACGTAAAGTTGAAGCTTCCATATTAGCTTCATAAAATTACGTATATGTAAAGTTGAACCACTTTATATTAGACTCAAAAAATTACTTATACCTAAAGCTAAAACTCGACTGTGAATAAGAAACAAATTAATACGAAATCACGCAAAAGTAAAGTAAAGCACTTCATATTAAATTGATAAAATTACGTATACGCATATGAATAAGACAGCAAATGGTAATAAAAAAATAGAAAATTATGTATATTTTCAGAAAAATTGAATTGTAGGACATTATTGTAATGATAATTATTTTTGATTTATTTTTTATGATTTTCAGTCCAGCCATGAGGTTTTTAAAATGCAGTGAAGAGTATCATTGTTTCGCATTATGCTTTATGCTTTTTAATGTTATTTGTTATTAAAGCCACTTTCTGTCCGTTTGTCCACACACACAGACATATGTATGGGCACGAATACAAGCGAACAACAAGCGTGTACGTGTGTTTGCCATGACAAATATGCAGTTTGGAAATGTTTTAAAGAATTTTCCGCCGACATGTTGTTTGAGAATTTATTGCAGCTCGCATTACATTGCCAATTTACAACCCACACTTCATCCCGGCATGCGACGGCAACATTTGTTGCGGCCCCGTCGAAACTGCAACGTTGAAACGCAGCTTTCAGCAAGTTGCTGTTGTCAATGCTGGCGCAGTTGCTGTGGGTGGTTGCTGCCATGTTATTGTTACCGCTAACAATTTGTTACTGTTACTGTTGCTGTTGCTGAATGCAGCAGCAACCAAAATTGAATTTATGTGCGAGGATCTATTAATATTTCGGAGCATTTAAGACTTTAATCTGGCAATCGACTGCGTTTAGATCTGCACTGAAAATTGCCACTTCAAATGATTTCAGTGCAGCTCTAAGCTCAGTCTTGTATGCAACTTAGTAATAGAAAAACAATAACAATTTAGTAGAGAATAACTTAATTCATATGTCACCTTCTTCAACTTTGAATGTGTTGCCTTCAAGATCGGGATAGTCTGGCACGTAGACGGGATCCTCTTTCTCCTCCTCGAGCAGACAGTAGATACTGTCCTTCTCCTGTTTGATGATCTCGTGGCCCAACTTATGCCAGAAGGGACGACAGCGATTCTTCCATTGTCGCAGATTGAAGAAGGCGCAATAGCGCGAATTCGATGCCTTCAACATGGCCATGTAGAGTGGCGTAATCTCGTCGGCCAGCAGCTTGCCCATGAGAAAAATAGCCGTCTTCTTGCTGTGGTTGTCGTTGAAGTCAATGTAAATGCTTTTCGCCTGATTGTAACACTTCTTGGCAATGGTCGTCTTCTGGGTATCGCGGGCAAAGAGCTTGCCCAGATTGAGCAGAATCTCGGCCTCGTGATCCTTGTGATCGTATAGACGTGATAGACGCAGAGCACGCTTGAAGTTGGAAATGGCTTTATCAATGTGATCGAAGCTGAAAGAAGGAGTGATTACATAAAGATTCAGCTTAAATAAAATCGAATTCGTATAGACTATAAAAGACGAAAGTACAATTATGTAAATAGTAAAATTTAGAAAATTACAGATATGCAAATGCAGATAATATAGATTAATTTAAATAAACCCTTACAAATTGGACAGAAATATATATACAAATACAAAATCCAATTAATAGTTACAGATACAAGGATACAAGTTGGATAGATGACGACATGATATACATAGTAAGTGAGACAAACATACATATACAAATTAGATAGATTTATTTATATGAAAATACAAATATGTAAAAAGAAATATATAAATATTAAAATGAATAGATTAAGGTTTAGATGTATACATATATAGATTGAGAAAGGAAGAAGAAAATCTACAAACTAATTCGTTAGAATTTATTTGATAATATGTATGATACATGAAGACAAATAAAGTGGATGCTAATTTCGATCGAAATAGAGACAAGAACACATACATATAGTTTAAATATGATACTGTCGAGGTTAAAAAAATGGTAAATATATGTATTTAGAAAAAAGATACAACTGGAATATATAGATAAAGCAGGTATGCAGAGAAATACAGATATAGTTATGTAAAGATAAAATAAAATTATAATTATAAAATGGATTCAGATAGTGTTAGCAAAGATCCTAGAGATCCCAGAGTATTCTTTGTTAAATATAGCTCTTACCTTTCAGCGCATTGACCCAGATACAGATACAATTTGATGTTGAGCTTGACGAATCTGTACTCGGTGCAAGCTATAATCTCAGATTTGATCTGTTCCAAGCACTGCTGAGCTGCATGATATTTGTTAGCCTCCATGAGAAAGAAAGCGCGCTCCAAGAACGTATCGCAAAAGATGTCCAAGTTCTTCTGTCGTCCGACTAGCAAATAAAAGTTGTCATAAATTTATATATTAACTATCATCAACTCACTCTCTGCTATTAGTACAGTTGCCTTTCTGGCCATATCAACTGCCTCCTCGGGCTGCTGACGCACAATCTGCCGGCCATGGATGAGCAGTTGCCTGGCGAGTTGTTGAGCCACAAGCGCGTGTAGAATGGGACTAGCTGAACCTTTTTCTGGCTCCGAGAGCCACATGTGTCCACGCACTAATTCGAGCGTGTATTTCAAGTACGTAATCGCATTGACACGTTGCCCAGTATGTTCCAAAAATATGGCAAACTTGTGATAGATGCGAGCTATCATCTCGGCAGCATCGCGCTCCTGTCCCTCGATATTGTGACAGAGAGAAACAATATGTTCCATGACAGCATTCAGCGCATACTCATACTTAATGCGATATGGCTCGAGCAGCAGCAGCGTCTCATAGAAGAGTGTGAAGCACTCCTTCAGGCCTTTCACTTTACGCTTGATCACAGCGAGCTCCGCGTGTTTCAGTTTATCGATCACCTCGTAGAGCAGTGGACGATCATCGATGATCCTTGCACGTATGCTGATCGAATCAAACAGCGCCTGCTCCTTCTCGGCCAGGCAGCGCAAGAACTCGGGCATCATCAAGCAGCCTTCGTGGCGCAGCTCATCTTGCAGTGCCTCATAGATGGGACCCCGCTTGCGACGTGCCTCAATGAAACTCAGAGGTACAATGCTGGCCTTGATCTGCTCGCGATCGAAGGTGATGTCCCGAAATGTGCGATAGGGCAATTTTGCCCTCACTTGGCGCTCGATGCGCAGGATTTCCTGCTGACGTCGTGACATTGTAACTTTTGTAAATTGCAGGGAATTCGAAGCGTTTCAAATGTTCAAATGTCTGAAGTGTAAAGTTATGTTAACTGATTAAGTGAATTTTAAATTTTTGTGTTAAGCCTGCAAAAGCAGAAAACTTAAAAAGGGTAATAATAGTAGTAACAATCAACAATAAATTAATTTATGTTATTTAATTTTAAATTATATGTATGTTAATAAAATTTTTGTCAAAAAAACTTGACTACAGTAGAAAATTTATTTAAATAAAATTACAAAGTTTAGAATTCATTTCTGTTTAAACCTCACAAAGATGAAAACTGTAGAATAGTACAAAGTTTTATTTATATAAAATGCAAGTTTTTTAAGATTTAATTTTTACTTGCAAACAATTTGTAATGGAAATTTCCATATGCAATATTATAAATTAGCAGCTTTCGAGTTTCTTTAAAACTTCTCAATAAAATTTGGTTTCAATAGAAATATTCATATGAAAAAGTATCTGCACGGTTAAAGGAAAGTTTGAAGAAAATAAAGTACGAGGAAAAATTAAATAACTAATTTTTCTACTCTTAAATTTGTTATCTTTTTTTTATAGCCTAAAATTTAAGAACTAGTGCTCAATTATAATGTTTTCTATATTAAATACTTGATAATTGTAAATAACAAGTCCGTACAATTGATAAAGGCAGTAAGTTTTTTTTTTAGATATAAAGTATATCGAAATTACAAATTATTAGCTATGTAGTTGACATACATCTCTATTTCTCACTTTAATTGCAGAGCTTTTCCTTTTTCAACTCGTGTGCGCAACTTTAAAGCCAACTCAAGCTACTGAAAATGAACTTAATGACAATATAAATGGCAATGAAGTTAATTATTTTGCAGATCGAACACACTTGGACGTGGACTGCGTGTTTGAATTGAATGAGCTCATTAGTTGCAACAGAAAGTTGAAAAGGCATCAGCTGCAAAGTGAAAACTGCACAAGTTGAGAAAAATTTTACGGCACTCTTTCATCGACTATACATAGTATATATTGTAGTACTTGCCACACATTGTGTAGCATATTTATTGAGTAATGTGTATGAACGATGCTGAGTCTGTGCAGTGCCACTAAACGGGTACTCGAACTAAGCTATTACGAGTAGATAGAAACAAGTATTCACACAGTACAAGTTTTCCGAAGAAAAGAGAAGAGAAAGAGACCAAGTGCCGCACGGAAATGGGGGAACTTGCAACGGCCAGCATGTGGCACAAACAACAGACACATTACGTTGTTGTCTCAGAAACGAAACTGAATTTCAATTCAATAACTTTTTCGACTAAGTTAAAACTCTGGTTGTTTTGCTCCGAAAAGTATGCTTCGATTTTTGCTGCTGAGAGGACACCGTTGAAAGTTGTGGGCGTGGCAAAGTTTGTTATTTGTTGTTACGAATATACACCTATATTTTGTAGTCGATTTGATTTTAGTTTGTTTGCTCGCATGTGCCCATGAATGAAATTAAATGCAGCATCGCAACAGGCGCCAGGCTCTCTCTCTCTCTCTCTCTCTCTCTCTCTCTCTCTCTCTCTCTCTACTCAACCTCAAGCCTAACCTCATCCATGACCCACGGCCCACAATGAGGTCGCTTGTTGCAACTTTGGTTCAGCAGCTTGTTTTTGATCTTGACTTCTGCCATCCGGCTTTTCGAGCGCCATCTCCATCTCCAACTGCAGCTGCAACGCAGGCTGTGCCTGTGGCTCCGTCGTTCAAAACTTTTGCCCAGCTGCCTCCCACCAAAAAACATGAGCAGGCGACACAAGGAGCTTCGGCAAAAGGGTGTCCTCTTAAATTTATGGCTTGCCGGCGGCTGCGACAGCGGCAACAGGAGCAGCCTTGTGACAATGTACATTGCAACGAAAATTTGTGGTTAGCTCAAATTAAGTTGCATAATTCTCCGAAAATGCTGCATTTTCACTTCTTTCGTTTTAAGTATGCTAATAAATCAAATGTGATACTAAAAACATTCATGACTCATTGGTTTCCTCAAGTTTTTCATCGCAGCGAAGCGCGTTAAAATACAGTTTCAAAGTGTAACGCTAACTTGTTTATCATTCAACAATTTTGGGTTGTTTTTGTTAGCCAAGAACGCAAATTGTCGAAACTTTCTTGCAAAACAAACTATAGCGTATCAATAATCCATAAAAATGTGCATAAATCTTATTAAAAATTTCGTGTATTAAATATTACTGATTTTAAATATACTCTTCTTTTTTCTAATTCATTTTTATTAGGTAGAAAATTTAGCTTTATCTTTTTTGCCGGAAATTACTTTTATGAACTTTGCGGAATTCGTAATTCAGTGTATGTGCGTATACTTAATATAAAAAGCTTGCTGAGAATATCAAAATTCTCTCAAAGTGCACAACGTGTGTCTCATGTCTAATATTGTAACTGACGTATAAATAATTGCTTTATTATTTTACACTTATTAAAATGGACCTCAAAAGGCCAATTAGACCTCAAAACAAAATATCAAGTATACCAACCATGTTGCTTTGGAGTTTAGATATTAAATTAGGTTGACAAGATAATTCTATTCAATAATTCTATTTTGATTTTCAAATGACAAAAATTTATTAAATAAATCAACACTTACACAAAGAGTAATTTATACAAAGAGAAAAAGATTTAATATTTTTTGGATCTTTAAAAAAAAAATGGCAGAATATTTAAAGGTTTATCGTTTTGAGATATATCAAAAAAACAACATATATGTATATATGTACATATATATAAAAAAACATAAATTTACAATCTTGATTTAACATTTTTTGATTTGATTTTAGCACATTATTTAATTCTGTGTAGTTGCTCTATAATGAAATTTATTTACTTGCTTAAATTGTATATTTTATTATTCCGCAGTGTTAAGTTTTGTAGTATAGGACAAATTAAATCTGCAGGGTATGTAAGTCAATATCATTACATCTTATCTGCCGAGTCTTATCTTATTTCTCATGTATAAAAATATAATTGAAGTGCTTAATTTAATCTGCAATTAACACGTCAATCGACTACCAGATACGCTGCATAGAGTTTTGGAATTAACTGATAAATAATATAATAATTGTGTATCAAAGTGAATTCCATAAATATTATATATATGTATGTATTTATATTAAATTATGTATTAAAATTACACAATTGTTCGATTTTAAAATGAAGAAAATTTATAAAATAAATAAATAAGTGAACAATAAGAAATTTCTACTCATGATGAAATCTAGTTTCATTTATAATACTTGGCTGATCTTTGGAATACATAAATAATATGCCCAGCTGCGGGCAAGCTACGCACCCCATAAAATTATGTGCTCTGCACTTGGTGCACACTTTGCACCTGCTTCATGATATGTTATATACACATAGAGGATATATGGACATCGTGGTTGCAGTTGTAGTTGTAGTTGTACAAAATCTGCAGCACGGACTTGAATTTCATTAACACAATTCGGAGAGAGCAGCTAAGAAGTGATGGCCATACATCAAGATGAAGGATGAGTGCTCTTCTGAGTGTACAAGAGTGTGTGCGCGTGTGTGTGTGTGTGTGTTCTACATGCAAGTATTTGCAACATACTCGTGAAAATATGTCTCAATGTATGTGTGTGTGTGCAATATATGTAAGTCATATAAATATATGGCAACGCATTGTGGCGCTAACTGATGTCACTCCGCTGTCACCTCAATGATGAGCGGCTGCCGGATGGAAGGGGAAAAACGAGAGGGGAAGGTAAAGAGGAAGCACAAGGTGGCTTGCCAACTGCGTTGAGGTTAACAAAAATGGCAACGGCAACGACAACGACAACGTCATGTAGCTGACTGCAAAATTGGATACGGAACGAATGCTCGTACATATTTCATAGCACCACAGCCATTAACACTTACACGTTGCTCGCCGCACATGCATACTATACATAGTATGTTAAGTAAGGATTGAGTAATTCATGGGCGAGCATGAAACTAAATGCAATAATGCAATTATGCCTTTTCAAATATATTTCATTTTCCAAAAATTTCTTGCTGCTCTAGAAATTTTGGTCTATACATATACAGAATTTCTCCAAATATTTTCCATTGACGAACTTAAATTGTATGTGTGTTTACGTCGTAGTACTTAATTATATATTAATATGTGCTATATACGCTTTTTTAAAATTAATTTAAAGCGAATATAACACTATAATATTGTAGATAAAAGGAATGCAATGTAAATTATAGAAAGCAAGCATATATTTCATTTTTTTGTTTCATTTAATTTAATTTTGTTTAGATGAGAATGTAACTTACTGATAATAATCATATTTTTGTATTTTTAAATGAATACATTTTTGAATTTATGTATTGGAACATTATGAATATTATGTCAGATAAGTAAAATTATATTTTTGCAAACAATTTCAGTTTTATGGTATATTTTGAATACATTAATAACTCCAACATTTTTGTATTATAATAATTTAATTTTTCTGTGTTTATTTAATTCAAAATGGATATACGATATTTCACTTATTTTATTATCAAACTAACATAAACTGTTTTTTTTTTTTTGTAATAAGTTATGATGTATCGTTGATTTTATTACTAAAACAATTGCGTGCGCGTATTGTAACTTTCCAGATAATCAGAATTTATGGAAAACAATAGATATTGTGTGGTATTTTGCATTATTTAATATATTGTATTTATAATTATTTTAAATAAAAATAAATCTGCAATATAAGTCACTGAAAAATTAATTTTTAAATTTATTGTGAAATACAACACAAATTACAATTTTATTATTGCAACTTTTGTAAATAATCAAGATTTAGGAAAACAATCAATAGTGTGTCTTATGTTGATAATATATTGTTGTGAATTTAAATTCCTTTTGCGAATGCAAGGAATTAATCCGTGTTGGTTTTCTCAGTGCAGTGCAGCAGTGAAAGCATCAGACAGCAGGCAGCAGGCAGCGGGCAGCTGGCAGCTTAACAGAGCGACACACTGACTCAGATGTTAAGCTAGGTCACTTACGTTCCACACACGTTCCACGCGTGTGTGGATGCTGATGCTTCGTTTGCTGTTGGCTGTTGGCACAACCGTTATAAAGTAACCGTGCTGGCTGCTGTACGCGTTCAGTGCGCCGACAGCCTCGTGTGCTAACGGTAACGTGTTGCGCTCTGCGTGTTTCATTCGAAATTGTCGCGCCATTTAAAATGTGAGTGTTCAAATTGCGAAGCGAATAACGAACCAAGTTAATACGAAAGTGAGAGTGAAGTGATGATACTTTGTGCCGTCAGTGGCTGTCGCATCCTGCTGGCTGACCATGAGTTCCGGTGAATGGGATTTGCGTGCGCTAAAGGCGCTCGAGGAGGAGGAACAAAAGGAGTTTCTGGCGCTCAGCCAAAAGAATCTCTTCGAGCCGCCGCTGCCAACAGGTGGAGGCGACAATGGCAGCGTGCTCAGTGCGGTCGCAAAACCATCGCTGGCCTATGCGCAACTGCATCCGCATCTGCTGAAGCTGCCCACCATCGATGAGTGTCAGCTGATTGCCGCTCAGCGTCAGTCCGCAGCGAGTGTGGCGAGCGGAGCGCGCTTGAAATTCACGCGTGCACTTTCCCTCTCCGCTCACTCGCTATCACCTCGCACAGGCGGAGGAGCTGGCTTTGGTAAGAAGCTGAAGGCGCGGCTAGTGGGTGCCAAGTCAAGTGGTTCGCTGTCTCCGTCGAGGCACTCGCATAGCTACAGCGTCTCGCCAGTTTATACGCCGCCGCCGATGCGACGTTGTGCCACGCTGCATCACACGCAACCCGTGCGTAAGACATTCAAGACGCTTCAACAGCTGGAGCGGCAGAAGCGACAACACAACAGCAGCAGCAACAACACAACGCCAACGGCAGGCAACTTGCCGCAGTTGCAGCGCATTGTGGGCACCAACAAAACCTACTGGAAATATGGCGCCAACTCCACAGCAGCCTCTATTATAGGACAACGCGCTAGACTCCAGCAGCAGCAGCAGCAGCAGCAGCTTAGTGAATTGGAGTCCAGCGACTCGGATGAACCCAATGCGGAGCTGCTGGAATCGGAGGCATTGGACAGCGCCACAGAGACGGGCTCGTGCAGTGTCCCATTGCCGGCGGCGGACTCCAATGAGCTGTTGCGCCTTAGCATGATGTTAACGGCCGCCAGCTCGGCTGTTACTGCTGCCACAGCAACTGGTGGGTCGATGAGGCCACAGCAGAGAGTTGTCGAGCAGAATGGTTGCGAAACTGTTGCGTACGAAGCTTTTCACAGGCCCAAGAGCTTTGAGCGCACGCTCTTACGCGGAAGCAGCTTAACAGTAACAGCGCAAGAGAGTCACAGTAACAGTCGGAGTCGCAGCCACAGTCCCAGTCCAAGTCCCAGTCGAACGCGGCCAATGCAATCCACACGCATATTTAAGTCCACATCGCTGGATGCTGGCGCAGATGTGGCCATGGGCATGGGCACCAAGGATTACCACCAACAACAACACCAACAACAACAGTTACAGCAGCAACAACAGTTACAGCAGCAACAACAGATTATTGGCCAGCCGATTGCCATGATGAGCATGACATCGGCCACAAATCAGCTGGCAGAGCAGCAGCAGCAGCAGCAGCAGCAGACAAACGAGTCTCATTACCACAAAGGAAAGGGAGAATGGGAACGTGCGAAAGTCAAATATCATCAGGATTTGAACGTCGCATGTTATGGTCATGCACTGACGCTAGGTGGCGCCAGCATCGACGATGAGCTCGAGCAACATATCAAGCATTGTTCGTGCTCCTGCAATCACATGGGCTACGGCAATTCAATGGACTACCAGGTGAGTGCCAAATGCCAATTGCCCTCTTATCTGTCTACGTACGTGGATTTTCTAACCTGGCGCCTTGCTAAAGTGCATTCCTTTTTGCAAACGATTGTGGCATGTCTTTTTAATTATACTCCAGCTGGACAATGGGCAATCTATTATGTGTGTGTGTGAGTGTGTGTGTGTGTGGGTTTGGGTGTGGGTGTCCAGCTATTCTCTGACAGCTGGAACATTTGTAATGGTGGCACATTCAATTGTCTGCTGCAAGTTTACATACACGGTTCGCCTTCACTTTGGCTCGTGCAATTCTCAACTCATTATCATCACGTTGCTTTGTGGTGCATTTTGTGTTCATTGCCTCATGAATTACTCTGGTCTCTAGGTCTCTAGGTCTCTGCCTCTGACACAACCAGATTGCCGCCAGGAGCACACTTTTGCGGCCAGCAGGCAGCACCCCTTCCTCCTCTCCTCCTCCTCCTCCTCTGTCATGCTGCTGGTCTCGATTGTTTCAACGTGAGTGGCCAGAGAAGTTAAGCGCAAGTTTTAACATAGGCCAACATGAATGCTCCTTTGGCTCAGCCACCTTCTAAGTTTAGCTAAACGAACTAAAGATAAACTTTATTTTGTGTTTTGTTAGCGCAACTTCCTTGTCTGCCTTGGTTGTTGTCAGTTATTGTCTTGAGCTACAGTAAAGTCCCGCATACGCTTTTTCCATCCCCATCCCCATTCCTATTCACATTTCAATCTTAATTAATGGCATGAATGCAGTTGTTTAGTGCGCTTACAATATCAGTCCGAAGCTCTGCTCTCTCCTCTCCTTTATCAACTATGGCTTTATAAATATTAAATAGTCCTGCAGATCGATTGCCAGGGGGAAAGTTTCAAATAACTTGACCAATGCAGCAAGACAGTTGGCTAACCTGAAGTAGAACTTTAAACAACAAGCGAGAATGCTTTTACTGAACTATTTATAATTTCCTTACACGAATGCTTCCAGGAATTTTAATGTTTATAGCTATGCAATGTTTCGTGTCTACAGCAGCTCCTCTTACAAAGCTTCGTAGCTTACCTTAGACTTTATCTATGTTATAAATATGATTTTTACCGGATAATTTGAAATTTACGTTCAAGCAGTTGGTATAAGACGGGGTAATTAACGCAAATCTGTGTAAAATATATGGGAATTAAATTTAATTTGCCAACGGTAATTTAACATATTTATACTGACAGACTATCTAAACACAATATAAATTATTGATAATTATAATGATAATACCTCGATAAGTATTAGTAATTGTCTCTTTAAGCATTTTAAATATATAAAAAAAAATTACAGACGAGTTTGCTCGACTGTTACATACCTAATTTCAATTTTTAAGAAAATCATATTTTAAAATTGAAACAAGTAAGAAAGCTACAGTCGAGTGTACTCGACTGTGAAATACCCGCTACCCATGTTAAATAAAAGCAATACATTTTGAGGTATTATTCTCAAAATATACCGAATATACTGCAAAAATGCTAAAAATATACCAAATGGTATACCACATATACCATCGGTGTATCGGTGTAGTACCGCATTCAAAATATACCATAGACGGCACAATATACCAGATTGTCAGCCAAAGCAACTAAGATCCCTAGTAATTGGGCGTTTTTGCCCATACAAAAGTATTTCTTTAATAACTTCCAAAATTGTTATCTGATCGCAACCAAATTATCAGGAATCATAACTACTATAGTTATTATTATATATACCAACTCTAGCTTTTAAATTACGCTTGTTATTCGAATTTTTTGAAGGAAGGGGGCGTGGCAAAAATTTGAAATAAACTTGATTAGAGCTCTATCTCTTATAGTCTCTGAGATCTAGGTGTTCATACGGACAGACGGACATACGGACATGGCAAGATCGTCTCGGCTGTTGACGCTGATCAAGAATATATATACTTTATAGGGTCGGAGATCCCTCCTTCTACCTGTTACATACATTTCCTGCCATCACAAAGTTATAATACCCTTCTACCCTATGGGTAGCGGGTATAAATAGTAAAAGATACCAAAAGCTGTATTCAGTATACTGATACTGTTACTTGAATAACTTCAATTAAATCTCTATGCACGAACTATTTATTAAATAATTAATTGTATTTAATATATATGTTGGAATTCTAGAATATACTTATACATATGATATTCAAGAGACTTCCTTTAGCAGACAACTTTATGTTATAATGCGCACCCGTCCCTCTGTCGGAAACTCTTTTGTGCGAGACTTGTTTGGTTTTCAAACATATTTAACTCTTTTGGAAGTATGGTCACAAAGATTTCACTGTATTTAAAAATATGTTGAATATACTCATCGAATGTTGTTTGTACAATAATAATGTATGTATTTATATAGTAATTTAATTGAAATATAATGGAAGGCCACAATGGATGTTTACAATAAAATAAGTGTTTAAAGAGAAACATTTTGCTAAATTTACAATTACTTGTCATACTCGCGCAGACACTTAGTGGAGTAACTACATCATAGAATTCTTTACAACTAACTTGTGTGGTCGGGGTCAAGTAGCTTTCGCTTAGGGATCATGGTCATGCGTCTAAGGGCTGTGGGATGATAATGATGGCAGCCAATCGATTGATTGACTGCTTCACTGCAGCGTGCTTTGCGGTGGTGTCAGCGGTGTCCAGGTGTCCGCTGTCTGCACCACAGACGTGGGCACGCCGGTGGCCACAGCACTGGCCACTGGAACTGCGACACTGGCCACGCTCTGCTCCAGGGATTCCAATTTGATCTCGTTGTGATGGTGAGCAGCAGACTTTAGCGTGCTGGAGGCGCACTCCAATGTGATGACCGAGTTGTGCTCTATGGCGGATTGCTGTGACTGCTGTGACTCCAACGATTTGGAGACGTCCACAGGCTCCAGCGGGTGAGTGGCATAGCTGCATAGTCGGAGAGTGTGTGCAATCATTGATAGCTACTTTAGCGTGTTAATTGAATGTATCATGGATCCACAATCGATCGATCACTTACCCAATCTCAAGTGGTATATACTCCGGTTGATAATAGGCAGCCGCTGCATTCTGATACAATCCGTATTCCGCCCCAGATCCATTGTGCCAGCCACTGGTTGGATAACTCAGCGCTGTGGGCGCATTCAACACATTTGTGTACAGCTGATGGCTGGGCGAGGTGGGCGTGGGATGATAGACCTGATGTGCTGGAGCCACATAAGTCTGAGGCGAACTCGAGGCAGCTGTCGATCCGCTGGCATAAAGATCCGACTGCGACATGTTGTACTGATGGCTATGGGGAGTCAGGTGATGAATGGTGTAGCCAGGCGAAGGAGTCGTGTAGCTTGGCGAACCATTTGTGGGAGAAGGCGAATTGTGAGTGGCTTCAAAGTAAGAGATGTGAATATTATATAATATATATATATAATTCTTCAGAGCTATTAAGCCAAATTAGTTTTGTTCATAACCTCTAGGAATTTTCTACTTCTTTTCATTCCAAGTAAAACTACTATCTATGCTTCTCATAATCCGTTCCGTATTTTCTGTGGGAATTATCTCAATAACACTATTTTGCTTTAGTAAATCTATTCTTAAAAGGTTATTCAGCGGTGCCACAGAAAACAATTCGATTGCACTTTTAGGAGCCACAAATCCCTCTTTACAGTGGTTTGACTTTTGGTGATTTCCCAAATCACTTGTGATTTCTGTGGCATCTCTAAATATTACAATATCTATTTATCTAGTATTTAGTTATTTTATCTATATACATAATTTTAGTTGTTAGTTGTCCAATGTTTTATTAATTGTTCGCGGTTTTCGATTTGCATGCTGGTCAAAAATTATTTTCTTTGTCCTTGGACCACTCGATGGTAGTGTCGTTAGTACGTCAACAATCAAATAAATAAATAAATAAGTTGGAGTTGTAGCTGGAAACTTACAGATTTGACCGCGACTGCAGACGTTGATGGGCATGGGACCCGGCACACTGCTCGAGCTCCAATTGTAGCTGTTGCTCTGCCAGCTGCTCGGGTAGGGGAACACTGAAGGCGTCGACGCTTCCACGGGCATGAAGCTCGACTGCGAATAGGAACTGGTGAAGCCACCGCCACTGCTGCTGTTGCTGACGATGCTAGCAACGCCGCCAGCGCTGCTGTTGGTGCCACCGCCGCTGCTGCTGACTGCGCCAATCGAGGACTGCAGACTGGTAGGCGTCTGTGGAGCCGACGGTGGCTGCGGCGACGAAGAGGACGCATTGCCCGCACTGCCATTGGAGCCGGCGGAGACGACACGAGGTCGGCTATAAGGTGTGCTGCGATGGGGCGCCGCACTGCGCGTGGAAAGAGAGCGACCGTAGCGATCACAGCTGCCCGAAGCGGCAGCCGAGGAGGCGGACGGGGAGGAGGAGGATGTGGGAGAAGGGGCCACCAAGCTGTGGCTCTGACTCATGGGCAGCGGCGGTGGTGGAGCAGCGACCGCAGCGGCGCTTGTGTAGTGTGTGGGTGGTGGGATCAACCAGCCGTAGTGGGTATCATGAGGATAGAGCGTGTCGGGACGCTCCTTGGCATCGAGAAAAGCCTTGGCAAAGGGATTGTACTTGATCTTGAGCGAGGTGACCTCCTCGTTCTGATACGCAGTCACTGCGATGAACTGTGTCTCCGGAAATGGATAGGTGACCACATGACGTTGCTCGGAACCAACGCGAACGAGATGTACTCTCGGTTCGTATTTGTGCAGCGAATTTAGCATGATCTATAAAATGAAATGGGAGTTATAAAGAGTAGTTTCGTAATTGAGCAAGTTGTTACTCACTTGTCCATTTCCATTGGTCTTGTTGGTCAACTTGACCTTTGCAAATGAGATTGGCTCCTTCATCCAATGTGCACCGAAGTTGGGAGACTCCGGATGCACGTAAATTGGATTCGAAGGAGGAACTTCTGCCTTGCCACCGGGAACCTATTGATATATTGTAAAAGAGACAAGAAATGATTAAAATCTATACTGATAAATGTTCCTATTCCATATTGAATTTTGTCGTATTTTCTTTCTAATAAAAGACAAGAAATAATTGATAAATATTCCGATATTTAAATTAAGAAATTCAAAAATGTACTTAATTCATATTTCATTTCTTTGAATTTTGTTTAATTAAACAGTTTAGTGTTTATAAATTATACAAACAGATTAATCTTCATTATTATATCAACACATTAACAAATGTCAGAAATTCAACAAATAATATCATAAATTATATTTGATTGCTAATGTTTTTCATTGCTAATTTCTGTGATTTATGTTAATAATTATTAGCAGAACATTTTTCAAATTAATATTCATAAACACCAAAATAGAATTATCTATTTTTAGCTAATAGACACAGCCTGTTAATCAAATCAGACATGTTTAAATGCATGTATTAATTTTCATATTTTGCAATCGAATTGTTCGACGTTGAAAACACAATTTAAATGCACAGAATATAAACATATGTTTAAACACAAACGTGGTCAATAAAGAGAAAATATGTTTAAAGCAACTCATTTAACGAAATGACAAACATGAATATAATAATTATTCGTTTTTCATTTAACCAATAATTCAAGAATAAATGCATAAAAGAATTCATGATGAGGATGAAAAATCATGACATTGAAATGAATGTGAAAATCTTGTCATCGTTTTTATGAGCTGCTCTTGAATTCGTTTAATATATGTATCTTAAACTGCTCAGACATACCCATTCTCCGTTGACGTACTTCCACCGATGGGTGTCCACTTGCACGAACTCCAATAAAACCGTATACATAGCAGCCGGATCCAAGCCGGAGGCGCTGATTTTCACAACCGGAAACATGCGCCTGCAATGGGAAGCAGATGCAAGATAGAGAGAGAGAGAGAGAACGAAAGAGAAGAAAGAGACAGAGAGATGAAGTGAAGTTAATGGCAACTGAACAGTTATATAACAGTCAAAGGCAAATGAATATTCTATGCACCGATGGTCAGAGCCAAAGGCAAAGAGTCCGAACCGAAAAGCATTTCCATTTGTTCAGTTTGCTTAGCTACTTTGTTGTTTTGCTATGAGTATGTGTGTGTGTGTGTGTGTGTGTGCTTGCCATTGCCCTTGCCCAGATTCTAAAGAGGCCTCTGCTTGCTTGGGATTTCGTCTCTCTTTCGCTGCGCGTCTTCAACTCTCTGTCGATGCCGATGCCGACGTCGTCGGTTTCGGACAAATATTGAAACGCGCCGTCCGCGCACTGTTCCACAACAATTAGTACAAGATGGCGGCTGTTGCCGAGCCGCGTTAATTAGCACCTGCCCCGAGAGTAGAGTGCTCAGAGGGACAGTGACAGAGAGAGGGAGAGAAAGAGAGAGGGGTAGAGAGCGGGGCAAGGAACGTTTAAGTACAAGTTCTAAGCGCGTTTCGCACACATACACACACATGTGGGTAAATAAATATTTTTAGTTATTTCGACAAACGCTCGCATGTAAATAAATACCGCGTAGAGACCTCTGTATATATATCGGGGTATACACGTAGCTATAGCTGAATATATTTGTATGTAGAGCTACAGAAACGTTAACGCTTCATTATAAGGTGCAAACAGCACCAAATGAAAAATCATTGCAGCAAAAAAACAAAAGCGCAAAAAAAAGAGCAAAGAAAAAAAACCTCATTGCCAATTTGCATAGGAAAACAAAATGCGCCGCAATCGTCTTTGGCCACGTTAACTTCCATTTAACACGTTTTGGGTGTCTGAAGAAGGGCTACAAAGCAACAAGCAACAGGCTACGGGCAACGAGCTAATGATTCACAACCCACCTGCCATTCTTGGTGACGATCATCTCGTTGGTTAGATTCTGAAAGCGCAGCCACAGCTCTCGATCGTCCAGCGAGACGCGCAGATTGCGATCCAGTTCATTGGGGCTCCCTGCGCCGCCAGCAATGCGATGTCCATTACCGCTGCCTCCGACGCCGCCGCCGCTGACTCCCGAGGCCATGGCCACGACACCGCCAACACCAGACATTCCACCGTGTCCGTGTCCATTGTGCGTAGCGTGCTGTGGCGAGCCACCGCCAGCTCCTCCTGCCGCCGACACATTGCCATTAAGTCCCGTTGTCGGATCCACTGCGGACAAGATATGTGATGTAGTCATGTCTGCTGTAAAAAGAGAACATGGCAAATGGGTTAGCGAAAGACTTTATTAACTCAACTGTTTCGCAAGGGAGTCATAAAAAAATCGACTTCCATTTGTAGTCTTAAATGTAATAAAAAAAGGAACTATTTATTGCACTTCTGTTATCATTATTATACTAGAAAAGTAATTATAATTTCGAAAAAGTATATAAGTAGTAGTAAGTAGTTTCAGTTTTAATAATAAAACAAAAAACGATCTTTTACTAAATATTCTTGAACTTTTATTTTTTGCTTTAACTTACTACCCATTAAAGTAATAAAATTATAATGCAAATGATTTTAACAAATTTAAATTTTTTAACTTGAGAAATGCATCAAAAGAGACGAAAATATTTTGATGAATTTTTATTTCATGTTTACAATAACAACACAATTTGAGATAGGCTGCAAGTTTATCAAAACTAACCGAAACATTTCAATTGTTGCCACTTTAATTTAGGTTAGTAAAACTGTAATGAAAATTTTCTTACAAAATTTAAATATAGTCCAAATTGTATTGCACAAGAAAGTCAAATGAGTTTTTTTTTCACTACTGCGTAGAACATCTACACATTAAAATAAGTTAAACAAAAACTATAATGAAAATTATCTTATTAAATTGAAATATTACCCAAAATGGATTTTATTAAAAATTAGAAATTAGAATTAGAAATGAATCGAAATATTTGTTTTAATATTTTCTCATTAACTACAGATTATTATAAGTTAATAACACAAGAATGCAAACTATTTCTTAGTGCCCTTAGTTAATTACAGTTTTACAGCAATTAAACTGGCTCAATAATATTGAATAGCTGTGTTTATTTGTTAGGTAGTAGAGGAGTTCACGCAGTCACTTGGCATATAAAGTAAATGCGAGTTATTGGAATGCAGAGTTCATGCATTGGGATTGGCACTGGTTGGGTTTTACATCAAAGAAGGTTGACCCGCCGGCACTTTATTTATACGTTTACAGCGCTGTCCCAGGCGCATTAGAAGAATGCCCGTCCAAGTCTGTTGTCGGCTTTTAATTATATTGCACACTTTAGCCATGCCTGAGACTCCAATTCAAACTTCAACTGCGACACCGACTGCGACTGCGACTCATGCTCAGGTCTTGAACCTCGGCCAACAAAATGAAGCTGGATGCTGGCTAGCTGGCTGGTTGGCTGACTGGCTGGCCATAAACAGCGGGCACCCTTTTTATTTATGGCCGTGGCAACAGCAACAAACACCTCTGTTTACTTCGGGCCTGACACCGCTGCCACTACTTCATCGCTTGCTACCTCAACCTGAGACTCTTGGATTGTAAATGTGGGAGCGGGAAGGAAGAAAAGGTAGAACGCTTAAAAACTGCTTGGTGATGTCTAAATTCTGGTCTGGCACTGAAAGTGTTTCTCGCAATGTTTTGTAATCATAAATTAACAAAATGTATTAATTGTTTTGTTTACTTTTATTGTGCTACGAAATTGGACTCGAAATGCCGACGCCTTTTACCATTGTAGTGGCAAATGGCCAGAGCATTCTCCCCCATTTCGAGCGAGGAGATTGAGCAAGATTATATAATTTCGAATATTGTTCTGCTATCCCCAAAACCCTCGTTGGCTTTTGATTAAACTGTTTGTCAAATTTCAATTGAATGCGTCCATAGTTGGCCTGAACAAGGCATCAAAATGTTGCCCGTAAAATGTGTCTTCCATTTGTCATAAATTTAATTTATTGCCACTGAAAGAACAGGAATTCCTCTGATCGTGATTCAATCAGCTGATCAAGCAGAGGACGATGCACTCGAATCGCATTTAAAATGAACGAGATGATTAAGTATTATCAGATTCTCATGAGACGAATTTCTTACGCACATTGAAACTTTAATTCATTTTTTGAATTTTCTGCTTGCTTGCTAACAAATTTCTATTTTAAAATTAGTTTTTGGGAAAGTTATTAAATTTTCCATTCAAACTATGCTGATTTTTATATGTCCATATGTGTATTTTATGCATGTGTGTGTGTGTGTGTTTTTGGACGTGTTTCAATTCGTGATACATGCATCGTGTGTGCTCTCGCCTTGTATGCTGTATGAATATCACAGCGGAGCACAACGTTCCATCACTGAGGGGCTTAATGAAAAGCTGTTTTTGTATGTTGTCTGACTACGCATGTCTGTGTGTGAGTGTGTGTACACGTTCTCTCTGTGTGTGTGTGTGTGTAGACGCGTGTGTGTGCCTATGTACTTTAACTTTAACATTTGATGGCTGCCATGACGGTTTGGGTTTGGGTTGGACTTTTTCCCTACGAAATACATTCGCTGCTGATTGTTGATTTTTGAATGATTTCGTGACTTTGATGTTTACTCAGACCATTTTCAAATACTCTAACTGAGGGCATTTATAATATGGAAATTGAGTTTGCTACGCACGCTCACTCATTGTGTATTTAAGCTTATTTTTATCAACACCTTTTCGAATGAATCGCAAGATAGACTAAATACAAAAAAGTACCCAAAAAAATCACTTGGCAAATTCGTGTCTGTGACAGGCTTCAATGCTTATCTTTATTGCTGCTGAATTGCCGCTGCAAAACTTTTAGCTTTGTATCCTGTTCGGAAATTGGCACGAAGTATCGATAATTTGGCATTTCACATTTCGCAATTCGTGCAACGCGCACACAGGAGTTCACACCTGTTAAGGACTTTGCTGGCGGGTGGCATTGCCATTGGCATTGGCTTTGGTAGGTAGCTTATCGTCGACAGCGATTAAACAGATTTGCTAAATTTCACACTTCAGTTTACATAAAAATAAACTCAATTTAAATTTATCCCTCTGTCTGTTTGTGGATCACAGGCGCAATAATCACGAGTGTCACAGAAAGGGCTACGCGTGGGTCAACTCCTTTCGAAAAAAACTATAACACAGCGAGTGGGCGTGGCAGTTATCACACTTTTGTTTTCTGCACACTTCTCGCAAGCAGCAAGCGACGCTGCTGCTGATAGACGCACTTTATGAGATGCTTACTAAAATTTTGTACAAACTGTAATTAATTAGTAAGCATTTGTCAAGTACTAAACTGGGATGCTCGTCGCCTCAGGAGGGGGGATGGGAGGTGGGGGTTGGGTTATTGGCTTGAGGCAATGCTAAAGTGTGGGTGAAAATTCCTTGGCTTTTTGATTCGCATTTAATAGGATAATTTTCACATGCGTCGTAATTGGCTCTGCTGCTTCTGTTGCTGCTGCTGGCCAATTGTGTTGGTCCCCGCTGTTTCGCTTGTTGTTGCCGATTAAAATGCCTGCGGCACAAGCAAATTCTTATGTCCCTCCTAATTTGCGTGTGAACATTTTTGTTCAGCTCAGGCTGCGAGTCGCGTGGGCTGCTGTTTTATATTATTAGAGTTATTATTAGGATCATTAATATGAGTTTTTGTCACTTGCTGGGTTTCTTTTTTTCGGGGGAAGTGTTGAATAGATTCGGGTGTCAAATTTTGTGTTTTGTGAATTTTGGCGCTTTGGGACAGTATTTGGATTTAATGTTTGATTTTCACACGTTTGTTTAAATAGGCTGGACAATTGTTAATTTGCATAAAATAAAATGATTATAATAAAACCCACAATAACACTGAAATCTGCATTGTCATGCCCATGATTAACTTCTAAATTAGTTTTACTCATTTACATTTATTGCTCGGCTTTCAGGATATTGTTTTTATATGTTTAATAAGCTCTTTGTTAAATAAACATATTTATCACAAATACAAATTATCTAATCTAATATGTTTTGTAGTAATAAATTCTGACAGACGTAAGCTGTGTTGTACTCGTATAATTAATGATTAATTAGTCACATACACAAATATTGTTTTTATTCTACATTTTGATTAGTGCAACCTCAATATGTTTAAGCATAATTAAAACTAACACAATCATTTGATTGCATCAATTTAATTCAGAACTATTTGAATATGGAGTAAGTTAAGAGGGAGCTCGCAGTAGAAACATTCAATAGAATCTTATTCAAATGTTGGCTTAGAAAATATACATACAGCTGTGCCCATTGAAATAGCAGTGCGACAGAGAAAAGACTATGTAACCGTTTTTTTTGGTTATTCCTTTTTGTTAGTTGATCGCTAGCACATTGTTTTTGTAAAATAATGCATAAAGATAAGAAAACAGCAAAAACCCCGTTAGATTTGATCAGTTTTTCTGAAATTTTGATATTTTTACCCAAGTGCACCACTTTTGGGCTGAACATTAGAATAGCAGTTTTTTCTTTTCTTCCACTAAAAAAGCCGAAATTGTTTTTAATTTTAAGAAAAGTGAGTTTAATTTGGTTTATTATTGTAGTTTATACGACAATGCACTATAACTATAAAATAAAAATTTAATTTTAGTGTGTAAAGGACCTAACTGGTCCAATGTAGAGAGGAGGTCCTTTCTTGAGCTTAGGAAGGAGCAAAATTGTATAAAAAAGTTCTGTGTCGCCTAAAATGTTTTACCAAAATGGTTTTCAATGACATAAATTATAAATCAAAGCCTGAAAACCGTGGTGCGATACAAAAAACCACAATTTTAGAGGACCGATGCATAGTGCTCTTCAGCTAAACTAATCCTTTTGCATCCTCTAGGGATATTAAAGCAGGGCTGAGTTGGGGAATCAGTGAAGTGGCTATTGGCCGAAGACTGGTGGATACAAATTTGAATACCCGAAGTCCAGAAAAGGTGCAATTACTTGGTTATAGACATCTCAAAGCGAGGTGGGAGTTTGCCAAGCGCCACTTGAACTGGCCATTTTCCAAATGGCGTAATATCCTTTGGACAAATGCGTCTAAACTGGTGTTAATTATTAGAAAAGTTCAAGACAATATGTCCGTTGACCACCAAACACCTAAAATGACCTAAACCATACCCTTAAGACCGCTAAACATGGTGGTCTTAAAATCACGATATGGGCATGTTTCTCATACAGTGGTGTGGGACCTATAAATATGATCGATGAGATCATAGACCAAGAAATCTTTGAAAATATATTAAGAAACATCATGCTGAAGTATTCTCAGTATGAAATGCCCCTTCAATATGGACTTTTCAGCAGAGCCACGAAACCTAAACACACCGGCCAACTGGTCACGGAGTGGTTTGGTCATGAAAAAACTGATGTAACGCCATGTCAGTACAGTTCCCGGCTTTAAATCCGATTGGGAACTGATGGAGGACTTCAAGCATTATGTTGCCAAGAAATCCCCGACATCTAAGCCACACCTTTGACAAGTTGTACAGGAGGTATAGGGTCAGAATCCCTGCAAGCGTTGCGAGGACGTGGTGGACTCCATGCCACGTAGCTGTGAGGCTCTAATAGCCAATAAAGGCTACACAACAAATTATAAGGTCGTATTCAACTCGAAATTTAGAAGGATTAAGTTATTTATAAGATTTTTTGAAATTTATTACATTTTTGTTTTTTCACTGCTATTTCAATGGTCTTCATAATACGGACATTTTCATATGTTAACATCCACATTCGGAAAAATATTGAATTATCCAAAATGAAAAATATGTTTAATTATCGCAAATTAAATATATTAAGCTGTTATAAAAAAATTTTGTCTCGAAGTTGTGTTTATAATAATATTTTTCAACTTTAAATGTGTAGGTCGTCTGCACTGCTATTTCAATGGGCACAGCTGTATATCTTCCAATATACATATATCGTTTCTCTACAGATTTTAAGATAAAGAAATGTCAATATTAGACATGAAAAATAATGTCAGATAGTTTAATCAAGAAATTAAATTCTTTCTCTCTAATTTACTTATACTGCCAGAAAAAATAGAAAAAATGTTAATTGTTGAGAAACGAAAATTATGAGATATTTTTTTTTTTAGACTACTTAGAAATTCGAAAGATAGTAATAATATGAGAATTATTTTAATTATTTATTTAACAATTAAATATGCATTGCATTACATTAAAGTATTATATCAATATATTCTTCATGTATAATCCTGAGTTTCTAAGATAAATTTAAAGAATGTTATTTTCAACTAGCCAAGTTTTGAATATATTTCATAGAAACGTAACCTAAATATGAAAAATTCGGTAATTAGGCAAAGTTCATAAGAAATTTATTCACATCTTGGATAGTTGAACATAACTTAAATAACTTAAAAGAATTTTTATTTTTTATTTCACATATTTAGGTTAACTTCATAAGAAATTGAAGTTTGATTAGCCCTAAAATATTTCTGGTAAATGTATTAAAACCACAATCTTGAATTGAACTTACATATTTAAAAGAATATTCCAAGGTTAACACCGCTGCTTTCGAATTTAGTAATCCTTTGAGTAATCAGATCAATTTGATGATATCTGTGATCTGCAGATCACACACTTGAGCACACACTAGGCACAATAATCAATTTTCTTTTTACGAATGTTTTTGCCGTTATCAAAAGTATATTTTATGTTATGGAGTATAACTCTATCACCGATGTTAGTTGGGAATCTTGCGAGTTGCCGTCGTTAAATTCGTTGTCGAATTTCGGGCCGCCGATCGAGTGCGTTGCGTTGTTTGCGTTGCCACCGTTCCCGAGCTAATGATCGACGATCGGTGCTAATTTTTTCAACCATCACAAGCCGCACTTGCTTTTAACAATCGATGCTCGCTTGCTTGATGCTTGCCTCTATTTCTCTTTGGCCAACCTGCTCTGCTGTGCTCTGCTGTGCTGGCCAAGCCATATTGTTTGCCCGCTTGGCTCAATGGCTGATTCAACTCTTTCTCAGCCATTGTCGATGCACATCACATGCCGCAATCTGGCCATCTCGCTCGCTCTTGCGCCCTATGAAGCGCAACGTATTGATCGCTTAGCCACACCTTCTAACAGTTCAAGTGTGAGAAGGCGAGCGCACGCTCTCTCGCTCGCACACACAGTACAGTGTGCAGCAGGTAGAAGACGCAGATTCCGGTTTTTAGGTCTCAGTCTTGTATTTTGAATATCATTCATGAGAACGGGGCAGTTGCGCGTTCAATGTGTTCGAACGTGATCGATGACTGACCTCCTAACACTGAGACTACGAAGTGGGCCTTAGGCAACAATCATATCCTGAGGAGTTCCTCCTCGTCGAGCTTTGCATGCGCCAGTGATTAAATGCAAGGTGTTTGCCGAGATTATGATAGAGAGCCGTGTGTACAACTTTTGTTGCGGACCTACATAGTGAACCGATGTCTGAGTGGATTCGATTTGTTTAGACGCTCGTTTTGTGCTTTTGTTTGCGCAACCAATTAAAACTTTGTATATTTTTTTCCACGGCGATTTTTGTTTGTTTGTTGTTGGCCTGTTGTCTGTACCTAAAACTGGTTTGCCGCTTCCAGCATTTTTCTCTACACGTTTTTTATATTTTTTTCTAGTTTTTATTTTTTTTTTAATTTTTCAGTTGAATTTTGAGCTGTAAACATTTAACCACAAAACCAAGCCAAGTCAGAAAAAATATACATAACATATAGATTGAAGCTTGAATAGTGAGGTTAAAATACTACATCACCTGAAATTTTGCACCCAATTTGATTTGGTTATGATATGCTAACATGTTTACAACTCCAGTGAGTGTCATTCAATTGAGTATTTGCAAAAAAATTTACTCTTCTTCAATTCAATGGGAGCAACACCGATTTCAGATTTCACACATATTGATTGCATTCGACTGTCGAGTTGAGAACACCTTTCATTGATTATCTGTGGCACAAATTTAATTGAAAGGAAAATATAATTTTAAAATGTGAAGTAAATAAGTAAAGTAGAGCTCTGCATTTTAATTTTATTTTATTAAAAATTCTGGGTTTAAATATGAAATAGAAAATTAAATATACGGCTTTTTTTCTGTATTATTTGTAGTAAAAACAAAATTAAAAAATGCCAATGTGTCCTGAATCCGGTTCAGATTTTAACTGCCCAAAATACGAAAGCATACTTTGTGATATTAGAAAGAAAATCATTGCAACCAAGACTACAAGACATTAATATGACTTTTGTTTCTATGGTATTTGGAAATTATTTATAACTTGTTCGTGTTTTTGAAGATCACGCGCCTGGTCAAACGATTCGCTGGATGTTTCGCTCTTTCTCAAGTTGCCGCCGCGTGTCAATGGACCGGCTAAGTTGGAGAGTTGGGGGAGGGGATTGGAGGAGAAAAATATTGATCAGACTATGGCGCTGAAAGGTAAACAGAGCTACGGCTGCAGGCCTACAACTCGACGAAGTAAATGAGAAGAATCAACAAACTATGAAATTTTAATAAAAAGAAATCAAATGGATAAAAGTGCTGTGAAGTAACTCGATTCGAGTCGAGCATAGGCAGTGAGGCGAAGTTAATCTAACAGACGAATATCGGATGAATCGAGTTTAAGCACTTCATTCAGTTGAGTTCTCATCGAACCCCGAGTTCATTAATAAAAACTTGTGTGTAACCTAGTTCAGCAGAAAGGATATGCAACATAAAAAGGACATTATTATTATGCGTTCTTCTCGACGATGTGTGCCTCGTGGCCACGCGGACTACGCGGAAGCCGGCATCCATTATGCCGCGACCTTGCCCTAAATATTTACCACACCGTATTGTAGGAACGTTTTGTGCCAGTTTATGGCAAATCCTTTCTGCTTGTGTTTGCAAACAATTCGAGTTTATGGCCGGCCTAAGCGAATTTCCCCGCCTCAATTAGGCAGAGGTTGTAAACTCATAAACCAAACACGCGGAAATGCGTGCACATAACATACGCTCGTATGTGCGTCCTGTGCTCGTTCAGGCAGTGTCCTTTCAGGCAGACCGAGGGCTATAATTAGTAGTAGCACGCAGTATTGCCGTCGGGGAATATCCATGGCACAGAGCTCAAGTTCAAGTTTAAGTTTGTGTTAGAGTTAGAGTTTGAGTTAGAGTTCGTGTTCCAAGTCTTTCGTTTCTTGCGCTTGCCTCTCACCTCTCGCCCCTCTCGCTCTCTGGCCCTGTCAGTGCCTAGGATCTGCCTACCTAATGCCTGGCGGCGGTTTGTAGTACCACTCTATTTGCCCATAGAGAAGACCAGGGCCAGACTCATTTGCATATGGCGATGAGTTAGGTTGCGTTGTTTGGATTGCATGTCGCTTGTGCCCTCGTCTGGCCAGGCCGAGCCGGGCTAAAAAGCGGTGTAATTCGTGTTTTCGTTTCGCTTAAGTATGTTTACTCTCTGCTCGACATGGGCATGGCCTGAACGCCGACTACGACTACAAGACTACGACTACTACGGGTTTGCTACACTCTTTGCGTACATAGATATTTTGCCACCCCGCCGCAGCAGCCCCTTATCGATGACGGTTCACTGTTTGCCCTCACAATCAACTGTTTGCAACCGACGCCGTTGCCGTTGTTGTTGTTGTTGTTGCTATTGCTGTTGTTATTGCTGTTACTGTTGCCGTCGCTTCGTCTTTGTGTTCGCGTCGATTGCCGCTGGGAGGATTTTTCGTGGAAATATGTAGCTTTTAGTTGGTCCAATGGTAAAGAGTTCGACTGCGATGGTAACTAATATTAGAAATGGTGTTACTTCACAAACAACAGCTGAAACAACAAGGTGATCTCAGCTCATCGGAGTCGAGAGTTTTTTAACTGGACTCGGAGAAATGCAGACAACTTAACCTTAACTTAAATATGATAAAAAGATTACAAGAATTAAACTGCGACTTAAGCATTTTACGGAATATAAATTTAACATATCAGCATAAAACAAAATTTTAAATTTAATTAAAACATAAAAATAAAATGATTATTTTTAAAACTTATTTTCTGTTCTTATTTTAGTAACATCTCATAACAGCTTTTAATTCATTTTTTTTTTTAAAGCAAACATCTAAGTAAATCCCTTAATTCGCAACGAATCAAACAACATAGAAGAATTTATTACAGACTTAAAAGTAACTCAAAATAAAATGATAAATTTACAATGAAATTGCAGATAAAACTCTATAAACTTAACACTACAAAAAATAATTATAATTAAAGTTATGTTGTCATTTTAGTACCAACTTTAATTGTATAACTTTTTGAACCAAATTAGTCAAACTCAAGAAAATTGATTGCTGTTAAAATTTTAATGAAAATTCAGCTTATTTATTTACATATTTATTTATTTTTATTTAATTTAATAAATTCACAATTTTCTGTTGACATATTAATAGAAATAATCGTGTAATCTAGTTGCCTTGAATCGATTGTCGGAAGTATTAAAACTTGTTTTGGCAGCACTATAAATACGCAAAATAAAACACATAAAGATATTGAAAAATAATTCACACACAATACATCTATTAAAAATGCTACCAATATGTCGAAACACATTCCTTGGCAGCGTGCAGCGTTCCACACGCTTGTTGCACTCATCTCGGGTTTCGCATTCCAAGTCCGATTACGAGATGTGCGACCACAAGTTTGATGCGATTGTGATTGGAGCTGGTGGCGCTGGAATGCGAGCTGGCTTCGAGTTGGCTCGCAAAGGCTTCAAGACTGCGATGCTCTCAAAGCTCTTCCCCACACGCTCGCACACGGTGGCCGCCCAAGGGGGCGTGAATGCAGCGTTGTCGAACATGAACAAGGACGACTGGAAGTATCATTTCTATGACACCGTCAAGGGCAGCGATTGGCTGGGCGATCAGAATGCCATTCACTACATGTGCCGCGAGGCCGAAGAAGCTGTCTACGAACTGGATCAGTACGGAATGCCCTTCTCACGCACCAAGGATGGCAAGATCTATCAGCGGCCATTCGGCGGACAAACTTTGGACTATGGTAAGGGAGGCGTGGCTGCACGCTCTTGTGCGGTGGCCGATCGCACTGGCCATGCACTTATCCACACGCTGTATGGACAGACTTTGAAGTATGGCGAACTGTGCAATTACTTTGTGGATTACTTTGTGCTCGATCTGATCATGGCGGATGGCGCCTGCGTGGGCTGCTTGGCCTGGAACATGGATGAGGGCACGTTTCATCGGTTCATTGCCAAGAACACGATTGTCGCAGCCGGCGGCTGTGGTCGTGTCTACTTCTCCACAACCGCCGGCCACACTTGCACTGGCGATGGCAATGCTTGGGTCTCCCGAGCAAAGCTTCCGCTGATGGACATGGAGTTTGTGCAGTTCCATCCGACGGGCATTTATGGCGCAGGTTGTCTCATCACTGAGGGTGTGCGTGGCGAGGGCGGATTCTTTATCAACTCAAAGGGCGAACGCTTTATGGAGCGCTATGCACCTAAGGCCAAGGATCTGGCTTCGCGTGACGTTGTGGCTCGTGCCATGACAATGGAGGTGCTGGCCGGCAATGGCTGTGGCCCTTTGAAGGATCATGTCCACCTGCAGTTGCATCACATTGATCCATACATTATACGCGAACGTTTGCCCGGCATTGTGCAGACTGCCAAGATATTTGCCAAGGTGGATGTTACTAAGGATCCGGTGCCAGTGTTGCCCACTGTGCACTATAATATGGGAGGCGTGGCCACTGATTTCATGGGTCGTGTGGTCACCGTGGACGAGGAGAGCGAATCGCACATCGTCGAGGGTCTTTACTCCTGTGGCGAGACTTCTTGTGCTTCGGTGCACGGCGCCAATCGTCTGGGCGCCAATTCTCTCCTCGATTTAATTATCTTTGGCCGCTCCTGCGCCTTGGATATTGCCGAGAATAGTTGCCCGGGCGACACGCCACCCGATGTGCCCGAGAGTGCGACGGAGGAGACAATGGATAACTTTAAAAAGTTGCGCAGTGCCGACGGCTGTATTCCAACTGCAAAGCTTCGGGATCAACTGCAGCGTGCGATGACCACACATGCGGCTGTGTTCCGTGAGGGCGCATTACTCAAAGAGGGACTCGAGAAGATTCAAGCTCTGTACAGGCAATTTAAGGACATCAAAGTGCATGACAGAACTTTAGTGTGGAACACGGATCTCGTTGAGACGTTGGAGCTGCAGAATATGCTTATTAATGCGGTGCACATTATCACTGCCATGGAGAATCGCAAGGAGTCTCGGGGCTCTCATGCCCGAGAGGATTTCAAGACGCGTCTGGATGAGTTCGATTACAGCGCACCTCTGAAAGGTCAAAAGAAGAAACCATTTGAGGAGCATTGGCGTAAGCATACCATGACCTTTTTGGAGGGGGAAGAGGGTTGTGCCACCATCAGATATCGAGCTGTTATTGACGAAACATTGGACGACTCTGTAGCACCTATTCCTCCAGCTCCGCGCACCTACTGATACCTACGACAGCAGAGCTTTTGTTTTAAATTGTATTTGATTTGTCGACGCCAGGCTATTAATAAAGATTGTTGTGAAAAGTATTATTCATGATGAGATAGATAATTTACTACGCTCAGGAGAAAACGTTATACAAATTAGAATACAAATCTTGAGCTTGACAGCTCTTCGATCTTACAAAAAAATATCAAAACAAGAATTCTAGATTGAACAATTCTTTAAAAATAAAAAAATTGATTTTAAATTTACAGTTTCACATTAAAACTTTTGTTTTTAAATAAAAATCTTGCTTCAAGAATTTTGATTCTAGATGTCTTTTTTTTTAATATTAATGAGTAGATTTTATTTAATATTAAAAAGTAAATATTAAAGAGTATATTATTATTATTACTTTTTTACTATTAGGTAGAAAGGTATTTTAGCTTTGTGCCGACAAGGTATATTTCAAAAGTATCATCGATATACCACATATGATCTTCGGAATATTTTAGTATTTTTATGGTATATTATTTAGTATATTTTAATAACAATACCGCACTGTCTCGCTTTTATTTAAAATGGGTAAGAGGTATCTCACAGTCGAGTAGGTTTTTTTTAAAATACAAATATTATTCTAATTGTTAATACTTCTAATATAAATTCTATATTTTATACAAGATATTCAATTTAAGACTTACACTAATGTTACAAGCTTTAACAACTTCAGCTTTCTATAAGAATCATGCAGCTTTATTTATATATTTTACCTAAGTTCTTTGTTCTGACTGATAGTTTATATATTTTGTAATTTTATTACTAAGCAATTTACCGAACATCTTAGTTTAGAGCACGTTCGTCATACTTGCACCAAATATTTCCCCCTTGGCTCAGATTATGGAATACATTTGCGTCTGCTGGGCAGTCGGAATAAAATAGAATAAGGGCACTTGCCATGACCAGTTCTAATGGCCACAATAAATTATATTCATTTAGGATCGTTTAACATATACCAGAGTAGGACAGCAAAAAAAAGCAGCAACAACAGCAGAGAGCCTGTTAAAGAAATAATTTATGGCTGTTGAAAACTTAACATGTTCATTTGGCCACATGTGTGTGGGCTTTGTTAAGGATTAAATGTGTGGGTGTTTTTGGTGTTGTTGCGTATCTGTTTGTTTGTCTGCCAATCTATGCGAATATGCGTGTGTATGTGTGTGTGTGCATACACTACACAACAAATGAAAAACCAACAACAACAAGAAGCTACATAAATACTTTTGCCCACAAACACAACAACACAACAAGCAATATGATACCACCCCAACAATTTGCCCCATCCATAGCTTAACATCAAGTCCAAGCCGAAACTATTTACTGTGTATGTATCTACCACATAGTAACACACATACAGATGTACGTACATTGTGTGCGGTATCTGCTGCGGGGTGTGAGCGAAAGATGTTTCCACAATTGTTGCTACTGCTGCTGACGGCAACGGCAACGGCGACGGCACAAAAATTACAGTTGCACACACATTTGCCTGTGTTAAATTGTCTCACAACCAATACAAAGTGACCTTTTTCATTTATTTTTATGATTACTCCCATGCCATGTGCGGCACCTTTAAGCTCCCGATTCCTCCTCCCTACCTCCGGCCCTTGCTCCATAAAAAGTGGCCATCAAATGTGGGCACCGCAACACAAAAAAAAAAAGAGAAAAGAAAAGAAAAGAATGAAACTAGCAAAAATTCGTTGGTTAGTTCCTGGCAAACATGGAAATGCGTTAACCCTGAATGCCTTTTGCTGGCATTTCGATTTTTTTCGTCACTTTCAAATGAATTGAAACTGAGAACTCTAGAATTTATAAAGAAAAATATTTGCAAGTTGTTACAACTAAAGATTTTTAAGACAAGTATTCGAATTTTGTTTACGCAAGAATTTTTTTATTGAAATTGATTTGCTACAATTTATTATTTATCAATTTCTCAAATTGTGCAACCTGCATATTTTTAGCTTGAATGTTTGTTTTATTTGGCATTCAATTGCATTTTGGAAAACTTGATTCTTGTTCTATGTATGTATTTGGCATCTTGAAGAATGCATATAACATATAATATATATATTTATATATTAAATAGAGTGCTTTAACATTTTGGAGAAGATATTTAGAAAGTAGTTATTATACTGTATTTACATTTCCATTCCAATTCCAAATCAAGTTGTGCTTACCCAAGAATTGTTTATTGAAATTGATTTGCTACAATTTATTATCTCTCCCTTTCTCAAGCTTTATCGCTTTTCCGGGTTTAATTTTTTTGTTGTAAATTTTGCAACCTTTGCATCGAGCGGCATTTGGCGCCTTGCCATCTGCTTTGCCCAAATCAAGGTTGATTTTGAAACGCCCACAGTTGGAAACTTTAACTTTATTTTGTGTGGTGCTTGCATGGAAATTTTTGTACAAACTATTTCAGTTATGTGAAACTGCAAATCATTTTGGATTTGGTTTGTTTGTTTTATTTAGTTTTACACTTGTTTTCGGCTTTGTTTTGTGGCTCTACCTGCTATTCGCATACCCTGTACACCGCAATGCAATGACTCCCTTGTTGCTAAACTTTTACCGAAAAAGTTTTCCATTCATGAAAAATTATGAGATGACGGCAGATTGAGCTGAATACATACATATATTAATATGCGGAGCGAAATACATTTAAATTGCCAACGATTTAAGGCTTTTTCTTGATTTAATTAGCATGAATTGCTTGAATTCAATTTGTAGTACAGAATGTTACAAAATGAAAACACTCTTTGAAGAACTTGTAGTTGTTAATTGAAAACTTACATACAAAGTGTGAAACTCATGTTGAATATTCGATTGAAAATGCTCGAAAAATGTGCACAAATGGAATTATATATTTGAATTTCAGCGAACGGTGTGTGGCGAATTTAATCCAATCAAGAAATAATTTTCAACATTGTAACGCTGAATGCTGGTGCATTTTAGATTGTGAAAATAATATTCCTAAATTTGACATTCAAATTGAGTTTGGATAAAACATTTGCTTAAGTTTTTTTTAGCCAGAAAGTTATGAAATTTCTGACTTCACCTTCTTCATTGTTATGCACTTTCTACACACTTTGGTCAGCTGGTGCTAAATGGAGGACAGCAACTTAGAAATGCATTGCGTTTACTCTTCTTCGTGCTTTCCCTTTCTTTCAGTCGGTGGTATCTATCTTCACAGCAGAGGTCTTCTCTGTGCAGTCAAATGAGTTTTGCATAAACAAACACTCGGGAATATTGTTACCGTGTCTCCCTTCCCCTTTCGAGCGAGAGAGCAGCCAGAAGTGTTTTTGTTGAGGTGCGGTACATGAAGCACTCTATCTGCATGTCGTTTTTGCTACGTGAGACAAGCAAATGCCTCGACCATGTCAGGTAGCCAGAAAAACAGTTAGGAATCAGTCCGATGGCCAGGATGGAAATGCATAATCAAGGCCAAACAATGCAAACTGCAAATATTATCTCTGTCGATAAGTTTCTTTAATGGTCTCTGAACAACTTTTTTTCGATTATAGCCAGTTTAAGAGATGCTTACAGTAGAAGTAGAAGCACTCAATTCTATTTTGCTGTAAGAGTTTATATTTATTTTTTTTTGCTTCTCCACTTCTGGGAAGATTCGAACTGTTCTTGCACTCTTTCAGCATTGCAGCATTGCCAAGCATTTTGCTTGTGCAAATTAAAACACGCTCAGTTTTAAAGAGCACGTTTTCATTCATCATTTTATTATGGAATTCTACACTTTTGTCTGCACCGTTCTCTGCTTGCCGTTTACTGTTTTTCCCCATTCTGTGCAGGCCAACGTGACGCATGAGTAATGCAGCTGGTGTTGTCCAATATGAACATTCAGTGCCTGGCTGCAGCTGCTAGCTGCTAGATGCTAGTTCGCCAGTCACCACTTTCCATGCCCTGGACTGCAATGCATTTCCATTAATGACTTGGCCGAGTCTCTCTCCGAGTTTTTGGCTCGTTGTTTTCATTGTTGCATTGTTTTTGTTGTTCGCAACGAGCAAAGATGAGCATGGAAAATATCAAACAATAACAGCAGTAATAGCACAAGCGCCAACAACAGCAACAGCAAACGAAAATTCTCCAGCAATTTCGTTTGGTTTTTCCTCTCCTCCACTTTATCCTCCCCACCTGCCAGCTCCTGCCTGCCTCCTTGCTCCTGCTGAAAGGAGTTTGACTGCGCCATCCGTTGCCCAGAACTTACTTAGTTTATTTCACATTTGTATTCATTTGTTTTGAGTTTTATTTACCCAGCACAAAAGCAACGGCAAAGGCAACAACAACCACAACAACAGCCACAGCAACAATAATAACTACAACAGCAATGTTTTCAAATATGTACGTACGTTTAATTTCGCAGAAAGCTGCAGGGGAATATTCTACGTGGTATATGAAATGCGTGGCATTCCTTTAGAGTCTTGTGGCAGGTTATTGCCACATATTTGTGCGAATGCTTTTTCTTTTTTGTTGCGGAAATTAAATCATTAGCTTGAAGATATACAAGCAGATGCTTTTGGGCAAAATATGCAACAATCTTTTACGTTTTGATTGTGATTCATATTATTTTTTATAATAAGAAAATAGTAATTATTTCTGTGAGTTAGAAATTTGATTTCATTTTAATTTAATTATAATTTGATAGCAACTTGCAAAACATGATTATATTTCCATTGGTTGTAATAACGATGAGTTTGTTAGTCTTCAGGCTATAAATGTTTTTATATTAAATTTGCTTAGAGAATTAAAAAATATAGTCCCAATTAGAGTTAAAATTTGATAAGTTTTATGAAATTATTCAATTCTAATTTGTTGTTTCCCAAACTAAGTTGACCAGAAATAATCTAATTGATTTGTTTAGTTCATCCAAACTTCTGCTAACTACATTGAAATCTATTTGTTGACGTGTTTAGAATTCCAAATCCATCAATCGGTAATTGAAAATAACATCATACAATCCTTGTGTGCAGTCTCTCTATTTGAATTTTCATTTGAAATTGGTAACTCGTTGCGAGTAAAGTGTCGCTAATTGATGCATCACTGTGATACTTTGACAGTGACAGAGTCACTCGCTTTTTTGACGTATGCAAACTGGCGAGAGCAGGATAAGTTACCACGCGATATGTGTCCAAAGGATGAGTGGGATGGCATCGTAACTGGTCGGAACCACACAAAAAATAAAGGCAGCAACAGCGACAACGTCAACAAAGAGAGAAGACGCGAACTAAGAGTGAGAGAAAGAGAGAGAGGGAGTGGAATGCTGAGTTTGTTAACGCCGGAGTTGGAACTGAAGCGACAACATCCGATTGCTTCAGGCGGTGGACAGCGTCGCGTGAAATTCGCGAGTGAGGCGGGACGGGACGGAACGGAACGAAACGGGGGAAATGCTAAATGGGAAGACCGGAACGTAAGACAAGTACGGGAAAATACTCACTTTGAGCGGGCTCCGCACTTTTTTGTGACATTTTTGCAAAAGGTTTTTGCATTCGTGCAACTTTTTGCGGTATTTGTGGTTGCTGGCACGCAAAAGGAAAAAGGAATGCGAATAGGAATGAGAATGGGGCGTAAGAAAACTGAAAATGGGAGGAACTAAGTGCAAAAGGAGGCGTGTAAGTAAGAACGCCTTTAAGTTTGCGTGCACGTTAATTTTGTGTGCGCTGGCGAAAAGTGTGAAAATTTGAAGCTTTGGCGCGTTCTCATTTCAACAGTGCCAAGAATCCAACAAACTGTTGAGGTTGCCCTCCTGCCTGACGGAGGGCAGCAGCTGGCCAGTGAGTGAGTCGAGAGTCCACTGTGCGTGTGCATCATAGTTGAACAAAGAGAGGAGAGCGAGGAGGAGGAATGCCGAATGAGTATGAAAATGAGATGGAGGGAAGATGAGGGAAAAAAGTTTTATTCAACGCGCTAAAAAGTATGCAAATTATTAGCAAAGTTAGACGCATTTTTCACGAGGTGGCTGCTATTCACTTTCCCACCAGTTTGCTTCATTTTGACAATTTTCATTTTTACTCACAATAAATTCAGACTAACCATTTGCTATGCCTGCTGCTGCTGCTGGGAAATAACAAATGGCGCGTTAAAGCAACTAGAATAGGTCAGTCATGTAAAGTTGGCAGGGGAAACTGCGTTTATTTATGTTTTCAAAGAGAGCGAGCGAGCGAAAGACTTTAAAGTGATTTCCAAGGCGAAAGCAGAAAGGTCAGGCAACATCGGCATCCCCTCATCTTCCTCACACATTGCGACAATTTAACGCCCTGCACTTGACATTTGGTATTTGCTCAGATCCAGGTCCTTGTTGGGAAACCTGCCTACCTCTGTCTGCCTTCTTGCCTTCGCCTGTGTGTGTGTGCGTGTGTGTGTGTGTCCCGTGTCAAGAGTTTTCCCCTTTTCGTATCCCCTACCACATGTATGTGTCGTTTGTTTGAGAATTTGCACTGTGTGTGTCCTTTGTTTTGCACACAATTTGTCGAGCTCCTCCTCGTCTTCGCCTTCGTCCCCATGCTCGACTTTGTTTGGGTCCTCGACTTCCATTCCGGTCTTATTCCGGCATGTCGCTTGCCCCTTGCGGAAATTATTATTTTGTTTAATGATTTGTGCTCATTCTCGTAATTGAGGCCGAAACAAAACGGCTGCAGAAAGAGGCAAAAGGGTGACTCGTTCTTGACCCACAATCATTTCCATTCCATGGCAAACTATCGAAACAAAAACAAAAATGAAAACGATAACTTTCCAGGCACTTTTCCTCGCCATTTCCTTGTCTGCCCAACGAAGGGTAAACAGCAAAAATATTACTACGAAAAAAAAAAGAAAAAACAAACTGCTGGATGCCCAAGTATTTATAAATTTTTCAACTGTCACTCGTGTAGAAAAAGTTCATTGTGTATCGATGTGCCTCTGTGCACAGCTGCTCATCATCCCATCCCAATGTCAAATATTAAATTAATATAGAGAAAACTCGCAAGCATGCTGACAATTTTGCGCATGAACTCAAATTAAGGATGAAATTATTTTCAGCAAAATATTTTCACCTCTCCTCTTAGAGTATCAAAAATGTTTGTGCAAAGCTAATTTGGCCTTCAGATTTCATGGCTGCTCTCTCTATACTTTTACGCAGTTGGTTGGGATAATTATTGTCATGTCTATTTCAGATATTATTTGATACGACAACAAAAAGAAGTGTTATTTTACGTACTGATCATATTACCGTTAATTTGCTAAATGAATTCAAATTATGCTGAAGTTGAATGCCGCTGCAATCAAGAGCGACCATGAAACATATCGAGTATGTCGACAATTTCCACGTATTGCCATTTTTGCTGCCGTTTGCCATACACAAAATGGCACATTTATCGGCAACGCATGCATTAACTGAATACCCAATAGGCCGCGTAATTCAATTAAAATTTAATGCAGCCATAAACATAGTCGATGTGGGGCGTCAAATTGATTCATTTATGCTTGTTTCACCGACTCTTTCCCTACCAATAACCTTCGACCACTTTGGCAGCACTCGGAACTGTAAAATAAAAATAAAAACAAAACATGAAATTCAATTTTAATTCTCCTTTTGTATAATTATATGTAGTACTAGAGCATGCGTTGAAATCCCATTTATCACTCCCGTTTTAAATGCATAAAATTCTGTTGTGTGTAATATTTCAGCTCTGAACAACATGTGATACAAAAATAATAATAATAATAAGAATTGCAGAAAATTAAATGCGCGGCTTCAATTATAAAACGCAACGGATGAGCAGGTAGCAAGAGCTTGTGTGAAACAATTTAAAATTAATTGAAATTCAGGCTTAATTTGAAGGGATTAAATAAAGTAAAATTCTTACTTAACATGCAGAGCTTAATAGTTCGTGCCTTTTGATACAGATTCACCATTGAAATTGATATTTGCAGTTGGGACTATCTAGTGAATGCGGTTAAATTAATTCAATTTCTGCTTATACTCAAAGAAGAGACACCAGAGTGAAATGCCCAACTACTTCTGCTTCTCTGCGCTATCAAAATAAATATCCGTGTCCAAACGCAAACTCAGACCCTTCGGCCCAGAGAGTGCCCCATGTTTATCCGCTTAGGTAAATACAAGCAGCCAGCAAACTACTACGCAGCAATAGCAAAACAGCACAGAACAGAACAGAACAGAACCAAATGAAGCAGAAGAACTTCACGTGCCGCAATACAAATTGAAAATCAATGCCATGAAAATACCAGGCTCTGCTCTACTCTGCTCTTCTGCTGAGGACAGAACGCGCGATGGTTTAGGTCCGTTTAACCCATCTATTCGTATATATCGATGCCATAAATCGATGTGCTGTGCTCAGCGGTGAGTGGTTTCAGCGTAAATTCAATTGGACAGCACTTTCGGCTATTGGCCAATTCTCTCAAATTGATCAGGAATTGTTTGTTTTTCGAATAAGAAAATAGAGTGCAACTCAATTGATTGATGTGCACACTATTATGTGTTATTATTTTGATAAGTTGAATCATAGGCTGTCGACAAAAGATAAAATTTGTAATTTAATAAACTATTCATTATATATTTATAAGATTATAATCTTTAAATAATCTCAAAGAAACTTTTATATTTAATTTCTTTGCCATTTATTTGCTATCTTCTTTCAAAAAAAAAAAAAAAAATTGCACAAAGTCATTTATTTATATTATGATTGTTTTTTGTAGCTGTTGACAAAAGGTAAAATTTAAAAATTTTTTTGAAAAGGTATACAAACAATTACTAAATATTCTCAAAGAAAATTTTATATTTTATTTCTTTAAGATTGATTTGCAGTCTTCTTCTTCTAAAATGTATACTGATTAAACTTAATAATTTAGCACTTGTCAATGCCATTATTATTGCTATTTGTTGATTTGTTGATCAACGAAAGCTGAAATTTACAATTTAATTACTATTTAGTAAAAAATTATAAATTACTTAATGACAATTTGACGTTTAATTGCTTTTATCAATCATTTGTTGTTTTCTTCAACAATGTTATCTTCAAATTCTTGCAGTTATCAATGTGATTCATTAACATTTGCATTATTTGCCTGATAACAAATGATAAAATTTGAAATATAATCAGAAAATAGTTTATTATTATTTAAATACCTCAAAGGCAATTGCTTTGCCAATTACTTTTAAGTGCCAATTATTAAGAATTGCAACTGAATAAACTAAAGAGTCTGGCACTTATAAATGTCCTTCATTTATGTAGGCTTTAATTTTCAGAGTGAACTTGAAATAAATTCTTGCATACAAGAATATTGATCAGACTCAAACCCAAAAGCAGACATAGCTAAAACAAACTAGTTCTTACGTAAGCCCCGCCATATTACGTATACGTAATGTGTGGCATATCATTTACAACTGATTTGTGCTGGCACTGAGCTATAAAACCTATAAATGTAATATCCCACCACATATCTGTAACGAGCTACAAACTTTGCTTCTTAGCTTCCTGTCTCCACATTCTAAGCGGATTGATACGTACTTGGCCCCGAGCGTGTCACGCTGGTCTTTATTCTACTTTTAGCATAATATGTTTGTTGCAAGGTTTCTTGCTTGCTGCTCACTGTGTGGGTGTGTGACAATGTGTGTGCAATGTGTTTTTTTGTTTGCTTAATTCAGCTTTCGCTCAGTGAATGTTGCATAAATTTGCAAGCAGTTTGCAAGTCAAAAGCACCTGGAAACTGTTTTCAAACCAGCGCGCTGTGAACCTAGCACGACACCTGAAGCTAAACTTGAGTACTTGCAACTCACGCCAAAGTTCTTCATAACATCACCATCATAATTTCAGTTTCACGGCGAACAGCAGCATCATTTATTGTACCTATCAGCAGGAGCGACTGTGACAACGGCATGTTGTGAGTTGCGACAAAAATCAATTGCATCATTTTGATAGATTTTAATTTTATAACTAGAGAAAGAGGCAATGAAGTTGTTAAATGTGAAACTTAAACTATAAATTTCATTTTTTTCTGCTTAATAAATCTTTGCTAACATCAACAAAATATGTTTTCTATCTCTTTATTCTTATTGATTTATTTTTTTGAGACTTTAAAAACAACTTTTTATATAATATATTAATATTGTTTCATTTCTCAATTTAAATCTATTTGAATAGAACATAAGCAACGCACTTGCTAAATTTGAAACTATGATTTTCCTTTTTTTCTGCTCAATAAATCTCCTTTTTTTTTGCCAATCAATTGAATTGATCATCAAATCATATTTTCTGTTTCATTTATTGAAATTGATAGAACGTGTATACCATTAAAAAGTTGCAATACAATTGTTAAATTTATACGCATTTGACGTTTTAAACATGGCTTCTAAACAATTAAAAAGTATATTTTATCAGTTCTCAATTGAAATATATTTGAATAGAAACCAAAGAAGAAATGCAGTTGACTCAATTTACTATAAATTTATTTCATTTTTGTTAAGTAATATTCTGACTTTAAATTTTATTTTAATATTAAATATGTTTTATTGGAGTCACCCCACGACCTCGTTTAATCGTATGTAAATTATTGAATAGCTGTCAACTTGCTACACGTTGGGTTTTCAGTAAAACCTTTTTATATTTGTGACTTTTTCTTTCTGTCTGCCACGTTTTATAAATGCGAAATCATGGGGCGCACAATACACACACAAACGCACACAATTCTTGAATTTATTTCGAAAATTTGATTTGAAATTCAATTGCGGTTTCACTCGTACCCCGTAGCATTCGGTTTTTGCTTTGCCGAAGGTTGCATTTGAGTCCGTGTTTATAGTTTTGCGGTTGACAGACTTGTAGCATGTTTATAGAAAGCAAACAACTGCTGCCAGAAGGGTAAATCAACAACTTACTTAAATATGAATAAATGCAAATAAAAATACAAGTGCGGGCATTCGCATTTGAATTCGCATTCGACATTGTGGATTATGGTTGTCCTTGATTTATATTTCTATTTCAATTTCACTCAACGCACTTGCTCAAGTGAAATGATTTTTTAATATTAACTTTATCTTTTGATTACAGTTTTACTAAACTGAATTAAAGCATTCGGCTGACACAAACATTTAGTGCGACGACTTGGCATTTGAATTTAGCAAACTCACAAATACGATGAGTAGAATACCAACAACAAAAGCAAGTCAGAGCAGAGCAGAGGGAAAGCAAAGCAAGGCAAAAGTGAGCAAATTGATGTGAAAATGCAAGTGATTTGATTTTCATGCCCGGGCTAATGGCCAACTGCTTGTCTAAAGACTGACCGGAGGGCAGGCCCCGGAGAGCAGAAGCGAGCGAAGGTCCTGTTGTTATACTCGTCCTTGATGTTGATTTGCTAAATTATTGATTCGTTTGATTAATCGTCTGACTGAGTAGGAGTCGCTTAAGCTCTCTCAGCTTGGCACAGCTTCTTCTCGCTTTTGTGTCTTTGCAATTTTACTCACACTTAGGCGAATGAAACTTTAATGAGGATGATTTGGCACCCGAGGCACAATATCATGTCTCATCCTGTCTTAGTATAGTTCAACTCGGGCTATTATCTGCACAATTGACTATTAAATGCATTTTTATTTTCGAGTCTTAAAAGTGCATGCAAGTCCATTAGCTTTGCTAGCTATTTTAAACGCTTACATGAGCCAAAGAAGTCGGTTATCCCATAGTACTCCTCAGGCTCATGAACATGAAATGAGATTCAGAATAAAAAGGCGAAATGAAGCACATGACAGACCGAATGAAAGATTACAAAATAATGCTGAGGAAGTGTGCACAAAAAAAGCCGAGCCAAAAAAAAAAGCAGTAGCAATTTGTTGCCAAAGACAAAATAGGACATTTCGTAACAATGGCCATGTCCTGGCCATAAGAATCTTTACTGGCTTACCAAAAAGTTGCCTGCCGCACGCTTTGACACATAGAATACATGATAAAAAGAAGAAGCATGACCAATGGGCAAGTGGAAAAACCTAGCATAGATTTCCATACCCATTGAAGCTGTGAAGCCAAATTAAAGTTGAAGCTTTTGCTTCACTTCTCTAGATTCAAGACTCGACTCATCATTTTCGTCATTATGTTCTTATGCGACAAGAAGAGAATATTATTTGAGAGACATTTTAAATGGAGTCCCAAAAAATAAAAGTAAAAGAAGAGAAGCCACTTAGCACACTTGGTTAGCTTTGGGCCAAATTCATAGGAAATGACACCAAATGTTCGTTCGTCATATTAAAGCGTTTAAGTAGAAAATTCTCAACTGGAGCCCAACTAGGAGTAGATTTTATTCTCATATAATATTGGCAATAATTCTTCTCTCTTATGTCGCATGTTAAATGTTTTACGAGTGCAAATCAATGGCAACAGCAATCACTTAATGATTATGGAAATCCAAAAGCATTTCACTAAACACTGTTGATTACAGCATAACATTTGAGTTTATTGCTAACCAAATTTTGCGCAATCAGTACTAATAAATTTTGGGAAAAATGTATTTTGATTTTATGCAAGCATCGGAATTGAATTAAACTAAAATAATTATTATGCTTACATCATACTATGGAAATAAACAATTATCCTTTTATGTGCCAAAAACAAATCAAATGTAATCAATTAGTGTAAATTAATAATAAATAAACGGCAATCATTATGCATTATTTTGGGGAGCGGTTTCAAATGAAATATGACTTTCTGCTACTTTGTGGCGAAAATGTGCGCAAAAAATTGAACACAACACATTAAATGCAAATAAACATTAGCCCGAAGCTCTTCTTATGCCCTTGCTGATGGACAGCAACATTTACCTAATGCCCAGGAACATTAATCAAAATCATAAATGGTGTATGGTATATGGCGAAAACGCCCCCCACAAAAAACGTTTGCTCCGCTCGCCGCTTTCAGGACATCCGGTTAGGTGCGGAAGGCAAAGGCATTAAATGGAAACGTCGTTAACGGAAGTGTGGGCATATACTATATGCAAAGCAAAGAAAGAAAAAAATCAGAGTCAATGTTCAATTTTTATTGCCTTAAATCGAGTTAAATCGAATTCTTAATGTACTCTACTGACTGAGAGTTGGGAGCACGGTTGACATACATAAGGTTTTTATGTTATACCCGCCACCCATAGGGTAGAAGGGTATTTTAACTTTATGCTTGCAGGAAATATACATATGTAACAGGCAGAAGGAGGTATCTTTGACCCTATAAAGTATATATATGTTTTAATTGGTTAGCGTCAACAGCCGAGATGATGTAGCCATGGGACAGACAATAATAATAATAGTATTTATTATTCCTGAGTTTGATTAATTGCGATCGGATAAAATTGCTTAAATTATTTACGAATTATTTCTAAATGACAAATTACCCTATAAAGTATATATATTCTTGATCAGGATCAACAGCCGAGACGTTCTAGCCATGACCGTCTGTCCGTCCGTCTGTGTGTCTGTCCGTCTGTCCGTATGAACACCTAGATCTCAGAGACTACGAGAGATAGAGCTATAATTTTTTTTCGACAGCATTTGTTATGTTTGCACGCAGATCAAGTTTGTATCAAATTTTTGCCACGCCCACTTCCGCCCCCGAAAATCAAAAAAATCGAATAATAAGCGTAATTTTAAAAACTAGAGCTGCGAATTTTGGAATATACAACAATACCAACAGTAGTTGTGATTCCTGATTTGGTTGCGATAAGAAAGAAATTGTGGATGTTATTAAAGAAATACTTTTGTATGGGCAAAAACGCCTACTTACTAGTGGTCATCGTTGCTTTGCCCGACAATCTGGTAAATTGTGCCGTCTATGGTATATTTCTATATCCGCTACCCATAGGGTAGAAGGGTATTATATCTTTGTGCCGGCAGGAAATGTATGTAACAGGTAGAAGTAGGCATCTCGGACCCTATATAGTATATATATTCTTGATCAGCGTCAACAGCCGAGACGATATAGCCATGTCCGTCTGACCGTCTGTCCGTCTGTGTGTCTGTCCGTCTGTCCGTATGAAGCACTGGATCTCAGAAACTATAAGAGATAGAGCAATAATTTTTTTCGATAGCATTTGTTATGTTTGCACGCAAGCGTAATTTTAAAGCTAGAGTTCCGAATATTGGTATATACAATAATAACTATAGTATTTATGATTTCTGAAAATTTGGTTGCGATCAGATAAAAATTGTCGAAGTTATTAAAGAAATACTTTTGTATGGGCAAAAACGCCTACTTACTAGGGGTCTTAGTTGCTTTGGCTGACAATCTGGTATATTGTGCCGTCTATGGTATATTTTGAATACGGTACTATGTCGATATACCAAATATACCATTCGGTATATGTTTAGAATTTTTGTAGTATATTTGGTATATTTTGAGAAAATACCGCAAAATATATTTCTTTTATTCAAAATGGGTAGCGGGTATCTCACAGTCGAGCACACTCGACTGTAACTTTCTTACTTGTTTTCTTTTTTGGTTAGCATACAATGATATCTTATGTGGCTTTTGCTGTGCACATCCACGGATGATTAGGCATGCCTACACAATCGTCCTTACATTAAGTAAAGGGACACATAGTATAGGACTCTTTGCAGCGAAGGTAAGTGGGACAATTGTGCTGACCTGTCACTTCCGGTCAAATGGCTCTGAATGGAAAGTCCACACAAGCAGAAATCTGGCTGGACTCGGCGAGGAGAGGAGAGAATGGATGGGAATGGATGTGGGGGTCAGCATAATTCAACACGTATGCAATCTGTGAAAATTTGCAAGCGTTGGTGAATGAGCATGAAATTAATCAAATTAGTCACTGGCATTGAATTTCCTCGAATTCAACAAGCCCACGTCTCATATTATTCATAGCCCGAGCCATAAATTCATATTTACTCTAGCTCCGTGCATATGGCATTAGTGCAGTGGGAAATGGAACCAGGGAAAATGTGCACACAAATTCGCAATGAATGTGAATTCAAAATGTAAATCTTTTTAATGCTTCCAGAGCATTACGTTGAATTGAAAACTAATTAGATTATATTTGATTGAGATACGGAGAAAAATTGTAAATGAAGATGAATTGTTTGACATAATCAAATTAGTTTCTGCTCTACACAGCAAAGACAAGAGCTCGAGAGTCCGACACTTTTAGCTGTGCCCTTTCCACTTCCTTTTACTTGCGCTGTTGAAACAAAATGAACTCATTTGTTTTAATTTAATCTTATTACGCAAAGATTTATTGCCTCTCGCATGAGATGGCAACCCTTTTGTATACTAGACAGCACAATACAGAGCCTTCTAAAGCTGACCCAAACCCTACTTCCTTCCTTCCTTTCTTGACCCATAGACGTGGAAAAGTGCGAACTTTGCAAAGCCCTCGAAAGTTGATTATGATTGATTGAGTACGATTGAAATTCTGTCTGTCATTGTGCGGAAATTGATTTTTACAAGTGCTCAAACTGCACTCGTACATTTGACAGCCAAATAAACGAGTAATTGACAGTTAAACACAGTCGACTCACGGACATCGTGCATACGCCATGTTGACTGTATTTAAAGAGCAGCTGATAAATGAGCCGACCAACCAAATTTTGTTGGCAAACTACAATACTTATTGAAGTGATTAACTGGATAGCATCACAGAGAATTAAACACACGCACACACTCACTCTGCTTTGGCATGAAATAAAAGCGAGTTTAATGTGGCCCCAGATAATTGCACAAACTAGTGACCAAACATATTATAAAGGCAACCCAATTAAAAATAATAAAACATTAATGTTTTTGCTGCGCCATAAAAACATCGTAAAACTACTTGCAGTGAGAATGTTAAACTATGATTCAACTTGTAACATACAAGATGTCTTAAAACACAAGCAACTAATGAGGCTCATGCTAAATTTGCTTTTGACATACTTCGTTCATACCCGATTTAGCATGCTGCCTAGGGTATATTTAAACTAGACGACCACAAGCATCCAAATGGAATTTCAAATGATATTTCCATTGGGTGGCTGGCGCTTGATGTGTCCATTTATTAGGATTTTGATGAGATGGCTTAGCTACAGATGCCATGCGATGTGATGCGTACGGGTCTAGGCGTTGGTGTCTGTATGTGTGTGGTTGTGGCAACAACGTGCAGATTGGGCTAACATACAAATGAGTTAATCACATTCGAGTAAGCTCCGCTCAGCCACAGTGTTGTATTGCATTTTGCCTATTTGCGACACTTGTGCGACACTTGACTATTTGATTCTCTCTGATCGCATTGACTGAAGCTTCGATTTGTGAAAACTAGAAGGCAGAAGCTATTGATAGAATAGCGAGAAAACAGATGAATAGCAGTATGATTAGAAGTAATTTTTAAAGCAAAATCAGATGGATTTCCGTAACTCGCCTTCGGTTTACTTTATGAGCCATTGCACTGCACTGCAGGATAATTTATGTGCAGCTATCCAAACTCATTTGGGGCGCAACTGAGCAAATATGCTAACCACTCATGTTCCGCCTAGTCGTCTCCTGTCTTAATTTGCATATCTGGCTCTTGGTTCATGGCGAATTACGTTTGCCACTAACCCAATCATCGTTGCAGTTGCAGTTGCGGCAATGTGATGTTGCTGTTTGTGTTTAGATTGGCCTCGCCTTCACTTCTCCTTCGTCCTTTGCACCTCGTTTGCATCCACGTTAGCGCCTGCGTCTTCGTCTGCATCTGCAAACGCGTCACCTTCATTGCCGTCGCCATAGTAATGAAGTTATTATGTTGACACTTTGGCTGCCTTTCATTCACCGCACCGCCAAGCGTCGTGGATCTTTGTAGTTTACATTTGACGTTTGACATTATTCAAAGGCCGCCTTTAAATGGCAGTAAAAGGGGCAACTATCTACCTACTATCTAGTTGTTACCCTCCAACGCATGGCTTTTATTTTGCTTTTGTAATTAAACCCCTCTCTTTCTCTCTTTTTGCCCATTCACAGAGTTGTTGCTCTTTTCTCTTGACATTTGCATCACAAGCACTGCGTACACAGAACAAACAAGAGGTAAACACACAAACACTCACACACATCTAGTACACATACCCGCACACACACACACACACACACACACACCTACGCAGCTGCATCTGTAAACAGTCATATTTATTAAAAGCGTTCGTCCTGCGGTTGCCATTCCACAGCAGCTTTCGTTTGGCATCTCTCACGTTGCACGTCACACGTCTCACGTTGCCCATCGTCGTCGTTGTCGTCAGTGCTCTTCAGTCTCCGTTTCCTCCTCTCATCATCGTCGACAAGCTTTTCATTTCAGTCTTAATTCCTTTTGAATAATATCTACCACTTAAACTTACAAACATCAAGACCACACTGAGAGTAGAACACATTCATACCCGCACACACACACACACACACAGTCACATACAAAAACACACACACACACTGTCAGTATGTGCACACACTTGACGCAGTCAGTTGAACTTATCGTCAAGTCAAACGTTTAGTTCATGGAAGTAACGATTAAGAGGGATTCATTTGAAGCTTATTTCTTATTCATTAAATTGTAGTATCTAAAGCTAAAAAGCACATTAAAGAAACAAGAGTGTGGATTAGGTTTAAATAGCTTAGCTTACGATTATTATTATAAAGTGCTTCTCTTCTACTAACTAAATAAATACTCTAAAATAACATAGTTCTAATTCCATTGCACACTTTATATTAATATTATAATTTAGCTTGACACTAAAATGACTTTTTTTATATATATATTTCTACCTTTAATCTAAATTAAATTCTCCAAATCTATTTCCCAATAAATAAATAGTTTATTGAATGCTTCAAATGGGATTTTCTCAGCTTAAACTAAAATTGCGTACTCAACATTTTTTACATTTCATTGCATTGTTTAGCTAAATATGTTTTCGGTAGCATAAAATAAATATTTAAGCTGCTCATGCTGCACCAGCGCATAGCTTAAAAAAATAAGTAATGCAGTTACAAATTGTTTTTCATATGCATAGTTACAAAATTTGCATATACCGCCCAGCTGAATCAACGAATATTTACGTCAAATTTGACGCCCCTTTTGCCAACGTCAATGCGATATACACACATGCATACCAATATATATATGTATTCGCTTGCGTGTGCACTTAAATGTGTGCATAAATATTTTAATATGCCTATTTTGTTGTGTTCGTCGGTGTGTGTTTTGTAGCTGAATGTGTTTTCATCTAGGAACGCGGTGTGCCTCTCTTTGTCCTTTGTTAGGATATTTCTCAATCATTGACGAAACCAGTTGCCGCTCTTCCAAAAACTCACACAGCCGTCACATGCTGCGATTTATTTTTATTAAAAACAAGGCACCCCACTGCTTGTTATTAGAAGTCTTCATCGCTACCCTTTTTCGCTTTGCTACCATATTCATTCCCATTCGTAAAGCATATCTCCATTTCACCATTTTCTTGTTGTTGTTGTCACTCCTCAGTAATATTGTTGTTTTTGTCATTATATTTTCGGGGGGGCTCAGTGTCAGACACAGAGCCTAAGTGAGGGTAAACTCTGACTCTAACTCTGAGCTCTGCCCCTGGAGGCATATGTATAGCATGTATTAATTATGGTTGTCACAGCAACAAAATTGTGAAAACATCTTTGCTGAGTGGGACAATATCTTACGGACAACATCTGGGCCACACACACATAGACCTACGTTATATATAACATATATGTTACAATTAAGGCTTGAATTTAGTAAGCATTAAAGCAATTGTATTTGCAAGTTACTGCAATGCTCTAAGAACGTCTTTGCTCAATCGTTGGATGGATGGACAGACTATTAAGTGTAGAGTAAACATAATTGAGTAGTTCAGTTTGAATATGTAATTAATTTAATAGGGCAAAATAGTATACGTAGCTTGAACAATTATAGAATTTCTAACAACTATGTTGGAAATTATACGATATATAAATCCGGTAACCAAATTAAATTTAGCAAACTCATTATAACTTTGTGCCTCCAGGAAATGTATGTAGCAGACGGAAGGAGGCTTCTCCGACCCTGTAAATTATATCTATTCTTGATCAGGATCAACAGTCGAAACGATATAGCCATGTCCGTCTGTCTGTCTTTACGTATGAACACCCAGAGACTGTAAGAGATAGAGATATTTTTTTTCAACAGCACTTGATCTGTTTGCAGGCAGACAAGTTTCAATTAAATTTTTGCTACCCCGAATATGGACAAAAAAAAAAAAAAAAAAATGCGTAATTTTGAAGCTAGATGGGTGATTTTTAGTGCAACTTATTACAGTTCTTATGATTTCTGAAAGTTCAAAATTATTAAAGAAATACTTTTAAATGGGAAAAACGTCTACTCACTTCGAATGTTAGCTGCTGTGGCTAACAATTTGGTATATTTTGCACTATATGGTATATCTTGAATATAGTACTATATCAATATACCAAATATAGCATTTTTAAGTCTATAATATTTTAGTGGTATATTTATTTGGTATATTTTAAAATTAATATCGCACTGTTTTATGCACAATGGGTACCGGGTATCTCACAGTCGACCACACTTCACTGCGGCTTTCTTTCTTTTTTTTCGTTAGTTAAGAGTGATTAAAATTATCTCCAAAAAGCGCGAAAAGGCGAAAACTATTGCTGCGAAACTGAACTACTTCAAATTTCAAATTTGAGAGTTATTCCAATTGTATAAAATGCTCTTCCCTCTTTGCTTTTATTACGCAATCAGACTTGTTATGCAAGCAGATTTTCTTTGAAAACATCTATTTAAATCAATGTCCAGACAGAATAAAACTTTTGTTAAGTCCCTAGATTTGTTTTTGTTTAAATTTCAATTTAAATTTGAATTGAACAAAAGTCAGTCGGAATTTATGTGTGTGCTTTGTCATTACTAAAACCGCAGAATAGTGTGGCTTAGAGAGAGAGAATTTGAGTATTTGAGCCAGAGTCAGTGTGGCCAAAAATGAGAATTTGAATTTCAATTAGTTTCCATTTGTGTGGAAGTCATTTGAATTCGGCTCTGCTGAATTGAATCTGCTTCTGCCTCAAATACAGCCTTGGCTTACGGCATTTGTCGGGCATTCGACCATGGTTGGCCTCACGTGGTGTTGATGTCAGCCAATTAAAGCGTATAATTAAGTGTGTGCCGGGTAAAAGAAGTTCGTCAAGAGGGCAGCACGTCATCAGTCAGTTTTGTTTGTTACTGTTGGTGGGCGTGAAGAGCCACGTGGAACTCAATGGGGCGCCTCCTTTCGAGAAGGGTCCGACTGTGGTACCGACAACCACACAGCAACCGAGAAGGCGCCATCAATTTAAATGCAAAAAGGCTTTTGAGCCAAAAGCGAAGGCCCCGCCGCGCCAAGCAGTCGAGCAGTCGAGCAGTCGAGCAGTCGAGCAGTGGAGCACCGGTCAAATGTGTCGAGGCGGCAGTTTCACTAATTAAGCAGCGTGGACGAGCAGCAAATCGCCTTACATAGGATGTTGGCGCCGCATTTCGACCCTAGCTTCAGGCAATGGATGGCAATGGCGATGGCGATGGCCACCGCAGCCGCAGTCGCAGTCAAGTCACCCATGATGACGATGACTTACCCGGAGGCTGGTTGCTGAACTGGAGAATGAAGCGTGCAGCGTGCAAAACAATGCTAAGCGGCTCAGGGCTGGATTTGGCGCCCCGTAGAGTATGCTACGTTAATTTTACGAGACGCGTAGCAAGTGAATTAAATGAGCTCGACTCTGAACTTCGTTTTTTTCCTTCTTTTTTTTTTTCGACCAAAGACTTTCGACCCCTACTTGAACCGTGCGCAATGCCAGCGTCAGCTCGTGGAGTTTTGTAATTAAAATGACGAGGATTACATTAGCAACTGGTGGCCAGTGGTTAATTAAAACAAGGTGCGCCACACGTTGCTCAAATATTTGGGATGCGTTTAAACTGCCCACAGCCTCTGTGTGGCTACCCGTCTGCTGCTGATGATACAAGAGAGACGCCTGGCATCGACAGCACTTGAGCAGTTGGTCACATGATGCGACTTACCTGACCGACATACGCAACCATGCGACTCAGCTGTGCGAGGTTAGATTAAAACAATCTTTGGAAATACTTAGCCGAACTTTAAGAAGTTTGCTATACAAGTGTTCAGAGTACATTCTAAAACAAATAGTTATAATACATTCAAGTATTATACCAGACATGCAAAATAATAATTAGTTTTTACGTTTTTTTTATTGGTACCACTTACTCTTAGATCACAGCACTAACTTACTTCAGACGGATGTGCGTGCAACCGATTCTTTTATCTTTAAATTTGATTATTTGATTTTTGTACAAAATACATAAGTCATACTGCAATTTCTAAAATTAATAATATTAATTATATTAATTCCTTAATAGAAAATATTTAGACTTAGTGGAGTAGACCATCGGAAATTCAATTATAAGCCACTTAATGATTTCTATAAAATCTGTTCAGAGTGCATTCGAACAAATTTTATTTTCAATTGCTGATTTTATATGTTAAATAATGAATGACTAAAAAAGCAACCCTCGCAACACCGTCTGAAAGCAAAACATTGTTTGAGCGCATTTGCAAGTAGATGCCATATAAGTACTCGTATGTGCTTGGGATTGGTATGATTTCCGACTTATGCACTTAAGAATACAGGAGCAGAGGAGTATGCACATATCATGTCCTCATTCTTTCTGACACATTTCTGCGTAATGTTGAAGTTATTAAAGTTCCGAGCACTGTGCAACTCTGCAACTGTGCAGCTGTCTGGCAATAGATAAAGGTGTCAAAGTCCACAACATGAGATGGCCTGGAATATCTTGTCTAGAGTAGACACAGCATATTTCTGTCGCTGGCAATTTAATAAAAAAAATTTCTTCTATTTGATTATACTTTTTTTTGCTTAAGTGATATATATATTATACATTTTCCATATAGGATGTTGCCTGTGGCAACTTTTCTTTTCCTAAACATACAAAAGCCCAAAGTATGTATTAAAATCAAGATCAAGTGCTACCCGTAGCTGTAATAAATCAAGTTATCGTGACTCATCAGACAAACAAAATCCGTTTCCATAATTTGCCATCCGTATGAAAATGATATTCAGAGACATGAAAACAATCGAATTAAACTGGTTCAAGCGTTTTCGGTAGACCACGCAAATTGCTTTGTAAACACTCAACACTCGACTCTCGACTGTCGACTGTAGGCTGTAGAAAGTCGGCAGTCAGCAGTCGACACTAGAGTCAGAGGCGAGTGGAAAATTGCGCATACGCAGAGACAGAGATATAAAAAATTAAGCTTAATGTGAGGAAAGCGCTTTATAAATACTTTGGCAACTGACAAAAGTGACTTCAACTTTAACGCTGTTATTCAATTTGAGTTCTCTGATTCTGATTGCTGAGATATGGCTTGTTGAGCTCTCAAGTGTCAGTAAGTTTGTTTTTAAATCATCAACAAATAGGACGTTCTACTTAAGCGAAATTTAAGTGCAAGCAATTTAAATTTGAGTATCGCACTTATAACAAATGTTAAGTGCAAGCTATTAAAATTTACTCAATTCAGTGTTTGCTCAATTTTTGTCTGAATAAAACAAACAACAATTTAAAATTGAATTTTCAAGCTTGAAAATTTTATGGCATACTTTTAGGCATCGACAGGACATGTCATCGTTGTTGTCACTGCATGTAAATTGCAGAGCTAGTTATCATTGTCGGCAAATCTGCGAATTAATTGCATTGCAAATTGAAATGAATTTCAGTTGAATAATTTTTAATTGTCATGGCTTGTCCGGCGACAAAACTTGTCTGCAATGGCGGATGTCCTCAATGCCATTTATTATCTGATGCGCAATTGGAATTTGGAATTTTGTGTTGTCGTGTCGTTTCGTTTCGTGTAGTGCCGCCTAAACACTGTGTAAACAGAATCTCTGGAATTTCGAAATTAACTGCACAATTCACAGTCGTATTTCCTCTGGCACACAGCATCAACAAAACCAACACCAAAAAATACCAAGGATTCGCTGTGCAATTTCCGCAAATTAAAAGATATCACTTACAGCGAAATAATTTCCCAAAGCCACAAAAAGCAAGAGAACGCGCGCTGCAAATTGTTGCGTGTCACGCCCATTCTATTTTGGTGCAATGAAAACGCAATGGGCGGAATTTTATTATTTTCTTTTTTTTACTTTTTTTGGTAGCTTGTTGACAGCAAATTGAATTAGAAACGCATTTCCGTGAACAACACGACCGCAAATGCAGAATGAAAAGTGATGGAAGGAAAATGCATGTGATGACGCAGATAGACATAGAAAGAGAGAAAGAGAGTGAGAAGGAGAAAGAAGTGCCAAAGTTAAGGACAGGCTGACACATGTGCGTTCGTGTTGCATGCAAACGGACGATAGATGGCGCCTGTGGACAATGACAAACCGCAAAAATTCAATTTAAACTTTATATTTCATTGGCGAACACAAGTTGACCACCGACAACAACAGCCGACCACAAGAAACATGAAAAGCAACAACATAAAGAACATCCGACACCAATTGCAAACAGCGAGATGGCTAAAGTTGGAGACACATCGCATGAATATAATTGAAAAATATTGAATGGCCGCCAAGAATACCATAGAAGCTTATTTATTATGCCCGAGAGCAAAGAACAACAACAAGCCTGCTGTGGCTGGCATTCCTAACTCGAGATAATTTGTGTAACAGCTACTTAGTATTCTTATGGCACATTCGCTTTTGTAATTTGATAGATCTTCATGCAAATGAGCTATCTTTGAAATCTTTAATTTTTGATGCAGTAAACAACTTTACCAGCTCCTTAGGGCAGCGACTGTAATAGGATTAATGTTGTACAATTTTTAATATATCTTACACTGAAAAAAAAGAAACAGTTTCAAAAATCAAAAACATTCGCTATAAAATTTTATTTTTCAAGGAATAAATTCTTAAATCTAAGAACACCAGTCTTAAAAGACCAAAAATACGGATTTAGGTTACAAAATTCTGTATGCCATCGAAATTCCTATAAAGTTTTTATCTGGCTTTGAGTGTTTACGTTCATAGCTCAGTTAATTGAGCAGTCGCGCACCATTCGAATGGAAGAAGAACGAAGAATGCATTCTTCATTGCAACCTAAGAGAGGAATCCTGGACTCAAATGCGCGAATCGATTATAAGTATGTATTTCTTAGATGGAGTGATTAACATACAACTGAATAAATTAATAAAAAATTAATAATTAAATAGTAAAATAATAAATAATAAAAAAAATGGAATTAAATGTTGTAGTATTATTTTAATAGTATTTTTTTTATCTTATAAGAAGATGTTTAGTCTTAAAACTAACACATTTTTTATTCTTATTAATAAGAACTTCGGTCTTTTATCAAATGTTCTTTAAATCAAGATGTGTTTTGTAAGTTTAAGATTTTCATATTGTTGGCGCACTAAAATTCCTAGTACTAAGACCAAAATCTTGATTTTAAAACTTTTTTTTTAGTGTCGAAACTTATTATGTCGCAGAATTTATAAAAATATCTTCCAAATATTATGATAAATTATAATTTGATGTTATCAGTTTTTATGTATCACATAAATTTCATATCTCTCAAAACAATTTTGAATTAAAGTTAAGATATTATATTTCTGTTGAAATACAAGAAGTTTAATGTGAATTACTAAACTAATTGGACAATTTTGAAGCGTTTCTTTCGCTCTTTAATGAAAAGTGTTCGCTTAACTGCTGGTATTAGGGGATATTAGTATTTCTTGGTACTATATTAATTTGGGAGCCGCTTTTTACAACCCCAACACAATGCGCATTCGGTTGTGTGTTAAATGAAAACACAAGATGGCGGCAATAAGGATTTGATTTAGATGACGTGTGGCGCGGATTTGCAACGGATTTTTATGTTTATTCTGAGACTTAAATGAAATCCGTCGAGTAAAAAACAACACAAGCAAGTAAAAAATCAGAAATCCCCAACTGGCAGTCTGAATCTTCTGCACGCATATCCATTCGCACACACACACATACACACACACGCTCGCACACACATGGGCAATATTTTAGCATTTGTCATAATTAGAAAGCGTCGGCAGCCCCTTGGAAACAGCTGTCGAGGAAGCCGAATGCACAAACAGCACACACAAAAAAGAAAACATAAGAAGAATGGTCATAAAATAAAAGAAAATACGCGAGTTTCAAATTTTCATCTCTTTGGTGTTGACGTTGACGCCGACAGCGACAGCGAAAGCGAAAGCGAAAGCGGCAGCGACGATAGCGTCCCAGGCGTAGCTGGCGGTGCCACACGAAGCAATTCCCCTCTCCTCCGCCCCCTTCTCCTCGTGCTCACTTGCGCGACTCGACAATTATTAAAGTCTTACGGGCGGCGGCGCATTTATGACTGCACTTTTCACATCCGTTTCCGCATCCGTCTGTCGACACGCACCTACCATCCACTCACACACATACAGATACACCGACACCGACACACACACACATAGACACACGTAAGGCTGCGAGTCGCGTTCATTTGTTGGGCGTGGAGCCAACAGGTCGCGGGCAGCGGCAAAAGCAATTTCACTTTACATTTGTTTTACGACATTTGCTCCCCATACATATGCGCCGTTTGTTGGTCGTTGGACAGGCAAAGGGGGGCGTATTCGGGATGGGGGCGTGGCATATATGCGACAACGTGTTTCGCCATAGCTGCGTTTTTGTGGCTTCTCCTCGTCCTGTGATAAGTATTTATTATTATGCTTTTTAATGGTAGAGCGCTTTGCTTCTGTGCTTTTACCCAAATGAGTTTCCCTCATTAGAGGCCCACTTTGCCAGCCATTCTCCTGTCATTTCGTGGCTGCTGCTCTCTTTTTCTCCTCCTCTCTGCTGTTGTCGTCGTAATGCATTTTTTAAAAACATATTAAGGCGGATAACAAAGGCGTACTCTTGGGCCCAATACACAGGTACCCTTTAAATATGTATTAAGAAAGCGAAATGAACAACTCTTAAAAATTCCTCAATTACTGCAAATTGAATAGGGAAATCCTGAAATTCTAATACCACAAATTGATCCCCCGTCAAAACTGGCAACAACTTTTCAGCTGTTAGGGTATGCTAGCATTACTTAAAAAGCAATCATAAATGCGAGAATAAGTACAGCTAATTCTTTTCTTTCTTTAATTTTGGAAAGAGCACGCGCTCTCTTCTCATGCTTTAATCACTGTCATCAAAAGCAAGTTTCAAAACGAGCCAATAAAACGAGTGCTCAACGTTATTCTTGCCTGAATAGCTAATTACCCATCGAGGCATTCTGCGCTTCGCTTATCTTGGAGCTGGAAAAAATTGGCATTGTCTTTTGGCAAAAGTTTCGCGCTTGCATTTTACTGCCGCTCGAATAAAATATTATCTTTTCGCAGCGTCGTAATAAACACTCGCTTCAAGGAGTCAATATTATAACATATTTTTATTTTTTATTTTTTTCTTTGCTCATTTCTCCATTTCAAGCGAGGCATAATGCGCTATAATTGAATACCTGGTATTGACAGTGCCTTACCTGGCAAGCTGCCTTTTGATGTCCTTGTGATTAAATGCCAACATATCGCCTTGCCACGCCCATCCCAACTTCCACATACAAGCGCATTTCCCAATGGGCTTCCTCTGGCTGCTCGACAGCAATATTAATTAACATTTCGTGGCAATATGCGATATTAATATGAAAAATATATATAATATAGTAGGTGCAGGATGTGGCTGGGAAGCTTTTAAAGTAATTAATGTTGAAACAAAAGAAGCAGAAACAGTTTGCTCCCTGACGCAACGACAGCTGAGCAACAAATGAGCTGATGCTGTTGAACCCTGGAACAATAAATAATTTATGGCCACACTCAAAATGAACTTACTTCACAACTACAAAACTACGACTACAACTTGAGCTAGAGAAGCCGCCAATATTGAAAATATGCCATTACAAAATTCATTTAATAACCCCAAAAATGAGAAACTTTTCCAATGGTTGTAACCTCATACGAGAACATTCATTAGGTATTCTGTCAAACACAAGCCGGCGGCCTTCTTTGGCCTTCTTGGGTTTCGACACCAACAAACTTTTCGGTAATTTCACACCTTGGACACATTTTCGTGAAGTTGATAAATGCGAAAGTGGTTAGAAGTCGAACCTGTTGCTCTTGCTCTAGCTGTATCCATCATAATTTAATGCAATATTCTTTAAGGTACTTTGACCGTAACCCAAATCAGCCAAGACGGCGCGAAGTTGACTACCCAAAGTTGCATAATTAACAAGAAGTCAACACATGGATTTGGGTCAGGCCAAGCTATAAGCCAAGCAAGCTACTTAGCCTCACAGATGCTGCTTCAGTTGTACCTAAATCATGGGCTCTCTAAAATTCAGCCATTTGTAGCAAGTTTTTTGGTTGTCACTTTTGGATGGCACGTAAACATAATTAGACGCACATTTAAAGGGACATTTAAGGACGACACAGGAGCCGGCAGTCAGGCTGGCAGGCACATTATGCTGCTGCCACTCGACCCCAGGGCCAGTCGCACAGTCTCAGTTGCCCGTTGCCAGTTAGCAGTTGCCAGTTGGATGTGCCTCCCACATCGTACGTGTAGTTGTATTTGGATCCTGGCAAAGTGCTCTGGGTTCCCAACTCGTTGCTGTACACGTGCATGACACTGGCAACTCGTCGAAGGACGACAACTGAAACAACAACATGTAAATACCATTAGATCTCACTGCTCGCTGCCTGCCTGCCTGCTGCCTGCTTGCTTGGTTACTTGGTTACTTGGCCCTGGCTCGACGCGGAGGGCCCACTTAAAAATGTTCTCGACGACTTGACATTGTTTCAAGAGCAAAAATATGGCTTTTTAGCATTCTGTACGTACGAGTTGTTGCTGCCAGCTAAGATAATGGCCAGAATTGCGAACCGAGCATGCTGACTGACAATGGAAATGGAAATGGCTGACAAAACACGTGGTACGCGTCTGCCACAAAAATAGAGACGCGCCTCAGCCTCAGCCTCAGAAAAGGGGCAATAAAAGTATTTCAAAGTCATTAACACGTAGTTGGAGCTACCACAAATGGAATCGTCCTAGTCGTATTTCAGGCGACAAACGACACAATGTTGAAGTGTTTAGTCAATGTTAGTCTCACTCTTTGCCGCTAGCTGATGGGATTATTAAACTTTACAACACAATTAATTACATTCTTGTTGCTTTTTTCTTGCCTTGTCGACACTCTGCCCCCAACATCCACATCTTTAGTTTGCACTTGAAGTGTGTTTGTTTTGCTTACTTCACAAAATTGCCACATTGTTTATTTTTGGTGAATTTTAATGTGTTGCCACTGCTGCTGCTGCTTCCTAGCGCTCTCAAGTGGCTTGGCAAGTAGTCGTCGTGTCTCTCTTAGTTGTGCCTCGAAATAAAAATGCAGCGTTTATGGCTGAAGTTGTGGAGGCTTGCCGCCCCTTCCACCATCGCCTTTAATTTTTCCTGCCGAGCGTTTACTTTATTTGCCACTCGCTACAAACTGTTACACACGCACATCTAGATTCGCCCCCACTGCCACTGCCTCAGCTTGACCCCAGCGAGTGCCCATTAACGCTTTTTTATCTGTTCATAAATTTTAATTTTGCCAAAATACTCCAAGTACGTGCCACGCCCGCATGCTACATCCGCCCCCTACTTTTGCCCCATTTGAAACGAAGCTGCTATAATTTCTTTCGCACTCCACGCACGCTGGCTTTCCTCTTGCCTCTTGCCTCTTGCTTTTCCCCTGCCCTCAGCGCCACCGCTTGTGCACCTCACGTTCTTTGTTGCTTGTTGGCGTTTTCATTTTGGTGAGCAAAAATATGACTTGGTGGCTCCTTTTGCACATTTCTCTTTTCTTTTCATTCTCTATGGCAACCTTCTTTTCCTTTGCTTTTTGGGGTTTTCATACCCGTTAGCTATAGCAAAAAAGGGTATTATAACACATTAACATATAACTAATCATCAACATCAACTAAATGTGGCATATAAATGTGGATTCATTTTGGTACACATTTGTGTTTTGAATTCTCTAAAAATATGTATCGGATATGTGCTAGTCGAGCACACCCGACTACAGCTTCCTTCTTTGTTGGTTGTTGTTGCTGGTTTTGGTTTTCTGGTTGCCACGTTTTGTTGCTTGGCATTGTCCTTAAGCAGGCCTGCGATGCGCTGGAAGTCGAGGACTCGCAACCTTATTTCGCCAGCGGCAAACATTCTCGCCGCCGCTTGTGGGTTCGTTTATCGTCCTTTGCATCTCATTGAGCCTGCTCCTCGTGTTTATGAACAGTCGTTCCTTTGAGTTGCTTCCGCGATATTCGTCAAGGGCTCCTAAAAAGCTCTTCTTTGGCTGCTTCCCGACTAGCGGCGTGCTGTCCCTATCCTTGTTGTGCCTTTTTTCAAGGAATCTGTTCATGCTTCGTTGTCCTTTTTCTTTTTTTGCTTCGCTCGGCACATTTAACTTTTCATTGCATATTTAACCTAATTAAAATGAGTTATATGAGCCAGGTATCAAACGGCAATATTAATCCTTGACCTTTGCACTTTTCTGGTCTCTTTTGGGGATTCCTTTAGAAAGAAGACTGCATGTGGCGTCCGATTTTGCCTAAATTTGTGTACTTTAAATTGACATTTTTTTCTATAAAAGAATCATTTCAAATCAATCGCCCGCCTATCAATTACAAAATCCGAGCAATTAGCTTACGATCTAAACAATACGATATCTTATCTGATGTGTTGTATTCATTTCTTTTTGCAGGTAAGACTTCTGGCATTTGGCTTCTATCTAACATTAAACGCAATGGGTGCGCGGAGGGGAGGAGAAGGATAAGAGTAATCTAATGAATTTATGTGAGTCCTTGTACAAAAGCAGAGTGCAAGGTGCAAAACGCACACGAACAATGCAAAAGACTCTAACTGAAAGCACTTAAGCCCATAAAATATTCAAGCCGTGAACATGTGGAAAAAATTACGAAGGCAACCGAGCGGACAGCACAAAAAGCCGGCACGCAAACAAGTACAAGAACAACAAAGCTGTAAGAATGGAATGGAATGGATGAGTGGACAGAACAGACATTACAGAGCGACAGAGATGGAAATGGAAATGGAGACTGAGACTGAGACGAAGACGGAGATAGAGGCTGGGCCCAGAAAGAGGCGCGCAATTTGCCATGAGAGAGAGAGAGAGGAGGAGAAAGGGTCTGTGGAAACCGGTGAAAGGCAGACAGCCACTGATTGAATAGAGAATAAAGGGCAAGTAGTTGGCCGTTGTTGGGCGTTCGAGGAGAGGAGTTGGACAATCAGGGGTATGATGAGCTCCATAAATGTCGTATGGTAAGCGGAAACGGAAGCGAATGGCGCCGCTGCTGGGACTCTCGACATTGTGCAGCGGAAGTGGTAAAAGCAAAGGACCCAAAGTGGGTTCATGCCATTTGCATATGTTCGAAATTGACATCCTTGTTGTTGTTGTTGTTGTATCTGTGTTTCTATGAAACGCACACACAGATAGGCAGACATATGTATATCGTAGAAGTAGTGCTTGCTTAACGAGACTAAAGTCATTGAATGATATATTACAGGGAGTCTACTATGCCATAAAAGTAACATAGAAAAATGGCTTTAAGGATTGGTTTCTCAATCAGTAGCAGTTAACTGCTGGGACATTATCTTAACTAGATTTTTTCGGGAATGCCTTTTGGCAATAATGAAGCGCTTTAGTAAATCTTTTTATAGCCACCTAGCGTCTGTTATTCCATTGTTGAAAGCTGCCAACTTAGTCGTGTTCGTTGCAGTGCGTCAAGGATATTAAACATGTCCTTAAGCATAAAATGTCAATAAATGCAACGAGCCGAAGTTAAGTAGTTTACATTGGATGCACGACAGCGGCAAGACGCCAGTTCCGCCTCCTGTTTTTTACAATCACCGAGACGTATGCAAAAGAACTCTGTCTCTCGTACAATTTTGCATCAATTTCTTTCTTTATTTTCTTCTCTACTTCTTCTCTATCTTTTAGATAGATTATGTTACTTCCACTACAAGTCGCTTAGTCTGCGTTGCTGTTCCGGCTGTTCAGGTTCTTTAAACTGAAGAGAAGTGTAGATAGAAAAAATGTGAAATCAAGTTAGTTACGTACAACAAGACCCCTTGAGTCTAATAGGCACTTAGAGTATCATCAAAAACTCACAGTTTTTGGTTGAGCTATTCTTGCTTACATATTCATAAATGGCATTTACGAAATACCACTTCGAGTGAATAACAGTTTACATTGAGCTGCCCTGCGGCATTGAAGCAGCTTTATGGTTGGATTTGGTGCTCGCAAAAACAAACAAGCATAAGAGTGTGTATTTTGGCGATGCTAATTAGATTTCGCATATCAATTTAGCTACTATCAAAAACCAATTATTCACTGATTGCTTCAATAACTCTATTACAGTAAAACGCTGGTTAGTAATTTAAACTGATACAATTTTTTACATATTTAAAAATATTTTAAATTCTTACCTCAAACTGGCGAACTCAATATTACATTTTTATCATTAACTTCTTTAATTTATAACTTGTCTAATCAAAGACTGGCATAAGAAGATTTACAGTTCGTATACTCGATTATTTACAATTACAATTATTCGTTAGCTAAGTATTAATTTTAAACTAAATTTGTTTAAATTGAATTGGAAATCTAATTTATTACAATAATTTTTTTAATTAATTTCACTAATATTTTTAAATTACCTTAACAAAAGAAAGCCAACGTCTCGTATACTTGTATGTAGTTCAATTTACGATAAACCAAGTGTTCTCTTCATAGTAATAAATTAGATACATAATTTCATTTTCAAGATATTTTTAAATGACCTAAGTAAAGTCTGCTATGAAGAGCAAGAGATCGTATACTTGATTTTTTTAATTCAATTGATAATAAACTCAGTGCAAATGTTTGCAATAAATTTAAGAATTCAATAATATGTTTTACTCCGACTTCTTTCAAATTTTTGAATTGGCCAATCTCTCTTCAAAAAATACCAACAGTTCGAGTGCTTGATATTGTGCAGTACAATTGTTGAAAAAACCCTGTGTTATCAGCATTGACTTTCAAGAATGTTGCAAATGTTTGCAATAAATAAAAACATTTAATAATATATTTCGTACTAATGCCTTAGTAATTGTTAAACTACCCTACCAAAGTTACCTATGAAATAAATTAAATAGTTCGTTTACCATATTATTTAGAACTAAAAGAATTATATTAGCTTGCACAACAATTTGTTAGCAGAGTAGTTATATTTCCACTATTTATCTAACTTTTACTTTTCTTGACTTTAATTTCAAAGTAATTTTTAAGTTTCCCTATCAAAGTCTCCCGTGAAAAGTAGACCAACATATCGTATACTTGATTTTTCGTAGTTCAATTAATGATAAACCCAGTGTTATCAGCGTAGATTCTGACTTGCTCTGTATCTATTTACATGTACTTTGAATTCGTTTCACATGTTTTTAGAAGTTTTCGACGCTTATCATTGATAGCAACCCAAAAAAAGCAAATAACAAGTAATTATGAAGTCGTTGCGATGCTTCCAGAGCAACAGAAGTTGCGATTGGAATGATTAGTTGCATTGCTGCTGCTGGAAGTGAAAGAAGTCTGTGTACAATGAGAGGTAGAAAAACTGCATTTGTGACGGACATCAGCTAGATTAAAGTTCACTTCTCTTCAGTTTCCAATCAGTTTTTGAATGCATTCGTGTGGACTGCGCTGCTGTGGCAATCATCATCGAGTGGCATTTCAATGGAGTTTGTTTGCAATTACTGGCACGGAACGGGCCACATAGGTGACTCCAGTGACTGCCAGGCCTGGGCATATTGCAGCAATAATAAGCTCGTCGGACGTGGCTATTGCCCCAAGGGATATTTCCATGATGCGCCAACGGGAATGTGCGAGCTGGCGAGAGAAGTGCGTTGTGTCCCTCAGGATTGGGAGCGTTGTGCACAGCAAAAGGAAGGCGACTATCTAGCCGAGCCATTTGATTGTCGGAAATACAAGAAATGCGGCGATGATGAAGTGTACAGCTGTCCAGATGGTTACCTGTTTAGCAACCGCCTGCAGACATGTGTGTCCAGTGCAGCCGGATGTCCTCAGAGGAGCATCGATATATGCGCCTTTATGCCGAACGGCACAACTGTTGGTGATCCCCAGAACTGTGGCCTCTATCTGGAGTGCCTGAATGGAGGGAGTATGCTCAAGGTCTGCACTGCTGAACGCTACTATAATTACAAGAATGGCATTTGTCAAACGCTGAAGCCCGAGCATTGTGGCGAAGAGGGTTTCGAAGTAGTGAAAAAGCAGCCGCCTGCTACAGATGCCAATGTTTGTGTCGAGTTCTATCAATCAGATCGTTCGGGTGACCAATTCATCTCAGATTCCTTAACTTGTCAGGGTTATTACACTTGCAGCTCACAGTATGCCATTGGCAAGTGGCGCAGTTGTTCTCTGGGCCAACATTTTCAATGGTGGAGTCAAAAGTGCGTGAACCCCGACACATACAGTTGTCCCTTTGATCGTTGCGCCAATCTCAACTCAACTTTTGTCACTGCCATCAACACTGGCTGCACAGAATATATGTTTTGCAAGAATCAGACTTCCAACAGACTGCTTAAATGCGCTGACGATTATCCGTATTTTGATGAGAAACGCGGCGATTGTGTTGATAAATATCCCAACTATACTGTTTGTTTTATGAATGATTAATTGACCGACTTTTGCATTGGATAATTAACTCATTTAGACTTTACTTGAGGGGACCGTTTAACAGCTGGATATTAAGCATGCTCTTTTGATTGCAATCCGGGAAATATTTATAATTGTAATATTCATTTGTTTTTGTTGTTTTGTTGTTTTTTTTTTGCAATGCTGTTGAGATAATAAATGGTTCGTGCATCTGTTGTCTATGGAAAAACATAAATATAGGCGGCGCTCAAAAATAAACACACCGAAGCTCCCGCCATTTGTTATAGGACGGAATGCAAACAAGAAGAAGAAACACGAGCGAGTGGCAAAGAAAAATTAGCACAAAAACGCTAGAAGAAAGTCGCAGCCAACGCGTAGATAAGATTTATGTGTTGCCAATATTTTCTAGTGTCTTCTTTTTTTCTTAGGCAGTCAAATTTCGGTGTAGCATCTGGCACGCAACTGGCACAAGAACAAGATACGCGTATGTGGTTGACTCGAGAGAAACCGAAAAAGCACATGCAGCAGGGGCTTTAACAAAAGTCTCAAGGATTTATAAGACTTTAATGTATACGCCGTTGAACCTGTCTATGTGTCAACAATATAAACTGTGGAGGAAGAATAACTGCGTGTACCCGGCATAACATAAGATGTCGCTGTGGCCTCGAAATCAGAGTGGCTCCGCACGATGAGTCATTGAATTATTATGATTGACTTTTATTACATGGAATCGCAATTTATTTTACTTAACAACAAGCAGTAAAACGAGCCAAACGGGGGCCTGGCCAAGGCGTTGCCCGCAGGCGAGGCGATGCCGAGGCAAAGCAGCAACAAGCGTGGCCGAAAAGCAACCAAAAATTTGAATGAAAAGTTATAAAGAAATTACGTTATTTATCATTCGCAGTGTTGTGCAAGCCCGCGGCCGACGAAACCAAACGGAACCAAGCCCAAACGAAACGAAACGAAACCAAACGAAACGAGACGACAGACGCAGACTTTTTGAGACGCGAGAGCCGAGTTACTGCCTCGACGCGGCAGCAACCCAAACCGTTTCCGTTTCCGCTCATTTATTTGCCCAACTGTCACACACACAAACACATTACATACTCGTGCTCGTCCTCGTAGTCAGTAGGACTGACTCTGTACGCTCTTTGGGCTCTCTGTGGTAGTTTATGCACTGTTAAAAAGTTTTACGTGCTGCCAAGAGAAATTTAAATTTATTGTTTTGCGGTTTTATTGAACGACTCTTCCTCCACTCTCGCTCACTCACTCTCTCTCTCTTTCTGAAATTAGTTGCTGCTCTCTTTAATCGATGGGCGTTTGATTTACTGACGATGCGAGATTGAATTGCCTAATTGCTTTAAAATTGGGCGTGGTTACCGCAAGGTGATTTAACGGCTGTCGAAAAGGCAGCAAACTGTTTTGGGATTTCCAATTACACAGTCAGCAGCTTTCCTTACTTGCCGCTGGCTGCTCTGTGCTCCACTGGGAAATTTCAAGCCAGCAACTAATTTATTTATCCAATGTAAATTGCAAATTACTAGTTACATATTTCATAAACATTTTGACATTTGTGATGCCAACTGTCACTTTCAAGTGGCAAAATGCTTATGCTGCATAAGTGGCATTACTCATTACATTTGATGTCAGGTCATTTCACATTATGACAGCCCAAAGCACAAGCAAAAAAAAACATTGACATTCACATTAACAGGTTACCTGGCAATAGCAGCTATCTAGGAGAGAAAAACTTCCTCGACGTTCAAGGAAATAATTAAAAATGCATTACGGAGAGAGCATCGGCAGATACACAGTGTCAATTGCTGGGCAACCCCAACTGAAAATTTCTACTGTGGCCATTATCCTTGAGGTTCGCAACCTTCTGCGACGTCAGGGCCAATGCCACCAGCGAAGGGCTTACTGTGTCTAATACAAAAACCTGAGCTTAGTATCCTTTAGCCTCGAGGTGGTCTACGGAGCTTTTGCTTTGTGAGTCTGCCGAGTGGATTACTCCGCTGCTGCTGATGTTCAACATTGAATCGAGACTCTCTGTCTATGCGAAGTTTCCCTTTTCTTTGCAGTCCTTCAATCTAGCTCAGTCTCTAGATGATGCAGTGTTATGCTGCTATTCTGCTTATGCCGTCGCTGTTGACATTTAGTTGACATCGCTAGCGAGTTCACTTTGGTCTGTGCCTTGCATTTCCGGCAACACGCCATGTAATAGATCATCAGGCATCTTTGTTTGCCCATCACCACGGAGCTTTGCCGGCTGCCACTGCCATCATTGCCTACGCCTCCGCCTTCGCCTTTGCTATCGTCTCCCAACTCCGTTCATAGTCCGCGTTGATTGCTCGTTGTCAGCTGCTGCGCTTTATTACTGCAAGTTAGAACGATAGACGGCTGGTCGCCTGGGTCGGAGCCAGCACCAAACCGGGCCAGGCGAGGCGAGGCCAAGCCATCCTTACATCCACTGGTGTAAACAATTTTTGAAAGGTTATTTCTCTTGCAACAGCCGCGGTCCGCACTTTGTTCCGTTTTGCACTTCATTTGGCCGTTAGTTCGTCGTCGTCCTTCATCGTGCTGCTTCGTTGTACTGCTTTGTCCTTCGTTTATATTCTGGGGGCTGCAATAAATATTGTTTACTCTGGGTAACGTCCTTGCTGCATCGTCCAGCACTGCTATTTGTTATGTCATTCCACTGGAGCCGTTGACATTCATCCAGCCGAGAGCGACAGCAGCCAGAAAATATGGCCAGAACATGCTTCGATAAGTATTAAATCGCACAAAGGGGATTGCAACAGAAACAGCAGCAGCAACAGAAACAGTGACTTATCTTATCTCGTCTCTCGTAGTCGTAGTTAACTTGTTATTGTTTCTGCATGAAACTACTAAATGTTGACAAATTGGATTAGGTCGCAATACAGATTAAGATTTCATTTTTCATTCAATCAAGTTTTATGAATAGGATTTGTTTAGAGAATTAAATGAATTGTGTTGCCCTTGCTTGTATATAAAAATTGATTAAGGGAAAAGAGAATATTATTTATTTATGAATGCGAATTCGACAATGTATACATGAGTAATATCGTAGAATTAATTTAAGTATTAAATGCATATTGGTAGCTAACAAAAATTTGATTGAAGTAAAAAACGAATACCTGAATATATATTATACATTAATTGGAAAAACTCTTCAGTTAGCAATTTCCTGTTTGCTACAACTTTGATGGACTTTAATTTATGAATATTTGTGAAGGTTTTGTTTCACATTAGTTTTGTTATATATATGACTTTGATTAAAGTTAAAACTAATAATATATATTTAAAATATATGAATTCAAAGATAAATAGGTTAAAATAGGTATTAAAGTCACAAGTCAGCAGTTTCTACTTTGATCAACTTTATTTGTAAAATTTATGGATTAAAACTAATATGTATTCCTTTTATATATATTCCTTTTTGATTATATCTGCCATACACTTTATATTAATTTCTGTCGCTCCAAGACTCTTTGATTGTTAGTTGACTTTCCATTCTGTAGTTTTTCGCTTATGCTAACATTGCTGATTCGAACTACTTCCTCCTGCCGCCAGGTGGCGGTCTAAACGGTTTTCGACGTGATTTTGAGTCCACAATGAGCACTGATTGTCGCTTGAGGAAGTTACGCGATGGCACCTCATTATCATCATCTGTTGTCGCCACTACACAAACAATGAAAATAATTCGCAGTTAGCTGATATCGAGCAGCAAGTGTCTACTCAACTTACCCACTGCTGGCGCCTGTTCTGGCGAGGATGAGGAAGTGCCAGCTGCTCGCTGTGCACGACCAGCGAATAGATTGTAATAGCACATGGGCATTGGCTGCGGTTTTTCGCCCTCCACCACCGACGGTGATTTTGGTGGCTCCAGTTGATACGCATCATCCTCGTCTTCTTCCAAGTCTAATCTGGGTATCTCTAGGGGCGGCACATCCTCGGGTTTGCTCAGCTCCTGGCAGCGCTTGATCTTCAGCTTGAGTATCTCAATCAAGTCCTCATCTTGCGCTGTGTGAGCAAGAAAATTTGGCAACTCAGCGACGCTAATGTGCAGCTTACGCTCTTTCATATCGATGTTGCTCTCGTCCACTTCCTGCACCTTGAAGATCATCTCACAGATGCGCTCCTTAAGGTACTTAAGTACACCCATCGACTTGTCAGCGGCATCTGTGTCCTTTTTACGCTCCTGCTCCATGACGCCTATATTGTTTTTGATCTGTTCGATGACTTCTTGATTGCTGCAAACATTCATTGAAAATTATAATTAAAACTTATGCTTTGTTCATAAAACTTACACTTCGCTTTCCTTGACATCCGAGAACTTGGATGCTTCTAGTTCACTGGTTAAAGCCTCTCGCTCTGCCTCCAGATTGGCTTTCTCCGCCTCGGCTGCCTTGCGCAGATATGTGAGACGCGCAGCCGATTCCTTTTGTGCACTGAAACGCTCAAAGACCTCAAAGGGCGAAGTGGCTCCAGAAGCCTCCATCAGCTGCTTGAAGAGGGATTCCATGTCGCTGGTAACGCTTTCCAGCTGCGACACTGGCTCCTCCTCACCGTTCTCTGTCTTGGCAGTGTGTTGATCCCCCGAACTGGAACCCACACTATCCTGATGGACCAGCGTCTTTGTCTCGGCGAACAGCTTGCGTCCAATGCGCTCCAATTCCAGTTTACGTGCTTCGACCTGCTTGCGAAAGTCGAGCGCTTGACGCTCGCGTGTTTTCTGCGACAGATTCGCCTGCTGCTCTTGACGCTGTAGAATAACCTTGGCGGCATCCCGCATTTCGATGGCTTCGTTGTGCACCTGCTGGAGTCGCTCGATCTCCGCTTTTTGTTCATTCAAAGATTGCTCTAGCTCGCGCAAACTACGCTCAAATCGCTCTGCATCAGTCATGAGCGATGCCTCAATCGATCTGTATTTCTTACGTATGTGCTCCGCCTCCATCCACTGCACATTAGTCCGATGAATCTCATTCTCCAGCTGGCAAACGAGCTGAAGAGCATAACTCGATTAGTCACATGAAATAACTTGCTTATTACTTCAACTCACTTTACGATTTGCATCCTCTTCGAGTGTCTCGGGTGGTTTCTCGCCCAAGTTCTGGTTCTGCGCCTCCTTGTTGGCCAAGAGCTCTCGATACCGTTCAACGAGCCGGCTAAAATGCTGTTGCCGTGCCTTAAACTTATGACGCACCAGATCCGTTTGCTTCCGACTCTCAGTCAACTTGAGATCGGTCAGAAAGATAGCGTCTTCAGCATTCTTGGCTCCAATCGGATATGTCGCCTTGCCCACAATGATGGTGGGCGTGGCACCTTGTCTCTTACGTGGCTCCGAGCTGGGCTCCTTGATGACCACAGGACGTTGCAAAGGATTACGTAAACGACTCACCTTTACAGTCAATTCTTTGATGTCCTTCTTCAAGGTGCCAATTGAGTCGCAATTGATGCGATTCTGCTTTTGCCATTCCGCAGCATTGGCCGTCTTTTGGCCCTCTGAAAAAGCGTTGTTTTAGTTAACTCTTTTTGTTGAACAAAAGTTATTTTACCTGCTAGCAAAATGCGCTTCTTTATCTCATTTATTTGTCTATTTAATTCGGTTAGTTTATCAGATTCCATTATTGCGTAGCAGTCGCTTTCTTGACTTTGAACTTTTATTAGACTCTGCACATTTGTTAGATCGATGCACTCAGTAGTTTGTTGTGACAACGAATCGTGAGACCGGCTTCAAATGTTTACACATTTTACCTGTGAGAGCTGCTTTGTTGTTAGCAACGAAACCAACAGCTGATTACGCTCAAAAATTAGCTAAGACATAAACCATTGTGATATGAAATCAATGTGATATGGATAAAAAATTCAAAGTTTATAGAAACTCGAGTCGAGTGTGCTCGACTATGAGATATCCGCTACCCATAATGAAGAAATGCATATCAGTGCGGTATTAGTTTTATAATATACCATACAAAAGATATTTTTAAATAGAAATTATAAATATTGTATTCTATGGGTAGTGGGTATAAAATGCTCTTAAATAAAAATATATTATTTCATTTCTTTCATTTTCAAAGATTATTAACTCTGATGCAAATAAAGACATTAAACACTATTTACTATCCAAAAATTTATTAAACAATTTTCAAAAAAAATATGCTAATCACAAATTTTGAATTTTATAATGTTTTTTTTTTTTGACGTTCTTGAGAAATAATTTTTTTATATAACAACCCTTACAAAATTACAGACATAATAAGTTATAGAAATGAAATGTCTAAATGAAATATTATTTGTAGAATAGGCAGCCTTAAAATGTGCATAACAAATCAAATACACACTTCTTCATTATCAATTTTTCGTCAGGTCTCATCAGTAATAAGCTAACACTGAATAGTGTGCGTTTCAAGATAAATAAAACAAAAATATGTTATGATGCTCAATGCAAGTCTGAATTGGCTGTGCATTTGCCCACGATATCAATAAATTGGGATGCCACATTCGAATCTCTGAAGCGACACGCAAAGCGTTCCCGCACTCCCTCCGGACCCTGAGCATAATTGTAGTGCGACCAAAGGCAGCTGTTGTTGCTGTTGGTCAAATAATCGATGCTCCACTTGCTGTCCAGCCGCATATGAATGAGCAACTTTTGCGTGCACTTGTCCCACAGCAGCAAATAATAGGTTTCGTCATTAGATTGTTGCAATTTCCAAATTTCAATCTGTCCTTCACCTAATTAGGCACTTACTTAGTTATGAGTTGGTGATAAATAATATAAATTTCGAACCCTTTTTCTTCCAATCTCTTAAGTTTTCGAAAGTGAAGAGCTTTGTTGGCTTTCGAAATATTTGAACTCCAGTTTCTTGAATTTCATTGGCTCCAACGATGTTCCGAGTATTTTTCTTGGCAATTTTCTTGTTACATTCCAATTTTTCCATCGGGACTTTAGAGCTGCAAGCCTTTTTAACTGAAGCTAACAAAGAATTCTCTTTTATGGTTGAGTTTTTCTCCTCTTCCGATTCATGCTTTATGCTCACATACTGGCAGGCAACAGAAGTTGCAGAAGGCAGCGTATTTTTGTCTTTTGTGTTATAATAGGATGCCAAAATAGATGTTTGAATGGCTATAATAAATATTAAAAATTAAATTACATATTGAATTTGAATACCCTATATTTTTACCCGCTTCAGGCAAATCCTCTTGCATTTCCTTTTTAATCACCTTCAAATAATCCGTTGAAACATTTCTCTTGATAGAACCTTGAGGTCTAAGCTTGACTTCGTTGTGCTTGACATCAGCTACAAGACTATGAGAATTACTTTTCAGGAATTCGCTAAATAGTCCTAACTTTGATGGAAAAACTGGTTGAGTTTCGTTTACATTGACAGCAAGAATTTCACTTGACTCGTCAGTTTTCAGCTGCTCCTCTGGCATGGGTATCAATTGACTTTGCATTTGCATGACATCGACGGGCGGAGAAAACTCTTTGATTGATGGCTCCCTTGGATACGAGCTCGTTTCACTTTGAAATGACAAGAGTTCTGAAAAGTCCATCTTCTCTGGCAGTACATTGAGCGTGCTAGCAGGTGCCGCAAAGTCATTAAACCGATGCGAGGGCAATGAAAAGTCCATTTCAAATTCGTTTGTGCTCGTTGCATAGTTTGAATTCGAATCCAAATACGAATTCAAATCGCTTTCCAGCTCAAACGTGGGTATAAAAGAGACGAGACCAAGCTTCAGTCGTGGGTCTTTGGTCTTGACTTCAAAAAAGCATTGATTTGGTGCATCTTGATAAAAAGCTGTGAAGCCACTGCTCTTCAACATTCTGAGGAAGTTAACAATACAAATCGTAAATTTTAAGAGGTAATATTATGTTTATGTTTCTGTTTTTTTTTCAATAAACAACTGCTTAGATTTGCTAACTCAAAATGACAGATATGAAAGTATTTTCCATCTGGCACAATCAGAGAATTGATATTTCGTGCACAGAACAACGACTAAAATCTGCTCTCAATTGTTCGCCTTTGTTGTAATCAAGCAAAGCATCTGGTTTCAATCGTCACACTTTTACTTTCTGTGCCCCCAAAAACACACTGTATTTATTGTGGTCCGTGTGGCGGAAACTATTCCGGCGAGCAATGCGGCCACTGCGTCTAATTACAATTTGCTCAATGCTCAACGGAGCGTATACGTAATCATAGGTAGCAAAACAAGCAACAAGATGGAAACCGTGGCAACTGTGCTGGTCTGAGACTCAAATTACATTGACAACCAAAAGTTTCCGTTTAGCTTTTCAGTAGACACACAGACCGCACACAAAAACAAAGCGAGCCGGAAGGCATCAAGAAATGAAAGCAACGTCTGAAGAGAGACCAAAAATATTTGATTGTAGTACAGTAGAGTACAAAATAGAGTGGAGATGGAGAGAGGTGGTCAGAGCAAATAGCGCAACTCAAATCAGAAATATGCATAAAATGTGAAGAGAAGCGAATACAAAATGCGAAATGCGAATGGCGGTGAACAAACAAGTAAATAAAATGTGTATGCAAACAAAAAAAAAGCAAAGTAACAACAACAGCACAAAAAAACGTAGACAAAAAACAATACAAATTTGCGCACCATTAAATTTGTATAGTATTTGTACCACAAAAATTGCGTTCTCTGTTTCCGTTTCCGTTTTGCACAGTCTGAGTATGTATGCATGTGTGTGTACGTAATTTTCCATTGACTTTTGTGTATACCTTGGCTTTTGCCTTATTCGATTACCCGCACTCGAGCTCCAGTTCCATCTCCTGCTGCCAACCACAAGTTTATACGTTTTCAATTGTCGACACTTTTGTTTTGGTTCCCTCTGCATTTTGTTTCCTTTTGTCCTCGCTTTTATTTTGTTGACACTCTGCTATTTATGGATCGCATGGCAAAGCCAAAAACATGTCAAAGTATGATTTGGAAACAGTTCGAATTGATTTATGCATTTGTTGCCAAACAGACGAAACGAAACGAAAATCTTAGCAAATTATGCTGATGTTGACATCGATGCGTATTTGCAAATCAGCTAAACAAGCATTAACAAACATTGCAAAAACAGATAAAATATCGCCAGTTTTTCGCTTCATCGTTCTGACTTGTGTGTATTGGGAATTCACATTTGGCTGGCATTCTTATTTATGCATAAACGTATGGAATTCATTAAGGTAGAATTAAACAAAATTCACATGAGAGCAGCTCACTGCATGCCTTTGTGTTTCTGTTGCAACCTTGGTGCTGTCTTTTGTTCTTTATTTCAACATTGTTTATGTTAGTGATTAAATAATGAAAGCGTGATAAAATGAAAGGAAATTATATTAAGATGGTTAATATATTTTTAAAGAAGCAAAAAATAATACTTCAATTTATAAAATAAAGGTTTTTGGCCAAAATATTACTATTATATATAATATACTATAATATATAAACGTGAACAGTTGAGTTTGTGCGGTTATTTTCGTTTTTACTTAACACCTTTTCAAATTCTTCTCCGTCATCATTTTTTTGCATAGAATATATAAATAAAATAAAATAAAATAAAATAAAATAAAGTCACAAAATTAAAAAAAGCACAATTTTTTTAAATAACTTATGCTTAATGTGGAAAATGTTTCAAAACTTAGCAATAGTTTCTATATTTTTAAAGATACCAAAAATAGGACTTAAAATTAAAGATTTAATTTACAACATACTAAACACATAAAATATAAGTACAATTTTTATTATTAAGATTTTCTGTAATTTCCTTAAACATTTACAAGTCTCTGGAGACTTACAGTCCTAAGACCATTGTAATTTTAAGATATCCTGACGAAAACATAATATCCTGTCTGTTCTATATGCTAATCATAATATTTATGAGCATATGGTGATTGCGGTTGTATGTGCAGCGTAAAGCCAATGCTACATATTTGGCCACTAAATTAAAATACTCTTGTACCTTTGTGTGCGAGCTGCGTAGGAAAAACGTTGGGAAAACATTTTTCTTTTCGTTTTTCGCAAATGAAAATTGGCTGTGTGCTTCACGCTGAGCTTGTCGGCTTATAACGAAGAGAAATCTTTGGCGCCGCATTAACTAAATCAGACACACATTGAAATTAATTAAAATTAAGCCCCACAAAGCTGTGTGCATGTGGCAACTTATGGGCTGTGTGTGTGGCACGAGAATGATGGAAAATCTTGCTGCCAATAACGACAACGCAACCGCAAGTGATGAGGAAATTAGTAACGCGAAAAATGAAAAGTGGAAGGTGGAAAGGCGACGAAGAAAGTTTGCTTTTGCAGTCGAAGTACAAAGTCAGGAGGCAGGAAATGAAAAATCGCCCACAAATTAATTACATTTTGCAATTTAAAGATGAACGCCAACAACGAGTGTATGTGTTCTGAGTGTGTGTGTAATTTTGCTCTATGTGTTTGTGTTGTGAAGCGAGTCAGTGTGTGTTTTATGTGTGTGTTGTATGTTGTCGCTGCTGGCGCTCTTGGTGATTATTTTGAGGCTATGTCACTTTGTCCTCGTCGCCAGAGTCAGGTTCACTGACCTTTTGCTCTGACATTTGCTCGTCATGCTCGACAAAGTCGACCAGCCCATATATGCTATACACATACAAACACACACACCAAACTGTTTGCCTTGTGCACTGGTGTGTGTGTGTGTGTGAGTGTGTATGTCCTGCAGGCAAGCACCTGCTGCTGCCGCTGCTTCTGTTGCTGCCACCCCTTGACAGATGGTAGAACATTTCCAACGTTGGCGCACGCAGCGCAGCGCGAAATTATTCTAATTAGAGCGCAGCCTCACCCGCCCGCCTGTCGCCTTCATCCTTCTGCTCCTCACCTCGCCTGCCACAGCACTACTATGTTTTGCTCCCAACCATTAGCAGACATTTCAAAGGATATTTTTCGACGCTCGTTCGTCGCTTCTCCGTCTTTGTATTTACTGAATATTTCAGTTTACACTTATCAAGAGTTCCTTTTCTATACTCTGTTTGCATATATAATTACTCGACATGAATGGAGCTAATCACGTAAGCAGCCATAGAAAAGATCTCTAGCAGTAGTTGTTTCAATTATTTGGCAGTGCTTTCAATTATCTAATTGCCTCGCTGTGCAAAAATCCAACATTTAAATGTAAATGTGTTCGAATAATTGTTATACAAATCTTGTGTGCATTAAATTATTTGTCAACAGGCATTAAATAAATATTTATTTTTATGACTTGCCATTTGCTTTTTTTTTATTTAGTTCTCTTGTGCAAATTGCGCAATAAAGCGTGCGCAATAATTTTAGAGAATTTTTATGGAAGGAAGAACGCCAGTACGACTCATTTGGCAGTGCATGATGCCCCACCCTCATCATTGAGTCACGCCTCGTGTGTGGAAAGTGGCTCCCTGCTTGGAGTCTCTGCATCATAATGCAAAAAGTACTTAATAGTTTAACGCGTCATGTGCCACTTGCTGCGATATACATATATATATATATATATATATATATATATATATATATATATTACATATATGTTTGCGTATTTTGAGAATATCATGCCAACACACACCTGTCCTGTCGTGTCCTGGCTTTAGCTTAATTCACTTTGCCTCCTCAGCCCGCTTACTGCTGTCGCTGGCACTGCTGTTGCTGATGATGATTATGCTTATGTTGATGCTAAAGCTGTAGCTGATGGTGGCTAGATGGCGACAAGGATGACGCTGCAAGCTGCCGACACTCCCATAAAGGACGAAGAGGAGTGAAAGTCGCTTCGTTTCGTACAATTTTTCGTCAGATTCAAATGTTTTTTTTTAGCGTTGGCTCTGATACAGTTGCCTCACAATGCCTCGTTTGCCTCGTCGCCATGTCAGCTCCTAAATTAGAGGTACTAGCAGACAGCAACAGCCACAGCAACGTTACTGCCACTGCCACTGCCAGTCTCTATGCTCTATGCGTTGCACGTGTCGCATGATGTATGACATTTTTGCGCCTCATAAACAGCCACGTTCACCGGGGTGGTAATCAGGTGTCCACAATCCAGCGCACTTCACGTGCTGCTCAACGTTTTGCTGCTCCTTTGTTGCTGCCTTCCTCCACAGCAGTAACAGCAACAACTAGCCAGAGCGGGGTGGCAGAGTGGCGCAGGGTTTGTTTGATTACACGCGGCAATCGTGGAATGTGGCAAGCACCATGTTTGTTTACCTTAACGAAATTGGTACGACTGGCAACGGGCAGTGGACGGTCGACGGTTGACTGTCGACTGTCGTTTGCGGCCATGTTGACAATTTGTTCGTTTACCTTTTCAGTGAACTGACTTATTTGCCTCAATGGTGCAATTTAAATGCGGTACAAGTTGCTTGACCCCGACAATTGCAGTTTAAGCGACGCAGCATTCAACAATTGCTTTAAACTCATAACCTAGGCATTTTTGTTAATATGTATGTATATAGTAATTAAAACATAAATAAAATACACACAAATGACTTAAGGCATAAGTATTTAAATAATTTGATTGCCAACAAATAGAAGTGAATTTTATTTATTAAAGCGCTTTAAATGCTTTAAAATTATTGCTTGTAAAATTCTATTTATTTGTATATAATAATACAAAATTAAAATAAAAGTCTATCGCATAATGCAAACATATTTAATAAATAATCTACAAAACTTTGATTGGCAACAAATTTTAAGTATGTTTTATTTCTAATCACTTTAATTGCTCTAAAATAAGTAAGCAGCAACAATGAAGTGTATTTAACTGTCGAATTATCGATATTTCTAATGAAAGCAAAACAGTGTAGTTTGATTTAAAAATATACCATATTAATGTACCAAATATATTGAGATATACTGAAGGCTTTATTTCATATATCGATATTATTATTAATATTCACATGTGATAAAATTGTCAATAAAAAAATGTTATTTCAAAATAAAACCAAATAAATATACCAAAATAAACTGAAATGTACTGAAGGCTATATTTGGTATATCGATATTATTATGTTATGTTCAAAATGTTTCATAGAGCACAAATTTTGTGTTATTTGTTTGGACGTTGACGTACTAACGGCAGTACCATCAAGTGGCCCAGCGATACCAAGCACAGGCTTGTTGACGCGCGGACAAAACAAAATAAATTTGTGAACAGCATGCATTAAACGAAAACCGCGAATAAATATTAAAAGACGCTGGACAGCTAATTAAATTAAATTAAAAATATGTTAGAATATATGTAAAATAAGATAAATAACAATTAAATACTCGATAAATAAGCTAATAATAAGATTTTAAGCATAGGAATAGATTTACTAGAGCAAACTACGTTATTGAGATTATTATAGTTCACACACAGAATACGGAAGGGATTATGGCAAGCAAAGTTAGTAGATCTACGTGAAATGAGAAGGGGAAGAAAATTCCTAGTGATCCTGACAGGAACTGCAAAACTAATTTGACTTAACAGCTCCAAAGAGTCTATTTCACCATTAATTAGTCTCTGTATAAAAACAGCACCTTGCATAGTTCTGCGGTCAGAAAGAAAGGGAAGGTTTAGTAATAAAAGTCTACTGCGATATGGTGGTAATCTAATATTAGGATTCCAATATAAACTACGAAGAGCAAATAATAAGAATTGTTTCTGCACCGATTCAATCCTATCTTGATAAACCCTATACTGGGGATTCCAGACAAGAGATCCGTACTCAAGGATAGGACGAACCAGTGAGACGTACAAAGTCTTAGTGATGTAGGGATCATGGAACTCTTTCGACCAGCGTTTTATAAATCCCAAAACACCTATTTACACCCTATTTACAGCAGATAGAATATGTTTATCGAATTTTAGTTTTGCATCAAATTGTACCAATATGCCAATAAAAGCAATTAAAACCCTACTGCAGCAGCCGTTAAATAACTTCTACAGTTTTAATTTGATCTTACCATAAACAAATTTTTAGGAATCATAAGAACTGCAGTTTCGATTGCATGTACCAAAAATCGTCACTTCGATTTATTCGCATCACTTTTCGCCCTAAAAAAAAGGCACACATTGCTTCTTGTGAAAGCTGACTGACAAATTTGGAAAACTTTATTGGAGTTCCAGTAAATTGTCAAATTGATTGCTTTTCCAAGTGGCACGAGCTGCTGTCTAAGCATAAGCTAGTTGGTCCTCTCGTCGATTGCATCATCGTTAGGCTGAGGCTGTGTCACTGTTCACTGTCAAAATCTCATTAAAAACACATCTCGATTTTATTTGCATAAATCGGAAGTTTTGGGAAACGCAACGCAACGCAGGGCAAGGGAGGGTGACAACACTTGGATATCATTCAAAATCGATTGCAAACCAATTAGGGAATGATTCCAAAAATTGTTCAAACGATACATTTAACTATGTATGTATGTGCATGTCCATGTTGTGACTCAACGACTCAATACAAATGACCGAAATGATAAACTCTTGGCAAGGACAGTTTTCCACTAGTTTTTTTTTTGTTGGCACCCCAGGCCCTGATCCATGTCCTGCTTCGAAAGGGGACGACACAAGGACAAAGTGATGTTGATGTGGGCAGGACCGATGGGATTATGACACTTTTTACGCTTCGATGCTCGCATATTCAACTTTTGCTTTCATTGAGTGAAATAAAAAATTCAATTAAAATGCACACTCGTACAACATTCAGAGTTCAGTGCCAAAAAATTCAAAATAAAAAAGTATTGAGAGCGGAACGGTCCAAAACAATAACAAAGGCAAACCCCGAAAACCGAAACGAAACGAAAACGAAAATGAAAACGAAAAATGTGAAAAATCAGCATAACAAAGTGAGCAAAACTATGGAAATGCATTTGTTGCAACTTGCCTGTTTGCACTTTGGGGCATGCCCCACAATATCGCAACCGCATTTAATGGGGTATGCTATAAAGTATGCACATATTTTTGATGCTAATTTTGTGCTTCCTAGCTCAATTTATGATTGGTTTAAATATTCAATTCGTTTATTATTTAACCACCTTTCAGTATTATCTTATTTGTAGGGTATTTTGCATTCTAATTTACTCTGCTTCAGTTACGCTTTGTGAACCTGGCAACTGTCCAGTGTGTTGTACTTACTTGTTTAGGTCCTGCGGCGGTCGCCAGAAAGCACAAAAGAACTATTATTTCGTTCGCTGTGTATGCAGTAAACAGTTTTAAATTTTAACTACACTTACAGATTAAGCAACAAGCTGTATGCAAATGTTGCAAAAAATCTCTCTTACCAAATGCAAAATTATTGGTATTTATTTTACACTATTTGTGTTGATCTGGCGACATGAACACAAAAGCCAGTATTTAAAAAATGGCGAAATTAATACTACAAAATATATCGAAAGCTTAAGTAGCTTTGAAGCACACAATTCAAATATCTTCAAAAACTAAACTTTAGGCCTAATTGTGATCGTTTTTCAAAGAGAAGGCAGAAAATGGTTCTGAAACATTTTAAAATTCTTGAATCGTGATAATATGATGTAAAAATTAAAAAATGAAAACAAATTTTTAAATCATTATGAAACTTTTGCAGTAATTCCAGACATTACATTCTTGCAATTTAAGAATTGACATATTTTTGTATCGAAAATTCTTTTCATTATCGAAAAGTTCCCAAACTCAAAATGTATTTTGATTAACTAATTTTAACAGCACACAAAGTTAGCATCTTTTCGAATCTATGTTAAGTTGTCTCTTTTTTATGTGGATATGCAACTTAATTTTTTCTCAAGTTAAGAGTCTCTCTTAAGTTCTGCGCACGATGCAAAAGACATTTGAATGCAACTACTTTATATAGTTTTAACACTTCAAGAAAAACTCTGCTATAACCAAATTACATCATAATGAACCATGTGGAATTCTATAAAAACCACACAATTAAGAAACAAAATTTGGATGACTAACGATATAAAAAATAGTCTATCACAGAGAGCGTTATGAGCGCGTGTTTGCTTCAATCGGACACCTCGCGCAATTTGGCATATTTAACCCGAGCAAATAACACCAATAACAATGAAGCAAAATAAATTCATTTGTCGCTCTGCCGCTGCTATTGAAACAGAAGGCTCCTCGCTTCCCGCTCCCCGATTTTCCGATTCTGGGGCGGCACAACACGGACTGACAGGGGAATCTGGAAAAACTGAAGCTCATCTGCGGCGCCAAATGCAAATAAAATGCAAAGCCGAATTTACGGCGGCTGCTTTTCAATTGGCAAGCAGTAGTGGGCAGAGGGAAGAAGGATTACGAATATGGAATACATCAAGGGGGGAAGAGAGAAATAAAGAGAGAGATAGAGAGGGAGAGCGAGAGCGTGATAGAGGACTATGTGGGTACGTTTTATGGCGGATTTTCGACGAAATATAAAAATAAAATTGGATTTTAGCGTAAAATGTAGAATGCCGTAAATATTTTTCAATTCAGTAGCATGGTTGGTTGCTCGTTCAGTCGAGCGTACCGGGGAGCATATGTATGAAGGATGATTTCCCCAGGGCGAGAAGGGCTGCTGCTTCTGCTGCTGCTGCTGCGGTTTTTGCTGGGGACACTGTCAAAAGTATTGGGAATCGCGTGCAAATGATTTGCCGGGAATCAACTCCCCAGCACACAAATAAAGCACACAACCCACACCAAATTCTGAATGGCAAAACCACTGAAGCTGTGAGCAACATGTGCCAAGTGCTGCGGTGTTCTTGTTGTTGCTGTTGCTGTTATTATTCAAATGCCCAGAGAGCGAGTCGGGATGAGCCTCCTTTGCTTTGCGTGTGTTTTGACGCAGTCGAACTTAACCCTTTTATATCCCTTTTTTGGATCATTTCTGTCGCTCGACCGAACTCTCTCTGCCTCAAAAATCCGCCCGAAACTCATTTGCTTTGATGGCGTCAAATTGATTTGCTTACTTATCCGTTTCCTCGCAGTTAAATGCTTCGTCTCCTTAGCTACCATTTTGCGTATTTGCACATGAAAGACCTCACAAGAAATATTCCAAGAAAACTACGTTTACAATTTTAATTTATTTCCCACTTTTCTAGTATTACATTCGACTCAAATGTCAGCATTGTTTTACACACTTGAATAATGTTCAAACTATTGTATATAGTTTATTAAATTGAATTGATTAAAAGGGTTCCCGTTGGTGCCCTTTGCAGCTCCTTGACATTTAATCAAATGCGTTATCGTGAACAATGGATTAACGTGCAAAGGTCATCAGCCGATGGCACAACACCGCCTTCAGCCGCAAGTTTCTGCTCTACACGAATATCGGCATCTCGATATCGTTGAGCATGTTGGGGGATACGCTGGAGCAATCGTATGAGCGCTATAAGGGCGATATCGTTGGCTGGGATCGAACACGCACCCTGCGCATGGGCATCTCGGGTCTAACAGTTGGCATTGTCTGTCACTACTGGTATCAGTATCTCGACTATATGTATCCCAAGCGGACGATACACACGGTCATCCGCAAGATACTGCTGGATCAATTCATATGCTCGCCGTTCTACATCAGTGTATTCTTCCTTACTATGGGCATATTGGAGCACAAGTCGTGGGAGGAGGTGCGGGAAGAGATCAAAGATAAGGCTGTCACGCTGTATGCAGCCGAATGGACTGTCTGGCCGGCGGCGCAATTCATCAACTTTTTCTTTATTGCACCCAGATATCGTGTGTTCTACGATAATACTGTGAGTCTGGGCTATGATGTGTTTACCTCGAAAGTGAAGTACAAAAAGAAACAGAATTCAGACACAGAAACGGATTAAGACCCATCGGAAACGTTTTGTATTGAAATTTAATTAATCGCGAAAAAAAAATTGTAAATTTATTAAATTCTTACGTGAGTTACCATGAGCTGCTTTCAACGCATTTAATTAAATTGAAATATCGATTAATTGCCAGCAAATTGGATATTCAATCCAACTCAAGCTATCGACTAGGCATCAGAAGTCGCGTCGTCTGCATATCAATGAGTTCAGATATATGTGAAATAAAACTAACGTTTCTGCGACATCAAAGCAAATCAGTGAAAAGTCAACAGACAACACAAAGATGAACTAACTTCAGCTGAAAACATTTTTGGTGTAAACTTGAAATAGAAGGATTATTTGATTATATTTATTTCGCAGTGCCACAAAAAGGGGCAAGTCAACTGCAAACTTGTCGGGTTGATGAATTGTTTGAGAATCTTCTTCATCTTCTTCTGTCATGTGTTGTGCGCTGTTTGTGGCAACACACACACAAACACACACACCCTCTCACACACATGTGGGTCCTTCACGTGACCTTTGCCAGCTCATTAAAGATTAAGGTTTTGTCGGTGAAATAAATGTAAAGTGTCTTTGAGAATTTCTTAGTTGAAATATTTCGATTGCGTAACTTTTGCCACAGATAATGAAGAACTTAAAGGTGTGCATTAAATATACCTTAGCGAAATATTAGTCCTTAATTCTATGGCAAATCAAATCTGTAACTATTGCAACTGGGAAGCTAACGGTTCGAACTGTCCAAATGTAGCCAAAAACGCATAGACACTCGTTACTGAGTATTTATTTTGGCACTTCTAAGAATATATTCCGTTGTGTAGTTTAAATTCAAATTGAATTGATAGCGTATTTATTTTGCTGGCAGAACACATCAAATGCTTCGTTTTTCTAAAGACAGCCGACTGTTAAAGAGCAGCTAGAGCAGCTCGTAGAATGTGTTGAGTGAATGCCATCGACCACTTGAAGGAGCAACGACGATGACTACGACCAAAGCTCTGAGCACTCGTCGAGGAATTGTGTCAAGCATACAAAACATAAGAACACCAAATAAAAAGGAAAACCGAGCAGCATAAAAAATGTAAAATGCGAAATGTAAAAAAAATCAAGTGACAAAATTGATGTCAAGACGTGTGAGTCCTGGACTGCAGCAGTCTCTGTCTCTGTCTCTGTCTCTGTGTCTGCTTCTGAGGATGGCAATGCCATCATGGCATTCACGGCCAAACGCGAGTTCACACCCTCACGAAACACATAGCAAGATTAAGTATACGCCATGTGTGTATGTGTGTTTGTGTGTGCTAAAAATACACAGCCACACACGTCGACTAATCCAATTTAAATCTCTTAACATGATTTGCCGCTTTCTTTTCATTTTGCTGGATTTTATGCCATTATCCTTTTTTCGGCTGTCCTGGCAACGCGCTACTGCCAACTGCCAAGCAAAACACACGATGATTCGCCTTCGCCATTGCCATCGCCATCATCGTAAGCGTCGCCGTGGCCGTCGCCGTTGTCGACGTCGTCATCGTCCGGCTGGCAAGTTGACATCCTGTCCTGTCGCTTTATCTGCCTTTGGTCGTTGCGCGCACAAGGACAACTTAGGAGTGTACCCAAAAGGGTTCATTTATTTGGTTTACTCCTCGCTCTCGCTGCCTTACTGACTCTATCTGTATTTTGTGATTTAATTTAAAAGCTCACAAGGCACACGAGGACGACGGCAGACAAAGTTTTCGGTTCCAGGACATTGCTCAGCTAGCTTGCGTTTAGCTCTTTAATGCGCAGTATGTATGCATGTTGTTTGTATGTGTATTTGTTTGTCTGTGTGTGTGTGTGGTTAATGTCTCTTAAATGAGAAAACGTGTTGGCGGCTGTGCGTGTTTACCTTTTCTGCTGGGGTCTGCATTTAAATCAGTCAGAGCATCATTAGGTCCAGCTGCTCTTAAGTGCTAAACTGATGCAAATTAGTTAAAGCCAATGCCAAAATAACCTCAAAATCTCATTTCATAAAAGAGGTAAATAAATTAAAATGAAAAAATAGGTTAATGATAATTATAAAAACTGTATTTACATAAATAACAGAAAAACATCAAAAAATACGTGGACACGCTTAAATAAATATCACATAAATTAATTTACATATAAATAATTAAAATAAATATTGCTCTGCTGCAATATCCTGTCGTCACATGTTCAAAGCGGTGTCAAGGACAGGTTTTTTTAAGTACTTAACATTCATTTAATGCTAACGATTCGCATTCATCGACAACATCGATTTAGTTGCACGATGACACACGATACACATACACACAAACAAAAATACATATGTATCTGTCGACATTAGTGCGGACAGCTGCTGAGCTCTGAGCGCATTTGAGTCTTAATTGACGCTTGAAGCATTCGAACAGAAATGTCAATGATGTTTTCCTATGAAATTACAGAAATTGTCGTCCAGTAACTGCTGCTGTTGCTGCTGCATGCTTAATCAAAAGCCACCTGCTGGCTTGTCGCTGGCTCCATTTGTATCTGTATCTGTCCCTATGTGTCTGCAGCTGTGGAACTCTGAATTAAGTAGTGTGCGAAGAAGAGCCACTTGTTCGCAGTTATAATTCCATTTGCGATCATAAAAATGTATTACGACATTAAGTCCCTCATAACAGGTTACTTAATTAGCAAAGTATTCAAGAGTGGCAGCAGCTTGAACTGCGTCTTTGCTTTTAATACCCGCTACCCATTGGATAGAAGGGTATTATAATGTTATGTCTCCAACAAATATATAGAACATGTATACATATATATTATATATATTTTTGACCAATGGCAAAAGCCGAGATGAACACGAAGATTAAGTTTGTTTAAGATTTTTGTCACGCCTACGGTAATTTTAAAGCTGGGTATTTTTGAGACATTATGGTATATTTTTATCATAGTAGAATATACAAAATATAGTACCATATTATTCTACAAATATACCAAATTAATTAACCAAATTCATATACCAAATTAATAAAGCAAATACTATATTTGGTATATACTATATTTTTTAGTTTTTTAAGTATATGGTATTAATTTGGTATATTTGTAGATTAACACCGTACTCTTTTGCTTTTATTAAAAACAAGTTGCAGGTATCTCACAGTCGAGCACACTTGATTGCAGCTTTCCTGTTCTGTATCTTACTTTGTTTTTCACCTACAAAAGATAAAGTCACTAAGTACCGCCCACAAACAAAAAAGAAAAGCCTACGCAGAGACGTCTCTGTCTTCTGCGTCAATCCTTCACAATTTGGGGCACACAAGAAGTTGCCTTTACCTTAATTAGACATTTATTTAGTCGGGACTCACGCGCTTTTTTTAACGAGTTGCTTGCGCCAAATCCGACAACTTTGTTTTGCGTCTAACCTTCATTCTAATGGCACCTATGCCCAAAACTTAATCGAGCCTAATCTATACATACCCAACGTCGCTAATGGGAGCTAATTTATCAGCATCATGTGTGTGTCTGCGTGTGTCTAAGGTTGGCAAATAACTATAATCATTAACATGGTTTTAGAGAGGACTCTTGAACTTGCCTCTAAGTTACTGCATAATTAATTATGCTCTAGCAAATTTTTGAGGCTAGCGGCCAGAATAGTTGGTGAGCTTGGAGAACGTAATCGAGCGTGTTTGTCGTTTTGGAATAATTTATTTAAAAGTGCCCGCCTTCTGACAGCTCAGATTTTTAAGCTGAAATGCTTTCGAGTCGAGTCCAGTCTGCAGCACACTCTCTCAAATTATGCACGCTGCTTGCCCCTTGGACGCTTCCGTTTTTCAACTGTTTGCGTGGTTAACCAAGCGTTAAATGACGGCACATCAAATTGTATCCAGCAGACTTTTTGGACGGCCACTTTATAGAGCATGCTTGCTCTATGTAGTTGTAGTCAAAAAAAAGTTGGTGAATGATTAAAAACTTTTAACTGTGCGGAGGGGGTGATATTGAATATGCATTTAAAGTGCGCTTCGACTCAAAATGAGACATCACAATAAATCACTGTGAATCACGGAGTCGCGGGCAGCAGCGACAGCTTTTAAATCCGTTTCGCACATTTAAGCAAAATACTTACCTTCGAATACAACGTAAACTTTGCCGCCACTGGGATATGAAAAAGCACTAAAAACCGGCGGGCAACAATGCCCCAAAAAACACAAGCAGAACGGTATCAACAACAACAACAACAACAATCGCAGTAACAACATTAACAACAACAACAACAACAATCACAACAATAATAACAAGAGGAACAGCAGGAACGACGACAACAACAATACGTTGAAAAATCGAAATGAGAGCAACAAATTTTAACGAGCACCACAAAACCCCAACACGATGCTTTTTGAGCCGCCAATCCCGATGTCCCGTTGCTCCGCAATTCGCTGCCTCGTCTACCTCAATTCCCTCTCCTCCCCTCCTCCACTCGCGGAGCCTTCGCCGCGTTTTTGTAATTACAAAAAGTCGAGTTGGGCGCATTACTTGACAAATGGGCAGAGTGTGGGACGGTGGCAGACAGTGGCAAGACCGGAACGCCGCGGCGAACGGAGCTCGGAGAACGGAGAACGGAAGGCCGTGTAGAAAGCACACAGAGCGAACGAGCCGGTTAACCAGGATAATAGGATGAAACAAATGTAAATGGAGGACCTGGAAGCTGAGAGACGGAAACGTTGACGGGAGAAACTCAGACTGAGACTGAGCCTGGTGGCAATTGTACACAAATAAGAACAAAAAATATACATATATATGAAACAAAAAAAAGTTCAGGCAAAAATCTGCACAAGACATTTCCAACTGTGTTTTTTGCCTTTGTCTTTCACACACAAATGGATTCGAGCCCCGCAGGCAGCAGTTCAACAGTTCTGTTTCTGTTTCTGTTGCTTGTTTCTTGTTCCTTGTTTCTGGATCTCGTTCTGTTTCTCTCCATTTTGGGGCCAAAAGAAATTTGCGACTTTATGAAATGGACAACAGTGTAATTTTAACATACAAGAGTATGCATACATAATAGGAGCACTCGTTATATACATAGCTTGAATCAGTCGACTACCTTCGCCTGCGAGCGGAGTTCTTAAGTGCCTTAAGAAATGAAAAGATATTTACATACAAAGGGATGCATACAAATTATGGACAGTAAGATTGAGATAAAGAAAATTGTATTCCTTTTATCGATATTATTTCTTTTTTTTGGCGGCGAGTTGACGTTGGGAAAAAACGCAATCAATCGAAAGATTAATAGAAATTAAAATTCTTTTGAACTAATTTTGAATAGTCATTTGATTGCTACTTTTTATAAAATCTTAAATAATATCAAAGAAAACGTTCTAATTTTACATTGAAAAGATTAACAAATTTCTTACATTAGTAAGCTATTTTTAATTAAACTTTTAAGGCATCTTATAGTACATATAGATCGAAAAATTTAGTATGTTAATTCCCCAAAAATATTGATAATTGAAAAAGAGCTACACTGAACCTTAAAACAAATCTTTAATATAGGAACATTTTAAAAAATATTTGTAATTAAACGAATAATTTCACAACCTGTTAGAAATGTAAAAATAATTTCTGAACAACTAAACCGTTAAAAACATTTACTTGGAATACAATTTTCTCTATAATGAGGGTACATTAATATATACAGAAATACCAAACATTTTCTTAGCAAAGGCTTAAAATATATTAAGCCTTGCTTAAATTATACCAAAAATAACAAAATACAAATTCGTTGAATCTCGTATTAAAAAAGCAAAACTATTTGCAATGGAATAACTGCTCTCTTAACACTTTTGCGATGATTCTAACTGCATCCCTTTAAGCCTAGAGCAATAAAATAATTTAATGATAGTCAGGCACAGCATTTTTTTTGTTGTAACAAAAGTCATGATGTCGCTTGCAGAATAGGCAGCCGCAATTATAGCCCATTCAGCTGACCATGCAGAGTCTGGCAGGCTGGCCGCAGTTGGGCCAACAGTTGGTTGCACAGCTGGGAACCGTCGCCGCAGAAGTCAAGAGTCAGTCGCTGTTCTGTCCACTGCCTATTTCCCCTGCTGCGATGCGATTCAATGCGATGCGATTCGCTGCGATGCGCTGCGATTCTCGCTGCGCGGCAATTAAAATCTTGCATTCAAGTCTGGCCGCGGCAGCTTCAAGTATTTTAATTTCCCTCGGCGCGGCAGCAACAAAACAAAATGGAAATCAACAGTGGTCCATCCATGGCAGAGCTGAGTGAACCCACAAGACCCCACCACGTACCCACAAAATCGGAATCAAAACAAAATGCTAAGCGAGAGGCGAAGTAAAAAGAGAGATGCGGCGACGCAAGTTGCGGCGAAGAGTAAAAGAGAAACGGCGAATTGGGTGTTTGCTCTCGGCGCATGTGCGAGCTCTGCACAAAATGGCGACGGCGAATTCAAAGTGAATGAGCAATAGTAATGGCCATTGAAATGGCTTCTCAGCTTTAGTTGCTGAAGGACTGTCGCGAGATAAAGTTGACTCAGGCGCACGAGCAAAAAACCATGCGATTGAATTGCCAAAGGTACGCGCGCGAAATCTTTTGAATTCGCCCCCACCCCTTGCTTCGTGTGCAGTCGACGTCGCTGTCGGTATATACACACACACATACACCCATGTGTGGGTAAGTGTAAGAGTGCGTGAGTGAACTTGAGTGTTTGTCTAGGTGAAAAGCTTAAAGTGCGAAACCATTAAATTGCTGATAGACGAGACAGACAGGCTGCCACGCCCACATATACAAAAGTAGCGTAATGGAGCATCTACGTCCGCTTAGCTATGAGGAGATGTGTCAAATGGAAATGTTGCAGGCCGGCGGCAACACGGCACAGCCGGTGGCATCGGGCACACCAACAATGCTGCCCATCATGGTGATACCAACAACACTGATAACACAAGGCGGCGGAGTTGGACCTGGAGCAAACATAGCCGGCGCAGCACAGCCACAGGGTGGCGTCGAGCACTACTATCAGCTGCAACCCACACATATTTTGACTGCGAGCACAGACGGAGCAGCAGCGACGGGCAGTGCTGGGCTTAACGGCGAATTGGCGCTTCTGCAAAGCGGCGGCGGCGGCGAACAGTTTCCACACAGCATCCAACTGCAACAGCATCCACACACACTACCACACCAGCTCACCCATGGCCACCCACAGCCTGTCAACATACTGTGCACGGGCACACTGAACCGAGCATCGCCAGCATCGTCGGCAGCTGCCACAGCAATGACGGCGACCACGGCGGCGACGCTGCCGCGCGGCTTTCAGCCGGCTGCCTTTGTGACGGACGTCGAGAGCGACTTTGAGGGCAGTGAGTGTGGTGCAGGTGGCACCACTACCACTTGCATGCCACACTTTCGCTTCGGTGGCTGCGGCCTTCCATCGTCCCAGCAGCAGCAGCAGCAGCCGAATCAAGACGCCGTCGTTGGCTGTGGCTCTCTGTCATATATGATGGGCACTCTGGCCGCCGGCAGTGCCATGCACGCTGGCCGCTTTGCTGGCACCCTGGGACGCAATCGACGTGGCGATGGGCACACCAAGCGTGTGTCCTTCAAGGGGGACAATCTGCCGCCAACGCCTCCGCCACCGCCTGCCGTCGAGCTGGACGAGAACGGTCTTCCGATTCCATTGGCGGTGCCAGGCGCTGGCGGCGCTTGCTCCTACATGCATTTCGACAACTACATGGACTACCAGGTGGGTGTGCCAAAGTATAAAGTATGGTAGACAACGATAACAGTTAAGCCAACTCTCTAATTGGCATTCATGGCCTGTATCGCCATTGTGATGGGGACACATTTACGATTATTGACGCGCATTTGGTTCGTGCCGCGATTTAAATGAGCCCGACGAGCTGAGGAGGGGCGGAGTTTGTTGGTAGTTCAACAGACTAGAAAGAAACATCTGCCGCACAAGTATTGTATATCAATATACTAGAATCAATTTATGCATAATACAATAAATGATTTGATTTAGATAAATGATTTCTGCGCACAAAGCGGAAGATAATTGACATGAAAGTTTAAGCCCAACAAATGGAATATTTTAAATTATCGGTTCCCTTTTATTATGATTAATAGAGCTCTACAATCTGCTGAAATAGAACTAGGAAAAAGTTAAGCACGTAGTAGATTCCTGTGTACACAAAACTAAAACCTCATAATTTGCTGTCGATCGGCGAAGATATTGATTCCTCAAGAAAGAAAACATTATGAGAAATTTTTATTTATTTAACGTTCATGGCCTTTGATAGTGAAGTTGTTTAATATTACTTAACAGAATATTTCTATACAAATATTATGGCAACAAAAATAATACTACTTAGTAGTCCATTAATATTTATTTTTACAAAACAAAAATCTTTCAAATATTGACATTTTAAATTTTGAAAAAAATCGTTTAAGGAGAAAGTAAAAAAAAAATTAACAAGAATGAAAAGTATTACTTTTTCAATTCAATTTAAATACCATTTATACAACAAAAAATGTCCTCTCATCAAATCTATATTTTTACTTAAAAAATATTGGAAAAAATGATGGGATATACTCCTACATACATATATTCCATTTATGGTAAATCCCAGAAATCGATGCAGCCAACATTCTTTAAATTTATATTTGATGGTTATTTTCTTTTTCGAATGCAGATTATTTTATTGTACTTTTTGCAATGCGTTTAATGTCAGACCATCCACGAACACAACCATGAATAATGTTCGCAATTTCAGAAACATTTTGCTGGGACACATTGTGAGCGTATCTGATAAACGATTATCTGCATGTAACTCAATTTGTTTGGACTTTGGGTATCAGATTCCCGAATTCGTGGCATGTGTGTGTTATCGCAGAAAACCACTTTGTGGCCCACTAAGGGACAGACACTAACTACATGAAGTCAAAGCTGAAAAGTGTAACCGACCTCGGGCTTACGATAAGTACGCTCACATACAAATGAAGCGCTGCCGTTGCATAGGGAAGGACAATGGTTCTGTGATGCCATTACTCACGACGACTGTCATCTTTGGCCACTGGGGCCATTTGTTCACATTTGCATAATAAATTAAATGTTGCAAGTGTCGTTCAGTTTCAGCTTCTGCTTTTGCTTCAGTTTCTTTTCTGCAGCTAGACCATTTATTCCGTTTCTTTCCGCCAAGGATTCTCTAGCATACAGCGTTTGTTTGGCTGTCAGAACCTGCGTTTTTATGCGTTCGCCAAAACCCATAAATACCGTCATTATTGCCACGCTTACCAGCTCGGTTCGCTATTCACCACTCTCAATTGCCATTCACGACTCGCCATTCGCCGGCATTTCGCGCTCTATTGCCTCTTGGACTCCTTCCTGACCTTCCCATCATAGCAAAGCCAGTGGAATAGAGTTGCTCTGTTGCTTGGTTCAATGAGCATCATCAAATGGTTAGATATAGATATAGATATAGATATAGATATAGATATAGATATAGATATAGATATAGATATAGATATAGATATAGATATAGATATAGATATAGATATAGATATAGATATAGATATAGATATAGATATAGATATAGATATAGATATAGATATAGATATAGATATAGATATAGATATAGATATAGATATAGATATAGATATAGATATAGATATAGATATAGATATAGATATAGATATAGATATAGATATAGATATAGATATAGATATAGATATAGATATAGATATAGATATAGATATAGATATAGATATAGATATAGATATAGATATAGATATAGATATAGATATAGATATAGATATAGATATAGATATAGATATAGATATAGATATAGATATAGATATAGATATAGATATAGATATAGATATAGATATAGATATAGATATAGATATAGATATAGATATAGATATAGATATAGATATAGATATAGATATAGATATAGATATAGATATAGATATAGATATAGATATAGATATAGATATAGATATAGATATAGATATAGATATAGATATAGATATAGATATAGATATAGATATAGATATAGATATAGATATAGATATAGATATAGATATAGATATAGATATAGATATAGATATAGATATAGATATAGATATAGATATAGATATAGATATAGATATAGATATAGATATAGATATAGATATAGATATAGATATAGATATAGATATAGATATAGATATAGATATAGATATAGATATAGATATAGATATAGATATAGATATAGATATAGATATAGATATAGATATAGATATAGATATAGATATAGATATAGATATAGATATAGATATAGATATAGAAGTAGACTTAAAGTCTTTATGTGTAAAAACAGTTCAACCAAAGGATTCAACTACGGAAGCAATCCTTTCACTTCATTATTTCCTAATCCTGATTGACTACAATTTCGTTACTTTTCGGTTTGAACCCTGCTTGGGACATGCTCCATTTAAGTGTTCGCTCTGCGCTCTGTTCGCTTGTTGTGTTGGCCACCAATTTGAGATGCAACGTTTTACTTTCCATCGTTCGTTTCGGGTGATTTGCTCCCCTTTGGTCTGCTTTACTCTGGCTCTTTCACCAAAGCTCCCATTCAATTCATTTTCGATAGATGCTGCATTGCTGGGCAACTGAAATTCTTTCGACCATGCTCAGCAAATGGAACCGCTCTTTGATTGATGGGTGGATGCGTGTGTGGCTACAACAGTGGCAAAGGCAGTGGCAGTAGAAGTGGCAGTGACGCACAGCTGTTTGAGTTTGAGTTTGACTAGCATATTTTTCGATTCTGCTGCTGCCCGCCATTGTTCATGTCAACTCACGTTTTTCCATAGCTTTTTGCTTTGTTTCAGGAGTTTGAAGCAAGCCAACGAAAGCCATCATGATAAAAATACACTGTAATCATGACTTATTATCAGCTGAATCAGGAAGTTTGTGAGACGTGCTAAAAGTAGAATTGATAAGTTTCAACGTCTCGACTGCACGAAATGCACAGCAGCCAAACGAGCAACTCGACAAAGTTGCAGCAAAAACCATAAAAAAAATATGTTACGCTTAATAGTATGCTATAAAATCGATGTTTTGTTTCTCGCTCAGTTTAAAGTTTAGTAAAGTACTAATTTAAAACAACGAAAATCTAAAAAAGATTGAAATAATTAAATGAAATAAAGTTTAGAGTGTAGAGCTATCAAACTAGTTTAATATGTTAAATCATTGAACCATTAAGTAACAATACTTAAAGATCTTTCAAAGACATTAAGTAGCATGAAAACTTCAAAAGTGTTTGGCACAGACAAAAAAGACGAAAAATACGAGCAGTCGCGGCGACAAAGCATCGTAGACAAAACTTTGACATTTAATGGAGATTTTACCCGCAAACTTGCTCGCATTGGGGTCAATTGGGGTGAGCACACAAACACACACACACACACGCAAGCCAGAGAAGAAAGAAATGCGATTAAAACTTTAAATTGCTTAATGAACACTTAAAGAGCTGCAATTCCTTAACTACCAATACAAATAGAAAACGAAAACGAAAGAACACGCACGCAAGGAGAGCGACCAGACAGTTGCCGGTCATCGCCCACATAACTCAGAGACAAATAAAGAGACGAAGGGACGAGGAAATGGGAGACAGACAAACAGACGTACAAGCATACAAACTCACAAACTCGTAAACAAATAAACGGCGAGCTAACACAGACATCGGCACCAACTAAGCAGAGAAGAGAGGGAAAGGGAGAGGGATAGGGAGAGAGACAGAGAGGCTAAAATTACGAAGCAACAACATGGCGGTTACTGTGAATGTACAACCAAGAAATAGTGAAAGACAACAGCATGCGGTGGGTTGTGGTATGTCAGCAATGAGACGAGTGCGAAAGTGAAGAACAAGAAGAGAGAGAGAAAGAACGCGATGAGCAGAGGTTGCCGTTATTGCTGGGCCATGTCCATCAGCATGAAATGCCCCAATGACATTTGAAAAACTAAAAACTTGCCGACGTTGACATGAACAGCAGCCGGCAAAATAGCAGCAAAAAAACAACAATAACAACAACGACAACGGGCGATGTCGACAACATCACCGAGTCCGCCCCCGTTGCGCCACAGGGTGCCATGAAGTAGCAGTAATGGCCGAGCGGCCCACAATGGACCACAATGGGCGAGAATCACCAAAGTTGGCCACAAATCAGTTTATCAACATTTATGAACGCATCCATCATAATCATCACTCAAATAGTGCTCTACCGTTTTATTATTGAACTTTTACTCAATATTACTCCCATGCATTGGCATTTTTTCACCCCTCCTCGACGTTGTGCAGTTGAGCACGAATATTGCAAACTTTTATGAAAGTTGCAACGAACCATTTGCGCTGCTTAAACTTTTAGCATTGCAATCAGCTTGAAAACACCAAAAAATACTTTACTTATTTTTCTCTTTTTCTCATTAGAAATGCCATTTTATATTTGACCAAATATTAACTATATTATGAACAAACAAAAATTTTATAAAATAATACCTTAAATATTCGCAAACTGCAAAAATATAGAAAATATTGATTAGTATAATAAACTCAAAAGCAAAAGTAATAATATAGCATCTCACATTTGTAGAAAGACTTTTACTCTACACTTGGTAATAAAGTAATCTATCGATGCGCAGTAAATTCATAAACCGACACAGTTGCAAATGAAAATATTGTATATAGTATATGGGATACGAGCACGTTGCATCAACGTGATATTTATAGAGAGAAAACTTTATTTCAAAACTTGCCATGCGTTAGCTTTACACTTTCTGGTTGTTGCATATTTTGCACAGTTTCCAGCTACTGACTGTTATTTCACACCCAAAAAAAATGCAATGGGAGTGGTAAAATCACAGTTGAGGCGAAAGATACAAATCACAAAGTTAGAAAGTATAAAAAAGGCACAATATTTAATGCATGGCTGCTAAACTCTGAAATGCCCTGTACATATATAAAAGGGACAACAGCTGCTTACAAAAACCAAAGTCTAGCTCGAAGAGATTATTTTTGTACACACAGTTGCTCAAAGGTTCAGACTTATGTATGAATGGTATTAACTGCGACAACTCTTTCTGATGGACTTAACAAAGACAAAGTCTTGTTGTTTCTATGGTTACAGGGTATTTAAAAAGATTTTCTAAAAACTCTGCACCCACCCAAAAAAAAGAGAGACAGAAATAACAGCGGAAAACTATAAAGCATTCCACAACGTATTCTTTTATTTTCGTCGCTGTTATTCTCATTGTTACATCTGCCATTTGTTATTGTATGTACATGTTTCTCATACTGCTTTTTGGTCGTGCTCCCGCTCCTGTTTTGCAAGTCCTGTTGCTCTTGCTGTTTCTGTGTCCTTTGTGTCACGTGGATGCCGCCTTTCTATCTGGTCTGACGATTTGCTGAATTGTGTAACTGGGATTGCGTGTTCTGGTCATGCTTGTTGCAAGTACTGCTTTCTGCTACATTTTTATTTAACGTTTCACTCCATAAATGTTCAGCTGGGGAAACGTAAGAAACAACAGATTAAATTTGAATTGCGCTGACTATCTTTGCATTATACTATATGCTTTTACATTCACGATTAAAATGAGACAGTAAACCTACTTTATTTATACCGCAACTATGCACTGTCATTCTACGTCGAGTCGTGGTTAATTGATGATTCAATAAATTCCCACAGCTCTCTTGGAAATTCATCTAACATGTCATCAATTCCGACCGCAATCTCATCCCATAAGTCATTAAGATCATCGTCCGATTCGATATCTAGTTCTAAGGGTCGAACTATGGGCACATCAAGTTGCTCACTAGGAACTTCCGCAATTTGTGTCTGCACAATAACTTCTGGCTCCAACAACATATTTAAAATACGCAACTGATTTTTAAATATTATTGTGATTATATTATTTTTATGTATTTTCAACTTTTTCCAGCTAAACACTGTTGACACTAATTGAAATGTTAAATTGTGTACAGAGTTCAACGATACTCTGATTAAAATTTTTTGGGGGGTTTAGAGGTTGCCCTAAAACACAAGCCCCAAAATACAACTTTGTTGTTAATGCCAGCGCTTGAGCCTTGACACTTTTCCACGAGCACGACAAACTAGAATTGAACTAATTATAAAGTGGGTGCAAACAACTACAACCAGAATGTTGAACAAGTCCCCATGGCTGCTGTCACCTGCTGCTGTTGCTAGTGCTGTGAGGTCAACGCCTCCTGCCACCGTCCATGAATTTTGCAACAGCTTTGACGCCTTCACGATGCGCCTGGCAGCGAGGGTAGCGAGCGCGAAATGTGGCTAAAGCTGCTTTCCGGATTATGGGCCATCCCCCTATGGCTGCTCCAACATTCATCGCACCCCGCCAATGATAATTCTGCCAACTGCAAACTTTTTGCATCCGCAGCCCCGACATGCAAAACTAACGCCGAGCGACCAAAAATGATGCGCTCTTTAAGCAGCAGCAGACCCAAAAAGTTTTCCCAAAAATTTTCTATAAAAGTCAATTTGATGGCAAGCTGCTCGACTTGCAAACATCCTGTAGAAGTTTAGAGAATATTCCTTATTACAGCCTTATTTTAACATCATGCAATCAAGTTAATCAAGGCCTAAGCACGTTTCAAATCCATTGCGAGTCTACAGGGTATTAAATGCACAATTGGGCTGCTGAAAGAGCATAAGAAATATTTACATTTTTATTAAAAATTGAATAAATTGCAATGTTTTTCTCTTGAGCATGGCAAAACTTCAACTTAACTCATTCTTTTTATCAGTTGAATTTGCCAAGTCGAAAGTTTCGCGAGCATTAATAAAAGTTCATTTGCCTGCTGCTGATGCTGATGCTGTTAAAGAGAGATTCATAATTAAAATAGTTGCAAATGTAACAACCACCCTATTGGGGTTTGAAAGCATTCAAATTGCTTCGCTTGTGTTTTATTTAATTAATTTTTGAGCTACCATGTAAAATAGTTATATGTTATGTATATGTGTGCAACTTTTTCCCTTTGATGTTATTGCGCATACGCCGCGTGGTGTAGCTAATTAGCCGCATATGCAAACAAAAGAGGAATATACGAATGTGTGGGCGTTGCACAGTAATCATACCATTGAAAATAATTGCGCAAGCTCTTGACTACAAGTGGAAGTGTTGGGTGGGGGGTGAAAAAGGGATGTGAGGTATATCATTTGCCCACATGAAATGGTCCGATTAAAATAACCATTGAGTGTACGCAAGGATTAAATGCTCTTGATTGCAGAATGTGGGATTAAACAATGCCATAGTAAAGTGCCATAGAATCCAATGTTCAATTAAATTAAAACAATATTATGGCATACTCACACACACATTTGCAGTGTATCAAATATTTCGTATAATGAATGTTATCAAACTTGATTTGTTCCTTGGACTGGTGCCCAGTTTTTGGGCTGCGCATAATTCGAGCAGATAGTCGAGGAGTAACTAAATTATTGGCAGCCTCTGGCAAAACTTTTTGACAAAGTTTTGTTTGCAAAGTTGGAAGCTGAACGGACGAGAATGTCAATGTAACGAGCGTACGCTGGGGGACACATGTGAATTATTGCCATGGCTTAATTATGTTAGAGGCGAGATTACCCAAACAGCTGCGACACAAGGCACAGGAACTAGAAGCCAACGGCTCGGATTGGTTTTGGATTTGGATTTGTGTTTGATTTGATTTGGTCATTTGGTTCATTAAAAACTTTGCGACTGAGCCTTGTTGATGTTTCATGGCAGCCAGTTATGAATATTGCAAAACTGTTCAAAGTTTTAATTAGAGCGCAACATCAACGAAAGAAACTTTGACGCACTTTTAATGAAGCAACTCCCCGTCAAAAGGGCTGAACGGATGACTGACTGTCTGGCAGCACCTTATGCTGCCAGGTAATATGCAGCATACAGTAGCGAAAAAAGCTAACATTCTTTTGCTTTGTTCCATTTCTGACTTTTTTTGCAGACAACCGGGTTTGGCGGGCTGCCAGACGTCACGGAACACTCGAACATACGCCGCACTCTCTCCCGCCAGAACTCGATCTCCAACAGCGATTCGGGCGGCGAAATTGCCAGCATACAAAAGTCCAAAGTCTTTGGCAGCGCGATGACGGGCGGCGTTGTTGTTGGCAGCGATATCGCTGGCATCGCACTCGATACCAAATCGCCCACCTCACTGGCATCCGCCGCATCCAGTGCAGCCGGCGCCTCCGGCAAGACAAAGGGAGGCAAGACGGGTGCTGGTCGCAAGGGTCGAAATAATTCGGCTGCAGGGCATAAGACACGCCGTGGCTCCTGGATGGTTGCACTGACCCTGGTGAGTGCCATCTGTCTGCTGGCGATAGCGGCCACACTGGCATACCAGCATTTCTTCATGTCGCCCAGCCGCAATTCGCATGCACAAAGACTGAGAATCGTTAGGCGCATATTGCGTGAAGTGCCGCTCGTCGATGGACACAACAACTTTGCGTGGAACGTGCGCAAGTATGCGCACAGCAGTCTCGAGCTGGTGCATCTCAGTCACGACCTCGATCACAAGTCTATGTGGTCACGACCTGCGTGGGCCCAAACCGATATGGAGCGACTTAAGCAGGGATTAGTCGGTGTGCAAGTCTGGTAAGTGATGGCCAAGAACAAAAAAAATATAAACGAGAACACAATTCTCTTCTCTGAAAATCACTCAAACTAAACAAGAAAAAAAGCTAGTCGTGTGTGCTCCACTGCGAGATACCCGCTACCCATTTTGAATAAAACCAAAACAGTGCGGAATTAATTTATATACCGAAAAAAATATAAAAAAATATACCAAATGTTATCTAACATAAAAGCAAAACAGTGCGATAATAATTCTAAATTATACTAAATTAATATACCGCAAAAAAACTAAATATCAATGGCTATATTTGGCATATAAGTATAGAAATACATTCAAAATATACCATTAAGTGCAAAATATACCAGATTGTATGCCATATCTACTAAAACCCGTAGTAAGTAGGTCCTTTTGCTCATAGATAAGCATTTCTTAAGGAGCTTCGACAATTTTTATCCGATCGCAATCAATATTTCAGGAATAAAAACTTTAGTTATAATTATCTTTTTTCGAGAATTTAGCTAGGCAGACCAGGAATATGTATACTTCATGGGGCCGCTGATAATTCCTTCTGTCTGTTACATACATGTCCTGGAGACACAAAGTTATAATACGCTTGTTCCCTATGGATAGAGGGTATAATCAGTCAAACTGAAAAAAGACTCGTATGCGATGCAATCAAGCATGCATAGACATCGACCCCATAACAATTACCGAACACAGCGGCTGACCAGGTCACAAAGAGCAAACCTTCCGGCCAGACATCCAGCCAGCTAGTCAGTCAGTGAGTCCGATAGCCGCCCACTGAGCACGAAACTCTAGTCGAGAAATGCCAACAATTTGACTGCAAAATAAAATTTGGCAACAGCTAGTACGATGTTGCTGCTGCTGATGCTGTCGGGCATATGGCCAACCAGCCATGCCTGCTGGCAATTTTTAGTGTATCACCAGCCACAACGATAGCAACAACAATATCAATAACAAATCTGACTGTATGCAGTCCTTGTTGGGTGTTGAAGAAGAGCACGCTTTGACAGGCGGCAGACAGCTGCAGTTTGGGAAAAATACTGATAGGCAATCGACTTGATTTTATTTGGTTCGGTTTCGAACGCCACACCACAAAACGCAAAACACGAAAACTCAAAACCAAGCACCACTACAGTTCGCTGCGCTTGGCAGCCACCGAACGGCAGATGGCGCTGCACCGACTCAAACTTTTGTGCAATTTTCGCATTTAATTTTAGTGGTCGTCATTGTTCAATTTCCCTCACTATCGCTCTCTCTCTCCCTCGAGAGCTGTATGCTGCCCTTTTCGGCTGTGGCTGGCAGCCCTCGTTATTGCCATATCATTGCATTTGAAATTCAAATGTTCTGTTAGTTAACCACTTTTATGGGATTCATGCAAACTGCATCTTAATAGCAATGCAACTAGGCCAAGTGTTGTATGGTGCACTCAACCGTTGGTCTAGCTGCTTTTAGTTCAATCAGTAATCACTATAACGAAAATTGTTAAAATATATAAAAGCTTAGTTCTGAAATCCTTTCACATCAAATATAAAGGATTAAATCCAAATGGAAGAGAAGTTATAATCTGGTCAAAATATATATAAAAAACCATTTCTCTATGTTATTTCATATGCGAAATACATTTGTTTATTCGATTTCCATGCTGAACTAAACAAAACATAAAAGAATGAGTGACATATCAACGTTTTCCCAACTATCGTAACGCACGAAATTGCAGTCAATACCATGGCATTGAGAGGAGCTTTCGGGTAACATAGAAGACCTTCCGATTATCAGGTCCATACGATCCAGACATTATCTCCTGTTCACTTTTCCGACGCTGCACGCAATCCTTGCACTTGCATTTCTTCGACTTGAAATTAGAACTGGCATTAACAATTGCCGCAGAGCTAGAACTGTCATTAAGACTCGAATTCATGTTTAAATTGTCACTTAGGCTGGAATTGTCTTTGCCTGCCGATATCCTTTGCTTGTCCGATTCAGCCGCCGATCCGCGTTCTTTCTTCTGGCGATGCGTTTTGATCGCGGCAAATGCACTTAAATTGCAATTCTTCATGTGCGGATTCTGTTTGTTCTTCAAATAATACTGACGACGATCCATGACAGCAGTGCGCTTATTGACCCACCAATCAAAGTCGGGATCTATGTATGGCGGCTTGGCATTCGTCAACTCTTTGGTCACAAACTCTTCATGCTCCTTCAACCAGAGTCGACCATATTCCCAGCCCAGCAGCAAACTCATCGATGGTTGTTCTTTCTCGAAAGACGAGGAGAACGACAGACGACGCGGTGGCGGCTCATCGGAGGGGAATATTTGATGACTCTCCTTGCAAGAGCGAACCTGCTCTGCCCGAGCCCAAGTCTTGTGCATATTATTTAATATGTCTCGTTTCTTTTGTGTGTAGATCTGTTGTATTCAACTAGTAAGTGTAACTGAATTATTGCTGTGAATAAGTTTAAAGTTGAAGTTAAAATCATCATCACCAAATTTCATAAGTTTAGCTTTTAAAGTATTTGAATTGGGAAAATTTCTTGTACTTTTCCAAGTCACAATTGCTTGACCCTTACCCGCCCGATTTCTTGTAGCAATCTGCTGAACTTTACGAACTTTTTTTTCGCCTCCAATTGCAGGTCTGCGTACGTGCCATGCGAGGCACAGGGCTTGGACGCCGTCCAGCTGGCACTGGAGCAAATCGACATAGTGCGCCGGCTGTCGGACATGTACGCCAGGGAGACAGTATTGGCGACATCCTCGCAGGACATCGTGGCCACGCATAGACGCGGCATGCTGGCCTCACTGATCGGCATCGAGGGTGGCCACACCATCGGCTCGTCGCTGGGAGTGCTGCGCTCATTCTATTCGCTGGGTGCTCGCTACCTCAGTCTGACACATCGATGCGATGTGTCGTGGGCCGGGTCGAGTGCCTCGCCGCAGGAGCAGGGTCTGACGCCTTTTGGCAAGGCGATTGTGCGCGAAATGAATCGTCTGGGCATGATGATCGACCTGTCGCACAGCTCGGATGCCACGGCTCGTGATGTTCTTCAAGCAACGCGAGCGCCGGTAATATTTTCGCACTCAGCGGCACGGCAGCTGTGCAACTCGACGCGAAACGTGCCCGATGACATATTACGTCTGGTGGCCGAGAATGGGGGCCTCGTAATGCTGAGCTTTGACCCTGAGGACGTAGCCTGTGGCCGTCAGGCGAGATTGCAGGATGTGATAGAGCACATCAAGTATGTGCGAGCAATTGCGGGCATTCAACACATTGGCCTCGGCGCCGGCTACGATGGCATTGAAATGCCACCGCTGGGCTTGGAGGACGTGTCCAAGTACCCAGAGCTGTTGGCCGCCCTACTCGAGGATCACAACTGGAGCGAGGAGGATGTGGCTATGCTGGCGGGTCGCAATTTTCTGCGCATCATGGAAACCGTGGAGACGGTGCGTGACTATTGGAAACGTGCCGCCATTCAGCCCATCGAGCAGGCGGAGCCACAGCCGAAGACGCAGTGCACTTACATGTCGTCGTGACCACTGCCGCAGGCGGTACGAACGCGCCGCGATGAGCCCGCGACGATGGACAGAAGCTCAGCCAATCACACGGAATCTGCTTCGACGGATGCCCAGCACTGGCATCAATTGCAATCCCGGCCCGGCGCAAATCAAACGGAAGTGCAGCACGTGGCGATGGCAGCCACAACGATGCCAACCACATTCACAGTCAGCAGTGGACTTTTGCAGTAAGCTGCATCAAGCACACTTGTAATTCACCCAGACGAACGAGTGTTGTTAATGTCGGTTAAGTCGACTTAACGCTCTTCATTTATGTTATTTACTTAATACCATATGATCAAAATCCTGTGGCTATGCAACGGTAAATACTCGTAAAATATATACTCTGTACGTTAAGCGCAGGAATCAAAATGACAAAATGATAATATTTGTGGCGAAGAATTAAAATAAGTGTGTATTTAATGTAGACGCGTTGTATATCGATAAGTTATGCATAAACGAGGCAAAGGCATTCGTGGGTTTCACGCTTTATTTTACTGCTGATTAAAAGTCAATATTTAATTTGGTTGTAATCTATATCTCTACTTTAATTTATTCACTTTAATTTCATTTATTTTAATTTGTATGTCAACTGCACAATTTATCGCCACATAGATTTCGATTATTTTTAATTGCAACTCGTTATACACGATAACCATGCACGTACACACTCATGCATACAAAGTCAAAGGCAGAGCCAACACAAATGCGTGAATGAAACAAGCATATAATGAAACATGCATGTTCTGTATTTCACACGCTTGCCAAGGGAATTAGCATGCAGTGCAGACATGCGCTAGAAGGAGACGTATAGACAACTTCTGGACTTCGGCATGTCTAACACACTCGCACGTCTTGACACCACGTTGTTCTGGCACCTGCACTTAAAATCTGCAAGTCATCAAGTGGCAGGCGACAAACTCAAGTCGAGTCACACAGCACGTACTCGAAGCAGATTTTAACGAACTGCAACTGATTTTGTTGTGATTTAAAATTCATTCTTTAAAATTGTGTTTAATCAATAATGCTGCAGCTACTGATAAACAATGCTTGCAGTTAAATGTATTTTTTCTATTTTAATTTTATGTTTGCATTTCATTAATTATTGCGCGGCATATTAACAATTTAACATCGAGCGAATCGCATGGCAAGCAATTTGCAAACTGTATTATAAAATAAACAAGTTTAAATTGTCGACATAAGTAATACATATATTTGATCAAAAAGTATAATTATTCCTAATTAACACGAATAAATAATGTATTCATAGTAATTACGAGGCAACTCTTAATACCCATAAATTGAATGCAAATTGTCACAGTGTTGAATTGATAGTATCAATTCGATACACAAAAAAAAGAGAAAAAATAAAAATAGAAAAAAAATGTTAAAACAGTGCGAATTCTGTTTTTTTACCCACTTCCAATGAGTATACATACTTTGTATGCTGTATGATTGCAATTGTGCACTTGTAATTCTTACAGTCCTAGGTTAGAACACGACATATAAATATAATGATCACAAATGTTGTATGCGTTACTACACACACACTCTCACACATAGACACACAGGAAATATACAGAAATTCAGCATAATCGTATTTATAAATATTTAGGAAAGCAAACGCGAATATCTTATAGAAATAAATGCATTTCCATAAAATAAATCAAACTAAAAATCACCCAAATCACGCATTTTTTATTTCTGACTTTTTCAGCAAACTTAACTTAACTCAATATAACAAAAAAAAATAAGAAAAGTTGTTCCAACATGTTTGATCACTTGCAGTTATACAAACTCAATTGTTCCCTTCAACTTCTAAGGTTTATTACTCTGGGATTATTATAATAAATGCCTGATTTGGATAACTTCAAGCTCAGCACTCTCGACTGAATCACTCTTATCTGATTAACAAGGTTGCCAAGTACAACTACTTGGGACGCACGAAACTTAACTAGAACCATATTTTATGGGCAAGGGCCAAACACGAGAGATATAGGGATCTGTTTTATATAACTGTAAGAATAAGTGCTGAGACACACAGAATCGCAGTTTGTTGTCTGAGGCCATAAAAAACGTTAAGTGGTCGTAAATCAAAATTCAGCAAGCATGAGAAAAGTTCACCAAGTTCTTTCTATTTCATTCATTCCTTTTTTTTTGTGTTTTGTGATTTTTTTTTTCTTTTCTTCATTGCCGGTTTGGTCTTATTCCTGGTGCGCTTGTATTTATTTTCAACTATTTTCCGAGCATAAAAAGAAAATGCAACTAGCTTTCGCACAGTATGGCTAGAGCGCAAATAGAACCGGATATTGGCATTCGGGTCGGGAAAGAAGTTCAGTGCCGGCGCCTAAAGTCCTTAAACTTTGTTGCAGCACCAAGTAAATTCTATTCATTTACAGTCCATTGAAAGTTGCTTAAATTTTAACGAGAATAGGCAAACGTCATCCTCCCAACCAGCCCACCCACAGAATCATCTCTGCTAAGACAGCCAAGTCCAATCTTGGCTAACGATTCTTTGCGATGTCTCATGGGCCTTGACGGCGCCAACGCCATCAATGTCTGATAACAATGTATTTGTTGTTTACACGAGGACTTAAGGTTTTTTCTTCTGTGATACTCATAGCTTGCCACTTGGCATTGAACTTCCCAATCTCTCTTTCTGACTTCCCTGACCTATTCCTTGACCCGCCTCTTTGCCCACTCACTTCATTGTTTATCATTGTTGTTATTTCGGCTGCTGCAGCATAATAGAGACACTAATTGTTGTGCCACAAATGTCTTCAAAGTATTTGATATTGTTTTGCAGCTTTTTTAGCTTTATTTCCCATTACAGCACAAAGCAATTAAAGATGGCTCAATTTTCAGATACTCTCGCATTTGTTGAGTTTGCGGAACAAAGGCAATAATATTTATAAAGCCACTTACTTTGTCTTGATTACTTCGAAATTAATGCGAACTGTTAATTTGCCAAATGAAAGCATTACAACACAATTTCTTTGACCATTTTTTAATGAGGATTTTCGCTCTTGTTTCAATTTAATCTTTTAAAATGTGGAAGTAAGACAGTTTGACAATTTCAAGTAAAAAGATCAAATATTTGTCGTGCATTAATGGATTAACATTGTAGATAACACCTTTTCATTACTCGAAATGGATCAAAGGCGAGTTTATTATCGTTCTCTCTATCAATTTCGCATACATAGTAAGGAATAGCATAACTATTTAATCCAGGCGAGTAAGTATACAAAAGTTTATGGCTATAATTCTCATTAAATGTAATAACCTGTTGTTAAGGACACGTTAACGACAAGTTGGCAACAGGGCCGAAATAAAGTCGCTCGTTAACGGCCGTGTCGTCATCGCATAGCTTTCTCATTAACACGCCGTCCGGTTTCAATTTCCCGTTTAATTTCGTTTCATTAAAAATGCCTCCCCTATGGCACATTGTGTTCAAGTTTCAGCATTAATGGAAACTGTCATGCAGTTTGAGACCACTTCAGATCTCACCTCCCCTCCCCTCACCCTTCAGTCCATCGCGTTACCACGCGATGCTGTGGCTGTCATGGACGCAATACACCCAAAAAAGCGAGCAATAAACATTTTTGCCATGTCCGACTCTGCGGCAAGTTGATGGAAAAAATAATGCCTGATGACATTTATAATGACTAAAATCAGCAAGCATTGTTCTCTCTCTCTCTCGTTGTTGCTATTCATTTCGTTGGAGTGGAATTGCCACAATCGAAAATGTTGAGCTTCGCAATCATAAATGCCAGCAATTCATTTGGAAAAGTGATTTTCAGTCTGTCTGTTCATACACAATTATCTTCGCTGCTGCTTTTCGCTTTTATGCATAATTCCACAGCTTCTATAATACCTTCTATTGAAATTTCCATTCAATACTTCCATATTCAATTCAATATTCAAATTCTGCATTTAAGGTATTTCAAACTGAAATTTAGTATTTGTGTTAGCTCCTTGTCACCCAGGTTTTCTATTAGTCTAACGTGACAAGTCGCAAAGTCAACAAAATGACCGACCACACACACGAACTGAACTGAAAATGCCTGACAAGTGGCATCTCCTGTTGCCTGTTGGCTCTCTCATGCAATATTCACCCGCACGTCCATAAATTACGTATACGAACCGTAGTGCAATATGCAAATATGTAGAGAAATTTGATTTTTGCAGCCAAATACAGCCCACAGCGATTAAAAAGTAAATTAATGATATGCGAAATAAATTAAAATTTAATTAGGAAAGCCAAATTAATTAAAATATCATGTGCCAGGACTCGCATAAACTTCCGAATTGAAAATCAATAGCTAAAATAAAGCATTACCAACAATAATTGTAACATTGTGACTTTAATGAGGAATTAAATAAAATAGCAAACTTCAAGTTTTGCTTTATTCTTCAAGCCATACTTAATGCAGTCAAGAACTTGTGACTCAAACTCAAGGCAGCAAAATCATAATAATTAGATTGCAAATTATTGAATAAACCACACTTAGAAGGAAGAAGGACAAGTTTCATTGGCTCTTTGCTGGCTTTTCTAACCGAAGTAGCCGCAAGGACAGCCAGCATTAGAAATGCATATGTATATTTGCCCAAAAACCAAATTGGTCCTTAAAATGATGCAACGAGAGGCAAAGAGTTTTCTCCCCCAACACTCACCCAACTCATTCCCCTTTCAACTCACCCGCATGCATTGACATTTGCAAAACCCCAAAATTGTTGGCTGTGTGGCAAACCGAGCGACATCATTTGCAGGCAAAGCGCAGCAAGGCAAGTGCAATTAGGAAATTTGCAAAATTGTCTATTGCCCCCAGGCCACAGAACATGGCAAATCACAGAGCAGAGCCGAGAGATGTTCTCTTTGCATAGACACACCCCTAACACACACACACATAATATATACGTAGACAAGTTTGCAAGGAATAATGTGGGAAACTGAACATTCCTTGGTCTAGGTATTTGCATTGGCAAATAGTAGTCAATTATGGCATTATCTTGACGTAGTGCATCTTGGTCACATTTTGAATATGTTCGTACATTTTGTTTGATTAAAAATAATAATCATTAAATTGCAAATGATTTTAATAGTTAGCCATAACTGCTCAAATATAATATTGTAATTTCTAGCTATGATAGTCTTTGCATTTGTGCTGAGAATCCACTCACCACCTTCTGAGAATCCACTCACCATGTGTGCTTCACTGTCCATCATCAGCATATGTCTTAAGCCTTGTCCAGAACGTCGAGCATGCAGCTGTGCACACATTCCTAAGTAAGTATTTGTATTGTATTTGCAAGCAACAGAGAGATGGAAATAGGACACAAGAGGGCGAAAGCAAGGAGGGTCTCCACTCTGACAAGCTGCGAATTGTTTACGAGCACACACAAATGAGCAGTTGTAAAAGCGCCTGAACATAATTTAAGACGTTTCTGCATCTGCACTTGAGCTTACCACAACGAAATTGATTTACTTTTGCTACTGGCCAATTTGGCACGTACATTCCCTGGCCATGAAATGGCATCAGCATAGTTGGCCAAAACACATTTGTAATTAAGCGCTTGAGCGTCCCCAATGTGTAGTTAAGCCGTAACTGCCATAAATTTGACCTTTGTGGTGGTATCTAATGTGTTTGCTCTGCCATTTGTTGAGGAAATCACACAACACAATGAACACGATTATTGCACAAGGTGAAATCGCAAAAACAGAGTAAACAATTAATCGGTTCTATTAGCATATTGCCATTATATTAAATATGATTATTATTATTACAGCTTTTTGTTAATGTCTTGTTTATGGTTATTTATTCAATTAACTTGACGGCACAAATCAATCAATTACAGCTTACATTTATAATGCTATTACCAAGATAAATATTATTCATATTCCAATCAGGGTACAGATTTATAATTTTGTGCTTCCAAGAAATCTAAGTGACAGGCAGAAAAAAGGATCTTCCACCCGATAAAGTATATATATTCTTGATATATCCAATAATAGCTATAGTCTTTATGATTTCTTATTCCTAAATGTGATTGAGAACAGATAAAAAATGGTATACTTTGTATTTAGTACTATATCAATATACCAAATAAAGCCTTTGGTATATTTTTAGTATTTTGCCTTGTATTAATATGGTATATTTTAAAAATGAATACCCCACCGTTTTGCTTTTATTCAAAATAGGTAGCCGGTATCTTACAGTCAATCACACTGAAGCTTTCTTGCTTGTTATTTAGCATCTTATGCCTTCAGAAATATTTCATTTATTTACTACTATAGTATGTACGAGTATACTCAAAATCGGATATGCTCGTAAACATAAAAGTTATCTCCGAATTGCTATTTGTGGTTTAGCACCAAATCTGGCATTATATTTCACCCTCCAAGCTAGTAAAGGTGTTTGTTTATGAGTTTAAAGAACTTAATGTGTTTTGATAAGTATTTATGAGGGTGTAATAATGTGAAGAGCATAGAAAAGAGCTGAAAGTACGATTAAAACAATTCAATGTGTTAGCTCTCAATTAAAACGGAATTTGAGCTTACTTTGTTATTTTACCAAAAGACAAAGAAGCATAACTATTATTTATGCAGAATTGAAGAGGAAATAAGCATGTTCATATAATTTTCATATTTATTTTATTGACTTTTCTCGTGCAGAGCGACTTTTAATTCGCATTCAGATGAGTATGCAAATGTTATCTATGCAAAATATACTGCAGACTATCATATTCCATATAAAGTATCTAAACGCATGCACGTACGCAATATCAGGGAAATGCGATCCCTGAGGTCATCCTAAATACACATGAAATGAAAATATGGTTGCTGGCGGCACACATGAGATATTATTTCAACTCATATTTACGGCTGCAATATGCAATATTTAATTGGAAATTTAAAATACGTTGCGCACGCTACTGAAATTGGAGAACTTCCACTTAATTTCCTTTGGCTGTCAAAATCGCTCTTGTCACGAGCACTAATCGACAGGCCGGAGTACTTGTTGATGCAATGAGGGGGATATTCAGGAAGTGTCTGTCACTGTCACTGTCACGGGCAATACGACCATTCAACACTTGGCCACTTGGTCACACACTCTCGCACACACTCTCACACACACTCATAGATCGCACATCTAATTTCCATGTTGTCAGGCATGAAAGTGCTAGCTAGCAGTAGGGCTCTTGTGAAACTCGCTTTCGTTCGCCTATAGCCCGGACTGTTGTCGTTTCTGGTAATTTGGCCTGGGCCTGTGTGGCAGGCTTTAAAGCAGAACATGTACTCAAAGTGAAATGCATTTACACTTAACATACTTTCGCTTCGTTTGGGTATGGGTTTAGGTTTTGTGGGGAGGAGTTGCGCACCTGAACGACAATCAACAAGTTTTTGTTGTTATTGCTGGCAGTTTGCTGCTGATGCTGCCAGTTGCACTTGTAAAATGCATTTGCAGTTGCTGTTGAGTACAGAAAAACGGCTGCTCAGAGGAAGCGCTGCACAGCACAGGAAGATGTTAAAGAAGCTCGCACGCTTTTCCTGCGTCATAAAAAGCAGCTCCCCTCAACCACGCCCTTCCCTAAGGAGACGCATAGCGGAGGCAAACATCATAGCTTCGACATGTAAGGAAAAGGATATGCATGTACACTATGCACCTGCCAAGCAACGTGCCTAGCTGACTGGCGTATTGTCCATCTGGCAGGTCGTTATCTCGTGCAATATGACAATCTAGCCGTTGGCGTCGCTGAAGCAGAAACTGCAACAACACGCGCAGCCATAAAAGTTACTAACTTCATGGTCTCCCTGCTGCACAAGAATGTAAGCAACATGCGTGAGTAAGTGTGTGTGTGTTTGAGTGTGTACATGTAATGGCATATTCGAGTTAAGCGAAATAACATTTGCACTGCCCAGAACGACGCAGCACAGCCAGATTCTCAGCCATCAAGTATACGCACTGTTGCCCGAGACTGACTGACAGGTCCAGGCAAATATACATAAAGAAAATATTAAAGATGAATTACAACTACCGGATGCATATACGCAAGAGACCAAAAGACACGTCCAACAAAAGCTGCAAATACTTGCGCCATGTCTTAGCCACCTGCCGAAGAGAACAACCTTCGGAGGAGACATCTTCAGGCCAGCATATAGCAAGAGTACATAAAAACATACTCCGATGTATTTACCATATATACCCTACAGTCAAATAATTTTAAAGAAAAGTCTAGTAACCATATTAAGTAATACAAAATTTAACTTTTTGCTAGAATTGTTTCATTCCTTTTATTTAAAATACAAACATAATTCAAACCTAATTCGATTTTACAAAAAATAATAATTACAAGTAATATATTCTATAAACGCTTAGTGCAACTGACACATTGTTAATACAAATAAATGGTGAATTCAATTAACTACTTTAAATATTATATTATACTCATCACAAAGGGTATCAGTCAGTTGCCCTTTCTCCAACTAATTTTAATTAATTCATTTGCAGTGCAAATAATAATTTGCAGTTTCCCAGCATATTATAAATTCAATTAATATGAACGACACGAGAGAATGAATTTCGATAGCAATAAATTAATTGCTATTGAAACTGGCGATGAAAATTTGCCACAGGAAAGACTAAATGACACACAGAATGATGCAAAACTTTTTAGAGTATGTTTCTAAACGTTTTTCAAACAAATGAGTATTGAGCAACAAAGCAATAAACAAAAACGATTAAATTGAATATTGCAATTGAATGAGCTGAAAGAATAAAAGCATTGACAACATTGTCATTTCAACTAGAAGAGAGCTAGACATTGCACCAGCATGTGTTAATGATACTCTGTATTTAAAATCAAGAAATTTTTGTATATTTGTTTTAAGATAAATTTAAAAATTCTTCAGAACTTCACTTAACATTTTTATAATTTGATAAACTTATTACAATTTTAGTCAAAAAAAAATTATAATAATTATATGAATTCCTTTAAATTTTAAAGAGTATACTCGACATCTTTCAACTCGAAAAAGAATTATTCCTTTGATTGCTTTTAGTTTTTCAATTTTCTAAAGGCCATTGGCGAGCATTGCTTTGAAATAGAAATGGCAAAAGAATGAAAGATGTGGCAACCGGAGATGGTTTGTTTCAAGACAAAAATTCATTCGCATGAAAGCCACTTAATTTGTTTTTCTACTTGAATAACGTTTGTACGCGTATTCGCGTACTTGCGACGCATCCGCCGGAAATACACACACTTACACACACAGACAAACACAGACAGACAGTAAGACTATCGGCCTGTTCATTTACTGTTCATGCATGACCACGTCAACATTTTCGCTCCTCATTCGTTTTCAGCACTCGCATTGCTTACACTTCCGGCGCCGCCTTTTTTTCTTCTTTAGCAGCGAGCTGCCAAGTCGACTCGTGGCCGACTCAAGAGCCTCTGGGTGGCTTCAAAAAACATTTCCAATTCGATTTTTTGCCAATTGCTCGCCTCTCTGCCGCGCTGCCTCTTGCCACCCCGTCTCTATGTATCTGCATATGACGAATATGCGTACGTGATGCTGTCGTCGCTCATACGCTCCGTGGGACGCACTCTGTGTGTGTGGCTTTCTTTGTTCGTTCTGTTTCTGCCCGCAGTCAAATGAATATTTTGAAAATTTCACCACTCCCTGGTTGAAATTTATTTTCCATTTTGCATATTTTGTGGGTAATTTCGGAAAGAGTGTCGAGATGCTCTTGCATCTTGCCAAGCATTTATCCTTTCGCTCAGCACACACCACTACATCATACGTAAAGTACATATTTTAGGATTTTCCGCTTATCAACATAATTTGATATTAGAAAAAAGCTAATTTTATGTGTAAGTATACTATCAGTCCATGCAAGCAACCAATCGATACTTTGATTATTATTCGTATCTAAAGAGTATTCACGAAGGCTGGAGAAATGAACAGGCAGACTGTCGCAGGGCATTCCTTTGTTCATTGTTTTCAACGTCAAATCGTTCACGTAAAATATTCATACGTTTCCTCGGCGGTTTTTGGCTCTCAAGTGTTTGCAATTCAATTACAATTCAATTGATTTTCGTCTGCGGGCCCAATCTGCCAGACTGGCGTTTCGTTTCGGTTTCGTTTCGGTTTCGTCTTGTGGCCCTATGCCCTATGCCCTCAGTGCTCTCTTGGCTGGGCTTGGCCTCGATTTTGTGCAGCACGGGCATTGGATACAATTTATGACTTCAGATAGACACGTGCCTCAATCAGATACTAAGAGAAACATGCAACTGCTGTGGAATACAAAAACAGAGAGAGCTGCTTCTTCAAAATTTAATTTGTCTTGTGACTTGAGATGCTAGTAAACATCCTGACTCTTTCTGCACACAATGTGGGATCACTTTGAGCTACTAGCTACTTGGGTAATACTCCTCACTAAAATGCAATGTAAGTACGACTGTCTCGTAATTGTAATTGGGAAAATCGAATAAGGTTTCTTACTCTGGATGCTGCAGCAAAGGCTACTCTACTCAATAAGTATTTCCTTCTTCCAAGAAGTCGTTGGGTGGGCAGCCACCACAAGTATCTATCGGATACGTAGACAGGACGTAAGAGCGTGTATGTGAGCATTTTTTTAAGAAAGAGTATGTCGGTCGGGTAGTGGCAAAGAAGGAGAATGTGAAGGAGAAGCTGGCTTCACAGTTTCTCTTTCTATTGGCATTAGGTCATGTGCGCTTACGCGTACGCCAATTCCTTCAAGTAAATAAAGGCTTTACAAGGGAAATAAATAAAATTAAATGGGAAAACGAAAATCCATCTCCCCACTCTTGCACTGACATTGCCAATGGGTTGAAACCAAATCACAGTCACTGCCAAAATAATCTTCGTTGCTGTCTGACTGAAATAAATAAACTTTTCGATTTTATCAAATCCACAAAATTTGGCATTCAAATTTATTTAAGAGCTTGGTAACATCATTACAATCCAACATGCCGACAACTAACGATCAATTTGTCCTTTTGGCCTAGATTAAATCAATACATAGATTGTCTGTGGTTTAGTTGTGATTGATTGACTGGAGTATAGCAACTGTCAACAATGGACGATGATCTTCAAGTTCCTTTTTTTAATCTACTGCATATTTCCAACCGGTTTCTGTTGCTTCCTTTACTCAGTGTTGGAGAGTAAAAAAGGAACTGCAAACAGCAACTCGTCAAGAGCTTGCTCAACATACATGCAGCAGTCGCTGTTGAGTTTATCGATTTGCTCATTTGCATACTCGTCCTTATTCTTAGTTGTGTTACATACATATTCGACAAGACAAAGGCGGAACGAAGGCGTAAGTTATAACTTGATTTAAAGAATCTTTGACCAGGAATTTAAGAGTAACAAAATTTTATGGTCCAAACAAACGCTAAGACTTGACATTTTTTGTCCGAAATAAGGTTTTTATATATTTAATAAAATTAATATAGATCAACTAATTACATTTTTTTAATAAATTTACTGAAGTTTTTCTTAAGAATGTGAAATTAATAAATTAAGTACGAAATAGAGACTTAAAGCATAAATCGATTTAAAAATTTATATATTTACGAGTTATACAGGCATGTTCCGGTATTCACTTTTCTTTTTCGTTTTCGTTTTGGGACCAAAACCGAGATTTTCGTTGTGAGGTGCTCCGGTTTTCAAAAGTTTTTGTAACCTTTTTGCTATCGGAACGTTTCATTTTTTACCGCTGAAACAGCTGACTTGTGAAAAAAACGAAAACGAAAACCAAAAGTGAATACCGGAGCATGCCTGATGGAGTAGACATCTGATAAGTTTGTATTGCCTACTTTTAGGTATACTTCTGTTAAATTTAACATACATACATTCCCTATTTATAGAAGGGTATTATAACTTTGTGCCGGCAGGAAATGTATGTAACAGGTAGAAGGAGGCATCTCCGACCCTATAAAGTATATATATTCTTGATCAGCGTCAACACTGGATCTCAGAGACTATAAGAGATTGAGCTATAATTTTCGACAGCATTTGTTCTGTTTGCACGCAGATCAAGTTTGTTTCAAATTTTTGCCACGCCTACTTCCGCCCCCGCAAAACAAAAAAATCGAATAACAAGCGTAGTTTTAAAGCTAGAGTTACGAATGTTGGTATATACAGTAAGAACTATGTTGTAGTAGTTTTCATTCCTTGGTTGCGATCAGATAAAAATTGTCGAAGTTATTAAAGAAATATTTTTGTATGAGCATAAACGCCTACTTACTAGGGATCTTAGTTGCTTTGGCTGACAATCTGGTATATTGTACCGTCTATGGTATATTTTGAATGCGGTACTATGTCGATATACAAAATATACCGTTTGGTATATTTTTAGTGTTTTGTAGTATATTCGGTATATTTTGAGAAAATACCGTAAATATATATTTCTTTTATTCAAAATGGGTAGCGGGTATCTCACAGTCGAGTACACTCGACTGTAGCTTTCTTACTTGTTTTGGGCTGTGTTTATTTTTTACCAAGCAGCACTACAACATTTAATGAAAGATAGCTAAAAACAATCCACAGTAAAAAGTATTCATATATAATGCATGTATTACTCACATTAAATTAAAATATATGTATTCATTTGAAATGCTAATTTCTGTGAATGCGTCATTTCGATTCATAATCTTAGTTCATAGCCACTAGAAAACAGAAAGGTTTACAAAATAGTATAATACATAAGCATTCAAATAAACCTGGAAATTTGCTCACAATCAACTCAGAAATAACATTTTATTAAAAACATCATTGTAATGTATTGCATATGTGATTTTGATCCATTTTATCAATTATTGGTATTCCTCTCAACAATTAAAAAAAATGAAGCAAACAAAACAATGACACACGATTCTCTTCGGGATTTTTAAGTTGATAATTTCACAGCATAGTACTATATTTTTGGAGTAGACATCTGTTAAGTTTGTATTGAACGACGATGAAAATTGTGTCGAATTGTGGTACGTTAATGACGAGCACCCAATGAATGATGATTATTGTCTAGAGAAACAATACTTTATTTGCGGGTACTAAGATTAAGTAAACAAATATATAATACATTAATACACATTCTTATATACACTTTTTGTTACTTAAATTAATTACAAACTTTTCATTTATTTGAAAATGTCGTTGCTGAAGAGCACATAAGTCACAAATATGATTTATTGTTTTAAAGATTACGTATAAAATATATCTCAAGCAAATAATGATTGAGCTCTTTGTATATTTGAATATTACTAACAGCAATTTGTTAAATATTTCTTGTCTTAGTTATACGAATTAACACTTTACAGAATATAAAAGAAAAATAAAAGGTTTTATTTCCATTGTGTTTAATATATTGATATAGATGTTGGAAAATATCTATGAAATTTACCCAAATTTAATCTTCTATAAGTTGATAGGACCGAGTTTTTATGATTTGTGGAAGCCCCAAAACAGAAATAGTAGGAAGTATATTGTATATTGATTCCATAAAGCATATATGTTCGAGTATGTAAGTAGATTTGGAATATGTATTATATTACATATGTAAATACCACAGCATAAACAGTGACGATTTAAATACTTTTCGTTAGCGTATTTCGTAAAGCATTGCTGTTTAATATAAATACATATGTATATGGTATATATGACGTAGACTCCTTATCTCAGTTATTGGTACTAGAATTCTAGACGTTCCTACAATGGCGTTCCAATGCGTTTGTTGTTGTTGTTGCAGATTATTATAACTGAAACGTTAATTTTTGTGTATGAGTCATTTCGATTTTGTTTACTTGTTTGTTGCTACGTATTAACATTTATAAAAGAAAATTAGGAAACTCCGAAATGCATCCATTTGAAGAAAAAATAAACTACAGTCAAGTGTGCAAAACGGTGCGGCATTATTCTTAAAATATACCAAATGAATACACCGTAAAAGTACTTAAATGTACAAAAGATTTAGTAATGCATTTAACACATATAACACAATATACCATATTGTCTACACAAAGCGACTAAAACCCGATTGCAAAAAGCGTTTTTTGTCATACAAAAGTAATTCTTAAAACACATCTACAATTTTTATCTGATCACTTCAAAATTTTCAGGCATCATAATAGTTTAGTTTTTATTGGATTATCCCGATTAATAAGTAATGTCTTTTAGTCTTTTAGAGCTAGGTATTCATACGGACAGACATTTCAGCTGTTGAAGTTGATTAAGAATATATAAACTCTATACAAAGTTTGAATATTATCCTTCCCTATGTGTATCAGGTATAAGAATGTGTGCTAGTTGCTAAGTCTCTTTGTCATTTGTGAAAACTGAAGGTATATTTTATATATTAAATTGGAAGAAAGTATAAAGTATGATCCCATAAACTATATGTGTATGTATATACATTTATAAATATCATCGTGATAATAGTGATAATTTTAATAATTCCCCTTGACCTTTTAAGACATTGCTCTTAGTAATGTACATATACTATATGTATGTATGTGATTTGCACACCTTATCTGAGTTATTGGTATTCGCCAATCTATGTTCCCATTTCAATTGTTTAATTCTAAGCATCAGCTCAATTCCTCAATTTTTGCACATTCTTAGTAATCAAATAAAACAATGACACACATCTGTGTTTTGGTTTTGATATTGATAACCTTAAGAATAAATGCAAAAATAATTCGCAAAACGTAGTCTTTTTGGGTATTTAAGTGCTGCTGATTTCCGAAACATCTTCAGTTCCTCTCACACTCTTCACTTTGTGCAAAATGAACAAACTATTCTTTGGTGTCCTTGTGTCAATCCTTGTTGCCTATGGCAGTGTAGATGTAAGAGCGATTTAAGAATATTTTCGAGATGATCTCAAACTAAATCGACTTTTCCAACTCTATATTAAATTACAGTGCAGAGTCGTTGGCTCGCCTTATCAACTAATTGGTTCAAAATATTATTATATTGAACGATCCGAAGAAGTCACTTGGTTTGGAGCACTTCACAAATGTCAGGCAATTGGTGGACATTTGCTTAGTATCAAAAATCAAACCGAATTCGACGCAATCAAGAGCAAACTGGAAGTGGAAAAGGATTATTGGATCGACATTAACGATTTAACTAAGGAGGGAGAATTCCTTTCAGTGGTAACTGGTCGAAATGCGACGTATTTCAGTTGGCATGAAGATGAACCGAACAACGGTGGTGACGATGAAAATTGTGTCGAATTGTGGTACGTTAATGACGAGCACCTGATGAATGATGATTATTGTCTAGAGAAAGAATTCTTTATTTGTGAACCCAAAGACCAAATTTGAGTAAGCAATGAGTTCTTAATAAATATGAAAAATATGCACTATTGATGAAGAATTGAATTAAATTTGTCTGTTGTTCGACAGTGAGTACTGTGTAGTTGCTCATGAGCACATAAATGTGGCAAGTATATTTTTCTCTAGCTATCTCTATTCATATATGTTTATGAATACTTATATGATGACTGATTTGCACTTCACAAATTTTTCTAACAGCAAGAGATAAGCAGCAATGTTTCACTCATATTTATAGGGTCAAAAAGAGTCTGACCTTCGTTTATATTATATTATAAAATCAGAGTTTCGGACTGCGTTGCTGACCATAACAGCTTTTTGTTAAATCAGTGAACTACTGTCTTAATCATGGAAATGGCGAGGACAAAATGCCCTTAATGACCTCGTCTGCAATAAATGAAACACAAATTACAATTAAAATACATTCATCGATTTGTCAAGTAGCAAAAAGAGAATGATACCGAACATTAGTATGCCCCAAAAGGCCAATGGGCCTAGCCATAATTTTGTGTACTGCGCACTTAATTTTTCCCTCACTCATTTGCTCTCATCTTAATTAAGGGGCAGGTGGCGGAGGCTGCGCTAGAGTCATGCCAACGTAGCTAGAAATCAATTAAATGTTTGGAAAATGGCAGCTCAATGGGCTCAGGTACATTCAAAGCAATTCAAAGAAAAAGAGAGAGCACTGACAACGCAAAATGGATACTCGCAGCATATACTACGTATTTATTGAGGGTTCTCTGCGCGCCTAAAATACGCCCGAGGGAGTCATTTGGCAGAGCGAAGAGTGGCCCAATATCAGACGGGAATGCTGGGACACAAGTACTCGTATCACGACCGAAGTTCTCTACGCTTTTGTCAATTATCAGTTCCCTCGAACATCTTTTATTTATTGTTTGCCCGCCCGTTGAAACGTGTCCCTCTTTGCAGTGGATTTTTACAGCTTCGGCGGTACCGCAAAAACTCTACCTTCTGTGCATGCTATTCGATTTTAGCTGTCGCAATTGAATAGCAGCATTGTTCAGTGCGTGCATTTCCATTCACACATTCTTTGGTGAAAAGGTCTATTGTCTGTTCGCCATTCGCCAAAAATAAAAGGCAATATTGTGTATACGTACGACGTTTATGAACGTATACGTAACGTGCGCATGGAAATTAATAGATTGAATCTTTACGGTCACTGGAATTGAATAACAATAAACCATATTAAAATTGTATACATTTTTTAATTGACATAAAATGAAAGTGCAGCTCAAATGGATCTCCAAATGTAAAAGAAACATGTGTATTGTTTAATTATTGTATCCATTGTGTGAGAACTTTTGTTAAATTGTATGCACATTTCGTAGTTTGAAGTAATATGCAATATTTGAAATATACAAAAATATGTAAAATTAAATTTAAAGAATATTCTTCTAAGCGTTTAAAGGAATTTTAATTAGTTTTCGTAAACACTATTTGGCTGGATGTGAGAATAGGCTGGCTGCATGTTATACTATTACAAAATATAAAAAAAATTCTTTGTCAGCAATAATGCCATCGCTTTCAAGATTTTATGGGACAGCGGAAGGAAGAGTGCTCGCTGTAGAGATTTTACACCCGGAAGCCGAGTCGAGGTAGTCAAAATTACAAATATTTTTGGGGCCATGAACACAGCACACAATACAACGTCGACTGTCATGTCAAAGGGCGCTTAACGCATGTTGGCAAGAGAAAGGAAGGGGGAAGTAAGTGGAGGTTAGGTAGGCTGGCTACCTGTAGGTGACATGTCCATGTCAAAGCTTAGAAATGGCGCAACAGCCGCCATAAGCTTGCTTTCGCCAGTGTCGTGTGAGGTCGTAAAAGGACGACAGGCTGGCGACTAACATTTGTTGATGCGCACTTCCGCCAGTTGCCATTTTCACCAGTTTTGCCAGAGTTTTGCCAGTGTTGCCACCAATTTGCTTTGTTGTCAGCCTCACTCGTTCTCTTTATGAACTGTGAACACAGTTTTTTTTCCATTCGCATGCTTCACGACTTTCCCTCTGCCTGAGTTTCTCTTTTGTACTGTTATTGTCATTGTTTTGGGGAACATGTTGCCCGTGTCTGTTGTGGTCAGATTTTCGCCCAACGCACATTGTACTCGTGCAGCCTTATCATCATCATCGGTAATGGGTTTCAAGGATATGCGTAAACATTTTACTGTATCTTAAGGTTTAGCTTAATGGCTGCTGAACTTGCTCTTTGCATGCGGCTGTACTCCAAAGTAATGCCCGATTGACACTATCAATAACCCTCAGTACTCAGCTCGCTAAACTCTGGCGATATCAGCAGATCGAAGATACTGCCATGCTATGTACTATGTAAAACGCACGCAGTCATAAATTATGCGGCCATGCGAAACACTTACGCGAAGCTTTAAATTTCAAGCGTCATTAGGAGGGAAACTATGTGAGCTTGTATATTGGCAATTTGTTATTGAACCTTAGCACAGCAGCATTTTCGCGTCGTCTCCTCTTTTTGTATACCCCACAAAATCGATTTTAATAAAGGATGTATCACATTTTAGAATCACTTTAACAGCGTGAAAGTAATTCAAAATGTAGCAAAAAGACAAAACTTTTTATACCTGCTACCCATAGGGTAGGAAAGATATGTAAAAGGTAACTTTATGGTACATCTTGAATGTAGTTCTATATCAATATACCAAATATAGCATTTTGTATATTTTTAGTATTTTTGTGAAATATAAAATCGGTATATTTTAAGAAAGAATACCGCCCTATTTTGCTTTAATTAATAGTCGACTGCAGCTTTCATACTTGTTTTTATCATTTGCTGTCTTTACAAGTTTCGTTCAGCGGAATATGTTTTTCTTTTTAAATTTTGCAGCTGATAAAAAATAGCACTGATATCTAGAAATACAATAACAACTAAAAGTTTTAATTTTTATATATAAATAAATGTGCTGATATAATTTTAATACATTTATCATTTCCTTATAAATCTCATATTTTGATGTTGAATTTTATAGATTGAAATACGAGTAATAATCATAGCAAATAATTAATCGAAAACATCACAAAATTGTATAAAATTTTTCAACTTTCAGCAGTTTAGATCTAAATAATTTTCGGTCGGTGCGTAAATTGAATAGAAATGCATACATCAGACTTTTATTTATTTGCTTATTGGAGCCAGGAAGTTGAGCTGCTGTCAACTCTGGGCTCATTTGCATTTGTGTCGCTGCCTTTTTGATATTGACTCAGGACTGCGTCTGTGGCTATGAGTAGTGAACAATTTGCATATGAAATGCTCTCGCACTCGCTTGTGTGCCATTGATATACTATACTATATTTGTATATATGGTTTATCAAAATGCCAAAAATGCACAACAGAATGGAAAACTAAAATAGCAGTGACAACAAAAGGTTCAGAGGACAACAATGGCAAGCAGCAGGCAGCGTGCAGCGTTCACAGGATATCGCCAACTGACAAGTGACATTTTTTCAAATTGAATTTTTCATTGGGATCGGGTTATGTACATAGCATAGACTACTTGATATGGTCCAGTTGAAGCACTCGCAACTCCGAACAGAGCTGAGTACACTTGGCTCTAGCTGTCAGTTTTACTAATTCCGGGTGTCAGAAGCAAGCAGCTTAGAGAGCTCACACTCACAGTTTTAGACAACAAGTTTTAAAATATTGTTCACCAAATCAATGCAAAATTGTACTTGTGGTGCTGCCAGTGGCATATTTGAAATGGATTCCAACTATAATGTGATTCTGCTGCCCATCATAACGGCCGTTATGCTGAGCTACAATCGTCCAGTGTCGCTGGACGAGATCGCCGATGGAGTTATGGCATTGCTCAGTTCGCAGCGTGAGAAGATCAGTCCAATGACATCGAACAGCATCGAGAGCACATCCGATGCTTCGTATGCAAAAATCTCACCGGCACACCGCAAAAAGAAGTGAATTGATTGATTAACAAACATTTTTAGGTTTTCATATTTAAGAATTTGTAAATTTTTTTACGCATTTTTTTTAAAATGAAACCTTACAACACAATTGAACCGCATCTTTCAGCGTTTATTGTTGCAGTATAATAGACAATGTTGCTGTAGCCGCTGCTGCCGCATGTTTAAAAAGTTTTTACATCCACATTTCAGCGGAGCGAAATTTTTATACCCGCTACCCACAGGGTAGAAGGGTATTATAACTTTGTGCCGGCAGGAAATGTATGTAACAGGTAGAAGGAGGCATCTCCGACCCTATAAAGTATATATATTCTTGATCAGCGTCAACAGCCGAGGCGATATAGCCATGTCCGTCTGTCCGTCCGTCCGTCTGTCCGTCTGTCCGTATGAACACCTAGATCTCAGAGACTATAAGAGATAGAGCTATAATTTTTTTCGACAGCATTTGTTATGTTTGCACGCAGATCAAGTTTGTTTCAAATTTTTGCCACGCCCACTTCCGCCCCTGCAAATCAAAAAAATCGAATAACAAGCGTAATTTAAAAGCTAGAGTTACGATTTTGGTATATACAGTAATAACTATAGTATTTATGATCCCTGAAAATTTGGTTGCGATCAAATAGAAATTGTCGAAGTTATTAAATAAATACTTTTGTATGGGCAAAAACGCCTACTTACTAGGGGTCTGAGTTGCTTTGGCTGACAATCTGGTATATTGTGCCGTCTATGGTATATTTTGAATGCGGTTCTATATCGATATACCACATATATTATTTTGTATATTTTTAGTAATTTTGCAGTATATTTGGTATATTTTGAGAATAATACCGCAAAATATATTGCTTTTATTCAAAATGGGTAGCGGGTATCTCACAGTCGAGTTCACTCGACTGTAGCTTTCTTACTTGTTTTTTATGTTTCGCATTAAACGGGCCACAACTGAGCACACATTGTCTGTGTATGAAAAAGATAAAAGTAACTTTCGAAGAAATTTCGAATTTAAATTTATTCGCAAAATAAAGGTAGCTACCGCTCATCGATCGCTTAAATGTGGAAACTTAGTATTAATATTCGCTAGGTTGCATGTATTCTGAAGATGAAAAAAGGGTGTATATTTTAATCAATCCAATTGTATGTTATATTATATATTATTTATATAATATATTTTTATATTTTCACTATTTTTATCCTCTAAAATTCTAAATTCGGTTGAGGGGAAAAATTAATGGTAATGATATAAACCTAAACCGTAAAAATTTAAAAAATAAGTAAAAATTACTTACTGGATTATAATTATATTTTGAGGTAAGATAGATTGATGGATTGATAAAAATTCGTTATTTATTTGGTTTGTGTACGAGTTTGTAAATTTTTGCAATTACCTTAAAACAGTAAAATCATTATTTGCTTTAATTAAAGTGCTAATTAACAGCTGTAATATATGTGTTTTTCATATACATATATTGATATATGTTAACTATTTTTATCCTCCAAAGGAACTCTATAGTTTTGGTCTGGGAATACCTCATCCCATTCAGATAAGAAAACGTCTTCGTTAAGTGTGTAAATGTCTAAACTCAAATCATGTTCATCTTCTAAAAAATGAGTCTAAATTGGAGAAGAGTTCACATTCTTCATTCAATATAAGCTACACAAAATGCAGATTATATATTAATATATTATATTACATATACATTCATATTTTAATTATTTGCATCTTTTAAAATACAAATGTCTAAATGGGGCTGATGGGAAAGAAGCGCGAGAACCTCAACCAATCCAGATTAGTGTTGCCCACTTGTAAATCAATTGGCGTTGGCAAAACTTCATTCACTTCCTGCTCAGGTGCTGCTTTCGGTGGTTCCACAAAGCTCATTTCCAGTGTTCCACCACTCACCGGATCATCAACTCCCCTGGCAATGCTGCGCAGCACTGCATCAATACTTCTGGTAGGTTCACTCGACGTACTCAACATTGGCTGCTCCACGTCGGGCAATCTCTTCTCCAGCTTCGAGTGCTGCGCATAAATTGTATACGCTGCCTCATCGAACGGTTTCCCATGTTTGGTATAGATCCGCAATGTCTTTGAGCGTAGTTTCTGACGCTGCGCTGCGTCTCGGATCGTGACCTCAATGGCCACCACGGCAATGGCGCACTGACTGTGCTTCAAGTGAAAGCCATCTGTCTGACAGCTGCTGATCACAGCTTTGATCACCTCGCCACTGTCAACCCTTCTGCCCAGTTGGGCAGTCAGTGCAATTGCAATACTCGCGATCTTTTGAGGTGCAAACACAGCTCGAGCCAATGGTGTCAACAGTACCTTGTCCCTCGGATTATGCTGATCTGGCAGTATGGAACATAATTTACTTGCCGCCAAGAGTCCAGCCTGCTTGAGGGTTAGATAAAGCTTTTGTTGCTGAACACGCGGATTCACGTTGATGGGATTCTTAAAAGTGTAGGAATAGATGAAAACACTGCCGCCACCGTTGAACATGAGACGCCACATCTGGCCTGATCCGCTCTGTTTAATCTGCCGCATCTTTGGTCCCAGCTCGAAAAGCACTTTGTTTGCAAAGTCCAAGCTCTGTGATGTGCCAGGCTCAGACCGTTGAAAGTCGGGGCAAATTTCGCTGAATGTTGCACAAAGTTTCGCATAATCGAAACCATTTTGGGTTCGTATCACTCCGCTTGCCATAACTCCACTGCGAAGTGAAATTCAAGATCAAATGTAAACACAAAACTTGGTTCCACAAACGTGCCGCAATGCATAACAAATCCACTTAAGCGATAGAAATTTATGAGATCTTTCGCTCTTGACGGCCAAACAACGATTGTTGTTTCGCGTTCAGCTCTCGAATCAAAATACTGCAATCGCCAATGTTTTGACTTCTCAGAGAGTCACATAGGAAAGTATGCACAAACAACAAAGTTCTCCTTTTGTTTATAGATTGTGTATTGAGAACGTTCGTTGATCCGTCAAACCGACGGCTTTTACTCGTCAATCTCAGCATTTTTAAGGGCTTGTATTTTTATGCCCGCTACTCATAGAGTAGATGGGTACATACCACATAATAACTATAGTCTTTATGAACCTGAATATTGGTTGCGATAAGATAAAAATCTTAGATCTTATTCAGAAAATAATTGATTATGACAAGACAATTTGACAATTTGGTATATTTTTTGCTTTTTGGTATTTATGTATATGTGTATTGATATACCAAAGATACACTTTAGTATATTTTAGTACGTTTTCAGTATATTAATTTGGTAGCGGGTATCGCACATTCGAGCTCACTCTATTGAAATTTTCTTATTGTTTGAGTTTGCTTACTATATACATATATGTACGTGCAGTATATATTGATGCTGTAGAGGATAGAATAAAGAAATGATAAACGTGCACAATCACAGAAAAAAAATATTACAACTTTAAAATAGATTAACAAAATAGCAGCGATACTGGAGCGTGCAAAAATCAAAAAGTCACAACTTGTCGTTAAAGTGACTAACATAAAATTTCAAGCTTTTTTACAATATTATTTTAAATAATTATACCTTATTTAGTTTCGTCTTTATGTTGTGTTAGGAAATCTTGAAGTCGAGCATTCCTCAATAGCAGCTTCTCAATTTTCTCCAGGCCTCAAGCAGTTATCAACACTGTGCGTATGAATATGTTATGTTACATATGTATATGCATATATTCGAATATATATTCATACAGCGTATCTGCTGAGTCAACCAGCTAGTGTGTCGATCCATCGTTGCTCAGTTGGAGTTCGTACATCGAAAGGAAACATTGTATTACCAGAGAGTGTCTAGAGACTTGATGTAAGTATAAAACAATAAATAAAGAAACAATAGTTTAACTAAAGCCACGTAATTGAAATTTATGCAGAAAAACAATCGAGATGAGCAAATGCATTTTTGATTTCAAAAAATTAATGCACACATTCATCGAAATCTGTCCCGATTTTATGGACGAACCGGACTTTAAGACCGCCACCGAGAGTCGCCGCTTCGCCGAGCAGGTGATCTTCGAGTGCAGCAAGGAAGCGCATCTGGCCAAGCACATGGGCGTGGACAAAACATGGCGAATTCGATTGGATACGCATAACGCACAAGGCAGAAGGATCAGCCCGGAGGTGATTATTACAGCGCATGTTAGAAAAACGCCCCCGGTCTATCAACCATTTGTGCTCGACGGCTGTCTTAAGCTCACCTTCAAGCAGGCAAGTCTCTTGGCCGTGGCCAAATATTGCCAAATGGTTCCCTATCTAGTGGAGCGCAATCAGATCGTGCTCACACCCTTTGCCGGCGCCGTGTTTACCCACAATGATATACCCCGACTGGCTTTGGCATTGGGCGAACCGGTGGATAAGACGTTGATGGCAGTGATCAGCAGTTGCCAAACCGATGGCTACTTCCTGGAGCATAGTCGTTGCTATATTGCGCTGCGTGCTCTGCAAAAAACGATCGTTGATCGCTCTATGCGTGCTTCGCTGCTCATGAAAACCATGAGAATGTATCAGCTACATGGCAAAGATTTCGATCTGCCCAAATACATTATAGTCTGTCGATTTGTACGCACCGACAGCAATGCAAATACTTCGTCATCCGCTGAGTTGGACTATCTGCTCAAAGAGATAATGACATTAGGTATTGTCACCGCATCGGATCCGGCCCCAGCTGTTGCTTCGAATTCTAAGAAACCAGCTATGCGATGCGCTGCAAACTTCAGCAACAAAGCGACAAAATGAAGATGTCAGCTGGAAGTGTCAGCATATTTGGTGCGCTGTTGTTGAGCATAGACAAAAGCAAAGTTAAGTTGCATTTTTCAAGCACTTTCGTGTTTTTGTAAACAATAGAGAACTTTTCTGGTTGGTAAACCGCAAAACTTAAGAGCGCTTGCCACATTTTACTTCTTAATTTGTACCGACCATTCGGCTCTCTATCAAAACCAAGTGGGTACTTTAATCAAATATAAATAAGTTATTCAAACGTTCTTAACACGATAAAGAAAATCACTTTAAAAAATACAAATCACATATTCAAACGTATTAAACATAATACAAAAAAATATTTTAAAAAAATCAACCCAAAAAAAAAAAAAAAAAATTATATGTATACATATAAATTAAAAAGTTCTGCTTTCAGAAAAAACTTTTCATTTAAAAATATGAAAGCAGTTACTTAATTTTCAACAATATTATTATGATCTTATTTTACTTTTATAAGTATTTTCCTGTTTTCAGAAAAAAAATCTTTTATATAAACAAAAATGTTTATAGATAATTATGAAAACAGTTATTACTTCCAAAAAAATATTACTTTACTTACATACTTTATTTTTTCAATAATATTTTGTCTTTTTATATTGTATACACAAATGTTAAGCAATTTTTTGTTCAATAAAAAGCAAATATTTGGAAAATTTAAGAAATACATAATTAAGACATCGTGTCTTGGCAATGGCATGAAGGGAGTTCGAAATCCGTGCTTTAAGTTTTCTTTGTTGGACGCCATTTGAAAGCGGACACGACAGAGCTTACGTTGAGATTTCAGCTTGTTCTTTGTGGTGTTGTCTGGTTGAAGTTTTGCTAGGAGTTTTGTTGCTGTGGCGACGCCAAAGCCACTCAAAGATTATTGCGCGTCGTGGTCAGAAGTGGAAGTGGAAGTGGATGTGGAACTGGACACAGACCCTTTTGCGGTCTCTGCGTCGCTAAAGAAAACTTTGTCCACTGTTGTTGTTGTTGTCGTTGCCACTGTTGCTGTTGCTTTTGTAGTAGTCACAGTATATGCCAACGCCGAAAAGCCTTTAAGTTGGCGAAGGATATCGCAAAAACAAGGCATTAAGGAATATGTATCTGAGAAGTGTCTAAAGAAAACAAAATGCATAGTTGATAAGCGTAAAGGGACCTAAAGGGAGCTAAATATCCAGCAGCAAACGACACGTGTCTTGTCCCACAGCATCGAGCAAATGGAAAACATAAATATTATTAAAAAGCACCGACGTTGGGTCTATCATTATATTAATTATGTCGTCGCACATGCACATGTTAAATATTTATGAATTTAAAATTCTTTTAAAGTTGTTAAACGGAAATTCTTTATTCTTTTCGTGGCCTTCTTCGTCGTATTAAATTATATTTAAAATGAGGTAAGTTTATACTATTTATTTTCACTGATGTGACATTTAATGCGTACTTTCATCTGGTTCAATTACTGCATAATTAAATAGTAATTATTGCTGCCATTCACAAGCATCAGCATATGTACGTTATGTATATATCTACAATGTGGATGCATGGGTGTGTTGTATGGCAAAACACATCAGTTGCCATTACAGCCACAACCAGAGTAATCAATCATATTTACAATTACTAATGTAAATTGACGTTAAGAACTGGTGGTCCGAAAATTCAGTACTGCCAATAACATAACATAATTACTCTGCAGTTCGACTTAATTATTTAAGCTGAAAATGCAACATTTAAATATTGCGGCTCCATTGTTTTGCAGTGCTGCCAAGTACCTGAGAATATATTTAAATATAACGGCCATGCGTTCATATGGTTGCATTGTTTTCAATGCTGCCAAGTTTCAGCTAAATAGTAGACAAACTTTGGCATGCGATCATATGGCTACATATGGTTTTCCAATGCTGCCAAGCACCAGCAAAATGTATATCGTATTTTGTGTTGTCGTTCGACCCTGGTTTAAAATAAATCTTTTGTTAGATGTATATAAAATTAAAGGTCATAATATTACTTTAAATACTCTTTTAATTGAATAATTAAAAATGTAAAAACATGCAATAAAATACAAGCGATCACAAGAATACACGATGAGTGTGACCATGCATACTAAAATTCTAAATCGTCGTTATGGTATTTTTGAACATTTTAATTATTGTCACTCTGGCGCATATTAGCGGCAAAAGTTGGCATCAAAACAATCACAGCCAAATCACGGCGCGTTAATATCTCTCTTGTGTGTAAAATGGAATCCATTAATTTTAACGATTTCACAATAGAAGAGCGCCATGAAATCATCAAAGCGTTTCTTATTAAAATGCGTACAGCGAATTCAATGCAAAGTGCGCAACGTTTCTTCGAATATTACTTGAAACGTTTCTATAAACTGCCATCCAACATAATCGACGATATTATTTATTGTCAACGCGCTATGAAAACTTATCTCAGTGTTCATCAGGTGTGTATAAATATGCATAATCAATTTAGGAATTACGGAATTACTAATCCCAACAATGTAACTTATATCCATCTTACAGCGTATAACAAACTTCTACGCCAATAACTCGATGATAGTAAGTTGTAATTTCTTATTTTATTTAGGCAAACTGATTTTAATTATACTGAAATTTGTAGGATGATGCCACCAAGAAAAGACGTTTAGTGGAAATAGAAGACATACTGTATGAGCTCAATGCAGAGTGTCAATATTTGGTGATCTGCTTGGAGCAGAATATTGGACATTTCTGTTTGCCATTTACCGAGCAACAAATGCAGCCAAATGTCGACCTGATCAGCGAAATGGTTAGCGAAGCAGTTGTTCCTCATGTCTGCGCCAGTCTCTCGCTCTCCAAGCCACACTTCGTGTCAGAGAGACCGACTGAAAGTCAGTTGTTTCGCAAGTACTTTAGCACAGACACAAAAAGTTCGTTAAACGCCAAAGATGAAAGCCCAAAACCAACAAGGATGGTTGCGCCAAACAAGAAGCCTTCTTCAACTGTTGCTGCAATTGCCGCAACCCCGAAGCCAACCGCACCACCGCGTCCAACTGTGAATCGAACATCAAACCCCTTGCTGGAAGTTGCCATCAAGAACGAGGCGGTAAACGTCAGTCGCTTTAACTTGCAACAGGCATTGAAGCGCGCCCGTTTAAACCAACAAGCAGCTGGAGCGACTGGTGGAGCTGGAGGTGCAGGCGGAGCTGGAGGAAAACCACCAGCATGCGAAACCAAAATGAACAACACACAAGAGTTGTTTCTTCAAGGCTTTGGTCTTTGTACGCATTCCGAATACAATACCATGAAGTTATCCCAAGCTCATCGTCAGAAACGAAAGCAGAAACTGGTGCACAAATAGATAAGCATATTTCAACTAATCATAACTAATTGTTAAGTTATTACATCAACTGCGCTGTAATCGTTCGCTAACTTACTTTAATTTTATGCTAAGAACTTGACGTAAGCTTGATGTTTTGGAATTTCATTAATTATCTCTGAAGTCGATTATTAGTTTTATGTGTATGCACACAAGTGTGCATAGTTGAATTCGTACCGTCAATAACTTTTAATTTCATATTTTATACACGGTAACCACAAACAAGTGAAGCATAATGTTTCGTGGATAATCGTAAATATTTCTAACTTCAATTCTATGCTTAAAACTTGACTTACTTAATGTTGATATTTTGAAATTTCATTATCTCTGAAGTCAATTATTAGTTTTATGTGTTTCACAAGAATAGTTAATTTCTCACAGTCAGTAACTTTTAATTTCATATTTTATACCCGGTAACCACAAGCAAGTGAAGCATAATGTTTTGTGGATAATCGTATATATTTCTAACTTCAATACTTGACGTAATTTTAATGTTTTGAAATTTCATTATTATTATTATTCCACAAATGTGTACAGTGGAATTCGCACCGTCAGTAACTTTTAATTTCATATTTTTTAACCGGTAACAACAAGCAAGTGAAGCACAATGTTTCGTTGATAATCGTTTATTTCTCACTTTCATTTTATGCTAAGAACTTGACGTAATTTTAATGTTTTAATGTTTTTCAGTAATTCTTTATTTGATCTTTTAAAATATTTCGTTAATAATCGTATATTTCTTACCCACTTTAATTCTATGCTAAGAACTTGACTTAAGCTTGATGTTTTGAAATTTCATTATCTCTGAAGTCAATTATTAGTTTTATGTATTCCACAACTACATATGTGTAGTTGAAATCGCAGTCAGTAACTTTAAGCTTGAACTTTTATACCTGGTAACCATAAGCAAGTGATGTACAATATTTCGTTAATAATCGTATATTTCTAAGAAAATCTGTATAGCTAATTTAAGCAATAAATATATAAGTACCGGGTATCCCGCAACACCTAAAAGCTTTTCTCGCTAAAGTAAAAGACAGAAAAACAGCATTTCACGGCAGGATTCAGAATACTACACGAGCAGTACACAGAATGAAACAAAACAGAGCGAAAGGACAATAGCGCGTAATGGGCCGTTAGTGTAGCGTTGCTTTAGGTGCCGGAGCGGTTGAACGAACGACGCTTCGTTCGGATGACGGTGTCGCTCATTTATCATTTACACACCAACGCACGTTAACACAGATGAACAATGCCAGATACACAGGCGAGAGTTTTTTTTCCCGGAGAGTTCTATTGTAGACTGAAAGAAAAATGCCATTAACATTTAATATAGGCGCATGGAGTGGCCCGTAGAGCGCGAAAGAAGAGAGTCTCGGTCTGGGTTGCGACCGTTCGGAAGCCCAATTTTTGTTCACTCCCTTCTTTGCTTTCCACCAACAAACCATAATATTTGCATTGATGTAATCAGCTTGCGGGCGAGTTCGCCAAATTGGTCCAAAACAAATAAACGTGACCGACTTGCAGTTACCTACAAATGTTTTCAACTATTTACAAGAGTAATACTTCCTTAATTGAACACACTTCAAACGTATTCAAATGTCAGCATTTTTTTAGAAGCCTTTCTGCCCTTTCCCTAGAGTAAAGGGTATCAAAATACCAACCCACATTCCACTCAATTGTGGGGCGAACATTTTCGCACCCTTCTCCATCATCACGTTTTTTACCCCAACGTCCGTTTTTATATTGTTTTACAAATTGTTTGTTTTTCTATGGAACCCTTTTAATTTTGTGGCAGGTAAAATCCGAATACGTAAATTGTAATCCAATAAAAATGATTGAATTATATGCTTTTTGCATCTTGTTGGCAGAAACGTTTGATTTTTTAAATTTTACCAACACGTTGAAGCAGAAAATTGTATTCATAATGGCATCATTCGCGCAAGTAAGCAAATAATAACATTACAATTTATTCATTTTTATGTTACCATACAATTTGTTCATATAAAATTATTTAAAATATTCGATAACGATAACTCGTCATATGGCAATTGTGCGCGCAGGGCTGGGTTAGTTATTTAATAAACTTTGATGTGACCACCACGCAATGAATTTTATTCGTATTCAACTTTTGCCTTGATAATAAGAAAATAGGTAATGAATATTTAAAGCATTTGAAACTGTAAAGCAAAAATATGTTCAAAAAGTTGCGCCTTTTTACAACCGTTTTAACGACAATCCTCTCATACCTAAAAAAGTGTAACCAGATTTGCCATTTTAAAAGTGGTATATACCAAGTTAACCGGCGGTCACTCTGCATTGAGTCTAACAAAATAAATAATATTTTGAATAGAAAAATGGTTATTTTTAACAGAAGTGCAGCAATTGGACAAATTCTGCGACGTTGTCATCGTGCTGGTAATTAGAATAGTATAATTAATTATAAAATTTGTGTTGTCAACTTCTTTATGCTTGTATTAACCCAAGTGAAACCCGCTGTCGTAGCGTTATGACATTCAAATTCTCCTTCAGTTGCAGCAAAGAATAACAATAATAAATTGACGTGCTTTCATGGAAGATGGCCGACTGCGGAGCAACGGGATTTCGAGCAGCACATGCGCATTATTCCAGATTTTATTAGCGAAGCAGAAGAGCAGCAGCTTCATGAGGAAGTGGAACCTTACATGAGCCGATTACGCTACGAGTTCGACCATTGGGATGACGTGAGTTTAGTCAATGGTCTTTAGACGCCACTAATTCTTACAATTTATTCTAGGCAATTCATGGATTTAGGGAAACGGAACGCAAAAAGTGGTATCCCAGCAATCGGGAAGTCTTAGAACGCGTCCGTCAGGCGGCTTTCGAGGGCGCCATTATGTCCTATGTGCACGTTTTGGATCTGGCTGCTGACGGCGTTATCAAGCCCCATGTGGATAGCACTCGCGTAAGTCGAACAGCAGCAAAAAACAAATAAGAAGTGCTAATTAGTTCACGCTATTCACAGTATTGCGGTAACACCATCTCGGGCATCAGTTTGCTCAGTGATAGCGTCATGCGCCTGGTGCGTACAAGTGCCGAAAAGTATAAGCAGGGTAACGCTGGAGATGGTCCCTCAAAGGACACCAGTGACAATACCACCGATGACGCGTATCGCCATCAACCGGAGGCAAAGCTGGAAAACAATTTCTATGCCGACATCCTTTTGCCTCGCCGCTCCCTTTACATAATGAGCCACTCAGCACGCTACAATTTCACTCATGAAATCCTGGCCAAGGAGCAGTCTCAGTTCTTGGGCAATCCCATCAATAAGACACGTCGCATATCCATCATTTGCCGCAATGATTCTTAATGCTGACTGAGCGAACTTTGTAATTTATATTGTTTTCAAGTTGTTAAAATGACTAATGTTGATTATAAAACTGTGATGTCCTTTACAATATATGCTAATATTTTGCCAAATAGTTTAACTAAGTATCATCTCAGCAGTAACATTAGAAATTTCAAGTCCCATGATTCCTTTGTGTGATTCGATTGAAAAGGCTTAGGAAACACACATGTGAACCGCTGTCAACGAGCATATTTTCCCCAAAATGCTTTTTTTTGCCGGAGGCGTATTTTTTACGCCCTCAACGCTCGAGTATTTGCACAAAAGATTCTCGAGAACCTGTCCAAATCCCTTCGTCAATATTTCTGAGGGCACCGCTGTTGGCGCTTTACACATTTGCCGATAACAAAGCATGACGATTTGCAAATGATGCCATTAATTTTGTGGCAAACACAACAGAGAGATGTGCCTCCTTATGACTATTGCTTATGATGTATGATGAATGAAAGGCAGCCGAGTACTAAGCAAGACTAAGCGTCCAACATTTTTCATCCCCAAACTCTCTCTTAACGCACATCCAAAGCAAAAGCTCGCTCGCTCGCTCTTAGGTTCTCTTGAGCTGTTAAGCTTTAAAATGCAATCCACATTACTGTTAATCCCACTTACTTATATGCAAGGTTCAATACGAGAAACAGATTAACTGTAAATTAAAGTGAATAATGCTAAATCACGAAAGAGAAAGAGTCAAAGTTGAGCATTAATGTAAGAATTTAGCAGACCTTTGTGTAATCCCTTCAAGTGCTTATTAAATAGCAATTTCGACACACTTAGTTGCGATTAGGTAAATAATTCCTTAGATCAAGAATGTTAATCTGATTATAGAAAGAGCCCAGTTTCTTTGTTAGTTGAGAGCCGGTGCCCAAACGTTTGAAGAGCTCAAATCATTTTAAATGAAAGCAGAGATGAAGAAAACACCTGAGCTGCCCAGCCTGGCTGCAGGTGAGTCAATAAAAAGACCATCAACATTTAGTGCTTCTCGAAAATCAGCTCAACAACAATGCGAAATGGCAAAGTGGCCAACCTCCGGAGCCCCCCTTTTCGCCCCCGAATTGACTGCGCCTCCCTCTCTCCATCCGGGGAGCAATATAGGAAAACATTGAGAGAAAACCCAAACGGCAGCTGAAACTTTGTACAAATTATCAACAGTTAAACAGTTTGCAACTGGGACGACATTTTCGAGTGGCAACCCTTAAAAAGGGACAAAATGCCGCTGAAAGAACTTTTATTTGAGGCTCCTTTATTTCGGCTATTTGGCCATTATTATTATTTGCATGGAAAACCGCAGTCTCATTCAAAGCGTCCATCCACTCATAACAATTTCATCCTTTCAAAAAGTCTCCAAGTTGCACATTTCAATTCTAAACTTTTTTTCCGCTCCTCCCCTTAGTCTCTGTCTAGCCTTTTGACTTTTCTGCATTTGGGTCTTAACTGTGATTTACTGACATTTTGGTAGTAAGGAAGTCAACGAAACAAAAAAATGGAAATGGAAAAATTGTGCAAATGTTCACTTATTATTGCTGCCTTACACATATTTTATTATAACCGTTGCATTGCAGGTAGAAGCTTAAAACGATAAAGTAATATTAAGTATACGCCTGGAGGACTAGATGAAGGACACTACGCGAGCTTGAATTACAAGCAGATTTACGGTATTTGGTTGTTTAAAAGGATAATCTTTATTTTTAATTTCATTAAACTCTTACTTTTAATTTCATTAAATTCCCATTCCGGATTTCCACATATCTTACGTTAAAGGTCATACATCGTAATTAAATGAAACCACACAAGAATTCGCTTTGAATCTTCATAAAGAGAGGTGAAAGCCAGAGCATTAAGAAGTGCCTTGGGGCAAGTGGCGGTTGCATAGAATCATAGAAGGAATTGCGCTTCTGACGCAACTTTGTCGACGATGTTAAAAGGACACATTTTTGTCGCGTTTTCAAGTGGCTCCTCCACTAAATACTTTTTTAAGTGCCAGAGCAACTGCAGGGCAGCTAAGCGCATTTTCTGTAATTCCTCAGTTCCACCGCTTCTCTCATCCGTGCTCTCAACTCGGAAGAAATCCAATTAAATTGCATACTTCTTGCATCTTTTTTGTTTTTTTTTTTTTTGTAGTGAATTTCGTTGGGTTGCAGTCTTTACACCCTTTCGATATGAGTGGACACAATATTTTGGACTCGGAAACAGTTAACTAACCAAAACACCATAAATTATACTACCATTTATGCTAATATATACAGCAATAGCAATAATCATTCTTAATCTCAAGATAAGCTCGCAGTGTTTATGTTGATGAAGAGGCTCATAAAATGAGTAATTCTGTCCACGATGCCATAAACCAAGTATAAATATAGTTGGTCATTATTGAATCAATTAAGTAATTGCAATCTGACTTAGCTTTCTCCATCGATCTGATAATACTATATGTATTTTAAAGCAGAGTATCTCACTGCCAAAGTCATCTGCATATTTATTTGTCCGACTCCCTTCTTAAAACACAATGCTCTGACTTGGCAAAAGAGCAACTGGGCACATAAAGCTCACTTTGCACAAGGGTCGGACCCTACTAAGCGTTGTATTTTATAAACAATGGGCTGCAATTGTAATTTTCTCAAAATTGAATTTATTTATTTTAGATTGGATTATAATTAAATTTGCCGGCGACACTTTAACGATTTATTTATTCTCTTGAACTTTAAATATTTTGCTTAAATTTCTATACTAAGCAGAAGTACATTGTCGGGCAGAGGGAATCTTCATCCGTCGATTTGTCCACTTTTTCCACTTACTCGGTTTAATTGAGCATAAATTTTTAATGCTCTTTGCCTGAATTGTTGAGACAGCTTCTGGACTGGGGAGAAAGTGAAACACCATTGCGAATGATTTAATAGACTTTTAAGTCAACTCCCTTGAGAGCAGGACATTAAGCGTGAAAGCTTTTCTCCTCTCATGTCCTGCCAAGGACATATATTTTAAATGCCAGTCACCTGGCGAAACTTCTGTTAATTAATCATAGTAGTTAATTGCAACATTTTTTCTGAATTAAGAAATTGGAAACTCCGTGAACCACTTTCAAATTCTGTATATGGTATTATTAAATTTATTTATGTTTTGCACTTTCAGTCCAATAACAAGATCACGAATGTTGAAGCTGTTTATTACAACACGGCCCCCAATCGAATGCCAATTTGAGTACAACATTTAAAGTGTCTTTGGTGAATAAAAACACTTATGCAGAGTCTAAATTCCGTTCAATAAACAAATTAATCTTTCAAGAATGAAAGTGTATATAGTTCGCTGCTTATCGCTCTTTGGTAACTTGGTACGAATTCATAAAATATAGTAAAGAGTAATGCCATTTGGCAAGTAATCAATTAAAATCCATTTAAGTGAAACCCAATAAGGCATCGATTACAAATAGTATAACTTTGAATTTTCAAGTGCTTCTGCCATGCGAGATATCAATAATTGCAATTGCCACTTGAGATTACACTTATTATGAGCGCCATACCTTTCATTAGGCCAATCCATAATATTATTACTTTTATAAATGTCATAAAAATGTAAAGTGTTTACAAAATTAAAACGATTTTTTAACACAAAAAATTATATATTAAATTTTTACTTTATTAACCCACTTTTATGTACGTTTTTTAAAATCAATAACAATAATTTAATCTTTTCTATATTAATTTGATTTTATATTATTTTCTGCATTTATTCTTCTTTATTCTTTAGGAACTCTACTGTTAAAAGTATTGAATACGTTTTTTTTTTATATTTGGAGTTTTAACTTATTGTTATATTGAAAATAGTAAGAATATAACACAGCTCTCATTCAGGCTACTAAAATAATACTCCATTCATTTGTTATTCAGTTTCTACACTAAGCTATCGGGCAGCCTTGAAACCATAACAGTGAAATCTTTTTAATATGCAAAACTAAATAGATTACGGAATACAACAAATTAATAAATGAAATTATTCTTTAATGCTTATTATTTTTTTGAATAAACAGCCATAGATATTATTTTTCTATTACAATCTATAATTTATACCATTTAGTTAAGATTGTTTATTAGTATATAAACAGAAAATATAATAAGTGTATTCTAAAAACATTTGTATTATAAATTTTTTTGATAAAAATTAAAAATAATTTTATTGAATATTATAAAAATATAATAAAATAAACTTTAACAAAATACGTTCTGTTATTTCTATACCAAACATTCGCTCAAACTTGAATAATATACGAACGATCCCACTCAAAATCAATCTCTTGCATGACAAACAATGTTATTTCTTCGAAATTGTCTGATAATTTTGTGAAGAAGGGTATTTAGTCATCGACTTATCTCAACGGCATATTACTTTTCAGATTTGTTTAAATTATTGAATTTACTTCTAACTATCAATAGCCAAATGATAGCAACAATCTACGCATAGTCTCAGAGAAAATCCCCTCAGTTTAACCCCAGACTGATCTCCCCGAACTGAAAATGAGTATAAAATTGTATCCAAGCAAGTTAAGCCCCACTGTCGAGCGCTTATCAACAACTTAAAGAGCTCAATAGTAATATACTTTATATGCACTCACTAGTACATGGATACAACGCTCTTGAGTGCTATATACTATATACTATATGCGATATGTAAGCATGAGTGTGTGCCTCTAATCCGGGCGCGTTTCAGCGTTATCGGTAGAAGGGGCTCATCGTGGGGTCTAATCGTTGGGGTCGCTCGCAAATAGCGACTATAAAAGCAGTTTCACTTTGCCTTAGTTTCCAGTTGTCACTCAGATTCGGTCAGTGGAGCTGAGTGAATTATTAAGTAGTAGTTGGAATAGATTGAGAACAATGCAGTTCCATTGGGGAATCATTCCTTTGCTGGCTGTGCTCTTGCTGGCCAACCAAGCTGAAGCAATGTGTGGCTATGAGGTAAATACTACAAAGAATCGAAATTTAATAAGTATATATTATAAACTCCCTCTCTGTCTCTCTCTCTCTCGCTTTGCAGTCATGTCCAGCCACCAAGGCGAACATGATCAATGTGCACTTGGTGCCACATTCCCATGACGATGTCGGCTGGCTTAAGACCGTGGATCAGTATTATTATGGCGCCCGCAATAACATTCAGCACGCTGGTGTTCAGTACATTTTGGACTCTGTCATTCAGGAGCTGTTGAAGGATTCAAGCCGTCGCTTTATCCAGGTGGAAACCTCATTCTTCTTCAAGTGGTATCAGGAGCAAACCGAGCAAGTGCAGCGTCTGGTCAAGAAGCTGGTCAATGAAGGTCGTCTGGAATTCACTGGCGGTGCCTGGAGCATGAACGATGAGGCTGCTGTGCATTACCAGAGCGTCATCGATCAGTTCTCGCTGGGATTGAAGTAAGTCAAAGAAAACGTTGTGACATTTAATGAAAGTTCCTAACCATGCTTCCCTTCAGAGTGCTTAACGATACTTTTGGCGCCTGTGCTCGTCCACAAATTGGCTGGCAAATCGATCCTTTCGGTCACTCCCGTGAGATGGCTTCGATCTTCGCCCAGATGGGCTTCAATGCCGAATTCTTTGCCCGCATGGATCACAGGGAGAAGAGCAAACGTCTTGAAGATGTGGCCATCGAAATGATCTGGCAATCGAGCGCAGCTCTCAAGGATTCCGACATCTTCACCGGTCTGCTCTACCGTCACTACTCTGCACCACCCGGCTTCTGCTTTGATATTCTGTGCAGCGATGAGCCCATCATCGATAGCAAGAGCTATGACAACAATGTCAAGTCTCGTGTGGATGATTTCATCAACTATGTCAAGACCATGTCGAATTCCTTCAGGGCCACCCACATCATGGTGCCCATGGGTGACGATTTCCAATACGAGGATGCCGAAATCAACTACAAGAACATGGACAAACTCATCAAGTAAGTACGGGGGTAAAAACGAGTAAATATGAGGCAGATATAATCATCCCTGTCAATCCGTCTTTCTGTCTGTCCGTCTATATGAACCTCTTATTCTCAGCGACTGTTAAAGCTGGAGACACCAAATTTGCTGTCCATACAGCGTAACAATTTTAGATAAACTCGCCATAAGATTTTCAATATTATACAGGAAGAAATTTTATAATAATAATTTTCCAGATATGTCAACGAGCGTCAAGTCTCCGGCTCCAAGGTTAATGTGTTCTACTCAACGCCCTCTTGCTACGTCTACGAGCTGCATCAGATGATGCTCACCTGGCCCAACAAGACACAGGACTTCTTCCCCTATGCCAGTGACTCGCACTCCTACTGGACCGGTTACTTCACCTCGCGTCCCACCCAGAAACGCTTTGAACGCGACGGCAATCATCTGCTGCAAACTGTCAAGCAACTGAGCGCATTCGCCAAATTGACCAACGAGAAACAAACTGAAGATTTGGATGAACTGCGTCAAGTAATGGGCATCATGCAGCATCACGATGCCATCACGGGCACAGAGAAACAAGCTGTAGCCAGGGATTACGATCGTCTGCTCACCGATGCCGTGGTCCATGCCCAGGACAATGCTCGCGATGCTCTGCGTGCGCTGACCAATCTGACCGCTGGAGAATTCGACAGCTGTCTGGAGGTGAACATCAGTGTGTGTGCTTTCACCAAGGAGAGTGCCAACAATGTGGTGGTCACCCTGTACAATCCATTGGCGCATTCCTCCTCGCAGTATGTGCGCATACCCGTTAAGGAGGAGAACTATCTGGTCACAGACGAAAAGGGTCGCGAAGTCGCATCCGAGCTGGTGCCGGTGCCATGGCAAGTGCTTGCGATTCAACACCGTTCGAACAACACTCAGCATGAGTTGGTCTTCAAGGCAACCGTTGACAAGATTGCCAACTTTTACATTCGTGTGCTGCCTGGAGGAAAATCGCTGTCCGAGAACCAAGTGACTCGCAGTCGCTTTGAGAAGCTGCATGCCATCAAGCAACGTCTGGCCAAGGCGGTGCCAGCTGATGAGAATGACGATGATGAATTCACTGTGCAGAACTCGGTAAGTTAGCTCTACCTGCATTGCATTCATGCTTTGAACCTCAAGTTATACCCCTTAAAGTCAAAGTTTAAAAAAACCTCAACTCAGTCCTTTCAGACATACCTAGACACTGAGTCTTCTATCTCTAACCACTTTGACTTTTTCTTTTTTTCAATCACCCACTAACTTCCCCTTTCCCTTTTACAGCTCGTCAAGCTAACCTTCGATAGCGACTCTGGCCGCCTTAAGAACGTCGAGATGAACGGCGTCTCGCAAAACATTGAGCAGACTTTCGCCATCTACAAGGGCGCTCGTGGTGACAATGGAGCCTCTGAGAGACGTTCCTCTGGTGCCTACATCTTCCGTCCCGATGGAGACATCAACATCCTGTCTGACAGCGTTGACTATACCGTTTACGATGGCGAGCGCGTCAAGGAAGTGCATCAGCACTTTAACGAATGGATTTCGCAAGTTGTTCGCATCTACGAGGGCGTCAATCGTGTGGAGTTCGAGTGGCTGGTTGGCCCAATTCCCATTGATGATGACACTGGTCGTGAGATTGTCACCCGCTTCAAGAGCGATCTGGCCTCGAATGGCGTCTTCTACACCGATTCCAATGGTCGCGAGATGATCAAGCGTGAGCGCAACCTTCGCGAATACTTCGAACCCGACATGAGCGAATCGGTGAGTGGCAACTATTATCCTGTGACTGCTCGCATTGCTCTCGAGGATCAGCAGAAACGCATTGCCCTGTTGAACGATCGTGCTCAAGGTGGTTCCAGTCTGGATGATGGTCAGCTCGAGTTGATGTTGCATCGCCGTCTGCTCAATGATGATGCTTTCGGTGTAGGCGAAGCCCTGAACGAGGAACAATTTGGCACTGGACTGATTGCTCGCGGCAAGGTCTATCTGATCCTCAATTCTGTTGATGCTAAGGCCTCGACTGAAGAACGCCTTGCTCAACATGAGATTCACTTGCCCTTCTGGAAATTCTTCAGTAACTCAAACACTGCCAGCTCGGTGAAGCCCCAATCGCTTCCCGACTTCAGCGACTTCCCACAGTCGGTCAATCTGCTCACCTTGGAGCCATACTCCAGCGATGAGATCCTTTTCCGTGTGGAGAACTTCTTGGATGAGACTGAGGGTCACATTGTCAGCTTTAACATTCGCCACATCTTTGATTCGTTGGGCGGCAAGGAGATTCGTGAAACCACCCTGGATGGCAACATGGCCCTCGATGAGGTGAAACGTTTTAAGTTCCATCACGACGGTTCTCTGCCCAAGACTCTTGAATATTACACTACTCCATTCGAGCCATTGGCTGTCAATGCCGACGATGACTCATCTAAATTCAGTGTAACACTGAACCCCATGCAGATTCGCACTTTTATCATTAAATGGTAATAACATTAAATTATATAATCAATAAACTACATTAAAAAACATTAAAAAAAGACTTTAGTATTCCTTAGATCTGAAATTGGTTAAAATCGACAATAACACACAAAGTAGTACCAATGAACCACCAATGTTTAAAATTTAAACTTTAAATCAACGTTCAAACGGTCTGAGAGATATATATATATATTAACTCAGTAAGAATTATTACAGTTATGAAAGATGTCTGTTTATTTCCTACATTTTTGATAGCCCTTCTCTCTTTTCTGTATCGGGTATCTAATCTCTTGTTAGCATTAATGCGTTAAGGGTATAAGCCCAGCTAATGTTTTGAAGTTTCTGCGGTTTCTCAACAACAACAGGCGCCAACGAAGCCGCAAGAAAACTTACTTGGAGGACACCCACAACCTGATCAATTGACGCCACTCTTTGCCACATTGCTCTAACTGGGTCAAGGCTGCAAACAGACACGAGTGTCGCTTTAAGCCACAGTCACATTCCGATTTTCATAAACTCCGAGTATTTCCCGGCTAATTTGCTAAGCCATATAACATAGGTAAGTCTGAATATTGTGGAGATTTGCCGCGCTGCAGATGTTTATCATTGGGCAACGGGAGTCAAAGACAAGCGACTGTGTGGCAGCTGTGTGACCAGAAGTTTCCCTTGTCTTCGCCTCTCTGAGGTCGTCTCTACCTGAGGTTCGGTCAGGTCGTTTGCTGCGATTTGCAACAGAGAATTGTTGCGCAAAATGCACAAAAGAAAAGTGCAGATCCCTTTTGCTGTTCTTATCACATTCTCAGCAAATATAGACTATGTACTTTCATTATATACAATAACTGGATCAAGGTGGTTCTCAAGACCTTACAGCGTGACCTATCTCCTTAAAGTGTCTTTAAATAAGACAAACTTCAATTCAACATAATAATTAAACTATTAACGATTAATTTTGTGTAAATATTAATTTAAAAAAAATAAATTATTGAAGGGAAATACTCTCAATGTAATATAAGATGATTTAAGACTGTATGTAACTCAATTAGACGTACATATATGTACCTAAAAATTCAAAAAATTAAAATTCGCAAAGCTAAAACAGAGCAAAAGAAAAATAATTAAAATACTTAGAGTTAATTTTTAACGTTAATTCCCTTAAAGCAGTAAATATACATAATAAGTGACAAATATTTTTCCAATGTGAATAAAAATTCAGCAACAAATAAAAAAAAAGGTTGGATTAATTTTACTTAAAATTCTAAGTAAAAATATTTAATACTTTACATTATGCATTAAATTTGAGTATTTCATAATTGCTAGCAATTTAAAAAATAACAATAATGATAGTTTATCTGATCATTTCGATAACCCATAACTATTTAAGTTCGAAAAATTCACGCTACCATAGTCAGTGTAAGCAAATATGCATTTGGTATATTTGGTACTTTTTCGAAGTAAAAAAGTACATTTGAAATTCAACTTGTGGTCACACTGAAATGATCGAATTAATGCGAGTTGGCTTTGTAGTTGACCGGGAAAAAATCAAAAACTCATAGCTCTCCGTGCGAACGACAAGCATTAATTCGGGACTCGCACACGGTGACGGAATAGAAAAGAAAGCAATGTTAATGTTAATTTAAACGTGGTTGTCGTATTTTGTGTATTTGGAAATTTAATGGAATTGCCTTGAAAACGTTAAGGTGTTAGTGAAAGTTAAATAAATTACAAAAAATATATATTGTACGCGTCTTTAGTGTCGAATGCCACAATTTGTGCTTGATAAATCTTTATTGTGTGTGTGCATGTGTGCGAAGTTGAGCATATACACGTACATACAGCAGCATAAATGTTAGTGTGAGTGTAAGCCGAAGCGACTCAATAAACGACGACATTTCGAAGTGGACGACGCCGTCGCAGCACCAGCAGCTGAGCCAAAGAAACAAATTTTAATACACACACACATACTCACGCACAAAATAAAGAGAAGCGTAGATAAAGGCACCATTTTACAGTATCGAAAAAAAGAGCAAGGCGCAAGTCGAAAGTCAAAGCGCCTTTGGATACATTAAAAAAATATTGCAGCAACACTATCGTATTGCCGTGTAAATTCACTTACTGTTTTCAATAATGGCAAACTTTCAAATACATCGTGACTTCAACGAAAAGGAGAATCCGAACATTATGAATATCAAGGAAAAGGCAGTTTTGGGAGCTGGTGGCAAGCAGCAAATTAAGGCAAATGTGCTTGCACCGCGCGCCAATTCGGGCGTGCTAGTTCCGAACAACACCAAAGTGCTGCGCGGCATTCCCGCACCCTCCGGCAAAGCGGTAAGGTTCCATCACAATTCCATCCCAAAACTTTGTTGTTGTTGCTGTTGTGTGCGTTAAAATGCAGCTGCCCCTCCTGCTCTCTTCCACTCGGCTTTAGTGGTGGCAACGATCGTTGTTCCTGCGAACAGCGATGGTGGTGGGTTTCATGTTGTGCCCGTCTGTCTATCAGTGTTTCATCAAATTTGTATGTTAAATAATTATTTTTGTAGATAAGCTTTTGCAACTATTTTTTTGTTATACCCAAACTCACTCATATGCATTCGCACTTTTTGCGCGCAATCGCGCCTAATCTGCAAAACTAACCTAGAAATGCATACTTCAATACTTTACTCTGGCGCGCATTTTTCTTCCAACAACAACAAAGTGAGCACAGGGACTTGCAGAGAGAGTAATAATAGCAAACAGGCAAACGAGCTCTTGTGCACTGCAATGCAATTGCTATGCTCACCTCACACATACACATGCGCAGGCAGTAAGTAGTGAGTGTGTGTGCGTGCATGTAATAGAGAGAGGGAGAGCGAGATAAAGCAGCCCCAGGGAAGCCTGCAAAGGGCGCGCACAGTGAAAGAGTAACAACAGCAACAACAACGAAATGCGACTGCGCAACTCCCGTAACAGGATTTTTCCAAGAGTGGAAAACACGAATAGACACAAGGCGATACAGCAACTGGCGTTCGCTCGTTGTTGTCAGACTGTTTGTTCGCTGCACAAACGCACATATGTACATATGTATACATATGTATGTATATATTTTGAGCGAGTGCGCTTTACTAATTTATACATTTGTGTGCGTGTGTGTTTGCTTTTTGTATTCTATGTAGCCTCTTCGCGATCTTGGGGTGGAAAACGCTGGCTATGGCGTCGGTGTCGGCCCTAAAAAATCAAATGCTGTGCCCGTGGAGCAATTCAAGACATTCTCGGTATACGAGGACAATATCGATACACAGGTGCAGTTGCAGTCTCAACTCAATGCCAATGCTGCCGATAAGGAGAATATTCAAAAAGACAACGGCAAATTGTAAGTGCTGCCCAACAACATTGATATAAATGCTCCATTTCTCCACTTTACGCTGTGGTTGTGCATACTTCTTGTAGCGAATCGATGCCAAAACAACATGGCTTTCAACTGGATAACACGCCCATGTCCGTCACCGATGTGTTGTCTCCAATGTCCGTTGACCGATCTATCGCCGATGCCAACACTAGTCTCACTGAGGACATGCTGAACGCCAGCGATGCTTCTGTGGTCGCAAAAGCTGAGCTGATGCCACGCAATGATCGGCAACGATTCTTTGAGGTGGTTGAGTATCAACAAGACATCTTGGAGAATTTCCGAGAGAGCGAGGTGAGTAATTAAACTTATACATATAATATAGAAACCTTAGCAATTATATATTTTTCTTATTTTTCAATTTAAATATAAAAAAAGTGGGCAGTGTTTATAAATTATAATGTCTACTCAATATCTACATCATAGCTATAGCTTTATTTTTATTTTCATTTTAAAAGATATATTTTTATTATAGCTGATAATTACCTTAAAAAAAGGTTTACGATAAATATAATTCATTAGCTAGCTCAGTTCAATTTATTCCCTTTTTCATTTTTTTTTAAATATTTTGAAATTTATTTTTTTTATTAAATATTTTGAAATCTAAAAAAGTATGCTTAGTTATCAATCCTCTTAGACCCTCTCTTCTATTTGTATCTAAGAATTTCTTCACAACTGCAGTTGTGTCCTCCATCTGGTGCGTGTCTTGTCACGCACTTAACCAAAACCATTTTCCATTTCCGTCAACTAATAGTGTGTATACATGTCTACTTGCACACACACTTATACTCAACTGCATATTTGTGTGTGTGTGTGTGTGTGTGTGTGTAGAGAACCCTGTCCGCACCCTAATGGTGACGATGTCTTCGCGCGTCGTTGCCTTTTTTCTTTCTTTGCCTCTTTCTTCCTTTTTGTTGCCTGCATCGCTGGCTCTTGTTTATCGTTTACCATTCGAAATAACCCGGCGCCGTCTTCATTTCTCTATTGCTGTCCCACTCTGTCTGGAAGGCTGATTTCCAGTCTTGGCATGATTGGGCAACTGGAACGAGCGCAGCTGGCCGTCCATTTGGTATCGTGTCCACCCAGAGAGATTCCCTATTTAAAACTACAACTACAAAACACGTCAACATTTAATTTAAGCTTTATTTAACTTGTTTTTGCCCTGTTGTCTTGCACGTGTGTGTAACTGCATTCGCAGTTGACCCGAGAGTAATGTTGAGTTCAAGTACAGTGCTGCCAAAGCAATTCCACACACGATCACAATAAAAGAGTGATCAAGCTAACGCGATGTCTTGTTAAACTGATCGTAAAAGTCGTCGTAGACAGCATTGCTGAGCTGCTCGAGCGAATCCTTGCGCTGCTTCTCCTGCTCAATGGCCAGCTTCGCATTGTCGCGCACCAGATCATCGAGCTGCTGCTTGTACTTGCGATCCATATCGATCTGCTTGTGCATCAGCGAGCGATCCATGTTGATGGCATACTGCTCCCACTGCTTGTCCATCAGCTGTGCCTCCGTCTTGCGCTGCAACGTGTCCGTCAATTGTTGCACCTGCCCCTTGCGGAAGTCCCGCAATTCATCTGGAGTCATGCCACGATACATGAAGGCGATCTTCTTGTTGGGATTGGTGCGCGACTGGGCGACATCGGGATTCTCCGTGAGCATGTCACTGGACAACATGTTGTAGATCTCGGCCATGTCATCCTCGTAGGTCTCCTGCTTTTGACGCTGTCGATTCTCCTGTTTCTGCTTGGCCAAATTGATGTTGAACTGCCGAATCTTGTGTATGATCTGATGGCGCATGCGATGATCCGACTTGGCCATCTCCTCCAGATGCTTGTCGCGACACCACACGCTCTCCATAAACACATTGTCGGCCTGGCGACGCGCCTCCTCCGCCTGCTTGCGTTCCATCACCTGCTGATCGAGCCAGGCTCGTTGCTGCTCCCGTTGACGTACCTGACGATCACTCTTGTTGAGATCCTCGCCGTAAAAGATCTGCGCACTGGAGATGCCCAGTGTGATGTCTGCATCGGAGATGCGTACTGGCGTCGATTTCTTCAAGTAGTTGGGATCATTGAGATCGAATTCGCGTCTCTGATCCTTGCGTTGATAGCGACAACGATAGAAATTCAGATCCGAGTCCAAGATGCGTTTCTCCTTCTCCAGTTCCTTTTCCTTGGCAGTAATCAGACGCTTCTGCAGCTGTTCCTGCTCCTCGTAACGTTTATCGCACTCCAGCTGCTCACTTGCCTGTTTCTTTTTCTCTCTTATCTGTCGCTCCAGCGTATCCAAGTCGAGCTAAGGAAAAGAATACATTAGTAGAGGAGAAAGGTCTAGTTTACACCGGACTTACTCCAAAGAGCCGCTGTTTGGCGTTGAAGATGCGTTTCTTGCGTTCCTCTTCGTACTGCTCCCGTTTCTGCAGCTTGATCGCCTCGCTGAGATCATCCTTGGTACACAATGCCATTTTGAGCGTCATCTTGCAGTTTTAATCTACGATTTGTTCGCTTCAAATGTAGTCTATTCCGTGTGAAATTTGTTTGCTTTCTGAAACAGAAATTCAAAGGAAATTTTAGTATATTGATTGTTGCTTGGTTGCCGGGTCGATTGTTGGTTGGTAGGTAGCTTTGTTTATAGTGTGACAACTCCATTAAATATTTACTTTATTTTCTTAACTATTTTTTAATACGATACTACCTTATCGAAAGAAAGAAATGCTTTTAATAATATAATATATAATAAAGAATTTCACCGTGGTTACTAGAATATTAAGCTATTTCATTATTTATTCATTCATTATCAGCTTACTTACATATTTTAAAATTTTCCTAAGACATTCCCTATTCTATTATACTACAAAGAAAGCAATACCAACCTAATGACTTCATAAGAATGGATTTTAAAAATGAATTCTAAACCGATTCGTAGAACTGCCAAACTTTAGGTAAAAATCACAATTTCATGCAGTTTGTCAGAATGGTCTCTTTAGTGGCTTTTCCGGTGGCGTTTGACGTGTCCAATAATCGTTAAGCTGGCTATTAAATAAACACCTAATGTACATATCGGGCTCGTATTGCCGTTTCGGCCAAGATTTGTGCTCGGAGAGCGTCGTTCGTATTTGGATGCGGCTCACGTACTGCGAAATAACCAATAAACAAATAAAAATTGGTAAATTCGATTTCAGGCGAGAGAGAACGAGATGGGAAGCTAAACTTTGTGCAGGGAAATTGCGCTGCGAACGAGTTTAGTTCCCAAGCGTAGTTTTTTTTTGGCAAGTTTTGGTTACTTTTATTTTGTTTTGTTTGCAAGAACCAACTACGAATATTAACGAGTGTGAAATCTACAAATAAAAATTAAACGTAAAGTCTTTAGTTTTACCAGCCTATAATTGTATGTGTAAACAATCAAGAGTTTGATTGACGCTGATTGTTTAACGCTTTTCTTGTTTACCACTTCACACTTGTGGCAGACTATTGCTTAGATATTATGACTTGTTAACTCACATCTCCGCATCGCTTTCTCGTATTTGCAGAAGAAGCATCGCCCCAAGCCGCAGTACATGCGTCGCCAGACGGACATCAATCACTCGATGCGCGCCATTCTGGTTGATTGGCTTGTTGAGGTCGCCGAGGAATACAAACTGGACTCGGAAACTCTCTATCTGACAGTGTCCTATCTGGACCGCTTCCTTAGCCACATGTCAGTGAAACGCGCCAAGCTTCAGCTGGTTGGCACTGCGGCCATGTATGTCGCTGCGTAAGTAATCCAATGAGTCCTCACCCCCTCCTACGCTACTCTCGTTTGCCCAAGCTGTAGCTTAGGGACACAACATGTCAACATTTAACGCCGCTTTGTGATGATTGATTCGTTCATAGTTTATGGCAGCACACTTAGCTAATCAAATTGCTGTGTGTGTCAAGGGAAGCAAGTGGCCATCACACATTCATCCTTTGGCAATTGAAATTGTAACCGTAAGTTTATTCTGCTTGCAGTAAATATGAGGAGGTCTACCCACCGAACGCTAGTGAGTTTGTCTTCCTCACCGACGACAGCTATACACAGGCCCAAGTGCTGCGCATGGAGCAAGTGTTCCTCAAGATTCTCACCTTCAATTTGTCCACACCAACACCTTACGTTTTCATGACCACCTATGGCGTGCTGAGCGATATGCCCGAGAAGCTCAAGAGCTTGGCTTTGGTAAGGCGATGTCAATAGATTCTCTTTAACATCAACTAATTTGAATTACTTATGTATTGCAGTACATTTGCGAGTTGTCACTGCTTGAGGGAGAGACTTATATGCAATATTTGCCATCACTGATGTCGTCTGCTTCGCTCGCTTTGGCACGTCACATTTTGGGTATGCAGATGTGGACGCCAGAGCTGGAAAAGATTACCACATACTCGTTGGAGCAATTGATGGATGTGGTGGTGCTGCTCTGCAAAACACACAAGGGCGCCAAGGACCTCAGCACTCAGGCTATACAGGAGAAATACAAGCGAGACAAGTAAGTTTGTTACTGGCCAGCAAACATTTCAGTTTGAGTAATTATACGTTTTACTTTCTTGCAGATACAAGAAGGTGGCAAACATCGAGAGCATAGAACTTAGCAAGGAAAACATGGAGGATCTATTGCAGGCGTACAAGGCAGCCTGCTCAACGGACTTATTGTTTGGCCTGAATGTGGATTCGAAAGTCGATTTGTTTTATAAGTTTTAAGTGTTTTTTACAAAACAGCATCAGCCATGGTCATATTGTATTGTAATTTGTAGGTTAGCGTTTTGCATTGTAAAACCCTTCTGCTACATATCTAGTTGTATTCGTTATAGATTAATGTAAGTACGATTAAGTTGAGAACTGCGGCCAGCTATCATCATCTGCCAAAGCGACGCACGCGGAATGAAACGAGCAAGCACTGTCACTGCCATCTAGATACAAATTTTGATCAATTTACACTTTGGCGAGCTATTGGACGATTTAATATGCTGACTAAGCTAACGAACAACATCATTGCTACTATCAAGAGAAAAACGCACACACACCACACAAAGATTTGAAGTCCTCAGCGCGAGTTTGTCACGCCAAGCGTGCGCAGCAGCAAATGATTTAATAGAAGAACCATGGAATAAATCACCTCACAAAACAAAACAAAAAACAAAATCGACAAAATAACAATTTTTAAGCTATACTAACACATACCTTATTTTAGGCATTGAGTTTTTGTCAAAATACAAAAATACTAGTTCGTACATATATATCATATACATATTTAAACTAATCACGCTTACTACACATTTAGTTCAACATTTTAATGTATTTGTATCATTATTTATTTGCCTAGTGCAGAGTAAATTGAAAATCAATTTGGCAAGCGCTGGATGATGTTTAATTCGCTTCAACAATTATTTACACTTAAATAGAATCAGTTGTATTTGTAATCACATTTGCGAATTTTACTAACCGTCAATAAACCCATGAAAGCCAAACTACGTTCGTTTTTTTCATTTGTTTGAAACTACTGAATGCTGTTTTATGATAACAGGATAAAACGTTATATTTACTATCAGTATACTATATATACTAGCAGTATACTATGTATTCTATACGTATACTATATATATTAGCAGTATTCTATGTATTCTATACGTATACTATATATACTATCAGCATACTATATACTATCCGATACACTATCGGATTATCCCTTGTGCAGTTCAAAGATGTACAAAATTAGCACTTAATTGACTCTTGATTAACGAACATGAAAAGTGCGAATAAGTCCACCAAATTAGTTCCGATTGTAAATTACCTAAATTAGCATATTTACTTAGCAGAATGAAATCGAAAGTAAATGAATAAAATCGAATTTAAATTGAAATTCGACGACTACAAATTGAAATGGAAAAGATAATGTATTCGTTTTTTTATAGTAACAGTTTATTTAAAAAAAAATAAGGAAAACAAAGTAAAATTGTTGAGAGGATGCATTTGTATCCTCAGTTGGAGCTGGACGCGCAAACACACACACACACACACAGATCCACAGAAGTGGATACTCGATTTTGGAGTATTCATTGTTAATTCGTCTTGGTTCGGATACAGTTACAAATGCAACTCTTGAGCGTAAAAGAAATCGACAAAACAGAAATGCAAATAATTGTCTGCAATGCATGTGTATATTGATGCCACATGGATTCCACTGGTCCGTCCGTCCATCCGTCCTGTGTTCCATCTAGTACGCAAATCGTGTGTCTGGATGATAGCCAAGCTTGTCAAGCGCCGGATTGCAGGCAAAGTTAATCATGGGCGGTGGGCCGCAAAGCAGAACGATCGTGTCATCGTTGGCCGGCAACAAATGAGCGCCAATCATTTCGTCATTGATGAAGCCTACGCTATAGTTCCAGCCTGTATTAAAGATAGAAATGGTAAATAGATTAGTGTCAAGATATTCCCTCTTGATATGATTTGTTAGTACTAACTGCAGAACCTGCACGCGTTCACAAATTCTCTTTTTGTATTTTGTGAAATGAAAAGCAAAACACTTGAGTTGCAAATTTACATTCTAAGTAGATGGCTAGCTTGGTTGATTGGAACTTAATAGCTAAAACGTTGCTCAGAGCGATGGCCCAGACGCTCCAGACCCGGTATGCATGTGTAGTTGACCATAGGAGGCGGTCCGCATAGCAGACACAGCGTTTGTGGGTCGGGCGGATGCAGATGCTCGTGCATCATATCGTCATTGACATGGCCAGTGTTGTAGGACCAGGCTATAAAGCGCGCGTGCGCCGTGCGCGGCATCCGTTTGAGGGCAGCATGTGGCAAAGGGGGGGCAAACACGAAATTTTCAACATAATAGATGGCTTTTTAGCAGTGCGCTACGCTTACAACTACAACATTTGATGGCAACTAATTGTGATTTGTGGTTGTGACGATGTGAGATGCATTCCGAGTGTGATTTGCAATTCATTTCATACATTTGACTTATATAAATTACTCAATCATTCGCCTAGCTACATATTTTGAGATTACTATAAAATGCAGCTAAACACCTAAACGCAAATCTATCTAATCGCAATGCCTATAAATAGCTGCTTGCTGCTTATAATAAAGACGTAACAAAACATGCATTAAATTTGAATTTACACACAATTCATTTGGCATCGATGTCAGTGTTAAAAATAACTTAACAAATGCTAACTACACTTCTGGTATTTTATATTAAATATAGAATATCTTCGCTAATTATGACTAGTATAACTTTAACTAAACTTCTCAATTATATGCCCATAACTTTGATGAATCGGTGGAATGAACAATGTATTGATGCCTGATTTGTTAACTGCAGCTGCTGCTCACCTTCGGCTGATTTATCCACAGTGTACCAGACCTTGAACTGGTCAGGATGTTTCTTCGCCAAATCATCCAGTTCTTCGCGCAGTAAAATGTCCTTTTCACTCTGTAAAATATAGCGTTATTAATTATTGTTGCGATCGCTAATAATGAATGACTTCCACTCACCTGGTTGGCAAACAGCAGCGCTAGTTGTGTCTTGTCCTTCTCGTTGCGCTTCAGCACTTCACGCACCAGCTGCAACATGGGCGTGATGCCCGTGCCACCAGCAATCATGTTCACATACTTGGCCGTCACATGCTTGGGGGGGATCCTTGCGCAGTTTCTTGATGGAGAACGTGCCATTGCCCAGATACTGCAATCGACCCGATGGACCGCGGAATGAGATCTTATCGCCCAGTTCCATTTGCTCCAGATACTGTGTCATCTTGCCACCAGCTGGGAACTTGGGATGCACATCCTTGAAGTACACCTTCACCACAAGATCCACATAGCCCACATCCTCATCCGACGAGATGGGCGTATAGGGACGAATAACCAGCTCATTGTCGATTGTGGCAATCAGATGAATATGCTGACCCACGGGCAAGCCAAGGATGTGCTGCTTCGAGGGCAGTCCAAAGCGGAAGCGACGCGTATCATGACTGAGCACCTCCTTCTCGATCAGCGGCAGCTGGTACTTGTCATTCGGATCCACCAGAGTCCGCAGACGTGCGGTTCTGTTGGGTTCGCGGCGGGGTTTCGTTGACTTCTTGTTGATGAAATAGTGAACAATGAGGGCACCGGCGACCACAGCAATGACGCCCACCGCAATTGGTACAAACTGTAAATGCACATAAATAATACAAATGTTAGATTCTTATTTTGAATTGTAATTTCTAGAGCTTCAAGCTAAAGTTTATCAACTTATATAATGAAATTATCTATCGTGACATTAATAATACAGGGAACGAACACCTAATTTAATAATCTTTTAAATTTATAGTTTTTTAACTTGAAGATACTTATTAATAAAACTATTAAGTTTGTATTTCGTTTTGTTATTATATCTATTTCATCTTAATCTTAGTAGTTGTGGCGCTACTTATTATTTTAAATGTACATATTATAGCAACATATAATCGCATTTTAGACCCCAATACGTTTCCTATTGCGATTGTCAGAGCAGATGCCTTTGCTGATAAGAGGTCGAATGGTGTGCTATGAAAATTTTCCTTTTACCGATAGTAAATTACCTAAATCATACGTTGTCAAAACTACACGCAAAGTAAAGTTGTATCTTTATTTATTGAATTCAATGTTTAAAGAATACTTTAATATTATGAAATTTTAATGCAAGTAGACATTTCTTAACTAAATGTGAATACATTAATTACTGATGAAAAATTAGAGAGAAGAACATATGAATATATTGTATAAACACCCACATCGTATCTATATTTAGTAGCGGTTATAGTGAACTTTAAACGCTGCCAACTGAAGCCCCACACATCGATTGAAGCCAAACGTATTAATTGAGGTTATTCAAGCTGCGTGCAACTTTTAACCAACCGACTTGGCAGCGACCTTGAAGTCATAGTCCATTTTAGGAGTACGTCGTTTTTGTATTGCACGAGGCGCATTCGATGCACTCTCTCCGGGTGATGCAAATGTAATTAACTATGACGTCACAACTGACTCGCAGGCAAGATAAACAGAGAGCCCCCATATGGGCTACCCAAAGAGAGAGCGAGCGAAAGCTGAAACTCTCTTGCTCTTTGACAAACAATGTAGGAAATGAACTTACATCGAAATCTGACATTTTACGCACTCGTACCACTTGCTCCGCAATTGTTTAATATTGTTATTTGGATTTCCAATTTAAATTTTCCAGCTCTTGAACTTGACCGACACTTTATTGAAAGCAGCAAAACGTTTGGTGAACCGAACGCAGTCGCGCACAATTTCCAATTGAAATGAAGTCAACGCGGTGAAGTCAACACGAGGGCTTCGGTCTCGGTGCCGAGTCAGCACGCGTCGCCAAACAGTGAGTTGGCTCAGTAAGTTGATAAGTATAAATACATACTTTATCAGTCAGCTAATAGGCAACTTGATCAGTTTGTGACTCAAATAACAGATTTCAAAAGTTTGCTAAGCATTTTATAGTGACAGAATAATTAAATAAAACACGTTTTCTATTTTTAATAACTTTACAAAGTTCAAGTCATTTGCAACGTAAATACATACTAAATTGACTGACTGTATCACAGTAAGTATTTTCTAACGATGATAAGCAAAAAACAAACAACAAATTTTGCTCTGCGAGAGCTGACAAGCACAAAAGTCGTAAGAGAGTTCACACACAATGACAGTTGAATAAATTTGTAGAGCTGTTCAGGTTCATTTTGTTAAAGAGAAAACGAGAGGCATGTTTGGCCAAAGAGTAGACTTGAGTACCGAACAGCTGATTGGCTGTGAGCGATTAGCCGTATCGTGACGTTGCGCATACGACACAAGTACGTTAAATCCCTAATTAATATTTGCAGCCGCAGCAGACAACAAGGAATCATAATAGTAACAGCAGCGCGTAACTTCTTACGCATTGATTAAATAACTCCCCGAAAATACACTCAGCTACCTGTCTCTTTCTAAGCAGCTGTTACACACTTGACATAATTATAAGATCGTCGTAATAGATTTTGTTGACTACATTAAGCGCATGACGTCATGATATTTGTTGTTCAATTGGAATTCCTATATACGTAGGTGTGTGTAGATTTTTAAGTTATCCGCATGTTGTTCTGTTTTTAATTCTTTTGTGGGAGATGCCAAATGGTTAACACATGCATACAACCAAATCGCAGCATACATACAAATGGATATTTTTAACAATTATGAAATGGCTAGCGAAATGTGGTGTACGAGACAAGTATTTAATAACACATATGTATAATGCGGTCACTAACCGAGATAGTTTTGTTTTAAGAATTATGCAAAAGTTGCGTTGCAATTCGTGTTTCGTAACTTACATTGCTCTCAATTAACCGCGCCATGCCTGGAGACGCTGCTGATTGCTGGAGTTTGAATGCTGTTTATTCCTTTTGGATTCTCTGCGGTGGAAAATCAATGAGTGCACTTTTGGATAAATTATATAATTCGTGAATTGCACTGATGGAGCAACCCACTCAATGGACACTGTCGGAGGCACAGCAGTTTTATTTTAAAACGCAACGCAGGCCCAACGCGAAATGCGAACGCAGACGACAGACAGATAGAGAGAGAGTGCTGATAGTGAAAGCAATTGTTTTGTTTGACCACGAATTATTGACTCTCTTTTTAACTACCACGACCACGAGAGCACTTCATTCGCTATGTCTCTTTTAATACTCTTCGAACCGCTGATTTATTAAAAATTTAATAATGAAATGCGTTATTAAGTCATGAGATCATTAAGTACAAATAAATGCTGCTAAACAAGATCTCAGTATGCAAACAGATTACAGAATAATTGTAAAACCAAACAATACTTTTAAAATATGTAGAAAAACTTGTTTTTTAAGAGAGACAGCAATGTGGCCGCACTTGAAATACTAAACATACAGTTAAAGGCGGATATATACTAAAATGCAAAGTGAAGAGTAAAGCAAGTTGCTTTATCTAATTTCAGAAAATTATCAAACTCAACTGAACTAATTTCAATATTTAATAAATATTTATCAGAAGTGCCTTTTCTTTCAAAACAAATTTAATTTGTTTAAAATTAATACATTGTAAAATAAAAACAAAATACCAACGTTGCCACTGCCTTGCTACAGAGTTGTATTCGCGCTGTAATCGAAACGACACCATACTTGTTATCGCTGCAACTCCATTCTTTCTTTCGTGAATCGGTCGTCAAGGGATCAACATGGCGTAAGTTTTTCTGTCAACAAAATCTGTAAAAATGTAATGCATCCACGCAAATAGATGGAAAATTATGGAACATTTTAAGAGAATATATGCCGGTATATAATTTCCACATAATATTTTGCGTGGTTGGCAATCAGAAACCAGCTTTTTGGACCAATATCAATGACCACATCAGTTTGGAAATGATTGCAATATTAAACTTGCGAGTTTTTGTGTTAAATTTGTGACTACTCATGCAAGTTGCAACCATTTACACATTACTTCAACATTAATAATAATATTTTTATCAGAGTTTACGAAACTAATTATGGCTTATTAACATTTGCAGATCGAAAGTGTCTCGTGACACGCTCCTTGAGGGCGTCACCACTCTTCTGGAGCAGTCGCTGAAAAAGAAGCGCGGTTTCTTGGAATCCGTGGAACTCCAAATTGGCCTCAAGAACTACGATCCCCAAAAGGACAAGCGTTTCTCAGGCACTGTTAAGTACGTTGGCTAAAGAACAAAATACCTGCACTGCATTTTTACCCTTTAACCGGGCATCATCAGTGTTAGGAAGTCGATGGTGTGATGTCAACTCGATTCACAACTCGACGAGACCTGCACTCAGGGTCTTAAAATCAAATTGAGTAGGTATCAGAAATGATACCGAACCCTAGATTAATACGTAATAACAAGACACACAAGCTGTGTAAGTTTTGCTCCCATTTGAAAATGGTAGTTCGATTTTAAGCTAGTTTCATTTGAATTGACTACTTTTCCACGACTTCAGTAACTAATTGAAACATTTTCCTTTTTATTATAGGTTGAAGCACGTGCCCCGCCCCAAGATGAAGGTGTGCATTCTGGGCGATCAGCAGCATTGCGATGAAGCCAAGGCTAACGGCGTTGAGTTCATGGATGCTGAGGCTCTGAAGAAGCTGAACAAGAACAAGAAGCTGGTCAAGAAATTGGCCAAGTCTTATGATGCTTTCTTGGCTTCCGAGTCTCTGATCAAGCAGATCCCACGTCTGTTGGGTCCCGGTCTTAACAAGGCTGGCAAGTTCCCTGGTCTGCTCTCCCACCAGGAGTCGATGTTGGCCAAGATCGAGGAGGTCAAGTCCACCATCAAGTTCCAGATGAAGAAGGTGCTGTGTCTGTCCGTTGCCGTTGGCCACGTCGGCATGAAGCAGGATGAGCTCTCCCAGAACGTCAGTTTGTCCATCAACTTCTTGGTCTCTCTGCTCAAGAAGAACTGGCAGAACGTGCGTTCTCTGCACATCAAGTCGTCGATGGGTCCCCCTCAGCGTCTGTACTAAACATCGTTTGAGCCATGTTTTACACTTAAAATACAAAATAAATTTTACGTTTTTCTAATGTACTTACAAGACTTTTCTTTTGGGGACTTTTCCCTGTAATTTATTAAGAGATCTATTCTATTCGGACTTATTACAGATTTTTCTGGGGCTTTACCATTTGATAATCATGTGGCGAATATTGCAGAATTTTATTTTCAATATTGTACAAGTTGAAAGTTTCATTTTGATCCTATACTTAGTACTCTATAAAATTAAACGAGCTTTGAGTAAAGACAAAAAAAAAATATTTCTATTTAGAAATCAGTAGAATTATTTACAATTTCCCCACTTCTTTAATGATGTATAATCAAATTGGCATCTAGATGCTCTTATTCCAATTTATGTATAAAGAGCTGTGTCCATTATCGAAAGAATCAGCTTATCTATTATATTCGTTCAAATTTAATAAATATAAATATGTCTTTTATTAGCTAAAATATTTACAATCCGTCAATATAATTGCCTATTACATTTCCGTAGAGCTAATTGTCCTCGCGAGAAAATCACGCACATCTAAACCACGTATGGAATCCTCATTGCTATCTGGCTGATTTGTGAAAATGGGAGGTGGCCTGAACCTGGAGACGTCCACACTATTGCCCCACTCGAGCATGTGTGGCTCGCTGAGCTCCTCGAGCAGATTGTGTAGCACGGTGGCCGCCGTAATGATGCAAGAAGCGGTCTGGAAACTGATGTCAAGTGGTTGACTAAGGAAACGCCAACGTGACATCAGGCGATGTAAGGCACAATCGCTGAGCTCCTGCAGATGATCTGCGACCTCATTAAAATCGTATTCGTGCGGCGCCACAGGATCTGTATATTGCTGCAGCAGCCAAGGTCTCAAGGGATAATTCTGATGAACGGGAGCTAGCACAAAGGTGGGCACCTCACGCCCATTGATGCAACGCAGCGGCAACTGCGAAAGAGGATTGGGAGAGTGCGCGAAGAGAGGGGACAATGGCGCCCTGTTGCCACTTGCATTGCCCAGCTGCAGTTCACGGAACAGCATACGATCGTCAAGCAGAAACTCCATGCGTAGCGTGGCATCACCTTGTCCCTTCCCCTTGCCACGCAGTGGAATGCAGCAGACGGCGAGCACACCAATTAGAGCAGCGGGCATGTTGCACTCCCTGCGGAATCCGGCCAGAACATTTGTGCAATCCGTTTGGCTTTGGGGCAGCAGACGCAACGCTTTGCCCAGGCTGCTCATCACCGCATTGCAGAAGACCTTCAAGCACTTGATGGTGCGTGCTCGTGGCAGTGCAAACTGCTCCGATATGATGGAAATGCGTTCACCGCTGGCTAGGAAGTAGAGCGCCAATCCCACGCATTTCTCGGCGGATATATGCTCCAAGTGGGGTGATGTTAGCTCGGGCACTGATTGCAGCGTCGGGGCCAATTGGCTGCAGAGCATCTGGAAAGTGCTGCGGGTTACATGTAAGCTATTGAGGAACTGTTCGTCGCTAAACTGCGGCACAGTCAGCTCCCAGAACTCGGAGTGTGCTGTGGGCAGAATTTCAGCTGGCGGGGATTCGCAATTGAGTGCAGTTGGCTCCTCCTCATCCAGATTGTCTAGTTGGGCGTGCTTTAGCCGCAGCATGGCAAACATGTGCATGTACTTCGACTGCAGCTGTATCATCTGTTGCATGAAGAACGAACGCATCTGTTTGAGACGTCGTCGTGCTCGTTGCTGGCGACGGCGGCGATGCGTAATCACTGTCTGTTGCAGGTGTCGCACATGCAGTCTGATCAGCATGGCCACTTTCTCCTTTCGTTGTTGCACATCTGCAGCCATGTCGTGTGTTTTATCGTTAACAAGTTGCTGCAGGACATCGTTTAAATCTTTGTTTATAAAATTCAGTTCTTCGTCCATAATTATAACGATACAGTGTGACCGTGTGTGTGATTGACAGCATACCAAAAATACCGATTCCAAGGAAAGCACTGATGAAGTGCAATTTCAATAACTGTTAACAGAAACTTGTTATCGATTTAGTTGCACATGGCAGTTAAAATTTAAATTTAATGCAAATTTCAACTAATTTTAATTTAATTAATTTAATTTTTATTTTTTAATTTTTTTTTTAAGCACAAACACGAAACTGCTTCTTTATAATTATTTTATTATTCACATTTATTTAAAGTTGCCGAAATGGTTGAGCATATATGATGCAGTGTCTCGTTAACTAACAGTGTAGCAAGCTGTTAAGCATATGTTTATGCCACAAACAGTTCGATCATAAGTGCGAAAACAAAAACACACAATACCATTGTTGTCGCGAAATGAGTGAGAACGAGGATACCACATTGCACATGGAACTTATTGAGTACGCAACAGCTTCCTCTCGCTTGCTGTTTATACAGGATGCTGCAACACTCACCGATTTCACGCCGGGCAATGCAGACAACGAGCTATCCACGATGGAGCTGAATGAGATTCTATTAAGAGACATTTTGCCAAAGGTGCATAGCTACCAGTTAACAGAAGCTGTTAAGAAGCGCTTAAAATTACTCGATCTGCATCCGGGATTTCGCAAAACCCCTGAAGGCTATCAATATGTTTCAAAGAGCAATGAGACGCCATTTACTTTAAAACTTGGACGCGATTTCAATTTAACAGACAGTTTGCCTCGATTACTGGTGAGTTTTAGGGATGCAACAATTTGGCAACGTTTCGAAATTTTTTATTTCGTTTTTGTAGTCTGCACAACCGAAGCGGACGAAGGAGTTTCAATTGAATGCGACGGACGACTCACACACAATGCTTGTGGATCAGCATGTAGTGTCAATCGTAATGCCCAAATTTCAATTAAGCCAGGATCTTGCTGCTCTGCTCTCGGCCTTCTTATCAACCGATATGGAATTGTCCTGCGCCCAACTGCATAGTTTGCCAGAGATCCAGCGACGCTTGCGACAGGCCAAGCAATCCTTTGAGGATACGGCTAATGTGCTGCCACTTCGAAAAAATCTCGACATGATCGTTGATTATGTGATAATTTTTGAGCAACTCAAAAAGAAACTTTGCAATGTATTATCACACGCGTAAAGGTATAAGAACAAGACTCGATTTTAATAGTTTATAAAGAAAATAGATTATTTTAAGTTATCTTTAATTAACGCTAACGGACAGACTTCTTCTTCCGCCTGCTACGTTCATCGCTCAACAGGTAAACGAGGTGTTGTGATCTCGCTCTCACTCTCTTTGTGCTAAGAGTAACTCTGGGTCAGCGTTGCCAATTTAGCTATTTCCCCGCTAGATCTGACGGTTTTCAAAAGCAAAATGCGGGATAAATTGAAAACTAGCGGCTAGCGGGAAATATAGCTATTTTCAAAACAAAACTTATGGAACTTTAGTTTTTTTTTTAATATCTGGTACTTTTGTGTATTTTTATGTTTTACTATGCCACACTTTAAAACCTTGCAGTATTTTTGCATTGCAATGGTAAAAAACATCAATATGCCAAAAGATCTTTGCATTTTTATCGATTTATAGTTTATACTAGTTTTATACTATATATACATGACCATCTGTGTATTTCACAATTCCCAAAACGATAGTGTGGGGCAGTTAAAATGCCCAAGATTTATAAACCCTTTCTTTAAGAATTGGTTAGCTCTAGATGCAGCCGATGATCAAATATGCTTTTGAAAATATTGCAAATGTACTATTAATGCGAAACTTTGTGATTTGCAAGCACATGCCAAGACAAACAACTATAAGTCTTCGTCATCTGCATTTTCACAGACGAACAAAATAACGTTTGTTCCGACTGTCTCTAAAAAAAACTGCCAGCAAGAGGCGGCATTTCTCTTTATATGGGCATATATTGCGACGCATTCATTGGTCAGCCCCATTGACCATTTGGGATTGTTGTGGCGCATGATTGACGAAATTTACTACTCAAAAATACTTAATAAAAAAATCCAATTAATAAAAATATTGTTTTACTAACGTAGCTTTATATTTTGGTTATCATCCTAATTTTCTGGCGGTTTCTAGCGTTTTTCATATGTTACTTTAGCTATTTTATGAGCAGAAGAATTGGCAACACTGCTCTGGGTGCACCACAACAAACTCTCTCACTCTCTCGTGGCCAGCTTCAGTCTTGTGTGCTGGGGGTTTCGATTTCGGTTGCTGGTTTGGCTTTTCAGTCGCAATCTACGTGTAACCAAAGATAGACGAGGTGCCGGGTATCACGAGTCCCCCTCGAGTGCGTTTTGCTTTTGGGATCGCTTACGTTTCGGGAGAGTGTGATAGAGAGAGAGCGCGGTGAGCGGGACGCGAAAGTGCGGAGCGTGGCTCGTAATGTCTGCCAAAGCGTAACGAAAATTTTCAAGACAACAAAAGCGAGCAGCAGCAGCAACAACAACAACAGGCAGCATATCATTAATGGCATTTTCTGTTTCGTTTCGAGTTTGTGTGTGAAAAGTGCACAAAAGTAGCAAATGAATGGCAAACAAATGAAAATGTAAAAGGTATATGCGAAAGAAGTATCTGGAAAAAATGTTGAAAATAATCAAATGTTATTAAAATTAATTGTCAAATTGCTGTGCGCGCTACTAAAAACAACAATTGCATGAAAAGATTTCGACTTGAAAAATATGATACAAGCGTTTTGCCATTTTACACACCTGCAGTCCGCTCTATGTGTGTGTGTGTATGAGTGCAGCTAGGCAACGCTGTATATGTGTGTGTGTGTGTCGTTGCAAACCTGTAAACCAGTTGCCAATTGCAACGTGTTTTTTCCTGACCATAAAACTAGCAAGAGACTTTATGGGAAAACTGGGATGCGGTCAACTTGCTACAAGATCCATTCATAAACTGAAGAAAAGAAAATTTGCAAAAATGAATAATCAAACTGCTTCGATAAACTCTAGAAATCTACAAATACTTCACTCTTGTATTTATTTTTGCTGCCTTGTTGGCCAATCTGGCTAAAAACACGTCCGAAACAAGTCAAAAATAAAAAGAATATCACAACAAAACAACACAACAACAAAAACTAATACACACAAAAAATTCCACCAAATATGTGAAGAGAATCGGTATGAGCAAAGTATATAAAAGATTTAACTGCTTTTTTTGGGTATTGTCTTTTTTTGTTTTTGGCTAATAAAGCAATTTTGATATCGTAAATTGAGAACAGTGCGCACACGAACACGAAGCAGTGAGATCATTAATATTTTAAGAGAGCAAACTACCAACACATAGAACTGAATGAGAGACAGGTAGAGAGAGAGAGAGCGCAAGCTGTGCTCTGCTGGAGCGTAAAAGGCCAGCCCAATTGTTGTTGTCCGAAAATGAAAAAAAAAAACAATTGAAAAGGCAACAAAATGCGCTTACATTTCACTAAAAATTGCACTACAAACAAACAAGTGGAATATTATACAATAAATATATGTTCTTATATCGTATCGTATATGGAGTGTTCCAGCCTGTATGTGTGTGAGTGTGTGGAGGTGTAAAACACAAACGATCAAAACGCGCGTCTCGTTTGGGTTTTGTTTTTGCAAGCAAACCAAACAAAAAGCTCGCTTTGGCTGTCAGAACTGTGAACACGGCGTATGTGGGCAGCGCCGTAAGCAGCGCAGCTTGTTTTAAGTTTTGTATTAATTTGAAATGCTAATGAATTGATGCTCACAGCAGTTTCACAAAAGATCACTCATATTCATATAAAATGCTAGATGCATGAAGTGGCTGCCAACTCATAATTAAGACCTCTATCGTGTATTCTTTTGCACATAATTCGAGTGAGTGAAAGGGTCAGTTTAGCTCTCAAGGTAATCAAGGTTGATGATGGCTTGTTTAGAGGCAACATACACAAAAACCGTGTTGCCCTTAATGCGCATTGAATATCGTAAGCACAACTGATTACAATGACTAAGTTCAGGAAGCAGTTTGCCGTGTAATCTTGCATTTATTTAGCATGTTTCTGCATATCTTATATCCGGAATTTGTAAAAACCAAACAGGTATATATTTAGCTACGTCATAAATCCGTTGACTTAAATGATTCTGCGCTTGCGCTTTGTATTCTCAAATTTACGATACAGATCCGCTTAAGCAAAAACTCACCTGATGTGCGATGCTCTGCATGTTCGCTCTCTTGCGTGCGCTCTCTTTCTTTCTCTTACGATATTCGCGCAAAACCAAACTCCTACCTGTTTCTTCTTTATTTTCTTTTTGAGTTTTGTTTTGCTTGCTGTGTTTGCTTTTGTGCATACATTTTCTGCATTTTTTTCATGTGCCCACTGTTGAGGTATTCAGAACACATACCACAAGCAACAGTGAAGCAACAGCAACAACAAAATACAAGTTAATACAAGACGAAGTTGGCAAAAAAATGATGAACTTTCATTAGCGTTGCGGGTTTGCTAAACATTTTGACAAGCCCCGCTATCTTTTGGAACTACTTACGACAAGGTACGGACAAGCGGGCAATGCGATTACGAGTGGTAAAAAAAGAAATTCATCATTTGTGCGAGTGACAAGCACAACGTTGTCGACGTTGACATCGCAATCGCACAGTGGTAACTGATCTTAGTTTGCTAAAAGTGTTCTGCGATTAAGATGGGATTGTATGGAAGTAAATGAAGAGTAAGCTTAATAGCTAAAAATTACTGTTTCTTTTAAATTAATAGCTAAGAGGAATTTGAACTAGTTGGAATTGATTCTTCATGAACTAATCAGGATTGTAGTGAAGTTCTCTGGATAGTTTGTGAGTAAAGAGCAAGCTTTATAGCTAAAAATTGTTTCTTTGAACTTAATATGGAATTCGAATTAGTGTGTATGCTGAAATTACGAACTTCACGAACTGATCAGGATTGTAGTGAAGTTCTTACTATAGTTCTGTAATTATGATTAGTTTGTAGTGAGTAAAGTGTTAACTTTATAGCCGAAAATTGCTGTTCCTTTTAATTTAAAGGTTAAGAGGAATTCCAACTATGTGGAACTGTTTCTTTATGAATAGGATCAGGATAGGATCAATAATCAGGATTGTAGTGAAGTTATTAAGAGTAAGCTTTATAACTAAAAATTATTTGTTTTCTTTTAATTTAATGGTTAAAAGGGATTCAAAATAGAGTGTTTTACTAGTTAAAGATATTCTGTAATAATTATTGGGTTTTCATGACGTTTTTGGGACATAAGTCAGTGAAGTGTATAGCTTAAAAGCCAAAACTGTATAGATTCTTAAAGATAATTAAAAAAGAATGTTAATATTACCAATAAAAATCTAAATTAATTTGCTAAGAACCCGAAAGATAAAAGGTTCTATATTAACATTTTAAAATATGTTTAAATTATCATTTTTAAAGGTTTCTAGCTATCATCATAGCACAACGATTTTATGCATGATAGATTATGATAGATTATGATAGATTATGATAGATCATTGCTACTTATAGAAGATCCTGAGTTATTATGAAATTTCAATGAAGTTATTGCTTGTTATCTTTTTTTTAAATTATTATTATTAACTATTATTATTATATTATTTTATTATTCTTTTTATATTGTATTACTTTGCTATTATAATATAATAATTATAATAAAATAATAATAAAAATGTAAAAAAAAAAATACGTAATAACCAAAATTAGTTTAATTCTGGTAACTAAACGAAATTATCAACATTTCAAGAAATTCAATAAAAGATTTCGTAAGATCTGTAAGCGCAGAGCAATTTAAAAGTTTCTAGCACTCATTATCGCAGTGCACAACAAATTTGGGAAACCGGACAGACAAACGAACAAAGATAATCTGTGTGTTAAAACTCAGCTGACACCACTGTGCACAGTGGCAAGGCAACTTATGCCATTACTTTCTGTGGCTTAATATCGTAAATCAGCTGCTCGTCACGTTCGTCAGCTCAGCTCAGCGCTCAACGCTCAACGCTCAGCACTCAGCGTACAGCGGCTGCGCTCAGTTGCGATTGTGGGGCGCTGGGAGTCGCTTCGGTCTACTATAATAATAAATCCCCCATGCTATAGCTTGGGGGTCTCTGGACTATGGGCTGATGTTATTGGGGGTATGGTCTTTGGCATGCGAGCAATGTGTTGTTGTTTTTATTTCTTTACTTTATTTTTTTTTTTTTTTTTTATTGGCCATTTCATTTGCGCGGGCCACAAACGTTGCGCACTTTCCTTTGAGCGTATAGAAAACGCGTTTACTGTGCGACTTTTAAATGCTTTTCACTGCTTTTACCAAAGTGTTGATGTTGTTGTGCTTGTGTCCGTGTCTGTGTGTTGTTATGTATGTGCTTTATTTTTGTATTTTTCGTCGCTTTCTTACAGAGTTGCGCTAACCAAAGAAAACTTGAAATTTAGTGCGTCGCATCGATCGCATTGCAAGTTTTGTTCGTCAGATGCTCACATCCGCTTGCCAACAACAGTGAACAGCAGTTGCACAATTCAAACACAACTGCTAGTAGTAATAATAAAAAACGAAATATATATAATAATTGTACATAAAAGAAACAAGAAAACCACCAACAATAACAACAACAAATTATCTGTGTGTCGTCGTTAGACGCAAAGCCGTGTCAAAGTCAAAATGCGCGTATCCAACAGATACAAGTCATCGTCATCATCATCAGCAGCAGCAGCAACAGCAGCAACAACAGCAGCCACCACAGCAACAGCAACAGCAACAACAATTGCATCTTACCAAAGTCTAAGCACGCACATTGAAGTAATTGCAGCAGCTGGACGCCATCGAGTACTTGTATAATGAGTCAAAATGTGGCCGATAGTCTGGTGAGTACCACACTCATTACGTATACGACGCGTAGCTCGTCAATATGCATAGCTACAAACATATCTCTATTTATCCGTCTCTGTTTGTGTTTGTGTTTGTATCCAAATTACATAGAAAGTATAGCGAAAATGCATAGAAAGTAACGCGAAAGTAGCTTTAAGGTCATGCGTGTATCTGTATCTGTATCTATATCTGAACATTTCTTCTCGTGATCTTTGGGCCGAGAAAGGTGCGTCTCATTCGAGCCGATAATTACTCTGGCTAATACAACTAATTGACGCCTTTGGGGCATAAAATAACTTTTGCTTGGTCTATAAAAAACCTTTTTGGCGCTAACTCTATTGTTAAATATTTACATAAAAAAGCTTCAGTTCAAATTCACATTTTTTTTATTATACACGCTAACTGAATTGTACATTACAAAAGTTTAAAATTATTATTTAATTCATTTTATTTATTAATTTTATAAACTGTTTTGTTTTTGCCAAATATTAACAAATGAAAAATTCCAATTATTTTGTTTTTTTTTCACGCAAACTCTTTTGCCAAATGTTTACATATAAAATGCACAATAAAATCGAACAATTCATAAATTTTTTGTATGTTATTCACATTTAAATCAATTTCTTAAACGGTTCAGCAAATACCTACAAAAATTTGCATTATAATAAAGCCATGTTTTTATAGCTTTGTTATCGATTTCTACTATAAGCTTTGTTCGTTTGTTTTTATCGAGGTTCACACGATGAAATTCATGATTAACACGATTCCGTTTCGCTTCTTGATGTATTGCTGTTTTTTTTTTGTCTTGTCCAAACCTTAGTTTGTTGCATGCCACACTTGATTGCATGACGATTTTTCTCATTGCATCCTTAATTGATCAATTGACTTGAGTTGTGTTCCAATTTTGTTTTTACCTCACACAAATACGAAAAAAACTAAAGAAAACAAAACGTTTGATTGGCTGTTACGTAAATTAAAAATTTATTAATATTTGTGTTTTCTTTTATTGCATTGCTATTCGACCATTCGACTGGCTCTCTCTTTTATTGTCGGCTCAAAAGACTCGACCAGGTTTTGGTCACAAAAACAAACTTGGCCAAAGAGTCCAATGTTTTTAGCCATCCGTATTTACATAATTATATCATAGAGTATCACATACTAGACTAAAGTAGTGTGGTTATTTGGCACACACTCGAGGCGGAATGTGGAAAAATGTTGAATTTCCTTCATCACATAAATCAAACTAGATAAATAATGCTGCGACTGTCTAGACGTTTTAAGAGACCCATAAATAATCATAAACAAAACCAATGTCAAGTTTCGATTTTGGGGGGAATGGGCAGCGTTGTGAATGGAAAAGTCTAATTAGCAAATAAATTATTATGCTAATTAAATGACATATCATTTATTAATTGTTTCATAATCAAGCAATCATTGATATTGCACTTTTAAAATATCAATTTGAAATTTCACTGAGGCATCTCTTTCTGTGAAATAATTTAAGAGCACAATGTCCACAATATTAAAATTTCCCTTTTCGTTTTGCGACTGTGTGCGAGAGCGTGCTCACGTACAAGTAAGTATATAAATAAGCGGGTGAGAGTGGGACAGCAAAGAACGTAGCAATGATTGAGAGACGTCCGTCAAAAACATAAACAGAGCGAGTGGGTGCGAAATTCCCACGACCTCAGCAAACCAAAATTACCTGAGAGCAAAGAGTGGGGCAGATGTTGTTGTACTCTATCCAACGTACTACGATGCACAATCAGCGACGCTGACGCCGACGCGTAGGCAGAGGTCGCTCGAACAACCCTCGTTCGTGATGTTCTAAGAGAGTGAGAGAGGCGACTGTTCGAGAACACGAGAACGAGAACAAAAGCCGAGTGCTGCTTTACGGGCAAACGGCAATGTTGGGGCTGTCACGGATCTCGGGTTCGACCTGGCCGATGAGTGCGTTTTCGACAGTTGTTGGCGGAGGTTGTCCCGTCAACCGTTCTCGGTTTCGCTACACAACGTTTTTTCCCAGTGTAAATGTACGGTGTGTGTGATACGAAAATCTTAGAAAATACCCCAATCTAAATGTGAAATTTTGTTGTACAATGTTTTCATAATTAATCTAAAGGAGAGAGAGAGAAAAAAAGAAATAAAGAGCGAGAGAGAAATATCGCGTAAAATGCATACAAAATCTGTAGCAATTTGCTTGTGTTTTTTGTGTATGTAAAAAGAACGTGAAAATAAATAAATAAAAACGTGAATTGAGCAGACTTCACGCGGTGAGCGAAGAAGGCGCACAACGTGTGATAAAGTGCAGTGTAAACTAAGTACGAAAATAAGCAAAGGAATAAAAGTTGAAGTCGAAGAAAGGCAGAAGACTCGCAGACAAGCAGCAGGAAAAGCACGAATAGGCGGAAGAGGAGACGCAAGAGGAGTGTACTTGCTTGCCAATTGAACGTAGTGCAACGAACCCGTAACGAAGACCAATCCTTCGTTAAACAAGGGTTGCACGTCTGACTGTTTTGCCGCCCAGCCACCCCCCGGGCACAGCTGACTGTCGCATCGACTGTCTCTGACTCATCCATCATCAGAGCGGTGAAGAAGCTGGCGTTTCTAAGAGACCAAAACGTAACGAAAACTCAAATCAAGCTTCAAAACCAAAGCCAAAGCTTCTCTTATCGCAACGTTACATCAATTTCGCTTCAGCTTACGACCAAAGAAGACAACAAAAAGTAACCAAAAAAAAAAAAACAGAAAAAGAAGTAAAGGAGCTGTAAATTTTATTGATTTTGCTGTTACACACACTTCTCATTCTATCCATCGACTCCATTGAACTGCATCTATAAAGTAAACATCACAACATCAACAGCATAGCAAAAACAATTGGACAGCGTGTATAAATTACAGAAAAAAAAAAAACAAAAAACATCTCTACGGCATTTTCCCAAGGAAAAAAAGTCAATCTCAAATGGTAAAGCGGCAAATAAAAACCCAACTTGTCTACGGAGATATGAACACAAAAGGCGCGCGCATAAAAAGTGTGTGCGAAAGGCAATAAATGCTTAAGATTGGCAAAGTCGAAGTGTGGATACACTTGCTGGAATTCGATTTATATATTTGCTTAAATTCAAAATTTAAAAATATTAAAAAGATTGTTAAGATATATTCTCGATGAAAATAATGAGTGTGTTAAATACCTACTTCAATTTAAAAGTTCAGAAAACATAAATATTAAAAAAAACTTTAATACTTAATTGTAAAAGTTTAAAACTGGAAATATTTACAAAATTCCTACATTTATTTCCGATATATTTTAAATAATAAGTATAGTAAATACTGTAAATCAAATTCCAACAACAGACCACAAGCTAGTATATCATTATTCCTAATATACTACGTTTTGTAGCTGGCGTTCTGTTTGTTGTGGTTATCGTAGTTGTTGTTGGGGAACCCAACCCACCACAAAAATGCCAGCACCAACTACTCACTACACTCATTTGGAACCTACGCCAATATTATGAGCACTTTTTTTGTGTGATGTTTTTCCAAGCTCCAGACCCCTGAAACCCCATTAACCCAAACCCATCCCAACTTGGATCGGCGTGTGTTTTGTACTTGATTTTGATGGCATTTCGGACAGACTATTTATTTTCGTATACATACGATTACTAGACACATTACTACGATTTTCTTTCCTTGAGTTGTTGGTTGCTGCGTGTCTCACAGAAAATGTCAACAACAATTATGTGTAAACACATGAAACTATAGACATAGCCAGTGGCATGGAAAATTAAGCTCCCTCCCCATTCAGTGGTAATCAATGTTAAGTATTTACACTTGAGAGGACTTTCGAGTGGGCCCAATAAGATTCCCAAGGTCTTTGTGAGGCATAAAAATAAATCATTGAGAGTTGCACGTGAGAGAAAACCTTACACTGCAAAAACAAAGATTTTGGTATTAGTACTAAGAATTTTGGTCTCAAAAGTGCGTCAAAAACATGAAAATGTTAATGTTAGAAGGCACATCTTGATTTCAAGAACATTTGATATAAGATCCATGAACAAAAACACTCAAACCTATATAAAAACTTTATAGGAATTTTGATTGATTACAAAATTTTGTAACATAAGTCAAATATTTTTGGTGTTATTTTGAGAACTTGGCAATTTTTCAGTCTAAAGTTCATAGTTTTATGAGGTTGTACTTATTTTAAGAACAACAACACAATTTTTAAGAGGAATATTCTTGATTATGGAAATTATGTTTTTTTTTCAGTGTACGCAAAAATATCTGTATAATGTTATGCTCACCCCAAATATATAATCTTATGTATAGAATCGTGGTTGATCTTTAACACTTTTCTTGTCTGATTTGGCATTCATTTGGCGTAGCTGACAGAAAAATGTTACGCTCAATTGTGTATTTATATTGCATCATTTTCATTCATCATTCACAAGATTCCCAGAGCATTTATCAGCAAAATCTAAGCGAGATACATTTGTGTGTGAATGATAATAGGTTTCTCAAGCCCATTCATTGAGCTGCGAGCCAAACAAAGAATGCATAAATATAATTTACGACTCTGAACACACCTCTAGTTTGTATATACTATACATACTATATGTGTACTATATGTTTATTTATGTTTGTATGTAATTTACAACAAAAGTTTTGCTGCTGCTTTCATTTCTTGTTATGCTCGTTGCCTGAAGCTCTAATTCAAGTTGATATTTTTATATCCGCTGTTTGTTATGCCACTGCGAGCATCTGAATATCTGAGTATATATCATTTCTCTGCTGCACAGCGGATGTGGTTTGATAATAGCCTCTGCCAGAGAGAGAGAGAGATGGCACTACCTACCGTCAAAGACAGAGAGGGGGCGAGTGCAGTCAGTTGTAACTGACGAAACGAATGGACACGGGACACTTTCGTTCGTTGTTGTTGTTGTTGTTCACTCATTTAGTCAGTCAGTCAAACATGAGACATGTGCAGCGTTTTAGATTTATTCACATACTCTAACTGAGCATTGGGATTAATGCATTTATTAATATGTTTTGCACAGCAAAGTAGCGATAAGGCAATTATATACTTAATCAACACAGTATTCTGAGTCAATATTCGTTGTATGTAAATCACACGCTCTGCTTTGCAATTATTGTCATGAAACTTATGCCAGCTCACGACTGTTTGAAGTACTCATTAATTATTATACCCTCTACGCATAGGGTAGAAGGGTACTCTAACTTTTTGCCTCCATGAAATTTATGTAACAGGCATAAGGAGGAATCTTCGGCACTATAAAGTATAACATATATATGCTGTCTGTCCTATGAGCACCTAGAAGTATAATAGTGTTTTTTCGACAGCATTTTTTATGTTTGCACGCAGATCAAGTTTGTTTCAAATTTTTGCCACGCCCTCTTCCGCATAAATAATAATAGCTATAGTCTTTGTAATTCCTGAAAATTTGGCTGCGATTAGATAAAAATTGTCGAAGTTATTAAAGAAATACTTTTGTATGGGGAGAAACGCTTTGCTCTTAGTTGGTTTGGCAAACAATCTGGTATATTTTGCAGTATATGGTATATTTTGAATGAATCTATATAATAAGATATACCACATATACCATTCGGTATATTTTTAGACATTTTTGTGGTCTATATTTTGATAATAATACCGCAATATTTTGCATTTATTCAAAAGGGATAACGGGTATCTCACAGTCGAGCACAGTCGACTGTAGCTTTCTTGTTATATTATTGCTTGAGATATATTTCGAGTGCACTTCTGAAAAGCGTATTTAATTTGCAGCGTGTCGCAGCTAGAGATTTTTCTTTGCTTTGCTTCCTATAGTTTTCAATTTCAATTTTCAATTTTGTTTTGTGCTTTTGCATTGTTTGTGCTGTTTATCAATGCAAGAGACAAGAGCCAAGAGCCAAGAGCTCGTCACAGGGCACTGCGGGTCGTATCGTTATAAATAGAGCGGAGAGAGAGCGAGAATCTCCCCCCCATCGACATCGATTGTTCGCTTTGATGTTCGTTAGTTAGACCGAGGGGGTGGCTCATGTTGTAGGTGTTTTTTTTTTCTGCTGTCGTGCTATTTTTTGCAACATCTTTTGCATTTGCGTCGCAGCCATGTCAATTAAGCCACATCAGCTGCCCACACACACCTCCAACAACTACACACACACACACACACACACAGCAGGCCATTAGCCATAAAACCGCACAAAGGTCAAATCCCACAGATCTATATATAGACGTAAAACTCATGCAAAGTGCCTCGTCATCAGCATCCTCATTCCCCCATCATCATCATTTGACACAATTTGACTTTATTTCATTATAATTGTCGCAAAAAAATAACACACACAAATTTACTTTAAGAACATTTGACAATTCGCATAGAAAATTATATAATTCGAGTAGTATTCATTTTGTATAAATTTATAATTGGCACCCGCACACCTTTTTTTTTATGTGTGTGTTATTATTTGGACAATTTCGTATTTATTCTCTGTTCGGATGAATCATTTCTCGTAAACTGAAACTTTGCGTTTTTTCCGCCATTTGATTCACAATTTTGTTTTTGTTCTGTATGCTAAACGAGTTGAGTTGATTCAAGTCTCGGTCAGCTGAATCGAGAAGTGTTCCAACGGGGCTCGACTCGCACTCGATTTGCATTATTACCGAGTAATAATAAACTCGAATGAGTGAGTGCAATGTATGTGCATATTGATGGAAGGGGGGGGCAAGTCATGTATTGTGAGTATATGGAACTGGATCTAGGTCTGGGCTATAATTACGCATATATATACAGTATATGTATATATTCAGCATGATAGTGTCAATCAGACATTGTTACACATCAGCATAATCAAAGGCATAATTCAGGTGCAGGCACCAAATGGTACACAGAAATCGACTGAATAGTTAATTAGAAATTCCAACGACAGGTGACTTGTTGTTGTACACAGTTGACCTCAATGCAGGTTGATAAGTTGTCAATGTGTCAGCTGAAGGGAGAGTCATTCAGTCTGTGTGTTGTTCTGTTTTATGCTGTCCTGTCATAATGGGGACAACAACTTGCCATGTCACTGCAGCTTGTCAGCTTCTGTTTGCGGTCTGCTCTGTTTCAGTTCAGTCTGCTTATCAGTGCTGACTTCCTAGCCTAGTTATAACCTGTGACCATTAACAATGACTATAATGGGGGCCGAGTTATGTGACAGGCATGAAGAACATGTGGTTAGTCCAGTTATTTAGGCTAACTTCTGGGTTGTGATCTAAACGATTGTAAAAGCTGTGGATGAAACATTTGTAAAGGCAAATTTATGTCACTCTATAAAATAAGAATAAATGTAATAAATTTAGAAACTCTAAATATAAATTTATAACCAGAGAAGTTATTTTAACAGCAACTTGAGTATTCCAGAGATGCCGTCAAACATTTTAGATTATATAATAGTAGTTTAGTAATAATACAGGAATAAAACTAGTATGAAAGCTACAGTGGAGTGTGTTCGACTGTGAAAAACAGTATTATTTTTAAAATATATTAAATACGAAAATACATATATCAAAGACTATGTTTGGTATATTTATATAGTACAACAATCAAAATATACCATAGATTTAATAATATACCAAATTGCCAGCAAAAATAGATAAGACCCTATTGCAAATGCTGTCGAAACAAAAGTAACATATATCTCTATATCTTATATTCTCTGAGATATATGTGGGTGTTCATACGGACAGACAGACAGACGGATATACGGACATAGCTATGTATATCGACTCGGCTGATTAAGAATATATACTTTATTGGATCGGAATGACTCCTTACATACATTTTCTTCTAGCATATTTATACTGGGTATAAACACAAAAGAAATCTTTTAAATATAGTGTAGTTTTAAATATAGAGTGCGGCTTTAAATATATAATTTTAATCGCACTATAACCGCAAGAGCTATTTCAAAATGAATTCATAATTCGTCATGCGCAATCATGTCATACTTTCTATATTTAATACAGGATATCTTCAAGTCGTGTAACTCTTTTAATGCTTTCCTGACATTTCACTGCGTTGTCCTGCCCATTAAGCTATTTTTAGAACATGTCCATTAGTACCTTTAGTGCACTTGCTTCTATCAATTCAATTATAGTTGTACAAAGTAATATTCCATGATTAATATATAAGAAATATTATGTAGCATGAGTTCTTTTGTTACAACCCTATCGATGGGGTTGCGACTCGTTTTTCGTTTGCTCCAATTCAAGCAGCTGAGTTTTTGGGGTCGCCTTTTTGTCATGCCTCTCAGCATATGCCGGAACGTGTCTGATTAACTGGCAATTTTTATATATTTTATTGTGCGCGATTTAATTTTATTATGACTGAGTAAGTGAGTGTGTGTGTGTGTGTGGTTAGCTTAATGCGTTTATTTTGGGATGCTGTGAGGCAGTCGGAGTGATTTCAGCGTTTGTTTCTTGCCGCCAAATGGGGCACGTTTCATATTAAAGCTCCCCGTCTCGCTTCCTTTTTCTTGTTTGAAGAGCAACCCCAAAAACATAGCACGCACGACTTGGGTTTTGACCTGCTGATCTGTTTACGCAGATAACTGGTCAGCGCATGTGACATTTTCTGCTGAAAGTGTGGCTATTAAGAGAAACAAGTTATATAGTGTGTATAATTTGTAGCTCTCTGGAAATTGTTGGCCTAAATTTATGGCCAAATGCGACATGAAATGGGCTGTCACCATGCCATAAGCGCAACACATTTTCCGTCATGAATGCCACAAAAATATAATACAAACCGAATTGCAAATGCACTTTTCCCTGAAATTAGTTTGTGGTTTTATGCTAAACTAATAAACTTTTGCAACGACAATTTCGCAAAAAACAACTTTCCCACTTTCCTTTCGCTGAATGGGCGTGAAAAAAATAGCGAAACAACTTCCTGGAAAAGTTGCGTTGCACGTTTTGGGGCGAAAACCTTGTGTTGTTGTTTATGAATGGCAACAACAGGGGCAATGAAAATTTCGTTGAACAAAGGCGAAGCATAAAATTGTTGCTTGACTATAATTGCAGTTTGGGGAAGCGAAAGCATTTAACCAAATATGGAGAAGGTGGCGAGTGAGTCGCTTGAGACGCCACTTGAGTTGTCAAAAAAAAAACGTCGATTGTTTTGTCGACACACATGAATCGACCAGAAGCCGGAGACGTTGTCATCGTTGACGCAGCTGTGCGTTAGTGTGTGTGTGTGTGACGATGTCTAAGCTAAATTGTAGCCAAGGTCAGGGGCGAGCAGCAACACGGGCTACAGCATACAAGCCCTAGGCATTGTTGCAGACTCTCGAACTCGTTGATTTTTCGGCACTCAAGTGCGTCTCTGTCTGTGTGCTCAATGAATGAAATGAATTGAATGTGAATAAACTCGTTTCACGGCTAGTTGAATGCCATCCAATGCCAATCAATGTAGCAAGATCAAGTACAAAACGCAGTCGTCACTCGCTCTCGTGACGAACATTGACTCAGCGAATAACATTTACAGAATTTCACAAGCCAAGCGAACTGTAATTGCCAACACAGCCATCATCACCACCACCACCAGCAGCATCAGCAGCAGCAGCAGCAGCAGCATCAACATCAACAGCAGAAGCAGCATCCGACGTTGATCAAGAGTCACACTTGTGCCTATCAGTTGCAGGATTTGGCTGGCTACAATCGTGCGCTGATGCCACCGCTGGACAACACTGACTTTAGCAGCACGTGGCGACATGTCAACAACAACAAAACAACCACGCCCTGCGCCTACCATCAACAACAACAGCAGCAGCAGTCGCCACATTGGGCAAAGGCAAAGCCAAAGCTGCAATATCATCATCACACGTGTCCGCGACAAAAAAATCGTCCATAGTCACGCCCACAACGACGCCATGCTCAACGCCCACCTCGACATTGGGCCGGCAGCAGAAGCAGCAGCAGCAGCGACGCTCACGTTCCACATCAGCGACGGCGACGGCAGGCAATAAGCAGCGTCGCAATAGCTCATATCATTCCTATGATGACTTGGATGCAACGTCGGCGGTGATCAATGCCGAGCGCAAAGTTGTTGCCAGCCTCAAGTATCTGTGCGCTTGCACGGGCGCCACGCTGCGCAATTTATCGAAAAAGACGAAAGATTTGCATGCCAAGAACTATACGTACACCAAGGTAAATTGCCAAATGGCAAATTAGAATGCATGCAAATTATATTCAATTTGTTTGTTTGTAGCCGGCCATTAATATGCAAACATATACATACATACATACATATATATTTGTTATATGCTGATTTGGGTTTTCTTCTGTTTACCTTTCACCTTTTGGGCGCAGCTGTGTCAGCCGTCGACGTCGTTTTGACGGCGGTGACGTCGCCATCATTGTTTATTTTATTTGCAGCTCAAAGTCAATCGATAACACATGCTTATCGATAGAGTGCAAGCTTATCGTCGTTGTGCCATTATTCAGTGTTGTAAATCGTTTGTTGTTATTTGCCTAATTAACGACTATTTGAATTCATAAATAGTGCCAATTAGTTTTGGTGTTAGTTTTGCACAAACTTTTTTTTTAAATAAAAATTGCGCATTTTTGACGCAAATGAAACCGAACTGAGCTGCCAGAGTGCGTCATTAATTAAACAACAAAACAAATGTAGCAAACAGCCGGCAGCAGCATTTAAGCATCGGTAGCAACAACAACAACTACAAAATACCAAATAAATAACAAATAAATTAAATAAATACATGCACACGCAACACAACACACACACATACAACATCAACAGCAAAAGAAGCGAAATTTCTTTTTTTTTTTTTGGCTGCCGCTGAGAAAATAAAAAGTCAAGCGACTTGGCTGATCTTTTGCCGTGAATTGATTAAAAGTTGCCTTCATATTCGTTCTCTATACATACGACGATGTATTTATTTATTTGGGGAAGTAGATTCAGAAGTAGATCTGTGTGTGTGAGTGTGTGTGAAGATCAACCACCCGAAGAAAACAGCGCACAATTAGAGGCTAAAAGTACGGCAGCAATTAGATAAAAACAATTGCCATTTGTTTTCGTTGCTTTTATTTTGTTTCGTGTATACATACATATATTTTTTTGTTTTATGTATTTTGCAGGAAGCAGCTGTTGTTATTTTTCTTCTTGTACATTTTCGCTTAATATAGATATTAATTTAATTTCCAGCAATTCGCGCGATTTGCTTCTTTACGAAAGTAACTGCAAATGTGCCTACAAATATATTAGTTTCAAGTACTATTTCAACATGTTGCTACAACAATTTAAGAAAGAGGAAAAAACTTTGCAAGGCCATTTTCGAGAAAAAAACTTTCAGCTGTTTACAACTATCTCTCAATCAAATTTATGCACAATTACACACCGAAAAAAAAAAGAAAGGGAGCGAGAGAAAGACGAGTGTGATTTGCTGTAGTGTTAATACCCTGCACATAATCAAGAAATTATCTCGCATAATTTTTCCGTTAATCATTTACTTCCTGTAATTAAAAGTCACTTAGATTCTTGTGTATTTCTTATCACATTAAAGCGCTCCGATTATGAATAAATATATAGTATATGTAGTATGTGTTTTGAATTGAGATTGCGTGAGCGAATTTGTTAGACCCTTTTTTTCTCTCTGTTTGTGATTTGTGAGGGTATAGAAAGAAACATAAAACAATTTGCGCCGACCACTTAACGCCCAAATGTTTTCGTTGTTGTCTTCTTTACGAAATACTCGAGAAACAGTCCACGAAACTTTACGAAATGGGGCCAGACCTCAGACGCCCAGCACCCGGCACACAAAAAGTAAACTAAACATTTAAATACAGCATTTGTTGTGCCTCCGCCGTCTTCTAGTTGTTGTTTCGCATTTGTTCGTGTAATTAAAGCGCATGCGGGCAATTAATTGGTCGAACATGAACTTCGTGTAAGTCCCGCGATCTCTGTGAGCATTATGTCCAGATCTGCTGCATGTACAAACATGTATATATCTTGCTACTATATATGTAGTAGCTTGCCATGTTTATGTTTTGCGTATTTGGGGTCTTCTCTTGGGGTCAACTCGAGTAAGTGGCGTTGTCATCGCTGACTGGGCAAATCTCTTTTTTATATGCGTATTTATAAATCGAGGGAGGGACGCAGCCAGCCTTTAATTTGTTTGTGGCATTACATACTCACACACACACACTTACACTCTCAGTTGTAGATTGCGTGATTTTGCTTTTGTTGTTCATTTTATTCACCAGTTTTCTTTAAGCTTATTCATTCATTTTGCGTCGAATGCCTTTTCACGCTTCCACTAAATTCATTACTTTTATTCGTTTCAATTTTTTTAAGGCAAAACATTTGTTTATATGTGTGGGTGTGTGTGTCGATTCGTGTGCATCATTTACATAGTTTTACATATAAACAAAGGCATTTGTTAAGCATGTTTTCACAATTAGAATTCTTTTTATGCTTTTGTTGATTAAGCCCAAATATTTAAGCTATTTCTGATCCACATACACACACAAAACATCGCATATATTTGGGGTTGGGCGATGCGCTGAGTAAAGCTCATAAATATTTATGTCAATTTATTGGCCATGTAATTGACGGACTGACATTGCAAACTCAATTTTTCATGCTTCAAGCTAAATTCATGCTCGCTCAGTGTGATTTGCGGAAATATTCAAAAGCGGCAATTTTAAAACAGGAAGCGCTTCAGCACTCATTAATATAGCAATGCTTATTGCATTTATTAATTAAATTATTTACATGAGCGTGTTCGTTATTCTTAAACTTGAGAAAATTATAGAAGAATATTTTATATAGTCTAGAAGTTAAAGAACTTTTTGATAACGCATTTCACAATTTCATTAAATCTATTCTTTATTATTTATTCTTTATTATTATTTATTCTTTCTAAGGCTTAAAAAAAATAATATTTGTTTCTTAAAAGAAGAAGAGAAGTTGGTTATCTTTTTGATACCCTTTTTTACAAATTCAATAAATCTATTGTTTTATTTTCTTTTATAAAATTTGAAATAATAATAATTGTTTCTTAACAGAAGAAGAGAAGTTGGATATCTTTTTGATACCCTTTTTCACAATTTCATTAAATCTATTGTTTTATGTTCTAAAATTTGAAAAAATAATATTTGTTTCGTAAAAGAGAATCATTCTATGAGTGTCATCATTAGTAGTAATTCTCAAAAGTTTAAATTAAATAAAAACCTGTTTAGCTTTATTAAGTTTGTATAAAACACAATATAAGGATTGATTAAGATACGAAAAAGACTAAATTTGGAATCGAATGAGACAACTCTTTCCATAGAATTATGACGATAAATTGAACTTTGATTATCCGAAAATATCCGGAATTCTGAAGAAAAGGCAATCCCAGTAGCAGATATACAAATGTGATTCACCAAAGATTAAAAATAAACATTATCTTAATTCCTCTTTATAAGAATGTAAAGTAAATATATAATTCTACATATAAATAAAGATATTTGAGAAAAAAGACTTGTAAAATAGCGAACAAAGCTTACCAGAGTTAAGATAAACACAAAACAAGTTCTATAAAAAATGTAAACACTTTAAAACCCTATAAAAAATGGCAAAAAATGTGTAATCAATTCTTCCTAATTGAATTCCGATGAAAAAAATTAAAGAATTCCTGAAAATATAAACATAGTATAGTCTAGTATGTTAATGCTTTTGATGGTTCGTCGTAGGCTTTGCGAAATTTAGTCGCATTGGCCAATTAGATAGATATTTATGAAGCAATTAAAATACCAACTAGAGCAACTGCATGAAATGGACGGGAACAAATGTGTTTTAGTCAAAATATTGCCAAAACAAATTCGACGGGAAATGAAAATGGAAAATGGTATATGGAAATGTCCGCCAGTTTCCATCACAACAAAAAGTCGAAAAGGCAAACATAAATACTTACGAAAATAATTTTTGGGGGAATAATAACGGGGAATTCATTTTGGTTGCCTTCAAGACATATTGTTTATATTGAGAAATATTTAAAAATTGGCGTGTTCGTATTAAGAGAAATAATGAATTAAAAATAGTCGGAAATTGTGCTAAAATTAGCCAAATGATTAATTGTGGCAATGAATTGAATCAATTTTGATACAAACACATAAACACACTCATAGAAAGAGAGATGTATATAGAATATAAATATAATTTCAATTATTGAATGAAGGCAGTCAGCACTTTTGCTAATTTGACATTTTGATTGCTTTTCCTTTTTAGCCCACGTGGCGCCTTTGGGGCGAGGAGCACGAGAAGAATGCAATTTTCACGGTCTATCTGAAGAAGGTGCGCTACCATCGACCCACGCCCACGGCGAGCAATGTAAGTTATCAGCTGCATCGTTGGAGCAGTCCCAAAAGCAATTACTTACCTCGATAGCCTTGGCAATTGCCTGCCACATTTTCTAAACACACAAACACACAAACACACACACATTCACTTTTTGCAGCAGGACTCGGACGATGAAATTTCACACTTGGAATGGGAAACGGTGCGAGTGCGCTTCGTGAAGGCAGCCACCTTGGCCCGCTTGGTCGAGGCATTGGCCACTGATGATGGGGAGCTGGAGTCCACGTTTATCAATGTATTCCTCTCCACATATCGCACCTTCTCCACGCCCAAGCAAGTGCTTAGTCTGCTGACGCAACGCTACGATGCGCTGCACGAGAAGCACACCGAGGAGCTGGAGTTGGCCCAACAGAATGGCACCTCGGAGGATCAGAGCTACGACTCGCCTGCGTCCATACACGAGCAGCACAAGAAAACTCTAGTCTCGGCTCTGCATGTGTGGCTCGATGGTTTTCCCGAGGACTGGCATGAGGATAATCTGCAACAGATTCTGGCATTCGCCGGCAAGCGGCTCAAACGCTCCGATCTGCACATCAAGGTGCTGAATCGCCTGGAACGTTTGCTACGCCAACAGGTCTATGGCGGGGGAGGTGGAGGAGGTGGCGCCACCAACAATGCGGAGAGCACGCCGCTGCCCTGGCTGGCGGCACAAGCTGGCCAACAGTTTATGATACATACGCCGTGTGGTTCCACCTACGATCTAAGCGATCAGTTCAGCGGCATGTACCTGGCGCCCATCTATCGTGGACCCACACACTTTATGCAGGCCTTTCGCTTTCCCCACGTCCCCGTCCGACACTTTGCCGAGCAGCTGACCCGCATGGACACGGAGCTCTTCAAGCGCCTGATACCCCATCAGTGTCTGGGACACACGTGGGCGCGAAGGGACAGCGGTGGCTCCGAGACTGTGGTGGCCACCATCAACCAGTTTAATGCTGTGCTGTTCCGTGTGGTCTCCAGCATACTCATCGATCGACTGAAGCCACAGGTGAGTATTTCCCTAAATTTGTCATAGTTTTAAATGATTTTAATGCTTCGTTTGATTTGCAGGATCGCGCCTTGAACATATCTCGCTGGATTGATATTGCCCAGGAGCTGCGTATGCTCAAGAACTTCAGTTCCCTCAAGGCCATCATCTCGGCATTGAATTCCAACTCCATTTACAGACTGTCCAAAGTGTGGGAGTTTTTGCCCAAAGAGCGCGTAAGTTGTAGAGGGAAATAGGGGAAGTTTTTTTGAAACCCTTTTTATTGAAAGTGAAAAAGGGTCTATTCAGTTTTTATACCCGCTAGGGTAGAAGGGTATTATAACTTTGTGCCGACAAGAAATGTATGTAACAGGTAGAAGGAGGCATCTCTGACCTTATAAAGTATATATATTCTTAATCAGTGTCAACAGCCGAGACGATATAGCCATGTTCGTTTGTCTGTCTGTCCGTATGAAACACTGGATCTCAGAGACTATAAGAGATAGAGCTATAATTTTTTTCAACAGCATTTGTTATGTTTGCACGGAGATCAAGTTTGTTTCAAATTTTTGCTACGCCCACTTTCGCCCCCGCAAATCAAAAAAAAAATTGAATAAGAAGCGTTATTTTAAAGCTAGAGTAGAGAATTTTGATATATACAATAATTTCTGTAGTAGTTATGATTCCTAAAAATTTGGTTGCGGTATTAGATACTTTAGCTGACAATCTGGTATATTGTGCGTTCTATGGTATATTTTGAATGAGGTACTATACCGATATACCATATACCATTTGGTATATTTTTTAAGTATTTTTACAGTATATTCTTTGAGAAAAATACCGCAAAATATATTTCTTTTATTCAAAATGGGTAGCAGGTATCTCACAGTCGAGTACACTCGACTGTAGCTTTCTTACTTGTTTTCTTAAGTATTATGGGGAATTTTAGATTAACTAAATAAGGATTTTTGGGATCACTGACATTTTAAATGATCAAAATGAAAGTTCTTACCTTCAGATAGTTGTTCTTTGATAGTTGTTGATGCCAGATGACTGCAGGTGTGACCACTCAGGCCAGCTGACAGTGTGGTCGCGATCGAGAGTTATCGATAGCGACAAAGCTAGTATACTGTGCGTGTGACCGTGTCATACGCACAGACACACTGTTCTTGGTTTCCTCTGAAGATGGTCACCCTGCCCTTTTTTAGTGCTTTTTTCCATTCCGCCTTCTACATATGTTCAAATTTTCTACGCACACAGCACATGTAATATTTCCAAGTGAATAAATACTACACAAAAAGTTAAAGTTTAAAATAGAAAAAAGTGAAAGTGTTATTATTTTCATCAAGCGACGCCCCCCTACACAATAGTAAACAAAATACAAGTATTAATATCAATTTTTTCTATTTAATATTATAAATGGATTATATGCACAGTAACACATTTAAATTTTAAACTTTTACTAGCCTCTGGCTGATCTCTCAGCAGAAGTTGTTTTCTGAATATGCGGCTTTCTTTTCATAAAAATGAAATTTAAGAACTAATAATCAGAAAAAGTTTAAGTATCATTTTCAACCTTTAATATACAAAGGAATAGTTTGTATTCAAAGTTTGTTTGTTATACATTAAATGCCTTAAAATAGACTATTAAAAATTAGGTAACATTTTAAATTCCTTTATTTCATAATATATTATTACAATATAAAATTTATATTCGCAAATATTATGATTATAATTAAACGATAGTAGATGAAGTCTTTGGGATAGTTAAAGGGATGATTAGAATAATATTCGACTCATCAGATCCAATCATTTTTAATCCTTTTCAAAAATACTTACTAATTTTCCTATACCTCTTTCAGATGGAAATCTTTACGGAGCTGGCGCGCATCTGTTCCGAGGACAACAATGCGTGGACACTGCGCGAGGTGCTGAAGCGCGAGGGAACTGCCAAGAATCCGGATCCAGCCGGCGATCAAACCGATCGCCATCTGCAGAAGCTCATACAGAACCTGGGCACACAGACATCGCATGGGACCATTCCCTATCTGGGGACATTTCTCACCGATCTAACCATGATACACACCGCCAATCCGGATTACCTCACCGAGGACAAGCTCATCAATTTCGACAAGAAGCGCAAGGAGTTCGAGGTGCTGGCACAGATCAAGCTGCTCCAAGGCGCCGCCAACACGTACAATCTGCACGAGGATGCGCTCTTCGATCATTGGTTCGGTTCGATGCCGTTGCTTGACGAGCGTCAGGCATTTGCCCTCAGTTGCCAGCTGGAGCCGCCGCCACCGGCGCCTCGGAAATCGGTGGCCAGCACGAATACATCGCTGACGAATACGACGGCCTCTTCGACAGCCTCCATTATGGGCAGCGCCGGCGGACATGGGCATCGCAAGACTGACTCCATACACTCCAATTCGAGCAGCGGAGCTGGCTCACAGTTCTACTGTGAGCTGAACAGCAGCAACAGCTCGAGGCACAATTCGCTTGATCGCGATGCACATCACGCTTCGATCATGTCCGCCTCCAGCAGCACCTCCAATCTGTCCATGGACTCGAGTAATTCCGGCGGTCGTCAGTCGGCCCACAGCAAACTCACGCATTCGCAGTCACTAGGCAATGGACTGAAAAATGCTGCCTTGAGCAATGGCACCTCGAATGGAGGATCCCCGCATACACACATCAATGCACAGCTGGTGCAGCCGGCTGGTGTGACGACGCAATCGGCGCCAGACTTTTACATCATTCGAGTGACGTATGAGACGGATAACATTGAGCTGGACGGGATTGTGCTGTACAAGAGCATTATGCTGGGGAATAACGAACGGACGCCGCAGGTGATTAGGAATGCCATGCTGAAACTGGGACTGGAGGATGATCCCGATCGATATACACTGGCTCAGGTGCTGCCCGACAAGGAGCTGGTCATGCCGAAGACGGCGAATGTCTACTATGCGGTCAACACGAATTACAATCTCAATTTTATACTGCGACCACGCAAGGATGATGCTGGAGGCGTTGGTGGAGCTAGCTAGTCCGCAGCTGTGCCCCTATCCCAGTTGTGGTGCTTGGGATACGAGGGCGAGGAATGAATGAATGCAGTATATATACATATATATATATACTTATAGAGCAACACGATTCGCACATGACAACAACAACTACAAATCTTTAGTTGATACGATTTATGTATTAAAATAATTATTTATTACCTGCATCGAGAAAAGTTGATGAAAGAGATCCGTCAATTAGCTTATCACTTTTGTAATCTCCATTTCCCCTTTAATTGCTCCACTGAGTTTTTGGAATTGTATATCCAGGACACATACTCGGATGATTATCCTGTATATGTTACTAATTGTATTATTGTAGACTCGAAAACTGGAATAATTGCTGATATTTATAAATGATATACTTTACACTGATACGATATGCATACATATGTACGTATGTATATACATATAATTATTATGATTATTAAGCGATTGATATTCAAAATGTGGTACAATAATTTTGAGGTTAGAATCGATATTATGTTAGATTAAAGATTAAAGAGGAACCAAACGACGATGACGATGACGATGACTCGACTCGCGTTGTCTCCACGAAACATGTATGTACTTTATTAAGCCAGCCCACAAAAACCAACAAAAACATCAGTTTTATATATATATAGTTATATACTATATATTTATATGTATATGTATTATATAGATGTTTTATTGCTGTACTTGTACACGTGTATTGTGAATCGAACAATACGAGTTGTAACTAATTATTTAGTGTGGGTTGCATTACATTTTTTATAGGCTCTCTACACTTTACACTTAGGTAAGATATTGTACGATGTGTTTTTGTATATTTAAGCAGTACAGTACAATTACCAGAATTATACATATGTATATCCAAAACCTACAAATAAGAGAAAGCGCATATTTAATATGAGAGAATCGGAGATAGAGCTATTATTAAATACGAAATGAAGTAAAATACATTTAATACAAAATGTGTGTAAATATAAAAACGAAACGAAATGTCTTTTATTTAATCGGTGAAGATGTTCAATTTGGAAAAGGTAATTCCTCTATAAATAGATCTAACAATCGTTGTGAATTATCGGTACTATAAATACCGTTATTGTGAGGGAATTCCAAAAGATGTGATTATCAGACGATGTTGATTATTAAGCAATTTAAGACCAGGAAGTAAGGTAATCAGATTAATCGTTGGTCGTAGTTGATATGCTATCATGTTTGCTGATTTTAAATAGGTTGCTTGATATTGCAATTTTATAGGGTTATTGAACTGTTTAGCAATTAATACAGTTGAGAAAGTAGAGGATTCATATGGATACTATATTAATGGGAGATGGCTTACTTTAATCCAGATATATAATGATAAACTTATAGCTGATAAATATAATGTTGTAGAGCTCAAGTCGATAATTGGAATTGGACCAATGCATATAAAATGCCGAATAACTTAAATCTTTGTCGTCTTGATAAACAACCCATTAAGAAAACACACGAATTAGTGCGTGATAATATCAAAATATAATTGATGCAGTGCTATCAGTTGCCTTATGGAGCTTATAATGGCCGGCTAAGTAACCTATCCGTACCTTTTGGTCTTTGAATTGGTTTATTTTGGGATTATAACTAAATTGGGTGATTAATTTAACGCGTTGCGTTTGAAAACGTAAACAAATTTCTAGGCTTATGTTGAAGAGGGTCGCTCAAAAACAAGTCCAAGCCCAAGCCGAAGCCCAAGCCCCATTGCCTACCACATCATCTACCTTTTTAATATCAGCAATGTCATCTGTCCGTTGGCAGAGCTTGAAACCCTTTCAGCGAGCACAGCGAGAAGTGAGGAGAGATAGAGACAGAAAGAGATGGGTAGTGAGGAAGATGGCGACAAATCCCAGGGATGCTAGAATTCAAGTTAACGGGTCAGCACATCTCATTACCTTTGCCAAACGACAGGGCAACTAACGTCAAGACAGTAAAAGTAAAAGTTAAATAAATTACTTTTTGGAATTCGAGTGAGTTTGTTTTTTTCGTTGTCGTTGTTGATGTCGTTATCGTTGGGGTTAGATGAAAACAAGTTACACCTAAAAAGTTCCATTGAAAGAGCGAGAAAAACAAAAATCAAGTCGTTGTCCTCGTTTTTGCTAGCTTCGAGTCGTAATTTGGTCCTCACACAAAACTTTAATTAGATCACTCGAATGACAAAAATAAATCTTTTGCCGCAATAATAAAGGCAGCCAAACAAATTGAGATTGAGATCCTAAACCCGGATTCGTTTTGACGGCTTGGCGGGGGATTTTAGATGGCTGCTTTTGAAAAGCTCTCGACCAAAAACTTTTCACAAACTAGTCAGTGAAAAATGAGGGATAGAGGGAGGAGAGCAGTAGTGAGTTTGAGTAGGGAAATGGAAATGAGTTGAACTGACGTTGGCTGTCAGGCGCAGCAGGATGGAGGATGGAAGAAACAGCAGCAAAAGGAGTGTGAGGAGCGACAAGTTGACAACAAACTGAGGGCAATGCTTGTAGTTTGTAGTGTTGTTTTGTAGTGCACGACTGAGAGTGTGTGTGTGTTGTGTGTTGGGGTTAAAAGCTCTGGGGTTAACCATGACGTCATGGTTGTGCTTGTGCAAACTATTTTGGCGTACGCATTTCGTCATAAACGAGAATAATCAATAACCTAGGCAGACACAATGACGCAGCCAACGTGACATAATTTCCATGAACAGCGCTAGCTGATAACGCGAGGGTTAGGTCGCGGGTGGCTGCGGGTGGCAGGTAGCAGGTGGTGGGTGGCGGGTCGTAGGACAAACGAAGACGTAAACAGCCTCAGCATGGAATTCAATTAGAAAACTTTGACACGACCAAACTCATCTCATCTGTCGATGTCCATGACGACAGCGCAATGCTTAGCCTTCAACAGAACTACTACATAACTACAAAACCTCTCCCCTCCCCCACTCTGTCGTCCCCACGGCATGTGAGAGCACGTGTACTCGTTTGTTCGTATAATCATCAACACCTTGGAGCAACCTTCGTTCAGCCTAAACCCGTTATTTTTACTAGTCGCTGTTGCTGTTTTCTGTTGCAGAATATACTGCCTGCTTTTTTGAGCGTGCTAGTGTGGGAAATGCAACAACGTGTCGTTCACACTCACGCCTTCAACTCTTTCCTCTTCCTCTCTCATTTGCTTATTCTCTCTCGCCTGCTCTCTCGCAGCTTCCAAAAATGCTTCCTCCCGCTGCTGCTGCTGCTGCTTCTACCTGGTAAACTTTAGTTTGCTTTGCTTTGCTTTCGCGCTGCTTCTTTTACTTCAATATTCGCCTGGCTGTCACGCGCTTTTTTGACATTTCCTACGATTGTGTGTTGAGTTTTTGTGTAGGAGCGACACATCGTTGACACTAGAAGAGAGAGCGTCATTGCGAGAGCAAGCTTTCTAAGAGAGAGAGAGGGAGAGCCATCGCGAGAGAGCTTTTCAACACACACTTGCTTGCCTGGTCCGTTTATCTGGTCTCATTGTGTTTTGGACTTTTCGGACTATTGAGTGAGATTCGTGCAAGTTAGGCGTGGAGATGTAGGCACTAGGTGGGTGGTTGGGTGGTCTTTCGGCTGCGAGTGCGGGTGTGGTAGCTGGATGGTTGGGGACACATTCTTGTTTGGTGGGTTAGTTTGCGTGCCGTTTGCTGCATGCTTTTTATGGGACACTAAAAGAAATACTAGAGCACCATAATAACCAATTAAATATTAAATACTTTGTGCAGATTATGCAGCTGCTTTCGCGGATACACAAAGTACAATTGCTTCAGTTGGCGCTGGCTCGCGCTCAAACCCTTTGGGCATTATAAAGGTGGCAAATAGTGAGAACGTGGGTCGCGTCGCGTAAGAAAATCGCAAAACGTTTTCATGTTTTGCTTCCTTCTTTTTGCCTTCATAAGCTTTACTCATTACATTTCCGTTGATAGTTTTTTGTAGTTAAATTACTGCAGGATTATTGAGCTTACCACACTTAGACATCGTTGAATAAAGAAATCTTTAGTACAAAAGTAAAAGTACTAAAATTTACTGGGACAAAAAGTATAAACATACCTTTTATATTTGAATTTCCTTCCAACTTTTTATTTTTGTCTTATTTGAAAATTCTGAAAGATTTCTTAGTTTATTTTCGAGAATATTGGTACAAAACTTGAATAATAACTACGAAAAGAAATGTATCCAATTTCGTAGGATATATAAAAAAAACATTTATTTTAGTTCTCTATATATACTTTGTAGGATAAAAGTTATTTTAAGTTATGTTTTATTTTATTTAATAATTTTTGTGTATTGTCTACAATATACAAAATTAAAAAATATTTATTCACGTGGATTATTTAAACTTTTTTTTTTTTAGTTTTTGAATGTAGTATCCTTTATGTAGATTAAAAAAATATATTTTGTTTTTATTTTCAAAGATTTATTAATATTTGTTAAAGTTAAGTCTTTATTATAATTAATTTTTTTGTTGTATTCTTTAAATTTTGTATCTCATTTTGTATAATGCAAAAAAAAAACAGATTTTTTATATTTTCAATTATTAAATTATTATTAATATTAAAATCATATTACTAATATTCTTAAGTCTTATTTATTTTGTTATTTATCAGAAATTTTTCAGTGCACAATTACGTCTACATTTGGCACATACTTACTAACTAGGAGTCTGGTCTGGTCTCGTCTTTGGTCTGTTTAAGTTTCTGCTGCTGCTGCTGCTTCTGGCGCCCATAATAAAAGTAACGAACGTAACGAAAACAATTACACGAAAGAAATCCTCAAAAAGCACACGGGACACGAGACTACACCCGCCACATTAAAATAACAAAATCCAAACAACGCAAACTTTTGAGTGCAAACCCAACAAAACCAGAGACCAGTAACTGAAACTTAAACTGAGACTGAGACTGTGACTGAGACTGATACTGAGAATGCGATTGAGAGCGAGCGACTGCGACTGCGAGTGAGCCCGTGAAACGATTCGTGACTCTGAGCTTCGTGAATCCAGCGGGGAGGTGAAATCGAGGCTTCGTGTTGAGTTCGTGTGTGCTTCGGGTGCGATTCATGGTCTCAGACAAAGCCTACATTTTGGGGAAAAGCTTTCTGGCCCGAGCACATATGCGAGGACGACAGAGTTGAGCCCAAGTAGTCAGAGTAGTGGAGCCACACGGTCCAGACGGGGCGCTCCGCGAACGCAACAACCAACAACGCGCACTGTGGAAACGCAAAAAAAGAATGAAAAAATAAAGCAAGCAATAAAGAAAAAGAGATGTTAAAAATACAACAAGAAATTGAAGAATAGATTAAACTACAAAATTTGATGTATATTAAACGTGAAGTGCAAAGCAAAAGCGTTTTGAATGCCAGCAATGCGAAAATGGTGAAGAGCTCGAGGCGAATTGCAGATGCGAATTGTATGTAAATGTAGATACATTGTGGCAGCCTCAAGCCATGTGCAGAGTAGTACTGCGAAAAGCCAGCGATATACTTGAGTAGTAAATTGTGCAAAAAATCGAGGAAAATACAGAAAAAAATTTAACAGATTTTTTTTTTTGGGTAACAGGAAATAACCTTGAAAGCATCTGCGATTGGCATTGCGATTGCGATTGCCTTTTGCGACAAGTTTTGGAGCAAGAGGCAAGTGGTGAGTGGCGAGTGGCAAGTGGCAAGTGGCAGAGGTGGCAGTGAAGAGTGCGTGTGCACTAAAAACACAGCGCCGTACAACATGGCGTATGGGTAATGAATGTGTGTGGTAGCTCGACATATGCAGTTAATGTGCGAGACGGCCGTGTGTTTCAATATTCGCACACATACACACACACACATGCAGTGCGAGAGTGTGTGCGTGCCTACGTGCGTTCGTGTGCGTGCGTGCGTGAGTGCGTGTCTGTCTCGGGTTAGTGTACACACTGCGTATGTGTGATGGTGCCAAATAAATTATTAAGCAAATTAATGCACATAAATACTTGAGTTTCCACTATTTATCGTATCGTATTTATGTGGCATTCAACAACAACAACAATAACAACTTCGATGACGCATTTGAGAGTAGGGCAGAAGGTTAAATTACAATGGCAACGACAACAGCAACAACGACAACGGCTACTGTCGAAATTCGCCACGTACTGTAATTCGGACTCGGATTCGGAGTCCGAAAACATTAAAACCGATACCAATACCGAATCGCAGCACGCAACTTGGCGATTTATAGGCGTGCGACCAACTATAAGCAGCTTCAGCTTCAGCTCCAGCTCAGCTCACCTCCCGAGACACGAGACGAGGCGAAGCTTGGAGCAGCAGCAGCAGCAGCAACGCCACCCGCAATAACAAAGAGTCCCAGCGACTCCGACTCGGAGTGAATGTTGTTGCCCATCGTGGTGAATTGTGCAGACAACTGACAACAACTGAACGAAAGCCACGATAACAAGCAACAGCAATTAGTCATCCCACAAATATAAAACCAAAGATATAAACTAACCTTAATGCAACAAATTTTGTTATTTAAAACTTTGCAAAAGTAAAAGAATTAACTAAATTAACCAGAGAAAGAGAGAGAGAGAGAGAGAGAGCGCACGCGAGTGAGTGCGAGAGAGAGTGGGGGAGAACGCGACAGCGGAAACTCACCACGAGTTTTGGCCTCTCTCTTCCATGTCGCTGGCAACGTTCTGAAGAAAACTTTCACTCTCGGCACAACGTGGCGGCGGGCGGTGCGAAAGCATCGAGCAGGAAGCGCAAAAAGTGACACACAAACACACTCACACACATACACACACACACAGACACAGCGCGCAGACACACGCATACATATACGTAATACGTATGTATATCGAGAAATGAACAGCAGCAGCAAAAACGGGGAGAAAGCCCACAGAAAACTAAACTAAACAACACGAATATCCGCAGTCGAAGCAAGGAGCAGAGCAAAACTTTTGCATGCAAGCAGCTGACTGCCTGCAGGAAGCGTGCCAGGACAACGGCAACGGCAACGGCAACGACGAAGGAGGAGCAGCTTACAACACCAGCGGACAGTCTGGTTCTGACTGCTTCCCTGTCACAGCCATTGAATAGGCCTCTTCAACACGAACACTGGGCACAGGATACGGGCCGAGCACGCACGCAACGCAATTTTAATGTATCCTTAGAATTTCAAACAGGTGAGCGACATTCATTGAGGAAGTAACACAAAACAAACACACACACACATACGTTAAAAAAGTAGAAAAAAATAGATTCAATGCTTATGACAACACTGTGAATGGGAAACGAACTAAAAGCCCCGCAAACTTTATCAAATATTCCAACTTAATTGTGCAACTGAAACCGAAAAGGAAAACACAACCATCCACATGCCATCCAGCAGTATCCTATTCAACTCGCACATTGTGAAAAAGTATCAAATTCTGCACAAGTGTTCACGATTAAACGAATTCCGATTGCTCAAATCGATCAAATGATTCACAACATTGTCCAGAGTTCAAGTGTGATTCGCTTTTGTGCGAGATAAAGTAATTACGACTAGATTTCTGTGTTCGAAGTGGCTTACATCTTTGTTCAAAAAAGCTTAGTGAAAAGTCTGTGATTCGATAGCTCAATATATGAGAAATGCTAGTAGACATCATAAAGATTTGATATGAGTATGTAAAATAATTATCAATATATCTTTCCATCAAAGTTCATGCGAAGAATAAGTGATTTCATGTTAAGAAAGTACGAAAGCTACAGTCGAATGTGCTCGATTGTTAAATACCTGCTACACATTTTGAATAAAAGCAAAACAATGCGGTCTTAATTTTGAAATATTTCAGATTAATATACAGCAAAAATATTTAAAATATTCCATACGATATGTTTGGTAAAATGATATAGTACGAGTACTTCATTCAAAATATACCATAGAGTAGAAAATAAACCAAACTGTCACCGACAGAAATAAGGCGTTTTAGCTCATATAAAATTGTACAAATTGTACAAAGTTTTAAGGTTTTTCAAAGTGAAAATATATACAAAATTTATATATGTTATTAGCTAATTTTAAATGCATAGAATTTGCAATTAATTTCTAGAAGCATTTATTAGAGCATTAACAAAAGAAAATTTGACAAGTGAACGTATACATAATTTTAGGTTCGATGTTTTTTATGACACTTTATTGGAATAAAAACAAAATGCTACTAGTGAACGAGGTTTGAATTGGAAAAAAAGAGTATAGGCTTTTTTGACTAGTTCTATTTCCACAGATGAACTATTTAATAATTCAAAAAAAAAAAAAAACAAGATAACATAGGAAATATACGTATACTTAATACATTTAATTCAACAGATGAACTATTTAATAATTCAAAAAAAAAAACAAGATAACATAGGATATATAATATACGTATACTTAATACATTTAATTCAAATTCAGAATATCTGTGAGCTGTCTGCGATTTTTATATGAGATTCTCGTCAGCTACATAAATTAAATTTGTATCTTTTGACATGAATATGATATTTTGTTTGTGCGTATACTTAATATATTCAAGTCGAAAGATAATCCCTGTTAGCAGTCAGTTATTAGTATATTTGAAGTTTTTAAGAGAATTCAAACAACGAATATGCAACAAAAAAAATATCCTAGCTAATATATAATCAAAAAATTATAATAAGAATCTAGAAATAACCCAAAAATTACCACTGTGATCAGATCACAAAAAAAGTGCTAGATTTAGCTGTATCCTCAAGGCTTTGTTTGGCACCGCAAGGACACTTTTAGTGCTCTATCAAATTTTGCTGTTGTTTCACTAGTTTACCAATCAATTGTGTTCCAGCTCTCTCGTTTGCGATGTGGGGATGTGCCTCATGTGGTTTCGTCATTGAGCCATTTATCATTCGGGCCTACCTTGCCTCTGTTATTTATGTTACTTTGTCAACGTGGCTCGAAGATTGGAGAAGGAATGGAAAGGACTGGAAAGGAAATTAATAACGTAACCGTTGCTCGCTGACATCGACGCATAAGTAATAGTTATTTAATGAGTTTTTGGTCAGAATGTTTGCCAAAAACTTGTTAGTTGGCGCCATGGCATTTAATTAAAATTTGCGCCTAATTAAACGTCAAACGTGAACCGAAAACAGCGGCAGCAAGTCAAACAGCTGGCCCTACTAGGCGAATGAGTGATTTGCATGTCCTCCAACCAATATCCTGTTTTGCCTATCTGGGTGTGTGTGCGAGTGTGTGTGTGTCTCTTTTGACTTTTATTGATTTCAATTTCAAAATATAAATCAGCTATTTAGCCGCCTGTCATTTGCGTACATTTGCATTCGCTGTTTGTCGTTAATTGCAAATTAAAATTGAATTTGAATTCAAACTGAAATTGAAATTTGCGGAAATGCTTATGTTCTCGAGTATTTATGAGTGTGTTCCATGATTGATTCCCCTTGGCAGCTTATGTCGAAATCATTTACCCCCAAAAAACTACAATAATGCAGCTCCCATTTTGCGCATCTCACTCACTCTCTCTCTCTGTCTCTCCTTCTCTGTGGTGCAAAACATTTCCACTGCCTCCCCAAGGATGCAGAATATGAACTCTCTTTTATATTTTGTTTTGTTTGTGCGCTCTCGCTTTAATTGCTGGTCGAGTATTTTAATTGCAAACTGCGTTGAGGTTTCGAGTGCGTTGGAGAATCGAGCGAGACGGGTGCCGAGAATTCTACTCCAAGTGGAGGAGGTGTCGAGAGGTGCGGCGACGGTATCAGCACCAATTAGTGTGCAATTTATGCATGCAAAACGCGAGCTTTAATTGCCGCCGACATGCTGCCACAATGCAGCTGCTGCCACATTCGAGGATCGTCGATGATGCAGTCAAGTGTTTGCTGTTTCAAAAGCGCTGGGATTAACGGGAACTGATAGCTTCAAGAACTCAGTTTCATTCTCTGTATGCAATTTAATATGCTGCTTATCCAAATAAAGTCATTAAGCCAGCCGAAAAAGAGCATACTTATTTTCTTGACTCTTGAAAGCGATCATTACTATATAGTTACTTTATTCCGCAAGTTGAAGTATATAAATTATTTAATAGACTTTCTTCTACAAATTCTAAAACATGTTGTTTATATTGTAATGTTATATAGAATATCGGAAAACAATTTAAAATTTGTGTCTCTACTAGGAGTGCATTGTGAATTGTTTTGTATTATTATTTCTTGCTAAGGTAATTTGCTTAGGTAGAAAAGCCCAAGTCGGATTGTAGTTTTCTTTGTAAATATTCTCTTATTGTCTAATTAACTGTTCAGTCAATTAAAAAGTGTTTTGTTGCTATTTTGTGGAATATTCAGCCAAATTTATTAATAAATTATGACTCGATATACTTTATAGAATGTACATATGTATATAAAAACTAAACAAATAATATATTCTAATTTTCACCTCTTTAAAAATGTTTCACTATGCGAATGTTTATCAAAATCAAGAGAATAATTACTAATTTTTTAAGAAATAACTATTTAGATGATGAATATGATACAAGCAAGTATCAACTGAGAGATTAGATAAAAACAGTGCGGTTTTATTCTTAAAATATACCAAACTAATATATCATAAAAATATTAAAATATACCAAAGGATATATTTGGTATATTGATATACATTAAAAATATTACAATAGAGTACAAAATATACCGATTGTTAGCCAAAGTAGCTTTAACCCGTACTTAGTAGGCGCTTTTTGCCATGCAAAAGTATTCCGTAAATAACTTATACAATATTTATCTGATCGCATCCAGATTTTCAGGAATCACACAGTTATGATTGGTCGTGTTTATTTAAGAATTGTTTCCTTCTTTCGAAGTGGATCTTTTTTAATAATTCGTATGACCCTGTGTTAATAAGAATCATAGTGATTCTTATGATATTAATCATACGACAAGTGTGCTGAGAAAATGCAATAAATATTTCAAGCGCCTACTATAAGTTCGTATCATGATAATTATACTTTTGGCAATACTCAAGTTAGAAGAATTTCAATGATGGCAATAAATATAGAGCAGTTCATAGGAATAATCTAGAAATAAAGCAGTAAACAATGAGCCAAATGCGAAATCAATAAACAAAGGCGACCAAAAACATAATTCAACAATCCAAACTGACATCCAATAATAAACAATGTTCGAGTACTTTTAGAAGTGGGTGTATGTATGTGTGTGTGTGCATTCGCGTCTGTCTGTGTGAGTTTTCCAATCATAATAATCGTTTATTCGCGTGGCTCAAGCCCACTGAGCCAGCTGGGATAACAGGACTCGTAATAAGCCCGCAATTAGTGTCATTCGATAGATTTGATAAGACCGACAACTGGATTTGAGTTGTGTAAATTAAAGTCCAGGCTAAAAGCCTGCATAAATGCCGAGGCTAAAAGGTTACTCAGTCCAGTTAGCAGTTCAATAGAGCTAGCCTCTTTTTTCTTTGCGTGTGTGTGTGTGTCCCTTTTTTTATTTTTGTCTGGTTTTGCAATCAAATTGAAAAAGTTGTCGAGGCGAAGGACGAAGGGCAAATCGCAATTCCACTTTTATTAATATTTCTATTTGCCTATGCGTTTTGCAGAGTTCACTCCTCTGCTCCTCGACACTGAATGGAAGGAAAACTACTGAACATTCTTATTTTCATTTTTTTTTGTGTGTGTGATGCTTCCTTCTTCCTCTTTTCATTTTGCTTTGCCATCAGTCGAATGTATGTAAGCATTTTCCACATTCCCATTTCGCATTCAGTGTTACACAGTTTCAATGGCATCGCCAAGGCTGAGTGGCTGATGCTGAAGAACTTTCGTATTAGGACAGGATACTTAAAGGACGCACACAAATGATGTTGTAAGGCGGCATTCACAATTGCCACCTCCCTTTCCTTATTCCCCATTCTTCATTCCCATTTCTCATTCCTTATGCCTCTTATTGAAGTCCTTGTCCAAAACTAAAGTCTTAAGTGAATTAAGAGCAAAACTTGTAACATTTTCTTTACCTCGTTATTTCCGCCTCTCTCTCTTTCTGTGTGTGTCTCTCTGTCTCTCTCTCCCTGTGGACTCTCAAGGTTTTTGCACTTAATGAGCGAGTCTTCGGCGTGTGAAGTGTTCGGAAGTTGAGTTCGTAAATAAAAAAGGATTACTTTTATGGCCCCGACCAGCGCCCAGTAAATACCTATTAATGATTTTTTCCCCTGTCCACCTGCTCACATTATTTCACCTGTCTCCTGTCTCGTGTCAGTTGCTGTTTCTCTTTTGTTTCAGACTGAGACTCAGACTCAGTTTCACTTTGAGTTTGAGTTTGTGTTTCAGCTACAGTTGCTTTTGTTGTTGTTGCGTGCCTGTAAGTTCAAGTGTACAACGTAGCGTATACTTGCTCTTTTAATATAACAAGATTGATTGTTATGGCCTGGCTATGAAACCAATCTAACCACAGTGCACAGTCTGTCACTCTTCCCTGATTCTTTTTTTGGCCTTTGTATTTGCTACTGCAGCCAAGCAGCCAAGCAGCGATGCCAGGCATCGAGCCAAAAGCAGCCACTTAATGATATCGAGCACATTTTGCGGTCTTCGAAGCCTGCTGCCAGCCGCTAAAGGCAACAGCTTGGTCAAGGATAAAGAACGGGTCAAATATTGGCATATATACATATATAGTACGAATATTTCATGGAAGCCAAAACCAGCATTTTCTTCATTTGGCACGTCGCTCCATTATTAATTTGTATTGCCAGCAATTAAAATGTTTTATAGCGTCTACAAAATGAATCATAAATTCCATTTTAAAAGCGATTTGCATGCTCAAATTTTCGAGCGAAATTCCCATTTTGCTGATATTTATCTACAGATAGTTTTATATACAAATATTAGATATAAATTTCTTTATGAAGAAGAATTCTTATATTTAAAAGAAAAGCGGCTTAATAACACGTTATTATATCATCAATATAAATCAATCAAATTAATTCTAATTTATTTTCACTGCAATAAATTTATCTTAAGATTTTCCATTGTTAATGTTATACTTACTTTTCGGTTACCGTTCATTTAATTTAAATTCATTTAAGTTTCACAAACCCCGAATTATTTATTACTTATTTATTTCCCCACAAAATAATTGAAGCTCTTAGAAATCAAATACAATAGAGGAATTGTTAATGAATTAATTAAACAATTAAACTTTGAAAGAAGATTGACTTGAATTTTGATTATAATTATATTCTTTACTTTTTCTCAAATTAAAATCAGTGTTTGATAAACAATTCCAAGTTTTATACATTTCATATTAGCATGTCACTGTCATGATTAGAATCACTTAAATGGAATTTAAGGTGCTAAAATGTCTTCAGATGACAAAAATGATTAATATGCGGGTGATAAATTCAAATGATTTCGAATAATAAACTTGAGTAATAAACTAGTGTGTGATGTATGTACCTTGATTTAGTATTAAACTTATACTGAGTCAACTGATTTCAACAATTTGTTAACAATTTTAAAATCCATTGAACTAAAAGTTGAGTAAGCTGCAAACTTTATTTTAGTTGAACGAGCACAATTCTAGTTTATCGCTGGCAGGACATCAGAGAACAGGGCAGGACAAAACTGACAGTGGAATTTGTGTTTGATTTTTTTTTTGTAAGGAACACGTAAAGAATTGCACATGTCACAGAGAAAGAGATCTCGCCTGGATGGGATAAATAGAACTGCCATGACATAGCAATGGGAATGGGAATGGGAATGTCCTCGACTTCGTCTTCGTTTTCGTTCTCGCTGTTTGCGCCTACGCGACTGCTTTTTTTTTTGTCTATTTGTCTGAGTGTGTCTATAAGTTGCGTGAGTTCTTCTACTCTCAGACATTGTACACACTCCATAGTTGTCTATAGTTGTCGGCTGTTGGCTCGAGTGCGCCTTGCTAACCTGCACTCATAGTTGTTAAACTAACTTTCGTGACTGGACTGGACTCAACTGGAGGAACTGGAGCTGGGAGGAACACACTGTCTGACATAGACAGCCAGTTGCCAGTTGGTTTTGGTCTCACTGTCTCTGTCTGACAGCCGGCGCCCCTCCTTTGCTCCTGCGGGTTGGCACAACTTGGCACACGCTCTCATCCTTATCCACAGGCCAGATAGTATGCAGTAGTTTTCATTTGCCTTTTACATTTCCACATTTCCTCCTTGGCTTGTTTGCGTGTCTGTGCATAGGCAGCGTCGACGTCGACGTCGACCTACTCCGAGCTCCGAGAGACGCCGCTTTGCATATTTATTTTATTTGATTTGCTTTGGTATATTTCTTTTTATTCTTCTTCTTTTTTTTGTTGTATTATTCGTGGGGACCCCATTCCAAGGGACACGCCTTTCCTTGGCTTGCATAACGCGACGTGTGATTAAAAATTCGTAATTTGTTCGCTTCCCTAGTCGCTGTTTTGTATTTATGTCTATTTTTATTCGTATTCATACTTTTACTTTTTGTCTTATTTTCTTATATTTTTTTTCTTCTTCTTTTTGGGCCACATGGCTCTCTCTTTCTTTGTCTCACGCGGCTGTCTTTTCATTATTTAGAGGAGCATACCTTAAGGCGTTCAGGCATGTCAGGACATTCCCAAGTTAGGGGCGATTCTCTCCACCATTTGCAGGCAGTTGAACTGTCGACAGTTTCGCTTTTTGCTTTTTGCTGTTCGCTTTTTGTTTTGTGCTTTTTACTTTTCGCATTTCTCATTTCGCTTTTGAAGCGTGCTTTCTGCTTTGTTTTTTTTTTCGTTTCGTTATTTTTCTTTTTCGTGCTTCATTAATATTTAATTAAAAAATCAATAGTTGACATGTAAGTCAGCGACGTTTCGTGGCTGTGTTTGTCGCTTTTCTCGTTCCTTCTTCGGTTGTTTTTTGTTTTTTCTTCTTCACATATTACATACACTTTTCAAATACCTTTGCTGTCTTAACTTATGCATATGCATGGCGCATATCTTATTACAACAGATTTTCTTTTGCCTTCCCTGTTTGCCAGCTACGTGACGCTCCACATTTTCTTTTTATTTCATTTCTTGGTGTTTTTTTTTAAACCCCGGAACTTTTTGCACTTCTTCTTCGTGCTTACTACGGTTTTTTCTTCGGCTTCCTTTCAAAAGCAAATTGAAAAAACTCAAAGTGAAAAATGTGTTGCATATCCAAGAGGCGCGTCATGTGAAATTCTTACTGTCAGCATTAGTTACAGCAACGACTACTTCTTGGCTAAAAATGGCATATGTTATCTTGATCATTCGCAATAAACATATTCTTTGACAAATTCTTGTGCTTCTTGCAGCATTTACTTTGATAAACTGGGTTGCACTCGCATCGTCGTGCCTACAAATATGTTATGTATAATCTCGATAATAAATGGCAATTGGAAATTCAGTATTGCGTTTTGAAAGTACGTGTTCACGACTTGGAGATACCCTGTGGTGGAATAGAATTCAACTTATGTATTCGCAGAAATATTTTCAGACACGTACACAAGCTCGCAAATACGCTACGAATTTTGTACGTGATGAATTTTCTTACTTGGCATTGGGAATGCGCTTTCAATTTACGGCAAAAGCTGCTTTAATTTTTAAATTGAAAATGTCCTTGCTTAAATCGTTTTCGGGTCTACATTTTTTTTAAAGTGTAAAAAACATGAAAGCTACTCGGAAAGCATTTTAAATAAAATGAAAACAGAGCGAAAGCGACATTATCTTTAAAATTTGCAATTATAATATACCACAGAAATATAAAAACATCAACAGAAATTGCTGATATTAATATACTGAAAATTTACAAAAATATACCAAGATATGCATTTGGTATATTGAAGGAATATACTGAAAATTTACAAAAATATACTAAGATATGCATTTGGTATATTGAAGTAATAAACTAAAAAAGATATGTATTTGGTATATTGAAGTACTATACTGAATAATTCCAAAAATATACAAAGATATGTATGTATTTGGTATGTACTATTATATTTTCAAGAAATACAAAACAGCGCGAAAGAGCTAATATTATTATAATTTTGTAAGTTTATATACCGAACGCTTAATTTGGTATATCGATAAACTATTACATTTAAAGTACACCATTTAGCATAAAATATACCAAAATGTCAAATGTTTAAAAAATATATAAAATAACAACGAAAGCGGTAATATTATTATGATATACCAAAAGCTATGTTTGGTATATCGATATACTACTACACTTAAAGTAAACCATATAGTATAAAATATACCAGAATGTCAAGCAAAGCAAATAAAACCCTTCAGTCGCAGCCATTTTTTGTAGGTTATTTCATAGTGTTCGATAAGCACAGAGTTCTAGTTCGTTTTTTGTGTTGACTTCCTGAACCGAAAGACCAGTCCCATAGATACAATTATTTGTTAACTTTGTAATAAAGGCAACATATAATTACATTTTAAAAATCAATAGATTCAGTCGTGATATGTTGTTCAACTCGCTGTTGGTCAAACACAAGCGCTTATTTCAACAGTTCGATGGTTTCATTTTTTTACGCTTGCACACGTGTGTTTGTAGTAAATTTCGTTATGATTATTAGCAGATTCGCACACACACACACACATATATAAATAGTGGAATATATGAATGTATGTGTGTGTTGTACTCGTAATTCAGAGTTCGGTTCGCTTAAATAGCCAACGGGCTCTTGTGCAGGTAATTGAGCTTTAACATGCTCAAAGCTTATTAATACATGTACGTGAGCATTATTTTTGGGAGTGTCTGTGTGTGTATACATACACGGTATAGTGTGTGTGTGTGTGTGTGTACTTTATGGAGCTTTGTTTTGTTTGGCTTGCGTTTATTTTTATTCAATGTTGTTGCTCTCGTTCTGTGTTCTGTGTTCTGTGTTCGTCGTGGTCTTCTGCCCAGTTGAGTGTGTTATGTGACATAATTATCCCACAGGCTGAGAGCTCAAATCCCCTTGGCAATCGTCAGCTTGTGTGTAGAAATGTTGGCATGGTTGGCCCCCATCTTCTTCATCTCTACTTTATGTTTTTGTCTCTATGTGGAATTATTTATTCTGCGCCGCATTAAAGTTGGCATGAACTTCTGTTGTTCCACTTTAATTTTAATGAATTTTTTCTTGTTGAACACATTTATTGTGATCTCACGTTTTGCACGTTACGCAAGCTATGCAGCTATCCTTGGCTTATGGCAATCTTTTAGATGTCAGATCTTTAAGATTTATTGACAGCAAGCGGAAATGGGCGCATTCACATGCTGACGCATGACTGCGACTCTTTCTCTCTCTTTCTCTCTGTGTGTGTGTGTGTGTGTTTTGTGTGCTGCGCTACCTTTTTTTACGCGCAATTAACCCAGTTACAAGTTCGACATGCCGCAAACCAGACACACAGAAGCTCACACACACATACAAGCTAGCACGCACACACACACATACACACATAGACATCCTGCATTTATCATAATTACTTCCCAGAATATTTTCTCGTTTTTTTTTTTGTTGCTCTGCCAAAATACGGCTGAAAATGTTGATGAATGCTTCGGGTACAACGTTCCCCACGCGCGCACACACAAACACACATATGTACATGTCGCAACATGTCGCACGCAGAGTCCCCGCAGCCTTTAAAAAAAAAGTCAGCGTTAAATTTTACAAAAAAAAAAGAGAGGGGAGCAAAAAAGAGCACAAAGCAATATAAAATGGAGGCAAACTGGCTGACTGCTTAATGTTTTAATATGCCTTCAGCAACTATTAAGAGGAGTTGGCATTAAGTGCCAAGCACATATTAAACATCAATTATTTATAAATAAAAGCGCAGCTCACTTACGCACAAAGTATTTTATAGCATACTTATGGCGGCGCCAACAAGTGAAAGATAAAGCGAGAAAGGGGGAAAGGGCGAGACAGAGAGAGAGAGAGAGAGAGAGAGAAAGAGACAAGTAAGCGAGGACAATGAAGCCAAGGCGGCAACAAATGCCCCGACATAATTGTGCTTGCAATTATTTCAGAAATGCAAACAACAACAATAACAGCAACAGCAACGAGAGTGAGAATTGCAGTTTAGCAGAGAACGAAACGAAACGAAACGAAACAAAACGATAAGGCGAATAATAAATAAAGCAGCCACAGATAAAATGAGAAAACAAACAGCCACACACGACAATCATGAAATGCAAATGCCAAAAAGCTGCAAAATAAAAGAGTGAGCGAGACAGAAAGTGTCACATGCATATGTGTGTGTGTGTGTGTGGGTACAAGTTATTTTTCAAATCAAACAAAAACCAAGCGCCCATTGACAATGACAACAACAACAACAGTAGCAGTGAGAGCCAGCCAGACACAAAAACAATGCACAGTGGAACCGAAATGTAAATTTATGCAGACAACAATTGGGAATCATTGCAAATTGAGTTGCTGAATAATTTTGCGTTTTTCAACACAGTTTCGTTTTCACATCGGTTATCGATTGAAAAGTAGCGGTATTAATTAATATTTATTTGCGCAGCGCATTTTTGTGTGTGTGTTTGCCACACTGTGCTGCTGTCGTTGACGCCGCCTGGCACAAACCAGAGTAACAAATTCCAAAAATGTCACATTGCGCACATGAAAAATGTCCTTGTGACAGCAGCGCAAAGCGCCAAACGCCAGCGTGTGTGTGTGTGTGTGTGTGTGTGCGTGCGTTGTGTGTGTGTGTATGTGTGTGGCCTGGTATCCAGTTAGTCAGTGTGTGTGTGCATTGTTGTTGGCTTTGCAAAGCAAGGTCATGAGTAAATACGCTGGAGCATGCTGTTTATTCTACAACAAAGCCAAGCCAAGCACAAAAAAAAATACACATACTCACAATTTATTGTTAAATATACAAATGCACACACACATGTATGTAAATATGTGTGTGTCACATACTAAAAATGGTAGCCAGATGCTTCTTATTGATGTCGATACATACGGACGATATAAACACACATATGTATGTTATATTCATTTGTTTGCTTGTATTGAGTGCTTACTTGCCAATTTGTAGTGGAAACAAATGCAAATGTGTATCCGTAAATCAAAAAGGACATTATTGGCTGCTTGTTAGGGCTAAGCACTATTGCTTGCCATTTACATATGCGTACAATATGTACACATTCACACTCACACTTCACTTGCTTTTGATATTTCAAATGGCCGACGCATTGACGTTGGCCGTCATGAAGCCATTTCCCATTTACCATTTACCATTTAGCAGTCAGAGTGCAGTGGTCAAACAACAATAAAACTTTTTCAAGAACCAAAAAGGCAGCAGTTGGAACAACACGGCTTTAATAATTTAAGACTTTAATTAAATAACACGCGCTAGTAAATATTTATTATTCGATTGGCGAAATTCTATCGAGCAAGTAAAATTTGAGGCTTTATTTATGAAATTAAATATGGGCAATTCTCTGGCAAAAAAAAGTCTTTGCTATTTACAGTGAAACTAACATAAACTGGAAAATGTTAGAAATAAATGATGGTTAATGTTAAAGCTCTGGACTACCTCAAATTTTAGAGCTAATATTGACTTCAGGAACTTTTTCTTCTTTACGATAAAATCTATAGATTTCTTCATATTTTGTTTGGTTTTTGTAAATATTCATTAATTTTAGTAATTATCCTAAGACAGAAAAATAATTCCATAATAATTCTTAGCACTAATGAAAGGACAATAAAATTCATCTAGATACAAAATTAAAAAAATGTTTTGGTATATGATTATTTTCGCTTTAGGATTATTTCACAATAATAACCCACGCAAGATATAGAAATATATTCTATAATAATAGTTATATGTTATTAATTGTTGTTAGATTCATAAACTTATGAATTATGAAAGCTTGAGCCAATATTCGCAGAATATGTGAAATAAAATTCCCTTAGGCTAGCAATAAACAATTTTTAGCAAATATTCAAATATTAAACATGTTTTATTTTTATGTGAATATTCGCTACATTTAAGAATTTCAATTTAAAATGGAAAATAAGATAAAACGAAACATTGCCACATTCATCATACGCCTAGTAGCCCAATAAAAGTGAATTTTTTGCATCGCAAGCAATTTCTTTTTTTTTGCACTCCTTGGTACCTGGGGACATAGCAAAAGAAAAAATAAAACATCAAATAAATTGCAGATCAGATCAATGCTATCATTATAATTGCTTTAATTTGTGAATTAGCGATTACGTGTTCTTGCCATATCTAAGCAATTTGATTGATTGCTTTGTTCAGTTGTGTCGTTTATGATTCAAAACACGCAAACTGCGGTTAATCAAATCAACAAAATGCTGGCACAGATACTATGAACTATTTTAAATAATCAACAAAATGGTTGTCGAATTTAGGAGCTTCGTTGTTTAGAATGGCTTTAAGCACAAAAAATAATTGTTGCCAATGACAATTTGAAATTCATTCATTTATTTCAAAATGAATTCAAGGTTTCAAGTTGCAAACATTTTCAATGATAATTTCAACATTAATTTAGTTTTAAATTCAATCAAAGTTAAATTCTTGCAGGTTGCGACAATTATTAGCTAAAACCAAATTGCAATATTCATCTATTAATAAATGGCATCAAGGTTAAATACTTGAATGTTTCCAATTTATATAAACTGTATCAGTGGTGAAATATTTCTAAAATAATTGCAAAGTACATCGAGAGCAGTTCGTTTGACTTTTTGTGATAAATGTGTTACACATGCATATTCTGGCTTGTATGTCGATAATTGAATATTTACCAAATGATCAATCGCTTGCAACCGAGAGTGCAAATAGCGAACAAAGAGCCTGATGTGCTCGCCAAACAACAATATCTGAGCAGGTCCGGCGAGTGAGTGCCAAAGTGTGAGCTGGGCAATTTTGTCTGTGAATTTATGAGCGACGCTTTCCGCTGCTGCTCCTGCCGCTGACGTTGTATCCGCCTGGGCGAGAGATTGTGTGATGGTCGGATGGCCTGATAGAGGAGAAGGGTCTGGAGAAGGGTGGTGGACTGGCATTGTTGTTTGGGCCAAAGTTGGCATATGCGCATGAATAATGAAGAATGAAGCGAGGGGTGCAAGTTCTTTCTATTGATTTCGAACACTCACACACACACGCACACACACGCGCGGCAAGGCCCAAACAAAAGGATGGTTTTGTACCCAGTTAGTGGCAGCAGTCAGCCAGCCAGCTATTGAGCAACTGGGCCATACTTGTGCGTATTCAAATGTATCTCAGTGTGTGTGTGTGTGTGTGAAAACATATGACTCTGGAGATTAAGCCATTGTTTGTAATGGGAACCACAACTAGAGTCTGGCTGAGTTGCGGCTTAGTGACTGCGTTTGCAAACAAAACAACTTTGCAAGCGACTGTTCAGTGTCTACGACTAATTTATACTATTTCTGCAAATTATGAAGGACACCAGCTAATAAACAAATGATAATGCAATGTATTGTACTTTTCACCAGGTCGAAATCCAAAATAAACAGCTTGAAACTAAGCACAATTTGATTGCATCAGCTTAACATGATTCAACAAAAAGAGTTTCTCAGCTTCCATTGTTGATTTTGTTGCATGATTCATGCTTAGCAAAGTTTTAAAATAAATTGTATTTTCACTTAAGCTTAAAGACTGTTTGTCTTCAAATTGAAAGCATTTAACTTTTATGGCTTCTGAGACATTAGAATGCAAATGGCCGAACATCTATTGCACATAATTTATGACAGTCTCCACTTGGCAGTTACCTAAACTCCCATTAAGTTATGGCATCCTTGTGCCCATTTGATTGCCGGGTATAAAAGAAAAGTCTCGTTGACTTATATGCTCGCAATTCGCAGCCGTTTTGCAGGAGCTGTGGCATAACCTATATTCTCTGTTGTTTAACCAAAAACAAAGCAAAGCAAAACAAAACGAAACGAAAAAAAAGAGCCAACTAACTTACATTTCGCTTTCTCATCCCTTTCACAACAGCAGCGCCGACAGTGTAATGCGCCTTGGGGGCAGTGGTATACCATACGACGGTGACCCCCTGACAATGAGCGCAGCTGGCAATGACTATGCCGAATTATGCGATCTTGGACCCTCACGCTGGAGTGCACGCGCCTATGGTTACCATGCAACAGCAGCAGCAAATGCGGCCGGTATCGGTATCGGAGGCATCGGAGTTCCGGGCGCCACACAGTCATCATCGAGCGTGCCCACGGGCGGCTCAGCCGGCCTCAGTGCACATCATTTACGCAGCAGCGCGGCAGCGCCAAACAGTTACGAGGCCGAGGATATTGGTCTGGCCTTTGGCATGATCAGTCCGCCACCTGGCAGCGGACACGGACACGGACAGGGGCACGTCGGCCATTACGGCGGCAGCGGCGTCGGGAGTGCCGGTGGCATTGGCTCCCGTGTGGGGAATAGCACCAGTTCGTTGCGTGGCAGCGGCGGTGCTGGAGGCGGCGGACGCTCTGGACTCTATTATTCGCCGCCGGGCACATCGTACACAATCATTGAGCGACCACATTCGCCGCATTACTATTACAATTCGGCGGGTGTGCCAACGAAGGGTGGCTCGTTGCCGGGTCGCGGTTCGGCGTATCTCAGCTCCTCACCATCCAGTCACATGGCCGCTGGCACGGCGGGCACGCTGCCCACATCGACGGCGGCCAGCGGACGTCATGGCGCCTCGGCGATGGGCAATGGCAACAAGAAGCGGCCCATCTCACCGGAGCAGGTGCTGCGCATGTTTGGCGCCACACAGTCGTCATCAGTTCCTACGAGTAGCTATCACTACAGCAACGGCGGCACGCGGGATCGCGATCGGGAGCGCACAGGGCGACGCAGCCCAGCCAGCAGTCCGCCCTCGACGACGCATCAGGTGAGTAGCTAAAAAGTATTGCATAAACTAATTAATACTATTGTATTATTTCCTCCTTGGCAGATCTATCGAGATCGCGAACGAGATCGGGATCGAAGTGTGCCCAATATACACGAACTTACGACGCGAACTGTTTCCATGTCGCGTGATCAGCAAATCGATCATGGTTTCGGCATCTGCGTCAAAGGAGGCAAAGACTCAGGTGAGAACTTCAAATGCACTTACTATTCCTGCCTGGAAGTATGCTACACATTATTGTAGCACAGCCTTTGGACTCTCAGACTTTTTATTACTACGCCCGCCTGAAAGTATGCAACAAATTTTGTAGCACTGCCTTTGACTTTGATTATTCTTGTAGCTAGCAACATTTTCTGTCACTCCCAGACTTTATCCGTGTTGATTCGTTGTTCCGCCCAGTTTACTTCAAGTGCAATGGCTTTGGCCTTTTTCTCGCTCACACACACACACATGTAACTTTTTTACTATTTCATGCAATTTAATTTTCAATTGGATTTTATTGTCTGTCGATTCGTTTTGCTGCTACAAATCGCCAGCAGCAGCAGCTTTGACATTTTCGTAGCTACAGCATAGCGCATCGCATTTTGCAGCTGGTCACCTCATGCGATGCCCATCTGCCACTTGCCACCGGCCAGCTGCCACCTTGCCACCTTGCCACCTCGCCACCTTTTGCACCAGCTGGTTGTGGTCCCTCCACACGCTGTCGGCCATTTTATTTTTAGTTTTCAACGTGCGACGGCTTTAAAATCGATAAAAAATCTATTTAAGTCACCAAGCCCTCTATGCGAGGCCCTTCCATCTATCAATTTATCGTATCCATGAACTCTCTCTCGCTCTGTCTCTTTCTGTCTCTGTTTTCACTTGGCTGTGCAGCTGCTTTCAGGCCAGGCAAACACACACGTGCTTTATAAATTAAACATAAAATGGTTGCCACACACACAAACACATACATACATACATAGTTGCACACCTTTGGCCAGGCTTAATGAAAAAGGCTTACAAAAACAAAAACCAACCAAAAAAAAAAAAAAAAAATAATAAAAAAACAACAAAAATAAATGGGCCAAATTGTACGGCGGGTGAAAGGTGTGGCGGGTTGTGTGTGTCTTTTATTAAAAGTTTAATACGCACAGCTTGCTAATTGATTTTGTGTGCTTTTCTTCCCATTTCACCACTCCCACTTTCACTCCCTCGCCCATCTTCTATTCTCTGTGTTTTTTTTTTTATTTTTTATCACCAGGCTTAGGTGTTTACATCTCACGCATCGAGGAGAATTCGGTGGCGGAACGCGCCGGTTTGCGACCCGGTGATACAATCCTAGAGGTGAACGGCACGCCATTCACTTCAATCAATCACGAGGAGGCGCTTAAGGTGAGCAAACCTGCATATGTTCTTTTTTATACATATTTTTTTTTTTGCTATCGATACAATCTTTTTGATATCTTTCAGTAGCTAATGTTGTTCTTTAGCGAAAATCGATTAGAGCACACTTATTAGAACAGCGTAATATCAAAAGAGAAAGAACGAACGTGAGAGAGAAAGAGTGTGAGGTTAAAAGGGGTTACAAGTTTTAGAAAAGTGGCCCAGGCCACGTCAGAAGCCTATTCTATGAGTACACTATAGTATAGTGTATATACGAAAAGATAATTTAATTGTACACTTTATTGATTTTTAATGTGATTTCGCAACGATGGGCTACTTGTTTGCCTGTTAATAGTTGCGATAAGAGGCGTTCACTGCATTTCAGGCCATCGCTTTTTATGTGCGCCACTTTGGCAAAAGTACCCACAGTCCCCTCCCCTCTTTCTATCTGTAACACCCTCGGCACTTATAGCCCAAAACAACGATGACAACAAAAGCAGGCAAGCAAGTTAGACAGCTGCCGTCTGACAACGAAAGTCAATTTATTGTGGAATATTTTATGTGACACGTTATGATAGTCAATATAATTCTTCATATTGCTACCAGTAAGCAATAGCTACCAGTGTGTGTGTGTGTGCGTGGTTGTATCAAATGCAAAGGACATTTGACTACAACTACAACTACGACCAACACTAGGATTGGGACTGAAAGTGAGACTTGGAGACGACGACTGGCATACAGCACATGTTGTGCCATTTCTCACGATGCCTGGCAATTTAAAGTTTTCCATTTTCGACACAATTTGTTTGCCAATAGTATTAGAGCGGAATGACTATCTCTCTCTCTCTCTTGCTTTTGCTCGCTCGCAATACGTTTGCTCTGAATGATTTTCTGTAGTAAGTTTTTTTTTTTTTTTTTTGATACAGTGCACTTTACGTAATATAAAACATGAAACATTTTTGTATAAATAAAACTAAACGATAAAGAAAACTTACGTTTAAAATACACACTAATACAAATATACACTGAGAAAAAATTGGCAATAGATTAGTCGCATTCACTTTAATTACTCTTAAAATACATCTCTATTTATTTATTTATATCCATTTATTTGAATTTGAGTAAAAGTTCTTTTTAACCACACACACACACTTACACACACAAAATTCGCACTCGGACAGTCTAATCCTTGTTCAAAAAGAATGCATATTACTCATACGACGCGTTGATTTCGTTGATATGGTAAAATACTTCAAATTAGACATGCTTAATCTTTGGGAAAATATTTGGGCAAGTGTCAAAGCATTAGCAAAAGCTGCAACCAAACACAAATATCACTTGGAGCTGGCAATTTGTCCAAAATGGCTAACCACAGAAGGCAACAAAACTTGCTGTGGTCAACACAAAGGGGCGGGAGGATGAAAGGGGATTTCAAAATGCAATTTCAAACAGACAACCGCACGTTGCAAACAATTTGCACAGAAGCTAAACGCAAAAGAGACTCGACAACAATTAAAATAATGTGAGATACTAACTTCTGACACATAACAAATTCAAAACCTGCAGACAGACACCGACAAATCCACAGCAAAAGCACATAATAAATATGTACTATGCATAAACGTAGAATGCTCTAAGCAAATGGACACACACACACACACACGCATAACCTATTTGAATTTTTTTTTGGATTAATCACTCGATTTTCTTTTGAGTTTTTGGTTTATTTTTGCCACCCAATGCTTTCGAGTTTAGTTTTTTCGTTGGTTTCGAAGACGTTTTTTGCTCTCCTCCTCTTTGCTCCGTTTTTTCTATCGTTCGTTAGTTTTTGCTTGCATCTTCTGTCTCTCTTTTGTGTCTCTTCTATTGCCACATTTTTTCTTAACGCAGAGATGTGTGCAGATATTGAAATCGTCACGTCAAATCAGTATGACGGTGCGAGCGCCGCCTACGCTGAACTCGACGGCGCCTCTCCACGGCTTCGGGCCGCCCTCCCGCGATCCGATGTACGCATCGATGGCACCTCTACTACCACAGACTGCAGCGGGTCAGGCAGCGGCAGCGGCGGCGGCGGCCATCGGCGGAGCGGGTCTGCCCTTTCGTCAGACCTGCTCCTGGATGGATCGTCATGGTCGTCCCGCCTCGCCGCCCATGGAATATGGTGGCAGACGTAACGAACGACGCGATCGGTAAGGATTTACCATAACATATATGGGTAATTCTCTGACGGATTTTACAGTGAAAATAAACATAAACTGAAACAATTTTAAAAATAAGAAAAGGTTATTCTTTTAGCTCTAGATTAGTACATTAATTAGTGCTTTCTGTTCTGATAATTGCAAAAATAAACAAAAGATTATCGAATTTATACATTTCTTTTTAAAATAAAACAAGTTCCTAAAATCAATCTTAGCTCTAAATATATTGCTAATCCAAACCTTGAAGAATAACAATCGAATAACAAGCGTAATTTTAAAGCTAGAGTTTGGTATATACAATAACAACTATAGTAGTTATGATTCCTGAAAATTTGGTTGCGAACAGATAAAAATTGTCGAAGTTATTAAAGAAATACTTTTGTATGGGCAAAAACGCCTATTTACTAGGGGTGTTAGTTACTTTGGCTGACAATCTGGTATATTGTGCCGTCTATGGTATTTTTTGAATGCGGTACTATATCGATATACCACATATACCGCGTGGTGTATTTTTAGTATTTTTGCAGTATATTTTGGTATATTTTGAGAAAATTACCGCATTATTTTGCTTTTATTCAAAATGGGTAGCGGGTATCTCACAGTCGAGCACTCTCGACTGTAGCTTTCTTACTTGTTAAAATTGTTTGAGTTTATGTTATTTTCACTGTAAAAACGGTCGCCCGCGACAAATTCCGTCAGAGAATTACCCACATAACATTGTGCATCATTCAATTAATATGAATATCCTTCAATTCTAAACAGCATACGCCGCGTGGAGCTGCTCATTGAGCCTGGGCAATCGCTGGGGCTGATGATACGCGGCGGTGTTGAGTACGGCCTGGGCATCTTTGTGACGGGCGTCGACAAGGATAGCGTCGCCGATCGTGCCGGATTGATGATTGGCGACGAGATACTCGAGGTCAATGGCCAGTCGTTTCTCGATGTGACGCACGACGAGGCCGTTGGTCAGCTGAAGTATCACAAGCGTATGTCGCTGGTGATACGTGACGTGGGCAAAGTGCCGCATTCCTGCACATCCATCGAAATGGAGCCCTGGGATGCGTACAGTCCAACGGGCACGAGGTAGGGATTATCTATAAATTATCATATCTATTATATATAAACACTTCTTATTCATTTTTCTGCAGAGCACGCCGAAAAGGTCAGATTGCGACCATGGTGGAGGAGAAGGCGCGCTCGTTGCTGCCACGTCATCATTTTGCAAGTCTTTCGTATTATATTGCCGAATATAGTGCGAAAGCAATGACCATAGATGCCTTTGTTGCCGTCTTATTAGAGATGTTAGATACGTACGAAAAGGTAAGCCAAGATATTTAGTATTTTCTTTTAATTCTGGTATATTTATTCGACTTCGACTTCGTTTGCAGCACACGCTAGTGACGGAAATTCGAGAACTCGTCTTTCCGGAGGATCGTACACGGTACGATGAGCTTGTGTATCGCAGAGAACGCGATCCATATAGCGTGGATAGGCATAGGGTAAGTTCGATACACTAAATCGTTAATCTTAAGTATTTGTATTCCTCGATTAATATGATTAATTCTTTCTCTGTTTCGATTACAGCGTAAAGGAGACCCCACACGTGATTTGCCGGTAAGCTTTTTAGAAGATTTATTCTACGACACAGACACAATATATACCTAACTAGCTGCGCATGTTAAACAACTTCAAAGACTATGAACTACTATATATAACTCAAGTTCTCGCCTAGTTTCTAAATATATATAACTTACTATTTATCGTATCAATATGTATACGTCTCTGACTCTGTTCCGCCCTCTAAACGTGTTTTAAATACTCGGAATTTTTGTCTAGATATTGTTGTTGACGTTCAATGTTGTCGCTGTTGATGTAATTTTTAGTTTAATTCTAACAAAACTTCTTAGAGCCACTTACTTACTAATATACTTAATACTGCAAATACAAAATACACTTGTCAGATAAAGCAAAACTTGTAGTTTAATTGTTGTGCGAGTAAGAAAAACTTTTTTACTCCATTTTTTTACACACACATATTCTATTTTTACTTAAGAGTAGTGAATGCTTTTTACAATCTATTGTTTGCCGCATGTTCTTCAATTTGAGATACTTTTTTCAGACTCGCTTTTCTTTGATTCAATTCGGTCTTTGATTTAATTTGACAAAGCCAAATCGAAATGTTTTGGGGACAAACAACAAAACACGAATGTCAATTTTCTTTCTTTATTTACAAACAAAAAAAAATCAGCAAACAAAAATGAAATCAATGCAGTTTTTCGTAGTTGCATTCATTCTTCTCTATTCTAGGCAATATTACGTATACAATGCAAATATTTTTTAAGTAGCTGGTACAGTTGCTTCAAAGGAAGCAGCACCAAAACTCGATTTATCGATAAGTGCTGCGATAAGAAAAGCGTTTTATCGGATTAGGATTAGATGTGTAAGAAAATCGAAATGTAAATTATGAAATTGCGAAAATGTATAAACCAATCAGATATATAAGTACTATAAATATTTATGAAATGCACTTGAAACATTACAATAATCGAAATAGCAGTCACCGATACCGATACCGATAACTCACCCCTAAACAACTATGCTTACAACATTACTAAGCACTTAATCGAAACAAAATGAAATGAACAATTGCACTGAATATCACAATACTCCCAACTCGATCAACGATATCAGCATTTCTCTCTCTCTCTCTCTCTGCTCAGTAGATGCCTCTCTCTCTCTCTCTCGCTCTGGCCATCATATTTCATATTCCAAAACTGTCAATTACTATATCTCTCTATCACTATCTCACTATCACTGTCACTCACTCGCTGTCTCTATCGCTCTGTGTGTGTCTCTGAATCGTATGCAAAACAAAATCGTTCGTTCCATTCCATTCCTCCAACAGGTTACAGCTGACGATATGGAAGTAAGCGCCGCCACCGGACGCAGTCCCTCGTCGGACTCTGGGCTGGGCATGACCGTAACGGATATTCACAAACGGTACCAAAAAACAAAACTAAACACTGAGAGCACCTCAACCTCAAATCAGTTCAGTTCAGTTCAACTCAAAAAAATGACCCATCACCAACCACAACCACAACACATACACTCAGAAAAAGAACTGATCCTTTGACATGTTGTGTAACTGTATTTGTTATCGTTATCGTTATTGTTATTCCGTTACCAATTCCGTTGACAGACCCGCTCTACAGTTGCCATATCGTCCCATGTCGGCGGGACCAATACTGCATCGTTCACAGCCAGCATCACAGCATTATCATCAGCCAGCAACATCACATGCAGCAAGCAACCAACAACAATCCACACCACAACAACAACAACAACATTATCCACCACCACCACCACAACTCCAACATACCTCATTGCGTCATCTGGGTGGCCCCGGTGGCGTCGTTGGAAACACTATGCGTCATCATTATCAGCCGTTGGGACCAAATCAATTCAAATTCAAGCAAGCCAAAGACAATCAGCAACAGGTCAGGAACTCGCAACTTGCAACTTGCAACTCGCTCGCTGCTCACTGCCACTTGCAACTTTCGTGCTTCGTGAAGCGTGAGCTTGAGCTTCGATTTGGCACCACTTAAATCTCTGTTCTACAATCTATCTACCTCTCTACCTCTCTCTCACTCACTCTTGTTTCCACTGAGAAGAGACTGTCTCTCTCTTATGACCAATAATCTATCTACGATCTATCGACGAGTTTTCACTTTTCAAAAACTTTCCCATTGGTTTAGCGAAATTCTCAAAAATCGAATTGAAACGCAATGAAATTGAAATCGTGTTATCATTTATTTTAATAATCCATATTTTTACGATAATATTTAATTCTCAACAATCTCGTAACTCTTTTTATACTATGTATTATCAATTATTTTGCCTACTCTTCTCTCCACTTTCTTTGCTATTTTTGTACTTATTTTTGTATTGCATTTAAGAAAAAAAAATTGACATTCGAGTCTCGTAATTGAAAAATCGAAAGGCGTCCAAAGCCTCTGCTCTGCTATTGTTATTTGCTATATTATTGTCTAATGTCTCGTGTCATTTATTGTGAATTGTCTCTGTCTCTGTTTCTTTCAACTCTTTTAAATTTCTATTTCCACTTTGTTTTTGATTTCTATTTGGTTTTTGGTGAAAGAAATTCTTTAAATGTTCGTGTATGTGTCATTAAACGTCTAATTGTCCAATTGTCTAATGTTGTTTTATCGTTTTTATTACGGTTTTGTGTGTTTTTTTTTATTGACTGTTGTCTAATTGGCTGCTAAACAATTGTAGACTAATTGAGCAACGAATTTTGTTGTGCAAAATGAAATTGGCTTTAAGTAAATCGTAAAACACACATAAAAAAAAAATGAAAAGAAAATACGAAAAACAAAACAAAAAAAAAATCGCCTCAAAAATGATTTCTTGCTTTTCTCACCCGGCTTAGGAATACGGCTGTGATGAGCATAGAACTCGCCGGGGCAGCGAAACCCTATTACCGGAATATGACCAAGATGCGGTGAGTAAGCAAAAGCAAATTGCCAAATTGGATTTACTTTATAGAGTAAACTCTGCTGAGTTGTTAATGGAGGAGAATGGTATGCAGGTTGCCTTCCCAACTTTGTCTTTTCGATCATCATGCCATGAAGTTCATATCATTGTCAGCACACTGATATTATACTTACTTTACTTTGCTCTACTACCATATATACAATATATACTTACGTATTTTACATACCCAAATCAATTTTCAGAAATTTGTTCATTCAAAACACTTTCGATTCTTTATTGCATAATACAATTAAACTCTACCACAGTAAACACTAAACTTAAGCACTAAATTATGCAATATTGAGAGAGCTTTCAACTCTTTATATATTTAATATATGTATGTATATTTTATAGCATGTAAATGTGTAAGACAGTGTGTGTGTGTGAGAGTGTTTTTAGCCAATAAGTGTAATCAATACGATATAAAGTCGTAATCGCTGCTGACGCCAATGCAACACAATGCAAACCAATTGAGCTCAAACAGACCGCAGACCCGCACAACCAACACACACACACACACACACACACACTCGCATACGCACACACGCCCCTTTAACACACCCCCTCCCACCTCATGCGTTGTTGCTGTTCACATTTTGTCGTGCGTGGCGTTGTCCTCCGTTGGCGACCAGGCGACGGCTGCTCCAACAACCGGCAAGTGATAATCACGTGGCGGCGTAAAGGGCCGAACAAAGTGTCGCCACTGATGATGGGCGTGATGATGATGCTGGTGGTGATGATGATGTTGGTGATGGGGGGAGGGCGGTGTCAAACTCGCGGTTGTCGCTGCTGCTACTGCTGCTGTTGCATGTTGGTGCTGCTGATGGCAGCTGTTCGGCTCGAATTTCGGGCGTGGTATGCGCAATTGTTTGATCTCGGTCAAATAGGTTTCCATGGCTGGCACGAAACTCTTGCCCGGTCTGGTCTCTGGTCTCTGGTCTCTGTCTGTGTCCGCCCCTGTGTTGATTTGTTAAGTTGTTTTAATGATCCGACTGATTTGTTGTTGTTTAACCAAGTTGCAAACAGTTTGTGGAGTGTTGTTGACTTGCTGCAAATGCTGACAAACGCTCTGGCAGCTCGGACTAGTTTGCCAGGGCTGCATTGATACATCGAACTCCTCAATTGGATATCAGATCAAATATAGAGAGCATGTTATTCAATATGCGCCGCAACAAGGCGCATAACAAAGTCATTATGCTTTGGCAGAGAGTAGAGCTCGCTCGCTAAAAAGTGAAAGTAAATTTGAGGCGACTCCGACTGCGACTGCGGCTTGTTGCATGTGCGGCCAGAAGACATGAAAATTGCTATAATTTCCGCAAAAGGCGTTCGGCCAACAATCAACACAAGGCAAACGCATCGACAGCAAGTTCAATGTGTTAGCTCAAATATCTTTGTCTAGCTCCATTTGGGAGCTGCACTTCAAGTCGCGTCGAGTCGACTGCAGATGGCATATCTCTTTGGCTTCGAGTTGTACTCGCTTAGCCCTGTTTACACAGCTGACACAATTCGATTTGAGGGGGGACTTCGACAGCGGCTTGGACTTCGGCAGCAAGTTCGACTTCTTTGAGCGGTGACCAACAACGGCGACCGGCTGAGCAAGCAACCAGTTTGATTTCAACTAAAACAGACAAGCAACTTTTTGTTGCCGTTGCTGTTGTTTTCGTTGTTGTTGTTGTTGTGGATGTCTGGCCAATGCGACACTCACTTTTTGTTGAAATTACAGGCAACCAAAGCAGAAGCAGAGGCAGAGGCAACGACGTCGGCACAGATGCAGAGGCAAAAGACCAAAACTCAAAGTGGGTCATTAGAGAAACGTACTAAATAAGGTACAAAACTTTGTCAAGAGCAGAGCAGAGCTCAGAGCTCAGAGCTGCTCGCTTGAGCAGCATAAATGGAAAGTAAATAGTTGTTGTTGCTGTTGTTGCTGTTGCTGCTGTTGCGACCACGAAAGCGGCAAATAAGCAACTCGAAAAATGCTGTTTATAATGTAAATAGACGCTAAATAAATCATTTTGATGCGTACAACCAAAGTCCGGTCTAAAAAGTCAATGGCTGTAAAACATAAACAACCTGCCTATTAAGCCAGCAAAAGACGAAGAGAAGACGCAACTCTTTGTCGGTGCCCAGCCTAATGAAGCCCAATTGTATTCAGTAGAGTGTGTGTGTGTGTGTGTGTGTGTGTGTGTGTGTGTGTAGTAGTGTCAATTCTGGCAACTTTATTTACTGTTACGTCGCCAGACATCATTAAAGTTCTCACCGTTCTTTGCTTACGAACCTTAAGCATCTGTCGTTGTTGCTGCTGTTGTCTGGCTGCTGCTGTCAGTTTTAATAAGTGTATGTGTGTATGTTTTTGGCCCACATCATTTAGTGTCACATTTAATTGGCCTAAAACGTGTGCACGTAATGTGTTTAGCAATTGCTGTCAATATTCCCCATTTGATTGATTGCTGCTCCCTCAACTCTGCCGCAAACTCTGTTCTATCAATATTTAAAATATTAATCGCACTGTGTATTGTGCTTTCAATCTCGACATCAAAGCGAATACAATGTCAACTCAACAACTGTTTTCTTTGAGCCATCTATTCAAATCGAGGTCTGTGACCCACTTTACTCAATCTCCCATTTAATCATATTGCACAATGCGATATTGTGTGGGGCGATTTGACAAACAGTTCAATGATCGGTCAGCTGACAGCAGCTCTTTCGCTTCGCTTTTATTTTGTAGGTCAATGCGCAACTTTGCCCCCCACCTGCAGGGGGAATATTATTAGTAATCACATCGGACGGTGTCTCAATATCTCATGAGCTCATGATCTTCTAGCTGACAATGGTGTGAATTGGACAGCAAATTAACTGAGCACCTTTTGTTTACAAAAGATTAAAGAGCTACTCAGTTGTTGCGTTGCAATGCTGTTGAAAAAGTTAACAAAAAAAAAATATGAAAAACGACTTGTGAAGAAGAAAAGTTGCTGGTTCTTTTTGAAGGAAAACTCGATGCGACGACGCGTTGAAAGGCGGCGAAAAACTTTCACAAAACAAAAAAAAAAACAGAAAGAGAATTTTCCAGCAGTAACAATAATGAAAACTAACGCCAATTGCCAACCCATTTAACTGTATTTCACTCTTGCGAAGCTCTCCCTCTGACGTGCCTGCTATTATTATTATTATTACTATTTTTCATCTTTTCATTCATATTTCTAAAATCCATTTTTCAGCCACGCAGTTTTGTCAGTCAGCAGATCTCCCTCTGTAAGCCGCTTAGGGCAAACAATTTAAAATCAATCAAATTTATGACTTTGCAAACTTCGCAGCGGTTCGTCGCATTCTTCGTATGTGTATGTGAGTGTGTATCTGTGTGTATGTGTAGTTGGTTGGGATTTGTAACCAAATCCAAAGCGCAGACAGCCTCACGGATACACCAATGCCATTGACCTCAATGCGTAGCGGTTGAAAAGTCGCATTTGTATCTCATAGATACACGCAGCGAGTACTCGACTATCTGCGCCGTTAGACGCTCGACGAGACTTTGCCAACAGCTATTAGATACGCATTGAAAAATATTCGTATTCAGCTATTATATTTGTATATTCGTATATGGATTTCATTTCAATACTCTTGCCAATTTAAAGTCGATTTCAAAACCTCTTTTCAAGGTTGAAACTTTTTGCAATTTGTCTGATGACATTTTTCGAGATTGTGTATCATTAAATTGATATTAACTTTAAAGTCCGCTGCGCTTGATTTGTCGTAATGAATTGCTTTTGACAATTAGTGAAAAATTAAAAACATTCAATTCATTTAAAAATGTTGAAAAACGAATTCATCTTTTACGCTACCACTTAATGACCGATAAGTATATTTAATTGCAATTGTTTAATTGTTTACGAACTAAGTGAAAATTAATTTTAATGCGCATCCGGCAGCTGTTTTCTTTTGAAGCGATTTAAAATGCTTTCCCTTTGGATAAGTTAATGACTTTTCTAGGTCGAAATGTTTAGCAACGACAACTAGAATCTGAACTTCGTTTAGCGGCGGAGGGTAATAAGAAGACTGAAAGCAACTTAATTGCAAAACCAGTCCGCAAAAAAAAACAATCCAAAGTTGGCTTTTGAGTCTACTGAGGCTTTTGCTTGTGGCTCAGGGCAATTAAAAATACAGCCATAAACAAAAGAAATTAGCGCGCAAACAGCAACAACAAAAACTGACTAAAACTGGCAGAAGGTGAGAAATAGAAGTTAATTGAATGCAAATGCAAAAGACACAAAAAAACAAAAACTACGTTGCCACAGTTGCCTTCAACTGCAGCTCCACATCTCCATCTGCATCTTCTTTCGGGTTGTGACACATGTGAGTCAAGATTGCAGAAGTCTTGCGGCAAAAACATTGCAACAACAACTGAGAAACGCAAACAGACAATGATGATATAACAAAAACAATACAACACAAAAAATCACCTAGCGGCCTGGGGCAATTGACGCTTGGCCATAAGTAAACGCAGCCAGGTAACTTCTTCTACTTGGGTACGAGAAAATAACATATACGATACACACTCGTAGATATATCTTTTTTTTTTTTATTTTTGGTCTTGGTTTTCGTTTTGGTTTTAGGCAGTGAAGCTCTGTCGGTTGTTTATGCAACAATTTGCAGCAAACAGAGCGCGAAATGAGCGGCAACTCGACGCGAAATTTGTCAACTCCACACAACTTGTAGCAACTTGGTTAAACAATTTCAAGTTTTATATTATTTTTGTTTAGTATTTACACGTAATTCGCTATTTATACGCACGTTTTGTATCTCAAAATTGTGAACTCAGCCGCTGTCTCAGAAGCTGTCTCCCAGTGTGCCGCAGAGTCTCTGATGTTTATTGTTTCAGCTTTTGGTTTAAGTTTTCGGTTTTCTGTTTTCGACTTTGTGAGCCAGCACTCTCTCTCTTTCTCTCTCTCTCTCGCTAAGCTTGAGTCTGAGCCAACCTTACGCTTCAAGCAACGACGCGCAACTAAAAACTGAATAACTGAAAATGCAGACGCAGCCAAAACAGCACCAAACTGTGATGTTGGCAGAGCTAGACGCCGCAGCAGCTGCGGTAACAACTTCACCGACTGGACGCTGCTCTACATGGGGCATAAGAAATATAGCATTAAGTTTGTGTCTGCCAACAGCTCATAGATGAGCTGAAAAAAGAGGCATTGTGAATATCAATTCCTTACTGTTGTTTTCACTAAAGTTATGCTTAACTTATTCAAAAAAAAAAAAACAGAAATAACTTTTTTTAATATTGTGCAATTATAATCATTTTATTAACTTCCTAGATACATCGTTTTCCTTATTTTAGTTTAGTATATGATTTTCTTTGTTTTACAAAATGTTTTAAGTTCATTGAGTTTATGAATGATCGATGAGCAGCGAAAGAATCATTGTGGAATTTAATACTTTATGTTTGATGCTTCACTTACTTATCGACAAAATAGTATTTGTCTTATAAATATGTTTTTATTCACTTCTTAAACACATATTTTCCCTAAGCTTTAGTTCAGTATTTGATTTTGCTTCTTTTACAAAATGTCTAAAGTTCAACAGCAGGCCAAAGATTAAATCTTTAAATAATTGAAATAATAACTATAATTATGATAATACTCATGCGAAAGAGTATGCAAAGTTGCTACTAAATAACTCGCATTAGAGTTATTCATCGCTCTTGTAGTTTTCTTTGCGTGTGTGTGGCTTTCTTTGAGCGGCTCTGACGGTCTGCGTTTCAGTTACTTTTTTATGGCTCAGTAATAAAAAATTACACACAGCGACAACAAAGGCAACAACAATTATAAAAGATGCAGATTGCCCAAAGATTGTCAATATTTATGGCTAAAAATTATTATAGAAAAATAATACATAAGTACGAGTATCTATATATCTGTATCTGTAAATGTGTTTTTTATATCTCTGGTGTAGTATATCATTTTAGGTATGCACTTATGTATGTTACGTATGTATAAGTAAGTTAGTTAGATAGATATACAAGTAAGTGAGCTGTAAGCGAGTGTGTAAAGTTTTACGCAATGGCCAGCGGGCTTCTGCGTATCTATGAGATACTGTATCTGCAGCTGACGCATTGCAGCTGTGAGGCTGTGGCTGCTGTTGCTGTTGCAGTTGCAGTCACTGTCGCTGTGGCTGCTGCTGCTGCGGATGCAATGCGTTTTGTCTTTGCCTGTTGTTTGGTCGCCGCATTTTGTCGGCGTTTTTTGTTTTGCTCTTGCATGACGTAAACAGAAAATCGCTTCAACTCTTTTGTTTCTTTCTGCTGCTTAGTTACTGCCGCAGTTGATGGCCAGAAGATGGCAATGTTTGGCATTGAAAAGAGATGAGCATCGTTAGCGTTTATTCCTCTTTTGTTTCGTTACTGAACATTTTTCGTTTTCGTTGTTGTTGTTGCTGTTGGTTTGTTTTTGGGTTACTTGAAGTCTAATTGTTAAACTCATTTACAGTTGTAATTGTTGTTAAATTTTATTTATGTTTTTCTCTCTCTCTCTCTCCTTTTCTCTTTTGCGTGTTTTCTTCGCCATTTCCATGGGCTGGCTAACGAATGATGAACAAATATGAAATGAAAACAGGAACAGGTAAGCGCTTTACGTTCGCTTTGCATTCGTTTTTCGTATGCGACGTCGTTTGTTAAAATTTAAGCACTTTTTTCAAAACTATCTTTTATAGACAAACAACATACTCTCTTGTATTCACACACAAAAATAAACACACATCTCCACACATTTACACATACATTTATACACACGCAAACACTACCAAATACAAAAATTACTTCATAACAACAAGAAATACAATAAGGAAGCAGCCAATTTAGCTTCACTTGCTGAAAAAGTCTTTCGCCCAGTGTATTGTAAATATTTAGCGCTATTTTTACTATTTCTCTCTATCTCTCTCTCGCGCGCTCTCGCTCTGTGATTGTTGTTGATGATATTTACGGCTCTCTATATACCCGTACTCCTCGACCATTAGCTGTAGTTGTAAATGGTCGCGGAAATGCGGATTACCATGCAATGCCAGATGGTGTTGCTGCTAATGAGTTTCCCCCCAAAAAATAAACTAAAAACAAAAGGTCGAAAACATCGCCCACTTGATTAGCTAATAGACCATGTTTTTTTATTAGCTGCAGTCAAATTTCGATTTAAAAAATTAAAGCAGGAAATCCCCAAGCAACGAAAGTTTTTCGAAAGCAACTTCGACCCCTGAAAGTATGCAACGGCGATTTAGCATAAGAACTTGTGTGCTGGCAACATTGTGTCTAGCAACATTGTTGCCAGCCAGCAACAGTGATGATGATTGTCTTATGTATACATTGAAATTGAAATGTAGAACTAATTATAATCTACTGTAATTTGTTGATAATACGTAGAACAACATGCCAGTAGCTAATTAATATGAATTAATTACCAAAATGACCCCCATAAAAATATATACATACATATATACAGTTTGGTCATACGAGTAGTTGATTAGATTTAGCAACTCATGTGACCTCATGACCCGGCAGGGTAGTAGAAATATATACATACATATATAGAACATTAGATACACTCGTAAAATACCTGTAAACTATATTGATTAAATCCTTATTAGCTAGAGCTAAAAGCGTATTCAATTGGAGCCTAATTAATAAACAAAGTATTTAAAAGATGAGCGAAATATAGCGTAGCTCTTTTGCTCAACAATTTCCCCACAAAAAAAATCACATACGACAACTCCAGAATCCGTTCAATGTTTTAGTTTCTCTTTACGATTGTTTTTATTTTCTCTCTGGCACCTTTCTGTTTACCACCTTATCATAACTCTTACATCAATTGTGTGATCATAGTTTTATTGTTTGTCCAAATGATATTTGATTCGATTTTTGGTTTTTGATTTGAATTGTTTGTGTGCTCTTTCTCTCAACCTTTACCCGTGCTCCCCCCCGAAATTGTTCTCGTTTGTTCATTTGTGTGCATTTCAGGGCGGCTACTTAGATGGACTACGTTCACATTTGGGTGGTTTAACACAACGTGTCAAATCATGGTATTGGGGACGACCTCTTGTAAGTGCCAATGTATTTTTCGTTTAACGAAAATAAAAACCTATAAAAAATAAACAAAAAAAAAAAAAAAAAAAAAAAAACAATTAACAAACAAACAAAAAAATGAAATACAAAGTAATGGAAAAAAAAAATTACAGCAACCACAAAACAAAAATTGTGTTACAACATTTCTTTGCCAATGTTTGAACGAGTTTTGAATTTGCATCTCGTTGCATTTTCTGCGCATCAATCAAATGTAGCCTGAAATAGTGTTGTTGCTATAATGTTATATTATGCTCTGTCACACACTCTCTAACCACTCTCTACGCTCTGTCTGCCTATTTCTCTCTCTAAATAATAAAACTAACTAATTAACTAATTGTTTGTATGTGCCTTGCAAGACTCAGCACACTGCAAGTGCAAGTTAATAATAATTAACTAAAAAAAAAAATATCAACAAATTTGCATTTCCATTTGTTCCACACACTTGTTTTTTTATGTTGTAATCGTAGGAATTGTGTTTTAATTTTGTTCTTGATCGTTATCGACATCGACATCGATTTGGTCTCGTCTTGTCGTTCATTTCAGTTTCAATTGCTTGCCCACACACACACTCTTGACTTGAATTTATTTTTTTATGTCTAGTCTATATAGAGCCGAATCAAACGTAAACGTAAACGTAATTACAACACACATTTTCAATGTTTGTCCTTTAATTTATTCCTTTGGCGCACCCAGAAGCTAAACACTAAAATGGTTTTGATTGTTTTTGTTAATTAGAGTTTTTTTTAGTCTCTTGTAAAGTAATTGTCAATGTAAGTATATGAAACTAAAATAAAAACTACAACAAAACAAAAAGAATGATAAATAATGCAACACGTTTAAAACAACGTCAAAGCAAATTAAAGAAAATGGTCAAAAAATTCAAACTAAAAACTAAAATATAGCAAAGAAAACAAAACAAACAAAAAAAAAAAAAAGAGAAAAAGCTTGAAAAATACATTTGCACATTTACGCATGAGTCAACCTAATTTCTAATTTCTGATTTCTAAACACCACAACCACCAAACCACCGCCACCGCCACAGCCACCGCCAATAAACCACCGCCACCGTCACCACCCCCCCCACCAAATGGCATCGACACACATGCAAAAATAATTTATTCATTTTCGTTTTTGTGTTCATTTGTAGCTCCGATTTTATACATTGAAATGTAACTGGTATTTTAGTATCATTTGCCCTGTAATTATAATTAGTCTGTTGATTCTCTTCCCCCGCCCATAAATCTTTTGTAAGTACATTTGCGTTAATCGATTCCTTATTCCCTGTATCTTAATCTTAGCTGCTGATTCCCTCCACACACACACACACGTACACAGACATAATACATACACTAATAACACACACACACACACACATAGCTGTAGTTCAATTTTTAGATATGTACTGAAGTTTTACTTAGTTAGCGCTTTTCAACAATAACAATCGATTCTAATTGAAACTCTAGCTAAATACATATTTAGTCAAATTACTAGCGAAATTCTAAGTGTCTTAGTTGCCATTTTGCAAGCCGTTTTTATGTAAAATATTTACAATCTATAAATATACTACTTATATACACATCCCGTATAGCTGTAATGCCTCTACGAACTCACATGCACACAGACTCTATACAGAACACCAGCACTCGCATTCTCATAACTTGCACCCAGAAATATACACACACACGATCACAACAAACACACACACATACTTAGGCAATAATCTATATAGAAAATATATATATATAATATTTGAACATAGTTATAAACTCTAATATTGTGAAAACGTTTTTGTCCTGTTCGATTATTTCTCTGCGAAATACAAATGTGCTTTGTCTTTGTCCAATCAAAAATTTCTTAAATCTGCTTTTCAAAAAACTGTAATAAATTTACAGAAATTCCATAAATAAATTCTGTATTCAAATTTCGGATTTCAGTCTTGACTGCCCAAGTGTATTTCAAATTAAATCGGTATTTACAAATCAAATTGTATCACTCGAAGCACGAAAAAAGCTTTTACATTCGCTGTTCAAAGTGCATTCTCTACCACCAAAACACTCTCTTCCTCTGTTACCTCCCCCCTCTCACTCTACAGTACGTTCCACTCTTCTCTCAACTACGTCTTTACGCAACTCAACTGTCATATACATACAATAAAATATATATATTTTATTCAATTCAATCGATCTATCTGAATGTTTGCAAGTAATGCAACTACTTCAAATGTATCATAATAATAGCAACAACAAACAACACTCTCAAAAAAAAAAAAAAAAACAAGGAAGCAATATCGTCTTGTCGTTGCCAAATTCAGAAATTATTATTATTACACGATAATCAAATATTTCGAGAAGCAAATACTTACTACTACTACCAGAACAATTCCATTTACAATTTATATCTAGCAACAATTCTTAGTATAAAACTACAATCAAATTCTTATGCAAATATTCTACTATTTTCATTTTACATTCAACTTATTGTAAAAAAAAACAACAAAAATCGAACAAAATCAAAAATCAAAAAAATTGTTTCAAACTTTGCGCACTCACCATAAAATTGGCTTGAAAACAATGTGACCGTACGCAAAACAAAATATTGAAAAACGAAATAAAAAAAAATTAGGAGTTGGCCACAAAACTCTCAAGAAGTTTCGATATGAAGGAAGAAGGCGGCACTTTGCTGGGCGATAAAGGTGTACGAAGGCATCAGGTGAGTGCTACCATTTAGTGCGACATGCAAGCACACAATAATACCAGAAAAAATACCAAAAAACTAAAAATACCAAAAACAACTTCAAATCAAAACAATTGATATACTTAAATACTAATTGTGTTTACCGAGCCACGACAGCAGAGAATGCCAACAAAATAATCAAAGAATGTTTTGCGGTTTGACATTGAAATTCGTTCTCTATCTCTCTCTCTCTCTCTATTTCTCTCTACCAACTTTTATTTAAGCATAGTTATTTTAGAACTTTAACTCTTCAAACAAAAAACAAACACATACAAGAGCACACACTTGAAAGCCAAAAAATCATGTACAATTTGGTCAAGAACAAACAACATTTCATGATCCATTCAAACACGAAAACCCAATTGAAAAATCTTACCAAAAACCATTAAAATATATACTGAAACTTATTATGTACTTGTAAAATTCATTGAATTGGCCTCCTTAGAATTAAAGTTGCATTTTGTTTGATCCCACATACACCTGAATACAAATCCAACTACTACAGTAAACACAACAACAACAACAACAATAACAAATCTACTTCAAATTCGTTGTACAAAACTCCTTTACGATACAAAAGTTAGCTTTGCTTGCCATTTTTGAAACCCACTACAAAACCTTACTTTAACTTTTTGATAAACACCATTTGATCTTCATTATAATTAACATTATACATATAATATTTAGTGATCGTAGGCTAGTGATTGATACTAAATCCAATGAAAAAAGAAAAAAAAGAAGAAACTCAAAATGAATGTGCGGACCATATTTGAATTTACTTAGTTTTCAAAGATGATATTTATGCTTGACTCTCGTTTCATGATCCTCAGTCCATGCAGCGTCTGTCAGCTGAGCAGAACGGTGGTTCAACGACTGAACAAACACATGAACACAATCCAAACGTCGTACCTGATCATAGAGGCAACTTACACATTACAGTTAAGAAAACCAAACCAATTTTAGGTATTGCTATCGAAGGTGGTGCTAATACAAAACACCCGCTTCCTAGGATAATCAATATCCATGTAAGTATTTCACTTTATGGTATTTTAAGATACTAAATGTTCTAATACAAATCTAATACAATTAGGAAAATGGTGCGGCATTTGAAGCGGGCGGCTTAGAAGTCGGGCAGTTAATACTGGAGGTAGACGGCACTAAAGTGGAAGGTCTACATCATCAGGTAAGCTTAACAGAGTGGAATAAAAAGTAGAACCCTTCTAATGCATCTTGGTTTCATTTTTTTTCAGGAGGTTGCTCGATTGATAGCCGAATGCTTTGCAAATCGTGAAAAGGCTGAAATAACCTTCTTAGTTGTCGAAGCAAAGAAATCAAATTTGGAACCGAAGCCAACAGCGTTAATATTTTTAGAAGCCTAACATTTGCTTGCCCTGCCGGCTAGTGACCCATTGGAACGACAAAAACTCGAGTTCCTCTATGAATGGGGCATCGATTTAACGGAGACGCCAAAACCAATGCCAACACCAATACCGCTGACAAAAGCTAAAAATCCACCGCCACTGCCTCATGAGCTACATTGCAACAGCAGCAACAACAACAACAATTATGGCAGTAATACTGCGCTCAACAATCATCATCATCATCAATCGCAATCGCAACAACAACAACAACACTATCACACCAACACACCTACTAATACACCAACAACTCAACAACAACAACAGCAACCAACAGGAGCTACAACAAAACAACAACAACAAAGGCAACACTTGAACAACACCAACACACCAACAAAAGCGTCGCGGGAAACGACACCAATACGTGAGCAGCATCAACAGCAGCAGCAACAGCAACAGCAACAACAGCAGCAGCAACATGCGACGCCCACGCGCGAACAACAAACACCAACACGCCAACAACAACACCAACAGCAACGGGAGCAACATCAACGCGAGCGGCAGCAACAACTGCGCGAACAACGCGAGCAACGCGAACGTGAACACCAACACGAACACCACCAACACCCACACGGACAACACTCACACCAACACCACCGCGATCACCACGATCACCGCGATCTTCACGATCACCGCGATCATCACGATCATCGCGATCACCACGATCATCGCGATCATCATCAGCAGCAATCATCATCATCCTCATCATCTCATTATCACCATCATCATCATCATCAGCAGCAGCAGCAGCAGCAACAACAGCGCTACAACAGCAACAGCTACAAAACTCATAATAATTCCGTTTACCAGTAAACAAATTGAAAACGAAACAACACCAAATAACAACAACAACAACAACAGCTTAAATTGGAACAATTTTGGAACATTCTTTCAAACGGCTTTCAGCATTAAACAGTTAAATTGTGCTAACAAATTTGCAAAACAAACAAACAAACAACTTCTACCTGCAACTGTCTCTTTGCTCTTACAACTCCCTCTTGGTTTCCCTCGCTGTGTCTCAATGTTTCTCACTCACGCCTTTCTACACACAAATCGCTTAATACAGTATGGGAAAAAACCCCAAAGAAAATTGGAAAACTCGACAAATGCTGTAAACGAATTTGCAATTCAATGTTGTTGTATGAGCTCTCGTTATAAATTTTCCCGCCCCCACCCTGCTCCTCTTTGAGAGATCTACGAATCTGTCATAAACAATCTTCACGCCAGTGTACTTTTGTTGTAGTCCGAAAGCTGCTCTACAAAAAAAATATATAAAATATATATTATTTTTTTTAAATTTGTATTAAATTTTAAAAGCATTGGAATTACTTTATTTGGAAGAGTATATTTATTTCAATACACAGTTTGTTATTTATTTTTTTATTAACGATTTATTATATATATTATTTAAAAAAATACAATTATTTCAATACACAGTTTGTTCTTTATTTCTATATTATCGATTTCCTATATCAAAAATTTCCACTAATTTGTTTTATTTTTTCGAAAATTTCAAAATACCAAAATTACACTGCCAAAAAATACGTTTTAAATTTTATAAAAAAAATAAATTTAAAAAAAATATATAAAAATCCCAGAGCAGCTTTCATGTCACGCCCCATTCTGTGAAATCCGATGAAACCTCTATCCTACAGAGCTCGCCAAATCTCTCTTGGCAGCGAATACTTAGTATAACCCGAAAGTAGACCCTTAAAAAGCTGAACTTAGGACTTCTAAAACTCTCGTAACACACGCTAATGTGTAAAACTCTAAATACACTGTAACTGTGAAACATATTATTGTATTACGTATTAATAATATGATTATAAACAAGAAAAGTAGTCTAAATGGTTAGTCGTTAAAAATGATTTAAAACACAAAAACCAAAAACATAAAGTATAAAAAATCAATGCAAAAACATATAATTTCACGAAAAAACGAAAGAAAATTAAGATAAACCCACAAACCCCAAACCAACAACAAATAAAATATGGCATACATTAAATTAAATAAGATGAAGAGAAGAAACGAAACCAGAGCTTAACAAGTTATAAATAAAAATCCTTAAACCGTAAGAAAAAACATAAATTATGCAAAAGAAAAAGCCACACACTGTAAAAAAGAAACATGCAAATAATAAATTACTGCTTTTGTTATGTAATACACACACACACACACAGACACACATTACACACACATACATATAACAACGCACTTGCAGCAAGAGAAGCAACAGCAGCAACAGACACTGACACGCAAAATGCTTGACTATTTATGTAATTAGCAGCGACAGCAACAACATCAACAAACAAATATGAAGCCCACCTAAGCAAATAATTTGTAAAAATAATCGTAATATTCACACACTTAACATACACACACTCAAACACCCATGCATACTAACGTAAAACATACGCATACAATTGCAAAACATATGTAAAAATGTAAACCTAGAGAATGATATGAAAAAATACCATAAATATACCGCGCATTAAACTATGGCAAAGTGTCGATAAAGCAGGCGTAGTGCAAGCAGTGCGTCCTCAACACGTCGTCAGTCACTCACACATACACACACTCTCTCTTACACACTCACACACGAATACAGTATCAATTTATGAAAAGAAAAAACTTATCAGCAAAAACAATCTAAGAAAATGGCGCAAAATTTAATGAAGTTAATCGAAAAATGTTATTAGTACAATTTAAACTGCACACTGCACTCTTTTTGAATGTTTGTTAAATGTTTTAAGAAACAAGAACAACAGCTGCAAAATTGTATTCCTCTCACCAAAGAAAAATCCACAACAAATGGTAAACGAATTATAAAAACAAAATCTACAAATCTACAAAAAAAAGCTACGCTACTCTACCATTAAACAACTAGCAAATTAAAATACAACATTTACAAGAATATGCAGTAGAGAAAACGAACGCTTAAAATTTGAGGTTGATTGGCATTAAGTAAAAGCATTAAAAGAAAAGTTAAAACGATGTTAAAAGCCGACAGGGCGCGATAACGAGCAAAACAAAAACAACAAAATATTAAGAACAATGAAAAATGGAAACACCTAAAAAACGCACGACTCAACAACAACAATGTGTGCTAAAACTAAATATACATTTATTGTAAAATATTAGAAAACCAAAATGAAAAAAATTATAACTTTTTAATATGAAAATGGAAACTAAACAAAATACATTTTTCGCTCTCTTATAGTTACTAACTCCCTCGCTGTATCTCCCTCTATCTCTCCGTCTTTCTCTCTGTCTATCTTGTCTTTTCGCTCAGCCCAAAAACAACAAAATCAAAAAGAACACACACACACATTATGTACCCAATTATCCAAATTCATTTGGCAAATTGTTGATTTTGTTTGTCGTGTGTGCATAAAGTGTTTAGTCAAAGAAAATACCAGAATGAAAAAGGAATTTCAATTACTATGCGTATGAGCAATATTTTCCTTTTTGTGTCAAGAGCATGTTATCTTTGTGTCTAATTGTGTAATTGAAATAACAAAATATAATTATGTCTGGCTTGTTTTTTTCATTATAAGCTACCAACTAAAAACAAAAAGAAAAAACTGATTACATCTGATAAGATCTATTATTGTATTTCTCCCCTCCCCCGCAAAACAAAATCTTCTCTCTATATATAACATATGTATGTATGTACGAGTACGTAATATATTGTATTGTATTGTATTGTATTGAATGTAATGCGTCACTCGATAAGTGAGCACAGATGAGAACCGATGAATTTTTAAAGAATGTTAAATTATATTGTAATTGTACTTTTGTTGACTATTATGTAATTACGCTTTGCTGTATATTAGTTATGTACATTTTTAGCTAAATTACTAAAACGCTAAAGCAAAACAAATTAAATTAAATTAAATTAAACTACAACAATAAGGGACAAGCACATGCTGTTACGTTATTGTTAGTAATCTATCATATGAATTAATTGTTCGTGTATAAATACAAAATTACAACATTTCGAAATTCAAAATTAACTTTACATTGGTCGAGAAAACATAAAACTAAAAAAACGTATATAAAAAAGAAATGGTTTAAACTTTAAAGTGTTTAACCGAAAAAACTTTATTGTAAATTGCAGCAAAATCAATTCTGATAAAAAAAGGCTTACTTAATCTTAACTTCAACATGAACACGATACCAAATTCATAAGATTAACACTCCAACACACACACACACACATACACATGCGGATACATACACAAGTACATTAAATATACTAATGCATACATATATGTCGCATATAGAGCATATACTCGTATACTAACTATGTATCTACACACACACACACTCACATATATTTATATCTAAAGTAATGACAATGACAAGCAATTTGAAGCAAACTAAGAAACAATTTCAATTTCAGATACATTTCAGAACAATTCGACGATGTTGATGAAAACGTAAATGAAAACGATAATGATTATGATAATGATAATGCTAATGATATTGATAATGAAAACGATAATGAAGCTACTATTTAAAAATACGAGCAACAAAAGCTATTATGCTATGCTAAAGGGTAAAAGGCATTTATTCATACCAACCAAACAAAACACAACAAAAACAAAAATACAAACCAAAACAAACAAACAAACCAAAAGGAAAACCAGCTTATAAATACCATAACTTAACACGTACCACGTAATATCGTAACGTAAATAGCAATAGCGTATACTAGTTGATATTAGCAGAGCTACAGCCTCAGCAAAAACTTGTTGTATAAAAGATTGAGCTAGACTTTTAAATGGTATAAACGTACATGTTTATAATATATACATATTTACATATAATTGAGATCGAATGCTGTAGATAAATGTGTATAGAAATAAAACAAAAGAAACCCATATTCAAATGTTTTCAATGTACTCTATATGAATGAAACGTTTCTATATATAATTTAAGGTCTCGCCTTTTAGTTGTCCCTCATTTGTCTACATATGATTTATCTCAATACAAACTCGAGGACACCCTGACAAACTACTATATTCATATTTCTTTTTAAAAACCAGACCAGACCATTTACACTACATAAAATACAATTACAACTACAACTACAACTACAATTACAACTAACAAGAAGAACAAACAAAAACAAGAAAAAACTGTGCCACCTAGTACATAACAACAAACAGTTATATATCTGCAATATATATGTATACACGTACGACTTGTAATATATATATCTATATATATACATTCATACTAAATTATATAGACAAGATGAAATCTCAATGCTCACTTTTATATTTTTATCATACATACTCGTACTCGTAGTACTTACAAGGTATATCAAGAAAAAGAACACAAAACGAAGCACCGTATGCAACCCTGATGGAACTACTTAAGAAACAAACATAGTAAACTTTAAAGTGATGAAACATATTTATAAACTATACAAGTTATATAGTACATATATTGTATGGGCTTTGCATGGAAATTGTCGCACAATTTCGGTTCAATCGGAATCGAAATAACACGACAATTTCTGAAGTAAAGCCAAAAGCTTTCTAGCATCATTGCTTCTGCCTCTAAAGTACACACAGATTACGTTAACTTGGTTCATTGCGAGACATACACACACACACACACACATATTTAATCTAACACCTCTCAATTGCCTCTTTTGTTAATCACCTAATTAGGAAGTATCAAGAATTTGGCGAACAGAAAGACGAAAACACCAGGCATAAACGCAAAAGATCGAGCTAAACCGCATAGTGCATAGTGTTAAAGAGTATTTATTTCAGTTGTGTATATTGTAAAGTCAAGAAATATTGAAGAAAGCATAAAGTTAAACATTTAAAAGGAAACCATTAAGAAAGAAAACAATTTATTGAAAATTAATAATATGTAATTGTATTTATCAAAATTTAAAAGCAAAGTAACAAAAATAAAAAAAAAGAAACTAAAAACTAAAAAAACGTAAAAGTAAACGCATTAGCATAGCAATGAAAATTAAAAAAGAAAAAACGAAAAAAAAAAACAAACAAATGATATGATATATGATATGAAATGATTCAAGAAGCGCTGATTTATTATTATATTATTAATTAAATTATTTCAAAACAAGAGAAAACAAATGATATTGTCCTTGGTATTTACATATACATACATAAAAAAAAGAAAGAAAAATAAAAACAAAACGTTTTTTTATATAACAACCATTTTCTTGCAGTGCATTCGAGTAGTTTGTTATGTTATCTTTCGATTATTTCGATTCCTAACTGATGAACCGGTTAAACGGCCTGTTTTACATAGCAATGCGCCGTGCTTTGATAAAAGAAACTGGCCTCAGTTTGCCATAGAATCGCAATCCATACGGAACATCGAGTTAATATGCCGCAAGCTAATCTTAAACTGAGTGCACACGATCAGCAGGTGTTGGAGTCCGTCTTCAATCCCTTAGAGCTTAGTGGCATTGTGCCCCAGAATGGTGCTATCCAGGCTGAAATGGAACTAATCGATATGGAGCCGGAATCGGAAAATCTGCAAGCATCTAGAGAACTTGAGCTACTCGCAGTGCGTTTAACGGAGCAGGGAGAATTGGATGAGGCACTACTGAAATTCGCAGAGGCATTGCGGCTCTCTGAACGCGCCTCCGTTTTGAATAATCGAGCGCAGACATTGCGCTTGGTCAAACGTGATAACGGTAAATATTCGAGAAATAGTTGTTAATTATTATCATCAAATATCTGCTATGAAGTATGGTTGAAATCATGTTTGCTGGAACTCACCATCAGTTTATCCAAAGCAGCAACCTATACATATAGGTTGTCTTTGAACAATAGATGGCGCCAGTGAAGTTAGCACTGCTTGCACCGCAGCTAAGCAGTGCACAGTGTGAGCGTGTGCTTTCCGTTAAATTTGAATGTAGTTATGGAGTGAAAACGATTATTTATGATAAAAATATATATTTAATGTACATTTAATTAAAATTGTTCATGACAGATGCTCTTGAGGATCTAAATCGTGCTCTGACACTTGCAACCGAGCAACAACTGCGCACCAAATGCCACGCCTACTGTCAACGTGGCGTATTGCATAGAAAATTGGAAAACTTGGACGCTGCACGCACCGACTTTGAAGCTGCCGCGCAGCTTGGCAGCAAATTCGCCAGAGAACAGGTAGGTGATAATTATATTATGAAATCGTCGAAAGTATGCATTTTAATGGTTCATCATTTTACAGCTGGTGGAAATCAATCCATTTGCTGCACTCTGCAATCAAATGCTGCGCCAAGCCTACGATCAACTGAAATGAGCGCTTCACGTTCAGCATTGGCTCTGATTTAGCGAATAAGGCGAGCGCTCGTTAACATAAATAAAAATTAATTAAGCTCAAGACGCGTCATTTTATGCGATAAGCGACAGCAAAAGCAACCGGTGGCGATGCCGCGTTATGTGGCAAGCTGCAAATTCGAGCGGCAAACAGCAAGCAAGCAAGCAAAAAAGTGGCACGTGGAACGCACTGCACAGTTGCAACCACAAAAGTCTCGGGATTCGGGAGTCAAGAGTCGTGAGCTCTCGGGGGCCAATATACGAGTTCGAATTGAACGGCAACAAAAAACAAAAACAGTTATTAAATGCAGCAGGCCAGGCAGAGGCTAGTGGCTTGTCAGATTGCAGCAGGCACCTTCTAGCCATAGCTGTAGCTGTATCTGAGTGCGGATTCAACGGCAAACTCGCTCCCCAGTCTCAGCGAAGCCACAACGACAACGGCAACGAGGACGACCGCAAGCTAAATTAAAATAAACGAAAGTGGTTTACGCAGGATAACGAGCAAAGCTAAGAGAAAAGGGTAAGGGCAAGGGAATGGGAAAAGAGGCTCTGGGATTTGTGCAAACGGCGTGCGGTTTCGTGGCACGAGCACACAAGCAGGATCCAGATCCTGAACAGAGCCGCCAGTCATGTAAGCGCGCCAAGCTTAACAGTAAAGCTTAAAAACGACGACGATTTTGGCCCTTAGTCAAAGTAACCTGTTGTTTTTGTTGTTGACGTTGCTGTTGTAAGCAACCTTTGCTTTTGTATATGCAACAACCTGCAACGATTGCGGTCAAAAGACGCGCGTCCTGCTGCTCCTGGCGCAGAGGAGCAGGTGCAGCAACCACACAGCCAAATACATATACGATATACAAAACAAAAACCAAAGGAAAAAAAGCAGCAGCAACAACAGCAGAGAAGGAAAAACAAAAACTGTAAAGGCAACAATCGAATGTGAATGCAAGTCAAGAGAGATATTCAAACTCGTAGATGCGCGAGCTAAAGTCGCTCTAGCTGGACAAGGACGAGGGTTGAAGTAGCGCTCCTTGTGGAAACCAATTTTTGATTGATCTCCTGCAGTTGGAGCTACCCAAAGTAGAAACTGTGTAAAGGCACTCGCACTCGTCCTCATTATTGTTACCAAGTGAGTGCAATGAGCGCATGCGCATGCAGTTTCTTGAAGGAAGAAGGAAGTTGCCTCACATCGCCTCGTCTCAGCGTAGGTAGATCAACAATAACAGCAACAGCAACAACGGCAACAACAGCAAGATCCTGCGTATCCTGCGTCAGTTGTGCTGAAGCCGCAGCAAAAAGAACGCCATATGTTGCACTTCAGCTAAAGGTAAGCAGGCAGCCCAAAAGAGTCAAGAGCTCAGCTAAATCATTCATTGCTGCTGCTGCTTCTGCTGTTGCTGGGGAGCAGCATCATCAGCTTCAACATTATCATCATACTTTCGTGGACTATCCCCAAACTCGCAGCGGAACTAAATGCCAATCTTGACCATGCCGGAACTGTAATTTGATCGACAGCACCAACAGATAGATATTAGATAGCATCTCTGAAGTTTTTTTTTTCTTCCTGCCAAATTATAAACTAAGCCCGGCTAGAATGAGATTCTGCTTCCCTTTGGGTTATTCACCCTCAACTCAACTCTACTCAACTCAGCTCGGCTTGGCTCAACAGTTGCATTTGTTTCCTCTTCTGTGTCCTTTTTTCAGTCTTTTTTTTTTTGTTTTTGAGTTGCCCCTACTCCCTTTTTTGTTGCTCATTTTTGTTGCTTCTCTGGCGCTGCTGTTCGAGTATCCGAGCTGTGCATTGTGTACCTGGGATCGGGGCGCGTGCCTGCTGTCGTCGTTCAGCTCTCAGCTTAGGGCCCTGACTCTGGCTCTGGCTCTGGTTCTGAATGCGGCTCTGTCTCAGTCTCGGCCTCTGCCTCGATTTTGACCAACACATGACGCGGCATGTTGCCGCTACTGCTGATGCCTCGTCCTCCCTGAACCTCTTTGCGCTCTCGTACTTCCAGTTTTTTCTCTGCTAAGTGTGTAGAATAAACGCTTCGTGCAGCAACTGTAATTCAGGTTTGCTTATGCAAATATTTTGATCGCACCGAGGACAGCATCGAAGTATCAATGAAACGTTGTTATAATTGACTAAATAACCAAAAAGCCAAATGATGAGATGTGGTCTTGACTAGTAAAACTCAAAACTGGGATTAGGGTAATATGTTGATGAGTTTCACAAAACTTTGGAAATGGTAATAAGATCATGTCAATGAAGCCATATTTTTAACGAGTATCTTTATTAAATTTAAATATCAAAGCAGTAAAAAGGGAAGAGAATTTAAAAGTGACTTGGAGAGAATCGAAGTTAGGGCATTTAAATGAAATACGCTCAAAGAAAACGTAAAATCAGTTTTTAAATTAGACTTATTGAAGTTATTCTTTTATTATAGTTTCCATTAAAATATTTTTTTTTTTAAATTAATAAAGTCATGCCTATACTATTATTTTATAATTATAAATAAGTTCCTAATCCTTTGTAGTAAGAACTTAAGTTTAATAAGTGCTAGAAATTGGGATTTTTTAATGAAGGCTTAATTTTTTCCAACCTTTAGTTAAGTGTTAATTTTTAATTCTTTAAACATTATAATAATAACATTTATAAGATATTTATTTATACAACTGTCTTAATATAAGCAAGTTTGAAATGCAGTTAGCTGTCTTGTGTTTGCTAAGAATAGTCAGTTCTAATTGCCAAAGGCCTAGCAAGAGGGCACATAAATCTTGCAGCCCAGGCAGTCGCAGTCGCAGTCGGAGTTTCCACTCCATTTGCATTTTGCAAGCAAAACGCGTTGACATTTATGAATTGCTTGGCAATTTACACGACAGACCTGAGACACCCGCGTAACATTTAGAAGGAGACAGAAGACAGAAGGCTAGAAAGAGAAGTGCAACACATTTGCTGCAGTCTAAACTGGTCTGCAATTTACACTAGCAAACAAAGCAGAGTCAAATGGATGCGTCTGGCGCCGCCGCCATTCATCCGCCAAGTTGTCCCCATGTCGACGTCAGCTCATGAATGGCCCGCTAAATCAAGCAATTATGAGAGCCTTTGTCGCAAGCACCAAAACATATGCAAATTAGAGCGGCAAACAATCGTTATGAAGATGCGCAAAGAAGCTACAAAGAGATATCGGAAGGCAGAGCTAAGGGGAGCTATGGAGAGAAATCTGTTCAGAGCAATGAATTGATTTTCTATGGGCAACGCTGACACTGACTTACGCGATTGCCCCGGCATCGAATGGTGCGCCTAGTTTATCGCCCGCCCGCCCAGCAAACAGGCCAGAAGAGATTGAGACTGCGAGACAGGGCCAGAACAGTATTACTGCAGAGCAACAGCAACTGCAACTGCAACTGCAACTGAGACTGGGAGTCTAGGAGGCATATGCAAAGCGACCGCCAAGTCAAGAGACGCTGTGATCGGGTCTCGTTTTGGTGCCGCAAAGCTACCGACGAAGCCGCCAACGCCGCAGTCGCTGCGTAAAGCAGCAGCAGCCACAGCAGCCAGAGCAACAGCAACAACAGCACGCCACATTTCAATGATAAATGTTCAGAGAGTTGCCGTGGATAGCCTGGATAGCCAGCTTGGCCAGCTTGTAGCTCTTGGGATGGCTGGATAACTGGCACTGCGATTGCTCTTGGGCTGCGCTATATTGGGTAAATTGTTTTATTGCAGTTCAATTGTTGGGCCTGGCATGGCTTTAGCTTTTGCTTTTGTGGTTGTCAAGCGATGGCGCTCCTTGGCGGTGGTCTCCCTACAAACAGTAGCTCAAGTCACATTAAGTCTTAAGTGTCTCGTTCTCTATCTCTCTGTGTGTAGTTGCTCTAACTACAGTTGAAGTGATCGCATTGAATGCTAAATACAATTATTACTCACTCAATGAGAACTAGAGTTGCAGTTAGGCTAGTTTCACTGTACTACGTATGACACTTTTATTCGACTGGCAATTGTGTCCCTTTCATTGCATTACAATATATCTTTGCATCTTTAGTTTGCCGCACAGTTGCTTGATCTCTCTGTCCAACCGTAAGCGGAGATTATGGCATCATTTCGAGTCTTGTGAAATGTTAATAAATGGCTTATCTGCCCGTGCGACGACATGTGTTTGGCTTAATTGTGTCAGCGTGTGGGCTTTTGCATTTGGAAAGTTTAGCATTGCGGGACCACTGAACTTTCGCACAGCCTTAAATGGTCAAAATAACAACAGCAATTGCAATTGCAATTGCATTCGCCGACTGCTGCTAATTACGACAAACAGCAGTAGCAGCAGCAACATTCAAACTGTCAGAGATTTGTGCGGGTGAACTGCCAGTGGCAAGACTAGTCTCAGTCCCTGCCCCAACTTGTTGAACTGTGGCCCAGTCACAGTCGGTGCCTTATTTGTAGCAAATTGTTTGTGGCGCCAGTCCACAGTTCAAACAATCCTAACAAGCACTTACAGCAGTTGCCTACAACTCTAGCATAACATCGGGACATTGGGACATCGATGGTCCCATGGTCGCTCATGGGGTCGAGTGAGAAGTTAGGTCCATTTGTATGTCGTCTTCCAAAAATGGTAGCATTGGAATTCAATCTTAAAGCCATTTGCAATTAATATCAAATGAAATTGAAATAAATTTAAGTAGCAATTGCGAAGCCACCTACAAAACTCTGCTACCGTATTACGTCCATTCCATTCCATGCGCTCAACCCAAGCCCAGTTACAATTCCGATTCCAATTCCAAATCCAATTTCTGTTGTCTGTTGCCAGTTGCAAGTTTTGCTGCGAGTCGCAGATTTTCATCATGCGTTGGGTGCGCAACTGGAGGAGAGCAGAGCAGACAAGCTTTCGCCTCGCTTCGCGGTGGTCAGTGGACAACTTCAACCTTTTGGCTTTAAGCTAATCGCCATCGTATTCCCAGTCCCAGTTTCATTCCTATTCCCATTCCCATTCGCTCTCGCTCTCTTTCGCTTCCTCGACTCGACAATAATTTTATCAATTTTGTTTTATAATTGTGCGCAGCTGAAGCGTTTGCGCAGGCGCAACAACAATAGGCAGCGACTAAGCTCAGCCTGAGCCTGAAAAGTGTGACCAGATGATAGGAAATACATACGGAGAATCATGTAATTGATCAATCTATTATTGTATGAATATTTTAAAGAATTATGAATTGGCCCAATATGATTATACTCTTCAGATAACTTGTTTATCAAATCCAATGCTAACATATTTTCTCAGCTTTCAAGCTAAGTGGCTTAAGACAATTTGCCTCAGATCTGTAATTTTTTTTTGACAACATTTCTTAGTCAGATTTGAAGTAATTTATTAATATATAAAGTTGTTGCCTTGCGAATATTCAGATGGAAATTAATGTATTGTAATATTGATTTTTGAATGATGTAAAATTTAAATTCATTTGGACTCTCTTAATAAATGTAGCTATTATGTATATGTATCTACAGCACATCTATCAATATATGGAAATATGGATTTTATTTCGAAATTAATATTATCTGCTTAGTAAGCTTAACATTGTAGCATATAGTACACTCTTAGTTTTGTGCATTCAAAGCTTTCATCCATTAATATTTTGCTCTAAATATTGCTTTTGAAAATCAATAAGCTTAACATTGTAGCATTAACTCATAGTTTCGTCTCTCTATTAATTACTTAATTAGTTTCTTCGACCAACATAATGTTTTGACACTCATTCTGTTTTCACAATGCACAAGCTATGCAATTGCCAATGAAAAGAAATGAAGCTGGTCACACTGCGCTGCTGTCCTACTCAGCTCGGGTCAACAGTAAACTACGCAGATTTCATTGTTTGCAGCTCGCCATCAGCAACAACAACAACAGCAACAACAACGAGAGTAAGCAACAACAGCATGTAAATGTCCGTCTGGTTGGGGAGTGTGTATGTGTGTGTGTGTGTTGGCCAGCCAAGTGGCCAACTGTCGAGCGCGGAGTTGTTGCTGCCACCGGCTGGCGTTGCCTAGTAGCTGCTGGCCTGCCCAGGAGGCTTGTTGCTGTTGTCTTAAATTAATACCAAATTGTCAACGTTCGGTATAGCAAAAGCTGCAAGCCGCAGCAACGCCACATGATAAGACGAAGACCGAGAGCCAGCCAAGAGTCAGGCCAAGAGCGAAACGAGGTTTCAGCCTAGGCCCAGGCTGGGCAACATCGGCAACATGCGGCGCTGTTGCTGCCACAGCTACTGCAGCAATGCGTTGGAGATCTACGTCCACAGTTTTGCCGAGTGCTTATGCTTATGCTATGTTTTGTTTTGTTTTGTGGCTTTCGCTTCGGCTGCTTGCTGCTGGCTGCTGGCTCGTTTTGGTCTCGCTATGGTCTAAGGTCTTCGATGGTCGTCAATTGATAGCCAGATTTGTGCAATTATCATTTTAATAATTGCCAACAATCTGCACGATATGAACCGTCGCTGCAACAGCAGCAACAAAGTTGGGGACGCCGACCAGGACCCATTTAGATTCCGATTAGTGGACAGTGGACATGGCAAAGAAGTGTGCCCCTCTCTACCTCTTTACTTCCCCCCTACCCCTCTCTCTTTGTCGTGCTCTGGTCGTGCTCATAACCAGTAGCCAGCGCCTTTTTGCATTTATTATTAGCTAGGGCACATCTACATAATAATAAATTTATTACAGATTTCCGTCTGATTTGTTGTTAAGAATTTGTGCAATGCGCTCGAGCCAAAAGACTAAACTGCCAGCACCCACTGTGAGACAAATAGAAGGCACTTAAAAGGCTGGCCACTTAAAACATGATGCCGGATTGTGCGATAAATCAGTGAAGATTGCATTGCAAACTGTGCGTACGAAAGCATCTGAATTTTTTCCAAAACCAACAACTAATTGCTGATCCTAAATTCGCTATCCATTTGGCCACACTTAAGATAAATTTGCATTACATTACGAACTACTAATAATATCACTGTTAATTCCAAAAATCTTAACATAACAATAGTAATTTGGTTGCAAAGCTACAATAACTATTTGGATATTTATACTAAAATAAATATACAAAAATTAAGAGCTCAAAAAGAATAAGAAAAATATAATCGACAGTATAGACAAGCATTTCCCGACTTTGCTAACTGTATTCGTTTTGTAGCATGATAAAAACCTTGATTTATTAATAAGGATAATGATAACTTTAGGAAAAATTACAGATTTGTAGGTAAAATTGCAAGTTTCATCACAAAATCGGAAATACAATTGTTTCTAAAAAAATCAAAAGAAATCTTTTTAAATTAAAATTTTATATTTTGTATTTTTATTAATTACGTTTAAATGTATTAAGTTTTCCTTACATTTTAATCTATCCAAATATTTTTAAAGAAGTCGTTTTATGTCAAATTTTAGGATACAATTTTAAAGAATTAGTCAGTAGTATTCACTCTAACATACTTAGTATAAAAATAAATCATGCTCATTAAATGATATGATGCATTCTCTCTAAGCTTCTAAAAATCATGTTTTAAGATTGAGATTCATTCTGTGAATTAACCCGCTTTTAATTAAGTTTTATATAAAGGGTCTACTATTCATTAACCAGAATTTGAGTGCAATTTTAAACCAAAATTTTACTTTATTAATTGCATTTGTTATAAAAACTTGACATTGAAACAATTAGAAGATTTGCTAGAAGAACAGCGCAGTTCTCAGACAGTCATTGGTAGATCATAAAGCAGTCTAGTAAAGCCGTTTTGCAAAGCTGCCATTCAATGGGACATCATTGGCAGCCGCTGAACACAAATCAAATTCAGCTCAGTAGAACTAACGGTGCAACTAAGCCGCACTGCAATGCACGCATTGAATAACGCAGAGCAAAGCAAAGCACAAAGACTTGGTCTAAACTCAAAACTCACCTTCACCATTCAGGTAAGCATTTAACTAAGCGACACCAACACAAGCAAAGCAATCACCACACACACAGACAAACCCGTTTGCTGTTGTCGTTTGGCAGTTGTCGGTTGAAAAGACCGAGAGGCGAGGAAGTCAACGCCCATTCGGTAGCTGGGCCAATCAGCGACAAGCGCGCGCCAATCCACGAGCCAAGCGACCAAGTGTAAAGGCATTCGAGAAGCAAATGTGGGATTTGTTTTTGTTTGACAAAGAGTCGGAGAGGGAATGAAAATATGAGAATGTGTCGTAGTCGTAAACAACAAAATGGAAATTGTTTACGATTCCACTCAGTATCTCATTTTTTGCTGTTGCTGTTGTTGTTGTGCGTTTTACCTGTGCCACTCGCGACTGCGCATATCAAACGAACAATGATGAATGTGCGCGCGTCTGGCATAAGGTGAATCCGTTACAAAAACCGTTCGCGATGTGCTGTCACTGACAACCCTCCGACTGCGATCTGCTCATCAAGAGCGGCACGCGCTCCTTACGCTCTCGAGCGCAACGAGGGGAATCGGCCAAGCGGGCAACCAACCATCAGCCCTCATCGTAGTTATAATGAATGACTAGCGGAGCAACTAAGCTACATACATATATGCATAGAGAGAAAGAGCGAAACCCCATTGGCATGCTTCGTAGGTCGAGCTATTGTGGCTTGTGGCACGCTCGTGTCTTGGAATGTCTTCGGGGGTGTCGATCAGCCTGGCGTCACTTCTGACTCCTGCCTGACTGATGTAATGCCGTGCACATGTCCTTTAAATGCATGCAAAGGCGTTCGACCAACTAAGAAAATTGCGCCAAAGGGAAGGAAAAACGCAAGACACAGACAGCAGAGAAGATCAGGAACGTTAAATGTGAAACGTTAAATGGATGACAAGAAGAAGTGTGCCCGCGTTTTCTTGTCAGGCGTAACCTAGGCAGGTGTGGGCCACAGCAAGATAAACTGGAAATTGCTTAGCACACGAGGCGACCAAGCGCAGCAAGGTCTGAAATACACTGCACTCAGGACGAAGAACACATTACTATGTATACTGTGCGATCAGGACGAACGACTAAGGAAAAGCAACCAACCGAACGATGCAACACATACTTATGAGAAAAGGTGCATCTAGAAAGGAAAGGAATGCGGACAAGTGGCAGGTGATCGTCTATGATTTTTAATTACTTTCCGACTTCTTTAATGATAAGCAGTTTACAAAAATTCCTTTGTAGCTATAAAAATGAACAAAAAATATGTTTTTGATTCATGATTAGCAGATATACATTTTTAATATAATATAATAAGTAAATAATTATAACAAGAAACACGTTTTGATAAAGAACCTTTGTATAAATTAAGTTAACGATTAAATGATCAAAATCAATCAAAAATGTTTTCTTTTTAGATCAATTTAAAAACCATAAATTGTCAATGTTATATAGTAAGTAAGTAATTGCAATAAAAAACACGTTTCGATAAAGAACTTCAAAATTAAGCCAACAATAAATGATAAAAATCAAACAAAAATGTATAGCTTTTTTGTCAAATTTAATTACTATACATTTACAAAATATATAGTTAATAAATAATTACAATAACAAACAACTCCTAAATTAAGTAAATAATCAAACAAACAAAAATGTATTGCTTTATAGTCAAATTTAAATACCACAAATTTTCAAATCATGTATTTTAAGCTATAATTTCAAAGCAAAAAAAATATATTCTATTTGAATGTAGAATTATTTTAAACTAAATAAATTTCAAACTTCGATACAATCATGATTTTTTGTAATATTTCTTACATAAGATACCAGAAGGATTCATTCATTCATAATAAATTTAATTAAAAAGTAGTTTATTCCAAAATAATATTTTTTGCGGCTACTGTATGCAGCTAGGCTTTAACTTAATATAAATGCAAAATGATACCGAAGCAGCAAAATAATTCCAAATTAAACTAAACATTAATAATTAATTAATAAAGCTTGAAAAAATAAAAGAATTCAACATTTTCATTAAAAGATACGCGTAATTCTTTGAATCTTACTTATTGACAATATGAACTAACTTTTTGTTGGTATCTCTTAATCTGTAATATTATTTTTAGTTAATACGTTTAAAAGTTCTATGTGCAGCCAAAGTTCTTTGCCCAATAAGTGCAATATGTTAAATAAAAAACCCATGTTGAGTAAATATGCTTATAAATAAATAAGTATATTAACATAATCACACACTCTGCAAATTCCGAACATTTCAAATATTGTATTAGAAATTGTATAAAACACTTGAAGAGCAAAATGGGGTTTATCCATTTAAAGACTAAGATCATTTGTATATTTGCTTAAGCATTTGTTAATCGGATTATGTGTATATATATCCGAGAAAGCCTCACACCCTCGACAGACAACAGCAACAACAGATCACTGTTTGCTGAACAGTTGCTCAACCCTCGCAAACAAATATCCTTCGTTCGTTTCGGCTGTTTCAATTGAGTAGGCATGCGACTTAGCTGAGTCACAATCCCAATACGAATCGCAGAGCTAGCCAACAGTTGGTGTCAGTTGCGCCAGCAACAACAACAACAACAACAAAGACAACAGCAGCAGCAGCAGCAACTGTAACAGTTACATTACGCAAAAGGACAGCGGGGCGAAGGTAGCAAAGCAAAAACAACAACAAACGCCCGCCAAACTTTAACTGCATACCAATTAGTTGAGAAACGCGTGCTGCCAGCAGCGACAACAGCACCAACAACAACAACAGCTCAGTAACAGCAGCAGCAACAGCAACAACAACAACAATGATCAGCGCACGATCAAAGCAACTGATAGAGAGAAGAAAGGAAGAGAGGTAAAGGAGAGAGAGAGAGAGAGAACGGGAGAGCAGAGGCGCTGCGTAACTGTGTGTCTTGACCCTTACAACATGCAGGACAACTGCAACAACAGCAACAACTGCAGCAGCAGCAGCAACAACAGCAACAACAAGAGCAACGACAACAGCCGCCGCCAACTGCTGCCAAAGGTGAAAAACCAGAGTTGGCAACATACACACACACTGGCACACACACACTCAATTACAAAAGGGCTCTTGAGCCACCACTAAAGTCAACATTGAAGCCACCAATACGACTGCACTGAGGGTTCGTTTTGATTCGGCTTACACACACACACACACACAGAGACAGAGAGAGCCTCGATTTTCGGCCAAGTTGGTTGTGGCACTCGCTTCACCGTTGGCTCAATTTAGAACCGCACAGTCGGCCAAAGATTCAGTCAGGTGCGAAGCACCGAGCGATACAGACGTGTTCGTCTCTCAGTGAGCCAAGTTTGATCTGTTACCAAAAAGAAACTAAAAACCAACAAGATTTTGCTCAAAGATCCTCAGCAACAATTTTACCAAAAAGAAAGAAAACTAAACTAAAACAAATTATAAAAAATTTCAAGTGTGAATATATCTTTTGCGACGCATGAGAAATTTTGCAAGCCAAGTGAATAAAGTGAATAAATATTGCCAAGGCTAGACCAAAAAGTCGCAAAAAAAAAAGTAAAAAGCCAGTGTTCAAAATAAAAGTTGAATTGAAAAGAAATGAAAATGAATCATTTGTCGCCACCGCCATCACCGCACTCGCAGCCCAGTCCGGCGGGCTACGCAAATCCAGCGCTCGACAAGCAATGGATGCAGCGAGCCTCAGCCTTCAACACTGTGATAGCATCTGCCGCGGCCCAAAAGCTCAACAACAGAGGTAAGTCTCGAAGTGCGAAGATCTCTTCTTAAGGCGCTGCAAATGAGCTGCAATCTCTTAGATACAAAAGTATCTATCTATTGGCAAAGTATCTTAGGCTTAATTTGTGCGCCGTGTCTGTTCTTTCTGTCGCTTTGCAGATCTGCCTTTCCTTTACAATCCGCTGCTCTACTCGAGCGCTTTGCTATGGCCACAGTTTTTGCTCTCCTCAGCTTCGATGCTGGGCACACCGCTGACACCCATGACGCCAAAATCTCCCGCCTCCGTCATACTAAATCCACGAGATCGCGACTATGCGTTGACTCCTGAAAAGGAACAAGAACAGCAGCTGATCAGCAGCAGCAACAACAGTTCATTGCAGCAGCAGCCGGATGAGGATATGCCATTGAATCTTAGCACCAAGCAACGCCACATTGCGTACTCCGATCAGGAGCAGGATCATGATCACCATCACGATCACAACAGCAGCAACAGCAGCAGCAGTGGCAGCCTGAGTGGTCGCAGTCTCAGCGATGCCGAGCAGCGACTGCAACTCGGTTCACTCAGCAATGTTACGCCTCCGCCTTTGAGGGCTGTGAATCTAAAGACGGCAAATGCGATGACACCGCAACAGCGTCGCTCGCAAGGCAACATCATTTGGTCGCCGGCTTCGATGTGTGAGCGAAACACGCGCATGGAAAGCTCTCCGATGGAGGAAGATGAGGAGCAGCAAGTCGATCCCATAGTTCGCAAGTTCAAGTACGAACGTCGTTCGGCTGCCTCGATATCGTCGCTGCAGTCGCCGTTGTCGTCGCTGGCGCCACAAACAAATGCTGCACAGGATCTGGAGTTTGAGAATGCGCAGCAGCAGCTGTATGCGCATCGCAGTGCTTTCATGGCTGGCCTCGCGGGCAACAATCTGGAGTTGCTCACACAGCACCTGAAGTCGCAGCAGCAACATCAACAGCAACAACAACAACAAAAGCATCAGCAACAAGAGCAGCAGGTTAAGATTGAGGCCGAACAGGATAACAACCGTTCGGCTGCCGCTCTCATGGGTCTTGTGGCAGCCGCCGAGTATGGCTATATGCGTAATCAACACCAACAGCAACAACACACGACTCAGCAGCAGCAACAACAGTTGCAACATCAGCAGCAGCAGCAGCAGCAACATCCTGATTCAACTGCCACAGATGTTGTACTTCGTTCGTCCTCCTCATCATCATCGTATATAAAAAGCGAGTGCGAGGAGAAACCCAGTGGACGAAACTTTCAGGTAAGCGAACAAACGGGAAGTCAATAAGATTTTTTTAAATGTTTTGTGGAAGCTGAGCATAACGGAAGTGCCCAGACTGCAAATATCCTCAAAAAGAAATCTAAGAACTGAATCTGTAGCCAATCTCTGCTGACAAAAAGTTGTCAAAACCTTGTTCTTTTGCCACTAATGATAATATTACGTGACATTCGAGAGTGCCTCCGACTCCTTTCGTTGTGCTGGGGAAACCTCATAAATTGCACCAAAAGTCTTCTTCAAATATAAATATTCAAAACGAATCGGTTTGCATTGCGTGTCTGTTATCCGACCCACTTACGGGTACTCGAACTTCCATTCGTTCAATTCCCCCGTGTTAATTGTTTCATATTTTGAAGGTCCTGTCCTGCGTTTTAATTGTCGCCCAGCTTAGCTATCGATGGCAATAATGCCAACCACCCATTTCAATTTGGAAAAGTGGCACCGTCAGTTGAAATGTGTAATAAACTCTTTCTATGGAAATTCAATTAAGCACAATCGAAATCACGCAATTAGTTAATCAAATAATTTTGATTATTCCTAGCTGAATGTGTACGTCATTTCATTTAGAGTGAGTTTGCCTCGCTGAAGATTTATGTTGAAATTACGGCAATAGCTTGGCTCTCTTCGTTTTGTGTTCGGCCCAATCATAATTGTCATTTTGTTAAGCATTTTCTGCCACATTAGCCACACGAGAGGGACACACGACCACACGAACTCGACTTCTGCTTCGATTGCGACTTGTGACTTGAACTTGATACGAAAAGGGTACTAAGGATATGTAGAGGGAATGTGCTTGCTCTGACTACCCCCGTTGTCAGTTGTTGTTTATATCAAAGGCACTTCAACACCCGCGTCGGCCAACTACGTTTTCGTTTATTTTTTCACACATTTAATGGCAACGCGGGGTCGGGGTAAGGGTCGATGCAGTGAAATGCGATAGCCTCATGGGGTTTCCAAGAGCCTGGACATATGGTCAAAGACAGTTGCTCAAGTCCTTGGCGCAGGCGCATCTTAGTCCTTTAATTTTTTTTGTGAGCTCGCGTTTTTGTAAGTCTTTACATCTGTTGTCGTTGAATTTGAGGGCCACCCGCTAAGCTGGGCCACACTCAGCATTTGGGTCTGATGAAGTCTGAGAGCTCGGCTCTGAGTCATGTTGTTGGGGTTTCTACGCTACGCAGCGAGAGAGTTTTGTTTTTTGCCAACTTCCGTTTTGGGGGCGACTTGAGCAAATTGACATTATGGCTCAGACTGCATGTAACAATGGGCCAACTAATTGGGCCTCTGTCTAGCTCTGGCTGGCAACATGGGATTGGATACCATCTCGAGCCAACAGTCCACACATTCAAGCAATGTATCCAATGCAATGCGCAAATAGAAAATCCCAAAACACAAAATAAAAACCGACAACAAATTAAATATGGGAATAAAAAAGCGAGTCAGAGAATGAAATTGTTGTTTCTCTGAGGCACACTTGTGTCAATTTACAATATGCGTAGGTTTTCGAAAGGTTTTAAGTATTATTTTGTTGCTGCTGTTGTTATAAATGTCACACACGTAGCACTTCGATAGCTAGGCCAGCTCAACTCATGGGGCTATTGGGATTGAGTTGTGTCAATACGGGAGCGACAATGTTTAGATACTGTTGCATGTTGCAGCAACACAAACTGTGCAAACATTTAATCTCGCAGCGAAGATGTTACGATCCCCCAACTTTATAGCTTGTGGTCCCTGTCCACACACGTACACACACACACACACATAGGTCGACACAACAGTCCTCGAGTAATGCCCCACAGCTGTGTTTGGCCGACAAACAACGACAACGAGTTAATATCAATTTCAATTTCATATCTACAGCCTTTAGCTCCATCATTTCTTTTGTTCGTCGGAGAAATGAGTTCTACTTGAGATTTAGTATTTATTTATCATATTTAGCATTGAGACGATCTGCTGTTTATTTAGCTGTTTCTTAAAAATAAACTCAACAATTATTATAATATTCATGTGCATGATCTGTCCACCTTCCCCACTTTGCCCACTTCGCCCATCCATGGGGTTTTTCCCAGAATATTCTCGTCACCTGTTGCCAAATATTTGCACACTCACAAATCTAGTTTAATTCATAAGTATTTAGCACACACACATTATTATGTTGTTTGAGATTTTATTTGCCACGACATTGCGCGACAGTTTTGTGACTCGTTTTCGACTTCGTTTTCGGTTTCGGTTTCGAGTTTGGGTTTCCATTTCGATTTCAGGCTGTATAAACAATTCTTTCTTTTGAGCTGGGGAGGAATTCTGACTTATTTTGTATCAATATTTAACGTGCTCCAATTCGGATTCTTTTCTTTCTTTCTGTTGCAGTGCAAACAATGCGGCAAGTCGTTCAAACGCTCCTCGACACTATCCACTCACCTGCTGATACACAGCGATACCCGGCCATATCCCTGCCAGTATTGTGGCAAGCGATTCCATCAGAAGTCCGACATGAAGAAACACACCTACATACATACCGGTAAGTTTATATCTCTTTCTGGATAGGGTTAATATATATGCATAATTAGACAGACAAAGAGGGGAATTTCATTGAATTGGCACAGTTGTTGACCCACATGAAATTCAGTTTGTATTTGATCTTTCAACAGTCAAAAGTAGGTGGCGAATAAAATGTAGTTTTTGCCAACAAACTTATTTCGAATCAAGTGTATGAACCGTTAACAGTTTTCCGTTTTACTTCCGTCCGTTTTGTCACCCTCTAGTGAGATTTATGCCACCCTCATTTTGTAAGTCAAACACATTAAAATCAGCGACGCGAGGGTTTTAGATGATTATCTAGCGAGCGTTGCTTTCAATTTGTCTAATTGCTGACTGCAACTGTTTCATTTCATTATACTAATTGTTTTATTGATTTCAATTTCCATCTCCTCCTCCTCTGCTTGCAGGTGAAAAGCCCCACAAGTGCACCGTCTGCCTGAAAGCGTTCAGCCAAAGCTCCAATCTGATCACGCACATGCGCAAGCACACAGGATACAAACCCTTCGGCTGCGGACTCTGCGATCAATCCTTCCAGCGAAAAGTGGATCTGCGACGTCATCGGGAGAGTCGCCACGAGGAGGCTGTTGGCGCTCTGACGCCGCCTGCTCTGCTCAAAATGGAAGTCAGCAGCAGCAGTTGTTAACGATCGCCCCTGATCGTCGTAGTTCGTAGTTCATGAGACACACCAGAGACCACCACAGCAAAGAATCCCAGTCGGATCAACCCAAAACCAGTTATAACGATCACGTTGGCAAAAGTCGTCTAAGTCGTCGCTATGAAGCCAAAGTTTTGTTTTGTTTAGGCATCCAAAATATAGTACTTACTATTTGTTAAGGGAACTCTCATAAGATCATTGCTCCCGCCCCCCGCAGCTCTATTGCTCAACTCTAGATCTAAGCTCTGTATATAGTGACAACCACAACAACAAAAATACAAAAGACTTTTCATTAGTTCTTAAAAGTTAGTATTAACAAAACACAATGAGTATATTCTAGAAGTAAGCTAACATAATTTATTATACTAATTTTACTCTATGATTTCTTATGAACCCTTTTTTGATTTTATTTTATTCTAACGAAGAAAACCAAATTCCAAATTGGCCTAGTAAAAAGCAAAGAAAACGCAGCTAAAAGTACCAAAGAATACCAAACAACAACATCAACAACAACAAAGAACACTTGGCAAAACGCGTCATTAAAATTGTCAAAATTATTTGTCTGTCTCAATGTTAAATTTAACAATAATTATTATATTTATTTAAACATTAATTATTTAAGCTCAACATAAGTTCTTTAGTTTTAATTATTATGTGTATAATTTATAAACTTATTTTCTTTGTATTTAATTTTATTTTGATTACATATTTGATTTGGCGAAAATAAAGTTCAAAGCTAAAGAGAAATTAAATGTTTTATTAAAGGCAGTAAGAGATTATAATGCTTAGCAATGAATATAAAATACTTTCTCAGAAGAATAGTTTATTTTAGTCTATACCAAAAGAAAGCTATTTCGCGTATCTTCAGCTTCTTTTAACTACAGAAATAAGATGATCCTTAGGGCAGTTAACAGAACTGACCTTTGGCAATTTTCATGGCTCAACTAGACTAGACTACACTCAATTTTAAGGACTTTTCAAGGACACCTTAGTTGGCCAAATGGCTAAATTCACTTAGCACAATGTTGCTACAAATTGTGTGAAGCATGTCAAAAATGTCTTTGAGCTGCCCAAAAACCTGATTTTATAGTTAAATTTTTGCACGTAGCCAATTGCCAGGCAAACAGGAGACTTGTGACTGCGACACAAGGGATTGGGCAATGGGCATTGGAAGCTGCTCCTGTTTCGGGTGCCGCGGTGATCTTTGATCTTCGCTCATTGTGGCATGCGCGGAATGCGCTTTGTAAAACGCCGCGTTACAAGCCCCAAAGTCGATGGAGAAAAGAGAGAGAAGAGAGCACGGGAAAACGCCAATAAGTGTTCGAAGTTCGAGCTAATTGCGCCCGAGAGTTTTATCAGCATGAGTGCGACAAGGAAAGAGAGACAGAGAAAGAGAACGAACGCTGTGAGAGTGATCATCGATTGCGAACGATTTGCTGATCGCAATTTGAGCACAACTCCGAATGTCAATGCCTTTTGCGGCACTTTAAAACGCCCGAAATGAAGTTTGGCAGTTTACAAATCACCGACTCTCGACTCTCGACTCTCTGCTCATTATCGCCATTCATCGGTAGCGGCAATCAAAATCAGCAAGAGCATTTGACAAGGATTTCAGTGAGAGCTGCTGTGTCGCCTGCTTGCTTGCCACTTGTCCGCCGCGATGGTTGTGGCATGCAACAAATTGATCGAAATTGACAAAATATTGGACGCATCAAAAAAAAAAAAAAAGAAATGAGAACAGCCAGCGAGTACACGCCGATGAGCGACCATCAAAAATATGCAGTTCAATTGCATTGGCGGCGGCTGCAAAACAATGCAGCTCAAGGACTTTGGCCAAGTGCCGACAAAGTGTTGAAATTGCAAAGGGGAGTGAGGGAAGAGGAGGAGAGTTCTCTATGTGTAGAGAGCATAGCATAGCACTTTAAGCTACTCATTATGTAAGCAGCAACATAATCCCAGCTGCAAGATGCCCCATTTCGATCGAGCAGCAAAGGGACAGCAGCAATGGTTGCCATATGTGAGGTTTGTTAACCCCCCGAGCATTGAGCGGTTAACACAGTTAACACCTGAGCCCACATAATTTGTCATGCCATTTGAATTTATACAGCATTCAAATACAAATAAGCGACAAGCCCCCATAAAAAACTGAAAACTGAACCGCGAACAGACAATCGAAGTCAAAGTGGCAGTTGAACAAAAGCTGCGCTCAGCTGCAACCCCAAAAAGAACGAAAACAAAAAAGAACATCGATGAGTGAAGTGAAAATTAAGAGGAAATTGTCTTAGAAAAGGCTAGGAATAGGCGAAGAGCAGGAGAAGAGCCCGCTGAATATCCGTTTTCCGTTTTCTGTTTTCCGTCTACCCCTAGCTAAAGGTGCCCAGTTTCCCTGGGCAGGTGACTTTGACTTTGGCTATTAATAAAAATAATAGTTGCGGCTAAAAGGTGAGCGAGGATCGCAGCGCAAAGTATGTGCGTGGAGGCCATCACATGAAAAAAGATGTCTTAGGTCAGTTGCCGGTCCGTCGAGGGCTGCAACATCAACAACAACAACAACAGCAACGAGAGCAGCGCAGTCGTTGGGAACAGCGACTGCGACTGCGACGGTGAGGCTGCTGCAGGTGAAGCGAGCCGAGGGCACAATTAAAAGGTTGGCCCGACTCGAGGGATGTGGCTGAATGGGAAAAAGGCACCTGTAAGCCAAGGAGCCAGCAGCCATGAGGCAGTGGCAGGAGGCAGTGGAGGCAAAAATGTTACAGCGGCTCATTTATGTTTATGTCCTTTCGTTGTAAGCGCAGAGCGCTGATTCCGATTCCTTTTTGAGCCGCACAAGTGGCGCGCCAGCACCTGCTGAATCCTGCTGGAACCTGTCGTTGTCATCATCGTCGTCGTCGTCGACGTTGTCCTGGCTCAATAATTTTGTGAGCCCAGACGACGCGTGCTCAAAGCCGGTTTACAGCAAACATATGCCAGTTGTAGCTTGCTTGCTGTTGCTGTTGAGGCTCGCAGTCAGAGGCAAATTACAACAGCAGCAGCCAGCAGCCAGCAACCAGCAGCTCAACATTGAACGATCTGTGGTAATGCCAGGCATCGAATGCAGTTGACAAGGGCCACACGCCACCATAAACAAAAACGAAACATCAACAGCAACAACAACATGTAACATACAAGAGATACAAGCAACTGCAGTCAGAAATCTCTCAGACAAACCGCAAAACTGCAAGATTGAGATCTGACTGCAATCTTCGTCTAATCTAGGCCCATGCACCTTGAGGGAGTGTGCCGCAAGCTGACGCATGCGAAAAACGAAAAAAAAAAACTAAAGAAAAAGAAGGTGCATACAACAGCAACAGCAACAGCAACAACAAAAAACCAAACAGCAGCAACAACTCGACAACAGCAACAACAACAATTGCTGTAAGTGCGCCTGCACCTGTCACGCTCATCGATATTACAAGCGGCTGTGACGGCGACTTCACCAGGCCAAAATGACCCAATTTTGATAGACCCTTCGCCTTCGCCTTCGCCCTCGCTTCCTTCGTCTTCGCTTCGTCCTCTGTCTGCGGCTCTGTCGGTGTTGCTGTCGGTGCCCCAGCCTCTGTCTTGCTCTGGATTGTGCGTTGTTCTTTTTTTACGAGTTTTCCCTGACTTTTTAAATTGATAAGTTATGATTGCAGCAGTTTTCTTTGATTAACCATTGTCACCTGCAGCTCGAACTGGGAATTTCAAATGTATGTCCGATTGATGACTGCAGATTGACGCGGATCGAGAGTGTCTGTGTTGTGATAATAGAGCAGCTGAATGTTGCACATGCCGCGCATGAATAACGCATCATTTTAATCAATTTCAAAACTGAGACACTTGAAATGTAATTCAAAAATTAATTTACTTACATATAACATAGATATAGAAAAGTTGAATTATTTTCAGACTTAATCGATACTAATTGCTATATCTGTCACTTATAAAGTTAAATTCAATAAGCTAAATGTAAACTAAATATAATTGAGTGAATTCAATAAAAAAAAGCAAAAAGCCGAAAAATGTAATAAATTCAATAATTCATCTAATGTTTTAATGATTATCAAATTTTATATAAGCTACTATTAGGAAATATTTTAAATACATTTTTTAATAAACTTTCTTTGCAATCTAAATCAATCTTCTCAATCAATATATGTACATACATAAAAATATGTTTATGTATCATACTAAATCCATTTCATTATTTTGAGAAATAATATTTTATATGATTAGCAAACAAATTAATTGAAATTTTAACAAATTAAATTAAGCTGAAAATAAATGCATTTATAATGCAATTAAAAGCTGCTATGAGATATATAATTCGTTACACAAATAATATTTTGTTTTTTATTTTAATGAAATGAAAATGATAATTTTTCAATTTATTCTCGATATAATAATACCTTCTTTCATGTATCAAATTATTTATACTTTAACGATTTTATTATATTAATTTCGGTGTAACTTTTTTCTCAACAACTTCTAATGCTCAAAGTCGACTTTAAATAAATTCCTATGTGAAATTAATATAAAATATAGGAAATATATATATAGTATGTCTATAGCGTGGACTAAAAATAATTACTGTTTTCAGAACCAACACATTTCCAAAATAATTACTCTGTGAAGTTTACTTTCAATTCAGCCATCAGGAAGAAAGTTAAGCAAGTTCGCTGGCCAAATCAGAAGCCATTAGAGTGCCAATGGGGAAAAGCCAGAGAGGGGGGCAAGAGGGTAGGTGAGCGACCAGTCAGTCAGTTAGTCAGTCAGCAAGGCAGCCATTCAGAGATTAGCAGTACGTTACTTTGGAAAATCTTAAGCTCGTTCGATTTGCTGGCAAGGGAAAAAAGCAATGACAAATCCAAGTCAAATATGCATGCAACCCCCACAATGCAGGCAATAGTCGAGTCAAGTGGCAGGCATATACTACATATATGGTATATGTTAGTACTATATATATTGTAGTAAGACAAAGCAGATTGTGAAATCTATTTAAACAGCTTAATTGGCAACAAAACGAACAACAACAATAACAACAAGCAGAAACAACCCGCAGACAATGAGCCAATCAGCAGCTTTGCAGAAGGGTGCAAGAAACCCAAAAGAGAAGTCGCAAGAGGCAAAAGCTAAAAGCAAAGCCAAAAGCCGAGACCAGCAATTAAAATGACAAAATCTAAACACAAAATGGTACGGATTTTGCCATGTGCCACTGTCCAAAAGGTGCAAGCCAATGAGAAGACCTAAGAGTGCAGGGCCAAGACGAGAAGAAGCTGAACCAGAAACGACAACAGACAGAGGAGCAGACAGAGAGACAGACAATGAGACGGGGAGGACAGACAGAGAAGCAGAGCTCAAGGTGTTTTCTTTGCTTTGAGCACAAATCAATGTGCATGGCCTAAACACAGATTATAGACAGATTTGGAGGCAACAGACGGCGGCACAAAAGGACAACAAATTGCGGCTGAAGATGCAACACACACACTCAGAGGTATAAAAAACAGATGAGGACGCTGACTCTCTGACTCTTGCCCCGCAAGTCATTATAAGAATTTAAGCGCACCTTTTCATTTTGTGCAAGGATCGAGCAGCAGTCGCCACAGCAGCAGCAGCGACAGGTGCGCAACGCATGCGCAGAGTCGGAGACAGAGAGGGAAGCAAAGAGTGAGCGAGAGAGAGAGAAGCGAAGCAGATAAGCAGTGCATAGCGGTAGATGGAGATGGGAGTCCTGTTGCCTGGGCATCTACCGATGCAGGCAGGGGTCGCGTCTTCGTCTTGCCGAAAGGCGTTATCCTAACAGCACTGCTCCTATAGCTTTTTCTGCTGCTGCTGTGCCAGATTCGAGTTGACTTCGTTTTCGTTCGTGGGCCAAATTAATTCCTTGCCATATTTTATAATTCAACAGATGACACGAGCCAAGGCAAGCGAGGGTCCCGCTTATTGCGGCTCGTTTGTGGCACATGCCAGCGCAGAACCTCGTCGGACTCCTGCGACTCTTGCTGCTGCTGCTGTGCCATTAAAGCTGCCCCCTCTTTTGCAAAATAGGGTCTAAGCGACTTTCAGTGTCGTTTGCTATTTCTTATGGCTAAAGAGTATGCGCAATTCGTTGCCAATTCCACAGTGTTCTCTCAGCCCTTTGGCACATTAGTTTATTTATTTGAAAATTCAACAGTTTGGTTTTTCGTTTTTTTGATTAAAACAGTTTGTTGAACCTTTTGCAGTGACAATGACCTTTTCTATGCGAAGGGTTTGTGGTGTCTTCGTACGGTTCAAGCACCCTGCACACACGGGTATAACTGCATTTTTGCTGCCAAACTACAGTTATGCAGTAGGAGCCATGGCAATTCTACAGGTGGAAATTGTTAGCTTGTCACACTAATATCTCAAAGTCGCAACTCTTTCGTTGATCGTTGATTGCTCCTTTGTTGCCGTTGTTGTTTTCACAGTTGCACTCCTGTCACTTATCGTTCATGTTCGCTCGGCAAATTTGCTCGTTTGTTTAATCCGTTGTCAAGTTTGTCCTGAGTTGTGTTTACTATTGGTTAGCTTGCGCTCAGTTTTTATTTTTGGGGGTTTCTGTTGCTGTTTCGGTTTCGGTTTTGCGGCCAATATTTTGAACGCATAATTAGCTGATAAAGATAGCGACAGGTTATTCACAGAGGCATTGAACTTTCCCGGTATGATCATTAGAGTCGAGCAACCGAGCTGTCGATCTACAGAGCTACAAAGCTACCGAGCTGCTCCAGCAGCAGGCACTTTGAGGTTGAATGAACTAGCATCAGAGTTCGATCACTTTGCCGCATAATTGCAGGTAGAGTGGCATAAGGCAGCTAGGATGGATCGAAGTTTTTTCTTTTGACAATTATCAGGGTGAGTAACCCCTATTGAAAACGTATTCTTTGTCACTGAAAACTTGACATCAATAGAGGATCCCAATAAAAATATTTCATCAAGAAATTATGAAAATGTCCTTTAACAAAATATTAGTAATTTCATAATATACAATTTATAATATGCTAATTATTTCAAAATGCATTCAGAAGAAACTTAGAAAGTTCCTTCCTTTTAGTTTTAGTTTACTATTATTAGAAGCTTATAGCCAAAACCTATGAAATATGTTAATTGTTTGCTCTAAGTATTTTGAAGTTTAAGTCAATATAACAATAAAAAGGAGCTATCATATGATAAAATGATTTCATAATATTTTTGTAATATTAATCAATATATATATAAAACCATGATCTCTATAAATCAAATGCTTTAAGTCCTCACAAAATTCATAAGGCTATGACAGAGCTACAATTATTGATAAATAATTTTTAAAGCATACCTTGAGGCCGCACCATTTTTCATTTGCAAAAACACCATGTGCAATAGATGGCGCCACTTTTTTTATTACACTTGAACAGCGTTTTCAGTCTATAAATACTAAATTCGATACGATTTTCAATCTTCTGACGCTAAATAACATTTTTATTTTTCCCAAACATTAAGTTTTTATTTAAAATTGAAATAATTAAAAGCACCGTTCACCAAAAAGCTAACATGTGTAAAAACTTAGTAATAAATAGACACACGGCATATTATTTATGTTAAGTGAAATCGTTCTAATCGACTTAATCGTGCATCTATCTGCGACAACTGGTTAACAATATCTTCAAGTTGTGCGGCACAGGAGCAACAATGCGAAGACGAGGATTCGGATTCCATTGACACATCCAGTACCTGTGGAAGGTTTTCCGGTTATGCGTTGTGATTGGAGAAGCCTTTAAATGTATTTGGATGCGAATGCGGTGTAACATTTGAACTACTAGTTAAAGAATGAAGTTTTAAGTTCCAGAGACGGTGATTTCAAATTGAGGCGTGACTGATGTTTGAGTGGTGTTAAATTATTTGTACTGCCTTGCGGTGTCTGTTGTTTAGTGTGTTCGCTGTCAACAACCTGGAAATTTTCATCCAGTGTTTGATAGGCAACTGATTCGCGAGGATCAATGCGAATGCTCATATCGTTGGATGCCCTTGAATTGGCACCTAGGCTTAGCTTGGAGGTTGAGCTGCTATCGCAGCAGGACGACGACTGAGACTTTTCCTCAAACTGCGACGCATCGTAAGTATGCAAATTCGATTGCCAAATGAGTAGCTAGAATTTAATTCAAATTTTAGTCACATAATTTAAACGACAATTCGATTAATCTTACCTGCCGATCGCTGCCAGCTGTCGCAAACCTTTTGCCATCCTGAGTAAATGCCACAGCGTTGACTGCATCGGTGTGCCCCGTCAACGTATAGATAGGTCTGCCCTCCAGCAAATCCAAAATACGTATGGTTTTATCATCGCTGCCGGATATCAGAAAGTTGCCACTGGGATGGAATGCCAAATCGTTGACGGGTGCCGAGTGCACCACGTACAACTGAAGCAGCTGGCTATTCATCACATCGAAGATCTTAATGCGATTGCAGCCAAGGGCAACGGCCACCATGCTGCCCCAAGGATGCCAGGCGACCTGGCGAGCCGAGGCACGCTCCTCCGTAAAGATGCGTACACATTCTCCTGTCGCAACTTCATAAATGCGCAGCGATTTATCGTCACTAACTGTGGCAATTAGCTTGCCATTTGGACTAAACTTGGCAGCACGCACCCAGTTCGTTTGTTGGGCAAATGATGAGATGAATTGTCTGCGTGATACACGCCACAACTTCACAGATTTATCATCGGAGGCAGTCAACACCATTTGCCCGGTGGGATCGAAGTCAACGCTGCGCACTGGTTTGCTATGGGCCAGAAATTCGCCAGACACACCACGAACTTTTGGCTCCCAGACTTTGACTGTGCGATCGTGGCTGCATGAGGCTATGAAATTTCCCTTGGGCGACCAGCTAACGCCGTACACAGCTGCCGAATGTGAAGCAAAGCGAATACATCGTGCCGCTTGTTTAAGGTTCCACAAAATGACTGTGGAATCTAGTGAGCTGGTGGCAATTTGTGTTCCCTCAGGGCTGAAGCGCAATTGTGTTATATTACCAACATGTCCGGTGAAATGGCGCTCCAATGCTGGATCACAAAACATATTATTCTGCATGCTTTTATTATTTTGTTAAGACAGATGTTAACGCTTGGTAAAACAAAATTGTCCGCTTTAATTTGAAAACTGGTGACTGCAGGGACGCCTACCTTGTTTCGATGTTATCGATAGCAAATATTGAACGCAAACGCAAACTGCTTGGTATACAGTTTAGTATTTTCTAAACTGAAGCTATAAATAAGAAGAAATCTAAATTAAATTAAAAACTACAGTCAAAAGTTATCAACAAGTAATTGTAAATAATTAATAGATATTCTCCAAGCAATTAAATAAATAGTGCATTACATAAATATAAAACACCAAAAAATCACAAAAAGTATAAAGATTAGAATAAACAGTATATTTTTAAACGTACATTCGAATATTTTGAAATTCAATATTCGGCCACACTCTGATGGCAAAGTAATCGCTGTAGCTCAAGTTTTATAATAATATTTAACAATTTTAGACTAAATATACAAAAAAGGAGATGTCTTTCTTGGCGCAAAGCGTGCGTCAAGTGTTTCGCAACACAACACAACATGTCTCATTGAACGGTAAGTCTGTAAAATACTAAATCCATCATAGTGACATAACGGTGTGCTTTTTCTCCTCCCCTTCTTTCCATAGGTGCAATGCGTGCTCTGAGCATTTCGCCGGCATTGCTGCAACAAAACAAACCTGCGCCATCAACGATTGATGTATCAGCTATTGCTAAGGAACATTCAAAGGAGATTCAATCCGTCTGCGAAAAAATTAATCAACAAGTAGCTAAATCGGAGCAGGGCCGCCTTTTTGCTGTAGTGCATTTGTGTGGTAAACAATTCAAAATAACTCCCGGCGACATCATACTGGTCGAAGGCTATTGGCCTCCAACGATAGGTGATGAGATCAGCTTAGATAAGGTGCTTTTGGCTGGCGCACGTGATTTCACGCTAATTGGACGTCCCATTCTCGAACCGGGATTGGTCACAGTGAAGGCCACCATCATCGAGAAGACCCTGACACACACGAAAACCCACTTTAAAAAGAAGCGAAGGAAGCAGTACATGCGTATCAACTTCCAACGCTCCCCAAACACCATGATTCGCATCAATTCTATTGAGTTGACTCGTCCAGTTGAACATAATGCTGCGGATGCTCCGCCTTCCCTGCGTATATTCTAGTTATTTGCTTTAATCTGTTGATTTAAAATACATGTGTACATGAAGTTCGTACAAAATGACTTCTTTTATTCATTTTATTTTTGGATAATTGTTTATTACTGCTTAACTTATACTTTTAGATGTACTCGCCGTTTTAAATTTGTTTTATTTAAGACCAGTGCAGTCAAAAGCAAATTGTCAAAGCTTAATATTTCCGTAATTTTTAAAAATCGAAACAGGTAACTTCCTTAAATTTTGTATTTCGCAAAAAAAATAAAATTTTAATTAGAATGATGTTGCTCTATCAAAAGTTTTTCAACACTGTTTGTTTGCTTGATCTGGTAGTCTGGCAACTTTGCAGAGCCGCGCATTGAATGAAATTCAAAAAGTTTATACTTCTTTAGGCTTCGCAGCGCTGACAACAGCAACTGTCAGGCTTATTTGTCAGTACGGCAGCTCTGAAAATTTGCGCGCGCTGAGTAAAATTCAAAAAGAGACCCTAAAAGTTTTTTCTCCACAGCAGCTTAGCGGCTTTAATCAATTACAAATTCTACTTTCATCTGAATTCAATGCCTTTCATGTGTGGCGTTGCTGTTTTTGATTTGTCTGCCATTCATTTGGCATGTATTTGTCAAACGGCAACCTACTTTGGACCCAAAACGCAGTCGCCATCGCAGTCGCAGTCTTAATGAAGCGGCTGCGTCAACTGCTGCAATTTTAATGACAACCTTTTATCGTGCACGTTGTTGTTGTCATCTTTCATTAAAAGACGTCGCCCGCCTGAGTCGGGGGCAGGGGCCACTTGCCACAGCGCCCCACACGGACACGCACAGCACGGCGAGGCAAGTGCAACACAGGCATAGCCACAGAGAGGAGGTTGGCTTTCTTTATCAGCAGATGTAAGTTTGTTGCCTGTCGTCTGTCGTATTTGTTTACGTTTCTGTTTCACTTTTGCTAACCAAAGGCGTTTACTTTTTAGCTCGAGCTGCTTTTCCTTTTTGCATTTTGCAAACTTGGCAAACTTTTCGCGCTGCTTTCCCTGGCACCATTTCTGTCCCCTTAAGCCCCTCCACTACTTCCCACCCCCTCGCAAAGGGTTAATAGAAGTACTTGCCACATTTGCCTCAAGCGCATGTTAAAGTGCAATGAACAGAGCGATTGCATAACTTCTATATACAACTATTTAACTTTGTAAGCCATTAATAGGTCATATTTAGACTGTTTAAGCTATACAATAATTTGGTTATAGATATTTCCGTTTGGAGCAGCAAGAACCCTTTTTTGTTAGTTTCTTCCTCCAACTCTTTTTCTATTATGTTGTTGGTAATTTAAAATGATGCCTCGTCATGTTGATGTTGTCGTAAATAAAATCACTTTCGCCTCATAAACTTGTACATAAATGTATATCTTTGTATGTGTGTAAGGTGTATGTATGTGTGTGTGTGTAGTACTTTATAAATGCCATTAAAAATTATGCATGTTGTTGCCGCCCCGACCCGGCAGCTGGCTGCCACATCAAATTTTCAAATTGCAGCTGCCAGGCGCAAATTGAATTGCCGAGTCGCTTGGCAAGTTTTGCGCAAACATTCAACGAAAATGTCACTGCACTTTGGGAAAAGGCAGCGCAAATCAAATTTCAATATGCTACAAATTACGTTTGGCAGCGCAAATTGAAACATTTTCGTTGCGGCTAACATCGAAGAGGTGCTCTCTTCACTCACAAAACTTACCTGGTTTCGGCTCTTACGAGTAATACTGCTGATTATACCCGGCAATGTGTATTGCAAGGGTATTAAAATTATGTGGCAATTGCAAAATGTGTGTAACAAGCAGTTGCAATTATTTTTGTTCTCGCCTTGAAGTATGCAATACATTTTCGAATATCGTAGCAATAGATTCGATAATGTGTTGCATACTTTAAGGGGTCAGAAATTTGTTCATTGTTTGTCAGCAGCTATTATTGCATTATATTCAGATACTAATCAAATTGATATTTATTTTTAATCAAGATTTTTTATCAACGTAATTTCAAAAAAAAAAAACCCAAACTATAATTTAAAATGCATCCCGTACCTAGTATCTCACAGTCGTACTAAGTTTTCGCACATGTAAAGGACGCCCGTGCTCCTGTGTTGATTATGTTATTTGCCCATGAAAATTGCATTTGATGTGAGTGCTAAGTGATGATGACAACGGAAATTGCCGCCATGCGGATGTTGGTTTATTTGTTGATGCCCATTCTCTCTTCTAACTGTTACTCTAACCCCAAGTCGTAATTCCTGCTCTCTCACTCTCTGCCAAACAAATCCCATGTAAATGCGACACTCAAATCGCAAAATTTCCTAAATTTATGCGTGGCGGCGCCTGATGTATGAGCTGGCAAAGGGCAAAGGGCGAACGGAGGGCTGCCAGAGAATCGGAGATTGAGGGCAGGGGGAAAGACAGTGAAAGGATGGCAAGCGTGTTAGGACGTCCATCCATCATCAGCATCACTCAGTTTTGACATATCATTGAAATCTTAGCCCAACGTCGTCATCATCTGTGACGTTTCATTAACCTCCGTCGCCTCCTCCATCCCTCAGTCGTATGCCACAAGCCTGTTGATGGCTAAGGGCGAGGCACGGGGAGGGGGCAAGTGTTAATATCAACAAGCGAGTGTGCGACGCAATCTACCGATTTCCGCTTAACCAAGCCAAACATTGCATTTTTGATTAGAGCCCAAGGCGCCCTTAAGCCGTTGCCCAAAAATGTTGCCGCTGGCAGCAACCAAAAACACACCGGGAATCTCGAGACGAGGGTGAAGGGGGCGTGTTGCTGCTGCTGCCTCTGCTGCTCCTTGATTGAAGGGTGGGTGCTCAGTCAGTTTGTTTGCCTTAGATTGGGGATTGGAAACGAAGTTGGACTTGGAGTTGGTTTTGGGTTATATTTTGGGGGGAAGTCGGACAACAGTTAAGATCGATAGCAGAATAACAAGGGAATGTCTTGTTATTTTCTTATTACGGTTTTGTTTTTCCCATTTTTTCCATTTCAATATTCACACTTATTTCATGGCCAAGAGAAAGTCATCATCATTGTATAGCTTTATTAAATCGTGTCTGGAAGTCTGACATAATGTTAAATTGGCGTTGATAAAATGAGGTAAGTTAAGGTAGACTGTAAGTCAGTTTCTCGGTTCTTATGCGAATCATTCTGTTGGTGTTGTAAATAAACTAATACAAATTGGTAAAGTTACAAAAGTTTTAAATTTATTTGAAGAACAATTATGCATAATTCCACATTATCTATGAAAGTTTGTGTAATCAAAGTAGTAAAAGGTATACAATGAATGTCTGAAACTATGAAAACGATATCTGATAATAATAGAATGATATGGAAATGGATACTTTAATTTCGAAATATGTTTTTGACTAAACTATTTTTTAATAAAGAGTTGCTTGGATGTTCAATATAATATACAATAAGAAGTATATTTTAAAAAGATTTGCAAAACTTTTTACTTTTGAAAAATGTTCTTTTGACTTACTCTTTAATAGAGATTTTCACACATTTGTAGACGAACCTCGCCTGCAGCATATTATATTCAAATTATGGCGCACATATCTTCATTCTTCGATTTGGGGTTGATTTGTGTCATCTTGCATACGCATCCACAATGCTGATGGCTTTGGGTGCTCCAAACAGTTTTCGAACTTTTCTAAATTATGCACAAAAATACGAACAATTTTTGCTCCTTGGGGATATTTTTCTGTTCAGTGAATTGCTCTTGATGCCAAAACTGATTTCCATCGAATGCAAAAGGGTTGACAACTTTTCTGTTTTTGAAAACCCGCAGCTAATATGACAGACTGTCGCCCATTCCCCTCTATTCCCCCTCCACTGCACACACACACACGTGTCAGAGGACTCGATTTAAATAAGTTCGACGCTCAGTAAAGTTGACAAACAGTTATTGTTTTTGTTGTAGTTAGTATGGAGTAAAAGGAAATACTGCACCGTCGAATTTCGGATAGAGCTTCGTTCCCCTCCCTCTTTGGCCTAGGCTTAATGATGAAATTTCAATAAATGTCATTTGGTCTGTTCCAAAGTGTCAACATGGCACCTCCACTACTCCCCACTGAGCAAGGGGGTGGGGTATGGAGATGGAGCACAGCTGTCAGCTCGTTTGGAGTTCGCGTTGAATGCGTTAATAATGACACTTTTTTTTGGGTTTGACTCGTTCGTGTCGAACAGCGTGTTTGTGTGAGTGTGTGCTGTATGCTATCTAACTAGCTGGGCTCCCAGTTGTCCTCTCCGTCGTTGCAGCCCTTAAATTTAATTACTTTTTCATTGCTCATACGCACTGTGCAACGACAGAGACAGAGCAAGCGAGAGAGAGAGAGAGAGAAAGCGAACGAAAGAGACAATGGCCGCTGGTGATTGAAACTCGTTTAAATTTGCATGTAACAAGCAAGCGAAGAAATTGGCAACTGCGTTCGCAGTTCGCACTCTGATTGCAGACGGCGACACAGGACACAGCAGGACTCTCTGCGCTCTCCTCGCTCTGCCCGCATTCGAGTCACGTCATCAATAGTTGACAGTTTTATAGCCAGTTGTCGGTGATTGTCACAATGGCCATTTAATATTTGGACATTGCCACTCGTCCATTTCTCTCATCCCTTCCTCTGACGAGGAAATTGTTGGCTCAGCCAACATATTTGATCACATTGCTGTGTGCCTTATAGCGCACACACTACCGTCACTATTGTGGCCAATAAACAGATGACAAAACTGTTCACGCCATTTCCCATACTAATAGATATTTTAAAGCTCTTACTCAGAGTCAAAGTCGGAGACAGTTTCTGTTAATGTTTCTTCAGATTGCAAACCAGAGCCTTTTAGATTCTAGTTCAAAGTGAGTGCTGGAATATTCACTATCCATCTCAGAATCAGCTTCAGCAGTGCTAGTGTCAGTAACAGAATTAAAATTACAATCGAAATTGTCACTATTAGACTCGCTTTTCAAATTATCATCGGTGTTCATATATTCTACATCACGAATCCTCAAGAGTCTCGTCTTGATCTCTAGCATAATTCGAATTGCCATTGTCAACGAATTCTTCCTGTAAACATTTATCACACAAACTTCATAACAATTTAACATACCATTCTGATACTGCACTTAAAATCAGAAATGCGATGGAGAGCTTGGTGAGACATGGAAGTGGATAACTATCGATAACACTATTGATACTATCGATGTTAAAGCTCTTTTGAATCGCCAACGATAGTGATCGCTGTCCATTTCTAGCAAGGCAATACTGATCGATTAGCAATGCTTCCGAAATCGGCAATGAACTATCGATAGTCGTCCAAACCATTGAATTCAATAAACTATTGAATTAAGAGTAACCAACATAGAATTAAAGCTTTTACTTACGATATCCCAAACTTATTAACAAAAGAGGTTTCGATTTTTTTAAAATTATTACATTATTAATCCTCCTAGCAAGCTCTAAAATTTTCTAAAATTAACTTAAACGTACAATCTACAAAGTAAAGTAGTTAGAAAATTAATTAAATTGTTATCCTTAATTATTATATTTCATTAATAAATTTCTCTTAAAGCTTTACTATTGCAATGATACTGCGACAGATCAAAAACTAAAGAATGGAACTAAAGACGCTGCTATCGATAAATCAGTTGATAGTCTGCTGTAGTGACAACACAACAGAGAAAAAAATTGTCAAAAGGTAAAGAATTTGTATGCCAGAGAAGTCTTCTCTCTCGTATCTCTTATTAATTATGCACAGATTCAGTATCTCCGACTATTGAGAATGGTTTTAAGTATCGCACTCCACCTGCTGGCAGTTGAACTTAAAGCCACTCGGCCAACCAATTGTATGTTTAATACATCATTGGCCATTATGTCAGTGGACAGATTTTCCATAATGAGTATTTTATTGGATGGCCACTGTGCCACTCGATAGCGATGCTCCAAAGGACAGGAAAAGTGTTGGGTTGAGGGCGGGGGCGGTGGAGGGACAAAAGGGTTTCCCGTTTACTTGCGGTTTTGTGCGAATTCAAAGCCCGCCGCTGGCAACTCGCCACATTTCCTGCTTCGAGTCGTGTGTGAAATATTAAAATTCAATTAAAATGGCGTTAATCCCGACAGCCAGCAGCGCAGCATCAGGATGAGGCAATAATGCTGCCAACGTCTGTCATAATTGTCAACTCTTTGGACATCCATCCATGTCACATGCAGCGCTCCGCACTTGGCATAATGATGCTCATCAGGCCGGAGCCTCCCTCCTGGCTTCTGGCTCCTGACTGTTGCCTGTTGGCTGCTGCTGGTTCAATGGCGACTGCTGATTTATAAAAGAAAAAAAAAAAAAACTCGCATTGCAAATTGCACTTCAGACATCCATTTATGATCAATGGCCAGCCAGTCCGGCTGGTCAACGATAATGGTTAATTAATAAATATATCTCTCGCCGGGCTTTCAGCTTCAACTGCAGTCCACTCCAGTTCTCTTTGACCCAATCATATAAACTGCACTACAACTTTGGTCTAGCCTGCTCCTATACGAATCAAATTGCCATAAAGGGCTGGCTTTAAGTCTTTAATTTAAAAGGCAATTGCATACGAAATTACGTGAGCTAAGGCAAATACTACTCTACACTTTATTGTCTGCCAGTCAATCGCAAGTAGCTCTGAGATGTCTGTTTGATTAGGCGTGCTGGCAGCCAAATAAATACCAATAAACAGACGGCAGACACACACACAGAGAGTGAACTCTTCACAGCTTCAAGGTGTCAACTGTACACGTACTCACAGCACTCACAACTGACACTCACTCCCACACACTATTCACACTCTCTCTCCCTCTCTCTCTCGACTCATGCCACAATAAGGCCACTTGAGCCATCGAAGGGCGGCTGCTTGAGTCAATATTTGATGGCGAGCCAAAAGTTTCACTGGCAACTTTTTCGCAACCAAGTCTCAAGACTTTTTCCGCTCGCTGTCTAGGCGGGGCGTTACTTTCCTGTTGCCTTTGAAGTTATCATTCTCTTCCCCGGTAAGAAAACTGCAGCACCGACTTCTTTATAGTTGTTGTTAAATTTTTAAATTTTACTATTCGCTAGTCAAAAAGGTGGAGAGTGATATTGGCTTTTGGCTGGCTGGTGTACCTGGGCATGCTCGTGGAACGCCTCATTGATTGCCCATTTAGAACCGCAAAATTTAATTTATCTGCCATCAGTTGATGTTCTTGCGGTTTACCAATACACACACCAACACACACACACACATGTGTGCGTGCATTCATGCCACGCACTGTCCTCCCAAAAAGGACCCACCTCGGTTCTTGTTGTCCCTTTTGTTTGGCGTTTGCTTGGGGACCCATGTCAAAAATTGTTCAGCAGACGTTCAGGCGCTTGCTTTTCTGATAACATTTGCTGCCGTTTTGTATGTGTACTCATGTGTGATTGTCTATCTATGTGTGTGTGTGTGCAAGTGCCAGTGTGTGTGTGTTTGTGGTGTTTAAGATATCATCTGTCTCTGACGCGTCCCAGTCTCTGTCCCAGTCCCAAATGCCCCAAGCCCCCCACAAACCCTAACCCCAAATTTCAAACCCTGGTACCCAGCTTCAACTCTGCTGCTCGACCGACGGGCACTTCCGTTCTCTTAGCTGGAGAGCTGGCTTTGGCTGCCATTGCCACCTGCCGTTTGACACCTAAATTCGCTCATTGTTGGCAGCCTTGGCGCTACTTTTATGAACTTGTAGCTGACTGCGACTTGGAACGGTAATCGCATTGACAACGATATAGAGAGAGAGAAAGAGGGAGAGCAGCGAGAAAGATATCTTCCTACTCCACCTCCGTGATGTTCTTGGGGGAATTGAAAGACTACACACTTGTACATGCGATTACTTCTACATATTGACAAGTGAGTCCCCCTTGCCCCGCTTGCGCTGCGAAACATGCACTCAAATTTCAGCACTTCATTCAATTCGCAATTCGTTTCAACAATTGAAATGCGATTAGCGCCAAGGTGTGCGCCAGAGGATTAGATTTCCGACTCTCCCTCGCTTTCTCTCCCTTTCTCTGCATTCGCAGCTGAAGGGAAATTTGCCCTAGAGCTGAGTTTTTTGGGATGCGGGTCTCAGTTGTTCGGGGTTTTGCTGCTATGGCAAGCATTTTTGATTTATGTGAAATTGAGTTAAATTCGCTTAACTCACACATCCCGTCATACATCCACATCCACCCAACCAAGCCCCATCCCCATCCACAACTTGCGTTCTAATCAAGGCTATTCACTGGCCATAAATCAAATTAAATGGCTGTCACATATCGCCAGTTTTGGGCGCCACCAGTTCCACACAGCTTCGTTACTTCGCCAAACTGTTGTTATTTTGGCTCGCTGTCAGCTGAGCATAATTAAAAGCCCGAGCCACGAAGCGCGGGGAGAGCGCAGGGGGGCATTGGATCCGCTATGGATTACAGACTTGCAAAGAGATTGTAAAGTATAAACTGGAATTAGAGCGGAACAGCTCTCGAAAAAAACGCCCCGCAATCAGAAGCTCTTTTATTCGTTACATCAGTTCCTTAAATTTCTTTTTTTAAAAGCTGCTGTAAAGATTTTTGGAAAAATTGATTAGAAATATATTTTGTTAGAGCGAAGAACCCCATAAAGAAACAAGCTAGAAAGCTACAGTTGAGTGTACTCAACTGTGAGATACCCGCTACCCATTTTGAATAAAAGCAAAATATTGCGGTATTATTTTCAAGTGGTTATTACCAAGTGGTATATTTGGCACTTTTACCACATCAAATTGATTCATTTTTGGATTTTCCAATTATTTATATATTATGTTACTTATATATTGAGAAATTAAAATACCACAATTTTTTTTTTGTATATTTGTTTATAGAAATGTTTAAATACTTTGGTTGTCCCCTAATGTATTCAAGCTGAAATTGGGATTTTTTCAGGGGTAAAATAAGAATGGCTATTTGGAATTTAAAGTAAATCCATTTTCTTAGGCCCATAACTTTAATGAGCGTATTACGGAAGCAACATGTGACAATGTGTAACCATCAATTAACTTGAAATGCAAACTAATAATTTTAACACGTGTTGAAAACTCTAGTCTACGAATTAGCAAAGAGTAATTGATAGTGCAGAATCGAAAAACTCTCTACGGACGATTCTCTGTAAACGTTGCTTGACGCCGATGAACCTTGCGCAAATCTTCAACATCAGTGTGTCCTGGTCTATAACCTTCCCCCGTCACAGGATTGCCCACTGAAAATCGGCATTAATTATACAAACAACACCAATTATAAATTATTATTTGTTTAATATTCACCTCTAGTCTTGGGTATCTTGGGCTTCAGGCCACCGACGCCATCGCCATTGAGCCCAGTTCCAGTTATCGGATTGCGTGAATACATGATATTGTCCGACAATGTGTTGGTGTTAGGATTCGATTCTAGAAAGCTAAACGAATTTCAAAGCTTCCAAAAACGAGCAACAATAATACTTACGGCTCATTTTCTTCGCTTAGTTCGTTGAAATAAAAACAGAATGTTAAAATATTGTTAAAATATTTCTTTATTGAATTTTGTGACAAATAAAATGAGCCTAGATATTGGTCGAATATAAATCTCGGACTAGATGGAAATTGTGATTTGATTTCCCTTAAGTCTGAGGGTTGATTGAGTTAGTTTGCAGCGCCAACTAATTTCCAAATTGAAAGTTGTTTAGAAAAAGTGTCAAGAAAGTCGCAGATGAGTTGAATGATGATAAGGCAACAAATTTAGGGATTTGTACAGAAGAATGTTTCATTACAATATGGTAGGGTAGTTAAGAAATTTTAGAAATATATTAAAGAAAAATTTGAATGAAAAATATATATATTCTTTATGAAAGTTTGGGTTCGATCAGATAAAAATTGTAGAAGTTATTAAAGAAATACTTGTATTATGGGACTTAATTGCCGTGGCTGATTTTGAATGTTTTAATATAGTATATCAATATACCGAATATAGCCTTTGATACATTTTGGGATTTTTGCGGCTTGTTTCTTAAAAATCTGTAAAATAATTGTAAATTAGTCATCATAGGCAATAATATCAAATCAAATATGAATACAAATTCATTCAACATTCATTAATCTGCTCAAATTACCTTTGGATTGTCATTACCATCATTTAGCTTTGTCTATTGTTATTACCATATCAAAGCGACAACATGACGTATACGCAATCTCTGCTCCAGTTGATTAGCTGCCACACAATGTGGCCCACAGCGATAAGCAGCTGTTGTTTGTTTGTTTTTTTTTTTTTTTTTTTTTTTGAGTTAACTCTCATGCTACAGTTGCACTTCCTCTCGGTTTGCCGATCCCATCAAGAGTAGCTAATTTACTGCAATTCTCATTCCCCTTTGGCATTAGAAATCCTTTTGACTTCAAAGAAGAACTGTTGCTTGAAGTGCGTGCTCCGAGCACAGTCCACACTCCACAGTCGCAGCTCCCCCAGCTCCTGGAGCGTTGCCAAACACTTCACGTGGTAGGCAGCTTTGGTAGGCTCACCTTTGACACTGTCAAACGTGCTCCGGCCTCGGCTTCAGATGGCCAGCTTCAGTTCCCAGCTTCAGTTGCATCCTAACTCACCCTAGTTCCACTTTCCAGTAGCGTCTCCCCGAGCGCGTCAAGTGCATTTGTTTTTTGGCTTTTGTTTTAATTGGCTTGCACAGCAGCTTGGCGGAGTCCTGCTCCTTCTACTTTTGATCCTTCTGCTGTTCTGGACCCATTGCCTGGCTGCTTTGGCAAACTACATGCCCCCACACGTCCCCCAAAACTCGTTTGCCACCCACTTCGCTCATTAAACATTTACTCGCAACGCTTTGTCGGCGTGAACTTTGATGTTGACTTTGCCAGCGCATCGTCCAGGACTCGCTACAGGACCAACAAACACACACAGAGTGAGAGAGAGAGAGAGAGAGAGGGAGAGAGGGAGAGAGAGTTCCACTTGGTTCCTCTTCTCCTTTCATGTGCAACAGAGATAACCACTTGAGATTGCATCACTCGTTGCCTTTCGCCTTTGCCTCGCTTTCCAAGCTCATATCTCGCTGCTCCCGGCTCTCGTTTTGTCTTGTAAAAAATGCATTTTCGCCACAATCTGTGGCGCTTGCTGCAAGGTGCGTGTATGCGCCACTTGTCTTTGACAGTGTGTGCTGTACTTGTGTGCGTGTGTGAGGAGCAAGTTGCAAGTTGCACCTACAGCAGCAGCAGCAGCTGCAACGTTCTTGCCTGGTACATGCATTTTTCACAAAAATTAACATGCGATTTGTGGAACAATTTTTGTTTACAGTTCTGCCAAAGTTGACCCTTTTTAGTGTCATTTTTAGCTATTTTAAAGCTATAATTCTACGATTTACCTCCGAATTTATATAAATAACAATAAAGATGAAATTTGTTTGAAAAGCTTTACACAAATTTATTATATTTAAATTAAATATTCATTAAATATGTTTATATACATTGAATTTGTAATAAATAAGCATAAAAAAAGTTATTTTTAACTATATATTATTAGTGTGGGTACTTTTACTGTGATATTATCAAATGTTATCAAAAAAATTTTAAACAATAGATAGATTCATGCAATCCAAATGGGTAATAAAAGCGAAATAATGTGGTATTAATTTTAAAATATACTAAATTCATATACCAAAAAGCTCCTAAAATATACTAAAGACTATTTTCAATAAATTGATACAGTAGTATATTTAAAATATTGTCATTGTCATTGCCATTGCAAAATATACCAGAGTATCAGCCACAGCAAAGTTAGCCAAAGTAAAAATTATTAGTTGAATTTGATTTTTGTTGTAATGGTTACGATTATTATGTACCAAATCAAGTTAGACCATTAAAATCAACATGCAAAATAAAATGTAAAATAAAGTAAAAGTTAGTAAAATAATAAAAATAAATGTATATCGAAAATTTGAATGTTCTTTCTCAAATTTATAACGATAATTATTAGAAGCTATAGCTATCCGATATTTTGTACTAATATATGAGGCAATTAATTTCATACCAATAACTGTATCACGATATCTTCTAAACCCAACATGGTAGCTTCTTTACAGGCACACAAACGGACTCAAGCATTAGTTAAGTTTTAACGACTCTGTTGCCAACTATAGTTAAGAGTTTTCTTTCTGTTATCCGAGCAGCTTTTCGTTGATTGCAAGCCAATTAATGCTGCAACTGTAGTCGAGTTGCAACATACACAGCTCTCAGATCTCTCCCCTGCTCTAAAGTGCAGTGCTCCTCGAATTCCAAAAACAATCAAAATTAAAACGCACATGTCATAAATCAAAGGCTTTTTCCCAGGATCTAGCAACTAAACAATGCAATAGACTTTCATCTCTCTCTCTCTCTTCCTCTCTCTCTCTCTCTGCCAAGTCGAGTTGAGTTTGGCATTGTCATGTTGTCTGTGGTCCTGTGGAAAGCGGCAATTCACTTAGGACCCACACCAGCAACTCCAACTCCAGCTCCAGCTCCAGCTCCAGCTCCTTCTCCAGCTCCAACTTCACTTGGCATCGTTTACCCAGCCATTCAGAATGCGACTACCTGTATTTATGGGTTTCCACTGGGCTTTTATCTGTGGCAACAGCAACGAAGGCAGCAATGGCAACGGTAGTTACATTCCATTCATAAATATTTTTCATTCACTTACTCTTCCTCACTCCCACTTCTTCTTCTCGTTCTCCCTGTCGTTCTCTCTATATCGCTCTCGCTCTTTAGCTTTTTGCCTTTTGCGGCAGATGCCTTCAGCTGAATCTGAAGTTGAGCCGAGTTGTTGAGCGTTTGATGCCATTTGTTATTGTTGTTGTTGTTGTTGTTGTTGCATTTGCATTTTAAGCGCTCGCCTCAACTGGGAACTGGGAACTTGAATCTTGCAGTTTGGAGCTCTATGAAGCGCCATTGTTTGCATATGTTCGCCGACTGCATCCCTTTGATCTTTTGCCAAGTGAAAGCGATTGCGGCTCCTAGCCAACATCCAAGTCCCTAACCAACCGCTGGAGGTTCCTCATCCCATCCCATCTCCTTTTTCTTTTTTTGTGTGTATGTTTCTCTTTCGCCTGATGCCAAAGTTAATTGCAAGGCCTCAAATCGCAGCTCTAATTAAAAAAAAAATATTGTATACAGTGCGTTTTTTTACATGTCTATATTTTTGCCAGATTTTCGCAATTAAAATAGGAAAAAAGTTGAGAGCTGCCGCAATGTCAGCTCTTCTAATTAGTGTGGCTTTTGGCCAAGAAACTGAAGGACACGCTCTCCAATTCGTGTGTGTCAAAAGCTGCAACAGCAGTTACAGTACAGATGTATACCAAACATACTATGTAGTATATGCTCGACTAGACGCATTTTAATCCATGTTCAAAATCAGCAGCATGACAATTTTCAATGTGCAATAGAAAATGGGCAGATTTTCGTGTTGACAGCGGCTTTTCGCTCGCAATTTAGGCGAATTTAAATGCTTAATGCTAATGTGGCATTAATGACATGCATGCCGCAATGATAACACATGTGTCTGAGTGGGCTTATTAAATCATTTATGCAGGTCTTATAAATTTTCATTAAAGTTTAATAAATTTCGGGAGCAGAAGCAGCATCTGCTAAACAGCCGACTCCTGACTCCTGACTCTAAAACTGTTGCTGCTGCTGCTGCTCTCCCCTGTTGAAGTTTGAGTCCTGTTGCAGCCTGTTGTCAGTCAGTGATTATGTAAATATTTCAACACAAATTAAAATCAAAATTAAAATTACAAAAAGCTGCCGCCAGCCTTGCCCACAGGCAACACATGTTCCAGCAGCTCCTTGTGGTTCTGTTCTCTGTTCTGTGCCATTCTCTCACTCTCCTTCCCCCCATTCCGAGTAGCATCTCCCAGCAGTTCTCGTTGTATCTTTTGGTGTCCCGGTGCCTAACACTTTGCCGCATCGTTGGCTGCTTAGAAGGTGGAGAGCAGCGGCAAGCGTTGAGCGAGCAACTTTTCCATGCCCGCCTCTTCCCATGTGTGTCTTATGGGAAATTTAAATAAAGTCAGCAGGCAATTTATTTGCATTAACATGTTGTCTCTGTGTCGCTCTCGCTCCCACTCTCTCTCTTTCTCTATCTCCCTGTGTCTGTGTGTGGCGTATGTTGCTGTATGCAAATTTCCGCGCCTGCTGTCAGCCATTTGCCGTTGTCGCTTCGTCATTTTGTCGTCTTGTCGTTGGTCGCTTCATTGAATTTTGCCATGCAATAAAATCAAATTGTTCAAAAGCTGCGATGGCAACAACAATAAGATCAGCAGCAACAGCAACAACATCCGCAACATGAATGCAAGCCAACCGCGCCCATTTCCATTGCGTCGCCCACATTTGGCCATTTTCTGATTTATTGCGTCGCTGCAGCTTTTTATTTTGTTGCCGGCCCAAAAGTATGCTACACTTTTTTCGATTCACATTTCCCCACTATAAATCAAAAGCAACAACAATTTGTAACTACCATGCACTGTGTTGTAGTTGTAGTTGTAGTTGTAGTTGTTGCTCTGTTGCACTCTTTCTGCCAGCCGCTGTGTTTAATCATTAACGTTTTTTTCGGCCTGTCATTTTTATTGTTATTAATTAATCAGTGGAAATTGTTAAAAGTCGCATGGGAAAAAAGCACATGAAAATTATACAAATTAGCCAAAATATGCGCATTTTTAACACGCTGCCAAATTAGCTTTTAAAAATAATTGTTGGAAATAAATGTATATTTATTAAATAAAAAATGTAAATGTATCTACACATGCAGTTAATTAATAATTAAAATCTGCAAAACATTATTATTATTATTATTATTATTATTATTATTATTATTATTATTATTATTATTATTATTATTATTATTATTATTATTATTATTATTATTATTATTATTATTATTATTATTATTATTATTATTATTATTATTATTATTATTATTATTATTATTATTATTATTAAGCAAACGAGAGCTGATATACCAGACGCAAAGTGGGACCAGGCGAAAGACCGTCACTTCGGGTGCAGCACAGGGCTCTATCCTCGGCCCGGACCTGTGGAACGCTAGCTATGACAGCATCTTCTCAATAGAAATGCCAGACGACTGCAACCTGGTCGGGTTCGCTGACGACATCGCCGCCATCATTAAGGCACGTGACATGTCGGAAGCGCAGCGGAAGCTAAACCAAGTCATGATGCGAGCAATGGCTTGGTTTGAAACCCATGGTCTAAAGCTCGCCACAGAGAAGACTGAACTAATAATTTTAACAAAACGGCACATCCCTCTCGAAGTGAACATGCACGTGAGCGACGACATAATAAAAACGAAACTATCACTAAATTACTTAGGCATCCGTATCGACCCCAGAATGACTTTCTGGACCCAAATACACCATACAGTGGAAAAAGCGTCAAGGGCAGTGGCATCACTCAGTAAGCTGATGGCAAACGTTGGTGGCCCAACTGAGGGTAAGCGTAAACTGTTGATGTCAACAGTAAACTCAATACTGCTTTACGGCTCTGAAGCATGGGCAGACACCCTGACCATAAAACAAAAATGCAAAATACTGTTGGCCGTTCAGAGGACGGCGGCACTTAGAGTAACGTCCGCATACCGGACAGTGTCGACAGCAGGTGATTAGCAGCGAAATCCCTATAGATCTGAAGGCCAGAGAGCGACGGCGCACCTGGCTAAAGCGTCAAAATAACCAAGAATCTGACACCGACCCCAGAGAGGAAACTATGCAACAGTGGCAAGATCGCTGGACAAACGACGAAACCGGTAGGTGGACTGCCAAACAAATACCTGACGTAAAAATATGGAGCAACCGAGATTTCGGTGAAGTAAACTACTATTTGACACAGCTGCTTTCTGGGCACGGATACTTCGGAAAGTACCTGCACCAAAGAGGACTACGCCAACAGCCAAGCTGCGTGTATGGCGATGCCGATATAGATGACGCAGAGCATACCTTTTTCTCATGCACTCAGTGGCAAACAGAAAGAGAGCTACTTGAATCGCAGATCGATGGAATCTGGAGACCACAAAACGTTGCTAATCTGCTCGTAAGTAACGAGCAAAACTGGAAATTAATAACGAGACACGTCGAGAGAATCCTCCGACTCAAAAAGAGGCGCCTGGACGCAGGTGAAACGATGAGCTAAAAAACACCAGAGCGCCCAGCCTGAAGTTATGCGCATTCAATGCGGTTCCGGGCTGGGAAATTCCGCCCTGAAACAGCGAAAGGGGAGTTTTTAGCGGGTCAGCATGCATATGCGATCCCCGCACAGCCATAGTTTGAGACGTCGCTATGGTGGTGTGTAGACATTTTCTTCCCTACCTCAAAAAAAAAAAAAAAAAAATTATTATTATTATTATTATTACTTTTTTGTATTATTGCATTACATTTTGAAAATAGTATTTTATAACTATTTAAACTATTTCCTCTAAATATCAAGAATGATCTCTGAACTTCGTTTACATTACATTATTTCTAACTAATCGTACTTTACATTTGATAAATTTACAAACATTTTCAGAGAAACTTTCTTATAATGGTATTTCATATTTTAATTTGTTTTTGTTTAACTTTTTCATAAAATATTAAAACATACTGCAATCTCTACTTACTTTTATAAAAGTTCCAAAAATCATTCATTAACAATATAATAAAAATCAGTTGTAAATTTTGTTAAATTAATTCTACAACCGTTATTACAGTAATCTATTAGTTAATGTAGCCTCTTTTTACTCTTTGCTTGAGTGCAGTCTATGAAAAAAAAGTGCTCACAATTGTCATATTACTCGGATTTCCGTAGCATTCAGATTCGAATGCGAGAATAATGCGAACATGTCCAAGCCCAAATGTAAACAGCGAGGCGTGGTATTGTGATGGTATGCGTATTGTTTATTGTTTATAATTTTTGTAATTTTAATTAAATAACTCGACGTATTGTTGATGCAATGGTTTAATTAAAATATCGCTGATGGCTCACTTGCCAGTTAGTTGTCAGCTGTCAGTTTTTGTAGAAATCGAGTCTGGGATGGGTTTGATTTCGTGGCAAACCCATCAGTATTCATTTGGACAATGAAGCACTTCCTTGGGTCAGAGTCAAGGGCTTCTCGCCCACAGAAATCCACAATGAGAAGGAAATGTCAAATGGCATTTGCACAAATCATTACGATTAACAAATATTCGCTTTTACACTTAAGAGGTCTTCACTCAAGTTGCCTTCATCTCGAAATACACAAACGAGTGTACTGCACATAAAAACAAATGGGCTGACGCCTGTTTTGGATGGGGGGCAACATCATCTCAAGTTTGTGGACAGATTTGTGGCGTGTGTAAAAATGCTAAATAAACAAGATCTGAGCAGATCGCAGCAATGATTAAGTGCAAGAAACAACCCACTTGGATAACTCAATTCCCCTCGAATAATAACAGAATAACTTGCAGCGTTGTTTTCAATTTCACTTCAAGCGCCTCATAAAAATGGCAAATTGAGTGGCGTCGCCCCCGTTGAGTCTCACTGGACTTACCCTGCTGCCCGCTGCCCGCCTGCTGCAGAGTGTCTTGCTGGCATTTTAACTAATTGCCCAACACGCACACCATAATTTTTGGCGCATAGTCGCAATAGGTCGGTAAACAAAACATGCTTTTGGCCATAAAATAGCGTGTGGTAGAACTAAATTCCAAATTTCGAATTCCTCGAAACCCACTCGACTCGACTTTGCCCGCATTTTGTTTTCATTTTTTGTGCTACAAAACATTTTCTAATTGCAATGCAAACAAATTTCCATGCACCGCAGGTGTTCTACAATTTCGACAAATGCATGAATGAAATTAATTGTTGAAACAATATTTAGCCAACGACGATTGATGAAGCCATTAAGAATAAACTAGCGAGCAGGACTAGCAAAAATAAAATCCCATTAGCATCGTTTTCAGCAGTTGAGCAATTGAAATTGCTGCTCGTATTACCCTGGTGATATAAGGTGATATAAGGATGCTTTATCTACTATTTTCTTTTGATGCATTGCTCAAATGAGTCGCAAGCAAGAGAGCTTCTCAGGTTCTAATAAACCAGCAGCAGCAGCAGCAACAGAAGCAAGCCAACGTTGTCGGTGGCATTTGTCAACAACAACATTTGACCCTTCAGGTAGCCCAACTGGCTGACCACAAGTGAGCCGGCCGGCAGCAGGTCTTTTGTGGGGGTAGGTGATGAGGAGTATGACGGCGAGGGGTCTGCCATTGACAATATACTTACTTTGCCACTGTGCTGCCAACCCTTGTGCTTGTGTTGTGCAAAGAGGAGCAGGGGGCGCTTTGTTTTTGTGTACTTGGTCTGTGTAGCTTTTGCTTGCTCACTCTCTTTCTCTCTCTGGCTCTCTTGCAAACTCAGCTTAAGCCGAGACATGCGCATTGGCTGTTTCATATTCCGCATTCCAATTGACAAGTTGAGTTGTGTGAAATGCCACACTAACTACCTACTTAATAATATTTTACTACCTTTGCTTAATAACATGTATATTTATTTATTTTTAGTATATTATTTACTTTTGCAACTAGTGCAAATTTAAATCTAACGCTCAAGCTGCAAACAAGTTGGCAGCACCAGCAGCTCCAATTCGCACTCGTTTCATTTGGCATCGGCGCAGTAACAGCTGTTTTGCGCTCTCAAGCGCTCTCTCGCTCTTTCGGTATTGCGCTCAATTTGCACAAACAAAACGTAGAAGGTGGCGGAGAACTGACGCTGGGGCCGCGCTTGGAAAAGTCGCCAGAAATGTCAGTTAGCAAGTGGAAATCACCGGAAAAACTACGCAACGCGGCAAAAATTCAAAGCGACTATCGGCAAATCGGCAAGCGGCAAAACAGCAGCAGCAAAAGCAGCGTGAAAAGCAGCGCGGTCGACGTCGTCGGGAGCTGAGGTGGAATAGAGTAAAAGAATGCACGAATGCGAAACGCGACAGCAGCGGCAGCGGCGGCGAATGCTGATAACAAAGCGTGCGGCGCGTTAATAACAATAACAACAACAGCAAAAAGAGTCGCGCGTTTAATTAACAGACAGCCAAAGCAATAGCAATAGCAATAACAACAGTAGCCGAAGCAGAAGCTGGCGGCAGCGCAGTCCGCGTCAACGTCGCGTGTGGGAGTTTAACAGTTTCTTTGCCCATTGCACGACGAGCGAAAAACTGATAAAAACTGCATTTGATTGCAATTTTGGCGGCATTTGCAAACCGAACAACGGCGAACGCGCAACGCAAAAAGAAATCAATAAAAAACAAAACAAGCAAGCGGTAAAACGGTAAACGACAAAAGCTTCTCACCCAACAGTTTCTAGTGTGCGTGTGCGTGTTTGTGTGTATGCGTGTGCGTGCCTATGTGAATGTGTGTGGCTGGCTCTGGGTATGTGTGTGTATCTAAATAGCAAAAAGTTTGTTCGCTTGTGATCTCAGCTGTTTGTTGAAAGTGAAGGAAAAATCATTGTCGGGAAATGCGAAAAAGGCAAAAAAACAAAAAAGTGAGAATAAAAAACAACACACAATTTCACTCGCAACAACGACAACAGCGAAAGACGAAGCAAACGCAACAACAACAACAACAGCAGCAAACACAAACAACACACAAAGAGAGCGAGCGCCAACGTCGAACGTCGACGTCTCTGTCGTCAGCTCAGACGACAGCGTCAAGCTTTTTTGTTTTTTATTTTACGATACGAGTTTACGCCAACAAAAACAACAACGCCAGACATGCTTTGTGTTTGCAGCTAGTATCTCGATCCTTTTTGTTGTTGTTTAGCTTTTATTTTGCTTTGCTTTAACTACAGAGACGACACTGAATTTAAACTTGCCGGCAAAAGTTTTAATTCTGCAAATTATTAAATGTAGACATGCTGTTTATATTAATTCATTTTCTATGAGCCTCGCTCTGCTTATGCTAAAGGGTTACCAGACTCTAGTATTTACACTCCACCTCTCCTTTTCGCACTCGCATGTTGGCAAGTAGTCAGCAGTCACCAAACACACTCGGCACTCAACTTCTGTCTGGTGCTTTAATTGAGTTAGTCTGGCAAGGCAGCAACAGAAACAGAAACACGCATGCAGCAAAGGCAGCAATGGCAATGGCGAAAGTAGAGGTAGAGGAAGAGAGAAGGAAGCAGCAGCAGTAAAGCGAATCCTGGTCTAACGGGAATTCAAGCTTTAACCAGCAACAATTTCTCAAATGTATAGAAATTGCACATGCATTTTGTCCCTGTTTATTTTATTTCCGCCTGATGAGTTTGCCTTAACTCAATTTGTGAGTTTATTTTAAATACAACTTTCGACTAGACGCATTGCTTCATAATTTAGTCTAATATATGTATAGAAAACACTTATTATTATACAGTTTGTTTTTTAGAATTGAGTCGATATAGAAATGCTGATGCAGATGAATCATAAATCTTAGTTGAATACAACAACATTGAACAAGCTGCAGTTCTTCGTAATTTAGATAAATCTTGTATTATCATTTTTTTGTTGTTCTGAATTGAATTGATAGGAAAATTACTCCGCATTTTACTTTATAGCCAAGCAATCATTATTATTAGTTTGTTCTTCTGATCAATAGAGAAATTGCTGAGCAGACGAAAATATAATTTCCAATGAAAATATATGTTAAGTATCTATTTCTGCGATTCTTTTTGTTAGTCTTTAACAATTTCATTAGTAACTATAGCAGAAATGGAATTTTTTATATAAATTCGGAATTAATTTGCAATGTATTTAGTTTTTTCACATAAAATTCCTTTCATTAAATTTTCTACCAAAAAATTGCGAATAATTTATGCGGCTCAAATAAAATATTTCCATTGCAAATATATTTTATTCCCTTGTTGCAATAAATTTTTTCCAACATTTTCGTATTCCCCACAGTTTGAGATATAGCGACGATTAGTTTGCTGGAACTTTTCCTTTTCCGTTTTTATTTCTATCATTTACCGTGTTTCTTTTGCTTTTTAAAGGGTTTGATAAACACTTTAGAAAAAGCATGACAAACTTTTTATGTGTTGTGTTTTGTTGCTGTTCGCTGTTTGTTGTTTGTTGTGTTGTGTTGTGCGCCTTTGAAATATTTGGCATTTTTTGTATTAAATTGTCAGTGAAACGAGTTGCATTTGTTCCCCAACCCCCTTCTATGCCACATGCCCCATGCAGACTAACGCGATGGCAACAATTCAAAACGTGAACTGCCACTAAAACATGCCAAAAATCTGCGCATTTAAAATATTTGCCCCAGAGCCCATTGAGAGGCAGCCAACCGGGCAGAGGCTGGAATTGTGCACCATAAAAAGGAACTCGATGGCCAGAGAGAGAGAGAGAGAGAGAGAGAGAGAGAGGGGAGGAAGGAAAGAAGGAGAGCTTTGCCAGCTGGGTCCGCCACTTGGCTGCGATTTGATTTAGTTGTTTAGCCTGCCGGGCGGCCAATGGCAGTTGCCTCCTCCCTTTCCGTTTGGCTACCTCGCACCTGGCTGCCATTCTGAGTTCTCTGTTTGTTGTTTGCTCATGGTCTCCGTTTGTTTGTGTGTGTTGTTTGTATCTCTATCTGACTCTCTATTTCTGTGTGTGTGTGTGTGTGTGTGTGTGTGTGTGTGTTCTGTTGCCACGTGCGTCTCTCATTTGTCTTTGGGCCTTTTCGTAGCCGGCCTTTGTTTGGTTTTCTCTTTCGATTTTATTGCTCTCCAATTACTAATCGATATTTCCACAGGTTCCCCCCACACCCCAAACAAGGCAACAATGAAGTGAAATACACACAAGTTGTATCCGATAAATAATCGCGAATCGTTCAACTTAAACTTGCAAATTCAATGCTTAACTTTTAGTTACTTGATAATATTATAAGCAAATGCAACCGTTCCGTTCCGTGCCGTGCTAATGCAAATCGTATACGACCTACAGATAAATCTGTTAACTTAACCTAAGTGCAATAACTAAAACAATCCAACATACGAATCATATTTCTAAGGATTCTGCTTCTCAACACTTTAATCGGGTAAGTTTATATATGGAATACATCCCTTATACATCATATATACATATAATTCAAGGTCTTATTGAAATTCTTAAAATAGTTTCATATCTTTACGACGTATTACATATCATTTTTCATATAAGTATTTATGATATTTAAGCTGCTGTTGCTATTATAAAGAAATGAATTTATTCATAATCTCTTATAAACACTTTTGTGTTTGAGCTTGATAATAATTGTATTATCTTTTATTGTATATAAAGAATTTCATTGAAATTCGAATATGTGTTATTAAGCTTGTTTCTTTGAATATTTCTATAAATAACAAAACACTTATTGAAATTCTTTGCAATGAAATTCTTTAATAGAAACATAATTCCTATAAAAATCTTTATGGCTAAGCCATTTTAAACTCGCTTAAAAACGTTTATCTCGTAAAGCTTATTGCATTAATTAAAACTAGTCTGCAATAGAATATCCGCAGGCTGACAAGCATTTCTAAAATTGATGATATTTGCAGTTTTTCTAGCTTCTTGTATGTGTGTAGAGAGAATGCTAGTTCATGTTTATCGACTTCAATTTGCTTTGAAAAACTGAACTCGAACTCAATTGGGTAGCTGAAAGAGAGAAAATATACTTCAAAGCAGGGGCCGCTGTAGAGCGGGAAATCTGGGATGGAGGGGCGGGGAAAGTAATCCAAAACACCATTCAAGGGCAACTTTCACCAAACTCTCGAGTGAAATTCGTTACTCTTCCTGTGCCTCTCCCTGAGCCTGTTTTATTTTTTCCGTTTCTTTTTTGTTCGCCCCCATTTCCGTATCCAAAACTGTAGTTGATGTGGCTTGAGCCAGCAGCAACAGCAGCCGTTGGCCATCAGAGAGACTTGGTCGTCTGGCATTTCCATTTCGACAGTTGGGCACTTGCCGCAGTGGTCGGACCGACATTGGCAGTTTGGGTCCATCGTGGCCCGGACATACATCAGGCCAAGTTCAAATTTCCTTTTTTATGAGTGGCAAAATTGTTGCTGCCAGTGTGCTTGCTCTCTTGTTGCAGTTGTTGTTATTATTTTTGCTCGGTTTTCCTTAGACCCCCTGCTCCAACCCCCAGGAATAACAACACAAAACACGAAGAGAAGGAAAATTTGAAAATTCCTGCCTGCCTGCTTGGCTGTTTGTTTGGGTGGCTGGCTGGCTGGTAGTAGCGAGTAGCGAGTAGAGTAGCAAGGACATGGTCACAGCACATGGAGCAAAAGCCGCCGCCATTGACGGCGGCGCACCTTCCAGCCAACCACCCCCAAAATGCTCCAAGTCCGTCGACCCGGGCCCGTACATAACGATGCAGGCTCTGCCGTGGCAGTCTCGCAACGTTTTCAACAATTTCCACATTTTATCTAACCACCCCCAAAGTGGTGTCGACTGCAGCGTCGACGTCGCTTCATCGTCGTCGTCGTCGTCGTCGTAGTCGGAAAAAGGGAAAATCCTGCGGGCGGAAAGCAGAGAGGCAAAAGCCGTAGACGTTGCAGACGCTAGACTCTAGTGTTTGTAGTCTCGAGCTGTAACCTTGCGGGTCTATCGACAATATTCAGCATAGAAGGTTTTACCCATAATGGAATCTAAAAATATATTCAATACACGATTTACTAGACTTTTTCGAAATGAATCGATTGAAAGAATTTGAAGAATCGAATTTTATTTTATAATATAGAAATAACCATGATATTCTATTTTCCTTTTAAACAAATACACAATATTCTAATCACATTTTAGTTTCTATTTCTATTAAAATAAATATTATATATATTGATAATAGTCGGTATAGCCTTTTATATACAAAAGTATAAAACGATAGAACTCAAATTTGTAATAGTTGTAAAAATATTCATTTTATACGCAATTTACACAAGAGCACAAAAACTTGAACTTTTTCATTTTTTTGTTGGTAAACTTTTTCTTGTTTTCTTGTTGCTTTTGTTGTTGATGTCGCTCTTGCTGCTATCTTGTTGTTATTGTTGTTGCTCTTGTGTCATGTTCTGGCTCTTTACCTAGACAAATCACACACGTCAGACAACAAAAGGAAAGAAAAAAAGAAATGCCAAAACGTGTTTAACATTTTCATCTCGACTTGGCAATTTTAAACAATTTTTCTTGTTGCTCTCCGAAGAATCTGCTAACCCTTACGCAGCTAAATCGTTGTGAGAATAAAAAAAAATATAAACAACAGCAAAAACAGAAGAGAAAATTGTTTTTCTTTTGCTTTAATTTCGGTAATTTTTCTTGTGCCAAAAGAAAAATCGAGTTGTCGTTTTCGGGTTCGAGCCCCCCAAAAAGCGATACTTGGGGGTTGGTTTTACTGTCGAGTTGCCGTTGTTTCCTTTTGCCTTTGCGTTTGCCTTTCGCATTTCGCCTTGTACTTTTCTTTGTTGTATGTTTATGCGCTACGCGTTTTTCCCAAGATTGACTTTGACATTAGCCCCAAACGCACACACACACACACACACACACACGCATACACACAGGCACATAATATATAGTATATATGGGACTAGGGCTACGCTCTCTGGGCGCTGCGGGGAGCTTCTCGCTTTCGACACGGTTCGCCGTCGACGTCGCCGTCGTCGTTTGTCGTCCTTTCTTTCTTGTCGCTGACGCTGTTGTTGTTGTTGTTGTTGTTGCTGCTGCTGCCGTTGACGTTGTCCGCCATGTTGTTTTATTTTAGCACATTTACGTCATAATGGCATTTCCTTCCGCTGCTGCTGCTTTTTCCCTTTTTCCCTTTTGCTTCTTTAGCTTTTTTCCTTTGACTTTTCCTCTTTCTCGGCTGTACGCATTTTATGTCGCGTCTCTAGTTGTTGTTATTCTTGTTGTTGCTGTTGTAATTTTCATTGTGTCTGCTTTAGAAATTTATCAGAGTCCTTGCTTTAATTTAGCTTCGCCTTCCCGTGTTGTTTTTTCTCTTCTTTTCTTTATCATTCGCTCTGTGCTTTCTTTCGCCTGTAATTGCTGTGCTTTATTGTTGTCGTTTTCCCTCGCATTTTCCTTCTTCAGTTTTTAGCACACTTTTTTCTGTAGTGTTGTTGCTTATTTAATTTGATTTCCTTTTGATTTTTATTAGTTTCTTCACATTGGCCTCATTTCTCCACAAGGGTTTCGCCTGCGAAGCAGCGACGCGGCTTCCTTTTGTTGGCAAATCGTGCAAATCGCACAAATATTTAAGCCCAACTAACTGTATGTTGTATATACATACATACATACGTTGTATGCGACTCCTCCGCAAGCAATTTAAGTTGCTGTCAGAGCACCCCCGCTCCCCGAAAAATCGAAATGGAACCCCACAAAAACCGCATTGACAGCCAGGCAGGCAGGAGGCAAACGGCAGACGGCATTGACAATGATTGATTACCAAATGGAAACTGTTTTTGGGCTACCGCAAGAGAGCCAAGCCAAAACGGAATCTGTTCCGATCGCCCCACCTGCTTTATTGTTGTGCTGTTGGGGGCGAGGGCGCATGCATGAACCTGTGTCCCGTTACTATACTTTGCCGGCTTATCGCGCTGCCCACGCAATCGTATCGCGTCCAGAGTTCAAACACAACAACAAACAGAAAAAACATACAATACAATTATATATATATATATATTTCATTATCTTTTTGCTCGTTAGTTTTCCCTGCTTTGGCCCTTTGTGTGTGTGTCTCAGTCCCGGCAACAACTCGGCTCGGCACACACAAGTTAATTGTAATTACACGTAGATAGTCGCACGATTAGATTCAATTTGTGGGCCTCTCTGCACTCGATTCGCTTATCTGGCAGCGGCTTTAGCCACCGCATTTTCTTTTTTTTCTTCTTCTTTTTTTTACATCGACTCGTATCGAGTTGTTTAATCTGATTTTTATGCAGTAGTTTGTGTGTGCTTTTTCTCCCTTGATTTTGTAATTTTAGTTGTACACCAAATTGAAGCCAATTATGGGCACACAATGCAACGGCTCTGTTACAGCTGATAAGAAAACTACAACAGTAGATTGGGTAGCGTGCCGAGATTTATGAAGAGCCACTCACTAAATTGTGCCATAGAATGCAGGCATTTGACAGTTGGTTGAGATTTACGATGATGAAAATGAAACTTCGATTCGTAATCATAGTTTCCAGCTAAAATATTGTGTGTACTTTATTTCCAAAAAAGCAAGTATTAAAGTCGAGTGCGGTCGACTGTGAGATACCCGCTGACTAAAAGCAAAAATACTAAAAATATACCAGATAAAAATATATCAATATTTAGTAAGTTGATATAATAATGTAATACTATAATGTATTATAATAATAATACAATGTCACAAAAATGCTAAAAATATACCGAACATTGTATTTGTTATGTTGATGAAATACTACATTTAAAATATACCAAAGAGTGCAAAATATACTAGATTGGCAGAAATTAAGAGTCGTAGTAAGTAAACGTTTTTTTTTTAAATTTAAAAACTTGAATCAAACTTTATCTGCGTGCAAGACGGACATACGGACTATATGGCTGATCCACAATATATATAGTTTATGGGGTCGGACATGTTTCCTTCTGCCTGTTACATACAAATCTCAAAGTTATAATACCCTTCTACCCTATGGGTAGTGGGTATAAAGAAGTTAACTCAACCTGCAACCACTCTGTGAAGTCGAGATAAAAGTCAAAAAAAAAGTTGCTTTAAATATTTATAACACAAAGTCAGTCGCAGTCAACAAAACTCTGCTTAGGCTCCAAGCTGAAGTTGACACATACAAATGGGACACCTCATGAGGCTCCCATGCCACTCACTCATTTCTCTTGCCACATCTGACTCGCATCTGTCTGTCGCTGCTTGTTGGCTACTGCACCCTTGTCAAGTGGAGGGACGTTGCGACGTGTGAAAGAAAATTATCCCCTAAAATGTTACAGTTGACAATCTTTATTAATCAATTAAACTGCTGTGGGAGTGTGTGTTCGTTTTTCGTTGCTTGGTCTCCTTTCGATGCTGTAAGTAATTAAATTAAAATGCAAGCATGTGTTTTTCACTCTCTCTCTCTTAACATCGGCAGCAACAACAGCATCCTAGCACATCCGTTGCAAACCCGAGGGATTACCCTGAAGACTTGCTCTCATTCTCAGTCCCGTTCTCGTTGCTGTCGACGAAGGTTGACAAAAGCGTTGACAGCTTCTGGAAGAGGAGCGCGACGACGACGTCAACGGCGGCGGTTGACAACGGCATTTAATCAATCAATTTTGAACGGTAATCAAGCGGGCAGCTTAAACTAAAGTAGGGGATGGCTTTCATGGGCATCAGACTAGGGATTGGCAAAAGAATGGAATGGAATCTAGAATGGAATGGGCTGTGCATTTGATTGATTGGCTGCTTGGCTCAATGGATCACCGCCAGCTTCATTGGCCACGCACTTTGCAAATCGCTTAATTTCCAAATTATAAATACGATGCAGGCTGTAAGAACAGCTGTAAGAAAAACAGCTGGCGTTGAATGATTAACTAGATTCTACTACAGCTCTTTCTTTAATTAATTTCGACTGTTCAGTAGTGGAATGCTCGGACTTATAGCGAGGGACACTTAAGCATAGCTAAGCGATTCATTAATTTGAAGATGGACACTTTATAAGCAGACAAATGATCTATTAATTCTAAAAACCTCAGGAAATCTCGATTCTTTTCATTAATATACCTCATTCTATTAAATAATATATATGACAATAATCTTCAAAGTGCTAATACACTTTTAAAATATAAATTCATCAAAAGAATAATCCGTTTCTAAACTGACAAATTATCTATCAAATCTGAAAGCCACATAGAATTTCTAACGTATATTTGGTTAGGTTTATTTTTTTGTCAGATTATTCATTTTAATCAGATTGCTAAGTTTATATTGAATGTAGTTGTTTACATATTTACAATTGCATAAAATATTCAATAATCATTCTCTTAACAACTTTCTTTTCAAATATAAATCTAATAAAATAAAATTCCATTTCTAAACTAACAATTGTTCTATTAAATACTTCATATGCTATTTCTAATAAAATTTCACTTTTCTTCGCTTTAAATATTTAAATGAATTGTAGTAAGGTTACTCAACATTGTATAAATATTAAAGAAGTTTAATACAAACAATGTGATTAGGAAGAGAACAAGATAATCCTCTTATTGTTTTGGCTACAAATCTTGTGATTGCAATTTTATTTTAAAACAGTTTTCATTGAATTGAGTTGCATTTAGATAAACCACATTCATTCTTTTTCAATTGTATAATATTTGTTTTGGTTTAGTCTTTGTTTTTAATAGATATTCTTTTTTTTAAAAGATTAGCCAATGTTATCTGTTATTTTCATTGTAGGTTTTAAATACAATTGTGTTCACACCATGCTGCTCTTTATGACTTTAAGTATTCACTCCATTTTGTTTTCCTTTTGTTGTGCTTTTGTCAGCTGGTCACTTTTTTCAAGTGCTATTACCTTTTGGCTAATTTGTCTTTTGCTGGACATTGGCTGGCATACTCATACATCATACGCCCTGTTGTCCCTCTGCTCGGTGACACTTGACAGCCAAGTGAATTGCAGAGTTGAGTGTTTTGTGATGTTGCCAGTTGCCAGTTACCATTTGCCTTCAGCCTGTTGGCACTTTATCTTGGAACTTCAATTGCTGCTGCAGCACAGCTGTTGCAGACTAATTGCTGTACATTAATTACGTGTATCAATCAAGAGGCAGCAAGTGGCCAGAAAATTGTGCCGCTGAGAGTGTTGTGGCGCTTATGAATTTTGTCACATTTCGTGGCAAATTTCAATAATTTGCTTCACGCTTTTTAATTTGAAATCGGAAAAGCATTATAATGATGACAAAATGCGATCAAAACAGTTTAAACGCCGATCAAATATTAAAGAGACCCACAAATGCGCCACAAATGATTATGATTATGCAAGGCCCCTAGAGACATCTGCATAAATAATCAGCGTAGCCCTTTCCCTCTCTTCCTTCCCTCTCCCTCTCGCTCTCTCGCCGCTTTGTTGCTGTATCTGTTTCTGTTTCGGTTTCGGTCTCTGTCTGAGTCTATTTGTCGCCTAACACTTTTGACGACGGCACCTTTTGATCTGCCAGCGCCAATTTAGTTTGTTATTGTTTTTGTTTTTGTTGCTGCTTTACGTTTCTTGCCAGTGAATTCCAATCAAACGTAGCCCCAGTTTTCCCCCTTTTGCCCCTTCTCTTTGCAGACGACACTTGACTGTTTCGCCCGCGCTCGCTCACTCTCTCTTTGTATCTCTTTCTGCCTGTCAAAGACAAAAAGCCGACGACGACGCTGTAAAAATTTGTTGATATTTGTTGCTATTTTTCTTGTTGTTTTAATTGTTGCTGTGAAGTTGCTACAAAACTTTTTGCCAGCAAATAGATAAGCGAAATAGTTGCAGACGCCTCCACACGCACACACACACACGCTTTTTCATTTGAGTTTTTGTGTGAAGCAAATACAGAAATAACATTTTTTTATATATAGTCTGTTTGCTCAAGTATATAAATAATAATTAGCTGCAGTTGTTCATATTTGTTGTTGCTGTTGTTCTTGTTGCCGTCGTGATTTGTTGCTGCGTTTTCTACGCATTTTATAAAAATTTATGCGATAAAACTTTGCCTTCGCTTGTCGTTGTTTGTCGTTGTCGTTGTCTTCGTCGTTTTCTCAGCTACTGCACAAAATTTCATAACTCACATTAATGCTTATTAATTTTTATTGTTATTATTTGTAGCCCATAATTAATTGTCTATTTGTCTGTTGTTGGTATTTTTATTGCCACAAACGGAGCACGCACCGCGACTCGAGGTGCTAACTAAATGAATTCGTTTTATATTTCTTGCTCTACTGCTTGACTTGGCTTGCTTGCTTATATTCCATCCACTCCACTCCATTCCATTCCATTTCTTTGTATTTAAGTTTATTTTAATCAAAATTAATGCGCGTTTCTCGTTCAGGTTTATTATGCAAATTGTTGATGGTTTTATTGAAAACAGCAACACTTTTATACAGAAATTATAGAGCGTTAACATTTTCGACAATTTGCATTCCAACTTGTTGTCGTAGGCTTCGTGTGCTAATGAGTTGAGCTCCAAATATCTACGTATGCATATCACCTTCAATAATCTGCATATAATTTTTGGATTTCTGTATACTTTTAATTATAACTGACAGACAACGCAGCATAATTATTATAAAGACAGTAGCGTGCGATAATACCAATAACCAGCAAGAAATTTAATTTTTAAGAGTGTATTAATTACACATTTAATTATAATAATATTCATTGGCATTTCGGTAAATCTTTCCTTTGCCTTTCATATTTATTCAGAATTGGGTTATTAATAATTGACTTTTGCTCATTATTTTAATACTCTCTTTGGCTGACTATCTGACGTATTTTGTACTCTATGGTATATTTAAAATGAAGTGCAATACTGATATACTGAATATAGTCTCTGGTATAAGTTAGTACTTTTGCGGTATATTTGTAGAATATGGCTTTATTACCAGTAATGTTTTTTATATAATACTTCTGAATTTCTATAAAAGGAATTATTTTTGATAACCTTTTACTTACATTCTATCTTATAACTAACAATTTTAATAATAATATCCGAAAAAACACGAATTTCATTTAATTCAATAATATTTACAATAATTTATTAAAGTTTCCCTTATTTTCAACATATTTTCAATATAAACAATCAAGTTTTAAATTAGGGCAAAGAATTTTTATTGTTGAATTTATTCAAATGAAATTATTTTTGTTAGACTGAAAAGTATAAAATAACAATACAACTTTCATATTTCAACTATGTTTACAATAAATTCTAATAGTTTCCCTCATTTTCATTACTTGAAGGAATATTTCCTTCTTGCCAGCACATAAAAAATTCCTTGGCTAACAGCCGTGATATCTTTGGAGAGCAACATTGATAGTTACGTTAATAGCTCGTTGCACACTCGCTGTCGGGACACAGTACAGTGAAGTGTCAATGAAATGGCTAGACAAGAGGCTTTTGGGAGTCGCCAACTCGACTCCGCAGATGAAAACAGGCAGACAAAAAGAGCAACTACATTTGGCGTTGTAGCGGAAGTTGAATAGAGTCGAGTCGAGTCGAGTTGAGTCGCATCCAAAAACTGGCAGCACTTGCTGCCAAATTATTGCAATGCTCCTTGTGAAAGAGTAAAGGGGTTTCCTCTCGATGGTTGCTGTCGCTGCTGTTGGTGTTGCTGATGTTCATTTTGCCGACATTATTGCCACAAAATGTCACACCGCAGTTGGCGCCCGTTTTGCAGCAAGCAGCAACCAAAAACCAACAACCAGCAGCAGCATCCAGGATCCAGGATCCTTTAGTGTCGCTTGCTCCGTTAGTTGTCGCACTTCATTTGAAACTTCATTACACGAGGACGATGCAGCCGTGTGCTTCTGCCTGCTAACATGAGTGTGTATGAATGGGTGTGTGTGTGTGTGTATGTGTGTGTGTGCGATGCGTGTGTGAGTCGAGTGTGTTTGTTTTGGGTGTCTCAACAGCCGTTGCCAACTGTGAAAATTCAGTTGAAAACGTTGTCGCGTCGCTCGCATAATTGAAAAATTATTTTTATGGAAATTCGCAAACAAACAGACAGACGCAGCGCAAGTGTAACAGAGAGGCAAATATAAATACTTTAAAATTTAATAAACTTTTTACGCACCATTAAAAAAATCAACCGCGAAACATCAAAAGTCAATTTGTGTTATTTTAAAAACTTTTAATGCACGCACAACACAAACAGAGAGAGGGGGAGAGGAGAAGGACATTTGGCAGATAAATGTGGCAATTTTACGCTTTTGCGGCGTTAAATTTTAATAACGGGCCAACAACCAAATGGCCATTCACCAGGCTACCTCCCTCCCTCCCTCCAGCTTCCCCCGTCAGCTATTCAGTCAGTCAGTCGGTCGACAGTTTCGTCTGTCAGTTTTATGCGCTGGCTAATAGTTGTGCGGTATGTTGTTGGCTTTTTGGCCAATTATGAAAATGACAGCCTGCCGTTCAGGTTCGTCCTCGCCTCTCACTGATTTCAACGCTGACCAATGGAGCCTAATGCGATTTGCAAGTGGCGGTAATGATAAAATTCCAAAATTTCCAAGCGCTCGCACACAAATTTATTTCGATTAACTAACGTTAATCGTTAGTGCGGAGGACAAGGCTCAAAAATATATTCGAGTATGTTTGCATGTTGGCAAACATTTTAGTAAAAATTGATTTTCATCACAATCACAATCAAGTGGCCAGACGTTTATTTATTATGTTGTTTAAAAATCAAAAAGCGTTGTGCAAACAAAATGCCAAATGCCATGGAAAATGGTTCGGAAAAGCCAAAACAATATGTAAAATATTTTAAATCACATCTCAATGTGTCTGTACCTCTTTATGTGTGTGTGTGTAAAAGGGATGAGATGTGCGAGCTGATATTTGCATATTTGCAAAATAATCGCATGTAAAAATTCGTTTTTCATTTTCCGAGTGGCTGTCTGAGCCACTTGAGCGAATAAAACAGAAATTCAATAACAATAACAATAATAATATGCAATTAAAGTTGATGCAAAGCAAAAAAATTCCGGCCTGATGATGATATTTTGAAAGAAGCAATTGAAAATTGCTGTGTAACTAACGACAATTTCCTTTGATTGACTAAAGGTTATTTTTCGGGAAAATGTGTCTCAATTTTGATGGGCCTCGTTTGAGTATGAGAATTGTAAAATTCACATTGTAATGAACAAATTTAGAATCAAAGAAAAGGTTCTTCAATAAATACAGCTAGCATAAAAAGCCTATATCTAAAATAAATTTAAATTGGGTTCAAATAAATCTAAAATTAAATTTGTCATTTGTCGAGAGCCCTTACTCGAGATTATTAAAAATAAAGTTCGAGTTCGCTTGGACAATTATAACTGAACAGTTTGCAACCAATTTGACAGCTCTATTCGGTAGATTATAAAGCCGCACTCTAATATAATCATAAGACTCAATTTCAAGTGATATTTTTCATATCATCAGTGTGGACAAATTCTGAAAAAAGCCTCTTAAAAAATTATAGAAACAATTTGCCCACGCAAATGAGAGTTGCGGGCGAGAGACACAGACACGTATCTCAATCCCCCCATACATGAGTGTGGAAATCGAAAAAACGAGGCATGACAAAATTGAGCCGCTGTCAATTGATGCCAGCTGCCCCTTGTCTCCTGCCCTCTGCCCCTGCCTCCTGAAGTGAACAATGTAACTCAAAACGATTGAGAGAAGGCGTTGAAATTGTAGAATGACGAGGTCGCTCATACCACGGCTCGGGCGGACGTGAGCGGGCAGCAAAGCTGCGGCTTAGACGCCTCACATGGAGTGTGGAGAATGGAGTGGAGGGCGTCGGAGTGCGGGGCGAGTGTAGGCCAATGTAAACAAGACCAGAAAGGTGTGTAAATAATGCGTAAAAATAATAACAATCATAATTTGTGTTGACTCTTTGAATTTCTATGGAGCCCAGCTTATGGAGCTGAAGTGCTCAGGCCACTGTCCAACGAAAACCCCAAAAATTAAAACAACCAAAAAACTGCGGGCGAGTGTGCTAGACTGCAAGATACCAGCAACGGAATAATAAAATACCAATAGTGCGGTTTTATTCTGAAAATATACTAAACTAATACACTAAGGAAATACTCAAATATAGCAAAGAATATGTTTGGTATATTCGATGTACTATTAATTTACAACTATTGCTATTATTCAAAATACCAAATTATATTACTGGTATATTTTGAAAATATAGTATATACCACTGTACCGAAAGACTACTTAAATATACCATACCATAGTACCAGAGCTTAGTGCTGTTTTATTTTGGTCAATATACCGAACGTATACTAAAATATATCGCAGAACACCAAATATACCGGACTTCGAGACTGTTTTATTTTAAAAATATACCAAACTATATACCGAAGGCTATATTTGCTATATCAAAATACTATTACATATAAAATATACCATAGAGTATGAAATATGCCAGACTTTTGCCTGTTACTCACATTCACTCAAGTGGTGGCACAAAGTTATAATACCCTTTTATATTATGGGTAACGGGTATAAAAATACTGTAACCCCAGAGAGCCAAGAGCTCAGAGACGGGACTTATAATTAAGCGTAGCTGTTGAAATGTTTGCCCACACGATGATGGCAAACGGCACTCAATTCAATTACCGAGTACATTTTCCAGCTTCCAAAATGTATATATGTGTTATATAGTATAGTAAATTGCTTAATTCTGGCAAACCAGTTAGCCCGGGCTTTAACCAACTTGGTCAACGCTAGACACACGCACTCCCAAAAAAACTCGACTGTGTTTGCATCGCCAATTTGATGCGGGCAACGCGTCAAGTCCATTAAAGCGAACAAGTTGCAAAAACTGACCAAATCTGAATGCTAAACTGCACCGCAGCCGTGCCACATTGCCATCAACAGCCACAGCAATGGCAACAGCATCCAGCACCTCCAAAACTGATGTGGCAAGTGGCAAACGATGTTAATGACAAATGAGCTTGCCCAGCCGGACTAAAACCTGGCCAGTTTCGGCTATTTGGCTCTTGACGTGGCTGTTGTCACGCCACTTGACGACTTGACCAACTTGACTAGCGGCGTCCACTCTAAGCGCACATCATGTCTGCCTCTGGCTGTGATTATGGCAGCTGCCACATGACAGTTGACTGCAGCATGGATCATGAATCAGGAGAGTCCGCAAAAAACGCATTGAGGAAGCAGGATATGCAAGATTCGCTTCGTTAGCGATTATTAGTTTGATACATTGTCACTTGGAAAAGCTAAGCTAGGAAGTTAATCTCGAGATAGTTTGGCGTAAAAAACTAACGGAAAATGAAATCAAGATGGCGCTTGTTTAGTTTTAAAAGAAATAAAAGTATTTGAGGCAAATGATTTTTGGAAATTAAGAAAAATAAATTTGGAATTGTTTACCTAAAAAGCAGAAGGATATAAAATATGATTTTAGTTGGTGTTTAAAAGATTGATATATTAGAATGAATCTTTAACTCTAGGTGGCGCCAAACAATATACATAAAAATACTTCTTATGCTATCTTTAAAAAATACCAAAATTATATTTCGAGTTTGTGATAATTGACATACTTAAAGATCAGACTTAATTCATATACGAAAATGTTTCTATTTCATCATTTATAACATAATACAATTTCTCGAATTTAAGCTTTATCAAGTATTTGCTTTTTATCCTAAAATTGCCGAATGTCAAGTAAATAGAGCACTAAATGAAATTGACTTGAAGAACTGAAGTTAGCATTGACTTTTCAATAACCATAATATTTTATTTACTTGTTGTTAATTCGACGCAGTTTTCCCATTAACATTCCGTCCGTGATTGTAATGCATATTCAGCGGAAAGCATCCGCAAGATTTTGCCAACTGCTTTGCCTCTAGCCATGAAGGTCATTCGGGGCCTGTGCCAAAACAGTGGACAGGCTATCAGTGCCTGAGGATCATAAACCATTAAATGCGCTGCCTCCATTATAATGGAATATACTAACACTATACAGTGTCATTGCCCAGTCGCCTACTTAGAGAGCTTACCAGCAAGTGGCTGTCATAGAAAGCGAGAAAGAGATGAAAGAGCGACTGTCTTGTATAATGGCGCCCCTTAGTCAGTAAGTGCTGCTTCACACACAGGGAGGAAGAGCGAGACGGAGAGCGAGAAAAAATGGCCGCAGAAATGTGAAATATTTAAGGCAAAGTGTCACATAAAAACAAGTAAGAAAGCTACAGTCGAGTGTACTCGACTGTGAGATACCCGCTACCCATTTTGAATAAAAGCAATATATTTTGCGGTATTATTCTCAAAATATACCAAATATACTGCAAAAATACTAAAAATATACCAAATGGTATATGTGGTATATCGATATAGTGCCGCATTCAAAATATACCATAGATGGCACAATATACTAGATTGTCAGCCAAAGTAACTAAGACCCTTATAAGTAGGCGTTTTTGCCCATACAAAAGTATTTCTTTAATAACTTCGACAAATTTTATCTGATCGCAACCAAATTTTCAGGGATCATAACTACTATAGTTATTACCGTATATACCAAAATTCGTAACCCTAGCTTTAAAATTACGCTTGTTATTCGATTTTTTTGATTTGCAGGGGCGGAAGTGGGCGTGGCAAAAATTTGAAACAAACTTGATCTGCGTGCAAACATAACAAATGCTGTCGAAAAAAAATTATAGCTCTATCTCTTATAGTCTCTGAGATCTAGGTGTTCATACGGACAGACGGACAGACGGACAGACACACAGACGGACAGACGGACATGGCTATATCGTCTCGGCTGTTGACGCTGATCAAGAATATATATACTTTATAGGGTCGGAGATGCCTCCTTCTACCTGTTACATACATTTCCTGCCGGCACAAAGTTATAATACCCTTCTACCCTATGGGTAGCGGGTATAATGACTTATCTGCTTGTATCAAGTGGCGGGCTGGGAATGAAAATGGAGGCCGTTTAGAGAGGCCTCGCCTCGCCTTGCCACGCGCTGAAAATTGTCAAACGGCACATTTGGGAGACTCGTCGTGGAGAGTTGAGCTCAAAGAGAAACAGAGAGTGGGAGAGTTTTTCGGGCAGATTGCCTTGCAGCGATGGCGTTTTGGACGTGGAGCGTGGACGTGGCTGTGACTGTGAAATGGAAGTGGGAAATAAGGAACGGGGAACGGGGAACGAGGTCGTTGTCTTATCTTTATGCCAAATCCAGTTGGGATTAATTGGTGTACGCAGCGAGTTGAGAGTTGAGCGCGGCGAATCTGCAGTATGTAATTTAATAAAGTGAGGCAGGCCGAGAGAGAGAGAGAACGATAGATAGAATGCCAGATTCCTAGCACTCTTATCCTTATCAGCTGCCATTGCTGATGTTGTTGCTGCTCTACAGTCAGTCATTCATTCATTCATTCATTCACTCATTCAAGTGGCTCGCTCAATTTGCGTTGCCTAAATCGCATTAAATTGCGCGCTGCTCTTGCTGTGTCAGCACACAATTCGCTGGCACTGTAACATGTAGCTGTATACATATATATATTTATGTACATACATATATCCGCCTCTAAATTGAGTTTTAGTGCATGTTTACCCACGCAAATTGCTCGACTGACTTTACCATAAATCTAACTAAGTGCGACGACGCGACGGGGCAACAGTAAAAGCAACAACTACAGCAACACACCAACAGCAACAGCAACGATTCAGAACAGCATCAGTCTCATATGCCAAGTTGGATTTTTATGCAAAATAAATTATAAGTATTATGTACTTGACTATTTATTGCTGACAATGGCGTTTGTGGATACTCGCAGACAAGCCTGACAATCAGTCAGTCATTCAGTCAGTCAGTCAGTCAAGCATTCAGACTGACATCCCAGCCAGCCAGACCGAGAGTGGCAGCAATCCAACAAAACTGGAGCAACTGCAACGCGGCACAGTTTCAAGCGCCTCTTAATTACTATATAGTACATTCACTTATACACAGACAGTTACTGCAAAAAGTATATACACACTCTGCCAGACGACAGGCTACAATCGTGATGGCGTCTGGCATAAAGCTTTAACTAAAAGCCGAGCCAGCGAAACTGTAATTTTATTGTGGCAAATTATTTGGTAAACTGCCGCGTAGCTGTGATAGCTCTCAATTTGCTTAGCTAAGTAAACAAATATGATTGAAAGCGGAAGCTTATCTATTGTCTATTATGAAGTATGTGTTTGATATTGTAAAAAAACTGCGCAATCTAAGATAATCTCACTTTTATGGAGCACATGAATATGACTGTTATGCATATGAATCGCAAATATTTAGGAATCAAAATATTTATTGAGTTGCTTTGACTAATTGACAAACAAACTAACAAGTATAAATTTAGACTACATTTCTATATTAATTGGATTTAGTTGACTCTTTTTATGAAATATTTTGATATTATTGTTCGGTTCTTAATGTAAACTGATTTGCCTTGTTCAATACATTTTCTGTACATTATACATCAAAATAAATGATATAAATGAAAGGTATAAATTTAAAATATATATCTTTCATAAAGCATTTTAACTGCAACTCAAAATATTTTGGCTTTTCAGTTCTTAATGTGAACTGATTTATTTTGTTTAATAAATTTTTTTCACTTCTTAGCTTTGTAGCACATAAATATGACTGTCATATGTATGATAAAGTGTATAGAAATTGAAATGTTTATTGAGTTGCTTTCTCTAATTGTGATTCAAGAGTGAATTTAGCAATTTTTATGAAATATTTAAATGCAATTAAAAATATAGCTTATCAGTTCTTAATGTGAACATATTTGCTTTGTTCAATAAATTTTCTTTACTTCTTCATTTTTTTGTGCTTATAATAAAGTGTACAACAATCGAAATATTTATTGAGTTGCTATCGCAATTATACTTCAAAGCAAATGAAATTAATTAAAAGTATAAATTTAAATTCAATTTCTATATTAAACGCATTTTGTTGGCACTTTCATAAAGTATTTAAATAAAGATATAATAAATGCTTTGATTTTAATGGGAATTGATTAGTTTTGTTTAATAAATTTGCTTGTCAAAATTATCGCAATTTAGTTTTTTTTTGAGTGTAAAGAATAAAAGTCATATTTGTGTATGCAATTTTGCGTCACAAATGATAAGAATTCTGTGAGTTTGCTTTAAATCATTTTGCTAAAATTTATTGCACATGATATCATAATACTATAAGTCTTAAATCAAAGAAACTACTTTGTAGAAATAGAAAAGTGGTTTGACTTTATAAGTATTACAATACCGGGTTACATTTTGCTTAGCTATAGGCTAAGATCGTGTATAAAATATATAATTAAAATTAAAAGCGACCCGCTGCCATGCCCCTTCCATTCTTCGTCTCCCACTCTCACTCTCTAGGCCAACGAACAGCTATGCAAATGAATGCACATGTAAAAGGCAATAGGCTAATTAAAAGCGTTTGTAACTAGTTTGACTCCCATTCTCGATTTGGCTCTCAAGTAGTGGGCGTTGCTGTCGTCGTTGCTGTGTTATTGGCGTCTGTTAGGCGCAGTTGTCATGATTCAGTCATATTCACAGTCGAGATGTAACTGCAGTCGACTGCAACTGGATTTCTATGTCAATTGACGGCACTGATAACTGACAGTTGAGAGAGAGAAAAAGCAAGAGACCGAGAGAGAGAGAGAGAGAGAGAGAGAGAGAGAGAGAGAGAACAGGGAAAGCAGTCATGAGATATTCGCGCTTGTCAATGCACTTGACTTATTTTTCAAGTCGACGCTGCAATGCAAATTTGTTTACAACTAAACTAAATACTATTTGCGTACAAATTGCTTGGGCAACATTTTGCAGAAATCAGAGCAAGCTCTTAGTAAATAAATAACAACAGCGGACCCAAGCCCAACTCACACACACACACATACACAAAGGAAAGTGTTAATGATGACGATATGTCATTGTCAGAGGCAGCTGTCTTTAGCGAAGTTGAGAGAAAGAGAGTTGCGAGTTGGGAGTCTGTGGCACATCTTCCATCATAATCAAGCGCAGAAGTAGCACAGGCCAAAGTCCTTTCTGCAAACAAACAATAGCATGAGATCTGCAAGACATATGCGGCGTATACGCAACGTCCGTGAGGGTGGAATCAATACGTAACGTTGCCCATTGCGTGCATGGAATTAGATCCCATTTGAAAAGGGAGTTGCGGAGCTGCCGCAGACCGCCTATGGCTCGGCCAGCTCATAAATTAGCCCGATTTCCCAACCCCGCATTAATTCACATAGGTATGCGAGATAACCCCAAACAAATCAGAGACAAAGACAAACCCCAGGCCGAAGAGGAAGCAAGGGCAACGATGTGTCGGCTCCTGTCAGAGAATGAACGCGAAAAGCAAGCAGAATTTGCATGTAACACTAAAATAAAATTTAATTACGCTTGTCGCCTGTCAGTCCTCATTAAGCGCGGGGGAAACAGAAGCCTCTGGACAGGGCTCAAGAGATGGCTGGACGATTTACACGAATTCAATTAAGGCGCAAGTGGACGCTTTGACAGGTGTGAGGACTTGGCAAGCAGCAGGCTTAGGCAATGAATTAAGTGGATTTGGACTTGGATTTCGATTGGATAAGGCAGCCAAAACGGAGCCGGAAGAGATGAGCCAATAAGTTGTGGGCATTTGCCATGATCAAATCGATGCCGAAAAGGGGGGAAATATATGAAAATCCTGCTATAATGTATGTACAATGATTGAGCAGGCAACGATGCTAAAAATTAATTGAATTGCTTGGAAAGATAAATTGGAATTCGATTATTCTGTTACAAATTGAATAAAGAATAGATTGAAAATCTTTTCCACATTTACATATACAATCTTAGAATAGCATTTGCCATATTTTTTGACGAACTTCTCAGAATATCAAAAGCTAACTCGCAATATTAGTTTCCTTTAGTTTGCAAAGAACTTTGCTTTAATGATATTGTTGTTATCGCTACGCTATGCTGAGATCTGTCTGATTATCAACTGTACAGATTGAGTTGGCTAAAGCAAAGTTTTGTGCTTTGTCGTTGGCCAAGTGACAAATTAACTGCCAGTTCAGAAAGTGGCTCGCAGATCACAGATGCTTGTTATTGGGTTTTGATGGGCAAACAATTTCTATCGCCTCGCCCTTCGCCTTGCCTCGCTCGGCACTCTAATGAATTGATAAACATTCTACTTTGGCAACTTTCTAGTTGCAGTTTGGAGTGGAGTCAGTTCCGGGGCGTCTAGCAAAGTAATCCAGCAAAGCGACAACAGCTGCCCCAGCTGAATGAATTATAGGAGCAGCAGTGAAACTTTTGCATTATTTTATGAAATTTTTGTTAAACAAATTTGTTGCTCGTCGCCATCGTTGTCGTTGTGCTTAAGTGTAAACAGTGAAGAACCGACAGCAAAAGCGACTGGTTTGTGGCTCATTCCGCTTTGGATCCCTGTCGAAAGTTGCGCAGTTTCTGTCACATGCGGCCCAGGAACACACACACACCTGAGAGCGACAGACTGTTCTGTATGTGGAGCAAAGGGGAGAGGGAGAAGCGAGCGGGTATTGGGCAGATAGCAGCACACGAGTTTCCCACTCATCCTCATCCTCGTCGTCATCATCGTCATCGTCATCCTGGCGCACTCTACTGTACTGTAAGTATGGTATTATAACTTTTTTTCACGGCATAATTTATGCGCACTTTATGCAAATTTTTTCTATAAACCAACGATGTTAACCGTTCCAAAGGATGTGAGTGTGTTCTCGTTGCTGTTGTTGTTGTTGGTGTTTGTAAAATGTAAACTGTAAGCGGGGATTGCTTTTAAAGAGAGCGAGAGCCAGAAGAAGAGCCAATGCCAAAGCCTGAGCAAGAGATATGCTGGGGACTCTACGTAAACGCCCGTAATTATACATTTTTGTGTGCGGCACACAAAAGTTTGCAGCACTCTCAGGTTGAAGTTGTATCCCATAGGTTCCACTCTCCACTCTGTGTCAGCTTAATTTTAATGAAAAAAGTTGGGCAACTGGCGCGTGCCAGCAAGTTCTAATTGATTTTCAGATTGATATGCAAAACAGCGTGTCCAGCACTTGCCTCTTGCCTCATGCCTCCTCTTCAGCTGCGTTGACAGCAAACTTTGTGCCAACACTCTGCCAATGGGCATATAAAATTTCAATTAAAAATGCCTACGAATTGCTAATGACCATTTGATATGCAACTCATTTGCAATTTGTTTGTCAGCAACTTTTTTTTTTTGTTTATGGCCATTTGATTGACATTTCAGCTAAATAGCTGTCATGAATTTGCGCTGATTTAACTAGACTAACTTAATAACAAAACAGTCGATTCAATTTGCTGCATTTCATATTTAAAACAAGGAGGAAAGCTACAGTCAAGTGTGCTCGACTGTGAGACAATGCGGTATAATTCTTAAAATATATCAAATAATATACCGCAAAAATGCTGAAATATACCAAATACCATATTTGCTATAGCAATGAAGTATTACTAAGTGTTTATTTGTGAGATATCAACTACACATTTTGAATAAAGTCAAAATTTGCAGTATTAGTTGTAAAATACATCAAATAAAATACCGAATGAATACTGTTATTTACGGAAGACCGTATTAAGTATATCGATGAATTACTGCATGAGAAATATGCCAGATTGCAAAGCAGCTGTTCAAAAGTATATACTTTGTAAGGTTCTTCTGAAAAAATATACCAAAGGCTTTACTTGGTATATTTGCACTGTAATATATACTAGAATTGTACATATTAAGCTGATCAATATACATGGTCTGGGATGCCTCCTCTTTCTATTAAATACATTTCCTGGATTCATAAAGTTATAATACCGTTCTACCCTATAGTTATAAAAAGTGTAATTTAAAGAGCTATAACTTTAAAATAAACACTGCATAGTTGCAGCTATTTAAATTCATCGTTTTATGCAGCGTGTGCTGAAATCAAAAGGTCTTTAAAACGCCGTTTGCATAGTTAATGCCCAACGACTCTCTCAGTCCCAGTGTCATTCTCGATTCGCTCGCTATAGTTTTTGCACCATAAAAACTTTTGCCAACGCGCTGTGTTGCTCCAACTGCTGATATTCGCACCAGCTGCACTTTAACTAAACTCTAATGCAAAATTCATGGCCAGGCTGAAATAACCAAGGGAGTCTTGTCTGCATTTAGCATGCAGCTAGCTCCGCACAGGAAAAAAAAAGTGACCAACCGGACGACGAGCAAAGACCACAACAACGAGCACAATCCACAGCAGACGGAAAGACGGACAAAGAGTGCGGACATTGAGCCAGTCGACTGAGCAAACTCCGATTGGATGTGAACGCCTCGCTTTATGCACATTTGATGAGCACCAACTCGAGCTGGAGTCGGTTGCCGTTAAAGTGAGCAATGACTGTGGCCCGCCATTTTGTTTTTGATTGATAATGATGGAGACTAAGAGCTGCCAAAGAGAGTGAGAGAGAGCGAGAGAGTTATGGTCTCGTTTATATGCGTGCCTGTCGTGCTGTTGTTGGGAAAACTAACCGCAAATTAGCTTATTTGGCATTTTTACAGTCGTTTCATTTAATTTACACAAACAAATTTGCGCCTGGCCAGAGACGATGACTGAGTCGCAGTTGGAGTCGGAGTCTGCGATGGCCCCAGACAATGGGCGAGAACGAAGCAAAGCCAACGAAGCGCGCCGCCAGCCTCATAAAAGTAATGAAGCTGTTTAGGCGTCTCTAAGTAGTCGTCGTCGGAAGTCGACAACAACAACAACGACAGCTACAAAGAGCACGGCTCCGACTCCGTCCCTTACTCCGACTCCGACTCCGGCCAGGTCTTGTGTCAGCACAAAAAAAGCCTGACTGGCTCAGTGTCCGGGTCTCTCTGTGTGTGTGTTGGCCTTAGTTTCATTGTGCGTGTGCATTCAAAATTCATGAAGTTTGGCCCCAAAACTTGGCGCCATTTTAATGCCAAACCAGGCTCCTTGCATGCGAGTGTGAGTGAGTGTGGGTTGTGAGGTGTTCTGCTGGCTGAGTTCGCTGTTAACACTCATTGTTTTGTTGGCCCGTTGAAAGCAACGCAATTACCTCAAAGCTGCATTGCAGGCAATTGCCCACAAATAAAAAAATAAAAGGAAAACAAGCCGAAAACCAGACTTTTATTGACTGCTCTTTAGTGGGCCTTAAGTAATATTGGCGACGTGCTGTGTTCGCTCCCAAAATAAGTGGCTTTAGCACTACACAATTAGCCTGGTTAACAACTAGTTTCTTTAATTTGCAATGAAAGCGCAAACTTTTAGCCAATTGATGTCGGAAGTAAATGTAATAAAAATGCTTAAAAAGTCTTTTATTTTGTTGGGCGCTTTTGATTGTCTGCTGAATGTCTTTATTTATAGCTTCACAGCTATCAATTTGTTCTTGATGGTGTAATGTAAACAGCAGCGGCAGCGACGGCAGCTCACCGCAGCCATTTTCTTTTTAATAAAATCCATTTTCATATGTAATTTAGCCAGGAGAGCCGGAGTGCCGGAGAGCTCTTCTTGGTCGCACACACTGCGGATGATTTCCTGCAACGCCCAAGACAAAAGCCGCACCGCACGTCGTTGACTATGACGACGAAGACAAAGACGACGACGACATCGCTTTGTGTCTGGCCATAATTTTGCCAAGACTAGGGCATAGCAGCTCCTGGGGACCGAAAACGAAGGTAGACAGACGGAAGGGCAAAACTGTATCGAGCTGCGAGCCCAGCGAGCGACTTGCCGCAAAGTTAAGCAAAACTTTGTTATTTGTTTTAAGTGGCAGGTTGCGCGGCGCACGCTCCAAAGACAGTCCTGTTCCATCCTTAGTTGCCTGTTCGCCAGTTGCTTCCCTCGTTTCGCTCAACAGTTCATAAAGTTAATTTTGCCACAGAAATTATGTTAAAACGATATATGGAAGCCAGAATTTTTGGCACTGCCTTCAGTCCTGTCTGTCGGTCTGGCTGTCGACCCTTCGTTCTTGTCTATGATAAATCCCTTGTATCTGTGTGGGAACTGCAGCAGAAGTTATTGAAATGGCAGTCAGGCTAGCTAGCAGGTTAAGGAACTTTCGAACTTTTGCAACCCCGTGGCGTAGCGTTCAACGCTGCGTATGCGTAATTAGTGGCTTCGCTCGCTCTCAGGTAGTTGGCAATAGTTCTTGGCCTACAACTTCTGTGCGTTTTTTTCCCCGATTTTGCTGTGTTATTTATGAAAATTAAAGAACCGAACTGGCAGACAGATAGACGGAGAGTCAGACTTTGCTGGCTTGGCTTATTGAACTGTCAACGTTAAGCCAAATAAATTGCGCATACGAGGCGCGACTCTTGCATGGCAAAATGGCAAAACTATTTGGCAAAGTTCAGGAGAAATCAAAGCACAGAGCGCAATCAGCGCATAGTCAAGAACTTTTGATTATAACAAATGTTTTTGCGCCGCAACGATCCACAGAGAGTGAAGATGCGACAGAGTCGGAGTCTGAGTCAGAGTGTGTTTTGTGGCCATAGAAACTGACATTCGATAATAAATCTTTGGGGCAGTGCTTTGTGCTTCCCATTAAGCACATGTCGAGGGACTTTCGGCCTGGCTGGCGAACAATAAAAATGCTGACCAAAAATGTAATTTCTGTGTGGCACGAAAAGTTTGCGTTCGAATTTCACTTCATTTCGTCCATCAAAAATAGACCTGCTGCAGAAGATTATAACTTTTGGTGGTGTGTGTTTGAGTGTTCGTTACGATTTGCAATTTGCACAGTAAGTGTATAACATTTGCGACTTGACAGACTATTTTCTATTCGATCGTTTACTTTTATTTATTTCAATAAAAAATAAAGTAACTTCCGCTGCCATAACTGGACTCGAGAACTCAAACTCAAAGTCGGACACGGTCTTGGACTCGGACTTGGGAACAGTCTATGACAAAAGTTTTCGAGAGCCAACGGCAGACACTTTTCATTAGCAAAAGTCTCGCTCGCTCTTTGGCTGAGAGTACAAGCAAAAGTTCGCAAAGCAAGTTTCTTACACTTCCCTTTTCTTCTCTGCACTTTTATTTTTAGTTTTATTTTTTGCTTTTTTTTTGGGTTTGTTGTCTGCTTGTGACAGACATTCCACAAGTAGACACAAGTATGGCTGTAATGGCATATGTTTTGTCAGTAGTCGTAGTGGACATTGCGGGACTCTTAACAACTTTGCACTAACAAAACAGTTTTTCCTTTTTCCTTTTGCAGACTCTAACTACTCTACGCTCGGCAAGCCTTTAAGCTAACGTTACAAACAGGAACAACGGTAAGTGTCAAAAATGGGAAAAAGGAAAAGGAAGAATGGCGAATGAGTGAGTGAGTGAGTGAGTGACATTTGCCAGAGCGCCTAATTGTAGGCAATTAATTTGTGGCACATCAAAGCAAAGAAAAGGACCCCAAGCCATGAAAAGTAAACAGGGCACAAGGCAAAGACAAAGCAAATGCAGCTGGTGTCCATTTTAGGTGGTTGTTTCCGGCCGCGACATGTAACATCAACATCGAGTGTAGAACGTGGAGTGTGGAGTGTGGAGCGTGGCAAACCGCACCTTTTAACCCTTTGCTTTTGCTTTTGCTTTTCCCATTGCCACACGCCATTTGTTTCCAAGTTGGGGGTTGGACACACACAGAGCGACGGAGTCGGAGACAGCAAACGGAAGCTCATGCAGCTCTAATATGTTCGACAAACAGTGTCCCTCTGGCAGCTCCTTTCCCCCCTCTCTCTCTCTCTCGCTCTCTTCTTTGGACATGGCCGAAAAGCAATTTGCCTAACATTGCCCGGGCGTTAAGTAATAATGACCCCAAAAAGTAGCAAACCATATTGGCTGCTATCGTTGGCGTATACGCAATATCTATGTGAGGCACATAAGTATATTCTTTTTTTTACTATCCTTTACGGTTGTGTCCTTCTGCTCCCGCTGCTGTTCCTATTACTGTTACTGGTTGAGGTCAAATAAAATATTTATGAATTGCAGGCGATGCGAAGCGGCTTAATTGCATTACTAACAAGACACGAGAGAGAGAGCAAAAGATGTGTCTCGATAAGTCCAGAGCAAAGTACTAGTGTGAATGTGGAATGCGAAAGGGAAGGGTGTCCTCTTTTGGGGGAAGCAATTGGATCGGCTTTTTGGGTAATTGTGGCTGCAGGGCAAAAGGCATTACAAGTGTAGAAACCTGCCCGAAAACCCAAAAGAGCTCAGAGTATAGGGCGGGGATTGAGGGTTGAGGTGGAATCGAGGGTGATATTTCGCTACTGGGGGCACTTGCGGCGAGAATTTGCGAAATCAATCGTGTGGAAATTGTACAAAATGGCTTTTCGAACAGTAAATCAGTGGACAGAAAGAGAAATGTGCTGAATGAAAGAGAGAGAAGAGCCAAGTGAGAGACAAATAGATAGCTGGCAATGACAAAGGTTGTGGCGTAGCGAGAAATGAGATGAAAAAAAACAGGAGGAAAATAGAAAATGTGCATTAGTAAAGTATAAAGAAATTAAACCAATGGCAGAATATATTTCCAAAAATACCCTGTAAATAAATGTTTGACACAAACAGGTTAAATACATGGTTTGCTACCGATAAATCGAAGGTATATCAAATGTATTACCCATAAAAGTCGTTGGAATTAATTTTCAGATTTAATCGACTTCAATGCAAACATTAAAACGCAATCAGGCTTAACAATGTTTTTAGCCTGATTAAATCGTAATCGAGAACGAGTTAAATGATGTAAAGAATGTTACGTTTTTTTTTATATATTTTATTTTTTTATTCAAATCATGCAATCAATAAAAAGCTGTGATTGCTAAAAGTGTTTAGCTTAACTTTGGCTATCAAAGTCTTCAATTCCCTGGCTACTGTTGCTTGCTCTTTCTTTTACCTTCTCCCTCTTTCTCTTTCGCTCTTTTCAGCCTTTGTCCACTCGCTGGCTCTCGATAGACTTTTGCAGCTTATTTTTATTTATTCGCTCTTCACTTTTCATTGTTATTTTTGCCATTAAATTCTATTTCAACACATTCACATGCAAATCGCAGCAGACTCTTTTTTTTTGTGTGTATTTCTCCCACATCATCCCTCTCTTTCTTGCCTTATCTCTCGCTCCTTCCCTCTCTTTCTCCCTCTCTCTCTCCCTCTCTTTCACGCTGTGTATCTGCGCGTTAATGTGCTCAATTGTTTGTCTGCCTCGTGCCGAACTGAACATGTAAATGTTTGGGACTTCCACACTTTCTTCCGTTCTGTTTTCATTCACATCCTCTCGCTCATCTTTATTGTCAACGACGCAAAACGACGCAACGCAACGCAGTGAAAATTAATCAAAAAAAACTTTTGCCAACAACATTTTCAATTGACAATTTAAACTTTTATCTCGCAAGACATTTTACATAAAAGTTTTGTGTTAAAAATTTCGCTCAACTAAAAATGAAAAATGTGGCTTACTTCTGCGATGGAGACAGGAGTCTTTACATGGCAGAGGAGTCGCTTCAGCTCCAGCTCCAGTTCCAGCTTCAGTTCCAGCAGGCAGCTTACAAGCTATCAAAACTTTTGACGCTTAACTTACAGTAGCACTATGCCTAAGAGGGGGGAATGAGGCATTGAGTTAGGCTGAAGCTTTTCCTTTGTGCCTTCTGTTGTGTGTTGTCGTTGTTGGCGTTGTTGTTATTGTTGTTGATGATAGCTGCGTACAGAGTTCTGCGTTATGCGTTTTGCGTTCTGGGTACAAGCAACAGCAACAACAACGCAACACTTGGGAGCGAGTGAGGCACAAGCGCACAGGAGAGCAGCTACTCATTGAGTTGAGGCTTCTTGTGATGCGGCTGGCCACCCCTTTTCATAGTGGAGTGGCAAGTGGAAATTGGAGGCATAAAAGCAAGCCAACAACGTTGTAACAGCCAAAGGCAATTTCATCAAGTTCATGCGTAAAGGTTGACGCAATAACTTGACACCCAGCGACAATGTGAAATAAATCAGAATTTTGAAATTTATTCCATATGAGATGAATAATACATATTGTTGGCTTTTAAAATGGTTTGAATTGATAATCACATTTACAAATTATATTAATAAATTAGTCATTTCTTGTAATTAGTAAGTTTATGATTTTATTTTAATAAAAACATCAATTGAGTGTACAAATATATTTCAAATGTTAGACATAATAAAAAGCATAACCACTGGCTAATTATATTTACTTTAGAAAAAGAAAATACAAAAAAGTGTGTCCATAAATTTAAATTAAAGATTTTTATTAATGTTTATTTTTTATCATATTGTAATAAAGATAATAGATCGGTTAAGATAGAGAGATATCGTATTTTCTCAATTAAAATCTATTTAGTTTTTCCTTATCTGACGTGCTTATTAAAATTATAAAATTTGACCTAAAAACACTAAATGTTAGTTGAGTTTCTTGTTTGCTACAATTGAAACACAAAACATTGTTGTAATGAAAAGTTGCCAGAGCAATAGCGTGTATAAATATTTGAAGCTTGCTATTTTGATCAACAAATTCACGACATTTTTTTAACCACACACGACAATATTCCATTCAATTCACTCTTCACATAAAATAAACCTAGTTTATAAAGTTCCACAAGCAATTTGAAAAGTCGCTTGGCTCAAGTTCGTGGAAGTTCAGAGTTGAGGCTAAGCACATCAATCAATTTTCGTGATTTGGCGACACGCATAAACGTCATAAGCGGGGCATAACTACCCAAACAAAAATGATTTTCCTGCGCGTCGTCGTATTTATTTACATTTTACAAGGCAGCAGCACAAAACACACATAAACAGGAGCTGAGGATGCGACGCATAGAGTTGAAGATGAAGAGAGCGAGAGATGGAGGGCGGTGCCAACTGCCAACAGCCAAGAGCAAAGAGGAGCGCTGAAACATGACAACAAGGCGCAAAATTATGCACAGAGTTGCCATTTGCTATGTTGATATGTGTCTGTGTGTGTGTGTGTGTGTAAAGGAACGACGACGAAATCCCCACAGCAATGCTGCTGTTGATGTGTGTGACAACAGCATCCATCCAGCAATAAGGTGGGCAGAAGGCAGCAGCAGGAGCAGCAGCAGCAGAGGCTGGAGCAGAAACACAAACCAACACAGACACAGACAACGACACTGACACAAACTCAACCCGGCACTGCGATGGAGACAGAAGCTGATGCTGAAGCAGAGTCAGACACAGAGCAAAATTCAATATGGCGGCAGGGTTGCTAACTTCTGACAGATGACTGCTTCAGACTCTCCGTGTGTATGTGAGTGTGTTGGGTTTGTCCCCAGTGTCTCGCTGAAAAGTGTAGAAATTTTGATAGCATTTTAAATGCTCTACACACGAGCTCAGGTGTCGAGATTATGCTAAGTCCCTATGTCAAGTGCAAGCATTAGATTAAAGGCAGTCATAATATCAGATATCAGACGTAGATTTTCCTTTCTTTCTATTTATGGTATATGTTCTATATTTATAGCACTCATTTTAGACTGTATCTAGACTCCATCGATTTGTAGTTAATATGCATCCATAATATTAGTTTTCATACAAAAATTATCCTACCTATAGCAATTTATGATATATCCATCTATATTTATCGCACTAATTTTAAGCTGTATCTCGACTCTATCGACTTGTAGCTAATATGCTTTCCACCTTCAGCCTTCGCTGTCAACTGTCTATTACCGTTTTCTGTTTCAGCTGCAGACTGCCTTTGATATTGTGCTTCAGCACTCACTGTCACTGCTGTCGATTGTTTTTGCAGGCACTGTGCAAACATCATTTAAGATTTTCTGCTGATGCTTATTTAGTTTGATTTGGTTTCAAGTGCCTCCGCCTCCTCAGCTGCTTCTCCTGCTGCTGCTGCCAACAGATTGCCAAAAAATGTGTGGGAAAATGTTTGCCAAAGTTTTGTGAGCGAAAAGTTTTGCACATAAATTCGCTTATCGCAATGCGAACAAATACTTTAAGTATTATGCACCAAATAAAGCCATACAATAATTTCTCATTTTGTGCAAGTTAAAGTGAAAACATTGTTTAGCCTACACACACACACACATACGCAGAGAACTTTGTGTGTGCCTCTCAAATCCAATTTACCTAACAATAATTACGAAAAAGGCAAGCGAAAATTATGTATTATAATTTATGTTAATTACTCAATTACATTTGTGCCTCCCCACAGCCCCAAGCAATGGCAATGGCAATGCCAATGCCAATGGAAATTTGCTCCCACTCCTGTCACCTTTGTCCAATTATAAATTCCAAACACAAATGCGCCTCATTAATAAATATGAAACGTCAATGGCGGGGCGGGCCACTATCGCACTTAGGAGCTCCAGCTTGGAAGTTGGGAGTTGGAGCTATCAAGGGGGAGGAAAGTGTAGTCGAGTGTAGAGTGTGGAGCAGCTCCAGGTTTGGTAAGTTTGGCCGGCAGGCGTGCCATTAAGATTACGCAAGAAATCAATATTCAAGTGGGCCAAACAAAAGGGGTTCAACATCCACCCAAAGCTTAGGCTTGCTATAATATAGAGAAGAAAAAAAAAACTGTCTCCGTAACTGGTCTGTCCTTAAATTTAAATAAATTACACACGTTCGACTTTCGGTTCAACCAACTTTTTTTCTTTCCTTTTTTTTTTGGGGTGACATTTGAGTTTGTCGTCTGACATACGAGCGGCTCATTTTTCAAGGGCAGCAGCAGCAACTTCTTCAACTCGAAACTCCGCAAGGTGAGAGCGGGATTTTGGTTTGGTTTTTGGCTTTTTTTTTTTTGGGTGTGTATTGGTTTCCTCTATATAAGTGTGTGTCTCTCTTTCGCTCTGTCAATGTGTGTGTGTGTGTGTGTGTGTGCTTGGGCTCGGCCTCTTTGGCGCCCTCGTATAGCAATTTCCGTGCGGCGTATGTTTTTTCCTGTTCCATTTTCCATGGCACTGCCATTGCCAGCCAGACCAAAAGATTAATGAGTTTTTTTGACAGCGAAAAATTAGGCAAAATGTGATTTAAGGGTTGCTCTGCCGCCGTCGCTCCCCCTCTCCCTCTCCCCCTAGCCCTTGGCCTTGCCTCTGCTTTTGAGCACCACCCCTGGATTTGACTGCTGCTGCTGCTGCTGCTGTTGCTGCTGTGTGGCCAGAGATAAGCTCGCAATTTTTGTGGAGCACCCGGAAAAGCTACATAGCTGCAATTTATTTTCCTCGTATTTGCCAAAGTAGAATTCTACGTATTATTATCGTTGCCCATTGTTCGTGTGCAACACGGCAACTATTTACTTGATGATGTATTTTTATTACCATCGAATTTATTATGTAGTTTCTATGTGTGTGTGTGTTGTATTTGCCTTTGCCTTTGCTCAAATTGAAAAAAGCAGATGTTGAAAGCTTTTACCGACCACACATCAGATTTATTCACGTAATATTTTTGGCTGTATTCTTTATTAATTTCCTTATGTCATGGCATTTATTAGAGTTTTCATAGTAAATTTGGCAGAATGTGCCTGGCATAAAGATAATTGCCACAGGAACATACTAAAGTGTGGGCAATTATTTTTATTGAATATTAATAATATTCATGAAAGTCTTCTGGGATCTTGACACTAATTTTAATCATTATTTATAAATTTCTTCTGAGAACTTGTCAATAATTTAATTCATTTTCAATTTAAATGAGTCTCAAAAATTAATGAATTAAGAATTCTTCTTTAATTTATTGGCATGCTTCAAGATTCACTTTAATTTAGTTGCATTCGCTACATTAAATATGTGCCAACAAATTAACGAAGAGTCCCTGTAACAATAAGAAAAGCAGATACAAGTTTATCGCTTCCTTGTCCAGTTAAAGTTATTTTAAGCTTTATATTTAATTGTCAATATCAGTTTCCAAATAAAATACACTATTTACTATTTAGTTTTAAAAAATATAATTTATATTTCCATTACAGACAAAAAGACAGTTATGATGAAATGTTACCATATAATAAAAGAAAGCATATTTACAACTAAGTAAACCCGTTCATGTTTGTTATACTAATTATGATATATACAATATGGGCACACTTACAAGTTTTTATTTTAAACATTCACTGTAATATTGTTAAATTTAATATGTCTCAAAAATGTATACAGAATTCTTCTAAATTATTATTTATTTACTTTTCGCAATTATAATTTAGCATATGCTTTACTTTAAAGATTCTCTGTTGATTTTGATAAATTATTTTCTATGCAAGCGCATCGGATGTTTGTTTTTATCACCCAGGTAATGTAGCTCAAGCGAAAGAGAAGAGTAAATAAATATATTTATCATCATCCGGATATATTGTTCTAGCTTGATGCATTTCACGCATCGCACTTACTTATATCAGAGGCACACTTCCGTCTCTTTTTATAAACGTCTGCCATTCCACTTCGCTCTCATTTCCGACGTCTGCAACCCGCTGACAGTTTAATGGTTGCTACTCAAATGAAAAAAAAATGAGAAAAAAAAACATGAGCTGAGAGGAAGAAGAAAAATGGAATATGAAAAACATTTCTGTAATCATTTGATTTACAAGGCATCTTCATTTTCTTCTTAAATTGCTCGGTTTCTCTGCCTTTTCGCAATCTGCCAATGAAATTGTTTGTCAACGCGTCGATTTTTCAACGCCACTGCAAATTAAACACTTCAACAGAATGTGGCGACGATGATTTAATAAGCAAAATTCATAAATCTTAAGGATTATATACATATATGCATATGTAGAGGAATGTGTGTGTCGATTGAAAAGTTCGAATTCAATGTGTGTTGCGCAATTAATCAAAAGCTAAATTTGATCCATTTGTTGTGGAGAAGCAAACAATTCATAGCACGCAGATTTCCATGCGCTTTCCATCAGTTCAGGGCGCTCACTCAGCGCTCCCCTCCCCCACCCCTTTCTAAATATTTCTATATTTATATAGCCCCAATGCCGCCAGCTCGCAGTCGCAATACCTTGCATTCGATTGCCTTTGCTTTGGCTTTTGCCTTGAATTGCTCCGATGGGCGGTCGATTTATGGCCGCCTGCTCTCTGAGTGCCTTTAGATCAAAGTGAAGCAAACATATTGCAATCAATTTTTGTTGCTAATGAGCTAAATTTGATTTTATTGAGTTGTGTGCGCTCGCTTCAATCAATTAGTCAGGCTGTGGGGGTTGCGTTGTGACGTATACGTAATTTTTCACGCGCATGTGATGCAAACCACAATCTTCCAAAGCGGAACTGACCTGTGCCATTTGCGTGATCAATTTAATATGTTAATTATCAGGCTATTGAAATATTGAAATTTGCAAATATCGTAAACAAGTTCGGCGAAATTTTCTTTATGCAAATTTCGCATTGAAGTGAAAAATAAGAAAAATATTTATGAAATACAATTCTAGATTACAATTTAAACGTTTTTTGTTTTAGCTGCCAAATAATATATATATTATAGAAATTTTCAATTTCAATATTTAGTATTTTTGTATGTTTGGCTATTTAGTATTTAAATACTATTTTATTTCAGGGTAAATGTAATTTTATTTTATTATACCCGCTACCCATAGGGTAGAAGGGTATTATAACTTTGTGCCGGCAGGAAATGTATGTAACAGGTAGAAGAAGGCATCTCCGACCCTATAAAGTATATATATTCTTGATCAGCGTCAACAGCCGTCTGCCCGTCTGTCCGTATGAACACCTAGATCTCAGAGACTATAAGAGATAGAGCTATAATTTTTTTTCGACAGCATTTGTTATGTTTGCACGCAGATCAAGTTTGTTTCAAATTTTTGCCACGCCCACTTCCGCCCCTGCAAATCAAAAAAATCGAATAACAAGCGTAATTTTAAAGCTACAGTTACGAATTTAGGTATATACAGTAATAACTATAGTAGTTATGATCCCTGAAAATTTGGTTGCGATCAGAAAGAAATTGTGGAAGTAATTAAAGAAATACTTTTGTATGTACTAGGGTCTGAGTTGCTTTGGCTGACAATCTGGTATATTGTGCCGTCTATGGTATATTTTTAATGCGGTACTATATCGATATACCACATATACCATTTGGTATATTTTTTAGTATTTTTGCAGTATATTTGGTATATTTTGAGAATAATACCGCAAAATATATTGTTTTTATTCAAAATGGGTAGCGGGTATCTCACAGTCGAGTACACTCGACTGTAGCTTTCTTACTTGTTCATTATTGAACTTTAACTTTTGCTAAAGTTAATATTCGCTTTGTCATTCTTTTAGTACCTTTTTAATGATTTGTTTTTGAAATTTTTATATTTTTCCCTTCGGTGGCAGTATTATTATTCTGTTAGTCCTTTTTCAATCATTTTAATATGGTTATGTAGCAGACATTGCTAAGTCACATTAGAAGTATTATACGCTTCGACCCACACTTACTCACACTTTGGTGTTTTTGGTTTTGCGTTTTTCATAATTTTAATATGCTAAAACACGCCCGGCGGCGTTAAAATCTTTAGCTAACACAGCCTATTTGGTATCCCGCTTGTAATCTCGGTGACCTTGTTTAGCGGTTTTTTCTTCTTTTACTTTTTCTTTTCTAATTTAACGCTGCTGGGCTGTCGCTTCTGTTAGCAGGCAGCTTGTAAACATTCCAGGATACGCTCTCCCGAAAAAACTGCTGCTGTGGCTGTTGCTGTTGCTGATGTTGTTGCATTCTCAGCGCCCTGAAATTAATAAATTAACTTCCTTGTGTCATAAATCATTTTTCTTGCCTGGCCGGGTCGGGTCGGGTCTCGGTTCGTGGGCTCATTCCTTGGCTTGCGCCAGCGGCTTCCGTGCCGGGCTGCCAACTGCGAACATTTTGCGCCATTAACCAAAGTCGTTTCTTCTTGCGGTGCTTTTCACTTACCCTTAACCGAGGAATTCTCTCACCCCCCTCCCCACAAAAAAACCGCAGCTCCCAATTCAAACGGCGCGGCCTGCCGTTGTTCTTACTCCTGCTGCTCCTTCTTCCTCTGCTTCCTTGGTCCATGTCATCATCATCATCATCATCATCGCACTTATGGCAAGTCGGCAGCTTGCATAATCATCGCGTTACAGCTGCTGCCTTTGACTAAGGGATCTGCTTTGGCGTGTTCCAGTTATGCTTAGGCCTAGTTGGAGGCCTGCCAGTAGTCTACTCCTCCTCCATCCCCCTCCCTCTACTTGCTCACCCAATCATAATTTGGGCTTTACATAAATTAATGGCCACCAGTTCCATGGGCAATGCCTGATTTCATTTGCAGCCAACAGCATAACGAAAACAACAACAAATATTTCGCACATAAATTGCCACAAAATAGGAGCAAGCCGGAACTTAAAGGTGCTCTGGATAATATACAGCTCTCTCTCTCTCTCTCTCTATCTATCTCTATCTCTCTCTGTGCAGCCCACTCGCTCTACCTCTGCTCTGCTTTTACTCAAAACACATCCCTTTGCTCGCTTATTTACACAATCTTCGGGTAGCTCTCAAGATTTATGACCGCTGCCTGCTTGGAAAATAGAGAGCGCCTTTCCCTTTCCCTCCCGAAAACTGGGGTCTGCATTCAGTTTGAGTGGTGAATGTGGCGCAGCTTTAACCCCACTTTGCCGTCAGCTTTAAATAGCAAATAGTTCGCTGCTTGAATGGCTCAATAAAATGATAAAAAGCCACCCACAAAATGGGCTAATTGCTGGCAGTTTGTCAGTTACCAACTTTATAGATTGCCCATTAATGTAACTATCTTGAGATTGAGTTGTTGTTTTGCTCATTAATTGTTATCACCCTGCCCCATTCCTGTCTTGTCTGGCAAATCAATATTTACAACTTTATTATGACTTTTAGTGAGATTCACTTTCCTCTCTCTCTCTCAATCTCAATCTCCCATTCAGCGAGTTGCGTCGTAAACTTTTGCCTGTCTGTAAAAAAAATCAACAGTCGTAAAAAGAAAATTCAAACGCAAACGAAACTGAAACTGAAATTTGTTAAGGGGAAAAAAGTGCATTCATAAACATGAAATACGATGCATATTGGGGCTGCTTTCTAACGTCAGCAGCAGCATCAGTCCCAACGTCATCGTCAATCGTTCTAAGCGCGAGTCTATTAAAAGCGCATAAAAATAACTTTACGAGGTTGCGCAGGCGTTCAAGTTCTGGCCCCGGACTCGGAGTCGAACTCGGTTTCACGCCAGTTTCCATTCCCGTTCCCAGTCCCGAACCCGTGACCCTCATCGTGTGGTCTCCGGCTGTGTGCATTCGCGGGTTAATTAAATGACGCCGGCAGTTCTCAGCTCTTTTTGTTTGACTGCACGTCGCACACGTGTTTGCAATTGTGTGTAGGGGGTGAATGGGGAAAGGAGAGGAGAGAAGGGACAACATTCAGTGCCTGCATTTTGGTTTTGTTTTGAATTACACGACGGAGATCGTCAATGGGGAGCGAGCACCGTGGGATGCATTGGATTAGAAAGAAGCTCGTAAATGGATTTTGTAAATGGATTAGAAAGACATTCGAAATTGTTGTGATGGCTCTAGGGGCACATTGGGGCTTATGGCTTATGTTGCAACATTTGAAAATTATAGTTTTATTTGATTTTTACGATACTCATTGGGAAACAAACACACACAGACTTTCAGCTTATGCGGCTCAACTTGTGAGTGTCCGAGAAATTATTAAAGTGTATTACAAGAGCGCTCATTTTAATAAAATTCATTTTATTGTAGTAATTTATTTATTGATGCTTATCAAGAATTTATGTAGCTGTGATCAGAGAGGCCTTCGTTTGTCACATAAATTGGCAGCATTTTATTTTCTGTCGCTGCTTTTTGGATGGCGAATATAAATAGTTGCGAGCAAAAAAGCAATATTTTACAACGATATTATTTATTGCTTAATTATTATTTAATATTTCCCCTTTACTATTTATTTGCTTAACATTTCATTTAATGATGTGTAATAAATTTCTACGAAATTCATCTTTTAATTGTCTATGGAACTTAAATTCTTGTTTGCTAATATTTATGAGTTGGTTTTGATGGCTAATCGAAATAAAATCGAGTCACAGTACTATTAGTATGCAATCAAAGATATTTTAGTTTAGAGCTTTTATTAAGTAATATTTTCCATATCAATTTTAATTTATTTTACTACTAATAATAAAACATATTTTCCATTTACATTTGTAATAAATTGTGGATTGAACACAATCGTTAACAATTTACGAACCATCAATTATTTTTCTCCAAGAATTTACATACAATTTCGTTTAATATTTTCTTTTACCGTATGCAAGTTGTGCAATTGATATGTTAGTAATATGTTGACAACATAGCTTCGAGTTAAAGTTCATTGCAAATTATTGTCATTTGTCTTTCTCATATATCATAAATGTAGCTGAAAGCTTTAACTTACTTTGCTGTATAAATATGTAAGCTTGTAAAAGATTTCATTTTCCCATTATTTCTATTTACGGACTTCAAAGTTTCACGTTACATTGCTGGACAAATATACTATTGTGAAATAATAAAGAAAACTTGAAATTATTGCTATGTCTGTACTAACTTTACTTTATTTTAAATGTGTTCATATTAAATTCATTCGTATATCATAGTTTGCATAATAAACGTGACAGTATTTAGATTTAAATATTCTTCCCTTTGTTGTATGGTCGCACTTGATCTTAACTCCGAAGCGAGTAACAAATATATAAATTCATTATATATATTTAAAACTTATGTGATGCATTACATATATTGACAATCAAATAAATATAATAGCAATTTATTTTGTGTTTATCGAGTGCTCTCAAATTGCTGCGAGTGAACAATGCTTGGATTATCGTTTATTTTTAGTGTATTTTATTTTACATATTTAGCATGCTTTGATCAATTGAAGTCGAGCTACTTTCAATCCGCTTCTTTGTTGTTTGCTGACCATGGGCTGCTTAGCTGTTGATAGCTGTCAATCAGCTTAGCAACTTTGCCACTCCTCACTCTGAAGGGAGCCAAGGGAAGGAGGCGGAGTCAACACCCCCTTCTAAGCGATGTTGTTGCAAGTCAATGCGTGTGCATGCTCCGCCGTCATAATTGACGAATTTATGGCACTTCTTGGAAGCGAAGCGGTCATGAGTACTCGTCTCTCATGCTCAATACTCATACTCATAGTTGTAGCCCCGATACTTGAATTGCTTTCTATATATGAGAGAGGGGCAGAGGGAGCGGGAGATGTCTAATTGTCCACTGTACATACGCCTACTGTGCTCGTTGTTTTACTTTGTTTTGACTAACCAGACGTGCAAATTGCTCAATTCCTGCAGCGGTTTCCATTGACCGCAACAGCAGAAGAGAGCAGCGATTCATGTGGCATGCGGCTATGTGGCATGTGGCATGTGGCATGTTTCAGTATTGAACCGAGGCGGCATTAAAGATTTCTGTTTTGTTATAGTGCAGTGTGTAAAACCGACAAAACTCATTTTCAAATTGTGCACTCGCTACGTGACTTCCGCGAGAAAATATCAAGACACCCAAAGAGCGAAGATTGAGGGCCAAGGAGGAATGTACTATATGTGAGGGGAAACGATACATAACAAAGGCATGCTCTGATAGTCGGAGTCGAGTCGAGACAACGTCTCAGTTTTCCTTTTTCTTTGCAAATTCTAATGCTTCTTGTCTTCCACCCATAAACTATAGATTTTATTTAATGTCAATTAGTGTTTTGTATATGTTTTGCACAAATAAAATGCCATAAATCATCGTCTCAATTGCCCAAAGTCGATTATCAGCAGCGTCATCATCGTCGTCAGCGTCTCAGTTATTTATGCGTTTTTAAATATTCAAATCGAATTGAATTGCACGCCTGCTTAAATGGCAATTGTGATTCGAAACGGAAAGGTTTTAATTAAAAACAAGTTTCCGTTATGGGGGCGCCATATAAAGACTTTTAAATTGTTTGTATCTTGTTAAAAAGTGACTTGAATATGTGCAGCTACTTCGCCAATTCGTTAATGAAAAATCTCATTACGTTTACGATTTTAAAGGCAGACTGTCTGCGCCGCCTGAGACGCGACTGCAAAGTTGCCAAGTTAAATAAGAAAAGTACAGAAAAAAAAAAAAATCAAGAAAGAAAAGAGTTGCGTTTAAGTCTGAAAATGGCCCCAAGTTCCTGTCAACTCCTTAACAGTCCCTTTACATCGGTTTCGCCGCGTCCCCCGCGCCTCTCAAACTCTCAGACACGTGCAACGCAAGTGAAGTAAAATTTTAGTTGACTTTAAAGTCTACGCCAAAAGTTGGGAAAGCTACACAAGCTTCAAATGTCGGACTATTATTTGGCTATCCTTAACTTTTCATCCACTTGTTATGCTCTCGCAGTCTTTTGGCCTGGCTCGGTTTCAAGTAGACGGGCACATAAATCTCATGTTAATTTATGCTAAAACTAAAGACCAAAACAAATTTTTGTTTTCTTCTCAGTCATCTAAGCACATACACGGGACGAACATAGAGAGAAGTCTGTCTCGATAGTTACTCTAGGTTTATTTTATGAAAGAAAATTATTTTGTATTTTGTTGTATATTTTTTTTGTAAATTAAGTTTCTCTAGGTAAGAGATATTAGATATGTATATTTTAGTTTATTTATATTTGAGTAGCTGATACTTATTAATTATTTTTATTTTTATATATTTTAGTCTATTTATATTTTAACAGTTTAATAAATACTTATTTGACTGAAAATTAAGTTTTTTAATTTACAATTTATTCAAGACAAACTCTTTTTTATAATATATATGAAATATTATTAAAATATTCTTCTGAAATGAAAATTGAAAAGCTTTGATAGCAATACAAATACTAAGTATATGTATATGATATCATATTATATGTTCTAGTTAATAAATATTTAATTCGTCTAATATATATGTATTAATATTATTTGATAAAAATATATTTTATTTTAATTTAAGTCTCTTGACTACTTGAATACTTTTAATATATTATTTTCAAATTTAAAAGCAGATCTCTTCTTTGTTAGCTTCGCAAATAATAATTGTTGCCTTAATTGAGTGCATCAGCATACCCCATTAATGAAGTTACTTGCAGGGTATGGCAAATACAAATATTTTGTTACCAGTTTTTATGCCTTTTGTCGTCGTCGTTGTCGTCGTCGAGCGACTCTTTAGCTTTAGAGCCTCAGCCTCAGAGCGTCGGCTCCACTCGCCTCGCTTGTCATAAAGAAATTTTAATAATGTGCGGCGCCAAAAAGGTTTTTTTTACGACCCGTAAAGTGAGGATGCTGACGTCGCTGCCGCCGTGACTGTGACTGTGACTCTGGCTGCTTCTGCTGCTGTTGCTGCTGCTGTTGCTGCTGCTGCGTCTGCTCTTTGTGGCAGAGAGCGACGCATAAAAGTGTTAAAATTCAAATGAGTTTCAAATGAGCAGCGCATCAGGCCAAAAATGACTTTGTCAGCTCGAGAGCTGGGGTCAACGTGGCGTATGTGTGATATGTGGTCGACACATCAGTTTAGCATTTAACCGGATTATATAATGGCCCGACTGATTGTTGGTTCGCTGTCACATTGATTATGCTTCCACTTTCTTCCCCTTCCCTTTCCCACCACTCTGTGGATTTTCCACTTTTCTGAACTAAACACTAAAATGCGTTTAATTTCTATTATTTTGCAGATAGACGAGACGAACAGTGTTGTCCGTTTGATTGACTGTGAGTAGAACTTTTATCATACACGAAACTCATTTGGGTTTTGGTTCATCAGCTGGCAGACAAATCAACAGGAATTAAGCTGTCGAACTGTCAATCCATTTATTTTGCTCATTTATATGCTTATATCCAATCCGAAATGATATTGAACAACGTCTTCTTCGGCTTCGTGTTCGTCTTTGTCTTCGCCTTGTGACTTGTATTTTAATAGCGAGCATAAAATCCACAAAATCATTTACACAAATTAAATGCTAACTCAGGCATAAAATTACCAAGTTAACACCCGGACTCGCCGGGCCATAATTTAAACTCAACTCGAACTGACAATGCAGCGAGCGAGGCCAAAAACTGGCTCCAAAATCGAGATGGGGGCCAGTTTTCCTCTATACATTGTGTGTGTGTGTTGTTGGAGACCTGGAGACGGGAGACAAGAGACAAGAGACACGCCTGACAACGGGCAACAGCAAACAGCATTAACTTTGCTGACAAGTTTTGCCTGACTCTTTGCTTTGCTTTTCCTTGCGCACTTTTCATTAAAAATTTCCGCTCTCCACGTTTTCGAACCGGACCAAGTCCGGGGACTCTAACCGGAGCCATGGTCTGGGGGCCCATGTAATTTGCAAATTTTCTAATTGTCGCTTGAAATTTAAGCCTTTGGCCAACACGTCGCCGGCTGAGTGACGTCCGGAGCGGGTCAGGAACCGGCTATGGCAACTCTTTGAGTTAGCTCTCTGTGTGTGTGTGTGTGTGTGTGTGTGAGTGTGTAAAGTAGGTCGCCAGGCAAAAGCAAAAGACTAACGCAAAAGCTCAATGTAATGGAAGGTGTTGGCTCTTGGCTCCGTTCATTTGCTGGTCCTCGACTTGCCACACCTCAGTGCGTCCCCTACACTTCTTTAATTGCAATTAAGTTTCAGTTTTAGTTTTCAGTTTCAATTTCAGTTTTGTGAATTGAGCACAAGGCCTTCCACTAGCGAAATCCAATTTAGCAAACGCTCGTCGACGTCTCTTAACACACATTTTCCACCCAGTCGCATATTTGCCAAACTGTCGAATTTGTCAGCTCGCTGAATTAAATACCCAGCATCGGGACAAGCACCAACAACGGGTATTATGTGCTTACTTATGGATATCACTGTATATCATTAAGCGCAATAACATTAATATAATACACACTCATGTGGGTCAAAGTCAGTTATCTTTTAGTTAGTCACACACATACACACACTCGCAGCCTAGTTAAGCTTTAATGTCACGTTATTTATTTATTTGCTTCGCTCTTTTTTTTATGCCTCCTCCCACTCTGCACCATAAATAATTCACAATTCATTGACATATTTTTATGAATATGACTTCCGATCGTTAAACAAGGCGCATAAAAGTGGCAAAGAGTCGCTTGGACTATCGCTCCATGCAGCATCTGCCACACTGTCTGTGTCCTCAGTTCTCGGCCCCTTCTCCCTCTACACGTTGGGGCAGCCCATTAAAACAACATGAACGCACAATTTAATTTATATTTTTTTCAAGCGTGTTGGCGACACTTCATTGTTGCTGCCTCTCTCGCTGCTGTTGCAAAGCAAATAGCATAGGAGGCGACCCCTACATGGAGCCCTCCAACCACATGACTGCCTCCGATTCCGAGCTCATCGTCAACCTTTTCGAAAATATAATCACAGCATAAAAATCAATTCCAAACGCGTGTGCAAAGAGCAAACAGACAGCGCCACAGTCGAGAGTCTGTGTGGCAGCAACACTCACACACACACACACTTGAATATACTCTCTTACATACACGCACACATGGAAATCGAGGGGCCTTCTCCCGAATCTTTTCGCTCCCTTCCTTCGGCTGTTACTCACACACAAAAATGTCACACATTTGTTAAACATTCGCGAGTCTGCACGCGCCTCCCTTCCTCTTCTCCTTCTCATTCTCCTTGGCTGCCTGCCTGCCTGCTGACTTGCCAAGGCATTGACAATATAAACAACACTGGGCTGCCAAACTGTGGCCCGGAAAAATCAGCATGCAAATAAAATAAAAATAAAACAAGCAATGACAACAAACATAAAGCAAATCAGTCCAACAAAGACCATAGCTGACGTGATAAATACACTTTTTTATGGGAGGTCGCCATAAAAAGTCCTTTCATTAACATTAATATCGATTTTGAGGGCTTTGAAAAAAAAAGAGCATAGAATTAATTGTAGGCTGTATTTAGCCAAAACTGGATAATAAAAGAACAAAAACTGAATGAAATTCTTTTTATGAAAAGTAATTATGGAAAGCGAAATAATTTATTAGGAATGCTTTAAATGTTCTACACTTCAAACAAAAGGGAAGCTATAGTCAAAAACAGAGTGTGCTCGACTGCGAGATACCCAATAAATATAAAATACCAAATTGATTTATCTTGCAAAATTACTAGCATATACAAAAGAATATACTATAAAGATACTATGATATTCAAAATATACCATAGACGAATTATAAGGACTGTAGTTATTATAACTTTCAAAAATACCAGAATATACCAAAAGAGGCATGTTATATATAAATATACTACGACACTCAAAATATACCGTTGACGAATTATAAGGAATGTTGTTATTATTCTGCAACAAATTGACACTCTAGGTATAAAGTTACGTTTTTTTTTATTTTTATTTTTTTTTTTTTATTTGCAAGAATCATTTATAATAATATTCGTTTGACTACTGGTAAAAAACACTCTCGGCAAAATTCTGTCTGATAATATTTTACTACGTGAAGTAATGTTTTATTGATCAGAACAGTCCTATAACTGTAGCTAATACACGATTAAATAGATTGTTATAAAAGATAACTAATAATTTCTTAAAAACTCTTTAAATTTACAAAATACTTTAACAGTAGTTTTCTTATCAATTATAATAAAATTCGTTTTTGAAGAAAACTATTAAGTTTGTAGGGTCAACTCTCAAAAGAATTGGGTCTTACTACTATATCTATATTTTGATGTATTCCTTAACAAAAATAAAAAAAAAAATTGACTGCACATAACGGTTGACTATATCGACATCCCCGGCTGTTTGTTAGGGCATCGCGCCAAAATCATAAATAGCTTAAAACGAAAGCGAAGCCACCGCCTGGCAGGAGCCGAGCACCGTTTGTTTTGGGGAACAGCAGCTCCTAACTTGCGGAAGCGCAAATAGGCTGTCAGTTACATACCAGAGTGCTCCCCATTACTCCCTCCTGCTTCTCCTCCTCCTTCCATTGACTCCTTTGGCTGCCGCTGAGTTCTGTGTGTGTAGGCGCATTAATGTAGCCAGCAAAAAATTGTTGTAGGCAGGCAAAAAAAAAAAAAACAGCGCAGAGAAAAAATTGAAATACTTTTTTGTGATTTATGTGAATGTGTTGCCACAGCCCGGAGATTTCCTATAAATGTGCACCGCTCTCTCTCTCTCTCTTTCCCTCTGTTCCTCTTGTAGTATCTCCCTCTTTGTCGCACCCTGTGTCAATGTCACACACAAAAATGTTTTACAAGCAATTTTCCAGCTGGTTTTTATGTGTGTTTGTGCATTCGTTTAACTATTTGGGCATAAAATATGACGACCCCAACCCCGACGAGAAGCACGAAAAGCGACCGTTGCCCGGTTGCCTAGCCTCAAATTGTCGGCACTTTATGACCACGTGTCCTTGTGGCTGCGCCTTTATTCTTTCGCTGTGTCCTTTCACTCACATAAGCTGCTACTCAATACGAATAAATGGTGGCGGGGAAGGGAAGCGCTTTAAATACATGGCATATTTTTATAGTCAGCTGGCAATTTCGTCATAGGTGCTTAGCACTCGGTGAGTACAGTGAATATTCCAAGTGACAAAACATGCTTTTTCGCTTATTCGTCTCTCTCTCTCGATTTCAAGTGCCGTAAATCTTGAAGCTCCCTCGAGTCACTTGAAGACACCAAAAGCGAAACACGGATCGCCGTTTTTGGTGCCATTCCCAGACGTCAATCTCAAGTGGCCCTTGTCGCAGAATTTAACAACTTTATTGATGAGTCGCGATTGCTGCTGCTCCATTCCCAGGCGATGTCCAAATCCACTTGCCAGCAATTTCAACTGTCAATTTTGCTATTGATGTATGAAATTTGAATATGACACAAAAAACGAAAAACTGAAACTGAAACAGAGACAAAGAAATAGAAATAGAGAAACAACAAATTGTGCTGAGGTTGACACCCAGATGGAGCTGACAAAGAGCTTAAGCTCGAGTGGCTTTAATAACACAAACGTTCGTTCGTTCGCTGTTTTGTCTCAATGCTTTTTTGCCTTTTGGAATTTGTAATTTGTAATGGAAACTTGTTTTGCGGTTCGCCATCAGCAGCAGCAGCAGCTGCTGTAACTACGAGCATGACTCTTGCGGTGGCAAGCTGCGCCCCCAATATGGTTGCAATCAACTGCGGAGAGACTGCGATTGAGTCAGCGAATGTTACTGAGACTGTGACTCTGACTCTGAGAGATGTCCACACTTTAAGCTCAATGACATCTCCTGCAGCTACGTCAATTGTCACAAAGTGGCGCCTGTTTGTTCCGCATCGCCAACTGTGCAAAGAGTGAGTGTGTGTGAAGTCCGTCAAAGAGTCGCAGCAAATCAATTTGTCTGCTTCGCATCGGCTTTACATAATTTATGCTATATGTCTTGGCCTATGGGCCACAAATAATATTCGCAATTGCAGAGAGAAACAGACTGAGAAGAGAAAGACAGAGAGAGAGAGAGAGAGAGAGAATGGAGGAAAGCTTTGCTCGCGGCTGAGAACACACAAAACATTTTCAACAGTGGGTGGAGCTGTGAATATTGGCCATAAAATTTATGCCCTGAGATAATAACACAAGCGGCAAGTCGTTATAGCAAGACGGCGGTCCTCAGTTGGCCCCCGCCTTCTAGTTAGCCAAGCCTGTTGGCCCGTTGGCCAGTTAGCCAGGCCGGCTGGCTGGCAGGCGAACAACATACGAACGAGCGAGCAAAGCAGAAAGGCTAAAAATAAAATTATTGCCCAGCAAACTCGACTCGTCTCTCGTCTCTGCAGATGCAAAGGCGCTGATAGAAGCTGCAGCTGAATCTAAAACTGAGGTTGGGATTCAACTCGATGATGCTGCCTGCGACTGCAACGTGCTTTGTGTGTAGCCCAGGTGGCGACTCGAATTTGGCAGCGATGATGCCAGGCAAACCATTTGGCCAATTATGCCGTCAACTCATTGCTCTTCGCTTTAGAGTGGGGCATATTGATGCACAGCTGCGGCAAGTGTTTAGAATGCCAACGAAAGGGTATTCTCGGAGTCACCTAAGAACGTTGTTAGCTGCTGTTGCTGGCTTTGTTTTCAGTCTGTTGCAAGTTGCAACAATATTTGGTTGCCAACTTTGCCGTGTATCAACAGCGTTTAGGCTGCGGTTCCTACTCATTGGATGCCACATTGGCTGCTCCGTCTTCTCCCTTTTGTACTCTTTGCTCTGCTCCTTCGACTGTTAGTGTGTGTTTGGCTTTGGCTTCGTTTGCAAATATGCCCAGTTTTAGTTGGGATCATAGACGGTAGCTTCGTGAGGGCTCTTGCCAAACAAAACTGCAGCAACAACAACAACAAAGACAACGACATGCGGATTCACATCCTTTCAGTCTCGAGCTGCTGCTGTTGCTGTTGCTGTTTCTTCGTTGTCCGTTGCCAGTTTTGTGTTGTCTCGCTATCTGTTTTGCCTGCAGCTCATTTGGCCCTTGTGTTTGTTACTGCCTCTCTCTTGAGCCACAAACTCATCGTCATCGTCATCGTCATCTCCATAGTCATCATCATCATCATCGTAGTCGTAGTCAGCAGAGAGCTGTTTAAATGTCTCATCAACTGTTAGGCTTCTCTCCCCACTTCCCCCCCGTTCGGTTAGCAAAGGTACAGACTACAGACTCTGTTTGGCATGCTAATATGCAAACAGTGCTGCCAACTTAATGAAATTGAAATGAGCAAATTAGTGATGTTTGTGATGCTCTATGCAACCAAGGGAGCGCTTCGAACAACATGTGTATCTATAGCCAACACACTTACTAGCAATATCGGAAGTTAAGATACATAACGCAGAAATTACAGAGAACATTGTTGCCAATTTAGAGATCAATCTTATGGAAGTTGAGTTAGAAGATTATCCAAGAGAATTTTGGTAGGCGATTTGGAATTTGGAAGTGAATCTTTTGTTTCCATTAAAATAGGAATCTTATATATACTAAAAATTCATTGCATCGAACCTTAATATAAAATTGTCTTCATAAATATAAGGAAAAATGCGATAATACGAATATTTATTCAAAAAAATATACCAACAATAATATACTAAAAATATATCAGAGGTTATATTTGGAGTATCGGTATATTATTACATTTAAAATTCAGTATAAAATTCTATAAATATATACTTAATGTTATATTTGGTATTTAAAATATACCACAGGGTACAAAATATGCTAGATAGTCAACCAGAGCCACTAAAACTTAATTGCAAAACTTAATTGCAGCAGCCCTTCTTTACCATATTAATTTATTTCTTAAATAACTTCAACAATTTTTGTTTAAAATAAATAAATAATAAATAAATAAAATAAAGAATCCTAAACTTGCAGTACGTGTAAGAAACTTAAGAAATTCTAGCACTAAATAATATTCTTTAATATTATTTTTGTTTAAAGTTCCAAAATCATAATCAGAAGACAACTTGCAGGACCATTAATTAGTGGCAAATGGACTTTTAAGACTGCTTAATCAAGCATAGAAAAGTCAAGTCATGCCGAAAAAGATCTCATTGAAAATAAGCAACACATTTGTCAAGTTACTCAAACTGAGCAACTGCAGATTCCAGCGACTGTTTCGCTAAAAAGCCAAACCGAAAAAATGGTGAGGAAAAAACCAAAAATAGCCTTATCCCTCAGCTTAGCCAGAAAGGATAAGGCAGAGTCCCATAAATCTCCGTGGCAAAGTTCGTGTTTGGTCAACTCAGCAGCTGCTGCCGCTGCAATGCGAGCTAAAAACTTGTCTAGCCGTTAGAACTGGCAATAAAAATGCATCTATAGAACAAGATGGGGGCAACAAAACGAAGAAATCGAGAAAAACTAAACACTACAAAAATGAAAAAAAAAAATGAAGAGGGAGAAGCAAACCCACACGTCATGCACTACACTTGAAAGCACTAGAGACGCTCCCTGTGCCCAGCTCCAACTGTGGCTGGTAACTTGAAATCGGCGTTCTGATAGTTACAAACGACTTCATGACGATACAAAAGAATGATGATGATTTGCAAAAACAGAATGAAAAAAGTAGGGAAAACATAGAAGAGAACACACTCCAGTGGTGGATAGAAGCATCAGCAGCAGGAGAAGCGTCTGCTTGGATTGGGTCTATTGGGTCTGTCAGGGTCTGGTGCGGTCCATCATTGAATTGGCTGTGCAAACGTTTGATAAATTGATGAATTGCAATGCTCAAGTGGCAACAGTTTAGCGAACAGCCAACGACAGAGTCAGAGATGGTCCAAACTGTGTGTGGAGAGATCGATAATGTGAGCAAGATTGGGAAAAAAGTCTGCTAGATGCAGTTGAGAGTTGGAGTTGGGAGTTGAGAGTTGGAGTTGGAGTTGGAGCCGAGACTTGTAGTTGGAGTGGCACAACTCATTAGTTCATCTCTGTCACAGTCTCACTCGAGTTTGTGTTTTGTTTATTGAAGTTTAGCATAAAAAAAGAGACGAAGCTAACAACAACATCAACATCGAAATGAAATAGTCATGGCACAGAGTGGAGGGAAAATATTTTTCCATGCTCGTTTCGTTTCGTTTCTCGTTTACCGGGAAGAGCTCATAAAAATTTATGTTAATTTCATTTAGAGCTCGCTGCAATCTGCGACTGCATTCGTAATGAGCGCTGCGGCTAAGTAAACACAAGGGTCGCCACTCCACTCTCCACATAAATACATATATAGCTGCTATCCTAAATTGAAAGCAAAATAATAATAATGATTAACTGCGCCAAGTCAGGTCTTGATCCACATCGAATGAATGATCTCCATACTCTCCACCATACATGGAATTTATTTCCATGATGCACTTGATGCACTAAACAATTGAAAACTTCTACGAAAATGCCGTTGTGAAAACTGCAGCGTAAACATTTCAAGCAAATAGACCCCAAAGTGATGCTGCTGTTGCTGTTGCTGTTGCTGCCTGGTGAGCTCTACAAATTAACTGAGACAACGCGTCGTATGCGCAACAGAGAAAACAACAACAACGGTCGCATACAATTTGTTTATTTATTTGTATTTATTTTCCAGTCAATATAAACTATGTGAATTTTTACTGTACATAAAATGAAGAATGCCAGACATGGTAATAATAACAACAATGCCAAACGGTACGACAACCAAAGCGAGGCAAGTAAATAATTCAAATGCAACCGAACAGCTGCCACAGCGTCAGAGTCAAAGACTGAGACAGTGGCAGTGGCAGTGGCAGCATTAGATGAAATTTCCATGGAAATGCGAGTCGTCAAAGACGAGAACTTCAAAATAAACAAAAAGAGTGCGACTCGAACTTTCGGAGTAAGAGAGCGCACTCATAAACCGAGTGGACAGGGGCAATCGCCATGCAACAAGATGACAGACAACAGGCGAAACCCAACTCAACTTGACTTGAACTTAAAGTGTATCAAAAGTGTAGCTGGTATTAAAATTGCCAGTGGCTAATCTAGTGGAAAGTTGATGGTTTTCTGTGCCCCCGAAATAAGCTGCCACACAGTGTGTGCAATATCTCTCTAATCCGAGCGTTGATGCAAGCAACAGCAGCAAGCAGCAAGCAATATCCGTATCCTGGACAAAAATCCCCTTTAGCTGCGACTCCATTTAGTTTAGCGAGTCAAAGTCATTTGCCATTTGCCACAGCGAGCAGCAAGCAGCGAGGGAGCAACAAAAAGAGAGAGCTCATCAACACCTTTAGTCAGCCATTTTTCAGCAGGCATACAGCAAGGATAATACCACGGGGAGCACTGCGCTGTGTTGGCGGGGGTTGGGGGGGCAAATACGCAAAACCATCGCACACTAAATCCACTTAAATTAATTGCAAAAGGTGATTACGTTGCTGTTTTGCCTGTGCGGTGTCCTGGCAGCAAACAGACAGCTGAGAAATGAAGCCAGGACACGGAGACAGGACATGCACACACACAGGGAATGGTGGGGTTATCAAGAAGTTGCCGCTGCCAGTGCTGCTGCTGCTGCTGCTGCTGCTGCATGCAGGACGCCATTTCTCAAATGCCAACGGGCAAAGGCAAACAGCAAACACTTGGCAATGGCTACGGCAATCGCACTCACTCGTCGGTGTCTCGTGTCTCGTGTTGCATGCAGCAACGAGGTAGGCAAATGCACAGACTTCGTCCTGCCGAGTGTTTGCGCATATCTTATAGATGCTGATGCTGATGCTGATGCTGATGCTGCTGCTAGGCAAAGACGCACGTTGGGGCAAGGGATCGTCGCAAATGTCGCTTCATTTTTGCAAAGTAATTTGCAAAAGAGCCAAGACAAGACTGAGGCAGCGAGAACAGAAAGCAAGTGCCGCCAAAATGCAGTCAAGGATGAAAGAGGACGGGACGGGGCACAAAGTCGTCGCAGTGTGGCAGACAACAGAGAGCAGGTGACTGCCACCTTGCCACCCGCCCCTTCGATCCCCTCTAACTTCTGCTCTTCCGCTAAAGGCGCTACAAGGTGTTAAGGTGTCGCTGTCATTGCTTCACTGCGTTTATGCGTCTGCGTTTATCAGGATAACACCAGGCGAACAGCGAGCAGCAGCAGCAGCAGAACAGCAGTGAAAACACTGGCTTGGCTTACACTACTCTAGATTAGAAAGGAGTTTGCCAAATTTGCAATTTTAAGCAAGTTAGGAAATGCTTTTTGCCAAATCATTTCTTTTAAACTCTGCAAAATATTCTAAGTGCAGAAGGTGAATACTTTTGAAATTACTGTTTACAATAATTGAACAATTCCCACGAAGGCTAAAATGTTACATAAATATTCTAAATAGTAGATTAGTTTGCAAAATACACAAATATATCATTTGCATTTAACATTATGAAAAAATGGCAAGTAAGTTTAGATTTTTAACATCTATATTTATTTATTTAAATATTTGTTTAAAAAATAATAACATATCGGTAGCATCAGACTTTTTTAACAGTTTGCTCTAAGATTTTTCCTATTATCCAATGGCTTACAATTTTTGTGAAGCAAAGGTTATGAACCTACCAACAAAACGAGACTAAGATGTTTAGCATTACAGAAATTAGAACAAATGACATACATTTGGAGTTACAGTTTTGCTCGTCAGTGGATTATTAATATACATCGAAAATCTACGGATAAAAATCGACATTGATCATTTGATTTTTTGTGACTATATTTTATTGCACATTCAAGAAAGGAACAAAAAATTCTATGAACAGCGCAAAATAAAACTAAGTTACTCAAAATCATTTTACTTAAATGTCATTCATAAAGTTACATGTTTGTGATTCTTGCATAACTTTTAAACCATCTTTTAAACCAACCTTTTTTATTTATATTTTTTTTTTTTTGTAAGTTCAACAGTTTTTAAATCATACAACAAAAGTATTAGGTAGTTTATCAATAAGTTGATAAGTTTTACCATATTAATGAGCTCAGCAGAAACAATCGTAGTGACAGTCAAATGTTGGTGCGCATAGGGTTAAAATTAATAATAAAATTAAATAATATTTGATCTAAAAATATAGCTGTGATATTATGGACCATAATAGTGTACATCAATTAAACGTGAATTATTCGTAAGTTATTTAAACTCTCAAATAAATCATGTTTTATTCCAATCTTGTTTTGTTGGTAAATATATTTTTTTGATATTAATATTCGACTAGACCTGTTTACTTTCAAAATTCGCAATTTGCACGCATAAACACAGTTTCGATTTCTGTCTCTCCTCCTCCAAGTTTTCCCGCCTCCTGTCTCCTGGCCCCGCTGAGTGTGTGTGCTTAAAATGTCATTAAAGCGCCGAATGGGCGTGAGCATTGAAAGCGCCGAGTGTCAAAGGAGCAGGAGGAGGAGTGGGAGGCGGAGAAGTAACGTGGCCAGGAGGCAGCGAGCAACTGGCAACTGTAGCAACTGCGACAGCTCATAAAGCGAGACGACGACGTCGCAGGATTGCGACTGGAATTGGATCGGGGTCTGGGTTTGATATTGAGTCTGAAGCTGGGCGGCGTCGGAGCAGATAAAAGTCAAAGACTCACAAGACAACGCAGCCCAGCCACATCATATCCTTAATCAGCGCCTGGTTGCTGCTGCTCGAGCTTTCCCTGGGCGCATTTAATGCCAAGAGCCAAGAGCAAAGTGCGGCCAGCCAAGAGGAGAGGAGAGGGAGAAGGGGAAATGATGTAGCTTCCATAAAATTTATTGATAATTGATTATTGCTTCGTTAGGTCGCAATTTGAGGCGGCATTTTGTGCGGTTGCTGCTCTCGATTGTTGTTGTTGTTGTTGTTGTTGTTGTTGTTGTTGTTGTCGCTCACTCTCTCTCGTTATCATTGTTGTTTGTTGTTGCAAATTGAAAATGCAAATTGCTCGACTGATTCGCCTGCTCCCGATTGCATTTGTGTGAAGCAGGAGCGACTTGTGTCTTTGCTTTTTGATGTGTGCGGCGCTTTGGGGAAAAACAAATTTTCATAAATTTTTAAAACAAACACACGGCACAAGCAAAACAGCAGAAACCAAAAAAAGAAAAAAATGGAAAAGAATTGGAAGCAAAGTTTGTTGTCGGATTTTTTACGCCATTTTGTTGAGGGTTGTTGTTGCTGTTCCCGTTCTGGTTGTTGTTGTTGTTAGGACGTGCCTATGCGCGTTGCTTTGCTCACCTTTTGAGCTTTTAAATTATTTTCCAAGCACGTAGCTCCGTCGGCTGTTTGCGTATTTAAACGTGCACACAGTTTCAAGAGAGAGCGAGCGAGACGGCTGCTCAGACAGAGATGGAAAGCGTTGTTGTCCGCCCCCGCCTCCCGCCTCCCGCCTTGTGCCTTTAAAAGGATTTGCGCAATTTGCGTGCGGGGCTTTTTTTTATATATGTATATGAATGTATATATACAAACGTATAGAGTATATGAAGGGTTTCGGGATGTTCCAGCACAGCCCAGTCAGTGTTGACAAACAAACAGCGGCGCTGAGTGACGCCCAAGACAGGCAAAAGGACCTAGGACAGCAGCAGCAGCAGCGGCAGACAGAAGGAGCTAGCAAGGACAGCGGTAGTCGGCGGCAGCTTTGTGTTGACAATGTCCTTGCTGGCATTGTGGAGCGCTTTCATCCTGCGCCGCTCGCAGTACGTGACTTGCATTTATTTTGCGGCCCAAACACTGAAAAACTCGTTAGTAATTTACCAAAGAGAAAGGACAGAGAAAGAAAGAGATCGAAAGGGAGAGTGCGGGGAAGTAGAGCGGAAGAAAACATTCAGTGTTTTCTAAGCAATCAAATGCTCGTCTATATTCATATGAAGTTCGCGTTGCACTCGCTGCCATAACTAAAAATACTAAAAGAGAGAATGTGAAACAGAGACTGAACAAAAAAACAACAAAAAAAAAATAGATTTCCAACTGCAAATAATTCCATCAACACGCAGGCCACAAAAGGCCGCAAACTAAAAAACCAGAAACCAAAAACGGGCAAGGGCAACGATTGATAGCCACTTGAGCGCTCTGCACCTCCTTTCCCTCTTCCCCCTCTCTCCTACTCACTCTCTGAGTGTAGTCTAAACCCATTGACATTGCACAGTGCACAGTGCAGTCGAACGCATTGGGAGGCCTGGGCACTTTTGCACAGTGGGACACAAGCAACAACAAACAGATAGACAGAGAGAGACAGACATAGAACAGAGCACGGTGGAGATTCAAGTGCAGTCTAAAGCCCAGCATGGGCAGCCCAAAATTGTGTGCTAACTAACTGCGGGGATGTAGGGGAAGGGAGGGAGAAGAGGAAGAGGGGGTGCTAAGGCCTCAAGCTGCTTAATGGCACAGGCGCAGCGTCGAAAGAGTTATTGAAAATGTTTTATTGTGTGCATTTGATTGCTGTAAGTGTTGAGGTTGTACTCCATGTGTGTGTTCTGTGTGTGTGTGTGCTGCTGCCTGGTGTCTAACTTATAAATATTTCAATAACATTTGAAGTGCGCTCCCCGGCTGTTGCCTGAATCGATTCGTATTCGTATTCGGATTTGGATTTGGTTTTGGTTTTGCTGTTGCTTTTCGATTCGATTCAATTCGATGCGATGCGATGCGATTCGGACTGCAAATGGAAATGCACTTTCCATTGTGTGCGGGTGTCTAGTGCTTTAGCACTCCAACACTCAGGCAGGCAGGCAATGCCAGCGATTCCAGTGGCCGTAGCTCTACCCAGAAACCAATGGCACTTGCCATATTTGGATTACCAAAAGCAAAGCAAGCCCCATCCCAACCCAGCACACACCCTCTCAGCCTCAGCCTTTTCCTTCAAATGCATTCAGTGTAACTGATGTTTATACGACGACGCTTAGCATGATATTGGGATATCGAGAAAAGAAGCTATCCAAGGATAATATTTAACAATATTATAAAAGGATTGTATATTTTGCTTTCAACAATATGAATAATGAGTGAAGAAGCTTTATGAAATCAACTATTCAAAAATAAATACTAAATAAAAGTGAATCAGAAATAAGTACAATATTTCAATAAAAAACCTTCTAAATAGTGTGCATTAAAATATCACTTCTTGTATTCATAAAAAAGCTTTTTGAAAATATATTAATTTTAAATATAGAAATATTAACGACTCTAAAATCTAATAGAATTCCAAAATATAATAATACCTGTAAGAAAGTTACAGTCGAGGGTGCTCGTCTGTGAAATACCCGCTACCCATTTTGAATAAAAGCAAATCAGTGGTGTATTATTCTTAAAATATACCAAATACTATACCACAAACATAGTAAAATATACGGACGACCATGTTTGGTATATCTATGAAGTACTACATTCGAATTATACCAAAAGGGTCAAAATATACCAGATTGTTAGCCAAAGCACGTAGAAACATCCAAATAAATATTATATTCTTCAATGAAATAGGAAAAGAATTTATTTTAAGTTGATAAATAAGCTTCATTGTCTACAAACGACTTTAAGAATGTATATCTGCTTACAAATAAATAGAAAATAATTGCAACAATTTCTTACAAAATCTTTGGAATAATTTGCATTCAAAAAATATATTTTTATATTACTTAAAGTAGCTATTTCAAAATGTAAGAATAGTAGAGACTGCAAGATACTTTCAAATATAATTTCAAAGCAACCTTTTTTAATATAAGCAAAATTCGTTGCCTGATTCTAACCCTTGATCACGATCTGTGCGCACGCATAAACGTACATTCCAAAAAAACATATTCGATGGGTTTTGTGTGCACCTCACACTAAAGCACGTCCTGTGCGGGCACACTTTCAATTGTTAGTGTGTGTTAGTGAAAGAGTGAGTGTGTGTGTGTGTGAGTGTGAGTGCTCTAAAACTTTCCATAGAGTGGAGAAAGAAAGAGCTTGGGCATCAAGTTGTGATGCAATCGCTTTGCTGGCTGGCTCTCGGCTCAATGAAGCCTGTGGCATGGCCTACTTTGCAGCACAGCAGAGCACAAAACTTTAACTCAATTACGAGCAGAGCAGAGGCTGTGTTGCCACACGTGACTAGCCAAGCTGAGTCAAGGCAAGGGGTGAGGTGAGACGAGCAGGGAATTAGGCAGGTGAACTAAACTGACCTGCTTAGCTCGCCAGGCGGAGTGGCCAGCCAGCAAAAATTGCCAAGAGTAAGTAAGTGTAGAGTAGTGTAGTATGTGTGGAAGCAGGTGAGCGGGAGAGGGGTGAGGGGGCGAACGCATTAAGCAGGTCGAGCGTTTCGTTTCGTCGTCGAGCTTTTGACGGTCTGTTACCGGAGCCACCTACAAATCCCTTTTCAAAACTCATTAGCACAAATTTGTGCCTTTCAATGCGAGATGGCCAAAAGCAAAGTTGCCACCTTGTGGCACGCCCCAGCAACTATGCTTGGCTAATTTCGATGAAGAAGAAGGGAGAAATAGAAGGAGGGGGAGGAGGTAAGTCACTCTCACTCACAGACACCAAATTTATGCTGATTGTGCGGCAATTTACGAAAATTCAAAGCCGAAAACTGGAAAATTGCAGCTGGCTCACGTAGCTTTTCTGTCTGCAAGCGAGTCAACAAATTTTCTTTCATTTTTTGGTTTGGATGCTACGCGTTTACAATAAATATAAGGCACTCAGCCTTGAAACAAAAAGACAACCTTTAACCTTTTTCCCATTGTACAATTTTCAAGCTAATGTTTTCTATTTGTTGTTGTCCTTTTCTATTTTACAGAGCCTGACTCTTTGCCTTGGTTTATTGACTGCAGCTACCAAACAAAAAAAAACCAGGCAAAAAAGAGGAAAAAACGGTAAGCAACCTTCCTTAACCTTTTACAAAACAAAGTCTATGCAAAGTAGTTCCAGTTAAGTGGGCGGTTATGTGGAAATACGAGGCGAGTGTTTGTACTTACATATATATTTCAGAGGACTAAAGTCGAGGCGAGGCGAGTCGAGTCGAGTCGCTTGGGTTTCCGTTTCCGCCTTTGGCTTTCGCTTTTTCATTTCCGCCTAATAAACTACATAATTAAACTGGCAGCAATGGGATTAAAGGATTCCTCTCTTGACTGCCGAGAGTCATGTTGTGTATGGTGAATCTTTCCAGCTACGAAGCTACTCAGTTTCTCCTTTTGCTCCTTCTACTTGGTTCCCTAAGTTCGGTTTCGTTGTTTTTTGTTCTAGTTGTTGTTGTCGTTGTTGGTGTTGTCGAAGGACTCACTCCATTAGCCTCGAGTCGTCTCCCTCGGCACGCTCCAACTGAAGTTTCGTGGACGAATTAAGCTAAATTAATTTTTGTGCTTTGCTGTTGCTGTGTTTCTTGGTTGCTTTTGCTGGTTAAGTCCTTTGACTTTTGCCTCGTTTGATACTAGCTCTTACTATTCAGCTCTCTTTCTATCTGGCTATCGCTATCTCTTTCTGCTTTCCTTCATATTAAATTAATGATGTGTTTTATGCCATGTCGAAAAAAAAAATCACAGCAAATGCGATATAGAAGGCAAAGCGCAACATTAGCAGTAAATAAAATAGGATAATGCGGCAAGTCGACCGCAAAGCGGGGCAGCCACCAAAAAAAAAATATATATATGAAAATAAAACAGGATGAAAAAGTAAGAGCATTTAGTAATAAAAGTGAATTCAAAGGGTATGTTCAACACAGAAGAACTCAGAACTTCACTAAGCGATGGCAACATTAAAAATTCATTAACCACTTTTTAAAGACACTTTATTTGTCGTAAAATGTTTGAAGTGTAAAGCATAACAACACATTGATATGAGAAATTATTTCCATAAATATTTAAAGATGTGAAAATAAAAACACTTAGATTGAAATTATTATTAAAAGTTTGTAATTTATGTCAAAGCTAAGGAAATATAAAATAATGATTTAAATATTCTCTCAATTTAAGTGTTTAATATATAAAAAATGACTAATTGATTTCAATATTATTTAAAATATCATTTTAATTCAAAGTTAACCATTTTAAAAACCACGTGAGACCCTTAGTAAAATTTTATATTAAAAAAAATATAATAAAATAAATATATACTCGAAAATATTATTTTTAAACATTTTTCAAAATTTTCAAAATACATACGTACTAATATATGTACGTATATTATATTATTTTTCTAAGCTAGCATTATTGTGCACTGAGATGTAAATTAATCATCAATTTTATGATTTAGTTTAAATTGATGTAAGTAATATATAACAACAAAAAAACGTAGGCAAAATTAGTTTACTCTTAAATATTATTCTTATAAATTAGCAAAATGTGCTTTAAAGATATAAATTTCTAATTAATTGGAAATTTAATTAAAAATCGATATATAAAATTTAAATTTTATTAAAATTAACATGGGACATATTAATTTGATATGATGGCCGACCAGCGACCAGCTTCACAGTGACAAAAAAAATTAACGAATTTATATATTTTATCGTAAAACAGAACAAGTTACTAAAATCAATCTTAGCTCTAAAAATAGTGCTAATCCAAATATTTAAGAATAACCTTCAATTATTTCACAAATTGTTTTAGTTTATGTTTTTTTTGGTTACTGTAAAGCTGTTCGCACGCGACATTTACCAGAGAATTACCCATATATGAAATTCAAATGCTTTTAAACAGGAACCAATTTAATTTCATATTAGCAGACTTATACATGTATCCCTCAATTTTTCAAACATTTATCAATTTTATGTCACTTTAATTTAATGCTGCTTATACTACAAAAATATGTAGATAATCTTGTTTAATAAGTTGCGTAACAAAAGCCGTTAAAAAACGAAGCCAGCCAGAGGAAGAGCAGCAAAGCAGAACACATTGTCGCAGGGACAGCTGCTGCATAGCAAAAAGCAGGAAGGCAGAAATCTTGATGAGATGAGAGGAGGTGGTGCAGAGAGAATAGAAGCAATTGCCGTTGTATGACAGCCGAAAGGATTATGCGATCCTAATGCCAAGTCGCTCGTTGTTCCCTCCACTAACACACACACACACACACACAGTTACGCATAAGCCTGGCAATTTTTCATACTAACCCCATTTCGTAACAACGAAGAGCACAATCACATTTGCAGTCACTGTCAGAGTACGAGTTAGAGAACAGGGAACACAGAGTCACAGTTAGAGCCGCATTCTGGATCACCTGGCCTAAGCGGAACACGAACAAAAGCAGAACTCTTTTACCCGCAGTGCTGGGATGACTTAATATTAATCTGTGATGAGGCTCAAATGCTGTTGCTGTTGCTGTTGCAGCCGTACATAAATACAAACAAATAATTTTTTGTAAACAATTTGTACGCAATGTTCATTGGAAAATCAAACCAAAGATTTGTGTGTCGATGTCGCTCTTGAGCTCGAAGTTGTCTCCTTCCGACTTACACAAATATTTTGACAAAACGCCTGCTGTTTCCACATAAATATTTATATTTGCCTCACACACACACGCATGCATGAGTGTATACCTGCACACGTACATACACAGAGAGAGAGAAAAGGATACAAACTCGATCTGTCTGTCTCTTTATCGTGGGCCTGGCATCTTTACCTGCAGCGAACATGATACGGAGAACCACGTAGCCAGCATCTTTTTGCTTGTTTTCTTGCTTCTCAGATGGGCGCGTATCTTCAGCATCTACTCCACACACACACACACGCACTCTGAACACAACATTCTGTCGTGCGTATACAAATTTGTTGTTGCCTCCTTGGAAATCGAATCCACAAAAATGCAGTTAAATAAATTACAAACGCTCTGTCACCCAGCAGCAGCAGCAACAGCAACAGTCGAGGACTGAGCATTGGGATCCCAGATGAGAACTCTTGAGGTTGGGGTGCAACATGTCGCGGGATTATCGCTGGCCGGGCATCGTCTCGGTCACAGTCATACACAAGCCACAATCACAGCTTCAGTCCAGCCAATGATTACGATGATTATTCTTATACGAATTTTTCTTTCTTTTTAATGAATATCGTTGTTTGTCGCCTGCAACAACTTCTCCCCTTCATTCCCATTCCCATTCCCGATTCCCATCTCCATTCCCCCACATGCTTCATTGGAGACACGCTGCGTCTTTTGGTTTCCCCTTTCCAGAGTTTTGCGTGCTAATGAAATAAATGCCTGGACTGCGCTCTCAAGTTACCCAAACATGAGTCTGAGGATACACACACACATTCAGATACAGATACAGATACAGATGCACACGCAGATAAAGATACAATGAAAAGATACAGCAAAACTGTAGCTTAAATTATGAGCTGTCTCCTGCCACACAGACATTCCTCAACGTGTGTGGGTTTGAAATGGGTTGAGAAAGATATTTCTGGAAAATTATTAGAAAAGTGATAAGCCTAATAAGTTTATTTTATATAAACCGAATATAAAAATTGAGAATTTATTTAGTAAAAAATAATTTGAAAACTATATTTACGTTAATATTACATTAAAAAAAATATATTTAAAATTCAAACTAAGTAATTGATTACTGAAATACAATTAGAATATCTGGAAAATTGTTCGAATTTCTTAAATACATACAACTATTTAATATATTCTATAAATCTTTCTTATTTAATTAAAATAAATTGGTTATTGACTTATGTGAATATAAAAATGCATTATTAAGTTACGTGTCATTAAAGTAAAGCTTTTGTTATATTTTCCAAAAAACTAGATTTTATAAAACTCGAAGAAACGATTATTTTTGAAATAGTTAGGCCAATGATTATTTTTTATTTTCAAAATCTATTAATATAAGGGGCTCTGTTGAAGTAAACTTTATTAAATATATTCAAAACAAATTTCAATTATGTATTTTTAAAGACATATTTTTATTTATTATATTTATTATATTATATTTATATTTTTATTTTAATTATTGTCCTAGTTTCTATTTAAGATAAACTTTTGGTTTAGTTTATAAAGAAATTTCAGTTTATTCTACACACAAGCGTAATTTTGCTTGAGTTCGATAATCTTATATCCAATCTTATTCAAAAACAACTTTTGCTACATTTTTATAAGAAATTTCAATTTATTCAACACGCTGTATGATTTGTGAGTTCTGTATATTGGGTTTTATAAAAATAAATGTTTGAATATATTGGGAAACAAATTTTCAGAGTATTAGAATCGAAGAAATAATAGTATTTTTATTTAACATTTTTTTTATTTATAAACCTTTAAAATTCTTTTAAAATATTTAAAGTTATTTCACAAAAATAATTATGCTTAAACTCGAAAATCTATTGTTATATCAAGTCTTGTTCAAAAACAATTTTTGCTACATTTTATTAAAGACTTAAAAAAGTTCAATTTATTATAACCCGCTGCTTGGTTTCTTAAATTCCCTTTTGAACTGTGACCCCTTTGGAAAGGAAACCGACTTTGTATCCGGCCCAGTGGCAATTGCAATAACTCTGCTCATCCTTCAAAAGTGTCGCCGCCTATTTAATTATTAATTTCGCATTTACCACAAAGCAATTAAGGGACGTCGGCTGCATCAGAGGGCGAGCACAGAAATGTGGGCAGGGGGTTGGCAGGGGGAAGGCACAAGGTTCGAGCGGACCAGAAGCAATCCAGACCATTCAACCATTTCCTCAATTGCATAAATCGAAAATTTGTGTTTTGGCGCGTGTCACGAATAAGCAAAGGAAGCGCGCTTGCTTTTTCCCTCTGCTGCCCCCTTTCGCTCTTTCGGCCACATTCTCTAATTTTTCCTGTGCTTTGAAACAATGTAACAAGGTCTGACTGCTGACTCTTCACTGCCGATTGCTGACAGAGAGTTGGGCGCTGTCGTCGTAGTCTGTTTGTCACCCAAGTCATTTACATGCTCCGCTCGGATACGTGACTCACATATAGTTATATTGCTGTTATATATTGACTTGGTATACTATATAATTTTGGGTTGCTTTTGGGGAATTTTGAATGCAATGTCTGTGGCTGTGACTGTGGCTTTGGGTTTGGGTTCGACTTGGCTTACATTTGATGAAAATGCGAGCGAAGCGAAGCGATGTCAAAATGTGGATGTGAAATGTCCACCGGGACTGTCGTCGTCGTCTTCGGCTTCTGTCTGTCCCTTTGGTCTAAAGTGAGTCACGCAGCGCATCGATAAAATATTTAAAATTCATTTCTAAGCTTTTAGTAGTCAACGAGGCGCACTCTTATCAACGATTGCGCCATTACTTAGCCCAACTGGAGTCTAGAGAGGCTCGAGAGCTTCAACTGCAACTGCACAACAGAGGCAGAGATAAGCACCGTTAGCCAAAACAACTGCAAAATGCCGGGCGACGACAGCCACTCGGTGTCGTATCTTTGGAGTGTGCTTTGATTTATGTGCGTGCAACTCAACATTGTATGTATGTGAATAGAGCTTGTGTCGTATCTGTATCTGAATGTTGTGTAAATAGAAGCAATCGCCAGTTGCTTGTTACCTTAGCCGGTTGCAATTGCAGTTTATTAGTTTTGCTATTGAATTCGTATTCGTATTTATTGCATTGAGTGAGTATCTTTTGCAGATACTATCTATCCAAATGCCTCTCAGCTGTGTGTGTTCTCAGATTCAATTTGTTTGCAATCATTTAAAATGTTAAGCTCTCTCTTCGCTCTTTCTGATTTGCTGAATACTTTTTTTTCTGTTATCTAGTCTCCTTTACAAATATTAACTCGCACTCGATTTATCCCTAAACATTTATTATTTATTATCATGCATGTACAATATGATATTTTATTTCTTTTATTGCCACCCCGAGTACAGTTCAATTCTTTTGTTGATTTTTCTAGATTTGAAGCACTGATTGCACCGCGTTTTACAACCGTCTTCAAGGTGTGAATTGTGTGTGTTTGTTTCTCTATTTTTTTTTTTTTTTTTTTGTTGTTTTTGTTTTGATCGACAGCTTGCCTAAAACTGTCAACGCATTTTTCTTTTTCCTGGTTTATGGCGCATTTCTTTTGCTTCGATACAATTCCAGCGATTTATTTGAGTTGTTGCTGCTGCTGTTCCATGTTGTTTGTTGTCACTATCAAGCGGTTTATATCGCTTCACTGCTGACGCTTAGATTGAGATTAGTTTTGCCTTCCACGATGTTGGTGGCACTTCAAAGCCTCTGTTGCAAGTTTTCGGCCATTGAATGACATATCTAACGGCTTGCTTAGTTGCCTTGACAACTGTATCATAAATCAGCTTGTCAACTCTTTAGCTGCTGTTGCATTGGAATTCTTTTAAACTTGCAATTCGCAGAACTCTCTCTTTCTCTCTTTAAATCACAGTTTATGGTCGTCATCAATTCTCATTCACAAATTTTCAGTTGTATTTACTTTGTTGCCAATCGCTCATTGTTTGATGTCAAGCATTTTCAATCAATTTTCCATATATCATATGCAACTAGCAGTTGAGTTTTTCTCTCTCTCTCTCTCTTTTACTCTCTAGTTTTCCATACCTGCATATCATGCTGCAGCAAATTGCTTAACTATATGGAAAATTGACAAGTTTTGACGGCTGCCACTGCGGTTGGTTACCTCGTCTGTCGCTCTGCTAAAGAAAATTTAATAAAAATAAAATGTATGTATGTTGTGTCTACCTTTCATTTTGATGTGGCGTGTTTGTTCACATTTTGTGCTGAAATTATTTGTACGTTTCTGGCCAATTTGCGGAATAGAAAAAGTTTTTCGCCATCGTTTTGCCATCGCAATCGCAATCGCCGTGAGACATGACACAGCGACATCGCATTGCTGCAGTTTATTGAACTGCACAACTACGAGTATCGCTTTGGAAATTGATTAGGAAATGGCGAGCAATTTGTCAACAGAGTAACATAAACGATCCATAATATTGTCTAAACAGCGCAGTAATTTCTATAAATCTCTGACGCGCCCCAAAAGACAGATAGACAGTCAGACACAGACATACAGGATGAAGGATAAACTGTAAACTCGAGACTCTGTGGACCAACCGCAGACGAGACGCGTCAACTGGCAATGCAATGTCACTTATGTTAGATGCCAGCGACATCGTCCCATGTCTGTCATCGCACCACTGATGACTGACTGGCTGACCCAGCTCAATGCCAAATCCTCATCCTCATCCTTATACCAATCCCAAATCCTCTACAGTGACCTGCTTGGCATTGTCTCTGTGTTTGTGCGTCGCTCGCTTTGTTTCCTTTTTTGGCTAATGTCGGGCTCAACATCCGCTTAGGAGTTTCTCTAAATTGGATTTTCACAGCTGCCAGACACCGAAAACTAAGTAGAAACAAAACAGCGACGAGAAATTTAACACGCTTTAGTTTTTGGTAGACGATTCATCTGCAACAATCGAGCAATTTCAAGGCTCATTATTAACCATGGCCAAAGCAACAAACAATCAACTAAGCGTCTTGCCATTAATTGCAATTTGCGTTTGCGTTTGCGTTTTCTATTTTCGTTTTTCTCTCAATGGATTTCTGCAACGTTTTCGACACCTTCCATTAGCCGAGTGCAACCCACTCTATATATGCTATATGCATATCGGGTGGCCACTTCCGGTGGCCATTTTGCGTCAAGTCGTGTAATTTCCTTTGCAGCCACTAAACTGTGTGCGGTTGATGACAGATAAGCTTGCTCCAGCTTCGGTTGCCTGCGTTGCTGTCCCAATGCTTTTAACCGCAAAACCTCCAGCAGCCAGCCACATGAATAATTCGCAATGGAAACTTACCTATCTCTCTCTCTCTCTCTCTTCCTCTCTCTTCCTTTTGCGCTTCCTTTCTTCGACTGATTTTGTTGCTCAAAATGGCCGACTGAAAACTTGTGCAAATGCATTGAATGATTTATTTGGTGTGATTGCCTCAAACACACACACACACACTCACACACACACACATGGCTCTCTTCTCTTACACATGTGTCATATGAGTGAGAGCAATCAAACAGTAGCAATCGTATGCAGTTGTCGTTTGTGGTCGACAGAGGGCGCCTTTTCGGGCTTTGTGCATTTTAATTGGCCGCTGTGTGGATGATGTGGCCAAGTGTTTTGATTGCTTTGTCATTGCATTTCAGGCGCACTAATCATCACCTCTCTCCATCTCTGTCTTTCTATCTCTTATTCCCTTGCACTTTATTTTGAGGCTAGTGCCTGGCATTTATTAATTATAAATGCTGTCAATTGCTCAAAGTGATCGGCAGGGGGCGCTGTGCACACTGCTCTACAAATACTCAGCGAATGTTGGGTATGACCAGCTAAATTGAAATTTGTATAAAGAGAAAAGTGTTTGAACTATTCAATTAGTTAAATGTGAAAATAAGAATTACTTACTATGTACTTTATATTTTTAATACACTCTTTATTTTATAATTGCCCCATTCTTAATACATATTTTGGTTGAGTAGATTTCATAAATAAAATATTTTTACAAATTTTAATTTGGCATACTATGAATATTTTAATATTCTTTAAAAATAATTTGGTATTTTTACTAAGTACACTATCCTCTACGTTTGGTATAAGCTCAATTCATATATCTGCCTGTAGGATTTATATATAATATAAATAATATTGATATCCCATATGATTTTAACTTCTATATTAAGAAACAGTGTGATATTAGCGTTGAAAATCATATTACGAATTCGTAAAATACTTTTTATACCAACACATACATTTTACAAAAAGTTTTTATTGTAAAGAAAAAACTTTATATAATAACTACAATTTTGCATAAAAAAATCCTAAAATTCAATTCAATCAATACAAAATATCTGGCAACAAATATTTACCAAATCACAAAACTCCAAATTATTTCGATTAAGTAGAGTGTTTAATTGTATCCAAACAAATAATAAGATCAATTCATTTACAGGGTATTCGCCGAGTTGAGGGCATTAGTTTGTTGTCCTTGTACTTGTTGTATGAACTATTTGCCATTGATTTCTTTTGAACGCATCAAAGTTAACAGCGCAGCATGCCATTGCAGTCCATTGAAGCTGAAGTGAATTTCTCTGGCAAAGCGAGCAAAGAGCAAAAAGCATTTCAATTGAGATTTATTGCGGCGTGTATTGGGCCGACTAAAGGGCTTTGGATGGGGGCTGTGAGTTAGGCAGAGGGCAAGAGAGAGGGGGAAGGGGGGTAGAAGTGGCGTTCTTCACTTGTTTTGCATTTGCACTACTTTACGGGAACTTCACGCCCCAACAGAACCAAACAGAACAGAACAGAACAGAAGCTGTGCCTTTAGTTAAGTTTTTAGATTGAAATTTATTGTAGTGATGGAACGTAACACCCTCTCTCTCTCTCCCTCTCTCACTCTAGTGCTCTCTCTCGCTCTCGCTCTGGCTGACAAAGTCAATTCCTTTGATTTGTGGCGCTTTTGCGTGCAATTTTTTAAATTGAAAATCACTGCCCTGCACAATCCTTTTTACATCCTGTGAGCTCAACGCTCACTGCGCCCAAATGAATTCGTTTCGTTTCGTTTCGTTTGCTCTGCTTTGCTTTTGCTTTAGTTTCTTTTCATTTCGATTCGTTTTTTTGTATTTTGTTGTATTCGGTTCTCTTTTTTTTTGTGGGAAATATGCACAGCGCGTATTTACTTTTATCGTGATTTATGCGCCACAATTGATATTGAGGTTAATAAATTGAAGGCTGCGTCTCGAACCAGAAACAGAAAAACACAGAACCAAAATCTGTGAATCTGTGAATCGAACTCAGTATCGAATAGAAAAAGCAAAGCAAAAGAAAAACGGAAACGACTCTTCAAATTGAGCTCAAGTGCAGCCAAGGCATTTTCAATTTCTATTTCTCAATTTTAAAGTTCATTTTTACAGCTTCAAATGTTGCTCTTCTTCTTGTTGTTGGTCGTTAACCGAAAAAAAGGTCATTTGACTATTTAACCCTTTTTTACGATACTCAATCCGATTCGGTTTCGGTTTCTGTTTTCCGTTTTTGTTTTTGCTTTATGACCGGCCCTCTGGCTGACCTTGACAAGCATCGTGTAGCGAACTGACTTCTAATGCTCACAGGATGTTTGGGTTTACAATTCCGGCTAACCTTTTTCTTATTTGTGTTTCCTTTTAAGCCCGCATTTTGCTCCGTCAAGACTGCCCTGAGGTCAATGCTTGCATATTTGACATACTTAACTGTCTCTCTTTTCTTTTTGAACCCTGCTCTCTCTCTGTCTCCCTCTTTCTGTCTCTCCCTCTCAGTTGGATATAACTTACCCGACTTCCCCACACAGTTTTGAGCCGCCTACCGAGGTGTTAAGTGAGGTCACACAATTCCTTGAACAGCTGTGCAAATGCAAATGGTATCAACTTACCTAAAAGAAATCAAAAGATATCTGAAAAGTACTCGAAAGAATAACACCTAACAACAGCAGACTCTATTAACAGACTTCATGAAGTAGAGTACATTAAATTTGTCGATAAATATAATTAAAATGTATTTAAAATTTGAAAAACTATTTGCCAAGCAACAGCAAACTTAGTTTCATTTAATAGGCTTTTCAAAGTGGATTGTATAAAGTATATTGGAGTAACTCAAATATTTTTAAAAATCCAAAATTATTTGGTTCAATTTATTGTAAGCATTAGAATTTGTATTTTTATAGAAATACAATATTTAATGTCAATATTGAAAACACAATATATTTTCTTATTACAATAATATATATCAAATATTTCTTATATTAAAAAGCTAATAAAATATAGTTTAATTCAGAAATTATCAGATATTCCAAATTATCCTATATAAAAATCTCATTTTGAAAAACACGTCTTCTTTTTATATATTTTTATTTATTTACAATTATATATCTAAAATAGTCTGCCAGTATATTCCTTCACAATATTGAGTTATCATTGCAAGATTGATTATACATAAAAACATTAAAGACTTTGATTAAAAAGAAATCTTAAAAATGTCAAAAAGGTTTAAGAATAGAAGGCAAATAATAATTCCATTAATAGTTCTACCATTTTTCGCAAATCATTTAAAATTAACGTTGAATTTATAAATCAGACAAAATATTGCATTTATTTTATACATTCTATAATGATCTTATTTTATTAACACCAAATTGACTTTATTAGAATAAAGCAAGTGACAAGTTAACTTTTTGCCTTATCCCAAGACTCGCTTCTCCCCAAAGAAACCACTCGAAGATTTCGAAAACTCTCCATCGATGATGATTGTAAAGTTGTGCGTGTGTTGGCCTCTTAACTCACTCCCTGAGCGTCTCATAAATATGATTTTAATCGATTTGCACAGACAACTCCACCAAAGTCTACCAAAAAACACACACAGTTCACACTCCTGCACATCCTTTTGGATAAACGGAGGAAACCAGGACATTTCAGCGTTCAAAGAGCCATTTGAAAACAATGAAAAAGCAATCAAATGGTAAAATTTTTCGGTTGCAAAAACTTACACACACTCACACACAAATTGTAAAGTTTTTGGAGAAAAAGTTTATTAGAAAGAGAGAGAGAGAGAGAGAAAAACCAAAAAACCGACAAAGGATAAAGGACAAAAAATATGCGAGTAGAAAATTTGCGCATATTTTGCATGGAGTTTTATAAAAAAGGGAAGAAAAAAGAATACTTAGAAATAAGAAACAACAACTGACAAGCGACTGAGTGCAAACTGCAAACAATTCGAGTTAATGTAAAAACAAGACGCTTAACCCCGCATGACCCCCGCATGCTTTCTCTACCCTCCCCTTCCCTTCTCTCCCCTCCCTCTGGTAACCCAATGCGGAGTTGCTTTGGAAGTGAGTCAAAGTTTTGTGTCGTTTGTATAATTTTCGACTGTCAAATAACTCGATATGTGTTGTTGTGTTTGCTGGCCGATAAACTGCTCTGTTTCTAGTTGGTCGATCGTCTCTTCCCTCCTCCCCCTCTCTTCCTCTTTGCTGCATTGTTGTTATCTGATTGCCAAAACTGCATTTGGCCCACACGACCTAACCTCAGACCTAACCCCAAAGGCGAAACTTCTCCTTGTCACTAGTTTTGTGTTTAGCAAAAAGTTTCGCTTCGTGCTTTAGCTTTAGCTTCAGCTTCAGCTTCAGCTTCAGCTTCAGCTTTGGCTTTAACTTTGCCAGAGTTGTCGCTCCATTTGGCTGCCTGTTGTTGCAGTTGGCCGATTACTCTGCTGCCCTTTTAGCCATGTTGTCTCCTTTGTCGTCGTCGTCGTCGTGTGTTGCACTCTGCAATTGTTCCGCACAGTTTGCTTGCCAGCGAATGTGGAAACTTTTTTCATTTGTAGCTGCCTCAAATGTATTGGAAAAGAGTTTGCAACATTCATTTTCGTAGCTAAGTGAATTGACCACAAGCCAAAATTCTCTACATCTCTTTCCCTATAATTTACGAACTTAATTAGGCCACTGACGGGCAAAATTTGTCTGGCATATTTATGACACTTAATATTAATATAGCCAACAAGTAGTACAATTTCCAATAAGTTCAACCCGCTGGCCATAAATTCTCATATTGCCTTTCTCACTCACTAAAATATATGTACAAATGTATATCTATCCATGCGGGTTATCTGGCAACTCTGGGGCAAAACAGTTTATCTCTCAGCACAGCCAACATAATTAGCTCTAAAATGGTGTGAATCATCTTCTGCTTCTCCGCAATTTATTGCCCTCATTACGTGCCGCTGTCGAGCTGTTTATATCTTAATTATTTTAATGGCTTATTATGATCAAAAAAAATACGAGCTCTCTTCTCTTCTCTGATAATGTCGCGTGATTGACAGACAATTGTTATACACACACTTCGATTGGCAAACATCTGCGATAATGATAAATGCGATACGGAATTATACTCGGACTTATAATAATACTAACAACATCGGTTTGGGGTCGATCATAAATCGTGTGTTATACTTATGGAAAATGAGATTTAATTGGACTACAAAACTGTGGCACGATCGGAATGGAATGTCTGGTGTTTGTAATTATTGCTCAATGATGACATTGATATTACCCTCAGAGAGAGAGAGAGAGAGAGATTGTCGTCGTCAACGCGTCGTTTAATTGAAATGCTGTCGCAATTGAGATGATCTTTGCCAGCGTGCAATCTTTTGCCATGATCAGTTTTACGACCCCAACTCGAGCTCATTAATTCTATGATCTTTGACTGTTTGGACTCTGATAAGCCACACAACAAGTTGTTGTTGACGATGATTGGCCTTGACTTTAACCAGCGATTGGAAAGTGTGCTATTTTTTTGTGTCGTTGTTGTTGTTGTCGTTGTTAAGAGTGATCTTCGTTCTATCCAGCCATGTCGATCTTTATCGCAGCCAAGTTTAAGATTGATGGCACTCGATGGCAAATCTTTCATGTTATGTCCAACGATTTATGAGCTTTAAATGGCTGCAACTCTCATTTGTAATCCACTGTCAATTGGCATGACGGGGCAAACAGAGTTTTCTCTCGCATCTCGGCTCTCGATTGAATTGTCAGCCATAGTGAGCCACCCAGCGAGTCAGTCAGTCAGTTAGTCAGTCCCTCAATACCGATTTCAACTGAAGTGAGCTGTTTAGCGCTCTCAATGAGCATTGACAGAGCTGCTGCTTCGGCTTTGGCTTGGCTAGTTAAGGAGAATTCTCCTGGGGGCTGCGACTGTGGAGAGGACAGGAGACTCTGAGGAGGTTGAGAAACAAACAAAGCGCAGACAATCAGTGCAGGTGATCAGCGACTGAAACAAAAGGCCAGCAGGAAAGGCAGCAAAGGAAGCAGAGAGAGAGAGAGGGAAGAGAGAGGAGAGCTGCCACCCAGAAAAATCACGATGTTGCAGCTTAAAGTTGTGGCGACTGACGAGCTGATGCATGGCCCGATAGTTGTTGCCTGCTCGACGGCAACAACGACAGCAGCAACACCTCTTGTTAGTTTTACTGATCATGATCAAGGCATCGACGTCGACGACAACAATAACAACTCGACTCCAGACTGAAGTTTGCTGCCCAGCGGCCAATTTGATTGAAACCACGACCAGATTTTCGTTGTCGCTCAATCACAAGAGGCGCGCGGGATGTTGTTTGCATCTTGCATGTTCTCTGTGTGTGTGGGTGTATGTATATGTGTGTGTGTGTATGGCAAGTAGAAGAAGAATGTTTTGTTGTCCTGGCCCACGACTTTGCTGCTCAGCGCACAAAGCAAACAAGCGAAGCATTGTAAGTTCATTAGCGGCCAAGCGCACGATTTACTCGAGCTTCGAGCTCTGCCACTAAAATTGGGATTGGGAATGGAGACTGCGACTGCGACTGCGACTGAATCGAAATGCATATAAACATGAGATTTTTGCAATGTCTACACATCCGAGACTGCAACTCCGCTTCCTAACTAGGCAAAAATCACTCATAGGCGGAGGCAAAAGCCACAAAACTGGCCACATGTGGTGCAGCTTACGCTCTTTCTCTTCTTGCTGCCAAACCGGCTCCAGCTCCAGCAGTCATGTTCTCTGTTCGTTGTTGTGATGCACGATCAAGCTCCACCGAGTGCTGGGGGCACCCTGCAGCTAAACAGCTCCCCACACACACACACACACACACAAACAAGCACAGGGTGTATTGAACCGGGCAGCGAAGCGTCCAAAGCCAAAAGTCAAAACGTGAGCCTGGATCTCGAGGTGTGCTGCCCATTAAACCTGCCTTGATCTTGCTATGTTTAGTGTGGCTGCTTCTTTCTCTCTTTCGCTCTCGCTCTTGCTTTTATCGCTCTTTTAGTAGCGAACGACGCTAACAAGGCAGCCGGAGGAAGAAGAGGCAGAGCAGCAACTGGGCAACTCGTTAGGAGCACAACTCGACGACGACGTCGACGGCGGCGTTATCTGGTAACAACGTGTTACGAATTACTTTTAACAAGACCCTTAGCAGATAAAAACCTGAAAACCGGTCGACAACACACACACACACGCACAAAATATATTATGAGAGAGCCCAACCAGCAACAGAGAGCGAAGAGCACAAGAGCGCAGCTCTCGCACGCACTGCAAAAACGTGCGCTCATTAGCAAGACAGTCCGAGCAAGCGAGAGAGAGAGAGAAAGCACATACAGGAAGACCTTGCAATTAACGCAGTGTACTTTTTGGGCTAGTTCCTGTGTTTGTCATGCACTGATAGGCTCCCGGGAGTGTGTAATGAATGCATTGCGGCTAATGATGAGAGAGAGAGTGTGAACACCCTGTATGCGAAACGTGCTTCAATCAGCATCAGCAACATGAACATCAATCTGCACCTCACTCACCCACCACCTTGTTCCTCCTGGCTGTATGACAGCAGGGTGCAATGCTTAAGCAACGCACGTTCAAAGAAAGCAACAAAAAAAAGTGAGAGACAGAAAGAAAGAGAGCGTACGCACGTAGAGAGAGTGCAAAACCAGAAAATATGCGAAAGAAACGCAGCCTAACGAGGGGGAGGTTGCAGGCAGCATTGCACATGTGTGTGCTGTCTCAACGCAAAACTGTCATTTCATTCACATTTGTCAACTGGGTGGAAGCCTGGGGGGGTTGGGAAAAGTGAAAGTTTGCCAAAGGGAACATCAACTAATGAGCAACCACATCGAATGTCAACAGCTGCACTGCCAAAAATATTGCCAGGAAACCTTTAAGTTCCATTTATGAATCACAAACAAAATTAAGATCCAGTAATTCAATTTGAATTTGACTTGCAAAAAATTAAGTTGCAATAATTGCTGTTATTTTCTGTATATTCCATTTCCTAATATTTAATTTATATTTAAATATTCAATACAAGAAATCTTTCACTGCATTTTTCTATACACATGTCTTTGGTATGCATTTATCGCATGCTTTAAACTACTTGCTTCGCTGTCCTGGCACTTGTAGCGGGTCTTTAAAATTTCGAGCCATCGCAGCAACCGTTTCAATTTCCAATTATCGCATGCTATAAACAACACAGAGCAATACCTTTGGCACTTGCTCTTTAACGCTCTCGCAACGCACTCTCTCTCTCCGGCAGTTTCTCTCACATAAAGTGCGCTCTCCACTGTGCTCTGCGCGCACAGCGAGCACAACTCGTTGGGTTGCGTCGCCTCAGTTTGTTTTCGACGATCGCAGCGTTTGGTGGTGTCGCGCACGTTGTTTGTACCAACCAACACTCGAGAGACTCGCTCGCGTCTGTTTCCCCAAAATCGGTTTGACAATTGCGCGATTGCGAAGCGAGTGCCTTAATTACACCTTTGCAACTTCAATTAATCAATAAAAGCACAAAACGAATGAAAAACGGTAAAGACTGCTCTTGTTGTGTATCTGTAAGATACGAAAGCATTTGTCGTGTTTTTTTGTGGCTCGGCAAATGAGCTGCCATTATTATTATCATCGTAGCATAGTGTAAACGAGCGACGAAAATACAAAGTATAAAATATAATAAATAAGCAACAAATAAAGGCTGTCATAAATTAAAAAGAAGTTAATAAAACAGCCGCCAAGTGGCATCTCATAACAAGACGACCATGCTGAGAAGTTGTTGTTGTCGATGTTGTTGTTGCTGTTTCTGTTGCTGAGGCAAAACGAGTTATGAAAATACAAATTGTTGTATCTCTCTAAACTGAGTGCGTGTGAGTGTGTCTACTATAGAAAACAAAACAAAATAACGAAACAAAAATAACAAAAAAAAAAAAAGCAAAAGAAACAAGATTTGTCGCGTGTTTTTTTGTTGTTGCTTTGGTGATCTGTGATCGATGACGACGACAAGCGTCAACTGAAAATTGGATTTTTGGCGCTCATCTCCCCCAGCCATCCGCCTCATAGATCTCGCAGAGATCTTGCAGAGAGCTGTCGCCTGTCTACTTCAAGCTGACACCTATCCGCATTGCTGAGTACTCGTCGTGTCTAAACGAGAGTGTGTCGAGATATCTCAACAACATTTTGGCGCTACATGAAATTTTAATTAAAAAATCTGTCCAAAAATAAAGTCAAATTACTTTGCACCCAAAAGTATCTGTATCTGCAACTGCAATTGCTTCGCCATCGTTGTCGTCGTTGTCGTCTTGTGAAATTGGATTAACTGTGACAGTTGCAAGGCGCTTTTTAATTACCACGACACGTCTGGGATTACCAACAACAACAACAATCCGAGAAGCAGTATCAAATCTCAGCAGCAGGTATGTGTGACAGTGAAAATGCCACCAACCACACAGCAGCACAGCATCAGATACAAATGTATCTTTTGCAGTCATGGGAGCCAAAACGTTGACTGTCAATTTCATAATTTGCAATGTGTCAACTCTGGCAAAACTGGCAATGGAAAATATTTGAGAAATGTTTAGAAAAGTGTCTAAGAAAATGATTTATGTATTCTAACATAGAAGATGGATTGTACTTGATATTTGCGCTGTATTAATGCGATTCTTTCATTACGCATGTTACACTAAATAAACGTAATCGATTAGCAGACAACATTTAGTGAACTCTCTCTCTCTTTCCCTCTCGCTCTTAACTTAAACATTTCAATCCATTTTCCACGTTAACTTCTGTCAAAAGCACAACAATATCATAACACATATAGACGGCAGATATATTCGTGTTTCTCTACGTTTTTTGGTAGCCCTCTTATCTCTGCCCATTTTTGTTGATTTCGATTTCCTACCTAGTGTGTGTGTGTGTGTGTGTTGCTCACCTTTCGTTTCCACATTCGTTTAGTTTCGTTTTTCCAGCTTTTGTTTACCCAACAAAGAGTTCAAGAAGCGAGCACAGAAATACGAGTGTGTGTGGTTGTATTTCTGTGTTTTTTTTTTTTTTACTACTACGAATCAATATTGCTGTCAAAAAAAAAAAAAAGGGAAAAAGTAACTGGAATCTTATCTCTGTGCTCGGTGCTCGGTGCGTGGCTGCCATGAACATTATTTCATTATTTGTTGTCAAAGTTTTTGGCTGCCGTATCGACTACTCTTTGACTACTCCACAATCATTTCGTATATTTTTTTGTTTTGTGTTTTTGGGGCCACAGTCAGGTTGAAGCTACCTGGTTCGGATCTCATTAATCTGCCAGCGAACAAGCTAAGAGCAAGAGAGAGAGAGAAAGATACAGATTTAACTACAACTAGCGATAGCATCTTTCGGTTGTTGCATTTTCATTTGGAAAATTATAGTTTTTGTGGTCATAAATTATGCGTAACGTGACACCTTTCTCGATGCAGGTTTCTTTTTTTTTTATGTTTTCTTGAACGAGGATCGAGTTTTTTTATTGGTCGCTGTGGCACGAAAATGATTTCATTAAATTTCAGTTAAATGCAACAATAAAAAGACAAATAAAGAAGAACAGACGCGCTCAAGGCCAGGCCAAAGGAAGTAGCTAAAGGTGTTGCACGAATGCCCGCCCGAGCAACCAAAAATATCAATTTACATACAACAGTCCAATGGCCTGGAAATGAAACGAGGACTGAAACTGCGACTCAGACTTCGACTGCGACTTCGACTTGGACTTGGAATTGGACTTGGACTGCCTGCTGGCTGAGTGAACATGGGACATCATGCGGTGCGCAGTTTTCTCTCGAGTTTCTTTTTAGTATTTTTTTTTTTTTGCAGCCCGCACATTGCAATGCGAAATATTGCGCACAGTCAGCAGAGAAGGATCGCAGCGATCGCAGGCTCGCAGGGACTTCATGCTGTGGCGACACTCAAATGCCAGACGAGACTCGCCTTTGACTTTGTCATATGCCTCGTTTGGTTCGCTTTTGACCGCCCGCAGATCTTGTCCTGCCCTCCGCTTCCACCCCTCGCTCTGCACTGCTCTTGACTGAACAGGTGATCAGTTTACAAACGCTTCGCTCCTTTTGCTACCTGGCTAAGATCATAAATTTTGTTAGCGTCCCTTGGCTCTGTTTTATTGCCCGTTCTCAGTCTGCGTCTTGGCCATAAATTTGTGGCCCTGGTCTTGACTTTTTTTTTGGTGTTCTTTTGTGTGTGTGTGTGTGTGTGTGTAACTTGCTCAATTCGCTTTTGGGTGTCTCGCGCTTAATTGTGCGGATTATCTGAGTTCTTTCTTCATTCCCCACTCACAGAAATAGCTGCAAAATTTATTGACAAGCGCATTGACACTCCGTCACTTTGTCAGTCAGTCAGTCAGTTGTCTTGTCAGCCAGTTAAGTTGTCAATTTGGTATCCTGTTTAACATTTCTCTCAGCCAGCTGTCACTCTTGGGCGCTAATGTCGCATACTAATGCGATATCGAGATCGCCTCAGCTATATCTTTTGTATTTCATGCGCATTCTGTTGACAACAAAACTAGCGAGAAAAACTAATTTCAAATATGGTTTTAGATGGCAAAAAACGACTGATGTCAATCTAGTATAATTTATGCTCTATGGTATATTTGAGGTGTAATAGTATATCGATTTACAAAATATACCATTTAGTACACATTCGACTGTAGTTTTATTACTCATTTTATTTAAATATTTATGAACTTACTTGCGTATTTTAAGGTTTATCTGTAGTTACTTGATTGATGAAAAATATTCGATACTTTTTCCCTATATATTTTGATATATTACTGAAATATTTTGATATATTAGTTAACTCAATTGTTGCACAGAAACTTGGACAAAAATAGCTAGAAAAACTAATTTAAAATATGATTTTATTTTCACGTTTTTCAATGCCTTTTAATTACGGTTATTTAATACTACACATTATGCTGTCAACATCTGGCTGCAACATTAGGTTGCACCCAATTTGGTGGCACACAACACTCGTTGCACTGCTTCCCAGGCTCAGCACTCGACTTTGCCCTTAATTATTGCTGGCCACAGAAGAATATTGTCTTTTGGGCTGTCGTGTTATTATTGACAAACAAGTTGTACTTATTGCCCAGGCTATAGCTATAGGGAATTGGTATTGGAATTGGAATTGGATATATTGAACTCGCTCAGTTTTGTGCCCTGCTCAACGAGCTCACGTTGCAAGCCGCACATTGGACAACCAATAATTTTCAGTCAACCTGAACGCGACCCTCATAATTATAAAACCATTTCAGAAGAGAAGAAAAAAAACAACACGATGAAGAGGACGCTTGTTGTTTAAACAACAAGAAGAACATCAACCACACAGCATATTGATTAATTTTTTCTCCCTTTGCCCGCAGAAAAGCAGAGAAGTGAAGAGCAGAGAGATGAGCATGAAAGTCAAGTCAAGTCCGAGGCGAGAGCCAAAAACCGTTCATCAACTGAAACTGGCCAAGTCAACATTGCCGTGTGCTGCAATTCATCAAACTCCATCTCCATCCTCTTGGCTCTTCTTTGTTCTTGGTTCATCCATTTGCCATGTGTTCACCTCTCGCTTCCTCTCTTCACATCTCTTCTCTCTCTCTCTCTCTCTCTCTCTCTCTCTCAACTTGTAGCTCGTTTGTTTGATTTATTTTGCAGCTCCTTCAATTTTCGTTTTGGGCTGCGCAGCTCAGTCATATCATTAGCCCTGCTTGAGGTAGTTTCTCCCCCTCTTCTTCTCCTCTTCTTCTTCGTTGTGGTTAGCCAGGCCCGAAATCAATTTGACATGATTGCATTGATCATAATTTTCTGGTGCCTTCATCGATTTCTATACTTCTCTTCGGGCGCTTTTCGCTGCCTATTTGTTTTTCTACTCATCTTGTTGTTGTTTTTTTCCACTCGTTTTTTTTTTGTAGACTCGTGTGTTTGTCTATTAGTCGCTTTCGGCTCTCGTTTTGAATGGAGCTTCAAACAATTAGCCACGGACATTTATTTAAATCATTTTGAAAATTCTGCCAAGTTTCGTTGTGTGTAAAGTTTTGCGGCGTCTTTTTAAGTATGAACTTTAGCGCGATTTTTTTTGTCAGTTTTTTGATAATTTTGTGTTTAAGCCATGGCCAAAACGTTTGCTGATTGTTTGTCTTTGTCCAATAACAAGGCGTCAAATTGAGTTTTAATGGCACTTTTGCTAAATGCTCTTTGTTTATGAGGGTTTTCATTTATTTATTTCGTTTTCGAAATTGATTTTTGTGTGTGTTAGTTTGGCAATTATTAGGCAAGAGCCTAATGAGATCTTCTTTTTTGCTTCTCGCTTATTACTTACCTAGATATTTTTTGTTGCTGCTGTTGTTGCTACTTTTGGCATTTTGTCTCGCAGTTCAATCAATTCTTTTCATTGTGTTTATCGAAACATTTATTATGCATCGTTTTTTTTCATTTTTTTGATTTTTTGGTTGAACACACACAACAAGCTATCAATTTTTCAGCATTCGTATCTGGCAGATACATCAAACTAAACAACCAAAGCGAAGACAACAATAAAGAGTGCTGACAACAACACTAAAAACTTGTTGCTGTTGTTGTCGTGTTGTTGTTGTTGTTGTTGTTGTTGGTGCTAACTGTGTCGCCAAAGTTGTCGTTGTTCTCTGTTGTTCTCCTTCGCGTTGCTGTTGCTGTTGCTGTCGTCGTCGTCGTCGTTGTGCAGATAAATTCCATAAAACTAAAACGACGACTACCTAAACAACAACAACAACAACAACAACAATGACAACAGCAACAACACTGACAACAACAACACGCTGGTTGCTGACGCTATCGTGGCGCAGCGAGCGGAGAACTGATGATGATTTATGAGCGTCAGAAATCAAGTAGAAAATTACGGTAATAGAACAGCGGGGCGCTGAAGTCAGCCCATGCCCTGAACCCCTCTCCCCCTCCCCCATCTCCACTCTCCACTCTTCTCTGGCTGCCACAGCGAGGTAGACAAACAGAAGAACTCTAAAATACAAATACAAAACACATACAAAACGAAACGTCGACGACGTCGACGTCGCTTTATTGAGCAATTTTAACTAGAATTTATTTTTGGTCGTCATAGAAAAATTATTGTCGAAACAGCAAACGAACGATGAAAACATTTTCTAAACACCAAAAAATATAAATAATAGCATAGAGAGCGTGTTGTTGTTGTTTTGTTTAATATGCTCATTGATAGTGCAAATATTGAGCATACGCCTAGTTGAGCAATTTGCATTTAAATGAATGGTGGGGAGAACCGAAAGTGTCAGTTATAAATCCAGCTGGCGCGACATGTGGGTGAAGCTCTCTCACCTCCTCTTCCCTCTTCCCACTCCCTCTACCTTCCCTTTTCATCGCTCTCTAATTCATTTAGCAGCAGCAACAACAAGAAGAACAACAACAACGACAACCAAATGACACCTTGTTAGGGGTTTGACTTATGGTCTTTCATTTTCTTATTCAACATTCTACATTCTGTGTGTGTGTGCGTGTGCGTGTGTGTGTGTGTATTTTAGCTGGAAATGTAGCGACTAGGTGTTAATTTTGTTTGAAGAACAAATACTCGAAAAAAGCTAAAGAAAAATACGAGTTTAAAATGAAATTTAACAAGCCGAAAACAAGACGAAAATTTAATATGTAAATCTAGATTGAGACAATATTTATTTAGATTTTGCAGGACATCGCAGACGGTTCTAATGAAACGTTTTAATTAAATTGAACCGCTGCAGCTGCATTGCTTCCATTGAAATCAGTTAAGGATAACAAAGAAAAAAAGAGAAAAGAAATTAAATGAAGAAAATGATGAACACAACAAGACAAAAAAATCAGTAAGAAAGCTACAGTTGAGTGTGCTTGACTTGGAAATACCCGCTCTTTCAATTATACCAAATTAATATACTGCAAATATAGTGAAATATACCAAATGTTGTGTTTGGTATGTTGTATGTAGTACTATATTTAATATATACAGTATAAAGTACAAAATATACCCAAAGTTATATTTGGTATTTTGATATAGAAGTTCATTCAAAATATACCATAGAGTACAAAATATATATTTTCAATGAGAACCACATTCCAAAATTTTAACCAATTAATATACCACATAAATACTAAAATATACCGAAAGTTATATTTGGTATATTTTATATATATACTACATTCAAAATATACCATAGAGCACAAAATATTCCAGATTGTCAGCCGAAGTTCACAGCTACCTATTTTCATTAACAACATATTCCATAATTATACCAAAATTAATATACCCCAAAATACTGAAATATACCAAAAGTTATATTTGGTATATTGATAAAGTACTACATTCAAAATATACCATAGAGCACAACACATACCATATTGTCAGCCGAAGTTCAATATCTTCTAGTCTCTGAGATTCAGTTTTTCATATGGACAGACAGACTAAAATATAGATGGACATGGCTAAATCTACTCGTCTGTTGACGCTGCTCAAGAATATATATATAAATACTTCGAAGATGCCTCCTTCTGCACAAAGTTATAATACCCTTCTAGCCTATGGATAGCGGGTATACAAAGTCTGCACAAGTTTAAGCAGAATTCAGTTGAAGGAGTCGAGAGTTGAGAGTCAGGCATCATTAATTCTCACCCAAGTGTGCTCGTTTAAGATCTGCGCATATTTCCAATTAAAGCAACTTGCAACTCTAATGAACTTGAAGATATCAATCTACGCGCTGTTAACCCTAAAAAACCGCAGACAGTCTGACGAAGTTCAGCAAAAGGCAGCGAGAAATCAACAAGGAGAACGGACCAAAAAAAAAAAAAAATGTCAAGCTAATTAAAATGAAAACAGCGCAGAGCAGAAAAGGAGAAGGGAAAAGGAGAGGAAAGAGTGAAAAGTGGAGCTGAGGCATGCAATATAATTCATAAAAGTGTTCAGGCTACAAAGATGCAAGTGAATTAATTTAAATGATGACCAAAAATAGCTGCAATAGATAGATACAACTATGTAGATACATTTGTGCATTACACATGTATCCAGCAGATACAACAGATACGCATCTCTGCGCTGCACTCACACGCACAACACGGGTGTGTGTGTGTGTGTGTGTGTGTGAGTGTGTGCAAAGGAAGCGCGTTAAAACAAACAAAAACATATTTTTCTTATAAACAGACACGAGAACCGAAACGAAATGAAACGAAATTATTTTATTTGAGTCTCCAGTCTATACGCGCAGGTTCTTTCTTTTGTATCTGTATCTGTATCTGAATCTGCAGCTGTGCATGTGTGTCTGAGAGTGTGTGTATCTTTCTCTCTGGCATCGAAACATAATTAATTTCTGTTTGTTTAAGGTCTGGGCCTGGTCTGACTGCTGCTTCCTGCGCTCTCTACGACCGATGACTTTTATTTGTTTTTTGTTGCCGTTGCCGTTGCCTTTTCTCCCGATGCGATGCGATGCATGCCTTGTGTTTGTGCTCCTTGAGCTTCATTGGAATTTCAATTTGAAAAGATACAATACATATTCATTGTCGTCGTCGCCGTCTCTTGGCTCGTCTCGTGTTGAGCATTTAAATTTGTAGTCATAAATTTTTGCAAACGTCATAAATTAAACATTTGGAAACTGATACGTTTTTGCCGTTCTGTTTTTAAATGAGTTTATGATCGCATTTTGTTTATACTCTTTCACATATATATTGACGACGTTGACATTCGACCACAAGCGGAGGAGAGACTTTTACTAAAAAAAACTTTATCGAGTAAGCGACGCACCCCGCAAAATATTTTGCCATAAATTATGCGCTTAATTAATTGGCCTGCCACATGACAGAGAAGCAAAGCCAAGGCAAAGCCAGAGACGACTCTGCTTGCCCAGAGTCGCCCATTTAATTAGCCAAAAAGAGCATCCCAATGGAGTCTTCACAATCTCAGCTCTCTCATCTTATTTCAACTCGTCTGGCATTGGCAGGTTGTATTTTTTTGTATTTTTTTTTTTGGTTCGTCTTTAGCTTGCTTAGATTTCTTTTGAAATATCTTTTTTATGTCGGAACAATTTGAATTCGAATTTCGTTTGGCATTTCTGGGAATTTGATTTGTGAGCGTTGTCATGTCGCGTCGTAGAGAAAAAGACACATGATTTATATGAATCGCCTGACACAATCGCCTGAGAATCTCGCGCCTCGTGCTTATCTCACAGCATGATCATAATCTATTAACTATGCGCATGTCAAAACGTATTTGGTCATTAATCTAAGCGCCAAAAGAAAAAAGATTGCCCAGATACATGACATTATCGCAACACTGCTAGAAAAACGCATTGCGAAAGCGGTTTGTATCTGATAGATACATTTTTTGCTTTGACTTTAATTAAAATCAAAGTTACTTTCAATCTAATCATGTTTCTATTAAGTGACAACAAGTTGCTAGATTTTATTTGTTTCATAGTTTGGCAATCGGTTTTTTTTTGTATTTTTTAATTAAACAATAGCGCCAACGTTTATAATTAAAAAATTGTCATTTTGTTGTCGTTTGCCTAACTTTATCAACTCGAAGCTGCTTACACTAGAGATTACAACTGGCAAATTGAAGGTGTGCGAGGAAGGAGCTCGAATCAAAGGCGGCAAAAGATACTTTTGTCATGGTTGTTGTTGTTGTTGTTGCTCGACTTATCTGCAAGTGCGTGGTTAGGCAAATCTTACACCCACACACACATTTGTATCTGTATCTGTATCTGTATCTGTATCTGCACTTGTATCTGTATCTGCGCTTCGTCTGCTTGCCTTTTATTTTGTTTTCCTTCTTTTTTTTTGTTTTTGTCGCGCGCTGATTAAACTTGCATTATGGCATTCAAAGAGTGCCGTTAAAGCAAATACAACAACAACAAACAAGGGGCTGTCTTTAATAAGAAATAAAAACAAAAAGTTAATTAAATTGTAAGCGTAGTGTTGCTGTTGTCCCCTCTCCCCTTTTCTTCCCTTTGCCCCCGCTTCACTCGCTCACTCGCTGTGCACACGCAACTTCTTCATCATCTGCGGCGTTGCCCTTAATCCCATGGCGTGATTAAAGTAGTCCAGCGTCTCCTCCACCTCCCTCTCACTCTTTGTCTATTTTGCCCCCTCTGCCTTTTCCTGTTTGTATTCCAATTGTCTGTTTGCCCAAGAGTCGCTGCCGCTGCCGCGCTTTTGAAGTGTGGCTCTCGCCTAACTTGCAACATGGAACAGCTACTACAATTGTCTTTGTGCTGCTCGCTTGCCCCATTCATTAGCTAAATATTAACATATTATTTGCCTAGGCGGCACATAATTCAGGCCACAATTTAGCCGTCTAAGCCAGCCAACAACTCTTTTTCTTCTAGCCGCCCTCGCGGCACTTGACTTTCAACTCCATTTCCCCCCCTCTCTCTCAATTTTAGGGCACATTCTTTGGGACACAGCCTGTAAATTATGTCGCATTACTCCTTTCTCCATTTTCCTATTTCGTTGTTCGTTTTTTCGTGACCAGTTTTTTACGCCATTTTCCGGGTTGCCTGTCACAACATAAATCAGTCGCAGCAACAACGCGACGTTTTTCCCTGAGCTCATCAACGTTTTACGCTCATTACATAATTAAGTTGTACTGCTTTTAATAATTTCTAATTAAAATTTTATAAACATTCTTTTACGATGATCATCAACAACAACAACGACAAAGTGACTTTCGTTTTATGTTTTTTTTTTCGGTAGCTTAAGCTGTGTCAATATAAAAACTTCAGATAAACTTATCAGAGCAACTTTTCTTTTCTTGCATCTCATTACAGCTGAGCAATATTTCTTTATTGAGGCTCGAGTCATCTTCAAAAAAAAAAAAACAACGCTAAGGAAAATCACAACGGAATGGAAAAAATGGTAAGTTCATTTACATACCTACAAAGAAAATTTCCAATTATTTTCCGCGTATATTAAATAATAAAAGAAGAACAAAATCGTGTCTTAGTCGCTGCTAATCTTAATTAAAACACGCTCTCAGAGAGGTAAAAAAAAAAAAACTTTTTCGAATTTGCAGTCATAATCAGGCTGTCGTGTGCAATTTCATCTTGGTTTCGTTTCGTGTTCATAGACCAAAAACTTGACCTTAGCCAAGCGAACTGCCAACTGCCAACTGACAACTACCAACTGCCGACTGCTGTTGCCCCTTTGGCTACTTCATTGCGCTTACTTTGCCACAACCAGGCAAGAGAGACTGAGACTGAGACTTAGACTGAGAGCAGGCTTTTGTAGTTGCTGGAAATGCTGGAAAAAAACGACTGACCCTGTGCAATTGACCATGCTGAGGCTAAGTCGCAGTCTCAGCCACAGACTGCAGTTGTTGTTGTTATTGTTGTTGTTGTTCGAGTCGTCTCCGTCGTCAGATACTTTTCAACGCCAATTTTGCTCTTCAAAATGTGGCATCCTTTAGCTAGAGCTCTTGCAACTGTTGTTGCCGTGGGCGATGCATTGCAGACGCGACTTGTTGCCCCATTGTTGCTTACCCTTTTGCACAAACAGTCTGAGAAAACAACTCAACTGCGAAATACCTGCTATAAAAATTACATACATGATTTTTGTTATAGCAATTTCTTAAATTACTTCGTAAACAGATTAGCAAGCATTTGGTATGTGTATTTAGATTTAAATTTACTTAAACTATTACTCAATAATAAACAAATTCTTGGCAAGAATTTTGAATGTTTATCTGAAAATCTGCTGCAAAACTTATTTAATTATTTTTATATTTTCTTATTTGAGTGTATAAATTTTGAAACAAATTTTAATAATGACTGTTTGTAACCATTACATGAACATTGTTTCGGAATGTGTTAAATTTAGCTTTTCTAGTTTCAAAGATTTTAATATTTGGTATATACATTGTTTTTATATTTTTTTAATTTAAGAGGTTAGGATGCAACGTATCTTAATTCTGTAGCAATCTTTAATTATGTAGAGCCTATACAAAGATTGTCTCCAAATTTCATAGCTCTAGCTCTTATAGTTGTAGAGAATTAGGTATTTATATTAACGGACAGACAGCCAGACGGATTAACTTCGTAACTTTTCGTGCTGATTAAGTATTAACATTATATGAAGACTCCTTTTGTTCTATTGTTATACATTTGCATAGCACACTAAATTGTTATACCCTTGCTACACTTTTGGTTAACGGATATCAAAATATCCCACAAAACATTCACACACATTGAATCCAAACTGCAGACTCGAGTCGAGATTCTGAGACACGGCCTCGGCTTCAGCTTCAGCCTCAGTCTCAGCCTCCGTTGGAGTCTCGTGCATATCTCTTGCCACTTTAACGTTAACGAGCTGTTGACTTCTTTCTGCTCGCCGACAGCTGAGTTGAGTGCAGAGGCATTCACAACTGCTGTTGTTGCTGCTCTCCTGTCTCTCTATCTTGCTCCATCTTTCACCTCCACATCTGCTCTTCTTCTTTTTTTTTTTTTTTTTTTGCTGTGCCTTCGTAGCATCTTCATCATTTACCGCGTCTCTGCTTTAATGTTTTGCTTCTGCATGCAAAATATCCTTTAGCTACCGCTCTCTCACTCTCTCACACTCTCTCTGTCTCTCGCTTCATCACTGTCTGAGTTGGCAGGCGTTTCAATCTAGTTAACATGCTCCCCTCAATCTCTGTCGTGCTTCGCTTTTGTGGCTCATTTGTTATGCGAGGCGCTATCAAAATGTTCTCGTAATTAAACATGAAAATATTTCCATAAATGCGTCTCAGCCGATCATCTTCAACTTACACCCAAAACAAAAAATAAAAAAAATAAAAACGCGCATTGATTTCTTGCCTTGTTTACTAAAATTTCTGTTCAACCAAAAAAAAAATCCCAAAAAAATACAATAATTAATTAAATATGCCAAACATGCCGCGCTGTTCAATTCTCAGTACAAAACAAAAAGCACAGAGAAACTCTCAGCATGTGGCGCTGTTGTCTCTCTCTCTCTCTCTCTCTCTCTCTCTCTCTCTTTTCTCTTTGAGTCTCAACTGATGGCAGACATTTAAATTTACAGTTAATTGAATTATAATTGTGTGTGCCTAACCCTCCCCTGATCTGTGGCTGCCTCTCTTCAAATTGATCACGATCCATGTCGAGCAGTCAATCAATGCTCAAAAATGTATTTCCATATTTTTTGTCTATTTGTTTTGTTTATTTATGTACCGAATGGGTTCGGCCTTTAATTGGAAATGCCACTGTAGTAGGCACAAAAAAATGGGCAAGGCTCGAAAGGGGGCGAGCTGTGTTATGTTATGTGTATATGTACATATGTACGTAGGAGTGGAGGCATGTCGATGACTGATATCGACAAGGCAGATAAATTATTCGATATTCGACACGAGATGCAAGCAGCAGCAGAAGAAAGCTTAAAGAACTTGCTCAATCACTCAATCCACATGTTGTACGCTTTCTTTCGGCTAATTATAAAATCAGGGATTCCCTTGTATATGTGAAGAATACATAAATATAAATATCATTTAATCTTTTGAGATTATAGGCATCTCTATCCGATAGAGATTCGGAAGACGAAGCAAAGACTTTTAATCATTCAGCACATTTCTGTTTTAATTTAAGCGTCCATAAAATTTTATTATAAAGAATTAATCTAAATAGCTAAAGAGAAATAACTAAATATTAACTCTAATAATACCCGTTAAAGCAGTTCTAAAAATTTAATTTATAAACTGAAATATAACTTTCATAAAGGTAAAGTCATCTGCAAACAGAGATGATTTTCAAAGTATCCCACCAAAAAAAAAGAACAAGAAACTAATGAAGCTGTAGTCATAAAGATTAGTAAGTGCGAGTACTATGAAAATATATGTTCTGCTATTAAACTAATGTTGACACAGCGAGTGAGAGGTGTAAGTTAGATAGAGATACATAGAGTACCAGAAGAGCAGAGCTAGCCACATTATGCTAATCATTAATTAGATCTACATGCGTTATACAATTAAATGAGACTGTTTTCGGTAATAGTATTTTTTGGGTACAATTCCATAGAAGTAAAGCGACCAGAATGTTTCCCACGAGATGCAACATTGGGCCATAGAATAGAAGAGTAGCTGCTGGAAAGCACACGCACACACACACACATACAAAGTGTGTCGTGTCTCTCTCTTTTGGAGTTGCCATTACATCATTTAATGTCTTATATGACATCTGGTACGCCCATTACCTGACATTAATTGACAATGTGCGACGGCAGTAAAAAGCCCAGCACAGCCAACTTTATGGCTAATATAAAAAAGTGTCGAAAGTTGCCAAAGAGTCAACGAGACGAGACTCGAGCAAAGAACGATGACGCATAAAAGTTGCCTCAAGTTCCTTAAACCAATAGAGCAGCAAGAAGACATCAAGCAGCTGAGTGCGAGTGTACTCACATATGCGTGTGTGTGTGTGAGCTATGATTCGCAATGCCAAAATGTCTCTCCCTTTCTCTCTCTCTCGCTCTCTCGCTCTTGCTGGCAAACTGCCATAAAAACTGACGCCGTTTTTGCGTAGTCTGCTTTTGGGCTCATGAAAGCAACGCAACGCAGACTGGCGACATCGCCACAACCGCTGTTAATAACTCTGCAGTCTGTTGTCTATGTTTTGTAGTCTGTCAAGGCTTAGGCTCGTGCTTCTCACACCTTTGATGCCAGCTACTTGCACGGTTCAATTGAAACGCCTCGACGGCGTCAATCTAAACAAAATCGAGCCCAAAGAAGTTGTGCCCTACGGCATCTGATGAGATGTATGTGGAAGTGAAAGTGGTATAGAGGAGGGGGCTGGGGTAGGGGTGAGGTGGCACCACCCGTCGCGTCAACTGTTGTGTGCATCATCATCCAACATTGAACATCCCTTGGTGCTGTTTCCGCCCAACAAATTGCTGATTGCTTTAGCTGTTGAAATGCGCTTGAAAAAATAAACCAAAACTCAAGAAAAACGCATAAATTATTTGCAGCAGTGTGCGTGGGAGTGGGGAAGGGGGGTGCGAGCAAATTAAGGTGACCATATGTGGCCGCAGGGCAGAAGCCCCCGACTGTGTGTGTGCATGTGTTTGTGTGTGTGTATGTGCCTCATTCAAGCAAGTGAAGCAAGAAAAACAGTACATAAAATCAACAAACAGCCACGAAAAGATGCGAGAAAAAAACAACAACAACAACAGCAGCAAGAACAACATTTGAAATGCTATGGAATGGAATTCCTGCACGCGTTTGCTTTCGTGTTTCAAATAAACTTCGAAATGCATAAATAGTTTACAACAATAACAAGCAGCAGCAGAAGCAGTAGCAGTAACAGAAGCAACGGCATGAAGAACAACAGGAACAAGTGCGTTGATTGCCGGCAGCCTGCACTTTCCAAAGTATAACAATGCTAAAGAAGCGTGGGCTGCCTTCTCCTCCCTCTCGTCTTTTGCTCTCGATCTCCATCAGTTGCCGCGTGCCGCGGCTATTTTAAAGAACTCTCGCATCGTCTGCCACTGCAGCCGGATGATGATGCCAAGAGTTCATTGCATTCGTGGCTGCTCCATCCATACACACACACACACACACACACACGCCCCCTCATGTACTCTTCTTCCCCTCTCATTTGGCTGCTCATTTAACGCATCGATGGGAGCACGTCTGGCCATTTTGCAATTGGCAATTGGCACAACTACAGCCCCAAAAAAAAAATATAAAATACTCGCAGTCGTCGCCATTTTGGTATTTAGTATGCAAGATGTGCAGCATGTTATCGATAATGAGCTCAATTATCGAGCAAATTTCAAACCAGAGCTGCTTCTCAAGCAGGCAAATCTTATCGATAATTAGCGTTGTCATCGAAGAGCATAGATGGCGCTGCTAAAGTGCAATATCGAATAAGTAAAGCTCAAGTTGCAAAGATGTTTTTCAGCGAATTCACTGCGTGTGTGTTCTAAGATATTGTGAGTTTCCTTAGTTTCTAGAATTGTTGTCATGATTTCAATTAACATATTTTTAAATGCAGCATCTGCATGACAACTGCCTTGCAGGAGACACACACAAACACAGCTGCTGTTGCTTTCTCTAAGAGTTGCACAGAGTTTACAATGTGTACTCAAAGTAATTTCATACATAAAATTGGCGGAACCAACTTCAACTCGTCGCGTCTCGGCAGGAGTTTGGTCTGCTGAAGAACCTGCGCATAATTTTTTTGATTGACAAGCGCCCAGGCAGCAGCAACAAGAGGCAAGAGGCAATGCCATGTCTGCTGTTGTAGTTGTTGATGTTTTTGTTGTTGTTGTTGTTGGTTGAGGACAACAACAAAATATGTAAAAAACATATAAAAATAGAAGCAGGCATGAAGGTAGAACTCGAAAAACCAAGTTTCCACTGGCCCATTAGCATTTCTGCCACATATGGCAGGCAAATGGAGGAACCCAATGAAACATACACAATGCAGGCAAGCAGACAGACAACGACAACAGCGAGAGGCCACTGCGGGCGGGCTGCAGAAATGAAGGAGGAAGCGAGAGAGAGAGAGAGAGGGATATAGCTGGTATATCGACTACGAGTTGGACTTGGGCTTGGTGGCAATGACAACAAGCGGACGTAGTGCGTTTTTTTATACGACTTTTTCGTAGGCGTAACATGTGTGGCATAAACAAAGCCCAAAAAGACACCAGATACCAGATACTAGATACTTGAGACTCTCGCACGCCAATGCCAAATACACACACACACACACACACACACACAAACAGGAAGGCGTGAAACTGTTGATAGCACTAGTCACTAGTCTATTGCACTTTTTTTCTTTATGGGCTGCAATAAAAATATTTACGATGCCATAGCGCCAAATATGTAAGAGCCAATTCTAACGGGCAGCTGGCCATAAAGCAGAGCCAAGTCAACAAAATGATACAGTCTGTAAATTGGTGGAACACTGAAACAATTTACGAGTTTGGCTTTTTCAAATTACTATTTCGATCGTTCGTTCTTTTACTCTTTTTGTTTTTCTCTCAAATATGAATATTCTTAACGAGTTCTAGACGCGAGTCACATTTATGCTGGTAAGAGAATAAACTAGGAAATACAATATTTTGAGTGCCAGCGTTGTAAAAAAATGTCATAACATTTACAGATTTTCGTTTTAAGGAAATTACGAGGATAAAGCTATTGGAGTAATAAATGTTTTGAAAACGAATTTCAGATTTAAGGGAAATGTCTTCAAAACTTACCTTCAAGAAATAATGATGTTTCCCTTATATGAATAATCCGCTACATTTCGAGCTAAGAAACATTTCGAGTAACACACGAAAAACACTCATAAGTGATAACAGAAAGCAGTGAAGCTTATCAGAGAACAACCCACGGCTGACTTGACCTGTGAGCTCTTTAGTTGAGTTCCCCAATGCGGGTCTCTTTATGAGGTTAGTAAATTTCGAGCATTTCGTATTTAAAAGTGACAGTTGTGTGATATGGACACAGGCGAATACAAAGTTCAGTCTTGAGGCCGTCTGGCCATCAGTTTGGATTCAGATGCTTATGGTTGATCGTCGATGGCTTGTCAAGCACTTTCCCCAATAGAAAAATGCTCTACAACAAGCTTCGGCGGCGGCATTTTCACTTTGATTTCGTTGCGGGGGAAACCGACAAGCGATAAGCGAACGATTTATTTATGATTTTTGGTTCGATTTGTGGCTTTGGGCTGCTGCTTTCATAAATTTAAATTTCGTTTTTGTTTTTCTGGTATTGTGGATTATGGTGTGGCCCTCGTTTCAATTAAGCAATTGTTATAAATTGTTTCGATTTTCTGTTTTGTTTTGTGGCACAGAACAGACCATATCGAATACACTTGATATTGAGTGATATATGGACGTGTGCTGTGAGTTCTTATCGATAAGATTGTCCGGTCAGAAGCTCTGGCTAGCACCTCCTCCTTCCCTCTCTGCTGTGTCCATTGTTTTCTTTTTTTTGTGACTGGCTAAGAAATTAGTCAAACTTGAAGCGCATGCATGCAAATTATTGTTATGGGCAATTTGGCCATTAGTCACAGCGCCATAAATTATAAACGAGATGCCTCATTGAAATTCCCCTCTAGCCAACAAAATAGTCAAGTGGCTAAGAGAGAGAGAAGGCGAGAAGACGAAGAGAAGCGCCTCGCAACATCGACAATTTATTTATGTTATATGTTTTGGGGAGTAAAATAATTTGTGGTATTTGGTAATTTGTGAGCAGGCATTGGAATTGGTTATGCATTTGGATTAGCTAATGTTTATAGCACTTCGAGCGCATTAAATTATTGACAAAATGTTTAAAATTTATTTGAGAAACGAAGCTCGCTACGCACAGAATACTGAAAGCATTTGAAACTCGACACGAAATTTACGCAACTAATTGATTTTGATATTTATTTAAGATTTTGAGCAACAGAAAAAAAATAAAGAAAACATACACAGGCAAAGCCAAGAAAAACAAATGCTGCAGCAGAAGCAGAAGCAAAGGCAACGGCAACAAAAACAACAGGAATGCCATTAAAAGCCATTAACTGAAAACTTAAACGCATGCCAGAGACAGCAGCCAAGAGGGGTGAGCAGTCAGTGGGGTAGAGGGAGAGGGGTTGGGGTTGTGTGTGGGGGGGGAGCCGCGTGTTTATCGCTCGGCGTCGAGTCACACGCATGCCAACAAATAAACCACGCTAGAAATCCCATTAAATACAAGAAAATAATACAAGGCAAAGCCAAAAGAAGCAACAACAATGAAAACGAAATAACAATAACAACAAGAAGAAGGCAGTCTAACAAACATATACATACATACATATATAAAAATCAATGCCAGGAAGCCACCCACCCAGCAAACCAAGCGAACAACGCAGCCCGCGGGGCGTATGCGTAATATTACAGCACTGAAAGCAAATGATGCCAACACACACACACACACACACACACACATACACAGATATCGAACTATGTGTGTGATAGTCAGCTTATTTTTACAGAAAAGCGGCGACAAATTTATGGCATTGAAATACAAACCAGACATCGAGACGTCAAAAATTCCTTTAGCTAACAAAACAACATCATCACAAATGCTTCGACTATTTTTCGTTTTCGTTTTTGGCTAAACTCAAAGTCAAGCTGCAGAATTCTTTTGTTTTTGGCTTCTACTATTAGTTGAGCAAATAAATAAAGCGCCTTTGACCACTAAAAAGTCAAATTTATGAGCAGCAAGAAAGTTTTGTTTGTTTGCATTTTGCATGCAAATGCACAAATTAAATGTTTTTGTATCCCCAGCAACAATGTTGCTAGCAACAATGTTGCCAAAGTCGTTTATTTCATTTAGCTGAAAATGAACCATAAATTAAGTAAAATATCCAAGCAATTAATGCGACAATGCAAGCGAAAACAAATATGTTAAACGAAGCGCAAACAAAGGAAGAAAAAAATTTGATCGACAAAAACAAGTTGTGAAGTGAAGCAAAAGTCTGTACCTAAAACAAGCAATTAAGCACACAGGAGCAGGACAAATATACTTAGCTGTGATAACTCTCTCCCTCTCTCTCTGTCTCTCTCTCTCTCTGCACTGACAGACCATTAATTATCCATGTCAGCGACATTTTGTCACATAGACAAGCAGGAAAGAAGATGATGATGACATGAACATCCTCGCATCGCATTTATGTGAACATGTTGCAGATGTATTTCACTTAATATCCACACACACACATACAGAGACATACATTAATTAATACGTGTGCAGAACACGTGTGGCACTAAAAATTGTTTTGCGCCCCGTTCGGGGAATCACCCATGTTTTGTCGCCGTCGTTCATCTTGTGGCATGCAACGCACATTTGACCACAGGTCGTTTGTTTCACGCATTCAAAGTGCCATAAAAAATTGTGTTTATGGCCGGAATTCTTGAGACTGTCTCACATAAAAGAAGCAACAGCAGCAGCAGCAGCAATTCCTCTTTTTCTATGTCAATGTCAAGACGCAATCGAATGTTGCCACTTTAATTGCCATAAAACACACACACCAACACAAGCTTGCCCCCTCAGGTTGCAACGCTGCAATTACAATTACAATTCTATGAAAATTTAATGGTTCGCCGCGCAATGCATTTACGACACAGTTATGACATCTAAAATGAAAAAAAAAAATACAAATAAAAAAATATATTGTTAGAAGGCGACGACGAACACTCAGCGAACAAATTAACCATAAAACGCAGTCGATTATTAAAGGCCATAAATGTAAATCATGCAAGAATACAAAATGCTCTTCAAAATGGCAATAAACATTTTGTGGCTGTTGAAAATATAATAATCATAATAATAAAAACAAATGTATATATATATATATATTTTTTTACGCTGAATTCTAAATAATAAATAAGGCCAAATTGGTCGTCAGAAAGTCGTTAAAAAATAAATATACAAATCAGTGAGGGAAATAAACAATAATAAATTTCACAATATTTATTTATAATTTTGATATTAATCGAATTGTTGTTGTTGCTGCACGTTGAGTCGTAAAAACTCGGCAATAATTTCTATTCACTTCCACATCACTCGTTGCTGTTTGAGTTGTTGTTGTTGTTGTTGCCTTCCTTCCACTCAAAAGGCCATCAAATTTATGTGTTTATGTTGACACTTTTCTAATTTACGACCTTTCAACTCTCATCTCCTTGGCTGGCAACTCAAATTTCTATGAATTTTCCCGTCATTGTGCAAGAATTGCAAAGGCAATTCCTTTTTAATTGTTTTTCCTGTGTCCCGGAAAAGTATGCTAAGCTCAAAATACGGGAACGGAGTGAAATGCTTTTGACAAAAGACCCATCCGGAAGCACAGGCCAACTGTCAAAATAAAAACGCCTGCTCATCCAGCAAAAATTTTCAAATGAAAAATAAATCTGCACAGTCGACACAGTCGGGAGAATGAAGGACACCCACATGTTTTGCCTTTTTAGCGACACTTGACACTCTTTTGTATTTAGTCACCATCACCATCGCCATCCATCGTCATCCCTTTGCCACATCTAACATAGGAGCAGCAACCCTCCAGCACCACATCCTTAAACGTTGCAGCTGCACTCGTTTCGTTATTAGCAAAATTTACCAAGGCAACTCTCGACGCAAAGCAAAGGCAACGACAACGACAACGACGACAAAGTCAAGGAAATCGGAAATTTAATTTTATTTTCATGTTTCGTCCTGCATTCGTCAGCAACCCCCGCCAAGCTTGCCCAAAAAGAGAAACACTCAACGCCTGTCACTTTGTCCTTTTTTCTGCGGTGTCATTTAGCCCTCGGAACGAACAGAACAGTTTTGTGCAAAAAATTTAATAATAGAAAACACTCTCGGAACTCGAAAAGTGGAACGACAACTCGGCTGAAATCAACCCCCAAGGGAAGCTTCTTCACCATAAGGGTAATAAAAAAAACAAAAAAAGAAACACCGAAAACGAAAACAAGCATTTCTGTCGCATTTGTTGTTATTATTATTTATGTTGCAAAATCGTTCAGCATTTGTCGGTTTCCTTAACCCACTTCAGCATTATCTGCTGTTTTTTGGCGCATAATTTATGCATTTGCCTCATTACATAATTCATCACAACAAAGCCAAAGCCTCAAATGCGATCCCCAGAGAGATAGACAGAGAGCGAGGAGAAAAATAAAGAGAACTGCAATCATCATAATCAGGCAGAGTCAAAGCTCAATGGGCTTTATGCCCAAGCAGACGATTTTCCTAAAAGAGAAAGAGAGAGAGAAAGAACGGACAATCCTTCTGTCCACTTAATTAAAATTTAATTGTAAAGCTCACAAGAACAACAAAAAAGCAAAACAGCAAAAGCAACAACTATATGGATGCCAAAGAGCATTTAATGATAGCCAGCGTTGCAGTTCTGCAAGCAGCCGTCGGGGGGCGCCACATGCACATACAATTTGCATGCACATCGCACAAAGCAACAAAAGCGACAACAACACACACAAAAACATCAAAGCGAAATGCAAAAAGGGCTGCAGGGCTGTGCAACACACAAGGGACGCGGGGCACTCGAAACTGCAAAAAACTCAACAACAGCAGCAGCGGCAACAACAACAGCAACAGCAGCAACAAAATACAAAAATGTTGCTCCTAAGCAAAACTGAAAAGTAGCAAAAGTGTATCCTGGTTGGCGCCCTCTAGCGGACTCATTCGCGACAAAAATGCGCATTTAAATGTCAATGATTTTAATGGGCGGACGCGTAAAAATCTTGAGCCAGTTTTGTTTATTACGTTGACGTTGACGTTGCCCGTTGTCAAAGCTGCAATTGAAGCGCCTCTCCCGCCGCCCTCTTTGACCTCGCCCACAAACTGACGAACTGACGCCCCACAGGACTCGCAATGCCAGCTGTGGCTGTTGCTCACTGTATTTGCTTCTCCGGCTGCGTTTTGTAAGGTCATGGAACTTGTCTGCATTGACTTTGCGGCCTGCCAGCACGGACAACGGGGGCGAAGAGGCAGCGAGAGCACAGGTCGACTGCCGGGAAAAAGTTTTTCATTTTTCATTGCCCCGCTTGACTCGTCGTTGACGTCGCTGCTGTTGTCGGTGTTGTCGTCGTTGTTGTTGTTGTTGTTGCTGTTGGTTGGCAGCAAGTCGACAAACTGTTTTCATTTTGCGCCGCTACGCGCTTTTTGATGCCGCCGACAGTTTGCTTCCTCCCTCGCCCTGCTTCACCTTTCCATCCCCCTCTCGCCGGCTGCAGTTGCTCCTGCTACCCTTTTGTTCCTTTGGTTGCGAGTTTTTCAATTGATTTTCGCGGTTTTGCTACTGCTGCTGCTGCTGCAGTGCAGCCAAGGCCAACTCTACGTCATTTTTTTTTCATCTGTTCATCTCGTCTCCTACTTTTTTTCGGGGACTGTTGCACCTAGCTACGTGTGTTTACTCCGTGTACTCCGTGTTGTTGGTGCTGCTTCAACGCTTCTTTGTGTGCAGCGAGCCATAGAAAAGTTTAAGTGCTCTGTGGTTTGCAAGTTTTTTGCATTCCTCCTCCTTAATCGGGCATTCAGTCAGCTCTTTTCACTGACGTTTTGATTGATTGCCGCCATTGAAGCGCACGATAACTTATCGATTAACAAGACTCTTTGCAAGAGCAGCAGCAGCAGACTCTAGTCGATTGTCAGCTCTAATTGCTCATCGAGCATTTTCTTTTATCGAGCAATTACCATGTTTGAACTAGCTCTTTTAAGCAAGTTATTCGCATTTGTTTGTCTGATAAAACTGATCGCGATAATTATCAGCAACACTTGCATATTTAGGCAGGCATCAACTGTACATCTTTAGCTACCAGACAACATTTCCGTCTCTCTGTCTGTCTCGCTCTGTCTCTTCGTTAGTGTGCTCTTGCTTTGCGACTTGTTCTCGCTGCCCTTTGCCTTGTTTGTTTAATTAAAACAGTCAAGCTGTAGTTGTCGCTTCTCTGGCTGCCTGGCTGCCAACTTTGGGCACAGCTTCCGCCGTCTGCAATGCTGCAAGAGATGCTGCTCGGGTTGGATTTGTTTGGCCTGCAATGGCCTCTTTAGTGCATTGAAGCGCAGCCATTCACCAATGTCTTCAACTTTGCTTTAGCACGCACACGCTCGCCACGCACACACAACGCATCGCATCGCATCGTATAGCATCCCATCCAGTCCAGCAATCGCGTCGCAACGATCTCTACAAACCGATCTCTCCCCACACTTGGCCAAGTCAAGTCTTGGGTAAACATGCCGCGGTCCGGAGGTTCGAGAGCTTGTGCAAACATCGTTGAGACTTGTTGGCAGCGTGATTTTGTATAAATTCTAGACTCAATTTCTTTTGTCGACTGACTCGCTCTCTGCATGATTTGCAAAATGAATGCAATGCCCGCCAACTTGACTCACGATTACTCCTCCAGAGTCTCGAGTCTTGAGTCTCGGGGTCTCGAATTGAGCTTGGAACTTAGTTTTGCTGTTTGCCGGCTGGTAGTAATAATTTGTTACTTGTAACGAGCTGCTTCGACCTGCACGCTTGTTAACAATTAAATAAACAATATGAGTCGCATTTTTAGACGAGAAAAACAACAAATCACTAAATAAACATGCCATATGTCCGTATGCCAGACAAACGCAATGAGACTGCCGGAAAGACGGACGAATGGTGATCGGGGCCAAGACAAACACAAACACTCACACACACACACACACACATAGAAATACAAACAGACATACATACATTTATAATTTGCTACCACTTTCCATGGACCTCGGACTGGACGACGACGACCACTTGAGACATTTTTTTTGTTTTTCTCTCTCCTTCTTGCCAGTTGCTAGCTCTGTCTCTGTCTATTAAAAGCAATATTTATGCATTTTCTCGATAGCTGAGAAAGAGGCACGTTTGCTATTATTTCCAAGCCATTTCCCATGAACACATGTGCGAGCAGAAGTTGAAGTTGCTGCGAGCACTTATTAGTTGGCTAAGGTTCGTAAGCAATAATACTAGTAGTTGGGTGAACCACAGCCAATATTCCATACCCAATACCAATAGCAATCCTAATGTATGCCTTCTATGCCACTCGATAACAGTATCGAGTAGCAGCAGCAGCAGCAGCCATAATAAGGGCGTGTTGTTGTTGTTTTTAGGCCATCCCATCACAAGTGTTTTTCTACCTTACATACATATAGATATCGACACTTGTAACTAAGAGTGTGTGTGTGTGTGTAGATGCACATATGTGGACATGACTACGCTTTTGTCCATCCTGCATTTCTCATCAGACTTCTCATCCATTTTGGTCACGTTTTCTATTTAATTGTGAAAGTACAAACACCTATACATGTGAACATAAAAATGCTCACATGTTAGTTTTATAATTACACAGACATACGAAGTGCTGAAATAAAATCATTCAGAATGATTGTTGTTTCGTTCAAAGCTTAAATCACGCGCTTCGTTCATTTTGTAGTTCCTTTAGTATTCTAGTTTTGTTCATTTAGTTCATTGACTAATTTATCGCGCTATCGATTACATGCGATCGCTGCAAATAGACGTTAGACACTGTAATCGATAGCCAGGCAAACGCATTGCATTATTCCCACGCGCATATCTCGATATTGAATTTCAACGTTTATTTGTTGTGAAGGGGGCGAGCTTACAACAATAAAAACAGCAACAACAACTACAGTACTTGGCATTTGCCCATTTTGGCAGCGTTATTTACTTAATTATTTTCAAGTGCTTGGCAAACAATTTTAACACGAAAAATGTTTCAGCCAGGCAGCAACAGCAACAACAACAACAACAGAAGCCGCGCCAACAGCCCCCAAAAAACAAAACCTCTTCAGCGACACGACTAAAGTTTCGTGACTGGGGGTTGATGTGTCGCACAAATGTTATTAATTAAAATGTCATTCATTTAAAAAGTAAAGCAACAAAGGACTCTAGTGCAGCAGCAGCAGCAACGTCGTAGACAAGGAAAGCAAACTAACTACGCAGACTCTTTTTGCAGCTGGCGTTGACAGTTTTGCTTCGTTGCTTTTAAGACTTTTGCGACACGAAATTCGCTTCATGTTCTCTGATATTTTGTGGACCACACGCAGCTGCTGTCGATGCTGCTTCTGCTGCAGGAGCTGCCACAAAAGCCACAAATATGTATGTCATTTGACACTTGCTTCTTGTAATATGTAAGAGTCAATGGAATGTACATACATACGTACTATGTATGTATGAATTTAAACGCCCTTCACTTTTGGCTCCCACTTGACGCCACGCCCAGCTTGACCAGCTGTCAATTTTCGCCTGAGTTCTCACAGCATTTTTGCTCTGAGGCTCTAACCACAGAATGCTTGATGATATTGACATCGATATCGCCACAAAGCTGACACAGTTTCCAAAGATGTCTGACGTCAGGTGGCAACGCTGGTCACGCCACGGTGAACGCTCGCCTCAAACTCCCTGCAATCGGACGTCTTCGGTGCCGTCAAGTGAGCAATTGTCTTGAATTAATTTCTGCTTCATCACACGCCCCATAAGCAAACACACACACACACACACAGATGCCCCTTTTTTCCATTGGGCCCTTCGGTGGTCTGCCCTGGTGCTGAGCAAACACTTTGATCAAGCCCATCAAGCAGCTTCCACCAGCAGACGCCGTCAAATTTAATAAAAATCACTGATTTTGATTGATGTGCTCTCGGCTATTGCCCACCGTTCATTGCCCATTGCCCATCGCCCAGTCAGCAAATATTGGCGGAAGGGTAGAGACATGTGACACTTCGATGTCGCCCAAGTGTCGCTCCAATTGAAACAAATGAAGCGCATGAAACAGGAAAGAGCAGTTGCAACTTGTCGACACCCCATCAACTACACTTACAGCTCTGCTTTACCAACGAGACAGTTTTTCATTTCTCAAATTTTGTTGAATTCAGTTCAGTTTTAACACTGCTTAGACTAAGATCTATTATTCTTTTTTCTGCTCCCAATTTAATAATCTTTTTCTGCTCTCTCTTTGCAGTTAGGCCACGCCGATTGTCAAGCGTTGACAATTTGACGCTGAAATCCTTGGACACAATTCGCTCTTCTCTTAGAGCCAATCGCGAGAGAAGCTTGCGAGTTACAAAGGAAGAGCGAGAGCGCCAGCTAGAGAGCGCAATACAACTCTGAGTTCAAAGCTCAACACACACATACAAAAGCTAACGGCTACGCACAAAATGCAACACAAAATGAATCTGGCAACGCTGCTGGCGCTGTTGCTGCTACTGGCCAGCAGAAGGAGCTCTGTGCTGGCGGATAGCCCACAGCATATGGGCGGCGGCGGCATGGGTATGGGAATGGGCATGGGCATGGGATCACACTCAATGGAGGTAAGTCCCGCGCCTGGTTATGGCGTGCCCGCCATACCCAAGGATCCCAACTCGCGTTGCGAGGAAATCACGATACCCATGTGCCGGGGAATTGGCTACAACATGACATCGTTTCCCAACGAAATGAATCACGAGACACAGGACGAGGCGGGCCTGGAGGTGCATCAGTTCTGGCCGCTGGTCGAGATCAAATGCTCGCCGGACTTGAAGTTCTTCCTCTGCAGCATGTATACGCCCATTTGTCTGGAGGACTATCACAAGCCGTTGCCTGTTTGCCGCAGTGTCTGCGAACGTGCCCGCTCTGGCTGTGCACCCATCATGCAGCAGTATAGCTTCGAGTGGCCCGAACGCATGGCTTGCGAGCACTTGCCGCTGCATGGGGATACCGACAATCTGTGCATGGAACAACCTTCGTATACCGAGAGCAGCGGCACCAGCAGCGGTGGCGGCAGTGGCAGCAGTTCTGGCTCTGGTTCTGGCTCTGGAGGAAAGCGAAAGCAGGGTGGCTCCAGTGGCTCTGGTGGCTCCTCATCGACAGCCAACAAGTGCAAGGGCAAGAATTCAAAAAACTGCCAAAATCCCCTAGGAGAAAGGGCAAACGGAAAGGAGTGCACATGCTCATGCCGATCGCCGCTCATCGTCCTGGGGAAGGAGCAGCTAATGCAGCAGTCCCCAATGCTGCACCATCACTGGTACATGAATCTGACTGTCCAAAGGATCGCAAACGTACCAAACTGCGCCATACCGTGCAAGGGACCGTTCTTCACAAACGACGAAAAGGACTTCGCCGGCCTGTGGATCGCCCTGTGGTCGGGTCTATGCTTCTGCAGCACCCTCATGACCCTAACCACATTCATCATCGACACCGAAAGGTTTAAGTATCCTGAGCGACCCATTGTCTTCCTTTCCGCCTGCTATTTCATGGTCGCCGTTGGCTACTTATCACGGAACTTCCTGCAAAACGAGGAGATCGCCTGCGATGGACGTTTGCTGCGTGAGAGCTCGACGGGACCGCATTCATGTACTTTGGTCTTTCTGCTCACCTACTTTTTTGGCATGGCCTCGTCCATCTGGTGGGTCATACTCAGCTTCACCTGGTTCCTGGCCGCTGGCTTGAAGTGGGGCAACGAAGCCATCACGAAGCATTCGCAGTACTTCCATCTTGCCGCATGGCTAATTCCAACGGTGCAATCGGTTGCAGTCCTGCTGCTGTCTGCCGTGGATGGCGATCCCATTTTGGGCATCTGCTATGTGGGTAATCTCAATCCGGATCATCTAAAGACCTTCGTACTAGCACCGCTCTTTGTTTACCTCGTCATTGGAACCACCTTCCTCATGGCTGGCTTTGTGTCGCTCTTCCGCATCCGTTCGGTCATCAAGCAACAAGGCGGCGTTGGAGCCGGTGTCAAGGCCGACAAGTTGGAGAAGCTCATGATACGCATTGGCATCTTCTCCGTGCTATACACTGTGCCAGCTACAATTGTCATTGGCTGCTATCTCTACGAGGCCGCCTACTTTGAGGACTGGATCAAGGCACTCGCCTGTCCCTGCGCTCAAGTCAAGGGACCGGGCAAAAAGCCGTTGTACTCGGTGCTCATGCTCAAGTATTTTATGGCACTAGCCGTGGGCATTACCTCGGGCGTCTGGATCTGGTCCGGCAAGACGCTAGAGAGCTGGCGTCGCTTCTGGCGGCGACTTTTCGGTGCGCCCGATCGCACTGGTGCCAATCAGGCGTTGATTAAGCAAAGGCCTCCAATACCGCATCCATATGCGGGCTCGGGAATGGGCATGCCCGTAGGATCGGCAGCGGGATCGCTGCTGGCCACGCCCTACACACAAGCGGGCGGTGCTTCGGTGGCATCGACCAGCCACCACCATTTGCACCACCACGTTCTCAAGCAGCCAGCGGCCAGTCATGTATGACATGGAGAGTCGGGAGGAGCATCAACCATGGGTGGCGGCAGCGTGCTGGGTGGTCACGGCACACTGATGAGCACGGCGGGCATGAGCAATAGTACGGTCGGTGGCGGCGGTATGTCTGGCATGGGAGCTCCTCCTGGCAGCTTGTTACAACAGGGCGGTGTTGGCGCCAATGGCGGTGCACCCGGTAATGTTTACGGCAATGTCAATAGTGGCGGTGTTGGCGGTGTTGGGGGTGTTGGTGGCGCCGGCGTTGGCGGTGGGCAAAGCACAGCGCCCGGTTCGGTTATCGATTCGCGAGCTGTATCCGTGGTGGTTACTCTGCCCGGCGGGCCGGGCTCCCAACATCCAGGGCAGGCGTTGAGCGACTATGGTCCCATATAGTTAATGGTACGCCCGGACACCGCGCACTGGGTCTCAACGAGTAGCTTCAGCCAGCTGTAAGAGCGCAGTTGTCAGCTCCAGCACCTGAACGAAGTCTCATTCTACTCTAAATATCTCTTGATCTCTATCTCTGGCTCATTTCTCTGTGCTGCACTATTAGCTATTTCATTTTCAGAGGTTTGAAAAGCAAAGCCATATTAATTTTTTGTAGCCGTAGTTTGTTTACAGTGTTTGAACTATTTGCGTAACATTCTAGTCGAAAAAATAAACAAAAAGCCTTTGAAAAATGTTAAAGCGAGCAGAAGAACGATTAAGAGAAAGAGAACGAGAGATAGAGAGAGAGCGAGAAAGTTGAAGCGCAAGTTACCGTTAGCCAGGCGCGTTTGTTCTGCAGTCTCCCCCATTTAAAGCATCTGTTCTTTTTTGGTTCTTTCCATTAGTTTCTTCAACGAAATAGACTGAGAAAACAAAATGATAAGTAAATACAATACACATAACAAATAGAAATCGCGAAGAAGAGAACAACAAAAGAGAGCTAAAGCGAAAGAATAAACTCTGCCCACACTGCCAAGTCAGAGCCACGAGCCATATTTCGAAATTACAAGTAACTTTTAATCAAACAACCTAAACTATTAACCTTAAACCTAAACCTAAAGCTATACCTAAACCTTAAACATAGAGAAAACAAAAAACAAAAACAAAACACATATTTCGAATTCGCATTCGCATAGAAAACTACGATTAGTAAGGGTTGTCGCAGTATCAGAATGAGAGAGCGCACAGTGTTGCAAGGAAACCATTTGTAAATTATTTAATCTAACTTAAGGCATTATCCAGCACTATTTTTTGTACATATTTTCAAATTGCTCTTAGTTTGTAAACGACTTTTTTTATAACTTACAATCCTAAACTAAACTAAAAACGTAAACTAAACTAAACGAAAACAAAATAGAAATATGAGGACATCAAACGTAATTTGCATTTTAGCGTCACAGGCAGCGCTGCATTTAAGCTCAAAAATTGAATTTAATTTTTACAAAAATTCCCTAAAAACAACAAAAAAAATGAAAAAATATAATATACGTAAAGTGTATGGAAGAAGATTTTGCCAAGTTCAGCTGCAGCCAAACGCAGGGCATTTTTTGCATTTATAAAGCAAAGGAAAATTGTATAAAGTAAACATTTATATAATAGTATTAAATAAATGTAATGTTAGTTGTAAACGGAAATCCCCAAAAAAACGAAAAATATCTTTCAAGCATTAAAAACTATTGTATTTTTATTTAATATTTGCATATATTTATATATATTCATATATAAATATGATGATGTAAGGAAAAGCGACAATTTAACTGTTGGCATTTTAAAACCCGCATCACGTACGAAAGAAAACATAAATAAAGCAAAACAATTATATAATAAATTATATAATATAGCGTAGAAACTATGTGTGTAATGTTTTAGCAACTATAACTATTTCTATAAACAAAAACAAAAAAAAAAACGAAAACATGAAAAGTTGTAATAAAAATTATTTAAAAAAACACAAATTTATCTTATGAGTTCTTCATTTCTGTATTTTCTTTATTTCATTTTAAACGTAAGTTTATTATTTCAGCGTATTTCAACTTTTAATAAGGATGTTTGCATGCTTGCTTTATTTATAATTTTGTTTAAATTTGTTTAATTTTTAGCATTTACACGAGAACCCTCAACACTTATACGTATCATAAAAACGAAGCTCACCAAGTTAAGCAAACAAAAGAACAAACGATAAGCAAAAAAAAACCAAAAAGTAAACATTAATTAGCAAATTTCTCTAAATGACGTACAATGTTTAATATACATACATATAATGAAAAGTAAAACAATAAAAAATTACCAAATACGAAATACGAAAATACAAGATACGCGTACTATTCGATGTTGTTAATAAGCTTAATGAACAAATACAAAAAACAAACATAAAAAATATTGCTAGCCAGTAGCATTTAGTTTGCGAGGAATTTGTGCGAAATCTTAAAAGAATTTCTCACATTTCGGCGTTTTACATTTTAGTTTTTGGCGTAAATAGTAAACGCTTTTATCAAGAAAGTAAAATTAATAAATCATTATAAAATAAAATATACTTATTAAAGGCTAAAGAGTGTAACGAATATACGTAAATGACAACCAGTCAAAAGGCAAATGTAAAAACAAAAAAAAAACAGAAAAATGGAAATGAATATTCTTGAGCAATTTTACGTTGATTTTGTGTGATTGAAAATTAGTTTTCTAAATTGATGAAAAGTAAAAATGAATTGCAATTTGCGAATGTATACGATTTTTAATTTTTTTCCAACGAAAAAAGAAAATTAAAATTTATAAATAATGAAAAAAAAATGGAAACAATATTTCATAAATGGATTTGGAAAAGCTGGGTGATTGATGGATTGGTTGAAGTTACACAAAACCAGAAACTTGATTTCAAGTGTAGTTGTGAATTGTATTTTGTGAAATGTAATTTAAAAACCATAAACAAATATTAAATGAAGATGCAAATGAAGAATAAAGAAAAATCAAACAAATTATATATACAATGCATATTTATATATATTTAAAGAAACATAATGAAGGGCATTAAATACTTTAACAATACAAATAATGCAGACATTATTTTATTTACACAAGAAATTACATTTTTTTAATCCAAATTAAATGCGATGCTGTCTGTATATTGTGCACATTTCAATTGGCACTGAATTCGTTAGCAACAGCAACAATATCCACAACAATAACACAACAACAGCAACAGCAACAAATAAACCATCAACAAAAGAAATAAAAAACAAGCAAAAAACAAATAATATTAAATACATTTGTAATTGAGAAAAGGAAACCATTTAAAATAAAATCTAACAACATAAAATATCGATTTTCATCTACGACTATTGCACTGGGGTGAGGATTGAATCTCCGGCTAATGGGATGGTAAATGGCCTATTGGAGGCGATAATGTGCGGACCTAACATTTATTAGCCATCCTGAACAATAGAAAAACGATTTCTGTGCAAAATTAATGCTTTTTATGGATCCCTTGCTCAACTGCAAACAGTTCATTAGCCTTAAACTTTCGCTTGGATTTGACAGACCCAAGTCAATGCATCCAGTTAATGGTCCACTTTCGTAAAATAAACTGACCTCCTATTTGGCTTTAGACACTGAAGTAGATATTTTGTATATAGTTGTATATAAGTACGACTTGACGACTTGACCCACAGCTTTGCCTTCATACATTTGTATTTTGATCGATTTTTATTTCAGCCTCAAAGTATGCAACAAAAAATTTATTTGCTGAACCTGTACAAATTAGAAAAAAATCCTAGCTCGGCCATATCCTTACGCATTGTAGCAGGACTTGTTGCATTCGATTCGTGAAGGCAAAATCTATCGATTGGCATTAAAATATTATGGGGTCATCTAAGAATCCCACACTTGTAAAATTTCGACATCGGGGCGATGAAGAAATTGCCTAAATCATAAAATTTTGTCTAGCTTCAAAAGTAGAAGGACGATTTGAGTGTCCTTTTGCCTGTTATTAGTCGCATAAAAAATATATCGTTTGACGGTAATTTCAGCTTGATCCTTCCAAGGACACGGGAAATATAACAAGTTTTCTGTAAACAAAAAAAGTTCTTTTATCTCAGCTGCTTGATTCTGGATTCTGGATATGGATTCTGCTTCTAGGTGGTAATATCTATTGATCTGGTAAAGGACATCCATATCGTCCTTGAAATGGCGAAGTTACGACCGTAAAAGTGATTTTTTGACAATTTTTGCATACCTCCCCTTGGAAAATTTTAAAAATTTTCGATAATTTTTTTTGTTGTATCCTGGAAATCCTTGAATGTCAGTCGATAGTGTTAGCCTGGGTGAACACAAAAATGCATGTTCTTTCGAAATCCCTTCAGATCCTGCTGAGTTATAGTTAAATTAAGATGTCCCTTAAAGGAAAATAAATTCTATCTGTGCCATATCCTTGTACATTTTGACAGAACTTATTGTTTTCGGTTTGTTATTATGCAGCTAAAACATAAATTCCACTTTCGATAGGCTCAACAGTTTTATTGCATTTTCGGATATTTTACAAGCGCTTCATTGTAAACATAAATCTATTAAACATATTAAACTACAATTACAATATTATTATTTTTGAATTCAGTGACTTTTTTATTTGTACGTAAACTCGTTTCGATAAATCGTTTCCATGGAAGATCTTGATGCCATTTGTATACCAAAAATGTTCCCATGCTACTCATATCGTGTTCTCATGCTATTGTTTTGTTATTTCATACGTTATCACACTCAGTTATATATATAATAATATATATACATTAGGTTTTAACTTGGTATTGTATTCATACTATAATATCTTTTGTTTTGAATTGAAAATCTATCTATGGACTCAGCTAATGCTGCCAGTCGCGCATCTCGTCATTGTAGATTGAAAAAATGAACTTAATAGAGAAACTGGCAGTAGATTTTCGTGAATAATTTTCATTGTACGTATGTAAATTGGAGGTCCTCATTTTAAGCTCATGACCAGTAAACTTTGGCTACGAAAAATTGGTAAAATCAATATACAACAAGCTAACAACAAACTTGACTAAGCTTATAAGGCATAAAAACAAATTTCTATGGCTCATCAATTATGATCATCACTTCATAATACTCGATAGACTTGTGTAGCCGCTGGCGCCTTGAGCAGGCTCCGCTCGTCGTCTACAACAATGACAGCAACAAATGCTTTTCATCACATCCAAAAAACTGGTCTGCTCAAAGTCATCCAGATCGTTCATAAATACACCAGAGCTAATGTCCTCGGCAGTTCGAGTACCCACAAAGGCTTTGAGATCGGAGATTGGGAATCCCTCCTTATAGTACGACTTAATCGTATCGTATGCATCCATAATAACCGCAATAAACAGCGATAGCACCACATAGATGTATAGCGATATGAACGAGTACAAATAGATCTGACAGAACCACCAAAGCCAAGTCGCTTTAGTCGAGAGCGTCGCAAAGGTCGCGAACATGTCATCGCCGTTGATCAACGCAAATAGGCACTCTGAGGTGGTGGCCAATGAACGAAATTTCATGTGATAAGGTCCCAGTATAAGCCAGCCGCAAAATACAAATCCGGCATAGATCAGCAGGGCGGCGATTAAAAATCGTAGTATTTTCGGCGCTGCTTTCTTAAGTGTGAGTATTACAACATTATAGGTCTTGAAGAAGCCCAAATAACGCAGCACGCCAAACCATACGAGCATATTGCCAATGCCCAAGAATAATGAGCAGGTGTCCCATTGATCCACCACCATATAGCGACCTTCGATTTGTTCCTTCAGCGCTGAGCCAATAATCAGCAGCACATCATTAAAGATGATCATAATATACCTAAAAAAAAACAATCTCATTAATATGCAATCCGTATTTTAAATCTTATTTTACGCACCAAAAGTTGACAAACTCCAGACGGCCATCGAAACTCAGTTCCTTGCCAAAATGTGAACGGAAGAAGTTTACCGTAGTGCATCTAAGCAAATAGGCTCGCCAAAGAGCGCGAATACAAAGTGAAAAGGATAAGGCACAGGTTAGCAACACAAAGATGTTCAGAATACTTCTGAGTATTGCATCAAAATGCGCTTCCGATATAAAATCCGTATTGCCTTTGCACTTTAAACGCGTTGCCTCCGCATCTAGCGATAGCAGCATTTGTCCATCGTGATCTCGATTGTTAAACAATATGGATACATCAAACTTAAAGCAATCCGGTGCAGACAATGGTCCTCCATTCGCCTTAAAGTTCACAGTCTTGATCTTGAACGTCAACTCCGCTGTCACTAGCGAAGCAAAGTTCACTTCAACTCCACGATCTTCTAGATATTGTTCCACTCCAATGGTTGATACATTTTGTGGTAATTTCTCGCATATCTTCTCGATATGCGGATCAAAGATATACGATTCGTTGAAGCCAAAAATAGTGCCCTCCTTATAGTTCCACAGGCAGAGCGTTAATGGCGGCATCGTATTGTTCGGAGTGGGATAAAAATATGGTCCAATGGAATGACTAATATTGTCATATCCCACAACCGCATATTGCACAGTGTCGAAGAACTCAGATTTTTTATATAATGCAAATGGTCCCACGGCTGGAGGATAGCTCTCGACTTCTCGTGAAGAATCCCATCCATTCAAAAACAAATGCGAAAATGCAATACGATTATCCCAGGTGTAGTTGATGTGGTTATATCGTGAATGGGCAAACAGACATAGCTGCATCGTCACCAAAACAATCTTGACAATCTGTAAAACAAAAAGTATGAATAATGTGCGCATAATTCCAAAGAAGTCAGATATCAAATTGATAAGCCAAATCATATTTTGTTAAAAAGTCCCGCCACTTTGTCCCCAATTCAATTCTTATGCCAGGGACTACTCACGTATTGATAATTTCTTAATAAACACTATAAACGTTTTCTATAAATACGCTAAAATGCTTTATGGGGTATTGCTAGTTACGTCATGCTGTCTTATCTTCTGTAGGCTCGTACTTCTTATAGTTATATGCTTTATTTTGGCTTTGAACTTGTGCAACTGACAAGAAACCCCAGACGTTAAATATTATTAATCATGCCCACGCACAACTAGAAAAAAAAACCCCAATTAAGCTATGTATTTATCAAGTTAAGTAATATCTTTAAAAAATATTGTCCCTCCACAAGTACCTAGCATTATTACGTACTTTTCCAAGTGCGATTTTCTAAAGATAAGCGAAATAGTGTAACTGTTGCCCTTGTTTTAACGACAAACTGAAGTACTTTGCGGTTGTTGAGGTCTCTAATTGTTCCCATTTAGCTGGCTCACACGCTAAAAGCTAAGCAAATACAATTTCCTCTCGCACATTGGCGCACATTGATTACAACGAGAAAAACATACAAAACAATATTCCAAAGATGTGTCACACAAGCAACAGACAGACGGAGAGACAAACAGACAGCAATTATTCGGCCCCTTGTTTTGGCTATCGAATTGAATCACGTGACACGATGCGAGACAATTAAAAGCTCAACAGATGAACACACTCAGCTTAGTGATGTGCTCTCATCTTACATACACAAACAATAAGTGTGCAATTATTCAATTTACCTGCACCACAAATTTGTAGGGAAACTTGCGTCGCGCCTGCCACTTCTCGATGGGATTCATAAAAAAGAACTGTAGCTTGCGACGCATACGCTCCTCGTTGTAGGATGATGCCGATGATGTGGGCTCTGGAAACTCCGGCTGCTCCACATGACCTTGTGGCGACATCGATGTGGTTGCTGGTGCTGCTGTCACAGTAACTACAGGCGTTGATTGCAATTCCATGCGTCGTCTCAATATCCTGGTGTTCACGTACTCCTCATCGCTTTCACAGCGTGAGTTCTCCCCGCTGCTGGGCGTATGTGGATGGTGTTGGGCAGCTTCATAGCTGTCGGTACGGCGTTTAACGGCTGGAGCTGCAGCTGCTGCAGCAGAATTAGCAGCTCCAACGCCGTAATTTTGCATTTCAATGTATTGCACTGGCTGCGTCTCGAGGTCGCAGGGCGCTGCGTTGTTGACTTGGTGTAGAGATTTTCTTTTGCAGTGATTCCGTCAACATGCAAAAGAAATTCTACACACGCGCAACAGGCAAACGAATCTTGGTTATATATAGAATGCTTTGGTGAAGCTAGCGACGCTTTTCGACCGAAATTATAATAAATACTGCCCAAAATAATAATAGACGTACGCGAATCGCTTTGTTTGCGTAAAGATAGTATCGATACTAATTAAGGCAGCGATAAATACATCCATCTCGCTCATTTTACCATACGATATTTATGGTAACGACCTTATCGATAAAGAAATTAATGCGTTGTGGAATGTAATCTTTTAAATATATTCTACGAGATTATAAAATTCGTTAGAATTCAAAATTATTCCGTATTATTTATTCAATATAAATATTTGCTTACCCAAAATGTTTATAGCAATTGTATTCACATATCGAATATTTATCTTATCGATCAACCACCACACCCCATTCATGACAACGATAACATTTATTATCAACAAGAGCGCTAATTTTTGAAATGAAGTATGATTGCTTGATTTCAAAGTAATTCACACGAAGAATTCATTAAATGCTTTACTGTTCTTAAATCAAAAATAAATAAACTTATAATAAGGAATTATATCTAAGCAAATAAATATTTTAAATATAAAGCTTATATTTAAGAACATGATCCTTTACTCTTTATGGAAACCTCTGCATAAAATAAAATAATGATTAGATATATAAATATGATATTATTGTTAAGAATAGCATACCAATATTCAAGCAGGATGAATAACATTCTAGTTGTGATTCCCCAGTGTACATATATCCATCGGAGCCACAGACAATTTCATCATTTTCATCGTAAACATTGGCACAAATCTTCTCACAATAAGCTTCCTTGTCCGTTTCGAGCTCGGCTGGATCCGGTGTCACTGCAGGCTGTGGATTTGGCTGCACTTCCACATTCTGAAAATAGAAATCAACAATGTGTTCAATCAGATAAATAAAGTTCAATTGTAGTAAACAGTTAATTGTTGGAAAAGTGGTGAAAGCAATAAAAAATTAGATCACCCGAAATTAAATTGGTCTCAATGGCTTTAAACTTATTTGGCAATTTGGTTAATTTACAACTGATTAAGATCTTCAAATTACTTCATGCAATTCTCATCAAAAACAAGATCGGACCGAGACAACCATAAATAAGAAAACGATATTGTGGCCGACTCACATAATTGAGCGGTTTTTTGGCATTTGTTAAGAGTGGAAAGCTGCTGCGCGTTCTTCGGGCTTTGAAACTGTTTTTGTGGTCAAAGATTCATCTGGAAATTTGATACACAGCGTTATCGATCTTATTTACATTTTAATTGATACACGAGATGCCATTTGAACTCTTTTTATCATCCAGCGACAGTTCAAACAAGAACAGACCATTTGTAAATGTTTAGATCCAAACAACAATGAATAATGACTTGGGTGTGGTACAAAAATAAGAAAAGAATACACATAGGAAAGCTAGAGTCGACTTTTTAACACCCGGTAACATAGTTAAAGAATACCAAATTGGAGTTTACGAAAGTAACGGATTTTTGAATAACTTTGTAAGATTTTAATAATCTTATCATACAGAAAGTTTCTAGGTGCTTTTCGACTATTTTTATTACGAATGAAAATGAATTTGTAACTCGTTTATTTCGCCTTGAGTGGTAAGAAGCGGAAGTGAAGAAATTCTAAAAGAAACTTATCTATCCAGGTCATAAAGCTTTGGAAATCTAGGTTATGCAGACAGACGATTATGGATCGGTTTATGACTTAGCAGAGTTCGCTTTTCAGTACTTACCTTATTAGCATATTCGTTATTATCCTTAGCGATGACTGGAACTTCCTGCACTGGCTTCACGTTTTCAATGATTGGAGCTGCGCTGACCGTGGGGATGTGAGGAGTCGAGGGATGTGTCTCGTAGTAAAACTTTTGTCCCTGCGGCGCATTTGTGTAGCTGGCAGAGCCTTTAATGGCATCGTGTTCGGTAAACTCAAATCTCAGGGGTTCTGGCTTTTCTGTCTTATGCCAAACATGGCTGTAGGTCACAGGTGGTGTTTGAGCTTTAGGTTGAGGTGCAGGTTGGGGTTGAGTTGGTTTCGAAGCTAATGAAGTAGATAAAATGTGCTTCACCGATTTGTTGCCATCGGACTTAACGACAAAGGAATTCTGACCCGCCTGATAACTGCCTCGAACCACAGCCGAATTGCCTGGAGCAGGATCTTGTTGGTAGAAGAGATCGGCAGCACGCAAAGGTTTGTTGTAACTGGATGAAGCACTTGTGTCAGGCAGATGATGCAATTGGGGTTGAGCTTGTGGTTCCTTTTGTATTAATGTCTGCTGCTGATGCTGATACTTGATCTGATCCCGTTCCACATCGAGTTGCTTGTAGTTGGGCTCATGTCGGGGCAGGAAATACTCGTTGGTGCTCATGAAATGCAAATACTCCTCGGCTGCTTTCGTCAACTTTGGGGGCACAGCGGGCTGCGACTGCTGATAGTTTTGGCCAAAGTTGGCTGCCGCTTTGGCCGCATTCTCAGCATCTTCGTAGACTGCATAGCTATTCTGGGCTTGTCCAAATTGATTGTATTGCAGAGCTTGTTTCGTGGCGACATCGGCATAGGCTGCTGCCTGTCCAAATGACTGCGCTTGTACTTGATTCAGTCCCAGTCCCTGACCGTGTCCTTGCCCATGTCCCTGACCCTGTCCTTGCCCTTGAACTTGTCCCTGCTTGTAGGTCAGATATTTGTTGGCCTCAACTGGAATGGCATATTGTTGAATGGGCGCGTAATTGGGGAATTTGTTGACTTCAGTTTTTATAGCAACTCCATTGAAATGAGGCGATGCCTTAAAGTTCTGTGTGTATTGATTGGATTGATGATTGTACTGTTGAATCTCTTTAGGTCTATAGAACTGATTTTTGCCTATATCCAACACAGCAGCATCCTTGGCATGTGCAAAGCGTCCTCCATTCGGTAAATTGCTATTGAATTCGCGACGTATCAATTGCGGACCTGGCGGTGGCCTCCAGCCAGCTGGTGGATGCACATTTTCTACACTCGGACGAACGCGAGCGAACTGCCCAGGAGCATTAGCACGACGATTTATGGTGGCAGGATCGGTTAGAAATCGCATAAGACGAGCACTACGCGCCGCTGTCGAGGGACTCAATTCAAGATTCAGGCCTTCCACCGGCAGAAGGAGGCAGCCAAGGATAATAAGTATCACAGTCACCGCAAGATTTGGCATTTTAATTCTTCTGTTATTCCACATATTAAGTGCGTTTGGAGTCTGTTGAAAGCGGAGCTAGTATTAAGAAATTGTTTCGCGACACGCGTGTCTTTCAGCTGCGACTGTCGATAAGCATTTAATTCCCCACTTGGCCACACAGCTTACGCTTGACGGTTTGTCGTCAGTCAGTTCTTCAAACTTTTACTTTACTTTTACCCACAAAAAACCAACAAATAAACAAATTCCAATTTTTGTAAATTTAACACACACAAACAGTGGAGCATGCGCATTGGCAACTTCTTTTGTTTCGAACTGGTTGTTCGTTAGATTGATCTCTCCGAGTATATTGCGGTATCGGTTTTTTTATGTATGTTTTCTGAACCTGGTCTCTGGTCTCGGTCTGTCGTCTCTGGGTCAAATGCTGCGACTAACGTTCGTTTGCCTGCAGATCTCCTACAGAACAAAGCGCTTGAATTTTTTTTTTATTTGTATTTGTGTAGTGCAAGTATGCAAGGAACCGGATTGATCAGTTCACCACAACTGAAGAAGCACACAACACGAACTCACACAAATTGTGTTGCAGTCCAAGTCTCAAAAACCAATCATAAATCATGTCTCTAAATCCAACTCCAAGTTCATTTAAAGAAGCCCATAGGCATAATTTTCTCGACGAACTTTAAACCCAAAATATGTGCTAAGCATAGTAAAGTTGTTGGCTACACGGTATTAGCAAGTCGTAGCCAATCAAGCAGAGGCCTCAATCTTGTTTTAGCTTATCTCGTGGTGAGTGTCACATCTGTGTCTTTTGAAACCAGTTTCGAGATTTCTTTTGCGAACTTCTGTACGAAAACCTATGTAAAGCAAATGTTATAATGCACTCGCAATTTCCGACAAATTGCTCTCTAATCACAATCAGTTCAACAACTTATTTATTTATTATTATAACCAGTGTTCGACGAAAGTTGAAGCTAATATAGTATTGAGAGTTCGAGAATTTTTGGGCTGTGGAGTGAATTTTTATGCTCGAAGCTAAGTAAAGCATGTAAGAAAGTTGCAATGTGAATGTGACCGACTGTGAAATATCCGGAATGAATAACTTACGAAATTGTTAAACACAATTTTAATAAAAATTTTTCTTCTTCCATTCACATTATTATTATTACTACTACTTTTAGATTTAATTTCCAAATTAACAAATTTTATAGTTTCTCTGTAAAAGTTTATGTTTTTTTATTTATCTGAATCGAATATGTACAGATATTCATAGACTGTTAACATTCTTCGTAAATATACTTACATTTTGTATTCTTTAGTTTGCTGTTAGCGACAGCAGTATACCCCATTATCCTCTAGCTATCGGGTACAACTATTTTAATGCCCATGCAGCCGAATTGTAATACGCATGATAAAACTTTCACTGCTGCTTTTCGGTTTTGTTTTTGAAAGATTCCAGTTATTGTTATTTAAATTATCGTAGCAGACAGTTAGACAAGCATAACTATTCATGAAATAATACTGTTACTTCAATAATATAGCTTGATGAAATAATTAAGATCTAACTTTCTGAGTTGATTTATTCAAGTTCAAAAGAAAAGCACAACATATGTAATTTCCGGCAATTAACCGATTCATTTCTATATAAATACTTTTATTGTTATTTATATTAGGAGTTGAATACATTTAATTAAATTATTATAGTTAGAGATAGATATATTCATTCATAGATATACATGTACTATATATTCAATTTTCCTCTCTTAAGTCTTCTAGCTTTTCTTTAATTATCTCATTTGGACAGCCATTCGTATTATTCCCTAGAACAATCACAATGTTCGTTGTATTAAGTACAGGAAAATCGCTTATTGTTTTCTACAAGAAATATCGAAAGGAATAAAGTTTGTTAGAGAAATGATAATGTTTACCTACTTACAGAATGCACTCGACTATATGGAGTATCAGCACCTAGACTGGTTGTTACGCTGGAATGTCGAAAACTTCTCTGGTTCCTCATAAAACTCGACTGCTCTCTAAGCAATCCATTGTTGTAATAGCCAACAACTTTTCTCCCACAAAGCACCTCCTTAAAGGCAACTCTATATCGGCGAGACATAATATTATATAGGATCGGATTAACAGTGCTGAAAGAAAAAGAATTTATTTATATATAAAACATTTTTAACTTTAAATTGAACCTACCAAGAAATATAATATGCAAAGCCCGCTATAGAGAACAGCCATTCATTTATCTCCTGGTAATGGAGATTGTCTTTGGCATATAAGAACCACATTCGTTGCAAATGAAATGGGAACCAGCACACAAAAAATGTGACAACAACGGCAGCTAAATCGGATAAATTGCAAAATATAAAAGTATGACACATTTCCTCTAGATCGTAAATTCTATGCTTACCCAACATTCGAATAACGGCTTTTTTCTTCTTCTGTGAAGTGCGAGATTCTCGATTTCTTGAGCCCTCCTGAACTCCTGCAAGCAAACACTGCAATCATTATCAATAGGAAATATAAAAAGTGTAAACATACCTAAGTCTTTGGTGGCTCTGCTTCGAATTTTAGCACCCATGCGACCATATAGCAATATTATGAGTATCATGGGAATAATGAAAAATATGCTAATGGAAATCTCAAATATTGGGAACTTTTCGGGAAACCCCAATTCGATTGAACAGAAGGCAGAGTCCTCAATGAGAGTTCCATCTGTAAGTATTTTATTAAATTGCACAAGTTAAAAAAACAAAAAGCAAAATATTTATAAATAATTCGAGTCATACCAATTGGATACTCCAGCATTTGAATTTGAGACTTGACTCCAAATGGTATGGCAATTATAAAACTTACAATCCAGAGGGCTGTAATAATTTTAACTGCTCGTTTAAGGCCTGTCATGGTGTACAAGTGTAATGGATGGCAAATCGCTAAGAATCGCTCCATGGAAAAGGCCACAATTGTGAATACCGAGACATATGAGCATCTGGAATAATATAATCCTTTTTAAAGTATGTATATTCCAGCAGATTTTGTTGTCTTACGCTTCAGAAATGAATGCCCGCAACTTGCAAAATGGCAAACCAAATAAATATGGATATTGATGCCAGTAAAGAAAGATTTCAGTGGGCAAACCTATCAAGTATATTAGATTAGCAAATAATTCTCTTGATGTACTGATGTCTGATAAAGACCCACCTAGAAGCAGATAGATAAGATCCGATACAGCCAAACTAAACAGGTAATAGTTAGTTGCTGTGTGCATAATTTCGTGTCTGATTATCACCATGCAGAGCAGCACATTTCCCAATACACCAGTTAAGAAAATGACTCCATAAATCATAGTTATCTATAGAGCAATAGTTTTTGGAATCCAAAGTTAGTTTAAATCGAAAGGCAACGCAAAATTAAGTAAATACTTGTAATATGAACAAAAACTTAAAGAATATATTTCTATTTCTTAATGTCTTAATAGAAATGTTTGAAATTTGTAAATGAAAGAAGAGTAAACCTATATTCATAAATTCTAGGAAACAGCCAGAAAACTTACCATCAACGCCTTGTGAAGCGGCAATGATTGTGGTCCAAGTATGTAAGCTGTGTATTCAACAGTCGTACAATTGATTTGAGGACATCCATTATCATTATCGTACGGTTCAGTTGTTGATGATATGGTGGCATCCGATGTGGCCAAATAAGTGCTTAGATTCGATGGAAGCCAACTTGTCGATGCTGTTGTCATATTAAAAATGTCTGGAGAAATTGTGCTTCCAAAATTTTCCATTTCACAGAAATTACAATTACAAAATAAAAATTGAATTTTCGGTAGTTTAAATTAAAGATCACAGATTAGATACAAGAAGCTGAAGAGCTATTCCAACTACACAATCACTGCACACATTTTGAAGGATTTTCGAATAAATTGGCAACCGAATATCGAAAATAGAATTATTCAGAGAACGGAGAAAACTACGGGTAAACTGTCGGTTTCAGTTGCCGGCACGTAATAGCGCAATTTTTAGATGACCGCAGATTACTGTTCATACAAAATCATATTCAGATAAGAATAAACAGTTTGCAAATATGTACTTTTCTTCTTACTATGCGCCAAGGCGGGCAATTAATCTTTCAAAATAAACCACATACGTACTTGCTCGCACACATCTACAATCATTTGAATATAAAAGAGGCCCAATTGGTAATACGATATAATTTCACATTTAAATGAACTATATTAAATGTAAAGTAAAGAATTTTCATACAATAAATTGTTTTATGTTCTCAAATAAATTTTAACAGCAGCTGTCTAATTTTTTTTTATCTGAAAATGTTTATTTACAAAGAATACAGTCCCACTAATAAACAAATCAATAATTACTTTTGAAAATCTTTTTAAATATTTGTTGTCTTGAAACATTTGTATGTATGCACATACACATGTACTTTTGCGCAGACAATATAATTAAAGCTTGTAAATAAATAAGTAAAAAAGGTAAACATTTTAATTGATTAGATAAAATCCAACTTATGCAAATAGCAGCAAAAAGATAAATTCAACAAAGAGCCCGTCGTGCGACTCACAATGTTAATCAGTTTATACTCGCACATATACACATAACATACTATACACGGTATGATGTGTTTGGTGTAGCTTTTTATTTTCTTTTTTTTTCACATTTTTAAGTAAACTTACAACTTAATGAGCGCACACTGCGCTACGACTTTATGCAATAAATTATTATTATTATTGCGGTAATGACTACAATTATTTATTGCAATTTTAAAAGTGAAATTAATACAGTTTTAGACTATGAAATAACTATTTGAAATTACGTTAAGTAACGTACATAATTGATTATTTTTAATGTGTGTCACCAAATAAGCCAATTAAATTATATAATTTTAAGACGTGAATATTTATGAACTAAAGCTTATTTTAAAAATCATATGGTCTTATCAGGATATTTTTAGGATTAAAGATAAGGTAGTGCGAAAATCGATTTTAAATAAGAACCGGGCGATATTTCAATGTCGATCTATTTACAAAGTTCACAGTTGCACTGATACCTATCGTAAATCGAGCGAATATTGCCATAAAAAATCGATGTTTTGAAAAATTTGCAAAGTACGATGTATCTGTTTTGCCATCGGTGTTTCTCCACCTATACTCTGTTTTGCTCATCGCTAACAAGTACTACTCTTGTGTAACAAACAGAACAAAAATTAGTCCAATTTTAGTTCTTAAACAAAAATAATATAAGTGCTGTGCAAATATGCAATAGTGAATAGTGAGTGCTCATCAAATCACCACAATCATGGCCATTTAGGCAAAAATATATAACAATAACCCAAAGCCCATTTTGACAAAGGCAAACAAAATAAATATCGATAAATCACACAATTTGTTGGTGCGGGGACGGCTACATATGTGGCGGTATATTTTGTAAATTTTGTTGTGAAATTTAATGAACGTGCTACAATTTTGATGTATTTGACACAATAATTTTACGTGAAATCGTACTGCGCTAGTGTCCAAACAATAAATTAAATAATGGGCTTGGCGCAGTCATCTAAACCGTGATTTCGACTATGCAAGTTTGCTGTGGTGGTTGTCCACGTCTATGACATCATAATTCAATGCATACATTTTGTGTGTGCGACTGCGACACAAATATGTAATATTCATGTTGTGACAACACTTGCAGGACAAATCAAATGGTTTGCCAAAGTACAAAAAGGAATTGTAATTATTTCATGTACTCCACTTAACATATGTGCGTACTCATGTATTGAAAGTATTTATTTGCATGCGTGTGCGAGTATGTGTTTGTGTGCGAGAGTACTACAATAAGTGTGTGTTTGCATGCGTATGTGTGTGTCAGTGAGCGATCGGATAAAAAACCAGAAGTCAGCAGAAGTAGGCGTAGTTTGGTGCAATTGGGATTTATGTGTGACTCATAATTAAGATACACCCTAAGAAACTAAAACCGACAACTGCATGACAGCTGTTTTGCAATCGAAACAGAACAAAGTACATACATAAGTGCATAAATATATGCCGTATGTATGTATAGCATCTAGTACATACATGCAAACTTAAATACGTACATCTAGTTATATAGTATATGCAGTCCACATACATACATAGCATATAGAGCATATGCATGTGTGTGTGTGTGTGTGTGTGCATACATATGTTATTCGAGCACAGGCGCAGTGAAATATCAATAGTAAAAACTTGTACGTTGTTTAGTGTGAGGCGATGTCATAACTTAAATAGTGTACAAACAAATTATATATACAAACATCGTCTATATACATAATGTACATATATGCGAAAGAATGAAGACTTTAAATGAAAGATAAATCGATTAGCGACAAGCGAATGTTTGTTGATTTTGTTTGCTTGCTGTGGAGATAACTACTCAATTGCCGACAAGAAATCAATATCACAGACATACATGTACATATACATATGTAAGTATTGTAATACAATTATCTTTTGTCGCTAGCAGATTCCACCTATTCGGTTGTTGTAAAAAAACTGCAAAATTGGACAAACCCTTTGCGACTTTGTACGACAGAGAGAAGTCGTACCCACGAACAGTATTCGGAAGGGCAGCACCATCAGCGAAGATGGTACTACTTCCAGTACCACGCAACCTCAAAGGTGAGCAGATGACACATCTTTTCTATAGAAGTTGAGTTACTATTTCTATTCTATTTTTGTCTTGCAGAAATAACTCAGATATTTCCGGCGAGGAACAAACAGTGCAAGAAGCAGCTAAAATCCAAAAATCGGTACAGTGCGCTTCTCCGAAAACTGCCTCCCCAGTTAGAAAAGTCCACGGAACGACTGCTAAACTAAAAGACACAAACACAGCACAGCAGCAGCAAAAGAGCAACAGTAGATATCGTCGTCATCGTCAGGGATCTGCACCGGAGCCACACATTCAAAGCACCTGCACTCAACTACAGTCATCTGCACGTCATTCAGCCACAGTGGATCCACTTGTCGCCTCACCATCTCATAGCAAAGGCAATCTGTTAAGTCGTCTACTGCGTCAGTTCTCCAGCAGTGCCATCACTGGTCGCCAAGTCAATAGTAAAGCCACCAAGGAGCTGCAAGTTCAATACGATAACCACAACAATCACAATCAGCAACAACAGGAAGAACAAGAGCTGGAGTGTAATCTTAGCGAGTCGGTAACGTTAACCAATTTGTCCAAGGTTGAGGGCGTCGTTGGCATCGAGGCGACGGATTCAACCGTTGCGACACATAATGAGGCAACAATGGATGGTGAAGCGCAGTCGTCTGATGCAGTCAACAACAAGAACACGAAGCCAGCAGACGCTGGTGTAGTAAACGCGGATAGCAGCAAAGCAGACAGCAAAGACATGCCAGCCAAGGCAGTGGTTGTGTCTCCGTCCTCATCCACGGCTGCCGATGCCAATGTCAAGCCCAAGCAACGTGAGACGAGAAAATCATCGTCGGATACGGGCATTGAGCCGGTGCTGAAGCAGCACACAGCATCCATCGGCACTGGATCACAGTCAATGACGGGTCCGTTGCCCTTTAAGTCGCCGCATGGCAAGGCAGGCAAGACGGGCGGCAAGGGGACGGACAGTTATGTGCAGACCATACGTTTTGTGCGCAAGAATGTCGATCAATACAAGAGCAATGCGAATCCCCTACAATTCGAGGAACTGGAAACGGAATTCCCTCGCGACTACGATGACAACATTGAGATGTTGTCGCGTGAAGCGGAGCATTTGGAGGAACAATTCCGTACGCCAACACGCTCGAATACCACAGATGCGGCTAACCATCAAGTGGCCGGCCTCATCGAGAATATCATCACGGAGGCGTCGCGCAGCGTGAAAACCGAAAAGACTCAGATTGATGTGCCATGCAAACCGGCTAACAAACAGTCGACGGGTGGCAAACGCGTTGGCTTTCAAGTCGAGGAGAAGATCGACGTCGAGGGCCGGCAACACGACGCAAGTCAGCCAAAGGATTTCGAGAATTTATCCAAGCAGGCCGAGAGTGGTGAACCCGTTTCTGGCGATTCATCTACACCCGGCACAGAAACATCGGTATCCCAGCAGCCATCATCAACATCCACAGCGTCGGCTACTTCGTCGGTTACTTCACTGACGAAGGAGCGCAAAAGCGATGAGGATGACGATCCGGTGGCGATGTCGCCTTGCGGACGTTTCTTTAAATACGACAAGGAAGTCGGTCGTGGTTCCTTTAAAACCGTCTATCGGGGTCTGGACACTCTAACCGGAGTGCCTGTGGCCTGGTGCGAATTACTCGTAAGTCTTGACAGCAAATCAATAAATTATCTTACTAAGTATTTACGAATTTATGTAGGACAAGCAAGTGAAGAAGAGCGAGCGCACCAGGTTCCGAGAAGAAGCGGATATGTTGAAGAAATTGCAGCATCCTAACATAGTGCGTTTCTATACATACTGGGAGTTTCCTATTGGACGCAAAAAGAATATAGTACTAGTCACCGAGCTAATGTTATCTGGTACTTTGAAGTCGTAAGTATATCGTGTAAACGTTTCACGAATTATTTAATAATATGTATTCACTTTGCAGGTATCTGAAGCGATTCAAAAAAATACACCCAAAGGTATTGAAGTCATGGTGTCGTCAGATCTTGAAAGGTCTTAACTTCCTGCATACTCGTCAATTTCCTATAATTCATCGTGATTTGAAATGTGATAATATTTTTATAACTGGCACCACTGGTAGCGTTAAAATCGGTGACTTGGGACTGGCAACACTGAAGAATCGGTCCCATGCTAAATCTGTGATTGGTACACCTGAATTTATGGCACCCGAGATGTACGAGGAGCACTATGATGAGTCCGTCGACGTTTATGCGTTCGGCATGTGCATGTTGGAGATGGCCATATCGGAATATCCATACAGCGAATGCAAAGGACCCGCCCAGATCTATAAGAAGGTCATCTCTGGCATTAAGCCAGCGGCCCTCTCCAAGGTCGAGGATCCGAATGTCCGCGACATTATCGAGCGTTGCATTGAGCTAAAGAAAGAGGATCGACCCAGGTGTAACGAGCTGCTGGAATCGGAATTTTTCGACGAAGACATCGGAATACGCGTGGAGCCCACGGCATCAGAACAGTTCCTGTCCGATCCCAGCATTAGCATCATTGAGTTTCGACTGCGTTTTATGGATCCAAAGAAGCGCTCTTCTCGCCACAAGGAGAACGAAGCCATCCAGTTTGAGTATAACGTTCAACACGATGAGTACGAGCAAATTGCCCAAGATATGATGAAGGAGAACATCATCTCGGAGGACGATTCGCGTGCTGTGGCTCGTCTGTTAAAGGTGCAAGTTGTGTCGCTGCTGAAGGAACGCGCCCAGCGCCAAACCCAAATCAAGCTACAGAATGAGAAGTCACGGCTGGAGAAATTGGCGCTGCAAAAGCAACGTGAAAGCTTGCCGACAAATGTGGAGGAAGAGGATGACGAAGAAGACGAGTCAGAGGACGAGGAGGATGGCGTTAAATGGAATCAGCGACTCAAGTATGAAATACTAAACACCGACTCCGAAACCAGCCTGGTGACCTCCACGAACAGTGCCGATCCCCAGAATCTGGTGGCCCGATCAACTACTTCCATACAAAACGGCAATAATCCGTTGCAACAGCAGCCGTTGCCACAATTAGTGGCCGGACAGCAAAAGGTGATTGCATCTCCGGCTATTGCGCAAGTGCAGCAGCATTCAGCACCGGTTCACTACATACAGAACCCACAGATGGCTTCATATCAAAATGCCAACAGCGCCATGCAGGACATTGCGAATGGGCATGGCCAGGTCATCTCACCCACGGGCAATCAACAGCAGCAGCAACAACAGCAGGCCGTGCAGCAGCAGCCAGTTGTGCAACTGCAGGCAGCACCACAAGCTGCAGCGCCAACCCAATTGATAGCTCAACAGGTGCAACCCGTTGTTGTTGGTCATCCACAGCAGCAGCAACATTTGGTTGATCAGCAGAAGGTACAGCAAATACCCTTGCAACAACAACTGCAACAGCTTATGCACACTAATTTGCCAGCAGCCGATTTGGTGCAGCAGCAACAGCAACAATACTATCAGCAACAGCTTGCACAGCAGCAACAGGCGTATGCTCTCCAGCAACAACAGCAAATGCAAACACTACCACTACAGCAACAACAACAGCTGCCAGCATCACAGCAACAGCAAATGCAACATCAGTTGCCAGCACAACAGCCCATTCCAAAACAAGCTGTTCAACAGCAGCCCATGCAACAGCAACCTTTGCAGCAACAACCTCTGCAGCAGCAACCTCTTCAACAACAACAAACTATTCAACCCATTCAACAACAACCCATGCAACAGCAACCTCTGCAACAACAGCCCATACAACAACCTCTGCAACAACAACCCATACAGCAACCTCTGCAACAACAACCTATACAGCAACAACCACTGCAACAACAGCCCATTCAACAACAACCATTGCAACAGCAACCTCTTCAACAAAAGCCCATTCAACAACAGCCTATTCAACAGCAACCCCTTCAACAACAACCTCTTCAACAACAACCTTTGCAACAGCAAACCATTCAGCCGATACAACAGCCCATTCAACAACCTCTGCAACAACAGACAATTCAACAGCCAACTGCAACTCAGCAGCAGCTATTACAGCAACATCATTTGCAGCAGCTGCAGCAACAGCAACAGTTCGTTCAACAGCAGCAGCAGCAACAACAACAACAGTTCCTTCCAAATGCATTAACGCAACCACATCAAATTCCCATTTCAACGCATAGCACACAAATGACGATGCAACCACTTGTTGCTAGTGCCCCTCAGATAATGGCACAACAGCAGCCGACGGCAATATTAATGCAAGGACAAATACAGGTGCCGGCAACGATGCATCAGCAATCGTTGCCATCTGCTTACAGTCAAGCTCCCCTGCACAGCAGCAGCAACAAATTGTTCAGCCACTTGCTAATGTTGCAGATGTGCAACAGCAACACCAACAAGCTCAACAACTAGCCAACTATGCGAATGCCAACCAAATGCAGCAGCAATTCATACAGACTCAGCAGCAGCCACAGCAACAACAACAGCCGCAGCAGCCGATACCGTTAGAGCAACAGTTGCAGCAGTTGTTGCACAGCCAATCACTGGCGCAAATTGTGCAGCAGCAACAGCAGCCGCAGCCTCCACTGCAGACAGAACAACATGCTCAGCAGGCACAACCACAGCAGCAGCAGCAACTGCCTATCAAAGTAGTTACTCAGCCGGCAACAGTAACCGTTGTGGCGCAAGAACATGTAGTTGCCCCGGTGCCAACCAATTTTGAGGCTGCAACGCCGAGTGTCGAGCCAACAGCAATTGCTACTGATGCAGAAAAGCAGCAGAACAAACAACAGCAACAAGCCGCTGGAGGACGCGTTCAAAAGCCGCGTCGCTCGAATCGCAGCGGCAACGAACGCATACCAAAGCTAAGCGTGACTAGCGTGGATGAGGGCAGTGTCATCAACTGTCACATGGAGAACAAGTTGAAGACCATAACATTCAAATTTGACATTAGCGACGTCAATCCCGTTGAAATTGCTAATAAATTGGTAAGCAATCAATTTACAATACAAAATTAATGATTTATGCTGATTAAATGAAAATACTTTTGCAGATTGCGCAAGATTTATTGTCGAATTGTCAAAGCACCGTGTTTGTGGAAATGATTAACGATATTGTGGAGCAGGTTAAGCAGAATCCGAATCAAATTCCAATCCCAACCACCTATCGCCGCAACATTGAGAAGGTACTTTCATTGCGCAATTTCATTTCAACTTTTATCTTTTTGCACCCTAAAAAAAAACAAACAAAAAAAAAAATTGAGAAACGGTTTCAAGATTGCAGCGGTTTTGGAAAACATTTACAGCCATTTCGAATCCCATTGGAGCCATCCATTTTGGAATATTCTTATTATGTTTTTAAATGTTTAATATATATGTATGAAATGGAGAGCAGATAATATGTGTGCATTGAAGAAGGAGTATTAATTGGAAATACTACTACTATACACATTTTTTTAACCTGATGATGATTATGTATGTTGTATATCTCTACTACTTATAATAAAACAGGTCCGTCACGCGTCTCTAACTCGACAGCGTTCCACATTTAGAACACATCAAAGACATAGATCTGTAAGTGTTAAGTGCACTGTTAAGGGCTTATCTTATCTCGTATAAACATATACTACTTACTTACTATTTTAATTACATACAATATACTACTACAACATAGTTTAAAAGCGATCTTTCTTTACTTAATAGGTTTATAGTTTTATATCGTACTCAACGAGCATTTCAAGTATTTATTGTATTGTTTATTCGTTTATTCGAAAACGCTGTACTTACATATATTTTTGATTGCATATTTAGGCAGCACACTCACACAAACAACAACACCTGCAAGATCTTGACAAATCAATATGTATTATATTATTATAACAAAATTCGATGTTAGGGTTTGCCTATTTACCGCATAAGTTGATGTTTTCATTTTTGTTTTTGAGTGGATTTTTGACACCAACTAAGACTCCCACGCTCCGTTCCCTTTTCCTCAACGAGCTCAATTGGCATTCAATCATTTACATTTTTCGAAATTGATCCAAATCAACAACACACAAACACACTTGTTTTAATTTTTAGGCAGTAGCATTTTATATTGTCAATGTATTTATCAGGTTAACGATACCATATATATTACTATGTTTATATTCCCTCGACAAACTCTTGTTTCTTTCTTTTATATATATATTATATATATTTAATGCTTATGAGTACCTACAACACCAGCGCATTTAAACCGAGACAAACTCTTAAAAACCCAAAAAAGTTTCTTAGTTTATAATTGATATCGAAATGTATTTCAACGCACGAATTATTTTAGCGGGATGAAACCGCCAGCGACATCACAAAGATGTTCGACTCGACAGCGCACAGCGCGGATGCAGCTGGAAGCACCTCGGATGCAGCTGGAGGCGCCACGGATAAATCGAGCACTGGGGAAGGCAGGGCACGCGAATCTTCGATCCAAAGCAATGCTGACTTGCAGACAAACATTGCAACGCCACCAACAACCACTTCGACGATGTCATCCTCATCGACGACCTCACGGGATGCCGGCAACAACAGCAATGACGTGACCATTGGCTCGGGTTCGGTCTCACGAAAGACCAGCACCGCCTCGGAGTACACATCGCTGTCCATTGACTATATGCCGGACAGCGCCATTACGCCAACGGGCAACGATGCGTTTCATCCGCTGGATGGCTACTTGGATAAACCCCAATCCGAGCAGAAGGCACGCAGTCTGGCCATAAGTCGAGTGCAAATGCTGTTGGAATCGACGCGAAGTGAAGCGAAACCCAGAAGTTTGAATTTGCCGCTGAATCGGCAGTTGAAAATTGTCGAGGATCTGAAGCATACTCGCAGCTTGGATGATTTGAGCGAAGTGAACATCACATTCGAGATGCCGCCCAGCAAGGTGGCCAAGCAATCGACGGAACTGGCCAATGTCAATGCCGACAAGTCCAAAGAGAGTGGTGTCCAGCTGGGTGCAGTGCAGCCACCAGGCGGCGGTGGAGGAGCCGCCAATACGCTCGAACAACTGAAGATCGAACTGGAGAACATTACGCATGCGCATGCGTTCGCCTCCGCTGTGGTGGCCTCGATTGGAACGCGGCCAAGTACTTATCAAGCCTCACCGGCAATTGCATCGATGAAAGCTCTGTCGGCACAGCAGCCAGTGCCGTCGTCCGACATTGTTGTGGTTGGTAGTCAAATTCTAATTCAAATTGTTATGTGTTATTCGTATTCGTAATTGTAATCGTTAATCGTAATCTCGAATCGTAAATCTATATATTGTGTGTATAATTTGGCTCTATTGGTTCAGCTTTCTTTTTGATTTTTTTTCTTATTGTTATTCGTAGATTTGCGTATTTAATGTTAAACAAAAAAGCATACTAATACTGCTTACTGCTCTTGATTTGTTATTAATAATTTGTACTTAATAGGATTACATTATTCAAGTAGTTAAAACTCTATTATAATAATCTGTGCAACAAACTCAACAGATCAACAGTAAATAATTCATATTTTATTTAGTAATTGAAGGATATCCTTAAAATGTTTAACATCAGTCTACACTGGTTGCGGTTGTAGTCACCTAACATACTATTATATAACATAGTTTAACTTGGTCTGGCTACACAGAACTAATAACGACTGCTTTCCAATGACTTATCTCCATTCACCAGACAGACTTGTCGTTTTGGTTATAGTTACATTCGTAGTTTGTAATCGTATTTGATTTGATTTCGTACTAACGCTTTTCGTTTTTGGTCGGCTATAACAACTGCCTTCATGTTGCCATCTGGTATCCGCAGTCGCGCATTTGTAGGTTATCTCTCATCCAATGTAATATGTTTCTATGCGCAGGTTAACAAATCAAACAGCGTGGGAGGTGGCAGCGGATCGGCTGCTTCATTTGGACAGAATACACCCACCGCAGTGCTGAACTCGGCACGTGGCTCATCGGTGTACAACTCGAGGCGCACGTCCATTGACAACAGCATGGGATCCGATATGCAATTGCCTGCAACGAACCTCAACATCAACCACGAAGGCGTCGTCACCGCCAACGACGCTACTACGACTGAGGGCAGCGACAAGAAGCTGGCCAAACAGGAGAGTCTCGACAAAGTCACGAGTGCAGGCAGCGAGTCCAGGAATCCAAGCAATGGTGCACTCAACCAGAACTCCATTGCGGATCTGGAAAAGAAATTGGCCGCATTGCGACATGCTGACAACACAGAGGAGGTAACTTGTTTGCACCTGACTACGATCCAAGCAAATAATAATTGTTAAACAATTACTTTAGCAGCCAGCTGCAGCTGTTGCCGTACCTGTGACAAAGCCATCGGAGGAATCGGTGGTCAGCGTAAATGCTCGCAAAATCTCTCGATTTAGCGTTAGTCGCGTGCAGGAACAAAAGACATCCACGGACGAGGCGCTGCACAATCAATTGAAGATTGATCTGCAGATCGCCGGCCAGGGGCACAATTTTAATGCCAATTCTGTTCAAAATGGCAGCATGGTCAACACTCCCACAGAGCTCATTAGTTCGCCCATACAGAACGTGCCGTTGGCCATTAACGGCATCCAATTGATTTATCAGCAACAGCAGTCTGTTCCCACGGGTGTCAACGTGATGCTGCCCCAGAATCAGGCGATGCAAAATGGTGCTGCTGCTCAGCAGCAAGTGCAACATGCGCCACAGCAACAACAACAACAGCAGCAGCAACAGCCGCAACAAATGATGCAGCAGCGTCATCAGCAAATTGTGAACGCAGTGCCACAACAGCAACAACCTCAGCAAATACCGTTGCAGCAAATGGTGTCACAGCAGCAGCCAGCGCAACTTATACCTCAGCAGCAACAACAGCAGCAGCAGCCAACACAGCAACAGCAGCAGCAGCAACAACAGCAATCGATGATGCTGCAACAACAACAGCAAGCTGCACAGCAGTTTGCAATGTCCACATCACAGCAGCAACAACAACAGCAGCAGCAGCAGTATATGCAAACACAGGCAAATCAAATGCATCAGTTGACGCCACTCGTCATGGGCATGGGCGTGGGTGTGGCACAACAAATGCAGTCACATCAATTGGCCGGCATGCCAACGCATCAACAATTGCTGCAACAGCAGCAAGCACTGCAATTACAGCCTCATCTGCAGCAGCAACAGGCGGCCATGTATAATCAACAGCAACAGACAAATTTTCAAGTGTCTGCAACGGGTCAGCTGCTGCAACAAGCGCCGCTGGTAGGCAACCAGCAGCCAGCTCAGCCCATGCAGCATGTGCTGCAACCACTGTTCAATCCAGCTGTGGCAGAAGGTAAATAACACTCGCCTAATTAATTTACATAGATTAATGGAAAAACATTGAATTGCAGTTGCTGAGGAGCCCGTGTCTCTGGCGGCCACACATCCACATCTTTTGCCTAGCGATATTCAATCGGTAAGCATCATAATTTACGTTTGATGACCTTCAAATAAAGTTCCATGCCCGCCTTACAGGATATTAAGCATAATCTGGACTCGTTGGTTAACCAGTTGTGCAACACACGCTTGGGAACAAACCAGCATCAGCGACTGCTGCTTTTGCGTCAGCGACAGCTTATCGAGGAGGACGAACTGCGCTTGAAGCATTACGTGGAATATGAGAAATTCCAAAAGGCATTACGCCAATGTAAGCATAATTTCATATTCAAATTTAGTAATTATTTAATGTAATTGTTTCCTTACAGCTCTTAGCACAAATGCGCCAGCAACGACCGCGTATTATTCGCCAGCTGCTGCTCCGGTTCAACCAAACTTAACAGCTCCAGCGACAGCAGCACCAGCACCACCATCGTCAAACACTACACCAGCCGGCTCAGCAAATACATAAACGTTTCAACAATTTGAATCCATTTAGTGTTGCCGCGCCGTCGTCGTAGCAACCGTAATCAGCAACCGATCGCATCCCCTCCTCAATTTCATGACAAGTCATTAAGATATTGCTACCCCGAAAATGGTTTGACAACTACTGAACTCTGCTATTGGGCACGATTGCGATTTCGAAAATTCTGGATCTGCCATTAGATATTAAGTGCAAAGTTGTCGGATTATGTGGGGGGAAAATTGTCTGTAAATATGTAGTCACACAGTTATTTTGATTTGATTTGCCATTGTTTCGCTTATTGTTTTAATTTTGTTTTTGATTTCTACTATTCATATTCTTTATATGCAATGCTGTTTCCTCTCATTTGTTGTCAATCAAAATGAAGTTTCGGATTTTATTTAAGCAAATTGTAAATTTGATTAGCGCTAAAGTGTAAATAAATATTCAATAATATCATGTACACTCATACATCAAGATACATACTTATTACTATTATTATTATTATTATATATATACATACTATATATTTTAAACCATCAGTGATTTATGTTTTTGCGTAGTTATTAAATAAATAAACTTTTATTGAACTTCAAGTGATAATATCAATTCAACCGTCTTTCTCCAGAACCCTTTCGAAGGCAAGGACATGGAATTTACAATTTTTGCCTTTTTCGCTTTCTAAAACAAAGGATAAAGTACAGAATCATGATAACAACTACTAACGCTCATCATTCGTGCTTTTTTAATGTGCGAATGAATTCGAATAAATACCTATGCTTCACAGCATTTTCTAATTATATTCATTTGCATTATTTATAAGCTTTTTACAAATGCTTTCTACATTTTAATATTGTTTTGGAGACTGTGTGTTGTGTGTCCCCAAAATTTCTTCACTAAATCATTTTTCTGAACGGTTAGTAAGCACCTTTATACTAAAGTAATCCAACACTGATTAATCCAAAAATTGCAACAAATCCAAGAATATTTTCGCCAAGAATTAAATTAAAAGAGAATTTACTATTGGATATGTATGAGCTCAGCTCGTTACCTTGGATGGTAACAAGTGTATAGAGCACTTGCGTTTATGTAATAGAAAATACAGATACAAATTGAATATAATACAAAGAATTGAAAACATTACTTCTTTTAAACTTCATCCACGAATATGGAATTTATTTACTCGTACATAATAATATAATGCAAACTTAAACAGTTTTCAAAAAAAGAAACATTTGATTAACACATTTGTGGGATGGATCAAAAATGAATCAAAGAAACATAAACAAATCTTTTCGATGGAATGACCCACATATTTACAAGTTACACTGTAACATCCATGGTATCCTTAATTTCATTGCCCCATTCTCGGGCCATTATCATAATTTCATTCATGGATAGTTTGGGTCCGATCAGGGGATTCATTTGCGTCAAATAACAGCAAAGCCAACTGCGAAAGAAAGATGATAAAAGTTACTGTATTTGTCATACTTGGTATCTGTGTGTGTGAACTTATGCACACATATCAGGGTCACCAATAAAAGATACTTACAACAGCCAACAGGTAACAGCAGTAAGCATAATGCAGCACTGGGTAACACTATGTACAAATAAGATGTAATTATAAGTAGAGTTTAAGTAAATTGTGGAATTTGAGTTACTTACCCCCTGTTAGGGCCCCGAGCAAAGAAGGGGCAAATGATGCCAATAAAGGCCCAAATAGCAGTGATAATAACTGGGGGAACGTAGGCTTCAACCATTTTTAGGCACTGTTTGTAACTTATATGTAATACTGAAGATCTGCCGTGATCAGCAGGTTTAGTTGATGGTTCGGAAACAAAAAAAATGTTAATAAGTGATCACGAACAAGGCACTTTTTTCAATCAGTATGAATATCACATGACAGACATGGGACAGAAACATATGTTGACAACGCTGCCAGACTTCGCATGGGTGTGTTGTGTTGTAAGCTGTCAAAAAAATAGGTTTTTGTATTATGGAATTTTAAATTTTTTGAATAACTGCAGTCTTTAATGACCAAATATAATGAATTAAACATTATAAGTATTCATAAATTAAAAAAGTACTAGAAAGAACATTATAAAAAAGTGGCAACTGCGTGTACTAGCATATCGATAATCACACAACAACAGAAATTATCGAAGTAGCCAAACAACTCTGTGTAGATAGCTAGGAATTACAGTTCAGTGGCAAAGTGACAAGCAAAAATACAAAATGGTCCTGGAAAGTACTATGATATGGTAAATAATGAATTATTGACGAAATTGGCAATAATAATAAAATTTTCGTATCACAAATTCACAGTTTTGATAACAGCGATTACCAGCGCAATGGTGATTACTTTCCAACCCGTTTAAATGTTCAAAAAGATGGCATCAACTTGGTGTGTCTCACAAAGCTTCGCTCCAATCCGGAGAATAATGTTGGTCTCATGACCCTATCTAAGTAAGCAGACAGCGTCAATAATTGTGGTTGCTCAGAGTTGCACAATTTATTAATATTCCAATTAATTGCAGTACCGCCGAAGTGCTAGCCACACTCACCAGCGACGTGGGACGCATATTTTCAAAGATGCATTTGATTCAACCAAAGGGTGAAATAAATCTGCTAACTGGAATTAGAATTGCCCATTTGGTGTTGAAGCATCGTCAAGGCAAGAACCATAAAATGCGTATTGTGGTCTTTGTTGGCTCGCCCATCACCAACGAAGAAGGCGAACTTGTTAAGCAGGCCAAGCGTTTGAAGAAAGAAAAGGTTAATGTCGACATTGTTAGCTTTGGCGATCATGGCAACAACATTGAAACGTTGACTGCATTCATTAATGCTCTCAACGGCAAAGACGGCACCGGTTCTCATTTGGTTAGCGTTCCACGCGGCTCAGCATTGTCCGACGCCTTATTGTCGTCGCCCATTATCCAGGGTGAGGATGGCATGGGTGCAGCTGGATTGGGTGGAGCCGCCTTTGAGTTTGGTGTCGATCCCAATGAGGATCCGGAGCTGGCTCTGGCTTTACGCGTCTCCATGGAAGAGCAGCGTCAACGCCAAGAAAGCGAGCAACGTCGCGCTGGCGCCGACAACGCTGGATCTGGATCAGGCACTGGCAATGCAGCTGAACCTGCTGCTGGCGGAGCGATTGTGACCAGTGGCGAAAACGTCGCCAGCAGCGCCACTGGCGTAACTGTGCCCAGCTCCAATTCTGAGGAGGCAATGTTGCAACGCGCCTTGGCATTATCTACTGAAACGCCAGAGGACAATTTGCCTGATTTTGCCAATATGACCGAAGAGGAGCAGATCGCCTTTGCCATGCAAATGTCCATGCAGGATGCGGCCGATGATGTGACACAGCAAGCGAAGCGTCCCAAAACTGATGATGCCTCTGCCCCCATGGATGTGGATGAAGACTATTCAGAAGTGATTGGCGATCCGGCATTTTTGCAGAGCGTTCTTGAAAATCTTCCTGGCGTGGATCCACAATCGGAAGCAGTTCGCGATGCTGTTGGCTCGCTCAATAAGGACAAAGATAAGAGCACTGATGCCAAGGATGACCAAAAGAAATGAATGCTGAATGGAAAAAGCTATCTACAATTATACTACTAAATATATATTAAAAAATTGTCATTAATCCAGAAATCATAAATGAACTAACATCGTGCAACACATTGCGCAGATTATGTTCATGCTTCAAATAAAACCATTATATTATCACAGGGAAAATGTCATATTTCACTGACTCATTCGCCCATGCTCTTGCTGGAAAACTCCTACTACCACATTCGAGTAAAATAAGTGGAAATCTAGTTAAGTTAAATGTATTTTGGTTACTTTGACTCTGTATTTGTAAGCAACATTTTATCTACAGTATCGAATTCTAAAAGGTCGATGATGCTCCAAGCTTACTTTCCGCCTTTGTAGTCACGGATGTGGTACAAAACCCAGGCCGGAATGAACAGGGATGCAGCGCACATGCCACCACCAAGGATTACTTTTTCCTGCAATAAATTCAATATTTATTTTATCCATTTTAAAATTAATGTCGCATGTAAGGAATATGTCCAATATTTCGTTTACGTAACCCCGAAAAGGCAAGCAAAAGAATTGTACTTACAGCAGTAGATACGTGCTTGGTTGGGGGACCAGACACAACAGATTGGCTGCGCCTTTGGAGGGCACCTCGCATCGCAGGAACCAAAAGTTTAGCAGCACTATTTTGGAACATCTTGAAAATTTATTGATTTCCTTATTTTTTGCTGAAACGAATGCTGGTTGTGTGCTTGATGGTGTTGTCAGAAGCAGCGTGACCGCAGCTTCAACTCATAAATGTACTATTTTACATAGAAAAATATACCAACATATACCACTGTCGGGCGGTTCCACTTAACTTGTGATGGGACAGAGCACAATTGGAAACCAACTGAAATTTAATTTGCTGTTCAACGGTCTTTAATAAACAGATAGTTAACATTGCAATATATTATACAATGTATTCATTTTTCTAAATGGCTTAGCAATTGTATTATGCGTATTGTTGAAAGTATAAATTTTTAAATTTGATACTTTAATAATAATATAATTTCTTTTTTTTATATTGTGTTAAATGTTTGAAAATGTGCGAATGACTTATGAAATGTAAATAGACACAGGTAAAAACAACTAAACTTAATAACAGTTACGTGGAGAATATACCATCACCATAGCGAAATTTATATTAGAGATGGGATAAGTGTCCAAATGCCACCACCCGCTGGTTACATTTGAATTTAATTTTAGATTTGGATTTGTGGCTCGTATAGTTTATTGTTTTCATTAACTGAAGGATACAAATTATTGTTAAAGCTACTTAAGGTACAATATTTGATATATTCAACAATGGGAAGGAAAAGCAATCTCCGGCACTCCGACGATTAAATACCCTTGCAAAGTGAAGTTAACTTATATATTAATACCATTTATGCTAACAAATGTCAGTTTGGTTGATGAAATATCATAGTTTTTCATACCAAACATTAATTATGGACCGATAAGTGTCATGGCAGCCATATGATTTAGTAATCCAATTATGGTATCTACCAATTTGAAATTAGATGATATTCGGTAAGTTATTACTAACCAACGCCCTGTATAATGTAAATATTGAGGAAAACTTCCTCCGAAATCTAACAATAGGCAATATTGTATTTGGCAGCAATTGTATTGTGCATTTGTTTTTAATTTCAAATTTTAATTTTGCTGCTTTTAAATATATATTTTAATAATCTAATCACAAATGATAATACATAGTTTTCATTAAAATAATTGGTTATTAGCATTTATTTCATACCAATTGTGTTGGGATAAATGTAAATACGCTCATTAGTTTTTTCCTCTTGCTTTAAATACCTTATATCTAATTCATTAGTTAAGGCTTTGTAATATCAAGCCATTGGTTTGTGACATGTTTCATGAATACACATAATGTTAATCAGATAAACATATATTAGCATACATATGTATTAATATAATATTGGCAATATATTTTGTTAATTGGGGCAGCTTTGACGAAACTTTTCACAGAATTACTTTTACAATGCGTTTATTAAGCCTTGACTGGACCCTCAAATGGGGAGATCAATATTGGCGCAATTGTTATTATCAATGGTCTTATTATATATTATGTTGATTGAATGAATAAATAAATCTTTATTGTTAGACTTTTTTACTATATAAAACGAATGTAATATAGTGTTCTTGGGAATGACAAATAATTTTACACAAAAATAGAATTAGCTTTGGAACAATTAACGTAATATTTCATTCTGAGATTATAATTTATTTAAATTGTTTGCTTTATATATTTAATTTTTTGTATAACAGGTAATAATAACGTAATAACATAAAATATCTAAGCATATGTATATATAGTGTATTATGTGTATCATTCGCAAATGGGCATTACAAGCAGTTAAATTAAAATCAGTGTCTGTTCCGTCCAAAGAATGTATACTGAACAATTCGAATAATAAGGTATATATGTATGTATTATGTAAATAATATCTAATAAAGGTAATAAGTAGATTCGTAACAATACAAACAATTGAATCGGTTGACAAAAAACAATTTCACTTTTACTTTTAAATATAAGTTTATATGTATACATATGTATGTGCATGAGCATCTGAATATTCCTGTGTGCGTGTATTATCTTATTTTTAAGTAAACTTTAAAGGACAGTAAGTGGAAAACATCATAAAAAACTTGCTTATTTTTTATGTTTACAATTCAGTCTGAAAGGCATAGTTGTGTATACACATTTTTATATCACCTATTTTGAATAATTAACTGTTTAATTTATCCTGTTTTTGTTTATTTTTAAAATAGTTTTGCTTTGCTTCGATTTGTTTCTTTAAATAATAAGTGTTTTACAATATTAATTTCTTACATTTATTTTAACCATTTGTTTTTGGTTTTCTTTACATAGTTGTGTTTTCTTTGCATTTGCGGAAAATTTGCTGTTAATTTCGTTGCGTTGTGTTGGGCAAAAATATATATGTATTTATTTCCGTACGTAAACAAAAATTTTGGTACTTAAATGATCTCTTACTTTTAATTACACATTTGATTTTATCATGCAGTATTATATATATATATCAGCATTGTAAGGTTTATATTATGTATTTTCTTTTTTTTTTTTTGTTGCAGTTTTTGCTGTTTTATCTAACTTTTAGTTATGCATGTATTTTTTATTACTTATAGTTGATCCGATAATATTATTGATCTTGATCATCCTCATCGGATTCGGAAATATCGCTCATATCACTTGAAATTAATTCCAGCCAATGATAATCACGTCTATCTACGTATTCCCAAAGATAGATCTGAGAGATACGAAATATTGAATAGTATTAAAACCAAATAAAGTATTGAAATACAATGTAATTCATAATAATGTTATTAGAAGAAGGTGGGCACTACTTACATCGAGTAAATCAATTAGATCATTCTGGCTATGTAATTTCCTTGCTCGTTTTGGCAATCCAACATCCACAAGATCGCCATTGGGCAGTGCATGCTTGTAGAAACACTTGTTGCCAAATGGACACTTGCCTTCGCCTTTTTTAAAGTACTTGCAGTCCTTGGCACCGAGAGCGGCGCGATAGTCATTGAGCAGTTTATCCTTTTCCTCTTTTGTTTCAACCCAAAAAGCACTGGGGCAAACAAAGTCGGAACACACCCGACACTCGGGGCAAGCTCTAAAATTTCGAAATCAAAATCGTTTCTATTTACATGAATTTAGCCCTCTCGAAAGTATGCAATAGACATTGAGAATTGTCGAAGCAAAGTTTTTTTGTACACTTACCGCGTTATTTTATGCTCAAACTGTTTGGCTTGACGCCATGTTCGAATGCATTCCAAGCAAAATATGTGATTGCAGTTGGGCAATATGCCAAAGCGTTTCTCTCTGCCGGCTTTCTCCATGATAGTATCGAAGCAGATACCACATGTCTTATCCTTGGACTGGGCAATCGCAAAAGACAATTCCATGGCCTGTTCATGCTGCTGCAAACACTCGCGATTGTGCTTCTTACGCTGCGCTTGGTCCGTGGGATGCAGGCAGTATTGGTCGCACATCTCGCAAAGCTCCATATGTATGCGATAGGGACAATACTGGCCATAGGGACAAGGACTTTCGTAGGGGCAAACATCGTCTAATGAGCGACACTCCGCGTGCTTCACAACACCAACATCAGGTCCACCGACAATTTGCGCCCATGAGATACCATTTTGTAAAGCTGTACTGCCAGTTGCTGTCGCAGCAACGGATTCTTCATCTTCGTCGTGGTCATTTCCACCGAGACTTTGACTTTGGGTCACAAAACACTTTTGACCAGGCACAAAGATAGATGCGTTAACCCAATTGTTTCGGCTGGTGCTGGGAATCTCCTTCACATCGGTTTCATTGGCATCGTCGGATGCTTTAGTTGCTGCTGTATTGTTTATAGCACCCGGCTCACCTTCAGGATGGCCTCGAGTTAAATCATGGGAGAAGCGACAAAGGTCACCGAATCGACAAATGCCGCGCAAGTAATAACGGCAAATGGTTTGACTTCGACCAGGCACATTTAAAATGGGGGCTTCAACGATATTACCAACGCCAACGGAACTCATTTTGCACGTGCAAAAAGTTTCTACAGATGATCTCTTCGACCAAACTAGACGCTCTGACCTGCGAATCATACGCCAATGTGAGTATATCCTCGATAAACATGACTTATCGATATACATAAATATGTACATAACGTGCTTGTGCCAATGGGTGTATGTATGTGTATAATGAGAAAAAAATTAAGATGTCGCAATAACTGGACTTGTTTTGCGCAATACAAAACTCAATACTCATTGCATGTTCATATCTAATGTGTGTACCAGACGCACTAAAACATAAATAAATATTTAAGCACATGTACGTTTAAAAATTACATTTATGAACACTGACAATTGCAGCTTTTCGAATGTACACACAATGTATATTCGATATATATTTGCATGCATATAAATGCATGTATGTACATACATACACATATATGTACACATACATATATAAACGTATCTATTGTGAGAATGAAATGCACATGAACCTTTTTATTACACTCAATGAAGATCAAACACGTCTGCACATTTGGCAGCCTCGCGAGCGAAGCGTTGCAACTAATTTTGTAAATGTTGTTATTTTTTAAATTAAGCACTTTATTTTCTTACGTTTTGTTCAAACTTTTATTGTAGTTGTGATGTCAATTTATAAATTGATGCTCATGCACAAGGTGACCGCAAACGAAATTTCAAAATGTTCTATTTAAAGTCCAAAAATATACCAAATTCGTAACTTTCATAATATTTTCAGCTTGGTAACACAATAAATATAAGACTTGTGGCAGAGGGCGCAAGTTTTTAATTTTTATTTATTACACGATTTTCTAAAAAAAAAACAACACAATCCGTTTTCTTTTTATGCTCTCACAGCTTTCAACTAGAGATGATTCTTATTTTAATGGCTTATCGAACAAGCTAACAAATTCAATTGATTTATATACGATAGTTGAATTTACAGTTTGACATATTTTCGAACGATTGTTCGACATTAAAAACGTAAAAAAAAATTCAAAGACTCGATGAAATTGTTGGAATTCAATAATTGAAAAAATTTACATTTGGGTGAACATTAAGGATTAACTTTACATTGGTAAACGAATCGATGTTTCCTGCTTTCGATGTTTTATTCGATATTGCTCAGTTCCTCAATCAGCTGTTTGTAGGATTGCATATTGTTGTTGACATCGAAATAAATTAATCTCTATACTTATTTAATTAAAAATGACTGACCTGAATGGAAAACAGTATGTGTGTGTCAGTTGTGGAAACCCTGTCCGAGAGCTCTACAAAAAATACAGCAATACCGTTAAACCTACTCACTGTGTAAGACTGTCTTTTAAATTGTAAATGCATTTTCACCTGCTTATAATTTTTAACAGAACAAATGCAATCAAATAACGGACAAGTACATTGAGGTGGAGGAATTTATAATCCTAATAGATGCATTACTTCTGGTTTCGTCAGCATTCCGTCACATGATATATAATGGGAAATTTAAAGTATTAATTGTACATTGCCATGCTGTTCCTTCAATTCGTAATCAATTATTTTCAGCTCTATTGGAAGATCTCACTTGTTGTTCTACTCTTGGAATCATTTGCTCTATGTCGACAAAATCGAGAGGATGGAGTAAATACGGCTTTATACGAAAAAGGATTTTATATGTCGGCGCTACAAAATTTAGGAGGTAAGCGAATTAGTCTGTTCGCATTTCGTGCAGTTATTAAATCAGTGAAATTTCTTTTGCAGAATACCTTATGATAACTGTTCTGCTACTTTTTATAACTGTCATTCTTGGTGTTGGTCAGTTGAGCAAAGTCAGTTTAGCATCATTAACCTTAACAATCCTTAAAGTAGTGGCCATTTCAAATTTTTCGAAGTTCTTTCTATTGCCCATATTAGTTTGGGGTAGTAATACAACTGATTTTGGACGAAACTTGCACTATATGCTAGTTACCGGCCATCATCTTTGCTCATTAGTTATGGCCTACAATGTTGTCGGTAATATTGGCAAACATCATCGATGTCTTTCAATACTATTAGTAATGTGTGCATTTATTATGAAAGAGTATGTTAGGTATTTGTCAGCATTTCAAATGGTGCTTTGATAGAGTTAGAAATATTGTAGAATAAAAATTAGGCCTGTGATTTATCATATAAATATATGTACATAAGTTATTTTGGTCAGTATTATTGGTCATTATATGTATGTATGTATATTCTTTGTAAACAATAAATACAGTATTTCTTTCTATTACTAAAAAAATATATTATATTCCAAATACTTATTCTAGCCCTATTAAACATCAATGCGACTTTTTTACTGCATAAATACTAAACTTTGCGTAAAATACATTTCAAAGATATTTAAAAACTATATATATTTTTATTAAATCGTTTAAATGAATACCAATAAAATTATATTCACGTTTTTCTATGGCAACAAAACGTCATTAAAAAAAACGTAAATATTTTTTAAATCAATGCCCGGATTTAATAATTGCACTTCGTAAATTAATACATTTTTAAAATGAGTTTGCGGCCACACTGAGTGGCAATTATCGGACGAACATTGTCGCATGCAGAATTATGACAATTCTATGCTTTTTTTTGCTTATTTTCATTATGCAAAATTGAGAATATCTTTGGCGAAATCACTGATATGATTATTATTGTATTGAAAATTAATGCCGTGGAGAAAATCAATATGCATAAGCCGAAGCACCTAATGCGTGTTCTCGTACGGCTATAAAAAAGACAGCAAACGTGTTATTTAATAATGTAAGCGCAACACAACAAGTGAGTGCGCGTATTACAACAAATTGCAAACATAAAAAGCATAGACCTCTGAATGAGAAGTGAAATTTGCATAATAAGCATCACAATATTGGTAAGTCTAGAACAAAAAAGTGACCCACATGCATACATACTACTGCATGCAAATACTTCATATGTATGTCATATGTGTGTTTGTACAGACATGTATGGGCAGACATACTTAAGACGTGTATGTTTGTATGTACCTCGTTGCCGCAACAAAAAAAAAAAAGAATGTGCCTTCATATCATTGTGAAATTGTTTAAATTAATAAAGTGCTGTGAAATCAAGTGGTAATTAATAAGTTTCAATAAATAAAGTTTGTGTAGTTGCATCAGAATCCAATATGACGACAGCTTATTCGTGTTACCAATGTGACCGGTAAAATATATCATTTTTATAAAAAAAAAAAACTATTTTCCTAAAGGTGTGACTTTCGCTGTGCTTTTCTTTAAATGACTTTTTCGCCTCCAGATCTATGCTCTAAACAAATACATAATAAATACATAAATAATTAATAAATAATAATAAGCAAATAATTATTCTATAAAAATGTAATTTTAAATTTCACAATGTTTGTCTTTACATTATATTTTAAATACATTTAAATGCGGATTAGAGTTAGAAGCAGACATTTTGAATGTTGTCAAGTCTGGTCACACATAAAATATAACCTTAAAAATGACAAAGTGACAAATTTCTTTTTTTGTTCAAATTAAGCGACATAAACTTTAACAACGACAATATAAACCAATTTGTGCAGTGTCTCCGATTACACCCTTTCCACTTGCCCCTGCTGTTTTTTTTAAATAATGAATATTTGTTAAGGTGACACTGTGATTTTGTTGTTTTTGCCTGTAACAATAAAGCGATGTAAATAATATAAGCAAAAGTGAAAATTACGACAAACCTACGACCGACCGCGTTGATTGTTGTGCAGCGATTAAAACACAAACGTATATATATTAACTTTAACTCCGCAAGGCAAAGATCACATAGAGTAGTTAAGGCACATCATCAAATTTCAATGTCAGCTTCTACGACGTTGGTTGCTTGCGCGAGTTTTGTTTTTAGAACTCTGCAGGGGGAAGAGGACAACAAGATCGCAAATTGAATAAATCCATTTTATTGACGCAGGGCAAAGAGATCCTCGAATCTTGAGGAAAGAAGTTGAGCACTACGAAAGATGCATTCTTCATCGGCGGCGGCGTCGGCGTCGTCGTCGAATGCGCTTGTGGAATACTCGGATGTGAGTTCTGAGGATTTCTCCGATCCCGAGGCTGGTGAAATCGACTCCGATGCGGCATTAGCTGGCCGCAGCGGTTCGGCAGCGAAATCAGCAAATCAAACTAAAAAACCAACTTCGGACTCCGTCTTACGTATCACAAAAACCAATGACTACAGGTAGTAAAATTCTGCAAAATAATATTAAATTGAAACTATTTCAAATTCTGTATATGATCTTATTTGTAGGAAGAGACGAATCGAAGGCAATGAAGACATTGCTTCAATTACGACAGCTGCTGAGTCGAGATCGCGCATTTCTGTTGTTGCAAGCGGCAGCAATCGATTAAGCATTGCATCAGGCTCTGAGAAACTCAATCATCATCGCTCCGACATCTCTTTAAGCTCGCCCAGCAAAATTTCAAAAGAGGAACAGTGGGATGGAGAACTGTACATGTCCAGCGATTCGATAGACACTGATGAGCTTGAAGCTGAAATGAAACGGCAGAAACGTAAAAAGCTGAAGAAGGATAAGCACAAACACAAGTCGAAAAAGAAATCAAAGAAGCGCAAGAAAAAGCGTGCCAAATCATACTCGAGCATCGATTCACTGTCCGACAGCAACCTGAACACATTAATGGCAGATAGACGTAGTCGCTATACGCCACCAACGGCACCAAATAGTCGAGCCAAGAGTGCCGAGCGCACAGTTAGCGCTGCCCTGCCCAATTATACGCCACACAAAGACAGTCAAAGTAGTCCCATATCAGCTGGCACTCCGCCTGCCCGGCGCCCCAATAGCAATAATGCTTATTATGGCGATGCTGCTGTGGCGGCTGCTGCGACGGCAAGTACACCCATTGGGAGCAGCCTTCAAGTGACTGTAACGAACAAAACCAATGCAAATAGTCGTCATCGTTCGCCTCCAATACGCGCTGGTGGCGGCGGGGGAGGAGGAGCTATGCAGCGCTATGCCTCGTCGCCGCGCACTCCGCCACAGTCACTCAGTCATTCTCATCAGGGCGCAGGAAGTGCACGTGACTCGCGTAGTTCTCGCTATGTTCAAAGTCCCCTAAAGGAGGACATAAATGCTCATCACCGGTCGTCAGGTAATACGTATTCAGGTCGCTACTCGGCAAGTGGATCAGTTGCTGGGCAAGGCGGTAAACTCAAGCGCTTGTCACCGGGTAAGTGGTAGTTTATTGTGATCAACGTATTGATTATTAACTAAAATTAATTGTCTATTTTAGAAATGGACCGCTATCACCATCAGCCGAGCACCCCACCGCACAAACGACGAAAGTTCAGCGATGGACGTGATGCATCTGTGGGAGCTTACGAACATAGCAGGCACCATGCTGTTAAATATGATCGCTACAGCAGAGATCGCTATTCGCGTCGGATATCTAAGTAAGCTGCATTAACTCCAAATGTTGGTGAAATGTAATAACATTTTGTATGTTTGACAGGAGTCCTAGTGTACATCGATTATCGCGTGGTCGTCTATCGCCAAGTGGAGGAGGAGCCACATCGGGAAGCAGTAATTCAAATATGTATCGCCATAGTAATAGCAGTAGTCATAAACACAGCAAATATGGAGCTCCTCATTCTCCTTCACCTCCAATGTCAGCGCGATCGTCTTCCAAACGCGCCTCTGGCAGCGGCATGGGCATTTCCGTCGAACGCTACGCATCGCGTTCACCACGACCCAGCTCACGGTACTATGAATCATCGCCACCATCACCTGCTGGTGTATCGGGGTCGAGCTCTCACCACCATCGACGCTCACCAAGGTCCCATCAGCAGCATCATCGAAACAGCAGCCGCAAACGTTCTCCAAGCTCGGGAAGTAGTCGAAGCTCAAGCCCACGCTCAAGATCGCCAACATCGAGAGATCTTAAGCATAAACGCGATGAATACATTAAGAAGATCAGCGAAACAAGCTTGTTCGCTGAATTGGTCAAGGATCGCCATAAGCGGCAAAAGGCGCTCAAAGAAATTATTGAACGACAGGAGGAGAATAGCAACAGCAATGGTGCACTGACCATCAATGAGAACAGCTCATCAGTGGATGGCAACACGCCCAATTTGGGCGACAATCGCTCATCATCATATTTGGCGACACAATCCTCAGCGAATGCGACACCAAATGGCATCGCTAGCAGTGGTGGAGGTGGCGGTAAAACTGATTTGGACTTGAACAACATTCCAATGCCCAACCGAGAGAATGAGACACTACTAAAGCTTAATCCCCATATTGCAAATGCAGATGTCACGGATGCCTCTCCAACGACAACAACAACATCGACAATGACAATGGCCCTGAAAACGAACGCAAGTCAGAAACCGAAGAGTCTAACAGCGTTGCCCATGCCACCCGGAATGAGTGCAGCCGACTTGGTGAATGCAGCACACACGCCGTCGCCAACGGATTTGGGCAAGCAATCGACGCCAAAGTCGATGAAAAAGTTGTCGTCCGATGAAAAGAATCTTACAGCGAATGCCAATGCCAACAAGAGCCTTTTGAATTTGCCAATGCCACCGGTTATACCGGGCAGCGAGGAATTGAGTGGCGATGATGATGTCATAGACAGTCCTGAAGACTTCGATACGCCCAGTGGCAACAGCACGAATCCCAATGCAAACACAAATGCAACGCAAGCAGGTGGACGTCGCCGTCCCGTTATACTTAATCGTCGCGACTCTCGTAACAATGTTCGCGATTGGGGCGAACGATGTGTAGATGTGTTTGAGGTGATCGCCCAGATTGGAGAGGGTACATATGGACAGGTACTGTAGTGGATTTATTGTGCTATTGCACACTTTATCTGCGATTACTTATCAATGTCTTATTTTTACTTATATTTTAGGTGTACAAGGCGCGAGATCATCATACAAACGATATGGTGGCACTGAAAAAAGTGCGTCTGGAGCATGAAAAGGAAGGTTTCCCCATAACGGCTGTGCGCGAAATCAAAATACTTAGACAACTAAATCATCGTAACATTGTGAATTTGCATGAGATCGTAACGGACAAACAAGATGCTGTTGAGTTTCGCAAGGATAAGGGATCGTTTTACTTGGTTTTTGAGTACATGGATCACGATCTCATGGGTCTGCTCGAGTCTGGAATGGTAGACTTTAACGAGGAAAACAATGCGAGCATTATGAAACAGCTATTGGACGGTCTTAATTACTGCCACAAAAAGAATTTTCTTCATCGCGATATTAAATGTTCCAATATCCTGATGAACAACCAGTATGCTCGCGATAACCTTTTACATAATTCTTTAATGTATAATTTCCGATTTTTTTGCTTTTAGGGGCAAAGTAAAACTGGCTGATTTCGGCTTGGCTCGTTTGTACAACGCGGATGATCGAGAACGTCCTTATACGAACAAAGTCATAACGCTTTGGTATCGTCCACCGGAGTTGCTGCTCGGCGAGGAGCGTTATGGGCCGTCGATAGACGTTTGGTCTTGTGGTTGCATATTGGGTGAATTGTTTCTGAAGCGTCCGCTGTTTCAAGCAAATGCGGAAATGGCGCAACTGGAAACTATATCGAAAATATGTGGTTCACCAATTCCTGCCGTTTGGCCTAATGTAATAAAGTTACCCCTATTTCATACACTTAAGCAGAAGAAAACGCATCGGCGACGCTTGCGAGAAGATTTTGAATTTATGCCAGCGTCGGCTCTTGACCTGCTTGACAAAATGCTAGACTTGGATCCGGACAAACGCATTACTGCGGAAGATGCACTCCGGTCTCCATGGCTCAAGAATATCAATCCGGATGAGTGAGTACAAATTGCATATTTTTATTTAATTAATATAAAATAGAAAGGAAGCAAATCGATATTGGCTTTGTAGAGTTAACAATGGAGTTGACAATGAACTGACATATTTTTCAATCAACAGAATGCCAACGCCACAATTGCCCACTTGGCAGGACTGCCATGAACTGTGGAGCAAGAAGAGGCGTCGCCAGCTGCGCGAACAACAAGAATCGCTGCCACCAGGTGTAATTTGCTCTGCCAAGTACCAACAACACGGTGCTGCGATGGTGGGGGATGCCTAGCATTTACTATATGCTTCATGCTTCAATGAAGGGGAAGACTATAAACAGCGAGAGGTGGAGTATGCCTGGTGGCAAAGTTAATATCGAAGTCTGTAACGAAATTACAAATAGTTCGCAGTTGGCAGTTTGGCAGGTGCAGTCTCAAATCGGGTTGACATGCTCTACCAAAGCACTCTTATTGTTTAAGTCATCTCTTAAATGAAAAACAACACGATTAACTTAGATCATACTTATATATATACATATATATATATAAATATATTAGTGATGAATTGCTACAAAACGGGCATTTCAAATTGACCGCTGTATAATATTGTAAAATGTATATACCATTTGCTGCTATATTCAAAACAATTAATATATTAAAGCATCATCTGTTCATTATTTCTTATGTTTAGACTAATATTTTACAATCCACAATCTTACATACGCAAATTGGCAATAAAAAAAGAGCATGAGAAATAGCACACTTAACCAATGTGTACCAAATTTAATTCCTTTGTTCAATTTCTTTGAATAGAAAAACGATTGACCAATTGATGCAATTAGTTTCTGTTTATTTTAACAAAAACAAAAAATCAGCAAAAATAGAAAACAGTGCTTAGTTTGAAAATAAAAGCGGAAATGTGAAGCAGTTAAAGGTTAGCATTTTAAAACTAAATAAATTGTTATATAAACTTACATATGTGTATATAAAAATATATATACATATATATACTAATTTAAGTTAGTAGTAATAGTATTAATTAGTATAGCAACATATGCATGTTGTACGAGTAAAACTATAATGATTATTTTGTTAGGTATTTAAATTAAAATGTAAAGTTACAATTGAATTTATCAAAGTAAATGTGTACTAAAAGCACCCAAAAAATATATACATATATTTTAAAAAGCTTATATTTTTTAATATATAAATGAAGCCCATTAAGCAAAACAAAATGTGTATAAAAATTACTATATTTAATAAAACAAAAAATATGCGTGAGACTGAAAGTAATTGAACACAAAATTGTGCAATTTCAAATAACGAAAATTGTAAAACGTTAATTCTAAAATTCCATATAACAAGACATTAATCTCCCAAAGCGCAAATCAAATAGAAATTTGGTTTTCAAATCATAACGACAACTATAATCAAATAAGAAAATGATCTGTCGATCTGTCAATCCGTTTACACAATTCACACAAATATACATAAAATGAATTATAATATTGAGCATGAAATTTGTTTAAGATAAGATGATGGTTTGATTTGCATTATATGGTGCGAGAGAATTTGACAAATGGGTGTTAATAAAGGATGTTAATAATAATTATATCGTGCGATTTCATTCTAACGACGTTTAAAATTGAAGTTGTTTAAGATATGATATGGTATCCAAAGTTAGGTATATTGACAGGTGAATTAGAGTAGCATTTTTCCTTTTTTATTTTGCATAACGACTCCAATTTAAAATTTTTAAAACGATCATAGAAAACATGTTCTTTATGCGTATCTGACACAAAAATATCGAATATATTTATCGATTTCAGTGCTGTAAAAGGCATATGGCATTTTCTTGTGCGCATTCACTAGTATCCAGCACTATTTTAGTTGGCGTTCTTCTTTTAAATGATTTTCGGCTTGTTTTTGTTTGTTTATTAAAAATTATAAGTAAAGTACAAGTGTAACAAAGTAAACTATGCTGCCATATCGAAACTATGGAGAAACAATCGATGTAACTTTTTTCACTCAAATGCATCTGTATAAAAAGTTTAAATAATATCCAATTATTTGTATCCATAGGAATTCGAAGTACAGCACCTACTGGGCAAAGGTGGCTTCGCTCGTGTTTACAAGGCGAAATGCCTGCGCACACATCAAGATGTAGCCATCAAAATGGTAAATAATACCAAATACTCATTAACACTTATTGTATAATAATGTCATTATTTCGGTCAGATTGATAAGAAGCTAATACAGAGTTCAGGATTGACGAATCGCGTGCGGCAAGAGGTTGAAATCCATTCCCGCCTCAAGCATCCATCCGTATTGCAACTCTACACGTTCTTTCAAGATGCCAACTATGTGTACTTAGTGCTGGAACTGGCGGACAATGGGGAACTGCATCGTTACATGAACCAGCAAATGAAACGCCCCTTTACTGAGGATGAGGCATCGTCAATTCTGCGACAGGTGGTAGCTGGTCTGCTATATTTACACTCCCACAACATTATGCATCGCGATATCTCGTTATCGAATCTGCTGCTCAGTAGGGATATGCAAGTGAAAATTGCCGACTTTGGTTTAGCGACGCAATTGAAACGACCGGACGAAAGGCATTTGACGATGTGTGGAACCCCAAATTATATTTCACCCGAAGTCATTTCACATTTGTCACACGGTTTGCCTGCGGATCTTTGGAGTGTCGGCTGCATGTTGTACACGTTGCTTGTGGGACGACCACCCTTTGACACCGATGCGGTACAGTCCACTCTCAATAAAGTGGTCCACTCCGACTATACAATGCCAACGCATTTGTCGTATGAGGCACGCGATCTAATTGACAAACTGTTAAGAAAGAATCCACATGAGCGCATATCACTGGAACAAGTGCTCAGACATCCATTCATGCTTAAGTCGGCTGGAAGTCATGCAGTGGCATATACAACGCCAGGTGCGTCGGATGGTTATAGCCTTGCCAGCGGCGATAGCGGCATCGTCACCTTTGCGAGCAGTAAGTAGAGAACATCAATAGATAAAAGACTATTTGTTAATTCAATATGTTTTAGATGATTCAAAAACTCTCACCGGCTACGTTCGGTTGAGCAGCAATCCTCGCAGAATATGCTGCCGCAGATTCAGGAAGAATATGGATTCTATCAGGAAAAAGTTTCAAAACCGGCGTCCTTTGACAGCACAGATATGGACTGGCAGAGGCTTGGGAATGGAGCTCAGAATGTGCCATTTGTAGCACACTCCACGCCTGCGGTACCCTCTGCTGGGCGAGAGAACAAGGAACGCATCTCTGTACCACCTTTAAACACGTTGAGATTGCAGCCAACTCGTTACAAAACTAAAAATGCTATTATGAGCATTATGGCAAATGGAGAAGTCATAATCGAGTTTATAAAGTCGAAAAGCAAGATGAATGAAGACCGCATTGTCGATATTTGTCGCATTTCCAAAGATGGACGCCGTATTATCATATATCAACCGGATCCTGGGCGGTAAAAAGCGAAGCTCCAACAAATAATAACATATTTAAAAGATTTTCTTTATTTTCAGAGGGTTGCCTATACGAGAGCAACCATCAGCCCAATACTTAAGTGGCGAGGATTGGTCTTATGATTATGACAATTTACCTAACAAGCATTGGAAGAAATATGTTTATGCAGCTCGCTTTGTGGGCTTAGTAAAAAGCAAAACGCCAAAAGTAACATACTTCAGTGCTTTGGCCAAATGCCATTTGATGGAGAATCTGGCAGATTTTGAGATGAACTATTATGCGGGCGCCAAGTTGACTAAGTCTCCGAGCGAAGGCATCAAGGTCTATGATACGCATGGCGTGCTATTGTCCGATCATGCGAGTAACGAAGCGAAAAGCCTCATTGAACACAGCAACGAGTGCTTCGCCCACTGTCTTAGTATATGCAATGCTTTGGAGCTGGCTCAGACGGGAAATAATACGTGTTTTCCAGTTACTATCGGACGACGGCCGTCAGCAGCTCAGTTACCACCAACTGAACGTTCAGATGGACTAAAGGATACAACAAACTTTGCATATTCTACACCCAAATCACACCATGTGAGTCATTCAGTTATTTTTTAATCTCCAGTCTTAATAATTGAATCAAATGTTGTAGGGCTCTATTAACTTCTCGATAAGCACACTCTCGTCAATGCGCAGTGGAAGCGATGTAATTGGATCACAGGTGTTAGCTGCCCAACAGAATGTGCCTATTAGACGATTGAATATTCCAGGAGTTGGCTCTGCAACTGAGGTGGGTTCTAATGGAAACCATTCTTACTTTCATTTACTAATTAGTCCTTTATTTTCAGTTGTCCCATGGTGTTGTGCAAGTGCAATTCTATGATGGATCGGTGATCTCTGTAATACCAGAGGCTCAGGGAGGAGGAGTAACATACACTCAGCCTAGCGGGGTCTCAACCCACTTCCCTGATAATGACGACCTACCGTTAGCGGTTAGGGATCGACTCGCACAACTGCCTCAAGTGCAGATGAAGCTGAAGTGCGCTCCTTTAATCGGTAGCAAAAAATTTGACTGCAATGCATTGCCTGCGAAGCCGACGACTTCGACTCCTTGGCACAATCGCATGCTAATATGAACTAAATCACATATACAAAAAATAATCGTTAAGTAAAAAAGTTCAATGCATTTGTATTATATAATAGTCTCTTGCCTTATACAAATATATTTTATACTAACCGTTTAAATCAATTTATATCTAGTTAAAAAAAAAAAAAACATTAATTACTAAATTTACGATCAATTTTTTTTAATATTTATTAAAAAAGCAATTAAAAAGTAAGTAAAGTAAAAGTACCGAATAATGTAATTTTTGCCTATATTTATTAAATATATAAGTCGAGTATTTTATCAATGGTTAATTTATTTTCACTGAAATACGCAAATTTAAAAAAAAAAATAAAATTTTCAAGATAAGCGTTTTTTCATACAGTATTTTATGGTATATTTTTTGTTTTCCAAAGCGGTATATTCTCAAGTTCAAGCTACGGTCACGCAGCAACTAGTACATACCGATTCAGTGTTTTTGTCAGTGCTGCACAGTTTGGTTTATGTTTATTTTGTTTTGATAGTAATGTGTTTTGGGCGCAATTAATAAATGTGTGTCAAACATGAAGAACTGTTCATAATGCTTAATTGAATGTAAACACATTGCAGAAATAATCAGCGCATAATTTATTTAGTGCTTGGCCCTGCCTCTTTTTGCTAAGTCGCGCAGTCTGGCCCCCAGCTTCAAAACTGGTTTCATTCAGTTGGCTTAGTGCACACAAACTTCAGTCACATTAAGTCTGCATTCACACACGTATTTACTATGCTCAAATACATGTAAACATAATAACTGTAACGTAATTGTGCACCGTCGTAACAGTTAAAATTGCTATTTACAATAATTTCCTTATTTGAATTTTGATATTAAGAAAACTCCCAAAAATGCGTAAGTGTTTAATCTAATGAATTATGCATTTATTAATGCAAAAAACATGGAAATTTTGTTGACGTTTTAAAGCATGTGCATGTGCTAACGTTGAAAAACTACAAGTCAAAATTTTTAACATTTAACACACGTACATACATTAGTTGCTCTCGCTCATAGATGGCGCTATTGCTTATTAACGGATAATCTTGTGGGTGGTTGGCTTTAAAGTTTTGATTATTTATTATTCCACTTATATATTTATTTATGAGTTATTTAAATTTAAAAATACCTTATTCAATTCAGTTTGTCATTAAAAGGAATTAATTGTATATTTTAGTGATTACAATTCGTATTAATTTCTTTTAAGCTTTTATCAAAAAAGACTACTTTACCTTAAAATACCAAAGCAGTGTCCCAGTTGTGCTACTGAAGTTGTTTGATAGTAAAGAGGGTGGTTCATGGGCCCCTGACATAAATAACTTTAAACAACTAAAACGGCATGCTACGTTTGCTCCACATATCAAAAAAAGTTTATGGTTTTCGACAATTAAGCATTTATTTGTTTTATTCTTCTGAAATTTATTTGTCGGATATATTTGTTAATTTGTCGCTTATTTTAAATTCATAATTATCTCTGATTCAGACAATAAGGTATTATTATTGTTGTTTATTGCAATTGACAGATGTGCAAGTAGCTTAAGCATGACCTCTTTAATTGGCAACTTCAATTGAACCAGCATAGACTTGGCGCTCTGTTATAACATTTTCGAATTCGAACTCGACTGACCATTTGCTGTCAGTTGCCACTGGCAACTTGCCAGTTGAGTAAGCGGTTAGACAACAACAAGCTGTTACGCTCATCGAAATATCGAAAGAGAGCTACTCCGATAAGGTGTTTGTGTGTGTATGTGTCTGATATACTTATCTCATCGCAGCACGCAGAGCAAAGCCAACCGCACCTCAGTGCGACCAACATACGAACGATAACTTGAAAGACTGCGCCACACAACTGGACAGAATGGAGTCGTCGTCCGACTATTGTAGCCTGCTATCTCAATTGGCTCTCTTTGAGAAGGGCTCACTAGATACATACTATTACATACTCGAATAAGGCAGTTAAAAGAGAGCGAGAGAGAGTAGGAACTCTGGCACTGAGTATGCCATGACGTTTATGTGAGTGTGATTCACTCATTTTTGTGCTAGGTTCATTGAAAAACTCACAGTGCGCTCGCAGAGAGCTTTCCGTTTCGATCATTTGTGGCTGCTGCAACTAATTAAGACACGAAACGATTTTAATTTTTAATTTGTAAAACCCAAAAAGATTCAATTTCACTGTGCAATATGTCCAATAAGGACAATTACAATAACCGCGATCGTGTGCGGGATCCACGCGAAGAGATTCTACTTGAAACGAACTTCGAAGACGACGGTGGGGTATTAACTCGTGCCTATAACAATCATCCTTACCAAAATAGACGCAACAGCGTCTACCAATCGGAGCGCTCTCTGGACAGGTACACAGAACGCGGTGGTGATGGTGAAGGTAGGACAATATATGTATGTAGTACGACAAGAAACAATCGCACTCACGAATTTAATACGCACAGTGGTTCCGAGAATCGGACATGTCTATAAGCTTTATCACACTTTACACTGTGCTTGTCTTATCTATATTTTGTATCCGTAAATATGTCACCTACGGCTAGGCAGAGTATAATGTAACTATTACATGAATTTTCGCAGGTTTTATTCTTTGTGTCTTTATCCCATAGTTACTAAAGTCTTTATTCATTTCTTTAGCCGACTGCTGTCAGTCATGTATGGCACGGATTCCCTACGCGACGCTAATAGCGACACTCATGTGTCTGCTGGGCGTGGGCATCTTCTGCGGAACCATGTACAGAGGCGCCTCTCTAACGGTCATCATGATGGATCAGGTGTTTCACCTGCGCCTCATATGGTAAGTATTTTTACCATCAATTGTGGCATACTTCAATTAAAATCTTTTCTTTTCTAGGATTGAAGCTGTGCAGATGATATTTGTGATCATTGCCGCTGGAATGGCTGCTTTGGGATTCATGATTCTCTTTGTTGGTTTTCTAGCCACGGGCGCCACTCGTTACAAGGTCTACAGGGCGTGGCGATCACGAGTTGGCGGCCGTATTTCTTGTGCTGTTCTTATGGGCATTACGTATTTGCTGAACTTTGTCTGGACACTAATATTATGTTTCCTCGTGATTGTCACATTTATTTATACCATGTTCTGGAACATGTGCTCCAGTGTGGAGCAGTCTCTGAGCTGCATTGACTTAACACAATTTCGTAAGTTCATAGCTGCTATTAATTTTATTTATTTATATTTAAATCTTAAATTTTTACTGTTTAGATTTCATGTTTCCGCCAAATACTAAACTCGAGGACATGAAGGTCTGCGAAAAATACGAGATTAAGGCATTTTGCAAAGATGGTGTAGAACCTGCTGAAGTCATGTTTATCTTGGCCACGCTATCAACACTCTTGGTGATCCTCAGTCTTGTGCATTATTTAATGTGTCTCTCGGCAAATTACGCACACATTCGTGACCACGAAAAGTTCCAGGAACTTCAGGAAATACAAAATCTTAATGAATTGGAGTACAGCGCAACATCCAAGGATCGCTTCTAGAACGTATTTAAAATCGATTAATTTGTGCTTCCATGCGGAATTAATGGAACACAATGACAAAGAAATGCAACGAAAATGCTTTAGTGTATAGAATTTGTTTTTAATCTTTAAAATTATACCCAAGCCTGTTTTGGAATATTTATTTAAGTTTTTCACAACCAATGTATGTGTAATTCTGTATCGTAAATTTAATTTAGACCAGAAGCGCTAGCGATTAACAATCAGACACAAATGCATCTATGTTATAAACTCTTTAACGCTGTGCTAACAACCGCAGTGGAGCATAAGCAGAGATGCGTGTAATTGCATCGAGTAACTGGGTTCTTTGCCCTGTCTACCACCGTGAAACCATACCAAAATTTTTGTGCTAAGCTGGCACTAATCATGTTTTAGTTTTCACCAACTTGCGTCCAGATATATATATATATATATGTTTTTTATTGACATATAGTATTCTTTCCGTCCAATATTGGTTTTTTCGTCTGGCTAACGTAACATATAATTTAAAATATTTAATGTGTGTTTTTCTGTTTAGCATATTTGTATTTATATTATATAAACTAATCATACATATGTGTACATTTTTACGTTCACATGCTGATCAGAACATACATACATATGTATATAATTGCATTCCAATAAAGAATTTTGTATAATTTGTGTATTTTTTTTTTTATTGATAATGCGTTTACAAACAATAAATCTATTTTTCTCCCATTGTCTTTAAAAAGTCCGCCATTTGACTAATCGACTTTTTTGATTAGATTTTCGATAAGCTGAGTCACTCCCTTTAACGGCTGTGGTGGCTTGTCGATATAGTAGACTAAACCAATAGTTATTATTTTTTTTCTTTGGACATGATTTTGGACGTAATAATTTTTATTTCAAAAACCTAATCATATATTTAATTCCGTAAATTACATTTAAGAAAATGTCAATTACAAAATATCGAAAGTGGGCGACAGTAATCGATTACTTTGCAGCTGTTGTAAATATTTTTGTGGCTATTTTATTTCGTAAGATTTTGTTAATTCACTGTTGACGGTTAAATACTTAAAATTTAAACAATGTTGCGGAAACTTCACTCTCCTCCAGCTGTTCTTATGGTCAGTAGCAACCGTTTTTTTTGGATCTTTTACATAATGTAAATAATAAATAATCTGTAATGTTAATATGTTTTTATTTACAGAGAGCAGCCTCAACACGCGCTGAGAAACTCGAAGAAATTCGAGAACGTCTTTCTAAAGGTCCAAACTTTCAAGATTTCGTTCAAAATCCGGAAAATACAACAGAAGACTGGGAGAATTATGAAGGAAAATTGCGTCGTGAAAAAGGAGAGACCCAATACTTGCGTTTGCCTCCCTGGTTGAAGACCACAATTCCAGTGGGCAAGAATTTTGCTAAGATCAAGTCACAGCTAAGAGACCTCAAGTTGTCTACGGTCTGCGAGGAAGCAAGATGCCCCAACATCGGTGAGTGCTGGGGAGGTGGCGAGCATGGCACTCAAACAGCAACAATTATGGTAAGACCTCTGTGACATTTACTGCTGATAGCGAGTTTGTATATAACACATTTCGGTGATTACAGCTGATGGGCGACACTTGCACTCGTGGCTGTCGGTTTTGCTCCGTAAAAACGGCTCGTGCTCCACCTCCGCTGGATGTCAACGAACCTGTGAACACTGCCAAAGCAATTTCATCTTGGGGCCTCGATTATATAGTGTTGACATCTGTGGATCGCGATGGTTTGTTATGAAAATGTTAAATTTGGGATTTACTTAGCTAATTTATAATATTCTCCTAATTGTAGATCTTCCCGATGGAGGCTCAAAGCATATTGCAGAGACAGTTCGTGAGATCAAAGCACGGTTAGTTAAATTATTATTACAATTTTGTTCGGAATTGATCATTTTAATGTACATTCGCAGCAACTCGAATATATTTGTGGAGTGCTTGGTTCCCGATTTCCGCGGAGATTTGGACTGTGTAAAGACAATTGCTACTTGCGGCCTTGATGTCTATGCCCATAATATTGAAACTGTCGAAAAACTTACACCCTACGTGCGTGATCGTCGTGCTCACTATAGACAAACACTTCAGGTCTTGCGCGAAGCTAAGCGTTTTAATCCGAATCTCATTACCAAGAGTTCCATAATGCTGGGTCTGGGTGAAACTGATGCCGAAGTTGAGCAGACCCTCCTGGACCTGCGAGAAGTCGGAGTTGAGTGTTTGACCTTGGGCCAGTACATGCAGCCCAGAAAAAAACATCTGAAAGTAATCGAGTATGTGACGCCCGAGAAATTTAAGCACTGGGAGGAGCGAGGCAATGAGTTGGGCTTTCTTTATACTGCCAGCGGGCCGCTTGTGAGGAGCTCTTACAAAGCAGGAGAGTTCTTCATCACAAGTATATTAACCAATCGAAGGAAGAGCGAGACGTCCTAAGAAAAATTAGCATTGTTTGTATATTTGTAAATTTGTTTAAACTCGTTAAATATATATTTTATTAATATCAATAAAATAATTGCATAACTTAGAATATTAAATAGCTAGTAACATAAAATATGGTAGGTGACACTGCACTTACGATATACATACGTGTTAGTTTCAGTGTTGCCAATTCTTCTGCTCATAAAATAGCTAAAGTAAACGCTAGAAACCGCCAGAAAATTAGGATGATAACCAAAATATAAAGCTACGTTTGTAAAACAATATTTTTATTAATTGGATTTTTTTATTAAGTATTTTTGAGTAATAAATTTCGTCAATCATGCACCACAACAATCCCAAATGGTCAATGGGGCTGACCAATGAATGCGTCGCAATATATGCCCATATAAAGAGAAATGCCGCCTCTTGCTGGCAGTTTTTTTAGAGACAGTCGGAACAAACGTTATTTTGTTCGTCTGTGAAAATGCAGATGACGAAGACTTATAGTTGTTTGTCTTGGCATGTGCTTGCAAATCACAAAGTTTCGCATTAATGGTAAATTTGCAATATTTTCAAAAGCATATTTGATCATCGGCTACATCTAGAGCTAACCAATTCTTAAAGAAGGGGTTTATAAATCTTGGGCATTTTAACTGCCCCACACGATCGTTTTGGGAATTGTGAAATACACAGATGGTTATGTATATATAGTATAACACTAGTATAAACTATAAATCGATAAAAATGCAAAGATCTTTTGGCATATCGATGTTTTTTACCAATGCAATGCAAAAATACTGCAAGGTTTTAAAGTGTGGCTTAGTAAAACATAAAAATACACAAAAGTACCAGATATTTAAAAAAAAACTAAAGTTCCATAAGTTATGTTTTGAAAATAGCTATATTTCCCGCTAGTTTTCAATTTATCCCGCATTTTGCTTTTGAAAACCGTCAGATCTAGCGGGGAAATAGCTAAATTTGCAACGCTGGTTAGTTTACGGTAGATTTCATCTTCATAATACGTTAGGCGGCCAGCTGGAATGGTATTTTTATTAATATTAAAAATTTAATAAATAAAAAGAAATAAACAAAACACCATATAATGGCAATAATTCGTAATATATCTGCTTGATTGCCACAACATTAGAAAATTTCTGAATAAATTGTAAATATTTGCAAATTAGAAAGTGGATTTTCTAATCTATTCAATTTCTCAATTCAGAAATTCTATCATTTTTGGTATATTATAAATACTAGCATTTTCTCTATTTCTTTCTTCGGGCACACCGCAACTGCGTATTTTTCGTTTTATCTATTGTGTGACCATTTGTCGTTGTTTTTAGTTGAAAGTGCATATAAAAAGTTCATCATTCATTGTTAAAGGCAATAAATACGTTATTAACTAGCATTAACAAAGTGAAAAACATACATTCTAATGTATGCAGAAAGAACGTCAACAGCGAAATGCAGAAATGAAATAAGATAAGCTGTATATGTATGCAGTTTGCTGTATTTATGTACGTACATATCCATGCACACATATGTAATACGCATATGTATGCATGTGTGGCAGTGCGTTTTTGTTTTTACACACTTTCATAGTGTGAGTGGTGTATGCTGAATATGTGTGTGACACAAAGAGTAGGAAGTTGTCGAATTTTTAACCCATTTAATTGTGATATATATATGTACAGAAAAAGCAAAGTAAATACAGATTGTGGAATCAAAAAAGAAATACAGAAACTCTTTGTATTCATGTATCAGATCTACATATGTAAACATTCGTAATTACATATATACGTACATACATTTGTATTAATATACATACATATATTTACATACATCATCTGCGACCATGGAGAGAGAGACCCCAGATGTGCAAATGTATTAGTTTTCACCAGCAGCTTTGTTTCGACTTTGTTTTTGTTTTGAATGCAATTGTTCCCTTTCTGACACACTCTTTCCCTGTAGGCCTTCTTTGGTTTGTGTCTGTGTTGAAACCCGACGTTTTTCGGGCTGCTGATGTTGGATAGGTTGTTATACTTACATATGTAGGTAGCTGAACCTGTATCATAAGCAGCAAATGCATTTTCTACACTAATACATGCATATTCGTGTCTGTGTGTATGCATGCAGAAGTGCATGCTCGTGTATGTATGTATATGTATACATGCGTATCAATGTACTCTGTAATTCACATGATTGGGGTATATTTTTCATCAATGATGTAGATACAAACACACTCAATTATTATATACAATTGCTGCTTTGGTATCAGTTCACTTTGTTATACGAATGTGAAATGAAAATTATATTATTGATTAAGTATGACGATAATTTGTCATTATCAGAAATCAATTGCTTTGTAAGAAAAGTTCAAAATATACATACATTAAAAAAGATTGTGGAAAATCAGAGAATTAATGAAATGAGTACTGCGTAAATAAATTTAATATGTATATACATATATCGCACCATTTCAATTTATTCTATCTTTATTTATAACGCAGTATATATTTCTTCACTATATGTTAGAATACAATCGTTTGCTTCGTGTCTAAAATTAATTACTATTATATATGTATATGGATAATATAAAAAAGCATGTTTTTATTTTGATTACAGCCATATCTTGGCAGTGGATCGGCGCTCTTTGTTATAGACGATCCCTAGATCCTGGTCTACAGCGTGGAGGGCTTGTGATAATCAAGAAGGCTGATCAACGAAGAAGACGAAGACGAAGTGGTAGAGTGGCTGCTTGTTGCCGTGCGGTTACCAAAAAGTACTCAAAATTGATAGAAAGAACAAAAAGGCTGCTGCAACTGGTGCCTCAGCCGGGGACCAGCCGCCGCGCAAAAAGGGACGTCGTTCCGGAGGATCAATATCCATTTCCGTTTCCACTGCCGCTTCAATCGTAGATTCGAACGCAGCATCGACGTCCAGAGCGGCTCTACAGCTCAGTTCGAGTTCAAGCACGAGGAAGTCATCCAATTCGGACACACATCTAGCAAGACTGCACCAAAACTCGTCCACACAGACAAGGAACAGCAATTGTAGCCAGAGCAGCAACGATAATAGCGCCATCACTTATAACGATTCGGGTATGAATATGCAGAGCAGTACAGCGTTGTCGTCCTCCGCGGCTGGCGGTGCCGGGCCTGGATCCTCAGATGTCTCTGGGTCCGCTGTCGAGCTGCCACCAGGTGCCGATCATGTCACCAATGAGGGTGGCGGGGCTGGAGCTGATGGAGCAGCCGATGATGGCACTCCAGCATCCAGCGGACATAGCAATAATACAACAAACGGACATGATGTGAAGCACAATGGATTCGCGGCCAATAATAATGGCAGCAATAACAGCTGTGCCGTTGATGGCGAGAACAATCGTGAAAACAGTAGTGGCTACGGTGGGGTGCACTTGGACAAATCAAATCAGGAGATCATACGCTTGATTGGTCAATATTTGCACGACGTGGGTCTGGAGAAGTCGGTGAAGACTCTAATGGTTGAATCGAATTGCTACTTGGAGCACCCATCGGCTACCAAGTTCAGAGAGCATGTTTTGGTTGGCGACTGGATCAAAGCGGATGCTGATCTCAAGGTAAAGAAACCAAGACAATGCTGCCCTCCCTATAGATTAGTCAGGGTTTTCTTTTGCTTCTTATAGGATCTGGAGCCATTGATCGATAATGGCAAGTCGTCAACAATTACTGAAATGAAATTCATATTGCTGGAACAGAAATATTTGGAGCATTTGGATGATGGCAATCCTTTGGATGCCCTTCATGTGCTGCGCAGCGAACTGACGCCACTGCAGCATAATATATTGCGTGTTCATCAATTATCCTCGTACATGATGTGTTCGACCAATCACGACCTCTATCAACGCGCCAAGTGGGACGGCAAGGGCATTGCATCGCGTGCCCTTGTCATGGAACGCCTACAGACATTTATGCCGCCGTCGGTTATGATGTCTCCACGTCGCCTACGCACGCTGCTCCAACAGGCAGTTGAGCTGCAAAGTCAGAACTGTCCTTGTCACGATATGGCCTGGGAGACCAATTTACAGACGGTCTCGTTGCTAACCGATCACTGCTGCACCACAGACGGGTTTCCCATGCAGACAATACAAGTGCTCACCGATCACTGTGATGAGGTGTGGTTCTGTAAGTTCTCACCCGATGGCCTGAAGCTGGCCACGGGCAGCAAAGACTCCACTGTGATCATCTGGGATGTAGATCCATATAAGCTGACGCTTAAACATCGCCGTGTGCTCGATGGCCAAGCGCAACTGAATGTTAGCTTTGTTAGCTGGAGCCCAGACTCGAAACTGATTCTAGTTGGTGGGACTGAGGACTCGCATGAGCTGTTCATCTGGAATGTGGACGATGGAAAGTTGGTCGTCAAGTTTTCACAATCCCTGGAGGATAGTTTGGCGTGCGGCACTTTCAGTCGCGATGGCAATCACTTTGTTTGCGGAGGACAAAAGGGTCAGCTCTATCTATGTGATCTAAACGGCACCCTTCTCGATTCGTGGGAAGGAGTGCGCGTAAACAGCGTCGCCTTTCGGGCGGACAACAAAACCATATTAGCAGCCGATAATCACTATCGCATAAGAGGGTTAGTATTAGAAGTTCATAATAAGGAAACGTTATTTTGACATTTTTCCAATGCATCTGCAGCTATAACTTTGATTCCCCGCGCTCGGACTTTGATATATTGCGGGAGTCACATCCAATTATGACGTTCAGCATCAATTCAGCCGATCGTTTGGCCCTGCTGAATGTCTCCAATCAAGGCCTGCATCTCTGGGACATTGAGGACAAGTGTCTGTTGCGACGTTTTCAGGGAATTAGGCAGAGCAACTTTGCCATTCATTCGTGCTTTGGTGGCGTTAACGAGAGCTTCGTGGCGAGCGGCAGCGAAGACAAGGTTGTGTACATTTGGCATCTTAAGCGTGAGGAGCCGCTGGCCAAGTTGGCCGGTCACACCAAGACGGTTAACTGCGTATCATGGAATCCAGTATATCCGTCCCTACTAGCCAGCGCTAGCGATGATGCCACAGTGCGTATTTGGGGTCCGAAGCCCACAGGTAGCAGTGCAACGACCGAAAGCGATGACTGCTCATCCAGCTCATCGTCGTCCTCGTGGAACATGACCTAAACACCCGCTTTCAAGATCTGTGTTTGTGTGGCGTCTATGCGTAATGGAGGATTGTTGCACACGGACTTAATTTTAGTGTGAGATTCGGGTTTATCTTTAGTCAAAAGCCATTTTCGATAGCTCAAAATAATGGATATTTCTTAATTGTAGCGAGTATATTGCAATAGAGTATTTTCCTGGTAACAAAGCAGAGTTCAATATTTGAAAATGTTCTAATCATTTATATATACACATATGATTATATATGTATATTCGTGTCCGTTTATATGTGTGTGCGATCCTCTGTTGCGTAAATCTGCATAAATATTTGACTCAGAATTAGATTTATAAGTAAAACTCCCAATGTCGATCTAAATGTGGTGCGCACGTCCTTGCAACCAGCATATATTTGTTGCAGCGATGGCGATAACACTAGACTGCCATTACAATACCATGTGTATGAGCAGCATGACTTACAATTAGCATTAAACATTATATAAGGTACATTGACATTTGTCTCACACATAATCGGACACAAACGAACGATCACGCGATACGAACGAGTATGTATGAATTTTGTTCAATACTTTTCAAACAAGAAGAACACCAACAATAATAGTATTTTTTAAAAGTTCATTATCATATGTATGTATATTTATTAACATGCCTATGTATTGTGTATTGGCTTTTAGTTTTTTATCCAATTTCAAAGTGGGCCAACCCAATTTGATATCTTTTTGCCATTTGATTTATTTTAATTAGTTTTCGACATTTCGACGTCAATTCAGAATTATCGTAATGCATAATTTTGTAACAAATGGAATGATTGGGTAAATGGGCTTTTGATAAGTTTTAGTTCTTTATAGATTATTAATTTAGGCCCAGCGCCTCATCTCACCTAAAATTACACTTTTGTTTCGTCATCTGCAGATTGGTTTTTACCACGTTGTAACACAATTACTTATATGAAGGAACGGGTCTTAGTACCGCAATTTAATTTCATAATCAATACATGCAATAAAGATATACATATATAATAAATCTATGGGCCTAAATTGATTGGAATTAGTACGTTAGGAATGATGAAATTTTACCATTGATCAAAATAAACGATATTGCCGTCTTTTTCCAATACATTCTCTTTTTCTTAAAACAAAAAAATACAAATTTGAGTTTTGCAAGTGAAAAGCGATTTGGAAAAAGAACAGGGCTTAATTATGATAATTTCATGTCATTTCAAATAGACCGCGCATTGCTCAGTATTACAAGTTTCGATAATTATCGATATTCTGATTGCTCTCAGGGAAACAGCTGTTCTGTTGCAACAATGGTCACACTAGCTCTTTGTTTTAGTACTCAGTGAGTACTACTCACTCTGCGGTCACTCTGAGCAGAAGTTTATGAAATTAAAAATTTACAGAACTAAAACGTAAACAATCGTAATTATTTCAGTTTTGACTTATTTTAAAAATAATGGCTGCTGCAGTCGATGGTAAATTAAGCTTGCGCAAGCTAGACTATCCAATGTGTGCAGTTGAAGCGCTCTCCCGTCTAGGTTGGTCAATAATAAACATTTGTATACGTATATCGTAAATGACTTATTTTTGTTGTTGCAGAAAGCCTCATTGCAAGCAGAAATAAACAGAACTTGGTAATGCAGATTATTTCTGAGTTTATTTTCCTGGAGCGTAGCAAGGATGGGGACGTACGCAAAATGGGCATAAGTCAAATGAATATATATCAAGAGTTTCAGTTGATACTTGCGCTTATTGAATACTTCTCAAGGCCCGGCCGGGATGCTACACGCAATGCAATATTCCTTTCGCTATTTGGTAGCCATCTGACACCACAGCGCTCTCGGCTGTTATCGCGACTAATAAGCACTGCAGTTTCGGGATCAGTGGCGCCGCTGCTCTCTTCGGCGGGCACGTGGATGCAACAAGTTGGTTGCAAGTCTCAACCAAGTTTAGAGGTGGCACAAAGTATTGTGAGTGATTTCATATCATTCTCTCGCAAAACACCAGATCAATTGAAACAACTGCCGATGGTTGGCTCGCATTTTGCTGCCAACTTTATGGTTGCTGTGGCTGATCTTTATCTAAACGATAAACGTGGCGGAGTGCTGTCGCCACCACCAGATGCACTGTTGGATGCTATAACAGAGTGGACAACAGAAAATCCGCTGTTATGCCAGGCACCTCAACAGCCGCTAGTATTACCTGCTGGCGCCATTGCGATGCCTTTTGCCACTCCGCTGGCTGGCCTTCTTCGTTGGGTGGTGCTGGCGCCATTGGTCTCAAACCGTCCGGCCTATAGCAACCTACATTTATCATTACTGCACACTTTAATGCAGTTGGACAAGAGTGCGGAAGCGACTGCCTTGCATGCCCAAGATCTGCTGCAAATTGTTACATCACTGCAAAAATACTGCACACGCCTGAAGGACTCCAAAGTAGCACCAGAGGAAGATACGGCATATCAAAAGTGCATGGAACGCTTTGCCCAAGCAGTGCAAATTGCATTGGCCTCCAAGTGCATCACCAATCAAATCCAGTTGCTCTGTGTGCTCGAGAATTTGCCACAGCATGCACTTATGAAAATAGTTCTTGAAACACACAAAAAAACTTTAATTAAACATATATTATACCAACTTTATTACCAAGGCACTCATTTTGGGATTTGCGTTTGTGGTTTATATAATACTTCTACCTGGGAAAGGTTCACTAATTTATCTCAAATATTTAAAATGAATTTGATGATATTAAACGTCTCTAAGTAAGCTTAATCCAAAAAAAATTTAAAATGGTAAAGTCTTCAAATATTTTTATGAATTACATATGTAAATATGTGTTATATGGAAAAGCAAAAGTAATTATTTTCTTTAATTTTATGTGCTGTATGTCCCAAAAATATTGGCTACCATGAGAATTTCAAATTTCAGGCTATTTAATGAACTGTGGAATGAGACTTTTGTTTTTTAAATTTATTGCAACAATATTAAATTCGTATGTCAATCCTCTACTAAGCAGAAAGGGTGATGCAGCAAATGTCAGTTATTAACCCTTTATTGTAGGCCGTAAAATGTGAATCTTCTTATCGTACTATTTGAAACCTTAACTTCAACGTTTTAACTTTTCTAGGTGTACATAATGCATATTAAATATTCCAATCGGACAGATTACAAAACTAAACAACTTTCCGCCGAATTTAGGTTGCCAGATAAGAGAAATGTTAGGATGCGTGCAATGCGCAGGATCAAAAGTGGGGAGTAGTTTATGCTGAAACAGATGAAAATCAATATTGTGAAGTTCTCGGATTGCTTGGCTAAAAGTTGTTAAAAGACTGCGCCGAAACTTTGGTTTTTTTTTCAGGCATTACCAATTGTAGAATGCAATGAACCCAGTGCCAAACCGTGATTTTATGGAGGTGCATCCGTTGCATCAGCATCAACCACATTGCAAGCAGCAATGCTTTGTGTTCACGGAAATAGCAGACATTGAGCTGCCAGCGGAAATAACAAAGTTTGGCGGTGGTAATGAAAAACTGCGTTGCTCCAATGGCGGCATACCAACGTACAATTGCAAAAAGGACTCCTGCAGCGAGTCGTCCGCCGAGCGTCCTGGACGTTCGAGAAGCCGTCGAATTCTGATAGGCATTTGCCTTGTTCTGGTCTGCATTGCCATGGCAGGTGGCATTCCACTGGCTCTGCAATTGCGCTCCTCGTCGCTGCTGGAGGCACGCTTAGCTTTTATCAGACGCTTGTTGACCGAATCGCCGCTAATCGAGGGCTCCTGGAAGCCACCAAGTGACATCAAGACAAACAATAGTGGTCTGGCCGATATACGACAGAATCATATTGGTGCTGTCCTTTGGCCCATTGCGGTGCATTGCGGCGCGCAGTATCTAGATGCTGTGCAACTCGCCCTGGAGGGCATCGACGAAGCCAAACGCGTTACAGCGGCTAGTAATTCCATGCACATTGTCGAGTCTGCCGACGAGATGGAGCAGACCCATATCAGGGGTGAGGTGGCCGTTTTAATGGGCATTGGCGGTGGCCATGCATTGGGCACCAGCCTCGCTGTGCTCCGTTCGATCTATTTGTTGGGGGCGCGCTTCGTGTCGGTGACCAGCCTGGAATGCACAACTCCTTGGGCTGCGGCGGCCATACGTCGACGAGATTATCTCATTGAGGAAAATGCAACCAATTCGCTCAACGAATTTGGCAAGGTGAACAAACAGTTAATCAAAGCATATTAAATAAAATTTTTCAATCTTGGGTAACTTCTCGTGCAGACGATGCTCTTCGAAATGAACCGCCTGGGGATGCTGGTGGAGATATCACAGCTTAGCGAAGCAGCCATGGTTATAGCCTTGCGCACTGCCAAGGCACCGGTGCTGCTCATGAATGCTGCACCCCTTTCCTTATGCAATGGCACCAATGTGGCTTCTATTCCGGATCATGTACTCAGGTATGCTTCAATCTTGAGCAATTGTCTTCCCTTAACTTTAATGGTTTGAATACTTTTTCAGTTTATTGCCAGAAAATGGTGGAGTCATTTTGCTGAATTTGGAGCGATGTGGCGATCGATCAATTAGCGTTAGGGAGGCAATACTTGCTATCAACTATGTCCGCAAGGTGGCTGGAGTTGATCACATTGGACTCGGTGGCGCACCCAAGAGCTATGCCCTGCTACTAGCCGAGTTGGCCAGGGATCGGGTTTGGGGCAATGCTGCCATCAAGAAACTGGTTGGCGGCAATGTTATGAGAATTCTGCGCGAAATCGAAGCCCTGAAGAATCGCTTACCCTTATATGAAGAGTGGATACCAAATGAGTCTATCGAAAGCAATTCCTATTGCCGTTATCCAGAGTCGTAAAGTATCGCACAATTTTAAACCACTTATTTCTGTCGGTTGTTTACTTAAACCTAGATAAATAAATCTCAAAATTATGTAGTCAAAAACCACAAGTAATTTTTCGACTGCAAGTGAAGTTCAAAGAAGTAATAAATAATTATATTTTCTGCTCGCAAATGGATTACTAAAGGATTGCTAAAGAAAAAAATATTATCATTGAAATAACATTTGTCTATATGTGTGGCAACCGATCTGATTTTTAACAAGAATATCTATATTTTAGGATTCAGAGGCGCGTGCGACTGCCTGTTATACTTATTTTTTAAAGGCATGAAGTCATTCAACCCCCATATACTCTGGAAACCCGGTTTCATAAATCTATTGATAAATTCCAAATCACAACGAGTTTTTATAATTTTGTTGTATCGTTTATTGTGTCAATTAAATTCACGAGAATTTCTGATCGAGTACATGAATCATTCGTTAAAATTTGAAAATACTTAAAATGAGACTATTACTAAAATCGAGTATATTTGAATGATTATGTTTAATAGTAATATATATATATATATATAAATATCATAATATATCATTTTTTTAACAAGTTAATCTTATTGCGAGAGAGCTACGTTATCGGCTATAACAATGCTTTATTGTACAAATCGGTCTAATTCACTTGAATCCCTGTTCGAATGCCGAGGGTAAAGGAAATAACCTCTCTTTCCGGTGGACGCTCATTAAACTCACGCTTCATTATTTTTCTTGATAGAAGATCTTCGCTGGCTTCATTAGATGCTATTGGGTCTATATCTTTATCGCTCAGATCGCGTTTATTTCTAGAGTACTCACTCTCATCATCATCTTCTAGCTCAAAAACATTGTTGTCTGTTGAAGCCAATTTGTTAATCTCTGTGAAGAATTGGCTTTTTGCGTCTCTTATGGTCCTATCATAGCCTGGATTACTTAAAGGCGGCAAGTACGTGGCAGGAATAGGAGTTGAACCCTTATATGTGTCAGGACAACGAGGATCTACAGACCCTGGGAAGCAATAAGAAGGTGTAGTATTAGGCCGCGATGTTGTCGTGACCAAGTTTTGGGAGCAGCGAGGATCAGACGATCCAGGATAACAGGGCGCACGAGTCGTTTTAGGCTGCTGTGGGCACCTAGGATCACTTGAACCAGGGTAACAATTGGGTCTAGTCGTAGTTATTGATGGACGAACTGTAGTTGGTGGAAGGTAAGTTGCTGGCTTGCAATCGGGATCAGTGGATCCAGGGTAACAGCGTGGCTTCGAAGTAATTCTTGGTACTTGAGGGCATCGAGGATCCGATGATCCCGGATAACAATTGGGTCTAGGTGTTGTTCTCGGTTGTTGTGGGCATCGAGGATCAGTTGAACCTGGATAGCAGTTTGGTCTAGAGGTAGTTATTGTTGGACGAATTGTAGTGCGAGGTGGGTAAGTAACTGATTCGCATTGGGGATCAGTAGACCCTGGGTAGCAGCGGGGTTTCGATGTAGTTGTGAGCACTTGGGGGCATCGAGGATCTGAAGATCCTGTGTAACAGTTTGGCGAAGAAGTAGTCTTCGGTTTTTGAGGGCACCTAGGGTCAGAAGATCCCTCAAAGCAATTAGGCTTCGCGGGAGTAATTTGGTTTCCGGGAATCTTGGTTGTTTTAATTGGTGGGAGATAAGTAGCCGGCTGACAATTTGGATCACTTGAACCTTCGTGACACCCTGGTTTTCTAGTTGTTGGAACCTTGGGACATCTTGGATCTGGTGATCCAGGGTAACAATTTAAGCATGCAGGATTTGTGGATCCTGGATAACATGCTGCTGTAGCAGTTGTCTTAGTTGTTGGGCACCGAGGATCGTTCGATCCTGGATAGCAATTAGGCGATGGTGTCGTTTTAGGTTGCTGTGGGCAACGTGGGTCAGTTGAACCAGGATAGCATCTTGTCTTTGATGTAGTTATCGAAGGTCGAATTGTAGTAGGGGGTTGAGAAGTACTAGTTCTCGGTTCCTGGGGGCATCGAGGATCAGACGATCCAGGATAGCATTTCGGATTCGGTGTAGTTATTGGAGGTCGAATTGTAGTAGGGGGTTGATAAGTTGTAGTTCTCGGTTGGTGGGGGCACCGAGGATCAGACGATCCAGGGTAGCAGTTAGGACCGGGTGTCGTTTTTGGTTGTTGCGGACAGCGAGGATCAGTGGAGCCAAGATAGCAGTTTGGCTTAGATGTTGTTTTCGGCTGTTGAGGGCATCTCGAATCAGTTGATCCTGGATAGCAGTTGGGCTTCGACGTAGTTATCGAAGGACGAACTGTAGTCGGAGGAAGATATGTAGCTGGTTGGCAATCGGGATCGGTAGATCCCGGATAACAGCGGGGACTTGTAGAAGTTCTTGTTTCCTGAGGACAACGAGGATCCGCAGATCCTGGATAGCATCTTGGTTTTGGTGTAGTTATCGGAGGTCGAATTGTAGTAGGGGGTTGATAAGTTGTAGTTCTCGGTTGCTGGGGGCATCGAGGATCAGACGATCCAGGGTTGCAGTTAGGACCGGGTGTCGTTCTTGGTTGTTGCGGACAACGAGGATCAGTGGAGCCAGGATAACAGTTTGGCTTAGATGTTGTCTTCGGTTGTTGAGGGCACCTTGCATCAGTGGAACCTGGATAACAATTTGGCCTAGAGGTTGTTATCGAAGGGCGAACCGTGGTCGGAGGAAGATATGTAGCTGGTTGGCAATCGGGATCTGTAGATCCAGGATAACAACGAGGTTTCGGTGTAGTTCTTGGTTCCTGAGGACATCGAGGATCCGACGAACCAGGATAACAGTTCGGTTTAGATGTCGTCCTAGGTTGCTGCGGACAACGAGGATCAGTGGATCCAGGATAACAGTTTGGCTTAGATGTTGTCTTCGGTTGTTGAGGGCACCTAGCATCAGTGGAACCTGGATAACAATTTGGCCTAGAGGTTGTTATCGAAGGGCGAGCCGTGGTCGGGGGAAGATATGTAGCTGGCTGGCAATCGGGATCTGTAGATCCTGGGTAACAGCTGGGCCTTGCAGTAGTTCTTGGTTCCTGAGGACACCGAGGATCCGCAGATCCTGGATAGCATCTTGGTTTAGATGTAGTTATCGAAGGTCGAATTGTAGTCCGCGGTGGATAAGTGGTTTGCTCACAGTCGGGATCGTTAGATCCGGGGTAGCAACGTGGTTTTGATGTAGTTTTGGGTTCTTGGGGGCATCGAGGATCTGAAGATCCTCTGTAGCAGTTTGGTGAAGCCGTTGTCTTTGGTTTTTGCGGACATCTAGGGTCAGTAGATCCAGCCAAACAATTAGGTTTTGAGGGAGTAACTTGGTTACCCGGAATCTTAGTTGTTTTAATTGGCGGGAGGTACGTCGCCGGTTGACAATTTGGATCACGTGAACCTTCGTAGCATCCAGCTTTCCTGGTTGTTGGAACCTTTGGGCATCTTGGATCTGGGGATCCCGGGAAACAATTCAAGCATTCGGGATCTTTTGATCCTGGATAGCATGCAGGCTTAACAGTTGCCTTAGTTATTGGTTTCAGTGTAGTCCTTGGTTCCTGAGGGCATCTAGGATCCGACGATCCCGGATAACAGTTGGGACGAGGTGTTGTTCTAGGCTGTTGCGGACAACGAGGATCAGTAGATCCAGGATAACAGTTTGGCTTAGATGTTGTCTTCGGTTGTTGCGGGCATCTTGTATCTGTTGAACCTGGATCACAATTTGGCCTGGACGTTGTTATCGAAGGGCGAACTGTGGTTGGTGGAAGATATGTGGCTGGTTGGCAATCGGGATCTGTTGATCCAGGGTAACAGCGGGGTTTTGATGTAGTTCTTGGTTCCTGAGGGCATCGTGGATCCAATGAACCAGGGTAACAGTTCGGCTTAGCTGTCGTCTTGGGTTGCTGCGGACAACGAGGATCTGTGGATCCAGGATAACAGTTCGGCTTAGCTGTCGTCTTGGGTTGCTGCGGACAACGAGGATCTGTGGATCCAGGATAACAGTTTGGCTTAGCTGTCGTCTTCGGTTGTTGGGGACATCTTGCGTCAGTTGAACCCGGATAACAATTTGGCCTGGATGTGGTTATCGAAGGGTGATCTGTGGTCGGAGGAAGATATGTAGCTGGTTGGCAATCGGGATCTGTAGATCCTGGGTAACAGCTGGGTCTTGTGGTAGTTCTTGGTTCCTGAGGACACCGAGGATCCGCAGATCCTGGATAGCATCTTGGTTTAGATGTAGTTATCGAAGGTCGAATTGTAGTACGCGGTGGATAAGTGGTTTGCTCACAGTCGGGATCGTTAGATCCGGGGTAGCAACGTGGTTTTGATGTAGTTTTGGGTTCTTGGGGGCATCGAGGATCTGAAGATCCTCTGTAGCAGTTTGGTGAAGCCGTTGTCTTCGGTTTTTGCGGACATCTGGGGTCAGTAGATCCAGCCAAACAATTAGGTTTTGAGGGAGTAACTTGGTTACCCGGAATCTTAGTTGTTTTAATTGGCGGGAGGTACGTCGCCGGTTGACAATTTGGATCACGTGAACCTTCGTAGCATCCAGCTTTCCTGGTTGTTGGAACCTTTGGGCATCTTGGATCTGGGGATCCCGGGAAACAATTCAAGCATTCGGGATCTTTTGATCCTGGATAGCATGCAGGCTTAACAGTTGCCTTAGTTGTTGGTTTCGGTGTAGTCCTTGGTTCCTGAGGGCATCCAGGATCCGACGATCCCGGATAACAGTTGGGACGAGGTGTTGTTCTCGGCTGTTGCGGACAACGAGGATTAGTGGATCCAGGATAACAGTTTGGCTTAGATGTTGTCTTCGGTTGTTGTGGGCATCTTGTATCTGTTGAACCTGGATAACAATTTGGCCTGGACGTTGTTATCGAAGGGCGAACTGTGGTTGGTGGAAGATATGTGGCTGGTTGGCAATCGGGATCTGTCGATCCAGGGTAACAGCGGGGCTTCGATGTAGTTCTTGGTTCCTGAGGGCATCGTGGATCCGACGAACCAGGATAACAGTTCGGCTTAGCTGTCGTCTTAGGTTGCTGCGGACAACGAGGATCTGTGGATCCAGGATAACAGTTTGGCTTAGATGTTGTCTTGGGTTGTTGTGGGCATCTTGTATCTGTTGAACCTGGATAACAATTTGGCCTGGACGTTGTTATCGAAGGGCGAACTGTGGTTGGTGGAAGATATGTGGCTGGTTGGCAATCGGGATCTGTTGATCCAGGGTAACAGCGGGGCTTCGATGTAGTTCTTGGTTCCTGAGGGCATCGTGGATCCGACGAACCAGGATAACAGTTCGGCTTAGCTGTCGTCTTAGGTTGCTGCGGACAACGAGGATCTGTGGATCCAGGATAACAGTTTGGCTTAGATGTTGTCTTCGGTTGTTGTGGGCATCTTGTATCTGTTGAACCTGGATAACAATTTGGCCTGGACGTTGTTATCGAAGGGCGAACTGTGGTTGGTGGAAGATATGTGGCTGGTTGGCAATCGGGATCTGTTGATCCAGGGTAACAGCGGGGCTTCGATGTAGTTCTTGGTTCCTGAGGGCATCGTGGATCCGACGAACCAGGATAACAATTCGGCTTAGCTGTCGTCTTAGGTTGCTGCGGACAACGAGGATCTGTGGATCCAGGATAACAGTTTGGCTTAGATGTTGTCTTCGGTTGTTGTGGGCATCTTGTATCTGTTGAACCTCGATAACAATTTGGCCTGGACGTTGTTATCGAAGGGCGAACTGTGGTTGGTGGAAGATATGTGGCTGGTTGGCAATCGGGATCTGTTGATCCAGGGTAACAGCGGGGCTTCGATGTAGTTCTTGGTTCCTGAGGGCATCGTGGATCCGACGAACCAGGATAACAGTTTGGCTTAGATGTCGTCCTAGGTTGCTGCGGACAACGAGGATCAGTGGATCCAGGATAACAGTTTGGTTTGAAAGTTGTTTTCGATATTTGAGGGCATCTTGCATCAGTTGAACCTGGATAACATTTTGGCCTAGATGTTGTAATCGATGGGCGAACTGTGGTTGGTGGAAGATATGTAGCTGGTTGGCAATCGGGATCTGTTGATCCAGGGTAACAGCTGGGCCTTGTAGTAGTTCTAGGCTTCTGTGGGCATCGCGGATCTGAGGAGCCTGGATAACAATTAGGAGCAGCTGTAGTTTTAGGCTCTTGCGGGCAGCGAAGATCAGTTGAACCAGGATAACACCTTGGTGTTGTCGTAGTTATTTGTGTGCGAGTTGTAGTTCTGGGTTCCTGGGGGCATCGAGAATCACTGGACCCAGGGTAGCACTTTGGTGGAATTGTTGTCTTTGGTTGCTGTGGGCATCTAGAATCAGTCGAGCCTGGATAACAGTTAGGCAATGGCGTTGTTTTCGGCTTTTGCGGACATCTGCGGTCAGTAGATCCATCGAAACAATTAGGCTTTGGAGGAGTAATTTGGCTTCCCGGAATTTTAGTTGTTTTGATAGGGGGAAGATAAGTGGCAGGCTGACAATTTGGATCACTGGAACCATCGTAACATCCAGGCTTCCTGGTTGTTGGAACCTTTGGGCATCTTGGATCTGGTGATCCAGGGTAACAATTTAAGCATGCAGGATCTTTCGATCCTGGATAACATTTGGGGGTAGAAGTTGTCTTGGGTTGTTGTGGACAACGTGGATTAGGGGATCCTGGATAACAAATGGGAGTAGTAGTCGTCTTAAATGTAACTGTAGGTCGTGATGTAGTCGAAGGTAGATTTGTAGCCGGTTGACAATCACGATCCGTTGATCCAGGGAAGCAGCGAGGTTTTGTTGTAGTTCTAGGTTGCTGGGGGCACCTTCGATCAGTCGATCCTGGATAGCAGATGGGAGCAGATGTTGTTTTAGGTTGTTGTGGACAACGAGGATTAGGCGACCCTGGATAACAAATGGGAGCAGAAGTTGTTTTAGGTTGTTGCGGGCAGCGTACATCGGTTGAGCCAGGATAGCACTGAGGCTTAGCTGGTGTTACTGGAGGTCGGGCTGTAGTCGGGGGTAAATAAGTGGCTGGTTGGCAATCACGATCTGTTGATCCAGGGAAGCAGCGGGGCTTCGATGTAGTTCTAGGTTGCTGAGGGCACCTTCGATCAGTTGATCCTGGATAACAGTTGGGAGCAGAAGTCGTCTTAGCTTGTTGTGGACAACGAGGATTAGGCGATCCTGGATAACAAATGGGTGTGGAAGTCGTCTTAGGAGGTGCTGTAGGTCGTGATGTAGTCGGTGGTAAAGTAGTAGGTTTGCAAACGGGATCTGCTGATCCAGGGAAGCAGCGCGGCTTCGAAGTAGTTCTAGGTTGCTGAGGGCACCTTCGATCAGTTGATCCTGGATAACAGTTGGGAGCAGACGTCGTCTTGGGTTGTTGTGGACAACGAGGATTAGGTGATCCTGGATAACAAATGGGAGCGGAAGTAGTTTTAGGTTGTTGCGGACAGCGTACATCGGTTGAGCCAGGATAACACTGCGGCTTAGCTGGTGTTACTGGAGGTCGGGCTGTGGTCGGGGGTAAATAAGTAGCTGGCTGGCAATCAGGATCTGTTGATCCAGGGAAGCAGCGAGGTGTTGATGTAGTTCTGGGTGATTGGGGGCACCTCCGATCTGTTGATCCTGGGTAGCAGTTGGGACCAACCGTTGTCCTTGGCTCTTGTGGGCAACGAGGATCAGTTGAACCAGGATAGCAGCGCGGCGTTTTATTAGTAGGCAATTTTGGCACAGTTGTTGGTATATGGCCACCACACTTGTAGTCTCTATCGCAAGAGCCATTGCATAGTTCGATATCACATTTAAGATAAACTTGAGATCTGTCTGGAAATTTAAATGCTTTCAATGTATTATAATAAGTTAAAGTTTGACCAGGAATGGACTCAAATCTTTTCCATTCTCCAAATATTTTTTCCTTAATTGAGCATCCGTTTTTATCGGAGAGCTGTAATTTGTTTGTAGTGCGTGCGTCAAACTCTGGATCATCGGAGGCATAGCATTGTAGGATGTTGATGTCCCACGATTGCACCGATTGCTTAACATTTATGGTGAAAGTAATATCTGTGCCAAGTTTCAATGTGTAATTTATAGGCTTAATATTTGGTGGTATTCCTGTTCCTATTTCCATCCAACATTGAACTGGGCCACTTGGGGTTTCAACTGATATCACTTCCAACATATCCACAACGAATGGTCTGAAATAAACCGTTTTTTCCTGTTCATCACTGCGACTACATGTTATTTTGCGAGCTGTGTCCCAACTTTCTTGAATATCTTCATCGTTCTGAATGATCAGAATATTATCAACAGATGCACACAGCGAACAGGACGGCTTGCTACCGCAGCCATCGAAGGGCACCTTGAATACATATCTCTGTTCGTTACTTCCACCGCTCACATATCTAAGGAAAATCAAAACTTTTATTCTGAGAAAATTACCTTGAAAAGAGAACATACCTGCACTTGGGATCGTTGTAGTATCCCTGACTGTAAATAACCCCATTGAATACCTCGGCAAATTCAACCTCTACTATCATGCCATTCGATGTATCACATTTGACTTCGATTTTATCTATGTTACCATCGATGGAAGAGGTTTTGCGAGATACTCTGGGAAACGAAAGTGCCACCTCGGCTGGGCTGACTTCGTTATTAGCAAAATCATCATCATTTCGTAGATCTACCCCGTTCGCAATGACCTTTAAAAGCAATAAACTATTAGCTCAAATTGATTAGGCATCTCCATGCGAAATCCATACCAAAAGTTGAGTCAAGAGTATAATATGGCCAGCTCGGACCATGTTTAGTGTATTGCGGCTCAATCAAAAACCTGTTGTAAATGAAAATTGAAAATTAAAATGCAGATACAATATTAATAGAAATGGAAATTGTATTTCTATTATTCAACATGTAAAGCGCGCATCTGCTTTGAAGTATTTTCTATAACAAGAAAATAGTTAGAACGCTTGTCCAAACTGTTGACAAATAACATTCGTCACTCGATTTTGGAATTGAGTTTCTATTTTGGGACACATTGATCATATATTGACAGTTGTTCATGTGAATTATTTCAGATGGTATTTGATAACCAGTTCTGAAAATGTTTCCAACCGGTTCAAAATTACAATTAGTCAAAATTTGTTGTAAAACAGTTATAATAAAACAAGCAAACTTGTTGCAGTTGGGTGTAATCAACAGTTTCATACCCTGTCTCATAGTAGATCGCATAAATTGGCTGGATTACTCACTCTAATAATTTTGATTCTTAATTAGAATAATTGTTTGCCAAAAGTCAAGGCTATATTTATTTCTAAAATTTATTGTTGAAATCCATACTCAATATTATGCAACCGAGGAAGAAGAATGAAATAGCATTTAATCAATTTTCAAAATGTCAAAGTTGTCTTTTCTTTTTGTTTTGTTAAGCAAATGAGCCTCTCTTTTACACTTCCGATGATAACAGGGTATACGGAGCTAGCCAGTTAGCAATTAGTGTGTTATAGCCGGCAGAAAGAGGGACAGTAAAAAAACACTATGTTTATCCAAACGTCAAATGATCGGACAGCTTATTTATACGGTCGCCGAAAGTTGAAGATGATATGCACAGCTTCCACATTTCGAGTGGATGTTGTGAATAGTATTCATTCATAGATGTTTATTCAATTCGATGCGATGCGATGCGGATCGAGTCGAGTTGTAAAAGCAACGGGGGCGACCTTGAACATTTTGGAATCCCTAAATTATTATTTCTTTTGGCTTATGGCTATTGTTGATATGTTAAATTATTAATGCGCAATTTGTGCATATTGTATGATCATCGGCGTGGGGCGTATGAATGTCGTACACACTTGTACCAGTATTTGTGTTGTACTCATTTTGCATTCGAATTTCGAATGTGTAGTATAGTTATATTTAATTCAACATTTAAAATTTTGAAATATTGACTGGTTTCATTGTATCTTTTTTCACTTTCGCATGCAGCATTTATTCATTATATTCTTTTTTATTTGTTGTTTGTTGTTTGCATTGTTTTTTGCGTTGTTTCGCTCGCAGCAGCAAAAGTCACCGGTGCAATTCGGCGTTAATTGAAATTCGTTTTATCTTACTGGGAATATAGAATTGAAGTATGTACGAGTATGTGTGGGGGGATAATAAACAGGTAATGTTGGGTGTTCTCATGCCAACTCAGCTTGGATGAGCATTCATAAATTAACGAGACAAATGAAAGTGATATTGCTGAACTTGTTAAATATGCTAATAAATTGACACTGATGTATTTATAAACTAAGACACAGTCCTGGTCAAAATGTCGGTACCGTTAATCTCGTTAATGTCAGCAAGTAGCAAAACTTAAGCATCCGCATCTATCACCCAACTGGAACGGATCGGAACGGAATTGATTAGATCTCTCACTCTCGGCTATCTTAGCACATCTTTAGCATCTTGACTACCTTTGAGTCGTCATACCCGTGGGCAAGAGCGCGAGAAAAAAAAAACAGATTTTATTGACTGGTTACAAAATGAGATAAATAATAACTTGGACATTGATGATCTTGCCGTGAACTTTTGCCATTTGGGCGCATCACACATAGGCGTCTCTATTCATCTGTGTATTCGTGTTCATATTCGAATACGTATTCGTATTCGTATTCGTATTCGTATTCGTATTCGTCATGGCAAACAGGTGATTACCCAACAGGCTTGACGCCGCCACAGCCACGCATTGTGTACATATTATAAAGTCTGAATACAGACAGATCTGAGATGGATACTATAGTGTATAATCTGCAACTTACATAGCACCCACCTTTCAGTGGACCATCTCGCTGGGTGTGGACTGTGGACACTGCATTGTGTGGATTGCAAGTGGACAGTAGACATCAATGAAACAAAGTGTTGTGGTGTGGAATGCATTAGTCCAACTAATTATGCATCGTCATAATTGTGGGGTAATTATATTTGATATATGCTATAGTTCATTCGATAATAATGTCAAGATGAATTCGAGTATATCCGGCAATTTTGATGGAATTGATTGCTTGATTCGCACAACACGCAAATTAACCATAATATTCATTTTTCACTAATCTCCTCACACACACACACACACACACGAAACTCTATCCAACTCCAATGTTTAACTTAGTATTTAAATCTCTTGTTCGCGAATCAACCGATAAAACATACAATATGTTGCCCAATAATAACCGACTTTTAATAAATTTATTCGCTTAGGTTTTTTTTTTGATTTGGTTGTTCGTTTGTCTCTTTTTTGTTGATTCGGTCGGTGGAAAAAGTTATTAACATTTTTGCGAAAAATAGGTGTCAATTTGAAAGGTCCCCGCATATTTAATAATTAAGTCTTTCTTTTGCAATCAAATCAATGGGATTAAATTACATTCAAGTATAAGGTAATGTAAATAGGGTATCTGTGTGTCGACCGCATCCTCAGATTACATTAGTTCAGTAGAGTAGCAGTTGCCGTTGGAGTCTAGGGCAAAACAAATGTCGAGTAAGTGGGGCAGACTTTTTGTGTGTCTCGCGCCAAAGATTGGCCAATGTTTATTCACCTCGGATTATTGGATTGGATTGCCGCAATAGCCGCAATCCGCAACATTTGGCTTGGCAATTTATTGCACGATATTTGACACCCACAAGGGATCTCTTCATTAGTGAGGAAGGCATTCTCATCCTCCCTCAATTACCTGTTCAAACCTTGTCGGCTTAACGAGTTCTCTTGATTGGTGTTGAGCTCTTTGCGGCATTAATGTGGTTTGATCACTTTTAATTCGGCCTTGCTTATGCGGTTACATGCCTAATGCGTTGCCTAATCTATAATTAAATCTACCATTTGACTTAACAAATTATCCATAATTCATTAAATAAACTTTGCCAAATGTACTCAGAGATTAAAGATGTAATTATGCTCGGACTAAGTCGTGAGCAGCATTAAAATATAATTCTTCGTTCTTCATTGTTTATTCGCAATTGAGAATTGAAATCGAATTTAATTGATTGATATTTTTGTTTGTTTTGAATATTTTGTCATTCGGAGCGTTGAAGAAAATGTTAATAATATGCTAATAGTTCTATTAAAATTAAATAATTCACACATCAGGTTTTTCGTATGCCGCTAAAGCCGAAAGCGCTTAAATTTTAATTTCTTTTTAAGAATATTCGCAACGCATAAGCACTTTCAATTCACTTTCAATTCAAATTCACTTTCGTCGAGAATCCCCAAAAATTTCACTTTTACTTGATTTCCAAAAATAGGTTAAACCTTTGCAGCACACACAAAAGAAACGAGATAACAAAACATATGCAATGCATTATTCTGGACAATGATGAAATCCGTTAGGAGATGGCCTTTTGAATTTCGAATTGAAATGAATGCACTTGATCGAAAAGTAAGTAAACTTACTGGAATTGTCGAGTGGTCGGCGCTTTGAAAATAAGAGTTAGGTTGGATCGCCGGCTGGTTAAGAGTTCGCTGTCGCACTAAGCTTCGAGAAGACGCGTCTTCGTTTTTATACACACACGTAGCATGTTTTAACTAAGTTCGTTTGGAACAACACTGCTTTCAAAATCCAAAGGCGCAGTCAGTGCAAAAACAACAACAACAGCATCAGCAGCACTCGCAGTCGCAGCAGCGACGTCGGCAGCGACGACATCAACTTCGGGCGAAAGAGCAGCAGCTAAAACAGCAGCACGGCCGGCCACAAAAGAGTTATTTACTTTACAATTTTTTTTTTTCTTTTTTGTTATTTTTTTGAATACTCGCGAGACCTGATCAAGCAGTTATATTAATTTGTGCAGTGTTGAACAATGCGACAACAAACTCTGTGCCAATTGCATTGTAAACAAATGTGGCAAGATTCCAGATACTTTTCAATTGCACCTCGTCCAAGCCCACAATGAATACGCTCCCCAAATGCTCAGCTGTCGAGTATTTACACTGCGATGTGCATCACCTGCTCCCAAACCAAATACAAGCTGCAGTTCGTCCTTTTAAGGATTGCTTTCTATTACGTGATGTAATATTCAGGTTTCGTCTTAGAAATATCCGAAAATAATCGTTTTTTAAATGTCGCTAGCTGGGTCAACATTCCAGCTCAGCTGTTGTAAAATTTAATATTTCAAATGGCAATAAAATTATATTTATTTCAAATGCTCAACTTTGTTTATTTGTTCAGCATTGTTCCAGGTTTAATTTAATTTATTCTACCGCTATTTGCGTCATACAATGAGATAATTCTTAAATCTTTTTGAATGAAATTATATTTATTCTTTGCATGTTATGTTTGTGAATTGACATTTTTAGCTAATTTCTTTCTTTTATCAAAAATCTTTACTTTATAACTATGACCATTGCCATTTTGTTATTCACTTTCAGTATTAAACATTTTTAGCTAATTTCTTTCTTTTATCAGAAAGCTTTAATACTGAACTCGGGCATTTGACATTTTGTCATTCACTTTCAGGATTAATTCTGTTTAGAAAAAACAGATTTGCTTAAATACGTTTTAGTAAAACGCGAAATAAAACTCAATAAATATGTTATTATCAGCTACGTGCTAAATATGTGAGTTAATCAACTTTCTGGTTTTCTGCTCATATTTTATGAGCTTTTTTTAGAAATCTTTTATTACAAATTAGCTACTTCTATTACCCCAAAACTCCCTTCGAAATGGTGTGGAGTGATCCCTAAATTTTATTCTTATTTTCTTCCTGTACACATTCAATTAATCATATAAAATATAAAGTATTAAAATTTGTAACTTTTCCATTTTTTCCATGTGACCAATGACCTTTTCAAACTTTAATTAATTACAAGTGCATTCATAGGGTGTTGGATGTTCGTCGAGCTGCTGCGTTTATCATGTTATGCATTTTTATATTTATGCGCAAGTCAGTCGCGTGAGCCGAACTCACTCGCTGTCCGCTGCACTGCGTCTTCTTCATCTTGACCCGGTCCCAGGTGCTGCAACGGCAAGCTGCCAGCAACAGCAACGACAACAGCGAGAAGGCGACGCGATGCGGCGACAACTTCAGCTGAAAGATCCGCAACGTCAAATTCAAATGGCTAACACCTCTGTATGTATTTTAGGGCCGAAATGCCAAAATCCGTCATTGTCGTAACTGAAATCGTGGCCAGCTTCGACATCGACTTCAACGCTGAGCTGGTCATGCAACTACGCGAGTACTCGTATTTGTACTCACACTTGTACTACAGTCATTGCGCGCCGATCATCCCGAACAGGTATTAATACCTACATACATATAGTATACTATAGTATAGTCGAAGTCAGAGTTGGATTTTTTGGGTGCCCAGCGTCCGCTTCGTGCTGGTGACAGACGCCAAGCGGTCATGGCGACGACGACGGCGACGGCGACGACAACGGCGAATTGCTATGTGTGCTATGTCTTTGCTCATACTTAGTTATGTCCGCTGACGCTGGAGGGACGTATAAAAAACAACAACAACACACACACAGACAGTCAAGTAGAAAAAAAAACACACCTATAGCCTAGAGACATGCTTGTACTATTTACATATGTATGAAAATGTGTGTGCAAATATTCAATTATACATATTAACATATACTTAATTATTGTCTATCATTATTTCTTGTGCCCCTTTGGTTAGTTTATAACTAGTCAAAAAAGTTTAAAAATAATAAAATAACTCGCAAAACTACGCCTTGTGTCAAAGTATTTCTATTTTTCAATACTCACTTTTGAGGCCATGGAGTTTTGCATTCATGTCAACAAGAAAAAAAAAACTTACTACTTCAAACTTACTACTCTAAGCACACAAAAGGGACATTGATTGACAACCGAGAATACTTCCAATAACGCATTGCGTCATCATCGGATGATTCCTGGGAGAACAAGTCGCAAGTGAGCTCGACCTCAAAGTGAGCGACACAACTGCACAAAAAAGTCTGTGAAGCCACAATCTTCGATCTGTAAGAACTGTAGCCAATTAACGATATTATCGGAAAATATTAAAATACAAATAAAAATATTATCTTATTTATCATAAATATGAAAATATGAAAGATTTAACTATATTTCGCACATAAAGAACGTCGCTAATGAGCTTATTGAACTTAAAATCTTTTTGAAGGTTAAATAATATATTTATTGGAATTGGAATTGAGAATTGACAATTGATTATACACTTAATTACAAACATTTCATTACATTTTTAACTTCACAATATATATTCATATATTCACATTTAATTGAAATAAAAGCCATTTAACAACTACCTTCATAAATAAATAAGTGCATTGTAGCTTTTCGATTTAAGCATGTATTATCTAGAATATAATGAAACCAAGTCTTAAAGAAAATAAGGAAATTTCATACCTGACAAAGACTATTAAAAACTTGATGTCTTTTGACGTTAAATTTGCGAATATTTCAATTGCGAAACACACTCCAATACTTGGGGTCTTTTCTTCTCATAGAGATAAACGGACGGACGTACGCATAGACGCACGAAGATTTAACTTGATGGGCTGGGCAACACAACTTATGTGCTGATACTGATCAGCATCTGTACATTTGTATAAAATGTATAATTGCATATGGTCGGAAATGCCGTCTTCTGCTAGTCATGCCATTTTTTGGCCATTCCGAATGGGCGAAGGTTGTGCATATAATTTATTTTTATTTTTGCACCTTCGATATGTCAGCAAAAAGATTTTATATGCCTTGTAAATTCAAAGTTTAATGAACAAATGGTTTTTATTATTATCTTTTCATTAGTAATAATAATATTTGTAAGAAAAAAGCTTTGCATTATAATGAACAACATTAATTTGGCTGGAAAATAAGGCTTTTGATGGATTGATATGACTGCTAATGTAAACAATGAAATACCCATGAAACAAAAAGTAATCAAAAAGGTTTTGCGTTTATGCTGCAGTCGAAAATACTGGTTTCTTAGTATTTTGTAGGTAGAACAAAAAAGTATGCAACACTTTTTTAGAAAGCCGTTACGCGTAGCGCTGCAGCGATGTGAAAATATTGTGGCATACTTTGAGGAGTAAAATTTAATTGGGACCATTATTTTAACGAATATAAACAAGTTTATTATTTAAATAGAATGTTTTGCTAATTTGAGATTCATTGAAATTAAAATGTATAAATATTAATATCTGAATTCATATTACATTTAAGGAATGCCATTGTGAATTGTGTAATCCTCATATTATTACGAAAATTAATTTAGGGATGCGTTACGACAAAAGCTTTTCACAGTGATTAAAGTGTTTTTCCACAAACAGTGTTGGCAAAGCTCGAAATTGTGTGGGCGTACATGAAATGTCGGTGAGGGGGAAGCGAAGGAAAAATCAATACCGTCACAGCTGTTTCGTGTACAACAAGTGTAACGTCGCACACAACCGGAAAATATTGAAAATTGAAACTTAAATCGCGCACAAACTGCACAAAATATATAACAAATTGCCAATTAAAGCAGTATTAATTCGTATAAATAAAAACAAAGGCGTTAAACGGCTTGAACTTGGTAGCACCTTAAATGATTATGTGGCATATGGTTGAGCAATAGAAGGAAATATTGAGTAATATGCCCAGCTCAAGACGTGCGATACTGGGACACATTATGTCTGGCCTGTGCAGCAAAATGAATCGCACCAAGCCGGTGCCCGCGGATGTGATGGAGACGCCACTCAAGCGTTGTCTGACCACCTTTGACATTGCGCTACTGGGTAAGACAAGGACCTTGATGTGAGAGAACTAAAATATCAATTTAAGTGCGCGATTGCTTTCAGGTATTGGCCATATGGTAGGAGCGGGCATCTATGTGCTGACTGGCACTGTGGCGAAGGAAATGGCTGGTCCTGGGATCATCTTGTCTTTCGTGCTAGCCGGATTTGTGTCTATGCTAGCAGCGTTGTGCTACGCGGAGTTTGGCACCCGGGTACCCAAGGCTGGATCGGCTTATGTCTACACCTACATATCGATTGGTGAGTTTTGGGCCTTTGTCATTGGCTGGAACATACTGCTCGAGCATATGCTGGGTGCTGCATCGGTGGCACGAGCCTGGAGTGGTTATGTGGACTCCATGCTGGGCGGCTGGATTGCCAATACGACGCTCTCGCTGATGGGCGGCATTCATGAACCCGGTCTAGCGCAATACCCCGATGTGTTGGCCTTCCTGGTGTGCATCATTTATGCTGCTGCCCTAGGAAGCGGTGTCAAGGCGACCGCGGTCTTCAATAGCATACTCACGCTGGTCAACATTGGCGTCATGATTGTTGTCATTAGCGTTGGCTTCTGGTATGCGGATGCCAACAATTGGTCCGAAGCAGAAGGAGGTTTCTTGCCCTACGGCTTTGGTGGCGTCATTGCGGGAGCTGCCACCTGTTTCTATGCCTTTGTGGGTTTCGATTCGATTGCCACGTCCGGCGAGGAGGCTAAGAATCCCTCGGTTTCTATACCCATTGCCACGGTGCTGTCCTTGTGTGTGGTAACACTGGGCTACATCCTTGTGAGTGCCGCCTTGACCTTGATGATACCCATTAGTGAGATCAATCCGGCAGCTTCGTTGCCCGAGGCCTTTGGCCAATTGCAACTGCCGTGGGCCAAGTACATCATCTCTATAGGCGCACTCTGCGGCATGACAACAACTCTACTGGGCTCCCTCTATGCGCTGCCCCGTTGCATGTATGCCATGGCATCGGATGGACTGCTCTTCAGCTGCTTTGGACGCATCAATACGAGTACTCAGGTGCCGCTGTTAAACCTTATCATCTCGGGATTGCTGAGTGCTGCGTTGGCTTTGGTCTTTGATTTGGCTAAGCTGGTGGAGTTCATGTCCATTGGTACTCTGCTAGCCTACACCATTGTGTCGGCCAGCGTCATCATACTGCGCTATCGTCCGATTACACACCTGGGCAGTCCGAACCCGGTTTATGCGCCCGACACACCCGAGGATGAGAACGACGAGGATGCAGAGTCGCAGTCTAGCATTGACACCGCATCGCCTACAAGTGATCTCATCGAGGGAGCGCTGGCTGGTCGCCTGAAGTCACAGTTCCGCTGGCTGGAACCGCTCTTGGGACGCTTTGCACCCGGCTCTGTGGTCTCTGTGTGCGTGCTGCTCTTCATTGTGCTCAGCTTTGCCATTTGTTTGGAGCTGAAGGTGTCCTGGACGGAGTTGTATACTGGCACCTGGTGGGCTCTAATCGTCTATGGTTTCATCATCTTTGCGGCCAGCACTTGTGTTGCCATCATGGCCGTGCATAATCAGAATACGCGCGGCCTCAATTTCAAGGTACCGCTAGTTCCATTTGTTCCGGCCTTGGGCATCTTTTGCAACATTATGCTGATGGTGCATCTGGATGCCTTGACCTGGGTACGCTTCTTTGTTTGGGTATCGATTGGCATGGTCGTCTACTTCCTCTATGGCATAAGACACAGCAAAGAGGGCGAAGTGTGCTCCTCCTATTCCATACTGATGACCTCCTCCGAGGCAGGTAAGCTCAATTGGGGTTCATTTAAGGGATCGCGTAGTTCGACAACAGCCAAACACACTGTCCTGGAACGTTTCATGGGTCGCAGCAAGCTGGAGGATAAGAAACCTATTGTCGAGGAGGAGTACGACGAGGAGAATGCAGAGAGCCCACATTAGATGTGTTGCATCTGGGAGAAAAGCACAATGGTCTGTAAACAACAAGATTCTTGATTTATTCCTTTGTTATCCTTTATGATAAATCGAAAACATGTTGAAAACAAACCAAAAACAATTATGCAAGCTAGTGTCGAGTGGTCTCGACTGTGAGATACCCGCTACCCATTTTCAGAGTGCGCCCTTTGAAACTGTTTATTTATTCTCCGATCGTAATGAATCTCTCAGGAACCATTTAGATTACTGTAGGTATTCTGCATTCCAAAATGATATCACTTTGAAATAATATGAAGTATTATCGCCAATTTTTAGTGTCTCTAGCTCTGATGGATTCTGAGATTTTGTTGTCTATGTGTTTCCTTTCACGCTTTTGGGTAGCGGGCATAAAAAATTGCTCGTTAGAAGAGAAGATATGTTACATATTATGATGTCAGAGTATACACAAATAACAGTAATTATCGATGTATGTCTGTATGTCTATTCTGCCCATATACTACGTACAATGTCTATATACACTAGTGGATATCCCTGCCTCTAACGATTGTTAATAAAGTACCTCTCATTCCTATTAAACTCAACTAAACTGTAAACTGTAAACTGTCAAAGTGTCTACCTAAAGAAAATACATATACTTTCACCATCTCTTTTATTAATGTATGTATGTATGTATGTATCTGTACATCAAATATTACATTAAATATTGCAAATTATTAAAGATGAATTGTTTGATATATATAGATATATTATATGTATACAATTAAATATTTATTGCAACAATACTACATGCATGGTTTTATTTCTGGAACATTTGCTTGCCCTTAGCAGGTCAATATTTCCCCGATGTGTCATCGTTACTTTTCGAATAAGATCGCAGCATGACTAAAGAGAAGTCACATAAAGGAAAAGAAAAACACTCTTATCAAGTTAAATAAGATTAAAACGAAGATAAAGCAGCGAAGAGCAAGTCAGGTACTCTTCCGTATTTCAATATAGTATTCTAAACTTTCGAACGAGCTTTGTAATCAGTGTAGTAACGGTTCAAACACACACATACCGTCACTTATCATTCAAAATATTCGTGACTTTTTGCATGCGAGCGATTATACGAGTATCATACACTTTTGCATTTCATGCGAGAGTGTAACCATGTGACTGGCAAAAATAATTTGTGCATTTGGAATGTCGCGAATCGCGCGATTTCAAGAGAGTTGTCTATCTAACGAAATAAAGCTGCAGAGTAAAAGTTGGGCGGGGGGGAAAGAACGGAGATATAGCGTCATCGTCAACAACAAACAAGTTCGCATTTCATGACGCAGCCGTGATGACGCATACAATGTGTAGAGCAGCATATTTACTCTAAGCACGTGAACATATGTATGTACGTACTTACACACAAACATATGGATATTTATGTATGTATGTTTGAGTGCTTGTGCACTACTCGAGACAAGGCCTCGGATTGAGAGCATAAAGCAATCGTGCGAGAGCTTACGAGCTTGGCAACAACAAAAAATCTCTGCGGCTAGAATTTGCTCAAAGTCAAAACGAGTTCCTGACGGCGGCGGCGCTTTATTAAGCAGCAGCAACAGCTTGGCGCTATTTCGCAAGCGCAAATAGCCGTTGATACTGAACTTAACGTATTTGCCTTTTAAATTTAAATTTAAAAAAGTAACGCTCGCTAATTTCACACAGCCGCGCGTTCTACACATGTATGTATGTATGAATATGTATGTTTTGTGTGTGAAACTTCTGATGCTCCAATGCGATGACTAAATGTTGTTCAGTTGGGCACAGCCGATTGTTGACTGTTGCAATTAGTCAAAATAAGTGCATTTTAATATGAAATGTGTATTTTGATTTTGTCTGCTCTTCCGGCAAGCCAAGTTTGTCTGTTTCTCTGCCGTGCGTTTGATGGCCCCCAAAAAGATTGAGAGAAAAACAAAATCCACAACTACGCGCCTGCTGTACCAACATATCAACCAGCCAATGCCATTGACAAGTTTCGCTCTGCGATATTTCGTTTCATTCGTTCGTGCACGAGCATTGTTGAAGAAGCACAAGGTGATAGGATGGATGCCGGCTGCTCAAAAAACGTAACGTTATGAAGAAGAAGAAGACAACGAAGACGAAAACGAAATGTACCAATGCCAATGCGATGAATTCAAAAAATACAGACAATAAAGACATGCGAGGTTAGATTTAGAAGTACGTAGGTGGTAATCTCAAATATCAATATAAGCAGACATAAACAAATGTATGTACGTACATGTACATATATTTGTTTATATATTAGTATTGGATGACTAATAGCGAACAAGCAAATAACAGCATATTATTTCTGATACATGTATAGTAATATATATTTGAATTTCCTGTTTTCTCAACGCGATTTGTGCATAGTTTTCAAGCTAACCTCGCAATCGTAGCGACAGATGGATGCAAACAGGCAGCAGAAAAACACGCATATGCTTTTCGAATGTACTTGGAAATCACCTTGCAACAGCTGCAACATCCTACAATGAATGTGTACAGCCATCCCTCACAATTTAGGGGATGATGCAGACGCAAGCAGAGTTTGGGAAATGGAAATCTACCTGTAGTTGTAGTTGTTGTCGTTGTCTTTACCTGCACACACATACACGCACATGCACGCATACGCACACAAACACTAAGACAGTAATGCAATGTACATGTGCATGTCGCTGATCTGCTTGTGCGCTGGCATAATTCCCTCTGCGTAGGCCAATGATCTTTATTTTGTGAGTCGCAGCTGCTCAACGAAATCATAAACTGCGCTGCGCATATCGAATAATTATTTCAGGCATACTTTACGTTCGCATATGTACATATGTATGTATGTATGTATGTATTGTCTGGATGATGTTGAATGTACAGTATGCTCAATATTAATATTTACGATTGTGCTGATGTAAACTCAGAGTGATGTATTAATATCATTAACATTGTGTATCGATAAGATCACTTTCGAGAGCTGGCACCAATAATACATCATGCAAAAATACCTTTTTTGAAGTAGAAAGTGGAACACGACATGAAAATCAGAGTCAGCGTCGTGTGCACATACTACAGCAGCAAGAAAAACTACAGCGCATTTAATGCGTGTTGATCGTTGCGCTGATACAGTAAGCGTCTTTTGGTATTTAGTGCTAGAATACAGCAACGCATAAACACTCACACATTCTCATACATTCATATGACATCTAGGGGTTGTTGCTTGTAAGCATTGTAAAGCAAAAACGACGCTAGCATATGGCATTCAAAATAAACGTTTCATTCTCAAATCAAAAATTTCCGTATACGTTTAACAATAAAACGTAAACGAAGACTGCCAGCAAGCGTGTTGTGTATGAAATGGCGAGTATTTCAATGCTCCACGCAATTGTTTTCGAAAATAACGTCGCACAAGCCCTCACTTTCTCACGCATACCAATGCAAGTCTTGATAGCGTAGCCCTGGCAGTGTTTCACTTTCAGACGTTCCATACACGCTTCGCTACGAAATACAGCACAAAGCAGTAGATCAAAAGGCAACCTGATCTACTGCTTTGTGCTGTATTTCGTATGATGAGTTAATAGTAAGAGAGAAGAGTGACGTCACGACGTCTAAGGGCGTGTATAGTAGGTAAAATGTTTACTAAATTGGCATCTAGTAAATATGGTGAATAGAATGCATTTGTTATTTGTTTAGGAATAAGGGTATATAGTATATTCGTAACACAGATCGTGAAATTTGAAAATTAAATGAAATGATGAATTACTCATTTCTCACTCAAAAACTTCAATGAATCACAACTTCAAAATATATTATTTGGTGCTCAGCATGCATTAAAATATGTACAGTACATTTCGGCGTTGTGACGTCAGCCGCTCACGTTCGTTACTCTCGCAAGTGGAACACGCTACCTGACATTCTTCGCCATGCCAAGCATACATAAACGAAACGAATATTGAAAATGGAACCATTACAATTTCGGAGAGCAAAGCAGACAGACGGGCGCGTTCGTTTCGTTTCGTGTTGTACGACGAGTGAGTGAATTTTTATATCGTTCGATTTGTTTTAAAATCGACAAAAGCAGCAACAACTACTAACGCGAAAATAAATATATTCGTTTATTAAACAAAAATATTTCGCAACAAATCTGCTGCATTGCGTCAACCAAACAAAGTGAAATTAAAGTCAGCACAAAAATTGACAAATTAAATTTTGCTGTCTGCGCGGCGTCTCCTCGTTTTCTCGAACACAACAACAAAACAGAAACAGCAACAATCACAAATACACGCATATAAACACATACAAAGAGACAATGAAAATGCCAATCGTGAGCTAAAGTCAAACTGCAGTTAGTAAAAGCAACAACTGTGATAATTGTAAGCTGAAAAAGGCAAGGCGCAAGTGCATAAAAATAACATTTACCACAAACCGCAACAATAAAAAAAAACAAATCAACAAAAACCAGCAAAATGGATAACAGCAACAATGCGACGACTGCCGTGGAGGCCAACAAAATAGTCAACTATGCGGTGCCGTTAGCTGCGAGCAGAATGCCAGCGTTTGCTGCAGCAACAGCAACAGCTGCAACTGCAACACCCTCATCCCCCGCCATGCCGCACTCAGCGCTATCGACGCCAACGAAGGAATTCCCGAATGCACAAATTCTACGCACCATTCGCGAGAAGCTTTTACGCACTCCAGGCGGCGTCTCGGAGCTGCAAGCTTTAAGCTTTGCCGAGCAGACGATCATCAACAGTAGCAGCAGCGGCAACAACGTTAACGAGCAGCCCGTTAAGGTGATCAAGAACCGTTATCTGATCAGTGCCCAGCCTAGTCACATCTCAGCCGCAGCAGCGGCAAAAACACCCGCCTCCTATCGCCATCTCATCGATCTGACGTCATCAAACCTGCAGTGCGTGGATGTCTTCACCGGCGAACAGTTTCTCTGCAAGATCATCAACGAACCGTTGCACAAAGTGCAACGCGCCTACTTCCAACTGCAGCAGGACGAACAGCTCTGCCGCAGCACCATCTATGGCCATACGCTGATCCGTGGTGTGCATGACCTTGTGCCACTCTCCAAGAATCGCACCTACATCATCATTGCCCCCGTTGTGCAGCAACAGCAGCATCGTGTCTATGAGAACCTCCACACGTATATTAGGCATGAGAAGCGACTGTGTGAATCGGAGGCACGTGCGATTTTCCATCAGATTTGCCAGACTGTGCAAGTGTGCCATCGCAATGGGATTATTCTGCGTGATCTAAAGCTAAAGCGCTTCTACTTTATCGACGAGGCGAGGTCAGTATACAAACCCACCCACTCATATTAGGGATAATTAATCGATAACCACCACACATAAAGTTCAATTGTGCCATTACAATTGTGGCATATATTCATATGCTCGCCTGCATACATATGCATCTGTGCAGTATGTACATATGTACATGTGCTGATGACTTTCGTAATCGATTGGTAGTGACCCTTCCCCTCACCCGCATCATATACTCACCACCAGCAACGACAGACTAGAGGCTGTCTCACTCACACCTCGCACACATTTGCTCGTTGTACTGGTTGCATATCTTTATTTTGCAATTCGATAAAAACTCGTTATGAGCAACAGTTTGTTTTTTTTTTTCATTCGTTCGTTTCGTAGTGTTATTGGTGCCACAATTGTTGCTCTTGTTATTGGCCGACACTGTTGTTGTTGTTGGTGTTGTTATTGCTGTTGCTGTCTGTCGGCCAGTTGTGGGTAACATTGAACGTTTAAGAAGTGTTGCAATAAAAAATAACCAAAAGATCAACAGCAACTACAACAACAACGGCAGCAGCAACACATGCTATGATCTATGAATACAGTACAGCTCGAAAACTACTGTACGACCTGATGAAGAAATAGCATCCATTTATAGAAGTAGTTCCGCTACTATGATGTGCTCATAGAACAATTGTGTTCTTTTCGTCTCAAACGCGTACGCGTTGCGTACTCAATATTTTCGTTAATACTGTACACACGAAACACTGATAATACAACAACAAAATCGTACATACAAACATACACACACGCACATATGTGTATGTATATCTGGAGCGTACAAAGTGCTCGCAGCGAGGTTCCTACTTTGTACTCATTTACCCGTTTCACTGTTTGCGGTTTAAGTATTAATATGTGTGAATGTGTGTGCGTGTGTGTGTGAGTATGGTGGTATGAGTACAGTGCACGTCGAAATGTTAGGCTCACCTTCAAACTTGTGCTCTGTGTGCCGCTTGCAAAATAATTCATTTTGAGTCATTATACTCGCAATGAATGTTAGTGAATATGTACATAAATGTGAATGTCGTTATTTATAGTATAAAGTATTCTGAATCTAGACTCGTAGCAAAGCGAAAAGCTTTCCTTTTCTGCTTTTCCTCATTCTCGTCGTACCTGTTGATTGCGAGAAAAACACTTGCAAATCGTTTTCTCTTACACTTATTCGTTCTATTCGTATGTTCACACACATTATATCGTATGTGGCTGTGTGAGTGTATAGTTCTTAGCAATGAAGCAATACTTGTTGAATGTTTTTGAACTTTTTGTATATTTTTTTTTTGTTTGCCTTACGTTTCCATTGCCAATGCAATTAGCAAATTTATTGCATTGACGTTTTCCGTTTTACGTATTGCCCGTTTATTTTTATGCATTTATTTTTTGTTGTTTCACATACTCTGTACACAAGTCGAAGAGAGTTTATATGCATGTACGTTTGTATGTATGTAGTACAGTTGTGCAAGTGCGGAATATTAATGATCAGTTTGAGGAACTGTGTGTACAATATTTTTAGTTGTTGACTATTATTATTACACATTATTTTTGACAAGTATATTTTTAACTTGAGGAGCTAATAATAATCATTGTAAAAATATCCCCAGAATACGACTATATTTATATGAGTCAGGCAAATTTGGAAATTATCATTAAAAACAATTCTTGAGTATTTTGAGTTGAATGTACGTTGTTTGTTCGCTTATCGTTGAAATATAAAACATACGAATACAAATTTGTTGTTTACGTCAATTTAAGATACAGTCTAAGTTCTTCGTTAAGTTGTCTATCACGATCATGTTGTGATGAAATCAGTCACTCTGAATAATCAAAATAGAATGATAAGTTATCGATATTCAAAAATATCTATCTGGGCGATAAAGACGGGAATTTAATATACACAACTAATACACACACATACAAACACACAATTGAAGACATTCGACAGGAAGGTCAAATTGTGCTGTGGCCCTGACTCTGATCTTCTGTGTATATTTTCATGTGTTATTATATTGGCTACGCGTATACATATTTAAATAGCATTTAAATTAGCAGCACGTATTAGCTACCTTGTCTGCCCTCTTCTCTCTTTTCTGCTTGCCACTTCTCACCTCTTCACTTCGCCTCTCCAGCTAATTGAGTGTGTGAGTATCTTTTGGAAAATACACATTTTGTTAACAACAAACAGACGCGCATTATTTGTACAGAGAGTGCAAGAGAGAGAAGGACTGATCACCAATCACATGCGCTGTGCTGCGCTCTTCAAATGAATGGACTGCGCAATGCTCGTCGCTCCCCTCTTCCAAAAACCCAACAAGGTCGCTTGTTGTAACAACGATCGCGCTGAGAGTCTTCGGAACATTACGCTGCTCTCTTCCTCTCTCTCTCTCTATCTCACTGATTGCTGGTGTGGTGTATTGTTATTTTGTCTGATGGCAAGAGGTGCGCTCAGTTTTTTTTTCGTTATTTCGTTGTTGTATTCGGTTTAGTTTGCTCATTTTTGCTCAGGGTCAGCTCGAGGTTTTTGAGTTCATACATACATATGCAAACATGCATACATATTTATGTATCTTTATTTGTTTGTTTCATGGCACAATCAAAAATATTTGGTTGGGTTTGGCGCTGTTGCTCCTCACTCCATTATCTTATAGATGTTTGGCAGTTGTGTGTTTCATTGTCTCTCCAATTTGAAACCGTAGGTGGAGTTGTTGCAACTCCAAGCGTCATTTGGAGCTGAGAGCCTCTCTCTATCTCTTTCTTGCTCACGAGCTTTTTTGCATGGAAATAATGTAGGCCAATGTCAACATGGTGTCAGCGCTCTTGGGTGTTTGGGGTCGCCAGCTTTGTCAGAGATGGGCTACAAGTTGTATTGTTGTTGTTGCTGTTGTTATATCAATTACTTACGTTCGCCAGCTGGCAACACTGGCAACGCCAACGCAATGCCAATCGATTTGAGTTAAGTTGAGTGTGTGTCAGTGTTGTAATGCGCCAGCCAGTAAATGGCAACACCATCAAATTTCAAATCTTATGCAACTCTGAAACTTTGCAGCTTATTGGGATTGCATACAATAATGAATTTAAATGCGATAGCTTTGACAATTTAGTATTTATTATTTAATTTTATTGATGTAGAACGATTTATTTTAATAAATTTCAATTTGAAGTATATGATACGTAGAAAATTTCAATTGTATATAAGGCTAATATGTAATCATGTAGTATAATTGTTTTATTACAATGAAGAGATTTACTTAAGAGGAAATTTCCTATTTATCTTACCGATTACAGAACGAAACTACAATATGAATCATTGGAAGGCTCTATGATACTCGATGGTGACGATGATACACTGAGCGACAAGATCGGCTGCCCGCTTTACACCGCACCCGAGTTACTCTGCCCCCAGCCAACGTACCAAGGCAAGCCAGCGGACATGTGGTCACTGGGTGTCATACTGTACACCATGCTAGTGGGACAGTATCCGTTCTATGAGAAGGCCAACTGCAATCTGATCACAGTAATCAGACATGGCAACGTTCAGATCCCCATGACATTGTCCAAGTCGGTGCGCTGGCTGATGCTTTCGTTGTTGCGTAAGAACTACACGGAACGCATGACAGCCAGCCACATTTTTCTAACGCCTTGGCTGAAGGAGCAGCGACCATTTCATTTGTATCTGCCGGTCAATGTGCAGATTGCCGACGATTGGGATGTGGACAATGATGAGGATGAGCTCGAATGCATGGAGCAGGATGGAGATGTGAGCGAAATGTGTGCCTTAAGCGGAGATAAGCATGAGCATGAATACGAGGATATTGGCGTCGAACCTCTCGACTATACACACACCACCTTACAAATGGCCCAAAACAGCAACAGCAATAGCTCTGCCACACCTTTGACGACGGTAAACGATGATGACGCTGATGAGGACATGGGCTGACCATTAGTTGACATTGAGCCGCGGATAAAGCCTCTTGAAACTCGCTTTCTCGTATACGCTGGCGCGTGAACTTGATTGATCGATCATTCGATCGTCTCAAGCTTCGATGTTCGACCCTTTTATATTATACTCGTAGACTGATTAACAGCTGCGACGTCAGATAGCCGAGGCTAAGGCGGCCCCGGGCTCTCCACGTCATCCATCCTGGGGTGGTGACCAAAACACCCAACTCACTCGCACACGAAAAGACTTTGAAGCCTCGCTCACTTACAAGTATCATTTATATAGGAAAACAAAAAACACAAATCTAAACTAAAAACAAAAACTCACTGCCTTCCATGAGAGACGAATTGTAGTTCGTTCTTTATTATGTAGAACTCTCAAAACTTATTGTGTTGTCTAAACTGAGATGAGAGAGATGAGACACCGAATCCGAATCCTCGTAACTGCAACTTATTCTTCCTAAAAGCAACTTATGTACAATACATAAATTAATACATTGCTGTAAATTGTTGAATTTATCAATCTATATATCAAGAAGAAAGCATTATTTTCAATGTTTCAAAATGGCAACGAATGCAAATTGTTATTTATTATTTAATATATATATTTTTTTTGAAGTTTTGCATATAGATATGAAAAAATGGCATATAAAGTGAAAAAAATTATGAAACGAATAAAACATCAAACTTTGATCTCACTTTTCAAAAATAAATTGCGTGCTATTTTCTTCCATTTACTTTGAGAATTACCTTGACAGATTTTATAGATCCATCATACAGATTCCCTCAATCTATAGATATATGTATGAAGATTGACGTCATCATCATATGATGTGCGTCTAGGGCCAAATCATGCTGATGTCATATGGACTCATTGCACCTGCATTACCTTACCCCATTGTGGTGCTATAAAAGTAATAATGTTTATATGTACACGTAGTACCTGGGAAAAAATGTTGAATACCTTACACGAGGGAAAATTTAATCTTTTGATAAGGGGCTTATCAGTGACAGCCAAGAATGAGATGGCAATTTCAATGTCAACGTGTATACCCTCTTAAATCGTTGAAAATGAAGGGTATCGTAACCGTATGTGAAGGTTGCCGTAAAAAAACGATCGCTTCAAGGTTAGAGAATCGAAAAAACGCATTAAAAGCTTTCGATTATTTGAAATTTACATTTGTAAATTATTCAAAAAGTCTTCTCCATTCGTATTAATGACCGACATCTGGAAATTTTAAAATTATTCTTCAATATATGTACTAATGATCGAAATTAGTTCAAAACTCTTTCACCTTTTCTAGAGTAATTTTTAGTCGAATTATGTTTTTATTGTAAGATCTTTTGTTACGTTGATGAAGAAAAAAAGTATTTTATCTAACTCGAAACAAAAAAAAAAAAATAACCATAATGTAAGTCAAATGAGCCTCCAAAACTAAATTGAAATTGCTTATTAAAATCTTAAACCAGTTTAAAAGTCAGACATATGTATGTATGAACATACGACGTTAACGTCATTAAGTAATAATGCGAAATACATGAAAAACATGAACAAAGAACAAAAGGTTTGTACACAATTACGAAGGGGGTTGGGTTACATTAATATTGTTTCCATGAATAAAATTTCCACCCCAAAAATCGGTTTCATTTAGCTAGTAACTATTTTGTTTTAACACGACGCAATAGCCGACGACGAGTCGACGTGACAAATTCTACGTAGCCAGAGTTGTGTACTTTAGTCATCATATTATGAAATTGCTGAGAGAATTTCGTAAAAAACGTAAAGCTTAGCAGAGAATAACGTTTAGCGCCAGTCGAATGTGAATGTGACTTCCGACTCTCTTAACTTGGCATGCAGGAACATTTTTCATTGGGTGTGGTTGAACTTCTAGAACATTTTATGACTTCTTTGTTTCTTTCTGCCCGTTATTAATGAGTGTGGCAAAATTTGAAACTATGATTGCCTTGCTTTTGAAGAGATAAATTAATGGGGCGATAATTTAATTTGAAGTCTTTTCCATTTACGCTTAATATTCCAGCGAAATCTAGAAAACGTAAACAACAACATGTTGACAACTGGCGATTTCCGATGGCAGCACGTGATATTAACTATATGAATATGTTTAATCTGTTGGTAAATAAATTTACGTGGTCTTGTTCTTATCTGACAATTTTATACGCACGTAAGTATGTATGCATACAATAAATACGTCTATAGCCTAATATGATAATGCAATCGGAAGCGAACATTTCAGCATATTGTCTATGCAGGTATTACATCAATGGCTTCTCAAACGTCTGACAGCAGGCGTTCTAGGAAAATTGTTGAGATAACCAAATGTGCTTTATTTTCGGTATTTGGCGCAACTATTTTCCCCCGAAAGTTCTGTGACTAATTAGAGAAAGACTGTGCTAAATAACTTCAAATGCAGAGAATGTTTCTTTTTTTGGCTTCACATTGTGGCATTTAATTGATTTGATGAAATGTGTAAATAGGTTGATGAGAACTGCACGACATTTTCCGCTAAAGCTCAATGCACATGAAATAAAACGAATGTGCACTTATTGACGGTTGCAAAGCTTTAAGATTTGAAATTTTACTCTTCTTGTCGTCACCGCAGTCATCGGACTATCGTGTTATCGTTAGTTAAAATCGAATACAAGCTTTTTAGTCGATTACACGTATGGTGCTCGATAACAAACATAGTGCTCGATAATGATAATTGTTGGCAAGGAAGATGTGCTCATTTTTGTTGTCCAATCTATTGTTCTTAATCAAAATGCCGCGAATTTGTTGGCAGCTTTCTAATTGGTAGCAGTGATTCAAATATACAAATAGTCGTTATGAAGCTTACGGATCTAAACGTTGACTGCTTGCTGGGAGTGTTTAAATACTGCTCCGAACGAGATCTAGTCAATTTGTGCAAGGCTAACAACTATCTTGGCAGCGTCATCGAGCAGTATGTGTTCTATGCCATGACAATGGATTCGCTCTTGTGCGGCCACAGGAATCGGCCACGTGTAGAGAGGAGGTAGGGAGATGGTTTTATGTATACACGGTTTTCTTATACATCATCTCATTTCAGGAATCAATCACAAATGACTTACTTTGAACGACTGCAGGTGGCGAGAAATTGGCTGAGTGGCATTTACTTGGAACGACACTACTTCCATCATGCCCAAATGTTCCCCTCCAAACTCTGCGTTGACGCTGATGCTCTGTACATAACGCATGCCAATTACTTACGCAAATATCTGCGAACGGGCCCAGAGTCACTGCAGCGTCGCTACGCCGAGGAGATCAGCACCCCAACGATATCGGATATATCGGATTTTGTGATGAAACAGAACACAATATTCGCCGGACGAGTAAATGGCTCTTGTTTTGTGCGAGACGGCGATGGCATCACCGAGGAAACATTGCACCACGCCAAGGAATACCTTTTCTGTGTTGACTTTGTGGACGATGTTTATGCCAGCAGCACCGACACGTGTTGTAAGCTGTGGAAACGTTCGCAGGAGTTTGGCTTGTCGCACTTTGATTTATTCATGAATCTGCAACGCTCATTCAAGTGCATGAATCTCAGTGTCGATGGTCAGTGGCTCTTTGGTGGTCTTTACACAGATGCGGACAGAAGAGCGCTACGAGGAATTCACACAGAAAGGTTGGTTTATCTTTTTCAAAAATCTTATTACACTTATTTATAATTCTGTTTTTTTTGTTGTAACAGTGGCGAGGAGCAAGTTTTCAATTCAAACACCATCTCTATCTACGACCTCAAAATGAAAGACGATCAAGTTTTATTTACTGCCAACTTTGATACCACGTTTCGCATCTTTGATCGACGCATCGATCGAGACGTCTGCATTTGGGAAGATCCATTTGACTCATCGTTCTATTGCCTCGAGTATGATGGTCTCTATGCCGTGCTGTGCGGTGCCAAATACCACAGTCGTGTTAATTTATATGACATTCGTGTGCCGGGGAAATACATTCAATTGTACTTTCCAGGACGAACGCGTCAACATCATAGAAGCTCACCTGTATATAGTCTCGCATGTGACAGTCAATATATGTTCGTTGCCACTGATCACAATTTGCGGGTTTTTGATTTTAGAACAAATTTCGGTATTAAACGAGATTATAGCGATTGGCAAAAGTTGATTGTATAGCAACTTGTTTGTTCCTTTCCACAATAAAATCTGTTTTATTGCCAAGCTGTTATGTATTATGTATAATTATAGTCTGTTAAACATTAAAATTCCATATGTATGATAGTATATTTATTTATTTAAATTCAATCGAAGGGTATTCGATAAACAAATTGCATTGAGCTGCTTAAGAGTAGAAATGGTTGACAAGGTAAAATCTTACATGAATAGACCACAAAATTATACTAAACAAAGAGGCCTTAAAAATCCACTGAAAACAAAATGTTTCACACGCCGAAAGTGAATGGTAAAAACTTAGATGTACTGTTGTTGTTGTTAATATTGTTATTTTCCATAGATTCTCTGATAATAGTATATATGTAGTTCGATAGAAGACAAATGAATATCGGACAATCACGCGGCCTTTTGGTGTATTCAAGTATTAGTAATACTTTCGTAATATTTTTAGTTGCAGAAAACAAAACTTATGCTTAGACCAGAATCCTCCAATAATAACAATTGAAATGTGTGCAGACATTTGGCATCAAGTTTGATTGCAAGTAAGTGCAGTGTATATATAGTAAGTAGTATATAAGAACAAGCCCTAATTTGTTGATGTTTTGTTGCGTTTTAACAGGCACTTTATCGATTTGATGTGTGTTTTAATTTCATACATTTACAATTTGTGCATCTTCTACAAGTGTATTCTTTAGCAAAAATTTCAATTTTATTAATTTATTAGCGAGAAAATGCCACTATTGCATTTGTCGTCATTCCGTACACCGTTCTCCCTTACTCTAGGACAACGACTATCTACTCGCCGAGTTTGTGTTATCGTTTGGCTTATCCGTTGCATCTGAGGTTAGTGAGGGTGACGATGTGGACGGATCCCCACCGGCATCTGTGGTATGCGTTGGGTTTGTGCTTGGTGTATTTGAATGGTCGAGACCCTCGTTCAATGCGGCAGCCAATTCACCATTAAACTGCAGAAGGCAGCCCAGGGCGCCAAAGTAACCTTCATGCTCCAGGAACAGACCCTTCATTGTGCCATTCGACCAGAATTCCATGGCGTATGCCAAGAGTTTCATCGAAATGGGATTCACGCGCAGAAAGTTGCCCACAAAGACGACCTAGCAACCAAACAAATAAATTAGATTTACGACCCAATATAGATAATGCTATGGAGTCTTACCTTGTCGATCTTCTCGTTTAAAGCACACATTCGTGCTATTGAACCAATATTGTTGGTAATGGTGACAAGTGTGGCATTTGCTAAATCTTCTCTGGACACCGACTGTCGCTTTTCGGTCATATGCATCTGCCCAAAGCTGCAAGAATAACGCAAATTTAATCAGTTGCGTGAAATGGAAATTGTGAAATATGAAATTATTTATTGCTAACCTGGATGCTACCAAATCGCCAGTCAGACCGAAGCGATTATAATCGCCGCCATAAATGTCTCTGACAAGTTTGTCCACTTTTCGATTGTCACCCTTAGTGGCCAGCTGTATTGCTTCTTCGAATGTTGTGCAACCGGTGAGTAGACAACATAATCCCAGGAATGTTCCGCCACCCAAGCTGCATAGTAAAACAAATAATATATCCTCATTAAAGTTCAGTGTAAAGAGTAAATCGTTTACCTGGTGCCCGAAATGCGTTTGTAGTTGTCTGGTCCATAGACGGCCAAAATGGAGACACCTGAGCCAACATTTACCAAAATAAAGGGAAACGGCTGTGAGAAGTTGAAGGCGCGTTTTTCGCTCTTCCTGCAAGCTTAAAATTAATACAAGAATCGCAATACAAATTGATTTACTTACAGAATTTCGCGTGCGTTCTCGTAGTAATAACACTCGGTGCTGTTGTGCATATCAGCAAAGAGTATTCCTTTAATTAGCGTGTCCAGTTCATCGAACTTTGCCAGCTTCATATTCACTTGATCGCGAAAATCCTTCTCGAATTTAAACGCCCCACCGCCCGTGGCACATACGGTGGTCACCAGCTCGGCCATGCCCTTCTGCTTGGCCAGCGACAGAAAGTTGCCCATATCTGTGGTTTGGAAGCGTATGAAATGCAAAGATCCTCTTCGCTTGCGAATTACCACATTGTCCATCTTGAAACAAAGAAATGCAGTTAGATTAAACACTTGCAATTCAGTAAACAATTCAGTATGTTAGATGTTAATAAGCTGTTGTTAAGTATTTGATAAATTTAAAATACATATAGGATCATCTTTGGTATATCTGATCATTCAATTTGAAATTATACTTTTCTCATTAAGGTGTTTCGAATTAATAAAGATTATAATATATAAAAATACATATATATATTTAAGTAAGTTGTCGTGTTAGTATACAATTATTTATTGGGTTGCCATTAAAAAAGCAAAAATAGCTGAATTTTACTTATTAGAAATTATAAAATAAAATTGGGATAACATTTTTCTTATCCCTTTATTGCATTCTTAAAGAGTTTTCAAGCAGTTCATAACAAAAACTTATCAAAAAATATATATTGTCCATTCCAGTTCAAAAGTTGCATTCAAAAGCATTTCCTTACGCAAATTCAATACGTCGAACTAATTTAAAATTAAAATTGGCAATTGTCAAGAAAACTGCGTTCCTAATGTGGAACATTTTTGCTGTTGCCAATCAACCAGACACATCTTCATTATACAAGCAGTCGTAATCAAATTGTGAACTTAGTCCAAGTTTAGAGAGGAATTCTTGACCACGAGCTGTCGTGCTGCCGATGTGTAATAAGTGACGCGCTGAGACACGGACTTTTTATATGCCAATAACCATTTAACATTCGAAACAAAAATCGCACTTCAGGAAGTCAAAAGTCAATGAATGCTCTATGTAAACCTGTCGAGAACATCGACGTGCATGTGGTTCCAAGTTCCTAGCAGTGCTGACGACTTGGCTTGTTTTATAGCTAGTATTAGCTATATTATTTTGTTGTAGATCAATCAGTTCATTGAACTCGTAACTACTTAACTTCAATCTGATTAAATTCACTTAGTCACAAGTGGTAAACTAAATACATATGCTTGCATGTATTTGTGATTCAGGGAAATATACCAACTTCCATCTATATTGATAAGTCGGGCAATTTTTCATTGGTACCACGATTATCTTCTTATAGATAGGAAAATAAAATTGTGTTTGTTTATACATATAAATTCATAATTGTGAAATTTTTGGCAAGCTATCAAGGGAAAACTTTTCAATCTGATATTAAATCTTAATTCTCAATGAAATGTTTCAATAATTTCGTAATGTAGAATTACAAAACTAGTCGAATATAATATGAGTTGCAAATGCGAAGTAACCCCTAGGTAGCTGACGTCAATGACATTAAAATTTACAAATGAATGCAAAATTAGCGCATGAATCAGTTGACCTCATCTCTCTGATCATGTCTACAGGGTCTACAGGTACTGATAACGTTTCAGAGAGGAAAATTGAGAAAATGAACATCAGGTAATGCTTTGGAAATCCAATCAAAAAGTCTATACTTCACAACGATTATACTGAAAGATAATTTCATTTTAAAGAATTAACTCACCTGCAAGTGGGTATCGCGATGACCGGTTTTGCCATAGGCCGAATTTTTGGTCAAATATCGCCGGATATTGCGTAAGATTCCCGCCTCGCGATCCTGCTCATCGGGCGTTATATCCTTCGGCTCGAAGTACACTAATTTTGTGAGTGTTCCTCCAATGTCCATGCCAAACCATGGCATCGCTGTAATAGAAGAAGGCTCATAAATTTCGTTTAAATAATGGGTATAGTACAATAACAAGATTGTTTAAGCTCACATACATATTAAACATTTATGGCAAAAGAAGCATTTTAATTTGATAGTCATAATACATTTAATTGGCACACATATTGGCACATGTTTAGAGGATCGCATTTTATATTACATTCTGAATTTAGGTATATTTTTATTACTAGTTTTTAGGAGAGTCTTTGAAAATAATGATTTCTGAAACTGATAATATCAATTCACAACAATAGTTAAAAAATAACAATTTAATACAAAGCGATGCAATACAAATGCAAAAAAAAAAAGGAAATTAGCATTTACCAAATCTTATCATTCTAATATTTAATATATAACACAATCTTCGTAAATAAATTTTATACCGGAATTATTTCCACCTATTTTAAAATATGTAATTATATTATTCAACTGGAAAATTCAAATTTTTGTGCTTGGATATAACATTTGGACTAAGAAACTTGGACTGATCACACACGTACCGCTTTGAATGATGAGATCAAAGATCGTCGTAAAATGCAATTCAGTCATTGTTGAAAGTTAATTTGTATTACGTATTGTATATGCACTTTTTTCTTCACGGTTATAAAATGTTTATAGAGAGAGTGAAATCATTTTGGCTAACTTCAAACACAAGAAATTATATATGTAAGTAGTACCGACGGACAACGAGACCGATATTATTATAACGTTTAGATGAGCCTTTGCAGACTGAACGAATCAGACTAAAACATGTGCGATACTGCAGGGCAACTTTAAGAGAGCGAGCGATATCGATGCGTGTTCGCTTATCTACCCCCTGCATTCGCTAGTTATCGCCAGTTAAAAGTTTTCAACTTGACCGCTGGCCTCTGAATTGCTTACAATAAGTCCCCAAACTATCCAATGATGTTATCTAATCACAATACATATGTCAATGAGTACCAAAATACACGCGTTTTCATCCATATATTTGTATTGGGTTAGCTTTGACAGCAAATTTGGTTGGTTTCACTATCAAATAACTCATATCAAAAAGAGAGAGAAAGGAAAAAAAACATTTGCAGAAATTCCCTTGTAAAACACAATACATGTGTACTTCTTAATCTGCTGTCTGGTCCGTATCAGCTGATTATGGAGAGGACATCAAGAGCACGCCGCCTGATATGCGCTTCAAAAGAGCAAGAGAGCGACAGTGATTAAACTTTCGTTGCGCTTATGTTTCTCTTTTAACTTTGAGTTCATGCTAAGAGCAAATAAAGTTGCCACCTTGCTAACAATAAAGGCAGTACAATAATAGTACAGAACGTAATATTCGTTACTTTCTGTGTATATTATTTTACAAGTTTTTTTTTGTTTTAATAATTTCATTTGAAATGTATTTTGGCTTTATGTTGATGGCTACAAAGTACACATACAACTGTAGTCAAGTTTGCTTCCAAACGAATGGAAAGATTCTTATCAATTTGAGCTTTGGTATGGATCAGATGCTGATTATGTTGTTGCATTTATTGTATTTTTTGTTTTTCGACTTTGGATGTCATGCTTCAGACTTCTGATTTCTTTTGACAACTACTTACACATCAAATCATCAATGTTGGGAATGCGATCAGGATTGAGATTGAGTTGATTGCATGATTCATTTGACAATTTCTCATGCAAAATGTCATTATTGATATCATCATAATTGCTGTTGTCGTTATTGATGTTGTTGTTGTGTGAGGTGGTGCTGACCGATTTGGCTTTGTGACCGACTCCAATGGCAGCACGCCATGAAGAGCGCCATGAATTTCGTTTAGTTGTGATCATTGGGGAAGTCGGTGAATTGACCGTCGGAGCTAACGAGGCGTGTGTTGTTGATGTTGATTTCTTCTCGTTATGCAATTTGAATATTTTTAAGTTGAACGAATATTTCGAGTCTCGCGTAGGCACTTTCATTTTAAATGCGTTGTATCTGTCCCACTGTCGATCGTTTGTGTGTAATTTACAATTTAACAACAACAGTTACTTTAGTGTTTTTTTCACACACTAATCATATCACTGATTCTCAAACACCTGAGCAGCACCTTTACATATATAATGTGTGCAAAGGTATTTATTTACATTGCACTATTTGTGAGCACCGTAAATAATCCCGGACAAAAAAGATCAGCTTAAGCTTTTGAGTTGTTTTGAAAAGAGACGCGCGTCGTCGTTTGACCGACCGCTCGAAGGCGTGAAACGTGTTTGAATGAAATTTCATTGTCAGTTCGTTAAAAACGACGCTGCCGTCGCCGTCGATACGATAGGCAACAGCGCCGTCGTCAGCGACAGAAGCAAATAGCAAAGGCAACGACAGCGCGGCAACAGCCGAGTTGGCGTCGACGTCACAATCGCGCTTGTAGCGCTTGCACAAATCCAAAAACAAAAGCAGTGTGTTTGTATGTGTGTATATATTAGCTTTTTACATACATAGATAAGTGTACTAATGAGGAGACATCGGCGTCAAGCAAAAGCCGAACTTAAACATTACGAAAGCCCATTTCAAACAAACAGCAATAACAACTACAACAATACCAATACCCTTGACATGAGCTTGAGATATCTACGCGACTGTCTTCGTCTGAGTTTTAAAGCAAAGATCCGTTTAGTTACCAAATAACGTCTCAACTCTAATGTACTATTTACTCTCGGCCTACACGCATGTGCTGAGTGCTTAAATACTAATACAAATGCATACCATGAATATATGAATGCACGTTTATATGTAGTAATTGTAAAAGAAATTTCTACAGAGCACGAATAGGCGAAACAAAAGAAATGCCAAGCATCAAAAGTAGAGCTTGAAACTGAAATCAGAAATATCGAAATAAGCTTTTGTGAGCTTGTGTTACAAAAAAAATCGGGTAAAGCTTAGATTATCTGCCAAAAAAGTAATGGTGTACCTTTAAAATTAGCTTGATTAAAATTCATGTAACTTACCTCTACCCAGCTTGGTGCAAAATATAATATCGTCACACATAATGACACACACAACAGCTGTAGTTGACGCTTATCAATGCACTCACAGCGAAAAATAATGAAAAGACCGGTAATGAGGCGGTCGTTATTTCGCACAGTATCCTAACAAGATAAGCCCACCACCAGCAACGTGAGTCAGCTAACACAGCACTTGCTTGCAGTTGTTGTCGTTGATAATATATATTGCTGATTATGGAAATATGGAATTTGTCCGAACTCCAATCAATTGCGTTGGCGCAGCCTCTTCTCACACATCAGCGATGTTTATTAACAGAGAGAGATGGTTTCTATTTTATCAGGCGCATCAAACGGTGAAAACACAAATAAACATAGGCAAGTTTGCTCCCTTTGTTTTGTTTACAATTCGTTTTCTTATGTTGCCGCGAAAATTCTTAGCACTTCAATGCTCAGTTGGCAAAACCAGAACCGGATCAAATTATTTTAATACTTATTTGCTGAACTTCGCACTTTGCAATTCGAACTCGACAACAATTAAGAAAAATAGCTAAATCTAGTGGCCTTGCACGTTTTCTGCTTCTTTACATTAAAACAGAACAGCTGAGCTGCAGCAATACAACAACAAATGATTAACATTTTGCTGAAATGTTATTAACATGAATACTTGATTTATGGTTTACAAAAGTTGCAATTATTGTTTAACCGAGTTGTTGGTGTTGACTGAGTAAGGTTGGGTTTTGGAAACATAGTTCCTTATTTTATACTTATCATATCGCAAAGAAATGAAGATTGCCGCTTATTTTAAATTTAACACTTGCTAAATGCCTCTTTAAGGAACGATAAAAAGTTGCAGGTCGCATTTTATCGAATTTTTGATAAGGATCAGTTGCAGGAGACTCGTATGTATATTTTCCTATTTTATTATAAATAAATAGACAGTTTTGAACGACCAAGCGAAAAATAAAATTCTTTATTTTTTGACTTCTTTTATTAATTATTATTGTTCTTTGAAACCATAGATAAAAATGCAACTGAAAACAATATAACAGTGAACACTCAAATTTAACATGATTAATCGATGAATGTGCGCAATTCCGATGAATTCGTTTGGTCACATTTGCGAAATAAATAAGCAAAACTAAGTGAAAACAAAACAAAAACCAAATATTTTTAATTATGTCGTGAATTATTTAAATAAATTTGATTGTAATTATTCCTATTATAATATTGGATGTCCGTCTGCACTGCGGCACTAAAGAAAAACACATCTCGTTTCAGAGAATTTAAATTGCGCATTTTCTACTGGTTTTTGGAAAACTGAAACTATTCAAACAAGTAATAAAGAAATGGAGAAAAATAATAATCCTAGAAAATTCGAGTTCCCACCTGTTTGGGAGGAGAACGGGAAAATGAAGGAGTTACTCGCAGCTTTTCATTCGCGTCATATAAGTCCCGGAGACTACGATGCAAAGATGATTTTTGGACTGATCTAATAAAAAGATACTGCCAACAATACGCCAAAGCAAATTTCAGTTTGCGTGAACTTCAATTGCAATTCATGCGAGGAGAGCAAATCCCAGCCTGCCTCGAGACGGTCATAGCCGACATGGCACAGCGAAAACAAATTCGACTTCGCTCAGAATACGAGTATGATCCAGTAAATTCGTGGAGCGGATGGCTGATGAATAGTTTTGTGAAACGTCCACTATCGCAAAGTTGGCTAAAACTCAAGCATAGCATTGTTTCCGAGGATATGGGAGCTCGATCCCTCATAGAATGGATCCATGTCGATGTGATTCAGGTACAATATATGATTGACAACTTATTCGATGTATAATTAATGTTATTGTTCATATTTATAGCATCTTTGCAGTGAACTGGAGACGAAAGTATTGCAGAAGAATCGTGGAAAATTGCTTCATTTCGAGGGCTTCAAATCCATTTGTAAGAATTGTGAAATGGACATTCACGAGATTTGTTTGCCATTGTGTTTAATAACGCTGCAGGCTCGTAGACTTATTGCCATAGAATTCAAGATTGAGAGACAAACGAAAAGTATACATCTCATCAAGATACCAGGCAAGTATTGTCTAAAATACCATCAGCAAACATTTAACTAATCTGACGTAATTGATCTATTTTAGTTAACGATCATGACAGTCCAATTATCAGTGAGACAGATCATGCAATGCATAATCTGGATATGACGCGCGTTGGATTACTGAAACAGCTGGAGGAGCTGGAAGAGGAGATTAAAGTGAATGACACCAAAGCACGCCAATATGTAAACGAAAACAAAAGACAATTGGCCAAGACATACCTTAGAAAAAGACGTCTGCTGGAAAAGAATCATGGTCTGTAGTGGTTAAAATCTCTACTTTCATTCTGTTAATATATCTTTGTTTCTATACTTAGAGCGTCGCAGCATTGCTCTGCATAATATTGAAACACTACTCTCCAATGTGGATGAGGCACAAAACACTGGTGTTGTTCTTGATGCTTACAAGATTGGTTCCAAGACTTTGCAAAATGTTCTTAATGAATCTGGTCTTAAATACGATAATGTAGATGAGGTGTTGGCCGATGTGCGGGACACAATAGATCAGCATAGAGAGGTGCAAGATGTCTTGTCCAATAGCAACGCAGACGGGGCCTTTGTGGATGAGGATGATCTAGAAAAGGAACTGAAGGAACTATTGGGCGAAAAAGAAGCTGTGCTTCCTAATATAACTTTCACTAATAACAACAAGCCTGAGATAGTAATTGATGATGCAGAATTGCTTGCCATGTTGGATAATTTGGAGGTAGCAGATGAAACAATTTCGCATTCTAGTTTTAGGACAAAAGAGTCAGCATAGAATTTGTTAAAATATATATTTATATTTTTGTGAGATTATGGTTGAATTAAAAATCTTGTAATATTTATACCAAAACAATGTTTGGTTTTCTGTTTATGTTTACAGTTTGGTTTTCATATTCATAATTGCTTTATTCTATATCATTTTGTACAAAATGCATTCTTAGATTATAAATTGTTGCTTAAAAGCTATGGCTAGACAAATGTTTCCCTAAGTTGGAATTTAAAAATATACATACACAAGTATAAGTATAAGTATACACATGATTTAGGCTTATCATACAGTTCATTCAATATTTCTGCATTCGCCATTAAAAGTGCGCACTAATAAAACGAAATAAACGACATACGGCCCAAAAATATATACATACTAAGTATGTATATATGCATACGAGTATATTGCACTTTAGTTAGGCATAATTTGAAGCATATCAGAGAGAAGCAATTAATGAATCCATATATGTCCCTGGGCGGTGTTTTGAGTGTCAAAAGCAGAGTCGCCGCCACCATCCGTTAGTCCACGGCGATTGTTATGTGTGTATTTGGAAAAGTATCAAAATACTTAGAATTGTACAGATGAAGCAAATCAGCACGGGTAGAATCACAATAAATCGCAGTGATCTTCAACATAGAAGTATATTAATGAATTAAATATCAAATTGATAACAAGTTACGCACCTTCCGTGCCCTAAGGCTGGGTGTCAGAGATTCAGATCGATGTCCGCCTCTAAGTCGATGTGGTTCATCGAGTTGGCTGAGCTATTAAATATTTGATTCTCAGCCGTCGTTCCGCCACTGCTGTCTCCATTGGTCGTGCTGGACGTGACGACTCCATTCCGCTTTGATTTACCTAGCAGCCAAGAAAACACTTTGTCCAAATATTGCACGTTAATATTGTGATGATGATTTGGACAGTGTGTTGCATGAAGCCAAGGAATACGAGGTAACGAGACTCAAAACAAATACAAACCCAGAAGCAGAACTTCTTCCTATTTTCTTATTTATCGGATCGTAGTATCTCAATGGAAAAAACTCTAAGCAGTTAGTAATATTGCAGTACATAACTTGGTTTTCTTCGGGTCATCTTGTGGCAGATTGATGTGATATCATGTTTATCTTTGTTTGTTCTATGTGTATGGCAGATGAGTGATGATGATGATGACACTTACCTCCAGTGAAGCATAGACAGCCCTCATCGTCGCTGGGAAAATCGCGGCGTGAGCTCTTAAGCTTCAGCTCCTTATTCAATTCATTGATGCAACGCTGATAATAGTCGTAGTCTTTCAGATACCAAACTGGCGGCCAACGATGCTCCCGCAAATACTCCTGATTATCCTGATGCAGAGCCTTGAGGCCCTTCAGTGAAAACTTACAAATAACATTGTAATTAACGCATAGATACGACATACACCATTCGGCCAACTGATGAGCATTGTGCAACTGCAATAATAAAATCAAAAGTATTTTAATATTGTTTATTTTGCTTTTGGTTGATCGGCGAACCTTGACGGGCTCTAGCAGCTTGAGACAGTGATCCACCGTTTCATTGGTTTCGTTTTGTGAGATTATTGTGAGATCTTCGATAACGCGACACTCAATTAGATTGATTAGGCGCGGCAGGCACAATCGGTTGGCCAATTCTAGCAAATTGAGGCATTTCACCGCTGAGATGGGCGGAATCTGATCTGTATACAGATAGCATAACAGCTTATGGAATGTATAGATGGTAACACCGGGGAAAACAATCTGCAAAACAAATTTAGTTAAAAGGATTTCAAATTTATGACACATTTTTAATCACTTACCACATTAGAATGTGCCTCTCGAAAGTCACCCAAGAGCATGGCTCGCATAACGTCGCAGCGTCCAACCAAGACAGCTCGATGTGCCTTTAAGTAAAAAAGAATTCAACTTATATTTGGAATACAAATAGTTGAATATTCTGGCTCACCTTCATCAGACCATCATCCAGTTCAAAGGTAACATCGGTGAAGCAACCATCGCCGATGCAATGCCTCTCCATGCTCTCCTTTATGCGCTGCAAATGCAAATCTAATAAGACAATCGAATCTTGTTTAGCCTGAAGCTTCAACTCACAAGACAAATGTGTGGATTTGGTTCATCACTTGGACTGTCCATGATGCTTTGTGGCTTGGTAAGCAACATGGTTAATTGAGGCAGTTCTAAGAAATCGGCAGCTTCTCTTATTTCCTATAGATAATCATGATATTATAAAGTTTATTAAATAGGAAATACTTTTGATTTACCTGAATATTGCTGCATTCTTTATCAATAGTGCCGGTGTAAATGAATCTTAGGCACTGATGAAGAGCCTGTGGTGAAATGAGTTTGTTGAGGGTGACGATTGTTTGGATTGCACTGACTCCCCGTTGATTCTCCACTTGAACCAAGCGAAGACTTTGCAAAGCTGGATGCTGCAGATCTTTATGTAAATCTCCCGACCGTTTTGACTCGACCAATGGCAAGGCTTGATAGCTGGAACGCCTCTTAAGATGCTCCCACATGCTAGTTGAAGAATAATATTAAGAAATAATAATTTAACTAATTACACCAAATTAGTTTCTTAGTTACCGTTGTGTGCGTGTTTCATAGCGTATGAGATACTCAGTATCATCATTAAAATCAGCAATGGTCGCCTCTCCAAACGTTGAGCTGACCATGCTGGACTCGCTGCTGCTGCGTCCTCCCATGTCGCTCAACTCCGTGGTCAGGATGCGTTGGAAAATGCTCGATGCAGCGGCAAGCATGAATCTATGCACAGCAAATTTTGTGCCGCCAGCGACAAGAATGAGATCGGCATATGCCTGTGACAGGAACATGTTGTATATGTCCTGTCGATAGTGGCCAACCATGACCGTAACCTCCGGTGGTGGCGGCTTCGGTGGCCGGAATGGTGCTTGTAGCAGTGGTTTCTGTACTTTCTTTAGGTTTGTCATCCAGAAGCGTTGTTGACGACGCGCTATTAGCGCCGATCGGATGGCATTCTCAAAGACCTCGTTCACACCAAAGTATGTAAAGACGCTAGTCTCATAATAACTTACGCCCAGCTCCTTGGCAACGGCGCGTGCCTCATCGGGCATGACCAAATCGCTCTTTAATGCAGCTCTGGGGAGTATAATAATAAAGAGTTTAAGAAAAAGATTGGAGACGATATATTTTGAGAATGGTAGGAAATTAGGTATGATTATTTTTTAAATAAGTTCCAAGTTTAATTGGAACAATGAGTATATCATTTAGTTCGTTAATATTATAATTAACTTAAAGTGCGCCTTACATACATTAAAGAAGGCTTTACGCATACCTTACGAACGTTCCCTTTTCGCCAAAATAGGACAAATAGTTCTCATCGCGGTACATGTAGCGCAGATCGTTCTTGCAACCAACAAGGACGACGGGCACATCTGGACAGAAGCGACGTATCTCCGGATACCACATGACCTTGCAATTGCGCAACGAGATCGGACTTGCAATGGAGAAGCACAAGAGCACCACATCGGATCTACATTTAAATAGGACGCATACAATCGATTTATTACTATTTTCGCGAATTGGATTTGAGAGTCTTATTTACCTGCCGTAGGCAAAGCGACGATCCTTGTCGTGATCACCAAATGTGTCCCACAATCGCAACGAGACATTAACCCCATCTACAACTTCCCACGATCGTTCGAGCACCTGTTATAAAGATACAACAAAAAGAACATCTATGTGTAATCGAAGAACATTGCGACGAATCTCAGACAGTTTTTGTCACTTGCGTCTTTGTAAATGCGATACTGATCGATCGCCCAGACGGTCGGCACATGTGTGGACAGCAGTTGTGATAGCGACACATGCTTGTTGCAGGCCCTGGCACAAATCAGACGCGTCTTTCCCATGGCAGTGTCTCCAACTAAGACGCACTTGACCAACTCCTGATGCGGCTGTTCGTTGTCCATCTTTGGCATTCACTTAAGAAATGGTTGGTTGATTGAACAAACTCTGCAAAAGGTGATACAGTAATTGAATCATAATAATTGGAGGATTAATAAGCTAATTGTGTTTTCTTAATAAACATTTCCTTGTTTGCATATGCTGTTTACATAGTACTCCACCGATTGTGATACGCAGTGGGTAATGACATCGAGTGCGAAAGCAAAAGAAACAATCATGATAAAGACAACCCCATTGCGTTGTTAAAATACAGCGAGAAGAGCTCTTTTAGAGCTCTAATTGAACTCAATTGAAACTGAAATAAAAATATCTTCAATCAAATTGCGAGCAGAAATCGCACTTATTATACTCTCTAGTTATTTTCGAATAATGGGTATTCCCCACAATTTGCCACTAAAAAAGAAATGCGCATACCTAATATACATTTCAAATTACTATATAAAATAATTTTACGATGATTTATTTAAAACTCAGTAATACCAAAATATATATTATTATTTTGCAAAAAAAAAACTAGGGTATTTAGGCTGCGACATATGAAAATGTAACATTTTGTTTGTTTCATTGCGTTCTTTGTGTTAAACGTGCCGTTTTGTTCCTTTGGTGTTTATTTTTGGACACACTCGAGACGTACAATAGCGCGGGCCCTTTTCATAATTATCCATACTTGTTTTTAGCTACCATTACAATGCAAATGTATTATTAGCTTTTAAAGAGAGTTATACGTTTCATATCTTAACATTTAGAATTGAGTTTTACTTATCAGAAATATATATTCTACTTGTAACCTTCCAGAAAGTATTTATTATTTACGCATATCAATCCAGACGTTAATCTCAATCGACATCTTTTGTTTACTTATTAAACCTCCTCCCCTTAAATATTTGCTAACGTAATCGCCTTCAATTAATCAATTGGCAGTAATATTAATGAGCTCCTTTGAAGGAAGAAACGACGACCGGCACCTAAGATGCCCTATTACCAAAAGCGTATTGATTTTCTCATTCCATTGTCAAGTGGTGTCGCCTCCAGGCCTCCGACTACTCGAGAGACTCAGACTCAGGTCGAAGCGACCGCGTCAGCGAAATTTTCAAATGAGAATGGCACCGAATTTTCCTCATATGTACTACGTAAATACATATGAATATATTTAGCAAGAAAAAATGATACATATTTTAAACTGATGAATGCTATTTGCTTTTAAATCAATGTAAATATTTAAATAAATCAATGATCTGCGCTTACAATTTACACAATCTTTTTACATACAAAAATATAATTCACACAACACACAAACAGAAATATTAAGTTCCGAATTTATTCAATTAGCATATATTTTTAATTGACACCTTTAATATCTATATTTACACATAAAAGTTATTGCACGAATTAAGAATAAGTAAAATATTCATTTTTATACCTCGAGACAATTGCTTATTTATTTGTGTTGTGTTGTTTCGCGTGCTCTGCTCTCCCAGTTCTTCTTTATTTGCGTGTTGCACTTATCACGCACACACGCTCACACTCACAGTAGCACAAGCGAAATTTACAACAATTGCAAGCCTTATTTGCACCAATATTGTTTAAAAAAAATGCACAAACTCCCTAGTTTCACATTTCTGGACTCGGCGACGGTTTTTTAACCGAATATCTTGCATTTAATCCTTGCACAGCACAGCAAAGTGCACTTGCTAATGGTTTATAATTGTTAAATAATAAAATGCAGTTACAACAACTGTTACAACAATCGTGCGCCGCCGTCGATAAACTTTTGCCGATAACTGCAGCTAGCCAGTGCTCTATAAGTCCAACAGTCGTTGGCGATAGTAAGGTTACCATACCATTCCCATATATAATCCAGCTTATTTACTTTAATTAATAAATAATTTGTTCATATACATCACATCAGTCTTGACTTTATGGCTAATTTTACAAATATTTCTTATATACTGGTTTAAATTTTTGATTTAAAATATCAATGATTGCATTGCGAACAAAAATAGCAAGTATCATTCTCAAATTTGTTACAAGGTGGCAACTCTAAATCACAGATGTTTTGAATTGTTGGTGTTGTTGCGAAACAAGGTGCAATCATAAGTACATATTTTGGTAAAAATTCAAACAAACGTTGGCTTCGCAAATTGTTTAAGTTTGATTTGTATTCTTATCGTTTATTTCTTTATATTTCTATTCGCTTCCATAATGCCAGCTATACACTTTCCCCAACAATAGCTACATCGATCGGTCCTATGTTTGTCAGGCGAACGTATCTAACTCTTTCCACCAGCCGCAAATCGATTTTTGCGGTAACAGCTGATCTGAATCGAGCGTACGCGAATTGAATAAATAAACCAATATTAATAACATAATAAAACGTATTTTGTTATTGTTTGTCGTCATTTTGCAATACACAGCAGCGGCATATCTTGCAGGAGCCACACATTATTTGGATATCGATTTGTATCATCAGCATCTGCGACTCCCAAGCCTAAAATGACGGTGCAAGTGAAACCTGACGAAATCAAACCAATTATTCGGTGAATTTTTTGCAAATCATGCTAATTAATATGTAGAAATCTAATGATTCATATCGAAACAATTGCAGCATAAACAACATCGAGAAATCGCAACAGGACACGCGCGATTATCGTGGACTTAAATTGGAAAATGGCCTCAAGGTATTGCTCATTTCCGATCCAACAACTGACGTGTCCGCTGCTGCACTATCCGTGCAGGTTGGGTAAGTATTTTATCTCTTCTATTCCATATTGTCCTACTATAAATGACGATTTTCTGTTGCAGTCACATGTCAGACCCCGAGGACTTGCCCGGATTGGCGCATTTCTGTGAGCACATGCTCTTCCTGGGCACCGAGAAGTATCCGCATGAAAATGGTTATACAACCTACTTATCGCAGAGCGGTGGTAGCAGCAATGCGGCAACATATCCGCTCATGACAAAGTATCATTTCCACGTGGCTCCCGATAAACTAGACGGTGCCTTGGATCGCTTTGCGCAGTTCTTTATTGCACCACTGTTTACGTCCAGTGCAACGGAGCGTGAGATAAATGCAGTAAATTCGGAGCATGAGAAGAATCTATCGAGTGATCTGTGGCGTATCAAGCAAGTGCAGCGACACTTAGCGAAACCGGGACATGCGTACAACAAGTTTGGCAGCGGAAACAAGGCGACGCTCTCCGAAATCCCCAAGACAAAGGGCATCGATGTGCGCAATGAGCTGCTCAAGTTTCACAAACAATGGTATTCGGCCAACATCATGTGCCTGGCTGTCATTGGCAAAGGTTTGTGACTGCAGAAAACGTTAAGAATTTCAATCATTTAACAACTACTCTTTTAATTGCTTAGAATCTCTGGACAAACTGGAGGATATGGTCATTGAAAAGTTCTCGGAAATCGAAAATAAAAATGTAAAGGTGCCGGAATGGCCGCGGGAACCGTTTGCAGATGATCAGTATGGTCAAAAGGTGAAGGTGGTGCCTATAAAGGATGTGCGCTCGCTTACCATTAGCTTCACTACGGACGATCTAACGCAGTTCTATAAATCTGGCGTAAGATTTAATTAATTCCAAATTAAACTATAGGTTAATATATAAATGTAATTTCAGCCGGACAACTATTTAACTCATCTGATTGGACATGAAGGCAAGGGCAGCATTTTGTCGGAATTGCGCAGACTCGGTTGGTGCAATGAGTAAGTTAATTTGAAGAGTATTGTATGCTCTGAATTAATGCTTTTATCTCTTTGCAGTCTTATGGCCGGACATCAGAACACACAGAATGGTTTTGGTTTCTTCGACATCGTAGTGGATCTGACACAGGAAGGCTTGGAGCATGTTGACGATATTGTGAACATAATATTCCAATACTTGAGAATGTTACGTCAAGAGGGACCCAAAAAATGGATTTTTGATGAGTGCGTGAAGTTGAACGAAATGCGATTTTGTTTCAAGGAGAAAGAGCAACCCGAGAACTTAGTCACGCACACCGTGTCGTCCATGCAAATATTTCCATTGGAGGAAGTTTTAAGCGCTCCCTATTTATGTAATGAATGGCGTCCCGAATTAATTTGTAAGCTGCTCGAAGAGTTAGTGCCCGAAAAAAGTAGAATCTCTCTAGTTAGTCAGAGTTATGAACAGTCCGTTGATCAAGTTGAACCCTATTACAAGACGAAGTACGGGCTGGAGCGTATACCAGAGGCTACATTGAAGGTAAAGCATTGATTTCAAATAGTTATGGTTCAGAAAATAATTTTTGGTCGTTTCTTTCAGTGCTGGGGAAACTGTGAAGTCAACGAAAACCTACAATTATCACTGCCAAACAGTTTTATACCAAGCAACTTTGACATTGCTGAAGTTCCCAGTGATGCGCCTAAGCATCCAGAGATTATTATGGACACGCCCATTTTGCGTGTGTGGCACAAGCAGGACAACCAGTTTAACAAGCCAAAAGCCTGCATGACTTTTGACATGTCCAATCCGATTGCCTACTTGGATCCGCTGAATTGCAATTTAAACCACATGATGGTTATGCTAATCAAGGATCAACTTAACGAATACTTGTATGATGCGGAGCTGGCGAATTTAAAGCTCAGCGTCATTACCAAACCATGCGGCATTGATGTAAGTAATTAGCTAACTGAATCCAATTCGATTTGAAATACCAATCTTCTCGGTTTGCAGTTTACCATTCGTGGCTTTAATGACAAGCAAGTTGTATTGCTTGAAAAACTGTTGGATCATTTGTTTAACTTTAACATTGACGAAAAGCGCTTTGACATACTCAAGGAGGAACACATTAGATCGCTAAAGAACTTTAATGCTGAGCAGCCGTATCAACATTCCATCTATTATCTGGCCCTGCTCCTCACGGAGAATGCCTGGGCAAATGTAGAGCTACTCGACGCTATGGAGCGTGAGTTATTCTTAATTGATTTTAGCTACTTGCATTTAATAATTTGCAAATTGCAGTTGTGACCTACGATCGCGTGCTGAACTTTGCTAAGGAGTTTTTTCAGCGTCTGCACACTGAATGCTTTATCTTTGGCAATGTGACCAAGCAGCAGGCATCCGATATCGCTGGACGCGTAAACAAACGTCTCGAGGAAACCAATGCCACAAAATTACCCATTTTAGCCCGACAAATGCTCAAGAAACGAGAGTACAAATTATTGCCTGGTAATACAATTTGAAAGAATGTTGATTAATTGATTTATTAATATTAATTTTTGTTGACCAGGCGATAGCTATCTGTTCGAAAAGGAAAACGAGTATCACATGAGCTCCTGCACACAGCTCTATATGCAGTGCGGGGCACAAACGGATCACACAAATATTATGGTCAATTTGGTGTCGCAGGTGCTGTCGGAACCTTGCTATGATTGCTTACGCACAAAGGAACAACTGGGTTACATTGTCTTCAGTGGCGTGCGCAAAGTGAATGGATCCAATGGCATACGCATCATTGTACAATCCGCAAAGCATCCTTCGTTTGTTGAGGATCGAATCGAGAACTTCCTCGAGACGTATTTGGTAAGGACACAAACAAATATAACAAAAAACAATCGATCCAATTTGATTTTTTTATTAGCAAGTTATTGAGGACATGCCGCAGGATGAATTCGAGCGCCATAAAGAGGCTTTGATCGTTAAAAAACTGGAGAAACCGAAGAATATATTCCAGCAGTTTAGCCAATTCTATGGCGAAATTGCATTGCAAACGTATCATTTTGAGCGCGAAGAGGCCGAAGTCGCAATTCTGCGTAAAATAACAAAATCTGATTTTGTTGATTACTTCAAGGTATCTTAAACATTTTGATCAATCTTGTCTTTATTGGTTACTCATTTATTGTTATTGCAGAGATTTATAGCAAAGGATGGTGATGAACGAAGAGTTTTGTCCGTGCACATTGTTTCCACACTTAAGGATGCTAATACTGCCACTGCAAGCGCAGCGGACTCGAAGGATAATGTCAGTGAGGTGACGAACATGGATCGTCATAAGACAATCAACGATATTGTTGCCTTCAAGTCTTGCAAAGAATTGTATCCCATCGCAATGCCCTTCCTGGACATTAAGGCGAAGGGAGCACGCAGCAAACTTTGAACGCCTGCATCTCAATTGTAATTTTAACTGACCCCCTTGTATTCCCCTATCTCTTATTTTGCATTTTAAATGGTTTTTGGTTGCTTTCATTAATTTTAAATAACAGTTTTGATTATATAGAGTCCCAATCACAAATATAAAATAACTTGTATTAGCAGTGAGTTGTGACGCACATAATTGCTGCCCAAGAGCGCACTATTCGGTATGGAGAATCCCATGTCGAGCTTGGTCAGTTCCTGCGAGCTAAGATCCTGAGTGCGTCGATGGGTTTGACTCTGATCGAGTAAGGAAATCTTATGCTTCAGTGTCTCATGCTCAGCCCACTTCAAATGCTTCAACTGCCCGCCCATATCCAATATAATATTGTTCTCCTTCGATTTGGATGGATATGCCTGTGTTAACTGTAAATTGATCATATCGCGATGCAAATGCTGGAACGTGCACTGCAGCTGAACTGTGCGACCTGTGTAGGCAGATATTTAGGAGGATTGTTTTTGGCTACTGCTTACAATTAAAACTTGCCTCGAATGCTGAAAATGGGACTCTTCATGGAGACCGTCGATGCATTCGCAAAGTGCTCCGTAATGTTCTCCAACTTCCAGTAATACGTAAACAATTTAAAGTCCTCATCAGACAGCATGGTATTATTGAATTTATCCACTTCTTCCTCCCGCTCTGGCGCACTCTCTAGTTGCTTCAGCAGTGGTTGAAGTTTTTTAGATGCAATCTCTTGGTTGGGCTTCACAGTGATCTGCTCCAACTTAAAGCGCTTCAGAGTGAGAGGCTTAATGATGCTGGGTGCAGGCACAATTGGAATGGCATTGCTGTCCTGTTCCTCTTGGACACCGGCCAGTTTCTTCAGTAATTCCTTGATTTCCCGCAATTCACCGTACAACTTCTCCTCCAGATTGCGAAATGCGAGATTCATTTCATCTAGGGCGGCACCATTTAGTGGGTGTTTTGTTTGAAAGTGCTCACAGTATACCTGATCCGCAGACTCCTTTCAGAGTCTTTGTGGTAACCGCTTCAGCAGATGCCTTGACCTCGCCGGCGTTGACGGTGCACACAGCTCTCTGCACCACGCTGGGCAGCTTGTCGGGTTTTTCTTCAGTTCCATCTACATTTGGTTCTAGCTCATCGATGGCCAGAGATGAGGCTATGAGTAGCAGACAACATACCGTGCACAATAACCACTTGGGCATCTCCAGTTAGCAATTTGAATGACTCTGTTCCGTTGTTTGCGAGGCCACAATGACAACTGACGGATGGATGGATGTTTGGGCCCAAATGAGAGCATAAAACGTAGCTGACATTGTGGGAGTACGAACATAAATACGAATACACAGACATTCGTGTATTTATGAAATGAAAATGTTTATAAATATGCGACAGGGGCGCGTGTCGCCTCCGATCTTCTAAATTTAGTGCCAATGTTTTCGCCGCTCATTTTTTGAAAATATGAATGAAAGATATGGCGGAGAGTGCGCTGAATATACTCATATATCCAGCTGATCTGCAAAGGAAATATGACAGCAATTTCAAGAGGTGCATTCGTCTTGATAATACCCGGTAGACATTTCCGTGGTGGAAATATAATATTGTTTCTTGTAAAGCTTTTAACATTTATTCACAATATCGTTAGGAAATATCAATAAGAAACATTCATACAAATCTTCAACATTCTACAAAGGGAAGTTCAAAGAACATTTTTTTTTTAAACATCTCTTTCCAATAATCGAAATAATAGTTATATAGTAATTTTAAAAAATTGGTCATAAAATTTGTATTTAATTATTATTAAATTTGTATTTAATTATTATTAAATTCAAATTTAGTGGAAAATTGTTTAATTAAAATTATAATTTGTCTTCAAGTAATTAATATTAATTTATTTGAATAATACATAAATAATTCGTTAGAGGTCCTACTCATTTCAAAATTCATTAAACTCTTCTCACTAAATTTAAATATTTGAATTAAAGTATTCCTTAAAAACGCGGAAAAAAGTCTGAATCGGCAAGAAATACATAGTACATTTTTTCTATTTATCAGAAAATCATTAATACATTGCACCCCAAGAAAGAATTATTTTTAAAAGTTTATTTAACAAATTAATCCATTAATTATTGCAGCAGTTAACCCATCGAGAAGAAGGACAACCGGAATGCCAATTCCACCATATTCTGAGGCACCTCGGGACGATGACAAACGTACACTTCCTTAGCGGGTGACTGAAAGAGTCTTCCGACCACCACAAAGCGAACGCCAGTCTGATCCTTGCCCGCATTTGCCACCTCTAAGGTGATGCCATGTTCCTTGATCATGGTGATATCGTGCCCTGTGGAGCTTCTTGCGCCTGTGGATTCAGTCAGTTGCCTGCGATGCAGCTTGGAGCGTTCCAGCACCAAATGAATCGTGTGACATGCCCTGCGCATCTCGGACAGATATGGAAAGCTCTCGGGAGTGGCGGTGAAGGGGCAGAGCACTACCCCATTAGCCATGTCCACGTAGACATAGTGCCACACGGAATTCTTCCAGCCGGCGGATATTTTAACGGGCAGCACATTGTTGATCTCCTTCCACAGCGATGTGGTTATCTGGCTTTGTGTCTCCGCATTTAAATTGAGTCCATAGTGTAGTGGATGCTGTTCGGCAAAGTTTTCCCAATCGGAACCGCTATCGGAATCATCAGCGGGCGTCAAGCGACGACGGGAGATGTCATCCTCACTGGGCGTGAGGCTGTGTATAGAGGAGCCGCCCAGCGAAGAGCATAACTGCGCCTCATCATCATTCCCAGACGCAGAGTGGGCAACGGTCAGTTTGGGCTTAAGAAACGATTCCAGTTTACCATTTGCTTCTTGCTCTTCGCCAGCTTGCTCGATTTTTAGCTGATCCAATACTTCAGGACGTTTATTGGAGACGGACCAGAATTTGGCCAAAGATTCAATGCCGCACTGAATGAGATGATCTAAAGTCTCTTGGATTTCCTCGATGTAGAACAGCGAAGGCGGCACCGAGCCGTAAGCCTCCATTTCGGGCTCATCCACATACATCTTGAGGATGACGGTCAGTATGAGATGACTCCGCGAACAGACAGTGAGAAAATAACGACCCGTGGCATTGGCCAGCACAATCTCCTCCCAGACATACAGCTCACGCACACGAACACCGGGAGCAGCGCCAATAAAGTCAAATATACCACGACAACGTAGAAAGAGCTCCACATTGGAGCGCACCTCGGCGGGCAGGAGACTGGCTAGCAGAAAGTGATCATAATACAAGGCGCAACCGTAGATGAAGAACTCGCGATGCGTGGTCAACGGCTCATCGTTCCAGTTGCGATAGTCCATGGCCTCCATTTCGCTGAGTGCATCAAAAATACGCAGTTGCGCTTCCTTGGGCAGCGGCAGATTGCGCGACTCCTGCAGCAGCTGCTCGAACTGTAGCTCACCGCGTGGCTGGGCTAACAAACGACACCGCTGGATGCCACAAAAGTGACGCAGGAACAACCGCAAGCCACTCGAGCCGTCGTCGGCGGTGGCAAAGTTGTCCAAATTGAGTCCAGGCAGCGAAAAACGTATGTAGCCAATGAGCTCATCCGATCTCAAGCTGCTTTCGGCGGAGCTGTACAACTCGGCGGCGTAGGCAAACAACACCAAGAAACCGTTGAGTCGACGATAGTTGACATAGTAGGAGACCTGTTCCACCAGCAGACGTGACGTCAGCGGCTCCGTCTGCAGCTCGTTAAGCACCGACGACAATGTAAGAAAACTGCCTCTAGCCTTGTACAGAAAGTTAGTGACCGCAGACTCGGGATAATAGTAGAGCGAGTCCTTGTGCTGATCCTGTTGATAGCATTCCGGCGGCAGCAACAGCATGCCGAAGGGTGTCAGTGAGTCCGGCACAGCAGCGGAGGCTGGCAGCAGCTGCTCGAACTGCTCGGCGAACATGGCAAAGTTCAGCAGCTTGCGCACCTGCTGCACCTGCGGCATACCCAGGGATTCCTCAGCTGCATCGGCTGGGCTGACTGTGCTGGTGCCCTGAAAGGCCAGACACACCTGTGTGGGCTCAAGGAACTGCTGCAGCAGCTCGTCCACATTACTTGCATAAAGCTCGATGCCATTGAGAGACTTGAACCAATCGCCACGCTTAATGCTATGCTGCATGGCGTTGATGTCGTGCACAAAGCTGTCGACCATCAGGCACTCAGGCTGATCCGGAAAGGGTAGCACACGAAAGCCCAAAATGGACTCCACTGCGGTGGAGCGTCGGCCAAAGCGGAAGCGATCTGTTGCCGTTATAACCAGCTCCAATTGCTTGGGATTGCCGTGTGAATTCTTGATGTCGGCAAAGCGGAACAGCGCGTTGTTGGAGTTACAATTGCTGCTGTCTGCTGGCTCGGGCTGTGGCCCGCTATTATTGTTGCCATTGTGTTGCTGTTGCTTGCCCTGTTGGCCTCTATTCTGCTGCTGCCGCCGTGTTGTCTTTTTTCCCAGGCGCAGCGAACGACGCAGCAGCTCTCCGCGTCTGTCTGTGGCATTTGTCTTGACACTGGGCACATATTCGGCATAGAATAGGCTGCCGTCTTCGGCCACGTACTCCTCCCAATTGACCAAATCGCTGCCATCGCTGAACGAGCTGTTAAGCGACGAACTGGATGTCGAATAAGTCTCCGAGACGTCTAGACCAAGTCTGTGTCTGTCCGAGGCCAAAGACATTCCTCCCTGCGACTTACGCATCTCTAATATAAATATAAACAATCTAAATCGATTAAAAAATTATTCTTTTTTTTGTTTAGCGTATCGTTCTGCCTTGGCTCACAAACAAATTGCAACTGAATCTTAGGCTCAATCTCTCTAACTTGGCCTTTTGTGCTCTTTGAAAACCGGTTTACGTTCCGCTCTCGCGTTGCCGCTGTAAATTCCATTGAGTTTGTGCTACCTGCTCTTCGCTGTTCTCTTGAGCATTTCACTTTACAGCTAGCGAGAAACTCTGTGATCATTGTTTAGAATTTCGATCGACATCAAGTGTGGGACAATTGTCAATTGTTGGTTCCTATGTTAACTGTTCTAGTTTCGAATGGAATTAACTCTGCTTTAATGTTAGTTATTATTTTGATTTCCAATCCCATTTTTAACTTTGATTTAAAATGTATTTTAAACTTTAAAAATTCTCTTTCAATTTGTTTCCTTTCCCATTTATCAGATTTTTCTTGGATTTCACATTTCTATCCAAATCTTGATACAATTTCAAGTGCGTTGCTTTAAAACATTAATTAGTTGCTCTTATATTTTCTTTTAAACTATATTTATTACATTGTTAAAGTCACGCATTACTTGCAATAACGATCTGCTTTCATTTTGCTGCGCCTGTCCAAAAGAGTTTCATGCAAAAGTCCTTGAGCCTTTGCTTCCTCCAGCTCCTTGATATTGTTTTTGCTTATTCGCATCTTCTTGTCTTGGAACTTTTGAAACTTTTTGCTACAACATCACGCAGAAAATGCAATTCATATCAATAATTCAATTAATTTTTCTTTTAAGGAATACATACACATAATTTCTTTCCACTTCTCCTAAGTCGCCTTTTTCTTCCTTGGGCTGTTCGTCCACAACAACATCACGAGCCGCATTAGTTCGAACTCGGCAGATTTCTTGGTCTCCCACCTTTTTGCGGAGGGCCACACAAGCATCGTCCTCTGGATCGATGGACATGAAGTGACCCGTCTCCGATAGCAAAGCCATTTTCTTACCCTATAATAGAGAATGATAAGACATTCATTAGATTGTAGTGTAAATAATTTATTCAACAGGAATTACCTCAAAAACAGGTTCCCATTGTTCCATTGAACCAACGGCCTCAGAACGTCCAGTCACCATGCCATCTTTCTCAATTTTAACATACTTTCCATAGCCAGATTTAAAAGAGACCTTGCGATCATTGATTGGAAACGCTGTGAATATCTCTTCTGGATCTGGACCGTCACCTTGATGGTGCGGAGCGCCCAGCGTAAACAATCTACGAATTATATTTTCTTAGAAACTTTAAGTATTTGGTTGATTTGGTTGCTGACATACCCATTGTCCAACGCCTTTAGGTAACATCGGTCCCCAAACTCTATGGCCACCGCGCCGACAATATTAGTTGCCGCTGTAGCTGTCCACCAACCGCCATGCTGAATTGCATCTTCGTCAACAACTGTCTTGCTACGTTTGGGTATATCGTCGTCGTTGTGTTCCTTTTCCTTCTTGCGTTTCTTACTTTTTCTTTAAACAAACAAAATTGGGGTTTATCTTCAGCAATACGCTTTAATAATATACACTTACTTGGGTTTCTCTCCCTTTAAAACTAATTTTTTTATGCGTACATTATCATAATCCGCCATAATTCACAAGATTTATTTTTTTAAACAAATAAATATTGCAGGCTTGTTTTGATAGTAGTGAGTGTGGCCGTTAAATGAATATGGAAATATACCACATTTAAACTTGCCTTCAAATCAAAACGAATACGATAAATGTAATCATAAGTATTGAAAGTTATCGATAATTATAAAAAATTTCCAATTAGCCTGGCGCCCGCCAAATATGATTTATTTTGAAATATTCATTCAACGTACAATATAGCCACCACTGGGGAAATTAAAAAGCGTATGAAATATAAATGTATGTATATATATAGTTATACAAAGTTTGTAAATCTAAGCAATGTATTATGCAAAAGCTTTATAAATACATGTCAGGTTCGCTAGTTGAATATAAATAATAAATATAATAATTTAAATTAGACTTGGCTGCCGAATGGATGCACATAACTTAGACTTATCTCTATTAATAATTAAATAATTTAAAATTATAAGGAAGTATGAGGCTCACAATATCAATATAAAATAAATTTAGATGATTGCAGAATGTATCGTAAAGGAATAACTTTTGTAGATTATTCGCAAATGAAGAACAATGTTTTGACTAAACATCTTATGTGCATCCAAGACAATGACTGTTCCTATAAATATGCACAACGTTATTACCCATTTCGTACCCTAATTGGGTAACTGGGAATATATACACATATAAATACTGAAAGCGGAATGCAGTATGGTTACATATAACCCTCCACAGACACATGTTGCCACTGGCCCTGTAATTAAACACAAATTTTAATTAAGGTCACCATTGGCTAGGTACTATAACTTACTGCAATGCCGAGATTCCATCCAGCTCCTGCTGGATTCTCTTTGGTTATGCCGCATCGCCGACAAACGACGCCATTTAGGGATATAGCCCAGACTTCGTTGCCAACTGATACGGATCTAAAGCCACAGTGCGTTTCCGTGTGTGGAGGAACATTGGCAGCATTTGGAAGAAATTGCCAATGCGATCCTTCAGGGAATGTGCGAGTGATCTCCTTGCGCACTGCCAACCGTTGCTGGTTGTCCAATGCCCAGATACCAGCACGACCCACACTAATAGCCTTAAAAGTAACACCCGGTGGAGCCTCCACCTGTTGCCAAGCGTCGCCACACGGATTGAGCTTATTGACGCCAAAGCGATAGAAGATCATGCCATTCCTGGCAACCGCCCACACTTGTCCTGTTGGCGACACGCTAATGCCAATCAGCGGCTGATCGCTAACAATGTGCTCCCAGCTATCTCCGCGTGGGTTTAATGTGGTAACGCCATGTCGAATCAAAACATCGCCATTCGAGGCAATGGCCCAAGCAGCCACAGGCATATCCTCTACATTGAGCGCGCTGTCCACATCGTCGTCCAACACCTGTAAGGCAGCATCGAGTATCTTGGAATGGCTGAGCTCTTGCCAAGGGCCGCTGCTGCTAAGCCGGCACTTTTTCATCCAACGTCGTCGTCGCACACAATCCGTCAGCTTCTTGTGCGCATGATAGTTAGCCGGAAAGTCGATGGCATATTGCCAACCTTCCTTATCAGCGCCACCAGGAATGTTATAGTCAATGGCCCAGTCGGAGATCCATTCGCAGTGCGTGGACAGCAGCTTGGTGTGCTCCTTGCTACGCTTTTGTCGTCCAGTGGCATCGCTCCACATATGTCTATCGGTGGGCAAGCTCTTGGCAGTGAAGCCACTAATGGGATTCCAGCGTTGATTCTCATACACATAATAAGTGTGTGTATCGATCATGGTATTAATTTTGCCCGATCCCTCAAGTCCTTTGAGAAACATGCCGCCCCAGCCACCATTGTACGCCCAAGCTGTATTATCGCAAGCAATGCCCCAGACAACATCGACACCACTGTTGTAAACACGCTTAACATGGCCACCCATTTGTCGCCAGTGCATCTGCTGCATCGACACAATCAGCGAGGGCGAACGATACAAGACATTGAAGAGCTTAACGCGTCCACTGACATAGAGGCAAGTGACGGCGGCGGGATCAGTGCGATATTTGTAGTCGGCATAGTGCGCATTGTTGACTACTATCTGATACTGATTCTGAAGAGCTCTGCAAAACGAATTTTAATTACTGATAAATTTAAAAATAATAAATTTGATGACTCACCTAATTTTAACAGTGAAACTAGCGCCAGGTGCAAATACCATGCGATCGTTCCGTATTTCATCGAGCCACTCCGAGTCAACCATGGAGTTGAGAACTGTAGTGCGCTCATTGAAACGTGGATTTAAATGCATGGCAATCACACGATACTTCTCCACGCGATGCGGCAATGCCTTGATATTCGAATGGCACTGCAAATCGAAGCGTATTTGATCGGCATCATCGTACACACAGCCAGTGATTTCCACTTCGCTGCCACAAGGCATGCTAGAAAAGAAGTCCGGGATTAGTAGAGTTATGCTTCACACTTGTCTTTAGACTGCCTACCCATTGTAGAGCGTGTTGTAGTAGGGCGTCTCGCAGGTGGACAGATCCATGCGTTCCACGTAGTGACAGTTTCCGCCATCGGTTTTCTCCAGCTGCTGCGTCTTCATGTTGGCCGCATCAAAGACAAACACATCACCCAGATCGCTGGTTAGCCAGATGGCATTGCTCGCCGGCTTGCCCATCAGCATATTGATTTGGCTGCACACCGACGACAAGTGCGATAACCAATCCTCCATTTCGGCATCTCCGGCAAACTGCAGCTTGACGGGACTGCAATTGATAGGCAGATGCACTGCGTGTATGGCCAGACGTGGCGCGCCCGGTTCACTGCAGCACTGCACACATGTAATGTCCGAGAGGGTAAACTGTATCTTGGTAGCAGCTCCATCAGGGCTGAGCACCGTGAAGGTACCGGAATCGCTGTCGGTGGTGCTGTCGCTTCCCGTGCCTGTACCGCTTACCCACTCCAGTTCAATGATGCAGTCGTCGTAGTCACCAGCTGGATGCTGATAGCGAGCATCGGCTGATTTCACCCACGAGGTGAGCTCCACGGCCTTCTCGAAGTGCGTTACCTGCTGCAACTTGGCCAGACTGAGCTGCCGTTGCTTGAGCTTGTCGAGTATATCATTGCGCCACATGGGATTCGTCTCCGCTTTGCCATCGTTGGCCAAGTGATCGTTGAACCAATTGGGTATGTTGTTGACATCAACGGTGACGGCGCCTGTTGCAATGCAGCTCCACAGTACCGCACACTCTGTCCAAAACTGTGAGCCATTATGGTCGTCATCTTCGCCTAGGAAGGCATCAGATCCATGCGTCGATTCCGACTCAAATACAGCTAAATCGCTTTCCGGATGCGCCTCCGTGCCCACAACAGAGCCAACGCTGCGCACTGGCGACCACGCGCGTGGATTCTTCAGCTGTGTCTCGAACTTGCCGGTGATCTCGGCAATGTCTGCAGCTGGTGCACTGGAGGCATGCGAGGAGGTTTCTCGCAAGGCGGTGGCACGATGTTTCTGCCGCTCATTCAAATTGAGACTGCCAATTGTGGGCGGCGAGTCAGCGTTGAGCTTCCAACGCTCATTCTTCAAGCGATTATTGAGGCCATTGCTAAGGGATGCATTGCTGTGGTTGCTGACGGTTTCAATGACAGCACACGTCTCCACCACGCCCTTCTCTTTTTCCTTCGAATACAAATTGGAGAAGCTTTGATGTTTGGAACCGGGCGTGGAGCTGCTGCCTCCACTCTTACGTGACACAATGGACAAGGAACTGGAGGACCGACTTATTTGCATTGAACACTGTATCTTCAGCCACTTCTTGCCGGTTGGATCCGCTGCACTGACGCCAGATCGATAGTAAATTGCGCGATCAGCTGCGCCAATAGCAAACACCTGTTGAAAGAGTCGAAGATTAAATGGAGCACAGCAAAAGGTACACTGCATTACCTGATCATTTGGTGCCACCGAGATCATTGATAGATTGCCCACCATTTCCACCCACCCTCGACCTATGGCAGCATCCTCACTTATGCCCGCTGCATCGCCTTTGATGCCACGTCGAAACCATGCATGATTATCGTTTGTAATGCACCACACGGCATCGGTGCCCACAGAGATCTGAACAATACGCAGTCCACGGGGCGTATCGGATTGCGAACTTGTAGCAACTGGTGATTTGACATCTAGCCATGCCTCGCCCGACAGGTTGTCGCGAGTTATCCCCGTGCGCACAATAACGCGACCATTGTAGAGCACAGCCCAAACCAGGCCAGTGGGACCTACGCTAATTTGGGCGAGCTCGCTTCCAGTGGGAGTATTGATAGCAGTCCAGCGCAGACCTTCGGGAGCGAACTGTGTGACTCCAGTGCGAAACATGGCACGACCATGAGCCGTTATGGCCCACACGCAAAGAGTACCAACTCGGGCATTGGGTACGTGGGTGCCTCCGATGGCTACATCGATAAAGGGCTCCTGTGTAGGATCCTTGTGCAATGGAGCGACGGCACACCAGCTATTGAGCGCCGCATAGCGTCGAAAGCGTATCCATTTGCGACGCCTCACATACGAGTTCCATGACTTTTTGGCTGAATAGGATGCTGGGAAATCCAGTGCATACATCCAGCCATCTTCGGCTAATTGCTGGCCATCGAGTTCGAGATCCAAATGCCAATCACCATCCCACTGCCAGGCCATAGAAGGCAAACGAATCTTATCGACACTCCGTTCGACGCTACCATCAACATTCGAGTAACGATAGCGATCGGTGGGCAGCAGTGTCTTCGAGAATCCCTCGATGGGCAGCCAACGTTCGTTCTCGTAGGATTCCTCTTTGACACGTATGGGCACATCGAGTCCATGCACATGCACATACACCTGCCGATCGCCACCAATGGCCCACATATAGTTGGGCACAGCACTGATTTTCTTGAACTCCAATCCAAGATAGGGAAATTCGCGCCATCCACTTGAGCTTGTGGACAGCGTGTGAACGCGGCCCTCGCTGCTGGTGGCGAACAGTAGACTACTGGGCATGGCTGACTGTTTTTTTTTTTTTTAACTAAACTTCTTTCGCTACAACAGCCTTTCTTTGTGTTCCATTGTGGGTGGCACGCATTTACCAAATAATTGATTTTCCGTTCAAGTTGATTTAATACTGCCACACTGTCGAACAACAGATAACAGCTGATTGGCGAGATGGCAACTCTGCAGGTTAAATATCTTATTATAGCCTCTTTCCACCGCTCGGTTTTCTTTGGTTTTCTTTGGTTTTTTCACGTTCAGGCCGAATGTTACGTTCGCCCCATGTAAAAACCCATAAGAAAAAAGTCGGTTTTTCTACGTTCGCGAGCTACGTAGAAATAGCGAACGCACTTTTTGGGTAATTATGCGATATTTTGATCGATATGACAACGAAAAAGAGGTCACCACTAAACAAACAGCTGACATTTAAGTGCGCCAAGGTATGAAAATAGAAAAATAAAAATTTGATTTTGCTTTTTAAAGCAAATTTTTTAAATTTTAGATGAGCCAAAAAACTCGAAAGCCGTCAATATTGTGGAGTGGCATCCACGAGGCTATGTTTTTCGAGTTATGGGAGGAGAAATGTAGTTTTTTTGGCCAATCCACGAAGGCGCTCCACAAGGATGCCCAACTCCTCGTTATTAATTTAAAAATTATCTTTAAAAAAATTCGCTATTTCCAGGAATATCGCGATCGCAAAAACACCCATGCCGTTGCTAAAAGTAAATGTATTTATGTAAATATTACATTGCTGCAAGCAATTCTTTTCTTTACTATTGGCAATCACCTATTCTTCCTTCACTTCGTTAAAATCCTCATAAAAATCCTGCAATTAAAGAAAATTTTCCATTTTAAAATGCGCGTGCTGTTTTTTGAATTGTTCGCCAACTCGTGTTTACATTTGAACAGCTGATATTTCAGAGCGGCCATATTGAAAAATTTACCGTTGCCCATATTTCTCGGTTCGTGCAGATGGAAACCCCGAAACGGGACTTTAAAAAACGTAGAAAAACTGAGTGAGGTGGAAAGAGGCTATTAGAAATCTGGTAAGTAAAAGCACTGTCTTGCTCGATATATTTTAACAGCAAATAAAATTTTTTTATATAACAGTAACATAATATAATATAGTATCAAGACAGAAGCACACATTTATTTAACATGTTCAGTGTAACCACTAAATTGTAAGTGAACTATCGCTTATCGATGTAACGGTGGCAACGCTAAAGGCCACGCAATGTTTACATATAAAGCGTCGTTAAACTAACCTTTTCCCCACAGCTTACTTAGTACTCGCATTCATTCGACGCCTGATTTTCAGGCGTTATCAACCTTCTCTAAGAAATTCCCGTTTCCTTTTATGGGTTTAGTTGAGAGTGTGCTAAAAAAACCTACAGTCAATATGGATAGCGTTGAAGCTCAATTTGTGCGCGATGCCATTGCCAACAACAAGGTGACAATTTTCAGCAAAAGTTATTGCCCTTACTGCACAATGGCCAAGGAGGTAAGTGAATCGTTAGTGTTGTAAAATCAATGCTTTAATCTAATCGAATTTGTAAAATTAACAGCCGTTCCGCAAGCTGAATGTTAACGCTTTGATTATTGAGCTGGATAACCGTAAGGATGGCAATGAGATTCAATCTGTTTTGGGCGAAATGACAGGCGCTCGCACGGTTCCCCGCGTCTTTATAGATGGCAAGTTCATTGGCGGAGGCACAGATATTAAGCGCATGTATGAGCTGGGAACACTGCAAAAATACTTCGAATAATATTAATAATTACTATTACTAGTTAATTGTGGTGTAATTTAAAAGAAATTTGTTGTACAATAAATTGTTTCTTTTTTCAATATTTTTCTTATTTGCATCTATGTATGTGTCACTTTTGCTCTTTGGGAAAACCAACGACGAATCAGTTTACAAATGTAAAACAGTGAGTAATTATGTGATTTCAGATCTTCTTCATAAATCTATTTGTGTTAATGTATTTATAAATTATAATTAAAATATATACGTATATTACTGTTGCATACAAAGAATGTGAAAATATTTTTTTAATGCTTTGATTATCCAAAACAATCGACATTTTAAACTGCCGCCGCACTGCATATCGACTCGCATAATAAATCGGAATTTGGTCGATAAACCGAAACGTAGTCGAAACAATTGCTTATTGGATCTGTGTTAAATGTAAATAAACAAATTGGAATAATAAACAGAGCGTTTCAATTATGACTGATGTAGTGCGCGGTGAAGCTCCTGAATCGGACGAGGAGCAAGACAAACAAGAGGCAATTGAGCTATGAAATTTAAAACATTGAATTCCACTAAATAACTAGTACCTGCAGATATTCGCAGCTGAAGTTTCTGGAGAGGCAACTGAAGAGGAAGAAGATGAAGACATCTATGAGAAGCCAAGTAGGGCGAGTGTAACTGCCTCCATCTACCGAAACAATCTACTACAACGTAAACTAAGTATGCGCCAAACAAGTAAATAACAATGTATTTATTAATTTGCCTTCACAATTACCTGCAGTTGAGAGCAATATTGATATTTGGAGATCGCTGACAGCGTTCACACGAGGTTTTGTGGTGAACGCATCCAAACAGCTGTTGAACACGGATCAAATGCTCATCAAATCGCAGGTATCCTTGCAATCGGCACACACAGCCTTGCAACAGGCTCAAAGGAACACAGCACAATTGCAATCCCGCACATCGGCGGCATTAACGAGCAGCTTTTTGCCCGTCATCCAAATAGATTAATCAACTCAACGCAATTAGAACAATGAAATGGACAGTTTATGAAATTTGTTATAAATACAGACGAACAAATCTAGGCTAATCCTCGGTATCTGAATTGGGAGCATACACTTGACTATTGGGAGATGGCTCGCGTGGCACATATGTGTTTTGAAAGCAACGTGAGAAAATCGTGCGCAACTTGTGCCTTTGTTCACGTTCCGGCGACTGTGGTATGCTTTCGTCTTCCTCCTCTGCGTCATTGATTTTTTCAGGTGGCAACACTGTGGGCGGCGCCTCCTCCGTCTCAAAGAAGTAGACTTCAGTGCTGTTCGGTGGATATGCCTGGCTAGCTTGTGCTGCCTCTGACACAGCCAACAGCAAGGCTTCTTCGTCAGCCTCCTCTTCAACCACATCCACAGTATCGCCATCGGCCAACAGTCTTGCTGGTTGTACGGATGGAGCTTCGGATGGACGAGGTGGGCGACGCTCACGGAATTGAAAAACTGACGCATCCTCGTCCGATACTACAGTGGTGTTTTCAGCAAGGCGACGTTTCTGCTGCACTGTTGGTCCTGGTGTGCTGCTTTTCCGCTTCTGAGCTACACTGGGCAGATCAGCCTCGCGAATCTCGCGCTGACAGTAATCCTCAGAAAAGCTAACGTCATCGGGTGACAGCGTGGACAGAATTAGTATACATTCAATTTCGGCATGCTTCTTAATCTTAAGCAGAAAGGGACTTCCTGCATCATCAAACTCTATTGACATTTCAGCGTTTAGAGCTTCTGCAAAGAGCAGAAAAGCGCGAAATTCTTTGATGCAGAATGTAATCACGGCTTCTTGGGCCACTTGATAGTGCGAAAATTCACTGGGCTTCAGTTTCAGTTGTGACCGCATGAATTTATCATTTACACGCGCGCCTTCGATGTAGTTTTTGGCCGACAAGCTGTCAGGTTTGGCCTCCAGGGTCAATTCCTCCTCCGAGGCAATGAAACTGTTCGATATTTCCATAAACAATTTGAAATCACCCCGTATGCTGAAGAATTTTTTAATAATTATTAATATATTAATATCCACAAAAGGAAGTTAAGGCTCACCAATTGACGCTTTGATCTGTGGGCACAGCTGAAGTGATGTTCTGTTCATCCACAATAGAGAGCAGTGCTTGCTTTGTAGTTTCTAACTTGCAGCGCAGCTTAACTTGAAACTTTGTGCTATTATTTACAATGCTTAGTTCACAGTGCTCCACCTATAGTATTTACTTTATTAACATAAGTTTATTCCAATTATCTCCCTTAGCTTACATACCTGCTTCATATTGCGGAAGACACCCAGACACGACTTCATGGCAATTTTACAGTAGCAATCGCCGCTGGGAGGCATCTGAAATGTATCAAACATGGCGCGACTGAAACGTATACTGCCCACGGCCGATTGTGTGGCATTAATTGTGCGCATCTGTAATCCTTGGCCATCGGCCTCAATGAACAATTCCTTGCCCACTTTGGAGAGCGATTGTATTGCCTTTGCAAGGACTAATAGTAATTAATTAATTAATTAAAGCTACAATATGACATTTGTAAAACTTACCGCGAGCATTGCTTCCTTCTAAGGTGCACTTCATTGATTGAAAATCACTAAAAATACTTTAGTCTATTTACGATTTCCGCGCGCTTTCGTTTATAAACACAGCGGACAAATCAGCTGTTTGGTGAGAAGAACATGTTAGTCTCATCCCAGGGCTGTTTGAAATTGTTCTAGTTCATGGCTAAGAACTTTGCTGGTTCCGCTAAACTCTACTTGCATGGAACTGGTAATGTTAGCCGACAACCAGCAATACAACTAAACCAACCGTATTAAAACAATGTAAACAAATGTCACAACTTGAAGTAACCAAGCTTGTTCGACTTGAAATAACATAATTTAAAATCCCCGTTTGCGGTCATATTGTTTCCCAACAGCTGTTAAAGTTCTTTGGGTTTATAAACAGCATTTACATGCGTCTGGCAGCATTCCTACAGCTAACTGGCAACGCTGACGGCCGGTAAAACGCCACATCAGTTTTCGCATTAAATTTAATTAACAAATAAAAAAAGGTGGATCGCAGTTGAAAAGTGTATTGTGCTGGTTTCAAAATACAACAGTATTGTGCATGCGACATGTGCACGTAACAAACGCAATCATAGTTTAACGCATAGCAGCCATAATAATGTTACGTCTTGTTAGTTTTTTGCTGGTCGCTTTCGCAGCACCTGCCTCAGTCCTCCTGCCGCAAGTGGCTGCAGAGTCCAGTCAAAGCTTCCCAATTACCACGCTTATTAACGCGAAATGGACACAAACGCCATTATATTTGGAAATTGCCGAGTATCTAGCCGATGAACAGGCCGGTCTGTTCTGGGACTATGTAAAAGCAGCGTCAGCATTGGACACGGCGTTCAACGATTATGGTATGTTTTTGTTGTAGGAGGAGAGTGCGTAAACATCAGAGTGGCCAGATTGCTGTAATTCAAATGCTATATCTTTTAGATACGGAATCGCAACAGTATAATGCTGCGTTGCAAGTGGTACGCTCGCACATGAGCGTGCCCCAACTGCCGCTGCTGAAGCTGGTCGTATCCATGCATAGTCTGACGCCACGCATCCAAACACATTTTCAGCTAGCCGACGAACTGCGTGCAGCAGGCGCCTGTGATAACGCCATCTTCGCTCAGGTTGGCACCGAACTCGCCTGCAGCTATACCCAATTGGAGCAGAAACTGAAGCTTTCACAGACTGCGAGCAGTCTGGATGCGGACGTGGGCAGCTATAGCTTTGATCACATCTATCCGGGCAGTGAGAACAATACGCGCACAGTGGTGCTCTATGCTGATCTTGGTAGTGCCGCTTTTCGACCATATCACAAGCTGCTGGAGAATGCAGCAAATGCAGGCAAAGTGCGCTACATTCTGCGCCATCAGCTGGCCAAACGCAGTGACCGCCCTGTCAGATTATCGGGTTATGGCGTGGAGTTGCATTTGAAGTCCACTGAGTACAAGAGCCAGGATGATGCACCCAAGCCTGAGGCTGGCGCTGGCGGTGCATCTGCAGCCGACGAATTGGCCAATGAAACCGATGTTCAAGGATTTGACTTCAAGGTGCTGAAGGCCAAGCATCCCACACTGAAAAGCGCGTTGGATCAACTGCGACAACGACTGCTGCAGGGCAACGATGAGATTGCCCAGTTGAAGGCCTGGGAATTCCAAGACTTAGGACTGCAGGCCGCTGCTGCTGTTGCTGAAATACAGGGCGATGAAGCGCTGCAGATTCTGCAGTACACTGCACACAATTTCCCAATGCTGGCACGGACGTTGCTCGCCCACAAAGTGAGCGATGAGATGCGTGCGGAGATTAAACACAACACGGATTCGTTAGCTCGCAGCCTGAATGTGGCGCCACCAGATGGTGCTCTGTTTATCAACGGACTGTTCTTTGATGCGGACACCATGGACTTGTATTCGCTGGTGGAAACGCTACGCTCCGAGATGCGTGTGTTGGAGAGTCTGCATGGCAACAATGTGCATGGCAATTTGGCCAGCGCCTTGCTCGCTTTGGATTTGAATAGCGCCAGCAAGCGAGAGTTTGCCATTGACATTCGCGATACATCGGTGCAGTGGATAAACGATATTGAGCAAGATGCTCAGTACAAACGTTGGCCACCATCCGTCATGGATCTGTTGCGTCCCACATTCCCCGGCATGTTGCGCAACATTCGCAAGAATGTCTTCAACTTGGTGTTGGTTGTGGATCCGCTGCAACCTGAAGCCCGCAGCGTCATTAAGCTGGCCGAATCCTTTGTCATACACCAGGCACCTATACGTTTGGGTTTGGTCTTCGATGCCAGAGCTTCCGACGATGAAACTGCTGAGGATTATGTAGCCATTGCATGTGCATTCAACTATGTAAGCCAGCAGAAGGATGCACGCGCTGCACTCAGCTTCCTGACCGACATTTATGCCGCTGTCGGTGAAACGTTGGCTGTCAACAAAGCGCACATTGTCAAGCAGCTGACCAAGGAGGTAAGCTCGCTGAGCAGCAGCAAGGCCAAGGACATACTCGGCGAGGATTCCGATTACGATTATGGCAGGCAGTTGGCAGCCGAGTTTGTGCAACGATTGGGCTTTGGTGCCGTGCGCCAGCCACAGGCGCTGCTCAATGGCGCTCCCATGCCCAGCAACATTATTAGTGCCGACAGCGATTTCGAAGAGGCTATCTTTACCGAGATTATGAGTCAGACCACAACGCTGCAGAAGGCTGTATATCGTGGCGAACTGACCGACAATGATGAGATGATCAATTACCTGATGAATCAGCCACATGTGATGCCGCGTCTTAATCAGCACATTCTCAGCCAAGAGGATGCTAAGTATTTGGACATTAACGGAGTCGCCTCCAAGCAGCTGGGCAATGCAGCTGCATTGAATAAGCTCTCTAACAGGGATATGACAGCCACGTTGATGGCAAATCTGAAATACTTTGGTGGTAAGAAGAGCAACGAACGCATTGGCAGCGCCAATCTGCAGTTCTTGACCATCTGGGTGTTTGCCGATCTGGACACGACTGAGGGACGCGAACTGTTGACACATGCCCTGGACTATGTGCAGAGCAGCCAAAGCGTGCGCTTGGCCTTTATACCAAACACGGAGGGATCAAGTAATAAGCGCAGTTTGAATCGTTTGGCTTGGGCGGCCATGCAGACGCTGGAGCCGGCGAAGGCAACGGATCAGGTGCTCAAGTGGCTGCGACAGCAGGCGAAACGCATTGAGGACATTCCCAAGCAGCTGGAGGACATCTTGGGCAGCACCGAATTGCATCTGAAAATGCTGCGCGTCTATTCGCAGCGCGTATTGGGTTTGGCCAAGTCCCAGCGTCTGGTTATTGGTAATGGACGACTCTATGGTCCACTTGGTCCTTCAAGGAGCTTCGATAGCGCGGACTTTGCCCTGTTGGCGCGATACGGCGATCTGCAGTATGGCGATAAGGTGCGCGAGGTGCTCAAGCAATCTTCGAGTGAAGTGCACGAGGATTTCAACAGCGATACGCTGCTCAAGCTTTATGCTAGTCTGTTGCCCCGTCAGACTAAGACACGCTTTAAGCTGCCAACGGATCTACGACGTGAACATTCTGTGGTAAATTTGGCCGCCAAGGAGCAGCAGCTGCCTCACTTTGACATTGCTGCCGTGCTTGATCCCGCTTCGAGAGCGGCACAGAAACTTACACCGATTTTGATCTTGCTGCGTCAAACTCTCAACTGCCAGTTGCAATTGTTCTTGACGCCCGTGGCACAACACAGCGACATGCCTGTGAAGAACTTCTATCGCTATGTCGTGGAGCCAGAAGTGCAGTTTGAGACGAGTGGAGCACGTGCCGAGGGACCGCAGGCCAAGTTCAGCGGCTTGCCTGCCAATCCACTGCTCACACAACAGCTGCAGGTGCCGGAGAATTGGCTTGTGGAGGCGGTGCATGCTGTCTATGATCTGGATAACATAAAGCTGCGTGACATTGGCGGACCTGTGCACAGCGAATTTGGCTTGGAGTATCTGCTGCTCGAGGGACATTGTTTCGATGCGGCCAGCGGTGCTCCACCCAGAGGATTGCAGTTGGTGCTCGGCACTAAGGCGCAGCCCACGCTGGTGGACACCATTGTGATGGCGAATCTGGGCTACTTCCAGCTTAAGGCCAATCCGGGCGCATGGACCTTGCGTCTGCGCGAGGGTAAATCCACAGACATCTATGCCATCAGCCATGCAGAGGGACCCAATACATTGCATCAACAGCAGACGGGTGCCGTCCAGGTGCTCATCACCTCGCTGCGCTCTCATGTGACCAAGCTGCGCGTGTCCAAGCGTCCGGGCATGCAACACGCTGAGCTGTTGTCCGATGATACAGCACCAGCACAGACGGGCATTTGGAACAGCATTGCGAATAGCTTTGGCGGCAGCAGCGGCGCCACTGGCACCGATGAGGATGTGGAGACCATCAACATTTTCTCGGTGGCTTCTGGACATTTGTACGAGCGTCTGCTGCGTATTATGATGGTGTCGCTACTGAAGCACACCAAGTCGCCGGTCAAATTCTGGTTCCTCAAGAACTATTTGTCGCCGCAGTTCACCGACTTCTTGCCGCACATGGCCAAGGAGTACAACTTCCAGTACGAGTTGGTGCAATACAAGTGGCCACGTTGGCTGCACCAGCAGACGGAGAAGCAGCGTACCATCTGGGGCTATAAGATTCTCTTCTTGGACGTGCTCTTCCCGCTCAATGTGCGCAAGATAATCTTTGTGGATGCCGATGCCATTGTGCGCACAGATATAAAGGAGCTATACGACTTGGATTTGGGCGGTGCTCCATATGCGTACACGCCATTCTGTGATTCACGCAAGGAGATGGAAGGATTCCGCTTCTGGAAGCAGGGCTACTGGCGCAGTCATCTGATGGGCAGACGCTATCACATCTCTGCCTTGTATGTGGTGGACTTGAAGCGTTTCCGCAAAATAGCCGCCGGCGATCGATTGCGTGGTCAGTACCAGGCACTTAGTCAGGATCCGAATAGTTTATCGAATTTAGATCAGGATCTGCCCAACAATATGATACATCATGTGGCCATCAAGTCGCTGCCGGATGAGTGGCTGTGGTGTCAGACCTGGTGTAGCGACAGCTCGTTCAAGAGCGCTAAGGTCATCGATTTGTGCAACAATCCACAAACCAAGGAGGCCAAATTGACTGCGGCGCAGCGCATTGTGCCCGAATGGAAGGATTACGATGCCGAGCTCAAGGCGTTGCTCGCTCGCATCGAGGATCATGAGAATCACAGCGGCAGTCCCAATGAGCAGGTGGTCGTCATCACGGAACCGCCAGAGCCGGAGCATGTGCATGGCGAGCTGTGATTGTGTCACATCTTTAGTAAATATTAAGTCTAATGTCCTTTATACTTAGCAAGCGAAAAAGAATCATGCAACCAAACGAAAATAAAATTAGACATTTTAATTAGTAACTAATTAAAAGAGCCGCTGAGCTCCAAGTCTGAATTAATTTTGCATTCCAAGAGCCTCTCGCCAAGATTTTGAACTAAGCTGAAATTAATACAATAAATGCAAAGCACTGAATGCAACCCAATTGAAATATTTTTATTGACTGTCTTAAGCATTGGATCGTCATAAGCATATAGTGGAGTGATGGGGCGATAGGCAATAATGGTGCCAAGTATTTTCTCTTCCCCAAAGAAGTTATGTGGGACAGTTTCTAAAATGCGCATATTTTTCGTATGAAAATATCTATGTGAATATCAACCGCCAATATCCCTTTGTTGTGTTTCAACATTTAATACCTATGAAAGGATATTAACACTGATATTAGACTAAAAAAATATAAATCTGAAGTACAGAGTATAGAAATTCTTAAACAGCAATATATTGTCAGCAACAATAACTAAACTGAAAAGATTTGCGTGCACCCGCATATATTGGTCAATTTTTCGCAGTCTGGCAACTCCATTTTGAATTTGAATAAAATGCGTTACATTTTTGTTTGTTTTACTTTATTTTAAAATTATAATATGAATTCATTGCATAAATTCACGTACTTTTTTTTATCTACGTAAAGAAAATAGTATTTTTTTGTTGTAATATTATCATAAGTTTGGGTTTATTATTATTATTATTAGGTTTAGAGCGTAATTTTGAATTGAGTGGCCGACTCGGGATTTTGTTTTTATGTTTCTATTAATTTTAAGGCAGACAATGAAGTCCAAGTAGTATGTTTTACTCTGGCAATTTGGTATCCATTTTTAGTTTAGGGAATTCATTGTAAATATGTTTACGTTTTAAAGCGTGTATGTTAAGTTACCTAACGTAGTATTTTGTATTTGATCTTCCCATTATTTAATTTAGCATAGTACAAGTATCTAACTTTTTGTTTTTAAAAATGTTTAAACTAACGCTGAGTGAGTGTAATTTACGAGTGTTAGGTAATTAAAGCTTTGGTTTTTTTTGTTGATTTTTCTTTTTTCATTTGTTTTGTGATTTATAAATATTCTCAATATGTTTTCGTTCAGACTACGCAATTCTTATTTTGCTTTTGTTTGTTTTTTTTTGTTTGCTAAAATTGAAACATTTTGATGTCACTTCAACTAAACCGTAGGGTTACGAAATAGTTAACATATTTTGTTATTGTGTTACTTTTGATGTAAAGTGCCGCTAGTCTTTGATTAAATTATAGAATATAGAAAAAAATGCGTCTGCCAAAAGTTGTTTGTCAGTTAAGAATCCTGATGTACCTTCCATCCTCTAGTACCTCCTTCTATGGTACATACGTATATATGTTTTGTATATGTATTTGTATTGTATATTGTATTATTTGCTTGCGCTTTGCTTACATGCTAAGAATTGACGGAACTATAAAAAATTAGACTGCTCTTCCTTTTAAGGTCTCCAAACAATATTATCAGAAATATTGTTATTATTCTCTCCTCACATCTTTTCTCTTCTCTTCGCGGTATTCAAAATATTTTATGGTTGTTATGCATTGTATTGTATGGTAGTCTTTGTAATGATCAGTTAAGATACTATAAAGTTGTTCTGATTTTAATTGTTGTTCGTTGTTCTTGGTTATCTACGCAATAATTGTTTAATCCAAATGTTTATACATATCCTCCAGTTGTGGCTTGAAATAACTCTTCAATTGCGGCCTCTTCACCTTAAAAGTGGGCGTGAGTAAACCATTTTGTACCGAGAAGGGATCGGGATGCAAATACACATCCTTGACCTAAACGAGAATATAGAGTTATATTTAAGTAAAAAGACTACTTTATCTAGTTATTTATTCGCACCTGTTCGAATGACTTCAGTCCACTCTGTTTGCCCCAATTGAGCATGTCGTTCATGATCAGCTCCTTCACGTTCTTATTATTGCACAGGACGGAGAGTGTACCCCGAACATTATTTTCTATGGCCCATTGCTTTAGCACATCCATATCAGGTACAACAACAGCGATAATGCAGCTCTGAAAATATTGTTAATTCAATATGTTATATTATTATTTATCGATCTAAGGACACATTTTTTTATAGAATTACTTTACAATTATGAGAAATAGTTTGATATTGAGAATGATATATATATTCATAATTAAGATACAATATACATTTAAATCTTATTTTCAGTACCTAAAATCGTGAATAGGTAGCCATTAGATCTACTTTCATTTTACATATCTATACTCTTCTTTTTATATAGCAAAATTAAGAAAGAATTACTAAGATATATTTTTCATTTTGATCAGATTATATTTAATATTAGAAATTCTTTTAATGAATTTTAATATTTTTCTGCTCGAATATTATATGATCTATTTAATCAGATTTCCTTTAGTTAGGAAATTCTTAGCATACGTTCAACACATTTCATTTTGATCAGATTGTATTTAATAACATATTAGAAATCCTTTAATAAATTTCAATACTTCCAAGCTCGAGTTTAATATGTATTATATTTTTAATCAGATTCAGACTGTACCATAGTTGGCATAGATCATTATGCTCAGATTCTATTGAATATTATAAATTATTTTAATGAATGCCACTATTTCCTAACTCGCATATTATGTCATATATGTTATTAATTTAATCATATTTTACTCAAGTTCTCTTTGCGTCTTACCTTTAAACTCTCGCCGTAGACATAAACTTGATTGACATATTGACTTAGTGTGTAGATATTCTCAATCTTCTCGGGCACTATGTACTCGCCCTGACTGAGCTTGAAGATATGCTTGCGACGATCGATGATCCGCAGTGTTCCATTGGGCAGCCACATGCCCACATCGCCCGTATGATGCCAGCCCTCTGCATCGATGGCTTCCGCTGTTTTCTCCTGATCTTTGTAATATCTGCAAAATACATAATTTAATAAAGAGCAATAAGAATAATATAAAAACTCTCTTGCTTACCCATGAAAGACGTTGGAGCCACGCACGCACACCTCGCCGGTATTCTGATTGGCAAAGTATTCCATTTCGGGCACATCGACCAGCTTGACGGCATTGCAGGAGACAGGTGGACCCACATGATTGGGCACATGATCACCCTGAACTGTTAGCGTAATGGCGCCAGTGCATTCAGTCTGACCATAACCCTCGAGAACCAGACAACCGAGAGCACATCGCATAAAGGTCAGCACATTGCCAGCGAGTGGCGCCGAGCCGACGACCATGAGTCGCAAATTGCCACCAAAAGCTTGGTGCACCTTCTTAAAGACCAGTTTATCCCAGCAGCCATTGCGACGCAAAACACCACGTGCGATCTCCTTCTCCTTGGCCTTGAGTGCCATGTTGAACAGTGCACGCTTCAATCCCGAGGCAGAGATATCGTTTTGTATCTTGTCGTAGACACGATTAAGCAGACGCGGCACAGCCGGCATCACGGTTGGTTTGAGCATCTTCAGATCGTTGGTCAGCTCCTTGATGTCGCCGGAATAGAAGCCCACACAGCCGCCCACATAGTACATGCCATTCTCGCAGCAACGCTCAAACATGTGCGCCAGTGGCAGAAACGAGACCATCACATCTCCAGCCCTGATGCGATGATCGCCCATTTGCAGGATGACGGCACAGACGCCGGCCACCACATTGCCATGTGTGAGCATCACGCCCTTGGGATTGCCCGTGGTGCCCGATGTATAGCACACTGTGCACAGATCCTCCGATGTGGGCGGCACTTCGGGATGATTGCCCTTGGCACCCAGTTTCTCCACATCGATGAACGAGAAGATCTGAACGCCACGACTGCGCGCACGCTCCAGCGTCGTCTGGCGTATGGGCTTGATGGAGACAATGATCTTGAGGCTACGCGGCGCCTTCTCCAGCAGCATGGCTGCCTTGCCATCGTCCTCGACAATGATGATGGACATCTCTGTCTGGCGTATGATAAAGGCACAGGCATCGGGGCCAAGTGTGTCGTAGAGCGGCACAACGACCAGCGAGAACGAGTAGCAAGCCTGCTCATACAATATCCATTCGGGACGATTCTGGGAGTAGATGCCAATCAGCTGTTTGGGCCGGGCACCCAAGGCCAACATGCCGGCGCCAAAGTTCTTGGCACGCAGCAGCGCCTCATCGTAGTTGATCCACTAGAAAGCAGAGAAAATGATAAATTGTTCATCTATTTTAATCACTTTACTTTAACTCACCTGGTAGGGCGACGTCAGAGTCTCGCGCCAGCCGAGGCAGGGTCCATTGTTGGAGGCGTAGGCACCTTCACGGAACGTTTGGTAGAGCGTCCGCACATTCTCTGTGATGTAGGACACGAATTTGCCATTCTTCGACTCCTTGTAGAACTTGGAGACGTGTATTTGTTCTGGACCCTGGAATCAGTTTGAGACACAAAACAGAAAACGAGTTCATGCAAAATGAGTGAAGGAGTAAGAAGGAAGAGATCGGTTGTGAGATCGTTACGATAGCACAATGATATAATACCATAATGATAAGAAGTGATTCGAAATTAAAGTGATTGATCGTTTGTAAATGTTCCTACATCATTTCCATTGAGTTCTACCTAATTTATTAAAATATTAGCTGTGGGAAGAAGTTCAAAGTTAAATTCAATTTGGTTCCTATTTATAGTTTTACCCTTTTTTTAATCAACCTATATTTCATTAAAATATTTGAAAATAATTTAAATCATTAACTCATTTTAAAATACATAAAATTATCTGTTTGATCTATAAATAATAATATAAATATTCTAAAGTTTACTGAAGCATTCTATAATGCTCAAAATAACAGTTGTGAATATAATTAAAAAGTTCTGTAATATTAAATAATTGTTCGATTCTGTAAAAATTAGTTTAAGTCTCTAAATGATACTCATACTTTAATCTAGATAAATTTAAATTTATAAATGTAAACAAATTACCAATAGAAAGTAATTTATAATGAAAATAAATTTAATTTTCCGGTAAGTTTATGGCTTTTGCTGTTTGGAAAATTATTTTTATTTTTTCAAGTTACTATCTCTAGAATATTTATATAATTGTTTAAAAATTTGTATTTTCAACAAGAATTTTCGTACAAATATATATATCTCCAGCAAGTAAGATTTGCCAAAAATACTGAATTATTTCCAAATGAGCAAATATTTGTATTTATTTGTTTTGTCATCGCATTTTGTGTGCTCGAAAACAGATTGAGAAAGTGCAAAGAAAACGAATCGTTTGCTATACTTTGATGGACATAAATCAATAATCGAACGAGTTGCTGTACATTATGGAAATGGAAATTCGCATGATATATGGTTTATTTTAGTCGAGAAACATAAACCCATCACGCAGCGATTTTAATGGGTGCGATAGAGCTTTGAGCAATAAGATAGAGTGAGTGTCTATACTGTGAGTGTGTGTTTGCACATCTAATGTACTTAGATGTAGTGGGTGCTATTGATTCGATAGGCAATAGACCACTTCCTTTATGGCCAACAGCTGCGAAGATAATTCGACTATGGCAGATGTGTTGATGCATGGAAACGAATATCAAAATAGACCAGAGAGACCTTCTGAGCAATGGAACTCGGGCGGAGGAATTTTGGAATAAATGAAGGCAACAGCAGGAGGGGGAAATGTTGATTGCTCACTGTTTGTTTTCATATACCCGACACAGCTATAAAATAAAAAACACAAGGTCATTACGGCTGAGTGACAATTGAAAAAGCATCCTGGATGCAGTTGGCTGCCAATTTAAAAAGTATCTTTAGAGTACATCCTATCGTCGTAATTTATGAAAGTAAATAAACGATGCTCAAAGAATTCAATTCATTTTATTACTGCCGGGAATCAAGTAGTTGTGTACATTCTACAACATTCAAATGTTGTTTTCAATGCGCGAATCTAAAAGTATTTAAAAATTCGTGTATTTCTGTACAGATAAAAAGTAGAGAGAATGATTTTGATCGCAAGTTATCGATTTGTTTAGACTGACAGAATGATAATGATGACGCACGAATTAGATTGGATTGGATCGGATCGGATCGGATCGGTTTTTGGGAGTAGAGAACAGCAAGATGCGAAATACATAATAAGGTTGCCTACCCCTAGGGGCACATCACGCCTACCCTGTGCTGTGTGTCTAGCAGTGGATCATATTTAAGCTGAATTGTAAAATAACATAAAAAATACAAAACAAAATAAAAAGAGAATGCAAAAAATTGTTAATTAGTTTGGCGCGTATCTTCAGTCAAGCGGAGGTTAGGTTTCGTCTTGAGGATACGGGACGTGGTACGGGAAATTCTTCAATTCTCTGCTCATCCACATATCATATCGTATGTGTTTGTGTTTACCTTGAGCACATCGCTTTGGCTGTTCAGTTCGATGGGCACGCGTACACTGGTGATTTGGCCGCAACAAGACATACTCTCGTGTGTTTGTCTTAATTATTTAACACAATAATTCACTGGGTTTTTAATTGGTTTCACTGACTTTTATTTGCGTACGATTATTTCGGACGAATTGAGGGGTCTCTGTTTATGGGTCATTCATTCAGTTGACGCAGATGTTGTTGTCGCATTTAATATGCACATTTTCCAAACGAGCTGCAAAATTAAATCACTTCAGTCACACAACTTTTCTCCTTTAATTATAAACGCACGTACTTATTTATATATAGTATATTATTTATATGAATGTTTTCCACAATTTTGTATTTTTGCACAGGTATTTCAGATTGTTTTGTATTTGATCTAAAATTAAATCACATCGCGTTTGTTGGTTTATTTATATTTTCACTTTATATCAAACTCGAACTCTGTCGCTTTTCATTGCCCTTTTGACCGACCGAAGTGGAGGAAACTCATCAAAGCAAATTATGAAATTTGGTAATTATGACGCCTGTTGACGATTTACATTTGTCAAATGTGCAGCCAATTAAATTTTTGTTAATAATTATTCAATAATGTCAGTCGGCAGCCACCTCACTTGAACTGCCCCAAGACTCGGGCGATATATCGACAAGACGGCCGACTTTAGTTGGCCTGCCCCAAATGTTTAAAAATATCCACGCTCTTCTGTTGTTATCTACAGCCGAGTGGACGCAAAACATACCAAACCAAAAAAAAAAAAAAAAACAAATTAGAAAAAAACAAGCGAGAAAATATCTCTTTGGCATACGAAATATTTAATACTCTTTTTGAATAATGTTATACCGGAATGTTAAGAAATAATTTAGAACCCTAAGCAATATACATTTTACAACAAACATGAATTGTTTCTTCATTACTGAACGATATCAGAAAAAAATAAATTTAATAATTACAATGAATCTAAATGCTAATAAACTCAAATCTAATTTCAATAATAATAAAGTTATTTTAAGTTCAAGAAACATGAATTGTTCCTTCATTAGTAAAGAATACATATTTTTAGAAAATAATAAATTTAATAATTCGAATAATTTTATATGTCAAAAGACACAAATCTAATTTCGATAAATCAAGTCCCTTCACAGCGAACCGTCTCAATATATACGCGAATGTTCACGTCTGCATAATATAATAATAATTGAATAGTTTCGCTACGCTTGAAGAAAGACCGCCCGCTAGTTACGAAGATGTTTGACAATATTCTAATTAATTGCACAAGAATAAATGCTACAACATATTAGAGAAAAGAAAGTGCGGAAGCTATGTGAAATATATAGACATGGTTTTATACTATGATATAAGAGTATTCTTTGCGAGTCTGAGTCATGGGAAAAGACTCAAGAGCTCTTCGGTTCGCTGGGATGCCTCGAGGCAATGGCAGATTGAATAATATAAATGGGCAATTGATGTTTGAGTTATGGTAATTGTGGATGCCGTAAAAATGCAATAAACCGTTGGCGGCTATTGGTAAGATGGGAATTGACCTCAAACACATAAATTCAAATGGTTTTTCATCATTCGGTTGGAAAATTCGGCTGTCAAGCGCAGCAAATTAACAAAGTATTTGGAAATTTAAAATAGGACTCATTCAAGTAAGATAATACGATTCTTCCTGTCTCTCATTATAATCCAACTAGCAGTTCGTTAAGAAATTTTCTTTGACAGTTTTCATGATTAAGTAAGACCAAAGAACAAAGTCTTATAGATATATGCAGGCATCATATAGATATTCAATTGTTCAGTGCTCTAATTTTATTCCACATGACTTACAATTTATGGTTTCTGACTGGAATATTTTACGCTATATATAAATGATGAGACATTCGCTGTGGGATTTGTCCATTTACTAAATGTGTATTTATGGCCACAAACTAAATATTCAATTAAGCGCACATGGTAATATTCTGGAATTTAGACGCGCCCCCAAACAACATTACGTATACGCAACTATAAAATACGTATACGTCAGTCTAGAATAGATTTTATGGATAGTAACTGGATTGAATCAGATTGTGTTATGTTTTTCAACTGTTTGCGATATAATTTAATTTTATTGATTCATATATCAAAATGAATTAGAGCCGAAGTATTTTCTCAACTGATTTTTATGTATAGTATGTTTTATTTTCGTTAACACTTTATTTCTTTTATGCTATATAGTAACATATTTTGCTCTGCGAGTAGAGGCGTCTGGGCGGTGGCCCCTACGCTATGTGGCAAAGAAAGAAAACACTGATCACCGATGTGAACTTGAACTTGAGGGTCTGAGTTTACAGGCCCAGCGAGCGTGGCGAGGACAACGGTACTTTGACACTTTGAACATTGGTCTATTAAATATGTTGTTCTCTTTCTGACACAATCTTTCTTTTTTTGCTTTACGTAATGATTAAACGACCGTATTTTTGTCAATTTGTTGCAAATTGTCAAGCTACTCGTGTGTTTTTCTTGCGTTTTCTGTTTTTTTTTTGCGTATTTTTTGTGATTTTTGTATTTTTGAAATTTTGTAGTATATACGAGCTATTATTTATATGAAAAAGCAAAAAAGTAATACGCGACTTATGTAGTATATATACGATATGTACATGATGTTGCTTTTGTTGTTAACAGACGAATTTGATTTTGTTGTTGTTGTTGCTGTTGGTGTTGTTGCTGCTGCTGCTGCCGTTGTGATATTATTGTATTTTCTTTTGTGGACACGCAAAACGCAGAACTCGACGACACGATGTTGAATTTCGAACTGAACAGCGATTTCGGTGGCTAAAAATGATTTTGGCAAAAGATTTTGATCTTGCTCAGGCTTTTGCCGAGAGAACGGGTGAGCGCACTGGTGTATGGTGCCCAGAGGTGGTCGGGGAGTCGGGCAATGGGGTTGGCAAATTCGAATGCTTGCCTAGGAATTTCATTCGTTTATAATTTTTATATTAAACGGTTTTCGTATGTTGTTTTCCACAGACATACATACATATGTACATTTTCATGTATGTAGATTTCATCTTCTTCTTCTCTGCTTAGTTTTTGGCTTGATCAAGTTGTCTGTCTGTCTGTTCTGTCTGCTTCTTCTTCTGCTCGCCTGTTGTTCTTCGTTACGTGCACGCGATTAGCAATCACAGGGGGGCAGCACATGTGACGTCGTTGTTTTCGGGGAAGGTGGTTGTGATCGGCAGGAGGGTGAGGAGAGAGGGGAAATCGAGCGAATCGAATCGAATCGATTCAGCGTGGTGGCGGCAAAATGCCCTTTGATGTGTTGAAAGCATAATTTATGAATTAAAACAGGAGCATGGTGTTAAAAGCGCGATTCAAATAAACACTAAAAAACATTTGTTTACATTTCGGACATAACCTCAAGCAACGAAGAAAATTCAATAATTATTTGAATGGCTTGCGTGGATTATATCTAATACTTAGTACGAATAAACACGTTATACACACATTAAACTTTTATAATAAGCAAATTTAATGCCGTGTATCCTAACCTCAATCAAGTGGTTCAATTTATGAATGCAATTATTGTAGTATTTTATGCGCATACATATGTACATGCCTTTTTTTTGGTATTTTTGTATTTTGACGAAAATAGTTGTGTCGAAGCACAATGAGCACAATTTACAACGGAGCGTTTATAATTCATACACGTAATATGACATTTTAAATGCTCGATATATACATTCTTGAAATTGCTGTTGTTGCATCGCCAGACAAGTTGTCCCTGTCCTGTCATTCATATTTACATATACATATGTAAATACTAAGCAAATATACATACATACATACTCGTTATAGCATTTGACATTTAACAAACAAGTTCAATATTTCCTTGTTGTGATCGGCTTGTCAACGTTTCAGCTCCAAGCAACTTGAATCGATAATCACAGCTTATGGTAAGGGTATTCCTCGATTGGAAAATGTTTACGAAAACAAGAAAATCTTGTAAACAAACCCATCAATTGCATTTGATTGTGTAAAACAACAATTAAATGGCACAAGGCAGACAATGCAGTTAACGAAATAAGAACAATTTTCGAAAATCGGAAAATCGATGTGCATTTGTTGATATAGTACTTGAACTTGTGTGCAGCGACTTGTTTATTTAGAATGTCAATATATTGTAGATGTTTATATTCAAGATAACTGAATAAAGAAAGAAAAAGAAAGTGCGGTACAAAATGCGGTCAAAAGTTAACAAATGTCGGCGCACTGTCCATAAATATTTATAACAATTGCAAAGCAACAATACCAAATTATGTAAACTACTTACTTATACATATGCAATGCAAATTGAATGAGTATCGAATTATCGAAACTAATTAAAGCGAAATTCAACGTCAATTGAGCCATGACATGATTTATTTATCACATACATATGCCACGATTGTCGCTGAGACCAGTTGATAAATTATCAACCAGCAGCAAAGCAGCAAGTCAACGAGTTTGTTGCACATTTACCATAAGCATTTTAGCATTTTGGCATTTTGGCAGCTATTTGGATAGGCCGCCAATTAGAGCGTGGGATTTGAATGGTTTGCACCACGGTAGCTGTCGCGTCATTGCAAAAATAGAAAATCTACAACAAAATCTCTTCTGAATGAGAAAAGTCCCAAAAGTAAAGAATCATGTGACGACAACAGAAACGAAACAGAATCACAATGCTGCGAGACATGTGCACATCAAAGGCCGTCCCAAGATTCGTGTGCTGTTCTACCCCAAAAACGAACGAAAAAAAAAAAAAGAAATGAGGAAAATTCTTAAAACAAACAAATCGACAAATTGATGATGTAATAATGCTGCTGGCAGCGACAAGTGATTGGTAATTGCAATTATGAGGAAGACGGAGGAGGGAGGACTTTGCTTACCTCCAGCAATGGGGATTGATTTTCCAGAGGCACTAATGGTTTTTCCGGTATTGGTCGCGTTGCAAAGTAGTAGGCAATACTGGCCGCCACACTGGTCAAGGTCAGGGTGCCCAACGTTCCGCCAAAATAATAAAGATACCCATCGATTTCGTCCCCTGCAATCAAAAGATGATATATTGTAATGAGTTTAAGTATAGTATAAAAGCAGAGGTAAATTCTAATTATTGATTTCTAAATGAGTATGTAAATATTTAATAGAGAAATTTGCAAAAAATACGTCATTAAATCCAATCCAATTAATTATCTTACGTGAATTTACAGATTCAGTATATAAGGAAAGTTTTGATTAACTTTAATTGTCACAAATTGTTATTCTGATTATTATTTGTAAAATTACAATAATATCATAATTTTTATTATTTGTAAAACTACAAATATCACTTTAAGAATTTGTGTTTCATTTCTTTTAGTTTCAAGACAATTAGTAAATGTTCGATCCACCCTTGTTAGCAATGATCTCATAGATTCAATGTGAAAGAAATTGCGAAAATTGTTCAAAATATTCAATGGCAACCGAATTTCTGTCTCAGTGATTGTAAAAATGATTTAAATTGTGCAATAAATATTGAAATACGACTATAGTATTATAAATGAAATACGTTTCTTGAACTTGTTGTACTTACAGAAATATGAAAAATTGCTGACTATCAAATGATTGATATAAGCTAATACCGATTTCTCTGGCGTCATTGTTGTTGCTGTTGTTGTTTTTATTGGTGTTGTTGTTGATTATTGCTGTCTGTTGTATGTTTTGTAATTGTACTTGTTGGCGATGTTGTTTTTCTTGTTGTTGTTGCCTTTCTTAGATACCTGAGTGAACGTTACGTGTTTAGCTTAATGATTGCCCACAAAACTTTGCCTGCAATGAAAACGAATTTTTAAATCAATAGAATGAAAAAACGTCAACTCAATGTCGCAAATTAATATACAATTTTAATGTGGTACATGCATTTTACAATCTCGTGGGTAACGGTAATTACTTTAGAATTCATTTAAGGCCCTTAATTACTTGGACAACTCCACTAACCATATCGAAAACAAAAAACATAATTAAACAATTTTCCAGACCATTGGATTCACACAATTGGTAAACAGCATCGTTGTATATATTGAGAATTAATAAACATAAACACTTATTCCATAATAGAAGATAATTCGAAAAGTACAACACTATTATTTGGCCGCATTTAACCTGTGGGGCTAAAGGCTAAATTAGGCAATGATAAGGCCTCGCAGACAAGGTCCAGCTGCTGGATTCCATATTTAGATTACCCCAGGTCAGAGGTGTTATTGGATTTCAGCTTTTTGGCCCAGTCAACTGCCCTGGCTGATACTGTTGCTCTCAAAGCCAAAACAAAACTGCTAAGACATGAAGTATGCCATAATAATAATAAAAAATAATAATGGAAACAGCTGTACTATCTTCCCGACACACTTGTACAATCTTTATCTATGTATATTGTTTAGTATGCAGCACAACAACAAATGCTAAGATACTTCATAGAAGGCACTTTTATTTGCTTTCTTACGCTTTGTATGATATGATCAACGCTTGGACACCCTTTCATACTCTATATAATGTTATTTATTTTTAAGCAACTTGTTTTATTTTGTAAATCTTCAGCTATATTCAATGCAAATTCCTTCAAAATTATATAACAAAATTATATTTATTACCTTGGTAATTTATTTAAAATTCGTATGTCAAATTATCCCTCCTAAGTTTGATATATTTTTAGGATGGATAGAAAGGAATATCCCCTCACCAAAGTATCTAATTTGGAAGCCAAAATCAATATTTAGTTGTGCTATTTATAATTATCTAAATTGCCATTTAACTGCTAATCGATAAAAAGAAAAAAACAAGCCATTTAAAATTTTTAAAAAGCAAAAGTACTTGGCAAGCAGCACTGGCGCCATCTAGCAATAGGAAGCTGCAAACGCGTTGTTTACAATTGTTATTATATTTTGTTCTTTAATGTAGATAAAATTATAGATTAAAATCATATAGAGGAAATTCTAAATCTTGGGAAAATACCTGACAAATAAAAGCTTCAAGTAAAAACAAACAAATAACAAACGCGAATAATCGTGTTTGAATAAATTTACATATTGAATTTAAGTGCTCTGAACATTAAATGCAAAGTTGGCATTTTTCGCATTTGTTGTTAAACTTGTTCAATTGCAGGTGCCTGAAATTCCCGGCAGCATTCTAAACTGTTGAAAAGTTGAAAAGGTTTTTTCCGGAAAGAAACAAGTGCATTTATGTTTAATATAAATCAAATAGAGGTTCAACTTGTATTGTTTTAATTATTAAATCAGTATGCAGTTTAATAGCTGCTAAAATATGTACAAAATGAGCGTGGGTATTCAGTCGCTGTTTTAAGTTACGACTTAAGGTTATTATTTAGTTACCTTTTATGGGTGTAATAACCTTAGAATGAGGACACACTAAGCAAAAACTGAAGCGATTTACTCTTCTTTTAGTGCTTCCCGGACACTGCTTCAACTGCACCGCCCACAACAACTTGAAGTAAACAGTCTGGCGCAGCCAAAAGCAGAACTGATAAGTGCAGACAGAGGCGGCACATACATACATATGTATATACAATATATATAAAAGTCGGCTTTATCAGTGCCCGGTTCGCAGTGGAGCTGAAACTTTGCACTCATCATATAGTAGTGCGATTATGCAGTCTGGGGACCAAAGACCAAGAAGCGACCTATTTGGTAGCTGGTCTAGACTTGCATAATTATGCAATGGCTGAACTACGACTAAGTTGAAACACTATAACTCAATATCCATACGGAGTCAGCAGCGGATCAAGAGGAACAATAGAAGGAAGACAAAAGCGGCAAAGAGAGAAAAAGGAGGTGAGAGCAAGTGGGCTGGCAAGAGAGTGAGTTGAGTTACGATAAAGAGACGCGTTTAGTATCGTGGGGTCAAGGCGGTCTTTTTGGGTCCTCTCTTTATGCTTAAGTGTTCTTTTTACATATTATTTTTTTTCGACTGCATTTTGGTTTTGGGAGCATTGATTTTTCGCCAAGTGGATGGCGAGACACACGTGCAGCGTTACGACTTACCGCAGCATGAAACTCTCAGGTTTATTCTATGTGTATCAAATGTACATACGACGCGTCTGCATGTTATTTAATGTTTGATTTATCACTTTGTGTATTTTTAAGCCAATATCCATAAATAAATGTTGGGAAAATCAATGAAATTAACGTTTAACACACCGCCAACGACAACGACAGCGACCCGGCAGCCGTATTTAGACAATACGACGGGTTTGGGAAGGAGGAGCAATATAGAACCAGAGAAACAAACCGAAAAATACTGCTAAACGTTTCGAGCGACTAAACTGAACTGAGACTCTGAGCCGCACTGCCAACACGAGAAGCCTATCGACGAGCTCGACACCAAGTCTCAAGCCAACAAACAACCGTCTCCGTCCAGACGTAAAATACGACAAAAAAAACGTCAGTTTAGATAGCATGATGGCCTAGGGAGCTGCGGGGCATGCGTGCATCGAGCCGACAGCGAGGCATGAATGAAGCCGAGAGAGCGCCACTAACTCACACACACATACCACCTCACGCAAAGAGAGCGCAATGCGAGTGGTAGAGAGCGCAGCACTTGATGAGAGAGCGGCAGCAGTCAAAACAATGTTTTCGAGTCAGTTTTAACTGCCCGACAAGCGGCCAAAAGGCAAACACGCGACACGTGCAGGCTCCAGTTTACACAGGCGAACCCAGGGAGAGACCTTTACAAAGAAGAAGAGAATGACAGAGAGGGAAAGAGAGATGGAGCTGGAGTGTGAGCGAGAGGCATTGCATGCCACCGTGCATTGTGTCGCCGAAAGAGTAAACGTAACAAGGAGAGCGAGTTGAGGGAAGCGGGGCTTGTGCGTCATGTGCAAACAGTGCTGCCAACTTTTGACCAGCAAAAAAAGCTGTTTTTGACGGAATGAATGGAGAAAAAAGCTCAAAAAAATTATTAAAAAATCCAAAAAATAGCTAAAAACAAATGTATCAAAAAAAAAGAGAAAAATGTCTTCAAAAATAACAATTTATTAAGTTCATTTTTGTTTAAAAGATAAAGATTTGCATTATTTTATCGTTATCTCCTTAGTCTGTCTCATTTGCGTATGACATATTAGTGCCTATCATCTGCAGATATAGGCACTTCATAGTCGACGCAGCATTTTCCCATCCGTCACAATCCGATTCTCTATATTACAATAAAAATGAATAGAGTATATCTTTTGCTTGAAATTAATACTTTAACTTATGCTTAGAATGCATTCCTTAAATTGGATTTAATTAGGTTAACCTGGCAAATAGCCAGAAATCGCGTATGACCAGGGCAAGCACAATATTTGGATGGCCACAGTTGCCAACTCAAAAAATCTCCGGTTTTCACCAGAATCTTTAAACACCAAAATTTGTTTGTGTTGCTGATGTTGGCCCACTTGATCAAATTGAAATGGAAACACTAAGCGAGTGATGAAATTAGCGTATTTCGAGAAAACTATCGATACGCCAACACATTTTCTGGATTGTTTATAAGTGTCTATCGTAAATCTGCCGCTTTTCCATATTTTGTACTTTTTGTACTTTTGTGTTAGCAACACAAAAAAAGTTGGGAAAAAGCCAACAGAATTTCTAAAAAAGCTAGAATTCCCGCTTTTCACAATTCCCGCAATTCACAAATTTTTCCCGCATTTAGCCTTCAAAAAAAGCCAGATTTGACGGGAAAAAATCCAAATTGGCAGCACTGTGTGCAAAGAAAGAAAAAACCATAATTTGGGGGTGGTTGGTATCGTCGTGCTTCTCGTGACGCAATTGCTCCTGCACTGCGACATGTGTTTGCGAGGGCTGTTCAAATTACTTTTAGGTGCAGATTCTAAGAAGAAAAAACTTCTTGAAGAGACAAAAAACTAAAAAGCTAATAATTCAAATTAGATATATTTTTATTTATTTTATTTTTAAGTATTCCCATATCCGAAATTTTAAATAATTGGCAAATTAAATTTTATTTAGTTATTAAACAACTTAACAAATTACAATTAATGGGTTTTCTAATACTATTCAATTAAATTATTAAAAATTAATTTTATTATTTATTTATTTATTTTTATATTAAATTTTTCATCTATATTTTCCATACCGTTTTCTACCCCTTATGATAATAGATTTTATATTTTATTTGTTTCATTAGTAAATTTTCTTAATTTTTGAGCACCTCTCGCCCTAAAGCGCTTGCTGGAACAGTCTATGTAGCTTTGTTATGTATGTATGTGTCCTTTTTGACAGCTGTTGTGTTTTCGATGACATTTTGTGGAATCGTTGGCCTGATTTTAAACTTGATCCAACTTGACTCATAAAAATTCAAAGTGATTGGTACTGTAGTTAGTCTACAGTATTCTAGAGGCAACCTTTTACGACAGGCCGTTTGCGGTCCTTAAACAACTGACTTTTTGAGCCACGAAGCTGGGCGCAAATTGGCAAGACTGCGAATCTGCTGTGCGAGCCAAACTGGCGCCAAGTCAGCAAGAGTATCTCCTAGATACACAAGGCGTGGGTGTTTGTATGAATGTATGTGAGCCGCTAGCTATTTTGATGCTGTGTGTTTTGCATGTTTACTTTGGACACAGATAATAATACGTAGCACACTTTCAGGCGGTCTATTCGTAGCGTGGACACGAACCCAAGTGGTGTGGGTCTTGAGTGTGACACCATTTTGAGCAAGTGGAATTCTCGCACAGTGGGGTCAGTGTCATGGGTCTTTTATCAGTGGATCAACCACAACAAGAACAGACCGCAGCTTTCAATGAATGTTTACAAATGGCACATTAAAGCAGAGCTTTGTTATTGTGTAAAAATGTCCAGTAGTACTTATTGAATAATTAATGCGAACAGTTGAGCTAAGATGGGCAGCACCAAAGAAGTGGTCGTGGAAGTGGAGGAAACCCTCAGTTCCGAGGGCAGCTTTGCCAGCACCGTGGCGGGACAATGTTGCAACTCCGAAGCTACAGTCGATGAGCAACAGGCAATACGACTTGCGGAGGTGACAGTAGCAGCACAAACCAAAGGCAAGAAGAGTCCTAGCGAACTCTCTGGGGGCAACAACTATGCGACGAGTAAGAATGTTGCCGAGGGTAAGTCAAGCAGCTGTTGTTGTATTTAGTTCTAGGTAGCATTATATAATTATCTGAGGGAGCTTTTAGGTTTAATGGATATAGCTTTGCTCTCGGCCAATGCGAATCAGCTGCGCTTCTTAATCACCTACAATCACGAAGCTTCTACATACTACTACAGTCTGGCTCTCGTTATACTCTCCCTCGTACTGCAGGTACTCGTTGGCATTGTTCTAATCTTCAAGGTGAGTTCAAGAATTTTCAGCTTGCAAGCTAAACTAAACGTTCATCCTACAGCGTCGCCTGAAATATTGTCGCCAAAGTCGCCAATATGTGAGAGCCAATGAAGTGCTTATAATGGGTGTATTCCTTGTCACTGTGATTAATGTGCTCCTGGCTGCCTTTACCACAACAGATGGACATTCCAATTAGACTAAAACCATGCTTTTATATTATTAAAAATTTAATTGTATTTAATACAATATATAACAGAAAAAATCGATGAAAATGCGTTGGCAACGATCAACGGACGCATATTGATGAACAATTCACGATCACAGATTAATCGTTGGCCAGGCCTGGTAAATGCACTTGACGTATCTGACGTACGATATCTCAGCTTTGTAATATAGACTTAAGGATAAGGAATTAGCTTAACCAGAGAACTCCTTCTTGATGCACTTGGCAATGGTGCTCAACTGCATGTTGGTGGTGCCCTCATAGATGGCGCCGATCTTGGCATCACGATAGTATTTCTCCTGGGGGAAGTCGCGGGTGAAGCCCACACCGCCCATCCAGTCAATGCACTTGGTGGCGGCACGTTGAGCCACCTCGGAGGCATAGAACTTGGCCATGGCCGCCTCCTTGAGGAAGGGCACACCAGCCTCCTGCAGGCGAGCAGCGTTGTAGGTGAGCAGACGAGCCGCCTCAATCTCGGTGGCGATCGTGGCGATCTGGTGCTGCATGGACTGGAAGTTGTAGATGGCATCGCCGAACTGCTTACGTTCCAGCAAGTAGGGAATGGTGGCATCAAAGGTACCTTGGGCCAAACCCACCATCTGGGCGCCGATGCCAATGCGGCCTTCGTTCAGGAAGCCGGCGGCATACTTGTAACCATGTCCAAAGGTGCCCAGGATATTCTCCTCAGGGACGCGGACATTGTCGAAGGTAATCATGCAGGTACCAGAGGCACGGATACCCAGCTTGTCCTCGGGCTTGTTCACAATCAGACCGGGAGTCTCGCGATCCACAATGAAGGTGGTGATGCCACGATAGCCCTAAACAGCCATAAATAAAATTAAAATACGTTCTGAATACAATCCTGTTATCCCATTAGACTTACATCTTCTGGCTTAGCATTAGCAAAGACCAAGAAAACACCGGCGACATCTGAGTTGGAGATCCACATTTTGGTGCCATTGATGACGTAGTGGTTGCCATCCTTCTTGGCCACAGTCTTCAAGGAGAAGGCGTCAGAACCTGCTCCAGGTTCCGTCAATGCAAAGCTGCCAGCATATTCCTGAGCCAATTTGGGCAGATATTTTTCCTTCTGTTCCTTGGTGCCAAACTTGATCATCAGAGAGTTGACCAGTGTGTTGTGAATATCCACAAAGGCAGCAACAGCTGGATCGATCTTGGAGAGCTCCTCAACCACAATGATGTTGGTCATGAAGTTGCAGCCACTGCCGCCCAACTCAGTGTCGATCTCAATGCCCATCAGACCATTCTCGAACACAGCCTTCACCACAGAGGGGTCGAACTTGTGTTCAAAGTCCATTTTCTTGACCAAAGGCTGAATTTGTTCCTGGGCCAATTTGGCCACTAAAAAAATTAAAAACAAAGAGGAAAAAAGCTTAGGAATTTATTACGAAAAAAGTTGTGCCATTAAGCTTTTTTCAAAAGCAGCCGTTATTATGATCATTTGATGTTAGCTTTTAAAAAGCTTCACAATAAGCTTTAAAAGTCGTTATCAAACTGATCCCCCACATTGTTATTTATCTCTTTGCTGTGCGTGTATACATATGCATGTGTGTAGTGAATATATATGAATGTGTGTGTAGTTAGCATGTGTGTGAGCGTACGCGTGTATCCACTTTATCAATAAAGCCGCTTGCTCTCAACTCGTGTGTCGCTCTCCCACTAGCACTGTTCTCTCACTCTCCACTCTATCTCTCTCTCTCTCTCTCGTTTGGTATGTACGAAAAACGTATGACAATCTTTAGGTGTGAATGTGTGTATTATTATTTTTATTGATCTTTTTTTAAGCACTTTTCTTTGTTTTGCTCGGAAAGACAGCCACTGACGACTATGACGACGTCAGGCACACGCCCACTTTGGGCTCCAAATGATATTTTTTGCATATTGTGAACGAATTTTGCAATCACCGTAAAAAATGATGAGTAATTAATAGAATTTTTAAATATTTTTCAGTTGCAAAATTGCATTTCAGTAGCGTGTATTTATGCACAGCTGTCGTCCTGACGTGGCCACAGAAGACTCTAGAGTCTAAGTTACCACTTCTATAGAATTTTAAGAAGCCGACTAAACATACTTTCTGTGGGCAACTGTACTTTTAGTTCAGGCACATTTTATGCTTCATATTCGTTTCATTATATTTATATTTTATGGCAGTGAGTTTTTTAGTTTTTCAATTTTCCAATTTGCAAAGTGTAATCTGAGAACGATTTACAGCCTCATTAAAAACCCGTTTAGTTCGAGCTCAAAGCACTTGAACAATTTGCATGCAATAAATATGTATATCGTTACGCAACACAATTGATAAGTAGAATCCGAACAGCTGGTCAACCACAGGCCGCACCATTAACGCCCTTTCTGATCTCTTCTAATCGTAAAAAAAAGTAAAAGCGAAAAAAAAGTGTCAACTCTCCAACTAAGAATCAGCGGAAGGAATTTTGAGTAGGATTTTACTCCCCCAATCCACTGGCTCAACTCTCTAGGCGAGTTACGCGACCAAGAACCACACACACCATTGCTCGGCGCGCCCACTAGAACAGTAGACACAGATGAGCGGGGCGTGGAACAGCCACATTATTTACTCTATCACAAGTGTAACGCTGTGGAGTTCATACAAATTGGCAACTGAACAGCTGACTGACTCGTGACACAATAAACGACAGGATATTCTAGCAATTTTGAAAAAGCTGCTTCAATTCCTCCCCTCCCTTATTTTTCACTATTGCCATTTCTTTCTTTTCTTCATCCCTAGTTTGATTTGAACATAACCTTTCCCACGCGCAACTAAAACGAGCTTTGAGTTTTGTGCGCAGCGCTTTAGCGCTCACCGCCACCGACGCTCGCCCATCGTCTTCGGCAAAAGCAGCAGCAGAAGCCGAAGCAGCAGCAAAGTTGCGGCTGCGGACAAAAGTTATTTTTAGCACACGTGTGCGCCACTCACCCTCCTACCACCCTAACATAAGATATTATTTGGTTTATTTTGTTTTTGGTAAAAACGCAATTGCGTGAAAAATGTGAGCAGAGCACTTAAATGTGAATTACTTTATTCGAAATGTTAATAATGGAAAATATGCATTTTAAATGAAATTATATAAAGCCAATGATAAATATTTGACCCAGACCTTGAAGTTGCCACGTTGTCAAAAAAAGTATGTCTACATATTTATACATATGTATGTAAATACATATGTAGATTTGTATATAATATATGTTTAAATATGTATGTGTAAAAGTATTTGAGAATGTGAATTTCATGGGATCCTGCTATATCCTTTGACTTTAGATTTTTTTCAGATTTTTCTCTTGACTGCAGTATTTGAACGAGGATATAAATATCCTTGAAGGTGTCGCTGCGATTTACAGATTTAAATTATATAATTTGCATTGCTTTGCTGTGCAAATTGATCAATTAAATTGGCAACAATGCTCTCAATGGGCATAAAAACGCAATACATGCAAAATTACGCAGATATAAACACATAGTACATATCTACATATGAAACATATTAAGTATATAAAAATATATATGTATGTAGTTTTCCACTACTGAACTTTGAGGTTTTCACCAGATTTTCCACTATCACCAACTAAATATGCTTATCTGGCAGCTCATCGCCACGCCTCCTTCCCTCTGGCCATTGAGACAACAACCAAACAAAGCATGTACAGTTTTTATCAGCACACATACCTACACACACGCACACAGTAGCATTGCTAGCTAGAAAATAAAAACACAATTTATAAAACTGCATCAAGCATTTGTTGTCCAAAAAAGTAATAATGGCATATTATAATAATAAATACGCCGACAGTAACAACAACAAGTCAACATGCGATGTTTAAATTACGTAACACAAACTGAGACCTGAAGTTGTCTATACCAAAAAAAAAACGTATCCAAATTAATGGGCTCACTTTAAAAGGCTGCCTAGCAAAGGATACACGACTTGTGTAAGTAAAAGTTTTGTGGTCAAAAGGACTTACCCGTCTCCTTCATCATTTTCTCATCGTCGGTGAGGTAAGTCAATGGAGGAGGCAAGCCGGTGGCAGAGGAGGACATGGCAGCACTTTGCTGACGTGCTGCATTGGCCAGCTATAAAAAGCATTGAAAGAATTGTGATATTCCAATTAAAGAACTGTGGGAACAAAAGAGGTGTGGCAATTGTAATGTTGTTCCTACCATACGCATGGGCAGCTTCTTCAGGTTGTTCATCATTTTGTGTAGAGATAATATGTATGTAATGCAAAGAATCAATCAATGAGTCTAGGACTGAACAGTAATTTAGAACTCTGCCCACAAACAGCAACAGGCACAACAGCAGCAGTTGACTACGAACGCGCAACTAATTTCCAATTAGACTCCAGTAGTTGATTTTTGTGAGCGATCCGCAAGAAGAAAATCAAGATTTTAAAAGCTCTGATCACAGAAACTCACCACAGCAAGTGTGGTGTATAGTGCGACAAAACGTGGTAAATAAAATTACTCAACACATTTGTGATCGCATCCAACAAAAACAACCACCTGAAATCGTATACCATTTTCCATCACTGTTTTTTAGTTTAGTTCAAAAATAATAAGCTGTTGTCTGTTTTAAACGAATAATAAACAATTCACTTAAATAAAAAATATTAATATTATTAAAGTATAAATTAAAAACAATAAAAACCGTAAGACACATAAATGACGTCACTAATAATTGTTTGGATATTGTTTCAGTATTTTTAGGTCAACTCCATTAGACTATTACTTCATTTTTGCTCTGTTTTGTATCACTTAACATTTAAATTTATTTTCAAAATATGCATCTGAAAAGCCCATTGATATGAACTTTTTTACAGCTTTACTAATCATATAATTTTGAATCAATGTCAATTGTAACAGCTGCTCAACTGTTGAGTAACATATGGTTTTTGCGTCAGTGCTGTAAAGCGCACAACTACCATTTTGAGTCGCCGATTTTGACACTTCCGCCGGTCGCAGCTGTCAAAATTCTTTCTTTTCGTTGTTTTTACGACGGTAGTTTGGTGTAAGTTTCCATGTTCAATATAATTTCGCATTTGTTCTGCAATCATTGTTTATTTTGCGGTGTTGTTAATCAAGATGTATAGCGCAAATTGTGGCACACATGATTTAAGTGAAATTGCGCAGTGTTTTAAAGTTTATCTACAAGAAATGCAAACGCAAAAATAAACAAATGAAACGGAGCAAGAGCAAATTGCACCGACCCATAATATGTAAATATATGTATGAATATTGCTAATGATTGGAATTGTTTAATCGACAGCAGCCCGCACGCCCATTCAAAATGAAATTGAACCAGTTCGTGTCATCGTCCCGCAGGAAGAACCGCAAGCGTCACTTCCAGGCTCCCTCACACATCCGCCGTCGTCTGATGTCCGCTCCTCTGTCCAAGGAGCTGCGTCTGAAGTACAACGTGCGCTCGATGCCCATTCGTCGTGACGATGAGGTTCAGGTGATCCGTGGCCACTACAAAGGCAACCAGGTCGGCAAAGTCGTTCAGGCCTACCGCAAGAAGTTCGTCGTCTACGTCGAGAAGATCCAGCGTGAGAACGCCAATGGCACCAACGTCTATGTGGGCATCCATCCCAGCAAGGTGTTGATTGTTAAGCTCAAGCTCGACAAGGATCGCAAGGCCATTCTGGAGCGTCGCAGCAAGGGACGTTTGGCTGCTCTGGGCAAGGACAAGGGCAAATACACCGAGGAGACCGCTGCCCAGCCCATGGAGACCGCGTAAAAACTTTGCAGCAGCAACAATAACAATGATAAACAGTAACTGCAGCAGCAAACAACAAAAACAACATTCAATGCCAACGTCTCTGTTTACAGTTTTTACCGTGACGCTTAGTGTAATGAGAAAACAAAAAAGTGTGAAGTGAGAAAATCTCGCAATTCTTTTATAATAAAGAAGAGTTACATTTTCCCAAAAAAATTGTAAATTTAAATTTTGTTTTTGTGTTATTCATTTGGCTAGCGCTATATTGACAATGGTGAATTCAATCAATGATTGATGCTGAACGTGATATTAGCAGTTTTATTAGAGAAGTAATAATAATAGTGTGCTTTTTTAATTGTTTAGTTCTGAACATCTTTAGCAACTAAGTCTATTCCTATTGCTGTTTCAACGTAAATGATTCAAGTGAAGTACATAGACCTAATTCAAATATGCACTTAATTAAAACGTCATGTACTTGAACTATTAAAGGGTAGAGTTATGCTTTATATGATTATATGGCGGAGTAATTTGCCATTATCTTAAATCTTTGGCTAGCTACAAGTAATATGCAAAGAATCCGATTTTATATCTTACTTAAAGTTCTTAAAGCCTATTCAATTAGTTAAATCAAATGTCCCAAACGTGCAGTAGTTTTATTACACTAGCAGCGCCATCTATGGTTTGTGGCAACAAGCAGAAACTTGAATCGGGGCCGCATAAATATACCAAAAGTATTTTCAATATATTTCCCCAATACAGCTTGCGTACTTTTGTAAAGGGCCATTACACAATATCATTGTGTATCATCACTCTTTCCTCTTTCCACCGCTCGGTTTTCTTTGGTTTTTTCACGTTCAGGCCGAATGTTACGTTCGCCCCATGTAAAAACCCATAAGAAAAAAAGTCGGTTTTTCTACGTTCGCGAGCTACGTAGAAATAGCGAACGCACTTTTTGGGTAATTATGCGATATTTTGATCGATATGACAACGAAAAAGAGGTCACCACTAAACAAACAGCTGACATTTAAGTGCGCCAAGGTATGAAAATAGAAAAATAAAAATTTGATTTTGCTTTTTAAAGCAAATTTTTTAAATTTTAGATGACCCAAAAAACTCGAAAGCCGTCAATATTGTGGAGTGGCATCCACGAGGCTATGTTTTTCGAGTTATGGGAGGAGAAATGTAGTTTTTTTTTTGGCCAATCCACGAAGGCGCTCCACAAGGATGCCAAACTCCTCGTTATTAATTTAAAAATTATCTTTAAAAAAAAATTCGCTATTTCCAGGAATATCGCGATCGCAAAAACACCCATGCCGTTGCTAAAAGTAAATGTATTTATGTAAATATTACATTGCTGCAAGCAATTCTTTTCTTCTTGGCAATCACCTATTCTTCCTTCACTTCGTTAAAATCCTCATAAAAATCCTGCAATTAAAGAAAATTTTCCATTTTAAAATGCGCGTGCTGTTTTTTGAATTGTTCGCCAACTCGAGTTTACATTTGAACAGCTGATATTTCAGAGCGGCCATATTGAAAAATTTACCGTTGCCCATATTTCTCGGTTCGTGCAGATGGAAACCCCGAAACGGGACTTTAAAAAACGTAGAAAAACTGAGTGAGGTGGAAAGAGGCTATAAGCAATTTGTACCTAGTCTAGTAACCAAGAAATATTTTTTTTTAACAAAGCTAGCGGTCACATTGTTTCATTACCGTTTTGATTATTGAGTCAAAAACTGCCGCCATTGCTTGACAATTTCTTCGTATATTCGTAAAAATATTTAAGCATGTCTGAATCAAATTCATTTAATGACTTTGTGACCTGTCCTTACGACAAAGCTCACCGGGTGCTCAAGGGACGTCTGGCAAAACATTTAATCAAATGCAGTCGTAATTTGGGAATATCAGAAGAATGGATCATTTGCCCTTGTAATACCACGCACCATATTAAGCGGAAAGATTTTGCTGTAAGTAAATAAAAAGCATTTATAATATTGTGGACTTTGACGCATGTTTTCATCAGGAGCACCAGAAGGAGTGCGCAGATGCTAATTGGTTGAGGGGATCAAGATCTAAATCTGGCGACGGCAACGGTCAACAATCAGCAAAACCAGTGTTGGTAGAGTGCGATGAGAACTGGGATGATGAGCCCCCCCCGTAGAAGCCTATGACCCAAGCGTCTATTGCGAAGAGAATGCTATAATACGCACGCTACAAGGACATTCAAAGGCAGCACGCAAGGAGTTTCGAGAGAGCGAACGTCGTCGATTAGCTAATAAGATGTAAATTTGCCTACACAAAAATTGACTATGTAATTTGAATTTACTTTAATTGTGCTTTAAAATAGACAGCGTCCCTCATTATTCTTTAATGTTGGATTTATCCTTGATTACATTTTCATCTTATTATTTAGCGCTGTCGATTTGGAAGATTGTATGGTGCTGAACGATTTGATGCTGATGTGATTCTTGTGGGAATTGGCATTGCTTGAGGTAAATTTATATTGTCGTTGGCAGTATCATCATCGCTTTGCTCGTCTAATAATCGTTTACGCTCCTCTTTTACAAAAGCTTTGCGCTGAGCTGGAAATATTCCCTTTGCTGACCGGAGCACATTTGCATTGGAAGCGTATGCTTCAGGATCGTAGTCGGGCACATCATCGTCGTCCCAATTCTCTTCAGTTTCGATTTTCTCGTGCTTCGTATCTTCATCGAGTTCGGCGGGCGCATTGTGCTGATAGTGCGCAATTATTTTGCGATCGTCGCAAGTTTTTGTGTGTTGCTGCATAAAATAAAAGTGAAAGTATTTAGTGCTTCATTTAATTGACTTTTAAATTGCGACTTACAAAAAATTCTGGTTCGGGTATTAAATGCGCCTTGTTAAAGGGACACACCATTAGTTCGATCTCATCTTTAAAATATTCGCGGCATTTGATAATGTGTTGCTGCAGTTTTTTGCGCAGCATTTTATGGGCTTTGTCGTAGGGACAGTACACCATATCGTTTGGATCCATATCAGACATTTTGAAATCGGTTTTTATGCAAATTAGTTTTTAATAAATGTGTGGTTCCGCAACTTGAATGTCAACAAAAAGTGTAATGCGATATTATGGAATAAATGGTCGCACTGGCTGTTTGGTTTTTGGTTTATTATGATATAAAGCAGTTGTGATAAGTGTGTAATTGGAAATTTAAAATAATTTTTGGCGAATATTCAAAAGATAAATAAACTAAATAAAATTGTCTCTAGTTTATAAAAACTACAAGCAAAGAGCTATTTGAAAAGTTGTTCTATTTAGAAAATCAGTATATTTTCAAAGTCAAGTAGTATATTTCTGAATCTAGCTAGTGGCCACACTGAAATAGACAATTCATTGACAAATATTTACAGCTGGAAGGAAAACAGTAAATTGTAGTTTTTAAGTTTTATAGGCTCAGACTAAAGCAATAAACAAATCAACAAGATGGGCAAAGGTTTCAACAACTACATGTGTAAGAAATTCTTCCACCCGGCGTCCAGAGACAACCTTAAGCGGGTAAGTGACATTCACTTAAACGTTTATGTTTTGCACTCTCATAATTAACGTTTTTACGTATTTTATTTCGATGTTTTAGGTATGGATGGCCGAGCAGCAAGCGGAGGCGTACAAAAAGAAACAGGAGGAGCTGCGCACACAGTACGAAAAGGAACAGAATCTGCACGAGAACAAAGCAATGCTCAGCAAGGATAGTAAGGACAAGTTAAGCGTCAATTTTATGTACGAACCGCCGCCAGGCGTTCGCAAGGAGCGTGAAAAGGACGACAACGAACCAGAGTACAAATTCGAATGGCAGCGCAAGTACAATGCACCCCGTGAATCCTATTGCAAAGGCGACACGGAGATCCGCGATCAACCCTTTGGCATCCAAGTGCGCAATGTGCGTTGTCTCAAGTGTCACAAGTGGGGACATATCAACACGGACAAGGAGTGTACCATGTACAGCATATCGATGAGCGAGGCACGTAAACTACACTCGGAATCAGAGGCCAACGATATTATGTCGAAGAATGTGCTCGAAGAGCAAATGAAAGAGGACGGATTGATGATGAAAAAGTCTGCTCTGGAACTGCAGAGTATCAAAGACGTGCAGCAGCGGCATCAGCTGGTGCCCAGCGATGAGGAAGACGAGGAGGCAACACATGCGGCCCGTCAACAGAATCCTGAATTGCTGTTTCTCAAGTCACTGAGTAAGAAGCAGAAACTAAAACTGCTGAAGAAACTGGAGAAGATTGAGCGCATGAAACGCAAGGGCGAGAAAAAGTCATCGAAACCAAATAAAAAGAAGACCAAAAGAAGGACAGTAAGGACGTCAAAAAGAAGAAAAGCAAAAGATATATAGAGAGCAAAAGCGATAGCTCCTCTTCATCATCGTCCTCATCTTCTGACTCCGAGAACGAAGCGTCCAATCGTCAAAAAACCAATCGAGAGAGATCTCGCTCCCGCAGCCACCAGAGGGAAAATCGCATTAGTCGACGCAATGACTCGAAGGCCGCTGAGGATACCCACAAACGTAGCAGGGACAACCATCGCAGCAATGGACATCGTGACAGATCACGCAGTCATCATAGAGAGGAGCGACGTTCCCGAGAAAGACGTCAGTGTTCCCGCAGTCCAGATAATCGTCGGGACCGAGAGCGTCGGGAGCGCGATAGGCGCTAGTGTTAAGAAGCATTTACATTTTTATAATCAAACCGGTAAAAACCCGCCAATATATCATTTAAAAGTTTTTAAATTAAATCTGACAATATTGTTTTTCATCTGCATTCTGGATAGTTTCTATTTTAATTAGTAAGACCCAAATTCTAAATGTTACACTTGCAATTTTTCATTTTATAAATCGTAAGTTACATTAGAGAGATTTTCCAGGTATTCCGAAAAGAAAAATTATTAGTTGTATTCCTTTTTTAAGAATAGAAAAATAAAAGTCAGTTACAATTAATTAGCTTCGCTATAAGACTTTATTTTGCCGCACAAATGAATGAAATTCGCAGAAAAGTTGGAGGAAAACTTTTCGATAGATACATTATTGGCTATTGGGGCTTCTCCCCTCTCCATATGGTGTATCGAATGTTTTGCCACAGATAATAGTAAAAGTTGCATATAGTTTTGCCTTTAAATGCGAGCCAGAGGCGTGGTGGTGCTGGAACCGGCGGACACACAGAGCTCCGCGCCATGATTGCTGCCGGTATCGCGCGAAACGCTCTTCACGTGTATGTGACTCTTGAGCATGGCGGCTCTCAGGATTAGCATACGTGTGTGGCGTTGATACTGTTTGCCCATCAACAGGGCACGCTCGAACGTGCTGTTGCGCTGATCCGCCTCCTTGGCGTAGAGTATCTTGTTGTGCGAGTCGATGCGCGCTTGAATCTGTCCATCCAGTATCAGTTGCATCACCTCGTTTTCCAAATCGCCCACCGTTGAATTGAAGGCGATGGCCATTTTGTGCATATCCGCCGACATATAAGGACTAAAGTATTGGATGAGCGCCCGATTGCGTATCTTGGTGTAGAGTGTGCTGACGTGTGGAGCTATGTACATGTCCACCAGCAGATTGTCGCGAATCTCGTCCAGCAGTGTGAGGCAATTGGCATATTTGCTTTCGTAGAACTTGAAGATAATGTCACGCAACTGTGGCTCCAGCTCCAAAAACAGCTTGAACGATGTGGATGCAATGACCAAACGCTTCAGTTCCTGTCGATCAAAGGTCGCCAAGGCGCAGAGGCCGCCGTAGACGGCAACATTGCTGGTGGAGATCATTTCGGGGAAATCGCAATGATCAAAATTAGCAGACAAAAAATGCTTGGCTGCCGCTTTGTATTTCTTTTGCTGTAATTCCGCCAAACCGGCGGCGCACTCCAGTCTAGTGTGCACCTGAGCATTGGCCTCCTTCGAGCCTTCGGAAAAGTCAGGTGTGCTCTCCGCCTTGGAGATGTAGCTCATCACATGCGCCCAGTTCTTTAAGTAGATGGACACTTTGATGACATTCAGACACATATTGACCACATGCTTGCCACTTGTGCAATAATCGCGAGCACGTGAATAACACTTCAGGGCATTGGTTAAATCACCACAGCTCAAGTAGTGATCAGCCAAATCATCGTGACCACGTCGAATGCTCTCCTTTATCGAATTCGATTTATAGTTTTTTAGATCAGAATCGAGTTTCTCCAGTTTTAGTGCGGCCTTCTTCACCTTTGTGTCCACCCAGACGGCGTCGTAGGCAAAGGCATCCTTCTCGCCACCAGCACTATTGCCCTGAGCCGCAGCAGCAGCGGCGGCAGCCGGTTGAGCAGCAATATCCGGCAGAGCGGCAACTGCAACAGCAGCTGCTGCTGCGGCGGCAGCGGCTGCCTGTTCACCTCCAACGGCTCCTGCAGCTGCAGCAGCAGCGTTTCCGGCGCCATTGGCTGCCTGCAAATCGCTGAGTCGCTTATGCAGCATTTGATAGACTTTAACGTTGTATGTGGACTGAACATAGGTGATGGCCATTTTAAGTGCTTCCAGGGCGAACAGTGGACACACGTCGGCAACGTAAATCAAACGATCGAGACGTGCAATACCCGTGTATTGATTAGCATACACTTCCAAGTCTATGGTGGGATTCTCCACCACAATTTGAAGCTCCTCATTGTTTTCATTGTCTTCGTTTGGTGGCGCATCAACTTGCATTGGCTCGACGGCATTCTACGAAAGAAACAAAAGAATGCAAGTATGGGACAACATTTGCGACCAACTAATTAATTAATTACTTACCTGCAAAAGCGGCGGCATGGGCAGCACTGGCATCTTGCTACGTTTTGGAGAGCAAGCGTAATTTGGAAAAAATTATTAAGCTGCTTTGATTTTGCCAATTTTTTTTGTTGAGCTATATCGAGTAATGGTTGTTATCGATACACGATATACAATACATTGTTGATGTATCAATTGTTAACCGGATATTTATGTTATCGATGCATTGTTTATCATCTCAAAGAGTAGCGCCAATAAGCAAGAGCACTATGTGAAATGGTGAACAAATTTTTATTTTTTATTGTTTCATCTTTTATTATTATTTATTATTTATTTTAATATTTCAAACCTCTTAAGTACAATTTTAATGCAGACACAGTTGCTTGTCTTTCTAACAGCTGATAAGGAACTTGTTCATTTGAGCAGTTCAGCTGCGTCGCTTGTTCATTAATTCATGTGCAACCCAACACTGCAACGGTAAACGTTTTGTTTATTTTCCTCAATAATTGTTATCAAGGAAAAGCAGTGGTATAAACTATTTCAAAATGTCAAACATAACAGCCGCGGTGATTGCCAACCGCAATAAGAAGCATTTCCTAGGAGTGCCGGCGCCTCTTGGCTATGTTGCCGGCGTGGGACGAGGGTAAGTTTTCTCATTTCATTTTAATTTTGTGTGTAATATTAATATTTAAATTGTGTATTTCAGTGCCACTGGCTTTACCACACGTTCGGATATTGGTCCAGCGCGTGATGCCAACGATGTGTCCGATGATCGCCATGCACCGCCTGCCACCAAGCGTAAGAAAAAAGACGAAGAGGAAGAGGAGGATGAAGACTTGAACGACTCGAATTACGATGAGTTTAGCGGATATAGTGGCTCACTGTTCTCTAAGGATCCCTACGATAAGGATGACGAAGAGGCGGATGCCATCTATGATTCCATAGAGAAACGCATGGACGAGAAACGAAAAGAGTATCGCGATCGACGGTTACGCGAGGATTTGGAACGTTATCGGCAGGAGCGTCCGAAGATTCAGCAGCAGTTTAGCGATCTGAAGCGTTCGCTGGCCACGGTCACCTCCGAGGAATGGTCTACCATACCCGAGGTGGGCGACAGTCGCAATCGCAAGCAGCGAAATCCTCGTGCCGAGAAATTTACACCATTGCCCGACAGCGTGCTATCCCGGAATCTGGGCGGCGAGACGACATCCTCATTGGATGCCAGCTCTGGCTTGGCTTCCATGGTGCCTGGCGTGGCAACTCCTGGCATGTTGACGCCCACTGGGGATTTGGATTTGCGTAAAATTGGACAGGCACGTAATACGCTAATGAATGTAAAGCTATCACAGGTATCGGACTCGGTGACGGGTCAGACAGTGGTCGATCCCAAGGGTTATCTAACGGATCTGCAGAGCATGATACCCACTTATGGTGGCGACATTAACGATATCAAGAAGGCGCGGCTCTTGCTTAAGAGTGTGCGCGAAACGAATCCCAATCATCCGCCAGCTTGGATTGCGTCGGCTCGTCTGGAGGAAGTCACCGGCAAGGTGCAAATGGCACGAAATCTGATAATGCGCGGCTGTGAGATCAATCCGCAGTCGGAGGATCTTTGGCTTGAGGCAGCGCGTCTCCAGCCGCCCGATACTGCGAAAGCTGTCATTGCACAAGCGGCTCGCCACATTCCAACGTCGGTGCGCATTTGGATAAAGGCTGCTGATCTGGAAACGGAAACCAAGGCGAAGAGACGCGTTTTTCGTAAGGCTCTCGAACACATACCCAACTCGGTGCGTCTTTGGAAGGCGGCTGTGGAGCTGGAGAATCCTGATGATGCGCGTATTTTACTATCACGTGCTGTAGAATGCTGCAATACGAGTGTGGAACTGTGGCTGGCCTTGGCACGCCTGGAGACATATGAAAATGCACGTAAGGTGCTGAATAAGGCACGTGAGAATATACCAACAGATCGACAGATTTGGACAACAGCAGCCAAGCTAGAAGAGGCCAATGGCAACATTCACATGGTGGAGAAGATTGTTGATCGTTCGTTGACATCGCTGACCGCAAATGGGGTGGAAATCAATCGAGATCATTGGTTCCAGGAGGCCATCGAAGCGGAAAAATCGGGCGCTGTTAATTGTTGTCAGGCAATTGTAAAAGCTGTCATTGGCATTGGTGTCGAAGAGGAGGATCGCAAGCAGACCTGGATCGATGATGCCGAATTTGTAAGTACATTTGTTAGTAACCTTTTTCATTTTGTTAATTGCTGCTCTCTCTCTTTTCTAGTGCGCAAAGGAGAATGCTTTCGAGTGCGCGCGAGCTGTTTACGCTCATGCACTGCAGATGTTTCCCTCGAAGAAGAGCATTTGGCTGCGTGCCGCATACTTTGAGAAGAACCACGGTACGCGCGAGTCTCTGGAGGCTCTGCTGCAACGTGCTGTGGCCCATTGTCCCAAGTCGGAGATTCTTTGGCTGATGGGCGCCAAGTCCAAGTGGATGGCTGGCGATGTGCCCGCAGCCCGAGGCATTCTCTCGCTAGCGTTTCAGGCGAATCCCAATTCCGAGGATATCTGGTTGGCTGCCGTCAAACTGGAGTCGGAGAACTCGGAGTATGAGCGCGCTCGTCGTCTGTTGGCCAAGGCACGTGGTTCGGCACCAACACCGCGTGTTATGATGAAGTCAGCGCGTCTCGAATGGGCGCTGGAACGTTTCGATGAGGCGCTGCGTCTGCTGGCCGAGGCAGTCGAGGTATTCCCTGAATTCCCCAAATTGTGGATGATGAAGGGCCAGATTGAGGAGCAGCAGCGACGTACAGAAGATGCGGCCGCCACTTACACATTGGCACTGAAAAAGTGTCCCACTTCCATACCGCTGTGGATACTGTCTGCTAATCTCGAAGAGCGCAAAGGTGTGTTGACCAAAGCACGTTCGATATTGGAGCGTGGACGACTACGCAACCCAAAAGTAGCCGTGCTTTGGTTGGAGGCAATACGTGTGGAGTTGCGTGCCGGACTCAAGGAGATTGCCAGCACAATGATGGCGCGTGCGCTACAAGAGTGTCCCAATGCTGGAGAGCTGTGGGCCGAGGCGATATTCATGGAGACGAAGCCGCAGCGCAAGACAAAGTCTGTGGATGCGCTCAAGAAGTGCGAGCACGATCCGCACGTGCTGTTGGCTGTCTCCAAGCTGTTCTGGTCGGAGCACAAGTTCTCTAAATGCCGAGACTGGTTTAATCGCACGGTAAGCAAATGTGAATTTATTTGGTCAATTTAAATATTTTAATTTGAATAATTTTTAGGTAAAAATCGATCCGGATTTGGGCGATGCTTGGGCGTATTTCTACAAATTTGAGTTGCTGCATGGCACGGAACAACAGCAACAGGAGGTTCTGGAGCGTTGCATTGCCGCCGAACCCACGCACGGCGAATCGTGGTGCAGTGTGAGCAAGTGCATACGCAATTGGCAGTTCAAAGCTCCCGATGTGCTGCGTGCAGTGGTCCAGCAGTTATCCATACCCATCTAAGTACAGTGTAGGTCGGTTATGTGCTGCAACGCTACAGTGAAAATTCATATTTGTAAGCAAAAAATTTAATTTAGATGCGTGATTTAAAAAAAAATAAGAGTAATTCGACAGTTCAGCTTAAAGATTGCCAAAAATTAAAATAACTCATTTCCTAATCAGTTAAAACAACAAATAATTGACAATTTATAAGCGCTATAAAGTTTTTTCATTAGTTCAGTTTTATAATCGGATAGCAATCATTAGCCAAATATTATTTTAGTAAACATGAATTGTACCTCGTTGATTTCTGCCTATTTGCGAATTTATGCTGTTGCCGCATATAACCAATGTTTACTGTACAACTCAAGCAAACTACTCTTTATAAGTGTATTATATATTCAATAAACCATTTGCCATCCTAGCGATGCATTGTGTAGCCCTGAATAATGCGAAAGATGGCTTTGCTGTGCTTGCAGACGAATTCCATAAGGAACAGCAGAAAGCTGAGACCAGCGCCGCAGGCAAAGATGCCAAATGCGTAGCGACATTCGGTGAGGCCGATGGACACGAATCCTCCAACGCCACTCTCACATTTGGGTTTCTGTGGTATCCACTTGCGATCCTCACGATTCACTAGACTCACCTCGCGTTGCCAACGAAGTCTGAAGAAAAGATTTTATTGATTTCTTTATTTCTTCGCTGTTCTGTTACTCACTGTCTGCGAAAGAGCTCCTTGTAGGGAAAGTTCTTGCGGGTTGGTATCGCCAGCATGGGTAGCTGAAACGGTTCCAACTCCATAAGACCACACTTTTCCGGTTCACTGAACGTATCGCTGACAATTTGATAGCCCGCCTGCAACTCCACCTGATAGGCAAAGAGTCCAGTACGCATCTTCTCCATCCCCGTGGTGGGTCGCATATAAACGTGATCGCCTTTGATGGCAATCTTCTTGTGATACAGACTCTTGGTCACCGGATCAGTGGACTCGGTAAAATATATCTTATTGTATTGTGTATCCTGTACGCCAATTTCTAGCGGTGATTGTCCTAGATCACCCAGTGATTGAATCGCATCGGAGGGACTCTGCAGCAGTGCCACAATATTGGCCGAGAAGGAGGTAAAGAGAAACACGGCTGCCACAAATGTGGTAAATACGATAATGCGTCCCGAGCGATTTCTCACGTCTACATAGAATCCCTGTTGGCACATGGCGCCCCAGGCAAAGTTGAGTGAGTCCAAATAGGACATGGGATGCGTGTGTGGCGAGAAGATCATTTCCAGCATCATCACCACAATGGTTATGATCAACAGCATCAAGATGGATATCCAGACATCTAGTTGAAAAGGCATCGAAAAGATATTCGCCACTGCGGACAGTGAAGGCTGTCGAAACATAATTCCAGCTCTCACGCGATAAGTTTCGGCCACAAAGTCGACCAAAGCTATGCGATCCAAGCGCATGAAGATCGCCAATTGGGCAAAGTCCAGTTCGTAGCGCTGAAAGCGACCCATCAAGCCATCGAAGGAGCCATTTGGTTGACGCCATCCATAATTCACAGTTTGGTAAGTATTATAGCTAAAAGATGGAAAAGAATAGAGTTTGTTTAAGAAATGATTGGAATAAGCTGAGTATTATTTATACATAACAAGAAATTAGAATACATTAATGAAATTCATTAAAATGTTATTATTAATAAAAACATTATTTTCATTTATAATCCAAAAGTTTGTTACAAGTTCAAGTAATTTACAATTTAAATTAAGATGTGTTAAACGGCAAATTAATATAGTTTAATAAAATTGAAGATGTGTATAACTAATAAAAAGTATTTGAAAGCATTAAAAAGATTTTCTATAAAAAAACAACAAATCCTACAACTGAGTCATGTTACTAATAATAATTACACATACTATTATTTCAATTGATTAAATTTAGACACTTAATTTTACATTGGTATTGTAAATTAACAATATCAATTACGACATATTTAAACTGTTCAATAAATGGATTGACAATAAATGACATAAATAATTTTTATTAAATAACGTGTTCTATTCTAATTCAACTCTAATGTTGTATGTGAACTAAAACCATTTAGTCAGTTTACTTACTACCAATAAATATGATAAAAGGAGGTCAAAGCGAGTATTTTGATTTAAACAAATTTAAATTTTAAAAAACAAACTTCAAACAAGTAAGTAATACTTGATTTATTCAGAGTTTAAGTTAGGTAAAATTTCAATTAATTGAGTAATACTTAAATTACTTAATGTTAAAACCCAGACAAGATAAAATATAATACAATTGGACAGTTTCAACTAACGTGTATCTAAGTAATATTTCAATTACTCCGAGTTGAGTCAACTTACCTCATGTTCAAGCGATTGGCTAGCTCGAGCATTAGGCGATGATTGACTTTGGATATCGTATCGATGTGCCGCAGTGACATGTCCTCGATGTCGATGAACAGATCGGGAAAGGCAATCACTATGGCCGTGTTGAAGACAATACCCTCCAGATTCTGTCGATACGTAATCGCCGAGCCATAATGCTGCAAAGCATGAACAACATGTCGAGCATTGCGCAGATTTTGACCAACGATGCGACGCTTCAAGGGCTTCCAGGCAGCAACTTTGTAGACATCCAGCAGGCTGGCCGTAAAGTGTTCCGTGTCGTTATACCAAAGAACCTTCAGTTCACTGTCGGGTGGTATAAAGATCTCAGCGTCCTCGAGCAGCTCGACATCCGGCAGATGCTGTGAGAGCAGCAACCAATAACGGTTCGTCGTAAAGTAATTATGCTCGGTGGCAGCGGACCAGCGCAACAGATTTAGGGCACAGGGACTGGTGAACTGCAGCAGCAGGATGCCCAGTTTGTTGGCCAATGCGGGCAGCTTGAATGACAGCTGCCAGTGCGTTGCATTGTCGACGTCCGGAAAGCTGCGTGGTGGTGGCGCCTCTGGAGTGTCCGTCTCATTGTCGGCATGACGCAAATCGTTCAAACAGCGCTCCGTGATGACCTGCACATAGAAATTGTGTGCGGCAAAGTGTTGCACCAGCAATTGCAAATGTATGGCAGCTGTTGCAAAGGGCATCCGAATAGTTGAGATGAATGGATGGTTCATAAATTTTAGGATGTGATGTGGAGATGGCGGATGGGGGATGGGGGAGGGAGACATCCAGCATTCACAACTCACCAATGTCCGCGTGACAAACAACGAGCAGCAGACTGTGCACGCCATGCTGGCGATAGTAAGCGACTAGCATTTCCGGCAACTGATTGCCCCATGAATCGCCTTTGACCTCGCGCGTTTGCCGCTCCGGTTCTTGCTGTCCGCGGGGGATTGCTCCGGCAGCTGCTGGTGACACGTGGACTGACATTGATGTCGCTGCCGTCGCTGCCGTCGCTGCCATCGCGGCTGTCAGCAGGCAGAGTAGCTGTCCTGGGAATATTAACGAGTTCATGCTAGCGACTCCGGCTTTTGCGTGGTCATCGCCACGGCTGAGAGTCGCCTTTTATAGCCCGCGTTAAGTCATTAACTATAACTGCATTTAAAATACAACAAATGGCATTAAAATTATGCATTGATTACGCATTGGCGTCCACATTCAGTTGCACTTTCATTTTTACTGTCATATAACGTATACGACGTGATGGCCATGCAATTTGTAGCAATTTTCTGACGACAGCTGCAATTGGTCGACGATGGCGTTTAATTGGTCAACCAAGTGCCACTGAAATTGCCCAGCCAAAGTCAATTACGTGCCATTGATGGAAACTTACGGCCATCCACCCATTGAATTGGTTTATGGCAATGCAATAAGTATACGACGCGTGGGTCTTATACTTGGCTGACTTCTTTGATTGCTTGCTGGATAAGCAGGATAAAGCGTGGCGGAAGTCTACTTTAATTCTGTTTTGAAATACTTGCAACGGACCAAAACATTGGCCAGCGGAGTAATCAATTTAATTGAGACTGCTCAAAACGATGAAATGCCACATGTAATAACTTTGAGCGGATGTGAAATGAAATCGTTGCGAGTCACGTGAGGCAAAAAGGGTAGTGGAAAAATGTAATGGAATACCGAAATGTCAGATATGAAGAATTTTTGTAAGTTGATAAACTTCAACTAAGGATAAATTCGATTCAATATTAGAGAATCTTTTCAATTTTATAAACCTTTGTTAAGTAAAAATGAAGTCAAAGATAGCTTTAGTGCAACATTACACATTAAACATGTGAATAATAATGTTGCCTTATTTCAAAAAATGATAAAACATTAAAATACATAACGAAATTGAAAACTAAATCTGTATGAATTTAATACAAATAAATCAATAAAATATTACTTTTAATTTTCATTTATATTTTAAATTAAGTTTTATAAATTTTTTTTTCAGTTCATCTCAAAAGTTAGTTACTAATTAGCGCATATAATTATTCGGTTGTATGTTAATCACTTTACTTATGAAATTCCTATCATTGAATCACGCAGCTTTCGAACACCTCTTTTAGACAATGAAGAATGGTTCGACTAACTGAGTTATGATTGAAAACACTTCAAGTTAGATAAAAACTATTTAGGAATTTCGAAAGATAAGACAATTTAAAAACATTAATCTAGTATTTTGGTCTTACCTTAAGAGTTTGGCATTTTTAAGACTAATGGTATTAGTTTTAAGAGTTTGTTAATTGGAACAGCTCTTGATTTTAGTCTTTTTTAGAGCATTTACGTTTATATTAATAGTGTATAGTCTCATTTCTTTTATACTATAAACATGTTGTCACTTGCAAAAAGAGATCCTCTTTCTAAAATAGCACTTTCCGTAATCTTGGACAAAGTTTCAATACCTTGCCATTATTTAAGTCTTGTACTGCGCACCTTTTGACACCTTCTCTGTCAATAACCCGTCTAATTGGCTCTAACTCCAATTTATCTTCTTTGACGTGTCGACTCGCGCTGAGAGCAGCGACAAAAAAAGAAATCCTCTAATTGATTTGAAAAATGGCGTAATAAAGATTGCAGCAGCACGCCCAGGCTCAACTTTGGCTGGCTTCCTTTTTGCCCAATCTGCTCTTTTCCTCAGGAAGTCTTGTTCTCTTGTCTCGTGACAGTTGCTAGACACAAACGTGTGATAATCTGGATCTTGGCTGTTTGTTGGTGTGGCAAACACACTAATGGCACCCACTTTGTACGGCAGTTTTCGACCGCTTTTCGCATTTTGCTTGTTGCCCATTTGTTTTTGCTTCCACCACTTTGCTTGTGTTTCTCTGTGTGTCTTTGCTGTTTCTTTCATTTCATGTTTTTTCTTTAGGGGGAACAGCAAAGACTACGGCCATGCTTCAATAACTTTTATCACTTTTAATTGGGTTTTTCTTTATAGTCAACGCATGTCTTATGCGGCCATAAGACTAACACATGTGCAGATTGTAATTGTGTTAATATGGGTGTGTGACCAGTGTGTGTATACGCGTGTGTATGTGTGTGTGTGTGTGTGGTGACAAGGCGTGTTCAGTTTGTGTTTCGGCTTGTTTCTGTGACAGCAGACTAATGCCACTGTTTCTCGTTGTTGTTCGCTTCAGTTGTTGTTCTCTTTTTTGATTGTTGTTTTTGTTGCAGTTGTTGTTGTTGTGTTGGCGTTGTCGTCCCGAGATTTTCATGCTTTCAATTTTCGTAATTGCTTCTTAATGCGCGTCATACGCCGACAAGCACAAACTTGCACAAATTTGCACAAGTTTGCTCTTTAACTCGTTGTGTCTGTGCGCAAGGAAAAGTAACTTTAAGTAATTTGCAACATTATCATACCCTCTCTGTGCTGCCTTCTAAAAAGGGTACAAACACTCGATGTAATTAGCTAAATGCAGCATGACATTTTTAAAATTAGGATTTTTTTTTATTTTCTGCTCTAAAGTTTCATAACAATCTCGAATACGAGAAACTTTCACAAAGCTTTTTCCTTTAGCATACTTTTCGGCATCATCAATCCTTCTAAGATTTCAAATGTTTTCATTAAATCTGAGTACAAGGTATCTAAAAGTTAGTCTTTCAACTTTGCACATTTTTAACTTTACTTTTGTTTGTGTTCTTTTTGTTCTCCTATTGTTTGTGTCTCTCATAAATAAATACAAACTTCGAGCAATTACCCTAACCTAACCTTAAATTGGCATCAAGCCGGAAAGTTTTATGTTAAAAATTAATAACATTTAGCAGAGCTTTCCTATTAATCATGTAGCATAAAAGCTTTGCGTAATATAATTACAAATCACATTTAATAATTCATATCTTGTATATTTACTTTTCCACTGTTTCCAATACTAAAAATAAGTTTATAAGGTTTTCTTTGTCTGTAATTGAATTGTCTTGGGCTATAATCTTATCTACAAAATATATTTTTAGCCTTGTGTTAATTATTTTTGGACACTAGCCAAAATTTATAAATCATGATTGTCTTTTCAATAGTGTGCGGAATTAGAATTTTGATTTATTGTTTGTATAATTATTCTCATATTTTTTTGAGAAATTACCTAATAGCATTTTACTCACAAAATCGTTGCCCATTTTACTGCAATTTAAGCTTTTATCGCCATCAATTAAGTCAACATAATATAACAAAGACCGCAGAGAAGTTGAGTTTTAGTTTAAATTTAGTTCAACTAATTTTCGCTGTCATTCATCGACAGCGTAAAAGCGCTGCTGCTGAGATGTTGCCACGCCACGCTAGAGGGCGCTGCTGTGCCATTAATCATGCCCGCTGCTTTTGGACATTTGCCCGTCATGTTCAACTACTTTGATAATTTTCACGCTACTGTTGTTCGCTTAATTTTTCATCGCTGTCACAGTGAAGATGGAGAATTTCCCTGGGCGGCTGCGGCGAGGGAGAGGAGATGTATTATGTTCTTGTGCTTAAAGATATAACGACTGAGCAGAGTTTCCTTTATCATCCTTTAAGGATAAAGTTGATTGCCCCGAAGGCGAACTGCTAGCATACGCTTCATTAGCTGGTCGCTTGGTCGCTAGCGATGCTGACTGGCAGTAAATATTAAAAGGACGCTCTCACATATCCGCAGCTTTAGCCTTGTCTGATTTTATTGAGCGTAAGTCAATGTAAACCAAAGGATAACCCCTCAAAGGATACACACATGGGGTCGGTCCAGTGCAATTATCGGAGATCTTTCACCTGACTGCACAGTTGGCAGTTGGCCTGATTTGCATAAGCCTCGCAGGCAACAAGCTGCTGTAAGCCTTTGACAATTAGCCAATATATTTTATTGGACCACTCTGAATCCGTCCAGCCATTGAATTCTTTCAAGTGTGTGCGTGATTGTGTGTGTGCACGAGGAGGGAGGGGAGGGGAGTGGCAGCCCTAAGCTAAATTGAAGTGTGCTCGATGTTTATTATGTAACCACAATGCGATACTTTGTGCTACCTTTTAGCTTTCACGCCTTTGAAATACATTTAATCCATCATTGCGCTCAGACGGTAATACACACCCACACACACACCTACAAACACACACAGCTACATTTGTATAGCGTATATCTTGTATATGAAAAGGTACAGTTAAACAGTCAGACAGACAGAGAATTGTTCGCCCGAGGGCTGCACGCTTATTCTGCCTTTCGTTTCGTTTCGTTTCTTCTTTTTGGCTCTGCCCACAGCTTTATTGAGTCCCGCTTTCAATTTGCCTGACGCCTATTCACAACCTGTTGAAAAGGTGCAAAATGTTGGCTGCTTCTTTGACTCGCTTTCCTTTATGTTAAGCAAACACGCTTAGGCAGCCTTATCAATCAAAGGCATCTGCCACACACACACACACACCCACGCACACACACGCACATAGATTTACATACATACATATGTTATTAATATGTTCCATTTATATGAAACGACTTGCGAAGAAACCTTTGGGCGACTCCTCAAAACAAGTTCCGATACTTGAAAATACTTTAATGTTGTTTGAACCTTTGCAATGGAATCTGAGCAATATTAAATTGTCTGTCAAGTCTAACATAATATAGATATATTTCAAATGTTGTCAGATTAATTCTTTATCAAACTCTCGATGTTTACTTCTAAGATACTTATTAAAGGCATTTTTATTGTACTCGAATTCTTTTAATACTTTTGACACGTGCTAAATAATTGGTTAGCTTTTACAGAATAGAAGTTGCTTTATCTTGACCACCATGGCGTATTCGTATTATTTTAGCCACCTAAAATTACTAAATATAAACTTGGTGGCAAAAATCGGAATTTACGCTTCTTTAATTACTGATTGTCTTATCTTGTAAGACGTATACGTGATATTTGTAGTGTCTGATAATTGGATCGATAGTAAACTTTAATATTATTGTATCAATTGAGAGAATGCTTCATCTCATGTTCACTAATTTAAAGAAATTCTGTTCAGAATTTAATAACAATTTTTTACTACTTAAATACTCAATTTATTGCGCAATTTTGTTATGAATTAATAAGCGAAACTCATTGCGTTGATAATAAACTTGAGTTTCTGCTCTTTATTTCATTATTAAATTTGCAGTCCATTAAGAAGAAGAGCACTTATGTATATTTTCAATTATCTGCTATAAAGTTGCATTAAAAAATTCCTTTTGTTTTATCTTTTGTGACGTATTTAAAATACTTGAACTGATTCGAATCGACTGCATTCATATGTCTGAATTGATAATAAACTGGAATACTTATTTTTTTCTCTTATTTTATGAATTGCGCACTTACAAAAACTATTTACAACTATTCAAATAATTTTATTTTACGATTTTACTTATCTGCCTTGGGCGTATACGTGATATTTGTGCAGTCTCCCATTTGCAATTTAAACTGGTTAATCATTCATAAGCTGCTTCCACCTGGAATGCGCATGGCATTATTTCGAATATGCCAATAATTTGGAATCAACAAGTAATTAAGGTTTATGAGCCTCACGCTCGAGTCCTGGACTCGTGTTGTGGCTATTCGATTTTGTCCTTTGGGGCCTATAAGAAATACTAGTACTAGTATAATTAATAGACGCTCTAATGCCTGCGAAAACTTTGGCCAGCAGCGTCGGCCCCGTGGAAGCCATTAATCATTATCTGGCGCCATCTAGCGGTAGGCGTTGCTAAGCATTTGCGCCTGACTTCAGCTTAGCTCATTTATCTGCATCAAATCAATTAGGGAACACCTTGGGACCGTGGCTCCATTGGACCGTTGGACCGTTGAGGCTTGGCCAACACATTCCGTTTCCTTAGAAATTGAGGCACCTTTTTTCCCTTTTTCCGTTTATTTTTCTTCTTCTGCTTTCTGCCATTTTGTTGCTGGCGTTGTCCCTGCTGTCGACTGTTGTGTTGTTCCTGCTACGTGCCAATTTGGCTCGTTTTGCTCGCTCATTCGTAAATCTAAACAAATCATCAATTTTCACAAATTATACGCGGCGCCTTCCCCTCATTGTCGCCGCCGCTGCTGTCGTCTTCATACCCAATCCCATTCCCATTCGGAGTCCCATCATCCTTATCCTTGCCGTGCTTTCAGCTGTGTCCTTGGACCTAATTGCTTTCGTTTCATTCACCGCATTTCCTGTTGTCGTCTGCGTCGCTGTTCATTTTACATTTCATTAATTAACGCCAATGGCCGTCGAACTTTGACATATTGAGCTTAGACGCCAGCCCTTCCTCTCCCGCTCTTTCGCTACCCTTGGGGACTCCCAATTCTACAGTTTTTTTGTATTCTCTTTTCGGCCTATCTATTGTGAGCACTCGAATTTAATGAACGAAACACTCCAATGGCCAATCACACAATGATAAGACAATTCTTAAAGTATTTGTATTTAACATTTAGGCAATATACTATATATATATATTTATTAATTTGTTCATCGATGATAAAAGTTTTTGAGATAATGTTAAATCGGCATTATCAGTTAGTCTAAGGCTATTTAAGCATGGATCGATGCCAAGACAATTGCTATTAGCAAAAATGAAGTGCATCTGTCTGCTATTGTTGGTTGTGGCTCCCGCTGCTTGGGGTCGTGTGCCCTTCCAGCCTCTGCCTGATGTGGAACTGCCTCCACTCATGGAAGAGGAGATCTACGAGCGTGGCATCTACCTCGATCCTCTGCCAGAAGCACGTGCCTCAGGTGAGTACTGAAAAGTGAATGATCCATTCATGGAACTGTGCTCAAAGTGTTGTCTTCTCTAGGCTGCTCTGTGACCATTCGTGGTGGCATGCCCAAGCCAGAGCCCGTGGTGCTTGAGACTGATTCGGAGAATATCTATCCCTTCAACGATGTCGGCGCCTTTGAGGTGGAGAACGGCAAGACTTTGCAGCTGTGGTGTCCCAGCGGCTTTACCACACACTCCGACAACGTGTTGACCCTCACTTGCGAGAGTGGCACCAACTTCAAGATCGATGGCACCAGCTACGCGTTCAAGGATTTGGCCTGCAAATCATGGCCCACCTTCAAGGCTGTCAAATCGGGTGCCACCTGCAATGGCGGTGTTGTGATTCGTGTTGGTTTCCAGATCACCACATCTCGCTTTGCCGAGCAGTATTCCGTCTGCTTCAACGAGGAGGAGGAAGTGACCCGTTACTCACGCCATGTGCTCTCTCCTGGCAGCAACTACTATGAGACCGGTGTGGATCGTATTACCTTCACAACTGGCGGTTTCTTCGATGGCAAGAATGTGGATAAGTTGTACACTCAGGTCACACAGCTGGAGACGATTAACAACGATCTGGGCGGTGATGCTGACAAGTATTTCGATTCGTCTGCCAATGTTTATCTGGCTCGCGGCCATCTCGCTGCCAAGGCTGACTTCGACTATGCTCCCGGGCAGCGTTCCTCCTTCCTGTTCATTAATGCCGCTCCCCAATGGCAGGTCTTCAATGCCGGCAATTGGGCTCGTGTTGAGGATGGCCTCAGGGCCTGGGTGTCCAAGAACAAGTTGAATGTCAACTGCTACACTGGTGTTTATGGTGTGGCCAAGCTGCCCAACAAGGATGGCGTTGAGACTCCTCTGTACTTGGCTCGCGATGCCAACAACAATGGTCTGATCCCTGTGCCCGCTTTGTATTTCCGCGTCGTCATTGAGCCCTCGACTCACAAGGGCATCGTCTTCGTTGGCGTCAACAATCCCCATTTGACTGAGGAGCAAATCAAGCGCGACTATGTGATCTGCAATGATGTGAGCGACCAGGTCACCTACATCAACTGGAAGACGACTGACATCAAGGCTGGCTGGTCTTATGCCTGCGAGGTCGCCGACTTCCTCAAGACTGTCAAGCACTTGCCTGCTCTGACTGCCAAGAATGGTCTGCTTATCTAAGTTATTACATGTATCAATAAACTCTGCGGTTATATCGAATATGCAAACATTGCGAGCATAACACTGGGAAATGGGAGTGACTCAGAAGGAGAAGGAAATAGGGAGAGGAAAGAGGCAGAAGGAAAAGTAGGAGCCACCACTTGAAAAATTTATGTAGATAATAACTTATTATCTACTGAGTATATTTTGATATAGATTTTCAATGAATTCCCCAATGAAGACACTTATTACTGTTTAAGGAATATTGTAGAAATTTTTGCGAATTCAACGACCATTCATCATAAGCAAATTTTAAAAGAAAACAATAAGAATTTACAAAAAATGTTAATTTGTTCGTAAACGTTATATTTACTTAATTTATTTAGAACAAAATTTGTATTAAAAAAAAAACACTCATTTTCAACTAGCAAGTAAGAATGTGAATAAGAATTGAAAAGCAAAAAATTCATTTTGCAGTTTGTTAATGTCGAAAAATTAACATAGGTTGTGCGTATACGTGATATTTTACAAATTTGTTTAGATGAATATTTGTATTACATATTTAAGTTAGCAAGTAAGAATATGAATAAGAACGGAAAAGCAAAAAGTTAATATTGTTGTTTGTCAATATTGAAAAATTAGTGTGTGCGTATACGTGATATATTTTCTATATATGTATTTAGAAAAACATGTAGAGTATAATATATAAAATGTATAACTTGACAAATAAACCAAAGTATAAGAGTTAATAATAGTACTAATATTTATATAATAGTTTGTCAATGTGGAGAAAGTCATTTTGAAATAATGTGCGTATACGTGATATTTAAGAGTATGTAGAAATTCATTTAAAGTAAGAAATTAAAGCAGATAGATAATTTGTTAGATTCAAAAATAACGAAATTGTTGTTTTGATTTAATGTATTTTGTGCGTATACGTGATATTTTCAATGTTTTTATTTAACGAAAATGCATATAATACTAAATATTTAAATTGAGATATGATTAAGAATTTGCTTAGCATTAAATAAAATTTATGATTGTATAAAGGGAAAATAGTATTAATTAAAATATTTTATTTTATATGTATGTATACTTAATTTGTTTGTAACGTGTTTAGAAGCGTTTAACTTATTAAAAACGATTATTTTGCATATACGACTATAACCAAATAAATAAGTCTTAAGTAAAACGAAGTATAGGAATACATTTTATTAAGGAATAGGACAGATTCCAACATATTACAAATATAGGTGCAGCCAGATGAGCATTTTATTCGTGGTGCTTATGATTATTTTTTATATATTATAACATATGTACACATTATACCGATAACAGGAACTTTGCTTCCAACAATTCATTTATTAACACAAACTTAAACAGACTTCAAAGAAACTTAAACCAACAGACCGCTGACGGAGAAGTTGGGCAGATGGCTGACCTTCTTGCGGAACTCGTTGACCTCGCAGGCATAAGAGTAGCCGGCGGTGATGTCGGTCTTCTTCCAGCTGATCCAGTTGATTCTGTCGCTGACATCGTCGCACAGAATGTAGTCACGCTTGATATCGTCGAGACTCAAATGGGGATTGTTGACACCGATAAAGACAATGCCCTTCCTAGTGTTGGGTTCGATGACCACACGGAAGTACAACTTGGGCACCGGGATCAAGCCATTGCCATTGTGATCGTAGGCCAAATAGAGACCCGTCTGATGGCCATCCTTATTGGGCAAGGTGGTGACACCCCAGACACCGGTCCAGCACTCCACATACTTCTTGTTCTTCGACACCCAATCCCTGACGCCATCCTCGACACGAGCCCAATTGCCGGCATTGAAGGTCTGCCATTGGGGAGCGGCATTGATGAACAGGAAAGTGGCACGCTGCTCGGGTGGATACACAAAGTCAGCCTTGGCACCCATGTGACCACGAGCGAGGAACACATTCTTGGCCGAGTCAAAGTAACGGGACGAGTCAATGCCCAAGGCCTTGTCGATGGTCTCCTTTTGGGTGACCTGTGTGTACAGCTTGTCCACATTCTTGCCGGCAAAGTAGCCACCAGGAGCAAAGTTGATGCGATCCACGCCAGTGGCATAGTTATTGCTTCCCGAATCCAGTGTGTGGTAGACATAACGTGTGACCTCCTCGTTCTCATTGAAGCACACATCGTATTGCTTGGCGAAACGTGAACCGCTCAGCTCGAAGCCCACATTGATCAAGGTGGTGCCACCGTTGCAGCTGGAGCCAGACTTCTTGCCCACGAATGCTGGCCACGAAGTGCACTTGAAGTCCTCGATCTCGTGCTCCTTATCGCCCACCTTGAACCGGGTGCCACCGACGCACTTGGCTGTGACATATTTGCCCGACAGCGGCGAGGCGAGTGCCGAGGTACAATGGAACTCAATGGTCTTGTCGTGCTCTACATCCACATAGCCGCTGGCAGAGAAGGGATAAAACTCCGAAGTGCCGGGCTTAATCAGCAAGGGCTGTGGGTTCTTCATCTCAGTGCTACGTATCTTAATAGAGCAGCCAGCTAAGCAAAAAGTTCGGAAAATGCAGTTAACCTCGTTATTCTATAGCTAGCTCAACTTACAAGCGCGGGATTCAAAAAGTTCCGGCTCCTGTGGTAGCTCGATCATATCGGCTGACCAGAGCAGCTCAGCATCTTGGGGCAGCAGACGTGCCTGGCAGCTGGCCGCCAGGCAGAGGAGGACAATGGCAACTGGACTCCACATGTTTCACTACTGATGGAATTTCCGAAAATCCAAGGTGCTTATAAATCAAAATCGGCCCAAACTGATTAGATCGACATTTGGCAGGGAAAACTTGACAGACACTTAACATCCCCGCAACTTTGAGTGCGATTATGAGTATGAGTGCGAATGTGAATATGAATACAAGTTATGAATACAACTCGAGCAGATAGCGAGAGTGTTCATTTTGCGCTCTCACATCACGTATTGCGCGTGCCAACGTGCGAACATTTTCGTCTTTTTTAGGTTCTTTAGTCTTATCATTTAATTAGTCGGGCCCATTCCCACTGTTAACGTCACTCCCGAGGCAAGTATCTATCTATCGATTTGATTAGCAAATATATGAAATTTGACTGAACCATGAGTGGTTACTTCCCTCACGTGTCCCACACGTTTAAAGCTCAAGTGGTTAGGGGAGCGGGGTTCATTTCATTATGCACAAAAATCAAGTGTTTATTTTTCGTTATTATTATTTAGTTGTTGTTTATTTTTTTGTTTTTATATCTCTGGGTATACATCAACTCACATTTAATGGTTAGTTTTTGTTTTGCCGGCACAACTGTACTTATGTACAATACCATAATATAATATTAATAATATTATTAGCGATATGATTATTGTTTGATTGGCTTTTGTTTTTTTTTTTGTCTTCACTTATTTACAATAATAATACACTTAAACATTTACAACGTTTACAACTACATTACAATTTTATTATTCTTACTTAGGACTGCTTATTGTTTTTGCTTCTCTACGGCTGGTTAGACTTTTGATGGTAATTATTCTTATAGCTATTGTTACGTTTTTAAAGCTTTTCATGCTGTGAAGCTACTCGAAATAGGGCGAAGACTATATTAATGAAGCAATAATTCAGAGAGAATCTTATCTGACATACGATTAACTCTTATTGCTGACTTTATGCTTATCTTTCTTTTTCACTTTCTTAATTCTTCAAGTAGGCCAGAAGAGAGCAAAGGATTTTTTTTTTTCATTCATTCAATTTACAATTTGTTTCTTTTAGAATGTTTTGTATTTTCAATATCTTTTTTGCGGATCTGTTCCCTGTTTATTTTACTGTTTATTTGATCCAGTTTTTTTCCACATATTTGAAAGTTTAACTTACTATGTTCCTTACTTTATGTACACCAATCTTGTATATTGTAATTTGGTAAACATTTTTAAATATCAGCTCTTTCAGCCGGTCAGATGTCAGATCAGTTTAAGAAAAGCACATTCTTTTGATAGAATTTAGTCCACTTCTTTAATATATGTACTGTTAAAGAAGAAACATCACCAATATCTAACAGACTCGATTTATTTTCTCTAGATTCTTTTTATAAAGTCATTGTTTTTAGTTTTAGAGATTGGTCTCTATATATTTTGCATAATTTATAGAATTTATATTTAAGGAAAGAACAATTTCTTATTCAGATACTTTAAGAATATGCAAATTTTTGCTGATATTGTGATTTTTTATGCTTTGCAAAGCCTTTTTTCAATTTCTTTGAAAGTTTCGTCAGTTCATTTGCGATTTTTGCATTTCTATTTCCTCTTTTACAGCATGCTTAAGGATACGAGAACTATAGACTGATATCTACAGAAATATAGCGACTTGGGCATAGATCTCCACGGCAACCAGGAGACCCATTATGGAGAGATTCACAGCGCAGTAGACGCGTCGCAATGAACGTCGACGTTTACGCTGACGTTGACCACAACATTTGCCACGGAGTCGCGTTCCAGTCTGCAGACGCTGTCGCGGATTATCGTCTTCGCTCCCGCTCCCGCTGCTGTTGCTGCTGACATCACTGTCGTCGCCACTTTCTCCGCTACCTCCGCCGCTCCCGCTCCCGTCGTCGTCGGTGGGTGACGTGGCAGTGTGACTCCCGCGCCCATTTGTTGCAGCTCCATTGTGGCATGGCGGCCAATGTCAAACCGACGCCAGCGACGAGCTGCTGTCATAGGCCACCAGCAGCGAGTCGTTCTCATCGCTGCCGCTGCCCGCACTTCGCTCCGACTCATTGATCACCTCCAGCTGCGTTTGCGGTCTGCTGATCTTGTACTTGTTGTGTCTTTTGTTTATCAGCACACTGCGTATATTGTTATTGGTGCGTTGACGCTGACCACGCTGACCCTTGACCTTCAGTGTGGCACTGCGTGTTCGCGCCTTGTGCACTCTGGCGCCCAGCATGCTGCAATCAGCATCATCCTGCTGCTCCAGCTCCAGCTGCTGCTCATCCTCATCGTCATAGTAATCGTAGTAGTCATCATAGTCGTAGCCCACGGCATCCTCATCTGCATCATCGTCATCTTCCTCGTCGTAGTCAAAGTCAAAGTCAAAGATGGCACAGCAACCGCTTTCCACCTCAACACTGTAGCGTCGCTGTCGCTTCGATCTCTTGCTCTCAAGATGCGCTGGCGAGGATTTGCTGTGAGTGCTTACGCTCTTATACATGGGAGCAAAAATGGCAGTTTTGGCCTGAGCAGAGGAGGAGAGAAAGAAGGCAAGGAATGAGAAGGAGAAAATGATAAGGATTAATAAGTTTAGCATTTATATATTTTGAAAGGCTGTCAATTATTTATTTATTTAAGAAACTCAGCAAAGAAATTACAATTTAAAATAAAAATTTTAAATTATTTCTTCATATGTATATCTGAAAATTTTATTATCATAAATCAGATCATTTAAATGAATTATTGATATGATCATTCTATTTTGCTATCTGTAGTTGATGTTCTATACAGTTTTAGTACAGAAAAGTCATTAACTAAGTTATTCGAAATACATTTTTATAAATGTAACTTTTAAATGCAATTAATAATGTCGGTTTCCTTCCTAAATATAGAGGGAAGGAATAAGAGAGTATGATGACACTGACATGTTCGAAGGTATTTACTTTACATTTATATATAACTCTACACTTTAAATTAAAGAAAAATAATTCTAAGTACCAAATGTAATAATAGTAAATACAAAGAAAATTATTGTCATTAAAGTACGAATTTAATAAATGTTTTTGTTTATTTGTTTCAGACTATTTGACTTGTAATTTAAAATGATTAATTTAAGAGCAGTTTACTTAAAGGATACAGATTTTTTAACTGCTTAAATACTATATATATTTTCAGTGCTTTTATTTTATTTGTGCTTAACTCACCTCTGGTCCGCGCCATGTAATTCCCGAACGTACCAGATTGTAAAAGCGGAGCACGCCCCACATGGCAAGCACCTGTTTTGATTTAGAAAAGTGAGAAATAGTTATTGATAAAGCATAAATGAAATGCGCAAAAACACTCAGACACACACACACTGTCATTCACAAATCACTATTTATCGAATCGAATGCACTTGTGATTGATGCGCAATTAATAACATATTTTCCTAATAACACAGACGTTAATGAATTTTAGTGGTAAACAGATTATGTATCAAATGCCATAAATAGCCATATGTAGATAAAAGAGAAGTACAATTTAATGGCAGTTTAATTGACATTATCAATAAAAATCACTCATACGTAAAAAGAATTAACTGTTGATAACATTTCAGTTCACCGGAGATTTTAATCACAATACACAACAACTTTTAAATTTTTTATAGCAAAACATTAAAACTTTTTCAAGTAAAAGTTTTGCAATGTTCAAGCTGAAATCGTTTAATAAGCAATTTTGTTTATTGGCTCGTAGCTATGGCCTCAAGGGAGAATTGTGCGATCAAATAATGGAGATTCCCAAACGTGATGACAGCTATTTTTTCACATTGCGCACTATACTGATTGGATTGTGCATCTACGGCGTGGTAAGTATTTAGAAAAATTGTATATTATTAATATTGGTATTTAATTATTTAAAAGGTGGATGCTCTGTTCTTTACTGTAAGATCTTATAGCAAGAGAAGCTTCATGCCGCTAACTCTATGGCAAAATGATAACTATCCTTTAATTTCCCCTGAATATGCACGATTTGTGCGCACGATTAATCGATTGGCTCAACTGCATTTTTGGGTCTTTCTGAGCTATGCTGCCATTAATGTAAGTTTGATAATGAAATATAACTAGCTGAGAAATAAGAAATAGCATTAGATTCTAAAGTTCTTTCGTTAATATAATTTCACTAAAAAACACTAAAGATAGCAATCCAATTTCAGTTTTGTTGCATTAGAGGATAATAAAACAAGTAAGATAGTTACAGTCGAGTGTGCTCGACTGTGAGATACCCGCTACCCATTTTGAATAAAAGCAAAATATTGTGGTATTTTTGGAAAAAATACAAATATACTTAAAATATACCCAACGGTATATTTGTTATATCGATATAGTACCACATTCAAAATATACCATAGACGGACAAAATTCCAGATTGTCGGCCAAAGCAACTAAGACATCTAGTACGTAGGCGGTTTTGCCCATACAAAAGTATTTCTTTAATAACTTCCACAATTTTTATCTGATCGCAATCCAATTTTCAGAAATCATAAATACTATATTTATTATTAAATACACCATTCGTAGCTGTAGCTTGTAAATAACGCTTGTTATGCGATTTTATTGATTTGCGGGAGCGGAAATGCTGTTGAAAAAAATTATAGCTCTATCTCTTATAGTCTCTGAAATCTAGGTGTTCATACGGACAGACGGACAGACACACAGACGGACAGACGGACAGACGGACATGGCTAGTTCGTCTCGGCTGTTGATGCTGATCAAGAATATATATACTTTATAGAGTCGGAGATGCCTCCTTCTCCTGCCGGCACAAAGTTATTATACCCTTCTACCCTTTGGGTAGCGGGTATAATGATATACCAAAATAATATGCAATAAACATTAGTTATAGGATTAGCTAACAAAAGTAATAACAAAAGTTAGTGCTATTTCTGATTTCGCAACTATATATTACGTTAAAATGTGATTATTATTTTTTCCTACAGGTTTCGCCTAAATTCATGTGGCCTTGGCTGACATATCAGTGCTTACTCATGGTCGTCTATATAGCGAAATTTTTAATTGATTCAGTAAAGGGCTGTTTAGACTGGAAAAACTTTCTAATCAATGAACTTTTCATGCATAGTCTGATCACTAAATTTGTCTATTACTGCAAGCTTAATTATGAGAAGCAGCTGTCGCCAAGTTTGGATGCTATTGAACTTCCTACTGAATTAAAATAGCCTAGCGATATGTAAAAATTCTTTAATGAGTAATTGAAAGTAGTAGAAAGTTTATCAAGTGGATATGCATATTTTATAAATTTTAGAGTGTTAAGTTTTGTTTTTATTTACATTAAATAGAGTTTTTATTACTCATTTATAACTCTAAGCTTTACTGCTTATTTTTGTTATGGTTTATTACCTCTTAGCAGCTTTTTGCATTTATTATGAAATCACCAAATAGTTCTATAAATAATGCAATGCTTTAATATTTGACGTCAGACACGCAAGGCACATTCACAACACAATAAATCAAACATACAAATTCACTTTCTACTTACATTGATAAAAGCACGAGCGATAAAAAACGCAACCTCGGCTTTACACATGGCATCGAATTGCTGCAATATGGGAGAGAAAACATGCAACAATTTAATTTAATTAAATTTATACTATCGCAAAAATGAATATTATTTATATGGAAGCTATTTGTAACTGAGACTCCAGGTGTCCTGGTAAAAATATGTAAACGGCTAGTCTGAAAAATGCAATAACAACAACAATAGAAGGCATAACAAAAGCGAAACGGACAAGGCAGACGACAGAACATAAAAACCCCAAAGAGAAAGAGAGAGTGAACAAAAATAAAATGCCACCCACTGTGAAAGTTTTTTTGTGTACCGGCGAACAGAGCGCAAAAAACATGAATTTTTACCTCTACAATTGCAATAAATTATGCATGAGGCGACAATTTTGTAACGTTTTGGTAGAAAAAAAACAACAACAGGAGCTGAAAGAGCTGCAACAACAACAACAACAACATCGACGGGAACAGGAACATGAGCCTCGCAGCACGTTCGTAATAGAGAAAGCCGCAAAAACAAATGTTGGAGACAAATATAAATTGTGGCAGGGGAAGCCGACGAGGGGCAGACAAAATGGCATGGAAAAATGTACAAGTCACAGTATCTATTTGTCCGTGTGTGTGTGTGAGTGTAAGTGAGTGTGAGTGCATGTGTGTAATAGGCCTCTGGCAGTGCTATAAGTATGGAAGAGTGGCAGTTCAAAAGAGTGAGCGGGAGAGAGAGAGTGGGAGAGTAAACTGGATGGAGAGCGGGGCAATGTTAACTGGAGAGAGCGTTTGAGAGCAAGTGAATGAACTGCATGTGTGAGTGTGTGTGTGTGTGTGTTGTCAGCTTTGTGCTATGCCGCCGCTTTTGCTGCTGCCGCCGTCGACGCTTTGCAGGCGGCGGACTCTTGAGTTTTTTTCCTTTTTTGCTCAACTATATACGCTTCATTAGGCAAAGCAGGTACTTTAGCTTCCTCATCAGAAAGAATTCCGCTTTGGGATTTTTAAATGAGGTTGAGTAAATAGGTACGAACCACAAGCTATTAAGGCTTAAGAACAAAATTAAAAGCTTTTTTTTTTAACAATTAGCTGTTATCTCAATTGCATTGGACACTTTAAAAAGTTTTAGAGCCAAATGTAAAGAAAAAATTTAATTTTCAATTTATATTTATTTATTTTGCTCAAGTTTACGGGAAAGTTATTTAAACTTTTCGTACTTTTTTGTAGCGAACAATTTAATTTCAGCTCATTTTCTAACTTGTAAGATAAAATTTGTATTTATTTCTTAAAATTAGAAACAAAGTTTTAGGCACTTGCAAATGAGGATGAGGAACTTTCTTAGCTTTGTGTTAATTTATATTTACCCAAATGAACAGAACTGAACCTTTTCACTGAATCGTTTTTGCAATGCTAAATTACAATTGGAAAATGAAGTCAGTTGTGCAGATATTGTTTGATAGGTACACTGATTAAAAGATTTGCATGACTGCTTCCTCTTTCATTATTCCAATCAAATAGTTTTACAAATTAGATAACTATCAAGAGCGTATTTGATTTGCCTCATTCCAAGCATGTTTTCCAACCAATTATTTGACATGCACACTGATTAAGTGAAGTGAATATATAGTGTTTGTCATGTATTTATTATTCTAATCAAATGCTTCTCGCTCTGAGTTGAAGCAAAAATAAATTGGTCTGTTGCTGCTCAAACACTATTTCCCATTTACCATTTTCAATTTATCGTAGCTTCTCCTTCGCTCGCTCTCTCCTACTCTTTTCTACTTCTAGCATAGCATATGCTTGGTGTTTGTGTTTACATTTCAATTTCATTGTCTGTGCTTTGCAGCGCATTCAACTGTCGCCAGCAACCGAGCATAACCTAAATCCTTTGTTTGATTTTAGCATAAAAAGAAGCAACTTTTACATATGTAACGGATTTGCCTTTTGTTGTTGTTTTCGTTGTTGTTGCTGCAGTTGTTGAACTCGTTATTGTTGTTTGTTTCCTAGTGCCTGGGCCCTTGTAATTTATTTGTTTGTTTTGCCAGATCTTTGTGCCTTGCTTTGCCTTTGCCTCCAATTGATTTATGCCAACGCGGCATTCAACAACTCTTATTGATATCACTCACCAGCAGCTCCCGCTGCGCCAAAGCTTTCGTGGAGTTATGTGCAAAGTCTGGGGGATTGATACTACTTTTACGAAGGACAAGAGTGGGTTGCCTTTCATTAAATAAATGGATCGCCCTTGGCGAAAAAGCATCTTAAATATGCATTAAAAGCGTTTGGCTGGCGCGCTAAATTCCCCAACCTGTCGACGATGTAGAGCGTTGCCCGCCCCCCCCAAAGGATTCTCACTTACCTTATTCACATGATCACGCAAAACATTCGAGTAAACCATGGCGACAGCTTCCAAGGCCATAAACGTAATATAGCCAATTATCCAGGGTACAATTAGGCCTGGGTTTTCCTGTGAGAATCAAACCAAAAAAAAAAAAACAAAAAACCGGTGAAACACAATATTATATCGCTCTTAGAACATTTTCACTTCGACAATAAGGTAAATGTGGTGGCGGGGGCGGGGAGAAGGGAATGGAAGGAGGCTGCCCACAAAAACCATTCGCACACCTTTGGCTGGGAATCAAATTGTTGGCATTGATTTGCTCGCTGCCACTATATAAATTATTTTATGTGCCATGTGAGACCATGCAGCTGTGAGTGTATGTGTGTGTGTGTGTGATTGTGTGGGGCGTGTGTGTGTGTGTGTGTGTGTGTGTGTGTGTGTGTGTGTGTGTGATTGTGTGGGCCTGAGTGTGTGTGTTGTAATTTATCTTGCAATGGCGCAAAACCTCTGATTGGATTTTTGGCGCTTTTTCGCGTGTGGCGTTTATCGGTTTTTATTTCGTTTTTTTTTTTTTTTGGTTTTTGTGGGCAGCTGGTGTTGACAGTTTTTTTAACCACATATTTTGCGCAGTAATTTCTAGACCAAAAATGTTTCATAACCTCATTGCGCTTAAATTGTAATGTCGATGTTGCAGTTTGTAAATTGCATTGTTTCTATTCATTTAATTGGTTTAGTCTAGGTAAATAAAATAGCTTGTTGAATGGAAATGGCTTTCATGTTTATATTTTATTTGTTTTAGTAATCCAGCCGCTACAAGTGTAAAATACTTTTAAATCATTTCGATAGTCAACATCATTAAATTTAAATTTATTCAATTCATTAATTTAAATTCATAATTTTAAATTCATTCAACTAATTATTATTTTCTAATTTTTAAATATATGGTGATATTAAATAAACTATTTCATTTTCTATTTATTTATTTATGTTTTTATTTTATTAGGTTTAATTTGTCTACCATACTTTAATATTATTGCGATAATCACATCAACATTACTAATAATTTAATTCAATTCAATTCATTAATATTTCCTAATTTTATAACATAACGAATTCATTTGTTTATTGAACAAATTATTTATTATCCAATTGATTAATGTTTTCTGTCGATAAATAAATCCTTATGTAATTACGAACTTTTCGATAAAAGCAAACATTCTTTAGTAATAATTAAATAATGCTTTAATTAGCATTATTTAATAAAAGAGCGCTTACGAAAATTATAGTTTATACATAAGCGAATTTTGTGTTGACTTTATTGTAATTTTTAATTTTATTTATTTTATCTTCATGTGCTTAACAACAATTGCTATTTACATTTTGCCACATTAACACTGATTGTGTATTGTTGAATTAAATATATTAAAATGTTCCATAAATAAATATATACAAACTGATTTTCGAATAATTAACTTATTGGCATATAAAACAAGTAAGAAAGCTACAGTCGAGTGTACTCGACTGTGAGATACCCGCTACCCATTTTGAATAAAAGCAATATATTTTGCGGTATTATTCTCAAAATATACCAAATATACTGCAAAAATACTAAAAATATACAAAATAGTATATGTGGTATATCGATATAGTACCGCATTCAAAATATACCATAGACGGCACAATATACCAGATTGTCAGCCAAAGCAACTCAGACCCCTAGTAAGTAGGCGTTTTTGCCCATACAAAAGTATTTCTTTAATAACTTCGACAATTTTTATCTGATCGCAACCAAATTTTCAGGGATCATAACTACTATAGTTATTACCGTATATACCAAAATTCGTAACCCTAGCTTTAAAATTACGCTTGTTATTCGATTTTTTTGATTTGCAGGGGCGGAAGTGGGCGTGGCAAAAATTTGAAACAAACTTGATCTGCGTGCAAACATAACAAATGCTGTCGAAAAAAAAATTATAGCTCTATCTCTTATAGTCTCTGAGATCTAGGTGTTCATACGGACAGACGGACAGACGGACAGACGGACATGGCTATATCGTCTCGGCTGTTGACGCTGATCAAGAATATATATACTTTATAGGGTCGGAGATGCCTCCTTCTACCTGTTACATACATTTCCTGCCGGCACAAAGTTATAATACCCTTCTACCCTATGGGTAGCGGGTATAAACATTAAATGTTGTTTCCGTAAAGTACACATCATGTTGTTGTTTTTAATTTAGTTCTCTTCACGCAGCTGCACATTGAATTGCATTCTTGGCAAACAAAAGTGTTGCATTGTATTTGAAAATACGCTGGCAGCTCTAATTAAGGCCACTTTCCAATGTAATATTTAAGCGCATCAGCTGCTGGCGTCTAAAAACAAACTGCAATTCATTTGCTCAACAAATGGCATACTCTCACACACACACACCAATGCATTTAACACACGCATACAGTTGTACTCAAATAATTGTAGCATACTTTTCGGGGGGCGGCAACTGTATCGTTGTCATCGTCGTTGTTTTGGGCTGCTTTTGCTGTTCTGTTCTATTTGTTGTTGGGCCGAAATTAAAAAATTCCACACAAAGCGCTACGCAATGTCCTCTCTTGTGCCTGGCCGTAATCTTTGTCATGTGTCGCCGGCAGTCGTCAGCTTCAGCTTCAGCTTCAACCTCATCCTCATCCTCATGCTTAGCTAAACCGACAGATGGATCTTCATACCAAATTGTGTGACAAATTGTCTACATTTTCAGCCACTGTGAATGTCATTTTGTTGTTGCTGTTATAGCTGTCGTTGTCATTTTTCTATGCTTTTTTTTTTTTTTTTTTGACAACCCTTCCAAATATGCCAGTCGGTCCATTTGAAGTAACAACATATTTGCATTTTTTTTCTTGTTGAAGCTTAAAACATGAAGAGTTCATCACGGGGTTCATCTTTATTTAGAATTTCAACCCATCGACTGACACATTCCTCAATCAAACTATGTTTCATATGTGGTTTAAGTCTATTCACCTTTTTTTCTATAACTTATTGTTTAATATCTTATTATATTTTTTAAATTATTAATAATGTAAGAAAAGAAATGATCAACGACCTTTTTTAACTAACAACTTTTTCATCCAGCTGCTCCTACATAAATAATGTATTAACTCAAATATTGAAACGGAACGTTTTGGTCAGAAAAAGATTTATTTGTTTCTGGTTCCGTCGCAAAAAGGGCATTTGACTTTCAGCAAATTCACTAATGACCTCTAGTTGTTACCATTGTTTTTCATACATCATTCGATGCAGCAGTGAGTGAATGGGGGAGGCGTGTCGGATATGAGCTCCGCCTACCATATATAGCTGGACGGACTGGTTCGTAATTTACATTTGAATGCGCTTTATTTGCCAGGGTCTGGTAAACAGTTCAGTCCAGAGTTCGAGTTACAGTTGCCCAAAAATTCGCATAATTTAGGCACATGCGTCATATGTATGTATAAGTAAATGTGAGGTTGTGTATGCGTGTGTGTGTGTGTGTGTGTTAGGGAAATCTGTTTGCTTGTCCACCTTTTGTTGAATTTTGTGAAATGCTCCAAAAAAGCCCTTAACCAAACAGTGAATGAGACTTACCCGACATATGCCAAATATCAACACAATGCTGAGCAATATCATCGACATTTGTGTGCCAATTATGGCAAAATATGCAATTTGCACACCTGCAAAACACAAACACGTAAACGTATAAAATTAGTAACAATTCAAAAGCCATTAGGAGTGCGTTTAGTATCAACAGGAATTCCCATTTTTGCCATAAATTACAAAGAAATTATTCCCACAATTTCTGCAGAAGCTGCAAATATGATAAATAGACATATTTTTTAATTGGTAAATTTAAACATGCTTCTTTTACCCAAACAATTCAACACTTTGAGCATTGAAAATGTATGAAAATAAGGAACTGCTGTTAATTTAAAATAAATACTGACTCGACTTTGTAGATAAGACAAAGAATTTTCGGTAGCATGTTATGTACGATATCAATTGTTGTTTAAATTGCAGTTCAAGGAATACCCTGGAAATAGTGCTTAGAGAGTTATAAAACCAGATTGGAGCTACAGTCAAATGTGTTAGACTGTGCTAAATAAAAATTGAACAGTGCGTAATATTAATTACTATTCCAAAAGTGTACTAAAATTTATATGGTACACACATATACTACTGCATTCAAAGTAGACTACACCCAAAGTAAATACTACCCGACTGAAGCAGCCGTTTTTTGCCATACAACTATAATTGTCAAAATTGTTGTTCTATTTCATGTGGTCTTTGATAGCTAGGTGTTTACACAGACAGACGGACATGGTTGTATAAAAAATATATATGAGAAATTTTCTGGCGAAATTGTTGCATGGATCGTAATGAATTAGAAAAATAAGACCAAATACAAAAAAAAAAAATTTTATTTTGTATAAAGATGAATCCTATAGCTCAAAGAATGATTTCGGAATTATTTCTTGTTTTAAGACAATTTTCAAAAAAAAAAGGAATTTGTTCGAGAATCAAAAAAATTAACGAATTAATATATTTATACGTAAAATAGAAAAACTTTCTAAAATGAATTGATCTGTTTTTCTTTACGTATATTTAATACCTTTCTTTCTATACTTCACAGAATTATTTCTGTAGTCAGTCTTCACGCACTTTCACAGTAACTTGAACTAATTTCAGTTCAAAGTATAGTGCTAATCCAGAGCTATAAGACAAACCTTTACTTATATAAATTATTTCAGTTTATGTTTTCTTCACTGCGTTGCATGCCATATATACTTGTCAGGGTCTGAAATACGAGTACCTCCTTCTGTTAGTTATAATACGCATCTACTCTATGGACAGCCAAAAAAAATACCCTTACTGAACATCCAGAGTATTTGTTAGTCTAGCAGTTTAACGCAATGTTCGTCTGCTTGCTTTGAAATGGAATGTGCTTTGTAAAGTTGCAAGTGTGACAGCCGCAATGCTGTCTACGTATTATTTATTTATTAAAATGTCTTGTTTATTATGCTGATGTTCAGTTTATTGCTGTCCAGAGTATTTGCTCAAAGCTTGTGTGTGTTTGTGTGTGTATGTTATCTCTGTGTATGCTTAAGTATAAGCTTATAAGTATTTATAAGTATTTATGAGGTTTATGCTTACCGTAGTAGACGTCCTGCAGGTCGGCAGATTTATGCATGTTCACATTGATGCGCCACGAGTATATCAAGACAATTAGCAGTGAAATGTTCTAAAACGAAAGAATGGTCGTTTATTAAAACACATATCACGCATACGCAACGTGCAACCGCATGCAAAATGAAATCGTATCGTCGTATTCTCTTTGATATCAGAATGAAACACGTTTTTACTTTTAAGCACGCATTAACTCATTGGCAGAGCAACCATAAATGCGGCACCTCACCTAATTAAATGCGAAATTTTGCACTCGCCGAGCACATTTATTACTCTCACACTCTGCCCCATTGGGGGTAAGAGTACTTGGGCTTTGCATTCATGCTAAACACGTAGCCTTCTCGTTGCCAACTCACTCAAGTGTCTCTCTGCAACAATAAAACGTGGCACTAATTGCAGCCAGATACGAGTATCAAAAAATGGCAACAACAGAAACTGAGGGCGAAAAACAAATCCAAGTTAACTTTGCCAGTTGCATGCACATAATTTGTGTAGTAAATTGCATTGCAGTCGCTACGGCAATTGTGGCAAGTTGTTGCTCCCATTCAAGTACAAGAGAGTACAAGAGTACATTCAGGCGTAAGTATAAAAATCCTGAGCACGATTTGGCCATTAACATAAATTATAAGCCATAATGAGCGACATGTAATTGTAATTTATATAAACAGATGAACACAAAGAAGTTGCTACTGCTCTGCTCTGTTGTGCTCTCCATAACACTCCATCGGAATGTCATAAACTTGAATATCTTAACTTAAGCCTCACTACGAAAAAATAATGCAATAGTAACTGTAGATTGTGCTAGACAACAATTAATTCTCATTTGTACGGAGTAATTCTACCAAATAGCTTTTGAAATTCGTTGATATTCATTTTTACTAAGAATTAAGTAAAAAAGCTACAGTCGGGTGTGCTCGACTGTGAGATACCCGCTACCTATTTAATAAGCCATAAAAATATTAAAAATATACCAAATGGTATAGTTGAAATATTAATTTAATACCATGCCATACATTCCAAATATACCATAGAGTGCAAAATATACCATTTATGTATTCGAAATAATGTTTATTTTTCAGTTTATATTTCATTTCTGCCAATTACTTTTAAAACTGTGTATTTTTTTAAACTGCTTCTATATTTATCTAATTTTTTAGGTAATTTTGGCATTCAAATTAATTTTTCTTTTTCAGTTATTAAAATTTAATTAATAGTATAGATTTTTTACACCTGTTTCTATATTAAATTATTTTTGCAAATATTTTTCAATCCTTCAATTTTGCAATTTTTTTTCTATCTTTGTAAAGCTCTTTTGTAATTAAATTAATTACTCTCTTTCAGCTATTTAATTGTGTATTTTTGCATGCAAAATCATTTTTGTTGATTATTTTAGAAAAATTGCGTTCAGCTCATACACTAAATAAATATAACCTGACTTGTTAAGCAACTGCTTCGTACAGGACATGATAATGAGGTTTAAACATTCGCGTTGCAAATGAAAGGAAAAATGCTATAAAAATGTTCGCTTGTCGCGACACTTGTATTAATTACGACATAATTACTAGAGGACCATAAAGGACCGGACCCGACCGGAGGCGAAGGCAACGCGATAATGGTTGGGTTGGGCGAAACAATGGTAACAGTTTGCAGCGACATTGCGCATACTACCCGTGGGACGGGAGGCACTCATTCAAAAACAAACAATGTGCAACTACAATTTAATAACAAATGCAGAATGCAGGCAGGAGAGGGTTGGACTCGTTGCACTTACAATTGTGTAAATTGCACTTGTTATGGCCAAATTTTTGGCATGCAACATGCGACAGCAGCGAGTGCCACCAGTTAGCGGTCCATATGGATAAAGGATGACGGACTTCATTTTTTCACTGCTCGCTGTGGCAACCGAAATGCAAGTTTTGTGTTTCGTTTTCATTACGTTGACAACATGACGAGGACCAGTTGTTGCTCTTGTTGTCCGCACTTATTTTTGCTTGCGTCCTTGTTGTTCTAGCTGTTGTTGTTGTTGTTGTTGAGCTAGCGACGCAAACTCATCCATTGAAGGCGACTCTTTCGCTGATTCTCTCTGTGTATTCTGATGGCCTGCAAAAATAAAAGATAAAATTCAAATTTGCGTTAAATCATTGCATTTAAATGGACTTTTCATTTATTGCTCTGCATTTCTTTGTGTGTGCTCTCGTGATTTCTGCTTCTCTCCCTAATTCAATCAATCTTGCACAACAACAAACATTTTATTTCCACATATGTTGCTCTCAGTTGCCTCAACAATTTGCTGCATCTACTTCATTCTATATGCATACACATACTCGTATTTGTTGTAAATATTTTCATGTGAAATGCTTCGAATTGTTGGAATTTTTGCTGCATTTCTCGCTTGAGCACTTAAGCTGTTTAAGCCCGCATTAAATGTTGTTCATATTTTATACATATACATATCTGAAAGTTGGACATATTGAATTATTGCTTCATGGCTCAATCAATACGTACTGCGAAAGGCTTTAACAAGCGTTCAAACATTATTAATGAAGCTTTTAATTGAGATCATTTTTGATGAGAAAAGTGTTCGTTACATTTTTTTCATCTATAACACGTAAAACAACTACAGTCGAGTGTGCTCGACTGTGAGATACCCGACGCTCAAATACTGAAATATACCGATCGCCATATTTGGATATTGTTGTAGTACATTCAAAAATATACCATAGTGTACAAAATATACCAGATTGTCACCAAAGCAATTACGACAGTATTGCAGTAGTCGTAATTTCTTATACAAAAAGAAAATCAAAATTTAACTAGAGTTGAATGTTGTTTTATGCAAAATGGAGAAGTATTTAGCTTGACAACAAAATAAATAAATGATAGAAACAATTTCAACAAACGTCTTTTATACAATACTTGCAGCATTTATTCAATTTGCGTACCTTTTTTTTGTGTCCCTCCCCAGGCCCCATTCAAAGCCATCTTTCCATGCACACTAATACGCTTAGAAACAGTCCAACAACAGCAACTCACAAAAGTCATTTTGTGTTGCGATTCAGGGAACAAACCATAGCCATGTATAGATTCTCTGATCAGCTTATGCCACGCCCCTCCTCCGCACATCGCCCACATTCATGCATATGGCAAGCACAGACATGGGTAAAGTCGATGCTTGCAGGTATCATTCAACAAAAACAACAAAAAAACATAAAAAACTCTTATCGACTCTTTGATGCTCTCGATTAAAAAGAGAGAAAAATATATACAACGAAATAAATACATGGCTTCAGTGTAACAGCTGATAATACCCTAGATTGGTATTCTTAACGTGTCGAGGGTATACAAAAACTGGAACGCAAAATTGATGCAGGCCATGTTAGAGCGCTTATTGAATTGAATTTGTTGACTAGGAATTCGTGAACCGCTTTGATATGGCAGCTGTTCCGTGTTGCTTGCTACATGTCAACGCAGCGATTGCAATTTGTGTCGACTCGTGGCGCCTTTAGTTATGCAACAGCAACGGGAGGACTTTAGCTGAGCGTGTGCCTCTGTGTATGCGCGCCTCCCGAAATCAATCATACGCCAGCGTGGCCGCCAAAATCGAAATTGACACAAAAAAAAAGAGACGACAGGAAAATAAAAAAACGACCGAACTGAAACCGAAAACAAAGCAGGCAAAGTGTGTAATGCGATATTTTTTATTGATTTTTATATGTGCCCGTCTCTTTCTCTTTCACTTTCTGTGTGTTTGCGACACTCGACTGCGTATAGGGCGTAGAATAAAGCGGAGCGATGTGTATGAGGGGGGAGTGCACTGAAAGGCACATTGTATTTGAGGCAGACGAGTTGGCTGATATGAAAGCTCTTGATGTTTGCAATATGCATTTGCAACTTGACTCTAAGGCCAAACCCCATTCAAAAGCTACACAAAAACCCTTCAAGCTGCATAACCGCAAATGTGCGAGAGCATGCTCAGCATTCTCTGCTGTTGCTGTTGCTTCTGTTGCTTCGGTTGCTGCTGCTGTTGCACTCAACCGGATTTTATGGCTAGCAATCTTGAGACTCTTATTCAAGTTGGCATGCAGTGAGTGCAAATAATAATTTAATTTCAATTAAAACAAAGCAAAAAATGCTGCATATCTCAACTGCAAAGTGCTTCAGCACTCTAGATGGCATTTGGAATTTGTTTCATGTTCATTCTTTCTTTTCGAGTGCAATAAGTTAAGACATATCCTTGGCCTGAATGTGCCATTTCTGTGGTAAGAGTATTCGCAGCCCTTTCATATTCATCTGATCATTTTTGCCGTGTAAGCTGTGCTGGCATTTTCTTATTTGTTTTACTTTCAGCGCTTGCCATTGTTTGTTTTGGTTTCGCATTTGCTGCTGATATTTTATGACACTGTAAACATTTTACATTGTGAATGGGATTCAGTATGTGTAGCTTGTTGGCCGTTCTTTTGAGTCTGACCATCAGAGCGTGTGAGGTAAAGAAACGTGTCCTTGCACTGAGCACATACCTCGGACTGAGCTAAAGAGTCTCTTTCGGAGACATGCCACATTTTACCCTACTAAATGCTTTGCTTGCCAATTAGTTCTTAACACGGCTTTGCCATCAATCATATGTCAGAAGTTTTTGCATTAGACATAATTACTTAAGCGCCAACTAATTGAAAGCATCTTAGAGATTTGTCTGGCATTGATTAAGTGCCTAGTGGTAGGCCCTACAAATATCAGGCAATATATGTCAAAAAACTGACAATCCTGTGGCCCATCATTAATTAAGCATACGCCCGATTCACCCGGCAACAAATATCACGGGTTGTCTGCTCGCACGTCAATTGAAACTTTCGCTTGCTTTTATCCGTAGCAGCGTCAGCATCAGCATCAGATACTGATGTTCAGCATTAACTTTGGGAACCAAAGTGCCGTTGAGTGGCATTGCGAAAAATAGCATTAAAATCGATTGCCACTTTCGCAGTGCATCGAATATCTTTAAGTGTGCCAAATTGAAAGTGAGAAGATAGTGAATACAAACGCGTTTAATATGTGAATGCTTGCAGATGTGTTGATTATAGATGCACCGGCAATTCGACTTTAGGGAAGTTATTTTCTTATAAAACGAATTGAATAAGACGAGCACCAAAAGTAGAAGCCACAAATTTTAACTTAAAATTTGAGTTGAAAACGGAGTTAAGAACTATTTGCGCAGAAGTTAAACAATTTGTGTATGCTTAAACAAAAGTAGAAATTTAAAGTTGGCTAAGTCATCCAACTTAAGGAAAGTTTTCTTATAAATTTCTACATGAATAATTTAAAATTTACAAACTTCTTTTGTTAATGATCGAAAACAGTTTGAATATTGTTGGCAGACTTTGTTTTGCTCTTCGTTTCTTCTCCTTAGCAGCTGCATATGTTATCAAGCAAATTGTATCTCTTATTATCAATTTTTCTGAAACCGAATGCTCCGTAATTTATTTTTTTTTCTTTGTGGACTAGCTATTGGAGCTGTTCTACAGTCAGTTGATTATTACTCAGTCAGAGGCAGTCATCAGGGTTTTTGAGGGGCCGGTCACAAATTTCTATTTGAAAGCTAAAGGGCAATAGGCAAAGCGGAGGTGGAAAGACGGCAAGAGAGCAAGAAAGATGAGCTCATAGCAAATGTGCAAAATCTCATTTACAGTTCAGCTTAAAAAAGGCAAACAAACTCAGAGAAAAGCCCAAAGCCCAAAACTAAGAACCCAAAAAAAGCAAAAAAAAAACCAACCCCAACTCTAGGCCAATCTGGAATAGCCACAGAACCAGAGATAGTTGGATAAACATTGGCCAGCTGCCAGCCAGGACACATCATCGACATCGACATCCAAAGGCGGCAGAGAGTCGTTTTGTTGTTCTCCTTGTTGGACTATTTCCGGCTTGAACAAACTTGACTTGATGTTATTAACTTTGTTGCTGGGCGCACAATTTGATGAGCTTTGATATGAATGTATGAAATAATTTTTAAAATTAAAAGGAAAATGCTCAGATGGGTCGCCAGACTTAAAGTCAAAGACGAAGGCGAAGGCGAAGGCGACATTGAATTAAAGCGAGAAATGTAGGCAAAAAAAAGAAGAAGAAAGAAATGGTGACTTTGTAGTAGACACAAAATGAATAAAGCGGCTTATGAAGATGTAAGAGAAGCGAAGCTTAAGTTAATAAGGCAGCCAAGATTAATGAGGAACTTTTGCTTTTTTCTTTACGCACAATTGAAATGCAAGCCTAAAGTAGAGAGATTGAGCTACAGTTGCCATTGGCAACCATTTGAAAAGTCAGCCACGCAAATAATAAATAAATACACACATATATGCATTAATGGCATATTTCAGCTGATATTCGTTTTGCGAACCCTTGAGGCGAAAAAACCGCATGCCAGTTAATTGCACATTGGGCCGGGTTATGTACAGATAATCGCCACATAAAGACATTTCATTATTGCCCTTTGTTTCGGTTATGGCTTATGCTTTATGCTGTGTTGTGCTGTGTGTTACATTTTTATAATAATGTAACACACACACAACCACAACAATAACAACAGCAACATCAACGTTAATAACAATAACAAGCGTGTTACGCAAGTTGTGGCAACAAAACTGGGCCCCAAACTTTATTTCTTGTCCTGCCCTCAGGCCTTGTCCTTGCCCTGACTTTTTGTGTATTTGTTTGTTTGTGTGCGTATTTGCCTAGCAAACATTAAAGTTTTGTGTTGCGTTTGGCTTTGTTTGTTAGCCGCTTGCTTATTTGGCTAATTTATGCTACGCTTTATTGCTTGCTTTTGTCGACACGCCATAACATTATCAGTTAGCTTGGAGCATGCCTCCCAGGTTGGGCAGGCAACACGGGGCGTATGCGTATTGCGGCTGCCATTGCCGCCTTTTGTCTTTGACTTGAAGGTGTTTACCATTTTGGGCGGCCGCATTATGATTCATTGTTTTGGCTCGGTTCGCTTGTGTTGGGCCACAGTCAAAAGGTAGCCAATTCTGGAGATTTATTAGTCCCTCCACCCACCGAAGCACATACATAATGAAGTTCTTTAGCCAAGTTAATGTTTCTGCAGTTAAACGGCAGCTGCTGTTGTCAGCATTTATTAATGAGTGTTCAGGATGAGTCGAGAACGGACATAGCATAGAGATTATTAATCGACCGATGAAAGGGAAATGGAATAAATCGCCTTGAGTGTCCAGCCAAATAAATTCATTTAAACCGATTCAGAAACCTGAGCATGAATTCACTTTGTTGACTATCTCTTCGCCTTCCTAGCTGTGTCTAAGTACCTGTTGCCGCTGCATCACAAAGCAATTTGGCCCAGTCTAGCAGCTCTATTCATTTTCTAGACCTTTTTGCGCACATCAGGCTCAATTTGTCAGCAAGTGCGCGTCTAACATTGCAACAGACACTTAACGTCGACCTCCTTCGCTTCTGTTTTCCATCTACTTCTCTTTCTCTATTCCATTCTCAGAGATCGCTGTGAAATAAGCTCAACCGTGTTCTAACAATGCCTTTTACCTTTGCCTTACCACTTTGTGCTAAACCCAAGCCCAAAACCCAAATGCGATGGCATACGGGGCGTATGTGCAATTTACTAACTCAGACAGCTCGCCTGGCTAAATGATGGCAATGTGCTTGAATGTGTGTTACACTCTGCGTGTGTGCTTGTGTGTGGTTGTGGGTCTGCGTGTGTACAGGCTGGCAGACAAATTATGCAAATATGCGTGGCATATGAGCAGGGAATATTACGCATACGACGAGTGTGCCATTAAACGCCCAAATGGGCGTCATCTTTGTGGGCGGGTTGGGCTGTGTGTTTTGTGCCTAATCAAAAGTGCTTCAAGAAATCGCATACATTTTGATTATATGTCGTTACCGCTTGAGCTTTGATACATGAAATTTCAACACTTTTGTTTTTTACGGCGTAGACAAGACGCATTAAGTTCTAGAATGCTTTTCTCTTAACAATTTTTGTACATTTCTTTTAACATTACGTTTATATATATTTGTATATTAATGCATGTTTTATTATATTTTTTGGTAAATTTAAAAAATGTTTAGATATTAAATGTTTAGTCAGCTAATAGAAGTCAAAAATCACATTTAAAATATTTAAATTTATAAATAAAATCATCAAGGAAAAAATATTTAATAAGGTAATCCCAACTATTTCTTCTCAAAGTAAAAATATTGTAATAAGATGAAGATAAATAAGTAAAGAGAAATAAAACGGTAGTTTGAATAAAAGGAAAATATTCCAAACCTCAAAAGATAAATCGATTTATTTGTATAAAGTTTAATTGAATATTTTATATTAAAGTACTAAAGTACCCATTAAATCAATACTAGTTTTTAATTAACTGTATGATTATCAAATAATTTACACATGGAGTAATAAGTAAGTTTATTTTGATATAAGCAAATTAGCTTAGTACAAATAAATAATAATTTATGTAAATGCAATTTGATTTCTAGTTTTTTTTTTATACAAATACAAATACAAATACAAATACAAATAATATTGAATTGTGTATTCTGGAATGCAATTTGGCAAACTACGAGTACACAAACGTAACGCAGCTCAGCTTGTTGTTTATTTTATTTGGCTCATGCGAAAAACTCAAAAATTGTCGGATTTCCTGTTACGAACGCGTATAGCAAACAGACACACTACGTCACGCACACACACACTTACACACACTCACACACACACACACGAACTTACACAGGTGTCTGTCAAGTGGCTTGGGACTCAGTTGGTTTTTCGGGTCGGAATTCGTTACCTTCTTCAGCTACCGCGTGGCTCGTTTGCTGCGTGTTTACAAATTTAAAAATTTGTTTGTGTTTACTTGCCCTTGTCGGTGGAAAATTGTGGGACGGGGACAGGTCGAAAGGGAGTCTGTGGCAACGGGGCTGAAAGGTGTCTTGGCATTTAGCGTGCATTGTCATAAGTCTGCGTGTTCTGCTCGGGACTTTTAAAGAAATTGTTTTATGCCCAGCGAGAGGCGAAAGGCGAAAGGCGGCTGACTGTGGTTTAAGGTGTCGTGGCAGCATTGTCTTTACCTACTTAATAAATGGTTTCATTTAATCACAGACTTTTATGGGGCACGCATCTAGGATTTATGCATATTTATCTAAAGCGTCAGCCAGATCATCCAAGGTTAGGTAATCTTTATCCTGCGGTTGACATAAATCAGCATTAAAATAGGTCGAAAGCCAAGGCCGAAACTCTCTGCTGAAAGCTGATGAAAAGCATTTTCGGCTGACTTCCAAACATTTTCATGAGTCATAAAAGAGCGGTTTAATTCCTCAGCCAAATACAATTTGTAAGGATGAGCGTTAAATGCGCTAAAATGATGACTCATGCTAATTGGTATATGTCGGAAATTGCTCTCATGCTTAGCAGTTATTTAGCAAGCTATATTACAGAGATATTGACTTAAGAAGTATATCTATCTGAGGTGAATAATTTTTCATTCGATGAAGCTTAAATTACCTGCCACTTTCAGGCATGCAAATCAAATTCATCTTAGCCTCGAATTAAACCACAAATTCTGTGTACTTCAGCCAGTTGGGATAAAAGACCGCAAAAAGTAAAAAAGAAAAACAACTTTGTGGCAAGGGAAACTTTGTCATTGCTGCCACTGCCGAGATCTAAGTAGGAGACAGAGACAAGGCCCCAAAATAATTTGCCACTAACTAAATTGCAAAAAGCCTGGTGACGAAAAAGGGGAGAAGAACAAACAATAGGGCAGGTTTTGGCCCTAACACGAACTGTCAACTAACGTCAGCCTTGCTCTCTCCCTCTCTCTCTCCCACTGTTCTGTTTTTGTTTTTCTTGCGTCTCTTTCTTCTTGGTTGTTGAGAGAATTTTTGAGCCGACAAGCAAATGCAAAGTTCAGTTGTAGGCAACTTTTTGCCAACCGCTAAAATGACTTGCAGCACTTTTTGCCTCGGGTTGGAGGAGTGGAAGGCAGCTCGAAGAATATGCCGCATTAAAGTCCATTTAGTATAATTGCAGTCGCTGAGTTGTAACTTTGGTTGTCAGCTTTAAGACATGCAACGTAAATTCCATAACACGTTTATATAGTATTATGTGCCCGTCGTCCAAAAACTAAAAGCAATTAAAGCCCCTTGTCAACAGCTGCTTCCAGCGCAATTTCTCACTTCTCTCTCTCTTTCTTGCTGTCTCTCTCACTCAGTAGTGCTTTTCGCTTCTTCATTGGCGCAACGCATAAAATTTGACTGATTAAGTGCCGGGAGGAAGTCAAGTGGGCTTGCTTGAATTGGATTGGAACGGTCACCAGGATGTGAAAGATGGGAGAGTTTCAGTGCAGCTGCAGGCAATAGTTGTCTGCCAAAAAGTTTTCTTCGTCATCTGCTGGCTTTCTACCCTCTAATTAAGATGTCAATGGGGTAGATTAGTATATTCCTAAATATGAATATATTATTTAAAATAAGATGTAATAATTTAATCATAGATTACTTTGTAAGTCGGTTTTAATCAATTATCGAATTAATAAGTTAAGACGAAGATCGTTTAACATAAAGAGTGCATAGAGAGTAACTTGTAGTCCAACCCGAGATTAAAGTTTAACTAGTGTTGGGTTGGCTTGATTTTATGTAGGCCACGTGATGTTCGTTTTTGTTTTAGCCTCATCTCCTTTTATTGTCGGTGCTTTTGTGTGCGCTTCTTTTGCTGTGGCAGCTGTTAAAGACATTTGACGTCGGCGTCTTTTGATGTTGCTGTGAACAATTGCGGGTTCAATGTTTTTGGTCATGCGATTTGATGACCTTGTCCAGGAGCGACTTTTATTTTTACGACTATGCGCAGAGACTGACTGAAAGTCATGCGGCTTACATCTGAACTGGATGATAATGAAAGCGGATAAATGCAAAAGCTAACATATTTCTCTGGCATTTTGCAGACCAACTGGAATTACTTCTGCATAAGCAATGAGGTCTACGACGGAGCCTCACTTTTATGACCAGCTTACACTGCATTTCGAACTCTAATGAAATAATTTTCACGTCGTGCAGATGCAGTCGTAAAATGTTGAACAACTGACGCGATCCTGTTTTTGATTAAAAGGTTCTGAAGTTCATTCCACTATGATTATTTAACTTGAAAAAATCAACATTAAATTTTATTTTGACACGTTTATTTAATCAATTAATCAATTTCCTAAAATGGATAATTTTGTTCATCAGCATTCTTCCATAAATATTTTATTTCCCAGAGTATATACAACTTTTTAACATATTAGTATTTGAGCATAAGAATTTGATATCTTTGCATTTCAATCACTGTTCATTAAATTACATTTGCAACTGCAGATTAATCGCAACTGCATTTTCAAAAGGGGTAAGAAGAGAAGTTTGATATCCCGCTAATTAGGACTTTAGGTAATGCAATTTGAAATGCTTAAACAGACATTTAAATCATTGCTATCTAATTTCGATGAGAGCTATTCGAACTCTTTAATTATTTGCTTATTAACTAAAATTGGATTAGCAAATTGTGTAGTCAAATAACCCAGGAATTTGGAATGTTTGTAATCAATAAGTTGTCAAAGAGATTAAATCGATTAAAGAGAATTCCAAATTAGTTTTGTTAAATACACAGTTTAAAATAATTTAATCATAGAAATTTACGAAGTGATTTCAAATCATTTTCGTTGTCAATAAAAATGATCGTAAAGGAGAATGTCTTGTCTGACCGAACTCATTTGAAGGCAGTTGAATGTTGAATGTGGAATTGTTACCGGTAGTTACCGCTACTCAAGCGTCATCAGCTTCCAATTGAATGCGGACTGCCAAAAAAATTTGCATATTTTATTAAATTCCCGCACAAATATCCAATCAATAATGTAGTACGCCATTGCTGGATCCGGCTGTCCGTCCGTCTCTCAGTCCGTCCGTCCTTCTACCCGGTAGCCCGACTCCTCGGCTCCGGCGCCAGCCAAAGCCGTGCCAAATTAAGTATGCATACGTATTCAAATGGCTCAACGAGGCTCTCGCACTTTGGCAGTGGCAGTGGCAGTCGAAGAGGCTGAGGCTGAGGCAGTGGCAAAGTCAAAGGCAATGGCAACGCTAAAGCGGGCTATACAAATATGTATACACATATAGAGAGTGGAGCAAGTATGCAGGATATGCGAGGATTGGGAATGTATGCCCAGGAGAGAGATTTTTGGTTTTTTCCAGACCAATGCCCCCTGCCTTTGTATTGGTTAAGGCGCATCCTTAAAGCCTCCATCGAATCCAGATCCGGATTCGGATCCTCTTTCTCGCCGTTTCGCTCTGCGTGTCTGGCTGTGCTTTTGCTGTTGTTATTGCTGTTGTTGCTGTTATTTGGGTTTTTTTCTTTTGTTTTAGCCGCAGCAATAATGCTGTGAAAGAAAGAAATATCGCCAAAGTCGAAGTCGTAATGGAAAAGGAAAAGAACACAAAAAAAAAAGAGAAATAATAATAATAAAATTATGCCAAGCATAAAAATAAATTAATGGCTATGCGTGTGGTGAGCAAGGACAAAATGCTGCCTAATAGACCAAACCGTCCCCCTGGGGGCTTTAATTAGTCGAACCCCGCACCGAAAATTCCACATCTGCTCATACCATTGACATATTCCTCATACGCCCCGTTGCCACATCTATTTGGCTTCCATTATTTACTATGCGCAATTTCCTCGCCTCGCTTTTTGAACGTAAATATTTCATTTCCTTTTTGGTATAGCGAATTCTATTTTGTTTTTTTTTCTACTTCTACATCTACTTTTCCGCTTTCAGCCTTGTTTCACAATTTTTCATTTGTATTTGATTTCTGGGTGCTCTCATTTCATTTTATTATTTATTGTTTCGCATTTCATTGCCAAGAATTTTATGTTTATGACTTGAGTGGAGTGCAGATTGTTGTAAAGTGCTCCCACAACTCAAGAGCGGCCTTTTTGTTGAACGCCCGGCACAAAAGTAGACTATAGTTCCCTCCTTTTTCCCTTTTTTTGATGGAGGGAATTGTCGGGGGATGCAAATGTTAGAGGTGGTACTTTAGCAAGTACTATATTAAAAGAGACTGCTCGTACTTTGATAAGAGAGCGTTTGAATAAATGCAAATAACTTTATCAACAGCGCAATTTATACACAGAGCAAGAAAGGATTTATCTGTCGAGCTGACAACTTGAATGAGAGAGGTAAGTGAAAGTGGTGAAGAAATTCTATGGAATAATTTCGACAGTAGAAGAAGTACACTTGAGTCTGAATTGTGCATATTGAAGAGAGTTTTACAGAGTATTTGCCGGTCATGCATATTTATGCTAAGCTCAGAGTATTGTGCATAGAGTGCAACAGTGGAAAAGTTTTCGGGCGTTTGCATTTTTATTGGTTGCAGAGAACTGCGTGCGAAGTGCAACTTGCAACGTGCCAAGTGCCACGAGCAACGGACAACGATCGCTGGAGAGTTGGGAGATTGCATTTTGGCACGATTTGCATTGAAAAGTTTGGGAACGGATTGACAACAGTTCGAGGCCAATAACAAAACAGTTTATGCCGCAGGAAAAACTTAAATAAAGCGGTATTACTTGTTGTGCTGCTCCACTTGCCATTTGCTACTTGCCACTTAGTTGTAGCAGTCAATCTTTCAGCCATTTGCATATTCATTTTGCGTTACTTTGTCACCAGTTTTAAGTAGGCCAGGCCACTTTAACTTGGCCCACAGCTGTGTGACAACTCGAGTGGAAAACTTTTAGTTTTACTTTAAGCTCAAGTGCAGCAGTTATTACTTTTCACTTTTATGATTTGCCCCTGGAAATCCTTCTGATAATGGCAGCCTATTGAATTGATGCCAGTGCGGCTAATGCCAGACTCTAAATAATTAAAATGAATGTCTTAATTTTAGGCCTCATCGAGACTGGACTCCATTCTCATTCCCATTTCCATTCGCATTTCCCTTCCCATTGTCAAACTGTCGGAGGCCTGGAGGCCAGTTTCTGGCACTTACAACTTAATTGCCAGCAAAGTTTCGAGAAACAAAAATATTATTTTATGTGTGCGCCGTCGAAATTAAGAAAACTTTGCTTAGCATTCGCAAGAGCTTAGAGCCAACGGCTTGGTTACGGTTACATCGAGGTCCACAGCCCCGAAATGAGGCGGTTCCGACAACTAATGAGCGTATTGTTTGCCAGCTAAGCGTGGCCAGAGGCGGCAGGAAAAACGATGGAAAAAGTGACAGCAGCGGAATAACAGAATAACGGCGGATATGGCCGTTGTTGTCGACGGGGCGTTCGGCTATTTACCAAAGGGTTGAGGCCTTGAAAACTTGTATCCAGCTAATGTGCGTGGGTTGATTTGATGCTCGCTGAAATTTGCCTCAAAATCTGATTACATTGTGCTACTTTTGATGAGGCTTCCATGATAATTGTTAACTGTTACAATTACTTATTAAATTACTATTTAATATTTCTAGAAATTAAATTTGAATTAAGCATTCGCTACTTTCGCAATCGTCGCTCCGATTTTAAGGATCTTAAACAGTTGCAGATAGCTACGCAATTTAATTGAGCTGATGTCCACAATCAAGATCCATTTGAAACACTAAATTTTCAAGCTGTCAATAGCCTTAATTCGAACGAAATGTTCTCTTAGCAATCTCATTGTTCTTTTTGTCCCCATTTGATATCTTACTACTGCATTTATTCATAAACAGTTTGAATTGTTCTTTCAATTGAAATGAAAATTAGTTGAGTGCAAACTTTTGGTCTACAGTTGGCTAAATGTTTTCCCCTAAAGCAAAACAGTATAAACTGGAATGTAATTAAATTTTTCAGCAATTCGTTTAATTGAGTTTTAAGCCGCAACTTTCGGTTTTCCAACGAAATTGAAAGTTGCCAACGTTCTTGGTGCAGCGTCTGCTACTAGCACGTCTCTCTATCTCTTGGACTCTCCCACTCTCACTCTCACTTCCACTCTCTTTCTATTAATTTCTGTCTTTCCGCTTCGGCTATAAGACTATAAATGTCTGTGTGTATTTTTTGTGGCTTTTTGTGTTCGCATCGCACATTTTATGGCCATTCCCCGCAACTGTTTGCGCTGTAATTAAGTGCGTCTAATTTGTGTTAAGCGCCGCGCCACTTGAGCGTTGCCATTTTTTCTTTGCTGTGTTCCTGCTCCTTCTTCACTGCTTCACTTAAGCCTACGCGATTCACATTTTCACGTGCAGGCTTTAAAGGATGCGCCGTTGGCAAAGTCAAACTGCCGTAAAATTGCCGCCCGTTGGGAATATTCTGTCAACAAACATTTTTGTGAGTGATTTGTGTACATGTTTTAGGCATTCTCTCTCGCTCGAATCTTGCACAGTTATTCGCTAAGGCCGTGTGCTTCATTCAGTTTATGTTTCGATTGAACTCCATATATTAAGTATACGCAGATTCTGAGAAGCACACAACATAATGGAATATTTGTTGAGAAGAAGTCTGACTTAATTAGTGATGATAATTGATATTGATGGATGAGAAAGAATTTCATATGTTATTATTAAGCATTGTTAATATTTATTTTTTTCACGTGGAATTTGCATCAGCCATTAGTAAGAAATAATTTTAAGTATTTCATTGTTATTGTTCTTATGCTAAACTCTTTTAATTTAACGTCTTGTTTAATTTCCTTAATCCCTTGTAAAACATAAGCACTAATTAATGGTTGAGCACAAGCAACTTACCCGAATGTTTATCGCTTGGATTTTAAAATGTAATTTTCTTTTATTTGTACTTTTTTTTTATTTTTCGCTGTGCTCTTTCACCTTTCACCGTGTAGTTCACTTTTTTATCATCAAAAAATACTTTAGAACTTGTTTTTGCCAAACGCATTCATGCACTTTTGCCGGCAAACTCTTTGCTTCGCCTTCGGCTTGGCGATTTAAATTTGCGCTCGAAAGTAGGCAACGCTTTTTGTTTGCTTCTGGCGTTATTTCTTCTACTATTTCAACCACACAAACAACGATACACACACTTGAGCTGGTCACACCGATAACTGCTGCTGCTGCTGCATTGGCAACGCGGACGAAACGGCAACTGTTTTGCGTTTTATCAGCGCGTCTGTTTATAAGGCAGCGACGTGAAAAGCTTTTGGTTGTCGGTGAAGCTTTTACGAGAGCACAGGCGAAGACTTTCGGCCTATTTGGGCATCCGTTTCGACCACTTTGCCATTGGCCATTTGCTTGTTGTTTACCGCCAATTGTTTTGAGTGCAACATATCGAAAGCCAAGTCAACCCCACACATGCTTTATGCTCTACTCCTGGCCCACTTCTCTACGTTTTTCTTGCTTGCCTCTTGCATACGTGGTCGGTGTGTGAAAAAGGTGTAAGAAAAACTGCATGCAAATCATTTGGTGCTCATAAATTATGGCCCACAGTCAGCCGAGCAAATAAACTTCAATTTATCTTGACTGAAGTGTTCGCTTTGGATGGTCCTGGTTGCTAGGTAACCTGTTTTTGGTACTATTCTGATTAGCTGATCTCGACATTGGGCAAAGGAAAGGGTATTGCCTTAGAATATGCACTGCTATGAAACAGATGCAACATTTAGTATTATGGAAATGTCTTTCAGTTTTAGGAACTTCACTGCATTACTTTTGACTCTACTATTTGTTTGACCTTAAAGCAAATCATAAAGTCCGTTGAGCAAGGGCATTTAGTTGTCTACGCAAAAGTAAACATTTAACTTTTAACGTTTTTTCTGTGCGTTTGAAGCGGAAACGGAAATGCCAGCAGTAGAAGCAATGCCTGCAAAAAAGAAAGGAAAGGAAAGCTGACATGGCTGCTGGGCACTTGGAGGACTCGAACATGAACACGGACTCGGACCAATGTTCAACGGAGCCGTATTTTTGTTCAGTTTTTCGTGTATGCAAATTGGGAGAACCCTTCGCAAAGAGCAAATATAAATATCGATTAGACAATATCAAACTACTTGACAGCCTGACAAGGACTTAGAGGCGGCATTGAACTTGTGCGAGTTTATATGCACTGAATATTACACGCACCAGGCACCACGCACCGCCCTCGCCACCGCCACCGTCATTACCATCGAAGTCAAGTGACTCTCGTCAGCTTGCATGTCGTGTCCACAAAGTTGCGATAACCTTTGCATGATTTAATTATTTGTAGCATACTTTTGTGCGCCAACCAAAAACTTCACACCTGAATGCACAACAGCTCGTCGTAGGCGAGCATTTGCTGAGTGCTGTGAAACTTTTGCCACTTTTGCATTCACAGTTTTGTATAGCGTAGACCCGAAGTGCTAGTTGTTGGAAAAGTTTGCAAGGGTTTCGCTCTCAATCTACCTCTCTCTTTCTTTCTCTTGCGGTTTTTTTTATGTTTTTGTTTTTGCTGTTTTTTGCATGTTTTTTTTTTATTTTTTGGGTTCGAAATGAATGTCTCAATTCATTTTACGCTACACTGCGCCCCAAGTGGAGCGAGCCATGCAAAAAGGACTGCGGGCTCAGCTCGGGTTCACATTCGGGATTTGGAGTGTTTTGCTGAAGAAGGCGGTGGGGCGGCGGAGAGAAAAGTGCAAGCGTCGCAGAACAGACTTCTGCTCTCCCTATCTGCTGGGCATCATTACAATTTGTTGATTTGCTTCGTTAAACAGCAAACAACAGAAGAGTTCGCTGACGAAAAGAAATACAAAAAAAAAACGAATGCGAAAACGAAAGGAAAGGAAACGAAACGAAAGTGAAACGGCACGCGAAAGGATAAACTTGAAACGAAGACGACAACAACGTTGACGGCTTAGAAAAAGAAGAAGCAGTAAAAGAAAAAGATTCTGACTGCCTGAAGGCAACGCCGGTTGCGGCCAGTTATTGCTTTGTTTCCCTTCCCCTCTCTTCTTTTCTTTTCTTGTCTTCTATTTTTTTTGTTTTTGCATTTAAGGGGCAGTCAATGCATTGTCCCCACTTACTTGCTACAGGATGATAACGTGAAGAAATGCGCAAAAAAGCGAATAAAGAGCAATGGCAAAATGACATGGAGACTGGCAAGGCGTTGATGGCGGCAACGTTGACGACGGCAGCATCAAAGACAGCGCCTCCAGCACCCCCAAATCCGCGTCCGCATCTACAAAGCGATGAAAGTTGATGTAGCCGACGGCTGTGTGAGTAGCAGCAGCCGCAGCGGCAGCAACTGTAAAGAGATGGAGAGATGAGCGTAAAAGAGAACAACAGATTGCTGGCGCCTGAAAAACAATCATGACTGACTGACTGACTGAGTGACTGACAACAAAACCGTTAGAAACAACGCGAGTTGCCCTTGCTGCTTTGCTTGATGTGGCTGCGGTTGCGTTTGGAAGTCAGTTATCAGGAATGTTTGCTGGGATTAAGCAATAGTGAATGAGAACTAAAAGTATAAACTTTTGCTAAGGATTACATTATGCATAATTCTAATTTTAAATAATCGATATTTTAAGAGTTTCCTAGAATAATTTATAATTTAAAAACTTAAATTATCTGTGTGTATTTTGCATATCAATCTTAATTTATGCTGAATTGTTTACGAATCCTTGCCGCACCTGATGTCCCTTTTTTGTGTGCACGAATTTGTTGTTCACTTTGCTCTTTTATCAGCAGTCCGCTGTTCGTTGTCCGCTGTTGACCCTCTTCTAAAGACAATTAGATTTATTTGCAAATTATAACTTAAATTGCCACATGCCCATCTCCTCCTGACACGAAAGTGTTTCTGTTTTTCTTTATGACCCTCATTGAGAGCGGCGCGGCAGCGTATGCCATAAAAACATTTAAAGTTGTACGTTTTCATTTTGGTCATAATTCATTGCATACTTTTAGGGCGGCCTGATAAGTAACCACAATGTAATTAGCATTTAATTTTGCAGCTCGCTTCATTTTTGTTGTTGTTTATCAAATATGAAAAAAGGCTTATCGGGTCGTTCATTAAATTAGTATAAGCGGATATGCGGCTGATCATAATGATTATAATTACAAGTTGATGGCAGTTTTTGTGAATGATATTCGGATGGGTTGTTTTGGGTCTCTCGCAATCACATCCCATTATAAACAAATACAATTAAAATACGCGTTGTTAAGTTACTGCGTGTGATGTCATCAGGGACCTCGTATACCAATCATTTATATCATTTCCAGTTAACCGAGCTGAAGCAATTAGTAGTTACATTCCATACTTACGCTCATAAATGTCGTGATCACGATTATCTGAATGTTGGAGGTAAATGCTCTATACTCTTACTTATCTCTTTCTTTAGTGGTGCCAGGTGGTTCAGTTGGGAATCGTTCGCCCAGATGGGCAATTATAACTTGAACGTACCAAATAGGGACAGACTTGCTAATTGCTTTGTCGTGGGGCAAGAGCTATTAGTACTGTTAGCTATCTCCCGGATAACCAAAGAGAACTTTACTCATATTGATCGCATTTGAAATTGACGTCAAACCGGAAGCAGTATTGAACTAATTTACCATTACTTGTCAATTATTGGTATTAAGTGTAGTGATTGAAAATGTTTTTTACTTGATAAACTACTATTCGTTTAATTTACTTGATACATTATTTCACTGATGAACTTGGTTGAAAATATAACAAAAAATTGAATTTCAATCGCTGTTATTCTAGTTGCATAACATTGTAGATATAAAAATTCAATGGAAATGAAAAGTTTTTTATTTGCTCTTTGATTTCTTTTCCCCGTGTATATTTAACTAAGTAAACTGCAAACTAAATGTAAACATTTGCATACCCTCTTAATATTATTCAAGCAATTCGAAAACGCCGGTCTTATCAGTTTGATGATTCTTCGTTAGTGTGCCACTTTTTTTCACTACCCTTTAACCTTGTTGAAAGCATTATGTCATTCAATGTGTGAAGTTGGGAACAAAGTTTAATCTGTTGAAAAACTAAATTTTAAAGTAAACTATACTATAATTACACATTAAACGAATGAACTGCCAAATAAAAGAGTAATTCTGCTCTTAATGAAATTGTTAAAATGAAATATTTGTCACTTCGTTTATCGACAGCAAACTTCCCTTCATCTTACAATATTTAAATGCAGAGAAAATATTCGGGTAACCTTCAGATCGTATCGCATGCATAAATTCGAAATCTGTTAACTTGGGATTGCCCGTTATTTATTTTCTCACATCGATCTTAACCCTAATATAAGTGACCCGAAAATGTTCACAGCTCTCAGTAAATAAGAAACTAGGTAGGCAAGAGTTGTGGTATTTAATATGCAAATACGAGGATAATCCAGACTCGATTCACACCCATTTCACAGCTTCCGCCATTGAAGATCAAAGCAAAAGCTTTTTTTGCCAGCTAAAGTCGCTTGCGAATTAGCACATCTCTCTCTTTCTCTCTCTCTCATAACAATTACCTCAATTCACCATTTCGCCAATTCTGTCATTCTCCAATTCGCCATTTCGTCAGTTGACCATTTCGGTGCTGTAACAACGTCAGCGGTGAATGCTATTATTATATGTGTAGTTGTAGCCTTTGCAGTTGTTGTTGTTGTTGTTGCTGCTGCTACTGCTGTTTTTGGCCGGGCGCATAATATTTTCGTGTTTATTCGTGATCGGCATTGGGCTGTGCAAAGAGTCGAGTTCAGTTTGTGAACAGCGCGCGAGCGAACGAGACACTCCGCGGCAGATCAGCGAATGCAAGAGCGGGCCAGTGATTTGAAAGTGAGAGTGAGAGCGATAATTACAGTTTTGGAAATCCATTCGATTACAATGCACAATACACGGAGTGTGACAAGGGCGGCAGCTGTAACAGAGCTGCGATCATCTTGTCGCGTAACAATCGATTTGCACTTTCGCACTTTCAATAAGAACTAATTGAATGTTATGCACTGAAATCAATAAACACGCCAAGCAAAACCAATAAAACTCTCTCACAGCGAGTGAGCACGTGAAAGTTAATTAAAACTGTGCCCTGCATATGAATTGAATCAAGAGTGCTGCGTTTTTTACATAATACGACACTCTTTTAAATAACAAAACAAACCGTTTAAACACTCGTCAACAGACGTGGTCTATTCGAGTCGTCTCTTTTGCTGCTTTGCTTTTTGATGGTCAAGGTCGCCGCCACATAGTTGGCAATGGGAATCTCCATTCAAGTTGTGTGCAAAATATTGTGTTTGTGTCTCTGCCACTTTAATGATATACTTCAACTGAGCACTGAGCATTGAGAACTCACAAGAGTTTAATTGAGCATTTGATATTCAGTCGATACGATGCGCTTAAAGCTTCTAGGGATGAGTGAGCAATTCTATTGTTTATTAAAACATTATTAATAGTTCTTTGTATTTAAGTCAGTGAATTGATTGGCTATTATTTTGTTAATCAGATAGTTAGTTAGTGAGTTGAAAGGGCTATAATTCTTTTTTTCTTTTTGTTTATAAATTGAAATGTTTACAATGTACTTTTCGGTACATTGTGTTGTTTATTCGTAATGATTTTACTTTAAGCCGGAAACTAACAATTTTTAAATTGTGTGTTTTTTATTATTAAATTTGGGGATGTTTCTAAAAAAAAAAGACTCTATTAATTGAGTTTTTATATTTTTAATAATTGAGGAACAACTTTAAAATATATTTAATAATATCTCTCTCAATAATGGTTAAACTGACGGCTGTCACTTTATATCCTTCTATTACCTAATACTCTTTGATAGAAAGCCTCAGGCTCTCTGTAAGTTTTCTTGTTTTTAATCGAATTCGGTTGCTCAAAGGCAGTTTGCAGTCAAGTACAATTAATGAACTACATGAAAATGTTTCTGCTAAATTGGCTTTAAATGCAACGTAACATTTGTAACAATTTGTTGGCATAGCAACAATAGAAATCGACCTAGAAAATGGCAATAATAATAGTAATAAAATACCGTAAATAAGTTCATTTGGCATGCATCAAGCTTAACTCCAAAACTTGTGTTAAACGAACTCAAAATATTTCTGAATTTGTCAAAATGTTCTCTCCAATAAAATGTGATTTATAAGTTAAAGACTTGAATTGCGTGAGATTTATTTCTATATGCATCGAACTATTCACATTAAATTTCCTGCTGGGTTGCTGACCATTCAACTGACAGTTTTCTATATATATTTGTGTATCTTTTACCCTGTGAATATCGAAAAGAATAATAGGGAGTATTGTTTATCATTTTTGTTAATAAGAATGCAATGAATTAAGAGACACTCTATTAGTTATATTTATTTCTGTGGATTTCATTTAATTTTAACTAGTACTTCTAAATACATAGAGTATCTCTTAGCTTTAGCAGTTTTTGATTCTCATTTTGTTTTGACTTGTTGGCATATTGCAAGTGAATGAGAATCCGCAATCGGGGTGCTGGGTTTGATTTTGTTTTGCGGGGTTTTGATCAAGTTTTCCTCGGTTCTGATTTTGATTGTCGCTTGCAAAAGAAATTTCATTCAAATTCAAAGCAAATTGCTACACATTTTACTCGTGTTTGAGAATTTGTGTTTATAATTGTATTTTATTTTTCGATTTTTCGCAATATCTCACAACGTTTTTGCATTGTGTAAGGTCGTTTCTTGATTTTCTTCGCTTCTTTGCTTTTTCGCATTTTGCCGCTGGCTTTGCTTATGTGGTTTTTGTCTCTTCGTCTCGTCATCGTCGACGTTGAATATGTGATATTCAAAATATTTGTTAGCTACAAGCAAAAGATACAAAAAAAAAGACTTGACAAATGTCGAGAGCGACAGCCGCTGCCAGGGACAAAACTTAGACGACGATGACGAAGACTCGTCTTTGGGTTTTTTCTTTTCTCGCCTTTTGTTTTGTTTGGTTTCGCAGAAGTCACTGTCTGCGTCTGAAAGATAAGTGTATTTGCAACTAACGAGGTTGCAACAACACCGTACTTAACCATATTACAACTTGTTGGCTTATTTCTTTCCATATTTATGTTGCCAGCTTTATTCGAGTGTGTTTAAGTTAAATGGGTTAAAAGCGCATTGCCAAACTTTGCCGCCTTGGCTAACACGCATGCCTTATTTATTGTAGTTTTTTGTTTAAAGGTTTCCAGCTTTATGATGTTTTGCAATTTGTTGTAATTATTCTCTCCCTTTAATTGCGCCTAATTGAAGTGGAAACCCGTTTGCTGTATTAGCAAATTTACCACCCGGTTTTAAGCGCTCAGATGCTCGATTGAATTGAGCGGGCTTTAACCGACACGAGATGTATTCGACACTTACATACATAAACATAAAAATAAAATACAAAATATCTGCTAGAGTGCTGCTTGGCAACTTTGTATCTGTAGTTAATGAACTTGTAGTAAACAGATTGAAATGATTTATTAAATTGTCAATCAGGTCTGCTATTTGCGAATGATATAATATGTTCCTTCATTTAAGGAGTTTAAATCTCTTAAACATTATACTTTGATAAACATAACATTATTATGCTCATCATATCTTGTTTAAATCGATATCCATATATTTTCATTCGACTAGTTCCGGGTTACTAATGTGAACTATTTAATTATTAACCAAGTTTTCATCTGTAATTTTTGCTTTGCTTTCTCAATTGTCCATAACCAATTTCTATTGTCGCCTCTTCTTAATTAATTGTTGTACTTTGCATTTATTGCCATTTGAGCGTGCGTCAACGATTTGCGAGTTGTGAAACGATGGGCAACAAAATGTCTGAAAATGATTTTATGACTTTTATTTGGAACGCTTCGTTTACGCACTAAAAAATGTGCTAAATGCCGGACTTGAGTTCTGTGCTAATTGTGACAGCCAAAAATAATATGAGAATTAAATACTTGATGACGGGGTTTGTAAATGAATTATAGACAAAAGATTAGCGAATCTGATGAAATAAATATTCCACAAATTTGTGACTAAGAGGCAGATTATTCCGATCACACGTGCAGCATGTGGCATCCATTCAAAATCTGTGCTTCTTTCGCTGTTGCACGTTGAAGGTCGAAGCAAGAGAGAGAAAATTGCATTTTTGGGAATGGGGAAATTGTTTATGGTTATTGGGGTAGACCAACAGTTGGTTGGTTGCTTCAATTACATACGTTGACTGACTTGAGGACCGGTTTGCAAAGCGGAAAACAAAAACAACAATTACTTGCATAACCAACAAGGCAAATACATATGAACAAACACATATATGTTATAGTATGTGAGTAGACATGTATTTACTATAATACGTGTAGTATTTTAGTATGCCCGGTCGTTTGTTGATTATGTTTTTGGGAAACGAGTTTTCGAATTTTGGGGTGCCACCAGACAGTGTGAGAGATGCCACAGCTCTCTTATCTCTTGTCTCTTTCTCTTGCCCAACTGTGCTCTTTAGTTATGTTGCCCTAGGGCAAGTCACGTGCCTTCTTATGCCACAGCTTGTTAAAAGCGGTTTAACTGCTTCAGCTTCAGCTTCAATTTCGGCTATGATTTGCATTTCTGCTCCCAAATTTGGTGCGGGGTATTATGAATATTTTTGTTACTTCGTAACGCAGCTTTACACTTCGCTGAACAATTGTGAGTTGCAGCATTAAACAGAGCCTAACAGGTGGCAATGTTGCGGCAATTCAATTGTTGACCAATCCAAATGGGAGCTGTGACAATGTTTCGCAGACAATTATTAAGAAAGTAAATTATTAAACTATATTAATTTATAAAGCAATGAATGATTTCTTTGTGAGACTACATTTATTTATAAAAAAAACAGTTCAATATTATTTTCAGGATGAAACTGTGGCTTAATAAGTCTGTTCAAAAAAATCTTTTAAATTATTTACATTTATTTATAAAAACAAGTAGCTTTAGTCGAGTGTACTCGACTGTGAGATACCCGCTACCCATTTTTAATAAAGGCAAAATATTGCGGTATCATTTTCAAAATATACCGATAATAATAAAAAGTACTAAAAATATACCAAATGGTATGTTTGGTATATCGATATAGTACACCATTCAAAATATACCATAGACGGCACAATGTGCCAGCTTGTCGGCCAAAGCAACTCAGACCCCTAGTACGTAGGGGTTTTTGCCCATACAAAAGTATTTCTTTAATAACTTCCACAATTTTTATCTGATCGCAACCAAATTTTCAGGAATCATTACTACTATAGTATTTATTGTATATACCAAAATTCGCACACTCTAGCTTTAAAATTACGCTTGTTATTTTTTTTGATTTTCGGGGGCGGAAGTGGGCGTGGCAAAATTTTGAAACAAACTTGATCTGCGTGCAAACATAACAAATGCTGCCGAACAAAATTATAGCTGTATCTCTTATACTCTCTGAGATCCAGACGGACAGACTGACAGACACACAGACGGACATGGCTATATCGTCTCGGCTGTTGACTCTGATCAAGAATATATATACTTAATAGGGTCGGAGATGCCTCGTTCTACCTGTTACATACATTTTCTGAAGGCACAAAGTTATAATACCCTTCTACCCTATGGGTAGCGGGTATAAAAAGAGTTTAATATTACTTTCAGGATAAAACTAAGGCTTAATAAGTCTGTTCAAAAAATCCTTTTCAATTATTTAATGTCTTTAGTTTCCTCTCAACTTCATGAGGTTCAAAGTGTATTTCGCATTCGCATAAGATGCGTAAAAAGGGTCCCAGTATTAAAATGAATTATTCATTTCTCATTCATAGATCGTCATACATTTGTCTGCGGTGTCTGCTGGTGCCAACCTGTTGGAGTCTCGAAGCTCCACTCAATGAGAGTCTGGCGGACATAAGTTATGCTTACACCTACCCCTTTTATTTATGTCTCTCCCCTTATCCCACTCGCTGTTATCGCAGCTAAGCTGCAGATCACATGACCAAATATAAATACAAGCTGAAACGCGTGGCAGTTTCTCAGTTGTCAAACATAATTCGCGTTGTTTGCGCGACTGTCGTTCAAAGTGATGCAAGCAAAGTTGTGATTAAAATGATAAAGAATAACATAAAATTAATAGTGAAATAAAAAGTTGTGCAAATAAATAAAGGACACTGCAATTTGAAGTTAGGGCTCAAGGGATGCAGTTATAAGAGAAGATTAGGAGAAAGTAATTGACAAATGATATAATAAAAGCATATACTTTATGTTAAAGTTATCCTTGATCCGTGCTCAAATGTCTTTAGGGAAATATACTTGCTGTTTCCTTTAATTTGAGGTTATTGCTCTACCTGAGATTATCTGCTGGGTCTAGACTTGCAGTTAGCATCAATTCGTGCTTTCAAATGAATTATTCATTGCCACGCAGGCCCAACATCTCACTCGAGTTTGTCACGTGAGGTGTGATTGATCAGCAATATTGTTGCTTACGTTTTTGTGTTTATCATTTTAGCTGCACTTTGTGACACTTTCACCGATCACTTGTCACTCGTTGTGTGGTTTTAGCCCTGGAACGCAGCACCCATCATCCGAGAGAGTGTGTGACAAACGATGCAAGCCATCGGCGAGATAGTGACATTTTTATGAGTGCTAACAAAAAAAACTAAACAGCCAAGCAACATAACCGAACCGAAGTCGGGCTAAAGAGACGCCTCTGTTAACTCGCTCTGTTTATACGGTGATAAAATGTGAAGTGCGACGAGCTGAAGTGAAACTAAGCAAAAAAGCTAAAACAAATCGCGCTGAACTTAACAACAAAGACATCAGCACAAAACTTGCCCTAGTTCGAATTTATTGCAAGTGCAAACCAAACACATAAAATACACACCCACATACACATAAGACAATATGGACTCTCGAGAGGATTTTGAGCGTCTGCGCGAGCTGGAGCTGCAGGAGCAAGTTGAACTAGAACTCGAGCTGCAGCGAAATCGCACAATGAGGATGCACAGTTTTCCAAAACTCTCCGAGTATTATACACGTGAGTGAAGTTTATACTTACTAGTTGAAAAAGTACAGCATACTTTTAGGATTATACAAAACTAAGTTTTGTTCAAACTAAGCTAGGCTTTCCATTAAAAGGCTGCTCCTAAAAGTATGTAATAAATTTAAATTACAATTGATTGAATCTTCTTAACACTTCATTTGAGTTAATTGGTATAAAGTATTTAAACTATCTGAGTGAGAAGTTAATAATTTGAAATATTTTTAAATATATCTATTGCTAATAGAAAATTTATTGTTCCACCTCCCTAGACATGACAGCCTTCCTCTCGCTGGCCATCTTTATAGCCGTACTGCTGACCATACTCAACATTTCCATATATCTGACGACTGCCATGCGAATGCGACGTCATCTCGACAAGCCGCTGAGAATTCCTTCGATACTGATGGTCAGCGTATATCCGATTATTTCACTGGCTGCCCTGGTAACGATATTGGTGCCTTACTCCTGGTTCATATGCCACACGGTGATGCATGCCATGTTCATGGCCGGCGGTCCCGTATTTCGCTCGCTGCTCTTTCGCTATGTAGTCTCCGAGCAGAACTATCTGAAGGAAACGTCCGCAGAGGCGGTATCGCTAAACACACCACCTTGCTGCTGCTGTTGCGGCTGCTTGCCCATGGTGGTGCCGACAAAAGCGAAACTCTGTATATCCCGCTACATGGTATGGCAGATGCCCTTCTGGCAGGGTTCCATTATGCTGGTGATGAACATACTCTACTATCGCGATCGTCAGATGTATCTGGATGTGATGATCTTCTTCATACCATTCATCGTTGGTTCCATTGTAATGGGCGCTTGGTCGCTGCAGATCACAGTGCGAATGATCACAAAGATACGTGGCGACTATCAGCTGAGAAAGAAGATGTTCTGTCTGCAGCTCGTCGTGATGCTCTGCAAACTGCAATATCTGATACTCTACGAACAGCTCAACTCCGTGAAGATGGGTGGCGAGTATCCGATTAATCACACTATATACAAACAGAGTAAGTTTTTCTTCTTTATCAAACATTCAATAGGAATTGATTTTAATTTCTCTCTAACTTCCAGCCATTATCAATATTCTGATACTGGTCGAAATGGTGCTGGTCTCGATGTTGGCTCAAAGTGCCTATCGTACTCCCATACAAGTGCAAGTAGATCAATCGAATGTTCATAGTTCGTAGAATGTGCATATGCCGTTGATTAGTTGCAAGCCCTTAGAGCAAAGTATTGTGATAATTTAATACAAAATAAATTAGCTAAAAACAAACTGCAATTCATATTTTTTATTGCCGAATTTTGGGTTGATAAATGAGCTGTTTAAATGCGAATCTTTAATTCCAATTCTATATACATTTTATTAAATTATTGCTATTAAAGGCATATGCTCGAGTTTATTTATGACACCAGTAGTTGCATTTCGGTCAGAAATCTTCATAACCAGCAGCATGCCGACATTTTCGAGTGTTGTAAATCAAACGAAACGGGACAAATCTCACTTGGCTTGTTGACCAAATGGCCGACCACAAATCATGTGTTGTCCTGTCTACTGGCTACTGTTTTGCTGCTGTAGTCCTTGCTTTGGTCAGTCCTCTGCTGGAAGTGAGCCCTAAGGGCTCCCAGGACACGCGTGTCGCGTTTAGCTCATAATTCTCAATGGACCCAAGGGGGGTGTGCTTTACATTTTTCAACAAAATTGTATGCGGCTTAGGCCAAGTGCCTAGGCGCCATAAAAATACAATAAATATTTTTTTTCTTGCTAGATAGCCTTTTTCGGATAACTCAATTGCCGTCGCTTGGGCATAGGCTAAACTCCACAAGCAGAACACGAGAGAGAAGAGACGAGTATCCGGTGGCCCAAGGACCAGACGGTCGAGACGCGTGTCCCGGGAAAACAAGACCCGGGACCAAACACAACAATTGCGTGTTGTTGCGGCAGTGCGTTGAAATTTATGATTTATTTGAAAAGAAAGTACATTGTGCGCTGCCAAAATAAATCACACTAAAGACGCTCGGTAGTAGAAAGTCCAGAGGGAGGAGCCCAAAACGAAGACGAAGAACGCCAGCCAACGAAAATCAAATAAATAATATGAAACAGACCCAAAAGTTCTATACAAGCTGAATATTGGATACTCTAATAAATGAGCACACTTCGAAATAAAGCGGGTCCTAAACAAATACTCCACGGACACAAGTCGCAATGAATGTAATATTTTTTTGACAGGTGCCACAAAGTAAGCAATAGAATTTCTATTTGCATGTACAAAGTGCTTGGGTCAGCTATTATGCCTACATAGAAAGAGAGAGGGCATCGAGTATCTGGGTCTCGGGCAGGAATATGGAAGAACAACAGTCAAGTGCTTTGGTCGGTCGCTCTTATCTTATCGTTCCTTTATGATGTACACAACGGCGCACAGCGCAGCTATGAGAAGCATTTTTTCTTGCCGCTGAGTGTCTGCCACCCATCTCTTTCTTTGCCTTGGACTGTCTTCAGCCTTCGCCAGTATTTGGGCTGAGACTGAGGCTGAGGTTAGTGGGTTGTGCTGTCGGTTTTTATGAAGACGCTTGTTTACTTGGTTTCTGCCAAGCAGCCGTCGAGCTGACAGACCGACTCTTTGCCCTACTAGCACGGGAAGGCAAGGCAAGGGAAAGGCAAGTAAATCAGATTAAGTACCCGCTGCTCATTTTGATGAGTTGCGAGTGCCAACGAGAACGATGTCTGCAAGTTGCCGGCACGTATCCAGTTTAGAAGGCGACGCGGCCGTGTAACCCTGTGTGGCTTTTTGATTTCAAATTGGATTTTTGCAGTGGATATATGCCGCTTCCGCTACTCACACATATGTGTGCAGAAAAATTTAATTAAAAACGCCAATAGCGCTGAAATGTAAGCTTCCAACGGAAGGCGCGTGTGTTTTTCGGTATTTCATCGGAGTTTGCTGTAAAAAATGCGATTGTGTAGAGCGAAAAAAACTATTGGCAATATTGTTAAACAGAAGAAATGCTTTTGGGAGTCCTAAACAAAAATATCTGCTCTAAAAATTACATTTCACTTGGCAACTGTAGTCATGCAGTGTTATTTCTATTGAATTGTTGCCACAGCAGTTCAATGGGCAATTTTAATTATGTGCCTAAAAGCACGCAACACATTTTTGTCAACATCGGAACGCCGACATTTTAAAACTTTTACTGGCATTAATAAAATATTGTAGCATACTTGTGTGCGCTGTAAAAAATGTTTAAAGCTTTCACAAAATGTTTGCACGCAGAATGTTAGAAAAATGTTGACGCCCACTTGACGGCGACGCCAACGAAGACGATGTCAAAGCCGTTGTCCTTCCGCTGCTGCTGCTGCTGCCATTGTCTACGCTGCTTAGCCATGTCCGAACACGTTAGGCCATCAACTGACACAACAACAGCAACATCAACGAGCGCAACAAACAAATGGTGAGGCTGTCAGACACTGTCTTATGTCACTGTCCATTAGACGCCATTGGGGAATGGGCTGTAAGCTGTCCAATGAATTGTTTACGTTAGCAACATTAATACTCGAATACTCGGGAATACGGGAATTCGCACTCGTATTCATTGAATTGACATAGAGGCCTGGGGCTAGGCCTAGACACTTAGCCACGACGACTTGGATAAATTTCATGGCTGCTTGGGCGCGAAAACACTTAGAGAAATTAAATAATGCGCATACGCCATGTTGCGCCATGCGGCTGTTTAATTCTACTAATAGAAATTATAACACAATATTTGTCATTCACAGACAATTTAACAGATTCCAAGATGATACGCAACTTCACCAAGCATTTTATGATTATTGACTTGACTTGCGCTTTTTATGGTTGCTTCTACTTAGTTTGTTTCTTTTGGTTACTTCGCATCGCTTTCCACTGCTTTTGTTTTCCTTAGACTCTTCTCTGGCATTATTTATGCTCGCCTTTGGTTTCAGTCTTATGTCCGCCTTCACTTCACTGCTGTGAGTGTGTTTTTTTTCCTTTGCTGGCAGCTGTACGCTCATTTCGCTGGTGCTAAGTAAATAAGTTTTATGACTTTTTTCGCTTGTGCTGTTTGCTGGCAGCCTCGTAAAATTGCAAACGTCTGTGCCTTATGCTTGATTGATTTCATGATCAACTTTCACCCGATTTTCCCTGGCTCTGATTTTCTTTCTTTTTTTCTTTTCGTTGCCACTCTGCAGCGTCGACATGCGACACGCTTCATGCTTTCAATTTCATTTCTTGGTTTATTCGTTGGGTTTTTATAAATTGTTAACTCATTGTTTGGCCAGGAGTAAGCCAGCTTAAGCTGCTCAACTGCATGAGCTTATGAGAGCTGTAGAAAAAAATGATTAGAATCGAATTAGATGAGCAAATAATTGAGGGTGTCTACCATAATTGACATGCTCGTACTTGTAATTCTATATAATTTTCGTATTCATTCAATCTATGGAACGGTAATCAGTTGTGAAATGCCAATAGAATTTCTTTAATGACATGTAATTTATTGTTAAGTGTCGTGTATTGCTGTCATCATGCTGCTGATAGGTTATTCATTGTTGATAAATTTATTTTGATTGGCAAGTCCTGGAATGTCTCCAACAATAAATAAATATTATATATAAATTTATCTTTTAATTAAATTTCTTATTGAATTTATAACCTTTTTCCGGACAGCCGACTGCAGGAAATTCGTTTCAATACGTTTCCTCAATTTAGCGATGTCTGCGAGGACTGAGGAAATGGCAGTTTTGGTCGCATTTGCATTATTTTGTTTGGTTGTTTTTTTTGTGCGCTTTCTGTTATGAAATTAGGCAAACACGCTTTGTATAATTTAATTAAAAACTTTTCGAAGCGTTGACTTTTTTTTTGTGTTGGCCAAAAGTCAGAGCAGGCCACACATTTGAGCCACTTGAGCCGCGTTGGCGCCTTAAATTAATTAATGCGCCGCTTCGAAAAGTAACCAAGCATAAGAAAATATTTGTGCATGTTCTGGCATAATTAAAAGGGTTTTTGCACACTCCACTGAAAAGTGAACCGAAAAAACTCACAAAGCCAACAAAATAAAGACTCTTCAATCTTCGAGTATCCTAACTAAAAGAGCAATGTAACTAAAAGCAAAGTTTAAATGACGAACGAATATTTTATGTTTTTAAATACAATAAAATTTTGTAGTTGTGGTTTTAGCTCTATAATTCTTAGGGTATCTGTAATTCGGCTAGATCTCCTTTCAGCGCTTCTTTTACCTTTATGACCGCAGCCTTGGGATTCATTGTGCCAGTAAGAGAAACAGGTTCACCGCTTCACCGTCGGTCCTCCGGTCCATCATCTCGGGCTCAGGCTCGGCCTGATGCTGAGCACTCAGTTTAACAATGGCAAACAAGTAAAGCGCTGCCAAATCCGCTTAAAGAGCATTTGTATGTAACAGCAGCAGCAGAAGCAGTAGAAACAAAACCAAAACTGACTAAGCAGCGATGGCATCTGCTCCAGCTTCAGCGACAGCTTCGACGCTCCAGCTCCAGCTCCATCTCCAGCTCATGCTGCTTTTTGCTGTTGTTGTGCTTTTTTTTACACCTCGCCATTCCAGCTCCATTAGGGGATTTTGCATAAGTGACAAGCAGTCAGGACTGGGGCAGCAGCCGCAGTCTCATCCACATCCACATCCACATCCACATCCACATCCAGCTCCATATATGTTAGTACTCGTATGTTCTGCCGTCATCTTCGTTGTTATCCTCTGCCACATAGCATGGCATGTGTATGTGTGTGTAAGAGTGGCTTGGCTAAAGCTCCAGGCTAATGCAGCATACAGACAGGCATAAGGCGCTGGTAACACGAAACGCTTGTCAAACGCTCCCAAGTGTAGGTCGAGGCTACCAGACGACAGTCGAAGAAGAGCGCTGGAATGGGAAGATGAATACCAAAAAAAGGAAAGAAGAGCAGAAAGATCCAAGTCTGGGCTGCATTAAGATGCTGCCAAAGCAATGCCAATTCCTCAGCATAACTTGTTTAATTGAATGGGATCTCCCCAGCTTCCCATGACAGCGACCCTTGAGGGGCATTGTTCGGATTCTGTTTGATTGGATAAATGATTAAGTAGTTAGCAATTACAATGGGCCAGGCCAGTTTCTTGATGAAAAACTCGAAAGCTCTAAAGCTGGCTGGTAATAACTTTTCATATACTTCGTTTTGGGTTAAGTGAGCGTAAATCTCCAGAGGGTGAAATATATAAGCCACAAGATAAATAAAATGAAAACTGATTTCATTTCAAAGTTGAACAATCGCTTATCAATTTACAAAATAATTTCAATTAATTTTGCGGCAGCATTCCATTAAAATTAATAGAAAACGTTAATTGCTATTCAAATTGCTTAATGTATATAGAAGGATGTATTATAATTTAAAATTGAATTAGACAATTAAATGTTGATTAATTGCCTATTATTATATTTAGCGATTCATTTAGTTTGAATTAGCAACATTTATAAAAGTGTTTGCTTCGTGTTCTTCAATAAATTCTTGGTCAACCTTTGGGAAATTCTTACATAATAATGGTACAAAAATTGATTAATCTTGCGTCGCTGTTTTATTAAATTTAATGAACTACCTTATAATTATACCCTTCTACCCTATGGGTAATGTTTTGTGCCGGCAGAAAATTTATGTAACAGGTAGAAGGAGGTATCTCCGACCCTATAAAGTATATATATTCTTGATCAGCGTCAACAGCCGAGACGGTCTAGGCATGTTCATCTGTCCGTGTGAAACACTGGATCTCAGAGACTATAAGAGATAGAGCTATAATTTTCGACAACATTTGTTATGCTTGCACGCAGATCAAGTTTGTTTCAAATTTTTGCCACGCCCACTTCTGCCCCCGCAAATCAAAAAAATCGAATAACAAGCGTAATTTTAAAGCTATAGTATACAAAATTTCTAAAATAGTTGTTAAGTTGTTTAATAAGTTCTTGGTGCTTTTAATTAACTTGAAAATCTCACACTTACTTATTGTTCTTTAGAGTCCACTTGTTGGACCCCTGGGATACGTTTCCAGTCGAGGCAGTCGAGGTGCTGTTCAATGCCCACAATAGCCAGCAGTGTCCAGCGAGGAGCTCAGACAAAGGAGTAACAAATCAGTTGAAGAGCCACATAGGCAATCAGTCAGCGGCGCCGTTTCCAGGCAATACAAGCAATAGCAACAGCAACAAATAAAGCCGTGGCATAAATAAATAGATTGTGGAACAGGTAGCCAGCCACCATTCGAAGGTAACTGAAGCTTCTCGTTCCTCAGTCCCGTTAACGTGTTGCTTGGCTTCGTGCCTTCTCTGTGTGTGTTTGTGTGTGTGTGTGTGTGTGGGCGTAGCCAATCAATTTAATTTCACAAAAGCAATATCGTTGGTGTGGGCGTGGTCGAAAGGCTATTGACCGGATTAGCAAACAACAACTGCCTGTAGAAATGCTTGTGATGGACACCATTGCGTATACTTGATACGCTCACTGCTCTGTGTTGCTATTAAAACATTCGCAGCTCGGTCATTAACTATTTATGACTTCTGAAAGTGATATAAATTTTGCAATTGCAGCATTAATGCTACTGATAATTATAGATAACGCAAATGCCAATTAGAATATCAGTTTGTACGTTGTTGTAAAAAGATTTATTGAATGGTAATAATTTATTAATTTGCTGGTAATCAGTTTGGAATTGTCACAGATTTTTTTTGCAGAAAAGTTTGATTTTATCGAGTCATTGACTTACTTGTAATATTTAAATATGTTTATATTAATTTAATTGTTAGGGTGCAATCAAAATCAGTATTTAATTAAGGAATTTTCGAAGTTAAATTTGATCGTTTGGTCCATCAAACATATGAACCTTGTAACATATTCAACATTTCTCAGTTCTTCATTTGCTCGAACGAAATGTTTATTACGTATAAGTCATGTTTAACGAATCTCAGCAGTTGTTATTTGGATTAAAGCCTTAATGTGCGTATATTCAAATTGATGACAAAACCTGTGAGCATTGTCAACTTTGGCATTTGTATGACAATCTCGTGTCCTCAATTCGGCCACATCGTTGATGTCCAAACTATTCTGGCATTTCAACTCCGACTGAATTAGATTCTGTCGGTGTTTGAGTTTTATGGGACCACAAAACTATGCAGTTGGGTGACGTTTCTGGGGAATACCGGCGGCGGCAACATGCGACAACAATTGCCACTTGAAGTATGCAACATGGCAATACAGTTTTTAAACCCTCAACTGAAATGCGTGAATGTGAATGAGTGAGAGAGAGAGTGAGAGAGACGAAATGCCATTAAAGCACTTGACGCCGTCAAGCGTGTGGAGAGAGAGAGATCAGCATCATTAACACTATTTTCCCTAGGTGGTACTTCACAATGATGACGACTGCAAAGGGCTTGGGAGGGATAGACAGGCGACAGTCGACAGTTGGCAGTTGGCTGGAGTGAGATGAGTTGAGTTGAGTCAAGTTTAGTTTGCTTGCCACAATCATTACGCACACTTAAGACTTCGCCTGACAGTCACATACTGACAGCGCTGTCGCTGACACAGAAGCAACCAGAACCCACCGAAGGGAAGAGGGAATCGGTGGGTGGCAGATGGTTGGTGGTTGGTGAAGCTCGACGGGATGGCGCACTCGAAAAAAGGGACATTTCTGCGTGCGGCGCTTGTTGGTCGTCATCTACACTTCAACGCACTTTTATACTCTTACCAGAAAGAGAAAAAGAGAGAGCGAAGAAGTGAGAGAGCGAGAGCGAGAAGGAGTGAGAGATAGAGCGAGAGCATGTCAAGTGGTTGACTGTCCTGAATGCCAGTGAAGCCAAATAGAAATCCATTTAATTTTCAAATAGTGAAATGTTTGCACACACACACATACACATAAGTACACAAACAGACACACACACACACACTTACACATACATACACGTATTTATGCACACATAAAAGAATGTCCTAGGGCCTGTCCATTATTTTCTTTAGTATATCTCTGCTCGCGTGACTTAAACACATTTCACTGAAATTAAATTCCACATTTTCCATTTGTTTATGCCTTCGAGTGAGTTGGGATCCTTAAAGCCAGGTCACACAATTCATTGGCTGACCATTGTGAGCATTGTCCCTAGTTGATAGATCGTTTCATTTTCGTTTTGTGTGCGTTTTTTATACAAGCATTGTCATTTTAATTGCGTATGCAAATGTTGTATTCACGGCAAAAAGTAAAGGTAAAGAATTTAAATATGTTGATTTGGCAATTGCTTTTGATTGTAATCTATTAAAATCGAAATAAATACAATTAGAGTAAATTATATACAAGTTTATATTTAACAGTTGTATTTTATAGTTTCTATAATAATCTTTATTAGCGTTCTTTTGATTGTTATCTATCATAAACTAAGTAAATTTAATTTAATTTGCCTAAGGGACAAAAGATAATATTTATCAGTTGTAGATTCTATTTTTGTTTTAAGTTTTTAAATATTCTTCTGATTGCAATATTTTAAAATCGAAGTAAATTTATCTTGACAAAGGTATATAACAATTTCTAATTATTATTTTATAATATTCATTTTAATTATAATCTATTAAAACTCTAGATTAAATTCAAAATTATATTAAATATGTTCAAGAACCAGCGTCATTCTCAAACAAGCCGACTCCATCAGTAGCTTTCCTCTGACGGATGCAGTGAGTCGACTTGACGTCTGTCAGTCAATTAGTTTGTGAGATAGAGCGTCTTTTGTGAAGCAACTTTTGTTATTGTGAAAAAAATGGAAAAAGAGGAATTTCGTGTTTTGATAAAATACTGTTTTCTGAAGGAAAAAACTACAGTGGAAGCGAAAACTTGGCTTGTTAATGAGTTTCCGTAGTCTCCCTTAGGGAAATCAACAATAATTGATTGGTATGCAAAATTCAAACGAGGTGAAATGAGCACGGAGGACGGTGAACGCAGTGGACGCGCGAAAGAGGTGGTTACCGTCGAAAACATCAAAAAAATCCACAAAATGATTTTGAATGACCGTAAAATAAAGTTGATCGAGACAGCAGAGACCTTAAAGATATCAAAGGAACGTGTTGGTCATATCATTCATCAACATTTGGATATGCGGAAGCTCTGTGCAAAATGGGTGCCGCACGAGCTCACATTTGACCAAAAACCACCGCGCCACGAAGTCATTGAGAACGATAGCAAAAATTCATGAATTGGGCTTCGAACTGCTTCCCCACCCACCGTATTCTCCAGATCTGGCCCCCAGCGACTTTTTCTTGTTCTCAGACCTCAAAAGGATGCTCGCAGGGAAAAAATTTGACTGCAATGAAGAGGTGATCGCCGAATCTGAGGCCTATTTTGAGGCAAAACCGAAGGAGTACTACCAAAATTGTATCAAAAAATTGGAAGGGCGTTATAATCGTTGTATCGCTCTTGAAGGGAACTATGTTGAATAATAAAAACTAATTTTGACAAAAAAATGTGTTTTTCTTTGTTAGACCGGGGACTTATCAGCCAACCTGTTACCAACACAGCAAATGGTCACACCATAAACTGGCATATCAAATATTCCACTGCATTACATAACATATTCACCGACAAATAGTTTTAGTATATTCATCTCGATTCAGCAATATAATAATTTGCATTTACTAGTTGTACTTTCTAGTCTATACAATATCTAAAAATGAAGTTGAATCTTAACTCACAACATTGCTGATCAACTCTATTGAATTCAAAGTGCTCTCTAGAAGCCAACGTCACATGAGTTCAGCAAACCTATCAATAAAAACGTCCTTTGCTCCTCTTTGCGTGTGTACTTACGAGAGAGACGAAAGCGAGCCACAATTGCAGGGCTCATTAACTATGCGCTCTTATGTGCTGTTAATTCAAATGCCAAACAGTCCGTTCGCCTGTTGTTCAGATTGTCAGATAGAGTAGGATGTCACGCACACGGAATTGCCTTTAAATTGCATTTTAGTCGCCGTCAATTTGCAGACTCATTTTTTGACCAGACATTTGAGGTCGCAAATGAGCTGCGACCCTCATACACAAGCACAACGAATGCTGAATGCTGGATAGTATCGAGTGTTGTTGTATGTTATGTACTTTGCTTTGGTTGTGTGCATGCATTGATGTGCTTATTTTGCATAATGGACTGTAATTGGTAGGCAAAAGTATGGAACAGTCTGTTGCAGCCACATAATTGGCATTCTTGATGCACCACAGCGCGTATACGTAACAATTTGAGGTTTTCAACAGCACTAATTGTGTCAGCAGATCAAGTAACTTCTTGGGGGAGTGAGTCACGTAGAGCGCAGAGTAAGTAGGAGCATACGATGGCCGCTTAACTTAATAGCACTTGTTAGCCAAGTTGTAGTTAATATTATCGTTGTAGTTAATATTACAAAAATTATACAAATTAGTCCCTATTATCTATTTTTTACTTAAAGAAACCCCTTTTATAATAATGGTAATGAAATTTTATTGTGATGTTTCAGTTTAAAGTAGAAAATTTGTATCTTTATTGTTGATTTATTTCAAATTTATTTATTCTTAATTTGATTTTGAGATAATAGAAACAAATTCAAAATTATTTTAATGAAAATCCTTACATAATAATTGCGCATAATTTACATAGAAAACTCTTCACAATTGTAATGCTGAAAAGGTGATGAAAGTTTTATGTTTGAGGTTGATCATTCGAGTAATAATAATAATAATTGTAGAAAAATTCAAGCAGTATTCGATTAAAAATCTTCTACAATCTTTTCTTATATAGTAACACACAATGGGAATTGATTTTATTACTACTAAATCGTTATCGTTGTCATAGACTCAATATAAGCAACTGTATTGAGTATTAACTCTTAGACAATCACTTGCCGAGGCAGCACGCGCGATGATAAAATGATCTCTGATCTGTTGGGCTGCCGCATATCCAGGTTAAAGTGTTTATAGTTCATTTTCGAAAGCTCCTTAAGTTTGCTCACTGCTGTCCCGTTAGAAGCGTTGAGTAAAACACAAACACAAACAGACGACAAATGAAATGTTTGCCATACAATGGCGATGGCAAATACGAGTGCACACACTTAAACATGAATTCATGCTTTCCCTTCTCCCATCTCTCTTCCATATTCCTCTATTCCCACTGACGATGCCTGACGCCGTCCATAATCTTTCGGGGGGCAAAGGTCAGTGCTTTTGGGTGTTTTGCTTGGTGTGTTGTGTTGTGTTGTGTTACTGGCTGTCGACTTGGGTTTAGGTTTAGGTTTAGGTTTTACGAGAACGCCGTGGGGTGCCAATGATGGCCAGCGGCTTCTGTGGCACCAAAGCACAGGAGACGTGAGGTGAGCGATGTGTGTGTGAGTGTGTGTGTGTGTGCTCGACGGGGGAAACACGTAAAGCATACGTGTCGGTCTGATTGCACATAAATTCTCGTATGTATTTGTGTTGTCGTTGTCGTTGTTGTTATTATTTCTATCGGAGCGGGAGGCAAAGGTATTTTCGGGTTCTACTTGGAATGCATGGACGTAGGCGTTAGGGGGCGTAAATGGGTGAGGAAGTGTGTGAGGGGGCGGAGGATGAGGCGTTAATACGACGCATTTTGTGTACAACTTTTCACTTTCAGATTTTGGCTTTCAGTTTTTATTTGCTTTTCAGCTCTTGCCATTCGACAATTCGCATTCCCATTCGCATTTGGCAGCTGTTTCTGTTTTTCTTTCGTTTTTTGTTGCCCGCTTTTTATTTTTGCTTTTTCTCGATGCGTCGTCGTCGCTTGCTATTTATTTATTTATTTGTTTGTTTATTTGTAGTTGTTGGCATTTATTTGTTAAACTGTTTGGATATTCATTTGGAATTTGCTAAAATATAAAAGGCATCGGCCACCACATGTCGATTGCTTTGCATACAAATCACATTGCTTTTAATTTATGGTCAAGCTTGTAACAAATATCATAGAATCGTAAATATTTCGATAGCATAAAAATATTATAGAAGAGTTATTTCATTTCGGAGTGTTAATCCCTAAATTTATTATTCGAAAATTTATTTTCGAAATTTAAATGTAATGAATGAAATATGGTAATTGAAATAGAAAATATGGCTTCTTTCAAATAATGTTAACTAGTTTTTTAATTTTTTGAGAGTTGATCCCGATATTCAGTTTTAGTTTTCCTTTCTCAACATATGGGCATTTCCCAAAGTCGCGAACGTACGTTCGTACGAGATAAATTAAAAAAATAAAATCGAAAGCAAACGTTTTTTGAAACTTTTTTTTTACTCTTCGATAGCATTTGTTTAGCTCTTTGGTTGGTGTAAATTATGGGGCTTATCGATTTTTAATTTTCATAATATTGTCAAAAAACATGCGGTCGCGAACGTACGCAAAATGGAAGTCGACTTTGGCTTAATACAGTAAAATGCAAAACTCTGCGAATTGAGACGGAATATTTTAAAGAAATAACTTTACTTTCAAAGTAGAATCATGTAGCTTTCTATTAAGTCTACTCTTAAGAAAATATCTCCATTTATTTATTTTTAATTTAATTAATTTCCGGTCGCGAACGTACGATTTTTCCATGTTGTTTTATTTATTAAATTTTTATATTTACCACAACTTTTTTTTATTAATAACTTCATATTTCATATAAACAAACGGATTTAACTCAATTTAATGTGTCTAATAACATTTAAAAGCAAAAAAAATATATTTTTAATAAATATGAAAAATGTACTGAAATTTATTAATAGCATGAAAAATATGTAATAAATAATAAGTAATAACTAACAAGTAATAAGTAACTGCAAACGACATAGTTTTCAAAAACAAAAACAAAAAAAAATTTGTTTTTTAAATCCATGCGACGCTAGTAAAAATCGACATAAGCTTATAGGTAAGGTCGCGAACGTACGCTACTTTGACAATCAATAAAAAAAGATTGGTTAGAGTAACCCCAACGATTTTTTATATTTAAAATATATATACCAAAATAACTTAACACGCGAAGTTCCATTCACCTGCTTGCACTTAATGCGAAGCAATTACAATAAAATGATGTTTTCGGTCGCGAACGTACGATTTGAACATAGATAAGAAGCAAAATAAAAATAAACAGTTAATTGAACATTTTTTCGCTAACTTTGCATTTTTTATCTTATTATTGGATTGCTATTAAGAGATTTGGTAGAAAAAGAACAAACATATCATATGTTTTCTTTGTGAAATAATAAAACATAAAAATGCATACAAAAGGAGCTAAAAGTAAAAAATTACATTTTTTCAGTTTGCAGGCAAAATTTTTTTATAAAAACAACGGAGATATGCTACGGATCCATTGTATTATGAAAATTTGGATATTTCTTTATGACATACAAAAAAATACGATGAATGTGAAGATTTTTTTTTTCGGTCGTGGTTTACCTTTTTTTAGGAATTGCCCATATGTATTTAAATATAATGCATGAAATATCACAATTCAAAAAATAAATTTAGTACTATTAAAATGGAGTTTTAAATATTATTATAATAATAATTTTATAATATTATTTATTATTTAGTATACCGACACTTTTCCTTTCTCCACTATTTGTTAAATCGCCTAAAATACAAATTAAAAAGCTTATAAAATGTAATTATAGAAATATTGGAGTTCATTAATGATTTACTTGCTCGCGTGCACTATTGCGGTATAGATTGCTGATTACATAGGCGGCTGCGCGTTGCACTCCAAAGTCGCCGCTCAACAAGTTCTCAATGATCGGTGGCATTAGGCCGGCGTCAAAAACTTGCTGTATCTGTGACACGGTACCAGTCACGATATTCGATAGAAACCACATAATGTTCTTGCGAAGTTGCATATCGGGATGCAAAAGGAGTGATGGAAAGTACGATAGAATATTGGTATCAAGCACCGCTTGTGTCTGCTCATCGGTTCCGGTTACAATGTTGCCAAGACAATGCATGACAGCACACTTTATAGACACAACGTTGCTGCCGACCAGACCCACGATCTTGGGCACAATGCCACTCTCGACGATGATCTGGATGCGATCTTTGTCTTGTGTAAAGTTATTGATGGCCCATATTGTGTCCCTCAACACCTGAACGTCAGTGCATTCGAGCAGCACTTTCAATGCAGGCTGAATCTCCATTGCAATCTGTTTTGATACCACGGGCTCACATTTTCTAGATATGTTCCCAATCACCCAGACAATGTTGCGTACAAATCTAATTGGAAGCTCAGCCTCTACCAGGTTAAGGATTGGCTGAATGAGGCCAAAGCCAAGTACAAAGTCTCGTTTCTCGGGCCCGTCACCAATAATGTTGCCCAATGCCCAAATGGCTTGATCTGCTACCTTATAGTCACCTGCACTAAGCAGATTAACTAATATGGGCACAGCTCCCGAGGTGGCCACTTCATGTGTTAGTTCAGATGGTCCTGAAGCAATGTTTGTCAATGTCCAGACAGCTTCGAGCTGCAGTTGTGGCGAATTAAAGGGTTTGATGCACTCAACTAGAATGGGCAGCATTCCGTTGTTTATCAGTGTTTCGACTGGCGCATTCTCAAGTGAAACCAATTCACGCACCTTCTTAACAGCGGCCAACTGCTCCTCCGGATGTGAGGAATCGGAGGCAGCAATGGCGAGTAGCTTGGCATTCATTGAGTTGGGCAGTAGCTCATCGACTTCTTTGTTCTCATCCATATCGAGCACATTGCGTCGCTTCATAATTGCATCATCTCGTTTGTTTTTACGCAGATCGACAGACACCTCACCACGTCGACGACGCATTTCATTCTGATCCTTGCCTTTGTTCTTATCCATATTTTGGCAATAAATAAAATAATTCAAGCTCAACTTTGTTTTCACACGAATTTTTAAAATATGTTCTGTACTTTCCGACTTGCTCCACTGTTTGATATATATTGAATGAAAGATTGAGAGCAAATATTAAGCTAAGCTAAATTTCTCTTGACGTTATTGATCGATTTTTTGTGTTAAATTTTTGTAGCCGATACTTATAGTGTTGAAGGGTAATATAACTTTGTGCCTCTAGGAAATGTAAGTAATAGGCAAAAGTAAGGATCAGATGAGACGATATAGCCATATCCGTCTGTCCGTCTGTGTGAACACCCAGATCTCAGAGACTATAAAAGATAGATATATACTTTTTGCTGACACCACTTTTTATGCTTGCATGCAGATCAAGTTTATTTATTACATCGATAAAAATTGAATAACTAGCGTAATTTTAAAGATGGAATCGCCATTTGATAATAATTACAATAATAACTATAGTAAGAGAAGACTAAAAATTTGGTTGCGATCAGATAAAAATTTAAGTTGTTAAAAATAAAACACAATTAATATTTAAATATAATAAATGAAATATCACAATTCAAAAGGTAATATATTTAGTTTAGTATTATTAATGGGAATTTTAAATTTAGGGAATTATTCCCTAAATATACTGACACTTTTCCTTTCTCAACTATTTAAATCGCTTAATATACATATAAAAGCTTATAAAATGTAAATATTATACCAAAAATATTGAGAGAAATTCATAAATCATCAAAATTGCTTCTTCATCATTAAAGAGTTCTTTAAATGCGAAGAGCTAATCCCTAAATTTACGCTCACTGTTCCTTTCTCAACTACCTGTTAAGCCTTTTTAGTTCGTTGTTAATTTACTTGCGCCATAAACTATCACCAAAGTACTGCTGCATTATTAAAACGCTGTAAATTGTGCATTGTTTTCTTTCCCATTTGGTTAGGATAGCCAGAAAACTCATCAGGTATTCATATTTAGGGCTATTTGGCCATTTACGACACACTGTATATCAAGGGGAATAGAAAAAGGCTAAGCACCTTGATTTATAGCGCACAATATTTAATTACGTGGCAACGAGACCTTAATGTGTCGCATATATCAAGTGCACACCGTAACGCCAGCTCTATTGCAATTAATTTATGCCAAACGGCATCCAAAGTAATTGTACCAAATTGACATGACCACAAATAGCAAAGAGAGAGAGAGAGAGAGAGAGAGAGAGAGAGAGAGAGAGAGAGAGAGAGAGAGAGAGAGATACAGAGCGTGAAGGACATGTAGCGACTCAAAGAGGCAGAGACAGAGAGGGCGAAAGGTGGGTCAGGTGGCAGGCATTATGCATGACTTGGCCTGGCTCCTGGTCACATGCTAAGCAGCCTGGCAATGCATCAATATTGCAAAGCAGTAAGAAGGCATTAGGAGGCGGTTGCATCAGCAGCAGCATTAGGTTGCACAGAGTGCAGCACGTGACCCAGGCAATGAGTGTGAGTGTTTGTGTGTGTGTGTTATGTGATCGATGCCAAGTAAGTCCAACTACATGAGGCATGAGGCACTCAGCCAGAGGCATGCCACACACATCAATGTCTGTTTAGCTGAGCAGCTACTGTCAAACTTGAATTACAAATGAGGGTTCGAGACTCGCTCTCGGCACACGAAGCTGACAGTTTTTCACAATAGAAAGCTTCGAGGGTTTATCATTGTTTGGTTGCCAGCAGGCTATAAACTTGCATCCGCCTTTCAAACCCACAATGCCTTAGCAACTCACTCTTGAAAAGTGATTTTCATTCAACTTTGTGACAACTTTTGCTCAGCTTCTGTTCGGTCTCTCGAATGCATTTGTGGCATGCGACAAGGTACGAGTAAATATGCATAATTAATTTTTTAAATACTTCTATCAATGTTGCACAGCATGCGCCTTTGTATTATGCTTCCTTTGTTCCATATTCTCGCCATGCGAGTAGCCAATCAACAAGAATGTCACCAGCAGATAAGTTATTCTGCCAATGCAAATCATTCGCACATTTTATCACAATTTTGTTGGTGCAATCAAAAATTGAATTTTGTGCAATATTTGCATGACAAAAGTCCCTTCTCTCACTCACACATTTTATGGGCATTTGCTGTAATGAGTTTTTGTGGCGAATTGCGAGCGAAATCGATTTCGAGCACCTGCCCTTTGGGGCTGCCCATAAATATCGAGAGAGGAGAGTGAGCTGACAACAAAAGCTGGGTGCAGATGCCACGCTTCTTTCCCTCTCTCCGAAATCACCGATTGTCAGCCATTTCCGCCTTGCAGAATATGTTTTCAATAAACAAAAAATAAAAAGCGCAGAAATTTGCATATTTATTTGAGTTGTTTTCAGTTTTGTGCGCCGCTGCTGACGCTGGTTGCGTAATTCAAGACGAAAAGACCAAATTAAAAAGTAATTTAAAACCTTTAAACGCAAGTAAATTATGCAAACATTATGGTTGGCCCTCGCAGCGAAAAGGACAACGTCACAGCGTCACAGTTTCTCTCCCCATTTGATGCTGTGCATCGAGCAACTTAGCTGCCAAGGTCATATGCGCCATGAATGTCCCCCTCGACTACTTTCTTTGCCCCAGGACAATTTTATGAGAATTTAAAAAAATTTGTTTTTTTCTGTGTCTGTTCTATTTGTTTTTTGTTTTTTTCTCCGCTGAGGTCCTAGGGCGGTAGCTACAAATGACACTAATAATTTCAATTTAAATGATGCCATGAATAAAAAGCAAATGCAAGCGAATTCGTCCTTTTCATTGGCCTACAAGCATTTCCATAGCGGCAAGGCGTTCAACCAAATGACTTTTAAATTGGGGTCGCAGTGGCAGACGAGCAAGCCAATGTCTGTAAGCCAATGAGAAAAATGCTAGAAAGTACTTGTACTTACGACTTGAGGTAAAAATAAAGGCTCAAAGAGAATTTGATATTGTTTACGAAGCCCGGGGTAAAGCAAAGGAGACTTTTTATTTATAATTGCGAGATTTACATTAAATGCAGTCTTAAAAACAAATTTAAACAAATTTCGATAAATTACGATTACGGATTTGAAAATATGTTTATTCATATTTTAAACATAAATGAATATTTAAAAAAAAAGAATGCATGACTTTGAGGCTTTTCTTAAAATAATTTCGATGAGCATATTCAAATTAAATTAATACACGATACATTCGATAAATATATGGAAATATGTTAAGAGTTACGAAATATAAGATGATGTTACGTATACGCACTGTATACCAATAAAAATGCAATGAGCTGCCGTCAGTTTGCTTTCCAGAGTTTGGCTTTAATTTCACTTAACTTAGCTTGGGGATTTTTTGGGAAACATTTATATTTTAAACAGATTTAATTGCATAACGAAAAAGCGACAAATACTTGATTACAAATTTTAAGCAATGAACATAACGCCTAATAACGGTGAACAATTTTGTAAATACAGAAATTAAAGAAATGGAGCTATTGAGCTATGCGATTAAAAATTGAATGACTTGCTGCCTGGTTCATTGCCAGCGTTTGGATCAAACTGAATCTGTGATGAATTTAAAGTCGGTAGTAGGCAATCTTCTTCGTCATTATCTACAAAGTATGTCTCAATCAATTCGAAGGCCAACTTATAAATCTCGTTGTTCTCATGGTTCTGCAGACTCTCGATTTTATCGAGTCCTCCGCACTCTTCAATCAAAATGGCAACTTCCAACTGATTTGATTCAGATCTAACCAGCATATCTTTCAATCCATTGAGTACAGACTTAATGAGCTCTATATCGTGGCAAACCAACAAATGACAATACGGCGAAATGACATGATCGTTGATGACGACATTTACTTGCTCGCGTGCACCTTTGCGGCATAGACTGCCGATTGCATAGGCGGCTTCGCGCTGGATTACAAAGTCGCCGTTGCACATGTTCTCAATGATCGGTGGCATTAGGCCGGCGTCAAAAACTTGCTGTATCTGTGACACGGTACCAGCCACGATATTCGATAGAAACCACATAATGTTCTTGCGAAGTTGCATATCGGGATGCAAAAGGAGTGATGGAAAGTACGATAGAATATTGGTATCAAGCACCGCTTGTGTCTGCTCATCGGTTCCGGTTACAATGTTGCCAAGACAATGCATGACAGCACACTTTATAGACACAACGTTGCTGCCGACCAGACCCACGATCTTGGGCACAATGCCACTCTCGACGATGATCTGGATGCGATCTTTGTCTTGTGTAAAGTTATTGATGGCCCATATTGTGTCCCTCAACACCTGAACGTCAGTGCATTCGAGCAGCACTTTCAATGCAGGCTGAATCTCCATTGCAATCTGTTTTGATACCACGGGCTCACATTTTCTAGATATGTTCCCAATCACCCAGACAATGTTGCGTACAAATCTAATTGGAAGCTCAGCCTCTACCAGGTTAAGGATTGGCTGAATGAGGCCAAAGCCAAGTACAAAGTCTCGTTTCTCGGGCCCGTCACCAATAATGTTGCCCAATGCCCAAATGGCTTGATCTGCTACCTTATAGTCACCTGCACTAAGCAGATTAACTAATATGGGCACAGCTCCCGAGGTGGCCACTTCATGTGTTAGTTCAGATGGTCCTGAAGCAATGTTTGTCAATGTCCAGACAGCTTCGAGCTGCAGTTGTGGCGAATTAAAGGGTTTGATGCACTCAACTAGAATGGGCAGCATTCCGTTGTTTATCAGTGTTTCGACTGGCGCATTCTCAAGTGAAACCAATTCACGCACCTTCTTAACAGCGGCCAACTGCTCCTCCGGATGTGAGGAATCGGAGGCAGCAATGGCGAGTAGCTTGGCATTCATTGAGTTGGGCAGTAGCTCATCGACTTCTTTGTTTTCATCCATATCGAGCACATTGCGTCGCTTCATAATTGCATCATCTCGTTTGTTTTTACGCAGATCGACAGACACCTCACCACGTCGACGACGCATTTCATTCTGATCCTTGCCTTTGTTCTTATACTTCTGACGACGATCCATATTTTGGCAATAAATAAAATAATTCAAGCTCAACTTTGTTTTCACACGAATTTTTAAAATATGTTCTGTACTTTCCGACTTGCTCCACTGTTTGATATATATTGAATGAAAGATTGAGAGCAAATATTAAGCTAAGCTAAATTTCTCTTGACGTTATTGATCGGTTGTTGGCGTTTAATTTTTGTACCCGAAACTCAAAGGGTTGAAGGGTAATACAACTTTGTGCCTCTAGGAAATGTATGTAATAGGCAAAAATAAGGATCAGACGAGACGATATAGCCATGTCCGTCAGTCTGAACACCCAGATCTCAGAGACTATAAGAGATGGAGATATACTTTTTGTTGACACCATTTGTTATGCTTGCACGGAGTTCAAGTGATTCTATTAAATCGAAAAAAAATTGAATAAGTGGCGTAATTTTAAAGATAGAATCGGAATAACTATACTATGATGACTAAAAATTTGGTTTGTCAGATAAAAATTGTAATTGTTGACAAAAAAATGTCGTATAAGAAAAACTGCTTTTTACTACGGATCTTAATTTTTTTGGCTGATAATCTGGTATATTTTGAATGAAGCACTATATCAATATATTAAATATAGCTCTTGGTATTTGAGTATTTTACGGGATATTAATTTGGACAATTTTAAAATTAACTCCGAACTGTTTTGTTGGTGTACTGTTTAATTTATAATGGGTAGCGGGTTTCTTACAGTCGAGCACACTCGCTTTCTTACTTGTTCAATTTAATTACTTTGATTAGCTTTGAATTTTACTGTCTTATCTGTTCATGGCTGCTTCAATTATTTGAGTAAATATTTTAAACTTATTTGGCAATTTATCCACAAGATTGAACGAGATTTAAGGCGACATTTTGTTCATACTATAGAGTACAACCTTGCACTAGTCAGATTTCTGCTCTGGCATGTCATCAAAATGTGTTAAATGGAAACTTTCTAACCAAAATCACGAGCATAAATCAGTTAACTTGTAAACAACACTCACACACACACACACATACACCTGACAACCACCTTGGCCTTAGTGCCTTATGTCTTCCCTGTCCTGTCCTATGCGTGTGTTCTGTGTCCTGTGTGTTGTGTCTTGTGTCTTGTGTGCTGTCTGTTATCGCACAAACTTTGCTCATGTCTTCAGCACCTCATTTGCAAAATTGAAAGTCAAAACTTGTCGAAAGTTGTTGTCTGGCTTCTCTCTATGGATCCACGTATGTAGTATATATGGTACAGAAAATGAGTCTTGCTTTTGCCTCGTATTGGTTGTAAAATAAATTGACATTTAGTTGTCAATGCCTGCCTGCCTCTTCCATTTGCCTCTCCCTTGTCTGTAGTGTCTTTGTCAATCTCTGCTTCCAGCTGCAAATGTCATAACGTGTTAATAGTTAGTCAACGTTCTCGACTCGCTGAAAATGTACTTGCATATTTAAATTTTCATTTAAGCTGCCTTCACCCAAAACCCATCAGCTAAACGATTTCCTAGAAGGCGCTGCCTTGGCACTTTGACACCTCGTCAGGTTGACACATTGAAGGGCAATGGCAATGGCAATGGCAATGGAGATGGTTTTGGGTCCTTTTCCCTGTCATGTGATGAATTTGCCGCACATGTCACAGTCCCCAGGCGGTTTCTTGCTCGACAACAACACGACATCGTTGCTCCTTGCTACTGTTCCTGTTGCTGTTGCTGTTGCTGTTGCTAGCTGCTGTGATTGCATCTAAAATTCGCAGCTCACGCGTTCCTTGCGTGTCTTTCAGACTTTTCCATACTCTTTGCCACATTTCAAAGAGCAAGCAAAGCAAGCAATTGCATTTATTTGCAGTTTATCAATTGACTGCAGACAATACGACAATTTATATAAATTTTTTTTGTGTGATACGATTTTCTAGAATGGCTCTTAAAGTTGACATATACATATATGTAAATCATTAAAATCTCGATTTCTATTTCAAGCTTATTGAATTTCCTCAAGACCATCTTTATGAAAAAGGATAGAAAATATTATTTAAAAATGGAAACGAACACAACTATTTATCTAATTTCGAAAACTTTTAATTATTGAAATAAAACCGCAAATTCATTTAATGCATTAGTTGTTATAAGCCGTAAATATTTAAAATAAGCTTAGAACCAATTGAAATTTTCACTAAATATGAGTATAACTTTTAATGCTATTATTCACTACAATTATTTCACATTATACCAATGAATATTAAAAATTGATAACTAATTTAGCATGGCGAGTGAGAATTATGTTAAATATGACACATAACGTGTAATATGAGCAGCGGTTATCCAATCCAACGATGCTAATTACACAGTTTGCCTGTAATGGAATGAATGAACACGAATGAAATTAACTTTGACAGTCTGAATACCCCTACACTCATTAGCTCACATTGTTATTCGCTTTTCAGACACTGTATGTTATTGCAAAGTGCCCGTATTTTGTGTACTCGTACTTGTGTAGAGTGAATTTTGGCCCTGCTAAACTAGCTTCAAGTAAATGCAATTAAGGCCAATCCAATTTGTATTTTTTCATCAACTTATCGCCCAGCTGTCTGCCTCTTTGGCGCCTTGCGTGCCCTTCACTTCGTCCTTACCTCTGCTGTTTGCTCTCTAGTTTTATCTCAGTGTTCTCATATTTTTTTGATGCCCTTTTTCTAATTCCATTACGAAAACTGCAAGCTTGTTAATATTACCTGCTGTTCGCTCAGCGCTTTAGCACCTACTGTCTTCCCCCTCAACCGTTCCTCGTATGCTTTTACCCCTTAGCTTTCGTTCACACTTTGCTGTTGTTTCGTAGTGGCTTCAACAGTTTGGCCAACAACTTTGGTCCTAATAACCCGAACAGCTTACACTATACATATACGTATATAGTATAGCAAACGCCTAATGTGTTTTTGTTTAACATAAGCAGCTACCTCTTTGCCCTTTCGTCTTGTTCCTCATATGTGCCATGAACAGCATCAATGTGCGGCGCACTTAACATAATGGCAATGCCGAAATCAAGAAAACGTTTGCACACGAATTGGTCGAAAAGCGTTTGCTCTTTGGCAAGACAGTGCCACAAATAAAGAGAGCGCATTTGGTGAGCATAAGAGCGAAAGCTTTCGCAACGTGCAACAGGCCGTCGCGACTCGTCCTTTGGCTGCGTCCCTTTTTGTTTTTGTTTTTGTTTTTGCTTTGGTTTGGTTTTGACAAACGTGTTTTGATTTCGCGAGTCACGACTTCGCCTAATGCTGAAATAGTGCGAGGAAAGTGTGAAACAAAGAAACTGAAATTTACTTTAATGCGACAACAATTCAGGACGAAAATTTACGATAATTGCGACAATTACATTTTGCAAATGTTGGTGAAAACAAGTTGAGGGAACCCGAGCAGCTCGAACTCGAATTCAACTTGGAATCTCTTGTCCTTGCGCTGTTCGCTTTTCGCTGCCATCGCTGACAAATAGTTTGTCCCCCCTGCCCCTCCATCCTCATCCATTTATACATTCCCCCTCGAGGGCTATAAAAGCAAATTGAAGCCATTGACTTGAGCAAATCTTGGATGTCATTGCATTAGCTCAGCTTTGGCTTAGGCTTTATCTTCCCGTGTTTTGTCTTTGAAAGTTCTAGATTTGCAGCTTTTGTAAATTTCAATTTGTTAAATGTTTAGCATACTGCGGGGCGGTGGCACGGTGCTATTCAACGTAATCAGCGGCATTAGTTTATCTCGCCTAGAATGTTCAAGCGACCCGCAATTTAACAGTTATTAAGACTGTGACTATTAGTGAGATACCAAAGCAATTACTATTTGCGTCAAATTTGTTTATTAATTGAATTTCAACATCAACAAAATTAATTCGCCTTTAAAACTGTTTCTGCGAATTCTTTAGAGAGAGCTGGTTCGATAAGTGTACAACGATAATTTCTATCATTCACATACCAAAACAGCATACTCATTACATTCTTGGAAAATTCAATTAGCGTACATTTTCCCACACATTCAGACGTAAAAACACCATCACACACACACGTTGATAACGTACAATTAATGCGTGTCATTTTTATTGCTCATACGACGTGTTGCGCACGCAAATATTTCGCCATATGAATTCATATCTAATTCAATTTGGCAAATTGCCTTTTTGCTAATTATTAAGCTCGACTGAATGCACATAGCCTTCCACATTATCATCGTCATTGTAATTTGCTTATCATTTTTCGAACATCAATTTAGATTCAAGCACAATAGACATGATTTACAATTTTGCTGAGTTGTCATTGGTTTGATTTTTCCCTAAAAAAAAGAAACAACCGGAAATAACCAAAATTCGTATTTGATTTAATTACAACAAATTGCCACGTTTTGCACGACTTTTGCAATTGCCGCAATATTTTAATCGTTGTTGACTTTTTTTTATGTTATTTTGAGTTTTATTTTGTTGCGGTTGCGGATTGCAAATTGTCAGGCCACATTAGCAATTTATCAGGCATGCCGACCATTGCATTATTTATGACAGCCTAAGTCACTTTGCTGTGGAGGATACACACCAATATACGAACAATAGTTTTAAAGGATTTACTACTAAAGGGGATTCTACACAACGGCAACAGGGATGAACGTAAACGTAAACCAATTTAAGGAAACCTTATGTAAACAGTTTTAAAATGGATTATATATGTGTGTGTCTGTGTGGATTACGTTGGTGAATTGCACTCACTGTGTGCTCCGATGTGAGGGTAAAATATATTCTCGGTAATTCTGTGAGAAATTCTGAGAAATATTGTAGAAAGAACGGAAATGTTGTTTGACCACGACTCAACTGAAGAAATTGGTTTTAAATTCTTAAAATTTTGTTTTAAAAATACTTAAGTATTTAATTAAATGAATGAAAGGAAATATTTTTTGTTTTATTTAAGCGAAATTCCCTTTTAAATTCCATAATTATTTGACTGTTGATTAAACACTTTAATTGTACATTTTTTATTTATGGAGTTTTTTATTCGTTTCATTCATTTTGGAGTATGGTTTTTAAAAATCTACTTGAAAGCAGAGTAATCCGTTGTCATGGTAAGCAACGTTTTGATTTATACGTGAGCTTAGACTTAGCAGCAAGTACTGTTCTATGTACTGTGAGAGAAAATATAAAAAAAGCCATTTGTTTGTCTGGCACAATGAGTCGACCACTGAGCCGAGCTCAAACGTTGCCACATGCAACGCAAATGGGGTATGGATAACGCAAAGACAAACACACACACACAGAGGAGAATGTCTGTAGTTGTCATTGTACAACTAAATACAAGTACTGTCCGTTTTCTGCATTATTCTAGCCATCAAATTGCTCTGGCCACCTCTGGCACAATAAATGGCAGCACAATTTGCACTGCTGCTAAGCCGAATGGCTTCGTCTACTGTTCTCTACTCACTGCCCCAGTTTCTCGTTTCATCTGTCACAATTGGGTGCCATTGTCCACAGGATTTGCTGACCACACACACCAGCAGCAGCTCAAAAGAATCCTTGGTATGACATTTTTTCTAATTACGTGTGCTCTGCGAGTGCAAAAAGTTCTTATGGCGTTGCACACAAATTAGCGAACGTAGCCAAATATTGATTAAAACCGAATCTTGATTAGAGTCTTATTTGGGGAACAATCTAACCTAGAATAGCTATGATTGTTTACTTAAATAAAAGTTTTTTTTGTTTTTATATTCTGTTTATTTACAATCTAATTGATAATAAGTACATTTTTTGTGGGGCATATACAGAAGGTTTTACATTTTTGGGGACATTTACTTAAAAGGGAGTATTTACAAGGGAGTAAGGGTCACTTAAATTAAAGTGCAAAACTCTTTTGATGCGAATAAAAGAATTATATAATATTATTTTGTTAAATCTTACAATACAACTTACTCAAAAAAAATCAAAACATTGCGTACTTTTGAGTGGCCTAAAGACTGCTGCACTTAAGTTAGAGTCTTATTTTGGGAACTATCTAGCTTAGACTAACTATGATAGTTTACTTAATTTAAATTGGTTGCAAAACTCATTTGCTACGGATAAGAGTAATATATTATTTTGATAAAGCTTTCACCACAATTTTCTCAAATGAAAAAAAAAAACATTGCATGCTTTTGAGGTGCCTAGAGATTGCAGCACTTAAGTTGTTTCCACTAAATTGTTTGGCTTGCCTATGACACGCATTTCTCTCTTCGTTCGCTTTGTGTGCTGCTATTGCTATTTCAATTTAGAAGATTTATCCCTCGAGAATTTCGGGGAGGACCTAGATCTTGAGTTGATGAATTTAAAGCTTAAAGCTGTTGACTGCCAATCGCTTGTATTTGTGACACACAGAAATATGTCTGCCTTCAGCAGTGACATTTGCATAAAATTAGCATTAAATTACGAGCAATATTGTTGTTTTCTCTTTATGGTTTTCTTTCTCGTTATTTTTATTTCTTTATTTTTTAATTTTCTCTACAAAAGCAACTACAAAATTCGAATTTAATACAGCGCAGACAGCGAGAGATTTACTTGCGTGTATTAATAGCTAAGCTATACTGAGGTCTTGTGTTTGCACGCGCTCCTTGGAGTATGATGTCCTCTGTGATGAGAATAATAAATGTGAGCCTTAATGAAATTATGTCTAGGCAACGGGAGCCCACGAGCACATCGACTGTCAGAGTACACATTCAAATCACGCATACGCCGCGTACGCATATCAATACGAGTCTATTTTTCTGTGTTCTTTCTCTTTTATATTTTCTTATTTTCGCTTTTTTTTTTTTGGGTAACAGACAGCTGTCATCGCTGTCGTCTGTTGGTTTTTGTGTCAATCAATTTAGAGCTGTCATATCATTGCAGTGCAGTATCAATTAAAATACGAATCTGCCTTCCACAGCAAAAAAAAAATAATATGAGAATAATGAAAAATTGATTTGCAAATTATAAAGCGCCACGAGCGTGCTGCCGTTGCCAGGAATAATTCGATCGCTGCTCACCCTCGTAATACGTAACGAAAAACTTAATTTCCCCTTCGATAAATCTTTGAATTTGCCAAACAATCACTTGGGTGCGTGGGCGTGAAACTCTCGATGGGCGTGTGTTTGGCTTTTGTAAATTTTAACGAATCCACTTGCAGCATATGCAGCATCTCCGGCATTGTTTGCTGGCATTGCCACGAAGATTTCAGGTACTGCCCCTGTCACACAACGGATTCAAGTGATTTCCGTTGGCAAAGCCGTCGCAGCCGTTGCCTTCTCACATACCAATGAGCTGGGTGCTAACTGTGCCATGTTTTTGCAGTCGTCTGTCTGGCAACACACACGCAATTCGCATTTTAAGTATAATTTAAGCACATTTTCAATGTGGCCAACACATGTGCTCGACTAAAAGCCGCAAAGAGAGCGGAAAATGTCGCATTTGAAATAAACTTTTGCGAAAATTGAACAGTTTTATCAAATAATCGCTTTTTAATTCTCCACTTTTCATTTACTCCACAATTAAAAGCATTATCATAGAGACAATTCCATTAAATGAGGCGTCAACTCATAAATCCAATAATAAATATTTTTTTTATTGAGTATAAGTTGGGTAATTTGATCTTGAGTTCACCTCGAGATAATTGGCACTATAGTAAAGAATTTTATATTTTTATGTATTTATTTATTTTTTGCTTCGTTTTCCAACTTCCACTTCCACCTGTCTCTTGCAGTCCCGGGATTAGCCGACAGCTGTTCACTTGAAACCAATTAAAATTTTATAGCATCGAGAATTGGTAACTCTTTTAAGCCACTTGCCGTGTAAAATTTTAATTGAGCTGGTTGCCTTGATTAATTGACAAATATAAAGCATTCACCCTCTCTCTTCTTCAAACCTTTTCTCTCTAACCTTATTTAATGTTAGCCACAGGTGCGATGTTTGCCAGGCGAATTAAATTACAGTTTCCCTCTGGTCCTTCGTCTACTACTTTATTGGATGCTGGCTGCACTCGTTTAATGGCCAGTTTTCAAATTAGCAGCTCATTCAGAAGGCAGCAGTCGGCAGTCAGCAACCAGCAGGCAGCAGGCAGCTGGCTTAAAAAAACACTTTCATGTTCTGCCTGAGTAATGCCCATAAATAAGCCAAAGGGTTGCATAAATTTCTCAGCGTAAAACCTTTTTAGCTACAAATGTGTGGGGTTAACACACATTTTTGCTTCGATTACGTTTGTTTCTACAAATAGCTGACGAGATGCCGAGAAATGTGTTCCTGAAATGTGCCGAATAAACGAACTTAAATTCAACTTGCCTCAGATTCTCATTTCATCCATTTTGCTTCAATATGTTGAACAAAAGGCATTCTCACAGCTCGACTCCATTCGATTCGATTCGACTTGAATGCTGTGCAAACTTTGAACTGGCTACGGATTCAATGAATTTATTCATTAGTTCACTTTGATATGCACTTCAACACGCCCCCGTTGCTGGTCCCTGAGTTACACACCACACTAAACAAACAAAGTTAAATGCTATTTGCCGCAAGGCGATTCTTCACACTGGTCCCAATGTAATTATCATTAACTCAATACAAATGAACATGTGAATTTATTTAGCTAACAATTTACTAACGTTTAGGTGATAATATGATTAAAATTAATCTTAACATACTCATGAAATTAGACCAAAATAATAATATTTTTCTTTTAAGAATTTCTAATTTTATTTTTAAGTACACCTTAATTATTTTTCACATTGTTTCACCAATAGATTTAACCAATGTGCAACTGGCAGAAATAGAATTTATGTCTGTGTGTGTGTGTTTTAGACAGAGACAGAGACAGCATGCTACAGCTGCGTCCTGCAAGCTGCATTCACACACAAACTCACACACACTCACACACTCTCGCATCGACTTCACATGAGTTACACACATGAGTTACCAACTTAAAGGCTTAGAGGTGTGCGAGCCTCATTCTCTATCCCCGCCCAGCTCAGCTTAACTCAAGTTGGACCCAGCCCAACTAATGCGATTTATTTTTATGGCCAATTTGCCTGATTAGGTTTCGATTTTCATGCGCTCGTTGCACTCGCCGCAGTTTTGAAGTCGAGTTTATTAAAGTTGCACAAAAAAAAGAAAAGTTGGTGAGTAAACGCGGCAGCTGCTATAACAACCAAACTTTGCACTCACTAAACTTTCTCTTGGACTTAATAATGTGGGAAATGGAAAGTTAATGAATATTGGCCTAGGCCAGAAATGATAAACAACAACTGTCAACGGGTCGGAACTGTATTGCCATTGCCACACATTCAATTGAATAGCAGCTAGTTTGCTGTGTGTGCATTTATTCTCAGCGATAGGTAAGAACTCGAGTGCAACCGCAATTTAAACAGAGCTGGCGAGTGGACAACAGGCAAACAGACAATAAATGTCGCTATATAACTGGCTACAAAATGCACTGCTACCAGTCTATGAGAGGTTCTTTCATCATTTGATAACATTGCTACGCTGAAGTTCGTTCTATAAAATGTTGCGCGTTTTAATATTTTTATTTTAATAAAAAAAAAATCATTACCTAAACTAATGAAACTGAATGTTGACTTTATATTAAAAATGTTTTATTGTGCATATAATTTTTTTAGTTTGATAATTATGCCGTTTATATGTAATAATAGTAAAAATTTTTAATTTACCTTTGACTTACAATAAATATAATTTATTATAAGTCGATAATAAACGATTGGCATTAAGAAAAGCAGTAATAATTTATTGAAATGTATATAAAATGCATATACGATGTACAATAACGATCTAATTTTAATATAACTTCATTATTATTTGTATATACAATTAATATAGTAATCTGATATACAATCGCTTTGACAATAATGCCTGCAATGCCGTCAGCTATTGTTTTAAAAGCCATGCTTGATGTCGAATTGGGGATACATATATAGAAGGCTTTTATAAAGTGGAGCTAGTAATTTATGTCCCGTCAAACTTTGTACTAAATCAATTTAAGTCGATATTTAACATAATTATGTTAGTTACATTTTCGGATCTATGCAACCAATAGTTTAACGTATCGTTTATCGATACACTCTTTTAAAAGTCAGTCACGTCTTTTTTCGCAATAAATAATCGTTTATTAAAGAATTCAGTCAACGACCAGACAGATAGTTTCATATGTGCATAGAACACTTTCTAAAAGTTGTAATAATTCCTTAGCAAATAATTCTTTACTACTATCAAATATGATAAACACATATTTAATTATAAAAATACTGATTGTTCAGCTATAAATTCTTCAATAAATTTCAATCCGAAAAGAAAACATTCAATGCTTGTTATGGCTTGATTTTGTTGTATCCTTGACTTGCTTTCATACAGTTTTATTTGACCAAGATGTGCTCAATGAGTTGTAATCCTGGCTAGATCGTAAATAGCAGCATATTCTATAAACTTTTAAGTTGCGAGTGCAGTAATAGCATCAGCATCAAAAGGTTATGTTGCGCAGTGTGTGGAAGAGGAAATACCGCATGGCATTATGACATTTATGTGCCATAAAAATATGCTGCTCGCTTTTGTGGTTCATCATTCGTCTGTTGCTGTCCTCTGTTTGCCTTCGCGAGGCACCAACTAAAAAAATGTCACACAGCAATGCCACATTTATCTGAGTGAATGTAAGTGTGTGAGTGCAACTACATATATCAGCACCATGCAAGTGTATTTGTATGCGTGTAAAACATTCTATGGCATATATAAAAAAGAATTCCGCACTGTCACCCCAAAGCATGAAAGGCATCAGACCCTAGAGCTACCCCAAAAATAGGTGTATGACCGAACACAGAGAAATAGAGAGAGAACCCTTCAGCGAGGAAACGTTGTCAGCGCTTTTCTCTCTTTTTACTCTTCATATTTTATGATTATATTTTTTATTTCTATGCATAAAGCGTGGCGAGCGCTGCAATACTTTTCATATTACGCATACGCCGGGGGTGATATTACTGGAAAAGCTTGTGCATGTGCTCTGGCTTAATTAAAATAGCTTCGATAGACTACATACAATATGCAATGTCCATGGGAGCATAAACTAAAAGTGAACAAATTTTCTATGGCAACTTGTTAGCTGCGGAGCTGAGCACAAAGTAATCACGATAAAGGCAATAGCAAGTAGCAAGTGGTAAGTGGAAAGTGGAAAGGGCAACGCCATCGGAAACGTGACTAAATCAGTTTTGCCAATAAGACACGAAGGCAGCCTGAAGCCTTAAGGAGCGAGGCGGATGGATGCGTGTGGCCAGCAAAGATGATGATACTATAAATATAAAGTAAAAGATGGCGACGCTTCTACGACGCGACGGCATTGAACTGTGAAATGACTTCATTAGTGAAAATATTGTATGTTGCCCCATAATGTAAGGGGATGAGTGAGAAGAGACCTTTCTCCGCAGTAACTCGAAGCAGTCGTGATTTATTGCTTCTGTCCACATACTCTCTCGCACACACTCACACACACTTATTCGTATTAAATTATTGCTTATGACATAGAGGGAGAGACTGGGACATAAAAGACACACCCCTTAAAAATGAGAAACCCACACAATTTCACACATTTCCCCAGCTTGTATGCGAAATTTTATGTAAATTTAACAAGGGCATAACCGAAAGGCAAAAAGTTGGTCATACGAGCATAAAACATAAAGCGCAAATTAATTGAGGCAAAAAAGGAAAACGGGATTGCAACGGCAATGCCAGGGAAATGGAAAATTGGGGCCTCTTGTGTTGCCTTTGGGTACACTTCGCTTTTTTTTCTTGTGCGTCTTTTCTTTTATGGTGACTGGGCAAAGGGTCGGAAATGGCAGGAAGTGGCTGATAGCAGAGGCAAAAAGGAGATGCTATACGATGCTTGATTCCGGTGTTTGCTTAGGTGCTGTAATTATCTTATGATATGGCGAAAATTAACTGAAACTGAGCCCCTAAAAGATATAGTGCTTTAATAAAACCAAATAGCACACACATTCTAATAATTAAGCTTTACTTTATGTATAAATACACATTACATATAATCTGATGCATAACAATTTTCTAAACATTTTCTTCTGCTCTAAATTTTGTTTAATTTAGTCAATTTAGAGCATTAACTAATAAATCCGAGTTGTGCTCATCAATTACCATTAGTCATTTGAACTCGTGTTTTGGAGGATTTACACATTATTGCTTAAAACAAATAAATTGTGCAGCATCATTTTATTTTGTCCATCATTGATTTCCATTTTGATGATTAATTATTGAACTTATCTTTTATACTTCTTTCCCATTAATCTAATATCTGTCAGTAATAAAATGTCATCTTTAAATACAAATAAAGAAAAAAGTGTTTTATTTAATCATTGTTCACAGCAAAAGCAAACTGGAAGATAAAGCAATGCATAATTACGTAACTCGAATTTCGCATTTGAGATTGTGTCCTGAAAATACCCAAATCAAAAAGTTTTCGATCCCCAAAGTGAAGAAGAGTTAAATACACGAAAAACAAACGTGCAAAAGAAACACACAGTATCGTAGTCTAATTCAATTTGAATTCACAGCAGTGTTGTTGGTTTCATTTTAGTCCTGGTTTGTTTTTTACTTGTTTTTCCCCATTTTTCACTTGTTGTCGACTTTTATGAGAAATCTAACGGAGGTTGCACTGTGCTGTGTGTCATTTTCGGATACTGTTTATGGCGCTGGTTGGAGAACCTTCTGGTCACTGACCTTTTGTGTATGGAGATAGCTGTATATATGTATGTATGTATCTATATACATTGGTTTATGGTGTAGCATAATACGCTGCTTGTTGTTGGCAAACTTTCATGAGCAGTGTCGTGTTTATTTCGAACTTACTTTACTTCTGTGTTTTTCGCTTTGCTGCTGCAGATATTCGCGTCATTGTCCTTGTTGTCCTTTCAAGGAAAAGTGCGAGTTACCCATTTTAATATTTTTTCGTTCCCTGTTCATTTCTCTTATTAAATCACCCTCGTCAATCAAATGCGTTGACATGCAATGGACACACAGCATTAGCTTGGGACGCGGGGCTCGGGGCTAGCTGTGGATTATTGTGTTTAATAAAAAATTAAGTGCAGAGTTCAAAGTTGAAACATTCGCCATCTGCCTTTAAGTGAAAGCGTAGAGCACACAAAAAAATCGCGCATACGACACATTGACGCGTGTCTCAGAAATGCACGTCACGTTTCAATTGTTTCACTGCACGCGTGAACAAACATGTAGCAAAAAAAAAAAAAAATAATAAGATATAGCAAAAAATACTACTATATATATAACATATTACTGGCACATGTGTGCTTTTCTGTGTGTGTGTGTGTGTGCGCGGAGAAGTTAGCAGAAAACGGTCACAGCAAGGACAAATGCCAACAAGTGTAAGGGCATAAACGTTATTATTACACGACGTCCATCAGACTTGTTGTTGATTTAAAGTGGTTCTGAATTAAATTGTAATAGCCTTTAAATGGTTGGAAAAACTATGGGAAAGGCTAAGCGGAAATTCGCACATAAGTTGATATTTTAGTAAACGGATTCGTAACACATTTTTATACCCGCTACCTATAAGGTTGAAGGGTATTATAACATAGTGTCTCAATTAAATGTACATATGTAGGCAGACGGAGGTATCTGTCGAATTTTGGTATAGACAATAATAACTTTAGTTTTTATGACATACTTTTGTATGTGGAAAAGCGCCTACCTTCTACGAATGTTAATTGCTTTTGCTAGCAATCTAGTTTTTATACCCGCTACCCATAGGGTAGAAGGGTATTATAACATTGTGCCGACAGGAAATGTATGTAACAGGTAGATGGAGGCATCTCCGACCCTATAAAGTATATATATTCTTGATCAGCGTCAACAGCCGAGACGATATAGCCATGTCCGTCTGTCCGTCTGTCCGTATGAACACCTAGATCTCAGAGACTATAAGAGATAAAGCTATAATAATTTTCGACAGCATTTGATATGTTTGCACGCAGATCAAGTTTGTTTCAAATTTTTGCCACGCCCACTTACGCCCCCGCAAATCAAAAAAATCGAATAACAAGCGTAATTTTAAAGCTAATGTTGTGAATTTTGATATATATAATAATAACTATAGTAGTTATGATTCCTGAAAATTTGGTTGCGATCAGATAAAAATTGTCGAAGTTATTAAAGAAATACTTTTGTATGGGCAAAAACGCCTACTTACTAGGGGTCTGAGTTGCTTTGGCTGACAATCTGGTATATTGTGCCGTCTATGGTATATTTTGAATGCGGCACTATATCGATATACCACATATACCATTTTGTATATTTTTAGTATATTTGCAGTATATTTGGTATATTTTGAGAATAATACCGCAAAATATATTGGCTTTAATCAAATTGGATAGCGGGTATCTCACAGTCGAGTACGCTCGACTGTAGCTTTCTTACTTGTTTTTAATGTTGTACTCTATCAATAATTCAAATATATAGTGTGGCATATTTTTAGTATTTTTGTGGTATTTTAATATAATATATTTTAAAATTAATACCTGGTTTGCTTTCATTACAAAATGATAGCCGGTATCTCCCAGACGAGCACACTCGACTGTTTCTTATTTGTTCTCTATTTCTTTGAATAAAGTGCCCAGAAGAATTTATAATTTTACAAGCTTTAGTTCATAAGTTTTTGTTATTTGCTCCCTATTGTTTGGCCTGTCATCCCAACCAAACATTAATTCGAGTTTAGAAAAATTTCCAGCTTACACCTCGCCTACACCCCAGAATCTAATTTTAATACAAATTTTGGTCAGCAAGGGTGTAAAACGTGTGCGGCGCACAAGTGTAAAAAGTTTTATGCCAGGCGTAAACTTAATTATTGAACGGGCGACGCCGCGTCATCAACACAGGAAACGCTACAAAAAAAAAAAAAGAAGCGGGAAACTTAGGAACAGGTGTGCCGAGCAGCCGCAGCCACAATTTGTATATTAAATATGCGACTTAGAGAAATTTTAAATTGAAAAACTTTGGCCGGTTCGCAAATTAAAAAAAGCCCATGTCCAAACTCGCCGTAAAGAATGAAATTCAACAATAAATCTGTAGAGCTTTAAGAGTTTAAAAAGTGTATTGGTAGAAAGAGCGAGCAAGAGAATGAGAAAAAATGGAAAATTGCCAATAACAATAACTGCCACATGCAGCAAGCTACACACAAACACAAACACACATATGTGCACACTTTCATTTGTGGCACGAACTTTAAAAAGTCACGTGCTAAAAAACTGATTGCGTGGTTTCCCAAACAGGTGAAAAAATGCTGATAAGCTCTAAGAGACTAAAAAATACGCTGTAGTTATATTTGTAAACATTTTTAAAGGGAACGTAAAATTCGTAGCAACTAACTATTTACATAAATTTATTGTGTATTTAAAGAGTAAGCAATTCATTTGACTAAAATCCTTTATTAAATTAAATATTTATTTTAATTGATATTCATTTATGTCCCCGCTAAATAGCAAATAAATGAATTTAATCAAGGCAAGCGAACAAAGGAAAATAGATTGCTGTGGAATGAGACTGAAAACAATGAAGGAAAAAACAATATGCGGGTGTTGTAAATAGGCTAAGGAAATTATATTCACGCATTCAACTTAGCTATTTAAATGCAAGGAAATACATAAATAATTCAAAGAAAAAAGTATTGCTATGTTAAAACAGAATATCAAATTAATAATGAATTTTTGCATCCGGTTCTCCAAATGAGTTATAGCTGACCCTTCTGCGAAATAATTAACTTATAATCTACATTGTTTTTATTTAAATGTATTGATTAACTATGATTCCTGTAAAAGTTATATAATAAATACTGGTCTTAGTTACTTTGGTTACCTATCTGGTATATTTCGAATTTCCGATTATACTTTCTACTTTTATAGTGAGTACAATTTTTTCATTAAAACTGTCAAAATCCCGTTTATTACAAAAGAGGAGACAATCTTTTTTGAGTCGAAAGGAAAATGATATTTATTGAAATTTCATTCAGTGTAAATATTCAGCAAGAAGTAAGCGGCATTAAACAAGTCTTGACTCAAGCATTCGCTTTTAGGCATGTGCTGAGATTAATAACAATAAGTAAAAAGTCTTTAAATAAGAATACCAACAAGTAATATTTAAGTATAAATTAAAAGTATTTTAGATTTGGAAAATATTTGAATATATAGTACGAGTATTCTAGTTTCTTTTTTTTTTTTTTTTTTTTGATAAGTATTTGTTTTGGTTTGTTTAATTATTTTGTTGGTTCTATGATTTTGGACTCACAGTCCATGGGATCAATATCCTGCTCAATGATCAAAGTATTTTTCGATATAATGTTGGCCAACTTTGTCACCGAGTCCGACGGAGGCTGATTAATGCTAGATCTGGTCGTGGAACGCTTGCGAATATCCGCCTCTTGCTGTTGCTTTCTATGAATATCACTTAATCTAAAGGCTTCGAGGAACTCATTGAGATCCACCTTGCCATCGCCATTGAGATCCATCATTCGGCATTTTTCTAGCATTTCAGATTTGGATGTGTCGCCCGGCATATGGGCATCCAGGAGATCAATTGCCTTCTCAAACTCATCAAGTGTTATTTCGCCTAAAGAGATGTAAAACAAATTAGAATCAATCTGGCGTAAAACTGTTTTAAAACAAACCAGATTTATCGGCATCAATTATATTGAAAATGGTCTCCAAACTAGTCTTGTTGGCATACAAAGCATCCATAACTGATGTACCATCAGCTTCTGCTTCCAACTGCAAGACAAAGTATTAATTAACTTAAATCTTTGCCTGAATTGTAAAAGTTGTAGCTTACTATAACATCCGTGTCCAGCAGATCCAATGTTCGGAAATAGTTGACACTCTTGCTGTCCGTTCCCGGTGCAAGTTTCTCTCGCAGCAGGCGCCAGGGCAGTCCCAACTTGGTCACCTTCTCCATGACATAGCACCACTTCGAGATAGTAATGTAACCCTTATCATCTGGATCGTACTTCTTAAACTCCGTCTCCAGCTCATCGCGATACTCTCGCATTTTCACCGCCAGCTCCTTCAAGGCAGCACTCTCCACGATGCCCACGCGCTGCTTGAAGGTGAGTCTCTTGGCCTGCGAGGCAGCCGAGATGTACTGGACAAATCGTGGCACCAACTGGTTATTGAGGCGAATGTACGCCCCTTTATTGGACCCCAGGGCATAGTAGTTGGAGGCAGAGAATATGGTGATGACCTAGTTCAATAAATTTTAATTTTGATTTCAATTTAATTCGTGCTCTATTCACCTTGTTGTCATGCGTAAACTCGTGCCCATTTGGCTTGCATTCGTGTGATCTGATCATGTAGCTGAGTCGATGGCGCTCCAAGAACTTTTCAGTGGTGTCTGGACCAAACCAAACACCAGCTCCACGCAAAGTATTTGGTATACAGCCAGGCACAGACTGTGGATCGCTCCACATGATATCGAAAATCTGCAGAGACAACAGTTTAGTAAATTTTAATTTTTAAAAGTGCATTCAAGCTACCTGCTGCCACTCAGCTTTGTCCAACGGCTGACCTTCTGTGAGCGGCGGTCGCAAAATCGAAACGTACTACAAAAGAGATTGAATATATAATATAGTTTATATTTGACTATTTATGCAGCTTTACCTTGCTTCTATCTATAGTTTTAATGAGATCCAGATCTGTGTTATCCGAGAAACCGCCATGCACAATCAGAACACGATTGTTTATAATTGATCCCAGTGGCAGCCAGCGATAAACTTCATCGATTAAGCGCAGCAAACGTTTATAATTGCGCTGAGTTGAAAATGTTCATTAAATAGAGATTGTATAAAGAGAAAGATATATACTCACTGGATACTTGCGCTCTACTTCACGACTAAAGCCATAGCGAGCATTCATTACACTGTCCTCGTGATTGCCACGATTGAGAAATACAGCATTGGGGAATGCCAAATAAAGCGACAGTAACAGCAGAAGCACCTCAAGTCCCTTCTTTCCTCTGTCCACAAAGTCACCGTTGAAGACATAAGGATTAGAAGTGGACGGCAAACCATTCTGTGAATAAATTTTATTTCGAATTTTTAAATGATTTTTATAATATTTTCATCCTTGTTTACCTTGCATAGCACTACCAGCAAATCATCCAGTTTGCCATGCAGATCCCCACAAACTGTTACTTGCTGCGACACCGCAGTGGAAACCATCGAGAGATTTGGCATTTCCTTGAGTGACTTGGCAGCTTCTCTGAGTATTAGCACAACATACTTGGGATGCAAGCGATTGCTCTACAACGAATAAATTTAATCAATCATTATATTCACTTCAAGAAAACACTCATCTGACTCACTCTCTTCTTGCGGAACACATCGATAAGTAGGTCTATGTGGCTCTTCATTATGGGTATTTCAACTTTGGTAGACACAATATCACCCACTTCTTCCATTAGCGCCTCACTTTCTTCCAAAAGAGTAGCTTGAAAAACATATAGAAAATTTAATTTTTATATAAGAAAATATAAGAATATAGCTGACAGCAAAATGCCAGAACTTACTGCATGTTGACGTTGGACTTTTGTTCCCTGTCCCAGCTGCCTGGGGCATGTGCTTGATGAGCTCATGGAAAAATTTGTACAACTGCAAAGAAAAGCAATTAGCAATGCTTTAGAGTGCTCCATAAAACTATGGAATACATAAAGTTAATTTAATTAAACTAGTGCCAGTTATAAATGGCACCCAAGCTGCATTTTCTGCTCTGCATAACATAAAATAAAATAATTGACATCTTACCTCGGCTTGGTCCTGTTCGCTGGCATACTCCAAGTTCTGGAAGATTTGCCAATTACAACGCTTTCTCATTTCCTGTCTGGCCTGATGCTGTCGATACCATTTCTGAATGAATATTGCTGCTCTGATTGCTAAAAAATATCAAGATATGGCGGCTTAAATTAGTTAATTTACAATTAAATGGAAGCTCACATAACATGTGATAATATATTGAAGTCCATATTTTGTATGTCGATATACTACTACATTCAAAATATGCCAATGAGTAAAATATATACCATAGAGTGGAAAATATACCAAATTCTCGACAAAAGAAACTAAGACTCGTCTGCAAAATTCATTTACTACCATAGCCTCTAAGATTTGTACCTAATCGTAAACAAAAAACTGTAATTTGTACCAAAAATTGATACATACATACATGATACATGCTTTTTCCGTACGCACAAAGTTATAATATACTTTTGTCCTGTGTGTAGCGAGTATGAAAATATATTTTATTAGCAATTGTAAATGTTTGTTTATGAACAAAGTATCTAAAAGTAATTATTTGCTTTAAGTTGGTATTACACGCCTTTTGTTTTGCATAAAAACAAATTGCGAACACTAATTATACAATTTATTACGCTCCAAATCAAAAAACGGAAACAATAAAGTTTAAACTTCGTTCGGTATAAAAATTGTTTTTTTTTACGCTTGTTTGCAGTGTTAAAGTTTTTTAATGCATTACGCAATAGTTACGTAATAGGTACTTAAAAAATCTAGAACACTTTAGCGAAACTATAAAATCTTTTTTCCTTTACTCCGCACGTGGCACCAATGCAATTCCCAAGAGATTGAAAACAATTACAGTTTTCCAATTGCGTTATTCCAATAATTTTAGCCCTTTTTGCTTGAAGTTATATATTATAAGCTCAGCTTACTTTAATAGTAATTTAAAAAGTGCAAATATAATTTATTTTTAATACAGTTAAAAAAAGGTAACTGCTACTCTTTACCTATTTTCAACCAAGTGGTCAAAGTAATTATTGCCTTGTCAGAAGTGCATTACACCACACACTCCCAAACCTCTTTTTACATATTTTCAATTTCCTTTTGTCGAGTGACATGAAAAGTTTTGAAACTCTTGCCACGATCTGATAATGCAGTTAAACGACCAATTAAGGCTGTAAAGAGCAAAGGAAAACGTGGCAACGCTGACTCACTTCATCGCGTGTAAATCGTTTTTAATATGTTTAAATGTGTCATTATGCATATTAGGAAAAATATGTCGTCTCTCGGGGGTGCTTTTTAGTCAAAACTTTCGCACTCTCCCAAATTATAAATTCTTTTAATAACATTATGTTGTCAACATATAGATTTTTACAAAACTTAATCTAGGTAAGTTTAAATTTAATGTTTTCTCTATATATTGGGTGTTATATAATTACTCACCATTTTCATCCATTACCAAGTACATACTTTTAGTAAACAGTAATTAAAGACTCCTTCACTGCACTCAACTTTCGTTCGAAACACAAAGCTGTTTTGAAAAATTGAAGCTTTAAGAACTTGCCCTCGTTTCAAATTGAAAATTTTCACGGACAAACGTTAAAGCATATCGATTTTGAGTCGAGACTTTAATTGCTTTGCTTTACTTTGTCTTAAATTGAAATTGGGTAAAAAGAAATTGTCGGAGTAATGCACACAAAAAAATTGTTAATACGCAGCGTGGCCAATAAAAATATGTATGCCAAGTGGCTTTTATGGCGAAAATTGTAGCTACTTTCTGCGTTCTGCATAAGCTTTATAAAGAATTATGAAAACATTTTCTTTGTTGTACACGCGAAACCCAACGCAAGACTGGGACTTTCGAACGGGTAGTTTTCTCTGCTCTGTCTCGATGTCTGTGTCTGTGTCGGTGTCGGTGTTGTGCTTGTGGTTTTCCATTTACCCTCCGCATTCTATTAACTTATGGGTGTGTGTGTGTGTTTGTGTGTGCCCGTTTCCGTGTCAGTGTGTGTTTAGCTCTATTTGACCATGCAAACAAAAACACACTTACGAACACGTACTTGTATATGTGTGTGTATTAAAAGGGGCAGGCCGGTCGATATGGCCACCCTTTGGTCAGTCAGTCAGTCAGTCAGTCAGCCATTTAGACGCCGACTCGGCCAGGGTTGTGGCATAAAGATTTGGCTGTCTTGGCTTTCTCAACTAGTTGGTGCCACAAAATTGTAGCACAAACTAATGCGGAAATAAGGTCGCTCTGCTTTTCACTTTTCTTTCGAGTGCTGAATGTGAAAACTTTCTAAAGTAGTCCACTTGTTAGCATTCACTTTCTTGTATTTTTTGTGTGCTGTCGTGTTTTCTTGTTTTCTTTTTTTATTTTGGCAAGTACTCGTATCGATTCTTTTTCGCGAGAAAACACGCTGTACTCAAAGTACTCGACGTGTAGTGTAGTATAGTAGTATGTGTGTTGTTAGCATGATGACATTTACGATGTTTACTTTGCCTTTTGGCTCTGGTGGCATTTAGCTTGTGCGGACACCAGAAAGATGAGGCGACCACAAAAATTGTTGATGGAAAATTGTTTATAAATTTGCCAATTTCCATAGAGGCTACTCACTTTTCTCGGCCTGCATCGGGCTCTTGGGTCGCTGGGGCTTGCGGAAGCACTTTGGACCTTTCCTGTGAAATAATTGCAACAGACTGGAGGTCCGTGTGCTGGCCGCCTCCGTTGTTTGCGGCCGGCTATTGGACTCCAGTTCGGACATCCGACTCGATGAGGCGTCTTCCACCGACGAGGAGCTGCGTCGCTTGCCACCACCGCCTGCCTTCTGCAGACATCCGCAACTGCAGAGCATGTTGATGGCTTTAGGCGGGATAAGCTTTTGTCCACACACGCCTAGGCCTAGGCGTTAACCTCTGACCGACTGCCCGACCGACTGAGGTGAGGTGTTTTTTTTTTTGTTGTTATGTAAATAAAGACCGCATACAGAAACCGTCGAGAACCGAGCACTGCGAATCGAGAACTATAAACTGTAAATTGAGAACTTAGAACTGAGAACGGAGAACTGAAAGACGCAAATGTGCGTCGCACTTATGGGTCTACCATGTGGATATGTCGCGTCTTTTAGGTGTAACGTAGTGTTCGAGCTTTGTCGCGCGGTCCGTCTTAATTGCGGCTCCACAAAGAACGAGCGGAGGCAGAACAAACAAATTTCACTGGACTTATGTCACAACACACATGCATGAGTCTACCTTGAGGTTTACTTTAGTACTGAATGTGTATGCTGCTCGCCTCACAATGTAACATGATATGCCCGGACTTGCCCCGAAAACACATTGTCCGTCCTTCACCCAGTGTGCCGCCAGTGGCGCTTTGTTTTGCCGGGTGTGTGCTGTGCTCTACTGTGCTGTGCTGCTCTGCTCTGCTCTGCTCTGCGCTGAGCTGAACCGAACTGAGCACTGTGTACTGTGCGATGGTGATGAGTGTGTATGCTGGCTGGCTGAATGGCGTGCCTGTGGGTCCGCAAGGGTGGAAAATGAGTGGAAAACTGTTGCATGAAACTTTGCTTCAGTTATTTTTTTTTTTTTTTTTTTCATTTGTTCTTTCTATGCTTTGTTGTTGCCGTTGTTGTCTTTGCTTTGCCTTTCATTCATTCAACCGGTATCAAACTCATTTTAATCAACGTGTTTATCACCGATTTCGGATGAGCACCCAGCTGGGTGGAAAATGGGGGGGTCCAAGGCTGCTAAAGTTTAATTTTCGACCGATCTGCCTGCTCTCACTTCGAAAGGTCACAACAAACTAACTAACTCCACGGAAAATACCAACGGCAAATGTGAGTTGGGAGTTTGCGTTGTGAAATACCATGCATTTAATATGCTGAGATTTATGCTTTAATTATTCTGAATTAATTGTTGTGTGGTAAATAAAACGCTTTATTTAGTTCGAGGTGGTGGGGCATTCAATGCTGTCATGTGTATTTGATTGCTTAATATTTATTGTTGCATTTAATTTTATTTTATCTATAAATCAGTGTGAGTTATTATTTATATTTCATTACGAAATAAAGTCTATATCCATGTAAACACCAAACTCTTTTCGTGTCGTTATCTGCCAGGGTATCTTTTGAGTAGCGCACTTTCACAATCTTTATGGCTTCAGATATTGTTGAATATGCCCGAAATGCCACTAAAAGCAGGCAGCACACAAAGTTTGTTCAAAGCTGGGTGGAAGGGGTGGCTTTTTGGTTCCACACAACTTTCGCGCGCACAGAATCGATTCTGTACGAAATCCAGTCACATTCGCACGAGTTCTTTCTCTCAGTGCACTCGTAAAAGTGATGCCGTGGCAGCAGCAGCAACAGCGGCAGCAGCAGCGGCAACTGAGGCAGCAAACTGTGGCAGCGACAGCGATAACAACAGAGCAATAATAGCACAAACACGAACAGCTACAGCCAGAATTTCGAAATAGCACGACAAGCTGCGTGCTGCAGCAGCAGCAGCAGCAACGCCAACGCCAAAGCGAACGCCAGCAACAACAGCAGGCAGTGGCAATGTCAATGTTACGTATACGTAATGTTTGTATACATATACGAATCCGAATCCGAAATACGTATAATTACGTATTACGTATACGTATGACCCCGCAGCGCGTTTGTCGCTCTTGCGTTCCCGTCTTTCTTGCATGAAATTCCGATACAAACTGAAAGCACGGAAGTCGCTGGCGGCGACAATGCAAAAACAAAAGCAAAAAGCAGAAGCAGAACCAACGCAGAAGCGTTTCAACGTTTCAGCGTTAGCGAAATCAGCTGGCGCAAAAATCGTTCAAAAATGACCGAATTGAGTCGAAAATCGATATCATCTGCGAGCGAAAAAGCGGGTAAATCAGCTCTATTCTATTTCCAGAGCCGGTGAGCGAAGCGAAGCGAGTGGTGGCAACAGCCACACAAAAACAGAGGCAACAAAGCGAGATGAATGTATTATACATATACATTTTTCTGTTAAAGCGTTTCTTGTATTCGATTAACGTTTAAAGCGCGCTTGCTTGAGTTTGCTTTACATAACAATCACACAGATGATGATGATGATGCATCGCTTGGGGTAATTGTTGCTCGGATTATATTTCGTTTTTCTCCGGCCGAGAAAATAATTGTCGACTTGTGACTTGAGGGCAAATGCTGGCTGGCTGGATGGATTGACTCTGACTCTGACTCTGCTCTGCTCTGCTTATTTAGGATGCTTCCAACAATTGCTTGCTTATTTAGGATTTCGAGCAAGTCAATGTCAAGTTGAGTCACAACTAACTGTCGCCTCTCTCTCTTTTTCACTCTCTCTCTCTCTGTGTTCTCTGTTGATGGCCCCCAAAAGTCAAGGCCATTCAATGCTGTTGCCCAGACGACAACGACGACGACGACTTACATTAGCACTTGTCTTTGGGGATGTGTATATGGAATGTTGGTTGTTGGTTGATGTCATTAAAGTTTTCATTGCTTGATTTGACATGGCACGGCAAGGACAAGGCCGAAGGATATGGTCCATCATCATCATCATCTGCATTATTTGTGCGGCTGCCCCAGCAATTTAACTGCGCAGTTGCCAATTGCTCTGCTTATTACATGCTGCCTGATGGATGCGATGGGCGTTCAAATCGCCGCTGTCTGTGTTTACGACTAACTGCTGCCGCTTACACTTGTTTCTCGCTCTCTGTCTGTGCAATCACATTGTTTTTATGGCCTTTAAAAAAGTTGAGCACACATTTGGGCGCTTGTTAAACATGACGAAGCCCTTTTATGAGTCCGGCTTCGCATATTGAACTGCCCAGAGCATAATAATCAAGTTGCAGCCTTACAACCCTAGCCTTGGGCTGCCACAAATTATGCCTGGCAAAAGGAAAGCCTAAAAGAGAAAATAATACATGAAAGCAAAACTCATTTTCTTCGCTTGCTGCATATAAATTATTCGCGTAGTTGCATTAGCCAGCTGTACTGGATCAGCATAAGGCGAGCGAATTTCTGTGGCATGCTGCTATGTAGCCTTGAGCCAGACAACAAGCACTTTTGGCCAAAAGTATTAAAAGTTTTGTGCGCCTTTGATCCGCAGCTGACTGCAAACGACAGCAAAGAATAGCACAAACTGTGGGCATCTCTCTCTTTTTTCCTTACTTCGTTCTGCAAGAACGTGCCACGCATTTCAGTTGCAGTCGCAAGTATTTTAAAGGTTAACTGCCGCGAAACTGTCGAAATTCGTTGACATTAATTTTTAAATAGTTCGCTGTCGTCGCAACTCAATGACCCAAATGGGAGTATGGCATTAAGTAAATGGTGGCAACGGACAACGTGCAGCATCTGTAGTCATGTGGCATGCATGCCACAGTGCTGTCGGCATGCGGCAGCTGTTGCATGGCCTAGCATGCCGCATAGGGGCTGGAACTTAAGCCTCGCTGACAAAATACGAATTAAAAGCTTTTCAAAAGTACATATAAACGGGCAATGAAACACGCCCTGAAAATATACTCTGAAATGTTTATCGAGTCAAAGTGGCATTAACCCCCCAATCGCCTGAAAAAGAAAGTCCAATGGATTAAATTAAAAAAAAAATACTTTTTGTTTCTTTAATTGATTTCTCAATAAACTAAATTAATTTTTTATAGGCAAGGCATTTTCTTCAAAATGTATATACCACAAAACTTATAAATACTTAAATATAAATATATGTAAATATAAAACTTATACATAAATATGAATTATAGCTTGCAGATCTATTCTACCATATATGATATTTAAAATATTTTCTACTCAAGTTGCGATAAATAAAATTATCTTTTCGTGAAATCCAAATTTATAAAATAGCAATATTTTCAATTTGATTTATCTTCTTCAAAATTCAATATATTAGATATTATTTATAATAAAGTGCTTATGATATAACATACATAAGTATGAGGTTTGGAATGAAATAGTTTTTCATAAAATGTGTTGTTATAGTACTTTATTGCTGTACTGGTTCACCTACTTAATAAAACTAATATTTAAATCTAAATGATATCAAATACATTTAAAGGTATATAATATATAAATGTACAATAATATATCTATATTCATTCTCATCACTTCATAAATAAATACTAATGAATGCAAAATAATATTTTCATTAATATGTTTTAAGTCTTGATAACAAAGTTGTAATAAAAACACTTGCGAACGGCATTTAATCGCATCGCTTTAATGGTTCATCTACAGTTGCAACTGCTGCATTGGGACAATTGATGGGTTAAGTGCAGCCGCAGGCAACACCTGGGCCAACTCAATCGGGCTAAGCGGTCGCCTAGTTGACATTTGTAAAAACGTTTTGCCTCTTGGCCATTTTTATTGCCTGCCATTTTACAAAATGGCGCAGACATAAAAAATGGCTGGCACGCAATGCGGCAACTTGTTGGCTCTCAGATTTAAGCCGATTCCGCCAAGGGCCACTTTGATTTGCGGCACAACTTATTAAAGCCCTCAAGCTGGCTGTTGGCCATGGCTATAAAGTAGGCAACATACAAAAAGGGAAGTTTCGTAGGGTTGCTTTCTATGTAGGACTGTGTGGGTTTAACTTGTTACTTGGACCATTTGTATGCAAGCTCACGCTCGACGGCAGCCCCGAAAGCAAAGTTATAAGCCAAGGTTTCGTAAGTTTAGTTTAATAGTTGTTGTGTTCCGTTCCCAACTTGATCCTTTGCGAGCTTCTTTCGACTCTTTCGCTTTTTGGCAGCTCGCGACGCGTTTTAATGCAAATTAAAACGTTGCCGGCGTCAAAAAGTTGCCTTTGCTTCAGTCAAAGATTAAATTGAGCTCGTAGACTGCCAAAATTTAACACTCCTTCTTCCCCAATCCGAGCAGCTTCCTGAAGCAGTTGCTAACGGACTGCATTAAGCGTAGTACGCAGTCAAATTGCTGTTTGCACTAGTTCCTTTTGCCCCCAAGAGTCGCCAATTCCTTCCTATTTGTACTCGCAGTTTACACAAAACTTGAGAGCATACTTGAGAACTTTTAACACTTCTGTCTGTGTTACCTTAGCTTTTACTACAAGTGCTGTCAATTAACATGCCAATTCTTGTAATGGCAATGACTAATTATATTACACATCTACAGTAAGCAATTAGTATGATTTTTATTATAAAAACAACACACGGAAATTAATGTACTTACTGACAGTATGGGAATTGGGCGGCGATTAGTCAGCAAGCATTTAAGAAAGCCATTTTTTCGCTTGCCAAATTGCATGACTATCATAATATGCAAGATTGCGAGATTGCTTCACGTAATCAGATGACCTTAATCCCTTGTTCTAACTTTAACTACTTACGAGTATGTCATGCTACTCTTAACTGATCGCACTTGGCCATTAAAAGCTTAACTACTAATTAGCCTACGATTTAGATATTTTAATATAACTAACTATTTATTAGGTGTGTTGGCAAGTAAACATTTTTTTATACGCACGAAGCATAAATTTGTAAAAGTAAAACATTTTATAAGATAACACTTAATTCAAATTGTTGCATTAATTATTAAATTTTTAATTATTAAGATTTGTATAAAGTTATATTTTGTGTTTTTAATTAAAAATTAAGTATACGTAAGAAATATAATTTTGTAAAAACTTAATATTTTATAAAAAAAAATTTTGTATTTTATAAGATATATTTTGTGTTGCAAAACCAATTAAGTATACCCAAAATATAAATATAAATTTCTAAATTTAATACATGTTATATACACAATTTGATTTAATATAAAAACATTTTTTTTATTGGTGCTTTGTGGAAATCAGCAAAATAAATTGTATATTGGCAAACAAAAATTAAGTATACGCACGAAACATTCTGTGTAATACTAATATATTTTTAAATATATTATAATATATATATATTAAATATTTTTAATTAAATATTTTGTGACGTATTATTTAATTTACTTAAACTTTAAATTTATTTAGCTTGTGTATTTTATTTTATTAAAATGTTTATTGCGACTAGCATTGTAAATAAATTGCAAATTCCAGCTAATGTTCCACTTAATTTTGCTCCTTTCGAGTGACTCAAGTATTTTTGTTGCTCGAATCAACACAATCAACTGGAGTTTGAGTTGGTATTTTGGTATTTGCGGTTATTGGGTAGAATGTGTTTTGGGCCCATTTACCGTGGTGCTGTATTTGCATTAAGTTGCTGTGGCATTTGCTTCGACACGGTGGTTTTCAGGGCTTAGACATTGGTTTGTGGCTCCTGTCTGTGGTTTGTCTTATTGCCAACTGATGTTTTGCCTTTACTCCCTCTTCCCTCCTCTTCGGTGTTGTTGTTGTTCATTTGTGTCTGCTGTCAGTGTGCAATTTAATTGAATTATTTGTGCGCTGGATACTTTACTCCGCCTGTGACAGCTGCTCTAATTAGTTGGCCAAGGCTCTCAGGTAAAGGCGTTTAATTAGTCTGCCTGCTGCCTTCTGTCGAGTGTCGAGCGATTGGCGGTGCCTGGAAATGAAGGTGAACCGCAGTAGGGTTAAGCCGCTTAACGTTGGCTAACTGTCATTAGGCCAACCTGCAATGCGATGCCATCATCCATTATGCCCAAGTGCCGGGCCATAATCAAATTGAATCTCCCATCTTCGTCATCTTCCATTTGCTATTCGTTCGATGTAGTACACAGCAAAATCAGAACGTTTAAATTAATTTCACATGTCTTTCAGCCGCTCCCACAATCTTGTGAATACCAACGAATCAGCGAATTGTATTATCTATGATAAGGGCACATTAAGAGTATTTGCTTTTTGCTATTCACTCCACATATCGACAGACAAGACAGCAGCACTTCCCCTACCTTCATCACATTCACTTTTTCTCTTTATCTTAATCTCCATTGAGCGCAGATTGCTTTTTTCTAGAAAGTGAGTTGTTTTCTCTAGGCTGTCGACCAGGGATGAAATAAAGCTGAAATTGAAGCTGATTTGCTTTTGTTTATTAATGAGATATTAAAGAAGAAATTGAATTAGATTATCTTAGAATCTACGAGCTTCAACCTGGCTATGGTTTGTACTTCTTAGTTAATTTACACTCTTTGATGTATGACTTTCATAGACAAGTATTTAATAGTCTCGGAACTGTTTAAGGGAATTACAAATTGTAGCTACAGTCAAACTAAATCAATTAAATAATTAATACACAATTATCATTAATACTTTAAGCTTTGTATTGCAACATAATAAAATAGCAAAGATTTTATTAAGGAATATTAATATAATGTTCTTACCTCATTTCAAGACTATCATTTAATTTTCGACAATAAAACATAGAAGTGTCTTTAATGCCTTTGCATCTCTAGCTGGGGAAGCTCCTACTTACAAAAGTATTCGATGCGTCAGCTTGTTAGGAGTTTTCTAGGCCGTGTGTCGCTGACATGTTCGGATGTCTGTTTATTGACTTTGACTAGGCTTGTTAGGCTGCTTGGTTGTCATGTCATTTGAGCCACGAAAGCTGCCATAAACACGTCGCACACGTATGCGCCATTTTAAAAATGGCGTCTACGCCACTTCCGCTGTTTACGCCAGCCGAATTTTGAGCGTGAAGAGAGAGCGACGACGAATGCATTTGAATTCAATTCAAATTGAAATTACAGCAAATGCCAACGATGCTTATGAAGTCGTTAACGCGACTGCTGCTGCTGCTTCTGCTGCTGGCTCCTCTTTCTATTCCCCCAGATTCGAATCGTGCAGTTAGCAATATTGGCACATCGTCGAAAATAATTGCCGGAAATACAAAAGGAAGACAGCTCGGCAATGGAGCTGACGCTAGCAATGGCAATGCCAGAAATGAAATCAAATAAATGGGGAAAGGAAAAGGCAACGGAAGAGATTTCCAATTTTCTCATCAAGTTGCCTGCTAAAGGAAGCACCACAAGTCGTTCCAGTTGTACTCATTGTCATTGTCGCCATCCATTGTACTTAGTTGTAGTTGTAGCCTGACTTGGCTTGCGTATGCTTAACCATAATTAATTACAGCCTTTGTATGTGCGTACTATGTACATGAATGAAGAAGAACTTGAGTGTGTAGGTGTGTGTGCTGCATGTCCTTAAATGGCTTCTTTTCAATTTCAATTGTGAACTTGGGGCCCGGCGCCCGGGGTTCATTGACTGTCCAGTTGAGGCAGCTTGCAATGCGCTATAAAAGCTCAAATCCTTCGTGGGGCAAGCAGCATTCCTGCAACGCACAGCCAAGTAAACGTAACAAGGATTTGCAGCATCATTAGCAGCGAATCGGAAGTGAACGCAGAGACCAACAAGTAGCAAGCAGCAGCTTCATCTCTACAAGCAGCCAACACTAGCATGGCCTCATTGCAGTTCCTGCTCTGCTGTGCTACAACGCTACTGATTGCCAACGCCCTGGAGCTGACACCGCAGCTGCTCAATGATCAGGCAGCTAGCAACAAGGCCAATATGCTCTACACAGCCTTTCCGCCTGTCGATGGTGATGAAGTCGATGCCGTTGAGGTACCGCTAGAAGTGGAACAGGTCGATAACATTGTCCAGCTGCCGCAGCCATCGTATTCGCATCATTCGCCCCCGACTGGCTGCAGTTCGAGAAGGAACCCGTTCAGAAGCCGAAGCACATTAAGACAGCCTTTCTGAAGCATCAGCATAAGCATGGTGCACATGGGGCATGCCACATCGAGATCACCAGCAAAGTGCCGGGCATCTGTCAACCCATGAGACAGGGCAGCGCTTGTATGTCGGGTCAACTGATGGATTTCTATTCCGCACCCGATTGCTCAAGTGCTCAAGGCTAAATAAGAAGAGTTCTCCAACTTTTTTTTTCTCTCTCTCTTTTTCTTTGTCTCCGAAAGCATTACGACTACCTGGTGCACAAATTAACTTAGTAACATGTGTATAAATAAAGTTTATTTTATAAACATTAGCTAAACCATTTTTTCCATGTTGAGATCGTATCGTTACAAAATTGGCTTAAATATATTTTAGATTTATGTTGCGCACACTTTGCACGTTTTATAGCTTGTTTTTGACTTAACTAAATTAACATATTTATTATATTCACTATAATTAATGGAATGTTCGTTTTAGCAAATTAAGTGTCTGACTCAGATATCTTTTAGATATGCAGTCAGATTTATTGGGAGTAGAAATTCAATCATAAGAAATTCGTTATGACGAAAGTGTTTCCCCAACTAATGAATAATTTAACATACAGGCGAAAACTGTCACTGATTAAGCTAATCTATACAAAATCATTGAAACAAAAAATAAAAATTAGTATTAATAGAACAAAAAGCTTTTAGTATGCAATAAATCAAAGTTATGCTATGTCAAATGAAATAAAAATACCATTTTTGCACACGAATATATATTGCACAAATAATTAAAATTTAAGAGCAATATAAATTTTTAAACTTTAAGATTTCTTTTTTCTGACTTTTTCAATGCACACAAAATACAAATAAACTATACACAGAGAGAAAAAAATCTTGATTGAAAAGTAAATTGCATATCGAAGAAATCTTGGAATAAAATTTTTAGGTTGAAAAAATCTTAAATCCCGATTTTTAAGCATAATTAAAAACATGTTATTTTAAAAGTAAAACTTTGCTTCAAACATTTGTTTTCTATTTTGATCTCGATTTAAGATTTTGTTTTCTTGGTTCAATTTTGAGATATTTCCATTTTTGAAACAAGACTATAATCTTGAATTTCTATATAGAGCAATTTAGAATTTTTGTATGATTTTTATCTTGATTTAAGAATAAACCTTCTTGGTATAATTGTGACATCATCTTGATTCAATATTTTATTCTTGATTTCAGCACTATGGTTTTCTGTGTTGTTGAAACAATTAGTACTTAAAGTTGCAACAAACATATCTAAATTTACCTCAGATTTAAGTAAATTAATATTGTTAATAATTCTTTTTAAAGCTTCTTACACAATTATTGATCTTTCCGTAAATTCATTTATCTTGGGGATTTCACACATAGATTATCATATGTATAGAACACTACAAGTATTAATTAAATCTTTACAACTCACTTTCGCCAGCCAATTAACTATCTCATTTTGGGCCATATTGTTGGCTTTGTGGGCTTCGCTCCCAGCACAGTTGTCGAGTTTCCAATGGTAACACATTGGCCACCAAAAATCTCCAGCAGCTGCGGGGCCTTGAAGAATGGAGCGCGTTTCCATTCAGCTGGACCCACGCGCTCAATATGATCGTAGATTAATCCAGTCACATCGAAGGCACGAAACTGCTCCAGCAACTCTTGATTACGCAGATCGCTGCCCCACAGAAAGACAACCTGCAACATATCCAAACCGAGATCAACCAAGTCCTGATTGTGCTGAAAGTTCTGGACATGCGGCGCAGTGCCAAGAATCTCGGCACTCTCCGCAAAGTTGATAGCCTGCAGAAAACTCTGAGTGCGCAGATCCATGTAGGCATCCCAAATGTTTGTCTTGCCCGTGGTCAGCAGCATGACTGGAAAAGCTGTTTGCTTCAGCCTCACCATACTGCAAATGTCCGCATCGAAGCTGGCGAAGATCAGCGGTCTACCACAACCATATCTGGCTGTTGTCTCAATGATTCTGTCCACATAGATGTTCTTGTTGTGCGTCTGCGTCGACTCGAGTGCACCAGATGCCATCAGCTGCGGCCACTTGATCTCCACAATCAAACCCAAGCTGCGAGGCAGTGCATCGTAGACCTCAGATAAGCGGGGAAAGAGTCGCTGCAACTGACTCGCATTGCGGACATTCAAATGCGTGTATTCCTGCAGACTCCAGCGCTTGAGGATGAAGACACGACTCGCTTTGAGTTCTGCATAGCTCAGTTGCCGGATGAGCACATAGCGCAGATCAAAGCGATCCACAATGGGCTGAGTGCTGACGCTGTTCGTGGTGTAGAAGCCAAAACCACGCCACACAATGGGCACATAATCCCGGGTTAGTTGCACGTCCAGCTGAACCATATCGCCTTTGGCCTTCGGCACCGCCAGAAAACTTTCGATGGTATTCTCCACTAGGCTTGTGCTCGACTGATGATAGCTCAGTCCCAGTCCACGATTGCCCACATCCAAGGTGGGCCAATTGTTGGGCCAATAGCGCTGAAAACTTCCGCTTAAATTGATGTCATCGGCACGAGGCAAAGGTTGCACCACCAAATATGGCAAGGTAAGCTGTCCAATGACTTGCTGAGTGTTTGGATGCTGCACAGCCAGCTGTAGAATGCCACGACTACCGCGCAGCTGATCCGGCAGAATATAGACCTCACCCAGCGCCGGCTGTGAGCGATCCAGCTCGTAGATGGACAAGCGAAAAGCGTTGGCCACATCCAGTGGCTGGCTGAGGCGGAAGATGACAATGGCGCCCTCGTTGTACCTGATGCCCTGGCGACTCTGCAGCCGAAACGAGGAACGATTGTAAGCGTAGCGAGAGACCTCAATGCGCGTGTTGTCCAGCAAGCTAAGTGGCTTCAGTTTAAGACGCACCTTGACCGGATTGATCTGCCCTGATAGCTGCAAGTGTTGCTGCCAGATGAACTTCAGTTCAATCACATACTCCTGCTGCAGCCAGCCGGGTTCCAGCCACTGGCCACCGCCCACAGAGCGAGCATATGCCTCGCCAAAGATGTCCGTGCCCGGCGAGCGATAGATCTCGTAGGTCTGCAACATGCGCGCCACCTGTTGCGCCTCCCAACGCCGCAAGACTCGTTCTCCATCCGCATTCAAAGTGTAGATGAGATAGCGATAGTAGACACGTCGGCTGGCACAGATCCATTGGCGGAGATACCATTTGGTGCGCTGCTTATTCTGGGCACGCAATGGCAGCGCTTTAGAAATGCTCCAGGCGCCCAGTGCTTGATGATCACCACTGACGGCGACTGCCTCATCCGGCGACAGTTGGAAGCCCGACGGCAGCGCAACGTTGAAGATGCGAAAGAAGGGCACACAGAGATAACTGCGTCCGGTTATCTCGTTGGGTCTTTCCTCATCGAAGACCTTAAAGGCCTGCAGCTGCGCGGAGCTGAACACAGACGATTCATTCACAACCGTATTGGGAGCAAGAGCGGGAAAGGGAATGGGAAACGCGTGGAAAGTGGCGGCTGCTGTGCAAAACAATGGCCAGAACAAAGCGAGCTTGTAGAGTATGCTAATTGATTTTAGCACTCGATACATCTTTGTTGTCCAAATCAAGCAGCAGCATCATCTCGCACCCAAATGAATAAACTTGTTTTCCCAATACACAACAATCTAAATACAAAACACAAAAACAAAACCGGCGTTAAGCGAACAAGAAGTCTAAATCGATGCCGTTTCACGATGGCCGCTTTCTTCGATTCGATTGAGTTCTTAACCCGGCGCTGACAGACGATCGAATGAAAGAATCTCGGATGGTTCACCATAGTTTTGTGGCTACCAATCAGCTGAGTCTACACAGAGAAAAAGAATATATAAGAAACAGAAATAAAACACGGGGCCCTTATTACAATAAATAAATAACATAATATACGCTCCAACTGTGAAGAAAATTAGAAAATAATCATTTTAAATTGATGAATAGTTCGGATGAAATTGTCAGAAATACAAAAGTGTTAAATACATTATCTTTGCTGACAATCAATTTTTAACTAATTGATAAGTTAACAAATTATTCAATAAGTAAAATTAAAGAAGAGGATAGAAAATGTATTCCAATTAAATAAAATTTAATTTCCCATTTTTTAGTTATTATTTATTATTATTATTATTATTATTATTATTTTTTTTATTATTATTATTATTATTATTATTATTATTATTATTATTATTATTATTATTATTATTATTATTATTATTATTATTATTTATTTTATAATATGAATGCAAAAATTGAAAACTTTAGTGAATTATTAATTTGATATATAAATAATCTATCATTTTTTTGTTAATTGTTGTATTGCACTGAAATAGTTTTATTATTTATATAGTTATATTATTATACAATTTAAATGTACAAATTTTAAATTTAAATGAATTATTGAAAAACAAATTGGGAACATATTATACATTTTAAACAAATAAAAAATTATTTCCCAAATATAAATATAATAAAAAGTAAAAAAAAAGAAATCCAAATATGTGGCTGTTTCATAATAAATATTTTTCTAATTTGAAAGAAAATTTAACATTGCTTTATTGAATTTAAATTTAAACTTCGTGAAGAATTCATATATTTATGTTAAAGTGATTTCCAAATTTGTAGTTCAAACTTTAAATTACAAATATAAATTATACCTTCAAAAAATCGCTCCTCTCTTATTCTCTTTATATATTTTGTTTTCTTGCAGTGTGCGTTAATTTTCTCGAATTCCGTTTAATAAGTCACCACAGCGAGCTAATAAGCTTGCCCCCGAAATATTGGCATAGTCTTGTATGCTAATGTTGCAGATGCCGAAGAAAGTTGTGAGAGAGTTGCTCAGATATTTTCGTCCACGACCAAAGGTTTCACATAATTTGGATTATAGTCCAGATGCATATAACGCGAGAGATGCCAACGCTGAATCGGCGCCTTGGATTCATTACTACAAGTAAGCTTATCAACCAGATGGAAATGCTTCAGAGATAATCGCACACTCAGCAAGTATTTTTCCACCTGATTGATTACCTCATCGCTGGGCTCTGCAGCCCTGGTATAGATGGCCATTTGATGACGAAACCAGGGCAGCGAGCAGTGCAGTTCCACAGCATAATTATCATAGTCTGTTTGCGTAATGCGTGTCCAGTAGAGATCCACTGCAAGAGCAAGTGAATCAGCATCAGAGAGCGAGAGTTTTAAGAGAATTTGAGTCGAACACTTCACTTACGATCTTCAAAGTAGCAGCGATCGGTTGGCTCGGGATTTGTGCCATAGATCCACCAGGTTCCTCTTATCTGTGAAGCACTTGTAACATGTAGATTAATTTGCATATCTCGCTGAAGATCAAGACCCATTCACCCTTTGGGCGTCCACTGGAAACTCTTTGAACAAACATTTCCAGCCAATGACCGCATCGAAATCACAAAGCAGACACACACAGCAAAAGCAAACCACCAAAAATAGATCCAATTTCGACTCGAGACATCGATAGGCTGTCAATATTGTGTTCATCTTCATGCAAATGAGACGATCCCATGCCATCCACATCGCCATCGATCGGCATCATTCCATAATTGACCATAGACCATTAAACTGTAGACAACTTGGCTTATTTTATTTGTTTCGGCTGTGTGACGGCTCTAAAAACTCAACAGCGCCTATTAAATAATAGCATATCGAAAGGGTTCTCTTTTGATTCTCTCTTAAAATTTTGTTTCTCTCTTAATTTGTTGCTTAACTTCATTTTACCACCGCTGATTTTAACTCAATTTATGTCTCTATAAATTTGTCAATCTTTTCTTTTCCCACTAATACTTTCTTTCCATTACCTTTTAGAATTCGCGACTTCATGACAGTAAAATTTCGCAAATTAGTTTGTGTAAATATATCATTTTATTTAATGTGATTGTTTTAAACTTTCTTTTAAATTAAAATTTTTTATAGGAATTTGTTGATTTCTTCTAGTGTAAATATTTGCAAATATTTCGTGTAGTATTCTTATTAAATAAGAACATATTTATAAGCATATAATATTTTAAAATTGTTTGATTTTTATATTTTATATATACTCTTCTCCATAACTAACATGCCATAAATGTATCCAATAAATTTCGAAATACGTTTTTTATAATTTTGTAATTTGTTATGCATGTTATTTTAAATCATTATTGTTATTGCACGATATTCTCACGTTTTTTTTTTCACTTTTTTTTAATTCACTTTTAATTACCATCGTGTTCGATAAAGAGAAGCTAAAAATCCCATATGATATTTTGTAGAAGCATAAACAAGCTTGAAGAGGTATTCTTTTGTTTATATATATATTTAAAAATCATTAGCGTTTGCTTTCTTCCTCTGTCTTTTATTGCGTTTGCAAGAAACACCCTTAAAAAGCCGTTGGCCATACTTTTTTATATTCTTGAACTACTTGCACAATTGTGATTGGTATCAAAAATAACTTTCTGTCAAAATTGCCAAACTGAGCAAAGAGTATAAAGTGAAGTTAATAGATAGAAAATGTAATACGAGTATAGCTTTTGGACTTGATGCTTGTTATTAGACGGCATATCTGGGCTCAAAAGATAATTACAATAAATATATAAAAAACAAATTTACACACTTAAATCAATATAGAAGATAGCATCAATTGGACTTGGCTTCGGTTCACACACATTTTTCTTTTCTTTATACATTTTATATTTCTCTTAGCTATTTACATTCTTTGTTTTTTGTGGAGCCGTGTGAACTTCGCTTTTTATGTACTATATATATTTAGACTATAACTACCCTCCCCTTTTTATACATCCCATGCTAGATCCGGCACTGACCCTCGAACTCGGCGAGCAGGGCGCTGGAATTGAAGAAGGCCCGCTGCTTGGCCTCGGGCATATAGAGATCACTGCGATCGTAGCAGGTAGCTGTGGCTCCGATCTGTGTGAAATACTGTACGCGCTCCTTCGAATTGCAGTCATCACCCCAGATGACGGCAATTTGGCCTTGATCGCGAGCCTGTTGCAGCATCTGGGCGGCATTCTCGCCCAGAAAATCCTCCGCATGCGGCGCTGTTCCGGCCAACTCAAAGGCCTGAGCATTGTTCACAGCAGCCATGAAGTTGCGTGTGCGCAGATCACTGAAGGGTTGCCACTTCTTTGTCTCGCCCTGGGTGAGGAACATTACCGGAAAGATGTTCTGCTTGAAGCGCAGCATGGTGCACATATCGGCATCGAAGCTGGAGAAGATCAACGGCCGGCCGCAGCCATAACGAATCACTTCGTGGAGCACGCGATCGGCAAAGAAGTTCTTGTCGATGGTCTGCTCCGCCTCAGAGCCGCCGCCTTGACGACGCTGCGGCCACTTGATCTCCACATCGATGCCCAGCGACTTGGGCAGCTGTTGCAGCACCTCCACCAGCCGGGGGAAGATGCGATGCTCTGTGCGTGGCTCAGCATTGTGAGCGGGATACTCAAACACTTTGCCGTTGATCACCGAGAAGATGCGCAGACGCTTGAGCAGCTCATAGTTGATGTCCTTGATCAGCACATACTCCAGCTGATCGGGCTTCTCGATCTGCTTGCCAGGCGGCGCTGTGCGCAGTCCGAAGTCATGATAGATCACAGGAATGCCATCCGCCGTGAGATGCACATCCAACTCCACCATGTCAGCGTGATGCGCATGCGCACTCAGGAAGGAGGCGATTGTGTTCTCTCGCTCCTGCGGCGCCTCGGCAATGTAGCTTTTGCCGTTGCCGCGATGTCCCACATCCAGATTGGGCCAGCTGCGTGGCCAGTAGTGGGCATAGGTGGTCTTAAAGTCCAGCGGTGAGTATTGATAAGGCTGCACCAGGACATAGGGCAATCTTAGCCTGGCCAACGTCTCGTCGGGTCGCTGGGCGGACTTGATGTGTAGCTGAAGTAATCCCTCGCTGCCTGTGAGCTGGGCAGCATTCAAGGTAGCGCTGCCCAGTAGCTGGTGATCCAAACTGTAGCACTCCAGGCGGAAGTGCTGCAGCATCATCTGCTCCAGCGGCAGAGTGATGTGAAAGATGACAATGTCACCTTTGGTATACGGTACACCAAACTGTGGCTGCAATTGCAGCTGACTGCGACCGTAGAGCTGCTTGGAGTACTCCACGTGCAGGCCAGACGATTGCTCGACGGGCACAATCTTGAGTTGCACATGCTGTGGGTCAAAGGTCTCGATGTCGTGCACTTGGAACATTTTCTCGCCATTGAATTTGAGCTGTACAATCGCCTCATGATTGAGCCAGCCACGGTGCACTTGTGATTGTGTGTTCTCCAGGGGATTGGCGATGCCAAAGGCGTCCACTGGACTGTTGCACTGCTGTTCGGGGCAGGGCAGCAGCAAACGTGGCTTGAAGTGTGTCTCCCAGCGACGAATCTGCTTGTTGCCTGCCGCATCTTCCACGTAGACAAAGTAGCGATACTCGATCTGGCGGCACGATTGTAGACGCACCGTTGTCTGCCAGCTGAGCTCGTCGAGACGATCTAGGGGCACACAGCGTGAAAGTTGCCACTCGCCCAGCGCCTTGACATCGCCGGTGAGCGCCAGTTGCTCCTCGACCGCAAGTGCGGTCTGCAATCGTACATTGAACTGCCTCAGCGTCGGCTTGCAACCGGTTGAGGGAGCTGCCTCGAGTAGTTCGTTGCCAGTGGCATAGTTGTCGCCAGCTGTGATCGAAGCAGCATCTGTATAGGCGGCACACTGCAAGACACAAGAGACCACAAGGCCAAGGATTAGTGGTGAGTTGAACATTCTCTATGCTCTCTGCTAAACTGCTGACAGCTAACAACGAGATCCAGACAACTACTGAATTGCTTCCACGCTGGACAGCGGCTCAAATACACCGGGCAAAACAAGGCAGCTTTCTCCCTCTCCCTCTCCTTCTCTCACTCTCTTGTTCAATCTCTCAGTTCAATCTCAGTCCGATAAGGCAGCTGCCCATTCTAGCATTCTGCTTTATTCATAGAAAGTAGATCGGCGTCTTATCAAATCGCGTTTTAAGTCGCGTTTGTGACTTTAGCAAACAAGATCACGTGTTGCTCCCCCATCTACAAATTAATCAGCTGCTACTTTATGTTATTTATACAACCAAAATGATATTGTAATCAACTCTTAACATAAATAGTTGTGTACGCAATTCATTTGATTTATTGTACAACATATTTTTAGCCTCCAAATCGCAGACTCGCTATCAAAAAGTCTCGTTTCTAGCTAATTAATCTTTTAAGAATTTGCTTTTCAATGTGTTTTTTAAATAAAGTCTCGTTTATAGCTATTTAATCTTTTAAAAATTGCTGTCGATGCGTTATTATTAAATTATTTTGTATATTATTTTTGTATGCTAATAAGGCAGATAGATTACGTCGAGCCTACAAAAATTGTTGAAATTCTACACTTTTCATATGCAAATTAGAGACTTTTAAGAACGCTACCTTTGCCCTTAGAAAAGTCTCCACATTTTAGAACATTTCTCACTAGTGTTAAGAAAAACGCGCGCGTTTTAAAACGCCAAAGCGCTAGCGATTTTACCTGTGCGTGAAATCGCGCGCGTTGCGCCAAACCTTGTTGCTTCAAACAGCGTTTGATGATGCAATTGCCGCTATTGTTGCTGGTGCCAGACAACGACAACGCGCCCTGGCAACAGTATCGCAATGCCAAAAATTTATGCAAATTGGTAGCTACGGAACCCATAAATTCAACACAAAATTTCAAAGTCTGTTTTTCTCGCCACGATCACGTGTTGTGTGAGCAACAATTTTGTTGTTTGTATTTTGTTTTTTTGTTTTTGTTTTATTCAATTGTGACGATGAGCACAACAAAATTTATATTACAGTTAGCCAGAAATCGACGCCCACACGTAACGAAACAGCTCGAACCGGGCCAACAACACTGAATGCCTTGGCAATAATTCAGTGAGGAAGAACAGCAAATAGAACGCAAAAGAAAAAAGTACAAACTATGAGAGTCGAGAGTCTACTAGTCGGAAAAGTCGCGTGTTCTCATACTATAAGAAATTGACTATAGATCGTGAAATTAGTGGGTAGTATATATAGTTAGCGGTGTCTAGTTTTTCCGTGTTTTTCTTATATTTTTGGTTGTCTTACGTCAATCAATTGGTCGAGCCCGTTTCGTTCTTGGCACAATTAGCACAACCTTGTGAACGGGAGAGTGGACAATAAACCATTTGACACCATCTTATCTAAAACAGCAATAACAACTAAGAGGCAAAGATTTAGTCTTAGTAGAAAACATTGTTGCTAGTTTATGTTAATTACACTCCACTTCGATGTTGTTCATCTCACTGTTTGTGTCTTTCGCTCTTGCACGTGTTTGTATAGTGAAGTCAACGCACGCGCTTTCGCTCTCTCTCTCTCTCACACTCACTCTCTCTTCAACTGTAAAGCTTTCGTTGTGCTTTACATATGTTCTTTGTTTTGGGAAATTTCATGTGTAAAGCTTTCGCATTTTGTGGCGTTAGTTTCTTAGCATCTGTTTCGACGGATTTCTTATCACGAAACAACACTGTTGTTATGCCGCGATAAGCATCAAGTGTGATTTATCACATAGCTTGTAAATTCAATAAACCACAATCTAATCGATGTTGATTCAATATACGATGCCACTTCAAAGAAGTTTTTACTTGAGATCAAATACTCATGGGATAGCAACTAGCGAGCACGTGACAGCATTCCCCTTTTCAACATGTGGCAGTATTCCCAGAGCTTTCGAAACTTACTTGCAACGAGACTAGAGCGATACTCCAAAAAAGGGTTGGGGTATGGGTTCACTATAAATAAAATGAGTCAGCTGCCCACGAGACATATCAATTTCTTGTTTATACTCGAAATGATATCATATGTCGCACAAAGCGAAACTCCGTATTGTTGAAGCAAGCACAAAAAATAACGCTGAGGCCATCATTAATATATTCATCCTAATTCATATTGACTTTTTTGTAGTTCTGTCTCTTTATTGATTTTGTAATTCGGGCAGAGAGAGGAACGAGGAAAATAATTGCAAATGTTGAATGACAACTGCTTCGACCTTCAGATGAACCAAAGAGTCAAAGTCGAAATATTTGCATTACACTTGACGTCACATTATTGGCATTACGTATGAATCTGTTAACACTCTCGATTAATTGCCTAACGCAAATAGCAATAACCATAACAATAACAATGACAATAATAACGGTAATGTTATTCATAATTACATTTTGCATGTGCTCATCCGGAGTCTGAGGTTCCATGGGCGTCAATAACATTGGGACCGACATGGTTTGTAGATTTTGTTGTTGTAAAATATATACACAGTATAAAAATTCAAATTATAATGTATATCACAGTTTAATTATCTTTGCTTTGTATTATTCTTGCACTACGCGGCGTATGCGCAATTTCCAGCTGTGCTAAGCAATCATTTTGTACGGCTTTATTTTATTAAATAGTTTTTCAACGGACTTCTTTTGAATAATATTGTATTATTTGAAGTATGTTTTTATCCTTTTGGAGAATTATTGAAACTAGGACGTTTCCGACGTCGTCGTCGCACCGACGTTGCAGTCGCAACTGTTTTCAGCGATTTTGTTGTGCGCGCAATTTAAACGATTTCTTTTTATCGAAAACAGCTCATGTACTAAAGAGCTTTTTCTGCCCGTTTTCTTTGTGTTCGTAGCTACGGCGACGACATTCACGTTGCCGTTGCCGTTTTGTTTTGGTTTTCTGCTTGGGGTACAGTTGCTGCTCGGGCTTTTTGAAATGTTGTTGGCCTCCTCTGCCTACAACAACAACAACAACAACAAGAACAGCAACAGCAGCAGCAAACAAAATAAAAACAAAAACAAAAACAGACGATAATAAAACGTGTATACCTGTGCAATACTTATAGTATTGTTGCCGAGGTGACTTTGCGATGCTCTCACAAAAACAAAGCGGTAAACGATAAGAAAGATGCGAACATTCTACAATGAATATCAAGAAATGTGCCAAACCTAATAATACTAATAAATTTATTGTTAAATTATCACTTCCCACTTAATTAAAATTTCGATTGCGGTTTCAGATTATCGCTTAGCGTTCAAGCCGAGGTACAGGGTATTCAAATACACTCACACTTGTTTACAAATGTCATTATGTATGCCGCCTTGTATGTTTCACGCAAAGACAGCAGCTCCAAAGCTCAAATCAAACGGAAACGAACAAGACAACAAGAACAGCTGCAGTAGCAGCAGACAGAGAGCAAGAGTGTGAGAGAGAGAAGCACGCATTGCTCCAAAGCAAAACGTGTTGGTCGTGTGCAGACGTTGACGTCGCGGTCGCTGTGCACGTGAAAAGTTTTGTTTGTGGGGCGTCGACGTTGCCGGGCCCCTTATGTCAGTTTTGCGTGATGCTGACGAGAGCATTAAAAAGCTTTCGCTCATTCTCTATTGTTTGCTCTCTGCTCTATTAAACCGGTTCTCGTCGGTTATGTGGTCAATGTTTTCCTTGTTGTTTGTTTACGTGTATGAGTCGTGAAGTTGATAAGGCAACAACAGCTAATAAGCGTTTATGGGATTTAAGCTTTTTTGTGCGCAAATCGCTTTCGATTCAAAGCTTTCCGGTCAAGGTCTATCTATGCGGGCAACGATCATAATCATACAAAATTAAACTTATGTATGTTTTTTCAAATGTTGCCAGGCGCATTTGTGGTGCCATTTTATGTGTGTATTCGAATATTTATGTATGCATATTTACATATATATACATTTATTCTATAATATGATTAAACTTTGTTCTTCATTATGTTCCGTTCCCATTGCATGAGGGCAGCTTTGTTTACGCTTTTCACAACTTTTGATCGTTTTTGTTTTGATTTATTGACCGCGCATTTAGATGTTTTTGTTTTCAGATTTATTTGACTATTAAGACACACACCCCATTGAGTCTAAAATGCAAATTGAACAAATTATTCTACAAATTATCGCCATCTCAGATATTATTTCGTCATATTTCAGAACTACGTATTCAATTTATATGTTTATGTACACAACATGTTCTCAGTCACGTTTGCATTAAAAATTTGGTGTAAATTTATACTTGTTTATATTTTTCAGTCGCATTCCAACGACGATGACAGCTGTTGTTTGTTTACATCAACACTGAAAGCTTTTCGATAAGGCCCCGTAATGGAGCAAAACAAGTACAAATTGTAGCATTCGATAAGCCACGTAAATAAATAAATAATGTAAACAAATCGTAAAGGGATCGTGCAATCAATTGTTAGTTGTATAACACCTTATTTGTAGTGCGATAAATAGTAAGACGTTGTGTTATTAAAAGCCTAAACGTTTGATCAATTCACACTTGACAAGGGACTACTAGTTAATTCCTGACTATAAGCGTTTAGATCTTTAGAAAGGGTTTGAAGCTTACGATCTGTACTGACGTATGTTAATATTGGAAACAACAAAATATTCAAATCACAATCTAATATTTTAAATTCAAAGATTAATTTAAAAAGCGAGGCATTGTTAGTATAATTCCTTTACTAATACTGATATTGAAAAATCGCACTCTATCCCATTATAAATTGAATATAACAAACTTTCAATAAGAGAATAAAGTTATTTTAAAATCGAATCGTACCTTATCGCACATAATAGTGTCAGTTTCTCAATATCCGTCGATGTTTAACTTGAATATATCAATTTCGCTATTTAATTTTTGAAAATGTAGATCCTTCTAGGTTTTAACTCTTTAGCACTTCGACAAACACTGCTTATCACGCACACGACACGACTAAAAGCAAGGGGCGAGATGAGAATTGAGAATGTTGTACAGTAATGTCTTAGAACTACTGCTAAATAGGAAGTCGCTGTCGTACCAGACGCCGGAACAACGTAAATACAATTAAATCAATTTAAAACAATGAAAATTGTACCCACAGCCGGACAAAGAGCCCCCGATGGATGACGATAACAACATCGTGATAAGCTGCAACAAAAGCAAGAGAGCGCAACGAGAGAGACCCAAGTAAAATACAACTGATTAACAGTGATAATGTATTGCTATTTTACATTAAGTATTCTTTGAGAAAGTATTCCAAGGCGTCACGTTGTTGATGCGGTCGATGCAGTCTCCTCTGTTTTCGCCACTTGCTCCTCAGTCTCAGCTGCCACATCTGCCTCTTTTGTCTCCTCCTTTGCCTCAGCTACCGCATCAGTTGAAGTCTTCGCCTCGCGCTCAAATAAAATGACCAGCTCCGTGTGTGTTGTATGTGGAAACATGTCCACAGCTACAGCAGACTTGGGGTAAAACGGTTCGCCTTTCCAATGCTTTGACTCGGGCCTTGATAACTCAATAAAATTGCGCTTGGCACTATTAGGATTGCAGGAAACGTAGACCAGACGTTTTATAGTGCTTGCTGAACGTATGGCGGCAATGGAACGATTGTCTGTGATGCATAAAAAAATCAAATGAGAACAAGAGACAATTTGATTGAAGTGACACTCACACATTAGAGAAGATTTCAAGATTCAAACAGCAAACAAGCTTAATTGCTTTAAGTAAATGCAATTAGACTCATTTAAAGCTTAAGCTGTGCATGGTGACAATTCTCTTGGAAATAAATCTAATATGCAAGTGCAATTCGTTTACTTACGAAGTCCGGCTCGTGGGGGATCCACAACAGCTATTAAATCCACTGGCTTGCCGGGCTCTTGGCTATATAAAGCCTCTTTGACCATGCTCTTGATATAATCATCTGCATTGCCAGCAAAGAATTTGCAATTTGTAATCTTATTCGCCTCGGCATTGTATTCCGCATCCTTGATGGCATCAGCCACAATCTCCACGCCAAACACTTGTTTGCAGTGCTTAGCAAATGCCAGAGCAATGGTTCCAGTGCCACAGCAGATGTCCAGCATGGTTGTGTCTGGAGTTGGCGCTGCCAAATCAATGGCCTGCTGATAAAGGACATTGGCGCCGGCAGTATTGATTTGAAAGAAAGCCAAAGGACTGATGCGAAACTGCAGTCCTTGAATGGTGTCTGTTATGTGCGTGCTGCCCGCAAGATGTGTGACGGGATTAATCATTTGGCCCGCCTCACGATGCTTGACATCCTGATAGTAGAGCGAACTGCACTTGTGAGTCTCATTCTGCTCCGGTTGATCGTAGAAGTTCTTCAGCTCTTGCTGCAGCTCAACTTGCTCGCTTTCACTTAAATTGGAGGAGTAAATGCCAGCCACCAACATTAGCTCGCCAGTGGCACTCGAAGTACGCACCATTAGCTGACGAAAGTGTCCCAGGTTGCCCACAGGATTGAAAGGCTGAAATTTGGACTGTCTGACCAGCTGTTGAAAGCTGAGAGCCGCCCACTTTGCCTGCGCTGGCAAATGTGGCAACTGCTGCACATCGGCCACCTCAACGGATCCATCGCTGTAGCTGCCCAGTCGGAAACCAACTACAATCTCTCCTTCCGCATTTTTGCCTATGCTGAACTCGTTCTTATTGCGATAACCATCGACAGCAGGCGAGGCTAAAACACCATTGAATTGGAACTTGTCCAGATGTGGTTTGGCAGCTGGATTTAAACGTCGCAGTTCCTGTGTGTATTTCTTGAGCAGTGCCGACATCTCCTCCGTCTTCTGTTCCAGCTGCTTCTCATAGGTTAGCTCGGCAAGGGGACAAGTTGCTTCCTTTGCGGTGCGTTGCCGCTTTGGTTTCGTTTCGCCGCTCAACTCTTCGCCACGTCGCTTGTGGAGGGGATCGGCGGATGCTTTGGCAGCCATCGCCTTCAGTACCTTGCCCTTCCACTTGTAGCCATTGAGTGTTTCCAGCGCACGTTGCTGGTCCTCCTGATTGCGGAAACACACAAACGCAAACTCCTTGCGTGTTGGCGATTTAATTTTTGTAATATCCAGTTTCAGAGTGGTCTTAAGCAGTTTCTTAAACTCCTGCGGTAGGAATAGGATTAGCAAATAACCAGTGATTTAAAATTTAACAATACTTACGCCAATGCCAAAGTAGCCCAAGTTCTTCACTTCAATCTTATAGATTTCTGAAGTGAATTCATTGCGCTCCAGATACTCGAATTCATTGTTACCGGCTTTTTCAATCTCATCATTTGTTTTCACACTTTCTGAAGCCAGTTTGGCACTTTCCTTATTTTCCACATTCTCCGCATTTTCAATATTACTGTCGACGCTAAGAGTGTGCTGGTTTTCCGCGTTTTCCACGTCCATTTCAATTGTTTTCAATAATTAAACACAAAACAACATGTGCAACACGTGAAACTAACAATGCGTGTATCGATAACTTATATCGATATGACACGTTTTAGCCGATACTTAATAAATTCTCGAAGTGACACTTTCCCATCAAGATAAAATTTATTAAAATACTTTACAAGTTCTCATATCATCTATATTTATACATATCTTTTTATAATTTCTTCAATTTCTTGTTTAACATGTGTAACGGACAATATTTGTGGCGGTTGGTCGATTGCATGTGAAATAGCTATGTTAAGTATACATTTTCAGCGTTGCCAACTACTTTAACGTTTCAATTCAAATAGGTTGGCGCAAATCGGTAATATTTCTTACAAGAAATAACTTTAAAATAAGTGTAATTAATGTGTATTAATTATTCAACAGCTGTTGTAAATCGTTCCAGCGCTGCATCCAAAATAACTTTACGCTCTGCTAACAACTGTTGCATCTCTGGCTCATGCTTCATAATGTTGGCAATTTCCTGAAGCAATTCAACTGCCTGTTTGAGCTTTGCTTCACACTCTGTGGCATCTTCCAGCCGTAAGGCCTTTGTCACAATTGCTTCCTCCAAATCGATTAATAAATTGCCACGAAATATGCTCCAACCACTGTCAATAAGATTTGAAAGCTGTAACAATTCCTCGCAGAGATCAATCTTGCGTTGCAGCGACTTGTCACTGAGCTCTAAGGAAATTACAATTAATTAGGAATATAATAGATGAATTGAGAGATTTACCTTCCATAGAGAATCCAGGCGCAGAGCCGTAGAGTTGGGTCAGTGCATATTTCGCTTGTAATATGTGCGTATTTGTCTCATGCAGCTCAATGCGATGACGATAGAGGAAATCCTCTAGAGCGGCAGGTGTTGACTTGTCCAACGATTCAATCTCCTGCTGCAGCTTGGCATCTTGTGTGAGCACCTCTCTGGCACCTTTGACAATGTTGCACACTTGGCACTTCCAATTGGCGGCATTTTGCAGAGGATTCACTGAAACGAACTTCATGAGGAGAATGTAAATGGATTAGTTGAATGTATTAAGGATTGTTTCGACTATATACTCACCTTGCCAACCTTACACTTTTCACACATGCGTGAGCCGGCATAGATCTCCAACTCTGTGGGATCTAAGCATCTGGCACAAGCGCAATCGAAACATTTGACCTGCTTAAGATGCAATCGCCTCTGGATGGTGCTTCTCAGTGGTTGTGTGTAGGAGATGCTAAGTATTTCACCCTTGGCAATCTTGCGCTTGGCCAGAAACACAATGTTCATGTCATCGTCGAAGCGATGCCGCAAATTCGGCACACAATCGTGGGCAATCATTGCACCTCCCGGAAAGATGGCTCTCACCTTGCGACGCTCGGCGTTTTGTCGCACCTCAAAGGCATTAGTGTCGAGAATCGCCGCCAGACGCAGTATTTCCATCTCTGGCCAATCGCGCTGTCCCAGCACCGTCTTGATGAAGGTGATCAGATTGGCACGCAGTACTTGATACAGCGGCGTATCTAGTCGCTCCTTCAGATGATCCTCGAGAGCGCTGAGTTTGGCAAATGCCGCCGGATTCGATTGCTTTAGTTGCATGCAACGCAGCAGCATGATGACACAGTAGGCGGACTCCTTGAGCTCTGGCTCCACTGGATTATAATTGATTTTGGACTGAAAATTACTAGCGGCCATCAGACGACATTCATCCCGATGGTAGGAAGATTGCTCACACTCCTTGCCACACAGCGGCCAACTGCATGAGCTGCATTTGTAAAAGTTATCCGAACGCTTCGCTGGCCGCAGCAGATTCCTATGGCAGCCCAGGCAAATGGGTGGCGAGGCCACCTTTGGCTCAAGGACCAGAGGCGCCTCGCGCATGATTTGCTCGCCCATGCGAATGTCGCGTGTGGCACGCAGATGCCTGCCCAGCAGCTGGTTGGTGTCCATCTCGTAGCACTTGCACTGCGACTTGTGCTTCTTCCAATGCTCCTTCTGATGCTCGCGACTGCAGTAGACAACGTTGCGGCATGCCGCACACACTTGTGTGGCACGCGCCTGGCACAAAGCGCAGCTCGTTGGCGAAGTCATTGTTTAGCTCCTTATTTCCACGAAAATCCTTTACCAACGCTACTTTGTCCGCTTGTTTGCGTAATGCACAACGTCGGAAAACTTACTGAGCGACGAGCATTAAAACAATTTTCCGTCTCGCCGCGAGGCAATTTTCTTTTGTGTCTCTGCGGTTGTTGCTGTCGCTTCAGCTGCTGCTTCTGCTGCTGTTGCTGCTGCGATCTCAATCTCGATCTCCTCGATCTCTTGTCACTTGGCGCACGACGGTTTATTATTAGACCAAGCACGAGGCTACAAGCGAACAATGCACAATCTGTTGCTAAACATTTGTGCTCTGACTTCTCTGCTCTCAGGGATTTTCTATCTCTACCTAGACATTGCTCTACATGTCTCCCAGTTTAGTCGGCATTTCAAAATAAACATATATACTTTTTTATCGCCCACCGTTTAGACTGAAGAAATTGAAATGTCTCCGACATAGTGCTTCCCATTTAATTAATTTGTTAAAAAGAACATTTTCATTAGCTGCTGTTTTAAATATTGTTTGCATATTTTAAAATGCTGCAACTATTTTCCTATTAATAACCAAGGATTGAAACTTTATTTATGCTACAACTATTTTCTATATTTTTAAAAAGCTAACTTAGGCATGTAGTCTGTACATCATATTTAGATATTGTTCTGCGAATTATTTTTTTTATTTATTTTTTTTAGAATGTCATACGTTTGTCATGAATCTATCTTACAAAATATGATAATAGGGCAAAATTACCTCACTTATAAATTAAAGAAAGACGTTGACGGAAATTTAACGTAACAGTGTTTAGGACAAAAAGGTATTAGCAAACAAGTAATAAAGCTGCAGTCGAGTGTGCTCGACTGTGAGATACCCGCTACCCATTTTGAATAAAAGCAAAATAGTGCGGTTTTCCTCAAAAATATCTAAATATGCCGAAGTCTATATTTGGTATATTAATATTTTAATATATTCGAAATATACCATAGTATACTAAAATATACCAGATTGACAGCCAAAGCAACTAATACCCAATAACGTAGGCGTTTTTCTTCATACAAAAGTAATTCTTTAATAACTTCTACAATTTAAAAGCACAAAGTTATAATACCCTTCTACCCATTCTGCGAATTAATATTCTTAATAATCATGTTCTAAATTTAGTTCCTATAAAATTGGGTCCTTTAGCTGAGATATTTTCTTGTATGTATTTTTGGTATTGGAATATTCTAATGAATTTTCTTGAATCCACCGCAATTAAATTTATACTTTAATTGCAATTAAAGTCAAAACAATTGCCCCATCAATCATATTTGATGCTCGCATATACTAATTGAAAATGCCGTTATTAATTTTTGCAATTCAATAATTTATTTAGAATTTCTCATAAATTTTCTATATATATATTAATATATATATAAGTATGTATATATATTTATTTATTCGTACGCAGATAATTAATGTATTGTTTAATTGGAAATCAGTCTTTTTTATTTAAATAAGAGTTAAATGCATTTTGTTTGTTATACTTCTTTCTTGTTTTGTTTTGTTGATTGATTCAATATTTGATTGATGGAAATACTTAAACAAGATAGGCATTGAGAAAATGAGAAAAACAAAAACCAGAAAAACGACAAATGATAAAAACATAAAAAAAATTAATGAAAAATAATAATTGAACTATGATTTGTGGTTGATGTTCGATGTTTTTCTTTTTTTTTTTTTTTGTTGCATTGTTGCGTGTCTTGTTGGTTTGCTTATAAAATTAATAGTATTTTAATTGCTATATAAATAATCATGATGGTAGTTAACTTAAATGGAGGCCATAGTTCCATACTAATAATAATCATTATACAGAATAATAATAATAATAATCTTTATAGACAAATGTTGCTCTCTATACACGTAAAAGCGGCGCATAAAATTTCATATAATAGACAACAAATTTTCCATTTAGTATTTAGTTTTTTTCAGTGAATAATTTGCACTAAATAATCGAATTTCTTTGCATTATATAATTTTGTTTTTTGTTTATGTTTTTTTTTACACACATAGAGCGATGATATGTTGCTAGGCTAATTTAGCATAAGCGAAGCAATCGATGGCTATTTAAATGTTATCAATGTTGCTAAGGCAAAGGCGCAAATATCTTAACGTTAGCGGGGGCGGGGTCGGGGTCGGGGGAGTGGAAATTGAGGGGATTACTACTCTCATTTATGGGTGAGCTAGGCTTGTGCTGGCAAATTGAACAGCTTCAGTTAGGAACAGATCGAGTGATCTTAACTTAAGTTTGCCTCGCACATAACAACAAAACTAATATCGTCATGGGATTTTCTTTGAGTTTGCATTTAGCTTAATTTTCTTTGCTGCTTTTTAATGCTAATTTAAATTACAAATTGCGCTAGATTAATCATAAGAAACATATAAGCAACATTCATATATATTATGTATATGGTAGTATTTTTTCATCTTCTTTCGTTTGTTGGTGTATACATTTAGTTTGATTTGATTTTAGACATCATTCTGCTCCTTGAAGTGATGATAATGATGATGTATATGCTCGTGCACATAGCGATGGATCATCGAACTGGACGCACTCGTATCCAGATCTGCATCCGCAGCCGATGCTGGCTCCTCCACATCCTTGCTCGTTGTCACCGCCTCCGCAACAGCCTCGCCCACATCATCATTCAGATCGATCAGCGTGTCAGTGGAGACCACTTTGCTGGGCGTGCTTGTGTGCAGTGGACTGGGTGCCAGCTCCTCCTCCTCACTGGCCAACAGATGGGCACACTCCAAGGCATCGCCATAGATCTTCGATGCCGTCGAACTAGAGCTGGAGGTGGCTGGACGTGACTCCGCCTGCTGCTGTTGCACCGTTGTGGCTGCCAGTTGCTTCTGTTGCTGTTGCTGCTGTTGCTTGTGGCGTTGGCGACGCTGCTCGCGCTCCTTTTGCTGCAGCTGCTCGCTCAGCTTGGCATAGATGAGATTGCCATAGTTCTTGTAATCCTTGCTGCCTCTCTGCGACTGCGGCTGCTGTTGTTCCAATCGCTGATAGCCCTGCTGACCCAGTTGTTGCTGCTGCTGTTGCTGTTGCTTATTGTGGCTGCTGCTGCTGCGCTTGGGTATGGGCTGCACGGTGGCCACATTGCTGGGCGTGGCCGGGGGCGAGTGGGCGGCAGAACCGCCGCCACAAATGGTGGCATGCAAAAACGAATCGTAGCCACAGAGATTGAGCTTGTTGTGTGCGCTGTTGTGGCTGTGCTGAGCGGCAACCACGGCCGGATTAATGGCCAGCTGCTGATGGTAGATGGGTATATGCGGCTGTGGATGCGGATGCGGATGCTGATGAGGATGCGCATGGTAGAGCTGGCTGCTGTTGTTGTTGCCCGCCATATCGTGTCCGGCTTCGATGTGCTGCGTGGGCGATTGCGTGGGCGGACTGCAGCTGAGCGGCGACTGCGGACCGGACTGCGGACTGTGATTCGCAATTAGCGTCGGGATTTTCGAGCCTGTATTGCAGCGTTGGCGTTGCTGCTGCTGCTGCTGCTGTTGTTGTTGCTGTTGTTGTTGTGCTGCCGGTTGCCGTATGGGACTCACATTGGCTTGGGGTTTTCTGCAATGCATTAAAAAAATGAAGGGATTTTTTTTGCAATTAGCTGGCGAGTTTATGGTAATTTTTTAAGGGTTGCGTTCTTTTTGTTTTGTTGCATATTGTTTGTGGGTCGCCATTAAAACGAAAGAGTAGGAAAAAAATGAACAGAAACCTTAATGAACATGTGATTGATGGAGTGCTTGAGTGAGACTGGGACAGCAGCAAACACAACGATGCTAAAAAGGAGAACTATTAAAGATATATCAATTGTATCTTTAAGTGCAGCCAAATGTATCTTTATCTTTTCATTACTGCTGAATTTCACTTTACTGTATCCACTCATTAACGTTCTGTTTTTGTTGCTGCTTTCCCAGTTGAGTTGATTTCTGTTTTCCTTACCCATTCAGCTGAAAACACAAGCGATTCTTCTCCATGCTCTCCCTGATGATGCTAATCAAATCGTTGCGATTTAGCGCCGACTTCCAGCACTCCGCTGACTTGCGCTGCTGCTGCCCCAGCAACGATTGTGGGCGTGGCTGGCGCAACTGAACGCCATCGAGCAGCACCTCGCCCAACGGTGGCGACACCGAGCTGCTCTTTTGCTGTGTCAACTGCTGCTGCTGTTGCTGTGGTTGCTGCTGCTGATGTTGTTGTTGCTGCTGCTGCTGCTGCTGGAGATGGCGATTCTGCCAGCAGGAATCGTTGCCCACGGAGAGACTGCGTTGTCGCGTTTCTAGGCAGTGATCCTGATACTGCGAGGATGAGGCGCGATATGAGTGTGCGTTGTGATGCAATCAATCAATCAATCAATCATGCGTTATGAGCAAGTCAACCAAAAACGAAAAGAACAATACAAAAAAACAAATTATACATAAGAAAATCAATCAAATGCGTGTCAAATTCATGCAAGAAAATAATAAGAAATCAAAGTAATTAAAGGTGACGAAATAAATGGCATAAAACGGCGATTTTTTGTAGGGATTCTTAGTGTACAAATTGGCTATCCATATGCAGAATATTTATTCAAAGATTTTGCAAACAATTTTACTTTTTTCGACTTTATTCTAATAAATTTAATTTCTAATTTATTATAAATTAGCAAAACATATTTTACTTTTCAAATATTTTTATATTTTGATATGAACTTTAATTAGGAAGACTTTAAACAGTCGTAAACTTTTATTACTTGAAAGTCGCATCGAATAAAATCTTTAATGGAAAACCAATTCAGCAAATGGCTGCGAGCATAATTTGACAAAAAAACGTCGGAGTTTTGTGTTTTGTGCAAATGTGCCAACTGGGAGCTGGGATAAAAGATTGGAGATTGCCAGGTTATGCTTACCTTTTGTTTTCGCGCCCTTCTCAGCATTTTGACCCGTTGGGTGGCCTGCTTCATATAGACATCCTGGCTGTGATGCCGTGAACGCTGCGAATGGGAATGGGAATGGGGATGCGGACAGTCGAGCATGTCAGTCGCTTCCTTGTTGTTGGCACCGCTGCAGCATTTGAGATTCAACATATTCTCATAGGTATTGTGGGCATTGTCCGGTGTATGCTGCTCCGCCGGTTGCAGTTGCTGCTGCTGTTGTCCATTGCAGCATTGCTCCACTTTGGCATTGTTCTTCTGGTATCGACTCTTCGCCTGCTTGCCACTCGCAGGCTGTTCAGCACCAACTGCAGCTGCTGCTGCCGCCGCAGCCAGCTCCTTCTCCTTCTCCTTGTCACTGTTGCTGTCATCGTCCTCGTCATCGGACTTAATCAGTTTGCGTGGTCGATGGCGATGCTGGCGGCGTGCGCCGCCGGATGTCGTTAGTGCCATGCCATTCACAGTTTTTGACATGGCCGCCATCCCCGTGGGCAGCTTCTTCAGTTTGCTGCTCTGGCTCTGGCTCTGACTCTGACTCTGACTATGGCTCTGGCTCTGACTGTGGCTGTGACTGTTGTTGTTGCTCTGGCTGTTATTGTTGTTGCATGTGGCAGCAGCGGCCGCGACTGCCTGCGATTTCGATTTGCCTTCGGGACTGACGGTGAGGCGAACGTTAATTGTCTTGCTGCCACAGTGGGGCACCACCACGGACTTGCCAATGGACTCGTATATGGTGTACACAATGCCCACAATGTCGTCCTTTGTTATTTTGCCATGATGCCCGTCCAGATCATAGAATGTGAACGAGAATTGCAGCGGCTGTGACGATTTGCCGCCCTCAACGGAAACATCGCAGGTGAATTCCTATTTTTGCAGAAAACAAGGGAGAGAAATAGAAAAACAAATATTTGATGTTAGTACAATGCAAGACTTTAAAGCGAATTATGATTGATATTAATCAATGCAGAAAGGGTAAAGCAACATTAAACATTTAAAGCATTTATTTGCAAGTATATCATTGATATTCTTATATTTTGGCATACATATTAAATTATAAAGCGATATACATAAGTTCAATTATCTAGCTATAAAATAACCATTAGAATAACAAACTCATTTCACACAATAATGAAGTGTATCACTTGAGTTATGATTAACATAATTTTAATTATACTTTATTTTCTCACAAAGCAATATACATACATTACTTTTCCTAGCTGTAAAATATCCCTTTAAATAACAAACTCATTTCACTCAATATTCAAGTAGATCACTTCAATATGAAGTGACAGTCATTTAAGTATGTTTTAAAATTCGAAAACTACTCTAAAATAATGCCAGCTGCATATAAAATGCCACGCCAAAGTGTTAAAAATATGCTAATAAAGTGCGATATTTAACTTTTAGCAAAAGTTCGTAAAAAGAGTGCAGCAAAATCTGCTGCAGTGAAGCAGCGAATCTCCCCTTGCAGGCAACGCAAACAATTTAATGCGCCCGCCCGAAAGTATGCAACACTTTTTGTTCAAGCAAAAACTTCCCCAATCTGTCGCTGTGTGTGTGTGTGTATGCGAGTGGCTGTGACTGTGTCTGTGTGTGCAATGCCGCAAAAAACAACAATTACAAGTGGAACAAGAGCAGCAACAACAATAATAATGGCTGAAAGTTGAGTCGAAAATTGTGGCCGTAATTTGACTAAATATTTAATTTCTCGCACGCTGCGCCAGCGAAAAAGCCAAAGCAAAACAATACAGCAAACACAGCAAACACTGCCATTGATAAAGTGGTGCCAGAGAAGCACAGACAAGCAAGGAACCAAAGGCAGCCCCTACAATCGCCCATTACCATCAACTCCCACTTGAATATTGCCACTTGCCGCTGCGAAAAGGGAAATAAATATAATTTCTATTTCTTGCTACTTGGCTTGAAGATTTTTAATTGCCTTTAAGTGCTTTCGCTACGAGTTTGTTTTTGTGTGTCTCTCCCTCGCTCACATTTCGCTTGAGTGTCAGTATATGTATGTATGTATGTTGTTGTTGTTTCTTTTTTTCAGCGCTTTTAATGGGTTTTATTGAATTTTAATGTTTTGATATTTTTCCCGATGTTACTGTTGTTGTTTTTGTTGTTGGGGAGCCCTGAAGACAAGGGAATGTCTGTTACAGTGGGTGGTAATTGAAAATTGCCGGCAACATTGCGTTAATGAAATATATATTCTTACGACCATCCATCCCTCCACCCCTCTCTAAGCAAATGGCCAGTGCTCTGGTGTTGTTTTTGTATCACGAACCATTGAAATTTTAATTAAAAGCACATTTAAAAGTTGAGTTTATGTGCTGCTGCCCAGTGGGTCATGAAATATGGCAATGCTGCTGCTGCTGCTGGTGCAGCAATAACAACAGCAAGTTGATTAAACTTGACCAACTGAACAAGCATTTCAAGAACTTATACCTGGTTGGGGGTCACAATTTCGAGTTGGGAATCGAATGCTAAATGGTAAATGGAAAACAAAACATCATTGAATTTACACGCTTACATTCGATTGGACTAGGAAAAATCAAATGCGAAATTTATAAGCAAAATGCTGCACTTGAAATTGAAATTGTGGCACAAATCAGCCAACGAAATAGTGTAATAAACCCCGTAATTTTATTGTGTATTATTTGTAATTGGATTTAATAAAAGCAGCAATGGAATTCTGCTTGGCAAGCATCGATGCTTTGAAGTTACATTTATATAAATTAAGGCAATCGAAGTTGGCATATTTATTAGACATTCTTTCTCTTCCACTTTGCTAAAAGAAATCCAACTCACGTACTACAAATAAACAATCTTTTTCGCTTTATTGTGCTACTCGCATTTCTTGCGACGAAATATTTATGTTGGATATTCAAGTTAAAGATTGAAGTTTTCTATTTGTTTTAAGCAAAGTACATTTCGTATTTATTTAGTCAGCCCAAACTTTGTGTGTGCACTGAGACACTTGTGAAGCAAACGAAATTCAAAGAGGATTGCCATCAAACAGTCAATCAGTCAATCACTCAATCAATATGGCACTACAAAACTCACCTCCAAGCGTATGCGTTCCTCCTTGCTGTGATGATGCAAATGTCGCGAGTGTTGCGGATGTGTTGCATGTGGTGTTGGCATTGGCATTGCTGCCGCAGCATCCACAACATCCTCTTCCAACTGCAACTGCTGCTGCTGATGATGATGAGATTGAGGCATATTTGCATATTTGCCATGCTTGCCACTGGAGCTGCTGATACGCAAGTGTTTGCTGTGGCTGCCACTGCTACTTATTTCCTGCTGCTGCTGCTGCTGCCGGGTCACGTGATGATGATGATGCTGATGAAGTGGCAGTGTCTGCTGTTGCTGCTGCTGATGATGATGTTGCTGCTGCTGCTGTTGTTTGGCGGTGGCTGCTGTGGACGCATTGCCTGGTGGCGTGGTGATTATATTAACCACCGGCGATCGCAGTTGTATATTATTGTCACGTTCGCTGACCAGCAACAAATCTGGCGGCGCACTGCATGAGGATGAGGCGCGTACCTGATGATACATCAGTTCCTCTGAGTCTGTGGTGCATTCCTGAACTGCAAAAACACAAATAGAGGGAAGGGAAAAGATTCCATTTTAATTAAAATGCAAAGTGGCATGAAATTGAAGGCATCAAACATTTGGCTAGCTAGCCATACTTCCCTCCCACTTCTCTCTATATATGTTACATATATATCTAATCAGACACCCGCGATACTTTCCCCGCCTTTTGTCGGCAGCCTTTGACTACGTCTGCGGCGATGACGGCGGCGGCTGCTTGCAATTTATTTGCAATTTGCACAAAAACGCATTACAACAAAAAGCATTTTATGCCTCAACGCCAACACAAAGCGTTGGCGACCAGGCAAACCAGACAAAACACTTGAAAGGCGACTGCGCCGAAAGCATTCCTAATTAATGACGTCGTCATCGTCGTCGCTGGCGTCGCTGGCGTCGCTGGCATCGTCGACTTCAACTAAAAAGTTGATTTTAATTGAAAATGCTCGAGTGTATTTTGCGAGCTTTTGTGGTCAGCGGCAGCGTGGCGGCGGGTCTGAACAGTCAAAAGTGTTGGCCATTTCATTACTCATACGCCGCATTGGCCACCGCACAAAGCTAAGCCCTCAAAGGCGCAAAGCGAAACAACTTTGCTTTTATCTCAGCCAAGTGGGGATGTCCCTTGGTGGAATCTTTTCGCCAATTTTCTCGAGTTGCTCCCTTTACTTAGTTGTTTTTGTCGCCTTGCAGCCCGCTTTTAATTAATTAAGTAGCACACACAAATTTCCAGCTCTCGCCTCGCCTAGCTGACCCAGTTTCGCATTTGCAATTCTCAGCAGTGCTTTGGCTTTTAATTGCATAAGTATTATGCAGGCGAGTCCTGAGTCCCGTCTCTTGTTTTGTTATTTCCCCCCATTTCCCAGCTGTATTCAGAAACCTAAAGAGTTGAGCTTGAGTCCCTTAAAAGCGCGTCCACAATTGAAGACAATTAGCCAAAGTGCCAGGGGAAAAATGAGTTGCTGCTCGGTGTTTTTGTGTGAGCGAGCGCAATTTGATTGTCTGCGTAGCTGAAAGTGGGTTTAGTTGAGAGTATTTTTTGATTGTTTACTTGGATCACAGTCGACCTGGTTTCTTTTCATATCTGGCAAGTGCGGAAAACTGGGTTATAAGATCAGACGAGAAGCAGAGCCAAGTGGTTGCCATGCATGAATATGTTTTGTTAGAATAATTCAATCAATTCAAGTTTTCTTTTCATTCAAAAATAGAATATTTCCCTTCACAATAATTAGTAAATTTATAATTCATTCCTCATCACAATTTTGAATTTCGTTTTTAGCTGAAGTTTGTTGCTTCTTTGGAACTCGCCTCCGAGTTAGTCACTCTCTAATCTAGTCATCTTTTTAAGCACTTTGAATGGCTTTCAATTAACTTGGCCCAAAGTTTCACTTGCCTGGCCACTTGTAGTTACTTTTGCCTTGAGCTATCCGCCAGATACGTTGCCTGGTCTTTGGCCTATGCGCGGTCTTTTCAGTAAATATATATACATATTTTTTTGTTTTTCTTTACAAACATACATACATATATATATATATATATTTTTTTTTGCCATGTGTTGATCTTTATCATGTGGCCTGAACATTTTTGTGCGTTTCGCCCTCGACTGTTTTTGTTTTTGGTTTTTGTCTTCTTCTGGTATGCGACTTCTCATTAATTGTTGTTGTTGTTGGTCGTTCGCGTCAAAAACACTTAACTTCATTAACACTTACATGCGAGATATGGCCACAGCTACAGCTACAACAACTTTTGTTTTTCTTGGCCACACATACACAATTATGAAGTTTATCTTTAGTTTATATCTTTTTTCTTTTCTGTTTTTTTTTTCTGTTGGTTTGAAACTTTGCCTTGTTGGCACATCATGTGTCTAATAAATTGTTGCCAAGCAGCTGGCAGAGAAGCGACTCAAGTCGCAATCGCAGTCGAAGTCGCAGTGGAAGTCCGACATTCATTAGCTGTCGTCATTTTTTATGCACTTTGCGCGCCCCGAAAAAAAAACGATGAAGAGAAGCTGCTTTGGCTCCACGTTTGCTTGTGTTATATATTGTTGTTAGGCTCTACACCTTTTCTAATTAAAGGCCGACCACTTGATGTGCTTGCTGCGCATCTGTAGCCATAGCCAAAGTATCTGTATCTGTATGTGTATCGGTAGCTGTATCTGTATCTGTATCCGTAGCTGTATTTGTATTTGTATCTCTGTATCTGCGGCTCGGTCGGTCTGTCTTTTGGGCCTCTCGTTGTCTGTTCTCGGCCGCTTTGTTTTGCGTTTAATTATCGCCTTTGTGTTTTTGAGCAAATACCGCGCCCGGTGCCGACGATCGTGGCGCCAAGATAAACCAAAAGAACATGTTTTTCTCTCAAGTGGTTCGACCACAGCAACAACACCAGCAACAACACCAACAACAACTTAAGAAGTACAACAACAACTCGCAAGAGAATCATGTTGTTGTTGAGTCATCTTGAAAGCATTTTGGCGTCTGATATGAAACATGCCGCCTTGCAAATTAACTTTGGCCTAAGCCACTCTGAAAGATACAAATCGTATGTGCTTATAGGCGCAAAGTGTGGATGCAACGACTAACAGAATACCCTACGAATACTCTGTGAAAAGTATTCTTTATTAGAATACAATTATTCTGTGATCATAATAATTCTATGAAATACATAAAGTATTCTTTACTAAAGTGCAATTTTGTTTATGTATCTTGCTGCACTTTAAATTTGATTCAGCAACATATTGTTATAACTTGTCACAAAAAGCGCATCAAAATTCTCATATACCCCACAATAAGTTGTAGCTGCAGTTCGGTTCACAATGAATTGAATTTATACATTACGCAAATGCCAGCCGAAAAGCCAGCAAATGAGAATGAACAGGCAGAGTCCGAAGCGAAGATGAAGGCAGCCTAGGCCACACGACGAGGCACTCAGCACACACCGCACTTGGCTCCTCTTAAGTCCATTAGACGACCGCAACACGCACATTGCCTAATAGCAATGAGAGGCAAGCATACATATATAGAGAGGAGAAGGAGAAGGAGGAGGGAAAAGCGGGACAGAAAACGCTTGGACGGACTACCTGAGAGGTCATTGAGGCTTATGCTGAAATGTTTGCGGCGCAGCAGCCTCATGAATTTTGTATGATAAATGAACGTCACGGCTCGAGGCTTATCTATCAAAAAGTTGTTTGCGGCGTACGTGGCGCATGAGTAATGTATCTTTGCTCTTGACTCAATTAAAGGCGCAACAGCAGCGATACACCAATACACCGATACACACACACACACACATACGTCTGCAGCTTCAACGAACCAATTTTGGACTTTTTAGGCGCAGTTCATAAATTCTCATTAACATATTTTCTTATCAAACAATATCAAAAACATAATAAAAAAAAAAAAATGAAATGAAAAACAGCAACAAACAAAATTCGAAAATTCGAAAAGTCAAATAGAGGCGAGAGATGGTGTAGATTAGTTTTCAATGTGGTCAGAGGATTTGCATAATTAATTGCCGAACTCGACTCTATGTGGGCTTTTTGGGCGTTTCGCCTTTGGGTTTTATAGTGCACATCAAAAATGCGCATAAATTGCCAATAGACCCAACTTAAATATTATAAATCGTTGTAATAAAACACGAAAATTAACATGAAATCCAATATGAAGTTGTAGTCGATACAACATAACAGGTGCCATTTGCGATCTCTCATTGGCACTGCAATCGCAGCAGCATTCATAAATATTTAAACCCTATTTATTTGGCCATTAAATGTAGTTAAGTCCCTGCAAAACTAATCAATGGCTAAACGTCTGGGAAACACGATAGCAATGTTTATGTTTGTTTAAAACGAGATGTTAAATAAACCATAATCAAATGTGGAGCAAAACTCAATTAGGAAATCAAATCGAATCAGCGAGCGAACAGCTCGATTTTATCTACTGTTAATCTGCCCAATGAGCTTTAGAGAAATATTTAATCATGTTGAATACTGACATTGAATAAATTTCATAGTTGATTAAATTAACATAGTGAATGGTAATGTTACGTTTAAGAAATTTGATTTAATTGTTGCTTGATATAAAATTATAAATGAAGCAACATTGAGGTTTAAGCTCATCAAGCTTTATAAAGCTTCGAAGCACATTAAATTAAGTTTTGCTTTCCTTGCTCTATTTTGTAATAATGTAAGTAGTCACATTAACATTTAGTTCCCATTGATATTCTGCCATAGATTAACGTTGTTTTTCACTACCAATTTATTATATTTAATTTACAATGATTGCAGTTGATCACTGTTCGATCACTTAATGGTCATAAACCCCATAGACGGCTTTGATAGTGCTTTCTTGTGTAGTCGGCATATGAGTCTACGCGACTCGAGTGTTTTACTTTATTTGTTGCCGTCCTTACTTGCGTTTTTTTTTATATTTTGTTGGGTGTGTGTTTGAGGCACTCGATAATTTACAAGCACAATTTGGCAAGGCACTTATCAAAGCCAAAGGCGAAATAAAAAAAAAAATAGTCAAGAAAAACACCGGCAAAAATCAAACGAAGCGCTTGAAAGAAAAAAAATATTTCACTATCGTGAAAAGAAATCTGCTTCAGTTAATGGTGTTGTTGTTGTCGTTATTGTGGTTGTGGTTGTTGTTGTTGTTGCGCTGTTGCAGGTTTGTGTTATCAGCAATGCTTGCTAAATACCAGTAGCAATTATAGGGGGATCGCTGGAATGGGGCTGCTTTAATTAAACGCCGATAATCGATGAGAGAAAACAGTTACACGATGGCGAACTCAATGGAAGTCATTGTCGTGTCGGTTTGCGACGTCGTCATCGTCATCGTTGTCTTTCTTCGCATCGCTTTGCTTTGCTTGGCGTCGCTCCGCTTATCAGCAGCAGCAGCAGCGACTGAAGTTCATGGCGTCGTCGTCGTTGTCGTCACGCGTCATCAATGTTGCGACTTTGGCATTCCCCTTGCTGCTGGCCTGTTGCATTTTAGCCAAGATTGAAGCCGACATCAACATCGACATCGACATCGCCATCGCCAGCGACGAAGTCGGCATTTTGAAAAGTTTGCTTTAATGTTAATGTTACAAATCAAGTGAATAGACGACGACGACGACGTCAGCGACAGCGGGCAGATCGAGCGTGCCTTTTGTATGATATACTATACATATATTGTAGTTTGCTCTTGCCGTTGTTATTGTACAATACAATCCCTAACCGAACCCCTCTTTCTCTTTCGCACTCTCTCTCACTCTCTGCTTGCCTCTCTCTCTCACTCTCGGCTCCAGTTTGGGCTCAGCGCGTGTCGCTTTTAGAGGCCTTCATCTTGCCGCACAACGTGTTCCGAAACGGGTTTGTTGGCCATATAAATATATACATATACATATGTATATACATATGTACATCTGTCTGTATGTACACGTATGTATCTGTTGTTTTAGTATGGCCATAAACTTACAACGGGGTCGATGCGCTTTAATATCAGCCATGTAACGCCTACAAATTACAAGCTATTGCAACTAATGATTGGCATAATGATTTTGCAATATAAAAAAGGTTTGCTAACATTTGGATTGTACAAAATATATGCCAAATTTATTAATAATATATTAGCAATTCATTTTCTTAATGTAAATTCATTCAAAACTTTTCTTCGAAGAATTTAAGAATTTAAAATTGATCTGTATGCATAATAGTATAAAAGATACAGAAAATATATTGATTATGTATATTATCCAGATGTAATCCAAATTCTTTTGCTTAAATTAAATTCATACTATACTTTTCAGAGACAACTTGTTACAGCAGTCAATGTAAAATTGATTTAGATACATTTGTAACTGCGAGATATTCATAAAATAAAGTATAGAAAATTCAGACAGAAAAGTGAATATACGATTAGGCTATATTCTTATTTATTGCTTAATAGTTTTACTACAGAGTAGAATCATAGAATGTTTTTCATAACTAAATTATCTATGTATCTGCAATATCTATGGCGAATATAGTACAAAATATATATATATATATATATAGAAATAAAAATTATTTTCAGGCTTTATTTTTCAAGAGTTTCTGAGCCTTTGCAATGGTAAATTTCTACAATAATATTCATAATTAAGTTTAACTTTGTTTCGTTAATTGTATCTGCAATTTGTATGTCAAAAAAAAGTTGAGAAAATATAAAAAATAATAGATTATCTAAATATTATAAGCACATTTTTAATATCTATCCTTCATTTATAGAATATATTTCATAATTAAATTGAACTTTTTTCTTCAATTATATCTGCAATGTGTATGTAAAAAAGCAGTACAGAAAATACAAAAAGAAATAGGACTATTTTATCGTTATTCACAATTCTTTTTAAGTACTTTCTAATAAAGTTTTTTATAGGCAATTCAACTTGCTCTTAGTGTATGCCGCTTTCGACTAATCATTGTGAACAAGTTAGCTTCATTCTTTTGCTGTCTCATTGCACTTCTGTGAGTAAATGTATCTGTATCTGTAAATGTATCTGTATCTCAAGCTGTGGCGGTATCTGTATCTGTAGCTGGATGCTTGGCCCGAGGTTGGGGCTTTGTGTTGGCCTCTCCTGCTGCGGTTTATTTAAGTTTAACGCCAAAGTTTGTTGCGGCTACACACAAACGGAAATTAATTACAAACAGCGCGCTTAAACTTGCCGCAGCAACAACAGCAACAACAATAATGAATGAGCGGCATAATGAGTGAAGGTTCTTCGTGTTGTTGTTGTTGTTGTTGTTGTTGTTGTTGGAGCTTGGCTGTTGCTTTGCGCCATATTGAAGTCAATGGGCAGCTTCAGATTCTGCCGCTGTTAGCCATTAGCATTAACTTAGAGGCGTTAATATGCCAGGCCAACAACAAATCAAGCGAACAAAACGAACGTTGCCAATTTTCTATTGCAAATTTTTCCCAGTCTATTTGTCGCTGCTGCCGTAATTATTATTTATTTGGCATTTTTCGCTTGGCGCCGCTTTGTTTTGGCATTTTATCAGCTCTGCAGGCATTTTGCCAATCAAATGTCAATCAAATATGTTCCAGTTTTTTCACAGGCAGCAGCTGTTACTGCTGTTGCTTTTGTAATTTGATTGCTAAAGCGTAGAAGCTGCGACGAATTGTGTAAATATGCATGTACTTTGTATCAGCTACAAGTGAATGGAGACAGACAGTCGAGTTGATAAGATACATTTTGTATGTAGAAATGTTTAACGAGGGTAACTCGATCAGTTTGGAGACACATCTAGCTTTATTTTCGACATTCAGCTGCATATGTAAAGCACGTCTTTACACCTGAAATTATGGCGCTTGTTTTTATGATTGTTGTCGCTTTGCTACGCTCGCCCTTTTATGGCCATAACAAAATTGGCCAAGGGGTAAAACGATACCCTCGAAACTGAAACTGAGTCGGAGTCGCAGACGGAGACTGAGACTGAGAAACTGTAACTTGAAGCGAGCTCAACTCGCTCGAGTTTTATGCGCTGCCATTAAAAAGCATCGCATCTTTCGGCAGCTCTTTATGACCACCTGCAATGCCAGAGCGGCAGATAAAAGATACAAATTTGTATAAATAATTCAGTAAAAAAAAAAGCATAATAATACAAACGAAAGGCAAGGTAAGAAGTTACCCCACCTCCCACTGCCTCGTAAAATTGTACAAATTATGAACTTGAAGCGTGACGTTGCTGTTGTTATTATTGTTGTTGTTGCTGTTGCTGTTGCTGTTGTTGCGACGGGAACTGTCTGTGACATATGCACTCCAAAATTGTTTTTGCAATCCATATAAATATAATGTGAAGCGCCCCCTAAATTCCCCGACTATATCAGAGAGTATATATATGTACATATGTATGTATATGCCAAGTATATATGGTTGAATGTGTAGGTGCCCAGCCCACACATTCTTGCCGACACTTCAAAAGCATTTCGGGGCGCTATAATAAAATATACGAGAATATACAGAACAGAACTGAACAGAACAGAGCTGAACTGAACTGAATTATACGCTGCTTTCAACTTTTGCGCCTAATTCACACATATTTTGTTGTTTGCTGTTCCCGCTGCTGTTGTTGGTGTTTTTGTGTGTGTTGCTGTGTGTGAAAATTTTATGTATTGCCTTTAGCAGCATCATCAAAAAAGCAGACAAAATACAAAAAAAAATGTAGTAAAAATGCGAAATGCTATAAACATGTTTCTATAATACCCTGTAGAATATTTCAATTACAAAAATCTAAAAAAACATTTTTTACAAAGCTTTAAATGAATTTGCATTTTTAGAACGCGAATAAAGTTATTATTTCAAGGGAAAGCACATAGAATTCACAACTAAATTTAAACTATTTTTAGTATATTTATCCGTCTTTAGTATTTATTTATATGAAATTCAGAAAATTTACAACCAGCTTCTATCAATCTTTAGTATTTTTATTCATCGTTGGTATATTTATCAATCTCTACTATTTGTTGGTATGAAATTCATAAAATTCACAACTAACTTGTATCAATCTTTAGTATTTTTATCCATCCTTAGTATATTGATCTATTTTTAGTATTTATTGGTAGCTGTCTGCCAAATTTAAAACATTCGTGAAGCCAGTAAAATAAATCGCCGTATTAATAATAATTCCTCTTTTAAATAATATATTAATGTCGTAGCAGCTGCTGGATGTTGTCTATTTCATAATTCAGCGCAGATTATTGACACCTCATTTGCTTGGTTGCTACAGGGTATGCGAAGTAAGGCGCCCGAATAAAAAGAAGACATCAATATGAAATTTTTGTCACGTTTTCTAATGTGCAAAAGGAGCAGGGGCGCAACACCGAAAGCAGGAAGCCAAAAAGTGCGAAGAGGGGACAAAGTATAGCCGCTGGCAGTGGGAGGATGCTGGGAGGCTACCCAAAGAGATGCATGACCGCGTGTAGGCGCGAATTTCTTGCTGTCTCCTCCACCTCTCTCTCTCTCTCTCTCTCTTTTTGCTGTCTCTGTCTTTGCCTAGAGCAAAAGCCGCGGGCAGTAGGGAAAGGAGGCGGGGGCCATCACATAGGTGGCATGTTGTGTGTTGTCAACTGGAAGTGTGAAATTGAAATTCATTCTGACGCGATGTGACAAGCATGTCGAAGGCGGACACATACATGGCTTGGAGAACTTGGCTGGTAAGAGTTTAAGCCGCGGGCTTTCAATATTATCATATATAACGAATTGGGTTTACTTTGCCATTAGATGTATTATATGGAAATGCAAATGTACATGCGAATGATTAAGTTAACATACTTCAATTTCCTTATTGTAGCACCCTACCTCCCTCGCTCCCCCTCTTTGCCACGTCACTGTTCTAGGCCAACTCGATGGGCAATACATATACATATGTATCTCTCGTTCTCTCTATCATTCGCAGCCATCAATGTTTTTATGCTGTGCTATTACTTTAGCATTGCCAACGCCCCACATATAAAAACATGGCACATTACCCCCAACCCCAGTTGAATGCCCCCTCTTGCTCCTCTCTCTCTCTCTTCCACTCTCTCGCTCTGTCTCTTGTACATAGATTACCCACACAGAGCCACGCATGACTATAAAGCATATTTTAGCATGTCAAGCGTTGCGCATCCGCTTTGATGTTTATTTGACAGTTTTTATAGCGGCTTTTATCTGCCAACTACTTGGCTAAGACGTACCTCCCGCCCTCCCCTCCTTATGTCTCTCACTCTCTATATTTACTATATGTATGTTTGTGTGTTCTTCGTACTTTGGCAGATTCCTCTTTAAGTTTGCCGTCCACATTGAGCTGTCTTCCTATTTTTGCCAAAATAATATCAAAAACAAAACACTCGCAGACACACACACAAACACACGCATACACACATGCGAGTATAAACAGTTTGTTTTGCTTTTGTTGTTGGCCAAGAATGCTTTTGAAGATTTATAATTTGTTTTTGTTTTTGTTTTGTCGGCTTTGACTTTGAGAGCAGAAATGCGTCACACACATAAATTGTTCATTCATTTGCCAAAGAGAGCGATAACAACAACAACAAGGAGACCAACATCTACGTCGGCAGCACTGACGACAACAACAACAACAACAACTAACAAGAGGAATAACTAATTGCCCACGCAGACAGCTCATTCAGCTTTACAGTAATTTCTGCTGCCTCTCTTTGCCTCTCTCTTTCTTCGTTGCTCTAATGCAACTCAAGAGCATGACAGCTTTTGCTCTCATCGTCGCTGTTTCTCTCTACCGTTCTGTTTCTTGTTCCATCACACTCTCACGTTGTCTGCGCTTGCCTCCTTGGCATTTAGCACCTACACTTAATGGGCAAATTTGCCATCTTGCTTGCTATACACTGCAATTACAGGTTGACTTGCACTTAATGTAAGTTTGCAACGAAACTTGATTTACTCTCAGGGTTTGTGTGATTAAACTTATGTGATATAAATGAATACTTGGCCTAATTTATTTCTATTATTAAATTTATCAAATTAAATTTATTAAATTTTGATAGTATTCAAAATATAATGGGTTCTCCTAAACTCTAAAATGTAATATATCAAATCAAAATGTTTCATAATAGTTCAAATATTTAAATTAACAATAATTCTTTCATAACTAATTATTTTGTACAATTCGCATATTTAAATTTTAGTTATTACTATTTTAAATAGTAAAGTTTCGCTTCTAATATTTTGCATATTTGGGCCAAATTTTCTGGCATTTCAATTGCCGTAGCTGTTGCTGTTGTTGCCACTGTCACTGCTGTTGTGGATGCCACACAGTGCGGAAAAGCACTCGACAGGCGTCAACATCTGAGCACCGTCATTTACAGCGTCCATTTGGCTCCCCTTCCGGCACTTGTTCCACCTTATTTGTTTACGCAATTACCTCGAAACATACAAAAACAAATACAAAATGCGAACAATTTTTGTGCAAACGGCGTCAAATTAAGTTTTTGCCCATAAACTCCAAATGGATGCGAGCCCAGAGACGACAAAGAGAGTGAGAGTAAGAGAGAGAGAGAGGGAGCGAACGCAGTCTGGCTAACATTTGGCTAAATATTTTATGAAAATATGCGTATGCCTGACTTTGGCATTGTCTTTGCTGTCTTTGGTTTTTGGCCAAAAATTGCAATTACATTAAGAATACTGCAATCAGTTGGTTCGTTTATTATTCATGCTTTCGACTTTCGGGGTGGCCAAGACAACTAACGGCACTAACGAAAAGCGTGCAGAACCTTTCATTATTTTAAAATCAACATACATAAGCAACAACATTTGCATAAGCTGATTGCATTTGTTACATATCTTATGTTATATATATTTAATTCCTTAAAGCACTTTGCTAGCAACTTTTATTAAATAAACTTTTCGACTGCAAGCAACTCAGCTTCATTTCGCCGAGTTCAGTGCCAAAAACTTTGGCCATAAAATAGTTTTATTGCCCCGGCTCCAACTCTGATTTCAACTCCGACACCGACTCCGGCTCCATTGTCGCCATTTTTCCGTAAGCTACTTTCCTGTAATTAACTGTTTTTCGACTGTGCCCGGGACATGCTCTGTCGTAAGAACAGATTGTAGATTGTTGGATTGTTGTGGGTTGAGTTTGGGCCGGGTTAAGTTACGCCGCGTCAGAGAAGAGCTTGAGAGTGCTACGTGCGCTTCTTACGAGGAGTTAATGTAAAGTTTGTCTCCGCAACTACGACTATAAGCAGAATGTGTGAATTTTGGCGATGCAGTGGCGCCCTGAGGGGTTTTAATTAGGATAGTATTACACATTTAAGGGATAAGCATTTATAGGAAATTGTAAATTTGACTCGAAAAATCAATTCAAGTGCCCAAAAAAATGTCTCATTGTTGATCTATTATTGCTATTCTGCTTCGCTCACCTCTTTTACCTTTTGCCTGTCTTTTGATGTCTAATTCTTTGTCTCTTAATTCCCCTATCAATTGCTTTTCCAATTCCAATTACACTTCCTGCTTCTATTCCCCATTTCAATGGACTTACCTTCAAGCTCTTTGCTACCTTCTTAGCTTAAACCCCCTTCGGGCGAAACTAAGTCTCTGCCTCTGCCGCCCTCAGCTTTGGCACATCTCTCTTTTTCCTTCGTGGCCTCTGGTCGCTCTTTTTGTTGCCTTTTGGCTGTCGTTTGTTTACTTTTCATATGACAAAGTCAACCGACGTCGTTCTTGTCGGCAACTTCTTGGCAATTTTTTCGTTGTGTGTGTGTGTGTGTGTTTGTGATGGTTGGTTTTGTGTTTTTTTTATTTATTTCCTTTGCTTTTTTATTCCATGTGCTCTCAACAAATACTCAACACGCAGCACGTTCCCCACGTCCTTCACTCCACACAATCCACACACTCGCATTCGCAATCGCTGTTGCACGTAGCGTATTTAAAAAGCCCCGAGATTTACGTACAAAACTTCGGAGTCAGCCCCGGGGCACAAACATGCGACACAAGCTGTGGCTTCGACGCACACACACACACACACATGTGGGCTGCAACGTCGAAAGCTGGCAAAAAGGGGATCAGAGTGCGGCACAGAGGCAGGCAGACAATTGAAGACGTCAGAGGGGTTGACGGAGCGCGGCAACTGAGCCTCTGACAACGGAGCTACTGTTTGGCGAGCGAAGTTTTTTTCTGCGCACTGTTTTTTTTTTGTTTTGCGGCTTGTCGGCAAAACCAGTAGCCAAGAGGCAGCCAAGCCTCACAGTGCCAACTCCAGCTCCAACTCCGTCTCCGTCTCCGACTCCGACTCCAACTGCAGCTCCATGCCACGTTGCACTCGAGTGCCGCCGAAGTGATTGTATATTTTTGTTACCACATGCATACCCTGTACTTTTGTAGGTCAATGGGGTTAGTTTAACTTCTAATTTAGTTTTGTGTTTCATTGTCAGAAAACGCTTCTTCATTTAATATTATTTGCTGCTACTCAACACTAAAGTTAAGGCATAGCAAACTGTAAAGTAGAACAAAGTTTATGGCAAACTTGATGTGATAAAATTTGTTATGAAATTCTAACAATATTTAAGTTTTAAATTAAGTTGTGTTCTTTTGAGTTTCAAATGTACAACTCTAAAGATTTATATAAGTGAATGTATCTAAAACTAAACTAAGAGTTAATCAAATGCTGGCAAATTTAACAGCTCTTCTCTTGCAACTTAATATCTATATTTAATAATCTCCACATTTCTAACTTTTCTTTTCGCTTAACAACTCTACTTCATAGCCAGGGTATTCTTTTGGTGTCATCTGGACAATTGTATTTGCTGGATTCTTAGTTGATTTTTATTTATTTTTGGCAAAGCATTTGTTGCCTCCGCTGTTGTTGTGGCTGCTGTTTTTGGGTTTGGATTGTTGTGGCCTCGAATGGATTCAAAATTAAACTCGCTTTGTGCCAGTCCAGTTGCCTGCCAGTTTGAGTTTGAGTTTGCGTTTGCTCTTGGCCCGCATTTTGCGGCAGTCCACTGAAATATTTGTGGCCCGTCTGCAGTTCCAACTCCCAACTCCAATCCCCAACTCCAACTCCAACTCCAACTATGATTGCGACTGCGACTGCGAGTACGGCTTCAATTTGATTGCATTTTAACAAGCGGGCAGCCAATTTCTTGATGCCGGAAAAACAATAAGCAAGCATTTGAAAATTCAATTGTTATTGCTCATAGCTTTTCTTTTCTATGGCATCATCGTGTATCGCGCTCGCTAGTTACAGTTCTTTTCTTTTCCTTTCTTTCTGTGTTGCCTTTTATAACAATTTCCCGCTGTCCGTCGTCGAAGTCGGAGTCGGAGTCTAAATTGTTTTCCATTATTTTCTGACTCAGCACTGTCGCCGTCAAGGGAATGGCAGGAACACAACACAACCAAAGCAGCAGCCTCTTCATCAGCTTCAGCTTCTTCTGATTGCTGTCCAGCTGCCCGGACCGTTCTTGTTGTTGTTTTTCTGATTTGTCATTATATTTTTGCCTTTTCCCCACTCCGACCAACCGTCTGGATATTTATGAGTTATTGCTGCTGCTGCTGCTGCTGTTGTTATTGTTGTGGTTGCTGGTCGCGTCCATAACATGATTTCCGTTTTAGGCAAAGGGTCGCTCGTCTTTCAACACAAAGTCTACCGTCTGGCCCCCTCTCACTCTCTCGCTCTCTCTCTCTGCGTACTCCCTACTCTCTTCTCTCAGTGGACATGCAATTAAGGCCCCGACAAGAACTTCTTTGGCGGAAGTCGTTTAGCTCTCCAAGTTGAGAGTAGTCTTGTAATTGATTTTCTTTTCTGCAGTTAATTGCCTGACACAGACCGCAAAACACGTCGACCGCATGACGCGCCAAAGTGCTATGCAAATATTCCCAGCACAATAATCAATTTGAGACCGAACCAACACCCCAAGTAGCCTCTTCCTCTTCCCCTCTTTGACCACTACCCATCGAATACTATCTAGGAAACGCCATATTGCCAACCAGCCAAGTTGACCCAATTCCTTGGCATCTTCTTCTGCTGCCGCTGCCTCATTATAAAACTTCAACACTGTTGCAAAGTTTATTGTTATCTGAGGGATTGGGAGAGAAGTGGGTGGTTTATTTTATGGAATACGCGTTCTTAACATTCTGTTGCATCATGGCTTTCGAGCAGCTGTTGGAGTTTTGCTCAAACAGCATACTTGCAATAGTTACGGCTTAAATTGTTGTACTGGCAACTTGTAAATTAACAGAGCAGAAAGAGGCGAAAAGGTGAAGCTTTCTTTGTGAATTGGTAAAAGAAAAAGAATTGTCTATAATCTGCTGAACTTTTGTAGTCGAATACAGAAAACTTAATAATTGTAATCCTTAACTTCTACTGATCTTCTCTTTGTAATAAATGTGGAATTTAAAATATATTCATGGTCTTTAAATATCCTTCTATCCTAAACAACTACTTCTTTTAGACTTTACACTAACGAGTAGAATTTTCCTAACTTCCTCAAAATCTTTATTTTTTAACCTACCCTTGCTTAAGAACCTTCCTTTAGACCCAATAAACCTTACTTCCTTACACTTTTCTAGCACCATTCATTTAATCAGTGTCGTATGTTTACCTTATCTAACTTAGCTCCAGGTGAGCTTACTTCCTGAAGTGTTAGTCCCTCTTTGAGACCCTCATTTATTAATTCCGTGCTCATTATCCTTTACACTCTTACACCGCTTAACCCTAATTTGTTAATTCTACTAATCCTCGCTCTATGTGAATTGAATGCCAACAAATCAGGGTTTTTTCTCTTCAAATTACTGCATACCTTTGCTATAGAAGTATTTTCCCCTCAGTTGTCGCTTTCATGGATAGTTCTCTCATAGTTTCGCTGTACTGAAATGAGCTATTTACTTTGTCGCCGGGCGAAACGTGACAAACCTAACAAATTGACACCCACTAAACCACATTATTTGGCCATGGTCCTTTTCAGCGCCTGGCCACGTTAAAGTGTTTGAAAAGTTGCAAAAGCTTTAAACTTGATTGAACTAAGTGAAGGGCGGATGTGGAAAGCGGAAGCGGAAACAGGGGGCTTGGGGAGTGCTGGCGAGTCGCTGAGATGAGTGATAAGACCCTCGAGGCTAAGGAGCGGGGTTCGGCATTGGGCTTGGGCTTGGGCTTGGTACGGTCAAATCGGCCACGAGTTTCAGTCAAAAGTCTGGGGTCGGCTTTGAACTTTTGCTTAGAGAGTCTTGCCCCCGGCCACATTTGCTCAGTTCAGTCCAGTTCGGTTCGGTTCAGCTCAGCTCTGCTTTTGTCGCTGGCATTGGCAACAAAGTTAACTTGATTGAACTTTGTTTGGCTTTGCCTTTAGCTGCTTTTCTTTTCGCTTTCCGTCCACAACTTTTATGTGTTTCGTTTCTGCCCTGTTGTTGTTTGCGCTTTATAAAAAACTAAATGGAAAATAAATTTTGTTTGCACTTTGTTGAAGAAAGCGAAAAAGGAAATCGCAACTTGAGAGAGTGTGAAGGAAACTTTTCGAAATGCCCAACGGAGATATCGAATGGATCAAAATGTGAGTAGATTTATATAGCGTAGGAGTCTGACTATTGTGTAGGAGTTGTATTTCTCAATTTCTTTTTTTTGTTGTCTAATTGTGCTGCATTTCCTTAACCCTTTTGTGACCACAAAAAGACGCATTGCGTCATCGGCACAGACAAAAGGTAAAGTCAAAACTTCAGACCCAACCCCCAGTCGCAGTCACAGTGGCAGCTGCAGGGCAAGCAAAAGCAAAGCTTTTGTGTATCCAACCCCCTCGAGTGGGGGTTGCAGCCACAACGTTGCCATTTCCGCTGCAGTTCAAACATCGAGCGAGGTCTGCAATCCTAGCGATAGCAATCCTCGACTCTTGTCATATTTCCCAACAGTCTGCCGAATGCGGCTTTCCTAATTTGGGGGCGTGTTTTCATTTCTTCGTTCTTTTTTTTCCATTTTTGGTTTACTGCCTTTAACGAGGGGGACTAAGGGTTGTTGGCTTTAAAGAATACGGAACGTACGTGACTATTTTTCGGTGTGGCTCAAAAAGTCACCCCACTGATTTTGATGTTAGCTGGCTGGCAAAAACTAAATAGGCAAAAGTGCTGACTGCCTCTGACTGCCATCGATTTTGGTCATTTATCGCCCCCAAATGCGATTATAACACTTTGGATATATGTTTAATATATGCGCCTGAAGTTCTTTCACGCTGAGATTGTCCCCGCCGCTGGCTGCAGTCTGTTAAAGCGTGTAAAGTGTATATAGCACACCCCTCAACGAATAGAAGACAGTCTTAAGGGTTGCCCGGGAGTTGTAGAAGGGATAAAGCTTTAAGCCACTCTTGGTACACACCTGCAAGTAAAAGAAAAACAGAAGAAAAAGGGTTGCATTAGTTAAGCCAATGTGTGGATAGACGGGTATTAAGGAATTTGAGTTGCGAGGGGGAAACTGTTGACTGACAACTGGCTGAAATCTTCAATCAGGCATGCCATCAATCAGTTTATTTAATCAGCTCGAACGTGATGGTTTGGATAAATAACAACAACGTTAGAAATAGGGGATGTGCACTGCTTTGGGGTTGTGTGACAACTCTGTGATTATAAGTGATATTCCTGAGTGACTTTTTCTCATTTCCTTTTGCCATTTATTTGACCATTTTATGGCTGCCACTTGCAAAGAATGTTTGCATGCCACTCGCAGCTCAATAACTTTTGATTACAGTCGTGTCTCGTCACAGCACCGTTTATAACAATTAACTTTGGCTCCTTCTCGCCTGCACTGCAATTGCTTGTTTTGCATTTCCCTTCACCCACTCTTTCTCTTTCTCCTACTCTCTTCGCTTCTTTTGCGTCTTTTTGCACGCCGTATGTTATGCCCATTAGGCCTAATATGCGCTAATGCTATAAATAAAACGTCGCCATACGATTATGGCATACTAACAAACTTCTCCCTCTCTCTCTCTCTCTCTCTCTGTGTGTGTGTGTGTGTGTGTAATTTACAGTTGTGCAGAAAGGCAACAAATGAGAAGAGACAACGACAACGAAAACGACAATGGCAAAGACAACGGCGCAGACAAGAGAGTCTTTAATGTCTTTAATCCAATTTCCAGAGACATGAGACCAAGAATGAATACAAATGTGCGTACGTGTTAAATTTTACCAATTAAATGGGTTGCCCAGCAAGAAGAAGAGCAAGAGTAGAGTCTCAAGCATGTAATGTTTGCTTTTTTTTTTGAGTGTGTTATGTTAGTATGTATGCCAACATGTCTTGGTCATGTCCATGGCCTGGGTCTAAGTTTTGTCTGTCATTATGCTACTCTCTTTCTCTCTCTCTCTTGTTAACGTTCTCGTTCATTCTCTTTAATCGATATTTATACTTATTTTGTTTGGGCCATTGACTTAATTTCTTTTCTTTTGCTGCGCAACAAATTATGCAATTCAAATTAATGCGGCCATTACATGGCCCCAAAAAGATTGAGAGAGCAACTCAGCAAGACAAACATAAACAGAGACAGTTATCGAGAATGAGAGAGAGAGAGAGCGAGAGAGAGAAGGGGAGGGAGGAAGTGGGTGCCAGACAAGGACGCCCTTTCCGTTAGCTGTTGTTACCAGAGACGAGTACAAAATGAAATTAATCCGACATGCCAAATGCCAGGCACGTATCGATGTGGCCACGTTTCTTTCATTTGCTCTCACTCTCTTCATGTCTTTCTGTCTGTCTCTTGGCCATATGACTTTTCAATAGCCCCTTCTACTTCACTCCCCTCCTCTACAGCAATCTCCCTCCGCTGTCACTGCGAGTGCCTAGAACAAAAGCCTCTGAAGCTGGCTTAATTCTGTGTGCTTTGAAATCGAATTAGGCTAGTTCACATGATGTAGGCTGAAAGAGTCCAACAAGCTCTCCCCTTCCATATGCAGTTGTCTTTCGCCTGGGCTCAATTTATGCCACTCCCCCATCCACCTCTCCTCCATAACACACACACGTAACCTGGTTGACAGCTGTTGCCCGGGGCGGACCTTGCAGCTGAATGATAACAACAAAAGGCCAAATAAGCAAAAAGACAAAGCAAAAGCGAAACGAAACGAAACGTAAAAACAACAAAATGAAAAAAAGGAAAAAGAATGTGACAGGCGTAGGCTTTGCATTGTTAGCAGTTAGCAGTTAGCAGTTGCCAGTTACCTTTTGCATAGATTGCAGGGCGACAGGGCGGCATTCAGATGGGAAGTGGGGGAGGAAGCAGGAGAAAGATTCAGAGCATAATTGGCTACATTGGCATTTCACTTTTGGCGCAACTGCTGCCAGCGCACAATAAACGTGGCGCTTAGCAAATGTGACTGCTCTCTCAGCCTGTCTCCTCGCTGCCACAAAAAAGCCATTCAATTGACCCAGTTTTACGCGATGATACAGCCGACAAAAGTAACCGAAGCGGGTTCGGCAAAAGCAATTACAATTCTTGTTAAGGTTTGCTATATAAAAGGTAACGCTTATAGCAATTGTAATTGATATTACAAGTCATTTTATTTTAAATGTATATTGTAAAATTATTATTAATTTTATTACTCATTGGATTATTCTTGAATAATTCTTGAATAATTAAATACTATGTTACGATATGCAGCCAGATAAATTAAAGCTCTTTGCTTTGAATTCAATAATGAGCTAATTGTAAAAGTTCACTACATTGAAGCCTATTTTTAAATTTATAAATACATTTATATGTGAAATCGACTATTTAAACAATAAAAATTGCATTTATTTAAATTATTCATTAAATATGCAGAATATAGACAGAGTAACTAAGGCTTTTTGTATAAATTTTTGTATAATTTTCAAACAAGTTATACTCAGCATTTAATTGTATATATATATCATATATATGTATGCTACATACATATATATTGTTTTTTCATTGTGCCCAACTCAATAAGTAGCTAATTTATTTCTTCTCAAACTAATCATGTATTTTTCTAGCAAAATTCTAAATAAAAAAGCTACAATTCTAATCATTTTCATGTGAAATAAATAATCTATTCTGCATCTCCCTTCTTTTCAATTTCTAATTATTTACTTCTCTATTTAAATTGTGGCAATTTAAAAGTTATCTGCTTTGAATTATTGTCGATATCGGAGTTGAGCTGTCGTCATTGGGGACACCTTTGTCGCCTGCACCTGAATGGCATTTGACATTGCCATTGCCATCCATTTGCCTGCCACTTAACTAGACGCATGCAGCTTCAGCTACAGCTTTTGGTTAAGGTTCAGTTTCAGTTTCAGCTTCAGCTTAAGCTTAACAGATACAGTCAAAGATACAGACACAGAACACGCATATGCCAAAGCTATCTTCTCTATAGGTTCTCCAGAAATTGCTTGCCTCAAATTGGCAGTGGCAGCAAACGCCTAACGCCACTCATTTTCCCTACTTCGTTGGCGACATTTGGGGCCCGCCTTAACGGGAAAATCTTCAAATGGCAGTTTTCACGCCAAAAAGCATTTCGAACGAACGAGTCCTGAGTTCGAGGCAATCACAATACCTTCATTATGGGTAGGAATCGAAACGTGTAGGGACCGCAAAACGGCTGATGGTATGGTGTGGCATGTGGCATGCGGCATGTGGCAAGTAGCATGTGTAGCTGTCCTAGCAAAAGCAAAACCTCTCGAGCATAAGCGTCTTTTATTTTATTGTTTTGTCAACGCTTAAAAGAAATGCTTTTCCATTTAGTTGAACACTTATGAGCATTGCCACGGATATGTTTTTTCTTTTCGGTTTTGGTTTTTCCTTAAACAAAAAAAAAAAAAAAAAAAAGAAAATGTCTCAAGCTTCACACATGCGAGCATGTGCGTGTGTGTGTTTGTGTGTCTGCGTTTGTTGTTTGCCCGACGACTTTTCACACCACATCAAAAGGCGGCAGAGCGGAGTGCACTCAAGTGTATAAACAATGGCGTTAAGTGTTTAAGTGCACGGAAATATCAAAGCCATGGATTGGCCCCACATGACACTCCCCCAACTCCCCCCTTTGGGGACGGGGGCGAAGAGCTGCTTTAATTTCATTTTATGGCATTGGCAATTTACAAAAATGCAGACACAAAGTTTAATTGCCGTCTAACAGCTTGAAATAGTTGCACATAGCTAGCAGCCAGAGATACAACTACAACTACAACTGCATATACAGATACAGATACACAAACGTAGATGCAGATACAACCGCAACAACTTTTCATTGCCCCAGTCAAAAGCAGAGAGACGAACTCATGCTTCTCCGCAGATTGTCCAATGGAGACATTGCTGTATGTATAATTTTATGGGCGCTTTGTGGCCGCCATTTGGACCCAGACGGACAACGGGAAGCGGACGGCAGTTGGCGCCAGGGCAGGATGAAGCAGCTACCTCGCCCCATACACCTGCTGGCACTGAGAGATGGACCGTTATGTTGTTCCCACAGAGCCAACAAGAGTGCTTAGGTTACACACAGCGCAAAGCAAAAGAAAGACACAAAAAACCTATTCGTATTTACAGGTAAGCAAAAGAGTGGCAGAGGAAGGAAGGCTTAAAGGCAACATGGCAATTGACTCTGGCTATTACTTGATGTTCATGTCCGTTAGCTTAATTCAATGAACCAACCGGCTTAGTTAGAGACTCGACTCGACTCGACTCAACTCCGACTCGCAGCGTAGGCTTAATCTGGATTGTTGGCTAGAGTTACACACTGTCTAGTTCACTTTTCCTCTCTTTGCCCATCTCTTATTGCTTGAAAAGTAATTAAAAGATTATTAAAGCAACTGCACTCAATCGGCAACAGACAGCTGGCATTTGAAGAATGAGCAATGAAGAATGATGGCTTTCCAATGGAACTGCGCGATGATTGATGAATGATCTTAAGAGCAGCGCAGCTGTTGTAAACTGAAACCGAAAACCCAGATCACAGATCCCAGATACCAGAGAGCGTACTTTGATCCCATATCAATTTGAGAGCAACAAGCCAACTTTGGTTTTGCTTTAATCTCTTGCTTAGAGACCCTTCACTTGACTCTGTACCACTCGTCGTCTCTCGAAATTAACTTGTACTCGCTTATACTTTATTCTTTCTGTTTCTTATACCTGCTACTCATAGGTTAGAAGGGTATTATAGCTTTCTGTATACCCGAAGAGAATGTTAAAAGCGGAAGAAAGAATTTTTGACTTCATTCTCACAATATATCGATATACCAAATATAGTTTTTGTATTTTTGTATTTTTCGACATATTAATTTGATATTTTGTAAAGAATTATACCGCACTGCTTTACTTTTATGAAAAGTTTGGGTATCTCCCAGTCGGGCACACTCGACTTTAGCTTTTCTTCTGGTTTTATGGTTACCTTGGCCATTGGCATTGCACCTCGGCACAGCAGCCATTAATGGCTGCTCCGACCTCGCATAGAAACCATACACCAACTGAAGTAACAGTTAATTGCGTTCAACACCACCGCAGACTGTGCCCCCTTCCTCCCTCCGTACCTCCCTCTCGCTCTACTAAAGCACTCACGATGCAGTAAATAGTTTCAAAGTTTAAGTTTATTTTTTATGTTTGCTGTTCCATAATTAGATGCATGACTTGGCAGCGCCTTTTTACGACCCATGGTCCATCCCCGTTCTCGCCGCGCCCCTTCCCTGTCTCTGACTCCACCGGGCTACTCAATTAGCCAGAAAAGACATTAAACTTTCGCCGGTGCCCAGATGAACTGCCTTGTGGAGAAGTTCAAGAGTCTGCAGTTTGCCGTCGACTAATGAAGTTAGTGCAGCAAAACGGAAAAAAAAACCCAGAAGAAAAAAATAGGAAAATTTTGAGCGCCACTTTTTAAAGCAGCTGCTAAATTGAAAATCAAGCAGCCCATTCATCCCTCTCCCACCCGCCTTCCTTTCCATCAACACACGCTAAACGTCAGCCATAAATAAAATGCAAATTTTTGCCGACTAACAAAATTGCAAGGATTGCTGTGGGATCGGCACAGCAAAAGCACCGAAGGGCGTCCGTGCAGAGGTGAGCTGAGGTTGTGGTAGAGTGCGGTGTACGATGCGGTGGTCTCTTGCCTTTTAGCCTTTGCTGTTGCTCCTGGCTGCGGTTCGTGTACGTGTTTTGTTATCGCCAGTTGCAACATATTTTTCGTATCAAATTTTGTGCAAAATGCTCGCTCACAGCTCGATGAAATTCTATAGGGAAATATTTTTGGTAGCAATTTTCCATATATGCTAAAAATCGTACACTTTGTTAGGGGTAGCAACACTTTGTGTTGAATAATGTGGTTTAATTTTGTATAGAATAACGATTGATAAACTTATGTAAACGAAAAATTATGTTTTACTGAACCTTATTCAGTTTTAACTTTAACCTTTGACTGTTTTTGTCGTAATGAATTTAATTGAATATTCTTACAAATATGTTAATTCGTAATTTGCATTCATTCATTCCTGATTTGTACTTTAATATAACATGAAATACATAATTTTTTTACTATAAACATTAAATAACTTTTAAATTTAAAAAATCAGTTCTTTGATTTCTATCATCTCAAAATAACAGCCATAATTTTATGATTTGTATTTTAATACAATACAAAATTTAACTTGAAAAAATCTATTCTCTAAATCTTAATATCAAATCAGATTTATATCAACTGAATTTAACACTATGAGTTGTATTTGAATGTCATAAGAATTGAATTATTCCAACTAACAAGTAATTTTTACATTTATAAAATGTATTTTCTTAATCAATTTAAATCAATCCATTTTAATGGCACTTTGCCCTAAGTCCAACTCTATTTATTTATACTGACATGCTTCGGGTTTTTAGTGTATTTAGGGTAAGGGTAAGGGCATTTGTTAAATGATACTTTATGCTTGGCATTTTATATTTTATTAAGGCTCTTGCTGCAACTGGCTGTGGATTAGCGAGCAAAGCTCCCAGCAGCAACTGTGAATGGTGGCTCTTGGTTGCTGTTGAGACCATTAAAAATGAAATGCCAGGGCGCATTTTATGAACGAAAATTATTTTCGACAAAATTGTTGCTGTTGAAATAACAATGTGAGAGGCAGGCAGGCAGGCATGAAGGCGAGCGGGCAACTACTATTAATAACCGGCGGATCTGTAGCCCTTACCCTTAGACCCCCGCGCGCCTCCGCTCTTTGACTTGACTCCTAATACAATCATATAAATTACGCTGTGAGAACAATCAATCAATGTCAAAGTCAGACACTGAGTCTGAGTCTGACTATGGAAAATACAATATGTATGGTGTAAGTAGGCCCGACAACGTCTTCGGGGTAGATTTAAGCTAAGCTGCCACGTACTTGGCCGCTCATCAATTTCAATAAGCGCGAGCGAGCGGCAACGGCAACGGCAAGTGGCAACATCGGATCAACGTCGTCTACGTCCACGTCCGAGTCCGAGTCGATGTTCGGCCAAGCGACCACCAACGCCCCATTAGCACCTAGCTAAATGCTGCGGCATTTGTCAAAGTCCAAGCCAAGAATGAGACGACGACACCAGCGTTGACAAGGCGGCAGATCTTGATGGAGATGGACATGGAGATGGGAATGGCAATGGCGATGGTGGAGGAGAGGAGAGGAGAGGAGAGCAAACTCTTGCGCCTGGTGCTTCATGTGTTTTGCATTTTAAATTGTCGCACAAACGAAATTGAAAATGGCAGCAAAGAGATGTGCAACAATGCGACAACAATATCTAAATGTCTCGCTTTCGCTGTGTTTCTGTATGTGTGTGTGTGAACGTGCTGTGTCTGTCTCTCTATGTATGTGTGTGTGTGGTGTCAACAATGGCAACGCTCTGGGTGGCATTTCATTGACAACAAGTCATAAATTTTACAAATGACAGTCGGCAAGTGGTGAGCGACAGTTGAATCTCGGGTGGAAGGGGGATTGTCTGTCAATGGCATTCGCTTTAACGAGTTCTCACTGTAGTGTGTATGCAAAACCATGGCAATAGCAGACAAACAGCACACAGTATGAGCTCAGCTCAGCTCAGTTCGCATTTATCTATCTATATTCGTCTACCTGCAATTCGCTTTGAAGCAGCCATTGCTGTAGTTTCAGGTGAAACATTTTGTTGGATCTGATTGTTAATCAGACAGGCAATCACTTTGTGTAGTAGAGCTTAAACTAAGCCTTGTTGCTGGGAACATACATTATGTTCTTTAAAAAGCATTGGCTGAGCTCATTCTAAGCAAATCAATCATTCAACGCCCTAATACATTACTTGATATTGTTTTATGTTGGTTTGACAATGGTAAACTAAAGAATATTCAATACTATGATGTTTGGATCAAAAATAAGTTAATTAACCATGATGCCTACAAACGTTTACATAAATCAAACGCCAAATAATGTGAAGTATAGTACGCAAAAAGATAGTCCACATTCAAAGAAAGAAACAGGATAAACCTTGAGCCTCTTTTACACTTCGGTACACACCTGCAAGTAAAATAAAATACAAAGTTTGCGTTAGTTAACAATCGAGTAATCAGTTCAAAAGTATTTTAATTTGAGTATGATAAAGTAGAATATATATTTTTTGTTTAATAATCTCACATGTAAAAGTTGTTAAACGATTATATGAATATCCCTTCAAGATTACTCCATCACATGTCAATTACGTTCCTAAAACTGGTGTTTACCATAGCTCAACACTTCCTTTGCTACACTTCTTCAAATCTCTTACTAATTCGTACTTATGTGTACTCTCAAGCCCGCAGCTAGGCACATTTTAAATTGCTATGCAGCTCGACATCCTTGCTTTAAGTGCATTGAAGTCAAATCAAACGATATTAACGTGCTTGTGCTGCAACCAACCTGCCAACCACAATTACCATTCAGCAGCAACCGGAACTGAGTAACTTCATTCGACGGGGAAAGGGGGAATGTCAGGAGAGTGTTTGAATTCAAATCCAAATCAGCCTAATAAGAACTTTGCAACGTAGCATTTGGTAAGCCGCATACAGTTTGATGCAATTGAAATTTGAAATTTTCGTTCGCTTTATGGAACACAACTCTCGGAACAGACCACACCCAGAACACATTTCCTTGAATTTGCCAGCAACCAGAGATGTACAGAGAAAAGGAGAGAGAGGGAGAGGGAGAGGAAGAGGAAGAAAGGGCAAAGCCAAAAACCAAAACCAAAGCAAGGGGACAAATGCTGGCGACCACAAACGAGTCGGCAGAGCGGACAACACCTGCCTATCAGGTGGCCAAAGAGAGCTGAGAGATGGTTGCAACGGAAGTTCAGATCTGACTGCCATCGAGGCAGAGCAAAGAAGAAGAGAGCAACCAACACACTAATGGCTGCGTATTAACAGAGAGAGAGAGCTCTTCGGGGCGCCGCATTTGGAGCAGCTGTGTGCATGCGGTTTATGAGCTATGCAGGCGGAAGTTTTAACTGCTCGATACATATATACAGACACACCGACACACTCACACACAATTGAAATCAATTGCAGTGAAGCAGCAGCAAAGTCGATGTTTGGAAGGGGAAACAATCGGTCTACCCCCCGCCAGTGAACGAACAGCTCAAGACACACACGACGCTTCGCTCTCGTCATTAGCCGTGTCGCCAACGACGACAGCGACTGATGTGAAGTGAAATGAACGAGAGGAGCAGAGGAAGAAGACGCATAGTTTGCTGCATGTGTCACGCTGTTTGTTGCCACGAAAATCCCAAAATCCCAAAAACCTAAACTGAAAGATTGCTCGCCATGTGTCCTGTGGCTGAGTCCCTCTCCTGGTTGCTTCGTTTGCCTGGCTGCCTCTTTGCCTGCTGACGTTTTTATAGCTGCTAACAATGTGTCAGGTTTTCTTAGAACTCACAACGAGCCTTCTACTTCTACTTCGCCTTCGTTGAAGTCGCAGTATCATCTCCTACACATCTCTCTGCAGCCAAAAAGGCGACTCATCCCCTAAGATGATAATTAGGTGCAGTTGCCTTGAAAATGCTCGTAAATGATTCTGCTTCTACTTCTACTTTGACTTCCACTTCAGCTTATGCTTGCCACAGTGTGCAGTGACTGTGAGGAAAACTATTTCAAAATTGCTGCAAATTAGTTCAGAAAAAGATATTTCGAAAGACAAATAAATTGATTTTTCAAAGAAATAAATTAGGTAGCAAAATTGTGAATAAAACCGAGTTAAAATAAATATTTTGTAGAAATAATTTAAATAGTTTTAGTGTCACTAAAAATTGTTATGAATATTTAAATTGAATTGCGAATTGAAAGATTTTGCTAGCATAGAAAGTAAAGACAACAGGAACTAATTTTCTAGAGATACAATTTGGGAATAACGAAATTATTTTCATAAATACATTTAATAATTTGTTCCTTTGAAAATATTTTATTATGCATTTTTAAATTGTTCTCAAAACTTTATTTATTTGGAGCCAATTTATGAGTTTCTTTTTGCTTTATTATTATTTCCTACTCTTTCATTTATTGCTACCATTCTCCAACTCCAATCAAGTCTACCCTTTGAGTTATTCAGTAGTCAATTCTTGGCCTATTAGCTGCTTCCGCTCGTTAGCTGCACACTCGTCGAGCTGCTCGCTTTTTATGGTGGCACCCAAAGGAAGACATAAGTGTATGTGTTTTTTAGACCCTGACAGAAGCCGACAAACAAATTGCATGTGGCTTGCATATTTTTGGTCTAGCCATTAGACCATTTCTCGCTGTTATTATTTATATTTTTATGTTTTTTGTTGCCTTGCTCTGAATGGGGGGCACACACAAATTATGCGTAAATATGTGATAGACGTCTCCCCGCAGCCTGACAGGCCGACAAACTGTGCAATAATTCTCGTTTATCGCTTTGCGAAAAGTCAATTTTTATAACACACAAACCGACAGTGCGAACGATACTTATAACCCGCTGAATATGTGTATATACATATATAAATTCGAGAAATGATTTGTGGTTTGCCTGAAATTGGCGCACCAGGCAATCAAGGCAATCGGTGAGGGGAGGAGAAAGCTTAAATTTGGTTAAGGGGAAGTGTTCAGAGGGGAGTGTCAGGAGGCGGTCATGCGTGCAAGCTGCGACTTCCTACGCGGCGCGCAAAAATGTAACAAATTTGTAATTTGAACGCCACAAATCATAATTTTACATAATGATCAATTCATATACGTCAAAATGTTGTTTGCCGCTTTGCTCTTTTGCAGTCGCGAAGTGAATTATGTGGCCCGGGTCGCCAATTTCATGGAATTCTTCCCTCCTCCCTCGCTCACATTCTACTGACAGCCATTCGAGACGATTGGCCGTGTTCAAGTCCGAGTCGCGTCGAGTTGAGTGTGTGTGGCACACTGTGCGGCTGCCGGCTGCGTAACGGAAATATTTTCAGACCGGATACGCATAGGACATAGCACACAAAAATATATATGTATATTTGTATGTTATATGTATACAAACATGCCTACAATGCGTACATGGAAATGTATACACGACGTATACGTATTATGGGCGAGTGAAAAGTGAATGGAGAGGAAGGGAATCCGAATCGGAATAGGAGCTGCTGTTTGGGGACGCACCGAAAAACTTTCCACGAAAACTAATTAAACAAATTGCATTATGTGTGTGTTTGTAAAGTTAGTGCAATGCACTCGTACGGCTATATCCGATTACGTGGGTGGTTTAAGAAGTTTGTGCAAATATAACAAAAACAAATAAACTAAATAAAATATAAAAAAAATATATGGTATATAATATATTTCATTAAATATTATTTTTATGAAATAAAATATGATCATATCGTAAATGCATTTAAAAATTACGAATTAATAATTAGGATTTAAATATCGATATTAAATTTCACTTTTTAAGCTTTTTGCCAAATATTGTTTTAAAAGTTTTATTTGTAAGAAATTTCATTTACAAATTATCATTATGTGGTTAATTGTTATTAGTAAAAATAAATTTAAAAATTATATTAATATTATTTTTATTGCTTTAAACAAAATTTTAATATTTAAATAGTCAAAATAATGTTTAAAAATTTATAAAAAAAAAAAAATAAATTTATCGTTTTGTACATTTGCAAAAAATGTTACTCATTTCCATTTTTTGAACTGTTATAAACAACAAAGCATTCAAGAGAGAGTGTATTTTAATGTTGTTTTTATAAATTTGAATTTTTAAATAATTAAATTACCCAAAACTAATGCTCAGCATATGCTTCTTATTAGCTTTAGTTTAGTTACTAAACTCCCCTCGCCATACAGCGCCATCTAGTGCCCGACTGCAGCAGCAGCGCAGCAGCAGCAACTACAACAACAACAACAACAACAACTGACAGATGGCGATGGCTCCTTCAGCCTGCAGCATATCAAATTAACACAGACACGAAGTTTTAGGAAAAGGGAACGCCAGCAGAGCAGAGCTGCACTTGGAAATAGTAGGTGACAGGGACACGGAGAGAGATAGGGAGAGGGGGCGAAATAACAGAAGTGAAGAAGTGAAACTAAGAGATGCTCTTTGCTGCCCATTAACTGTGGCACTTTTGGGGGCAGCCCGCCGCAATTTGTTGGTCAGGTTTTTGCAGCCGTCGTCGCAGCCTCAGTGGCAACGTCGTTGGGCAGCTCTGGCAGCCAACATGGCTGGGTTTTATGCACTCCCCAGCACTCCTCTCTCCAGCCTACTCCAACTGCGATGCACACACATACGAGTATATGTTATTTTTGTTTTTCTTGATTTTTAATGAGCATCGTGCAGGGTTGGGTTTCGTTTCGTTTCGTTTGCGAACTCCGACTGCGAGCTGAGCTGAGTCGCGGGGCTCTGGCAAATTGCAGGTTCTCTCTTATGCGCCTTTGCCTCAAAGTGTTGCACTCATATTTTGCCGGTGTGCGCCTTAATTATATGGTCGCCGACAGAAATTCAAGTGAAAACCATTTGGATCGGCTCGAACTCGGTGTCGGAGTCGGTGTCGTTGTCGAAGTCTCTCTCTGGGGTCGGGACCACAGAATTCGTGGCAGGCCTAAGCCTATTTCGAGCCGCTCTTTAAACCATGAAAATTTAATGCCAGCTTAGCCCGGACGAACAATAACCAAGCGGGAGAGCGTTGAAAAAGATGTCGATTCGATTTTGAGTTTTGATTTTTTTTTCCTTTGGTAGTGTTTTTGTGTTCAACATTGAAAAGAATCTTTGATGCCGCATTTCCGCTTAGGTCTGAAGCCGCTTAACAGCTCGACAACAGTAACACGCATTTTCTTTCCATTCCTTTCGACTCGACTCGACTCTCCTCCTCCCACTCCCACAACACTGCCTCTCAAGTATTAATTATGCACGCATAAAATATCTTTTGAACCTTTTTCTCAGTCAACTTTGGCTCTTTCAACAAATTTTCTGTGAATGAGCGAACCGGGCGCGACATCAATGGGATGCAAATTAACTGTACAAACATAAATAACACTTGGAATTCTTGGAAAATATCGGAACTCGGGTCGTCTCTCCATCTCTCCGTCTCTCCTTCTTTCTAGGCATTTGTCAAAGCAATAAAAATTGTTGGGCTTCTGTGTTGGGTCTCTTCTCCGATGCGGACCTTTTTTATGATAAGCATTCTTATCATATTTGGGCTAGGCTTTGCCATCTTTGTTGCCTTTTATCCCACTCTATCTCGCACTCACTTTCTCGATCTGCCTTTGCGGCTGCGGCTGACCTGTGACCAGGGAACCGGTGACCGGTTTTTATGATTGTACCCTTTAATGAATTCAAAGGCACGAGCATCCTCTAAACAACTCCCTTCCCTCTTCATGGAATGCTGCGAACGCGTGTTCATTACCCTAGATACCAGTGAGAATACTTTTAGTGCTGACTGTGCTGACGACGATGACGATGACGACGACGACCCAATTTCATCTTTTGCCCATTTGCACTTGTTGCTAACTTGATGCTGAATGGCATTTGACAGTATTTTTTGAGTTCACATTCACTTCGTCCGCATATTCTGTGAATTATGCAAGCGTGATGTCTCTGTCGCTGTCTCTTATAAATGTATCTGATAGATACGCCATCAATTATTTAATGTACTGCAATGCACAATGTGCGCTCAAACTTTTGAGCGAGATGGCTTTAAAACAAAAAACACGAGAAAATGATTAATTGGCGCTACAAATTTATGACGTCGTTGTGGATTCCGCCCCGCCCCGCTCCGCTCCGCAGCGCTTGATAGCGAGTTGAATGTATGATAAAGCCCTTGATGGAGTTTTCCTACTTGTCACCCCTCCACCCTCGTTACCCGCAGCTCGCTGCGATTAAAACTTTTCGTCAGCCGCCGCAGCAGCTCCAACTTCGAACTTTAACTCCAACTCCAACTCCAGCATAAATACATTAATGTAATACCGCATATGTGTAAGTGTGTGTGAGTGTTGAGTGTGTGTGTGTGCCGCGTCATTACGGTTATTGTTATTGTTTTCTCTTGTGCAATAAATTATATGCCATAATAATTATTTATGAAAGTCCCATGTGAATTGAAGCCGTGGCATTATTGCGTATAATGTGCTGTAAATATCATTAAAAATGCTGCTTTTATTGGAAGAGCTATTGCTCGCGGGCTGATTTGACCCACACAACACAACGCAGTGCTTCACTTTGCTCTGCTATCAAGCAATAGACTATTTTATAAGCACAACTGCGAAGAATAGCACAAAAAGCCATCAAACACAGAGTAAAGTTCGCTTTCCAGATATAAGTCATTAATCATAGCACAAAAAAATCTTTAAACAACTGCTTTAGAGCTTGCAAAGATTATCAGTTATACTTCAACAATATTTGCTTATTCTAGTTGAAGATAATTTCATGTTCAACGTAAAAATGAAGCAGCCAACACATACAATTTTAATAAAAGCTTTTTCTACTCTGCATCAAAAAGTGATTTCAATTTCAAGACCAATGTATATGATAAGTAGACAACATAGTAAGTATTGATCTTCAATCAACAGTTTCAATATTCTTTTCTATCTTCTCCTTAAAACAAGATCAATATAATATTTTAGCAGGCAATATATTAAGTATAGCTGAAGATTATGCTTTCACTATCCACCAACATAACGAAAATACATTTTAATAAAAGTTCTGTTCTATACAACATCAAAAAGGAAACGTAATAAACAACATATAAAGTATTGATCTTCAACAGCTTACATTTAAGTACATCAAATTAACTAAAATAAATCCAAATTAATTCAATATAAAACTTTCATAATTATAAAAGATTAGTCTTTATCAATTCAATTCCATATTAATCAACTTAACTAAATTAAGACTAATAGAAAATCGTCTTCAATTATATGTTCATTAAAACTTATTCCATTAATTCACAAAAAAAAGTTTATCATTAATAAAAAGTAAAGCACAAAAATTCAATTACAACTTTAGCAACTCCAGTTACTCCTTGATCTCAATGATTTGATTCAATCACAGCCTTTCATTTGCTACCCTTTGCAACTGCTACTAATTGTTTCATCTCTCAATTTTCTGTGGCTCCTTCCGTTCGCCCAAAAAAGATTGCCCAATTTCAATCTGGACTGCCTAACAGTGCGGCAAGGCAAGAGAAGGCAAAGCAAGGCAAGCTCTTGCCAATTTATAGAAAATTTCAATTGTGAATATTGATTATTCATTTCCTGAAGCGACAGCGGCGCACCTAGCATAGTATAACGAATACGGATGTAGATGTGAATGCGAATGCGAATGCGAATGATGATGGCTTTGCTTGCGCCTTTGCCTATGAGACGGAGATGGAGATGGAGACATCGTCATGGCCATCATCATCGTCATCATTGAAATGGCAAATTGGACTGCAGAATTGTTGTATTGGAATTGCTGCTTGGTACTTGCCATTTACTGTTGTTATTCTTCTGTGTGTGTGTGTGTGTGTGTGTGTGTGTGTGTGTGTGTGTGTGTGTGTGTGTGTGTGTGTGTGTGTAATCATAACGGCTCGCTTGTTAACATGCTACATTAAATTTTTATCAAGAGCCATGGCAACAGCGCAAAGCAAAAGCATAGCAAACCAGACCAGGCCAAGACCAGCACAAGACCCCATAATACATAAATATCTAAAATAATGATGTTGTTGTTGTTATCGTTGTTGTTGTTGATTATTATGATTATTGTGGCATGCTTGCAATGTAGCATGATTAACACGGCACAAAGAGCACAACACAGCACAGAAGAGAATACAAAAAAAAACAAAACACAGAGACAGAGAATAAACCGCTCGCTAAAAGCATTGAACAATGTCCGGCCACAAAATAATTCACATACATTACAAATAATCATAATAACAATGGCGTTGCCCATCGGCTCGTTACGCATACGCCGCGTATGCCTCCACTATACAACTATACAGCGCCATATAGGAAACCCAACTGGAAGCTGGACTGGGGTGTGGCCAGGAAGCATAAAATAGCGTTAAATTACAAAGCGCATGTTAAGTGCTTCAAGTGAACTGACTACAAAGGGCTAAAAGCCAGCTAAGTGGAGCTCTGCCATCAAGCGATGGCTAATGGTTAACCATATGCAATTGCTTGTTAATGGTATTTACTAATAAATACTAAACATATAAACGTCAAAGGTTTGACTGATTATTTGTATATATTTATTATACACAATTTTTCAGATTACTGTTTTTTTACTCATTTAAAGAAATGAATATAAAAAAGGGAATATGATCGTAATACAATACAATATCAAAATATGTGTAATTTTGTATACCCGCCACCCATAGGGAATTGGTATGCATATTACGAATGTATTACTATTTAGAAAAGTATTCGGAATAGTTCAGTAAATTTTAAGAATAATACTGCACTGTTAAGCTTTCATTTAAAATGGGTAGCAAGTATCTCACAGGCGAACACACTCAACTGTAGCTTTCTTACTTGTTGTTAATTATGGAAGAGATAATACAATTTATAGAAGACAATTTTATTTATTTTTTGTGTAATATAATTCATTCATTGTCCTTTCATTGCAATCAACAAAAACGTGTTAAAATATATAAACAATAAATACAAATAAAAGTTAATACAACTAAAACTATATTTTTATTAAAAAATTTAATTACAAATAAATGAAGTTATATCTACTATACTTGAATTTCGCTTTTAAATTGATTATAAATTAGAGAACTACCAAAATTAAAACCAACTTTAATTGTATAACAATCCATTTCTATTTAATGTGATTCATTTTCCTAAAATCAATGCTGTTCGTTTTGTTGACAAATCCTGCAATTTTTTTCAACAACTCTAGCATGTCATTCACATTGCATTAAACCCCTCTAACAGCCTTAACCAGCATACAAGTCGACCATCCATCCATTATCTGCTGTCGACCATTTGGCCAAAAAGCACTCAGCATCAACTTGGCCAGTTTTCAGTTTTGCATTTGCAACTCGTTGCAGCAGCAGCAGCCGCCGCACTTCCGTTTCCCCAGTTTCCCGTCTCCAGTCGCCATGCCATTCACTTTGTCACAGTGTGCAACACGTTTTATCATTTAACTCGGTGGGTCGAGAACAAACCCAAACTCAAACACCCGAAACACCCACCGAACCACTCAACTACTCAACCACTCGCCCACTCATCCACAGGGGCATCAACAGCGTGGGAATTAATATCAATGTCGTCGTCGTCGTCGTTGTCGTCGACGTCGCTTGGTGCGTTTGCTATCAGCGCTCAGTTTGCTGCACAGCCACCATGGCGTATGTGTAATGCCGTTTTTTCTATGGGTTTTATTTTTTTTTTTCTGCTTTTATTTTGCTTTTTATCAATTAAAAGCCACTTCAAAAGCGGAAAGTGTCTGTATGCCGTTGACACACACACACACACACTCTCACACTCTCTCACATTCTCAAACAGACAAACGCCCAAATGACACACACACACACACACACACACACACACACACACACACACACACACACACAGGCAAACACCCGCACACACAGACTCGTAGTACGCTTTTGTTGTCGTCGGTTTGGTTTGTTGGACGCTTTTAGTTTTATCTCTCCGGCGAATACTTTTAGTATCACATTTTGTAGAGCTCCGAAAACAAAACGAACAAAAAAAAGCAGAAAATGCGGAATTGTTTAATACCCTACAAAATGCACGTGAATTGCCAGCAGCAAGTTTAATTATGCAATTGAGTTGAACAAATGTCAAATTGTTTGTATTAATTAATTTTTGAATTATTAAATAATAATGTTTGACATAAGCTGTTAGCAAAAAAAATAAAAGGATAAATAGAAAATATGAAATTATATTTAAATGAATTTAATGCTCAACGCCAAATGAAATAACGATAATCTGATTATCGCAGTTTGCACAGCATATTTCACAGCGTTTGAATTCACATTTGTGATTGCAGCTGGCAAAAGCATTTCCCATGGCACTCGACTACACTTTATGCTGCTATATTCTATCCCCCAAATGCGGTTAAACTTTTGATGCGGCTTTTCGCTTTGACACAATCAACGAACCCCAACCGTAGCGATTCCCCCAAAAGCAGCAACAGCAACCACAAAGCAGCAGCAGCAGCGACGGCGGCATCGGCGTCCACTCAAAGCTAATGACCGACAAAGCGTTTTGTATTATTTTCAATTTCATTTTCACTATGCGACGCTCTGCCTGCTGCTGCTGCTGCTGTGCGACTCCACTTTGGAGCAACCTCCGAGCGTTTGCCATGCATTAAATATTATTAAGATAAGGCTGAAGCGCTGCGAGCTTCGCCGCGCTTATCAATCAGACGTCAGAGTCAACGACGAAGCAAACTATACAATTTGCAGACAACAACTGTGAAAAGGGAAAAGGAAAGCCTGTTGTTGGCCAGCACCACTGAAGTGACATGATTTTTCCATCATATTTATTGAAAAGTAACTAAACTTAACTGATCGAGTCGACATATTTTGAAGAAAGAGAAACCAAGGAATGTCTTCGATTCGTTTCCAGGGAATTCACTTTAATGTTTATACTACAAATTTACATATAAGCTATAACACTATATTATGAGATTGTCCCATGTGTGTGTGTGTGTGTTTGCTCATTGAACTCTGTCGGCACATTTCCAAGAAGCCAATTGCTAAATCAACAAACACAAACAAACTCTGACGAGCAAAACAAAAACCTCAAAAGTCATTACATATATCTTCTGATTGAGGCCCTTGCTCTCTGCATCTGTCTGCCGTCTACTGTCTGCAGTCTTGAAGTCTTTCTTCTCTTTTTGCTCCACGGTGCTCGAAAAATTCAGAAGCTACAAGCTAACAGCTTTTTATCTTTTGGCACAGGCGGCATTGTTTTTGGCGGTCCAGGCCAACAGACGCAGCAAGAAAACACACAGCACACAGCAAAGCAAAACAACACAACAAGAAAACCAGTTCAAGCTGGTGTCCAACAGCCGCTCGAGGCTCGAGGCTCGGGCCATGCCTTATAAGGTCGCTGGCATGTCAGGCGTCTGCGGCTGCGGCTTCGGCTCAGACTGCGGCAACTTCCTGGCTAATATTACGAAAATTGCTTAAAGAGAGCTGCGCTCTGTAGGTAGGATCAGCCGAAAAGTGCAGCGACTGAAGTCTGAGCCTGAGCCCTGTCATGAGTGCCTGCCACACTGCCAGCCAAGCAAAAGCAAAAGCCAAAACCAAGCCGAAGTCGAAGGCAAGCCAACCAGGCAGCCAGTCAGCCTGCCATTGGAGTCGCCTGTTGCCTTCTACCGTAATTCACAACAACAATAATAATGACAACAGAGCCAAGGCAAAAGTTGCGAAACTTGCGACAAGCACAGTGGTACACAGGCAGCTCAACATTGTGTCAACTTGCCATAGGAAATTAATCATCTCATTATCTCATCTAACAACAAAACTTTTTTAAACTCAGTATATAAAAAAAATTTTATTTGTATTTATATTGTAGTAAAGTTAAATTTAACAGACCACGTAAAAATAGAATTTCTACCTTCTAGAACTATTTGCCAAATCACACCAAACAAATTTTCGGAAAAGTTATTTTATCTCAAAGATACAAAGAGGCATTACACACTGCATATGTATATACAACATTTATATTAATTTTGTATATCTTCAATTTAATTTTTTTGGTACTAAAACATATTTTATAGCCTTCTGAGATCTAATTGCCAAATTGATTTAAACAATTTATGGTATTCCTAAAAAAGGTAATAATAGAACACAACTCAAAAATAAGATAAAAAGTCTTATATAATTTAATGTACAATGATTTCTAGAATTTCCATTTTAACTTTCATGAAAATATATTAAAAATTTCATTTCATATTTTATTATGTAATTTTAATTTTTTAAGTAAGCATTTAATTAATCGCATTTAAGTATATTTTCTTCATCATAATTTCTCTTTTATTCTCATTCGCTTTGTAATCTTTGGTTATCTTCTTATATCATTCGCTGCCAGCAACTGCAATGTTGCGTCACTGTGCACGGTCGCAGTCAAAGGCGAAGTCAAAGCAAAAAGCGCATCTTTTGAACAGAGCGCAAAGCGTAGCTTGTACCGTCCCATCGCTCCTTCCCTGTCCATTTACAAGCAGGCACAACAGGCACTCAACGCGCGGTGTGTGTATCTCAAAGATACAAAAAAAAATAAAAGACAAAAAACAGCAACAACTACAACAACAACATCACAACGAACGCTCGCTTTGTCTGTCTCCGTCCATCGGCTGTTTGTATGTCGGTCGTTTGGTCGGTCGGTCTGCTTTGTCTGTCTGTCGATCGTCGGGCTGTAAACCGCTTTTGTATATGGCCGACGAGATGTTTGGCATAGTTGGAAGCGCGGAACTGGTTGGAGCACAAGCTGAAGCTGAGCTCGAGATGGAGCTGCAAGCTGCAAGCTGAAGATGGAGATGGAGATGGAGGAGTCCGCTGGCTTGCAACGCGCCGACGCCGCACCGTTTGCCGCTCTCAGTTATTATTATTATTTTTTTTTTTTTGCTTGTGGCGGCGACGACGACGACGCCGCTGTTGTTGTTGTTGTTGTTTATCAACGTGAGGGTTTTAAAAGGTTTTTGTGGCATAGCAGCTGCCTCTCGTATTCTCGTATTCGTTTGTAGCTCTGCAGCTCTACCTGCAACAGGTAAGAAATTTTCGCTCGCTCCTTCAGCATTTCAATGTGTTTCGCTTCTCTACTCTGCTCTTCTCTTCTCTTCTGTGTTTTTGTTTTTCTTGTTTTCTTCTCGGTTCATTTTATTTTTTTGGTGCCTTTGCCTCGGTGTTGTTGTTGTTGTTGTCGTTGTTGCTGCTGAGCTGCTGCTGCTTTATTTGAAGTTGCATACTTCGGCGTGCCTTTGGATTTCCTTTGAATTCTCGGCCAGCCTGCATCTGCAAGCAATTAGTGTATGGGGGCTTGTGGTATGCCAGGGTTACCATCCTGTCTCTATCTCGCTCTCTCTTTCGCTCTCTTTCAAGATCCTTGGACGGGGTTCAAAGTGTTGCCCTGGCATTTAATTGGTGCAGCAATTGTAACCCTTCTGCTTCTCCTTCCCCTACTCCTCGCCCTTGAGCAAAACGTTTCCACTGAACTGCCTCGAAAATAACACAAAAACAGAAAAAAGAAGAAGCACATTGATTGATTGATGTGCCAGGGACGACGCGACGTTTTTTTTTTGTTTTGTTTGTGCAGAAAGGTTGCACTAAGATTGGCGGCCACTTGGGAACTCGTATATAACTCGATATACGCAATATTATTACGTTTCTTCTGTTTTTATTTTAGCCTATTGATCACGTTTGTCTTTGGGGGATTCACATTCGATCTTCCGCTCGATACTCAACTCAACTCGAATCGATTCGATTCGATTCGTCTCGTAGTTCTTCTCCCTTAGCCCTTGCTTCTCTGTCTCTCTCTCTCACTCTCTCAAACACATTCTCCGGAGCACACTTGGTCGGTGCTCTTTGGTTTTTCCATTTTCTATTTATTTTTCGTGCGTCGTTTTCTTTTGATGTTTTTGTGAGTTGTTGCTGCTGCAGCTCTGTTGCTCTTCTGTCGCTTCTTTCCCTGTGCCTTGTTGTTGTTGCTGTTGCTTTGGATTTTCTATGTTCTATTTTTGTGTGTCTTTTTTTTTCTTCTTCGAGCAAGCGACCACAAGCGAACGCCGCCTCGTTCTGTGTATCTTGCAGATAAAGAACGCGCTCTGTCGATTGCCTACATTTTCCAATCGCTTTTGTTGTTGTTGTTGTTGCTCATTCGGTTGCTTTTGTTGTTGTTGTTGTTGTGTGTAATTATTGGAAAAGGATGTGGGAGAAGCCCTTGACTGAATGAATCTTGAAATGTGTGTCTGAAATAGACACACATCATTTGAAAGTATCTTCAAGATACTTTTGTAGATTTTTAGCACATTTCAGTTACTTCAAAGGGTTGTTTACTTGTTAGTAGCATTTTAATTGAATATAAACTATTATTTTGTTTCAAATAACTAATTCATATCCCTCTTTTAAGTCATCTCATCCTTAATTTTAATTTTCTTATTACTATTTATATTTTTAAGGCTTCCTTATACATTTTGAACTGAATATTTTGTATGGATTGTTTCGTTTTCTGTTATTTTTTTTTAAACCCACGAAAATAATTAGGAATTCATTTAGCAAAACTTGTAACATCCGTTTCTAAGTCTTTGTCTCCCTTAATTGAATTTACTTATCGCTAGAAGAATTGAAATTGAGAATTGTGTTTACCTGAGAATTGTTTGTAGCCGCCAAGTATCTTGTGCTTCCACCATTTGACAATGTTGCCCGCCATAGCAAAAGTTATTTGCTGTTTGTGTGTTTTGTACGCAATTTACGAGTCTGTAGCGACTTTAACTGTAATGCTTGCTGCTTTTGGCCAAAATGTTTTACGGCCTTTTGTGCTGTGCTGTGCTGCTGTTGTTGGGTGGGGTTTTGGTTCAGTTTGGCTTGGTTATCCTTTTGTGCTGTTTTCCAGTTGATGCTGCCACTGCTACTGAGACTAATACACTTGCTCTCAGGTGCCACACAGAGCAACGTTGCGACCTTAATTTGTATCTGGCATTATTTTTGGGGCAACTTGAGGGTGGCGTTAAGGTTGGATCGTAAAACTTTTTACAGCCGTGATATGCTGCATTTTAGTTGAATTTTGCGCATATTGTGTGCGTTCTCCTTCCCCAACTTCCTCTTTTACTTTTTCGTGTTTTTGCTTTTTTTGTTTTGTTTTTGTTTTTGTTTTTGCTTTTGTTTTTGTTTTGGCTGTGTGCGCTCTCGTTGGGATTGGGTGTATGTATCTTGCAGATACTTTTTGACGTAGCGCGCGTAATTTTAATTGTAAATTTTGTTGTTGCTGCTGCTATTTGCACGACGCGACGTAAATAACTTGCCGCCGAATGAACAACAACGACGACGACGACGACGGCGGCGACGACGACAATAACAACAACTACACAACTACAAAAACTGTGACAACAACAACAACTAAACAAATAACAACTGCAAAATGCTAAAGCGCAAAACACGATTTGTATTTCCAAATGCGAACGGCGCGACTGAGACGCTGACTGTGACGGCGACTGCGACTGCGACAACGACCACGACGGCGTCTCTGTGATGTTGACAGCGAATATTTTTGGGGTGTACTTGTGTTGTTGTTGTTGCTTTAGCTGTTATTATTGCTGCTTGCTGTTTGCCATTGCTTTGGCTATGTTATTGTTGCGGGGGCGGTTTTAGATTTAACGGCACTTTCATTCGCTCCTTCGCCGCTTTGCTACTGCTGCATAGAATGCACACCGAACAAAATTTCACTTTACTTTTCTTTACATATGCTGCTTCATTACATACATTCATCGACTTCTATCACTTCACACACAATTCTTAGTCAGTTGTTGTGTTTATTTATGTATGATTCCGTTTGTTAAGGACGCACGTTTGCTTTCGCGTATCTTCCAGAATAACATAACACACGCACAAACGACGCGCTTTGCTCAGATGCACGACCAACTCGATGGGCGATTGGAAACAAACTGAAAATGCGAAACACGAAACGTTCACATCGACTCGCACCAAAACAAAAAGTGGTTAGTTCAAGAGAGCGTGAGTGTAAGCGAGAGAATGGTGAGTGAAGAAGTCCGCTCTGTTACTCTCGCCGTATGAAACGATATGGAAACGAAACCTGTCGCTGTCTAAAGTTGATGTAAGTGCGATAACGAATGAATTTACTGCTGTTAAGTTTAACAGTTAATGTTACCAATATGGTACAAAGCAAGACGTTTGAAATTATTTATTAAAGAGTTTATCGTATGCCCTTTTGTGCGTTCCTATACACTATAAATATATCTTAAATAGTTATTTTCATTTTCCCAATTTGTTGATGCGCCCCGCAATGTACACCGTCTTTTTGTCCTTGACCAAGAACACAAATGGATGGTCGACGGCAGCTATAAATTGTTTGTTAATGGTTCCAAAATCCGCCACTGTAATAATAAAATGATCGATTAATAGTAAATAAATAATATTTAAGATTACTAACTATCTATTTTATCCTGATTGGCACCTTCGTCCAACTCTATTTGAACTTTATGTAAGATCTCGTTAACTAAATATTTTGTTGGACCTGTCATTCCACTCAAATTGGCATTTTCAAAAAGATCTTTAATGCCAAAGTTCTTTAATGCTTCTTTTAGTTTCAATGTAATGGCTATTTTAAACTTTGGCAAGAGGATTCGGAAATTTGACACCACATCCTTTGGAACAAGATCATTGAGTGTGAGGTTATTTAAGTTCTGAATCATTTGATGTACGCCATCCATTGCCTTGGGCTGTAGTATGATCATTGACAGCTGTGGATGGGCATAGGGTATTTCTATGGAATATGCTTTTAGTTTCTCAATAAAATTATATTGATATTGGCCTAATCGCGACATGGTATTGATTTTGGTAGTGTAGAAACCTCCAGTTTTCTGTGGTATATAGAATGAAGCCAATTTTGTGTCAGACACCTGAAATGGTTCCTTCCATTTTCCATTAAAAGACATTGCACCGATCTGAATTATTTGCGTCTCGTTGGTAAGTTGGTTTATTACTTTAATCAGCTTGACAGAAGTTTTATCCATTATCCAATCACTTATTTTGGATTTCTTATTAATTGAACTCTCAAAATTAACCTCCGCCACACTGGTATTGAATAATTCCTCATACTTTTGTCTATATCTTAAATCCACTAGAGTATTTTTCGCAACGTAGGTGCGACTTGCTTTGTTAAATGTTCCATAGCGATCTCTTTTAAATTTTACAATATTATGGATAATTCCATTTATAATATTATCCTTTGATAAATCCTTAGAGAGCTGCAGTGTTTTCTCAATTTCCTCAGCCGTGTTCCCATCTGCTCCCAAATAAAGTTGCATAAGGCTTTCCTTAACCAAATAAGGTGAAAATATTATATTTTCCGTATCGCTTCCACTCAGCACACTTTTGATCAAGGATGTGGTTACTATATCTGTTGGAACCAGCAGAGAAACACTTGATCCTATAAGCACTATCACAAGAAATGCCAACTGATTGCCGAACATTTTAAACGAAATTAAACACTGATCTCTATTACTGAATGTCTTTATAGAGAACAAATATTGCGACTTTTGCTTATATAAATTCATTCGTTTTAGATTATTCGATTTATTTCATGAAATTGCAATTATTTGTTTATAATAATAAAAGTCTCGCTTACTGCATTTTTATTATCGTGATGTAATTTATACCGATAAATAATATTTGTATAATACCAAAGTTCACAAATATAATAACTTAGTTGTAATTTTTGTGTGAATACAGTCAAAAGGAAGTTTAGAAAACAAATCTGAAAAATTAAGAATTTAAGAAATTTATTATTAAAAAGAAATTATATAAATACCTCAAAACAAATATATAAATTTTTTTTTGTCAAATGTCAAATCCAAATTAAAAATTGAACTAAAAATTCGTAGAATAAATCTTTTTACTTAATCCATAAGGGATATATGTTATGATGATTTTGACATTGTCCCAGATAAAACCGAATTCTTTTGATCTTTTGGACGTGCTGCAAAGCTTCTAATTAAGTACAGTTGAAAGAGTATGTAAGTCTACGCTGTACACTACATAAAGATAATAACCCACTTTTGATACGCTGCAAAGGCGCATCGAAAATTTGATTGTTTTTAAATTTGAATGATCACTGGTTACTGGTTACTGGTTAGGGTCAGGTTGCAGGTTGCAGGTTGCAACGTCTTCTCATCTTTTCTTTTCTTGTCTCCCCCCTAGTTGAAGCGTTTCTCAGTAGAAGTTGTTGTTGTTGTTGAGGCCACCGCCTGCTGTGCTCGACATCGGGGCAATTACCCAACAGCAGCCGCCAAAAACATGCCTCAGTCCAAAAGAGACCAAAGCCCGACGATAATAACAGAGTAAGCAGAATCCTGAATTACGCTGCAAATTCACAAAAACAAAAAAAAAACGTATAAAGAGAACAACAACAGCAACAACTACTAAAATGATTCACTTGAAACGCTGACGGGGGCAAACAAGTGGAGGTGCTGGCGATGCCACAAATCGTCGGCAACAGCGTGCTTTGTTGCGTCCACTTGTGCCCCCAATCCTCCACAGCCTGAGGCAGCATTCGCTCCAACCACGACCACGACCACGACCAGGGCGAATGCGAATGCGAAGGCGAAGTCGAAGGCACCGACACCGACACCGTAAACGTTCCGCATTGGGTATAATGGCGCTGTAATTGAAGAAGAACACGCGATCGCAGCGGGAACCGCTGGCAAAAGGAGTTGCGTAGCCGCCTCTCAAAACAGCCACAAGGCAATCGAGGCAGTGGAAGGGTTTCTTTCTGCTTCTTCTTCTTCTTCATCTTCTTTGGATTTTGAGTTCTAGCTCGAGTTGGAGTTCGGGTTTGAGTTCGAGCAGCGTTTCCTGCAGCGTCTTTGTTCTGGCTTCTTCTGCTTCATCATCATCATTATCATCAGCGGTATTATTGCGATTATCATCATCATCATCATCATCATCAAGAGCAGCCGCAGCAGCTTCAGCATCATTGATCCATCGCTAGTCGTCTTAATTTCATGTCGTTCTTTTGTATAATTTTCGCCCCTACTTCAACTCCCCCTCTTATTCTCCTCTCCACTCACCATTCTCCCTTGCCTCTTGGGATGCATTCAATTTTTGATTGTTCCCTGCGCTCATTTAACCTACTACAAGCCTTTGATTGATGTCGGTTCGATGTCAGGTCGTCCTCCTCCTTCTGTCCTCCATCTCTCTGTCCGTCTGTTATTGATTTATGTTTTTGTATGTTTCGTAAAATATCGCACAATTTTCGCAATGCGTTTGACAAAAGTTGATGAACAGTCTGTCGTCTGTCGAGTGTCGTCTGTCCTCTGTTTTCTGTTTTCTGTCCACTGATGGATCCATCTCGCATCCTCGCTGCAAATGTAATTACCCAAAATGGGCGGACCAGGCTGCAGTTGGATAGGTCATTTTGCTATAGGGTTTTAACACTCCTCATCACATACGATGACTGAGTGGCAGCAGCCATGGCAACTGTCACTCTAATTGACATGAGCAGTTGCTTCAGTTACACATTAAAGCAGGCAGAAGGAGGATTACATGCCTCCTCCCTGTCTCTCTGTATGATTCGGTGATGATGGTCTGTCTGCTTGATGGAACTTCATTTGGCTAGATTGCATCGCATAATTAGTTTTCAAGAGATTAAATTAATTTTTCGATACGATAAATGTCCAATTGCTGCACATATGACGTTTATTTGATTTGGCACAAGAACAGAAATTGTTTCATTGCCTTTGGCTTAATTTTATACTAAAAGTCGGTACGGTAAATAAGAAAAAAATTCAATTAGTTTTAAACTAAATAAGAAAAATAAATATACAGTAAATATTAATGTTAGATATTCTGTGATACTAAAAATATACCAAAGTTTATTTGGAATTTTGATACAGTACTGAATTTACAATATACCATAGAGTGTATAATATACCAGATTGTCAGCCAAAGGAACTAATACCCAACTCAACCAAATTTTCTGGAATCATAAAGACTATAGTTATTATTGTATATATAATAAGGTTAGTGGTAGTTCTATATCAATATACCAAATATATTCCTTGGTATATTAACAGTATTTTTGTGGTATATTAGTTTGGTATATTTAAATTTCTTACTTGCTTGAAACCAAATTAGGCTGTAAGGCACAGAATTAACTCCATTCACCGAAATTCAAGAGTGAACATGAAATATAAAGAAAAGCAAACATCCACATATAAATACGAGGTGTGTTCAAAAAGTAAGGTGACTTTGTATTTTCAAGATAAACTATTAATTTATTTATCAATATTTATGTTGTCCCCTTCAAAGTAATCCCCCTCAGATACAATACACCTATGCCAATCCTCAAAGCACTTCCCATAAGCACTTTTCGGTATAGCCTTGAGCTCTTGCAGCGATGCAGTCTTTATCTCTTCAATCGTTGCAAATCTCCGTCCTTTCATAGGTCTCTTTAGTTTTGGGAACAAGGAAAAGTCACATGGGGCTAAATCCGGTGAATATGAGTAAATCTGGGTCGTCGTTGACGTCATTCAATAGCTCTTGAGCGATGCTCATGCGACGGTTCTTTTGGTCAAAATTCAGCAATTTCGGAACAAACTTTACTGACACACGACTCATACCCAAAACGTTGGAAAAAATTTCATGGCACGAGCCAAGCGATATACCGACATCTTCAGCAACTTCTCTGATAGTGATTCGACGATTTTCCAAAACAATTTTCGTCACTGCTTGAACGTTTTCATCAGTTGTTGACGTGCTTGGGCGTCCAGAGCGAGGCTGGTCATTGGCATCTTCCCGGCCATCTTGGAAGAGTTTGTACCACTTGTACACATTTTTTTTACTCAGTACAGTTTCACCGTATGCCACTGTCAACATTTCAAGTGTTTCAGAGCACTTAATTTTATTTTTTACACAAAATTTGATGCAAATCCTTTGATCCATATTTTTCGATAGCAAAAAATAGCCGAGCTCGCAAAATAACTTGTAACTTTACGCCTCTCACAACCAAACATAAGAGGATGTTCCATTGAAACTTGGTACAGATGTTAGGGAAGAGTGTACCAATATAACAAAACAAAAAAATCGATAATCGAAAATATGTTGCCCGCGAAATTTGAAAAGTCTCCTTACTTTTTGAACACACCTCGTATTTGAATTCTTTACTATAATAATTTTGGTACTATTGTAAATAGTATAATAGTTTACTATTCATATATTCCTAAATTAGTATTAAAAGAAAACTACAAAATTACTATTAAATTAATTAGTCCGCTTTAAATCTATCAAATGTTCTATGTGGTTTTCATATTACTTTCAGCTTAACTTTAAATGGTGAATTAACAAAAATACCTAAGATACTCGTAAAGACACTCATTAGTTTCAGATTACTTTAAATATGTTGTAGTATTTTAAGTGCTTCTGCATTCCAAAGGCAAATTCCTTTTCCTACTGCAGCAAATAACTTTTAATCGACATCTTAGGAACCAACTCAGTTGTTGGGTCGATCCATTAGCTATTCTGCCGCACTCTAAATGTTATCTGTTATCATTTGTTTTTAATACTTGCGGCTAATCTGCTGGCATCGTGTTTTTTTGGCATCGTTAATCTCGCCATAAAATTGCCCTAGCTAACAGAGTTTTTGAACCAACAATTTGGACACTCTGCGTGGCCTAATCGTTGATTGATAAACCCCTGGACATGATGTGAACGCGGCAAAATCTTGTAACTGAAAATCGTAAAATCACAAGAAAAGCGTCCGAGATAAGCTCATAAAAAGTTTGAGCTTCATTCGAATGGCTTTATTTCGTTCACAATATTTTCTTGGATAGATTTTTAACGATTTCGGCCTAATAAGCAACAATTGGTCGAGGCTCTTGTGCGTTCTCTCTACGAACCAATCAATAGAACAACAGCAACTTGAACAACAATTTCCTCTTCTACTTGTTATTCATTTTCATTTTTTTTTTTTGATTTTGTATTTTGAATAGAAGTTGCATACTCGTATGTGCATTGCGAGGGGCGCGTTTATCAAAATTAATTGGAAATTTTCGTTGATTTTTAACGACTTCTGCGTAAAAGTCATTTGGAAAATGAGGCAGACAGACATCAGACATCAGACATGAGACATCAAACGGGGCAAGTTGCACATGTTGGGGACTGGCTGGCAGCCTGAACAGAGATCTCCATGTTGTGGGATCTGTGAATGGTTCGGCTCGCCTGTCACTTTTATGGCCTTACAATATAATTTCCTGTCAAGAGGCAGCCGGACGACCCAAAGACAATTCATAATTGCTTCCAAAATTTGTTTATAAGCGCACTGGGCGCCCCCCCTTCCCCCCTTCCCTCCATTCCTTGATCACTCCTACACACTATAGGCCGATATAGCCCCCTCGATTTGGTTGTCGACAACTTCATTTGAATTTTATGACAGACCAGGCATAAATATTTATGACCAGCACTTACAACAAAGTTAATTTATTTAATAGTTGCATGCGTACATCGCTCGCTGTCTTTTCGATTTTCATTTTAATTTTTTACGAGCGTCGAAAAAACTTATGAAAATATTTTGATAGCACCCCCCAACTCTCCTCTCTCTTCCACTCTAATCAGTTGTTGTTTTAATTTTAATGAGCACTGTACTGGCGCTGTGACGCAATGTTGCCCGAAAAGTATCTGCTGAAAGAATGTGTGTATCTAATTTATGTTGAACACATAATTTATTGAAAATATATTGCGCAAAGTATATACATATATATATATATTTATTTATTTCATATTTTGTATTCTTTTTTGCTTGACTTGCTGCACCCTACTCATTTATATAAATAAAATTCACAAATTGTTGTTCTTTACTCACTCGAACAATCAAAATATACAACAACGAGATATTTTGATTTTAATTGAAATTTACGAGAATCACTTGGGCAAGAAATCAATGAAGCGCACATTATTATTCTAGATTTTTCAGCTCACAAATAAATAATGGGGAGCAAACAAAAAAAAAAATAATAATTCAAATTCGAAATTCACACATTTTGAAGCACACACAAAGTGAAAACTTAAGACGTGCATAAACACTTCATTGGTTTCTGAGCACAAATAAATTCACAAAATATCACAAATTTAATATTCGTAGAAATGACCGAATAAATAACAAATAAGACACACTCACTTCAATTCCATTTCGCATTAAATAAGAAACAAACAATCAGTGTTGAACTGAGACTGAATTATGCAGTAAGCAAATATGAGTTGATGACTAGAAAATACCCTGAATATATATTGTTTAATGTGTTTGCTTATTTTATATAAAAAATATATAATAATTACAAAATATGAATCATAATGTAAACACAACATATTGTTATAGACAGAATATTATTTAAATTCAATCACTTAAATGAAATCTAGTTATAGGATCAGATGTTTCCTAAATACATTTTATTAGACAATCGAATTTTCGCCAGCCTGAAATCTGACAACCTAAAACATTTTCTCTTTGGTTTTGGACATTGTTTGTCAATCTAGGTTTTCATCGGCTTTGCGTGAAGTGCGGCAAATCGTGATATAGAATTTAATTTGAATTCTCTATTGCTACAGTAGAAGCTGTTGATGGATACACGAGATGCGGAAAGCGAAACGTTTATAAATGTATGTTTAACCTCTTTGTGGTGAGTGGAAATAAAACTATTGTTTGAACATTGAGAGCTAGACGTTGATTTTATTTAAGGATGCGGCTCATTGATTTTAGATTGCATAAATTTGTATGAACCACAAAATTATTTGTGCTGGCAAATTCATTTTGCATTCAACTCTTAAGCGTTTAATATTTAGTTCACAATATGTAGTTAGTTAAATAAAATATTTAGTCACTATTATAAAGTACCACAAATATAAAACAAATAAAAAATAACTATTGACGAGCGAGTTAGACTGAGAAATACCCGCTATACATTTTCAATAAAGTCATATTCTACAGATATACCGAAAATATACAAAAATACTAAAATATACCGGAACCTATATTTGATATATCGATATTATACGTGATATATTCAAAATATACTATAGAGTTCAAAATATACCAGATTGTCAACTAAAGCAACTAAGAACCAATTGCAGAAGAATTTTTTGCAATACAATTTTTATAGGATTTATTAGTGCTGTAGTTGTTATCATACATATGTATATGTAACATATATTCAATTGTATTTGCATTTCATATATTCTCATATAAACAATTAAAAGTGCACTAAGTGATTTGTATATTTAATTCTATTCAAAACAATGATAATTGCTAAACAATTTTGCACTGGCAAACAATTGCTAGCATAAATAAAAATACGGTTTTATTCATCAAATTGGAATTTACTTTCCATTTCCATAGTATTGGTGGAAAATAATAATTCCACGTTCGACTAGCACACAAATAATTGAAGTATAGGAATCCATAAATTATGCATTTTAGTAATAGCCACAACACAACACTTTTTGTTCGTTAGATCGGGCACAGCAACAAAATAATATAGTACTTGTGCTCGAACTCGGACATGCATAAATAAATAAAATGTTTGCTGTACACGAGTAAATTATAGAGAGAGGCGCCCGCCGTTAGAGGCCCGTTGAGGCCAAAGCGAAATAAATATCAAAATGAAAATAAAAATCATTATTTAAAGTGCGGACACAAAACACTGCAAGGCGTTGCCGCAGTCACAGCCAAACCCCCAAAACTCGACTCGACTCGGAGTCTGAGGCTGACTCCGACTCTGAATCTGAGTTCGAACACAATCTCCAGGCAGCCTTCGTCTGCATCTCACATCTCGCGTCGCGTCGCGTTGCCCATTATCTGACTGTCATGGATAATGATCAACCGTTGGCCACCGCCTTTGCCTTTTAATTAAACGCTGAAGCCGCTGCTGCTCGCTGCTTGCTGCTGTTGGGGCATGCACCACGATTTCGAGTCTTCAATCGCAATGCATCCGCGTTCGCGACGTGTCGGCTGCCTCTTTGACGCTTTTCCCTTCGTTGTCGTACACCCAAAATGAGTGAGAGATGGGAAGGGAAGGGAAGGGAAGGGAGAAAGAGTGGCAAAGATAAAGCGGTACCATTCAGGGACACACACAAAGAGCCAGCACACACACATAGTCGTGTTTGCCGCCTCATTCAGTCATTGCTTCATTATCCATGCGCACATCACTCAACGGACACGCAGCATTCGCGGCAGCAAAAGTCGAGAATCCCCCGGCAGTTGAGCGTGTTCTATGCTATCCATGGTCATCCATAGTCATCCATCTATATCCCCACATCCATTCATTTCAAACATCTGTCCAACTGTCCATGCTCGACCGTCTCGAAAATCAATTTTCTGCGTTTGCTGCGTTTTCACTGAGCTCTCAGCTTTTTTTTTTTTTGCTCTGTAGCACATCTTTCGTCATTTTATTATTTTCGAAAAAACACCAAAGAAAACAAAAACCAAAAAAATACAGAAAAAATAACGCAAATGATGAAAAAAATTTAATTTCGTTAACGTAAAAAATTGATTTGTTGTGCAATGCGATAGACAGTCGGAAAAAAAAAACAACTTTGAAGCTGCGAGACAAAAGAAACGTTTATTTGATCATATATTTATGCTTATACATAAGTATGTAATTATGTATATATGTATGTATATTCATATATACATATACGTTATTCTGCCCCTTTGGCGCTTAGTTGTAACCTCATCGTTCGGTTACACTTTTGAATACGGGCTAATGATACCGCTGCTCTGGAGGGAGGGGGGAAGATGTAACTTCGGCTGTGCTTTCAAATGCTAATCACACTCTTCATTTATTATCTGAAGCTTTTCAATTCGGTTTTCATTTACTTCTATTTTTGGAAATATCTGCTTTACATTTCTTAAATATCGATTATATGATGTTTTAAACATTAACAGTTTTCAACAAAATGAAAAAGTTTAAAAATTCTCAGAATATCAAAATAAATAATTGCAAAATAAAAATTTAATGATATTTACATATCTATTATACGTGATTGTTTTCTCTGAATTGAGGAACAATTTAACTAAAATCAAGGCCAAGTTTTTCTTTTCAATCAAACAGTTGGTGGTCGAATTCAGCACTTGAATTTTATTTTAATGCTATAAAAAATGCCTTTTCGAACATCAAAAGAAAACGAAACTAAACCAAAAGTTTGTACTTTAGGTACTCAAAGAAAAGAATAAAATATCATTCTTTTTTTTTCTTTAATGTCCATATATAATTTCCAATTTAATATGAACAACAATTTACGCAAGCATCCCAATATATAGTAAAAAAAAAAAATACAATGTACTATATATAGCATATAGCATAAAAATATATTTTATTTTAACTGACTAACTTTTTGAATTGCGAAAATAAGTCGTCAAAAATTATTATTATTATTTTTTTTTTTTTTTTTTTTGGTAATGACAAACTCACAATTCACTTTTCTTTATGGTTTGGTGAAATGTTATATTAAATTATATTAAATATTAAATATTATATTATTATTATATAATAAATACATATCCTTAAGGCCTTGGTCTGGCTAATTAATTGAAATAAGTAATTGCATTCGCCATTTAAATAAAAACAATAATCATAATATAATAGCATTTTAATTATGAAAAATTATTAAAAGATGCTTCCGCACTTTAATGAAGTTTACAAAAATAAGAATTAATCTATATAATATATATAAATCAACGTTAGAATCTTTAAAAGTGCAATCTTAAATGAAGTATTTTTTTTTCTAATCCCTCTTTACAGTGCTGACCCACATTTGCGTAGCTTCCCCTTATAGTTGAAAGCTTACGCCGTCACTGGATTTTACAATTGGTTCCCTATACGCTTTAAGTTTTTATTTTTTTCGGCTTTTGACTGGGCGTTAATGACTTTTGTGGCTCGTCGTCTTTTTTTTTTTTTTTTTGTTCGATTCAACGCCGGCAAACCCAGACAGATTTTTTTGTGAGTTGTGCATGCCGGAGACAACAAAAAGAAAAACGAAATAACAAAGCGCGTTTTTTGTCTTACACACATTTCGAGTTGAGAGTCTGAGGGGAAAAAAAAGTGGAATGAAAAATAAAACGCGCTTTGGGGTTAGCCTGAAGATACTTTTTAATAAGTTTTAATAACGCTGCCTCAGTTTGACTAATTTCAATTGTCGAAAATTAATTGAAGTTGCCGATGCCGAGATATATCAAAGGGTAAGTCCGCGACTCTCCTCGACTTGAATTGAATTGAATTCCCAGCTTGTTGCTGTCTCAATTGCAATTATCTGACGGTGCGGTAAATCTTAAGTTTCGCACACCCACGACTGCCTTCGCCATATGCCATATATCATATGGCGCTCCCTCTTGCCACCTCCACCTCCACCTCAGCCTCCACCTCCACCTCCGCCTCTGCATGTTAATAGCTGCATGCGTCACTTGCATCCTGGCGCATTGCAATCCACAAATCCGCAAAACCGCCTGCGCTTTTCCTTGTCTGTGTGGGCGTTTCCTTTGGTGTCTCTGTCTCAAGCTCCTCTCTCTTCTCTCTCTTGTCTCCTCCGTCTTGCGGCTTTCTGATTTATAACATTGTTTACACGGCACGCCAAAAATGTGATTTACTAGCCGCTGCAACTGGCCACACATGGGCCCATTTTATTGCCATAACTCAGGACTCACGCATGCTCAGTTTCCCAGAACCCCCTGCGACCTGAACCCCTCGCTTCGCCAATTTCTTAGGCCCCACAATGATGATGATGAATTAGGTAAATTTGTTGAACAGTCCGAGATATTTAACTAACTGTATAATAGCTGCAAAGACAAGTGTATTAACAAATATATCAACATGATTTACGTGGACAGCAATTTGAAACGAAAGCAGATGAAGTCTGACTTAGGCCGCATTTTAAAATGATTTTAAATACATTTAAATTTAATATATTGTGTTGCATACAATTCATTACAGAATAGATTTATATTTTATTTTCATTGCTTTTAATTCAATTTATTAAATATATGGAATATTTATTTGAAAACAAATTACTTACAGTGATATTCCTTGATTCATGAAATACTAGTAACGTTAGAATAAATATTCTATTAATATGCCCGAAATTTGATTCAAGGCAATTGTTTATACTTTTTAATAAAGTCGAGATATTCTACAAGATCCTTAAAAGTTGAAAAGTTAGAAAATTCAAAGAAGAGTTATAAAAATGCTCCCCAAAAAAATATTTTTAAAATGGCAAAATGAAAAGAATATCAAAATAATTACAAATACAAATTAAAAAATTCAAAACATTTTAAAACCTAAATTAAAGTTGAAGAATTATCTAAATTTTATAATAAAATAAAATGTTTAAACTTATAACTAAATAAAATAAATTAAATTAGCCAAATAACAATAACAACATTTAAAAATTAAGAAGGTTTTCATCCAATCTTAAAAGTTAGAACTTAACTCTTATTTTTGATACTTTATATAACTGAAATGCATTTTATTAGACTTAAATTATAATTGTTTAAATCCTTTACAATATGATTTATAAATAAAAATAATAATAATATCGAAATTAAAATAAAAATATAATTTAATATTAGAGTGATTTTTTAAATAGTATTGTAGTTAACATTCTCCTATATATTAGATAAACAATTTTATTTTAAAGAACACAAATTATAGCAGATTCCTGCGGTTCACTCAAGATTTTAGCTCGTCATAGAAACAGTTTTAATTGAAAATTTCAGAAACTTAAGCTTTTTGAGATTAAAGCATTCATGGCCTAGCTACATGGTGAGATTCTCAGAGAATGACGATTAGAAATCGGAATATTAAAGCATTCACCACTGACCGAGATGTTGTGGACTCGAACACAATTTGGCACTCAGAGCTTGGACTTGCATTAGGCCCAATTGAGTGACCGAAAAGAAAAGCTGCCACATTTTGGCATGTTTCACATTTTACGTACGAGTTTTGAGCTGCATTTGGTTTGCTAACGAACTGAGGACATCATTGCTCCGATTGTTGAAGTCGTAGTTGTTGTATGAGCAACTTGAATATGCTGTGGGAGCAGGAAATGTACCAAGTGTATCCGCAAGGAGCAGTCGGCAAGCGTTTCCTGTGTGCCATCCTCTGGTCTGCATCCGCACCCCTTTTGCCCACTTTCCCCCCTTTGCTGCACTGTCCAATGTGAGTGTCTGCTAGATGCAGATAACAGGCATATATGCACACACACACACGCACACACACATACACACATACATACATGCACTCGCTTGACGTCAAGATTTGCTTTGATGTCTTTTTCATGTACCGACCAAGTCAACCGAACCCAGGCGAGGTGTGGAGCGTCGAGGGGCTGCTTCTGCTGTTGCTGCTGCTGTGGGCTCCGCTTTTGGGTGCGGCTGCTGTTGCTGTTGCTGTTGCTTTGTCCATCTCCGTGTGGGTTGACAACAATTAAAAAGTGACGGGCCGCATTGATGATGATGATGATGATGATGACGTCCCCTCCCCTTTGCCCGTTTGGACGGGGTGTGGCTTGCTGCCAACTTAAGTAGGCAGCAAATACATGTACAAGTTGTATTCAGCAAATCTCTGATTTCCTCTCTCTACTACCCCTTCCACTTTTCTCTCTCGCGCTGTCTCTAAGCATTTCAATTGCCTTTGTTTATGAACAAATCTCCCGCCCACCCACGAGGCATTTTGCTGAGAAAGAAATGAGAAAAAAAAAAACCAAAAACGCTTTGAAGTTGAAACCGTCATCTCTTATACACTTCTCTTTCTCACTCGCTCACTTTCTCTGTAGCTGTCTCGCTTTCGCTTTGCCTGTTTTATTTTTGGAGCAATTTTATTAGCAAAGGGTTGGCCGAACGCTTTGAAGTTCAAGTATTGCGGCAAAGCATTGATATTTATATGTGTATGTATGTCTGTCTGTACGTACAACGAAATGAATTCAACTCACAGATGTACGAATGTATGTACGTATGTATGTATATAATGTACATAATTATGTCGTCTGTTTGGCACATCAAACATGAATCGCCAAAGCGTCACAAATTGAAATATCACATCAATTTGCCATGCGGCCGTCGCGCTTTTGTAATAAAAGTAAATAATAATTTAATAAAAGCCGCAAAAAGCATTAAACGCTGACGGCAAAGAACAAAGGGAACAGCAATGGCAAAGGCAACGGCAACGGCAACAGCTAAAGCCAAAAGGCCGACGATGCCGACAACAGCTGGCGATTGGCGGATGACGATGGAGATGGCGATGGCGATGGCGATGAAGATGGAGATTCAGATATAAACACGAATGCTTTGGATATCTCTTGTGTGTGCTGCAGAGCTCACGAGCGCCCTCTATGTGTCAGTGTCAGTCAAAGCGGTTTGCGCATGCGCCTTTTGCAGCTGTTCTTCTATCTCTCTCTCTCTCTCTCTCTCTGGTTGACCGCTTTAAATTGATTTGAACGAGCGCTAAAACTTCGGACAGCTGATAAGAGCAAGCCGACAAGGCAAACTTTTCGCACGGGTGGCACAAACATTCACAGTTGCCGCAAGCACCACACACATACAAAACAGGACAGACAGAGAGGCAGATAGACAGACTGACTGGCTGACCAGTCAACTGTTCCTCCGATTCGACTGTGTGATGGCGGCGGCGCACATCAAAAGCTGCTGCTGCAGTCCCCAGCCAACGAATCAAGCAAGCAACCAAGCAACCAGGCAACCATCCAACTGGCCACTGACGCCTGCGGGCCAAGAAAGCTCAATGCACATGAAACTGTTTTGCCGACCACAGTGGGCGAGGGTGAACACAGATCGTAGCTGCTTGGCTAATCAAGCATGATCATCATTATGATCATCATTATGACCATCATGAGCATCATCATGCGGCATTTACAGTTAGCTGGTCACACGTGGCAAATGCATAATGACAGAGTGACAGCAAAATTGCAAATCACAAAAAAAAAATCATTATTTTTTCGATTACAATCGATTTATGATTTTTCTTTTATGGCTGTGATTTCATTTGCTGTTAATCAAGCACTGCGGAGCCATCAAAGTTTATTATTGCGCATCGTAATTGCAATTGATAATTTAACTTTAATTTATAATGTGCTTACTTAGCCTAATTAGCGATCGCTAGCGTTAACTTAATAATCTCAAATGATTAGAAATAAAATGCATTAACCTAGTTATCGATCAACTTTAATTGTGCGTATACGTAATGTTCTTTTAATTGGTTAAATGATTAAAATGAGTATTATTAATAAACTTTAATTATTTTTTTTTGAATAAATTAAGCTAATAAATTAAAACAATAATTAAATATTAATAACATTCTTAGCAAATAAATGAATGTAAGCGATATGATAGAAAATAAATGCTGAAGTTGAGTTTCTTAAAAAAAAATAAATTAAATGATTATAAAAAAAAGTATGAGTATCTTATATAAGAAAAATAAGCATCTGTCTTTTCAGCATTAAAGACCATTCCTTCCCTGTTATACATATTGTATTTCCAACTTTTTCCATAGAAAAATATCAGTAAATATTATCAACTGGTTTATTTTATTATGTATTTACTAAATTAAAATATTATTTTATTTACTAATTAAACAAAGTAATAGAAAATAAAAAAGTGGTTTATTCCTTTATAACATTAAGTAATTAAATAGAAATGCATTTGTAAAAAGTTTTTGTCAAAACTAGCATACTAATTATAATACGAAACCTCTTCCCAATAAAAGCATAAAGTAGAATAATTAATTATTAGAATAAATTAATGAAACAATACAATTGTGATTAAATAATCAATTTATAAAAAGTTTGTATAAAAACTGTTATAATAATGAGAATTCGAAACTCCTTTCAGTTATAGAGATAGATGTCCTTTTAAAAGAAATGTCATAAATATTTCCACAAATTGTTTCTATGGCAGCCATTTCATATGCCATAGAACACACATCCCGACAAATTCCGATTATTCCGTTTGCATGCAAAACCTAAATTCCAGTTGTTGTATAAATTGACCCATTTGCTTCATACCATTTTGTTTGTTTTAAGCTGACTGAAAATTGAAATATCAGCAATCGCAGAGCATGGACTTCGTCCTATGCCATAAAAAGGAACTTTTGCTGACTCTGTTCTGTTCCGTTCTGTTGTGTTGTGTAAGGCAGTACTTTGATTTCTCACGGCTTTAGTATCCATTCCTCCACTCTACACACACTGTATATGTGTTTTTGTGTTTGTGTTGCGGCTGCAACAGCTGCCACTTTGTATCTGGTTTTCATTTAAGTTGCGGGCTTTTATGCAAATTGTGTTGTTGTTTTTGCGTGTCACCGAAATCAGTAAAAATTCTGTGGGAAGCTATAGTCCGCTCTTCCTCTCCTCCCCCTCCGGCGTCTCCACGCAATCGATAATGCAAATGGCGCAACAGCAGGCAAAAGCTTCAGCTACAGCTGCAGATAGCACTAATAGATACAGATACAACAAATTGTATCTTCTTGTCAGATATTCGCTACATGAAATTTAATTTGTGAATTATGAATTTTAAATCCCCCTCCCACTTCGCTCCCCTCAAACTTTACTTCACTTAAAATGAAACGGACACAAAGAGCGTGAGAGTGAGAGAGAGATAGAGAGACTGCACATGTTGTCCTAAGTCTTGTGTCCTGTGTCCTGCATCCTGTTTTGCTGCTTTGGCAAACTTTGTCCTTTTGTTGCCAGTTGCGTAACTCAAAAGTAATTAAATTGCAAAATGCACACACAGCCGAGCCCTGAGCCAAAAGCAAAGATAGGGGCGTGGCAAAGCAGCAGATACAATTGCTATGTGTGTGTGGCAAAAGTCAAGTGTTGCAAGTGAGGGGGAGCATGGCAACATGTTGACAGCTGCCCCCGCTCTGTTGTCCATGTCTAGGCAAAAGTTATAGTTATGATGATTGTTGATTTACAGTTTAAAGTTCTCCTCCCGTCTGTTGCGCTCTCTTTCTCTCAGTCTCTCAGTCTCTGTCTCTATTTCTCTGTGTTGTTCTGTGTTTTTGTGCTTTGCTCCCTTTGTGGCCTCGTGTAGCATGCAATTAATTTTGTAGCCAGCACTTCAAAGGCGCCACAAGCCGCTGCCTGAGCAACAGAGAAAGAGAGACAGAGAGAGAGAGAAGGGCTGTCAATGGGCCTTTGATGCAGTTGCTCGTTGCACCCTTCTTTCGGCTGCATGTTGTTGTCATCATCATTGCAGGCTGCCGACAGTCGCGCTAATGGTCGCTGCCAGCCAAGAGGGGAGAGACAGCGAAACCGTTGCGATCTCTGTTCCCAGCGGTAACCCGAGAGCTTTGGTATGTCAAAGTGTCTTCTCTGTCGGCTCCTCTGGAGAAGATGATGTTGCCGCTGCCGCTGTTGTTGCTGCTGCTGCTGTTGCGGCTGCTGCTGGAGTCGCTGCGCTTGACTGCATTGTGATGTCAATGTCAAGGCTTGACTTGTTACCTTTGTGGTTGTGACAATCACGACGTTGTCTCTGCTCTTCTTGGCCTACTCATTTTGGCCAAGCTTGCCAATATATCTTTTTTTATACCCGCTATCCATAGGGTAGTAGGGTATTCATACTTTGTGCCTCAAGGAAATGTATTCAACAGGCAGAGGGAGGCATCTCCGACCCCATAAAGTATAGATATTTTTGATCGGCGTCAACATCCGAGTCGTTATAGCCATGTCCGTCTGTCTGTCTGTCCGTCTACACGTATGAACACGTAGATCTCAGAGACTTTAAGAGATAGAGCTACAATACATACACTATTAACTACAATATTTATGATTGCTGAAAGTTTGATTCCAATCAGAAAAAAATTGTAGAGGTTATTAATGAAATTAGTTTGTATGGCAAAAACGCCAACTTTCTATTGGTCTTAGTTGCTTTAAACTGGTATATTCTGGCCTATATGGTATATTTTGATTGTAGTACTATATTAATATACCAAATATAGCCTTATACATATTTTTTTTATTTTATCTGTAAATTAATTTTCTATACTTTAAGAATAAAACCGCACTGTATTGCTATTACTCAAAATGGATAACGGGCATCTCACAGTCGATCAGTTTTCTTACTTGTTCTTCTTTTTCTTTTGCTCTTCATGTGGTAATTGATAACCTTGGCAATCGAGTGATGTACTTTGCGGCAGGATTAGATACACTGAGAGCATTCTTGATTGCGGTTTACAGTTTGCCATATCAAGTAGCCGCCTGTTTAACCAAAAATATGCGCATAAAATGGCTTCGAAATGCAGCAAAGGAAAAGTGCTGCTCGACTGTGGAAAAGTCAAACGAAAAGCATCCTCCACACACATATGCTTGCTGCATAATTACACTTTTATTAACATGCAACAAGGAGAAGCCAACTGAAAAATTGCCCCAGCTGCAGTTAGCTGTGGCGTCGTCCTCCTCTCCTCCACCATCTATCTCTCTCTCTCTCTCTCTCGCTCTTCTCGTTGCTGCCTTGCTTCCGCTGCTACCGGCAACAACTGCCAAAACCCAAACTGCTGCTGCTTCTGCTCCATTTCTATTGTGCATGTGTGTGCAGAGATGTGTGTGTGTGTACGTGCCTTGACTGTTGAATGCAAACAGGTGCCGCGCCAGCCTGCCACTTGTCCCAACGTCCCCTTCCCCCCGCTTTGCCAGCTCTCACTGTGCGCTGCATCCGTCGCATCGCATCACATGGCAGTCACATCCTTTAGAGACACTTGAGGCGCACTCGGCTTAAATGAAGTGCACACGCCGTCATGCACATCAAAGCGAGCCGACAGAGCCGCCGACGAGGCAGCTAATTAGACACGCCTCCATCGGCATCGCCGCCCGTAATTAACATTAACTGTTACCCACACACACACAAACACACTCACTAACACACACCCAAACACACACTCACTTTCATATGCTACCAAAAACTGTGTTTGGTTTTGGCTTTGTTTCGTTTTTGTTTGTGTCTCTTTAATAATATCCGCTGGGTGTTGGTTTTTACGCTTTGCTGCACACCCAAAAAATACACAAAAACAATGAAAATAAAACTATAAAGTGCTCATAAAATCATCAACAATAAAACTAAAAACAAAATATATGTGCATATGTGTATATAAAGATAATTACAGTTTCAGAGCATACCGAAATTTGTGGCTTTAATCGTTATTTTTGGTAGTCAATTAATTAAGTAATTGAAAAAGATTCATTTTTATAAAGTAGCGTAAGTGCAAACTTGTAGATTTAACAAAGTTTCTTTTTGCAAACAACATTTGAATAATTTGAGAGCAGAAAATATTAAATTTTATTATATTCATATGAATATGGGTAATTATCTGGGGAAAATGTCGCGTTCATAACTATTTAAGGGGAAAAACATTTATCTTATAGCTTTTGATTAACACTTTAATTATAGCTAAGATTTTTGGAACTACTGTTCTGTTTTAAGATAATTAAAAAAAATAAACGAATTCGTACGTAAATTAAAAATCGAACAAATTTATATATTTTACGGTAAAATAGGAAAGGTTCCCAAAATTAATCTTATGTATAGCGCAAATCCAGAACTATATGAATAACCTTTACTTACATATTTTTAATTTTGTTTCAGCTTATGTTTTTTCACTTTAGTGTCAGTCGCAAAATCTTACGTTAGATAATTACCCGTATATAATATTACGTAATTTTAATAATCTATGCAATAAAAAGCCAATTTAAATTTAAACTAATTTAAATTATAGTATTAAAAAAAAAATGATACAATGTATAAATTGAGAAATTAAGTTTCATTCCCAGAATGACGAAATGCAACACTTTTAAATATTTATTTATAATGAAGTTATGTCTCATGTAATAACAAAAAGCTTACCTCATAAGATATATAGCTGCAATGTGTATGACGGTTTCACGGCTGACTAAATTTCCAAACGAGACAGTATGAATAGATATTATATCGTTGTATTAGATATATGCAATTTGTCCAGTCAGAATAATAAAGGTAAATTAGTAGTTATTTTTTTTTGATATTTTGTTGTTTTACAAGAGCATGTTAACATATATAACTCAGGCAACTATATTATTCAGTCTTAACATATTTAAAATTTCACCGTAATTAACGTGGGAACCCCAAATCAATTCAATATGAAATCCAATTTCGTAAATTATGTTGTGCGAGCGAATCGTAGGCGAATCTAAGGCGAATCGCAATCGAATCGCAAGCGAATCGCGATTTATTCGCATTATTATTTAAATGATTTTTAAAAAAAAGTTTAAACCTTAGTTATTTAATAATACTTCAATTATTATGTATATTTAAATATTTTAAAAATATAACATAAGTTGTGTTTTCAAACATTTTCTCGCCCCGCGATTTATTCGCGCGCGAATCGCCTGCGATTCACCCGCGATTCGGTTGCGATTCACCTGCGATTCGCTTGCGATTCACCTGCGATTCGCCTGCGATTCGCTTGCGATTCGCTTGCGATTCGGTTGCAATTGGGTTGCGATTCGCCTGCGATTCACTTGCGATTCGCTTGCGATTCGCCTGCGATTCGCTTGCGATTCGCTTGCGATTCGGTTGCGATTCGCTTGCGATTCGCCTGCGATTCGATTGCGATTCGCTTGCGATTCGCTTGCGATTCGGTTGCGATTCGCTTGCGCTTCGCCTGCGATTCGATTGCGATTCGCTTGCGATACGCTTGCGATTCGCTTGCGATTCGCCTGCCATTCGATTGCGATTCGCTTGCGATACGCTTGCGATACGCTTGCGATACGCTTGCGATTCGACTGCGTTTCGCTTACGATTCGCTTGCGATTCGCCTGCGATTCGGTTGCGATTCGCCTGCGATTCGGTTGCGATTCGGTTGCGATTCGCATGCGATTCGGTTGCGATTCGCCTGCGATTCGCTTGCGATTCGGTTGCGATTCGGTTGCGATTCGGTTGCGATTCGCTTGCGATTCGGTTGCGATTCGGTTGCGATTCGCCTGCGATTCGCCTGCGATTCGGTTGCGATTCGCTTGCGATTCGCCTGCGATTCGGTTGCGATTCGGTTGCGATTCGCCTGCTATTCGGTTGCGATTCACTTGCGATTCGCCTGCGATTCGGTTGCGATTCGGTTGCGATTCGCCTGCGATTCGGTTGCGATTCGCCTGCGATTCAAACCAAAGTTCAAACGTTAGTTATTTAATAATACTTCAATTATTATATTCAAATATTTAAAAAAATTAACATAAGTTGTGTTTTCATACATTTTCTCGCCCCGCGATTCGCTCGCGATACGCTTGCGATTCGCCTGCGATTCGCTTGCGATTCGCTTGCGATTCGCTTGCGATTCGCTTGCGATTCGCTTGCGATTCGCCTGCGATTCGGTTGCGATTCGCCTGCGATTCGCTTGCGATTCGCCTGCGATTCGCTTGCGATTCGGTTGCGATTCGCTTGCGATTCGCCTGCGATTCGCTTGCGATTCGCCTGCGATTCGCTTGCGATTCGCCTGCGATTCGCCTGCGAATCAAACCTTAGTTATTTAATAATACTTCAATAATTATATTCAAATATTTAAAAAATTTAACATAAGTTGTGTTTTCAGACATTTTCTCGCCCCGCGATTCGCTTGCGATTCGCCTGCGATTCGGTTGCGATTCGCTTGCGATTCGCCTGCGATTCGCTTGCGATTCGCCTGCGATTCGCTTGCGATTCGCCTGCGATTCGGTTGCGATTCGGTTGCGATTCGCCTGCGATTCGCTTGCGATTCGCTTGCGATTCAAACCAAAGTTCAAACGTTAGTTATTTAATAATACTTCAATTATTATATTCAAATATTTAATAAAATTAACATAAGTTGTGTTTTCATACATTTTCTCGCCCCGCGATTCGCCTGCGATTCGCCTGCGATTCGCTTGCGATTCGCCTGCGATTCGCTTGCGATTCGCCTGCGATTCGCCTGCGATTCGCCTGCGATTCGCCTGCAATTCGGTTGCGATTCGCCTGCGATTCGCTTGCGATTCGCCTGCGATTCGCTTGCGATTCGCCTGCGATTCGGTTGCGATTCGGTTGCGATTCGCCTGCGATTCGGTTACGATTCGCTTGCGATTCGCCTGCGATTCAAACCAAAGTTCAAACGTTAGTTATTTAATAATACTTCAATTATTATATTCAAATATTTAAAAAATTAACATAAGTTGTGTTTTCATACATTTTCTCGCCCCGCGATTCGCCTGCGATTCGCTCGCGATACGCTTGCGATTCGATTGCGATTCGCCTACGATTCGCATGCGATTCGGTTGCGATTCGCCTGCGATTCGGTTACGATTCGCTTGCGATTCGCCTGCGATTCAAACCAAAGTTCAAACGTTAGTTATTTAATAATACTTCAATTATTATATTCAAATATTTAAAAAAATTAACATAAGTTGTGTTTTCATACATTTTCTCGCCCCGCGATTCGCCTGCGATTCGCTCGCGATACGCTTGCGATTCGCCTGCGATTCGCTTGCGATTCGCTTGCGATTCGCCTGCGATTCGGTTGCGATTCGCCTGCGATTCGCTCGCGATACGCTTGCGATTCGCCTGCGATTCGGTTACGATTCGCCTGCGATTCGCCTGCGATTCGCTTGCGATTCGGTTGCGATTCGCTTGCGATTCGCCTGCGATTCGGTTGCGATTCGCTTGCGATTCGCCTGCGATTCGGTTGCGATTCGCCTGCGATTCGGTTGCGATTCGGTTGCGATTCGGTTGCGATTCGGTTGCGATTCGCCTGCGATTCAAACCAAAGTTCAAACGTTAGTTATTTAATAATACTTCAATTATTATTTTCAAATATTTAAAAAATTAACATAAGTTGTGTTTTCATACATTTTCTCGCCCCGCGATTCGCCTGCGATTCGCTCGCGATACGCTTGCGATTCGCCTGCGATTCGCTTGCGATTCGATTGCGATTCGCCTGCGATTCGGTTGCGATTCGCCTGCGATTCGGTTGCGATTCGCCTGCGATTCGCTTGCGATTCGGTTGCGATTCGCTTGCGATTCGCCTGCGATTCGCATGCGATTCGCTTGCGATTCGCCTGCGATTCGCATGCGATTCGGTTGCGATTCGCCTGCGATTCGGTTGCGATTCGCCTGCGATTCGGTTGTGATTCGCCTGCGATTCGGTTGCGATTCGCCTGCGATTCGCTTGCGATTCGGTTGCGATTCGCTTGCGATTCGCCTGCGATTCGCTTGCGATTCGCATGCGATTCGGTTGCGATTCGCTTGCGATTCGCCTGCGATTCGGTTGCGATTCGCTTGCGATTCGCCTGCGATTCGCTTGCGATTCGGTTGCGATTCGGTTGCGATTCGGTTGCGATTCGGTTGCGATTCGCCTGCGATTCGGTTGCGATTCGGTTGCGATTCGCCTGCGATTCGCCTGCGATTCAAACCAAAGTTCAAACGTTAGTTATTTAATAATACTTCAATTATTATTTTCAAATATTTAAAAAAATTAACATAAGTTGTGTTTTCATACATTTTCTCGCCCCGCGATTCGCCTGCGATTCGCTCGCGATACGCTTGCGATTCGCCTGCGATTCGCCTGCGATTCGCTTGCGATTCGGTTGCGATTCGGTTGCGATTCGGTTGCGATTCGGTTGCGATTCGCTTGCGATTCGGTTGCGATTCGCTTGCGATTCGCCTGCGATTCAAACCTTAGTTATTTAATAATACTTCAATAATTATATTCAAATATTTAAAAAATTTAACATAAGTTGTGTTTTCAGACATTTTCTCGCCCCGCGATTCGCTTGCGATTCGCCTGCGATTCGGTTGCGATTCGCCTGCGATTCGGTTACGATTCGCCTGCGATTCGCTTGCGATTCGGTTGCGATTCGCTTGCGATTCGCTTGCGATTCGCCTGCGATTCGGTTGCGATTCGCTTGCGATTCGCCTGCGATTCGGTTGCGATTCGCCTGCGATTCGGTTGCGATGCGGTTGCGATTCGGTTGCGATTCGGTTGCGATTCGCCTGCGATTCAAACCTTAGTTATTTAATAATACTTCAATAATTATATTCAAATATTTAAAAAATTTAACATAAGTTGTGTTTTCAGACATTTTCTCGTCCCGCGATTCGCCTGCGATTCGCTTGCGATTCGGTTGCGATTCGGTTGCGATTCGGTTGCGATTCGCCTGCGATTCGGTTGCGATTCGCCTGCGATTCGCTTGCGATTCGCTTGCGATTCGCCTGCGATTCGCCTGCGATTCGCCTGCGATTCGGTTGCGATTCGGTTGCGATTCGGTTGCGATTCGGTTGCGATTCGCTTGCGATTCGCTTGCGATTCGGTTGCGATTCGCTTGCGATTCGGTTGCGATTCGCCTGTAATTCGGTTGCGATTCGCTTGCGATTCGCCTGCGATTCGCTTGCGATTCGCCTGCGATTCAGTTGCGATTCGCCTGCGATTTTTGAAAAAAAGTTCAAAACTTAGTTATTTAATAATACTTCAATAATTATATTCAAATATTTAAAAAATTAAACATAAGTTGTGTTTTCAGACATTTTCTCGCCCCGCGATTCGCCTGCGATTCGCTTGCGATTCGGTTGCGATTCGCCTGCGATTCGCCTTCGATTCGCCTGCGATTCGCTTGCGATTCGCCTGCAATTCGGTTGCGATTCGCCTGCAATTCGGTTGCGATTCGCCTGCGATTCGCTTGCGATTCGCCTGCGATTCGGTTGCGATTCGGTTGCGATTCGCCTGCGATTCGGTTGCGATTCGCCTGCGATTCGCATGCGATTCGGTTGCGATTCGCCTGCGATTCGGTTGCGATTCGGTTGCGATTCGCCTGCGATTCAAACCAAAGTTCAAACGTTAGTTATTTAATAATACTTCAATTATTATTTTCAAATATTTAAAAAAATTAACATAAGTTGTGTTTTCATACATTTTCTCGCCCCGCGATTCGCCTGCGATTCGCCTGCGATTCGGTTACGATTCGCCTGCGATTCGCCTGCGATTCGCTTGCGATTCGGTTGCGATTCGCTTGCGATTCGCCTGCGATTCGCTTGCGATTCGCCTGCGATTCGGTTGCGATTCGCTTGCGATTCGCCTGCGATTCGGTTGCGATTCGCCTGCGATTCGGTTGCGATTCGGTTGCGATTCGGTTGCGATTCGGTTGCGATTCGCCTGCGATTCGGTTGCGATTCGGTTGCGATTCGCCTGCGATTCGCCTGCGATTCAAACCAAAGTTCAAACGTTAGTTATTTAATAATACTTCAATTATTATTTTCAAATATTTAAAAAAATTAACATAAGTTGTGTTTTCATACATTTTCTCGCCCCGCGATTCGCCTGCGATTCGCTCGCGATACGCTTGCGATTCGCCTGCGATTCGCTTGCGATTCGCCTGCGATTCGCTTGCGATTCGATTGCGATTCGCCTGCGATTCGGTTGCGATTCGCCTGCGATTCGGTTGCGATTCGCCTGCGATTCGCATGCGATTCGCTTGCGATTCGCCTGCGATTCGCATGCGATTCGGTTGCGATTCGCCTGCGATTCGGTTGCGATTCGCCTGCGATTCGGTTGCGATTCGCCTGCGATTCGCCTGCGATTCGGTTGCGATTCGCCTGCGATTCGGTTGCGATGCGGTTGCGATTCGGTTGCGATTCGGTTGCGATTCGCCTGCGATTCAAACCTTAGTTATTTAATAATACTTCAATAATTATATTCAAATATTTAAAAAATTTAACATAAGTTGTGTTTTCAGACATTTTCTCGTCCCGCGATTCGCCTGCGATTCGCTTGCGATTCGGTTGCGATTCGGTTGCGATTCGGTTGCGATTCGCTTGCGATTCGCCTGCGATTCGGTTGCGATTCGCCTGCGATTCGCTTGCGATTCGCTTGCGATTCGCCTGCGATTCGCTTGCGATTCGCCTGCGATTCGGTTGCGATTCGGTTGCGATTCGGTTGCGATTCGGTTGCGATTCGCCTGCGATTCGGTTGCGATTCGGTTGCGATTCGCCTGCGATTCGGTTGCGATTCGCCTGCGATTCGCATGCGATTCGGTTGCGATTCGCCTGCGATTCGGTTGCGATTCGGTTGCGATTCGCCTGCGATTCAAACCAAAGTTCAAACGTTAGTTATTTAATAATACTTCAATTATTATTTTCAAATATTTAAAAAAATTAACATAAGTTGTGTTTTCATACATTTTCTCGCCCCGCGATTCGCCTGCGATTCGCTCGCGATACGCTTGCGATTCGCCTGCGATTCGGTTACGATTCGCCTGCGATTCGCCTGCGATTCGCTTGCGATTCGGTTGCGATTCGCTTGCGATTCGCCTGCGATTCGGTTGCGATTCGCTTGCGATTCGCCTGCGATTCGGTTGCGATTCGCCTGCGATTCGGTTGCGATTCGGTTGCGATTCGGTTGCGATTCGGTTGCGATTCGGTTGCGATTCGCCTGCGATTCGGTTGCGATTCGGTTGCGATTCGCCTGCGATTCGCCTGCGATTCCAGCCAAAGTTCAAACGTTAGTTATTTAATAATACTTCAATTATTATTTTCAAATATTTAAAAAAATTAACATAAGTTGTGTTTTCATACATTTTCTCGCCCCGCGATTCGCCTGCGATTCGCTTGCGATTCGCCTGCGATTCGCATGCGATTCGCTTGCGATTCGCCTGCGATTCGCATGCGATTCGGTTGCGATTCGCCTGCGATTCGGTTGCGATTCGCCTGCGATTCGGTTGCGATTCGCCTGCGATTCGGTTGCTATTCGCCTGCGATTCGCTTGCGATTCGGTTGCGATTCGCTTGCGATTCGCCTGCGATTCGCTTGCGATTCGCATGCGATTCGGTTGCGATTCGCTTGCGATTCGCCTGCGATTCGGTTGCGATTCGCTTGCGATTCGCCTGCGATTCGGTTGCGATTCGCCTGCGATTCGCTTGCGATTCGGTTGCGATTCGGTTGCGATTCGGTTGCGATTCGCCTGCGATTCGCCTGCGATTCGCTTGCGATTCGGTTGCGATTCGCCTGTAATTCGGTTGCGATTCGCTTGCTATTCGCCTGCGATTCAGTTGCGATTCGCCTGCGATTTTTGAAAAAAAGTTCAAACCTTAGTTATTTAATAATACTTCAATAATTATATTAAAATATTTAAAAAATTTAACATAAGTTGTGTTTTCAGACATTTTCTCGCCCCGCGATTCGCCTGCGATTCGCTTGCGATTCGCCTGCGATTCGGTTGCGATTCGGTTGCGATTCGCCTGCGATTCGGTTGCGATTCGCCTGCGATTCGCATGCGATTCGCTTGCGATTCGCCTGCGATTCGGTTGCGATTCGCCTGCGATTCGCTTGCGATTCGGTTGCGATTCGGTTGCGATTCGGTTGCGATTCGCCTGCGATTCGCCTGCGATTCGCTTGCGATTCGGTTGCGATTCGCCTGTAATTCGGTTGCGATTCGCTTGCTATTCGCCTGCGATTCAGTTGCGATTCGCCTGCGATTTTTGAAAAAAAGTTCAAACCTTAGTTATTTAATAATACTTCAATAATTATATTCAAATATTTAAAAAATTTAACATAAGTTGTGTTTTCAGACATTTTCTCGCCCCGCGATTCGCTTGCGATTCGCCTGCGATTCACTTGCGATTCGCCTGCGATTCGGTTGCGATTCGCTTGCGATTCGCCTGCGATTCGGTTGCGATTCGGTTGCGATTCGGTTGCGATTCAAACCAAAGTTCAAACGTTAGTTATTTAATAATACTTCAATTATTATATTCAAATATTTAAAAAAAATTAACATAAGTTGTGTTTTCATATATTTTCTCGCCCCGCGATTCGCCTGCGATTCGCTCGCGATACGCTTGCGATTCGCCTGCGATTCGCCTGCGATTCGCTTGCGATTCGGTTGCGATTCGGTTGCGATTCGGTTGCGATTCGGTTGCGATTCGCTTGCGATTCGGTTGCGATTCGCTTGCGATTCGCCTGCGATTCAAACCTTAGTTATTTAATAATACTTCAATAATTATATTCAAATATTTAAAAATTTAACATAAGTTGTGTTTTCAGACATTTTCTCGCCACGCGATTCGCTTGCGATTCGCCTGCGATTCGGTTGCGATTCGCCTGCGATTCGGTTACGATTCGCCTGCGATTCGCTTGCGATTCGGTTGCGATTCGCTTGCGATTCGCTTGCGATTCGCCTGCGATTCGGTTGCGATTCGCTTGCGATTCGCCTGCGATTCGGTTGCGATTCGCCTACGATTCGGTTGCGATGCGGTTGCGATTCGGTTGCGATTCGGTTGCGATTCGCCTGCGATTCAAACCTTAGTTATTTAATAATACTTCAATAATTATATTCAAATATTTAAAAAATTTAACATAAGTTGTGTTTTCAGACATTTTCTCGTCCCGCGCGATTCGGTTGCGGTTGCGATTCGCCTGCGATTCGGTTGCGATTCGGTTGCGATTCGCCTGCGATTCGGTCGCCTGCGATTCGCCTGCGATTCGCTTGCGATTCGCTTGCGATTCGCCTGCGATTCGCCTGCGATTCGCCTGCGATTCGGTTGCGATTCGGTTGCGATTCGGTTGCGATTCGCCTTGCGATTCGCTTGCGATTCGCTTGCGATTCGGTTGCGATTCGCTTGCGATTCGGTTGCGATTCGCCTGTGATTCGGTTGCGATTCGCTTGCGATTCGCTTGCGATTCAGTTGCGATTCGCCTGCGATTTTGAAAAAGTTCAAAACTTAGTTATTTAATAATACTTCAATAATTATATTCAAATATTTAAAAAATTAAACATAAGTTGTGTTTTCAGACATTTTCTCGCCCCGCGATTCGCCTGCGATTCGCTTGCGATTCGGTTGCGATTCGCCTGCGATTCGCCTTCGATTCGCCTGCGATTCGCTTGCGATTCGCCTGCAATTCGGTTGCGATTCGCTTGCGATTCGCCTGCGATTCGGTTGCGATTCGCTTGCGATTCGCTTGCGATTCGCCTGCGATTCGGTTGCGATTCGGTTGCGATTCGCCTGCGATTCGGTTGCGATTCGCCTGCGATTCGCCTGCGATGCGATTCGGTTGCGATTCGCCTGCGATTCGGTTGCGATTCGGTTGCGATTCGCTTGCGATGCGATTCGCCTGCGAAATTCGGTTGCATTCGCCTGTAATTCGGTTAGTTATTTAATAATACTTCAATTATTATTTTCAAATATTTAAAAAAAAAATTTAACATAAGTTGTGTTTTCAGACATTTTCTCGCCCCGCGACATTTTCTCGCCCAGACATTTTCGCGATTCGCCTGCGATTCGCGATTCGCGATTCGGTTGCTTGCGATTCGCCTGCGATTCGGTTGTGTTTTCAGACGATTCGCCTTGCGATTCGCCTGCGATTCGCTTGCGCGATTCGCTTGCGATTCGCCTGCGATTCGCCTGCGATTCGCTTGCGATTCGCCTGCGATTCGGTTGCGATTCGCCTGCGATTCGCGATTCGGTTGCGATTCGCGAATCGGTTGCGATGCGATTCGCCTGCGATTGCGCGATTCGGTTGCGAATCGGTTGCGATTCGCCTGCGATTCGCTTTGCGATTCGGTTGCGATTCGCCTGCGATTCAAACCTTAGTTATTATTTAATAATACTTCAATAATTATATTCAAATATTTAAAAAATTAACATAAGTTGTGTTTTCAGACATTTTCTCGCATTCGGTTGCGATTGGTGCGATTCGGTTCATTCGATTCGGTTGCGATTTTCGATTCGGTTGCGATTCGGATGCGATTCCGATTCGCCTGATTCGGTTGCGATTCGCCTGCGATTCGCTTGCGATTCGGTTGCGATTCGCTTGCGATTCGGTTGCGATTCGCGATTCGGTTGCGATTCGCCTGCGATTCGCGATTGCGATTCGCCTGCGATTCGGTTGCGATTCGCGATTCGCGATTGCGATTCGCCATGCGATTCGCCCCGCGATTGCGATTCGGTTGCGATTCGCCTGCGATTCGCTTGCGATTCGCCTGCGATTCGGTTGCGATTCGCTTGCGATTCGCTTGCGATTCGCCTGCGATTCGCTTCGCGATTTCGCCTGCGATTCGGTTGCGATTCGCTTGCGATTCGCTTGCGATTCGCCTGCGATTCGCCTTCGATTCGCGCGATTCGTTCAAACCTTAATAATACTTCATTGCGATTCGCCTGCGATTCGGTTGCGATTCGCTTGCGATTCGCTTGCGATTCGGCGATTCGCGATTCGCCTGCGCTTGCGATTCGCCTGCGATTCGGTTATTCGATTCGCCTGCGATTCGCCTGCGATTCGCTTGCGATTCGCTTGCGATTCGCGATTCGCCTGCGATTCGCTTGCGATTCGCCTGCGATTCGGTTCGGTTGCGATTCGCCTGCGATTCGCTTGCGATTCGGTTGCGATTCGCCTGCGATTCGCCTGCGATTCGCCTGCGATTCGCTTGCGATTCGGTTGCGATTCGCCTGTAATTCGGTTGCGATTCGCTTGCTATTCGCCTGCGATTCAGTTGCGATTCGCCTGCGATTTTTGAAAAAAAGTTCAAACCTTAGTTATTTAATAATACTTCAATAATTATATTCAAATATTTAAAAAATTTAACATAAGTTGTGTTTTCAGACATTTTCTCGCCCCGCGATTCGCCTGCGATTCGGTTGCGATTCGCCTGCGATTCGGTTGCGATTCGGTTGCGATTCGGTTGCGATTCGCCTGCGATTCAAACCTTAGTTATTTAATAATACTTCAATAATTATATTCAAATATTTAAAAATTTAACATAAGTTGTGTTTTCAGACATTTTCTCGCCCCGCGATTCGCCTGCGATTCGGTTGCGATTCGCCTGCGATTCGCTTGCGATTCGTTTGCGAATCGGTTGCGATTCGCCTGCGATTCAAACCTTAGTTATTTAATAATACTTCAATAATTATATTCAAATATTTAAAAAATTTAACATAAGTTGTGTTTTCAGACATTTTCTCGCCCCGCGATTCGGTTGCGATTCGGTTGCGATTCGCCTGCAATTCGGTTGCGATTCGCATCGATTCGCCTGCGATTCGCTTGCGATTCGCCTGCGATTCAGTTGCGATTCGCCTGCGATTTTTGAAAAAAAGTTCAAACCTTAGTTATTTAATAATACTTCAATTATTATATTCAAATATTTAAAAAAATTAACATAAGTTGTGTTTTCAGACATTTTCTCGCCCCGCGATTCGGTTGCGATTCGGTTGCGATTCGCCTGCGATTCGGTTGCGATTCGCCTGCGATTCGCTTGCGATTCGCCTGCGATTCGCTTGCGATTCGGTTGCGAATCGGTTGCGATTCGCCTGCGATTCGCCTGCGATTCGCTTGCGATTCGGTTGCGAATCGGTTGCGATTCGCCTGCGATTCGCTTGCGATTCGGTTGCGATTCGCCTGCGATTCGGTTGCGATTCGCCTGCGATTCGGTTGCGATTCGGTTGCGATTCGCTTGTGATTCAAACCAAAGTTCAAACGTTAGTTATTTAATAATACTTCAATTATTATATTCAAATATTTAAAAAAATTAACATAAGTTGTGTTTTCAGACATTTTCTCGCCCCGCGATTCGGTTGCGATTCGGTTGCGATTCGGTAGCGATTCGCCTGCGATTCGGTTGCGATTCGCTTGCGATTCGGTTGCGATTCGGATGCGATTCGGTTGCGATTCGCCTGCGATTCGGTTGCGATTCGCCTGCGATTCGCTTGCGATTCGGTTGCGATTCGCTTGCGATTCGGTTGCGATTCGCCTGCGATTCGGTTGCGATTCGCCTGCGATTCGGTTGCGATTCGGTTGCGATTCGCCTGCGATTCGGTTGCGATTCGCTTGCGATTCGCCTGCGATTCGGTTGCGATTCGCCTGCGATTCAAACCTTAGTTATTGAATAATACTTCAATAATTATATTCAAATATTTAAAAAATTTAACATAAGTTGTGTTTTCAGACATTTTCTCGCCCCGCGATTCGCTTGCGATTCGCCTGCGATTCACTTGCGATTCGCCTGCGATTCGGTTGCGATTCGCTTGCGATTCGCCGGCGATTCGCTTGCGATTCGCCTGCGATTCGGTTGCGATTCGCCTGCGATTCGGTTGCGATTCGCTTGCGATACGGTTGCGATTCGCTTGCGATTCGCTTGCGATTCGCCTGCGATTCGCCTTCGATTCGCCTGCGATTCAAACCAAAGTTCAAACCTTAATAATACTTCAATTATTATATTCAAATATTTAAAAAAATTAACATAAGTTGTGTTTTCATACATTTTCTCGCCCCGCGATACGCTTGCGATTCGCCTGCGATTCGCTTGCGATTCGCTTGCGATTCGCTTGCGATTCTCTTGCGATTCGCTTGCGATTCGCTTGCGATTCGCCTGCGATTCGGTTGCGATTCGCCTGCGATTCGGTTGCGATTCGCCCGCGATTCGGTTGCGATTCGGTTGCGATTCGCCTGCGATTCGCTTGCGATTCAAACCAAAGTTCAAACGTTAGTTATTTAATAATACTTCAATTATTATATTCAAATATTTAAAAAAATTAACATAAGTTGTGTTTTCATACATTTTCTCGCCCCGCGATTCGCCTGCGATTCGCTTGCGATACGCTTGCGATTCGCCTGCGATTCGGTTGCGATTCGCTTGCGATTCGCTTGCGATTCGGTTGCGATTCGCTTGCGATTCCCTTGCGATTCGGTTGCGATTCGCCTGCGATTCGGTTGCGATTCGCCTGCGATTCGGTTGCGATTCGCCTGCGATTCAAACCAAAGTTCAAACCTTAGTTATTTAATAATACTTCAATTATTATATTCAAATATTTAAAAAAATTAACATAAGTTGTGTTTTCAGACATTTTCTCGCCCCGCGATTCGCTTGCGATTCGTCTGCGATTCGGTTGCGATTCGGTTGCGATTCGCCTGCGATTCGGTTGCGATTCGCCTGCGATTCGCGTGCGATTCGCTTGCGATTCGGTTGCGATTCGCGTGCGATTCGCTTGCGATTCGGTTGCGATTCGCATGCGATTCGCCTGCGATTCGCTTGCGATTCGGTTGCGATTCGCTTGCGATTCGCCGGCGATTCGCTTGCGATTCGCCTGCGATTCGCCTGCGATTCGCTCGCGATACGCTTGCGATTCGCCTGCGATTCGCTTGCGATTCGCCTGCGATTCGCTTGCGATTCGCCTGCGATTCGCTTGCGATTCGCCTGCGATTCGCTTGCGATTCGCTTGCGATTCGCTTGCGATTCGCCTGCGATGCGGTTGCGATTCGCCTGCGATTCGGTTGCGATTCGGTTGCGATTCGCCTGCGATTCGGTTGCGATTCGCCTGCGATTCGCCTGCGATTCAAACCAAAGTTCAAACGTTAGTTATTTAATAATACTTCAATTATTATATTCAAATATTTAAAAAAATTAACATAAGTTGTGTTTTCATACATTTTCTCGCCCCGCGATTCGCCTGCGATTCGCTCGCGATACGCTTGCGATTCGCTTGCGATTCGCTTGCGATTCGCTTGCCATTTGGTTGCGATTCGGTTGCGATTCGGTTGCGATTCGCTTGCGATTCGCCTGCGATTCGGTTGCGATTCGCCTGCGATTCGCTTGCGCTTCGGTTGCGATTCGCTTGCGATTCGCCTGCGATTCAAACCTTAGTTATTTAATAATACTTCAATAATTATATTCAAATATTTAAAAAATTTAACATAAGTTGTGTTTTCAGACATTTTCTCGCCCCGCGATTCGCTTGCGATTCGCCTGCGATTCGGTTGCGATTCGCTTGCGATTCGCCTGCGATTCGCTTGCGATTCGCCTGCGATTCGGTTGCGATTCGGTTGCGATTCGCCTGCGATTCGCTTGCGATTCGCTTGCGATTCAAACCAAAGTTCAAACGTTAGTTATTTAATAATACTTCAATTATTATATTCAAATATTTAAAAAAAATTAACATAAGTTGTGTTTTCATACATTTTCTCGCCCCGCGATTCGCCCCGCGATTCGCCTGCGATTCGCCTGCGATTCGCTTGCGATTCGCTTGCGATTCGCTTGCGATTCGCTTGCGATTCGCTTGCGATTCGCTTGCGATTCGGTTGCGATTCGGTTGCGATTCGCCTGCGATTCGGTTGCGATTCGGTTGCGATTCGCTTGCGATTCGCTTGCGATTCGCTTGCGATTCGCCCGCGATTCGGTTGCGATTCGCTTGCGATTCGCTTGCGATTCGCCTGCGATTCGGTTGCGATTCGCCTGCGATTCGGTTGCGATTCGGTTGCGATTCGCCTGCGATTCAAACCTTAGTTATTTAATAATACTTCAATAATTATATTCAAATATTTAAAAAATTAAACATAAGTTGTGTTTTTAGACATTTTCTCGTCCCGCGATTCGCCTGCGATTCGCTTGCGATTCGGTTGCGATTCGGTTGCGATTCGCTTGCGATTCGCCTGCGATTCGGTTGCGATTCGCCTGCGATTCGCCTGCGATTCGGTTGCGATTCGGTTGCGATTCGCTTGCGATTCGGTTGCGATTCGCCTGTAATTCGGTTGCGATTCGCTTGCGATTCAAACCAAAGTTCAAACGTTAGTTATTTAATAATACTTCAATTATTATATTCAAATATTTAAAAAAATTAACATAAGTTGTGTTTTCATACATTTTCTCGCCCCGCGATTCGCTTGCGATTCGCTTGCGATTCGCTTGCGATTCGCTTGCGATTCGCTTGCGATTCGCTTGCGATTCGGTTGCGATACGGTTGCGATTCGCTTGCGATTCGCCTGCGATTCGGTTGCGATTCGGTTGCGATTCGCCTGCGATTCGCTTGCGATTCGCATGCGATTCGGTTGCGATTCAAACCAAAGTTCAAACGTTAGTTATTTAATAATACTTCAATTATTATATTCAAATATTTAAAAAAATTAACATAAGTTGTGTTTTCATACATTTTCTCGCCCCGCGATTCGCCTGCGATTCGCTCGCGATGCGCTTGCGATTCGCCTGCGATTCGCTTGCGATTCGCCTGCGATTCGCTTGCGATTCGCTTGCGATTCGGTTGCGATTCGCCTGCGATTCGGTTGCGATTCGCCTGCGATTCGCTTGCGATTCGGTTGCGATTCGCTTGCGATTCGCCTGCGATTCGCTTGCGATTCGCATGCGATTCGCCTGCGATTTGCCTGCGATTCGGTTGCGATTCGCCTGCGATTCGGTTGCGATTCGGTTGCGATTCGGTTGCGATTCGCCTGCGATTCAAACCTTAGTTATTTAATAATACTTCAATAATTATATTCAAATATTTAAAAATTAAACATAAGTTGTGTTTTCAGACATTTTCTCGTCCCGCGATTCGCTTGCGATTCGCCTGCGATTCGGTTGCGATTCTGTTGCGATTCGCTTGCGATTCGCCTGCGATTCGGTTGCGATTCGGTTGCGATTCGGTTGCGATTCGGTTGCGATTCGGTTGCGATACGGTTGCGATTCGCTTGCGATTCGCCTGCGATTCGCCTGCGATTCGCCTTCGATTCGCCTGCGATTCAAACCAAAGTTCAAACCTTAATAATACTTCAATTATTATATTCAAATATTTAAAAAAAATTAACATAAGTTGTGTTTTCATACATTTTCTCGCCCCGCGATTCGCTTGCGATTCGCCTGCGATTCGGTTGCGATTCGCCTGCGATTCGGTTGCGATTCGGTTGCGATTCGCCTGCGATTCGCTTGCGATTCAAACCAAAGTTCAAACGTTAGTTATTTAATAATACTTCAATTATTATATTCAAATATTTAAAAAATTCAACATAAGTTGTGTTTTCATACATTTTCTCGCCCCGCGATTCGCCTGCGATTCGCTTGCGATACGCTTGCGATTCGCCTGCGATTCGCTTGCGATACGCTTGCGATTCGCCTGCGATTCGGTTGCGATTCGCTTGCGATTCGGTTGCGATTCGCTTGCGATTCGCTTGCGATTCGGTTGCGATTCGCTTGCGATTCGCCTGCGATTCGGTTGCGATTCGCCTGCGATTCGGTTGCGATTCGCCTGCGATTCGGTTGCGATTCGCCTGCGATTCAAACCAAAGTTCAAACCTTAATTATTTAATAATACTTCAATTATTATATTCAAATATTTAAAAAAATTAACATAAGTTGTGTTTTCAGACATTTTCTCGCCCCGCGATTCGCTTGCGATTCGTCTGCGATTCGGTTGCGATTCGCCTGCGATTCGGTTGCGATTCGCCTGCGATTCGGTTGCGATTCGCCTGCGATTCGGTTGCGATTCGCCTGCGATTCGCCTGCGATTCGCTTGCGATTCGCTTGCGATTCGGTTGCGATTCGCATGCGATTCGGTTGCGATTCGCCTGCGATTCGGTTGCGATTCGCCTGCGATTCGGTTGCGATTCGCCTGCGATTCGGTTGCGATTCGCTTGCGATTCGCCTGCGATTCGCTTGCGATTCGGTTGCGATTCGCTTGCGATTCAAACCAAAGTTCAAACGTTAGTTATTTAATAATACTTCAATTATTATATTCAAATATTTAAAAAATTCAACATAAGTTGTGTTTTCATACATTTTCTCGCCCCGCGATTCGCCTGCGATTCGCTTGCGATACGCTTGCGATTCGCCTGCGATTCGCTTGCGATACGCTTGCGATTCGCCTGCGATTCGGTTGCGATTCGCTTGCGATTCGGTTGCGATTCGCTTGCGATTCGGTTGCGATTCGCTTGCGATTCGCCTGCGATTCGGTTGCGATTCGCCTGCGATTCGGTTGCGATTCGCCTGCGATTCGGTTGCGATTCGCCTGCGATTCAAACCAAAGTTCAAACCTTAATTATTTAATAATACTTCAATTATTATATTCAAATATTTAAAAAAATTAACATAAGTTGTGTTTTCAGACATTTTCTCGCCCCGCGATTCGCTTGCGATTCGTCTGCGATTCGGTTGCGATTCGCCTGCGATTCGGTTGCGATTCGCCTGCGATTCGGTTGCGATTCGCCTGCGATTCGCCTGCGATTCGCTTGCGATTCGCTTGCGATTCGGTTGCGATTCGCATGCGATTCGGTTGCGATTCGCCTGCGATTCGGTTGCGATTCGCCTGCGATTCGGTTGCGATTCGCCTGCGATTCGGTTGCGATTCGCTTGCGATTCGCCTGCGATTCGCTTGCGATTCGGTTGCGATTCGCTTGCGATTCAAACCAAAGTTCAAACGTTAGTTATTTAATAATACTTTAATTATTATATTCAAATATTTAAAAAAATTAACATAAGTTGTGTTTTCATACATTTTCTCGCCCCGCGATTCGCCTGCGATTCGCTCGCGATACGCTTGCGATTCGCCTGCGATACGCTTGCGATTCGCCTGCGATTCGCTTGCGATTCGCCTGCGATTCGGTTGCGATTCGCCTGCGATTCGCTTGCGATTCGGTTGCGATTCGCTTGCGATTCGCCTGCGATTCGGTTGCGATTCGCATGCGATTCGGTTGCGATTCGCTTGCGATTCGGTTGCGATTCGCTTGCGATTCGCCTGCGATTCGGTTGCGATTCGCCTGCGATTCGCATGCGATTCGGTTGCGATTCGCATGCGATTCGGTTGCGATTCGCTTGCGATTCGCCTGCGATTCGGTTGCGATTCGCCTGCGATTCAAACCAAAGTTCAAACCTTAGTTATTTAATAACACTTCAATTATTATATTCAAATATTTAAAAAATTTAACATAAGTTGTGTTTTCAGACATTTTCTCGCCCCGCGATTCGGTTGCGATTCGGTTGCGATTCGGTTGCGATTCGCCTGCAATTCGGTTGCGATTCGCTTGCGATTCGCCTGCGATTCAGTTGCGATTCGCCTGCGATTTTGGAAAAAAAGTTCAAACCTTAGTTATTTAATAATACTTCAATTATTATATTCAAATATTTAAAAAAAATTAACATAAGTTGTGTTTTCATACATTTTCTCGCCCCGCGATACGCTTGCGATTCGCCTGCGATTCGCTTGCGATTCGCCTGCGATTCGGTTGCGATTCGCCTGCGATTCGGTTGCGATTCGGTTGCGATTCGCCTGCGATTCGCTTGCGATTCAAACCAAAGTTCAAACGTTAGTTATTTAATAATACTTCAATTATTATATTCAAATATTTAAAAAAATTAACATAAGTTGTGTTTTCATACATTTTCTCGCCCCGCGATTCGCCTGCGATTCGCTTGCGATACGCTTGCGATTCGCCTGCGATTCGCTTGCGATACGCTTGCGATTCGCCTGCGATTCGCCTGCGATTCGGTTGCGATTCGCTTGCGATTCGGTTGCGATTCGCTTGCGATTCGGTTGCGATTCGCTTGCGATTCGGTTGCGATTCGCCTGCGATTCAAACCTTAGTTATTTAATAATACTTCAATAATTATATTCAAATATTTAAAAAATTTAACATAAGTTGTGTTTTCAGACATTTTCTCGCCTCGCGATTCGCTTGCGATTCGCTTGCGATTCGGTTGCGATTCGCTTGCGATTCGCTTGCAATTCGCTTGCGATTCGCTTGCGATTCGCTTGCGATTCGCCTGCGATTCGGTTGCGAATCGCCTGCGATTCGCCTGCGATTTATTCGCGTGATTTATGTTATGTTATGTTATATTTTTAAAATATTTGAATATAATAATTGAAGTATTATTAAATAACTAAGGTTTGAACTTTTTTTTTCAAAAATCGCAGGCGAATCGCAAGCGAATCGCAGGCGAATCGCGGGTGAATAAACCACTTACCATTCAACTGTGAATTTTAATTTGCATTTCATACATAATACTAACGCACAAAATAAAAATGTTTATTGGGTAATTTTGTTATACATATCGAACTATACTTTGATAACGCACAATATCATTTGCGGACTTTTATCACGGCTACAATCTAAACATAGTGTAAGCTAAACGTACGTATAAAATAACATAAAAAAAAACACTTTTAGGGGGACCACAGACCAACATATGTAGATGCATAAAACCACGCTTAACACGCTAGTTATTAGAGATGTACATACATATCTTATATATAAATACAGATATATGTATATATGTAGTTTATAAGGTGTGAAGTCTAGAGATATATCGTTAAGCCAAGCAATCAACTATCGACATGGCTATAAAAACGCTCGCTCCTTCGTGTCTTCCTGCGGCGATTGCTCTGTATGGGTCGAGTAAACTCCTTGATTAACGTAGAGTTGCAACGGCGATAACGTAGCAGATGGCGGTGGAGGTGGCGTCAAATCCAACGGCGTCGTCGACGCACTTGACGCTGTCGTGGGCGTTGTTGTCGAGCTAAAACTAGAGCTGCTCGAACGCGCCGATAACGATTGGGCAGAGCGCGTTCTTCGCAACGGTTCCGATGCACCGCCGCTTGTGCAGCTGCTGGGATCGCCGTAGCTGTGCATACGACCCACAGCCTTGAGTGTGGTGCGATATGGTTGCTGTTGATCCTGTGCCGCCTGATTGTAGTACGATCGACGCAGTATGCAGCACGTTGCCACAAATGGCACCGTAAGAATGCCACAAATGCCCAGCACAATAATCAGCAGCACATCAAGACCCTCCGATCGCCAAAAGTTAAGAGTATTCGCATGTGATTTCAGGAAATCAGCTCCACCAGTCTCCAAGATAAACTCAATATGATTGAGTGCTTTGGTCGACGCCTCCAAATTCTCGATATTCAAACGTGTCTTTAGCTTGGCCAATTCTTCTGCATAGCTGCTGTTAAGCGTTAGTTGTCGTATGCCATGCAGCAGTGCATCATACGCAATGGCCTCATAGCCCACAGTCAGCGAGGCGCCTCTGTGCTGCAAGCGCTTGGCCAGCACCACCTGCTCGGCCAATATGGGTATGGCAAGTATGGGCGTATTGCCCGCAATCGATTCCCAAACGCTTAGCTGACCACAGCTGCTAATAAACACCTTGACCTGCGGATGAGCTGAAAAGCCAAACAGATAATATTATGACACGCTCGGAGAGCTGGCCAAGAGCACTCACCTAATATGGCTTGCTGTGGCCACCAGCTGCTGATCATAATGTTCTCCTTCAGCGGCTGCACGAACTGCTCCGCTTCCCACTTGAGCAAGAAGTGAAACTCCTTGAGATGCGCGAAAACGTCCAGCAAAATGGCCAGTTTATCGCTGGGCAGCTGTGCTGTCTGCACTTCGGCACCCAGACTCATGTAAATGACGCCACCAGGCGCCGATTCAATAAAGGAACGTACATGCTGCAAGCAGATTATAATTAGTAATAAGAAAGTGAAGAAATAATATTATATTAATAGTTACATTTGGCACGGTTAGCTCTGTTGGCTCCAGGAGATGCAGTCCGCCCACTTCGAGCATGTTGGGCAAATAGGCACGAGGATAATCCATGGCCGGATGTGAATTGATCAATGCTAGACTAAGATTCTTGCTCAGCTCGCGATAATTGGGCAACTCCTGCACCAGTAGTTCAAAATGATTAGAGTAAACAGACTGTTGTGAGATCAGGTGGAAAAAACTAAAAGCAAAAACTAATGTTATGCAAAATAGTTGCTGAGTATTGAGGTAAAGGCTGCTCACTTGTAGGTCAGACGCTCGAATGTGCTCATCAGCGTGTTGGCAATGCGTTGACGCGTGTTCATGCGCTCGGTGAAGGGCAGAAAGTTGCTGGGATCCAGCGACGAGGATTGGGGATTGCCAAACATATTATTAAGCCAAGAGTTGGCACCGGTGGGACTGATAGCCACAGTGGGCACACCATAGTAATAGGCCAAGCTAAAAACGAGACACGTTATAATATATACAAGGAAGTTATTTATAGGAGCACACTCACCCTAGTAGCGCTTCACTTAGAAACAAATCCACAATGAGTAAATCAAACTTTTCCCCGCTCGTCAGCAGTTTACGTACTTGAGCATCCGAGAGCAAGAGATCCACATTTGTGGTGCCCGCATAGATCATACGCGTGAACCGTTCCATCACGCTCTGGGCATGCATCTGTTCTGCCTCGAAGCTCATGCCCATGTCCAGCCAGTTCTGCTTCAGATCTGGATCCCCGATGCGAATCTCTCGTATGTTCTCCAACGCTGGTTCACCATTATCATCAGCATCGTCGACAGCATGAGGACTGATGAGAGTCACTGAATGATTCTGTGGTCCGGCCACCAGCTGCTGTAGCAAGCGACGGCCAAAGAGATAATGTGATCGCCAGACGCTTGGAAACACGGCCAGGATGTTGGCGCCTGTTGCATGGCTGCAGAGCAGCCAAAACAACAACAGCTGCAGCAGACGCATCTCTTCGAGCAGTGCAATGAACCACACACGGATAAGTTCTTATGTGTGTGTGGGAGTGCTTGCTTGTGTGTGTGTCCTCGACTGTTCCAAGCTTGTTTTGCCTTATCCGGTTTGCACAGCTTCTTCTTCCCCTGCGACACTATTATTATTATCTGTTGCTGTGGCTGTTGTTGCTGCTGCTGGTGCTGCAACTTGCCTTCATTTTCACACCGCTTGGCTGCCGCACTTTAGATCTTACACAATCCTACATTGCGTTTTGCACCCTGCGATAATTAATGCAAATTAGTTTAATATCACGAAATCTGGTGTGCAAAGTGCGCAACGAAAGTGAAAAGAACACCGCAACAACAATAGAAATACGTTTCTGCCAGGGCTACATAGACCATGGCCCGCGTTCACAAGTGAATGCTCAGCGCCGTTCGTCATCGATATCTTTCGCGACTAGTAACAAATCGATAAGTTCAGCCTAAAATTCAAATTCCCCTCAACAATGTTGAAAACCGTTTCAAATTTATTTAATAATTATTAATAATTAAAACAAAATTTATAAACTGTTAAAACTAAGCAGTGTTAATTATATTTATATTTGTTGATTATTTGGTTCTTTTTAACATCGCCAAAAATATAACATTTCTAATATTCAAATGCTGCGTTTGCGCACCTGGCAAATCTTATCGTGTTTTATCGTAGCCTATCGATATTATTGCAATTTTTGCTTTCGCAATCAATTCTTATCTGCGGTAGTTACAACAAAAAATAAATATAAACAAATGCAGACTGAAGCGAATTGACATCAATTTAAATGCAATTGTGCTAAAGCAGACTACAAAAGGTACTCGAATTATTTTATTCTCAACTAGACAACAGATGTTGCATGTTGGCAGCCGGCAGGCAACAACAACAAATACATACAGCATTTCTTTCATTCATTTGGCGTATTGCCAAAAACTTGCAGCATTGAACTGCATTAGACGACAAAAAAATTCAGGCAGCCAGCTGAGCAACAACGACAACGACAACTACAACACCTGGTCGCAACTTATCGCCGTCGCAATCACGAACCTTCAGCCCTAAGTACACAACAAGCAATATAAAGTCGAATTATCGTTCAGACAGCTGACGAATTCGGTGGATAAACGTGTGCACATAAAACACAACAAGTATACGGCAATTGAACAATTACGTAAGACGCAATTCCAGACGATGCCAGAAGAAACATGTGAGTTTTTGCTGGTTTTCCTTGTTTTCCATCATTTACCTATAACTGAAATATTACAGCTGTTGCCAATATCGATGTGGACAAACCGCTGTACGATGTCAAGACATTTACGGGTCGCTTTCAGTACTATGCCTGGATGACGGATCCACGCACTGTGCTCCTGTCTAGCGATCGTCTGCTGCAAGCTAAGCAAATGGTGAATAAGTATCGTGCTGGAGAACCCGCCAAGGATTTGAAACCCTCTGAAGTGCACTATAACATGAAGCTATATAACTCGGCATTTCATCCCGATACGGGGGAATTGCAAAACTTTGCCGGTCGCATGAGTTTTCAGGCAAGTCGCGTGACTAATCGCACATCATTCTTGGCAAGCGTTATAATTTGTATTTTCTATTGTGTGCGTAGGTGCCCGGTGGCATGTTGATTACTGGTGGCATGCTGGCCTTTTATCGCACCGTGCCCGCTGTGGTGCTCTGGCAGTTCCTCAATCAATCCTTCAATGCGGTCGTTAACTACACCAACCGTAATGCCAACTCCCCCACCAGTGTGAAGCAGTTGGGCGTCGCCTATGTGTCGGCCACCACCTCGGCATTGATTGCCGCCATTGGTTGCAAGAACTATTGGTCCAAAAAGGCCACACCCATACTGCAACGTTATGTGCCCTTTGCAGCGGTAGCAGCTGCCAACTGTGTCAACATTCCCTTGATGCGTCAGAACGAAATCCTTCACGGTATTGAGGTGAAGAATGCCGATGGAGAGGTCGTAGGTCAGAGTCGTTTGGCCGCCGTTAAGGGTATCAGTGAGGTGATCTTCTCAAGAATCACAATGGCTGCACCCGGCATGGTGGTGCTGCCTATCATTATGCAGCGACTGGAGAAGTTGCCGGCCTACAAACGCATCAAGTGGATCAATGCGCCATTCCAAACGCTTCTGGTGGGCTGCTTGTAAGTGGCGTCTGGCGTATTAATTAATATGCTCTACTAATTGTTGATTTCGTATCGATTGCAGCCTGTGCTTCATGGTGCCCACAGCTTGCGCCATATTCCCGCAACAATGTGGCCTGGATACCTCAACAATGCGCACTTTCGAGCCGGAACTCTACGAGGATATGGTCAAGCGTACAAATGGCGCTGTGCCTAAGCGCGTCTACTTCAACAAAGGTCTATAAGTAAGGTAGTCAAATGGAAGTGGATCCTAGACAATAATGTGCTAGTTGTTGCTTGTCGTCGTCCTAGGCATTTACAAAGAATAGTCGCAACGTGTTCGTTTTGTTCCTTAACTCATCTCAGTAGACGTTAGTTATTAAGCCTAAAAGTATCTCACAATTTCAATGTTTTCTGTCTTGTTTTATGTGTTTTATATATCATTAGAAATTCAGCACACATTGTGTGCTATCAAAAGTTCAGAGCTACGGCTACAACGTTCAAGTTGTAATTAATTCGTTTTCTGTTTTTATGCAAAACTGTGCTACATATGTATATCTGATATTCAAATGTGTTTATATACTCACGATAAACAAAAATGTTTCAGATACAGTTTAAAATTGATTTATAGAACTGCCAGCTACAATATGTTTGAGGCTTTACTTTTGATATTTCAAAGAATTGTGATTCTTTTTAAGTTCTTGTCCAAGTGGAGATTGTAACCACATCCAGTCTTTGTCATCAATAGATTGTTTTATGTTTTAGATCAAATTTGTATTGTAATGTTCACTAATAAATAACAAAATACGAAAGTTGAAAATAAAAACTATGCAAATGTTTAGTAGCATTTAAAACGAAAACTTCAGATGTGTGTTGCGGGTTTATAAACGGTTTTATTAGGTATATTGTTTTGTATCTTGTATATGTATATGTATACATATATATGTATATATAATCATTTATATATATATATATCGTAATTAGCAAATCTTTGCGGAGTTTCTTCATTGGATTGTGTTGTAAAATTTACAAAATGTGCAAAACACAACTAGTTAGAATTATAATTATAATTATTATGTTCTTGGTTAAGTACGAGGAGACTTTATGTATTGTTTTTTGTTTTATTGTTCGACTATTAATCGGTAATTTTTACTCATAGTTTGTGCTCTTGTACTATACTACAACAAATGTTTTCGGTTGCTCTTATTTTCTCTTCGTTTCATTTCGTTTGTTTTTTTGGACATTATCAAGGTACAATTTGAATTGATTTTCTTTTTTCTTTATTCCATATATTTAAGTTTTTCGTTTTGTTTTTATTTATTTATTTTTCGCTTTTAATTTTCGTTAAAATGTTGGCACTGTCGCAAAATTCTAAACATTGATGAAAAAATTCAACACTCAGATATACAATATACAATATGTAAAATTGTGTGTGTGTTACTTAAGTTTAAAAACGCACTCCCGCTCAGCTGCCACGCCCCCAAAATGCAATGGGGCGACTTTATAACAAATGCGCTGCCAAGCAGCTAATTTCGTTTCCGTATATTTTTACATGTAAAATGTCTGAATGGAAAATGCAATTTTCAATTTCCAAATTCCTTTTCATACACTTTAATTTTCAACTCGTTTCGCGCACAATAATCAGCAAACATTTATTTATTCTTTTGTTATTTAAGTTTAATAATCGTGAATTATTTACTTTTTCAAAATGGTCAACACACAAATTATTCGTATTCGTATGTTCCGCAATGAAGGGACTTTATAGGGTTTATTTAATTCTTGCAATTATTTTTTTTTTTGTTTCTTACTGACTGAGGCATTTAACAATTAAATGGCTTTGATTGCAAACATTTAAATGACTTATTTAAGTTTGCATTTCAATGGGCTCAGAATCCGTAGGGTTTTAGGCAAATCGTGTGCGCTTACAATGAAGGAACTCGTTCCGTTTTAGCTGCCTTGATTTTCTTAATTGTTTTTATCAATATCAAAAACGTTGTCCACACATTTTGTGATTTAAAAACATCAGACTGTTTTGTCATAAACCTTGCAATGAATCTGTTAGTTGGAAATTGCTTATAAACCCAGCATTAATAAGACAAGTTTGGATCGGGGGCTGTCAAATATTACACGAGCTCCTTAACATCGAGATTATTAACTTGTTTTTTTCTAACAAATTTGTAATAAACTCTGAATTTGGTTTTATTTGGTTTTCATTTGTTTATTGTTTACACCAAGTTTAAATACAAATTATATCAGCACGGTTGACGGCTGACAAAATCTTGCAGAGCTGTTGATAACAACAAGCGCGTCATACGTGACGTATGCGTTACCTATGTCAAATTCCTGAACTTACCATCACAAGTATTTCGACTGTACTGCACTGTGGTCATCTGACTCACTCCTCCACCTTCACCTCCACTATAAAATCTGTACAAACATTATCAAATTCAACTCCCGATCTGTTATTCCATCTCTTGATCTTCCATAGTCAAATGTTCTTAGTCTCTTCGAGCCAAGTCTCTGCTTTGCCAAGCTCGACGCCTTGCCGAACTTTAGTTCTACAATTTAATCTTCAACTCTTCGGTACTTATTTTCGTTCGTTTCAATAGATTTCGTTTCTATTGAATGTATGTTTGTTTCTTCCCCATTTTTATAATATTTTCTTTTGCGCACAGCCTTTTTTTCGAAATATTTCTGCTTTGTATTTTACATTTTCTTTCATTAATTTATTTTTGTTTTCTTTTTGAATGGTCACCTTATGAACCATTGTTATTCGTGATGACGACACCTGATAAATTTTTGTACCAACATTCATCAAGGACTTGCCTTTTTCTTCTTCATCTTAATCTTCTCAATCTTTGCACGTTTCAACGTTCGTTTTTTAGAATATATTTTTCAATTTGTTTCTGTTTTTTTGTTGTCTTTGTTAAAACTCTTATAAGCTAGACAAAAATTAAATATTGCAAAAGAAAAAAAAAAACCAAACAAGACGAACAAACCGTTAATTAGGCGCGCCTTGAGGCATTTTTTTGTTTGGTTTTTTGTTTAGTTATATTCAATTTTAAGTTTCTCTTTTATGCTCTGCCTCCAATCTTCGTCAGTCCCCCGAGGTCGTGTTTCTGACATTTTCATCTTCTTTTTGTTTTTTTTTTTTTTTGCGTTGCTCAAAATAATAATAAATATGTATCTGCTTCATCTTTTGTAGTTTATTTCGCATTTTTAGTATTTAATAATCTGCTTGCAACTTCAACTTTTGTGTGTATCATTTTTACATTTATATGACTTGGCTTTTGCATATATTTATATCATAGAATATATATATATATATAAATGGTTTTCTTAATCAAATTGTTTTTCGTTTCTTTTGTATATAACAATTACACATTTATTTAGTAAAATTAAAAAAAAACTATGCGCCTAAAAACAGTTTTGTAAAGTTTAAACTTTATAAATAACGCGATTTCATAATTCTGTTTCTGTTTTGTGTATTTTCTCTTTTTGTATTATTCATTTATTATATTAATATTATTCCATATTCAACTTGTTTTGACTTGGCTTAGGAGTTAATTACAAACATGTACATAAGGTATTACAGTATATGTATATATATATATATTTGTATATGTATGTAGATATATTATATATAAATATATTTCATATATTCTTTTAGTGGTTGTGTGTGTTTGAATTATTTTCCATTTGCAAATTACTGCGAGACTATTTCTTAATTCAATTTTGTTTTTTCTTTCGTTAGACTTAACTAGAAATTATATCTTATATTTATAGTTATTTTAGATTATTTTTTATGCTTCATATGTATGCGTGTGTGTGTTTGTTTGTGTTTGTGTTGGACAACCAAAGTAGGAAAAAGAGTTTTGCTTTGTTTTCTGTTTTGTGTTTGTTTTGTGTGATTAGACTGGATTTAAGCCGATCCCTGCTCTTCGCACTTGCTCTTGCGGCCATCCTCGAGGACGTTGACTGGGACCAGCTCAACTACTGAAACAGCCTCGGCTGTGGTTGTTGTGGACGTGGAGGAGCTGGTGGTGCTGGCCGGCGACATGTTGTCCGCATTGCCCGGTGGCGGCGAACTGGTCGCAATTATTGTTGTTGGCGAGTCCTGACATTGATGATGACTACAACTGGGTGGCAGCACAAAACTCTTCCCCACAAGCTGATCTCATTTGAGTTCCGTATCCGATGCCGGCGTCCAGCGATCGAACTCAATGCCCGAATCCGGTGACACGCCCGTTGCCTTGGCCAAATGTGCGGCCATAAATCCGCCCGTTTGCATACACTTGCAGTCGGCTGCAATGCAATTGCATGAGAATTTCGAGCCTGAGCGACCGCAGCGGGCGGCACCAACTAGACTGGGATTGGCACTCAACGTTGTGGCCGAAGAGCAGCTGGCCGCTGACGCCACCGACGGACTGCCGCCCTCGTCCATGGCCTGACCGTCGGAGCAGGAACTGAGACGCAATTGGCTCTCAAAGGACTGCAGCTGATGCATGAAATGGAAATTGGGCGACACGTCCGGTTTGCGTGCCCGCACCAGCATAAAGGCATCGTTCAAACTGAGCGCCCGGGTGTGCATCAAATAGGCGAGCGTCACCGTCACTGAGCGCGACACGCCCGCCAGACAGTGAACCAGCACTGCCGAATTGGCACGACGAGCTTCCTCTGCAAAAACGAATACATATTAGCAATGAATTAAAAAAGAAAATATCTGTTAACTTACCTATAAACTGTATGGCGGCTGGAAAATGCATGGCCACATCCTGGGAATAGTGATCAGTTATGGGTATTTGTAGATACTTTATGACGCCCAGCTGCTCAAACTCATTCGGCAAATCGGGTGTCACATTCAGCACATACTGGAAAATCGAAACGAAATATGATTAACAATTGTTTTTATTTAGAATTCATTATCTTTGAACTTACTTTAATGTTGTACTTTTGCAAAGCATTCGAGTCACAGCTGTGTGAGGCGTTGCCCAGAAACAGGCCGGGCACTATTTCAACGGGCACCTCATTGAAATTATGATGATGATGGTGATGATGATGATGTGTGGTGCTCTCGCAGTCCGAGGATTCACCGGAGCTGCTACATGCCGAATCGGAATGTGGCGTGGAAATGCGTAGCGATCTGCAAAATAAAGTTGTAAAGAAAAATGGTTATAAATTGTCGACATAAATGTGGAACAGTCAGGAGAATACGAGTAGTAGCGAACACTCTATTCAAATAAATAGGCTTCTTTATGTTGCATTAGGTTTTAGGTTACCTATTAAATAAATAAATAAAACTCTTGGCTGCTGCTTTAGTAATAATTCATTTAATGAATTATATAATTATAATTCATTTAATGTGATGAGTTTATTCCCAGTTTATAATAGTAAAAGTTTCTTTACAATTCTTGTAGATAATTTGATCACATTTAAATAAAAGTTAAAAGTAGTAATAGAAAATTACTAGTGAAGAACTAAGTATCCAATAATTAGCTATCTTTAGTTAATACTTTTTAAACAGATAAATCGATCAATAAAGATAATCGGTTTTCTTCGAAGGCGATTCTATCTCTAGTTAAAAATGTATCTGCTTTAAAAGAAGCTGAAGAAAATACAGCGAAAACCAAACCAAAAAAACGAATAATTCTATCGCTAATTAAGCATTGCTTTAAATAGACATTGAGATTTAAAAATAGCAATAAGAATTTAAATTCTATTGACTAACTTTGCGTAGTTTTAAAAATTTTAATATTTGAATTACGAATTTCAGTCTTAAATAACAAAATATGTTGTGTTTTATAAGCGTCAGTGGATGTTGTCACTAAATAGTAGGAAATTATTCTTTTATTGAAATAACACAAAGAATTCCCTATTGCAATGAGATGAGCCAGAAGGACCAAGGCCTTCAGACTTTTTTAGGAAACAATCTTCAATGATGTCTAATTAATATTACTTTAAAAAGAAATAATGATTAGCGATTACCAATTATTATAATTGAATAACTAAAAGAAAAAGTATTTCTTTAAAGTATTTCTAACATCAAATTTGTGTCCCGAATACTATAAAGATAGTTTCAAATATTATGTCATCGAAAAACTTACCTCAGACCCATCAATTGATCGGCCTGTGTGTTGCGACTAGATTCCATTTCTTTGCTGTGCGCCTGGTTGTCGTCCTCACACCATTCCGGAAATGCTTGATGAAAACTGGAGAAGCCATCTGCAAGCACACACCGAAAAAAATAGAGATACATATGAAACATTAGATACAGATATAGATACTGAGTGAGATACAGATACAGATATAGATATGCAGGATAAGTTTACTTTTGAACTATGCGGTAAGTTTGTGTTTCGTTTTTTGTTTTGTTATGTTTTTTGTTTGGCTTTTTGTACGCTTGAAAAATATTTCGTTATGCTTGGCCAAGTGTGGCCTTTTGGTCTATGGGTAAGACAACACCTACAGCAGCCACTCCCCTCTTCCCCCTTCCTCCTACCACCTCCCATGAATGTGTTGCTGTGAAGCGTGCGTGAAATTCTTGCAGTTTGTGCGGCTCATTCATAAAAAGAAAGACGCAACGACTTTCAATTAGAAACGGAAGTGGCCGCCATACGAGACCAGAGAAAGATAGAGAGAGAGAAAAGAAAAATCGCGGCAAAACGGAAATGCTGTTTCTATATTTATGCACAAGTATCGCATAAGCCGGCACACAAACTACGAATACGAATACGAATATGAGTATGAGTATCTATTCATCCATCCATCCAGCCTACAAGTATGATGACTCGCTGCGAATTGTCATAACACAAAACGGAAGCTTACAATTTCCTACTTGGCGCATAATAAATGCGATTCCGCATTTGAAATTGAGCAAACAGCACAGCACAGTACTGGGAAAAGCCAACACACACAAACACACACACAACAATAGCAGTAATAAGAAAGAGCAAGCAGTCGTCGGGTCAACGGGTTGTATACGTATTCAACGCCTTGCCGAATATGCGGGCAAACTTGCAGCAGGTAAAATGTAAGTGGGGAGAAGCAATTTCTCGACCCGCACAAGTCTCCAGAGCACTCCAAGAAACAAAATCAGCATCAACATCAACATCAGCAGCAACAGCAACAGAAGCAGAAGAGCGATCCAAGGGCTATTGGAATACTCAAAACTGCATTTGATGGCAATTTCCGTTGCAACAGAAAATAGTGGAAAATTGTATTACACAGACCAGCTTTCCTCCCGCACTCTCTCTCTCTCTCTCTGTCTGTTTTGTAGCCCATTTCAAAATGCAAATAAACCGATTGACATGAACAGGACACAAAACGCGGAGAGCGACGTAAGGATGGAACTTCGTCTACATATGAAAATTGAATGCGGCTGAAGTGGCGTTAATAGAAATTGGGATATTTCCAATTTTGGACATTTAATCGATGAGCCAAAGCACTGTCAGTTCTGAGAACGGATAAGGTCGTGTCTAAAGTCTGAAGGTAGTTGAAGAACTCTTCACATTGAGCTCGAAATAAAGTATGTTCAATATGAAGAAATTTTAAAATATTTTCAGTATTTTAATTGAAATACACATCAGACTTTAGGTTTTCATTAAAATTATACGGTTTCAATTTTAAACTTGAGTTAAATTAAATATCAGTATTTTTATATATCAAGTCTTAACTGTATTCAGTATTTTTAAATTCTGAACAATTATTTTCAAAATTTCAATTGAAATGCATTTTAAACTGTATGTTTTAAATAAAATTATATGTTTTCTGCATCTCAATCCACATACAATTTCAATTTAAAATGTTTAAAATTTCAGTACTTTTTAAATATCGATTTATAACGGTGTTCAGTATTTTTATATACTGAAAAACTATAATTTTCAGTATTTTAATTGAATAACACTTTAAACTTTTAGTTTTTAATTAAATTAGATGTTTTCTGCATTTCTTTAGTATTCTTTAAAACCTTATTCTTAACTGTGTTCAGTATCTTTAAATACTGAAAAACTAGTATTTTCAGTATTTTAACTGAAATACACTTCGAGTTTTCAATTAAATTTGATGTTTTCTGTATTTCTTTAGCATTCTTTAAATACTAATTCTTTACTGTGTTTAGTATTTTAATGCAAATACTATTTCAAATTTTGGTTTTCATTTCAATTACATTCTTTAAATTCTGAGATTTAAATGTTTGACATATTGAGTTACTTATATTCAATTTATAACTTATCATAGTAACATATATAACATATAGTATAATAGCTTAATACTTCTTTTATGAATCTATTGAGCTTATTGATATGCAGTTAACGCCTTTTGGCGGGAAATTGCAATTACTTAAGCGTGGCTACCGCAGAAGCATGCGATAAACAATATATTACTAAGTTGATATTTCATTGGAAATACATTAATTTCATTGCTTTCAGCAGAAGCTTCCCGCATGCTAAAATCGGCTAAACTTAGTCAGCTACAGTTGAAATATATGTATGTGTTTTTTGCTGTTGTTTCGAGTTATTTTCGAGCTTAATTTGAGGCTGGCTTTCTACCCACATGTGGCGAACTCTGGGGCACAGCGTTTGGCAATAGAAATTGTTTTTATAAATAGAAATTTATTTGATTTTCAATTGTTGTTTTGGCATAATTTGCGCGTGTTGCTCTTCCTGTTTTTGGGGAGTCGCAACGGACGTTCGTTGTACGTGTCCGGCAGTCTGCTTCAGTTCAACCGAACGTATGAAGGTTGTTCCACAAAACGATTGCGACTGCAACGCACACACACGCCTGGGAGGGGAAGGTGGAGGGGGATGTGAAACCTGACCGCAGGCCAATTGCGAGTAGGCAAATTAATTAGCCTGGCCACCCAATTGGGCAGAAACTACGATCCAAAACATAATACAATGAAAAAAAGCCCCTCATCCAAATAGAAAAGTGTATGAAACTCAAGTCGAGCGACCGCTTGTCTAACTGTTTACGCGACAATAGTGCGCCTACGTCATATCCGTTGAGAGCGAAAGAGAAAGAGAGACAGAGAGAGAGAGCCCGTTGGGGACTAATAACTAGGCAAATGTGAATGAATAGCGCTTCAATGCTCTGTGTGTGTGTGTGCGTGGGCGTATTACATGTGCATGTATGTGTGTGTGTGTGCTGGGTGCTCAAGTTAAGGCACAAGCAAAGTGAGCTAAAAGTTACTTAACTCACGTTTTTGCACCTTGTAGACAACTCTTTGCAAACGGGCATAATCAGGCAGTCAATAGTTAAGATCGAAAAAGATTCTAGATTGATATTCTATGCCAAAATTCATATACAATAAGTAATACATTTTTGGAAATAAGATTCACTTTTCATTTAAGTTCAAAAATAGTTAAAAATGTAGATTTGAAAAGAATATGTTATTTTTGTGGATATAATTTCAAATTTGCAAAAAACTACAAATATAAAATATTTAGAAATGAATTTCAAATTTGATATTTTGTACTAAAATTCATAAAATAATTTGCGAAGAATTCTTTAAATTTTTAACAGAAACTTTTTTTTTAATTTCACAACTTAAATAATTATCTTTAAAATGGAAAAAACCATATTAAGTTTTCAGAAAAGTTAAAAAAATATTCAAAATTGATATTGATAGGTAAAACTAATATTAAAATTGTTGAAACTTTTATTAAATTTATTGTAGATAAAATAAAGACAACATTCAAAAATGTGAATAAACAAATATTTTTAGAAATAAATTTCACTGCTTCTTTTTAGTTCAATAATAGATGGGATTCGATATTTTATACTAAAATACCTAAGTAAAGAATACTCTGTAAGAAATCCTTTCAAAGAATTCACTATAATTTTTTTAAATCATGCTCCCATTTTTAAATATGAAGTAGGTAAAAAGCCGAAGAATTTAAAAAAACTAAAAAACTAAATTCTACTTTTTGTTGAAGAACTCAGCCTGATCTTCTGACTCCCAAATATTTGCGCATTTTTTGAATGCAGCGCCATTGACAGTCGAGCAGACGCAGCAAAAGCTCAGCAAACTGGACGTGTTCTTGCTCATTCTGTTATTTTTGTATTTTTTAACTCACAGACAGACAGACGGGCAGATGGACAAATAAACAGGCGCGGTAGATAAGGCAGAGACAACAACAAAAAAAAAGTAAAAATAAAATCAAATGAAATAAAAGCGATAAAAATTATAAACAAACAAACAAATAAATGGCAACAGCAGCAGCGTCGCAGCGAAAACAATGAATGGAAAAAAGACACGATTCCCTCGCTATCTCGTTCACTCTCTCGCTCTCTCAATCTCACTGCATATGTCAGTCTCTGTCGCACTCTCTCGCGAGAATATGTTATGGAAAAAGAGAACGAACTGCGACGACGACGACGACGACGACGACGGCGACTTTTTCGCCAGTTGTAAAAACTGCCATGTATTATTTATAATGTTATTTGGAAGTGTGTTTGTTGTTGTTATTGTTATTGCCTTAATAAATAAATAATCCAAATTTTGCGCTTAGCATGACAAGCACATCCCGTGGGCGGTGGCTGAAAATATTCCAAAAACAAAAAACACAACAAAAAAAAAAACAAACTCGAAACTCAACTAGCCATGGGTGGGAGACTTTTGGAGTTGTAAGCAGAGTGAGGTTAGAAACCAAGTGGGAGAGTGAGAGAGGAGTGAGGGAGAGGGGGACACACACTGTCAAGCTGAAATCCGGTTTTAAAGCCCACAATAGACACAATGACAATAAATAGGCAATATGTATGTATTTTAAGTAGTTTGCGCTTCTCGCGCAGCTCACAAATTGTTAGTGTTATTTATTTATCTTTATTTTTTTTTTTTCAAGTTTACATTTTTCACGTTTTGAAGGTCGTTTCCACAGTGCTCTTGTCATCATTGTTGTTGCTGCTTTTGCTGTTGCTGTTTATTGTGTGAACTCATCAATGAAACAATACACAGCGAATGCGACAACACAAAACTGTATACTTAGAGAGATACTATATAGCAGATATAGTATATACATATATGTGTATGTTGATACAGCAGAGGTAGACTTATATGGTGTGATAAAACACTTGCGAATATTCATTCGCATTCATTCATTGTGAATATGAATGACGATAAGAGATTGCGACCTTTGAAATTGCTTTTCTTTTTAATTTTGTCAACAATATTTTGTGCATAGTTTTTGCTTCAGCTGATGCTTCAATGCTAATGGTGTTGGCAATTAACTTTGGCTCTGCATTCTTATATTCTTGCGTTTGCCACTCAATCAATCAATCAATGAGGCTGTAATCAATCAACTTGACTATTTAAAATGTCAACTGATTGCGGTGGGCGAAGCAAAAAACAATAAAAGGAGAGCGACACATAAAAACATTGTGTGGCAATTTCTTAACAAATTAATTTTACAAGCGCGCTGCTGACAAATGGCAAAAAAAAAAAAAAAAAGAAAAAGTCAAAGGCAACGGCAATGGAAACGAGGGAAAAGCCCTCGAAGAAAACGCAAAGTTAACTCAACAACTTTTTGTTGTGCAATGCATTAAATAAATTCTCATCAAAGGCGGAAGTGGCAGCGTCATTAATATGATTTTGCCTTTCGCCTTTCCATATTTTTTAAACCTCCCCCGCACCCCGCCCCCTCTTGCATTTCCCATTTGTTTATACGGCGGGGCAGCTAAAAAAAATGTTGCTCCAAAAATAAGCACAGCCAACGCTGGAAAATTTGGGGCGTCTGTGGAAATGTAAACAAAATGGGGCCATTTCGGGTTGTTCCTTTGCGCTTCTCCGTATTTTTTGTACACTTTTTTTATATTGTATATGCGAGTATATATATGTTTTTTGTACGACAAATACATGTGTGCATATCGCCCGATTATCTGTCGAGTGTTGTTGTTGTTGTTGTTGTTGTATGATGCCCCATTCTGAGTTCTGAGACCGCCAGACTCGAGACTCGAGACTCTGAGTGTGACTCATTGACAAATAGCATTGAACTGCAGGCGATGTTCGCCGTTTGTCGGCTGTTTCATTCATGGAGCATGGAGCCAGCCGTACTATATACTTGCTTCTTATGTATCGCTATATACATATATATACACGTATGTATATATATTTATAGTACGCGCCATTGTGCAACACATGGCTGACTGCATTTGCTATGATCGAGTGAGTGAGTGACTGAGGGGAGCACAAGACGGAGCGGGACGGGGGGCTGGGAGGAGTGTTGGCTTTGGGGTGGCATATGCATGAACGCATAGGCGGAAGCGTGCTCAACAAACAGAACACCGCCATGGCCACACACATGGCGTATGCGTAATATTGATTTTATTCCTCGTTCATATGCATGTGTGTGTGTGAGCCAGTGTATGTGTGTGGTATCCACAAACAAATCCTTATGACAAACAGAGCAAATGCGTAGCTAAACAGCAAAAGAGGCATTATCGAAAACGAAAACTATTTGGAATGCATTTAACAACGGATTCCATGGCATCTGCTCATGCATGGCATTAAACCATTAATACACTCTATATACTTTGGGCATGCCAAGCGGCCATTATTCCATTTGAAACAGTTTCAGAATTTATGTGGAAATTCCACTGAAGCAGAGACCACAACAATGCAAATGGGAGTAAATGTATCACATCATCAATTATTTCGAACGAATTGCATTTCGATAGCAAATTTGACGTCTGTGCATCGCTAGTTGTGGTCATCGATTAAACTCGCGCTGCGATAACACCAAATTCGCAAACCGATAACTTTGCCCACACACATCAATTAAGCAGTGTGTGAGTGTCAGTTTGTGTGTATGTATTGCATGTGGATTCCATTCCACTGTTTGGCACTTGACGTAACGACGTCGACGTCGACATCGGCAGTTACAACAGCAGCAGCAGCGACAACGACAACAACGCCCACGCGACATAAACACAACGACAACAAGGAGAACAAGCAAGCAAAGCCGCTGATACCACCTACGGTCATATTACCAAAAATGAACGTGGCTTAAATTGTATTTGCAACAACAACAACAACGGCAGCAGCGGCAGCAAACAACAACTACAACGCGCATAGCACAACAGAAAAAAAAGTAACCAAAATTCTACATAAAGCAACGCCCGCGCTCACCAAAAATACTTATTGGAAATGAGAGAGGTGCGAAGAGAGAAAGAGAGCGAGAGTGAGACAAAGACACAAAAGCGAGAGCTCAGATCTGAGCTCTGAGTACAAATTTTAGCATAGACAAAAACCGGCGCACAGCTTTTGCTTATATTGCTGCTGTTGCTGTTGCTGCTGCAGTTGGTGGACTTTGGGGCGTGTACACCTGTTATACACACACACATACACATATACACAAACATTGGCACACAAACATAATTGCTGAAAATGAAAGAGAGTTTGCTTTTACATAAGCCGATGTTGTTTTTGCTGGTTGCTGGTTGCTGCTGCTTGCCTTCAAAGTCGAACGCGGCGCCCAAAATGCCAAAATGCTTTTTATGAATGAATGCGCAGCGAAAGAAGAAAGAAAAAAACTATGCGCACATGGTGAAAGAAAGCAAAAGATAAAAGGCAAAATGGCAACGAAGAGTGAAATGGAGACAGAGAGACAAAGTGAGACAGCACGACGACTTTGTGAATAACGGACAAAGCTTTGCACGCAACTATTTGTTAAATGGCAATTTTGCATTGAAAATGAGACGCACACACACATACAAACACAACAAATGCGACAAATACATGTGTATAACAAATGAGGAAAAAAGTCATGGCCCCGTATTTGTGTGTGTCTTTAGTGTCTTTCATTCCATTTCCATGCCATTCATGCATTCAATTGAATTCGTTGCCACATTTTTAGTCAATTTAATGCAATTTGCACACAGCAACTGTCAAAGCGAGAGAAAGAGAGAGAGGGAGAATGCGAGGTGAGCTTTAAAGCTGACAGCAAGCGGACGTTCGACATAATTTCCAGCAAACTGCGATGGCTTCCGCATTGGCAAAGCTGAGCTGCTGAGATGCGAAAATGCCGCTCGTCAGTTGGTCAGTCGATCTGTTGCACAGCCTCTTAACTAGTCAACCACTCGTTCTACATTGTTGCACATGCTAATCACTGTGCCACGTTGCAAGTGTGAGAAGCGGCAAACAGTAGCGACAAAAGCTGCGAGAGAACTTTAAGAATAATTGAGGAAAAGAATGCTATTAAATTTTCCAACTATAATGATATATTAACTAATTTAAAAAATTAGTTATCTTTAAACTTAAATAACAAAATGTAAGTAAATTCTCCCTAGAATTTAGTTTTCAAAAATTCTTAAACTAAAAAATCTTATGAGCTATTTCTGAGAATTTTTCCTTGCAACTCTTAACTAATTATCGATTTCTGAGCATTTAAATGCCGCATAGATAACATAAATTAATCCTTTTTCTACTTGACGTCATCTAATTTTTGCTATGCCAACCAATCATAGACTTAAATTACAACTAATCCCAATTTGGCTTATTTCTAGCGAAACTTTCGCTTCATTTAATATTTCCCAGTTGGCTTAAATTGCCATCGAGTTCTTTTGATGGCGTATTAAGAGCGAGTTTACTGCGTCGCATAAGCAAATATCTTTCGGCGTTTGCCAAACAATTAAAGCACGTTAGCATAAAAACCTCCAACCATCAACGATAGACCCAAAACATTTAAGACTAATGACAGAGTTTATAACATATTGCTTTTGTTTTTCTATTTTTTCTTGTTTTTTTATGTCTTTGTCGTATACGCAATATTTGAGGGGGTTTATATTTGTAACTGTTGTCGTTGTTGTTGTTGCTCATCTCGTGGCTGCTGCGGTTCGGCGTGTTATTCTGGACAAAATGTCAAACTGCGTAAGCCAATCAATCAAAATGTAAATAAGCAAAAAGGACCTATTTTTTGGTGGGTATCCCCCCCAATAGAAGGAAGGGAGGGAGGGAGGTCGTCGGGTCTATCTCTCTATGTAGGTCCTGGCCTTTGAGCAGCTATAAATAACACGGAGCAGCTTTCGAGGTATTAGTCGAGAACGTCCTGCGGGACCTTTTTGCCTTGGCTAGCTAGCTAGCTAGCTGGCTTTTTGGCTGTGCGTTCTGAAAGCTGCCGCACATTATTAATTAATTATGTATAATTTTGTAATTGCATGAAATTTGGCAACATTGCGCCCTCCAACCCGACGCCCACGCAAATTCACCCACACAAACTTTACAGTGCCGAAATGATACAAAAAAAATGTAGTTGAGCTAGCAGGAGAGAAAGAGGGAGGGGAAGAGAGAGAGAGAGCATAAAATCCTGGATAATTGAAACTCTGTTCGTATCTCTCACAGCGAGAGAGAGAGAGAGCGAGCATCTGTAGCTGTAACTGTTAAACGTTGTATCTACAGCAGTAAATCTGTATCTGTATCTGCATCTGCAAATGTATCTGTATCTCTCTGTGTGTGTGTGTGAGTTTCCGAATGTTTTCGGCAGTAAGTGGTGATTGGGGCTGGTGGAGATTGGCAAATGGGGTCAAGTTTAATGTGCAGCTTCCTGTTGCTGTTGCTACGATAATTGCAGATGGATTAGCTCTCGCCTCGTTGCCTCGCCCGGGGCATGCAACAAGTGCAGTGGCAAAAAGCGAGACAGAGAAAGAGCGAGCGAAAGAGAGTGAGAAGGAAATGCCAGAGAGTTGGAGTCGCATTTTATATCAAATTTATTGATTTTCCGTTCGGACATTTCCGTTGCTGAGTGCCCCACGCGCCAGTTATGCAAACGACGCCAATGTACGACTTGCAGATACCCTGTAAACGTTGTCGCTTTGTCGGGAAATAGCTGCAAGGCTTTTCAGTTCACGGACTAATGCATAACAAAGGGCAAAACAACAACTACAATAATAATAACAAGAAAAAGTACATGAAGAGGAAGAAGCAGAGCATACACAGTAGCAGTTCCAACCATCACCATTTACTCAGAATGCGCCGCCATTGAGCAACGTGCCCAGAATTTCATTTCGAAATGAAATGGCAAAAGCGCACAACAACAACACGAAGAGGAACGAGAACACGAAGAAGCAGAAGACAGCAAAAGCAGTAAAACAGCAGTCAGGGAAGGGGAGGGAGGGGAGGGGCGGCATTTATAAATATTGCATTCGAGGCAGATGAAAACATGAATTGAGCAACGAATGTGCAACAAAGGACCAAAGCAACTCAGCTGAATTCCGTCGAAGGCTGTTAAAGCTTCTAAAGAAATGAACGCAGCACTTAGCAATACTCTTGAATAAGATTCCATTCCATTCTTTACGCTCCTAATAAATGAAATTCCATTGTTATCTACGCATATTTCAGGCAGTGCATTATTAGTTTGAAAAGTAAGTTTCTCATTAAATTCCAACATTACTTTGTATAATGCAAATAAGCTATTTCTCTAGTGGTTTTTGGTTTCCTCAACATTTGCTTCACATAATTCAGCTAGTTTTAGAAATTTCCGTTCTGAATTCCATTAGTTTAAAGTTCCATCATTTGCATTCTCATAAAGTTAACTTGAACCCAACAAAAAATGCGTTACGATAAATTTCAATAAAATATAAATTTTCAAAAGTTTAGGGACAATATTTTCGGTTGCCTTTCGAGCTGCTCCCAAAATGCAGAGAATAGCAGCACAGCAGGAGACGTTATGCGGGGGAGGAGGAAAGGGCGACGCAACAGGATGGCAACTGTCAAGGGGGCAACAGGAATGTCATTGAATGCGTACCACGAAGCAGAATGAGCAGAGCAAAGAGAGAGAGTGAGAAGTTTGAGCGTTTGCGTTTGTGTGCGAAAGCATCGAACAGAAGCAGCAAAATATCAGCGGGGAGTAATATAGTGCAAACACAAAAACCAAGCAACCTTAAGATAGAAAAGGAAATCTATGATTGGTAATGTTTAGACCACAAAAAAATACAATTAATTATCGATATATTCACGTGTGGATCGTAGGTTTGCACACGTTACAAGACGAGTATTCTGCATTTATTATGGCACACACACACTCTCTCCCTCTCTCTCTGTCGTCTTTCCTTTCCCTCTTGGCTACAATTCCCGTTACAGATCTCACCCATTTTTTCCCCATTCATTTGAGCGTCTACTAACAAGAACAACAAGAGCTGAGCTCAAAACTGCATTCATCGCTTGCCTTAAGCAGAGACACGAACCACGCACACACGCACGCACAAAACACGCATACCACAAAATACAACTTGCATTAAAAAAACTAACAAACAGAATCATTGTCGCTCTGTTGCTATCCCATTCACACACACACTCGCACTCGTACCCTTTTGCTCCATCTTCTGCTTCCACTTCTTCTTCTTCTGGTAGCTGCTGCTGTCTCGTTTGGAATCCGCTGCTAATTTGCACTTTGATGAAATGCGTTCGTTCATGTTGTCGTTGTTGTTGCTGCTGTTGTGGTTGCCTTCGCTTGCTGCTGTTATTACTGTAGATTTATGCATGCAAGCGCACAGCGACGTCTACAACAACAACAACTTTCAGCTCCATTTCATTTCGATGCCGCCTTTTCACACAACCACACACACATACATGTGTATACTTGTATGTGTGTGTGTGTGTTTGTCTTGCTCCTTTTTTGCGCCGCAGCACAAGCATAGCAAATTCAATCGTTCTTGTCTTCGCTTTATATTGTTTTTTTTTTTTTTACTTTGTTTGCTAATTCCAAGAATACAACAACAATTTACGCGTTCGTCGGCTCCCCCGCCAAGGCAGGCGAGTTGCTTGGAATAGGGATAGGCGGCAACATAAGTGGGAGGGAGAGGACCAGAGTCAAACGTCGTCGTCGACGTCGTCATCGTTTGTATTTCACAATGCGCCACTGATTCCTCGACTCTTTGACTCTTTCCCCATTCTGCGCTTTTGTGTTTATGCTATGTGCAACAGCAACAACAGCGACAGCAACAACAACAACAGCAACGCCCTGGAACTTCCGCTGAAATCATGCGAGTAACGCTGAGGTATGCAACACTACAAAATACCCCAACACGCCCTCGCACTTCTTTTTGCGTACTTTTGTGATTTTGACCGGAAGTCAGTCGCCTCGTCGTCTTTTGCCGTCAATATTTTTTATTTTGCAAATATTTGCACACACTGTTTGCCGTAAGAGTGTGTGCGTGTGGCGGTCGGTCGATTACACAGCCTCCGCTATCGCAGGTGGCGGCTCTGAAGCAAGTCAATGTGGGTCTCGCCGTTAGGCGGCTGCTTAATTAAAACCCACACAAACTTTGACCCAAATCCAGCGACAAAAATCTTGTTGTTGTCTGTCTGTCTAAGCAGCAGCCGTAGGCCGAGAGTATTTCGACCAACAAACCGACAGACCAACAAAACCAAAAACCCAACCAACTAACTCCAACTGTTCCGTTCCAGCTGTCCAATGTTGTCAAATGATTTTTTTCTTTTCGACTACCTTCATGACAACGTGTGTGTGTGTGTAAGAGTGTGCGAGAGTGTGAGATTGCTGTATAAGACGCCAACGTAAGTGATGCTGTGTCTGTCTGTTCGTCTCTGTCTGTCTCAGTGTGTCCACTTTGCATGTGGGCAGCAGCAGCATTGTGGTTGTTATTGTTGTTGCTGTTGGTGTTGGTGTCAACGCCGAAACCTGTGTGCACAGTGTGATGATTAAGCTGAAACTCAAGTGTTTTATTATTTTTGTGAATGATCTCTCTCGCATTAAATTCTAGGGTTAGCCAAATTCAATTTTGGCAACTGGTATGACACATGAAAATGTCGCTGAATAAGAAATGCAATTTTCAGACTGCAACTGTTTGCGCACTACTGTTTGACTAACTCTCTCTCTCTCTCTTTCTCTCACTCTGAATGCAATTCAAATTCAGCCGAAAAAAAACTCAGCTATGCATTGCTAACATATGTAGCCAAAGGCGTTTGCGTATTTTTTTTCGGTGAAGGCAGACGAGTTACAAACTGTTGTAGGAGCTTTTAGGGGAGAGCGAGAACGAGAACGAGCGCAGCATCGTCTGATGAATTATCATCAAATTGTAATGAGGCAAGCTTCGGCCTTGGCCACAGAGATATGAATACACAAACGTGCTGCTGCAGCTTTGGCTTGTGAGAAGATGCCACGTGTTGGGTTGTGTTGTGTTGTGTTGTGTTGTGGAAAGAAATCGAAGCGCAAGCAGAAAGAAAACTTGTGAAAATTGTTTAGGCCCAAAAACAAAATTAAAGCAAGTTGTCCACAAATGAGGCAAACAACTCTCCAATGCTGCAGCAAGTCGACAAATATGTAGAGGAGAGCTGTTGGCAAGTTGGGAAAATGCGAATGCGGCGTTGCGACGCGTGGAAATGCATACCACAGACTTGGTTTTTATGGCGACAACGCGACGTCGCAGTTGCAGTCGCAGCAGAGCATGCGCAGCCAGGCAGCCGAGCATTTCTATAAAAGGGTCGACGATGCAGCAAAGTCGCAGACGCAGCAACGCACAGACAGAGTCTGACTCGTGGAACAGTGGAGCAGCTTTGTATCCGCCTGGCTATAAAAAAGAAGCAGAAAACACACACACACACATACAGACAAAAACGAAAAAAAAAGAGAACCAGAACCAGACGAGTTCTCCCGACAGACATTGGCCTGTGTCTATAATTTGAACTCAACTTCCAACTCCCCAATAAAAGTGGCAGCAGTGGCGACGTCGCCGTCGCCGTCGTTGGCGTCGGCATCGAAGTCGACCGCAACGCATCGTTCGTTGACTTTACGTTTGCTAGGGTCAGCGCAGAGAGCGACAGAGAGTGAAAGAGAGAATGAGTGTTGATCATGCGATGGGTTTGAAACTTTGCTAAATCTAATTGAATTAAATTTCGTGCAACGGAAGCGCTTAGTTTATGAAACTCAACTCAACGATTACTGTCTGTGTGCACTGCACATTGTGTGCACTCTCTCTCTCTCTCCCACTCTCTGTCTCTCCCTTTCTCTCTCTCTGTTGTCTCTTTGGCATAACTGTGCCACTTGCCCCCATATCTTAATTGTTTTAATTCTGAGAAATGCATACAAAGTGGCATTTAATTAAAATAAATTTCGCATCAGCAGCATCAATGTGCATAATGCATCCGGACTGCCTTAATAAACTTGCTGCTGCTGCTGCGTACAATCCTGCCACAGTCGTTGCCACAAGCCCTGCCTCAGCCTGCAACAGACAAGCGGAAAGACAGAAGCACACAAGAGAGCCGCATAATTGCCCGACTTGATTAAATTTCAAGGTTAATTAGCGGCCTGAGAGAGTGAGAGAGTAAGCGAGCTGCCGAACTGTGGCGGCTTGTGGCAAGCTTTCTGTCGCCAACTTGGCCAGCGCCTTTTTGGGCTGTCACAAAGGGAGACAAGATACAGATACATTTGTATCTTTGACTGTCCTTTAATTCAAGTTGACGCTGTCGTTAAAACGCTTTAGACAAAGGTTACTAATCGCATTGCCACGATTATTATCCATATCGATTGCGTGCCGTCAATTCCTGCAATTCATTATCACATTCCAGCCATAGATACATCAAGGCCAAACTAACATACAAACATATGTGTGTATGTAAGATATATTGTATTGTTCATATTGTATATTGCGATTTACCATTTGCATTCATAGAATGAGAAAAAAATGTGGAGAGTTAACACTGCGACTTCCCGAACCCAACTCCGACCCCCCCGAACGATAAGATAAGCCAACTTTCGGAACCGGGAATGAGATTGGGAATGGGAATGTGAATGTGAATGTGAATTGGTTTGCAATAGAATGCTTCTTATCATCTACCTACCTATGTATGTACATATATACACAAATGTATGTATAGCTAGTATGTATGTACATTTATGTAGTTATATACCAAATGAAAAATGAGAATGAAATACACGGAAAATGGTCAACGGAACAATGCGACGACGACATCATTAAGTGCAACGGATTTGCAACAATGGCCGGCCACTTGAAGCATCCTTTTTATGTTTTTATGGTGCCTCAAACAAGGTGCCAGAAATTTCACATTTCCTTTTGAGAAACTCTCGGGTTAGTCCCCGGGAAATTCCAGTCATAAAAATCTCTTTCGCGCGTCCCTTTTTGGCTAATTACCGGTGTGTTGCTGTTGCTGTTGCTGTTGCAGGTAGAGCATAAGGATCAGCGGCTCAGTTCTAGGCTCTGTGGCTCCTTGACGTCATTGCGACCTTATGTTATGCTAATTTGCTGCCTTTTTCTTTCTGGGAGAGTTCTATTTTGGAAACGTGTAAATAAAAAAGCAAAGTTTTGACGGAGAGAAGGTGGGGAGGGGAAGACTCTAGAGCCGGTCCATTGCTTGACGCCCTATTGTCAATTTGCGATATTAGCACGCTGAATGGAACGTGCGTACGTCAGCTACGGGAAGCTTTTTTTTTGGCCTATGAGCGGGAGGGGGCTAAGGAGCAGAGGGCGCAGCACAGACAGCTGCGAACGGAAGGGGAGCAACAACAACAAACAGCACAACATACACACACACACACTCACACAGACATACGCATTGGGGCGCTTGTAAGCGAGCGGAAATTGAAGTGATAAAAATAAATATGAAGCCAGAGTCGGTCGACAGCAGAAGCAGCAGCAGCAGCAGCCAGATAATTATATATTCCTTCTAATACATATAGACACACACATATTTACAATGGATATAATGGATTTTCTCTAGCGATTTATGCGGCTTGAAAGCATAGAAGGGCTTGGGCGTTAACTGAGACAACTTTAAAAATGAATAAACATAAAAAGCATATTTATTGAAGAACTCGTGATTTTATGGCAGTAGATTAACGACTCTTTAAAGAAACATCCAATATGCTTCTCTGAAGATGTGCTAAATTTAAGATTAAAGACACATTTTTCTCAGAGAAACGCCTTTTAATTGAAAATTCTATCGCAAGCATTAGTTTCATTTGATTAAAAGCAGTATAAAAACGTTTTTCAATGACGGCAGAGAGATTAGCACTTTTCCAAATTTCTAATCAGCTCTCAGCTGTTTATTTTATTCGTGAAACTGCCAGCTTAGCAATTTGTCAATTTCTTCTAGAATGCTAGAAATTAGTTCCCTTTTAATACACCTGATAATCTACACTATCTAGCATGCCGCTAGCATGCATTTTCTGGTGAAATCAATTCAGGGAACGGACAAAAAAATTCCGGCACCCAAACAAGTTCAAAGCGTCAAATTAATTTATAGGCGCCGCTAAAATGTTCCTATACTCTTAAGTATTTGACTCGAGCTATTTGAAGATCATTTTATAGTACTCGTCTGTCTGGTTGTCTGGTTGTCTGGCTGTCTGACTGATCGACCGACCGACCGGCTAACCGACTGACTGTCTATGTCATTAATCTATTCATAGACCTGGCGCTACGCTTATCAGCAGCCCATACACCTTATAGATCTGAAAAAGATCTCTCATGTCTCTCGCGCTCTCTCGGTTTTTCCTCAATGCATAAAATACCGAGCAGCGAGTGTGTGTTTATTTATGGCATATTATGATTTGTTGTTTAGCATTTCTCATTTGTTTTGATTTCGTGCTAAAAATGCCGCAACAAAAATAAAACAGAAATGCGTAAGGCCAACAAAAAAAAAAGAAACCAGAAAATAAATAAATATTTTCGTTTGCTATTGTTTAACGGGGCAATTTGTATTTGTATATTTTATTTATTGCTGAAAAATACTTGTGACTGACTTGGGCTCAGGAATTTCAACACACATCGTACATCAAGAATTCCAAGTGGTTTTCCCTCTATGATTTATGAACTCACCTTGCAGCGCCACCACGCGACATCCGTCCTGTTTGAGTCGACGATGGAGAACATTGATTGTTGCATCGTTGCCATTGCCAAACATTGCACCGGCAACATCTTGAGGCTGTTGTTGCTGTTGTTGTTGCGATTGGTAGCCAGAGACGCCGACATCGTTGTAGAGTATAAAGAGACTGACGTTGTAGCCCATCTGTATGCGAACCTTAAGCTCGGGCGATTTGATTGTGGAGGCCAAATCGATCTTGCCTGCGGCAAAGCGTCGTAACATTATGCTCGGTATGCTAAAGTTAACAGCGCTGCGAATGTGCGACTCGCTGTACTCTTGAGAGCCGCGACAGTCGAGTATGATCAGCTCCTTGGCGTCGTAGCTGGTTCTCAGCTCTGATTGGAGCCACTCTTTGGTGCAGTACTCGTATTCGGTTTCCGGCATCTTGAAAGCTTTTTTTTCTTCAGCACACCAAATACTCTCCACTCACAACAACAATAAACTCAAAAACTCTACGCGACTTGACTTCGACTTCGACTGCGACTGTTAACTTTAACTCTCCGCTCTCCACTCTCAAGTGTTTCTAGTTTTTGTTTTTGTGTTTTTTGGGTAACTTTTTCACAAACTTTACAACTTTTGCTTACAACAAAAAAAGTTTACATCATCTGCTGCGGCTGCTGCCAGGCGCACATTTTATTTTTTTGTGTATTTCTGCTGCTTCTGCTTTGCCTTCCTTTTTGTGTTGTGCTTCTCACTCGCATACAAACATACACACAACACACATACACACACGCGCACGCAAACGCAAGCAAGCAAACGAAACACAATTTTTTTCTTTTCGTTTTTTACAATTAAATCTTTTCCAGCAACTTTTTTTTATTTGGTGTGTAGTGTTTTCACTCGGCTTTTGGTTAAATATAGTATTAGAATTGCATTTGTTTATTTGGCATTAGTTGTTTAAGTTTACACTGTGTTTTTGTATCGCACTCCAATTCTTTTTCGTTCGTTTCGCTTCTTTTTTGTATTTATTATGTTTTGTTGTAGGCTCTCACACACATTCACACGCACACTAGCCCGCCAAATCACTACCGTGTATGTATCGCTGTAACTGTATGTGTGGTGTATGTTGAGCAAATGAAATAAACAGAGCCTAAAAAAACGCGCACTGACCGACACAACGAACAACGTGCGAGCGCGCCACAAGCGACAAGATACAGATACGCTGAAGGAATGAAAAAATGGTTTACAGCGCTAGTCGAACGAACAGGCTTCTGTTAGCTGCACCGCTGTTAAACGACTTCTCTTATCTGCTGTTATTGCGTTCGTATGTTATCTCACTCTAGCGCTGAGCATTTATGCGGCAGCTACCTCACTGCAAATTATTTCTTATGTATGTGCATATGTATGTATGTGTGCTGCTGTTCTGCTGCTCATCTTAAGGTGTTTCCATACTGTTGTACTCAGCAAGTGCTGTTATCGACGTGTTAAACTCTACATCGTATACTTGTCGGCTCTGTTAAAGAACCTGAGAGCGTAAACACTGTGCCCCGATAGCCCAGCAGGTAATGTCACCATGGAAAATGTGCTAAAATGCGACATTAGATATTCCACGCCGAAAACGTTATGCAGGTGAACAAATTAATGAATATAATATTTAAATTTTTATTTAAATTAATTATATTTTTATTTGTATAGTACAATTGTTGTTTCAATAAATATTTGTTATGTCTCGAATATAAAGTTGAAAATTCCTGCTGTGCCAACACTCAAACCAAATCTGTAGCCTGCAACAGCAGCACCCACATACAGACGCATAAAGAGAGAACAAGAGAATTACAGAAGGTGAGCGTGCACATTGCGCCCACTAGGAAAGTTAATGGAAGAGTTTAGTATTGTAATGCGTAGCAGTGTTATCGACTAGTATACATTTGTGATTAAGTCATTTCATGAAGAAATTTCTATCTGCAGACGGCAATTTATTACTGCAAGACTTTATTGATTGCTTTTACTTAATGCGCTATTTGGCATCAATAAATTTCCCAAGCTGCCTCATTGCGAGTGCTGCTCACATCTCTCGCATACACTGACACACACACAGACGCACTCTCTTTTTCTCTGTCTTGCTCTCGCGCTCCTACAATAGCAGAAATCTTGCATGTGCGCATAGCACGCTCACAAGTTTGTGTAAAGTTCATTGATATTTTTGTGCATTGGTATGCGTTGAATGCGTGTGTTGATTCATTGAGTTCGCAGCAAACTAGCAGCCTGATATATGACAGTGTGTGCAATATGTACATGTATATACATAATGTACATACTATATACATAGGTGAATATATATATATGCTTGTATGTAGGTATGTATGTGCTTAGTCCACACTTCAACGAGTGCTTATGAATGCGAAACAACTGATGCCACTGTGTAAGGAGGAGGGGGGGAGTAACTGGAGAGCAAGTCAGTGGAAGCTCAACTAGGCAAATGTTGAGCGGGGCGGGAAGTGCGGCTTTCAAGTGTATCGAGTTGTGTTGAGTGCGAAGTGGAACGACTTGCACCCAAAACTCATCAATGAAGTTGGAAACCGTCAACGAACTCGCACACACATAGACACACGCACACACACACCCAAACACACAAATAGGAATACGAATACGAAGTTCGCAAGGACATTGCTGGCAGCAGGGTCGTTTTTGGAGACTAGCAGAATGTTTAAATTTATAACCGTGACCCTGATATTTGCAAAAAGCACAAAGAGCAACAGCAACAACAACAACAACTACAAAGCACACACACACACACAAGCCAAGCACAAGAATTTCAAGGATATGCCTATGCGCGTGCAGAAAATTTCTCCAAAAAGTGCCCCAAGTGACAGACCGAACGAACCCCACAAAAACGGAAACTCGGCGCAATGCGCAAGCGCAAAAATGACGTTGTGGACTGAGGGGGGAGGTGGGCATAACGGCACTGCGAACTTGTGGCCCAAGCTTATATACACACGCACACACGTATGCATGCATGTATGGGTGTGTGTGCGTGTGTGAAGAGCACAACGTGCTTTTTATGTACTCGACGACGACGACGACGACAGCTGCAAATGTGTGACTTGAAACAGAAATTTTCATGAATGAAAGTCCCACGCAAAGGCAAATACAGTTAAGCAGTCCCAACCTCGCCGCCCCTCTTCGTTCTTCCTCACTCTCCGTCTCACTCTCGTAATCTATGCGAAACCCACGCGATTCTCGCAAGCGAATCTCGGGTTGCAGGGTGGGGGGGTAGTTTGAAAGACCCTCAGGATTGCGCCTGACACGCCTGGAAATAGAAGCGCGGGGGTGCGCGCATGAAAATGCGTGGGACTTGGCCAAGTTGAGAGAAAATTGAAAATTAGGTAAGCCCTGCGGTGAAAATTACGCGACCTGGCAACATCAAAGTGCAGCCAACAGTCGACAGTCGACTCCTCTGTCGACGACTCTGTTGACGGCGTGGCCTTGACGCCCGACGCCCACAAGGTCAGGTTGGGAGCCAACTATATAGCTTGATAGCCCGATGGGTGCGTCTATTGACGTGCCCCAAACAGTCCCGAGATAAGCCAATCTAACTGCATAGTATAGTTTTTTTTAGCAGGTAGCTGACTAATGCACAGTGGATCACTGAGTCACCTAAACTCAGCTGGAAAAAAAAAGGAAACGGAGAAGTGAACTTTAATTGCCCGAAAGTGATTTGATTTTATGAAATAGACAAAAAGCGGACAATGACTTAGCAGAATGGTTTATCTATAATGACTGACTGACTGAATTGCATGGTTTATCTATTAGTAAGTGAATAAACTTAGAAGTTAACTGTCACTAGGGTGAGTTACTTTAAGATATATAATATAAAGGTTAGATACCTGATGAATTGATTTGAGAAGTTATATAGAAAAGTTTGTGCTATGCGGGTAATTCTGGGAACTCGAAAGTCTTTCGCGGAATGTTCTTCAGTCCGAAACGAAAGCGAAACGAATCAATGACCAATCTCATATACAATATCTAAATTTAGTTGCATCTCGAAGTAATATTTCTGAGAACAAAAAAATTCCGCTTCACAAGTATTTGAGCTGAAATTATAACAGCATATGAATAAAGTATTTTCTAGTTCAATAACAATTTCTCACTTCGATGGAAATAAACTGAGAATAGAATTCGATTGTTTTGTGATTGTCTTTGAAGTTGAAGATAGTTTCAAGTCGTAAATACTTTACATTATTTTAATATATGGTTTTTAAATTAGTTGTATGCATATCATATCAGGTCTAAAAATGATTCACATGCTAAAATACATATATATTATATCTTTAATACCCAGAGAAGAAGATTCATTTCTTTGTCATTACACTGTCTGTTCTTAAATTCCAACATTAATCAGCCAGTGACTAATTATAGTATTGTTTATCTCGACTCGTCCTAAGTATTCGTTGCCTCTGTCTCTTCCCCAAGATTTCGCTTTCAATTTACATGGTTTATTCGTGGAATTCACACTTTATCAACATTTGTCTCAACGCTTAGTCGCACTATCGTCAAAGTTACTGACCTAAAGCAACGCCAAAGGGATTAAGTACTGCCCCTCGCACACTCATACTCAAAAATACATTCAGATAAAATGTTTACATATGCATGGTTCGCATGGTTATATCATGTCGTAAACTGGCATACTTCCGGTCTGATCCGCAGCATTCCAGGCCAGTGCAACCCACAGAGACAGAGGCTGACTGAAGCTGCAACTGTGGCTGTAGTCGTAAGTAAGTATAGTATTAGTATCTCTGACTCTTCGACGAGTCGTCCAAAATCGAAAGAGCGCACAGAAAACGAAACTGAATCGGAATCTGAAACTGATTCATGCGGCGGATGTTTGTGGGCGCCAGTCGGTCAGACTGGCAATCGACGATCGACAATCGAAGATCAAAAGCATTTGACGGTTTGACTGGAGGCTGTTGGAGCTGTTGAGGCTGCTGGAGATTGTTTAAATGTTGTGTGTGATCTGGTGACGTCACACAGCTTGCAGCTGCTTGACCGCCCAAACTGGCGATTGATATGAAGCAAACACAGCGAGCCTGACCATACTGAATGACTGACTGACTGACTGAGTAACGCATCTGTTTGCTAAATACAATGCCTTAACACGTTTGACACAAGCTATCAGATGGATAAAAGAGCGTAATCAGTTGGTGGTGAGGTAGGCAACAGGAAAAGAAAATAAATAAATGGTAAATCGACTTTATTATTTAGTATACTTAATTTGCGTATACGTAATTTTAGTGAAACCTGTCAAAGCATGTATCATATCTAAGAATTTATACTAGATTATACTAGCTAGAGCTTTAGACTGAAGATTTTGCTCACAATAGCTATACTATTATTCCAATCTATTCAGAAACTTTAATTCAACAATTTCTATTTATTTAATGCCTTTTTCCCCTGTTGCAAGTGTATCTACACATATCTTATGATATCTCCTAAATTATAAGAATAAGATCATATTTTCTTCCTAAACTTATTCCGTACCTTGCAATAAATAATTTCTATATATTAGTAGTTTACCAGGGATATCATAAATGTTTTGGTTTTTTTTTAGCATCTATGTTATCAAATCTTTTGATATAAAGCTAAATACTTAAGATAAGCTATATATAACCTCTATTCTTCACAAACTTACGCTTGAAAAATTGCAAAAGTTTCTTCAAAGAGTGTTTCACAGTCGTGTTCGCTTTATTCGCCGTCTGTCGAGTTCGTTCTTCTGCCGTCCGTTGCAGGTTGGCGTAGCGTGTGACTCAGCTTACCAGTCATCCAGTCATCCCATCCAGCAGCCAACAACTGTTTCTGTTCTCCACGTGCTGTTCCTAAGACACCTACGCTAAAAAACCAAAAATCCTTTTGACGTCATTCGACGACGGGCTGCTCATTCAGTTTTTGAAATGCTCTGAAAGCACATCATATTTAATCGCACAGGTGTACTTAATTATCTCGCAGTCGTGAGATGGGATTCTATTGAAATTCTCTAAAAGACATAAAAAGAACTAGTTCTAAGAGTTGGTTAACAATTTGAGAATTTGTAGTTACAGTTTTTTGTGGTAATGTGTGGTAAATAATAAGTGATTAAGGATATTGAAAAGAACTAGAACTAGAACTGAAAATAGAACAGAAAATAAAATCAGTTCAATTCTGCGACAATAGAAAACAAATGTATTATTTGCAGAGAATAAATCCTCTTTATGACGGGAAGGTATATACAATATTTCTCTCTTGATAATAATTAGTTAAGGTAGTTCAAAAGGGACTTTGAGGTAGCGAAATTTAAAGGAACTAGAACTAAAATCAGATCATTCCTTGCAAATAAAATAATTCGATTACTATAACTTGAAATTCTCTTGTACCATTTGAAAAAATTAAAATTTTCTTAAGTGTCATATTGTTTAATACTCGATTTACTTGTAATCCTAACTTTTTTCGTGTATCTCAAGAAACCTCGCACTGATTTTATTGGCATTGCATTTTCTTTATCTAAGTTTTCAAAGTTTTTCCAAGCATTTTCGGGGGTTTGTCTTTATTCTTGGGGTGTTGCTCGCTGCCTCTTCATTTGATGAGCATGTATTTTTAAACTAGAGCGTTAAGCTGAAAATGAAAATGTGCTGCCTTCTTTTTCTCAATTGGGGCCGTGAGGGGCTAACGAAGGTTAATGCGGCTGTATTTGACCTTTGGGGTCAAGCGGGAGGCAAATTAATTGCGGGAATTGAGCAGATCTTACGCGATGATAATAATGAGCAAGATGGCGATGTCGATGATGATGATGATGATGATGATGACGATGTGTGGAGAGCTTTGAGCTGCTTTAGGGTGATTGTAATTGATACAAATACGGAGAAAAAACATCAGCGACTACAACTACAGAAAAAATCATCCAATTGCAGCCAATTGAATCAATAAACCAAAATGTGAACTTTCCAAGTTGATTTTCAATTGTGAATTGTTGTTATTGCTGTTGTTGTCGATGTTGTTGTTCTTGTTGATGTTTGCTGGCACTTCCGTTGTTCTTCGCTTGAACGCATTCGCGTGCTCTGTCCCACTCGCACTTGCACTCGCAGTAGCAAGTTCTCATTGGCTTTCCCATTCCCGTTGCCACTGCTGTTGCCATTCGCATTCGCATTCAGTTGGCAGGGCCGTTAATTATGTTGACCCAAGTAATTTGTAAATCAAATGTGGAGCGTGTGGACGTGTGGGCGTCACATAAAAGTGCGCCGTCATCATCGGCCCAAACTGCCACTTGGATATTGTAATTTGCCACAGCTAGCGAGCGAGGCGGCAGCACAAAGCCCACGCAGCCAAGTTGGCCTGGCCAAAACTGTATGTATGTATGTTTGTTAGTACATAGCCAAAAGTATATAAATGTGTATACATTTTATTTTTGATAACGCGCTACGGAATTGCACGCCCACGCAAAAGCCAGGCACGCAAGCAGCGACGTCGCTGTTGACGTCGACGCCAACGTTTCCTTTCCAGCACGCCATTGCCATTCACCATTCCACCCGCGCCCTAGCAGCTGCCACTGCAGTGGGAGCGAGACACAGCATTTTACGCATTCCAATCAGCCAGCAAAAATGCCAACGTGGGCGATTTCCATTTCCCTTTTTAACTGCCGCAGCGGCCCCATGTTTATATCTACCTAAGTGTCTGTATATACGCGCCTATTGTCAGTGTGTATGTGAGTGTGCCTGTGAGTGAACGTGTGTAGTAAAACAGCTAAAAGTTATGAATGAAAAGCTGTACCAGCCGCCGCAGTCGTTTCGCGTGGGTTGCTAGAGCTTTGCGCACTGGGGCGTTGTAAGCTTTTTTGTTGTTGTTCTCATTGTTGTTGCTGTTGCTTTTGTCTCTTATTTAGTGGCAGCTGCTCAATACCAATAAAATTGTACTACAAACATGCACGAGCGTGTAAAAACGTGGGATTTACTCTCGTTATACACAACAAATATTGATTTAAAGTTGGCGTCATCTGCAAATGTTTTTCTATCACACAAAGAGTACTTTTAAATTATATAAAAATGTATTTAACACTTCTTATACGTTCAAGTCTGTTTCTACTGGTTTTATCTGCTATTAATATATTTCTAATGGCTGAAAATAATTTTATTGAAATTTAAACTGTTAAATTCTTTTATTTTATTTTAATTATTATTAGTTTTTGTTGTAATTTACTTTAAAATTGAAGTTTAGAAGATAAACAATTAACGTAAAAGTGCCATAAAAACTGACCGTTTATAGCAATATTTAGCTGGTACAACAACCATTTTATAGCGCACGTTGCCCACTTGTTGCGCTCATGCTTGTTTGCGCAAAGTATCGATGCCCAATCAACTGTTGCGCTCAAAATTCTAAGAAGAATCAAGGTATACAAAAAAATGTGCTTGTATTACTTTTGCATCGTTCATTTTTGCTGTAAATAAGAATTAATTAAATATAATAAACCCCTGCAAGCGCCATCTTTGCAATCAACAGCTGTTTTCGTGGGCGTGCAATCGATTATGTTGCGCAGCCCTGTTGCGGAGAAACATTCGATATCTATTGCCATGTGTCATCACTAATGGGTTCATTAGCTTTTTGTCTCGTCTTTGCCCCTCCTGCTTCAACGAATCCCACATTTCCCCCCAAAAATTGCTTTTTGGCTGTGTTTGTATTGTTTGCATTAAAACAAACGGCGTCGAACGTCGAGGTCGTCTGCCTTACTTGATATATATTTTTTTTGTGAATTTGTGAAATAGTCTGCGTCATTTCGCACGCGCCAGACAAGAAGCAACAGCAGCGAGTGCAACACACGTAAAATACGAAAAATAAGCTAAATTTCAAATTGCAACCGATGGAATCGGATACGACGGAAAAAGAAAGTGCGGCGGCCACGACAGAGTTGCAAGCGTCGCCTCAAAGTGAAAGCGTTGTGGGTGATGTAGTTGTCAAAGGAGCAGACGCTGATGAAGCTGGCAACGGAAAAGTGGAAGGAGATGGGGAGGCGACACCGCCGCCAAGCAAGCGGGTGAAGCTGCAAGAGGAGGAGGAGCTGACTGAAGGGAACGGGGAGGACCAAAAGGATGATGATGAGGAGGAGCCACCGCAACTGGTTGCCGTGGAGCGCGTGCAGAGCACACAGAGCAGTCTACGTAAATTCAGTCGGATACCCGTGTTCATTGTGGACTATCACAACGATGTGCTGGAGTTCATCTATCGCTGTCTGGGCACACGGCATCTGCCGCTTGAACGAAATGTGCTGGTTCACTTCGACTCCCATCCTGATTTGGTGGTGGCACGCGACATCCCGGCCAGCGCCAGCTACGACAAAGACACCATGCTCAACGAGCTGAGCATCGAGAACTGGATCATGCCCACGCTCTATGCAGGTAAAACCTTTCGCATCCCTTGTTGCTCAGTTTGCAATTAAAGAATAATCTCTCTCTCTCGCTTTCAGGTCACTTTAATCGCGTTGTCTGGCTGAAGAACTCATGGTGCCAACAGATTCCCACAGGCAAACACGAGTTCCGCATTGGCCACAAAGACGATCGCATTGGCGTCGACTGTCCGCTGGATTACTTCATGGCCGAGGGCAACTATTGCACCACCGACGAACTCCAAGAGTCGCGTCCGGTGCAACTTCAGGTGCACGATGCCGACACCGACGATTTGGATCCCACACAGTTTTTATCGGCGGCGGATGCAACTGGTTTCATACTCGACATTGATTTGGACTTCTTTAGCACATCGAATCCGTTTCTGGAGATCTACAAGGATGCCAATTGCTATGCCCAGCTCACCGAAATCTTTCACTTCGACAGCGTAGAGCCAGCGAAGCAAGCGGGCACCGCAACCATAGCCGATTATTGTGCCACGGCGGAGACACGGCAAAAGCAATTGGATGCACTGAAACGCATATTTTGGCACCTGGAGGAGCAGCGCAGTTTCGATGGCTTGGAGCCGCCAGATGAGACGGTTGTCACGCCACAAATCTATGCGAAAATTCTGCAGCTAGCGGAACAGTTGCAGGCCAAGTATCCGGATGATGAGATCGATTGGCTGCTCATTTTCGATTCGGGCAGCACCACCGACAACAATGGACTGCCGCATCACATTAGCACCAAAAAGGAGTTGGAGGATTACTTTGCGCACTTTAAGCGCTTCCTGCAGCGTCTGCCGGTGCCCCCAGTGGCCATAACCATGGCACATTCAGCCCAGGATGACTACTGCCCACAGGATCAGGTGGCGTTCATCGAGGAGCAGGTGCTGCGACTGCTGCGCGAAGTCTTTGGCGATAAGCTGCACGAAAAGGCCATTCTGCACTACATGGACGATCCCTGGGATGTGATGAAGCTCTAAGCTGCCTCTGTCCCATTGTCCACTTCACTCACGTCAAGTCTGAACTGAATCTCTTTCACTTGGGCGTGCCGATGTTTCAAATTCCATAAAAAAATGATTGCAGCAACGAAAACTACATGCTAATTTAAATGATCAAAGTAAACTTACTTAATATATTATAAACATACGAAACGTATTTATTAAACATAGTAAACACACACACTTACACAAACACACACGTACACATAACATATACAATACATATGCTACATTTATACAAAGTCCCCTAAGCGTGATTATAAATTTATCGCAATAAACTAGATGACAATTATGTAGATCAAGTGTTATAATTGGAAGGTTATTAAAATTTTCATCTAATCCTTATCAGTTTTCGTAGCCAAGATAAATTTACAATTGGAGATCATATATAAATTTTACATAAACTCAAAAAAACTGTTTTGTTTTCGATTAACTATTTAATTAACTTTTACTTTAAATTATGACTATACTTTATAAAGTGTCAGATAATTCTACATTTTAATTTTTTAAATTTAAATTTACTGGAAATTTTATACATTATTAAATACTATACGGCTTTCTCGACGATATTTTAAACGAAAAAGTGAAGATAATTTTTAAAAATTCATTTATTCATAGATTTTTTTACAAAAATGGAATTTATTATTTTAGTATGAATAGTTTTATTTAGTATTCTAGTTTTTTATTTGGTTATTACTTAAATAGTTTTACTGAAATGAGATTGATTCCTTTAGTAAAAATATTTCAGGTTGGAAGTTTTCCTAATTCTCTTAATCACGTTAAGCGGACAACGCATAAACTTCGCTCAAGGAAATGTTTGCAAGGTTTTTGTTACCCCCTAAATGCAGTAATTTATCGATTAATAGAGTGCCAACGTTTAGCTGCAGTCGCTTTGGAAGCCTTTTGGAACACAGACGACGGTGAGTAACTTAAATACACTTTTTTATTAACTAGAAATCTCTCTTGGCAAGGCTTCTACAGCTCCTCCTTCTCTCCTTTTGTCTTCTTTTGCTTCTCCCCATTCGCTTTCTTGTCCTTCTTCTCCGGCTTCGGCTCTGGCAGCTGTTCCTTGAGGCACTCGCGCTCCTGGCGATGTTTCAGCACATGCTCCTCGCACAAATGCTTCTTCAACGACTTCGTCTCCTGCAGCTTAAAGTACCAATCGCTAATCTCATCCTCGTATTGCTCCAACATGTTTTCGCATTGCGTTTTCATTTGAGTGACCTCGACGGGCGGTTTGTCCCACAGCTCGTAGGGTATGCCAAGGTCGACCTTGACGCCCTTGTCCACTAGGCCGTGCAGCGTTTGGAATGTCTGAGACATGCCCTTGGCGAATCTTGTGCTGTCCGTACGCTCCTTGTGCAGATTATATTCGAGCACACGCTCACACACGTTCTCCAGGGATTCGAGAAGGCGCAATTCGCTGCGTCGGTACTCGGTGCGCTTCTTGGGACGCACATCGTCCACGGAATACCCGATCTCAATCACATCGTGCGATTTGCCGGTTTCCCCGAGACGCGCCTCCAATTCAGCTGCAAGAATTTTGCAGGCTTCGCAGCGATTTGCATAGCGAACGCCCTGCTCTTCCTCGGCGGTTTGTTGGCCATATGTTGCCTTTAGGTGGATCAAGGCCACCAATGAAAATATAAACAAAGGTCGCAACATTTGGGACGTTTGCTAAAAACAGCGGCAAAAACTGACGTGTGTTAATTGATAACCTGCGACTTTTTGTTATTGCGCATCTTCTTGCAAATTTGCCATTCACATAAAATTCGTCTATCTTCTGCGCGGTATTGAAATTAATAACATATTAATTCTACAAGCATTCAATAGCTTATTGTAATTTAATTTATAATTCTAAAGTACTGGAGAGCTAATAGTCAAACCTAATTAAACAAAATAATATTAAATAGCTTTGAGTTGCAACTTGCAACTGCAACAGCAAAATAATTTTTATCGATAACTTGTTGCTGGTTTGAAAGCTGGCGATATAGAGCGCGCGCGGTTTAAACTGATTGCCAAGGGCAACACCGCTTGCACGGTGACCAAAACAATGCCAAAATGCTCCCCAATCCCCAACAACTAGCCACCCCTTTGCCAGTCAAATTCCAAACACTTTCACTTGGAAACTGCCGTCATGTCGCACAAGAGATTCTATGTGCGACTCGAGCTGCAGCTTCACGCGGTTGGTAGCCAAAGTTCTCAAAAGGTTTCTTGTTGCTTTAAAAAGCCTTTACTATTTTATAGCTCACTTGTCCAGGGGTTTGGCTTTGCTCACACGGCTATCTCGAGGCAACTGTCAAGACTCTTGGATATTATTTTCGCACAGGTGCCATGGAGCCTCGATTTCCCATGCTGTGTCACGACCACTTCAACATGGAGGGCTACTTCAAGAGCGTCGACTCGCTGGAGAAGATGCGTGAAATGCTAAACGCCGAGCAGCTTGAGATAACGTTGTGGCAAAACGGAAGACGCCTAGCCTACTACATAGGCAAGCTAGCCGATGTGATGCAACCACCTATTCCACGCCTCAGTTGCGCTCACAATCACAATGTGCAGCTGCTGATGAAAGCGACGACGGCCTTTCCAGGCATTCTGGCACCCAAGGTGGAGCTCTCAGCTGAACTGCAGACGCAGGACAAACAGCGCAACAGCTGCCACATTGATCTGCAGCGTCCACTAAACAATCGCCATGTGGAGAGCCGTTGCCTAAGTCGCTTAGAGATGCCTCGCAAGCAACAAGCTGTGTGTCATGCCAAGCAATCCAATTGTTGGCCCAGTAGCGCAAGCTGCAGTTACTCCACATCCCCAGGCAGTCGAAGGTTGTCGACGTGTTCTAACAGCACACAGTTGAGTGTAGATTCACAGAACTCCAGCTGGACGCAGTGCAGCCACGCGACTACGACGGACTTGGGTGGCACAACAGAGCATCAAAGCAGCAGTTGTCACATTTGCCAGGCTTACAGTCGCTTATTTGGCCATGTTTAACATTTAAATACATACATGCACTTATAATTTAATTTGAATAACAATACAAAAAATGGACTTAAAGATAGACAGCAAAATCAGACTGCGCAAAGACTTGGGCAATGAGTGTAATGATGAGATTGTAAGGCGCTGCACGTTCCAGTTCCGTCTCTTGCAACACATTCCGATGCAGTACAGCGGCGCGTCCAATGAAACGCAAAGTGCTGAACACGTGCGGCTCCAGCGGCAGATGCAGACACACCAGGGTGGCATAAAGCCATCGTGCCAGCCAAGTGTCGCGCCATAAATCAACGGGTTGCGCGCTGGCCGAGGTGCTGGGCTCATCGCTGGACTCCTGCTCCGGTTGTAGCCACTTGCAGAGCAGCTCTAGTAGCAACTCCAAGTCGTTTTGGCTCAGACGAAGCAAGGTGCTCAGCAGCGGCTGTTGTTGCTGGCAGAACTGCAACCATTTCGCGGCATCTGTGGTCAATGGTGGCTCCACTTTTTGGTCATAGTGCTGGGCATCCAGCTCACCGCGCAAGGTGGTGACACGTTGACGCGCCTCCTGGAAACTCTTGACCTGGACATTGCGCCACTCTGGTGTTGGCAGCAGGCACTTGTGCGGCGGCAGTGGAGGCTAAAGAGAATTCACTTTACTCAATTGTGGACAACAATATGCTAACAACTTACGCTTGCAACCATTTCGATGTTGTTGCACACATTGGTTTTAATTTTGGCGGAACGTTTGGTTACAATAGCTGGGCAACGTTTGCGTTCGTAAAGCATGTGCATTAAGTACTCCTCGCCGCTCTGCGGCTGCTTCTCGGGATCAAAGTTTTCATCTGGCTCCTGTATTTCCAATGCTTGCAGCTGAAACGATTCCTCTTCGGTTTGCATTTTGATCAGCGAAATAAACTACCAAACAATTCAGCCGGCAAGCAGCGTATATCGAACACATGCAGTTTGTATCGATGGCTATCACTCGTGCTTCTTATCGATAGTTACCAGCTGTTATAGCGATTACCGCAGATTTTGCGCGCCTATCGCTAATCGAATTTAACGTCTAAATTTAAAACGAAATTAATGGGCCCTATTTTCTTTTGGCAACATTGTGCGTTTGCTATTAGTAACTTCTTTAATGTAGTTATCAAAGTAGTAAAGTGAACAAATTTTTCATTTGATTATCTTTCTCTTGTTTGTACAGTGTCAATATATTTAATTTATTTATGTAACGCTCTGCTTGGCCAATTTGCTTATGCAGTGAAAGCACTTGTGATATTGTCAAACATAAAAGTTGTATGTCCCCTTCGGCCCAAAGTTGCGCACTTGGAGGCACAAGCAAATAATAGGCTATAAAAAGGTCATTTCATAATTGTCTTATGAAGACTCAGGTGGTGCCGACAAGGATCCCTTATTGTTCCGGGCGGACAGGACCTTTTGTGAGATGGCTATAAAATAGCCGTAAGAAGAAACTTGCCCTCAATTAGCTGTCAAGCACAGGGAACAACGCTGTGAATTGTTGTATTCTGAGAGGGGACGGAGACTTTACGAGACGAAACTGCTCTGGATGGCATTTGTATTGTCTGGACTCTGAACTTTCTTTGCTCTGCATCGGATGGCGATGCTATAGATTTGAAAATTGTTTCCTGAGTGCATAGTTACATATCAAAAATGTTTATTAAATTTGTGCGTTAAGTGAAGTCACATTTAAAATTCATTAAAAACAGTGCCAAGGCATTAGCCAAGGGCCAGCAAAAACAATCACAATAATAACACAATAAAATGGAGTGCAGGAAACGCACACACGTACACACGCATACAGACAATTGTGTGCATGTGTTGGGAGAAATTTAAAATTGAAATTGCAAACTGCTCGACCAAGTGAGCTTATGCGTGTCATAAGGAAATCATAAAAGAATTATTAAAATGCTGTAAAGAGCAACAACAACAGCTGCTATGCATTGAGCTACACCCTGTAAAGTAAGTGTAAGCGAGACTTGATCTGCAGGAGAGAGTGCGAGGGAGAGAAGTAGAGCAAAAGCTTTCTGTTTGTTTGCTTTTCGCTTGCTGCATAAATAGTTTTCGTTTTCTACTTTGCGTTGTGCTGCTCGTTTTTTGCTACTCAGTCTAATATACCCTCTGGGAAATGTGAGCAAAGGAAATGCGCAAAAAAACTGAGACAGACAGCCAGCCAGCTAACGGTAGACATTGTGTCGCTCTTGGCTGTCGTTGTCGCTGTTGCGCTGCTGTTTCTGTTTCTGTCGTTCTCTCTCGCTCTCTCTTTTGGTGCTTGCCAGCGCGCTGTCCACTCGCTTTTGTCTGTTTCCACTTGTCCCCAATGTGCGTGTATGTTTGTGAGTCTGTGTGTGTGTGCGTATGCAATGCCGATGGGAAACAAAAATGCGATGCAAGCTGCTGTTTTTTGTTGCACTGTTGCACGAAACTCGACTTTTTCTTTGGCTCGTAAAATGCTTGCACAAAAGGGAAATGAGCAAAGGCAAACTAATTTCCATTGTTGCAGGAGGCAGTTATGTTGTGACGACGTATGCATAAAATATGTACACGCGTCTCTAAGCTCCCAAACACACACACCGACGCACACTAACACAACAGAAAGTGTTCAGTTGTCTGCCCAATTTGGGCATTTATTTAAAACTTCGTTTGTTTATGTGTGTGTGTGTGTGTGTGTGTGTGAGTGCCTCCAAAAAGTGCCTACCAAAATATTTGTGTGTGTTTTTATCAAAAGTTATTTACCCGCAAAATTTGTGCTGCGTGGGCCCTTTAACCTTTTTCTCTGTGTATCTTTAATCATTTTTAATTGAAATGCGAAAAGGTCTTAAAAATTTCAAGATACGAGAAATGCTTTTCTCCTTGTACTTGCTTCTTTACTTACTTACTTTGTCTTTGACCATTTCTTTGCTCGTCTTTGGTAATTTACGCCTCGGCTAAAAATAATTTCAGTTTACAAAAAAAAAAGCTCATCCTTTTAGGTCTTCGATTGGATTTTGTCCCCTTGCTCGAAAACTTGGCTTGTTTTTTTTTTTTTTAATTTACGCTTTTACGTTATCCTTCTAATTAAAGTTAATCAAATTTGAGATGACTAAGCAAAATATAATTTACAACATAATAAATAAATACATATAATTAAAATAATGTTTTGATTTAATTTTATTGAGAGCAACAAGATTTAATTGAATTTTTTGTTCCGCTGAATTCTTCATCAGTTACACTTAAATGGGAATCGATTAAAAATTAAATTGTTTTTTCGCCTGACTTTAGACTTTTCCTAGTTTTCTTATTAGGTTAAAGTTTAGTTTTTCTCCAAATGCAAGTACAAATTAATAAAATATAAAGATTAGCTTTATTTAATTTGATGTCATGTTTAAATAATGATCGTTAATTCCTGTTTCTGTTAAAATTAAAGTTTCCAAACTAAAGTATTGCAACATACAAATTTTTTAAATATGTATGTAATTTGTATTTTATTGTTTGTTTAAAGAAATAAAGCTCATCTCTTTATTTTTAAATGGAGGTTTTCTTTCCTTGAATTTGATAATTTTATAGAAAACATAATATTTGTTTTCAGTTTACAACATGAAAATGTGCGAATTTTAGAGATGTTAAAAAAAAATAATTTCCATAATAAGAATGTTTTTTATTTTAATTTTTATTGGGTATTAAAAGAACCCAATAATGTTTTTTGTTTTACTAGTTTTGGCATTAACGTTGAAGTTGGTTTTTTAATTCAAATGTGAAGCGCAATAAAATATATTGCGCTGTGTTTCGCAGTGGCCGCTCGACAATTTTTCAATTTGAGAACGCTCACATGCCTCAAGGACACGACTCAGAGTCAAGGTTGACTGGGCTGCAGAGTCCGCACACCGTTTTCGTTTTTTTTGCAACAAGTTTCGAAATGCATACAACACCTGCGTACTGGCGGCAGTTGCAGCTGCATTTGCTTTGCTCTCAAGGTGCCTCACATGGCTCTCTGTGTGTGTGTGTATGTGTGTGTGAGTGAGTGTAAATGTGTGTGCCTAACCCGCGGCGATGCCTCGAATTGCCGCCAACGCCAACCCGCCGTTTGCTTTACCACCTTTCAAATCATCCACATCCGCATTCGTATCCGTCGCTCCGCTTTCCAACCTTGAGATCTAAAAATATGCCCAGGTCGAGCCATATCAAAAGGTAAAAATGTTGAGCATTTTTAATGCAAGTGCCGCCTGCCGCCTCGAAAAAAAAAACACACACACATAAACGGAGCAGAGGCCGAAATGGACATATATATTATACTGTGTTATGTTATGTTATGTGCGAGACGCATTCCCCAAAAAGAATTCGCTCAGATTGCGACTTTATTCTTTTTTCTTCGTTTTGTTGCTTTAATTAATTGTGGCGCACAAGCAGTATGAAGAGAATGCAAATTACAGCAATGAATTAGCATTTACAGAACTTGCGCTAAAAAGTAGGCAACATTTTTTTTTGGTTTTCCCTTTTTCTAGAACAACTTCAGCTTTGAGCTGCAAAAAGCAAACATCGATACTCGCCTAATGTACATGTGTTTGCCTGTGAGAGCATTTGTGTAATATATAGCACCATATAGTACGACTATATTCCACAATGTCTCGTTTCCGGCTACGGCTTTGCCTTTGAAATGACGAAGAAATTCTGTTACTGTTGCTGTTGCTGTTTCTACTTTTGCTTTTGTTTCTCTTTCTGTGGTTCCTTGCGCTTAATTATGCACTAGATTCGTACAGAAGTCGACGACGGCACCACAAATTACACATATGCCTGCCTTAATACCCTGTAATGTTTTTACAAAAGTGGTTTAAAGAGTTTGACTGACTTGCGTTTGATTTTGGAATACTGAGAATACGCAAATAATATTTTATCAGGCAGTAATCTTATCGACCTTTTCGGTATTTTAAGAAATTGTTGAGGTTGTATTAAAAATTAAATATACATAAATTTGATAAATCGAAAATGCAGTCAATACAATATATAAACACAAAACTTAAAAATAGCAAACTCTAATTGCCACTCGATTTTTTTTTTGTTCTAACGACAATTTTGTCTGTAAAAGGTATCTCTTTTTCTTAAAATCTTTACAACGCGGTATCTCATATTCCAGCATACTTAATCTTAATTTTCTTTGCCAATCTTGAGCTGCTTTCATCAACTGTTTCGTCATCTTCTTGTATGTTTGCTCGCTCTGCTTTTTTTCCACATGTCTTTTTCTTGGCCATGGCTGTGCTTTGCTGTCTTTCAACTTAATTTAATTTGCTGTGAATCAAATCAACACCAAATTGGAGCAACGCTTCCAAGTCGTTGACTCTGGCAAATGTGCTCGTCTCATATGTATGTGTGTGTCATGTGGACTGTCTAATTTTCTGACAAAATCTAATTGAGTTTGCTTAATTATTTAGATTACGATTTGGCAGGAAATGCGCACTGCAAGCACCAGCAATTTATCACAGAAATCGTATTAAGTTGTTAACTTGCCAAACAGACAGCGAACAGACAGAGACAGAGAGTGAAAGGGTGAGAGTAAGACAGAAGCATAATATATGAGAATAGTTAAGGATGAAGTCGCCTCTGAGATTTGCTGAGTTCCTCTGATGTATGTGTTCAAATGCGGACGTGTGTGTATGTGTAAATTTTGCTCTTATTTGCCAATGGGTTGAATCGGTTAGGGATTTGTTCTATAGAAATTGCCAGGATATTTGTACAAAGACACACACACACACACACACATACATCTATATTTGTATAATTCCTCTGTCAGTACTTTGTGAATTCGCAAATGAAATCCAGCACATATTTATTTTATATAGCAATCGTAATTATTTTATCAATTTCAAATTTAATTATTGCATTTGTAAACAAGTTAAACTTGGCTAATGATAATTTCCGCTTTAAGTAAACAAAAATTTTAACCACTTAATTGACTTGTGAACAAAAATGATTTATATTCGCTGAAAATGACAATCGAATTAAGTGAGCTGTAATTTATAATTTACACATCAGCAGTTACTTTTGCTAATGATTCCCCATGGCATCTTTTGTTTGCTTTTCCTCAGAATTATCTTTGTATTGTACTTTTCGGAGCATTTCCAATTAGTTTTCATCACAATCATTACAGCCTGTTGCTGCTGCCATCAATCCAAGCCATAAATCATCAACTCATTCTACACTTGCATAAATATGCATGAATATCCTGCGCACTTTACTGTATCCTTCTCACTTTTAATTAGTGCTCTGACAACTGGGAACTTTTGAATATGGCCTGACCCGAGGCCTCAGTAGCTTCAATCTAATCCTCTGCTCACTGATTTAAATGAAGTTTAGTTTTCAATTAAATTCAAAGAAATGCCTGAGATTAAATAATATTTATTTTTGTTCAGATTTCCCAAATCATAAATTTGTTAAATGTATATAACAGGCAGATGGAGGCATCTCCGATTCGAGCCATGCCCGTCTGTCTGTCTGTCCGTCCGTATGATCATCTAGATCTCAGGAACTATAAAAGATAAATCTATAATTTTTTCGTCAACACTTTTTATTTTTATACGTAGATAGAGTTTGTTTGAAATTTTTGTTACATAAACTTCCGCCCCGCTAAATAACAAAAATCGAATAACAAGATTTTTTTGTAAGTGCAATTATAACTACAATATTTGTGATTCCTAAAAATTTGGTTGCGATTGGATACAAGGTTAAGAAGTTATTTAAGAAATTCTTATGTATGACAAAAAAAAAAGCATAGTCTAAGTTGCTTTGGCATTTTTAGTATTTTCGGCATGTATCCATCGGTATATTTTTGGTAGTTTTGTGGTATATTAATTCAGTACATTTCAAAATAATACCGTACTTTTTTTGTTTTATTTAAAATGCGTACCGGGTATCCCACAGTCGATCACACTGGACTTTGGTATTCTTACTTGGTTTTATGTGAAATATTGATTTTTGCTGAAACGATTTTGAATATTATTTTGCACCCACTAAAAGCAAACACAAACTATTGAAATTTCATTTGAAAATGTTTATTGTTGCACGTTTCAAACATACTTCAGTTACATTTAGTTGTTCTTCTTGTTATTTTTATACAGGGATAGTTAAGGGAGGGGAGTGTGGGGGGAGAGGGGGCAGCTCCTGGGACAATTTGATAGTGTGGACATTAAATATTTATTTGCATTTATTTGCCACTCGTTGCATATTTTGCAGTGTCGAAACACAGACGACAGCCTTAATTAAACATTAATTAACGTGACGCTTTCAACGAGTTTTCCCAACAAGTTTTTCTTTCAATTTTATTTAAATGTTATTACGCATTTTTCATTATTATTTTTATTATTTATTATTTTTTTTTATTCGTGGTTCGTAAAAAAAGAGAAACTAAAACTTACGCCAGCATTAATTTTTATAGTATTTTTTCTTTATTTTAACATTTAATTTAACATACCTTTTTTTTTGGATTTCTTTTTATAAAATGATTTGCATAATTTTGAAGCCAAGCTCATAGAAAGTGAAAATTGGAAAAAGGCTCTGAGATTTTTAGAGGTGTGCATTAATTTAAAATATATATAGTATTTGTATTTTTAGTTTTTAGTATTTTTTTATGTAATTCTTTTTGAATTTGGTTTTGTTTTTTTTTTTTTGTAAAATTGTTAGGAAAGTAAGGCAGCAAGTTTTAAATGAATTTTGAGTTGGGTTGAGTTGAGTTGTTATTGGGAAGAGTAAGGCAGCAAGTTAAGAGTAGAGAGAGTTTTTGTTTCTATCTGTATTCAGCAAGTGCTTTGTCACAATTAAGCCGCTTAAATGTACATTTATAATCATTTACGCTAGATATATTTCTCATTGTATAACTATATTATGTAAATAACTACCATAAATATTTAACTTGATGCATTCGCACATTGTGTTTGTTTTTTCTATGCTCATAATTCAATTACCTCAATTTGGATTTTGGTTTTTTTTTTTAGCCATCTAACAACTCAGTACACAATTTCGTAGATATTTTTCTTGTTGATGCACATCTAATTACATATAAATACAATACGATTTGATTCGTATTTACTTTAAAAATAATTTCATATAATTTGCTTATTTTTTAAAATGAAATATTTAGAAATATTACACTAATAAAGAGGCTGCAGTAAGGAAGGTGAAGTGAAGTGAAAAGGCAAATAACTTTGGAGAAGAATTAAAAGAATTTATCTATACAATATTACAAAAAATTAAATTATTAAAAACAGTTTTTGCATGAAAAAAAGCAAACAATATTTTCAACGTGTAAATATTATATGTATATTAGTTAAAGATATATTATACCCTTATTAGTTAAAAGATATATCAATGTGAAATAAGTACTGAAACCATGAAATATATTTCTAAATAAAATTTAAATGTTGCAATAAAACATTTATTTGTCTTTAAATAATTTTCAGTATATCTTAAATACTGAACATTTTTTGTATTGAATTTTTCATACAACATATCTTTTTATACCCGCCACCCTCAGAGTAGAAGGGAAGTTATTATTAGTTACTAGAAATTACTTCAGAAATGGGTTTTTGTAGCATAAAACAGCTTCTGCAGTCGGGTTTTAGTTGCATTGGTTGACAATCTGGCGTATTTTGAACTCTATGGTATATTTCGAGTGTAAAAGTATATTTATGTACCAAATAGACCGAAATATTTTTTGATATATTTTAAATGTAATAGTATATTTATATAGCATTCAGTATATTTTGATATTTTTCGATATAGTAATTGAGTATATTTTAAGAATAATACCGCACCATTACTCAAAACGACTAACGGGTATCTCACAGTCGAGCACTCTCGTCTGTACCTTTTTTACTTAACTTTTAATAAAGTAACAAACGAAAAAGTCGAAATGCATTGGTAAAAACAAAGTGCTAAGTGAATAAAAGTTAATGCACTCCACGCAACTGATGTGAACTTAATTTATGCAAACTTTTAATAAAAAACGTTTTTATAAAAATAATAAATTTGCCTTCATTCACGCTGCACTTCACCTCCTTCCAATTTGTTCAGCCACATCAATTTGCATATGACCGTTTAATAACAATTTGTTAGGTAAAAAAAAAAACAATTTCAACACCACATAATTTACATGAATAAAATTGCGATTTAAAAACTTTTGAATGTTGAATACAAATAAAAAAACGATTTGAAGTTGATAAATTTCTTAACGAAGCTGCTGCCAATAAATGAATGAAGATATCTGGTAAAAGGTTAAATTCGATATTCAAAAAATGAAATATATTTATAGCTCAAGAGTTAGTTAGGCACTTTAAATAATGAAATGAATTTATTTGATAGTTATTTTATTGTTATATTTATTACAAAAAACGTCTCCTACGCTCTAAGAAATGCGAGAAATGCCGCACGCGTTTTTACCAGCGATTTTTTTAAAGCGCGCGCGCGAGTTTTTTAGCAGCGAGTTGAAGCGCTTACAATTAATTATATATAAAAATAATTGTTATTTATATATATAGTATAGTATATATGTTTACTATTGATAATGATAATGCTATTACTGCAATTGAAACATTTACAAGCCTAACTGTAAGCCTTCTATCTGTGAGTGTGTATGTGTGTGTGTGGAAATTTGCTTGTCATTTGAAAAGTTTATCACAAAATGTTTCGTTACCGCACTTTGCGCACAATTTCCGACTGCTACTGAAAGTCCGCCTCTTTGACACCTAATTGGCTCCTGAACCCCGACAAATGTTTGCCCAGACTGCGGCCTGCCGTTGTGGACGAGAACGAGTACGAGGATGTGGATGTGGTCTCGCCTCCATCCGGATGCGGATACTCGTAGCTGCTGCTGCTGCTGCTCGTCTGATATGTGACAGCGAAGTCTGGCGTCGGGGCCAGGAGCAAACCTCACGTGCGCACAAATTTGTACACTATCAAAAAGACCATGAACGAGATGGCCACCAGGACGACGGCGGTGACCACTTTGGCGCACGTATTCAAACCGGATTCATGCGGATTCAGCGGCCTGGAACTGGTGTGCGTTGCCGAACGGCGGCGCTTCGTGGCCAGACCCCGTGCTAGGGCGGGGAATGCCAGCGACTGTGTGAAGGTCAGCTTGTGTATGGACTCGCTGAGCGAGTAGGGACCCACAGAGCCGCGAGCCGCCGCCCGGAGCAGCACGTACTCCAGATCAAGGGCATCGAACAGCGAATAGCGGGCGGTCATTGTCGATGACCGGCGACGGCCATCGTGATGCTGCTGCGACTGCTGGTGGTGCTGCTGATGATGATTGTGATGATGATGGTGATGTCCGCCATGGCGTGAATCACGATCGGATTGCGGCTGCAGCCAGGGATCGGAGACGCGCTGCTGTGCGCCCGCGCCTGCGCCAACAGCAAAGGCAGAGGAGGAGCAGGCGCCGCTGCTGGCGGTGGCAATGCCACCGCTGCTGCCACAGCCCAGCCCACCAACGCCAATGCCAATGCCCATGCCCACGCCAACGCCAGCGGCTGCCACACCCCCGCCCAGGCTGACCGCTGCCACGGATGTCAGCGACGACGTCGTCGACGACGAGGCCGAGCACAAACGCATATTCGATGCCAGTCCGTTGTCGTGAAACTCGTTCGCATCCTCGATCGATGTTTGATCCGGCGACGTTTGCGCCCTCTCCAATGCAGCCGCATGCTTCATGCGCAACGCAAACAGACGCGCATGATCCGGATGCAGCAACGCGCTCGATTTGCGGCGATAATTCGCTGCCGCACTCCCGCTGGGCACCACACAGATGCTGTTCCTCATATGCCGCCGGCCCAGCGATAGATTTGGCGAACCCTGCGTCGGCGTGCTTGTGGGCGACACATGACACGAACCGCCGCCGGTTTGTCCATGAGGGAGACCAAGGATGCCCGGCGGTGCGATGAATGCATTTGGCGATGGCGATGCCTGCACAGAATCGATGCCAGAGTCGCCGGCATGGAGAGTATCACAGTACAGCGAGCTGCGACGCTCTGTGCTCAGTGTCAGATGATTGTTGCTACGTCTGGTGGTTGCTGTTGTTGTTGTGTTGCTTGCTGTCGAGTTGTGGTTGTCACTGTTGTTGTTGTTCCCGCTGCTGCTGCTCGTCGATGGAGCGCCCACGCTTGTCTCCACAATGGCGGGAAAGATGAAGGATTGTCCGTCCGCTTCGCCACGCGGTGAATCCTGTAGACAGCCAATGAAATTTGTAATCAAAGTGCATGACTTTTCAGTTGTTAAATCTTTTCTTTTCTTTTTTTTTGAGGGGGATTTTTAAGCTTTCTTTTTCGGTGCTGGGAAACGCATTTCATTGTTAGAGGATTGAGATTAGTTCGGTGACTTTTTTGGTGTTTTTTTTTTGCATATTTACATGGTGAGAATCGTGTGTGGGTTCAGGGATAGAGATTTACTTACACATGACTCTGTGTAGAACTGAGAATTAATCGATATCATCTACAAATTTAATACAAAATATTGATATAAAATATGTACACAGTTGTTGGTGTCGTTTTCTATCTGCACTCTCAAAATAAATATTCAACGAAATGCCAAAGAAAAATTTGTTCTTCAGATTTGCAGAAATCACAAACTAACTTTCTGTAACTTTTGCCAAAACTTTTTGCTTTCGCGTCCGCACGCAATCAAAAAGTTTCCGTTGTATTTGGAAAAGAACATAAAATATGTAATACTCTTAATTTGCAGTTCATTAATTACAACTCGATTTTATTGAACTTGTATTTTAAGGTTTTTCGTTTGGAATTATTTTAATTCTCATCTATTTGAAAATGTGGATAATTTAAGTAGAATTGTATTGATATTTAAAATAATTTTTTGTGTAGTATATTTGACAATGTTCTTCGATATTATTTAATTTATTTTTTTCTGGTTGCCAATTTAAATCGAATTTTAATTTTGATTTTTTATTTTATGGTTGAAAGTCTAAGGTTAATAATTTGCATGATATCTAAAATACAACATATTGTGTAATATATTACAGACTATTTTCATATTTTTTGATAATTTTGATAATTAAGATTTCTTATTATCTAAAAAATATTTTTCTTGTGTACTATATTACAGCATATTTATCAGCAATATTTAATTAATTTTTTTCTGATTAAAAATTTAATGTTGATAAGTAATTTGGTTTTTTATTGATAGTTAAAACAAAATTTTTATTTTAAAATATATGTGTTTGAAAATCTATTGTGATAGTTTAAATATTATTGATGGCAAACATATTTTCTTTTTAATATATTATATTACAACATGTTCTTCAGCATTATTAGATTTATATTTTCCTCAGTATAAATTCTGTGTGCAGCAAAGGAAAGTGCTCTTTAAAAATGTGAAACATTTTATTGCAATTAATATCGATTAATCCTCTTATGTTGTGCATATATAAATAAGTAAAAAGTTATACAAGAATTCGACAAAAGAGCCCAATAAAAGTCTAGTTTGGAAAAAAAAACTTGATATAAAAAATATACGCATAAAACCTCAAGTATTACGGGTAGGTTTGCTTAAAAAATGCTATACACAATTTAGTCAAAAATAGAATTTGTAGAGCGAGCTAATGGGAGCTCGTTTGCTTTAAATATGTTAATCGAGGCATGCAAAAAAAGTCTAGGATTTAGTTGTAGTAATATTAGAGCAATGGTACGAGTAATAGAATTAGTTGAAAGTAAGTTGAGTAAGTAAAATGAGAAGACTAGAGAGAGAAAGAGAGAGACTTGATGTAGTAAAAAAGGAACGGAAGCATACCCGCTGGCCCTCGGGGCCGCTGTTACGACGCAACTGTACGAAGCCCTCCTGGCGCAAAAGCGGCTACCAAAACCAGCAGCAACAAACCAGGAAACCAGTAAACCAGCAAACCAGCAATCAAAACCAAACCAAACACGCAACGCACACACAGAAACATTGTATAGTAGTAGTAGATGGTTTGTTTTGAGTTTTTTTTGTTTTTTTTTCAGGGATTTGAAAGAGAAAAGTTTGAAAATAAATTAACACAAAACGCACAACATAACCTCGCAGACTGCAACTGAAACAGTAACAGAAACTGTAACGGAAACGGAAACAACAGAAATCATATTTCTACAACAGCAGCAAAACTCTTTGTTCACACAGTTTACACATTCACGTACATAGATCACTTTAAGGCACTCACACACACACACACACTCACATTCACACGCACTCATAGACTGAGAGAGTAAAGAGAGATAACTGTGTGAACTGTGTTTCATTGTTTCCTTTTGTTTTTTTTTTTGTTTTTGTTCTGTTTGTCGTAGTCTGTTTGTGCCTACCTGGCTGGGCCACACCTGTAGCAACGGCAGCGAACAGGATGGTTTGTTGCTTGTCGACGCCGTGCCACCACCGCCATTTGCCCCTCCACCGGCAGCCCCTGCATTCGAGGATGATGTGGTGCCCGACCCCTGGGAGAGGCTCGTGTAGTGCAGATGATTGAAACGCTGGGCATCGCTGCTGGCCGGCTTTGTGCGCGTCGGACTCTCATATCCCGTTGAATCGTCCGAGGATGTTGTCTTTGGCGAGCGCCAGAATCGCTTTAGGCGCAATTCGCGCCTTTTTTCTTGTTTCTGCAACGAAACGCAAACCAAATCGATTAATGCCACGAAATAAACGACATTTGCTCTGTGATTTTAAGCCATATGGTCGAACAACTGTGTAAACCAATTCGCCAATTAATTTGTCGTATTTAAACACTACTGCGCTATAAAATTGTCAAATTTCATTGAATGCACATATTTATAAATACACACATTGAATAACACGGCCAAAATGGTTGTTGATTGGATTTGCATAAAAAAGATTGCATACTTTTGGGCGCAACTTTATTCGTAAATTGATTTGCAATCATCGAGTGTGTTTACACAGTTATCATTTCATGTTTTCACTATGGAATATATAATTGAGTATTTTTAAAATATTACGATGTACTATATTTACTTTATATAGTATATTTCATTACCAAATAATTAAATTGCTTAAGTAAATATATTAAACTGCAATTTGATATTCAATTTACTATTATTGATATTTGTTAAACAAATTATTATTTTATACATATTTAAAATTAAATTAAAACGGAAATATTGCTATGTTCTATATTCATTTTACTTTATATAATTTATAATTATTTTATTATTAATATGTGTAATTAAAAAATAGTCATTTGCTAAAGTAAAGTGAAACTTCAATTTGAAATCAAATTTATTATTAATGTTGAGCAGATTATTTCCTTTTTATTAAGTTTAGAAATAATATAAATACTTAAAAGGGAAACAGGATATTACAAATATTAAATTCAGTGAAAGCTTAAGATTGTTGTGATAAAAAAAAAAACCAAAAAAATGAATAAAGAAATACATTTACATTTATTTCATTTATAGATTGAACATTAAAATTTGAATTCTAGTCTGAAGGTATTAGTCTCTCTGTCTCATATCTTTGCAATAAGAAATTGTATTCGTTATTACTATAAAACAAAAATAAATCGAATTTATACAATTGAAAAATATATAGAATTCATGCAAAGATAAAAAAGAGATGCAAAAAAATATAGCTTCTAAATCAAATTGTATTTATTTAGATTAATAATACAACTTAAAAATGCCTTAGGGTTATAATATGTTTGAAATTATGCATATTAAGTATACGTCAAAATGTAGTAAACACATTTTTTTAAGATGTGAAATAAAGTATTTTATCAGCTTAATCATTACAACATTTACTTTAAATTTATTCAAATTTGCGAGATTAATATCAAGTCACGTTTTTAGATGTATTCAGCTTTATTTGAAATATTTTCAAGAATGATTTAATTTAAGCTCTCTTGTAAATTGTTATTTGTATATTCACAATATGAGTTTCACTGTGTCGGTTATCATGTTATATTGATGCGTTATCTTGTCTTGCATGCTCGCATGAGCGTAGCAGCTGCTGTCATTTATTAATACATTAACTGTTTTTAAATTCAGCCTTCGCTTTTTTATTGGAGCTGTACTCGTGTCAGTCTCTGCGTGTGTGTATTGTGAGGGCGTCTGTCTACCTTCATGAGTGTGTATGAGTGTGTGTGTGAGAGTGTGGGCTTCGATGTATGCGTGTTAAATAAACCAAAATGAATTTTGCGCTCAATGCCAATAAATATTTGTGTTTGCCCTGTTGCTGTAAGAGTATAAGTGTACTCCTCTGTGTTGCCATCTCTGCATCTGTGTTAGTGTGTGTTTGTATACCTGTATGTATGTATTTAGTTGTATGTTCGGCTGACGGCGGTTCTCCATTTGGGAATTTGCTCGCACCGTTTCGTTGTGTATTATTTTTTCAATTTAACGAGAGCTTTTGTATTTGTTGTTTTCGTTGTATTTGTTGTTGTTGTCTGACTTTCTTATTGCAATTTGTGTGTACGAGTACGTCGTGTGAAAGGTCTCTCAACGGATATGAGTGTGAGCCTTTGTGTGTGTGTGTGTGTGTGTGTGTATGTGCTTTGCTGTTTTCTGCCGTTGACAAATGTGAGCTGCCAGCGAAAACAGCAACAATGACAGCAACAACAACAACAACAAATGGCAAAGGGAAGTACAAACTTATCGCGGAGGCAACGTGCCACGTGCCTCGTCGCCGCCATGTTGCATTTACCGATAAGCCACAGTTATTGCAGCTCCAGTCGAAGGCATTGCACGTTAGTCACGATATTTGTACAGCTTCATTCACAAGAATTTTACTTTAAATTTAATAAATATACATTTTCATTTGCTTTATTTGGTTATTAATTGCTGAATACATGAAAATGTTCATTAAAATAAAAACATTTTTCACTCATATTGAAATTTTCTAAATTTCTGATATTGTTGAAGCGACTGAATAACTTCTATGCAAACCATTTTTTAGTAAAAATATTTAGCATATTATAAATTTATTTTGAAGTTGAAACCTTTAAATATTTCGCAGATTCTAGTTCGAAAAATATTTTCAACAAGTTACATTAGAATATTTTTATAAATTTATTTGATCTTTCAAAAAATGAATAATTTGAAGACAAATTTTTAATTTTTCATAGCTTGCAATAATAAGAAATACAACAAAATTAAAATATTTTATACTCATTTTGTAAAATATTTGGTAAAATTCTGAGAAAGTTTTAACTTTTAAATAAATTATATTCAACTAATTTTATACCTAATAAATATTCTACTTCACAAGCATTTTTAACGGGTTACTTAAATATTGTATATAGGAACACTCCTAGTAAATATATAAAGAAATAAATAAATCGAAAAGTAGTGTAGTTAACAAGCAGTTAATATAGCTTGCAGTAATTATAATACATAATATAAATATAATATGTAATAAGATTAGAAAAATTTCTTGCTCATTTTGTACAGCAAAGGCTAAATTTCCAATGAAGTTAAATTATAATGAACCTTAATACATTATATATATATTTGTATATTAAAAACAAAACCTAATCCAACTTCTGTGCTAAAATAAGTTTCAGTTATAATTGATTAAACCGTATTAAAAAGATGTATGAACATCTTTAAATGCTTGCACATTATATAGCTTTAAGTAATAACGAAAATAGCGCGGATTTGTGTTAAATAATGCATGTTTAATAGTGTTGAGGATATATTTTAAGCATCTCGTTTCTCGTTTCCTCCGTTGTTGTGGAGCAAGACAAATGAGAAAAAAGTGCCGACATTGTTACCTGCATATTTTTGTAATATCAAATCCAGTTTATGTGTTTGGTATTTCATCCCCAGTCTGTTGTTGGCGCAAGACGAAAATCGATGGAAAACTGCAGAGGCATAAATTCTGAAATAAAAGAAGGAAATTGTGATGAACGAACGTAAAGCAGAAACACGGAACACACAAAACACACAAAAACGAAAACTAAAATGAAAATATAAAATGTGCAACGCTGTCATCGTCGTGATGCTTGTCTGCAACAGAGAGAAGGATGGATGAAAGCACGATGTATCCTCCTAGGAGCTGGCCTAAACCTTCCCTCAAAAAAAAAAAGAAAGAAAGGAAAGGATGGAGGAAACACATTTCAATTACTCGCCGCACACAAACAAACATTTTACATGGTTTATTCGATTCCGGCAGCAGCCGACGAAACGCATAAATAGAAAGGATCTTCTACTGGCTGCAAAAGGACAAGATAGGGGCAAGGAAAGCGAAAGCGGGGCGTTGTCGACAACATCGTCATCGTCATTGACGGAGCAGGAAACGCGCCTTGACTGTCACACATTAACACACGACAAGGACAATGAGGAATGGCGAATGGAGAATGGAGAATGGCGAATGGCGACGACGCCATTAGTATTTGACAAGGACATTTGACTCATACAACATGCAGACACACGACCAAACCCCCAATATGTGCAAAACCCCTTCATCAAAATGCCCTCCCCACCCCTCACAAGCTCACATGGCTTAACAGTCACCGTCCCCACTGCCAGCCCCATTGGCTCACTTGGTCAAGTTGAAGGGCAAAGTCTTTGCGAATTTACCACATGAACGCAGATGAACGTTGTGCGACGCCTGAAAGCATAAATCAGTATCGTCTGCTGCTGCTCCTTCTGTTCTTCATTCCCTTCCTCAGCTCCCTCTTTCTCTCTGTCTATTTCCAGACCCTCGCTGTGAGTTGCCTTCGATTGGCGTGATTAGAGCTTAGTCTTTGTACTTGAAGCTTATAATTAGTTTGGCAATTGCGTCGTCAGAGTTGCCTTCACATCGATTGCACTTGTCCTGTTTCTGTTTCTGTTGCTGCTCCGGCTTCTGGTCCAATGCTAATGGCTGCCCAGTAGGATATATGCCACTTGATGCCACTTTTAAGCTCCTTTGAAGGTCGTACCCTTAAGTGTGCACAGTTGTCAAAGTTTGGCAATGGAATTGCAATTGGAATGCAAGTGTTTTATGACATTGTTGCACATCCTCATAATGCCCTCAAGTAATCATGTTTGCCATGCAATTACCAAGTAATAAACTATTTTAAATATGTGTCCTTCAGCAAATTTCATTGTTCGCATAATAGCTGCAGTTATGTCTTTAGCCTTTCAGTTTTAAATAACTTTCGAGGCTGCGTGCTTGCTTGGTCTGTAGCAAAAAAGGTAAAATATATAATAATTCCTTGAATGGGCTCAGCGTTTTCTTATAGTAACTATAATGAATCATCCTTTTCGAAAGATGGCTTTAAATTGTTATTTTAGTATCTTTTTTGCTTGATTAGAATATGATAAAAGTGGGAACTTAATGAAAAGAGAAAAGAGAACGAGGAAATTTGACTTTTATTTAAAAAGATTAAATTGGCAATAAAAACAATGACGGAAATATATAAATTTTGATGAGTAAGAAATGTTTGCTAGAACTTAAAAATGTAGACTTTCATATAGAAACTAAACTTCTAATATTTTTTATAAATATTCCTTAAAATCCCTAAGAAAATTTTAAAGCTTATCAAATATATTAGATTGGTTTAAACATACTGAAATGAAATGTGTTTTAAGTAACCAACAAAACCTCTTGATTTATTTTATATAAGTCATATTGAAATTAAATGAAAACTGTCAAGAAGATTGTGATTTCCTTGACATTAACTTAATCAATAAATAAATTAAATTAACAAAGTTTGTCCTGTAAATTGTATTTTATCATTCCGCTTTTAAATACTTGTTCAATAACTTTGTTAATATTTCTTGCTATGCATTTAATAAGGTCACATCTGTGATATTCTATTCAACTGTGTAACACAAATTGCCATCGAATTGTAATTGAATTTTTAATAGAAAAGTTTATCGTATTTTACACTTTGAATTGTATCATGCTTTGCCTTGCTTTAAGCTGCTTTCGGTATTAACTTGTTTAGCTCAAACTAAGTACTTTATATTATTTTGATACAGCTTTAAGGCAAGACCACTCTGTATTCCTGTCCAGCTGTGGCCACTTGTCTAGCCACCATATGTCTTGGCTTCGCCAACAACTACAACAAAAGAAGCTCGAATGAAAGGAAAGGAAAGCAGAAAAGGAAAAAGTAAAGAACTAAAAGAAAAGCCACAACAAAGCAAGTTGACAGCTCCCACAGAGTAAGTAAGCAGTTGCGCTTGAGCTGACCCCGTCCGCGAGAATCAATTCCCACTCAGTGGCCAGTTGGTAGCTTGGCAGCTCACAGTTGGAAGCCTGGCAGTTGGCCAAAGGTAAGAATGGAAGAAGAAAGAAAGAAACGTTTATGCCGTCGTCTGCTTGTTGCATTCCATGTCAATTGAAGGCCAACACGTGGTTCACTCAATGGCGGCTTCACCTCAACCTCAACCTCAACCTCAACCTTAAGCTGCGACATGCACGTTGCTGTGCCTCGTTTATTCAAAAGTCCGATTTGAGGTGTCCTTGATTGCGGTCTGCTATCCGGGTGGCCACACATTGCAATTGCCATTGTTGTGCGCCATGTCAATTGATGTCAACAAGCGGCGATAGTGGCGAAGTGGTGAAGAGTGCTGACCATGGTCAGGGATTCGTTTGCCATCGCCTTGTATCCCGGGCGAGACATATCAATAATATATGCAGCCATAAATCGTTGGTATCGTTTCAATTACTACCAACTGAAGCTAATGCCATCAACTTACTGCTGTATTTTTTTCTATTCGCTTGCTCTTTTTTTTTTTTTTAACCCAATGCCTGTCACGATAATGTCCTTTCTTTCTAGTTGCGCCGCGGCCGCATCGGCGTCGGCGTCCTTGGAGCATGTCATGGCATAAACTAAACGACTGCACTCCATGTCCCCAACTACTTTAGATTCTGTAGCTATCACCCCTTTGTCGCCCAAAGCACGCCAGCAATTACACAAATCGCCACGCCCCCTTTTGGATGGGTGACCGGAGAAGGGGAAGGGCAAGGAGGCGGGGCGGGGGCGAGCTGTTAACTCGCTTTTTGTGTTGCGCGTGACGAAAATTTTTAAATTGAAATAAATTTCTTGTGTTCCTTCTGTGTGCACGCCTTGTCGCCCGATGCCGACGTTGTCCTTGTTGTCCTTGCTGTCCTTGTTTCGCACATACTCGTGCATATCTGCATATCTAACTATATAGTATCGTTATCGTGTTTGCTTAACGTGTTTTTCTTGCCGCTCGTTATACGCTCCTCGTACATACAAAAATATATATATTTTTTGCTTCTTTTTCTTTTTTTGGTTTTGCTTTTGTTTTATTTTGTGTATTTCTTTGTGTCTTTGGTTTTTTGTTTTTGTGTATTTGCTGGTTTGTTTTTGTTGCTGTTTTCGGCATGTATTTGAATTATAAGCAAATTTGTTGCCCGAGGCCAATTCGGTTTCGGTTCCAGTTCCCGTTTCCTAATGCCAAAGGTCAGGGCTATAGACAATATGCTTCTTTGTGAGTGTGTGTGTGTGTGCGTGTGGACAAGGACATCGCTGCCTGTTGTCGTCGTATCCTGTCACTCCTGCCACAGACACAAACCACATACACACAATTTATTGGCAGCTTAGCAAATTCATAGTCGCTGTCTGTCGGATTCCCTTAATTACACTTAATAAGCACCAATTATGAATAATTAGTGAATAATCGCCTGACCTGTCCATCAACCCTTTTGGCCATTTACGTTGTCTGGCCTTTTCCTAATTGAATGGCACACGTGATAAGATTTTTTGTTTATACTTGTTTTTTTGTGGGCCTTTTTACTGTGAGTCTAGGAAAGACCCAAACAAAGCCGGCTCAGACAAAGCAATTGAATTTTTATTACACGCCATTTAGTCAACACTCTCACACACATTCGCACTCACAAGCTCTCACACTCACCCACGCACACACACATAGACAAAGACATATACGTGTTTGAGTAAATTATTTATATAGCCCGTGTGGCCTATAATGTGCTTCTTCTACTCTGCAAAGCGGGTGCTTTAAGGGGCATATTAAATATAAATGAAGGGAAATTGTTATCAGTAGCAGCTTAATTTTGTTTATTATTTGCTGCGATTTAATTTAAAATTACATTTAATTTTTCCATTAGTCATGAAGTTGAACACAATTAATAAATATATAGATATTACAGTGTGGTAAATAAAAAAGTGAATTTGTTGCTATAAAATAATAAATTCGAATGTATATTTAATGTATTATAAATTAAAAAATACAAAAGCGAGCTTATTTTCCAAATGTCTTGTAGTTTTCTTACGCACTTGAATTTATTATTACATTTAAAGATTCAACTGGCGCCATCTATGACTCAAAGGTATTGTAATTCATTTGCCATGTTATATTAAGTATACGGTAAGAAGACTTCTAAGCAAAGTCTTTATTTTTATTTTAATATAAATATAAGAAAATATAAATTCTGTAGTTTTTCTCGCTAAGAAACAAAGTAAGGAGCATTTTCTAGTCATACATTCCATTCTCACTTTGCAAATTTACTCGCGCATTGCATACGTTTTCATGTGTAAATTATTGTTGCATACTTTAGCGGGCAACGCCAAAGTCGTTTACCTTCCCGAGCGATGAAAATGAAACAGCTTTAGTGTGTGTGTACTTAGTAAGTGAGCATTGTTTCCTCTGTGCACACACCTGTACTGTGTGTGTGTGTGTGTACACAAGATATATATTTTGGGTACCAAGTCGAATGTAATTTAAGGACCCATTACCTGCTCCTTTGGGAGCTGCTAGTTTGTTGTGCGACTCTCTAACCCTAATTTGTCAAATTAAGTTGGGTTAACCTAATCAAATCGGACGTTGACCCGGGATAAAAACATAACATAGAGATTCCCATTTGACTTCCTATTATGATGCATATTATGCTTATTCTTCACCCAACCCAAACGTAATTTGTTTATAGCTTAACTTTCGAAATAAAGCGTTGCAACTAATTTGCACCCTCAAACCCGGCAATTTATTCGACTTAAGCTCAGTGTCTCTCCTCCCCTCGGTAATCCTTGAGGACAACCATAAGCGATGCATGAGTGAAATGTCAAATGGAAAACCGCTTAGTTGATGGGGCATTTAAAAAGCACTTAAACATGTTATCTGTTGTTGTTGTTTAAAGTCTCTTTGATACTGTCAGCACAAGAAGATTTGACATCAAATAAATTAATCTGGGATTATCTGGCATAAGTATGACAACTTTTTTGCCATTCTATTTACCTGTTCGTGCTGGGTTTTGTTATCAAAGGCTGCTGTACTTCTTATGCTCAATAAGCTCAACTTATCAGTTAAATTACAAAATATTCTTTTAGCTAGCCTAATCAGAAAATGCTTTTCAATCTCTCTCAAATTTCATTCAGAATTCAGAAGCTGAAAGGTAACTAGATTTAAGTTGAATTCAACACACAAATTAAAAGTGCTGAGTAATAGATTATAAGAATTGTATGCTTTAATTTCGCTCACAATGCTGTTTGTCCACACACACTTTGAAAAGGACTTCAGTATCGACTTGCACATCCTTCAGGTTCTTTTCTTTTAAGCGAGCCGCGTAAATCAGCCAATGGAAATATTTTTCCGCACAATTGAGCGCCAATTCAACTGGCAGGCTGTTGGTAGCTTTAGATGCTCTGACTTTCCTTCGTTTCTCTCTTTCGTCTCTTTGCAGTTCTTGTTGCCTGTCCCTTTCTTTTTAGCTGGCTACTTTCCCTTGCACCTTGGCTTGACTGTCAGGCAGGCAGGCAGGCAGGCAAATGGCGCAGCTGTTTCTCGTTCGCTGCTTTATGCAAAAGCAATTAACTTAACTTTCTTTCATTCTTCTTTTCGCGCTCGCTACCTTATTTTATACGCTGTTACCTTATGGGCAGAGAGCTTCCTTTTGTAAGTGAGGTATAAACTCAATATAAAGGTACAAATACGAGTTCGCGTCGCGATAATTCTTTTTCTCTTGCTTGAAAATTTGCATGCCAAACGGGAAATGGCGGAGAACTGGCTGAAAAGAAGCATCCAATACAAATTGCGAGTAGTTTGACCTGTTTTGCGGCATTCGTTTCCTTTCGTTTCGTTTCTTTTCGTATCTTTCTCAAAGTTTCTGCAGCTGTTCAGCCCGTATTAACATTTTAACACATTTTATAGTTGAAACGTGACATTTGTTGCCATTGCTTTTTGGCTTTAGCTGCGGCTTTGGCGTTGGCTGCCGCTGCCGCTTTCTGGTCTGGTCAGCAAACCGATTGTGAGTTGAATTCAACGGAAACGTGGCGAATTTTCGCCCAGAAGCAACTTAATTCCTTATTCTGCTCCGCATATGGTTCGCTGCCTTGGTGTTTGCTCTACTACTGTACTTTTTGGTATCAAAGTACCTTGAATTTGGCAATAGACTTGAGTTGACTACTCAGAAATATTTAAGTACATAAATACAAAGTTATTTCGTAATTATTTAATTTAATAAGTGAATTCGACTATAAACACAAATATTATATGAATTGCATTCTTGCTTTGAACAAATAAAATTAATTATTTAACTTGCTAAAGATTATGATTAACTTGTGTTTTAGATCATAAAAATAATTTGATAAATTATAAAACCAAGTAAATTTTATTGCTTACAAAGGATATAATAACAATACTACAAAATAATCTAACAGTGGAAAGGTGAAACTTTATTCAAATTTTATGAATAGTAGTTGAATATATATATATAAATATTTATTTATAAATAAAATATATGTCAGATGCTACATAAGATATTTATTAATACTCAGTTTTTCATATCCAGATCCATGTTTTGAAATAATAATCAAATTTCCAATAATCGATAGATGAAATTGAATCATATGTTTATAAATAACATTTCATTAAAAATAATTTTATTAATAACTTAAAAGGATATCACATTAAACAGATATTTATAAATTAACAGCTTTTCCGCATCCAATATTGAAATACAAATGTATTTTCATAAAAAGTAATTTAATTTCTTTTGATGGACAGTTAAAATTTAATTATATTTCATTTTTATACCCGCTACCCATAGGGTAGAAGGGTATTATAACTTTGTGCCGGCAGGAAATGTATGTAACAGGTAGAAGGAGGCATCTCCGACCCTATAAAGTATATATATTCTTGATCAGCGTCAACAGCCGAGACGATATAGCCATGTCCGTCTGTCCGTCTGTGTGTCTGTCCGTCTGTCCGTATGAAACACTGGATCTCAGAGACTATAAGAGATAGAGCTATAATTTTTTTCCGACAGCATTTGTTATGTTTGCACGCAGATCAAGTTTGTTTCAAATTTTTGCCACGCCACTTCCGCCCCCGCAAATCAAAAAAATCGAATAACAAGCGTAATTTTAATTTTTTTATACAATAATAATTATAGTATTTATGACTTCTGAAAGTTTGGTTGCGATCAGATAAAAAATGTCGAAGTTATTAAAGAAATACTTTTGTATGGGCAAAAACGCCTACTTACTAGGGGTCTCAGTTGCTTTGGCTTACAATCTGGTATATTGTGCCGTCTATGGCATATTTTGGATACGGTACTATGTCGATTTACCAAAATCCAAATATACCATTCGGTATATTTTTAGTATTTTTGCAGTATATTTGGTATATTTTGAGAAAATACCGCAAAATATATTTCTTTTATTCAAAATGGGTAGCGGGTATCTCACAGTCGAGTACACTCGACTGTAGCTTTCTTACTTGTTTTTATCTTAAAACTAGTATTTTTTTGCTTTTTAAATTTCTTCAATTTATTGTTTTCACATAACGTTGCTAAACAACTCTTTATATAGTGTATTAAGAGGGCCAATGTGTCGCATTCGATTTGTATTTTGTGGCATGGAATTTCCTGTGGCGCATACACGTGCACGATTTGTGGCAGTAGTTATTCTCTGTGTTGTTGTTGTTGTTGTTATTGTCTACGCGGCAAACTTCCGGCTGATGTTGCCACTGCGGTTTCGGCGTCAACGACGAACGAACTGTCAAGCGTTGCGACCAGCCACAGCTCTTTGGCGGCTGCGTCAACCGGAAACGCCAAACACTTTCCGGTCACGCAGTTTGACGACTCAGCCTCAGTCGGCTTCAGCTTCAGCTTCAGCCTCTCGCCTCTCGCTTCTCGCCTGCCTTGGCCACAGCTGCCACAGTTCCACAGTTTCATTGTTGCCTCTCAAAAAGTCTCGAGTAGTCACTTAAACTTAAGTGTTGTTGTGCGCCAACCATTTTGTGGCCACAACAACACTAACAACAATGACTTCAAGGGCCAACTCAATTTCTATGCGTGGCACGCGGCGACTTTTGCGCCTGCCGACCAAAAAAACCAAAAAAACCAAGAAACTTAAGCAACAACTACTGTATAAATAACCATAATAATATCAACAAATTGTTGCCAACCCAAAATGTTGGTTGTTCGCTCGCTGCTTTTAAGTTGGACGGCGTGCGGCATGCGAAATTTTGATAAATTGCTCTTTAATTGAGAATTTAAGGTCAAAGTCAATGGACTATAAAGAAGCTATCCTGCGTTTCCTGCAGCGTGCGGCCCATTTTCATTTACGTTTAAGCTACGGCAAACGCATTCGCACAAATCGCTTTCGATAATCGAAGCCATGTGCATAACGACAGCGATTATATTTAATGCTCATCCCATTAGTTAAACAACTCGGCGCGGCGTCTACTACGCTCACGTCTCTCTCCACTACGCCCCGAAAACTTAATAAACCAAATGTCAATGTGTTAAAGTTGCCACGACTACGTCCCCAACGGAGAAAGAGGTGGGAGGGAGGGAATGGGAAGGAATGGGAGCAGACGGCGTATCGCAGTCTCGTGTAGAAATTCAATAAAAACAAATGGCAAGTTTGAACAGGTAGTCAACAGTTTGCGAGGGGTTCTTCGAGTCATCTACTAAAGATTCAGCGAATAGATAAGTTATAAAATTATACGTCTTTAAGAAAAGTTTCTCGAATGCGTTCTAAGCTAACAATACGTTCATAATGACACATAATAAATGGATGGATTGAAATCTGAAATTATTAGCTCAGGAAATGTAGTTTTTCAGCTTTATGTTTAATCAGCTTTTCATCAGTTGTTATGCAGATTGATTGTAATGACTCCGATTGATTTCTATACTTAACTTAAGGTAGCAAAATAAAAATGATAAGTATTATACTAGATGACATTCTATCAAATGTCTTTAAGCCAAAAACAAAAATAGTTTACTCATATTAATATTTAACAAAACTCTTCATCAATTGCTAATAAATATATAGATTTTATAATACGGTTATCAAGTCTCAGTGCATATATATGGATAATAAACTATAATTCGAAGCTCAGATACTTTGTTAACTTCATATTTATAAAATTAAATAAATTTCGATTGGTAAACTTAAGGTTTAAATAAAACAAGATCAAAATATTTTTATATTTTACTAATTATGAATATACCAAATATCGCAAATACTAATGTAATAAGGAAGGATAAAATATATACATATAACACGAAATACAAATTTATATAAAAATAAAGCTCAAATAATATTTTTAGGCTTGTTTTTTAGTCTTTCCTTAACAGCTTACAATAAACTGAACAAACTATTAACACAAAATAAAATAATATTTTACTAATTATCGAAATACTAAATATGTTCATTATACATTAGCGAAGGATAAATATAAATAGAATGGTAAACTAATTTGAATAAAACTCGAAGACATTTGTTAAATTTCTCTTTAGCTACTTACAACTTTACCTTAACTTTTTATTAAACAGGCATTAAAATGTTCCATGTAATATTCTCGTCCTACAGATATATCCCTTTCACTGAAGTACTCTAACTTCATTCGAGTTATACTCGATGTGAATCGATAATTTTAAGTAGAAGTCGTGGTGTCATGATTTTAATGTCAAGTTGCAAAATTTGTTGGGCAAAGTTTGTTTCACGGTGCGCGCTCGTTTGTCTTACTCGTAGTTTGTTAGTTCTTTCGTAGTGGGTCTCAGGTATAATCAAAATTGAGTTAAGGGGAATCATAAAATTCAGTTGATTCAAGACATTCTCCCCATTTTCTCCACATTCTCCACCACATCCGAACGTAGTAGTTGTCGCTATAGACCTGTGACTTGGCAAGTTTGGCGTCGTCGTTGTCGTTATCGTTTTATGCCATGTCTATGGTGCAGCAATAGCACAAGCCATGGCAAAAATGTGATTTAAGTTGATGTCATTTTGACACGCTAATATGGCGTGGTAACCAGGTCATAATCTAACTCACAAACCAAACACACAAATACACACACAGACACAAACTAGCACACAAATCGAGAACTTTCACATTTCATTTGGCATATTGAACGAGAAACTGCGTCTTGCATTCGAAGCAAACAACCGACTGCACTTCACGATAATGATGATGATGATGATGATCGGAAACGTAGTTTGGCATTCAATTCAATTAAGTGAGTTTAACTTTTTGTGCAAAAAACTTATCGAGTACTCGTCGGTGGAACGTCCCATCGCCTCGCAAATTTTATCTGGCTCTTTTAATTGTTTTCATTTGTGCTCATCAAAGTTGCCGCTTCGTTGATGTTTGACTTTTCACGCGAAAGTTGCATCTTTGTATGCGAATGGGAATCTTTATCGCTGTTTCGTGTATCCTTGAACAGCGTCTGTAGGGCTCTTTAGCTTCTACACTTTAAGTGCAGAATGCCTCGCCTAAGGTTAATTGAATTTCCCCTCGTGTGTATGTGTTTTTTGTATGGTTCCAGTTCGACATTCAGCTTTGATTTTGTGCTATATTTTGTGTGGCCTTGCTCCTGGCCCACTTTTGAAAATTTAATTTTCACATACTTGGACGTCAGCTAGGAATTGCGAATGTGTATGCTCATGCATGCCATGGACATTATTTGTCGGTGCCTCTCTCACATTGTTGCATTTTATAGTGCGAGCCACAAGCGCCGACATGGTCATGACTCAAACTCAAACTCAGTGGCAGGCAGAAGCGGGGCAAAGAGACAGAGACTGAGACTGAGGGTAGAGCCTAGAGAATCTGAGTAGGGCTGACAGTTATGGGAATCAAAAAGGCGCCGGCATGTCTTATTTATTTGCTAAACAATAAAATCGACAACAAAATATAGTTTATTACATACGGTGCGTATGAGTATTAAAAGTTTATAGTACTTGTTAACATCAGTATAAATATTATATGATACGCGAATATTTCCTAACAATTGAATGAAACTTTAAGTTGCCTTGCTACGCTTTTAAAAGAGTACAAATTTATAGCATAAATTGTTAAATATAATTTTTGACATACGGTGCGTATGCGTATTAAGAGATTATAGATTACTTGTTAACATCAGCATAAATATTATATGATACGAGGATTTAGCTTGCTTTTTGTCTCAATTCGTTTTTTAAAGAGTACAAATGTATATCATAAATTGTTAAAAGTAATTTATTGCATACGGTGCGTATGAGTATTAAGAGTTTATAGTAGTTGTTAACATCAGTATGTGATTTGAGTATTTCCAATTGACTGAAACTTACAACTCTTTTTAAGAATACAAAGATATACAATGCATTGTTAAATATAATTTATTGCATACGGTGCGTAAGAGTACTAGAAGTTTATACATCGTATGTACTGGTTAACATCTGTATAAATATTATATAATATTAGTATTATGAATGCAACTTTAAGCTGACTTACTTCACTTTTTCAAGAGTACAAATGTATTGCATAAATTGTTAAAAGTAATTTATGGCATACGGTGCGTATGAGTATTATGAGTTTATATCACTTGACAACCAAAGTATAAATAATATATGATACGAGTGTGTCCCTAGCAATTCAACGGAACTTTATGATGTATTACTTCTTTTTTTTATTTAGTGCATAAAGTGCTAAGCTGCTAACTTGATGTTTGCTTGTTGTTTAAATCAACGCAGCACTCATGCAATTGCATTGCTCACCGCACTCACACACTTTAATTGTGTGAAATGTGGCCAATAGCCACAGCGGCAAAGTACCGAGCGAAAAAAGAAAGAGCACAAATGAAAATGTGCCACTGTTTTGTGGCCCTAATTTGGTTAAACAGGCAATTAATATGCACGGCGGCAACGCGCTGTAAACATTGCCGCTCGGGAATCGGCCAATTGCTGTTCCTTTTTCTCTTTCTTTTTTGCTCTCCTTTTTTGTTCGTCCTTAACCATGCCTGGCATACGGGCATTCATTTTGCTAATGGCGTGAGTATAAATGAAATTCCACTCGTCACAGTTGTGACGTTGCGCATACGCCGCGTTGTCCCTCTCTCGCACTCCCTCTCACACTGGCTAGCTTTGCATTTTTAATTAATTTAATTAGCTTTTCGCAGAGTAATTTCGGTGGTTGCTGCCGTGCTGCTAAAAAAGGTATTCGCTTGTACTAATTGTTTTTTTGGGGCGGACACAACACCCAATAGACGAGCATCCGGATATTGTGAATAAAATTGCACTGTTAACACCATGCAATTTATCGCATTTTCCTGCAACAGCAGCAGGACTAATTGCTTTTTTTTTGGGAATAATTATAAATTATAGATGTTATAGTCGAAATGAGTCCCGAGTGCATTGTTTTAGAAATGTGGAAACAAACAGCATGCAAGCGTTTTCTATAAATAAAACTTTTTGTCAATAGCAGTTGTAGTAAAACATTGAATAATTTTCGATATGAATAGCAAATGGTATTTTTATATTTTGCATTTATATATTACAAATAATTCTGATATTCTAAAACGTGTAGTAAAGCATATATTTATGAAACAGATTAAGAAAGATGACTATTTTACTACTATCATATTTCGGGAATGAGTGTTAACATTTTACAGTCTTATATTCATATTGTTTGGTTTGGAAAAGCCAAAATGGTATATATATTTTTTGTATTTATATTATAAAAGTAATTTTAATATTCTAAATTTGTGATTGTAGTTGTACAGAATTTATTGTTTTTTTTAAACACTAAAATTTTTGAAGAATGAAAATAGTTTGAAATTTTTTTATAATTTGAATTTGAGGAAGTAAACAAAATTAAATTAATTATAGCAGCTTAGTTCGTTGCCACAAATCAGTTAACTAAGCCACTCGTTGTTTACCAACCTCTGGCGTTACGTCGCCACATACGAGCGAGCGTATTAGCTTCAGCAACATTTGCCTAAGCGCTTGCCACTTCATTTCGCCATCGTCTGTTTATCTTAGTCGCCGTTGCTTACCTTGCAACAGGCCGTGGCAGGGGCAGCAAAGAGTGGGACGAGATCGCTGTTGGTCGCCTACGGTGTGGCATGTCAGTGAGCACTTACACTAATTTCCAGTTATTTGCATGCAAAATTACCCAGCAGCAACCCGAACCTGAACCCGAACCCGAACCCGAGAGCCAAGTCCAAAACACAAACATAAAGTCAGTTTCTGTTCTTTTAGTTTGTGCCTCAAACCGCTGTTCGCGTCGCCTGCCAGGCAATTATAAAGGCAAATTATGTTAATTTTAGTTTTGAGAGAGGCCTCGCTCGCTGTTTGACCGCAATTGCCGGGCAATATCATTTATCATGTGACCCCGATTGCCTGGACACAGTTGCATCTCTCCACCTCTAATACCATTCCATTAGCACTCTGCAAGCTTTAAGGACTGCTTTTAGCAGCCCACGACTTTCATTCATGGCCCACACGTAAAACTAAAAAAAAAAAGAAAAGCCAACAGCGCGCGCATTGGGTGTGGGCGCTAACACATGGCTAACACACGCCCACAGTGCTGCAAAGCAGTTCTCGCCCAGACATCAATAATTTATTGTACATATGCGAGCTCACAATCACACACAAACACATCTACATATTTATATTCTTTCATTTGATCAATTATTTCGTTTGACAGTTGCGTTTGAGCGAGCGCGCGCGTGGGCGAGAAAAAAATCCTAAACAACTTAATTATAAGGGCCTGAAAATTGACTTGAATTGAGCTCATTGATGTTGACTTCGTTGTTCTTATTCTTGTGCCATTTGCCTAAAACTTTTTCGGTTAACAGTTGATTTGATTTATGTGAAGTTAAAGCAAGGGAATAGCTTTTATACTAAAAGGCTTAGATGAAAATCTTTACTATGAATATTTTATTCATTTAATAGACAAGTTGACAAATGTTGTTCGCAAAAATTTAAAGGTCGTCTAATACAATTTATAAATATTAATATAGAAATTTAAATTAGTAATGTAAAGAGCATAATAATTAAATGAATATTTTATTTGATTTAATAAACAAGTTTCGTTGCAGATTTAAATTGTTTAACTGTTGTAAAGAATTATAACTATATTGCCAATATCCTTTAAAGAATGTATAGTTTTATTTAAATTTAGCTAGAAGTGATTATAATTATGATCGACGATCAGATTAGTTATCCAAAGTTAGATTAGTTATCTAAAGAAATCATTTTATTTTCGTCTGAAACAAATCAAGTTTGGTATCAATAATTCGAAATTAATGTAATGCTTTCAAATGGTTTGCTCTATCAGCATTTGAATTAGATTTTTTAATATTTATTTACTAAAATGTTCTTTCATCTAAATCATTTTGTTTTCAACCGAAAACTTAATACAAATTTGGCAATTTAAAGCCATTTTATTCCGATGTTTTAGAATTTTTTTAATAAGAGTTTCCGATGCTTTCGACCTTTGAACATCTTCTTCTGAAATTGATAACCTAATCATAATGACAATCGAGATTTAAATTGAGAATTCAACATATGACTGAGCATCAACTTCCTCATATTGATCGAATGATATTCAAGACCATTAATATTGAGTGAGGGGAGAAAAAAGCTGAGCACGAGCAATCGCTGCCAGGTATCGATTCAGGTGTGCGAACAACGGGACGGATACTTAATTTCACTGGCAATGTGTAGTCAATACTAAATAATTAATGTGATTTCACTGGATTTGCTGTTGAGCAACTCGAGCAACTTGAACCCTCGAGGGCCGCTCAATTGCAAGTTAAACAACTCAATTTGCCCCCAAGGCAAAAAGGCAGAAAGAATGAGGCAAACAAACGGCAAAAGCAATTGCACAGCTCAGTTAACTACGAACTCGAGTATATTTGAGTATACACATATGTCGAAGGATACAAGACAAAGGATAACACACACACACGCACAGGCACACACTTACAGGCAGATAGAAAGGCAATCAGTGCGTTTTCCTGTTCAGTGTCGCTGGCATAAACTAAAAAACAATTTAATTAAAAATTTATGAGCGTGACGTTCTCGTTGTTGTTGTCGTTGTCTTGGCAAACAGACAAACAAAGCAACAAACTGTTGCTGCACCCACACACACACACAAACAAACACGAACATTACAAGCGAAGTGGCGCCCCCTGGTGGCTAAGTGGCGCACCCCCACACACACACACACATGTCTACCGGAAATGGCCTGCTGGCACTGTTCCCGTTCCATTTCATTGTTCAATGCTGGATATCCGTCTTCCTCGCCTCTCTCTCTCCCTCTCTGCTTGTCTACATTGCATTTATTGTTATGTTGGCTTTGGCTCATTTGTTTTGAGTTTGCTCGCTTTGCTTAGACTTTTGTCTGCTAATTACCAAAGCACTCGTTTGTGTGCTCTACGAGAGAGAGAGAGAGATACAGAAAGAGAGAGAACATGCTCAAGGCGCCCATTGAGCTTAATTATCAAAGTTTTTGAAACGCCTGCCGCAAAAAGTTTTCGCACAGCGACATAATTGAAATGTTTATTTTCTGTTTGCTTGTTGTGTGTGTGAGTTTCTTCTTCATGTTGTTGTTGTTGTTGTTGTTCATGTTGTGCCACAAAGTTGCTCATTCATTTCAATTAATTTGCAATTTTTGTCCATAATTGCATGCATTTATTTTCCTTCTTCCATGGAGCGAGTGAACGATTTTCTGCTCATTTCCGGCTCCGCAGCCGACTTCATCTGATTTTGCTGCTGTAATCTGAATGCTAATTATAAACCTACGTAATTACCTACGTTGCCTCAACATCCGTTTTGCTCATTATATTCTTCTCCTGGTGCGTAATTTATAGCCCTGGTTATCTATTGAGCGACGCTTCAAGTGTTGCCCTATTTATAAAAGCGTGGCAGAGACTTAACTGTGCTCTCCCCCCCCCAGCTTTGTGTGAGCGACATGGGTAAAAACAGCAACGGCAAATGACAACGGCAAAAACGAGCTGTAGATGTTAAAGTTGAAGTTGGCTTTGGCTTTAGCTTTGGCGACGGCGCGTGTGCGACATTCAATGGCCAAATCGACTGTCAGCCAAGTCAGCGAAATCAGTTTATGGTTGGCTTGGCTCTTTTTCGCACAATCTGTGGTTTCAGCACATTCATTTGAAATTAAATAGAATGGATGTTTGCTGCCTTTTGCCAAATGAAAACTGTTGCAAACTTTCGGCTTCATAAAGTTTTCCCGAGTGCCCGCAAGCGCTTTTAATAGAGAAGAATATATAATTTTAAATGCAAAATGTTCCTAAATGAATGTAATTTGATTCAATAGTTTGTGAAAGACAACTCAAATGATAGTTTATATTGCCTTTGAATCTTTTTATGTGTCAAGTTTCCACTTAATGAATAAATGCCAACAAAATGAGATTATTGTTCTCTACTTTATTGTCGTTTCAATTAAAATTGTTCTTATTAAAAATGTGTTTGAAATTGTAACAAATTGATTGACATAGCTTCATAATTGTTATATTTAAAAGAAGATATTACTTTTCGCTTTTTCTAAAGCAAGCTTAAGGTAAGTTTCTATGCACTTAATAGAAAATTCTGTGTGTAACTGTCAGCATTCGCCAAAGGAGACTGAGCTGTAAAAATGAATATAAAAAATAACCTTGAGCTGCTGTGATTTACCCTTACTAGATTCTCCATTAGCCAACTGATGTTGCCTTTCAGCAACATTATGCTTTAGGCTAGATAAAAAAGTGTTGCGCACAGGAAACGAGTTGAGTCTAAAAAGTCGCAAAAAAAAGAACATGCGAATTTCCTGTGCGAAGCTCAATCGACTACAGTTTAGAATATATGTGCGTGTGTGCGTGTGTGTTATTTGTATGCTATCCACAGTTGATTCCCACGCAAGAATGATCCTTCACAAGTATATTGATTTATGGTAAATATAATAAAATATATTTTGCGCTTCGCTCCTTGTGAGGCTGCCACATGTCAAGCACTGACAGCGCGCTGTCTTTCGCTCTCACTCTCGGCAATTCAATGCATAAAATCGGCTTTCTTTACTCTGGTTATATGGTTATCCACCCACAAACAGTTACGCGTCAAGTTGATATTTTGTTTGTTCTCTTCTTTGCTTATACATTTTTATTTGTTGCACGCGTTTTTTTTTCGCTACACAATACACAATATACCAAAGACACCCAAAGTGCGATTACTTTATGTGTAGCATACTTTTCAGCGTCTGGCGCCAATTGTGATTCTGGTTTACATTTCACGTCGAGGGCACTCCATATGTTCGCAATGGTTTGGGGATTGCTTCTCTTGTTGTTGTTGTTGTTGTGGAGTGGGTGCTTAAAAGCTCAGCCAATTGTTGAATATTTTACAGTATTTTATTAGCTTTGTGCTTGCGATTACCACAAGTTTTGTTCGCTGGCTTTTGAAGTGACGCCCTCTTCTTCTGTTTTTCACTTTCTGTTGTTGTTGTCGAAGTTATTGTAACTCCAACTGTTGTTGTTGTTATTATTATTGCTGGCGTTGTTTAATGTTTATTTCTCATTAACAACGAGCGAACTGCGCTTTTTTTCTGGCCCCATTTTAATGGCCTACGGTCCGTTGATTTTAACGTCTCGTGCCAGTTGCCGTTCTTGTTTTTGTTGTTACCATATTTGCTATTGTTGTTGTCTTCATTGTTGTTGTTGCTGTTGCTTTGCTGTTGCTGTTGATTTTTTCACAAATTAGTCGCACGAACATTTTGCTGTTGTGGCACTAAATGGCAGGAAAAAGGCGACCGCGACATAGTCCTGCCTGCCTGCTCCCCATTTGCTTGCCTTCTGCCTGCTGCTTGCTGCGATGGCGGCAAATTGTTTGCAACATGCAAAGTGATGGCCCGCAAATAGGCCGACATGGCCAGAGAGCCCAGACACTGCCACACAGCCAGAGAAGAGACCCAGTTCCAGTTCGCGACTAAGCAAACATGCAGGCTCGCATTCAGGCTGAAAGGCAGACAGCCAGTCAGGTAGGTAGGCAGAAGACTGTGTGTGTAGCTTATCTACTCCTCAGCCAGCGTTGTCCTTTCTGTCCTGACAAATACACAAAGCGACATGCCATACACCACAACTACTGCTACTACTTTTCGTACTACTTTCTCTCTCTCTCTCTTCCTACTACTCGATTCTTACCTCACTTCAGCAAAATGCTTCGGCTATTCAGTTTCAGTTCATACGTATGCGCCTTCCTTTGCTTCTCCTCCTTCTATTCGCTCTTGCAACACATTTGCATGGGGCACGAAATGAATATGGATTTGCTTTTAATTACTGACTCACAGACCGAGAGAGCGAGCAATGAGCCCCCAGGAAAACGACCAGAAACAACAATAATAAAACCATTTTTCGGTTTCTATTTTTGTAGCCGTTTTTTTTCTGCTTTGCGGTTTTTGCTAGCATTTTGTATGGATTGTATTGCAGTTATTTTTACCGGTTCAACAGCATCATATTTTAGTAGTTAAATTATGCTGTCGCCGCTTTCGGACTGTTTTCGTTTTATACTATTGCCATTGCCATTGCGATTAGGTTGAATTATTCAGCATATTTATAAAAATTGTTGTCTACTGCGCAAGTAGTAAATATAAATATACATATGTATTTCTGTTTTTGCCTTATTTTCACACGATAAATTATTCAATGTCAACCATAGGAAGACCGCTCAAGCGAAAAGCAGTTAAATTTCTGGTTTCAAATTGCATTAAAGATATGGGAAAAACATTGAATATTAAAATAATCGTCTTTAAATCAATATTTATAATAAAATTATATTAAAATTTAAATGTAAATTTATGTATAAATATTATTGATGCATATGAAAATACTCGAATTTATATAATTAACAAATCAATATCAAAAATGGTCATTTAACATGATAAAATATTTGATTTTTTAAAAATAATATAAAAGTTGAAAATGAAGCTCCAATATTAAATTAAAAACTTATAGATAATGACGAGTATTAATATCTCAGAATTTTAATCAACAGTTTATATATAAAAATCCTTAAATATTAATTTTACTGGTCTTTTTCTGAGTTACATTTTAATAACTAATTTTAATACCTTTAGCTAATTAAAGCTAAAATAAATCCGATTAAATTATATTTACTTTAAAACATTAAAACCTGAAATATTCAATGTCAAAAGTTTTCCTTTTTAATAGTATTTTTAATAATAATGTGATAATATTTAAGCATACAAATGGAATTTTGCTAATTACCAAACGAATCGACTGCCTATGACAATCAATAGCAATAATAATAATTGAATAAGCATATTTTCGTTCATAATCATGTCATTGACAGCTGACGTTAAGTAAATAAAAATATATATAAATTAAGTGCTCAATTCGTTATGAACTCGTTAAGCGTATTGTCTGAATTATCAATTAAAACTGACAAAAGGTTTTAAACGGCTGATTAAAATGTTGAATTTTCGGAGAATTCTGCATTTCAATGGGACTGAGGCGTATTTACCTAAAAGCATTTTCACGTAGCTGCCAGTCATGTGGCCCATCTCACATTTCTTCCAATTAGTGTGCGATCCCTCTGGAGTCTCTTTTCATCGATATTACCCAGACTCAGGCAAGGACAGGATATGGCTCGTCATTGCTGGCTGGAATCGGGGTCAACAACAGAAGCCCAACCCATAAGACACATTTACTTTGCGTTCCTTAACTGAAAATCTTTTTTGGCTAAAGCAAACACACACACACACACACAGCCATAAGAAATATGCGCCTAAAAGGTATGCAGCTAACGCACACACATACTAAGATAAAAGCACTGGCCGCAGGCGTTGGCACAACATCTAACCATTCCACTTGCCACCTGCCACTTGCCACTTGTTTGCTCCCTCAGCCACGCCCATTTATGCCACCTTCATGTGCCCGTGTAAGTTGCTTAGTCGTGTGGCAAAGTCGCGTATGCGTCGCTTCGTCTTGTGCTCTATGTGTGTGTGTGTGTTTGTGTGCAGTTGTTTAAATATGTATTGGCTTGCATATTTTATAAACTACACGTGCTTTTCAGACTTCACATACTCCCACACACACAGACACACACGCTCCCATGCACACACTCTCACACACAGTCTGACACACGTTGCTAACTCGATAATATTGATTAGTTTATTGGAACGTTGCAAACGTCACGTGCTGCGGTTCACTCCAAAAGTTTTGTGAATTTCTCAGTACTCAGTTTCCTCAATTTTCAATAGCTCAGGTTGCATAGTTTTTGTCAGTGTCATTGTCAGGGTCGAGAGAAGTGTTTCGACTTACCCATTTAACATGCTACATGCTTTATTCCTTTGTCTCGATCCATTGTTTCCCAGAAAGAGAAACGCGCTCGATTATAAACGCGACGTTTTTTTTTCTTTTTGCGCAAACACACGCACTGTTCTCTGGATGTGTGTGTGTGCACGTGTGTGAGCTCTTGACAAATTACAGGTACGTATGTAGGTGTGTGTATGTTTTTTGCTTGTTACTTGCAAGTATTATCGTATTTGTTGTTGTTGGTTGCTGTTATTTTTCACACATTTTGTAGCCCACTTTTGGGATGCTGATAAATTGCCCTTTTGTTGAGCATTTTAGATGTACTCCACACGAATATGTCCCGCAAAAGATGATGTGATTTTTCTTGCATTAGATGAATATTTAATATTTCAATTTCATTTCGTGACAGCACGTTGACAAGAGAGAGAGAGAGAGAGTGGAAGAGAGGGGCAGAGAGTGGGGAAGAGAGACTCCCGCTTGACCATTTAATTGCTGCCTCTCAGCATTCTCGTTATCAGCTTGGCTAACCTGCCGCACACACACACACACACACACACACGTAGCTCACTTCAACCTCATTCGACAACAACCCCTTCTACACTTTGCCCGTCCCCGTCTCGAGTGCGTCATTAGGCGTTGGTTAATGGCTTTTCAGTGTCGCCATTTGCCAGCAACAGCAGCAGCAGCATCAACCATGGACTCGGGAGGAACAGGGGAAAATGGCAGCAGCCTGAAAGTATGCAATGCACTGCGAGTGTAAACTCATTTAATATGCTTTATGACGTCATGCGCTAGCTAGCTTTGTTTGTGCTTGCCTTTACGGTTTTTAACTAGGTCCCTACACCTTGCTCTCCGCCCCTTCTAGACTCCTTTGCACTGTCCTGTGCCCATTGGGCCATGCGACAATTGTGTTTTGGGCTCCTCCGTTGTTATTGTTTCGTTTCGTTTCGTTTCGTTTTTTGTGCGCCACGCCTCTTTTGTTTATTGTTGTTTCCATTGTTGTTGGCCTAGCATTGGCCATTTCAAATGCAGGCAGCCTTGGCATACCTCTCAAAGCGAGAGCCTAGGTCTATAACACTCAAAAATTCTCCTGGCGCCGGGCCATAAGTTTGCCGCTTTTAATAGGCCAGTGAATTGCCAATTTGACAACTCGTTTGTCGTATGTACACAAAGGTTTTTGCAAGAGAACTTTTTTGAAAAACTAATGACATTTCAATGATCGTAAACAAAATTTAAACTGTTGAATTTCTATACACATTTTAAGTGATATTGTTTATTTAAAATTAAACTAACACAAATTGCGACTGGATTGCTAATACATATGATAAACATTCCAACTTTTGTTATAAAATCCTTAAAACTCACATTTTTTTTAACTCAAGGATTAGTTATTGAGGTATCCTTGGTAATACGACAATAATTATAAGTTTGAAAAATCATCAAACTTTTTATCCACACCTTGAATAACTTGATTAACTTTTAAATGCAGAATTAATTGGAGGAGCAATTTACAAGTCAGCAACTTTGAACTAATAAAAAAACCAGGTCTTTGAAAAATGTTGTTGTTCTATAAATTACGAATAATTATGCAGTCTATCATCCATTGCGACTATATTTTTATTATTTATTATATTAGTCAGCGACAGAGGAATAAGTAAATTTAGTTAAGAGCAATGTTATATTTTTGTTGCCAAAAACGAATATTTTAAGAGTTTAAATGAAATGCAAATATTTAAAAAGTTTTTTCATTTTCAACAAGTTGATTAAATTCCAACATTGAGCGGATGTTTTCAAAATCAAATTGTTGTGAAATGCCAGATTTTTCATTTGATTTGATTGATTGCCGTAGGCGTTTCTCTACTGATTAAGTTAATACCTGGGCGTATACGTTATATTGAAGTAATCACTAGTTTCAATCTATCATTTGCATATTGTATTTTGAAATGTTCCACTATGAAATTGATGAATTACCCTGGACAGGAAAATTTTAGGTTGCTTTTAAGAGGTCTTTTATAGTTGTTTTCCAGATAGTTTCATTATCTTTTTTACGATTGTTTGCTCTAGTTGCTGGCGAATTAAAGTGTTACACTTCATTAGAGCAGCAAGCATTTGGCGAGGCTTAAAAGTAGACCTATGTTATACTGCGACCGCAGGTCAGTTTTTATGCTGACCTTGTGCTCCTTGTGGTTTGTGATTGTGGTGCTTGTGGAGGGACAAGCCTTAATGTGGGCCCTGACTTGGTCACGATATTTGAAACGTGTTCACATGGCCCCAAAATGGTTGTTGATGGTCCCGTTGATTACATGTCTCAGCTGCTGACTACGATTGCGGCTCCAAGTGCGATTGTCATTGCCCACGGTTAAACCACTTAGCAATTGGTTATACAATTTTTTGGTTTTTTTTTTTTTTGACGTCTTACAAGTAGTGTTGGGACTAGCCCAGTCTATTGTCTTGGCGTGCTTCCTATGTAAACGTTTCTTGGCCTGGCAAACTGATTCCATTCAGATTAGCCTACTTGGCTCCCCACTTTTCGGGGCCTCGAGTCACGTCTTGAATGCTTGTTTACATTGCCGCATATTCCGTTGGGGAAAAGTCGGCCACAAACACAAGCGGACAACAGATTATGGCTAGACTACTTCTACTGCTGCTAGCTGCTCTTTTGGCCTAGCCCTAATGTTGCCTGCCATCGTTAGGAGGATCCCTTGACACCGTCTGTCCTGCTCCCTCCTTCACTCTCTCGCTCTAGCTCTTGCTCTGTTGCTTTCGTTGTGCTTTTGCTTGTTTGGGGTTTAGTTTAATTTTTGCTCTAGACATTAAATGCCATTAATATATGCACACGCACACACGCAAAAGTACACACGCTCACACACACACATGCATTGAGTGAATAAACTATTTTCCTACATACACTGGACATTACTTTACTTTACTTTACTTCATTTTACACAAACTCAAATTGCGAGCAACTCCATTTTGCTACCACTTTGCTATTGCTTCATTTGCTGTTTCTTTTTCTTTTTTTTTAAATATTTTTTTGTTGTTGCCGAGTTAAAGTTTTGGCCGTTTCGCAGCCCGTAGCCGTGGCGAGGCGTTCACTTTTCGTCCCGTTCCGCGATTGACCGTTGCTGCAAGAACTAGCGAACCGACGGACAGACAGACAGTAAAGAGAAATAATAACTGTAATAACGGAAACCGCTGTCGCTGTCTCGGTCTGTGCTTCGGCTCTGTTTTCTAGACGTCCGTTAGCGTGCAGGCTGAGCAACAAACTGTTGTCACTAGTGCCCAAAAAAACCCAAGTGCGTGCCTCGAGCCTCGTGTAAAGCTCCTTGCTTCGTTCGTGCTCGTGTTCGGCTTCGTGTCTGTGCTCGAGCTCTGCTGCACTCGTGTAAGTGTTTGTGTTTTTGGCGATTGTATTTTATTGGGCTTTCGCCACACACTGAAAACACGTGCCGAGCTTGAGCTTTTGGCATTTGGCAATCCAGCACGTGAGGCCGAATCATCGCGATTCTCAACAAGTGGAAAGCTTTCGATGCGCCATTAATTAGCGCCCCTGCTAATTGAATTTTCATGGCTACCGAAATGAAGATAAAAAGCTCGCTGCGAACTAAAACGAAATGACAAAGAGAACAACAAAAATAAAATAAAAACAAAAACTTTAATTTAGCCTCAACCTGTTGACCACTAAGGCAGCGTGCCTAGCATATTATGGGTGGAGGGAGGCGGTGGAGGCCGAAAGCGAAGGTGGAAAGCAATAAAGCAATAAAGCTTTCATTGCATGCTGGCTTTTGTCCTTAGAGTTTGCAAATAGTTTTCTGCAACATCAAGGACCTTGCCTTGCTCTTGAAACTGGCAACAAGCAACGAGCCAAAGCGGTTGAAATATTTATGCATTCATAAGGTCGCCGAAGCAATTTGTCCGCTCAGCTTGCACAAAACATACACACGTACACACATAGACTTTGTATGTGTTAGTTCTCCAAGGCATAATATTTTCGGTTTTAATACTTTGTCAAGGATGAGGTGGTGGCGAAACTTTGCAGTTTTCACTACAAATGCCTATAATTGAAATATAATTGGAATATAATTGAATGCGGTATATATTGAGGTGTCGGCATGCCACAATAATTTGAAGCAAATGATTCTTCTAGAGGGTTACCCTCAGTCTTAAGCAGCTGAAGTATAGAGTAAACATTTCATGTCGTAAACTCTCTTTCTTCCATTTACCTGATTGGAATTTAAATTGTAACTGAAATTGGGCGAGCTTTCAATTCGAATCTCTGCAGCGCCATCTATTGCATGACCACGCCAACAAATGAGCTTTTGTATGCGAAGTTATTCATCAGCTAATGCTTGAGTCTTCGTTTCAAACTTATGTTTAACTACAATTCGTATAGGCCGTGCATTTAGAAAAGGGTTTAAAAAATAATAAATTTATACATATTATATGTTTGTCAGAAGTGGAATATACATACTTCTTGTGTAACGAAAGTTCACTTGTGTTTAATGTTACTTAGAGATTTGAAATACAGTAATAAACATTTTTTCAGAAACACAAATAATAATGTTGTTTCGAGATGGTTTACTGTGAAACGTTTTGCATTGTAGATAATCTTTTGTTAATACTGCAATTGCTAATTTTAGATTGTAAAAATATTCAACTCATGGCCAATGAAACAATCTTGGATCTTTTTGTATTTGATGTACTTGTAATCGTATAAGGTGTAAACTTTGTTTTAAAAACAGAATACATTATATTGAATTAAAGTGTGTATACTGCATGCAAGAAATTTATGTATTATTACCGCATATAAGCCTGCAAAATTAAAAAATATAAATATTTTCGCTAAACAAGTTCCACTAAATTTAACGGATTAATCTTACATCCAAATTTTATTATTTTAGGTAAATTATATACAAAAATGTTTAAAATTGGAGTATTTATTAATATGATCAACAAAAATGGAAAATATAAAAATTGATTCTATACATAACTGTTTCGATCTAACTCCTCCTATCACTAGAAACCTTACACAAATAACTTAATTTAACAGTAATCTATTAATAATTCAATAATTTAAACAAATAGTTATATTTCCCTATATGTATATTAATTTTTAAGTATTTTTCAAAACTAACATATGTTTGAATTCAGTTAAAGGAGAAAAGAAACCCATCACCCAGGCAGGTTGATAACCTTCGTCAACAGATTGTTAAGGATAATGGAAAGAATTTATTAGCCACCCCACGATAGTAAATATTTACAGAGTAAAATGTTTACACTATCGATTTGCGGTTTCTAGAGAGACAAAAAAGCAACAAAGCGTGCAACAAAACCCAACTGACCGCAAGGCTAACAAATTTTGAGGCAACAACAAAGCAAAACAAAATAAAAAAATCAAAAAGAACAATCTCACGAAATTTACGAGCGTGTGTTTTTGTTGTTATTTACAGTGTTGATTTTGCATCCTGTTGTGGATTAGCACTTTCAACCGAAAACGATATTAAAGACGAGTTAAAACCCATGATTGATGGCCACTACGACTACGAATAAATAAATAAATGCCCTCGGGGAAGCAATTGCTGTAAATGATGCTGATGCTGGGCAGCAGCTCATTTAGTGTCGATTATTTTGAATTTGCATTCGAGAAACCACAAATTTTGGGTATGGAATTAAAGATTTTGCAAGAATGCTGTTGAAACAGTTTATCACATTTAAATGAAAAACGAAAACGTAAATGGCGAAAACTGGTTCTTCAATTGACGTAAATTTCATGAAGCAGATGTGGCTGAATTGTTGTTGAAGCGGAAACCAGGCAATCAAAATCAAAATCCAAATCAAAATCAAAATCAAAAACCCAAAGCCCAAAACCGAATACCAAATACCCCAAAAACCGAAAAAACTTATTCAATATTTAATTTTATATGTAAATCCAAGCGATAGGCAACAACGTGTTGGTTGACTTTTTACTCCTCTTTGCAAATGTCAAGAGTGGCAAAAAATAAAAAAAAAGAAAAAGAAATACAAACGATAGAAGAAGAGACAGCAAAAACTAAGAAACTCGAAATAGACAATGACAACTCAAAAAGGTCTCTAGTCGTATGCGAATGACAAGCAGTAACAGCAACAGCAACAGCAACAGCAACAGCAGCAGCAGTAGTAAAAACAACTCCAAAAAAAGCAACACACTTTGGCACACTTTAAAGTTGAGGCGACAACGTTGGCAGTTCGTCACGCCTTTAGACGCCTCACTGTCATTTAGTCGCCGTCGTCGTCGTCGTCGTCGTCGCCGTTGTCGTAGTCTATGTGTATGGGCCATTATTGTTTTTAATTTGGCTTTAAACTGATCAAGGTCGCCGCTGACGAGAAGAAAAATAATCAAAAAAAAAAAAAAATATATATGAAAAAAGCGGCTTTAAATTGGAACGAGCCAGAGACAACGCCTGAGATGCCCGAGTCGACATTTAGCGATATGCAAAAGAAATATATTGTGGTAATCTAGTCGAAATTCGCATACACTTGATTGCCAGATTGCTCCTTGAGTAATAGATCTAATAAATCTTTGCAGCACAAAAGTTTAACAACTATTTCGAATCGGATATCGGATAAAGAAACCTGCCAACCCATCAAACCCAATCAGATGCAAACCGGTTGCATACACGCTTATTATATACACATACTATATAATGTCCCATCAGACAAATAACCCAAATACTTTTTAAAATATGACTCTTCGAGACAACGATTAAGGCAAAATTTTCAAATATTTATTTAAGTTCAATACATTTTGGTATAATTTAAGCATTGATTATGCAAATCAAGCGAATGAAGCTCACATCGTATACGAGTCTTCGAGCATGTAGATTACTAACATAATGAAGAGAGTTTTATTGGACCACTTTGTTTGCCTTGAGCGTTGGTAAAAGCATATGAAATGCACCACTCGAAGCTGTGTGTATGTATGTATATGTAAATGCAGCTTTGGCCTTTCCAGCTGTAAATACTTGTAGCCCGAATATCAACAGCATGTTTATACTACATGAGTGTGAGAGATATCACTGTACTCGTAATTATGTGGGCACGCCCAAAAGAGACAACAGGCAGCCAGGCAGCCAGGCAGCCAGGTGAAGCAGGCAAGTCAGACCTTCTGGAATTTGCCAAAGCTTCAGTTTTGAAGCCAAGAATTTCATTTGCATATACGTAATGGGCAGCGCAGCACAGCAAAGTTGAGTTCAACTTAGCTTCAAGTGCTTCAAGTGAATGGCATCCACACACTTGCATTCCACACACACACACACACACGCACATAGAGTTGAATTGTTTGTTGTGTTAGCTTCAACACACTGCAGATGCTACTCACCACGCCAGCAGCGTCGAGCAGCGCATAAAGCACATTACCCCTTTTACTGCTGCCATTTTGCATATAAAAGAGTGGCGCATACGTGCCGCACTTCTCTCTTTACTTTTGGGCGACAGTCAAGTCACGAGCGCTATTCTGAAACGACGCTTGTGCAACCCGAACACCGAACCGAACCGAACCGAACCGAACAACGAACACAACAACAGCCGCTTAAAAGCTCTACGAAAGTACGTGTGTGTGTGTGTGTGAGTGTGAGTGTGGATCGCGTTGCTGCCCCTACGGCTGGTAACTGTAAAAAAGCTCGCGGTATTTCACCACAGCGCCCAACTGCTGCAGATCGACACCTAAAAAAAGAGTCGACGTCGCTGCCGCTGCCGCTGTCGCCGCTTTGCCCGCCGCGTGTAATAAAAGAAGCAATTTTGAGTTGGTTTTGGGGCTTTGGCGTCAGCTTCGAGAAATTGTGCGCGACAACGTTGCAAACAGTGTAAATGGAGCTTTGATAGCGAACGGAAGGACAAACCTGCTGCTGCTGCTATTGCTGCTCTTGCTGATCTCAACTCGAGTGTTTTTAGTGATACATAAAAACAAAAAAAAAAATCAACTCAGACTTCAAGATAAAGATCACGATAAATAGCTGATCAGAAATAAAAAGAAACTGTGCGTGTATAATTATTGTTAGACCTCGTACAAAATGGCAAAACTTTTCGTAGTTTTTGCCGTTTTGGCTTTGGCGGCCATTGGTGCAGGTAAGCAAAAAATAAAAAATACAAGAAATACGAAAAAATAAAATAAATTACACAACTTCATTTTAAGTACACACATTTATAGAGTATGTATAGTATTTAAAAAACACTTAGCTATAGTCTTGGATTTTTTTAATTACTGCTGCCGAGCTGCCTCTTGCAATTTGCATTTGTCCAGCGGAAGTTGTCTGTCAATTATAAAAAAATACTGGCCTTCAAAAAAACAGAAAAAAGAAACAAAATTGCAGAAAACTGAAAGCTGACAGCTGGAAGAGTTTACATGAACGACAGTTGCACAGTCAACTGTGTGTAACCTTGATTATGCAAAAAGGACGCACAGCCAATTGGCCAGCAACAACAACAGCAACTGGGAAAACAACTTTCATTTCTTGAGGGCCTGCGTAGATCCTGAGATGACAAAACAACAAGTATTCAAAACGACATTCAATACACATACAAGACAAAATCAAGTCAACTTCAATTACAATTCGTTTCCATTTCGAATTCGATTCGATTCGACATATTGTGGAATGCATTTGTTGGCTCTGACAGGTGATCGATCAATATGCGATATTATACTCTGTGGTACTTATGCTCTGCTAGAGTTGTAGTTGTAGTTGTAGTTGTTGCCCTCTGGTATCTGGCCAGCTGTCAATTAACTGTTAACAGTTATGCAAATGTGGCAACTATGTCTTTCTTTTCATGCAACTCTTGTTGCCAACTGTGACTGTGAAATGTCAAAGTTATAGCCAAGCGCAACAAGTTTTTTTTTTTCTTATTTCTATTTACTCGTATTATTATCTCCATCTCTATTTTTATTTCAATTTCAATTTTTTTTTTGGTCTGTAGCTCTCCGTCTGTCTGTCTGTCTGTCTGTCTATCCTATACATATGGATATAGTGTGTTCTTTGCATCTGTATTGGTGACATCGTATTTCATAATGGCAAACTTGTTTTGGCCAACCCCAAGAGACACAACCAGCTAGACGACATGCCGTTAGCCCCAGTCTACATCTACATATGTCTCTCGATGTCTATATCCATGTCTGTTTCTTTTCTTTCTCGTCGCTCGTTCAGTTTTTGCTATTGCTATATTGCTATTGCTGTTGCTGTTGCTTTTGCTGTTGTTGTAGTTTCTGTTTTGTTTTGTGTAACAGGAAGTGCCAGCCAAATGACGTGGACCAACCCACATTTGCAATACCAAAATACACCATGACTTAGGCTGAAATTCTTCCGGTTTTGCAACCATATAAAAATCCAAAACAAAACAAGTTGTAAATTGATTGAGCTTTACTTGAGTTTTGACAGAATTCAGCAATGAGATTAACTGCTTCTGCATCCTGATTTAGTTCGATATTTATGGTGTTTCAAAACTAATTCGTTTTATGTTTATTTTGTTAATAGTAGTCTTTGAATAAAGTCCAGTATTTCTAGAGTAGACAACATATATCTTTCATTAGCTAAAATTTCCTTACTTTACTTATTCCTTTCCCTTTCCCAACTTACAGCCAATGCCGCTGAGGCGCGTGTAAAGCGTCAGGCCACCACCGAAGAGCCCAAGAAGGAAGAGTCCTTCGAGAAGGAGCTGTGCAAAGACAAAGATGCCGGCGAATGGTTCCGTTTGGTAGCCGGCGAGGGCGACAACTGTCGCGATGTCATTCAGTGTACCTCATCGGTAGGTTTCGCACAACTTTACTCCATCATTCGGTTATCACATGACATTATTTTGGGATTTTTTTTTGTTTTCTTTACTTATTTACAGGGTCTGCAAGCCATTCGTTGCCCGGCTGGTTTGTATTTCGATATTGAGAAGCAGACCTGTGACTGGAAAGAGTCCGTGAAGAACTGCAAGAGCAAGAACAAGGAGCGTCGTGTGAAGCCTTTGCTGCACACAGACGAACCTCTGTGCCAGGATGGTTTCCTTGCCTGCGGTGATGGCAACTGCATTGAGCGCGGTCTCTTCTGTAACGGCGAGAAGGATTGCTCAGATGGCTCCGATGAAAACACTTGCGGTAAGTACCTCCAAATGTAATGGCTAGAAGAAAGCGAGAGTTGGCAAACAACCTGAAAAGAGAGCGAAAGTTTTTTTCTTCGTATTCGTAATTGAGAGCAGAAGTGTTGTGCATACTAAAGAGATCATGGAGATCATAACATTTGGAGAGTAGTAGAGAAAATGATTTATAAATATGCTTATGAGTGGCACTTGAGCTTGTGTGTTTGTTGAGTGTGTGTGCGGTGAATAAGCCCAACACTCAACGATTCGTAATGATTCAGCAAAGAGTCGAGAGTGAATTAAGCTGCCAGCATTACACAGGATTGGTCACAAAAGCCGCTATTACTCCATCAGCTGGGACAAGAAAATAATAATAAATAAGATTCGAATTGAAATTCAAATCTTCAAGTGGCATACATTTTATTTGTATGTATGTGTGTCTGTATCTGTGTCTGTGTCTGCATGGTTGATAGATCGTGAATTTCTTCAGTGCAGTGTGTCGACGGCTAAGCCTGTCTCAGTCGAAGTCAGAGATGGAGTCGAAGTCGCACCTTAAAACCGGTCGTCGGCATTTAACATTAAGTATCGAGTTGTCTGTCTTTGGAACTACTCTCGACATCACCGACAAAAACTATGCAAGACACAAGTGTCAGACACCGTTCAGAGGATGCGGGCATAGGGAGTGGGAGTGGCAGCTCCCTCTTACGCCTACGCGACTGATTTCGTCAAGCCCTTCATCGAGATCTTAAGCCTATAGCATTACAGTTGACTTGATTTCTAAAGAGATTTATTTTATTTATTTATTTTTTGGAAAAATGTCAAGTGTGAAATGGCAGCAAATGTCAAAGAAACGACTTACGAGCTGATCTCATCAGTGATCCAAACAAAAAAATTAAATAATAACTGGGCTGGGTCGTGCATTGCTTTGCATCATCAATTTGACTCGTATGACACGATGTTAGGCCACATTCAGACTCAGACTCAGACTCCGATTCCGACTCAGAGCTTAAGTCACACAGATCTCGCATGCAACATGCTAAATGTTAAATAAATTAATAATTAATTTTAACCTTGGACTTAAAAGAAATACAAACTAAAGCAAACGCTCTCAGCGAGGGGTAGACCAACAAATTTACAGACAGACAGACAGACGGACGGACAGACAGAAGCAGAAAGGCGGTTCGAAGCCCGTTCGATTCATGTGTAAATTAAGCTTACATAATCGGTTTAAATCGTTGTATTTTTAGCAATTGCAAAAGGCGCCGAATAACAAAAGACTTGTTATTTATTTATTTATTATTATTATTATTACTATATTTTCTTAATGGCAGGCAAGCAAAAAACCGCAACTAATTTTAAATAACAACTAAGTGGTGTCTTTCTTTGTGGTTGCCTTCGCTTTTGCTTTTATTTTCTTCACTTCTCTTCTCATTATTGCTCTTGTGTTTATTTTTTGTTTTTTTTTTTTCTATTTATTTGTTGTGCCCGCGAGTTTACCTTAATAATTTGCAAAACACGATGCCGACATTTCTCAAGAGGCGACCGCATATAAATGTGCATTAATGAGCAAATCAAATGCCAAACACTAGCCAAGAAATAATGATCACAAATGCCTCTAGCCACCGGCCAATTCTAACTCAAGACTCGCAACAAGTGGATCGCAATGCTCATAGATTATAAGTAGATCGCAGATCGTTTCTTGATTTGCACGTTTTGCAGCCGTTGGCTGTGTTTTATTTTTCTTGCTGGTAATTTGCGGCAACTTAACGAATGCGCAACGAAGCATTAACTTGTAAACAATTCGTAATTCAATTTGAAATTAAATAATAGCCAACAACAGTAGCAACAGCAGCAGCAGCAGCAAACAGAAGTGCCCGAAGGCAGAGCCATTAATTCATATGGCTGGCAATAAGGAAACCGCCAAACACTATTTCTATGTGCCAATTTAAATGGCCCCCATCAAAAATATGCTCATAAAGTGTGCAACAAAGCAACAAAGCGTCGAAGCAAAGTTTAAGTGTGTGTGAAATGATGATGTTACGCTCAGATAGGCAAGGAAAACTGCTCACTCATAAAACTAAAGACAAATAGTGCAAACACACTCGAAATAAATCATCAGCTTAGAATATAAAATATAGTCAAGGAATGGCAGAAAGTTGGTGACTGTATTCACTCTAAATAATGCCGCAAATAATGATACCTAAAAACAAAGAATATAAACTCTACATAGAATTGTTTATCAAGTCAACAAATCATAAAGCACTCATCAAATAGAGTTGACAGTAATTTTTAGAAATTATAAGTTTGTATTCCTTTATTTCTAAAGCCAATAGTTATTTTCTCTCTCATCATGCTTTCAAAATCTTTTATACATATTTTCTAAATTCAAATATTGTGCTAAAAAAATATTATTCCTAATTTCGAAAAACATTTCAAAATTTTTGCCCATAACTTCAAACAAAAAGATTTCATTCAATAACTCTAAAAAAATAAATAAAAAAAATGATTATTTTATGGAAAAATTCGTAATTTCAAAATACACTTAAAAATTCTCTCATCACTTTATTAGTCAGATTTTTTTTCGTAATTTCTAAATAAATTTTAAAATGCTCTCTCATCATTTTATTACCCGCACCGTTAAGTGACAATATTATAAGCAATTATTTACGATGCTGTTCACTTGAAAAGAATACACAAAACGCCAAGCCTTTTGCCTTTCATCGTTCGATCCGGTTTCAACTGTTTTGGCTTATGCAATTATTACTCAATGGATATTTCTCAGAATCCAACAGTGCAACAGATATCCCTAATTTAAGGCAATTCAATGCGGCACTTGGCTGACTTTATCACGTAATCTGCCATTAGCTGTGAACATCCTCTTGAGCGAGTTGTAAGCCAGTTCAAGAGTTGAGCTTAAAGCAAGTCCAGCTTAAAAAAAAGACACAAATAATTGAGAAGCAAGCAAGAAAGAAGCGAGAAAAAAATAGCAGCAAAATACAAAAAGGAGAAACAGACAAAGAGAAATGGCAGGAAAACTAAAAGACAAGCCCTAAAGTCGCTTAAATGTCAGGGAATATTCACAGTGCTCTGTGCAACCGGTTCGATGTGTGCGATGCGATGACATAACACTTGGCTTTAACGACAGATTATTGGCAACATGAAATGCCTACAACGCAGCAGTAGGTGTAGTTAACAGGGGAAGTGGTGGGGAACCGGGGAGGGGAGTGGCAGCTGCGAGGAGAGTGATAAAAGGTCAGGCCGGAGACAAAAGCCGGGTGCGACCTACTTGCAAAAAGCGATTCGGAAACGTAAAACCAAAAAAAAAAAAAAGTGAATAACAAATCCAAAAGCTGTTTCTTTTTTTTTTCTTATTTTATTTATTTTGCCTGGCCTTTGCGTGTCTTGTTGGCATTTCACTTTGGCAAGTGCCAAACAAAAATTACGTCAAACAATTTCGTTGTTTAAAAACTTTCGCAGTTGATTTATGATGATGATGATGTGGGGCCAAGCACACTATAACTGGGGACATGGATTGCAAGTGCAAGGCTTACAAATGACGTTAGCAACAAAAACGAAAGAAATAAATAAAAAAGAAAATAAAATAGCATACGAATAATAATTTGCATAAGGTCGCTAATGAATGGCAAACACGTGGGCGAAATGAGGATGAACCAGCTTGAAGATTTAGAGAGCTGCAGAAGCATAGATTAGAGACTCGGGGGCTGTCAGTGTCTTCTCTCTTTCTCTATTTTTCTGCCTAGGCCTGTGACTGGGTCTGGGCATGGTTATGGGCCAGGTGAACGTTAACTGCATACCAAAGCAGTTACCAATTCAATTACCAGCTCTTCGCTTGATTGACGGCGACCACTTGGCTTCAGAAAAAAATCAAAAAAAAAAAAAAAAAATTCAAAATAATATTATGAAAAAAAGAAGAAAAAATTTGAGATACTGAAATTGTGCAGACATTTTCCATTCACTTTGCGTTTTGGTGACGGCGGTTTTCCCGGGCACCCAGATTGGGATTTGTGATTGGTTTTCCATGCCCGACAATGCAGTTCATTGAACCACCTAAGCCACGTTCACGTACAGTTAGCTAATTGTTTCAAATATTTTACCACCAAGTTGATTGACCTTTTGACGTTAACAGAATGTAAATTGTTGGTCAACTTATGAGCACATATGGGGGAGAATCACTTCAATAAGATTGTATTAATAATGACTGCAGCTTAACACATCAATATTGTTTTTATATTAATACAACATTTTCATAAAGTAAATTCTGTAAAAGAAAATAAGAATTCATAGTGACTTAAGGGGATTCAAAAATATTAAATTCTTAGGATTTGTCATATTTGAAAACAACATTTTTATAGATGAAATTCTTTAAACGAAAATTACATTTTCTTGGGTTAGCATTCAAGAAAACAAAAATATTAATTTCATTAAATATATTGAAAATATTTGATCGATATGTTTGTATTTTCAAGAAACTCTTGTCAATAATCACTGTATATTTTATAGTGTAACATCAATATTTATGTGTCTCTCTTCCCCGCTTCTTCTCTACCCAATTACAGACATCGATAACGATCCCAATCGTGCTCCTCCCTGCGATCCCGTGGTGTGTGTGCTGCCCGATTGCTTCTGCTCGGAGGATGGCACCTCCATTCCCGGCGATCTGCCCGCCAAGGATGTGCCCATGATGATCACCATCACCTTCGACGATGCCATCAACAACAACAACATCGAGCTGTACAAGGAGATCTTCAAGGGACGCAAGAATCCCAACGGCTGTGACATCAAGGCCACCTACTTCATCTCCCACAAATACACCAACTACTCCGCCGTGCAGGAGACTTCGCGCAAGGGACACGAGATCGCCGTCCACTCGATCACACACAACGATGAGGAGCGCTTCTGGTCGAACGCCACCGTCGATGACTGGGCTAAGGAGATGGCTGGCATGAGGATTATCATTGAGAAGTATGCCAACATCACCGACAACTCAGTGGTGGGAGTGCGTGCTCCTTACCTGCGTGTGGGTGGCAACAATCAGTTCACCATGATGGAGGAGCAGGCCTTCCTCTACGACTCGACCATCACGGCTCCACTCTCGAATCCTCCACTATGGCCCTACACCATGTACTTCCGCATGCCACATCGTTGTCACGGCAACCTGCAGAGCTGCCCCACGAGATCGCATGCCGTGTGGGAGATGGTCATGAATGAGCTGGATCGTCGTGAGGATCCCGCCAACGATGAATATCTGCCCGGCTGTGCTATGGTTGATTCCTGCTCGAACATTTTGACTGGTGATCAGTTCTACAACTTCTTGAACCACAATTTCGATCGTCATTACGATCAGAATCGTGCCCCATTGGGTCTGTACTTCCATGCCGCTTGGCTGAAGAACAATCCCGAGTTCCTCGATGCCTTCCTCTACTGGATCGATGAGATCCTGGCCAATCACAATGATGTGTACTTCGTCACCATGACCCAGGTGATACAATGGATGCAGAATCCACGCACCATCAGCGAGGTTAAGAACTTCGAGCCCTGGAGGGAGAAGTGCGTTGTTGAGGGCAAGCCCGCCTGCTGGGTGCCAAACACCTGCAAGCTGACATCCAAGGAGGTTCCCGGGGAGACCATCAATCTGCAGACCTGCGTCCGATGCCCCAATAACTACCCATGGGTCAACGATCCCACTGGCGATGGTTTCTTCTAAGTCAGTCTGAGAAATTAAGCGAGAAAGAGAGGGAGAGCGAGCAAGTGAGAAGTAGAGAGAACGAAAGAGAGAGAGAGAGAGAGCGTTAGCATCCAAGCAGCCCCAATCCAAATTCCTACAGTCACCTAAAGTACTCAACGTTTTTATAATTGTTTCAATTTAATCAAGACTTTTTACATTTATACTCTTATTTTTTGACTGCGCCGCGTTTTCAAACGCTACCAAAAAACGCGCCTTGGCTAAGTCTCTGCTGTGTTACGTTATTAAAAAAAAAAAGAAAACAAAAACAAAACAAAAAGAAAAATCATAAACAAAAACCATTACAACAAAAAATTTACAAGAAACGAACAAGATGAAGATGAAAAAAACTGCAAGCAGAAACTGATTTTTGTAGTTTTACGTTAATTTGTATGTGTATATTTAAAAATACCTAATAAAAAATATAAATAAAAAACAAAAACATAAACAAGAAAAAAACGAAAAGTATATTTCATCATTTTGATTATTTGTGATGCTAATCTTGAGTAGCAGCAGCCATAAAAATGCTATTATAATGCATACGAGGTGTATTTGATGAGTTTAGCAACTGCTTTGCTTTGCTTCGCTTATACCTAGCAACAACCCAACAACAACATCAAATACAACAACTATAACTACAATCAACCTAATTTGTGTGCGCTACCCACTGACTTACTAACCAGTTTTATCCCAACAAAAAAGCAAAGAAAAAAAAATAATTTGAATAACAAAACGCGTTTTGGATTTCGGTTTTTTTTTTTTTTGTGGGATTTTGGTTGTCAGTTTTCAGTTTCGATTTCAGTTTCATGTGCATTATTTCATATGTAAATTGAAGTATATGTTTTTTTTCTTCTTTTTATTATCATTTCCTAGACTGGTTTTGATATTTTGTTAAGTGAAGCAACCGGTCCAGAATTAGGCATACTTATATGGTTAATACTTCAAATAATATGCAAAATTAAAAGCTTATTAACAATTTTTTGCTAATTATTATGCGAGCAAATAGACTTGACAACAGATTCTTGATTCATGGCAAATCTGTCGATATCCCCCCCTGGCACAGTGCGCAATCACAACAAATCACACACACCCACAACGCAACGCATACCATCGATAATTAATTTTCAACATTGCGAATTTCAAGTGTCAGGCCAGGGCGGGAATTACCAAAAAATAATATGCGTATCTACTACAGCAATGCTTTACAAATTTAGCTGACTGAATACTCGAGCAAATAAAATAATAAATAAATAAATTCACTCAGACATGAACAGATAAATTTATTTATATATATTCATTATTTTTTTGCGAATTTTTGACGCATAAATAAGTTTTATCACCAATCAAGGTAAGCGACATCGTTGACGGCAAAAAAGAAAAACCAAAAACTAGTAGTAAACAACAAGAAGTCCAGCTACTGGACTAACAAATACTCTTTGTGTTTTTATTAAATACCGAAACTTCTATAAAGTTCTCAAATTTTAAGGTACTTTTCAAGTTAGAGTATCTTTTGGCAACAGTTTTGTGTCACTGAATTTTGTTTGCAAAATTTGGACAAATATGCAAACTATTTCCTATATTACGTATACCTATATTTTAAGAACTATTCTGCATGAGTTATAGTATTTTAATGTACTAAAGGGATTGTGGTATTGTGGTTGTAAGCCTTTGATTGTGGAAACAAGTTTCTACTTACGTATGTGTTTATTTGCTTGTGTGTGGATAAACTTTTACTTTTGCTGAGGTGAACTAGTTGCAAAGTGGAAGCTTTGCATAAATTGCACATGAGCAGACAGCGCACAGTGGCTAAATTCTGAGAAATCTGCGGGAAAATACACCAAATAATAATACAAATATGTTAATTTATTAAATTAAACTAATATGAAAAATATTCATCACAATTTGAGTGGGTAAAAATGAGTTGTGAAATATGAATAAGAATGGGATTCACGCTAAATGGAAATCAATATTTATTATTAGTCGCCCATTGTATGCCGCCTTCGCCTGTCTGACGTAGGCGTTGCTGAGTATTCTCGTCTTGACAGTGGCAGCTCAAGAAATTCTCGCATATGCTTCCTAGTTTGAAAGCAGCCTCAACTAGTCGGCCAGACATAGGCCAGGAATCAGTTAACTTGATGTTTCAGGTTCAGACACGTTTCCAAAAGAAAATGAAATAAATGTGATATGATTGTAATTTAGGCGTTGTTGATTTGATTGCGTGTGAGATACATTCAAAAGTCGAAAAGAATTTAAAACAAAGGCGAGAAATGAAAGAGTTTTTTTTTTTTAGGTTTGATTTCATAATGAAGGGCAAACATTATAGATCGATGAGATGTGCAAATGTAAATGCTGGTGGAAATTGGGGAATGGGAAATTGAAAGACAAACATTTAAATACAACTCTCGTATTTAAAACTCAAATACTAAAAAGAAACTCCGTTGTATGTTAGCTTTAGGGTCTGTCTGTGATGCTCTCCACTTGCCATAAATTAAACGCAGTCACTTTGGATCGTTTTCGTTGCTTTTGGTTTACTTTGCTTTGGATTCGTTTCTCGCATTGGGATGCGATCAATTTTTTTTTCTTTTGAGGGGGGAAGAGCAACAACGAGCGAGGGTGAAAGGGCGAACGAACAACTTATGCAACTTTATATGTGTGTTTTATGGTTATGCATTTCTCTTACAGTCCACACACAGTTTACAGTTTAACGTTCACAGTTTACCATCCATCCACCATTTACCATTTGCCATCTACCATCTACCATTTACCATTTACCGCTTACAGGCTCATCTTCATCGTCGAACAACATTTCCTTCATTAACAATTCCGCTTTTGTACACTTTTCTTATTTCTTAAAGGCAATTTCTCTTTTTTTTCGCTTGATCCGATCATCGACTTGATGAACTTTTGCATGTACGTTATTTGGTTTGTTGTTGTTTAGCGTTAATCGATTTCAATTTGTAATTTATCTTTAATTATTACGCAAATTATTTGCGCACCGTTGATTAGTCGAAAAGTTATGGAAAGGCCCAAAACTGCCAAAAATTGATTTCATTTTCATTTTAAGTATGTCACTAATTTCGCCAACTAGTTTGCTGACCTTTTAGCGCAAAAAAGTAGAGTTTAAGCGTCTTCAAATATCAAATTTTTATCTCGAAGATATCATAATACTCCAAATCAAGTCACAAAACTAAAATCGAGGGCAATCTTTTGACTACACACACACAAATTATGTAAATCCACAAATATACAAAAGAAAAAAATACAAAAAAAGGTTTTCACTCGTCGAAAAAATTAATTTCAATGCCGTGTTGTCGAATACTGGAGGTGCCATCACCATCATCAACATTTTCACTCTAATTGAAAAACCAGTTTAACAAATTTAAGAAAAAGAGTAATAATAATCATAATAATAAGCATGATGCACCGCATATCCATATGGGCGATTATATCACCAGCAAAGTGTAAAAACCGTTGCCAACTAAAATTAATTGTAACTATCAAAAAAATCAGAAATCAGAAATCAGAAAAAACACCAATCAACAATTGCCAAAGAAGGTAAACAACTTTTTTGTATTTTTCTGCAGCATCTTCTACATGTGATGTTTTTGAGTGCGTGTGTACTCAGAGTTTCTCGTAATTTTAAATATATGGTATATTTTTTATCTTAACGTTTAGATTGGTTCGCAGCTGTTGCACCCTTCACTGTGGAATTGAATTGAATGTTAATTGACGTAGACAATTAAAATGTAATTGTAATGAGCTGCAATTTCAAGAATGCTCCATCAACAGCAGCGGCAGCAAATCACGCATTCGCCGCGTTAACCGGCTTTATTTCTTGTCTTTCGATTTTGTTTCTTTATACCTTTTCTACCGTGTTCTAGTACAAGCCAAACCCGTTTTCAAGTTCAGGAAATAACTATGCAATCACTCCGAGTCTCGAAAACCGCATTAAAAACTGCAGATATACTATACTATACTTTATTCGCTCAAGTCGTAGACGAGACGACTATCGACACTCCTTCTAGATCAAACCAGCAACAGTAAATTAATTGACCACTAAACTGATTGACTGATTGACTCATTGACTGACTGACAGTCGTGTCAATTGCATTGTGCACTGACCAGAACTAAACTGTTGCGGAAAAATCACCAGCATTAATTTAATCAATGCGTCAGTCAAAAATTAACCAAATCATATTGATTTCAACCTCAACTTTTAACCTTCGAATCAAATTTATTTATTTATATTGAAATTCGTTTTAAACACTCGAAACGATCACTCAAAGCTCATCTTTTTCCTCAATATTTGCAAGTCAATGTCTTTAAATGTCTTTGAAAAGCAATTGCTATTATTGCAAATATTTTCACAATACAATGAAAGGCAAAGCATTTCTATTAATAAGTGTAATTATCTATTATTGTTAAATTATTGTTTAATTGGAAAATATTTGACGTATCCAAAGAAAAGGAAAGGAACTCTGGTAATACATTTTATGTTTTACTGATTAATAATATATGTTAGCTTATAAAATATTCTAGAAAAAATATCAAATAGTTGCTTTCTAAAGAAAATATTATTGTAAGAACGAAAATGTTAAATATATTTATTTTAACATTTCAAATTATATCTCAAATATATCAAACAAGGCATTCCACCTAAAATTTTAATTGCCTATTATTGATAAATTATTACTTAATTGGATAACATATTACTTATTTCAAGGAAAACGAAAGGAACTCTAAATTTTCTGCTGATGCCTTTTATATCAGTTAATAAAATATTAAATAAGTAGTAAAATCTATTCATATTAACAACTGAAATAATATTTACTTACAAATTATATATACAGTATTGAAAATACTTCCACAAAATAATGAAAGACGTTGAATTTACATTAATAGTTGTATAGTAAATATGCACTATATATAAAATATTATTAAATTCAATAAATAAAATAGAAAGAAAGATATTATTGATGCCCTTTAATTAAACATAATTCCACACAGCGATAAAAAGCGAAGAATTTCAATTAATAATTATAATCATCCACGATTTAAGTGGACAACTGAAATAGAAAGGAATTATAATGCTATTAGTGATGCTTTCTTATTCAGTTAATAAATTATTCAAGAAAAAATAGTGAAATTTAAGTATTACTAATTAGTCAAACATATTTATATTAATTGTTAAATCTTTGCTTAGCTAAAATTATATAAAAATATAAAAAAAAATTAATATGAATCATTAAATAAATATTTACTTGGATGTAGAGCACAGTAGCCAAAGTCACTCTTAATTTCATTTTAATAATGTGCTACAAAAAAGAGCTTGTAATAAAGGTAATATTCGGGCAGATTGTTGCAATTATGGTGTAATTATGTAATAAGTTGATTATTCCCTTGAGAGCTGTGATATTTAGTTACAGGATTTGCGGTGAATCTCAATGATGATGGTAATATTTGGGCACGTCCAAAGCGATTTCGCATCCGGAAACTTGCTCCGGTTTTTATACCCGCTACCCATAGGGTAGAAGGGTATTATAACTTTGTGCCGGCAGGAAATGTATGTAACAGGTAGAAGGAGGCATCTCCGACCCTATAAAGTATATATATTCTTGATCAGCGTCAACAGCCGAGACGATATAGCCATGTCCGTCTGTCCGTCTGTGTGTCTGTCCGTCTGTCCGTCTGTCCGTCTGTCCGTATGAACACCTAGATCTCAGAGACTATAAGAGATAGAGCTATAATTTTTTTTCGACAGCATTTGTTATGTTTGCACGCAGATCAAGTTTGTTTCAAATTTTTGCCACGCCCACTTCCGCCCCTGCAAATCAAAAAAATCGAATAACAAGCGTAATTTTAAAGCTAGAGTTAGGAATTTCGGTATATACAATAACTACTATAGTAGTTATGATACGAATTTTGGTATATACGGTAATAACTATAGTAGTTATGATCCCTGAAAATTTGGTTGCGATCAGATAAAAATTGTCGAAGTTATTAAAGAAATGCTTTTGTATGGGCAAAAACGCCTACTTACTAGGGGTCTGAGTTGCTTTGGCTATATTTTGAATGCGGTACTATATCAATATACCACATATACTATTTTGTATATTTTTAGTATTTTTGCAGTATATTTGGTATATTTTGAGAATAATACCGCAAAATATATTGCTTTTATTCAAAATGGGTAGCGGGTATCTCACAGTCGAGTTCACTCGACTGTAGCTTTCTTACTTGTTTTTTTTTTTTTGCACATGTGCATAAAACGGATCTGCGAAAATAACATACATTCACATACATATATTTAGTAAATATGTACACATGTGTTTAATATAGGTATCATTATCATCGTCATCAGCTCATACGAGCTCTTAACTTATTGAATAACAGGCTGTGCTTGGAAGCAGCCCTTTTGGCTTGGCTTTTGCTTGGCTTTCGGCTTGCATCTCTTTACATAACCAGGCGGGGACTGCAAAATTGAACAAGCGCATAATCAATTTGCCATTAATTAAAATTTCGTGATCTTCAGCCAAGCGCGAGAGCCAACCAAAAAAAAAAAAATGAAATAAAGGTAAACAGAAATACAGAAAATAAAAAATCCAAAATACACAAAATAAATAAAATCATGTAAAGGCAAGTTTAATGTGTGTGACTCAGCGTCAATTAAAGTGTTTGCCACTTCTTTTGCTGGAAAGCACTGGATGGAGGCGTTTGTTGTCTGGGCACGGGGATGAGAGGTTTATTAACCTCCCTGCGATATACCTGCGATATACGCCGGTGTCTTAGCCACGTTAACAAGAATTTAATGCGCAACTTGTGAGCGGAATGAGCAATTTGTAGCGACAGACCAAAGCGATGTTAAAATGCAGGTGGTGGCGTGTGGTGTGCTGTGGTATGGCTGCCTCTAACCAATTGTCATGCCACACGAGTGTGGGTGAAAATAAAAAGTAACTAAACTAAACGGGCGGGCGGCATCAACAAAACGTGTTGAAGATGATGTACACAAAAGTAACAATGAGAAGAGTACAGACAAATAAAGAAGAAAAAGAAACAGTTACGAAATCGAGATTTCACGTTATGCCCGATTGTAGTTGTTGTTATTGTTGTTATTGTCGTTGTTGTAGAATAACAAGAGATGACAAAAAAAAGAAGAGAGACAAAAGGCGCAATTTCAGGGTCAGTTTGTCGATGATTGATGTGAAGATGTGTGATTTATGCAACTGAGAGTTGGCTGCAGTGGGTGCCCGACACTGCCCACTTAGCCAACATAAGCAAAGCCAAAGGTGCAGCTCCAGACAAACAAGATACGTATAAACCGAAGGCAGCTCGGTTCAGCGCAGCTTAGCTCACACCTGCGTCCAAGTTAATTAACCTTTCTTCTCACACACACACACACACACACACACTCGCGCACACTCGCAGTCGGAGCAGAGTTGAAGCCGCCTTGGCATTTTCGAAATGCGTTCCACAAAGCGTCGTCACTCGGCATTACCCCTTCGAAAAGCTCGACGTGAAGTTGCGCCGGCGCCGTCGACGTCGTCGAGTCGTCGAGTCGTCGCAAAACTCACCACAGGCAGCCTGAAATGGCGCACACACCTCGGCTTAATAAATAGAACTCGATGCCCGTGGACAACACCTAGTGTAAGCGTGGCTGTGTATTGGAAGAGTGCCCTCCGTTCACTCGACTCCTACCTCTGCCCAGCGTATCGCTGTCGTTTCTACATTTGCTGAGCGCTCAAAGTAATAAAACGTAGCCACCTACATACTATATACATACATATATCAAGTGTATTCGAAGTGAAGTTTCTTTTTGCTAATTTTGCATTCGATTCGTTCGATTTTTTATTGAAATTTTTGCAGTCAGCGCTGGGATTGAACATGGCGCGTTGGTGGCCAATTTTAAGCGTTTTGCTGCTCTGCTGTGCAGCTGGTGAGTACCAATATTTCCACCCTCCGCTAACCCCTTGCTAATCTCACTAGACTTAAGCCGTGAAGTTATAGCTCTAAGTAGCTGGCCACGTTGGCAAAGCCGCCCACTTGACCTTTACCAGCTGAATAAGCAGAAACTGAATTCAATTTTTTGCACAAGGCTACAAAGCAGGCAAACACAAACAAAAAGAAAACAGTTGCATGAAGAAAAATCAACAAATCTTAGCTCGGTCGTTGGCCAAAGCAAATGGCAAAAAACAAAAAAAAAAAAAAAAAAAAAAAAAAAAAAAAAACTAATAAAAAAGAAAAGAAATGAAGTGATAAAGTTGTTACAAATCATTAGCAGCATGCAATGGCGAGTGTATACATCGATTTCAATGATTTCCTGAGCCTCATCAAAACAGAGATAAATCGAAGAAAAAAATAAACTGTGGCAAGAGGACAGACAAGAGGGAAGCCAAGTCGGCAATGCCGGAGCTGGCCATAAAAATTAGCATAGGCAGTTTTTTTTATTCGCTGTGAGTACGATCGCGATTGGTTCCGTTTATTATTTTTGGACGAGACAACTCCAACGTTGTTTATGCAATATCTTTAAAGTTTAACTGCAAACGGGTTTCGCAGAAGACTCCCCCTGCTGTAACAGCAAAGACATCGGCAACGGCAACCGCAACAACAAATATTAGCCAATATACAAACCAGTTTAGCAACAGCAGCCGCTTCACCTTACCGAGATAAACAACATGCCCCATTAGCAGAAGTAACACTTACACTCACCGAGTATCGTAATGTATTGTATTGTATATCGTATCGTAAAGTTGTCGCTTTCAATGCGACCGACCGCAGCTTTCGTTTGCCCTTTCGATTTCATTTGCCGACTTGACTCGAGATAAAAGATACTCACTCGACCGTTGGTCCATTAACTGCTGGTCCAACGGCAACAACAACAACAAAAAAATCGAGAGTTGTTTTGGTTTTAGAAGTCGTTTGAATTAAACCGGTTAACTGCCGTGTTGGTAGCACCTCAGCACCATTTAAGCCGAAAACAACCAAACAGATCATGACCATAAAGAAAGCCGCTTTACGATTTCCGATTAAATATCATTATATTTGACACTTAAAAATTACCATGCAAAAGATTATGCTAATTTTATTGGGAATCACGCTAATAGCAGAAGAAAAGATTGCCATCTTATTTGAAGAATAATCACCAATATTTTAACACAGCAAGCAATATTGAATTTCAGAATTAAAAAATGCATTTATCTAAAATATATCTTTTTGTTTCAGTCTGAAATAAATTAATTTCATATTAAATAATATTTCAAGAACTCATTTCAAAATATTAAATTTAAATTTAAATTGTAAAAAACATTTGATTTTACAAAAATATTACTCATTCGCAGTGAAGTACAAAATCTAATTCGATTTCTAAAAATTAAAAGATTATAATTAGTTATTAGAACTTTAAAATTATTAATTCAATAATTTAATTTAAAATTCTGAAATATAAATTTGATTTCGTTTTTTTCCCTTAGCACAAAGTCAGGACAAACTTGAGGGTGTCGATGTAGAAGAAGTCTGCGCCGATCGTCCCGCTGATGAGTACTTCCGTCTGGATACGGAAGGTGATTGCCGTGAAGTGTACAGGTAAGCAAAAGCATTTAATTTAAATCAACTCCAAGGTCCTTGGATTGGGGGGGATATTGTTTTGTTTTTATATCAATTATATTATTGCACCAATTTCCTAAAACGAACAACAAAAATTCCGAAACATAATATTAAAGGTGCGACAGTGCCGGAGAAGATGGCACAAATCGCTTGGCGCCGATCCGCTGCGCCGGCGGCTTGGCGTTCGATGTGGAACGCCAGCTGTGCGATTGGAAGTCGAATGTCAAGAATTGCGATGTCGCTGCAAGTAAGTGACACATGTGCTTGAGCCCCGCCCAGTTTGAGAGCCAATATATACTTCAAAAGAGCTCAAGAATGTCCTGTTCACACTGTCTAACTATATCTCTACCTCCTCTCTGCCTCTCACTGTCTCTCTCTGTTCTGTAACGACTGTGTCTCCCCCTCTGTCTACTGTCTCCATCTCTCTTTGTGTGTTTTGCGCATATCATAAAGCTCATTATGCGTCTCTCTCTGTCACTAAAACTAAATTCAAAACCCAAATTGATCGTGTCATTGCATCAATAAATTAAGTGACTCAAAACCCAATTTCCCCGGGACAAAGCCAGTGCCAAAGTTCGGTTAGCTAGAGGAGAAATAACGATTAGCCAAAGACAAAAACGAATGCAATATCTCAACAACAAAATGGAAAAGCAAACCAACAAAAAGAAAAACCAAAACGAAAACAAACTTTATTTTTTAGATGTACAAAATCGGGTCTTAAAGAAATTCAGTGCCCCTCCGGTTTGGCCTTCGATGTTATTAAACAGACCTGCGACTGGAAGGCCAAGGTGACTAACTGCGATGAGAAAGAGAGTAAGTTGAAGTTGAAGTTTGACTGCCGCCAAATTAGCCAAGTAGACACAACAACCAAACCAATGCAACCAAAACAAACACACTTGTACATAGCACTTAGAACAGTTAGTGAACTTTAGATTCTCTCAACCAACAAATCAAATCAGACTAAACCACAAACAATCTAATCCTAACAACCATCACAATCATGTGTATACTTCTCATTTCAAAATTTAGACATTTGTTGTCACTAACAGACCAAAAAGAAGAGCAACTCAAACAATTGAAAGCCATTGACTAACATTTAATTTATTTAATCCCTAATCACAATTAGAGCCTCGCAAGGCCAAGCCCAATCTGAAGACAGATGAGCCCATCTGTCCCGATGGCAAACTTTCTTGCGGCGATGGCGAGTGCATCGACAAGGAGCTCTTCTGCAACGGCAAGCCCGACTGCAAGGACGAGTCCGATGAGAATGCCTGCTGTAAGTACCGAAAATTATCATCCAAACTCAGACTCAGGCTAACTGGAGTTCGCCTGCATACTTTCAGCTGTCGATGAGGATCCCAACCGTGCTCCCGAGTGCGATCCCACACAGTGCGCTCTGCCCGATTGCTTCTGCTCTGCAGATGGTACTCGCATTCCCGGCGGCATTGAGCCCCAACAGGTGCCACAGATGATCACTATCACCTTCAACGGTGCCGTCAATGTGGATAACATTGATCTGTACGAGGATATCTTCAACGGCCAACGCCAGAACCCCAACGGTTGCTCCATCAAGGGCACCTTCTTCGTCTCCCACAAGTACACCAACTATTCGGCTGTGCAGGATCTGCATCGTCGTGGCCATGAGATCTCTGTCTTCTCGCTGACCCACAAGGATGATCCCAACTACTGGTCCGGCGGCAGCTACGACGATTGGCTCGCTGAGATGGCTGGCTCCCGTTTGATTGTCGAGCGTTTCGCCAACATCACCGATGGCTCTATCATTGGTATGCGTGCTCCCTACCTGCGTGTGGGTGGCAACAAACAGTTCGAGATGATGGCCGATCAATTCTTTGTCTACGATGCTTCCATCACCGCCTCGTTGGGTCGTGTGCCCATCTGGCCATACACGCTGTACTTCCGCATGCCACACAAGTGCAATGGCAACGCCCACAATTGCCCATCGCGTAGCCACCCCGTCTGGGAGATGGTCATGAATGAGCTGGATCGTCGTGATGATCCCACATTCGATGAATCGCTGCCCGGTTGCCACATGGTCGACTCGTGCTCAAACGTCGCCTCTGGCGAGCAGTTTGCGCGTCTTCTGCGCCACAATTTCAACCGTCACTACAACAGCAATCGCGCTCCTCTCGGTCTGCACTTCCATGCCTCGTGGCTCAAGTCGAAGAAGGAGTACCGCGATGAGCTGATCAAGTTCATCGAGGAGATGCTGGGACGCAACGATGTGTTCTTTGTGACCAATCTGCAGGTCATCCAGTGGATGCAGAATCCCACAGAGCTCAACTCGCTGCGCGACTTCCAGGAATGGAAGGAGAAGTGCGACGTCAAGGGACAACCCTACTGCTCCCTGCCCAACGCCTGCCCGCTGACCACCCGCGAGCTGCCCGGCGAGACGTTGCGTCTGTTCACGTGCATGGAGTGCCCCAACAACTATCCCTGGATCCTTGATCCCACCGGCGATGGCTTCTCCGTTTAAGCCAGCGGCCATATCTATCTCCTAACTATCCGTACTCTTAATACTCTTTAAATCTTCTCTACATTTCCTTTTTCTTCAAAACAACAAGAGAACAACTCTTAAGTAGTTCAACCGAGAGTCTGATAAACTAAAACAAACAAAACCCTACACTCGAATGTCACTCTATCCCAGTGCTCAAGTGTTAGATTTCTCCATCTAACTTTTCTCCTCTTTCACTTCGTCTTTATATCTTATTTATGCAAAATCTGTCTTTTAACTTTGACTCTTCTTTGCGTATCTCTTACACTTTTGTCCACTTTTCTGCTGTCTACTTTCACTGCTCGTTTTGTTTTCCCACTGTTGTTTCATTTTCCTTTTTTGATTAATTTGAATGATAAAGTGATTTGTTTTAATTTACACACACATACACACACAAAAACAACAACAAACAACTTTCGCTGCTTCTTTGTTCTGTTCAGAAAACATTTTTCACAAAAATACCGCGCCAAAAATCGCAGCAGCTAAAAATATCTTTGTAATTATATAAGTATTTTTTATAAGAAAAATATAAAAAATATATGAAAAAAAAACAATAATTATTTTGCTTGTATTTTATTTTAAAATTTACGGGAGTAATCAATATAATTTGATTTTACATTCTATGAAAAAAAGTTCTTTCATGATTGATCTGTATAATCCGATTTAACATAAATCCGATTTTTATAAAACTAAAAAGTAATATTGCAAACTTCAACAATTTTAACTCTGAAGACGTGACAATTTATTTTAGGACTATGTGACGAACAAAAGACTATAGTTTATATCTATAACTATTTTTGATAAAGAGGCTTAACCAGCAATAAACTTTTTATACCCGCTACCCATAGGGTAAAAGGGTATTATAACTTTGTGCCGGCAGGAAATGTATGCAACAGGTAGAAGGAGGCATCTTCGACCCTATAAAGTATATATATGTATTCTTGATCAGCATTAACAGCCGAGACGATCTAGCTATGTCCGTCTGTGTGTCTGTTCGTCTGTCCGTATGAAACACTGGATCTCAGAGACTATAAGAGATACAGCTAAAATTTCACAGCATTTGTTATGTTTGCACGCAGATCAAGTTTGTTTCAAATTTTTGTCACGCCCACTTCCGAACCCGCAAATCAAGAAAATCGATTAACAAACGCAATTTTAAAGCTAGAATTGTGGTATATACAATAATAACTATAGTAGTTATGATTTCTGAAAATTTGGTTGCGATCAGATAAAAATTGTCGAAGTTATTAAAGAAATACTTTTGTATGGGCAAAAACGCCTACTTACTAGGGATCTTAGTTGCTTTGGCTGACAATCTGGTATATTGTGCCGTCTATGGTATATTTTGAATGCGGTACTATATCGATATAACAAATATACCGATTGGCATATTTTTAGTATTTTTGTAGTATTTTCGGCATATTTTGAAAATAATAACGCATTATTTTGCTTTCTACTCTGTATTTAGAGTCACATCAAATCACATTTAAAGCTATTTTACACACACAATACAAAAACGCAACCTTATTAACAATTTTTACCCAAACGCAGGAGATAATTGATTCATAAGATGAAGAGTCAGTATCTGCACGTTCTACTAATTTTCAATATACTATTTGTAAGTTAACCAAATTTTCTAGACACAATGTATAAAAACACACGTATGATATGATATGTTAGCTATGCAGAATTCAAGACTTTATTGCTATACCTATATCGACGTCGTTGACACACTCAAACGCTACAATTGCGCATCGAGGCTTGGAATTAAAGGCAAACTTAAATACTTCCAGCACATCCATTTTGACAACCACAAATACGCAAGAACTTGATAAAAAGAAATTGAGACTAAAAGTCCGAAGTGATGACACAGCCAAAGACAGAACATTCCTTTCAATATTTCATAAGAGGCAGAAACTAGGCGACAACTCGAAACGATTTCCCTGGAAGGATATGCGTAGACTTGAAGTCAATCCCACTCCTAGTCTTAATTATTATCCGCCAAATTTTCCTCTAAGTACTGTTTGCATGGGTAGCACAATTCCATATGGCGAATACAAGATCATGGATTGGATTAAACGTGAAAGATACAGCTTTCTACTTCAAGAACGTCCATTCTATATTTCTCTTCGGCGGCAAATGTATGAAAATGGGAATTCTGAGCAATGCCATACTCCAGCATATAATAAATTTTATCCATATATACAATGTGCACTGATACGCCACCAGAGAATGGAGTTCGAAGTGCCCAGATATCCAGTGCATCAAAAGGATCACCCTATGAATAAAAATAGATCTGCCACACTGCCTATGAACAACTAATATTTGTTGTAAATTCACCTATTGCATCAGACTAGTTTCAAACCTTGAATATATTCTATTGAAATAATCCTCAACATAAAATAAGCAATGCACCTAAAAAAATAAAACTATTAAGTTCGCTTTATAGTTAGAACAATATTTTAGGCAGTAAAAATAAATAGAGCTAGTCTCAAAAGATAGAATGTTAAATCTTTCAACCAAAAAAGAAAATCTTACGCTGCTAGAAGTACATCAAATAATACTGAATTCTTAAACTAATAAAGCAGATTTATAAAATGTTTATATCCAAATATTTTTGTTTGTCTTCATCTATAGTTTGGCAGTAAATAGTATGTTATTATGTTATTAGAATATAAATTTAATAGTAACGTATACAAATATTTTGTAATGCAAAGCCAGCTTAAGAAACCTTTGATGTATATAGTTTACTCCATGTACGAGGTGTGTTCAAAAAGTAAGGTGACTTTGTATTTTCAAGAAAAACTATTAATTTATTTATCAATATTTATGTTGTCCCCTTCAAATCCCCCTCAGATACAATACACTTATGCCAACGGTTTTTCCAATCCTCAAAGCACTTCCCATAAGCACTTTTCGGTATAGCCTTGAGCTCTTGCAGCGATGCAGTCTTTATCTCTTCAATCGTTGCAAATCTCCGTCCTTTCATAGGTCTCTTTAGTTTTGGGAACAAGGAAAAGTCACATGGGGCTAAATCCGGTGAATATGAGTAAATCTGGGTCGTCGTTGACGTCATTCAATAGCTCTTGAGCGATGCTCATGCGACGGTTCTTTTGGTCAAAATTCAGCAATTTCGGAACAAACTTCGCTGACACACGACTCATACCCAAAACGTTTGAAAAAATTTCATGGCACGAGCCAAGCGATATACCGACATCTTCAGCAACTTCTCTGATAGTGATTCGACGATTTTCCAAAACAATTTTCGTCACTGCTTGAACGTTTTCATCAGTGGTTGACGTGCTTGGGCGTCCAGAGCGAGGCTGGTCATTGGCATCTTCCCGGCCATCTTAGAAGAGTTTGTACCACTTGTACACATTTTTTTACTCAGAACAGTTTCACCGTATGCCACTGTCAACATTTCAAGTGTTTCAGAGCACTTAATTTTATTTTTTACACAAAATTTGATGCAAATCCTTTGATCCATATTTTTCGATAGCAAAAAATCGCCGAGCTCGCAAAATAACTTGTAACTTTACGCCTCTCACAACCAAACAAAAGAGGATGTTCCATTGAAATTTGGTACAGATGTTAGGGAAGAGTGTACCAATATAACAAAACAAAAAAATCGATAATCGAAAATATGTTCCCCGCGAAATTTGAAAAGTCACCTTACTTTTTGAACACACCTCGTATTTCAACTACATTTCACTAATTGCTGCAACTGGCAATCATAATTGTAATAAAAAGATTTTCAAATTGTTTGCTTGTCATTGCATCAATCAATGCAAAGTCATGGACTTTATTGCAAACTTCTTGTCTGTGTAATAAGCTACAACGTTCTGTTAGTTATATTAATAAGCTATGCATATAGTATGTATGTATATTGAACCAAAGTGTGGAGTCGTGGACGTAGTTCAATTAAAGCCACAGGCGCACTTGCTGATCCCAACTGGTTGAGGCTAGACACATGCCATTGGGGCACAGACTGATGCAAGTAATGCGATTCTCGTGTCCAGACAGTGTGCCTATATATTGAATGTGGGGAACAAGAAATCAATAAAACTCAAGTAGACAGTTGAAGTCACCACTCAGGCGCCTCACAGGCACCTTCTCTATGGTCCGTTACCCACCCGTGTGCTTCTGCTTCATGGCATCCCACGAGTGCACATTGCCCTCAATGCCGGCGCACATTAAGTAGCGGCCGCTGGTCGATAAAGCTAATGGGCACAAAATCAGATTAAAAATTGTCAATAGTCAAGGCAAACTCAAGAAAATGTGGAATGCCCGTAAAACAACAACAAAAGAAAACCTGACAAAACAAAAACAACAATGAAATACACACCACATGAAGTGAAGCCCGTGTTCTTCTGGGGCGGCTCATAGAGTCCAATTTGTTGGTCAGCACGCAAATCGTACATGCGTGCTGTCTGATCCTCCGAGCAGGAGGCGAAGCCAAAGCCACTTGGATGATACTGCAAGGCAATCAGAAGATTTAAACAAGTAAGAAAGCTACAGTCGAGTGAACTCGACTGTGAGATACCCGCTACCCATTTTGAATAAAAGCAATATATTTTGCGGTATTATTCTCAAAATATACCAAATATACTGCAAAAATACTAAAAATATACCAAATGGTATATGTGGTATATCGATATAGTGCCGCATTCAAAATATACCATAGATGGCACAATATACTAGATTGTCAGCCAAAGTAACTAAGACCCTTATAAGTAGGCGTTTTTGCCCATACAAAAGTATTTCTTTAATAACTTCGACAATTTCTATTTGATCGCAACCAAATTTTCAGGGATCATAAATACTATAGTTATTACTGTATATACCAAAATTCGTAACTCTAGCTTTCAAATTACGCTTGTTATTCGATTTTTTTGATTTGCAGGGGCGGAAGTGGGCGTGGCAAAAATTTGAAACAAACTTGATCTGCGTGCAAACATAACAAATGCTGTCGAAAAAAAATTATAGCTCTATCTCTTATAGTCTCTGAGATCTAGGTGTTCATACGGACAGACGGACAGACGGACAGACACACAGACGGACAGACGGACATGGCTAGATCGTCTCGGCTATTGATGCTGATCAAGAATATATATACTTTATAGGGTCGGAGATGCCTCCTTCTACCTGTTACATACATTTCCTGCCGGCACAAAGTTATAATACCCTTCTACCCTATGGGTAGCGGGTATAAAAACGCTTTATAAAACTGTCAGTATTGTGAGCAACTTACACAAACTGATGAGACGTCCATGTCGTGGCCAAAGAACATCTGCTTGTGTCCCTGTTCTCGCACATCCCACAACTTGGCAGTTTTATCCACAGATCCGGTGATGTAAGTCTTCATGTCGGGCGACAACGATAGACCAGCAATATCACCAGCATGTCCATTAAAGTCCATTGTTTTGACGCCCTTCTCCAAATCCCAATGGCAGCTACCAAATTAAATGAATTCAATCAGAATCAATTGAAATTGAAAATAACTTGAGGCTACCCACATTTTCATATCGCCAGAGCCGGTAATTAAATGACCATCGTCCAGAAAGCGACAGGAGCTGAGAAAGCCCTCGTATCCAATTAGCTCACGCACCATCTTGGCTACTCCAGAGGCATCGCGATTATTCACATCGTAGACGGTGCATTGATTGTCCATGCCACCGCAGGCCACAAAGTTGCCCGATGGCGAAAAGGCCACAGTCATGACCCAAGCCGAGCGTAACGGTATAATCTGCACCTTATTGGCCGTCCAAGTGTCCCAGATAATTAGTTTGCCATCCAGTGAACCAGTGACGCAATGACGCGAATCGCCTGCAAAGTGCACCGAGTTCACCTTGTTGATGTGACCTTTTAGGATCTTTTTGGACGAGAATCGAATTTTGGACACATCTCCCATATCCCCACACTTGTCGCCTAGCGTGCAGTCCGCTTTACTCTTTTGGTCATCCTAAGAATTTAAAATTTATAATAAATCTTATTTAAATCCATTGGATACCATTCAAATAAACCAAAATATAACCTTGAACTTTTGTATCATGCCATTAATCTCATCGTAGAGCTTTTGGGTTTCTGGATCAATCTTCGGCATGATTGAGCATTAATTTTAAATTGTTGCAATTGACTTGATGTTATTTTTCTTTTTTCCTCTAAAACAACTATGTTTAGCAACCGTTAAACTTCCTAAGACCAACCACGAACGCGTCAAAACACAAACTAATTCCGAAATAAATGTTATGATGAATTTGTTGCAATGCCTGCAACGCGGTAATGCAATTAACTAATTGGATTAGTTGTTAAGCGTAAGGTAAAACACAAAATTTTAAGCGATATCCAAAACTTCCGCGCATTGAATTCAAACACCAACACACATACGCGCGCATGCCCATGCGCAGTGGAAAGTGCTGCCAATCGACATAAAATAGTATTGGAAAACACAACAGTGTCATTTTAGAAGAGCGACTCCACGCATAACAGATTTTCCCTTATATTAGAAATTTTATTTGTATTTAATGTAATGTATAAATTATTAACTATTCACTTATAGAGCATTCATTTATTTATGTTATCAGCAAATTTTTTAATGTTCAAGCAAGTTTAAAACCGTTAAATAACATAAGCGATTCTGAAGCCCTCAAGAATGTTGTTAGACTTATCGATATATCGATAAGCAAGCCAGCTGGTGCGCGTGCAATTTAACAGCTGTTTGCTCATCTATAGAACTTGGACCAAGAATTTGGTTTAATATTTTTTTAACGATCGCCGGAACGCGTATCCGCCAAAATGAGCCAGGGGCACTAAGGTAGCAATTGTGCAGTGTATGATGGAAACGCTGCCATGCGCCAGCGAAGTGGCGCAAATGCAGGGACAGCAGCACCAACAGCAATCAGACAGCCTTGTGAGCATCAAACGCGTTTCGTTACCATTTGGCAATCACAGCCTTATGGAAGCCGTCATTACCAAAGCGGACGATGTATCCCAAATTCTGAAGTCGCAAAAATCACAACACACAGACTCACTAGTAGAGAACTCGGCCCAACTCGTCACACCCAGCAACAGCAGCATGGATAGCTTGTGCGAGAGTGTCGTGACCATACCCAAGGAGCTAATACTAATCTCATTGGTATCGCAGGAGCAAGCGCTCTACAATCCAAAGCACCAACTTTACCGAAGCACAAAAAGCAAAGACGAGAAATGGAACCATATTGGCAGTCAAGTTGGGTGGTCAGGTAAGTTTGTCGAAATTAATTTCAGGATTGCGAATAGCTGGCTAATTTGATGTGTTTGACATTATTTAGATGCACAATGCAAGGCGAAGTGGAAGGCTATGAGGGACCAATATTGTCGCGAACTGAAGCGCGCTAAGGCCAACAAAGGCAATGTCAAGTGGAAGTACTTTAAGGAGCTGGACTTTCTGCGTCCTTTTGCGCTGGCACGCAAGTAAGTAGTGACACAGTAAAAAAGATTAGATTATAACTATGTATAATAATACTTTCAGCTATCGCTCACGAGGTTCGCAGAATGGAAACAGCAGCAGCAGCAGCCAAAACTTAAATCTGAGCACAGATAACAGATTTTCTAATATTAAAATAGAGGAAACGAGCGCTTCGCTGTTAGAGAATTGCAGCTTTGCGGCCACCGCCACAACAACAGTGACCACAACATCCACCCAAACGGCGGGTGTGGACAAAAAGTCGGACTCCACTCGTGGACTAATGAACGCTTTCATCTCTGGCCAAATCATTCATCAACAGCATCCACAGCAAGACACCAATTGGAACTATTTAACCGATACCAGTGGCAATGGCGTTAGTTCAGCCGCATCCATAACTGTTACCTGCGAGACGCCAAATACAACAGCTGGCGATACGCTGTACAATGAGTTTGTGGATTGCGTCAATGCTGCAAACGCCGTCTCGCAATCATCAACGACGCACAACACACATCAAACGCAAGCTGATGAAGAAGACGACGATCCCATACACACGTTTCTCAACATGGAGAGCTATTTTGAGAAGGAGCTCATCACATTGATACAACAGGAGGACATGATCTACAATTACAGCAATCAAAACTATCGGAATGTGAAACTGAAGCTCGAAGCATGGGATGAAATATCGCGTAAGCTAAAGAAGCCAGGTAAACATCGACAATATAAGCGAGTGAAGTAAATTCTTTATGAAATATTTATACATTGACAGTCAAGCAGTGTCGTCAGAAGTGGAAGGCTCTGCGGGATCAATATGCACGTGAATACAAGCGTCTGAAAACGCAGATGCATGTGGATGCCATCTCACGCTGGAAGCATTACGACTCCTTGGGCTTTCTCCAAAAGTACATACAACAGAAGTCACTGTAAGTCACATAATCTACAGATAAAGATTATAATTGTAAGACCATTTATCTTACAGCGATGGGGATACATTAAATATGCTGCTGCCCAAGCATGATTCAGTGGTCGAGTCTGACGAACATTTGGATCAATCTCCCTTACGCCATGCGGAGCCTCAGACCAACACATTGGAGGCATCTTCCAGCAACTCGTCGCAGCTAAATATGTCCGCACTTCCGCCACTCACAGGCCCACACAAGGCAGACTTGTCCATCGCAATGCAGCAGTCACAACAACAGCAACAAGAGGTACAGCAGGCCAGTGAACTGTGCGTGACTACCTATGATGAAATGGACATTGTGGAAAACTATATAAATGGCAATGTGACGCACGATGATGACGATGAGGAGGACGAGGATGAAGATATGGATGCCACAGCAACATCTAGCGAGCAACAGGCACAACAACATCAACAACAGCATGTAGTCAGCTATGACAATGAGGAGGATCCGGTCTATATGGCCGTAAGCAATGCGCTGTCGAAACCAGAGCAATTGGCTAAGACAGGCAACAACCTGGAAGCGCAACAGTTGCATCAACAGCTACAAACCAGTAGCGATTATTCACAAAAGCTAGAGGTGCACACGCCACCATTGAGCAGTACACGATTTCAAACAGCGGCCACCACGCCATCAACGCCTAGTCAGGCGGCCTTTCCCATGGGTGGCGCCTCTTCTGCACCTGCGGAGGAGGATGAGATCGGCGCCTTCTTCAAAGCCGTAGCCATGAAAATACGCAACGCACATCTGGAGCCAGTGGCCTTTACAGATTTGCAGATTGACATACTGCGGGTGATCAACGAGGCACTGCGTAATCACTAGCCAGCCATACAAAAGTGAAGAGAGATCTCGATGAACCAAGTCCCCTCCCCCATATGTTCCCTACAAAAAGAGAGAATGGTTTCACAGCGTTGCGCATTATTAGTTCATAAGTGTTATTTGAAAAATGTTTTTTGGCTATATAGCTGCGATTTTTCTTTGTAAAAATCTTTTATTTACTTTGTCACTTTTAAATTTCTCACACACGTCCAAACACACCCATAAAAAGAATACAAAACACACCCAAGAACTTAACAGAAACAAACGTATGCATAAGAGCCGAAAATGGTTTTTTTGTACATAGGCAAAATTGCCAATCAAACAGAAATGTTGTTTAGCTATAGGGTGCTTCCGGTCAACACAACCGGAATTAAAACACAAAAATTGTTATACGAGTAGGCCTTCGTCACAGTAACAATGTCATCAAATATATCTACGAAATGGAACATCATAGACAAACGGAAAATATACGTATATTTTTCAAAAGAAATAATTGCATTCGCATTTTGAAATATATTTACTTTTTCTTTACAGTTGCAATATGGTGGAAGTCAGAAAACCGTATAAAAAAGATTTTCAGAATACTATGAAAAAGAGCAACCTTAAAAAATTCGTATTGATGACGATTTCTATTAACCCTTTTACATTTATTCGGAAATAAAGGTTCTTACTTATATTAAAAGTTTTCAAGAAATATAATTGTTGATTACCACACAACATAGTTGAGTTCGTTTCAACTATGATTTTCATTTAAAATATTAACTTCGTTATCAGTACATTTTGTTGCTAAACCAGCGGACACCCATTCTGAACTCCTGTCAACAGGGTATAAAAATCAATGCAGTTGGCAGTCAGCAGTCAGTTGATGTAGCTACTTTTGGCATCCTTTGAATGCTTACCCCAAGCAGGCTTCACTTCGCCGCCACCCACTTTACAGCATCTGTGCACAAACATTTAGACAACTGCTGAGCATCGCAGCGAACTGAAGCTGCCTGTCAAGTGCTCCACTTGCGCAGACCACCCAACCCGCAGCCCCAGTTATATATACATAATATATCTGTACTATATGTATGACACAACAGTTGCTGCTCCTACACTCAGCTATACATATTTAGTTTGTTGGCGTCGCAGCTGGCCCTGAAGGTGACTGTTCCTTGGCATTGGCCAAACGTTTGTGAAACGGACATAAGCAAACTCAGCTGGCGCATCCAATGAGCAGGCGGCGAGAGCGAGACGACACTAGTGCGCTTTCGTTGTACATAAAACTTGCAAGGGGCGGGACCAACGCCATATGGCGTCGCACTGGGAGTGGCCACTTAACCAACAGCTGCAGCTGGTGCTCTCAAATTTATGTAAAAGTTAACATTTTTAATAAACATTCGCATTTTCAGGCGGAAGTTCGCAACCGGAGACGGCTAATCAAACGGACCAGAATTGTATCGATGTTGGGAAATCTCGGAGCGAGTCAGTGGGCAAAACACGCTTGATTGATTTCGCATACGCCCAGCGCAATCGCTCCATGGTTTATCAAATATGCAGTAGCTCTTCCCCTTGTAATGAATCTATTTGTTATTGCTGTTTGTTGTTGTTCTTGTTATTTCAATTAATTCGCAAGCCTTTCTCTATGGTTGAGTGCGTGAGCTTTAATTAAATCTAGTATAGGTGTGAGGTTACAGGTAGCATTTTATAAGTATGTATGTATGTATATAACATATTATAAATTATACGATTTTATGTTCATAAATTGAAATATTTTATATATATGTATATTCATTCAAGAGTCTGGCATATTATAGTAAAAAAAAATATATTTAAAAATAACTAAACATCTTACCCAAAAAGAAAGACAGATTTTTAAATTGATTTTATTACTAAAGTATTTTATTATTTATTTTTACTAAAAACTTTCGAAATTAGAACTTGATACTTTATACTATACTTTACGTTACTTAAATATTCTTATTTCCAAACGCTTCAATAAACTTTAACTTTTATATAAAAACTTGAACTGATTGTACCAAATTAAGTTTTCTCGATATTACAAATTTTGTGTAATAACAAGAATTGGCGTAGCCTTAACAAATCTTATAATACGATTTCGAAGATTACAAAAATCTTATTTTAAGATAATATCTTGCTTCGAGAATATTTTATTCCATACAAAGAGGAAGAATAACCTTTTAAAAACTAAAATGCAAATCTTGATCTTTTCTATCTTATAAAATAGTTTTTAAATACGAAGATTTATATATAAATAACTAAAGTACTACTACTAATTTATCAACTGTGTCCTTTTATTTTTTTTAAGTGTCACATTTCTAGATATGACAATACAGTTCAACATTATAGCTCCCTTCTAGTACACCTTAATCAGCTTCTGGGTCTTACTGACAACCCTCTTATTTACTTACAATGTAATAAAAAAAAACTTGAAGAACATTTTCAACTTTTCATCTAAAAATGCCAACGATAACATGCAATTTTCGCAGACACAGAGACGGAAACTATTTTCGCGGCTCATTTAACGGGTTCACCCGGCAGACACGTAGATAACTAGGAAAAAAAATGGCATAAAAAATATAAATATACTTATAGAAATATTTTTATTGCCTGTGGGCAAGTGTTACACTGTCACACTTAAGCTCTTTGCCGCTGTCACAGTTAAACCAATTTGCAGCACTCTGCCCTCTGTCCTCCACTCGTTGCCTCTTCCCGCCATTAAGCATATCAAATTTACGACGATTGAGAACATGCCTCAATGCTTCCACACCCCCAGAGTCTGCCACACAAGCAGCCCGCAGGCCAAGCGTGTTGCAACTTTGAAGAGAAATGAACAAGTTGAAAGATTTGACAAAAAAATATGTAGTTTATAGAGTATTACCGATAAAATTTTACTGTAAGAAATTAAGTTTAATAAGATACTAAACACAAAAACTTAAAATATGATAAAAGTTAAGATATTATTTATATAAAATAGTATGTAAACCTAAAACTACACTTTAATTTAATGTTTGCATCCTTATGCATTTATTCAAATTTTTAAAATAATTACATAATAACACGAATATTAACCATCTAAGCTGGATATATAGTATCTAAGTTTATTGTTTGCCAGCCTTTGTCAATTCAAACTGTTGACCTGATTGCTAAGTTAAGTATACCTCTCATCAACGTCTCAACAGGGTATGCTTATATTTAAAACTCATTTCCTGTCGTGTGACGACTTTTCACTTGCAACAATTTATGCGCCTGCAGCTTTGGGTCGCCAAAAAGGAAGAAAAATCAAAAAAGCCACAACGAAAGTTGGCGACAAATGCTGACAAACTGTGACTTGTCTGAAGCTTCGTAGTCCGTCCGTCTGTCTTCTTAAGTGTAGACTGTGTGTGTGGAAACTGGAGGCTGTTATCATAAATAAAGAGCGCAAAATGTCAAACGTTGTCCGGGTTATAATATCATAAAGTAAATGCAAGTGGCGCAGAAATCAAACATGCAACATTTCGAGCATTCGAACGATGCACGATTTATTGGCCATGTTCATAATGTTTGCCGACTTCGACTGCGACTGCTGCACTCTCTGTTTATTTTGTTTTCTTTTACTTCTGTCTCTCTCCTTTTTTTAGTTTAAACTGAATTGTTTCCGGGAACTGCCGCTCCAACACCAACAACAACAACAGCAACAACAATGGGCCACTACAACTGCAAACAGCGAAGCGCTGAAAAGCTTGTAAAACATTTGTAGCAACTGCAGCCGTAGTTCGCAGTTCGATTCAATTGCGATGCCAAGGCGGCTTCGCCTGCTACTGTTGGCCACGTTCACCCAGCCGAAATGTTTTATTCATAAAGCAACAGCAGCTACAGACAAGATCATCGCCGTTTGCTGTTGCTGTGGCTGTGAGTGTCCGCAGGTTGTCCATGCTGCCTTCGTTTCAAGCCAAGTACAGAGCCAACTCCTGTTTGCTACTGCTGCTGCTGCTGCTGTTCATATGCCAGGCTCAATCGTCGGCCTATGCTAATTTTTGAGCAAACTTATCAGCCGGCGCGCATCTTGCCCAGCTTTTGGCTGTTAGATTGCCCGACAAAACCAACTCACAAAAGGGGTGCTAATCGCCAAATTTACAACTTCATGCAAACGCTAACACAACACACACCAACACACACAAGCACACACTCATGCTAGACAAAAGCAAAACGCAAATGGTGCAGAAAACAAAACGACCGCAACAACTGGGGGTTTTAGTATCTGTAACTGCAACTGTTTTGTCCTAGACAAAACTATAAAAATCAACACAGCGCAGAGAGAGCTACAATGATATCCACACCCAAATGTACAAAGTGTCTCCCCTTCCCCTCCGCTCTCTCTTCCTCAGTACAACACAGAACACTCGCCAAAAGTTGAGGCAACGACTTTCACTCGCCTCGCTAAGCATGCTACGAAAACCTAACATTTGAAAAATGTACTTTTTTACACTACCCTGCTAGTTCTCCATCTCTCTTTCTCTCTCACTACCCGTTACCCACACAGCTGATGGTGACAGTGTCTATTGCACAGTGGTGCAGAGTGTGTTGTAAAGTTTTTATTGTTCATTATCTACACAATCTGTATATCTATACATATACAAATATTTTAATTTTTGTTGCGTGCACCCGTATAAGTCAAGAAATTAATATTACTTGCTAGTAAATTGGGCCTCACTGTGGATTAGGTGTAAATATTGATTTAAATGATATTAATTATTTTTGCGCTTATATGAATAATAAAAGCACAAAAAGAAGTTTTCAAACAACAATAGATTATGGCTTTAATAAAATAAAAAAAAATTCAACCTAGGCCAGCAAATTTCCTAATTTTTAAATATTAAGGGTACGGCCTCTTTAGCGGTGAAAAGAGTATCTATAATATAGTTCGGTAATCCCGCATTTTTTAACCAAAACACACTTGCAACTTATTTCATATTTTATCTTTATTTGACACACTCACAGTAAAACTGCTATTCCAAGATTTAAGATTCTTTTTTAAGAACATTGTTTGTTGTACCTTTTTTATCAAACAAAAGTTTTCTGGTTGAACAAAATCGTCCTCTAATATGGATAAATGATTGTTTTAAATATTAAATATTAATCAAATTTTTTAATAAGACACCTACTATATAATCAACAAATGAGAGTAATTCTCGCCAATGATAAATAAATTCAAATTATACTTTCTTTGCTTTAGTCTCACTTACAATTCCTCTGCACCACTGTGATTATGTTACTTTGCTTGCTACGGTATGAGCTGGAGCCTGAGTATGTGGTTAGGGGTTGCGGTGTGTCGAAAGGGTATTTTTACGGCCACACACACGCACATATAAGCGCATCTACATACTCTAACACCATCTCAATCGTGCATAGTGTTAGTTACAAGGCACATAACACTTTGTTATGTGCGCTTGACAAAGTTGTGCGGCGCTAAAAGTGCTTAGTGCCTTAGTTTAAAGCAATTTGTACTTTTTTTTGCTGTTGTTTTGGGCGGAGACTATAGATAAACGCACAGGACCTTGAGATAGGGTGGGGATTGGAATTGGGTGCTAATATGGTCAAAGTGCTGCGCATGAATGGATGAGCTTGGGACTACGACTACAACTGATGATGGTGGGGATGGGAAGTATGTGAATTCTTTTGAATCTTTTTATACGATTTTCGTTTTTTTCTTTATTGTATTTTTGAAAATTTAAAGATTTGCACATGCTGATAGGTACAGCGAATAAATCTCGCAGAAAAAGGAAACGGATAACGGATATTTGCGGAATTTGTAGACACGTGTGTGTGACTCGGATGAAACAAATGGCACAAGCGGAAGGCATTTGGGGCGTTTCCTAGGGTAGCTGCCACATCACATATTGTATTCTTTTAAATACATATGTTAGACGACCCCCAGCTGGGAATCGTAACTGAAGGAAGTCAGTTGAGGGAAAAGTGCCAAAATGCCAGGCGCGACAAGTTCAACACCTTTTGGCAAGGCGAAAGCAACGGCGAATGTTGATCATGATCCACTCGGCCAGACGCACAAAAACAGCAGCAAACAGTAGAAGGCAGAAGGCTTCTTTGTAGCTGAATGTCAACTTTATTAAAAGAAATTATAAATTGGTATGCTGGTCGGGAACAGAACTCAAAAGCGGGGTTGGAGAAGCGCGGATCTGGCACCACTTCACAGACACCGCGCGCAAAATTCCAGGCTCACACATCATTAAACGAGCAAGAAACGGAGTTGGAGTCGGAGTTGGAGTAGCAGTCAGACTGAGGCAAGCTGTCTGCGATCCTAAGTGGTTGGGCCTGGCTTTCAGCCATTACAATTACTGACAAAAAGCATCAAGGTAATAATAAAAACAAAAGATACCATTTGGCGAGGGTTGCCTAAGAAGAGTAAGAAGTGGATGAGCAAATAAATCTAAGTCTTTATTAGATTGTAAGAAATTTGTTAAGTCATTTTCTAACATAAATTTTAAGGTCAATTGAAATTATGCAATAAAAACTTATTATAATGCAATAAATGTGATTATTTAATAGTTTCCGTTGAAATCATAGTCTGCAAATTTAAATTTGATATACATTCCCTTAAGGCAATACTAGAAAATATATTTAAATTCATCTTAGTGAATTAACCTTCAATATTTTCTAGTATACATATTAAGTTAATTTAAAATTTTGCAATACACATTTGTCAGATATTAATAAAATGCATTTAAACTTAAATATTATTGATGTATTTAATAGTTCAAGTTTAAAACTTAAATGCAAACTTAAATTTAAAATATTATCTATTAAGGCAATGCTTGAGAAAACTTTTAGTAGTAGTTGATCTACAATTTTTTTTTCTTTATTTCACTTGCTGCCCTCTCTTCAACAATGCAGTTGAAGAATTTCTCTACAAAAATAAAGAAAATAAAATCGATTCGATTCGCATTGCGCTGCTGAGACAAAGAGCCAAAGTTCATGTCAGGACATTTAGAATTATGATAGAGTTTTGATGTTGTCATAAAAAAAATTTAATTGAAATACCAAAAATGGCAACGAAAACCGTCAGGCATCCAGCCAGCCAGCCAGACAGGCAGCAAGCAGCCCGATAAAGACGTCAATGTGGCTGCTGCGGCTGCCACTTGAAGCGGGCCGAACGAACGGAGTTTGACTTTTAATGTGTATATTTTTGGTAGGCATTAAGTATTTATTGCAGACAATGTCCACATGTATCACTCACTGGCCCAGCTGCTGTCCCAGTAGCAGTAGCAATCGCAATCGCAGTCCAAGTCCAAGTCCCAGTTGCAGTCGCAGTCGCAGTCGCAGTCCATCTACAAAACTTAAAACAAGATGTCAAAATGAGGCCACTTAGGCGCGACTTTTGAAAATCAACTCACGAGGCGGCAAAAAAAACCGCGCACACACACACACAGACGATGCTGAAAACTGATGCGACAATGATGATGATAATGATGACGATCACAATGACAATGTTGACAACAAGAAGAAAGAGCAGCAACAAAAAGCAAAAAAATAACAAGTTGCAGACCGCTTGCTGTGCAGACCACAGAGTAGAGTCGCGTCTCGTCCCGTCCAGTGGTTAACTCTTTAAGGTGTTGCCAAGACAAACAAGTTGCAGCAACTGCAAAGAAAGGAGGAAGAAGAGATCGAGGAGATGGCCCACTTCATGGCTACATTTCAATTACTTTGTGGGGCAGCCATTTAAATGAAAATGCCACACATTGCCCAGGCACAAGCCACACAGTCGACGCACAGCAGGTAGCTTCGTCCTTTGCCACCCTGTGCTCTCAGCTTATACATACATGTGTGTGTGTGCTTGCGATGAAGGCAAGTAATCATAATCTTAAGGTAATAACAGGCACATTACATGTCACATTAATAAGCGGCGGGGCCAGGGCCAAAAGCGTTTAAATTAATATCATAATTCATATTGCAATAACTTAGCATGTTAGCAACGCACTCACACACACATGCGAAACTTGCTGCTTTCGTCCTTGCTTATTAATTTTATGTGACTTTCTTTTTTCGCTCACTGAGGTATTTTATTTTTGGCAAGGGTGCTCTTGCGGTGCGTCCTGCGGTTTCCCTTTAGCGCGTGTGCTTGCGAAAAAAAGCAAAACACTAAAGGCAACTTTGCAAACACATAATGAGAGTGCGTCGTCATAGGCAAACATAACATATTAACATGCAAGTCCTTTAAGCTTGATAAATGAGTGGGCCAGTTGAGTCTACCTTCAGACCTCTGGAATACAGCAAACTGTGGCTTTGGCTACCTAGCCGAACCAGGTCATGCGGCGTATACTTAATATTTTCACTGTCGATGCTGCAACAGTGCAAACAAAGTTAACCTTGCGATTGCTGCATAATATTTTTGGTAACTAAGAGAAGCATATTAACTTGTACAAATGATGTATTTCTAGATTGAAATATATTTAGAAATACAAAATATAACAGAAATGTTATTATTGATATAATGATATAATTGTTTATATGGGGTAATATCGAAATATTGTTTATTTTTATCTTGAAGAGGAATATTATGAGTTTTTTTCTTATTTTTTTTATCTATTTACTACTACTTACAAAACTTACCCTTAAAAAGTTAAAAAGAAAACTATTTATTATCCAAAAAATATATATTTTTATTGATTTTTATTAGTATGCGAAACTTGCTAGACATTAAAAAAGCTTTAACGGACATATCAATCTACCTACAGCATTCATTATTACATCAAAATATTTTTGTATTTATTTTTGTATTTTGATGGTTTGTGAATATCTGCTGAATATTAAAATGATGAAGTACAATAACTTCGGGTAACTTCTGAACAAAAATAATTTTTTATCGTTTACTTTTCAATGTAATGGAAATTGTCTTAAATTTTCTATACAATATGCTACATTATAATAATTTTAAAGTTATACTATGCGTAGTTATGCGTAGTATATAAGACACTTCAAGGCTTGTAATGCGCACATATTCATATTTATTATACACATGTATTTGCCATGTTAAGTCGCAGTCGAAAGCTAAATTATTTGATAGCCATCGCGTAATAAGCCTGAATTGGACAACACATAACTAACTTGATGTCACTCTGTGAATACCAAAATGCAATATAATGGCGATACACTCGATACTCGGTGTATCGATTGAAGGCAGCAGCATCAGCAGCAGCAATAGCAATAACCACTAACTGCTACTCCAGCTTCAGCTTCAGCTTCATCTCCGACTGCAACTTCAGTTTCAACTTCAAGTATTGAGTGACTTGCCGCATCGAGTCGAGTCGAGATTTTCTTGTGTGCATTTCATTTTCATTGACAGCCTCTGTACAAATGTCAAAAACAATTTAAAATGCCATTTTTACATGACGATTTATTTGTTGACATGTTTACAGGCTCATTCTCCCAGTCACCAGCAAACAGTCTCCAGTCAGTCCAAGCCAAAGATTTTTACATGCGACTGGAGTGGAGAGACTCTAGAGAGTGCAAAGAGTGGGGAGTAGAGACTCGAGGCGCACAGCTGCAAAAAAACGGCCGTTGACAATCGCCAGCGAATCCAAAAACCAAGTTGACGGCAGCTGAAGATGGACGCAGACAGATTGTGTGTTTTGCATGTTCAACTACAACTACAACTACCAAATGTAACAACAACAATGTGTTGGGAGTAGTATTCACACAAGTTAACACCAAAACACAACATAGCGAAAAAGCAAAAGTATCCGAGCAGCTGCCCCATTCAGCATTGACCACGGTAGCTTCTTTTAAAACTCAATTTGCGCTAATAAATCGCCGAAAAAGCATTTTGACAGCTTATGATGCGCAATGGCGCGCGCATAAATCTTGCACGTTTTTTTCTTCTACCTTCCCATCGAATTTCCAACGAAAATCGCGCGCGCGGCTTTAGCGACAAACGACAAAGTGAATCTCGATGCCAACAACTGACCAGCAGCAGCAACAACATCAACAACAACAACAGCAACATCAATACCAAAAGCAATAACAGCAACATCTACAGCAACTCTGTCAGTGTGTGGGTAAAGGCTATGGGTTGGCTCTTCTGGTTGGCATTCGTCATTATTTGTTCATTTTTAGCATTTAACATTCCGCCAAAGGGCTGGAAAGCTGCCGCACAAACAACAACACCAACAACAACAACAACAGCAACAACAACAGAAAGATCAAGTCGAGCACTCGTCTCAGTGGCTTGATTGAAGGGGAGTGAAAGAAGACAGCGGCTACCGCTTGGTTTGGCCAGCCTCAAACTGTGGGCATAAATCGATCAATCCAACAAGATTTGATCAATCGAACTGATCAAAGGTAAGAGATAACGGAAAAGTTAACTTTGTTATAAATACATTCGACTGTTTCATTCACATTTTTTAGATTTGGGTATAGATATTTTAAGCAATTTCACCAGTTGAAACAATATAGTATCCTATAAAGAAATGCTGAGAAACAACATCTAGCTCATATCATAACGTCATTCAATTTTAGAATTCTAAGTCTGAATACTCTTAAAACTACCTTAAAAATAACCTTTTAATGTTCTATAATATAATCCTTCGGTAATTTTGGTTGTCATTCAATTTTAAAATAATTTAGAAAATAGCTTATATTTTTTTAAAACTTAGCCTTTGGATAGTAGGTTATTATTGTAGATTACTGATAAATACTGTAAAACTGAAATAAAGAAACAATAACAAAAATGTGCTTAGCAAGAAATTATGAAAATATGGTTATTTTTATTTAAGAAAAATAAATAAAATAGTAGTAGCAAAACCAATATCAAAAAGTATATTTGTATAAAAATAAGTTTCGCAATGTTTGAAATAAAATATTTATTCCTATGGGACTATATGAAAACATTAATAACCTGTCATTAGGAACGTTTTGGTTTGATACATAAATTTAGTTTATTAATAAATCACAGTCCCATTGAGAAGTTACTAGGTAGATGGGGAAATTTAATAAACAAAATTAATTAGATGGTTCCTTCAATTTGCTCAAACTTACACATAGTATTACCAAGTTATACAATGATAAAAAAAAATTATAATTCGCATTTTAAATTTGAACTTTGCCACCCATTGTGCACACACACTCAGACTGAGAGCTGAGCTCGATTTGAGTTTCGACAGGTTCTGTGCGCATCGTAACGCTTGTATTGTATTCAATTTTTGTCAACAACTTGGCAACTTTGTGACTTGGACCTGGACCGTTGTCGTCGCAGTGTCTGCCGCAAATTTTCCAGTTCTTATATGGCTGGAGTATGTTTGGGAGTGTAGAGACTATTGGCTAAACGTGCGCCTGCCCAGAAAGGTCCTCTAGGCTAATTAATTCCCCATGGGCAACACTTTTTTCGGGGCCATAACTTGAGCACACAAATTTGCATAGCATTTGTATGGAAAGTACTCAAAAGCTGTGCTGCTCCAAACATGAATTCAGTAGGAGTTCTCTTCATATATTCGTATTTCTTTCATCGCAAATTTCTCAGGAAATATCTGTAAAGTATGAATGCGAGAGTATCTCTCTCTCTCTCTCTTTTATAAGTTACGAGTGCAACACACAAACACAGGTGTTCGTTCGATAATCATTTATCAAGACTACAACAAGATTTTGTATTTTTTGTTTTGTTTCTCCGTTGCTTTCGACAATGACAATGCCACATACAGTAGCCTCAGTGTCTACGTTGTTGCTGCTCCAGTTTTAGCTGCTGCTGTTGCTGTTGAGATGCTGTTGGCCTGGCCAAAGCGAAATCCAAGAATTCCAACTGTGCGCTCAATTGTTGGAGCGACCCGAAAGCTCAGAGATTCTTTATAAGCGCGCACAAAGTCAAAGACAATCAAAATATTTGCATATTACCAATTTTATATGCAAATACCCCGTGTCAGTCGTGAGTTGCCGTCGACGTCGCTTTGGCTAGGATACTATGTTGGACTCGAAGTCAGAGTTGAAGCCAGGCGAAACAGACTTGGACTTGGCTGAGACTGTTTTTGGGGCCGCTTTGGCGGCTTGTAGCATGCAGCCAATGTAAGGAAGTTTACATTCTTACTTTACACAACAAGCGGCAACAAAAAGAAGCCAGCCAGCCAGACAAAGCGACAGCCCCACTCGCATGGATATGCGACACGAGTACTCGTACTTTTATACTCGTATTCATACTCTTAGTCGTACTCGTGCTACTCGCACTGCCGCCAAGTGGTGTGACAATCGCACGTGAAAGTGCATTGGACCTTGCGCCCAAGTAAGGAGTCAACAAAAGTCGAAAAGTCAAAGAGGGGAAACTGTGAAGGAGGCATTGAATTCAAAGTGCTGCAGCACATGGAATGGAGGAAACGGAGTGGCATCGGCTCATTTGGGATCTATAACTGTGAAGTGTACACAAACCATATGGACGATTAAGGTTTCTACTCACAGTCGCCTGCCGCAGATCAGTGACAATGTCTGCCATATCAATAACATTTTGGTAATTGCAGCGCAGGGTTAAGAAAACATAGAAAGAGGGCGAGAGTTGAGCTGCCTTTATCTTAATTTAAAATGAGAGCGAGAAAAACTACTGTGAAATTATACAGACAACTTTATTTATGGCAAATAACTTAAGGTTGACCTCGACTTAAATGGAATTCAACTAAGTGAATTAATTACAATTAAATCATTTAAGAATATATGTAATTGTCAAGCGGAATTTGTCGCGGGTAACACAACTTACAGCAAAAAATAGATAAAATGATAAACGATTAAGTATATAGTATCGTTCATTAAAACAAAAAAATACTTCAAAATCATTCTTAGTTTTAATTCTACTTAAGAGCTATGAGATTTATCTTTGCTCAGTATATGTTTTTATACCCACTACCCATAAAGTAGAAGGGTATTATAACTTTGTGCCGGCAGGAAATGTATGTAACAGGTAGAACGAGGCATCTCCGACCCTATAAAGTATATATATTCTTGATCAGCGTCAACAGCCGAGACGATCTAGCCATGTCCGTCTGTCCGTCTGTGTGTCTGTCCGTCTGTCCGTCTGTCCGTCCGTCCGTCCGTCCGTATGAAATACTGGATCTAAGAGACTATAAGAGATAGAACTATAATTTTTTTTCGACAGCATTTGTTAAGTTTGCACGCAGATCAAGTTTGTTTCAAATTTTTGCCACGCCCACTTCCGCCCCCGCAAATCAAAAAAATCTAATAACAAGCGTAATTTTAAAGCTAGAGTTAGGAATTTCGGTATATACAATAACTACTATAGTAGTTATGATTCCTGATTTGTTGCGATAAAAATTGTCGAAGTTTTTAAAGAAATGGGCAAAAACGCCTACTTACTAAGGGTCTTAGTTGCTTTGGCTGACAATCTGGTATATTGTACGGTCGATTGTATATTATGAATGCGGTACTATATCGATATACCAAATATACCATTTGGTATAATTTTAGCATTTCTTCAGTATATTCGGTATATTTTGACAAAAATACCGCAAAATATATTTCTTTTTATCCAAAATGTTGTAGCTTTCTTACTTGCTTTCACTTTAGATAGTTTTGCTCGCGACATTTTCACCAAAGAATCACCCATATAATATTAAAAACATTTATATTAAAAACAAAATGCAATTAAATTTTAGTTTCATACATTCCCCTAGTTTTTAAACTCTTATTTTGCTAATAAAAATAGTTTATTTATCTTTAAAATTGGAAAAATTAAAATTATAATAACTGCTAATATATGGTAATTTTATATTTTAATATTTGATAGCAATTTACACACTCGTTTTTTATCCCTCTTATATAATTAAAATAGAATTTTTGAAAACAAACTAACTAAATGTATAATGATCTTATTCGGTAAGAAAATTAACAGCTTACTTTTAAATCTGCTCTTGAAAAATTAAATTAACTGGTATACTCTAAAGCTTAACGAAAATAAATACACTCTATTCTTATACGACTTTAACAAATTTATTTTCTTTAGTTATCTGGGGGTTGCCTTCTAAATTCAATTACATAATACAACATTTTTTCATTTACCTCACAATTGAAGAATCCGAATTACAAATTCTTATATGTAAGACATAAAAGAGCTATCAGATCGCTTTGAGTTTAATTATTCCTACATTATTTTGTAGTCGCAGATATTTTTTGTCGATTTTTATTTACCAATCGCATTACAATTTTCCATTTGCCTTTTTCGCTTGCAGATTTTTTAATAAATTGCAAACAACATAAATCAGACTATGAATCGACCTAAAAGCGTAAACGGCTTGCCGCCATTACGAGTATTTTATCCATCTTTATTTTTATTGTACATTGTTATTGCAATTGTTGTTTTTGTTGTTGTTGTTGTTGGTATTGAGCTTTCTGTTCAGCCATCAATCCATTTAATAAACACCATTTTTGGTTTTGCCAACCATTTTTTAAGCCATTTTTAATGCATTGGTCGGTCAAGTGAGCCAAGTGGACATTGGACGCGGGACGTTGGACAAGCAATTAAGAAGCGAATCGAACAAATCGAATAGCTGGCTCCGGACTCAATGTATGAGCAGGAGGAGGAGGTGAAGGTGGACTCCGGGTCTGTCAGCTCAACCAGCTTAATGCGATTTATACGAACTGAACGAACGCCTGTTTCTCTTAATTGGTCGGCTGGCCGCAGTCAAGAAAATAAAGTTGCTTGTTTAACATGGTAAGCGGAGTACTTTCTGCCATGTTGCCAAGTGCTGGATGGGGGGAGGAGTGTGCTTGATTTAATGCCATTTTCATAGACAAGCCAAACAGCGGGACAAAAATGGCAAATGATTAATTAAAAATCTTTTTGGCTGCTGCGCCGAGCGACTGTTTGCTTAAATTTTTAACATAAATTGCACGTTTTTTAAATTTCAAACGCATTATTTCGAGTTCGTTAGCTTCACGCATACGAAATGTGCCTGGGCCACCTCCTAACTATCCATCTATCTCATCTCAGTTGTCAGCGACACCATCGTTGTCTCTCTCACTCTCCCTGTCTGTCTGTGTGTTAGCCGCAATGCAAATAGAATCGACAAAAAAAAGGAATTTATATATATATAGACAGTCTGGTATATCAGTGGCAATTCGCTCCCGCACACATTTTATGCAGATAAATATCCACGAATCTGACGATGATGATGCAAATCCGCAAAGTGCTTTGTTGACTTACTTAATTTGCAAGTGGCCAGCCAACTAGAGACAGAGATAGCAGAGAGGGAAAAAGAAAGAGTATGAGTGGCGATTCCACAGCTCGTCTGGCTGCACAATTTTTAATTTCCGCCAAATAATTCGACAGCTTCTCGTTGAGCAAATTAACAAAAATATTTGAAGGAAAAAAATAAGGGCCAAAAAAGGAAGAACTTCAAAAGATTCTTATCCAGAAACTGGCCACTTAATCAGCATAAAAAACGTCTTAGAGCAGTCAAATTTAATTAAATAACGTTGAACATTTGAGGCCACTTGCACAATTAGCTGGCAGCCTAAATGAGCAGCTAAGCGGCAAAGTGGCAACACCTGTGGGACACAAACAGAGGCGTCTCCCAAACAAGGTCAAGGGAGAAAGCCAACCGATAAAGCATCTATCCCCTTCCTTTCGCCAACTGCGCCCCCCTTTCCCAAGTCGAAGTGCGCATCAAACTTCAAAAAGAAATCAAATTAAATGTGTAAAGTAGCAGAGATAAAAAAAATGGTAAAAAATGTGGAAAAAAATCGTGAAAAGATACTTGTAAATACCAGGGAAAAAAAGGTCAAAGCGCGTTAAATTTAAGGGATTTTTATGCTTTTCTGGTTTTGCTTTTCCACTGGGAGGGAGGATTGGAGTTGGTGTTGAAAATTGACACTTGAAATTTAGCTGATGAGGTTGCTGTTGATGAGATAAGGCGGGGGGGCAGTTGTTGAGCTGCAATCAGACAAAGCTGTGACGCAAATGCAACTTGGCTGCGGCATCCGGAACATAACTGGAGTAACATGTCCTTACCACCCTACACGATGCTAATGACATTATAACAATAACGGGCAACATCATTGCAACAATGTGACGACGACGACAAGCAGGACACACAGGACACGAGCTCAGCACTCTGACATGTCGCTAATGTTGCTCCCCGGATTGGACTGCTGAATGTTGATTGCAACTGCGATGCGCTTTTAAATGCCTTCATGCCTCATAAACGGACAGACAATCACTTTTCGAGGGAGCAATCAGACGATGCTGTTAACTAGGCGCAGCACATGCAATGAGCATAATGAACATCAATTCTAAACGGAATATATGGAGACAGTTTTGACGTCGTGTCGAAGTTAACTTTGGGAGTAAAGGTGAGAGAAAGAGATGAGGGAAATGAAGAAGTGTTTGTTTAAACTAAACTCTTAAATTTTGGAATAGTTCCTCAATAGAATGTTAATATTTCTATAATATTTTTTTTTTTAAGCAATAAACAAAATATTCTAGAAGTCAACTAACAAGATGTATTTTGTTATAATGGGAGAAGACAAGAAAATATTTACTTTTGAATTTCACTAAAATAGTAAAGTAATAAATGTATACTTTAAAGAAAGTTAATATGGAATTTAATGACTAATAGCATAAATGATAATCTTAGTGATTAGTATAAGGAAATAAATAAATAAATAAAAGATAAGATCAATGCAATGAATATTTTTTATACTATTTTTTAAGTTTAAAGGTTTACATCACATTTAATAAAATAAAAAATATATTCATCCTTTTTGTCTTGCTAAAAGTATCTAACAACATTTTGTACAATATCAGAAAAGAACTTTATATACTTACCTTTGAAAATCCATCATTTAAAAGAAAATGAAAACGAAATTTAATTTAGAAATGATTTCTTATATTGTATTAAATTTCGGATTCTATAAAGCAAACAAATTGAAATATATGATTACAAATACAATACTATTATGTCAGTCATAGAGTTGCTTTGAATGCGAGGATAAGTTTCAGATTTTACTAGTACAAATTACAACTTATCTTTGTATTCTACGCATTAACAATATTATATTGCTACTCTATCAAAAGTGTACATTCATAATATATTCATGCAACTACTTTGTTCTATTTCTTTATTGTATTGCCAAATATTTTGTGTAAATATTTTGAGAGGTGCTCACCTATTTTTCTTTCTTGGAATTCGGGTTCTTTATTAAACATTAGCTGGAAATGCAAACCATATGGCAAACTATTAGCTAAGTCAAAGTGTGAGCAAAGTGAAGACTGTCTATAAACACAGATCTATGCATAAGTATTCAGTTGCTGTGGCACAATGAAATGGAAAAAAGAGCAAAAAGCACAGTCAGCAGCAAGCAGCAGGGGAAATAAAAAGCCAAATCATATTTCACTAATTTCAAACAATATTTTCTCCCCTTTCCGCCCATCGTCTATAAAAAGTCATACAAAAGCGCGGACGTGTGGCCAACCACATTTGGCTCTCACTGTGTGCGATCGAGTGCACTCATAAACAACAACAACAATAATAAGAATAACAAGCATACAAATCGGAAATCAATTTCAGCATTGAAAAGTATAACTCACAAAACAAAACACACACAAACAACAACATCAACCACACACAGACATGCAAACACACTCACATACACACTCGGAGTGTAAACTAAACTGAATGCGAGGACTGTTGCCATATGGTGCCACCTTTTGACTGGGCGGAAAAGCGCACAAAGCAACAGAGGAGGGCGAGGGCGAGGGTGAGGAAGAGTGGCAGCGATAGCAAGGGCTGCGCTGTGGTTGAGGTCGAGGTCTGGTCGCGCGTGGGTGTCAGACGGGGTCCAAAAGATTAGTGAAGTTATATATGGGAATGTCTTAACCCCATCTAAACAAACAAATTGGCCGATGGCAGGCGAAACGCGACGGCTGCGTATGAAAAATATTCCAGCTATTTAAACGTGCTAACGTCTGGATGGAGAGAAACAATAAAACGACAATTTAATTTCATGTCTGCAGCCAAACGGTATTTGGGATCAGCCCAAAGCATGTTGTACGTAGGAAGGAAGGCAATGCCAATGTCTCTGTCTCTGTCGATTAGCGTAAATTTAATTTTCTGTGACACACATTAAGCTGTTACTCTCCTCAACTCTTTCTAATTGCGCTCATTATTATTGGTGTAATACTTACTACATTCAGTCAGAGCAACAACACTCTTAGCCCTCTTAGAAACATTCCCCGCTCGACTTTACGAGCATATTTCTCCCCCTTTTTTTTGAGGCGGTCTGCCCTTGGTTTTTATGGTCGTTTTGTTTGAGGAGTCGCTCTGTAAATTGGCGCACAACATAAAATTGTTTGTTGGATTTGTGTTGTTCTTGTTATTTTGCTGCCGTTTGGACTTTAACGCTTGGCGCCACATAAAATCAATTTGGCGTGAAAATGCCTCAAAGGGCCAAACATCATAAATTTTGACGGCCAGAACACAAAATTTACATATACAATTTGCAATGCGAATGTAAATGGTTAGGTTTTGTCTTAGTTACCATTTGCAATTGCAAGTGAATAATATTGAAATATGTCACTTAGGTAAAGTTACAGCTTCAGAGCTGTTTAGTTTAATAATAGTTACTTCTAGAATATAAATTTTTATTAAGTTAGTTATTCCTCAAACTTAATGAATGCAGTGTCAACACTGTAAAATGGTATTACTTTTAAAAATATATCGACATAATATACCGAAAAATACTAAAATCTACAGAAGGATATATTTTGTATATCGATAAACTATTGCATTGAAATAAATTATTTATTTGTTAACCAATATTTTTTTGCAAAATGTGATAAAGATTGGAAGTGAATTTTAAGCAGCAAATCTGATGTATTTGTAATACATATAGCAAATCTGATGTATTTGTAATACATATAAAAAATGTAAATGATTCTCTATATGTTTAAATTAATGTCTAAGACTAATATTTTACTCAAATGGTTTCTTTAACACATTGTGTTAAATCCTTCTCAGTGCTCAGTCCCCAATTCCCAATGAATTCTTCAGCTACTTAGCAACCGCTGTTGTGCTGTTCGTTGAACTTTTGACCACCAATTAATCAAGGCAAATTTCAACAAATTTCATTTGTGCAACATATGGCAACAACAACAACAATAACAACAACGGTCGTAACAGAGCAGACGACTTTTTGTATGGTTTGCTGACTGAGTGTTAAGCTCCCACACCAAACGAATGCAAATGAATAATTCACTTTTAATTAGGTTTTTACACATTTCGAAATGTGTTTGGAACGAAAAGTTTGATTGTTCACAATCCAGTTTGCAGTGGAGTTGGTTGAGTTCGGTGGAGTTGTGGTCATTATAAATAATTTTGTATAATTAGAGACAGTTGCTGTTAGTCACAGTTTGACATACGATTTGCCATTTCCCCACTCCACCTTTACCTCCTCAGCTCCAACCCGCATTATGGAGCATTTTCCCTTCTAGATGTTAAGAGGGAAGGAAGGTCGCTTATCTTGTGTTGACTTCTGCTGCAAATCCTTTCTGCTGGGCTTAACTTTTGAGCCAGGTCCTGTGGCCAGAAACAAAAGGCTCTTAACTATCTTCTGCTAAATTAGCAACGGAGGCTCATAAATTTGGCAATGACAACATCGCATTGTTTGCGGTGCCTGGAGGTCACAGTCTGGCCACAACTATTGGCAAGTTATTTTAATGCACTAAGCCAATTAGTGGGCTGCCATCCTTGGTTCATTTGTGGTCTGCTTTGCGCCTTACAACAACTTTAACCACCGATGTCATCAGGCACACGTGCGTCCAAAGTGACAACGACATTGAGAAAAATCCATAGAAAAAACTGTTCATCAAGCCCAACTAACACTAAACGTGTCAAAACTTTTATAATATAGTCGCTCATATATCTGCCGAACGCGTTCACATAAATCCTGGACAAGTTAGTGGCCCGAAAACATACGCTGCAAAACAAAAGGGCTTCTCTCTGAGTCATTTGCTCTCTCTCTTTGTCATATCCAAAGTTTAAATTACTGAGCAGGCTGTGACAACGGCAGCCACAAACCCATCGAAAGGGAAACATGTGTGATGAATCTTCTTGCAGACAATGACACGAGTTGGGGACACGCAGACAGAATTACTTATGATGATGCATGGGCGCGACTAGAGATGGACAGACCACAAGCTGAAGAGATGAACAACCACTTTGGCATAGTGATTCTGTTATCTAAAGATCTGCAGGAAGTTCTTACTTTTTGTTTATAGCAACTTTCTTTGAGATAAGCTTAATGTTGAGTTGTCATGAGTGTAACAATAATGAAAATAATAATTTTTTTGATTTTGATCAGTATTAAGTCATAATATGTGGTTCTGATCCTTGAATATTTATCTAAATTAATTTGTCATGATGGTAACAATAAAGTAAGTAAGTAAAAGTCACAAAAAAACGCTGATCCTTCCATATTTTTAGAATTGTGCTATAACTTTTATTCCAGATTATGAGATTGTATATTGTAACATATTAAGCCCTTAATAAATTAATCAATGTATATTATTTTAGCATATTACCAAAGGTAAAGTAAAGAGTTTTTCCCCAAATAAATACCATTTTATTATAGAATAATATTAACTACATAAAACTTTCAAATGTTTCCAGGCGTTTTGTGTTCCTACAATTATTAAACAACTACATTATTTCCATAGTATAGTATAGTATACTAAAATACTATACTTGCTCTTCCAATCCAACTTCCCACTTGTCACGCTATCATCTCTATGCTGGCAACAACAACCCGCTGTTGACTAATATTACTTTAATGGGCTTTGTCGCTGTTGTTGTCAACGTTGAGCGAGCCCCAAAAAGTATGCAACACAATAAGTCGCCAGGACTTTGGTCGGTCATTGTCGCTGAGTGACCACAACAAATTGAGCTTATCATTGACGGATTAACACTAAACACATACACACAAGTGGCGAGGGAAGCAGAGTCGTCCACTTGCTTTGTCGTGCCGGGATGACACATAAATCTGCACGTAGCACTTGGCAGCGATGAGCGAGGTTGACTCCGAGTGCGAAGCAAAAATTAGCGGCGCCTGCAAAAGCATATTGATGAAGCGTTAAGACCACAGCTGACCCAAGCTTGTTGGGTCTGCACTTCGAACTGGAATTGGAACTAAGCTGGAGATGGGGCTGGGCGCTGGACTCTTGGGTTAGGCTAGATCCAGATGGAAGGAGGGAGAGAGAGAGATGGGAGAGAGTAAGCGTTTGTAAGTGGAAAATCAATGCCGACATCAGCGGCGGGCAACATGACAAGTTGAGCCCTTTAAGCCGCAAGTTATGCCAGCCACGCACACACAACATCACACACAACACAGCACACACACACACACCGTTTGACGACGGGTGAAGTCCGGGGGTGCTGCTACACAGTATGGGGGTTGACTTTTTGCTGCTGATGTTGTTACGGATGTTTTTACTGCTGTTGTTGCTTGCGTTTTTCTGTCACTTTGTGCAAATGTGTCCTTGCAAATCCTGTTAAAATTGCATTTGGAACATGTCAACATTGCGCTGGCAACCAAAAAAACCACAATACCCCCTCCACGCCCTCTTCTCTCCTTTTGCCTTCTGTACTTCAATTTTCACACCATGTTAACGCTCTGCTTTTTCCACTTTTTACTACGATTTTTATGATACGATTTTGCTTTGTTCCATGCAATTTTCGTACATTTATTTCGCTTGTAATTCATTTCCATTCATATTTACATGAATCCATCGCCGAATTTCTCTTTTCGTTCATTTTCTCTACTGCACATTTGTCTGGGATTTGTGTGGGATTCGCTTTTTGGTTTTATTCCGTTTTTTCTCGATTTTTTTTTTTGTTTTTTGTGGGTGGTGTTTGGTTTTTTATGTGAGTCGCAGATGTTTGAGTTTGGGTTTCTGGTCGGAATTGGCTTTGACAGTTTTCGCTTTGCACTTGCAATGCGGTTTCAATTAATTCGAAGGCGTGGCTGTCAGGGATTTGGCGAGATGAAGACCAGTGCACTGAATCAGTGAGCAGGTGCAGACATTGGACTGGGAACACGACGAGAAGACTATGAACGAGATTGTCAGCTTAGAGGAATATTTTATGGAGACCCGAACAGTAATACCAATACAAAGAATTTTTGATTGGAATTATTGCAAACTTTGAAAGCTAGATTATTTACAATTAATAGTCAAATAAATACAGTTAACTTTGCAAAAAAATATTGGGTGGTAGAAATTCAAATATTCAACATTTTATTGAAATCTAGATGATTTTCTCCCGCTACCCGTAAGGTGGAAGTGTATAATAGATTTTTGCCGACAGAAATGTAGGCAGAAGAAGGCATCTCTGAACATATAAAGTGTATTTATTCTTGACCAATGTTTACTGCAGAGACAATATAGCTATGTCCGTCTGTTCGTTTGAACACCTAGATCTCAGAGACTATAAGAGTTAGAGTCAAATACATATTTCGGTATATTGCAGTAGCTTTGGTATATTAATTTGATATATAAATGATAATAGCGGATGTATCGCAGTTAAACTCACTTGTCTCTAGCTTTTTTAGGAGTTTATTGGACTTTATATTGAAATCTATGAGTTAAAAATCAGTAAGATAAATGCAAATGCCATATGTTCAATTAAAATTTAAATATATATTGATGAAAACCTTTAAAAAATCTTTAAAGAGTCTTATTAATGTACATTTTGTTGTTAGTAAAAAAGTGAATGTTGAATTACCATTTCTTAGTAAGCATATATACATTTTTAAAGAGATTGTATTGGCAATTGAAAATACCACCAATCTACCACCGATCTAGTCTTTCAAATAATAATATTCTTATACGAATTATATAGACTTGCTATTTAGAATATTCACCTAAGATCAAACGAATATCAAAGCTAAAATTTGTCACATTAAAATTATTAACCGCTTAAATTTATTTACCAAGCGAAAAATTGGTCTGTTCATTAATATTTCGAAATTATTCAGAGTATAAGTAATATGTTATGTGAAAATTATTAAAAATATCTAGACTGCGGCCCCAAACCGAAAATGAAATGGAATTCAAGCAATTAATAAGTAATTTTCTTCAAGTCATTGTCAGCAATATAGACACACACATTATGTATAGGAAAAGCTCAACTAAATTATAGAAAATTGTTTGCCAAAAATATTAAAGAAGTGTGCGAGGAAAGAGAGTGAAGAGAGTAGAGGAGAACGGGGGAGGAGCAGCAGCTGCTTTCTTGGCCACTACATAAATTAGCTGTCAGGCCAAAATGGCACTCGGTTTATGGCCGAGTTGTACATATATATATGTTATGGTAGGTACATACATACATACATACATATAAAAGTGAGCACACGGCCACACCCACGCCCCCTACTTCCCCTCCTACTTACTCATAACGCACAGAACGAGCTCAACGAACATCCAGCCAAGTGCTGGCCATAAAAAACAAAGACAAGTATTTAATTTTGTAGCGAGAAGCTGACAAACTGAGAAATACAAGCAAAAAGCGTCGCTGAGAAATCGGTAGAGAGGAGAAAGAGAGGGAGGGAACTGTAGAAGCAACGACAGCAGCGAACAGCACATAAATAAAATGAAAAATCTACTGCCAGCCAAATGCAGTTGAGTCGAAAAAAAAAACGGGCAGCTGCTCTACTCTTGGCAGTAGGTAGTACATGGCACATAGTACAGTAGAGTTGAGTAGAGTAGAGTCTTGGGCACTTGGTTACCTCGCTGCCAGCAGCGTCTAGTGGAGTCCTCCCCTATGTACTAGCTCATATAGTACAACTGCGACAGCGACAGCGACTGCGAGCATTAGGCACATAATGTAGGCTACGATGTGCGGCGCATGCGCCACAACAAAGCAACAAAACAACAAAGCTGCTGCTGCTCCCTAGCTAGCTGGCTGTCTCGCTTTAACGTTTGCTGGTCTCGTCTCCAGCCATCTCTGTCGGCAGCTAGGTCTCGGGTAATAAACCAAGCGATGCCTGCAAATTATAAAGTGTAACTCTGTGCAGGAATTCTTGAAATGTAAATATAATGAGCAAAAAATTAGCCAAGACTACGCGCGGCACATCTCTTGCAGCCCAACATCCAAACATGGTCAAAGCTAAATTTACTAGGCACCAATTAAAGACATTGCCAATGCCCACAGAGAGGGCAACTTAGCTTGACAGCCACTTCTTCTTCGGGAGCTTCCAGCTTCGAGCTCTGTGCTCGAGCTGTGCTTTGCGCACCCATAAAACATGTCAAAAGACTTTTTGTAGCCACTCATTTTTTTCTTTTTTTTTTACTCGCCATTTTCTCAGGCGTTGACTTTTTTCACTCTAGATTATTTTTTGTGTTATCTTCACTGCGACTAAATTGCAGGCAAATATTTTATTTAGTTAGTACAAAATCACAACGACTCAAAATCACAAGCAACATTTTTCGCCTCCTTTCCTTGCTTTTGTGGTTTTTTGTTATTGTTAGTTTGCCTCTTTGGGCAGTTAAAGTTCTCCACTTGTTATTGCTGCTGTTGTTTGTTGTTGTCGTTGTTGTTTTTTTCAGTAACTGTTTGTTGTCAGGTTCATATGTACACATGTTGTAATTGTGTAATTGTAGTTGTTGCCTTCATAATAATATGCTGTCCCACAACTATTTCGGTTTACTGTCAGTCCACTGTTCACAGTGGGCAATAGACTCAATTTGTTCTTACTCATATTTAATTGATTTAAAAATCTAATTTTAATTTTATTGGTTTTCCAATGCTGCTAATAAAAGTTAGTGTTAATAAGATACTTATAACTTGTTCCAAATATTCGTATTTTAAATAAATACAGTAACATTATAAAAGAAACTTCGAAATTATGATTCTTTGCAATTTAAATCATCTAAAAATTGGAATGTTCGTCATCAATGCATCTTTCTTTTTTTATATTAATGAATAAAGTAAAGGAAAGTACTGAGGTATTCAGGTTCGAACTTATATTTATTTAATAAGATAAAATATAATAAAAGAACTAAAAATTAACTAAAAACAAATTTAAATTTTATAATTAAAATTAAATGTTAAATCATTGCAGTTGCTAAATTAAATCTTTAACAATTTTTTCTATCCAAGAACCTATTCTCAAAGTTATGCTTTAGCTTTGTATTTTGACACTAAAACTTGTTTTTGCCTTAAACTCATCATAAAATAGCCATAGGCAATGCTTCTTATGGGTCTGTAAGAATTTTCGCCATCTTCTTGGCCAATAAATACCACAGTAATGTGGTATATTAAGTGACCAGCATACAAAAGCCAACAAGCAGCAAAAAAAAGTGACTTCAAGATACTTGCAGCCACTGCCCAGGCTAACAAAAACAACAACAATGGCAATAACAACACGAGCAACAACAACCAACAGCAGGCCATGCAATCCAAAGTAAAAATGCTTCTCATACGGTTTATTTACACAGAATGTCAAGAGAGTGGGAGCGAGAGCGAGAGAGAGCGAGTGTGAGTGATAGAGTATAGGAGTGGGAGAAGACAGTGCGGGGACCAGTCCCAGGTGCTGGCAGACAAACAGGCGTACAATAACCAGCAGATAAACAGACAAACAGGCAGCAGCAGCAACAACAACAACAACAACAACGGTAACGGCAAACGACAAGAACAGACAACAACAAGAACAAAGAGATATGCAACCATTTTGGAATAATAATGCACAAAAACAAACTCACTAAAGAGGTAAACATAATGTAAATGCCAGCAGTGTGCCAGAGTGGGGGAAGCGACACGACAACAGCAACAGCAACAGCACTCAGCAAGTGGTGAGAGCGAGCTGGCAATAGTTAGCACACAGCAAGCAAACCGGTTGCGATGCGCTGACCAATCAGAACGCAGCAAAGCAGAGGCGTTGACTGAGCAGGCGACTGCGCAGCAGCAGCAGCAGGCAGCGCACACAATTGAACGCAGACTTCAGCTGGCAGCGAAAACAGTTGGTCCAGTTGGACTTTTGCTGCGCGTACGTGCGGGTGCCACTAAAGAAGAGAGCTAAGCTGTGCTGCGTGCGTTTCTTTTGCCGTTTATTGCCGACGCGCGCGTGTCATAAATACAAAAACACAAATACACACACACGCACACACATGTATATACGTGTACTGAATGTGTAGAAATTTTTAAATGTGTACTATGCATAATTTAATTAACTTGCATTTCACAGCAGTGCCAATTAATGTGTAATTATAATTACCATTGCAATTACAATTGTTAGTTCAAAGTGAAAGTGCACGCGTTATGCTGTTCAGTGCCAACAACAAATAAATTCATAATAACAGTACCAACAATAACAACAAAAAGAAGCAACAACAAATCACAAGTTGCAGATGGAAAGCAACGCATTTGTTAGCAGCCATTTGCCATCACAAGCGCTTGTTGTACTATCGGAGGCCGCTTCCGGTTTGCATGAGGCACTGCGTGGCCAACGTCCGTTTCCAGCGAGAGTAAGTAAAAATGCCAATCAGTCTTCACTCCCCACTCCAGAGATCGCAGTCTAATTCACCAGACTACGGCTTCTGATCTAACCACATAGCGCCCACGTCGTCGTCGTACGGCGATTTGGCGATTCGGCCACTGCGACATATTTATGACAAATCATAAACTCAACTCAACTGCGGCGCGACGCGACGCAACGCGGCTTCTGCTGCTTCGACTGCGATTCGAGTTCGAGTAGTCAAAGCTTTGACCCAGCGATGCTATAAATCAGCAGCACACCGTGCACCGAGCACCGAGAACAGCAAACAAAACAATGCGCATTGTAAAACAACAAACCAAACCAAACAATACACTGAGAAAAGTTTTCTATTCTTTGATTCAAACAAGCAAATGGGAAATCTGTCGTCAGTGGTCAGAGATATACAAATCATATTTTCATTTATTTTTAACAACAAACAACCATCACCTCTAAACCTTAATTCAGTTTTGCCATAGTCCTTAAAGATAATTAAAACTGTTCTTTAGCTTTTTATCAAATTTTCAATGGCTACATATAAAAATATACATGAAGAGAGAAGAGAAGCTCACATGAAAAACAGATCATTTACTTTTAAATACAAAACTCATAAAACTTTTCATACTTCGCAATGTCAATCCAATATCCAAAGTTATTCTAATATCAAGAATCAAGAATTTTTCATTTCGTGCTTTTATTTTGCTAAGAAAATCGTTCAATAGATTATAACACAGATTTATAAAATATTATTTATTTCAGTTAGGCAGTTTTTAATTTTTTGAAATTAGTTAGCATTATACAATAATTTTCATTGTTTAACTTTCGCAATCTCATACTGAAAAATAAGTGGAAATGTTTGACAAAACTAAGATGTGATTTTCAATCGTTTCTCTTAGGTTGCCTAATAAAATTCTAATCGCTAATTAACTACACATTTGTCTCAGTGTACGGCACTACTGGAGCATCAGTTCAAAGACAATCGAAAGTCGACAGTCAGTCAGATTCGGATTCAGATTCAGTTTTCAGTTAGCAGTTTCCAGAGTCGCATTCCTCGATCGACGAATGCGTTTGCAAACGCCCCATTGTGTGTAGATTTTTGCGTCGAACAGATTTATGATAGCTACCAGGTTGAGCTGCGCGTCTATAGTGAATCTGTTGATGTTGATGATGCTCTGTGGCGATCAGCCTCAGCGATCAACTCAGTTGGATCAGTTGGCTCCTCGCGTTGTCTTCTTCAATTGCCCCCGCTGCCTGTCATCATTGTAAACATGAGCAATGATCTTGACGCTGATGCTACAAATGATGAAGAACTCGAACTGATGATGAGCAGGCGGCTTTGCAAGAATTGGAATAACTTGCCAACTCGCAACTAACTCGACTGGTTACTGATCTCTGGCATTGGGATCGTCGTTGTGCAGCTTGTTGTGCATAGCATTGAGTAGCGTTAAGATATGTTAAACATGACAACAATATGTCCTGGACTTGTAGATGCGAGTTGGGTGATATGCTGGCTCCCAAGAAAACTTGTATTTGATGTGGTTGAGCATTGTGACGAGGAAAGATATCTTGAAAATGAAAGTCAAGCGACAAAACGAAAGTGAAACTCATGATTTACTAAGTTTATGATTTAATTTCTCGATGATATTACTGATCATTTAAGCCTAACTAAATAGTTGAAATGATTGCAAAATAAGTCTATTGCTTACTGCTATAAAAAGCTATAATTATATAAATATTCATCCCTTACTTAGTCCCACGACTGTATCATAGTAAAAAGACTACCGTGCAATTTCTGTAATATGCACATTATTTATAACTGAGTAATAAAAATTAATAAAAACAAGCCAAGCCAAGCATATTAAATGCCATGTCAAATGGTTTAATGTGGATCTGGTTCTCCATTTAACCACCCGAACCGAAGAGCACAGAAAGAGAGCAACTAAAACGAACTCACCATAACAATTTTGTAACCACAACAACGACAACAAAGGTAAACAGACTGACCCCTGGCCGCAAAAAAAAAAATATGGCCACAATCGGAGTCAGAGTCAGAGCCAGGGCCACAGTCAGACCCCAGGCAGTAACCCTGGCCTGGAAAATTATGAGACAGACCTGGAACAACATATGAAATGTAATTCTTTATTTTCATTTTTGCACTCGCATGTAGGCGTGTGTGTGTGTGTGTGTGTGTGTGTGTGTGAGTGAGTGTGTGAGTGAGTGTTTGTTGCTTGCAGAGGGCGCTTAATTTAATTTATAGCAATTTATCAAGAGGGCAGAGCCTGAAATGCACAGCCAACGAGGCGTATAACAAGAAGTTATCATGTCGAGTAGCAAAACTTGTTCAACTTAGTACACAATGCTCTTGCTCTAGGAAGTGTAGAGAAGGAGAAACACTCGTAAATCGAAACGCTTAGCCAGTCAGAAATCAGCTGTGGAACACAAGTATTTACAATGAAACATACAAATGTTAATTAAAACAGATTTGAAATTATGAACTTACTCTTGAGTTAGAAAATATAATATTACAAAAATAATTGCGGAGACATCACAAATTTGTTGTAAAAAAGCATTTAATTGATCAATATTTTTCAATTTCTCAATTTCACCCACAAAATATTTAAATTTTAGAATGAGATATTTATAAAATTTATTTTTAACTAGAATATTTTCGTTGAATTTACATTCAAATGAAATTATTATTATTACAAATCGATTATCTTTCTTCGAAATATACTTAAAATATATTTAATGCAAGCGGATATTGTTTCACTCAATTTTTTGCTGTGATGAGATACACAGAAATTTTAACTAAATAATATGTAAGGTACAAATCGCTTTATAGATAATTTCGGATATGTACTTCTAAATAAGTTGGCATTGCCTAAAAAGCGTTCACATATGTTTAATGTTTTAATAATTTCTGCTTACTAATATATACATATGTATAAAATTACAATTCTTAACATTACATTTTATGATATTCCAAAAAAAGGGATATTGTCGATTCTTAGATAAATATATGATTCTTAGATATGCATATACTTGTAACATATATAATGTATATTCTTTGTTAATATATATCTTTATGGAATCGTATATTTTTTTTGGGCAGCTATTGTGCTATGAACTTACGACGATTTCTTGATATGTTAGTTATAGATATTTCTTATTGGAACTCCAATAAATCCCCAATTCAGTTTCATGAAACACAAAACATTCCTCTATCGAAAGACGCCTTAGCTTATGCTACACTTTTTTTCTGGCAAAAAAGTAATCGTACTCCTCTGTTTGCTTGTCTATAGCCATAAACATTTAGTTCGAGAAAATTGCCAATTGCTAAACGTTTTCAGGTTGCGTTTTTTCTTTTCTTTTTTTCCATGCTGCCACAAATTGAGATTTATATGTGGCAGAGCCTGAGAAGGCAGTTGTTTGTTTGTTTGTAGTTGTTGTTGCTGTTGTTGTTTGTCTATTTTGTTGTCTGTGTCGTATTTTATGGCCAAGTTAAGCGAAATTGGCAATTGTATGTGAACAATTGGCTCATGCCACTCGTGTTCACTCGTGTTGTTGTAATTAAGTTGTTATTGTTGTTGTTGTTTGCTGCAAGCAGCTGCTGGTTGCAACGCAAGAACAATCTTTACCGACGACAAGTGACAAATGCCAATAATTCAAGTGTTAACAAAAAAACAAGCGAAAAAACAAACAACAAGCTCAAGCGCATTATGCAAATCTATAGTAGATACAACCCTCGACCCAAAGCATTTGAATCTCGGCTCTAATAGAAATGCAAACAATGCGGATGTGGCAATGGCAAAATGGGGTGGCAAGTGCCACCTGCTGCACATAAATCAATGGTAGATTTCTATAAGCAAGTTTACATAGCGCATTAAAAACGCATTCGGCGATGCTGACAAATTTACCCAAGGCGACAACGAGCCGAATGCGTCAAGAGTAGTCGCCAGTGGTTGACCACTTCCTTCTCCTTCTCCATTTCGATGTCCACCTTTCTCTCCTTCCTTCAGCTGGATATGTAGCATCTGTGCACGTGGCATTTAATCAGTGCCACTCATTAGGGGGTCTGCCAACAAACTGATTTAGCCCAAAATGCAACTCATGCGGTTGCCAAAACACCTCATCCACAAGCCCATCGTTCATCCCCGTCCCCAACCTCATCCCCAATCCTACGCACAACCCCAAAGCTTATTTAGCACTGCAATTTATGCCTGTATATTTGTCTAATGGCTTTTCGGTTTGCTGACTTGCATTTGTTTGTGCCTGGCAACAGCTTTAAAGTGCTGATGATGGGGCAGGCAGCTGATACTTGTCTGCCAACACCTCGATACTGGGATCTGTTTCAGGGCTAATTAAGTGGTGCCAACACTTTGATAAGCCCCAATTAATTGCTTTTATTAAACAACAAGAAAAATACTCTTAATGTGAGCCAATAATCGAGTAGTTAAACCTCTAATATTGCTCTAAAATAAAACAAAACTTTGAAAGACCTTTACTTTTGAATACAGTTTGAAATTTTTGAACGTATAAATGGAATATTAATTCACAAACCTGATTAACTAAGAATTAGAGAAATAAACAAGTTTTTATTTTGCATTCTTAAGTTCGGGCTATGTTAATCAATTCTTAATTTGTTACTCGGAATAATTAAGAGTATTCTTAAATCTAAGTTGAAAAGGAATACTAACTTCAAATTGTGAAGAAAACTAATGTTAATCTCGATTGATTTTTGAAATTATCTAATAAATGTGCAAGCCCATATTCCAGACTTCAACTTTAAAATTGAAATCTTTTAATCATTTTGAATTGAATCAATAACGATCCCATTAGTAAATGCTGACTTCAAATTGTGAATAGAACAAATATTTATCTCGGTAAACGAATTACTACATTTTTAAATAACTTATCCAATTGATTTTTAGACTTCAACATTATCATTACATTTAATATGATCCCATTATAACACCTTCTTAGTAACAACTTTGATTCGCAATCTGGGAACCCAGAGCTTTAATTAGTTTGCGTGAGCCATGAGTAACTAAGTGAGCGTGAAATATGAGCATTAAAATAAGCATTACATGGAAGTGCTGGAAAATTATGACAGCCACATGACTTGGCACAAAAATGAGCCAATTATGCTTAGGTGGAAATGCTGAAAAGTGCTCAGGGTGCAACATATGGTAGTGAAAGTGAAGCAGGAAAATTTTTAACCAAGGAAATCTGAAAAAAAAAACAAGTCTTAAAATCGCAAAGAACGAACATTTAAGGATGCAAGCATGGAGGACAAATCAATAGCTAAGCCGCCTTAAAATATGCACCAAAAATGTTTAATTTACGACAAATAAATGTTAAACGGCGCAAAATTGAGAGATTTTAGAGTTACGATATCGCCAAACACACACCCACACACACACACACACAACATAAACTGTGTCATATGAAGAACAGAAGTGTGAGTGGAGTGAGTGCCACCAATGGGGTGTAAAATAACGAGCGAAAATTTACCAACACACAAAAAGACTTTGCAATGATATGGGTGCCCTCAAGGGGGTGAGATTGAGGGTGATGTTCAGGGTGAGGACGGAGGAGGAGGGGAATTGATGATAAAAACAGCAAGGGATAAACAGACAAACCGTTTACAACAAATTGAGCCTGATGAGTGTTAAGCGTCTGGGACTTACACACCCACACACCCATGCACACCCACACACACACACACCCACACACATGAGAATTCTCGTAAGCGACGACGACATGTGTGACAAGTATTCAAGCAACTCACACTGTGGAGAAACTTGTCTAAAATGAATTTACATACAAATTTGTCTGCAGTGCGCTGAAAATGTGTTCCGGGAAATGTGTGGGAAAACCACTGATACGAGTGTGTTAAGCTCACCAAAACTTTGACTAAAAATGTCATGTGACAGTTACGATATTTATGGCATATTATATTGTGCTACACAAAGTGTCTCTTACATTTTCTGTATCTCTTCACAAACATAACTATTGATAAATTGCTAAGTTTTGAGATTTAAAAATACATTCTTTTGTTTTAATGAAATTTATTGTTCATTTGCAATATCAAAACAATTACAATTTGAGCTTAGACTTCTACAATTTTAATATTTGTAATTATTTGCAAGTTCTATTTTATAAAAATAATTATTGATTTAAAAAACCTTAATGGAGTGTTTACTTTTGAAATGCAAAATCAAATAATACAGACACTTTTTACATTTACATTTACATTTAAAATCCATTTACATATTAAAATACACTTATTTTAAAGACTATAAAAATGTATGGTATATTAAATTAAAAAATCAATTGTAAAATTTAAATTATTGTAAAAAAAATCAAAAAAAGTTAAGAAGTGCTTTGACTTATAAGATAAACTGATTTGAGAGCTCTTTTTTTTTTGTAATTGACAAAATTTAATATTTTAACTCCGAAATTCTACAAATTTTAAAAGGGCTTTTAAGTTTTTAACGAAAGTTTTGATTATAAAATTCAATAATTTAAAGCATTTTGACATATTTTAAATAATTTATATGAAATAAATTTGGTTTTGAAAACTAAGTTAAGTTTGCAAAATCAAATATTTCATTTGCAAAATTCTAGTGTCTCAAACACATCAATTTAAGATAACAATTATTTATATACTATCGATTTATTATACAAATTTATATCAATTTTCGATTTCCTTCTATAAAAACCCCTAAAAATTATAGTATCTCAAGAATCGCTGCAAAGATAGCTTTTCCATAACCATGTTATAAAATAGATTGTTTTTAATTATTAACCTTATCCACCTTGTATCTTCCACTTGCAGTTACCTGACGCCAAAGATCTACACAACATGTCACTAGTCGGCAACTATAGCACCCAATTCCTGCACAACTTCCATCCGCACTTGCTCCAGACCCTCAACCATGGCATGCTGGCGGCAAATGGAGCAGCTGCAGCAGCAGCCGCCGCCGGAGCACCGGGCAGTTATTTTGCCAGCGAGCGGTCGCCGCTGGGGAAGCCGTCGGTGCTATCGAACTTTTCGCTTCCGTCGGCATTTTCTCCACCCAAATACATTGGCATATCTCTGGACCAGGTAAGTGTAAAAGAGAGAAGGGAAGGAGTATTGTGAGAAGGAGTGACAGTGACTGAGCCGTTGATAATCGTGTGTGGATTGGCAGTTTGTCATAATTGGAATTGAATTCTATATTTCTCTGCAGAATCTCTTCAATGGAAGCGAATCATTTCGCACGGATTCGGCCAGTCCCACGTGCACATCACATGAATCCATGGAGGGATCACAGGATTACGATGCAGTTGAAAAGGGTGAAAGTCCGCGCAGCAATAACTCTCAGGATCCCAGGGATTTGAGACGTAAGTTTAGCTCACAATTTCCCTCTTGTGTGTTTATTTTACAAATTTGCATGTTGCCAAAATTGTTGGCGATAAAGCAAAAAAAAAAGTGGGCGGGCCACGTTTGCCTTTGCCTCTTTTTGATCAAAATCTTTTGGCCGTATTTGTTTCAATTTTACTTTTTCTGCGCAATTTTAACGCTTCACTGGGTTAACTTTGACTGGCAGGCATAAGGCCAGAGGGGAGAAGGCCGGGGGTAGAGAGAAGCGACAGGCCGCACTTTAGCAAATCTTTTATTAGTTTTTCCTATGCGCAGACATTTAAATCAATTTCCAACAAATATTTACCTGACGGAGTTGCATTCCCTTTCCCTTTCCATTTCCATTCACTTCGCTTTAAAGCTACTCCCATTTGGCTAAAAGTAGGCTAAACAAATTGCCTACAAATGCGTTGCTAATTGGTAAGAATCAGAATCAGAATCAGAGACTGCGATGCCGTTAAGCGCCTTATGCTCAAAAGTCAGCAGCATATGAACATGATAAATATGAATGCAAAAGAGCCGCATGAAGGGGATGTGATTTCAAGGGGTGGGAGGTGTTAGGTCAACAGAGACTTTTGACGCAGTGGCGCAGCTGCTCAAAGGATTCGCTAATGCCAATTACACAGACAGCAACGTTTAAGCAAATAGTCAAATATACATAAACTTTGACAATTCATATTCTCTTAATACTAATTTAAAACTTTTGTATTAATTTTTAAAACTTTAAACATTTTGATTAAAACTTTTGGATTTTATCCATTATATTAAATACTTACTAATTTACATATTAACTCAGAATTGAATGGTAATAATTCTTAAAAATATATATATGAACAATTTACAATACAGCACGTAATATAATGAAAGAAGTTAGCTGTTAAAAGTATACTTTAAATCAACTCTTTGTATTACGGACATATTTTTGTTGAAAAAAGAAACCTTAAACGATTCATGTCAGCTATGCTAGGGACACAAAGACTGACTTGATTTATAATGCAATACATATAATTTGAATAGATAAGATAGAAGTTGAAGGTGTAAGCCCAAATAAAGAGTCCTGAGCTGCAAATAACATCAAAAATAATATCTATTATTTTTTAACAATTACTTTGAGAGAAGCGATGACAGAAAGATGAATGTAATTTCCATCATTAAAAAAAAGAAATAGTTCAAGATAAGAGAAAGTTTTTAACAATTTATTGAGAAATAAAAAAGCTTTAAAAATTAAAAGTTATCATCATAGTTACCATCATATAAAGAAAAATACTTCAAGATAAGAGAAATTCTTAAACACTTTATTTATAAATGATAAATTATTTATATTAAGCGGTAAGCCTTAGTTTATCTAGCTGGACTTTGTGCTCTATAATGTATTACTAAATTTCGCACAGCAAAGAACAATATATAAAAATAAAGTAATTTAAACAAAATTACCTTAATTTTGATTTCAAATAATTATCCTCCATTCTAATCACGTTTCCCTTTAACTACGCCCCTGTTCAGCTCTTGTATAGAGACAACTTCTATGTTTGACTTTCATATTTACATATCTATTTAAGCCGGAAAACCAGTTTTCCGCACACACACACACACACACAGACAAGTTTTCCCGATGTCACTTTGTGTGTTTAACTTTTGGCTTATGTCAGTGGCCTGAACTAACCCGAAGGCCATAAATTAATTTTAATAAATAATGCACTTTTAATTAGCTGCGTTTAAAGCGCAGAATCCATCGATAACTAGACCAAAGTCAACTATAGATACTATAAATGTAAATATTCCTTTAGCTAAGCTCTGCTTTCTGCTTTCTTATAAAAGTCGAGCAGCCACTTGGCGTTAAGTATTTGGCATAGAAGGGTTAACTCAAGGGTGCGCATTAAGTGTTTTAAATGGCGCACTGGCTTATTGAAATGTAGCAGCCTCTACTCTCCAACCTTCTTCCTCTCCTCTCCTGTCATCTCCAACCCTTCTCTCTGTGTGTGTGTGTGTACGTGTGGCACTTCACTACAAAGTCAAAACCGCAGGCAGGACGCATCCTTTTTCTGTGCGGCACGAGGCACAAGGCAGCTAATTACTCAGCCTTGCGACAATGTTGCAACTCTTCTCTTGCCACTTGAGCCAATTATAAGCTACCCCCAAACTACCCTTCATAATGTTTGCTCATTTATTGTTCACGTTTTTTCTTTTTTTTTTTTTTTGTGCTCTTCTCTGTGTTGTTTTTTTTTCGTTTCCTTCAAAGGATGCGCAAGTGTTGCAAATCGCTTTGATTGCATTGTTGGTATTGTTATTACAAGCATTACTTATTACTTATTATTGTTATTATTGCTCAGATGATGTATTACGTATTATGTTATATCCAATGCACACTTGGAATTTTCATATTAATTTCTGTAATATTAATGGCACTCGCCATAAAAGTCATATTTCATGCCATGCACGATACCAGCATATGGAATGCTTCTTTTTCCTCTTTTTGTGAGTGTGTGTGTGTGTTTGCAGGAGAAAGGAATGAATGCAATGAAGTCTTGAGCAGATGAATCCAAATACATAGATGGACACGTGATGGGGAGGAATCCAGTTGATTTATTTGCAAAACTGTAGTTTCAACTCGGATTTATTGGACTCGGATAGCATTGGGTATTGCACATTTATTGTTCATAGAGTAGAAACGGAATTAAATCTGTGTTTATTTTATAAATAAAACTTTTAAAACCCATTAAGTTTAAAAAGAGTAAAAAATCGTATATAAATAGGTTGGAAACCTTGTATTTTTTAATACAAAAAGTTGATTCGATTTAAAGTTTAAAATGATGGAAGTTGATCATGTTCATTTATCCTTTGGTATTTTTTTGTGGTTACTTATTACTTATGTTATAAAACAAGACTATATAAATACATTAAACATGGTATTATTACACTTGGTTGAGAAACTTATATTGTTGAATATAAAATGCTGATTCTTTTTTTTAAATTTTACAATTGTGCATAACATATTTTTGTAAACATATTCTATGCAAATAAATCTAGTCAAATTATTCTATGGGTTCATATGGTTACTAAAAACTTTTAAAGTATTTTTTTATTACAATTAGTTTGAAAATTCTAAAAACAAGAGGAGATTTAATTTTAAGTCTGTTTTAATCAATTTCATGTAATAAGAAATTTTCCATAATCTTTTCTGCAAGTATTTCTCCTAAATTATTCTGCTTTGCTGCGCTTTCTATAACAAGTATTTTAAACACAAGATAATCCTCTAATCCAATCTTACTTTTCATCCTCTATAAAAGCGTTTTTCTCTAAACAGAGTTAACGCTTTAAAATTTTCTTAAACCTTGTTGAATGCATTACGCATTTAATAAATATAATGGTAATTTATGCAGCATTTTCGCACAGTTGTGCAACAACCTCATCTCGCTCTCTTTGGGCCATTTTAGCCAACATGTTGACTGCTGACTGTTCTGACTGTCAAACTGTTTCTGTTGTTGCTATCCGCGGTTAACCGACGCATTCAACATATTATGTTGCCACATGTAGCACGCGGCACTAGTCGGACATTTTAGACACAAATAACAATTGGCAACATGCGGCTGGGCAGCAAGTTTACTATAAATGCAAACACGCATATATTTTTAGTCGCATTTATTGTAATAATATTTTAATTGCCGCCGCAGTCACGTGCAGAACTTTTGACTGGCAAACACAAGTTCTCGTTTTGTGTTGTGTGGTTTGTTGTGCACAGCTTTTTTTTGGGCAGTGTACGTGCTGCTGACAGTTCGCAAGGATACGAAGGACATGCGGCAAACGTCGAATGGCAGCGAACGATTTTTGGGAAAGCTCCAACAAAAATAACGAGCGCCAATTAATTTGGGCTAAGCACGTGTTAAAAATGTGTAGCATGCAATTAGAGATTGGCCAGCAAAATTTATAGACCAACCCAGTTTCAAATCGGGGTGGCAAACGGGGGGCGATTTGATTGTGTGGAATTCCAAAATTGAAATCAATGCGCGACTGTTTGGAGCAAGGAAAGGGAAGGGAAGGGAATTTGTTGGAATTTCAATTTTTATTGCCCTGATATTGCACGGCGCTTTGATTGATGAATGCGGCATGCCTAATTCCTAATTCCTAATTCCAGATCTGCATAACGTGAGCAAGGCGCACACGGTCGCCTCATCCTCGACAGCATCCAGCAGCTCCTCATCCTCCTGCTCGACCAGCTCCGCTGTCGCAGCCATTAGCTCGGCAGCGGCCGTTGCAGCGGCGGCCACGAGCAGCGCCGTCGTCTCCATGGCCACACATCTGGCGGCGCATCAATCGTCACCAGCAGCACATCATCATGCCCATACGCACGCCCAGCACTCGCATCCGCATTCGCATTCCCATCATCACGGCCATGGTCATGTGGGTGGCGCCGGTTCAGCCGGTGGAGCGCCACCGCCGCCGCCGCCAACACATGCCCATCACATGGCCCACGCTCATCCCCATCCATTGTCGCATCATGCCGCCCATCATGCGGCGCTGGCCAGCCTGAGCATGGCCGGATTGCGTGCGGTGCCGGGTGGCTTGAGTCTGGTCAGTGGACTGCAGGCAGCTGCGGCTGGCGGCGCCATTCCCGAAATGTGTCCCGTCTGTGGCCTCAAGCTGAGTGCCGAGGAATGGCACACGCACTTTCTCACCGAACTGGATCGTCTCTACAAGCTGAGCGCCGGCTTCGAGCGTGCCAATCTCCAGGCGACCTACATGTTTGCCCCGCCATGTCCGGCGCAGGAGAACGCCATACGCACCAGCCACAATCGCTGGGAGGTAAGAGACGAGTACTAAATAATAATACACCCACAACTCGTTTAAGGAGCACAACTGCATTTAGTGCCTTTAGAATTATTGGTTTAAAAATAAACTGGTTAGAAAAGCAAAGGAAAAAGAGATAAATTCTGTGAGTTGACTTAATGTCAGTCTGTCTAAAATAAACCAGAAATAAGCCATACAGCTACAGTCCATTTTTAATTCCAGCAAAACATTGCGAACGCGGTATTATCATATAAATATACTGAATATATACGTAAAAATACTACATTATACCAAAAGCTAAATTTATTTTTTAATCAAAGTAAAACAGTGCGAACACTGTATTATCTTGCAAATATACTGAATTCATATTCGTTAAAATACTAAATTATTTTAAAAGCTACATTTAGTATAACGATATATATATATTATATTATATATTCGTAATATATAATAAATATACAACAGTATATAAACATACCACGCCGGGTTTTGTCACTTCAACTTAATTCTTGAATACCTTCAAAAATTTCCTGGAGTGAAGTATATGCAGGTGCTTAAAAAGTCTGCTGTTTGAAATAACATAGAAACCAGAAAAAAGCTACAATCCATTTTTAATCAAAGTAAAGTAATGAATTTGTATAGTTACATACGTAAAAATACTAAATTATTTCAAAAGCTATATTTAGTATTACGATGTACTATATTCGTAATACATCATAAATATACAACTGTATATAAACTTATCATTCCGGTTTTTGACATATCAACTTCATTCTTGAATACCTTCAAACTCTCTTGAAGTTACGTATATGCAGATGTACAAAAATCTGCTGTTTGGAACTCAGGCGTAAATTTAACTAATCAGAAAAGCTGAAAATATATAGAAAAAAGAAATTACTTCAAAATTGTTTTGTTATTATATCATACTACAATATACTATTCTTTAAGTACTCAAGCAATCTCTAATTAACTTGTGCCTTGCAGACCTTTCAACGTATACGCAATAATCGCCAGAATCGACTTCGACTGAAGGTGCGCAAGCGCAAGTACGGCGAGATGTACATGATGGAGAGTCTCTACTGCAGCAGTTGTCCCATCTGCAAGCGCAAATATGCTCTAGAAACCGGCAAGCTGCCACCAGAGGTAAGCAGCAGTAAAAACTCGTAAACGTATCGCAACTAATTCCCTAATTTGTCTGTAGGAGGATAATAAAATGCAGGAAGAGATCGAAACAGTGGATGTGGAGAGCTGCAACGATGATGTGCCCGACTCGGGCTCAGAGCTAGCTGGCGCCTCAGCTGGTGTGGGTGGCTTGACCTCCAATCTGTCGGCTAGCAGCATGCACAATAGCAATGCACAGCCAGGCAAATTGGATGGCATACTCTATCGCACAGCGTGTGTGATGAATCAGAAGGACGGGCATGCCGATGAGCAGGATGTGAGCACAAATGTCACAACGGCCAGCAGCAGCAGCAGCAGTGTCAGCTGGTCGGGTGAAACAACACCCAGCACACCACACACCCAGGCACATATCAGTGGTGAGTTGAACGAGCAGCTATGTTAATTATAATTGATAGCCATCGAGTTAAAGAGTATTATGAGTTCGTCAAAAGTGAAGAAATTTGTGTTATACAAAAGAATGTATATTCTGAAATATTCTAATAAGCTTTATCAGTTGAAGCAGCTAACTCTGGCTATATATCTTCATGTCTGAATGTTTATAGAAACACCTAAATCATGTAGATTATAAAACCTTGAAATGGGGAACTTACAAGATTTATTTAAGAATATAGCCATGACTTTCCTAAATGAATATAGACTAATTAAGTGCATAATTTCAATATAATAATAATAATAATAATAATAATAATAATCATTCATTTAGTTCTAACAAATGTATTTAAAATAATTTTAAAGAGCTTTATTCTGAACAGATAAAACAAAAGTTCTAGAATCAAAAATGAAATTTTGAGTCCATCCCAAAATTTTTGAAAATTAATTCGAAATAATAAATAATACATTCTATAATTCAAAATATCAATTTTTAATTTACAAATATGGAAAACTTGTTTTTAAATTTGTTTAAGATTGAACTCTTGATACAACATTTTGTAGGATTGAACAATGTTTGAAATCCATAAATTTAATCTTGATTTTCTACCGTAGTTTTTCTCTCTGTATAAAGAAATTAAAGTTGGTCACACTTAATGTGCTTAAAAATCAGCTGAAAGTATCTCACAGTTGAGCACTCGCAAGTGGAAATATATTACTTGTTCTCATTATACTCATCGCCCCTTCTACATCTTTCCTCGTATAATTTTGCAGTGAAAAACGTCAGCGAGCTGTCATCTACCACACATCACTACTACAACGCGGACTCCTGCGGCGTGGGCGTCAACGAACAGAGCAGCAGCAACAATAACAACAACGGCAGCGGCAGCAACAACAATGGCAGCAAGGAGCTAATGATGGACACGGCATCGTGTCAGAACGACAGCGACGAGGATGTGATTGTCGATGACGATGAGACGGTGAAAATGTCGACCAAGTCCGCGCACAGTTACAAGCGGCGTCTGGACGAGAATGTGGGCAGCAGCAGGTAAACTTGAGCAGCAGTTAAAGCCAAGGGATTCCTCATAAAAATATTAATTGACATTTGCAGAAGCCTGGAGAACATCTCGCCCAGTGAGGAGCGTCCGCGTTCCGAGCCGCAGGTTAGCAGCACTGAACCCGGTCCCATGGACATCTCCAACAGCAACAACAACAACAACAATACAACAACAGCAACCAAATATGTCGAGTCGATGGAGAACAGCCTGTCGCAGCTGTCGTCGATGGGCGTGCCGGGATTAACGCAATTGGACACAAAGGTGGGAATAAGTTCGGATTTAAAACCGGACGATGAAAACAAATGTTTCATTTGTAAGGTAATTTCTCAGTTTGCTTCAGTTCTCTCTTTTTTGTCTCCACCCTCCACCCCAATCTCTCTCACTCTCTTTCTCTGTCTGTCTCCCTCACCCTCGCTGTTGCCCACACTTATTGCACTATTTTTTTGCATGTTATTGTTGCCTCAATGAATGAATCTATCATTGCTCTAAGCCCTGCCTCTCTCTCACTTTGCTCTCTCAAGACAGGCATAAAGGATCTCAACACAGATGCGTTTCTGCGCGGTCGCAATTTCTATTTCCATCAGAGCTGTGCCAATGTCATGAGCAGTTATCGTCTCAACAAGGAGCTGCTCAGCCAGGCGCAGGCACAGAGGGAGGCTGCCGCAAATACGGCAACGCCACGCAGCCTGTCGCCATCGCCCGCCCAGTCGCCGCAACAGAGCGTTGCCACCCCGGCCATGGAGTAGATGCATTGTGGCGAAACGAGCAATCAAAGCGTGAATTTATTACAGTTAATTAATTCAAATATTGTGGTAGCTAATGAAACGAATTAAACAAAAATCAAATGTTTAATTGAGCATGTCAAGCGGTCGCCCAAAAGTGGGCAACACTTTTTTCCATCGTTTCGTTTTTCGCGTCGCCTAAAAGCGAGCAACGTTTTTTGTTTCATCATTTTTGTTTTTGGTCTGTACATTTTGCGTACGAAATTAACAACATTTTTGTTTCCTCGCATTGATATTTAGTGCAATTTTGTGTTGCCTTTTTCAGCTGTTTCTGAAGCAGCTCTATTATCCCAATTATTACAATAATTTTCTCCCGTTTTAAATCTAAATCTAAATTCTTGAATGTGCTATAATTGTTAAATACAAATGAAATTAGTTATCATAACTAAGCAAATTAGTTGTACATTTTAAACGTAAAATATTTATGAAAAATCAAATAAAAACATAAACTACTAACAAAGTAACGAGAAGAGTATTCCCTTTGGGTGGAGTGATCAAAGCTTTTGCCGTTGTTGAGCTTCGCCTTAAGAAGTGATTAAAAGCTTCAACAATTACGTCGCGACGTCTACACGCACACATACATAGGCTGATGTCAGTACATTACAAAGAGAAACCGACAACAGCAAGAGATAAAAAGCTCCAGTTCAATTGAGCAATGGAAAATTTTGTTGAATGAGTGCTGAATAACAATAAGAACTCAACAACAAGACTATACATCGGTTAAGCTATTTATAAACTCACGTACTTACATGTGCAGACGCTCATGTATATTAAAATATGTATGAAAGTGTATTGCTAAGGAGCTTATTACGCCGAAAGCTACGCAGATAAGACTACTAAGTAAGTAATCGAACTAAGCTGCGAAAACAGAACAAAAACAACCTGCTAAAAATTAAGTACAAGCACGCTATGGACACCGGTCCCTCTCTCTTTTCCACGCGCTCTCTCTCTCTCTCTCTCTTCCTTGTTCTCTTAATGAATCTACGCTGGGGGGCTGCACTTAAAAAGCTTATCGCCTGACTTGACAAAAAACAAAAAAAAAAGTATAAATAGCGCGCTGTCAACGCCAGCGAACTTTCAGTTAGTCCCAAACAGCGATCAAGAGTAAAAGTGTTTGAACGTTTATTATTTACTTAGCGAAAATGTTTTCCAAACTGTGCACACGCGGTATTGCCAGCCGTCTCGGTGGCATTGCCCAAAAGACACAACCCAAAGAGGCCACAGAGAGCAGCGGCCGCTCTGAGGCGGTCTTTGCACGTGAGCAGAAATACGGTGCACACAACTATCATCCATTGCCGGTGGCGCTTAGCCGGGGCGAAGGTGTGCACGTGTGGGATGTGGAGGGTAAACGCTACTTTGACTATCTGAGCGCCTATTCGGCTGTCAATCAAGGTCACTGCCATCCCAAGATTATTAAGGCTCTGACGGAGCAGTCACAGAAACTGGCGCTGACGTCACGGTGAGTTGAAACACCCGAAAGAATGACAGAATCACTTTCCACCAGACGTGCCCCTTTTGCATCTTATCGGGCGGAGCTTTAAGAGCTTTATTTTCAAAATATTTCAGTGACCTTGACTTTAGCTACTCTTTGCAGCAGAGTAATAAGGTTTTAACACGCAATATGTGACAAAAGATTAAGGGGAGCGTATTAAAGTTTATAGATTTGTTTACACAAAATAGTAAATATTTTTATTTTTGTGTACAACTTTTTATTAGAACAGAAAAAAAAATAATATATTTTTCCAAAACAATTGCGCTTGCAAACACATACAATACTAGTTGCTAGGACTACAAAAAATTTATTTAAGCAACGGAAATGATTTGCTATCACCTAATTCGATTTCCAGTTAAAGTAGAGTCAGATAATGAACTGTATAAAGTCCGACAAGGGTATTTAATCTTCATCATGCTTAAGATAGCTATTCCATATTGTTTTTAATGTCACTGTGCCAGCATTAGGTTTATTGTCCAGCCGTAATGAGTGTAGTATGAGTGTTTGTTTTTAAGCTATCAGTGACAATAAGTTCCGTTATCAATAATCATGGAACTGTTGCTAACTGCGGGGAAAAAAACACAAAACCAATTGACGGAAAATTTTAAATACTTAATCATTTTTGGAAGCTGAAATTAGTAAAATAAAATTCTTCAAATAATTGATTGGTTTTTAATGATAATTTCCTAGCAACTAACAGAGTATTAATAGCTTTATTAAGTAAGTCTCACTTTTTAATTGAATTAGTTAAACAAAATTAGAGCTGAGCTTTTACTGAGTACAGTGCCAATTGACTGTCTGGGACTTATAAAGAGATAACGAAATGACAACTGAATTATCTGTGAATAAAAAATTTACTTCACAAAGATTCCACTTGTTTGTTCATTATTCCGCCTACAAAAATCTCTTAATATATATATATAAATATTGGCAATAGTAATTTTCTTATCTAATTGAAGTAAATGATGATTATGCTTAATATGAAGTACTCTAAAAATTAACAAATATAATACTTATAAACAGGATGAATGATAATTTGGCTCTCGAGTGAAATGACTTTAATCTCGTGATTTGCTTTACCAACACCTAAAATTATAGAAAAAACAAAAAAAAAACATCTTATCAGCCAAAAATGTATGCCATGTGCTAAAATTAGCTAACAAAAAAAATAAAATAACAAGTGATTAATCAACCTCGTATCATTTTATGAACCTTATAAACAATCATTGAGCCTAAAAGTCAAACATGACAATTGAACTTGAAACAAAGAAATCCAATTAAAACCGGCGACAATATTCTCAAATCTCTCATAAAATCTATTCAAGTGCAACGGAATACGATAATGATTTCGAATTATGATTTATTAATGCATTCAGAGTGTGAATTGCGACTAATATTTTATTTTGATTTAGATTTGAAAATAAATGACACTTCTGGGGTTATCAGTAGCGAGATTGATTTCAATATTCCTCTTCTTATGTAGTCATGTGACTGCTTTCATAGATCTCAATTATTTCCCCATACGATTAGTATTTTGTAAGTCAATAGTCTAGAAAATGGTGTCTTTATTTTTAATTTAAAATCTATAATTTTTAAGTTTGTCTCTTTTTAAAAATTAGACTTTCATCTGTACTTTTGTCCACCTGATTTTCTTATTTCAAACCTATCTAACATATATTACATTTTTGCTATGCTAAATTCATGTTTGGGAACAAACTAATCTATTATTATAATCTAGTATAAATATAAATATATTATTGAATTTATTATTTTTTGATGAGTCCTTTACCATAAAATATTCCTTTTATTTACATTTAAGAATAACTTTTTTCTGCAATCTTTTTTAATTCCCCTACGGTTTTCTTCCTTTACTTAGTGCTTTCTATTCGGATGTTCTCGGAGAATACGAGGAATATATTACCAAGTTCTTTGGCTACGAAAAAGTGCTTCCCATGAACACGGGCGTGGAAGGCGGCGAGACAGCTTGCAAGCTGGCCCGTAAGTGGGGATACCTCAAGAAGCAGATACCCAAGAATCAAGCGAAGATCATCTTTGCACGTAACAACTTTTGGGGTCGCACGTTGTCCGCCGTTTCCGCATCGAACGATCCCAGTAGCTACGAGGGCTTTGGTCCATTCATGCCCGGCTTTGAGCTGATCGATTACAATAATGTGACTGCTCTGGAACAGGCTTTGCAGGATCCGAATGTGTGCGCCTTCATGGTGGAACCCATTCAAGGTGAGGCGGGTGTTGTGGTGCCCGATGAAGGTTATCTGCGCAAGGTGCGTGAACTGTGCTCCAAGCACAATGTGCTCTGGATTGCGGATGAGGTGCAGACAGGTCTGGCACGCACAGGACGCATGTTGGCGGTGGACTACGAGGAAGTGCAGCCTGATATTCTGATTCTGGGCAAGGCTTTGTCCGGTGGCGTCTATCCCGTTTCGGCAGTGCTCTGCAACGATGAGGTGATGCTGTGCATCAAGCCTGGAGAGCACGGTTCCACCTATGGTGGCAATCCACTTGGCTGCCGTGTTGCCATGGCTGCCCTGGAGGTGCTGCAGGAGGAGAAACTTGCCGAGAATGCCTTCAAAATGGGTGAACTGCTGCGCAGCGAACTCTCCAAGTTGCCCAAGGATGTGGTGTCTGTGGTCAGAGGCAAAGGACTGCTCAATGCCATCGTCATCAGCTCAAGTAAGTAGAAGACAAACTTCATTCCAGTTCCGATCATCAACTAAATTCTTCTTTGATTTCTTAGAACACGACGCCTGGGATGTTTGCATGAAGCTTAAGGAGAACGGTTTGCTGGCCAAGCCAACTCATGGTGACATCATTCGCTTTGCTCCTCCGCTGGTCATCAACGAGGCACAAATGCTGGAGAGCATTGACATTATCAAGAAGACCATTCTGTCCATGTGAAGCATGTATCACAGAAGTTTTCAATCGAATAGCATTTAATAATTAGCCTCTTACAACTCTTTCAAAAGTCTGAACCAAAACTTACTATAATTTGTATAATAAAACCGAATTATCTGCCAGTTTAAATTACTTTATTTATAATTATCATGATATATGGCTTGTTGCAGCATTTTAATTTTGTTTATATAGTATTTAATTTTGCTTTCACAGTCCGACATATTGGTTATTATGTTTTTACTTAATTGGTAATATATCTTTTATAAAAGTTTATTAAAACTTTCTGCCTAAAGGAAATATATGTAACAGACAGTAGTCCGTAATTTTGTATATTTAGAATGTAATAGTATATCGATTGGCATTATTTAGTATTTTTAACGGAATATTATTTTGGTACATTTTAAAAATAATACCGTACTGTTTTGATTTTATTAAAAATGCGTATCGATTTCGAAGATTCTATTTAAAACATAACCTTGTTCTAATTCTCAAAATGTTTATTTATAGTTTTTGAAACCCGTTTTACTACTATCAGTATCAACACTTTTATTTGACCCTATTTCGATTTCTATAGTCCTGATTTTCTTTGTTAAAAGTGCGTATAATGTGCCTAAACTTTAAGCATTCATAACGTTAATAACTAAACTGAACTGAACATCCATTTACCATCTTCCCCATTCTTTACGTCTATCTGTTCCCATTCTCTCGCTTCATTCACTCTTTTCCTGCCATGACTGAGTGTGTCAACGTTAGCATTCCTTATTTTTTTAATTAAAATATAAAAAGGAGACCACACTCTGAATGGGGCCAGGACTCGGAACTTGGAACGTGCCGCGGTCGTTAGGCAATAAACTTGGACACCGCGCATCCTGTAGGACAATTACAAGGCGGAAAATGTCGCAACATTTTCGCCTTATCTTCGCCTGACTTTGGTGCTTTAAAAGAATAAGGCGCAAACGCGCATAAAAAACGAATTAACACTGGGCGGAGGAATGCAGGGGGTGACAAAAATGTTGCCGCATTGTAACTACGCTTATCACCAGGCCGAGCAAGGATGCGCTGTGTCCTGACAAACATATTTACCCATCCCCATCCCCACCACCGAAGAACCTTTCGTCGCAAAATCGTTGTGGAAAATCTTTATTTTTAATTTTAACGCTTTATTTAATTATGTGAAGCGCCTGCTGAGGACAACAGCAGACTGAAAGACAACTTCAAGTTCAAAAGTTGGCTGCTAATAAAATGCTTAAGGAGTGTCCTGTCTGGCAATAAAACCCACAAAAAAATGGGCTAAAAATTGCATTTTCTTCCTTCATTTTTTGTTGCCGTCTCTCTTTGGTTTCTCTTTTTTTTCTAATAAAGACATCAACAGATGGGAGGCGATAAAATGCCCAAGATTATGGACAAAAGCTAGAGCAGAGCTGGGCACAAAAGGCAGCCAAGCGGCGTGTGGTTTTTGACACCCCCAACAAAAGCAGAACAGAGTCCTTTTCCTTTTTTTTTGTCGTTGGTTTGGTTGTTTGTTGTAGACGATAAGCTTCGGTCTGCAACTTGCCATTCACATTCAAAGTAGCTCATAAGACGTTGTATTAACCCAAGACTTGAACTGGCCAGGTCAACTTCAAGTGCTTTGATTGCAATTCAGGGAAGGAATGAGAAGTTTTGCCCAACGTTTTATGAGCTTTAAGATAAGATTCCCACATTCGCACTTTGTTGTCAACTGTTTTTTAATGTTCAAACTTTTAATTAGCTGAGACGGAACAATTTCTTCCCTTCTTATTCCACATCCACTTTGCAGTTCAATTGTAAACTGTTACGGGTATTTGGCATATCGCTTTCAATTGCTTTTCAATTGCTGCCAGCAAATTGCAACAACAATAACAATCAAATACAACGCGATAAAATCACAAATCGAAACATTGTCCCGGGGGCAAGCTTTGCACCTTGTTGACAGCCAAAGCAAATGGGGGCGTAAGCAGGAGTAAAAATCGAATAATGGTGCAGTGAATACCCTGTAGAAATGCAACTTCGTAATTTGAAGAAAAGAATATATACTTAAAAATAAAAGTTTTCTTTGTACTATTAGTTGAAATAACTTTACAGCTTTCAACTATTTTGTTTCATTGATTTTCAAGCTAATATTTATATAAAACAATTGAGCGCAAACCAACAAGATAATTAAGAATATTCAAATATTTATATATTTTTGTTTTTATTGAAAAAACATATATGGTATGTATGTTATATACGTATATTCATATATATTTTCTATTTCTATTCTATATGTTCTATTCTTTATTCTATATTCTATTCAAAAGCATATTAGATTTAATATTTTTTAATTTATTTATTTTTTAGTACAACATTTCTTATCCTTTACTCAAAGGTAAAACCTAATATCAACGAAATTATATTCAAGTATAAATCTAAGACTTTTGCAGAAATTAAAAAAATTAATTAGAAATAAGTATTTGTTCTATATATACAGTTAACAACCCTTCGTGCTAGTCTATTTGCTACAGGGTATTAAGACTCTAACCTACTTATGGGCGTTGCGATTCTTGTCACCTGTTGTGCCTGCTTTGCTGCTGCTTGCTGACTGCCTGGCTGCCTAGCTTGCTTCTGCTTTATGCTCGCCTGATGTAAATCTTTAAAATCAATATGCAAGTGACAAGCAGCTGAGACTGGAGGACAAACAAGACGCCCAACCCCCAACGAGATGAGCAGGGCAGTTGCTTGAGGTGGGAAAGAGAATGGAAATGGAAATGGAATGGGGACAGGTTGAAAGTTGACTTGGATGGCTTGTCAGTGAGATTTTGGCTGGAGGCAACAGACAGTTTGGCAAATTGAAATGGTTTAGATTACGTTGAAATTGTCGCTGAGTTTTTTTTTTTATTAAGCAGCATATGATTTGGCAACTAAGGATGCAGTAAAGTTAAAGAGGGCTGAAGAAAGCTAAGTATTCAAATATGAAAGCAGAATATTTTTTGAACATTTATTTATAAAAAATTACTAATAACAGAAATATAAATTAAAAAACAAAAACCAATTTTTGAAAGATTTCTTCGTCATTTATACATTTGCCATTTTTCGATGTATTCGAATTGTTATAAAATATTTTGTAATTTAAAGCATCATATTTTCTTATAAGCAATAACCAATTTACGATCTGTTAATATAAAGAAAACGATATAAAAATCAACATTTTAATAGGAAATTGTGCAAATTTTGGCTGTTTTGCTTAAATGCTCGTTAATTTATTAGAGCTTAGCGATGCACAACATTTTCCGTAATAAGGCTCAAGGCTCACATGTGTGAACAGCCAATTTTCGTTGATTAAAGGGATTTGCACGACGAAAAAAAGCAAAAAAAAAAAAAAAAAAAAAAAGATAATAAAATGAATGGTTGGAAAGAGTCAAATGATAAAATAAAGAGCAAAGCAAAAGTAGCTTATTACAAAATGCCGCAAAAGAGGGTGCAAAGTAGACAATAGCAAAGACGATCCCTGCCCCAAGGACAACGCAGTTCTTTTTTGTCTTTTTGAGGGTAAAAAACTGCGAAGAAAGCAGTGTGAGTGGTAATATTTTTATGCTTATGACTTGATGGCGCACTTTGTGTTAATAATCTAGAGGCAACTGCAGCCATAAACGTTTTCGGTTTTCGTGTTTTCTTTTTTTTTGTGATAATTACATTCAGATTGAGGATTAGATGTTTTTCTTTGTGGTCGAGTAACCACAAGGCACTGAAGACAGAAGCTAACATTATTTTGCTTTACTTGTTTGTCGCATGAAAATTCAATTGCCAGGACTCGTGGAACAATTAAAAATGGCACAAGGTGAATGGAATGGTTGGTTCGAGTTGGAAAACTTGTGTCGCATATTAAACAGTTTTTTGGGGGAAAATCAGAGACAGTTCGGAGCACGTAGTGGTTGACTTCTCTTTTTGCAGGCACATTTTTAAATGGCAACACTGAGTGAGGCACGTGCATTAAACAGCCCAAAGGCTCCAACAACAACAACAACAACAACAAGAACAACAGTAGCAACATTGGCATGTGTGGAGTAATTTACAAAACTCGTCGACAGTCGGCAGTTGAGTTCAACGCGTTTGTCTGCCCGGGGGACGCGCAATTAGGCAATTGACCATGCAACTTCAACTCGCATGGGGTGTGTATATATGTGTGTGTGTGTGTAATTGACAAAAAATGACATGCAATTGTGGAGGACAGTCGCCCATGCAGCAAAAATAAACCAAAAATTGATTTTCATGTAATGAGTTCAAAAGGCCTGCATATGACTGTCTCCTCAACAATTGCTCGCCTCGTTCATTCTATTTTTTTAGTCCTTTTTTTGCAACATGCTGACTGCATATTAAAATGTGCGTGATGCCATGTGACGAGCGCTGAAATTTTTTATTTATGCTGCCGACTGTAAGGGCTGTCAATTTTTATGAAGTTAAATTACCTGGTACGCGGGGGGCGGCAGCTTGTTGACTACGCATTGTGTATGTGTGTGTGTGAAAAGGTGTTACATGTAATGAAGCGCATAATTTTAATTGGCTTTTGCATGAATTAAATTGAATGTCCTATAATTCAACTATAGATTGCCAGCTGAACACATTCGTTAATGAATTACTATTAATACGCTATCATGCTAAAATAAAAAACCGTTAAAGCTGTGGTCTTGCTTTTTTGAATTGTCATTCAAATTGCGCGCTTTGTGTTGCGCAGCTTTATTCAACACTAACGAGCATTTATCGATTCTGCGAGCTTACTGTCAGTGCTGCCCATAAATATTATAGCGCAGCTTTTTAATCTGTGTATTTCTACAATTCATAATACTATACAGCATTTCAAAGACTACACATTTATAAATTGTTTAAATAATAATTTTATTAAATATTTGAAAAAAACATAAACAAATGTATCGATTACAGCAACTTGTATATCAACAACAGTGTGACTGCTTCCAATATAGTATATATTTTCTAGTATACTTTGAATTGTCAACTACGGTCACGCTGATCAACATACCTGGGACGCAGCTGAAAAGAAAAAGAAACAATTTATTTTGACGCGTTGTGCAAACGTTCGCGTACGTGAATAAATCCATAAATCATGTCGCAACAACGTGCAACAAGCAGCAGCGATAGCGGTATCAATAACACAGAGCCAAACACCCCCAATACCAACAATGCTATCATAGTTTTAGACGACAGTGACGACGAGGAGAAAGATGTGCAGTTTGTTAGCGTTGCGCGTCCTGTTATGCCTGTGATCGATCTCTGCATGTCACCATCCACCTCAGCTGCTGCCGCTGCCGCAGCTGCTGCTGCAGCGGCGACGACTTCCAACGCTGGGACAGGTGATTCACTTAAAACAGCAAACAGTGAAACAACGGGTAACAATACACTACAATAACGCAAGTACATCTCTTAATAAAACCTTTTGATGTGACTTCTCAAGATGGTGGCACCTTGGCACCTGCACCTGATGCCACCTCGGACTCTCAAAGCGCTGCACTGGAATGCGCCATTTGCCTACAGACCTGTATACATCCCGCACGTCTTCCCTGTGGTCACATCTTCTGCTTCTTGTGCGTTAAGGTGCGTATTCCAATCACAGCCGCAAACCTAAAAACCCAGCCCCTCACCCAAAGCCGGAAGCATTTACAAGCTATTTACGCATGCAAGTTGCGTTCCTGTCGAGTTTTTTTTTGTGAATTAATTTTCATTCGCCCAAAATCGGCTTAAACGCGTGCGCCCAAAAGCAAGTTCAAGGCTGTTTCTACTACCCAAATCGAACTGGACGTGCGCCAGCTTCAATTACTATATTCTATTAGCTTCCGCATAGCGACATGGAATTGCTGGAAAAGCATAAAGTAGCTGGCCTCAATAGAAATCTTCTACATTTTTGTAATTGAATTGAAACCAGTTTTCGTTCGTGCAAGGATAAATAGTTGTTGCACATAGAGTTTATAAATAGAATACATTCCCAGACCCGGTTGTCAATGCAGTGATTTAAGACAGTTTATAAATCAAAACCTTTATTTCAATGTCGAATAGTTTCAATTAAAAGTTGTTCTGTTATAAGCATTGCTGTGTTCTGCTAAACAGATTGTCGATATCTTAATGACATGTTAAATTATGCGAAGTTCTTCATTTGCATTGTTTCAAAGCGACACGATTATGAATTTAAACTTAATAATCAACCAGGAATTCAGCTTTCTAAAGATTTGGAAGATTAGAAAGCCTTAGATTTGTATTCTCGTTTGTAAAATGGTTTTGATTTATTGTGTTTCATAGTGTACGATTTGCATGCTTTAAATGAGAACAGTTCCGTTAATGTAAAGGGATTTGACTAAATATCCAAATTTAATCAGTTTTTCATTAATAAAATATTAAGAAACCATTTGTTAACCCTTTATATTGTTCTTACAGGGAGTTGCCTACAAAAATCGTCGCTGTGCGATGTGCCGACGTGAAATTCCCGCCGAATTCCTCGATCACCCGCAGCTAGTGAATGGCATCGATGATATTTACGCCACACGTGCCACCGAGGATGGTTATCAATGGTACTACGAGGGACGCAATGGTGAGTGTATGCATTTCTTTTTGGTGGTGGTGATGGTGGCGCCGCCTTTGGCCCCCATGGAACCCAGTTCTCCATTTGTCCATAATCCAAATCACAAACACACACAAAATCAAATCGTAGGCGGTTGGTGGGCCTACGACGAGCGTACGAACGGTGACATCGAGACTGCTTTTAAGGCCTTCGAAGCATATAAAACCACAAATCCTAAATGGATGACGTCTACTACACAGAGTAGAAATTCGCGTATCTCTATGGATGATGATGATTATTGCTTCGACTTCGAGTATGAGGATGACTACGACGATGTTGAATGTTACACGCAGTCCTCCACTGACAGCAGCTCCGACTGTGAAGCAGTAACGACAGATCCAAGCAAATTGACGCAGCTAATCTGTGGCCAGATATACATCATTGATCTGGCTCAAATGTCGCAGGCGTTAAGCTCGCAGCCAAGCAAAAAGCGCAATATTGTGCGTCTCAAGTCCTCGGACCCAAAACCAGTCGTTAAAGGCGTCGCTGGACTTCGTGCCAAATAACTACAAATCATTTAATCTAACAAAACACTTCCTCGTTTCCTAATCTCCCGCATTTCACCGTTCCATAATCCTAAGTCAACAAAAATCCACTTTTTAACTGCTTACTGTGCAGGATGGTGGCAATATGACGATCGCACCAGCCAGGACATTGAGGAGGCCTTCAAAAAGGGTGACAAATCCTGCTCCATACTCGTCGCCGGCTACGTGTACATCGTGGATCTGGAGCAACTGGTGCAGCAGCGTCAAAACGAGCCGAATCGATGTCGTCGCGTCAAACGTGACTTGGCCACCATTCCCAAGAAAGGCGTCGCTGGATTGCGCATCGAAGGCAACCAGGTGACCAGCGATACGGTCTTCAGTCGTCCCAGCAATCCCACACCGACAGCTGCCGCTTTGGGTGGCCCCTCTAGCTTTATATCGACGATCGCAGCCAGAGATGCAGCCATCCGGATTGCCAGCGACATCATTGGCTCAACGCTTGCCCATGCGGATGAGCTGACACGCGGCCTGGCGGCCAGCAATATCAGTGACAGCGTTAACGATCTGAGCGGTGAGCAAGCCTACTCCAATCCACAACAAACCAATCACACATCAGGTGTAGGTGCCGGGGTTGGGGCCGGGACAACAGAGCAACAACAGTCCCCTGGTATGGTGGGTTTGGGTGCCTCGCACTCGCGTTCGCGTTCGCTTGCCTCTTCGCACTCGAATTCGATACAGGATCTCATGCTCAGTGCCACCGAGGATCTGCTGGATACGACACAGCAGGTGATTGAGACCAATCAGCATACCATAGATCTCTTCGAGCAGGCCTTAAACGATTTTCAGGCGCTCACCATGCGCAACTTTGCCGACTCCAGTGATGACGATGACGATGACAATGACAATGCCGATGAGCATAATGCAGGCGATAATAATACCGCAGTGATTGAGCAAACGGAGGCGAGCGAACGCCCACATAATGGACACAATGGCACATTGGGTTTTTAAACTTTCTTGAGCACACCACACACACACACATCCACACAATTCTACATACAAATCTACAAGACATAGCTTAGGAATACACTAAAAAAAAAGAAAAATGAAAGCAGCTAAAAGCTCGAAACTCGATCGAAGTTCCTTTTTAGAAATGTCATCATTTCGGAATGTTAACTAGAGAAATGCCGCGCGTACCTGAGAACTAACTATATAAAATCACTATATAGGGCTCTATGCGTGAGCAAGAGTGCAAGACAGAAGAAGCCAACAGGGTAACATACATACTTACAAATACAAATACAAAACATACACTATATATATGTACATACATACATACATATAGTACATAGAAATTCCTTATCGATCTGAACCTGAACAAACCGTAAACTGTAAACGAGCTAACTAAAAAGGCGAGATGTGATTAGGTAATTGTAATGTCAACATATTCAAATTGTCTCTCCAAGAGTACAGACAACACACAAACACACAAAATATTAACAGAAATCCCAGATTACCAAAATACCACATAAAGTATATTATTCAAAGTTAAGATCGCTTCCGAATCTCTTTAATGGATTGTTGTCAAGCTATTCACATATGTATGTATCGTAATCCTCTGTGTTTAACATAAGATATACTTGTGTTTTCAAACAATTTACAAAGATCATATATAAATGTAAAAAAAAAACAAAAAAAAAAAAAAGGAAATCTATTAACCCCCGCAACCGAGCCAATTAAGCATCCACCAAGAAAAGCGTAGTGTGAGAAGGACAATACAGATCTGTATATTCGATTGGGTGACCAAGTAATCAATGGACAAACTTGATGTGTACTATCATTTAACTGAAGTGCAATTCAGTTTATAAAGTAGATGTATTATTTTTGGGTAGCTTCTGCAAAACTGAACAAAATCGGTTTTGTTAGTGTTATAAGTCCGCCGTTAAGTGCGTTAAAAAAATGATTAAAAAGTATATAAAACTTTTCTGTGAACATTTAATATATAAGTTATTATTAACATTTCGGTTAGTCACAATTGAGTCTGAATTTTTCTTTCTGTACTTTATATTTTTGTATTCCATTTACGTTGAACGTCAATTGTGTCTAGCCCGAATGCATTTGCAAATTGCCTATATACTCGAAATCGTGTATAATATATTAATAATGTATTTATGTATATTTTGTGACTACTGTTTTATAGATTCGTTTTCGATTTGTACCCCGCCATTACTTCTAACTGTGAAATGCCTATTCATAGCTACCCTTGTATCAACGATATTCCTAAAGCTCTACTGACTACAACTGCGAGAGCTCTCCTCCTCCTCCCCCTCCGGTAATATCAAAACGCAAAAAGCCAACAAAAATGTGTATTACTCATATGTTTAACATACCTATCACATTGATCTTCATGTCCGGCAAAAAGAAAAAGACATTCAATTAGAATAAGTTCATTTTGTATGCCTCCTCCTGAAAGTTTTTCTCTCTCTTTCTCTTCTCTCTGCCTCGCAATAGTCATTTTCTTTCTCCAGTTGGTTCTCTTTGATCTGATAACTTTAAGCATCACTAAAGACTTTATTCATTTCATCATAAATTCATTCTCTTATTTAGTAATGGGAAATTAAATCAAATCAAAATTCTGTGCCAAGCGCAAAATATTAACAACTCCGCTTATTGTTAACCTTACATTAACAGCATGTCACATTTATTTAAGCAATTCATTTATGCATATACATATGTACTTGAAACATTATGAAATACTTGGTAATAACCACTCTGAATAAAACAAAAATAATGCTCCATAATGAGGCATATTTTTAGATATACCTAGTTTTATCTAGCGGAAGAAGAAGCTGATGTATTAGTATTATGTTTAAGAATCTTACCTATTATTATAATTAAGTTGGCAATAAACATTCACATTCAACAAAATACCGGAACAAGTTGTTTTCTCTAACGATTATTTAACTAAATAAACATTACACCAGTAAGTAAATAAATAAATAAGTACGTAAATGAGATTTTGAGATCTACGTTTTTACTATATTTTACATAAATAAATCTTTCTAGTTATCTAATTATCTGTAGATGAAAGAAAATTTTCGACCACACTGATGATAGTATGATTTCTAGAATGTCAACTCAAATATTGTTTGTAATAATAATTGCAGATATCCCATTGCATCGAATGGGACTGTCGAAGTACTGTTAATAAACAAATTCAGAGAATAAGGAAAAAGTAAGATAATTCTGATGTAACGTACATATCATATTAAATCTTTCAAATCACATTAAATCGTTTTTTTAAACTACTTCCCTTAAATTTGTATAATGGTAAGCATTAAAACCCAATGATTAATGTGACAGTATTTACAATCTACAATATCGCGCAATCACAGTTCTATTGAAAACATTCAGATATTTATCTTTTTCTATAAAGACTTCCATAATTGGTGTCAATACCAAGCAACCCTCTTTCAAGAAGCACTTGTTCTCTATACTCGTTTACCTGTTCTCGACTTCAATTGAAATCCTTTTCGTTACCTTTTTGGTCTTTGTTCTTCGTGAGGGGAACCTGAAAATCGTTTGGACAAGGGGATCGGCATCGGACCCTGTCCGTCTACAAATGCTTGACTATTGAGTCATGCGCAATGGACCAAAAGAAAACGCACGTATGCAGCATATTAATTTACTGGGCCTCTTATTATCGTCGTTGCTGTTGTTGTTGTTGTTGTTAGTGAACGAACAAGAAAACGGACAGCAACAGGCTCAAAGCAGTGTAAACGTGCGATAGAGTGCGCAATGGGACTGTGTGAAAAAGATGGAGCAAGCAAAGCAGCGATCGTAGCTGTCACATAAATATGTATGTTTGGATTCGGGTTTTGGAGAGTTCTCTGAGTGTCAGCAGTTCCCTGCATGAGTCATCGCTGTTTACCTAGAAATTATGCTACCTGCTGCATTTTTTTCTTATGCCCTCCCGTATTCTTACCTGTTCTTGAAATATCACATAATTAAATAGGCAAACGTCGACAGAACTTGTGTAACACATTGTTGCCGCCTCTTATCAGACAAGCTGCAATGCTTGCACACTTGAAATAATCTACATAATTCTGAGAAATCGTTTATAGCACATAGAATCTAAATTAATAATCAGATTAATTATCAACAAAATCATTTTAAACAAATTTATTTAAACGGTCACAAAATCGAAAGCTTCGTTATGTTTTAAAAGTTAACGGCCACTAAACTTATAAATAGTTCAAATAATGGTCTTAACATTAAATTGGAAATTCTATATAATTTAAATCATTTAAGTAAGTATGTATTACCAAATTGTACACATAAATCGATTTCACCCAAATGTAGAGATCGATACTTGATGGATGTAATATTTCCAGTGCTCAAAAAAATTTTCAAATAAGATAAAATATTGTGTTTATTTCAAAGCTATGTTAAAGTTAAGTCTCATTTTAACCTATAAAAATAACGTATACGTAATAAAAAGACTACATACGATGCACAATTAGACAATTACTCAAAGAAAACAACATATCCACTCATTTCGCAACACAATGTCTCACTTTTGCAGTCCAGTGTAAGTCAAACTTTTCCACTCAATAATTTGGAGTACACGCAAGTATCAAGTGACAAGTAAAATTAGTTTCATCAAACACAAATAATTAGCATATAATACTATTACTAACTATATTTGAAATCTTTAACTCTTTTTCAACTTATCTATATTACTTGACAAAATTATATCTAGAGAAAGTCGAAAAGAACCAATGTATCTGAAAAAAGAATAAATATAACACCTCCTTAGCGTAAACAAATATTATGTAGTGAGCTTTGAAGTTCTTGTAACCGTAAAACAGAGCTTTTCAATGGCTCGTGATCGTGCATACTTCGGCTTTGACTTTAGCCAAACAACTTGAAAAGCAAAGTAACAACAACAACTACAGCTTAAATGTGTTGGTGGTGGTGTTAATGTTGGTGTTGGTGGTTGCCATCGTTGACGCTGTCGTCGCTCACTGGCCATGGGATGACTCTCAGTTGTGCGTTCTCTCACTCTCCCTCGCTCTCTCAGTGTGTGTCTCCCTCTCACATACACACACTTGCACAGGCTCATGCGCAGTTCAACCTGCGCTCCAAACTGGTTTTGAGGGAGGAAATTGGCCCGCTTGAGCGCTGTATCAGCAGTTGGTACATACCAATTGCTGATGCTCTCGGCCAGAGTCTCAGGCTGAGCGTGCGCCAGTTTTTTTTTCGTCTTTTGTTGGTTAGTTGATTTGTATCTACCTTTGGTGCGGACGGTCGGTCGGTCGGAACGTTATCTAAAAGCGCAACTAAAGGCAAACCAGTCTTTTGTGTTTGTTAATGTTTTTTTGTTTAAAACTACAAATAAATTTCTCGAAATACACAAGAAATGTAAGTGATAATATCAGTAATGAAATTCGTATGCAAAACTAAGTGAAAAATGTACAAAACTGCAGTTGAAAGTGCAAATAAAAATTTATTGATTTTCTTTAACCGAATCAAACGAAGTAGAAGAAGAAGAAGCAGCAGCAACAGCACAAAAGTATAAGCTGCGCTGTAAGGTTTCCAACTGACTCTGTGAGAGACCGTGTGTCGGTGTATGTGTGTGTGTGTGTGTGTGTGTGTGTGTAAATCGCGTTGGTGTGTGTGGCAAAATTTCATTGTAGTTGGTTGTTGTTGTTATGTTCTAGCTTTAGCCAAGTTAAAAAGCACAGCACCAAAAAACAAAAAAATAAAGCAAAAGGCGAAGCAGAAGAAGTGGAATACAAAATTATACGTAGCTACTTATGTATGTGTGTGTGCTCAACAAACTCATACACACATTAAAATGTCGCTGTGCGTGTGTGTTCGTTCTTTTGTGTAATTTGCCAAGTTAAGGCATATACGAAAAAATGTAAAAAAAAAAATGAATAGGAGCGATGCATTTGAAAGTGAAAAGTGCGGTAATTGATAAATGAATAAAATAAAACTATACATAGACAAGTGTTTGTCACATTTGTGATGGACTTGAAATTGTTCAATGGACTATCGACGTCTCTTCTTCTTGTGCTTTATCACGCGCTTCCGCGATGGCTTAAAGCTTTCCTCCCCCTTCTCACTGTAGATGCGTTAACGCTTTGCGTGGGTCGCTCGCCATCCACTGCTGTAATTTTTGCCGTTTGCGCATTTCGCTTTTTCTTTCTCAAGCGTAACGAGAAGGGGGGACTGACGCCAATTGACGCCGACTGAACGTGCCTGCATCCCCCAATGCTAACGTACACACATACGTACACACTCAAACACAGTTTTTGTTTGTATGCGCATCCTGCGAGTTGGCGTTTGACGTCGTTCGGCTGCCTATTGATTTTACGTAGTTTTTCATTGATAAAATGTTTGTGATACGTTTTCGACTTCTAACGCGTTCAACGTTGCTCGTTCACAGCCTGACCGTTACGCCCAGCATGTCGTAGGGCACCCAGCAACTATAATTCCCCCACAACAAAAGTAACGGACAATGCAACCATTTAGCGACAGTCTGAGCAAAAGTCGTGATGATTTGGTCAATGTCGCCGCCTCCAGGCAGCAGCAGCAACAACAACTGCACTACGGCAGGCGCAGACATCATGGCAGCAGTCCAAATTTATCGCTGGACCAAACCGATAATTTACGCAGAAGGTAAGCTATCGATCTTGTGCATAATCGAAAAAAATGTCATAAATTGTTATTGGTCAAGGTCATGTTCATTGGGTGTATAACAGTTTTATCACAGCTAGCGAACACTGGAATAAACCCCCTTATTCTTAATAAATAAACACATACACTTGCAATTGTTTGTGTACAATATTGGATATTTGTACATATGTTTGCGATAAACAATTATTGAACACGTGCAAAACGCCGAGTTGTGGTGAAATGATAAACACAGAATCGGGAACGTTTAAGTTTCCTTGTTCACAATGGGAGGCAGGCAAGCAGGCCACCTTTGAAAGTTGAAATTACTGCCTTACAGAAACAAACACACACCTGCATGTGTCGCAAACTGGTTTCAAAGCTAAGGCAGACCAGCCCGCATGCTGCTTTGTTGTTGTTGTTATTGGTGGAGGTGTCCAATGCAAGCACTTCCCAAAGTTGGTCACTCTAACAACACAACTTGATAACAATGAACGTGCAAAAGCACGAGAGCGAGAGAGAGAGATGGAGCGTAGCGAGAGGAAGCGCTAATGAGCACGAGGTAGAGGGAGTGGGAGAGCGCAAAGCTGTGCCTGATAATGTGAAATGAGCGTTCGTTTGGGGGCCATGCTCCAACGCTTACGCTCGCAATTTAGTCTGCGAAAATCAATCGTTTCAGTTGGATGTAGCCGCGTAAGAGCGAGTGAGATCGAGTCTGTGTGTGTCAATCAAATTGTGAGCCTGCCTTAACGTGTCTCTGTATTTGTTGTTCATGTGTATATGTATGTGCGAGCAGACAAAAATAATAAAAATAACACTGCTTATCATCAAATCAGTTGCGAACATGTGTTAGTGTTTGTGTGCATACATATGTACGTGCATGTGATGGCGCAGTTTTTATACGTTTTGTGCAAAAAATTCATGAAATTATTACATACACCTACACACACAAAACGAAAGTGTTACGCAGCCGCTTCTTGGTCGTGTAATTAACGCAGCCGCAGCAGCAGCAACAACAGCGACACTTTACCACTTACCTTGACGTCATTTTTTTTTCTGACGACAACAAAAAACGCAAAAAAGCGTATAGTTGTTCTTGTTGTTTTTGTTGGTGGTGTTTGGTTGGCTGGGTCGGTTCGGTGGCTGGCTGTGCTTGGCACGAAGCGAATGAACGTTTTTTTAATCAAGAGTTGTTGTTATTATTGTCACTGGGGTTATACAGTGCGTAAAAAACGTCTGGCAGCGACCGCAAAAAAAGAGCCGAGTGTAAAAATTTGCATTAATGCAGCAAAGCGTCGTCGTCGTCGGTGTATTAATGAATGAGTTCGTAAACAACAAAAAAGCAAAAGTGCGCAAAGAACAACAAAACTAATTGCAAAAACAAACACAATTAACCGTGAAAATTAGCGCGAAAGAAGCGGTGAAAACAACATCAACACAATGGTCTATTATATATCAATTTTTGGTCGCACCGATCCACCGGATAAAATAATAACAAAGGAAAAGAGGTAAATTAGCAAAAATGGCGTTTGTGCAATCAAGGATATCGATAAATTGCTGTCCGTTAGAGAAATAATATGTACATGTTCTTTGCTCTTTTGCCAACACTGCAACATCTGCAATTTTGGGGAAACACAACACTGACTCACTTCAGAAAATACCGTTATGCGTTGCACTTGCTGCGCTTGGCAAAAAACAATACCCAAGCAAAACTAGCTAAATTTCCGCGTTCTATGAACTGCACGTCACCCAAAAAGAAGAACAACAGCAACAAAAGGTCAAAACGTGCTGCTATAGCAATTAATTAATGCGTTTAAATTTCATAATTAAAAGGTTTTTGACATTAGTTGTGCGCTGTCCGCGTCGGCAGCGGCATCGACGTCGGCGTCGACTTGTGAAAAGAACAGCTTCATCACCCCCACACCAATAAAGCAGTGCGAGCGGGATGTCTATATAGCTGCACATGCTGGGAAAAAAAAATCTGCACAGAGCACACAATATCAATGTGTAGGTGCCGAATCTGTGTCTGTGTGCATGCGTGCAAATGTGTTTGTGTGCTTATCGACGGCAACAGGTGATTTTGCCTGTTCGCTCACGTCGCTTCGACTTGACAAGCCATCAGACTTTCTATGCCTGCCTATTTGTTGTTGTTTTTATTGCTATTGTTATTGTTTTGATAAATGTTTTTCACCTGAAACTAAAAAAGCTGCGGCAACGGCTGCGAACGCTAGGCTGTCTATTCATGCTTCTTGCGCTTCCCTCTCACTCTTCCTCTCTCTATCTTTCTCTGTTATTGGTGATTATTTATCTTATCGCGTGCAAAATAAAAACAACAAATACAAATTCCAAGCACTAGCTTCAAAACGACAGGAACAGCTTTTGTGTTAGTGCACACACACTCTTGGAATGTATCTGTGTGTGTGGTGTATGTGTGTATGCTTAGAAGTTTCATTTGTGAAAAGAACTATTATCGTGATCATTCTCCGGCTTTTTGATTATTTATTTGCAGAGCTTTGGTTGTGCATACTTATAGTATGTATACTATATAAACCCTCTGAATGTACATATGTATGTACTTTAATGACACACTATCTAATATTCTAAATATAAAACCCTCGAATCACTTAGATTATTGTACGCAATTGATTTATAATTTACCGTTCAACATATCTGTTATTGCGACTTTAGATTTATGTCCCATAGTTGTATTGTTCCTCGATATGATAATCCCAGCAAGCAATTTGAACGTTTTCTGACAGTTTTCTGATAGTTTTTTATGAGCATTTTACATCATAAAGTGCCCAAAAAAAGAGTCCGGAAAGAGCGTTTTTTTCCGTGAAAACGGTCGCACTTTAAGAGGGCAATTTCTGAGTCTAATATGACTCTTTTTTGACACAGAAATAAGTGCTTTCACCCTCCTAATCAAGCATTGAAAACGCTCAGAAAATACTCATAAAAGTATAATTTTTAGGCACTTAAATCGCACCGAAAAAAATTCTTATCGGACTCGTTTTGGTTTATACAATCGTGTGGATAAATTGATCTTTATATAATTTTTATTTAATTCAACAAATTACAATATTAGAAAAATATAAAGAATTTGAAGAAAAATTTAAAAATAATTGAAATATTATAAAGTTAGGATTTCAAATTCACAGTTTTATGAAGAACTTAGCATTATTAACTTAACGTATATTTTAAATTTTAATTGTTCACTAATCACGACCGACTTGCAAGGCACGTAATGCAGAAACTAAATAAATGTTTTGTGATCTCGATTATCGCAAATCTGCATTCCGTTATTTTAAGCGCTGTTTTAACTCAGTTCTTACTTAACTTAACTCCGAATATGCTCAGACAATAGACCATTTTATGAGTCGATGTTTAGAATGCACTGATTGCGCTCCGAAAACGATCTTATTTATGTGCCTACTCAGAAAACACTCTTAAAATCGGCTCTTTTTGGACACATAATTTAGAGCCCTCCTAACTTTGCTTGCTGGGATGAACATTAGAAACTTTGTATGTGAACCGGTTTTCTAAAATTAGTTTCCATTCTATTGGAAATGTGATCTGGAAACTTATCAAAGCGCCTTAAATGGGCTATAGAACCAGCGTCACGCTATATGATTTGACAAACCAGATAGCGTTGGTGATATCAACATCAAGATACACAAACTTTGTTCCAGATAAAGAACCAATTTTCCATGCAAATTGTCAAGTGTTATCAATCAAAACTTTTATTTTTAAACTACGCACACAAAAGGAGAAAGTGAAAAAATTCTACGTATACGTGAAACTTACTTCCAAGAATTAATTCTAAAAAAACAGGTCAATTAAAGTTTGCTAAACATAGCTTTTGAAATTTTCAAAACCTGGTTAAGTCTAAGAGATAGTAATTTGAGTACTATATTCTGTTTTTTCTAAATATAAAATATTAGAATACAATTGAGGAATTTGAATAACCTGCATCTATGATCATTTACTAGGAAAATTGATAAGTATTTTTGATCTTATCTGGCTGTATAGCTTCAAAGTTTACAATCAAGCCAAAATATTATAAATTTCATTTACTATACGAGTACCTGCAATTTTTCAATAATTCTGGAAAGGGCTTGGGGAAAATTTTACTACGCGGGTTTTGTTGAATCTAGACTATTTTTTAATTATTGAATTTAATTTTGCTCTTCTAATTTTAAAGCATGGCCTGTCTGCAGGATGAGTTTGGACATCTAGGACTGGCCACAACTGATTTGCCCTTCAAATCAGCTGACATCGACTCATCTGCCCCGCAGCATCACAATAACTATGCAGAGATCACGGACAGCAGTGCCGAGAATACGTGCCAACAGCGATGGCCACCACACGCTGGCGGAGGAGGATTGGCTAGTGCTTTTGGGCACCCGGATAAACCCATTGGCTGGATGTATGGGCTGCTTGGTTGTATGAAGCCCGTGTTGTCCTTTATAGGGAAAGCTGGGGTGATTGAGGTAAAGAATCCACGTAGTGAAGACTGGGAAATACCCTTCGAGTCCATAACGGATCTGGAATGGTTGGGCAGCGGAGCCCAAGGGGCCGTCTTCAGCGGCAAGTTGAAGAATGAAATTGTGGCCGTGAAGAAGGTGAAAGAACTGAAGGAAACGGACATTAAGCATTTGCGCAAGCTGGATCATGAGAACATTATCAAATTCAAGTGAGTTTTACTTAAATTAAAAAGTTGAAAAGTTTCCTAATTGAATGTTTGAATTTCACAGAGGAGTTTGCACACAATCGCCGGTGTTTTGCATCATTATGGAGTTCTGTCCGTATGGTCCACTGCAGAATATACTGAAGGAGGAGCAGGTCATGTTGCCGTCCCGTTTGGTCTCTTGGTCCAAACAAATCGCCCTGGGCATGCAATATTTGCACTCACACAAGATCATACATCGTGATCTAAAGAGTCCCAAGTGAGTGCATCTAAATTCAAGTTAAGAAAACGAACTCTACTGGAATTCTCCACTCTCTCTTATTTAGCATACTGATTAGTACAAACGAAGTAGTGAAGATTAGCGACTTTGGCACCAGTCGCGAGTGGAATGAGATTAGCACCAAGATGAGCTTTGCCGGCACCGTTGCCTGGATGGCGCCCGAAGTCATACGCAATGAGCCCTGCTCCGAGAAGGTGGACATCTGGTCGTATGGTGTGGTGCTCTGGGAAATGCTCACGTGTGAGATACCCTACAAGGATGTCGACTCATCGGCCATCATTTGGGGTGTGGGCAACAATTCGCTCAAGCTGCTCGTGCCCAGCACTTGCCCCGAGGGCTTCAAGCTGCTCGTCAAGCTCTGTTGGAAGAGTAAGCCACGCAATCGCCCCTCGTTCCGGCAGATACTCAGTCACCTGGACATTGCCGGGCCGGAGTTGTTGCGCAAAACTGAAAAGCAATATTTTGAGACGCAAAAGTCTTGGAAGGAGGAGGTGCGTTGCCATCTGAAGGAGATCACACAGAATGGCACCAGCATACACAAGTATGAGCAGGATTTGATAAAGCGACGCACTGCTGAATGGCGACATGCCCAGGACATACGCATGGTCTACGAGGATAAGCTGCAAAAGACAAATCAATTGTTCTTCGAGCTGAGCGAGTGCATGACACAGCTGCAGGAGAAGGAGAAGGAAATTGCCGAACGAGAACGTAAATTGCCTGGATCTGGTTATAAGCCCACGAGGCGACTGGGCAACACACTCAGGAAAATGCAGCACTATCGGCGTCGTCTGAACGCGCCGCCAGCCCAACAAATCCAACAGCAGTCCTCAACACCCGATCCCGAAACCACGCCAGAGGTAAGTCTTATTTATTAACAATAACTTACGAACAGTTTAATACAAGATCTTTCGATTTATAGAGTCCTGTTAAGTGCATGCTGTATGCGCAGCTGGATGTCAACTGTCAGCCTAAATCGTACTGTGCTGTGAGCAACGGCCTCGTTATTGGCGGCAGCATGTGCAGCAAAAATAAAAAGACTTGGCGTCATCGACGCAATGGCTCCGGCTCCTTTGCCGCACCGCCCAAATATAGTCCGACACGGGATCGTCGCTACCAGAGCGAACCGGAGAATCGTAAGGTTCAACTGGTCGAGCGGCAAACTCAAACCGATGCCATGGATGTCAGCGAAACGGATATAAGTCCTTGCGCCGAGCAACCGATTGATGTGACACCGCCTCCCAATCATCGCCAGTTGCCGCTGCAGCTGCAACGCGTGCAGCAAATGGCCGCTGTCATGGCCCAGCAGGCGAAGGTGCAGTCAAGCACGCCAACGGACAACAATTCACCAGCCAATGTCGCCAGTCCATCGAATGGCAATTCGCTGAGCAACAGCGAGCTGACCTATCAGGATGCCTGCTCCAGTCCTGATCAACTTATCGACGATGTGATGAACAGCAACGAACGACTGGACATCACCGACTGCTGCAGTGACAATGAAAATCTCGAGCGATTGGGCCGCAAAGTGATTGAATTCATCAACGAGAATCGGCTGTCCATACAATCAAATGCCACAGAGAATGGCAACGGTGCCAGTGGAGTCAACACACACACCGGCACGACACCAGAGTTGCGTGATGTGGGCGTCAATAGCAGTCCCAGTCTGAGTCGTTGCAGCAGCACGCAGAGTAGAAGACAGAAGCGAACACAGTTACAGGAGAATCCCACAAATGTGATTGCAAGCAATGCGAATGGCGAGTCGCAGGAGCATTTGGGCGAGGATAGTTGGTCGGATGAGGAGGGTGAGGATACTGACTACAACTATGCGCTGCGCAGAAGGAGGTAAGTTTAATTAATATTCAAATCGAAGGACAGTTCTTTAACTCTTTGCAATTGCAGCATTGGTCGTCTGCCCATTGGACGAGGCATGAGGCCAAGACGCAGCTACAAGGCGCCGCTATCCCAAAAGATTGCCATACACAAACGGAATGTAGTCATTGTATCCGATGAGGAGAACACCTCCGAGTACAGTCACTCTCCATCGAGTCAGCACTCGACGCTCGAAAGCAATACGGACGTGCCAGATGCTCTGAAGCAGACGCAGCAGCAACAACATCAGAAGCATGCAAGTTCCAGCGAGACGGATTCAAGCGACTCCAGCGAAGACGAGGAGGAGAAGCCGAAAGCAACAGCTTCGGCTTCAGCGCTAGCCATGGGCTCAATTCGCAGCAGCGATATTATATCCATACCGACCTATGAGGCTGATGGCGCCGTTAATATGGTTTAACCTAGTTACTCATAGCCTAAGTGAAAAACAAACTCCTACAACAATTAACCGCAAACAACTATCTCTATATACTCAAAGCAAAAAACGAAAAACAACAAAAAACAAAAGGAAATCCAAAACTGTATGGTATTATCTATGTCGTCGTATGTCGTACTATGTATGTCCATGTCCGATCGTCTCTTTAGTTTATGTATCTGTTTAGATAATGGCCAACAATTTGAAGCGTTGAGCGTTTCAGTTACCATTAAATCATTTCCCTAAATCGCAACAGACAGGGCATCCACATTAACCCGACCCAAAACTCATCCTCCATATTCACTGTAAGGGTTTTTGGGGCAATCTTTGTCATCTCCTTGTAATGTTTTCTTGCATTTCCTCTAATTTGCAAACCACCTATGTTAATGATTTTGTTTAATTCAGTAAGCTGCCTTTGTAATATATTTAAAAAATGCCGTAATTGTACATTTAGTTTAGCCATTAAGTAGTATTCAATCGTAAGAGCTTAAATCGCAACACGCTCCCAACAAACAAAACAAAACAAAAACAAAAATAACAAAAAAATTAAGTAATTAAGAAAGAATGAAAAATAATAGAATTGGCCTCAGGCAATAAATAGAAAAAGAATGAGAGAAATACTTATTGTATGTGTAACGCAAAATAGTCAGGGATATTTTTTATATACGGAAAATTTGCTACGAAATCGAAGAGAAACGTTTTTTAAAACAAAGCGCATTAGATTTTATAATTTTGTAGTTTGCATTTGGGATAATTCCGAATTACGTTTGGATTTAGCCCATTCTGGTAATCGTACTTAATTTTTCGATATGCACAAAATTCAAAGCTTCAGTGCCTTAAAGCAAATATTTGAGAATCGACAAAAAACAAAACAAAGAAAATAAAACAACTGAAAATTGTAATAGATCTGTAAAATGATTAGCCACGGCTTTGACGTGGAAAATGTGCGCTTTTAGTCACCCATTTTAAAACTTAGCTATATAAATGCCACCCAAATTGTCCGCTCAAGACTTGTACTTCTCGAAAGCGCACATCACGCTGCAAAACAAATAAGAGATATTATAAAAGGAAAAAGAAAAAAATACAAATTTAAAGTACATATTTCTATATACACTCAATAATATATACACTATATATTTACACACTAGTTGGATGTTTAGCTATCGTAAGATGCGTCGCATGCAAAAATTTCTCTACATTATGTAAATGTACTCCATATTAAGTTTAAATTTAACGACTCATACGAATTAGTAGTAATAATAATAAAAACAAAAACCCAAAAAGTAGCAACGATTGTGTTTTTTCTTTTCCATAATAATTTATTCATTTATTTTTTGCAAACAGTCAAGTTAATCTTCGAAAACTTATATATAAGTTTGTTTTCTTTATCATTATTTTATGATTTGACGCATTCGATCAGTCGGACGGACGTACAGACAGATTTTAAATAGACTTCAATTCAATTTAACAGGCAGACAGACAACAGTCGATTTGAATTCAATCACCTTAAAAAGTTTAAGAAATGTTCACAATATAAAATAGATTTTGAAGTGATCTATGCACTACGACCCAGAATTTCTTCGAAATGTTGACAAGAATCGTCAAGAGTTGAATGCAGCATCTTGGAGGCTCGCAATTCCCGTGAATCAATCATGTAACAGATCACTTGACCCTTGGTGTTAAAGGGCAGCAAACCAGCAGTTCCATAGCTCAGATCCAGATGGCGAAAGCGATCAATATTACAGGTGCAACCATCGAACAAGTAAAACAAATGGCAATATCGAAAGACCACATAGTTACCCCAAGGCGTCATGGTGAGAACTCGATTGCTCACCTTGAATGAATAGTCTAGTAATCGCTTCAAGCTCTCCATGGTACCGCTCTCGGAGCCAGCCACGGCCAGAACATGTGGATACTTGGTATAAACAGGATAGCTTACTTCCTTGCTTGGCAATGCGATGCGATCTGTAACTGAACTGAAGTCATGTGGCAACTGGGCGGATTGAAAGCTCGTCTGTGAACTAAGAATATTAAGTTTTTTCTTATCCACTTGTTGTTTAAGTTTTTCAATATTTTTAGAATTTATTGCATTTTTATTTGCAAGTATTGTCTTCTGAACAATGCGAAGAGCGCTCAAGTTGTCCGTGGCCTTTGCATTCCAAACTCCCTTTCGTCTAGTTGCTACAGAGCTTCCAACGTTTGAAGTTGCATTTGCTTCGGGAGTGGATTCTGCGTTTTTATTCCGATATTTATCGTAAAGATTTTGACACTTCTTTGTCGTTTTTGTTCCAGAGAATATCGACTTTGGTATCAACGGCTTAATTACTGTTGTGATTGGCACTTGACTTTTGATTTTGGAGATCTTTGGCTCTGCTGGAGGTGGTTTTATATCGGGTTTCATAATAACGCCCGCAGCTAAAGGCTTGAAAATCGGAGACGCACAGCGAGTGGGAGCATGATTAGGTATCTTGACATATGTGGATTTATTTGTAAATTTCTCCTTATTCATTATTTTTAGTCTGAATTTGTTAAGCATTGAAGAGTTCTCTTCCTGTTCAATGGTTAAGACTGAAGACTTATCCTGCTGTTTATTGGGAAAATCGAGCTCAATAAAACTACGGTCTTTGAGTAGGGTTGGAGTAACTTTAGGTGGCTTAGTAAATGTGGACTTGACTTTAGACATTGTATGTTCCACTTTCTTAATTTTCTCGTTATTCTTAACTTTTTCAACCAGTGGCTTCAATTTGTGCTCCTCCTGCTCACTTGACTCATCTGGCTCATCATCACTGAGCTGTTTTAGCAGATTCTCATTATTATTGATCTTCTCTGGAAATTTAATTTTTTCATTGAGCGACTTGACATCGTAATTGGCATCATCAGGCAACGGCTTCAGGGAATATCCCTGGGGACACTTTTTGATGTTCTTTATGTGCACCACATGAACAGAATATGGTGATTGATGATTGGACTCCTTAAGCAATTGATGGAAGACGCTGAGCATGGTGAGAATATCTCGAAACATGCGCACCGTTGACCATTTACCCGAAACGATCCCGTAACCTCCTGGTTTAAGAGGAGTTACCACGGTGTGGCGATAGGGATCGAGCAAGTAGTAAAAGTTCTCTTTAACCCACATAGCATAGGTCTGACTGTTTATCTGAAACAGTGCATTGCAATGGGCTTTCAAGGTCTGCTGAATTTCACGTTCCAGTTTGTTGTCCTGCAAAAAGAATGAAAGGATTATTAGGACATCGCTAAAAATTTGTATATATGTATATTATAATGTGAGATCATCTAGTATAAGGTCAGGCAAACAAAGCTAAATAAACCTACCTAAAGTTACGAGAAGATTATAATAAAATACATTTTAAATTTAAAATTCTGTATCTAAATATATTATAAAGGCATAAGGAAGAAAATAATTGTATGTAAGGGAAAGTAAGTAATAAGAAAAACAATAAACAAAGCTTTCAACCACTCTGGCACTGAGAACACTATTTTATAGTTATTCTAAAAATTCATTATTTTACAATAGCACATTTAAAGTTGATATAAAAACAAATCTAATTGGAACTTCAGAACAAACTCTTCATGTTAAATAAATAAAAATACAAAACAACAAGATAATGCTAAAATTGTTCTTCTTACCTTTTGAATATCATCAGAGTATTTCCAGAGACCAGTAAACACATTTGAGCCCAATTTCAGTTCCACAACAAACTGACCCAAGCGCATCTGAGAGGGAAAATTACTCAGATCGATGGATACACGTTTGTCGGTCCAGCAACTGCGACAAATCTCGACCCCATAGCAAATGAGGCGATCAAACATGCTGGTGCTCCATGAGGCGGGATGCTCAATCTTGGATGCCAGAATGGCGGCTACGGCAACTACAAGACTACTGCGATTGCGCAGCTTCTCATCCGGATTCAAAGATAGATGCAGATGACTGGTGAGGTAGGCATAGTTCTGATTGATGACCTTGTACTCAACAGGCTGCGAATCGGATTCCCGCATAAAGACTCGTCCATCGGGTGTCATCAAGCGGACGACGGCCAGTTCTCGAATGTAGAACTTATCGTTATAAGAGACTGGACTGAGCTGGGTGATCAGATGGACAACCTTGTCGATGGACTGCAAGCAGATCAACATTGCAACGCCATGCCTAACGCTGACCAAATCCTCACGGCGACGACCCTTCACATCCATCACAAAGTAAACTTTGCGGCGGCGCCAAATCAAAAGATATCCCGCCTTTGTGAGCAGCATGCAATAATGGGCAGATCGAAAGAATTCCTGCAGCACCGGTTTGAGATTTCTGATAATGTGTTGAGGCCGCTGAGTGGAGGGTTTCTTCTTGTCACCCTTGTACGGTGACTTTAGTTCCAGCGTGAAGTTGTGCCCCTCCAGCTTAAAGTTGCGCTTGATGGGCTGCTCAGGGCTGTCACCAATGTTGGCCTGATGCTCAGGTCCATCGGCATGGTCATCATCCTCCGAGCAGGTCGTCTGGAACAACTGCTCGCCCTCGAGCAGCAACTTGTCGATATACTCGGCTGTCCATTCCTCCTCGGGCAGTACATAGATGAGTGCGAATGCCTTGAGATATGTGGTCAAGTCCTGACCAAGCGTTAGCTCATGCAACTCCTTTCCATGGCAGTTACAGGGACGCACAATTGGCGCCGTCGAACAGGTCAAACGCAAGTGAGAAACTAATGAGTCCGCTTCGGAACCATTTTTTCTAGTTTTCCCCTTGTCAACTAAATTGCAGCGTTTTCTCTCCTTACTATAAACAAATATTTAGTTTAAAATAAGGAAAAGGCTTTTATCTTTAATCCCTACTTATTGCTTGCTCCGATTTTGCTGTATATTGAACGCTTTCGACTGGTTGTAGACTTGTTCTCCTGGCAAGAGCTGTAAGTTGGTCTTTTCTTGATACTCGACATTTTTGTTAATTTTTGAAAACATAAAATTTATCTAATATTTTTTGGGTGGTAATAGACTAAAGATGGTTAATTTTTCTTAGAGGCCGTTAATATACAATAATATATTTAAATTATCTGACTTTGATTTGAAACACATGGCACTACTCAAATATCTGTAGATTACTCTTAGTTATTCTAAGAGAACCTAATTCTTAAAAGTTGAAAAATATAAATATTACAATTTTTTATTTTTAATGATTTATTTATTTGAGAATTAAATTTTACTAAACTTTCACAGATGAGAAAATTTTATGTATGTTATATCATATACAAAAAAAATTGATTTCCTCCAACGAAAGAAACGTTACAAACGTCCGCCCAAAAGAGGCGAATAATAAAGATGTCCGCTAAGGGCGTCTTCACTAAGATTTGTATTATATTGTATTCCAAATAGATATTTCACCCTTAAACAGAATATAGAAAATTCCCTATTATTATAATGAAATTAAATTAATTGGATACTCCTAATCACAATGTTTGAACAATAAAATTTAAATTCATTTTAATAGCAATACAGAAGAATATAATTTAATAGCAATCAAGAAAAACTAATACTAATCATAATTGCAACCAACTTTTAAGAGACAAAACAAATTTATAACTTTATAATTATCTGTAGGCAGTGTCGCCTGCTTTGCGAAAGCGACAATCATTGAAAGCAAAATCGCTAAGATTAATTTCGGAATGTGTGTAAGCCTGGATCCATAACAGTTTGATTCACTTCTGATAAACTTTGAGATTAGGAAATGCAGTAAAATGGTAAAAATAAAAACGTTTCGATTGAAGTGTGTATATAAATGTAATTTTTGATTTTATAGATATTAACTTAATGCTTAGAATAATTTAAAGATCGATAGACAGAACAGTGTTGTAATCGATCGATCGACGTTCGTTAGGAGCAAAAGAGAACCACAAACAAATTAGAGATAAATTTAATTAATTTTATTATCTGCGATGAGGTTTAAATTACAAGTACTTAATTTACGGGACCAGGAGCATTTTAAGGGGGGAGGAGGACATTTCAACACTCCATGGCAAGTGAATTTGAGTTCTCATTCAGCGCCGTCACGCCATTCTCCATTGGCATAGCCAGACTGTTATCATCCATTGCAGCCTCGTGATGTGAAGACGCCGCAGCTGCCGATGATGTGGATGGCCCGTCGTGCATCATGTCGTGTCCGTTCTCATGGCCATTAAAGCCATTGCCATTCTGGCTGTGACCATCATCCCAGTTAATTTTGAAACGTGTCACACGCGGCTTACTAGCCAGAATATTGCGTGTGAGCTTATCAAATAGTGGCTTCGGTGGCGGATTCTCGCGCATCTCCTGGTCGGCATAATCGTTGTTCACATAGTAGCCAACACGAACGAACTCTTGGCCACGGTACGAGCAGGTGAGCAGCACAATGGTGACACCAACTGCATCGGGTTCGGGAATTTTGCTAACATCTGGTGGATCGGCCTGGAAGACAAATATGTGACGGCCTTCAGGCACGGGGCCAACGTATATGGTGTCCAGCACTTGATCGTAATCCTCCGATTCAGCAGATCCCACGTAGATCATTTTCCATTCGAGATCCTCCTTCAGCTCCTCGATGCATTCGAATGTTAGTTCGAATTGAAATGGATTGAAGAAACTGCTTGGATTGTCCAGCACAACAACGTTGGTTATGTGCACCTTTGCCATACTGAAGCTGACAACGAAAGAAAAACTGCAAGCGCAGGAACTTTCAAGACTTTTATGGACAACACAAAGATGACGCTGAAGCGGCGCGCGTTTTTCTCCGGTATTTTTTTTTTTTCTTTAGCGTGAGCTGTTGAAATTCCACCAAACAGTTAATACGCAAGTTGAAACTTTACTGAGTCCGTTCAATATTTATCGCTGATATTGTTGTCGCGTTCGATTTATATTAATAATTATTTCTAATGTTTTTTAATTTCTTTGTCAAACGATTTAATAGCAGCAAATGAATTTGTGGACTGCGAGTGACAGCAGCTGGTAGAGGCTTTCCCGCCAATTCCAGCTGTCGGCACACGTTCAGTCAGCTTGATGATACGTTAAAAAAGGGTGGCAACGCTGCGATAATACAAGCTTTTGAATTAAAAATATTTCAAAGTCTTGTGAAACTCAAAATATTTATTAAATAAATGTCACCATAAGCTGGATATTTTAAATTGCAACAGCTGACATTACTTAAACGTAAGCTGTTTGGTAATTGACTTTATTGAACGAATTTCCACAGCTTTGGACAGAAAAATGCTGCCCATAAACTAGTTCAAACGTTCTGTTAATAAGGACAATTTTCAGAAGTTTAACTTCTACGCTAGTTTTTTTTTACATGTTATTAACTAATTCCTTGGAAGGAGATAGTTTATTTTTCATAAAATAAATAAATAGGTACCACATTTTGATTTCGAAATTAAGAAACAGATGTAACGACCTAAACAAAAGTGTGACCAGTATATTTGCGCAGCACCTGCCTAAAATATAGTAGTGCAATTCATAACAATAAAGACAATAACATTAGTTTGGTCACACGGCGTGCGAAAGGCCGATTTGGGAGGTGTTTGTGAAAATAATAAACGAAAGTGTATAAAATATGATACATCTCACGGGACAAAACTATAATGCTCGTGATATAATTAAAAACATATTCTCACCCCTCATTGGTGTGCTGAGCAGCAGCCAAGCCGATGAGATTTGCCATCGCAACAATTTGTCCTTCGTGGAGCTGCTGCAGCCTTTCGCTAAATTGCCCAATGACGGTGAGTAAACAACAATTACTTCATCATCAACTTGTGGGTGGTGAAAGGATAGGCCAATAGCTGTACAGTAGTGACACGCTTTTCTCAAGAATGTCTACGTCTTACGCTTTAAGTGAACACATCATTATCTTCTTTTCTTACATATTTAGCACATTTTCGAGATGTGTCCGGCACCAGCGTTTCAGTGCGCGGCTTGCGACTTAATTTCTGCGATGTGGAGTGGCGTCCACCACAAACGGTGCTGGCACGTAAAATGCTTAATGAGTCGGTGACCAATGCGCACAATGACAAGACCAAGGTTGCAACAATTGGTAAGTTAACGATTTTCTTATTGTTCAAGCTACATATATTACAATAGATTCTCTAATTTGCAGCTGACATCGATCTGGAGCTACCCACATCAGAGCCATGGTTTGAGCAATGGCGTGAAACCTTTCTAACTGTGCAATTTCCTGCCGAGCACGAGTTCACCAGACATTTGTTAAGCTGTCTGCTTGTTTTGTCTAGTGCCGATCCGCAGATTGTTGAAACCGCCCAGAAGTTGACGCAGCGCGCACAGCAAATGCAGAGCATAACGCCACAAAAATTGCCCAAATGGTTTCAGCCCACCGATGTGCTCAACAGTTATGTTGTGCTGCATGAGGCTAGCCAAGGAGATCTGTCCAAGGCACAGCAGGGTTTCGAGCTGCTGAAATCCACGTTTGGTGACAACAAATGCTTTCTGGTGTCCATCAACTCACAAGAGACAAATACCATCAGCGACATTCCAGACCATTGGACATCCTACATTAAACGACAGCCAAAAACCGATCCCATGACCTCAAGTGAGCTAAGTGCACCGAAATCGCCACAAGAAGCGGTATCGGTGATCAGTATGCCAGCTATGCAAATGTCACAGCTGCTAGAGGGGGCTGCGGCACAGGAAAATGATCTCACCATGCTGCATCCATTGAGTCCCATGCAGGAGAGCGCCACCGAAGCGATTAACTCAAAGTTTAGCATTAGCACCGAAAGCATTGCCTCGCAGACGATCAATCCTAATGTTTGGGCAAACGATTTGGATGCAGATGCGCCGCATGGACGTTGTCTGGCTGCGCGTGATGTGGACAATTTGCGACACTTTGTACAGGATTATGCGGTGCGCGCCTTAATACCGTATATCGAGCATTTGGTGGCCATACTCAGCGAGGGTGTCACAAACAAAAAGGGTGTTAGCAAGTCGCTGTTGAGTGCAACGAAACGTTGGTTTGTCACTAGCAAGCCTGGCGCCGGCACCAACAATCAAAATGCGGTCATGTAAGTGGCAAAGTATAGCTGAATTGAGTAGAGATTTAACATCATTATCTTTTAGATATACCAACGAATCAGCTGAGTTGCAAACACGCAAGCTGGGTGATCTGTACTTTATGTTTGGACACTACAACTTGGCATTTCAGTCGTATCACCAGGCAAAGCGGGATTTTAATGCCGACTCCGCTTGGCAGTACTATGCTGGTGCCTTAGAAATGGCGGCGTTATCTGCGTTTATGCTGGGCACAGCGCATCGCAAAACTTACGACTACATGGAGGATGCCATCATGTGCTATTTAACAGTCTGCAAGTGCGTCAAACTTAATTTGACTTTAACCGTCCGTTTAATAATTTAACTTTATTTTAGACTGCAACAGTTTGCGACGCGCGCCACTTTGCTGAGCATGGAGTGCCTCAAGACGGCGCGTCTTTATAGCGAGGTGGCCAAGCAACTCATACGCATGACCAGTGAGGAGTCGGATTTACGTTCAGCGTTGTTGCTAGAGCAGGCGGCGTACTGTTTTCTTGTTACCCATCCGCCCATGCATCGCAAGTATGCGTTCCATATTGTGCTTGCCGGGAATCGTTATTCGCGTGCTGGGCAACGCAAGCATGCTTATCGTTGCTATCGCCAGGCGTATCAGGTGTTCCAGCAGCGGCAGTGGAGCTTGGCCGAGGATCACATTCAGTACACGGTTGCCAAGCAGGCGTATATGCTGAAGCAACTGGAGGAAGCGAGTCGCTCCTTTGCTCATTTACTACGCCCTGGGAGCTTGCAGAGCGCCCAGCAACAAAGCAGCTTCCTCAAAGAGTACATTTTAACACAGAATGTGAGTATGCTGCGCATGTTTTGTTATTGCATTGCTCAACTAATGTATGCGCTTTACAGGAACTACTCAAGCGAAGTCCTGAATTGGGTCTACTGCCACATGCCTTGCCCCAAGTCGTGCAATCGTCTGTTCGCGTGTTGACATTGGTGCAGCCGCCTAGCGCACAACCGCCTCAAGTGCCAGCGAACAACATTGACATTAACTCAAATTTAACTGCCGATGAGGCGATTTGGCACAAGATCGAGGAAATGCTGGTTATCACAGCCGCCTCCAATAAGCCGTTTGTGTTTAAGCCATCGCGTTATTTGTTCACCAAACAGCAGCCGGCTACAGAGTGTCCGCTGGCCGTGCAGGGTGAACCCATTGAGCTAGCCGTGACACTCTCCAACAGTGTACGCTGTCCCATTGCGTTGTCGGACATAGATTTGCTGTGGCGCCTTACGCTGGACAACGAAGAGGTGCTCTCAAATCAATGTGTATACGAACAATCGTCGGACAGCGCCAGCAAACTGGCAGTTAGTGCTGCTATTAAAACCAGTTGCGTGGCCACGTTGGATCTGGCCGAACAGGCTGAGCAGCTGTTGCACTTTAAGTTAACACCCAAGCTGACGGGTCGCTTATCTATTTTGGGTGTTATCTGCCGTGTGGCAGCCAAGGCGGAGCCAGCTGCCAGCTTACTGGGTCTTTTGCAGTTTGAAACGCAACGCATTAAGCCCACGGCGGCCAAACAATCTTCACAAACTTTGTTGGATAGCAGGCTAAGCATAAAGTTGGTGCCGCAAGTTCCAGCATTATGTGTCAGCTTTAGTCCAGTCCCAGCTGAATTGCTAGCTGGCGAAATTGTGCCTGTTTCCATAACTCTACGCAATTTGGGCATTTCTCCAATTGAGGAAATCTACTTGGGTTGCGATAATCCGCGATGTGTGACGCTGCTCGATCAACAGCACACGGAACTGCCCCTGACTATGATGAGCTGTGAGTGAATAGATTATTTAAAAGTTTTGTCTCTAATACATTTTTCCTTGCAGCGCTGCGTGATCTGTCAAATGACAAGCTGGTGAAAGACAAGGAAATACGACGCCAACGCGTGTTTCGCCTGTTGCAGCGTCCTGGGCTGGCTGCTCTTGATGCTCAGCAGGGTCATACTATATCCATGTGGTTGCAGGCACCGCATGTCGCTGGCCCATTTACGCTGCGTCTACTCTTTTACTATGCACTGCCGGCATCGGTTAATGCTCACATTAAGTATCGCTTGGTGCGTCACATCTGGCAAGTTCGAGTGCAAAGCTGTTTGCAAGCTGATGCTACCTGTGTGATCAGCAATGCGGTGAACCGTGAACTGGGTCTCGATGTCAGCTTACGAAATGTGCACGCAGCGCAATCAACCGAGGTCTACATCAATGCATTGTCCTTGTACTCCAAGGATTTTGCATTGAAGCCTAACAACTTGTACAGTAAGTGAGCTTGGAGAATGTTTCGAAGTGATATTAATTTGCTCTCCTCTGCTAGTCATGAATAACATGGAGATTTGCCCTGGCCAGGCTGGCAATCGTTGCCTAAAGTCGGCGAAATGTTGCAGCTTTCAGTGTCGCATGCAGCCGAAGGACGAAGAACAATTGCAGGAGAAACCCAACCTTAAAACGTTGCTGCGAACGCGCCTTTCCCGCCTGGATGTGATGCCAGCACAGCAATTGGAACAGCATGCACCCCAACTGCAGGAACCGCACAGTTTTCTAAGTAACGAGGAAACCGTTTTCTTTAATACCAACATAAGCACAGAAGAGTTTAATGCCAGCATCGCTACCTACGTGCCACATGCCACAGTCGCACTCAGCTGGAGTGCTCTGACGCGAAAGGATGATGTGCAGAGGGTTGCAAGTGGTGTACACTTTATAAAGCTCTTCAATCTCTACGAAACGGGCAGCTGTCCAGCTGTTGGAGAGGCTTTACTCAGACGTCGACCATCCACAGATGAGACTCACCATAGACGTGAGTTTCAACTGCCTGAAGATGTGGGTAACGAAGCAGCGAGTGAGCCTCTCGCCGATGATGATGTGGCTGATTTTTGGGAGCCAAACGAACATTATGTGTCGCAACGCTGCATATTGGAAGATGAGAGTTTTGCGTTGTCAGCCAGAGCCTGAAATCTGAAAACTACTTGAATTTTATCATTTTTATTCAATTTGTATCTATTTGTGTAATTGTTAACTTCATGAGCGTTCCAAAAAAACAGAGAAAAACTAAAATATTGTGTCTTTTTGCATGTGATTAAACAGATCTACATAAGCTAATAAATTGACTGTTAATCTATGTATATATAATAATAATAATACAATAACAAAACAAATTTGCATGGATTTGATGAAGGTGAAATTGGAATGAGATATGAATATTAGCTACTCCTTTGCGGAGATCCTGTAGACGATAGTGTTAAATTGTTAGTTTATTATTACTTGATTGATTTAGAAATGTGTTAATTGTACATGGCTAATAAATTGCTTAAACTGGTAACATTAAAGTATTGTTAATTGCTTTTTTGGTATATAGTATATATGAATGTATTAGGTATAAGGAATTTATATTTATCTTAAGCTGCTGACTAGACGACAATGATGTGGAATTCATTCATTCATTTTTTGGATGTGGTGTGTGGTGGCAGCGCAACGTAAATATCTTGGTGGCAGGATAAGTACATATTGAATACATTCCATCGCAGTGTCCTCTTAAGAGCGCTTCTTGCTCATGTACACGCGTCCGCACATATACAGGACATGCGTGCAGGCATAAATGTTACCCAGGGCACTGCCAAGCAGAGCTCCAATCACATTTGGTATGGGATACACCTGCCAGTCACGTCCCCAGTCCAACGGAGCCACAACGCTGCCAGCCCAGGCGCCAAGAATGCCGCCAAGAGCATTGTATTTGAATAGATGCAGAGCCGTATCCTCGCACTTGGTTATAAAATCGGGCTTCTCGCAGAAACAAACTTGGAGTGCTCCACCGCCGCCCAGTAGGAAAACGGTGGGCGACACTGTCAGCAGTGTCATCAGCAGCGACAACACAAATGTCTGTTCGTAATTAGCCAATACTGGTGCGCCCAAGATGATGCAGATAAATGCATAGAGCAGCGTACACAAAAATTGCAATGTTAGTCCGCCTAATAGTTCACGTGGAGTGAAATAGGCTGCCTTTTTTCTGTCGCTGCTTAACTGTCAGCACGCCGTCCTCGATGCGTCCAAAGAAGCGGGCCAGTATCACTTTGAGGAGCTCGCCAAAGAACACAATCGGCACGATCAGCGAGTTCCAGAAGCTGCCAAGATGAGCCCAATTTCGGCGGTATTGCATGTAGGTCATGCATATCAGTATGGTGGCCAGACTGATGGACACATGGAAGAGCTGGTGCTTCGTCTTTTGCTGATCGAAACGTGAAACCATGTTGCCAACAGGAGAAAGCACGCAAGAAAATTCAACTATTTTTTCAACTATTTACAGTTCGCTATGTGGACGTTGCCGTCAGGTCGATAGTTAAATGTAACGTAGTGATGTGTAAAAAAACAACTGTCGATTTTTTTAACATTTCATATGCTTTTTTGCTTTCTTATTAGAGCTATCGAAATATCGACTGTTATTCCACTACGCAAGCAAATCTTAAGCTTTTTAAAATTTATTTTAGCAATGAATATAACATTTTTATTTATTGCTTATATTTGAGGGTCATAATAATTACTTTTGATATTTGCACAATTGGTTTCTTATTGGAACACTCGACCAGTTACTCATCGAATAATTGTTTGCTATTTGAATTAACAGAACAAGATATGAATCAATCGATACTCAAATATCGCTCTGCTTATCGATAGCGAACGAACTATTGTATCATACTGGGCTGACATTTCATCAGCGCTATCACATAATCATTTTACACTTACACTTTCGATTCTTCACTGCTTCTGCTCTTGTTTCTGAGTTAGTTTTCTAGTTGTGCGTGTTGAATTAAAAACAGAAATGTTTACACGTGCCATACGTATGCGCTCAATGTTGCGCGGCCTCTCCACAATGGCTTCTACGTATACACGCCACAATCGCCATGCACAAAATTCAATGGTTGAGTATTTCAATGAGGTACGACTGCTGCGTTTCAAGGGAGCCGCTGCTTCGACGGCACAGACTCAGCGGTATTTTAGTCGCAAGCGTGGTGATGAGGATGATATAATGGCGGAGGCGGAACCCGAACTCTTGACGGATCAACGTGACGCACAACAACTACCGGCAACAGTTGCGGTGCCCGATGTTTGGCCCCATGTGCCAATGTTGGCAATGCGCCGGCATCCGCTCTTTCCGCGCTTCATGAAGATTGTTGAGGTTTGACAACAGACAAATAAGATGGTGTGGTATATATTACTGATACATTTCCTTTGTAGGTTTCGAATCCAATTGTTATGGATCTGCTGCGACGCAAAGTTAAGCTTAATCAGCCCTATGTTGGTGTCTTTCTAAAGAAAACCGACGGTGAAGAGGAAATCATACACAATCTGGATGATGTTTATGCCGTGGGAACTTTTGCCCAGATCCAAGAACTTCAAGATTTAGGCGACAAGCTACGCATGGTTGTGGTGGCACATAGACGCATTCGCATCACTGGACAGGTGATGGAGGATGTGCAGCCTGCATCAAAGTCAGGTAAATTGCCAAGACACTTGTAACACTGACATTGATATTGTGACAATTGCGTCGTCTCTTAACTCCCAGCGAAAATGACAACTTTGCATTATCCACTATTTAATATAAAATTACGCATCCCAGCTGAAGATCAGTCGAATGCCGATGCTGATGCCACATCGCGATTGGTCAATCGTAGCATGCGCAAACCGCGTGGACGCAATGCCCGACGCCAAACGAATAAGCGTGAAGAGGCCGCTGCCGAAGAGCTTGTGCAGCGCCAGACGCTGGAGTCACCATTGCCAAGTGGTCGCGTGAAGCCTACAGCAACGCCCAAACCACCAACAGTGGCAGCAAGTGAGACCGCTGGCGAAGCCGGTGAAGAAAACAAGGATGCGGAAACGACGCCAACAACACCCCTGTGCTCATTGTAGAGGTGGAGAATATCAAGCTGCCTGCCTACAAGCAAACCGAAGAAGTGAAGGCGCTAACTCAGGAGATCATTAAGACGTTGCGTGATATCATAACCATGAATCCGCTCTACAGGTAAGTCTAGCATTTCCAATTACATTCAAGCTATATTTATACAAAATTTCCCCATTTTCAGGGAGAGCTTGCAGCAGATGCTACATCAGAATCAAAGAGTTGTTGACAACCCCATCTACTTGTGTGATTTAGGCGCTTCCCTGTCAGCTGGTGAGCCTGGCGAACTGCAGAAAATATTAGAGGAAACCGATGTAAGAGCTCAAGGTTGTGCAAATGAAGCTGCAATTAATCAAAGCGTACTCTCTTTAGATACCTCAACGACTGCTGTTAGCACTTGCTTTGCTTAAAAAGGAACTGGAGTTGTCGCGTTTGCAGCAAAAGATTGGACGTGAGGTCGAGGAGAAGGTCAAGCAACAGCATCGCAAATATATACTCCAGGAGCAGTTAAAGGTTATCAAAAAGGAGTTAGGCATTGAGAAGGATGACAAGGATGCCATTGGTGAGAAGTATCGCGAGAAACTTAAAGACAAAACCGTGCCGGAGAGCATTAAAACTGTTATTGACGAAGAGCTGACCAAGCTAAATTTCTTGGAGAGCCACAGCTCAGAATTTAAGTAAATTTTTCAGCTTGAAAACTTTTTACTTTTTGCTAATTGTTTATTTTTTACTTCTTAGCGTTACACGCAACTATTTGGATTGGCTCACCTCACTGCCTTGGGGCGTCATTAGCCCCGAAAACTTGTGCCTTGACAAGGCAACCGAAATTCTGAACAACGATCACTACGGTATGGAGGACATCAAGAAGCGCATCTTGGAGTTCATTGCAGTCAGTTCACTAAAGGGCACAACCCAGGGCAAAATCTTGTGCTTCCATGGTCCACCTGGTGTGGGAAAAACGAGTATTGCCAAATCGATAGCACGCGCATTAAATCGCGAATATTTCCGCTTCAGTGTGGGTGGCATGACGGATGTGGCCGAAATTAAGGGACATCGACGCACCTATGTCGGCGCCATGCCCGGTAAACTTATTCAGTGCCTGAAGAAAACAAAAACGGAGAATCCCCTTGTGCTCATCGATGAAGTCGACAAAATTGGCAAGTGAGTAAAACAATCGGAATATTCAATACGCATTTATCTAACATTTGTGTTCCACAGAGGCTATCAGGGTGATCCTAGCTCTGCGCTGTTAGAACTGCTCGATCCAGAGCAGAATGCCAATTTCCTTGATCATTACCTCGATGTGCCCGTGGATTTGTCGCGTGTGCTGTTCATTTGCACCGCAAATGTCATTGATACCATACCAGAACCTCTGCGTGATCGCATGGAACTGATTGAAATGTCTGGGTATGTGGCTGAAGAGAAGGTGGCCATTGCTCGTCAATATCTAATACCACAGGCCATGAAGGATTGCGGTCTAACGGAGAAACAAATTAATATTACTGAAGATGCGCTGAATATGCTCATTCGCAGCTATTGCCGTGAGAGTGGTGTACGTAATCTGCAGAAGCAAATCGAGAAGGTCATACGCAAGGTGGCGTTCCGCTTGGTCAAGAAAGAGGGCGAGGAATTCCCCGTCAATGCGGACAACTTGACGACGTTCCTGGGCAAACAAGTCTTTAGCTCCGATCGCATGTACAACACAACACCAGCTGGTGTGGTCATGGGCCTAGCCTGGACGGCCATGGGAGGCTCTTCGTTGTACATTGAGACCTCCAGACGTCATATACGCGCCGAAAAGCCTGAATCGAACACCGGAAGTCTACATTTGACTGGTAATCTGGGCGATGTGATGAAGGAATCGGCACAAATCGCGCTCACTGTAGCACGCAATTTCCTGTACACGCATGAGCCAAAGAACAAGTTCCTAGAGCAAGAGTAAGAGCTGTTTATAAGTAAATGTCGTTGATGTTAAATATATTCCTTTTGCAGACACATTCATCTGCATGTGCCTGAGGGCGCTACTCCCAAGGATGGACCCAGTGCAGGTGTAACCATCATCACAGCTTTAGTTTCGTTGGCAACCGGGAAGCCAGTGCGTCCTGATGTGGCCATGACGGGTGAGGTGTCACTCAAGGGCAAAGTCTTGACTGTGGGTGGTATCAAGGAGAAGACCATTGCAGTAAGACAGCGATAACTCGTTGAATTTCTAGCATATATATATTGATATTATTTATGTTATTTCAGGCACGACGAAGCGGTGTCACTTGCCTTATTTTACCAGTTGACAATAAGAAGGACTTTGAGGAGTTACCCGGCTTTATTACCGATGGCTTAGAAGTGCACTTTGCTAGCGACTACGACGATGTCTTTAAGATTGCCTTTGCTGACACTAACTTGACGACTTCAGAATCAAATAACAGCACACCGGTGGCGCAACGTGAGAAGATCCCAAGCGCAGCCACAGCCTCACCTAAGACAGGCAGCTCTTAGTGGTAACCACTAATTTTAGGCTAAGCACTGGGTTGGGCCTTGGGGACAAGCAACTGTTACCAAGTTTATAGGTATATATATGTATATGTCTAGGAATATGTATTTAGAACAAAGCATTTGTTGTGTTAATGCCGAGAGTAAATTGAATGTAAATGTCAATTATTTGTTTATGTTAAATGTCTGCATTGGAGATGATCCAGTCCAGATAGCGGTCGACGCGTGTATAGACACCGGGACGACCTGCTTGAGCACAGCCCAAACCCCAGGAGACAATGCCAATGGTGACCCAACGCATGTTGGGCAACTGCACCACCAACGGACCACCGCTGTCGCCTTGGCAACTGTCCTGTCCACCCTCTGGCAGACCTGCGCAGATGACTGTGGACGGTATGTGCTCCACCATGGCAGCCTGACAATCCGATTGCTTCCAAACCGGCAAATTTGCCTAAGAGATTAGATTAGACAAGGAATTTGAGGATCACTAACTGCAGCTGTTCGCCTTACCTCCATGAGCACTTTAGAATGGGCGCCATTAAACTTTTGCGTGCCCCAGCCCATGACAATGGCATTGCGTCCCGACCAATCCTCATTTAAAGGCGGCATGCACACAGGCCAAATGTAGGTATTGAACAGCGTGGGTCGCTCGATGCGTATCATTGCAATGTCGTTCATATAGTTGTGTGTATCGTAGTCCACATGGAGCACCATGCTGGCAATGCGAAAATCACGCGCGCGCGTCTCATTCAATTGCTACTTGGATTCGAAACTTGAGTGTCAATTGTTAAATGACGGTTTCAAGACGGATTTCAACTTACATGCGTGTTGTATTCTCCCAGCCGTACAAATAACTGATCCTTTTTGATGTTCTCCAGACAATGAGCAGCAGTTAAGACATGACGATCTGTGATGAGCACGCCACCGCACCAGACAAAAGAGAAACCCTCGCGTAGCAATGCTGCCATCCAAGGCCACTCATCGGCCTCCGCTGGACGACCGCCAGTGATGCGAGGGAATTGACGCGTCGTTATGCCGCAGCCTCTTTGCTCCGGCTGCCGATTAATGATACGTGGAGTCTCCGCATCGCTTCCGCTTACAATCTGCGGACTGAAGCGAGAATTGGTCGCTTGATCCGTACAACAAATGCCAATGGCGCTGCAATAATTGATAGTAATTAACTTGAACTTGGTCTTTCTGGGGACCCAACCTTTTCTCAATGATGCACAACTGTGAGACCAGACGCCACACATCGTTCTTCAACTCCGGCATGCGACAGTAGATGATGTGGCGACAGCGTCCCACATCGCCAAGTGGCGTGCGACAGGCACCATAATCCTTGTTCTCCTACAAGTAGATAACAGTCGTCATTTATGTTAGTATATATTCACTGATTATAGTAATCCAATGATAGTGTAGGTTAATGGTTGGGGTACACACCAACAAAGGGCTGTCAGACGGAGCTTGACGTTTGTTGAGTCGATGACGTGACAGAAAATTGGATATTCCATCTATATTACTATCATTATTGGCATTAGCTTGGCTATACAACTTGTTCTCGTCAGCGCCCCACTGGAACTCGTCGTTGTCGCTCAAATCAAGCAGATCTGCGGCACGTAAGAGAATGATTACTCAAAACTATTCATTTACGAAGTAGAAAATGATACTACATATAATACTTACCAATGTGTTCGTTGGAATAGCTTTTGGACAGCACCAGCTGCCAACTGAAGCTGAGCAGAAGCACAAAACAAAGCTGCAGGCACTTCATCATAGTCGACAAGAATGTAAAACTAAAAACTTGAATTTATTCGCGAGAGTTTTGCGAAACTTTTTTAAAATTTTTATCACGTGCCGCTTCCGCTGAGCGCAATTGCGATATTATTTTGTGTTTTTTTTTCACTTTTGTTCGGATGAGTCCGAGCTGAGCGTCTCTGAGGTTCTCTTTAAGCTTGGATCGGCTTACAATAGTTCACCTTGCTATTGAACTGGTTTAAGGCGTTGACACTTTTGGTTTTTCCTTTGCGAAATTGATATGGGCATATGTGCGTATACGTAATATTTAAAGTTTTCCGACGCGTATCCAACGAACCATATGGTTCAAGCTCTCGGGAGCGATTAAGCGATGTTCACACTCTTCTTGCTTCTTTATACAAAAGTACTCACTCAGTATTATCTGCTATAAAATTTATTCAAGTTCTCGTAATAATTGCATGTTAATATTTCTCCAGAAAGTGAGCATTATCAGCTCTCACAATGCCGGTCCCTGTGCTGCTTATGCTTATGAGCAAAGTGTTAGACCTAGTTTCGTTTTCAATTCGCCAACTTACCAAAATTTAATGATGAACTGTTGTTGTTGCAAATGTTGCTCCGCAATATGCTCTACAGCCTGACATTGTTACCCATAAAGAAAATCGACGTGCCGTGCATTGTTAATTATGCGGTTCGGCGGGTTTTAATTCCATAGAAGTCATTGCAACTATTATCAAATACGAATACTCACGAGTAGCTGGTTACATTTAATTGCCTTATAACAAGGCACAATGTCAGCTATACATCAACACAATAGATAAATTTAACAAACCGGAATGAGAGGAAAATGCCGAGAGGAAGACACTGAGTGAGGCGTCTTGGAAATTGTAAATGCTATTTAATAGCACTTTCGGAAATTTAGTATAATTATTTTGATTCATATTTGTATATGTATATGTATATCTCCTTGCCATAAATTCTTCATTCCCTCATTCAGTGATTCAACATCCGTGAACAGCCCAAAACGCCAAATGCTAGGAAGTGCACTAGAACAACAAAAAACAGCTCTAGCTCTGAGTTTTATAATATAATTTAGTAATATTTCCATACAATTATCAAAATACAATGCGAGCGAAACTAGATAGTTAATTAAAAAATCATGCCGGTGTGATCCTTGATCCAGTCGAGAAAACTTGTTACACGGGTGAAGACAGCGGGGAATTCTTGACTACAATTTACTGAAGTGAATGAGGATATACCGACCTGAACTAAGTTGCTCGACTCTACCAATGGGTCACCAGAGTCGCCGAAGCAAGGTGTTGCATTGTTCGTGAAAGTGCAGAGATTGGAAGAGATAATCTCTTGGGTAAAATAAATCTTGCAAAGTTCGTTCGACATGATCTTTACTTTCGCGTATTGAAGTTTATTGGCAAGGTAAGGTTCGGCTAGGTGCGAGGTTTGTCCCCAGCCGGAAGCTATTGACTGATTATTAGCGTAGGTCTCATTACGCGACTGGATCTTCGGCAACTTAACGGGTTGAATGTCTTTGCTGTACTCCACATATGGAATGCGGATGAGTGAGATGTCGTTAGTTCTAAGAGTACCGTTCCAGTTTTTGTGGATAATAATGTCATCCTCTTTAACGATTCGCAAAACTTTGGCATAATGACGCAAAACGCTGCCCAAGAAAATTATGACTTTATGGGCACTACCGAAAAGAGTTGTGATTAGTGAACAGTCATTTAGTTAAGGACTGATCAACTTACCCATGCGTGCAGTGCGCAGCAGTCAAAATCCAATTTTTGTTGATCAAGGATCCACCACAAAACATAAATTTTTCAACTTTGTCGATAATTAGTGCGGCTTGATAGGGAAACTGTCCGGGAGAAGCGTCATGTCCGTTGATGATGCTAATATTGCGATTATTCCACAAGTTACTAGACTCAATCTTGAGCTCATCGTGAAGAACCGTTCCCAAGGCGTAGGCTAGCACCAAAGCAAATAGAACGAGCACCTTCATATTCAATCGTTCTGAACACTCTGATCATAAATATTTTAAGGAATGTCATTTATATAATGGCAAGTAAGGGTCTCCACTTCTTTATCGCAATACCTAAAATTAGTTTTTGTTATTCGTTTGATTCTGCACTATACCCACATCAATGTACAGGCATTTTATAATCGTTTTATTTTAAGCATTCAATAGTAAACATGCGGAAAGAATTTTCAGAAGTATACCACAATATAGCATCACAGATCACACAGGGGTGTCCGGTTAAAGGGCACAAACAACTCTACACAAATTTTTGAAAACATGTTTTCCTGCATCTATTTGCGAAGCCTATCTATATATGCGACTGTAATATACATATATTTGATGATGGTTCATATTTTATTGTTTTAAGAATTAGTTAGTTTATTTAGCACCCCTAATTTAGAACTTAAGATTACGTGGAATATAAATATATGTTCCCCAATAAACTTCCGCAAAAACATCTTTGAAACATTGTTACATTTTATTGCTGATATTTGTTAACTGAATACAACAGTATTTATAATACACATACATATTATAAGCAACGCAAACCAAAAGAAAAATTAAACAACCTATTTAACTTGTTTTTTGTTTGGAATTTCTACAGCGTTTGGTTAAAGAGCTCTTATAAAAATCGTTTGTTTTTTCAAATTTGTGTATAAAGATCGTTAGCTATTTTTCAGTATTTTTTTTTATCGTTTTGTTGTTGTTTATACAGATAGGTAAGTACATATGTTAGTAGTAGAACTATACATAAGTAGTATCCAAAAAGGGTCTCACAAAAATATTAATAGAGCGTGTCGTGTAGAAACCTATGCGGTATCGAAAGAGTTGTACGGTTCTCATATTTTTGTTTTTAATCTGCGGTGTAAATAACTAAATATATCTAAGTATATAAGTACATATATCTGTATGTATTATGTATGTATATAAAATCAGTACACATTCATATGCTTTTTGTATATATCTGTATATATAAGAAAACATTTACTACTAGACACACAGCTAAATAGGTTCACACATCTTGGAATAATAATATAGTAGTACTCGTCTGTTGCGTTTTATTTTTTTATTTTTTTTAACCGTACAGTTATAATTAGGTGGAGTTTTACAGGCCTTTTGTGGGATGTTTCGACTCTGTTCAGTTTCAAATTGATTGTGTTGTGCGTGAAGGTTTATTTTTTTATGATAGTTGTATGTGAAATGAGATCTTTCGCATTTTGTTGCTTTCTTTCTTAGATAATTGCTAACCTAAAGATATATAATATTGTGCTCTTTGGACTGCATTTTGAGTCATCCATATTCTCAATTTTTGTTATCATACATTTTGGGATCACATTTAGGTTTACGAAATCATAAAGTAATGCCGATATTTCAATTTAGACATCCATATAATCATATGTAGTTTTCGGGACAGTTCTGGTGCCGTTAAAGCTTTTTATTCATAATCCAGGGGAAGACCTACAATTTGTGCTTTGTTCTCTTTAGATTTGAGCAACGAAGAAAATTCTAGTAGAGTTAAGCGTAGGAAAGTTCTTGGGAGGTTTTTACTCAGTGAAGTTGGAGTTTGGTTCTATGGAACTTTTGATTTGTTACCGAGTTTTTGTATCTTCAATAAGTTTTTTAAGCTGGCAGCATATAAATTTATCAACCGAAGTTTTCATTCATTTGCTTTTCTATAGCTAAAAGAATGCCTGGAACTTTTCATATCCTAGCAGAGCGATCAGAAATATGAAGACATTATTATTCGATTGTTTTTCCTTCTGACTTTCGGTTACAATGTTCTCAGTTTAAAGGTTTTGATAAAGCTTTGTTCAAAAACAAAGTTGTATAAAAATTAGCTGACTTAGGGGGTAATTTTCTATAGCTGTAGTCATACATATATGATATAATAAATTTAAGAAATAAAAAAAAAAAAATATTTAGATGTTGCTTCTCTGAGAACTTTGACTTGACACCGACAGTTACAACAAGTCAAATATGAATCATTATAAGTAGTCTTCACTCAGCCAGGATATTGAATGTTTTGCATGCTTCTTACAGATTAATGATTTGATTATGTAACGACTCCTTTGCTGAGCTTCACATTTGGAGAGTGCGGGAAGTTCTTCTTTCTCCTTAGTCCATCAGTCGGACGCCTGCCTCGACATTGTCGGCCATGGTGACGCCTTTGGCTTTCTTCTTGCCCTCCGCCGATGGCTTCTTCTTGCTGAGCGCCAACGTTTCCTGCTCATCCTGGGATTGCTGACGTTTACCACCACCAGCTCCACCGCCTCCTCCGGTGCCATTGCTGCGCAACTTGAAACGCGTTGTGGCTGCAGCTGCATTGTTGTTGGCACAGTTGCAGATGGCATCGAAGATGCGGACCACAAAGCCACGGGCACGATTGACAACCTTACCGTTCTTAAAATCTGGTATGGCGAAACCTAAAGCGATTAGTGCCAAGGCAAGCGATTGAAAGTAAATGAAAAAAACAAGGTTCGGTGAGAGGCTTACGAGAAAAGTGCCACGAAAAAGATTCGCATGCAATCAAGCAAAAAAAAAAAAAAAAAAATTTGCAGCATTATTAACTTTTAATTATTGTTTTTAATTGCCAAGCAGCAGCAGTAACAGTTTTCTCACGCTCTATAGGCAAGCTTATAAATCAAAGCAAGCAACGTTGATCCGACGCATTTTGCGTGTCACCATGAGACTCAACGAATCCACTTCAGCTTCCAGGTGTAGCAGAAGCAGCTGCAGATGCATGTCCTATCAGCTGGTGCTTGCTCTCCTGCTGCTGCTGCCACGTTTCTGTGACGGCGTCAACATGCAACAGTTTATCCAATCGCTGGACATGATGCGAAACGGTTGCATGCCCAAATTTAAGGTTCAAGTGGATCAATTGGATCGCATACGAGATGGCGATTTTAGTTTTGAGCCCGATCAAGACTTGCAGGTAAGAAATTGTCTTCTTTAACATTTACTTCCCTATGTACTTGCCTTACTACGTCTCATTACCTAGTGCTATATGAAATGTGTTGCCCAGCTGGCGGGCACCCTGACCAAGAAGGGCGAGTTCAGTGTGTCCAAGGCTCAGGCTCAAATGCCCATCATTTTGCCTGCTGAGCTGCAGGAACCCGCAAAAGTAGCGCTAAATCATTGCAAGGATGCACGTAAGTAAAGCGATATCCTTACTAACCCCTTTAAATTGTTGGTCAGAAATTTTACTATCTGCAGAAATATATTACATAAAAATGTCCTATTCTATGCACTTTTCGTTAAACCTTTGAGCCTATTTTATTTGTAATATTTTAATTTGAAAGCTCTACCTAAGTTTTCCACTTCTCTTAAATATTGTTATTAAATCTTTAGTTTTGTCGCAAATGATGTTAAAAACTAGTCCAATGGAATTGACAACATTTTAATTTAAAAAGTTTCATAAACGGTATTTAAGAAAAGTATTTTAATATTATTATTTCTATTATCATGCAAACTTAAATATGATAAAAATTCGTAATCTTCTTAATATTTCTCTATATTTAATTATTCATAATTTGCTTTATATGCAATTTAGAAAAAAAGCTTGAAATATTATTAGAGCTGTACTCAAGGAATTCTTTCACAAAATTTTAGCTTTATTCGGATAAGACAAAGACTAAGATTCATGTATACTAATGATAAATTGCCCATTTCAGAAAAAGAACACAAGGATACATGCGCGAAGGTCTACTACATAAGCAAGTGCATGGCAGACTTTGATCGTGCCAACTTCAAATTTCCATAGCAACAAAAAAAAAAAAAATTCAATCGAAAAGGAGTACAAACATTATTAGATACTAGGGCTCTACTTACTCTGTCGTTTCTCCTTGCCCTGTGAAAAAAAATAGGTGTGTTTTCGTAAATATGTTCTTCCTCTTGCATTGTTTATAATAAATACACAGATAATAAATGATTAGCCAACCTGTTGCGATTTTTGTGCCTCTAGCGCACGTTTATTGGCCTCGGTTTCAGCATGCTGGACTACCTCATCGATGAACTCGTGCAGGACGGTCATGTTGTTGGGATTCTGTTTGAAGTCCTCAATGCGTGACTCCAGCGTTTCCGTCTCGATTTTGTCCACACTGTCCGGTGAGGCGGGCTCAGGATCCGCGAATCTTGCGTGCATCTCTAATTAATTTTTCTGTTTAATTTTAATTTTGGAAAATTCTGCTTAACGAAGAAATGGCGTTTTGCTGCAATGAACTTTGCCTTTGTCTAACACACTGAAATTGGGTATGTACAAGAGGTTTGCTTTGTGTGCTGCGTGCCGTTTGGGGTAAAAATCAATAGATTCCACTACACGAGCTCCCGCACATGCGTATTGCGTGTTGCATTGCGTGCCGTCGCTGTATCGTGTAGTTTGAGGGTTAATCTCAAGTGCTAGTTTGTAGGGTAGTTGATTCAATTGTTTTACTGTTTATTGCATATAAACGATTACACTTAAATTACTATAAGGGATGGGGAGAGACAAGAGGACTGTGTTTAAGGCTACTCCAGATGTGATAAATCATCCAGCTCGGGCGGTGCGCGTACGATTTCCGTTTCAATGATCAACGAATTGACATCCACAATGCTCTGAAATGCGTATAAACAGCATATTAGAGTTGGAGGGTTCATTTAGGGAGTTGGCAGGTACCCAGGACTGCTACACACATTATCATTGCTGCGCGACGTCAACAAACTATTTGCACTGCCGCTGACGCTTCCCGTCGACGATGAGTTTGAATTTGATGCATTCGCGCCATTCACCGAAGACGATGACAACACCACACTGTGCGGCGAACTGCCGCGTCGCACCACCTTGGGTTGTGATTGCTGTGGTGAGTTCTGTGTGACGATCACAAACTTTTGCGGCGGCTGATTGGCTTGGATGGCACGTATCTGCGGCATCGTCGCCACCACAGGGCTGCTAAAAATGACAAAGTCGAATATAAATCATTTACTGTTCTCTCTCAATGAAATACTCGCAGGTCTCACCTTTGCCTTTGTGTGGTGTTTGGCATTGAGACACGTCCAATTGTGGTGGCCGTTTGTGCAGCACTTGTTATGGGCGCCGTATTGATGGTAGTGGATGCCAGTGCCACAGTGCTGTTGGCTGGCGCATTGCGCGCTTTGACGACAGCTTGGCATAGCGATGGGCCTAGAAAGCCATAGTCATTCTTGTACTCCTCGCCAATGTCTGGAGCACTGCGCATTTGCTTCAATATGGGCGGACAACACTTCTGTAGCATCGCGCGTATGTGTCCAGCAGCTGTTTTGTCCGTGTTACTCATCGATGTGCCCAGCAGATGCGGTTCAATGCGTTCCGAGATGAATTTGAGTCGTGGTATGATAAACACTTTCACCACTTCGCCGCCTAGCTCCGCCAAACCCTCAATGGAGCCGTAGAGAGATGACAAATGGGTCATGTCGTTTTGCAAAGCCTTGCTAAATATGCTGGAAAGGAATGAAGAGCAAGTTCGTAAAGTAAACAGATGCAAACAGTTTGATTTAAATGCTTACCGCGTCACACGTGTCTGCAGATTATTCGTGAGCGTGTTGAAGGTTTTACAAATTTGAGCCATGAGACGAGAGGCAAAGTCACGCAATGCCCAGTGATTATCCAGCTCTGGACGCATGCAAAGTTGCTTGGATACAATGCAGGTCATCACAGATGGTATAAGTTCGTGCAGCTACACAAAGAATGAAAAAATTAATTCGATGCTGGAACGCAGTTGCTACTGCTACTTACGTATTTCTCGAGGAAGAGCGATGGATTGTCGAGCAATGCACGCACCATGCGCATTAAATAGATTAATAATGCCAGATTATTCTGCACCACATTTACTTTAACGCCCTCGGCAATGAACGTACACATGCGTGGCAGCATCTCGTGCAAGCCAGGATCAGAACCAAGAGACTGCAGGGCTTCAGCACGACGCGGCTCATCAGATCCCACACAAGCCTCGGTGATCTCTTTGTAGTACAGCTGCTGCTCCACGGACAACTCGTGAGTAGCAAGTTGCTTCACATGTATCGTCTCCACGTTCTTCAGCTTGTGAATTTTACCAGTCGTGGGTTTACCAGCAGCATCTTTGTTCAGTCCTTGATCTAGTTTTATGACCGGATTTACAGAGTCCACGAATTGCGAGTCTTTAGAGAGAGGAGGCGGATTCTCCGGCACTGTGGGTTGAATGCCCTCAACAACGAACCAATGGGAGCGCAGTGTCAGGTCTAGTGGTATCTTTATTGAACTGTTTGCAGTGATTTCACTTAAGTCCAACTCTTTATCCTCAGTGAAATGCAACTCGCGGCCGCCGCCGGAGGCGAAACGAAAGGGTACAAAGTCCTTGGATACAAACCCATATTGCGGTTCAATGTTGCGTATCTTGAGCGACTGATCAATATCTCTAACCGACATCTTTTGGCGCTTCGCATGGTGCATGAATTTGGCGGCATCTTGGACAATACGCTTCAATTTAAGAGACACATCTTCGGCAAGTTCTTTAGCGGCATCGTCTGACAGGGAGCCAACTCCAATGCTTTCAGCTATTACTTTCATTGATTCCGCTGATATACTAGAGCCGTATAGCATACTGCTAGCGGCATTATTTGTTTTTGACGATTTATTACTCATTTTGACAACAAAACAATGTTTTTTCCACCCACAAGCAGAAGTCGTCTTCTTCTTGCCACTGCTAGTGGTGAAACTACTACTGATTAGGGTGACCGTAAATACTTATTCACAATATATTATTCACAACCAAAAATATACTAAATAATCACACGCAAAATTCTTGATTTCAAATGCTTTGGTATTCCAAACATATTTTTTTCTTTCGATCTTGTTTTAACAAGAATTATTTTCCACATTCTAAGTGTTATTTTTTCGTAAATTTTAAGAAAATATCAATCGAATGAGTTCGCCGGCTGCATATCAAGAGTGTTACCTTTAATATACCAAAACGATATTGTGATACATAAATACTAATAATTTCCAGTGATGTGATAGAAATTGTGGTATATATTTGGAAGAAAAATAGTACATTTTGAAATAAAAATTGCGGTCACGCTGGTATCATCCCTGATTCGTAGTTTGTTTTCTTTATTTATTTCGTACCTTGTGGCTTTTTTGTTTTATTATTGAAATTATTGCATATATCTTAAAAATTTTAGCCAACGTAATGCCGTAAACAATCTAAAGATAATAAAAGTGCATATTAAATAAACAGGAATTGAATGCAAGTGCATCGAAGCATGTCGCGTCGCGCCTTTCGAACAAAGCAGCAGCAGCAGCAGCAGTGAAAATTCAACGCGAGACTGCGAAGTGAAAACGGCGCCATTTTTAGAAACAAAACAAAGCCAGAAGCAAAAGCAGAAAGCAAAACTTGAATGCAATGCAATTGAAGGCGAAAAACGTATTTGCATATGCTCAAAAAACAATTTCGTTATCGTTGTGCACAATCAATTAACGCTAAAACGAAAATATCTGAAACGTAAGTGTATTTGTGCGTCTGTGGGTGCGTGTGTATGTGTGTGTGTGTGTGTTGCTCCATCTCACGTCAACTCCCCGCCCCAAGCGTTTCATTTGTCATCGCTTGCTGCACTCTATGTGTGTGTGTGTGCGTATTTGTTTGTCACTGTGTGTTTTGTGGTTTGACCTAGTTTGATTGTCAAAAATTCTAAACGTGCTGTAATTAATGTGGATAGTTTGACATTTTGTTGTTGTGATTGCTTTACAGAGCCGTCTTTGAGTTGAAATATGAACAGTGGCCAAAATGAGGCAGCAGCAGCAGCAAAAAAGGAAAAGGTTTTCGAAACGCAGCAACGTACACAAGAATCCGGCAGTGAAAATGAGGCAAGTATCTCCCATCATCGCAATTATCTATATGTATGTATAGAAAGTGTTAAAGGTGTCTTTATAATTAATGCAGGAAACTGATTCCATTACGGATCAATCGAGTCAATCGAAGTCTACGAAATCGGCAACACAATTTAGCGTGCAACGTTCGGATACTGATGGATTACGCATGAAAATCTCCGCCATAAGAAACCCGCCCACAAGTCTCATAACCCTTAACAAAAAAACAACAGCGAACAGCCGAGAAGTTGTCGCTGAACTAGCATCGAATTCATCTCGAAAAAAGCTGACAAAAGTGCGTAAAATGAGCGACGCACCACAGCATGAAGGGAGCGGCTGCTCCACAGAAGCAAGTAACAAGAATAAGCATACGGCGAAGGACAACGACACGGCGTTGTTGCCAACAAACATTGTGAATACAACCAAAAAGATGAAAGTCAAACGAAAGAAAATTTCCACGAAGAGCGGAAGCAGCAACCTCAATAATAATAACAACATCAGTAATAACAATAATAACAACAGCAAATCGAAGCGTCCTTCTGCTGCAGCATTCAGTTCAGATTCCGACGATGATTTGCCACTTAAAATGCACATGCAACGTGCCCCACGTCTGTTGCTCACTGCTATTGGTGGTGTTGGAATGCAGTCGCAGGCCGATAACATTGGCATTTCTAGCAGCGACAATGAGTATTTGCCCAACCTGGTGAAGGCGGCCATAAAGTGTGTGGAAAGTGACACGGAAGACACTAGCAGTGTGGCAGCAGCAGCAGCTGCTAAATCGAAGCAACAGTTGCCACAATATCAGTCAACGCTCTTGCAGGATTTCATGGAGAAGACCCAAATGCTGAATCACACGGGCAGCAATGCGGCAACTTTTACAAATCCAACTACACAGCCAGGACAGGCGGCAACCAGCGAGAGAAGCTATGTGCAACAGCAGCAGCAACAACAACCACAGCAGCAGCAACGCAAGCGACGCGGTCGACCCAAAAAGTTGCAGACAACTGTTGCAGCTGCCGTTGTGGCAGCCGCTGTTGCCGTCGCCGTGCCCACCATTAATGAATCCGCCGACTCCGGCGTGATAAGCACGACGCCATCGCCCAAAATGCAGCAGGTAGCGTTGAACGACAATCCGAAGCCCAAGATTGACATGGCCTATCTGGATAAGCGGATGTACGCCACGGAGCGAGTGTTGTATCCACCGCCGCGCAGCAAGCGACGTCAGAGCAACAAGAAGGCCAACAAGGAAGAGTTGCAACTCGATCCATTGTGGCGCAAAATCGATGTCAATAAAAAGTTTCGGTTGCGCACTGTCAGCGGCTATAAAAGTGATGGCGGTGGTGGCGGAGGAAGCGGTGGTGTTGGTAGTGGCACTTCCAATACCATTTGCAGCAAAATACTCGCGGCCAAAAGTGGCTATGTCTCGGATTATGGCAGCGTGAGGCATCAGCGTCACAATCACAATTCGGGCTACAAATCAGACGCCAGTTGTAAGAGTCGTTACAGCAGTCGTAGCTGCGCCAGTCGTCGCATGAGTCGCGCCAAGAGTTGTGGCTATCGCAGCGACTGCAAGGAGTCATCAGGGAAGTCGAGTAAATCATTGCGACGTCGGAGACGCGCCTCTATGCTGAAGAGCAGCCACGAGCCAGCGTCAAATGCGTTGAGCGATGACCATGATCAGGACATATTGCAGCTGGCGGGACTTTCGCTGGGTCAGAGCAGCGAAGAAAGCAATGAGTACATTAGCAAACCCAGTCTCAAGTGCTTGCCAAGCACTAGTGCCAGTAAAAAGTATGGTGAGATTAATCGCTTCGTTACCACGGGCCAATACTTTAGTGGAACCACGAAGGCGATGACTGGCGGCGGTGCCGGCAGCGCAGCTGCCACAGCCTCAGCGGAAAACATTATGCAGAGTGAGTAGCAGCTGTTGAATGAAATCGAATGTTTGACTTTTATACTTTTTTAATTTAACAGGCAAGATGATGCTGCAGCGCAAGAATTCGATCAGCGGCGACACAATTGTGCCCAGCAGAAGTGCCTGCAAGATCAAAAGTCGACGCTCCTCGGCGGCCAGCATGTGCAGTAGCTATGTGTCGAGTGCGTCGCGAATGCGTCGTCGCCATCGCCGCAAGAGTTTTAGTCACTCTAAGTCGCTGAACATTGACTCCAAGCTGCTTACCGAGATCGACATCATTGCAAGCACCTTTCAGGCTCGTTGTCGCATACAGGATGATCGATTGACCGCCAGCAGTGGCAAGGAGAAGCTGCTGGCAGAAGCCAACAAGCTGCAGGCAACATTGACGGCACCCATAGCAAACGCATTACCACTTCTCAATGGCAGCAGCAACAGCACCATAGGCAGCAATGGCACACCAAATGCCATAAAGCCAGTGAAGCGAGCTCTGAAGAAGCGCAAGCTAAACGAGCCACTGATTGACTTTGCCATGTTGTCGGCGAGTGCGGGCAACAGCAACAATTTGAGCAACAATACCAGCAACAACAATGGCGCCAAGCGACGCCACAAGAAGTCGAGTGGTAACAGCGGTGGAAGCAATAGTTCTAGTCCCGATGATCACAAATTGCCGCTGAAGAAGCGGCATTATCTGGTCACAACGGGCGCGGATGTGTCCACCGCATTTGCCAGCAATGGGAAACTGAATGCAGAGGCATGGGCAGCAGCTGCAGCGGCTGCCAAGAATAGTGCAAGTACCAAAGCCCAGGCGCAGTTCAATGCCAAAAAGCTGACGCCCAAGAAACGCCATTTGCTCGTCAGCCAAGAGGCAGCTCTTCCTGCGGCGGCTGCAGCAGCGAGCGCATCACCGTTGCGCATTGTTGTTGACAACAATTCGATCAGTGGGGGCAAGCTGCTGGACATTAGTCCGAGTTCGTTGTGCTCGCTCAAGCAGCAGCGTCGACAGGGAGGCAAATCGAAGAGCTCAGCCGCAGCCGCTGCTGCAGGTGTTGCAACCCGGGAGTTGTCGCAGCAGCTGCAATCGCCGGCGGGCAGCAACAGTTGTCCGCCGCCCGGCATCTTTGAGCCGTCGGTGGAACTGGAGATTCAAATACCTATAGCGAAGCTGAATGAGGCGGTCATAACCAAGTCAGAGGTGGAATCACCATTGCTAGCCGCACTGGACATAAAGGAGGATGCCAACAAGAAGGAGCAGTGTCAACGTGTGCTGGAGACACTTCTCCATAAGACTGGCGGCAATCTCCTGCTCAAACGCAAGCGCAAGAAGATTAATCGCACCGGTTTTCCAACTGTGCGACGCAAGAAGCGCAAAGTTAGCATCGAACAGGCTGCATTACAGCAGGATCAACAATCGGCGGAGCCATTGCAGCCAGCGCGTGAGACTCGCAGCAGCAGCAATCAAACACCAGCCGTGGCCATGGATTGCGAGCGAGTGCCGCAAGCAGGTGAGGCAAGAGAAACCTTTGTAGCACGCAGTAGCAATCAGCGCACACCGCGTCTGTCTGTCGTGGCATTGGAGCGACTGCAACGACCTCAAACGCCAGCTAATATTACCGGTAACGGGCGCGGCCGACCACGCGGCAGAGGCAGACCTAAGATGCAGCGAGCACAGCCGACACAGTCAACGATAGAGGAGGAGCAGCCTCAACAACAAGAACAGCAGCAACTACAACAACAGCAAGAGCCACAGCAGGAGCAACAACAGCATTCTTTGGTTTTGGAGTTGCGACCGGCCAAGAAGCGTGGACGTGCATCGAAGCAGTCGGATGCTGCTGCTGCTCCCAAGCTGAAGAGGAAATTGGAGACCAGCATAAAGTTACCTGCGGGCATCGATCCCAACACTAACTTTAGCTGCAAGATACGCCTCAAGCGACGCAAAAATATGCAGCAAGAGGAACCTATAATTAAGCCAGTGCATCCGCCACCTTCCCAGCAACTACCAGAGCCGCCAATGCCGCAGTCGAACGATGAGCAGGCACAAATTGAACTGGAAGCGGCCGCTAAACGTAGTGAACGACTTGTGCCCGCCAATGAACATGACGTGCTGCCTGTTCAGGAGTCTTCGGCGCATCAGTCATTGGATTATGCCAGCTGCAGCGATACCAGCGAGGATAAGTGCAGCACGACGTCACAGCGGAAGCGCTCCAAGCTGAAGAAGAATTATCTGCCAGCCGGACTATTTTCCAATCACTACAAAGAGTTGCCGGTGGCCACAGGAACAGCTGCGACTGCGACGCCTGCTGCTGTTAAGCAGCCGAGCAAGAAACTTCCGGGTGAGTTGTCGGGGAGTTCCTTGCTACCACCACCAAGCTATTGTGAGCGCTACTTCCGGCGTGCCATCAGTGACTTTGAGTTGCCCTACGACATCTGGTGGGCCTACAGTCACGACAAGTTGCCCACACGGCATGTGGTGCCGTCGTGGAACTATCGGAAAATACGCACCAATGTCTATGCGGAGTCAGTGCGTCCCAATCTTGCGGGTTTCGATCATCCCAATTGCAATTGCAAGCCGCAATCCAGTGGCTCCTGTCTGGATAACTGTCTCAATCGCATGGTTTACACGGAGTGCGCGCCCAGCAATTGTCCGGCTGGCGACAAGTGTCGCAATCAGAAGATTCAGCGCCATGAGGTTGCACCCGGAGTGGAACGTTTCATGACCACCGACAAGGGCTGGGGCGTGCGCACAAAGCTTCCCATTGTCAAGGGCACCTACATACTGGAATATGTCGGCGAGGTGGTGACCGAACGGGAGTTTAAGCAGCGCATGGCCAGCATCTATTTGAATGATACACATCATTATTGCCTGCATCTGGATGGTGGTTTGGTCATTGATGGACAGCGCATGGGCAGCGATTGTCGCTTTGTCAATCATTCGTGTGAACCCAATTGTGAGATGCAGAAGTGGAGTGTTAATGGATTGTCGCGCATGGTGCTGTTTGCCAAGCGTGCCATAGAGCAAGGCGAGGAGCTCACCTACGACTACAATTTCTCGCTCTTTAACCCTTCTGAGGGTCAGCCCTGCCGTTGCAATATGCCGCAGTGTCGTGGCGTCATTGGCGGCAAATCGCAGCGTATTAAACCGTTGCCTGTGGAAGCAAAGGCCGGTGTTGGTGGCGACGGTACCGCAGCTGGTGCAAAGGATGCCACAAGCAGTCAAAATGGACGGCAGCGTAAACACAAAGCGAAAAAGCATGCGCAGCGTCAGCAACAGGCGGCCAAGGAGGCAGAAGTTGTTGCACGTGTGCAACAGTTGTCGGAGAAGGAGAAGAAGCTGGTCAAGCAGTGTGGCATCTTTCTGGTGCGCAACTTTGAAAAGGTAAATACCAGTTATTTAAAAATTATTATATTTTCTTTGAAATAACTTTAATGCAACTTTCCTCCCACAGATACGTCGCTGCAAGGCTAAGAGAGCAGCGGCAAAGGCGCAGAGAGCAAGTCCTACGGGAGCTGGAGACGCTGATGCATCAGGACGTCGTCCATCCACGCCATCGTCTACTTCACTGCTCGCTGCACAGATTTCTGCACTCTGCACGCCACGCAACATGAAGACGCGTGGCCTAACTCAAGCTGTACAGGATCCGGAGCTGGAGAAGATGGCCAAAATGGCGGTGGTGTTGCGTGATATTTGCACGGCCCTGGAGTCGGTCAAGATGTTTGAGCTGCTCACCACGGTAACCAGCAATAAGAAAAAGAAACAGCTTAAGGCGTCGCGACTCGACTTCAAAGCTATACAGGCGCAAGTGGAGCAAGGACACTACAAAACACCACTGGAATTCGATGAACAAATGCAACAACTATTTGTGGAAGTGCGTCAATTACATGGCGAGGATGAGATCAAGACCAAGGCATTGGAAACGCTAATGGCCAACTATGAGCAGCAGAAGTCAAACAACTATGCCCAGCTGCTAGAGATTCTTGGCAAGTCGGAGCTGCTGCATAGCTTTAAGTCGCAGTTAGAGCAGCCGCCAATTGTGGATCAACCGCAGCAGAGCAACGAGCAGCTGCATAAACCTGATAATGCAGTTGGTGCGGCCGTGCCACAGTTTGATACGTCTCAGTTGCCCATTGTTGCTGGTGATGAGGAGGATGTCATACGCTGCATTTGTGGTCTGTACAAGGACGAGGGTTTGATGATTCAGTGCGCCAAGTGCATGGTGTGGCAGCACACCGAATGCACAAAGGCGGACATCGATGCGGATAACTATCAATGCGAACGCTGCGAGCCCCGTGAAGTGGATCGTGAAATACCCTTGGATGACTACACCGAGGAGGGGCATCGCTACTATTTGTCGTTGATGCGTGGCGACCTACAGGTGCGTCAAGGCGATGCGGTCTATGTGCTGCGCGACATACCCATCAAGGATGAGGCAGGCAAAGTGCTGCCCAGCCAGAAACACACTTACGAGACGATTGGCGCAATTGATTATCAAGAGTGTGACATCTTTCGAGTGGAGCATCTGTGGAAGAACGAGGAGGGAAAACGTTTCATCTTTGGCCATCATTTTCTGCGACCACACGAGACGTTTCATGAGCCATCACGTCGATTCTATCCCAACGAAGTAGTTCGAGTCTCACTGTACGAGGTAGTGCCCATTGAGCTCGTGATTGGACGTTGTTGGGTGCTGGATCGTACCACTTTCTGCAAGGGTCGACCTATGGAGTGCAACGATGAGGATCATTGCTTCATTTGTGAATTGCGTGTGGACAAAACGGCGCGTTTCTTCTCGAAGGCTAAGGCCAATCATCCGGCATGCACTAAGAGCTATGCGTTTAGAAAGTTCCCAGAAAAACTGAAGATCTCAAAGAGCTATGCGGTAAGTGGAAATAATAATAATAAATAATTTGCGTACAATTTATATTAAATATATTACTTTTTGCAGCCACACGATGTGGATCCATCGTTGTTGAAGACGAAGAAGCAAAAGACTGATATAGATGTAGCTACAACGCGCATTAAAGTGGGCAGGCAAGAACCACGGGCAGGGCCAGCGTCAACAGGAAGTAGAAAGCAGCGCAATGCTCAAGCTGGAACAGCTGGCGCAGCAACCGTAATAGCTGTTCAAGTGCTGAAACCAACGGCTCCCAATGGACAGGTATATATTACTTTATAATCCATTAAAAAAAAGTGAAGACTATTTATCTTGTGCCTTTTTTGTAGGTGCTGAAAAAGAAGCGTTCACGCTTGGAGAACGTACTCAACACGATGAAGCTCAAGTGTCTGGATGCACAGACGGCACAGGAGCAACCCATCGATTTGTCCTATCTGCTGAGTGGTCGAGGTGCCCGTCAACGTAAAACTAATTGTACCAGCAGTAACAGCAGCAATAATAACAATTCGTCAACGCCTTGCGCCTAGTGGATGCTTAAATGTTTAGCCATGTACATAAATATCGACTTTAGAGGCATTGCGTACTATTTATACATAATTATATATATAACGAACATAATTAGCTATGTAAGTTTAGTCCTAGATCTTAAGTTGTAAAGCGCATAAAACGGTGATAGTAGTAATTCTAGTTTATAGATTGTTATGAACAACTTCTTGAGCAACTTAACATCATATATTGCAATTATTTATACAGATATTGTAATTCTTTCTATTTCTATTATGTATTGTGTATTACGTTTATGACAATTATTTATATTTATACAATTTCATGCATGCTTTTGCGTTTTTTATTGCAAAACAATACTAAGCATATTAATAGAAGAATTTTGCTTATTTTTTAAAAATTGTTTAACTATGCATTTCCAATCATTATTATGTTTTACAAAAACCTACGCCCCGTCTCCTTCTAAATAGCGTTTAGAGCATTGTTATTTTAATTTATTACGTATTATGTTATGGCTGCTTATCAAAACTACTTGAAACACAAGTAGTGAACTCAATGCGCGATTAGTTTTAATTTAAATATATTTTGGAAAAAATTGTTATCAACTTCTAACACAAATTTGAAATTAAAATATATATTTTCATTAACAATCAAACACTACAGATCTTGTATAATTCAAATCAACGTTAACTACTATGTCGATTGCAAGCAAGCTTTTCGATAACACAAGCGAAAGCTCTGTGACAGCTGGTTATCGATGTATCGCATGCGCTGAAGCAACCCTGTATTGGGGTTTCTTTTTTGTTGGCACGTTGACGAGCGACCAACGCATTGGGGCAGCACTTAATCAAAAATAATAATAAATCAATTAAAATTAGGCCAGTGCCAGAGCGTCCCATTGTGCAGCAACCCAAGTTGGATTGCGCTTGATCAAGGTCAATTGTAGGTATTACAAATAATAATAAGTTACGCCAGGATGAGTCAATACGCCAGTATTTTGCAACGCGAGTTTCCGGCAATCGACAATGAGCTGAAGGACTATGTGGAGGGCGTCCTAACGGGCAGTGTCGAAGACTTCGATACGTGCGACGATATCTTCGATGCCGTCGGCGACATTCTCCAGGGCATTGATGGTGAACGCTCAGAGGAAAACATTCGAGCTCTGTGTGATGAATTCTTCGGCATTATGAAAAACAACTCGAAGAATGTAGAGCGTAAGGTGCTCAATGCTCCCGTTAATATCGAGGAAATGGCTAAGAATATGGAGCGTATGGACAAGGATATGCAGAGCATTTGGGTGGTAAACAAGGATGGTGGTAACGTAAGTAAGAAGTGTAGTGTGTCTAAGGTGCATTTTAATTTTTGATGTTACTCTTACAGAAAGTGGACTCGAAAAAGCTGGAAAAGGCGGAAGCAAAGCTGATGCAGAAGCAGGAGAAGCGTCAGGAGGTAACCAAACTGGGTGTTGTGCCAGTGGCCGTCAAGTTGCAGACGGCAACTGCTTCGCAGGTGACCAACAAAAAGAATACCAAATTGGACCAAAAGGGACTCAATCGCTCCATGGATATCAAAATCGAAAATTTCGATTTAGCTTTTGGAGAAAAGTGAGTACAGAAATAGAATGGGTACACTCTCCGTCTTCCAATTAATGTTTCCGATAACTGGTCACAAGTGTTTCCATATTTATTTTCAGACCCTTTACATTTCTAATAAGTGGAAGGGGTCTATTAAATTAATCAAAATTGAATGAAAAAGACAACTACAATCTGCATTAATATCCGAGGCTAACTATATAACTATAACTGTCTGTCGGTTCGTATGTACACCTGACTGTCAGGAACTGTAGATAGTAGTTAGATGTTTTAAATCTTATTCTAAATATTAATTAGAAATTATTTAAAGGAAAAAAAGGAAAGGGTCTAATACAGTCTATACTTAAGTATAGCACTTTTGTTACATCTACTTGTCACTGATAGCAGACATTGTTAACATTGTTGACTGTTGCACTAATTAAAATTTTTATTTTACAGAGTTCTACTGCAAAATGCCAATCTGTTGCTATCCTTTGGTCGTCGTTATGGTCTGGTTGGTCGCAATGGACTGGGCAAGACAACGCTGTTGCGCATGATTGCCGAGCGTCAGCTGCAAATACCGTCGCATATCTCTGTGCTGCATGTGGAGCAGGAAGTGGTTGGCGACGATACTTCCGCTGTGGACAGTGTGCTCGAATGTGATACGGAGCGAACGCGTCTGTTGACCCGCGAAAAGGAAATTCTGGCCGCCTTGAATAGCGGTGTACAGGATGCAGCGCTTTCCAGCGAGCTGAGCGAAACATATGCCGCCTTGCAAAACATTGAGGCGGACAAGGCAGTGGCACGTGCGTCTGTGATACTTAAGGGTCTCGGTTTCGATGCGGACATGCAGCTGAGACCCACGAAATCATTCTCAGGTGGCTGGCGTATGCGTTTGGCATTGGCCAGGGCGCTGTTCTCTAAGCCGGATCTGCTGCTGCTCGATGAGCCGACGAACATGTTGGACATTAAGGCCATCATTTGGCTGGAAACTTATCTGCAAACGTGGCCTACAACCATATTGGTGGTGTCTCACGATCGCAATTTTCTGGATACTGTGCCCACGGACATTATTCACTTACATTCCCAGGAACTTGAGGCATACAAGTGAGTAGACAATTAAACTAAACTCCACTTCTTATTCATGTATTTAAATTGATTAGGGGAAATTACGAGCAATTTGAGAAGACCAAGACGGAGAAACTAAAGTCGCAGCGCAGAGAATACGAGGCACAATTGGCTCATCGTGCGCATGTTCAGGAATTCATTGATCGCTTCAGATACAATGCCAATCGTGCGTCATCTGTGCAGTCCAAAATCAAAATGCTGGAGAAACTGTAAGCTGAAGAATTATCACTAATCTTATAAATTCAATTAACTGACTTTAATTATGTTGACAGGCCTGAGCTGAAACCTGTGGAGAAGGAAACCATTGTGACGCTCAAGTTTCCCGAAGTGGAACCACTCAATCCGCCCGTGCTGGCCATCTCAGAAGTCTCCTTCCGTTACAATCCCACAGATCCATTGCCCATCTTCAAGGGCGTCAATTTATCAGCCACATCGGATTCACGCATTTGTATTGTCGGCGAGAACGGAGCTGGTAAATCGACACTGCTCAAGATCATTGTGGGTCAGCTGAGTACGATCTATGGCAATATTGTCCTGCATCGCGGTCTGCGCATCGGTTATTTTGCCCAGCATCATGTGGATCACTTGAATATGAATGTTACATGTGTTGGCGTCTTGGCTGAGCTGTATCCCGGCAAGCCAGACGAGGAGTATCGTCGACAATTAGGTAGTTTTGGTATTTCGGGACCACTCGCTCTCCAGAGCATAGCCAGCTTATCTGGAGGACAGAAATCACGCGTGGCCTTAGCGAAAATGTGTATGGGTATGTATTAAATAAAATATCTTACTGTAAATTCTTTAGCTAATTTGTAATTATCTTACTTTCAGCGGAACCCAATTTCCTGGTACTTGATGAGCCGACTAATCATTTAGATATTGAAACGATCGATGCTCTGGGGCGAGCTATAAATGCTTTCAAGGTGCGCAGTGAAATTATTTAAACAATATTGACTGTATAACTAAAATATTTTGCCTTTCCACTTTTAGGGTGGCGTCATTCTCGTCTCTCACGACGAGCGTCTCATTAAGGTCGTCTGCAAAGAGCTTTGGGTTTGTGGGAATCGCACAGTGCGCGCTATCGAAGGTGGCTTGGATGAATACAAGAAGGAAGTCTACAAGGAAATCGAAGCTAATAGTTGAATTTTATTTATTTTACACCCAACAATAAGTGAAACAAATTAGCAATAAATTTGTAGTATGTCAAATCATACACAAAACATGAAATTGAATCGTATTATTAATTACATACCAACATATTAAGTAAGGAATTTAAGGACTAGTCAATTTTTATTGGGAATTTAAACAGCCAGGAAAGACATCCCCTCTTTTGAATACCTGAGAAAGAAATATTGATAAAGTTTTACCCTTCAGGCCAATCGTAATGCCAAGATAGGAAATATCAGATTCGAAAAGTAATTTCCCAGATTATAAACAACATTTTCATATTTATTTAACATTGTACAATTGAGTACTCAACTATGTTTGACCTATCAACTTTCTGCGTAGTTCAAAAAAGCAGCAACGTAAGTGCAGAAGCTACATTAAGACTGTCAATGCCCTTCGCCAAAGGTATGTAGACGCACTTGCCTTTGTTGCCCACCAGCTCCATGAATCTGAAATAAGAATTGATTTAATTGTGGGTATGCATGACATTTAAAAGACTTACTTGTAAGCATCTTTGCTAACACCATGACTCTCGCCTCCGATGATGAGAATATTATGCGCTCCAATGCTTTGCAGATCTGCATAATCAATGGCCACCCCATTTTGCTCCTTCAACTTCTCCAAATTATTCTCTGCAATGAATACATGACAATCGTCGGCTGTCTCAGGTGGAATATGTAATGCCAGCTGTTCCCATTTAACATCGTCGTGAATGGGTAAACGGAATTGTCCGCCGCAACCGCCTCGCAATGCTTTCGATTCCCAGGGATCACAGCAGCCGTGTGTGACCACTACCTGGGAGCAGGGCAAGGCGGCACAGGTACGTATAATACTACCCAGATTGTTGGGCTCTCGAATATTGTCGCAGACTACAGTTATGGGCAGCGTTTCAGCGTGCGATTGCTGTTGCTCCACACCCTTTAAGGAGGGGCGTTCAAAGAGTGCCATTAATCCTGGCGGCGTCACCAAGGAGGACCAGGTCTTCAGATCATGTTGTGGCACTTTGTAGATCTTCGTATTGTGTTCCTCCTGAGCCTGTGCAACTGGTTCGCGTAGTAGGGCCAATTTATCCTTCTGACTAAAGAATAACGAGTTCATACGCAATCCGCTTTGAAGGGCTTCCGCAATAAGGCGTCTGCCCTCGATAATGATCTGATTGTTCTTATCGCGACGCTTGCGGGAACGCACTTCGGTTAGCAAAGTGCTCATCAGTGGATCCTGTAGCGAAAAAGATTTCGATTTCATTGATTGCAAGGGAAATTCAAATTGTGAGCTTACCTGCAAGGAGAGGCGTGTAAACTCCAAATTCAATTCGCTGTCCTTAATGAGGGGCGCTGGATCGCGTTTAATTTGTGGAACTGGATTTTTAGTCACTGTACTTGTTATTATGCTAGTCGAAGAGATTGCTGCTGACTTCGTGGCCGACTGTTTCTTATGTCTAGTGTTTGATGTTTTGTGCTTGCGTAAAGCGTCCCTCGTGCTCACTGGTTCATGCTTTAGCAATGAATTTTCAAATAAACTGGCTTCAATGTCTAACGCATCCTTAATTTCATCTTTTGGACCAGCAGAGCTGCTGTACCGCAACACATTGTAATTCACATTCTTAATATACGTTTGCACGGTTCGACGAAATATATTTAAAAACATTTTTGGAATTGTTTTTCGCCGGCAGTTTTAGTGCCTCAGCAACCGATTATGTTATCGATGCAATCTTAACGATTGGCACATTCACGAAAGAATCCAATCAGAATAGCTTGTTTTCCCGAGGTGGCAACGTTCAACAAGTGATAGGAGCACTTCTGTTATCATGAACAGTTTGAATACTTTTGGCCTTTTGCTTGTGCAATCATAATATAAAAATATTTTAATGAAAGATAATTAGTTGAAAGAGAATATTGGAATAATAAGCTAAATACGTTCAATAGGTCCTGTAGTTTAGAAGAAAAACATTGAAACAATATACAATTCACAAAATTGCGCCTTATATTTCTTGGTATTTTTTGTAGACCTAAAAAGTATAAATTTGAATTCAACTGGTGGTCACGCTGATTGTCGACCATTGCATAAAGTTTACCGTCCTCATCCCCCAAGCAATTGCGATTTAAAAACAACATAAAGAAGCCGGTTTTTATTTAGAACATCGCAGTCGAAACTGAGTAACAACATGCTAACTAAGCCGGTGTTAATTGCCGCTTTGGGAAAGAGTGCCTGCAATATGCTGACGCAACGTAGCATTGGCAGCACGCAAGTTTTGAGACAGGGCATTAAAAATCATATTCCCAATGATTTGGAGAAGCGCTTCTTGGTTTGGAGTGGCAAGTACAAGTCGGCCAGCGAGATTCCCGCTTTGGTGAGGTATGACATTGATTTATTATTACTAACCATTTGCCAGTTTTGTTTGTGACTCTTTTTGTTTTTACTATTTACAGTCAGGAAGAAATGGAGCGTTGCCGCAACAAAATTCGTATCAAGATGGCAAACATCATGATTGGCTTAACTGTAGTCGGTTGCGCTCTTATGGTTTATAGTGGTAAACAGGCTGCAAAGCGAGGTGAATCGGTGACCAAGCAGAATCTGGAATGGCATAATCAGTTTAATCAGGCTGCTGCCAATACAGAGGCCGCAGCTGGTGGCAAATAAATAAATATGCGACACGAAAACGTCAAATGCAACAACTGTGAACCTTATGAAAATATGTATTATGTATAATTTGATGTTGGGTTCTTCGGTGCGTATAAGTGATATTTGCAACTTTTCTTTCTTTGTTAGCTTCGAGTAGAATCCAGATGCAATCTGTTATTGTAGCACACACACAGCACTGAAATAAATATTTAGAAAATTTTATTACGAGAATATTTTTGGCTCCGACGCACATGTGAGAATTAGAAGAGATATTAAAATGTAGAAAACCAGATGCAAAGAAATTCATATTTATTGGCCATGTCTAATGTTTGATTTGCAATTGGCGATCAGTTGGGCATATAATTATTATTGCTTCACAATATGCAGTGTAAAAAAAAATAATAATTGTCTTAGAAGTTCAATGAATTTAATGGGCAGCGTTAAGAAAAGTGGATGCAATATTTACTCACAAAGTTGAAATTAAATTGTAAAATTCCTTTCATTATTATTGGTAGACAAAAGCGATAACTAAGCTTGAAAAATATCGATATTTCATTCGCTGTTACTTAAATTTTGTACTGTTATTTTTCGATAATCTTTGAGTGCTCCACTTGTGCTGTGAGCCACTGTGCATAAGTAGAAATTTCATCAACAGTGACCACCACTTGCGCCAAAAATCTGTGCGATTGCGCAGAGAGAGCAAAGGAGAGTGAATCAATGCGCGGCCCGGATTGCTGCCAGCTGTAAAGAGAGCGAGAGAGGGAGAGCGACTACGTAGTATTACACATGGCCAGTAGGCGGCTACGTAGGAGGCGCAGCTAGGTGCAGCAGCAGCAACCCTGCCGCTCTCCTGCTGGTCTGCTGCTATTGCTGCTGCTGCTGCGCGCTTTTCACTTTCCGTTCTTTCAGTTTGTCGAGAACGTTTGAACGCAACGGGACTTTTGGAAATCGTGCGTGCAGGCGAACCCCAAAAAAGCTGAGCGAACAGCAAAAAAAAAGAAAAGAGAAAAACGAATTCCAAATTGCAAGCAAACGCGCTAAGGAAGAAATGTGCAAAAAAATAGTGCAAAAATAAAAGCCAAAAGCGCGTCAAGCGAAAATGTGCGGGCAGCGTGAAAAAAGCTAAAACGAGAACAAGTGTAAAAATGTAAACTACAACACGCACACACACAACCGCACATCGCATACGTGAATGTAAGTGTAAGTGCCTGGTTGTAAATGTGTATATGTATTTGGGTATATGTGTTTGTGTGTGTGTGTGGCATAACAATGACCACAGACACTAGAGTACTACAGCCAGCAGCAGGCAGCAATAACACCAAATGCTTAATGAAATATGCATAAACTAATTGTTTAATAAAACAGATTGAGGCGGAAAATCCATAACAATGAAAATTAAACGCTCCACATGTGTGTCTGAGTGTGTATGTGTGAGCGACTTTTTTCTATACGGCTACTGCGTGAGTGTGTGCGTGCGTGTGTGGGTGGGTTAGAGTGTCTGCGTGTGTGTGTGTGGCAACATTCGTTTGCTTTTTTGATTTGTGAAAATGTGTGTATCCGCGCGAATGTTGTTGTTGCTCTTGTTGTTGTTCTTGCACGACGAGACGACACAGTCGGTCGTCTCGTGTAGGGACACCTACAAACAACACAAAATACAAGCCAAAAAGGAATACAAAATTGTCCTTGTGAAAATTCATGTTCATAATAAATGTAGACATTATAATTTAGTTTTTGTTTTTTTTTTTTTTTTTAATTTTAATTACGCTTCGTTGCGTGCAAGTGCACGGTGTTGGCCTAATTAATGTGCGCCCGCTTTTTATTTTAATGTGCAACAAACAGCAGTAGCAACAAAAAGTCATTCAACAAAAACTAGCGTTGACGGCCACGGCGGCTGTGTTGTGCGCTCTCCGTGTGTGAAAGTGAAGGTCGTCTGTAGGAGAGAAAGAGCGCACAGTATCAGCAGCAGCAGAGGCAGCAGCTAAGTCCAAACAGTCCATTTGCTGGAGCAAATGTGCGAAAAATCCTTGGCTTGGTTTTTGGCGCAACAACAAAGCCACATTAATACGCAGACACCAACACCATCCCATACACAGTGCATATGTGTGTACACTTGCTCACACACACACACATATGTATACATAGCATAATGGTTTATGTGCACGTGCCTTTGTGTCGGTGTCCTGCTTGCGTGTGTATGTGTGTGTTGATGACGCGCTTGATGCACAGCAGCTGCTGCTGCTGCATTTGGCTTTTACTTATTGCTGCTGCCGTTGTCGTTGCCATTGCCGTTGTATTATCAACACAGATGGAAATCCCATGAAAGCTTTAAACTATACTTAGGCGTAACGGTCGTTTTTTTGCGCTAGTTTTCAAGGATTTTGCAAAGTGTTGTCCACATAGTAACCATTTAATATTAGCAGCATGAACATGCTGATAAGCACTTTTACTTTCACTCGGCTATTTTTATCAATCATAGAAAAAAAAAAACACTTTTATAGGAAAGAAATGTGTAATTGAATTTAATATTCTGAATATATTATTAATTAAAATTCAGTTTTAAGGCCAATCATGAAAGAAAATAAAGTTTTTGTTGTTTTTTCCATTTTTTTTTGTTTTTTTCAAGAAAGAGATAAGTAATTTAATAATCTAAATAAACTGTTTGGCTAGACCCTTTCTTTTTAGCAATCATTCGTACTCTTAAGTTTACTTGGTTATTTCTGGGGCACGAACAAACTAATTATACAAATTGAAATTCTAAATATAAATTGAATAACGTAACTAATAAGTTTTTATAAAATTAAATTCTTGTACTTTCACTTAGTTCTTTCTGCGACCCAATTAAACTATTTTGATCTAAAATAATTTAATGTAATATATTCAATATGAATAAAGAAACTTAACTATTTAATTTGCTTTTAAAGACTTTTTTTTAAAGTAAATTCTTTTACTTTTATTGGCTATTAAATGCGATATAAACAAATTATGTTTATCAATGTGAGAAAAACGCTTCACGCAAGAAACAATTTATATTTTATAATTAAATTTTTAGACCATTATTAAAAGAAAATTCCATGCAATAATTTGCTCATTAAATAATGATGTTTTAAATATTTATATGTAAATCAATAATCGATAATTAAAATTACAATTATCATTATCATTATCAATAAGATAAACAGATTATATTTTCTAGCTTACTCATAGGTTTAACATCTAAATCACAATAATCATTTAGCAAACATTATCAATAAAGTAAACATAAATATTTTCTTCGACCTTCCGTACTAAATCTTTTAAATTACTCATCGATTCAACATCTTCAAAAATTTGTTGTGCTGTTTACTCAAGAAATTTTCATTACGCTGTGATTCTGTATTTAAATTGTTTTTTAGTTTGGCTAATAATAAATAGACCATGACTTCTTGCACTTTTTCACATTTCATACAATATTTTATAAATAAATCATAAAATGTGCTCATAGGTTGTTTACAAAATAATTGTGTGTGGTTCAATATTCCAGCACAACCTTGAAAAATGCCCACGAAAAAAAACATAAACATAATTATTGTTTTTGCCATTACTCATATTTCATGCGGCGAACACAAATTCTTCACAATAGTAATTTAAAACAAAAAAACACTTAACCAATAAATTTGCTAAATATTGTAAGCAAAATTGGCGAACAAAGAGAATTCAAGAACAATTCTGCGAAGGTGGGAATATAAATCAAATTATTTGTTTAGATTTGTTTTTGCAAATAGTTAAAGTTAATAGATTTGATTATGGTTGATGTTTATGAAATGTTTTAATCGTACTTGAGATGCTTCTCCGATTGGATTTAATGCTCATTGAGACTGCTTGACAACCCTGAATTATATCTGCCGCGCTCACACACACACACACACACACACACACACACGCAAGCAAACAAACACTTCTGGTATGTAAGCGTTTTATACGTAGATATAATCACATTTCACGCATGAAAGGCTTAGCGAGCCTACATAAATTACGCCATTGCCTTGGCCCTCCTCTTCTCCTTCCCCTTTCTGTCCCCCTCCACACATACTGCATGTTATCCTAGTTTGGGTCACTAGCACGTTTTGGTTTCGGTTTCGGTTTCGTTTTCATTCGGATTCGCCTTTTTCAGTGGCGCGTTAAATGCGTACGTAAAGTTTTTCGGTGCTGTCGATGCGTTCCACCGATAAGCACAAATATACACTCACCCACCCTCACACACACACACACACACATATGAGTTTTATGGCTCTTGCAATTAATTCGAATGGCCGATTGTAAAATCCAATAAGTTGCACTTGTCCTGCCCACTGATTCCCAATGGGGGGAATCGTCCAGCATCGTCTGAGGTGCCTATCTGATTGTCGAGCGTACTACGCACGCAATTTAAATAATACATCAGCTTTTGGCAATCGAATGTGCTGCTGCCTGGCAACAACGTGACGTATACGCAATGTTTTAAATTAATAATAAGCATACGCAACGTTGGCCCAATAGTAACGAAATGTGGCTGATTACCTCAATTGACACAATTCTCACCATAGTTTTCAATAATTCAGCCGAGCGTTTTCTTTAAGGAATTCGAAATTGTGATCAACACATTTGTCTGGCTGGAATTCCGTATTGAATTGGGATTCATCAATCAAGCTATCGAAACTGTTGTTTATTACGCCTGGGTCATCAATTGTCATGTCCTTACTTAGAAATGTCATTTAGGCCTGTTTATAAATGATGAATCAACATTCTAAATATCAGCAATGAGCATGGTTTTGGTCTGGGCAAAAAACAAAAAGAAAACAACAGTGGAAAGAACCGAAAGGAAAAAACCCCACCTCAATTGAGTTGTTGGGCCACTGGAGAAATGGATACATAAGCGCTACTTAAGTAACCCGGACGCAAAATTATAAAATGTTCATAAGTCCCAGAGACAAACAGCAAAACGTTTTTGATGTTGAGCCGACAACGAAGAAGATGCCACAACCAACAACGACGACGACGACGCAACGACGATGGCGTCGACAACGAGGCGAAAGACGACGACCCACCGAAAAGCAAAGCAAAGAAATGAAACGAAACGAGAAAAGAAAAGAAAAGAAAAGTAAAGGAAAACCGCCTAGCGACCCAAACCCCAGAATCAACCACCCATATCAAAAAGTGCCGCCTTCCCCTTGGGGCCTCTGAGCAGGCGCAGTCTCGGCTCTCCCCAAAAAAAAAAAAATATAGTCTCGTTTTTTTTTTGCATTTGGAAATTTTCAATAGTTTGGTTATACGAATGCCGCCAACGCAGAATCCAACAAATTAAAACATACACAAATTGGTTGTAAACAAATTTGGAAGCAGCAGCAAAAGCAGACGGATGGATTTTGGCTTGGTTTTAGTTGCGTTGTTATTGTTTAAAAATAGAACACAACTGAATGTAAACATTGTTAACTTAATGTCCATAAAAATACAATATTCTCGAATGCACACCCTCCAACCCCAACCCCAACCCCAGCCCCAACACTCGCACTCGTCGTTGTAATCGTAAAAATGCGTTTATGAACTGAAAGCAATTTTTAGTTTCATTTTTAAATGTTGCACTGTCCCCTTTTCTTCTTTTTTCCAATATGGCTAGGGATTTTGGCGGTTCCGGTGGTCAAAATGTTGGAAATTGCTGCCGTTAGAGAGAGGAAGAGAAAGAGAGAGAGAGCGAGAGTGTGTGCGTGCGCGAGAGAGTCAGCTACAAAGAGACCAAGAGAGAGAGAGTGACAATCTGAGTGGGAGAGAATAAAAATAAACGCTAGTTGCGGAGCAAAAACCAAACTCATAATAATGCTGGTAATTGGGTCCCTCGAAAAAAAGAAATGCACAGGATTTCCGTAGATTTTACGTGTATTTTGTACATTAATGCCTAACTAGCAGCCGAATGGATGCGAGAACGTCACATGAAGAGGGGCTTCAAGAGGTGTTGGTTTGGGGCTGGTAATGGTAATAGGCTGTGCGCAGTACTCGACAATAACAAAATCTAAAAAAAAAATGGAAAGAACAAAAACAAAAGCGTCGCGCAAAAAATAAAGCTAAATAATAATAGGGGAAATGATAAAGGCAGAATTTTTATCTCAAGTTAATATGCGAATTGTAAATACACTTTAATTTTAGATAAGCTTCAAAGCCAAAAAATAAAATAAGATGAAAATTATTTGGTTGGAATTTCCATTTTTAATTACTATACGAATTGTAAATTAATTTAATTGGGTTTAAATTTGATCTGTTGAAGTCCAAATGAAGTAACAAAGTTTCTTTCGTGTTTGCTCTATATAAATTTCATTGCAAAGAACTCATTAAAATAGTTTAGCATACAAATGAAATTAACACCTCTTTAATGAGAAACTGTGGCTTCAAACGTCATGGTTATTTCTAGTATTATAATAATTGGCAGTGAAAACTTGGCTGCTTTTTATTTGAAAGTTGAATTGGCGTTAAATATTGTATGAAATATTAGACGAAAAATATAATATTTGATTTATTGTTAACATTTTAAAAGATAATAATAAGATAATTACATTTTACATTTAAAAGTATACAGTTAACTATACAAATTTTATTTATTTTCTCACTGATAATTCTTTGTTTTTTTCCTACAATACAATTATTTATCTTCATCGATTTTAAAAGCTTTTAATTTTTTTCTATTTTCATGTTCCTATAATTGATATTGTTTTGTTTAATTTAACTTAAATATATTTTGTGGTAAGCTGATTACTTTTTAATGGATAAACAATTAAATACAATCTCAATTACGCTCAAGGCAATTATTAATGTTGACTTTCGGGAGGTAGAGCTGAAATCAATTTTATAGCCTCCCATTGAAAGATAGCGCAAAATGTTTGCATGACTGCCATCAATTAAATAGATCTTCTTTGATTTGTTTATTGTTGTTCTATTCATAATTGCGGTTTGGCAATTGTTTATGTTTTATGGACGTCGCAAAACTCAAGAACAAGTCAATCACCCCGACCATTTGAACTCTCTCTTTCTTTTTTTCGCGTTTTCTTTTCGCTTTCTTTGTTTTTTTCGTTTTTGGCAAGGGCGAAGACAAATTGTATACAATGTTGGTTTATGGGCGCGCGGTGCGAATGGATGGATGTGCATCATTATAAAAACGCTGGGGCATTGTTTTTAGCAGATGTTGTTGTTGGTGTTGCTGTTGTTGGTGTTGGTGTTGACTGTGCTGCACTCTCGGGTTGAAGATAGAGCAAATTTGTAGCATAACCTTGAGACGCAAAATGTGCGAAAAAATAAAAACAAATAATTAGGCGGGGGCCAAGCGAGAGTTGTCTCAAAAATAAGCTACGCAAATAATTAATGAAGCTTGCAAAAAAAAGGACATGTGGCGCCTTTGTTTAAGTGAACGGAAGTTCTTCCTCTCTTTACTCTCCTTTTTCCCCGGCCGGATAGAAATCTCACACTTTCTGTTGGCTAGACTGTGTGTTAGGTGTTGTGTTTGGGCTGCTGAGGCTGGCTTTTGCCAACCATTTGATGTTTGACAATTTATTTTGATGGCCCACAACACGCACACGTCAATTCAATGTGGTTGCTGCTGTTCTCGATGTTGTTGTTGTTGTAATTGTATAACTATAGCCTAACATCGGGCGCCGAGTCAACGACGTCAGCAAGGCGACGCGACGTCAACATCAATGGAAGAGAGCAAAGCAAACGGCATTGATTAATTTCCATTCGGGGCACAGTAACCGACCGAAAGCAGCAAGGTCGACCTATGCCAGCAAAATTGTTGATAGGATAATGTGGCATTAAAACATTAAGGCTGCTGCGGGGAGTTCGGAAGCAGAGAAGTGGGCAGAAGCGGGAGCATTGGGTGATTCTATTTGATTGAGGCGTTGAGGTAAAGTGCCACAGCAGCAGCTAGAGTGCCTCTGTATGTGTGTGTGCGTGTGTGTGTTTATGCCGAGCTGTCAGTCTATCAACCGTTGAATCTGTTTGAAGAGCGTGTCTATGCGTATGTGTGTGTGTGTGTGTGTGTCAAATGATGTGTACATTTATGTGCGCTGATTTTGAGTGATAAGCGGGTGGCGATTGGACACTTGGAGCTGACGACATCTCCTCACAGCGTAAACTACGAGCATAAAATGCAATTACTTTATTACATTATATCGAATATAAAAGCAAAGTCAAGACCCCGCCCCCAAATGCTAAAACAAAGCTAAACGAGTTTCGTTTGCCCAACTAAATGTCCTTGTGTACTCGTATTTGCTTTTTACAGAGGGAAGCTGTTTGTCGCTTCTGCTTTAGGGCCAGATTGATTGATCTAGGATTTTATAAAACCAAAAACTGTATTTAAATAAAAGCAGACTTAAGAAACTTTTGCTGGGAATTCAGTGACTGAGTGTAGTTTAAGTTATTTAGATTGTAGTCTTTAAGTTATTTAGATTGTGTGTTTGAATTCAAAAATCAATAAACATATTTCTCACTTCATTGAAACCCCTTTATAATCTAATAATTTTAGATTACTTAATAATTTTCTGAATTTAATTACTTTTATGAAAACAACAGTATTCCCTATTTTCAATACTTTCAAAAATAATAAAGCAACATTCTGCAAATGTTTCTATAAAATGCAGAAATTCAGGAACAAAATGTAGGCGACTCGTTTTGAATTATTTAAAATCTGTGTTTTGAGTTAAATTATTTTAAAATCAGTAAACAGATTTCTCAGTTCATTAAAAAATATGAATATATATCTTGGGCTAGAACCTCGTTTATTTAAAATTACTTTATGGTTTTCAGAATTTGTTTACTTTCATTAAAAGAACATCTCAAATAAATATATTCAAATTAATGCATAAATAACAACATGCTTTGATTCAGTAGCAAATTGTAGTCTATAAATTTTAAATTATTTGAAATGTGTTTTGAAGCATTTCATTTCAAAATCAATAAACAGATTTCTCACTTCATTGGAAAAGTTGATATTTCTTGAGATGAGTTTATTTGCTGTGTGATTGGTAATTTTATTACCTAATAAATTTGTTATTGATTTTGCGCTTTTATTAAAAATGTGAGTATTTAAATAGAATTCCCTATTTGCAATACTTACAAAACTTTTATTTCACAAATATAAAATAAAAATTCAATTCATTAAAAACAATAATGCCCAGAATTATGACATAAACTTGGATGGCTATAGACTTTACTTTGTTAATAATTGAATGTGCAGTAAATTAAATATCTTATATACATATGTACATATCAATTTCCAAATTAGATTTCACAATTTCTTATATTATTATGCATATGAATTTAATTGAATTTAAATTTTAACATAAGATATCTTTAATATATCTTTCAATTGTTATTTGCATCTTGAATTATTCCAAAGCTCATTTCTATTCTAATAATATCCGTAGATATCCAATCTCCGAATGTATCTGAATCTGAATAAGTTCAGATAATCTAACATATCTTTTACATTTTTAAATTATATGTTTACCTTCATTAAATTTCTAAACACATTTCTATTGCAATAATAATTTTTAGATGTCTGTTTACAGAATGTACATGAACTCTGCTAAGCGTTAATTAATGTTCTGTTATACTATGGCATTAGATTTAATGTTACGACATTCCCGTGGCTACTTTCCGCTATATCAATTTCAATCTGCTTCGTTTGTTTTCGCATTTCCCATTTTGGGCTGTGGGTGAAAAGAAAACACTCTAACACCTGACCTCGGGTAGCACAGGTCAAACTTGCGTAACCTTAGCCGAAAAGCCATTACCTATTAACGGCATCGAGAAACGGCCATCAAATAACTAATAACTTCTAATGGCATTTGCCATGGCTTCGACTGCGACAACGAATGAGATGTTCCTTCGGTCTTTGGCTCCACGCACCTAAGCTATAAAAGCCACATTCTTTACTCCCCGCACTCCGCACTTCGACAGTTTTAGATCTGCATTAATAATAATATTTATAATCCATTTGACAGCGCCCATAAATATGCAAACACTTCTTCCCCCGTTTTATAGAATTCAATTCACAAGTCTCGCTCGGATCGATTGTCAACCAACAACAAGAACAATAACAATAACAATAATAAGAACAACTATCGTGCCAGTCATACTACTCGTAAATATTATATAAATCAGAGAGCCACATTATATGGAATTGAAGAGCACGCCAGCAATGTGACATTTATGGAAACAAATGACTTTTTGTCAAACGACTCAAGACAAATGCCACAACGTCGATTGTCCGACGAGGAGGGGGGGAAAATTCCTAAAGACACTCGAAGAAGCGAGCCAAAATAATGTTTGCGTTTTAATTGTAGTTGGAAAATGACTTTGGGACCGTTTCGGGGTGTTTACTGTGTAGAAATGCACATAAATTTTAGTACGAAAATACGCCAAGAACAGCACCACCCAACCACTGAACCACTGAACCATCCAGTCATTAAACACCACCCACAGCCCAATACAAAAAAAAAACGCCAACGCTCTCAGACAGATGGAAGCCAGTCGGTTGATTGCTCAGTTTCAGTTGGTCAGTCAGTCAGTCAGTCAGTTGGTTGGTCGATAGATTGGTTTGCTTGGTCGATTCTTTTTTGGGGAAAGTACAACAGACTCATTAAACTGGTGGCGAGTATTCAACGATGTTTGCTGTTTGGGGGCAGCTGTGGCCATTCTCCTAGCATGTGCATGTGGCTCGTTTTTAGATGTTTAGACAACACAACTTTGAATGTTGGCGTCTTGTCTGCATTATGAGGATGAGCTGAAAACTCTGCTCTGCTCTATTCCGTTCTGTTCGAAAATCAACAATGTAAACAAAAGCCAGAGCATTTCCCCCGGAATGCTCTTCGAATGTTTTTTTGAGTTTTATGATTCGATTTAATACATTTGTTAAACCGGAAATGCCAAAAGATTTTCCCAACCGATAGCATAAAAAAAACTGTGTTTGTTGTATATTTCATAAAATTTCATTTCAGGCATATGCAAAAAACACAAAAAAAAAAAAAAAAAGAATGAAAGAAAAGGCGCCATTTATTGCTCGACACGTGTTGAATGTTTATCGCAAATCTGGATCGTTTCGCTAAAAAGAATTTACTGCGAGTATTTTTTTTGCTGAGTTTAAGTATGTTTAAATCTGCATAAAATGGAAATCAGCTTTTCGCTTTTTATGCGACGAATAGTGTGGGCAGTTTTGCTATTTACGGATACAATCTTAACTCTTATTTTTGTTTGTGAATTTATAGAACAATTTTAAAATTATCCTCTTTAAATATTCAAAGGGGTGTGAGTTTCATATAGACTCAAAAATGTGTTGTATTTTCCATAACTTTTCTTTTCACTTTCGCGTTTTACCAACTATAACTTGCTTGTCTATAATTTAATCAAGACGCTAAAGAAAATTTTGTATCGTCATTATTATTTATTTAGCTAATAAGTGAACAACATAAATTATGATTTCAAAACAATTAAATTATAATTTTGAATCACCATTAAATTAATAATAATTAATTACTATTTCTTAAGCAATAAAAAATTGCTTATTATTTTTACTTATTGCTTACAATATATTTAAAATTTATTAAGAATAAAAGATTATATTTTGGGTGTCAGTTTAAGAACCGTTCTTAAATTTCAAAAGGATTTCTTATACGACATTCTGTATTTAAAAACTGCTTTATTTCTGTTTAAGTGAGCAAAAAAGGCAAAACCAACAGTCTTTTGATTTCTTTTATTGAATCATTATTAGTACTCTTTATAATTCAAAATTAAATAACTAATGATTAATGATTATTTCTAATACAGTAATTTAGGAAATAAATCATTAATATTTTCGTCAGCTGTTTCGTTTTAAAGCGTTCTTTATTCAATACATAAAAAGTTGCTAAGAATAAATGATTCTATTTTTGGTGTCAGTATAAATACACTTCGCAAATTTCTAAAGGATTTTCGCTTGCGTCATTTTGTATTCCTCTCTTAGATTCCTTCTTTATTATTGTCCATGCAGTTGTACTATGTTATAATTGTTGACAACTCTTTTTGTTTACTCGAGTGCTGGAAATGCTGGCGTGAGGGCATTTCTATAATTACATTGCTTTTTCATGTTCTGGATGCGAAGAAACCAAAAATTGCACAATGTTTACATAAAGTGGCATTCCGAATCTGCCACAAACACACACACAGAGTGCGTGGGTGACACTTTGGGGCATTGCGCATACGTATTTGTGTGTGTGGGTTGTGCGAAACTTTTCCTAATGTGTATGTGTATAAGTGTGTGTGCGAGTGCGAGTTGTGTTTTAACTTATTGCGAAACTTTTTTTGGCAAAAAACTTTGTATTATTTATTCTGTTGTTGTTCTTCTTCTTTTGCCAATTGCAGTGCTGCAGCACAGAGAGAAAAAAAGCAGAGAAGCGACAGCAAAGCAAAGCAAAGCAAAGCAAAGCAAAAATTTTCCATTTCCTCGACGCGCACAACAATAAAGCGAAAATGACAGCAATACGTTTAAGCAATAAGAAAATGCTTGGCCAGCAGCGCCAAATGACAACACCAACAAAAGCAACAACAACTACAACAAGACAACATCAATAACTCAAGATGAAATGCAAGGAAAGAATAGAAGCGACAAAGTAAGCAAAGTGAGTTAGAGGAAAACCCAAAAAGCAGAAGAAGCTGAAGAAGAAGAAGCAAAGAATTACTACTTTACGCAATCAAGCAAGTTGAAATAAATTAAGCTAATTAAATCAAAGAAGCTGCCGTTAATGTGTGAAAGCTTTAACTAGAACTAAGTCCAAGTGAGCCAAAGAAAAAAAAGAGAAAAATTTCAAATACAAGAAGAGCAAAATCAAGAGAAGCTCAAAGAGAGAGAGATCAGAGATCACAGTGAAGCCTCCATTGACCGCCGAATACCTCGTGAATCGCTTCGTCCCACCATCCCTCCTCCCACACAAAGAAACAAAAAACAAAAAAACCAAAAAAAAAATACGCCCCGTGATCGTCTTGGGACACTGAAACATTCCACCACACAGTATGGCCTCGGTCGCCGCTTGGCTGCCCTTTGCACGGGCGGCGGCCATCGGTTGGGTGCCGATTGCTACGCATCCATTGCCACCGCCTCCCATGCCCAAGGATCGTCGCAAAACGGACGACGAGAAGTTGCTGATAAATGTCTCCGGTCGCCGGTTTGAGACCTGGCGCAATACGTTGGAAAAATACCCGGACACGTTGCTCGGGTCGAACGAACGGGAATTCTTTTACGATGAGGATTGCAAAGAGTATTTCTTTGATCGGGATCCGGACATCTTTCGGCACATACTCAACTATTATCGCACTGGAAAATTGCATTACCCGAAACACGAATGCCTCACCAGCTACGACGAGGAGCTCGCGTTCTTTGGCATCCTGCCGGATGTTATTGGGGATTGCTGCTACGAGGACTATCGCGATCGGAAGCGTGAGAATGCTGAGCGCCTGATGGACGACAAACTGTCGGAGAATGGTGATCAGAATTTACAGCAGTTAACCAACATACGCCAGAAGATGTGGCGTGCCTTTGAGAATCCACACACATCGACCAGTGCGCTGGTCTTCTACTATGTCACCGGCTTCTTCATTGCCGTCTCCGTCATGGCCAATGTGGTGGAAACAGTGCCCTGCGGCCATCGGCCCGGACGTGCCGGCACCTTGCCCTGCGGCGAACGCTACAAAATCGTATTCTTCTGCCTGGACACCGCCTGTGTGATGATCTTCACCGCCGAGTATTTGTTGCGTCTCTTCGCGGCGCCCGATCGCTGCAAGTTTGTGCGCAGCGTGATGAGCATCATCGATGTGGTGGCCATTATGCCATACTACATTGGTCTGGGCATCACGGACAATGATGATGTTAGCGGCGCCTTTGTCACGTTGCGTGTGTTCCGCGTTTTTCGCATTTTCAAATTCTCCCGCCACTCGCAGGGTCTTCGCATCCTCGGCTATACGCTCAAGTCATGCGCCAGTGAATTGGGCTTTCTGGTCTTCTCACTGGCCATGGCCATCATCATATTCGCCACGGTCATGTTCTATGCCGAGAAGAACGTGAATGGCACCAATTTCACATCCATACCGGCGGCCTTCTGGTACACAATTGTCACCATGACGACGTTGGGGTAAGTAAAGTATAAGATGTAGTCAAAAATTATATATAGTTTAAAGAGGAATTTTTAGAGAGTTTATTAATGCTTTAAGAGGAGGTAAAACAACCTCACATAAACCAATCCTTAAAACTTTAATGAGAATAGCCTTCAAACTTAATCAACAACTTTGAACTTCTTCTCTTACTATTTGAAATAGTTGTAACTTATTCCCCTCACATCATCTTCATAAAGTAACTAGTTAGAAAATTATTTCCCTCCCATGATTTTCTTAAACCAAAAAGTTTGAAAATTAGTTCCGGCGCAATTGAATATAAATGCAAAATTTTCGACATTACACATTCAAGAAATCCCACGCGGCTATTTCTCGATTGCATAGTAAATTTTCTAGGAAATAAACTGTTTACTTGCAGTGTTCATGGGGGATTTCTCCTAAGAAAGCTTCCTCCACGGAAATTCCAACAAATGTCACCCCCTTCCGGGAGGAATTTTCAAAAATTCCGCTTTTAGTGCGCACTTAAGAAAACTGCAATATCTAGAGAATTCAGCTAGCTATTTGCAAGTAGTTCAGTCGGTAAATCAATGTAGTATTTTATATGTTCAAAATTATATTCCGCTAAGAATTAATGTGTCTTTGATTCAGTTGGCTAAAACCGTAGAAAAGTGCTACATATACGGTATAAATCTTTACTGCCGAGGCTATGAGCTGAATGGGCAATAAAAAAACTTTTTATTGACTTCTTCATGCTCATACATATATCATTACTGACCATAAAGCTGATACTATTTTTATGTTTTGAATTTCGCTAGTAGTTGAATAGCTGCTGTAATCAATGATAATAGAGGGCCTTGGATTAAAAGATTTCAAATAAGCTTGACCTGAAAAGTATGCAACACATATTTTTATTGGAAAATGGATGTATGTACAATTCAGTATTTTAATTGAAAAATTAAAAGGTAAAGTAATATTTGCTAGTGTAGAAGTAGAAAAAACATGTAAAGAAGTCGTGTGTGATCGTCTGTCAAGTTATTGACTCTGAGATACCCGATACTCCTTATCAATTAAAGCAAAATAGAGAGCCCTATTTGGTATATAGATATACTATTGCGTTCAAAATATACTATAGAGTAGAAAATGAACCAGCTTGTCAAGCTCAACTACAGCCAAATTTTTACCCTATAAAAGAATTTCTTAAATAACTTCTTTTGGCCAGAATATAATTCCTACTTAAACAGCGTAAAAGAACAAAAAATGGAAATATCATTTTATTTCATTATTGAATCTGACAGCTTTACGAGTTATTCATTAAGAAATTCATTGCATTTTGAAATACGATTTTTCATTTCGATTCCTCGTCTTTCAGCTACGGTGATATGGTGCCGGAGACAATAGCTGGCAAAATAGTTGGTGGTGTTTGCTCGCTCAGCGGAGTGCTGGTCATCGCCTTACCTGTACCTGTTATTGTATCGAACTTCAGTAGAATTTATCACCAGAACCAGCGCGCAGACAAGCGTAAAGCGCAGCGGGTAAGTTGCATCCCATGCATTCAAGCGTTTCACGTTTTAATTGTTTCGCTGTAAATGCAGAAAGCACGGCTGGCGCGCATACGGATTGCCAAGGCATCATCGGGAGCTGCCTTTGTTAGCAAGAAGAAGGCGGCAGAGGCGCGCTGGGCTGCACAGGAGTCGGGCATTGAGCTGGATGATAATTATAGGGATGAGGATATCTTTGAACTGCAGCATCATCATTTGTTGCGGTGTCTTGAAAAGACAACGGTGCGTATACTTAACATATCGATGTATTCTTTCTAGGATTCTCTTCGCAGGACAGCAACGAAACGTGAAAAGAAAAGAAACGCAACGTGCGATATTTGATTTATTGTCTTGATTTCTTGTTTTTTTCTCTTGTTCTCGTTCTTGTTTTCATTTACATTATTGATTTATCAGATGTCTCTGTTTTGTTTTCTATGTGTTCTCTTTTCGACAGATGTAGCAACATTTGAACATCTTTCTAGTAGAAAACAATTCTCACCTTTGCCTCGTGCTCATTAGGCAAGCAATGACAAGCCACACAGCAACATGAACAACTGCAACTATACCAATAATTTAATACTACATATATAATTAATGCACAATATAAAATATTAAAACAATAAGAAACGAGGGACAACACAAATCAACAAATGTTGTTTTGTTGTCTTCGATCCTGAATAAAGTTAAATATTAGCATATAATTTAGATACATACACATACTAAACACGCATAAATACGAGTACTTACAACTATATATAATAAAAAAAAAAAGCATTTGAATAATTTAAACATAGAAAATGGTGTGCGAAATTCTACAGTTTATTTTCATTTTGTACATTTTACATTTGTATTCAATATAAATCGCAAAAATAATATCTAGAAATAATTTAAAATTTGTGTTTTGTGTATTTTATTTTCGTTGTTGAGTTTCGAAAGATTTTCCATTCGTATCATATTGTTCACATGGATCGAATTCCAAACAATATACGATTATAAATCAAGCAAAAACAATCATACGTACTTATGACTCCTTTCTATAAATATCAAAGAGCGAAACGTAAATAAATTCGTGTTGCAAAGTAAGTGCTTTCGGTTAGTACTTAAATGCCATTCTTTTCGCTATTTCTTTCTCTGTATCTATCTCTAACTCTTTCCCCCCTATCTTCATCTATCTCTCTCTTCCTCTGTATTTCTTTCATTTACGCGTACCAATTAAGTTTTACGATTTTGTTGTTCGATTCTAAAGCAGCAAACGATTTGTGTTGAAAGCTATGCGCTGTGTTCTGTTTTAACTTAAGATTTTTTAAGTTCTTTTAATTGGCAATTATTGAAGAAATACAAAAAAAAGAGAATGCTTAAAAAAGCACCCAGCGAATGCTATAAAAAAGATCTGAAAAAATGCCATCACCCACCACCCGCCACCACATGCAATCGATGGCTGTCAACACTCTAAACTGAAAAAAAATCCAAAAAATACCTAAACTAAATAAAAGAAAGAACATTTAAAAAAAATATGGAAAATTAAACAATTCGATTGCAAAAGAGCGCACAACAAATGGGCTAATTTATTAGAGATTTGTTTGTTGAATCTGTAAAATGATATTATGGAATTTATATGAGCATCACTTTGGAAAATTAATTGGATTCGATTCAAATTTATAATGCAGCATACAACTGGTTAATATCCAGTTTGAGCATGTTTTAACTAAGCTTTTATATGAATATAATTAGTTCAATTAAAATCACTTAGGAGGAATTTATGGTTATTTAATGGGTTCAACTACTAAAAATAGATTTGATTTCAAAATGTTGCAATAATAATAAATTCCGAATACTTTTGTGTTCAATAGAGTAATTTTTGTTTTTTAAAAACATTTACAGAATCAACAGCACGAATCCTAAGAAAACCGTTTGACGTGCATTCCAAACTTTTAAATAATAATTATTATAACTGTTAAACGAATCGGTTAAACGGTAAATCGCGTGCGCGTCCTTAACCGCTAACCAAACAATCGCTCGCTCGCGCTTGCTTTGAAATCCTTCTCCTGCTGCCTGGCGTTCGTTCTGCTGTCAGTCCTCCGCCCCTTCGCCGACCATGCCCACTCCCTCTCGCCCATTGACTGGCTGACAAACAACATTGTTCTCATTGTGTTATTGTAATATTGTCATTGCTTAGGAGCCGATACTAATCTCCCACCCCGCCCCCTCACCGACCATTATATTTGCCTTAACTTAATCGTACTTACTTTAAGCGTTCTAATGTTTGACAATTTTTCCCCCTGCTTTACTGTTCTGATTGTTGTTTTGACTAAACCTCTATAAGTACTTATTTATTATGATTACCATATATTATATATACATGTAATATCCAATCCTGTGTTTGTCTTTATGTATGTATGTATGTGTGTATGTGTGTGCGTGTGCGTGCTGTGTGAGTGTGTGTAAAACCTGGCTTAATATCCCCCACTCCTAAAGTATGTTTCTTTCTGTACATTTATGTCGAATTGTTTTAAAAGCAAAAAAAAAAAAAAAAAACAAAAAAAAAGTAAAACCAAACATTGTACTCTATGTATTCTACGTTTCTCTTTGTAAAATTCTTCTGGTACTCACACTCAAAATGCTCGAAATCATAAAGGATCGTGAATTTGTCGAGTTAGAAATACCATATAACGGCCAGCCAAAGCGACCGGGCTCGCCCTCGCCGATGGCCAGTCCCGCCCACTCGACGAACAGCGCTGCGGGTCTGTTGCAATCTTGCTGCGGACGCTGCTGTTCCCAGCGTTATCAGGTAAGACACAAACTGTAAATACTACTTACATACTTACTTACGTAATATCCTTTGTATACTTTACTGTTGTTTGTATGTGTGTGTGTTGCGCGTGTGCCTGTATGTGTTTCAAGTACAGGTGGGTGTTAAATTACATTTTTTTGTACTTAAGTATAATATACTTAGCTAAATGTTGCTCTTGTTTCTGTGTTCATCATGTACATTTCTAACCAACAACAACAACAACAACAACAATAACAAAGACAAGTACCCAAAACACAAAAGATTTTCTGGTACAGTTGGACTGCATCCTAAAAGTATGCAGCACTTTGACCTCCAGCCGCAACAAATGTTCTTTGTGAAAATATGTTGCATGCTTTTAGGCCGTCGGGATAAATATGGTTTAGTTTTTGCTGAAATTGAAATTTTTGTTTTAGAAACTCGTCAAAATGGGGTCGAGTGACCTTGGGAATACGAAATAAGGCGAAGGATACTTGTGTGGACAATAGAATAGAAACAATATAGTTATCTATTGCAACAATTCTGTCACGTGTGCATGCAAAACAAACATTAAAAATGACTAGAAACATTAACTAAAATGATTTATACGTGTCCGTCTGCTATAGGACTTTATTCGATGGACTGAACAGAACTGTAGCTCTTGCATGTGTACATTTTGTGTCTTTTGTGAAACTATTATAGCATTTCAATCTGCTTCATAATACCCCACTGAAGTCACATCAAATATGATTCATATCTCATATGAACCGGATGAAAGACTTTTATTTGCAATTTTTTGTTTAAACATTTTAATTGAAATCCAAGTGCGAAGATGCCACAACTGAAGCTACAGATATTTACGAGTATGGTCACAAATTAAACTTTGTTGGCATTTATTTATGTATTTACAATATCTCGAAGTCGCATTTATCATTTGTTCGACCCATAATTTAATGCATCTCCTGCAAATGTCTTTCTTTTTTTCTCATTTATTCTGCAGGCTTGTGGCAAGTATATGCCAGCTGCCAGCAATGCTCAAAATAGCCAAAACAATCAGCCAATGGATGGCACCTATCTGGTGGAGGCTTCGTTCTGAGCCAACGGTGGATAAGGCGGAGAAGCTGATGCTGAACTGGAGTTGATGATGATGATAGGGCTGACGATGATGCTGATTTACGTTTACATTTAGTCTAACTTGAAAAGTTTTTAAACTAAATTGAATTTGTTGTAGACACAAAACAAAACAAAACTAAACCAAAAAAAACATGAAAACAAAAGCAAAAGTAAACAATGTGTAATCTAAAAATCTCTAAAATCTGATTTTCGAGTTATATGCAAAGTATATTTAATTAAATTTTGCAAAAAACACCAAAATGCAAACATCTGAATGTGTAAAATGTAATTAAAATACAAACAACACGATGAATGAACAATACACAACACAAGCTACACATTAAAGAGGATAAACATAGAAAGAGGAAAGATGATAGACGTATGATGAGTAGAAACACCCGAAAACTTAATTACCAAACGGCAAAGTCGGATTTGATTAGCGAGACCCCGTTAACAAATATGAAAAATAAGAAAATATATTAATAATATGCAACACTATTTACTTTATATAGGTGACAAGACAACAACAACAACAACACAAGAAATAAGCAACAGAAGCATTTTAGAGGAATTTACTGTGTATGTTTTTAAGCGGGCATTAACAAAATAAATTATAAAAAAAGAAAAAAACAAATAACAACATAATAGAATTTGCAAATAGATTGAAGAAAGTAAATTAACGAACGTAATGTACACACTCAAGCAAGTTGCATTGGGTCCAAAAAAGTAAAACATAAATCCAAAAACAAAATGAGAATGAAAATTGCAAAATGAAAAATGAAACAAAGTCGATAAGGAAACATTACAGCAAACATCGTAAGCAAACGATTTGTGTAGTAGCAAAAACCAAAAGAAAACATTTAACTATTATGAAAAAAAAAGTAAAACAAACAAATTTCACGTATTTTTTAAATGGTCCGTAGTTTAGTATGTATTTATAATAATGTTCAACTATCCACTATTATTTCTTCCAAGAGGCAAACCTTCCCAGGCCCATTTGGCCTGGCACCTCTTAAGTACGTATTACTACTAGGAATTCTTATGATTTTCTTAGCGCATTCAAAATTTTCGTATATTATATATTTTTGATATAGTCTAAAAGGTTTCAGTTAAGTCATCTCTCTTCGACACACTCTCTCTCTCTCTCTGTCTCTCTATCTATCTATCTCTATATCTGTATCAGTCAAATAAATCGTACTCCAATGAACAAATCAAAATATTTCGAAAAGCGTCTTAATAAAAACTTTCTTCCAAGAACTAAGTTATTAACTATTTAACTGTATATGTATGTGTGTGTAGGTGAGGCTTTAAATTGAAATTAAAGCATTAAAAACCAAAACCAAAACCAAAAAAGAAAAACAAAAATACAAACTAAAACTAAAACTCTTAGCAAATTCTAACAAACTCAAAGTAAATTAAATATTTATAAATTAAACCAAATCAAACATTTAAAATTAGTTCAATACGTATTAAAAACAAATAATAAAAACAACAAAATTGAGCTTGTATGTATGTATAATAAATTTACTATTATTATAATTATTATTATTATTATGATATTATTACTATTATTATTATGTACTTATTATTATGGTGTTGACTATTTCAATTGTATTTTTAACTCTTATTTCTAATACCTTAAGTTCTACATTAATTTAGCAACAATCTGTGCAACAACAAAGTATTGCAGTGAAAGAAAAACTAAATATGAAATGCAAACTCAAAACAACTTTAAATGAATCCAATGCAAAATATAAAATACGATGATTTTGGTTAACAATACAACAAGTTTTGGCCATTAGAGCTAACTCCTGTAGCGATATTCTAAAAGAAACAAACAAAACAAAAGCAAAACCAAATTAACTAAAAACTACAAAACAAAAACCGAAAACAAAAACAAAAACAAAAACTAAAAGCTATTAAGTACATTTAAAATTAATGAAAGAAAAAAGAAACTATTCTGTTTTGATTTTTAGTGATATGTAATTCGAATTGACACCTATAAACTCTGCCATGGGTCTGTGTCTGAACAGAACACAAAAACAACAAAGAAAAAAACTATAAAAAAAAATTAATAATAAAATAAATAAAGAAATCTGTTTACTTCCACAACAACAAAAATGCGCGACTTCGTTTGCTCTCAGTTTTCCTTAAGCTCTGCTTTCTGTTCTCTATTCTCTGTTCTCTGTTTTACCTAGCGACAGATCAATCGAAACACACAGAGTTGAGAGCAGCAGTTAACGGAAATTCCCACCATACATCATCGGCTATATAAAACTAGAGATCTATACTAGGTAATAACTAGTAGAATATGCACATCGTACCCCAACTGAATGCTGTTTGCTTTAGAGCAACTGAGAGACTTACATATATGTATGTGATATAGTCAGATCGATCGCTTTCACAGATGTATTATATATGTATGTTATATATAGGAGAGATATATACTTACTTGAATCAGCAGCTGTAATTTGTTTTATCCATAATGCACAGATGTTGTGCTTGATTGCTAGGCTGACTTACAAATATGGCTAGACTCATTTGCATAGCTCAGTCTTAGTCATTTATTTAGAGACAGATATGTTCATAATTTAGTGCTTACTCTCTCGACATAGGCCTTAACTTCAGTCAGCTGTGAAGGCTGGAGATACTGGAGATTTTCTATAGTATAGTATCACGCAATAAATTCTATAAACTAAGTATAAGTTTGAAATTATGGCTTGAAATTCATTCTAAAGAATTTAAGTAATATTTCAGACTTGTTTTTATTCTATTTTATGACCGAATATTCAGTTTGCCATTGAAAATCATCCGAAATAAAGACAGCTGTGTGTGACTAAAGCGATTGCATAACTCTCTCTCAACTGCTCGTCAACAAACAAATTAATATTTGTAGTTCTAATCAACAGCAACTGAATTCTAAGAGCTATACAAATTGTTTTAAAATTCGTTTCAGACACATAGACAAAAGATTCATTCATTAATTTGACTATTATTATTAATATGTTTATTATTATTGCTTTTATTAAAACTTGATGACACATTTAGTTAAATTTTATAATATACATATATGGCTGTATGAATATGAATAGTTTATTTATTTTTATGTAGTTTAATGATATTGCAGAAAAGTTTATTTAATTTTAGCCTTTAAAATTGGGGTTTAAAATATTTTATTTTAATAAAACATGTAATATAATTCCAATTATAAGATCACAACAGCGCTTATCAATTATTAAGATTTAATATTTTTGACAGCTTTTGCACTTCAAACGGTGTCGTTAAAGTTCATATGTGAATACTTTTTAGTTGCAATAAATTATACAGAAATATTTTTTAATTTTGGCGATTAATTACAGATTGCCAACTTGAGTTAGACCTTGAGTCATTTAACGCCTCAAGCTTACAGTAATTCGAGGGTTTCTCTTTCGCAGTCTCTTTCATGGTCATCGCATCTTTTGAGTCCTCAAAATACGGAGAGACTTTCAATACTGAAGCAGTTGCCGGTTGCCTAGGTGAATACGAGGTACGACTTTGTGTGCCATATCGATTTCAACAAATCAGCTGCTCATTAGCAACGTCATTGAAAACGCAAGGCGAAAATAAAATAATAATAATAATAATAATAGTTAAAATTGAAGAGACAAAAATAGAAACAAAACGACGCATTCAGTACAACTTGTACTTAAAGCCCGTCACAAACTAAAGGTCGTTGCTATAGTGATAACTTTTTTCTTTATTCATTTTTTGTGTGCACTTTAAAACTTGCAACTTTTCGAAAGTAAAAACCATTAAGTTAAATATATGTAGTACTTCCATTGCCAATTAAATGCACATTTTGTGGACGTCACCTAAAAATTAAAGCGATATTTTTGAAGGTGCTAAAGAATGATGCCTGCTCGTTTTGGGCACTGCTTTATTGAGTATACGCGTTGTGGTACGTTGAACAGACACTAATATTAACTTCGGTAAGCTAGCTTTATGACGTTATTTATCACTCATACAGCTAGATAACCAAAGACAACATAGCACCCTGCTTTGCACACAACTCTTGCTCAATTCCCAAATTTAACTGTCGCGATTTTTGCTTGGCAATTGCAATCGTTCACTTTTTTTTGTTTTTGATTTTGATGTTGGCTTTTGTGGCCTTCCAATTTCGCGCGCCAGTTTGTTAAACATTCACTCGATTAATGGATTCTGGTTTCTTTGGTTTTCTCAACTCTATACACTCGACTTGTCGAGTTGGTAGCGCCCACACGACTGCAGCAAATGTTGGAGACTGCCGACTGCCGATTGTCGACCGTCCACAACGTTATGTCTGTCGTCATCGTCGGCGGCCGTTTGTTATTTTGTTTTTTGCGCAGGCGTCGCCGTCGACTGACATTGCATTGAGAAATGCTACGTGGAATTTTTATGCATTTTGCATAGGCAAACAACAAAACTCTGAGGAGGGGCCCCGTGAACACAACACAACTCTCTTAGCAACAACAACAATTGAGAAGAATAAAAAAAAGGTCAAAGTTGGTCGCGCGCGCGTTCGTCCAGAACTTTTGTGTTTTGTAAGAATGGGGGGGAAAGATTGCAATGATTTTTCCTATGCTACGTAAAAAAAAAGAAAGAAATATTCCCATAAATATGCACGCTACGGCGATCAACAATTATGCCCGCGACCAAAAACCGAACGTCTCAGTCTCAGCAACAGAAAGCAGAAGCGTTTTCGTCTTCTTATTCTTATTGTTTCGGTTGGTCAAGTGACTGTAACTGGAACGACAACCAAGACGACGACAGAGTGGACGCGAAACCCACGTTGGTTGGGTGGTTGTTTGGCTGCTTGGCTGCATTGGCATTATAGCGCCGGCAAAATGTGTGTAAGCTAAGTGAATGGCTCACTGGCTGACTGGCTGACTGGCTGAGTAGCTAGCTAGCTAGCTGGCTAGCTGACTGACTGGCTGACTGGCCTTAGCTATGTCTACTGACTGCTAGACGAACGTTCCGTAACCGTAGGTTCCCACAATTATGCGCCTCGCTCGACTCGACTCGACTTGATTCAACTCAACTCCAAACTCCAAACTACACTTCACTTCACTTCACCTCCGTGTGTTTTGCCTGAGACCATTCCACACTCGACACTCATTGTAATAATCGTTGAAACATAAAGCGGCGGAAAATGTTGAAAAGCCTGCAAAATGTCTGAAATGTCTTACTTCACTTCTTTTCTGCTTGCTGTTGCTGTTTTATTTCTTCTCTTCTTTTCCACCACTTTACCACTTTGGTCAAATTGTGCAATGGATATGACGACAGTCGGCATAAGGCAAACTAACTAGTCGTAGTAGCAATCACTTACACGCTGCAGACTTAAATGGAACTGTCGTAGAAGATGTCATTTGTGGATTACTTAAGGCTAATCGCTCAGCCAAGCACAGGTCTCGCAATGCAGAGCTCAGTGCTCAGAGACCTTCCAGCAACCTTGCAGTTAAACGAGCTACGCTTGACTAAATCTCAATGAAAACAGGCTTACATTAAGCCAGGTTCCTTTCGAATTTCTGCTGAGGATCAAACTCTGGTTTCATCCCCTAAGTTGAAAATTGCTTGTGGTGAAGATGTTTCAAAGCAGAAGTACATAACGTTAAGGAATGGATTGTGAAACACATATCAGATGAATTATTAAGAAATTTCTTCACTTGGCTAGTTTTCTCGAAATATTAAATAACAGCTTGTTACCAAGTTAACGAACTAATTGTATACCCTCAACCCAGCTCTTTCTTTCAATGTTAATTGCTGTCTGCTTGTGTGTGATTTAAGCACGTTTTCTTCCATCTTCTGTGTGTGTGGTCGACGCTATAATAGCAAGTTTAGATCTTTCTACCTCGAGTACACTTCCAACATTCAACACTTTTGTGGGCAGACAAACAAGCCGCGCCTAGTCTAGTCCAGGTCTTGGTCAAGTCTCTGTCAAGTCGTTGCTAACTTATAAACGCGCATAATGAGCCGACAACGATGACGATGACGAAAGCGAGCTGTACAGATTTACTTTATACTATATAGTGTGTACATATGTTGTATACTTGTGATCTTCGGCACGAAGTTGCTGCGCCTGACCGCAAAAAGACAAAAATGTCTGTGGTAGTTCCAAGAATAAATCATTCATCAAGATGTTGAGATACAACAGCAGACTAGAGTAGTAACATATAATACTATATATATGTACATATATGTAAATGCGTGGACACGAGAGATGCCGCAATTGATTAGGCCGAATGAAGTATGGCATAGAAACAAACGCAAACGATTCTCAATTCTCAATTCTCCTCAATTGCTCGATTAACCGAAACCAACAGAGAAAAAAAAACCGATCTTGATGCCGATTTGCCGATTGCCCCAAAACACGTTTATAACGAACGAGCGACGACACGAGCTGAAAAATTGCCTATGAATAAGCGATGAGGTCGATGACGACAACGGCGGACGAAACGTGTGCACATATCTATATACAGATTTATATATACAATATACGATATATCGTTGCTCTGTAGCCGGATGTATTCGTAGTATAGAGGAATTAAGTCTGTGTCATCTGTTTAACATACCTGCAGAAACCCTTTTGGCGCCACTCAATTAACGATTTTCAGCTGTTGATCTGGAAACTTTTAGAGTTGCTCGATCTTCAGATATATATGAGATAACATATATATATATATTTTAATTGCGATGAGGAGAGTGTTGTGTGACACACGTTTTGGTAACTGCACTTAAACTGCGAAACACTTGCGATTTGAATATTTCTCTTGGTGTTTTTTTTTTTTTTTTAATTTGAATTTGAATTTATTTTCGTATAAGTTTTGTTGACACAGACAACAGACCCTAAGTGAGTGAGTGTGATATGATGCTGGTGAGGCATATATATAATATATAGTTGTAGATTTTTTTGGTAGCGCTCTCCAATATGGTATATGCTCTATGCGGTGGCTGCTCAGAGGCACCGGATTGCGCTTTTGCACACACCTTCAACGCCGCCAAACGCTTCTAAACTAAATTCAGTTTTGGTAAAAATGCGACAAACGGGCTCCAGATCAGCTTCTTGAGACGCGCAGCTCGCTCGACTCGCGACGCTCGACGTTGGCAGCGGCTGCGGCAGAGACTTGGCTTGCCTTGCTGTATATAAAGATTTAAGTGTGAGTTGCTCTGAGTGCGTCAGTGTGTGTGTGTGTGTCTCTGATTCGCTTTGCGTTGGTGTAGCTCACGAAGACAACCACACGACGAAGTCGACGACGATGATCCGATCGCTTACCTGTGCTCTGTGCTGCTCTCAACGCGTCGTCGACGTCGCTGCTTCTGCTGCCGCTGCTGCTGTTGCTGCTGAGCCAAGTTGGTTACCTGATTTTCGGGTTTTTGTTTTTGTTATTGCTTTCGAGAGCGCTCTGAGGCTATGATTTCCCGCCAAATGAGAGGCACAGGTAAAGACAAGTACAATTGTACATGCGTACGTTTGTTAGTGTGTGTGTGTGTGTGTGTGTGTGTGTGTGTGTGTGTGAGTGTAAGACGAGGTGTACATATGTATGTATGGTATATATGTACATATAGAATCGGCATAACCTGGCGACTTGGCACAAAGACGCTGCCTAATGACGGTGTCTCTACTTAAGGCACTACACGATGTGTGTGTGTGTGTGTATTTCTGTGTCTATTGCTATTGATTTTGAATTTCAACAATGCGGGTGAAAAATGTTTGAAATTATATTGTACGCAGGCTAAAATTAACAAAAGTTAACAATATGCTGGATATACAGGGTGTCTTATTCGAAAGCTAAAGTAGTTAACGAAAACTTGATTTCATCTGGAAAGTTCACCAGATTTAACCAGCATCAACTGATTGTATCGAACAGGAATGAACTACGACACCCTGTATATGGCAGCCATAGCCACAGCAAGCGAAAATAATCCAAGCTAAAAACCAGTTAAACACACAAACGTGGACGTTTTTTTTGTTTGTCTGCAGCAAATTGTTGCCTGGTAGGCAATGGCGCACAGTTGACTTTTGCCAAAAAAATACAAAAAAAGCAAATCGAAAAAAAAGACATGATAAAAAGAAACAAGAAACAGTCAGCGCAAAAAACCTACAGAAACTTGATCAAGAGTTAAGAGCAGCATTGAAGCCGAAGCCGAAGCCGGCCGTTTGACTTAGGCGGGTCTCAATGTGCGCTATACGCAGGGCGTGAAAATTGACAGCCGATGTTGGCTAATAGATTAATTTCACTTAACGATGCACTGTGCATATTTGTATTTGGGGAATACCTGTCTAAAGAAATTATATTATAGTTCATTGTTCGCTTCCACGAGCTTCGCTTGCCATGCACATTTTAATGATTTCGTTTTAATCAAGCGTTAAATGGATTTAGTGAAAATAAATGACTTTGATCATAAATCATAGAAATTATTTTAAGCATAAATATTTTGATGCATGTTTGTTACAATAATATACTTGATTTTCTGGTTTATTCAGTACAGATTGTATTACTAAAATATATAAAAAAAAGATTTAAATAAAAATTACATTTTGTTGAATGTTTCTTAAACACTTTTTCAAAATATTTTGAGAAATTGTAAATATACATTTTCTTATGGCTCTCATTAGAATTACATTTAGAAACATAAATTTATGTAACACCAATCTTATAAAATAAGTGAGTACAACGATACAAGTATATTCAAATTTTTGTTTTATTTTCATATTCATTTAAAATTGTTTAAGAGAATTTGCAGAGGTAAAGAACTTTAAGCCACGATCTACACAAATCATTGGCCTTTGCACGCCATAACTAACTAAGAGCCATCAATAATCCAGCTTTATCTGAATCTTCATCTCCCACTGCGCAACGATTTCTCACTTTTCGGTCAGGATTCATTAACCCCAATAGTATAGTAGCATGCTTCTAAGCGAGTTTATCTGACAGATGGAGGCAGGGCGGGGGTGGAGTGAGGAGCATCTTACTCAATCAGTGCTTAAATCAGTGACTCAATTGTTATGGTAACCTTTGCTGAACTTTCAACTAGCAACTACAATCTATAAATCTTACACAGCTTCTTTGGCACAAAAGTACAGCACACAATTTGCTGTAGCGCAATGGCCACGCAACAGTCAGCAGGGGGAAAAAAATCACTTTTATGGCAAAGATCAAACTGGCAGAAAAAAACAACACAGCAACAACAACGACGTCGAAAAAATACGTTACCAAGGTAGAGCGACGATGGCAGCGACGCAAGCAGCGCAGCCGTTCACTGCGCATGCGTGGCAACAACGACAACGACAGCAGCAACGACAACAACAACCACGCAAAGAAATGGCCGTTAAAGTTGCCAGGCAAATGGCAAAAGGCAGAGGCGTAGCCAATGAACAGAGCACAGAGGCTACCGCATAGCCGAGACTGAGACCAGACTCGACTAAGACCAAGATCGAGACGTCGACGACAGAGACAGCGACGACGACGACAACGGCCCCGGCTACGTGAGCGAAGCTCTTGGCACGTTTTGGCGTGGCCGCCGCCCGTTGGCATCATAAAAGAAGTCAATTGAATTTAAATTTAAAGTACATAATGGCCAGCACTACGTACGTACGATGAAAAACGATGGTAGAGCCAAGAGGTGGCGATGAAGCGAAGCAACGAAGAAGGCAGCGAAGGGGGGCACAAAAACCTGGGGACTGCGACGACGACGACGACGCTGCCGCCTTTCGAATTTCACAAAGTCATCTGCTGCCGTCGCTGCTGAGACGTTTGTTTGTGTGGGCTGAGTGTGTGCGTGTATTGGGCCAAGTATATACATATGTACTTGGCTTATATACAGAGAGACAGCACGCAATACTTATACACATGATCGCCTGGCTGGATGGTATTTGTGAGCTCTTTTGATTTAAACGTGCTTAAATTTAAAGATCAAATTGCTTTTGGGCTTTTTTTGCGCTTGCGCTCGCAAACACGGCGCAGGAATTTTAAATTGTAACCCAAAAATACACAAAAAAAAAAAAATCAAAATAAATGTAAGCTGACGAAGAAGTAAGACACATTGTATAAAAACCGCAATGCAACCGAGGAAAAAAATCACAGAAAGTTCAACAACAACCCAATAATAAATAGTAAACTAAAGCTCAGCTCGTGAGTCATTTTGAATGTCATTTGTTGGCGGATATGGTTAGCAATTTGTTGTAGATGCTGCCGAGGTTGCTGCTGCTGCCGCCAAGTAAGCGCCAATAGATCGCTTTGCTTTTCAGCAGTCGGAGGAGCAGCTGCCTCTTGAGGTTCGCCAGTCTACTGACACATTTATGCATTCGACATTCCGTTGCCTGACTGTTGCCAATTTGTTTGAAAATGATTAAGCGCTTAGTAGACACTGACTAAAGCTACACAGTTATCGCGTTTCCCTTTTTTCGCCTGAAAGCAGAAAAAAATTACAAACTCAAAAAAAGTTCGTTGCCTAAGTCTTTTGTTTTTTGGTTAGACTTAGGCAACGAACTTGTGTTTAACCTATTGACATTCGAAACGAGACCGCCAAACGTTAAACCCCATCGGTCTGTGCTGCTGTTGCTGTCGACTGCAGCACCCACTCACTCAATTAACGTCTAAGACTATCGTCGAAAATTTGCATTGTTTGCACAGTCGACAAAAATGAGAGGGAGAGAAAAAAAGAGCCAGCAACAGAAACATAAACAGAAAGGTTCCAACGTTGCGACCTCCCGATTTGTCTGGCAAGCAAGCGTGAGGTTTGGTTTGCTTTTTTCGCTTTTTTTCGTTGTATTTTGTTATTTTGTTGTATTCATTTTCTTTTTGTTTTCTGCACCTCTGGGAACGTTGCAGAGAAAATATTTGACTTTAATGTGTGTATATATGGATATATAAATATGTCAATGTGTTTGCGTTTTGTGGGCTTTCATTACTTGGGAACAACTATGAACTGTGGGCCGTGTGAGCTTCACGAAACTCTTCTGCTTCGTCCCCCACTCGACAAAAAAAAAACCCGAGAGAATTTGATTTAGTGCTTGACTGCAGATGAACTTGCTGCCAATGCGGAAGGTTACCAGTTCTTTTCTCTCATTGCATGACAAAGATTATGGATTCTTTTTGGAAAGTCTTTGCTTATTTTCTGCGTACAGTTATTAATTGACATTATGTAGTGGTATATATAGGTGTGTCTGTGTCAGCTGCTTATGCTTGTTTACTTATTTGTCCTAGTTAAGTATAAGCTTGCTAGATTCGAGAGTATCAAGTGTGTAGTTTTTGTACTAATAAGTTATTTGAATAAGGTGATATACGTAGTATTCTTAACGCGTATATTTGTCAAATAGGGTTTCTTAAATTTGAAGTCGTTTCATTAATTTTATAAAAAATACATTTAAAAAAAATTCATTATCAGTTAAAAAAAAAGTTGAAAGGAAAATAAAGGTTTCAAGCACAGTATTATAAATATAACATTTAATTGAATTAAAAAATAAACGATAGGTTTTTTTTTAATATGACTAGGATTTATTTATTTATTTCCCACAAATTACAGCTCATAAATTGTATTGTTGGTCACTTGCGTTTCATTTCTCTTCACAGAAGGAAAAAAGTGCTAAAATCTTCAATTAAGATTATACTACTATAGTATGATGTGCAAATTGATCACAAGAAGGTTTATTCTTAAACCAATAATTCCACAAATTCTAAAATGCAGTTCATTTAATTGTCAAGATTTAACTTACTTGCCATGTACCAAAACTTATAATAAGAAATGACCTTTTGTAAAGCTTCTGTTAATAAGTTTAAACTAAGTTGGGCAACATTGCATATCAGAAATTTGGCTATTTTTAAACTTTTCAGTAATCAAAAAAATTATAAATTTTATTTCTCATAGAATCTATTTTCTTAATTCGAAATACACAAGTACAGTTGGTAAATCAGATAACAGTCAAGAGTTTTAGTTGATAACTACTCTCGTCTATTTGTTTATGTAGATTTGTGTGCATAAGTAAGCAGATCTTTTAGCTATAAATATCAGATAATGACGTCTAAGCAGTCATCTTTGAATATGCAAAAAAAAATAAAAATATTTAAATGTATAGTATTTTGTGTGTATGTATGTGTGAATATTCGTATCCAGTAATTTGCTGTGACTGTATTAAGTGCTATAGTTTGCAGCAACATTCACTTGGTTGTTCACAGTTGGCAGCCAGCAGCTGGCAGTTGTATCAGTTGAGAGATCATTTCAATAGCTAACTTTTGTTTGTAGCTTAGCATATGTCCAGAAGGCAAGTCTATTGGACCAGTTAATAAGCATAAGTATATCAAATAATGCGAACCAGTTAACTAACCAGCCACAGTCAAAGCCAAGCCCCTGGGGACTAATGCTTAAGCGAAATGTGGTTGGCTTGGACCCAACATGAACCATATTTGCTTAACCACAAAACGAAAAGTCGATGTCAGAGTTAGAGTCAGAGTCTTAGAGCTGATGGAGCATGGGGATACAGCTATTCAGAATTCGGTATTCTTTTTGTTGGACCGAGGGGGAAACTGCAAAAGCCGGGGCCAGAACTAATAAAAAGTCATTAAACCAAACTTGTTTTGGCCTAAACAAAGGCTTACTACATACATTTGAATAATGTGCACAAAGAACGAATAAGACACGAAGAAAAAAACCGAAAAGTCAATAATCTGATTGTGAAACAAGCAGCGAGAGAACAACGACAGCGACAACCACGAAGTCAGAGTCGAAGTCGAAGTCGAAGACGGTGACGGCGACGACGTTCAATTAAAAAAATCAAATTAATGAAATAAAAATAAAAATAAATTAAGTAAATGTTGTTAAGACAGTCCGGCCGCTCCAGCGAACTCGAGCTCAAAAGAAAGCGGCCCAAAACGAAAACAAAAAGAACAAAAAATAAAAAAAAAAAACTGATAACTTTTCAGTTCGAAGCGAAACTGTACCCCCTTGGCGCTGTCTGAGTTACCGATGCTGCTGCTCTGGCTGCTGCTGCTGATGATGATGATGATGCTGATGCTGCTGCGTAGAACGCTTGAGTAAAGAGTATGGGCCAAAAACAGAACACAAAAGGCAAAAAAAAAGAAAGAAAAGACCGAAACCCGGCTAAGGCAACAGCGATCGATACAATTTTTTTTTGTGTTTTGTTGGTCGGTGAGTTTTGGGCATTGGCATTAAAAAGTCAGAGAACAGTAACAATGCCAAGTCACTCACACACACAAGCACACACCACACACACACACAGCCTCACAAGCAGACAGACAGTTGTACCATGTTACCTTTGGCTACACTCGTAGTCAGGGAGACAAAAGACCGGAGATTGGGGACCAACATTGCAGTCAGAATCCGAATCAGAGCTGCAGCTCGATTTTCATTGCATTTTTTAGCTGTAGCTCTGCTGATGCCGATGCTGCGATGCTGATGCCGTTCTGCTCTGCTCTTGGCTTGAAGCAAGTTTCGCCCAGCATGGTAACAAGTTTGACTGAAAAATTCTAAAAATAATGCCGGCCGGTTTGTCGTTAAAAAAAAGAGCAGAGAAAAAAAAAACAACCAAAGAAAGAGTGGGCTCACATGCACAACTATCTATATGCACTCTGTTCTGTATGTGTGTGTGTGTGTGTGTGAGTGCGGCTACAAAAATAACCAAAATGAGTAACATTTCAAAGGAATGAACAAAGGAGAGAAGATGCCTTGTACAGGCGACCGGCAACAGGCATCAAGCAACAGGCAACAAGCACCGGCTCAGCCATGGTCCGGAGTCAGAGCCAAGTGGTGCCCAAGTCACTAGTTTCAGCTTACACAGAGGAGACCACGGAGCCGGCAGCAGCAGCAGCTGCAATCGGTCAGGTTTTGCCAGGGCTGCAGCACAAATCTGAGCATACATTTTTAATTGACTTGCTTATAGCATACTTCATACGAGTAGTATGTTAGTATTATACTTGACTCAACGTTTTTAACTTAATCATTTATTTATGCAAATATTATTTATTAATTATTTATGGGACCTTAATTCTTCTTTATTTCTGCTTATTTGGTCAAAACGCTTATGAAAGGCGGAAGCTTACTAAGCCGCCTACTATTATTGATCAGCATATATACATAATTATTCCTATTGTTGCAAATATATTTATAATACGTTGCTATATTCCATAATTTTGTACAATTATAAAGAAAACATAGTTATAAAATCTAAATTTTGGTATTATTTCTAAGAATTTTGTTCAAAAAAGTGGGTCAAAAACATGAAAACAGATTTTGATTTCAAAAAGAATTGATATATAGCCCCTCAGTTCTTAATAATAAAAAGAAGAAATCTTACAGTTCTATTGTATTATGCTTATGTGACTACAACTTTTTCGTCTGTTACATATGTATATATGTTATTTATAAGATCACTTTTGTTCATCTACTTTAAAAACCAGTTACTTAATTGACATATGGAAAGCATTTTATATATTAATATTTTAGGAAAAAACACTACGGCTAAATCGAGCCAGTTAAAACTAGAATATGAATAGAACTGGAATGCCGATTGACTATAAACAGTGATAACGCTTTATTAAACTTTATCAAAAAATCTTTTGTGTTTCGAGATAGGTTGATTTTGAAATAGGGCGAACTAGCTTAATAGACAAGTTTTTAATGAAGAATTTATAATGCAGATATGTTATATGTGATATGTTATATATGGTTCAATTCTGCGCTAGTTTGTCTAGTGGTTTAGTTTGGGTTGCATATTCGAAATTAAAGGTCGCTATGCGTCCATCCCTGGTTTCCTGACGCTGTTGGCTGCTGTCTTTTGACTTCCATCCAGGGCCCGAACCTGATGATCATGACGCTGCTTAAATGTTGCTGTTGCTGTTGTTGGGGGTAGCATGTCGTTGTTGTTGCTGTCGCTGTCGTTGTTTCCCTCGTCGTCATCTCTTAACGTTTGTTTGTAACAAGTAACGCGCATCTGCATCGCCACTTGTGTGTGTGTGCGAGTGTGTTTGTCTGTTTGCTTGGGCAAAGAGTTACCTGGACTGGCCTGTGTGCTACCTGCGCACAGGTAGGCGTATGCATGTACACATGTATCTGTATCTAAAGCTGTCTGTATCCTTAGCACTGCAGCAGAAGATGGCAACCAACGGTCAGCGTCAACTGAGCGCAGCGCAGCATCATTATGGTCATGTATCTGTGGTACATAAAGAACCAAAGACGTAGCAACGGATTGTACATAAGGGCCACAGATTGAGAGCTACCTTACCCTCTTCCTCTCCCTCCTCCTCTCTTTCTCTACACCTTGAGTGTCTCCTTGTCTAACTCTTGGGCTCGGTATGACTTGGCAGCTTGGGGTAGCTAGGCGTCTGCCTTTGCTTAATGGTTTTAGGAAATCGAAAATTAAATAATTTATCTCGATTTTATGACGTTACAAGCAGGTTTTTCCCCCCACCGAGCCCAAGCACGCGATAAATCTTCAGCTTACAATCAAAGCGAATAAAACTACAAAAAAAGAAAGAATAAAAAAGATGCTTTTAACTTGCACTGTGTGTCCAAGCAAGAACCAAGAGCCAACAACCAATAGAGCTTGTAATTTAAATACTTAACTCTCTAATGCCATATACGGAGTGTGTGCAAGTAAATGTCTAAGACGCCCCTAGACTGACTCAGCTGAGCTATCGTCGACCCACGTCTAATCAGCACAAAATGAATCAAACCCAGAGCTATTTTTAACAGCACAACCAAGCACAATACTCTTCACATATATTCGTATACACTCGTAGATACTTTTACGATTTTTTATTTATTTCTTTAGTGTTTTTTGGCTGGTCATCGCTCTCAAGTGGTCAGTCAGCACAGCAGCTTTTGGAATTGAATTCAAATCTGGGAAAGGCGCAGAGAAAGTGCCAAAGAAATGCCAAAAGTTTGGAATTAAAGCCATAGCTAAAGCTAAATTTAAAGCTAAAAAAATAACATCATTTGTGTCTGAATCTCAAGTTGACTAAGTGGTTTGTCATTGCCGTGATGAAAACATGCCAAATGGCAATCAGGAGCTTTGCCTCAGCACCCATATGTTGCATGCAGCTCAAAGTGACAGCAGCTGGCTGCAGTTTAAATGGTCAACATGTGGTTAGGGGCATTTGTCTCAACGCATTTTACGAGTAATAGCCGCAATAAAAAGCCACATTTATTGATGATGTGAATATTTGCCTTCGGACTATGTTGCATAAAAGCTGCATAAATGTTGCTGCAAACTTGTACAATTTAAAGAAAAAAAATAAAAATATGAATGTGCAAGTTAACGAAATATCCACTGGTTTGAGTATTTGGTTTTTGATTCTGTTATATTCTCATAAATATTTTCAGAGAAAAGGTTTTACTTCAAAACCTATCTTGATTTTAATTATTTTCTATTAAAATTTATTGTTGTAAATAGTAATAACTATAGTTAAAATTTTGAAATAATCGAAGACCTTACTTGTTGCAACTTTACTTTCTTTAATGATTTTAATTTTATTTCTTAATACATTTGAGGGACTAAACATTTTCTTGTTCATAAGAAACATTTTGAAAATTTATGATTGGAACTATTCGCAGTATTTGAAAGTATTATTTACTATTCAAATTAGACTGCTTAAAAATATTTAAGGATCAACTTTAATGATTTAAATTCAATTGCCTAATAAATTTCAAAAATACGATGCGGTTATATTTTAATGTGAAACATACATTTTTGCATGCGTAGTTCTTTCGATGGATGTAAAAATATAAAATGTATTTTGTTGTTAGAAAAGAAATTGCTCAATAGTTTAGGGCAAGATATCTATTTCAATTATTGACTAAATAAGCTAAAAGGGAAATATATGTTAACTACCATTTAACAAAGTAATTTTTCCGATAAATATAATCTACATAAAATATTTGGATGTAGTTTATTTGTTAAATTTGATTTTGCTTAAAATTAACAACATATTTATTGGGGAACGGATATCTTTCTAGTACAGTTTTATTCTTTCAATGTTATACCAATTTCTGGAGAATGGATTTCGTCTTTTCCTCAAAGCTATTATATGACTTAGGAGTGGCATAACAGTTGAAAGGGGTCCCAAGAGGTTTCTATAAAGAACAAGCAAATCTGACCACTGCTCTAGCAAATTCAAAAGCAGCTGATCCTTGGAGATGGTCAAGAGGGTAACGTGTGAAGTCATTAAGGCGCTAACCCATCGAATAGCTTGAATTTCCGTAGACAGACTTCCCAACGAGGTGGCATCTTGATTGGGTCGCTCCTCCAGCAACACATTCGGCTCAGTGGCAAGCACATACAAATGTTGCAACAGCCGCTGGACATGCGAAACTTCCAGGCGCTCTTTTAGATACTTCTCAATGGCAACCGAGTTGAAACTGCATGAAAGCACCGCATTAAGTAGCTCATTATTGGCTGACGGTGCTGGGCTTACATCTTCGTCCGTTTCCATAGTATTGCCATTAGATAAAGCGGTGGGTGTATTGTCTAGGGCATAACGTAGACACCAGGCTAGCATGTGGTCTGAGATGTTGGTGTAACGCCGCACACACATTAGCACATGCTCAGAGTTTTGTGTTTTAATGAACAACGTTAAGAGTTTCTCGGTAATTTCCTGTTCTCCCGCACCACTTCGTTCCAATTGTCTAACTATTGACTGCACAGCCAGATTCTGTGGTCCAGCATCAAAGTAGTTGCGCATAAGGGTAATATTAACTTCATCGAGTCCATTATCGACTTGTACCAGTTCGCCATCGACATGCTGTTTGATGAGATCGTTTAGTTCCTGCTGCATTATGTCAGGCGATTCAAAGGGAACTAGTTTTCCATCTGCGTGAGTCAGCTGCATCACAGCTGGTAGCTCCATTGGTAACGAGCTAAACGTGGAATTTGGAACTCGCTTATCGCCAAGAAATTTAATAGCAGTCTCTAGGGATTCCTCTTCGTTGATGTGATCTAACTCAATGGGCGTCAAATGCGTTTCGTTCATCTGCGAGCCAAGCATATCCACCAGCAGTTCATCGTTGGTGCGATAGCGTACGGCAGCAATATTTTGACCCATGGCCAGCAGAATGTGTTCGTCGTGGGCAAACAAACGTGAAAAGTCCAAATATACTTTAAAGTATTGCTTGGCATTGACCACCTTAAACTGTGTGTTGTAAACCAGCAACGAGGCACCCTCCTGCCCATAATTGGCACCATAGATAGCCGCAAAGTTGCGTGATAATCCTTGCAGCGACAAATTGCTCTCTACATTTAGTTCGGAGAGCATAGACACAAATTGTCCTGGGGCACTTTCATGCCCACGTTCGGCGAGGGGCAGCATAAATATACGCTTGTCGGACCCTAAAAACGACAACGAATGAATAAATATATATACAATTAATCGGATGAAGTATGTGACTTACAAATGGTCATCAGCTGGGGGCCAGCATCGCCCTCAATTACAGCATGTCCAGTAAGGCGAACGCCTTCTCTTTTTATGTTATAGCTACGTTTTGCATTATTATGCAAGGAGCGCCGCACAACGTGCAAATCGCCCGTTGCTGTTCGATAATCAAAATAGGTGAGCACTTGCTGTCCTTGGGGCAAAGTGTGCACAGTTGGCTTGCTGAAAGTTCTGCTAAGCACAAGCGCTAATTGCTTAGCTTTGTCTTCATTTTGATCTTTTCGCGACGCCAATGCTTTTGATAGGGGAGCGACGCCACCGTCGCTGTACAGCACCAGAGCCTCCTTTTCTGTATAAATTACATGAGCGATGCTCTTGGGAAATTTAAGCTTTTTGCACTTGGAGACATCAACGGTGCTCTCATCCCAGAGACGGAGACCGTGGTTACCAAAAACTCCTACGTATTTCTGGCTATTTGGATCATATACCACTGGTGCAGTAAGTTTTTCTGGCATCGACCAACTGCGTAGCGTCTTTGGTATTCTGATCTGCAATTTTTATCTTATAAATAATCATTCACAAATAAAATAGCGTGTACAACTTACGTTCACAATCATGACAACATTGCGAGCCAAAGTGGCAATTATATTGCCGACATCTTTGTCTGCCGACATGCCCAGAAACTCGGCGGGATCCGGTATGGACACCAGATTGTAATATGATAAGAATTTAGACATTTTAATGCAGTTTGTGTAATTTTATTAAAAGAACCCGAATCAAAACAACACAACACGTGCGGTTAAAACTGATTAATTGTATTGTTGTCTTTTATCGATATCTCGTGAGTGGAATTATCGGCGTATGCAAAATCGTTAATAATCATGAAACTTGAAATAAACATTATTCTTATGCATAATTAGAACACATAAAAGTACATTTTTGGTATTTTTATTTTCATTGATGGCAACTAGGCATTATCGATGCTACATTTCGATCATTTGTGAAATCTTGATAAATAACAGAAATTGCGAAATACTCAACAGCTGATTCATGCTCATGACTGTATGCAATGTTTTATTGCGTTTACAAACTACGGTCACATTGCTAGCTTACTTCAACGTGTTAGAATGGGTGGAAAAACGAAACAAACGCCTCGCACCAAAAACAATGCAAAGGTAAGCAATTTAAACCCACTTTGGTACACAATGATCGGTTGTTGATCCATTTATGTCCATCTAGCCATCGAGCAGCAGCCGTTCCGCCGAACTATTGGGCACAACAACGCCCGTCTTTGTTGGCTTCTCGGCTCAAGCCGATGGCAATTTGGTGCCCTTTGCTCCGGGCTTTGCGAGCGCCGAGCAAATGCCAGAGACATTCGATGTCAACATCAGTCCACAGACGCAAATTATACTACGCAAGCTAACCAAAAAAGATCCCATGACCAAAAAGAAAGCTCTACAAGAGCTTAACGAACTCATCACCGAATCCGACGTCGATTCGCTCAAGAATATTTTGCCACTGTGGCCAAAATTCTATCACAATCTCGCCACCGACATTGAACATGCAGTGCGCGAGCAAACCCAGCTGGTGCTTCAATTATTAATGTCCAAATGCAAGCGTGCCATGGCACCATATCTTAAGCAATTGGTGCCAGTTTGGCTCGCCAGTCGTTTCGATAATTACGCGCCAGCTGCAAGCATTGCGAGCAATTCATTTCGCGAGACTTTTGCACGAACCTGTGAGGTGTGTCTACATTGTCAGGCCGAGATCATTGAGTATACCACAAGGAATCTAACATTTCATACGCCGGCGACACTGTCTATGGGCAAGAATTTGAAACCCGAAGAGTCGGAGGCGAAATACCATCGTGTTGTCATCAGCAGCTTGAAAGAGCTTTCGTTCTTTATTGAACAAACAGCACAGGCCGAGGATTTGGAGCAATTGAAGCAAGGTTTAGCTACACTGTTGGCGCATCCAAAGTTCTGGACGTTTGCCAAGAGCAAACAGACCGCAATCAAGTATAGAAAATAATTGCTGTTGTAAGACTCTGCTATAATAATTTTGCTTTGTAGAGCCGCCTGGTTTGAGTGCATCTATCACATATTGCAGAGTGTCAAGCTGGAGCCAGTTGTGACTCCACAGAAGGCGCAACTGATTACTACTAGCTTTCAATTGATTGACGATGCTGATCCACTGGTTGCTCCTCATGTCTGGGGTTGTGTGTTGTTGCTGCAAAGCAACTACGAAGATTGGTAAAATTGTAAACGTATTTCACCCTGACACCATGAACAACCTTTATCTTTGATAGGTATGCTCCGCTCAACATCCGGAAAGCTCTGCTGCCAAAACTCTCCACATTGCTTAGCAACGCTTTCAATCGGAATGCTCAGGCCATTTGTCCCAATCTGCTGCCGTTTCTATCCAAAATTACGCCAGACAGCTTGCAGGGTTTGGACATTTATGAATTCTATCAACGTTTCTTTGATAATCTGAAAACTGCCATTGTGGGACCACACGATCCACCACTGTCCAAAGCAGACACCTCGATCATACACAGTGCATACTTTGAGTGCTTGCGCTTCATGCTCCAGCAGATCAACAACGATGCGGAGCGCACTGAAGCCATGCAACAGTTTGCTTTTGGTCTGCTTGAACAGCAGCTGTTGCAGCCTATTGGACAGTTACTGCTCAGCGAGAGTACGCATGCCAAGTATTTCTTTCAGCACACCTCAGCTCTGGTTGCCTTTTGGGATCGACAGTGCAATAGCGAGCTAAAGAGCTCTTGCGCATTGTATGTCAAATTATTGAATGTGTTTTGGACGCGCATCTTTGAGATGGTTACACAAGATCTTGCTGCCGAGGATATCAACGAACAGTGGCTGTCGCATGTGCTGCTGTTAGTGCAGGATCTGCATGTGGCGAATCCCAGTTTGGAAACGCAATCTGTGAAGTTTTTGGAAACCGACAACGAAAAAGCTGAGGCCACAGAACAATGCTCGCAGCACTCAACGCCCACAAAAAAGGCGACTGCTATGCCGCCTTCATTCAAAAAGAGCTCAAACAGTTGGTTGTTAAATTGGTGCGCATTTGCCTGGATAAGGCAAACAGCAGCAGCAACTCGGGTCGCTACATTCACCAGGTGCGCACGCTAACTAAAATGTTCACAGACATTGAGTTCTACAAGAGTTTGACGGAACAAGGCGATCTGAGTGCCACACTGGACAAATTTGTGGCGTTGCTAGGACAACTGAATGTTGATGCCTGTGAATCTGTGGTGGAGATTGTCTTTGAGATACTCGCACTGCTGGAGTCGTCTCAGCGCTTTGATTACATTGCTCAAAAGCTCTTGAGGGTGAGAAGAGATACATGAAATAATGTTCACAAAATAAAAATACTAATTGAATTTTTATTTATACAGCTTCAGCAGCATACTGTGCAGAACATGCTGCTGCATCGCCTGCTGTCATACCCACTGTGCACAGAGCCAGCTGTGCGACAAATGCTCGCCAGCCCAGAGACATGTGGCATCATTTCACGCATAGCCGAGGAGGTAGTGGTGGACAATAATCGGGATAAGCTCAATCTGCTACACAAGTGCTTCTTTCAAACCGACACTGGTGATATTCTAATAAATGCGGCGACTGTGGACAAAATTGTGCTGGCAATGTGTGCACCGCTAGAGCAACCGCCGTCCAGTGATATGGTCGAGGTCTGTGGTAGTTTTATTGCCCAGATTATGCCTGTAATTTGCAGTCAGGCGAACTCTTCGTTGCCTGTGCGGCAAAAGGTCTTTTTGAGGTTGTTCAAGTTCAGTTTGGAGCAGCGTGTCGGCGATTATCTATCGGAGGATACACTTTGGGAGATAACGACCTGCTGGCAGGATGCACTCTCTAGCAAGGATATCGAAATCGACGATTCTTTACTCAAGGACTGCGCTGGAATTGTAGAGGAACTGACACACAATGCTGAACTAAGCGCCAGCAGTCTGGAGAGCATGGCAGAAGCTATGGCCAAATTTGTCATCTGTTCCACCGAGAATATTGAAGATGAATCACAACGATCGGCGCGCATAGATGAGAGCATTGCGGCATTGCTAAGCTCTACTCTAAAGACAGCTAAAAGTGTACTGCAATTTGAACACCATTGTGTATATTTGGAGGCGCTGCAGGAATCAATAAGCGCTGGTGTCGCTTTCGATGAAGCAGATTTAGATGAGGCCAAGATTTTGCCGCTCGTGCGCCGCGCTGCCCTCAATTTTACTACAATCTGCAAGCTGGTTTGTCGCGTAGATAATCCTCAATTGGCTAATCAGTCTAATGAAGCCGAGGACGAACTCACGGAAGACTATTGTGATCCAAATGCCAATTTGCTCAAGCAATGGAGTGAGTCATTGATCCTCGAGATTTTGCAGTGCATTAACGTTGCCAGCGCTGCAGACACTTGGATTGAAGTCAGCTCGCACTTTGATGATGCCAGTGAGGAACTTGTGCTGTGTCTCTCCGAACAAGTCCGCAGCTTCATGGGCAACAGCAGCGAATTGGTGAACATAATCAAGGAACGTCTGATACAAGCTGCTCTGCAACAGGATAGCGTGATGAGTTGTCGCCAGTTGGGTTATTTGATTCATTATTCGCAATACGCGCCATTCGAGGAAAGCGCTACAATTCTGCTGCACGAGGATCTTGCTGAACTGCTTGTATCCAAGGGTGCACTCAAGGCTTATGTGATGGCGTTGCAGGTGAGCATTGATAACTGAAGCCATTGAGGTACAAGGTACTAATTACTGTTTCTTTAGCATTTGCTGCCAAAACTCTCGCAAAAGGCTTTGAACCTTAATGGCGCTATTATGCGTACGGAACCTGATGATATGTGGGTCAAGGCTGCTGTATTCCGTTGCCTCGTACTCAATAACTTTCAATCTGATGTGAATGAGCAAACAGATCGCAATATTATTGCCTCGGCGTTGCAGTTCTTGACCCGCGTCAATGAACAGCAGAATGCACAGAAGGATCTGCTGCATTATAATGTGTAAGTTATCATCGATTTCATATAGCAACATAATTTATTGAACGCCAAACTATTTTAGCGAGCTACTGAAGCAACCTTACGACTCTGTGTTGAGCACAGTAGAGATAATTAAACTCCTCAATGAAGTGTTGCAGCGTTTCCCCTATGAGCTAACCATTAAAAACTGGGATGCAATACGCATTGGACTCAGCTCTTGGGTACTGAGTGTGTCCAAATCCATAAAAAATTACAGCGATCCAAAGGCAAGATAATTGAGTTAATTTTTTGGCAAATTACTTATAATATTATTGACTTATTTACAGACATCCTTCTTTATTGTGGCTGTCTACCAATTGTTCGCTTCGCTTGTAAATTTCATACACGCGGAGAAGCAAAAGAGCTCAACAAAAATGCTGAAGAGTGTTGTGGACGAGTGGGAGAGTGTGTTTGCGAGGGAAGTCAATGTGGTGCTATTTAAATCATATTACGAACTGACTTATGACGCAAATGTGCCGCCAGAAAATCGTGTTTGCTACGAGCTTCTGCTGGAACGTCTGATGCCCTCAATTGAAATGCTGGATTACAGTTTCGTCTATGGGGTATGTAATAGAAATTTGACTACTGAGATAAAATCAAACTGAATGCCTATTTCTTCGATTAGTTCTGCAAGGCGCCTAGCTCAAAATTGTCTCTAGATCACTTGTGCAATTTGCTACTCAAGCAACTGCACAGCACACAATACAGTTTGCGAATGAATGCGGTGCACGCGCTGCGGCAGTTGACGCCACACTTTGTGGCCGACGACATTATGGTGAATGACAAGCAGAATGACAATCTGGGAGCTTCCTGCTCAACGATCTCCAAGTGGCATTTTCTCAATCGTTTTGAGGATTATCTAACGCGCTACGACACACTTATGCACAAGTATCTCGAGGAATTCAGCTTTAAGCTGGCCGAGTTAGAGGATTTGGAACCAATTAACAGACACGATGCTTTCAGCTATTTGCTGATATGGGATTGCATTATCAATGTGTGCGCCAAGTCGCCAGTCGCATTGCGATCGGTTTACACAAGTTGGCTGCATGAGAATCACTATGAAGAGGTAATTACAATGTCGGACAATTTGTATTTTACTTTCGATTTTGTTCGAAACACACTTAAAATTTCCTTAAACATTCCACAGAATTTTCTACATTTCCTCTTCCGAGCCATGCCAGTTGATATATTGAAGAATCACAGCGCCAAATGGCACAGTAATGATGTCTATAAGGAGCTCAGCTGGTCTCAATTAAAAGGTGAGTTCGTCGTCTTAATTTATCAACGTCTCCTCCGATGGCAAATTCTCTGGCCCTGCCATTTCTTCGCCGAAATCCTCGTAGTCTGTCAATTCAAAGTCCAAGTCATCGAGCATCTCCTCACCCATTTCCTCAGACAACGAAATATAATCGGACATGGGCACAAATGTTTCATCCCTGTCCGCATGCATTGTACGCGCCACAGGCACCTGTTGGGGCGCCAAATAAATATTCAAGTTCGATATGAACTTGTTAATCCACACAGTTAAGTTGTTGGCCAAAATGCGTTGATAGTCCCGCAAGTTACTTGTGGTATAGAATTCTTGTTCTGCAAGTGAGATTTAAGGATTTCAATAAAATTATCACCTAGAGGAAAGCTTCTTTTACTTACCAGTAAACTCCTTGATGCGCTCCAAGATCACAGCACAGAGTGGCGACTGTTCGTCAATGACGAACTGATCGTTTAGCAGGAAATCCTTCATCTCTTCAAAAGTACGCATACAATTTTCATCATCTGCTTACGCTGGCGTTCCAATATCATTTTCTTCAGTCCATTGCAACGTTTCTTGTGCTGTTGTTTTTGGGCACGACGTTGTCGCATCTCTTCCTCCATGTACTCCATGGCCTTTTCCATTGACATTGCCTCAACTGGTGGTTTGGGTTTCATTTGCTGTTGCAGTGCGGCAATGTGGCGTGGCGGCAGCACATGTTTGAAAGACTTGAACGTATCTTTGACACGCATCGGATGTGGAATCGCTAGACGCTCCATGCGAGCCGTACAAATCGGAACATAGATCTTCTTGGTAATATATCGCGGCTGCTTCAGTCGCTTAGGAGATATGAAGTTCTTTTTGGGTGTGGCCAGGAAACAAATGTGCTCCTCCCGCTTCAGCATATCGCGATCAATGATAATTTGTCCTGTATGCTGACATGGCACATAGCAGGGATGATAACGAGGACAGACACAGTAATAGCGATACATATGCTGTGGTTCCGGTATGTTTGATTTGACCAAGCGTTTGATGGGTTTGGCGCGATCTGGTCGCAGCTGGACCATTGCCAGACGAGCGTTCAGCTCATCGGCCACCGTTACACCAGGATCTGCAGGAGCATGTGGTTTTGGCGGATGACCACTTTGTATCTGCTCCAAATTAATAGCCTCTCCCTCCTTTGTTTTCTCACTTTCCAATTTGATTTCGCGGGAGGGCGGCATATCGCTAGCCATTTGATAGAAGTTCAATGGCATTTTTCCCATGATTGAAAATTCAGTTAGAAAATTATTTGTAGCGAAATGAAAATACACAACTATATAAAAAATATAAATCGTTTCGGCGAGTTGTTGTAGACTGTTTTATTTGGATAACATACATAAATTATAAAACAAATTCTTGACTTGCTTTTCTCCTTCAAATAGATCCCCAACTGTCAGTGGAACGATATGCCTGTCATCTCTACTCGCAGGTGCTGCGCAAGTTGCCGGCGGTGGTGCGCAAATGGTGGAACACCAGCCAATCGAGACAGAAGAATTTTGTTGATAATCTTACCACGAACTATGTGAGCGCCCTCATCTGCACCGAGGAGCTGAAGGCAATCGCCAATCGTAAGGAGAAGCATGAGAATATGCAGGTGAGTAGTTTCTTCCTTCACTTCTAGACTATCTCGTCGAGGGACATGCGCATCAGATATATGATGACAATGCTCAAGAGCAGTACTATGATGACTACGGCACGAAATATTTCCAGCGTAACCATGTTGTGGCTTTGGTTGTGTCAATGCTCGTTTAAAATACTCGTACATAGAGTTCAGCTTTACATTCGGCAAAGTTTTGTTTAGTATTGTACATTAAGACACACTGGAATAGAGCTTACTTTGTTTAGAAAAGAAATTGAAATTTGCTAGGGAAATTAGAGGATTTTATATAAATGTATTTATTAATATGATTATATTAGCCAGGCTTACCAGAAGCTTTGTGTGACACTTAAGTGCTTAGCATTTTAAGAACAGCTGAATTTGCGAAGTTAATACTTTGAAATTACCGAGGTGTGATCCTTACAGCTCAACCCATTCGAAGCAACAATATTGTATAAAATTTAATGAATTTATTGGAATTTTCTACTCATTTAGGTGACAGTGCATACTTCAACGCGAGAAGTTCTGGCTGTCTATGCTTTGGATGAGGCGCGGATGGAGCTGGTCATCACTTTGGCTGCCAATTATCCACTGGGTGCAGTTAAAGTTGAGTGTGGTAACCAGATTGGCGGACGTGCAAATGCTCGCAATGTGGGCATGCAGCTGACCATTTATCTAACACATCAGGTACATTATAAGCTCGACTTTTTGTTAAAAATATGTGTGACAAATTTGCTTGTCTAATAGAATGGCACCATCTACGATGGCCTTACGCTGTGGAAGAATAATCTGGACAAGAAATTTGAGGGAGTGGAGGAGTGTTATGTCTGCTATACTGTCATACACCAGGACACTTGTCAGCTGCCCAAATTGACCTGCAAGACATGCAAAAAGAAATTCCATGGTCCATGCTTGGTAAGAATAAAGTCTACAATAATTGAATTACAAAAGTATCTAATTGTTATTCCGTTTGCAGTACAAATGGTTCACGACAAGCAGCAAATCGACCTGTCCCATTTGCCGCAATGTTTTCTAAGCGACAAAATGACTTAATTTATGCAATTTGGAGACACGTATTAATCTTTGGCACAACGGAAACCATGCCGATAGTCAATAATTTTATTTTTGGTCTTTTCCTGTAAATCGAAACACAAATTATAACAATAAATTCGCATTAGGTTTATATGTCTGCAATTGTTTTTATAATGTATCTGCTGGTTTATGTTGTATATTAAAAGCATTAGTTAAACGAGTTTACAAGATCTTTGGCAATTACATAACTTATACAAAATATAGAATCTTACTAAAGTAATAGGAAAGCAGGAGTTTGTATATATGAAATGTATGCAACAGGCAGAATAAGGAGTCTCCGACCCTTTAAAGATCCGAGTCAACATCCAAGACGTTATGTCTGTATGTTCGACTGTCCGTCCATCTATATGAACACCTAGATCTCAGAACACCCGACTGTAGCTTTCTTGAAATATTGAAATGTAATGTCACAGCAGGCTCATATAATATATGCTTTATATCGGTTCAATAATATACAAAGCTAACTCACATTCATATGACAAGTAAACTATCTAAAGGCTTTATTTTCTGAGCGTAACCATCACAAAGTAATTATGTCTGAACTATTGAGGGTTATTGGCAAGTGTCCGTATTGCCATCGAGATGTCAACGAAGATTTGCGACCCATTAACAAATCAAGAATACAGTTGGTTAATGCCGAATCGACTCCATTGACGGCGCAAGAGAATGAACCAAGTAAATCGAACTTATTAATAAGCCAAGAGCCCGCCGCAAATTTAACCGATAATTTGCTGAATATGCTAGAGCACGAATTTGAGCGATCGACGGATGAGCCGGTAAGTTTAGTGTTCCAAGGAAAAGATCACAGATTTATTTTCTATTACATTGCAAAGTCTCAAATGACTGAGAATCATGCCGAGGTGCTGGTAGCTATATTGAAGGAGGAAGATTTTCGCTATGTTGAGAGTAGCACGAGGCGTAAACTGAAAGATAGAAACGTACAATAACGACGATAACACCAACAAATAGAAATTGCATATACCGCGCCACAAAATTCGAAATTCAATTGCACGTGCTCGGAGCTTGCAACCACCACCGCCACCACGATTCTGCGCCGTAGCTGCCACCGCTGTTGAATAGTCGAAGCAGCTGGGGTGGAGTCATGGATGGATGACGAACGCATCGGTTTTTTTGCACTTGCAACTGCTGCTGAAAATTAAGTTAGTCGCCCCGTTAACTGGGATTAAACACGCCAACGTTCGCTCGATAAAAAGCCAAAAAGAAGGCAACACAAGATGACGTAAGCTCTCGCATGAATATGTCAACAGCTCAACCGAAACTTGGCCAGCGTGTACAAGTGACGGGTAAGAATCAACTTGGCCAGAGTGTTGGACGGGTTGCCTATGTGGGACGCACGAAATTCGCTAGCGGTCAATGGTTTGGCGTTGTGCTCGATGAGCCAAGGGGCAAGAACAATGGCACCGTTAATGGCAGCACCTACTTCAAGTGTGCCCCCAACTGTGGTATCTTTGTGCGTGCCCAACAGCTGCAACTGTTAGGGCTGCAACACACTGAACAGCAGCAGCAGCAGCTGCAAACGAAAGTGAAATACAAGAAACAGCAGCAGCTGGAGAATAATATTTGCGATAACAACAACGACATTATGCAGCGAGATGTGAGCAAAGTCAGGCTGAGCAGCAGCAGCAGCAGCAGGAGTCGAAGCAACAGTCGACAAGCGAGCAGCGATGAGCAGGTGAGTCATGGAATGTCTGCTTCGATTTTAGCTAGTATTGATTATTATGACTTAGCAGGATAACTCTAGGGAGGCCAGTGGCTCGAGTGGTGGTCGTGCCTTAAGAAAGCTGCCGGAGAAGTCGACATTTGCACTGACTACTTCCAAGACTTGGGTGACTTCCACGCAGCCATCGGCACAGTCACAATCTAAACGCCTACGCGACGCCTTGGAGACCCATCAGGAGTCCAAAGTGACGAACATAGAAGCGAAGAATACAACACAAGGAGCAGCAGCAACATCAGTAGCAAAAGCAACAGCAACAGCAGCTGGCAATGCAACTTTAAGTGCAGTTACAGCTACAAGTGACGGTTTAACTCCTAGAGCAGTAACTGCTCCCAATGCACAGACGACGCCAACAACAGCAGCAGTATCAGAAACAGCAACAGTATCACCAGCAACAGCAACAGCGCCAGCAACAGCCACAGCAACATCAATTACATCAACAGCAACCACAGCTTCAATTACAGCTTCAACTGCAACTACAGCTTTAATAGCTCCTACCACAGCAGCAACAACAGCTGCAAATGCGCTTATCTCTACTCAAATGGCTGCTCAAGCAACTGCTGACGTTGCCACGCCTGCAACCAAGACGCTAGCAGCAGTTGACTTCACTGTGGTCGCTGCTCAACCCTCTACTTTGCGAGCGCCTCCTTTGACCTGCAACCAGCGGCGCTCCACATCCTACACACAGCTGCGACCGACGCGCATCAGTCAGCCGAAGCCCACAACGGCGCAAGCACAGAGCTCGACGGCACAGCTAACGCTGGCGATGCCAGTGCCCGTTGCCCTTGCGCCCAAGCGCAGCAAGACGAGCATGAGTCCGACGAGCAGCGGCAGCGTGAAGCGTGTGACACCGGCTGCGTTTGTGGAGCCCGGCTTTTTGGAGATACTGCGTCCGCAGTTTACGCTCGGGCCGGCACTGCGCACGCCTATCACAGTGGCGCCACCTGTGGACAACGCGGAGCAACGACAACTACGCGAGGAGTTGCAATTGTTGCGTGTTCAGAAGAGCGAGGATAAATTGAAGCTGCTCGAGCTGGAACGCATCAAGATTCACAACGAGCAGTTGCAAGAGTTCAAGTCACAGATTATGCAGCAGCAATTGTTGTTGCAACGCGAATTGCAACGTTGTCGCCACGAGCAACGCGAGGCACAAGAAACTGCTCTCAAATACAAGCGCGAATTGGATGATGTGGCCGAGAGTATAGAGCTGCTGACACTGGATAAGGAAATGGCTGAAGAGAGGTTGGAAACTCTGCAAATGGAAATGGAAATGGCGCAAGAGCGCAACGATGAGCTCAGCCTCGATCTGGAGATACTGCGAGCTGAGCAGGAGGAGCACAATGAGGGTCAGCACTTGGCGAAGAATGAGAAGCAATCGACAAATGTAACAACACTGCAGACAACGGGAGAGTTCCTGCGCTTGGAGCAGTATAATCAGCGATTGCGTGAGACTGTGGTCAGATTGCGCGACACTTTGGCCCATGAGAAGCAGCTGGCACAGCGCACGCACAAGGATCTGGAGACCAAGCACTCGGAGATCAACGAGTTGAAGAGCATTAAAGAGTTGCAAAGTCGTCGCGTCGATCAAATGGAGCTGCAGATGATGGATCTGAAAGAGCAGGTGGATGCTTCGCTGGGCGCAGAGTCGATGGTCACTCAGCTGGCCACACTTAAGCTAGAGCTGGAGGAACGTGTCAAGCTGTTGGAGGATGAGGTCAATGAACTGGAGGCACTCGAACAAATCCAAGAGCAGCTCATCGAGAGCAATCAAGAGCTAGAGTCCGATTTGCGTGACGAAATCGACAAGCTGAGTGGCCAGGTGAAGTCACTGGAGCAGCAAAAGAATGCTGCACTCGAGAGTCTCTATGATCGCGATGTAACCATTCTCAAGTTTAGGGATCTGGTGCGTCAGTTGCAGGAGCAACTGCAGCTTAAAACGGATGGTGGCACGCTTTCGATTGAGGACTTTAGCAGCGCCAACGAATCGCAGCAGGAGGAAACATCGCAGCAGAGCCAGGCGGACTATCAGCACATCTTCAGCGTGAGCAAGGCATATGGACGTGCTCTGGAACAACAGCTCAAGGCTGTGGAATTGCGTCTGCAGGGTCAGCATCTGGAACATGTGCTCGCCTTTGTGCCCGAGCAGTTTTTGCTGCGTGGTGGCGAACACGATGTGGTGCTCGTCATGCTGCTGCTGGAGCGCATGAACGACAAGCTCGAGATTGTCTGTCAGGCCATCAACGAGAAGTTCCCCAATGCATGTGAATTCGGTAAGCATTATTATTTACAAATTATGTTTAACATAGAATTCTTTAAAGCTTTTGTATTGTGCTAAATATCGTTTAAAATTTATTGAGATTAGCAATTTAAAGTTAAATTTAATTGGTGTTTCACCCAAAATTTGTAGTGATGTAGTAATGTTGCCAACTGGATTGTCAACTTGCAGTTCTAATGATTTTCTTTTAAAAATATTTTTTTTGGATTTTACCCGGATATTTGGATAGTTTTTTAAATATATTAATTTTCATATTAATGTTTCAATATAATGTAATACAATTTCTGTAAGCAATGCGCAAATTAGAATACAAGAATTCGTATTTATTTGGAAAGTTTACACTTATATCTGGTCGTATATTTCTTTGCCTTGATTGGAAAACTGAAAGTACATTAACATACAATTAATATTGCTTAATCTTCATATTATTATTTATATATTTTGTTTGATTACTTACATAAGTCAATAATTTGCATCTTGAGTAATGAAATATACATTTCTATTCTTAATATTCCTTGATGACTCCCAAAATTTAGTTTCTTATTTTAATTAATTTAATTTAAATTAATATAATAATATATTAGGTATTGAGGTAATATTAAATTTGATTCGTTGCCCCAGGTCGCGATGCTATCTTCGAGGGATACTCGGTGCAGCGTTACATCTTCCGTGCGCAGTGCATCTATCTGCTGAAGAGTCTGCAGTTGGTGCTGCAACAGTTTCGTCACGGTCTCAACCACTGCGACTACGAGCTGTGCACACATGCAGCAATCTATCGCAGTGATCTGGAGCTGCAGGAACAGCAGCTGGATGAATTTGTGCGGCTACTCAAGACTGGTCAGCTGGATGAGCACACCAATTGTGAACCGATTCGTCGAGTGCTTCACTACATCAATGGGCTGCATCAGAACTTAATGCCGCCACAGACATTGGTTGAGTTACTTGATGAACAGCAGCTGTATAATGCACTGATTGAAGTCTACGAGGCAGGTATGGATGCAGTGAATGCGAATGCTGGATTGTTGCACACCATCATACAGCTGGGCGACGAGCAGACTGCGTCGTTCCACTGCATGCAGCTGCTGATGGAACACAGTTGTGCGCTCAAACAGAAGCTGAAGAAGCTGCAGCGTAAGATGAGTGGTAATAAAACTGCTGCTGCTTGGACGGGAATGCAATGTGCTCGCTATCAGCGCATTCTGGAGGCCAACGAAGCACTGGGAGCACTCATCAGCATGCTGGGCATCTCGGCGAGAGAAGCCAGCAAGGAGTCGAATGGCGGCATTGCACACGAGAAGCTCTGGCGCATACTTTGCTTGAACTACACGAAATTTGCGCCCAACCAGGAGGCGGAACAGCGGGAATTGGATGTGTACAGTCAGCGTTGCATGCAGCTGCTGGAGGAGCAGTTGGAGGAGCTGTTGACGCTACTGGAGCCGCGGGATGTCAACACCGAGTATGTGCGGCATGCTGCCTTCAATACGCTGCAACAACGAGCCGCTCAAGTGAAGCGTCACTACGAAGATGTCAAGTGCTTGGAGCTGACAGTTGCAGAGCGGGAAAAGGAAATAAAAGCGCTCAAGCTGGCGGCCAAGCTGAAACAGCAGGATTACTCCGAACTGCAGGTTCGCAAAGAGATGGCCGAGAAGCAGCTGCATCGGCTGAGTCAGGATCATTGCCAGACGCTCACCCAGCTGGCCGAGGGCGTGGAGCAGCTGGAACAATGTTTCCTCTCGAAGGAGGCATCGTTGCAGCATGCGCTCGACACGCTGACTGAGAAGCTGAACAGCTTGGAGCAGGCGCAGCAGCATTGGCAGCAGCAGCAGCAGGTGGATAGCGCCTGTGTGACAAGCTCAACGCGTAGCTCGAATCGGGAATTGAATCTGATGCATCAGGCATTGCGGCAGGAACGACAAATTCGCGTTAAGTTGCAAGGATCGGAGTTGTGTCGCAGCTTTGCCGCTCTCGAGCCGTTGCATGTGCCGCAGCCCGAGTCCAGCAGTCAGCTGACTTCACTCGAAGCTCAACTGCATGGCCTGAAACTTCAGTGGCTGCTCGCTCAATTGGAGCTGGGCGAGAGTGCTCAGCAGCGGCGATCGCACATCGAGCTGCAGGGCAGCCGCTTGTTGAGACATATCTTCCATGCCTATTGCTCTCGGCATCCACATCGGGCTGCGCCCACGGACTTTGGCCTCTTCATTAGCGGGGATTTGCGGCGCGCATTTTAGGCCAACTTTTGAAATAGTATTAGACTCACGATGTACTCGTATTTGGTTGAGTAAGGAACAAAACAAAGGTATATGTGATTATCTGCTTGAACTTCTTTTTACGTTTACAACAACTTATTATGTATTATTGCTATTATACAATTACCACTTCATTTTGCGTGTTAATCCACTATTTAAGAAAAATTATGGTACGTACAATAAATATTTAGCCAAATTAAGCCAAGGAGTGTTTATTTATTGCTGTGTATAAATGGGATATTCAGTTTAAAGATTACCCTATATTTGCCTTTGCAAATGAAAATTTTTGTCAGATGGATACATGTATGTACATACATAACATATGTGTGTACATTGTAATATCTCCATTTGCGAATATAGCGGCAAAAATCAAATTACTCAATAGAGAATTTTTTTTTAATATTGTATATTAATGCAAATCACTTTATTTGTCTGTGTTCCTGGTGGATTAATTAATAGAATAATATCTTCGTGAATGAATTATATATTACACAAAATGATCATTATCACAAATACTATAATACATTTTGAAATTAAATTGTTCTGTATTCTGTATTTAAATATCAATTTTATATTTTCTTCATCACATACATATATAATATGTCATGTTATTGCAATAGAGAATATTTTTTTATTTTGCATAAACCAAAAATGATAACTATACGTATGCGCAATATTACATATACGCATAGTTGAACCCCCACTCTACATTGTCACTTAAATATATTTTGTAACTTTTGCATTAATTTAACACGGAAATCCAATAAAACGGTCAAGTAAAGTTCTAAAATGTTTTTCGTTTATTCAATTTACAATTTACACAATATATACATGTATATATACATATAGACGTATGTATGCATGTGTGTGCGCACACATTTACGGAAACGTGTAGTGTAATGAGTGAGGCGGAGTGAGAGTGAGTGATAGATAGAGAGAAGAGAGGGATAGAGCAGCGCAAGCAGTTCAATTGGAAAAGCTTATCACATGAGCACAAAAGAGAGACAGAGATAATGAGTAGCGATAACGATAACGGTAATTGTAACGGTAACGGTAACGGGGGAACGTGCTGGTGCAAGATGGCGGCCCTCTTCTTTCTGTCTAATTCTTGTCGTTGTGGAGTTTGTTCATAAATACGTTTAATGTTTAATGAGAAAAATATATTGAATCGTAGGCTATTTACAGTTGCGTGGCGAACAAAACAAATCACTGATCAAGAGACAAACGCTGTACGGGGAGAGAGAAGGAATTGTGAAGAGTGAAGTTATGTTGAGTTGCAAAAGATTGAGGTTAGATTGAGTTGGGCGTGGAGTGAGTGGTGAGTATGTGACTATTTGGAAAATTGTATTGTTTGTTTACCTCACGACTTGGCCGCCGTCTGACGCTTGGCCACAACCTTGCCCTGATCACGACTGTTGATCACCTCGGCATGGAAGCCCGTCTCCCAGTCGGCGTAGTACTTGACGGTGCGCACATTGCCATCGGGCTCCACCAGAGAGTATTCGCCCTTGACCACATCGCCATCGCGCTCCTCTCGCTGATGCTTATTATCGCCCGTGTGAGGATCGTTCACAGCATACTCGAAGGCATATCGCGGATGAGCATCCTGCCAAACCATAGAGTTGTAATCGTTTAAACTTTTTGGTATTTGTTGCGAACTTACAAAGTGCTCCAGGTGCTTCTCTGGCAACACCTTCAGCAGCACATGTTGAGCAACCCGCGCTGACTTCAGATAAGCTGTGGATGATAGTGGGGCGTGGGCACTCAATGCTGATACGCTGGGCGCATATCGATTGAATCCAGCTCCAAACTGTCCAATGCCATGACCGAGACTGTAGTCGGCCAATGGAGCGCCACCCAAATGCGCCAGGCCTCCAGCGGCGTGAGACAGTGCTCCATGATAAGTGAGGGCTGGCGACACAGCAGCGTGACCCAATGATATGGCACCATAGTAGGAGCCATCGTGTCCACCTGCTGCTCCCAGGCCTAGTTTACCTGTAAGTACGTATGCAACAATAAGTAAGTGGCTTTTTTTTTTAGAAGTTTTATGAAGTTCGTTCACGCTGTTCATTCTCTAACTTACAATCTACAATATATGTGTCATACAATTAAGACGTTTATTTGTACAGCTTTTATAATACCAAAAAGAAATGTAAATTTATGTTTTAATTTAATTACAAGAATTCGCTCTGACACCTTTAATAACAACAAAAACCTCGTTTTTAAACAATTTTTAAAAATAGTTTTGTCATTCATTCGTGAGTATTTACTTTTCCAAAATTAGAACATTTACAATTTTTATTTTCAAATTTATTTTAAGCTCAATAAATTTAATTGAAATTACTTTTGATTTTGTATACTACATACATATTTCTGTATTCATTTTAAATAAACATATATTTCCCTTTACGAGAACCAATCTATTTTTTAAAAATGAGTTTGACTCTTAGGCTTTTGAACATATAGATAATTGCAAACTTTCGCAATACTTTTACTTCTATCGGTATCAACTTAATGTCATTGCTAATAATAATATCCAAGATTTCGAATAGTTTGTATTTATAATATTTAAATACATACATATATTATATGAATATGACATCACCATACTATTACTCTATGATGATGATGCTTGGACTAAAATTTTGTAGCTACGGAGCTTTTTAATAGCGTAATCTACCATACTAAAGTGTATTAAAATGTCACTTACCCGAATTGATGCCATAAGCTGTGCTGCTGGCATAACCATGAGCAGCAGCAGGTGCCGTGGTAAGCTTGGTGAGTGCACCATGGCCAGATGCGCCGTAGCCAAGTCCAAGGCCAAGACCCAGTTTGCCAACAGAGTAGCCCTGGCCAAGAGTGTGATATGCTGGAGCAGCGGAGACAGTAGCCAACGTTGGCTTCGAAACATATTGATGTGAGACGGCGCCGTGTCCAGAGCTGGCATAGCTGGCTCCAATAGCAGGAGCTGGGGCAATGTGACCAATAGCAGGAGCAGCAGCAATGTGACTAATGGCAGGTGCTGCTGCAATGTGGCTGACAGCTGGAGCAGCATAAGTGGTAATAGCTGGAGCAGCGGATACGGTGGCTATCGCTGGCTTGGACACGTACTGATGCGAGACGGCGCCATGACCAGATGCGGCATAGCCAGTCGCCACTTTGCTGACGATTGGAGTGAGTGCGGGAGCAGCCACGATTGCAGGCGCAGCAGGCAAATAACTCTTGGAGATTGTGGCACCATAGCTGGCTACAGCTGGTGCGGCATAGCTGGCGATCTTCGTCACAGCTGGAGCAGTTGAGTAGGTAGCCACAGCTGGCTTGGACACGTACTGATGCGAGACGGCTCCGTGGCCACTTGATCCATAGCTGGTGGCAACTTTAGTGATGGCAGGAGCAGCAGAATAGGTGGAAATGGCAGGAGCTGCATAGCTGGACACCTTGGTAATAGCTGGAGCTGTGGCGTAAGTGGAAACAGCAGGAGCAGCATAGCTGACAGTTTTGGCCACAGTTGCAACAGCTGGTTTGGACACATATTGATGAGAGACTGCGCCGTGTCCAGTGCTGCCATAGCTGGTGGCAACCTTGGTGATAGCTGGTGCAGCCGAGTAAGTGGAGATGGCAGGAGCAGCATAGGTGGCAATCTTGGAGATAGCTGGTGCTGTTGAGTAGGTGGCAACAGCTGGAGCGGCATAAGAAGCCACCTTGGCAATGGCCGGAGCAGCAGCGTAGGTAGCCACAGCTGGCTTCGAGACATATTGATGCGAGACAGCGCCGTGTCCGCTGGCTCCATAACTGGTGGCCACTTTAGTGATAGCTGGTTCTGCTGAATAAGTAGAGATTGCGGGGGCTGCATAGCTGGCCACCTTGGTGATGGCGGGAGCTGTGGCGTAAGTAGAAACAGCTGGAGCAGCATAGCTGACAGTCTTTGCCACAGTTGCCACAGCGGGCTTCGAGACGTATTGATGGGAGACAGCGCCATGTCCAGAGCTGCCATAGCTTGTCTCTACCTTGGTGATCGCTGGAGCTGCTGCATAGGTGGCAACAGCAGGAGCTGCATAGCTGGCGACCTTGGCCACAACTGGAGCTGCTGCCGGATAAGCAGCCACAATGGGCTTCGAGATGTATTGATGGGAGACATCCGCTGCCTGACTGTAGGTGGCTACCTTGGCGATTGCCGGAGCGGCAGAGTAAGTGCTAATTGCTGGTGCAGCATAGCTGGCAATCTTGGCCACAGCTGGCTTGGACACATACTGATGCGAGACGGCACCGTGACCCGAGGCACCATACGAAGTGGACAATTTGGTGATGGCGGGAGCCGAGGAGTAAGTGCTGATGGCGGGCGCAGCATAGCTGGCAATCTTAGTGACTGCTGGGGCAGTGGAATAGGTGGCCACAGCGGGTGCAGCATAGCTGGCAACCTTGGCAATGGCAGGCGCAGCTGCATAAGTGGCCACAGCTGGCTTCGAGACATACTGATGAGAGACGGCGCCATGTCCGCTGGCTCCATAGCTGGTGGCCACTTTAGTGATAGCTGGTGCAGCAGAATAAGTGGAAATAGCTGGCGCTGCATAGCTGGCCACCTTGGTGATAGCAGGAGCTGCGGCGTAAGTAGAAACAGCAGGAGCAGCGTTGCTGACAGTCTTGGCCACAGTTGCCACAGCTGGCTTCGAGACGTATTGATGGGAGACTGCGCCGTGTCCTGTGCTGCCATAGCTGGTGGCAATCTTAGTGACAGCGGGAGCTGTCGAGTAAGTGGCCACAGCTGGCGCTGCGTAGCTGGCCACCTTGGCTGGATAAGCAGCCACAATGGGCTTGGAGATGTACTGATGGGAGACATCAGCAGCCTGGCTGTAAGTTGCCACCTTGGCCACAGAAGGAGCAGCAGAGTAAGTGGAGATTGCGGGCGCAGCGTAGCTGGCAATCTTGGTGACAGCGGGTGCCGTGGAATAGGTGCTAATGGCTGGCGCAGCATAGTTGGCAATCTTGGTCACCGCTGGAGCAGCTGCATAGGTGGCCACGGCGGGCTTGGAGACATATTGATGGGAAACGGCGCCAGAGCCACTTGCACCATAGTTTGTGTGGAGTTTGGTCAGAGCAGGAGCTGACGAATAAGTGGAAATGGCTGGAGCAGCATAGCTGGCAATCTTAGCAACTGCTGGCGCCACATAGCTCTCCACCTTGGCGGGGGCAGCGAGGTAAGGCGTGGCCAGAGCAGGAGCTGCAGGCAGATAGGACTTGGAGAGCGCAGGCGCATAGGAGCTGGAGTAGCCAGTGCCGTGAGAGGAAAGCAGCGAGGAAGTCAAGATGGGAGCTGGAGCAGCATAGCTGGCCACCTTGGAGATGGCCGGAGCACCGTAGGCAACCGATGGGGAGTAGGTGGCAACCTTGGAGATGCCTGGCGAAGAATGCGAGTAGCTGTAGCCAGGCGAGCTGTAGGTTTCCACCTTGGAGAAGCCAGGCGTGGCCTTGGAGTAAGTGTAGCCCGGTGAGGTGTAAGTTTCCACCTTGGTGGTAACCTTGGGCGATAAGTAGGGCACACTGCTGGCCGAGGGTGCGGTGTAAGTGGCCACCTTGGAGACGGCTGGCGTGGATTGACTATAAGAGTAGCCAGGAGTTGAGTAGGTGGAAACCTTAGTCAAAGCAGGTGCTGCCGCTGGCAAATAGGCAGCTTCCAGCTTGGGAGCTGTTAGCACCGTCTTGGTTAAAGCTGGCGACACGAGACTCTTGAGCTCAATGCCCGAAGGCACCGTTGTGGCATACTTGGCAGCTGGCGATCTATCCGCATAGGTAATCCCCGGTCCGCCATACTCAGTCGAGGGCGTAAAGAGCGATTTCTGCACCGGAGCCAAATACTTGTCGATCTGGGTGATGCCGCCATGTGAGTATCCCGCCAAGCCAGCAGTGGATTCGTAAGATGCAACGCCGCTGCCAACGGATGCGTGCAGTAGGTGACCATTCTCCGAGTAGCTGGATGTGGCCGGTGTCTGAGTGTACTTGGTCACGCCGGGCGTTATGGAGAACTTGACTTCTGGCGCTGGATACGAGTAGCCAATGGCACCATTCGCATGGACACAGGGCGGTATTGTAGGCGAGGGATCTGCCAGCGCCAAGCTGAGCACCAGGCTCAGCAGCATAAAAAGATGAAGCTGTTGGGAATAGTTATTGAAGAGATTCAAATATAATATTTAGATTATAGACAAAAAAGAAGGAATGCAATAATTTGGGAATAAAATATATTAAAAGCAGATGATATCAAAGCTTAAGTTACTAGTTTATGAATTGAAATTAAATTAAAAGAACGAAATTTGAATCAATTAAAAAATTTGATAGTAGATTGAAATGAAATTGAAATAAATGAATATGTTAGATGTTTAACAGACATTTGTAAATACTTGTTTAAAAAATAAAATATTGAAATAGTAATTGAAACAATTTAAGTTTTTACCTAAGCAAATAGGTCGCTTTAAAAACAGATATATTTTTAAGATTTTTCTTAGAATCAATTGAAAACTAAAAACAAAACCAAAATGTCTTCGTGCTGAATTGTTTGTTGAGATACTAATTTATGTATACTTTGCTAATAATAAGATGATACAATAAATAAAAAGAAACTTGCATTAAAAAATATAATTGACAAAATTCTAGTTTTGGTTTAACAAATCTTCAGAAAATGTTTGCATGTAACAGTGAAAATAGCTTACAATAAAAATATAATTGTAATACCCTCTTAAGCAAACTAAGGACTTTTTTTTCCATTATAAAGAATAGTTTTATATTTAATACGAAATAGTGTAGTGTAGTGATTTTAATAATTTGAGAATTAAATATTGAACACATTTAATTTGATAATTATTATATTTTAATATATATTCGTATTTAATAAGTTTATAAATGAAATTAATTTGATTTGACAAATATATGTCACATTTCACTTTCCAAACTTCATCTTCAAGTATTTTAATTAAATGAGAATACATATATATTGAACTATAAAACTGTCATGAAATTTATATTTTTAAATACTTCATTGAATAATTGTTTGTTGGATATCCTAATAAACTTTAAAATTTTATTTATTTTTCTATCATTTCTTAAAATATTCCATTTTGATTACGTGCTCAACATTAAAAAATATTATTTTAAGTTGCACTTTGATTTGATTGATTTTTAGTACTTCAGAAAATATGTAACTTGATTTATTATGCATTTTAGTGTTGGTTGGTATAGCAAATTTCACATTCAGTTATCAAACAGCAAAGTAAATAATCCCATGCTTGAGTGTTTTAGAGAGTTCTTCGAAGTTCGTAGACCCACCTTCATGTTTTCACTTATTCTGCACAGATTAAATAATCCACCTTGTGCTATGAAGTTAATGGCACTAAATCCTTGTGAATGGATAAGAAATTGACTTAAATTCACGGTATGCAGACGATGTGATTGTAATCCTTGTTGTTTTTGGCACAATTTGAATGTCCTTTCGAAGTATGCGCGTATACTTGATATTTCGTTAAGTATTCGATACGAATTTCGAGTGTTGTCAAACAAATTCTCGGCACACACGACACACGCAACGCTCGCTCGATGTAGAGCAACGCGGCTGACTGTTGGCCAGCCCGGCCCTATAATCGCTTATATACGTTCGGTCAGTTTTGGCTCACACGCATGCGCAGCAGCCACGCACCAGTTTGGCGACAGAAAAATCAAAGCAAAAAAATTCGCAATATAAATACAACTAACGCACACACACATACACGCACATCAAGCAAAGTCAAATGGATCGATAGAAAACGAGCAGAAAATATATATTTTCTGCTGCTGCTGCTGCTGCGCACTGCGCTAGGAAAAGCAAAGTCGATGTCGAAGTCGAAGTTGAATTCAGAGCAGAGTGCCGAGCACTGAGCGACTGATTGCCTGAAGAAAAATTGATGACTGTTCGTATTTTGGATTTTATTCAGTTGGCAGTTGTCAGTTCGTTGGCAATTCTCTTTTGTTTTCGAGCTGTTCTCTCGCAACCTGCAAACAGCATCTGAAGTCTATTGCCATTGCAATTGGCCCCACCTTCGCGCACTGATCTGGGCTCTTGGCTCTGGCATTTTATTAGATCATAGCAAACGCCTCGGCTCAAAATACAGCATAAAATTGCGCGTGGTGCGTGCATTTTTTGTTTGTATTTTTCTTCTGGCCAATTCTCTCAGTTGCTGCTGCCGCTGCTGCATTGTTGGCCAAGTTATTTTTTTATTTGGATTTTTTGCATATGCTTTTAAAGCGACTTAATTTGATTTAGATTTTAATCGCAAGCATTGCGTGTAGCTGTGGCGCAAAAAAAAAAATATAAAAATTGCAGCCAACTTAAAAATTCATACGCAATTTGCTCGCCAGCAACAATTTACAAAACTTGTGGTATTAATGTCGCTATCAATAAATTTTGTCTCTGTCTATGCGTGCCTGGGGCCTTGATTGTGCATTAGTTAGATAAAAGGCGCCATATGCACTCACACTTGCATACAACAAGAGTAATAGAATAGCCTGCGATATGACCAAGTGTTGACTTGTTGGCAATTAAGGTCACTTTTGTGACTTTTGTATCGACGCGCTTAAAAACGCGCACAAAAAATGCACTTGCGGGAGTGTTGCAGGCATTTTGGATATTGTCTACAAATGACCTAACTAATAGCGTTAAGAGCTCTGAACGGTTGAGCAGACTGTGCGGACAGTTAAATTGGATAACCATTTATGGAAAAGTTTTGCATCCAATTTGCGATACAGGTTTGTGATTTATTTTATGCACTAAATGCAATTACTTAGGCTTTTTAAGTGTAATCGAATAGTATCATTTAGTTTTTATTTTTTTTTCATAAAAGCTTAATTTACATCTCCATATTTACAATTTAAGTATTTCGAAAGAAAAGATATATAAAAGTTGGTTATCTGAAGAAACAAATTACTTTTCTAAGCAGCTTAAATTTCAAAAGTACTTTTATTAAAAGAACATTTTAAAATTCCCTTTTTGCTTTCTTAATTTTTAATGTAGTTTATTTTCCAATTTTTTTAATTTATACAAAAAATGAAAGCAGTAGATCCCGAAGCTATATTTCAGTTCAATTTAAAAGTGTTGAAGATCTTAAAATAAAAAAGACATATTGAAGTAAAGATATATATATTTTTCTTGTCCACTAAAAAAAACTACTTAATTGAATGCATTTTAATAGTATTTAATTTAAAACATGGAATTAAATGCAGGATGTAAAAAATGTCATTTGTGATTCGGTAGTTGAGTTATGTTTTTTTTTTTTTTTGGTGGCAACATGTGTCGAATCAAATTGTGGTTTTTAATTAGCTGTCTTGGAGTTGCCACGACACATTTCAAATGCAGACAAAAAAAAAGTAATGTCCACGTATAGTTGCCACATTTTGTCCCTGACTTGAGTTTGACACCACACGCCGAGCAAATCAATTAAAAATGCGGCTCAATATGAATCGATATGAAATCTAGGCAATCTAGGCTAACATACTGACCATAAACAGACCAAACGCGTATACAAGAAAACGCTTATACCGATGCCGAAGCCGAAGTTGATTGAGCAGCACACGCGTTGACATTTCAATTAGAATTCCACATTGGGGCACAGACCAGGAGGCGAGGCCTGCCTTGGCTTCGCTTCGCTTTGCGAAAAAAGAGGCTCAGCATTAAAGCCGAAACCAGACCAGAAGGAATGCAGATGCCAGTTTGGCTTCAATGCGATAAACCTTATGGACCAATTAAGTATTTCGTGTCATGATGTGATTTTTTATCGCACCAAAAAGTGGAGAATAATATGCATACGCAGTGTGTGTGCGCAGTTGCTGTGTGTGTGTGTGTGTGTGTGTGTGTGGAGAGTGAAAGGCTGTCGTTTGGTATTGGGACTTTTTGGGCCTGTTAATTGAACATGAAACATGTTTCAGCTGAGCTAAAGCTTGCTTGGACTCTTAGTCTATGTGTCTGACTGTTTATTTTATACGTTTTTCGTTGATTTTTTTTTTTTTGGGTTTTCGCAATTTGATTGAATTTTAATTTTTGCATTTGCAAACCAATACGAAAACTAACAGACTGAAAACTGAAGCTGAAGCTTAAAATAAGAAAAAAATCTCTAGCTAGTCAGCTGCAGTTATAACCTACTTCGCTTGGACTGGTCGAGTTTAGTTCGTCCGCCGCGCATTTGTCACACACACGCACTGAGCTCTCTGGCCGCGGGGCGTTACGTAATTGCCAACGGGCAGGCACTTGGCTAACAGACGACAACGACGACGACAACGACGACGACGACGACGGCGACTACAGCTGGCCATGGCTAACACACACGACCATTGCCTACTTAACATCATGACGAAATCCAAAAAATCCGCCTGACAACCACACAGAGCCACAAACAACTACTGCGATTGCTCCTCCCGCCTCCTCTCTTCCAGGCATACACACTCCACCCAACACCCAACACCCCCCCGGCTATCTCCTGTCACTGTTAACAGCATCAGCATCAGCAACAGCATCAGCCGTTTTTAATTGAAAAATCTAGATTTCATTTAAAATTTGCACGTACGATCTCTCCCCAACATTGTATCATTTTACAATACTCGTAAACACATACACACAGATACAGTGGGTCGCATAAGTATGCGCATATGCGGCTATCTAGATTGTTTGTCGCTCATTGAAAATCGAAATGCATGTTGTACATGCCGCGTGCGTAAACATTTCAAAATTTGCCAATAGATATTCATAAAATTACAGATTTTATGCCGCCTGCGTTTTTGCGCAATTGACGATCTCAAATCTCAAATCGAAACCGAGCGCATACTGCAAACTGCATACTGGCAACAAAAATTCAAACTCAAATCTTGAATCTAATTCTACACGCATCGAAAATCTGAACTCGTTTTGAAAAGTGCAAAATCGCTATAACTAACTGAAAGGCCGAACGGGTTGCCTATCTAACCGTCCCTCTATCCATGTGAGAGTATAAAACATTCACACACTTAATGTTTACTTGTGTGCAACGTGGCGTATGCGTGTTGTTTAGTCGTTCGACTTTAGGATAAGCTACCGACGTTTGAAATTATGGCCTTAGGGAGCTCAAGCGCTGTGTTTAGCTCAGAGTCGCGTTGCGTTGTTCACGCTGTGAAATTTATGCCTTCAAATTATATGAAACAAACGGAAATTGTTGAGCTTATGTCATATTTCTGAGGCGTTTTAAATGCTCTCTAGATTGCTGATTTGGCTACACGATTAGCGAATGTTGTGCAAAATAGCTGCGAGGATAAACCGCACACAATTATAGAGAATATCCTGGCGTGTTATACACCGCCCATTTTTTACTCGCCAGCGGATTAAATGCCACGCACAAAAAGTGGATCACTTATAGTAAATATTTCTAAGCTAATGTTGACTAGCGTTGAGTTTGCTCTTTATGAAATATACAATAAAGTGAAGAGTAATCAGAGTTTGTGTAGAATTTTATACGAGTAAATTTAAGATTTACAATTGATAAGCAATCAAAATAAATAAGATTAAAATATTTTACGATTGCAGTTAGAATTCTAAGATTGACAACTTTATTTCTTCTAGAGTAAGCTCAGCTAAGCTTTTAATTGTTCAATTAAAAAATGTATGTAGTTGTAATAACTATTTAAATGGATCACCTTATACTGCTGTTAAAAAAGCTCGGTTCCCATGGTTTTTTGCGTCAAGTCATTGCAATAAACTAATTTGATATTATGCAAATGTTCTTCAATTGCATCTTATGAGATCATGTTGCAAGCTGCAAACAGATGATTTATGGTAAACACTAAGAAAAACCTGAATGAATCGTAGGCAGGCAGGAAATAGCTAGCAAGCTGAACAATAATCGAAGCAGATTGTTCTGTGATCCGTGTGTCTGTCTGTCTGACTCTATGTCAGTTTGCCCAACCTCCAAAAGTCGGCTACTTATGCAATTGCAATAGTGAGCAGGCGATTATGCCATAGAAGTAGTAAGTAATATATTTACGATTTACGATATACGATTTAGGTAGACAACCATAAATTAACACCCGGTCATTTGGTAGAGGCAGGCATTAATTATTCTATGCCGCCGACTGACAGTCAGAAAAATCCAAATAAAATGAAAGAAAATCAAAGGAGGGAAAATTGGTGCGATGTGGCAACCAATTTCAAGATTTTTGTTTGCAATGGAATTTTTGCAAAAATTGTCTCACATTTGTTTAGCCAGCTAATTGCTTGTGGATTTTGAATTGACGTTCTCTTGCACATATAATCTCTAGATCCTTAATAGGTGTGCGTGTCAGGCGTAGCAGCTTTGGCTTTTATGCACAGCTAAACCGGATCTAAGTCTCGAGAGTCGATGCTAACCGACTGAGTCATGCATTCAATAAAATATGTTAGAAGCAAAACTGTGTGTGTTCAATGTCGCCTTGTCGGAGGCGGCGCCTAATCTAGAAAATTGTAAATTCTAAATTATTTAATTGGGAGCGTTGGCAACGCCTCTGCAGCTCAACTCGAGTTCTCAACTGCAAATTTGTTGCATTCATTTGACTTTTAGACATTTCTCACGCGTCCAAAAGCGCGCTAAGTGATTTGCACATCAATTGTGGATCAACTTTTTTATTGATCTGGTTGACTGGCTGGTTGACTCAATCTCGGCCTAGAATGCTGTGCTCTCGTCGACGTCGTTGTCGATGTCGATGTGGGAGCCATTTGCATATGACTGCGTATTGCTGGCAATCAATTTTGAAAAGTATAACGTGGATGGCATTTGACATACACAAAGCTACAAACTATATTAGATATATATGTATATAAATTACTTACTTGATCTCGCATCGCATTGAACGCACTTCGAGCGATTTGCTTGGACTTGTACGCGTAAAAAACCAAGTCAATGCCAAAAGTGGCTCAAGTTGCTCGAGTTGACAAAAAGTACTTTTAATTAGAATACTCGTACTTGGCACGGGTACTCGAACTTGCATTCACACTGTGGCACTCACATTCGCACATTCGTATGCATTCATTTCAGTTACTGCTGCATATCTCTACACAAGTTGCTGTCTATTCAAACTCGTTATGCGAGATTAAGTTAATTGGATTAGCCAGCAGTTAGTTACATTGCGTAGAAGCCATCACCTACTAATTCGTGGGTAGGTGGCTGTGTAAGACTCATGGGGAACGCGGGTTACTGTGGTGGGGGGACAAGGGTGGACAGGTCGGCAGGTGCTCGAGTAGGCAGGGCGCAACTGCAGCTGCTTTTCGCATTAAAATGCTGCCTAATTTGTGTTAATTATGACAAATGTTTATGACTCTACGCCACAGACAACTGTGTCCAAAGAGTCCGACGTGAGAATGTTGCGCAGGCAATAAGAACGAGGGTTGAACTAACAATTAAGAGTTCTGATGTATGTTATAATACAAATTTGTTGAAAAAGAAGAACTATGTCATTTTTTGGAAAACTTGTAAAAATGCTACAGTAGAGTCGGCTTGATTGTGTGATACCCGCTAATTATTTTAAAGACGGGCAAAACTGTGCGCTATGATTGCAAAAAAATTTACCAAATTAATAAACCGAAGAAATACATCAATACACTAAATTCATAGTAAATTATACCAAATTAATAACTAAAATATAACTGATTAATATAGAAAAAAATACTTTAATATACCAAAACCTTTACTTAATGTATCGATATACTACAAGCTTCTAAATGTACCATAGAATAAAGAATAAACGAGAATTTCAATTGATCGGACAACAACAGCATCCATGACATCCATATTTTTTTTTTTATCTGGGCACCACAACAGCTTAGAAATTTACAATATTACAAATATTTAAATGAAATACATTTTTCAAGAAAATTAATCCCTTTGTACTTTTGGTCTTTTCACCAGTAATACTCAACATTTTTCTTAACTCAGTATATTTTTTTTAATAAAAAAGAAATAACTTTACAACTTGTTTCTCTAACAGAACTTGTCGCTTTAGAGAAACGCATTTATTTCGAAGCCGTTAACTAAACAATAACAATAAATTAAGAATAAATAAAATAAGATTAACAAACGTAAAGGAAACAGTTAACAAAAAAATCCCCACAATTTCATTGGCATCCTTTGCGCCCCCTTCACACACCTTCCAGATTCCGATAGCTGGCCGCTGCAAACTGATGACCTCTGGCATACATGGGCACCATGTGCTGTTTATCCCGCTTCACCATCGACTGCACTAGACTGGCTGAGGCAGAGCCTTGCTCGTCAGAATCGGAGAACTCCTCATAGTCATCGTCCAGGGGCTCGGGGAAGAGCACAGGACCAGATCCTTCGGCTGGACGTGGTCGCTCCTTGTAGGCCAGCGACCTGCCGCGCAGCTTCTTTGGCTTGCGCTGGAAGTAGCTGGAGTAATCGGGACGGCTGTAGCTCTTGGTAATGCCCTTGTACTTGTAATGCTTCAGGCCGGGCGTGGTGTGCACGATCTTCTTCTGGTGTATGTGATTGGAGATGGGCTCCGAACTGCCGCCATGTCGTGGCTTCGAAGGTGAAGGCGAATAGCTTGTGTGCAAACCTTGCTGAGGCACCGACGGCTTGTGCAAATAGTTCTGTGGCAAATCCTTGGGCTTGTAGTGCTCATAGTACGGGTGCTGATGGGGTTGACTTGTACTATAGTGCGGTCGATACTCATTGGGCTCGTTGACAATCACAGCCTTCCAATCGCTCTCCTGCACACCGAAATGTGGCTGCAGTTTTGGTGAATAATCATCCTCCAGTTTCTGTGCTGCTGCAATCTCCTTGTAGTAATTATTCCTTGCCTGTTGCAGGCGATTCCTAATATCCGGATCCATCTCCATGGGCACCTGCTTGATGCGCGCATGTGGCTTGAACTCAATTAAACTTGGTATCTTGGGATGTGAGTGTGTCAGATCCTCGATGGGCTTCTTCAGCGGTTTTATATCCGAGCTGAGCACAATGTGCTCTTGATCTTTGCTGTAGTGATTGATTTTCGATTGTGATGTGTCATCGTTCGGACTACTTTCGCCCTCCGGAGATTCTGTTATCGGATGCGAATTTGCGCCAACAGTTTTGACGATGGCATTGAAACCCTTTTTGGCACTTGCGGTATAGTGCACGGTGCGTATGGATCCATCAGGTTCGAGTATGCTGTAATGACCCTTGACCCCGTCGCCGTCACGTGATTCCCATTGCGATTTAACATCGCCAGTGTGCAGATCCTTGACGCCATAGCTGAATGCGTATTCAGGATGCTCCTATTAAGGAAAATTAACAACGAATTAAATTTAAAATTTTAGAATCATTTGATTTATTATATAAATAAGTTTTAAACTAAAATACATATTTGTTATTTTGAATATTTGTGTATAATTTAAAAATATTAAGTGTTTTGTAAAATATAATTAAATTCCATTTATAATAAAACAAATGTGCTAACAATTTAAATGCTTTTCAATTTTTGTAGAAAATGTTGCCGAAATTTTAATTTAGTTATTTTCAGAATTATTAGTTATAGAATATCATATTTAGTTATTAAGAAGAATTGAAGTGCTTTAAGATTGTTATTTATTATTTATAAATACAACTTGAATGTTTTTGACATAAATATGGTAATTGAATAATCCTCTGATTTATTGCCTTATACTTTGTAAGAATTTGTGTATTAGTTTTCCACAGTGTTTATTGTGAATGTTTAAAAATGCGTTGACCACACCTAGTGATAGAACAAAATAGCGAGAGAATATAAGCACACGCACACGACAGTTGCAATGGCTGAATTGTTTTTTAGTTTTTGCGACAAAAATAAAAAAGAATAAATGACGTTAAATAAGCGCCGTTTTGAGTTTTTCGTTTTGGTTTTGGTTTTGCTTTTGGCTTGCCACAAATTGTGTCAAGGCAAAAGCGCGCACTGTGCACAGTTTGAAAGCTACTGGAATCTGGGTTGGGGTTTCGGCTGGGTGTAGTTCATTTGGGCTAGTCCATGTCTGTGTAACGATCTTTTGATCTCTAGCCGACATCAAGTCAATTGCAATTAAATTATTAATTAGCTAGACATTGATTTGGTCTCTTTAGAAAGCGATTTTAAGTGAATAATGCCTTTTAAAGGTTTAGAATCTTTGCAACAAGTGTTCAAAAGATTTACATAAAGGCTATTAATTCGAATGTGCCGCGTTGTCATTTGCCAGTGTCTGTAAAATATTTCTTTAGCTATTTTTTAACAACATTTTAATTTATTTTATTTTATTTTTGGCACCTCTCGTAAAGCGGAGCATGGGGGCAAATTGCAAAATTATTTCGCATGCTTTTGCGCTGGCTTCAATTAAGCGCAGACGTCCATAAATGGTTACAGTCGTGTCCAGGCGAACAGTCTCTAGTCCCCAGTCTCGACTCTTGCGTCTCGAATCTTGCAGTAGTTTCAGTTGTTGGCTGCCTATCAATTTGCTGTAGCTAGCTGTCGCTGTCCACCGAAAACAAATGATTACATTGCGAGTACGAGTGCGAGTCCGAGTGCGAGTGCGTAACCTGAGCAGCCAAGGCTAGAGCAGAAATCTCCGAGAAATATAGTTTTTAATCAGAGCTACTTTTTTATTTTTGGTGTTGTGCAATTGCATAAGCACACAACACATAACATGTATAGGTATAGTTATTGGAGTGCAATGCGGAGGCGGCAGGCGGTGCCAATGGTTGACCATTGGCCACCCAGGAGTCGGTTATGAGCTATGGCCACAGTTGGTGGTCGGCTGATTGCCTTATTGGTGAATTGCCGATGCTGATGTCGGTGCTGAGAGTTGGTGGGTGCGTGTGAACTTTGCCTCATAAATTGTGCACGCACATAGAATTTATGATGCACGGGCCAACTAGGCGTATGCGTCCAGTGACAAATGCATGTAAATTGCGCATACGCAGCGTTGGCCGTGCGCGTCAAAGTGACAACAATGCAGCGGACAGATCGTGGGAGAGAGAGAGCATATATAAACGAATGTATATACTACATATTAAAATATGCATATTTTTGATAACTGTCAGACAGACGGACAGACAGGCTCTTTGACTCTCGAGCCACGCACCCAGGCGGACAGTTAAGACAGTCGGACAGGTGACAGACAAACAAACAGACAGACAGATAGACAGACAGGGCGACAACTTGTTGCAGCAGCACATGAAAAACATTTTAAAATGTTAAACGCGCCTTGTCATAGCTTTACAGTTACAATGAAAACAATTGTCTCCTTTCGAGGCCTTCCCATTTTTTTTTTTCGAGTAGGTGCAGCACAAACTGCGAACTGCGTGAGTTTGCCATATATGGCGCCAGTCAGCCAGCTCGATCGCTGCGTTGATCGTCGATTTTGTTGCACGCAAAACGCATTTTCGGCTACCTCCCAAAATGCACACACTTATATAGATAGCTATAGTGCAGCACACAGAAAAAAAGACAATGGCCCAGACCAGGACAGACCCAACCAGGCCAGTGCAAAGCCAGATCAGTTCATGCCACTTACAAGTTGATTTATGTGGGCGACGATACTCCGAACTCAAATGTTACACACACAACACATAGCACACAAAATAAAATGCCTTGTGGGTGGGGGCGATCATAAAAACGCATGAACAACATTCACTTTGGCTTCGCCAGCTTGGCAATGGCGGAAAATGCGTTTGCTGCACTTAATTATTTGTCGGATTAGCGAAAGATTTTGCCACGCGATTCACAAATATGCGAAGGCTGCCAGCATACGAGTATTCGTGCAATGCGTTTTATGGTTACACTTGACTCGCTTTTATGCAATTTTAATAAATTGCTTGGGGTTCTCAATTTTACGTTTTTATTGCACATTTATATTAATCTATTTTGCGAGTCATTTACTAAATACTCCTAGTGCCTTGGTTTAGGATTTACATTTAGTTAGTGAGCTACATATTTCACTACTTTTTTTTTTTAAATATATTTGAATGTTATCTAAAACTTCTTTGAATGATTCCTATGCTTGTTAAATCAATATATTCGATTTATACATATTTAAGTTTAAGAATTGTATTGGCGATCTACTTATTTGATTACTGTTTGGCTACCTTTAAATTTATATTTAATAAATATATTTATTATTTATGGGTAAGTTTATGAATGACATTTAGTGATCTATTATATTTATGATATGCAAAACTATCTAACGTGAAAAAAACATATCAAAATTTTTTTTATTTTGAGTAAAGATGAATAATATACCTCTTGATTAGCATTTTAATTGGAGCTAAGAATGATTTTGGAACTGTATTTATGTTTTTAAATAATTTCAAAAATTACCGAAAGAAGTACGAATTTACATAATTTATTGTAAAACAGGAAAAGTTCCTAAAAAAAGTCTTAGCTCTACATTTAATTCTAATCCACAGCTATAAGAGTAACCTTTACTTATTTTTGACATCGTTTCAGTTTTTATTTTTTTTCACAGTGTCGCAAGCGACAAATTCCATCAGAGAATTACCCGCCGTATCTTATTACATTTTTTGTAGACGCTGAAATTTATATACAACTTTTTAAGTTTTTCTATTAAAAATATTATATATTTATAAATATTATTTACCCTTGAATATAACTTCTTTTTTACTTGCAATTGCTAAAATATTGTATGTGTTATATATTTAGTTTTGTTTACTTTTACTTTCAATTTAATTGTGTGCGAGAAAATCTTTCGAATTATATTTATAGTTGGTAAGTTATCTACAATTTTTAAATGTATTTACAATAACTTGCTTAAATAGTCTCTCACATCCATGTAGAAAATTTAGCCAAGCTTTGAGTTGAATGATCTTTCTTGTCTTAAATTGCATAAGCAGCTTAATAGTATTTTTGTCAGGTAATATTTCAATTTCCGCCCATTGTGCGTGACTCGGCAGTTTGCACTTCGACGGCCTTATAAAGACACCATTAGGTGCTCAAGCATTCTGAGGCGTGAGATGTGGAGTGTGGAGTGTGTGGACTCTGGTGTGTTGAGAGTGTGCTGCGTGTGTAGAGTGTGTGTGTGGGGTGAGAGTGTAATGGGTACTTACATATTCTGGTGCATATTCCATCATTTCATCATCGTCGGCAACGACGACAGGTGCGGCTGAGACGCGTCCACTAGCGACGGGGCGTGTCCAGAGGCTGGCCGCAAGGAGAGCGGTGAACAGCATGTGGCATGATCGTCTGTGGCGGGTTGAAGGCGGCTGTTTTGGTCTCGTTATCTAAGGCATTTAACAGAAATATGAATGTGCGGTTTTTATCAGTGGAGCGCTTAATAAATGCAACGATAAAACAAGTTGACCAACAGCCAACGAACAGTTAATAAATTGGCTACAAAATTATTACGCGAGCATGGGCCAATTAATTGGCCAAAAAGCTAAACAGGCAAGCGACGCGTGTTTAGATGCATTGGCACATTTCTCAGTGCCCAAATTGCCGAATACGAATTGTGGACCAAATGGCTGTCGAATTGCCAGCCAGCCATGCCGGCCATGTCATACAGCGTTGTGACAGTTGTCAAATGGTAATGGTAATACGCATACGCCCCGTTACCGTCTCTTCGCTCCGCTGCCCTGCTTGGAAAATTAAGCCCCGCCAGACGCACATTTGTATGTACAATGTGACAGCAATGGCTGCTGCTTGGAGATTGATGGTTTTGCTTAAGACCAGTAGCTTCGATATGGAAACGGGTCTGGCAGGATGGTCGTAAACTCAACGTGACGCGCCACAACGCGACGCGACGCCACTCGACATACAATTCAATTTCAATTGCTAACTGCCAACTGCCAACTCTTAACTGCCAATTGCTGATCGCTGCTTGCAACTGGCCACTTGCAATCTGCAACTTGTCGTTGATTTTATTTTTGGGCGACCAGCCAATAAATTGCAACATTTTTGGGCATTTTCTTTCATTGCAGCAGCTTCGATTGGCATGTGTCGTTTTCGCCCAGGCAGCATTTGGGTTTCGGTTTTGGGTTTGGGTTACAGTTACAGTTTCTCATGATGAAACCGCAAAAGAAAAACCTGGCTAATTAGCACAGTTGTGCCTGCCCCAAAGCACCAAAACAAATACAACAAACAAACTCACACACACACACAAAAACACACATTCGCTCATTCATTTGAGGAATACTTAGTCAATAGCGCAAGCAAATCAGCAGCTTTCGAGATTGATTTGTTAAGACACGTCTGGTATTTGACAAGAATGTGGAATCGTGTTGTGAACAAATTTGATTCTGGTTTTCATAATCTGGTTTTACTTCATTCATTCCATTCATTCATCGCCCGTTTTCCTTGTTAATAATATTGTATATTGCCTCAAATGTACAAATTTATCTATGTCTAGTGAATTGTAAACATCTATCTTAATTGCAAATTGTACAAAAACATCAGAGTGGAGCACAGCTGACAGTAGTAAATTGATTGTTTGCTGCCTGTCGAGTTTTGTCAAATTCATTTGCCCATAAATCCTTGCAGATATATATCAGACACTGTAATTTCGGAATTTCCTTAAGCTAAGCTAATTAAAAAAACTCAAATATTTTGTAGGTTGTAGTATTTTAGCTTTGGTAACGCTATATAAATGTGATATGTGCTAATCTATTTTTATACCCGCTACCCATAGGGTAGAAGGGTATTATAACTTTGTGCCGGCAGGAAATGTATGTAACAGGTAGAAGGAGGCATCTCCGACCCTATAAAGTATATATATTCTTGATCAGCGTCAACAGCCGAGACGATATAGCCATGTCCGTCTGTCCGTCTGTCCGTCTGTGTGTCTGTGTGTCTGTCCGTCTGTCCGTCCGTCCGTATGAACACCTAGATCTCAGAGACTATAAGAGATAGAGCTATAATTTTTTTTTCGACAGCATTTGTTATGTTTGCACGCAGATCAAGTTTGTTTCAAATTTTTGCCACGCCCACTTCCGCCCCCGCAAATCAAAAAAAACGAATAACAACCGTAATTTTAAAGCCAGAGTTGCGAAATTTGGTATATACAATAATAACTATAGTAGTTATGATTCCTGAGAATTTGGTTGCGATTAGATAAAAATGTTGGAAGTTATTAAAGAAATACTTTTGTATGGGCAAAAACGCCTACTTACTAGGGGTCTTAGTTGCTTTGGCTAACAATCTGGTATATTGTGCCGTCTATGGAATATTTTGAATGCGGTACTATGTCGATATACCAAATATACCATTCGGTATATTTTTAGTATTTTTACAGTATATTTGGCATATTTTGTGAAAAATACCGCAAAATATATTGTTTTTATTTAAAATGGGTAGCGGGTATCTCACAGTCGAGTACACTCGACTGTAGCTTTCTTACTTGTTATTTTTATACCCGTTATTCATAAGGTAGAAAGTATTTATTATTCGTGAGAATTTAGTTGCGATGGAGTAAATTGTAAAAATTATTTAAGAAATACTTTTGTTTCTGGTCTTAACTCTTTGGCTGACAATCAGGAATATTTTATCCTTTATAAAAATGGCCGAGGGTATATAAAATAAAAATCTTATTTCTCACATCTAAAATTTAATTAATTTAATTTTTCGCTCCCTATATAGAGTTGTAATTTTTTTTTTTGTAAATATAAATATAAATATATCTTTAGATGCTTAATTTCATTTCAAAATGTAAATCTGAACTAACGTCTAAAAGAAAACTAAGCATCGAAGATCGTTAGCTCATAAAATTGAGTTTTAATATGATTTGGTTTTCTTTTAAGTTATCGAAGACTGAGATAATAATATGCATTAGTAAATCTTTACTTGCTTTACGACTGTCTTTGTTTATTTATTAATTGCAAATACTTTTTTTAAATGTTCGAAATTAAGTAACTTAAAAACAAACTCTTATTCAAAGTTATAATTGTACATGAAGAAAATGTTCGCTTTCTCTTCCTCATCAAAGCTTAATCTTTTATTTAATTGACAAAATTATTCAAGGAGACTGAAGCTCTTCACATTTTTGAATTTATTCACATTAATTATTGATGGTAAAATCAAAAATTAATTCAATTTTCTCGAAGTCTCGAAGTCTCATGTTGAAAGTGAAAAACCGCATTAATTTTCTGAATACTCGTATTGTAGATTTGCATGCGTTTTTCTTTGATTTCTGCACTACTTTCACTTTGTGGGTGAAAGTTTCGACTCCAAACACTTTCGCTCTCATTTAAGCCGAAAATAAGTTTAGCCAGATTTTAGCAGATATAATTTTCGCTTTGCACTTACAGAAAAACGCATTGCTATGTGCAATGTTATGAATATTTATTAATAACAAATATTGTTGCACTCGGATTGCTGTTCACGTCACACAGATCACAAACTGGCGATTTAAATCGCACGGAAAACGCGTCGAAGTCGCTCACTGCTCGTCGTTGTTGTCGTCGATGTCGGTGCTGCGATGTTTGCTGGTTCAATGTCAAGGACAAAAACGTAATTAAAGCGTTTGCGCGACATTGCCAAAGTATTTATAGCCAACAGAGACCAGCTGCAAAACGAAGACGCGAAGACGACCGGCTCTGCGCATGGTCAAAGCGATTTCCCGGCGACAAGATTTTCCGGCCCGACTGGTTCCACAATTGTTGTTGTTGCTGCCGTTTGTTGTCGATGTTGCTCTTGGCGCTGTTGCTGTTGTCAGGTGGCGATCAGATGCGACTGCAACGATGAGCCGATGTGGGCAGCAGCAGTATTAGCTTCAGAGCGAACGCTTCCGAAGCTCACTCTAATTGACAATTATACGAAACTCCAACTCTGTCTGTAACTGTGGCTCAGTCAAACTTGTTTCGCTATCACCACCAGGCGGCTGCTTGGCTTCCCCACTACATAGCTAGCCAATTCCCCATCTGGCAGCTCTTCAACTCCAATTTGGCTGTCTCCACTTTTGGTTTCAGCTGCAACGAGTAAAAGTCGTCGTCGCCGACGCGCTTCAATTGCAACCGCTGACTGGACATTATAAAATTGATATCAGGCAGGATTACGTTTGGACTTAACATAAATTTAAAGCGATTGACTTTGCCATTTGCCAGCCATGGGAAACAGCATTCACCAAATCTATGTTAAGCCCAGCTGCAGAGCGCATTGAAGCGTTTAAGTCGCAAAATTGATTAGGCACATGGAAGTGAAGTTTAAAGCCGTTTTAGTATTTTAGTTTCGGCTGCGTTGAATACCAATTAATATTCTTAGCTCATAATGCAGATGTAAAAGACCGGTCTCCGAATAATATCTGTTGAAATCGAATGCGAAGCTTAGAAGTTTAAAGTTTAAAATACTTTATTAAGTTAAAATATCTATCCAAACTAATAAGCTTATTAAGTCTGATTCGTATTTCTGGTGTAGACTTTGAGAAGCTTTATTATAAGTCAAATTGTGTTTAATAAAATAAACTGAGAGATTTCATAAACTATCAACAAAAAATAACAATCTTCGACAGCTGCAGGAAATCCGTGATACGACTTTCATTCAAATCTATGTAAGAATGCAGTACTTATTATATTTTTTTATGTTTCATACGGGTTTACAATTTACAGCTTAAGAGTTTTTAAGTCAAATTGTGTAACATAAAATTAACTCACAGATTTCCTTTATTATCATAGCCATTATAATCTTCAACAGCAAAAGAAAATCCATGATACGAATTTCGCTTATGTTGTTTATTTAACCATGTGAACTCTATTGAATAGTTCATTGACCGTATTTGAAATTAGTTTAATTTTTAACATAATTTTCAGTCAATCTAAAATACTTGTAAAAACCAAAAGTTATAAGAATTTAAGGAATAATTTTACAGGAAGCTTAAATAAAAAGGATGCGTTGTATACAACAAAGTTCTTATGGGGATAATCACTGAATTTGTTTACTAATATAATATATTAGTATTCTTTACTTCTAACAAAGCCTGAATAAGAAAGAAAGTCAATGAACTATTAAGTGACTGCTTTGTTTAGTACAATTTAAATACCAACTTTAAGCACACTGAAACCATCTTTTAAAATAAGTAGATCTCACTGTAAACACATTAAATCATCTGCACTCTTCAAACTTCATGTGTTTAAGAATTTATGGTTTGTTTACGACCTACTCCGCAATTAAAATAATAATAAATTGCAACCCATTTGCTTTAAATAAGAAATAACCATTGTTTACAAATTCGGTTTGTCTCATATGTATTTCAATTAAAGTTACTATTAAAAATACTGGTTGAAGCTCATTTGGTGTTTTGGGTTACGTATGCAGATGCTATATAAGTAAGGTCAGATCAGGTTCTATGGACATTTCTTTATTTGTCGGCGTGTTTAATGCAGTTGCTTGACACTCACATAGCTGCTGGCATGTCCATGACCATGTCCATAATCACCACTATAGCCACCATCGTGTCCGTAGTTGTAGCCAGCGCCATAGAGATCACCATGTCCGTAGCTCTTGTACACCTGAGGATGATGGGCATGTCCCAGTTTCTTGACTACCGCATTGAAGCCATTGTGATCATCGGCTGTGTACTCCACGACACGAGTCGTGCCATCGGCCTCCTTTAGAGAGTAGCTGCCATGGACTTTGTCGCCATCCCGTGACTCCCACTGGCTCTTCTGATCGCCGGTGTGCGCATCCTTGACTCCATAATCGAAGTGATATTTGGGATAATGGCTTGCCTCGTATTTGTCATAGCCATGGCCATAGCTGGCATAGCCCAGACCATCGTATCCATAGCCTCCGTAGCCACCATAGCCCAGATCGATGCTGCCATGTCCATGTCCTCCGTAGCTCTTGTGTGCCGGCTCCTCGTGTTTGACCAGCGAACTGTAGCTGGTCGCTGGGGCATGCGGCGCTGCCAGACCCAAACTGACCAGGCCAAGCACCAAAACTCCACAGAACTGCTGCATTTTCGGTTTGGCAAATTGATTGGTTAACGTTGTGATGATGTCTGTTGGTTCTTGCTCGATCCGTTGGCTGTTTTTATAGCTGTAGTTACCTCGGCCCATCGGGCGGTCTCTGGCCCAGAGCCAACACCACCACCACCACCACTAGCAGAGCCATTCACCTGCCTTCGATTTGCTAATTAGTTATTTATAATTGTGCTTTACTTTTACACTCTTGAGCTGCATAGAAAATCTAATAAATTATTGTTAACACTAACACCAACACCAATTAACAATTCAACTGTTGAAAATCAAATTGGAGGGCGTTTGACTGCGGATTGCGTTATGATATTTTAAGAAAAGAATGTTTATTGTGCTCGGTTAATCGTCTCGAATCTGATTGAAAGCGAATCTTATTAAGAGTTTCTCTTACGGATTTCCGCGTCTCTTTTTGCACCTAAAGTTCATACGTTAACTATACTTAAACTACATTATTAACTAATATTTATAAGATGTCGTATGTTTTTTATTTTAATGTATTTTATATTATCTACATTATTTAAATCTCAGTTAAATTCTGTATTCTCTTTAGCCCAATTTTACAGAATTCCTACGTAGCTATCGCTTTCAGCGACTGCTGTCAACAAATTCCAACCCAGTAAAGGCAACAAGTTGCTTCCATAATTGGCAATAATTAAAATGATTTGGACATACCCTGCGAAGTGACGTTGGCAGATTGCAAGATTGAAATTCTCCACAAATTCCAGAGCAAATGTTTGTCATTGATATGGCAAGCGTTTGACTCTTTAAGGGACACTTAAACACGCTCATGGAAATAAAGAGAAATTAAGCAATTTAAACAAGTAGAGAAGCTACAGTCGAGTGTGATCGACTTTGATATACCTGATACCCATTATTAATGAAAGTAACAAAGTGCGGTGTTTATTTTAAATATATTTAATTAATATATCCTAAAAGTACTAATACTATTAAGGACTATAGTACTGCAAAATATACCAGATTGCCAGCTATCAGATTGCAGTAGATGTTAATTGCCATACAAAAATATTTCTTCAATAACATCTAAAATTTTTATCTGAACAAAATTCTCAGACATAAAAGAATATAATTATTATTGTTTGTACCAAAGTTCACTTTAGCTTCACCCGATTACTGTTGAGGCTGATCAAAAATAAGTAGACTTAATCAGCCTGCACAAAGTTATAATACCCCTCTACCCTATGGGTAGCGGGTATAAAATCTCTAGAAGAATACAAACCATTTACACCTATTGAATATTAAGGTACATATATACAAAAACTATTACTTTATTTTCTTCCTATTATTAACAATATCGAATGTGTTTACTTTGTAATTAATTGAACTGGAATTCTATTCTTACTTTTCTTTTGTATGAATGAAAGATAAAAATATCCTGTTCTTCATTGTAAATATTTGTTCATTATGTGACTAAATTGTGAATAAATATCATTACTAACAATTCATTAATCATCAGCATGTCGATTTAATTATAGCATATTCACAAAACTCTAATTATAAGTCTAAAGACTGTTAAAAAAAGAATGGTCCTAAATTAGTTAGAACTCTATTGTCTCAGTCGGCCTTCATTCCCGGTAACGAGCCTATTCTTGAACACTCCCCGTAACGAGATCAAGTAACATAAAGAGATGATAATAACCAATTAATCATTAATCATATTCGAGAGTCAGAGCAAAAAAATGCCGATTAATTTGCACCGCTAATAGAAAACATTAACAAGACATTTAGTGTAGCACCAATTCGGAAGCAGTCGGCTCAGAGACTCCCCACAGTGATTAAATGGCCAAATCGATTGGGCCCCCTTCTTCGGCGAATGCGTCTCAAGGTCATTTAGCTGTGGGCTTTGGCTTTGGCTAACTGGGCGCAAAAACGCTTGAGGTTTGGCTTGCTGCTTTGCTTTGCTTCGCTTGGCTTGAAAATGCAGCCAGGCGCGGTGTTTGGCTTTTTTGGTCAATTTGAAAGCGGGCCACACTTGTTGATTGATTTCTAGCAGCCACAACAACAAAAAACAACAGCAACAACAATATTAACAAGTGCGACTAGTCAAATTACAACAATAACGATTGTTCAAGCGTTGCCGTGGTCTGTTAACGCCCCATTTATTGGTTGCCTTTGTTTATGTTACTTTTTGTTGCTTTACAGCCACTTTTAATTGGGCAATGATCATCAGGCAATAAAACAACTGCATACGAATGTGGAAATGGAAAATTTGCACAAATATTTCAAACATTTTTGTGCTTTACTTTTTCTAGCCTATTTAACCTCCAGAAAACTAATTAATTCATATTTCATTTTTGGGCTAGAATGTTCAACTATAAAAAGCCAAGGGAACCAACGTTTGGCATCGCAGTCTCATTTGCGTTTTGAGCCAAGCAACATCAAAGTATAATTCTCATTCTCTAATCCATCATGGCCTACAAGTTCACCCTAGTTTGCTGCGTCCTGCTCGGAGCTTCGTCTGCCAGCTATATTCCTCATTCCGACTACCAACATGGTCATGGTCATGGCCATGGTCACGAGGTTGGCTTCAGCATTCATACCCATCACGAGGCACCCAAGAAGTGGCACAGCCAGGAGCACGATCATTGGGCACCAGCCCCACAGCAGCATTACCATGTGCCTGCTGCTCCAGTGCATCACTGGGCCCCAGCACCACAGCACCACCACGTGGCCGAGGAGCCCCATCACCACCCCAAATACCAGTTCGACTATGGCGTCAAGGATACCAAGACGGGCGACATCAAGAACCAGTGGGAGACTCGTGATGGCGACAAGGTCAAGGGTGGCTACACCATGAAGGAGGCTGATGGACGCACTCGTGTCGTTGAATACACTGCCGATGACCACAATGGCTTCAACGCAGTCGTCAAGCACATCGGACATGCCCACCACGAAGAGCACAAGTCTTACGATCATGGCTACCACGGACATGGACACGGATACGGTCATGCCACCAGCTATGTGGATGTCAAGCAGGATACGGGCAGCAAATGGTGGTAGAGCGAAGGATTCTGAGTTACGAAAATGATAAATGTTGTAAATACCCTGTGTAGACAAATACTCACTAGATATTTAAATAAAAACTAGCAAAATGCATTTAAAATGCGATAAAAACTAATTTTAAACATGCGTTTACTTATTCTTATACAATAATATTATACTTAAAAAATGGAGGAGTTAATTTAAAAGTTATTGGAGGGAAATAATTTGAAGCAAATGATGGACTATCTATTATTGATCTATCTATTTTTTAATAATATATTTTTATTTTTAATAATTTGCAGTTTAGGTTCATAGTTTTCAAAACCAAAGCTTTGAACAGTTAATGAATTTCAAAATTTTAAGCTTAAGGCAATTTAATTTTATTTATAATATGTTTTTTACCTTAAATTCGATGAAGCAATTTTAATTCGTGAGCATTAATTGATATATTTATTAAATTATTTTTAAGACGATCGAGTCGAAGATCCCAGAAGTCAGTCATTTTCCTCGTTTAAATCTAGTGTTAAATACAAATATGTTAAAATAAAAAATATTTTTAATCCAAGTATTTCAGTGCTTTATCCTAATTTCTTTATTCGGAAAAGCTTATCATTTCATATATAAATTATTACATTTCTGCATTTAAAATACGGAAAATTTAAGCTTACAAATTCAAAAAAGTAAATAGAATTTAAACAGTTCTTTCTCGCTTATTAATTAGCTAGTTGTTGAATTTTTCAGATTACCTTTTTTTGAATCATTCGCTAACTATATTGCAGTTCTTATTACCAACTATCATTTTAACATCTTAATTATTATATAAAAGATTTGTGAAAATTTGGTTTTTATCGCATTTTATGCAATTTGCTTGTTTTTATTTAAATATATTAAGAGTATTTGTCCACAAACATTATTTATAGTACAATTATCAGCATTTTACCACCATTTGCTACCGGTTTCTTGCTTGACATCCACATAGCTGGTGGCATGTCCGTATCCGAGTCCATGTCCGTGGTATCCATGATCGTAAGACTTGTGCTCTTCGTGGTGGGCATGTCCGATGTGCTTGACGACTGCGTTGAAGCCATTGTGGTCATCGGCAGTGTATTCAACGACACGAGTGCGTCCATCGGCCTCCTTCATGGTGTAGCCACCCTTGACCTTGTCGCCATCACGAGTCTCCCACTGGTTCTTGATGTCGCCCGTCTTGGTATCCTTGACGCCATAGTCGAACTGGTATTTGGGGTGGTGATGGGGCTCCTCGGCCACGTGGTGATGCTGTGGTGCTGGGGCCCAGTGATGCACTGGAGCAGCAGGCACATGGTAATGCTGCTGTGGGGCCGGTGCCCAATGATCGTGCCCCTGGCTGTACCACTTCTTGGGTGCCTCGTGATGGGTGTGAATGCTGAAGCCAACCTCATGACCATGACCATGACCATGTTGGTAGTCAGAATGAGGAATATAGCTGGCAGACGAAGTTCCGAGCAGGGCACAGCAAAAGAGGGTAAACTTGTAGGCCATTATTGATTAAAGGATGTAGATTGTAGTTAGATGTTGCTGTGATAAAAACGCAAATGGAACTGCGATGCTAAACTTACGGTCCGTTGTCTTTTTATAGCTGACCCTTCTAGTTAAAATCGAAGCATGAACTAATAAGTTTTCTGAAGGTTAATTGGGCTGGTAAAAGTAAACTATAACAATAAGTTGAACTGTATTGAACTTTGTGGGAGACTTTTATAATTTAATACCAACTTATCGTTTAAGTGCTATGTAATAATATATTTGTTGGAAGCTGCTACCGATGTTGATTATATATTTTATCCTTAGTCCTTACTTCTTCCGTCTTTGTCAACGCTCCTTACTTATAAGTAATGCTGATGAATACGCTTGTTGTGAAGCTTGGCTTTCACATCCTTAGCTGCTATTATTTTTAAAATAGGATAGTTTCCTTTTCATCATCGCTTATAAATTAACTAGTCAGTTCCTATTCAATTGCATACTTTCGGGAGCTCTGTTAAAGTTAGAGAGCAACTGGTAAAACACTTGCTCTGCAACAAAGCAGTTGAAGAGAAACTGCTTGCACTATATTTTAAACTGCTTGGAAACAGCGCACATCTTTTTAATTGAACTGCTTGCTTAGTTAATTTGAATTTAAAGCGCTACTTTTATTCAGTTCATTACATGCTTACAGCGTTTATTCGCTTATGTTTAAAATATATTAAAATACTATATTTAACTTTTAAGTATAGACAAATTAAAACATCTATCTGTCTCAGAAATTCGGCTCATCTAGAAATTATTCGTTTACTTGATGAAAACTATTCAAATGAAGCAAAAATGCGCGTAGACCACAAGCTCATATAAATTCATCAATTAAACATTAATTTATGCTCTGCTGCAAACTTTTGCGGTCACATAAATCTACCAGGGTTGCCAGACCACAAGACGGGGATTTTCTTGAAGCTGGCAGCTGGTCAGAATGATTGAAGCGCCGAATTGGAATAAGCTCTTAAGTCCCGAATAAATCGGGCTATGTAAATTATGCGACGCATTTATTGCTTACACAAATTCCCTGTCGTGATAAGCGACGAGCTCTTGGGACAATTGCGTTTAAAATCTGAAAGACGAGACCAGGGAAAGCGTGTACATAACATACTTGTATATATATTTTGTTTCTCTGATATGCTCATGTGTGGAAAGGAGAAAATATAAACTTTGCTTCGGGATCATAATTTGCCGTCGTACTTACGCATACTGTATCCTCTTTGCCGATTTATATGGTTTCATTAAAAATGCAAATGAGCAGTGGAAATTGCGGCCGCTGTAACGAAAAAAAAGTATTGAGCGAGGTGAAAGAGCTCAGGTGAGTTCGAAAAACAAACGCAGAGCAGCCAGACGAGCAGAAATGTTGGACCCATCTCGCCATCCGTGAAATTTATACAAAGAGTTTGCCATTGCTTTTGGTGAGTTTACTTGCATATCCTTTGATTGGGGTATTTCAGACGAGTGGACTTTTGATTAAATAATTGAATTGAAGTAATAATGCTGAAATAGTCAACATAAACACAAAATTATACAATTTTGAAATATATTTAGAAAGTTAAAGATATGTATTCTGTAGGCATATTTTCTTATCATTATTGATTTGTTTAGAAAAATATATTATAAATAATGTTCAATGTTTTATGTTCATATATTTTATATCCCAAATAACAGCGAGAGTATAGTTCATCGCTGCAATTCACTGTTGTGTTGACTTTCTTGCCAAAGGCGAGTTGAGACCAAAAAAGATACAGAAGTCGAATTAAATCGCCGACTCCGAAATGAATGAAAGCAGCAAGCGACGGAATAAATGAATGAAACGAAACGAAACGAAATGTAATGAAAACGAAGGCGATGTGCATGTTGAAAAGTGCAACGCGTGGAAAAACTGTTGCCCTCTTTTGAGCTGCCTTTTGCCTTCTGTTATGGCAAATATAAAAAAGAAATGAAAAAAAAAGGGAAAAGTACGCAGCAGCAGTAGCGACATCAGCGGCCAAACTTAAACTTTTGCCTGATTTCGGCGCCGCTCAAAGTATAATAATGTGCTGTCGCCGACAACGACAACGACAACTGCAACTGCAACGGTAGCGACAACGCCAGTTGCCTACCGAAAAAGTGGGCGTGGTCATGGGTTATGTAGCATGCGGCTTGTGCCGCTTCAAGTGCACACTTTCTCATGGCTTAGCACTTTGCAGCATAGCTCGTTGCCTCTTGTAGTGGACGGCGCTGTGGAGTGTAAGAAAGAGGGGGGGCGGGGGCGTTGATGGTTGGCCGGCTTATGCAACAAATAATTTAATTTTATGCTGCATACAAAAAGGCTCCACTGGCTCCAAGCGAATGAGCAGACGAACCAAACGAAACGAACGAAACGAACCAGCAAAGAACGAGGAATGTGGAACGACAACGGAAATGCCACTTTACGGCCTGTTTGACGGAGAAGTGGACGTTAAGTTGTGAATATGATGATGTAGATGGCTGATGATGATTATTATGATTGTGATGACGATGACGATGACGACGGCGGCGTAAGCAACAAGCACAACTGAAATATTGCGCATACGCCGCCTGGGACAGCGGAAAATCGCTGGCAATGAGGTCGAGCTGTAAAAGTGGGCTAAATGTCGCATCAACTGAAGAGAAGTCAACTAGAGACGAAGGACATAGCAGAGGGGTGTGTGTGTGTGTGAAGAGGATATGACTCGACGAGTGCCATAAAAACGAAGGCTTAGACATAAAAATAAATTGCAGCAATCGAGTTGAGCGAATTATGCAATAATAAACTTAGACATAACATATGCATATACATGTTTCCACATGAGTCCCTAATAAGGTTATTAAACTTTTATACACAATATTTGATCATATGTCGTTCATATGCAGCGATTAATTTGAGCTCGTCCTGGATTTAATGACTCCAACACATGTTTGCTCTTTAAATAATAAAATGAACTTGTTGATTAAATATCACATTATTTATTTTTTAGCTTAAAGCAAGCTGACTTGAGTTAGGTCGAGCATTTGTGACCCTCAGCTGTCCACCGGCCTCACAAACGCTTGTAACAATTGTAGATTCCCAGTTGTGTGTGGCAGCAGTCGTGGCTCGTTTTACGGCAGTTCCTCAATTCCCATTAGCAATGTTTATGTTGCCTTCCTTTGGCAGTAATAACAACAGATGTTTACCCACAATTAAAGCACTTAAATGACCACAAAGCGTCACAGTTGACGATGATGACGACGTGGACGACCTTCGAGCGAATCTCAGACTACACTACATAAATATATATAATTTGGGTTAATTGCGCAAAATAATCATAATTTTTTCTCACAGCCTGGCCGTACAGGCCGCAGGCAAACACCAACAACATGCAACAACAGCAGCAGCAACCTAATTCCTTTGATGGGCGGCATTTTGGTTTCACAATTTTGACCTGCTTTTGTTATCATCAAATGTGTTGGCCAGCCAGCACACACATGTGTGTGTGTGCGCAAAGTTTTCGCCGCTGTCGACACATTAAATGAAATTTAATTCCTGCTGGCATCATAAGCAGAGTCAGTCCTTCGCCTGGCCTGGCCATGGCAACGACAGCAGCTGGACAGGCTTAACAAGCAGGCGAGGACAAGCAGGAGGAGCCAAAGTGAAACCGCCGAAAAACAAACTCTACCCGTTGTCGTTGGCAGAAGGCTTTCTTGCCACAAGTTGTATATGCGTTCAATCCCCCTTCAACCTTCCCGCCTGCCTTGTACGTGTTGTGCCACTATTTAAATGTTATTTAACGCTGTTCCCAAAAATTCGACTGCTCTGTAGGCGTGTCTCGGTCTCATAAAGTGTTGCACAGTTGTTGCCAAATTTGTGGTCTCAACGGTTATCTTTTGTTTAAAGCCACAGTTGATGATGGCCAAAAATGGCCATGCAAAATTTCACGCTCATCTGGCTAAATGGTTTTATAGCTTCTGATATTTGCTCATTTGTGTAGAGCTCCGTTCCCTGAAAATGCGTTGATTTCATTGCCATGTTGCTGTTGTTGCTCTTGTTGTAATTTATGAGCGGTCAGTTTTTGGCCCAGCATTTGCCCCTCGGTACGCTTCGTTAGGCCTTTGGACACCCGAAATTCATAAACCAACCCGAAAACCAATCATATCAACTTTGTGTAGTCTACTTCTCGGCCTCCCTTTCAATTTCAGCTGTCTGAACTGCTAGCGTTGGCTACATTTCTGTGATTCGCCTTTTTCTCTTACTTTCTCCATCTTATTTTTTTTTTTTTTTGGGCATTCGGATTTGTATGTCTTAATCATATTTTATGTTTTATATTTTGCGCTTCACGAATTTGATGGGTGAGTAGCCGAAAAGCACAATTTACCATTTCTTTTCTTATTCTCAATTTTTTGCAAACATTGTCAGTCTAGTGAGAGGAAAAACTTCGGCCTAGGCACATAATTTGTGGCATTAGTCAGCTGGCTAAAAGGCCATGAAAGGGCAGCCAAATAAAAGAGAGTTGTGTTGTAGTCGTAGTTGAAATCTTGGGAGCCAAGTCAATACATACGAGTGCTTTACGTATAAGAGTCTTGAGCGGTTACCAATTAGTGGTTATGGCAGCATTAATCATCGCATTGTTATTGGCGTAAAATTGCCAAAGAAGTGAAAGGAAATAAATATTATAGTAAATTTAGCTGGTTAGCTCGCAATAACAATATAATGTATGTGGCTAATTCAGTGTGTTAGTGTCGCGTTAAATAAATTCAATTTCACACAAATTAAAAAAACATTTTGAATTTAATTAATGAAAAATATTGTAAATAATATAAGAAAAAAAAATAGAAAAAAGTGGTGGCATGAGTTTTATTTCGATACTAAACATATATATGAATATAATAACATATTTGCAAACAAACAAAGCACTTACAGATCATTAGTTAATTAAGAAAGTATAATCGTAAATTGTTTTAATAAGATTACAACAAGCAAACCAATTTCTCAAATTATGATTATTAGATTAATATTATTTGCAAAACTGCTTTCCTTAATCTGTGTAACAATTGAAGATGCTGTTTTCATCGGTTGTAAGCAGCAAACCGTTGAATCAACTTTAGCGAGCCAAAAACCATTCAAGCCAAAAGGCAGACAAGAGCCTTTGGCTACATCAACGTATTGGATAATGGACATATTGGGCCGTTTGAATGGAGAGCCAAGCCTCTTAGCAAAGTCAGCTCAAGTGGCTGAGATACACTTGACTCGATTTTGCATAAATGCCACGTAAAATTCGTAGCTGAAATGCAGTAATAGCAACAGCAAGAGCAGCAGCAGCTAAGAGACTCTAAGGGCGGGATTCATCGTTAGGCTCACCGCAAATGGTCCACTTAACGCTCGACTAGGCACAAGGTCGGCAAAATCAACAAAAGCTGCGATGTTGCGATGCTGAGATGCGCTGCGGACCTCGATAATTGGGGCCGCAAAAGCCCCAGGGATAGGCGCAAGTCGAGGGAGGGATTTTGTAAGAAGATGGCCAGGTTTGGTTGGTTGGTTGGTTGGTTATGTTAGTGGCTTTGGTTTCGCCAGCACTTCATCAGCGGGGCAATTGAAGCGTGTGGCTGAGGCTGGACTCAGGTTTGCGTTTTTTTTTTTTGCAGGCTGGCTGGGCCCTAAATTACGTTTAGTGGGTTAATAAAATGCCAAGCACTTTATGCAAATTGAATTAAATGGAGCTCAGCTTGGCTCAGCTCAGGATCTGGCTCGTTTGCTTCACTTCCGACAGGAGAAGCGAAAGCGGTTGTGAAAAGCAACTCTCACTCTTCCTTCATCTATCTATCTCTCAGTGTATGTGTCTCAACAAAAGCTACATTTAATGCATTATTTATAAAGGATTAGCACAGAGAGCAACTGTCATGCATCCCAAACGGAAGATGGCAAAAAACAGGAAGGAAAAACCTTTGCCTAACGAGAATTACTAATTGCCCCCATTCCTCCCCCTAAAATATGTGTCTGTGCGTATGTCTCCATTGTTGTTGTTTTTAATTATATGCATTATGAGACGCTCATTAACAAAGCAAATGAAGAAAGTCAAATGTGCAAGCCATCCAAATGTGACAGACATCCAAAGAGACAGAGAGAGAGAGAGAGTGAGGGAGAGGGAGAGAGAGAGAGAGAGAGGGGCTAGCTCTCACACGGCCAACGAACCTCAAACCTTTCAGACACCTGTGCAACTGTCTTGTGTAAACATCATTTAAATTTATAAAACCACAACAACCAACACAGCAACATCAACACCAACAACAATAATAATAATAATCATAATAACAAGAGAGCTGCACCACAGAACACTGTGACAATTAGCAAGCCAGTCTGGAGATGATCTCGTGAGATTATGCAACCTATCGATTATCCATTAAAGAAATTCAATTACTGATTATAAGGAATAAGCAGACTTATTAACGAAAATATTACATATATTTAACTTTGCATTTTCATAAATAACATATTATCACATAATATCCCAAGGATTCCTTAAAATTTTTTAACTTTTTATCGGAATACATATTTTATCCTATATTATTTATCCTATATATTTATTATATTTAATAAAAGTGAAATTTAACAAAATAATAATGCTTAACATTATTCTAAAAATATTTAATGCGCCTTAAATAGATTATTGAATATTAATTTAATCCCAGTTTTTTTCTTTTAAATTATATTATTATATACTAATGTTACACTAAAATAATGTAACAATATAATAAATAAATAAATAAAATAATAAATAAATTAAATTAAATTGTAATTTTAATTATGTTGCTTTCTTTTGCTAATTGTAAGTATTTCTTTGTAGCTTTGAAAGTATGGAATTTATTCCTATATAGACTTGGCTTATAAAATCAATGATGTGCTCATCTCTAATTCCCACAAAAATAATGCACCTACACACATAAATGTTTGTTTGTAGTCGAATGCAAATGAGTATGCTGAAAATATGTGCGCGTGTGTGTATCTGAAATGAAAGGAAAGTCCTTTTTATGTAGAACTGTTGCTCTTGTTGGTATAAAATGAAAATATACGCCCCGACATTTTACATAATTAACTGACAATGAGTATTCGTATTTATGTATGTACATATGTAGTGTGCACTCAGTATTCACTCGCACTCATATTTTCATATATAAACACATACTCGTTAAACAGAGCCGTGTTGGACGGTTAAAGGTTTGCCAAGAGCCAACAAAGAGTGATAGAGTCGGAGAAAGAGAGACAGATAGGGAGAGCAAATTCCCAGAGGACTTAAGTTAATTATCACATTTTTTACACACAATTTTACTTTGCATTGATGCGTTGTCGTTGTTGTTGTTGCTGTTGTTGTTGATGTGGCTGCTGGAAAAGGCGTGGCTAGGGCAATCATTAAAGCGCAATTATGTGTATAATTTGTTGTAATTTGCTGTGAAGCACATAATACAAGCGCGATTAACCTGTGCCAAAAAGTTAAATCAACTCATTAATTTGAGATTATATTTTACCAGCCTCTGACAGGCTTCTCAGTCTATCACATTAAGAGTGACAGACGAATACATAAATATTCTTCGCCATGCATAGTAATCTTAATCTATATATTGGGTATATTTTATATTTTAATAAACAAAATTATAGAAAATGCAAAAGAATTAATGTCAAATGCGGAAAAAGAATAGAATATGGTTATGATTTTGATTTTAAATAAATCCTTTTAAAGAACATTTTTCAAATGATGTATTACTTTATTAATATTATAGATTATAGGTTGAAATATCCCAACTAAACCAATAAAAAATATATCGATTATTTTAATATAAGTAAACTAAAACTTCTTCTCTCATTTTTGATCTTCATCTGTTCCGGTTAAAAATAATTAAATTTTAAATATATAAATATTACAAGTGAATTACGTTTCTTCTTATTTAGCAATACGAAGTTAAACAGAATACTCTTGACCCTCGCTTAACACGGACTCTTTTATTTCTTTAGCTTCTTTCACGGTTACAAATTTGCTGCCATCCCCCTTTTAACACACTATGTTAAAAACCTCGGTCTTAAACGATTGCAAAATATTTTTTTTTTTGATAAACAGCCACTAAAAAAATAAAGATATTGAAACAAACTGGCTTAAATTGTAAATAAGCAAATGCATTTCAAATTTTATATGAATATAAACAGATGATCTCCTTACTTTTTAACATTTTTAAGTTTTAAGTAAAGTTGAAACTGTTAAATAATTATATAAAGCAACTTTTTAATTTAATACCAACTTTTAATTTTGAAAAATATGAATGCATTGATTAAAGGCATATGCATAATAACTTTTGGGTAATTTTGACCATATGTATAAAACTTTAATAAAACACACCAAAATTGAAAAATTGAACAATAACAAATTTTGTATGTTGCCAATTTTAAATTTTGTGAACGTAACCCCTTATTTTGTATTGAATCCATGTTTCGCTTAACACGAGGATTTCTTGGAACGTAACCTCTGTGTTAAGCGAAGGCCAAGTGTATATATATTATATTTTTTTTAATGTAAAAAGGTAAATAAATAATAAGATTATCTATGGAAATTCCCGTAATAAACCTTGAATAGAATATTGTCATATAATTAGAATCAAAATTTACTATTTACGCAAACTATCAGTCTTGTTATTGGTCACTATCTGACCTCACCTAGTGCGAATCTAAAGCGCGTGGCTGATATGGCTGTTTGTGCAAAGCTATCAGTATTGTAGGGTGTTCGTGGAACGATTTACAACATGACTTTCACTTTAATTGACGGCACTGCGCCATTTGCAGTTAGTGCTAAAAAAAAAACAAACAAACAAACAAACAAATAAAATTATTTTCACAAACATGTTCGTGAGTATTTGCTGTTTGCTTTTGGGAAATGCGAATAAAAATAGGAACGACTCATAAGTGGGCTGACCACGTGCTAAGCAGCCATTGAATGCACATAAAATGTGTAGAAACAAGGAAATGTGGGGAAAATGTTGGCATTAAGCAAACAATCAAATGGCCAAAAAGCAAGGATCTTCGAACATGACATTAATATTTATCAGGCATGCAATTACGATTAGAGTCGAGTCGAGTCGAGTAGAGTAGAGCAATCATCGTGTTTAGAGCGCCAAAAAACATGCCAGCCAAATTGTCAGACAAAACGTTGCGATTGCCCCAGCCAAAATTTATTGATTCGACGCATTGAAATAGTTCTCAACGGAGCCATTTCAAAGATTTGTACGACAAATTGAACGCCAGTTTTAGTGTTTCAATTTTTTTCTTTCGCTTTTTTTTTTGTTTTTCGCTCATGTCTTTTCGCTGAAATAGCTGAAAATTCTAACAGACGCGCATAAAATTTCGATCACGCGTTGTTAAATACCCATACAACTCACACACACACACTGACACTTGGCTGGGCTATAAAGTGGGCGTGGCAACGGCTATTCAATGAGACAAAGCGCGCCTCGATTCGGGATATTGGGATTACGTCCGCGACTGGCAACCTCAGGCTAGGGTCGCGTCTCCTTTTCTCTTTTTATTTTCAGTTTTTTTTTTTTTGGCAATTGTGTTTAAGAGGGGCGTCAGTGGGAAGGAGTGGCAGGTTGAGTTGCTGTGTGTTGTCGCCTAAACGATAAAGCAATGACAAAAGTCACATCGAGTAGCGATTAAAGTTCAATTGGCGTGGCTGGCGATTGTTGACCAACAAAAAAAAGAGGAAACAATTGTAGGGAAGAGAAAAGTTTATTTCTAGCCAATAAAATGCAATTTAAATTTAATGCAAAGCAATTAAGTTGTATTTAAAACTTTTTATTTTATTTGCATACCTTTTTTATGGCTTTACATTTATATACATGGATAGATATAATTACGTAGCAAATAATAAGAATATTTTTTATTAAAATTGCTTTAAAATACAAAAGTGTGGAATTGAACTTGAATGCTAAATAATTAAGTAATATTTAGTATGATTATATTTAATTTCGACACTATTACGTCCTCTTAATATCTCAAGTTTTGTCTGAATGAGTTTCCTTACAAATCATATGTATATATATATTATATATATATATTATATTATATTATTATATTACACATATTGCTTGTACAGAAGCAGTTCAATTACTTAAAAAATCTGAAGTGTACAAAAAAATTCCATAATATTTTAATGACATTATACTTAATAAATCTAAAATAAAAAAAGTCCATACTATTTCTTCAATTCTAAATAAAAATTAAATTATTATTGTTGTTATCTTATTTAAATTTTCCTTAACACTTACTTTCACTCACTAGACAATAAATGAAAACCATATTTGTTTTTGTGTTTTATGTTTGAAATTACGTTTTAATATATTTAATTGATTTCTAATCATTTCAATCTGCACAAACATTTATATTTAATTTTTTGTATACATTTCTTCAAAAAATTTAAAAATAAAAGAATTTTTTTTGTTTACACACAAAAACTATAAATATTTCATTGCACATTTCCCTTATTTCCGGTATTTCACATTTTCATTTAACTTGATGAATTTATGTTAGTTTACTTAATGATTAATTCAACTTTCAGTTTCCTTCTATTATTTGAATAGTTTGTTTCTCCATTGGGGCTGTTGATAGGAAATTCCTACATTGCTGTCAAATTCTTATCGCCTTTTTAGCTGACGCAATTCAAATGGCAATTTCATAGTTTTGTTGATCTACTGATCTGTTAGGTGATCCCCGCTGTTTTTTGATTTATATGTATGCTTTAAATGAGTACTTATATTCAGGTATTCTGGCAATTATCAAGCTATATAAACTATACGATTAAACCAGACTCAATTCTAAGTTCAAGTCTACAGACACTTGACGTGAGCTGTCGCCAGTGTCTATGTCACCAATTCGAGTTATTCAGAGCAATTTTGTATTTTTTTTTCCTTCAACAGCTAATTGCATATTTCGGAAGTTCTACTACGTACATATAAAGACATTGAGGCTGACAGATTGTAACGGTTCTATGCATTAATTAGCCATTAGCTGAAAGGCAAGAAGCAAAGAGGCGAGGGAGGGAGTCTATTAGCAAGAGGTTTGGGTAATTCCAAAAAATACAATTCAAGAGCTTCTCGAAATTGGAGTGTTAAACAGCCAACCGGCTAACCCTGTTGCTGTTCATTAACCACTGCCAAAAAAATAAACACAACTAAATGGTTATAGAATCAAGCAAGTAAGAAAGGTACATCGAGTGTGCTCGACAATGAGATACCCGTCTCAAGACCAATTTTCAATAAAAGCAAAACAGTGCAGTTTCTATTGTATACCAAATGCACCGAAAAGTTACTAATATATACCGAAAGCTATAATTGGTATATAAGGTATAATATTACATTCAAAGTATACCAGATTGTTAATCAACGCAATTTCTAATCTATACCAAATATATCAAATGAATGTACCAAAAAATACTAAAATATACCGACATATGGCATATATGATTTACTATTATATTAAAAATATTTCATTGAGTATAAAATATACCAAATTGTCAATCAATGCAATTAAGCTGCGGTCGGATATGTCTTCTTATAACATACACTACGAGTAGCAGACATAAAAAAGAATGCCACACTTAAACCTATTAACGACTATAAAATAGATTCAACAAAGTTGTTACCACTGAACTAATCGCGCTGAAATTGTAACGAGTTTATCTAATAGTTTTATGTGAGCTCTTATAGTATCTAAACTACTATATATGACTTTTGTAAAGAGCAACTAGAGGTCTCATATATTATTCATTTGTTTGCCAGAGCGTCTAATTGTTATGGCAGCCACAAAAAAGCCAAACAACTTGTTTAAACAATGTACAAACCGAAATACAACACAAATAATTATGACTGTAGCCCAGTGTCAATAGAGTACGAGAGCACAACAAAAAATGTGTACAACCAAATAATTAGTGCAAAATATCACAAGTTTATTTCATGTCTTTTTTTTTAGCTGTCAGCATTCTGATTGTTGTGCTTAAATTTCGGCGTGAAGAGAGCAATGTGTGTTAACGCACAAAATTATAAATCTATTAAGCAGTTAATATTTTTGTGACTTGGGAAAAAAATTCTTACCTCTTTTGTCTTGTGTCTATTTTAAGCGCTAATTAAGTAACTTGACTTGTATTTTCACTTTCGCTAAGCGTAAGACTCAGAGATAAATTTTATAAGTGAAGATAAACTCTGTGTATCTTCATGAATCTCTTAATAAAAAGTAAGTACATTAATAAAAATTTCAATTTCCAGTGCTGTGCAGTATTTTTCAGTTTTACTCCATTATATGAAATGAATGTAGATTTTAATTCAAGATCGATACTTGATTTATTCTTGCGGAAATGTGATAAGTGGAACAATGTGCTTCAAAAGTACACGGAATGCTTCATGATTCACATTAATAAACAACAATAATTTGCAAGCAAATCAATTTCCCACCCTCAAGATGAATATGTGTGATTGTTCCGAAGCATCATTACAATAATTTGCATTCATTTGCCAACTAAAATCTCATCATAAAAATATAATATAATCGACGCAGTAAAATCGATTTAATCTGGTACAGCTAAAAAGTTATTTTCGAATAGATGTACTATATAATGAACAAAGCTTTTAAATTGCAGTAATTGAATTAACAACAATGCGTTTGTTGGAAATCCAAAAAAGATATGCGAAACTGGTTAAGGCTAAAAATAGAGCAGAGTAACATTTTTGAATTTGATTTTGATTTGATTCGCGACTGAGACCAGTAACTAAAATAATTGTAGATTACCAATTAATTGTTTCGGCTTCACTGGAAAGTCAGCTGTGCTCTCGCACTCACACCCATGTTAATGATCGTGTTCGTGGTCGTATTTGCACTCGTATTTACAGTTTGCGCCCCGTCAACTGACGCAACACAACGACAAACAGACGAATGATCAACGACAGCAACAGCAACAATAACAGCAATAAGCGTAGCTACAAGCGTAACAACAATGTAATCGGCCGTTGATTTATCTCGTTTTAAGTTCTCCGCATCCACTTGTCTAGGTTTTATTTGAGTCTCAGCAGCGCTGGCAAAAACACATGCCAATCACAAACGCTCCCCGCGAATCGAAATCGTTGACAATTTCACATTACACGCGAATAACAAATCGCAAAATCCAAAATCACGTTTTACAATACTTACGACTTTGCGTTTATTTTTGGCTTCCGCAAAAAGTATTGTTTGTGTGTTCGATTTTTAGCGTGAATCTCGGGATATATAAGGGACAACAGCTTCAACATGATATTCGGTCGCTGCACGCGTAAACAATTGCTCACAATGAGTGCTCTGGCCGCTGGTGCTGTCCTCGCAATCGTTGCCATCAGCGTTTTCAGTCAAGTGGAGTCCAAAGAGCCGCCATGGGCAGCCCATCGGGCGGCAACCAAGTGCTTCAAGACGCGGCCAAACACAACAAACTCCACACTCGAATTGGTGCACATTGTGTTCAGGCATGGTATCCGCACTCCTGTTGACACCTTCCCCAGGGATCCCTACGTCAAGGATAACTTTAAGCCCACCGGCTGGGGGCATGTCACAAATGTGAGTAACAGAGTGAAGACAAGTAAAAAATTGACAAATTTTAAATCAGATTTTTGAGATAATGAATGCAAAAATCGAAAAAATTTTAATTAGGAATCAGATAGTAAAGAGAAGAAAAATTGACAAATCTAAATCACAGACAAAAACTGTAAAATAAAATTAACAAAAATTAACGACAAATTCAAATTAGAGATCAGAAAGTAAATAGAAACCAAAGCTAAATAAGTATCAGTAATTAAAGTGACCGGATTGCAATATTTTTGATTTCATTGTTCAAATGCCATTTTCAATTACAATTTTTTTATTTTGCGTACTAAGTTTTGTATTGAATTGACACTCTCATTGCTCTGAAAAAGAATTTGGACACCATTTACGTTTTTATAGAAAAGTTTTTAATGTTTTAATATAATTTTAATCTTTCCACATAAAGTTAGCTAAGTACATTCAAGAAAACTGCCTGTAAAATACATATTCAATATTATAGTAAAGATTTTGAAATATCAATCAAATTATCGCAATTATCAAGTAATAGTATTTACAATTTATTAATCAAAGTAAATGTTTTCTAAATTAAATTTCAACTCTCGTGCAGCGCGGCAAAAAGGAGCTTTTCGACATGGGACGTTGGTTGCATCGTCGCTATGGCGACTTCATGGGTCCTTTCTATAGACCAGACGTAAGTAAGACATTGTGTGCAGAGCCTGTTCGATATTAATTCCGACATTTTTCTGCCAGAGATTGCATGCTCAAGCCACAGCATCGCCGCGAGCTCTGATGTCACTGCAAACTACATTGGCGAGCATGTTTGAGCCGCGTGGCACGGCGATGGAATGGAATCGACAGCTTAACTGGCAGCCCATACCCATTGTATCTGAGCCCCTCGAACAGGATTCGGTAAGCAAAAGCTTCAATTACATGCAAAACAGAGTAAAACAAAGCGCTTATTATTTTATGCAGCTACTGTTGGTGCGAACACCTTGTCCACGTTACTTTGAGGCGCGTGATGAGGTATTCAAGTTGCCTGAAGTAATTGCCGAGCAGGCGCCCTTTGCCGATATGCTCAGCGAACTGTCGAACTTGACCGGCATGCCCATGCGGAATGCCGAGGACGTCAATTCGCTATACATCACACTCTTAGCCGAGCAGGAGTTTGGGTATAAGCTGCCCGTCTGGGCCAAGGATTATTTCCCCAATCGTATGCAGTTTCTGGCCGAGCAGAGTTACGTCTACAATGCGTATACGCCCGAGATGCAAAAGATCAAGGGTGGCCCGTTTCTGCGCAAGATGTACGATGAAATGCTGGCCAAAGAGGCGGGTACTTTGAGGCCTAAGGATCGCGGCATGTTCATCTACACGGGCCACGACTGGACCGTGGGCAATATACTCTCTGCACTGGGCATTTGGAAGCGTCAAATGCCACGCTTCGCTGTGATGGCCATCTTCGAGACGCATCAGAATCGACAGACGGGCGAATACTATGTAGAGGTAAGAGAAATTACAATTATTATTATATATTTGTTAAAAGGTATATAAATTATATTTTATATATTATTACTTTCGCCTAAATAGTGAATAATTTAGAAAAGTGTGTCTAAAGTTTTTATACCCGCTACCCATAGGGTAGAAGGGTATTATAACTTTGTGCCGGCAGGAAATGTATGTAACAGGTAGAAGGAGGCATCTCCGACCCTATAAAGTATATATATTCTTGATCAGCATCAATAGCCGAGACGATCTAGCCATGTCCGTCTGTCCGTCTGTGTGTCTGTCCGTCTGTCCGTCTGTCCGTATGAACACCTAGATCTCAGAGACTATAAGAGATAGAGCTATAATTTTTTTTCGACAGCATTTGTTATGTTTGCACGCAGATCAAGTTTGTTTCAAATTTTTGCCACGCCCACTTCCGCCCCTGCAAATCAAAAAAATCGAATAACAAGCGTAATTTGAAAGCTAGAGTTACGAATTTTGGTATATACAGTAATAACTATAGTATTTATGATCCCTGAAAATTTGGTTGCGATCAAATAGAAATTGTCGAAGTTATTAAAGAAATACTTTTGTATGGGCAAAAACGCCTACTTACTAGGGGTCTGAGTTGCTTTGGCTGACAATCTGGTATATTGTGCCGTCTATGGTATATTTTGAATGCGGTACTATATCGATATACCACATATACTATTTTGTATATTTTTAGTATTTTTGCAGTATATTTGGTATATTTTGAGAATAATACCGCAAAATATATTGCTTTTATTCAAAATGGGTAGCGGGTATCTCACAGTCGAGTTCACTCGACTGTAGCTTTCTTACTTGTTTTTCCTTGTTTAGTTCAAAGTTAGGTCCGTTTTCCGACTTATAGTTGCAATGTTATATAGTTCAACTTAATTCTAATTGAGCTTTCTTTGTTTATAGATCTTTCTGCGTAATGACGAGTTTGGCTGCCTGGAGCAGCTGAAGCTGGCTGACTGCGAACTGCAGTGTCCACTGCATCGTCTAATCGAGCTGAGTGAAGCGGTGCTTCCAAATGAACCTCTGGAGCAACGTTGTCGCGCTCGAAGCCCTGATTTCGTGGAACCCCCGCCACGACCAATTGATCAGCAGTAAATTATTATTATTACTACAATGATATTATTGATATGTATATGTATATGTATGTATGTTAGACATGTTAAACAATTTGTGGCTTATACTCAGACAAAAGTCAGTATTAGAAAGTAGCTGCTAACCGCGATTTCGTGGGAAAAGAATCAAAAAAAAAAAATAAACATTAAAATCTTTGTGTTTATTGCTTCGTTCTTTTTTATTTTTTTTTTTTTTTTTGGCAGGTAATTCGCTTATTGTCAGTGAATTCTATGGGCTCAAGAGAATTATATTTAATTTCGTGTGTTATTAAAGCACCGTTTTATTTTGTTGTCATCTTTTTTTATTTCTTTATGCGCATCATCATCGTCATCATCATCATTGCGAAAGAGATGAACGCAATCTCACACTCGCAGTCGCACTCGCAAAGATAACGCAAATACAGAAAGTATATATTCTCAATTCTCTCGAATTTGTTCTACATATTCGCGACTTAAAAGCAGCTCGATCTCTATCCGCACAGTCACTAGACGCTTGAGTCTCAACGCAGTTGGAAGTACGCGCAATTGAACGCTCCAAACAAAATGTTTGCCAAGCAAATCGTCGGGCTATTGATTTGCCTTGGCTGTTGCCTGCTCGTCAGCGGTGGCATTCTCAAGGACTCGCAGGACGAGCAGCCTAATTCAGATTCTACGCTGGAACTTGTGACTTTGGTAAATAAAAATTAAAAATTAAAAAAAAGTGCCAAATTTAATGTGATTCAACAATAATTTCACACAATCACTAGACCAGAAAATGATGCAAATTGTGTGTGTTTTTGGCTTTCGAGTTTGCTTAAGTAATCTGTTCAATTTCGCAATTAAGGGCATCTGATTAATGCAAGTGAAGCTACAGCGCAATTTATTATTTTAATTTCGAGTGTTACTATAGAGCATGAGAAACTGAACTTTCTGCGTGTATTCTGATTAATGTGCTACCTAATAACATGTCATTAAATATAATTTATTTATATGCAACGGAGAGTGTAAGTGACTAGTGACTCCCAAAATTCAGATATAATAAATTGTGAAACAAAAATTTGCCACATGTTCTTAATATAGATACATGACTGCTTCGCGTGGAGCGATGATAATAAAAAGTTTATCTCTACCTGAAGCCAACAACCTATTGCTAAAGAATACTTCCTCTGTATTCTCATATATATCATAAGCAGCAAGTCAATTGTAAATTCCATTCACTTGCAATAAGTAAAGGGTATTTAATAGGTGAAATCAAGAACACATTGCAAAATGTTTAACAAATTTGAACTTTAACTAGACCAGTTTAAACCACACTGCGTATACTTAACAAAGCGCCAACCAAGTTGAACATTAATTATGCCGACGAAACCGGTACAAACTCAACAAATGCCAGTTTAACATTTGCTGCAAATAACGATATGCGCAATGCTATAAACTAATAATATTAATGGGATACTAAAACAATTAAAAATGTGCTATACGCGATTTGCTTGACTAGCTGAGACCCTGCAGCAAGTTCTATAGAATTAAACATTTAAAATTAAATTGCATAGATATAATTCGTGTTTCATTAGCTGGGATTTCTATATCTTCTGCAATCAATAACATATAATTAACATTTAAATTAAATTATTTATAAAGGTAGATAGACTGCATAAGTTGAACTGTGTTCATCATTTGATATTTGCAATTCTATTTTATTGCTCTAAGAGCTATAATATTAAGTTAATTAGAGTTTGTGTATAATTAAAAACCACAGTTTTTGATTAATGTATGCACTATAATTATTCAACGTGAATGTTATTTCAACAGCTCTTTCGACATGGACCACGCACACCTGTGAACACATATCCAAAGGATCCTTACTTGAATGAAACATACGAACCCTATGGCTGGGGTCAATTAACCAATGTGAGTCAGTGGAATACTTAGTTAAATTATTGTATTTATCTAATATGTATTTGTGCAACCAACAGGGTGGCAAATTGGAACTCTACAAGATTGGCAAGCAGCTGCGCAAACGTTATAGACAATTCCTGCCAGCCTACTATCGCCCGGATGTAGGTTTAATTAACATATAAATTAAAGCTAAATTTGTAACTAATCGATATTCAAACAATTGACAGACGGTGCACGCACAATCCACAGAATCATCACGCACCATGGCATCACTGCAGATGGTGTTGGCCGGCATGTTCCCGCCGGAGAATACGCCCATGGAGTGGAACAAGAAGCTCAACTGGCAGCCCATTCCAATTGTGACCGAACCAGAGAAAACTGACCTTGTAAGGATGCGGCATGCCACCCTCCTATTAATTTATGGCAATTTACTTCAATAAATTTCATTTATTCACAGCGTTTGCGACAGAAGGTTCCCTGTCCCCGCTACTACGAGGCAGTTTGGGAGGTGATGCACACACCAGAAGTTGTTGCTTTGCATGAGGCGAACGCACAACTGATGAAGGAACTGCATGAGTTGACGGGCTTCAATGTCACATATTCGCATCATGTAACCGATATCTTCATCTCGCTGCAAACTCAGCTGGCTTATGGCCTCGAGGTTCCAGAATGGGCCAAAGACTATTTCCCCGAGAAGATGAGACCTCTGGCAACCAAATCCTACACTTACGATGCTTATACGGATGAGATGAAAAAACTTAAGGGCGGCTATTTTCTGGCCGATCTTTACAAGCAGCTGCAGGCAAAGATCGCTGGAGAACTAAAGCCAGCAGATAGAAAATTCTTTATTTACTGCGCCCACGATTGGACCGTGGCAAATGTGTTGAGTGCTCTGGACGTGTGGGGCACACAGATGCCTCGCTTCTCGGCGCTCATTGCTTTTGAGTTGCACAAGCGCAAAGATACCGGCGAGTATTTTGTGGAAATCTACTTCCAAAACGATCCCAACAAGGAGCCAAAGCTACTCCAAGTTCCTGGCTGCGATAAGCAGTGTCCCGTTTCCAAACTGGTGGAACTTTCCAAAAACGTTCTGCCCGATGCACCCTACGAGCAGATGTGTGTGGCCAAGGGCACCAGCGATGGCACGATTATTACTTATCACTAGTGTGAAACGCTTTCAGTCCAATCCAATAGTATTAACTGTGTTAGTCTAACTATATGTCTATCTACTCTAAACTCTTTATAGTCTAAAGATTACTGTCTACACAAATCTGTATAGTTTAAATATATTTCTGTCCACACTAAATTATTTAATTGTATTAAAACTAATTTTTTACTTGTTTTAAGTCGGTTGACTTGCATGGCCATGAAACACTCAAGAAATCGAACTGTACCATATGTCGACCACAGAAAACTTTTCCACTATAATTTCACTTCTGAGTGCCCCATTAGACCTTAAACCACAAAGGTTGATTTCTAAGCTAATCACAAAATTTGGCCAGAGGTTTGACATTTGGCTATTTCCCAAATCTTTAGAGATTTCCGTGTCAACTTCCTAAGGAACTATACGCTTGATTTGTAGGTTTCTACTCTGAATTTTATTGACTGTGTTCATCTGGACTCATTCTCTGATCATACTCGGACATAGGTGAATGATTGTAAAAATACAAATTTACTATGAATAGTTCGCCAATAGATATTCGTAGACATAGTCGAAAGTAAGCAGCATAATTGCACCACCGGGACCCAGTCGCATCACCTTAGGCAACAGACCCTTGTACAGACCACGGATGCCTTCCTCGCGATAAACGATGCCTATGGTTCGCAAGGTGCCGTCATACTTGATCTCATTGGGCACCGGCTGTGGTCCCTGGATGCGAGACTTGGCCACATCGAAGGGTGTATTGAAGAGGCAGGCCAAAGTGCCCGCCGTGAAGCCGATAATAATCTTCCGCACAAACTCCCACGTTGAATTCTCTGACTTTGGCACCATGTTCTTCACCGTGTGATAGAAACCGAAGTAGACCGTATTGAATACGCCATTGCGACCAACTGTGGCAGTTACACCCTTCAGCAGTCCCCGCTTTCCGAAGCCCTCGCTTTTGATGATTTCTCGAGCCACCGAGAACGAGGTTCGCAGTTTTTGTACGATCCGCTTGCTGCGTCACCTTCACCACCTCAAAGGGATTCACTACGAAGGCCTCCAATACGCCAGCCGTCAAGCCAGCCAGCGAAAACGAGAGCGGAGTTGGTTTCGCTGAGCCAAACTGAAAGAAATGTCGCGTCTGCTCGAACACCATAAACTTGATGGCACGCTTTGGGGTCTCGGCCAAAATGGGCGGAAGCAGACCCTTCCAGAACGATAGAACTCCCTCCTGACGGTACATCTTGGCGAAACAGTCGAGCACCCCATTGTAAATTACGTCAGATGAACCGGCTGATGGTTTGGCTTGAAGTTGCATACGTGTCTTGACCACGTCCAGGGGCTGCATGAGACACACCTCAAGGAATCCGGCGGATGCGCCAGATAGCACCTGAAAGCCAGCTCGCTTACCGGGGGATATGTCCGGGGAATATTTCAAGGTATTCATATTTGGCTATTGTATCGGAAAAACGGATTAAAATTTATAATTTCAAAGGGTGTGCATTGCTTTTTGTTGTAAAGTTAAAAACAAGGTGAAAGTAAATATTTATTTAATCACATTTCAAAAGTGTCGAATAGCGTTATGCATGTGAGACTAAGCTAACTAGGTTTAATAATTTAATCTTGAAAAAAAGAAAATGAATAACATATGAAAATTTTATAAATATAATTTAAATTAGAAACAGTAAAAGCTTAGTAATAAATTAATGTAGATAATTGGTTGATACACTTTTAATTCAATTTAATTGTAACTTTTCTATATACTACAAAAATTTAAATAAACTTATTTAAAGCTGTCAGTTTTCGGCTTTAAATTGACACAATATTGTATATGGAGCTCCTAATTCATTGCAAATGTAATATCGATTAAATATATGTTAAATACACATCTAGTATACTAAAATTAACTATAGATTAACATCAAACGAGTCTTATATAAATACTCTACGTCGTTATGAGTATTGTGTGATTGATTTGCACGCTACTAAATTAACCTAGGCCAATCTGAAAACTAGTGTGCGTGTAGTACTTACTGCTCTCTGTCATATTTGAAGGTGGTTTGAATAGTTCTGAACAGCACTGTAAATGCGTCATGTCAATATTTATATCCATTCAACAATCATAACAAATGCTTTTTATGCAGACTGTTTGATAAGCCTTGAAGATTAGATAACTAGAATGTTTGAGCACCACATAACAAATATGTTTATTTGCGAAAATACAATAAGATGATAAAAATAATCAAATAAATAAAAAAAATTAAAGGTATTGAATTAAACATTTGTTTAATATATAAAATTTAGATTTGTGTACTAAAAGAAGAAAGTTAAGATAATTAGATAACAATGCTTTTTTTTGATTCAAATTATAGGAAATTAGTTGATGTGAAATTACTAAAGTTAATAAATAAATGCAATGCGACCTCACTAACTTATTTGTAAATACATTTTTTCGGTTTCATAATTTATTTTGGAATGAGTAGAAAATTATACAAATTTACCAAGCTCGTCTCTATATGTTTTGGATACTTAAACTTTGAAATTCTATATTTTACTATTATTTTACTGATAATATATGTTATATTTAAATTCTATTTTTTAAAACTAATTTATTTCTGATACTCCCCTTTAGAAACTATTGTGAAATGAGAGCTTCACAGATCTAATAAAACTTACTGTGCACTTATTGCTTTCCAGGCAGTTGGAGTTGGTAGCTTTCCACGTGTTAAATTGAAATAAAGTAATTAGCAATATATGTATATTAAGTATACGCAAGCCGTTTAAGGACAGCAACAACTTCCGTGCATTATAAAGTGACATGTAAATTTAAATTCGGCAATTTAACAACGATGACGGCCATTAATGGCAACAAGCAAAAACAAACGTGCATAATAAGTAATTAGCATAAGTTCGATAAACACACAATCCACCTGCCAAGATTTATTGGCCGAGAATTCGGTGACGAATTTCTTTGGCCATAAATTCGGGCAGCTCCCAAGAAGACCGCAGATGTGATTTCCAATGTGATTGTGTTGCTTTGATTGTGTGTGTATATGTTTATTTGTGAGTGTGTTTGCTTGTAAATGTAAATGTTGATATGTAAAGCGTGAGCGAGATTTAAAATGCTTCAAATGTTGGGGTATTGTTGTGGCTGCTGCTCAATGTACGATCAGTTGTGGACAGCACAACACACAATAGACCGACTCGACGACACTAGCAACAACGACAACAACATTAACTACTAAAAGTAACAATCACAATCGGAATAAAAATAATATAATTGTCAGAATCGTCGGCGAAACGGTGACGAAAGCATTTGGCGATAATGAAACGATAAAAGACACATATGTTTCTCTCTATGAGGTTTGGACAACGTTGCGTGGGCTTTTACTTTGTCTGCTGTGCGAATTGAGACAGTACGGCATAAGAGCTCTGCTGAACAGCTGACAACTATCCGTTGTTCGTCGCCCGCAATCGTTATCCGTCATTATCCGGTTATCCGTTATCGAGTTGTTCGCTTATCTCCGCTCACGGTTTGTCGAAAATTGAAAATATTACGCGTCTCATCAAGCAACAATGTCAGTTCAGTTTGTCAAAGCCAAACATATTGTAAAACCATATTTCTTATTGTCTTTGCATTGGATGATAACAGAAATATAAGACAAATAGAGCTCGAAAACTCGTATTCAAATGCTGATGAAAGAAAGGCGCCCTCAAAACCCGTTCCCAGCGTATTGGTAAATTAACAACAATACCTTTTGTTTTTAATTTTCAATTTGTTAATTTGCTAATTGTTGTTGTTGCTGTTGTTGCTGTTGAGTTTGTTGTTGCTGTTGCTGATTCTTGTTTTATGAGCAGCATAATTAAAGACGCCGAATAACACCAAAAACGCAAAAAAGCCAAAAAATCAAATACGAAAGAAACAAAATAAAAATAACAAACAATATAAAAGTTGTCTGTGCGTCTTCTGAACTGTGTTTTCTGGTTGTTCGGACCGTGTCAACGTTCCCGCTCCGCTATTAGCGCTCCGAACTCAGCAAAATTATATACAAAAACAATAATAAAAAAAAAAACAAAAACAATAACCGCGAGACCCCCCTCGGCACCAAAATCCGAAGCCCAATCCCAATCTCAAGCCCCGGCTAAATCATATAAAGCGGGCCTACAAAATGCCGCGTTCGCATTTCACTAGAAGGCATTGTCTAGCGATGACGGGCGGATTAATTGCATTGGCGCTGCTGATCTTGTGCCTCACACACACCACGGTGATCACGGGTAAAATTACCGATCCCGGCACCGATGAGTCTACCCTTGAGCTGTTGCATGTGGTAAGTCTGTGAGCCGACGAACAACGATCGGTGAATTACGAACTACGAACGACTGCAAATCAAATCAGCTGTGTTTATCACACTGTGCAGCATGAATTGCGTTTAGAATAATAAATAATAAAGTGGCTAAAAAAGTTAATAAAATAGTGATCCTTAACGTGCGGGAAAGTATTAAAGAACGATCAGAGATTGATATAATTTATTCTATTCCACATATATTCATTATGTGTTACAACATTTCTAAAATTTTGAAAGTTCAATGTAGAATATTCAAAGAGTGTTCAGTGTATAATGCAATTCTGCTAGACGTTGATAGTACACTTAGAATGCATGCAATTTCTTCGAGTAGTCATTATCATCACGTTTCATATTTAGTTTAATTAAAAAATCAGCTGATTGCACTGTTAACTGTGTAAACTTGACATTGGCAAGTCAATGCCATTTACATAGTATGAATGATAAAATAAAAATACATACTTTTGATAGTACACCAAGTTATTTATACACTGTTCATGTCAGCACTTTTGTTTGGCTGATTGTGTAGCAGAGTGTAGCGTAGCATTTAATTATTGCATGACATTACTATAGATTAATTTAGTACGTTGCGGGCAGTGGCAATAGTCGTATGTCGAACGATAAGAGCGCTACATATGTATGTACGAATGAGAATTCCCATTAAATATGTATCTTCGGGACAGAAAGTGAGGGTGATCCGTGAACTACATTCGACACAGTTAGAAGGTGGGTAAATTTGCACACATTCGATAAGCATAACATATCGAAGCTAACGGCAAACAAAAACTGACAGAGTGACATGCGAAGTGTGTTTTGAAATAATAACAGCTGCTTTAATTGAGATTAAACACAATGCTAAAGCCAGCATTCTAATTATAGCACACATTAAGTATAGACTGTTGAGTAATATAATAACGACTTGAACACGACTCAATGTACATTCAACCCAAACATTTATATGCATGTAATGTGTGATTATCCCAAAGGTATTCCCCAGTGCAAGTCAATCTGTCAAGTTGGAGAAAAAATTTCCCAGTATCTCTTTAATCATTCATGAAGTAGAAACTTTTCCTTACTATGCTTAATAGTGATTTAAGGCCACAACTAATCCGACACACTTTTTCAAGGACAAGTCTAAAAAGGTAGTCATAAAGTAATTGAACTTGACTTTGTCAGATAAAGCGCTTAAAAAACGCAAAGAGATAATGATTTATATCTGTTGAAAAACATAGAAATAAAGATAGTGACTTATTTATTCGGATATATTTCTGCATGTATTGTCAATGTCACTTCCTTATTATTGAAATCTTACAAAAACTTAACGATAAATCTGTAATACGCTTCATCCACGTCAAACAGCGATGCGAAACAAAGGCAAACAGATTTAAAACCGGCTACAAACGCGCTTAATTACAATTTAAGATACTCGTTTCACCAGATCACAAGAAAAAAGAAATAAAACCAGTCTAGCGATGGATTTCAAATGGTCAGTCCACAAATTGCGACGCACTTTTATTACATAAATGTAGATTTGAATTTTGTCGTACAAACTAAAATCTAAATATTGATGTACTGGCGACTTAGTTAGCTGATAGTTTAGTCTAGTTCAGGGCTGGCGACCTTCAGACGAGGTGAGGCTGGAAATTGAAAGCTGTGAGCTGCTAGGTTTTCTTATCAGCAAATTGTCCACGCGCGAGTCAAATCGAATCGCAATTGCTGCTGGAAATACTTCCGCAAATCTTTTTAATTGCAATGTGGCCAAAACGTGCATGACCACAGCAAAGTTTCCCTGTGGTTGATGTTTCTGTTGTCGTAGCTGCGCCTCAGGGTGTTGTTGTTGCAGCTGCGCTTCTAGCTGTTGTTGTAGTTCTGCCTCTTTCTAGTGTTTGGAGATCGCTGCGGGTGTTTGCAGCACATGCTTGAGTGACTGCCTCTCCTTCTCTCTGTCTTTCCTTCTTTCAGACGAACGTGTTCTCGTTTTTGCTTATCAGAGTCGCGTGCGAGTTTTAAATTTGTCATTCTCATTGTGCTCGTTGTTCTTGTAATTGCTTTTTGCCGTTGTCGTTTTGGTTTTTATTTTCGTTGAGTCATTAGACATTGACCAGACACCCAAATTAAAGCATCAATGACATGAGCTTCAAAAACTGAAATAAGATAGGTTTATGTTGAATTTAGATTTATTTATGAAAATTGTACATTTTACTTTTTAAAACCTTTTTTTAATATTACAGAAAAAATGCCTTTGAATGTTTATTTTTATGTACTTCTTACGAAATTATCTTATGGCATATGGCATATCCAGTAAAGTTTAGCTAAATATAAAGTATACGTATGTATTATGATATGGTATTTAATACTGCGAAATAAAAAATACTAAAATATACAGAACTTGGTAGAACTATATAGTATTACATTGAAAACATACCATATTGACAACTAAAACAACAAACTAATATACTATAACATTGAAAATATACTACATTTTTAACTAAAGCAACTGCATACATTTCCTGTAGGTACAAAGCTATAATATATTTTTACCCAATAGATAGTGGGTAGAATTCATGCAAATGGCTTCCCAAAAAAATTTAAATAATTTAAAATATTTGCCGAAAAAGAATCCATATATAAATAATCATATAACACATGCAACATATATTTTTGTATCATTATTTTATGTTAAACATTGCGCTACTTGAAGCTAGCGCCATTGCATTGAACTAATTAAAGCAAGCAAATCTGGTCACTAACACTGCATAAATTTTCTCAAACATTTTGCAGGTTTTCCGACATGGGCCACGCACACCGGCGGACACATATCCAAGGGATCCCTATGTAAATGAAACCTACTATCCATTTGGCTGGGGACAAGTAACAAATGTGAGTAGAAAACAAGTTGCAGCACAACTTTTGCCCAAAAAATCGCAAATAAAAACAAAAAAGAGAACCTACGAGTTTTCTCGTTCAACCCAAAAACCGCAGCAGCAAAGCATTTAAATAAATTGAAATGCAAATGTTTGTCGTGTATAAGCGGAGGAGGAAGATGGCTTGATGTTTCTGCCTTTGCCTCTTCCGCTGTATGTGAGTTTTCTTTTGCTTCTGCTGTGTGCATGTGTGTGTGTGTGTGTTGCATTAACATATACACATGCATATGTTTATGCAATTGCAAAAATGCAAGGCATTTATTATTTTATAACGTTGCTACATAAGTCCCGTTCTCTCTGTATTTCGTTCTCTGTTGCTGCGAATTCTCCGGCTGTTGTCTCACGTGCCATCCGCCCACGCCATGTAATAAATCAACGCTCAGAATGGCAAACGCGAGCTGTTCAACATTGGGAGCTGGCTGCGTAAGCGTTATGGCAAATTTCTGGCACCCTACTACAGTCCCGATGTGAGTAACCCAACGCTAACGAACCACCAGATACCCGTTCTCGTTTCCAGTGAACGGGCGCACGGACGAACGGACGGGTGTCTGATAGTGCGGACGTTTACAAATTGCAAAGCTCAAGCGCGCTTGCCTCATCACTCAATTCTACGTCTTTTCGCTATCTTTCTCTCTCTTTCTCTCTTTCTCTTCACAGTTGTTGCACGCACAGGCAACGGGCGTGCCACGCACACACATGACCATGCAAACGGTTTTGGCCAGCTTCTTTCCACCGAAAGGCACGGCCATGGAATGGAACAGCAAATACAATTGGCAGCCCATTCCAGTGTTCTCACAGGAGCTGAACGAGGATACGGTACGTCAATGCTATCAATAATGATGCCATCATCATCACTTCAAATTGATTTATACCCTATTTCGTCTTGTCCCTTCGCACTAACCGACTTAAGGTCTAATTCCATTTCACATTTGTCTACAAACAAACTAAGAAACTAATTCAAGCCGTAAATCCAAATGATTAATTTCAAATTAAATATATTTATTGTATGTACAATCAATGTGCCTTAAGTGTTAATTGGCATTTCTTTTATGATTTAAAAAAACTTACGTTTTATACTTTTAACCAAATAACCTCATTTACTTCATTTAATTAATAATGTGCACAATTAAATTTTAATATTGCCTCATTATAAAACCACACAATTAACTACTTATGTATTTTTTTATAAAATAAATTACTCTTTTTTTTTTGTTTCCAATTCATTACAAACAGTTTTAGAACCACAAATTTAATTCGAAGCAGAATTCCTTTAAATCCCTTTATATCCATTAATTGGATTTTAATTAAAATGTCAATAAATTAAATTTAGAAAAGATGGCAGTTAGTATACATATATGAAATGCCAATGAAAACAAGTATATTTACAACTAATTACGCTTCTGTTCCTTTCACAGTTGTTGCTCGTTCGCACACCCTGCCCTCGGTACTATGAGGCCCTGCACGAGGTATACGAACTGCCTGAAGTTAAGGCTGAAATTGCACCATATTTGGATATGTACAAGGAGCTGGCCTCCCACACTGGTCTCAGCTTCAAAGAGCCCGAGGATGTGCAGTCTCTATATCTGACATTACTGGCCGAGCAGGAATGGGGACTAGACTTACCCGATTGGACTAAGGAATACTTTCCCGAGAAGATGCAGTTCCTAACCGAGCAGAGTTATGTGTACAATGTATATACGCCCGAGATGCAAAAGATAAAGGCGGGTCCGTTCCTGAAGAAGATGTTCGATGAAATGCAACAGAAGCGCAATGCCACATTGAAGCCCGATAAACGGAAGCTCTTCATTTATACTGGCCACGATTCGACAGTGGTCAATGTGCTGTCTGGCCTTAAGATCTGGGAACGTCAATTGCCACGTTACTCGGTGATGGCGCTGTTCGAGCTGCACAAAAACAAAGACACCGGCGATTACTGGGTGGAGATATATTTCCGTAATAATCCTAAGGCGCCGGCTCAAAAGTTGACTGTACCCGGATGTGATTTCCAGTGTCCATTAGACAAGCTGCTGGAGTTGGCCAAGGATGTGGTGCCCACCGAAGCAGATGCCAATCGTTGTGATGCCCAAAATCAACAGTTCACAGAGCCACCACTACGCGGACCTTAGATATAAAATGTATTAGATGATAGGAAACATATGTCACTTTCTTCTGGAATCTTACAGGTGCTACAAACACAAAACTCAGGGAGCTTAAAGTTTAGTTAAGTCTACAACTAGTTTTTAGTCTAGCAATACAATGCAAAAACTTATTAAAGATCGAGTCGCAATTGTCCTTCATCCAGTGTTTGAGTTCGCGCCAGGCAACCATAGAGGCGGGCAGGCTCATGTGGCAGCCAAGTTGGCTCATTTCCGCTTGTGGCGCCGCCATTGCCCAATAGGCCGCTTCCGTTCTGTCTTTTGCCAGCTCCGCAAACAACTTCCGCACTTCCATAGCCTACTCTCTACTTCGCTTCTCCCCTTTCCCTCTGTGAGCTTGTGTGTCTCTGTCTGAATCTCGCCCGCCCTTTGGCTTTGCTCATTTTTGCCAAGAGGTGACATTTTTCGCATTGCGGTTTACCATAAACTATTTCATTGGGGAGTTGTTGTCTGTGTACATTAGCAGAGCTCCCTGCTCTATGCTCCAAGCCTGAAGTTGCCATAACCTTCGCACTCCCCACTCTCCACTTCCCATCCAACTTCCCATTGTTTACTCGTGTGCGTTGCCCATCTGTCTCTCTCGTGGAGCAACGAGTTCGCTTCTCTCCCTCTTTTGGTTTGTTTTTTTGCACATATCTGTAAACTTTATTTGTCAACGGGACGCATATGCTGTGTGTGCTTGCCAAAAAAAGAAAAGACAAAAAAACAAATGGAATAAAATAAAAATAAAATAAAGGGGAATCATATTCTGTAGCTCGTTCGTAGTCGTTATTGTTGTGTTGTCTGTTGTCTGTTTGTTGTTGCGTTTAATTTTGCTTAATTTGATTTTGGTGGCACTATAAGGCAGAGTACATAAAGGAAGTAGACGCAATGCCAGACAAATCTGCATATTCATATATTATATATGTATGTAGTTTTCTCTTGTGACTAACGACATGTCTGTTTAACTGTAGCTGTATTTGGACTCCATATTAATATCACAGAAAATATATGGTATATCGACTGTGAAGTAAAAGTCAAATTTTACTGGTTTAACTTATTTCTTGTAGCGCACATAAATTTGATTAACTTTTCAGCCTAAAAGCATGCAACGAAAATATAAACGAACTAAAAGAAAAAAAGTAGTTGTCCTCAAACTGTAATTCTTGGTTTAAGTCGCCGCTAAACTAAGCGTTTCTTAATTTACTTATTACAATTGAATTTTCTAAATTATTTATGGAAATTTAATTTGAATGCGGTTTTGTGCAACACAGTACTGCTTATTGAATTTGTTATCACTAATTCACGTATTATGACACTTTAGATACTAATTCAATTGCACTTCATAAAAATTCAACTCCTAATTTCTCACGACGTCTCCTTCTCATTGAATTCAAGTGAGCTGCAATAAAGCTGCACTCAGTGTCGGTAATAAAATTCCAGTACCTTTTTGACAAATGAAACGTGCAACAAACAAGACGCCAAAGCAACTGCAGCAGCAGGCGCCTAGAAGCTGAAACAGCATTGAGCCAGTGCCAACAAAGATTTATACAGGGTCTACGCAGTTTATGCGAAACTAAACGGCAAACAGTTTGAGTGAAGAAGGCAAGGAACAAACGAGCCTTTGTACATTGTACTGACCAGGTCTGGCTTGTCCGACGGAAGTCAGCCATGACAGCGGTTGCCTTTGGCTGGGCAAACATGTTTTGCATGACAGTGCAGGCAGAGATTGAAGGCGGAAGGCGGAGGCGAGTCTATTGTGCCGTTTTAAAAGACTGAGCTGCATAGAGCAGAGCCTGGCAGCGGGCAAACATTTGTGCAGCTTATTAATATGCATCCCATCTCAGTTGCAGCAGCTCTAGGGGATTACGTTCCAGCAGCGGCAGCAGCAGGTGTCTCTCACACTGAGACGCCGCCTCGGCACTTTTCTGGCTCCACCTGCAATCGACAATTTTATCTACTAGGCCAAGCGCAAAGTTTTTCGCTTCGTATCGAAAAGTCGTTAGTAAGCTGACCACAAAAAGCCAAAAAGAGATGTGGGCAAGTGAAGTATAAGAACTCCAACTGCAACTGCAGCTGAAACAAAAACCAAACGAAAAGCGACCTGTGGACGAAGTTAGCCACCAAAAAGGTTTTATGTCTTAGTCGCAGTCGTCTTGATGTTAAAAAATTAAAGTTTACCCAAAGACTTGCACTTAGTTCTAACAAACTTTTCTTTACCAAAAACTTTTCTCACTCACTGAGCTTGTCGCTGCTTCTCTAAGTAGATTTGTTAGCCCAGCCATATGTCTACGAGTAGAGCTAAAAAAATTACTGGCTTGTGGGTGAAACACTTGACCCACTTCAGCTATCACCTAATTCCAGCATAATAATGTGTGCGAAATAATAATATGACTAATAAATTGCCAGACCTTCACAATGACAGTGAAAAAGCAGCACGATTTATCGAGTAGAAAAGGATTTTTTTTGTTAAGATCTATAAATTTAAAAAAAAATAATTAAAATAAGAGTCACTTGTGATCTTTAAATTAAAAAAAAAAAAAACAAGCTATATATATTCACACAAAATTTAATGTTTTACATGGATAAAACCATTACAGAACATTAAAAGTGGTTTCATCATTTTAATATAGAGTACTATGAATAACTATAAATTAGCAATTAATAAGTAATTGTGCTAAAATATTTTCATATATACATTTGTTATTATACAGCTTTTCGATAATTTCTAAAGATTAATTCACCAAGTTCAAGTTAAAGTTATATTGTAGTAAAACTGAAAGCATCATTACCACTTGTTTATCAATTTAGCTTTGCCTCTTAGCTATGACAACTTAAAATTTGAGTTGTACACTTTTACTATTACTCTGAAACATTTGAAACAAAACAATTTCATCAACTCGTTCGCTTGTATAACTAAAAAATTAATCACAATGAAAATCGGATTTTTAAGCGATAGGCTGATTTATTTCTTATTTACACTGATAATAATGGCTACTTGTTTGGCACTAATTACGATCTTTTCGGGCTGCCATCACGAATCGGTTAAGATCAAGACAGTTGGAATGCACGTATTTCTTGTGGTGCTGGGTCAATTCCTGCTAAATGATACAATTAAATTCCTACTGATATCCATCGATAAGGCAACTTGGCCGAATCTGCAGACAACGTTCCTGAACGAGAGGCGTCCAATTGTGCACACTCGCACTCAATATTTGAAAATGCGTTTGAATATATTGCGAGCCCAGTTGAGACACGGACAGGATCATATCAATGAACCACTCAATCTGAAATTTCAATTGATCTCCCTCGATCTGTGTCTCTACGGCACCTATTTCCTGTTGTTGACGTCTGTGGTGCTGGTGACACGAGACGAGCTGCTCTATTACAACACGGATATGATGAAAAAGTATTTTCGACCAACCGTACTTATACTTTGGGCTTAAACTACGTACAGGAGTTGGATCAGTTCTACACATTCGTTGAAGTGTCGTTGATCAATGCCTTTGATTCGAAGGTTAAGGAAACAGGGTACAGATCCTGGGTGTATGGCGATCAAACTGCCAAACTTGGAGTAATTCGATTGCGTCAACTGCGTCACAAAGAGGAATATCATCTCGGTTGGGGATCGCCCCAGTTCTCCAGTCTTGATTATATGCCCAACTGGAAGTTACCCTACGAACGCAAGGCTTACACGGATAAATATTGGAACATCTATTTGCCATGGCTGCCGTCGTCGGATAGGTACAGTATTTTGGAGAAAATATTTGTAAATCTTAAGCACTCCGGTTACTGCGATAGTTTTCCAGAGACAATGGGTTATATTACAATGTTGGCGCGTAGTCGCAACAATAGCATGAAGGTTCTTGATTATCTTGAGCAAAACAATTGGGTGAATACACAGACGGCTGCTGTTTTCATAGATTTCACTTTATACAATGCGGATGCGAATATCTTTACCATTTGCAATTTGCTGGTGGAGCGAACGCCATTTGGCACTTTGGAACCCCGTGTCGAGGTCAAAAGCATTAAATTGCAAGTCTTGGATCAGCTGGGCACACTCGGTTTAATTGTGTCCATCTTATATGTGTTGGTGCTCATTCAGTTCTCCAAGACACTGGTGGTCACACTCTGGTACGAGCCATCGAAGCTGCGCAGCATGTGGAATAAACTGGACTTGGCCATATTGGTGCTCAATGTTGTGGTGGTCATATTGATCATCATACAGGAGTTCATGGTCTCGACGCTGCTCGAGCAAATTGAGTATGCGAACAAGTTGCAATTTTTGGACTTTCGAAGACCCGCGATTGTGAAGGATGTATGCAGCATTGTTCTCGGACTCCTTGTGCTCCTCACCACGTTGCGGCTGTGGAAGGTTCTTCAATTTTCCAGCGTCTTTCAGCTCTTCTCACATGCTCTGTTTAGTGCGTGGCAAGCTCTGGCGAGCACCGCATTACTTATCTCCATTTTCCTGGTCGCATTTGGCATCGCTGTGGCAATCATCAATGGCAACAATACGATGAATTTCAATTACATAATGAGAAGCATTGCCAATTCGTTGTGCTTCTCATTTGGCTTCAGCCAGCACATCAGTCCCAATGATCTCTGCTATGGAGGAGTGGGCATGGGCATAATCCTATATTTGATACTCACTTTTGTGATTGCACAGCTGCTGATTAACGTATTTGTCTCGACGATCAATGGATACTTCGTTTATGCCAAGTCGGTGCGTGATGCCAAAGCTCAACAGCCGATTAATTTTCTGGAATTTCTGCGTGTCGAGTACCACGGTGTCTTTGAAATGTTCCGTAAGGTGCCCTGCATCAATCGTGGATATCGCAGCGGTAATCGCACGGTGGCTGACTATATCAAATATACTTTGGATGACAGACATAAGAAGAGCGTTAAGTCCAAACATCATGCGTTGGCCATCAGATTTCAACGGGGCGATGAAAATTTGGATGAGGCTACGAAGCATGAGAATTATAAGAAACGCATTGTTCGACTCTATAATATTGCAAGCGTAATGCAGACTCAAATGCAACTGTTGGAGCACTTCTGGGAGTTGGACGTGGATAAAACTAAAAAGGATAAACCAAGATCTCCAAAGGAAGAGGACTCAGAATCCGATGAAGATTACAATGTTTAATTATAAAATAACACAGACATTTTAAAGCTACAATTACTCATTTTAAAATAATGAACTTTAAAGTTCATTAAACTAAAGCAACCTTGTCAATAAGCCGCGAGACCTTGACACACATTCACAGTCAACTACACACACATACATAAGTATGTTGTTGCTTGCATAAATAATTGCTGTGGTTGACAAAAATGTAACTTCAAAACAAACCATTTAATCCGCTGCTCAATGTGGCCCATAACTGCGTTCACTGCAGCCAATTATATTTGCTAAGCGACGTGAGATGCATTCAAATTTATTATTGCAGTTTTGTTTACTTTTGCACCATAAACTGATTAAAAATGCCCAAGTGCAGTCTCAATTTGTCATAAAGAGAGTTTTTTTTTTTTTTGTTGGTAGGAAGGATGTTTATTTTAAGCCGTTTTATGTGTTGTTCTTAAAGCAGAACTGGAGCAGCTGCAGCAGTGTAAGCCAATGGAGAGCTGTAGGCAAAAGGAGCAGTCAGAGGAGCGCTGTAAGCCAGAGGAGCAGCCAATGGAGAGCTGTAAGCCAGAGGAGCAGCCAGAGGAGCAGCAGCGTATTTGGCAATGACTGGAGCAGCAACTGGAGCAGCCAACGGAGTAGCAACTGGAGCAATCACTGGAGCAGCTGCGATTCCATTGTAGTTGCGAGCAATCACTTGGCTGCTGGTTGCTGTCACATATGGAGCAGGAGCAGCAACAACTGCAGCTGGAGCAGCATAAGCCAATGGTTGGTTCACGAGAACTCCAGGCTTCGCAGCAACGCAAGCGATGAATGCGAAAATAACAACGGCCTGTGGATAAAATGGATTTATAATATTATATATCCAAAGGATTATCTGGAAGCTGATCAACTTACGAATTTGAACATATTGATTTGTTTGTTGATTTGCTTACAGTTCGAAGACTGGAAATTGTTTGATGCCTTTTAGCAGCTTTACTCTGCAATTTATACAAAAAGTGGGAGCTTAACTTGACCTTAAGTCTAAGTATTTTAAATTTGTAGGAGCCGCGACGTGTTATACATTAAACAGTGTGAAACAACTTAAAGTAAAATAACACATTGATAACGACTTCAAAATGCAAAAGAAACCGTTAACTGGTCTTACGCATTTCAATGAACTAAAATGACTCACAAATGAATGAAGACTATTTTGGGTATAAATACTTGACGATTGTTCAAGTTTGACATCAATCAGTTCACAGTTTCAACTAGAAGCAACACAACATATCAATCCTCAACATGTTCAAATACGTAAGAGGGAATTGCATCAAGTCTGAGACTTTCTTTTAACATCCTTTGATTGTAGGCTGTTGTCATCTTCGCCGTCATCGCCTGTGCTGCTGCCAAGCCTGGAGTCCTTCTGAGCCAGCCCTTGGCTTATGCTGCTCCAGCTGCCGTTGTTGCTGCTCCTGCTCCATATGTGACTGCTACTAGTAGCCAAGTGATTGCCCGCAACTACAATGGAATCGCAGCTGCTCCAGTGATTGCTCCAGTTGCAACTCCGTTGGCTGCTCCAATTGCTGCTCCAGTCATTGCCAAATACGCTGCTGCTCCCTTGGCTGCTCCCTTGGCTTACAGCACTCCTTTGGCTGCTCCTCTTGCTTATAGCGCTCCTTTGAGCTATGCTGCTTCTGCACCACTTTTGCTATAAATAAATAAACTGTGATCTTTAAACTATTACTGAAAAATATGTCTATTTCTTTAATTTACAAATATCGTTCAATCTGCCAATATATTTTTAAATCTTTTTTATTTGTGATATGTAGTCATCTTATTTGCCACATCATACAAATTAAAAGCTTCTCATTTCGGTGGTAATTCAGATTTAGTTGATGAACTAAGCCAAATCTTGATTAAGTAAATAATCCAATACCAAACTCTATTTAGTGACTCTTGATAAATCTATTTATTTGCAGATAAGATGATAAGTATAAAATTGTTTGCTTATAATTTATGTTTTAATGTCTGCCAGGTTATGAAAAACAAAAAAAAAAAATTTTTATTAAAATCAATTAAATAATTATTAATATTATTTGACTTAAATAAAAATATTGTTATAAATAAAATAAATTTTCGTTTCTATGAAACTGCGACTAAATCTAGTGCGGACACTTTTTCAAATACTTTCGCTGTGCTTCAGTTTGTCGAATGTAAATTATTTATTTACTTGTACACTCCGCTTAACCGAGTTAGAGTTCCACACCGAAAAGCCTCTACCAAAGCGAATATTCCTTCTTTTCGTAAATTTCACATCGTCGCATACGAGTTCATTAAACTCAATACACCTTGAAGAAAGGCCTTTGCGACCTTGACATAAATGTTTGCATACATCTCGAACCCAACGCATCTTCAAAACAAACCAATTTTGTGTATTGTACGTGAGGTGCATTAAAATTGAAAATATGTTAGTTGTTGATTTCTCTTGCCTTATGCCATCAGTCCAAAAATTACAACGCAAATACTAATAAGAAATCTATGTTATGTTTTCAGTTGTTTATTTTAAATCAATGGACTAAAGTTCTTACAGAAGAACTGGAGCCGCTGCAGCAGTGTAGGCCAATGGAGAGCTGTAGGCAAGAGGAGCAGTCAGAGGAGCGCTGTAAGCCAGAGGAGCAGCAGCGTACTTGACTGGAGCAGCAACTGGAGCAGCAACTGGAGCAGCCAACGGAGTAGCAACTGGAGCAATCACTGGAGCAGATGCGATTCCATTGTAGTTGCGGGCAATCACTTGGCTGCTGGTTGCTGTCACATATGGAGCAGGAGCAGCAACAACTGCAGCTGGATCAGCATAAGCCAAGGGCTGGCTCAGGAGAACTCCAGGCTTGGCAGCAGCACAGGCGATGAAAACGAAGATAACAACGGCCTGTGGATAAAATGGATTTATAATATTATATATCCAGAGGATTATCTAGACTAAACTTACGAATTTGAACATTTTGATTTGTTTGTTGATTTGTTTGATGCTTTTTAGCAGCTTCACTCTGCAATTTATACAAAAACTGGGAATTTAATTTGACCTTAAGTCCAAATGTTTACAATTTGTAGGTGGCACGACGTGTTATACATTAAACAGTCTTAAACAACTTGAAATACAAAATAACGGAATGATAATGACTACAAAGTGCAAAAGAAACCGTTAACTGGTCTTACGCATTTCAATGAACTAAAATGACTCACAACTGAATGAAGACTATTTTGGGTATAAATACTTGACACTTGCTTAAGTTGGATATCAATCAGTTCACAGTTTCAACTAGAAGCAACACAAAAAATCAATCCTCAACATGTTCAAATACGTAAGCAGGAATTGCATCAAGTCTGTAACTTTTATTTAACATCCTTTGATTACAGGCTGTTGTCATCTTCGCCGTCGTCGCCTGTGCTGCTGCCAAGCCTGGAGTTCTCCTGAGCCAGCCATTGGCTTATGCTGCTCCAGCTGCAATTGTTGCTGCTCCTGCTCCATATGTGACAGCAACCAGCAGCCAAGTGATTGCCCGCAACTACAATGGAATCGCATCTGCTCCAGTGATTGCTCCAGTTGCTACTCCGTTGGCTGCTCCAGTTGCTGCTCCAGTTGCTGCTCCAGTCAAGTACGCTGCTGCTCCTCTGGCTTACAGCGCTCCTCTGACTGCTCCTCTTGCCTACAGCTCTCCATTGGCCTACACTGCTGCAGCTGCTCCAGTTCTTCTGTAAAAACTTGACTCCATCGATTTGAAATAAACATTTTTAAACAAAGTTAATATTTCTTTAATTGTTGAGCATCAATAACTTCTTCAGAGCTAATAAAATTAGCTCATTTGGATATGCTTCTCTGTGCAAAAGTTTAGTGAAGGTATCGATTAACTACACTTGGATTCATTTGTTAATATCCAAAAGGTTAAGGCCGTAATTTTTTTCTTGTCAATATCATAACCAATGCGACATATTAATTTATTTATGGTCTAACTAGTCTGTTAACACACAACTTCACCTGTGTGTAATTTTTATACCCGCTACCCATAGGGTAGAAGGGTATTATAAGTTTGTGCCGGCAGGAAATGTATGTAACAGGAAGAAGGAGGCATCTCCGACCCTATATAAAGTATATATATTCTTGATCAGCATCAACAGCCGAGACGATCTAGCCATGTCCGTCTGTCCGTCAGTGTGTCTGTCTGTCTGTGCGTCTGTCTGTATGAACACCTAGATCTCAGAGACTATAAGAGATAGAGCTATAATTTTTTTTCGACAGCATTTGTTATGTTTGCACGCAAATCAAGTTTGTTTCAAATTTTTTCCACGCGCCCTTCCGCCCCTGCAAATCAAAAAATCGAATAACAAATGTAATTTAAAGCTAGAGTTATTTTTTGTTTATACAGCTATAACTATAGAAGTTATGATTCCTGAAAAGTTATTTGCGATCAGATAAAAATTGTCGAAGTTATTAAAGAAATACTTTTGTATGTGCAAAAACGCCTACTTACTAGGGGTCTTAGTTGCTTTGACCGACAATCTGGTGTATTGTGCCGTGTATGGTATATTTTGAACGCGGTACTATATCGATATACCACATATATTGATTGATATTGATATTGATATTGATATATTTTTAGTATTTTTGCGGTATATTTGGTGTGTTTTGAGAATAATACCGCAAAATATATTGGTTTTATTCAAAATATGTATCGGGTGTACACGACTGTAGCTTTCTTACTTGTTTTTAATCATTTGGCTATTACTTCATTTCATGTAGTTCTCTGTCTGTATTTGTGGCTTTGTGTCCAGCGTAGATTTTTGATATACAAAAAAGTAACTGACATTTTTATGATTCCTTAAAATTTTGGGGGCGACCAGATTAAGAATTCTGAACTTTTCTAAGAAATTAGGTTTTACTGTAAAAACTGCTATTGGTAAAGCGAGTTAATTACTTTGATAAACAGTTTGGTATATTTTTATCTAAGGGTATATATATAAATCAATTCATATGTTTTACTATATAGACGGTATGTTATTTTGGTATTTGGGATCGTATACGATATTTTCGTACTGTTTTTGCTTTATTGAAAAAGGGCGGTGAATATCTCCTCTGAAGTTTTATGATTTTATGACAAACTTTTCTGCTAAATTATTTGTACCCACTTTATTTAAAAATTAATTGCTTTCCGAAATCATTTTAATATGGCAACAATATCGTAAACATTTCACGCGGCCAAGTCTTATCGTTTGAGCTTTTAATACAACCTCTAAAGCGCATCTTGTATTAAGAAAATCTCAGATAGAATATAAAAAAATATGCAAATATGACTTAGATAAGTCGTTTATGTGATCACAATAAATTAAAAAAAAAAAAAAAACATATTTGTATTTTTTGTTATTCGAAAGCCTATTGAATATGGTTGAATTCCTAGCTTGTTTTAAATTGATTGATCTGTAGAGAAATCATTTTATAGCATATTTAATTAAATTGTTATTTATGATGTCACCATCGACAAATTGTGTACTGTTAACAGTTGGTCAAGAAGTTTATTGAAGTTGTCGCGTTGTGAAATAAATTATTTCCAAAATAAAATTTGCAAATTTCTAGAAAAAATACACATATATTTTGTTTATAGATTACGAATCACAGTTTATTAATTTAAATCAAAAGTGGTGCAGAAGCAGCATAGCTCAAAGGAGCGCTATAGGCAAGATGAGCCGCCAAAGGAGTGCTGTAAGCCAAGGGAGCAGCCAAGGGAGCAGCAGCGTATTTGGCAATGACTGGAGCAGCAACTGGAGCAGCCAACGGAGTGGCAACTGGAGCAATCACTGGAGCAGCTGCGATTCCATTGTAGTTGCGAGCAATCACTTGGCTGCTGGTTGCTGTCACATATGGAGCAGGAGCAGCAACAACTGCAGCTGGAGCAGCATAAGTCAATGGCTGGCTCAGGAGAACTCCAGGCTTGGCAGCAGCGCAAGCAATGACGGCGAAGATGACAACAGCCTATAATAATACCATAGTAAGTTTAATGAAAGTCTCCAATGTTGATGAAATTTCTTCTTACAGATTTGAACATGTTGAGGATTGATTTGTTGTGTTGCTTCTAATTGAAACGGTCAACTGATTGATGTCCAACTTGAAGAATCGTCGAGTATTTATACGCAAGCTAGTCTTCATTCAGTTGTGAGTCATTTTAGTTCATTGAAATGCGTAAGACCAGTTAACGGTTTCTTTTGCATTTTGTAGTCATTAGCATTCCGTTATTTTGTACTTCAAATTGTTTACTGTTTAATGTATAACACGTCGTGGCACCTACAAATTGTAAACATTTGGACTTAAGGTCAAGTTAGTTCCCAGTTTTGGTATAAATTGCAGAGTGAAGCTTTTAAAAGGCATCAAACAATTTCCAGTCTTCAGGCTGTAAACAAATCAACAAACAAAACAATATGTTCAAATTCGTAAGTTGATCAGCTTCCAGATAATCCTTTGGATATATAATATTATAAATCCATTTTATCCGCAGACCGTTGTTATCTTTGCTATCATCGCCTGCGCTGCTGCCAAACCTGGAGTTCTTCTGAGCCAGCCCTTGGCTTATGCTGCTCCAGCTGCAGTTGTTGCTGCTCCTGCTCCATATGTGACTGCTACTAGTAGCCAAGTGATTGCCCGCAACTATAATGGAATCGCATCTGCTCCTCTCGCTCCCTTGGCTTACAGCACTCCTTTGGCGGCTCCTCTTGCCTACAGCGCTCCTTTGAGCTATGCTGCCTCTGCACCACTTTTGCTCTAAACAAATAAACTGTGATCAATGAACTAAGCAGTGCTAAGACTATTTACAATTTAAATTACCTTTGTCTCTAGAGCAGGAAAACTGTTTTGCCTTAGTCACTTAACATTTTTTCCATTGCTATGCGTATTATTAGTGTGTCAATTATATTTATGACGTAGTGGCATAAACTTTATGAGTAGAGCAGGGTCGACTTTGCTTTTTATTTCCGAAATAGTTGCTTAGAGTGTTTATTCAATCACGACAACTTTGTTTTGGCAATCGAAACTTGCTTAACGGAAGCAAATTCTATTTTATTTCACTTCCTGAGTTAACTTCCTAGCAATTGTTTAGCAAGAGGAAATAATTGGATCGATAAATTGCAAATTGAATAATGAAAAAGAAATCAAGTCGACTACTTCTTTTCCTCCTGACCGTGTTCATAATTTTGTGCTGCGTGGGCGTGGCATATTACTTTGCAGGCGTTGAACATGAAACGGAGCACTTGAAGAACATGCTGGTTTCGATTGTGATTGTCCTGCTCTTTCAAATGATAGTCGCAGAGCCAATCAAATTCATTCTATTCGCTATTGACGAGGCCACTTGGCCCTCAAAAATTCCCAAGTATAGTCCCTACGAGCCCGAGGAAGATGAGAAATACAATCGCTTGGATTTTCTAAAGCAACGCTTGCCGGGCTTAAGAGTTCAGATGCTGATCAATGAGCGTTATCGCGATTACACTCTAAATGATGAGTACAAGTTGATTGTCGAAGATCTTTTCCTCTATGGCAAGTATTTTCTGGTGCTGACCTTAATGGTACTCGTGCATCGTGATGAATTGCTCTATCATAATACAAAAATGCTGCAAGGACTCTTCACGGATAATCACACGGACTACATGGGATTGAAAAATGTCTACCATCTGAATCAACTGTTTGACTTTGTGCAATCCTCGCTGGTTACCGCCTTTGACTCTGATGATGAGGACACGGGCTTCAATTATTGGGTGCACAGTGAGCCAAACAAGATGCTGGGCGTGGCGCGATTGCGGCAACTGCGTTTGATTAAGGAACAATTCGGCTGGAATGATCCCGAGTTCTCCAATCTGAAGTATATGCCCAACTGGGAGCTGCCCTATCGACGCCTGCACTATGCGGACAAGTATTGGCGTATCTACGAGCCGTGGTTGCCAATCGATGATCACTCCGACCTGATGGATGCCATTCTGATGAACTTTGATCATGTGGGTTACTTTCAAAACTATCCCGAGTTGCGTGGCTATGTCACATTGTTGGCCAGAAACAAACAGAACTCGATGAAGATCCTTGACTTTCTCTCGGAATACAATTGGCTCAACTACAATACATCGGTTGTGTTTCTCGACTTTACACTCTACAACGTGGATGCGAATATGTTCAGTGTTTGCACGCTGCGAGTGGAGAATACACCGTTTGGCAGTATCATACCTAAAGTTGATTGCGACAGCGTGAGGCTCATCGAAGAGTTGGAACAACTATCGTTCGGCAGCATAATTGTGTTGGTGATTTATATTATTGTTGTGCTGCAGTTTAGCTATGCATTTGTGAGAACAGTCTGGTATACGCCGGTGAAAATCAAGAGTTTCTGGAACAAAATGGATCTCATCATTATTGTGCTGAATGTGTTGGTGATCGGTTTGATGTTGGTGCGAGCAACGATCGTGCACGGATTGCTGAAGCGACTGGAGGGTGCCAACAAATTGGAGTACTTAAATTTCCATGCACCAGCTCGACTGCACAGCTTGACCACGATATTAATTGGTTTCCTAATCTGTCTGACGACGCTGCGTTTGTGGCGAGTTCTCCAGTTCTCCAAGGTGTTTTTACTCTTCACGCAGACATTTGCTCTGGCCTGGAAGGCGTTTGCGATGACCATCGCGATGATCATGATTACTCTGGTGGCATTTGGCATTGCCTTTGTCATAATTAATGGCAACAATTCGGTGCATTTTTTGCGTGTAATCACAAGCATCACAACCACCTTGTGTTTTGCCTGTGGCTTCAGCACTACGATTAATCCAAAGGAGGTCTTGTATGGTGGCTTCTATTTGGGCATCTTGCTGTATGCCATGATGGGATTTGTTGTGACCATTTTGCTAATGAATGTCTTGATTACAACCATTGCCGATTATTTTCAAACAGCTCGCGCTGTTCGTGATGCCCAAACAAAGAGGCGAATTAGTTTCTTTGAATTCCTGCGTGTCGAATATAATGGCTTTTTCGAATTCTTTCTCCGAAAATTGCCCTGGTGGCGAAAGCCGTATATACGCAATGATCGAACTGTGGCTGAGAACATAAAACGCAAGTTGGATCGTCGCGAATTGTCGGCGAAATCGAAACTACACCGCAAACGAGAAGTGATATCTGCCAGTCGTCAAAAGCCGCCGCCGCCCAAGGATGAAGAAACCTTGCAGGCTGAGTACAGAGATCGCATTGAACACGTGCTGGCTGTGTCTTATATGCTGAACACCCAAATGGAAATTCTCAACTTAATGCTCATCGCTCGTAGGTCCACAAAGAAGGAAACAACCGAGCAGGATAAGAATAATCCGTTTGTGGACACCGATGAGTCCAGTGAAGATGAAGTTAAGAAGCCACAGACTAGAAACCCCAACACAAATAAGAAATAAATGTTATGATATACACATTATGACAATACGGAAAGAATATTAAAATATTTCTCAATTCAAATAATAAAAAAATATCCACATAAGCAACAAATAAGTAATTGCTACATTCATACAGACAACGTAAAATTTTCTAGTGCATTAAAGGCATGTGAAAATAGTAAAATATCTAAATTGTTAATTTGGTCATGAAAAACGCAAAAACGATGTGTAAATACAGTTGTAGAATGACAGCCCTATGAATGGAATATTAAAGAGTCGCTAAACTCTAGAACAAATAAATAAATAAAAGTCGAATCACTTTATTCCAATAATTGCATTAAGACAACAATTGTACTGTAAAAGTATTTTACAATTGCCGGCCATATTTTCGATAGTTTTCCATTTAAATATTGTTTATTCTTTGTAACTCGCTTGCGATGTCACAACTAAATAATTATGCGCAAACAGGCAAAACTTTGACTTGAAAAGGCTTTTAGGGCAATTTGGCGCTGCCATTGTTGGACTTGTTTGCAAAATATAATATAAAAAAGAATAATATTGCAACTTAAGGAACCTGAGTCCGGAGGCAGAGTCGAAAGTCGCTGGCTGCGGGCCAAAGCAAAATGACTTATGGCTAACAAAGTAATCGGGGCATGCCCAAAAGGCTGAGAACAACAAGCAAAGCCGAATTCACAATTGTTATGAGTAAGCAAATAAAAATTTAATATCTCTCTTGCTTTTAGGCTGCCGCTGTTGAAAACTATTTGAGTTGAACAGTTTGAGCATCACACATTTTCCACTTCTCTTTTTGGCCATTTTCCTAGTGTAATCGGAGGCAGCAGTTATTGTTAGACCCACACTAAAAAACTTTACAAACATTTTGATCAACAGCAAATGTAGCTAAACTAAACAATTGCAAACGGCGCTAAACTTTTGCTCACTTCTTCTACCTCTCTCCCGCCCCAAGCATTCTTTTCTATCCCATCTCCAATTGCAACACAGCAGCGACAGCAACGCTGCAGATAGACAAACTGTCTGCAACTTTTTTGGTGTACACCATTTTGGTATATGGGAAATGTGTGTCTCTCTCTCTGTGTACATATGCGACTTGGGGAACTGTATAAACTTTTATAATTATTAGCAACAAATGAGCAGTGACAGAGCACTTTTGCCGTAACTGCAACTTTTGGGCAGACAGATCCTCTCCAGCACCCAAACAAACAAAAAATAAAACATAAAAAAGGGCGAAAATACAAAATCACAAATGATTCTGGCCACCCAGGCTCAATTTAAAAGTTTTAACTACCTGATTCTGTATGTCTCTGTGTACCTAGAACCCAAGCTAACGTCTAAGAAATAGTGTCCCAATCAAAAGCCATGTGAAGTTTTAAATGCATTACAGACTCTAACAAAAAGTTTCTAATTTTTGAGTTAAACAGCTTTTTTATCAACAACTTTTACACTCATGCAAACTGTTAATGCTCAAAGTAACATTTTTCAAATTAATTCTTAGTGTAGAAAATTCAATTTATAATTTAGGAAATTTACTCTTGAATACATATGTCATTTTTAATTGGGTAATTATTATTAAAAGTTAGCTAAACTAGCCATTTTATGACAGTAGAATATACAAAGAAATCGAGCTCAGCTTTTGGTTAAATAAGTAACAAAATAATAAATATCGAAAAGGTAATATAAACATAAGTTAAAAACTACAACCAAGTACTAAAAAATATATTAAAATACCAAAATGTATATTTGGTATTTTGATATAACAAGCTTTAGATCTGAGTGTTCATATGGACAGACAGACAGAAGGGCTTCTACTGTATAGGTAGCGGGTTTAAAAGTAATAACAGTATAATATTATTACTATACCCATACACATTCTGTCAGGTCATTGAACAAAACAAAAATATTTTGTATTACGTCTAATACTTATTCTTACAAAAAAATAAATCAAAATATCACATACATTTTAATATTAATTGTAAAATACCCAAAAAAAACCTATGTAAAGAATACAATTATTCATAACACCTCAACACATGAAATGTAATCCATGAAGTCCTCATCACCTGCAATGAAACATTTTCTTCTTTCACTCTTTTACATCAGCCGTAAGAGCGCTGCAATCACAGCTTTGAGTCCTAAGAGAGTGCTGAATGGAAAACCAAAGGAAAAGCTCTCTCACTGAGCACGAATGAGAGAGCCGTAGCTTTAGCAATTGGCCTGATAGCCTCATGGAGCTTTTTGGGTTAAAGTTGCGAGTGCTGGCCGTAAAATAAACCATTGCTGGCTTTAGGATTCGCCGAGAGCTGGAATTTAATTCATAAGTTAAGTGGCGTGTCCTCGGCCGTATACAGCCAAGGTTAAGTGTGGCTCTTTGGCTGCTGCAGCCGAAGCAGCAAGAGCAGAAGCTGAGATGCGGCAAACACGTCAGCGCCGAGTGTCCTGAATCGTCCCTGAATCCTGATTCCCGCCGCCCACTCATCGGAAAGCATGGAAGTAGAGTTTTACTTGGCGAGTGGATCCCATTTTTTGCCATATTTCTTTTAAGGTTTAGCTGCTTGAGCACGATTTTTGAGGCAGCTGCCACAATGTAACCGCATCCCTCTAAAGGACAACCTTTCTTTTCTCTCCCCTCTTGAACCATCATCAATTAAATGGCGGCGACTTTTTGTTGGGGAACTTTCGGTGCGCATAAACAATTGCCTGGAAATATAATACAAGGCTCATTGTCCCGGGTTGCATGAACTTTGCTTTTTCCTCATTTATTTTATTGTTGTTTTTTTTGCCATTGTCTTCAGTCTTAAAACGGTTTTGATTGAATTTTTTTTTTTGGCTGTAAGCGCAACAAACAAATTAAGCAAATGACACTGCGAGTAACAACAAGAAGAAAAAGAAAAACACAAAACCGAAGCAGAATTTGAACCAAAGCTGGTCAAAAGCCACAGCAATATTAACAATAACAATAATAAACAGCAGCAGCAGCAACATAATCAAACCTTATCACGCCCTTGTTACGCCGCCCACATGATTTGCATAAAGAAATAACCCAAAAAGACCGACTGGGAAAATTTTTAAAGCCAACTGACCTTTCGTCTGCCAATTTAAATAGACGCGTGCTCCCTTCCCCTTCCCCCTGGTTCGTGCTTTTTGATTTGCACGACACGTTTCAAAAATCCCGCACCCCAAAATAAAGCTGGGGAATAAAAAAATATATAAAATGATACTCAACACCTCGCAATAAACAAAAAGCAATGCAGCAAATATTGAAGTAATCAAAAATGCAAATGTCACTACGTGAATTGTAAAATACGAAAGGTGCCATTCGGCATCCTGCCGCCAGGATGCCACCCGTCGCTTTTGGTCCTGTCCATTACATTTTCCACCGAGCGGGAGTGAAGAGAACAAATAAATCTGCTGGCAAATCAGGAGCGCATTAATTCTTCTCTCTTGGCTGTTTATCGCAAAAAGTTAATTGCTTTCCCGTGCTCTCTATTAATCATATTGCATAATTTGCTTAGCCTAATTAGCGACAGGCAGAACAGACAGGCGCCTTGATTCTAAATGAAGAAAGGCGCGGATAAGACGGGTCACAAGATGCCGAACACGCAGCGCCTGCGTTGCTCATTAGGAGAGACTCACCGAGCATCCATAAATTGCTAATAACTCATTATATCTATATCAATTTGTATATAAAACCTAAATACTAACGTTTATTCTTATCAAATTTGAGGAAGAATAAAATAATTGCATTCCTAATTTCTAAATATTCTTTGAAATTCTTAATGTTGCACTTCTTCAAAGTATTTGTATTAATTGAAAAGAAAACAGTTCCCATCAAACTTAATGCTAGAATTTTGTACATTGATTAATTCTTCTAAATAAATTAAAATAGTGAAGTGCATTTAATAAAATGTAAAAAAATTGTTAATCTTAAATTTTCAAGCATTTCTCGAATATGGTAAAATAAACACATACTCTTTGGTATAAATTTGTATTAAATATTCTGTGAATGCGTGATATTTTCAACCGCATAAAGCTAAAAATGTTAACAAATATCAACGTCATTATTTAACAATTTTCGTTGGTCTACGAGAGACATGAACATGAGCCACACATAAACAACTCATACTCATGTTCATATTCATATTCATACTTCTTCGTTCCAATTCATTGTGATGTTTGTAGGCAACATCTACTAGAGATTTGGCGAGTTGGGTGCGAGTATTTTTTAATGCAAAATCCGTGTCGTGATGTGAGCTGTTGAATTAGTGTTTACTCGTCGTTTGTCGTTTGCTGTTTTTCCTCGGTTAGCATTGTCCGTGCAATGCGCTGCTTTGCTTGTTTTTACCATTAACAGCAATTACAAATGGCAAACAAAAAACATGAAAACACGAAACATACCAAAAATGGGCGATGCGCATCTAGCTTGGCAAAACAGAGGGCAAACTTTTAATTATATAGACGAGCACGCGAAAGTCACACGGGTTTTTCCTACTCCTGTAGTTTTGGCTTTTGATTATGGTTACAGTTTTGGATGGTAAATTCAATTAGGCAGTTGCTGACATTGTTGTTATTTTTTTAATTACAAACAACTTCACTTGTTGCACCTAATCAAATTATAGGTGCCTAGCAAAGGTTTCTTTACAGCATTGGAAAGAAGCAAATTCATGGACAAATCTTGGGCTTCAGTATAGCATAAATTCTGTCACACGTCTGGCGCTAAGGTCGTGGGCGATAGCATATGCCAAGGATTTTGCCATTTTTCTTGGCAAAAGGATTTTATCGTCCATCAGCATGCGCGAGTGCAAAAATGACTTTTTAAATTGTGCATCAATGCATGAAATGCGCTATGAAAGCGATTCAGATAAATACCCGAAACTAACAAAAACCCATGAGGAAAAGTCAGTCAAAAGGATAAGCATGTGCATATATGTGTGTGTGGGTGATGCGAGTATGTAAGTGTGAAGCCCTAGCGATAGAAAAGCATTTCGCCAGCTTAGTGGATCAGTCGTCGAGTTTTTTTATTCAACTTGAAATCAGTCTTTGCCTGCTGTGAAAAAAACATCTTACAGTAAAAGTGGTGAAGAGTACGCCAAGGGAGCAGAATGGTACGCCAGAGGAGCAGCCAATGGAGCAGCGTACTTTGCGATCAGAGGAGCAGCAAATGGAGTAGCAATCGGAGCAGCAACTGGAGCAGCCAATGGAGTAGGAACTGGAGCAATCACTGGAGCAGAAGCTATTCCATTGTAGTTGCGAGCAATCACTTGGCTGCTAGTTGCTGTCACATATGGAGCAGGAGCAGCAACAACTGCAGCTGGAGCAGCATAAGTCAATGGCTGGCTCAGGAGAACTCCAGGCTTGGCAGCAGCGCAGGCGATGAGAGCGAGGATGACAACAGCCTGCGAATAATGTTTATTTATAATAAATCCATAGGATTTGATCGACTTGATCGACTTACAAATTTGAACATTTTGATTTGTTTGTTGATTTGCTTACAGTTCGAAGACTGGAAATTGTTTGATGCCCTTTAGCAGCTTCACTCTGCAATTTATACAAAAACTGGGAGCTTAACTTGACCTTAAGTCCAAATATTTTAAATTTGTATGTGCCATGACGTGTTATATTATACATTAAACAGTGTGAAACAACTTAAAGTAAAATAACAGAGTGATAACGACTTCAAAATGCAAAAGAAACTGTTAACTGGTCTTATGCATATCAATGACCTAAAATGACTCACAACTGAATGAAGACTATTTTGGGTATAAATACTTGACAATTGTTTAAGTTTGACATCACTCAGTTCACAGTTTCAACTAGAAGCAACACAACAAATCAATCTTCAACATGTTCAAATACGTAAGAATCAATTGCATCTAAGTCTGAGACTTTCTTTTAACATCCTTTGATTGTAGGCTGTTGTTATCCTCGCTATCATCGCTTGCGCTGCTGCCAAGCCTGGAGTTCTCCTAAGCCAGCCATTGGCTTATGCTGCTCCAGCTGCAGTTGTGGCTGCTCCTGCTGCATATGTGACAGCAACCAGCAGCCAAGTGATTGCCCGCAACTACAATGGAATCGCAGCTGCTCCAGTGATTGCTCCAGTTGCTACTCCATTGGCTGCTCCAGTTGCTGCTCCAGTCATTGCCAAGTACGCTGCTGCTCCTCTGGCTGCTCCTCTGGCATACAGCTCTCCATTGGCCGCTCCTCTTGCGTACAGCGCACCTTTAAATGCCCCCCTGGCATATTCCGCCCACCACGTTGCTGCCCCAGTTCTGTTGTAAGAACTTGTGATCAAACTGAAAAATAAAAATCAACATTTCTAACTTAAAAGCTTAAGTTATCTCGGGGTGCACTTGGGTGTCTTCTAATTGGATTTACAGCTGGCACATAAAACAAGGGCTCGTTCGGCTCGTAGCTTGTTGGCCAAATTGAAGTGCAAGTCACGTAGAGCGCGTTAAAATTATTGTCAACACCGACAGCAGCTGTTTCCATCATCGTCAGTTGGTCGCCGCGTGACATCTAAGTGACCAAATTGTTTGCTTTAAATTTGCTCTTGGACAAAATTTGTAATTATGTCAAGGTCACGGGGAAATGCACAGTGTCAACTGTGTGGCGCAATAAACATTAATTTAACATTCAAATATCTAAATATCAAAATTATTGATTGGATGTGATTTATAGTATTTCTGTTCCCATCACAAAAGGAAATGCGTTGTATGAATGTTTATACTGTTGTGATAAGCTTAAATGATGAGTTAATTTGTTATTTACTGCTAATGCGTACAGTAATATTGTTAACTAGTAGCATTGTTTTTTTAAATGACTTATATGTTTAAATGATAGAAATTAAATGCCCAATAAAATAGACAGCACTCGAAACTATTCTATTCTAGATTGTAGTTAAAAGAACGATTGCTAAACAGAATTCCTATGCATTTTGATAAATTGTTGTAAGCATAAAAAATACTCCAGTTTCTTGTGTGTTAATTATTATTAAAATTTTGTACTTTTTTATTTTTTATAGTATCTGTCTGATTAAAATGCAGACGTTGGAGAGGAAAATGATATTTCTATTCCGCATATGTTTAAGAGAAATTCAAATAAAACATATTAGAAAGCTACAATCAAGTGTGCTCGACTGTCAGATACCCGCTAACCATTTTGAATAAAAGCAAAAAAGGTGTGGAATATATCACAAAAATAATTTAAATACCGAAGGCTATATTTGATATATTGATAACAAAGTACTTCATTGTAAATATTCCAGTTTTAGAGCCAAAGTAACTAAGAGTAAGTAAGTAGTAAGTGTGTGTAGTAAGTATGCGTTCTTTCTGACATAAAAGTATTTTAATAACTTCTACAATTTGCATTTGATCGCAACCCAATTTTCAGTCACAAAGTTCAACACTATCGGTATCGGGTTTACAAATAATTAGTGTGATAGATCATGTAATTGAATTACTATCCTAACTAACAACAAACAAATTGATTGACAAATTTAAATTTAAATCGATTTTCAATATTATTCTTAATTGTATACAAAATGATCACAGTGTTGGCTTAAATGAAAAGTGGGGCAGGAGCCGCAGCATAGGAAAGTGGAGCGCTGTAGGCAAATGGAGCGGCCAGAGGGGCAGCAGCATACTTGGCAATGACAGGAGCAGCCACAGGATGAGCGAACGTTGCGGCAGCCAGAGGAGCAGCCACAGGTGCAACGGCTCTGACAATTGGAGCAGAAATTGGTGCAATTGGGGCAACGGGAGCAATCAGAGGCGCAGTGGCGATGCCATTAAAGTTTCTGGCCACCACTTGGCTACTGGTGGCAGTGACCACAGCGGGGGCGGGAGCAGCAATGACTGGGGCAGAAGCAACCAGGGGAGCGTGCAACAATCCTGGCTTAGCGGCCGCGCAGGCGATCAGAGCGCAAATGACAATGGTCTGTATAAAGAGAGAATGTGATTGGTGATGTGGGCATTGAAAAATCACAATTTTTGGTTACTTACGCATTTGAACATGTTGGGGGATGTATTCTGATTGCTTTTTTGGAGTTGAGGCATTAAAAGCGAAACTCTGTTTGATTGCGAGTCTTCGTTTTCGATTTATTTTTATAGCAAATCAAAACGAACGTGACGGACGCGCTATCCAAAATACAAAACGCAAAAAGTAACAAAAACAAGCGAAAATAGAAATTAGCATGCAGAGCGCACAGGCAAAGTAAAGCAAAGTCAAGCAAAACAAAGAAACAAAAAGAAAAGCAAGCATAAACAATAACAAACCGGACTTTTCAGGTCTAACTGTAACTGTAATAAGCACGTTGTTTTATTGCTCGTGACACGTTGCGGCCACATTTCACCTAAGTCGTGCCTACTCGTGCCTTGCCTGCTTTAATCGATTGTTTACATGTGTTTTACAACACTGATTATCGCACTAGCATTTGTCGTTAAAGAACACCGAATTGTGTTGCAAGAATTGTTAAAATGGGTGAAAAGTTACTGCACGTGATGCAAACTTTATTAGCTTTAATTATGTCGGTATATTAATTCATTTATCGTATTTGTGTATGAACACGTGCGGAGTGTCAGTCAACCTTAAAATACCTAAAGTAAAACCCAGATTACATCAACCTTGACCCAAAAAAAAATGGTAATCAAAAACAAAAGGAAAAAACTTTTGTGTCAACAAGCGAGACTCTGTCGTCCAATTGTGCGGGTGGTGTTCGTTGATGTGTGTGTGTGCGTGTGTGCGACTGTGTGAGTATTTGCTGACCCGAACAGTTGTCGGGTGTGAGCAATAATTTTCAGTTCGCTTTAGCTGTCCCGTCTGTACGTGCTCAAAATGTTTAATTGGTCGACTTCTCCGAACTGTTCCAGGTCTGGTCCAGGTCAGGTCACTGCCTGGAGCTAGCACATGGCAAAGGTTTTGAGTTTGCATGTGTGTATGTGTCATCTTGTTGAAATATTGCTCTCTCAATTTATTCAATTCGGAGCTTTAACAATTAAATGTTCAACAAAATATGCAAATACGTTAAAGCTGAAACTTTCTATATTTGTTGGTTTTGTATTTCTTAAATACTTTATGTCAAGATAAATTTAAGCAATTTGTAGAATACTAAAACTGAAGACCTTTGCAATGCACTTAGTCCCATCAAAAACAATTATATGTAGTATTTAATACATATATTTAAATACATATGATTCAATAGAAACATTTGTATCACAAAATTAGTTTTTAACATACATTTCAATTCATTTCTTATACAGTGTCTCATATATTATAATTATAAGTTGATTTTATTTGGAAGATTAGAAGTTTTCTTATTTAATTATAATACTATGATTGAATTCCCTTGTATAGCAAGATCAATACCGTGCTATTGGAATGATCCTAATGTTATTATTAAATTTCTTGAATCTAATTATATTGCTTCAAATATCACGATAGTGGCTGAGAAATTTATAATTTGAAATTTTATATCTGACAAAATACGACAAACCTTTTATATTATTCGAATATCAAACAAATTAAATCTTATTTATTTACAAATTAAATAAAAACACTCCAATGCAATACTTTAATTGATCTTCAGAAGTTCATGTTCATTCAAATTTTTAACTCATCTCGGAAAGTTTCTTTTGAAGAACACATAAAAAAACTTTCATCTTTCTATAATTGACATTTTACTCAACTTATTGCATTCACAAATTAAGCAATGTGGGTCGAGGTTTTTAGCTATTTATTGTTGGCAAGCTACTATTATTGATAGCAATTATGTCAGATATGTCATATTTGGGTTTTTCGATATAAAGTGCATTTTTTAACTCTTGACAATTCGAGTGCGTTTTGCAGGTTCGCCTTTGCCATACAAGTTTTGCTGGTAATTAGTCAAGGCAGTTGAAATTGGCTGCCCTTCGGGTTTTGTCAGCTGCAACTCGAGACCTTCAAAGACATTGCTGGTATCTAAGCACTTTGTCCAATTATAATGTCGCCTCTTTTAATGGACAACAAAGCCCTACGCAGGGCGCATGTTAAGTAGCCTCGATGTGCCGATACTTTGGCTACTTGAGTATAAATATGCGCGGCATGACATCAGCTTGATATCAGTCAGCAATTCGCTTTCAAACAGCTACAACCAAGTCAGCAAATCAACCAAATCAATTCAACATGTTCAAATACGTTAGTATTTTCATATTGATTCCACTCTCTGGTGGTCAAAAATAAATAATTCTGATGTATTCTATTTTAGGCTGTTGTCATCTGCGCTCTTATTGCCTGCGTTGCCGCCAAGCCAGGATTTCTCCATACACCGCTGGCAGCTCCCGTGATTGCAGCACCTGCTCCAGTGATTGCTGCACCTGCTCCGGTGGTGACTGCTGCCAGTAGCCAGGTGGTGGCCAGAACCTTCAATGGCATCGCTGCGGCGCCTGTGATTGCTCCAGTACCAGTGGCTCCAGTTGCTGCTCCAGTCGTCAGGGCTGTGGCACCAGTTGCTGCTCCTTTGGCTGCACCAATTGCCACTCCATTTGCTGCTCCCATCGCCGCTCCCGTCGTCAGAGCTGTGGCCCCAGTTGCTGCTCCTTTGGGTGCTCCAGTATTCCGTTCAGTGGCCCCAATTGCTGCACCAATTGCTACTCCATTCGCTGCACCAATTGCTGCTCCTTTGGCTGCCCCAATTGCCACTCCATTTGCCGCTCCCATCGCTGCACCAGTTGTCAGAGCTGTGGCCCCAGTTGCGGCTCCTTTGGCAGCTCCATTTGCGGCTCCCTTGGCACATCCCTATGCAGCACCTGTCTTTGCCAAATACTCCGCCCCATTGGCTTTTGGAGCAGCTCCCTTGAGCTATGCCGCAGCGCCCGCATTGTGGTAAGAGCCAAAGTCCGGCAAGGATTAACAGCGTGTATGTTCAATGACTGATAGCCTTTAATAAAAATCGTTCAACTTCGTACCAAAAAAAAAGTGTATAAATTGATTCCATTGTTTGTCTAGACCGCAGTATTGGCCACTTTTATGCTCTACATCAGCAAGTAATACTTACTGTTTTTAACCAGTTTGTCACATAAAAGAAATATATATAATATGGTAACTATAATTTGTTAATCATTAAATTTTTAATAATTTACATTCTAGATTTAAATATGAGCTTTGTAAAGTTAAAGTTTTTACATTCGAATAATTTGCATTTATTTGAATAACCTTCCATTTCATCAAATTCACACAGTAGCTTAAACTGATGTATAATTAAATACGATATACGTTGGTTATACATTCCAATTCATACAAATGAAAATTGCAAAAGAGTATTTGAATCACTTAAACTTCTCTTTCTCGTCATTGCATTTTTGACCATGTTTAACCAGCCATCATAACGGGCGGGGAAATTGGCTTAAGAGCCAATTGTTTGTGGCACATCGTGGTACATCGGTTTTATTCAGGTCATTTGTGTTTCATTGTCCTTCGCCTTTTACTTGCATGCTGTCTAGAGCGACTTATAGTATGCCATATATGAACTGAAAGACCGGAGGTTGAGGTTCAGATCGTTTCTCATGCGCTTTTCATCCATATTTGCCATTCATTTGGCTTTGGCAAACAAAGCTTGGGAAACGCGCATCCAACCGACCAATAAATGTCCACATCAATTTCTTTTGATATTTCCTTTTTTATCTTCCTTTATTCATTTATTTCGTTTGGCATCGACGTGTGCTCAAAAATTTAATCTTAAAGTTTACCCTTTTGTGAGGTTGAGGCAACAAAGGAAACAAAACTATCGACAAAGTGAGCCAAGCAGCGATGCAAAGTACGAGTAGAAAGCGAAAACTTAAACAGCTAAGATAAGCGGCATATACATACATCTCTTCTACTATAGAACTTCTCAATTCTCTCCCTTACCCGCTGCCAAACGTAGTTGAGAAATTTTCCATGTCGACGTTGGTTGATTTTCAACAGCAGCGCAAACGCAGCAAAGTTTATCCCCAATTAAACTTTTTGTTGTTGCGTAAAATTGCGCCCGACTTCAGTTTCTCCTTCTGTGTGTGCGAGCGAGTGTGTGTGTGTGTTTGATGTTTATAAGAGTGTGTCTGTGTGTGTGTGATAGGCCCACATATGGAGGAGGACGTGCGGTACGGATGTGCCGATCCTATTCCCAGCCTCATCTTCATTTGTTAGCTTAACTTTTAACTCCACTTGCCTTAATTTTCGCTCCAACTTTATTGTTGTTTTTGTTCCGCTCGGCACATTTTTGGCAATTTCCGCCCTGGGCCAGCAAAGACTCCAAATGTCTATGAGTTAACCCTTTAACCTTCGCCTCAACCCTCTGACAAGCTATCAGGAATTCGAATATATTTGGCCCAGTTTTCTTTAGAACCTTTCATTAGCCCTCCTCCTTCACATGCGTTTTAATTTGTTGCATCATTGCGTTGTTGAAAAACTCGACTCGTTCGGTAATTGATTTCACATCAGCTTCTTGTGCTAAGTTTTAATGCACATTAACATCTAATTGAAAGACTTTCAATGGTTTCCCATTTATTCTCAAATGTAAGTATACATTACACATCAATTAATTTGTTCTTTTCTGTTTTTTCGATATTTTAGAACACTACATTAAAAGTATTTGTTACTCAAGTTTGTAAATTTGAGATGCTCATATAAAACTTTACATCTCAGAAGCGATCGAATAAAAGCTGAAATTTCAGTTACTTAGCAAGTTTATTTAAAGGTGAAGATTTCTTATTTATAAAATCTATTCTGGAAATTAACAATGCGAGCTGTTTTAATTTTAAATCTCATTCAAACAAGTAATAAATAAGTAAGAGCAAAACAGTGACTTATTTTTCTTATACTAAAGTAATATTCTGCAAGCATATTAAAACATATTTATGGTTATATTTCGTATATTGATATAAAATAAAATATACCATATATTACTTGAGAGATTTCAAAATTTTGAAATATCATTTACATATTTAACAAAAATAAGTTTAAGCCTTTCAGCTACATTCCCAAACATGTTTTTCTAGTATTACGCTCCAATTTGAAATCAGCTTTTAAATGTGTCACTCTTTGTAAATAAACTAGAACATGAAGTAGTCTGATATATAGAATGTTTGTATTACGTTAAAGAACTTGTCTACAAAATCTTGGAAACTCCACATAATGTTCTTAAAGCGTTTGAGTTCGTCTTTAGTCACTTGATCTGCAAGTAAACACCTTAAAATCGTTTCTTGCTGCAGAGAGCACTTCAGGTGCTGCAGCCTGGTTTCCCAATGAAGAAAACTAAAAATTCAGAAAAGCGTCTCATCGCATTCAAATGGGCCAGAGAACCTGAAGAGTGGCAATGTTGCTGATGCTGGTTTCGTTGTGGTTGTTTAGCAGCTTCCTCGCCCGGTAGCAGAGAATGAGGGAGTGAGAGAGGCGGCGTGTGCTGCTTTTAGCCATTTCAGCAACAACACCGCAAAAATTCAGGCAGCCTTCTGGCTTTTGATATTATGGCGACGACGACGATGAGGATGTCGCATCGTGGAGCGTTGCACGGGGGAGTTTGGTACATCGAGTACGTGATTTGTTTGCCAGAGCAATTTACATGCCCGGGCATGAGATGAGATGTGTGCCGAACTGAGCTGAATGTGGTGAGTGAGTGAGAGTGTGGTTGTGTGTGTGTGTGTGTGTGTGTGTGTGTGTGTGTGTATTTGTGGGTGCTGCTGCCACTTTGACATTTGGCACCGCCAGCTATGGATCTCATTCCGACACAAAAAAAAAGAAAAAAAGAAAAAAAAATAGGTGAAGGGGAAATGAAAATGCGTGGCAGGCGAAGCTGCCAACAATTGAATGCGAAAACAAAAACCGCATTGCTCCACAAAATGTCAATCGAAGAGCGCGAGTCGATGCGACGCAGCACAGAAAGCGTAATTTGAACTGCGACCGACAGGTGGCGCCGCAAAACTTAATCACCTAATGCAAAAAGCGACGCGCGTTAAGCGTCTAAATAATGAGTAACCATCGATCGCTTCTCTTCGCACAACAGAATGGAAAATGGCAAGCGCTCTGCCAATTTGCATTGCCAGCGAAATGCAATTGACATGGCACAGACGCCAAGCTTAACAATCAGCAAATGATGAGAGGACGGAGTGGGAGTTGAATAAAAGTATTAGTACGAGTAAAGAGAGAGAAAAAAAACACACGCTTTATTTAAATGAAACAAAAAGCATTGGAAGTGTCTGCATCGGTGGCTGTCAATTGGCATAAGCTGGGAATTTGCACGGTAAGCCTTTTCATTGGTTAGAAGAGGATTACTGCATTGATTTTGCCGTTGCTTCCGCTTTCACTTCCGTTTTCAACGTCTGCTATTGCACATTACGCATAAGCCGCATGTGTCAAAGGTGCCAAAGAATTTTAGCTGCAGCTGCGAAGCATTTTTTTTTGTACTGAAATTTCCTCTAGCAGGACCAAAAAAAAATCATATATATGTGTGTTTTCCTTTTGCAGAGTTTTGTTTTGCTTGCGTTTGCCAGACTTCCAGAAAGGATTGCCAGACGCGTGTGTGTTCCGCTTATTTGCTGACACAGCTACGATTTAGTTGCGAAGACGAAAAATAATTAATTAAGAAGTGCAAATCATAGCAAAATTATGCGGGCTGCCAAATTAAAACTAAAAGTAAACGCCTGCAACAGACGCCGCCAGGAAATAACCAGGCATCTCTTAAAGATACACAAAAGAAATCAAGCACACACACACACACATTTATACACACTCAGCACATGTGCACACACACACGCTAAAAGTTAGCTAAAAACTAGAATTCCTCGCCAGGAAGTTGCCGGAATTTCAATTTATCTGCTGTCAAAGCAATTAACACTTATTTTTCAGACAAGTGCTTACTTAAACAATTCTTAGCTTTTCCCTAAAATAACTTTTTCGTTTAGTTTAGCTGGCAATTGATTATTATAGACTTTACTTACGAATCTTTCATTATTTATTAAGATATTTCTATTCCTTTGCTCATGTGTTGAGTCTGCCGAAAATTCGCATTTTATCTGCACATATAACAGCAAATGTTTACGTTAAAATTATAGAGAAAGATATAGCTTTTGAACTGTGTTTTATTTATAAGTTTAATATTAATGGAAAAATAAATATATATTTATTTTAGAATATGTTGGCATTAATTGAATTTTCTACTATATCAATTATATCGATAGCATTCACTGCAATTAGAAGTGAATAATAATAGTCGATACATTCAATATCTTCTTTACTTTATTGCCAAAATTGTAGGTACCCTATAAATCGCAGGTTCACTAAAAGAATCGATCATCATATTTGAATTGCTTTAATTACAATTTGAATTACAGTAGAAACCGGTTATAACGATACCTCTTATAGTGCCCGTCCGGTTATTGCTACGAAAAGTCGATGGCTTGGTTGGTCCCCATACAAACTTATATGAAAGGGCCTCCGCTTAGTACGTCTCCGTTTTTAGCGACTAACCGCTTATACCGACGACATTTTTCAGATTTCAACCGGATATTGAGACGAAAAAAAAAATCAGCGAAATAATGCCACAAAATTTAAGCATGAAACGACGCTGTTAGAAATGTATGTATTTAACAGTGATTGGCACTCTTGCTTGTGTTCGTAGGAGCGACAGGAAGGTTCTTATATTCTCACTACTCTCTTCTAGTTTTAGCTGTCGCCTTAGCATATGCTAAGGAACATGCAGGTATACGATTTATTATGGAAAAACGATGATATTAAATGAAATTTATAACATTTTTTTGTTTTGTTTAAAAATTAATTTGTTTTATCTTAAACCCCTATTTCGAACATGGCAACTATAAAAAAAGAAAACAAAAATTAGTTTTGCTCCTTTCGGTTAGTGCGTCTTCCGGATATAACGACGTAAAATCATCGGTCCCTTGAAAGTCGCTATAATCGGAATCTACAGTATATAGATAACAATAATTTCAATCATGATTGATGTACATATAGTAATCGATATTCACAAACTTATTAACGATTATTCTGTATACTTTTTGAAGTATTGAATGCCTGCTTAATTTTATTCCCATCATTTTAGTGCTTTATTAGTCCAATTAAGCCAGACTGACATTTGAATAATCTGATGCCATTAATTATTTGCAAAGTGTCAGAAGCGATACCAAAAGTAGCAGCCACTTTCTTGTTGCTCTCTAGTTTTTGGGCAAGCTGTAAATTCTGGCAGCCAAAGAGTTTACGGTGTAATGACATACGCTGGACGAAGAAGAACTCGTTGAAAAGTGTGCAACGTGCAATTGTAACTGCCAAGGCAATTTACCAGCCTTAACTGGAACTAACTTGAGCTTGAGCTGAACTGAGTTGAGTTGAGTTGAATTGAACTTGGATTCGGTTGTCTGGTTGTGGTCGTCTCCGGTCGTCGTCGTCGACAAGCAAAACTCAAAACACCTGAGGGCTCTATGTGTATGTACATAAGCACAACTTTGTCTGGCGATGTCTATGTATTTAAACTTTTGTAATAATCTACAGCAAATGCGCATCGTCAGCGTCTTTAGCTGCACAACAACCGAAGTTCTGGGGCGCCATTTCGCTTTTGCTATTTGTTTTGCGACTTCTGTTGACGTTGTCTCCAGCTGAGTCTATCAGCTCTCTCTCTCTCTCTCCCTCTCTTTTCGACCCTCTCTGGCTCTCACTCTCCCCACTTCTCTACTCTCAGTGTCGCCGAAGGCAAACAAACTTTACCTTTGCCCAAATTTCATTTATAAACATTCCTAGAGCGTAGTTGGGGGACGACGACTGCAAATTGAGTGTTTAATTGCAATGAAGTTGCATCTGGCTGTCAGTGGCAACATATGCAACGAAACGATGACAACCGCTTGAACTTGCAAGCAAATGGATGCGCACTTAAGCACTTTTAAGGGCAGCATTTGTCATGGACACTGGAATAGTACATTTATATATGTATGTGATCTGAGCAGAAGGTATGCTGATTAAAATAAGAATTAATTTCAGTTAGTTATAAAGAAAGTTTTGAATAAAGAATGCATTATTTTCATTTAAATCTACAGCATATTACGCATACGCCGCATGTGTTAAGTTGTTGTCAGAATAACAAAATTAGAAAATGTGATCTGAAAAGATTATGTGCTCAAAAAAAAAGTGAGAATTCTTTTCATTTAGTTCTAAAGAAAGTTCTCGTTTAATCTACTACATATAAAATAACGTATACGTCACATGTGTCAAATAATTGTCGAAATAGCACAATTAACTAAGTTTGAGACGATGATGTGCTGTTTAAAATAAGAATACATTTCATTTAGTTCTAACGAAAGTTTTGAATAAAGAATACATTATTTATGTTTTCTATACTTTATATTACGCATACGCCACGTGCGTTAAATAGTTGTCGGTAGAGCACAATACATATGTGACGTGTGTAGATATATTGTTAAAAGAAATGTTATTTCACTTTGTTCCATAAAATGTTTTAAAAATAGCTTCAATCTTTAAAATATTACGCATACGCCACATGTGTCAAATGGTTGAAAAATTTTCGTATTTTGGGTATATTTATTATTATACTCTTGAAGTGGATATAAAATAATTTTTGTGCATTATACTGCTTTACTTTAGAGCATAGAGCATAGAATATGGAGAGACATGTCTTCCGTTTAGTGAGAGCAAGGAGCAGGGACTACAAAATCTGTCACCTTTCAAAACCTCGCTTGTGATCTCTGAAGCTGCTTGTTTGGAGTGTCTTTGATTGTTAGCAGCACTCATAGACTCGGTCTGAGCCAATCATTTCACTTACGTTCCTCGAGCCGCAGAGCGTCAAAAGTAATTTGCATTTAGCAAATATTTGTTGGCACCAAAAGCCGCTTTCAACTTGAAGGCCTCCGACCAAATCGTTTGGGAACGTTGGGGGCAACATCAAAGTGACGTGCCGCCATGCGTGTCAAAGGCGTTGGCATAGCTTTAACTGTAACTCGCTTACCGTTACGCCAGCCAGCAGTCAGTCCTCAGCAATTTAGCGGCATTCGGCAAAAACATCATCCAGCCACCGCCCCCATAGTGTTTTTTTTTTGCCCGTGCTCTTCTCGCTGCTGGCGCCCTCTGGCGGTCGAGGACGCATCACTTGACAACCAACGCTTCGTCTACGTCCCGACACGGCTTAAATGGGGGCAGAGTGAAAGGGAGTGAGAGAGAGAGAGAGAGAGAAAGAGAGAGAGAGAGAGCGAGCGAGAGAGTTGCCTCGAGGCATCGGCGTCGGTCTGAGCTAATTTTTTGATGGATTTGCTTGCTCTTTTCGTTTTTTTTTTGCCATTTTATTTTTTTGTGCAGAGGCCTTCACATTTTTCTGCGCTTTTAACTTTTTAAGGTGTCAGTTTGCGGTTGGCAGCTGTCCCTGCTGATAGCTGCTTGCTTGGGCGCCATAAACGCAATCATTATTTGCCCAGTTCAAAGCAACTTTAAGGGTGCAAAGATTTGTTGTTTTGTTTTTTAGTTGCCCCCTTGCTACCTCTGAACTTCATGCAGTTCAATGTAAGTTGAAGTTATTGTTTTGTGTTGCGTGTTGCTTGCTTGCAATTGGAACTTTTGTGTGATTTTTAAGCCATCAATGGGCAGCAGTTGTTGTTGCACTTGCAGCAGCAGCAAGTACAATACCTAACAAAGTGCAAAACATTGCCACGCGCTGTTCGGCTATTGTTGTTGTTGTTCTTGCTGTTGCTGTTGTTGCCTCTCTGCCGTTTGTTTGCATTGAATTTTTCAAATCGTCCACCGAGCAACCATTTGCCAAAGCTGCTGTTGATGCCGCTACTGCTGCTATTTCTGTTGCCTTTCGCTATGCTTCCGTGCATTTTGTTGCACTTTAGGGGGGCAGGTGAATGCTCGAGGGTTGCTTTGAAAGTTGTTTCCCGAGAAAATTGACTTTTATGCTTTTAGCAAGTAGTTTACACTTTATTTGGTGGTGGTTGATTAAATATCCGTAACAACAATCAATATATTCTTTAGAGTATTGGAAATTTTAAACCTATTCTTTTTTAACACATTTTATTATAACAAATTCATTATAAATATATTATTCATAATTCAAATTTATTCTATTTCTAATATATGAGTACTGTATTTATTCGATACTTTTTGAACTTGTTTAGTGTCGTCCTCCGTCGCACTCAGCGCGTGTTTTTCTGTGCTTTTTAGCATTTTTAAGCAACAGCAGAGAGTTGGGTGTAAAAATGTGCTTTGTTTTCCTTTTGACGTAGAGTTCCACTTCCTCCTTTCCCTCCCCCTACTATTCTACTTTATCGTGCCCATTCAGTGATGACTGCAGCTTGCAATTGTTGGCAGAGGCACGTGTTCAATAACAATTGTGTTGCATACTTTAGTGCGCCGGGGCAAGCATTAAATTTTAAAGGAGACGCAACTGTGCCGTGTGCAGCATGCTGCATGCTGCATGCTACATGGTGCATGCAGCAACAACGATTACAAGTCGTCTTCGTCTTCGTCTTGGGTTGGTCTTGGAGTGTGGCCGCGTCAAACGGTTTACAGCAAATCAATTACTGCTAAGAACTTTTCCAGCGCTAATTGCAAGAGGGTTTTTCTCGTTGTTGTTGTTATTTTGCCGGACTTTGTCCGTACTTTTGCCAGGCACTTTGTTGACTTTGTGCAGGCAGCCAAAAACTGAGAATGAAAATAAAATAAGTTGTTAGATGAATGAGAACGTCGCTCGTCGTTCTGGCTGCTGCTTCGTGACTTGGCCAAAATACTGTGGATTTATCACGACTTTCTTTCTAAGGCTTTTTGCAGGCGATTCGAATTTTGGTTCTCGTACTCGTTCTCATTCTCGTTCTCATTCTTTTTTTCGTGCTGTCTGCATTGCGCACTTCTTGCTGCAGTCGAAATTAATGCACCAGGCTTTTAATTACACGACAAATAAGCAAACAGCCCAAAAACTTTTGCACTCTTTATTCGCACAGCGCGCTGAGAAACCTTTTAAAACGTCTCTTTGAATCTTTGGGGCTGGGCCTCTTCAATTTATTGCTGCGTAAATACTAATTTCATGTTTATTTTTGTTTTCGACGAACTTATGATTATTATTTTGGGTGCAGCAGTCGATATGTCTTCATAAAGTTGAAGTGCAGATCGGTATGCTTTATGCTTTCTAGTTTATAGTTTTATTTTTGATTTGAGTTTCAAATTCTATTTTTATTATTTAGCTAAGAAAGCATAGATGTTAATGAAACAGTTTTCTATAAATTTTGAATAGAAGCTGGCGTCATCTAGCGGTCATTGCGAGCTATATACATATGTGCTTGCATTTTTAGGCTTTCGTAACGTCTATATGAGTTATGCTGAATCTTATATTTTTTTAAATTTTAAAATATTTAAGAATTATAAAAAAAATACAGAAAGAATTTTAAAACTTTTTAGTTCACCATTTTTGAATAAACTCGCTCGACAAGCAGCTTGTCAGCACTGACAGATTGCTTTCATTATTAGCAGTGTGTGTGACTCTCTGGGTCTTTATCTTTTGACTTCAACTGCCTCCTGCGGCTTGTCGTTGTGGTAATTAATTTAGCTATTGGGTGAATGAAGTTGATAAAATATCGTTACATGCTTTTAGCCAAAAAGGGGAGAGAGAAAGTCGCTGACAAATTGACTAAAAACGTACGCAGTGCGGTTTTTGGCAATTGCTGAAAGTTCGTTAAAAACTTCTTGGTTAAAGCTGGTGCACATTAATATGTACTTTATGGTACATACAACTTGGACAACTGCTTAATCAGCTTTATTTGCATTGATAACGTTGCATTTTTTTTCACGGCGCCGCTCAGCGAAGTTAAACAAAGCGCAGCGAGTAAAGAGGAAACCAGCACAGCGTAAAATGCATTAAAAGCGTGGCAAACAAACCGACAGATTGGACAGCTTCTGTTCTGCTTGATTCCCTATGGAGAATTTAACTCCCTTCAACTCTTCTGCTTCTTGGCCATTCAAAAGTTATGCATTTTCAAGTGTCTGACAGGGGTCTGCTACTGCTGCTGCTGCTGTCTGAAGGACAGGACAGAAGAGCTGCTGCCAACTATCCAACAATCCAACCAACCATCCAGCCAGTCGCCTGCTGTTTACAGAGCTACTTAATCGAAGTGCTGCCAATGCCGCCAGCCAACAGCAGAAGCTGCGTGAATCCTGCAGCTTGTCCTGCAGCTTGTCCTGCATCTTGTCCTGCAGCTTCTGCTGGCCACATTAAATGCAAAAATGTTTTTCTCGCCTCGCCCCACTTCTTTTTTTTATACCCGCTACCCATAGGGTAGAAGGGTATTATAACTTTGTGCCGGCAGGAAATGTATGTAACAGGTAGAAGGAGGCATCTCCAACCCTATAAAGTATATATATTCTTGATCAGCGTCAACAGCCGAGACGATATAGCCATGTCCGTCTGTCCGTCTGTGTGTCTGTCCGTCTGTCCGTATGAAACACTGGATCTCAGAGACTATAAGAGATAGAGCTATAATTTTTTTTCGACAGCATTTGTTATGTTTGCACGCAGATCAAGTTTGTTTCAAATTTTTGCCACGCCCACTTCCGCCCCTGCAAATCAAAAAAATCGAATAGCAAGCGTAATTTTAAAGCTAGAGTTCCGAATTTATATATTATATCGTATATACAATAATAATTATAGTATTTATGACTTCTGAAAGTTTGGTTGCGATCAGACATAAATTGTGGCAGTAATTAAAGAAATACTTTTGTATGGGCAAAAACGCCTACTTACTAGGGGTCTGAGTTGCTTTGGCTGACAATCTGGTATATTGTGCCGTCTATGGTATATTTTGGATACGGTACTATGTCGATATACCAAATATACCGTTCGGTATATTTTTAGTATTTTTGCAGTGTATTTGGTATATTTTGAGAAAATATCGCAAAATATATTTCTTTTATTCAAAATGGGTAGCGGGTATCTCACAGTCGAGTACACTCGACTGTAGCTTTCTTACTTGATTTTAGAGGGTCGTGACCATAGTCTTTAAATATGGGCGAATAACAAATTACCAACGAAGTCTAAAATTTTTTAAAAATACTGCTAAATGTATCTGTGGCGGACAAAAAATCTTTCGCGGACATATCGGACATGGCGGACATGTCGGACAATGCGGACATGGCGGACATGGCGGATATTTGGAGCAAAAATGTACCAACATTTTTCACGAAAGATTTTTTGTCCGCCACAGATACATTTGTTAGCAGCGGCCTAAAAACATACCAACAACACATTGCACGATTGGACAATATATCACATGTACTAAAAATTTAGTGACAATAATTAATATTACATACCTTGACGATTAAATTCCATATTCAAGCTTTTTTTTTTGATTTAATATTTGAATATAAAATTGTCACGACCCTCTAAAAAAAAATTGGCAGGAAAATTCCATCCAAATTTTTAAAGCACACATAGGCACGGTTGCCATTCCAAAATAATGTTTTGTACCAAAATTTGGAGCAAAAATGTACCAACATTTTTCACGAAAGATTTTTTGTCCGCCACAGATACATTTGTTAGCAGCGGCCTAAAAACATACCAACAACACATTGCACGATTGGACAATATATCACATGTACTAAAAATTTAGTGCCAATAATTAATATTACATACCTTGCCAATTTTTTTTTAGAGGGTCGTGACCATAGTCTTTAAATATGGGCGAATAACAAATTACCAACGAAGTCTAAAATTTTTAAAAATATGTTTTAGTATTCTTGAAGTATTCTAATACAAAAAATAAAGTCAATTTAATGACATGGCGGACATCGCGGACATGGCGGACATGGCGGACATGGCGGACATGACGGACATGGCGGACATGGCGTACATCGCGGACATGGCGGACATGGCGGACATGGCGGACATGGCGGACATGGCGGACATGGCGGACATCGCGGACATGGCGGACATGACGGACATGGCGGACATGGCGGACATGGCGGACATGGAGGACATGGCGGACATGGCGGACATGGCGTACATCGCGGACATGGCGGACATGGCGGACATCGCGGACATGGCGGACATGGCGGACATGGCGGACATCGCGGACATGGCGGACATGGCGGACATCGCGGACATGGCGGACATGACGGACATGGCGGACATGACGGACATGGCGGACATGGCGGACATCGCGGACATGGCGGACATCGCGGACATGGCGGACATCGCGGACATAGCGGACATCGCGGACATGACGGACATGGCGGACATCGCGGACATGGCGGACATCGCGGACATGGCGGACATCGCGGACATGGCGGACATCGCGGACATGGCGGACATGGCGGACATGGCGGACATGACGGACATGGCGGACATCGCGGACATGGCTGACATGGCGGACATGGCGGACATGGCGGACATGGAGGACATGGCGGACATGGCGGACATCGCGGACATGGCGGACATCGCGGACATCGCGGACATCGCGGACATGGCGGACATCGCGGACATGGCGGACATGGCGGACATGGCGGACATGGCGGACATCGCGGACATGACGGACATGGCGGACATGGCGGACATGACGGACATGGCGGACATGGCGGACATGACGGACATCGCGGACATGGCGGACATGACGGACATCACGGACATGGCGGACATGGCGGACATGGCGGACATGGCGGACATGGCGGACATGGCGGACATGACGGACATGGCGGACATGGCGGACATGGCGGACATCGCGGACATGGCGGACATGGCGGACATCGCGGACATGGCGGACATGACGGACATCGCGGACATGGCGGACATGGCGGACATGGCGGACATCGCGGACATGGCGGACATGGCGGACATCGCGGACATGGCGGACATCGCGGACATGGCGGACATGGCGGACATCGCGGACATGGCGGACATGGCGGACATGGCGGACATCGCGGACATGGCGGACATCGCGGACATGGCGGACATGACGGACATGGCGGACATGGCGGACATGGCGGACATGGCGGACATGACGGACATGACGGACATGGCGGACATGGCGGACATGACGGACATGGCGGACATCGCGGACATGGCGGACATGACGGACATGGCGGACATGGCGGACATGACGGACATGACGGACATGGCGGACATGGCGGACATCGCGGACATCGCGGACATGGCGGACATGACGGACATGGCGGACATGGCGGACATGACGTACATCGCGGACATCGCGGACATGGCGGACATGGCGGACATCGCGGACATGGCGGACATGGCAGACATGACGGACATGGCGGACATGACGGACATCGCGGACATCGCGGACATGGCGGACATCGCGGACATCGCGGACATCGCGGACATGGCGGACATGACGGACATCGCGGACATGGCGGACATGACGGACATCGCGGACATGGCGGACATGGCGGACATCGCGGACATCGCGGACATGACGGACATGGCGGACATCGCGGACATGGCGGACATGACGGACATGGCGGACATGGCGGACATCGCGGACATGGCGGACATGGCGGACAATGCGGACATGACGGACATGGCGGATATTTGGAGCAAAAATGTACCAACATTTTTCACGAAAGATTTTTTGTCCGCCACAGATACATTTGTTAGCAGCGGCCTAAAAACATACCAACAACACATTGCACGATTGGACAATATATCACATGTACTAAAAATTTAGTGACAATAATTAATATTACATACCTTGCCAATTTTTTTTTAGAGGGTCGTGACCATAGTCTTTAAATATGGGCGAATAACAAATTACCAACGAAGTCTAAAATTTTTTAAAAATATGTTTTAGTATTCTTGAAGTATTCTAATACAAAAAATAAAGTCAATTTAATGACATGGCGGACATGACGGACATGGCGGACATCGCGGACATGGCGGACATGGCGGACATCGCGGACATCGCGGACATGGCGGACATCGCGGACATCGCGGACATGGCGGACATGGCGGACATGGCGGACATCGCGGACATGACGGACATGGCGGACATCGCGGACATGGCGGACATGACGGACATGGCGGACATCGCGGACATCGCGGACATGACGGACATGGCGGACATCGCGGACATGGCGGACATCGCGGACATGGCGGACATGGCGGACATGGCGGACATGGCGGACATGACGGACATGGCGGACATCGCGGACATGGCGGACATCGCGGACATGGCGGACATCGCGGACATGGCGGACATGACGGACATGGCGGACATGGCGGACATGACGGACATGGCGGACATGGCGGACATCGCGGACATGGCGGACATGGCGGACATGGCGGACATGGCGGACATGGCGGACATGACGGACATGACGGACATCGCGGACATGGCGGACATGGCGGACATCGCGGACATGGCGGACATGGCGGACATCGCGGACATGACGGACATGGCGGACATGGCGGACATGACGGACATCGCGGACATGGCGGACATGGCGGACATCGCGGACATGGCGGACATGGCGGACATCGCGGACATGGCGGACATCGCGGACATGACGGACATGGCGGACATCGCGGACATGGCGGACATGGCGGACATCGCGGACATGGCGGACATGATTTTTAAAAAATTTTAGACTTCGTTGGTAATTTGTTATTCGCCCATATTTAAAGACTATGGTCACGACCCTCTAAAAAAAAATTGGCAAGGTATGTAATATTAATTATTGGCACTAAATTTTTAGTACATGTGATATATTGTCCAATCGTGCAATGTGTTGTTGGTATGTTTTTAGGCCGCTGCTAACAAATGTATCTGTGGCGGACAAAAAATCTTTCGTGAAAAATGTTGGTACATTTTTGCTCCAAATTTTAGTACAAAACATTTTTTTGGAATGGCAACCGTGCCTATGTGTGCTTTGAAAATTTGGAAGGATATGCCAGAGATATTGCTTGTTTTCGAAAAAACGCCCTTGTTGTACCCTCAAAGTATGAAGAACAATTTTCAACTTTGGAAAGGATTTTGAAAATGAAGTTAGCATAAGTGAGCAATAACTTCAACTGTATGTTGTAGAGTCATCAATTCTTAATTTTTTGCGTACCGAATTCTGAAAAGATTTTTTGTCCGCCATGTCCGCGATGTCCGCCATGTCCGCGATGTCCGCCATGTCCGCCATGTCCGCGATGTCCGCCATGTCCGCGATGTCCGCCATGTCCGCCATGTCCGCCATGTCCGCCATGTCCGTCATGTCCGCCATGTCCGCGATGTCCGCCATGTCCGCCATGTCCGCGATGTCCGCCATGTCCGCCATGTCCGCGATGTCCGCCATGTCCGCGATGTCCGCGATGTCCGCCATGTCCGCCATGTCCGCGATGTCCGCCATGTCCGCCATGTCCGCGATGTCCGCCATGTCCGCCATGTCCGCCATGTCCGCCATGTCCGCGATGTCCGCGATGTCCGTCATGTCCGCCATGTCCGCGATGTCCGCCATGTCCGCCATGTCCGCCATGTCCGCGATGTCCGCCATGTCCGCCATGTCCGCGATGTCCGCCATGTCCGCCATGTCCGCGATGTCCGCCATGTCCGCCATGTCCGCGATGCCCGCCATGCCCGCCATGTCCGCGATGTCCGCCATGTCCGCCATGTCCGCGATGTCCGTCATGTCCGCCATGTCCGCCATGTCCGCCATGTCCGCGATGTCCGCCATGTCCGCCATGTCCGCGATGTCCGTCATGTCCGCGATGTCCGCCATGTCCGCGATGTCCGCCATGTCCGCCATGTCCGCGATGTCCGTCATGTCCGCCATGTCCGCGATGTCCGTCATGTCCGCCATGTCCGCGATGTCCGCGATGTCCGCCATGTCCGCCATGTCCGCGATGTCCGCGATGTCCGCCATGTCCGCCATGTCCGCCATGTCCGCCATGTCCGCGATGTCCGCGATGTCCGTCATGTCCGCGATGTCCGCCATGTCCGCGATGTCCGCCATGTCCGCCATGTCCGCGATGTCCGTCATGTCCGCCATGTCCGCCATGTCCGCCATGTCCGCCATGTCCGCCATGTCCGCCATGTCCGCCATGTCCGCCATGTCCGCCATGTCCGCGATGTCCGCCATGTCCGCCATGTCCGCGATGTCCGTCATGTCCGCGATGTCCGCCATGTCCGCGATGTCCGCCATGTCCGCCATGTCCGCCATGTCCGCGATGTCCGTCATGTCCGCCATGTCCGCGATGTCCGCCATGTCCGCCATGTCCGCCATGTCCGCGATGTCCGTCATGTCCGCCATGTCCGCGATGTCCGCCATGTCCGCCATGTCCGCGATGTCCGTCATGTCCGTCATGTCCGCGATGTCCGCCATGTCCGCGATGTCCGCCATGTCCGCCATGTCCGCCATGTCCGCGATGTCCGTCATGTCCGCCATGTCCGCGATGTCCGCCATGTCCGCCATGTCCGCCATGTCCGCGATGTCCGTCATGTCCGCCATGTCCGCGATGTCCGCCATGTCCGCCATGTCCGCGATGTCCGTCATGTCCGCCATGTCCGCGATGTCCGCCATGTCCGCGATGTCCGCCATGTCCTGTCCGCGATGTCCGCCATGTCCGCCATGTCCGTCATGTCCGCCATGTCCGCGATGTCCGCCATGTCCGCCATGTCCGCGATGTCCGTCATGTCCGCCATGTCCGCGATGTCCGCCATGTCCGCGATGTCCGCCATGTCCGCCATGTCCGCCATGTCCGCGATGTCCGCCATGTCCGCCATGTCCGCGATGTCCGCCATGTCCGCGATGTCCGCCATGTCCGCCATGTCCGCGATGTCCGCCATGTCCGCGATGTCCGCCATGTCCGTCATGTCCGCGATGTCCGCCATGTCCGCCATGTCCGCCATGTCCGCGATGTCCGCCATGTCCGCGATGTCCGCCATGTCCGCGATGTCCGCCATGTCCGCCATGTCCGTCATGTCCGCGATGTCCGCCATGTCCGCCATGTCCGCGATGTCCGCCATGTCCGCGATGTCCGCCATGTCCGCGATGTCCGCCATGTCCGCGATGTCCGCGATGTCCGTCATGTCCGCGATGTCCGCCATGTCCGCCATGTCCGCGATGTCCGCCATGTCCGCGATGTCCGCCATGTCCGCGATGTCCGCGATGCCATGTCCGTCATGTCCGCGATGTCCGCCATGTCCGCGATGTCCGCCATGTCCGCGATGTCCGCCATGTCCGCCATGTCCGCGATGTCCGCAATGTCCGTCATGTCCGCCATGTCCGCCATGTCCGCCATGTCCGCCATGTCCGCCATGTCCGCCATGTCCGCGATGTCCGCCATGTCCGCGATGTCCGCCATGTCCGCGATGTCCGCCATGTCCGCGATGTCCGTCATGTCCGCCATGTCCGCGATGTCCGCCATGTCCGCGATGTCCGCCATGTCCGCGATGTCCGCCATGTCCGCGATGTCCGTCATGTCCGCGATGTCCGCCATGTCCGCCATGTCCGCGATGTCCGCGATGTCCGCCATGTCCGCGATGTCCGCCATGTCCGCGATGTCCGTCATGTCCGCGATGTCCGCCATGTCCGCGATGTCCGTCATGTCCGCGATGTCCGCCATGTCCGCGATGTCCGCGATGTCCGCGATGTCCGCGATGTCCGCGATGTCCGCCATGTCCGCCATGTCCGCGATGTCCGCCATGTCCGTCATGTCCGCGATGTCCGCCATGTCCGCCATGTCCGCCATGTCCGTCATGTCCGCGATGTCCGCCATGTCCGCGATGTCCGCGATGTCCGCCATGTCCGCGATGTCCGCCATGTCCGCGATGTCCGCCATGTCCGCGATGTCCGCCATGTCCGCCATGTCCGCGATGTCCGCGATGTCCGTCATGTCCGCCATGTCCGCGATGTCCGTCATGTCCGCGATGTCCGCCATGTCCGCCATGTCCGCCATGTCCGCCATGTCCGCGATGTCCGCCATGTCCGCGATGTCCGCCATGTCCGCAATGTCCGCGATGCCATGTCCGTCATGTCCGCGATGTCCGCGATGTCCGCCATGTCCGCCATGTCCGCCATGTCCGCGATGTCCGCCATGTCCGCGATGTCCGCCATGTCCGCGATGTCCGCCATGTCCGCGATGTCCGCGATGTCCGTCATGTCCGCGATGTCCGCCATGTCCGCCATGTCCGCGATGTCCGCCATGTCCGCGATGTCCGCCATGTCCGCGATGTCCGCGATGCCATGTCCGTCATGTCCGCGATGTCCGCCATGTCCGCGATGTCCGCCATGTCCGTCATGTCCGCGATGTCCGCCATGTCCGCGATGTCCGCCATGTCCGCCATGTCCGCGATGTCCGCCATGTCCGCCATGTCCGCGATGTCCGCCATGTCCGCCATGTCCGCGATGTCCGCGATGTCCGTCATGTCCGCCATGTCCGCGATGTCCGCCATGTCCGCGATGTCCGCCATGTCCTGTCCGCGATGTCCGCCATGTCCGCCATGTCCGTCATGTCCGCCATGTCCGCGATGTCCGCCATGTCCGCCATGTCCGCGATGTCCGTCATGTCCGCCATGTCCGCGATGTCCGCCATGTCCGCGATGTCCGCCATGTCCGCCATGTCCGCCATGTCCGCGATGTCCGCCATGTCCGCCATGTCCGCGATGTCCGCCATGTCCGCGATGTCCGCCATGTCCGCCATGTCCGCGATGTCCGCCATGTCCGCGATGTCCGCCATGTCCGCGATGTCCGCCATGTCCGCGATGTCCGCGATGTCCGTCATGTCCGCGATGTCCGCCATGTCCGCCATGTCCGCGATGTCCGCCATGTCCGCGATGTCCGCCATGTCCGCGATGTCCGCGATGCCATGTCCGTCATGTCCGCGATGTCCGCGATGTCCGCCATGTCCGCCATGTCCGCCATGTCCGCCATGTCCGCCATGTCCGCGATGTCCGCGATGTCCGCCATGTCCGCGATGTCCGCCATGTCCGCAATGTCCGCGATGCCATGTCCGTCATGTCCGCGATGTCCGCGATGTCCGCCATGTCCGCCATGTCCGCCATGTCCGCGATGTCCGCCATGTCCGCGATGTCCGCCATGTCCGCGATGTCCGCCATGTCCGCGATGTCCGCGATGTCCGTCATGTCCGCGATGTCCGCCATGTCCGCCATGTCCGCGATGTCCGCCATGTCCGCGATGTCCGCCATGTCCGCGATGTCCGCGATGCCATGTCCGTCATGTCCGCGATGTCCGCCATGTCCGCGATGTCCGCCATGTCCGTCATGTCCGCGATGTCCGCCATGTCCGCGATGTCCGCCATGTCCGCCATGTCCGCGATGTCCGCCATGTCCGCCATGTCCGCGATGTCCGCCATGTCCGCCATGTCCGCGATGTCCGCGATGTCCGTCATGTCCGCCATGTCCGCGATGTCCGCCATGTCCGCGATGTCCGCCATGTCCTGTCCGCGATGTCCGCCATGTCCGCCATGTCCGTCATGTCCGCCATGTCCGCGATGTCCGCCATGTCCGCCATGTCCGCGATGTCCGTCATGTCCGCCATGTCCGCGATGTCCGCCATGTCCGCGATGTCCGCCATGTCCGCCATGTCCGCCATGTCCGCGATGTCCGCCATGTCCGCCATGTCCGCGATGTCCGCCATGTCCGCGATGTCCGCCATGTCCGCCATGTCCGCGATGTCCGCCATGTCCGCGATGTCCGCCATGTCCGCGATGTCCGCCATGTCCGCGATGTCCGCGATGTCCGTCATGTCCGCGATGTCCGCCATGTCCGCCATGTCCGCGATGTCCGCCATGTCCGCGATGTCCGCCATGTCCGCGATGTCCGCGATGCCATGTCCGTCATGTCCGCGATGTCCGCGATGTCCGCCATGTCCGCCATGTCCGCCATGTCCGCCATGTCCGCCATGTCCGCGATGTCCGCCATGTCCGCGATGTCCGCCATGTCCGCGATGTCCGCCATGTCCGCCATGTCCGTCATGTCCGCGATGTCCGCCATGTCCGCCATGTCCGCGATGTCCGCCATGTCCGCGATGTCCGCCATGTCCGCGATGTCCGCCATGTCCGCGATGTCCGCGATGTCCGTCATGTCCGCGATGTCCGCCATGTCCGCCATGTCCGCGATGTCCGCCATGTCCGCGATGTCCGCCATGTCCGCGATGTCCGCGATGCCATGTCCGTCATGTCCGCGATGTCCGCCATGTCCGCGATGTCCGCCATGTCCGCCATGTCCGCGATGTCCGCAATGTCCGTCATGTCCGCCATGTCCGCCATGTCCGCCATGTCCGCCATGTCCGCCATGTCCGCGATGTCCGCCATGTCCGCGATGTCCGCCATGTCCGCGATGTCCGCCATGTCCGCGATGTCCGTCATGTCCGCGATGTCCGCCATGTCCGCCATGTCCGCGATGTCCGCGATGTCCGCCATGTCCGCGATGTCCGCCATGTCCGCGATGTCCGTCATGTCCGCGATGTCCGCCATGTCCGCGATGTCCGTCATGTCCGCGATGTCCGCCATGTCCGCGATGTCCGCGATGTCCGCGATGTCCGCGATGTCCGCGATGTCCGCCATGTCCGCGATGTCCGCCATGTCCGTCATGTCCGCGATGTCCGCCATGTCCGCCATGTCCGCCATGTCCGTCATGTCCGCGATGTCCGCCATGTCCGCGATGTCCGCCATGTCCGCTATGTCCGCGATGTCCGCCATGTCCGCCATGTCCGCGATGTCCGCCATGTCCGTCATGTCCGCCATGTCCGCCATGTCCGTCATGTCCGCCATGTCCGCGATGTCCGCCATGTCCGCCATGTCCGCGATGTCCGTCATGTCCGCGATGTCCGCGATGTCCGCCATGTCCGTCATGTCCGCGATGTCCGCCATGTCCGCCATGTCCGCCATGTCCGCGATGTCCGCGATGTCCGCCATGTCCGTCATGTCCGCGATGTCCGCCATGTCCGCCATGTCCGCGATGTCCGCCATGTCCGTCATGTCCGCCATGTCATTAAATTGACTTTATTTTTTGTATTAGAATACTTCAAGAATACTAAAACATATTTTTAAAAAATTTTAGACTTCGTTGGTAATTTGTTATTCGCCCATATTTAAAGACTATGGTCACGACCCTCTAAAAAAAAATTGGCAAGGTATGTAATATTAATTATTGGCACTAAATTTTTAGTACATGTGATATATTGTCCAATCGTGCAATGTGTTGTTGGTATGTTTTTAGGCCGCTGCTAACAAATGTATCTGTGGCGGACAAAAAATCTTTCGTGAAAAATGTTGGTACATTTTTGCTCCAAATTTTAGTACAAAACATTTTTTTGGAATGGCAACCGTGCCTATGTGTGCTTTGAAAATTTGGAAGGATATGCCAGAGATATTGCTTGTTTTCGAAAAACGCCCTTGTTGTACCCTCAAAGTATGAAGAACAATTTTCAACTTTGGAAAGGATTTTGAAAATGAAGTTAGCATAAGTGAGCAATAACTTCAACTGTATGTTGTAGAGTCATCAATTCTTAATTTTTTGCGTACCGAATTCTGAAAAGATTTTTTGTCCGCCATGTCCGCCATGTCCGCGATGTCCGCCATGTCCGCCATGTCCGCGATGTCCGCCATGTCCGCGATGTCCGCCATGTCCGCCATGTCCGCCATGTCCGCCATGTCCGCGATGTCCGCCATGTCCGTCATGTCCGCCATGTCCGCGATGTCCGCCATGTCCGCCATGTCCGCGATGTCCGCCATGTCCGTCATGTCCGCGATGTCCGCCATGTCCGCGATGTCCGCCATGTCCGCCATGTCCGCGATGTCCGCCATGTCCGCCATGTCCGTCATGTCCGCCATGTCCGCGATGTCCGCCATGTCCGCGATGTCCGCCATGTCCTGTCCGCCATGTCCGTCATGTCCGCCATGTCCGCGATGTCCGCCATGTCCGCCATGTCCGCGATGTCCGCCATGTCCGTCATGTCCGCCATGTCCGCGATGTCCGCGATGTCCGCCATGTCCGCCATGTCCGCGATGTCCGCCATGTCCGCGATGTCCGCCATGTCCGCGATGTCCGCCATGTCCGCGATGTCCGCCATGTCCGCCATGTCCGCGATGTCCGCCATGTCCGCCATGTCCGCGATGTCCGTCATGTCCGCCATGTCCGCGATGTCCGCCATGTCCGCCATGTCCGCGATATCCGCCATGTCCGTCATGTCCGCGATGTCCGCCATGTCCGCCATGTCCGCCATGTCCGCCATGTCCGCGATGTCCGCCATGTCCGCGATGTCCGCCATGTCCGCGATGTCCGCCATGTCCGCGATGTCCGTCATGTCCGCGATGTCCGCCATGTCCGCCATGTCCGCGATGTCCGCCATGTCCGCGATGTCCGCCATGTCCGCGATGTCCGCGATGCCATGTCCGTCATGTCCGCGATGTCCGCCATGTCCGCGATGTCCGCCATGTCCGTCATGTCCGCGATGTCCGCCATGTCCGCGATGTCCGCCATGTCCGCGATGTCCGCCATGTCCGCCATGTCCGCGATGTCCGCGATGTCCGTCATGTCCGCCATGTCCGCCATGTCCGCCATGTCCGCGATGTCCGCCATGTCCGCGATGTCCGCCATGTCCGCGATGTCCGCCATGTCCGCGATGTCCGCGATGTCCGTCATGTCCGCGATGTCCGCCATGTCCGCCATGTCCGCGATGTCCGCCATGTCCGCGATGTCCGCCATGTCCGCGATGTCCGCGATGTCCGTCATGTCCGCGATGTCCGCCATGTCCGCGATGTCCGCCATGTCCGCCATGTCCGCGATGTCCGTCATGTCCGCCATGTCCGCGATGTCCGCCATGTCCGCGATGTCCGCGATGTCCGCGATGTCCGCCATGTCCGCCATGTCCGCGATGTCCGCCATGTCCGCCATGTCCGTCATGTCCGCGATGTCCGCCATGTCCGCCATGTCCGCCATGTCCGTCATGTCCGCGATGTCCGCCATGTCCGCGATGTCCGCCATGTCCGCTATGTCCGCGATGTCCGCCATGTCCGCCATGTCCGCGATGTCCGCCATGTCCGTCATGTCCGCCATGTCCGCCATGTCCGTCATGTCCGCCATGTCCGCGATGTCCGCCATGTCCGCCATGTCCGCGATGTCCGCCATGTCCGTCATGTCCGCGATGTCCGCCATGTCCGTCATGTCCGCCATGTCCGCCATGTCCGTCATGTCCGCCATGTCCGCGATGTCCGCCATGTCCGCCATGTCCGCCATGTCCGCCATGTCCGCCATGTCCGCGATGTACGCCATGTCCGCCATGTCCGTCATGTCCGCCATGTCCGCCATGTCCGCCATGTCCGCGATGTCCGCCATGTCATTAAATTGACTTTATTTTTGTATTAGAATACTTCAAGAATACTAAAACATATTTTTAAAAAATTTTAGACTTCGTTGGTAATTTGTTATTCGCCCATATTTAAAGACTATGGTCACGACCCTCTAAAAAAAAATTGGCAAGGTATGTAATATTAATTATTGGCACTAAATTTTTAGTACATGTGATATATTGTCCAATCGTGCAATGTGTTGTTGGTATGTTTTTAGGCCGCTGCTAACAAATGTATCTGTGGCGGACAAAAAATCTTTCGTGAAAAAAGTTGGTACATTTTTGCTCCAAATATCCGCTATGTCCGCCATGTCCGCTATGTCCGCCATGTCCGTAATGTCCGTCATGTCCGCCATGTCCGCCAAATCAAATTTAAAATACGAATTTGCTAAAAATATATTCATTTAATAAATTTAGTTTAATTTTATTAAATATATTACATTAAAATATTTTAAAACAATTTTTTAGAAAAACAAGTAAGAAAGCTACAGTCGAGTGTACTCGACTGTGAGATACCCGCTACCCATTTTGAATAAAAGAAATATATTTTGCGGTATTTTCTCAAAATATACCAAATACACTGCAAAAATACTAAAAATATACCGAATGGTATGTTTGGTATATCGACATAGTACCGTTTCCAAAATATACCATAGACGGCACAATATACCAGATTGTCAGCCAAAGCAACTCAGACCCCTAGTAAGTAGGCGTTTTGCCCATACAAAAGTATTTCTTTAATAACTTCGACAATTTTTATCTGATCGCAACCAAACTTTAAGAAGTCATAAATACTATAATTATTATTATATATACCAAAATTCGTAACTCTAGCTTTAAAATTACGCTATTTATTCGATTTTTTTGATTTGCGGGGGCGGAAGTGGGCGTGGCAAAAATTTTAAACAAACTTGATCTGCGTGCAAACATAACAAATGCTGTTGGAAAAAAATTATAGCTCTATCTCTTATAGTCTCTGAGATCTAGTGTTTCATACGGACAGACGGACAGACACACAGACGGACAGACGGACATGGCTATATCGTCTCGGCTGTTGACGCTGATCAAGAATATATATACTTTATAGGGTCGGAGATGCCTCCTTCTACCTGTTACATACATTTCCTGCCGGCACAAAGTATAATACCCTTCTACCCTATGGGTAGCGGGTATAAAAAGAGAAGACGGAATTGCGAAGTGACGTTTGGTTCGACTCTGCAGTCGAGTGTAAACACAGCAACTTAGCAGACGTCGAATTAAAAAAAAAGAAAAGAATAAAAAACAACTGTGCGTTTTAATTTATACCAACAAAAAAGACATCTACACCAATAGTGTTACTAACTTATTGGTAACTCGCGTGCTTCCGGATGCAACAACTGACTTCACAGCTGCTATGCTTAAAAGAGAAGTAGATATATGTACATGTTTTTGGTATGAGCCATAACAGTTTGATGTTCTGCTAATGCATTCACATTAACATTTATCTAATTGGAACACTTTTCAAAAACGCCTAAATGCCAGTTAAAATGGAAAATGACCCATAGTGCTTTGTAGAGAGAGCTTCACAGACAGCCGGCGTCGCTGTTGTCGGTACGCTCTCTTGTTGAGTTCTTATTTTCCGGTTTGGACAGAGTGCATTGTTGTTGTTGTTGTCGGAGGACTAAGACAAAACAAAACAGATTTCTAATCACTCTCAAAGCAGGGGTGCCCAGCCCTATTGCTGCTATGGCTCCTTTGTTTTTGTAATTGGCTCCGAAGCATAGACGAGCAAATGCGTATATGTACACGGCTATAAGCATCAGTACTGCCAACTTTTGACCAGGAAAAAATCTGGTTTTGACGGAAAGAATGGAGAAAAAAGCTTTAAATGATTACAAAATCCAACAAAACAAATATATCAAAAAAGCGAAAAAAATTAACAATATAACAATTTATTAAGTTAATTTTGTTTAAAAGATTTCCATCATTTTATCAATATCTTCTTGGTCTTCCTCATTTGCGTATCACATGCATATATTAGTGCCTTTCATGTGCAGATATTTCACATCGAAATCCGTATCTGTATCAGTGAACTTGCAGATCACTTAGTTTAATTGTAATAGTGGTCTTCTAATAGTTGCAATAAATTTTCTGCAGGTCTGCGTCATCCCTGCGAATCCATGCCTTGAACGCATCACTTTAAGCCAGACATCGGGGCATTTGTTTATATTCTTTCGGCATTTCACAATTTGCTGAGAATTTACTCGCACTTTTTATACCCGCTACCCATAGGGTAGAAGGGTATTATAACTTTGTGCCGGTAGGAAATGTATGTAACAGGTAGAAGGAGGCATCTCCGACCCTATAAAGTATATATATTCTTGATCAGCGTCAACAGCCGAGACGATCTAGCCATGTCCGTCTGTCCGTCTGTGTGTCTGTCCGTCTGTCCGTATGAAACACTGGATCTCAGAGACTATAAGAGATAGAGCTATAATTTTTTTTCGACAGCATTTGTTATGTTTGCACGCAGATCAAGTTTGTTTCAAATTTTTGCCACGCCCACTTCCGCCCCCGCAAATCAAAAAAATCGAATAACAAGCGTAATTTTAAAGCTAGAGTTACGAATTTTGGCATATATAATAACTAACTATAATTATAGTAGTTATGATTCCTGAAAATTTGGTTGCGATCAGATAAAAATTGTCGAAGTTATTAAAGAAATACTTTTGTATGGGCATAAACGCCTACTTACTAGGGCTCTTAGTTGCTTTGTCTGACAATCTGGTATATTGTGCCGTCTATGGTATATTTTCAGTGCGGTACTATGTCGATATACCAAATATACCATTTGGTATTTTGCAGTATATTCGGTATATTTTGAGAAAATACCGCAAAATATGTTTCTTTTATTCAAAATGGGTAGCGGGTATCTCACAGTCGAGTACACTCGACTGTAGCTTTCTTACTTGTTTTTTTTTGCTTGTTTTATTTCAGGCGATGTATTTTTTTTTTGTTTGCATTCCGTTTGCATCCGATTTTCATTAATGGTCTTAACATAAAAATACAATTTGCTGACGTTTAACTGGTTTGGCGGCCGTTAATAAATTTTTAAGCGTTGTTTGATTTAATTTTTTGCGCCGTCCTTTTTCCACACCTGTTTTCCCGGATTGATTCTATGCGACAGTTGATGAGGGTGGCGGCTGATGAAGGCTTTAAAAAAGTTTGTTGAGTCGGGACGTGAAATGGATTTTCGCCAGCAGATTATTGCTATCATCTTCCTTACAATAAATAATTAAATGTGAGGCATACAATTTTATTTTGATTTCTTTCACTTATATGTATTGTTCTCTGTCTGGCAATCTGGTATATTTTTAATGTTGTATTATATAAATATATCGAATATATCCTTCAGTATATTTATAGTATAATTGCTGTGCATTAATTTTGTATATTTTTTAAATAATACCACACTGTTTTATTTTCTTTAAACTATTAGCTCGACTGTAGCTTTCTTTCTTGATTACAAACTAAAATGGTTGTTAGTAACAAACGCATTTGATTGTCACATATTGTTTGCTACTCAACTGTATTAATTTCTCGCAATCTGACAAACTGTCTAGCAATAAGGAGATCATTCGAATCGGTTTAATTAGTTGGATAAACTGTCAAATACTGATATTGCTTGTAATTCGATTAACTGCAGAGTCTCACTTCACTCTTCGCTCTTGACTGCTGTGGCGTTGACAACTGCAGGTTGAGGCTTCTCTCCTGCTGGTGCAATAAAGCAAAACAGCAGCTCAAATTGCCCGACGGCACAACCCCAAAACACTCCGCACAATTCAACGCCCTTTGCAGCCGCTGCTTTTCATTTAATTGCGGTTGACTTTTGGGGCTTTGACAGACCAACAGACAGACAGACAGACCGACAGACCGACAGCCGGGGAGGAGGGAGATAGAGAGTGAGGAGTGAGCAGCAGCTACCTCACATCTCAAACCCACTTGGCAACGAAATGCCAATCATCAATCAAGGTGATTTGTTTCAATGCCCCAGCCACAGATTTCACGCTGTTGTGACTGCAGATGGACATGAAGAGTCCTGGCTGGAGTTGGAGTTGGAGTTGAGTGTTGGAGCTGCTTCCTGCTACACAACTTGCTTGCCACATGTGGCCAATCACTTGCATACACTTCAATTGGTGCGGTTGTCCCCGCTTCCCCAAAACAGCAGCAGCAGCAGCTGCTATTGCTATTGCTATAGTTGTAGTTGTTGTTCATCAATGAATTCAATCACGAAAATGTTGTTGCCTGGCCCATTTCCCCTTTCACATCCTTCCTGTTTCGACTCTCCTCTCTGCTCAGCCCGCAAAAGCCAGAATGCTTCCAATCCACAATCGCTTCGTTCGTTGCATATTCATGAGCTGCGCCACCGCTGCCGCCTGTTTGAGTTACTGACGTGGCTTTGATTTAATTGCCCTGATTTTGTCTATAATTTATTTTAAGCCATGCCACCAACCAACAGCATCGAACTAATAGTAACAGAAAAAACTTTTTCGCAGCCTCCGCTGTTGTATTTTAGCTTTTACTTCTCGGCTTTTGTCTTTGTCGCGCATTTTTAGCATTTTTCCCGTTTTAGTCCCGGCAAAATATTTCGTGTACTCGTAATTTACCCATGAGTGCGCCACGTTGAAGTTGTCGCCGTGATTTCGTTTTTATGTTTGCGCTGTTATTTACCAAATCACCCTTCAGGGCGGGGTATATCACAACCAGTAATCAGGACAATTACATCGTGTTCTCATGTACTCTACATATACTTGTCTGCTTTTATATGCCACATCAAACCTTGGGAGAAATAAATTTATGCTAGCCAAAATTACAATGGAAATGTCTTGAATATTCATGCTAATCTGTATGATGCCTGAAATATAAATGGAATACATGAATTTTAATGTCGCTTTAATAATTCCAATATAATTCGATAAAAACAAAATTTTGGCTCGCATTATTGTGCAAGTTTTTTATAATGAACTTTTACTTTGTTTATTTCAATAGTATTTTCTTTACATTTCATATTGAATATTAAAAATATATTTAATTAAAATATAATTTTTTAAATCTTAATATAATAAACTCATTAATTTTATTTATATTTGTTTTATTCCAAAAGTCGAATATTTAATATGTATATGTATATTTATTTATTTTATTTTAATCCCAGTTAACTATGAAAAGTCGACTAAAGAAAAAACCTTGAGTATTCATGCTAATCTGATGATAATTTGCCTGAAATATAAATTGAATAAATGAGTTTAAATATTGCTTTTCATTAATTGGTAAAATTTCATTTTTTTTTTAGTGTGATTGAGAAATTTTATTCTTGAAACTTTATATCTCATTAACTTTATTTATTTATTTTTTATTTTTTTGTTAATTGAAAGTTATCTACGAAAAGTCGAATATTTGTATATTTTAAAATGTAATATGAAATATTATAACAACATTTTTCATATGCTAGTGCATATGAATGTTTTATTTATTTATTTTTTTGTTTTTTATTAATAGCTCGAAGGTTAAACCAAAATTTGTTCATAGTTATTGAACTGCTTAGGCACGCAATTCTTCATATCTAGGGTAGCTTGCAATCAAGCATCTTTAGTCTTGCACCTATTCGAATTATACTATTTTTCTTCATTTTTGCTACGTCCTGCATCCTGCGTGTAAAATTGCAGAAATATTTCATTTTTGTCGCGTCGTTCTTCAGCATTTCTCCTCGTCGCTTTTTAACCGCAGCTACAAATTTTTAACGCTTTAAAAATGTTCTCTTATTTTTTTCTTATTTTGCACTTTTGTCGCCATTTTGAGCACGCATTGGCAAGGACAAGTTGCTGTCGCCATCGCACTCGCATGTCCCGCGGCAACAGCTTTCCTTTCTCCCTCTCCCTAGCTCTCTCTATCTCTCTCTCACTTTGGTAAATTCCAAAGAGGTGTGCGCATAAATTTTTGGTGCCTGTGCCCTGCAGCCAACACTTATGCAGGAGGGCGCATCATGGCAGCTGGAAGCAGAAGGTATCGTGTCTACAAAGTATATCCCTCGACTTTTTGCAGTTGCTTAAAATATTTGCAAAATGCGCAGCGCGATTGGAGTGAAGTCAGTTTAAAGCTAGACTGATTGTAATTTGATTTGTCCCCCGTTGTTGCCTTAAATTTCTCGTTTTCCTTAGCCTGCTTCGCTCTCGCTCCGTCGCCTCGTTGGTGCCCATTACCGATTTTGGTTATTTCATTTTCCAGGCGACTTCAAATGTCATTTCCTTTAGCCACCCGGCCATCTCTCAGTCTTCTCTCCGCCTTGTGATTTGTGACCTGAGTAATCGTAATCGCGCTTTATCTATTAGTTACACAGCCTCCCTCGTTTTCCTTTCGCATTCTCATTCTCATTCTCGTTCTGGTTCTGGTTCTGAACGCTCTCTAGTCGCCGTCTTTAATGAAATTTACTCGGGTTGCCTTTCTATTTACTTTGTGGCACAAAATTAATAAAGGCGAGGTGCACAGCAGAAGCAGCAACAGCAGCAGCAAAGGCGGCATCAACGGCAAAGGCAAAGCCAAGTGGAAACTTAATCCCCAAGGAAATTATGTGAAAAATGTGCGTGGGCTGCGTCCGTCTGCTAAACATTCTGCCATTCTCTCCCATTTCCCATCTCGCATCATCTCATCATGTTCCTGGACAACAGAGTGTGGGAGGCTCTTGGGTAGTTTTGTCCTTTTCTGGATCTAAGTTGTTGAGCGGCGCATAGCTGTAAATATTTTTACTCCAAAACTTGCAGCGTATGGCCGAGAAAAGAATAAATAAATAAAAAACAACAACAAAATTCCAACAACACGACCCCTTTTTATTTTTTAATTTTTGGATTTCTCCAGTGTTTGGTATACTCTTTCAAAAGATACTAAAATTGTTTTTTAAATAGTGTAAGTTTTCTTAGTTAATTTTGGAGAAATAAAACTAAAGGTAAAATTAAATAATGGGTGTATCTGTTGTATATGAAAACTATTCATTTAAAGTCATTAATACATCGCCTGATTTAAGGGCTCGAAATTCTTTTCATTTCCAATGGACACAATTTCAGAGTAATTAATTCATATCTTTTAAAATTACATTGATTTCTTTGAAGGCATTTGGGCTCAGCAATTAAATAAATAAGTTCAAATTTGTAGTATTGATTGAATATTATTACATATTATTAAATATTGAATAGAAAATTGCGAATATAAAAAAGGAATTCAATTTCTATCAAGATTTGTTATCATAAGAGTGTTTAATCGTTGGTGTGCTCAGTGAATCCTATTTATTTATTTCCTGTATGTTTTTTCAAATATTTCGCCAAGTCGGCATCCAATTTTTAACTGTGCAATTATTATTAAGTGTTTGTCGGTATTCAGAGGCGGCGTTAAAAAGAATATAGACGAGGGAATCTTAGTAAACACATATTGTCAAAGAAAAGCAGAAAGCATCGTTGATTGGCGTTAACCTATTACAAATTTTGATAGAGAAACTCGTAATGAGAGTGTGAAATATTATAATGAAAATTTAAGAATAAATGATAAGCATATATAATACCATATAATAATATATGACTAGAAGGCCCTAGCTTTCAGTACTCTCTCTACTGTTTACTTAAATTTAGCATTTAATACTAGATTTAATATAGTAAATAAATCAAATAAAACACATTTTAAATGGCATATATATTTAAAGAAACGATTTTAATTCTCTTGCAAAACTGCTTCAGAATAATAATACATTAAAGTCAATGTTAATTTAACGAGCAAAATAATATAACTTGTCAAATGAAGATTACGTTCTAATTCCTCGCAGAGTTGGCGATTGGATTTCAATTCACTGGAAATCATTTAAAATACTGTTGAGTGTAAATACATACAAACGCTTTAGCTCCCTTTTGACTCCGCCACTGCATTGAGCATCCGTTTTCAAAGCGTTTTGTGGCATTTTATTTTATTTCTGGTCCTTGGGTTAAGGCCTTCTCAAAACATTATATAAAGGTTGTTTGGCAATTCTGTTAAATTTGCATGAAACTCTTTGTTCTTTTCGTAGATTGGGCAAAGGGAGAACGGTTAATTTTCGACTTTGCCACCCACGCAACAGCAAAAGCAAAAACAAAAGCGTGCAGCTGAATATGAGTTATTTGGGGCACAAAGTTAATGCTTGCAAGTTGCATAATGTGGATAAATAGTCGTTAATCTGCACGTGCCCAGCAGCGTCACAGCGTCTGATTCGGAGTCTGTGTCTGGGTCTGAGTCGCCTTTGAGTTGGGCCCGCAAATATAAGCACAATTGTCTTTTGCCTTTGTGAAAGCTCTGACCAAAAGTGTCAATTACAGGCATTGAAAGGGCGAACAACAGACTCGTGGGGGAGAAGGAGTTGGGCACCGTCGACGACCTGCTTGTAGTTGTGAGGCTGTCGCAAAATGCTTATGTAATTGTCAGCTTATTGTTTGGCACAGGGATAATATCGTAATTAGGCCAAACATGGGCAGTTAATTAGTTGTATAATCCAAAAACGGGCAACAATCGTCTTAAGCGACAATGACACATGCCAAAAATTACTCATAATTAGTGGATTAATCTTAGGCTTGAACTCAATTTCATGGAGAACATCTAAGAGGTATATAACAACAGAAAATATTCGAAATGTTAGTATAACGCTATTAAATTGCTTCGTTATTGAATTCTGCAGAATTTTTATACCCGCTACCCATAGGGTAGAAGGGTATTATAACTTTGTGCCGGCAGGAAATGTATGTAACAGGTAGAAGGAGGCATCTCCAACCCTATAAAGTATATATATTCTTGATCAGCGTCAACAGCCGAGACGATATAGCCATGTCCGTCTGTCCGTCTGTGTGTCTGTCCGTCTGTCCGTATGAACACCTAGATCTCAGAGACTATAAGAGATAGAGCGATAATTTTTTTTTGACAGCATTTATTATGTTTGCACGCAGATCAAGTTTGTTTCAAATTTTTGCCACGCCCACTTAAAATCGAATAACAAGCGTAATTTTAAAGCTAGAATTTTGGTATATACAGTAATAACTATAGTATTTATGATCCCTGAAAATTTGGTTGCGATCAAATAGAAATTGTCGAAGTTATTAAAGAAATACTTTTGTATGGGCAAAAACGCCTACTTACTAGGGGTCTGAGTTGCTTTGGCTGACAATCTGGTATATTGTGCCGTCTATGGTATATTTTGAATGCGGTACTATATCGATATACCACATATACTATTTTGTATATTTTTAGTATTTTTGCAGTATATTTGGTATATTTTGAGAATAATACCGCAAAATATATTGCTTTTATTCAAAATGGGTAGCGGGTATCTCACAGTCGAGTTCACTCGACTGTAGCTTTCTTACTTGTTTAATTAGATATTTAAAGAATTAAAGTTGTGAATAACAATTCCACCTAGTAAAAATTTCTAATAATTCGTGGATTAATCTTAGAAAAGAGCTTGACTTCTAGACAAGCTTCTAAGAGTTAAGAAGAGAAAATTAATATTATAAGTGTAAATTAATTTCGGTTATGATTAATCATTGAATCAATCACAATACAAAAAGCTTTAAATAATGTCTTTGATATGCCAAAAATTTCAAATGTTTTTGTGGACTAAACTTGAACTGGTACACAGAAAAAAACTTGCTAAAATCAAGAAGGCAAACTTAAATCAAGTAGATATGATGTAAAATTTGAACCAAGAAGGTTTATTCTTAAATCATGATCAAAATTGCACAAAATTGGAAAGTGCCCAATCTTAAAAATCCAGATATTAATCTTGTTTTAAAAATGAAAAAATCTCAAAATTTAACCAAGAAGGAAAAATCTGAAATTAAGATTATCCGATCTAAAATTAAAATTGTTTAAAATAATATATAAAAAAAAATAAATTTTTGTATATTTTTTTTTGTACACATTTTTTTTTAAATATTAGTTACAAATATATTTTATATAGTTATTATACATTGATAAATATAAGTCGAATTATTATTGAATTCTGCTCAATTTTGTAATCACCATTCCCATATAATGATCAAAGTTTGTTTTAATCAAATGTCATTTGCCGATGACATTCTGCTTTAAGTTCTGGGCAAGTTGACTCAAAGTTTTGCAACCTTGTGCAGTGGGTTTGTTATCTATGAGGCCAGACAAGTTTTAGTTCGAGAGTTCAATTTGAACAGCAATGATTAGAGGGAATAGAGACAGAGGAGTAAAACAACAATCGCTTACTTACACTCACATTCATATACTACACACCTACACACACAATAAAGACCGCAGGGCATCTAATCTCTGAGAGGACGGATTGCAGTCTTTGGTTGCCGACATGTTTCTAAGCAACACACTGTGCTGTGCTGCTCGTTTGCTCTGTTGTTGTTACTTACCTGGCTGATGCAATGCGGCCTTTATTCAATTTTAATTACATGCATTTAAATTGTATATTACCATTGACCAATGGCACTGTAAGCCAAGCTCAAATCAGGCGTATGATAAATTGATTGCAAATGAACACATAACAGAGCAGACATACGTAGTGTAGATTTATGTAGATATACATATGTATATACGTTCATCTCTGTTTGTCTGGCTTTTACTTCAATAAATTGTTGTCTTTAAATTGCATTTAATTAAATTATTTGTCTACCTGCAGGTTGGTTTCCATCTAGATTTTAACACTTTGATTTGCCAGTGCCAATAAATAAATCTATCATAATTGATAGTTTACTGCTTCTGCACAAAAACATTTACTTCATTCACTGATAATATGCTTCTTGCACAAATTCGTATTCCCTTTATGCTCGAAATGAATTAAGGATTAAACCTATTAATAGGTTCACATTAGAATTGTGCTTCGTCGGCAAATTTTATCAGCCAACTGAATATAAGCATCTTAGCAGCAAACAAATGTGTTTTCATTAATTTGGCATAATTTTGGCAATTGAGAAGAATCAAGGCAATACACAAACCAAGTCAAGTAAACTGAAATTATCTATAATAGAATTTATTCAATAATTATTCAATTATTTGGGAATAAATGCGAATAAGAACGAAAATTATTTTGTTGTCCATCAGTGTTCTCTGAAATAGCAGTGCCTTGGAACGTTTAAAATTGAAAAATACTTTTGTAAACATATCTTAAGTATAACATTTAGGTAACAGCTAATGTATGTATTTTTAAATAATTTAATTATAGATAATTCAATACTTTAGCGAGTATGGATAATAACAAAAGATAATCAATGTAACTTAAAAATTCAGGTACATTTTCTTTATGTGCATTTCTTAGTGTTTTTCCTATATATAAAATAACCTTCTTTCATTAATTTCCAATAATACGTATTCATTCGTTTGCATTCCATTTCGATTGCTCTGCAAAATTCAAAAATGAATATTGCAGAACGCTAGCGTCGAGATTTTCAATCGATTTCTTATTCCGCATTAAGCTTCTTATGTGCCAATTAAATGTATTTTCCTGCTGCAGTTGCCCATTACTCATTTACACTCTTCGGCAGAGTGATAAAATGAAACTTTAATTAGGTGAAAAAAGTTGTAGTACTTAAAGCTGCTTTCAATACGCCATGAAAATACCTTTTACTCGATTGTTTAACACCCTGCTCTCTTAAAAAAGTGTGTGTATTAATTTGTATGAAAAATACGCAGCATAAACTTTGTTGAAAAAAATTACCTTTTATTTTGTAATCGATGGCGGTGGCAAATTTATTGAATTGATTTAAAGGATATCTTTTAGTTGAGCTTGCTTCAACTACAGCACCTTTTATTTGGTTGTTGTTCCAAAAAAAAGCCACAGGAACCAGCCGCAGAGCATCGCCAGCAACATTCGCTGTAACGTTTGAAAGACAAGCCAGTTACAGCAACAACAACGACAACTTGGACAACATCACACACAACAAGAACAGCGACGGATTAACTCTCAAACCTGTAACTGAATGACCGCACACAGACATTCAGCTAACGAGGCAACGAAGAGAAGGGAGAGGCGAGGAGAGGGACGCGGATTTGGGTGTAGCCACATGTCAGGGACATTATGGAATCATGAACTTACTGACGTTGGTGTGCATGTGATGGTGTGTGTGTGTGTGTGGAGTGTGTGCACCTGAGTGAGCTAAACTCCATTTGGGCTATAGTTGTGAGTCGTGCGTCAACGATTTGCGGTCTGATGCAGAGCACAAACACCAATACACATCGCATTCACACAAATACGTCGCCTGGCCATTTCAATCATCAATCAAAGTGTTTTGTTACGACTTTCATACGTCATGTTTTTCCCTAAAATCTCTCTCATACCTTCTGTTATCTGTTTGCATGTATGTCTGGCCATGGCTGTGTGTGTGTGTGTGTGTTGTGTAGGTGTGACTGTGACAGAAGTCGACATTTATGGTGTCGACAACGACAGCAGCAGCGAGAACGTGTAGGATTCCATCGTAACATCGAGGGGAGCAAAGCATCTGTCTGGCAATCAATCACATGCCTCAGTTCAATTCTCAATGCCGTCATTTTCAATTCAATTCCAAGCAATTCTCGTTTCGCTAAATATTTATGAGAGCATAAAGAGAACATTCACTCACTTTCCCTCTGTGCAATCGTTGTTTGTATCTCTAATGAGGCATAATTAAAAAACATTAAATTTGTTGGCAAATTTGAGCGTGAGCTTAATGTGGAGTGTCACAATGTTGTCTGCCTGGTCGAGTATGTGTCATTGAATCGAATCAATCAAGCGTCCTTTTATCGGCTTTATTGTGTGGCAGTTAACGAACTTAAATAACAAACTTAAGTTTCAATTTTAAGGCTTATTGTGGCCTCGACAAAGACTCAAACTCGGTTTGTTTGTTGTTGCTGATTGTTGTCCCAAAAACTTTTCTATCCACTCCAGCTCTCGCAGTTTTTCCCCTCGTTTATTTCTTTAAGGGATCAAATGTTGTTGCAAAAAAAGCTTTTTGATTTATAGATATTGGATCACACACACACAGAACTCTCCATGCCAACATCAAATGCTGTTGTCTTCTTTTTTTTTTCTATTCTCTGGAATTTAACATGAAAAAGGTATGTTGACTTTATTTATCAATTTGCTTGACAAGTATGAGATGTAAATTCGAATATATAGTATGTAAGTAAATCAAATGTATATTTTAATTGAAACATTCTTCTGTATTTATTTCCTTATGCTTTCGTGGCGAAGAAAATCTACTGTGATAAATTAAAAATCGATATATTTACTTATCATATTATGACGCAACATTAATTTCTGTGCACTTCATTTAACAGCACAATATTTTCTGAAAGGCAAATACTGTTTTTAAATGCAATTGTACAATATTGGTGATGTAATTTTTGTCTCGTTTATAAAGAATAATGGATAAAGATACAAATTCAATAATGATCGAGGCTTAATATTGAGTTTATATGAAAATAAATTTTATGCTTTACAAACTTATATGAATTCTCAATAATTTTCTTTCTTAAACAAAAAGCGTATATCTTGTTTTTCAGGGTCTACAAAGAAGGAACTGCTTTTGCCAGGCTCTCGTCGCGTTCCTTCTTTGTGCTGTGCGCCTTTGCTGCATACTTTTAGGCGCGTCTGGACTTGTTTACAGTCAAACGCCCTGGCTGACCAACAGAAACAGCACCCAAAGCAGCCGCACAATTTGCTCGCCGTTTTGTTTCCCCTTTTTTTTTTCGTTGTATCTTTGCAGTATCTGTTGCCTGTTTGGCTGTTGGTCTGATGGTCTGTCCGACTATTTCTGTGTTTCAGTGTTTTGTGCCGGGGCAAAAAACTTTGTGCACTGATTGCAAACTTGTTTCAATTGTTTCGCAACAGACTGTGAGGGCAAAGGAAATGGCGGGCTCGGGCTTGGTGATCGTTTGTTGCTGGGGTGTTGTGTTCGCCATGAAAGTCAAGGCAAAGCTGAATCTATAGCTGAGTCTGAGGCTAAAGCTCTTGTTGTTGGTTGCTTTGGTCGAGGCTGAACGGCCAAAGCCATTCACTTGCATATTTCTGTGGCTTAGTTTCCGTTTTCAAACCAAACGAACAGCATAAAAACCTATTGAAAATTTGCATACGAAAATGAAATTCAAATGGGTTTCATTTTCCGCACTCACTTCCCATTCTTCTCTAGCTTCTAAAGGGGGTTACTACTGTTCTCTGGCTGTGTCCAAGCTGCACTGGCAATCAGCAATGCTGGCAACTCTGAACGAAACTTTCGTTTTTGTGCCACCAGCTGCAAACACGAACTTTAATACACTCCCCAACTGTACGTAGTTTATAGCTGACATATCTGGAAGGAGTCTCTCTCTCTCTCTCTGCGTCTTTGAAATGAGTGGATAATTTTAATCTCAAACGTTTTGATATCTCTATCTGTCTCTGCCAAAAGACTGCCTAAGTGATTTTTCATTGCGCATCAAGTAACTTTGTAATGCAAATCTTTTCGCCCACAATCATCTTTTTCTCTGCCTTTCTCTCTGTCTGTTTGTCCGTCTTTCAGTCCATGTTTCTGCCTTTCATTGATTGTCGCTATCACTTTTGGCTTTGTCATAGGCTAAAGTCTCTAGTGAGGCCAATAAAATGCAAATTGTTTGTCGCGTAAACAAAACGGTTTTAATAAAGATTCAAACTGGAGATGGGCGCGTGACTAAAAGTTTGCTTTGAGTGTAAGAATATGTGAATGTTAATTTCCTATCTGACTGAATTTTCGTAGAGAAAAAAAATGTACAATTTCAATTTGCGGGCTACTCATATTGAACTGGTGTTATGTATTAGCATTTTACTATTATTAGATAGAATATGCAAGATAAAATAAATAACTACTTAAACAATATTTCAAATAAACTTCTTAAGATAAGTTATTTAGAAATACTTTTCTATAAGCAAAGACGCCTACTTACTACTTGTCTTAGTTGCTTTGGCTGACAATTTAGTATATTTTAAACTTTATGGTTTATTTTTAATAAAGTTCTATATCAATATACCAAATAAAGTCGTTGGTATATTTTAATCTTTTTGTGATATATTGTAGAATGAATACCGCTTCGATTTGTTTTATTCGAAATGAGTAGCAAATATCTCAACTGTAGCTATTTTACTTGCCTAATTTGATTTCTGTATTGAGAATTTAGTAACATTTTCTAAAATATACAAAATTAAAATAAATATTTAAAATAATCATTGTATTTGATAGACAATGTTTTATCATATTGAAATAATGTTACTGAAACTAAATCAATTATTTCTATCAGCTAAATATTTTGTCACGATCCCATCACTAGTTGGCAATCATCTTCGCTATTATCGCATTCATTTAATGCTAAGCTGTTGAATTTTGATGGCTTTTAATTGTCTTAAGCAACCCAATCAGCGAGCACTTCTCAACCAGTTCTGCTGTTGCTTCTTACCCGACTTCTTACTCACTTCCACTTCGCTTACATTTGCCACGTCCACGCTCAGCACATTCGGGTTTTAGTCAGCACAATAGTTTGGCTTCCACTTTGTGCTGACTGCTGACCCACTTATTGGTCACTTCTGGGCTCTGTTTCCGCTAGCCTTGCAGCCACTTGACTAAACAGCACTCAAATTTGATTTTGATTTATGCTGCCCGCAAATAGTACGAGACCCAAACTTGAATTCAAGTTGTCCCTCCCCATCTCCCAACGATTCGTAGCAATCCCGAACGATTGCAGCTCATAACTTTGGCATCTATCGGCCGCTTTCATATTTACATGCTGCTTACACGCGCATTGGCGTGTAACGGAAATTGAGAAGCATAGAGCATAGGGCAAGGGATCGAGATGTTGATGTTGAAAGGGGTGAACGGGGCGAGGGGACACTCATAAAAGGGTTGGCCAAATGGACCTTGCTCCGTGCTGGGTCGTCATGTTCAGCTCGGTTCCGGTCTAACAATTGAAAGCTTATACAGCTACATTTTTGGTATTTTCTTTTTTCCCTATATTTCTCTCTTCATTCTTTTTGTTTTGTGCTGCCTTTGCCAAGACAGCTTCGAACACCCTCAGTTCCCTAACTCCTCAATCCCTTTATTCCCCCCTCACCACCTCCAACCAAGCCAACTCATTCTCAAACAGCACACTCTCAATAGAAAAACACAATTTTCGCAATCTTTGCTTATCTTTTCATCTCTATCGTTGCATGTCCGTAGTTGTTTCTGTTCTTCTTGTTTCTATTTTTTTGTTTTTTCCTTTTTTTTTTTGTAAACAGCTAAAGCTGCTATAAGGAGTTGCACTCGGAGAGGTGACGTCCCTGCCCCGACCACAATTGCCTTTGTTTGTCGGCATTGCTGGTAATATCAAGTTGGGCTATAAGCACCTCACCGCCTCTCATAAACAAGGGCAGTTTCACAGATTTTAATATGAATTTTAATAATAAATTTTGAAAAATTAATAAAGTAAATTTAAAGCTTCATAGATTTTAAAACGAATTGTAATATTTATTATGAAAAATACAAAATATAAAATTAAAGTAATTTTAAAAATAAATAAAGTACAGAACAAAAAAAGTTAATAAGATAATATTGAATGTATGATGTAGAATGAATTGGAATTCGAGTGTAATACGTTTTTTAGAAAAAGTAATAATAAACAATGCTGGTACAAATTTAAACATATGTATTTCAACTTTAAAGATTTAAAGATGAATAAAATAAAGAACAAGAAAGTTAAATATATAATTATAATAGTACATAAAATTCAGGTTTGTTAGCCTATAAATTATCCTGTTTATTATTTAGAATATTCGAAAACTTATTTAAATTGCATTGTCTTTTTTAAAATATTTATTTTTCAATTGATTCCATCGAGTGAGTTTAAAGTCTATAATCAATACTTTTAATACAGTTTTAATACATGTATCATTGAATTCTCGATGACTCTTCAAGCGGACCTCGCGACGCCTTATCATCTTTCAGCTCTCTTTTTGTTGTATATTGCTTTGCTACGTTTTATTGTTGTCATAATGTGGTGGCATGTTGCTGTTTCCTTTACCTTCACCTCGGCGCTTTCACCACCTTCGCCGCATCGTGGCAGCATACAAGTACAGTAGTTACTCCTGTTGTGCGACCTGTCTACATTTTTATTGCTTAACGCTCAGTGGCAGGAGTAGCAGTAAGAGCAGCAAGGTAGACACCTTTCCACTCCTCGACTTTTAGCCAGAGTTTACAACCTTTTTTAATGCAAACCCCGTTTGGTTTTTTGTTTTCTTTTGTTTTTTTTTTTTGTTGCTCTTTGTTTTTGCTTTTTATGCAACACAAAGGTGTATTTTACTTACCAACTTCACTACAATGTTGCCATGGTCGATGTTGTTGTTGCTGTTAGTTCTAGTTGTGCGTCAAATAAGGATATTCAATTTAAGCTCAATATACTTGCATTTTATAGTAGCTTGCATTTCAAATATATCGTTCTAGCGAAAGCTCAACTCATGCTCATGCGTTATGTTAATGCGATGCTTGTGAAACTTATTGGAAATCAAAGCAATCATACGCCACATTGGCCCAGCAGGCAAAGTACTCGATTCCGTGAGAACCATTTGACTAAGCTGCAAGAAAATGGAGTAAATCTTTCGAATATCATTTTGCATACTACATTTTATCGAGCGCAATTGTAACTTATATTGTTGCAGTGCGATATAATAAATTTTTCAGCAAATTTATTAGTTATGTTTTCAGTGATTTTGCAGTCCAGTTTCTTTGAGTGTATCAAATTCGATGGGTCAGTCATGAATATGCACTCAAGCGTCGTCAAATCCAGACTGATTGCAACGCATTACGTTTCACATTTTTGGCACTCGATCTTTTCACTTCCCTCACTCCAGACTCTTCGACCGTCTCTGTGGCTATGCTCAGTGTGCCATCTAACAGACAAATCGCTTTGATTGATGCAGTCGGTTCAGTGCATTTGAGCTGCATCTGCAGTAAGTTTACGGCTATTCCACTGTCCGGCGGTTCGGTAATTGCTTTTGGGGCGCACCTTAAAGCAAGCCCAATGCTTACATTGCTGTCTCTTGCTTCTCGGTTCTCAGTTCTCGTTTCTCGGTTCGCTGTTCCGTGTTCGTGTTCCAACAATACGCACGCAATTACCGCAGTTGGGAGCTGGGGCGCAAAAAAGTTGTTAACTCCCCAGGAGCTTGACGAAAGTTGTCATAGCTGCTGGGTCCAGGCGCAAACTTTCATCTCTAATTGCCCAAGTGGTTTTCGAGTGGCATCAGCGTCGCAAAGATGCCACGTAATAGAGCTTCCTCAGTCAAAGTTTTGTGGAGTGTGGAGTGAAGCCGCCTCCTACCTCAAGCAAACTTTTTGGCGCACACAAAATGCACAATCAAAGCTGACCGTTGGCATTATTAACACAAATGAAAATTGTGGTCATGCTCTCTCGCTCTCCACATGGCAGTTACTTATATTTCAATTTATTAGACGGCAAAGTTTATGACCCTCGACACGACTGAACTCAACTCACCTCACCTCACCATATCACCCCACTGACCAGTGCCACTTGGCCTAATGAAGTTGTAGATTAGACAAACAAAATTCATAGAGAATACTCAAACTGCATGCGTCTTCACATATGTTAAACTCAAGCCCTCAGAGAAGTGCACAAAACAGAAACACATACACACAAAAACATATTTCCTGGGAGTCCTGCATACCTGTGTGCATTTTGTGGCTTTGGCTTTGGCTTTTAACTTCTGGCGTCCTGCATTTAATTTTGCACTTTTGGACTAACAACTTTGCCAGCGGAATGCGTGAAGTTTCAGCCAAAGGATATTTCAGTTGCAACTTACAGTCTTCATCCAGAGCGGACTTTGGGAAATAAGCTTATGTTGATGACCAGCCGAAATGTACTTAGTTTTTTGTTCGTCCTTCTGCTAAGAATAAAATTTGTCTATTGGAGAAGTCCCTTAAAGTTACTGAGTTATTGTGTATTGAGTTGTATGTTAATCATTCTATTTACGAAATACTTGTCATCGGTTTGCGTAGCATTTGATCCCAAGACCTCCTCTGCATTTAGACTTTAAGAAAGAATAGTTCCCGATAGATCGACTAACTAAGCTATGAACGAAAACACTGAAAACTGGGAAAACCATTATAGGAATTTCTATGGATTACAAACATTTTGTAACCAAAATCTACCATTTTTGGTGTTATTTTGAGAATTCAGCATTTTTCAGGTAAATGATTTTAGTTTTCCAAATTTGTTCAAATGGTTTTAATTTAAAAACTCATTTTTTAAGACGAATGCTCTTAATTTTAGAAATTGGAGTTTTTTCAGTGTACTTAATTTCACAAGTAACCTTAAGCTAAAAAGTAACACAATAAAAAGATTTTTATCATTTATGCTTCTTACGATTTATTTTCTTTACTTTAATATTTTCTGCAAAATTTTTCACTAAAAATTATTGATTTTGTTGAATTTTGTAGTCTTCTGTGCACTGTTCGCCCTGATCAATTGCCAATGCCATAAATAATTACAGCTATCAATGCTTGGGGAGCATGTTGACGCCTTTTTCGGTTGCTGCTCCAGTTTTGTTCGTGGCAAATCAAAATTCCATTAAACTTTTCGGTGCGCCCGCATAATTTTGCAACATTTTGCGGTTGAACTTTACTTTTTGGCACTTTTTACATTTCACTGTGCGGCTGTGTGGTTTTTAATTAAAATTTGTTTGCTTACACAAAGCCAGAGCAACGTTTCGCTGCCATTTGCCATTCGCCATTGTTGATTGTTGTTGTCTTGCGACGACGAAGCCGAATCCGAAGGAGACCGTGGAGGAGATTGTGGAGTTGTTCAAATATGTCTGGCCGTCTAATTAGGAGCGCACATCTAGAGTGAAATTACATTACGTATACGCAGCGTGCGCCTTTTAATATTACCGACAACATTTTGACAGACAACAACAGGCGAATGGGGTGAACAGCAACATAACAAAGAGAAGGCGGTGTGGGGCGAAGCAGCGGAAAGCGTGTTGGCTAATTGAAAAAATACATTTTAATAGCATAATTTCTGACGTTGCGGCTTTGTCTGTCCTTAAAGCGGGTTCCTGATGACGGTACACGATGTGTTTCCTGCGGTTGTCACGGGTTGCTCTCGACGCAAACTTGGCCTCATTATTAAGCTGCTATCACCTGGCTTGTATCTTGGGGCTAAGATGTCACGTTCTTGCGCTAGCGATGAGATCAAACACTATTCAAATGAAATTTGTTTTTGATTAGACAATTTGTATGCTGAAATCAATGCCTCGACTTTAATAAAAGAAATTGCGTTTCGTTTCACTTATTTGGTGTTTGGGAGGCAAACGTTGCTTACAGCTAAATTAAATTAAAAATTCAATGACAAAACATTAACAGCGTCGCGTCGTCAGATTGGATTCCATCGGGGAAAACGTCTGACAGGCGATTGGATACATTTCTTATACAAAATAAGTGCAAGTACTCGAATCGACTTCGTAGCCGTCTGGTTTGACTGTTGTTGTTGTCGTTACGAATCAAATGAGGCGTCAACGGAAACGACAGCTGTTGGTTTGTGTCCTTTGGTCTGCGGTCTCAAATTTGTCAACCAACTTTCGAGATATGTCTGAGCTCTTAGACGACTCACGGACACCAACTTTGAATGAATTTCATTTTATTTATTTTGCTTTCGATCAAATTTTCGTATTTACAAACTATTGCTGAAGTTCGAAGTAGCTATATTTTTTTTTAATGTTAAGCTCTTCGACTTTAAGGAAAATAAAAACATGACTACAATTTTGCTTTAAAGTAACTGCTTGTATTTTTCATTTAGAATACATTTTTTGCGAAAGATTCCCCAACAAATTTCTGGTTTGGAATTCGCTACTCGAATTCGCAGTTTATCTCAAAGATATGTTGTGATTTCAAATTGAATTTCCTAGTTGTGCGTTTATTATTTGACTTAATTTGGATTCTTGAATTTTTGTACACTTTTAATAATAATATTTAAGCTGTAAAAACAGTATTAATGTTTTTGTTAGGTGGAATACAAATATTTGATATTCAAGCACAATTAAAGGCGGAAATACATTTGAAGTGGAAAGCAATGGCAGCAAATCTTTGAGAAACTCAAGAAGAGATGTGTAAAAAGGGGCAGAGACAGCACACAAATGGTTTCTAGATCGATAAACTTTACAAGGAGCGGCACACAATTTGTGTATTGAATCTGCCACGCCCACCAAGGAGCTATAGCATAGACAATAAATTCGAACAAAGGGCAACACATTCGTCGAGTGGCAACAAAGCGAGGCAAGTAAATTGCCAGAGACAGAGAAGCAGACAGATAGAAACATAGTGAAAACTGAAACCATACCAAATACCCAAACACCCAAAATGCACACAGACAAAAAGGCAATGGCAGCGCTTTGGCTGCGATTTGTATATAGTTAAAATGCCTTTTGGGATGGCCACTGAAGCGGCAAATGCTTTTGTGGCTGCCCCCGTCTCTCGCAAGCTCTTTTTCTGTATATTTTGCAATAAAATTTATTCATCGACGGCAGTTGCAACTTATTTTTGTGCCTGTTAATTGCCGGTCATGCCGGGACAACTTTGCATACGCAACTGTCAACTTTTGGCATTTTGGCAAACTTCACACCAGGCAGGCAACTGGCAGTGTTCTCAGGAGTGTGGTGTGTTCTTTTTTCCCTCGTTTCTCAACATACAAATATGTGGGCATCATAAATATTTTCCAGTCCATTGATTTTTGGTCGCTGTGTGGATGCTGTCGATGTTGATGATGTCGGCCGAGCGGACAGACGAAATGTTCGGAGCAGGAGGAACAGCAGCAGGCGCATTTGATATATGAGAAGTCGAGTGTGTTCCAAGCAACGAAATCTCCAGCATTTCAACATATGCTTTTCAAGTGAGTTCAAAAGCTTTTTTATGTCTAGTACGTGATTGAGAGCATGATACAATTATACAAGGTAGTCTCGTCGGAAAAAGCTGTCCGTCTTTAAACATAACAATGAGTGCGAGTGAAAGAGTCTCAGCACAGCAGTGTGAGCGAGACGACAATGAAATGCGCATTAACCCTTTGACAATGCAATTAATATTTACATATTTTGAAGCTGATATTAATGTCTCATATTTTTAAAATGTAAATTGTTTACGAACAATATTAATTATATATATGAGAATTCTCTAATTCTCTAAATGTTTTAATTCTATCCGTGTCTACGGCATACATTGCAAAATGTCATTTTGCGCAAGGGTTAATTGCAGAAAAAAATTCGTCCGCAGACAACCTCTTGCGTCGAAAAACGAATGCGTACTGACGAAAGCTTTTTCCGACGAGACTACCTTGTATAATTGTATCATGGAACGGACAAAACGAAAGTAAAGCACCCTGCAGTTCTGAGCGCTAGTTCGTTGCTGGTGAAATAAGCGCTTACCAGGAGCCAGTCACTACTTACAAAGTGGCGTCTAGCCATGCATTTCTTAATTTCCGTTTTTGTATGAAATGTCCGCAAATAGGGTCAATCGCCACCGCCTCGATTACCACGAACTAGTGAAGTAGTGCAACATATTAGGGTCAGTAAAATAAGTGCTTACATTAGACCCCATGGAACGGCCGGTAAAATAAGTTCTTACATGGGACCCCATGGAACGGCCGGTAAAATAAGTGCTTACATCGAAGGGTCGGTGAAGTAAGTACTCACATCGGACCCCATGGAAGGGTCGGCCATTATAAATTAAAAAAAGTGTAAAATTACAATTACAGTTTTTATTTAATTTAATTTTTCTTTATTTTAATAAGTCGGATACTTTTATTACTTAAAGGTTACTTGAGTTTTTATACCCGCTACCCATAGGGTAGAAGGGTATTATAACTTTGTGCCGGCAGGAAATGTATGTAACAGGTAGACCCTATAAAGCGTTAACAGCCGAGACGATCTAGCCATGTCCGTCTGTCAGTCTGTCCGTCTGTCCGTATGAACACCTAGATCTCAGAGACTATAAGAGATAAAGCTATAATTTTTTTTCGACAGATCAAGTTTGTTTCAAATTTTTGCCACGCCCACTTCCGCCCCCGCAAATCAAAAAAATCGAATAACAAGCGTAATTTTAAAGCTAGAGTTGCGAATTTTGGTATGTAAAATAATTACTATAGTAGTTATGATTTCTGGTTGGTTGCGATCAGATAAAAATTGTGGAAGTTATAAAAGAAATACTTTTGTATGGGCAAAAACGCCTACTTATAAGGGTCTTAGTTACTTTGGCTGACAATCTAGTATATTGAGCCGTCTATGTTATATTTTGAATGCGGTACTATATTGATGTGCCAAACATACCATTTGGTATATTTTTAGTATTTTTTCCAGTATTTTCGGTATATTTTCAAAATGATACCGCAATATTTTGCCTTTATTAAAAATGGGTAGCGGGTATCTCACAGTCGAGTACACTCGACTGTAACTTTCTTACTTGTTCATTATGAAGCTTACATTACTTTATAAATTATTCAAAACCATATTTATTTTTCACACTTATATCGTAGTCTGAAATAAGAAGAGAATATGTAAATGTAAATTAATACGAAAAGTGAAAATTAATTTTAAAGAGTAAACTGGATAAGTTCATCTTAGTGTTAACATAATACATTTTTATTAATGACACATTTTATTCATTAAATCTCAAACCTGATGGCAATAAAATACTAAATAATTGTTCTATCTATTATTATTGCGATTGACTGTAATCTTTTTAAATTTACTGTTTAAATATATTAATATATTTCTACAAACCTGGAATTATTTGCAACTTCTAACTAATTTTTACTTTTCATTATCAAAAATTTCAACTTCAAACTAACCGAATTTGAGGCGAATGACATTGTTAAACTCAGAAGGTAACTAAAATTTGCAGCTTATTGTTTTTGCTGCTTGTTACGCATAAGCTACCGTCAACCTCCCCTCCGTTCGCCCTGTGGCCCCCCCCTTAACGCTTGCTCTTTGGCTATGTTGTGTTTTCAGCGACACTTGATTGCTTTTATGTATGCATGTGTGTGTGTGTGTGCGTGTTTGTTGTTGCCGCTGTTGTGCGTCAGTTGGGGTTGACGCTGAAGTAGAACACCGCTCTACGAATAAGAGTTTGTGTGTATGTTTTATTTTGTGTGTGTTCGTTCGTTCGTTGTTGCCTAACGCTTTTTATGCCCTTCGAAAATTGTGAGTACTGTGTTCATAAATATTTTTGCTCAAGTTAATTGAAACATTACCAAAAAATGCTTGTTGGCAAATATTGAAATTATTTTGGCTTGCGTTTGCAAGCACATATTAATGGCCTGCTTATATTTATGATTTCTATTTTGTTACGTTCTTATTATCTTTTAGCATAAAACGATTTGTTGTAATTTATGGGATGTTTTACATTTTGTTAAAAGAGTAATATATGATGAATTTGAGCTACGATGTAAGCATTTGAAGCATACAAAGAGACCAAATATGAGCTTACTATGCCTTAATAAATAAATAAATAAATGAGAGCTTAGTTTCTTAGTGTTTTAGTTGATCTTAATAAAGATACAAATATATTTATATAAATTATTTTAGATGATGACATGACTTAATGACATGATTTAGTTATTTTATATTGTCTTGCATGTATTCAACATACATTTGGTTAGTTTATACTACAGTCTTTTTTGCTTAAATGAGGAAACGGTGATCACTAAATACTATTGTGATGAAAATTACAATCAATATATTGTGAAATACTAACACATTTGAATATATGCTGCGCGGGATGCATTCGTTCGGGTTTCACTTACATCTTTCTCATTTTTCTTTTACATTCTCTTCCTCAGGCTTATCACCTTCATTTTCTGCTGACTCTTTAACAATTTGACAAATTGATTCAGCAACATAATCAATATTTTTTGTATTTAAACCACAGATATTAATGCGTCCAGTTCTCGTCAAATAAATGTGTTTTTCATTAATCAATCGCGCCACTTGTTGCTCTACGTGAAACAATCAATGTACATAAATATGTAGCTTATTAAGGCTTAATATTAAACACTCACCATTAAGACCTGTGAATGAGAACATGCCACGCTGCTTGACGATATGATCCCATCGTCCAGGTGTATTCAGCTTTTGCAGTTTCTGAAGCAACTCTTTTCGCATTGTCTTAACACGATCTGTCATCTCACGTAACGTTTTCAACCTACATTCAATCCGTATTTCTATTAAGCAATGAAATATAATATTTTTACAGAAACTTACCATTCCTCTTTGTTTTTGTTATCGCCCAACACTTTGGCTACAACACGACTGCCAAATGCGGGTGGATTTGAGTAATTTGGGCGCACAAAAAGCATTTGTTCCGAAATTAGAGCTGGCACTAATTTTGGATCCTTTATAATCGTGACCAGACTGCCAACACGTTCATCTGATTATATGCAGATATTAGAAATGGATTGGATAAAGATACCATCATCACACATACTATATAGACCCATATTCTTAGAAAACGATTGCGCTGCCATTAACTCGATGCCTTCGTTGGCAAAATATCGAATAGCCCAAGCATCTCGGTCCGGATCTCCAGTTGCAAATCCCTGATATGCGGTATCAATTAATGGAAACAAGTTGTTCAACTTGATAACTTCTGCGACTTGTTTCCATTGCTTCTTCGTTAGATCCATTCCCGTTGGATTGTGTGCCGAACCATGAAGAAGAACCACAGATCCTTCCGTTGCCGAAGCAAGATCCACCAGGAGTCTGGACATGTCAATTTGGCGTCTTTTCTTATGCCAATAGGCATAATTTTTGAACTGCTTGAAACCGGCATGCTTAAAGATTTCCCCATGATTTTCCCAAGTCGGATCTGGAAAGCAGACAGTGCGTCGCTTCAGGCGTTTAGCTAGAAAATCAGCAGCCAATCGACAGGCGCTGGTTCCCGAAACCGTTTGTACTGCAGCTACCTGAAGATAAAAATATATTAAAGTGATAGCAAATAATTAATTTATAACGTAACTGACGCGTTTCTCTTGCAGCGCCTTGCAATCTGAGCTCAAGAGTAATTCTGTGGCAACTTTAATAAAATCTGGATTACCAGACATGGGCAAATACTCATGATTTAGTGTCAAGTCATTGACAACCTCAAATTCGCATTTTTTAACAATTGGCAACACAAGAGGCTTGTTGTCTTCGGTGCGATAAGCTAAACAGAAAAGTGGGAGGCTTTATCTTATTGTAGTTATATTATTTATATTTCATTTTCACGTTTACCACCAACACCAAGATTTACTTTCTTCTCATGTTTATCTTCCTGATATAGCTTTGTTAAATGAAAAATTTCGGCCGGAATAACTAGTTTGACATCAGCAAAGGCTGACTTGGGACACTCAACACCAGAGCTTCGCTTACGCAATGAAAAATATATGAAACTGTGCTTAGTAGATTGTTAGTTAACAATTACACGAATTACACTAATTAACACATTACTTCGGCTTGGATAGCAAATGCTCTGCTGCACACACAAACATTGTAAATATCTCAATGAAATACTGCAAAATTTTGAATTTAAAAATGGCTTTTATGGAATTCGGTTTTAATTCTTACAACTATTGTAAAACTACTTTGATTTTAAGTCTTGCCAACATATTTTGAGCTGCAGTTTAGAGATTTTCTGCATCAAAAGATTTCAACATTCCTTCAACTTGTTGTATGAAATCGGATCATTCCATCAGATTACTGAGTTGAAGAATCGGCCGTCGTATATTTTTGTGTAGTTGATGTTTGAAGAAGTCATCAATCAGGTCAAGTGATGGTCAATTTGATGTGTGTTTAACTGCCTGTCAGCTGGGGCTGTGCCATAGGTTTATTTGCCTACGATTTGGGTTTGTTTATGGCCCCAAAACTTGTACATGGCTGCGTCATACCGCTGCATTGTGTGTTTTATTCAACGGACTGGGTGAACTTGTGGTTGCTTGACTACGAGATATCCTGTAATAAATTTTAAGAAATGTAATAACTCATTATAAAGTTAAATTTTGTCTATTTCGTTGAACTAATTGAAATTCCTATAGATTATTTTATATTTAAAAGACTGCCAACATAATAGGTAAACGGTATCAATAAGGACAACAACAACTGCCGAGATAACAATAACAAAACAATCCAAATGTTTTCATTGCATGCCTGCGTGTGTATGTGTGTATAGTAAGTATACGTACTGTGTGCTGCGTTCGTTGTCTTCATTGTTTGGATTTTAGGGCTTCACATGTCAGACATTTGAGGCAAACTAACTATTTGATGGATACGATGGGGTCACTCTGGCAGAAGGAAACCGACACCAAGTCAGCCAACAATGTTGCTTCAGCGTATACAGTATTTGGGGAGCTCCTCCAATCAATTTGCCCAGTCAGTCAGTCAGTCAGCTCAGTTCAGTTAATTATTTGGCTATTTAAAATGCATTTCCATTGCCATGATTAACTGCAAATACTGCACTCAATATCGAAGCGCACTTCAAAGCTGAAAGTGAATTGCTTTCAAGTGTCTCTCTGTCGTTTTAAAATTTGATTTAATCCATCTGCGAGTCGAGCGCAATCGATTTGTATAATTCTGCAAACAGCTGAATTTTCATTTCATACACTTTTGTGTATCTATGGCAAGAAGAAAATAAGCAGAGAAAATATTCATATTTCTGTATTGCTTTCATACTTTTCATCTCTGTAATACAGAAAATGATGTAATGCAAATAAATTGTAATTTGAATAAATTGAATTATAAAATTAATTTCAAATTTATGTAATTTGATAAGCATTCAACCTTCAAGGTATGAAACATTGGTGTTCTAGTTCCCATAGGGTAAATGGTGGTAGAGCTAATCGATGCAGAGGACAACCCGTTGATTATTTAGCCAGTTGGTGGTCGTCAGTTTATCCTCGCCGATGCTGTTGAATACAATACACAAAAGCTTCTCTGCTCCCCATTCCGCTTCCCTTTAGCCTATAAAATACTTGTATCCCGTTTCCGCTGCCCATTTGTACAAACAATCGCGGCAACCGCAGCGGTGTCCCGTGTTTAATGGCCTGGTCTGGACAGGAGATTGGGCGGTGGCGGTGGTGGTGGGCGAAACAATTTTTATAAATATTGTGCACACGCACAATGAAGTAAACGTAGCTATCAGTTTTTTTTTTGCGTTGTCGTCCTTGCTCATCAATTGGCGTCTCTGCTGCTGCTGTTGCTGTTGCTGCTGTGCGTGCATTTTATTTTTTATGCATGAAGTGTAAATTAAAATTAAATTGACTGTGCAGAGTTCACGCGACGCAACGTAACGCTTTACAGTTTGCGTGGCACACGCGGCGTATGAATAATAAAACCGGCAACGATGTGCGGTACGGCAACTTTAAGTTGCCACTGACCTCAGAACGTTCCATTTATTTATTTGCATATATTTATATGACCTTTTTATTTTGTGTTTTTAATTAAGTTATAAAATATTAATTTGTTGTGTGTGTGTGTGTGTTCATATGTTGTTGTGCTGCTTTTTTATGACTGTTTGCAGCTTTATTGCAACTCTCTCTTTCTCTATCTCGCTCCCTCTCTTTCCCTTTGCCACTGCGGTTGACATGCATTTTGCGGTCGCAGTGCTGCAGCTCTGTGGCAATATTGTGCCTTCGTTCCTGGGTTCATCAGCTCCTCCTGCTGTGCGCTGTCGTGCACTGACAATGTCAGTGGCATCTGCAGACAAGGCTTCGGATCAGGTTTATGTGCGTGGCGTGGAGTTTATATTGTGTCTCCAGTTTAGCGCGCCACGGGACCCAACGCAATGCATGTCGCCATTCCTCCACATAACCGTTTTCTTTGCCTCTACAAATCTCCATCTCCTTCTACTTCATCTCCCATTGAGTTTGCTGGCATTTTACGCGCCATTTAACCCGTTCGATTTAGGTTTCAAATGCAAAACAAAATATCTACTCGCATTTCTCTGCCTGCCCGCCACCTGCCCCAAGCAGCTAAGCTGCTGAGCAACTGTTGTCTTTAAAACTGAGGGCTTCGTAATCTATGCTTCTGACTAGCAACTTGGCAACTGTTGTCAGACATATAAGAGGACGGACGTACCGTAATTTGTAATTTAATTCTTTGCTTCGTATCATGCAAAAGTGAATAAGAATTTGTTTTCGTGTCACGAATAGTTTTGCTTGAGGTGATTAGAAATTGATTTCTCAATAGGAATACCATACATAACTAAAGCAGCAGTGAATATTTCTATATTCAAATATGTGGATAGAAAATTTAAAAGCATTTAATACTACATAATAAACTTACGACATTTTTTTGATATTTGATAATTTATCTCAACCAATACATTCAATATTCATAATATTAGTATCTGAAATTTAAAATTTATTTAACAATTACATATATCATTTAATATGTATTGATACAATAATAATTGATAATAAATACAATATTTATATAACAAATTTAAAGCTCACTTAATGCTGATCTAAATAATATAGAATTTATAGATTGTTTTATGCTTTCTGGTTTTACTATATGAATTAACTTTCAATTTTTTAATTATTGATATATTAAAAGCAATAGTATCTGAAAATTGCAAATTCTCTTAACAAAGTTTTTAATATTTATGCGAAATTATTTTACTTCTGTTTTCATTTAATTGTTCTAATATTCTTAACTTCTGTTTTAATCTTGCGGCATTTGGACGAACAATACCTGTAAATGAATTTGTGTACATATTTTGGTACTTAAAAATATCACTAACTAATTTAAGCAAATATCTCCATCAAATTTTAAATGTTTTAATGCTTCAATGCTTACTTTTTTTCATCGTTTTTTTTATTTGTTCTTAAAGATAGACATATAATATTATATATATTATATAGGAAATATCTTTTGACTTGAATTGATTTACCAATAATTGCAGCTGCTTCTACTCGAAGGCTTCTGCTTATTGCGCCTGCATCAATGCACCTACAATAGTGTCTAAAGCGAGTTTGAATGAAGTGGATGCCGACAGGCTTTTCTTATCCGCATTCAGCTTGTTCATTGACAACTTTATAATCCTTTGTATCTGCTAATCCCACATCATTTCGCTCACTCTGAACCTTCCTGCTACCATATTTAATCCAACAATTCCACAACCTAACCCAACTTATATTGTGCTGGAGTTGCCTGACTGCCTGCCTGCTAAGGACTGTAACATGACAGCTGTCATATGTTGCCATTCCGTATCACATTTTATAGCACACTCTCGTAGTTCATTTTTTTTTATTTTTTTTTGTGTTGGAATTTTTTTCTATGTGAGCTTTGTTTTGTAGCGTTACGCTTTGTACTATTCTGCTTCTTATTCTCTTCACATCACATCATCACAACATTTTAACACACAACACGTGCTCTGATTGCGATTCTCACTCTCTCTTTGAGCTTTTCTCTCACATTTGCGCACTTTTCGCTTGCTCTCTCTTTGCAACGCTCTCTCTCTGGCTTTTGCTGATTGGAAGTTTACACATTTTTTAATGGCATGCTAAGCTAAAAAGTTTTTCATTTTTGTTTTTCTTGCTTCTCACACAGATTTCATTGTTTCTGTTTTGCTCTGTTTCCCATTTTAGTTGTGCCACATTTCGCCCATGACTGTGGCAGAGTGTGCAACTCTTTGTCCGTGCACCACGAGGACTCGGCTCAAGGACTGCATTTAAAAATAATTTATTGTGCCAACACACGCACAGACACACTCTCACAGAGACACATAAATAATTTGAGTATTTATTTTTGGTATAAACATACACACAGGTATTTCACTTGACCGTACGTTGAACTGTTGACCCAAACACCTGACCAGCATTGTGGTTTGGGGGGAGAAGCATTGTAGAGACGGGGAAATCCTCTTGTCAAATGACTATTTTTGTCGCTCTTCAGAAATTGTATGTGTTACACTTGGGCATTTTGTTTAGAGAGTTCTGCTTCATTTTGTTCCAACTACCAACACGATTTAGCGACCCGGCCGGTAAATGTGATTTAGTGTGGAGAAATAAAATGGCTTGGGGTATTATGTGGACAATTGCTCGTATGGGAAATTGGCAGATCCACTTTAAAAGCGCTCCAAACTGTTTTTTTTTAGTTATAAATTAGCTCTACTTACTTGTCTTGTTCAAAAAAGATGTTGACTTAGTTTAATATAACAAAAAGAATGAAAGCGGAATTTAAATTTAAATTAAACTTGAAAATTTGATTTTATTCAATTATTTGATAGTTGCAGAGAAAGTTGTATCTTAATTTAACTTTTGAAAGTTGAAGGCACTCTTTGAATACAAATTGGTCTAAATATAACAATTGTAGTTTTTCTGGAATTCTTATTATACCCGCTACCCATAGGGTAGAAGGGTATTATAACTTTGTGCCGCCAGGAAATGTATGTAACAGGTAGAAGGAGGCATCTCCGACCCTATAAAGTATATATATTCTTGATCAGCGTCAACAGCCGAGACGATCTAGCCATGTCCGTCTGTTCGTCTGTGTGCCTGTCTGTCTGTCCGTATGAACACCTATATCTCAGAGACTATAAGAGATAGAGCTATAATCTTTTTTTCGACAGCATTTGATACGTTTGCTTGCAGATCAAGTTTGTTTCAAATTTTTGCCACGCCCACCTCCGGCCCCGCAAATCAATAAATTCGAATAACAAGCTTAATTTTCAAGGTACAGCTGCGAATTTCGGTGTGTACAATAATATTATAGTATTTATGATTTCTGAAAATTTGATTGCGATCAGATAAAAATTGTGGAAGTTATTAAATAAATAATTTGTATGGGCTAAAACGCTTACTTACCAGGGGTCTTAGGTGCTTTGGCCGACACTCTGGTATATTGTGCCGTCTATGGTATATTTTGAATGTGGTATTATATCGATATAACAAATATACCGTTTGGTATATTTTTAGTATATTTATATTGTTGGTATATTTTGAAAAATACCGCAATATTTTGCATTTATTGAAAATGGGTAGCGGGTATCTCACAGTCGAGCACACTCTACATTTCTTACTTGTTTTATTTGGATGTGTTACTTCAATTAATTTAAAACAATTGCAGAAATACCTACATGAATAAAATAGAATATAATAAAGCTCCCCTTTACTTAAAATAAATTTAATACACACGCTAGACAAACTGAAAGATGCCATGAAAATATACGAATGCACATTTTAAAGCTGAAGCATCCCTCAGGATGTTGTTTGTGTTGTTTTTGTGTACTCTACTAGTTCAAATACTTAATCTAAGATTTTAAAAAATTATATATTACGGCTCTAGTCACTAACATTAACTTTTACTTTTTTAAATATGGAAGTTCTATAATTGATTATAGCTAACTTCTAGAAATGCAATTACATATTATATTATTATAATTAATTTATATATTTTCTTCCACACCATAAATGTGTTACAGTTGTAAATTTATATATGAGTTGTCTAAATCGTGTGATAATTGTCTCCATATGCTAGCAGCATGTTCATAAATGTTTCTTTCAGATTAGAACTTACAATCAGATAAATTTCTAAAAAAAAAATTTCTATACATTTTTTTATTATATTACATTTATTTGTATATGTCAATGCTTACTAATACATTGTTGGTTGATATTCTATAAACGAATTACAATGAACAAATAATAAAGTTTTGCGAAAATTTGTAAAACGTCTATTTATAAATCATTGTTTTTTTTTTTTTTTGCATATATATAAAGCTACTTAAGATTTTATGACATGTCCATCTATTTTCTTAGAACGTTATTTTCAGGTCGGCAAATCACTTGCCACTTCCTCGTTACCGAAGTCTATTGTCCATTTGGCTTGGTAAGTTTTATTTATTTTATTTTTGTTGTTGTTTCTGTATTCACATGGAAAAAGCAATTACAAATATATCAAGTTGGGGCCGTCGACATGAAATGCAGCCAAGTGCTAAGCATATCGTGGGCTTTTATACAAATATTTACACTTCGTTAACTGTCAAAGACACCGAAAGCAGTTTAAACACACACACACGATTTGATGGGTGAGGCAATGGGAAGCATTTATAAACCGCCGATTTGTATTCGTTTTATTTTGTATTTTTTTTTCGCTCATTCTTTGTATTTGCTTTTGAAAAGCATTTTATGCAAATGCCTAAAAAATAAATTTTCTGGGCCAACGCGCCGTAGAGCGCAACAAAGAAAACGAACATCATTTGCAGCCCAGGCACAGGCAAAAGCAAAAAATGTGCTACACAAAGTTCATTTTGGTTTAAGGATATTCAATATGATGATGACGCTTAAAGTGTTGGCACACAAAATTATGCTATTAAAATGCATATTCAATTAGCAGACGTCAACAAATAAGCGTGTGAACCACAAGAAGCGCAAAATTGTTACACCTTTTTGGTATTGCCGAGTTTTACAATGAGAAAACCTGGAGGAATTGAGGGGCAGGAGTCGATAGAAGGTAGAACCGCAAAACACCTGCTGAAAAATTCTTTTAATTAGCGTTGAACAAAAGGAACGCCCGCGACTGGATGGCTGGGCAAACAATGAGCGTTAAATTCTATTCAATGGCAAAACTGAAGGCAAAGCAAAGCAAAGCAAAAACATAGCCAAGGCAAAGCAAATAATTGAAGAAGTTGAGAGTTGAGTTGAGGTAACGAAAGCGCAAAATGCGCTGCACGGTGAATGGAGAATGGTGAATGGGACAGACAAAATGGCAGACAAGAACAATAATGAGCTCAACTTCTTTTCCGGCTTTTGTTTCCGCTTACAGGTTCTACTATCGTCATATACTCGCATGTATTTCTGTCGATGGTCACGAAACGTGAGCCGAGAATGTGTCATCATTGCTTGTTCATGACGGCAATGATGATGATGATGATGATGATGATGAGGATAACGATTATGATCCACGTTTCACATTCCCGTCAATGTCATTTGCGATTTGTTGTCGTTTCTCTCTTCGGACCGTTGATTGAGCTCAATTGGCAGCTAGTACTTATAGCGGCTATTGATTAACATTTCGTTCAATTTGTGTAGAGCTTAGCTTGTCTTTTAGTTTAACTACAATTGGAAACAAAAATGACATATTTTTGTAAATAGATAAATAAATTTGCTAAATTGGAATGAATATTATCATTTTAAAAAATAATTATTTAAATGTGATTTGTCGATTTATAAATTATGTTTTAAAATTTTGCATTTTTAATATATATAATAATGTAATTTATTCATTGATTTTAATTTCATATGATATACATTTTGCGTATTATAATTTTATTAAAAAATATTTTGCAATTTTACTTATTGACTTTTATTATATTTTACCGAATCAAAATAGTTAGAAATTGTACATCATAATATTTGAAAATATTTCTTACAGTTTAGTTTATGAATTTATAAAATCAGAGATTCTAATAATATATAAGATAGTAACATATTTAATGTAAAAAATTTCCTTAAAACACTTCTAAATTTAAATTGATTTAAAATAGCTTTTCATATTTATTGCTTTAAAGATGTAAAATCAGACATTTCAATAATATCAACAATTATTAAAATGAAATAATATATTTAGATTTTAAATATTTTTTAAAGTTGATATAAATATACAAAATAATTTAATTAAAATAGATTTAAAATAATTAATTTTAATAATTTCACTTTAAGACTGATTTCCACCTCAAAAGCAATTTGCAGTAAGTTGAGCTTTGCAGCTCGCAGACATTGGAATAAATGGCCACGCCCATCAACTTACGCCCACAACTTGAACGCCCCCAAGCCAGTTTGCCGGTATAAGCATTTTGTAATTTCAATATAATTTTGTTGCCACACGTATTAAGTATACGACGCATTGCGCTTGTGGTATATTTGTGTTTGCCTATAGCGTGTAAGCATGTGTGTGTATGCGAGTGTTTTGGCTTGTCTTATGTATTTGCTGCAGCTGCCTTTGTTTGCTAATATAATATTTTGTAGCATACTTTAGCAGCAGAGGCAAAAGCAATGTGGAAAGGGGAATTTTTCAACTTACGAGTATTTTGTGCTTAGCTCTGCAGTTCAGTCAACTTTTGCTTGGCTACCTGTGCAAAGAACCGTGTCTAGACGTTGCACACGTACCATAAGAATCTCCTCTCACACACACACACTCGCACACACACACACACACTTTCGCCTGCAACTGTTCTTATGTATAAATATTGAAAGAAACACATGCAAAAGGAAAAGCCACAAGGAAAATATTTAATATGATAGACGCACAAAACCCTTTTCAATCTTTTGCAGCTGTCCTTTGGCTCTACTTTTGCCCTGAGTTCAACTTTAGCTTTTGATACGTTGCTGTGGCAATTTAACATTAAACATAAAAATGATAACAAATTCTTGCTTGCCGCTGTTTTGAGATTACAAATTACGACACATAACCCGTGGCCATGGCCACCGACCACACAGATAGAGAAGGAGAGAGAGGGAAATGTATTTGTATTAAGAGTGCGAGTTGTATCCAGAACTCAGAGTAATCGCTAAAGCTGAAGCTGAAGCTGAGGCAGCGCTGTAGCAGAGAACTTCAAACAATTGCAATTATATAATGAGCACAGAGTTTACCCGCTTAGCCGCCAACAAATGTTATACAAATGCACAAGTGTGGGTGTGTCAAAGCGTGTGTGTTGTAGTTTGATTGTATGTTTAATTTCTTAAGTGGGCTGCTTGTAAATTGTGTGTGTAATTCAAAATTACCTCTTATTTGCTATTATGAAACCGCTTTATCTATAAACTCTCATAGTTTTGAATAAGGGTAATTCTCGTGTAAGAAAGTCGCCTGTGGTGCTATCAAAAGTGAAAAAAACAAATACCAAAACATTATTTTTGTTGAGTAAAGAGCTGATTACCACTTTCATTAGAGCTAAAATTGATTTTGACAAAACTTACCTATTTTAAAATAATTTAAAAAATATAAGAGCTGACCTAAACCAATAAATAAACGATTTTGTATATTTTATCGTAATGAAGAAAAAGTCCCTAAAATTCATTTTAGCTCCAAATATTGAACTTATCCACAGCTATGCATTTTGCAATAGTTCAAGAAGATCATATAATATAAAGATAAGGTGCATACAACCAAAAATTATTCTTTCTTACCGTTGTAAGTTTGTATTTACTTAAACTATTGTAAAAGGACACACATACACCTACACATATCCACGTTATGCTCTCTCGGTTATTCCAACTCTTTCTTGATTTTAGTTATGTATTAAGGTATTATTCTTTTATCTCTTTTGAGACTCTGTTCTGACAAATAAATAATTAAGAGCGATCAGTCTTGATCGAAGAGTTTAATAAAACGCACGCACAGAAATCGAAAATTAATCACTTGCTCTCTAATTTGAAACTTAAACATTCATTTTTGTTTCATGGTTATCATTGATTAGTTCTTAGATATTGCATACATTGTATTTTTGTAGATTTTCTTTCAATCCTTTTTTAAATTTTGTTTTAAATCTATTATTAATTCAATTACATTGTTAAGCATTTAACACTTTTATTTTAATGACAGCGTTTTATATTTAATTGTGAAATACTTAATTTATTTTGAAAATCATTTTATTTATTTATTTATTTTTTTTTGGGCTCAAACCAATATATAAATGAATCTTCCTTATAATGTTTATTTTTTTATAAAAAAAATAATGGTTAGATTTAGAAATAACTCTTGAAACTTTTAGTGAAATATAATAGTGTTGTACTTCTAGCTGCTTGTCTCTTACAACTTTCATTAAGTCCCTCGCACGCTACTTATTTATGTTTGCTTTTTTAGTTTATCAGACGAATTTCCTGGGGCAATTTTTAAGACTTTGGGTGTTAGGATGCGGGATTTGCGTTGAGGTTGGGTGAAGAGGCGTTTGGGTCGCGTAAAGTTTTGCAAAACTATCGGAAGTCGTTAACGCTTTCACACACACACACACACACACACAACCAGTAGCAAGGGAAGAGAGCAGTGGCAATGCCAGACCTGCAACGCCCACATAAATGTGGTACAGCAGCCTTCATAGCTGTGTCTCTCTCGCACTCACTCAGTCACCTCCCCCTTCATAGTGAGCTGCCATGTTTGATTTCTCGCTTTATATGTAGGCTAACTTGTGTTTGCCACTGTCACACAGTTGAGTGTGTGGGACACCCCGCCTTAACACTACACACTCTGCTCCTTCCCTCCCTCCTCTTCTGCTCTATGGTCAAAGCACGCCCACAAATGTTGGCACATTAATTAATTGAAATGCTGACGGCCATGAAACGGCGTCGGTCAGTGGGTGCTTTGAGGGGCAGCAAAGTGGGGTGAATACTCTGAGAAGTCGTGTGTTTTGCACGCTTGTTAGTTTAACTAGCGCCTGGCAATTAAACGAAAATTAATTATGCTACCTAACATTGAAAGCAGCCCAAAGGCAAATCGCAAAAATGCGCTGCCCTTGAACTTAGCCCCATCCAGAATTAAAATGTAGCCAGTCAGACCCCCCGAATAGCACAGCTTCTATTCCATGATCCAAGCGGGAAGCCAATCAGCTGCCATTTTTATGTTGTCTAGGCCAGCGGAAATGTGCGGCCAGTCTCTGTGTCTTGATGACTGTCTATCTGCTTTATCGCCGTCTCTTTATATCTCTCGCTTGTGTCGGCTAATGCCTACTTAACTTTGACTTTGGTGATAGCACCGACCGGACTTAAATCAATGCCACATTTTTCTTGTCCAAGGTTAACAGTGTGTGGCGCATAGTTTCCTAGTTTCAAGTGGCGCCGCAAACTCATAATTTCGCCTCCATTACATTCCGAAAAAGCCTTGGCGTGGCGCAGAAATCATTTCTCATTATTCATTTTTGCCATAGAATACCATCAATCAATTTCATGCTGCCTGAAGATGTAAAACTGCTTAAGTTACGTTGTACTTACATTTCACTTCACAGACTTCCATGGTATCCAGAATTCGCTTCTATTTTATTTACGCCCTCCAACTCGCTTTTTTTTTTGTAAGCGCAAAATGTGCGTCTCTCTGTGTGTGTTTGAATTTGCCTAAAAAGTCAAAGTCAGGCGAGCATAAACTCATTTCGATGCCCTGCATAGAAAAGGTTGCTTAGGGTAGTCGTGTGCAAAAATCGCATAATAAGATCTCTGAAGTAAACTCGTCCAATTATTTGGGTTTCCCTTTTTTTTGAGAGAATTTAGTTTATCTTTTTATTGATAAACGATATTCTGCAAAATTGTTGAAGTTAAAGTTGTTTACATTGCACGATAATACACGATAATACACGGACATTTCATTAAATGCAAAAACTTGTATTTATCTAAAATAAATAATTTCGCAGTTTACTTTTAGCATAAGTATTTAGTAATGAAATTGTGTACAGTATGTATTTTTCTAACATTTATTGAAATGTTTACGCTAATAGTGTGCTTAATTATTTTTTTCTCTCATACTTTTTAATACTTAGTAAAATGTGCAGATTATTGCATGTTTCTAAATTAATTAATGTTTATTTAAATAGTGTGCTGCATATTTTCTTTGCAAATATATTATATTTATTTTCATCATATCTTTGCTATCTATCTGTATTGTGGTCATATTCCAAAATAGATTTAATTTCATTTCAATATTAGACTTAATTTTTTTAAGTTTATCTTTTCACTTCATATCTGTATAGTCTAATTATTTCGTTTTTTTTTTTCTGATCACCCTTCTTTGCTTTAGTACAACTTTTTAGTAATGAATAATACATGAGTATTTTGGTTCAATTTTATTCCTACTTATAATTTTATTTTTCGAATTTTTAGTTTTAATTGGTTTTTAATTTTGTTCCAATTTTATGTGTTACATTTTTTTAAATAAAAAATACATAGAGTTTTTTTCACATTCTAATGACAAACCTAATAAATAAATAGCTTATTTTCTTGACTGTCAAGGAAGTCGTAGCGTAACTCGCAGTTTTAGCATATCCTCGGTTTTGCATTTTACAAGTTTCTGCTTAATTTCGTCGTTACGCTTCGTTAGAATCTTGCTGTCCGCCAAAGTCCACTCCGTGGACTTACCGCTTGGCCTGGTCAATGCTTCCTAGACCAGCGTTTTTTTTTATTATTTTGTTGTTTTTTTTTTTGGGTGTGTGTTTGTGCTTTGTGGCTCGTCCGTTGCATTGGGTCAACATTTTGATGATTTATGCGCTGTCGTGCAGTGTCATGAGCCCAATTAACATTTTGGACTACACAAATTTTCAACTTGAGATGCTTTGCCTTTTTGATGTCCAAAGCGTAAAGGAACTTTTTGTCAGCTACTCTCTAAAGCATAATTTGATTGCTAAGCCAAGTTCCGGGCAATGCACTTTTCGAATGGAAAACTTAAGCCGCGTAACGAGTGCAAAAGATTTTCATAATGTAATTTGAAGATGATTGTATAATGGCTGCGATTTTACTTTATCAAAGAGAGTTCTCAACTAATCAATTAGCTGTAGTTTTAGGCATGTTTTGTTGAACTGTCGCCAGTTATTCTCAGGTGCTCGCAAGGTATGCACTTTGGCCTGGTAATCGCAAAAGTCGACTGATAGCAGCAGCAACATGGATAATGTGCATACTTAATGAATGGCTGGGAAAAGGGCAGCCTATATAACGAAGTGGGCGTGCCATAGACGCCCCCTTTATGCGTTTATGTTTAATCTGCTGTTAAGCCGAGAGGAGGAGAAGTAGAAGAAGCTTTTGCCTCGAGTCGAGTCGAGAGTCGACTTTAGCAATTTAGTTTATTTATAGCTACCAAAATATGAGCACCAAAGTTACACACATTTTCTTGTTGTTGTCGTTGTTGTGTATGTGTGTGTGCTGACACATCATAATTTGGTTGCTGTTTGTGAAACTGTGAGGAGAGAGAGAGAGAGAGAAAGATAGGTAGAGTGGGGAATTACGTACAGTACGTATCCAAGCATCAGCCTTGTGCTCATGTTTCCAGTTCATGTTCTAATATTTTAATGTGTGAAGCGACAACTGCTGCCGTTGTCGTTGTGCCAAGAACACCTCCCAAACACACACACACACCCCCATATGCATACGACCCATATAAATCACAAACATTTTGATAGCATTAATTTACGTTACGGCTCTTATATCATTCCAATATGTTTTCAAGTTGATCACATTTGATATTTGCACACATAAATTTCAACAAAGTACATTTTGAGAGGCATTTCTTCGCTCAGCATTTGCGTCACTCTCAAAAGTGATGTGAGTGAAATGGCAAATGGAAAATTGAAAATAATAATGTGTGTTGCTTGTAAATCGAAAAACATCTCTCTCAAGTCTCACAATTTGTAATCGACTTAAAGTAGTGTTAATAAAGTGAGTTTTAGTCTGCATTTATCCTATGGCATAACTCGACTCATTCAATTAAAAGTGCGGTAAATTCAAACACCTAGACGGACAGACAGCCTGTGGTGCTAGCTCAAAGCTTCCTTCAAAAGTTCTCAACATCAAACTGTCAGTTGGCAAATTTGCAGTGGGCCAAAAGCCAAGCAGAGCTGAGCTGAAATACAATTAAAACCCAATTGAAGCAGCAAAATTCTAAATCAGAAAACTTATCGGTTACCTTTCTGGCAACCGAAACTGAACTGAAAGTCATACAGAGTCAAGGCAAGACAGAGCAATAGGCAGAACTGAAGCCACAGTAGTTCGTAAAGTAACTGTTGAATTTTTGGTCAAAAGATACGCCAATAACAGAAACGAGTCTACGCACCTTTGGTAAATACACACTCAATCATCGGCGCAAACACTCACACACTCAGACACAATCGAAAGATCTGTGGAAGGTAGAAGGTAAAGTTCTCTGGGCACTTTGAAAATGAAGTGAATGGTTTATTCAAGTGTGTCTGTCCCTAGAGGCATCGAATGCGATTGCATTTGGCATTTGCTGTGCTGGCAAATGCATTTGCAATTCCAAACTAGTTTCAATTGATTAAGTTTCTGGTTAATGGATTGTTTACATATTTAAGCAGGCGAAGTCTGGGCATAACTTTTGCCTATGTAACAGTTCGAGCATCAAATCTATGGCCAACACGTAGCTCCACTTCTCGCTGGGCTAATCAGAAATGCAGACTACGAATTTTTCGTGCGTGTTCCGCACAACAAATCTAACACTAAATTCGCCGAATAGTCGAAAATATTAAGCTCAAATTTAAGGCAGTTCAAGGAAATGTTTTATTTTTAAATCACAGTCGCTCGTTTTCCAAGAATTACTGAATTACTTGTTTTAGTTTCAACCACAAATATTTACAACTGAAATGTCTGCTACCGCAAGGCATTGAGTTTCCTAAAATAAAAAGAAAACGAATTTATGACATGTTTGCTTGCTTTTGTGCAAGTTAATTGTGAATAATTATTTGCTTATGCCATAAAGCAGATTAAAAAACTTTTGTTTTTAATTAGAAGCAGCCTGAAAACAAAAGATGCCGCCCCCAACACCAACACTAACACCAACACCAACATCAACAGCACCAGCAGCAGAAACTGTAGAAGCAGCAGACTTTAGCAACTTTACAAACATTTTTCGCGCATATAAATTACCCAAAGAGGCCAAAGACAAAAACACAAAGAACGAGACGGAGACAGAGAGAGCGTATAAAATTAAAGTTTTGTACGCCATTTTAATGCAAATCTTTCGCGCACAAAGACAATACGCGACGTATGCGCAATAAGCGACTGAAAATTACGCATACGCCCCGTCGTCGCATATGTTGTGTGCCATTTAGCATTCAAATTGTGGCCCTTCAAGTTCTGTTTTACAAGTCTTCAAAATCACCAATTAATTTGATTTTAATTAAGTTGCTTGTGCTTATTACATTCTACATGCAACCGAGTGTCAAGCGACAACTTGAAATACCCATTTGCTGCTTAACATTTCAAAATTAATTAACATACCATTTACATAGTCACACGTTTTTCTTTCTATTATATATTTGCAGGTATTCTGCTACAGATTATTTAAAACGTTATGATATTATTATGTGATGCGCATTTCGATAATTTTGCTGGCTTTCAATAATTAGTTGATTGTTTTTAAACGCGATGAATTTCGGTAGTAAATTGTAATTGTAACATTGAATAATTAATTAAATTTGTTATTTTTTAATTTCATTTTATTTCACATTATTATTATTCACTCCCACACACATACACAAGCACATTTCAATTAGTGTCGCTAAGCGACTTATGAATTTGTAACTGTCCAACCAAATTAGTTGTTCAATTTGGCGGCATTTGCAAATTTGTCGCTTATCGTTTTTATTGTTTATGTTAATTTTAGCTCATTTAATTTTACTATTTTCCGACCCGGCATATCCAAATGCTTTGAATGCTCTGATGGTTTGTGTTGTGTATTTTGTTGTGGTTGTCGCATGCTCGTATCTGTGCATCGAGCACATTAAATGCGGTATGCAAATGTTGCGCCATTTTGCTCGAAAATCCCCCGTTCCTAAATATGCCTCTAATTAAGTTTTCATGAATTCCAACATTATATTCTGCAGGGCATGAGCTCTTATCGAGCCGCACTAAACGAGAGGATTTGGTTGGACCCTTAAAATATATGTATATTCTACTCGTACTCTGTGGCAGCTGTGTCAAATTTACAAAATGTTTTTCGTATCTTTCGCCAATGACTCTGAAAGTTTTGATATGCGCTTTTAATACCCTTTTTCATTTAAGATATTTGATAAGTTTTAGAATTAATACAGTCAACACTTAAATCAATATATTATTTAATTTAAATATTGTAGTTTTAAATTATATAATATTTAAGTTATATTATAATATGTACCCGCTATTCTTAGGTGAAGGTATATACATTCTTGATCAGTGCCAACAGTCGAGAGAATTTAGCTAAGTTAGTCTATTCCTTTCTCCGTATGAACACGCCCACCTATTTGAATGTAGTACTACATTTACGGTATATTAGTTGGGTATATTTTAAAATTAATACTGCGCTGATTTGTTATCATTAAAAATGTATAACGGGTATTTCACAGTCCAGCACACTTGACTGCAGCTTTCATACTTGTTTAACTTGAATGAGATTGTAATTTAACTTTAACTCACTAATTAAACGTGTCTTTCAATAGAATTTCTTGTTGATTTCTTCAGATGGAGCTAACTTTCAGTTGCTTACATTTTATAAAACGATATTTTATTAAAAATAATGTGATTTATGATTCAGTAAAGTCTAACTAAATGGGTTTCCATTAAAATATGTCAACTGCTAGCACTGTCCGCTCAGGTTGCTTAAAATTCTACCCAAAGCCACGTTTAAAATGCTTTAAATTTCAAAAGTAATTTGTATTAAAAAGAGGTATGTAGATTAAACCTTGACGTATTTTATGTGCCGTTTGTTTAACACTAAGTGATTCTCACAATTAAATTCACCGGAGAACTGAGCCAAATTCGCGCTGTCTCTCAAAGTTGCTCTCATTATTTAATTTTCCATGTCTGCTGACAAATGTCAATGCTGGTTGCCATTGGATGGCTGCCTCAGTTTCATTCTTTACAATCATCGTGCGTCAAGGGAGCTGACATCAATATGGAACGAATTGAGGTGCAAAGCGAAGCACTCGCTGCTGATGCAGCTGCTAACAATGCACATAAATCCCGAGCAGAATTCAGTAATGATGTCAAGGTAGTCAAGGGCTGAAATCGTTATGAATCGTGTCGTTCCATAAAGGAACTGCGTGAATTGCTTTCGAGCTTTGCAAGTTATTTTGCAATATGCAACAGTCGAATACATTTCTCGCACAGTTGAGTCTAATATTTAAATATGCGAAAAGTTTCGCCCTTTTGACAGCTGCTTGGTTATATTGTTACTTTCCTCAGTTCGTCTCATAAATCTGCTGCAATTGAAATGCTGTAAATAGAAATCTTCAAAATAAAAAAATATACGCACTTGTCAAGGAAAGTGAGGCATTCCGGGCTTGGACCATCTCTTCTTTTCCGCTCCTCCGTTCTTTGCCACTTTGGCAAGTCATTGAGGCGGCTCGTGTTGCTCCCTGCGCTCCCCGCTGGGTATTCCCTTCCTTCGGAAACCTGCATTTCCGGTCACTAATACAAGTCAAAGTACAAAGTTGGTTGGTTGGCTGACTTCACTTCACTTCACTTCACTTCAGTTCGCTTCTCTCTGTTCGCTTATAATGCAACGGCACTTAGCCAACGCCATTTTGAAAGGAGAAGAGCCTGAGTAGCAGGAAGGTGTGTGGGTTTAGTTCGCTTTCTCTATCTCTGACTCTCTCCGTCTGTGTGTCTGTGTGTGTGTCGCCGTGCCTCGCTGATGATTTAAGTGCACTTTGATGCACATTTTTCGTTGATGCTGCTGCTGCAGCTGCCCCAGATAATTTAATTAAATTATACGCTTCCTTACGTGCATTCGGGACGAGAAAAGGGAGACGACGGCGACTGTTGGGCGGTAGGATTATAAGGTATGGGCATGCTGAGAAATTGAGGCAGGTTAGGTTCAGTTTAGGGCGTGTATCTCTCGTATTTTAATAAGGTTTGTTGGTTAGCTTGTTTTGAGGTTGAGCTGAGTGTAGTTTTGGTTTAGTTTTATGCGCTGCCGAAAGGCTTTGTACGTCTGTGAGGCTTTGGGGGTTAAAGTCATTTGGGTTAGATGAAAAGAGGACAAGAGTTGACTGTGATGATGGTTCGCTTGCTAGTGAGAGTATGCAAGAATCGCAGTTCTATACTAGCAGATAGCAGACGAGGCGTATACTTAATGGCTTATGTACGTTGCCAGACAGGCATCACAAGCAGCTTTGAAATGGCTCTGTTTTGACTACTGTTCAAATAATAATAAATATTCAGTTAATCCAACTAGGATAAAGGTTAAGATTATATATATTTTTAATTTTTTGATAATTAAAACAATTTATTAGCAAAAATAGTGTAGCAAAGATAGTGTAGAGGAAAAGGCATTAGGCTTTAGTAGCATTTGCTCCTTAAACTACATAAATTAATGAATGTATAAATGTAAGGAATTTTATATGTGGCAAATCAAATCTCCATTTATGCACATTATCATAGCACAAATTTATTATCTTATTTTCCGAGTATGTGTTTATTATTATTCAAAGTCTTCGTAAAACTCTGATAGCACATACAATTCTTTGAAATTGATGGTTGTTAGCATTCTATGCTCATTAAAAAGAAAGAAATAGAATATGTATTCGATACTCGATCTTTTCGACAGCATATCTTGTAGTGAAGTACTCTCAAATAAAACGATCTTCCTTGTGTTGTTTGGTATTTTAAATGATCTTTACGCATACTGTTGTCTCTTTAGTCTGAAATGTTGTTCGCTCAATTATCAAATTTAACACAGAAGCAGTTCTGACTTTCAACTACATTTTATGATGCCTCCAACAAGTTATAAAGTCGACCGAATGAAATTTTCGAGTGTTGTGCCCGAAAAGAAGTGAGCGAGGGAAAAGAGGACGGACTATTGCCAAAATCCTTTTGCCAGTGGTTGCCATTGCCTTGGCGAAAAACTGTTGATGTTATTCATCAACGTCAAAGTGATGACATTGTTGTTGCATTTGTTGTTTGCTACTGATGCTGCTGCTACTGCTGTTGCTGGTGTTGGTGCCGCGACATGCGGCTGTCAGCGTAGCGACATTAACTGGTAACTGGCAACTCGCAACTCGCAACTGGAAAATGCCAGAGCAAGCGTGGCTAAAAGTAGAGCGAAATGCCATTGCAGAAGCCACAGCAGGCGACAGTCATCAACAACATCAGGAGTCGAGCAACATAATTTTTAGTGTCGCATTGCAAAGAGAAAATAACGAGAAAAAAAAAAGAAATTACAAAAAAAAAACAACATTGCCGAAAAACATTTTTAATGCACCAAAAGTCATAATATTTTCATATTTCACGCTTGATGCCGCATTTTCCAGCACGTGCATGTCGCTCAATGTATCCTTAAAGTGGTAAATGTGATACACAAAAGTTGCCCAAAATTCACTCAACAAATGTGGAAGCTAGTTGCTTGCTCGGTTTGCTGTGTCTGAACATGGAACAGGACATGAGGTAAACAACAAGGCAAAGTTCAGGTTGAAAAATGTCTTCATTTTCGTAGGTTCCCAACACGCCTAGCGCAGTGACTAAACGAACACTACACAGAACACAGAACAGAGAGCACAACACAACACAACACAAGCAAAACACAAAAGGCAGCGACAAACAGAGCTGCTCCAAAACATATTTACATAAACAGAAGCATTTCAATGATCTTTCTCCTAGCAAGGTTACTTGATTACTACACAAGGTTTGTGGACTTAGAATTAATATTTTAGAAAAGTAAAAGAAATTTAGAAAATTAAATATCGACAGAAGAATGAAATGCTGCATAAGACATGAATTGTAGTATAAAAAAATATTTTTGATTCAAAATTTATTTGAAAATTTAAAACATATATTTTATTCCGAGGTTTATTTTGAATTTTTGCAGTCATTTGTATATACATATATCTAATTAAAGAAAAATTCGTTATTCATACTACTTTTTACATATAATTTTGAATATTTTTTTTTTTTATATTATATAAAATTTGTAAAAGTTTGGTTTATTTATTTGAATGTGTTTAATAATATTGAAATTACTTTTTCGAATAAATAATGTGTATATAATTCTTATATATACATATTAAAACTAATAGTTTAATAAAAATATATATCTTGATATTTAAAATAGGTTTTTTGCAATCTTTGATATATTTCAAGATATATTCAAATGTTGCTCAGTTGATTTTTAGTACTGTTTATTTAAAAAAATAAAATCAATTTAATTTGCTTATATGAATGACATTCAATTTACTATTTAGGACATTTAATCGATAAATATGACTCATTTCGCATATCAAAAGACTTCTCTCTTGATTACTTAGCAGTAAGAGTATTTATTATTCGATAATGTTGAGCTTGATCATTGTGGTTTTGTTTTTGTTGCGGCGTTTGCCTTCATCAGGTTAGTGTTTAACCTCTGCAGTGCGCTGCAGTCCACTCGAAAAGTCTTTGACTTGGCGGCCATCCTCCCTTCACCGTTCACCGTTCACCGTTCACCGTCCTCCAATCTCTTTGCACCGACCACCATCGAGCATGGTGGCCAGGTTTCATGCAGCATCAACCAAGCAGCCAAGCAAGCAAAGCAGTCAAGCAGCAGCCAGTCAACCGGTTGCCTCTGTGGCCACGCGTCCTTCGTCCTGCGTGCTGGCATAGCTTTTAACCACTCGTTTGCTCTTTAACGCGTTAACGGGTTAAGTTGCCTATGTGCTATGCTCTCACTCCACACAACACCCGCCGATTGTTGCTGTTGCTTGGCTCGAGTGCTGCTTGCGGTGGGTTTTTATGTGTGGCCATCAAAGCAACGCCGTCGTCATCAAGCAAACAAGAATTTTCGTTGGTGCGAGAGTATCCCAGGCTCACGTGTAATTAGTTGGCGCTGACTCTGTCATAATTGGTTCAACAAACACACACATACATATGCAAGCCAAGATACCGGGGAAATGCGCTGGAATTTGTCGCTTTTATATGTATGTTTTGTGGTTAAATTTTAAAGTCATTTAGCGGTGGCCCAAAGCTACCGCAAAAGCCGCCTCAACTTGAAAGTTTTTGTGCTAATCGACGGACATTATGAAGTGGACCCATTTCGCATTCCCCTTCTACACCGCTTCCTCGAACAAATTGTGAAATAAAAATTAAAAAAAAACAACTAAGAGAGCACACTCGACGTTGAGATACCCGCTACCCGTTTCTAATAAAATAAAAACTCTACGGTATTAATTTTATAGTACACGAATTAATATGCCAAAGGCTATATTTTATATTTTAGAAAAGTACTACATGCGAAATATACCATAGAGTACAAAATATACCAGATTGTCAGCCAAAGCAACTAAGATCTGATTGCAGTTGGCGTTATTATTGTACCAAAAATATAGTTTCAAAACTACACTCGATATGTGATTTTCGGTGATTTTCGTAAAGTGGTAAAAGTCTTAAACAAACTTGATCTGCGTGCAAACATAACATCTTTTTTCAAAATTTAATTAAACTTGAGCTCTTGTAATCTATGAGATTAAGCTCTTGATAGGAACAGACGAGATCGACCTTCTATCCTATGGGTAGCGGGTATGAAAAAACATTTGTATAAGTGTATTTTTTTTTAGTTTATGCTGTTGCTGGGGGACAATTTCATTGGCCGGCCAACAACTGCAGCTACTTCAATTTTATCCGCTTTCATTTGCAGACGGCGGGCGTGGTTTAATTCTGACAGTCAACGACTACTCTGCTCACTGCCCTTCTTGTTGATAGGCATAGTTTTTTGTTTTCATAAGAGATGCGCTTGCTGTCGTCCTCCTGATGTTCCCCCAACTTATGTCGCATGGCCTGCAGTTATCAACTGCATTTGTTTTTCTTATTTTCATTTTTGCTGTATTTTTTTGGTAACTTATAAAGGCGCTTTAATTTTCATTCCACTGATTGTCAAACACTTGGTCGACTGATTATGATTTTGTTATTTATGTGAAATGAAACAGCTTTAAAGATCTTTAATTAGTTTTCACCTAAAAAATTCAATTACCAAACACTGACTTTAAAAAATTTCTGTAAACTTAAACTGCAAAGTTTTGTTCGCACATATTTAAAGCGACAAGAAATCAACAAATATTTTGTGTTTTTTTAGCATCAGCCTAAAAATATAAAACTTATTGCATTTACAATACGCAATAAAAATAATCCACTTAGAAATATAAATTCAATTGACAGTAAATAAAATTTTATATAATCTTATATTTATTTTTGATTTCATATAAATAATTTATATTGTAATAGCTTGTAATAATTCTAAATATCTTTCCATTTATAACATTATTTTTGTAACTATAACAAATTATGACTGTAAAAGTTGAAGCTAAATTCTTTCGACTTTAATGGCTTTAATTTGGATTGGTTTATGGATGTTCAGATTCAGCTTTTGGTCTCCGCATAGAAACCTGTTTTAGTAGTGTGATTTTGTTTTTGCGTTTTTTCTTGGTTGCGGCATTTTTCTTCATCAGAAGTTTGTCATAATTTCGTGTGGATGGCACGTCGCGACTCCTCGTCTTTATCCACAAACTCCGGCTCGTCTGCATGCGCAACTTCATTCTCGTCAGCGTCACCATCACCGTTCTCGTCTTTGTCCCGGTCTTCATCCGTGTCCGCGTTCGCGTTCGCGTGCTGGCCTCATCCTGTCAGTGTGATAACTCCTTTTCGTGTTAAACATTTTCAACTTGACTGCAGCCTCAGCTGAGTATATGTTTTGTATTATGCGGCAGCTGTCGACTGTGGACACACACTTGCACTCACACTTACACTCAAAGTCGCACTCACAGTCAGAGCTCACACTCACATCCAGATGTGGGTTTGGTCACACTCTCAAGCGTCCGTTGCATGCCTCATCGTCGACGACGTCGTTGTGGTAGTGCTTGGTGGCATGTATCCTGCAGCCTGCATCCTGTATCCCAACTGCGACTCTTTTGGAGTCAACTGCATGTCAGTTAGGTTTGGGCTTCAGCTTCAGCTTGCGCCTGAGCTTGTGTTCGTGTGTGATTGTTTGGCTCGAGTGTTGCAGCTGCCTGCGTTTGATTACAATGCGCCTCATGTTTGGAGTTGTGCTTGCTTTCTCGCTCTCTCTCTCTCTCCCTCTCTCTTTCTCTCTCTGTGTGTACACGCCGCGCCACGCTGGCATCGTTTGCACTGATAACACGTTAAGTGCGCTGGTTTATCCCGCAAGATAATTTGGACAAGTGTCACCTCTCGGATTTTCACGCGCCGGACTGCTGGAAAAAATGAAAAAGTAAATCCCCCAAAAATACTGCACACACAAAACGAACAAACGACAACGACGACGGCGACGACGGCGACGATGACAACGATCGCTGCAAATGCCGCAACTTTTGTGAAATATGCACAAAATTTGTTGGTAACAAGGTTTAGCTAACTCTCCTGGCCAGCTGCAAATGCAACTCCAGCTCCAGCTTCAGTTGCGAGTATATTGTGTCTGTTGTCTCGCTCTACACAATTTTATTTTTTGTGTGGTATTTCCATTATTTTCGTTGCTGCTGCTGCTGTTGGCGCGTCGAGTTTTTGTTGCATACTTTTCGGGGTGGTGCACGCGTAATTGGCGCTTGGTTGCTACTTCGAAATGCTGTGGCTTTTAAATATTAGTTTAGACTGACAGAACGGAATCTCTGGCCATGTGGTTGGCAGCCGTTAACCTGCGGTTTGCAGGTGCAGCAATTACGGTTACCGAAAACCAGCCACAATACCGGGTTACCCCGAAAAAAAACAACACACATTAAGGTGAGAAGATTTGCGCTAAGCCGCTGTGATATAAATTCATGTTTTAATCTGCTAATAAGCTGAGAAATAGTGCATCAGCAAACTAGAATATATTACGTATACGTTACGATGACATTCTACCATTAAATTTATGCTTTCTTATTTAGACAAATATCTGAGATGTCTTAATCACTTTGGCTAATCATAAATCAAGGCTTCTTCCAAATGTTCTGCTCTACTAACTTCACTTTTACTGCATCTCTAAATGGGAGTTTTGTGTTTCCATACTAACCTAACTCATCGCATTCCAACTGTCTAACTGACGACTCCACACGCTGGCAACCTACTAAACACAGTCAATCGAATTGCGCATGTTCCGCACAAATTTGACAGCAATCAGATATTTTGGGATATTGGCGCCATGCAGCTTCGTTTGTTGTTAACCTTGCCAGCGAAGCAGCAAAACAAAACAAAAACGAAGAGAGCGAGAGCGCAAGGGAGTGAGAGCGTGAGAGAACAGCTTGGCAGCAGAACAACAACAAAGAAACAGGCCTCAAAAGTAAGCGGAGAGCACCAGCAACAAGAACAGAGAGGCAGTGAGAGCCTGGGCCAACAGCAAGCACAGTGAGTGCAAAGCTTTCCACTGCACGCTGAATGGAAAGCAACAAGAGAGAATGTGAACAAGAGAGCATAAGAGCTTTTGTAATCGCTTTCGTTGTCGCTGCTGCTGCTGCTGCCACTTTCGGGGGCGTCCAGGACCCGTCAGCGAATCGAGTTGTGGCCGTTGCGTTGCGTTGAACGCCAGTAGTTGGAACAAGGACGCGTAACGTGCAGAAGCTCTCGCGCACAAAAAATCTTTTCGCGAAACGGAGTACAACAAAAAAAAATAGGAAAAATAAAGCCCAAAACATCAATTTCTGTGTGTGCTTTGTGTTTGTGTGTGTTCGATGCCCAAATCAGCTGGGTCAAAATCAAATAAAAATTCTCTCATACAAATAATATAAATGTTGTGTGCGTTACGTATACGCAACGTGTGACCACAACGCTGCTGTCACTATTCGTGCGTACGTGTTGTGTGTGTGTGTGTGTGTGTGTTTGTGTGAGCGTGTGTTTTTATTGATTGCACGCTATCTGCTACGTAGCTTTCAAGGATATACGATGTATTAAGCTGCTGCTTTAAAATGTTACAAAACCGTATTCAGGCAGCTGCAGCGGCGCCATAGAACTGTTGCCCTGGAACTGCCAGCCACAGTCTGTCGGTCTGTCTGTCTATTCGTCTGCCCGTCTCGTCTCGTCTCTCTCTCGTGAGTGAGTGAGTGTGTGTTTTTGTGTGCGCCCATTCAAGGTCGCCTCCTTTTTTCCTGTGCGTTCACACTGACAAAATGTCACAAACAGAAACCTAAAAGCAAACAACAAATTTAAACATCGACAAATATTAAAACAAAAAAAAATCTAATAAAAAAAGGAAAAAGAGCGAAACCATCATCATTGTCAATAGCGGCTTCAACGCATCAGCTGCCAAAGCAAAGTTAAAGTAAGTGAAGCATACATAAAGTGCAAAAGAAAGGGAAAATCTCAAATAAAGTTTGTGGCCAGAAAAATGTGAGTTTTTCTTCGCGTAGTTACGTGAGATTGGCGCAGTGAGCAGCCAATTGTAGAACTTTGCGCATTTGAAGAATTTTTCTTTTTAGCCAAGTCGCTGCCAAACACTGCCAACACTCACACTCACACGTCTTACCTTCGGATGGAACTTAAGCCGGTTGCTGCAACCTTATTGAGTCGCTGGTCACACGGGTCATGTTTGTAGGACAACGAACTGAGCATCATCTGCTCTACTATTATTTTGTTTCTTTTCCATTCAATATTTGTCGTTTTATTTTTTTTTTTTCTGGTTGCATGACACAGTTTGCTTCTCTTTGCTTTGACTAAGCTGCCATAAAAAACAGTAAAGATGCTTACAATAGATTTTTGTTTGTAGCACGAAGTACTTGTATTAAGAGATTGAAAGATTGCTTTCTGCAACTCTGTGACAGATTTATGAGATTGCGATTGCTTTAATGTAAAATGTGAGCGCATTAAATACAACTTTGACTTTCATCTCTATTTGCATCTCAATAAATTATTTTGTACATATTTAATGTGTATTATTTGTTTAATTAAATCAGGAAAGCTTTATGCAAATGATTTGCGATATTATTTTACTAAAATGAGGTAATTTAATTAGCTTGCTTCTTGAAGCAGAAATTTGTGAAATTTCACCATTAATTAAAGAGTAAATAAATAAAAACAATTTACAAAATGTTTGCAATGTATTTTTGGATGTGCATTTCATTGAAAATTTGTTTAATATTTCATATTTACTTTTCATCTCATACAAAATTTAAAATTGAATTAGACTAGCAAATTGTATAACTGAAACCCGAGTAGAGTTTTTCATATACATTTGTAACTGAGTCGAGACATTTCAATTACCTTGAGACTTTGCAAGTTGCAAAAGAAACAAGATGGAAATATTAGCAATTTATCAATCGATGACTCAAATTGAGTTACGGCTGCTCTCTGTCTTTCTCTTTTTTTCTCTATCCATTTAGTGTGGACTCTAAGGCACTCAATCGGCACTTGGCTGGCATTTGAATAAAAATATCTTTATATGAACCATTTGCAGCATCTGTGGCACGGCCTTGCAGTAGTTCCATAACTGGCTGAACCCTTTTGGCATGCATAAAATATAACAATAACTAAAATTCTGCAAGCATCTACATAAAACTTTCGCTGTGACTTTCTCTGCTTCTCGTGCTATCTAAATAAACACTTAATTTATGCCCGAAGTGAACTCAGTAAGCAAAAGTTGTGTGTGCCTGCGGGTTGCATTGCTGGTAAATCATAGCCAAAAGTGTTTTGCCAACGCCCGCCCCCGCTCCCCTATTTTTGGTGGGGCACTTGTATGTCTGCCTTGGCCCTGCGGCTTTACCGACTGATTTATCAAAGTACGAACAAAAAAAAAAAAAAAGAAGAAGAAAAGAACACGTTAGATGGAATTGTAGCCACCTCCCTTACTTGTGTGGCACGCAAACACCTACGGAATACTGGTATATATGTATGTATATGTTGTGCTGACATCAGCTGTTTGGATAGCCAAGGGCTTAGATTTTGGACTGACCTCGTTTGGCGACTAGGCAAGAAAAACCCAAAAACCAGAAACAACAAACACAGCTGAAGCACAGACAACACTGACTACAGCGACAGCGACTACAACAACAACGAGCAGCAGCAGGAATATGTTGTCCAATGCGCAAATATTTGTCGTAATGCGTTGCACAAACAAGCACAAAGCCGAGCAGAGAGCTAAACAGAGCATAACAGGAAACTAAAGAACATAATGCATAACTCATACGCAATGTGGGCGAAACTTGTTTGATGTTTGCTTTTAGGGCATATGACAAACTTACTTAGCTAACATAAAATATGCACATCGAGCAAATTCTATATAGTACTCATATGTATGTATATGTATGTACTTATTTACTTTCCTTACATCAAATATTAATTAACCCTGCATGGGCTTTGATAGCATTGTGACGACGTCTTAAAGGAAGTACCAAATCAACCAAATAATCTTTGGAGTGCACATAATTATGAAACCGAGACCATATAAGAATTCAGTCTAGTCAGTTTCCTTAGCTTGATTATTATTATTCATTTAAATACATTGAAGTGAGTTTGAAATTTATTAACATGTAAATTAATAAACAATTCATATTGGGTATTTTGTGGATGAAATGAAAAAATAATTAAGATCTATGATTGTAATGCAATATTATACAAAGATATTAAAATGATAAAAAACGAAAATTTTTGAGTTCAAATTGATAATTATACATTAATTGGAAACGCCTTCACATAAACAAGGAAAAAACTTATATAACCTTTAGGTTATATATGTACATCAAAGCTTAGTTAGAGTTTGAATAAAATATATGAAAAAAATTTAAAAAAAAATATTTAAAAGTTATAATTATATGATATAAAAAGTATTTCAAAAGTACTCAAAAATTTTGACAATGTTACAAACGAAACAAAATATAATATGAGAAAATTTGCAATTAAATTTCTGATAATTAAAATGTTTTATACTCCTGAAATTTAAAGAATATTTATTTATATATCAATTAAATGCACTTATATAAATTTTAATTAATTAAGCTATACCAAAGATTAGTTGAAATTTATTACAAAAACATGAAAAAATTGAAAATAATCCAATTAATTTATATTATTTTATTGGCATAACCAATACAATTCCTTGATGCAATGAGCCCCGGCTAATTATTTCATATTTATGATTAAAATGAAACATTACGCAAAAGCATAAAAATATTATGACTATCATACAAAAAGAAGATTATCTATAAAAATGGAACATTTTCAATTAAATTCTTTATCAAAACGAATAATAAAAAAATTAAGTGTCCTTGCAATTTAATTAATATTGTTATTATATTTACATTATCTTGGTACAAGTTTAAATATTAAATAAGCTAATTTGTATATCTCATATATTAGTTAGAACTTAGAACGAATTTACCTACCCCGAAAATATAAGTTTAGCATTTTTGTGTTGGGTTTCTTTATTTATAAGCCACTTGATATGCAGCATATATGTATGTACTCGTATGTACTAGCATAGCGTATGTGCTTTTATGTTACGTACACATAGCATCCGGTTATATGCATATTTAAAGCTAATACGAAATGCACATTTCAATCTCACGACAAACTCTCGTTGATTTATGCTATGTGCCAGTTTTAGTTTTATTTGTAGTTCTTGTTTTGGTTCCATTTTAGTTGTATTTTGATTTCTTTTGCGACGCTAACTAGTTTTTGAGAGTTGTGCAGCAGCATTTTACTCCAATTAAATTTGCATGCCATATGAGCATTTTGAGCAATAGCAGAAGCAGCAGCAGCCGCAGCAACAACAACAACAACAAGTACTATAAAAATGGAAAGTGCCACACGAACAACGTGGCGCTATTTTCAATTTCCGTTGCATACACAGAAAGAAAGAGAGAGAGAGAGAGCAAAAAAACTCGAGAAGGAATGCGATTTTTAACACAATTTCGCATAGAAGCGAATAGGGCAAATGGATAAGAGAGGAGAGGAGAAGAGAAGAGAAAAGGCAGCTACTCAGACGGGGAAGAGAGTACGTGGCACTTGGCATAGAAAATGGTTGATGACTAACAACAACAAGAGTAAAACAGATAAACACATAAGAGCGAACAACGACCCGGAGACCAACTGTCTGACTAAATGGCTGACTGACTGACTGCTTTTTGGTTGTCTGTCTGATTGACAGTTCACGCCAAGTGCCCTTTTATTGAGATTTCGATTTAAGCATTTTTGGGTCATTTCCGAAATTGTGTTTGTGTAACTGTTGTGAACGGGTGGCTTCATTTTAAATATTAAAAAACCTTGTACCTAAAGCATTTGTCTAACACAAACTACGAACACAAACCAACCCAAAAAAAAATCAATAAAAACCGAGCAACAGCCAGAGAGTTGAAGGCTAAATGTGTGTGTGTGGAAAATACAATAGCAACAACCAGCACAGCATTGGCGACAACAATAAAAATAGGTAAAACAGTTACGAGTGGCTAAAAGCAGCCAAAACCCCACCAAAAAAAAAAAGGAGAAGGCAGGCAATCCCCTCAACCCTTTGTCCATTCAACCATCCGTGATTTCCCCACATTTCCCGTATGTTTCAAACAATTCTGTGTGCCTCTTCTATTTTTAATGTTTTCCCTCGTTTTGCAGAGAACTCGTGTTTTTTATTGGCTTTTAGTTTTTAGACTATGTTTGTGTGTATGTGTGTGTGTGTGCCCAACACAAATACATATTGTAATAGAGAATTGTAGCGGCACTTATCATTTCAAATGTGTTTGGTTTCTGGGTCATAATGACAACTGGACAGCGAGAACTTGTATGCAATCTTGTTAGTCGAGTATGTATTTATGAACTTACAAATATTCATGTTTCTCTTGTTTAAATATTGTAAATATTGATTTGTGAATTTGAACAATATTGTGTTAAAATAATAAATTGTCAAATATTTGAGTTGGGTAAAGAGTTCCATGCAATGTTAGACAATTGTGCAAACTAAGTTTGAAAACAAAAAAAAATCTATGAATAATACTTTAAAAGTATATTCTATTATATTTGAATTTTGTTCGAAAATTATTTACATAGCTTTAATGTTACGCCAATAATACTTTAAAGTCTAGAGAGTCGCTAGAGTTTTTATTACATACAATTATAACTATAGTCTTTATGGTTCCTAAAAATATACCAAATATATCATTTTTCAAATATTTTTCATTTATTGCTGTATATTAATTCGGTACTTTTTAAAAATAATACCGAACTGTTGAGCTTTTATTCAAAATGGGTAGTGTGTATCTCACAATCGAGCTCCAATGAATTTCGTTGCAAACTTATTTTTGTTTATATTTACTCTACTACAATTTCAAAGTTTACTCTGTCCATAAATTATTCTTGCAGGGTTTAAATATAAACCATAGTTATTTATAAAACTTATATGAAGCCCTCCTCCCCATCTCCTAAATTAATTGCTCACTTATAACAGTCTCGTAGCCCAGCAGTCATCATTTGCCCTGGAGTACATACAAGAACATGAACCTACATATATGAACTGTGTATCCATATTTATTACCAACATGTTCTGCCCTTCAATTCGTAATACTTTCACTGTCTTCTCACTCGGCAAGTGCTTGCACTATCCGGCTGACTATCCAGCCAACTTTTGTAGGCAATGTTTTATTGGCTTTCGTTTTTTAAATGGTTTTATATCCTTCCCTCTCTCATCCCCTTTATTTTGGCTTCTCTTTTTTTTTTTTGGTTGTTGCGTGTATGAGTTTAATATATCGTGTTCTTATATGATATATGCCCATACATAAACATATATGTATGTATGTTGGGTTCGCTCTATATGCTCTGCTCTTTGCCTTGCATGTTGAAAATTGTTTGATGGAGGGTTGTCGGTTAAGGTTGGCGGGGGAGAAGGGAAAAGGGCGGGCTGCTGAGCAGAAACTCGGCTAAAACAAATTACATACGAGCTCAAGGCCGCAACGGCAGCGTCAGCGGTCAGGTCAGAGAGTTTTGTTGGCCGTTGCTCGCCTCGCTCGTTTGCTCGCAATTATATTGTAAAACATCGGGGCTTTTGGCCACTCGACAACGCCCGCACTAATGAAAAATGCTGCTTCGCCTTTTGCCATTTTACACTTTCCATCCCTCACCCTCACACTACGTCATTCTTTGGTCATTTGACCATTGCATGTTTTCATAAATAATTAAAAATCTGCTTCTGCTTCTGCGTTCTTCGTGTTTTCTGTGAGTGAGTGGGAAATGGCACAGGGTCGCGCACTAATTAGGTGCATATTTCATTTGGACTTGGCCAGCTCAAAAAGTCTGTCAAAAAGTCGCCTTCTGCTATGAGACTCGCAGTTTTGCCGGAAACGGATGCATGAAATTTGCATGCACACTAAATGTCAAACGCTGCCTTTGCCTTTGCCTTTGGCCCTTGTCGCTGCCTCAATTCGTAATGCGATTCGGTTTGGATTTCTGATTCGGAGTTGTTTCCTGTCAACGACAAACACATCAGACACTCGTTGGACATCTTAATGCAGCCGCTGTCACCAATTACATACTGTGCCAGCTGTCATGACACTCAAAGAGAGAGAGAGAGAGGGCTAGGGAGAGAGAGAGAGAGAGCGATTGGAGAAAAAGAGAGACTGAGAACAAATTGCCTTCTTGGCCCACATACAAGCCCTTGTAAAGTTAAATGTAAAGTTATGTATTTCGATTTCGGCCGCACGAATATTTATTACTATACATTCAATCACCTTGGATTACCGCTGATAAAATGATTTAATTTTTATGATTAAGAAAGTATTACAAGGATTGAATCAAGGTTGAATAATCGATTAAATTTGAAAACTTTCAGTACTTCGCAGTAAATGATTATCGAAGTATATGAATAACGACAGTAAGTGTCAATTTATCACTTTCAAGTAAATATGATTTTATTATACAAAACTTAAATCGATAAATTCATCACGACATTTTGTAGAGAAAGTATGACATTGTAAAATATAATAGTATTTTATATTCGCCAAAGATTTTTGATTATTACGCAGATATTTTATTTATTTATCTCTGCCAATGCACTTTGGGCCGTATTGCCGATTTGGTGGCATTAAATCGAATATTGCATTTATCGAGCTGAAACTTGGCATACCTCAATAAAATATTTAAGCAAACTTCCAAGTATGTTTGACCACGCCTACTCCAACTGCCCATATAGACATAATTACGTATACGTGATATTCGAAATTCGAAACTTTTTATTTTCCAATGTAAATGTAAATATAAATGTCTGTAAAATAATTTGTACACTTTTGACAATTTAAAAAACGTTTTTAATAATTAAATCAAAATTGCAATTAATTTTAATTAAGTGTTTGACGATTTGAAGATTGCAACATCATAACTAATGATAATTAAAATATGTATATAAGACCTAATAAAAACATAATTTTGTAATATTCACTCTAAGATCATTGTATTTTATAATCAGAGAGAGACAGACGTTTAAAAAGTTTTAATTTGTAAGCAAAAAAAAAACAAGGTTTAAATTTAATATTTGCGATTTCAAAGCTAGGGTACATCTCCGTCTACTCACATGACCTACACACCAATTCGACTTTCCTATCAATTTCGAGCTGTGCCCTTTTTGTGGCGAAATTGAACTGTGCCGTGACAGGCCCACAGGAGTGCAATTGTTGTTATTGTTGTCATATAACAAACCGAAGCAATTGTGGAAACCATCCATGTTACGTGTCCGTTGTGCTCTGCTTACGTGGCCTCATCTCTGCCTCTCCCCGCCTCTCTCTCTATCTACTTCTCTTTGGCATCCTTCTATTTGTTTTGCCCTGCGCCTCGTCTCGGGCCGCAAAAGGCAAAAGCAGTTCTTGCAACGCAACTTCAATCCTCAGTCTGACTTATATGAGATTTCAATTTATTTTTTCTTTTATTTTTCATTCGGTTCTTAGCAACTTTATAAGTTACGAGTATATTCGTATATTCACCATGACTTTGGCTGCTGGCCCAAAAAAGCCAAGCATCAATTTGATCAACTTGGCGCCAGTCTTTAATATGTTTTCGTTTGGTTTAGTTTCTATTCTTTTACTTTTTCTCTCTGCACTTTGCTCGCCTTCAACTCCTATGCTTGTTACACGCCATTTAGTTTCACTTTGCATATTCATAGAATTTTTCGTTGGCCAGAACCACAAGAATATTACAAATAGTTCTTCTGGTCAACTGCACGATGTTGCTTGCCATCGCATATCGAACACAATTTTCTTCTAGCAAACGAACCAAATGATAACTGAAGTGAAGTTCTATGGCCGAAGTTGAAATGTGGCTGCAATTTTGTCGGTTATAGAAATTGCTTTTCATATGATTGTTTGTATGTACTTATGTTATTGTGTGTAGCATGTGTGTGCCAAATGTATGGAGTTTTTGGCTTTTGAATTGTTGTTTTTAGTTTGCAGCTAATTTGAAGTTTGTCGTAACATCTTGGAGAAATGAAAAATCAAAAGAGATGACACATGTTTTCAGGCGTTGAAGTTGTATGAGAAATGTCTGCCAACAAACTTTGTGAAAATAGTCAAAAATAATTATAAAATAAAATTGAGAATAGAAGAAGATTTTTTTGATTTTAAAGATCTTCGTTATTACATGGTTTATGAATAAATCTTTGAGAAAATTGCACATAAAATACGTTTACTTAAATTGAGTGAGCAACAAATTCTAATAATAATAGGCTCTAAAATCAAATTAGTATTAATTTTTTCGTTATTCGAATTCATTTAAATCCTTTTTTTCTTGGCCTGTCACAAAAATACAATCAATTAATTAAAAACCTCTAAAAAAAAACTGCTGTTGCCGACGTAGCAGACGACACGAACTTATGTTATGGCTAACAAATTTGTTTGCCAAACAGAATTTAAATTGAAAACTCTTAAAATCCTGATCGCAATCGTGAATTTGAATCGTGCAAAATATAGTGAAAATATAAAAATGCTTGTTTTATTCCATGTGTGATTTGATTTGCATAAAAACAAAATAAATTGCCAGACTAGTTTTTTATATTGGGGATAGGGAAAGAGTTAAAAGCCAACAAACATACGACATGCAAAATGCAAGATGAACGCGTTTTATGAATAAATAAAAATTCTAGCACATTGACAATACGTCCACAGAGAGCTCATGTCAAGCAGAGTCCAACAATACAGCAGTCGACAGACAGTCGAACATGCAGAGTATCAAGTGCCAATAAATATGAAAAATTGTATGAGTATTTGTACAATAAACACGCACTGCCATAGTTCTATACATGATGGGAAAAGCGGCAACTTCAAGTGGCTTTGGATGCCAATCACGCAATAGAAGAGAATAAAAAGCATAGATGAAACATTGATAGCCTTGTGAAAGATTTCCCAACTTTTACGAAGCTATTCATTACGTTTTTGATCCTATATAACATTGTTTTTATTCATTTTTTAGGAAGTACAAAGAGATGGAAATACAATATAAATTTCAAAGAACTAAATTTGGAAAAAAAGTAATTTCAGTTGCACAGAAAACTTCAGCAAGAATTTGATTGATTTATACAAATTTTAATATTTGCTTTAATACTTCGAACTTTTTATTATTTAAGGACGACAAAATGTTTTTATGAACTTATTTTAGCCAAAGCTATTTTATATTAAAACAATCTTTGATTAAATTAAATAAGCATAATTTTGAACTTTATTTATTATAAGATGTATTTTAAGTCTATACAGCAACTTTAATACAAAAGGCATAATAATCGTATCACACTTTGTTAGGGTATAAATTGAAAAGCATGCATTTTAATATACTTCAAGGGGATATACGCTATATACATGAAGAGTTTCATTTGTCTTTCGATTAAAATTCAGCTGCCAATTTTACAGCCTTTGATTGAGCGCCGCAAAGTAGGCCACAGAGAAGCCGAGAAAATGGGGCCACTGCGTCGTCGTCCTTTGGCAGGATGAAGCGACGCGTCGCGGGTGAAAGGGGAAAGACTTTGTCGAGTGTGCTCACAAATGTGGGCTAAGTTGTTTGTTTGTTGTTTGTGTATTGATTAAATTAAAGACAACTGCGCCCAAGCAACCGCATTCTCTGTGTGTGAGTGTTGTTGCTTGCACTGCGTATACGTTGCTGAGATTACGTATACGATACGTAGCGCACATTAAAATTCAATTTACGCTCGCACTGACAGTTTGAACTTTAATTAAAGCCCTGACAGGCATCTCTAGCGTTGCCACGGTGATAAGGGTCATTGATTAGGCAACATGCCAGGACATTTGGCAGGCACGTGTGTCCTACCTTGGACGACGACGGCAAAGAAGAAGACACTTGCTTTCTTGCTGCTGGTGAAAAAGACACATAATAATCAGATATCAACAACAAGGCTAATGTGTAACGTAATTTATGTGGCAACATTCCCGCAAAAGCTAATAAAGCATTAGTTGCTGGAGACCTGGAAATGACATTTTGACAGCTTACAGCCGACCTGAAGCAGCAGGCAGCCGGCGACCGAGTCGAGGTTCGACATTGTTGAAATTTTTGACTAATTAAGTCATTGACTGCGAACGAAATGCTGCCAGAAATAGCGTCGAACTTTCGCCTAATATGCAGGAGACACGCAAACACGTAGACAATTATCATCGTCAGGCCAATGGCAAATGACAGTGGCAATTTTAGCATATTTGAAAGTTTTGGCGCCTGATATTAATAGAGTTATTTGTCAGCATTAGTTGAATGCGACTCCTGCACACACGAAAAGTGTTGGTTATCTAAACAAATTAACACCTTTTATGCAATAAAATGTGAATGTGAATAATGTTCGTTGTTTCCCCTTTTTGTTATGCAAACCTACAACATTTGTGTCGTTGTGGTAAGCATTGTTATAAATACTTAAGTCACAGTTATCAATTTATGTATAGATGTTAGCTCATAAGTAACTGACTTTTAATTGCTGACACTTTTAATATAAGTAAAGTGTATCAAATTTGAGATATCATTGTTTTAATGCATTTTGTATTATTAACGTGATGACATGGAAAAGATTATTTGATTTCCAAACCAAAGAATTCAATAAATATATTATGGAGTGATACTTCTCTATTTTCTTTGCTGTAAGTGCTCCGATTCAATGGGAGAGCATGGGGTTAATGTGAATCTACATTTTATGAAATAGGTCAAGGGACTTTATTTTGAAGTTATTTACGATTCTAGCAAGAGTGTAATGCTCTCTCAATAGAAATAATGGATTATTTGATTGGAAGAATATCGAATCAAAAGCATTATTGGAAATAAGAATCTTTAGAAATCTTTATTAGAAATAACACATTACTGAAAAGTTAAAGTAAATGCGAGTTTAAATTATTCTTTATTTCTTTGTTAATAAATACTCAAAGTATAAACACAAAAAAAAAATAAACCCATTTGCTTCGCGAATTATGTGGCACACCTTGCATACCACTGAATATTACCGATCATCATAATTAAAAGATATAGCCTATTTATGTACATGTGATAATAGCATCAATATGAGTGAAAAGAACATTTTATTTGCACTCAAATTATAAGTAGTGATCGAAGGAACAGGGTTACTTGTAGTCGAACACTCTCTATTAAAGCGTTCGCACTTAGTTTATTCATGCAGCTCTTAATTCTGTGTTTATGTTATAGTCTTTCTGCTCACTTTATAGCCTTCCCCTCCATCGTCATAATTCCCTTGGCTTCACATTAAAAGTTTTACATTCTGTTTTCCCCTAGAAGCTGGTCTTGTCCATATCCTCTCTAGCCACAGCGAACTCCACACTTTTAATTAAAGCCGCTACAAAAATTATAAAGCTACACGTTTTATGCACATATCCATAGTGAATAAAACGGCGAAAAAGAGAGAGAATTTGTGTAAAAGGGAAGGCAATATATGCACACGTTTTACTGCAGCCAATTAAACCATAACGCATACATTATAATTTTATTTTTATTTTAATATTTATGTATTTTGCTATGCGTCCCTAGTGACTATATCACACACACACAACCACACACACACACACACACACATAGACAGTGTCCTGTCTATGTTACAATGTGCTATAAAAATGGCGCCCAATTACTTAAAACTAACGAAAAATTCCCCAAGCGTTTGTCGTACAATTTGCGTTCATAAATATAAATATCACACCTTTGCCTGGTTTCGTTAGCAATGTAGGCTTTGGGCCATACCTGTGTGTGAGTGTGTGTGTGTGTATGTATGTTAGCCAGGCCAAGACAATGTTCCAACTACAACTAACTTGACACGCTCTATATTCCTCACTCTCTGTCTCTTTCTCACTTACTCGTTCTTTCTCGCTCGCTCTGCTCAGCACGTGGTGCATTCGAGTAATCAAAAATGCAAATCGAGCCCATGAATTTCGAATTAGTTTTTAGCTCGTCTCGCAACAGCAACAACAACAACAACAATGCTAGGCAGGCTTATAACCATCGCAGATTTTAGGCTAACGAACACACGTACACCAACACACACACACACACTAAAACATACACACACAGAGACATAGATAGCTATGGAGTGCTGTACGTGTAACAAATTTGTATCAGTTAGTTTGGGCCTCCCTCGCAGCGTTTACCTAGAGCAGAAAAAAAACAGGTTCGAGCCAAAAAAAAGCAAGTGAAAATAGTGAAGTTTGCGCGTGCGACGCGTTTTGACAGCCGAATACACTGCGAGAAATGGTCGACAACTTCTCATGGAAGTTACATAGCATTTGTATAATAGCATATTATTGAGTTCATCATAAATAATTTTAATTTACTCATTATTTTCCCCTATACAATTTTCAAATTGAATATAAATGTTTTATCGAGAAGATGGAATATTGAAAACAATTTATTGATGATATTAGGAACAAATTGAATTACCAGTATTAGAAGAAAAATCTGTAGCAAATATTACATACACACATTTACATAGTATAAATCGATTTACGTATGAAATAAAAAACAATAAAGGAAATCTTCTGTAATACAACTATTCAATTTATTTGTAGAATTTTGTGTTTAGTATTTCATATTATAAATAATTATCATATATAATCAATCGCAATAGCCTATAATAAAAGAGAATTTTTAAATTTTTATTTATTTTATTTGAAGAATTTCGAATTTAATATTTCATACTTATATTATAAATAATTTTTAATCTTTAAAGAATCTTTTCTTTTTATTTATTTATTTTTCTCTTATCCTAAACAGATATTTTAGTAATGCGTTGTTTATACATATATTTTTAAATGATTTCTTAATTGTAATGGACAGCAATCGTAGAAGTTTCTTCAGTATTTACTTTAATAATCCTCATATTCATGTTGAGTACAAGAATAGCTTCTTTAAGTGTAAAATTCGTCCACTAGATTCTTTGGTAATTCTTTATTTTGTTTGTAGTAGAAGGGAGCGAGCGGAGTTTTCGCTGCGATTCGTGGTCCGTTTTGATTTGCGGCCTGTTGGTTTTTGAGTCTGTTGGTGGGACGAGGGGGAAGTCTGCTGTACGTGACGCGCATTTCCGCTGAATGCCCATCAAATATAAAGTGCCTGCAATTTATACTTGAATTCCAACTGTAAAAGCAGCAAGAGCAAAAGCAAAAGCATCAGCAGCATCGTCAACGGCACCAAATCAATGTAAATATATTGGGAACGTCTTTTTTTGCCAGCATTAAAGCGGCTTCGCTCAAATGAAGTAGTTGAACCTACGAGTAGTTGGAATTGCATTTCATGTTTAGCTCCACTTTTTCTTTGCCTGTCGGTGTCTCCCTCTTTCGCTCTCTCTCTCTCTCTCTCTCTGAAAGTTGAGGAAGTGCATTCGTTTGGTTTTCTTTGGGGCTCGTTTTAGAGCTTGAGGTCTGGGGTTTTCTTTTCGTTTTCCCACCGGCATTTTCAATTTTACTTTATATGCAAATTTGGCATTTTGTAGCAGCGCTAAAGCTGTGGCAGCGGTTGCCATTGATAGGACTCTTGCCCTGACCCTTTCACTACCAAAACGATAACCTTTCTCTTTCTCCATCTCCATTCACTGCGCACTCGCTGTGCGCTGTGCGAATGCTTTAAGCCAGCTTTACGTGGAGGCTGCGCCATTGCATTTGAATTTCTATAAATTTTACATTTTTCTATTTACGAGCAGCTGCAATGCTGCTGCCTGCCTGACTGAAACTACTAAAATAAAAGTCCGGCGCAACTCGCAAAGCTCTTTACGTGTATTTTTCATTTAATTCTCTTTTGTACAAATTGTATAGATAAATTTTGATTTATTTATTGACTGGCTTGCAAGCAAAATGTAAAAGCTAGTTTCGATACATAAATCGTTCGCTTTTTGCGAAATATGAATTCAATTTGCTGATGGGGACAGTTCTTTATTTTTTATAGAACAATTCCCGGTAAATCTGTTCTTTGAAACATGAACAAGAGTTGGATTTTTAAATCACGCGTATGACAAAAAAAAAGCATAGCCTACATCAAGGCGCACTCTGGCACGTAGACCACACGCAATGGCATCGTCAATGACAACTGCCAACTTCCGACTGCCGACTGCTATTAATCTAAGACAAGCGTTAAGCTAGCTACACGACACGTAGTTACTTACCTTCCCTTTCCTGCTCTCCCCTCTCTCCTGACCATATATTTAATGGCAACACTTGCTGTTCGTCTTGGTCGCCTAAACGACAAAAGCCAAAAGCAGAGAATTGGTCGAAAAAAAGCTATTGTCGGAGTAGGCAATGCCATTTTAGCCGTCGGCAAGAGTGTCAAAGTGCTAAAGTATGTTCAAACATTCATAAGATTTGCTCTCGTCTCTGTTTATCTATCTATTTCTGTGTGACTCTGCTCTGTTTTTCCTGGTGTTTCTGTTTTGTGTGGCTTTCTGCTAATATATATTGCCGATAAAAGGTACTCGCCCATAGACCATTATGAGAGAAGAGTTTGCAGCCCCATCTGCATGTTAGTGCTCAGTGCTCAAGTGTTTAGTGAGGCTTTTTCGTACATGGCATTGCTTTCAATGGCCGTAACTAGACACCAGTGCGTATGCGTGATGTATTTGTTTTGTGGTGCGAGAGACTACAGTTCATTATGCTGAGCTATGTCAAGCAGTACACTGAGAGAAACAAGCGTCGCAAAAAATAAGTATTTGTTGTTTATAGTTATATATTTTTTATATTTTTACATTTCGTTTATTAAAAATAGCCTTTCGCCAGGTGTAATTTTTTCTTATTAAACTTTTAGCAGCTCTTTTTCAAGTGCAGGTGCTTGGCCTGCTGCCATGGCCAAAGGCATGGAATGTCTGCAGTCCTTGGATTTCACACAAGATGCCTGTTAGCACCTGGTCGCTCTGCGTGTCTTCTTTCTCTCTATTAGCCTTGAGTTCATTGCCCTGCACTCTGCATGGCCACATTCTATGTGCCATTGTGCATCATTTCGCATTTTATTTTCTTACACACTTCTTGGCCAGAAATTTCAATTTGGGCTCCACTCTTGCACTTCTCTTGCACCAAGCGCCATGTAAAGCGCTCGAGGCACGGAAAAAAATTTAAATTGAAAATGCTCATATGCAATTTGTTTGGCTTGCAAACCCGCGGACTAAAATTGTTGAACAGTTTTGCGGAACAGTTTTCGGGCCTTTGCTTTTACACACATCCACACTCACACACACATTGTTGTCAGTTGCTTTTGGTTACAATCGTTTGCTTTACGAGCTCACAAAAGCATTTGGCATTTTATGCGAAATGTTTTCAGAGGCACTGCAAAAGCGCCAGAGTGCCATGACCAGACTCCTGACTCTGGATCGGGATCTGGGTCTGCAGCTGAAACTGGGACTGAAACTGAGACTGGGCATTGTAATATGTAGTTTTAACACCCACATACTTGGCCTTCCACGAGCACAGACAGACACACGCAGTGCTGAGCTTTAAAATTAAGCTTACATTTTTAATGTACCAGCAGCAGGCACGAAGTCAGTGAGGTCTCCCTTTTATGATTGCAACTTTAATGGTCATGACTTTGCCAGCTGCATAGTTGACTGGGAGCAACCAATGTGGCATTGCTCCATACTGACTGCGGCACTAGTTGAGCTCACCCTGGGACATACATTCGTATGTAGTTAAAGACATTGCATGTGGAAATAAGTCCAATCATGTCGCAGCATTTCAAACAAATGACAACAATAGAATGCCAAATAAGTCATCGTTTTGATGATCCTCCTCCTATCATGTATCTAGCGCAGAAATAGAATGGCTGTGTTTATGGTCTATAATAAAAGCTGACTTGGCATTTAAAGCATATGTATATGTATATAGTAGATGTCGTTATTCTAATCTTAGCAGACTTTTAATGCTAGCATATTTATGAAGAAAAACTGTTGGAATTAGCACTATTTTGAGATATATGAAGAAGTTATAAAATGTTGAAAATAATATAAATGTAGGCATATTGCAGTACCGATAACCAATGTTAGCAGTGTATTAACATCAACATTTGTCCTGCATAAATGATGTTAACTAGCATTAAGAATAACATATAGTCAAAGCAGATGTATGTGTTTTATTTACTGTTCCGCCAAAATCGTTCTTGATAAATCACTTTATGCAATATAAGATTGTTAATTGTTATAATTTCCTTGTAGATATAGGAAAATAAAACCAAGTAAAGAGTTTTAATATACAAAATTTGCATACATATGTTAATTGACATAAATATTTTGTAACAATTCAGTTGATGCTCAAGACTCATTTTTATTATTATTTTATGTAATTAACTCAATTGAAATAAATAAAAATTATGTGTTGTATTGGACAGTTGAAAAAGAAATACTGAATACTTAATTGTTACTGACTTAAAAATTCCTTAACAATTTACATAAATTTCTGAGTTCAGTTCTAGGATTCATTTTCGGATAATAAAAACAAAGAAAGTAATAAAAATAAATATAAGTAATCTCAACAAATTATTTATCAACAAATCTAGAAAGAAATTTGTCCTTCAAAATTCCAATGCCAAAGCCTTTTTCTCTTCTCTGTCATTCTCTCATTCTTTGCCACTTTCTCTCAACGATAACTATTTGTCTTGCCAACTGCCAATCAGATTGCCTGTTGGCAGCATTGCTCGGTTTCGTGCTTGATTACTCCTGGAGTGATTACTCTCACATGACAGCTTAACAAATTCATTTAACATCCATTGCCCAGTGGATCGCATACAATTAAATATTACTCATACGCCACATGTGACCAAGCGTTATACATCACTAAGTTACAGTTGCAGTGACTGAACAGAAAGCGTGATTGAGCAGCGGCATTCAGTGTCGCCAAATCACGTTGCAATCACCACGAGAAGAGCATGTGGAGAAGGATGACTATCAGGATGAGCATGAGGTCGACGACTACGACGGCGACACTCATTAGACCAGAGCGTGATGCGTGACACCAAGTTTAAATTGTCGAAAGACATGGCTCCCATCCTCCTTCATCTCATCCATCTCCTGCCTGCCTGCACATTGCAACGTAATCTTGGCCATTACTCAAAAAGTAGCTGGGCACGTTACGGGCCACAGTTAAAAAAAAAAAAACGAAAAAAAATGAGCAAAATTGAAGCAATGTAAACGAGCAATGTTTCTCCACCGACGCCACCTCGCAGCCGTTGAGCTGTAATTCGAGTTGGTGGCCACCAACGAATAAAACTGCTTCTGCTCGAGCTTTGGCTACGCTCTCTCTCTCTGCTGGTGACATTTGTAGTCTGTTTGTGTTGCTGCTGGTGCGTCCTTGCTCCACAGCTGTGGTGTCAGTGGCACATAGCGCCATTCGTGTAGCTGCCACACAGTCGCCATTGCCATTGCCTTTGCCTTTGCCATTGCCACTGCGTTTGGTCTTTGAAATCACAAGCGTTTTTGGTTTTGTTACCGCGCCTTGTGCCTTGTGTTTGTTGGTTGCTGTTTGCTGGTTTGATTTACTACTGCTGTCTCGCGCCTCTCGCCTCCCTCTAATGGCTTTGTTATGCTAATTTCTTGACGCCTTCTGGCCATTGAAGTCGCCTCTCTCTTTCTTCGGCAGTTATTATTGTTGTTGTTTTGGGCTTTGATGCTGCTTTTAGGTCTCTTTTTTTTATACAAACATTTTCGTTGCCCTCAACGCTAATTTAATTATATTTCTTTTTTATACCCTCGTCCACTTTGATGATGGGTATTTTGATCTTCTAAATTAAATTTAAAATTCGGTGTAATAAAATAATTTAATGTTTAATTGTAATAAATAATGCGAAACACTATTTTTAAATTAAATATATCAGAGTTTATTAAAAGACATTTATGTCTTCTATATTTCTAGATACAGCCAAAGGTAGCACATAATCTAGCATTCCGTTACGTACTTTTTCTTGGGGAAAGCCTGAAAAAATTACATTTCCTTTTTTTGGGCCACGAAAAGTCAAAGCCAAATATACAAAATACAAATGTTCACATTTGCAACATCATTTTCCAGCAATTTCGCCGCGAGCAGTCGCGCGCGAGTTTTCAGTCTTCTTTCTTTTTGTTCTTCTTTTTTCTTAGTTCTCATTTCCATTTTGCCGAGCTGTGTGCAATGCCACACGGTGCTGTTACTTTCCATGTGGCTGCGGCATCTCCGCCCCAACTTTATTTACTGTTGTCACTTTGGGTGCCCCAAAACATCGTCATCTCTGCGCTCGACTTCTGCAGCTGCCACAAAAAAAGTGAATTTCTCTCTCGTCTTTCATGTTGACTCCACTTCACTCGCATGTGCTGTGTCCTATGTCCCGTATCCCGTGTCCTGCGTGCGTATGTGTCTCCAACGGGGTGAAAGGACTTACCCCATAAGCCTTTTATAAGCATCGCATAAATTCTTTGTCAATTGTGGCAAATGTTGCCCGACAGCCTGACTCTCTGACTGGCTGACTGAGTGGCAGTCAGGCTGTTTGCCATCGCCATCGTCATTGCCATTGTCCTGCTTCCAGCTTGGTCCTGGCTCCAGCTTGTGGGCTCGCATAGTTTGCTAGAGCTTCATCGTCTTTTTTTCCCCTTTTGCATGTCGCTTTTGGAGCACATACGTGCTCTCTAATTGTGCCACGCGTATGGTCGAAAGACTTGAGAGTCTGTAACTAGAATTTGATTGTGTCGAGGCATGAGAGTGCATTGATTGGATTACTAAGCCCAGCCCGTCGACTCCGCTCCACTCACTCGAATTGGCCATTAACGTGAAAACACTGAGTGACTAAGAGTGGACCGCATTTCCATTACCATTTCCATTTCAATTTCAGCTCAAGTATATATCCCCAGGCATAGGTTATTGTTTGGCAAATATGGTGATATGAAAAGCTTACAACTTAAGCGGGATTCCGGCAATTACAGCCAACGGCTTAAGAACCTGTGTGCAACGTATTTGCATACATCACAATTACTTATTCATTTAGCCAATTGAATATTGAGGATGAGCATTAGTAGGTAACTCGATGGTCTGATTTTCTTCAGAACTAAATCGGTTTAACTTTAGCGCTTTTACCACAATATTTAACTTTCATCTCGAGATTCTTCATAAAGATTTTACATTTGAATTTAAATTCGTTATCCCAACTTTATGTCTCTCTCTTCATGCGGCAAATTCCCATAGCTTTGACGCTCTTCATCAGCTCTTTTGTTTTATTGTTATAATAATTTTACTTGTAAATTCTCTTGTGCACTGAACTAATCATCTCGGCCCCTTTTAACATTCCGCATTGGCCACTTGCAAGTTCCTGTCAACGACAAATCCCTGGCAAGATCGCATTCCCTGGGCGCCACTCCAGGCCTTGGCTAAGTAACTTAAAGTGCTTCACAAGACACAACTCAGCTCACATCAACTTATGCAAAGCATTCTCAAAGCACACATACACACACATACACACAGAGTTACAATTATTGCATAACTCGACGGGTAGCATATTGACAGGCCAGAAGAGGAGCGCACTTCAGGGTTTGTAGACATAGGGACAAACCAAGCGTTATGAGTGCTTTCCCATTCGACACGCACCTTCCTTCCCTTTTTTTTTTTATTTGAGTTTGCTCCCTTTCTAGGGTGAGTTCATCTGCCGCCCACTTTTGGGGTTGTCTTGTGATTGTCATCACACATTATTATGCTTTATTTCCGTGCCTTCTTTTATTTTTATTAAAACTGTCGTCAAATTTACATATAGTCAGCGAAAGAAAGTCGGAAGGAGAAGAGCGACAGTTTCCCGCCGAGCTGCTGTCTCGGCATGTTGTCCTCCTCCTCGGCCAGTCAGGGAATAGCTGCCTCTGCTTCTGTTGCTGTTGCTGATGCCATGGTTTAATGTTTGGGGTGCAACTTCTTTCCCAGGCAGACTGCTTGCTGTTGTTATTGTTGCCTGGCTTTGGTTTTTCTTCATCAGTTTGTTGTGCTCTGCTTCTTTTTTTTTGTGTCAGCCTTTGCTTTGCTGAAGTGTTTACAACACTTCCGGCGCATAATGGAAAACAAAAGGCTTAAAAGGATACACAAAGGATTTGAGCAATCAAGTGCGCTTTAAGAACTTTTGCCCCCCATGCACGATAACCGGCTCAGTTCCCGATAACAGTTTTTGCACCTGCCGCTTACCTGGACTTGCAACGCTTGTTCTCGCTTTCTGCTTCACTCAGCGCCCCTCACTCGGTTTCAAAGTCATAACAATGCTGAGTTTTCAATATGCCCAGGCCCACGTATGCCCCATAAAATATATCCTTATGTAGGGGGCAGCAGAAAAAAAAAGTTGACGGCAACATAAAACTTGAAGTAGTTACGTTCAAATGTCTGCACGGCTTTAGCCAGACAACAATAGCAATAACAACAACAACAGCGTAAGACGTTGGCAGCTAAAAGCTATGAAAAGCCTGAGATATTTCGAAGGTCCTGACTGCAACGAGAAAGGGAAGCAGTCGCCTTTATGTCGAAAGTTTTCACTTGCACGCTCGGTGTGCAGGGCCAGAGGACATTAGATTCAATGGGATTTGTAATTATTCTACAAGAAATTGTACAAAAGCATTTCAGAAATTTCTGAATCGCCATAAAAAGGCACAACAAAGTATCCTTCGGAAGCGCAATTGTCTTTGAAATCGCAGTCCAGCACTTGAGTTACACTTACACTTTACACAGATATTTTCCGGCAAAAGTATTTCATGGCAGCAAAGTGTATTTGAAACTAGTTCATTGTTGACATAGTATTGAGACATAAATTTCGAATGCTGTGGCTGCTTTAAAATAAATGTCCCATGGTTAACACAGTGAAATTAAACAGATGAAAGCAATTCACTTAAATTTTTTTAATTTACATTCGATCATTAAAAGGACTTTAGAAAAATAAAGTTTAATTGACTTTTATTAATAAGCTCGAATATCAAATATACAGCAATTAGTACAATTAATAAAATAGTTTAACATTTAAATTGTACAACATTTAAGACAGAAAATTGTAATTAAATAAGTAAAAGTAATTCAAGTAGGTTAGAATTTAATAAAGACACTGTATAAAATGTATTTTTATATGAAAAACAAGTATGAAAGCAGAATGTGTTCCACTGTGAGATACAAGCTTACCATTTTCAATATTTTTAGCTTCTAATACTCTTAAGGTCATCTTACGAATATAAACTTAATATGTTAACTGTCTGCTCCATGATATATATTTATTAAAAATATGAGTTCACCTTAACTTATAAATATTTTCCATTTAATCAATTTTCCTGTCTCCCTCTCCTTTTGCCTTCCAGATGCTGAGCCTGCAACAGAGAAACAGGCTAGCTCAGCCTGCCTGGGTGCTGCTGTTGACGTTGCTCTTGGCCACATTAAGCCTGTGCCTCGCCTGTCGTGTCTCGGAGTTTGCGTGCAAAGGCAGCGGCAGCATTGGCAGCATTTGTGTGCCATTGGACAAATACTGTGATGGACGCAACGACTGCGCCGATGGCAGTGATGAGCCCAAACACTGTTCCGGTGAGTGACTGTTTTAAGCCTGCCACCATTTGCATAAGTATCTCTATCTGTGTCTGTTTGTGTAACTCTTTTCGTATCTTTTCTTGGACAGTGTGCAATCGGACATATTATGGGGATATTGGACGTACATATGCCATAAAAGTGCCAACACCACAGTGGAATAAATTGCCTTTCCTCTGTCACTTGACATTCACCGCGTCCGGCCATGATCAAGGCGACATCGTTCAGGTGAGTCGACGGCCGTGTGATTGTGGGTTGTTCAAATGGAAGGGAGGAATTCTCAGTATGCCATTCTGTAGTGTTTGCCGTGCTGTTGCACGGACTGTTGTCCGGCTGTTTGTCGTTGTTGGCTTTAGCGCGCCGTAGGCCAAAGATTAGCAGGCGAGCCGGCGACATAAAACTGCAATGCACACAAACAGAGGCAGAAAAGCGTGGGAGACAGCGTCGAAAAGAGAGCGAAGAGTGTTGAGTGAGGAGGGCACAGAGAACGAGAGAGAGAGAGTGTCTGTATATATGCAGACATCCTCCAACTGGAGGCGAGTGTGGAACTCTTGTCACGCACAAATGCACCGTAAACCATTTGGGCACAATGCAGTGCCATAAAGAGATGCAAAGTTGCAGATGACAATGTGCCAGCTGTGAATACACTTGCTAAAGAGTTAGAATAGTTGCAGTAAACAAATACAATAAAAAGAATAATAAATAATTTTGCCACATCTGAAGTTGTGTCAATAATATTCAAAATATATAAACTATCACTTGAAGGTATAATAAATACTCTAATAATAAATAAATCCATGAAAGTTGAAAGATTATTTTTTAAAACATTAATCATATTTAAGTCGATGAAAATAATATATAAGTTATATGAAGCAAAACAAATATTGTACATTTAAATTAACGAAACTAGAATACAAAATATCCTCATATATACATCAATAATTCGAAATACTTAAAAATCAGCAGTATTTTAATATTCTATTATTGAATCGAATTGAATCAAATTAAAGTTAGTATGTTTACATCGACTCTCCAAATAATTTTATATACTATACAGTAGAATCCGGTTATAGCGACTTTCAAGGGACCGTCGTTATATCCAGAACACCTACAAACCAAAAGTTGAAAAATAATATTTTGTTTATTTTATGGTTGCCATAGGTTTTTAAAATGCAACTAATTAATGTTTTAATCAGTTTAATTTGTATGGGGACCCAAGAAGTCATAAAATTTTCGTCTCAAAAACCGGACGGACGCTATAAGATGAGTCGTTATAACCGGATTCTACTGTACTTCAATCGATAGGATTACAAAGTTAAATAGATAAATAAATAAAGGACGCATAAAAATAGTGAAGACTTTAATCTCAATAATAATAAATAATAATCACGGAACATATTTAAATCGCTTTAAATATTCAAAATAAATAGAAAAATATCATAAGGTCTAACATATGTCAACGTATTGATAAGCGAGCATGTATTAGTGAGCTTTCAACAAAAAGCTACAAAGCCATGCGCTAAGCTTTAAGCTTAACACATTTCCATATGCGTGAGTTTCGTTTATGATTTTTGCCTTAAAAAAAACAATAGATTAAACATATAATATGAAATGATTTTATTTTGAAGCATTCGTAGTGTATTTTAGTTTCAGTTGTGCAAAGATTCATCACTTTTTGTCAGTGCTTCTTCTAGGTTTTTTTTGTACGTTTCTATTACACTGTGATGGATGTCTGTGCGCTGTGCGCATCTCTGACTTTATGTGCGTGCTCAATTAGGGATATGACTGAGCTATGGCCCAAATGCTGCTGGCAAGCTGTTTTGCTGTCAGCGAACGCAATACGAGTAGGCACAAGAATGGGGGAGCGAGCACTCTTTAAGCGAGCGAGGTCTTTAAAAGCGCCTTTGGGGCACAGACAGTGAGTCGAGACTGTCAAGAGTAAAATGACGAAAACGTTGACAATAAAATTAGACACGCTTCAAAACATTTTTGGCAAACTGTCAGAAAAACGTCAATTTCAATTTCGAAAATAATTGATTTCCATGCAATTTGCGTAACAGCGCAATGAGCAGTTAGCTCAAAAGGGAAACAAGCTTTGATGTGTGGGTGAAGCGTTACCAGGACTCGGTGTTGCCCCCAATCCAAATCTAGATGGGAAGACAAGCTGTAAATAGGACACAGAAAAACAGTAACTAGGTAGGAGATGTTGACGATGACGACAACGAAGTGAGTCCTTTGCAGCTGTTCCATTTCTCAATCATTTTCGTAATCCTGAACAGTGGCATTGCCTGTGCCAGTGCCTTCACTCTTCACTCTTGGCTCTCTATAGCTGCACGTGTATATAAGATGATATATGCAAAGTTTCTGGCTGCTGGCTGCTGATGCCACGAAAGCTTCAGCAGCTTCGGCAGCTTTGCACCTTGCACCAAATCTGTCATGCATAAGTTATAACTTTTATTTTGTGTTTCCGCATTTGTAGACCACGCTGATAAACGTGGCTGAATCTGCTCGCAACGCGTATAAATCATGTGCTTGGCTTTCACTTTATCCATCTACATACCTCAGGCGAAACCCGCTCTCTCAGTCTCTCCCTTCTATCCTTATATCTCTCTTCATTTTCCCATTTCCCATTGACTCCCCTGCTGTGCATCTGCGTGGGAAATTGCTTGAAATAATAATGTTACGCGCCGGTTTAGGGGACAACCTCGCCATCGTCCTCATCCTCGTCCTTGTCTGCCAACTCGTCCTTCTTCTCCTTCTACCATACGTATTGATTGATGATTGTCGGTGTGTGTTTCTCTCTCAACGAGAGCAAAAGTTTAAATTACCCTAGGTCCCCTTGCTGCTGCTGCTGTTGCTGCTGCAACTTTTTCCCGCGGCTAATTTTTAATGAAAATAACTTGGCCCCAAAACTCCCTGAGTGATGCGTTTTTCAATTTTTTATGCTTTAATCAAATATCCTGAAGTTGCACTATGTAATTTACGCTACGATCTGAGCGCATTTTTCACGCCCTCCCAGCTCCAGATTGGGTGTGAGAGATTCTCCCAGTTCATGGGACAGGTGACTTAAAGCCTCGCCTAGTAGATAGGGAAAAAATGAAGGGAGTTGCGGTAAATTTTGCCAGAAAAGTCTCCTGTATTTGTCAGTATACTGCTGCCATATTAAATTGTTGTAATAAAAGCCAGCGATTTTTACCAGCCGCACATAAACCAACAGATATTTTCATAAAAATTCACATAGCTGCATAATTTTTTGGTTTTTATATGCCATTTTCATTTGTTATTTTTTTCTCTGTTAGTATTTTAAATGCCCCCTTTATATTTGTTTATACATTGGAAACGAATATTTTTGCAGGTCGATTTTTAAACGCGATTTTCACATTTATAAATGCATTTTGCTTGCCTCCCTTTTAATAATTGAGTATTTTCTGGTATTTGGAAACGTTGATTGCACACACACAGCGAAAGCGAATGAGAGTTTTTCATTTCTTTTTCTTCTTTTTAATTCGAGTTTCTTATTTTACGCAGTATAATTATTATTTGCAATACCCTTTACCATTTCTGTTTCGACATGGGGATTTAATTCTAATTATTCTGTGATAAATTTGTTATCATTTTTCAATTTTCTGCTTGAAATACTTTAAATACAAATATACTATATGTTGGTGTTTAGTTTATGCGACACAAAACGTAAATGATAATATTAAACTTTTTATAAAATATTCCGCAAATTTTAAATCCCGATTTCTATTAAATAGAAGTTGCTCACTAAATTAAATATAACACAGCGTATACTTGATGCAGTAATTAACACTAGAATAAACGCACATTTAAAAGCTATCATCGAGAAGTAAATAATGGCAAAAACATTAAATTGCGAGTGCTAGATGAAACTACCTCAATTACGCAATCCCAAGTTGTGCATCTACTTTTGAAAGCGTTTTGAAGTTGCGAGTACAACACGAATGGGTGTAAAACGGACAGAAATGAAAGCATTGCTCACTTGATAGCGTTACATGTGGCAAAACAACTTGGACACAACTTTCATTTAACATGCAAAACTCCGTAAAAAAGAACAAACGAAAAACGATATAAATTACGAGCACTTGCCCAGGAGAGTTTCGTGTGTCCAGAAAGACGGGGAAAAAGTTGGCAAAAACGGAAAAGTTTTGCACAAGAGCTTTGGTCCAAACGATGCAAAACAGGTGACGACCATCATTTCCATAGATATTTCGAGTTGGTTTAATATTCGAAATTAAAATCGTGTTGCATTCTATTTGCTGTTTGCGACACTGTTTACGTGTGCTGAGGTGTTAAAAAATGTATAAAGAAGCCACCAGCAAGTTGAAAACCCTTTTCTGTGAGAGTTTTGTTCTGTAATTTGGAAAATGCCAAACACACGCACAACTTTATTTGCATATTTTATTAAAATACAGTCGCCCGCACATACACACAGCAAACAGACACTTGACTTTGAGTTGAGCCCCCATCTTGAGGCTGGTACACATACTTTTTCGCCGCACTGTTTCTCCTCCCTGACCTTGTTTTCTCATGCCTGCTGTGTGTGTGCGTGTGTTGTCTTTTTTTATGGGCAATCTAATATGCAAACAGTAAGAAAGGGCAGTGCCAGTGAATGCTGCAAAGAGTCCTTCCACTTGCAATTGAATTTCATTTGCATAACTTTAACGTGTGTGAAACTAAACGAACATAAAATGTATTTCAAATACCCTCTGCAGTTCTATCGGGTAGTTTGTATTTTACTTACTTTTCGATTGACAAAATAATCAAAGTATATTTTAAATATTAAATACTGTTGCCTCGGGTAATTTGTAAAAAAATTGGTGAAACAACAGTTCAAATAGCTCAACAATAGGGAAAAATATTCAACTTGAAAAGTGAATACTACTGAATACTAATTGAGTATGTAAATGCGAACAAACTGAAAAATAAATATGACAAACTCACAAGAATGAACTAAAATACACAATTGAAAACCTCACCAAATAAAGCTATGAAAGTGAACTTGTTTACTTCTTTATTGAATAGTTCATTTTAATTCGTTCTTTCGTAAATAGTTCAATACTATATACTGTATTTTCTTTTCAATAGTGTAAGACATTCCGAATGAATTTTACAAAATATATATCACATACTTAACTTGCCTTAGAGTAGGTATCTTTTAGTTGACTATTTCACTAGCATTCTACCATCATATTACGTATACGTATTTATTTCTTTCTCGCTCGCTTTGCAGATCATCTTTGATGGCTTTACGGTGGGCCGCTTCGATGAGGGCATGGTCGATACGGATGTGGAAGGTTATGAAACGAACCTGAGTCCGACCGGTGAGCTGCCCGGCTGTCCCGAGGGTTTTATGCAGGTGAGTGCAAATTTAATTTATTAAAATTTGAATTGAATATTACGTAAGTTGCCTCCTCCTCCTCAAACGTTTCTGCTGACTGCTGTAACTTGCACTCCATTTGCTGTTGCTCATGCTTCTGCTTTTGGTATTGAACTTGCCATAATTTTATGCCGCACACACACAGACAGCACACTTAAAGCCAGACTAAATGGAGAGAGATGAGTGTGTGTATTGGGTGTGTGTGTGTGTGTGTGTGTGTGTGTGTGTGTGTTGGGTTTGCGACTCGTTCGTACTCGGAGTTTGACCGTCCTGCTCTGTTCTGTCCTGCTTTACTCCGTCCTGCGATTCAATCAATGTCCGAGTAATTCTGTAATTTTCTGTTGGTTCTGTTGACAAATGCCACATTAGCCCAGCAAATTGAATTGAATTGTGTCGTCTCCCTTTTTACCCACCCCCTCCTCCTCACTCGCTGCCGCACTGTTCGCTGTTGTTGTGCAGCAAAAATAACGTAAAGCAATGAAAACGAAAACGAAATGGAAGCGAAAAAGGAAGCGAACGAAACAGAACAGAACAGAAAACTATTTAACATACATATATTTTTATCACAATTTTTGCGGCTCCACGATGTTGACATTGCTGCTTTTGTCGAGACATTTTGGTCTCGGGCACGCCCCTTTGGCATTTCAAGCACTTCCGCTTGGCTGGGTGGAGGTTGGTTAAACAGTAAAACTAAAGCCCTGGCCAAATAAAATGTACAAAATCCCTGTAATTGACTTGTGCAATATGTTCAAATGTACATTTGTATATAAGTATCTACAACATCAACTCTGCCACTCAACTTTGTCTCTCTTTCTCTATAGAGAAGTATATATGTGCGTATCTTTAGCTGTGGCTGTATTCACTCTTCTAATCTGATGCCGCTGCATTACATTAAATGTAGTTTTACTGCCATTACGGCAACACACTTTGCTTTGGTTTTAGTGGCGGGAAAGAGAGTGGAGTAAAGTTCAATTCCTTTCGATATCCGTACGAGTATCGACCATGCACTTTGCATGCGCTTTTAGTTACCTTAAGCAACCCTTCAGCTTTTGAATTAATTTTAAAGCTTAAGTTGTGCGGACATCGCACAAAGAACCTTTGCATTTGAAATTGAGATGAGTTCAGTTGAGGTGTGGTAAAGCAATCTCAAAGCGACTAAAGTGTTTTTCCCTTTTTGGGGAGGAGCAACATGGAGCATAAACAAGGCATCTCATCCTCAGCTTTGTGGTATTAACTGAGGTGTGATTATTTTGTGCAAAACCAGCAAATTCAGAGGTGCTTTAATGGATTCACAATTCAAACTGATGAATTACTGCGTAAATAATTACCTTGCAATTATTTAAGCGGCACTTCCTCGTACTGAAGTGATTGTAGGAAAAGAGTGTTTTGTTTTTAAGGAATTTAATATTTAAGGAGATATTTGAGCAAATTAATTATTTAGGATTATTCAAATGAAAATGATATTTATCTTTACGCATATCATCATCAGATCTTTAGAAACTACTTCAGTTTATGTATACTTCCTCCTGTTGTAAAGTTACTCAATACTAACGAAGATGCTAAGCTATTTACCTAAATAAATATGTAAAAAAAATAATGGTACATCCAAATATTTTTATGAAGATGATAGAATTGAAATAGATAGAAAATTCATTTAACTAAATTGAATTTTATATCTGGCCAAGCATGAACATGGAGATGTAATAGTCTCTAAGTTATCGTTACTCAAAATAGATATCTTCCCATGTGATGCTATTTATATCTCATATAAACACTGAATAACGAAGATAAGATCCTAAAAGTGAATTCATCGCACACCGCGTTATGATTTTATAATGTAAAATACTCAATTTAAAAATATATAAAGTTTCTTTTACGCTTAGACCCCTACTTAAAAATAAGAAACAATTATTACCTTTATAAGACGTGGAAATTTAAAAATTAAACGTCAGTTCTCAGAATTCACACTGATCGTTGTGTTTATTCACTTTGGAATTCTCTATTCCTAACGTATTCAAGTCTTGTTCTTTGGTTGCTTCACATTGTATTAAAGTTGTATAACTTTCAAAAAGTGTTTTCACTATTCAAACATATCCTCGCTTTTGTTCCTTGTACTTTTAGGTGAAACTTGATTAGCATTCCTCTGCAGGGTTTCCTTTTGACCAAATGACATTATCTTTGATAGTTCCTTTTCGTAGTTTTTTCCACTGCCTTCTCCACCCCTCTTTCGAAATATGTTTCAGCGTAGGCTTCGTTCCCTTGCCACATCCATCTGAAAGCGACTCTCACCCGCTGTGTCATTGTGTGCCCCTCACGCTCGATCCTCCACGCTTTGTGTGAGCCCATACTCCCCTATTAGTTTAGCGATGGCGAGTGATTCTGCAGTTTTTGCTGCAGCTTCTTCTTTTTTGGCTGCCCGCCTTCATACCTCGCTGACTGCCTGCCACGCCCCTCGGCTGACTTTGTGACAATAAATTTTGAACAAGCGTGGGGCGTGCGCTGACATTTTGCGGTGCTGTCCAGCTCATCCTCGTCCGTCCATCCGTCCATCTGTCTGTCTGTCTCTCTGTCCGTCCATCCTTCCGCCTGTCCATCTGTCTGTTGAGGTTTCATTTGGCACTTGACATGTGTACGGGAAACTGCACCCGGAATAGAACTGGTGTGAGCTTTTGCGAGTCCGTTTCTGAACCGGGACGATACTCGGTTTTTGCATTCGAGTTTTGGTTTTAAAATGCAGTTAAATATTTGCAATTTTTTTCCTTGCAAGCCTTGTTGCAGTTTTATAAACTCGTAACTAACCGCAGGTTTGTGTTGTCATTCGCCGGGGTCCGTTTTCGTTGGCGTTTGCCGGCCTTTATCGCTCCTGGCCGGCGCCTGTTTTTATTTATTTAAGGCAAACATTTTTAACTGCTGACGCGGTTTCAGTTTTTATTCCTATCGGATTTTGTTCTTGTTGTTATTTTTCAATTCTTTTTTGTTATTTTTATTTTTTGCTTCGGTTTTCTCCTGGTTGGTTTCCTTTATAAATTATTCGTGTCATGACCTGGCCACATAAATTCTTGACCGTCTCTCATATTTATGCCAATCTCTGGTCGAGTTTTTGTAATACCTTCCCATATGTGGAACTGAAAAGGGAGAGAGGAAGAGTGAGGAATGCGTGTGAGTGGCTGCCAAGTAACAGTTTAATCAGTTATTCAATTTAGTTAGACAGTTTTGAGACTCATGCATTTTGCACGAGGCAATGCCCTTAGTGCGACCTTTTTCTGTGGATTATTTTGAATAATTTAGCAACACTTTTTGCTTTAAACTCAACCAGCTGGCAGAGGAAGTTCCCGTCTCTGTTGATGCTGTTCGTCCTGGCTGGTGCTTTGTTTATTTGCTAATATTGTTAATCATAAATAACAAAGTTTATGCATAAACGTATTAACCTAAATCAACAACAACAACAAGGACAACGATAACGAGAAAGCACAGGCTGCTGCTGCTGCTTGTGTCCCTGCCTCGTTGTCCTGTTGTCCTTTGGCCTGGCCAGCTTGAGTAAATGACTCAATATTTGACAATCATAACATCCGCTTAGTCTCCACGCTTCAAGTTCCCTCTCTTTCTCTCTCCACTGTGTCCACTGTCCACAATTCACTCTCTGCTCTTCTCTTTGCTCGCCATCCTGTTTTCCCGGTCCTCTGCTAAGACAACAGGCTACAGCAACAATGCATTCCAGTTTGTCAATAGCAATTTAAGCTCTATCTATAAATATGTATACGTATACGTCTGACTGTTAGTGTTAGTGGAAGTGTGTCTGTGTGTGAGTGCACGCTTGTGTGCCATAGACAAGCTAATAATTCAAGTTGGCAAACTCCTTGTACATTCCTTCCTACTACTTTTACTCCTTTGGCGCTGCCCAACGGCATTTGTTTGTGTCGTAAATTTACGAGTCAAAGCCGAAAAAATGCTACGAAAGGTTTGCAAGTTTTCCTGTTTTGTGTACTCCTTTTTAGATACTGAGAAATGCGGTATACTCGACGGAAAAACAATAAATCTTAAACAAAAAAGTTTTTAACTTATTGAATAATACATTAAGAATATTTTGTATATTACTTCTAATTCGAATTCCTGTAAACTATTTATTTCATTAATTAATAATTAAAGTAAATAAAATAAAGTAAATACCAAATTAGAAATATTTTGAAGCTTCCTAAATAGGTTTCAAATTATTTATTCCTTTTTTTTTTTGTAATTGATGAAATGTCTAAAAATAGTTCAACTAAATTTCAGTGAAATGATCAAAATTTTAAATAAAGTTAGTTAAAGACTATTCCCCTCTAGGGTATTTTCGCTTCAACCTCATTTAAACTTTTCACTTACATATTATTTTTTCCATATTATTTATTATACAAGAACGCATTGAATTGCAAATTAAAAGCTTTGCCGGGCGGCATAATTTATATTTAATGATTTTTTAATAGCAATGACGTAAAAAACTGTGGCAAATGTTTTAAATTACAGTAAATCAAACAGAAATGCAGACAGGGTTGTTAAGTTTTCCATTTATCTCGCTCACTCTGTGTAAGTGAATGAGTGTGGGTTCAATACAGTGGAACGAATGTGGCATTATGCGCTTAAATTGTTTTACAATTAAGGCTGCAAACATGCTGCTCATAGACAAAGAGAATATCGAGGGACGAAACGGATGCAGCCATTGAAGGTTTCTCTTTTCTGCAGCGAGGCTTTTGTTTATTGTCGGGCAGATTATGAAGCGTCGGCGACGACACTCAACAACAACAACAATAGCAATAACAACTCTCAACAAAAAGATAAAACTTTTATCGGTTATTGTTTAAATGACGCGGATCTGATGCTCACTGCCTGATGATGAGCTCTGTCCAAACAATAGCAGGTAAAATGTTGTGAGCATGTCTGTCGACAGACCGAATTGAGCCATGTTTAATCAGCCAAAGGTTGATTGTTGTTGTGCTGAACAACAACACGACGAACTAACATTGCAACATTTCACACTCGATACGTGCAAATGGTCAAATGGATTTTTAAACCGAGCGTAAGTTCAATACTTGTGATAAGCTCTCATGAAAACAGGACGAAAGATACTTATTGAATTTCATTGATATGTGCACAGGATAACGAGGACATTCACACACACATACACAAAAGATTAAATGAAAATATGCATTTACTTTGAGTCCTCGCAATGATGTTGAACTACATCTTTAAGGGCATTAAATACTAACGCTGCTTAACGGTGGATATACAATTAATTAAAGTACAATTGCTTAATGAGATGCTTTTATTTACATCTTAACTTAACTTATTCAAGCATAATCATAAATGAATATATAATTTACTTAATTCAAATTAAGCTACCCAAGCCAGGCTTTACTTATTGCTGAACTAGATAAAAATAAAAGTACAAAAAAATTCTCCAACTCAAAGCATATTTCTAAGAACACAATTTGCTGCTTAAATTACCGTTCAATATTACAATGAATATTCAAAATTTTGTGAGCATTGAACTGTATTCGATTTCCCTAAGATTACTTCAAATGCAAAGCGGAGGAACAGTAGGAAAAGTCAACAGCTCGTGTCGTTCATTGGCTGCTGCTACATTTATGCCAGTGGCTCCCCAAGCTGACCACAATAATAATTCAATCAATTTAAAACCAACACTTAATCAAACAAAACGCCACAAGACCAGGGAACTAAAATAAGAACAGAGTGGAGAAGAAAGATTGCAGATAGGAGAGACAAAAACGAAATTCCAATAATTCGTTGTGAAGTCGATGCTAATAACGCTCCAGTGCACACAATGGACACAACGGGCGATGACGATGATGAGGACGAGAAAGAAGACGATGATGATCTAAAGTATAGACTGTAAATGCTTCGGGGGCAAGGAACAAAAACACAGAGATAGAGAGAGAGAGAAAGATAGAAAGAGTGGAGGTCGCCACAGAGTTTGCAATGAATTTACACAAAATCGAAATCAGAAAATTACCATTATGCTGGACAGTCAGGCCCATCCTAGAGCTTGCTCCTCGTATTTCATATGACAGCAGTGAATTGCAACTCTAACCAGTTACAAATATTGGCTAGAACTCTGGTATGAACGACATCGATGGCGATGGCAACTTTGCAATTACAGCAAAAATTGTTGTTTGAGTTGAGGCAGAGCACAGCCGAGGAGCCATGGCAGAAGCAGCCGCAGCCACAGGACATGGCACAACCAGTTAGCAGGACACAGAGCTGGCTAGATGCCTGCCTGCTTGCCTGGCTGGATAGCTAGCTGACTGGCTGGTCAGTGTGCGCCCCAGTTCAAATAACCCATTAACTAAAAACTTAATCAATTGGAACCCCAACCCCATTCATAAGCATTGCCAATAGGTGCAGTGTAAATGAGCTGACAGCCTATCGAACGAGCCCTGCAGCCCACAGGCAATGCGAAAAAAGCCACCATATCGCTCTTCCTTTCTGGTTTCTTTCTCTCTCTCTGTCTCTGTGTCTCTGTTGATGATGTGGTTGGCCATTCTTGGTTGCCATTAGCGACATTATAGAAGCTTTGGCTCAGCTATGCACAATGAATGCTAATTGACAACCCTGGTCATTTTTTCCATTGCATACGCAGCACTATCGACTGCCTTGCAACTTGCTATGGGGCACGTGCAACATTCGATGATATTCATGGGGCCATACACAATTGAATTATGTATCGTTTACTACTCAGACTTCATAGAATATTTACTTCATACGAAATGGAATAAGTTCACTTTTTAAAAAAGATGTTTTGTGAATCAATTTAAAGAACTAGTATTTAATTTAATTTTTTTTAATATTATCATTAATCAAGAAATTATTTAATTATGGTTATTATTACATTGTTACTCACATATACTTGATTCTTTTACTATTCCTAATTTTAACATTCCATTTGAGTTTGTATGTTAGCTGTTTAGATTAATTCACTTTCAAAACGAGTTATTTTCCTTATCAATTTGTAGTCTCAGTCTATTCTAAAATTCTTATTCATTTTTATTATTTTAACATATAAATTGGTTTAATTATTAATTTACTATTTATTACTTCCACTTTATTTTAATTTACTTAAGTCAGTTATTTTCTGAAATAATTTTTAAACTATCTTTAAAGATTATTTTTAAATGTAGTAATTTAATCGTGGCTGAATTTCTTGGAGTTTACCATAAAAACGAGTAATTTAGAATTTAATAAAGCAAAATGTTTGATGGGACTAAACTCATTTGTTATTTCTTATAAATTCCTAATTGAGAGCGTATTTTCATTTTCAAATTTTTAGAAGTGAGAGAAATATATTAATAAATACTCAAGCTAGAAAAACTTGAGGTCTGTAGGGCGAAAACAAATAATAAAAAGTTGGTAAAAATATGTGTTAGGTCCAGCTTACCGCAACAAAAGATCATTTGTTTGTCTAACAACAAAGCAGACTTCAGACTGGACTCGTAATAGCTCGTAATTGGTTGCAAAATAAATACATATTTTTAATAATTGATTGATTTGTGTACGCAAAAGGAACCATGTTGTTTGTGTGATACCCGTTACGCATAGAGTGTAAGGGTGTAATAGGTGTATGTAACAGGCAGAAGAAGGCATCTTTGATTCCATAAAATTTACATATTTTTGATCAGAGTCAACAGCCCAGACGAGAATAACGATAGTGCTTATGTTTTCTGGAAATTTGGTAGCGCTCGAAATTTGGTAGAAATACATTTGAATGGAAAAAAAGTCTTCATACGAATGGTCTTAGCTGCTTTAGTTGATAATGCGGTATATATTGCACCATATGCCATAATTTGAAATAATATTTCGGTATATTGATATACCAAGTTCGGAATATTTTAGAATTTTTGGTATATATTTTGGGTATAATTTTAGAATATGGTTTGGTTGAAAATGGGTAGCGGGTATCTCACAGTCGAGCACACTCGACTGTATCTTTCTTACTTTTTTTTTTGCTTTGTTTGGTGAGCCCTTTTAGGCGCTTGGCAATCGAATTGCATGTTGTTTCAGTTGGCGTACCTTCGACAATTGGCAATAGTTTTGTTGTTGTTGTTGTAATATGGAGTTGAGCACGGCGCTCAAATGTATGCCACACTTTTTTGCAGCATTCATTCTTGCCGCTCGCTGCCAGCTGCAGTTGTCTTTGCACGTTTGCTGCAATCGACGAAAGGAAAACAATCGAATATTGAGCGCAAGAGGCGGCAAACGGCGCCGGCAAATAAAATTTATACAACAGTCATAATCCATTACCCATGCCAGCTGCTTGGTCCCGGGCATCCAGCAGCAGTTTTTAAATTGAATGGGATTCGAGCTCGAATTGGGAATGTGGAGATGCTTTGGGATTGTGCTGGCTGGCGATGGATTGCCGTGTTGTGTGGGCTACAGCTTCCGTACGTTTATTAATTTTTCACTTGCCCTGTAAACATTTTTATGTATATTCTCCACTAAAATCGTTGGAAAAAAAAACGCAGAATATACAGCAAATCTGGAGTGCAACTTAACCTACTTTTTTACAGCATGCGTATGTGCTTTAAAATGTGTCAAAAAGAGAAAAGCGAATGGGATTGAAGACAGTTGCGAAATGCATTGCTAGCAAACTTGATATTTAATTAATTAACTTTTACTTATTTACTTTGCAGCTCAGCGAACTGGGACGTCCATTCACCGGTGGCTCCTGGTGCGGCAAGGCCACAGGACCGCAATTATATTTCAGCGAAACATCTACGGTGACAGCTTCAGTTAAGGTGAGTTAAATGCAGAGATAAAATTACACTGAACAATTCAGCTGCAACTTAAATGTAATTTTATTTAAGTCGAAATATCTAAAAAGCTTTTTATTACGTAAGCAAAAAGTCCACTTCTTGCTTTTAATTTAAAATTGGACAACTTGTGTGGATACGCGGCGTATGCGTAATGTTTACTTGAGCAGCCATTGCCACTTTGTGATTAATATTTAAATAAATGCGCGGCCATAAAGGCAAATGGACAACGTAGCACTCTGGCCCAGGCTTCAGGTTGCCAGCAATCGCCAGCGCATAAATTATGAAAATTAATAAAAATTCATGCTTGAATCGCATCCCTGGATGTCCTTCAGCCAAACACTCGATTGCTGCCGCTGTCGCTGCGTCTGCTTCTGCTTCTGTATCTGCTGAGAGTGCAACAAATTGCTTCAAGTGATGATGAGTTGACGTGGTCAGCGGAGGCGCATGGATTCCAGATTGCAGATTGCATAATTAAAAGAAAATTGCGTGTGCAAATGACAATATGTCACGACAAGGCGGCGGAAAACAAGTCTGAGTTTAACTCATTAATAGCGCCAACGCGAATTGAAAGAGTTGTGAAAATGCATTTGTTCCTTTTGTCATGACGACGACTGTCGCTCACTTTACGACAAATAAATATTTCAATGGCCATGTCATCGTCCTGCACAGCGATGTGTCCTTTGTATCGACACACTCTTGAATGACAGGACACCATTTCCTTTGCTATCTGACAAAGTTTCCTTCAATAGATCTGTCCGTGTATCCGTTTTTAACTTTTATTTACACTCAATTTTCAGCTCATTTTAAGTTGTAGCGTTATTGCATTGCAAGTGCCTCTCTTTTCATTTTTTGTATCGTTTTCCTTCTTTTCACATTTTGTGCTTTGACATTTTTTTGCAGGTATTTCATCCGCCACGCAATATACGAGACGAGAAACCCTTCGAGTTCAGCATAAGATACAAATTTATTAGCCAGTCCGATGCAGTTGTAAGGTAAGTTGCTTCACAAATGAAAAATGCAGCAAAATTGTTTGGGTGACAAAGGCAAAGACAAAGCCAAGGGTGGATCAAAGAGTTAAGGGAGTGTAAAATATAACAAGTAAGAAAGTTATAGTCGAGTGAGCTCGACTGTGAGATACCGGCTATAAAAATCGAATAAAAGCAAAACAGTGCGATATTACTTTGAAAATATACCGAATAAATATACCTAAAAAATACTAAAAGCATGCCGGAGCTTATATTTTGTTTATTGGTATAGTAAAAAATATTCCAAATTGTCCGCCAAAGCAAACATGTAAATACAAAAGTATTTCTGAAATCCTTTTTTAAATTTTTATATGATCGCACCCAAACTTCAGAAATCATGAAAGCTAAAGAATACGCCTCTTCTTATTCGATTTGTATGGATTTGCGTGGGGGCAATTAAGTCTCTATCTCTTAACTACAATGAAGTTGAAGTCTAAATTCAATATTAATTCAATATAGTTAAATTATAAATATATACTAAAATTAATTCTATTGCAGTTAGAAATAATTTATTAGAAATTATAAAATATATATACTAGAAATGTTCACCAATAATTGAATTCAAATTTACTATGAGTGTGTAGAATATCCCTCGTTCTATTAAGAAATATTACACAACGGTGTCTGGGGACTATCTTTGCCCCAAGGGCAGTAATGCGTCAACTTGCTACGTGGCCCGCAGCCGCAGCACCATAATTTATCATTCAGCCCTCGTGGATGGTAAAGAAAAAGAGCAAGCTTTAAAAGTGTGGACAGCTCAGCAAGTTAATGTCACCAGAAAAGCGTGTGTGTGTGTGTGTGTGTGTATGTGTGTGTGTATTGAAGAACTGTGTGTGTGTGTGTGTGTGTGTGTGGTGCCTGACAGTTTGTCCTTAGTTTAGGAGCACTCGCAGCACTCTTTGGCAGCTGAGCCAAAGTTAGGTTGAGCTAAATCTTTGCTACCTGCAAATGTTGCTGCAGCACAATGCCAACAATAGTTGCTGTTGCTAGAGTCTGCTGCATAAAACATGAGCAGCAGTAACAGCTCCTTGCCATGGCATGCCATATACGATTCATCCTGCAATCCATTTGTGCCTAGACGTGTGTCAAATTTGGTCTTTCAATGCGTCGCGCTCTTTGTTTTTGCCAGTAGATAGAAGAGAATAGATAGATAGAGAAATGAATAGAGAAATGGATACGGCAATAGAAAGAGTAATAGAAATTGAAATGTATTTTTACGCCTCAACAAATTTCACACAATTTACAATTTACACGGATATTTATATTTACGACCAGAGCCAGAAATGCATTGAGCGCAGTAAATGTGCTCGACTGCTGTTCATCGCAGGTGTCCGGCATGCGAGCCATTAGCAAACCAAACAATGGCCAAATATTTGGAGATGGCCGATAGAGAGAGCTAAGGGGGAAGAATTTGAACCCTAAAATGCCAGAGCGCATTTTATGCAAATTGCAGGCAGGATGAGAGCCCTAAATACCAAACAAATATACTGCACAGAGCGACGAGTCGAATGGAGTCGAGGCTAAACTAAATTAAATGCTAAACTCACTTGCACACACACACACACACCTGTGTACTAATGTTATGTGTGTGTGTTTGTTACAGGTATGGACTGCCCGATAAGCCATTGGAATTGGGACGTGTCACACCCGGCACCTATTGTACAAGGCAATTCGATGAATGCTATCGTAACAAGTGTCGCCTGCAAAGTCCAAATTATCCCGGCATGTATCCAAGGAATGTCACCTGCTATTGGACCATACGGCAAAAAGAGGTTCCCACCAGCAAGCATGCCATGATTGCCGTCAGCCAGGAGAATCAGCACAAGGCCTTAGTCAAGCGGTAAGTAAAAGACACAGTCAATGTCTGAATGGAATGGATGGACGGATGTTCTATTCAAAATGCCAAATGCTATGCAACGTGCATGGAGCACATTAAATAAGCATTAGCATTTTGTGGCTCCAGGAGAGCGTGTCGCATTTGTATGACACATTTCAATTTGCCAAATTGCAATTGTAGCTCCAGTAGCAGTTGTTGTTGCTGTTGTTGTCGATGTTGTTGCACTTCACACTTTGTAAAGTCTGTAAATAGTGAATGTGCATAGAAGTTCAAACTTTGGGCCACTCAAAACTGTTGAGCATTTTTTGATTGTATTTGAAATTGTATTTTATATATTCCAATTAAATGTTTGCACACAATGCATGCATTTCAAATTAGATAGAAACTGACAGGAAGCTGCGCAACTGCTTCATGAGCCCCTCTCTAAAGTAGTCAACTGAATGTCCTTTCTAGTGTGTTAACCGCAACAGCTAATACACTCTCTAGATTTATAAATATAAGTTCGGCGTAAGGAAAAAATTATTTTTTTAAAGAACTTGATTTTATTGAAGTCACAAAATTATATAAAAACATGTGTTAGTTATATTATTTATATATATAGTTTTATGTTCTGCACACTTTTATGTAAATTAAAAATGTACTTCTGAAATATAAATAGTTTTGTCAAATAAAATATCGTTGAATTGTTTTCAGTTAATTTTTCGTTAATACTTTAAGTAAATACATATAGCAAAAAAATATATATATTTTGTTTATTATTATTTGTATCTCTTTCTCTATTCTAAATGAATAGCGTAACAAAAGATTTTGTTATAAAACTTAAATTCGAAATTTTTTATTATTTTATTATATAGTTTAATGCTCTCCATTCTTTTATTATTAAGTATATTCACTTGTGGAATATAAATAGATTTCAAATACATTTTAGTTGCATATTTTTTCTAATTTTTTATTTATATCTGTATATATTTATGAAATTTTAAAAATGAATTTGTTAACAATTCTTCCACTTTTATTTTTAATTGCTTATTTAATTATTCTAAATAAGTTATTATATAATTTTATATAATAATATATTATATATTTAAATAAGAAATTATCTGAGTAAGTTCTCGACGATCTACAGTATGTGTAATATTAATTTTATGCATTGTCTAAAAATTTATTTTTCTATTATATTATTTAAAATTCAAATATAAATATTATTTAATTAGGAAAATAATTGAGTTAGGTTCGTGAAGTAAATATCTAATATTTGTATCTAAATATTTATATTATTATTATTTTCTGCATTCCATTATTCACTAAATCGTAGCGTATTCATTGATGACTTATGGCAAGATGCGTTCTTTCATCCATCTGTTGGTTATTAACTTTGACAAGTTCTCCCGTGCAATGTGCAACGCCATTGACAACACAGCTCGCAATTGTTTTTCCGGCTTATCGAAATGAAAATGTTTGCATTGCATTTAGCACTGATTGCAATTTTATTTTAAATACCCCTTTTGTTTGACTCCAGTGAACGGGAAATTTGTGTATGCGAATGTTTTTAATTTGGAAATCTGTTTTGTCTTTAACCCCTTTTTGCAGCTCGATTGCCAGCTTCAATAAGACCTCACGCTCGATACGCGCCTGGTCGGATTGTACGGGTGAACGGGATCATTTGATATTCTACGATGGCAGCTCGACCAATGATCCCGTCCTGGCTAAATACTGTGGTGGCGACTGGTTGCCCCGCGTTGTGTCACGGTAAGTGCAATGAATGAAGCTTTTGTTGTGTCTTCTTCTCTGTGTGCATGTTATGTGTTGCAATGTGACTTGAAGCTCTTGTCAGGCATTTATTTAACGCCATTTCTCGCTTTTATGAAAAAGTTAAATATGAGCATTGCACGACTCATAATACATTTACAAGCCGAGACAGCGAGACAGGCAGACAGAGAGAGAGAAAGATATACTGACTGACTGAGCGCCATTTTAATGAGCATGTGTTGTGTGTGTGAGGGTCTGAGACCGCAGTCCTAGTGCACTGCACTGCAGTTGGCCTGGGGCGCATGTGTTCCAATTCAGTTACATATAGTTACTCACACACACGTACACACACACATACACATATAAACACACAGAGTCGTAGTCACAGTTCATGATGCCTTTGTGTGTGCCTTGCAATTGTGCGCAATGCTTAAGAAAAACCGGAAATTGGGTTGCTCTGCAGACAGACAAAGCGACCAAAGAGACAGACTTAAATAGAGACACACACACACACTCTCAATACATAAATAGATTTATGTGTATGTATGTGTGTGTGTGGCCCGCTTGCAAGTTTTTGCTTGACTATACAAAATACCCGCCTATTGAAAACAACATTTTGATGCTTGTGATTTATGCAATGGCAAAATCTCTGCTCATTAGTTGCCAAGTACTTTCGGGAACTGCCACTATAAATTCTTAAAGCGCCATCGCTGTTTAAGCCCAAACAGAGCATTCTTGAATAACACCTTCCTCGGATGAGAAATATATTCATATTAATCGTATTTATCTGATTGAACGGATTTTATTAGTTTGTTTGTTGAATAAATCGCTCGCGAAATTGTTCTATAAATTTATATGTATTTTGTGCTCGTGCTTTTTCAATACTTTCTATTTTCTTTTTGTGAATCAGTTCCTTTATTTGAGAGCAAGAGTATAAATAAATGAAATTTAATATTTTTCATTCCTTATTCATTTTTAATTTCTGGATAAAAAACTCTCTCAGCTGCTCTTTCTAAAAATAAAGTATCGTATATACGATTTTGTTGCAAATATTGAAAGTGCCATTTTCTCAGTGTTTTTACTCTCTTTAAAGTAAAGCTTTAGAAACGTATAAACATTGCAAATAAATGGACAAAACACATAATCACAGATGCACATAACGCCTAAAATTATTTATGGCCTTTTCACAATACACTTTTGCCCATCCATAAAACTTATTTTAATATTATATATAGCTGATTTCTTGGAGAGAGAAAATATTTTTAAAGCTTCAAACTATTACAAATAATTATTTGCATGATATCTTTTTTTTTAATTAATTTATAATTTATTATTTTGTCACTACAATGTTTATGACTTTATTTATGAAATTGTAGAAATTATTTAAGAAAATATGGCAACAAACTTTGACTGAAATCGGATGGCCATATTTTAGTTATGTTTTGGTATATTTTAGTATTTTTACGGTTTTATTGCAATTAGGTTGCGTGAATCTCATAGTTGAGCAATCTCTTCTATATATATATATATATATATATATATATAATATTGATGTGCATTTAAAGGACAATAATTGAGGATATGTTTTTTCATGTGATTCTAAGCGTCGTTAAATTTCTTTGTTACTGTATTTTCATTAAATGTGATTATGACTTGAGTACACATTCCTGAAGAAACGCCTTAGGTTAACCACTCTTTGCAGGTCTCAAGTGCAAAACGGCGAGCCACTCAAACCACTCTGCCACATGCCACATTCACGTGGGCGACGTCCGCTCCACTTTCGGCCATTTATCTGCCACTTCAGATTTTGGTAGTTGTTGTTGTTGTTGCTGCGTTCACTGGGCAAAGTTTGCAGTTGGCAGCCAGCAGTTTACAGTTCACAGTTTACAGTTTGCAGTTTGCACTTTTCGCTGACTCTTGAGACGTGCACATCAACATTGATTGTTGTTGCAAGCCTTCTTCTTCGTTTTTCTTATTATTTTTGCTTTTTTTTTTTTTTTTTGGTTTGGAGGCAGCTGCAAAAATATTTCCAAGTTGAAAGCAGGCCGCAAATTAAAAGTTGCTTAAGCAGTTTGATGATTTTCAATGATGATTATGACGATGATGATGATTACGATCGTTTCACCTTGCTACTTAATCTCTTAATGAGTTGCACTCGGGCATTTATTAACATTTTGCCGAGGACGTCGAGGCAAATTACAAGAGCTGAAATCTTATAGGCAAACATGCACACAGAACGCATAAAGAATGCATGCACCGTAAAATGCACACAGAAGATGATGACGACGACGACGACGATGGCGTTGACGATGTCGTCGTGCAGTTTATAGAAAGAAATCGGCACGGCACCTAGCAACACCGACATCCACCCACACCACTCAGCACCACCCTTGAAGCTCTCACTCTCTCCCATACACACACACAAGCTCTCACTGCAATTTGAAGAAAAACGGCATTAAGTTCGCTTCAAAAGTTGTCCTCGAACCACGTTTGCCTTCGCCTCTCAACACGCTGCACGTTCTCCACGTCTTTCGCGACTTGAGCAGACGAATTATAAATTCACACACAGACATACATATATACATATATATGTGCATATACACACACATCAGCTGACTGACTGTGTGTGCGAGTGTTGGCTTACAGACACCTCAGACATGACAGTCATACAATTTGCCTGGCACTTTTCTTTCGCCTTCCCGACTTTCCACGCTGCACATGAGCAAAGGGATCAGTTGGAGACGGCGGGGAGGGAGAGGTGTTGGGGGAACCGTTGCCACATCAAAATTATTAATTTCTCACTGCAACGTCTACTTATATATTTTTTGGCATGTGCAGTTTTTTCCCTATTTTTTTGGTAGGGTAAACAGCTGTTGCTTTCTTTATACTACAATAGGGGAAAGTGTTAACTTTTTAAATGGTATATTAATTTTTAGCTAGCTATGAGTTTGCTGTGGCTTCATTTTCGATAAAGTTACACACAGTAGAGCGTCTTGCACCTGTAAACGGAAAGTTTTTACGTGTGTAAATATGTCGAGATAAGTCCACACTTTTAAGTGGAATAAACTCTGTGCTAGTTACCCTCATATGTTTACTTTCAAATGAGTTTTTGCATGATGCAAAGTTAATTTCAACTTATGAACACTTTTTAATGAATTGCTCAACTTACTCTCTTTGACAGCAAACTTTAATGTCAAGTCGTGTTGGGCATAAGATTGCGTATTAAATGATAGATTAATTATAAAGAAAAAGAAGAAAAAAGCCAGAAAAATATATTATATTCTAAAAAATATTGCAAAATATACCGTATGGTGTATAAAGTTGGTATTACATTAAAAATATACCATAGAGTACAAAATATACCAGATTGTCAGCCAGTTTTGAATGTGGTACTATATTAATATATCAATTGTAAGTGTACCTTTAGTATATTTAAGTATTCCTGCTCTATATAAAATTGGTATATTTTAAGAATAAAACCGCACTTGTCTGCTTTTATTCACAGTCAGCATTCTCGATTGTCGCTTCCCTACTTGTTTACTCTATTATTGTATATGTTAAAAATATGGAAGTTCTCAAATGCGCTTATCCAACATTTTACTGAGAATCCATTTCCTATACCTTCGCCTTAGTTAGCCATCAATCAACTGACGTTTAAATCCTGTTAGTCAATCAACTGTCCGCTGTAAGTCTGTCAATCATGGGAATTGGAAACTATGGGTAGTTCAATTAGGCGCCTGCCGCTGTCGGCCCTATTGGATTTGCCGCTCTCAAAGCCTTGTGAGTAATGCTGTTAACCAAGCGTCTAGCACCTCAAATTGCCACTGCAGCAGCAGCAGCAGCGTGTGGCACTTTTAGAGCCACCAATCTGCTCGATATTTTCATGCCACAAAGACCACAAGATGGCGGTGCAGCCCTTCTGCGGTCAGGCATTTGGTAGCCCAAAACGGTAGCAAGTGTAAATACGTGTCCAGTAACCGTCTGGGGATATCGTACCGAGAGAGAGAGAGAGAATATTTCAGGCCACGCATTGATAAGCACCCATGAGGAAGGGGCGAAGCGAGGTTTGTGTTGATTTTACGACACCCGCAAGTGCCGCAAGCCATTAGGAGGTAGCCAAGTGCGTCAGCAGGACACGAAGGGTATTCTCCTTTGGGACGAAGCAGTCAACATTTGTGAGCTTTATTAAAAATTAATTTACTTTTCATTTGCAGTTTATTGCACTTGGCAGTGGCAAAAACGTTGCAGCAGCTGCCAACTGACAGTTCCCCTCTCTCTCCATATCCATATCCATCTTCATCTCTTCCTCCTCCAACAGTTCATCACACGTGCAGGAGATGTAACATTGTCTGTGTGAGTGTGAGGGCGCCGGCGTTGTGTGTAGGTGTTTGAATAATAAGAGTGCCACATCTTTTGCTTCTTGTCTCTCTCTTTTAGCCACACTTACACGTATTAAAAAGCCATTTGTGTTGGCCATGTTTGATGGCTTTTAACATCGTGCGTGGCGAGAGCCTTGACAAGTGCCCAGGTGTGGGCGAAAGCCACACAAGCTGCGCGCCTGTCTCTCTTGAATTTTATGCTCTTTATATTGCTCATACGCAGCATGGGCATAAAAATTCAATTTGAAATTTAAATTGAAAAGCTTCTGGCTTGCTTTCGGAAATTAATAAAAAAAAGACTGTAACAATTCAAAGAAAACATTCAATTCATTAGATGACTCTTTAATCAAAACAGTTAGGAAAAATCAATTCAAGTAAATTTTGTTTAAGTCTTACAATCTTACTTGAGGTTCGCTCACTGAAGCTGTTGGCCAAAAGTTTTACGAGCACTCGATGTCATTGCCATTTCTGGTGTCTTTTCCAGTCCAGCTGCCTGTTCTCTCTGTTCCTCTGTTCCTCTGTTTCCCTCTTCCCTGCCAGCCTCGTGCACTTGCGAGCTGGCGTCGTGTTGTCTACAATATAAATGGTGCAACACCCACGGCTGTCATTTCATAATTTTTAGCCAAAAAATCGAAAGACAAACGGCCCCGAAAAATGTTGGCCCGGACATTTGGTAGATTCGTTACTTGCGACTTGAATTGCGCCTTGCGATTTGTTATGCCAAAAAATTTGCCTACAACTTTTTCGGCGACACGACGCGAGGAGGAGGGAACGAAGACAATGGCGAAAAAAGTTAATTTGGCAGCAAAAATGGAAACAAGCAGACGACGACTATACAACTGACAGACACTTTAAATAAGTGGAGAAAGAGTGTGAGAGAGAGAGAGATGGCAAGAGTTCTGTTCTGGAAAAACTGTGAACCAAAACAAAGCAAAACACAACAAAATACTGCGTCATACTTTTAGGCGCGCCCGCCTTTTCTGGCACGCTCAACGCTCGAATGTTTGTGTGTGTGTGGCCAACAACTTTATGAGTTTGCTTGTTTGCCGAGTTGTGCAAATTAAATTTATGAGAAACTAGTTTCTTCACGCCTCTAATTGGAGTGCCCAGCGTTAGCCTGGTTGGCCAGCGTGGCGTATACGCAATCTGAGGCACAAAATATCGTGTTGTTGACTAAGCTTGCGAACACTTTTCAATTGGCTTAATCAAAGTTATAACTTAATACGGCACAACTGCCCAAATAACAAATTCCAAAACAAATTTTAAGCTGTTTGTGATTCACTTATATGTAAAAATTTCTTATGCGTAAGCAAATTTCAGTCCTTGGACCAATTTCTCTTTCTCTAGTTTGAGCGATAGTAATTTAACGCATGAATAAACTTCTCAGTCAGATATATTAGTTTTAAATATGTTATGCTAAAATACAAAGATTTAAGCCATATGGCAAACAAATTTGTTTTTTTTTTGTAGGGATAATATTAAATTACGCTAAGGGAGAACGTCATTTAAAAAAAGTATTTAAAGGTGCCAATTTAAAGTTGATGATGCATGATAAATAAATAATTCAAAAAATGTTTCATAAACTATCTCTTGAGATTCAAACAACTTAATAAAAAAAACTATTGAGGTAAATGAAATAGTTATCTAATATAGTTTTTAATAAACTTTCTCTCTTGCAGTGGCCCAGAAATGCTTGTGGCTTTCCATTCCAGCCCCTTCTCGGCGCCTCTGCAACAAGGCATTCCGAATCGTGGCTTCGAACTGGATGTGGATATATTATTTACAGACTCGGATTCATATGATTTTGCACAAGGCACGAAAAATCTCTGTGAATTTCACATAAATGCATCGAATCCCGGTAAGTACCGCGAGAATAAGACATCCATGCCAACGAAGGGCAGAACAATTGTCGAGCTCAGCTGTAAAAAAATGCGAATATTAATGAGCATGACAGCTACGCCCTCATCAACACATTCCCATACACACACACACCTACACTTACTTACTCATACATTCGCAAAATCAACTTTAAACTGGGTCAGTTGAACGTTGAATGCATTCTTAACTTCTCCCTTGTCATGTTCTTCGGCTTGTCTACGAGGCAGGCCTTCCTCTGACTCTCAGTCTCTCAATCTGAGCTTGCTCTTTGTTCATTAAATGCAGAGTTGACTCTGCTGCATTGTTTAATTTATAAATTATTATTATTTATATTGCTTACTCATTAATGCCGGTTGAGTGAACGCGTGCTGCAAACTCAACTCCCCAAGCTCTCAACATCTCAACTTCAACTTCATCACAGCGACTCACAGCGTAACGGGTAGCTAATTAGCACACAGCGTCTTGCAACAATCCAAAGTAGCAGGCACTTTGATTTTGCCGCTTCTGCAACGGCAACTGTGAAAGATGAATTGAGGCCTCAAGTGCAGCATCCTGTTGGGGCTTGCTGCCCTTCATTAGCTGTAGGCTTATCTAGACGGTCTTAATAGGTTTTTAATTTAATTCGAGGCCAGACGAAATCAAATTGACATGATCTACCAGCAATTGACGTTGTCAGATTGCATGGTTGAAGTTTCTCTTGAATCAGCTTTCGCTGCATTTTCGCATCAATGTTGCGAATAAAGTAAATTAACTGAGCTCATTGCTCATTTATGTATATAGTTTTCTGTAAAGTTAGTCACAACTTAATTTAGTTGTATTTTCAAATATTACACAAAACATTATTAAAATACCTAACATCGCTTATTCAAAAATGTTTTCTGTTGACGTCATAATTAACAGCAAAATTAAGAAAGCAAAGAAGAAAGCGCTTTGTAGAACGCTCTGCAATTGATTTGCCTTCCTCTAAGGGGAATGCTTGGAGGCGGAGTGTGCGGTCTGCGGCGATGTAGACAGACCCTTAATATACTCGCTTAATTGCGGTAAATTGTAAGCTCCTGTCCATAAGCTGTGCGCTTAATTTGCTTCTACTTTTTTATACCCGCTACCCATAGGGTAGAAGGGTATTATGACTTTGTGCCGGCAGGAAATGTATGTAACAGGTAGAACGAGGCATCTCCGACCATATAAAGTATATATATTCTTGATCAGATTCAACAGCCGAGACGATCTAGCCATGTCCGTCTGTCCGTCTGTCCGTCTGTGTGTCTGTCCGTCCGTCTTTATTAAACACTGAATCTCAGAGACTATAAGAGATAGTGCTATAATTTTTTTTCGACAGCATTTGTTATGTTTGCACGCAGATCAAGTTTGTTTTAAATTTTTGCCACGCCTACTTCCGCCCCCGCAAATAAAAAAAAATCGAATAACAAGCGTAATTTAAAAGCTAGAGTTGCGAATTTTAGTATATACAATAATTTCTAGTTATAATTACTAGTAGTTATGACTCCTGAAAATTTGGATAAATTTGCGATCAGATAAAAATTGTCGAAGTTATTAAAGAAATACTTTTGAATGGGCATAAACGCCTACTTACTGGGGTCTTAATTGCTTTGGCCGACAATCTGGTGTATTGTCCCGTCCATGGTATATTTTGATTGCGGTACTTTATCGATATACCAAATACACCATTTGGTAGACTTTTAGTATTTTTGCAGAATATTCGGAATATTTTGAGAAAAATACCGCAAAATATATTTCTTTTATTCAAACTGAGAAGCGGGTATCTCACAGTCGAGTACACTCGACTGTAGCTTCCTTACTTGTTTTTATTTTTGGTTGTGTGTAATTTGTTTTTGCTTCTTTAGCGGCGGTCAGCAGACGGCTGCATTTAATTGAAAAATTATTAAATGAAATTTCGGCGCGCCAAGCAAAACAACGATGACGGACAAACTCTTTGAACCGCAGACTGGTAATTTGTGCAGCCCAAAAGTAGGCAACGTTGTTTTTTCACTGCGACTTTCTGTGTGTTTCTATGTGTGCGTTGATGTAAATGTGTGTGTATGCTAACCGCTAATGTTCATTAATTTGCACTTAATAACTTTTGAGTAGGTCTTATTTTTCTGGCAATTTTTTGTAAGCTTTTCGCTTCCCAAGCTTGTTTTATTTGCAAATTCCTGTTCATTTGAAATTAGTTTTCGGTTACGAGTTTGGCTAGTCGAAGCACTCGTCCAGCTGTGTAAACCTAAATGAAAATTCCCCACCCTGTTGTCTGCCTGTTTGTCTTGTCTTCCAAGTGCTCATCAGCTTTTCTATGCCCAGTGTTGTTGCTATGGTCATTAACTTGCCAGCTTATTTGTTTGTTGTGTTTGTTGCTGTGTGCCAGCTTTTGCCCATTCTGTTGTTTCTCCTTAATTTTTGACCGTTTAACTTTTCTGAAATGCCTCAGCTTCACTCGACAGCGACTTCGACTTGCGACTCCAGCTTCAACTTCATTCTTAGCCTTAGTCTTTGCGTTAGCTTTGAGCTTAATGCCTTGGGAAATGCCACAGATGTGCCCATCGTCTTCGTCGTCGTCGTCCGGGGGATAATCATTAGGCGGAGGCGTGAAGCTGGCATATCTATCATAGTTTTAATCTGTGTGCTCATCTATGGCAACTCTCAATGCTTTAAATTGAGCAAAAACATCAAACATTTATCAGAACAGCTGCGAACACTGCAAATGGCCAACAAAATGGAAGAGATCAATGTTATATGAAATATTTATGGCAATTAAATGTATGGATTAAAGCCCAACCTATCTTTGTGTTGTTCACGACACGCTAAAACTTTCGGCTAAACAATTTGATAAAGAGAAATGAAAAGTTTTTGACATCTATGGGAAACATAAATAGAATTTGTGAGGGGAAATATATGTAGTTTTCTAAACAAAGTTGGGAAATAAAGCACTTAAATCAGGATATAAATCATAAACAACATTTGCACAAAACAAATTCGAATCTTTATCCAATATTTAATGCACATAATTTGATGCTTCTTAGCTGCTTTTAATTAGCATAAATTTATTAAAATTTGTGGAACTGTCAAACATTATGCATAAATTGAAAGTTCAATCCAGAGATTGTTGACACTGACTACAGGGTATTGCAGTCAAATAATTTACTCCAAAGGCCAGCTCAAAGTTTGCGCGGTAAACAGCTGTCAATGGTCATTTTAAACATGCGTTTGCTGGCTGACAATTCAATCAAATTAGGCGCACTTTAAACCAAGGCTGCTTGCAACGCAATATATGCATGCGAAATTTAATTAAAAGCCAACGCACACAGAGCGAACGAGAGAGAGAATCTAGAGAAAAGTGAAAGAGAGGGAGAGCAGAGTCAGTGCGGTGGACGTGGACGTAGTTCTACATTTAATTAAACTTAATTGGAAAAGTTATGGCAAAATCAAACCAAATTAAATATGCAACAGATTTTGTGCTCTGTAATCAACGAAATGAAAACCAATGCATTCGAAAGCTAAACCAACTCAAATTGCAGTTCTGTTAATCATACGCCACGTTGTACAACGCAGGAATGTAAATGTGAGCGTCGACATGCAGCTTATATTAGACTGTTTATCAAGCGTTATATTTACATTCCCAAACACACACACACACATGAAGAGAGCCACAGCTCATTATTACAACTTTGAAATGACCTTTGTTGTTCATAATAAATTGCTGTGCTCCCTTTGCGTATTTTGCATATTTAAATGCAATGCATATTGAATTTTTTGGCTGCTTAATGATCATGTTTCTTGTTGTTGTTTTCGTTGTGTGCGTGGGATGTTTGGGAGGGGGGTGTGTGAAGGGCGTGTTGAACAAACAAAACCGCGTTGCGCACAATTGAAAGCAAAATGAAACGATAAATATTTGGTTTTCGTTAAAACTTTAATTAAAATCATGTTGCAGCCCGCAATAATTTATTTGTAGCGCATGCTTTTTGCCATTTGTGTTAGTGGCCTTGTGCGCTTATATGTGGGTTTGTGTGTGTGTGTATGTGTGCGTATCGATAACAAAACAATTATGCTGCTTTACCTTTTCTCCTCGCCCTTTTTGGGGTCATTATAAATGCTTCATAGAAAAGCGCCACGTTTTGCTAATTGAACTTTCCGCGGAATGTTGGCCAAACTTCTGCGCCCCACTCTTCTCTTCACCTTATTTGTTTTCTATTATTTCTTTTTATTTTTGTTATCCGTGTTGTTTTTACTGCCGCTGTTGTTGTTGTTTACCTTGTGGCACAAGTTGGTGTAAAAATATGCGCATTGTTGCACCTGCCGTCGTGTATGTGAATGTATTATACCAGTCAAATGTTGCCCCTGTGGCAGCCACATTCATATACCATGCAAATTGATTTGATTAGCTCATTAACAATTCATAGGGCCATTGAGATTGTAGTCGAGAAACGACAATAGGTTCCTTTTCCCTTTGAGGAAAGTGCCCTTAAACAACAGTTTGTCAGCTCATTAAATCTGATTTGGAATAACAAAGAATATAAGGCAAAGTTATTGATTACAAGGACACTTCGCACCATCTAGGTATATCGATAAGGTGTCCTGCGTAGAGCAAGCTATAAATATATCTTGAAAACTTAGCCTGAGTAATTACGCTGAGTAAAATACGCAGAAATATAGAAATATAATCTTTATTAGTTCTAATAGTTAAAATTAACTAAATAACTTTTTACATTTAAAAAATTACCATTGAACTAATAGGAAAGTGTAAGAAATAATTTGCCTAAGCTTTAAGTAATAATGCAATTATATAATAATAATATCCAATTTTATATTTAACTTTTAAGTCTCAAATAATACGCATTGAACATTAAATTAGTTATTAAAAAAGTATGAAAAGATTACGAGTAAATTCCATACACATAAACTTACTCTTACTCTATATTATTTTTATTACTATTTATTTTTGGACAGCAGAAATATAACTATGTATATAAAAAATAAACAAATTGTATATAAAACTTGGAACATTTTGATGTATAATATTTTCTATTTAGTTGATTAAAATGTTCCATATAAGAAGCTTACGCTTACCCTAAAAATAGCCACAAAGATGCTTTTCCGCTGGCTGACAATTTTGCCTGACACTTAAGCTGACAGGCAACGCAAAGCAACGCAACGCCCTCAATCAATTTTGTTGGGAATGGCGAAACGGCGTTTTAATTACCACACCCCTTGAATTTGGCCATCTAATTAACGCTAATCAACTTGCTGACACTCGAATTGCTGCCCAACTCGATTTTCCCTCCTCATTCCCAGCGTCGAGAACAAAAACAAAAACAAGACACAAACACAGCCACTAAGCCGCCGAAAACAAAATAGAGTTGCCCGCCCCAAAGATTTGGAATTACATACTTTATGTGCCTCGAGTGTAATAAATTATTATATGAAATCGTTGTAAGATTTGGCTGCAAATTATTTATGCCATGCACAGACCGTGTGTGAATGAGGAGAAGAAGTCTGAGATGGAGAATCATTTACAAAAGAAAGATCACAGATGCTATAAATTTATTGCACTACAAGCTGAGTAACATTTCCGTTGAAGCCAAAAACCGTTTACCCAATGATTTGTATGGGAATGTGATGGCAATGTATGTGTGTGTGTTGTGTGTGGAGAGCCCTAAAAATATGCTCAAATATACAACATTTTATTACAAATAAACTGAAGAAGGATGCGAGAAACGTGGAGCCTGACAATAGATACATTCTCTACGTTGCCGGAAGTTGCTTTGGCATTTTTATTGATTTACGGATTATTGTCGAGCAGAAAAGCTGAGCTCAGTTAAAGCGAAAGTTCTCGCAAGGTTTGCTTTCAAACCTCTCGCGATTCGATTCTGTATGATTTGGTTTGTTTCGATTTGGTTGAGTTCTGTTTGCTTTTGCTCAGCTGTTGTTACAGAAGCAGCAGCTCGAAAGTTTGAAGCAAACTTTAACCAAATCTTGCGATGTTTTTTCACTTCTCTTATTGTTAATCGAGTGCGTAGCTACTTGTTGAAATTTTTGTACTTTTTAATTTTGCAAAGTCAACAGGCCCAAGCTAAAAAAAACCAAAGTAAACATACACAAAATATATATAGTAGACTCAAACAAAAATTTGCATTGTTTAATGTGCGAGAGCTGAATTTAAATGTGTGTGTGTTTTGCTAAAATCTTTTTAACTTCATTTTGCTTGTTTTTAGTTGTTACAATATGTGTGTGCAATTTAAAACTTTTGCAAGCGAGTTTAGCTACCACCATATTATTAAATTTCAAATGTTGTACGACTCAAATTTTAAATTCGCTTTAAAAAGTGTAATAAAAATGATGATAAATAAATATGTTAAATAATATTAAAAAAAAACGTATACGTTTAATTAGAATTTATTAAGAATACTGATATGTTTATTAAGCCAAGCCTTCAGTTTGTTCTTTAATGAAGTTTAAATGTAAAGCAAAAAAAAATGTTGAATAAAGTTTTAAATATTTCTAGTCTAAATCTTAAATTATATAAATATTTGGTAAGGTTTTTAGTAAGTTTTTAAATATTTTTCTTTTTGGCGTTTGAATATGTTCAAATAATATTGACAAAATATTTGTTTTAATTGGAATGAATTACAAATAATGCTGGTATAATTAATGCTTTCAGTTAGTTTTTCAAGAATTTTAAATGTTGTTGGCTTTAAAAAAATTAAAAACAGATTTATTTGCGATTCAACAAAATATAAATTTCAGAAAATGCTGAAATAAATATTAGCTAAAGTTTTCAGTTAGTTTTTAAATCTTTAAATTTATAAAAGGTTGGCTTAAATTAGATAATAAAAAAATTTCAACAATATTCATATATTTTTAATTAAATTAGAATAACCTGAAACAGCATTTAAATAAATATTTTCATACACGTATATTTTTATTATTAAATAATATTAATATTATACCTCTTTATATATTTTAAATCAATATAATATATTTTAATATATAATAATATATTTTATATATAATATTTAAACCACATTTAAAAACTAGCAATGCAGATTCTTTTTAAATATGTAAAAGAAGATGTTAAATAATATTACGAATATACCTGATATAATTACGAAAACCATGTTTTCAGTTAGTTCTTAAATGCTGAACACGAATTTCATTCTGAAATTAGAACTTTGTAGGTTTTGTGTGGACTAGAAATGGTTGCAACAATGAACAACATGGCAGAGGCCATTTATATTATCTGATTTGCACAGCCAATGGATGTGCGCCTTTAACTAAAAGCGGAAACTCTATAAAATGTTGCAGAATTGGGGAGAAAATGAACACGGAAACGTCTTTTATTAGAATTTTGCCATAAAATCGAACCACAATAGCAGCGTATGCATTCAAATGAGGTCATTGCCTGGCTGATTTGGCAGACAAAAGGCGAGGTTGGATATCAGAGTGTGTGGGTGGGTGGATGAGGGGGTAATGGGACAGATACTGCATACTGCATAGAATAGTAGTTGAATTTGCCGTTGTTTAGTTTGCTTATTGAGTTGCAATTTTGTTTGCAATCAGCGACAAAATGCATAAAGTCGATCCAGATGACAGAGCCAACTAAAGGGCATGTCAATGTGTGTGCGTGTATTTGTGTGTGTGTGTGTATGTGTGTGTGTGTGCGTGTGTCTGTGGGATGTGATGTGCAAACAACAAATTAGCATATTTGCACATAACAGCAACATTTTATTTGTACATCCAATGTGTGTGTTCCTTTATGTAATATAAATATTTAAACACGAATTTTGTGTGTGTGTGTGTGTGTGTGACAGACTATTAACTTTAAGTATTATTTGCATGCTATTTTTTATTACTTCTCCTTCTACTTCTCCGATTGATGCTGCAGATAAATCTGGCAAATATTTGTCATATTTATTTATTGTGAACAACTTTGTTGACTCGACATTGTCCACACGTGATTGGGCAGCCATCCAGGCGATTCAATTATTGTCTTAGCTACCAATAAAACCAATCAAGAACATCTCATCAATGCTGCTGAGAGGGAAAAAAAAAGGGTAGCCAGTGGCAATTTTATTGCTGCGACAACAAAATGTTTGCAATTAGTCAGCATTCGCAGTGCTGCAGCATTTCTTTGCTTATTTCTGGCCTAATTATTGATCTAATCACAAATACTATACATCAGCCAAATTGATTATCGCCCCGAGGCGCATGCTGCAGCATATTAATTGAAATTTACTTGCCAACCCTCTGACTTGTTTTGCTTGCCATTGCCCCATAAACAATAATATCCTAATAAACATTTATCCATATGTTTGTATGAGTGACAAAGCTTGTAAATTTTCGCCGAAAAACATAATTGACTTGCTTTTGTTTATTGACCCGCAAATTAATTTCACTGTTCGGGGCTTATTTCTTATTTATGTCATGTTTACTGCACGCAAATCATTTGCATTGTCTCTTTTTTGGAATAATTTTAATTGGCAAGGCTATCAGTTTCACATATTTATTAAATATGACTGCAGCTCTTACTTTAAATTGACATTTAATGTTGAACTCACTTTGAGTTAATCACATTAATTTTACTTCAAAATAATGTGTCTGAAATTGTGCTAGCTCATGCAATTGTAAACAGTAAATTTACATTACAATTTATAATTTGTCAATTTTTATTTTCACACATTACTGTGCAAATGTAAAATGTAATTTAAGAAATATTTTAAATAATTGAATACAAAAAATAAATTTAATATTAAAGGACTAGTTAAATTTAAATTAACATCATATAATTTCAATAATTTAAAATAAACTTTATAAAACATTTAAATAACTTAAATTCAAGACATTTAATAATTTATTTCAAATTCAAGGCATTTAATAGTTCAAATTAAAATAATTAATGATAAGGCATCTACACATAAAAAGCAACTAGAGTCAAGAATAAAATCTTGAATCAAAATTATTTGATGTCAAAATGTAGCCAAAAAGGTTTATTCTAAAGTTAAGAATAAAATTCTACAAAAATTTTAGATTGCCCAATATGGAAATTCAAGATTATAATTTTGAACCAAGTTGGCAAAATATTTAATCAAGATAAAAAGTTCGAGATCAATTCTATGTTAATATAGTTAACATAAGATTGAAGAATACACATGAATTCACGAAGATCTGAGTATATGTTTAAAGAATATAGATTTCAAAATAATTTAAATAATCGGTAATAAGTGAGATGTGATATTATATGTAATATCAATTTAATTTTGTAAAATTAATATCAATTAATTTCTGCGATTTATCACAATATATTATTTTACAAGCTCAATAGAAAATAAAAATAAATCTAAGGTCAGACAAATTTAAAGCGCCGCAACTATTAATGAAATTATTAAAAGGATATCTTATAACGACCGAAAATACATTTCAATAATTTCGCACAAAGTTGCAGCTCAGTAGAATAATGTCAACTGATTTTGTATGAGTTAAAAATTTTCCATTTTTATTTTTAACCAAAAATACGCATCAAAATCTGCCATCAAAACTGTCAATTGAAAATTGGAACAGAGCAGAGCAAAGGGCAAATATAATGCAGACACAAGCAGAGTTAAATTGGAGACCATATGAGAGTGAGAGAGAGTGATTGAAAAGTGCTGTGATTTAAAAACAAATACTCAACATTCAGCAATATTCACAGTGGGCACTCACAGCACTCAAAACACTTGGGCACTCGAGGACTCGACACTCGTGTTTGGCAATTCATACTGTATTGCTTATATGAAATGTAATCATTGCCATTTTGTGCACCATGTGAATTAGTTAACGTTATACGTTCAAACCAAAATTACATTCCAAGTTGAGACTGGGGAGTGGAGAATGGAGAGTGGAGAGTGTGGCCAAGTTTCGATCTCAGCTGCAGTGGCGGGTAATAAATTTCGAGGGCATACAAAATGGCGACGGCGACGGCGATGGCAGTCGCCATTGCTGCCCAATACAACATCACAATGGTGCGCACAGAAATAATTCAAGACCCGGAATCGGAATCGCTGTCAGAGTTGCCAGTTGCCAGTTGCCAGTTGCCAGTTGGGTGTTGGAGTCAATGGACCTGTGCCGTAATAGTAGCAATAATAATAATATGCTTATCAGCGTGCCATAAACTGAAACTCAACTCGCAGCGACGCGACGCGACTATCGAGCCACGTTCTCCTCTTACATAGTTTGGGAAGAGAGAGAGAGAGAGAGCGGAATTGGGAATTGTACTGTGTGTAGTTCGCTGGAACCGCAAGCGTGGCAATAAAATTGTTATTTTTGCGATTTATTATTAGAGTGCATTTGGGTTTTTGCGGCCGCGAGCCCACAAAATGTAGTCGTAATTGTGTGCGCAACGCATTTCAGCATTAAATTATGGGGTGTTAGTTTTATTGATTGCTAAGCCAAGAGAGTGGGACACTCCCACATCTCTCTTTTCCTCTCTCTATCTCTCTATCTACTGCTCTCTTTCCCATACTCTTGATGTGTGGCTTGATTGAGTGGCATTTCGTTTGACTCTGTTGTTTGATTGCTTGTTAGGTTTTTGTTATTTTTCGATTTGCTTTTTCGCCTCTGTGCAAATTAAATACAATTGCCCCCAGGCAACCATATCCATATCGATATCCATACACATAACGAACTCCACATCTACTTACATATGTGTGTGCTTCGATTTTTGCATTTGTTTTTGTTTATGCTGCATTATATTTAATGCGTTCAAACAATTAGTCGAGACAATCGGATGCATTGTTGCGATTGGGTGCATGTGGAAGCCATTGTCCTGAAGCCATTTAAAATGCAATTCGCTTCTATCTCTTAATGGGTGCAACGCATAGTTTATGTGCCCCAATTTAGCATAAGGCCTATTTTTCATTTGAATATTTTTATTGAAATATGTGTTCAATTTCGTATATTAGTCAACTATGGATATACATAGATCTCAATTACTTCATTGATTTTCTAGTAACTGCTCTTAAAAATTTTTTAGTGCTTAAAAGTAAAAATAAAGATGAAAAAATTTTTATAAATGCATTAAAGAAATTGACTTTGCTTAAGTTGAGAAGATAGTTTGCACACATTACCTTAGATGTCAATATTACAAAAATAGTAGTTCTCTTTATATAAGAATTTTTTGAGTTTAACTATAGTTACTGTTGTAAGTAGGTTTTTATATCCGCTACCCATAGATTGGTAAAACAAATCGAGAAAAATCGAATAACAAACGTAATTTTAAAGCAAAGTCTCGAATTTCGGTATAGAATTTTATATCGATCCAATAAAAACGGTAGAGGTAAATTATATTATTTGTCAGACTCGTATTTATAGCCGTCATATACCTCAAAAAGTGTTACATTCGAAAATTACATGTGAATCAGGCATAATTCAATTTTTTCTATTGCCTCTTAAAATAAATATTAATAATAATAACTGTTTCTCTGGCATTATTACATAAATAATAAATTTAGTTTCATTTGAATATTTTTATTCTTTTTTAAATCTTTTTTGACCACACAAATTAATCTTTTGAACAAATTATTAATTCAGGAATAATTACTTAAGTATGAGTAATTGTTGTTATAAACAAGTAATTACTAATTCATTAGAAATTGTTTATAATTACTTAAAACTACATTTCCTCTCCTTGAAAACTTAAATGGTTTTCTCAATTATTCTCAATCGATACAGAATTCCTCTCCTTTGAACCATTATTAATTAATGTTGATTAACTTTGCACATGCATTGTTTCTAACATATTGAGGCCGCTTTGCATCTCCTTGGCATACATCTCTAATGTGCCTATTATCCTTAGCAGCCCTTTTTATGGGCAACTCTTATGTTGATGGTGCAAATATGGCAAAATTTGAGTCTTAAAGGCTGGAAACATTGCTTAAAGCCGTCTTAAGTGGCTCTCAGCTGTTTCGCATTCGCTTTAATGGGCGCAACCAGCGCAATGTGACAATAAAAAGCTCATAAAAATGTATTAGATGCGTGTGTGTGGCACGAGGCAAAGCACACACACAGCACACATGTGGGTATAATAGAGTCATAGCCATAGCATCCAAAGTCTGAAGTCTACGACGACGACGACGCAGCACAATTCTCACATTTTATTCTCTTCTTTCTACCCTCGCCGTCCAGCTGGGCAACTTTTGCCTATGTGGCAGCTGCAACTTTTGCCAACAACTGCTGCCACTCGATGCGGCACATCAAAACTCTTTGGCGCTACATCAACTTGAAGTTGAAAAGCTGTCGCAGCAGTTAGGAGCAACGTTCTTGGCCCAGGTGTTATCATCGATACCGTTGACGTTTGCCTCCTTCATAGAGAGAGAGAAAAGAGTGAGGAACGGCGGCACTCAAGCCACCCACGACCAGCTTGCCACACAGCTACTCGATGTGTTCTCTTGATGCCGCATTGCAACAAATCGTGCGACTTTTAGCAATTGAAGAGCGACTTTGCTTGCCTTTTGCTTTAGAGGTTTTTTTTTGTGCTCTCTGCTTTGCGCTTTCGGGCTTGTTTCGATTTTTTTCTCTTTGCCGTTTTTAATTTGTCACTTGAAGCAAAAGTTACCAAAGTTGTCCCTTGACTGACGGCGCTCAACTGCTCCGCATGTTGTTTGCTCGGTTCTCGTGGCTTTTCGTTTATTTCATTCCACTGCCAGTGCCACTTCCACTTCCACTTCCATTTGCTTTGGCTCTTTGGACAACTTTAATTAATGCCAAGTGTTGCAATTGCAACATCTCAACATACGGCTTTAACAAGCTCCATATTTCACGTGTACATCCGCTGAATTAATAGGAATAACGCTAGGAAATAGGATAAAATAGAACCGGAAAATAAAGTTTCATTGATATAAATGTAAATTCATTTATAAATATAAATTAAATGCAATTATATTTATTTAATTTCACTGAAACAATGAATATATATAGATAAAATAACTTTTAGAATTTGGAAGAAGAATCATTCTCAATTCAAATTAAACTATATTAACATATTTTATTTTACCTAATACCCATACGGTGAAAGGGTATTATAGATTTTCTATTGGTTTAGTGTAGTATATTTTAGGTATTCTTTTGGTATTTTAGTAGAATATGGTTTTATTGAAAACGAGTCCACTCGACTGTAGCTTTCTTACTTGGTTTTATTATGATACTTTTCCATTAAAGATATCTCTTAACTCTTTTGACAAAAAATATCTGCATTTATTGATCCGAAATGTAAATTATTCTATTAATCCTGAAGTGATCCAAATAAATTTAATTTTGACACACAAATCAAATTTTTTTTATTTTTTTTATAAATGGAAAATAGCTTTGGTAGGTTGCTTCAAATATCGATGTTTGGGTTTAAATAACCCGATTTCAAAAATATATACTATATCACTCATATATATTAATAATTCAAATATATTTATCAATTTCGATACTCAATTGGCTTCCTAAAATATTAACTAAGCACAGCTTACCTTGCTCCCAATTGTTAACCTATTTTAAAACCAGGACATAAATAACGACAACGTACATGTATGTTGTATGTAGTTTTCTTATGCTTCAACTTGTTGAGAAACATTTGCTGCCTATAGTTAATCATTTTGCAAAAATCTTTCGAATGTGAGTGTGAATATGAATGTAGGGAAATGGGAAAAACTACTCGTATCGCTGAGAGCTGAGAGCTGAGAGGAGACGAGTGTAAATTAACCTAAATCACATGTAAGCCGCTTGTCATACAACGTTCTTAGAGTATATTAAAAAACGGCCGTGAGTTGACAGCACACACACACACACACAGATACATCACCTACACACACCCACATAATCTGTATTTATCTCGCTCGCACTCGCTGTCATACATATGTCACTAATGCCGTCTCTCTCGATCTTCTTTTGCAGATGATGTGCTGTTCTCACGTCGCGGCCGCATGGGACGCATTGTGAGTCCGCGTCACACGCTTCCGCCGAACACAACATGCACGTACCACTTTCACGGATATCCTGGTGACCTGATTTGGTTATCGTTCACCAGCTACAATCTGCAGATACTGCAGCAGGCGATACACGACAACAATACGCTGGGACGGGTGAGTGAAAGCGTTTGAGACGATGGGGAGGTTCAACTGTAACAGTTTGCATAAATGCATAAAATGTATATTGTGGGTGGGGTTGGGAGACAGAGGGGAAAGAGGTCTATATGGAGCAGGCAGCAGGCAGCAGGCAGGCAAGCAGCTGAAGTATCCGAGTTGTTTGCATTGTGCGCTTAAACGCGTCGCGTTCTATGCCAACGGTGGATTCACTTGTCTATTGTCTTGATTTCTATATCGCACTATATGCCACTCCATTCTATATACTGGCTATTAGTGCCAGTCGAGCGACACTTTGTCTTCTCACCCAATTAAAATGCAGCCTGCCCCGTTTGTTGTGTGTAAGCGTGTGTGTGTGTGTAACGACAGCAACAAAAGCAAACTCACACAAACGCACACACAAATAAACTCGCATACAATTTATAATTAAGTGAAAGACTTCAAGAGCCAAGGTATGGGGCATGCCACATAGAAAGCTGGCCCAAGCGGTGAGTGGAGAATGTGGCCGAAAGGATTTTCAACACTCTCTCTTTAACTGTGAAGTCTGGCCAGCGGGCAAAAGAAACTGCGTCAAAATGCGACACTGTCAGCAACTGCAACTGCAATAGCAACGACAACACCAACAGCAACAAAAACAATAACAATAACAGCAACTGTGTTTAGTTGTAGTGCTGTGCAACGCAACAAAACAAAGGCAACACCTCCCGTGTCGTGCGTGCATTTTTAATGTGCCTTGTTCGTTGTCTAACGGCCTGTAAACTGTGTCAAGGTGGATATAACTGTAAGTGAAAACTACAACATCCATGCACATGTAAATACATATCTTTAACGACCCGAGCTCTTTGAGCTCACCTCAGCGACAGAGTCAAAGGTTTAGCGATGAGTGAATTAAATGATTATCTAGGGCAATTAACAGGGAATATTCTATAGCTAACAGGGCGCCAACAGTTGTTTAACATTGCATAGTTATGTTAGTAACATATTTACATAAATCTGAAAGCAAACAACTTTTAATACTTTTCATTGAAATTTCAATAGTGTTAATTTAATACAAAATGTTGGAATTGCAACACAACGATATTGATTTTGAGTAGTTTACTATTGCAATACATTTTTTCTTACAATAGTTGGCTACATAGCTTGCCTCCACTCAGAAAATAAATGAAGAAATCGTATTTAAAAATGAAAAAAAAAGTGTATGTATTCACATCATAATTTGTTTTTTTTTTAAAATAATGTGATTATGATGATTAATATTATTTAAAATCGTGATGCTTATTCAAATTCATAAAAGTACCAGTTCGCACAACAGACAAAAAATATTCTCCATTTTGTTAAAATTTTATCGAATATCGCTTCCATTTTTGTAATAAAATATACCATAGTTACATAAATGCTGTTATCGTGGGTCAGTGTTGTTAAACACCAAAATCCTGTTAAAAAGTCTTGCTAAATATCAGTTATGTCTGAGTAACTGTTTTGCACCCGTCACTAACGAAGTGTTGTGAAAGTATTTTAATGTTGTTAATTTCAATTTCGTCTGATTTAGTGTTGGAAAATGCTTGTCGCAATTGCATAAGTGTTGCCAAAAGGTTGGGACACATAGGATACTGTTAACAGCTATTTAAACTTTGCGAACTTAAGGATCAAATGTTTGCTTTCTTTTTGTTGTCACCTTAATTACTTATCGCATGTGAGCACATCCACTCGCACGTTATAGAGACAGACTTGACATATAAATTGCTCCAACTTTTTCAAGGTCTTTTTCTGTCTAGACACTCTCTGAGAGAGGAGACATCTAATTCATTTCGCCAAGTGACTTTACAAACTGTTAAGACATAAATACGAAAGAAGTGCCAATTAATTTTATAAATCCCAATGAGGAGCTTCAGCAATGGAATAGAGTTCAAGAACTAGCTTTCATTCTCCACCTACCTGCAACGCGTGAGTCCAGTTTCAGTTGCTCTTCAATCCTTAAACAATTGCTCGTGTCCTTCCTGCTGACTGCAGTTGTCCGTGTCAATTGCAGTTGCCTCACTCACCTCCACTTTAAAATTGCCAAGGAAAAAGGTAAAAATGAAAAGCTGCCAGCAGCAACAACAACTTTTTGCAGAGTAACACCAGAACTCCCTCATTCCCCTGCCCCTGCCCCTGCCCCTGCCCGTTCCCTACTTACACCCACGCCGGTGGCACAATAAAAAGTGACAGAACAGAAATATGTGTAAAATAAAACAGGGGCAGGAACAGAGGCAAAAGTAGCAGCAAAAACAGTTCATGAATTTTGCAACAGCAACAAAAGCGACAAAAACAAACAGCAGGTATAACAGCAGCAGCAACAACGACAATCAACACTTGGAGTAACAACAGTTAGCTGCTGGGAGAGGAGTGTGCGGAGGGAAGAGGGCAGGCAGATCAAGGGGGAGGACAGTTGCTACGTGGGTGCGCTCTGGCATTTTGGGTACGAAGAAAGAAGCAAAATAAAAATAAGTTGAGAGGGAATTTGCGCAAAACAAAAAGCGAGCAAACTTTTTAAATTAAGAAGCAAAGTTAAAATTTCAAATAAAAACATTGAGCAAGAGCGCAACCAGGAGAGCGCAAGCTACATCATTGGGAAATTGCAGAACAATGTTGAGAAAAACCATTAGAATTAATGCTGCGACATTTATGAGAGCCGCACACAAGTGGTGACATTTCCCCAAGTCCCCTCAAGGAATCCCAGTTGATGTGATGGACTACGTGAAAATTAGGGGGAGATATACGTATGTATATATGTGTATGTGTGTTCATAGTAAAAGCAACAAATTTGCGAAACTCACGCCCCTGACTGCAAAGTAGGCGAACGCGACGCGACTTGGGCTTACAACAAAACCAATTGAAAGTCACTTAGCAGCTTTACAAGTTAACTTCAGAACTTCAAAGACAGAGGGAAAGCGGAGAAAACCACATTTTGTCACTTCTGCCAGACGCGACAAAAAGGTAATACACGATATGCTGAAAAAATTCTAGAAAAGAAAATTGAAGCTAAAGACAAAATTAGATCTAAACTTTGGTTCATTAAATTGCGTTCTGATAATAACCTTACATAATATCCAATTATAATATAAATATTCACTATTTTAGTTGAAGATTTCTTGCGCTTCTCGATTTATGCTTAAAATTTATCAAGCCTGAAAAGCTCAAAATAAGAAACTTATGCCCAATATCCTAACAGTATTAAATAACAACATAAAAATTAGTTTCAAAAGTAAAAACACAAAAAAAAACAAGTAAGAAAGCTACAGTCGAGTGTACTCGACTGTGAGATACCCGCTACCCATTTTGAATAAAAGAAACATATTTTGCGGTATTTTCTCAAAATATACCAAATATACTGCAAAAATACTAAAAAAATATACCAAATGGTATATTTGCTATATCGACATAGTACCGCATTCAAAATATACCATAGACGGCACAATATACCAGATTGTCAGACAAAGTAACTAAGACCCCCAGTAAGTAGGTGTTTTTGCCCATACAAAAGTATTTCTTTAATAACTTCGACAATTTTTATCTGATCGCAACCAAATTTTCAGGAATCATAACTACTATAGTAGTTATTATATATACCAAAAATTAAAATTACGCTTGTTATTCGATTTTTTTGATTTGCGGGGGCGGAAGTGGGCGTGGCAAAAATTTGAAACAAACTTGATCTGCGTGCAAACATAACAAATGCTGTCGAAAAAAATTATAGCTCTATCTCTTATAGTCTCTGAGATCCAGTGTTTCATACGGACAGACGGACAGACACACAGACGGACAGACGGACATGGCTATATCGTCTCGGCTGTTGACGCTGATCAAGAATATATATACTTTATAGGGTCGGAGATGCCTCCTTCTACCTGTTACATACATTTCCTGCCGGCACAAAGTTATAATACCCTTCTACCCTATGGGTAGCGGGTATAATTAGTGTTAATTAAAAAAAAATCATTAATCATGAAAAATCACAATTTTTAGAAATATAAATATGAAAAAAATATGATAAAACAAGTAAGAAAGTTACAGTCGAGTGTGCTCGACTGTGAGATACCCGCTACCCATTTTTAATAAGGGCAAAATATTGCGGTATTATTTTCAAAATATACCGAAAATACTAAAAAATACTAAAAATATACCAAATGGTATGTTTGGTATATCGATACAGCACACCATTCAAAATATACCATAGACGACACAATATACCAGATTGTCACCCAAAGCAACTAAGAGCCCTAGTAAGTAGGCGTTTTTGCCCATACAAAAGTATTTCTTTAATAACTTCCACAATTTTTATCTGATTGCAACCAAATAATTACTATAGTAATTATTGTATATACCAAAATTCGCAACTCTAGCTTTAAATTTACGCTTGTTATTCGATTTTTTTGATTTGCGGGGGCGTAAGTGGGCGTGGCAAAAATTTGAAACAAACCTGATCTGCGTGCAAACATAACGAATGCTGTCGAAAAAAAATTATAGCTCTATCTCTTATAGTCTCTGAGATCCAGTGTTTCATACGAACAGACGGACAGACGGACATGGCTAGATCGTCTCGGCTGTTGACGCTGATCAAGAATAAATATACTTTATAGGGTCAGAGATGCCTCCTTCTACCTGTTACATACATTTCCTGCCGGCACAAAGTTATAATACCCTTCTACCCTATGGGTAGCGGGTATAAAAATCTATAACGAAATACGATAAGTTTAAGCTTAATGAGATTATTACCGTAAAGAATGCGTGCAAATAAAAACATAAGTTACAGAATTAGAGCGCAAATCTGAAAGCTAATTTACTCGACAGAAAATGGGGAAAAAACATAGACTAAGAGAGATAGTCAGGGAGGAAGAATAATAAGGAAAAAAAGTGCAATAGAGTACTCGTAGATAATCAGAATTATAAGCCAATGTGCTCGAGGCGTGTTTTCTACAGTTATGCGTCACGCTTTGGTTTTTTCCAGTCCTGCTCCCTTGGTAGCTCACAGAAGCCGCAGCTGTTTGTTACTGTCTTTCCATTATTAACACAGTCAACAGTAATCACTGCCTAGACACGAAAAGGAAAACATTCCAAACAGGCTTCTAGTAAAAATATTTAATGCCTGCAAACAACAGTATGCTGAAGATGTTGACGATGGTGAGGATGGGGGAACAAAGGGAGGAGAGAAGGGGACAACAACATGAAAACATGACAACAGCAGTGACAAAACGTGAAAAGACAAATAACTCACACTTGCAACTGACTCTCATTGCTGTTGAATATGTGACATATGACAAACATGGGGGAAAGAGGGGGCAAAAGGGAAAAGTGGGTGCGGGAATTACTAACACTAAGGGAATGCGAACAAGCGCAAACAAACATCAGAGTGAGAGAGAAAGCATGGAAAATGCGTTAAAACAAAGGACAACGATATGCTCGGAGAAAAAGATAGCGACGTTGTTTGGGGATGCGAGCTGCAGCTTGAGGGGAATGGGCTGGGGAATTGCGCGTTTGTTACTTTTGTTTATCCGCGCGAAACACAATAATAATGTCAACAAGAGAATTAAACAATAACATGCGCTTACTTTTTCCCTAATGCTTTTTTGCCTTTCTTCCTCCCTCCGTACTTTGTTTTTGCATCCCTTTTTGTAGAGCGATCTGCCGCCTTGGATAACCCGACTGCGCATGTGGGACAGCTATGGCACCTACTTGCCCATCAAGTCGACCAGTGTGACCACCGGACAACCGCCACCGCCGCCCCCCGTTGCCTCCTCGGCTGATGGCGGCAAACCGACGCTGTTGAATCAAAGCAACTACGGCAGCTATTATTACAGTGCCAGTAATCCGAAATTGAATCGCAATCTGCGCGTCAACATCGACAATGCCTGGAATCCTGTTGACACCTACATCTATGGACCCACGCAGTCGAGTGTGTTCAATCAGGAGAACAAGTACAGTGGCTATCAAGGTGGCGGCGTCGGAGGTGGAGCTGGTGCTCCAGGCTCGGCCGCTGGCAAACAATTGGGTGGCATCAAAGAAAGCCTCAACTACATATCGAGTGGGAAATCGGGGCGAGATGGCCAAGGTGCTTCGGCTGCTGCAGTTGTCAGCTCGGACAGGCAGAGTGCGGTCTCCTTGATGAGCACCAAAGGCAAGCGTCGTCTCATGCTCGAGATCTACGACTACGAGACGCCCAAGTTGTGCGATCACACGGCAATTGGCAGCGGAGTCAGCGGCAGCAGCGCCCTCATGGGTGGCAACAAGCAACGACCCTGCAGTCCGCTCGAGAGCTACGTGAGCACGGGCAGAGATTTGGTAAGTTGATAATAGTAATTAAAAAAAAAATTAAAATAAAATAATATAATTAAAATTACAAATATGTAGCAGTAAGCCTGTATCAATAAATACAAAGTTATATTTTCAAATTATAATAATATCGAATTTAGTTATTCCTCATTATTTACAAATTGACTTTTTCATCATGTTTTTTATTCACTTATTCGCTTAACTATAAGAAAACGGTACAATTAAATAAAAAACTGAAAATCAAGTCTGATTGTAATTCGATATTGTAATTGAAAAAAAAATGGAAATGAAATTCAATTGTTTTTTTTTGAGGGATTTAAAGAGATAACTAATGTGAACAAATTAAACCAAACATATAACATGTAATTTTATAAAAAAAAATATATAAAATGTGTAATCTAAGAAATTATTTTACATTGTATTAATCGTAACTGTAGAGTTACCCTATAATATTATTACTCTATACTTTTTTTTTTGCTTTCCATTCATATTTTTTATTAGGAATTTAATTTCTGAATTTATGCAGTTTATTTTCAACAGTTCTTAGAATAAACTTGCCATTCATTTAAAGTTCGCTTCATCACTCACCATCAGCAATTATAGTGCACTCAAGGACTCATAAAATATCATTTAGTAGGACGTGTGTGATTAATTGACACATTTGTCAGCCACTAAATAACTTTGTTGCTTCCACAGCATGACAAAATCTCTCAAGCTTAAATGACTGCTAAGTAGTACACAAATATTAGGTACAGCTACCCTAAGAAGATGAAATTAATTTCGCAGCTTGAAAGTATGCAACATTTTTAATGAACTCTAGGAAACGCTACGTAAATTGTTGTCTACTTTCAGGCTGTGCCTTGAACACTTCAATGTTTATTTTAACACAGCAGAAAAAGTACAATTTGCTGAAGTTCTCGGCGTTTTTTCATTTTGTTTGTTGCCTTCTGAGCATTCAACTGCACCTGTTTCGCTTGTAGTACCCAATTTGCGTTTCGCTTCTTTTGGGGGCCCTGGCGCTGTGTCGTCGGTGGCAAGCACCCAATTGCCTGGCAACAACGCAAGCCAACAAATTTGGCACAGTGCACATTTGTATTTGCTTTAAACTTGACAAAATTAATCAAATTAAACACTCGAGTGCATCGCCAGACGTGCACAAATAACGACAAGCGACAAACGAAGCCAACGAAGCTGCCGAGTTGTCGAGTTGCCTACGGCGACTTCTTTGCCTGATGGCAAAATTCAAATTCGCCAAAGCACATACACACACACACAGTCTTGTATACTCAAATACATACAAAGAGCAAACGCTGTTGTGTGCGTGGCAATGTAGCTGGGGGTGCTTGAAGGATCTCCGCGCTAACTGTGGGCGCAGCAAATAGAGGGGACCGCAATAAGCTTGCTTAGCTTTTTGAATGTCGCAAATATGAACTGCAAATATTATAACGCCAAATTGACGTTACACTGCGACAAATTTTTAAAATAGTTTATTTAAATTGTATATGAAAAGGAAGAAAATAAATAAATAAATTTGTATATCTCAGTGAAAATGAGTATTCTTGATACATATATACATATATTGATACATATATACATATATACATATGTTAGTTAATACATACGTACTCAAATGTGTTAACAGAATTGAATTTCAAAATATATTTGATATATAACATTTATAAAGCGTTTTAAGAAATGTAATAAACACTTCAATAATTAAATTTGTGCATATTATTTTTTCTAATATATCAACGATTATTATTTTATTTAAGCTTAAATGCAATTTAAATGGAAATTAGAAAAATTCAACATTGTTTTTTTGGCCAGTGTATTTTCTGCTTTAGCTCATTCTGGCATTTGCTATTTTCGATATTTGCAGAAACTGGAATTTCACACGCACACGGGCACCGCGCTCTTTCCGGCTCAATTTGCGCTCAACTACGAGTTTGTGGACACGGAGCAAGGGGGCGACGCATGGCCCGGTAGGCGTGGCGAGGATCCAGTGCCTCCTCTCTGTTCGCGTGTATTTCGCAAACGTAAAGGCAACATTCAGGTGCCAAGGAATGTGTTTCTCTACGGCCGAGGCGGGGCCAAGAACATCACCTGCTTGTATCGCTTCGAGGCGGGCACTTCGGAGCGTGTCAAGCTTGTGCTGCACAATGTGTCCTTTGGCGAGGGAACCGCCTGTACCACGGACTCGGATCTGCATACGGGCAGGCCGCGCTGCAATCAACTGGATCCCGAGGGACGCATCACCGAGCTGCGACTGTACGATGTGCCCTTCCGAGATGTCAAGATACAATTGGGCTGCTTCTGTGATAATTCCAGCGCCTTGTACAGCAATGCCCCGCTGACCTTTGTCTCACATTCGCGGGTCATGGAGCTGACCTTTACCGTTAGCAAACTGAACATTTCCGAGGACTTTGCCGATGTCTTCTTCTCGGCCTCGTATGAGTACAAACGCCAGCCGGACTGTCGCAAGCAGCTGAAACTGAAGGGCGCTGGTGGCGAGGATGAGTTGAAGTATCCGCTTAAGACACAAGATGCCAGCTGCGAGGGCTTGGCCTGGTATGTCGAGGCTCAGTCCCCGGAACGTTCACTCTTTGTGCAGACCTGGGGCTCCTATTTGCCCGTCGATCCCACCTCCGAGGACGCCATGCGCTGTCACACGAAGAATCGCTTGATGGTCTACTCGGGTCGACCTCTGAAACCGATGCGTGTTGTTTGCCCAGCGCAAAGTGGCCCGAGGCCAACGTCGCTGCACATATTCTCTGAGGATTGGACCAACGGGCAACCATTGTTCATGAACAAGTAAGTGCTTAAAGTTATAAGGATATCAACATGCGGGAAAACTAAGATAGATATTGATGCGTTAGCATATCAAGCTGTCGGAGATATATTTTAAGATGTAAACATAATCTTCACTTTATATTTTAAACAGTTTTTACCTTATAAGGTGATTAGCGATTCATTCGATTCAATTTGGTGATTTATCGTTATTTTTAAGTTTGCAGTGTATTAGTATAAAAGCTTTTAATCTTATTACAATTTATTAGTAAAGATAATGTGCTTTTAAAGCCAGCACATATTTCTTGTAAAAGCTTTATATCCCAAAGCTTTTTAACCTACATGTTAAGTAATTAAATAAAAGCTGTCAAGTTTGTGTTGCGAAGCTTTTATATCTCTAGCAAACATAATAAAATTCATTGTTCGCATTCCTTATAAAAACTACATAACATAAATAAAATCCATTATTTAAGATCTTTAGTCGCCTTCTACATTTAATGCTTTAATGAGCTTTTATAGCAACGCAAGTGCTAAGTTGCAAAAATTCGTTGCTTCCACATTTTCGGCTTTATTATGCAATTAATTTGCATTTTTAATTAATTTGGCGCAAATAAATCTTGACTATAGCCTTGAGCAATAAATTGAATCTCATTGGCAGCCATAATGCGCTTTCAATGCACACCATTCGAGGGCTCATTGTTGCAATTGCTTCACGCGGTATCATATGGCTCAACGCTTGGATTGTCATTTGAAATATTAATCCCATGTTTTAGTGGCATTTTTGCAGTGGATGCATATGATACATATATCGCTGCAGCGTGAAGTGAAGCGAATGAGTTGAAAAGCACTCGATTAATTATCTAAAAGGCTCGACACGCTCATTAGTTGGCTGTGTCTGGCCTGTCTGACAGTCACTGGACACTGTCAATTACCCTTTGGGGTGTCATAAAAATATGTTTCCACATGGCCACATGTATGTGTTTTATATGTTTTATTTTCTGCTCTCTCTCTCTCTCTCTTTCTCCATGTTGTTTCGCCGCCTTCTTGTTATTGTTGTTATTATTGTTGCCTTTTTTGGCGACAAATTTGAGCTGCACTTGCACATAAAATTTAATGGCAACACGTTCCGAGCGGCAGCACAAAACTGACCAAAAACGTAGTTCATTTTCATGGCACGCACCTTGAACATAAATTGCCGGAACACACACATACAGAAGTCCTCACATGGATCTGCTGTTTGTCCTTCTCCTCCTACGTTCATCTCCATTCCTTTTCAAATGGACAATTTTTGCATGCTTTTCAACATGGTCTTGTCTGCTGTATTTATATGATTCCCAGTCTGTGTGTATGTGTGTGTGTGTGTGTGTGAGTGTATCTGACAGCCATGTTTGTTTGCCTCAATGTATATGTGTGTGTGTTTTTCTTTCTCTCTTTGCGCTCAATTTCCTGTATTTTGTTGCCGCTGTAGCCATTTCCTGTTATTGCATTTTTAAGCAGCCTGCTTTTTTTTCTTTTGATAGAGCTCATAAGAGCTTCCAAATAACTCGACTGAGATCAGAGTAGAGAACGGCATGGAAACCCAACACACACACACACTTAGAACTGAAGCTGTTAAAAATGTTTGAAACGCGGGCAACTGTTAAATTGCAATTAGTTTTGTGCAAGCAGCTACAAAAAAAAGGAGATAACGGTCAGAGGCTTTTTGAAGCAACTCTCACATCATCGCATACATATTTTAAATAGAGCCCATGCCTCAACGGACTAAGCTCCCCTCAACTATGCATATTATATGAATCATTCAACTTTCCCTTGGAAACTGATAAACATTTTGTAAATAATTCAGAGGCTACAATGGAATATTCAGAATAGAATTTAGCTATGCAACACCTGAGAATTGAATAGATTTGTCGGCATTTCGAATAGTAAAAAATTCAATCAAAGTTGTGGAATATTGCAGAAAATAAAAGCGCTTAAAGTCATTGTATATTATGAATTTAAAATACAACTCCAATAGTCGAATTAAATCTTACTCTTTGAGTGACTTGCATTCTTTTTAGTATTAGGATTAAACATAAACTATTTATGAATCTTTAATGCCATCGTTAAAAATTTGTATTTCACGAAGCCCAGAGTTTTGTGCTCAAGTTCACTTGGGAGATAATAAAATTGAGTGTATTTACAGGAAGATATTAAATTTGATGAGAACTTTGCCTTATGAATTTTTAAAGTGCATAAATATATACGCCATTCAGAAACTATTTTATGGCTGCCTGTCTAAAGTGGAACTTGGCTTTCAGAGCGATGCTCCTTTGCCAACATCTACCCACTTGACTCGTTGTAGTCGATCTTAATATTGCGCTGGCTTTATTTCGCAGTTGAAAGCATTAAGACTACTTAAATACAATAATATTAATGATGAAATCATTGCAGCAGCGTTTTCATTCTCGAGAATGAAGGGAAACGAAGTGAATAATAAACGAGAACTTATTTTGTCTATGCAATCTTGAAAGTTGCGCGTAATTAGTTGCACTTGAGCAACTGGGTTGCCAAAGCGAGATACCCGAGTTGCCTTATGCATTATCCCCGAAAAAACTTGCCTCAAAGTTATGTGGAGCATGACAACCACAGGGCATGGTATAGATCCTGGGACAAGGCCAGATACTGGGTCAGGCTGAAAATGTTTACAACTTTACTTTACTCGCACACACACACACACACACACTTACTAACTTACAATCTTGGTTCTTCTCTTTGGCTTAGACCCATGAGCTTGGTGCTCGAGCCCATACTCAAGGAGCCCGGCGACATTGCCTTCACATGGCTGGAGATTCATCGCACGAAGAATGCACTGCTGCAGCAATTGGACCTGCATGTGAATGCAAGCGTAACCACTGGCATGGGAACACCACCCAGCAGTGGTGGTGGTGGTGCTGGTGGTGCGGGCAGCGGTGGTGGTGTGGTGGGCACAGGCAGTGCCGGAGTTGCCGGCGCCGGAGGCATTGCGACCAGCTCGGCAGCCAATGAGACGCTCAACGAATTTGGTTTCTATCCCAAGGAGTCGGACTGCGAGTACAAATGTCCTGAAATTGATGCATGCATTGCGGCCAGTCTGTGGTGTGATGGTAAGTTCACAGATACAAGATACAAAACACACGGGTTGTCACACAACTGCAACCCCAACTCTAACTTCAACTCCGACTGCCACGTAAGCAGGAATTGACAAAAGGAGCTGCAAATAAATGTGGCCAAGACAAAATACCTGAATGCCTGCTTACTAAATTCTTTGCCAGACAGAAAGTTCCTTGGCCGACAACTTAAATATTTAAATTCGTCTTGGCAGCACATTAAAAATAAAAAGGCTAAGGAATCCTTTAGCAGTTGCATGTTAAATTGAATATTTTATGTATTCAATTTAGAATTAATTTAAACCAATGTGAATGGGTTGAAATGGTCTTCGATTCGGACAAGCTTTTAACTTTGAAAATATATTTTCTCAAACAAAACCTTTAAGCACATAAATTGATATTTGAAATTTATTTAAAATAAATTTCAAATATTTTTCTATTATTAAATTGAAATTGCAAAATGCAATATTAAACGGATTAATGAATAATTTCGATATTCCTTCTAATCGTATAAGTAACTTTAGAGGTTACCCTCGTTGAGCACAAAGTTTGCATTGCGTGTACGTGATTTGGCGATGGTTGCTCCGGCTTGTGCATCAGTTTCAGCTGCTTGCAGCTCTTTGACGCCTGTGAGCAGGCAACACAAAATTTCACTTGTGGTTGCTTCTCTGTTAATTTCATTGCAAGCTGCTTGCCACGTTTTTGTAATCAGGCAAAGTTTCCTGACAACTGCACAAAGCTGCTGTTGCTGCAAGTTGCAACCGTTGTTTCTGCTGCTGCTGCTGCGGGTTGAACGCCAAGCAGCCTACAAATATGTATCTTCCACAAAACTTTGCTGCTCTCTGTGTATCTGTCCGCTAATCTGTCCGTCTGTCTGTTCGTCCGTCTGTGTGACCGGCAGCCCGCAACAGCTGCCGCCACTTGAGAGAGAGATGGGACACTGGACTCGCCTTTTAGCTTCAATTATTTATGGGTAGCCAGGCGCGTCTGCAACTGAGCTGCTTAACCGCAAAGGCAGCGCATTAAACAAGCTAACCATCCAAGCAAGCCAAGCAAACCAAACTAACCAAGAAGCAATCCACACAGCAAACTGGGCAACCAACCAGGGAGCACTCAAATGACAGCCAGGCCGAGGCACTTTCAATTTGGCAACTGTCGAGGCAAAAAGAACCTGTGTAACCTGACCAGCAAAGACGGAGAGAGAGAGAGAGAAATTTCTTTTCAATCAATGGCCAAACTGCTTTGCTTTCTGCCTTTGCAGGTCATCACAACTGTCCCAGCGGCTTCGATGAGTCCGAGGAGGAGTGCGGCACAGCGCGTAAACTGCTCGAGCTGCCCGGCGGCGTCTTTGCGGCATTGGGTTGCATCGCAGCCGCTTTGACCGCCTGCCTCATATTCTGCATGTTTGGACTGATGCGCAAGCGAAAAAAGTCGGTGGTACAGAAGAGCGGCGGCTTCATGAATGGTGCCAATGGCAATGGCAATATGCCAGCTGCCTGCAATATTGGCACACTGAAGAAGGACTTCAAGAAGGAGGCGCTCTACATCGATCCGGCGTCCTGACATCCACTTCAGCCGGTCGAATACATTCATGTGGATCGCGAGACTACCGTGTGATATGTTGCCGCCGGCTGTGGCTTCTACGATAAAATGGAGCAGGGCCTCAGCATTGCCTGACCCGAGCAGCAACTGGATCTGGAGGGGGAATTGCAATGGAATGGAGAAGGGGAACGGGAAGGGGAAGGGAAAAGGGAAAGGGAACAGATGCATATGGAGCAAATGGAGATTATTGTTGGTCCAGTCCAGGATCTGGCTTGGAGATTTTAAATGCTGTCGTTGAGAGAGTGAGCGCAAGAGGATGCGAAAGGATTTCGAATGAGCCAAACAGGGAGACAGACAGAGAGAGAACTAAATAGCTTAACTGTAAGTTCGTAACTTTTCTAAGCGCTTCAACAGTAAAAATGTAAGCCATGAATCCGTGAATGTTTAGTCCTAGGCAAAACATAAAATGCAAAAACAGATGCAGATACATTTACAGACACAGTTATCGATACGAATAGATATTATGTGTGTATAGAATTGGGTTCGTTTTTAACATTTTCATTTAACAATCATCACTGCCTAGCGAGTCCTGTACATAACTATAATCAAAATAACAAAATATTTTAGCATTTATCCGGAATGAAATACTTTAATTTTTCATCGAAAGAAATACTTTAATTTTCGCAAAGTTGCCATATCAAAATTAATATTTTCCATCTCATAAGTGAACAACATTTTCAATGCATTTCTAATCTTTGAAAGTCTGATTTATGTACTTTTTGATATTGTTTGTCAACTGTCTAATTTCTAATTTATATGAAAGACGCCTTAGTTCTTCTTGTTTGGGGGCGAAAAGAGCAATGCGAAAACTATTGTAAATTAGGTACCTTTAATATGATATAACAGTACTTAAAATGAAAGCCCTTGGCATATAATATTTAGTATAGCACACACATAGCACACAGCAAAAGAAAATTAGTTACAATTAGCAGACAAAATCATAAATTACAATTAAATTGTATAAATATATTTAAAGCAAACGTGAAAGCGAAATTGAAATGCAAACGAAGATTGAAAAGATGAATTGCATAAGTTTCTTTGGCATAATGAGTAGCTTAAGAACTTAGGGTCTAGTTATTGTAAAAGAAAAAAGAAAAAACTGTTAGCGGCATTTCAAATGGGGCAGGTAAAAGAATCTCGACAGTGTTGTGATGATCCAAAGGCATGCACATACTGAACTATGTTTAACTATAGTGTGAACTAAGCAACTAAGTCATTCAGTGAGTTAATCAACAACTAAGGCAGTAATCATATGATATGAACAAATACTCGTATATATATATAGAGAGTATATAGTATATATGTAGGCATGGCAGCACCGTGAGGTTTTTTGATACAGCACACAAATGAAAGATAAACAAATAAATTGTTATTAATTCAATTAATAATAAGTAACAAATTCAACCGCGACAATGTTCACATTCACCGATTATCAAAGAAAACTGCCATTAAATGTCTTCAAATATGTTGAAATTGTTTTTTGAAATGAGTTTATATATTTTGCATATTTTAATTCAATTAATTCAATTCAACTTTAAAGACTCAATACTTTTAAGAATTCAATTTCCAATTGTCACGTTAAGATCTGCTCAGTTATCCATTTGTAGTTGCAAAAAGAAAAACAATTTGATAAGAAATCAAATTCCTAATGATATTATTAAAGAATAGCATTTAAAATTAACAAACAATTTGTAAAAAACACAATAAAAACCTAATATAACATAAATGATTATAGAGTAATTTATGCCAATTTGTATGCCGTACTTAGAGCCTAAGTCATACGATTAGCCCGATAAATGCATCAATATATAGTATATATAAACAATCAAATTTTCGACACAGATGAGATCCATTTAAACATATAAGACAAATGTACTTTATTTTAAATGCACTAAAAATAAATAATGAAATTATTAATAAGTATAAATGGAATTTGAAATTAAATATATCGCTAATAGCAGTCCCCATAGAAAAGATCCATTCAACTTTTAATTCAAGAATAATGTAAAAAAGGCGAAATTGAAATTGAAATTGAAATGAAAATCAAATATGAATTTATTATAGTTTCAATTCACATAGCATTTATTTTCCACTAAAATGCGCACTTTGTACAATTTTATGAAAGTAAATATTTTTTTGTCGCAGATAAATGTGAGAAATAAAATTACTTATTATAGCAATCATTGCATATAACAAACCAAACACCAAAAACAAAAACTAGTAAAAGATTCTATAATGAAAACTGTCTTAAAATAACCTTGTGGGATTGCCAAAGATCTTACTGTAATCGGATTTCGAAAAAATTCGATAGTTAACTACAAGGGTATAAGGAAATCGATAAGCAAATCAATTAAACACGCAATTGGTGCATAGGCCACATTTAAAGAGATTTATCAACATATATAGGATATGTGACAGATCAGATTCAATAAGTAGCCTAAATAACAGTTACAGCATTTCTCTCACGGTCACAGTCACAGTCACAGTTACAGTCGCAGTCACAGTCACGATCAAAAGTCACAAATTATTTACAGTTCGGTTCAGTTCCTTCTCTCAGAAAACAGAAAACACGACCACAAACTATGAAAAATTATTGTGCCAACTCAGTTTAAAGTAGTTTCAATTTTCCAAAAGAAAATAAGAGCAAACAAAATGATAAATAAAACGTACAAGAAATTGAATTATGTCAACGCATAAAACATTGCATGTAATTTATTTGTAGACCCCCTTTCAAAAGCACACTCGATAAAAAGAAAATATATGTATACCTATAAAAAAAAAGATGTGAAGAAAAAAAGAAAGAAGGAAGGGAATGTGCGGCAAGTGACGCTGATAAATAATAAATAAATACAGCAGCTGTGTAAATAGTCAAACTGCGTACTGTTAGCGCATATTAAAGAATGAAAAACCCACAAAAACATGAATACAAAAAACAAAATAAGCAACACGAAAAAGAAACTGTCAAATTGAAAATTTGTTTTCTCCATTTTGGATTCTGCTCATGAATCGTGAGTTAAGCTTTTCAGTTGTGTATGGCGTAAGTTTCACTTGTATTATAAACAAAATGGAAATATTTATAAATATATACATGCAAATATTATATATATATATATATATTAATATAAATATAGAGTATTATATATGAATTCTTGAAATAATGACGCACTGAATCAAATAGTTGAAACGAGTATTTAAAACAAGACAATTGAAAAACAAAAACATAAAAAAAAATGAAATACGAAGAACATAAAACAAGAACAAAAAGAAACTTAAACAACAATTTTAAAAATAACAAAAACTGTATTCTTTCATTGCATTTTCGGGATTGAAGTTGCCAATTGCTATTAGCCAAGCGCTTGAGTTCAGGTGCTGATTGCCCCCATCCTGTCGACGGTGTTAAAGTTAAGGCAACTGCCAACTGCCCCCGAGGCGTGGATCCTTTTGCCAGGCTAACTTTATTCGGCCTTCTGCGAATTCTGGCCCTGGCAACTGACCAGCTTAACCCGCATAACACATAAACCACCGACCAGCGATGTGTCTCCCTCTTGCGTCTCTGTTGCTGTTGTTGTTGTTGTTGCTGTTGTTAGTGCTGTGGTTGTCGCTGCGTTTTCTGGGGCTATGTGCTCGACGATGGTGCTGTTTATTGCCGCCAGCTGACTACACTTTACACTGCTGCGGGACTGTTGTGTGTGTTGTGTGTGTTGTTGGCCAGCCCTTTGCCAAATGGCGTTGATAAGCCTAACAGTGTGACCAGGCGCAAGCGAGCAGCGAGAAGGCGAGAGCGCGAGAGTTGCCCGAGCCCTCAATTTATGCCCATATTAAGTAAGTACCTGCATCAGCAATAATCCCATTTTGAGCTGCACAGCGGATGAAAGTATTAGGAATTCGCCCTGTTCAACCCAAAACCATAGACTAACGCTGCCAAGGAAATGCTTGTTATGAAATGCTGAGGTGAACAATTGCCTTAAATAGAAAAGCAGATTAAACATTGCTGGAAATTCTAATTAGAAATTTTGTTAAGATTACTCCACGTTATTTGCCTTTTCTTATGACCAGAGAGAAATATTGTCGAAACGTGTGCAGTTTAGATGAATTTATAGAATTGGAAATTTTACATTTAATTTATTTATTTTTATGTCAATCTATATTATTCAAAATAAGCATACCCTTGCTAACCAAGGCTCTCGATTGAATGGCATAAATGATGGAGTAATGTTGGAAATTATATTATATTACTATTTTCATAGACGTCAAAAAGCGCTTAGTTTAAATATAAATAATAGTGTGAATGATTCATATTTTATTTGCATATTTATTAATCTTTAAGAGCACACAAACATAATAATAATTAACGCACGTACTAGGAACTATAATCAAGAGCTCGACTCATATGTATTCTTCGTTCTTAATAGTTTTCCTTAAAACGAAAAATTGAGTAAACATAGATATTATAATAAGAAAAAAACTCGAAGTTAGTTTCATTTGTGTGAACTTCATATACATAATTAAATTTGGTATATTTTTATTTACTTACAAGATTATGGTTTATCAAATATCCTTATTGTGCTCATAATACGCATTAAGATCTCTTCAACTCGTTACCATCTTATTTCACCATAAATTTGAATGGAATGTCAACAAAATTTGAACTGCTTTAATTTAAGTTAAATTTATATTTATGACTATTATTTAGCAACAATTTTTTATAAGTATTTGACAAGCAATTCGATTTAATTATGGAGAACTCTAATGACATCCCTCGCCGCCTACGAAGTGCTTGTTGTTGAACTCACAAACCTGGACAAATATGCTCGCTTACAAACGTGCATACATAAATATTCGTATAGGTATTTGTATTTGCGCCTAGGGCCAATTGAAGTAATTTACAATTGAGTTGCCAGTTCAGCACAATTGCTGCTATGCCAGAAACAACAGCAACATGGCGAACAAAAACAACATCAGCAGCAGCAACGACAACAATATCAGCAGCAGTCGCATCAACAAGAAAAACAACAACAAGGTGCGCGTAAAAACTTATGGCAGCTGATAAAATGACAAAGTGACCACGTGACCGCATGACAAACTGACAGACTGGCTGACTGAATGACTGTGTGACAGCGACAACTGCTCACTTGAGTTGCAATGTTTTCCGCTGGGCGAAAGGTGTGGCCCTGTCAAGCCATCCAGATGTGTGCAGAGTTTCCAGAGATCTGTTCAAGAAACGTCATCGAAACCATCATCATCAACATCATCAACATCATCATCATCAACAGCATCATCATTGTGATTGTGGTTTGTCGTCGGTTAAGTGGAAAATATGACAATTGAAATATATTTCTATTTATACCTGTTGTTGAACTATGCAATCCGATGACAACTTTGCGCATATTTATTTTTCTCTTTTTTTTTTCGTTAACAATTTCACATTATTGATTTATGATTGCATATCACTTTCAATTGAAGCTGATAGCTTTGCCATGTTTATGTAATGTATTCACATCTTCACATCTCGCACTCTTTGATTCTTGTTCCGTGCTTAACATATATTAACAGCTGCCAATTGTTATTATTTCTCTTTTTAAACCCTTTTGGTTTTTTTGTTTATTCAGTTTTAAGTATGTTTTTGTTGACCGCGGCAATTTTGGATTTTTTATCGAGAAATTTACATGAATTTTCAGCTTGTTGCAAAAAAGTATAAACATTTAATTTTTTGCTGCCCGACTAAACAATAAAATACAAAGCAAGAAAAAAAACAAGTAAGAAAGCTACAGTCGAGTGAACTCGACTGTGAGATACCCGCTACCCATTTTGAATAAAAGCAATATATTTTGCGGTATTATTCTCAAAATATACCAAATATACTGCAAAAATACTAAAAATATACAAAATAGTATATGTGGTATATCGATATAGTACCGCATTCAAAATATACCATAGACGGCACAATATACCAGATTGTCAGCCAAAGCAACTCAGACCCCTAGTAAGTAGGCGTTTTTGCCCATACAAAAGTATTTCTTTAATAACTTCGACAATTTCTATTTGATCGCAACCAAATTTTCAGGGATCATAAATACTATAGTTATTACTGTATATACCAAAATTCGTAACTCTAGCTTTCAAATTACGCTTGTTATTCGATTTTTTTGATTTGCAGGGGCGGAAGTGGGCGTGGCAAAAATTTGAAACAAACTTGATCTGCGTGCAAACATAACAAATGCTGTCGAAAAAAAATTATAGCTCTATCTCTTATAGTCTCTGAGATCTAGGTGTTCATACGGACAGACGGACAGACGGACAGACGGACAGACGGACAGACACACAGACGGACAGACGGACATGGCTAGATCGTCTCGGCTATTGATGCTGATCAAGAATATATATACTTTATAGGGTCGGAGATGCCTCCTTCTACCTGTTACATACATTTCCTGCCGGCACAAAGTTATAATACCCTTCTACCCTATGGGTAGCGGGTATAAAAACACACTGAAAACTGAAAACCACGAGAAACATGTATGTATGCGGAAAATGTGTAAACGCATTACTTTGGGCCAACAGCCGTCAGACGCCAGTCCAAGTCCAAGTGCTGCACAGTGAGGTGAGAAAGTCTGTGTACTTGCTGGTGAGTGGGAAGTGTTAAGTGAAAGCAATCATAGAATTACAAATGAAAAGCTGTTCAAGTAGCTGGAAAAGTGAGGCTTATCCGAGAGCGGATTAAATATCGTATTTATTCAATTAAACAAAAAGTGAGAAAAGACAATTTGTTTTATATGCAAGTTAAACCTATTATTATAATTTTTTAGTTTACTTCTCTTACACACGATAGGAAAGTTTCCACTTTGCTACTACTTCTTAGAAATTTTGATTTAAATGAAAGGTAACTACCTTAATGAAATACAAATATTTCCAGAACTGTTGTTAATTATTGTTTTAATCCAAAATTGTTATATAATACATTATGTTTGGGAAAAAGTCTTTTCTTTATGAAATACAAATATTTCTAACTATCACCATTCCAAAGCTATATTTAATCGATACAAATATGTAGGTTGACGTGTTATTATTCTTTATTTTAAATTGTATTAACTATTTCTTAAAATATAAATACTTCAAATGATTAGAAGTCAATCTTCTCTTCATGAAGTACAAGTATCTCTAGCTATTACTATTCTAAAAGTATCTTTAATCGTCAATTTTCTTTAATTTTCATAAAAAACTCTTCAATTTTCAATAAATATTTTAATATTAATAGTTAATAATAATATTAAACCAATTTTCTCTGCATGAAATACATATATTTCTGTCACTCACGGTTCCTGAAGTTTTTATAATCGTGATAAACTTATTGACTTGCCTTTATTTTCACATTTATTAATGATGTAATAATATTTGAAAACATATGTTCTCTTTATGGAATACAAATATTTCTAGCACTCACCGTTTCAGAAGTGTCTTTAATCGTTGTAAGGTCAATGAGCTTCATCAGCGACAAGCGCGGGGCTATAAATGTAAACATAATTAATTTCCTAAGAATTTTGAGAGTCGAATCTAGCAAATTTTATGCGGATTGAAATAGATAAATACTATATGTATAAGGGAATATGAAAGCAAGATTTGAAGCCAACGAATATTGCTAATAAATCGAGGCACAAAGCCGGAAAGGTCAAGTTTAGACTTTGGATCGGGTCGAGATGGATGCAAACCTGTTCTTTGATGGCCTCTCAAAAGAAAGATGGATAACAAAAGAACTCGAAATGGCTTATGTAAGCAGCGATTTGATTATTAATGATGATGCTGAAGTTGTGGTACTTAATTCGGAAAACGACGAAGAGAAGCTGATAAATAAAAGAATATTTTTTTGGGAATAGTACGAACAGTTGCTCAAACAACATTTCACTCGCACATCAATTGTTTGGTTGACGGGACGTTAAGAATAGTATCTGGCTAGTGTTTGTGCAGTTGTGTTTTATTTTGGTTTTGTGTCTTATGCTACGTTGACAATTTGTTTAAATATTAGCGACCCAAATAAGAGCAGAAAGTGGAATTTGATGCCAACAGGCAGTAAAACATAGTGATAAAAACAAAGAACTACCGAACGAAGAAAGACATCAAACGGTGTACAGTGGCATCCCAAATATTAGTCACGGTCAACACACAAGAGAGAAAGAGAGTGAGAGAGAGGGAGAGAAAGACGAGAGAGCAAGAGACAAGAGACCGGCCAAAGAGTTGGTTCCAATCGAATGAGAGCGCAAAAGAAAAAGGTAAAAGCAGCTGCTGGAAAAACAACAACAAACGGTAAACGTAACTAGCGCTTGGCGCAGACGCGACGCCGACGTCGTTGCCGTCGCCGATAACAACAACAACAACAACGGCTACGACAACGGCAAAAGCCACAAAGCAAACGCGAGTCTCTGACTTCGTCTCGGAGCTGCTGAGCGTTGATCGTTGATCGTTTTGCTTTGGACTTGGCCAAAAAGGCGGCCAAGCACTCGCAGGAACATTCAGTTGTGCCGCGAACGTTGTGCGCTTCACACGTGCTTCCTCCTCTCCTCTCAGTCACTCAATCGTTGCAGTGCCGGGCAAAAGCTTACAGCATACTCGAATAACTGTAAAAGAGAATTAGAAAAGCTGTCAAAGTTCATAGAAAAGATCCAAGTGTCATTCAGTGTTTTGTGTGTGGTTCTTTTTGATGTCTGTGAACACCGATCGATCCTACAAAATGAAATTGCGTGATGTGGAAAATGCCTTCAAGTACAGGCGCATACCGTACCCCAAGCGGTAAGTTGAAAAAAATAACAGTAAATTGAAGAAAGAATCAAGATAATATTTCTTTCTCAACAAATGAAATTAAAGATTAAAAAAAATGGAAGAAAGTGCCTAAAATTAGAAGGAAACTCATAACATTTTCTTTGTTTTAAGTATTCACGTTTTCAATCAAGAACCAACTTTAAAGAATTAAGATTTCTTTGCGAAAGTGCGCTGCAGATGTATTTAACAACTTATTAAAAAACCGGTCTTAATAAAACGCACTGGAATCTGCGCACTGCATTTATTGAATCGGACTCGAAACGGATTCTAATTGCACTTGGCGTGAACTCAATTCTCGATTGAACAGCAGTTGTTAACTTTCGGTTTTCTCGACTGCTTCAGATGCCAACTTTGGCATCGGGCAAAAGTGAAACGTTTCGCTTGCTTTTTTTTCTCTGACTTGAGGAGTGAGAAAAAAACATAATATAAAAACGCATTTCATGGTCAGCTGCTGCGACTGCGGCTGTCGAGGCTGTTGCAGCTGGTGTCCAATCAGAATTCTCTCAACGTGCTCCAGTTTAAAATAATTTAAAGCCAACTCGCATTTTTATTTTATTTGCTTTGGTTTTTGGAGTCTTTTTTCAATTGTTCTGCTCGGCATTCATATTTCATTTTGTGCAGCAATCTGAAATTGTTCAACTACTGAGCAGCTTTGGGGCCAGTTTTTTTTAAATAAAAAAACTGTTTGTTTTTTTTTGGTGTTTGGTGTTTGGTGTTACCAAAACTATGTGCGGAGACAACAACAGTGCCAAAAGAAAAACCTTCAAGCCTCGAATTGAAACGCCACCTCAAGTATTTCAAGTAGCCCCCAATCTCCTTGACTTCCCCAAAAAAAAAACAGAAACGAAAACGAAACACAAACTTCTTTGTTGTCTCGATGTTTTTTGGCTCTTTGATTCAGTTTTTGGTTAAGTTCTGGTTTGCCTTTTAAAGAGTTCACAGCTCTCAGTTCGCTGACTGCCCGCTCATTAGTTGTTGGCCGGGCCATTAGCTAAGGTGTTTAGGCCAGGCCCGAACCGGGGGAGCGTTTTGCTGCGTTGTTTCGCGGCTGTGTTGCTGCCTCGCTGCGTCCGCTTATTGTGCAACTTGTGGCAGACTCAAAAGTGTTGCAATTGCGACCACATTAGATGCAAACTAATGATATACTGAGCACACACTTGTTATGGACTAATTGGTATTTAAAAAGGTGTTGATTGTTGTTTTTCGTCTGTCAGGGTGTGGGAATTTGTTAAGTTTGCTCTGTTGAACATTCATAGCACATGTTCAAATTACTCAAATGTGCAGAATCGAAATTATATTAGAGCTACCTTAAATGGCTTTTTTTTAATTTACCAAAAATGTTTGTTATTTACGCTCTTATTAATTATTCTTGTCTCGCACCTTCTGTTCAGGAAATAGCTTTAAATAATGATTTTTTTTTAATAATTGCTGTTATTTGTGCATTAATTGCATTCATTTATTAACACTCGAGCAGAGTCTTGCATTAAATTTAAATCTCATTTGCAGAAATTTCACGCATCGTTTGTTTTGTTATTCAAAGTTCTCATTCAGTCAGTCGGTCAATCAATCGGTAAACAGTTTTCATCATTCGCAAGTGCCAATTTAATTGGCTATTCAATTTGACGAAAAAGACAAACTTTTGTTTGTGCCATAAAATTAAATAAACATTTGCAGAGCGGAAAATGCAAAATGTGGAAGCATAAAAAATATACAAATATAAATGGAACCAAGTACATAATTAAAGCAAAATCACAATCAACAATATTGATTTATGCTGCGGTTATTGTACTCTATTTACACAGTCCCTTGCACATATGTATTAAATTCATTTTTGTTGTTTTTTGAATTGATATTAATTAATTTAATTAATTGTTTCTGTGAGAAATCGCTTCGCTGCCTTATTAACAGACAAACACACAATACTGACGCTATGAGCGATGAGTGCTTCTTTAGTACTTATGCAAACAATTGTGCACAAAATTAACTAATTAATTAACTAGCAATTTCACATGGCACTGAAATATATACGAGTTTATTGTGTGATTTATGACACACAACATGAACAACAAATTTATGACACGTACTTATGTGCACACATACAAATACAATTTTAAAATAAAATGCACTTCAAATGCACGTAAGTCGCAATTAACAGAGCGTGTTTTACAGCACTGTAAATTTTGTGTGTGCGTTTTAGAACTTTTTCAACACTTGTAAGGTTTTGAAATTAGCTAAACCAATAAAGTTATCAACTTAGTTTCGGTTTTGTAGTGGCTTTTAAATGTGTTTCAATTTATGACCATAAATATTACCTAAATAGAGACGATAATAAACTCAAATTGTATTCACCACTCAATACGTGCAGCTTTTAATATACAAAATATACAACTTTTACTTGCATTTTCATTATCGGCCAACGTCTTGTGACGTCACTGTATATTTAATTAGAACTTCTTCACTTGCACAGCACGACGCGACGTGTGAACACTCAGACAAGCAAAGTCAAATCACAGAGCTTACACAACAGCATAAATAATTTTTGTGTTGGTTTTTTTTTAACTTCGGTATTCGCACTCATTTCGCCACCTCACTCTCTCATTCTCTCATGTTGTCTCGCGTTGTGTCAGTTTCTGCAGTTGATGGCTTCAACTGATGGCTGTTGTTGTTGTGGTTTCGTTTATTGTGCGTTGTTCTGCTTTGATCGACGCCGACTGCGACTGCGACTGTGACTGCTACTTCGATTGTGGTTTGCTGCTCACGCTGTTTGATGACAATTATGTGATTCGTTTGGCACATTTTCAATGAAAATCATTTGCAGCATTCGAAAGCTAATAATTACAGTTTCTTTGTGGATAGGTGCGTCAAGCTGGCAGGCAAACACACTTATAGACAGAGACGCAATTAATTCACTGTTAGCTTTCTGTTAGCTTAACGCTTGCAATGCATTGCAAGCTGCATGCGTTAGCGGAAGTTTTGCCTCTCGGCATGCGAGAACAAAGCGTAGCAGAAATTTCTACAGAGGGCGCATCAACAATGTCTACAAAAAGCGCTTCTCTACTTTTTCACACATTTACACTTGTCTGCTAAGGCTGCTGACAGAACTGAGAGCAGCTTGCTCTCTCCCTCTCTCTGTCTGTTGCCCGCATGCCACGCGATCTTTTCACACGCAATTTTTTTTTTATTTTTTTGCAAGTGAAAGCCTAAAATTGTTTTTGCTCTTGGTATTTTGTACCCAGCAACCATCATAACAATTTATGACGACCGCAGCCGTTTAGCGCCTTTTGGTCACACAGTTTTCGAAAGATGACATAAATGCAGAGTACAACAATAGGGGCAGAGACAACTGACCGCCCACAGTCGCCAGAGTTGACTTGCCCCCAAACAATATTATTAATAATAAAAAGAGACAAGCTAAAAACCATCATGATGGAACAGTAACTAATCAACTTTCGTTTAGTTTTAGTTCAGCTCTAAAAACAACGCCCCCATGACAACCATGACCATATACAATATACAGTATATAGTATTAGATAGATTATGCAAAAAGAGCGGTCAAAAGTCGCGCTGACAGCCAAATTTGCATTATCCCCCACTTCCATAGTCTAGGGTTCAGTTCGGGAACTAAGTTGAGTGTAGAGTGAGATTAAGTATCACAAAAAAAAAGGTAAAAACTGATTAACACAATCATGTGAAAAATGTGCAACACTAGAGTTTTGGCTAAAAATAACAAACAACGGCAAAAAGTGGAAATTAAGTGAATAGCTTTCACTTGATATACAAATACGGCCAAAGGAGGAGCTCCCCTCCCAACACCTGCGAGTGGGCGTGGCTGGTAATGCGTAACAACGATCCACACAGACTTAATAATGACGTTGATTAGTTTTTGTTTTTCCATTTCCTTTTTTTTTTTGGTTGCTTTTATTGTTGATGAATTTTTTTGCGCCACACTCGTTGGCACTCAACTTGAAGGCAATTAAAAGCCATATCAAGCTCGTGAACTAGTTGCAACTTAAGTTCAATGAAACTTTTTTGCAAATCTGTTTTTAGCAATTTTAACCCCATTGTGTGGTAAGTGAAAGAGTCATTATAAAAAAAGTAGGATAGTCACAAATAATTTGTATAATTTTTAAAATTATCATAAACAATCTTTTATTATAAATATAAAATCATCTATAAATAAGTAGTAAAGTCAAAAGGTATTTTTATTATTTTTAAAATTATCATGAAAAGTTTTCAATAAAATTTTCTTTTTTCTTGCCTATATTTCAAACACAATTGAGAGTTTGTATTATTTTATACTTATCGCAAAATGCTGAGATTTGATCTATCTTCATTTGCAACCCAATTGTGTTTCTATTATTTTGTTCAACGCACATAATCCAATGTGAAATTGAGCGAGCGCTCTCATTGCTGTGCTTTAACATTGCTGAAATTTTGATTAGGTTTTCCTATGCAGTCTTTTTGATTATGTATTTTGTCAAAGTGCCCCACTGTAAAGTAGGTCAGTCAGCTGGCAAAACGCTCCACTAACCCATCGTAAATAGACAATTTGCTGAATCGCTGACTCAGATGCAGAGGCAGCCCTGAAAGGCAAAAAAAACCCGCTAAAAGCCCACTTAGCATCACCGCCAAAATTCTCGAGTGGCGACCAAGCGAGATCCCAAAAGGGAATATTTCGTAAGCGTGGATGGCGAGAAGGTGGTAAACTGCATCCGAAATCTGAATACTGAAATATGCTAGGTGCTAATTGACGTTCAATTGAAGGCACCGCTAAAGTTGTGTAGCCGCCCTGTTGGCTTTCACTTCTTCACACCCAGCGACGACAACTTCTGCAATGTTTCTCTAATGGCCAAAAAAAAGGAAAAAAAATAAACCACCCACGCACCCAGGCAAGATTTGGAAGATGGTTTCTATGCGCTTTGGTAACCCGAACATGTTTCAGTCTCTGGGGCCCATAAAAAATTCTGTGCGCTAAGTAGCTGGCGCCCATAAATCTGCGCCGTGTGCTGTTGTTAAGGTGATTTACATACTTCCAAGAGTCGCTCTTGTGCTTCTCTATCTCCTCTCTGTCTCCCGTCTCTATGCTACAGAGTGTAACTCACTTTCGCTGGGGAAGTTTACTCGTCTGCGAAGCGCAAAAAAAAATTAAATTGAAATTTGTTGCCGCTGCTGCTACTGCAAACTTAAAAAAACAGACAAACAATTTTTATAGCTTTTGCATGCATATTTGATCAAAAACAATCAGATTTTATGCAGCAGCCACAACAGCGTACAAACAGCAGCAAAATGTTTGAGAAAAATCAAAATATATTTGTATAGTCCAACTGTGTGTGTGTGTGTGTGTTGCACAAAGTTTGTTAGTTTTCCATTTAACGTATACAAATTGAAATAGGCGAAAGAAAATATCGAGGATGGGAGTATTCCCAAACAAAACTCTAATGAAAGGTGTTGAACGGCTTGACTAGAAAGTCAACAATCATTAGAGTTGTACGCATGCTGTTTATTTGGTCGAGAAATGAAGATTAATGGAGCAGTTTTCAACAAGAGTACAAATTGATTATTATAACCAGCTCATCATGCAAACGAGCATAACGAGTGAGAGTACTCGAGACCATAATATGTAACAATCCAACTTTAATGATACTATAACACATGAAACACACACTTCAACTTCAAATTTAAGCTTTAATGAAAGACCTAATGAGATTTTCAACCGATCGATCGCTTGTTTAATGTACATACTTTGTGTAGTAATCCGATCTACCTAACTCGTTGTATTTATACACATTACCATAAAGATATAAAGCTTCATTAGAATAGCTTTAAAACTGAAAGGGAAAAGGCGTTAAAAAAAAATATAAATTCCCATTTATATTTGTAATGCATATTTTACTGCTTTTTAGTAATTTTTTCGATTGTACTTTATGTTTCACATTCATTTCAATTTTTTCATTTCAATCATTTTCTATTTATTTGGTTATTAAATATCTGCATAAACTGCATTAACTTATTTAATCCATGTACATAATGCAAAATTTTAATGGCAAATTAGATGTATGCAAATTGATTTCGAAAAGAAAGTACGCATTCGCCGCGTATCCCTAATGAGAGATTTAGTAATCAAATTTAATGTGCTGAGGAGCTCATTAATATCACACTAGATGTGAATATGTTTTGAGTTAATTTTATGTTTTGTTATCTCGCATGTTGTGAAAGGCGTCTTCATGACAAATGGTAAAATCAAAAATTGATTTTAATGATGCAGCCTTCGCCCCGGTTGAGTTTGTTGCACGGATACGCCGAAAATTGTACAAACATGTTCGGAAATCATAAATCTTTTGAAGCTTTTGCTATCGATTCGTCGTCTTTCTGGTCCACTCAATATGTTGCCAGCCACGTGCTGTGCGGCCAAATCTCTCTCATTTTCCCAGACATATTAGGGGCACCACTTTGGCATCAGCAGCAGCAGCTCAAACTTAGTTTATGTACTTCACGATTGATTTTCGGTCAAACTCAAAAGAGTGTCTGTCAGCTGCTGCCGCATTTAACCAATGGCCTTAGCCACCCGCTGCTGAGGAGCTCAACGAAGAAGAAGTTGCAAGCAGTAGATAGAGCTGGAGCTGAAGCTGGAGCTGGTGATGTGCACCTGCACAGGTGACCCCCACGAAAAAGAAAAACATGAAACCAATCGCGAGACAGAGCACAAAGCACCTTTCACTAAATTAAACAAAAATCAATAATGAATACACTGCAAATACTTTGCCTTTATTTATGGCCTTATGATGACTCTATAGCAATTGAAATGGTGTCTGTGTGCCTCTGGATTACATTTGAGTTAAGCAAACGCTTAAGATTGCTCAACTTCCTGGACAATTCAAATGGAAACAGGTCTTCTTATGGCAAATCTTTCCAAACTCACTTTTAAGCCGAGCTTGTCCTGAATTTCAAATGCGAATAGAAGCTTCAACTTGTTTTTTATTATGATGAGTATTCCGCTTTTTTTTTATTTTGTCTATTTCGCAATCTTCTGGATTAAGCCAAATACCCTTAAGACGCTTCCTTTTCGATGATACAACTTTCACAAATGCTAGACTATTAATCGGAAGTACGAATGAAAATTAATTAATTTTTATGTATTTAATTGAAAATTTGTTAATTAGCTTTTATAAGATTATAAAATTCACAATGCATGCAAACAATCAAGTATTTGTTTTCGCTTTATTTTTGTTTCTTTTTTTGCAACATTGTTTTTTGTTTGCTGTTGAGGCCAATCCTCTGGCAATTATACACGCCAACAGACAAAAATGCAGTTTAAATTTTAATTACATCTAGCGTAAAAAGTCGCATCTGGACGTGTCTCTGGACCTGGCCTAGACGCCGTCTCCGTCGCCGGCCCTCCGCTGCGGTTTAGTCGCCGCCGTCACCGACAAAGCCAAGAAACAACTGTCGGAGCACATGACTTCGACGTGGTCATTACGTCATGGACCAGCCTGTTCCACACTGAGTACGAGAAGTACGACAACCAAAAAAACAAACAAAAAAAAATAGTTGTAACCATGCACAGAAACCGCATATTTGTCGTGAGCATTTTGTTACAATTTCAATTTGTTGCTCCAAGACTTGTCTTGCATTTTTGTATGTGGGGTCGTTTGGGGTCCCACTATTGCCTCCCCTCTTCACTCTCCCCTCACCACTCTTCTTCACCACTCCATGGCTATGTTTAGGCGGAGTCTGTTGCTTTTTTGGTGTTGCTGCTGTCGGCATTGGCTTAGCTCCATTCGGCAGCAGCTACTTGGCTTTGTTTTGGTTTTGCTTTACTTTTCGAAAGTGCATTTGGTTCGGTCTTGGCCAATATTTTCCAACAACAAGTATATAATGGCCAAAACCTGAACTGGTTTATTGCAACTTTTAGATTCTTTTTTTTTTGTTTTTAGAGCACGCTGGAAGCCATATATGGTCTAGCTGACAATCGCATCGAAGTGAAGCCGCTGCATGAGTTTACTTCAAGTGCAAAGCGATTGCAGTTTTGCTGCTGAGGAAGTTGAAAGCAATCCGAAATGGATCACTAATTAGAAGGCAAATCAAAGAGATTGACTGACAGTCATGACAAATAATCTGAATGTTCCATGGAAAAGTCAAGGATTTAAATAGACATTTAATGCATAAGAAATCTGTTAGAAATCGTAAACCGATCTAGATTTTTCTATAATTAATACAGCTTTTTATAATACTTATTCACTTATATTCATTAAAGAAAATGCAATCTACAACAAACTTTTCTTTACTAAATGAATTATTCTAAATGTTGCAAGCTAAATTTCCCTTTTATAATGATACTTATAATCAACTACCAGTATCAACAAGGCTGATAATCTACTTAATTTAGTTGACTTTCTTTCATAGTTTAAATATAATTGATTCCATTATTTTATTAAATTTGCAATGCGTTTAGAACAGGTTTCCTGGAAAGTGCAACAATTGCTTTATTCTAAATGTTGCAAGCTAAATATCCCTCTTATAATCATATCTATAATCAACTACCAGTATCAACAAGGCTGATAATCTACTTAATTTAGTTGACTTTCTTTCATAGTTTAAATATAATTGATTCCATTATTTTATTAAACTCCTGCGCTTTTAGAACAGGTTTCCTGGAAAGTGCAACAACTGCAGCACGATTTGAAGCGTCGTTTTCCCTTGCACATAACAACTGCTTATTAGAGTTTTCCAAGAAAATTGATAAATCACTCTGATTGCAGCGAAGAAAATCACCTGTTTGTATAGCTTGCAACTTCCGGCAGTTTTGCTCTAAGCATAAAAAGCCCACGCTCTGCAATACAATTAGAAATACTGGAGGCAGCAACAACAACAGCTTGAGGCAAGTCTCTTTGGGTGTGTTTCTCTCCCATTCTCTCTTCTCTGTCTCTCTGTGATATTACGACTTTCACGTGACAGAATAAACGGCGCTTATTTGTACTTAAGTTTTAGCATAATAGCATAAAAAAAAAGCCTGAGCTGCGAGCCAAACTGAAACTTGCCATTCAAATTGGTGTCAACCAGTCAACTGGACGCCAAAGAAAGTGGCGCCAGCATCCAAGCTAACAGCAGTGGCAGCCGCGGTAGCTGTTGCAGTTGCAGCAAACTCAGCAGTAGACTTTGTCCCAGGTTCAGGCTTTAAAGTAGGTCGACAGTGTCATCGTCTGCAGCGTTTGCAACTCGTTTTACCGGCAATTGCCCCGCAACAAACACACACACACACACACAAAGAGAGAGAAAAACAACTTAAAAAACTTGCACATAAAAATATCAAACAGAATGCATCCCGAGGGAGTTGCTCTTCCAGTTGCTCCCTCCTCCACCCTCACCTTCCCCCACCCCTTTAATAACGACAAGTCAAAGTTGCATTAAAATTAAGTTTTATTTGCATTGCTCCTAAAACTCACATGCTTTCAATTTTACGCCAATAGCTGGGAAAATTAATTAAGCAATTTCCCTCACAGGTTTTTCCTTTTTCTCCTCGCATGTGTGCACATCCAGTCAGGCTAATTTCCAGGGGGACAAATAAGAGCTGTCACAGAGAGAGAGAGAAAGAGCGATATACATAATGATAGAAGTGGTGAAGAAGGGGAGAATGGCGAAAGTTAGTCAAATCGATGCAGATATTTTTGATTTTGAAAATAAATTGCTTTTAAACAATATTTTTGCGCAATTATATTTGCTGAAAATTGAAATTGAAGTGTTATTAAATCAGTAATTTCTTTGTCGAATTGTTTTGTTATATTTCAACCATTTCTTGTTTAATTAATAAATTTTTTTTTATTTTATATATCTACATGTTGAACCATTTTCTGAATAATAAAGAGAAATATGATTTTTTGTTATTTAACAAGCTTATACGCATTTTATATTCTTGTTATGAAACACTTTATATAAATTCACAAATTTTTGTTTAACAATTTCTATTTTAAATTTAAAAATATATTCAATTTAATACAATAAATATGAACCTTGCGTATGCGTAATATTTATAAGCTCTCTTAATAAACGTATACGTATTATTGTCATATTGTCTTGATACGTAATATTTGAGAAATTGTTTTAATTTCTTACGCTGATTGTCTGAATAGAAAATGTAAATAATATCAAACTGAACTGTTTTTTGAATTTACTAAATAATATTAAGATTGCTTTAAGTTCTTGTTCTAAAATTATGTTAAGTTTTAAAGAGTTTCGTCGAATAACAAGACTTAATTTGCATTTCCTTGCGCTCAAGCTCAGTTTACGTTTTGAGGTTGCATTTAGTACCTGAACTAAATTGATAATAACAACGATGCATTTGCTTATCATTGCCACACCACCAGGGCAACCTGCAACCCACTTGCATGGAGATTACCTCTTCCTCTTCCCCTGTTGTGTTGCATCATTGCTGGGCGAATCATGCAGGCGTTAAATGAGAAGCGTTTGACAATCTTGTTGTTGCTGTTGTTGGTGTTGTTGCCGCTGTTGCTGGCGGAGCAGAGCAGAGATCAGAAATTAGTGTGCCAAGTTGCATGTCAGCACCCTTGCCTCGCCCTTAACCCAACCGCACACATACAAGGGAAAAGGGATAGATAGAGGAAGCAAATGAGAAGTGAGGGAGATGGCAAGCAAAAATTAATTGCAATGCCGCAAATGACAGCGTCAAGTAGTAAAAGTAAGCAGAAGACAACTAGAACTGAGACTGTGGATTGAGAGTGCAACTAGAGCTTGGAGTTTGGGGGAGGTGGAAGTGGGGCATGTGGCACGTACGCTACTTGCAACAAGGATGAGCTCGTTAAAGGAAGCGACAACAACAACAGCAACAACGTCGAGCTTGTTGTCGAGTGCGTAAATTGTTCGCCTCAATTGTTGTTGTTGTCGGTTGTTGTTGGTGCTGGATTTGTTGCTGCTGTTGTTGGCACAAAATGTTATTAACATTCGCTGCAAGCAGCACGTGCGATGCCAAGTCAAAAAGTGGGCGTTCCCCAGCCCCTCAGCAGCCAGCGCTTTTTTGTCTTCAGCATCTTCTGCGACTCCCGTCTGGTTGTTTCTGCTTCAACATATTGTGGCAGGAAAACGCGTAAAAGTTTGGAGTAAATTGCAGCACGGCAACAGCAAATGGCAAAGTCGTCGTCAGGCGACCACGCGACACATCCGCAGTCGCAGTCGCAGCCGCATTCGCAATCCGAATATAGCTCAGGAGCAATTTCAGCCAAACTAAACTCAACTCAACACTACTCAAGAGCTGGCAACCACAGAGCAGAGCAGCAACCACTGCTGTAGTGGCTGCCTACTTAGGTAAATTTTACTGCCCAGTGCGGTGGGCGTGGCACGAAACATGAAGTGCGAATCCGATTTGCAGTTCCCATTGCCATTGCTGCATGTTGTTGACAACTTAAAGTATAAACTGAACAAGCAGAGACACAGCCAACAAAATAGTTGTACAACCAATAGCAGCAACAAGAAGTGTGCAAAGTGTAGTAAAAAGACAGCTTACGATGTGGAAGAAAATTAGAATGAAGTTGGAGGATTCCAGCTTTAGATTTTTGTATGAAGTAAAGATTAATATTTTGTTCATAAACTAAGTTAGAAAATGTAGATAAGTTTTTAAGAACGGAAGTAATAAAGTCTTGCTAAGTATTAGGTTAATATTTGCTGCAATGAAAACTATTTGCTTAGATACTTAAAAAAAAGTTAATGCCACCTATAATTTCTCGTTAATAATAAGAAAACTTTTAGTAGATTAAAAAACAAAAATTAGATTTAAATTAAAATTAGTCAAACTTGGCATTTTTTTTAAATTTTGTTTAATTACTTTTACATACTCTGTTTGCTTTCATTATTGTTTATTATTATTATTATTTTCTTCTTTAAACATATTTAGTTCCTTCAGCCTCAAAACAAAGTATATTCTATATTATTTCACAGTGTGTGAAAATCGATCTCAACTTTTATTTTTGAGTATTTTGACAAACAAAACCAACATGTTAATTTCGCTCAGTGTAAGGCTTACAATGTGTTATTCCGTTAGCCTTCGCACAAGAATGTCAAAATGGCCAGAATCGCTAATTGTTAACAAGCTGGCAAATAGTTTAGCAAATGTTTCGAACGATTTCAAATGAGCACTTTACACATACATATTTACCCACTAACACACACTCACATCGTAAACAATTCGTTTGATTTATGACAACGTTATGAAAATTGTTAATTGCGACTATTAAGAGACGAGTTGTTCCGGTGGCCAAATCAAGTTCTGTCCCTCATAATTGACGCGAAAAGTCGAAAAACAAATGACAATTAGAGTGTGTTAATCGCTGACAACAAGCTGCGAGGGGCATGCGAGGGGTGCTCGTAACATTTGCACGCTGCATGCACAGCGACACCTACGAACAACAATTAGAGTAGGAGGAGGAGGAGGAGGAGGAGGAGGAGGAGGAGGAGGAGGAGGAGGAGGAAAAAGTAAGGCAGCAGCGCCTAATGAATCTGCATTTCGACACAAGTTGTTTCTCCCTTTTTTGTGGCACTTGTTGTGCTTCTTGTTATGAGTGTGTGTGTGTACTTAGGACTTTAGCCTAACCACATAGATTTTACAACTTAATTACTTGGGGCAAATGAAGCTTGACTATTCTCACGTTTTCACATGGCCATAAAGAGGGAAAATGGAAAATGGGTTAAGCTACACGCAAAATTCAAATGATGCACCCAAAAAAAAAAAAAAAGAAACCAAAAAACTTGCCACACATGCGCCAAGTGTCACGTCACATCACGTGGGCTGTTGTGTGTGTGGCAGGTAACCTGTAACTGTTAACCAGCAACCGGCAACTAGTAACCAGTAACCAGTAAGCAGTAACGAGTAGCAGTAACAGTCAGCTGGTAACCAGTTACCAAAGTAACGAGCTAGTTACGGCTTCCCAATTACGGCAATAGGATTAAAGTTAACATACATTATTGTGTTGATTTTTAATTTATGTTAGTAGCGTATGGGAAAGTGATCAAATGGGAAATACCCTACAAAGTGAGAAGCGGTTAATAGTAAAATAATTATAATAATAATACGCAAAACTAAACTCGCAATTATAAACATATTTCATATACTTTATTTAGCTTTAATTTCATTTTATTATGTGCATTAAATGCTAATGGTTCCAAAATTTACATGATTTATTTATCCAAATGGTCTAATGAATACTAATTTTGCAAACAAATATCATTTGGTAGAAATACTGTGATCATTTTAATATTTTTTGCATTTAATTTAAACATCTATTCAATGTAAAGCAAAACCATTTATTTAGGATAAACAACCAACAAAAAAGTAGCCAGAAAAAGTTAAAAAAATTTGCAACTGTCGAATAAGTTTTAAGCTGATATATTTCCGGGTGTGTCGAAATGTCAAACTATCGAAAAAAAAGTAGATGAAACTGAAATCCATGGCATTCAAATCATGTTGGCATGAGTTACTTTCATTCATTGCAGAAAGCCAAACAGATGAACGAATTGTCTTTGACAGTTTGTTGGCAGTGCTAATGACGATGACGTTGATGGCGATAGCGATGGCGATGCCGATGATGATAATGATGATGTTTCTAGTGCTACGACTAATGATTGTGTTGCCCAGATTGACACTTTTATTCAATGACCATGACTGTGACTTTGGCTGCGAATGCGACTGTGATTGTGATTGAGAGTGTGAATATGGGTGGAGGAGGAGCTGCGGCTTGATTCGTGAATCGAAAGCAGCAGGAAAAAACAATTTGTCGCTAATCTCGAACGGAGGAGTTGCATGCAACGGGCCGCTGCACACAGCGCAAAGAGCGCGCGCGTTGCACGTTCCTTCTTCCGAGACAATTTGCGAACTGAAAGTTGCAAAATGAAAAACCAAAAAAAAAAATATATATATAAAAACCGCATCGATTGATCGATATCGACGAAGACTTTCCCAAATGGAAAATCAGGGAGGGATGAGGGGGAAAAAGAGCATGCAGACAGCACATTATGATAGAAGACGGGCGAGTGGCGCTTTTATGAGATCACGTTCTATTAGATACGTGAAATATCTGAACGAGCATCGGATGGATATGCAACTGTCATGCCATGTACTACAAGACAGAGGCGTCAAAGCGAGAGTGATGGAGAAAGAAAGAGAGAGGGAGAGAAGATAGTGAGAGAGAGAGTGGGACAACACGCTTGACTAACTAGCTGGCACGTTCAACTTGGACCAAGTGCGTGTTTAACGCTACTTTGGTTAACAGCAACAACATCGACTACAAACCACGGTCAGACAACTGTTATACTAGACGCGTTAAGAGCACGGGATGCGGTTTGCTGCAAAGAGATGTCTAAAACGAAGGCTGCGCCGTGTCCAAAGTTTGTGAGCAAGTATAAAATAATTGCAATAGCAAACAACGCAAATCGCAGTGATTAGCCATTATGTTTTTTGATTGTTTTTTCGGTTTGTTTTACGCTTCAACGCCAAAGTCATTAACTTTTCGTCTGATTATTGCCATCTACAATAGTAGAAGTAGCATAGGCAATGCAGATGATGATTATGATTATTATAACTCTAGAGCATGCTGCACATTAATCTAATAATTCGAGCAATTAATTTGCTAGTGCAAGGTGACTATAACATCTGCTAGAAGGTGAAGCCACAATCGTGGGAATGCGATCGATGGAAGAAATGGAAAAGAAATCAATTGCAATTCAAAAGAAAGAGAAAATGAAGAAAACATAAGGAATAATACGAGTTCAAACTCTCAGAAGAGAATGTACAAGAAACAGAAACAACAAAAAGGAAAAGTCATGCATTTTCCAATTATAAAAATATAACAATTATCAAATCAATTCGATGCAGTCAATAACTGAACTTTCCGATTATTATATCTATTTGATGGATCGCTTAGTTAGCTATCAAAAAGCGAGCATCGAATGGAAGTTTATAAGAAATGAATCCTACAGCACTTTTCAATGCAACTAACTAACTTTTAAGTACTTGATACTTAATACTGATTTTGAATAGGGCAGAATAATCATGGGCCTGGTGTCTAGAGTCTCGTGTCTGTGAGCTAAGCCCACAATCAACGCAAACAATTCCCAAAATGCGATTTGGGCAAGTTTCTGTGCCACGACTTCCAATTAAACAATTAACTTGGATCTGATAGCTTGGCAATGACGCAGCTTCGAGTACTCGCAGCCGTATTCGTAGTTTTACTCTTACTCAACCTTTTAACGGGCAGTAAAAGAACAGCGACAACAACAGCAACAACAAGTTCTTAGTTGAAAACTAGGCCAATTGTAATTAAAACGATCTACGTGCTCCACTCGATACACTTCAAGTTGACCGAGTTTGCCACAAAGTGCGTAGGAAACCGGTAAAAGGCATCTTAGAGAATTGTCCAAGTCTCCAAGCAGATACCTGCACCATGAGTTGAGGTACGGGTATAACTAATACTCATAGTTGGGGTTGATTGAATCATTTGAGTAATTGAATTGAATCTCTGGTAGCAGCGTGACGCCACGAAAAACGAATGAATCAAACAGAAAAAATATGAAAATATATGAAAAGAGAGTATAAATAATAATAACGATAATAATAATAATAGGGTAATGCTTATTTTGATTAGAAAGTTGTATAATCTCTGAGAGCAACGATTCGAGGCATGTGAATTTTTTACGCAATTGTTTTTTGGGTTTGTTTTGGTTTTTACTTTTCACGTTGCTGTTGTTGTTGTTGTTATTTTTTTTTATTTTGCACGAGGTTACCCGTTAGTTAGTTATTGTATAAGTAGCTACTACGAATGACAATGACAATTTCAACTAGTACAAGCACAACAATTTTATGCTACATGAAGACGGGAGAGTGCTTGGTTTAATTGAAGTCTGCAAAAAAACAAAAGCAAAATTAAGCAAACGAAAACAAGAGGCCTGAGATTTGGTTGAGAGACTGTAAATTGGAACCGAAAAACTAAAAACTAAACTAAAAAAACCATCATTGAGTGCAGCAAACCAAAAGCTGACAAACTGAGAAAATGCGCAACTGTAAATTGTGTTGATTTTAATTTATAAAAGGTTGTTGTGGCATATTTGAACTACATTTTCGCTTTTTATTTTAATAACAAACTGCTGACGACATTTAAAAACGCATCAAAATAGAGTGAAAAGGCAAACCCGAAGCAGAAAGAAACAAATAACTAAAATAAATATAATACAATTACTGTCACAAAGTAATTGTCATAAATGTTGAGAGTTAAAGAAATACCAAAAAAACAAACACAAAACGGAGGGGAAATTGCCAAAAATAGCTGCAGCAGTCCATTGTTGTTGACCCATTCCCCTCTCCTTCCCCTCGAATTAACTCTCTTGCCATTTGGCTAAGTGAATAGTGAATTTGATGTACTTAAGATACAGCTTCAGTGACTCTGAATTTGTGCTTCGGTCTGTTCATGCAATGGTAATTTAAGTGACCTTTGCCCTTAGTACTGCTCATTTATGTCCTTTGCCCTTCTCAGTTGTTCTCATCGAAATTCATTTGTTTTTTTTTTTGGGTTTTTTTCATTCAAATACTTATTTTAATGGCTGCTTTCTATGCACAAATAGTTCTTGAAGGGCAACAATTACTCAAAGAAACCACGAGTAAGTTTATTAGTACAGAAAAAAAATTGTATACCAAACATCATCTTTTTACTTTGCTTTTCTCTTAATTTAAGTGCATTGTGGGAAATAAATATGATTTTCATTCTTATGATAATAGCTTATGTTACGACTTAGCAAAAGATCACTCACGATGCTTGAAAAGCGTTTTTTATTTTAATCACAATCCTTACACAAAAGGTTTTTGAACATTGGTAATTATAATATATTGGTACAGTAAATTATTCTGATATTTCTTTATTTTCTCACTAGCACTTGTATTTATTAGTGGAGTACAAAAGTAATTTATATATCTATTTTTTAAAGCATCTTAATTCATAATATGAAATGTTTATCATTTTTGGGTCTGTTTTAGTAGCTCAAGTTAAGACCTATCAAAAAATGCGATTTTCACAACTATAAACTGGTTGTAAACATAACATTAAAATAAGCGTTAGGTATTTATTTTTATAATTCTTCATCAAAATTGTGATTTTTTATTTGTTTAGGATATCGTAAAAGCTAATAGCCATATGCTTTTAGTTATTTTTAGCGTAAGTGCCTTTCCTATACATAAATCCATCCAAAGTCAGCTCCTTTCACAGCTTGCACAACGATGTGTAGGCCTCATTAAACTGACCTCTGTTGACAATTAATGAAAAAAGCCATAATTACATGAAGTCAAGTGAGAGCGAACCAACGGACAACAGTGCGAAAAATGAATGCCGCAAAGTTTATTGAACCTTTTGTGCTGCCGCTGCTGCTGATGCTGAACACAAATGTAAATTATATTATTTTGCGCATATCAAATAAGCCGCATCATCCTCTGACCTGGGGGCCAAAAACTAGTTATGAAAAGCCAATGGCACCGACATCGCCATCGACGGCGACTTTGCTATCACCATCGACGGACATCGATGATTATGTCATGGCCAAAGCAGTTCTAACCGCCTTCAGTATCTATAATGTTAATGACCAAAAAGAATCGTTTGCCAAAGTCAGGGCCATGGAAAATCTGTGTGCATATACTCGAATATTCATAATTCTATGTCGTGTCTTTTGCCGAGTTCTTTCAACCGTTGTTCCAAAATGCTGAAGCCCCACTCGAACGCTGCCCGCGGGCCAATAAATTTAACTATCAGCCAAGTCAGGCCGGGTTCAAACACCTTTCGAAACTTGTCTAATGAGTTCGAGTATTTATTTATTGATTGCTTCAAGCGGCACAGCTGAAGCGCGCACAGTGAGTCCAAATAGTTTCGTCACACGCTGTGTGCGTCTGCCAAGATTGCGCAAATCTTCAGATACCTGTGTATCTCACAGATACATGTGCCAAATGGCTTATATAGTGCGCAACTCCATCTCCAGTTCCAACTTCAGTTCCAGCTTCAGCTTTAGCTTCAACTTCATCTGTCTCAACTAAAGCATTTTTCGCAATATTCATTTCTAATGCTCAAAGCGCGGCAATTTGTTTGCCATTTAGCCATTTTTATCGTATTGCAGTTTGCAGTTGGCTGTTTGATTAGTTGGAAAATTTACCATCATTTAATTAAATTACTTATGATGCAGTTGTGCTTACGTATCAGCAACAACGACAATGAACGGAAATGGCAACCAATTTGCATGCGACAAACTCAGGTTGTTTGCTGCTGTTGCTGTTGCTGTTGTTTGCTGCTGCTCTTTTCATTTTCTGCTTGTTTTTCTTCATTTTCCAGTGCTTAGGCAACACTGGAAGTGAAAGGCACGCGCTTTTCAAACTGCAATATTGTTGCAACTAAAAGCGATATATTATATGTATATGACTAGAAGGCACAACTCTTAAATCGCCCCTCGTCCTCTTTGGTTCTGTAAACGATACGAATGCAATCGTTGCTTTGTATGCGTATTAGAACGATTGAAAGGAATAAATGTTGTTACAGTTATGACGCTCTTCCCGTAGTTTTCCTTAGCGCATTGTATTTCCGCTGACATCGGAAATGAATAAAGATGTGAGAACAAATCGAAGAGCTGGACTAGGAAATACCCAGCACACAGTTTCCGCTAAAACATTCTTGTTCTATTTGAGACTTCTTCTCTTTCATAGTAATACTTAAACCATTTCGTAAAATTCTTCAAATACTTAGCTATTTATTCAGATTGATGAAATTTTAGGATATAATATAAATAATTAGAGAGAATGTTAAAGATGTGTTAAAGTCCTTCTATATTAGAGAGTTATTAACTCTGCTGTTGATTGATCTTTTGTCATGAAATGGAAATAAAATGAAATAAAAAGATAATTAAATGAAATGAAGAAATGTATAGTTAATGTATTTGTAATTAAAGTAACTAGCTCAAAAAAACGTAGCTAAAGAATTTCTTAATTTCGCACCTTTCTTAAAAAGACTTTGCTAATTTGAACGTATAAAAATTAAGATTTTGAACTTCAAGAAGAACGTTAATACATTTAAAAATTGAGTAACATTTCAGCTTTTGCAAATAGTTTTATATTCTAAATATTATACATAATTGTACTTTTTCGTGTATTTCGTGGGAAAGTAACTTTGTTTTTACTACATATCACAAAAAGTAACTCTATGGTATGTAACGATGATCGATAGAATCATTTGTGATTTGTTTTCGCGCTGACCACGTTTCAGTTAGAATTTTATATTGTATCTATAGCAATCTATGCGCTACGTTGCTGTCCCAATTCAGCGCAGTTTAGCTGTGGTATCATCATCTGCTACTCCCACGATCCCCATGCACACACACACACACACACACACTCACTCACACACATACGGGTATGGCAATAGAACTCTCTGACTCACAGCGCGCTGTGGCGCACAAAAAACGCTAACGAACCAAGTGTAGGTCCCTAATGGCAGGCACATGTGCTACGTGGCACCAAACGAATTGCAGTTGCCAGTCGCCAGTTGCCAGTTGGTTGTTGGTTGTTGCCAGTTGGCAGCGAAAAACAGGAGCTGAAACTGGAACTGAAACTGTAACTGGGCGCAATGTGTTGACTACGATTCTAGCAAATGTCCGAAAAAGAAATCGACGCAGTCACGTAAAATTATTTTAATAATCACATAACTTTCGGCATTTACACGCCATGCGATCCAATGAGAGTAGCCCTCAGTTCCCCCCACACACACACACACACACCAAACTCCACGAGAAACAAAATGTCAATAAATTTTTCTTTTTTTTTGGTTGCAGCACAATACAACAGAAAAAGAAAAGAATAGAACAGAACAGAACAAAATACAACAGAAAGTTGAGCCAGAGAACAAGTAAAAGTCGATGGGGGAATGGGGGAGGCAGCTCTTAAGTGGGATTTGCGGCGCACTTTAGTGTCAACTTTAACAATAAGTTGGCGCAGAAAGATGAGGAGTTTGAGTGCGGGGTGAAGCTCAAGGCATACATACATAAGTAAAAATCTTCGTTTTGGACCAACCAAAAAGTTTTTTGGGGCATCAACTGTGGGCTCGGGCTAATGAAATAAAAACCCACGGCCATTGAAAGCTCAGAGAACTTGAGCTAAGTGCGCACAGCAGGTGGCCAAAAGTTAAAGCGCCTTATGGCCAAAGCGGTGTCGTTGACAGCGTTGTATCCGTCTATCCATCAGATACATTTCATTCGCCTTGCCTGCCAAATGAAAGTCAGCCTTTCGCTTCTAAGTCTGAGATTTAACACTCCGTATTCAACTCTACTTTCGAGTGAAGGCGGTGCAGTCATTTGAAATAAATTACTTTGTGCACCTGATGAAAACCAAACCAGCAAAAAGCCTCACAATAACAGCAACAGCAACAACAACAACAACAACAGAAACCACAACAAAAACTAACTCTGCTCGAACTGCAGCAAACCAGTCTAAGAGAAGCTCTGCAAAAGTCTGCCTAGCATATTGCTTTATTTTTTGCTATAGTCACATTTATTGTCATTATTATTTTCGTACTACATCGTTTCCCATTCCCATATTTCTGCTCCTTTTTTTTTTGAGTAAATTTTTGTGTTTTTCTTCTGATGCTGCTATCTGCGAGCAGATTTATGCCAACAAAGGCAAACAGTAAAAAATAAAATTGTTGCTTTTAATTTTTCTCATTTTTTGCTGTTGTTTTGTGTTTTTTGTTTTGGCGATTCCTCGACAGCTGCATTAAAAAAGTTGGCCAAAGAAAACAGTTTGCATTGCAATTTCGACTTGGTTTATTTTTGATGCTTTGTTAGCTTTGTTTTTGTTATCAACCGAACAACGTTGCGAAATACAAAATAGAAACAAAATAACCAACGAAAATGTTTCAAAAAGTGACCAGACGAAAATGCGGGGCGACAAAAGGTTGTGTCCGGTCGCCTGGGACCCGGCAAAGCGACTAGAGAGAGACTAGAGACAAGAGACCAGAGACTAGCTTAGCCCTTATGGCTGAAGCCAACTTGCAACTTGTTTATTTTCCCGCAGACACACAAGTGGGTCGTTGCTTTTGTATGTAGGTTTTCGACTTGTTCAAAAATAATGCAAATATTTGCTTAGCTTTAATTTGCCAAATCCGGTCATAATTTTTCGTGTTTAACTAATCGCAGAAAAGAAGGCGTTATTGTGAATTGAATATTAACAAATTTATCTGCAGCTTAATTATGTTTACAATACGAACTGATTGAATACAAATGGATATAATGTGCTCCCTCATTATGGTAATCTGAATAAGTTTCAATAAAGTTAAGCAAGGGGTAATAATGTTTGAGGTAATAAGTCTGATTATAACTGCAGTTAATCTATAAATATTATTACAGAATATTTCTTTTGAATATTTGTTGCAAATATGTCCATATTAACATGCATCAAAATTAACAAAACAATAAAATATTCAGGATTATTCAACCATAGTCACACTTTTATATTCATCACTGGCATATTCAGTCATTTCGTATGATAACATTTTTTGACATACTCAATCAAATAAATTCCATGATTTGCATTCTTAAGATATCACAATAAATACTTTTATGTAGTCTTTCCAAACATATTCCAATCAAAAAGTTGAATGCCAATCGATTCACTACATAAAGCAAATTCACTCGAAATAAGGAAATTATTCTAGATATTGCAATTGTAACTGTTGGTAACTCAAGTGTGACTATTCCCCGAGAGACACAGTCTGTGCACCTTCTCTTGCCATATTGTTTGTTAATTTCTTGTATAATTTTTACAGTTGCTTGCTCTGCTGCATTTCATTTGCCGGTCTGCTCCTCTTGGACCGCTTGGCCCTCTTGCTGTGCTATTTTGTTTTGGCTTTCAGAACTTAATTAAATGTTGTCACAGCGTACACTTTGTAGTTTGTCGCTGGGGCAGCCAAAGAGCAACATAGCTGGTGAAGAATTTGGAGGAGGGATGTGGGAAGAGTATTTGAGAGTCTCTGTGGGTGACAGCGATTCGAAGTGTAAATGAAATAATAGCTGCTAAAAACCAATTTGGCGTAAATTACAAAAGCTTAACGGGGTTTATAAATAGAGTTCTTAAGCTGTCATTATGCGACCTTTGGCTAAAAGTGTTTTTAATAAAATTCTCAACTCTCTTTCTCTGTTTTTGCAGTTCTGTGGAGTTGATTGCGCTGTTGGCCATATCGTGCACCTTCTTTCTGTTCATGCACACCAATAAATTGAACAGTCGCCTCAAGGAAATGGAGGTGAAGCTGCAGCCATCGGAATTCTCGGCCCTGGGTCTAACCGGCAATCACATAAGCGGACATGATGCGGGCAGTAAGTAATCGAGATAAGCATCTCAAAAAAAAAAAACACTTGTTATACTTGTATTGTGTTAGTCCCCGAAACACGCATATTGCAAGGCCAAAAGGCCAGAACTGTGCCAAAGTTTACGCTCGATTGCAGGCAGCATGTTGCATGTTGCATGTTGCATGCGTGAATGCCACAGATACAAATGCATCTGTCAGATAAGCCCTTTTGTACACAGGAAATACAAACAATAACGTCTGTGGCTATGGCCAATTGATTTTTAATGACCACACTGATCCCTGCCCAGCACTCCAAATGCTCTTTTGTTAACACTTTTTGTGTGCAATATTTTTTGGTCCAGGGCCAACCATAAATTAGTCGAAACTTTTTAACTTGAATTAGTGCCCAATGCTTTATGCATGCATAAATTATTTTGCATAGTTTATATCCCAGTCACTAATACTACAGTACAAAATGAAAATCAACATAATTTATACTGTATGGGAGAAATACGTTCCTAGCATGAACAAAATTTTGCATTTTAATATGCATGAATTGACAATTTGTGCAATGTAAAGAGGCAGTTGTTCTCTTTATAAACGTATTTTTCATACTATTTTTAGTACATTAATAAATTATTTATTGCTGCCAGCGAGCAGCTGCCTCAATGGACGCTGCGACTAATAGAAATTTAACCTTTTGACATGGGCTAAGCAGCCTTAAAAGTTTATTATCCTCCATCGACTTCACACTCGTGTTTTTATAAATAATGCAGCATATTTAAATATTGTTTGTCTGCGCATATTTATTAATTCAATTAGTAAATATGCAAAAGCCGACTAGATTGCATTTTTAAACTGCGGAAATTATGGATTATGTTATGTGCTCTCTTTTTCATGGAAATTATAAAAGGCATCGAATCTGTTAAACATTAGTTGAATAGTTTTAATTGAATTACATTATTTGCATAATGACTCACTATTATGATTATTATAATTATCAAAATTATTATCTGCAGCTATAAAGCAAAGTTCTGTTTAACTTATAAATATTAATATAATGAGCGCAGTTTTCCCCAACCATCCGAAATAAAAATTGTATTTGTTTGTGAACTGATTAAAACTAGAAAATCGGTAAATGTAATTTGATTTTTCTGACTTCATTCACATTTTCTGTGCGCAATATTTTGATAAACAGATATTCAATTATTTGCTGCGCATAAAGACAACAAAAAAGCTATTTAATTACTGCAGTGTTTCAATAGTGAAGTGAAATACAAATTACAATAAAAATGTAGATCACATTTCATGTGTCAATTGAAACTTTAAGAAATCATTTGTCTGAGAGCCACTCGACATTTAATTCTTTGTGTACTCACAAAATTTACTCGTATGTCGAGCACTTCAACGCACAGAACGATTCGAGTTTGAGTATTTTATGATTTGAGTGCCTCACAATGTTGCCCCCAGCTGAATTTTCCACAGTGAAAAAAAAAAGGTCTTGAGATTGCCACTTTAGAATGTGGCTGAACCGAACCCATACTTAGGTGCAGCCAACTAACTAATAACTCTATCATTAGTTGGCCTGCAACTTTGAAATACGACTTCGTATTGTATCAAATCAGACTTTCCGCATGCAAAACCTTAATTTCAATGCCGGAAGCTTAGGTTCGTCTGAGTGGCAATCCACTTGCATTCGCGTTCGCCGCATTTGCCGCTGACGAAATACGAGTATGCCAAAAACCCGGACCATAGATCAAAGCGGAGTGTTATCGGTGACGAGGGGGGTTGATCGCGAATCTCCGAATCGCAAGTTGCAAGTCGCAAGTCGCGACACGGCTGCTTCACGCCTAAGTGCGGCGATTGTCGGCAACAAAAGTCAACCGAAAGCACTGTGCACAGTGATTCTAAGGCAGATGATTTTAAAGGCTCATGAACAAAAGAAAACGTAAGCATAGAGGAATATACCTTACTAGTTGAAAATAAATGAAATAAATTATATTAGAGTAAAATAATAACATGTAAATATAAATTACAATTGTCTAAACTCCAATGAATTTGCAGTCTAAATGTTTTGCATGCGGAGTTTTTGTATGATAGATAGAATATATGATAAGGATTTTTTGACGAATGACTTTGACTTTCAATTAAAGATTAGAGTATGTGGTAATATTTCGTAGAAGAATTTTTACCTTTCTATTAAAAAGTTTATCAAAAATGAAAAGAAAAGAATAAAAGTCGTAAATTTGTTCTGGATTTTCTTTTTTGAGTGAGTAGCGAAGCTCGAAGTTTTTATTAGTTTAATTTCGAATTTATTAAATAAAGCGTAATCGTAGAACAGATATTAAAAAGTAAAGCGACTCAGTTTTCGATATTCATCATACGATTGTTACAAATTTGTTACTAGATTTATTTCTAGAAATTAAGAAGAAGTAATGTATTGTTGCCAATACTCAGCTATTATAAACATCTATTTTTTAGTTGACAAATGATTATTTAATTGACTATTCAGATTTTGTTCACCATGTTATCCACTGTTGAACCACTGTGCAGCGGTCATATGATCAACTGATGATGATGATGATGATGACTCTAACTACAACTGCAATAACAACTACAAGTTAAAGTCTGCAGATGCGCTCCAGTACGATAGCAAGACATTTGTGGGCTGCCATCGCGCAGCTGTTGCTTGAGCTCAACTATTATTATTGCTGTTGTTGTTGCTGTTGTTCAGCGCACGCGTCAATTGCGCTGCCGCAGTTGCAGAGGCAGCAGCAGCCACAGCAATCGTGCTTAAGCATAGACGACAGATACAAATTGTCTGGTTAGGCCCAAAGCAAGGCGAAATGGCTAATGGCCAAAAAAATAAAAGAAAAACCTTGGCTTCCTCGCTGATGAGATATTTTTTCGTTACTTTTTTTGTGGCCAGCAAATGAAAAATACAAAATAACAAATACAAAAAAAAAGCGAAGAAGAAAAGCCTTTTGGTTGCTGCTAAGCATTCATTCATAAATATTTCATATAATTGACTCGCACGACTTGACGACTTTGAAAACAAATACGAGACGAGTGCTACTCACATAAGTCAAGTTGATGACACCTCTCAAGTTGCCAGTTTTGTTCGGTGGATTTTCAGCGTTTTTTTTGTGTGTTCCAACATTGAACTTGACTTGGGCTAATTAGCAACGAAGACAAACAGTTGTCTGAGAGTGTGTTTTGCAGCATAGTGTAGCGTTATGTGGCTTTGTTTTTTGCTCCACTGAACAAGTGGGAACACGCAGTCTAACTAAAAAAAAAAGAATGAAAGAAGCACAATACTTACTTATATGCATATATAATGACGAACTCTAGACAAAGTACTTTACGGTTTACTGTTCTTATTAAGCGGCCCATTCAAATTAATTCAATCTAGATGGCAACGGCAACACATCGTCTTATCTTAATTATATTTACCTCAATGAACAAACTTAAACTGTAGCCAAAACAATTCCAATTCAATTTAAGCGTTGGTTAAATGCTCCTAAACCAGTTTAATGTGGTTAGCACAAGCTATACAAACTTCGCATTTCGTTTTCAATTGCAGCGTTTGATAGATACCTGACTTGTTTGGTAGTTAGCCTTAAGGCGAGGCAGCGGTCTAGTTAAAATCCATTAAAATAAAAAAGCAACTTAACCTGGCGATCAATGAACAGGAAAAAAGGCTCTGGTAACATTGCGTGCTTGGCTTACGAAAACGTTGTTAAGTTTTAAGATTTGCAAATATTTACTATATATAAGAGTATCAAGGAAATACTTGTTACATCAACGACTAGAAATAGCTATATAGAGAGCTCTTCAATTGAATTTAAAACGGGATGTTTTATATTGCTACTAAGTATATCAAGTGAGTAGTGTCTTTACTTCTTATCAACCCTTTATCTTTATGGACTGCAAAACACTTACTAATATCGAATTTTTTACAAAGTAAGTTATCGATTAGATATAGAAAAAGTGACAGTAATCATAAATTATGGGGACTTCTATGTGATTAACGTTAAACCAAGTGCATCTGCTTCAATGATGTAATTCTTTGATGCAAGCGTTTATACCAAAGTCTCATCAAGTTTAGTTAATTAGAGATCACCATGTTAAAAGTTAAATAAAACACAAAAATAAATAAATGAGAAAATCCACACACCTACTCAAGATATGAAAATACATTTTAGAATCGATAAAAAATTTTAAATATTAATGCGTATGAAATATAAGGCAAACAATAACTAACGCATAATCTTAGTAATATAGTTATAAGCGTTTCTTCAATTGGATAACCAAGGTCTTAAGTCCAATGACATTCAAAAGTCTCTCGTGATACTGCAATTGACTGTGATTACACTGCAGTTAGACGTCGTAGTTGCGATAGAAGCAGCTACGCCCCGGATTGAATGAGTGGGTACACAACATAAACTCATTAATGAAGTCATTTTTTGTTTTTCTTTATAACTGACACATGTAATGCAGTTCACCTTCAATGGCCAATAGACGAAGTCGAGGCTGAGCGTTGTGACGACAATAACTTAAGAATAGCAAAAACTAGATTTACTTGGCAAAGGGGTAAGCTGACGAGGGTTAAATTGAATACACTACATATATAGTAGAGTTTTGGGGCTAAGCTGCTGCATAAGAAACATGCATGTAACCCAATTTCAAGACCACACAAAAAGTGCCAAAGCTAAGGCAAAAGGCTTCTCTAACCACAAAATGTATTTCACATTGGTTCAGTGACTTGAATTCGAATGTGACGAGCAAAAAAAAAAAAAAATAAATACAGAAGTAAAACAAAAAACAGAGAAAGAAACCAGTTAGACTTGGCCACTTTCATTCAAATTCAGATTTTTCAGTGAAACTGACCAATGACCAAAAGCAAACCATATACGAATACACACAAAACGAATCTGGTTTATGGCCAATGGATTTGGATTTCCAGCTCAGACGCAAACTCAAGCTTATGTCGTCGACTTCCTTGTTCATCAGGCTCCAGCGGGCAAATTATGAAATGCTTAGCCGCAAGACAGCCTACAACTACACTACACACTTGACTACACAAAACTCGACTACTACTGCTACAGTCGACACTCTCCTACTTTACCACAAAAGCAGCCGCAATCCACAAGCACTCCAATCAACTACAGTCTCACTCACAAAATCAAGATGTTTTCCGCCTGTCCAAAATGCTGAATTGCAGTCATTTAGTATGCAATTGTTAGCTTATAAAGTTGTAACTTGTAAATTGTCAGCTGCAACCGATGCTACCTACGCCTGGACTATAACAATTTTAATTGCCCAACCTGTGTGGGGTGGACACTTACCCTGTTCCTTAGTAGACCTAGTTTTTGGACAACTTTCAAACGAACGATAATGTGATGCGATGCGATGCGACTTGATCCACAGATAGGGAGCGATGATCATCCTGAAAGTGAAAGGAATCATCATGAGCTTGCATATTTATTGCTCTCACATTTATTTACCATTTACGCCGGCTTGTGAGTAGTACTTCGAAATGGAAATGGAGTGGATGGACTTCCCAGTCATATATTTATGCTCTTTCGCATTGCATAAACACTTGGTGAAAAGTAAAAGTATTGACAGCGGAGTCTCCCCCGGCCAGGGGAGGAGTTGGCACTGCCCTCTGCGAGTGTTAAGGTCGCAGACGAGGCATAAATTAAAAACGAAACGAAAAAAATGTAGCCAATTGTCAGATAATAATAGCCAATAATCTATTTATTATTCCTAAGTTTTCGTGTGTCTTTCCCTGCAATCAATAAATGAAAGTCTCTTTCCTATCACTTGACTGTTAACAAAAAATTGCGTATACGCAAAAAAACGAATTATTTTAGGGAAATAATTTAGTTAGAAAGTCGCAAAGCTTTTTGGGGGCTTAAAGTTTATTTAATTGCATCATTACATTTGTCATGGCTAAGTTTCTATTAAAGATTTTCGATACAAAACATTAACGTCAAAATATGTAATAACAATATTGTATATTCATATTCAGTAATAAGCTGAAAAAGCTTGTTGTTTTAGCCATTTTAGCCAATTATGATCAATAAAAATACAATATACAAGTCAGCATAAATATTTTTAATTGTAGTTTTGTACAAAAGTGTGAATTACACTTTGCACTAAAGTGATGTAAAGATGATTTCGCTATTGAACTCAATCTAATTTAAAAAGAGAATGCCTACGTAGTTGAATAATTGTGCAACTTCTTGAAATTAAAGTCTTTAAATGTATTGATTTTCAAATGCTTTTTTTTGCAACGCAGTGATATTTCCTATTTATCTCTCTTACGATTACGAAAATATGACTACGTCTGTTTACAACTTGTTTAATCCGCTTTTCAGAACACGATGACATCAATACGCTACACGGCACCTATCAATATCTGAAGAGCACCGGCCAGGTAAGCGAGACATTCAATAATACACTTTTTACGATCTGCATTCGCCATCGCTGGGCCATATGTGTCACCATCGTAAACATTATTGCATACATTCTGGTTGGCCATAAAAAAATAAAAAAAATCGTCGACAAAAATACATCAAACATCAAAAAGCATCAAAGGAAAAGCTTCAGCTCCTCGGTGTTTGATATTTACCAAAAGTGTGTCTTGCCTTTTGCTCGCTCGCTCTCTCTCGCTCTTTCTCTGTCTCGCTCGCTCGCTCATATTTTGAATGGTAGTCCTATTTTGCTCATCGATCGTCATACATACACATACATACATAGTACACACATACAACGCAAACATCACTACACCAAATCTTACACAGAACTCTCCTTCTCTCTCTCTCTTTGGTATTCTCTCTCGCAATCTGCACTCTCTTTAGACTCTCCTCTATTTACACTAACACAAAAAACTACACTTCGACTCAGTCTTGGATTTTTGTCAGCGCAGTTAGCTTTTTGTCTCTTTTTTTCTCGTTTGCACTTTTTTTGTGAATAAAATTAATTGAGTGAGTTAGTTGCCAGATGCGCCAGTTGCGACATAGAAGCGATAGAAATTCGATTTATAATGATTAAAAAATATATCTATGTACATATGTATATAAAGACACGCGTAAAAGGTAAGTCGAATGGGAGGATTACTTGTACAATTTAGCCGCATGTCAGTTGTGAAATTCGCGATGAGGTTGTAGAAAAAATATGATTGTGGTGGCCTGTGGGCAGTTAACTGTTAACTGTTGCCCCACAATCAATTTGTGCCTGTTGCTTCAGCTAAAATCCGCTTATGAGTCTGCCTATTCGTATGTGTACCACACACACTCTCACACACACACACACTCAACTCTCTGTATGTGTCTCTTGTGTGCAACAACAACAACAACAACGACTGCATCCACTTTTGCAATCCGGCAGCTACAACACCTGACCAGCGCCCAATTGAACAACACGCCGCACTCCAAACTGGATACACTGTTCTTCAATCGGGTGCCCAAGACGGGCAGCGAGAAGCTGATGGCGCTGCTCAAATTGTTGGCCAAACGCAACAATTTTGAGGCGCGTCGCGATCCCGAACAGCTGCTCGAAACGATTCTCATCGACAACGGGTTCGCACGCCATTTACTCGATGCCGAAATACTCAATTGCAGCACACCAAATTCCTATACAAAGCACGTGGCCTTTGTCAACTTTGCCGCGTATCAGAAACCATGGCCCATCTACATAAATCTTGTCCGAGATCCCATCGAACGGCTGATCAGTTGGTTCTATTATGCACGTGCTCCATGGTATTTGGCAGATCGTGCCAATACCTTTGGTGAGGCGTATAAAATGCCCTCGTCGGAGTGGCTGCAAAAGGATTTCAATCGTTGTGTCTCCGAGCGGGACCCAGAGTGTGTCTATGAGCAGCTGGAGATGGGCAATTTGGGTGACCATCGAAGGCAGACGCTCTTCTTTTGCGGCCAGAATCCCAAGATTTGTATGTGAGTAGTAGCCAATGCTTAGGCGAGGGTCACTCGATTCGTTGTCAGTGGAAACAATGCGACAAGCTAAAGGAAATAAACTTAAAGATTTCGTGAAGTGTTGAAAGGTCGCTCTGTAATTGTTCATAAAATTTAAAAACAAATATAATTGAACAATGATTTATTTAACATATAAAGATTGTAAATATTGTTATAAAAAACGAAGAAATATCAAAATATAATCCCGGAAATCCCAGAAAGTAATTCCAATTTTATTAAACTTTATTAACTCAAACACAATTATGTTACGCAAATCTTAATTGCTGTGGAAAATTTTCAACCTCTTTTCGATCAAGAATTTAGTAAGTAAATAATAAACAAATAAATATGAACAAGTGAATAAATATTGCGATGTGCCAGACTATTTGTTCATCTTTAAAAAAAGAAAATAAATATTTTGGAAAAACTGCGTACGTAACACGAAAAAAAGACGCAAAAACCAAAATCGTTTCCATTGACAATTTATTGAGCAGACCACACGCCAAAGAATTTTGCTGAGATGCCACCCAAACCTCTTCCCCCATCCCCTGCAGGCCATTCAACTCTCTTGAGGCCATGCAACGCGCGAAGCGGAATGTGGAAAAGCGTTACGCCGTCGTAGGCACTTGGGAGGATACGAACACAACGCTCAGCGTACTGGAGACGTATATACCACGATTCTTTGCCGGCGCCCGGGACGAATACTATGCGATGCAGCGGCAAGTGGAGAATGTGAATCGGAATGCGTTGAGGCCGACAATCAGCAAGGAGACGCGATTGCTTCTCAGCAGGAATCTGACGCACGAGATTGAGTTCTATCAGTTTGCCAGGCAGCGTCTGAATAAGCAGTATATAGCACATCACTTGGAGAGAGATCGCTCAGTTAGCGGCTAAGAATTCAAGAATAAAGAAAATATAGAAAACAAAAAACTACTGCAAAATTGCTAATCTTCACTTTCGCATCACTTCTTGTGCTTTTCTTGAAACACTCTTTTAACCACCGCGTAGTCATGCTGGTACTTGGGATTTGTGACTGACAACGAAACTAAACAATCGCATCCTCTATGTCAAATAGCGCGGCCACAATGTGCACGCACCTCGACACTCCGTGGATCTATCAGAACTCGACGATAAACACCATCAGACGCCACATCAGCCACATAATCATCTGCACAAGGCACCGCACGATCGACAGCTTGCAATGCCTGAGAATAGACATGATCCGGCTGATGATGACTTGGACTACGAAGACGACGACGATGATGATGATGATGAGGAGGTGCATGGCATTAATCTGGCAGCCGATATGCTCAATAACACAAAAAAGGCCGAAGTCGATTTTGTCTTCTTCAATCGTGTGCCCAAAGTGGGCAGTCAATCGTTGATGGAGCTGATGCGTCGCCTGGGCAAGATTAATGGGTTTCAACATGCTCGCAATCCGGGCAGCATTAAGGAGACCATCATGATGACCAAAGATGGGCAACAGGAGCTCATTGCCGAACTGCTGACACGCCAAAAGCCACACATTTACAGTCAGCATGTTGCCTATATTAATTTCACGCGATTCCATTTGCCACGTCCGATCTACATTAATCTGGTGCGCGATCCCATCGAACGCATCATCAGTTGGCATTATTATGTGCGTGCGAGGTGGTATTATAATGATATGAAGGCAAAGCTGGGTGAGAATTCGATTGCTATGCCATCGGATGAGTTTCTCAATCTCGACTTGGACACGTGTGTGAGGAACCATGATCCTTACTGCACTTTCACGCAGATGGAGATCAAGAATCCGGTGGGTGATCATCGCAGACAAACCTTGTTCTTCTGCGGCATGAACAAGAAGCTGTGCATGTAAGTAGGCACCAAAGTAGGCAAAGTACCATAAACATATCTCTAGTTACTCAAACTGCATCCTTGGACCTTAGGCCCTTCAACTCGGAGAAGGCCATGCAGAAGGCCAAGCACACGGTGGAATCGGAGTACGCTGTGGTGGGCACCTGGGAAGACACGAATATCACTCTTACAGTACTTGAACACTATATACCTCGTTATTTCGCCAATGCCAAGGTGGCATATTATTGTAAGCAATTATTTCCTCTAAAAAAAGAGCTTTGGGTATAATTCTCTCTATCGACTTTGCAGTGGGCAAGGAAGGTCTCTCGAAAATCAATCGCAATAATGTCACTCGCACTGTCAGCGAGGAGACGCGTCAGATTCTTCGTAAGAATCTGACAAACGAGATCGAGTTTTATGAATTCTGCAAGCAACGGTTATATCTCCAATATGCCGCTCTTGGCAATGGCAAACGATTTGGCGAGGACGATTATCTTCTGGTGCCGGAGCAGCATGGTGGAAACCAAATCGATGACGAGTATTAGACTGTAGTTCAACAATATATCAATAAAAATCTTAGAAATACTTAAACGATTATGAACTTTTCCTTTTTCACGTTTCTGTATATTTCCTTTAGTTGTGAATTTATGTAACTTCCTTCTTAAAGTTGGCCTTCGAGTTTATTTGTCTGCATTATTGAGCAATGTTCTGTTCTTTTCCGAAGATATAATCTAAAAAATGTTGTGCAAAACTTCTCTTTCATCTTTCAATCTTGAAGAAATTTATTAATTTTTGGTGCGCCGTGGAGATGTCCAACTATTCGTTTTGTTGAGAAGATATCTATAGAAAAAAATACATATGTGTGTTCCTCTACAAGATTAATTCTATTTGCTTATCAAAGTGAACTGAGTAATTAAATTTTTAGTGCCATGATCAACATATATTTCCTAGTATGGGGAAATTTTGTTTGTTAAATAATATATAAATATTTTTAGTGAGCATTGAATTATTATAGTCGGAATTAGGTCTATTTATAAAGTTTTCAATGATCAATTTAACTGCTATTAGTTTACCAAAGAAGATTTTCTTTAAAAGTTGAGTCGATTTTTATTCCTATACTTATTTATTTACTTTGGTAAAAATCTATAAAATTAACTTAAAGAGTTTTCTAACTAAAAGCAGACACGTATCGCTTTTGGGAATGGCTTGAAGACTTGCCTTCCATTCTTCTTGCACTAACTCGTCTACTGCTCGAATGGGTTTAGATTCTGTTTCTCTCTTTCTATTCTCTCTAACAATCGGTTAGCATGGCAGTAAAATCTTCGTACTTTTGTATCTCGTTTTAAGTTGGCTGGACTGACAGCAGCACAATTGAACAATACACCCAAGGCAGAAAGAGAATATGTATTATTCAATCGCATAGAGAAGGTGGGCAGTCAATCGATGACACAACTTTTGGGCCAATTGGGTAGAATGCATGGCTTCCAGACTTATCGCAATGAGATACCACCCGTAAAAAAGCCATTAAAGACCTTTGAGGAGGAGGCCGAAGAGGCTGCCGATCTCATGGATCTATCCGATCCCGGTGCCTATGTGGAGCACACGAACTGGATTAATTTTACGGCACATGATTTGCCCAAACCGATTTATATCAATCTGGTGCGACATCCCATACAGAAGGTGATGAGTGCCTATTACTATCAACGCCATCCGGTGATCTATGCCAATTCGTTGTTGCGTAATCCTAACAAACCCAAACAGGATAAGGAATATTTCGATACGAGCTTCAACGATTGCGTGCGACAAAGAACAAGTCCCGATTGCATCTTTGATCCGCACTCCAAGTATAATAGTGATTGGCGACGCTTCGCCTTGCGTTTGTGTGGGAATCAGCCAGTTTGTCTGTAGGTAATGCTCAGCTGATTGCTTCGATCGCAGCCTCTAACTATCGCTGTTTCCTACAGGAATTTGAATTCAGAGTTTGCCACACAGATAGCCAAGGAGCACGTGGAAAGGGAATATGCCGTCGTTGGCAGCTGGGAAGATACGAATATTACGTTGGCCGTGCTTGAAGCATATATACCACGATTCTTTGCCAAGGCCACAGAACTCTACTACTGTAGGTGCCTCACTTTAAAATCCTCTTGATTATCTATTCTTAATCGTACGTATTTTTTCATGGGGGTTCAGCTAAGCAGGACGAGTTTATGAAGAATGCAACGCCGCATGATAAGCATCTGGACGAGGATGTGGAGACATATTTGAAGCAACATTTTGCCTATGAAATTGAATTGTACAACTTTTGTAAGCAGCGCCTCTATAAGCAGTATATAGCCATCAGAAAGACTGAATTCGAACAAGAATCTGTAGCCAATAATCAGACCTAAATACAGAATATTATTTTCATGTACATATACAAATTTGCAAGCAACGTGTGTGTGTGTCTTTCTTTTCTACTTTCGCTACTAATCTCAAGTTGGGTTTATGGTTAAGCATCAATCCGTGCAGTGCTATCAACGGCTCCCCCTCCCCTCGCATTCCATTCACAGATCCTTCAACTCAATGCCAATGCCCTGAATAACACAAAGAACGCCGAGATCGATGTTCTCTTCTACAATCGTGTACCCAAAACGGGTAGCATACAATTCATTGAACTGATGAAGCAACTAGGCAAAGTGCATGACTATGATGTCGAGAAGGATCCACAAAACGGTGGCATAATTCCCTTACTGGAGAGTGCCGGCGAGAACGACCTGATCGACAATATTGTCGGCTTAGAGGACGGCACTGTCTTTGCCAGTCACGTCAACTATTTGAACTTCACCAAATACGAGCAACCTCGTCCCATCTATGTGAACATGGTGCGTGATCCTGTCGAGCGTGTGATCAGTTGGTATTATTATATACGTGCTCCGTGGGTGTTTGTGCCAGGACGTCGTCGCTCCAATCGCGAAATGCCGAATCCAACGTGGGTCAACACAGAATTCGATCAGTGTGTGCTGAATGGTGAAAAGGTTTGCACCTACATTGAGGGATCGCTTCTGGAGCGTGTGGGCGATCATCGTAGGCAAACGCTCTTCTTCTGTGGTCACAACGAGTTCAAGTGCACGTGAGTGAGATTTGAAGCTCTCGTTTGAGTTGCAGTACATTCGCTTAACTGTCTTTTTTGAACATACATACATAGGTGTCATCTTTATAGATTGACCATTAAACTGATAGTTCTCGAGGGAGTCTAGAATATTATATAGTACCTCTATCTCATTTGCCAGCTTTTCCGCATTCCCACCTAGCAGCTACTATAGATTAGCCATTTTAAACATCGTTAACTTTATTATAATTTGACACAGTTATGGAATGATATAGAACACTTCTATCTCGCTTACCGGCCATTGTGCTTCATGTCATTTCCACTAGGCAGCTAGTATAAAATATACATTTGAAGTTAATTGACTTCATTGTAAGTTGACCAATGAAATTATAAAAGAGCGAAACTGTCAAGTAAATGATATAGGCGACCAGGTCATTTACTCGTAGTAGCTTATACAAAGTTAAAAGCCAAGTTCTTGACGTTCTTCATTGAAATGTTTGATTTGCAGTTTCCTGTAGGTGTCGTTAGTGGAGATGATATTGACAATATTTAAATGCGTCAATAAGAAATGTGCATTTCAACGATGTTAGGTTTAATCTCAGCGAATTACTCAAGGCAGTTAAGCGATTTACTGTATTCTCTCTCTTAATTGTTTGATTCCCTCCCAACACTTCCCCCTCTACCCTTGCAGACCCTTCAACTCTCGCTTGCCCCTGCAGCTGGCCAAGCAGAATGTGGAGCGCGAATACGCTGTAGTTGGTACTTGGGAGCATACCAATGAAACCCTTGCTGTGCTTGAGGCCTATATACCGCGTTACTTTGCGGATGCCTCTAGAATGTATTACTGTAAGTGCTGCAGCAACTGCACTTCTTTTTGTGAATTGTTCTCTCATTGATGTGGTTTTTCAGCTGGTCTCCATATGGAAAAATCGAATGATAATCCCATGAAACCGCACATTAGGCAGGAGATCATTGACATGGTGCGTCGTAATTTTACACGCGAAATCGAATTCTATCAATTTTGTCGACAGCGGCTGCATAAACAGTATCTGGCATTAAAACTGAACGATCTTATGCGCATGGATGATAGTTTAGTCAATTTAAAGCAAGCCAATGAACTTGCCATTAGAGATTAGGTAGTTTAAGTAGTGAAAGTTAATAAAAGAAATATGCAATTTATTTAATTGAAAAATCAAGCTGACTTTGTAAGTGCTTTTAATTTTGCCTATCAGCGAATTTTAGGAATGATTATTGATTTCCTTTTCATGGAATTTAATCGCTGTCTTGCTTTTAACTTGACCTAAACGCAGTCAAGCAACTTGCTATTGCCTATCAATATTTTAAGCGATCTCTGCCCACTAACTTGTCTTCCAACTCGAGACTAACACAAAACCGAACAAAACGGAAAAATTATAGTGAAATCAAATTCAATTCCTGCCATAACTGCAGCTGCATCGGCTGAGTGCAGAGCGTTTGAATAACACTCGTAATGCCGAGATAGAAGTTCTCTTCTTCAATCGCGCTGCCAAGGTGGGCAGTGAGGCATTGCTGGAACTCTTCAATGCGCTGGAGGTGTACAACGAAGATCTAGAATTGGAGCGCAGTGGATTACATGAGAATTCCCAGCGACAAATGACGAAACCAGAGCGTCGAGAAGCCGCTGAACTTGTTGCTGGCTTAGATGATGGCACTGTGTATATAAGGCACATCAATTGGATCGATTTTGATGAGTTCGATTTGCCTAAACCCATTTACATCAATATGGTTCGAGACCCCGTGGAGCGTGTTATCAGTTGGTTCTATTATGCCCGCAGTTCCTACAAGAATGCCATTGAGTATCGCAAGTCGCCGAATAAGAAGATTAGGCCCGCATCGTGGTACAAAAAGAACTTTAACGATTGTGTTCGTAGTGGAGATCCCGAGTGCCAGTATGTGCCTCACACGGTGAAGGATGCGGTGCCCAATTTCAAGAGGCAATCGCTCTTCTACTGTGGCCATCACGACGATTGTATGTAAGTAGTGGATTGGATCTAATCCGAGGAACATCTAATGATGAAAACTTGCAGTCCTTTCAATTCACCAGCTGCCATACAAATGGCCAAGGAGCATGTGGAACGGGATTATGCTGTAGTTGGCAGCTGGGAAGACACAAACATAACTTTGAGCGTCTTTGAGCGCTATATTCCACGTTTCTTCCGCGGTGCTAAACTTATGTATGAGAGTAGGTTGAATATTTCTCTTCAATTTGTTGAATACGTTTTAGTATATACTCCTCTTTCTCCTTGGCTTTGATTAGTGCACAATAACAAGATCACGAATCGGAACAAGAACAAACGTAAGCCCTTCATTGAGCCTGAGGTCAAGGAGATGATTAGGAAAAACTTTACCCATGAGTATGAGTTTTATCACTTCTGCAAGCAGCGTCTGTACAAACAGTATTTGGCCCTCAATCTGCATGAGCTGGACAAGCATGGATTGTTAAAGTAGTAGACCTAACATACATATATAGTAGTAGATAAACATAATACTTGAATGCATTAAAAGAATTTCCAAACATTTTGTTAGTAGAATGATTAAACAAACAAAAAAACTACTCGTCCACTCAACATACATATTTTTGTGTGTCAATTTTGTGTCTAATCCTTTATGTGGGTCAAGTGCTCCTAATCCTACCCTACTCCTTACCAATCCTCCTTCCTACCTCCTTCCCAACAAAAAACAGTTGCATACTCTGATGCCGTATAAGCTGAACAACACTGCAAAAGCTGAAATGGATCGCCTTTTTTCACACGCTGCGCTAAAGTTGGCAGCGAATCTTTGACACAATTCATGGAGTATCTACAGCATGTCAACGATTTTGACGTCGATCACACCGGATTGAAACAGCCAGCGAAACGTCAACTCTTACCCAGAGGTCAAGCCAGAAAGGCGCGATATATTTATGACCAACAACCGGGCACAGTTTACATCGAGCACACCTCATGGATTGACTTCAATCACTTCAATATGCCCAAACCAATCTACATCAATCTCGTACGCGATCCCGTCGAGCGTGTGATCAGCTGGTATTATTACGTTCGCAACTCCTATCGAAATGCCATCTTCTATCGCAAGAATCCCACGGCAACGATTCAACCAGCCGCCTGGTTCAAGAAGAACTACAACGACTGCGTTCGCAGTGGCGATCCCGAGTGCCAATATATTCCCATGACTGTCAAGGATGTTGTGGGTAACTTTAAGCGACAGTCGCTCTTCTTCTGTGGCCACCATGAGGATTGTCTGTGAGTAATGCAGCTTGGATCACCCATTAACGCTCCACTTCGTAGTCCAGCATTAGATCAGCTCTGAACTATGGTAGCTTTCAACACTTTTAAAATAGTAAAATTTCAAATTATTTCCTTGTCTTTTAACGAAGTGACAGTTAGGATAGATATTAAAGTATTATTCCCTAACAGTTTAAAATATTCCGCGTTTTTTATGGATAGATAAAATCCAAGTACATTCAAAGTAAAGTAAAGTTTTCATGTGCTAATATAAAGTACAACATTCGTATAAAAGTTTACAACAATAATTGACAAAATTTGAATAATGATCGGATACATCATATTAAGAGATAATATCAAAGTTCCTTCGAATTATCTATAACTTATTACGACTCATAGCTATGATTATAGTTTATTGCTGATCTAAGAAGTTTAATGCTGAACCGAAGAAGACTAACGAGCGTTAATGGGTTTAATTAGTTGGGAAGATCATTTTTAAAGGCCTTGCAAATGCTTTGTAGACCATTCGACTCCCCTTTGGCCGTACAAATAGCTAAGCGTAAGGTGGAAGAAGAATACGCAGTTGTGGGAACTTGGGAAGAAACGAATATTACCTTGACAGTGTTGGAACATTATATACCGCGTTATTTCGCACGTGCGACAACGATCTATCCAAGTAAGAAATTTTTCTTTAGTGTTGAAAAATACACGTCATCAACTTTACAATTTTGCAGTTTTTGCGGAAAAACTTAAGAATCGGAATCGCAACAATCGCAAACCAAAAGTCGATGAAGATGTCAAAGCGATGGTGCGAAGGAATTTCACCAATGAATATGAGTTTTATCATTTCTGCAAACAGCGTCTATATAAACAATATATTGCACTCAAGCGATCGCAATTGGAACAAGTGTATTTATCGTAAGATGTAGAACTCTTTTGAGTCAGAACTGTTGCTATTACAGCACTATCTCATTGTATCCAAAGTTAGAGAATAAACATTATTACAATCCATTTTGATGAGTATTTTCATTTAGAGAGTGACAAAAGAAAGAGAAACTTTAGAACACTTATCGAAAGTGAATAATTTCACAACTCATATAGATTCCCTCATTATTTGTGTCTCATTCTGTGCTCTATCTCAATTCTCTGTGTGTTTCATCGTTATCAATTCCCCCCACTTAGCCCAACTCCAAACCCCAATCCTTCTCAGCTACCAAAAATTAGGACATTGTATTTGAACAACACTCGTTTTTCCCGACCGCATATCGTGTTCTTCAATCGGCCAACACGCGTGGGCACCGATCACTTGATACCCTTACTGCGCCTGCTCTCGATTCACAATGACATCAATGTAGTGCTCAATGGTCCTGTGCAGAGCATATCTCGCATGCGAACAAAGAAGGAGCAGAAAATCGAAGTGGATTGGGTGAGTAAATTGCAGAAGGACACTATGTATATTGCCCATGGCAATTGGATGAACTTTGCCGAATTCCGTAAACGTAAACCCATCTACATCTCGCTGGTACGCGATCCTTTGGATAGGATAGTTCACAACTATTATGACCAACGCACTCTGAAGAAGTTGGTTCTTAGTCGCAGCATTTACGCAGGATTTCCGCAAAAGTCTAACGATTGGTACAAGCAGACCTTCAGTGAATGCGTTCGCGGTGGAAGCCCCGAGTGCCGATATATTCAATATGCGATTATGGATCCTGTGAATGATTTTAGGAGACAATCTTTGTTCTTTTGTGGAAATCACGAAGATTGTTTGTGAGTAGCATTTCATATTCAAGCTCTTGCTTAGTTACAAGTGCCAAAATTCCGTCCCTCCGCAGACCCTTTAATACTCCCCGAGCTGTACAAATGGCCAAGTACCATGTAGAGACGGAATACGCCGTTGTCGGCATCTGGGATCAGCCAAATATAACGCTGACCGTGCTGGAGAAATACGTACCACGATATTTCAATCATGCTCGCAAACTATACAATTGTAGGTTTCCCTTGTTATTAATTTGCCGACTGTCATACATCGAAAATATCCTCTTTTGCAGTGCACAAACAAAGTTTCCCTAGACTTCATCGTCATGCCGTGGATGCGGATGTTAGAGCCTTGGTAATGCGTAATTTAACCCATGAGTATGATTTTTATAATTTCTGCAAGCGGCATCTATATAAACAATATCTGGCCTTACAATTGGAGAGTAATCTCAGATAAGCTTCATTCAACTTTGCTTTATACCAAATAATAATTGAAAAATAAAGATTGTATTATAATTTAACTTTGTCTACTTATTTTCCCAACAAATGTCGGTAACTTGCAAGAACATGCACCGATCTTCTTTAGAAATTACGGTTTGTGCATTGCATTTTTTACCCTTGCTCTTAAAAAGAACTTTCTTAGTTTTGGCAATAGATCTCAAAGTAAATATCAAACACCAAGGAACTTGGGGTAACTATGAAGTATGCTCTACTTATGATTGACACTGAATACTTCATGTGGCATTGCTTCGTTAACTAATAAAATTGTCTCGTGCTCCCTTAGATGTCCTCGCTGAATGTCCGTGATCTGAACAATACGCGAAAGGCACAAATGGAGCTGGTCTTCTTCAATCGTGTGCCCAAAGTGGGCAGTCAAACATTTATGGAGTTGTTGCGTCGCCTCTCGGAGCGCAACAATTTTCAGTTTCATCGCGATGCCGTCCAAAAGGTGGAGACCATTCGCCTCGCCGAAGATCAACAGCAGGAGATGGCCGAGGTGATCAGTGAGCTACCCGAACCGTCGGTCTTTATTAAGCATGTGTGCTTTACCAACTTTACCAAGTTCAATTTGCCAACACCCATTTATCTGAATGTGGTGCGTGATCCCGTCGAGCGTGTCATCAGTTGGTTCTATTATGTGCGCGCTCCTTGGTATTTTGTGGAACGTAAGGCCGCCTTTCCAGATCTCCCACTGCCTCATCCGGCTTGGCTCAAAAAGGACTTTGAAACGTGTGTCCTTAGCGGGGATCAAGAGTGCACCTACACTCAAGGTGTTACTGTCGAAGGCATTGGCGATCATCGTCGCCAGAGCTTGTTCTTCTGCGGTCATGATTACGAGTGCACGTGAGTTAATTTAGTTTTTAAATGACGAAACCATTTTGATTAATGTCTCTTCGTTTTGGCAGTCCCTTTAATACTGTGGGCGCTTTAGAGCGTGCCAAGTTCGCTGTGGAGCAACAGTATGCGGTGGTTGGAGTATTGGAAGACTTTAATACGACGCTCTCCGTGCTGGAGAAATATGTTCCTCGCTTCTTCGAGGGTGTGCGAGATATCTATGCAAGTAAGTTAATAATACATTTATTTTAAAGCATAATCTAACTACTATGATATCTCCCATTCTTCTTATCCCTCACAGATAGCGCCGAGTACTTGACCAAGATAAACAAGAACAATTTTAAGCCACCAGTCAGCGAGCACGTGAAGAACATTGTGCGTCGCAACTTTACGAACGAGATTGAATTCTATCAGTTCTGCCGCCAGCGATTGCATAAACAATATTTGGCCGCTCATTTGCCTCAAAAGATTATCACAGCGCATCAAGGGGGCTTCGGGGGCAATTAGCTCCCCGATTCCCAGATGTATTGTGGTATTGTAAAGATATACTCGATCCTGTAGTCAATTAAGTAATGTGCGCTACCCTCCATTCAATCCACATATCGTAGAATCTAGTTGTTTTCATTGTGTATATTTCAAATTGGTTATAAAACATATATTCATATTCTTATCAAATACATAAATATATTTATATTGTTTAGTTAGTGTTAATGAACAAAATGCATTCGAATTGTGATGTCTTCAAGTGAACTGTTGAAATTTGTTGTTTTTAATACCTAGTTGTAATTAGAGTTAAGACTTTTAAGCTCTCAAAACTGTAAAAAGAAAATAAATGATATCTTAAGATCTACAAAACTATTTTAAATATTTGTATTTTTGGAATTTCACAAATTCATAAGTGAGTACAATATATTATAAATCATTTTGAGACACTTACAGATAGATTCGAGTTCAGTTTTTTTAAGACTGTCAAAACAAACAAAATTGATATATCAATTCTTTTAAATTGTCTCTCTAGTCGTATTTTTCATTATTTGACCATTAGCCAAAAGTTGAGGTAGTTCAATCGTAATCTTAATGAAAACTCTGTTTTTTATTGAGTATTTAACGAAATATTAGAAGAAAAGAAATCATTTTATTGAGTACTAGCCTCGTACAATGTGAAAATTAAAAGTAAACCGTAAAAATCCAGCTTAAAGTGAAACCAGAAAACAAAATAACAAATTCAAAAACATATTTCGCATAACAGTGATTAAAACAAAATTAATGGTGGTTACAATATCAATGGTTATACAAGGTAGAGAATCATCTGACAGTGGTTTCTAATGGCAGTTAAAAAGTTATACAAATTATAAACTTGACATGGTATAAATCAGCTTCAACGACAAATACTTTAATTTGCTACTGCAATTTGTAACAAGCTCTAATAGAAGTGGGCGTCATTTGCCGAATGATGCTGCGCTTCTTGCTGAAATAAATTTAGTTCAATTTAAAAATGTATGGGTAAATATATCAAAAAGTCAACTCACGTTTTGTCGCCGTATAGTGCATAGAACTCATCGGGTTTCATGTCAACACCAGGTCCAGGTTTTTCACTTTTTACGCATATACAATCATCACTTTGATGGTCACAGTTTTGTATTTTATGCCAACGCTCTGGTGCACTTAGATAAAAAGATTGAGGATCACTGGCTATCTGTTGCAAGACATCGTCATCATGGAAACTATCCCATCCACTGCTGCCACCCCTCACCTCCAACAGCTTCTTCTGATTTCGGTGAACAATCTTCTTCAGTAGTACGTCAAAAGCAAGACTCTTGGGCAACCTATAGGCAGCCACATGTAGACCCCAGCGAGCCTCAAACAACTTATATATAAGATGATAGTCCTCATAGCGATACTCAATGCTTTGACCATCTGATGAAATGCGAGCATTCTGAAATATCTCATCGAACTGCATTTGTTCCGCGGTAAGAATTTGTAGTCGGAGATTGTCACGTCGCAGATAATCCCATTTGTCAACGTCGAGACCACAGCGACTATTGTGCACAATGTCAAATATATAGCCATGACCCATCATTGGAAAACTAAGCCTCTCACTTTCGCCCACTATTAGCGCCTTAATCAACTGCAATCCGCGTCCATTATTATCGTTACGCAGGGCAAGCAATTCCTTGCTTTTTGCTTCCTTAAACATTTCATCCACACACAATAATCCATTGTGTTCATGCTGTAAATATAATCTTCTCAATTACAAAATATATTTCAAGTACTGACTTACTCACATCGAAACAGCCGCCGCAAACTGATTCCCAGTTATGAGAAAATGGACCATGTCCTATATCGTGGAGGAGCGCAGCAATCTCAACCGCATGACGACACCACACTGGTAAATCCAGTTCGTAATTAGAATTGCGTCTCAAAGCATTAAGTTGAACTTGAGCGCTCTTGTAAGTGCTGAAATTGGAATCGACTTGAATTTTTCCAAATATATAAAGCGAGATAACGGAACTCACCCAATGCAATGCTCATATCGCGTATGATCGGCGTTCGGTCTTTCGGCTAAGCTGAGCAAACCCAACTGCTTTATGGACTTCAGGCGCTGGAACAGCTTATGATTCACTAACTCTTCAATGAAACTGGGCAGCTCGATGACTCCGTGAACTTCATCTTCAATAAGCATCTAAAAATGCGGGTTAAAATACAATTGATTTTTTAACAGCTTAACATATGACGTTATTAAAATCTATTAATAACTTGCTGAATATGTCTCATACAATAAACTCAATGTAAAATAAATTTTAAATTGCAAATTTTAAAATAAGTAATATCACTTCTTATATTTTATTATATTCTTGGTTTTCCGGATCAAGAGTTTCCAAGGCGATCGACGAAACGTAACTGAAGCTCAACTCACGATCCACTTAAGAGGCTGACTCCAACAAGCGGATGCATTGATATCATACAAAAATTTTTGTATTTCACGGCTTTTATTTTTATATGCCGCTACTTTGGCACATTTGATATAACGCTAAAGATTATTTGATCAGCGATTGGTAATAAATTGATTACGCTTACGCATCACCAGCCGTCATCTTATCATAAAAATTGGACGTTAGCAGTTAACAATTGTTCACAAATGTCTTAAGTCGCAATATACCCCAAATGCAGCACAAATAAACTGCAGGGAATAAACAGCTGCTGTGGCAGCTGATGGGGACGCACATTGCACTTACTACAGTTGCTATAGCAACGAGGCCTTGGCTTCGATTTCTAATAGCAAACTTTGCGCCTCTCAAGGCAAATTGAAATTTCACTTACATTGTGAGTTGCTGCCACATTACTGATGCATTGCTTTTCACGTAGTTTAAGCTGTTGCTGTTGAGTTGTAAACGTCAACAACTCGGAATCTTTTCCCGCGGCATTTCTCCCACTTATTAAATTGCTTAACATTTTGAATTTCTTTCGCTGATGAAGACAACGTGTCAGAAGAGAGCCACGACAACTGCGTAGTCGAGGAAACGTCTTGACCGATTAGTTTATCACTTAATTTTTAAAGTTTATAACATTTGTAAACAACTGATTGTCGTTAAGCAATTATTTTACGAACAACTGAACAGCTGATTGCCTGACAACCAGTTCAGCGTTGCCATATATGCCCACAACCAGGGCTACAGAAAAACAACTTATGCTGTATTAAAAGTTGGAAAAACTAACTTATTGCCACAAATATTAAATTAAATCAAATCTGTTAATTAATAATAATAGTTTATTCAACATTTGTATTATTTATAGAAATACGTACGCATTATAAAACCTTTCAGTCTAAAAGCATGCTAAGCTTATTATACATGAATTAGTGAAAGTTGGGAACTCTACTATAAATTCATAAATGTAACGGACAATTTGATTTTGTTGAATATTGTATTTTGTAAAACATATATGTATGTAAATAAGAATTGCGATAAATACGATAAGCCTTAAATAGGCTGGAAAAAATCATAATACATTAAATCACTGTCAATAAATTTGCATTTTAATATTATTTAATGGCTTTAAAAATTACAAAACCAGCACATGAATAAATATTCCGGCACCTTAAATATATACATACATACATACATATAATAATTATTGTCAATTTAAAATCACGCGCTAAACAAAGCCGCTTTAAAGCAATTTCTACTCGACCCGGCTTATAGCGGCAAAAATAGAGAAAAATTGTTTTATATATCAAATATAATAGCGAGAGCGCCGTCGCATGGAAATGAAAGCGAAAGTAGCTTTTGACCCAAAAATGAATGTGGAACAGAAGAGTAAATTATCCAAAGAGAAACACATCGAGAGAGAGAGAGACAGAAAGACTAAAGAGAACATGGCACAGCATGTCGACCCGGTTCACATGATTGCAAGCTGCAAATAAATGCAATGCTTACACACACATGTGCAATTTAAAACGAGTGCAGTGTAATTGAAAGATGCTCATACGTATGCATATTTTTATAGGGGACCCGACGTAAAGAGCAATTCGATTTGGTTTGAATCAGGCCAGGCCAAATGCGGTCAACGCACCTTTAAGACAACAGAGAACAACCAACAATATCCAAAGTACACATAAGTGCTCGCATAAATACCTACATACGTACATATATCAGATACATATGCAGCATAGACGAACTGGCAGCCAGATAAAGAAAACATTGATGCCAACACACAAAAAAAAATTAAAAACAAACGAAAAATTAAAAAAACAAACTACGAGTATATTAAACAAACATGATGCAAAACAAAACCCTTATAAAAAAAAAAGAAAAACGCCGGCTTCACAGTAGACTGAGTGGAGCGAAACAATGCAGAGAGTGCGTGAGAGAGTTCGCGATGGATTGAGAGAATGGGAGAGTAAAACACACCTCGCAACAGTGAAGCGAGATAAACGAATATATCGAAAAATGTAGAATTCAAAAGTAAGTAAAATATAGTATATATTTTCGAATGAAATAATAAATATACTTAAAGTAAATTATATAAATTAAGTACATTCATAAAATAATCACATATTTTATTATTATAAAAATGCACAAAAAGCTCTAAAGCTGATATGAATGAAGTAATAATGTTTTTAACATGTTCAATAATTCAATTTGAATTTTCTAGTACCCTCAAGAAAGTGAAGAAGTATAGGATTTACTGTCATTGTCATCTATAAAACGAAACTAAATTTAATTTGTTTTATTTTTTTCCGAAAACACTTAAAAAGTTTAAATAAATGTATTACTATTACAAGTTTAGACTATATTTTTTAGTATGTAAATAATCATATAAGAATGACAAATTTAATTTAATTTTATTAAATTTAAATTAAAATCCCCCAAAAATTTAATGTTTATTAATCAAGTTTAGTTTTAAAAGTTTTTAAACTTCTCAATGTGTTAGATGATAATATCTTTGATACCACTGTTTGTTAGTTAAGCATCATTCGCTCTTCTGTTTTTCTCTCATTTTGCCCTCTCACACAAAAGCACCACCCAAGGCAGCCCACTCAGCTAGTGGAGAGCGGTTAAACGGTAGAGAAAAGTGAGAGTTAATGGAATACCGCAGAGCTTGCAACACGCTGAAGGCGCTCCTCAGTTGCCACACGACAGGACAGCCGCAAGGGCAGAAAGGCGTAACGGAATGCAGAAGTCGTCGCGTTAAAGTTACAACAAATTCTGTAAAACAGTTTGTGTGATAAAGCATTGTTGTATCTGTGAGATACACTTGTGCTAGCACAGATAGAGATACCGATGTCAAATTAATACTAATTAAAGCGCAGCGTGCGATCTACTGGCCAGCTGTTTCTCACTCACACATAATCTCTCGCTCTCTCTCTTCCAAACATTCTCTCACTCTCAACGTACGTATTAAATTCTCTTTTGCAAAAAGTTTTCGTATCTTTTTGTTGTATATCTGAATAAGTCCCATGCCATGCGTACTCTCAGCAGCAGCGTATAGAGTAGCGCACGCCAGTGGGCGAAAGACGCAACTGCCGACCGCCGAACGCCGACCGTCGACTACCGACTGCTGACTGCTGGTGAGCTGCTACGACCTTGCAATGCCCTTGAATGACACTCTTATTGCGACCAAGTCGTCGTCGTTGCCACTACAACTGGCGGTGCTGCCACGGCTGCCACGACGAGCGCTGGCAAAATTTAAGAAATGAAATTCAATTGAAATTGAAATTTTTATCTCGTATTTAGCGTGAATCGTTTTTGTGTGAGTCTCGTGTGCTTTTTGCATAAATCCGACGAAGCAGCTCCTTTACATCACAACTAATCCCCTCGCAGAGACGTCGCGCGTGTGAACAAAAAGGCATAAGCGAAATATCAAAAATACAAATAAATAATAATACAAGTCGAAGAAAGCGAATCTAATTCGAAACATATCGTCGACCCATTTAAAGTGCACATAATTGCATCCAAATAACATAGTGTTATCTAAGCAACTAGCGCCATCTGTGGGCCCGAACCGAAAGTTGTGGTGGAAGTGTATGTGCCAGTGACTGTGTGTGCGTGTCTGTGTGAGTGCGTTTAAAAAGTGAAAGTTCAGGCGCGAAGCATACTATATCCTTTGCTGGGTCATTTCCTTGGCACATTTTTCAAAGGCGGAGGCGAAAGCGAAGGCGAAGGCGGAGTACATAACGAGACCGAGACACGCAATACATAAGCCTTACTATATATCTACAACATAACGTCGACTTTGGTATAGCATACACACCAATACATTCACATATATGTATGAGCACGTGTGTATATAAACGCCATTAGCTATACTACATCTATGTGTGCGATATTTATGCGACAACTTTGACAACTCATATTTTTTATTACTACGTGAACGGTTGATCCAAGAACTTGGCCATACTATACAACAAAAAAAGGCAACCCCTTGGAGGCAGGTTAGTATGTTAAAATTAATAACAATTACCATACCAACTATTCGAAATAATGTGAAAATAAGTGCGTATAGAAATGGGCCAATTATAATTGTTGGATTCCACATTTATCTACAAATAATTGCTGCACAATGCTATATTAATATACATATAATCGTGTATCCGTCAGATACTTTTTTTGTGATGACATTGAACCGATTGATGGGTGGGCGAGGGCGAGTCCAAAGTGCTATGCGTGCGAAGCATGAATACTTGTAGTACAATACATAATCTAATAAGCGAAGTCTTTTTATTGAATATTATGAATAAACATCCGGCTAATTCAATCAAATATAGTTAGACTAACTAAACTCATTTGTCAGGTCTTTTCAAGTGACATGCAAATTCCACTTTTGATTTCATCAGATTCGTATACGTAATTGTATTGAATCTTTCCACTCATTTTCTTTGTCAACTGCTTCGCAAACATCCTTTAGCCGCAATTACAATCAAAACAAAGTCTCCCACTCCGGCTCATGCTTTGGTTGTTACCGATAAAAATCAAGGCACGCGCTGTAAGTAGAGAGTCTAACGGAAAGCGAAAGTATGTGAAAATCGAAAGTGTATCTGTATCTGTATCTGTAGCTGTAGTTGTAGCTGTATCTCTCTGTGTCCGTGCCTGTGTCTACTCCAAAACGGCGCAAGCGTTTTTCGCATTGTAGTTGTTGTTATTATTATTATTATTATTGTGGCGGTGCTTGGCTTTGTTTGCTTTTGACATTTCGCTGGGTAGCAATGTCATACAAATATAAATAAAATACACGCGTTGCCAAACCAAGCGAGCCACCCACACCCACTCCAAACACGCACTGACCGCGCCGACACACACACACACACACACACACACACACACACCCGCACACACATAAGAAAAGTCTGAGTTCTTCTCGTCAATAGGCGGCTACTTAGGGCGTCTCTATTCAAGTGCCAAAAACTTGACACAAGCTATTGATTGTTTTCGATCCCCTGTGAAATCGATGAGCAACACCTCCCAAGTCCTCCCGGTTCCTCCTGGACAACACTTTGGGTTGCGGCGCAAAAAATAAAAGAAGAAACATTGCCGCGTGCTACGTGCGGCTGTCAATTTGGCTAATTCGCCATATAAAAAAAATATATATTAATACATTTTGCTGGTGGTATATTTCTAAATAAAGAAAATCATTCAGCGTCAACGCAGTCAGCTGTTGTTTAGCTCTAAAATTTTGAAAGTGGGTGGACCAGCAAAAAGTGTTAATAAGTATATAGTATATATATATGTTTGTATTTCAAAATTATTTCTAAAGCAAATAGTAATGTCATTTTGATAAATGATCTTAAGTGAGTTGAAGAATGTGGTCGGGAAAGCAAGTTCTGTTCTTTTTGATACAATTTTTCATATCCATATTGAATAAATTATAGCTTAAATAATTATTACAAATTACTAGACCATCTATAAAAAGCTGAAGGGCAATATCATTTATTATTAAATTTATTGACAGAGCTCAAGAATATTTTGAATATATTTTTAACTAACACATTTTCTAATTTTGTTGAAAGTGTGATAAATGTATAATATTTTATAGAGAAAAATTTAACATGATTCATAAAATATATTTCAAAAATATATCAGGAGTAAAATCATATCCACATTTGTTAGCAAATCAATGTTTCAGGATCAGTAACTATATAGTTTATCTCATAAAATTGTTAAGGCCAATGTCAAAGCCAATTGCCGCACTTGTCTAAATCCGAACAGTCCATAAACCGATGACTGATAACAAGCTATCCGCTTAACACAGCTATTAGCAATAACTGAAACTCAAATAATCACGCTCCCAGCGGGCTGCTGATAAGCTCGGCCACTATCATAAATATTTACTATGGCTAATACCGAGGATATCTGCAAATACCTCTTAATTACATTGAATGCCAATTTGTATGTATTGCAAAGCAAAAGAGTCGACGAGGAAATACCCTAGGAATATTTTCTTTACAATTCTTAAACAAGTGAGAAAGCTACTCTTTACTCATTTCGATATTTTCCTAAAATGTATCAAATTATTATACTGTAAAACTACTAAAACATTCCATAGGTCATTTTTTTTAGTTTGTTGATATCAAAATATACTATAGAATGCAAAAAATACTAGATAATCATCCAAAGCCCTTAAGTATGATTGCGTTTATCTCTACAGAAATGTATTCCTTAAATAACTTCTACAATTTTTACTTGAATACTATAGTTTTTAATGTACGTACTAAAAACCGCTCTAGCTGTCGAAAATTATTGCTTTTATGTTATAGTCCTTGACATCCAGTGTTTCATGCGGACAGACATTCCCGTACACAATGGGTAACGGGTATAAAAATATATTATAATGCAATAATAAATAGAATGTATTTACAAAATTCATATATAAAGCGTATCAATATTTCTTAGAAGAATCTAGTATTCTTTTAATAAAGCTTTTTTAAGTTTGAAGAAATGAAATGAGTCAGTCCACTTTTAAGGTTTCATTTCACGTTCAAGTTTCTACGGCTTCAAGTCATCAGCTTTGCGATTCTTTCATTGTTTCTAGCTGCAACTGGTATTTCCTTCCCTATAATTGTATTAAAGAACTTTTGAGTGCTTTTGTGATCAAGCTTAAACGGCAGTCAAAATTTGCATATACCTAGGTGTTGCAGGGGTAGTCAACAGAGCTGTATGCCCTTTCCTTTTCTGAGGGTAGCAGACAACCACATCCATATTCACATCCACATCTAGAGCGACAGCAACGTCGCTGATCACGAGCATTTCTCTATGCAAGCGGCTGTCAGGCTGGCATTGGACGATGGCGATAGGCGGAGGCAGAGAGAGGGTCGCATCTGTCGGTGCTGCAGTAGTGCTACCTTTGGGATGCAGCGATTACGCTTACAGATACGATTGCCACACACACATACTGTTGCAGTTGCAGATACTCGATGTGTGTGAGTGTGTGTGTGTTGAGAAGTATATTTACACACAGGGCATAGACACATCAGAGTTGATCAGTGACAGGCCAGACGCTTGCGGTGCGATTTGCTGTGCTTCGATTTTGCCTGCCTGCCTGCCTGCCTGCCTTATCAATCAGCGCAAATTCGTTTAATGCCAAAAAACACTCAACGTATTCAGTGCATGCTCGCCTCACTGTCGCTGCAGACGTGGTGCAGCAGTTTGAGTTCTTTGAGTTCGCTAAAGTTCTTCGCGTCGAACTTTATTCGTAACCCCGTAAAGTGCGTATGTTAAAGCGAGTTGAATAGTTGACAACGCGTTGCCAACTCGGGAAAGTGAATAGTGGGTGTGAGTAAGGGAAAATTCACTTCAATTCGTTTCGTTTCCGTTTAGTTCAAATCGGGTCATAAACTGTGCTCAGCACTTGTGTTTTTTTTTTAACAGACTGCTAAAAATAAATTCCAAGTATGTTATCAGCTCTCATAATCGAAACGCCGGCGCGGCATGATTGACTGTTGCCTGTTCACGGTGGCACCCCCGCCACCTCCTCCTTTCCCCCTCTGAATCCCTACAAAGTCATGTCACTGCCAGGTGAACTCGATCCTCAGTCGATGCTAAAATGTATCTGTGATATATGCGAATAAATCAAGTGAATCGTAAATCGTAAATCACCAAATGGCGCATGAACCCAACCACAATCACAATCTGTGGCTAGTTTCCCGCCCTTTGAGACGAGTTGAAACCGTGACTAACTAAAGTGCTAATCACAATGTGGATGACATGGATTTGCGTTTTGATAATCGCATCGACAGATAAGTGTATCTGTGTGTCGCGTTTAAATTGTGCAACGCTTGAAGATAGAATTGTCATCTCGTGAAATCACAAATATTTTAATTAATACATTTTGTTAAAATTGTTTAACGCAATTGTAATATTCTAGAACATTTTAATTGAATCAAAACTTCGACTCTTTACTGTATCTTTCAGATACGGATTATATAAAACGAAAAGCAGCTGTCGGCTTAAATACAATACTCAAAATCCTAAAATTATGGTTAAACTTAATGAGATTTTTTAGAGTGTAGCGTAATGAGCTAGAATTATTAACCATTAACTTGTGTGCTTTACTTGTTGCTACTTGTGTTGAGCTGTCAGCCCGCCCATTTAGTTCATTTGACCCTCTGTCATATATATTAATGTATCTCAACAACGCCTTGGCTTCATTATTTGCTTATTGTGTGTGTTCTTTTTCTTTTCTTTCGTTGGTTTTTTTGACCACAAAATACAAAGTTAACTAATGACACTTTATGCAAAAGTTATATTTGATTGTTTGGGTCGTTAGAGTGCCACTTGATGTACCTCAATTGGCAAACACGCTGAACACACACATTTGCCCCAATTTAATTCAATTAAGCTACTTATGGCTGACAAACTGGCTTGAGATACAATTCGTATCTGATAGTGCGTGTCTTTGCGTCGCATATAGACGCACTTTGCCACTAAGCGAACATTCCGCAGACACTGTCAAAACACAAAAAAAAAAAAAACATAACCAAAACATTTGTGTTTTTCTTTGTGATGAATGAAGAAAGTGAAAATAGCAAAACGGAAATGTTCCTTTTGGAAAACTACAATATGTTATGTTAAAAAACATAGCAAAGATCGTATGCATTGCTCAATTTTTATTTATAGCGAAATTCTTAGCAAATCTTTGCTTTTTTATATCGCTTTGCAGTCGCTTTATTTATAAAACGCTCGCCTAATATATGACTTGACTTTATGACTTTTATTATTATCTACTGTGTGGGGTATTTTAATGCAGTAGAAAACATTTTTGTGTGTATTTTTGGCATGCAAATATAGAATGCGAAATATTTCGCATTTAGCTGCGATTTTATATATCAATATAGCGATAGTTTTGATATCAGTACATTGAACTTAAATCTGCGAATAGTGCATTGTAAATAAAGGAATATGACTTGGAAATTTAATTTCGTTGAGTGACTTATTGAACTGGGTTTGAGTATTTTAAATTGAATCATTTTATATTTTATGTGCATCTTCGGCTATTTTTGTTTAGTATTCGAGCAATATATTACTCTTATATATATTTCATTTTTACTATTGAAAGGCTTTATAGTCGGATCTAAAAATGTCAACAATTCGTCTATAATTATTATTCTAAATTAATTCAATTGTTTGGTATTTCTCACGTTCTCTCTTTTACACATTTGTCTGCATTTCTCTCAATCTGTCTCTCTTTCTCTTTCTCTCTGTTACTGATCTGCAGAGACTGCGTCTTTTTTAATACCTTCTATCTCTCCCTCTCGCACGTCATCTGCCGACAACTGCCCAAAACGCATTTAGCAAATTGGCCCAGGTCCAACAGCAATTTTCTGTTTGCTATGTGAAGAAAGGGACTTGAATATGTCGAATGCGACACGCCTGCTCAGGCAACTCGTTGCAACATGTTGTGAATGCCCAAAAGTAGCGCCGAAGCAATGATTCATTCAAAATATGCCATATGTTTCTATATAATATTCCTGCAATATTTCTTCGTTAAGAGAAAAACATTCGAAACAGTTTGCTTTATTGACCTCCTTAAACGAATGTCGATTGCCAGGGGCATGCAGGTTTTTCTTTTTATTTACAACTTTGTTCGATGCTTTTTGGCAAAATTCAATTTAATTTTTATTGTTGACTGCTCAATTAAGTTTCCTATGCACATTGCCAACAAGACATAAAAATAAGAAAAAGCGAGTCGAGGAAAAGGAAAAGGAAAAGAAATGCTGATCGTCGCCGGCAAAAGTTCAAGGCCAATTGAAATCGCAGCGATTGGCGTATTTGAAAACAGCTTATTTTCCTCTCGATTGGTCAATAATTGGTGGGCGTCATTTTGAGTGTACCAGCGGCACGTGCAACAAGGCGATCACTTGATCTTATAAGCCCAAAACAAATCATGCGCGAAAACACGGCTAATTGTAATTACTTTATTTTGGCACATGCAAAAAATGTTTGCTCAACTGATGTATAGGAATTGTCACGCGTTCATCAAATGATATAATCATGTTGTGTTTTTATATTTATTTTGCGGTCTCGTATATTATTTATGTTTCTTACACTTTTAATGTGATGACAATTTCGGCAGACACGCAAATCACTGACAGATGGTCAAGTATTTAAATTTATTTGAGGCAGACGGAATGTTCAACTAATATTTACCCTCTACAAAAGTTAAAAACTAAATACAGAAATAAAAATTTATTTGGCAATAGCTAATTTGCTTTATTACATTTATTATTATCTTTTTTTTAATTTAAATGCTTGCCAAAACTTAGGGTATACAAATATTAGGTAATAAATCTTTCCAACTTGCGGGAAATAATTAAAATTTAGCAAGTGTTTAGTGTGCATCTCGCCTGTAGTAAATTATTTATATATGTACATAAGTCATAAAAATAATTCGCAATCAACGAATTGAATGAAATATGCGAATCGAAAGTAAAAAGTGAGAACAGCTGTTTTCGCATAAAATCTTGAGTAAATTTATTTGTTTACTTGAGAATGAAAATCTCGACTGTTTTCCCAGCCTGAGTCAATAAACGAAAATAATAATTTGAACCACGTCATCTATGTATATTTCGCAGCATCGTTGCAGTAGCCGCAGTTGTTGTTGTTGTTGTTGTTGTTGGCATCCGCACAGCCACCGACACCGCCATCGACATTGCCACCGCCCGCAGCAGCAGCAAGCATCACATTGACGTGACGTAAATGAACGAACCCGGCGATATACCATTGACACACACCAGCACGCCGGACAGCAGGCCGCCCTGCAGCATTATCTCAATCATACCAAACATAGGGATGTCATCATGCCGTGGACGTGCCGAGGCATTTGCGCGAAGCTTGTCCTCCAAGCTGCGCACCCTGGGAACCCAGGTGAGTTAATATCCTTCGCTTAAAGGGATCGAAACGAAGAATTTAAGACGTAGATAGCTGTGTTCTTTAAAATATCAGTGCAACAGAAGAAGAATAATAAAACAGTTTTTTTGCTTACGTCTTTTTGTTAGATGATCACTTGAACATTGCTGAAATGAATAAAGATTCCATTAGATTTCCTCTATTCTTAATAAAATATTCAAAATAATAAAAAAAATAATGGGTGCGCGTGTGTGCTTTTTATTGAATGCAAAATTGTGCGGATTTATTCTAAAACTAAACCAAATTAATGTATCGACAAAAATACTACAAATATACCGAAAGCTATGTCTGGCTTATCATTACACTGCTACATTCAAAATATACCAAATTGTCAACCGCAGCAACTAAGAGCCATATACAAATAATTTCTTAAATAACTTCTGAAATACTCTTCTTCCCTATCGGTAGCAGCAGTAATAACTAAATTTTGTGTTAAACACTAATATAATAGTATTTCTCAATCTTAAACGTGCAGGTTGTAAGCACTGCCTTTTCAAAGGACTCACCTGAACATAATCATCAAGTATACGTCTTAGAATAATGAGGAATATTTTAATTTTATCGTAATATTTGCATTTAAAAATCCTTCTCAAATATGTTGAAAATAAGAAACCCTTTCATAGTCACTCAAATCAAAATAGATTTTTGATGCCTAGCAATACTCTGCTCTACAGTAACAACACTAGACTGAAACTTAACACATCGTAGAATACAAAAAAACACAAATAAGATGAGCTTACTGCTACGCAAGCCGGCTCCAGATTTCAGTACGATTGCAGTAACATCCGCAAATGGATTTAGATCAATGACGCTGCACGAGTTTCGTGGCAGATATGTGATACTTCTTTTTACCCGGCGGACTTTTCGTTCGTTTGTCCGACGGAACTGCAAGCGTTCAGCGATCGTGCTCAGGAATTTCGTAGCGTTGGCTGCGAGATTATCGCCTGTTCCACGGACAGTCAATATGCCCACTGTGTCTGGATAATGCAGCCGCGCAAGCAAGGCGGTCTGGGTGACATGGACATACCGCTGTTGGCCGACAAGTCTATGAAGATTGCCCAATCCTATGGCATGCTGGACGAGAGCACAGGTCTGGCTCATCGTGGCATGTTCATCATTGATCGCGTGGGCATTGTGCGGCATATTTCGGTTAACGATATTGGCGTGGGACGCAGTGTCGAGGAGTCGCTGCGTCTGGTTCAAGCTTATCAATTTACCGATGAGTTCGGCGAAGTTTGTCCGGCCAATTGGCGTCCTGGCGCCAAGACCTTTAAGAGCACCAATGCAAGCAAGGCCGAATACTTTAAGGGCGCAGGTTAAATTGAAGTCGACAATTACATAGATACATAGAAATATGAGTTGAATAAATTTTAGCAACAAATATATGATATATGTTTTGCAGCTAAATAGTTGAATAATGTATTGTATTAGTTTAGATATATGTGTTAGTGCAGCTTTCTTTCAAATACGCTAATTTCTAGCACATGCTAGGCTTTAAGTTCGCAAAGCTATGCTGTGAGTGTGCCATGTACGTGAAACTAATTTAGCAGTTCATTAAAATATTTTCCCTTACTCTCTTGCACAGGCCAACGAAGAGGGCGCCAATGCAGAGGATGAACCTATCATAAATGGCACAAATACCAACACTTGGGTGAATGCACACGAATCCGAACAGACTGTCACCGATCTGCAGCCGCTGCGCCATGAGTCGGACTCATTTTTCGACTTTGACTGCGAACTGGAATCGCCAGGCAGTCCGGTGGATGAGTGCGAGTATTTGCGTCTCATAGAAACCGCCTCGAATACGCCACACAACTCCACCGCTGAGTCAGGCTACGCCTGCGCCTCGGCAGCGAGCAGTCACAGCAGCACCGATGGTCCATACTTTGATGCGGCCGCCGGCAGCAGCAGCAGCATCATCAGCAATGTCCCAGACGAGCTGCTGGTCACGAGTCAGCCGCAGCCACATCCGCACCGTGGCAAAGTGCCACCGGCGGAGCTCAAGGAGTTTGCCAATGCTCTGCAATTGAATGGCACACACGAGTTGCTCACAAATGGCGAGAAGGAGCAGGAGCACAAGGAGGAGGAAGTGAAGCAGGAGAGTGAAGATGAGACGCTGTTGCAGGCACAAATACTCAGTGAGCTGCAGCAGCATTCGGAGAGCGTGAAGAGCACCGAGCAGGAGCAGAAGCTGGCAGCCGAGGAACCAGCACTGCTCAATGGACACATAGATCAGGCAGAGGGACAGCTGCTGCAGCTTGAGGAGACTGTAGCGATAGCCACAGTCGAGGATAACCAGGAGACAGAGCAGCAACTGGAAGAGAAATTGCCAGCGAATGGTTCAGATGAGGTTGACAAGTGCGAGAGCAAACTGACAGTCGACATAGAAGTTGCGCAGCAGGAACAGGCTAAGCAGACTGTCCCTGAGGAGGGCAAGGAGAAGGAGCAGGAAGATGAGACGGAGGCAGACAAAGAGAAGGAGAAGACAAGTCACAGTCATGGCATGGACCCCACAGACGACGAGGATGACTGTCGACCGCAGCGTGTGCGTCGCTGCTCCTCACTGAAGACGGGCAAAACACCACCGGGAACGCCTGGACGCAAGAAGATTGTGCGCTTTGCCGATGTGCTGGGCTTGGATCTGGCCGATGTGAAGACCTTCTTGGATGAGATACCCACCATACCGAAGTCAGCGTTCGAGGATCTGGAAATACTGGAATCGGAACCGCCATTGGTGCTGGGACCGAAGTCCGATAAGCTGTTGATGCCGCTGTTCCAGCAGCCAGGCGGATTGGCCACATTCCTCGATGCGGTGCGCGAGAAGCAGGTGTCGCTGGAGAATGCCGCTGTCAGCGATAGCATCAATCAGACCATCTCCGGTTCAGTGCGTGTGCGCAATTTGGACTTTCATAAATCGGTGCATATACGCTATTCGCTGGACGGGTGGCGCAGCTATGCCGATCTGCAGGCCAACTATGTGGAGAACTCCTGCGACGGCTTCTCCGACAAGTTCACGTTCGTGCTCTTCGGCAACTCGCTGCATGTGGGCCAGCGTTTGGAGTTCGCGGTGCGCTTTCAGTGCAAGGGTCAACAGTTTTGGGATAACAATTATGGCGCCAACTACTGCTTCCAATGTTTGCCCTCCTCGAATCACACGGCATCGCCGGCGACTGTGGTGACTGGCGCCGTGCCGACGCATCATGCCAGCAGTCTGGTCGGTATGCTAAGCCCCGCAGCGGGCGATGCCTGGTGCAATTCGTTCTACTAAATCACACACAACAAACCAAATTTAGTAGCTATACATGTTGCGGGGGAGGAGGCAGTAGACGACGCGGACGCGGGTCGTTGGGTCGTTGCAGTCAATGCCATGAATGCCATACGCCGTCAATGGTTGATCGATGATGAAGTTGTTGATGATGATGATGATCAGCACCTTGACAGCGTGTGCAGTGGCATCTGCCACAACCAAAGATCAGAAAGATCAGAGATCAGATCAATACCAAAATAATGAGAACGGCGTTAATCCCCCAACCATATACACACACACACACTCACACACTTACACCCACACACACACACGCACACATCACCAACCTTGTATGTACGAGTATGTAAGGCAAATTGTTTATATTTTTATAGAGCGAAGGAATAGAGCTGGAGGTAAACCAGAAGCAGGAGCAGGACAACCAGGCGAATCAAATTACAAGCAAGCTACATGAAAATTATAAACAATGAAAATGATCAAGCAAAGCGCCAGCAGAGTGCGAAAGAATCCCAAAGATAGTTGTTAGTCTATACGTTATAAGAAGAGCAAGTGATAACAAATGATGATCATGATAATCCAATGTCCATGATATAGCTAAATCATGCATATGATTGCGATTATATTGAAAAGTCTTTAAATGTCTTCTATATATTGTCTTGATTTCGATACTTTCTGTTTTTTTTTTTTAGCAGTTTGTTCAGGCGTGTGAGGGGCTCCCATTGCGTATACGCAACAAAATACTACAAAACAGTTCTTCGAATCAGAATCATAATCAGTTACAACATTCATATCTAGTCAATTCAAGTTTACCCGCAAAGATTTTGAACTTAATCATACCCACACATAACATATATGTAGTTAAAGGGTAAATAGCCCAGTCGAATCTCTTGCCAAACCTCATTAATTCTCCATAATACAATAGATGCTACAACAACAGATCACAACCCAACACATACTGAACACTTTTCTCTTTGATATGCCAAAAAGAATAACTCTGTTTCTCCTTATTTTAATTTCCATTTTTTCATTGTTTAATTTTATTTTTGCTTAGTTATTAATTTAAAACGATTTATTTTACGATTTCGGTGTTTTTATTCATAATATATATACGATATACAATATAATATATTATATATACAAAATAAAACTAAAAATGATATACTTTAGTTAATATTTTTCTTATTTCCTATTCCTTTGCTTTCGTTGTTAACTTCTAAGTTAGGAATGAGAATCGGTCATCAATTAATTGGTATTAGAGTTGATGTTCTCACTTTATGAAACAAATAATACTACAACTGGCCAACACATTTGATCCACACCAATAGCATACATATGCACCTAAAAACCTACATGCGTATGTATGTAAATCAGGGATAAACAAAGAATCTAACAATAACGATTAATTATTAAAATAAAATGACGAAAAATAAACGCAGCTACCTCAATGTTTTCAAAATGAGAACTTAGCAAAAGTTAAACAACAAAATATATATGAAAAACAAAAACCAAAACTAAAATAATATATTAATTATGTTATATATGTTTATTGCATAGCAAACATGTAAAGATACCAATCTAATAAAAAAAACTAACTTTAAAAGTTATAAACTATGTATGTATTTATACAATCGACTTGTATAACCAAATCCATCAAGAATTCTTTGCATTATTTGGTAAAAATATTGACCGCCCCAAAGCAAAGCCCCATTAAACGTTAGACTGAAGCGTGAGTATAGAAACAGCTTTCAATACCATATACATACATACATATAGTACACACTTGTTGTACATTAGCTTATGAGATTTGCCTAGAACGTTCCATAGAACAGAAACTGCTGGTACAGATTGTTACTGCTGTTAAAGATTCTTTATGTGCTGCGGGGCAATTAAGCAATAGTTGTGCAACTAATACTATTTAAATTGATATGTTAAAAGTCGAAACTGAGAACATAATAAATAATAAATTCATTTTCCCAAAAACAATTACAAGTTATCTTCATTTTTGATTACTTCATTCCAGTTGTACGCAAAAATTATGTTTGCCAACAGCTGTTGCCATCACTGGTCACAGAGTTGCCATTTTATTATTCATGCGCACTGTTGAACCACCTGTTGACTGAGTGCTCAGAAGCTCACTGCTATGACGATAATTTCATATGCTCGAGTAATCGATTGCAAAAGCTATCGACAGCTGTGTATGCATCAGCTGTTGTGATAGCGCCATCTTGCGACCATATTTGCTAGCGCCATCTCACGGGCATGCTTTGTAGCTTCTTAAAGGGAATTAACTTCATAATGTGAAGTGTCTTTTAAGTTAAAAATTATTCAAATGAAATACTTTTACAAACTTTTAATTTATGAAAAGGCATTCAATTGAAATGCATAGGTATTTGTACATATATTGGAATATTGTAATTAATTAAACAATGTGCGTTACCCAAGTAATAAATCATTTAAAAGTGAAGAAAGCTTATCATATACATACATATGTATTAAAATATGCAAATCGGACATTAAGACACTATTCAATTATATGCAAATTTAAGCAAATTACATGTAACACTATAATAGCAAATTAACTAAAGACATATCAAACTAATTTGGTACGTGTCTTTCAGTAGTTTTCAACATCATATAAGCAGACGATAATTTGAAACAAGTGAAGTTAATTTAGTAATTATAAAATTGACTTGGAGCAAATGCCTTTCATTGATTCACATTTCAATGTTTGAGTACTTCGTTCGCTGTGATGACGACTGTATATCTGTAATTTCTATAGAATATAATATTTGTCGTTTTCTCGGTTTCCCTTGAGATGGGAAATCAAATAAAATGACTGGCAAATAGGCAAATGGAGAAGTCCCCAAAGAAAACTTGAAAACGAAACGGTTTATTATGCTTATGCGAATGCGATGACAACAAAAAGGCATAATAGTAAAATTAAATGTGTCTATTATGCCAGCAATACAATGCACACATAAAACCACACTCACACACAAGCACACACACATACACACAAGCAGTCCCAGGACACACAATCGTATGGCCCATGGAAACATTTGGTAGACAAGAAACGTTTAAGGAAGGATGTGTTGCTTAGGACAGATGACAGAGAAGAGCAGCGGGCAACGGGCAACGGGACAGGCAGCAAGGGGATGTGGCATGGTGGCATGCCACACACATAAAAACAAATGCACACAATACAACAACAACTACACCAACAAGAACAGCCACAGCGATAACTACAAGAGTATTGAAACATTGAAGCTCAGTTCTTGACAGAGAAAGAAAAGCGAAATCAACTTGAGGGCTGTCGCTTGGTCTGGGCCCGGCTCTGGGTGCTGGAATGAGTCCTTGGCCCGGGCGTGTTTGTTGTCAGATAAGCGCAATAATATGCACGTATTTTACGGCGAATTCAACGCCATCCCCAACTTCATTTAGCAGCTCCCTAATTTCGCGTACATTTTCTAAGAATGCGCAAATTTAAATACGAATTGTTTTCAGTTTTGTTTGCCCATCGTCGCTTTGCCTAATTGACTTTGCGTGAACCACGCAAAGCACCATCCCCAACCTCCCGATTCCCCCCATTCCTGATGCTGGTCCAAAAACTTGGTAAGAATAGACGACAATCAGCGTTCATTTTTTGTTTGGCTCTTTTTTGTATGCGTCTAATTTGTGTGCGGTTTATGAAAAGAATAACAGCTTCTTCCACTCTGACTTCACTCTGCGACCTAATGAAAATACATATATTTTTGGTTACTTCAGAGCTTGTCCCATCACCTCGCTCCACCCTCAAAGTTGTTGCACATTCCACTGCTTATTACATTCTGATTGTTGGTATAAAATAGCGACTTAACCCTCAGCAAAAGAGCTGATACTGGAAATTGTAAAAAATCTCATTGAGGATTTAATGCAAATTAAGAGAGAATAATAATATTTAAAAGCTTAGATAGAACATACAATACTATCGAAATCTTTATATGTATATAAATTATTATATTTTTTAAATTTAGCTATTGCCAAGTGAAAGCCCAAAACGGCAAATCTACAAATAATATTATATTAAATCAAATTATTTTGTTTTCTTATTTCAAGATTGTTTTTTTAGGATCGAAAAAATCTTAAATTAAGATTTTTCAGTGCAGATTTTTTCTTCCTGTGTAGAAGTAAATTAATTCTTAATCAATATTATTTTAAATGTCTTTTCAAGTTCAAAGCTGATAATCTGCAATTAATTGAAAAGAAAAATTAAATATAAATCTCTAATAAGATTAATACTTTCTCAAAATGTTGTTTACGAACCGAATGTATTCTTATGAATCTGTAAGAGTTAAAATTGAATTACATACTTAAAAGAAGAACTTTTCTCAGCATGAACATTGAATATAATTGAATTCATCTGACAAATATTAGGTATTGAATATAATTATACATATAGAAGTTTGTTACATTTTTCATTATTAACAAATCAAAGTCAAACTCTACCTACAAAACTGCCAAGCAAGTTATATTCAACAACTCATTAGAAACCTCTTAAAGTATTACCACTTTTTCAAAATTATTCTTTACAATATTTCTTTGACAGATGCTAATTTTAATATTAACTTTATTATTAATATTCAAAAAAAAAAAACTTTATAGTATAGAAAATATAATTGAAATCAGCTGGTAGCTTTCATGAATTACTGCAAGAGTGAGCTTGCACTGATTAGAGCATTGTTTTGAGCTAAGCGGACATCTATGTTAGGTGCCACACTGCAGCCATTCAAAAGGACAATAAGGAAGGAGGAGAGAACTAAACTGGCCATTGGGAACAACAACAAGAAGCGGCAGCAAGAGCATCATCATTGTCATCATCATTGATGGTATTCAGCATCTCTTCTGGCATTCGGCATTCCTGGGTATTGTATTTCATTTCCGTTTTCATTATTATTTGTGGCTGGAATGCTGGACGGTCACAGAATGTCCTTTTGGCTCACGCCTTTGCCTTTGTCAATGTCGTTGTCTCTCTCTCTCTCTCTCCCTTTCACTCTCTCTGTCTATCTCTCTCAGTATATTTTTTTATCGCGCCCGTCTTCCTTGTCGTCTTCGTCGTCAAGAACAACGACAACGACGCTGCCAACTTCCTGCTATCGTGCTAATTTCCGTTGCTTTATCTTGACACAATGGTGCGCATTAAAAGCGAGATGGGCAAACTTCATAACTAAGGGCGCTGCCAAGACGTAGCGGGAGGGGAGGAGGTGTGTTTGTATCTTCATTGTGTGTGTGTGTTCGTGTGGCAGGGTTGACTCTGCTCCAATGCAACGCTGACCGCTGCGCTTTTATTTCCGCCCCACATTTTGTCGCCATATTAGACGCCATTTTTGTTTTCGCATTGTCAACACATTGTCATTGGATGGCAACTAACTAGATGAGATTGAGAGTGAGCGAAAGAGAGAGGGTGAGGGATAGAGGGAGAGATAGAAGTGAAATGCTCGCATTTGCATGCTGTTTGTTATTCGTATTTTATTTCATTTTTCGGCTCTTTCAAAATATTGATAAATGCCGCCCATTAAACGCGATTAACAATTTGAATTATGTGGCAAAGCCAAATTTTATTGCCAACACAATTCTATGGCCAAACAAATGGCATCATTATTAAAATATATGTACCTAAGTGTGCGTGTATGTGTGCGTGTGATAATGCAAAGCGACCATAATTGGGGGCGGGGATGGAGACTCAAAAGTGAGCTTCCCGCGCGTATTTAAAAATTGTTGTGCTTACAATTTGCGTCGCTTGAATTTCAATGCAACCGCGAAAATTATTGCCAATTGTTTGTGCTCGACCAGCAACAGCAAAAGCAACAGCAGCAACAACAACAGTAGCAGCAGCTCCACAACAATAAATGCCTCAGAGACTAATGCAATTTTAGTCTAAACAGTCGGCAACAATTTCAATGAATTGCATCAATTGCCGGCCCATTGTTGATGCTCTGCTTCAAAAAATAAAAAGCGAAATACTGTTACGCCCTATTGTCTGGGCGTGGCTGGTTGCACGTTGGCCAACTTCACTGCTGTTGTTGCCGTTGTTGTTGTTGTTGTTGCAGTGCACTCGCGGGGGTAATAAAATAATTGCAGCGCACGTGTCAAAAATATTCAAAAAGGATTAAGCTTCCACTCCGCTCGAATGCGAGCACGAGTGAAAGTACGAGGGGGATGATGACAGCAAATCCAGTAGCAGCAGCTTCCCTTTAGTGTACGCATTGTCCAACTGATTGCATAAATTGTTATGGAATGCCACATAGACGAGCACTCATTTTGAAGAATTTTGTGAATGCCAGCAAGGACAATTCGTGGCAACAGCAACAACAACAACAACAGCACTCGCACTTCATGCGCCTTTTGTGAGCGAGGCGCACTGACGAAAGGGTCTCAATCGAGTTGCGGCTGAGGGATTGTTGTCAGTGTCGGACAACGCCTTTGCTTTTTTACCACACTCTACTCTATCAAATATTTATGTTCCGCTGAGTTCTAAATGGAGTTTGTAACACCTTTTTCTAGTTCTATTTTAAAACCAATCGTAATACAAAGTTTTATGTTTATAAATTAAATAACGTGTTTCAGCTATACGTTAAAATAAAATATGAAAATTTTGCCCTTTTATTAATAATTCCAACTAATCTAATAGTATTAATATTATTGTATTTTATAGTTTTTTTTATTCAAACAAACATAAAAGTAATTTCTTTGATTTAAATTCTCTGAAGTAGTGTGATAGCTTTCAGCAATTAAAATAATAAGTAACATAATTTACTTCAGTTTATCATTAAAGAGGAAAGTTATTTTTTTTTTATTAAAAAACTATTTAATAATGCGTTCGTATGTATGCCTTTTGCGTGTCAAAACTAACAACTAAGAGAAAATGTTCTGATTAACCTCACTTATTAGCAGCGTCAGTTAAACTAAATGGCAGCACTGGCAATCAAATGGCAGTACTGCACTTTGGTGCGAAACCCGATTTGCACGCAAATCGACCCCAATTGGAGGCATGTTCGGCGCTTTCGCTCACTGTGCAAGCTCTCGGCATATTGCTCGCTCGCTTACCTCACACGCTCTATCTCGCTCTTTCAATTTTGATATTTCCATACAAATTTGCCTTCTTTTCTGTTGTTAGGCTAATATTGTCAAATGCTTTCTTAGACAAAGCGCTTCTCTGACAGAGCTTAGATTTAAAAGCTTTCTCACGAGCTTTCTGCCTATGATCCGCTGCCTATGACACGCTGTCAAGAGCCATCATTCGTAAGCCCGCATTTCGCTTACTGGCGTTAAAGTTTTTATAATACAGTAGATCCCGGTTACAAGAAACAAATAAATGTATAAATATCATTTAATATCATCGTTTTTCCATAATAAATCGTATACCTGCGTGTTCATTATGCATTATTTCGCTGATTTTTTTTTTGTCGCAATATCCGGTTGAATTCTGAAAATTTTCGTCGGTATAAGCGGTTAGTCGCTAAAAGCGGAGACGTTCTAAGCGGAGGCCCTTTCATATAATATAAGTTTGTGTGGGGACCAACCAACTTAAACCTACTCAAAATAAGGTGCATTTTTCTTGGTAATTAGAATAAACACACTTAGGTTTAATTTTCTATAAGAAAAGTATTTTTTTTTAATACAAATTTTTGTTTGGTGTTAATATATGGTTTATTAAAAATACGAAAAGATATTAATTTCAGTAATGAGTTTTGCTTCCTTTGTTAGCAATAACTTAAGGAAATCTGTCTGCACGACATTTACAACAGAGATTTTGTAACAATAATAATAACAAGTAAAAAAGCTACAGTCGAGTGTGGTATTAATTATACCTAAATTAATAGTTTTGTCTACTTCTTACAGAATATATAATTTCTCCCAAAATGGAATGCTCAGTAGAAAGTAAATGATGAAAATATCTCCGCTTAAAGTAGAGTATATAATATTCTTCTACTTCTAAGGGCAGCTCGATTGTATTATGATTCGGTTTTCTTTTCTTTTTTGGTGCTGCCAGGAATTTATTTTGATTTGCAACAAATTTGCTGTGACATTGTATGTGTGCGTGTGTGTGTGTATTGGCTTGGGTGTATTGGTGTATGCTTAACGTTTTATTGCTTTTCGCACTCGCCACTTGCCACTTGCCACTTGCCACTTGAGGGTATGCCGGGAGGGTTGTCGCACGCACTAGGAAAAAGGAACGAGGTGGAGGAACAACGAACAAGGAAGTGAATGGGAACTGGGCGCTTTGTTTACTTTGTTTGTGGTGTGAATAGCAAATAAGCCGAGACGAATGCGAATGCGAGTGTAAATAGGATTAAGAGAAAGAGAGAAAGACGGTGGCATAGTTCTTTGTGGCATTCAACGAGCATACTTTTGAGCGCATGGAAATGCGCACTTATTCTAATTACAAGGTATTCAGCAAGCGCAGCAAATATAATTTGTGACATTTTTTCAGCCTCATTAGTCGACAAAATGCTTGTCCATATGCCGTGTAATGGGGAAAAATTCAAATGAAATAAAATGTATTTTGTAATGTGACAAATTGGGAAAATGCAAAATGCAAAATGCAAACTATAAAATGTAAAATGTAAAGTGGGAAATGTAAAATGCATTTTGCTGTAATCTCTGTGGCCACAAAATCAATTTGCGTTACAAATTTATATCGGCTAAAGTTCTCCCTTCACATACTCCTCTGTGAAGAGGGGAGAATTAAATGCAATTGCGTTTGGCTTTCGTGTTTGTGGTTTGCAAAATTGATTGATTTTGCTGTGACAGCAACAGTAATTGAAAATATTTGTTAACTATTAGTTTACTGATATCCACAGAGCTCTCATGTCCCTTCTTTTTTTCCTGTTATGCTCCCTTTACCCCATTCAATTTCGAGTTCCGCTAACACCTGCTTACCTGCATCAGTCAGAGGCAGTCATCCCTTCCTGTGCACATTTCCGTAATACCCTCGAAGTTCTCCTTCTCGCATTTTAATCCCACTTCAAGCGAAAGCCTCAAGAGGTTCCTCTTTCTTTCTTTCTTATCTATCGATGCGCCAAAGCGTGTCAGCTGCGAGTCCCTGTGCTTGGAGTTGGAGTTGGCGATTGCTGGATGCTGGATGGCTGACAGTGTGTGGTTCCATTTCTATTACAATGGCTGAAAAGCCTTTTGACAATGCACCCCACGGTATTTCAATGTATTTTCAGCGACTTCGCATTTGATACCACTCAATAAGAAATACATTTCACATGGGGTTTAACAACATTAAGTTTACTGGTGGTCAACTGCGATTGACATAATATGAAATGAGCCCAAAAAGGAATTGGCTTATGGATAGCTTTAAGAAATATAAAAGGAGTTCATTGTAGTGACTTATTTAATACAATAAACATTTTTGAAAATGGTTCAGTTCAGCTTATTTATTAATAATGAAGTGCAGTTATTTTATGGAAACTATCGGTAATTATTTTATTTGGATCTGTCAAAGAAATCTTAAATATAATAAGAAATACATTCTATGCTTAAGTATGTTACTTTATTATTTATAGACTGCAGTCTATGGATGGCAAATGTTAAGCTTAATACTTGTCCAGGGTATGTTGTAGTTCCACTTCTTTAAGAGTTTCTCTTTGAAATGTTTTCTTTTTCACATTTTTTTCTACATGTATTTTTCTTTAATTCGCAACAAATTGAATAGACGACGACTGTGACGATTGCCATGTAGCATTATCACCTACACACAAAAATATTATGAATGGCTTGTAAGCAATTGGTTCGATTCCTCTATCGTCCCCCTTTTCGCTTCCTTCCCCTGGATGCGTGGCATCTTCATTGCCATCCCTGCTCTCTATTAGCCTTTGTATTTCGGTTGTGTCGCGTATATCACATTTCCGTTTGTTAGCATTCTTCTATATTGTACATTCATATATTCACTCGCATGGGTATGAATGGCAAGAAGTTTTCTGCTCAACTTGATAGCTCCCCCTCCAAACTTAAAACCCCCAACTCAAACTCAAACTCTAACCAAAAAAACCCAATCACAACCTCTTTCTATTACAACATGCAAAAATTCTTATTGTACAAGGGCAAGGGTTCTTTTTTTCTTTTCCTTTTTTTCCTGTTATGTTGTGTGTGCTGATTTAAAGGCAGCTCACGCCTTCCTTAGTTGCTTTTAGCATTTCGATTGTCAATATTTTCCACACGTCTACACAAAAGGTGTTAACTAAACTGTTTTCATTGATTTCTGCCTAGATGCGACACATTATTGTCACTTAAATCAGAACAATTTACTTTTGGCTCATTGCAAAAGTCGATTTCATTTTTAAGTTTGTCATCTGCGAAATGTTTTTGCATTTAAACATTGTAATAAAAACGTTGTATAACAACATATTATTGTTCGTTTTGCTTATGTTAAACCATAGTCTTCATTGCAATTAATTTCCTTAGCCATTCAAAGCAGTTCCTTTGAGCTTTTGCCAACTAACTGAACTGCAAAATTGTTTGGCATCGAAAGCATGAAATTAGTCTGGAATTGATCAACAATTTGATACCCTTTGGTAATGTAAGCTTCGTTTAAACTGAAACTTTTTTTTATTTTTCTGCAACCCTTTAACCTCCAATTAAATCAGCTGCTTCATATGATCCAATTAATTGAGCTGCGCATAATTGACATTAATGTAATTAAAAGTGATATGTTTGTTGAACTTTTATTCAATTAGCTGGCGATCAAGAGAGTGTGAACTTATCTACATCATTATGTTATGCACCTTTCATTGATGCAGGGTATAAAAGAGTAGAAGAAACACAGTCGACACAGATAAGAACGCCAAGTTGTTTGCTTAATAAATAAACTTTATATTCATAACTGAAAAACTTTTGCGGCGTCGAACTCTTAAGCGGCATGTGGCGTGTGGCATGTAGCATGCAGTTGTTGCAAGTTTGCACTCGGCAGTTGGCGGAAGGTGGCAACAGTCAAGCGAAACAAATGTGGCCGCTAATTTGCGTGGCGAAAACTTTTGCGCTCAGCGGCCCTTGAATGTATGCTACGGTATTTGGAGGGGAATGCAGCAATTGGTGGCGCCACCAACTGTGCGCGCCACGGCATTTCCGTTAGCTGAGTTAACTGTTTGGCTGACTGCAAGCCGCACAACATAAATTATGCGAGCATTTTCCGCATCAGCAGCTATCTGTCTCTCTCTCTCTCTTTCTCTATGTTTGCTATCTTCGCGTTGGCCGCTAATCACAAAAGTTTTTAAGAGGGAGAGAGAGAGAAAGAGAGAGAGATGAGAAGTGAGAAAGCGGTTGCATTTTGCTACCTTCAATTGCCACTCGAAGAAACTTTTTGGGGGCCAAAAAGGGTTCAAGAGACTTGCCAAAAGTCTCTCAAAGTTTTTCGCAGCACTGATTAACGAGACATAATTATTTTTGCATTAAGCGCTTAGCTAATAGGCCGTGTAATGCTACAACTTTTTGGCCCCCTAATCAGCACATCAGACAGCCAACTAGAGTGAGATGGAGAAAGAAAAGAGAGAGACAGCGAGAAGTTGAGAGAAAAAACAGCATTTTGCGGCGAGGAACACTCGGAAGATAATGAAAGTGCATTGAGGCGGCAAAAGTCAGAGACAGGTCGAGTGCCAACATTTTTCCATTATGCCGCATTCTTTGACAGCACAAAAAGTGAGCAAAATGAAGGCTACGCGACTTTCTGATGCTCTCTAAATTCACTTAAAATACAAATATCGTAAAAACTGTTCAATTACTAGACTTGAAATAATTTTAAATATTGAAAAATTCCATAAAAATATATTATTTTCGATTTCATAACATAGTTGTTGCAGCCTTTCCGTTTGGTGTACAGAGTATCAATAATTTAAAACTGTGTGGTAAGAGGCAACCTGGAAAAATGCAACATTTTATGGCCTGCAGCGAAATGTCTGCTCTTCTTCTGGTTGGCCAACACTTGTGCTGTGTGTCTGGCTTGATGAGAAAACGTTGCCATAACGTGGCAGGGTTAAAAGCTCAATTCATTTCCAGCTAAGCCAGTGACAACAGTCTCGATAGCGAGTGGAAGAGAGAAACAGAGAAACAGAAACGAAAGAGAGAAAGAGTCAGCTTGACAACGGAAAGAGTGATTATATTTTCATTTTCAATTTTTTACGGCCAATTAATTTGGCAATTGACGCTTCGCTGGGCGTCTGCGCCAGCCCAGATACTTACTCGCATACAGACCAGAGAGGAGGGTGATTCCGGACGATGGGTTGCAAATTGAGTTGTGTTTGTGTGTGGTGCAAGAATAAGAAAAGTCTATTATAGTGGCAGGAATAGCTTTGCCTGCCAGCTATTTTGCCGCTACATGGATGGCATTGTCTGCCCTCAACATAATATCAAATCGTTTTTGTTGTGGGCGGCCTTTGTTAGGGGGTTCGCTCTAATCCTAGTTCTTTCCTCAATCTCCTCTCTATTCTCCTTTATGTCCTTCGTGAGCAACGTCAGGAGTCTTTCATGCAATTTGCATTAAAATTGTCTTTCAAAATTAGAAAATGCACTCAGGTGTGAACACACTAACATAGGTGTGTCTGTGTGAATACATAAATCAATAAAAAGGCTTGAGGAAAATAATGTTATAGAATAGCATAGCGTATTTAATGCAAAATAGCAAAAATTATTAGAGCAATAATTAGATCTTAGTCTGCATTGGAAGCAAATACTACGATCATTCATTAATTTATGACTAATATCTGTGTGAGACATTCTTAGTCATTGGAACTTCTATTAAGCTTAACAAGGCATTACATACTGTAATCATTTTACTTGATCGATTTGTGTTCTTATGTATGTATTTATATATTTAAACGCTTATTAAATATTTTAAAAGGGAAAAATAGTACAAATCAGATTTACATTTAATATTAGGAACAAAATTTGATACATCTTGATTTAAACTAGTGAATTGATGATTTTATTTTTGAAAAATGAAACATTAAATAATACGCATTCTTAGTTTTTCAAATGCTTTCATGCAATTACTGCACATTTTTATTACAAAAAAAATAATTACATTTACAAAGTTAATCAAGTTTTTCGTGATCGTTACACCAGAGTGCTGAAAGTAAGATGGTCGGACGGTCGGTCGATCGATCGGTTAGGAATAAAGAAATTCTTGCGTTCGAGCTTAGTTCTCTTGAACAATAACAACATCCTGCAAGTAGACATTGGGCATGCTAAGCAGCTGCTGCTCGTTGTCAATGCGACGGTCGAGTGGATAACCCAATGGACGTCTGTCCTCAATGGCTGCCTGGCTGATACCCATCAATCCAGCTGTATTCTCTAGAACCACTTGCTGTTGCTGACGCTCGATGGGTGAAATGATGACAAACAGTTGCATGGGCAGACCTTCGGGGCGACCGCGAGGCAGCAGCAGACGCTGAGGGAAGCGTCCATTCTCACCAACCAGTTCGTTAACAGAGAGTTCCTCCTGCTGGCCACGCAATGTGGTCATCACATGGCGATAGATCTCGCTGATGGGCGTGACATCGCGAGTGGTCCATGCAATGTTGGTGGAGCGCTGCTGGATGCGATTGCGACCCGATTGTAGTTGCACCTTGATGGCGTCCAACAGCACAAAGTTCTTGCGACGCTGCTCCAGGCTGCCATCCTCACGAGGTCCCAACATCAGGCGAACAATCACATTCTGGGCACGCTGCGAGCTAACATCCAAGTCAATGGTGAAGGGCTGACTGTTGAGGCGACGTTGACGCACCAAGATCTGGGCTTGTTGAGGCTGCTCCAGCAGATTGCTGACATCCACAACGTTGGACTCGAGGCGAGTGCGCAATTCGCTGACACGCACATCATTGATGACCACATCCTGCATTTGCAGCTGCTGCGCTTGGTAGACGCCCAATTGCTGCTCTCGCTGCTCGTCGAGAATGTTGAGAATGCTACTCAATGTGTAGCGCAGCACGCGATCATTGATATCGATGCCAAGATCCAAGGAATCAGTCTGCATGTTGCTGTCCTGCAGCTGTTGACGCAGCAAGCGGAGAATGCCAGTGTCACCCAAGCGACCGAGGACAACTTCTGCCAACGCACGCTCCACACGAATGGCTTGACCAAGTTGTTCCTGGTTGTTGCTTTGTCTTCTTACTTGACCAATTGCCTGCTGCAAAGTGTTTTCAATAGCATTCAATTGTTCAATCAAAGCACGATTGCGACGCGTGTCCAAGCGCATCTCGTTGAGTCGCTGAGCAAAGCGTTGAGCCTGATCTTGGCCGGACAAGATTGAACGATGACCATTGCCATTGACTTCATTGCTCAGACGCAATGCGATGCGTTCCTGGTTGAGACGCGCCTGGAGTTGACGCAGAGTGTGCAGCAGAATTTCACTTTGGCGCGTTGTCTGCTCATCGTTCACTGTGTCCAAGCTGCGACGAGAACGAGTTCCTTGACCGGATTGCCTAAAGCGACTCTCACGACGAATCATCTCAACAATGTCATCCAAAGTGAGCTCATCCTGAATATCGATATTTCTATAGGTCGAGCGGCGGTTTTGCTGTTGGTTTATTTGCTGCTGCTGCCTCAAAATGCCTTGATCGTACACGTTCTGTGTTGTCTCGTCATTGTAGCGTCTGTTGTTGAGCAGCTGGCGATCGCTACCACGTCCAATAGTAGTTGTCAGATAGTCATCGTCATTCTCATCAACATTCCACATATTGCGTCCTTGGATGCGATTCGTGTTCTGCTGGCGACGACGTCCCACATGCAGCAGACGAGCGTCGTTGATGCTCACCGTGGGCAACTGATCGATATTATCGATAACACGACGATTGCTCAACATGCTTCCAATGCCTTGACCAATGGTGCGCTCCTGGTACTGCCGACGGATTGGGATTTGTCTGCTGGTTGTAAAATCTTCATCGTTAATTGGGTTGCCACTCAGCACATCGTAGAAACCCTGGTATTGAACGCGGTTCATGTTCAGCTCGTCTTCGTTCTGCTGCTGCTGACGACGTATGTCCATCTGCTGCTCGAAGTCGTTGTTCAAATACCTCACACTCCTCTCTGTGGTGTCCTCTGCCATGGCCAACTGTTGGACCAGCTGGTTGACGAAAGTCTGCATGCCAATGTCTTTAGTAAGCAAAGTTATGTCTGCCTGATTCTGCGAGCCCTGAGACAACACCACACGATTCTGTATCTGTTGCTGCTGCTGTTGTTGACGTTTTAGTGCCATGCGCCAAGGTAGGAATATATTCCTTAGTGAGTTGATGCCACGAGGAGTCTGTCCCTGACCCAGGCCAACAAGATCGATGAAAGATCGACGTGAGCTCGTATCCAGCTCCTGTTGGGTGCGCTGCACACGTTGAATCGTCTCCTCATCCAGATACAGCTCCGGCAATATCTCAAGCGTGGCGGGCATAATCAAGTTCTGACTATCCTGGCGAGATTGCAATGCTGTTGTCAGTGCGGTGACAAAGAGCACAGGATTCACATTGCGTCGCAGATAGACAGCATTGTGTTGGAGCGTCTCAAAGTCAATGGAACGGGCGAGAATGTTGTAGATGCCTGTGAGTTGCTGCACATGGTCAGTGTTGAGTATATTGAAGATCTGGTTGCGAGTCAGCAAACCACGCTGACGATCCAAGTCAATGATGCGCTGGATCTGCTCATTAATGCCACCCTTGTAACGGTTCTCATCGATGATCAGTCCCCGATCGAGTTGGAGTAGCTCAGTGTCCTGCAAAGGTTCCTGCACGCGGAGCACAATGTCCAGTAGAAACTTTTGACGTACCAAATCCTGCCATGACAAGCGCTCAATACGCTGAGTAACTGAAAGATGTTGGTGGTAAATTATAAGTAGTAACTGGGATTAAACTTAAAAGGGATAATAAGATAGGTGTGAATTCAATTTGTAACTTAAATTTCTATACTTAGATGATTTACCAGTATCAATGTCACGCTGATTGTCACGTGGAAGAATTCTTCCAGCACTCACTGTGCCCAGCACACAAGCAAACAGCACAAGAAGTTTGTTCATCTTGTTAATTGAATAGCTCCTTTCTTGAAAGACCAGAAGGCGACTGCATTTTCGACTGCTGTCAGTGCCGCCTTTATACCCATTCCTTATCATCTAGGCCTACCCAAAAAATATGCGTATTCATCTTCATGTACGGAGTGGATGGTTTATCAGCATCATGACGAAATATATGTACTATATATTATGCAATTACTTATACGACAGGTCTGCCCGCAAAGCATTCAACAGATAGTGACTATTCGTATACGTGATGTGCGATCAATTTGCTTGGTTGATCTTCGTGGTTGTTTTTGGCGAGATAATGGGTCACACAGAGATGCAGAGACTATATTAATTGGTGCATTCGCCTGCACCTCTGTGGCTTTTGTTTGTTGCCCTTGTTTATGCATTGATTGAATGTATAACCAGAATTTTGCTACCAGGCAGACTGCAAATAATCACAATAATGAAGTAAATTAACCTTGCAACCGTTGCATTTAGTATTGTTTGATTGCTGCATGCATTCCAAAAATGCATTCATACTTTGCTCTTCTAGAATGTTCTGCCGATAATAAATCAAAATAATATATGTACATCATTACTTGCAGAATGTTTGTTCTAAATCGATAAAGTGCCAACAATAGCTTAGATATCGTTTAACACGATTGTCGATAGTTATAAAATTGCGATCACGAGATATGAAAATACCGAAAAATACCACAAGTGCATGCTTGGTATGTTATATTTCAAGCACTAATTCTATAAGCAATGATATTATTTATTTATTATTTTTAGATTTATTGTTACCATTGCATTAACTATTTGTTTAAGAAAATTAATTTAATTATAGCATGACTTGGTATGCTTAAGTTCAAGCAACTAATAAGAAACTCTTGTGGTGCAATTTGTGGTCACACTGCAACAAAGCTCAAAACTGAAAGGAGTATGATCTTTCTCTCTCTCTCTTTATCTGCCCTTGCTCTTTCAACGTTGTGCAACATTGAATGCTTTCAAGCGGGAAAAGTGAAAAGTAAATGTTCGTTCGGTTCAAGCCATTTGAAGTTTTTTTGTCGTTGCCGCGTATAAGTGATTGGTTGAATTGTGAAAAGATCTAAATGTGGTGTGTGAAAATGCGGGGTGAGTACGCTTGCAATTTTTCTATTCACATTTAAATTGGCAATTCGTTTGGCCGTGGCTTTTGTGTGCCAGCAGCAGCAGAATCTCTATGTATGCGCAGCGACAGCATTGCGACAATTTGCAACGTGCCTGGCATGCAACGGAAGTGAACGCGCTACGTGGGTGCCACATGCCTCAAAGCATAAAACTGTTGGCATTGTCGTGTTGCCAGTTGCCAGTTTTCAGCCTTTTCTAATGTAATTGCAATTGTTTGCCAGCGTGCCAAAATGGTGAGCAACTTTGATTTGCCTTCGCCTTTGGCTTTGCCATTTTCTGCTGTTGCACACTCCTCACACCCATCCAGTATTTTTTGTGCGCTTTTTGCATTGCGCAAGATGAGCTCAGCTCAGCATTTTTATGCATGCGAAGCGCATTTGTGCGACATTAATTGCTTCTTTATGTCCAGCTGCTGCTCCAGCTGCATGTTCAGCAATTATGCAGCAACAATTTCGCATTAATTGCTCCTTTGTGCCCGCGACTCTTGTGCGTGTGTCTCTGCATCTGTGTGTGCGTGTGCGGGGGCAGCAGCAGCGTTGCCATTTTTTGCACTGCTGGCCTACAGAAAAAATGAAGCATACAAAAACAGGCTGGCATTGTTTGCAAAATGCATTTGCTGCGCTCTGGCTGCCTCTCTGCTCAGTTCTCAGTTCTCAGTTTAATTGCTGCATGGGCTCATTTGAGGACTGGACTGGACTGGACTGGACTGATCAATGCTTTATTATGTGCATAGTAATGCCGTGCATGGGCAATTTCATTAATGCTGTACGACATTTCTTTGTCCCACGCATTTTAAGCTTTTATTATAAATGGTTCATTCAAATAAAACACAAATGAAATGTTACAATTTCGCCATTGAACTGTCGCTGAAAAGCAGCGTGTAATCTGTGTTGAATTCTTATTGAATACACGAACATTGCTGTAAATACTTATTCATTCTATCGTTATTCAATGATTTATTCTTAAAGCAACTCTTAGCTTGAGCTAATTTCCTCTTTATTAACATTATTAATGCGTGATGTGATGTAATACTAAGCAAACCACTTAATTTAAACTACTTAGTTATTAAATATAATCTCATTTGCCTTGGCTTGAGATAATTGCCTATTTGTCACACTAAGCAACATCTTTAATTAAGTTATTGTTTCTTATATATTCTCAACAATATTTACTTTCTAATTTTCTTTGCTTTGAGTAAGCTTTCCTCTTAAGTTAAGTTAATTGATTCATTCAACGATATTTACCTTTTCTATACACATCTAATTTACTTTGTTCGTTTAGATTTCTGAAACAATAATAGATTTCGTAATTAATCTTTCAATAGAGTAATTCAATTATTAGAACACCAAATTTAGATTGAGTGACACTGACTCCAAGTTTGTTTCTCATTTTCTTACGAAATTATTTATAAATTCGGTACATTTATATTTGACAAATGAAAAATCTTTTCATATTTCCCAGAAGTTGTTTTGCATTTTGTAAGATGTATTTGTATTTGTGTAACTTTGTGCCATCCCAAGCCACATCCCTGTGATAAGCTGTGCGTATCGTTGAAGTGAAGTGGGATTGTCAAGGCAAGGCAACGCAAGTCAAAGCATCCACATCCTTGCCATCCTTGCTGTCATCCTTGTGCTCATTCTGGCAAGCAAATGAAGTATAAGCCGGTGGTTGTTGGCAACGCTTTTGCCTTGACTTAAATGCGATTTAATGCCTTTTTTGTTTGTCTTCCATGCGTCGGATATCCGTTGACGCAGTGGGCGTGATAAACCGCAGAGCACTGACTGAAGCTGAGGCAACGTCTGTCTTATCCTCGACCCCATTCCCCTCGAGTTTTATCCTCCCCCTGCCATCAGCAGCACGCTGCTGTGTCGCTGCTAATTTGCTTTGCGTTCTTTTTTTATGTCTCATCTTCGTCTTGGCGTCTTAATCTTATATCCTTTTTTTGGCTGGCTTGGCACTTAAAAAATGTAGTCCTTTGTTGGCCCGATAAAACTGCTTACAAATGCTTAAAAAATTAAAATTTATTACACGCGATTATGCAGCCCTCGAGGATGGGGGGAGCAAAGCGCTTGAGGAGTCAAGTGTCCTCTTCGAGATCCTGCGCCAGCTGCTGGCATGCAAATGGAGTGCCATCTTTTTCGGTTCACCATATTTCCGGGCAATGGACATTGCTCAATTGATTCATGGCCACACAATATCCTCTGCGTAATGGCCAATGGTCTAGGCCACCTTAAAGAGCCAACTTCAGCAAAATAATAATAATAATAGCGAAAGAGGAGAAGAAAGCGCAAAAAATAAATATAAATATAGTACTAGTAATAATGAAGTGCCAGGGCAGAAGAGAAGGGCAAAAGAAAAGTGCCACAGCAACGCATGGCAAAAAGAAAATATTTCTTTTTATCGAAACGGATGTGAGTGTGCCAGGAATGAAATAGCAACAAAAAAAAAGAAAGAAGGCGAAGTGGAAGTGGAAGTGGAATGAAAGGGCAGGGCGAAAAGGCAACCACAGTGCGATGTCGTAGCAAATAAATAAAACAAAAATTTGCTCAGTAGTGTGGGCAGCGGAATGGGAAGGGGAACGGGAACGAGAACGGGAAGATCTGGATAGATGCTGACTGCGTCACCATTGCCACTTTTGTTGCCTCCAACTCCGACAGCATCTCTCGCTCTCTCCCACTCACTAAGCAAATCAAACAACTTTCATTTCACACGTTTTTCGTTTGTCCTTTGCCAGTTTGTTTTTTTCCTGTTGTTGTTTGCCCTGAAACAAGTGACTTAGGAGCGAGTCCACAACGAAATTGAAAAGAGCTCTATAAGTGTGAGTCTCTATCTCTCTCTCTTTCTTTTTATCGCCCTCTCTCTTTCTCCTTGGATAGTGGCATTAGTGTGGGCGCACGTGTCCTGCGCGTGTCAGTTAGTTTTCATAGCTATTGACTCTTACTGAGTGAGGGCTGTAAGTAGTTGACCCGTTAAATTTTGATAATTGATTCGCAAGTCTGTTGTGTCTCCAAAGATAACGACGATCTGATCTGCACAGCGATAACAGTTTTTAGCTTCATTCATGTATAAAAGCTGAGCATTATTTTTTGTAAATATTGTATTATGATAATTGAATGTCTTTTTTTAAAAGGATTTGTTTGAAATTGCTTGGCTTTTATAAAATATTTTGTAATATATTGTAACGAATAGAGTTTATTCAAATACAAATCTCTTATGCGTTATGATGAAGTTGAAGGACTCAGAATAACTTCCTGCATCTAAAATCCTTTGAATTTTCTTTCTAATCATTTTCCAAATTGTTTTTAACTAAAAGTTAGCACTCTTTATTAGAGTTGTAATAGATAAATAAATGGTAAACTTTTGTCAGTCTTCAATATAATTAATATAAATATTATTCAATATATTGAAAACAATTATAATTCTATTTTTTGTATTTTTAAGAAGAATTGAGCAATCGCAAACGTTGATGTACTTTTTTGATGAGACTTTTTATATTATTTGAACGTATTTCCATAAAATGATATTCGAAGTTCCACAGGTATTGTAATATTGTTTAGATATTTCTAATGGAACACAGATTTGGGCCAACCCTAGCGGACTGTGAACTAATTGTTTTAGAGCATAGTTATGTACTTATCACTTAATTATCCCTCTCTTCTTAGAGCTTTGGAATGCTCGTAGTTGTGGTGGGCCAAATAAATTCCTGCTGCGTGCTTCTGGATATTCACTTTGAGCTGTGAGCGGGGTGGGAAAGTGTCGAAGTTTAGTTCTCAGTTCTCAGGCTTGACATCTTCATTGGGTAAATATTGTTGTAGCATTTCGTAGTGTTTCGCACAAGTGATTTGCACTGTGACTGAGGTCAAATACAAACAACGAGGGACTGAATGTCTTTATTGCCGGGTCTCGGTCTCGGTTTCGTTCTCTCGGACCAGGACACTATAAAAACGACCTTGCGGCAACAAAAGGCAGCCAGACGTGAGCTCCCATTCGCTGTGTTGAATGTCGCACTGTCCGACTGTCTCTCTGTCTGTCCTTCGTTCTGTCTATGTGTGTGTGCAGACAATCAGCGCACGACTTTTGGCTGCCGGGTTGGAATTGTCAGAGAGTTGAAATGGTAGTTGTTGCTTTTGGGGAGTGAGCGAGGGAATGGGGAACAGAGGAGGACAGAGGACTGAGTTTCTTTGTGGGCAGACGTCGCGCATTCGCTTTTCTTATCAGCAGTTTGGCTGCGCTGCAGCGTGGCATTTGTGTGAGTTTTATGTGCGGCTTTTGAGCTGGTTATGATGCCGACGCGATTGCTACGCTTCTGCCAGCCACTTGCCCCTTCACCCTTCTCTCTACAACCAGTGTCAGGCAACCCCTGCAATGCTATGAATATGTTCAGAGAGGGGTGGGTAAATGGTGGCTTCTTTGTTTTGGTCGTCAGCTCGCTAAAGGTGTCAATTGTTTTTTGCGCTTGTCTGCCACGCCTCATCGCTGTTCACAGTCGGTTGCTTAAACAAGTGGGCGTAGTGAATCCCATTAAGTAACAGCAACAGCAACAGTCAACCAACATCGACTGTTGTCCTTGTAGCTATTGCAACCCCCCGTGTATCTGTTTGGGCAGACAACCCCCCGAGCGGTCGGCAATTTAAACTAATAATCAACGCATCAGCAAACATTGTCGTTATTATTCACGCGCCTGTGGCGCCCCCTGACGGTTGAGTGCTGACAGATTGCCTGGCTGGTTGTTGCTGCTGTCTCGGTTCATGGATGCTGTGGGGAGAGGGGGGATGAGGGGCTTGGGCTCTGTCTTGGGTCTTACAAGTGTCATCATCAATCAGTGGGGCGTGTACTATTTAAAAATCGTTTATTCGTTTACACTTTTTATATTTTGTTTCTTTTCAATTTTAATATCACATTAAAATATAGATTTTTTTTATATGTATACTTATATACGCATATATTACACAAGATCGGCTCTCAACAATTTAGATATAAAGCACTAAGAACTTAGAAGCGAATTAAGGCGCTGCACTTAAACAATTGTTTTTAATTGTGGTCGAGTTGAGTTAAGGAATTTGCAAATTAGTTTCTTACTCAAATATAGTAAGATGTTGATATGAAGAGTAAGTTTGATGTAAGAGAATTTCTCACTTAAATAATCTGAATAGAATTACATTACTTTTAACTTGAGACTATATTACAGTTGTCAAGTTTTCTCTGACTCTGAATTTGATAGACTAAAAAAACTTTTTATTAAAAATTGTTGTCGATGCTATAGTCGGAACTATCGTTAAAATAGTTAGAATAATATCGTTCGAAAATAAGTTCATAAACATCATTAAGTATTAAACTTAACATGCAATGCAATGTATTGTGAAATGTTGACATCTTTATTGAAAGATATTTGATGTGACTTTTCAGGAGTCTCCTCGAATGTAAATAATGCAGTTGTAACTAAACAGAAATAAAGATTTTAATTGTGCTATAACTCTACCTTATTAACACCCTGAATATCAAATTAATTGCTAGACTTATGAATGTGAAATGTTAAAATCTTTTCAAGGATATCCTTGAATCAGATTTTCTATCTATTTTTATTACCTATTTGATACTTGCAAACTTCCACAATCAAAATCAAAGGTTCATGTGCAGTCCAGAGGAAGAAGGGACAAAACAAAACAGAAACATGCAACTTAAAAAGAGAGAAACTCACACAAAGATTCAGCTAACACTAGGGTACTACACTAGCAAGTGGGCAGGCCAGCTTTTGGGGCTGCCACCAGTTATTGGGTGGGGATTTCTTTACTTTCTTTTTGTTTGTGGAATGCGTGATGCCCAGCTGTTGTTTTTTAGACCGCATGCTCGGCGGCAGCTGCGCCAAAGCGCAGCGGAGTTGGTCAAATGATGTTCGGCGGCGTCGTGGCAACCGCTGGCACCACGGCAACTGGCGAGGATTTGGCTGATTTCACACAGCCATAGGAAGAGATGCCTGTGCCGCTGCTGCTGGGCGGTGACGGTGGCGTCTCTGGACTGATCAGTGGCAGATAGCGCCACGGATGATAGATGCTGCCCGCATACATGGCCTGAAGACGCGCCTGAAGATCCAGCGCCAGGGTGGGATCCAGTGGATAGTGTCCCAGGCCAGGAAAGCCGCCAGGCACACGGGGCAGCGACAGTTCCAGAGGCGAGCCAAAGCCATACTTGGCTGCCAGCGAGGTGGGTGAATGGGAATGTGAATGGGAGACGGCGGCCGCAGCTGCAGCGGCTGCCACGGCGCTCAGCTGCGCATGATGATGATGCGCATGGGCGGCAGCGGCGTGGGCAGCATGCGGATGTGGATGATGCGGATGGTGATGATGATGATGATGCGACAGACCATGTGCTCCGAGTGGCGAGTGCTGCGCTTGACTCGACTCTTTGCCCAACTGACCAGCTGATGTCAATCCATTTCCAGCTGAGCCGCCTGCTCCGTTGCCACCAGCTCCTCCTCCTCCGCCGCCGCCGCCGCCTCCGCCAACTCCTCCAGAGCCACCGCCTGGCACTGGTGACTTGTTGAGCGTCTTTGGCTTGCGACGCGGCCGATATTTGTAATCGGGGTGCTCTTTCATGTGCAGCGCGCTGTAAATTGAGTAAATGTTGAAACATTGATCAAAGATCGAGCCACGGCATCGATTATTAAAGCGATTGAACCACCACGATGGTGGCGATGATGGTGAAGACGATGATATCATAAAGTCAATCTTTTGCCTGCCGCTAACTTCCCTAGATCATAAAAGTGCATTCACTTTGTTAACGTTTCATTGATACCCTGTAGAAATTGGCTCACTACTCTAATGCGAATTCATGATTTAATTCTTTAAAATTAATCTTTAACTTTACTCTGATGGAAAAGAATTTGCTTCAAATTCAGATCGTATTTAAAATATAATATTATATTTATTGCTGATAAAGACAGCAAAACCTACCTACTTTAAACTGTCCTCGCTATTAAGATAAAAGGATTAAAAACTTCGTTCAAATTGAAATTTTTGCTATACACAACACCGTTTTGTATAATATAAATAAATTTTATTTGCATTTTAATACTTTAACTTTTTTTTAAGACTTGACAAAATGAACAAGACAGGCTTAGAGCTGTTTTTCCTTTCCTTACACATTAAATACAATTATTCCTGGTCAGGATATGAAAGGCAACTTAAACTCTTAATTTTTTCCTAAAGACTATTCAGCTGTGTAAATACATTTTTAGTATTAACAAAATTTAATTATTTTCGTTTACATAATCTTAGCTTTGGGAAGCCTGTTAAAATTAATATCTGTTACGTCCACTTTCTCTTCGATATTAACAAATTTTTTTTTTCTTTCTTTCCATCTATTCATTGGGTAGTTGCTTAAGCACTTTACGAATTTGTGAACAGGGTATTCGAACTGTAACCGTAGCCGAAACCCTTCCATAAAACCTTTCCTGTAAGACTTGCTGCTTATCTGACCATTTAGCAAAAGGCGAGACTGCGACTCTAAAGTTCTTGAGCTCTTGTTCTGGAGTTGTTCGGTTCGAAAGGTTCTTTTTCCGTATTCCCAGCTGCAACAATGCGCAATTGTTGACATTTGTGCCACAAACGATAAATGTTGATAAAAAGGTGTGTATATTTGTGTGTCTGTCATTATAGATTCTCATTGTTGTTGTTGTTGTTGCCGTGTCGTCACTTTTGCTTTCTTTGCCCGAAATATACTTTTATTTTTTTTTTGGCTCTCTTTGTTGCAGTTAACAGTTCTCAGTTCCCATACACAAATTGGTCAGCCCCGCCTCTTATCTCTGCAGTTCGAAAAAGAATATTATAAACTAAAGAAAGGTAAAATGCTGTCGCTGCTTATCGAAGCAGTGCGCACATTGGCAAATATTTGAACAGTGTTTGCTTGTTCTTCAACTGTCTGTTGTTGTAATTTGTTTATGGTTGTTGTCTCAACCGAAATTGAGAATCGAATGGCCATTAGTTTAAGCCCGAACGGAGCTCATTAATAAATGTCAGGCAAAAATATGAAATGAAAATGATATACGTAAAGTTTACTCAACCATTTGGCAGTCAAATACAATCAATAAAAGGATTTAGACAGTCACAATCGAAATTGAGTCGCCTCGCGCCACACAAAAATCAAATTGTCTATTGAATTGTGTATTGAATTGTTTACCCAAGATATGCAATGCGAGTGCGCTGTGCTGCTCCTCAATGCCAGTTTAGAGCCTCACAATAGCTGGCCATTGTCTTAGCTAATCGCTTAAATTGTAACCAGACGACAAACCCTCAACACACACACACAAACACACACCTCTATCGACAATACACACCCACTGGGGGATACTCACCGCAATCGCTTGGCCTCATCGATGAATGGACGCTTCTGTGATTCGGTAAGCAATTTCCACTCGGCACCCAAACGCTTCGATATCTCAGAGTTGTGCATTTTGGGATTGTCCTGGGCCATTTTGCGTCGTTGTCCTCTCGACCAGACCATAAACGCGTTCATTGGTCGCTTAATGTGGTCATGATGGGAGCTCACATTCGAATTCGAGCTGCTTTGTTGCTGCTGCTGTTGCTGTTGCAGCTTTGCTGGCTGTGTTGGCTGCTGCGGTGGCGGCGGAGTTGTGGCACCACCGATTATTGTCACCGGAGACAGGCTGCTCCTGCTGTGATGACTGTGACTGCTGCTGCCACTGCCGCTGCTCGTGTAGCCGTTGCTATTGTGACTGTGGCTGTGATTGTGACTGCGATGCAGCAGCGCCGCAATGCTCGTCATGGTGTCAGGTGTCAGGTGGCGACCTCGTCGGGTGTCAGGTGAGTGGCTCGATTGTCTATTCTCCCTTGCTGTCAATTCGGTGCACTGACCGTGCTGAAAATACAGAACGGTAATAGAGTTCAATAGACACGCTTTGTTTTGTGTCAAATGTGAAAGAGTCAAGCTTGAGCTTCACATTGTGCTCTTATTTGTTGACTAAACTGAACTGAACTGAACTGAACTGGGGAACCAGGAATTCTTAGATATGCGCTAATCCAAAAACTGTACTTCCTATTCTAGGAATAGTTTGCAGAGACTTTGACATGATTCACGGGAATTATGAATCATAAATTCGCCAGAACACCGATCTGAATATTCAAGTTGAGGTCACAATTGGGCTCATTGTAATATCTTATATCATATGAGATAAGAAATAAAAACATCATCAAATAAAGTTAATGATCTTTACTTGATGTTGACGAACTTCTTTGATAATAATCGTGTTACTTACTACATTAAGCATAAAATGCATGGCAAATTACTTTTGTTCTTAATTCATGATCAATTATCTACTGAAAATCAAATATTAAAATATTTTAACTTTTTATAGTAATAATAATAATAATATTATATTTTTATAAACATTTAAATTCAAAAATATTATCAACCTTAATAAAATTAAGGATTATATTTGTAAAAACTGTCAAATTCTTGGATTTTGGAGCGAATAATAATTATGATATTAAATTGTAATATCAAATTATTTCAGATTGCTTAAATAAAGTTTTATTATATAAATATTCTGATAGGTAAAAGAATACTTATAATCATGAAAATACATTTATATTATATTTTGTAGACAAAAATGAATTAGGAATTCCATTGGCAAAGACAATTACAAATTGAATATTACAAGACTTATTCATTAACTTTCATTGCAAATGGAATATTAATCGTAGGTTTATATAAAGAAATTTGCTAAGTAAATTAGTTCAATGTAGCTTCTCTCTTTATAATTAAATGTTTTTTAAATGATAATCAATCTGCAAATGAATAATTGGGTCTATGAAATTCCAATACATGAAGTAGTTATATGATCTTAAAGTCGAATATTTTTTTTATAGATATTTATTCAAAATAATTAATCAAATGTGAAATAATGTTGACAAGTGAATATCAATAACAAATTGAAATCAATCAATCAATTGTTGAGCAAATATCAAACTAATGATTCACAAAAAGTTCCATTTATAAATACTACGATATACTATTCAAATAAGTGTTTACCTTGTGTCAAGTTGTGGATTTTATGCGTAATCCCGTATAAATACTTTTGATCGTAAACGGAAATAGATCTTAAAACACATCGATTTTAGTAAATGTTTTAAACAAACACTATAGTTGCTTATTGTTTGCAATATTTTTATTCTTTGATGATATTGTATTTAATCTGTCGATCTTGTTCTTAGCACTTTACAAAAGCTTTTGAGTTGCACTTGAAGTAATGTTTCCTTTTCGCTTAACACTTTACGCTTTACGCTTTGTGTGTTGGCTTGAACTGAACTGAAACTTAACCCGGAGAGAGAGACTGCCGAGTAGCGATTGCCGAGTGCCGGAGCCGGAGCCGGTGCGTCCGTGTCGAGTGCGCGACAGTTTTGATTTGAAACACACACATTCTATGGTCGTCTGTGGCACAATCTATCGAAAACTTGCGACAGTTGGCGGAACACAAAACCAAAGGGAGAAACGGCAAACAACGCGAGTGTTCGTTGGTGTGTGCTTGTGTGTGTGTGTGCGGGGGTAAATGTTGTTATTGTAGTGGTTGCAAGTTGCTTGTGCGGCCAAAGGAGCGAGCGAGTGAATGAGAACGAGACAGAGAGAGAGAGAGAGACAGCGAGCTGTAAAAGGAGAGAGTGTTAGCAATGCAAGTGAACGAGAAAGAGAGCGATACCTGAAAGAGCGAGAGAGATAATGCACGACGGGTGTTTGTAGAGTTTTTATTTTTACACCTCTCGTAGGACGTCGTCGACAACGTGGCGGCTAAGTGATAAAATTTGCTGCTGCTCCTCGCTCCCGCTGCCCGCTGACCGCTGTCCGCTCTTGCACTCTCAGTTTACCTTTAACATTCAGTGTTTGCATTTGTGTTTGTTTATGCTGTCGAAATTGTCTTGTTATTATTCTTCATCTTGTTGTTGTGGTTGTAGTTGTTGTTGTTGCCATTCTTTGAGCAATTGTTTGTCCTGCGTCCCTTTCTTCGAGATAATATCTGATATTCTGTGTGCTTTCCTTATTGTAAGACTTATAAGATAATCTCGACCAAAAAATATTCAGTTGCTTATCAATTTGGCCTGACGCCTTGTTTGCTCCTACAATCGATCGACGCTCGCTTCGATCGTTTATATCTTGAAGTATATATTTAGGAATGCGTGTGTGTGTTTCTATGTGTGTGTGTGTGTTCAATTGTTGTTGTGCTACCCTTTCATTGCTTTTGTTCAGACGCAGCGGGGTAAAGTGCTTGGAGAGTTCAATTGCTTTCGTTGTTTGTTGCAAATCGCACAGGAAATTTGTCATTCGGTAGTTACAATTAATTTCCACATAATTGAGACCATAAATCTTCCCCTCAAGGGTGGTCTTTAATCTCTAAGCGGAATTCCAGAAATTGGAGCCGAGCCACACATTTTTAAAATAATCCCAACCTTAGAGTACAGTATTTTTGCTTTTATTGAGTTAAAAGCGATTGCGTAAGTTTACAAAAAAACATTTTAATAGTGAGTTTGCTATCAATAACATTGATAAAGTGAGTCACTATTAATGATGTAGGGGAAGTTGTAGACAAAATGGAGGAAATACACTCCATGTGCACTTTTATGCCTTATGCAATCTACAGCAAAGGTAATCGATTATCTAATATAAAGGCTTAAATTTTATGAATTTGTTCTACACATTGGGCAGAAGGGTATTATAGATGTTATTGTTATTGTACCAAATATGCATTTCGGTATATTTTCAGTATTTTTCGGTATTTTAATGTTGTGTACTTAAATCATAATATCTAGATTGCTTTATCTGTTTTGCTTTTAGTGAGGTTGGCTAGTGGGCATACTAGATTCTTACTTGTCTTATATATTTTCGCTGTCGCAGATCAAATATTAAACAAGTAAGAAAGTTACAGACGAGTGTACTCGACTGTGAGATACCCATTTTGAATGAAAGGAAAATATTGCCGTTTTTTTAATGAACCGAAAATACTTAAAATATACCAAATGGTATATTTGTTATATCGATATAGCACCGCATTCAAAATATACCATAGACGGCATAATATACCAGGTCATCAACTAAAATCGTCAAGCAACTAAAACCCCTAGTAAGAGGCGTTTTTGCCCATGCCAAAGTAATTCTTTAATAACTTCCACAATTTTTATCTGATCGCAACCAAATTGTCAGGAATCACAATTACTATAGTTATTATTGCATATTCCCAAAATTCGGCACAAACTTATAATACCCTTCTACCCCATGGGTAGCGTGTATAAAAAGAACGACATTCTTGAAACTTTTTATACCCGCTACCCATAGAGTAGAAGGGTATTATAACTTTGTGCCGGCAGGAAATTTATGTAACAGGTAGAAGGAGGTATCTCCGACCCTATTAAGTATATATATTCTTGATCAGCATCAACAGCTAAGACGATAGCGGGTATTTCAGAGTCGAGCACACTCGACTGTAACTTTCTTACTTGTTTTTTTAAGTGCACATATGAGAACCGTATTTCCAAAACGCTTTTAGTTGCAAATTGAAATATAAATTATATCGAATCCGATTTAAAGTGATAGCAATTTATGTAAAGGGGTGTTATATTATTATTATTTTATTAACCATTAAATAATTTCTAGCAATATTAATTACTTTGAGCAATTCTTAGATCATCCTCTGAAGTTGGGGTGTTTTAATAGCACCTTTATTACATCCACATAGTTTTCGAATTGTTAAAATGCCAAGGAATTCATTTCTAATCACTTCTCCAAGGATTCATACTAACTTTACGCTTCGTCACGCAATTTGAATAATTTTTGGCGCCAAAAGAAAGCAAATGAATGACGCGCAGGCGTCGCTCTCCAAAGCGCTCATTGTTGTGTAGAGTTTTTAGTCAGAATGGCAACACAATGGAGCAGAGTGAGAGAGGAGGAGGGGGTGGCAGCTACCACCTTCCCTGGCTGTAACAATAAAAATGGCAGCGCTATCAATGCTATGCTGCTGGCTGCCCTGGCCTCCCCCTATTGCCTGCCCCACCCTTGCGTGTGGCATTGTGTGGCAAACGTTGCGCGCATGTCGAGGGCTTGAATGCTCGACGGCTGGAGTGGCGCTTTTGGCCAATGGCATAGACAATGCTGGGGAGGAGTGGGAGCCTTGGATGGCGCTGCGGCTGCTTAGACGCGTTCTCAATGGTGACGGCTTTTTTTATCGTTTTCGTTTTTGTTTTGCATGCGAGTTGAATGCATTTTATTGGCCAAGGCACAAGGCCAAAACAATGGGCCAGCAACTGGTGGCTTGGCTTCTTCTGCTCCTTCTGTTCTGTTCAACGGTTTTCTTCTTCTTCTCACTGCTGCTCCTGTCGACTGTTATCGTGTCCTGGCACACTATGCCAGCTGCCATTTGTTCTCGCATAATGGACATTATGGCTGCTCTATTATGCCCAGCATCGGGACAATGAGCGAGGCATCGTTCAATTCCGTTGCGCTACTTATGACCAACAGCAGAGCGAGGCAACATCATCAGCGGCAACTATGTGATTGCCATAATTTTGGGTATTTTCGTAGCTCTTTTTTTATGGCTGCCATCGTCAGTCTCTTGGGCTGCCATCGTGCTCCCAATCTCATTGTCCTGCAACTCGACAACGCATTGTTCGGCTGCAATAATTTATGGAGGAGTCGCAGCCATGGCCACAAAATGTGCTACGCCATGTGTGGGTGCAGATTTTTCGGTCGAAAATGGAAATGCGGCTCGCTAATCGTGATTTGTGTATTAAATGAGCGCCAAGAGTTGACCAGAGAAAAGGATGGCTATCTAGTAGAAGAGGGAGTTAGGTTTATTCGAGTGTTACCCCAGAGTTAGAATAAATGAATATTGAATGAGATAACCAGATTAGAAGTAAGTAAAAGATAGTCCGCGCAGAGTGGAATTTGCATTTAGGTTAACAGGTTTTTCATTTAAATATATAAATTTATATAGTCACGGTTTGCACAACTCTTTCTTCTGTTACTGTTCTCAGTTCTGTCAATTTTATAGTCTCTAGTATTCGATTAAGTTATTTTAAATATTGATTTTAGTGTAACAAAAACCACTAAATATGTATTCCGAATATAAGTTATTGCTTTAGTCGAAAAATCAATTTTCTATGTGCATATATTTTTAACAATCACTAATTGAAATTTACATTACGATTATTTATGATTATTACATTTGTTTAATTAACTTAGATTTAGATAAACATAGTTATTCAAGCATTTCAATGTGTTTCATATTAATAGTTTATAAACTAAAGCAGCAAACTAATTTATAAATAACGCAGTGTATTAAAAATGTACAAACTCCAACACTTTGAATTCTGAAACCGTTAAGACATGAAAAACAAACACTAGATGGCGCCTGTTAACAAACAGTGCTGCCCATAAAATACACATATTGAATAAAAGTGATGCCTATAATTACTCACTTGCTGTTTAACCGTTTCGAGATGGCGCCATCTATAGGACAGACAACATTTTTTAGTTTATATTCCCGCCGCTTTAACCGATTCGTGCTCGCGCCATCTATGCAAATCAAACAAAACACTTTCAACAAGACTCTCGTAGCGTGCGTTTTTAGAAACTTTAGTTACCAATTAGTGCCGTCTTTTTAATTTCTAGCGCCATCTTTTATTCAAAAGCGAAACCACACGAATTATTCAAAACATTTTATTTTATCTTTGATATTGTGTTGATTTTCAGCCGACTCCGGCATTCGCTGCTTTCCAACAACCCACAAAATATGTCGCTAATTGCGTCGGGCGTTCAAAACGGCGTAAAATTAATTAAATTTGCGAAGATTTGTGCACCTTTTTGCACCTTGATTCGCACTAATTAGTGGCGGCCAACGGTAATTTCTTTGAGTTGTTGCCGCTGCTTGAGCAACCGAAAACCTGCCTCGTGTGTGTTTGTGTCAACAGGCGCTCAACTCGTGATTGGCCAGAAGGACTCTGTGACAAGAAGTTGCCTTAATTAGGAAGCGTTTAGCGTTTTGCGCCTTCTTGACTTTTCTCAGCTTTAGCAACCCCCCGCAGTGCAACGTAATTCTGGCACTCGTTTGCAATTAATTAAAAATTAAACTGAGGGCAATCAAAAGGAAAGCAGGCTATTTTGTGGTCGAGGGCAGTTTGCTAAGTTTGATTGTGCATTGGATTTGTGAAGGAAACATAAGATGTTAATAATGCAAACATATTTGTCAAGTATCTTTCTACTCAAAGGGTGAAACTTGCAATAACAGCTGTTGAATACATTACTTCATTAAACGCAAATAACTATTACGAAAGAAAATAATAATATATACTTCCTACCTTTCAATGGATTTTTCGTAAAAGCTGATTATAAAATAAACAAAAAAAATAAATAAATAAATAAATAATTCAGATAATTATAAAATATAATATTTAAATATAAAGCGAAAGAGTCAATAGACTTGCGATAAATTTTTTTTAAAAGAAAAGGGCAAATACTAATCACTTTTAGTTAGAATTTTTCTTTATCAACTTTAGGAAACTAATTTGTGTTGTTAATACTGACTTTCAATAAAATTATGAAGTTGTTACTGGTCAAGAATTCTCCCTTAAAGTTATCGCTATTATGCCACAATGTAGAAGCACCTGCAACCCTTTCCTTGATCATGGTTTGCAACAATTTACTGCGTTTTTAATTTGCATTTATTGCATTTGTTTTTGTTTTTGTTTTTTGTTGCTGTTTGTTTTGTATTTTGTATTTTGCTGTTGTTTTGTTTTTGAGTTGTTTGTGTTGATGTATATTTTGTAGAATTTAAATACATTTAAATTTATGCTATGCACTTCGTTCAGCGTTTAAAACATAAAAAATTGCACCGCTCGTTGTTCTGCATGGATTAATCCTCCTCATTTTGATCCTCTCTTCTGTCTCTCCGCCTCCCTCTCGACTCCTTCTGCGTCTCTTGCTCAGGCCATCTCTCCTTCCAGCTGCAGCTGCTGCTCGTTTTAACAAAGCTTATGATTATTTTACAACTCGAGGCTTAACTGTAAAGTTGGCTACGTTTAACTTTAATCTCGCATTTCGCATTTCCTAAGTCATAGACAAGTTCAACTCCTCACTGCCATTGGACGATGGTGGTCAGAAGATGACCGTCAGCGGTCGTCGAAAATCAGTGGCACCTCCAGCACCGCCACCGCCCCCAGCAGCCCCGCCTCCTCCAACGCCCACTCCCACGCCAGCTGCAGCACTGGCCGCCAACTGTCCGCCATACTGCTGGGCATATTGATGGGCATAGTCCAGACCCACATCGCTGGGCGAATGCAGATGCGGCTTGGCCTCCACTTGCCCTCCGCCTGCATCCAGCTGGGGCGTGGCATCGCGATCATCCAGCCCACTGCTGCTGTTGTTGTTGTGCGAGCTGCCACCCGCACTTCCGCCTCCTCCTCCGCCGCCACCGCTGGCCATGAGCAACTGTTGCTGCTGCTGTTGTTGCTGCTGCTGCTGCTGTTGCTGCTGCTGATGATGCGCCGCCGCATGCTGCTGGGCGCCATAGATCTTGGAGATATCAAAGGCATAGTTGGCACGATCCTGATACATCTTGGAGTCAAAGTAGGCCTTGGTCAGCACACTGGGATCCAAGTAGGCGCTGTAAGCACTCGCCTGGCTGCCAGCTGCGGCGGCTGCTGCGTTGCTCAGATACGAGCTGCGCTCCAAGGCGGCAAACTTGTCCATCTGCCCGGAGAGAGTGGCCTGAGGAGAGGAGAGAAGGACATTAATTATAATGCTTCATTTATTTATTTCAAAAGGTTAGCTGTAATTAAAATTAATACTAAGACTTTTAGCTAATCAATGGCTGCAAAGACCTTCAACTTTTATAATAATTATTTTAGAGAAATATTAGACTCAGTGAGTGAAATTGTAAGAAGTCGTTTCCAAAATGTGTAGAGAGCATTAGAGCTTTTATATAAAACATGTTTCTACAGTATTTCTCTTTTCTCAGTATTTATTTTTAACAGAAGTAATTAAATGGACTAGAGGAAACAGAAGATGTCTGACCACATATCAAAGTAATTGTAAAAAATAAATATTAGCAAGAAAGCGACTCGACTGTCAGATACTCGCTATACGTTATCCATAAAAGCAAAAAAGTGCGGTATTATAATTTATATATACCAAATTAATATATCGAAACTATACTAAAATAAACCCAAATTTCTATTTGGTACATTGATATAGCAAGAGCTATAAAAAAAATGATAGTTTTATCTCTTAGAGAGACACACAGCCAGGGTCGGAGATTCTTTTTCTTGCTTGTTACATATGGGGGTATAAAAGAATACGAGGATTTTATAAAAATTGTTCAACTCTAACTGCTATTATCTTAGAGATCCATTTGCACAAACTTGACTTTTCTTGATGATTAAAAGTACACAATCTATAAATTTCTTACAATTTGTAAGTTACAAATGTTTATTTGGATTTTTATAAAAAACCTTTTTCTATAAATCTATAAATTATGTTATATATATATTATATATACGAGTATATTTTATATATATATTTTTAATTTTATTATTTTTTGTTGAGTTTAAAAGACCATATTATAAATTGTTCAGAAAGGCCTCTCGTGCAGAATAGAAACATTATGACTAAACCATGACACCCTTGTACTCGTTAAGTATCAGGTATAATAACAGGTATAATTTAATAATGGGCCCAAGCATAGCATCAGGTCGTCAATGGGCGATCAAAGCCCTTGGCTAGTGCAAATTGCTTAACACTTTTGCGGCTTTATTTGACCAACTAATTGTGGATGCAACATGAACACAACCCCAAGGGCAACAGCCACAGCAACAACAACAGCAACTCTTCTTCTCCTTCTGCTGCTGCTTATCTCGACGCGTCTCAGTTTAATTTTATTTGATTTGCAATACGTTTTTCATTTGCGACACCAGTTGTAGCAGGCTAAATACAGAACGAGCTGGGACAGGGACAGGGAGAGGGACAGGGAATAAAACTGCGACTTGAACTGGGTGCAAATGCATGTTAGGGGTTGTTTTTGCTTCATTTCCGTTTTGTTTTGAGTGGTTGCTTTCGAGGGGTTGCGCTCCCCCGTTTCGCAGAGCACTTTGCTCTGGGCTATAATTATGTTGTTAACACATCATCATCGTCATCATCAACAACCTCAGCGCCAACAGTGTGAGGTTGTGTGTGTGTGTGTTTTTTTGGCCCGAAAGCGTTTTGGATTACAATTTGATTTGATTTGATTTGCGCCCAATTGGGAATTAGTGTGGATTGGTAAATATTTTGATGCACAGCGATTTAAACGGAGTTTTGTGTTTGCATTTCGGTTGGGTTAGCCTTCCCTTTCCTTCTCTTCCCCTGCATTTATTCCTGCTCTTAATTATATTATTATTTCAACAGTTAATTGATTTAGCTCTTTTTGGTTACCAGTGGTTTTTCCTCTTTGGAGGATCGGCTTAGCTCTGGGACAGGTTTAACCAAGCAGGTGATTCAAGTGTTCTTTCAGCTGTGTCAACTGAGTTGGCCTGACAACTGTTTAGTTTTTTGGGGCTTCTTTTTGGTAAAGTGTGGGAAATGCTGATGGAAATGAATTGCAAAATGGGATATTACTATCGTGAAAATCAGGCCAACTTTATTGAAACTAATGAGCCTTGAATACTATGAGGCTTCGCAAACAGTTTAAAGTGCGCAAATTAACCACAGAAAGAAATAAATGAATCTATTCTCATATTCAAGAAATTGAAGATGAAGAATAATCATAAACGAACGAACATAAATAAATCTATTCCCACCTCAAACCATTCAAACATAGCAATTTGTTAAATGTGAGAAGAGATTCATTTACTTTGCATAATACTCTATCGATTAATCTTGAAATCTTTCTATTTTGTTAACACAGTTTAAGTTTGTTTTTTGTAAGATTTTCTTAAATTTACTAAGAAAATAAATTTACTAAATTAAAGTTTATTTGTTTCTTAATCATTTTCAAATGAAGATGATGAATTCGTGATGAATTTTACTATGGGGAAAATGTAATAGAAATATTAAGGTTTCCTTCTGAGGACTTTGATAAAACCTTGAAATTTTTTTTTTTTTACTGATTTTTTTCTTAATTGTTTTCCTTTATTTTTTGCTGATCAGATTCTGAACGTCCTAATAGTTTTGTTTATAATTAGATATATATATATATGTATATATAATAAAGCAGCTCTCTGCACATGCGGAATGTCTTTCTTCAAAAATTTATAAATACTTCTATAGGAAATTTATGAAATAAACACAACTTCAAGCCATTGTAAAAAGTTCATTGGAATGTCTTTGAATAGTCCGTACTCTGTAGGCTTAATTTCTCAGCAGACGAGCTGAGGGATGGGAGGAGCTGAGTTGGGGAAATCATAAACGCCGACTTCTAGTCCGCCCACTATGCAATTTTCCTATAGAGATTTCAATTTGAGTAACGCGCACGTTGGCTGCCTTTAAACTTGGACTATTATTATGGTCAAGACGCTCGGTTGCAGAAGCATATTATTAACTAAAACTCGAAGAAGACGAAGCAGACGCTTTCAACACCCGCAACACACACACACACACACACACTCACACACACACGTACACACAGCAGGCAGACATCAATCACAGTCGCCAAATAGGCTTTTGTGGATTGAGAGAACGAAGACCCACTGGCAAGTTGAATAAAGCCAAGGCACAGAGTCATGTAATTTAATAGGTTGTTAATAAACCTGAAGAGAGACTCGCAAGAGGAACTTCACACAAGGGCGAGGCGCTGACCACGCCCAGCTTGTCAAGTTTTGAGTTTTAATTGCCAATTTTTTGTTTGTTGTTTGCTGTTTTTTTCGTTATTTTTTTTATTTTAACGCCTCTGCAGCTGGTTGTGAAGTTTGATGTAACTAAAGTACATGACATATATGTTAAACACCTGTCTGAGGTGTTTGTTTTTTTCGCTCGGCTTGTTATCGACTGAGAGATCTGGGTGCAAGGACTAAATGTGTAATGACAAGTTGGCGGGCAAAATCCTTGGCATGACATGTCAGTTTGCTTAACTGGGCCAGGATCACACCGAGAGCTGAGTCATCGCCGCATGTTTTCCGCCTTTTAAAGTGGGCGTCTGCTCGGGGTGTGTGTAATTATGTTATTAAGCAGAGACCTCTCTACCTTGTCTCCCCCCTCTCTCCGTTCCTATCCACTTTTGGATGGTTCAATAATAATTGGAAGCGCTACCGTTCGAGACCAACTACTCTTCTACTCACCTGCGTTGAGCTTGGCGTCGATGTCTGCGAGAGATGGCTGCCCAGATGATAGGCGGCGGCTGTGGGGCCGGGGGCAAAGTAACCCGGTGAGATGCCTGCAAGTGAAACACAAGACAGAAGCAGAGAGAAATAATCATAATACAATACAATACAGTAAAAAGAGAACAGAAGTTTATAAAAATTATGACAATGGTTTTTGGGTCTCGCTGCTATGTGCTTAAAATAATTGCCACTCGAAATATTTTTCGCCCCCTTCGTATGCATTTAACTCTTTTCCCCCTTCTCTCTCTATCTCTTCGCTTTAATTGTGTGCTGAATCAGCTATTTCGAGAGAGTTGTATCTGATAGATGGCCAACACACTGTTATTACCAATTGCCCTAAACGGTAGTCGTCCAGCTGCCCCGCGTCGACCTCCACTTGTAAACGGCCTTTCGATAATTACAAGCGCCGCTTATTCAAAAAAACATAATAATCACAAGAGTTTTGGAAATAACGATTACGTTTACGATTTCATTCATGGCAATTGTTTAAATTGTTGGATGCTGTGGCAATTAAAATTGCTTAGACAACAACAAACTTCAAAGACGCCACAAAACTACAGGCACACAAAAAAAGAAGAAAAGAAGATGAAATACCATCTCAAGTAGCGACATTTCGAGATGGCATCATCTCTATTGTTAATCCACATAATAGTGGATTAGGTACTACCCAAAACTTGTAACTTTAACTGGTAGCTGACCATCTTTTCTTTCAATAAATTAACATTACAATCGCATAAAAAATCACAACGCAACATTTGTGGATTTCGCATTGAACTTTTAACTGCCTAAGCTGGGGATTAACGTGCCTAAGAAACAACTTTTTTTTGTTCTCTAATTTTTGCATATTTCGCTGTCTTTGGCATCTTTGCTTTATTAGCTAACAGAGCTTTCTAATGGCTCTAGCATTATTCTCATATTGGATTTGTTTCGATATTAATTTGACGCGTGGACCCTAGCATTGTCATTATTGTGACTAAGTTTTTGGTAAAGTAGTATTTTAAAATTTGGTATTATTGATTGCACTATTAAACTGGCATATTAAATGATAAACAGTTCTATTAACATATATGAAACTGATTCTATTAAAAAATAATAGTTGCAATGTATTTATTATGGATATGATTTTATAAATAAAAATTAAAAAATAAACAAATTGCGAAGTGGTTTAAATATGTGATTGGCACTGAAATTTGTTATTTTAAAATGGGTTGCGATCAGGTAACAATTTTTGAAGTTATTTAAGAATTACTTTTGGCAAAAAACGGATGCTGTTGTATAGTATTTTTAATGTGATAGTATAACAATATTCCTTTGATCTATTTTAGTATTTTTCGATATATTAATTCTGTACTCTTTACTAATAATACCACACTATTTTGCTCTTATTCAAATAAACAATTACACGTTCTGTATTCCTATAAAATTTACCACCATTAAAAGCTGTTGCATGCTTTATTAACGCATAGTGTTATCCTGTTCTTTCTTCGAACATCTCTTTCGCACTAAGCCACATTCGCATTGAGTCGCATTGTGCATTGAAGCGCAAGTCCAAGCAGGCAGGCGACAGAACGAAGGACTGAGGACTAATTCGCTTTATTTATTACGCATTTCCTAGCATTTTTATTATCATTTCCGTAGCGCATAAATCATCAACATGCATGGCTTTGTTCCTGTCTCGACTCTGTCGACCCTGTGGGCCACTGATCCTTAAACCGCCAACACAAATAATTTGCTGGCACATCAGAAACCCGAAGAAACTAGCGTTAAATTTGCCCAAAAATGAAGAGTGCACGAGAGAGAAAGAGAGAGAGAGAGACAAAAAAACGTGACAAATGCTAATTTAAAACCTCCAACCCAAGTTGGAACTACGATGTGACAGTGCCACCCCCTTGGGAGAGGGAGAGGAGAGAGAAGGGTGAGTAAATCATGAATGGTAACTTATGCTGTGGATCCTTCTTCTGTCTGTTCTGTTCTGACTGCGATGTCAGTTGAGTTGAATGAGTTGTTAAGCCAGGATGATGACTTCACAGTTTGTCAGGACATGCGAGCGGGTGGTTCCACCAAACATAAACCAACAAACCATCCACCCACTCATCCACTCACCCACTTACGACCCTAGCTTTCTCCCTGGATGTGCTGGGAGTGTCATAAACAAAGCAACAACCAGTCAGGCAGTCGAGTGTGCGGATAGTTTGTCATATTTCCATTCACTATTTTCCTCCTTTCCTTCTCATATTCTCTTGTTATAGCTAGTTTGGGGCATGCCACATATCGTGCCACATTTGCATTTGTCTTACGTGAAGCTCATAAAACTCGCTGCTTACTTTGCATAGTTTTACTATTTTTCGATTGTTTCGCTTTTATTTATTATTGTTGTTGTTTTCCACTGAGCCGCTGCGGCTTTTATAGTTTCTGCTCAGGGTTAACTTTGTTGCCCTTTCCATAGTCGGGTTGTATTTCAAAGGATTTTAATTGATTTTCAAGCAGTACAGCCTTAATTTACTTGACAACATCTGGACTTTATTCGCATTAGATGGTTTTTAGTTTCTCAACTAATATTTACTTCGTTGAGAATAAATTTTATATAGATTTTTAATTTAGTTAAAAGCAAATTTGAAAAGAGAAACGCTTTTAATGTTCCCTTAATATTCTAATGACATTTATTAAATACTTTAATTCTATTTTTCAAAAAGGTTTACTTCTAGAGTTCAATTCTTTTGCTGTAATGTTATTTTTATTTTTTATTCTATTGAATAAACAAAAAGATTAACATTAAAGTTTAAATTTCATATATCTAGTTTCCTCTGTATTATTCTCTGCGTTTTAATGCATTCTTATATTTTAATGTAGTCATTTGTTATTATAATATTTCTCTGCATTAAGATATCTTTGGTAATATGAATTTGTGGTTAATATTATTTTATTTATTTATCAATGGATAACTATGTATTTATTGCACATTCTGACGCTAATTAAATGCAGTCTTTAAATATTATATATAGTTCAGGGCCTGCTTACCTGCTCTTAATGCTTCCACCGGTACCGATGGATATGGCATGGGATATGGGTAGCCATCGCGCCTCAGAGCTTTGGGTTTGCGTCTGGGTCGATACTTGTAGTCGGGATGCTCCTTCATGTGCATGGCGCTGTTCAGATGCATTTACAGATAACAATAAGTGAAGTTATCCTAAGAGGATTGGGGAAGGGGAACTTACCGCAAACGTTTGGCCTCATCGATGAAAGGACGTTTCTCTTCCTCGGTAAGCAGCTTCCATTCGGCACCTGCAATTGAGACAAGTTTCGGGTTTGAGTTCAGTCTGAAGATGTTTAAAGCGAGAAAAGTCGTTAATCCATTAGATACATTTACGTTTTGGGGCACTTGAAGTCGTTGTACTAAATGTGGCGAACACAATGGGTGACGCACTCATGGCAACTTGCCACAGAAGTGGACGCACATAAACATAATTTCCTAACACACACACACACACAGACAATCGGTAGAAACTTGTTTTGTGAGCACTAACAAGAAGGATACCAAATACCAAACAATGTTGTTGTCATCTCTTCCTTTCTATCTCTCTATCTCCATCTCGCTGTCTTTCTCTCTCTCTCTCTCTCTCTCTCTCTATTGCCAGTCTGTCCTTGTCTATTTGGCCACCATTGTTGCCAGTTTTGGCATTGTCATTTGTTGTTGTCTCGTTGCCTGTTTGTCAGTTCAGTCAGCTTGGCTCACACCACAATACAGCAGAGCAGAGTACAGCAGTAAAGCAGCTCAGCAGAGCAGCGTCTCAGGGCGAGGACCTTGTCGAGTCCTTGCACGATAATGGCCCAAAACCAGCAGGTGGTTTGAGCCCATTTGGGGGCGTGCTTTTGTCCCGACTTCCTGTCTTTCTCTCGCTCTCTCTCTCTCTCTCTCTCTCTCTCTCTCTCTCCACAGTCATGTTGTGGCTCAACAAGGGAGCGAGCTCATGATACATAACATATTTGTGTATTTGTGTGTGTGTGGCATATGCACGTGCCACATACTCATAAGTGGCAAGTGCCAGCCAGGCTGCGAGTCACCTTGTGTGTGGGGTCCTCTCGCATTGTATACAGAAATTGCAAATGTTTTTAAGTTAATGTAAAATGTTATAATGACATGTGTCACAAGGCTGCTGATAAAGCCTCAAATGCTGCTCAGAAGAGGGACGTTTGGTTAGTCAAGAACAAGCGGGGAAAGGCAACGGACGAGTTGTCCGTGCCACAAAGAGTCCTTCACATGTTTGCTCCAAATGAGTCTATAACAGATGTACCCTATATTCCAGTTAACATCCGTGCTTAACTTAGACGTTAAAAGAGTTATTAAACGGGGAAGATAGAATTGAGATGAAGGCTAAAGAGTTGGTAAAGATAAAATATTTTTTGGGGGAATACGTTGAAAGAAAATGGAGATCTTTCTTAATTTAATATAATATTTCCGTTATATGTATGATGAATACTTGTGAATATCATATTTTAAATAAACAAAATGAAAACAGTTGAATCGCCAAAAGTATAAATAATGTTACAAATTTTGTGGCAAAGTAAAATACAACATACAATAAGATGAAATTGAAATATAATCTTCATATCAACAAAAATGATATCATGAATGATGAGCAATAAGGGTTATCTTGTGGTTGCTTATGGAGCTTAATAATATTTAAAACCAAACAATTAATTGCTTTAATCGAGATGCTTTGCTTTAATAAGAATTAAAGTATATTATTGATGAAAAACTTTTCCACTTCATTAAAATATTCCTATTATAAATGCTCATAAAGTAATATTTAAAATATTTATTCATTTAAATATTGTCATTATTTTTAATTTAAAGAATTTAAGAAATTTAAATTATTCATATTTTTAAGCTCAAATTATAAAGTGTATGATTTTGTATAGTCTGTTCCTCAAATGTTATTTGATTTAAATCATTTTTACAAAATGCTTCATGTTGCAATTAAATTCGCAAAAAAAAGACAACTGAAATTGAAATGTGGAACTATTGAGCATTAGTTTTCCGATACAATCTTTTCTAAGCTAATCATGATTGTCAACGATTAGTTAGAGCAAAGAAAAAGGAAATAATACCGAAAGGAATTGGGATACATAGTACTCTAATTAGTTGCGACGTGTAATTTTAGTGTCGAGTGACACAAAAGCAAACACACAAATTGCATTGTTGTGGAACAATGTGGCAACAATAGTGTGGCACACTGCTAATAACAAGCCAACAGCAGCAGCCACCAGGACATTGACAAAGCTTTGGCAAGAAACGAATGCCGAGCCCACACACACACGCACACACATACATACATGACAAACACACACCAAACAGACAAAAACTATAACAACAAATGGCAAACAAAAGCACAATTGTGCCCCAAAGACTAGACACAAGTGGCACGCCCACAACAAAAAGCCGCCCCCAGAGCTACTAACGGGCAATAACTGGAGACCCACTCATAATGCAAGTAGCTGGTCTTAACTGGCAGCTGTTGCTGCTGCTGTTTCTGCTGCTAAAATACTAATTTATAGATACATTGACAGGCCGTCCAACTGGCAAGTAGCAAGTGGCAGAGGCAACTGGCCATCAAATGCGCAACTCAGCTCCTGGGCACGACACCTCGAGAAAGAGAGAAAGATAAAGAGAGCTACACATATAATAGCTGGGGGACAATTCACTTAATAATAAACAAGACGAACGGACAGTTAGATAAAGACAGTGAAAGAAGAGAGAAGGGGAGTGTGTGTCTGTCTGTGTGTGTGTCTGTGTGTGTGTGGGAGAAAGAGAGGCTTCTACAAGTTGTTCAGTTGAATAAACTAAGGAGGGCACAAACTGCTGAGTTGACATGCCACAAAAGGATGACAATTGACGCTGTCTGGCGTCGTTTGGGCGGCTGGCTTCTTTCCTCCAGCTGGGGCCTTGCTTAATAATTGATATGAAAAACAACAAGTACAAGAGTACTCATACTTGGACGTTGCAACTGACAGTTGCAAGTTGTGCTGCACACAAAACACTGAAGTGCCTCTGGCCTCAAGCATAATTAACAAGTTTTTCCAGACCAGGAAAATGCTGAAGCTGATGCTGAGCCTGCTAACCACAGAGCAAATATTTAACTGACGTCGGCTCCAGTTGCAGATGCAGTTGCAGTTGCAGTTTGTGGTTCACACAGTTTACAATTGGACTGAACTCAGCTACTCATATATTCTAAAGTATTTTGTCAAATCGAACTCAGCCACAATTTGTTTTTCGGACACTTCTTGAGTTCAACTTCAGTGTTCACACATCACCACAATGGGGCTACTTATAAGGGGGATTATGGTATTTGTTCTTGCTGGAGTTTGGGTTCAATTTACCCCTCGATGTTGTGGACAGCAGCCACTCAAGCTGAACTCATAACTCGACCAGACAGATTTCGACTGTTTGCCACACAATTTGATGTTTTTACTTGACCGTTGTTAACCTCAGGGGGAAAAAAGGTATAATAACAAATTGTACATATTTTTTAATAAGCGATATTAAAAGTAATTTCGTTAAAATCCATTGTTTGGTGACACAAAAAGTATTTGAAAAGGGAAGCTTTGGTTGGAATGAATTATAGCAAACAAATGTGTGAGGGCTATTTTTTTATTTTATTAAATAATATATATCCTTATGATATCATTAAGCTTTAAATAAACAGATTCGGATCGTTACCAATAATTCGCTTTTATGGTACTGCTTGTTACTTATACTGGCTCGATTGAATAATAAATTTGTACCCCATTAGTAAATAATATGAACAACAAAATATTATATTTGGTCGCGAAAATTGAAGTTGATTAATGTTGAAACTTTAATAATGAATTCTGGTTTTAGTTTGGAATTTGCCAAAAGAGTTTTTCAAATGATAAATGTTTTTGTTAAATAAAACATAAATAATTTTGAATTGATCTACGAAGTCATTGAGTATACTTTTAATCTTTATTTTAAAAAAATCCATACACATTCTTAATGATTTTAAACATAAATAAAGCTTAAATTTGATCTTTCATTTTTTATATAGAAAATTCTCGATATTACTCGATTATATTGCGTACCGTCAACATCGAAAAAGAATATATTGATTACACTCCCCGACTTTTCTATTTTACTTAACCGACGATTGATTATGAATTCCAAGAATCTTTAATAGTTGTTTACTTTAAAGATATATGTTTTCGGATAGCGGAATTAAATAATTATTATTTCATAATATTTCGACACCCCTGCAAATGCTGTGAGGTGTAATTAAGAACTGTTCTTCCTCTGAAAGAATGCTTGGCCCATCTCAAGCACACTCACACCTGTCAATTGCCAGCTCGATTTGCCAACCCCTTTTAGAAAAATAAAAAAAAAAAAAACAGGAGAAAACCTTGCTTACTTTTTCCCCCCAATTGCAAACTAATCAATTGTTTGCGCTTTATTGTGCAACAAAGGCATCTTTATGAGAGGGTGGAGTGTTGGCCAAAAGGCTTGAGAGCTCGACCTTTTGTGCAAAGTCGCAATCGAATCGAGTCGAAGCGAAGTCGATGTCGATTTCTATGTCTATGCTGAAGTCGAAGTCGAAGTCTTTGTTCAGCAGCAGCCGTCTGTCAGTCAGTCAGTCAGTGAGGAATACATCCATTACTCGTGGGGCTGTGTTTAACATTATTTAATATTGCCGCAGGAGTTGGGGGCGGGTATACAAGTCCTTGATTAAAAAAAAAGCATAAAGAATACAGGAGAACAAGAACAACAAGTGAAGGCGCTCGATTGCCGATTCGACAGGTTTTTCAATTATTTTCAAAAAGTAGAGAAAGAGTGCAACAAAAAAAAAAAAACAAAAAAGGAAAAAAGAAACGAATGCCATTTTGCTGTTGTTGTTCGTAATTGTTGTTGTTGCTGTCGCCTATTGTTTGTTTTGTTGTTAATTCAAATTTCCAGACAGTAATTAATGACAGTTACAATTTCAATTAAGCTCGCGCGCAGCAAAATTGTTTTCTATAACAAATTCCTCCCTCACCTCTCTCTCTCTCTCTGTCCCACTCCCACGCTATGTCTGTCTCTTTCGGTTTTTATATTTTATTTTATTTTTTTGTTGTTTTTGTTTGCCTTTTGTTTTGCATAATAAAATAAATGGCAACGCCGACGGCGACGGCAACGGTAACGTCTGAAGAGCTCTCCACAGTTGCCAGTCGCCAGTTACCGTTGCTCAACACTCGACACTCGCTTGCTCTCTCTCTCTCTCAGTCTCCCTCTTTCTCTCAGTCTTTCTCTTGATGTGTGTGTTTGTGTTGTGAAAAAGTAGCTTTCGCGCCGCCATTTTTTGTGGCGCCTTTGTTGATGCCACAGTTTTTGTTGTTGTTGCTGTTGCTGTTGCTGCTGTTGTTTGCGCCTTTTCTCAGCGCAATTTTTCATAATGAGCCCTCTGTATTTCATTTTATTTGGTTTTTATGCCATTTTTCATATTATTCATTTAATTGAATGCCAGCTCAACTTTTTCAAGTGCAAAACTTTGTCATTTGTTTCAATGTGGCAAATGGTTAATGGTTTATTTCAGCCAAGTTGCCACTTGACTGTGTGTGTTGCAACTTTAAACTTAACCTCAAAGCAACAGCCAAAACATTTATTAGCTGAAATTGTGAAGATTGTTAGTCTAGCGATATATGATTAAATTTAGAAATTAAATCTACAAAACATTTCTTCAATTGTGATTTCAATCGCTGCAAACTGTCAACTACAAACAAGATCGAAAACTTGAGAGAAGTTCTTGATTTTTCTTTTTCGATTTCCTTTAACGTATTACCCTACTTCCAGAGGCAACTCCTTGTGTCAAGGGCAGCAACTGACGGCGGCTTCTTCGTCCTTCGTCCTTCGTCCTTCGTCCTACTCTCAACGCAACAAAAGCTGCAACTGACAGCAAATATTACACAGAACTGTCAATTGACATAATGGATTTGCCAAAATCCAACAGCAAACGGGGAGAACAGGCAACAGAAAAAGGTGAAATGAAAAGCGAACAAAAGCTCGCGCCTTCCTATAAAATTCAGTCCACAAACACAAAATGAATACTTCGAAACTGAAGTTTGTTGTGGATTGTATATTGTATGTTTGCTCTCTATTGTTGTTGTTGCTCATCGATTTTCATATATCGGTTTGGCTTGCTACTTGAACTTTGACTGCTTGGGGAGAGATAGAGAGAGGGAGACTGAGAGGGAAAGAAAGAGAACGAGGAGAGTTTGAGAAGCGGGGCCCATTGCCTGATTAAGAAATCCTCTTTAATGGCTGTGAAAAAAAAATTTAATCGCCATTTGGCTAGAGCAACCCTTATTGCCTCTGATACCCTGTTACAATTGCAAACGGGACTATTGTTAAGCACTTCATTAAATGGTTTTTATTGAACTTAATCGTTAGCCTGATATTTATCAATAATTTAATCGAGCTACAAAATTTTCAATGTGTTTTGAGAGCTTGTTAAAATAAAATATCAAAGGAGCAATATTATTTGATTGACTTTGAAGAGTGAATAAACTTTTATCTCGATTCTAAGAATTTTTTAATCTACAAAGTGCATTGAGAATACAAAAATCTTTAAATGAAAAAGTGCATCTTAATTACAAAAACATTTGATACAAGATTCAGTTCGATTTAGTAAAATAAAATAAAAAGAAAGAAATTATGTTATAATTTTAATTCTGATTTAGAGCAATTAGAGCAATTCTAACTTGCTTTATGGATATAAAATATTTGTACTCTTTTAATGTTTAAGCAATTTTCTGAAAGTCCAACAGCATTTTTAGATACGAAATTAAATCAATATAAACTGAACATCCGAATTTATAAAAAGAAGTTATATGATTGTCACAAAAGCACTAAAAATAAATCTTGATGCTATTTTTAATTTGAAAGATGTATATTTGGAAAATAATTGATATTTGATAACTGAAATCACTCGTAACCCAATTTTACATGGTAAATGGAAGTTGATCATATTTGCATTGCATTGCAATTACTTCATACACCTCCCGCGAGTGCCACGCCCACTGGCAAGATTGAAGCACAACGAAGAGTTTGCCTTTTGTTTTTGTTGTTGCTGTTGTTGTTGCGCTCAACTGCACTGCAAGTGAGTCGCGTTTAATTTGCATTGTTTGTGCTTAAACAAAGGTAAAATGAGAAGAAACAAAAAATAAAGAGAGAAGAAAAAAGTCATTTCACAAGTGCTAGAAGTGGAGAATGCAGACGAAGGGGGAAATCGAGCAAGTGTGGAACTGGATGCCCCGTCGAGTTGTATTATTAAAAAATTGCACAAATTGCAAATGGCTGCCCCAAAATGCTGTGGCAAGAAGCTGAGGCAGTGCCATTGATGGGCTTATTGTTATCGCTGTTATGACAGCATTTCTAGCACTGATTAGTGACAAGACGGAGAAGAAGAAGCAGGCTAAGAAGAAGAAGACTGCTCATCGAATATGCATGAGATTCTTGGGCGAAAGGTAGACGAGCAACGCAAAACGCATTGTTATGCTAAAAGAACTCACTGCTGTCAGTTGCCACGTGCCACGTTTTTGGGCTGCGTGTGTGATTGAAATTGAATTTGATGCGAATTGAAAATCCCGAATCCTGCAACGCAGACTCAGAGCGATAAGAAGCCACTAGCAGCAGCAGCAGCAGCTTGGGATTAGCCAACGCCCCCGGCAGAAATAAACTACTTAACTTTGCAACTAGTTAAGCGGCGAGACAATGTGTGGCAGGCGGCAATGATTTGGCAAGTAACAGACCCAAAAAATAACTGTCTTTGGGCGAGAGAGGGAGAGGGTGAGGGGGTGGCAACCCTTCTCGATATTATCAACAGAGATCTCTGTGCTCTTCCTGCCATTGTTTGACAGCCGCTTGTCAGTTTTGACAGTTGCGATGAGTGCGTGTTTTTGGTTTGTCATTCTTCCGAATCGACTTGCCGGTCTTTGGGGTGGTATTACGTTGATTAGTTTAACTTGCATAACGGGCGAGGAGAGAGTGGAGGAAAGTGGGCGCGAGTCTAGAGTAGAGTAGAGTAGAGTAGGAGATTGGCAGGTCGTGTGCCGCCTCTTAATTTAGTTTTGTGTGAGATTTTCATTCATTGTTTCGCAGATTACAAACATGCCCAAGTACTTATAGCAAGACCCATTGTGGTTGATTATACTTAGTGCATAAAAAGATAATAGAAAAAAGTGCGAGAATAAAGCGCATTCTGCTAACAAGTTTGACCACCACCAGCTCATTGCCTGCTCTTCATATTTCGATAGCGAAAACAATATCCAAAGCTTCTTTGTGGGAAATAATTCTGTGTATGAAAGCAAAGACAACTGACTCACCCAGCCTCTTCGATATCTCCGAATTGTGCATTTTGGGATTATCCTGTGCTATCTTGCGTCTCTGTAAACGGGACCAGACCATAAACGCATTCATTGGACGTTTTATGTGCTCCTCATTCTGGCGCTTCGTTGTGTTCTGTATCATCAGGCTGAAGAAGACATCGCTGGAGAGAAAGAAAATATAAATTCGAAAATTTAAAGTTTATAATTTAATGAGTGGAATGCAAGAGAAATCAATTTAAAGTTTACTTTATTTTCTTAGTATATATTATATATCATATATATATATATATTGAATATAATGCAGTGCTTGGATGGTAATAGTGTTATCTTTGTAAAAATTTCAAATCTTAAAACGAATGTTACTTATGGCATTGATCAAACAGTTATTATTAATTCATTTTCATTTCATTCATATTAGGTTCATTTTATTCTATATTAGGTATTTACATATCTATGCATCATAACGAAATTTGGCTTAATTACCAACTGAAGTAGTAAATGAAATTTTGTTAAATAAAATACTCATTATTGTTATTCTCTGATAAACTATTAATTCTCTCCTTTTCATGATGTATGTAAATTTAATTATTGCTTTTATTTCAGTGACACATGAGTCATTTGGTATGAATCATGCAAGACACAAAATTGATTGTCTGATTGATTAAACAATTGAGACACTCAAAATAAACACTTCAACAAACTGCAAAGCATCTGAGATGAATTTATTGAATGAGATTGATTTCGAATTAAATGGATCAACCGAATATTTGCAAAAGGAACTAAATATGAATAACCTGTTAAGCAAGGTTAGCAATTTAATGAAATCTTGCAATTCGCCGTTAACTGCAATAATTAAAATGAATGAATTTATATTTTTTAAATTAATTTTATATTTATGGGATTGAAGTTTATTTAAGATGTGAAGCGAAGGTAAAGTTGAATAAAATTCAAAAAGTATTCTCCTTTATAATTTATTGCTTCGAAACGTAGTTCAAATTAATAGAAGCTAAATTAAATTACGAAGAGCAGTTAAATTGAAACCAATTTAAATTATGTGGTGTTACAAAGCAATTTTCGTATTTAAATTTTCGGAATAAGTTACTTTCAATAAGAGTTCAGACCTTTGAATACTTATACAGATCAAAGCCAATTCCCATCTGGAATCTTCACTCACCTGGCGCTGCTGCCGCTGTTCATGAGGCTGCCCATATTCTGATGCAGATTGCTGATGGGCGACGCCTGTGAATTGTGATGCAGATGAGCGGCGGCTGCGGCTGCCATGACGCTGCTCGTGGCGCTGGACGTGGACGAGTGATGCACTGGCGCACTGGAGTTGGAGCTGCCAAGACTGTGACCGCTGCTCGCTCCCAGATGCTGGCCAATACCGTTGCTATGCGGCTGATGCGACTGTGATTGGGACTGAGCGTGAAGGGAACTCGATCCGCTGCCTGTTGGCTGGCTGTGATGTGAGGCTGACGATTGTGATTGCTGCTGCTGCTGCTGTTGCTGTTGTTGCTGCTGTTGTTGCTGTTGGGCCGCTGCTGCTGCTGCGGCGGCAGTTGCTGCCGCCTGATGATGCTGATGCAACTGCGAGTGCTGTGAGCTCAGATGATGAGCGGCCGCTGCGGCTGCCGCCGAATGATGTAGATGTGGATGCAATCCCAACGAGGTGCTGCCGCCGTTGCCGTTGGGTGAACCGCCGCTGCTGTTGCTGTTGCACTGATGGTGATGATGATGCTGCTGCCCCAACTGACCCAGCGACAATTGCTGGCTGTGATGATGGGCGTGGCCGTGACTGTGATTCTGTTCACTGCTGTGTTGCTGTTGCTGCTGTTGTTGTTGTTGCTGTTGTTGTTGCTGCTGTTGTTGCTGCTGATGATGCTGTATTAGCTGACCAAGATGTGTGCCGCTGCTGGAGCTAACCGAGCTCAAATGACTCTGCAAGGGATGTGCGAGCGATAGGCCAGAGAGCGACAGATGCGTGGATAGACGTTCCATCATTTTGTTGACGGAGCTGCAATCAAAGCGCTCGAGGCTCTTGGCCGGTTTGCTGTGGAGTGCTCTGTGGCTGCTGCAACAGTTGGTGTGGTGCTAAAGGTGTCGGTGGCTATGCGGCGTTGAAGAGTACAAGTCAAGCTGTAATACAAAGAGGAAGTACTTAGTAACTTAAGAAGAATATATCTTTAATTTCAATTAAATTATAATATTTCAATTTTAATACAATACTAATTAAAGGCGAAAATAAGTATTGTAATTTAAGTAAGTTTAAGTATTGTAATTTGAACAACATTTAATTTTCTATTTGTAATAAAGTAGAATTACGATTTATCTTATAAAATGATTCGCATAAAACATGGACTATATATTTCATTGGTAATATCTGGACACATTTCTACCTCATTTCCTCATTTCTTTATTTATTTTGTATTTAAACTATTATGTGTAATCTCGATAATCTACATTGTAGTCATTTGCTACAAAATTGCAAAGTTTTTACTCTAATGTGATATCTCATTGAACCTTATTATTTTCATTTGCATTTTCTATGAAAGGCTACATTTATTCTCCTAAAAAAGTATCGAATTTATTCAATTTCATATTTATGATTCTTCAATTATTCTTTCTTTCGAGAAGTTGAATATTGAAAGTCTTCCTTTGTTTTCCAATTGCCAAGTTTTCAAATTATTTAAAAGTCTGTGACAAATGCGAAGAGCTCAGCTCTTATTCATGCTTTTGGGCTTTTGTTAATCAATTAACTAATTGATTTGAGCTCTTAAAAGTGTGTCGCCTGTCGCGTTGTGCCCCCAGCCTCAGCAGCAAAAGAAAACAATGGACCTGCCCCAGTCGCCACCTCAATTCAAGTCTCGAGCCAGGAACTCAAACTCGAACTCGAAAACCTTTTTCTCTGCTGTTGTAAGCTATATTGTATTGGCCGAATGTCAACCCTTATAAGGACGCTCTGCACACGCCGTCACAGACGTCGTCCAGGACCATGAACCATACCGTAACGTCCTGTTCATTATGCATCGGGGCACTTGAAACCCATTTCTTTTTACTCCTCCTTCCCCACCAGAAAAAAGCTGGGATATTTTACTTTTTAAATACGGTCAGGTCAGGTCAACATGAGCGTCGGCGTTGATAGGTTTTTCAAACTCTCAATCCACATGTGCGTGCATTATAATCGGGATTTATGTGGTCCACTTGATGTCTCATGCCCCAAGGCATCGCATTAATGTGTTAAACACACATATGCTCCGGCAAAAAGGGTTCAACGCTTTATGGTCAAGAAGCTGTTGCAGTTGCCAGCGTTCTGCTAAACGCTTTCAATTTGCTTAATGGTCCAGTAAGGATGACGACGACGACGACGCTTCGATTTTGGAATACAATTGAAATGGGTGTGCGGAAGACATTCGAGCATATATGTATTTGGATGTCCACACGGTCATCATGAGTACTAGAGTGTGCTCTGCTCTTTAGCTCTCAAATTGCTGAACAAATGTGTCATCTGCACTGCATATTTGCATAGAAGAACGGTCTTCACAATTGGAAAGTTTAGGTGGGAGTAAGTGAGGGTGGGTGTACTGAAGGTTTTAACTCCTTTATCGCAACAAATTTTCAAGCAACTTGGTTTTATAATGAGAAGGTGCTATTGATAGTGTAGGAAAAATTGGATTAAAATTATATTAGTAATTTAAAATTATAATATAATTTTAAAAGCATTTAGTTATTAGAGTAAATAAATGAATCTAAATTGATTAAATACTAATGTTGTATACTACAAATACCGGTAATATCAATATTGATTTCATATTTCATGATTACGTACAACTCAACTCAGAGTCAAATGTATTTCCTATTTATACCCCAAATTATCAAAATATAATGGAACTTTGAATCTTTTCTGATTTCTGCAATTGAAAGTTTAAGAAAATGGATTAAAAAGTTTTAAAAGAATTCTAAAAAAAAATGTATTACTAATTGTGAAATTAATTTTACTAAGTTTCTCCATAGTTTCACAACATTTTTATGCTTCATGCTTAATAAAATACGATAATATACTCCTTTAAATACCATAGCTATTTATTTAGTTGGATAGTAATTTTGTGCACCCCTTTACTCTAGAGTAGAAGAGTATTATAACTTTGTTTTTTTTTATCTACTTTTAGTTATTTGGAATGCACATTTTCGTATAAGAAAACCTTCAACAAGTTGGGCAGAGCAGATGGGATCATTTCATTGCGACTTTATGGTCAATTCACAGTGCATTTATCTTAACAGTAATATCAGTTAGTATTCTTTATTCGTGTTGCTGCTCTTTGTCGGAGCATGACATTGTTAATCCTTTTGGGGCGCTGTCCGTTATCCTGCGAGTGGCTGTTTCGTGTCCATAATTCTTGTATTCTACGACAACTGAGACATCTGCAACTGCTTCCGGGCATTATCCACTTGGTGTTAAAATAAAAATTGCCCAGGCATGCGTATTAAGCATGAAATTTATATTAAAGAGAAACAACAACCTGCTGCATTGAGTGCAGGGGTAAATGAAGGGGTGAGGGGATCGGGACACGCATATTTGTAATCTTTATGGAGTGCAAACAAATTTCTGTGTTGTCAAGTTTGTCAGCCAAGGGAGCGAGAGAGAGAGAGACAGAGACAGAGAGAAAAGCAGCTTCGCAGGGAGCGTCGCGTTGTGGCACCAACTGCTGCTGCTGCTGCTGCTGCTCGAAGCTCTCTCGGTGCACCACAGGCAACCACCAGCACCGGTTGCACCACCAGCTGTGCACAAATTGCACTCCCGATATTTTTATTTGCTGTGAATATCAACGGCAAATGCTACCAGTCCAAAACCCCAACCCAGTCTCCCACTCCAACCCCAAATTGAAATCCCCCAAAATCAAACTCCCACCTTAAAGCTCTCAACCCTCAGCATAGAAGAAGCCCACTCGACTAACGGCAAATTGTTGGCCGAAATATTATTATCGATCAAAATAGACAGCGTGGGTTAATTTTAGATTCCCATCTTCACTCGCAATGCTTTCTCTTTCACTCGCCTCTTGCTGTCTCTGTCTCTGCGCGTTAATCCAGTAACACTAGTAAAAGCGTTAATAGATATCAGCCAAGTTATTTATGATCATTGCAACGACTGACTTCGTCTACGCGTCTCGCTTTGTTATGCAAAGCTGCGGCAACTGATTCTTCCACGCAGTAGGAGTAAATTACCCCCGGCTAGCCATGAGAGCAAATACGTGTGTATACCCTCTAAGTAGAACTGTGATGGGGTATGATGTGTTATAAGTTTAATGTATAAAAAAAGTAATAAGTAAATGAAAGTATTAAAAAAATACTATGCAATCTTTAAGAATTGTAAAGACTTAAACTATGGGAAGTTTTATTTAATTTGTTGACAATGTTATTGGAAAATATATAAATAAAATACGATTTTTAATCTTGAAAGTATAAAATATTTATTCTTTTATCAAAAAATAGTCTTTTATCAAATCCTCTTGAAATGCTTCTTACTTCAAGATTTTCGTGTTCTTCACGTAGTTTTTATAGGAATATAATTCTTAGTACTGAAACTAAAATACTGATTTAAGAACTCTTATTTTCAGTATAGATAGCTTATATATTATATATTGCGTTGATACAATTGAACAATTGAATTAAAAGAAATCTGTGGGTTAAATGTAATATTATTTGAAAACTTTAAATTTTTAGGTGCTGATAACTCCTATTTGATCTAGCAACCTATTCATAAACATCAAACAGATTTCAATTACTACTCTTCACATAGCAATCAATGCATTGATTAAACATTTGTTGCAAGGTATTTCGTAGTCGATCACTTTACAGCTTTGCAGCATTCCGATCTGGAGCAGAGAAGGCGTTGCATTTATTCCCTAGCAGCAACTGGTAAGTGGCTACCCGTTGTCGTTGTCGTTGCCACGAAAACTTGCAGACTGAATGACTGCGACTTGGCAATGGCAACGTGAAGAGTGCTGAAGCAGGAGAGGAGGGGGAGCGGAAGAGAGAAAAGGGGAACACTCTGCTTGTATGCAAGTGGTCAACTGGACAGTTTGGGGTCCCCAGACAACGCTGGATGGCTGACTGGCTAGCTGGCTTCTCGTTCATTTGTTCATCCGTTTGTTGCAGTGTCAAACAAGAATTATGATCGGCTTAGCCACATGCTGAGCCTGCCCCAGAGGCAGAAGCAGAGGTGGCAGATAGCACAGAGAGCACTCTGGAGTGGCAGTTAGGCTCGAGACGCAAAGAATCAAGAATCGAGCATCGAGAACTGTGAATCGTGAATCGAGAATCGAGAATCTCAATTCAATACAGGTAGAGCTTTAAGTGTCTCCACTTTGTGTTGAAATGTATCGTTGTGCCCCTCTACTTATGCTCACAGTCTTCAGTCTTGATCTGTCTCTGTCGCTGTCTCCGTCTCTGTTTCTGTCTCCATCTTCATCTCAGTCCCAAATCCCTTTTTCATAACCATTGAAAAGTGTCTCTTGGGCACACGCTGTGATTGTGATCCGTAGCCCTAAGCCGCTGGGGCCCCCTAATGTTTGTAATTAAGAACTTTCACACTCGCAACAATCGCATCGTAAATGTATCTCTTGGTTTAGTGTCAAGTTCATGCCAAGGGCAAACCTCCAAACCTCTAAACTCCACTTCAACTCGGCAACAACATGAACAACAACAACAGCAACAAACCAAATACTCTGGTATGAATATTAATTAGAATGCCAAGTTATTTCTTTTCTTCTTCGTTTTGTTTTTCTTTTTGTAGTGTGTGCGAATATACACAGGCATACATATAGTCGATACTTGATATTCCAAAGTACAGCCTAACATTTGGTTTGGAACACTTGTCCCTCTATTTGAGGTTCATTTGTAGACACACTTAGATTCCCCATTGTTGGGAATTTTGTTAACAGCAAATTTTCGTATTCATATTTACACAATTGTATTTGATCTTTCACAGTTTCACAGTTGTGCCACACATAGTTGCATGTTAGTGGGGAGTTACGGTTCGCCATCTCATTAAAAAGCACGCCACTAAATCGTTTGTTTTGCCCATTGTGCTCTCAAGTATTTTAGCGCAAATTGCGTCATTCCTAGTTAGGGAATTTCACTCGAGAACTAACTGACATGAGAAAGAAGTAAAGCAGCAAAAGAGATACTTCACATTAGATGGAAAAATAGTTGCCAGCTATCATTAAAAGTAGCGAATTCTTCAGTAAACTGAACTTTGAAATGATACTTAAATACTACTAATAAATTAAGATCATATTCTCAAAAGACTTTAAGCAAAGCCATTTGATTAAAATAATAATAATCTATTAGTTTATTAAAATTATTAGATCAGAAAGTTCATTGACAATTAAAAGTTACATATTCAATAAAAAATATATCTTTATAAACTCAGATTTCTACATATTATTATAGTGTCTCTCACTTTTTCAAATCTTTTCAATTTTTGGCATTCCCATTCTCAGAAAAACTATTCACATAATAAAAGCTAAAGTAAATATTTGTAGCCAAAAGCTTAATCCGTTGAGTTGTTATTTTTATGCTCGAACTTTTCAAATTCCACACAATCTTCGCCGAAAAACAAATCGCCAAAGAAGGATGTAAGAAATGTTGAGAGTTGAGAGTGAGACTGACACGAGCGAAACGAACTCACAAAGATTCCGACAATGATGATTCTGCACAAATAGAATGATTATCCAAAAATATTTAAATGGATAACTCAAAGTGAAATAACTATTCGGAGAGGCCAGAGATTCAAGCTTGAAAATGACTTTATTTTGTTTTGATTATTACTCGGTATTTTCATTTATCTGTGAAGGGGAATTGCACGCGAACGAGTATCTTTAATTCAAGTTGATTTCTTAATGGTTCAACTAACAGATCAATTAGTGTACGCTGAGTATGAACACGTTGAATATTATTATTTTTTTACATGGTTAGTTAACAGAATAGACATCAATTCAGATAGTTTTAGTAAATAAGTTTCAAGTCTAATAATTGTTATATAATTTTACTACACTATTTCATTCAAATTTGAATTTCCTATTGGACTTACCTTAAATATCGCTGCATTGCCTTTGTATTTTCTAAGCCGCAATGGGTATTGAAATATATGTATATTCTCTATAAGTAATGCCTTATAACTATGGATTGTGTGTGGTTATGGTTATGACTGCTTTGCTGTGATTTGTTGTTTTTTTCTCTCTTTAAATTCCATAAATCGTTGAGTTGCGTATAATTTTCTTAAACAATTTATGTTTACGAGCGACTTTTATGAGCTTAACTTAACAGAACTGAGCTGCTTGAATTGTTGTATTTGTATTTTGTATCTGTATCTGTAGTTGTTTTTGTTTTATTGTTGTTCTTGTTGTTTTTGTTTTGGCTGTTGTTTGTTTTATACATTACACATGTTGGGAATATCACTAGTTTATGTTTATTTATTTTCTTTATTTGTTTATGATGGCTTTTATTTGAGCGCTGCTTTTATTCATTAATTCATTCACGATGCCTCTTCGAGTTGTTCTTGTTGTTGTTGTCGTTGAACATTGAATTAAGTAGCTTATGGTAAAGAATTCACGATTTTATGAGCAATATTAACACGTTCTCTTTGATTCTCTTGTTAGAGTTTGTATTGTTAGTCCAATTGGAATTTGAGCGATTCTCAACACTGTGAAAGTAATTGCAATTGGAATTGTTGTTGTTGGTCAGTTATGTGTTGTGTTGTATTGAGTTGGTTTAACCGTCGGTTGAGCGTTTCGTCAAGTTGATGCAATGGCCAATACTTGCAACTGGCAACTGCAACGCGACAAAACAACAAATTCGCTTATTGCCACAAACGTTTTTCCGGTCTGCTTGTTGTTGTTGTTATTATTATTTAACTATGGATTAAAACTAAGGCCGTCGTTGCTGCTGCTGCTGCTACTGCGACTGCTGCTGCCACTTGTGCTGCTGCTGCGACTGCTGCGGCTGCTGCTGCGACTTCTAAGCGCTGCCTTTGGCTTTAGCTTGGCGGATACGTTCCGACGCGTAACTAAAAACTTGGCGCGCGCTCTCACACGAGCCACACAGACGAACGAGTCGCACGGACTTGTCACTTTTTTGGGGGGTTGGCTGCAGCGACACCGACAGCAACAGCAACAGCAACGGCGACAGCGGACAGCAAAGCCATTCACAAACACTCACACACACAAACAGTGGGAAGCTTTGCCCATGCTTACTTTTAGTTGCTCGCTCAGCGCTCAGTTTTGCTCTCTTTCGCTGCACACACACACACACACTCTCTCAACTGGTTGGCAGCAGCTTTTTATTGGTTTATTTGTTCGATTCTCTTGTTGATTAATAAGTTTTTTCTCTCTGTGCCTGATGACAATTTGTAACATGTGAAAAAACACGCTGAAACATAAGAAAATGTTGTTGTTTGTTTCCATGCAAATGAGAGAGGCATGCATATATGCCTATGTATGTGTGTGCAGGCAGCGCAGTCAACGTCAGCTGCAACGTCCAGGTGCAGGTGACACTTCGGTGAAGAAAAAAACAGCAAAGAAATGCGACGCTTAAAAGGAAAAAAGAGCACAGCTCAGCTGAGAGCACAAGCCTCCGAGCGAGTGAGCATAACTTACATGCGAGTGAGCGAGCGAGTAAGAGAGTGCAGGCGAGAGCGCACGCAGAGAGCGCCAATTGAGCGCCAAGCCTGGCAGGTGTTGACCGAGCGAGCAAGCGAGACGACACTACTGTCATGCTGCGCCATCGTTGTTGTCGTCTATTGCTACTAACATATTTGCTGGCTGGTGGGCGTTTCCAATTGGAAATGGCTCTGCCGACGCTGCTGCTTCTGGTTGGGGGACGCGTTTTACATGGTGCTGGGCCTTGGGGAGTCGAATGGGAGTCGCTTGGGTGTATTTTTATTCTCTATTTCTTTTTTGCGACATGTTTTTTTTGTTAGTTGTTTATTTAACGCATTTACTTAGCGCTTCACAACTATCGAAAGCAAAATCAACTAATCTTAATGGACACTTTTCACACTGATGCTGACATCTTTGGGCCGCTGCCCTTTTTCCATGTATAAATATACAAATACTCTCATTTTATTTTTGGGCTAATTTACGTGAAGAGCTTTAAAATGCATCGTTTAAATCCTTGGCAGGACAGCAGCTGCTGCTGTTGTTGTTGTTGCTGCTGCTGCTTTCCCCTTTCATATTCATACAGTGTTTTGTTCTGTTAATTTCCTTGGTGTCCTGTTGCCCATGACGACAGCGACAACGACGACGGCGATGGCGATGATGGCGGCGGCGGCGTCGGCGACTGCAACAGCGACAGCTCCATTTGTCGCCATTGTTCTAGCAGCTTTTGTATGTGTGCTAGTGTGGTCTATGTGTATGAGTGTGTGTGTGTGTGTGTGCTATGCAGGTGTTTGCTTTTGTTTTATGGGGCGGTTTTTAGCGCTGATTCTGATTTTGTTCGACTGCCGACTCGACAGGTACTTGGGTTTCATTTTAATTAACAACAAACTAATGACAAATGCACACAGAACTCAGCTCAGCTCAACTCAACTCAACGAAACTTAACGCAATGCTCTAATTCAAATCTTCTTTCAATACTAATTCAATTTAGCTCTAATGACTTGAGCTGCTCTACAAGCTCGCATTAGCTTCACAGACTCACAGACAGAGAGGGAAGGAGAAAGAGATCTAGAGTGGGGCAGGCAGAGGCCTTATAGAGAGGCTCATCTCTGTCTCTGTACTCGTTACCTTTTTTGCCAATTGTCAGTCAACAATTGCAAGTTCTGAACAATGGCGCACGTTTTTCCAGCTCTCTTTTCACTGACTAACTGACTGAGTGACGACTGCAACTGTGCCATACATTATACGAGGGCAGTTCCAAAGTTAACTAAGGCATTTAAATAGCACGATTTTGCTAAGCATTACTCAAACTCAAAATAGAAAAGTATTATTTTTATTTTTTATTTTATTTGATTTAATGTAATTTAAATCTTAACACAATTTAAAGGCTTGTAAAAGTTTTTTAGTTTTAAAGATTTTGCCAGTTAACTTTTATCAAATGTAATAAGAATCATTATGAAAAGTAATTATAATTTATTTATATTCGCATTCCTTTGTATAACACCAAAGTTAATCTTATAAAAAGTTATTTAATTTAATATTCAATCTCGAAGCAATTAAACATTTTTATAAAAATAATCTGTTAATTATCTAGATGCCTTAATGTATAAACAAGACTTTAAAGTTTGAAAGCAATTAACTCCTAGGAGTAAAGTAAAGTAATAAAAATGGCTTTTTTAAGTTTGCCTATTATTTATATTTGTAAATTAATTAGGTAACTTTTTGTGCCACCTTCCAGAATGCATTTGGACCAGGCATTTGGTGCTCTCTATGTACTTGGCTCTGGCCCATTGTCTTTGGCAATGCTTCTGTCCCTATCTGCATCTCTTTTACTGTTAGCCAGCCATTGTTATGACATAGCATACCCTGCAATTCAGTGCAGCATATCAAAGGGTAACCTAAGTTCGATAATAAGTAAATTATTTTAACTGAATTAAGTGAAAGTTAAGCGATTTAAACTTTATTATTTGGAAAACACAATTTCTGTTTTATTTTTTTTATGTTCTAATAGGCAAGGGCATTAGCTTAGTCGTTGATTGGGCTGGTAAAACTCTTAAGCATTCTTTGTTTGTTTTTCGCAATGCATTTGTTTGTTGTTCGTTGTGTGCGTTGTCTGTTTGTCTATTCGCTCGTTGTTGTTTCGTCCGTTTTGTTTGTTTGTCATATTTATCATGGCAGTTGCTTTTGCCATTGCATTCTCTTTGCACTTGCAAATAAATGTTAATGAGTAGTTGAACAAAAACTCGCTGACAATGCAATCTGAGGCCCGTCTTCAGTCGACTGAGTGACTGACTGACTGCCTTTTAAAATGCAACTGAATCAAATGAATAAAATGTGAATGTGAATGTGAATACCAAATACTACTGCAACAACGAGTATTACAATCACGAATATGAGTCCAAGATTGGGATCTTGAGGCAGCTTTAAATGTATGCATTCAAATGCCACAAATCATCGGCAATTCAATGGACTCTAATACCTAAATCGCTGTTGTTGTTACTCCTGTTGTCGACGATGTTGTTGTTGTTATTGTTGCTGTTGATATTGGGGGCAGGTGCTGCCACACATTGCTGCCAACTCATTTCAATGGCGCTTTTTCTAAAGAACCCACACAACAAAGACCCAAAAAAGCGACGATGTCGTTGCCATGTAAATTTTGCACTTTTTGTTGCTCATTAATGTTAATCAAAATGGGGGAAGAAATGGCGAAAGAGCAACATAGCAAGCAACAAAAGGAATACATATTCTTTGCAATACCCTGTATTTTGATGCAAAGAAATAATATAATATAAACGTTGTCAATTTGTTTGCTAGGCACTTATCATAAATCGATAATAAGTATTTCGTTTATATGTCATACATTTGGTTTCAGTTTCTGATTTATTTATCAAAATATATATATTAGAATTATAATATAATAATAATATGAATGCTATTTTAAAATAAAAATGAAATGCATACTTCTCTGTTACCATTCTGATAACTTAATTTAGGTTTACTAAATGGTAAAATAACTAAGTACAATGGGTCATATGAACGATGAGTTGTAAGCTACATATATGGATTTTAAAAAATTTGTTGTATTGCTGTAAAACTTTGTTGTATTACTATATTTATTTGTATGAATTACTTATATTTAGTAAGCTACATTAAGTATTCTCCAAAAAAGAACAATAGAACGCAATAAAACATTCTATTACAATTACAATAAAAATAAGTTGTAATATATGTGAAACTATTTAAAAACAAGTTCTTCAAGACTAAACTACATATTACAGTGGATAAAGATAACTGTCTAACAATAGAATACTAGACAAGTTGTCAATTGTATAGTGATTACTTTGTATTCAATGTGCAAAATCGTTTTCTGGCTTTTTTTTGTGAACACGCTATAAAGAGCCCATAAGTATGCTACATGCTTGTATATAATATCAAGATGTAAGCTAGAAATTTATGGTATTATTTTCAGTGTTTCCCTTTTGCTCACTTTTTTAATTGAACTCCCTATGGCGACCTTTATTTTGCACATATGCCAAGAATAAAACTACCTCTGTGTAAGTTACCCCCGGCTCAGCTTCAGTCGATTGTTGTCCAGATAAACATCGGCTACAATTACATAGGCCACAAAGCAAACAGTTATGCAGAAGGCTCAAATCGATTGAGCAGCAATCGATAAGAATCAATATAAGCGATTGACAACAATAAAAAAGAAAACACACACGATCAACAACCGAGATGCTCATCATTTGGCTGAATGCGTTTAATCCTTGCGAATTGCAAACGACAAACAAGAACTAAACACACACACACACTCATCTATGCAGATACTTTTTTCTTTCTAGGATTTAACGGAACAATGCAACTCGAAAGTTGCACGAAGATTTGCAGCAAACTGATAAGGAAATCTGCCAAAACCAAAAAAAATCAGTTATGACAACGGCGATTGATATGCTCAGATATACATACATACATGTATGTATTCCCTTTGATGTGTGTAAATTGAGAAAAAAAAAGGACAAAGTTCCATTGAGAAAATTCCAACAGAAAGTGTTGCCAAAAATTAAGCGGAATGGAAGAGATATTTTGAATAAATAAATATATTCAAATGTGTTTCATATTCGAGATATCAGACTACATTTTAGAATCGGTTTTCTGGCTGTCTGTCTGTATCTTTTTTTTTTTTTTTTTTGTATTTGTATCTTCTACTATGAACAGGTTAAAAATAATCACATAGCAAGTTGCTCGTCAACGCCCACCTGACTCAGTTGATAAGTGTAAAGAGAGCATCGCATTGAAGTGAGAAACCCTTCAACTTGGGATTTTGTCAACGAGCATTAAAAATTGAAATTCGTAGAAACTGGTTGAAAAGCGCAACAAGATACAAAAAGAGAATGTAAGAAGTGAAAAAAAAAAAAATAGGATAATGCTAGGGATAGATTGTCATTGAGAAGAACGCATGTAATTGACTTTTGTCTGAGCATTTTTCATGTTTCATTCATCGTTTTGTCCAACGAAAAAAGGCGGCAGCAAAGACGAAGACGAAGTCGCTGAGAAAGAGCTGCAACACTGGCTGTGCGACATTTCATTGAGACAACCCCGCATCGCAGACAGTTTGTTGACCAAGTCAGACAGACTGGCGGCGTTGGTCCCTAACGAATCATCTCTCAATGGTCAAACGTCTTCTCTCAATGGCGCAACGTGCGGTGTGAGAAACTCCCTTTCTCTCTCGCTCTCTTTTTCGTTTACTAAGGATATACACCGAAAAAGTGTCAAAATTCCTATAATCCGCTTAAAGGTGTTTTAATGCCAGGCTCTGCTCTGAGCTGCGCTGCTGCGTTGGCCCAGCCGGTCAAACAACTTCTCCTACTCCTACAACATTTCCTTCTGCTTCTCCATCTCCATCTCCCTCTTCCTTTGCTTTTGCCACCTTGTGCCTGTGCCCGTTTCACATGAATGAATTTTCAATTTGCTTCAGTGCATTGTCTTGGCAACGGGCTGCCGCGTCGCGTCCTGCCACATTCAATGTGGCACGTAGGTGTGTTTTTTGTGCGCGTCATTGTCTCTGCCTTTGGACAGAACAATGGCACAGCGGGCAGCAGGCGGCAGGCGGCAAGAGAGACAAGGCAACGACCAGCGACCGACCAGCGGGCAGTGAGCAGTGAGCATTACGAATGGCCGACAGGATAATGCGTGTGCTGCTTCTTGCTGCCAGAAACGGTTACCAATAACACAATAAAGCCAAACAAAAGTGCAGCACAAACGCTTGCCACAGACAAGGTCAAGTGGCTCAGTCTTTAGCCGCAATCTCAGTCGCAGTCTAGCACTTTTCCCATGATGTTGTCTCCTGATATCAGGTCGCCTTTCATGCGGCATCATTTGAATCTTCATCTACATTTAAATCGATCGATCGATCGCCTTTTATTGAATGCTCACCTCCATTAGTTCAACTCCCATGCCCTGAGACAGTGTCCAACTGTTTAATCTGATTGCTGCAACCTCAGCATCTGTAAATGATTTGGCATTTTAGCTGCCAACAACATCCAGAAAAAAGGGAATAAAAAACTGTAAGAAATGAAGAAAATGATATTGATTTAAGGCGAGAGAAGGTAGCTCCTCTCATCAATTGGTCAACGCGACAAGCTGTCTGGTTTGTCTGAGCTGCAATGAGTAAGGTCTTGGCCAGTTCTCAAGGAACTAGATTCCACCTTGATATGGCCAATATTTACAGCTTATATTTTAGAGCTGGGAATTTTGAGACGAAAATAAGATGATTTTCTCATTATATCTTTTATTTACTTTAAGAATTCTATCGCTCTAAGTTTTATTACATTTTATTATTTATTGCAATAGTCAACAATTATTATTACACTCCAAAAAAGAAACAAATTAGTAAATGTTTAGAATAAGCGTAGATCGTTCTAACTATTGAATTAAAACCTTTAATCAGTTGTCAATAATAAAGATTATAAGTTATATATATACTCAGAGTAATATCTGTATAACAAAGTATGTTATGTTAAAGTAGACTATATTGCAAAATTCAATAAAAATTCTACACTAAATTTAACTAGATCTGTGAAGTAATCCTAATTGTGTCTATTTTAAGTTAAATTTGTATTTTTAATTAAATCTGAATATGTATAAGTTTCAATCAAATAAGTCACTTTGAATATTACTTAAAATATTCTATAAATGCTTTAACTTTGACTATGACTATGACTTCTAATCTATTAGTTGATATGAAATTAAATGTAATATTTGAACAGTTACTTTAATACAATAAAAATATATATTAAAATATTAAAAATTTACTTGTTCCTTTATTTTAAGTTCTGTATTCAACTATTCAATTTGAGCAAATATTGAATAACCAATATAAATCTGTCTTTACTCTCTAACCAACTATTACCTTAAATAATATCAAATTTGAGGACTCAATTAACCACCTCGAGTTACTATTAAGTCATAAATTCCAAACTATTTGAATTACCCTGTAAAGTGACTGTATACACTACGTCTGCCATATGTCGGACTAACAAAAGATTTGTTCTTTTAGCAGGATAATTCCCTTTCCTTTTTGCCGCCTGAAATCGGTCCAAAACCGCCAAACAAAAGCTTTCAAATGTGAGCACAAGTCGCAAATCGCAAACGAAATGCAATTCATTTGATTTAATTTCACAGTTTTTGGCGATGCCTATCATAAATTCGCATAAATTATTCGGTTACGCAAAATCGATACGCAAATTTCAGAATATTTTGCAGCGACAGGAGGGAAAGGAAAAATAGAGTTGCGAAAATTGTGAATAGCAAAACGAGACGCATGCTGACAAATGGAAAACATTTGTAACGGCCATTAATCGATGTTGTTATTGTAGCACTAAATGCAAATCGTATAAGCAGGAAGGGTTAGAGAGGGGTGAGCAGGGCACTGGGGAAGGAGATGTGGAAGGGGTAGCTACCTAGAACATTGCTTGTGGGCCTTGCCATTTTAATGAAGCCATTAAAAATTGCTGACATTTGTCGGTTTGTTGGGGCGTTGCCAATAAAATCGTTAAGTTGGTTGAAATTGTAAAATTGGCAAATTTTTTGCCGCACCACGCCCACTTTTTGCTCATGGGAAGATATCTATGGCATATCGATTGTTTTGTATGTGGCTTTATTTGGGGGGTGCGAAAGGGTTACGCATCTTTGTGTCTTGACTTTTTTTTAGCAGACCAAAGTCGCGTGTTGTCCGAATTTCGAACAAAGTTTGGCCATTAAATTTGCCACACCCGAAATTTATAATTGCCAAATGTTGTACGCCCCATTCAGGTTATTTTCTTGTAGCTGTTATAACCGTTACAATTTCTGTGACGAGTGTCAAAAATAGAAAACCGTTAAGGCGCTCACTTGTTACAATAAAAAAAAGAAAAGACTGAAAAACTGGAAACCATGAGACAATGTTGTCACTGCAAAATGGACGCGGAAACATAACGCAAAGTAACATAACGTATCAACTTTAATTTGAATTCAATCAAAAGGGTCTCGCATTCACAGCTCACAATTCATTTTACAGTGTGCAGCATTCGGCATTCAGCATTATTCACTCGATCGCTATTCACAATTCACGGTCACTTTCGCTGGCGAAACAACAATCGACGCTCATCAGCGTCTCCTCCTCTGTTTGGTTGCTCTTGATCTTTAGTTCCTCTTCAAGTCCGGCACAGCTTCAGATTCAGCTTCAAAAGGGCGGCAATTTCATGTCCTTTGATTTGCATACAACAACAGCAGCAACAACAACAGGAACAACTACAACAACAATCAGCACTCTGACCCTTCGGCTCCCCGGCAAAACAAACAAACTTGCTACATTTATGTCGCGCCTCGGAAGTTCATCATCGTCATCATCATCAACATCAACATCACGATCTGAAGCGATCTGAAGATCATCCACATCGTCAATTTACGTCGCGATCTTTGCGCGCGGACGCAGCTGCCCTCGATTTGAACGGTCCTTCAGTCCTTTTCGGTTCGGAATCTTTCATATCATTCGGTCCTTCAGGTCGATTCAGGTTAGTTTCGCGCGCTGTCAGAACCAATCAAGTCGACACTCTTGACACAAAACGATGCGTAACTCTTCGAGAGGTTGGTTGCTTGGTTGGCATGCAACCATGTCGCTGCTAGCAATTCATCAAAGGACCGTGACCAGTGCCCCTAGCTCTGCATCTCTTAGGATCGCTAATTTGCCCACCTCACTATCATCTTCCTTGTCTCTGTCGCTTCATCTCTCTCTCCCTCGCTGTCGCTGTCTCTTTCGAGTGCCTCGCAGCTGTCCAGTCGAGCTAAATAAGACGACAATAGCCAGTCCTAATTGCTGACTAGTCATTGCCTATAATTCAGGGACAGAAAGCTCGAAGGAACTTTATAAACGAGCACTCTATAAAGATGCATTTATGTATATTTATATACTTCATGTATATATTCACAGACTTCGCCAGCTTAAAATCCAATTGGAAATGTCTCCTTTTATTTATAATATATTCAAGATGTTTTGGATAATTAAAAAGGATACAATACGTATTTATTTTTTTAAATGTTATTTCAACGAGTTTTACATTTATTATTTTATTTATCTTTGTATCAACTTATCGCTTCAACTTATATTTCCACCATTACCTAAGTAAATCCTTTAGATACAGTAAAAAAGAATATAATTTGCTGCTTTGAGTTTTTAGTATAATAATCATAGTTTTTCGATCGAATATATAATTTGTGTTAATCTTGATCAGCCTAATTCCTACTATAATTTGTATCATCCTTGAATATAGAATATGTCTTAATCTAAATCTATCAGATTCATTCCTTTTAATACCTTTACCATATTATAATTGTTTCTATATTATATAACTAATATCTTACGAAACATTGAGTAAATTTGCTTCCTTGAGTTATCAATTTAACAATCAGACTTTCCCAATCGTAGTTTCTCATTTTAATTTCAATATCCCCTTGCTTAATTTTTATTTACACCAATACCAAACTACTATTCTTTCTTTCCCGTCTGGACACCTTTTGTTCAACTCCTTTCCCGGTAGTAGAAAAAACAAATGCCAGCTAATTGCAGAGGCAAGCAGCATCCGGGCATTTCTTGATTCATTATCTATCATGTATCGGGCAGAGCAGCGTTGAGTGTTCAACTTTTGAACTCGTTTAAACCTATGAATTTAATTGAATTTAAACTTTAGCCCTAGGTGGACGGTTGGCTGTCAATTGTGGCCCTAGTTTGACCCTTGTCGCATTGTCTTTACCTGGCCGAGAGCAAACCTTTTGGCTGCTGTAAGTTTGCCAACCCTTTTTGTCACCTTTTAATTTGATGAACTCACTTCCGTTCCAGCCTCCCTCCGCCTCCAGTCGCACAAGCCACAAGACACACATCTTTGCAATCGGAATCATGAACTCATGGAATCTAGAATCTAGATCTGTCGAATGCTCAGAATCTGCGATGTCTTATGTTGATCTCTCTTAAGCCGGTCTGTTGCCTTGTCAGTTTTGATTAGTTGAACCACTTCAGGTCGCGTCTTTTCCTGTCCCGTGTGGGAATGCGATGTGAGTCCTTTTACCTGATCGTAATACGAGCGTTGATTTTACCCGATAAGGCTGAACTGTTGTGCAATTCCATATTGCACGTCCGAGAGTTGTTCGAGTTTGAGTTTGAGTTCGAGTTGCGTTGCGTTTTCATAATTTTCACATGACCAAAAGAGCTTAAGATCAAGTTAGCCATCTAAGCTGACAGCTGGCAGCCCCTTATGACAGTTCGCGAAACGCTAATCCCATCATAAGTAAGCTCTCGCTAGCTCGGTTCTTTTGGCCGCTCGTCTCCATTTCAAATTGAATTGAATTTCAATTTCAGTTTTTATTTGTTATTTGTTGTTTGCTTAGAAAGTTTTCCAAACATTGCCAAGTTAATCCCGCTAACCTGTTTTTATCTTTCTCTCCCTCTCTGACCCTATCGCTAGCAGCATTATGCAAATTGCCAAGCAATTTAAAAACTATTTCCTTGAAACACACAGTGGAAAACCTTACTGTGTTCAACTGATGATCAATAATAATCATAATGACAGTTTTAAGTGGGTTAGCCCGGTCCTATTCTACCATTCTTTGCCTTTTGTGCATTTGCATTTATGTAAATCCGACCAATGCAACGCCTTGATGGATAGCTGTCTTGTGTCTGTTGTCTGCCTCTTGGCAGCATCTCCAACTCATCTCATCATCTCTTACATCATACCAAACACACAATATGCAACCTTATATTTGCCTCTTTTCATACTGAATTTTCGTATTCTTTTTGCGCTCAGCTCCTACGGAGCAATCAATCAGCTTAGCGCTCGGCTTCATTATGATTACAACGATTATGGTCTTTGGGACTGGGCCTGGGCCTGAGCCTGGGCTTGTCCTTCGTTCATTCATTCAAACTGAAACCGCATAGATTCTGCATATTCGCATATTTAAATGCATTCAAATGCCAATTTTTATGCCAAGATTGTCAAGATTCTCAATGCCCTAATCCGACTGCCTTTGCTTTGAGGCTTTCTTTCCCTTTGAACCAGCTCCACACAAAGAAATGCCCAAGTAAGTAGTATATAAAAAAGGAATATCTGCCCATTGTTGGACCTTGCCTCTATTAATTCCTTTATAATTTGCGCCTGACTGACCAGCCTGCTACAAAGAGCAGCCCACCTCTTGGACACTTCAACTCCCACACACATAGACACACACACACACTCGCCCTTAGCTTGACAACAAAGTGTAAGAAACTCCAGAGTGTGTTTATTACTAGGCTATGAAAATACCCTACAATTGGCGGACAATTATGGAATTTAATTTATAATATTAATATATCCTTAAAAGAACTCAATTTTTTCAAGTTGACAATGCGTTTTTATATAATTTAATTTAAATGTATAATAAATTGTGAGAAGAAACAAAGTTATAATAAGAAATTTACATTTTCACCAATTTGCATCAAAACATTCTTCTGAATTTCAATACTATGATTAAAACCTTTAAAAAGTTGAACAATTTACAGTAAAGAATACTTATGTTTATATTATTTTAAGTGAGTTGTACAATTTTTAGCTATATAAATACTCCCAGCACTTGTTTTCTCTTTAAAATAAATTATTCCGATAAAATTTTAATATTTGTCGTATGACATAATCGTTTCTTGACTGTTCTAACTAATATACCCATCAATAATATACCTTGGGCGTTACAAACAAAAACATGAAAGTTCCAATAATAAAAAAAATAAAAACGAAAAATATGGAAAAAGGACAAGAGGCCAAGTCCGAGTATTGAAGCAGAGAAAAAAGGAAAACTCAAGCATATGTCCTTTTTTGTGGGCTGAACGCATAAGCCAAGATTTTGCGGGTGTCTTCAGCTTTGGGGGGAGTATATCCTTGAGCTGCAAAGTGGCAACTGATGCGTGTAACTAACTGAATGGTCAGCCACAAATCGGATTAGCACTCGTCCTCAATTCAATTAGGTGACAGTAAAGCTCTGACCAAAAGGTGCAAATTGCCTGTTTAAATGAGAATCGTATTTGTTGGGGCAAAGAGAACGGAAAGGGAAGGGGGCATTCACCCTGTGACAAGGCTGACATTTGGTACCACTAATTGGCCGCATCCTTACGAAGGACACTCGGAGTCGGTCCTTTTCTCAGCCACATAAATTACAAGTTTGCCAATGGGTTGGCATCACAGTTTTTTAGTAGGAAAATTCAATGAAAATTAGCGCATCCCATAAATTGTACCCTAATTTTCGGCACAGCAAACCTAATGATGCCGCAGTCCACAAGGTAGTCATAAAATGCAACTTACAAGCTGAGAAAATGTGTCCGTTAAAAAAAAGGGGATGGGCCCTAGCCCAAAAGACAATCAAAGACTGACCCAAGGGCGGACGTCAGTTGCCTTTAAGGAATTGTCACCAGCAAAGAGAAAAGGATAATAAAAAATACGTAAGAATTACAAAGCAATGAATAAAAGGGTAGGAGAAGCAGATAAACGTGGAAGGAGGGGGTAGGGAGAAGAACGAACTGAAAGCATAGCGAAATTTATGTGTTTATGCTGCATTTCCATGCTTGATCCGAAAGTTTTTCCTTTTGTTTTCGACAATTTGGAAAGCGTTGTCATGAGATACAAGTTTTTGTTGAGTTTTTTTTTTTTTGTCTTCAGCTGCGCTGCAAGCGTTGGCGATGAGAAATTGCTTGAGCCAATAGAACAATGAGAACTTAATAACAAGAGCAACAAATAACAAATAATAATAACAAACAAACAAGAGAAACAACAGCAACAACAACAACAAAAACAGCAACGGGAGAAACGAATATGAAAAATGCAATGCACAACACAAGGCATTTTTTTCGGGGCTTTTCTTTTCTTTTGCCTCTTTTTATTCTGCATCTGTATCTGTCGGCTTAAAGGCGTGAAATACAACAATAACAATAAATATTTGTTGCTTGCTGCTTCTCAGTTTTGGGCATATTTTCATATGCTGTTTAAGTAGTTGTGATTGATGCGCACAGCGCGCGTGTTGAAAGATGCGCGACGAGGCGATTTGTATCTGTAAGATACTCTTGAGGTAACTACATGGGAAAGGGGGGAAAGCTGCTCTGCTGCTTGTTTGGATATGTTTAATATGCACGACTCACACTTCGAGTCTTAGCTGGAGACCCAAATAAACGCTAACAGCAAATTAAGCTATCGATAAGTTATCGACGGCAACTTCTTGGCTAAAAATTGAAAAAGTTGTAAGTAAAAATATGAAATTGTAAAATTAATAATTCTATTTCTTATTAGCAACATTAATTACACTTTGAAAGTAATATTGTCAGCTTCAAGTGAACTTCTGAATGCAATTGAATATTCAAATATAAATCATTTATTACTTGTACTTGATCTTGATCTGATTTCCTGCTTTTGTTAATTGGCCGCAACTTTCAATTGCCAGACGCAGTTATACATTTCCCAAGCTCCTCTATACGTTGGCTGTCATTGTTTTTCCACGCTTTTTCCACTCAGAACTGTCGCATTGATAAATGAGCTTAGCTTGAGGGACAGTTACAATGACAATTGGCTTTTTGTGTAAGTTGCTTATAATTAAAATTTTGGTGGCACAAACAAAAGGGGCAACAAACAACAGCAACTACTTAGAGCCACCGAAAAAGAAACGGCCTGAAAAAGTAGCGAAACGAATGCCACAAAAGCACGAGAGAAAGGCAACAAGCGACAAAAACAACAGTAACAACGAGAACAACAACAAACAGCGAAGCAATCGAATGACAAAAGCCCACAAATCGGATTGCGGCCTGGACCTTTTCAAGCCGTTCAATAACTAAACAACAAACAAATATTTGTCATTTGGACATGTAATACAGCCAACTGCATGTCTAACTGATTGTATCTTTCGCTCCGTAAATGTATCTGTATCTGTATCTGTAACGCTTTTCTATTTCTAGAGACGCGCAACGGTTTCAGCAGCGGTTCTGCAACTTTTGATTTCAATTGCTGTTCTATATAGCGGTCTGGCCACAGCTCAGACTACAGGCTCCCTTCCCCTCCCTTGCTTGCGCAATTAAAAATTTTCAGCGCATTTCTAAAATGCTCTATAAATATCTTTTGATATAGAGATGAACAATCGCCTGTAGCCTATATTTAATCTTTTATATGATAATTTGACTAAATTTCATTCATTTTTATACGATTCAACTGTGTATTATCATTCAATTAATTGAAGCATACTAAAAACATTCAAAATTTCATTTTTCGTATCTAAATTGTGGCTCAGCTTCCCCATTATATATTCCTAATATTCTACTACTTGATTTCCCTCTAAAAAGAAACTTAAGCTCATAATCTTTTCAAAATTTGAATCATTCATTTAATATTTGACTATGATGCAAATTATAAAATATATTGTTCTTATGGCAAATTATTCTCTTTCATATCTATTTTTGTTTAACATAGATTCGATACCATTCAGAACTTCTTTCAATCTCTCTCTGTTTAAAGTATTATTTTTTAAGATATAATAAATTATAATGTTCATTGCAACTCATATTCTTTCATATCAATTTTAGTTTAGATTCAACTCCACATAATAAATTAATTTATTCTCAGATAGCTGACAGTAAGTGTTGCATAAAAAAAAACTTTTACGCACTTTAGTTATTATGTTAAATAATTCAAATATTTTGGATTTTAGTCAACATGTAACAAATCTTTCTCTCTTTTCATTCAGAGTACTTACAAATGATTTTATTTATTTCACTTTTTCCCACACACTTCGTAACTCATGAGTCGCACTAAATGCAAAAACTTCTTATTAGAAGAGCATTCATTAGTCGTTGGGAGCCAATGCTTATTAGCGCTTTTGTATCTTATGCTGACAATTTATTATAACAATTTATTTTCGTTTGTTGACTTTATTGAATTGTTTAATTATTAAGCAATATTTGATTGATTGCGAATTCCATATCATTTGTTGTTATAAACTTATTTATTTTTTTTAAGCTTTCTCGTGCTTCACTTTTGTTGCTGTTATTATTATTGCTGTTGTCGTTGCCGTTGCTGCTGCTATTATTGTTAGTTGTTAGAAAATGATCTTTGTATTTTGGCCTTTTTGTACAATTTTGTCGCTCACACTCATTATTGTTACTTATTATTAAGCATTTCGATCGTTATTTCTCACTTCTTTTTATTTTCTTAGTTGCAGCTTTTGTTATTCCAAACGCTTATTGACCCAATTTCAGTTATATTCGCAATTTACCACATTGAACAGCGGAAACTCATGGCACGCTGCTCGAAAGACAAAAGTGTTCCAGAGGGGAGGGGGCAAAGGGGAACCTGGAAAGAAGGGAGCAGCCATAAATGCAGGCTCTCCACCATTTGGCATTTCCAACTGTGCACATAAATTTTAATCCATGACAAAGTTGCCAACCAACTCGCGGAGCCGCCCAAGTCGCCAACCCGGCGAAATTGACTACAGTTGGATCAACATGCGATATGAACTACAAATGGACACGGTTAGTGTGCTGGAGAGTGGAATGAGAAAGGTGGGGAGCGGCCAGGAATGGGGAACGCACAGGATTGCGGCAGTACTACAATATATCTGAATGCAAGAGGAGAGAAAAAAAGAGGATATAAAACGAAACCATTTTTAACACATTTTTCTAGCTGCTTCTTTTCCTTCCAATTCTTTTTTATTTTGCCTTTTTTTGCTGAGCGCATTGCGCATTTTTACCGCACTTTGGAATCTCAATGGAGCTGCTACTTGTGGCATTGGGGGCGGGGTGCACAGTGTAACTGTGGCTACAATATCTGATTGTTATTGCAAGGAAAAATTGTTGAGATTTCCTAAATTTCCTAAAGATTGCCTATAGCTATTGATATATTATTTAGATACAAGAGAAATCCAAGTACTTGATTTAAAAAATGCATACTATAACGTCAAACACTCTTAAATGTAATTCAGTCTGATTTAATAAATTGCCTATTAAATACATTTCCTGCAGGCACAACGTTATAATGCCCTTTTTTAGTAATCAAGGATTAGTTAAAAATTGGTAAAGTGAGATAATTTTTAATTCTTTTTTTTTCTGATTGCATTATTTCTAAGATTTGATTAAGAATATAAGAAATAAATCAAGAATGTTTATTTTTTTTCAGCAAAAATATTTACAATTTGTTGTTGAATATTTGTTGTTAATATTTTGTTGTATTAATAGTAGGGCGTTTTTTAATCCTGTCTTTTTATTAGCTATAGTTTTATATTATACTATTGTAATATTGTCTGACTTTGTCCATATTTACTACTCTACTCTCAGAAGAGCTCAGTTTTCTGCATGAATCATCCCAGTATGCCAGGACAGAGTCATAATTCAGCTATTTCGCTTTCATTAGCTGATGGTTGGTCAACCAAATGGACAGCAGAGCAGTTACAGTTGTTGTCGTTGTTGGTGTTGCAGCTTTTTTTTTTCTGTAGCTTTTGCTGTTGTTGATGTTGCGAGGAACATTATCCTTTTGGGCGCTGATAGGCGCAACGTATTTGGTTTGGTTTGCTTTCATTTGGTTTTCCCAGTTGTTGTTGTTGCCGGCGCATTGATAAAGTGTGCCATAGCTTGGGGTTAATGTCGTGCCAATGATTTAGCACCTTGTTACAGCGACGCCCCCGAATCCCGTTCCTCCATCAAGCAGATCGACCCAAGACCCGAGAGCAGGCTTAATTGCGCTGATCGCGTGGACAGCGCAAAGCGAACCGTGTTGCAACTTTGATATTGGGGGCCCACCATGGGCGCGTGTCGAATTGGTTTTGTGTGGGTGCGTGCGCTGATTTGTTGTGATAAATAAGTGGCAGCCTATATAAGTAGTTACAGTTGCGCATGCCACAAAGAAAGATAGAGACTGAGAGGGGGAGAGGCTGAGGAGAGCAACGTCTGAGGCATCAACGAATTCGCATAAATTCCCAGCTCTTGTGGATTTTCATTAAAATTTTTTTAGATTTCTTTTGTGGAGCCTTTTAATAAGAACAAACAGGCCGTTGAGTCGGCACAATCGCTTGGCGCCCCATGGTGCCACATATATATGTTATGTATATGCTTTTTGTTGTTGCTGCTGCTGCTGTTGCTGATGTTGATACGGCTGCTGTTAATCCCCCAAAGCCAAAAAGGCAGAAGAACGCGCACATAAAATTTTATTATTTATGGATGGCAACCAGTGCCATATCCTGTGCCATTTATGACACGGCCGAAATTCCAATTGTTTCTGCCGCTCCCGTTGCTGCCGCGTCTTCTCTCCCATCTATTCCCCACACATTCACACTCTCTAGCATCTCTTTCTTCCATTCATTTTGTATTGCTGCTGCTGCCGCTGCTGCTTGTTGTGGTCCTTTGGCTGAGTCAAAAGAACTCTCTGCATCCCATAGGTGTAAAGCATCGCGCGACCGCGCTTTGATTAACCTTAAGCGCATAAATAGTGGATTCAATCAGACCTGCAAGAGCTGCCATTCCATGCCCAATCGACAAGCAACCGGTTTGCCTACACTCAACAAAATTAAAGTCCTGCAATGAAGTAGAGTAGAAAGAATAATTTCGTATTTACAGAAATGTCTGATTGTTACGAAAAATAATTGCAATGAACTTTTGAAGAGCTTAATTTTTGGCTACACCTATTTTAAAATATTTTGTACTGATCATAATCAAAATATAAATAATTAGAATATAATAATTGCATATTTTGAGTTATATAAATTTATTTATAAATGTAAAATTAAAAATAATAACAATAGTAATAAACGCTCTCAAATTATAAGCGATGTTTTTAAGGTAATTTTGATTTTTAAATAAATCGAATTTCTGGATAACTTTTTTATTGGTACAGTAAAAGTAAAACTTATGAAAATAAAACTACTATAGATTAATTTCATACTTTATTTTATATAGTAATCAACACTAAGGAATCCAGTGCAATAATTTATTTTTTTAAATTACGTTTTTAACATTTTAAAAAACTTTCAAGAATCTAAGAGTTATGAATATTTTATGACTGATGATTTGAACAAAATTTAAATTATTTATTGAAATTAAAATTTTACGCAACTACATTAATAAATTTTATGCTGTAAAAGAACCTATTGATTTCTCTCAGTGCATGCCTCATATATGGCCTGGCCTGTGCCCCGCCAGCAACTCATTAGGGTTCGATTCTTCTTTTGGGGGACTTCGTAAGAAACTTTTGCGGCAACGTCATTGTTATTGTTGGACTGAGTTGCACTTTTGTTGCCGTTGTTCTCGTTGTTGTTGCTACAGTTGTTGCTGCTACAGTTTTTCTGTAGTGTAACAAGTTGTGGATGCGCTTTTGTTAGAGTCTTGGAAAAGTAGAAATGAAATGAAAATGTTGTTGCTCTTCTATTGATTATTGCATATTGATTGCTGTGTGGCTCTTTTTTATTGAGGCGAGCAGCGACAAATAAACAAAATAAATGCATTTCCCCCAGACTGCGCTGCACACAGCTAAATTATTGATATGAAAACATTCCAAGAGCTGTCTCTTTCTCTCTCTCTCTCTCTCTATCTCTCTCTCTCTTTCTCTGTCTCTTTCCACACTCGGCGACGACGGTCCACTTGAGATGGAGTCTTATAGTCGCCGACTGGTCTGGCCAGGGCCAGACAGAGTGGAGACCAGACCGGCTGTGGAGCCACCAGCTGTGTGACTGTATGTGTGTGCATGTGTGTGTGAGGCACCTGGAGATCTCCAACTCCAACTTCGACTCCAACTCCAGCTTCAGCTCCACTCGAAACGCATTTCATACAAAGTCATCGTCGCAGTCGCAGTCACAGTCACAGTCGAATGACAGTCGCCACTTTATAAGAGGGGCTGATCAATGGCTGTATCTTTAACCAAGTCTGGAGTTGGCCTGTCTCTTGTGTCTTGTGCCTTGTCTTGCCCTGTCTTGGGGCAATGCATTTTCGTATTGTTTTGATCTGAAATTCGTTGAATTTTGAACAGAATTTTGACAGTTGCCACTCGGTTGCATTTGAAATTCCATGGAACTGTGTGTGTTTTTTTCTCTTGTGCCGATCAAGTTAATTGAGTTATTTGCCCTGACAGCTGATTAGTTGAAGTTGAAGAGGCAAGGGTATAAAGGCGCGGGTGGGGCAATTTCATGGTGCGTGGCAATGTGGCAAAGTGGAAAATTATTGTGCTGCCCCATTAAGTTGCCAGTTGCCATTGTGTGGCATCGACCCACGCAAAATGCGGCCGCTAGTTTGCATGGCACTCAAAATTTCATGCTGCATGCAAATTTCGCGATTTTGTGTATGCAACTGCGCAGGCGTTGTATGCGGCAGCCAACAACATTTTTTTTCCCAGCGATCTGTAGTCAGGATAAAAGATTCAATTACAAGATGCGACTTGATTCGTGTGACTTTTATTTTGAAGAAAGGCAAAGGGAGAGTGGATAGGAAGGCGAGTGGGCCAGACATGTAAACAACAAACGGAACAGAGCGGAAGATGTGGAAGAAAATGCGTTGCAAGAAACCATCAAAATGATGGATGACACTTTGATAGTCAACTTGGAAGTGCGCAATGCACTTCACTTCACATCACAACCGCAAGGAAATTGCCAAACAACAAACAACACAAAAAGGCAAACAGACAGCTGGCTTGCAAAAAACATTTTGTTCGTTTGATACATAGATCTTAGGAGAGCGCAAAAAATCAAAAATAAATTAAAAATCAACAAACAGCAGAAAGCAGACAGACGACACGTCAATGAATTTGAAATGCATGCAAATGTGAGCGGGCCAATTGTCCTCGGGGGTAGGGGGAGTCCTTGCGACAGGACGACGATCCGTGACAATCTTTTGCAATTCGAAGGCAATTCAAATGTCGCACAATTGATCTTTAGGGGTTTCTTTTTCGCAATGATTTGGGTTAGCTGCCAAAACTTATTCGCATTCGTCTTTTCGCTATGGTTGCAATTTCCCATTGTTGTGCAATGAAATTGAATCTTGTGTCGGATATTCGTTTACAATTTGCATATAGATCGACATTGAGATCGCACACACTCGATTGATTTTCAATCGCAAAATCAAATGCATTTCATTTGCAAATTTCATTCATTGCGTAAGTTGATACTTTGAAGGCAGCAAAATATTACTCAACGATCTCAAGTGATGCCTTTTGTGATTTCTTTTCTTATTCATCGCAAGATGCTCATTTCGCAGTAGTTTAAATGGATGTATCATTCCCTAGATGGTTGTCAAGATACTTTAATATGCCTTCTAGTTGAGTACTATCACAATAGTTTTGCAATGGTATCTGATTTCATAATGAATTTTAGACAATTTTTCCATTCCGTTTTTATATGTAATTTTGTATCAAATTCTAGATCTTTCAGCTTATATAAATAAGTTTCACATTAAATAGAGACTTTGAAGTAATTATTTCCATTCATTTGTTATCTAGATATTTTGTACAAAATTTCTTTCAAATTTACCTAAAATATTGTTTCCTTTTTATTTTTCTCATTCAGAGATTTTCTAAATCTTTTAGAAGCTTATATTTTACAGACATTAATTTAATTTAGTTATTAACTCTTTGGAAGTTAATTTAAGTTTTTGTATTCCTTGTACTATATTGGATTGGATATATTGGATACATATATTTTTCTTATTCTTCCCATGCAGTTTTATTTCAGGAAAGTTCTAGATCTCAGCGTATATTTCATTACTTTAATCAGTTATAAGGTTTTATCTATTATTTAACAAATCGAATAAATTTGTCCCAATTATTGTTTTGCTCTTTTAAATGTCTTTATATAAAAACATTTTCTTTATGCAAATTTTGTAATTCATAATTTGCATGCTCGTTAATTTAGTTGTTTGCCGTCGCTGGAGTAATCCAATTTATAATCCTGTTCCCATTTGCAGTTCTATACTAGCCGCATGCCTGTTCCAAATTTTGGCGCGTTTTCTTAATTTTCTGAATTTTCTTTTGCATGTTATTGCAATCAGAGCAACATTGTTTGTCTTCCAACGCAAAAATCAAACCCCTTTCACTATATACCTACATATTTTTTTCGCTAGTCAAATGTTGCACTGATACCAATAAATAAACAACAAAAGAGTTAAATTCAATTGCAGCAGACTCTGTCGCGACCTTTGTCAATCCCCGATCTTCAGACAATTACATGCTTGCAAATTTTCATTTTCGTCGTGTTCAATTATTTTGCACCTTTTGAACCGATCGAAGGATCAGCCGATGCGATCGCATAAACTCAATCAAGTCGAAAACCCAAGATGCGACCCCGTTTCAATCCCTGCTCGACCTACGACCCACTTTCCAAATGCCAGCGCAAAAAAAAATGAAATGAAATGAAATTTGCGTGACCCTTTTTTCGCCAAGAGATGTTTTGAAGGCTCTTCGTTGTATTTTTTTGTCAACCACGCAGGTGAGAGTTCGCAATTTGCGCTGATCTTTCGCAGGGTTGCCCTTCGCAACGCATTGATTTCTTGACGGCATCAACAACAACGAAAACAGCAACAAAAATGGGAGCAAAAGGGTTGCGTCCTTTGACAATCGATTCCCTAACGAATTCCTTGATTTTCTTTAATTTCGTTTTCTTTTGCAATTTTCGGCGTTTTTGCAATGGTTTTGACTGTGAACACATTTCCATAAATCATCTGTTATATGCGAACGTTATTTCGTGTGAAATTTACTCCCTATTTTTCTTTGAAATGCCTCTTTTTAATAGAAAAGGGAATAATAAAAAAGATATTTATAATTATTGATATTATATATACTTTTATAAATTGTAAGGAATTTCTTAATAGATTAAAATAATTTTCTAAGTTTAAATAAAAAAAAATATATTTTTTAAATGTTTTGATTTATGCTCAAATGTAAATAGATGGTTATGAATTTCTTAAAATATTAAATGCAAATAACACTAGGATATTTCTAAGTTAAATAATAAAAATAAAATACTTATTATAACTCTTCATTTATATTCAAAATAATTACAGCTTTATATCTCACACACTTTTTATATAAAAAAGGTTTCTTTGTAGAATTCAAAAATTATATCAAAATAACATATCAAATTAATAGAGAATTCTCTTTTGAATATTAAACGAATAGGTATATAAATAAAAATTCCTTTTATTTCACTATCATTGCTAATAATAATTTGCTTAATTTCACCATGTTAATTGCATACGCCTCTAGACAGATCTCAGGTGAGTAGCGAAATATCGCTGTTGAAATTTCCCACAATTTGCATGCGGCTTTTAATTATACAAATCGCTACTGAGCTGCGGTCATTTAAATCTGGCCGTGGCTAACTGGCTAAGTCCTGTTGCCTGATAAGTAAAAGCCGGCTTAGGCTTAAGCTTACTTACTCCTTCCTTCCTGTGTTTTGATTTCTGCACCAGCTGTGCGAACAACGACATCGAGGCCTGGGAAACTCCGTGTTCACCCACAGCACTAGACCTATCACAGGTGTTGTTGGTTGCCGTTTGTCGTTTGTCGTTTGTAGTTGTCATCGTCATCCTCTCGTTGTCATCCAACGGATCGGTTGACTGTACCTTCGGGCTAGGCTTAACTACCTGTTTGTTGGCTATTGTCTGGCTTTAACTACCTTTTATTTGGGAATTTCCCAAAACAAATGAAAATAAAGTGCAACGCACAACAAAAGTCAAATGCCCTGAGGCACGGGTTCAATTCGTTTCTGGCTGTGTCTCATCATTCTTTTTCTCTCTCTCTCTCTCTCTCTCTCTGTGAATGCGACTGAGTTCGTCACTGATCACTTACCACTGTGTAGGAGGCCATTGTTTTTATACGCTCTCTCTCGCTCTTTGTGTAAGTGATCCTCTTCTGTCTTTTATTTACCTTTCTTTCAGCCCTGTGTCTTTACTTTTGTCTCGCTCTCATTGTGCGTGTTATTCTGACCGCTCAGCTACTTGTATCTTTGCCTCTCCCTTACTCTCACTCGGTGCCCCCTCCGAGTGTCTCCCTCACGTCGCTTGTTGGCGACAGACTGTCTGGCGTGTCGGCGTCAGAGTTCAGCTCGTTTGTCGTTAAGTACCCTACAATAAATACAGGGTATATGCATGCACGTATAATGGGTATATACTTGAATGATTTGAAGTGTTGTTCTATAGCGGTATTCATTAATATTATGGGATTATTGAAATCGTTGTGAGATTTGCTTTTACTATTTCCATTTCAACTAAGCTATGTTGTATACTTTTCTGTTATTGATTTACACATTTCACAAACATAAAGACGAGAATAATATATCAGATTAAGATCGGTGTTTAGCTGAATTCTTTTAAGCATTGGATGTAATTTAAATTGTAAATATGTATTGCACATATGGACTTGGATTTCAACTGAGAATGGGAATTTCATATTGTGCTATATACAGATTATTCGAATTTATTCAAAATCCTATTACTTTTTAAAATTTTCGAGTGCACAAAGTTTAATTTATATGAGTTATTTAATGCGTAGAATAATCAAAATAATAATAATCATTTTTTAAAAGATTTACATGTTTCAAAACTCATTGTATTTACTATTAATTTTATATTTTAAAATCGTTCTATGCATTAGTTTAATTTATTTTGTATTGTCCTTAAACAATATAAGCTGGTGTTGTCAAAATGCTGACAATTTCTTACCAATTCCTTTGGCATTTTATAATTTTCTTTATAGTTATCTCTGGCATATCAAAGTGATCTGAATGGGGATCAAACAAAGGCATCGAAGAGCAGTTGTAATTTCTATTCGAACGACTTTCCTTCACACATTTGGATGACTTTTTGTTAAACTTGCACCCTAACAATTTTGGTTGGGCATTTCCTTTTGTCGGATCGAACCCAAATGACACTCCAATTTGGAGAGGCATTTCCACATTAATAAGCAGCAACACACACACTGGGCATAAAAGCCAACTAAATAAATGTCATAAAAAAGAAGTAGAAAAGAAACAAAAAGAAAATATAGTTGAGGAAAATGCATTTGATGGTTATGGTTGGGGCGCAGTCAAAAGGGAGAAGAAGAAGTCGTTGTCTCTGTGCCGTTGTTCTATTGCATTTTATTCAGTTCTCTCTGCTGTTCTATTCTGTTGTTCTACTGTTTTGTCACACACTGTTCTACGAAAAGCGTGGCCAACAATGGAAATGGATCGTGCATGGTCTAGGCAGCAGCAGACACATAAACTATACCGGACAATGGACGCACATAGAGCACTTCCTTTCGAGACGAGAAGAGAAGAGAAAATGAGGAGAACTACCTGCTGGCTACAGGGTCGCCAGCATGTCTGGCAAGAACAATGGCCAGAGAAGAACTCAGAGAGTCGCCCTGCTGTCTGTTAGATTAGTATAGAATTGCAGATCATTCTGAAATTTCATTTCGTTTCATTCATTGTAATAATCTATTTTCTTTTAAATGCCCAACAATCAGCTAAAGAGGCGGCCATGAAGTGCCAGCAAACGGCAACGACAACGACAACGGCGACAGACTGTCTGCCAGGATCACTGCTTTTCTACTACAAGTATTACAACCATTGTCTGGGCTTAATCATCTTGCGACAACAGTTCACTAAACTGTTTTATATCGATCCACTCAAATAGTAGTATACGCAGTATGCAGATTAATGGGTGTTAGAGGGAGCAAGTGCATTCAGTGCTGACCCTGATCGAGGGAATTGTTTGCTACCCCCTAAGAGGCGAAAAACAAAACAACCCCTCTTGACACAATGTTAGACAATGCAAAAATTAAATCCAAGCTTAGCATAATAAAAATTCAAGCGAGCGTAAAACGCTAATCTCTGCCACAAAAAATGTATCTGTATCTGCATCTCTGGCAGCATCTATCTGTCTCGTATCCATATGTAACTTTAGAGGATCCTGCGTACGAAATTTGTTTATTGGAAAATCTGTGCAGCGATGCATTGCTGTCCAACTGTCAGCTTATATCAACGTTGACAGCAGCCCATCGTCCCAAATACAAGAAGAGAGTCGCAATTGAGAGAGACAGAGACACATTCGGTACAGTTGCGCTTTGTTGGGAGATCAATTAAAACGCTGTCATAATGCGCATTTAGTTGTTGCTAGTGCCATGCTCCACATACATAAATTAATGCCCATTGTAGCCACTTCAGACAATCGTTTCCCTTCTCTATACTTTTTTGGGAATATCAGACGTAATAATGTCGGGGCATATAAAGCGCGAACAAAGCAAAACGATGCGATGACTGCGACTGTTGATTCTCAATGAAAGAAGAAACAACAACAACACAACGCGCAACAAACACAGGCAACGTAACAAAGGCGGCAACACATATTGCGCAGGATATAGATACAAGGACACTCAGCGTATACTTTGCAGGGGTGTGGGGAGGTATACATAGGGAGGGGAGGATAGGGGATTTATGTTTCAACAATTTCAATTGTTTCCTAATGTTTTTGTATTGCGTTTTTGCCATTGTGTTTCGCTATATTTTGAATTGTCTAATATGTCAGACGGGGCGAGAGTTCAAAGATTACAATGTACTCTAAGCATTTAGTATCAAATTCGCTGCCGCTTGTTATCGATAGGTAGTTGTTATCGAACAGCAGCCGTTCCTTTGGCCGTCTGTCCGCTCGTCCATCCATCCATCCGTCCGTAGATGTGGCATTTCAACATTAAAGTGTGAAATTTCAAATGAATTTTGACAAGAAATCATTCGAGGACGCTAATCGCTACTCGTTTTTCTGTGTGTGTGATGCTTCTCGGAAGTCTCGGGTTAAAATTTGGAATTTCCTGTACTTAATAAACCCACTAATAAGGCCAAACAGGCAGGAACACTACCGAGGCATTAGCATTAGGCCAAACAATGGGCTACGCGAGGCATTTAGCTTTTATGCAGGACACGCGTCCTTGCCATAGGAAATACCCGAAAATGCTGCCGATGTGAAAATCTGTTTCTACTTAGTCAAAAGTGCTTTACGATCGACGATCAACGAACGGCGACTGTGAGAAAAGATCACTTTGCCTAATAACTTTAGGTTACAACTACGCCTCACAATCACTCCTACCCGAAGCACTGACTGCTGATCCTTCGCCATCGCCTTCGCCTTTGCCCTCTGCCTTTTCCTCTTCTGACACACTTTTACGATGCCTCTTGGCTGAAATGGGTGTTGTGTATAAGTTTGTCATAAGGTAAGCAACACCCTGGCCCAACTAAATCACACCGGACTAACACGAAGAGAGAGAGAGAGAGAGAGAGAGAGAGTGAAAATTTCAAAGGAAGTAAATTCTGTCCATAACTCAAGGAGGAAATAGAACTCAGAGATTAAAATGCTAATAAAGATTATTCAAAATAAAGTTGCGAACTCAGTGAAAATGGTACTTAGCGATTAATAAAATCTAAAATTCATTAATATAGAATTTTTTAATTGAAAATTATGATTACATAAATAAATGGTATGAAGTGGTATTTACAAAAAAGGTTTTACAAGTATGTTCACAGCAAGAATCTGGTAAATATTCTTAAGTACGGTATATTTTTAATACAATAGTATATCGATATACCAAAAGAGGCCGTTCGGTATCGTGTTTTCTTACTTGTTAACTTTCTAAAATCTAAAAAAAATCAAAATATTTTAGAGAATCTAATAATAATAACAAATAAGTATTATTTTCAATAACTTTCACTTTACACTTTCTGCAATTGTAAGCCGTAATATTTTAGTGTTAAATTCAAATAAATAATAAGTTTCTTACAGTTTATTTGAAAACAACATTTTAATAGCTAGCTCCATAACTTCTGGCCATAATGTGTGTTTTTAGCATTTATGTTTCGATGTCCATTAAAAATACACTTAAGGTGAAAATTCTTAAGAGACACTAAACACTTCTCATATTTGTATAATTAAAGTGCTTTCCGAGCTATTCTATCTATACTTGACTGCATAAAACACACACCATTTCAAGCTTGTATTTTTCCTTCAAGCAAACACCGTAATTTGAAAGATAATTGAAAAGAAAGAGCTCGTAATGAGAGCTAATAATGAGAGAAATATCCTCATTTCATCGACTACTTCAACTATTTAATAACACCTTCCAATGGAATAAAACAAAACTAATGAACGCGCAAGAATTGCAGGAGAGGCTGAACCTGGCAATAAAGCGACTTCTGTAATTTTGAAGCAAAGTAACTTCCTGAACTGAACTGAACTGTTTCACGACAGCCCAAAGAACCGAAACTGAAATTGAAAATATTTTTATGTGGCACTTACTGTTGGCACTTGAGAGGCATAAAAAAAGCCTGCAGCATGCAGCATGCAGCACGTGCAAATGCTGCAGCATTTCTTTTTGTCTTCAGAGAGTCGAGGTCCAAACAAAAGCGCCAACTGCCAACCAGTTGTGGCACAACTGAAGGGCGTTGCATCATTGGTATTGACCATGTTCTGCCTTTGCAGTGTTTGCCAGTGGAACAAAGGCAAAAGAGTCGAAACGCTGTTTTGGTATGCTAACAATATGAGAATTTATATGACAGACTTGTCATATTTTTACAAACGTTATAAATCACCGTTGGCCAAATGAGAGAGGTGTAAGGTTGAGTACAGATCCCTGCTGGATTGCAGATCGTTTCGGTTTCGTTCTCTCTGGCAAAATATGTAAATATTGCTGCAAGGCACGCGATTCTCCGCGATTCTACACGATTCCCCGATTCCGATTCCCCGGCGCAGCGTTTATTACCGTACTGCGTCTGGTCTGGTCTCAGCCAGTTTTATGGTCTTCTCGCGATGCCTTGCGGTGGGTCCTAACAGCACAGCACAGCACAACACAGCAGAACACTTCACTACACTTCAATTCCAAGCTCTCGCATTTCCCTTGAAAAATAAACCCAACTGAAAACTGAAACTAGTACGAAAAATGCAAATTTTCTATTTTGCGCTGTGCGGCACAATTGACAATTGTTTTGTGGTGTGCTTCAAAAGACAGCCCGCCATTTAGGACACTAGACATGAAGATGGGATAGCCTGTGTGTAAAAAGGACAATTGCGTATTTAAAAATGTAATATTTAGTTGAAAGCAATTGTGAATGCGGCCGCAACAATTGAGACAAATGTCGCATTGTCAACGGCTGCCGCATCGAAGTCATATTGGGTGGTCCTCCATTGTCCTGCCCAAGACAAAGAAGCTGCGTCTAAGACGCATTTAGTGGTAAGTGCTCATCAAAACAACAGCGGCAGTCGCTTAACCAGATGGTCCTTTGGTCCTAGACGAATGAGATCCTTTTGGGTTAAATGCAGCGTATGCAAATCGAGTTCCGAGTCCTTGGTTCGTCCACCTGGCAAACATTCAATTAGCACAACGAGTGACGCGTAAAAAAGAATTGCATCGCGCTAATCGTCAATTGCCACTCGACCATGTCGTTGATGCCCAGACTAGGCTCTCCTCTTCCTCTTCCTTCTCCTCCTCCTCCTCGCCCTTCTCCCAGCTCCACACTTGATGGTCGCAGCTTAGCTAGTTGCACGCCGCTTTTAATTACTGCCTCAGCATTATCCTTGCCACTCGTCGCACATTGGCAAATGTTTCCACATGCTTTGGCATTTCCGTTTCCGTTCCGACTTCCGCCTGGCGCCATCCACAACTTGGGTTCATCGTGCCCCATTGTTCAACCCAAAAGTCAAGTGGCGTAAATTAATTACAGCATATGCGTTCCACATAGAAGCTGCTCCCCCTCCATGCTTTCTCTCTCTCTCTCTTCCGCTCTGTGATATCTCTGCCCGCTTTGGGTTTTTGTTTGCGTTTTGCCTGTTCGTCTAATTGCTCCAAATCTCTGGCGATATACGCATATGAATGTTTATAATCCATGTGTTTGGGGCCATTGTTTCACTTTAAAGCACAACAAATTCACATACAAATTAAAATGTTTACATATTGAAAATCATGGCGAAATATTTTAATTGGATATCGCGTTAAAACGTGTCTATTCTACTTTTATGGCGTTGAGTGTAGAATAGAAATATTCAAGTATAAAACATATTAAGTTATTCTGACTTTCTGATACTTTTCAATTAGTTTAAATACTTTTCATAGTATTAAACTTACATTTTAAATATTACTTTTCTTTATTAATAATTTAAGAATTATGTATTAAATTTATGTTATTATTATTATTTTTCAAGTAATAAGTATTTAATTCTTTAAAAATAATATAATTTTTTCTTTGAGTGTAGAAAAGGAGTAATAGCAAAATATTTGAGTAGTCAGCTAAGTAACCAAGCTGATCCTGACACTCAGATTTTTTCAATGAGATTAAATTTTTTTCACTTTTTTAAACGTATATTTCACATAATAAATTTTAAATTTGGAGTTTATTGTTACAAAACTATTTACTTTTAATTATTCTGATTATTAGCAAAGTATAATTTCTAATTACTTACAAATATTTGTATTTTTGCAGAAAAGAACATGAAATTTGTATGAAACTGTAAGAAAATTAATTTGAACTCTATAAAATTCTATTTATCTCAACAATTACTGCAACCAACTTCAGCATTCCGTATTATCATTAGCATTAATTAGCTAACATCATTAGCAAAAGAACTGACCCGCTTTTACAATTGCATTACGTTCTGGACTCGAATCCATTCACACAGCGCTCTCAGATCGCATATCAACTATGAACTAAATGCTGGTAGTCAGATGATCAATATATATTGTGATGGAAACCATGCTAATGATGGGTTTCTTCATATCATTTGATTTTTTCGCCATTGATTTGCTTTTTGTTTGTTTATAAAATCCGTTTTTCTTTTCTAGTTTTTTTTTTATGTTATGTGTGTGCGTATGTGACAAAAGGCGAGCAGCATTGATGCGGGATCAGTTGAGGCTGAAGAGATCATTGATCGTTCATCGGGGATCGTCGTCAATGGTCACTAGTCCCTGACCGTTACGCGTCACACGCTCCAAAAAATTGAATCAGAGTCAATGTTTTATTTTTTCTTCTGCTTTATACATATGTATATAATTTGTTGTATTTTGTTGTTCGATTTGTAACGTGTTTCGATTTTTATGAGTTGGCGCGCCCCCTTCAGACAGTCGCTGCATAAATTTCCGAGAGAGAGAAAGGGCGATAAAACGAGAAAGAGAGAGGTAAGAATCGATCCGAAAAGGTAGCCGTAGCTCCCATAAAATTAACATCTTTGACGCTAAGCTGTGATTTACCTTTGTTTTAATGTCGCCGTCTTTGTGCTCACCACTTGATACAATGCAAATCGCAGTCGAAGTCGATTTCGATATCAAACTCAAGATGATAAAGATGCTGATGATGACGCCTACCTGTCTTGCCGCGCTGCCTTTTTAACTGAATCAAATTGGATTTGCATAAAGCACTAAATATTTTAAATGGTTGAGAAATCTCGGCTAGTTAATGCCATACAGCTGTGGGATACTCAGTGTCGAGTTCAGAGATTAATAAGTTGGCTTAAGGGTAAGATGATAAATTGATTTTCAAGTAGAGTGAAAAGTCAAGTCCTATTTCAACTTAGAAGTGTGACTGTAATATGTTTGTTACCATAGAAGTATTTAACTTTATATTCAAAATTTCATACTAATCGATTTCTAGATAACTTCTTTGCAACAAGTTATTTTTACATTGAAAGTTTTTTTGTAGATTCAACACAAACAGTTCTTTTCAATTCTTTTAATTTTCTAATATCTGCAGCGCTCATTTCAAATATTTATGTATCCTCCACATCTGTAATATGAACTGATTAAAAGTACTTTTGCCAAAAGTCATTCATTTAACAAATTTCCTAATAAGATTATCCAAACTTTAGCTACCATCAAAACACCCTTTACGTACTTTAGCTCCAGGGTATCGAATAGTTTCATGCGTAGGCCAATCAGAGTGAAGAGAGAAGAGACTCGTTTTTGCTGCCAAGTTGAGTTCGCTTCAAGCGTGTAGTTAGCTGGCTAGCTTGACAAAAGTTTGCACGTCTAGAAAAACATGGCAAATCCTTGTTTAACCTTTGAACCCAAGCGGCAGCTATTTAACTTTGGCAAACACATAACATGTCCAAATTTTCGCGCCGCCTCGGGCCACAGGGATTCGACGAAAGACAAACTTTTCGCACACACACAGACATTGAGTAGTAAATGGGCTTGAGAAGGGTTCGGGTTGCAAACGAGTTGAACTGGAATTCGACAGAGATATGGGGCGTCTTAGGGGCAAAGGAAGAGTGGAAGAGATGGAAGAGATGGAAAAGAACAAGGGAAAAAGGGGGCCAATGTGGACGTGTCGCGTATAATCTTCACGCAGAGAGCTCGACTCACTCGCCTGCCGTTGAAAGGATAATGGAACATTGATTATTATTTTGATACCACCACTCAAAGTCTGCAAATTAAGTACGCATTTATCTCAAGTAATTTGGGTTCAAATGTGCGGCAACTGCGGTCAAATTGTTGCACATACTTTTGCTACATGCTGTTTTTTTTTTTCATGCCATTGATGCTGCTTCTGGACTTTAGACTGGTTGCTTGAGAATGACATTAAATATAACATATATCGCATATAAATGGACAGCCAAACTGGCTACGGAGGCTGCTCTCCTCACAGTCTTCGTCTCCTTACCACGCTGGATGGTCACTTTTGTCCACTTCCGTTTCGCGTAGCAAATGGCCCGTCATAGTTTCAATGATAAATGGCCATTCAAAAAGGGAAACAAACAAGTAAGAAAATAAAGAAAACTTTATGCATTCTCTCTGAGGGCTGTCAAAAGTTGGCTAAGGAAGAGCGAAAGAGGCAGGGGGATGGGCAGACGGACTGGCGCTGGGATTTGTTATAATTTGCGATTTGTGTTAATTACTTGTCCATTATTATGAGCCAGGGCAAGGCCAGACGAACCTGCAGCAGTGAGAAAAGAAGCACAGAGAGTGACAGATAGATGTAGAGTGAGACAGAGACAGAGAAGGAGAGAGAAGCTGTAGTGTAGATGTTGGCTTTTATACAGTGTTTATGTATAAGTAGAGTATGGAAGGATAACACTATGAATATAAGTATGAAATGTAATAAAGTATAATTATATGGAAGCATAAAATATAAAGGATATATGTTTGGAGCTATGGGAGCATCCTTGTGGATATTTAAACAAGCAAATAGTTATGATATACATTTATTTCTCAATAAGAAAAGACCAGAATATTTAATTAATTTATTTAGAAAACTAAACTAAACTATTCCATTTTAATTTTTTTTTTTTTTTTTTTTTTTTTTTAGTTTTATTGGATTTGTGATTGAAGCCAGCAACGATAAAGCCCATCTAGTAAATTCTAAATTAATATATGTCATTTATTAGATTATATATGTTAATCAGCTATTAGTACTATCAATGAAGTTTTTCTCAAAAACGTTTGAGCTTTTAAATTCTATTAACTGTGTTTCAATGTATGTAAATTATATTTATAAGTGTAATTATATTTTTTTAAAAACGACCTCCACTAAACTGTAACCAACCTTAATTAGCAGTCTGATTAAATTTTCAGCGCAGTGTATCATATTTTCTCCTTATACTTTCGAAAGCTTGCACTAATGAGGTTACGACTTAATCCCGATCAGACAATCACAACATTTACGTTCAATTTTTCACATGTTAATAGATCTATCTTAATACTATTATAGTTACTATAGACTTTCGGCTACTTGAGAGCCAACAAAATGGCGGCACGCACAATCAATCTCTGGCATCCACGATCGATTGTGCGCAGTTTGTTATGCATAATGCTAGACAGAGGTATAGACAGAGCAGTGGTGTATATATCTCAATAAGCACCTTTTGAAAAGTCACCTTTCTCTAAATGAGACAAATGCCAATGGCGGAGACAAATGCCGAGCAACGGTTTCACCGTCGCCAAACAAAAGCACGTGCCACTTGAGAGAGGCCAAAAGACATTGGAGTCAAACCCAAAACAGAAATCCAAGCACAATCTCAAAAACCCAACCCAACCCCAGCTCTAGTTATACATACATACACAGATCCGGACAGGGCACTTGGTTGGCTTTTTTCTCTATCTATATATTTTTTATTTTAATTTGACGCAATTGTTATAGCATCGATTTGAAATGATTTGAATTGGGTGACCCTAAAGAATTTACACAATTAATGTCAAAAATGCGACTCAACTTGATTTTAAAGCCCTTTCAAATGTCACTGGCCATGTCAAAAGACTGGCCGCCATTCATGCCAAATAACCATATGTATTCGTTTTCTCTATGCATATGAGTGTGTGTTTGTGTGTATTGTACTCCATTGGCTACTGCAAATGGCTACCAGTTAAGATTATTTCAGATTATGAAGAGCGATATTGAGTTGCTTCTGAACGGAGCTTTGCCAAACTAATTAATCCTGGATAAGAAACTAGTCAACTCTGTATTTTTTTTATTTCAACTTTTGAATAAAAGCTTATCAAAGATCTTGAAATACTTTTTTATTTTATATAAAATACATTAATTTTAAAGTATAATGAAGTCTCTTTTGGCTGGACATTCATCACCAAAGAAAGTGTTCGCCTAAAAGACGTTAAATTGATCTAAAAACTATAACAAATATTATTAAAAGTGTTTGAAAGTGTTTGTTGAAAGGGTTTTATATACATTGCAGTGAAACTAAACACATTATTAAATATACTATAAGATTGTATTTAGTTTTATTTATATTTATAAATTGTTAAATGAAAACTAATATTTTCAAAATAACTAAAAAATAATATTAATATACATAATTTCATTGAAATTATCACATTAAAATACATTTCAAAAATATCTTTAATGAAATTAAAATATTTTTATTAGGTTAACCTAAATTTTTATTTATTTTAATAATATTGAAGTCCATTTCGAATTGGTGCTTAGCTTTTCATCCAACACATTTAATAACATTAAAATAGATTGAACATTTGTAACACTCCATTTAAATTATACAAATTTGTAAAATGGAAAACCAGTCGAATGGAGAGCATCAACAGATGAAGTCATCCATTTGGAGGCAATTCAAGTTTCAATAAAGGCTTAAGACTTAAGTTCAAATTAAGTTTATAATTGACTTTTGTTGTCTATTCTTTTCTGGGCAATGCTGCTCTTTAGGTTGTATGTGCCAGATCCAATTAATCATAATTCATTATATGTTTTTGACATTTTCCACGGTTTGGGAGCACTGTTGTGGAAACTAATAAAGATGTCATTGGTAGACAATCGACACGACACGGTTGCAACCAGAATACCCTCCAAGACATACATATGTGTCTCTTGCCTCTCGATAAAAATGCTTTACGAGTATTTGTAACCAAAGCAATTCATAATTTTCATAATTTACGCTTTGTTTGGCAAACATTTTGGCGCCTGCATTCGAATTTTCCGGGGTGTCTTAACGTTTTCCCTAAGAAGCAATGCGGTTCCTTACATAACTCAATTTTACGACTAGAAGTTACCTTCCCAATAAATCATATAAAACCTAAGCAGCCCGAGAGGGAGTGAGAGAGAAGGAGAGTTCTTTGAGCAGAGAAATCGAGAGAGAGAGAGAGAGCCAGCCAGATTCATAATTAATTTTTAATGCTTGACTGGATCTGCACTTTTTACAGAATTTTGATTTATTGCACAATCGAAAAGTAAAAAAAAAAACGAATCTTATACAAGTAAGTATACATTTTTTTGTTCATTTCAATTTTTTTTTATTCAGTTTCACTTGAAATGTTTCGAGTGCATTTGGCGCAAGTTGAAGCCGTTTAATGCCCGCGCAATTTCATATTGTAATTGCAAAGTGAAATGTCATTATATGTATAATACTATTGCATTTTGTAGCTATTGAAGCAGCAGTCAAGTGGCTTCGACCTGGATGAAAAGGGGCATGCAACACAGCATACAGTATACAGCATACAGCACACAGCACAGCGCAGAGCACAACAGCTGGCCGCACGCCAATTCAAGTGCGGCAACTTCAGTTTTTCAACTCAAAAATCAAAACTCTGACTTCATTTCGATTGCCGTCGGCAACAGTCAGCTTTGACTCACTGTAAGCTGTTGATATTGCTGGACTGAGTGCATGTATGTATATGTGAGTGTGTGAGTGTGCATGTGTGTGGCACACCTTGTTGATGCTTTCTTTAGCTAACTGTCAGCTGTGGCTAATTAAATGAAAGCACCACAAGTGCTGCAACTCTCGCTAGTTGCATGGCTGACTCGACTCATTCTCTCTCTCTCTCTTTCTCTGATTCTCTTTCTCTCTCCAATTCGCTAACTGAGTCTCAGTTACAGTCTCAGGAAGCTGTTCACGCTCCTGCGAGCGCATAATTCTCAATGGCTACAATTGCCACGAGGGTTTTGTAGGCGTATGACATATGTGTGTGTTTGTGCTTGGCGACTTTGGATGGAGCCACAGCTCGACAACACCTGCCGATAATGCTCCATGTGTTGGGGTAGACACGTATAGCCAGTGGCCTCCAATTTTTGCAGTCTAGACTATTCGCGCATGGGGTTGAATATGTTTATAGTGCAGTAATGTTTTAATAAATTAAATTACAAAAAAAAAAATTGGCTAATAATAATATAGAGTCGGATCTGCTGGACTGTGAGGAATTATCATTTTAATATTCTAAAATAATATACCACAATAATAATTAAATAAACTGAAATATATATTTGATAATTTATGGGGTGCCTTCTTCCGCTTCTTACAGATAAAGTTATACTATATTAATTATAGAGAATATACAAATTAAAACAAAATGTTATATCATAGAATTTATTTTCAAACAATTGAAAGAAATTTCTAATAAGTTTTTAAAATTATTTAAAAAGCTTCACAACCTTTTGGTTGAATAACAAATTGAAGAGAAATGTCAGAAATCAATATTAAATACGATAAGCAAATGTTTGAGCTGTGATTGGGAGAAACGTGGCAACAATTCACGAATTGTGCATAAGTTTTGTGTTATGTCTTTCGTTGTATGTTGCTAAATATTGTTTATTTGTTTCGCTCGCAATTCAAATATTAAAAGTGTCAATTGTCGGATACATTACCTTTTATTTAGCGCCAATAAGCGATGAAGATTTCCCTCATCAATTTGTAACTTTTGTATTATAGTTTAATCTTTTCAAACTCTAAAGTGTATGTTTTCCATTTGACCTGACGCGCTTAAAAGTAATGCATTTGCAAAATAGCTCAATTACATTGCATGAAAAGTGTTTGGACTGCTAGCAAAGCCCTTGGAATTTAAGCTCATTCTTTAGCCAATTTTGCGGATTGTTTGCGCTTAGGTATAGCCATCTATTGAATTGAGTATTCTGTCCGTCTAAGGATAACACAGCTGCCCTTTTGCACTGGCGAACTTCCTGCACTTTTCACAACCCACAACAGCTGTTGTGAATGGCGAGATCCTTGCTTGCCGAAAAATATGCTCGTCCTTCACCATGAATGAATGTGGCTATGAGTACACTCGTATTTTCATAGCGCGCGATGCCGCCACTCAATTATCGTTTTTTTCTATTTTTTCGTTTCATTTTTTTATATTCGGGAAATCTGACCCCGCGCATAAAAATGCGTTTCGTTTTTTTGTTGCTTTTGTAATTGTTATTTTTCGCGCACACTTAAACCTAATGAATAAATAACATTAAACACGCTCTAATGGGCGCGCGATTTTTGGTCGAGTGGATGGATGGTGGATGGAGGAGAGGAGAGGAGAGGCGAGGAGGTGAATATGAGCAGGAGGAAGGGTGGGAAAAGCGGCGCAAAACATTTTCATTGTGCGATCCCGTTAAGTGGGTGCAATTGAGTCCAAGTCTAGAGCCAACGGATCCAAGGCGTAGCCTTCCATTGCTTTATTATCCTGTGAGAACATATTTTCGAATTGCAATCGAATGGAAACAGGCATCAGTAGCCGAAGTTGAGCTTTGAGATACCCTGTACTAATCGTTATCCGATTTTGGAAAAGATCTTGAAATATAAGTACTTTTTTAGCCATTTCGAGAACAAATTAATAATATATAAAGTGAACCACAATATCTGATAAAGATTATAAATGAGACCTTTACTATCTATTTTATATTTATTACTAAACAGTTATGTTAATTATTAGTTTTAAAATGCATTTGCATAGATTTTTAATATAACTTTTATATAATAATTTGTTAAGTCAATAACACATTATGAAACTCCCTTTTACAGGGTATCCAAAGAAACGAAATAATGTAACTTGCACTCCACGAATTGATATTGAGACTGCTGGCAATCAATGGCCATGTGAACAATTGTTGCCACAATAACGAATTGTCGTTGCCAATGGAGTAAAGTATAACCAAACTGAGTAAAAATCGATGCTAATTGGCAACGCTAACTGTGATCTTCATAGACGAATATAATGCGATTCATGGATCGGCAACAATATGGAAAATTTTAAATGCAATAATCAACATTATCAAAACGAACAACAGCGAAAATGATTGACGCGCCGAGCAAAAACGAATCGCAGATACTCTTCTTTTTTTAGAAGTAAACTATTGTGAATTGACTCCTAAAATAGATTTCAGTTTTTTTTCTCACTATTTGTATTCATTCTAGCATGCGGTCATGGTTGAGCGTTTTTGTGCAAAAGAGATTTCATGATAATTAGCAGGTTTAGCACAAGGCACCGACCAACAAGCCAATGGGAAAGAGAAGTCACGCTAAATACCAGCTGATCAATTGATAGAAAATTGATAGAAAAAGTTATGTGAACTGTGAGGCAAATTAGGCATACGATGGTAATAAACATAAAGTCGAAAGATAACCGAAAGCCAACAAATGAACTTACAAATTGGCCCATAAACACCAGGGCCAAAATGAATTAGAAGAGTCACCAAAGAATACAAAAAAAAAAAAAACGTGAAAAGCTGATGAGAAACGAAAAGAATGGAAAACCAACCGCAAAACTAAAGCTAAGCAAACGCCTCTTCTGGTCTCTGGTCTGATCTGGTTAATTTCGATGCCGCGATAAACATGAAATTAGCCCCTGCAACTGACAGAAAAAGAATACACTAAGATACAAGGACACTGAAGGCAACTGTTTGCCGATTAGCCCCGACTGATAGTGGAGTGGCCATGCGGATGAGAACTCAACCAACTGATGGCTGACACAGATAAGTGCAGCTGAGCTAAGCCAAGCCAAGTCGAGTTGAGTTCCTCTCAAGTGGGCAGCAATTAGGGGTTGCAATTGCTGCCCGGAAATCGTCCTTGACAACAATCCGCACAACTCACGCCCCAAAATCAGAGTACAACAAATACAAAAAATCAAAGAGAGACAAAAAACGTAAAAAAAAACGCATCAAAGTGTAAATAAATTTATTAAATGCGTTCGACTGTCTAACAAAAATAGACAATGATGTTTTTTTTCGCACCATTTGAGAAAGGAAAATAAATACAGGAAATGGGAATCATTTATGACAATACATTAATATTAGGAAAGTAGTCGATATAAATTGTCAGTTCTCAAACAAAATATATGTTGATCGCATACTAAAAGATAGTTTGGCAAACGGCAATAATATAATTATATAAGTAATTATACATTATGTTAGGAAAGTAATCGATATAAATTGTCAGCTCTCAAAAAAAATATTTGTTGATCACATACTAAAAGATAGTTTGGAAATCGGCAATAATATAATTATATAGTGACATAAGTACATGCTATGCATCGCTACTTTGTCAACTCCAACTCAAATTTCTAAGAAAACAAGCAAGACATAAGCGACCGCTAGATCGTGTTGCAATAGCATGCGCATAACTGAAAAATGCTGACATGCACTTGTGTAGCAGGGCCCAAGTAGGTTCGAGAATGTATAAGTCGGTCCAACAATGTAAGTTAGTCTTTAGCTGATTATTGAACTATAAACACGTCTTGTAATAAACACTTCTTGTAAAAAAAATACATTGATTTAAAACAATAAAGAACTTAACTGAACTTTAGTTGTATTCAATTTATTATTTAAACTCAATTTTCAGTGTTGACCTTAGGCTTATTGCCCGGTCATTCAATCGACTCGCGAACGAAAATATTAAATTCGTAAGTATATAAGTTACTTTATGGAATTTATGCCTGACCAACTTCGATTTGCTTACTTAGCTAAGGGATGCAATTTTCATCTGCAATTTATTCGATTGTCAATCACTCAGTCAGTCCATCAAAACCTTTACATCACGTGTAATCTGTTGGAATCGGTTCTTTTCTGCTTCTCTGCACAAATTCTTGTTTTTTTTTTTATGATTCTATCAAACGTGAACGTTAAAAAAGTACAAAACCAACAACTGGAAGAGATCATAAATACACAAAGGCCACGTATTTTGTTAGGCCACGTTCGCATAATGGGTAATTGTTTCAATTTAATTGTATTGTTTAACCCCCATTCCCTTTACAAATATGCTGTAAATACTTGCGAGTTTATCTGTATCAAAATATACAAGCACACACAACTCAGTGACGTCGACATCCGATGTGTACATATCGTATGCGTATTTATATACCATAGATATATGTGTATACTATATTTTTGTAGGTAGCGACACACCTGTGCAATCGCCAATTGGAGCTATAAGTGACGCAGTTTCAATTTGGATTGCCCCGCTTCATTGCGTAATTTGTGGAACGGCTGAATTAACCGACTCGAACCGGCTTCGTAAAAAGTTCATTTTTAAATTGCTATGAATTTTGTAAATTTTTAACTGCTGTTGCAGCTTCAACGGGATTTTCTGAGTGTTGACACAAGTTTGGATAGAAGCTATATAGATAAATATTGATTTTAGTGGTAAATATATAACTAAGTTGTAGCATATTTTAATGTTTAACAATTTCACCTAATATTTTTATTATTATAAGCTTACAACTTATGAATATACTTTAACAGCAGCATTTTTATTAAAAAGAATTACTCATTGTTTGTATCAAGAGTTTTATAATTCTCTTTCAATTATTTGTAAGAAAAATATAAATTAAATATTACGTAACTATCGGTATATTTTAGTACCATTTTTAGAAATATTAATTTGTTATATTTTAGGAATAATACAGCTTTAAAAATAATATGAGTTGTAGCTTTCTGAATTGCTTATTATTAAATTCTTAGGTCATTGTACTTAAAAGTCACTCAACTTACAAGTTTTCTGTGGAGAGCCAATAATAATATTTTAATTAAAAACAAATTCTCAAATTAAACGATATTTTTGCAGTTTTGTACAAATTGTTGATCTTAGAAAACCAGAAAAGAAAAATATCAAATTGAATATAATAATTTTTAAAATTAATAATGAGAAATATGATTACCATCACTTCATTCTTTAATCTTTCTATAAGTTTAAATATATATATATATATATATATTATACCCAAAATATTCTGGTTTAAATTTAAACTGAGAATCGCCTCAATAATAAAAAAAACCATTTGAAAAAATGGCAACGTCTTCTTTTCTTTTTGTTACATTCCACATGTAAACTCGAAATTCAGCGAAAAATGTCTCGACGGTTTTTCAGCGTGGCATTTTTGGAACGATGTTTGCATGGATGGCCCATTCAAATTGAGCACTGAGCACTCTCATCCCATGGGCTAAGTGTAGTCAGGCTGTCAGCACCCAAAATGGGCCAAATGGTCGTCGCATGTCTGTTGCTCCTTTTTGTGACAGTTTCGAGTCCTTTTTGCTGCTGTTGCTGCTGCTGCCGGCGCTTTGCATTGTTGTGTGCATTGGACGTCGTGTCGCGAGAGTAAAAGTTGCCAATTTGCTGTTCACTTTTCGTGAGGATCGTTATTCGATTTGTGGAATCTGAATCTACCCAATATTCGCACAATGTTTTGTCTAATAAATTCCAAAACACTAAACTTCCGTCACATCATAAATCAAAGCACCAAAAAAAAAAAAAAGAAAGAAGAAATCAAAGGCCGCCACATGATTTGATAAGGGCTGCGGCTGCAACGAAGCGAGATAGACATAGAGAGGGGGTAGAGAGAGAGGTAGAGATTCTGGACTGGCTACCCTCATAACACAATGAATTAACGTAATTATGTTCGCATGTGTATAAATGACGAGGTTTTTGTATCAAAATTTGCAATGGTGTCGAGCGTAAACAAAAACAACACAAAACAAGCGAAAAGAAATCAAACAATGAAGCGAAAATGAAACACAGCCAAACAGAGAGACAGAAAAACACCTTTTGCGCTGGACATGGACACATATCGATGCGCAAATAAAACATAATGAACCTTAATGATATAGCCAGAGCAGAGCACCCCAGACAGATATTGAGAGCTGAGTTATACGGGGTGGGGCACATTGAAATTCGTTCAATCGATCTATCGACGTCGATCGTTCGTTGATATACGAGCTTGTACTTCTATGATTGTGCTAAACAACAAAACCAATCGAGTGTTAAGCGGGCCAGCAACAATAATAACAACAACAACAACAACTATTGAGTGGAAAACTCGTTCAGCCCTATGAATTAAATGTTCAAACAAAACAAAGTCTACAAATGGCCAAGACAAACAGTGTAAGGCGACTTTGCTGCTGCTCTTGTTGTTACTGCTCATTTGCATATTGCAGTTGCCGCAGTACTTGAAACGTTTACGTGTATGTGCCTCAGTTGCATTTAGCAGTTGCCACATCAGCGACAAGATCCAGTTGACGCCGCCACAGCTGATTAGAAGCCAATCGAGCCCAAAAGCGCAACTCGCGCTCTGTTTGCCATCATTTAGTGGCAGCCAGTCAAGTCAAATAAGACACTGAGGCAGCAAAGAGAAGAAATCTGTGATAGGAGACTAAGAAATACCCTTAAATATAGTTTCAGAAAACTGAAAACCGTGTAACATATTTTGGAGAGCTAAGAATCAAAATAAATTTCTGAATAAAATATTTTGGAGAGCTAAGAATCCGAATATTTATTTATTATTTTATTATTTATTATATAAATTTTAAATTTTTAATGGAATATTTATATTAGAACCCGAATAAAATACTTTGGAGTGCTAAGAATGCGAATTTTTATATATTGAATATGTTAATAAATAAATACATTTTCAGCTCATTAAATTTCCAACTATTTGAACTGTAGACTCCATAGAAAAGTTAGTTCTCTTCTCAGCAAACCTTCTCACATATTTATTATCATCTCTCCTCTTAGGGTATTCTACCTTGTTGCATTCTTCTTTGCACAGTAAGTGTAGCGCCATCCAGCTGCCTCCTACAAACAGATGCAACTAGATATAGAAATATTACCAAACAGTAGTTGAACATTGTCCGATGGCGTTGAACGTCTGTCTGGCTGGCAACGTTTAGTTCTCTGTTAATTGATTGTTCACATTTTTGATGGTTTTAGGTATTTGATTTTTGCCTGATTCTGTGTATGCTGTGTGCTGTACTATTACCGAGGAATTTGTCGCATCGTCGTGTTTGAGGCATTCTTTTAATTAACAGTCCAGGCGCAAGGATATTTCTCAATTGACTTTGTCGCGACAGATCAATGTTTGTCCACAGCCTCTGTCTGGACACAAGGCAAACGACTGCACAGCACAATTCCTGGTAATCACATGCTTGGCTGACAAGTGAAAAACTGAGTGTACAGATCAAATTATGCAATCCACTTTTGTTTTACAAAATCGAAAGTAAGTAAATAAAGCAAATTTGTAGTGAATTGGAGGTACAAGAAGTGATGAATTGTCGACCCTTTAAAAGAATACATCACTTAATGCTATACAAATACATTTCTTTTGTTATAATAGAAAGAGGTAATTAAACTAATTTAAAAAATTTCCTTTGTTATTGTACTTACATAAGTTTTTTATATTCCATTTATTCAATTTTGTTTTCAAACATTTGAAAAACAATTTTTTGTCTAACTACTTTCCAACATTGTTTTGCAAAATATTAAAAATCAAAGGGCAAAGAAAGTTTATTATTGAGAAAGCCATGCTATGATGTGAATAAATAAATAAATAACACTATACTGTAAAAGTATTAATTATATGCATTCTATATGTTTCAAACAGACAGTAAGTTGGATTTTTATTTACAATAACGGAAGTAACAAAATACTTTTAACAGTCACAAAATCTAGTGTGGCGAAATTAATAATTTGGCCTCGTTTAAACTAAAACTTTCTTTGAAAATTTACTGTAGTACGCTCAACCTTCAAACGTGATAGTAAATTCTTTTGAAAATAATATTTAAAATGCCAATATTACAGTTAACACCGCTTTAATTACTTTTCTATTGAACATTCTTGTTATGTTTATGCAAAGTTTGATCTACAAATTCACAAAACGTTTAACAAATTTCTAACGTCTTTTGTAAAACTGTGATTCCAGCGTTTTACAAATGCTATCGCTTACAATAAGTAACGAATGTGGCCAAATTATTTGACCTATACCACACCCATTTATGCCACTAGCCCTAACCGAAATTGGGTCGCCAATGGGTCCCAACCTTATAGAAGCAGTGGAGCCATTTGATTCTATACATAATTATTGGAACGTAACATTTGTCACAGATGAGGAGTAAGAAGAAGCGAAAGTGACGCCCAGTTTGAGGCGCAGTTGGTAACATTACTCGTATGGTTATTGTTAACTTGGCCCAGCCCATGGCGTGCCAGAATGCAACTAGCGAATTTGTTGTGACAAAATGCAATTAATAGTCGTGATTCTGGACGAGATCAGTACAGTTTGATTAACGCTAATTGCTGCCTGGCTTTTACGCTGTGCAGTTACAGTTACCCAAGTACATCAAGAGCGCAAGTGCCGCCAAACACAGTTTTGGATTGGTAAAAAAAAAAAACAAAATAAATATAGTGAGTGCTGCTAATGAATGAACCTTGTGTGTTGCCTCTGGGGGCATCATCGCCATCGTCATCGTCATCGTTGTTGTTATTACTTCATTAAAAGCGCATTAATAGCGATGCCGACTGCTCTTCACTTGTTCGCTCTTCGATTTGTTTAAATCAATAATGAAAACAAGCTACACACACCAACAAAACAAAAAAAAAAACGAGCTTGAAAAAAAAAGTAAAACAACAATGAGCACTTTTTTTCTGGTCAAGAAATGCCGATCCCATCCCGTACCACTCGCACAATGCCGATAAATTAGAAAATAATGCGAGTCCATTGTTCGATTGCTTTGTTTCATTTAAGCGCTTTTGTTGTTCATCGAGAGCTTCGAACTCGCCACTCGGCGGACCTGTGAGCCCTGAGCTGCGAGCTCTGAGAGCTTCTCCCCTTCTACCCCCTTTCAGACCCGGCATAATCCCCGACCCTGACCACTGCCCCATTCACCTCCACACTCTGATGGCTGATGGGAAGCAAAACACACACAAATATTATACAACACATCTCTGAGCTATTCTAATGCCCTTTCAATAATGTGGGATTATTCTAATAAAAATTGATGCAAGCACAGGTTCCAAGTGGAAACAATGTTTTTAACTAAATATTTATTAGATTAACTTGTTTTTAGTAGTTTTCATTGCTTTGTGTTATGGATAATGCAAAAAAACAAGCTCAAGAAACTGAAAAATTAGTTACGACACTTTAATGATATTTTTAAATTTCTCTTTGAGGTATTCTTAAATTTAAAATAAACCATAAAACTTATATAGTTCTTTAGTTGTACAGTAAATGCAAGTAAAGTATTCATATAAAAGTATAAATTATATTGAACCACTAAAACTGAATTTTATTTTTACATACATTCTTGACTTCATTATAGAATAAATTAAATCTTTACATACAACCTTTATAGTTGTAAAATTGTACAGTAAATGCGAGTAAAGTATTCAAAATTTGTGTGGAGAAAAAGTAAGAAATAAAAGAATAAATTATATTGAAGTCTTCAAATTTAATTTAATATACTTTACTTTATAGCATACATTTTAAATTCGAAATGAATTAAAAATTTGATTATGACAACATTCTGGAATGTGTTTCCCATAAGAGTATCTCCGTATTCGCCTGAGAGCATTAACATATTTTGAAGCTTGTATCTTTTATTTAACTAGTCCCAGTGTCTTTGGGGCTACACGTTTCTTGAATGAAGCTGATTACTCAAATTTTGCTTTGTTTACGATTCGTCAAGGCATTGATGAGGCATAGAGGCGAGACAATAAGTGTGAGAAAGAGACAGAACTGTGTTCGCCAAGTTAACGCCAAAATGTTATTAAATATTATTAGTGATCAACAATGGGCAACAATTATGTGGGCACCTTCTCTGCTCGCATTTGAGCTCTTCTCTCTTGTGTATCGGCGGGTATATATATAGTAGTGTTATGGTGTCTGTTCTGTTGTCATTGTTTGCTGAGATTTGCTCAGGTCCAGTTACAGTTATAATCCCTAAGCTATTGCCAGTTACAACAGTTACAAACAGCTGTGGCGTTTAACCCATTGATGAGATCAAACCAACAAGACAGTCAGACAGACACACAGACAACCCAGTTATCAATAAAAAGTATTTCTATATCTGTTTCTATTTCTATTTCTGTTGCTGCTGTTGCTGCTGTTTCCATTGCTTTCTAACTGCTTTCTTTTTGGATTGTCGCAGCAGCTGGCGCTCTGCAACATCGACAACGGTCTCTGTCCATTGTGAGACGAATGTATGGTATTATCAGACCCTTCTCCAACTCCAACCATGCTCAACTCTATTTAGCTCCTCTCTGCTCGGCTCTGCTCGATTCTCCCCTCTCTGTCCAGTAGCTGTACGGGTTATTTGTTTGGGCCAGTTGCGGGTAAGCAGTTTAGACTGCCTGTTGTCTGCTTGCATTTCCGTTTATGTGTTGCCAAAAAATGTAAACAGTTTGCATTGTGCGTAATCCCCGCCAGCTTTGAGGCTCAATTGCGTTATGTAATCTCTTCCCCCCTCGAGTCGAGCAAACGAGGAGTTAATTATGTCATAATAGCAAAGATCTCGATTGTCGACTACACGAGTTCTCTTCTCTGTTTCTCTCTCTCTCTCTCTCTCTCTTTCTCTCAAATTGCGGCAGTTGTTTCGATGGCCAGCACACGACGTTCCATTGGAGCCGCAGCTGTGGCTCGAGTTCTCGATGTTAACAGATTGTGATACAGCTCTAGGCTCTTTAGAGCGTGCCTAAGTCTTGTCAGAGCCAACAATTAACTTCCTGCTCTATTTGCACAGAATGCAATGCGAAATCTCTTCATTATTTAATACTGATTCAACAGCAGATTTAGAAGCCTTTTCTTTTCAACTTACTGAAGTTGTGTAAATACTCTGTTTTCTTTTCATTTGATATAAACATATACATCTGTATTTAAGCATCTTCATAATGAAATGTGTTTTGTAATCACCCAAACAAAAACAAACTTGGCATTAGTGAGAATAAATGGTAGACATGAAATTGTTGACCTTGTGAAGTAAATTTGAATTAAAACATGTTTTGAGTAATATTTTATTATATATTTTATTTTGAACTAAAAACCAAATTATTTATATTATATGTTTTTCTTGTTATATTTATTTATATGAGCTTATTAAAATGTATTTACAAAGGTGTCACAAAAATATGTTAAATTAATATTTATTTTCTTTGTCTATTTAATAATAACATTTTCAAGCATCAGCCTTGAAGAGCCTTACCAATTATGTCACTCAAATGTTTATCATATTTTTTATCTCCTCCCTTTTCCTACACTCATCTTAATCATCGCCGCTTGAGAGCAACTTGAACAATGTCAAAGTGACAAATTTTTAACAAATTAATAAAAAATGAAACATGAATTAATCGTTGTGTGGCACACCCGCCACCGCAGACACCGCAATCACCTAAAACCACATTAGCATTGGGCAGATGAGCACCACAAATCAAAGGCAGACATAAAAGATGAGATGGAGGGGGAGGTGGTTTTCTGCATTTTTCTCATTTTGAGTGGCTCGCAACATGCTAATAAAATACAAATTGACGATAAAATTATTACAAATTTATGCAAATATTTGCAGCGAGCCACCCTAACCAGCAAATCTAAATTAATGGGCAAACACTTCACGCGAGTCTCTGAGTAACCCGGGGAGTATCGTCTAGGTCGGATCACATGGCTGCCTGGTGGTGGTGCTGCTCCTTTTCCTACTCCAAATGTTGGTGGTGGTGGCTTAGCTTATGATTCGGGCAATAATTTATACGCCAATGCGCACGCGGATGCGAGCGAGATGTGAAATGTCCTGCTGCGCGTAAACAGGAAACAAATTACGCTCGAGAGCAGTTATGAAATTCCATATTGCTTGGCTGCCTTCTTCCTCCTGAGTCTCTACTATCCATATCGTCTCACTGGACAGGAACAATAATGCATTAGACAGCCGCATTTATTGCCACACAGGATGCACAGAAGGAAGGATACTTCATATCCACGGCCAAGTGATGATTCACCCTGGACGACAGCTTAACGCTAACGACAGGCGTTCCTTCAGACGCACGTGGAGTCCAGGATGCGCCGCGCCTCAAATCCTCTATAGTCCATTGTCATGTGAACACTGGACGCCCGCCAGCAGCTTGAACCCCTTAGCCTCTGAAGCGCGCATTGCTTTTATGTTTCACTAGCTGCATTTTTAAACATTTCAACAAAGCTTTTTTATACTCAAAAGTATTGTAATTGCTTCACCAAGTCGTCGATAATCACTTTGTATACACAAATTATTGTATTTTGTATGGATATGTTTGAAATATTTCTAGAGTAATAAGCACTAAATACAAATTGTAGCAATTCATTATTTTTTTTTTTAATATTTACAAACTAATCAGCTATAGATAAATTACAACTAAGTCATTAAATTTAAGCTTCAGCACATCTTTTTTATTACCAAGTTGATCGCTGAACCCTTGCAATATTTGCATTATTTATACTTTTCAATAATATTTAATGTATTTGTTTTAATTTCTTTATTAGTAATCTCAATACAAAACAAATAAAATAAAACGTTATTAAAAATATATTAAATTCATTCAATTTCACTTCTGCAATATATTTTTGTATTGCATAATTTTATTGTTTAAGCTATCCATTATTTACTCAGGATTTATTTCTGTTTTGCATTGGTGCTTCTAAGACTTTGATAATTTTAAATTATTTTTTATGTATTACTTCGGAATATAAATACTAATGAGATTCATAGGACAATCAGTAATATCAAGTACAAGTAATTCATTGAGTTTAACTTGTGAAACATATAAAAAATTTACTATTGAATAACTGCAAGATCTGCGTAACTTTATTTTTATTGCTGCCTTTCTTTTTGTATGACTTTTGTTTAATACATTCAAATCACATATTTTTGTTTCTCAACAAATAATCTGAATATATAAATTTCCTGCGTAATCGATAGCAAATAAATTACAATTAATTCACTGAGATTAACTTGTGAAACATTTAAAACCGAATTGATTGTTCAACACCAGCAATCAAGGCTTTGAATTAAGCAATTACCAAAATGTATTACAGTGGCAATTACAGCACAGTAACTTTGGCAAATTGAGTTGTTTGATATCGCGCCATCAATCAGAACTCGTTTTACCTCCCGTCAGCTTATTTGAATGATCCTCTCACACGGATCGTCAATCGGGCGTAAGTATTGTGGCAGCACCACATGGACATGCCGTCCAGTTTTGGCTCATCAATCGACGTCAGTCGGCGTCATAGAGGGTTGTGCCAGGCTAAATAAACTCGCAACCGCAACGTGCCACACAGCGGTGGCCACAGTGTCGCTGACGTTGATGTTGAGGCGCAAGTTGAAGCAGAAGCAGAAGCTGTGACGTTGACTGTGTTGATGTCGCCAGGTCGCTCCTTGCTCGTCTGACAAATGAAATGTCTCGCACCTAATCAAATTTTGTTCAACTGAATGCGCATCACAGTTTCCGCTGCTTATTATGCAAATGCCAAAGAGGAGTCTCTCCTCTTTCCCCTGATCACGTTGCTGCTGCTGTTGCTGCCACACGCAAATCAGTCGCGTCGAGTTGCAAATTTATCATCATTTAATTTCCATTTGGCGTCGTGCCATGTTAATGACGTTGTTGACAACACTCGAGAGCGCACCGAGAGAGCACCCAGCGCAAGTCTCGAGACGAGCAATCGCAATCGCTGTTATCCTTGCACTGCACTGCTCTGCGTTGTGCTGCATTTGCCATTTCACAATTTCACCATTTAGGAGTTGCCTTTTAGCATCTAGCATTTTACCATTTTGCTTTGACGCGCCCTGACAAATTATGTCCCAGTTGGCATCACTCATACGCCTCGTGGGCCTCGCTCACTCACCAAAAAGCAACTTGGCTGCTTTGCTGCTCATTTGCTTAAGTGCGCTGAGTATGCGGCGAGGCTTTTAATTAATTGTTAGCAGCGACTTATTGACGGTCTGGTTGGTTAGCCTGGTTGCCCATAACAACAACAACAACAAGAACGACAGCAACACACAGCGACAACGACAACGACGACGATGGCAACAACCACTGCGACAAAAAAATGTCAAACTAGCACTTAAAAGCCGCCACGCTTTGCTACTTGTTAACCACGCGCCACCCCCAACAATATGCTTCACGTCCAGGCAGCATAACCAAGAGCATAAATTACATTAGTTAACAAAATATTGATATGATATCATGCGCATTAGTTTAATAAAACAATTTCTTAAAATTTATATAAGAAAAGTAGAAATTATTTCTAAAGAGAAATATAAAATTGTAGCAACATTTTTTTTTCAGCAATTTTGCCACTCTTAAATTTTATAATTACGATATTTCCTAGAGGTAAATAAAATATTTTTTATAACATTTATTTATATTTATTGATCTATATTATTGAATAACTTTTTTTTTATTTTGAATTGCAAATAAAATTTAATTTATAAATATTTTTAATTTAATTCGACACCTAACTTCATTAACATATTTCATAAATGAATATCATTTTAAATTCTTTTAGTGAAATGTAACGTCATAAAATGCAAACAAATAAAATGCATAAATTTGTAAAATAATTTTTGACTGTTTCACATTTATTCGAATTTTAAAACTACAAATAACATTTACAAATATAAATTCTTCAAAACAGTATTTTGTAGCTTATTGCTTGACGGGGATCGATTATTTGAATAATATTTCGCATTAGTGAAAATTGAAAATAATAAAATCAAGTTTAAAATAATAATTTTACAAATTAAAGTATTTTGTAGCTTATTGCTTGACGGGCATCGAAAATTAGAATATTATTTTACATTAATTTTAACATTAAAAATAATTCAAAAAAAATTGTATAATATTAATTCAACAAATTATAATATTTTGTAGCTTAGTGCTTGGCGGGAATCACCCTTGTTTGCTGTGGAAAATATGAAACAGTTTGACAAAAGCCACCACCCACAAATTAGGCTGTAAAACCAGACGCAGGACACTGGCCTGGGCGACAGACAAGCCGCTCCCACACCCTCACCCTTGGCCTAACCCTCCCCCACTCTCTCCTCCGCCCACTTCTGCGTCTGAGACAGCGTCGCCATGTTTAGCCACGGGGCATGTTGAAAGCGTAACGGCAACAGCTAACGCCAACTGCTTCTTGACCCCTTTGCAGCATTTGCTTGGATCTTGTTGTTGTTGTTGTTGTTGTTGTTGTCATTGTCGTTGCTGCCATCGCTGTTGGCAGTTTTCGTTGTCGTTGTCGTTGCTGTTGTTGCCCGTTTATGGCAGCTAACCTTCCATGTAAAAACGATACGTGTTGCCTTCGACCTCGCAGCAATAATTGTAGCGAATTGTATCACCTTTATGCTAATCCGTTTCGCTAATCCGCCGGATTAGCGTTTCGCTTAAAAAAAAAAGACGACAAACGAAAACAAAACGAAAACAATTTGGAAAAACAGCGAAAATCAGACACCAGACGACCAAACGATGACGTCGCGACACTCTGTGGTTAATCCGGGTACATCGGGGCAGGTAAAAAAGTACTCACTGCGGCCCACTGTGTGGGAGTGAGCGAGAGGGAGACACACACAGAGTGAGAGTAAATTGTGAGAATTAGAGATATAAAACACGTCAAATTGCACACTCCTTTTGCTTTACGGCAACGTCGACGGCGAGACGCTAATCCGCCAATAAAGTCGTAAAAAAAGAGAAATTATTATAGCCTGCGATTTTGTTTTTGTCCTCGTCCTTTGTTTTGCGAAATTATATTCGTACACATATCCCCGAAACGGGGCTATATAACTTATATGGCATATAGACGTCGTAGTCGTAGGGTGCAGGGGCAGGGAACGGGATTGAGCCTAGTCATAAAATCGCATTCTGCTTTCACAAATGGTTCAACTGAAATGCGGAATTGCAATGGAGCCATGCGGAAGATGTCATGGATCTGTCCGGGACTAGTTGAGATTAAGTTGACTAGAGAGATTAACTGAGGGAGTCGATTTCCATTGATGACTCTCAATGAATAAACTCTTGAGATTAAATTAGCTACAGGGATTAACTGTGGGAAATGACTTCCGTTAATGAAACTGAATGAATAAACTCTTGAGATTAAAGTTCCTAAAGAGATTAACTGAAGAAATAGACTTTCTTCCGTTGATGAAAGTGAATAAAATGAACAAGTCATAATTAAGAGACAACTCTTTATTCTATAATTCATTTTCAGATATACAAAGATTTTATCAGGTATAACGAATAAAAGTTTATATTATACATATAAGAAAATAAAGTCGATGGATCGGTTTACAACAATTACAAAATAAATAATTATATAGAAAAGATTAAATATAATATGCGTAATTACTTCTGATCTAGAGAACAAAAATATAGTAAACTCAGAGTGTTAAAGTGTTTGTAAAATTATAAAAATAAATTGAAAGTTATTTATACATTTTTGGAGTTGAGTGCAATCCACGTTGATCCCTTTCTTTCATTTTGATAACCCAAATTTAGAGTTCAAGCGCCTTGCTACCCTATCGATGAGTGTGTGTGTGTGTGTGTGTATGAGTTATATTAACAACAGCTTAACCTAAAACTCATTCTTTATATAATTATTCAATATCACGTCAATGGAAAGTAAATATTTGTGAAATTTATAACGCTAGTAGAGTTGAGAATGGGTCATAAAGAATAAAGCAACAACAGCAAAACAAAAGTAAACAATATTTGATATTTTAACACATTTCAAACACGCACACACACACACACAAAACACACAGTCGCAAACTCATACACACCCAGCGGGAATCGATTGAAAGACAATGCAAGTGGATTTATTAATGACCGCAATTATTCTTATTATTATTACAAGTTAAGATCGATACAAACAAAATAAAAAAAGAGCAGTGGAAAAAACAAAATACAAATAATGATAGAAAAACTCGTTGATTTCTACGATGCTTCGAGTTGAGCTGTCCATGGGATCTCTGTTGTGTGTTTGCCGTCTAAGATTTCAATGGCCTAGGCCCCCGTTGCGCCCTAGACAAAGGCCCCACATAGCCACAGAGAGAGAGAGAGAGAGATGCCCCTCTGCCCTAGGCGAATCTGGCGACCTTTGTTTGCCTATATCGTATCCCCTATATCATTGTTGGCCAAGGCGTTAAATAAACAGCGCATTAATCAATAGAAATTAATACAGCGCCAAATAGTTGTATAATACCTCAAATATCTGCCTCTCATTCGCTCTCTCTTTCACTCTCTGTTTGTGTGCAAATCAAATTAAAGTTTTTTTAAATAACAACAACGAAAAATGAGCAATATTATAGGTACAATATTTACTTTGTTGTCTGTGAAACACACGTGGGTTTAGCTTGATATTGATTGTTAGAATTTGCTAGATTCTAAATGTTCTATATTTGAAGTGCTGAATTCGGAAAAGATATTTATTTTGATATATAAACGTAAAGAAATAAAAATAATAAAATAACTCGTTCATTTTATAAGAATTTATATTTCAAAAGAAACAAAATATAATCTTTGTGTGAATTTCAAAACTCTGAGCAAAATAGCTTTAACATATATAGTAAAAGTTCTATATTCACAAACGCAAAAATCATCAGTGTACATAAAAGTAATATCATATTTATTGCTAATGAATTAAAAGTCATTATGTTTTCTTTTTATTGATATTTATTTTAACTAAGAAGCATAATGTATCTGAAAAGTAATAAAAACGTTGAGTGTCTTTAAACTCTCAAAGCAAAATAGCTTCAATGGGCATTGAATGATCATATTAGTGTCTCATTCAGTTGCTGACAAATATTGTTTTGATCTCATTGATTTCATTCATATACGAACAAATAGCCTTAGAAAAGTCAGACTTTCTTTTCAAAGAGTTTCTGTAAAGAGAATTGCTGCAAATGCCAAAAACGAAAGTAAAAAGAATAAAAGTATTTTGTTTGCCATTTTAATAAATGTCGTTTTTTTTTTTATTAATTTTTAAATATTTTGTAATTTTTATCTTACGTATTAACGCTTTTGTTTTCGCTTTTCATTAAATTTAATACAATTAATAATACATTTACGAATGTGTTTTTTGTTTCTTATATATTTTGTTGTGTTTTTGTTTGTTTTGTTATATAATTTTTGGGCTGTGTTTCGACTCTATAACGAATGGGGGCAGAATATTTACAATTTGTGTGTGTGTGTGTGTTTGTTTTTTATGGAAGGGGTCACAGTACTTGTAACTAGGATATGAAAGTTTGGTGCTGATAAAAACAACAAGGAGCACACGCTTAAAACTAAATAAAATTAATGTACAATTAGGTTCACAAATAAATTATCGATATTCTTTATAGATAATGTGTGGATAGCATCATTATAATTTGTATCGTATTTATTTGTTAGAAGGTTCTGCTTGTTATTATTTTTATTATTATTGGCTAGGAATGTTTTCTTACGATTTTCTTTTTTTGTGCAAAGATTGTACTAGACTTTTGCGAGCGTTGCTTTGATAGGGCTTCTTTAGATACATACAAATAGTAGTATAGTAGTTAAATAGAGTTTTAATCGAGAGAACTACGCGTACTAGACTTGGCTTACTTAGAGCTTTTAAAGATTTAAAACCAATGGATCACTTTGGGAACGCTTCAACAATGCAAATTGTACTTTTACTCTGGGACAGTTGGACCTTCCCCGATCCGAACCTAATACAGCACCGGAACCGGCCGCCTCAACGCACTGTCCATCGATCCGTCCATGCCATTGGGCGTGATGGTGCCCGGCGACGAGCCAGGCGACGATGTCGAGGATGAGGTGTAGAGACCAGCGGCGGCAGCATTCGCAGAGTGGGCGGCATACAGCGATGGCGCCGAGATGCCCGAATAGATGCCGGAGTAGAAGCTGCTCAGTGAGGTTGGTGGCAACTGTGGCGCCTGTGCTTGGGCCGCCTCCAAATGCTTGTGCGTCTGTGCATTGTTGGCCGCCGCACTCTGATGCAGCTTGGACAGTGCCAGGGGATCAAAGCCGGTGAAATATGGCACCGGGTACGGTTGATCCAGATGATGTGAGGGCGCAAAGTACGGGGGCAGCTGATGGAAGGGATTGTAGCCACCGGCCGCTGGTCCCGCACCACCGCCGCCCAGCTTCTGTTGTGCCATATTCATGTTCATGTTCATGTTCATATTCATGTTCATGTTGCCCTGCATCTGGAGTGCACCCTGTGGACCGCCAGCCAATGGGTTCTTGGGCTTGCGACGTGGACGATACTTGTAATCCGGATGCTCCTTCATGTGCAGTGCACGCAAGCGTTTCGCCTCATCGATGAACGGACGTTTCTCGGACTCGGCAAGAAGCTTCCATTCGGCACCCAGACGCTTCGAGATCTCCGAATTGTGCATCTTGGGATTATCCTTGGCAATCTGACGACGTTGCAGGCGCGACCAGACCATGAAAGCATTCATTGGCCGCTTGATGTGTCCCTCTTGGCCTGGAGATGTGGCCAGACTGTGCATGGAGCCATTTCCGCCGCTGCCAGTGCCAGCGCCTGGACCGTGTGTGTTGGCCATGCCAAGACCGCCGCCCATGCCGCTGCTGCCGAGGCTGCTCTGGCTGCCTAAGCTGCCGGCGGAGCCAATGGAGCTGTTTGGCGAAAGCGTTTGCTGTGCGGCAACGGCGTTGTGCATGTGATGGGCCATGTGGTGGCTCATGTTGCTGGCAGCCTGACCGCTGACACCGCCGGGACCAGCGCCCGGTGAACCGCCCATGGCAGCCAGACTTGCGGCCAAACCGCCGCTTTGAGAATAGTGCAGCACACGCTTAATATCCATGTCCATGCTGGGACTGAGCTGAGCATTGCCCAGACCCTGTGAGGCATAATCGCCGGGCGAGGGCAGCTCGAGACCCTGGCCGGGACCCAAGTGGAAACCGTAGTTGGGATGTGATGATAATGTAGCCATTATGTTATCGTTTATCGTTTTGTCACTTGATATTATTGTGTATGGAACCGTAGTGTCTTTCACTCTTTTTGTGTCACTTCACTGTATTCACAATGTTTCTCTTCGTTGTTATTTATATATGTTGTTTTTTTTTTTATTTTTGTATTTACTTGTGCTTGCGTCTGTCTCTCAGTTTTGCAGTTGCTTTTGCTATTGCTCTTGCTGCTGCTTCTGTTCGGCTCAACAGCTACACACTGACTGATTTGTCTGCGCAATAATTGAGACTGACACGACTACAGTCAAATCCAGTTTTTTCCTCTGCCAACTCCACCACAGCCATCCGCTCTCGCTGTCGCTCTCGTTCGCTCTCACTTGCCAGCAGACCAGCAGCCGCAGCAGTCGCATTCAACCCTCGGCACAGGTAATTGTATGCGTTGAAGCGAGATGGCAACCAAGTCTTTGCCGTTTGTACCCGCATACCTGTGCTCACACAAACGCATACATGCTTGCATTTGCTCTTGCTCTCGCTCTCACTTACTCTCTGCTGCTGCCGCTGCTGCTGTTGCTGCTTTGTTACGCTGTTTGTTGGCTTTGTTCCATTGGCTCCTTTATATCGGCCGCCTTGTTAGTTGTAGTTGTTGCCCATTGAGGGGTGTGTTCAATAGAATAACTGAATAGCAGCCAGCAACAACAACAACAACGGCAACGACAACGACGACGATAATAATAACAGTTCGCTCACTGTTCGTTGTGTTCGGCTCGCTTCGTATTTGGTCGTCGTTGCCTTGTTAGTAGTTTTTTGGGCTGCGCTGCTCCCATTTTTTGCGGCAGCGACCTCATTTAAAGCGCCCGAAACTCCTACAATCTCTCGCATCTCTCACACTCCTGTCTCTCTGCCTCTTCCTCTCTCTATCTCACTGACGCGCTCTCCGCATTGTTCGCTCGCTCTGTCCCGTTCTCTAAAATTGCATTGATTTTTGCGCACACAGTGGGCACACAATTTCCGCTATTGTTTTGCCTGGCGCTGCACTTCCGCGGCATGTATTGTTATTTGTCCGAAGAGAGCTTCCAAAGTGTGAGCGCTAAAACGCATACGCTCAGAGAGCTTGTGTGCGTGTGTGTACGTGTGTTTGCGTGTGCCAGTGTGTGCAACAGTGTGCGTGGCCCGTTGGCTTTGCCTTTTCAGCCAATCACAATGGCGCCTTGGTGTGAATTTTTGTATGCCCTGGCCATTGTGGGTGTCTGTGTGGCTCTCAGTGCTTGTGTACTATATACAAGCCGCATATACTACATACAATGTGGAAACTCTGAATGTACGTCTATGTGTGTGTGTGAAAAGCACATTTTAGTTTGTGAAAAGAACATGGAAACACGCTTTCCATTCTCTGCTGTTGTTCGTTTCTTTCTTTTTTGCGCACGAAAGGATATTACTGCAATTATTTACTTATTTGGTAAAGAAAAGTGGAAAAGCAAAAGCGACACAATGCGCCACACAAATAACAAAAAAATAAAACGAGACGAGAAATGAGAGACGAGAAAAACGCTCTGAATGGCTAGCCAAATTTATATACACACACACACACGAACTTATGTACTTATAAACTTTACTTATATGCAAGTGAGTGGTATAGAAAGAGTGAGATAGAGAGCGAAAAGCAAAGCCTTTGATTGCACAATGCACATCAGAAAAATACACAAAATGAAGTGTTTTTCTTGCCTCAAGGAGCACAATATGCTCTATCTCCTAATCAATTATAATGAGTAGCATAACTGAAGTATCTTTATTATGCAAGCGTCTTACAATAATACCAAATGTTTCAGGGCTAAACGAAAGCAAAGAATAATGAAGAAATTACTCTTAACTATTGAAATGTTAGCAATAATACATGTCTCCCACCTGTTTTTGGCTGTTGTCCAAGCTGAACTACCCTTTGACGTGAAGGGCATAAAAAGCTTTCAGCGCTTTCAACGTTTCCTTTGTGCTGCCCACCGAAAAATGTATAAATATGGCAGGACGAAAAAAAAGGAAAAACTGTTGATGTGTTGTGTAATGGAAAAAGTTTTGTTCGCCTAGCGTTTTGCTTTCTAACCATTCTACTTTTCACTTAGCGCACAACTAGAAAGCGCTGAGGGAAAGGGGCGATGAAGGCAAGGGGAAGAGTTGAGAGAGGAAGACAGACTTTTGCTTTTTTGCCATACGCATCTCACATTTAGCATTCAAATGTAGTTCAGTCTGCGAAGGGGGAGCTGTGGGGTTACCATAGAATAGTTACCGGTTTGATATACATACATTTTTTAAGACGTTTCACTTTTATAAAAACAGAAAGGGTCTATTAAGTATGTCGAAAATGAAATGTGCGTAAGAGGTAGAAGAAGACAACTACAACTTTTTGAATTATAAATATAAATAGTATTTTAAATCAGCAACAATAGTTGAGTCGATTTGGCCGTTAATCTGTCTATTTCAGTTTAACATCTGTGCAGGACTTTTGCATTTGTCTCTGCAAGTCTTTGAATATAGTTTTAATGTAATATAAAATATTCTGCCATCAAATTTCTGAAATATATATGTACATACTTCAAGTTTCAAACCGACAAAAACTAAATATAGAAGATATTAAAGAATAAATGAAAGTTTAAAAGTTTCTACATTATATTTTAAGTAGATCAACAAAAAAAGTAAAGGGTCTATTAAAGTCGGAACTGGCTTCCAGTTTTCTAACTTTCATTACTCTATTTTGTACTGCGTTTTATTATTTTGTTGTCAGAATAACATCATGACAAGGAGGCAGTCAGGTGTTGTGGGTGCTTATGAGCACTCAATTTCGAGAGTCCAGAGTGTGCCGTGTGCACTGTGCAGTGTCCAGAGGTGAAAGAATAGAAATCAACAGTGTAATTATGAAAAACATTATGATAAATTCCTAACCCTAGAACCTTCAACGTAACCCTTTTTCCTGAGGATTTTTTTCGTTTGCTTTTCTCTGACGCATTCTACTCTCTTTCATTCGCATTCTCAATTCATTCATTCTTCGCTCTCCGCTGCATTAAAATCCCGAGAGTCTCGCGCTCCATTGTTTGCCATCTGTTGTTGTTGCTGTTGTTTGCCTCGTTTTGTTGTTGTTGTTGTCGTTGTTGGCATTGTGAATTTTTGAATTGTGAATTGGGGCTGCGAGTCTGGTTGGTACAAATACAATTTGGGTTTTTTTATTTTTTTTATTTTCTTTTAAATTAAATTCTCGAACAATACAGCAAATGTGATAATAACAATGATCATAAAGATAAACAATGCCAAAACAAAAGGCAAAAGTCTGCAAGTCTTTTATATCAATTAAATGAGGTTAAATTGTGTTGACTTTCAGCATTAATTGAATCGTTTTCAATCAGCCTCTGCCCACTACATACGCGTATTTATTTATACATTAATCTCATATTCATTTCGTATACACTCTGAACTTGATTCTAGAGTATTCATCGCACCTGGCAAATACACTCTCCAAAACTATTCCAACTTGCATTTTCTCACGTAGTCGTGTCCTTTTGTTCACTTTGCAGTTTCCATTTACCATTTACCATTTACCATTCACCATTTCTCACTGCCCAATTTCCATTCCATTTTCCCATCACACCCACACACTAACACACGCATTTGATTACATTTTCCTAGGCATATGTACGTGTCCATTTGATTACTTAACAGATTTTGCGCTTTTCACGTGTCATTCGAGTTAAGAGCATTTGGCATGCACACGAAATCTACACATATTTCTTTGCATTTTCCACCATTTCTTTTCCTTTCGCTCGGAAAAATGAAAAATTATGCTGTTATTATGAGCATAAAGTGTAGCTAGCATTGAAATTCATTTCATTTTGAATAATGAACATGTTTTTTGGCTAGAAAGCATATATATATTTAAGACATTTCTATTTATAGATTAATTTTGATGACTTGACATGAATGTTTGGACATAAAAAGCTAAAGTTTATGATGATTTTATTCTACATTTAATGGAACAAAAAAAGGAATTTTAGAACCTAACCAAATATAATATGCTAGCTGCATATGTTATATGCTTCATACTTTATAAGAATAAAATAAACTATGCTAAATATAATTAAATTGAAACCAAAAAAAAACTCTGGAAATATTTAGCATTCATATCTGCTATTTTTTAATTCAACAGAAAAATTTCTATAATAGTTTTCAGATTAACATGTACATATTTTATTTTAAGTTTTATTCTGCTGTTACAAACTTTTAGACTATGAAATTTATTTATGTTATAATTACATACATGAAATTGTTAAAGATTAATGACAGAATAAATAGGATATTAAAATATTAAATTATATTAAACTATCTAAACTTTTGAGTATTGTATTATTTGAATATTATATTGATGTATTATATTTAATTATATTATCAATCTATTAAATACATTTATATAATATATTATTGCTTTCTTATTCCGGCTTTTTCAACATGTAAATTCTGAGACAAAAATAGATACAAATAATGCAATCAAATTAATTTTAGTTCTTTTTTATGAAAGTTAATATAAGCCAAATCTTTGCCACATATATTGTAATTATCCTAAATTGCAATTTCACTGAAACCAAGTCGGAAGATGCCAAAGGAACAACTCGTTTTATAAAGTGAAAATTCATAATAGTACTGCCCATAGACATAATAGAATTGTGGACAATCTTTAGGGTTATATAGTTCGACTGTTGTTTAGTTCTGGCGAAAAAAAGAACAAAACTCGCAATAGCCAAGTAACTAGCTATAGAGCTCATCCCATTAGGACTAAACAGGCCACGTTCCAGACAAAGAGCTGAGACGAAAGCAGAGCAAAGGATCGAAGAGGAGACTGAGCCACAGTCATAGTCGTAGTCAGAGCCAAAGCATTGGGCGGTCGCATGTGCCAGTCATCGGACTTCCGTTCGCCATTCACCTGTGATTCGACCTGGTCGAAACGAAGCTGGTCAATTGTGCTGTCTCAGCAGCAACATCTCCCGGCATATCTCCTGACGTCTCCTCGCTGCAGCCGAGTCCTTTTGTCTCCGTTTATTGTATGCAATTCAACGGAACTCGAATTGTGTGTTGTTGCCCAATGCTGCAAATTGTTTCAGTAAAGGCAAGAAAAAAAAACAACAAAACAACAACGAGAACGACAACGAAAACAAAATAAATCGCAACAATAATAAATAATAAATGCATTTTGTTTACATTGTGCATTGCAGCATTTCCGTATTGGCCGGAAATGCTTCACCCGCCCTAGACAATTAACCTTTTTGCTTTGCAAATCTACAAAAATAATAAAAGAAATAATAAATGAAAGGGATCATAATTTGGTCGAAACATGTGTAAGCCCACATGTAAAGTCAGATGAGATTTACACGAGAGAGAGAGAGAGAGAAGTGTGAGAATCTGTGTGAGAAGTTCTCGCCCTGGGAAAAATGCAAATCCGTATTGAATTGGAGCTGCGATTGCAATTGCTTAAGGAGCTGTCAGAGCTGTTAGAGCGTAGGATATCGATGGCACTCATAAGGCATGCTCGATTTGAGCTCATTAGACTCAACTCTCTCCTCCCTCCTTCCTCACTCCCCCTCGCTCCCAGCAGCCATCTACTAGATGTCATAACAGATTAACTAAGAAATGCCTCGGGCATAAAATTATTGCATGGATCGCAAGGCTTTTGTTCACAATTCTCGCAGACCACCTCAAGCCACTTGGCTAAACGACCTTAATTTCTCAATCAGCGCGAGAAAATAAAAAAATAAATGAGAAAAGGGTTGTTGCAGTCAACTTTCGGTAGGGGAAAACAGGAGCCACTTGAAAGCGGCCGGAATTCATCTTAAGTTTCCGTCATGTAATCGAAACGGGCCACTTAAGAGCCAAGATTTCTTTATACATACAAAATTTTTCATTTTCATTTCTTTTTCTACGCTTTTGCATATCTTGAGCTTTAGGGGTCACTTTTAGGGGTTGGTAATGCATCAAGTGCTTTGGTTTCTTCTAATTTTTGTTGTCGCTCAGCTCGCAAAACGTCGCCGCCACAAAGTGGCCACTCGATGCGACTTCTGGAGTGCAGTTCCGTTTTTTTTTTCCAGGCTCCGAATCCCGAATTTCCGCAACACGAATCCCACGGTGTGTGTTTACGACCAACAAGCACAGTTGGAACGATGCCCGTTGAATTAGCTGCCCAAAAAAAAAAAAAAAAAAAAATGTGAAATAAAAGTGTCAAAATTCAAAGTTGCTGCGGTTTTGCCTCGAGGCATCATCCAGACCAGATATTTCATCGGGAGAGTGGGCGTGGAAGTGGGCGGCGTTGTCAGCAGGCAAACAGGGTTCGACACGTGGTGAGGCCTGTCAAAGCCAGAGCCACAAATTTCAACACCACAAAGTGTTGACAATTACTTTGATATAAAATTCATAATTACGAAGTAAAAGAGAGAGGGAGAATGAGAGAGAGTATCTCCCTAGTCGAGCAGACTTTGCTGTGGCTTCGTGTAATTAATTTCACTCATTTGCCAAATGGGTTTGGTTTTTCAGATGCAGTTGGCAATAGTCAAAGGGTTTTATTGCGCGTGTTTAATGCTGTCAAAGATCAAAGCGCAATTTCAGCTAGAAGGAAAATCGCTTCGACACCCAACAACAACAAAAACAACAACAACAAGTCCACAATTCATCCAATTCCATGGAGTGGGGTCCATTTGTTTGGTTTGTTTGTGTGCTTTCTTTTGGTTTCGCATTTTTAATGCAACTTTTATTATATTGCGTATTTTCACTCAAGTGATTTGATTTTTCGAATTGAATTTATTTCACGGCACTCTTAAGTATTTGTATGCATACCTACTATCGCCTTTCAATATCTCATTCAGTCAGCCAAGCAGTCAGTCAGCAAAGTCAGTCACTCAGTCTGTCTGTCGATTGTTGATTTGTTTGTTTAGCGTCTCCCGCGAGACTCAAGTGGCAAAACATTATTTTGTTCAGGAAATTCAATTAAAACTTTGCGGTTTTTTGTTAACACCCCCCGCAAATAAACGTCAAGTGGTTCCCAATCAAAGCGAGGCGTATTCTAACACTGAATCAAAAGTATCATAGAAAGGGAAGAAGAGAAAGTTAACAGAGGGGACGAAGTCAAAAAGCTAGGCAAGGTGTGTATCAGAGTTAAACTGAATAAAATATGAATACAGTATTCAGTATCTTGAATTTATAACACAAAATTGGAATATTTTCAAATAGTTCATCTTAAATATGCAACATTTTTATACCTGATATGGTATAACATTGTGTCGACAGAAAATGTGCATAGAGTAAAGCCTGAATGTCGGAGTGTCCTGTAGATTTCAGACTCTATAAGATTGAGCTATCATTTTCATTTTCATTGATAGTACTTGTTATAGTTGTACCCAGATCTAGTTTGTCAGATGAAAATCATTAAAGTTATTCAAGAATTATGTTTATATGACATAAATCATATGCTGCAATCGGGTCTTTGATTGTCAATCTTGTATATTTTTTAACTCTATTGTATATCAGTATACCAAATAAATACTTTGGTATAAATTAATATTAAATTAGTATATTTCTTTAAGAACCATTATTTTGCTTTTATTGAATTAGTTGAATTAGTTAGTTAAACATTTCAAATCCTAGCTTCAGTTTAAACTGTCTCCCACACTCGCTGGCTCGTGAAAGTTGAAGGGTTTCACTAAGCTTGCCAAATATTTATTGTTCAACTTTTCAAGGCTCTCAATAATCCCATTGGCATATAATCGATGAATGATTTCCGAACTGTTTGGCAAGTGCGATTGCAAATGACAGGCGCAGACATTGCAACGAAACCACAAAAATGATTACAAATCTATTTCAAATACTCAAATACAAAATATCTGATTATTATTTATTTTTGCAAGTTAAAAAAGTGTGAAATAATATTGTACATTTTAAACATAGAGTGTGATACTTAAGCATATAAAGATTTGAGCTTTCAGTTACAGTTAGTTGACAGCTTAAATAAATCGCCAAATCGACTAAGCTCTTTTTAGGGTTGCCACCTATATCACAGTTTATTTCCTGCGCTTTGGCAGTACAAATCAATAACCAAAAAAAGCTGAAATGCAAACAGAGTTAACAAAGGTCAAGCCAAACGCGCAACCCTTCCCATTTACACACACACACTCACACCCAAACACACACACACACACGCCCACGCACACACTCACACCCACACACCCCTTGAGGCTGTCGAAATAAATTGCAAGCATTTTTTCTATGCTTTGCTTTTATTTGCATAAATAATTTAGTTTAAATAAACTCAAGAAACGCTTCAAACTTTTAAGCAAACATTTAAGAAAAGCAGCTGGGAGAAGGAGGAGGAGGAGGAGGCGGGGAGTCCCAGGTGAACTGGCACCCCATAATTCTTATTTAAATGCGCCATTGATTTGAATACTTTTTGCATTTCTCTTTTGGTCTCCCAAAGGACTTTCGTTTTGGGTTTGTTCTCCAAAAGATTTGTCAAGTGTTTGCCCAACGTCGGGCAAAAGAACAAATCCCAAACAATCGCCGTTAGTTAGTTTAAAAGAAAAAATAAATAAATAACAAGAACAAGAACAAGAGCGAGCACAAGAAAAAATGCAAAATGTGAAAGAAAAAATCAAAGCAATCAACGGCCCGCGACTGCCGCATTTAAAAGTCATTTGCAACGCCCCTCGCAAGCCGCTAAACATGGCTCATAAACTGATTTTCCTAGGAAAATGTCCGCCTGCATTTTCCCTTCCACTCGTTTTCCATTTTTATTGTTTTACAATGTTTGTGTGTGCTGGGAGTGTTGTTGTGTGTTGAGTAATTAAACAATTTGCCAACTTTCTCGAGCAACTCGAACTTGAGTTTTTAGCCAAGTCACGACTTTACGAGTTTACAACGCAGGCAAATTAACAAGCTGCGATCATGATGATCGGGATCTTTATGGACATGCCAAAACTCACACGGTTATTTTGAGACTAGAAAGCGCCTTAGGGAGGTCAACCTGAAGAGCCAAATCCTTGCAAAAAACGAGAATAAATAACAAACACAAAAAATTATACATATTTTGAAAGGAAGTGGGCGTCCTTTGCACCCAAAACGCTAGCCAGCTGCCCCATTAGCGAGCACAATGGTGTGACAACAACAATGGTTAGCTAGCAGCGTTTGCTGGCAAAACATATGATTAAATTGTCGCTTACAATTCGAATTCGACACCTCGCCCAGGACTCTATAATTACCGAGCATTCCGAGCACAGGACGAAACACAACCGACGAACTATCACAGCGAATTGCTTTTTGGGCAGTGCGTATGTCTAAAAGCCAATTCGGTGCTGGGAAAAATGTCAAAGAATTGCGACAAATATTCAAATGTTGCCCATTGTTGTGATCGTGCAAAGGGTTGCCACCATATCATTAACGCCGCTAGCCGCGCTGTGGTGCCCATTGTGCAACCGCAGGCTCAAGGGTTGCGCTCTCGCTGCAAACACTCTCGGCGCTCTCTGGGAACCGTTAAGCGAACGAGTGCGGAAAGCTGACCAGAGCTGCTGCACTGAGAGAAATGCATGACGAATAAATTGTAAGAGTTGACAAGTATATTATTAAATATATTTAAAATATTCATAGTTCATATATTATTAAACAAATCTTAAATATTTTAAATTCATGAAACAATTCATACCTTATTAAAAGTATTTATAATGTTTACAATTCATCTATAATTAAATATGTTTACAATATTCATAATTCATTGAACAATTATGAAGAGCAAGAACATTTCAAATAAAAAGATTTCTTAATGTTGCTTAACTTAAATTTCTTTTAGTGGTATTAGGCATATATTTTAGTCATTGGATCTTCCTAATTTTAAAGTAAATACTGCATTAAGCAAATATTTAATAAATTTTATAATTTAGGATTTAAAACTAAACGACTTTTTGTATTCAAGCGAGCAGACAGACAGAAGAAAGCATTACAAATTGTACAATTATAAACAAAATTAATTTTTAGAATTAAACGCTTAAGTTAAACTTAATTTGAATTTTATAAAAGTAAGCGCTCTTTCTTCGTTATGAGTCAAAAGTTTCCCTTAAATTACTCGCCTTTTCTTTTCCATCTCTGAAAAGTTGCCCCTAAATTTCTTGCAGTGCATGCAAGTTCTGACTGGTATCCATGCTTGTCACAGCATGTCCTAAATTGCTCTATTCAGCTGCAATTAAAGTCAAGCTGCGTTGCTGAGCAGCACGGATTCAAAGGATTCAAGTGCTAGATCGCTGCTTTTTAACACTTTCAATGGCAAAGCAGCAACAGAGCATTAGAGCAAAAAAGATCTCAATAGAGCTCTCAGTGTTCCCTTTCTGTTCGCTGCAAACAATGAGGACTAAACGTTTCCGGTGATGCTGTAAGAAAAAAAGAATCCCACGCATCTTCGATCGAAGATCGGCGGATCATCATCATCAACAACATCGTGATCGTCATCATATCGATTTTCGGCCATCTCAAAAAGGATCCTTTTGTTTGTGTGCACTTGCATCCTTGTTTGACAGGACAATGAAAGGTGTCGTGATGCTTCACAACACAGACAGTTGCAATTACGTAATCAAGATGCAGAAGAAGAATACGCAGACGGATGTTGCCAAGCACATATGCTGAAGCAGAGAACGAAGAACTCTCCCCCGCACATATCCTTTGTGAAGGACTTCGTTGAATAGATTTATTGGCCAGACGTGCACAATAAAAATGGTTATTATCATTCAAATGGCGCATTATTGGCACCCTCCAAGTGTCGTTAAGCTGAGTTTTATGATACGCAAACGAATATCAATTAAGGATATACACAAAGACATGTGTGGGTGGTTGGAACTGTCTTTATTGCACAGAGTGAACAATGTTTCGCTATTGGTTCAATAAAACTTGAACTAACTTTTTAATCAGCAGACGACACTTTCTCATAGATTGTTGTTCTCCATGCTGTCCGACTTGGGTGCGGTGCCAAAGAACTTCTCGTACTCCTGCTGACGACGTCGCGCCCTCAACTCGCGCTCCATTTGCCGCTTCTTGGAGAAACGCTGATGTATGCGCTTCATCTCCTGCACCTCCTTCATCTCCTCCTTCTCCTCGTCGGTCATATTGAGACGCAGGACCAGCGCTCGCCTTCCATCCGACATCGATTGGCTGTAGTGCATAAAGTTCTTCAGACGCTCCGCTGGCGGCACACTTCGCTCCACGACGAGGACAATGCGTGCCCATTGGCGCTGCCACTCGTTGCGTATCTCGGCAATCTTCTGGTACGTGTTGCCCATCATGGCAATCAACATGTTCACCAGCAGCACACTCACAATCACCATGAACAGAAAGAACAGTATCTTTGCCTCGTATTCATGCTGCGTGGACACCATTGCGCCGTAGTAATCCCCAAAGTTGGTCAGCGACATCAGAAACATGGCCACTATCGATTCCATGGGCGAGGGCATCGGATTCGATTCGGCATCCTGGTCCTCGGGCGTGGAGGGATTGTCGAACGTAAGGAAGATAATGTAGAAAGCTTGGGAGAAACCCATAACAAACACCAAATAAATAGAAACGAATCGCAGCAGATCTCCCATCACCATGCGGTATATCATCACTACGAAAGGACCCACGGTCTTGAAGCCACTAAAAATATGATAATCGAATTAGTTCTAGAAAGAAATATTTATAGTTAGGACTTCTACGCACCGACAGAAGAACAGAAAGTACGGAGCTGTGGTCAACATGATCACAACTGTCACGTGGTCATCGATCTCGGTTAGACAGGACACTCGCAGCCAGGGAATAGTCATCATCAGAGCACAGGAAAAGAGAAACATGACTCGCGATGGAGCTGTCATCTAAGCAACGTAAGGAAAGTAAAGAAGATTACTTTTAAGTTCAATATATAATAATAATAATAATTCATTCCTGTGCATCAAAGAAATATACTTCTGCATAATTACGAGTTTCTTTTTCTACATTCTTTATTTTCTTTTTCATTATGTTGCATATCAATTTATTATGATAAGCTGATTTAAGTTAATGTTGTCTGCTTAAATGATGTTTATGCAATGTTGATGAAAACAGCATTAAGAATGTAAGACCAAGTTATGGTAGGATTTTTAACAGTATATCATAATTGATTTTACATTAATGAAGTTTGACACTTTTCAATAAGTTGCTTAAATTACTTTATCGCTTTCCGTATAGGTATCAAAACAATCTATTATATTATATAAGCGAAAAATGTGAAATAAAGTAAAAGTTATTCTAATATGTAGTTCTAGATTAGAGCTAGAGCTAAGAATAATATTAGGAACTTTTGCTGTTTGTGATAAAATATAAAAATTCATAAACTTTTTTTTTATGAATTCATACATTGCGACAAGTTATCTTAAAACAGAAAAATAATTCCAAAATCATACTTAACTCTACTTAAAATGCTAACTTCAGGTTATTAAATTCATATTTATTAAAAATTCAAGAAAAATGTTGGTATAGGCTTTTTTAAGCCAAAGAACTACCCATATGGTAATAATATTATTAATGTAAACATAATGTAATGTAATATAAATAAAGTCGAATTAAGCCGACAAAAATCAGATCTATGCCTGACTAACTAAACTGTAATATAAAAAAATAACATTTTATTTAAAAGAAGAATGTTAAAAGCAGCTTTTTGTTCGCTGATTGTTTTGTGTTCTCTAAAATGTCTATTAATTTCTTGAAGTATTTTGTATGCACAAGTTATTGTAATTTTTCTATCACAATTTATTTAATAAATGATTATTATGTTATGAAACATTTTTTGAAAATTTTTGTAGTTTTGTTAATTTAAAAATTGAATCTTATTTTTATGTTAATTTCCAACTCACCAGATTCTCGATAAACATTTTGTAGCCCAAAAAGCGAGCTTCTCTTAGGGCCACAAGCAGATAGAGTATTGCGCCAACAAAGTTGATTAACTCGGCTATAATGCGTAGTTTGGCTAAATCCGATTCAAGATTCATCAAAGGACACTGGGCATAAGTTTGCCACCAAGCAGGCAGAGTTTCCACCTCATTGGGATCGTAGTACTCAGTGAAGTTGAGCCAAAAGGTTTCTAAGATAAAGGAATCAATTCTTTAAAATTCTGCAATGAAAATACTTATAACACTCACTGTATTCGGTGCTGGAAGTGCCTCGCTTCGAATGTTGATTTCCCAGCAGACTTCCATTGACATAGAGATCGTTGCGAGCGGTGCCATTTGAGGCTGGCAAGGATGTGCCATCCTGATCCTCGTCATCCTCATCTTTGGCCTCAGGACCTGGTCGCAAAATGAAGCTAAACAGCGAGATGAGAAAGTAGAAGGCAAACATGTAAAACTGTTTGTAGAAACGCGATTTGCAGAACGTGTCCCATTTGGTCTTGAGCAGATCGATGACAACGCCATCGAGCAGCTCCAAGTGCTCCAGTTTATCGCCAAAGACCACAAAGTTGAGCACTGAATCCTTGTTAATGTTGCCCGTCTCCTCATTGATGGTGTCGATCATGAGCAGCGGATACGCGGCACACGTGATGCTGCCCAGCTGCCAATAAATCTCACGCTCAATGCTCATCACATGGAAGAACATCTCAACGCGTCCCAGCTTGGCGGCCAACGTCAATGGCGTCAGATTCTGTATGTTCTTCACGTGGATGTTGGAGCCGACCTCATAGCCCACGTCGAACATCTCGATCTTCTCGTAGATCACAAGCATGTGTAGCACAGTGTTGCCATTGGTGTCCTGGAAATCGGGATCTGCACCTCGAGCGAGCACCAAGCGAAAGCATTCTTCCTGGGAGGGAAATAAATGAGGTATGTATTTATGAATCAATCTGCATAATTTAAATTGTCTCGAATTCTTAATATTTATTAATTCTATTACTAAAAAAAAAAACAAATCAATAACGTTAATTATCTAAGATGTTCCATCACCAATATACAATTTTTAATAGATACTTTCTCTTCTCGATTTTGATTACAGATACAATAATTGAGCTGATGGACACCCTTTCCTTAACTATAATGTTTATTTAGTTTTTAATTTTTATTATTTAAGTAAGCCATTATATTTGCCTTTCATAAATTATTTAACACTATTTGAAAGATTATTCAAAAATCTTTAATAATCCATACTTTTTAATATGTTTAGATTTTTCTAATTTTGTTAGAATATTAAATACCGAGAACAAATAATTGAATTACTAAATATTATATTTTTTTATTTTAAGAAATTTAGTAACTGAAACTATTAAATTACATATTTCAAATTTATTTACTCCTTTTAGGCGTTCATTTTTAACATTGCTCAGAGTTTTCATAATATTATTAGATTACTTTAGTAACAGACAAAATAATAATTTAGATTGCATTTTAAATATTAATATTTGTTACAATCAACAATAAACGATTCTTTGGTTTGCTTTAACCAAAGTAGTAAATAATTTTAATTTATGCTTTATTTGAAATATGAAACTACTTTAGTTGTTTAAGTTAATTTAAATTCAGTTAAAATTCCACTCACTTATTAACTTTGTGTACATTTTATTAGTACGTATGTAGATGTTTTTAAATAGGAAATAATGTGAATAGCATTCTCTTGGCTCTTAACTCACCTGTGAGAGACAAGCAGCAAAACTCAGCGGATACTCGCCCCAGTAGACGTATCCATCGTAGTTGGTCATCGGTGCCAATGCCACATACTCATGATCTGGTGAATCTGTGCGCGAGGCTTTCGTGTCCTCTGCAGACATGAAGGCGCCACAGCAGCTGCACAGAAGAATAGTTAATTATTAGTAGAAGATACATAAGTGAGATACATTAACCAACCGCTCCTGCACGTCAGCATTTGCATCCAGCAAATACTTAACCATAGCCGGATCCTCGTTGACAATGGCAATGTGCAGCACGCTCTCGCCGTAGTATTCGTCACTCATGTAGATGTCGAGAATGAGCTTGGGATAGAATTTCAACAGACGCTTGGCCAGATCCGCATGCAACGAGGAAGCGTTGAGCAGGCACAGATGCAAGATAGTTTCACCCACAGCACCGCGCATCTAAAAGATACTTTTTTAAATGAGATGGAAAATGCGTTTATGCCTTAACTCACATTGAGATCCCAGCAGACAAAGCGATATGCACTTGGATTGGAGATGTACTCCGCCTCGGACACTTCGGGACAATAATCGTGTATGTTGAAATCATCATCGGGATTCTCCAGAGCGCGTATCTCGGGCAATTGTCGAGTTCGAGGTCTGTCTCTATTGCGCAGCAGCACGAGTTTCGATATGGGAAAATAACGGCCAGCGCCCTTGTTATATAAGAAGGGTTCCACCTTCGTTTTGATCGCATGATCGATTTCGGCAAACTGTTTGGTCTGGCAAGCACGTTTCATCATGTCCACCAAGAGGCCTCCGCCCTTGAGATTCACAAATTTGTAGAGCGCTTGGGTGGAGACGCCCGCCTGTTTTTTGACTCCGCTGGTCACATTACTCTCGGTATTTCCCATGCTGGTGATTCAGCTGTTTATCCGATCTGTTGCAATACGATTCAATCTTTAATCACTGCCAATATTGCAGCGCCTTTTTATTGGTTTTTATTTAATTTTTATAACGCGACATTGTGAAATTTTCACTTATTATTTGCGATTTTCCGTTCTGTTGTGCAGTTGCTTCTTGTCTGTTTTTATCCTTCGAACGGGCATCGATTAAACATTCCATTGAATCGAGCGTTGCCAATGCAACAGCTGAACTTGAGCTCAATTCATTGTTTACAAGCAGTTGCCAGGACATCGAACTTGTTGCACATGTTCAACAAGTCTCCGTTGTCCTTATCCTCAATCAGCGGCAAACTTGTGGATTGCCAAACAACAACTTGAACTTATCGTGTTTGCTTTGGCCTTGCGCTTACGTGTTGAACTATGTTACTTTGTAAGTTGTGGGAGGCCTTTTGTAGGCTTTTTGAAGGTTGTTGCTTCGTGTTTTTATTATGTCTTTGGGAATTACGTTATTTCAACTATAGGCTTGCTTAACTGAATTGCGGGATTACTTGAATAGTTATATTAACTTTCAATTCCATGCAAAGATACATGTTAATATAAATTAAGTATATTTGAAGGTAATTCAATATTTTAACTAAATTAAATTCAAAAATGTTTGAATATGCCGCTCAATACTAATCTACGAACATGGTCACCCTAACAACGCAAATATGCGATCGCAGCTAACTTCACGCAACGCAACGTTGCTCGCGCTTATTGCGTTAGCAGTCTCAATTCAAAGTTAACAGTCAACTGTTAACCACTAACCATCTGTTAACACTAACAGTAATCTTTCCCTACCGCCAAGATGTGCAAATATGAATTTGAATTTCTTCATGTTATGTTTTTCAAATATGAAGCAAGAAAAAACTTCATCAAAATATTTGAATCTTCAGTTGGGTTATTTGTCGGGAATTTGAAAAATAATATATTTTTCCCCTTTAGCTTACCAATAATAAAAAAACAATATTTAATGCTATTTTCAACTAGTTTATTGCTTCAAGCTTTTCTTACTGTAGTTTGTAAACAATTTTTGGTTTCTATTTATAATTATTAAATATGATGGTAGAAGCATTTCGAGCACGACATAATTTACGTATATTTACATACATAATAAATATGAGAGCGTTGCTTGTGAAGTGAAGTGTGCTGTGTGTGTGTGTGTGTGTGAAGTGTGTTTGTGCATGTGTGTGTGATGATAAAGAGTGCAACTTAGTCTTAGGCTTAATACAAATATCTTTTCTTTTGTTGTGTTTGCAGTAAAATGCAAAATATCAGCGCATTAGGAGGAGCTGTGCATCAATATCAACGGCACCTCGTTGCCGTATTTGGAACGCTCCTGACTGAGCAGCGCGGTATCGCTGGCATCCCGCATCATGGCAATGGAATTGTTGCGCTGTTCCCGCTGGCGCAGACGACTGTGTCGTATGCTATACGACAGATAGATCGCCAGTCCAATACTGATCCATATGCTAAAGCGCACCCACGTCAAGATATCCAGTTTGATCATCAGATAGATATTGATCAGTATGGAAACGCCGGGCAGCCAAGGCACTAGAGGCACCTTGAAGGACAGCTGCACACCCGAGGTGGGCTGACGTGAGATGATGTACAGCATGAGTATGAGAGGTATGCTGGCGAGTATTAGCAGCCAGACATCCAACTGCGTGGTGTTGGCCAAATCCTCCTCGAATTTGGTCAGGAATTGCGAGAATACAAAGCTCCAAATGGCTGTGGATAAGAAATTCTTGATTAGCCATAAGAACAATAGTATTAGCATTTAATTTAACTTACAGAACATCGTCACGGTGCCGGTGACAATGCGCGCTGTCTGCCTGGTGGATATCGTCTGGCCATTGAGATTGAGCAGACGTCGCCACAACGCGCAAGGCTGCTCCTGACCCATGGCAATACGACCGTTGCCCAGAATGCGACTGTCGCGACGTTCGTCGACCTCGTAGCGCAGCATGAGCACACAGCTGGCCACCATGGAGTAGGCAAGCAGTGTGCCAATGGACATCATGTTGACCAGCTGGCTCAGATTGAAGATGGCAGCCAGAATACCACACAGCAACCCGGTGAGCATAGTGCCCTTGAAGGGTGTCTTATACTTGGTGCTAATCTCGCCGAGACACTTGAACAACAGTCCATCGTTGGACATGGCAAAGACAATGCGTGGCAGAGGGAACATGGCACCCATCAGACTGGCGCACAGTCCAAACATGGCACCAATGGTCACCACATACTCGGCCACATGCCAGCCATAGATGCGAAACACATGCGGCAATGGAGCACTCTCGTCCTGGGCATAATACGGCAGCATCATGGTTAGCACGGTGGAGACACCAAAGTAGGCCAGAAATATCATGCCCAACGATACGATCACAGCGAATGGAATTGATTTCTTGGGGTTCTTGGCCTCCTCCCCAGCCGTGGCAATGCAATCGAAGCCAATGAAGCCATAGAAACAGACTGCGGCGCCTTTAATGACGCCAGAGACGCCGTAAGGCATGAAGCCGCCGTTGCCATAACCCTCGGGCACTTGCGACTTTGGAATGCTCCAGTTGCTGCTGGAAACTATAAAGAGAAAATGGTGATGAAATGCGGAAATTAGTTGATTGATTCAAACTAAGAAATATCCAGTTGAGATTGAATCAATCAAGTCTTCAACTCACCCTTAAAGAGTCCTGCAATGATCACGAACAGCACAACGCCCAAGTTGAGCATGGTGAATATGTTATTCACTCTGGTGGATTCTTTTGCACCAGAGGCAATTGCCCACGAGAAGAGAATGGTGACAATGAAGGCAAACAGATCCGGATACGCGCTCAAACCCTGGACATTCATGGGCAGATGCTCGGCGAGAAAGTCTCGCATCGCATATCCGCACAACGAGTCCAAATATGTGCTCAGCCCTTTGACGACACTCGCGGAACCTGCGAAACAAATTCAATTTGATATACAATCAAATATTTTATGTGTGGATTTTTGTGCGATATGCCAACCAATTAACTTGATCAATTAGACGTCGGCGCCGTCAATAAAACTTACCGATTGCGTACTCTAAGATGAGATTCCAGCCAATGAGAAAAGCAATGAACTCTCCAATGGTCACATAGCTGTAGATGTATGCGGAGCCCGCCTTGGGAACACGTGCTCCAAACTCGGCATAGCAGAGACCCGCAAAGATCGAGGCGATGGCAGCGATGAGGAAACTCAGCACCACCGCAGGACCTGCATGACTCTTGGACACCTCACCAGCCAGCACATAGACACCCACTCCTAGGGTGCTACCAATACCCAAGGCAGTCAAATCGAAAGCGGACAGCACCTTGGCCAGCTTGGATTCCGTGGAATCCTCCAGTGGCTTGCGGCGTGTGAGCACGCGAAAAGCATTGGTCACGCTCCAATTGGGCATACTGGAAGAAGAAATGATGACAAGACACAAAAAATAAAATTTTTGCTTAGCCAATCGAATTGTTCGAGTGTGTTTTGAACCCATGTGTAATTATTTATACACCCATGTTAATCGAATCTACATATTAACACGTTCCCCAATTGTATGTCAAACTTATGTATACAACAAATAACACTTTGAAAGCGGGTCGCGGTGGGTGGCTCTGAGATTTGGCTGGAAGATCGGTTCCCCCATCCATGACATCGACCATTTATAACTGACCATAAGCTAATTAGTGCGCGGGTGTTAATGCGCGATGTGTAGAGCAGATTTTTATAGTATAGTCTTCTCGCTAGATTGCCACGCGAAAGCCACTTTAATCTAGAGTCTTGTGATCGTCTGGGAAATTATCCACATTATGACTAAGTGACGAATAAATGATTGTTGATTGATCGATGTCAACAATGACAAAGATTAGGGAACAACATAATATATGTATGTACACATATCGGAAGTCTTGTGATCTCTATGAATACTCATCAGCAATTGCAGCTGATGAAATTTATTGATCATAACAAAACATCCGAAAAATTCAGTAAAGTTTATTTACGAATTTTTTTGGATCCCCCCACTGAAGATCAAAAAAAGAAATAATTGAAAACAGATAAATTTAATAAATCTTTTAAGATGTTATGATTTTTTTGATTACCGAAATAATTAATGTTTCCCACATTCTCACCTGCTAGTAAAATGAGTAATCCTTTCTGTCAAAACTTATATCAAATATCAATCACTGCTTTTGTCGCACAAAATGTTTCTTTTTGAAAGAAAGAATTCTTCGAATATCACAACAAATAGCCCATAATAGGCGCCGTTTGCAAATGTACCGAATCAAATTCCGATATCAATATAAATATTAAATGGTTTCGATTTCGTTCTAAATTGAATTTGAGTTCTCGAGTAGCTGTCGCTAGCGCTCGAATTACGTCTGAGCAGTTAACGTGAATACGAACGCCGTTAAATACCGCTACGAGACTTGCGATCGTGGTGAATTTCCAGCAGTGAAAAGGCGAAATGTTGAGCACGCTTTTGGGGGTACGCGGGTGGGGTGAGTTCTCTGCTACCGATCGATGCGATCGATCGATCACATCTCAAAAGTGACCCACCGCGAAACCGCAGAGAGATTTCGCTGGTAAACACAAGTGACGTCTGCCCAGTTGGGGTTGTGTTGTGTTGTGTTTGTTGATGTGGCTAATTAACAATCGGTCAGCTTGGCTAACTATAAAACAAACCGGGGTTGAACCAGCTTACATCATACGACCTTTGGGGGCTGCGTACGATTAGCGGTTTGTATTTTGAAACTAGCTTTAAAAATAATTCCTAACGGGTTGAATACACTAATTGTAGAAAAATGATACTAATATAAATGATTTAATTTAATTAAATTAGTTGTTTCTGCTTTACAATCTAATGGTGTGTAGTTCTTTGCTTATCTTAAAAACGGTCTGTTCATTTGTTTTTTGTTTTTGTTATCTATTTCTTCTTCTATTTACTCCTCTCATTCGTGCTCTCTTTCTACAGGGAATTTCTCGGGTGAGCAATCAGAGTTCGTGTTGTGGAGTTTTGCCGTTTATTTTATTACATTATTACTTAGTTAATATTGTTTGGTAAATTAATTTGCAGCGCTCTGGGGTTTTTGTTTATACGGTTATGCGGCACATTTCGCGTGGTTGTCAGGTGGGTGTTAAATGCTGGCTAAAAATAAGACCACTATTTGCTTGCATTCAACGCTAATTTTAGACACTTTTAGCGTGCGTGTTAATGCCAGTTTCACACTGAGTACAATCGAGAACACTATTTGTACTTATGTACTTACTCTAAGAACTCGGATAATTCGTCCATTTTGTTTTATGTGTTGATTATTCCAATTTCGATCAGTTGAATCAGTCTCGACTGTCTGTTTTGTGTCATCAAAATCAATCTAAAAATTTCAACATAAACGTATTTCTGGAACCCGAAGCGTGCCAAAGAAGCAGCTGCGAGAAGAGTGAACGTACTACTGCACAAAAGACATGTGCTTCGCTCTGCTTGAGCGAAAAACAATACTGCAACAACTAAGACGGCTGCCAGCTGCTTTATGCTCGCGCTAGTTTTTGGCGCGAGAGAGCCACGGAAAGTGAGAGAGTAACTGGGTTGCCAACAACACAGATTGCGGCCATATACTGATATCTACTGACTTTGTTTATGTGGCGCTTGACTTGACCTGACAACCCCAAAAAAAGCTCTCAATTGTGTTTGCTGCCGGCAAAATTCACTCTCTTTTACTCTCTTTCTTTTCTACCTTTTAGAGCTGATTCAACTGCCGCTAGACATTGCATCAGTTTAGCTTTTACCATACCCCAATTTCTAAGTAAAGAAAACATTTGTTTGGACATTTATTTATTCTTTATTATACCCGCTACCCATAGGGTAGAAGGGTATTATAACTTTGTGCCGGCAGGAAATGTATGTAACAGGTAGAAGGAGGCATCTCCGACCCTATAAAGTATATATATTCTTGATCAGCGTCAACAGCCGAGACGATCTAGCCATGTCCGTCTGTCCGTCTGTGTGTCTGTCCGTCTGTGTGTCTGTCCGTCTGTGTGTCTGTCCGTCTGTGTGTCTGTCCGTCTGTCCGTATGAACACCTAGATCTCAGAGACTATAAGAGATAGAGCTATAATTTTTTTTCGACAGCATTTGTTATGTTTGCACGCAGATCAAGTTTGTTTCAAATTTTTGCCACGCCCACTTCCGCCCCTGCAAATTAAAAAAATCGAATAACAAGCGTAATTTTAAAGCTAGGGTTACGAATTTTGGTATATACGGTAATAACTATAGTAGTTATGATCCCTGAAAATTTGGTTGCGATCAGATAAAAATTGTCGAAGTTATTAAAGAAATACTTTTGTATGGGCAAAAACGCCTACTTACTAGGGGTCTGAGTTGCTTTGGCTGACAATCTGGTATATTGTGCCGTCTATGGTATATTTTGAATGCGGCACTATATCGATATACCACATATACCATTTGGTATATTTTTAGTATTTTTGCAGTATATTTGGTATATTTTGAGAATAATACCGCAAAATATATTGCTTTTATTCAAAATGGGTAGCGGGTATCTCACAGTCGAGTACACTCGACTGTAGCTTTCTTACTTGTTTTTTTTTTTGCTTTTGTTTGACAGCGTGACGTCTTTAAACAGATTTTTAAGATGTGTTTACTACATCAAATTAACCCTTATATGCTAATCAAAATTTGTTTATAAACATCAGTTCACTGTGATTGATACTTTCCACTTTATAAACTCCAATTTTATGATTTGATTTTATGGCCACCATAATTTGACGGCATGTGGAGTTATTTAATTGTTATGAATCATGTGCTTTGGCCTGACGTTATCTGAAATCAATAATAAACAAATAAATATGAATAATTTCATCGAATCAGCAAACATTAGAAACTTCTGGCTATTAATTTGACGCAATTCCCCGAAATTATCGCATGAACTTACGAAAATATCACAAGGCAAGATTTTTGGATAAATAAATATTACTGTTGAATAAAAATATTCCCAATTTCTAATTGAAAAAAAAATTAATATAATATAATCCACCTCAATGTTTTTGTGGATATGCTTCGATACAATAAAAAATAATGTAATTGTTATCTCAATTAATTAAATTTATGCTTTGCTTATTTCATTGATAACAATTAATTCGATCCCTATATTATTTTTTAAACTACCGTTTACATTTACTTGACATCTTATAAATCAAAATAGTTTTATTTTCGTTATCCTAAAAGTATGCTTCAAAAATGTTGTTGTCCAAAATTGTATCTTTCTTCTCCACGCTCTTCGCTCCAATGATCTTTGTTTATCACCCACAATGAGAGAATAAATGACAAAACAAACAACCGGTCCCACGCTTCATGGAGTGACAGTAGTAAATGCGCTCTCATCAAGTGCAGACGGCGTCGCTGCTTTGTTTTGGATCGTAAGTGCGGGTCTTTTGCTCTGCGTACATACAAATAATCGGGCGTGCTAGGGTAATGCATTCACAAAGCAGATAAGCTTAATTTTTATTGCAAATAAATGTGTGTGAAAACAACGGTACAAACAATTTTCGAGATACGATGGATTTGACTATCAAATCATTGTGATTTTACTAACAAACTGTTAATTATTTACTTACATTTTGAAAGTCAAATGAAGTATACTTGAAGTTTTAGTGATACGATGGTTGCTGTTTATTTAACATACCAATTAATGATCAATTGTTAATAATTCCATTGTTTAATGTTGATTAATAATGTAGAAAACAATGTTATGACACAAAAGATTACCATTGTTTTTCTAGTAACTCATGGATTTTGCTTATTACCCTTAATGAGATGAAACCAAATTAAAATATATGAATCAAGTGATATTTGAAAATGTAATATATACACTTTCATCCGAATAGCTTGAATAATTTTACCCTTAATACCCTTAATGAGATCAAACGAAATTTAGATATATGAATCAAATGTCGTTTGAAAATGTAATATATACGCTTTAATCCGAATAGCTTGTATAATTTTGCGTGGCAAATTGTCGCAGCTTATTAAATTTGCAAATAAAAAATTACATACCCTATGTTTGAAAAAAAAAAGGGTGGAGATTTTGTGACAACGATAAAGGGGATTCTCTGTGAAGTGATGTTAAAATAATAATCAATTAGATATTGTTTTTCTATAGATGCACAATACATGGTATCATTCCACAGAAAATACAATTTTAAAATAACGAGTCATGCTTGTTTTAATCTGTAAATTAATTAAACGACAAGAACTTGTTGAGCTTGCGATGACTAGTATTATTATTCAGCTCCGAAAGATTAGCAAATATAATTTAAAAAAAAGAAAAGGTGCAAAAGATCGTAAAATAACATACTTGTATATAAATATTTCAGAGCTGTAGTTAAATGCACAATTTAATTTCATGGCTTTTGGGAACATTTAAAGTAAACTAAACTAAAATATGGTTAATTAGATATAAGCTTTTTACTTGTAATCAGTAACAATACAAACTTATTACTCAGAGTTAATTTTAATTTGCTGACAAACATCAAGATATATTTATAACAATCAGTAATTCAAGTTGAGCTTTTACCAAACATTTTCGAAACGTGCGCTAACTAATTTCCATTCATTATGCAAATTGCAAGCTATTGTTTTATTGCTAATTTATTTTTAGTTACACGGCCCCGTTCTGAGCTCTGAATCGGCATAATGCAAACTCTCGTTCTACTATTGGCTCTAATATTGGCCCTTACGTTGGTAGCGGGCCAAGATGACGAGGATGAGGGTCGCAAGCCGCATATTATTATTATCATGGCAGATGATCTGGTAATATCCAATGTTTTATAAGTTCTAAGTATGTAAATAATTATAAGAATATTTTTGTTTTCCTTTGCAGGGTTTCGATGATGTCAGTTTCCGAGGATCGAATCGTTTCCTCACGCCCAACATCGATGCACTGGCCTACAACGGAGTGATCATCAACGATCTCTACACACCCGCCATGTGCACGCCCAGTCGAGCGGCGCTGCTCACCGGCAAGTATCCCATTAATACAGGTAAGTGAATCATCATCGAAAGAGTTCATTCAACTTGCGAGAGCATTACGTATTAACCAGTTTGATATTCGTAGGCATGCAGCAATATGTGATTGTCAACGATCAGCCCTGGGGTTTGCCTTTAAATGAGACAACCATGGCACAGATCTTTCGCTCGAGTGGCTATCGCACGAATCTGCTGGGCAAATGGCATCTGGGCATGTTCCAGCGCAATTATACGCCCACCGAAAGAGGTTTCGATCACCACTTGGGCTATCTGGGCGCCTATGTGGATTACTACGATCAGACTTACCAACAGAATGTAAAGCATATAATACACAATATTCTTCCGATATAGTAATTAATCATTGTTCTTTTTGAACCCAGGGCAAACCTTATGCACGTGGTCACGACTTTCGCAATGATCTGAAGGTCTCACGCGATCAAGTGGGTCACTATGTCACCGATGTGCTAACGGATGCTGCCGTCGAGCTGATCACAACACACAATGCCAGTGCTCAGCCATTGTTCCTGCTGCTCAGCCACCTGGCTCCACATGCAGCCAACACCGATGATCCCATGCAGGCGCCCATGGAGGAGTTGGCTCAATTCGAGTATCTCACAAATGTCACCGAACGATACTATGCAGCGATGGTGTCACGGCTGGACAAGAGCGTGGGACGCGTCATTGATGCTCTGGCCCAACAGCAGCTTTTAGAGCACAGCATTGTTCTGTTCCTGTCTGATAACGGAGGTCCGACGCTGGGAGAGCACTCCACCACAGCATCCAACTATCCTTTGAGAGGCGTGAGTAGTTTTCTAAAATGTCTATCTTTATCTTATTCAGAAATGTTTTCCTCTTTAAAGAAGACTGTTTCCTATCTGTGAGTCTCTTTTTTAAGCTAAATATTCTTTCAGTTCTTGAATTATCCATCTTTATTGTAGACAGTTAATTGGGGGTATTGTAAAAAGCTTCTATCTCTCGAAAATTTGAAATTTAGTTAGACCAAATTGTTTCTTTGTTTAGCTGCCAAGTCATGTCATTTGTTAATGTTTATTAATGAATATAATACTGCTGCAAATGCATAATATAACTCTAAGTGGAAAAACTTTGTCTAAGTCAAATTGTTTCATCTAAAATACCGCAAGTCGCATCACAAGTCATTTGTTAATGTTTCATGCAATCTAACTACATTTACTTTAAATAATGGAGCTGTCATAGAAAAGACTTCCGTAAAACTCACAACTAATCATTTATAATTATGTTGTAGTCTCTGCCAAAATATCTTCTCTAACTTAAATATGAAATATTGCTAAATATTGATTGCTTGCTACAAATATTTCTGCATAATTATTTATCGGCATGCCGTTAAAATCTTGCTCATATTCTCTATGTACTCCTAATAATTAAATGTATCCGAAATCACAGCAAAAACACTCGCCTTGGGAGGGCGGAATACGTTCCTCGGCAGCCATTTGGAGCAAGCGATTCTCGCGACTTGGTCGAGTTTGGCGACAGCGTTTCTACATTGGCGATGTGCTGCCCACATTGGCAGCTGCTGCTGGCATTCAATTGAACAGTTCCTTGCAGTTGGATGGCCTCAATCTGTGGCCAGCACTGATGTATGATTACGATGCAGTGGAGCGGGAGATTGTGCACAACATTGACAACTCGGTGCCTTATGTGTCGTATGTGCACGGCAGATGGAAGTTTGTGAATGGCACCACGTCCCGTGGCCAATACGATGGCTGGCTATCGGAGCGACACAATCAATCCGATCCTCGGGACGATCACTACGAAGAGGTAATAAGGAACACCAGCGTGTGGCAGAAATTGCAGGAGCTGCGTGGCAACTTGGCTTCCATAAACATCTCTTCGATGCGAGAGGAAGCCACTGTGAAGTGTCGAGAACCTCAGCCCGACGATGTACCTTGTCTGCCTCTAGAGGGTCTCTGTGTCTTCGACATGGACGAGGATCCCTGTGAGCAGAACAATATCTACGAGAAGATGCGCGATGGCCGCTTCATTACTGAATACCTTCAACGCATTGAGGAATTCAATAGAAAAGCACGTCCGCCGGCTAATAAACCCGCTGATCCTCAGTGTGATCCACGCTATTACAACAATGAGTGGACCTGGTGGCAAGATGAACGCAATGCAGGCGTCTCTAGGTTGCCAATGTACTTTGAGTATTTTCTAGTGACTTTAATGTGGATTTGGTGGTCTTACTGAATGTATTTCAAATGGATATTAATACTGTAAATATGTCTGTATTTTTGTAGACTGTAATTGTTATTGTAATACAGTAATTAGTGTCACATGTTAATCTATAAGCTTAAGGTATTAGTAAAGTATGCTGCAAAGTTGATTTTAAACATCTGTTTTTTATTTCAATTAAATGCTTTATATTTTAAAAGAAATATTGACTAAATGTGTAAAGAAATTTCTTGCCCTAGCATATATTTTCAATGAAACATTTAAATATATAGTATATAATTTTTTTGTTATTTTATTTATTTTTTATTTAATGATTATTAGCAGTTGATATTGAACTTCAGTTTTGTATATCATTCAAATTTATCAATTTAAAACCAAATTATAACAACTACAAAGAACTTCAAAAATATTTTAGGTAGAAGAATATGTATATTAATTGAACATTTCTTTAAAAATACTCAAACAACTTAACATTTTTTTGAACATTTCTTCATTGTAGATTTCAATGATTGCAATGATGTTGCAGAACCTTACCGACGCTATAATTTGTGTGAAACCCCTTTAAATTTTTATTGCAATATCAATTTTATAATAATCAGTTAGCCACTAGCAACTTTAATTAGCCGATAACCCAATAGTTCTCAACACTTATCAATACTTTTAAAATCTTATCACATTTTTTTTATAGTATTCCGATTTTGTCTAGAATGGTGTAGACCACTTTAATCACAATTGCTTTTGAACATGTTCAAATATGTTAAGTTAGCAGGAATTTTTTCTGGCAACAAGAGTTTCGTACTTATCAAACTGACGCAGGGGCAAATCGCCGCTCTTGATGATGCAAGCTTCCTTGGATCGAAACAGAGTTCCGATGAGCAAACCTCCATCAGCCTTAGCGCGACAGATGAAAACACGTTCATTCCAGCCTGTTGTGCCCACAGAAATGGCGTTCTTTTCCTGATATCCATCGAAGCTACGAATCCACTCGTAGGTAACATTCGATTGGGTAACCAACAGGTGATAATTGACCAACTTGTGGCTTATGGTTGCTGTATTGAAGTGAGCAAGACCTGTCTCGGCAACCACGCGGGCGGGCAAGATGTTGCTACTATAGGCAACACGTCCTACATAAGTGTAGTAGCCATAGGGATCGAATCCTCCGATCACGGCATTTGCGGGCACAGCAACCGACAGATTTCCAGTCACCCAAGTGTACTCAGTATCTACGCAAGGATATTCTTAGTTTTAATGTTTAAATGCCTTGCAAGGTTCTCTTACCATATGTATAGGGCACAGCTTGAACTGCGGCAAAAATTGCAACAATCAAAAGAATGGTAGCCTTGCACATCTTGAAGCCTTTCTGTAAAACTAGTGAACAAACGAATAATCAGATAGTCTTATATAGCAGCGAGAATATATGTATTACTGCAATTACAATATGAGTTAGTATTATTAAAAGATTAGATTAGACCGTTCGATAGATAATTTATTACTCTTGGAAATAAGATTATTCTAAAGTTAATTTCCGTCAGATCCTGATACGGCAAGCTTTATAGGTCTTGCATACTCTTTCCTAATAGCAACCAAAAAGTACTTTCTGTAGTTATAACTATAATTAATACAGTTGAAAATATTAATAGTACTAATAAAAAAGTATTACAGGAAATAGCTTTTAGGTTAACTTTCGTTGTGATTGTAATCTAAATATGACACAATGCACTGGGGAGCATTTGACCACTTTTTCTGGCATTTAGGCGTTTTTTAAAAGTGTACCAATTAGAAAAGTTTTATGGCCAATGCATTAATGTTATGGCTCATACTCCAAATATTAAAACTCAACGGGTTTTTTGATCATAACAGCTGTAAAGTTAGCATAATTTTTTCACTGAAGCTTGTTGTCCACTTTTCTATGATAGATTCCTTGGGCATATAGTAACATAGTTCAAGAAACGGCAGTAAAAAATCTCTTATGGTTTACTCGTAATATTGAATGCCAGTTAAAATGCAAAATGCACACTGATCCTAAAAGTATGCAACGGAAATTAATATGTTGAATGATGATGGCGATGGTGTTTGAAAAGTCAGTTGAATAAACTGATATTATTTATTGTAGATAGGACATTACACTGAGAATTAATTTGATTTCAATTGATTTTAAATTTTAAATTAGATAATTGTTCTTAATTTAAACAATATAGAAAACAATCCTAATGCTATTTAGTGCAAAATATGCAATACGCTGCTGGTCTTAGAGTTAAACTCACGTAGACTGGCATTAAAATTTGTTTAATATTTATTATTTCAATGATGATTGAAAAGAAATTGATATGCAAGAATATTAGTATTTATTTGAATATAATATTAAAAGTATCATTAAACTTCAAATACTCAAGTGATAATACAAATTTAAAATTCAAATTCAACTTATTTGTATTTTTCAAATTATAAATATATAATTAAAGGATTAATGATGTATTAAAGGATGTATTAAAAGATTATAAATTTGATAGGAGAATATAATGGTTAATAATTAAAATGAGTTTACCATTAACAAGTCTTTAAACAATTAATACGTGAATAAAATCTATAGCTTAATGTATAACATTAATTTGAATAGCTACTTTTCTTATCTGCCTGTGCCCTTCAGTTATTTATACAACTTATTTCAGGCTTCTGTGAAATTATAGAATTATGGTATCACTTTTTGGGCTTTTTATAGCACAATATGCAGTAAAGCGAATCTTATCAAAAAGTGATTCCCTCTGACAGGTCTAATAACACTGACCACCGCATTGAAGAATGAGCTAACGAAAACGTAGAATCATATAAAAGAATATTATTAATTCTGAGCGATTAAGAAACCTCTTAAATTTTTTGCCCTAACTCTTCAAAATATTTAATGCTCAATATTTTGCCAATATTAGTTAATTAATTCTATTGATATACGTTATGAAGCACATCATTTGTATTTGGTACTTGTACTTATCATTTGATAACAAATTCCATATTCATCGGGACGATTAGTCATTTACTTTTGAAAAATCAAAAAACAATTTTGGCATATCTAATCAAGTTACGTTAGTCGCTCAAATAGTTAACCCCCATATCAGACAATTTATTGCTGCCACTTATCTTTTATTCGATTCGCTATATATACCTCAAAGGCAACCGCACAATCCTCAGAACGTACTTCGATCAACTACCGCGCAGTATTCGCACAATGTACTCTGCCAAGCAACTCTCGCTCCTCGCCTTCGTGCTCGCCCAGCTTCTGGCTGTCATCCAGGGTGGCGTCTACGACTATACGGATAACTGGGTGGTTGCCGACAAGACGAAGAACTTCCCGGAGAACGCAGTTCTAGGTGGATTCGATCCCACTGGATACAATCTCTACGTTGGCCGCACTACTTCCGGAACTTCGATCCTGCCTGTTCGCGTTGTGGCCGAAACCAGGGTTGCCACCTTCAACTCTGATACTGCGGTCAGCACTGCAACCACCTACGACTTGCTGGTGTCCAATGCAACCCTGAGCTATAACTGGGTGCGCAGCTTCGATGGCTACAGGGAGAGCAATGCCGTCTCCGTCGGCACTAACTCCACCAACGATCAGGTTTTCATTTGCCGCGCCATAGGCAACAGCGCTCAGATTATCGGCACCCTCTTCCCGGCTCAAAAGAAGTGCCTGATCCGCTATGGAACTCTGGCAATGAATAGTTATGACAAATACGAAATTTTGGTTCGTGAGCACAAGCCCCTTAGCTGGGTTCCCTATTAATTAGACTGCATTTTCCTGCGAAATAAAAATTAAGAAAAGAAAAATTGAAAACATTAAAATACATATAGTTTTACTTATAGAGGAAGAGTTCAATTTGACAGCTATGCAAAATTTATTGAAAAGTATATAACATGTTCATAATTTGTATGACACTTAAGTAAGTTGGTTGTAATATTATTAAAAATGGTTTGTAATTGTTCAACCCGTGCAGTGCACTAGTCTGCACGTGTGTCTAAATTTATACATGCGATAGATAAGAGGAACTTAAAGCAAGTAAACAATGTTTCCTATAGAACAAGAAATAAAGAGTATAACGCAATATGACGAACGAAAAATGTCACTATCTCATTTCTTATTTTACTAATATAAAAATAATTGATTTATTAACACAACTTAAGTTTATCTCTATCTTCACATATGGAAAAAGCTGCCGCGGCCAATAATATAAATTAAATTCATATTTCTTTTAATTTACATAGATTTTAGTAGAGTCACATCGTTATAAATTATTTTACTAACTTATTTTCTTTCCATTTTATCAAAGTTTGCAACGAAAAAAATGTATACAACTATATTTACCTACCAAAAATATTATATTGCAAAAAAAAAAACTTGGATTTCAGAATAAATTAGGTTCATTATAATTTACCAAAAATTTCACTAGAAATCATGGAATTGAAAGTCAAATGAAGTACTCATGGCCTAAGGGTAGAGTATTGCATTTTCATTAAGAAAGCCTGCAAGCAACTTCTCCTGATTGCTATAATCAATACAAGCATCCTTTTAGACTTCACGTTTTCGTTTCGTCGTATTCGAAGTCTTCTGCTTCACTTTTACCAATTACTTGAGATAACCAATAACAATTTCTTCCTTGATGCAGATGATGATGCAAGTCAACTTCTGGTTAAGTGGAAAGGTGGCTTAATCTTCCTCTTTTTGCGTCCTTGATTTACTTTAAGCGATCACTACTGCTGTAATTATCATTAACTTATTCATCTTAACTTTAAGTAAAGTAACACAAATTTTTGAATTCAATTTGGTAATTAATAATGCCTTTTTATGAGTTCTAATGCATAATAATTTATTTGCCTAATTTTATATATTTTTTTAAATGCACAACGACTTTTATTAGTCTCTACTTAATAAGAGGTTTCATTTTTGGGAACAGCCACCAAAACTTCGTACTTTTCGACTGCATGAATATACTCGTATCCGAAAGCTGTAAGCAGACATCTCTTTGTCGTTAAGAACAAAGATCCAAGGATGATTCCTCCATCCGACTTGGCGCGGCAAATATAAACCATTTCGTTCCACGAAGAAGTTCCCACAGTAACAGCATAATCTTCGAGATGTCCATCATAACTGCGAATCCATTGATAGTCCAGATCATCATTGGTGGTTAACAGATGATAGTTTCTTGCTTGGAAGGGAACATTGTTGGTGTTGCCACTCGCAATACCTGTCTCAGCCACCACATTCACTGGCACAACTGTTGCGGTGAAGTTAACACGACCCACATAGATCTTGTAGCCATAAGGATCGAGTCCACCAACGAGAGGATTATTAGGAAGCGGATATGACAGATTTCCAGTCACCCACTTTTGGTTGAAATCTGTATGAAAAGTAAATGTTTAATTACAAATCTTAAACTCATAATTTAATTAAGTTATCTTACCGTATTGAGAGGGAACACAGAGAACCACTCCGAAGAGGGCGACGAGCAAGAAACAGGCAATCTTGTACATATTGAAGGGTTCTTGAAATACTGATATATTTCGAAGTGGGGAGTACTTCTTATATAGTTACCATTTATCTCGACATTGATAACGAATTGATAGGGGAATCACGATTAAGATTTTGCTACCGATTGGCGTAATTTACTTTTCAAATATAATTTCTAACATTAAATAACTTATCATTTCGACATGTCTACATAATTTGATTGCACAGTTCTAGGAAGTTGATTCAATTTTATTGAGGTAGCTTATTTCGTCACAAACAAAGTATTTATAGCAAAGGAAAACAATTTAAGGACTCCAATAGAGATGAATAACAAAAAGTTATTCGCTGATCAAAGATTTTACAAAGGTAATAATAATAATAATACTATTTAATTATAGTAATCAACTTTAAAGAAATAAAAACAATCAATTTGTAATCATTTTAGTCGCGTGTTACTCAGCTTGTTATATAATCGTTTAGTTGCCATGTTTACAAATGTCATGAAATCAAAAGTAATATAGGCATATCTAATCAAAGAATAGATCGACGAAGTTAACCCCATTAAAGGGTGATTTACAACACTGGTTTCTTATCATCAAGTGATTCCCTCACACAAAGTATATAAACAGCAAAGTCAACCGAAAATATTCTCAGAACACATCGATCAACGACCGAGCAGTATTCAGAATGTATTCTACCAAACAAATCACGCTTGTAGCGCTCGTCCTGGCCCAGCTCCTGGGTGCCATTCAGTGTGGCATCTACGACTATACAGATACTTGGGTTCTGTCTGATAAGACCAAGAACTTCCCGGATAACGCTGTTCTCGGTGGATTCGATCCCAATGGATACGACAACTTCGTGGGACGCGTTGCCTACAGTTCCTCAATTCTGCCCGCCCGAATTGTAGCCGAGACTGGAAGTGCATCCTATAATACTGAGAGTTTAGCTAACACTGCAACTTCATACGAATTGTTAGTGGCCAATGACACCATGAGTTATCACTGGGTACACAGCTACGATGGCTACAGGGAGAAGAATGCCGTCTCAGTGGGAACGAGCAATACTAACGATCGTGTCTACGTTTGCCGCTGCCGAACTGATGGAGCTCTCTTCATTGGAACTCTTTATCCCGCACAAAGAACTTGCATTGTTCGCTATGGAAATCTTCCTTTGAGACAGTTGGAAAAATACGAAGTGTTGGTACGCAAAACCAAACTAGCCAAGTTGCAGCCACTTCTTGTTTAAATTTAAATAAAAATAAAACTGCATAATGTTATTTAAAACATAAATCTTTCATTTAGAAATCGTATCAAAGAAATACATTCATTTTGAAAATTGTTCTTAAAGACAATTTTTATACCCGCTACCCATAGGGTAGAAGGGTATTATAACTTTGTGCCGGCAGGAAATGTATGTAACAGGTGGAAGGAGGCATCTCCGACCCTATAAAGTATATATATTCTTGATCAGCGTCAACAGCCGAGACGATATAGCCATGTCCGTCTGTCCGTCCGTCCGTCTGTCCGTCTGTCCGTATGAACACCTAGATCTCAGAGACTATAAGAGATAGAGCTATAATTTTTTTTTCGACAGCATTTGTTATGTTTGCACGCAGATCAAGTTTGTTTCAATTTTTTGCCACGCCCACTTCCGCCCCTGCAAATCAAAAAAATCGAATAACAAGAGTAATTTTAAAGCTAGAGCTACGAATTTTGGTATATTCAATAATAACTATAAGAGTTATGATCCCTGAAAATTTGGTTGCAATCAGGAAAAAAAATTGTGGATGCTATTAAAGAAATACTTTTGTATGCGCAAAAACGCCTACTTACTAGGGCTCTTTGATGCTTTGGCTGACAATCTGGTATATTGTGCCATCTATGGTATATTTTGAATGCGGTACTATATCGATATACCATATATATCATTTGGTATATTTTTAGTATTTTTGCAGTATATTTGGTATATTTGAGAATAATACCGCAAAATATATTGCTTTTATTCAAAATGGGTAGCGGGTATCTCACAGTCGAGTACACTCGACTGTACCTTTCTTACTTGTTCTTATTCGTCTTAAATATTTAAGCAAACAAGTAAGAAAGCTATAGTCGAGTGTACTCGACTGTGAGATACCCGCTACCCATTTTAAATAAAAGCAATATATTTTGCTGTATTATTCTCAAAATATACCAAATATACTGACAGAATACTAAAATAAACCCCATGGTTTATGTGGTATATCGGTGTAGTAGCGCATTCAAAATATACCTTAGACGGCACAATATAGCAGATTGTCAGTCAAACCCCCCCCTGTCAGTTAGACCCCTAGTAAGTAGACGGTTTTGCCCATACAAAGGAATTTCTTTAATAACTTCGACAATTTTTATATGATCGCAACCAAATCATAAAATAAAAAAATCATAACTATGTTACTATAGTTATTATTGTATATACCAATATTCGCAACTCTAGCTTTAAAATTACGCTAGTTATTCGATTTTTTTTTGATTTGCGGGGGCGGAAGGGGGCGTGTTAAATATTTGAAGTAATTTTTTCGATAATTTAATATATGTCGACTGTATCTTTCTTTCTTTTAAAACAGATTTACGCATTACATTGTTTCCATTATCAACATTTATCTTTTCAATAATTATCTAATTATTTTTTTGCACGGCCACTAACACTTCGTATATTTCAAGCGGAACCGACAATAATTCCTCCACCCACGCTGCCACTATAGATAAATACTTTTTGGTTCCGGGATAAAGCTCCATATAAAACAGCATTTCCTTCCAGATGACAATAATAGATGCGAACCTGTTCATAGTCCATGTTATCCTAAGTGGTCAGTAGTTGATAGTTTGCAGCTGTGAATGAAATGCCCGTTTCGGTCATCTCGTTGGTGGACACAATTGTTGTAGCGATGTTTATTCGACCTTCATAGATCTTATAGTCATAAGGATCAAGTCCACCCAATAAAGGAAGGAATAAATTCTCTTTAAGTTTCATTACCATATTAAGAGGGCACACAGAAAACCACACCAAAGACGACAACGAGTAGCAGACTCATAACTTTGAACATCTTGGAGAGTTCTGGGAATACTGATTAATTTAATGTGAGATATACATCTTATATAAAATTCTGTTCCCCCATAGAAGGCGAAATTTATAAAAATTTTGTATGGAACCAAAAAAAAACTGGAGTTCCTTCTACTTTCTTCTTTAAAAGGATCTTCTGTTAAGAGGATCAAGTCGTCAACAGATTCATTTATCATCACTGCTTTTAGACTTCTATGAAATTGATAATCATTGATATCATTTTTGTTTGAGGCATTTTAACTCGTCATAATTTAAAACAAGTAAGAAAGCTACAGTCGAGTGTACTCGACTGTGAGATACCCGCTACCCATTTTGAATAAAAGAAATATATTTTGCGGTATTTTCTCAAAATATACCATACTGCAAAAATACTAAAAATATACCAAATGGTATATTTGGTATATCGATATAGTACACCATTCAAAATATACTATAGACGTCACAATGTACCAGATTGTCGGCCAAAGTAACTCAGACCCTAGTAAGTAGGCGTTTTTGCCCATACAAAAGTATTTCTTTAATAACTTCGACAATTTCTATTTGATCGCAACCAAATTTTCAGGGATCATAAATACTATAGTTATTACTGTATATACCAAAATTCGTAACTCTAGCTTTCAAATTACGCTTGTTATTCGATTTTTTTGAGTTGCGGGGGCGGAAGTGGGCGTGGCAAAAATTTGAAACAAACTTGATCTGCGTGCAAACATAACAAATGCTGTCGAAAAAAAATTAAAGTTCTATCTCTTATAGTCTCTGAGATCTAGGTGTTCATACGGACAGACGGACAGACGGACAGACACACAGACGGACAGACGGACATGGCTATATCGCCTCGGCTGTTGACGCTGATCAAGAATATATATACTTTATATGGTCGGAGATGCCTCCTTCTACCTGTTACATACATTTCCTGCCGGCACAAAGTTATAATACCCTTCTACCCTATGGGTAGCGGGTATAAATAGCTTATCATTTATTGCCAATGGTTCTAAGATTATTAACAGATGGTTATCATCAAGTGATTCCCTGACCATTACTCCAATCTCTATAAAGTATACTGTGAAACAGGATGCATTTTAATCACTCTTGAATAACTTTTGTCTGATAATTCTATAAGAAAGTGATATAACAGTGGCGCTAATCAATTTGTATTAAATCAATGATTAGTCGCCAGATGTCACGACAAACAAAAGTAATATAGCCATATCTAATCAATAAAGAGATCGTCAAAATTAACCCCCATTACTGGGTAATTTACAACACTGGTTTCTTATCAGGAAGTGATTCCCACCTACAACCAATATAAACATAAAAGGCAACGCCATAATCCTCAGAACAAACTTCGATCAACTACCGAGCAGTATTCAGAATGAAGCAACTCTCGCTTTTAGCCCTCGTCATGGCCCAGCTCCTGGTTGCCATTAATTGCGGCGTCTACGACAATACAGATACATGGGTTCTGTCCGATAAGACCAAGAACTTCCCGGATAACGCTGTTCTTGGTGGATTCGATCCCAATGGGTACGACAACTTTGTGGGACGCGTTGCTTACAGTTCCTCCATTCTACCCGCCCGAATTGTGGCCGAGACTGGAAGTGCATCCTACAATACTGAGAGTTTAGCTAACACTGCAAGTTCCTATGAGTTGTTAGTGGCCAATGACACCATGAGTTATCACTGGGTGCACAGCTACGATGGCTACAGGGAGAAGAATGCCGTCTCAGTGGGAACGAGCAATACTAACGATCGTGTCTACGTTTGCCGCTGTCGAACTGATGGAGCTCTCTTCATTGGAACTCTTTACCTTCCCCAAAGAAGCTGCATTGTTCGCTATGGAAATCTTCCCTTGAGGCAAGTGGAAAAGTACGAGGTGTTGGTTCGTAGAAGGAAAGCAAATGAGGGGTCTCCACTTATACCAGATGGATGGTTTCCACTTAATGTTTAAGTTAATTACTACAAAAATATAAGAGAAACTAAGTAAAATCACGCATGTGTTTGCTTCTTAAAATCGCCTTTTTATTAGTTGACTTATCTAATTCATAATTTAATTAGGCGAAGAGCGGTTGATAAACCTGTTTCTCTGTTATCAACCTCAAGAAGTTGGCCGAAAACGAAACGCTTCCGCTTTATTAAAACCCCTGACCATTGACAATATTAAGCCACTTGGCGTATACGTGATAAACAAGAGGGCAATGGCTAACTGATTACCTCTCTCTCTCTCTCCCTCTCTGTGTCACGCACTTCAACTACACTCTTTTGCTCTAATTCAGTTTCTCACACAGCTGTTTATCTTTGCACTTTCGACATGCCGCTTGTGTGTTTCACTTTCGCTTCTCTCAGTGTATTTTATATGGGCACTCGTCGTGCACGAGTCACGATTCGTATCGTATCAACCGTTTAACTCAGCGCGCTCGTGGACGTGGTGTGACGTCACAGTCTCAGCTCGTAAACATTGCCTATTAAAATGGCAAGTGACAGCAAGTAGCGGGCTTAGTCGCGTGTAGCAGACCCAGCTGTAAGGATCAGCAGAGTTCAGACCACACATTGTTGTCTTGTTGTCGTTTTGTTGTTGCTATTGTTATCGCGTGTATCGATTGTTTGGCTGTCGATCGCTGGATCGTTGATTGTTTGTGTCTGCTGTGGGTGGAGTTGGCAAATGGCAAGTCAGATGGCAAAACAAAAAAGAGACGCGGCAAAAGTGTTTAAAATAAAAAAAAAAGAAAAGAAAACGTTTACGATCAAGTGATGCAATGTTTAGTCAAGGGAAAAACTGATCGTTGTAACATTTCCCAATCTAACGAGTCAAGCATAACAAATCCTAAGCAAGATTTGCACAAAAGAAGTTGAGAATGAAAGTGGAAATTTTAGTTATGAAAGTACCAACGAAAGATGATTTTTTTCACGTTTACGAATTTGTTTAAGAATTCACATTTATTTAAAATATAAAATTAAGAATCCCAAGTACTTAAGCAAGATGCCAATATATGTTAGAAGCTGAAAGTGAAAGTAAAAATGTTGACATTCTGATTTCGTTAGGAATACAAATTTGCTGAATTTAATTGACTGAATATAAAATAAAGAATTCTAAATGCTTAAACAGTAATGCCAAATAGAAGTTGAGAATGAAAGTGAAACCGAAAGATGTGTTTTTTTTTGACTTCTACAAAACTGTTTGTAGATAAACATTATGTCATAATTTTATTGGCTAAATACAAATTAAATCAATAGCCCAATCTCGTTTTTGTATACCAACTATGTGACAGTGACTTTAATTTCTTCGCTTTTATTAGACTGCAATACTAAACAAAATTCATCAATTTCCAATAGGAACATTTTGTCACAAATCCGAATATAAAGTTAAGGGTAAACTTGACTAAATTAAATTATTGTCGTGAGTTCTTCAACAATTGCAACACCCTCAACAGAAATTACTGCAACACCTCTCAGAAAGTGAATGCGACCTAAAGACAAGTTCGTCACATCGCTAACACGATCCGTTGCCCAATGTTGCCCACAATGTTGGCCTCGTGTAACTTACACAAATCCTCGCCAACTAATAAAAATAAAAAACAACAAGAAGAAAAAGCAACGCAACAACACAGTGAATTACACTGTGAAACCAGTCTCAATTGGCATTGCCGGCGATCGTGTTGCTAATCAGCAATTAACTTAGTATACATTTAAATATATTTTGTTGTCTTCTCTGCCCGCCAGAACACCGACTTAAACAAAAACCCGATGAATGAAACTGAAAACTCCTTTTTGAATGACTAAGATCTTTGACCTTCAGCAATGGCAACACCTGTTCCCAGTTTTGTTAGTTCAGTGATCAGACAAGGTCAGATCAGGTCTCAAATGGAACTTTTATAATTTCTTGAAATGATTTCTCAATACTCGAATGCACACATCACAGCGTATTAATGCGATTGCGAGCACATTTTGCAAAATCCAACTCACATCTATAACTATACATGAAAAGCCATAATGGCAGACTTCGTTTAATGAGTCCAAAGACAATTCCGGCGCTATTTTCACAATGATAAAACGAAAAACAGGCTCGTAAAGCGAGTGAAGTCATAACCAGCGTGTAGATCATATATAGTTATGGTAATTGTAGCTTGGTTCGTCCACTGTGCTATGCAAGAGAGGTTGAAGTTCAGCATAATTTGCGAAACAACGGACTTCACAACCCCAACATTAACACCACATCATTTCGAATTGCATAAAAATCATAAAGTGCTGCAATAGTTTCCAACTAAGGCCTAATTTTGAATTTTCATTTAGATGGAAATGAATTTGAATTCTTATTGACAACTGCTTTTCATTGCATAACAATGATTTACTAATGTGTCTTCATGTGTAGAAAATAGAAATTGAAGTAATTGCAAAACGAATTCATAATTTTGGGTTGGAAATTCCATTCCCAAGCATTGCAAAAAAAAAAAATTATTTATTTTAGTAAAATAGAAAATTCATTCATAAAACATACTTTACTAAAGTTACAAAATTTGAATAAAGTTTTTCTTTTGACTTTCCGCATTTCAGTGTTTCGAAATGTATTGTTGAATTATGGATATGTTTAAACCAAAATTACCGACTTTATCAAGCCTATAAAAAAAGTCTCAACTCTATAAAACTGAAGGCACGCCAAGTATTTTTAGCTTACTGCAGATAAGACTAAAGAGTGAGCATAAATAAATCTCGACAAGTGCAATAAAATTCAGTTTACCACCAAAAGTGTACCAATTAAATCGTAAAATCTGTTAAATTCAACTAAAAGTCTATACGAAATGGGGTCACTGAAGCTGCTCGGTTTAGTGCTGAGTGTGATCCTTTGCATTTTAGAATGTCAAGGAGCAACGCAGTCCTCAAAGCCAAATATTATAATCATACTCATAGATGATATGGTAAGTAAGGGAAAATTTACCTTAAATCTGAAGATTCATTTATTATTTTTAATTTTTTCAGGGCTTCAATGATGTAAGTTTCCATGGCTCAAATCAAATTCTAACGCCCAACATCGATGCTTTGGCCTATAATGGCATTATATTGAATCGTCATTATGTGCCCAATCTCTGCACACCTTCGAGGGCAACGCTGCTCACTGGAAAATATCCCATACACACAGGTAAGTTTTTAAAGATATTTTTTTTTTTGTCTTATATTAATGTCAACTATAGAGAGAACATGAATGATCCAAATCAGAATTAAAGTGACCTTGCTGGTCGTTGATGTATATTATAAATATACATCTAAAACTACAATTGAGATTAATACATATAAAACTGGAAAGAATGGGGAAAAATAAATAAATAATCCAACTCAGAATTAAAGTAACCAGCAAATTGTTTTGATTTATAAAATACAACAAATACCATAAAATTAAAATGAATATTAATAAATATAAAACCGGAAAATATGGGGGTAAAATAAACAAATTATCCAAATCAGAATTAAAGTAACCAGCAAATTGTTTTGATTTATAATACAATTATACCATACAATTAAAATTCAGATTAATTAATATAAAACCGGAAAAAAGGGAGACAAAATAATGTAAATCATTATTAGAACAAGTGAAAATTATGTTTTATTTTACAATCATATGTTAGTTCATTAGATCACTTCAATTATGTAGGGAACTTTGAATACTTTAGTATTAATACATTAATCTCATCCTCCAGGCATGCAACACTTTGTGCAGATACCCGACGAGCCTTGGGGTCTTCCTTTGAATGAGCGTCTCATGCCGCAGTTTTTCCGTGATGCAGGCTACGCCACGGAGTTGATTGGCAAATGGCATTTGGGCTTCTGGCGTCAGGATCTGACGCCCACAATGCGTGGCTTTGATCATCACTATGGCTACTACAATGGCTACATCGATTACTACGATCACACGCATCACATGCTGGACAAGAATTATTCTTCAGGTGTGGATTTCCGCAGGGATTTAAAACGTTGGCACCTCGATCATGGCACTTATGCCACAGAGGCATTCACAAACGAAGCAAGACGTGTGATCGAGCAGCATGATCGCTGTCGTCCACTGTTCATGGTCCTCAGTCATCTGGCCGTGCATACTGGCAACGAGGATCAACCGATGCAGGCTCCTCCCGAGGAGGTGGCAAAGTTCTCTCACATCTCCGATGTTAAGAGACGAACTTATGCTGGTAAGATTAGCAAATAAAGTAAGGGAAGTGAAAATACTTAATTCTCTCCTTCTTAGGCATGGTTTCCAGTCTGGACAAGAGTGTGGGACAAACAGTGCGTGCTCTGGCTGATCGTGGAATGCTCAACAACAGCATTGTGCTGCTCTACTCGGACAATGGCGCTCCCACAGTGGGCATTCACTCGAACTCTGGCTCCAATTATCCCTATCGTGGCGTAAGTATCAATTGTCTCTATAGAGTACTCCATTTAATAGGAATTTATTATGGTGTAGCAAAAGGAATCCCCCTGGGAAGGTGGCATACGTTCAGCAGGCGCCATCTGGAGTCCATTGTTGGAGCAACGTGGCTACGTCTCCAATCAAGTGATTCATGCCATCGACTGGCTGCCAACTTTGGCAGCAGCTGCGGGAGTTCAGCTTCCCGCCAACCTGCCCCTAGATGGTGTCAACATGTGGCCCTCTTTGAGTGGCAATTTGGAACCACAGTCGCGGAGATTGTTGCATGTAATGGACGACATCTTTGGCTATTCTTCCTATATGCGTGACAATTTAAAGTACGTGAATGGCAGCAGCTTTGAGGGTCGCTATGACAACTGGCTGGGCGACTTGCCAGCTGAGGAGGATGATCCGATCAGTGCCTACTATGCGCAACATGTGCTCTCCTCGGAGGTGCAACAGGTGCTGGGCACGCGATCGCTGACCAACGATCGTATCGAGCAGCTAAGGGCAGATGCCACACATCGTTGTCCCAGCAACGAACAGAATTTCACACAATCCATTTATCTGTGTCAGCCTCTTGAGGCGCCATGTTTCTTCAACCTGGCTAAAGATCCGTGTGAGCGTTATAACCTGGCCAATTTGTACCCTCTGCAGCTGCAGTTGCTCGAACAGGAAGTGCAACAGTTTCGCATTAATGCTATCGATAGTGTTCGAGTGAATACGCCTGATTTGCGTGCCAATCCCGCGTTCCATGGCGGCTACTGGGAATGGTGGAATGAGACGACAATCACAGCGGGATCTGGGGGATCTAAATGGAACATCTTCAATTGGGTATGGCTCTCTTGTCTCTCTTGTTTACATGTTGCTGTAAAGTATGCTCTTTAGTTATTAACTACTTAATTTTAAACATTACTTGTATTATTGACTAATTTCGTGTGTAACCCAAATGTGTTTCTTGTATTATATGTTGTTTTAAACTCAATATTTTGTTAAAAATTAATCTTCAGTGTTTCAATTCCATTTCGTTCCTTTTATTTATCTCCGAATTGCAGTTTTGTATTCCATTCCATTTGTTTCTAATAAATTTAATTTACTTTTATCTTTGATTTTAACTTCAATTTTGAGCAAACTTCGCTCTTTTTTGAAAATATCAATTTTTGAAATTGAATTTATGAAACTGTTTTTGCTAGAATAAAAGTCCTGTGATTAGTATTGTGTTTCATTCCATTTTCATTCTCTTAGTAAGAATTATTAAATAAAATAATTTACACACTTTGATGTTAATATTTTATACATGTATGTGCGTATAACTTGTTAATATCATATCATTCATATTTGTCTTTTGTTATTTTTATGTTAATAATTATGAAAGTCTGCTGTTATTGAATTAAGGCCATTTGTGCTAATAGTAACAGCTGTTTCATTGTGAAAAGTGTGTGCTTTTACTTCAATAATAAAACATTTCTGAATTGGATCAACTTTACATTGTTTCTAGCTTCCATGGAAACGAGAATAAGCAGACGACCTATGTTGCAATTTAATTGAAAATCAATAAATATTTGTTAAGAAGTGGATCAACTTGACATTTCAAATGAAGTGAACCAGGGTTGCAGAGTATAAAGTAAAACTGACTAAAGTGAAAAGTCGTAAATTTTTTTTGCCAATTTCAGCTATTATTAGGAATTTTACTTATATTGATATAAAAAGAATTTGAAACGTTTTACAGGCGCTTAAATTCTTTTCGGACAATAGAAAGGAATCTTAAAAGTTAACAAATAACATATGTGCGTATATAATAGATGGAGTTTTTGGGGAGTTACTTATACTCGTATGATAACAAAACGTATAAAAAGTTAATACAAAATTATGTAACAGATGATAACATAACATGGGTATACGCTAGGTACATATTTATAGTACATACAAGCAAAAATACAGTAAATAAAATTACATAATACAAACGGAGACACTTAACGTTTACGAGGGGATCTAACATATCATACATTCGGATAATACTCTTAAGATAACATTACAAATGGGTTTCACTCGGAGCGTTGCCTTTTGTCATCTTCGCTCCTCCAACGTGGCGCTATTCTATCATATTGAATAGCAGACAGGAGAATATCATGCCAAAGATCTGTTAAAGAAAGGAAACTATTAATTTAATTGAATATTTAATAGATTAAAAAAATAACTTGCCATCAATATGGCCACCGCAATCGATGTGCCGCCAATGACTGCCGCATGATCTCGGATGAAGTTTGTCGCCACATAGAGACAACCCTGATTGTGCAGATTCGTGATGGTGGGAAAGATGGTGCACTCCTTGCGCTGTCCGCCAAACAGTTCCTGACAGCACGATTCCGGCACGGGGCCATAACGATTCCAGTCATGCCAGGTGTCGACACCGCAGCACTGCAGACGCTCCTGCGTCAAGTCCCAGGCCTGTGTAATCTCACGGCGACCGCCATACAATGCCATGGTTGATCGCATTTCCTGGTAATCAACATGGATGGATGGTTAATGTGTGGTAGTTAGTGGTTGAGGTGGTGTATTGAGCCTTACTTGTCGCATGGTCTGCTGCACTCGCTCTCGAAACACGTAGCCCAAAACACCGCCAATTAGCATGGTCACGAAAACCAAAGCTACGATTATGAAATACTGTGGATGGTATGTAAATAGATGTTAAACATTTCGACTCGAAAATAAGTGAAGATAATGCGCAACTACTACTCGTACAATGTCTGAGATATTTAACAAAAATCGAAAAAAAGTGGCAAAACCTCAAAGATTTCTACGCCCTTGCACATCGATTAAAATTTGATTTTTGCTTAGTCAGTGCTTAAGAGTAGATCAAGGCTTTTCGTCGCACTCTCTTTTATTCTATTATCTCTTTACTCACCGTTAAGAGCAAGCATTTGACTTCCTTGCCGGCTCCCACACAACCTAGAAAAGAGACCAGGCAAATGATGACAGAGGTGACAAGCAACACATAAACAGCGCCAGAGAACAGATTCGTGCCCAAAAGCTCATTCACAAAGCTGCGATCCACCAGTGTCCACAGTGTCAGACAAAAGACAATGGCGCCGCCAACCTGAGCAATAAATGTAAAATGTAATTAAATAAAACAACAATAAAAAGTCATTTAATTTATGCAACTTACAAACATCACAAAGTTTGCAATAAACAAACTGTATTTGACGAACTGCCCGCAGCAGTCCATGCGCGAACTGAACCCCATGTCGTCCTGCTTGAGAGAGTGAGAGTAAAAGAGAATGTGAAAGAGCGTGTGAGAGTGTGGAATGCAAGTAGTAGAAGTTTTACGAGAGCGCGATGTAACTGTTGAAGACGCTGTTCAAACGACAGCTGAGCGCGTAATGCGTAGACAGCAGCGAATGAACAGCGCATGCGCAGCTCGCAGCTGAGGCTGAAGTACACTTAACCCTGACCCACTTTAATACGGCAACTGTGACGGCGCTGCTGGCGTCGACGCCAACGTAACCGAGGCGAAGCATTAGACAAGCGCACGCGCTATTGTTGCTACTAATGCTGCCGCTCTGCTGGCGTGTGGAGCTTATTTTGTGGATGGCAACTCGCTACACTGCATGCCTTGAGCTTTTACTTGAGCTACTACATTTTAAAGTCGGGAATGTCTGTTATTGGGTGTTGTTTCTAAGGCAAACTAGGTGTACGACACGAGCCAAAAAAAAAAAAACAAAAACAAAATAAAACACAAATGCGATAGTCTTTAATAAATAAAAGTACTTTAAGTACTTCAAAAATAATCAGATAATTGCGCTATTCTAAACCAAAACACATAAAACTTTCAATCATTAAAGTGCTCAGTTCTATACATAAATTATAAATAATTACATCGGATGAGTAATCGTAATGCTCCCCACTCTCTAGCAATATCGTATCTAAACGACATCTCGGCTCAAGCTGGATTTTTAAATTTAAATGAACCCCTTGAGATTCGTCAGTTAATTGCGGTTATTAAAAAAATGTTCTCACACTGTATTTTGTTTTTTTTTTTTGTTTTGTTTATCGAGTACATAGAGCTAAACAACTATGCAGTTAAGGTACACATAGTGAAAATCGTGTCGAAGTTGACAGTAAGTCATCTGAAAGTCGTCATTAATTACAGGGCGTTGTCAGACGTGTTTTCGCATATGCAAAAACTTAAACCAATTAGCAGCTTTATCTGATCTTATGATAATTACCCATCACTGCTACACATAATAATGATGTTACTCTATGTTAGCAGGTTAAGTGCTAGTACTTAGCTAATCTAGAGTATTATAATTATGGCGTACTATAGAAAAAGATTATTATAATCGGTTTCTTGGTTTAAGATTACGAAATTCGATCTTAACTTTATAATCAAGTGACTGTAGTATTTATTTTTGTTTTTGTTTAAAGTGTCAACTTGTGCATTTCTTAAGCGGAAATAAAAGTTGCTCTCTATAAATTCTTGATTCAACAGTTTTGCCATTTAAGTTGAAAAATGTTTAGTTTTTTATCTACTTACTCTGTTGCCTTCGTGTAGCACAAACGAGGTTTTCGTTAAGTAACCAATTTTGACGCTTTTTGCTTACAATTAACTTATAATAATTTTGCTACTTGCTTTTGCTTTGCTGCAGGCAGGAGTTAAGTGGCAAAAGATTCGGCAGGAACTACAAAGAAAAATTAGAAAACTCTTGTTAATGTTACGCCTTACATAAAAAATATCTATTGTATTTGCTTATTTCAAAAAAATTTTTGAATTTTTATGACTTGACTAATTTGCAGTGTTATTATTGTTGTTGTTGTCACAGTAGCTACGATTTCCTGTTGAGTTTACGAGTTGTTCTCGAGGTACTTCTGAGTTTTATAATCTTTGTTTTATATCGAATTTTTAAGTGATGCGCTGTTTGCGAATTTACTTAGCCTATTATTGATATTAACTTTTGTCTCGTGACAATATTTCTGGGATATAATACTCTTTAATTTATAAATGCCAGCATAAGGTGTTTCAGCCTTAAAACTTTTCTTACCAACCAATTTCAATTAATACATTTAATTTTATTTATATTATATCTAAACATTTTTCAGAATTAATTGTTACAGGGTATTTTACGATCGTGCACTCGCTCTTAGCGCTTTCTTACTTCATTTCTTATGACACTTTTTGCAATTTTGTTTTGTTGTTTTTATTGAGCTTTTAAGTTTATTGTTGAAGCTGTAATTTTTTTTGGCATATACTTATATAAGTCTTAGCACGCACCACACACACATAATGTTATTAACTGATTGCGAATAATTTGAAAATTTAATATAAATATTAATTATTTGAGCTACTTAAGTCCCGTTTTCTTTGCTTCTTATTGTATTTCGTTTGTTTGTAATTAAATTACATTCATTTTTCTGTCGGCCTTTTGCAGCTGATAATTGTTAATGAATTGTTGTTGCTCGCGAGTTGTTATTATTATTGTTGATTATGTTGCTGTTGTTATTGTCAAAACCATGGCAAACAACTTTTTTCATTTTACTTTGTGTGTGTGTGTCTCTGTTTTTGTTTTTGCTTCATGCTTTTCCATCAGTTTATCCTTACAATGTAATAATGCATTGCCAACTAATGTATCCCGCTCTTGGGTGCAGTGTGTTATTTTGCATACTTGTATTGCATTTTAACTAGACATTAACTCACTTTATCGCTTTTATTATAATTTCGTTGTATGAATTTTTTTGCACAGCACACAAATGATTGTTGAGTATAGCGTCGGCAGCCGTAAACAGTCAACAACAGCGGCAGCAACACGGCGCTTGTAGAAGTCTTTCCAAAATATTTATTCCACACCGTCTCCACCGCACGAGTGTTCGCTTGGAACTGGTTGTGGGAACAGATTGGAAGCTTGGTTTTTTATTAGTTTCGCTCACAAAGAGCTTCGTTGTGCTTCTGCTTCTGCTTCTGCTGGCTCTGCTGCTGCTGCTGCTCAGTGACGCTGTCTCTGCGCTGAAATTTACAACAATGCAACAATGTCGATCGCCGATGCAGGTGCAAAAGAGACGCACAACACATTGCACAGAGACAGTGAGGAGAGGAGAGCTTTGAGCTTGGCTTACAAACCGCAAATACTGCTCAGTACCTTTAGTATTTGTTTTTGTTTTCATTTACTTCTTTTTTTCCTTCGTCTTTTTTTCTTACTTGTTGTTGTTCGTATCGGCTCAGCATGTGAAAATGTATTGAGTAAACAAAACATGTTTTTAGTACGGCGCGGCGTTTTTCTCTTCATAGCCATAGCCTTTGTTTCATTTTATGCAATTTTTGCACAGCGCGCACTTGAAATATTAGACGTAAGGGAATATTTTAAAAACTTCACTTTAAGTTGAACAGTTGAAATTTGAACAATTCAATATGCGCAATAATAACTGCATATATAATATGAATGAAATGCTAAACAATATTCTTTTAATAAAAGTTTCTTAGTGAATTTCGATGATTTTCTGAAATTTGCTTTATAAATGGGAAGTAAAGTCATCAATGTTGGAGGTATGTTAAATTAAATTTCTATTACAGGATTTTGTTGGTTTTCAGAAATTCTCTTTATACTAAAATTGTATTCTAGTATTTTATTTTATTATTATAGTTTTATAGGTACTTCATATTATATGTATATGAACTACAAGCAACGCATAAATCTATGTACTTGACAAACATGTAGAAATCATATATCATATTAAGTATCATATTAGTGCTTTAATTGTGTTTTCATTCCTGTTCTTTCCACTTAGACGACTTCTAAACGTTTTCATGTTGGAATCATTTGAAATAAATGCAATAATTTAACGCCTTTGGAGCTTGTCACCTTCAGAAAACTCAACGAGCCTCGCACTTGCTCACATTAATCATAAGCATGCATATGAGTAAGAATTGAGTATCCATATTGAATATAGAACCTCATGTGTTTTTATTAATTGACTTGTTTAAAATCACATAAAGTTCGCCCGTAAATGTGAATGATGGTTGCAGCACTTTAAGAGGCTCTTAACTAAATGCAAAGTGATTTCCCAATGAATCTGAAGCTGTGGCTTGACCATTTTGAGATGTTTTAAATACGTTTGAGTGCATACTTGACTGAGAAATACCCTATATTTAAACAAGTAAGAAAGCTACAGTCGAGTGAACTCGACTATGAGATACCCGCTACCCAAATTTAATAAAGCCAAAATATTGCGGTATCATTTTCAAAATATACCGAAAATACTAAAAATAATACTAAAAATATACAAAATAGTATATGTGGTATATCGATATAGTACCGCATTCAAAATATACCATAGACGGCACAATATACCAGATTGTCAGCCAAAGCAACTCAGACCCCTAGTAAGTAGGCGTTTTTGCCCATACAAAAGTATTTCTTTAATAACTTCGATCGCAACCAAATTTTCAGGGATCATAAATACTATAGTTATTACTGTATATACCAAAATTCGTAACTCTAGCTTTAAAATTACGCTTGTTATTCGATTTTTTTGATTTGTAGGGGCGGAAGTGGGCGTGGCAAAAATTTGAAACAAACTTGATCTGAGATCTAGGTGTTCATACGGACAGACGGACAGACGGACATGGCTATATCGTCTCGGCTGTTGACGCTGATCAAGAATATATATACTTTATAGGATCGGAGATGCCTCCTTCTACCTGTTACATACATTTCCTGCCGGCACAAAGTTATAATACCCTTCTACCCTATGGGTAGCGGGTATAAAAAGAACAAAAAATTGTAATCATATACAGGAAAATATGATTGATTAGAACCCTTTCTATTTATTTAAAATAAAAATAAAAGGTAAGACATAGTTTTACAATTTTTGTTTACTTTTTTTCTCAAGTTTATTCTCATTTCTATTTGTTTAACGGCTAAATTAAAAATTCCCCTTTCTATCCTCAATTGCTGAGTAAAAAAAATGTGCATATTTACAGATATAAAAAAGTTTATAGCGACTGTAAAACTGAAAAAAAATGTTCCCACAGCGTGTGTCAGATGCAAAATGTTTGACGGCAGCAACAAAAACAACAACAAAAACAACAACGATGACTTCGACGACGACATGAACAACAACGAAAATAACAACAATATTATTAACAGGCAGTGTAATTGTTTTTCTATTTTTTGCCATGCAAGCTGAATGCTGAACCGTACCGAGAGCATTGAGATGAGTCGGGCCACTTGGTGTTAACAGAGCCATAAAAGTGCTAAACAAGCCAACAATTTTGTGAAGTTAACAATAAACGAATTAGGCATTCGCTAGACACAAGTATTGAGAGGCGCTACAACTATGTTACTACGACTATGGGTTATTTTATTTTCGTACTTTTGTGCTATCGGCAGGCGCAGACAAAACTCACTTTGACCTTAGCATGAAAATTGCTTATGAAATTGTCTTGGCCAAATGTTTGGGCAACCAATTTGTTTGTCTAACTAAATTATGTCGCTAATTGTTGAAGGTTTTTTTTTCTTGGTTTTCCGAGTTCGTTTTCAATGAACTTTTGACGTAACAATTTTGGATGTTGTTGGCATTGGGATGTGGGGAACATTTCCTTCGAAAGAATTTACTTTGATCATTTTAAAAGCACCACAAATTGTTTTCCAAATCATTTTGTAATGACAACTTCTCTTGAAATCCATCCTAAGTTGAATAATATTTATATTTAATCTATATCGATTAACTCAGTATTCTTTTTAATACCTTAACTTACGAAAACCTAGTAAAATAATATTGATTAGTTATATTTATTAATAACTTCACTTACGAAAACCAAACATTTATTCCCATAACTATTTTCACATATCGACTAATGCTGATTTTAGTTCACAGTCCTTCTGTCAATTCTCATAGAAATAGTATAGTATTTGCCCTCGCATGCTCGATTTACGACTATTCCACCACAACGACATTGCCTTCAGCACAGAGAACTTGACTTAAACTTGAGCTGGACAACCGCAAAACGCAACAAAATCCCATTCTAATCGGTTTTAATCGGACTTAACTTAATTGTTTTCATATGCGACCAATAAATTTGGTTAATTTCCCAAGCTCTAGTCTGGTCTTGACCTTATCCATCTGACACTGACCGAATGTAAGATTACTAATCAGCTCTTTATTTACTATTTGAGTTTACTACAATTTGCTGTAGACAGTAGTCGGTTGGCTTCCTCCCACACGTACATATTATACGCTTAGCGACAGCTTTTAGACAAACAAATTAACGCGAATACCCGAAATTTACGAAAATTGACTTTACTTAGTCATTTTACCTGCTAATTGCTCGGTGTCAGCATTGCGATTGTACGTGACGATGACAGGGACTGAAGGCTTGTGTTCTCGCTCCATCCCGCTCGCTCGCTCGGTATTTCCGTTAAGCAGCACTTGTGGAATGTAAGTTGCGCATAAAATTTTGTAGCATACTTTTAGGCTGACTATGGAAATTGTTTGCGACTTTGGTAATTTTGTGTATATTTAAGACTTTAATGTGGAATGTTCTTTTTATTTACAATTTGTAATGCGAAATAAAACTTCAATAATTGTATGTAAATACAAACTTCTCAGTTTAATCTTTATGTACAGTTCACAATTGGCTTTACATAAGCTTAGGTTCTAAATCTGTATTGATAACTTTTCGGTACAAATTGCACAAAATACATTTTTACACTTTCAGTAACTATATATGTTTTTTTTGTTTTTAGTTGATCGGCGGTGCATAGTTCTAGGTACTAAACGCCACGCACCCCCCCTCCACTAGGGATCTATGGGGGTTAGGGCCCAATTGTTTTGCTTTAAGTACAAAATATTATTGTATCTGGCATTTTGGTAATAGGTAACAATCCGATGATCTGACGATCAATCGCTTTAGGGCACTTAAACGAACTTAGCCTAAATCTCGAACGATTGCAAGACGGCAACGAACTTGAAAAGGAAACTTAAAGCTTAGTTGGTTAACGTTATAAGTTTGGTGTTACAATCCACAAGTTGCTGCTATCACATTATTAGTATGAATCTCACGCCGTGCGATAGGCATTCGCATATTCCACGGCATCGTGAAGCGTCGGAAAGATCTCGAATGGACCCTCGCTGAGGGCCATGCTGTGCATCAGAGTGTCGTACACGCGATCCACGGGACTGGCCAGCAGTAGACGAGCACCGCGCGTCTTCAGTTCCCTGGTTATATCACTAAGCGTACCGCAGCCGGCCACATCGATGTGGCCCAGCATCGAGAAGTCCAGTATGAGAAACTGAAACGAGTTTGAAGCCTCCACGAACTGTCCATCGAAGGACTTGCCACCATTTTGTGCCACCTGCGCATAGGTGGTCTTTGTCTTGACAGTTTTAGTGCTGCTATTCTTGTCCAGACCAACAGCTTCGTTAAGAGCGCGACGGAAGAACAGGCTGGTGGCGAAATTGAGCGAGCCACAATACCTAAAGATGCGCGTCTCCGGCACTTGCATCACATTGCGATGCTGCGTCATGTCCATGTAGATGCCAGGCGCCTCTGGCATGTAGCCGAGTAGGCAGGAGTAAGGTTTCAGTCCTTTAATATACAGCGCTAAAAGGGACACACAAACACCAATAAGCAGACTGTAGGGGAAGGGAACGAATAATTAACTGCAATTATAGATCACTTAACTTTAGACCTTACCCAACATCAATATCGATGAGCACCACACAGAGGAACGTGGATATCCAGGTGAACATTTCCAGTTTGCCTTGTTTGGAGAACTTTTTCAGTTCCTTCACCTGCATAAACATCGGCTTTAACGCCACAATAATGACGCCAGCCAACACGCACTGCAATTGAAACGAAGAATGGTTAAAAATGGTTTACAAGAATCTAAAATGACATCTACATACCCTTGGCAAATCACTGAAGAAGGGTCCAACCCACATGATAGTCGCCACCACCAGTGAGGCAGACACTAGGGAAGCAATCTGTGAGACGCCGCCCGTTTGATCCTGTATAACCGAACGGGATAGAGAGCACGCCATGGGAATGCAGGAGAAACAGCCGCCAACCATATTACCCACGCCCATGGCAAAGAGTTCCTGATTTGCGCGCACCTCGTAGTTGTGTTTCTTGGCAAATGTCAAGCCCATGGACATGATGATCGAGTACGTGACAATGGCAATCGCAATAGCGTCGACAGCCACCATGGGCACCAGATCCATACGTGGAAATTCAGGAGTTGGCAGACTATTGGGAATATCGCCCACGGGTTTAATGTGAAAGTTCTCCTCCAAGCCGCACAATTTCGAAATTAAAGTACCACCAATGATGGCGATTAGTTCACCGGGAAATGGGAAGCGACAGCGTTTGCTCAGACATGGTTTAAGGCATTCGTTGCAAACGGTCATGAAGATGATGATGGTGATGCAGATGCCAAAATTAACAAGGTTCGTTTTCGGTATCAATTCCACAACATCAACGATAGTTAACACGATTTTGAAGGCTGACTTCTTGGGCGGCACTGTAACTCCTAGCACATCCTTTAACTGTGCGGTGACCACGTGACAGGCAGCTGCCGTCGTGAAGCCATTCACCAGAGGCTCGCTCAGCAGAGAGGCCAGTGTGCCCAGCCTGAAGAAGGACATGAGCAGCTGCAATTGAAGATGGAATTGATTAGTGAGGGTAATTGAGATTATGTCAATGAAATAGAGCAAGATATCAGGGGAATCAAACCTCTCCACATTTTTTTAAGAATACAAATGACGTATTTAGAGATACTGAATTGTTGCACTAAGCTTACATTTTTAAAAAGTTTCCCAACATTCAAGACTGATATTTAAAACATATTTGCAAAAAGGGTAGATAAGCGGTAGTCAATAAACAAGACAAACTGAAAATGTGGCGGGATTTTACAGCAAACTAGTTAAGTGCATTTAACGATTGTCATTATTTGCGAGTGATCTTTAGAATAGTATAAATGATTGTTAACGATGATGAGAGACGACAGCATCGTCTAAAGATAACTAGTCACTATAGATACATAAATATATAAATCAGATTAGATATTCACTTCGACAACTGCTCAAATAAAATTTGCTTCTATCTGAAGTTTCTGTCTGAGATATTTATGATACGCCTTACGTAATAATGTTATCTATGAAATGTTTGTTCATGCCTCACACTTACATTGATAATGCCCACGGTAAAAGCTAGAGCTGTGACCACCTCCAGGGTGGTGATGACGTTTGCTGGATGTGGCAACATTGTTGTCGTCGCATTCTGCAGCAGCAACGTTGCAGCTGTTGTTGCACCCTCTGCAGTTGTTTCCACAATCAGTGACAACGGCGATGCTGGTGCCGACGTCGTCGTTGTTGTTGTTGTGGCAAGTAATGCAAGGGGCGATAGTGTTGTTGCCACTAGCGTTGCATTGACTGCATTTGGATCAAAGTTGGCATAGGATTGCACCACCTTTTGGGTCATCATGCTGGCCACCGCAAAGGTGCCAATGGATATGTGCTTCGAGGTGCCGAGCAGCATGTAAACCAGCACCGGAAACACGGCCATGTAGAGACCATTTCCCGCAGAGACGCCAGCCAAAATACCGTAGGCAATGCCGTGCGGTATATTCATGATGGCAACCGTAAAGCCGGCTATGATATCACCGATGAGATCACGTCGCGGCGAATACTGTGGCAGCCACTGTAGGATGGGTATGATGCCGGTGAAGAGCGCGAAGAAGTTCCAACCGCGCCAGCAATTGAGCAGCGAGGAGGGAATACTCTTGTCTCTGGCCGCATAGCCCGTCTCCTTGATGACCACCTCTTGTGTGAGCACATCTCGATGGATGCGATACTTTGGTTGTATTTTTGGTTTACTTTGTGCGCTCTTTCCACTCCCAGTTCCACTGCCATTGCTGCCATTGTTATTATTATTGTTAAGCGGTTTGGTTCTGCAAAGCAATTGGAAATTAGAAAATGATTCCTTATGTCTTACAGTTGCCAGTTACTCACTCTGGATTCTCCTGTTCGTTGGGCATTCTGTGCTCGGCCTCTTCCACGGCCAGTTGCTCGGTGTCTTCAGTTGCTTCTATTACCTCCACATGGGTGTCTGTATAGCGATGGGTCTGCAGATCTCTCTGATATTCTGCGTTTCTCCAACGAGCTATGCGATCGTCTTCAGTAACTTCCTCTTCTTCACCTTGACGTTTTAAGAAAGTATTCGGTAGTATTCGCGGTTCCGGAAGATGGTTCAATTCTATCAAACGTCCATAACCGCATTTACGCCGGGATTCTAGAAAATGTTTGGTTTCCTGCAAAAGTATTTGATAGATTAGTGTAATCTATAAAAAAGAAGTATTTCTAGTATTGCTTGCAAAAATATAGATTTACGAGTGTAGCGAAAATATGACTCTAATGAGCATAGATTAGACTACAATTATATACATACTAATCCCAGGGGCAATAATCACAATATTTGCCAGTTACAATTGCCGTGTTATCTAACTATAATTAGCACCACTTGTTAAGGTATCAGACCACCAATTCAACCACCATTCAGCACTCACGTTCAAAGCACGACTGAAACCACAATGGCCACACTGCAGGGTATAAATACAAGCCTCCGTTTGTTCCTCTATAGCACAAATTAACACCAATATCTAATTGGTCGAATCATTGGATCCACATGCGTTGGGCAGCTGACCATTGTGGTTTGCTGTGCTTTAAAAAAAAAAAACATTGTATAGAATACGCATCGCGGCAAGAACTCTCAGAATAAAATACAACTCTGACGACACTGACGAAATTCAACAGCGTTATTTGCTTATCTATCGCATTGATTACGCATACGCAGCATTGCCCTCTGTCTGGCCAGAATTGTCTATTGACGTCGAGTCGAATCGAGTGAAATTTTAGTGTTTCTGCTTGCCTTGCGTCGATTATTAATTCGCTCTCACAAAACCATATTGTGCGATTATGTCTGGCGATTCAATTTTTGCAAAATTTCATGAATAACTTTTGCCAACAATTTGATTTGCTAATTGCCAAACAAAGTTTAGCAAAAGCTGCATATAATGTTGTGTACTCTGTCGATCAACACCTGCTTTATAAAGTCTACACAGTTAGGCTCGTTTTGAGCAATAAACTATTATTTTGTATTTATCAAATATATTATTGAAATACGTGTAAACGTTGATGACGCAGCATCATTTAGGTACTTTTTCCCGGATAAAATTGCTTAACTTTGGATTCTGAGAAATGTGTAATTTGTTTATTAATTCATGCAAAGCACATTAGACATACTTTTGTAATAGATGTTACAGAGATTCGACTGAATGCTTTTTCAAAGATAAGAATACAAAAATAAAAGAATTTCACAACAGAAAAAAAATTGAAAACAAATAATATTGACTCTTGAAATTAGCATAATTAACAGAGTTTATTTTTAAAGATTGTAGCACATTGTATATATAAGTAAATATAGTAGAGTTTAACTCGGTTTGGAACTTTTAAGAAAGGTTTGTATTTTGAAAAATAATTATAAAAATATTTACACTAAAACAAAGATACTTTCATTTGTCATTGAGTTGACAGAAAAAAATTGTTAGCTAAAAAATATTTCTTTGAAAACAAGTAAGAAAGCTACAATCGAAAGTGCTCGACTGTGATATACCCGATACCCATATTGAACAAGAGCATTTGTATATCTTAAGAATAATAGCGCACTTATTAAGAATAATACCGCACTTATTCTTAAAATATGCAAAATAATATACCGGAAATAGTAATATACCGGAGTACTACGTTGGATATATACCATAGAGGTCAAAATGTACCAGGTTTTTACCCAAAGCAACTAAGATCCGATTACAAACGCCATACAAAGGTATTTCTCAAATAACTTCTACAATTTTATGGAGCCGGATGCTTCGATCTGCTTGTTTCAAACATTTGCTGCCGGCACAAAGTTATAATACCCTTCTATCCTATGGGTAGCGGGTATAAAAACATTTCAATGATTTGAAAGTAACATAGAAGTCTCCTCTGACTCAATACCCATAACAACTGCTGAAATTAAACACTTTTTATAACATTGTTTCGTAGAAATGTTTTTAAATATTCTCAAAAACCAGTTTGGCAGTAATTTACAAGCCCGATTCAACTTGAAGCATGCTACATTTGGAGATTAGCGCCGTAGTTGGTGGTCTGAGGAAATGTGTTTAGGACGCACAACCGTTATGGGAAATAATTATATTGGGTTGCTGTTACCACCGGACACAGTTAGTGCTAAGTGACAATATACATATGTATATATTTAAAAGGCTGTCTGAATTGAAGTAAATAAACAACTGTGAACCGGTTAGACGCGTCATTGACTCAGCAGAAAAAGGCGATTAAATTGTACTTAAGACACATTGCCTTGTTGACCCGATGCAAAGAGAGAAAACCGTTTGCGTCTGGCAGCCTCATCACTTAGTTACTCGTATTGCGATGTCAAGTTCAGTGGCTTTAATGGGTCAAGCAAGCTCTCTTTATACGGCGACTATATACTATATAGAGTATGTGCATAAACATGTATTTATAAGATGCATGCGAGAACCTCAGAAAGATCAATCACGCGACTCTCGCACTAATTACAGCAGTTGTTGAATTGATTGCTGCCTGAGATCAAGTGATTCAATTGATTTGGCACGATCAATTATGCACAGAATTAAAGCACATGTTTGCTCAGATCAGATGACAAAGATATGGTGTCCTATAACATCCAGAAATATTCCAACTTCACTTGTCAAGTGTCATGTGATTGTAGCCATAAATTAAATTAATTCATTTCAAACTTTTAGATTGCTTTACATTGTTTTTTTTTTTTTTTTTTTTTTTTTGTGTTAATAAATATTAGACAATTTTCATACGAGTATAACATATGTCTGTATATTGCATAAAAAGGAAAACGAAAGGCAGAATAAAGAACCTCGTTTACTATTTACAATGACAACGAAAAACAAATATGTGCTTAGTCAGCGTTTTACAAAAACTTTAATAGTTTCATATTTGCATAGAGCATTTTTTACGGAAATAAGAAACCATTTGAGATAGAAAAACTAAAGTGCAAGTTTCACAGTGCTTGCGAAATGTTTGTATGACAAGCTTAAAATGGTTTAATGCATTTGTTAATATTTTTTAATGATTTATGGCTTATTTGTTTTGGGGTATTAATTGTAATAACTTCCGCTCAGCCTCGACTTGAAATCAATGTTGTTATCATCATTGCCCCCTCAGTGTTACAGCCCAACGCATTCACATCTAGACAGTTACTTTTGGATTACAAAAGTCGTTAATCAACTCACGTCCCACATGCAAACAGTTAAACACAGCTTTATAAGCCACAACTTTGATAATAATTTCTTATTTGTTAACGCAAAATTAATGAGTAATAAAGACATAAAACAGCAAAGCTGAAAAGTGCGAGGAGTGATCGCCTGCAAAATACCCTGGCTGTCAAAAATAACTACAATCATAAATTATGTTCTTGATAAAATTAATATGTACACATAAATTCAAACTAATTTAAATTTTATTTCAAAACTGACCCATCAATCAAACACATCTTGCGTGTAATTCATTACAGGGTATTTATCGCAGTTAAGCACTGCAAATACTTGCCAACCGGTTATTTTGTGCTGTAGTATTTTGTGTTTTCCATATAGAACGGTAAAAGTACTCGGCTTAAATGGATTTGTAACGGGCAACCGTTCACAACTATAGCCAGGTGCATAACTATTGAGTCAGGGAATGCGGGGAAGGCGTGAAAAATTGTGTAATGCCGCTGGGCGAAAAGTAAAAGCGCAAAAAAATACGTATTTATGTCTTTTCTGAGTTTTGCCAGGTGGCGTCTCGGCGCCTTCTTATCATACATTGTCCACTTTTGCTTATCAGACGTTGCGAATCGAAACCATTAATCAAAAAAGTATTTTGGTATAAGAAATCTGAAAGCAATGTGGTAGAATTTTCCATTCAAGATTGTCCACTTGTCGTCGTCAGTGGGGCCCCAGATAGCCGGATCTGTATAGTCCTTATCAGTTTGAGAACATTTTTCGAGGGCCTTGATATACATAGTTGTGTCAAGCTTTTACCTACTCAATCAAGTGTTAAACTACCCACTATCGCGATGACAAACCGTTGATAGTGGAACATATGCAGATAGATAATTTCGAATGTTTATTGATGGTTATTACGTAGCGTCGTACTTCAAGTATCATCATCGTGGCTGCACTTGCACTTTGGACCTTTGGGAACTTTTTGTCGCAACAGCTTTGTCAGGCTATTAAATGGAACTAAAACTGGAAACTATTTTAGCCACGACAGCATCTTAAATAGATCTACATTATATCACAAATGGGGCTATATATATGTCTGTTGTCTTTGCTTTAGGCAAAAAACACTTCCCCAGCCGCCTCGAGAATGATAATAATGATGAAGATGAGAGAGAGCAGCACTGATAAGCGGATTGTGAAGTATATAAAAAAATGTTTGCTTTACGCTAAAATTTACGCTGAAAAAATACTAAGTAAGCCTTTTTACAATCTTCAACTCACAGACGCAAAAATTATAAATTTTGTTTATTTTGAGATTTTTCCAAATTGTGTTTGACGTAAATTTTTTTTACTTTTACATATCGTGTTTTAATTTCTAGCTATGTTTTCAAGATTCGATACAATTAATACAAACATACAGGCAAGTACAGACCACATTCTTTTCTTTGATATTATACAAATATCATTGCGAATTCATTCATAAACGGAACATATATAGATTCTCAGAAAAGGAAACAGCAGATGGTTTTTGTCAATTTCCAAAAGCTATTTAAATTTGCAAGATTGATGTGCGACAATCAATCAAGGGAATAATCTATACTTAAAGTCCATTAAAATGTTGTTAAAATAACTACTTGCTTATGTAGTATACCCGTTCAAATCAATTCGTTCCGGGTATATCGATGGATCGACCTTCGAACTCTTAAAGTCTTCACTATCTTAGGCGCTTAGCAAATGCCCAAGTTCAAAGCAGTCAGCAGCAATTGTTCATAATGAAAGCCTTAAGGTCGCTTACCAAAAAAACAAAAAAATGACTAATCATCTAGACAGCAACGGCAACAAAGAGCAACAAAGCAACAACAATAGTAGTAGTCAGTATAAAAATAACAGGAACCATAACTGAACGTGATAATGTCGAACACATTACAATAAAAAAAGTAATGAAAATACAAAAACACAAAGAGTTTGCTGTTTGCAGGCCAGTTGCGAATGGGATTCATAGAGTTGCGAACTGGAACTCGAACCTTTGGTTCTATTAGCTTATCAAATAAAGCTGGGCAAGCATTTGCTGGGCATGCAACAGTTGCATGTGAGCTCATTGGTTTCAGATATACATGCCATAAAAATACATACTATATGACAATACCTAAAGTGTAGCGCTCTTTTTATGGAAATGTATCTGATAGATTATTTCGCAATGCAGTCGCGGCGTTTGGCTTTGATTTTACTGGAATTGCTGCTGTGGCAGCACTTTTCATATTTATCGATTGTTTATCGCATTTATTATTTCGAGTGGTCAACAATTTTGTTTTCACTTGCCAAACAAAACAAAACAAACCCAGTTTCCACTTGGGCACGCATCAAAGTTATGACAATCGCATAGAAACCGAAGTAAATAAATCAATTGGGGCATCATTCAATTGACATACTTCGATGCCCACACGCTCTCTCACTCTCTTTCACCGCTCTCTCCCTCATACAAATCTCGGCTCAATCTGTATACACTAAAGTACAATGGGAATTATGATATTCTGTTTAATATTTACTTTTGCAACATTTTTTGCTGGGCTACATTGCAAAACCTAATTGAAACTGAGTAAAGTTACACCTTATTTTAATAATCATATTTCATAAGCTTATCTTGCATCAAATCATTTGTAAACACTATAAAAAATATTCACACCTCCCTATTGCCCTTAATTAAAAGGAATTATTGTAATTAAAAGGGAAACGCCGAAAGAAAAACAAAGAAAGCTTTTGTATTACGATTCTGAAATGTTTTCGTATTTGTTATAGAATAATCTTTTTGGTTTTCTTAATGCATAGCTCTCGTATTTTCTCCCAGCGGAAGAGGAACAATGCTAGAGAGATATAATAAACTATATTTATTTACAATATTATTATGTTTAATAAAATTATACAAACGCAAATCTAATTAACGAGTACTAAACTAAGCCTTCGTCTCAAGTTGACTTTGAATTAGTTGTTATGCTTGAGATATTATAAAAGCACATGACGTATTTTATAATTTTAATAAACAAAAGCTATAATTTATATTAGGAGTTCAAATTTGGTTTAATATTGTTATTTTAGATAGAGTATTCACACTTCTGGCGCAGAAATTCCTTTGATTTTGCACTTCTTTTCACGGTTATAAATTTCTAAACGAAATTTTAGCAGTTGCTAACTGTTTTCGTGCAAGCGAAATTCTCGATAATGCTCAAGTGTTATAGCCAGATAAATTAAATTCTTTAAACCAGACCCAAACGCTTTTAGCAGTTAAGTGGTACGGCAAACAGCTGACTGACTGGTTATGCGATTCGGTTCAGTTTGCTGCGGAAAACCCCTCTTTCGAAATTTGGGTTGTCAACACGCAAGGTAATTGACCAGACAAAATGTGTGTAAAAGCACAAAGCGAATTCATAACGAATGTCAAGTTTGTACACTGCACTCGGGTATACCCTGTAAGTCAACTTTTGTATTTGTTTGCTTCATGACAACACAAATCAAAAGCTTTCTTCAGCTGAAACAATATACAGCTTTGAAGCTTTGGTGTACAGGGTATACAGTGATGCGACAGGTTGGAAACAAAATCACGATTGAAAGAGGAAGAAATAAGCGCAGTCCAAAATCAGGTGCATTTGCACTTGACTAATGGCGATGGTCAAGGCAAAAAGAGAACAGGAGAGCGGGTGAGAGAGAGCTTACGAGTAGCGGCAACGAAAAGAGCAAGGCAAAAACAAAAAATTGACAATTAATTTGATTGCCCCAAATTGAGACTGAAGCGAACGAAATAAATCGAAATCAAAAATGGGGAAACATTGAAAATTTTGATGAGACCCGTGACACTATAATGTTTACTCATTAGCCAAAAATACCTACATATATGGTGCTTAAGTTGAAAATAGAAAATCAAAGAATGTCGTATTTGGCATTTGATTTAGTTGCTAACTAATAGTTTTTTATTGCTGGCATTGTTGTTGTTATTTGGTATTATCGTTTGTCGTTGTCACCTTCAGCTTTTGATAGCGATGTCGTTGTTGTTGCTGCTATTGTTGCTATATAATCGTCACACTTGTTGCCAATAAAATTGTGATTAACACTTATTGTAGTGCGCGTGCATTGAGTAGTTTGAACTTTGAATATGTACAATACATGTATCAAATATTTAAATATTTATTATATTTTATATGGGTTGAAACTCACACACTAATGCTAATCAATTGCAATATTTATGGTTAAAACAATTTCCGCTGGTGGGGAATCTTTGTGAGTTTTCTTTTTTTTTTTTTTTTTTTTTGTTATTCAACCGCCTTTGCTTCGCTTAGTGTTTGATACGAACGATACGACGCTTGCGACATGCTACGTAAACCGTTTGTTGCTGCCAAAAACGCTCGCGCCAAAAACAAACACACGCACGCACAAAGCACGTAGCAGCGACACGGAGAGCGAGAGAAACAGCGACAGCGACAACAATGCCTTTCGAGTGACCCACTGAAACTGAAAGCACACAATACAACGGATGGCTACGCAAAATACGTAGCACGTGAAAGCTTTTCAAAGCTCCGCAGCAGCGACGCTATTTTATTGCCGACGCTATTGTTGCCATTGCGTTATTGTTGCTGCTGATAAGCAACTTTTCAAATTGCACCGCACATTTAGTTTACTTGCATTTTAAATAGTTTAACACATTTCCAATTAGTCAATACACTAAGTACACGTTTATTTTTCACATCAATTTGCATATTTCCATTTCTTTCATTTATTGCTTGGCCAATAAGTTTTCAGTCGCGCAGCTGGTGGAGCTTACTGACGTTGCCACCCCGCCTCACTTGCTAAGTTGACGACGCCATTGCAAACAGCTGATTTCTTACGAATGGTGGTGGAACGAAGAATGATAAATGGCAGTAATTTTAAACTTGAATAATACAGAAGAAATACTGTTCAGTATTTTTGTATTGTAAATTCTGTGGTCACACTGTTTAGTGCCTAATATTTAAAATTATAATTGTTTTTTTCTGAGCCACATATGTATGTGGGCTGTGAAAACATTATAGTTATTATTGACAGCAAACATCGATGGCTTTCCATCTTCATTGATCCAGCTTATTTACGCTGCCACTTCGCTTTAAAGATAGTTGGCAGCGCCACCAAACAGTTGATCAAAATGGCACAGTGCTTTCAACGCATTAGTAAATGTATGTGCTTATTGTTGATTGACGAATGACAAAAGATATTAATTAAAAAAGATATTGTTAAAAAGTGCTAGCAGTGAACTTGGCTGGCTAGAACATTAAATAATCTTTTAGCGTTGTCAACAGTTTTTTCATAATTTTCAAATTGCTTGGAAACATTAAAATCTCATTACTTGGTAACACTTCGATTCAACAGAAGCGCCATTTTTTTTTTTTAAATCAATGCAGCGATCTGGCAGCTCTTTAATTTTCGTAACAGAAGTATCGCTAATTAGAATGATAAGACAATTTCGCGGTTATTTAAGTAAATGGATATTCAAATTGCCGGGCTTGCTATGGCAAAGGCCTGCAAGTAAGTGGTGTGAACGTGGTTGGGCATAACCAGCGAAGTGCATGAAATGTGATGTGAGTGTGTGTAATTTGCAGCAACACTTTGTCGACGCATTGCCCAGTTGAGGACGCCATCTTTAAATGGTGAGTGCTCTCTTCTTGTCCTTGCCCTTGACAGGTGTTGCAATAGCAACAGAAACGCCAGCACTTGGTAATTTGCATACGAGTTGCACGCGTGCCAAACATATAAAATGCGGAACCGAATTAACAGTTATGCGCGCACTGTACATCAACAGTGTGGCGACTTCAGCAGTGGCAGCCACAGCGCAGTAAATGAGGCTCTTGCACGCAGACGCCTCTTGCCTGACCTTGTCACGGTTTATTACGACAGCCAGTGAAAATCAGCGTATAAACATGCAAAGTGTTTAGAAGGCATTCGCCATTTGCTTCTTCTACTTGTAGTTAACAATGCCAGGCCCAATCTCAATCCCAATGCCCAGGCCTCAATGTGTAATGTGTAATGCAAACAAACAAGGCAAATCAAAATTTCAACAACACGCAACAGAGCCCAAAAATATTGTTAATAGCAGGGGAGGCGTTAAAATCGCGCTGCCGCCTTGTCTACACAAAACAAACAGCAGCTGAGCGCCGCGGTATGTTTATGGGGAGGCAAAGTGTAGAGACAGAAACCGCAGTCAGGTGATTGCTGATGCCGTTGTCGATGTTGATATTGTTGATGAGCTGCAAGAGTCCAGGGAGTCCAGGAACAGCTTCCATTTACTTACACTTTTCCTCTTGCCGTAACAAATTCGCACGTTTAAATTACGGACGCTGCTTTTACTTGTCGTCGAGTGATCCTGCAACTGCGGTTGCCACTTCATGCCACGCAACGGCATTTAAGAGTATGTCTACGTTATGTGGCAGACACTCCAAAGGCACACACACAGAGACGCACGTAAAACACTACACTACACAGCACATATGGCGTCGTAAATGTGGTTAAGAGCAAACACAAACACAAACATACAGCCAAGCAGCAAAACTCATCATCATCATCATCATCAACAGCAGCAGCATCATTATCATAATCAGCCAACTCATCATCATCATCAACATCATCCACCAGTCACACTCAATGTAGCGTGTGTGTGCATCAGCAACAACAACAACAATAACAACATACAATTGCTTGCGACGTCGACGTCGCGGCGTTTGACGGCAACATCGAGAGCTGTTGCTGCTGCTGCTGGTGGCAGGCAATTCGCAGATTTTACGTTTCAGTTTCGTGCAAAACGTGGAAGCGGCTGGTCAGCCAAAGTCAGCACCAAGAAAAACTACAAGGAAAATTCACTAATTCAAACGGCTAGAAAAATCGCAAAAAACAAACTAACTGAAAAATACGAAAGCAAATGTCTAGCTTAAATTGAGATTGATATTTAAATTAATGTAAACGAGTTAAAAAATTTGCATATTGCAATTGTTAAATGCAGTCAAGAGACTCCGGCTAAGCGCGGGCCTAGTGTATTTGGCAATAAACCGGATATTCTAGATCTCCAGATCGCCGTTGTCATCCAATTCGAAGCAAAGCCGAAGCCGAAACAAAAAAAAAAAAACAAGCGAACCCAAAGAGTTGTTAATCAAAGCGTTACAATTGTCCATAAGCAAAGACAATAACAATAACAATAAAAAAACGGGCAAAAAAGTGACACAATTAAACGCTGTAAAAAAGAACTCCGTTGGATTGTCTTCAATCTGTAGCAAATTGTAGCTATATCCACAGACACACACACACTTTTACACCTATATACACCTACCTATCTACCTATCGCTGTGGCCAGCTGAGCAGCGCTGAGTGTTAAGTTTATTTCTGTTTGCGGGCAAAGAAACCAACAACAACAACAACAACAAAAAAAAAAACAAGCGAAACAACAACAAAAAAAAGTTGGCGGAAAAGCGAAGAAAAGATCGTGCACGCTAAAGTAACATATTTATTTTTAACAATTTCGCAAGCGTTCAAATTTTGCTCCAGCCAAAAAAAAAAATCATATATGTGTATTCATATATATGAAACTGAACTGTATCGTCAGACAGACAGATAGACCAACAACAAAAAAGCGATCGTTAGGAGAACCAATACTAAAACAAAAACAAAAAAAAAAAAAAAAACACCAAAACAACAACACTAAAAAGCGGCGGCGGCAACATTCGACGTTGAACGGCGAGGGGAACCAGAAGCTGTTAACAAAAAATTAGTTGGGTGAGTAATCTTTATACACTACTTCCAAGTGCAAAGAGCACGAGTAGCCATAACTGTAAATGTTTCGCTTTCCAAAATCTGTTCTGGTAATCGTATAATTAAATTTATGCATTCTGCTAATTAAGCTGCTAAATTAGGTTTTTTTTGTGTTTTTTTTTTGTTTTTTTTTGTGTAAAATGCATATTTCTATGAAAGCTGAAAATATTTTATTTAAATTGGTTTTTAAATTGCCTTACATTTTCAACAAGTTATTCAGTATTATTTAGCAAAAGTTTAGCCCGCATTTTCAAACAAGTTCCAATTTTATACGAATGTATATATGTATATGTTTTATTGCTGATCTTTTGATTAGTTCTCTTTGATTAAAAAGTTTTCCAGAATTTAACAAGAATTATTATAGAATTTTGTTACATTTTTATATCATTTGCCATATGGTTTTAATGGTACATCAGAGGCTTTGTTTCTAAAATATTTCTAGGTGATATTTTAGTTCCGTAACTTAGTAATTTTATAACTGATCCAATAAAACTATCTATTAAATAGCAAATATAAAATTATTTATTTAATATATTCAGTTACTCTTGAGAATATCCGAATTTTAGACACTTCCCACATTAATTTCTTAGTTTCAAAACAATGAGAAGTAACATATTTAATTTATGAACCGTAGAATATTATACTTCATTCAGTTGAAATTTTATGTCAATTGACTATTTTTTTTTGTTGTTCCCTTTTGTCTTCGCTGCGACACAATTGTTTTGTTCTTAGTTCTCAGCAATTGTTTATCCTAGTTATAAAATATCAAATTGGGGTCACTTGAGAAACTTCATTTACGCATTGAAAGTTTCTCTTGTCGCAAAAGTAGCACAAGGACACCGGAAATATTTGCTCTATAAATATAAAACAAACCCATAAATCTTTCGCCCTTTTCTTTTTCTGCTGGCACACACAGTGCAAGTACCCCAAATGATATTACAATAACAACAAGGGGCGAAATGAAAATGTTTCGCATTGTGAGTTTTATGGTTATATTTGGTGGCATTATTTTTGATTATTATTATGGCCAGAGTGCGTTTACGATTATAATGGGACAGAGTCACCTTCGACAGCAAAAAACAAAAACAACAAAATGAACAAAAAATCTGCCATTTTATTTTTGGTTTCATATTTTATTTGTCACATCGCAATGTGCAATAATATTTCATGCTGCGTCATTAATTAATATGGGCACACTTATTCATAATTTGCCGCTTCCTCGCTTTGTTTTTGTTCCCCCGCACCCCCCACACTGTCATCGCTTAATGATAAACCAAAAATTTCGGTACATTAATAATCGCCTACGGCAAATTTTGGAAATTCTGAGCAAAAAATACACAAATGACGATAATATGACGCTGATGCTAACTAAGACTGTTGCTGTTGTTGTTGCTTTTCTTGTTGCCAGCATGCAACAATTTATAACAAATCGCTTCACATGGCTCTTAATTAATTAAACATATAATTTATTAAACACCACAGTGGGAGGCGCAACAAATTAATAAATGTTGCAAGTCTCGTTATAAATTTTGAATACTGCTCTCGATTCGAGTAGCAAAGTTCAAGTGCTTGCAGTCATAATTAAGCAATAATTCTCTATATGTTTTTTCATTGTGTGTGCGAGCGCTTCTAAAAGTTATTTGATAATGTTCTATATAAATCAGGGCCAACGATCTGCCCGGCTGCTGAGGTGTGTGCTCTGTTGGGGGCCGCTGCTGGCACAAGTCCCACGGGGACAGTTTCATAATCCGATAGGAAATTTTTCAACAATAAAGACAGAACGCGAAAAGAAATATCAACAAAATTGAGCAATAAATAAGCTGGGGATCTGTGACAAGTGGTCGGGTTTTTCTCTTCTTTATCACCGCATGTTATGATAGCCAATTTAACTCTTAAAAGTGCATAGCGTTAATTGGAAGAAAAATATTCAAGGTTGTTTTTTGGTTTTAGCGAGGGTTTCTGGAGAGTTAGCTCAATAGAAATTCTTGCATTTTATTTAAATTTAAGTTTACTTTAGTTAAGTATTGCAAGTCTTGGAATTTAGTAAAGGAAAACAATACAATTATTTCCAGATTTGAGTTTGTTTTTTATTATTTCTACCTAACAACTTGTCGTTTGTGTTGATCAGCAAAATTTCCCGAGCTAGTTTCTTCTGTTTTGGCAAACTCTTTTGTTTTTCATGTTACCTGACGACTGTTTTGTTTTTTCTTTTGTTTTGTATTTATTTTATTTGCAATACTTTTGTTTTTATTTATACCTCTTAATTTTTATGGTGTTTTCCCATTCACAAAAAACACCAATAAAATACGAAAAGAGTGCGAGCCACCGGAAGATTAAGCAACATTCAACAATTTGCTTGCCAACAGGCCAACGACGACCCCAATTTCGATTTCCATTTTGATTTTTCCATTTTGGCAGCACTCGCCCAAGGTAAATGCGGGGGGAGGAGAGGAACGAGAAGAGAAGGTGTACGTAGTGTGTGGCGGGATCTCCAACATCTGACTGACGTTGGTTCTTCCTACTCTCTCTCTCTCTCTAAATATATATATATAAGTATATACACACGTACTCGTATATATCTCTCGACATTTGTGGCTGTTGCGCTAATTTACAGGCCGAGTGATTGTCTACAATAATTTTGAAAAATTGTTCTCAAAACTTTGCACTTTGCTTCGGACTACAATAACAAGAAAATACAAATACAAATACATATAGATTTTGTTTATATAGCACGATACTCAACTCTAAGTTATATTTCCGCACTTTTAGCTGCGTTTCTAAGCTCATACACCATAAATAATTTTGACTGACAGCAGCTGTTCATAAAATGAACACTTCTCTATGCATATGGGTTTCCACTATATGTAATAGCAACAATTTTCTGCAACAATCGTAAAATTTCAAAATAATTGAACACTCAATGCTGCTGTCTTACAAATAATAATAACAATAATAACCACAATAAAATTTAAAAAAAAGATTCCTTTGTTTTCGTTTTGCATCTATGAGCGAAAACAAAAACAAAGTCTCAAAAATTTTAATTATCATTTGTAAAAACAAAACCATACATATTGATATAGCCGTGTTTTATTTGTTTGCTCAGTTGGCAATATGAATATGAATACAATCTCTGGCAGACTGTTCGGAGACCGAACTGATTGATTTCTTTGTTGTTGCTGCTTTTCTGAGAATCCAAAATTGATATTGCTCTACAGAGATTGCTGCTGTGCTTTGTTTTACACATTTAATGCATTTCCATTTGTCGAAGGAAATGTTTTATATGCTGACTTCGCCGACTTAAGAGCGCCCTCTGGCGTCAGCAAGAAGTCACTAAGTGAAAGCGAGGGAAAAACCTTCATTAGCTGCAAGTTCAAACAAAGCAGCCAGCTATCCATTATCCTTTGTCCAAATTTTGTATACCCAGCCTTGATTTGTTGACTAATCATTCACACACACACACACCCACGCAAGCACACACACACACAGAGAAAGAGAGAGAGAGAGAAACTCACAATTGGGAGACGCAGCCTCCATTTGAGTATTTTGGGTAGCGGCAGCGCCAGCGGCAATATGACGATTTCTTTAGTGCTCACCGTATAGTATAGTATACTTTATTACGGGTGCAAACAATTGAATGCATTCGCTATTACATGGCTGTAGCACATGCCCCAGATACGACTACGACGACGAGTAGTAGTGCTTAAACAATAAAAGCCACTCAGGCTTGTCCTATAGCAATGGCTATTGATTTTCACACCCTGTGCAGCTGGTAAAAAGAGTATTTAATTCTCTTTTTTGTATTTCTCATTTCTATAGATTTGCATAATAAGTTCAACCTTTTAAGTAAAGTTAGCTTAAACAATATTCTACATATTCCGAAAATTTCAACTTAATATTCAATTTATTTTCACGCCCTGATCAGCTAGTAAAAACAGTATTGATTAATTCTCTTTTTTCTTATTCCTCAATTGTATAGATTTGCTTTAAATAAAGTCTTTATAGTTAACTCTTAGTTAGCTTAAATAATATTTTATATATACTGAACATTTCAACTTCATAACTCCATTGATTTTCACACCCTGTGCATCTGGTAAAAACAGTATTGATTAATTCTTTTTTTTGTATTTCTCATTTCTATAGATTTGCATAATAAGTTCAATCTCTTAAGTAAAGTTAGCTTAAACAATATTCTATATATACTGAAAATTTCAACTTAATGCTCAATTGATTTTTACGCTATGTGCAACTGTTAAGAATCTATATCCTCAACTGTATAGATTTGCTTTAAATAAAGTATTTATAGTAAACTCTTAGCTTAAATAATATTTGATATATACTGAAACTTCATAACTTCATTGATTTTTATACCCTGTGCAGTTATTAAAAATTTTATTGGTTAATTCTCATTTTCCTTATTCTATAGTTTTCAATAATACGCTTAATATTTTATTTTAAATCTTTTTGTATGACTCCTTGTTAAGTTTAGTATTTATTAACATATTGCAGATTTCAACTTAATTACTCTAATGAGTATGCTATAGTCAAGCACGCTCTGCTAGCGTGTTATGTGCTTCGTGTTATTCATCAACATTTTGCATATGCGACTTGCATTTGCGCTTCTATGCACGATTGCCGTTTGATGACTTGGACTTGGGGCCGCTGGGCAAACTTTTCAATTAAATGCATCTGCATTAAGGCCAGACCCAGACGCAGACACGGATGGGATATTGAGCAAGGTCGGAGGGGAATCGAAACTAGTCGATAAACTCAACTCGACTCGTGCCCAGAGAACATCTTTCAACTGCAACTCTTTGTGTGTCTGCGTTGGGTCATCAAATTGAATCAGAAATGCGTTTATTGTTATTAATAAAATTTGTTATCGTAATAGACTCGAACCTTAAGTTTACTTATTATGTGGCTGCCCCCCTTTGGTCTATAAATCAATTTTCCTCATCAGACATTGAGGCCAATGAAGTTTGTTTAAGATGCTGTAAAATTGCTTTATTAAGTTCATGTTTTTCATGTATTTTATTTCTATTTTATTATTTTCAAATTACTTGATGACTATATGTTATTATATATTTAGTCTATAGCATTTTCCACACAACACATTGGCATCTCTGTGCGCTGTCATCCCATTGAATTAGGACTATAGGACACTTGTTGATTGCCGCTGTAGGTTCTGGCTTCCGTTCTTTTACCTCCTCTGCCTCTGCCTCCCCTTCCTTCCTTTTTGTCTGTGTGTGTGCCTGGCGGCAATTTCATTTCGCTTTCAATTTACGCGCACGACCAACGCTGTCAGTCTGACAATACAAAAGACGCTGCTGCCCATTCCAACGTTTGGTTAATTAAACGACCATGCAAAGTGGCACAAAAATAGCACTAAAGCATAGCAGACAATGCCTCAGAGTCACTTATACCCTTTAACTAAATGGGATGCGACGAAAGAGGAGCACTTCAAATGCACTTGAAAATGTTTGATGTGCTCTGGGAATTTCTTTAGCACGCTGAAAAGATTTGCTCGTATAATAATCTAGGAGAAATGCAAAGTTGAATGGCTGCAAGAAAATGAGGAAGTGCAGAGCAATTGTTTAATTAATTAATTTGTATTTTTCATTCCAATTGTTTCTCCGGTTTTATTTACACGAGAGTTTGTATTGACGTTTTGTTGCATACAAAAGGCATTAAAATGATTGATTTATACTTTTTCTACATCTCAGTGTCTTCTGCGTATTCCCAGAATTTAGTGTTAGTCTGAATAAATTGACTTTATTCAATACAATCGTTACTAAACCATTAATTAATAAATCATGTAACTTGTGGCTCGTAACTACGTCAGCTACAGCCCGACAGATGGCGCCACAAGCTAAATAGAGCGCATATTTATAGAGCCTTAGTTTTCTTTTTCTTGATTACATTGCTGTCAAATGCCAGCTAACCGGTGTCAATCTGTTTATTTTCAGCAACAAGAGCAACGCGAGTGACAACAGCAACAATAATCGGTGCAACAACAAGGCTCGCAGTGGCAGCAGCAGTAACAACAATTGCAACAATGTCGACAGCAACTTGCGCGCGTTTCTGCACTCCGCTGACAGGCGGCAAAGGCGGCTCCTCATCAAAATTGACATCAGGAACCGGAAACAACATGACGTCATCGTCATTGCACAAGAAACAGATTCCAGCAGCAGCTACAGCAACAACAACAGCAGCGACAGCAGCAACAAATGACAACACAGAGGCAACATTCACATTCAAATTGAGTCGCGCCACAACCAGCAGCAATGTCAACGGTGGCAGTCACAGTGTCGCCTCGAGTGAATCATCAGATCCCTTAGAGTCCGATTATAGCGAGGAAACCGAAGAAGAAGAGCAGCAACAACAGCAACATAAGAAGCAACCTCAATCCAAACACGTCAGTGTCAGCAGTCGAAGCAGCAGCAGCGCCACAACAACATCCGTGGACAATGACGGAGATGATGATGTGGACGATGAGGAGGATGGCGATGAGGGCGATGGTCACGATACGGATGATGTGACCAACAACGATGATTCCGATGAGAGTGAACAGGACGATGGCAATGAGACGGACGACGAGGAGACCGACGATGAGTCTGAGGAAAGCAGCAGCGTTCAGACCGCAAAGGGCGTACGCAAATATCTTCTCGACGATTACCAGATCATCAAGACAGTCGGTGAGTAAGCAAACACTACCAGTAGTATATCATAACAAAAAATGATTGATATGCCAGCAACACCCTGGCAACCTTCAACCTGCCAAACCGTTAGTTCTGATCTCTTCTGTCTGTCTGGGGGACCTTCAACTTGAGTTATCGTTGTGTTTTTAGTTCGATTAACAACAGCTAAACGAAACACAACACAACACAACACCATGCAAGACACACCGGTTTGTTCCTGTTTATTTGTGTTGTTTTTGACTTGTTTAAATTGAAGATATCAAAACAAATCTGTAGCTAGGTCAGTCTTCGAGTCAAGGCTTATGACAAAGCGTATAAGGAATAACAGCAGAGTGGGCGGCACCATATGTGAAATTGATATTTTCCGAATGTAAACTCAGCCACATATTGCCAAGAAATATTTTTGGTTGAGAGTGAAGCCATCAGTTAAATCTAATGTGTATATTGTTAGAGGATCCCATGGTGTGAATATGATTGAAAATGTTGGATCAATTTAGTGAAATTTCAGTTTCACTTTAGCATAACATAGAAGAAGGTGAATAGAATGAAATGGAAATTGAGAACAGTCTCTTAATAGATTTTCAAGCAAATAACAGTAAATAAACTTATAAAACAAGTAAGAAAACTAAAGTCGTGTGTGAGATACCGGCTAACAATTTTCTATAAAACCATATAACAAAAATGTACCGAAGACTTTATTTGGTATATCTATACGTTTAAAATAATTAGATTTGCTTAATTCTTAAGATCAAGATCAAGTTCAGCAATAAGTACAAATCGATAAAATTTTAAACTCGGCAATAAATTAATGATTTTTAGATCTTAAAAAAAAACAAGTAAAAAAGTAGTTAATTGGTAAAGCAGCCACACTTGCCGCTGCCTTGTGGATAAATATTTATATTTGAAAACCATAATGCGCTATTTGAAAACAATCATTAAAATGTTGAACTAAATTTAGAGCACACGTTTTTGTGAATTAAATAACAAAGAGCCGAGTGAAATATAAATACTTGAAACACGTCAAAATAATGGAAAACCCATAAAAAATACTTATATACTGCTGGACAGTAATGGCCACTGACTACGTAGGCTCTCATTCATGATCCCAATAGCCAGATCTAAATTTGGAACTGGGGTGGTAGCGTATACGTAATACATAGTACGTATACGATACGTATTGTGTATACGTATGTGTATTAAATGGATGCTTAAACTAAATAAAACGCTTTGTGAAAATACGCAAGCAAGCAGCTTCATCAAACAACGAGAACAATTATCTTCGACGTCTGCGGTGCGAAATGTTCATAATAATCATAAGACGAGTAGAGGTACAAGTAGTACGGTACGTTGCTCATCGCCTTCAATTTGCGTAATCAATGTGAATTTATTTGCGTATAAAAACAATAAAAACTAATACAAGAAGCCGATGCGAGGCGAGTCGAATGGAATCGAATCGAATCAAGGCGAAATGAGCGCCTGAGCTAAAGCAGATTAAAGCGTTCAGAAATGCATAAAAAATGAGGTAATAAATATTTGAAATCAAATACAAAAAATTCGATTCAAATTCTCACAATAAATGCGCGAAATTAAATGTTAATTTAAACAGTTGCGGTAATTATCAGCGCCATTAAAAAGTATTCTCAAAAGAAGTCTTAGTCGAAAGTCAAATTGTAATTGCAATCGCATAAAAGAACTGATCTGAATGGGCATGGCAATTATATATTTTAACTGCCAGCAGTGCTGAATTTTGCTCTCATCGTATTGAGCAAATTTTGATTGCAGAACGTGCGAAAAATACTTTGGATAATTTTTAGTACCGTTTTGCACCCTCAAGAATTCTGGGTGTATTCTGTCGTTACCTAATCAAAAAGTGAACTGACCAATTTGCAGTTGGAGATGCTTTTGCTCAGCTGTTTTTCCGGTGCAAAGTTATTTCGAGGGAGAATGTTTCAATCAGCAACTGCTACCCCACGGCGTATGAGTAATCCCTCCTTTTCCGCCCTAATACTTCACCATACAACCGATGAGTAATCTTGCATTAATTTCAAACAATTGCCAGACAAGAATATCACACACACACACACACACACACACACAAACAACCATTCCCCATTGCTATTGAGTACGATAAAATCCAGAAATATTCGTAAAAAGTAAATAAACTCAAACGGATACCCGATTCATATGTATTCGCGGCATGCCCAGGTACGCAATTAATGCCGCTGACTCACGCATTCATTAGAAGGGGCAAATCACTGTAAAGAAGATGCCACCTGAAAGACTAAACACGCATTTTACTATAGCCAAATATGTAAACTTCGTTGCGAGTTGAAAAATTTAAGAGATTTGAAAAAATACCTCAAACTTTTCTACGTTCAGTTTTGTTCGAAATTCTTGATAAATATTTGAAGTTCATGTTTGTTTAAAAATTCATTGATTAGCTGAACCGAATGCAGCAACGCAACGCAACACAGCCAAAGCCAACGAAGCCACCCACAACACAGAGAAAAAAACAAAAGCAATAGCAAAACCACAACAAAACATGGCCCAATCGATGGTCGTTGATGCCTTTACGACTCTATTGTGAAATGTGCAGCAGGTGATAAAATGTTGCCGGTAATTTTTCCGGAAATTTCGCTGGAATTGTTTTCCGAATACGAATTTCGATAAACATTTCTGCGGCATCCTTTGGTTCAGTTTAGTCTGTTGCCATCTAAAGAACAAATATGTTTTTGTTTGTACACCTTTGAGACGCGTGACTTCTCGATGATGAATCTTGGCAAAAACATCGTTGAACAACAAAGCAATAAAAAGAGAAATTAATGTATTAATTGATAACACAATTTTCATTGGGGAAGCACAAATAAGTTGGTATTTATTTGGAATGATTTGGATTGTTTGTAGTTTGTTTCTTGATTTTAGTAAATATATTTTTTTCAATAAACGATTAATTATTTCAGACAGTTCTACGAAGCAAAAATTAAATTTCAAAAATATGTTTTTAATTTGTTGTTCATCAATTAAACTTTTGCTCAAACAATGTTTTAATTGAATTACGATGTGTGTTAAACAATAACAATCATCAACGACTCTTGCCAGAAATGTCTTAGGTACAATGTGATCTAAAACGTACTAAATCATCGCAAATTGCCCAAATTATCATCACATCAAAATCGAATAGACAAATTGTGAATGAGTACATTAAAATGTAAAGACATTTGCCGTTCTACTTTTGAGCCTCATCCTGCTCACTGGCGAGACAACTTGACAGCAGCAGCGCATTGCGGAAATCTTTGACAATGTAGACAGACGATCGACCAGGCCAAAGCGCACATCACTTTAACAGCTCATATATTAAATTGACAAATTTATACTCAGCATACAGAAGAGATCTTGACTGCAAGATGAGCGCAAAGACCTTGCGAAACCCAAACAATTGAACAACTGAGAAGCCAAAACAACAAGTGAAGAAATGAACAACAACAGAACAGATCAGAATAACAACAGAACAGAGAGCAACACAATCCTTTTACTGCTCGTGGCTCAATGATTGATAGATTTGTGGGAGATAAATATTTACGCACAGTTCGGGGAAATACAATTCATTTTCGGGCATAAAAGTGTCCAAGAGCACACAACAACAATAATATCTGACTAATGAAAGGTTGCTCGGAGGTCCTTGAAATGAAATCTTTTTGGCGCTTTTAGCATAAATGGATTTTAAACTAATAGAAACCAATCAAATTTCAAGCGGCAACACATGTCGCAGTTGTTTTTTTGCCTTCTTGTTGTTTTCTTGGAAGACGATCGAGAAGAAGCAGCAGAAGAAGCGGCAATCGTGTGTCGTCGACGTGTCTGCAAAATATAATTCATAGTTCAATTTTATTTTTGGGATCAACTCGGCTTTTTTCTTGCTTTATTTATTTTCGTTTTTTGCTTTTTTTCCATTCGTATTTTCATTTTATTTGTGGCGTGTTAAGTGCGGTCGTCTTTATAAGTATGTTCTCGATATATACAATAATATTATTGGCCATAGATAAAGAAGAAATGAAACAAAATAAAATAAAGCACAGAAGACAAAATCATTCAACGAGAAATTAATGATCGTATGGAAAATTTGAGCGTCTCGCGATCTGTGTAAACTTTGAGCCACAAATCCAAAAAAAAAAAACTGAATTGCAAAGAGAAAAAAGCCAGCAAAAGAAATATATAATAAAATTGAAGAAAATTTTGCTTTTTATTTCAACAAAATTGAGAAAATGTATAAGCAAATTTTATAGAAATTATTATTTGGCAATTTGCCCAAAATTTGGCCACACCAAATTGGCTGCCCCAAACAGAGGCGTCTGTCTATGCTGATGGGGGATCAAGAGAGGGGAAGAGAGACGGATTCAGAGGGGAGCTATGGCACATTTGCATGCTTGTCTCGTAGCTGCTGTTTTTTTTTTTTTTTTTTTTTTGCCAAACACTAAATGAGCATATTAAAATTGCGTTATAAACATTTTCTGTGCGTCTTGAGGTTTTCTGTCTACATACTGCTGCTGATGTTGTAATTGTTGTTGTTGTTGTTGGTCTAATTATTAATAAAAATGACCTAAAAATGCATTTTGCATGTGACAAAAATAGACAAAATCAAAAGCAGAACGATCAAACACCCACTCGATAGTACCCTGTAATTAAATTAGAAAGGGATGATTCGCTCATTAGAGCTAACCCAATTTGTTCTTGCCTAGAATTAGGGTATTTAATAGTCGATTCAACTTTACTTTGCACAGTTTTCGACATTTGATATATGGTGTTTTCACTGTCTTAGAGCTGATGTGTAAATTGCAGTGCGGGGCGCGTTGTAACATCTTGTCAAGCCCATTGAAATTGTGTGAGCCGTGCGGTCAACTGGCATATTACACGATAGTTTCGTTTCATTGGATGATGATGATAAACATATGTTTCCACATGTCATAAATCCCACAAATTATGAACCGAATGACATCGATGTTTCATGTGTAATTCTAAATTAACCCCAAATTTTTAGATCACTAGGTCGTTTTGACACAACATTTTCGGCCTTAAACTAGGTCCAATTATTGTAGGAGGAAACTAATGAAAATAAAACAGAAAATACGGAAATTATTTTAATTACAAGGATAACCTAATTTCTTTTTCATAAATTAAAACTCCTTTTAATGTCATGTACTCAAGCTATTTCTTTTTCACTATTAAAAAATGTACTACGACAGCTAATATAAATTCTTCAAGTGCCAACTTCATGGACTCTTTTGCACTCAATTCGCAACTCAATTTCCTAGTATTATCTTTATTTTCTTCAAGTTAATAGCGTAAATATCTCAACAGAGAGAAAGAGATCCGCCTGTTTAATTCTGTCTGTTGGAACTTCAGCTTTGGCTTTTATTATTGTTGTCATTCTGTTTATGGGATTAAAAACAAACTTTTTACTTGGAACTGCATAAAACGCAATTAACTTTATTTAGCCAGCGGTCAGCGCAGCTGCCAAAATTGTGCGAATTGTGCCAAGTTTATATGGCGGCAGTGTCTGTCTGTCTGACTGGTCGCCGTTTATTTTCATTTACATTGCGCGCGATTTACAAAAACTTTTTACAGTATTTTGACTTTTGGCACACATAAGTTATGGGAATCTGCAAGCGAGCTGCATCTGCCAATAAAACTGCACAAAGAATTGCAATGCATTGCGCTAAAGCAAATAAACAGCATCAATCAGCGACGAGGCGTCTCTGAGACAGACGCAACGAACCATGATATTGGTCGCTTTAATGTAAACTGGAGGGATAGCGAAGGGAAAGGCAACTGGGACTGGGACTGGGAATGGAAATGAGACGAGGTATTGCCACAGAAACTGCAACTGAGATAGTGACTGAGACTGGGACCGGGAACTGAACCTGTTCAGGGCCAGTTGCAGCACATGAAACTGTCGCATCATTAAATAGAAAGTTGCTGCATGTATGATGTAAAGTCTTTTCACTACCCTGTTGTTGCAATGTTATTTCATTGGGTATATTGAATCTCGAGGAACTTTGTCTTCTATCAACGAGTACGTAAGAAAATACAATAATAAATAAATTATTTTTTCATTCTAACTATTCAACAATACGAGTACATTGAAAAATATTATTGTTATTAATTTTTCAAATATAGAAATACTTATATGCTTATACTAAATACTGTTAAGTACTAAAATGAATACTATTTAAATAAAATATTGAATACTACATAAGTATATTTTTTATATTTTCAACTTAAATTGATATATGTTCATATATATAGTATATTTTGCTGAAGTTGAAAATATGACTTAAATACTATAAGTAGTACCTTAATTGTGTTATTGATTACATGTCTAATTTTTGAATTAGAGAAATATTTATGTATGTGCTGATACTAAATACTGCTAATTACGACAAAATTCACTATTTAAATAAAATACTGAATACTACTTAATGTTTTTTGGTGTATTTTCAACTTAGATTTATATATGTATATAATATATTTTACTGTAATTAATAATATTAATTGTTCTGGGAGTGGTATTCAGTATTTGATTTAAAAAGTATTATTTTATAGTCTACTATACTATATATATATATGTATATCTCAATCTATTATCGTCAATTCAGCAAGTTCTCCATTTAACTTTGATACATTACTTCAGTAACCTATGCAAAATATTATAATTATTAATTCATTTTTATCAATCATCCGAAACTAAACTTTTGTCTAATTCACTAAGTATCTCTCAGTTTGCCTCCTGTTCAATTGGAGCTTTCTCACTTGCTCGGTTTGGTTTTGTTTTGTTTGCGATTCGCACATCTTGGGCTGCAACTTTTACGCGTACGCAAGGAGTTTGCCAACTGGTTTTCACTCGGATCTCTTCTCTTAGCCGACTTTAATTGCTGGCGGCTGCTTTTGGTCGTCTGCAACTGAGTCTGGTGTCTGTCTCTTGGCTGTTGTCGGGCAATTGGCGTTTGCGCCGTTTAACGCGTCGCTTTTGTTTGCCGTCTGCTCCAAAGCTGTCACAATTTCACTTGGCCAAGACGCCTGTCTAGTAGTAGTATAGGCCCGACAGACGCACAGAGATGAACGGCAGGAAAATGACGCGACGGTTTTGGTTTAGACAACACTCAAGAGCACTTTCCAATTTCGCTTAAAACTCACAAACAGGTGCAAATCAACCGCTGTTACACACCAGAAAATGCAATGAAAATGCGATATTAATAAACATTTGACTTCAACTTCGTTTGGCCAAAACAATAACTACTTTCAAAACAGCAGGGTACTTGAAGACAACTTCAAATCTTCATGGCTAGCTGCTAGCACAACCAACTACTTTTTATGAGCTGTAGAATAATGAAAAGTAATTGCAATAAAATGAAGTGCAATTTAATTGAAAACTGTTGAAAGTGCCCAAAATGAGTGAGTGAGAAATGCTATTTTGTAGTATAATTTAATTATAATTAATTTCATTTATAGGTAGTTCTCAGAAGAAAATGAAAAAACATATACCGAAAAATTTTGTTATTTTTATTAAAGAGTATTTTTTAGCTCTTTATTAAAAACTTATTAGAGATAGAAATGTTTTTGGTATTATTTTTCAGTTGTAAGATAGTTGCGTGAAATTAAAGAATTCATACAAAAAACAAAAAGTTAACTTATATATTTTAGCTTACAACAGAAAAGGTTTAAAATCAATCTTAGCTCTAAATATAGAGCCCATTCAGAACTATAAGAATAATCTTTACTTATTTATAGAATTGTTTTATTTTATGTTTTCTTTTTCACTGTAAATAGTCTTGCAAGCAACATACCCATATGTATTATCAATCTTAATATATTATGTTATTATCATTAGAAACTTGCTAATATCCGTATTTGAAATGAAATCCTTTTAAGTGCCTCAAATTATTATTTTAATTCAATATTTATTTAAAGTAACACTTTTAAGTCATTGGCATTTGATAATTGTTGTTTTATGTCTTATAAATATATTCTAAATAATCTTATAAAATTCTCGCCTGCTTCGCTGCGTTCATTGACTAAATTTTTGAATTAAAATTGTTGAAATTCTCAAAGTTTCACCATTTTGAGAACTACAGCCATGTCCAATTGTATATATGCGTTTGTTGAAGTATTTTTTTGCACACCTTTTTTGCTGCTTGCTGCTTTTGTTTCCACTAAAAGAATGTTAACAATTTGCTTGTGAGGTTTTGTTAGCCATTTGCCGCTTGGCTGCACATTTTCCTCACGTCTCATTGTTGTTGCTATAGCTTCAACACACACACACACACACACACACACTTAGCAAAAAATACTTTCGATTCGTGTTGGGGGCCTTCCCCTCTTTTTTTTTTTTTTTTTTGTTTGCCCCTTCTGACCACCGCTTTCTTCGACACATTTTGTGTTTTGATAATAAATTTTGGAAGAAAGAAAAATAATAATAAAAATATTTAAAAGCATTTTTAGGTATGTGGGAGGAGTATGTGTTCTGATGCAGATAAGTAGTAATATCCGTTTGATTTATTTCTCTTTCGATCTCTCGCATCTTTCCGATTATTTATTTATTATTTGCTAATTTCAAATGCCAGAACCAATGCAAAAAGCCCATTTTGAATATATCGCCGCTCAGCTTGATTCCGTTTGAAAAAAATCGCATATTTTATTAGCTACTTTACGAGTATTTATGTTTGTATAATTCCAAATTTATAGCTGAAATTTAACTACAGCATTCTGTTTTAATTCTTTGATAAGAACATTTCAAGATATGAAACTTTTTCGTCAATCAATTGAAATCATTTAAGGAAAATTTCAACAAAATTTACGAGACATTAATGTACAAAAGAAATGAGTTTGTATATAAAAAAAAATATACAACATTTTTAGCGAAATTCCAGAGCCAAAAATCGTACTCATTGTTTCTTGAACTATTCCAATGTGCTAAAACTTTCTTTAATCTCATTTATTTCGTTTCCCATTCTATCTCTATATTTTTTCTTTTCTTTCAACGCTGATTTTGCAAGTTCTGGAATATCGTAGCTGAGTCATTACGCTGCGTAATCAAAATAAAAATTGCACTGCGAATGCTAATCATTAATTATAATGTCTGGCCATTAGATGGCAATAAGTAGTTTAGAGATATCGTTTGATTTGCACGTGTAATATCCGCCCTCTTTGGTCTCACGACAGGTGCCAACATGTGGAGGTAGCCGCCAGCTGAAATCTACGCCCCCAAATGTAAATCATTTATTCAGCTTTCTTCGATGCGAACGCACGTGTCGAGTCATGTAGCTATTGTTCTTATTGTTGTTGTTATTGGCGGTTCTTTCTGTGTGTGCTCGGTTCAATAATCTCTCACTTTTGCTTTATTACATTGAAAATCATGGCTAATTATTGTGGGCCAAATGAAAAGCCGAAAACGTGATGAAAAACTAAAAACATCCGAGAGAAAATTTTCTGCTTCCCCCCATTGTAATTGTAATTGGAAAGAAAGATGTGCGATGCGAAGTGGCAAATGCGAGAGTAGTTGGATTTGATTTATAAGACAAATCAATTTGTAAGCAGTTTTGTTATGGTAAAAGCCAAGCAAATGGCCAAAAGCACGCTAGCAACAACAACATTGACGCACGTTATTCATATTGTGATGATGCTCATAATACGAGTACAATGAAATTTTCACTTGTTTGCTTCACTGTGCAACGTCAAATCGAACTTTTTACCGCCCGCTTTGACTTTCGTTTTGGCTTGAAGTAGTTGTCGGTAATCCGAGCTACTCACACGTTCCAACTGACTTGTTCTCTCTTCTCATCTCTCTCTCTATTTCTTCCTCTGAGTGTCTCCATCTCTGTCTGTGTCTGCTGGCCGTTAGCCCAATTACAAATTCAAGGTTGAGAAAATCTTATGGGTGTCGGCTTACACACAACCAACTAACCTCAAAACGTGTTCAAAAGTGAAAAAAAAACCATGTGTAATTATGCATGTTTAGCTCTCCCATAACAACGGAGAGGGTGCGAGGAGGGAGGGGGGAAGGCAACCCACCTTGTTTTTCAACACCCACGTTTAGCCAACTGCCAATCATTCAATTGGGGCGTGCTGGGACACCCAAGACATTTTGCGGTTAGCTGCATAACCTGATCATGCAGTATCAATAAACTATTTTAATATCTGTAAATGAGTCTTCAATGCATCTAATCTTTACACCCCTTCATTTGTATATCTTTTGGTTACAGGCACTGGCACCTTTGGGCGTGTTTGTCTCTGCCGCGATCGCATTTCCGAAAAATACTGTGCCATGAAGATTTTGGCCATGACCGAAGTCATCAGCCTCAAGCAGATCGAACATGTCAAGAATGAGCGAAACATATTGCGGGAAATCCGACATCCATTTGTGATCAGCCTGTAAGTAATCCGAAAATTATTTGTTCAATATTCTAAGATTAAGTTTGTTACATGAAAAAAGATTTAATTATACTTCTGAAGAAACCAGCTGCTAAAAGCTAATAAACATTTGTATTTGTGTATAATTGAGAAGAGGAAGGAAGAGCACAAACTTTAAGGAATTGATTTATATTCTTATGCAAAAAGAGTCATTACGTTTATTGTTAAGATAAAAAAATTCAAGAATTAAATAGAATAATATTCAACATTAAAAAATGAAGACCATAAATAAGTTTTCAATATTTTCTTCGTTTCGCATTATTATTATTTACCTTTTTTCTTATGCCTCACATATTCATATTCATATGTTCTTTATCCCACAGTGAATGGTCCACAAAGGATGAATCCAATCTGTATATGATCTTTGATTATGTCTGCGGCGGTGAGCTGTTCACATATCTGCGCAATGCGGGCAAATTTACTAGTCAAACTTGTAAGTAACCCAAATCTTTGGTAATAATTGAATCGCGAACTAACTTGACACTCCTTTCTTTTTGTTTAGCCAACTTTTATGCCGCTGAAATTGTCAGCGCTCTTGAGTATCTGCACTCCCCTGCAAATTGTCTATAGGGACTTGAAGCCTGAGAACTTGTTAATTAATCGAGATGGTCATTTGAAGATAACAGATTTCGGTTTTGCCAAAAAGCTGCGCGATCGCACCTGGACATTGTGTGGCACACCTGAGTACATTGCACCTGAGATAATACAGTCCAAAGGACACAACAAAGCCGTCGATTGGTGGGCTTTGGGTAGGTTGTATTATATAAAGTTGTTTATCAGTTTATTTATATTACAAACGATTTCTTCAGGTGTGCTTATCTATGAAATGCTTGTGGGCTATCCGCCTTTCTATGATGAGCAGCCTTTTGGCATATATGAGAAGATTTTAAGCGGCAAAATTGAATGGGAACGACACATGGATCCCATAGCTAAAGACTTGATTAAAAAGTTGCTGGTGAATGATAGAACCAAGCGACTGGGCAATATGAAGGTGAGTTGCATAAAAATGAAGGGACAACTGCAAGATATATATTCAAGGTTCAAAGTATCTGTCGAGATTTGAAATGCAATAAATTATTTATTTGAATAAGACAGCCAATTGTCTGGCTAATTTGGCTCTTATTTAATTAAATATTTGTATATCATATTTTTGGCTTAGTTTGCTCATTTCTGTTTCAACTTTGTGGTCGACTATGCAACACCTGTTCAATACTGTGAAGTGTGCATTTAATTTGGCAGCTTTTTATGGCATTTACGGTTATAAAGCATATTTATAGACGATTGTTTACACTTGTCATACCCGTATCGAAATCATTTCTTGGGCATTAAATATTGCGATGCATATATCAAAAATTAATTGTCGAATCCCACGCCTATGTCGAAATTCTGGCGTAGATTCCCTATGCACATGGCTGCTGTCAGTTCCGTTGGCGACAATAAATGCAAAACAAATTTCTCAAAATAGAAAAGCTACAGAAAATCAAAGAGTCATGTTAGTTCTAAGGAAAGATTGACCTATAGATACCCATTAGATAACTTAACTAGTTTTTAATCGATTTTTTATATATTTAACAATGCTATTTATAACTAACAGGCAATTCTTAAAAGTACAAAAGTTTTAACAAATAGATAAGTAAATACAGAGATACCCTCTTTGTGCCTCTTCTAGCGCTGAGTATAGATTTTTAATAGCATGTCGCGCGTTTTCGCAACACGAGCCAACAAATGCAGAATTATTTAAGTTAATTTCTCATTTCATCTTTCTAATGCCCACAGAATGGCGCCGATGACGTTAAAAGGCATCGCTGGTTCAAGCACTTGAATTGGAATGACGTCTACAACAAGAAACTAAAGGTAAGCAAGAAGATTGCAATTGTATCGGATAAACTCTATGAACTCTATATATCCATCGTCAATTGAGACGACGTCACACGTGCGGCCCCATTTAATGATTTGGATTGCGGTCGATTCGATTTTGGATAAAATGTATTTTTATACATGGACGTAATTAAAAGCAAATAAACAAATCAATTTTGGAAATTAGCAATGCCGTTAATTAATGACCGCAGCGATTCAGTCGCTCTGGTGGGCGGGGACCATAAATCTCTGCACGCTCTAAATGCGTTAATAGCGCTAAGCCCCTTCATCCTCCCCCACTACGCTATTCCTCTTGCCACCGTTTTGTTGGTTTTGCAATTATTTTATGATAGTTTCCACTTGCGAATCTGTATCTAATCCATCTATATCGATGTTCTATATCAATTGCAGCCACCAATTATGCCTGACGTGCACCACGATGGGGATACGAAAAATTTTGACGATTATCCCGAGAAGGATTGGAAACCCGCCAAGGCAGTAGACCAAAGAGATTTGCAGTTGTTTAATGATTTTTAAACGGGGAGGAGACTAAGCAAAACAATTTAAATAAATATACACCTAAATAATATAGTATACATATTTCACATTGTATGTGCTGTGTATGGCATGGATATGAATCTACATAGTATGATTTGCTGCGAGGCGAATACACACATTCATTATTCATTATTTATACTGGCAATTAGTGTTAAAAGTGCTGTGCAAAACACAAAAGCAATGATACACACACACACAAACACACACAGAGATACATACAATACACTTATGCCTAATATACGATTCTATTTATAATAAGCCTAAGTTTATGCCCATAATGTTATGTCTAGCGTGAGACGTCTATAATTATTATTATCATTATTATTATTATTATTAATATGATTATAATTATTATGTTTAATTGTTTAATGTTCGAGTGCTGGCTGCAAAGTTGCAAGCAAATCGCACATACAAACAAAATAAATTATTGTTAACTTAAAACCGAAACAACAAAAACCAACCATAAAGAAAAATTAACGTAAAACGTTGAATAAAGTGATAGAAACTCGATACACACGTGTGCTGCCTCTCTTAACATATCATATATGTAGATACCATCTTGTTGTGTTTAAATACTTATATTCATTGCGTATATATTCATTCTGCGTTTTTCTCGTTTGTCTTTCATTGTTCTGGCGGGATTAGTTGGACGAAAATGTGTCAGTTAATGGTCACGATCCTCGGCGCTGATGGCCGTTTGTTTTATGTGATCTGCTGTTGTCACTTTTTGTTTTTCTCCATTGCTTTTATTTTGTATTTCCCGTGCTGAATACATATTTCTATATATTGGGTTTTTTATGCATTATTTCTATTATTTATGGCTATGGTCGTCATTTGTTTTTACCCTGTACTCATCAAATGTTGAGAAAGAACATATAGAGAATTCGATTTTAGATGCAATTCTAATTTTTTTTTAATTTTTAATTAGAAAATATACAATATAATTAATAAATATATAATAAATTTAATAATATAATATATCATTTAATTTCATATTACTTTCTTGATATTTTTAGAAGCTGCAACCGTTATTCGAACATTTGAATAGTGCGCTGTCAAAAGCTCTTTGCTATTATTTCAAACAAAGTGTAGCATACTTTGCGGCAGCTGATTTTAATTTGTGAGAGGCTTAGCTGAGAGCACGGTTGCCACTTTTGGTACAAATGTATCAAAACGGGTACATTTTTTATGCGTTGGTACATTGGATCACTTTTTTACATTTTGGTACATTTTTAATATGCCTGTTTTAGTATTTAAATTTTTCATAAAATTTTATGTTAACATATATTATTTTAACAAATGGCGCTGTTCCACCATACACAAATTTTGTATCATGACTAGCACTGGAAAATATCGCATACAGTCGATTTGCGAAGTATCGTGTCAATTGAGAAAATATGTATGTATGCGCCAATGTAAGGTCCATCACTACGTAAACAGTTATATATTGTAAATCACAATTTGTAAGTCACAATTTGTCAATCACAATTTGTGAAATACAAAAGTTTTTCGTGAAAAATGTTTGGTACATTTTTATTAAAATTGGTACATTTTTTCCAAATTTTGGTACAAAAAATTGTTTTGGAATGGCAACCGTGGCTGAGAGTATTGTTGCGTGATTTTGAGCGTAATCTTCATTTCGGTCTTAGCGCATGCGCAATGCAAAACGACAACAGGGTGACACTATACCGCAACTGCAACACCCTGTAAACAACCCCCAAAAATGTGATTGATAAGACGCACACCACCTTGCGGACAGCCCCGTAGCCACAGTCACAACAACAACAACAACAATGACAATGAGAGTGGGAACAACAAAAACTACAACTACAACCACTGACGCAAAAGCACTACACAAAGCAAACGCAAATTAAATGTCAATGCGAAGAGCAAACACTCACACTCTCTAGCACGTAGCACTGTTGGCGCTCTCTCGCTGCTAAGTTATTCTCGCTCTCTCTCTTGCTCTCAGGACATGAGAAAGCTAACTGCTTGGCCAGTTATGAGTATACATAGGGTCCGTTCACTCAGTTAGTCGACGACGTTCGCCTTTGTCGTGTGTGCGTCACTTTGGCCAACGGACAAGCAGCGAGCCCCAAAAAAGCAGACGTAACGGTCGTTTAGCAGCAAAACAGCAAATAGAAAAGCAGAGAGAAAAAAAGAAAGAAAGAAGAAAACTACACACACACACGCGTTTATAGAATAGAAAACGGTAACGCGAATGAGCAGCAAAAATATAATAAGCAAGAAAGTGTTGCCACTCTCAAAGTGTTACTACTTCTCTCAGTGCGTGCGTGCGTGTGTGTGCCGAATCTGTGTCCGTGTGTGTGCTAGCTGTGTGCGTCAGTGTATGTGTTTGTGTGTGTGTGTGCGTGAAAAAATAATCAGTAAAATGTTTATGCAAATGCTGCGAGAATTATGCGCCAATTGCGTAAATGCATACAAATTGCAAATCTAATTATATAATAATTATAATTAAACGAAGCGTAGAAGCAACAACAACAATTTTGGCAAGTGTCTGTCTCTCTCTCTGTGTGTGTGCGTGTGCGTGTTTGTGTGTGCTGCCCAAAAGTAGGCAACACAAAAGCAGCGTATTTGAATAGTATTAGTGTGAGTGCACGTTCGCGTTTGTTTGTGTGAGTGTGTGTGGCGTGTTTTATTTATTGGTCAGTTGCATTGTGTGGGTGCAACGGCAACGTTCACCCGGAAGTGATTTGTATAAAGCAAAAGTCGCTGAAATTTCACACCGCACACACATTCGACCAGCCAGCTCCAGCTCCCGCTCCCGCTCCCGCTCCCGCGCTCCCTCTTCAGCTCCAGCAGGCAAAGAGGGCGAGCGGAAATTGTTGCCACTTGGGTAAGTAGCAATGTGTACTACAACTTCTGCTACGTCTTCCTCTTCTTCGAGCTCCTCCTTCTCAGCTTAGCTTTTACTATTTTTGTTGTTGTTGTTGTCTGGTTTATAGATTTTTGTATATATCGATTTTCAGCCATTCGAAATTACGTGCAACAATAACAAAATACGAAAAAAAAAATAAAAACATGGCACGTTATGTGCTCAAGCATTCAGGCAACGTTTCAGGGTGCAGAGCTAGCGGGCATGGCAAGAGGGGGAAGGGGGAGGACTGAGCAACCACACACGTACCAACCGCAGCCACAGAAATTCGCAGCGAGGTACAAACACAAACACACACTCGCATACACTCACACACATTTAACTGTATTTATAGACAGTTTTATGGTACGAAACGAAATTCAACGGCTGAATTTAATATGTCGGATGTGGCTTTTGAGTTTTACGACCAGCAAAAAACTAAAAAACTAAGTTGGAAATACAGTGCGAAAATCATTGTGTTCCCTTAGACATTTGACAGTTGAGCTATTAATCAAGCTGCACCTGATGTGGCCCTCAGCAGCATTTTGCTGCCACTCGCAGACTCAAATTCAAGGAGACTTCAGTTTGCTTAACTTTTGCGTGACGTCATTGTTTTGCCCAATGACTATCCTATAATATTCGAATAATGTTTTCATTGACGACAACCTCCCCAAAAAAGGCATAATAGACAACAGTCAGTTTCTTATTCATCATTGCAATTGTATTCGATGTTTTGTTTGTCCTTCTTCGAGTCAATTCAAAGTCTTTATCAGGCTTATTCTGCATGCCAACATCGCAATCAATTCAACTAAATTATGCATAGCCTACTTTGGCCATCAGGTTTTCGTTTTACTTAAAGTCCGCAAAATATACTCGAACTATGTTTAGTTTTCGGCCTGCTGGAATTTAAGCTTCTTGTTTAAGTTTTCTTTGCCATTTTCGTTCTCAGAATTGTTAAATTATTCCAGCGATTTGACTAATCTCCTTGAACTATGCAGCAGAATTTCTTTTGCTTTTCTTTTGTTCTAAGCGGAATTTCACTCTCAGAGCTGTTTCTAATTACAGCTGCAAGCCAAAAAGAGACTGAAGTGCACAGAAGGCTTTGGCTTTTGCGTGTGAATAAATTATTTTTCAATTTAAAAACTATTTTTATTGAGTTGGCAAATCGAAAAGTAAATCTTCTTCCGATCAGCTTAATAGAATATTATTGAAGATGATTGACGAAGGATTAAATAATATATTTTTTAAAGAAATATTTTAAATATGTTAAATGTGAAACTTGTGACATTTGTTTCATTTTTTCTTTTTCAACTCGAATCTCTTTTTTTTACCCCAAATTCCCCAATGTTCGCAAGCACAATGCAAATTTCTTTACTTTGAAAACGATTCTTATCGCATTCAGCACAAAAATTCAACAAAGCTAGACATAGGCAAGCTTTCTTTTTGAAGTTTTGCAGCTTTATCAGCAGCTCCAATCTCGACAAACATCTCAAACTTGATTGGAATTTCCATAAATCCCTTAGAAAAACATAATCATAGTTTAAGCAAAACTTGCAAGCATACTGTAATTTCAAGTTTTTGCTGCCTGAAGCTGTCACCCACAGATGAATTTTTTGTGCAAACTTGATGTTTGCAGTTTTTAAGTAAATTTTGAGCCAGCTATCGACAAACCTAAGCCACATTTATCTCTCTTCAAGTTTGCCGAGGAGGGAGAAGAAAAACCCTTGTCAAATTGTAGTTTTGGGTGCAAAACAATTAAGGTGCCGTCGTCAGCAAAAGTTAAGCTCGAGGTCCTTTTGACGTCTTACCCAATCGTGGAATATAGCATCTCACATCAAAAATGCAGCGCACAAGGAAAGAAAAAATATGAACAGTTACTAACTTCCGTCATGACCAACACTCGTTCCCCCTTTGACTGCTGTTGTTGTTGTTGTTGTTGTACAATATTTACAAGCTAGCTGCAGGGCAGCTGAAGGACGAAGATGGAGCAAAGGATGGAGCAGGGAACACAAAGAGCGGAGCGCGGTAATGTCAAACTGAATAAAACATGCGACAATCAGGAGACGAAGGCGGCGATGGCAAACTCGTCTTCTTCATCCAGCGCGACTGCAGCAGACACGTAGACGCCTTAATGACCCAGGGGATTACCGGTAGACGACAAGAGCGATGTTGCAGCTAAGCTAACGTGGTCTCAACTGCTTCGGCTACTGCTGCACCTACTCTTAACGTTCTTTTGGGGGCGTTGATAACTGCCAAGTTTTTGGCAGCTGCAACATTGTCATTTTGTACCCATCCAATTAGTTTAATAAACAAAAAAAAAAACTAGCGAGAGAGAGAATGTTGCAATTAAAAGGCAATAAGCGGCAACTATTTGCCTAATATGTGTCGTGAAGGGTTGGCCAAGCCAACACATGAGCGGAAAGGGAGGGGAGGGAGCTGGCTCTGATAATGTGCTATGGGATTGCCGGGCGGGCAGGTTGGGCAGTGGGGCACATGGCACGTTACAAATGTCAAAAGCAACCCCCCAAAAAACACACACACACTTACGCAGAGCGCGCTGTCAAACAACAACCACCCATTGGGTGTGTGCACAAGCGGAGAGAGAGCGAACGAAGAGAGAGAGTGTTCTACACTTGGCTCTCTCTTTTACTCTCTCAATTTCAATCTCTTCAACCCTTGCGCCTGCGTGGACTTTTGTCAACTACTGCGTTTGGCACCCGCGTGGCTTTGTCAACAGTTTTGCGTGCGCTTCCGTTTTTCTCCTTTCGCCCCCCGCCGCCGCCACTCTCCTCCCTCTTTGGACTCCCTCGTTTTTTTCTCTCTACGTTTTTAAGAATGAATTGAAATGGTCGCCACATTCCCGTACGTCATGTCCTTTGATTAAAGCATATGCAAAAGTTTCCTTTTTTTTTGTGTGTGTGTTCTGTATTCAACATTTTTACATTTTTCTTTACAGTTTTCATTTTTCATAGCTGTTGCTGTTGCTGCTGTTATTTTGCTTGCATTTCCTTTTTTATTTTTGGGCGGGGGGAGGAATTCACATGCATCTGCAGCACATCGAATTGCTTTCTATTCACAGACGGATTCTTAGGTCCCTGTGCTGTGCCAGCTGGTGTCCTTTTCCATGTCTTTCCTGCCATTTGACTGCCAGGATGCCCGGCTCACCTTCTTCTCCCCCTGCTTGCCGTTCTTTATGCGCCTTCTTGCTATTGCAGTTTAGCTTAAAGTCCAATTTGGTTATGCGACCGCATCAATTTTGCATACGGTAAGCGTCGTCCTTGTGCCATGTGCCTTGGAATGCCAGTCGACTTTCGAGTATACGTTTACGTTGCGATATGCCACTTAGCTTCCGCTCACAGATGCAACAGCAAAAGGCATACAAAAATGTGTGTGTGTGTGTGTGTGTGTTTACAGCCTACACAAATATTTTTTAGCCTAAGAAAATTGCAAAAGAATGGATAGAATAGCAATAGGAGTCCTTAGAGTTAAACCATTTCTTGGAATGCGTTTGAAACATGATTTCTACGAAATTTGGATCGAAACCATTAAATATCCCTCTTTCAAATTCTCAAATATGCTAATTTATTTACCTTTTGAATTTATAGATAAGCGAATTTGTCTAACTTATCCAATATACACTTATTTTATACACACACTTTAATTCATCATATGGCAATTTTATATTTTTATACCCGCTACCCATAGGGTAGAAGGGTATTATAACTTTGTGCCGACAGGAAATGTATGTAACAGGTAGAAGGAGGCATCTCCGACCCTATAAAGTATATATATTCTTGATAAGCGTCAACAGCCGAGGCGATATAGCCATATCCGTCTGTCCGTCCGTCCGTCTGTCCGTCTGTCCGTCTGTCCGTATGAACACCTAGATCTCAGAGACTATAAGAGATAGAGCTATAATTTTTTTTCGACAGCATTTGTTATGTTTGCACGCAGATCAGGTTTGTTTCAAATTTTTGCCACGCCCACTTCCGCCCCCGCAAATCAAAAAAAGTCGAATAACAAGCGTAATTTTAAAGCTAAAGCTGTAAATTTTGGTATATACAATAATAACTATAGTAGTTATGATTCTTGAAAATTTGGTTGCGATCAGATAAAAATTGTGGAAGTTATTAAAGAAATACTTTTGTATGGGCAAAAACGCCTACTTACTAGGGGTCTGAGTTGCTTTAGCCGACGATCTTGCACATTGTGCCGTCTATGGTATATATTATTCTGTTACAGCTTAAATATAAAAACTTACTTTAAAAAACTATATAAAAGCTACATAAAAGATTAAAATTATCGTTCCATTTAATATATTTATATTTGCCAACCCAGTTATCAGAAACGCAATCATAAACATTAAAAGATTACCATTAATTAATGTTACTCACAAAATTTGACCGCCATAAATAAAATTTAAGTAATAAGAAAGAGTATACATATTTATTAATAATTTTTCATTACCCAATTAAAATTGTTCAAACATAACTTTTCGTGTCTATTGGAATATGTTTCATTTAAGCAATGCTTTAAATACATGTTGAATAAAATTCAGATAACTTTGCAACAACAGAAAAATAATACTTTAATGAAAATTGCCATTCCTTTGAGATTACGCTTTTGAAATTCCGTTTTGGGCATAATTATATTTGAGCATAAAATGCCTGAAAGCCATTTTTAAGCAATGCTTAAATAAAATGCAACTGCAAATGCAGAAATGTTGTTTTCCACTTTCCGAATGAATTGCATAAATGTGTGTCTGTGTGTGTGGGCGTGTGTGTGTCTGCTGACCACAGGGTGTTTCTGTCTCTCAGCTGTTGGTACATTTGCTGTCATCCCGAAAAGTATGCAACGAATTATTTATGACACTTGCTTGTCCTGCAGCAACAGCCGCAATAACACTCCACTCAATTTGTTGCCGGTGGCCATTTCTGAGCCATAAATTAAATTCGCATATTTTCTGTTTTGATGTCCCTACAGGCCCCCCTACAACCCCTGTTCCTGCCCCTGCGGGGGCGAGCGCAAATGCATAAAAAATTGCAGTTATAATTGGCGTAATAATTGCCAGAGAACCGCGCTTTGCGGAAGGTTTGTTTGCAGTTTCCGTTCCGTTCAGCTGCCGCAGTGGTGGCAACAAACTTCGCAAATCTCATTTGCAGTCTTTGCTGTGCTCGTCCAGCTCGCGCTGGTCTAACATAATTAATTCTAATTGAAAAGTTTTGTTCGCTGTCGCAGTAACGACAGCCAATTAAACATATTTCCAGTTGCCAAGCGAAATGCAAGGCAAAGCAAAGCAAGGCTAGGCGAGGTGTCTGCAGGTCAATTGCATTACACGTGAAGCGAAAAAATAAATTAAAATGCCAGCGAGTTGCTGAAATGCATTCGCACACAGTCAGAGAGATAGACATGGACAGTGTCAAGGTAACTCACAGCATCACAGGTGTGGGAGGGGGGAACGAAAAGGGGTATCAAAGTAGCCGCCATTAAACACACACGTGTGTATACATAGTAAATGAAAATTGAATTAAGTGAGCCGCCCGCTCAGCTCAGCTCTGCTCCCCTTAACGCTAGCTGACTTTGACAGTGACGCCCCTGAGCAACGCCCCCGACACCCCCGACGCCCATAGCTATGCCACGTACCGCCACCGCCGTCGCCCCCGTTGCCACTGCCGTCGCCCGTAATTGAATTCAAAGGCAAATATACACGAATCGTTTCAGATGGAAAACGAGAGAAAATGGTGCTCGCTTTCCTTTGGCAAACAAAATGCGGGGCCCTGGTTCGGCCCTGGCATAGAGCCCAGTTTCTGTTTCTCAACCCCCTCACAACGCTCTTCCGGCTCCTGTGCTACTGCTTTTCGTTCAGAATGTTGGCCAGGGGCACCACACCTACTACGCGTATAATTGAATGCAAAAAACACAACAGCAACAAAAAAAAAACCATATAGAAATGAACAGGAAAAAAAATAAAGAGAGAACTCGCTATTTTTTATGTCTGTTTGTTTGTTGTTGTTTGTTATGGTTGTTGTTGTTGTGGCTGCCGCTGTTATTTATCTTGGTTTTCTTTGTTTTCCAACTGCGTTCCTCGTTCCTTGTTGTTGTTGCTATTGGTATTGCTCTCGTTCATGTTGCTTTTATTTCCATACGCGCTGTGGATTATTTGTATAACTAAACTTCAATTTCGTGCTAGCCCAGTGAATTGTGATGGAAATAGGAAATTGCAAAAAATGGCCCCAAATGCGGGACACGGATCGCGGGTCGAGGCAAGCAACAATAATCGAAATGAGATGCACACTTTTTATCTACATTTTGTGTACAGAAAAATTCAGAAATTCGCCATGCGCTTGATAAACAAACGGTGGCAAGTTGTTTTCTTTTCGATATGCACGTTTTACATTCACTTTGCTGCATTCCATCGTAAAAAGTTGAGCATTTGTTATCCCAGGGACTGCTTTTAGCTATGAAAACTTGTGAGCTCGCCTATCTCTAACATATTTGTTGCAACCAACTTCGCACTGATATGCGAACTTCTATTCGTAGTACTTTTAAGAAATTTATTCAAATAATTTAGTCATAATATTTATGGTGGATTTACGTTATCATAGACTACTTTTAAAAGTTTGAAGAACATATTTTAAACTAGCATTGATTAGACTATTAAATTATCTAACTTTAAATGCCTTTAAAAAAGCTGTTATCATAGTTTTCAATAGAAAAAAAATAGTGCATTTTAAGTTGCATGCCAAACTTCCGCCAAGAGTGATATTAAAAAAATTATGTGCGTATATCACATATCTTTTTTTTAATTTTTAAAATGTTTAATGTTTAGCAGAAAGAGAAAAATTAATTAATTGATTTGTTAAGCAGTATATTTATAATAAATCTTTAAAATATCATTTCGCTCAAAAATAAAAAAAATAATCTGGAAATAAGATTTTAGGTTGAAACAACCATAAATCAAGATTTTTATGCTAAATATATACATATTTAAGACTAATAAATCATATTATTTTACGATTAAAATCTTGAAAATTATATTGTAAAAATGCCTATAATTTCTGATTTGTTTAAGTTGCCCAGTTAGGCAACAGTGCACCTATCTTTGTTATCATTTCGTTATTATTTTTATTAAAAAAAAAAAAAAAGTAATGCCAATACATTTTAAGATATTTTATTACACTGTATAACTTTTACTATAAAACTTTTACATTAAAATAATTTGAACAATTTTTCGTTCTCTGGAATATTAATTTGAAATCTGCAATATAAGAAGTTCGACAAGGATAAGAAGATTATGTTTCTTGAACTTAGTATCATGAAAAAAATGAATTAAAAATATTTGGAATATTCCTCCTCAGTTTTAAAATCTTTGAACCTATCCATAGGTTGATGATAGAGTGCGCGTGAGAAGCGACAAGAAAAACGAGAAGATGGCAGAGTGAAAGCTTTGCAAGAAACAAATAAGACTTTGTACACTCTGAGCGAGTTGCAAACAGTTTCATCGCTTTGCATCGCTTCTCGTTTTATTCTCACTCTTTCATCTTTCGAGCGATTGCATATGAAAAAATATAAAGTTGTTCATCGCTCGTTCTCACTGAATATTATCGCTTCACTTTTCGAACGGACTCTGACATCAGCATTATTTTCCTTTTCCATAACTATTCGATAGTCAAGACTCTATTCCTGTAATATTCCTTAATAATTCCCCTAAAACAAACGACGATTGTTAATATCTTTTCTCATTTTTTCCAAAGAGTATTAAAATCTCCCCAGCGAATTTGATAGTTACGCACTATCTTGTTTCCTTGTGAATTATATATGAACAGCCTCAATCATTCATTCGGTTGTTATGATATCAGCATAAGGCATTAGTTAGCGTAATAAAGCCGCTCATATTTCCCAAATAAGTACCAGGAGCATTAACTCCATCCAAGCATTCTCTAGTCCCATTTCTAGCATCCTTGCATCATCGTAGCCGCATTTATAACTGTTGCTCCATTGTTTGACTTTTCCAGTCAATACATCGGCTTTTCTTCGCATTGAACTGTTATTTATGCTTCTCCAGCTTTCGTTTCCCTTACATTTCCGTGCACTCTACTCATATTTCTCGACATGTCTTTCACTTCCACTTTGCTTCCCCTAAGCCATACATATTCTTGCCGCTTTCCTTTTGGGCAGGGCTTTTTTCTGACCATCTGTTTGTGTGCTAATTGAATTTTTCTTTCTCGCGTTGTTGCCAGACTGCAAAGAGTGGGGATTGCGTTTTGGCATCTAATTGCGGGCCGAAATCATTTCATCTTTTTAGCTTCCGGTCACGTTAGTCATTTGCCGTCGACGTCGTCGTCACTCGTCACTCGTCATTCGACAGTCATCCATTCTGAGGGATTGGGCAAATAACATCCAAATGCTGCCGTTTGCATAATCCAAGGTGTGGAGAGGGACTTTACATGGGCAAACAAGTTGATTTGATCTGGCAAGGCAACGAAAAGCAAAGCAAGGCCAGCATCTACAACATGGCCCAGCTGCTGTCCTGGCCTTTTGGCCATATCGAGTGAAGCCAATTTCGCTAGACGAGACGTGGGAGCTCAAGAGAAGAGAGAAAGAGAGAGGAATGAGATGTAGCCGAAGCGAAGCCAGTGAAGCGCCTCCTGTGGTAGCTTCATCTCCTTCTTCTCCTGCCTTGCTAGTTTGGTCGCTTTTAATCGAATTTTTTGTCAGCCAGCTGGTAATATTGTTGTCCTCCCTTCAAGCAGGGGGAGGAGACAGGCGGGTCAAAATGTTTGCACCCGCTTTGCTGTTTTTGCATTTTGCGTGTTGGCTTAAGCGGTTTATTAGCCGATTTCAAACTTAGCATCCATGGTAACTAACGCTCAGAGTTTACCATTTGTTGGATCCTTATTTAATAATGAAGTAGTTCGTCGGCGCTCCGTGCTGGTGACTCGACTGTGGCTTTCCTTAAAACCATCCGCTGGTTTATTCTGTGTGTCATGGCACGTGGCTTTAGCTAACTAGTTTGTTTTTCTTTTCGGCCATTTCTGGTTGGCAACTGTGTGCCGCAAATTTGTCGAAAGTTTTAACTCTCTCTCGCATTCCGTTTTTTTTACAGCGCTTTTTGCAACTTGTAACTTTTATGTGATGAATAAAAAGGCTTAGCATTAGCATGACATAATTACTTTATGCTAATTTGTTGAAATTTCACAATTTATTCGAATGCGTATGTCTGAACTCGCAACTCAATGTTAATGAGCTTTGAGTAGGGATTAAATGGGCAGCTATAAAGAGGCTTTGAAGTGGAAATTATTGACAGTTAAACATTAAATTATAAGAGCTAATAAATAAGTTGTTGTCAATGAATAGCTTAAATGAGATTTTCACTTATGTCTTCAAGTAAACATGAAATTCTGATACTTTGCCAAAAACTGTCATCCAACTTAAAGCTCAGAGCTTTAATCAACTTTTCAGTCACAAGTGGTTGGAAATTGCACCACTGACTTAAATTTTATATTAATGTTAATGAAAAAATTAAATGAGCAACTATATAGAGGCTTTCAAATGGAAATTATTGACAGTTAAACATTAAATTATAAGAGCAAATAAGTCAGTTGTTGTCAATTAATAGCTTAAATGAGATATTGACTTTGATCTTGAAGTAAATATGTTATTCCGAAACTTTGCCAAAAACTATCGTTGAACTTAAAGATCAGATCCTTAATCAACTTTTCGGTCACAAGTGGTTGAAAATAGCGTCACTAGCTTAAATTTTATATTAATGTTAATGAAAGAATTAAATGAGCAACTTTATGTGGGCTTTCAAATGCAATATATTGACAGTTAAACATTGATGCATTATAATAGCTAAAAAGTTAGTTATTCAAAAGTAGTCAAAAACTTTACATATCTTTGTCGAACTTAAATCTTAGAGCTTTTATCAACTTTTTCGGCCAACTTTTCAGTCATAAGTGGTTTAAAATTGCGCCTCTAGCGGAAATAATTGTGTATTCCTGCCACTTGAACATCCATTTATTGTTTATTCTTTACAAGAAGCAAGATTGCTCCCATTCTCATGCCATTCATCCATTTCATCTTTCATCATTTGTTTTCGCTTTCGCTCACAATGTTAGTGCCCGGGGAACTTTTATCTTCCTCTCTGTCGCATTCATAAATAATTCCCTTTCCTAACTTCGACTAGCACGTCTCGCAAACGTGTTTGCCCGTCTATATACTTGGACCCCCTGGAGCATGCTTTAAATATTTAACATTTGCAATTCCCTAGGAGAACGACAAAGCAACAGCGACGAAAAGGGAGACAAACAAACAAAGTGCTGCTGACAAATGCATTCAAATCCAATTGTAATTGAAATCAAAACTAAATTGGCAAATGGCAAGCAACACATTCACATTCACATTCGACAATAGCAACAACCACAACAAGAATAATTACGATGGCAACAGCAAGAGCAAGAGCGCTAACAACTCGACAAAATGCTTGTTAAATATTGATTTTAATTTTCCACATAATTGCAATTAGTTGATGAACTGTCAGCAGCTGCGTTTGCCAATGTTGTGTTCAAATGTTCTCGATGTTTTTGCCGTTGCCTTTGCTGCTGCTGTCGTCGTCGTTGTCGTTGCTGCTGCTGACGCGTGTTTAATCAAGCAGAGCAGCAACAACAACCAAACCAAACAATCCTAACAACTACAATATGGACTAGCTTCGAATGAGTTGAGTGTATCTGCTGTGAATGACGCACAGTTATGCTGTAATGTGAGCTTAAGCAGAGACCTAATCTTGTCCTCCTACTCAAAGTGTGGGCAATGAATAATTGCTGATTGAAGTTATCCCGTCAAGCTTGCAAGTTAAGCTTCCTTGAGTCTGGTGGTGTTAAGAGCTACATTCGTTAAAATTCATATATCTGTTTCGTATTTTTATCAAGACTTTTCTTGTAACATTGAGCTGGCGATTTACTTACATTTTTGAGTAGTGATTTGTATTTTAATTTTGTATGGAAGAGTATTTACTAAAATTGTCCATTTAGAATGTCAATTAAGATAAATAAGATAATAAGCATATAAAGTTATAAATAATTTTCTAAATTCTTTTTATTATATTATTATTTTATTTAAAGAGATTTATTATAGAGTTTCGAATTCGTTTTTAATTACATAATTTTATTGATATTTTTTCCTTTAGTTAAATCATTTCATTAAAGTTTAAAAGATTTGTGGTTATTTACTATTAATTTCGTTTAACACCAAAACAATCGAAAAAAGAGAACGAATGTCTTCTGTACATTTTTAAGTTTCTACATCGGCTCATCATGTGCCTTTCTCCTGCCCGATTACAGGATATGACGAGCTGAGTGAGCAGCCATCAATGCTTGTTATGAAAGCCGAAGCTTTGCTTCCCTACTCCTGTCTCCATCGTGCCTTCAGCAACGCCCATTTGCTGTACCTCTTTCGGTCGAAGTGGGGGGGAGGGAACGAGTGCCAAGTCAATTATGCTTGTGTTTGTGCAGTGTCCCTGTGTAGGTGTTGTCACTGTGTGTGTATGCGTGTGTATGTGTGTGTGTGTGTGTGTGTGTGTGTGTTGGTTAGCTCTGTTATGGCACTTACGCACAATTTTCACAACTTAAAAGGCATTTATTGATTGCACTTTAAAAGCCGGCTGGTTGCCTTTGCTGGCAGCTGCCAGGGCAACATACCAAAACACTCATACGCCACGTTGGCTCAGCATATCTCCAACAAGCAGCCGTGTTCAGTCCTGTGCCTGGCACACATTCGCCTCGCCCTGTGCTCTCTGTGCGTTTATTGACTGCCGCTTTTCGTTTCAACATATTTTTTTTCTTTCCAGATTTTTTTTTAAATTGAGTTTTTCTGCCATTTGCTCAACACCCGGACCACTTCCTCATCATCATCACGGCTGTGCTTGCCACACTTCTGTTCACCTCTGTTCACAGTTTGCGTTTGCCCTGCAGCCACTTAGTTCAACTTTTCTCTCCTTTGTTTGCCTGCTCTTGTTGTTGTTGGTTCTTCTGCTTTTCGTTTTTTGGGAAAAGCCAATTTTGTGCCCAACTTCTGGGCACATGTAAATTTGTGTAGCATACTTTTTGGGGGCGAGGGCGGATGGCAGAACGAGGAAAATCAAAGTAACTTGCGCTTTTCTCAGATAGAAATTGTTCCGCCATGTGGCTGCTATCTAGGCTTGAAGTTCATGCCCCAAGGGTAATGCCTGCCATGATTCGACTAATGAAGAGCACTTGACAATGAGCTGAAAAAGTCGAGAGAGTCGAGTTTGTAATAAATATGGACAGCAAACTTTACAGATAGCTTCTTAATTATATTGTGTTGATATATTATAAATTCTCATATTGTGGTTTCACATAAATGTCTATATGCAAATGTTAATTAGTCATCAAGCGGAGGCTCAAGGCTGACAACAAAGTGTGTACTTAAATTATGCATAACCTGACACAATGCTAATTGAAATTATTCATCAAAAGCTGTGCTAAGATGCTCATATCTTGATAATGACCGCAGTATGTGGCAAGTACAGCTTAACAGGCAATTTGCTACACAATCGCAAATCAGACGAAAATAATTATGAAAATATGCAATTTATTGCTTGTTAATGCGTAAATTGCAATTTTCAATGCAGCAAGGTGCTTTGGCAAGGATAATTTCGAAGCATTCAATGAGGTGTTAAATTGATCGAAATAACAATAAACTATAATTGATATTCTTACTGTTGAATTTGTCATGAAATAATTGCACCGTTTTATGTTTAAATAAAGCCAATATTTGAAAATTGAACTATTCTTACACCAGTTACCTATAAAGTAGAAATGTATTAAATATATTCTTGTGCCCCCGACCCCATGAACTATATAAATACTTCAATAAATAGTCGATAGGATTATCAATATTTCTGGCATTCATAACTGCAGTCTTTATGATTCCTTAAAATTTAGTTGAGATAAGCTAAATAATTATTGGAGTTATTTATGAAATAATTGTAAACGTCAAGAAACGGTTGTTGAAGTCGGTTCTTGATTACTTTATTCAACAGTCTAATTTATTATATTTTGTATTCTATCATATTACAATTCTTATTTTATTAAAATAACGAATACAATTCCTTATCACAATGAGATAATATAACATACGAGCAACATTAACATTTTGAATGTAATAATGATGAAGTAAATGTTGCCTTCAATATTGCCTGTTTAGCCTTTATTGAAAATGGGTATCATCTCACAGTCGAGCACACTCGAATGTAGTTTTTTGTCTTGTTAATAGTTGAACATAATATAAGGTTGGCCAAAAAGTCTTGCGGTATTTTTATTGAATTTTCAATTGTTCATAAAATTGGTTATAATAATGCGATTTAAGTCAAATATGCGCCGTTTTGTTCGATGACGAGTTCTCAACGAGATGCCAACTTCATAATGCCCCTCTTATAGAAGCTCGCTTCCCTATTGGCAAAAAACTCGGAGAGCCAATTTTCACAGGACTCTCTTGTGGTCAACTTCCGACTACCAAGCTCGTTCGCCATGGACAGAAATAGGTGGTAGTCACTTGGTGCGAGATCCAGACTATACGGTGGATGCAAAAGAACCTCCCATCCGAGCTCCCGGAACTTCTGGCGCGTCACCAAAATTGTGTGTGGCCTGGCGTTGTCCTGATGGAAGACAATTCGGCCTCTGTTGATCAAGGATGGACTCTTCTGCATGAGTTCTGCATTCAAGCGGTCCAGTACAGGTCCGAATTGAGCGGTTGGCCTTAGGGGAGCAGCTCATAGTGGATGATTCCCTGCTAATCCCACCAATCACACAGAAGAACCTTCCTGGCCGTCAATCCAGGCTTGGCCACCGTCTGGGCAGCTTCACCGCTTTTCGACCACGACCGTTTGCGCTTCACGTTGTCGTAAGTGATCCACTTTTCATCGCCAGTCACCATCCGCTTCAAAAACGGGTCGATTTTGTTGCGATTCAGAAGCGATTCGCATGCATCCATACGGTCAAAAATGTTTTCTTGCGTCAAGTCGTGTGGCACCCATACATCGAGCTTTTTTTTTAATCCAAGCTTCTTCAAATGGTTTAAAACGGTTTGATGACTCATGCCCAGCTCTTGGCCGATGCTACGGGTGCTACTATGCCGATCTCTTTCGATCAATTTAGCGATTTTATCGCAATTTTCGACGATAGGCCTTCCGGACCGTGGCGCATCTTCGACCACCTCTGCACCAGAACGAAAACGTTGAAACCATCGTTGTGCGGTGGAAATGGAAACTGTATTGGGTCCATAAAGTGCACAAATTTTATTGGCAGCATGAGTTGCATTTTTGCCTTTATCGTAGTAGTACTGTAAAATATGCCATATTTTCTCTTTATTTTGCTCCATGTTTGTGGCGGTATAATTCACGAACGAATCAAAACAAAAAAAAAATTAAATCAAACACGTGTTAGCGCATGAAAAGGGCTTTCCAAAAAGGTATAGCATGAACCGATGCGACGAATAGAACTAGAACTACGCGCTTGCAAAGACACCTATCGGAAATACCGCAAGACTTTTTGGCCAACCTTATATTTAAATGTATCTATATAATATTGAATTACAAAAAACGCAATAATAAACATAATTGTGTACTTTTATGTTGTTGACTTCATAAATCAAAATTAAACCATTTCGCTGCTCAGCACTTTTGATCAATATTTAATTATTCGCTCATCGTTTAATTTCCGCACTTCATAAGCTCGTTAAAGTTAGTCATAACAACTATATTTAAACACTTCAGCGTAATTACACTTTAAGTTATATTTAATGGCATTTGTTTAGGATATTGAAGCACTATTTCCAGATTGATTTTTATATGCAATATTTTGTTGTATAGAAAATCGTTCAATTACTCGTGCTGGGCTTTTATGTGCATCAATCACAAAAGGCAGTCAGCCTCCTCCTTTATACGAGGAGCTGCGTCAAGGACTTTCGTTTTTCTCATACGCTGCTCTGTTTGGCTGCTTTCTGCAGTTGTTTGTGACATTTTCCCCATAGACGTCGCACGACCCAAAAACATAAATTTCTATGGAGTCGCGACCAAATCAACGCCAAGTGCTAAACGCTTTGCTTATGATTTTTATTGCTCTGTATTATATACAATACACACATATACATATGTATATATACTTACATGTGTGCATGTGTATATTTGGAGGGGTCTTACGTCTTTTGGCATATTTTTAGACATTTTTGTCGCAGCGTTAAGTGCGCCGCAGCAACGGAAATGCCAACTATGACATGAATGAGCATGAATTCTTTATGGTCTCGACTGGCCACGCCCCTTTTCTGTGTAAAATAATGCACACATCTGCTATGTGCACACATGTGTGTGTGTGAGTTCTTAATTTCCTTTATGTTGCCGCACTGTTTTGATGAGCAATTTCTCTCAGTCAGTGTAAATTCACATTTTTCGTGTCAGTTTTCCACTTAAAGCGCATTTTTCAAATTGGGTTAGCGGAGCGCACTGAAAGCGAACAAAGATGGAAAATTGTTGAACGGAAAGTTTTCTTATTATGCCCGGCATTGTTTTCTTGTAAAGAAGAACCAAGTGGCTTCCTTCCTGTCATGTCCTGTTTTACATTTTCAACAGCTTTCTGACTGCCAACAGCTGATGCTGCTGCCATTTGGCCTGAAGATCCGACTCTCCCCCATCTCCCCTTTGACATGCCTCCTCGGCCTACACCCGATGCCTTACAATGTTACACATTTTGATGCGCATTTATTTTTCAATTTCGTGTGCGTGAGACACCCTTAACCCTCGATTCAACCCGCACACAACCCCATCGAAACCCAAAGCCAACCCCATCAACGTCATCAGCAACATCAGCTACAGCTACAGCTAGGCAGTTATATAGTATTCTCACTTACAAAAGAAGGGCTACCTGCTGCTATGGGCTCTGAAAGCAGGTCCAGTTGCGTATTTCTTTTCGCCGTTGGCCACGTTTTATTAGCCTCTTTTATGCCTTCAAGCATCGTTAGGTTCTCACCGTTTTTTAGTGGCATTTCTGATGAAATTTTTAAGTCGTTTGTGAGCTTAATTCCTGCAGTCATTTCCAATGGGACTATTATATTACGGGATTTGGTAACGGTTCTTAGCATAATTGACTTGACAGTTTTAGTATCTGTTCATAACATGAAGCAAATGGGGAATAATTATAATAATGGTTGAATTATATACAAATTAGCTTAGACGTTTCGTTGATTTGGGTTATAATAAATTGAATTTAATACGGAGTAGTTCAGCCTGAATAAAGGACTTAAGTATTTTATAAACTTAACGTTTTATTGTAAAATTTGGAGATTGATCCGCATTTGTTCTATAGAAAAGTATTACAAAGTAAACATTTAGTTCACAAAGTTTAAAACTCATTACTTAAAAAATGCAAGAATATTTTTGTTATAGTTAGTTATACAGTATTGGTAAAAGAATAATTGAAGAAGAAAGAATAAGTGACAATAAACACACCTTAAGTGCTTAACATTTCATTTATAAAGAACCCAACACAACAAAATCAGTAATAATTTTAAAATCATATATGTATAAAAATAGTGTAGAAAATATTTTCTATTATAATTGCATAACTTTGACAAGTTAACATTTTTTCTTTCATCTTAAATTTTAACATTCAAAGTTCCTTACATACACTCTCTGTTTTACTTTAATTACCCCATCATACCTTAAATTCTGCCCTTTACTCATAAGGTAGAAAGGTATTATAACTTTGTGGCTGCAGGAAAAGTATGCAACAGGAAGAAAAAGACCCCATTAATTAGGATCTTAAATGCTTTGGCTACAAACTTTTATGTTTCGTACTTTATGGTATATTTTCAATATAGAACTATGTATATCAATATACCGAATATAAGCATTGATATATTTTAGTATTTCTTAGGTATATTAATTTTGGTATAATTTAAGTATAATACGGCACTGATTTGATATGTGGGTAGCGGGTATCTCACAGTCAAACACACTTTATTGTAGCTTTCTTACTTGTAATTTATAAAGTGAGTAGCATAATTAGTTATAATTTTCGTTTCGTTCGTATAAATTGTATGCAAATTATTTGCAAATTTAAATGTACAGTAAAATGTTGAAAACTTTTACAACTTCAACTTTAACTCAACTTGAACTCTTAACTTTTACCCACTAAAAGTTGTTAAATTTGTAAGATTTATTCTTAAATGCTATGCACAGCTTATAACATATTTAAATATTTGTGAACTATATTTATTGCTTTATTTTTATACACACGTTTTACTTTAAGTATGCCATCATTTATCCTACTCGATTTGCCTATAAATTGTGAGGAAATTGCGCACTTCCTGCAGCAGCCAAGTAATTAAATAGAAAACACTTTAAAGTTAATTGATTATTTGCAATATCAATAAACACACTTCCACACAAACACACGCACACACACATTTGCACAAGCTGCACACGTTCTACATACAGAAGACTCCATCTCCATCTCACATCATATTATAGCTAGTTTGCCACCTCGGGCTGTTTGTGTGTGCTTTCTTGTGCTGCATCGAGAGATTGCCTCATAAATTTGCGAGTGAATTTTTAAGAAGACTGGGATAAGCGACAGACTGTAATGGGCTATATTCCAGGCTACTGTATGTGTGGGTGTGTGTGTGTGTGGGTGTGCGGCACAGCTTGAGGTGTTTTTAATTAGATGGTAGCTAGAGGAGAAACATCGAGAGTGTGTTTGTGTTTGTGTGACAAATAAACTTGAATGTTAATATGGACAGTTTCCATTTATTTCAATTAAAAATGCAATGCAGTTGGCCTTTTGGACTTTCGGGGCATAAATATTCATTGCTAATAACAGTCCATTTATGGATTTATCGTCTGTTTCCCCCTACTCTCGCTATATATGCAACTATGTAACTAACTTATGTAACCTTGCCTCTCGTTTTTTTTCATTTATTTACAGCCGCAACATTGTTGCTGTTAAGGACACACGTTTATTGGCGAAGTTAATGAATGTTGCAGGCATTTGCATGTGCAACAAATTGCGGCAACGCTGCAGCCTCAACAATTGCAATAAAACTTTGAACAAAAGTAATTAAAAGCGTAGCGAAGTTCATTTTTTCGGGGCGCTATGCGACAACTCAATTGCTGAAACAACAGAAGCGGAAGCGACAGAGTGACAGACAGACAGAGAAAGAGAAGAGCAGGAGACGAGAAGAAGGCAAAGGAGCTGCAGGACCTGCTTGTGTGAATGGCCAGACGACAGCTGACGCTGCCTGCGAGAAACAGCTAACAGCTGACAGTGCTTAAAGGAGCACCCGAGGACACAAGCCAGCAGCCAGCAGCCAGCAGCCACGGCCATAAAATGCAAAAGGAGAACAATGTGACGGCAGAGAACTGCCAATTCGTTGGCCCCTATCGCCTCGAAAAAACCCTCGGCAAGGGTCAAACGGGTAAGTGCGGAAATGCTTACCAATCTAACCAATCAACTCGTCAACCAATTTTTGCATGTTTCATGTTCCCAGGCCTTGTCAAGCTGGGCGTGCACTGTGTGATTGGCAAGAAGGTGGCTATTAAAATAATCAATCGCGAGAAACTCAGCGAATCGGTGCTAATGAAGGTAAGCAAATATTTTATCTTCGCTCTCCCGCTTTTCTCTCTCGCATTTCTTCACACTGGCCTACCAATTACTCACTCCTTCAATGGCCACAATCCGCAGTGGCTTATGACTTTGCGAAAGTTTTGTAGCCAATTTTTTATTGTTCTGTTGTTTGTCTTTTGGCGCTAGTCATAAAACGGTGGAGACGCAAAGAGCGCAAGGGAAAAACGGCAATAAAATGTCGTCGCTCGGTGGTTTTCGCCTTGAAATTCAAAAAGACAAGACAACTTTAAGCTCTCAGCTAATGCTGGGGATTGTCCGGATCAGGGCGGGGTATGAGTGATGACATGTTTTTGCTGACGAAGGGTAAAAACCCCCAGTAAAGTGGAGAAAAAAAATTAGTTTTTATTTTTCGGTTTTATGGATTTTTAAGAACTTTGCAGGATATCTATCAAAAAGTTGGTTATGGCACAAGTTTAGCGGGTCAACATGTAATTAAGCACTGAGCTGCGTTAAAGCCAAATAGAAACCAAACTGGGTTGACATTCGCATGTAATGGAGCTATGAGATGGGATTACTTTTAAATGCTTTATAATCATCGCAGAAGTAGTAATAGAGCGTGTTAAATAGAACGAAATACTACGCTCTGATATTGAACTATCCTCATGAGTTGTTGACAAGTTTATTACTAAGATTAAGCTGCTTTAATATCTTAAAATAATTCGAATCTTATTTAAGTGGAGACTTTAAAGATGTTTAAGAGGCGATTATAGTTATTTAAAAGAGTTGAAACAAAGCCAATATTGAGGATAAATTGCTTAAATACATTTTAAAAAAAGTGAAACTTTTTGAAGAAAAGTTTTCTAAGGAAGAAATAAAAACAAACAAACTAATAAATACATTATTATTTATAATTTTAAATATTTGGTTATCCTAGTGAAAAAATGATATCAAATATTGTTGAAATGATTAAATGAAAAATGTGTTTGTTTTATCCGCCTCCGATTTATTCGTCTATCAAGACGGATCGAGTCGCTCTAATTAGAATGAGATCATAGAAACAGAATAGCGGAGAAATATTTCTAAGGAATATTCATAAATACCTACATTTTATTTATTAAAAAGCTAATAACAAAAATATATAATATTTTATTTATTAATAATTATCCCATCAACAAAATGTGTATAGAAATGTAGAATTTAAAAAAGACAACAAAAATGCCATGCTTAATTTCATAAAGGAGCCAAGTTTAAGTACAAGCATAAATAATAATTTAAAAGATACCGACTTGCATTGAATAATAACTTGAATTACGAACATAAACAGAAGCGATTATGAAATTGTTATACAAATAGTCGTCATTAAACACTGATAACTGAGAGAAATAATGTTATTAATTAGAGCTTAATCGCACTAAAATTAAAGCAAGTCGAATGGAAAGAATTTTATCAGATTCTGTCAAAATGAAATCGCCCAGCCATAAAAACCAAGTAAATTATTATCCCCACCCGAGACAAAAAGAAATTGGTGCACTTTTGTAGGACATTGAAAGGACATGCGACAAATTAGTGCGTGCGTCGACAAAGTAAACCAAAAATACAAAAGGAAAATCACCAAACTAGAACTGTCAATTGGGGAATGGGAAAGATAGACGTCGAGAGATAGAGTAAGGGACAATGCGAGACAGAGAGCGAAAGAGAATAGAGTAGAGTGGCGACAAAAGAGCTGCGATGACTTCAATGTATGTACAAAGCATATACATATATACTTGCCTTATGTACAGACGGTAGACATGTATGCTGATATATAGGACAAATTGAGTGCAAGGTGAACGCGCTGGCCTCTATAAATAGCTTGTGGGCGATTGCGTGTCCTGGCAGCCAGGCAGGCAGGTCAGCTGGTTTGCTGGCAGCTGGTTAAGACACGCAATGACATGGTCAGAGCAGGACATTTACATTTTTTGAAAACATAAACACGCTGAATGCATTGTAAATGCGAGCGAGATGTTATCGAGGCAAAGTGGGGAAAAATGTTCAATAGTCGCGTGGTGGCAAAATAAGCAACATTATCGATAATCACTTGGACAACATTTTAAGAATAATTACTTAGTGTGTTTGCTGGATATGGGAGATAGGAGCCAAGACTCTCATGTGAGTGTGTGTGTGTGCTTTGGTGTGTCCTTACGTATGCGAGTGTGTTGTGTATTTAACAAGTGCTCAACGTCTGGCGTTGTCATTGTCATTCAAGGTTGAACGTGAAATTGCCATCATGAAACTAATCGATCATCCGCACGTGCTCGGTCTGAGCGATGTGTATGAAAATAAGAAATATTTGTATCTAATATTGGAGCACGTATCTGGCGGTGAACTCTTCGATTATCTGGTTAAAAAGGGACGCCTCACGCCCAAGGAGGCGCGCAAGTTCTTCAGGCAAATCATCTCAGCGTTGGATTTCTGTCATTCACACTCCATATGGTAAGCATTGCAAATCTGCTATCTGTCTGACTCGAGATATCGATAGATGTCCGCCATAAATCTCAATAACCGTATTGCCTTCTGCAGTCATCGTGACTTGAAGCCCGAGAACTTGCTGCTGGACGAGAAGAATAATATCAAGATAGCGGACTTTGGCATGGCCTCACTACAACCAGCGGGCAGCATGTTGGAGACATCATGCGGTTCACCACATTACGCCTGCCCAGAGGTCATTCGGGTGAGTTTGCTACACAAAAACATCAACTAATATTCATTACGTATACGTTAAGCTCAATTATTAAATGGAGTGTCTTCTAATATAATTAATCAATTTACCTGAAGTGTATGTCTATATATAGCAACGATATGACGGATAACTATTACGTATACGCAGAGCTAAACTTTTTGTTGAGGAATAAATGTTAATTTGAGCACATGAATTATTACGCATACGCAAAGTTTACCTTCTAATTTCAGCAGCGCATTTATTATAATTATTGCGTATACGCTGTGTGGGTTTCAGAGTTATCGTAATGAAGTCATATAATGAATTCGTAAAAATGTTTTAAGTACGAGCCGTTGAATTACAAATTAAACAATATTCACTTTGTTAAATTTCCCAAGAAAACACGGATAAATAGAATAACAAAGCAGCGCTCAAAAGTATGCAACATATTTTTCTGTAAAATTCATATGAAAATTAAATTTACGTTATGGCAACAACAAATAAATCGCGTGAGTGTATTTTAACTGCTTCAGAGTTGAAAATCGCACTTAGGACATCGATGAAACTTTATTTTCTATAAGAACATTTTCAAATCATTATAAACGCATTTGCTTCCCCAACGTATTTTTGCTGGGTAACTTTCAGTGCAGAACTTCGATTCTCAGTGCTGTGCTGTGACTGCTGCCGTCAATCAAGGCAAAGTTTTTAGCACATTTTCGTGAGCTTCAGCTGCGCTAAATCCAGCAGCTCCTACTGTTCCCTGTTCGCTGCTGCTGGGTGCGGTATTCCATGCAAATGTCGCCAGATATGCAAATTGCGTATTCCATGCTACGTTGTCGTTGTGTCATGTGCGCATATCACTTGCCGATGACAAAAGAGTGAGGCTGCCGATGCGATGTGGCATGTGGCATGACAGACGGCATCGTGTTTGGCTTTTCCCAAGCAAGTTGCATGCATCATTTCACTCACGCAGCACCAGCAACCAAACCTCAGTCAATGTCTGCTGCTGCTGCTGTTGCTGTCTCGCAAGCCGGTAAGAGCTGCTGCGTGTAATAAATTCATAAGCGGAATTTAAAAATATATATCCTTGCCTGCAGCTATAAATCCCTTGGACCGTTACGTGATCTGTTTCACTCAAGAATATCTTCTGTATGTGTTTTATAAATATTCAAAACTCAAAGCATTGTCTCACCAGCTGCGTTGCGTGGCTGCAGTTGTTTTTACCACGTCTTGATTTTCCCCATAATTGATGGGTGGCAGCTCCAACTCCACCGCAGGCAAGTCCAATGATAACTGGCAGCAGGATAAAAGCCATCCAACAACACGTGTAATTGATTTGGTTCTCTTTTTCAACAAGACGCCCCACAGCATCAGATTTGGGTGCAGGTAACCTTAGGAAACCTCAGTCAATCAATCACTTGAGTGGTCGTTAAAGGATACAAACCGACGATGCTTAATCGTGGCTAAGTTTGCGTTGAGCTCAAGCTGGAGTCTAGATAAGCGCCAGTTTCAGTTGCACAAAAATCAAATTTAAATGTAATCTTTTATGTCGAGTCACTGAGATTTTCTTGGGGAAAAATATACTTTATAGCAAAAGAAATGAAAAGGGTATTAAAGACATAGCAAGAAGATAATTTACGATATTTTATTGGGAAGTTATTTTATGAAATATTTTATACTTTAAGATAATGTCATAATGTCGGTCTATTTCAATAATAAATTCAAAGACCAAAATAAAAAGTATTTTAAATATATTTTACCTCTTTACCTTCACCTTCGATAAAAGTAATCTACAATTAAATAATCATTACTTAAACTGTTCGCTTAGAATACTTTTAATTTGTATTGCTCGTATTTGCAATAAAAAGTTAAGTTTTTACCTGACCCAACCGTAATTACAATGGGCATTACACATCACTGAATGTTGCAGCAATTATTGTGTGCAACTCGAAGTCGTTGTGCCACTTAGCGGCCAAGTCAATAACCGAAGGCCTGCAACTCACTGCTCGGCATTTGACGGACACGTCAATGGACGTCAAAATGGGAGTTGCAGCAGCTTGTCGTTGTAGTTGTTGATGTTTCAGTTCTTTTGTTGTAGTAGCTGCTGGGTTCAATGACTGTCTGTTGGTGGTTGGGTAATAGTTGCACTTAATTGTAGCGTATAGAAATTAATAACAATGCAACAAAACAAGTCTTGAAATGGACATGCTCTTGAGGCAAAAGGGTAAAAAGGTTTCAACGAACAGCCACGAGCACACAATAGCCAATTTTCTTAATCGAATTTCGCAAACGGAGAAAATGGGAGGAAAAACAATAAAACTAAATCACACACAAGTGAAGGAAACTAATAAAAATTAATAATATAACAGTAGATCGACGAAAAAATACCCTATAGTATGCAAATATTCGATGATTTGAACTTAAATCTAAATTAAAAATGTTATCCATGTGTTTGTTAAGAGAAATATTGACATTTTTGCATTTATTACTTAACAAATTTAGAATACAAAAAGCTAAAGAAAAACTGTAACTAAAATATTTAACATTACAAAAAGAAATTAAGCAAAATATAAAAATGGAAGCTATGTAAATATGTAATAGTATTTTAATATATTTTTAAATAGTAATATTGTACTTATTACTTAAATAATTCAATATTACAATAAGAAAGTAATTTAAAAAAAAAGCATGAAAGCTATCTAGATAACAAATAGTAGATTAATATACTATATCCTTTTGTGAGTCTTATACACAACACTTTGTATTATTAATAATCTACCCTTCTTGTGCCAAGCTGGGTATTTGGAATGTCTCAATTTCTGATTTGCTTGTTTTGTTCTATTTCGTTTTTGCCATTTCCTTTTGCTCGGTTTGTTCGCTTCGCCCATCCATACCATTTGGTTCGCCCATGCGAAGGGTGAGAAATACGATGGACGAAAGGCGGATGTGTGGTCATGTGGTGTCATACTGTATGCACTGCTGGTGGGTGCGTTGCCCTTCGACGACGACAACTTGCGACAGCTGTTGGAGAAAGTCAAGCGCGGCGTCTTTCACATACCGCATTTTGTGCCGCCCGATTGCCAGAGTCTGTTGCGCGGAATGATTGAAGTGAATCCGGACAGGCGTCTAACGGTGAGTCATCCAATCCATACACAAAATGCCAAATGCAACCAAACCAAACCAAAAACCAAAACCGACAATCTAAACAACAATTCAAAGTGCGTGTTTGGTACTTGTTAGAGTGGGTGGTTGGTTTGCCAGTTATTGTGGCATGCAACAACCCCCGAAAAATAACAAGAATGCGAACGGCACACTAAGCTGTTGTTTACCTTTGCTTTCTTTTATTTTGTATTCTTTTTTTGGGTCAAAACGCTGCTGGATATGTTAACCTTTGTTGTTGCTTTTAGTTGGCCGAAATAAATCGGCATCCCTGGGTCACGGCTGGAGGCAAAGGTGAATTGGAGCTGGAGCTGCCCATGATGGAGGTGGTGCAAACACATGTCATACCCACAGCGAACGCTGTCGATCCCGATGTGCTTAATGCCATTTGCTCGCTTGGCTGTTTCAAGGAGAAGGACAAGCTCATCCAGGAGCTGCTGAGTGCCAGGTAGGTGGTCTTCATTCGCATCTCCAATTATCTGTGGTTAGCCTAACGAGCATCATTGCAGTCACAACACCGAAAAGGTCATTTACTTTCTGCTGCTGGAGCGCAAGCGACGTCGGCCAGCACTGGAGGATGATGAGGAGATTGCACAGAAATCACGCAGCGAACTGGACGCTGTGGATCCGCCGCGAAAGCGTCTCGACAAGTGCCGCATCAATGGCACCAATGCGCCCAGCTATGGCCAAATCTCCGAGGGTTCACCGCTCACGCCGCGACGACAGGCTTTCAAGTAAGTGTAAAGAGATTCACATTTAATTGGACTGCTATTTCATTGTGTTTTCTCTGCAGCTTCCGCTCGTACAGCAGCACACGCAACCACCAGCGACGTTCGCCCACAACGGTGTCGTCCTCGGTGCGCAGCTCTTCATATCACAGCCCGACGCGCTGCAACTCACCGATGAGCTCGGCCCAGCAGCAGGCGAACGCCATATCGCGACCATCGTCGCCAGCGGCGGGCACTCGTCACTCCACCTATGGGGATCGTGAGCGATCGGGTTCGGTGCATCATCCGTCGGTCAGTCGAACGCCATCGCACAGTTCACAGAAGAGCATCGAAGGCGACGTTGTGGTCGTCAGAGAGCCACGTTTGGAGCGTCGCGACTCATCGCGCCAGACACAGGATCGAAGTGGTGGCGGCTCCATGCGCGATCGGGATCGGGATCGTGATCGTGACCGTAGCGATCGCAGTGATCGTGGCGATTGTGTGGGACCTCCGCCTGGCAGTCCTGGTGGCAATTCGGGCAGCAATTCATCGGCTGCGTCGCCATCGGTGCATCACCGCGCCAACTCAGGTCCGACAATTGCCATTAGTATGTTCCACGATCCAGACTCGAATAGTGGTGTGTGCATGCCCCGTAGACCCATTGTGGTATCCCTCCCATATCTAAGTCGTTGCCTTACTCTAATTTCAACTTATTCTCATTATCTATTCTCTCTACAGTTGTAAATCCTAATGGCTCGCCAATGATGAATAATAGCAATCCTGGCATGCCCGGCTCACCTTGCAACACGCCTGGCGGGCAGCTCTGGAAGACGCGACTCACGAACATCAAGAATAGCTTTTTGGGCAGTCCACGTTTCCATCGCAGAAAAATGCAAGGTTAGTCTCCATCACTTCTACTATAATGAATATCTTTTTATACCCGCTACCCATAGGGTAGAAGGGTATTCTAACTTTGTGCCGGCAGGAAATGTATGTAACAGGTAGAAGGAGGCATCTCCGACCCTATGAAGTATATATATTCTTGATCAGCGTCAACAGCCGAGACGATCTAGCCATGTCCGTCGGTCCGTCTGTGTGTCTGTCCGTATGAACACCTAGATCTCAGAGACTACGTGAGATAGAGCTATAATTTTCGACAGCACTTTTGCACGCAGATCAAGTTTGTTTAAAATTTTTGCCACGCCCACTTCCGCCCCCGCAAATCAAAAATATCGAATAACAAGCCTAATTTTAAAGCTAGAGTTGAGTATTTTGGTACATACAAAAACTACTACAGTAGTTACGATCAGATAAAAATTGTCAAAGTTATTAAAGAAATAGTTTTGTATGGGCAAACACGCCTACTTACAAGGGGTCTTAGTTGCTTTGGCTGACAATCTGGTATATTGTGCCGTCTATGGTATATTTTGAATGCGGTACTGTATCGACTGTAGCTTTCTGACTTGTTAATGTTGCTTTTATTTCAGTCTCCGCCGATGAGGTGCATTTAACGCCGGAATCGTCGCCAGAGTTGACCAAACGTTCCTGGTTTGGCAACTTGATAACCACAGAAAAAGACGAAACCTTTACCATATTGGTCAAGGGTAAACCCATTGCCACAGTCAAAGCGCATTTGATACACGCATTTTTATCCGTAAGTCAAACATTTATTAATATGGAATAGGTAATACATTTTTTCTTTTATTATTATCTTAAAAATTCATAAAATTTCAATGAATATAAAACTAAATAGTATAAATGTAAAAATATACGACAAAGATTATGTCAAACTTCATATATCCTAATTGTATTTTTTTTGTGATCACTAATAACAAATGATTCTTAAAATAAATAGTGCAAAAACGTAATTATTGTCTTTTAAAGTAATAAAACTTATGTATATTAGGTTGTCATGTTAAACCGTTTTTGTAATGAATTTTTTTAAGCAGAATATTTTTTTGAAAATGGTGTTTTTTTTTAATAAACAATTGATTTCAACGTACACCATATGTGATAATAAATTTTGAACATTTCTTTTAGCCACTTTTTTTAATACTCTGAGCTTTTAATGAAAATTTGTAATTGTTTCTTCTCATAGCATTTTAAGAACAGACCATTTAAACGCTATTAGCATTGCAAATATATTTTATTTCAAGGGTAATTGCTAGTTGAATCAGTTTTCATAATATTCTTAATATCTATATTAATATTGCAACATTTTCAGTTTACTAATCCAAGTCTATTTTACATTTATAGATGGCTGAACTATCGCATAGTGTAGTTTCACCCACCTCGTTCCGTGTGGAATACAAACGCAATGGCAATGGACCAGTGATGTTTCAGCGGCATGTCAAATTTCAGGTATGAGTGTATAAGAGTTATCAAAGGTAGATAATGAGAAATAACGATGTATTGTGTGCACAGGTTGACATTAGCGCCATTTGCAAACAAGGTGATATTGCGGATATGCTATTCGCTCTAACGTTTACACTGCTATCAGGTGAGTTTTACCCTGTCAATTTGCCAATCACTTTCAATAATTTAACTCCTTCCTCCACCACAGGCAACATACGCCGTTTTCGCCGTATTTGCGAGCACATACAGTCGCAGGTGTGTTCGAAACGTTTTCCGGGTCCCAGCAGTCCACCAACCGTAACCTCAGTCACCCAGGCGGTCTCCGAGAGCTCCTCATGTGGTTCGGTATCCAGCGAACGTTTGTCTTATAAGCGACAGGTGGTAAGTAAATAAATATAATTTAATTGCCTAACATTCCAAATTTCATATTTATTTTCAGATTGAAAACGATTTGGAAAATGATTCGATATTCTCATACAAGTCGGGCAATGGACGTCGCGCATCGACGACGAACAACAATAATGCCAACCCCGTTGATATTCCAGGCAGTCCCATTGCGGTTCGTTCTAAGTAAGTTGCAAATACTATCGAATGGGTTTTACTATCGATTAATATGTGATCACTTTCATAGCAGCGAGACAGCTGAACATGAACGCAACCGTGAACTGCAGAGTGAGCGACAGGCGACAACGATGTCCGGTAGTGCAATCGCATGAGAATTATTTCTCTGATTTAGTTACATTTTTCCCAAGGATATTTGTTTTCTACTAACAATACAAAATGCAACCAAATATTTCAACTAAACGAACTCAAAACCAGTAACTGAAGCAGTATTTCCCCACTTAAAAACCAAAAAATAAATAAAAAAAAACAAAACACCCAAAACAATAAACGCGATAAAAATGAAATAATAGTGGAATTTGCACTAAACATCATCAACAGATTAAAAACAAAAAATAAAAAACACAGTTCATAAAATAACAAACATAATCTAAAACTTTTTGAAATTTCGAAAGCTGAATACCGATTGATGGATAACTTTTGCTAGCTGCTGCAGCTTTTCACATATTTTGTTATACTTATCTAAATCTATATTTCGATATTGTTTTTGTGATCATTTCTTTGATATAGAGTGTTCTTTTGTATGGACATTGTTGCCGCCGCGCCTATAAAGCTTACAATATACGACTAAATAACACCGTGTAAAAATACAAAAAAAAAAAAAAAGAAAACGTTTAAATTAAATAAAAATGACAAACAATGATAAAATAAAGGAATACTTCAAAATAAAAGTAAAATTACGAAATGAATTCGTTTTTGAATATGCTCTAGCTTAAGCCACCATGTTATATTAGAGTTTTTTCATAATCTAGTCTAGGCTTGATATTAGCTATGCAAATTAAATGCTACTCAAGTAAACGCCAGCAATTTGTATATTGTGTAAAAAAAAAATGATACAAATAAAAATGCACTGAACATTGACTAAAAATTCAAAAAAATAAATCCCTAATACGCAATTTGTTGCTAGAAAAATAAAATGGGGAAAACACACACAAAATAAAACTATTTTGCTATCCAGAAAGAATACACGATAATACAAACTATTTTCCTAATAAAAAAAAGGAGACAGATACTAAAGGAACAGCGACATCTTTCAGACTTCTAAGCATGCAAGCAGGACGATCATAACAGTGTTGTGTTGGTACAGTATGAACTTGGATTCGAAGTGCACAGTGTATAAAGTACAGTTAAAACGAATTGTAATAACCAAAAGGAAATTAAATGAATATGTAATATGGAATGTTAGACTAAACAAAGAAATTGTATAAATGAAATAATTGAATTTGAGTGGAAATTGTTCAAGTTGCTGAGCTGCACGAGAGCAAAGAAAAACCCAATAAACATTGACTTGACAATTTTCTATTGACAAAAAAACAAAAAAGCTATAACATCTTATAAAGCACCTGCTTGCGTTAGATCAAGCCAGCTGTCCACAAATGCACAAATCTCGATATATGCAATACTAACAGTTGTTGTTATCGATAATAATAATAACCATTAACCGAGTTTTTCGTATGGTAATCCAACAACAAAATCACTTTCCCATTTTCAATCTAATTTTCTAGTAATTTTGCATATTTTTATATTTTCTATCATACATTATATGATATTTTGAAACTAAAAGACTTATGAGAAATTAACATAAAGCAAATCCAAACAAAAACCGTCCATTTATCCAGATTTAAACTATAACGTAGGCAGCTCAGCAACTTTAACAATTTGGGCAAGTTGATATGGAGTAGAGGACAAGAGTAAATACTAAAAATATTTAACTATATACTGAATATAAGTATGTATAAAAAGAATATACTAAATAGAGATGAACAACTGTAAGACAGCAATATAAAAAGATGAAAACCACTTAAAATCGTGATTAGTTTAAATAATATATGCAGATATTAAAAAAGTTAACGGAAAAATTATATATACAAGTATATGACAAATACTAAAATGCATGAAAAACAGCATGACAAAAAAAAAAAGGAAAAAATTCAAATCAAATTTGTATAGTTTAAAACTTAAACTGACTTAAATAAGAACTCAAATGCGACAACAAAGAACACATGCAATAATGTTGAAATTGAATTACTTTTTAACATAAACTATATAATAATAATAACATAATGAATAATTAAAAATTTCGAGATAATTATTTAACAATCATTCAAGAACTCATTCAACCAGACGGAAGACATACATTCAAAATTAAGCTCACCGAATTGAACAAATAGCATTGCATATACATATATATTTCTTATACACATATATACATACATACATATACATATACATGCATATATCATATATCATTATTTAACTAAATCTTTATATACATACATACTATATTCTGTACTTCTATGTACATATAATTATGCATTTACTTTCATTAACAAAAATGCCCAAGTTTCCCGCATACAAAACATACATACATCAAAAATTCATGCATACGTGTACTTCATACATATACTAAATCCCATTTACATCACTTACACTCACACACATATATAAAATATATATATTTACAAAAACTAAAAGAAAAACGAAAACCTAAATTTAACTCAAATTCGTCGTCGAAGACCGAAAATTGTTGACTTTGTATCAGAAAAGATATACGAAATGTAAAGAAAAAAATAAGATCATATTTTTGACATGACGAACGAAATGAATATTTATACTAAGTAAAATACCAAAAATTGCTCTGCATACTAACACAACAACACAAGGAAAACAGCAACAAAAAAACATAATAAATGCTTTATAAATATAAATACAATCTAATACTCAATGCTGCATATTGCCACGCCTACCCTTTACCTTATCTGAAGCCTAAACCAAAAAAAAAAAAAAAAAACAATCTTTTTGCGCTAACTTGAATAAACAAAGATGAAGAGGGCAGAAATGCCGAGAGTACTCGCGATAGTAGATACCCTGTTATGAAATCAGAAACTTTTATTAGCTACTACAGGGTATCGTCGAGAGCTAACTAACAAAACGAAATAATTTTCTTAAAAAAACAAAAAACAAAACATAATCAGCCACGAACCTACCTAACTCATTTTAACAGCTTTTTGTAACTCATACGATGGGGAGCGAATTTTGTGTTTGAGTTTCGCTAAGAAGTTGTAATTTGATAATTTGATATGCAACGTATACATATTTCGATATATAGTATATATAAAGATATATTATACAAATCTGAGCAAACGCTTACTTCAATCGCGAATGTTTAAATTTATATTACAAATAAATAAATTTAATATTTATTAAAGAAACAAAAAAAAAACCAACAAAAAAAAGAATACAAAAATTTAGACTATAACGTTGTGTAATGTACTACGCTTTATATGATAATTTTTCATTTCCAGATATCTGAAATACTTTAAATGATTTATTTTTGCAAGTGTTTAAGGAGACAAGCTTAAGTTCAATGCATCGTGCGCTTTGTTTACGTATTTAAATAAGTTGAAATTGTATTGTAAATTTAATTTAAGCTTGGGATAAAAGTGTTTAATGTGAGTGTCTGAAATGTCAGGCCGCAAAAACCACAAAAAAGGACAACAACAAACAAATACGAAAAACAAAACATGAAACACAAAAAAAAAAAATACAAAAACAAAAACAAATAAGTGCATCTGTTATTAGGTTAAAAGAATTATTGATATTGTTTGCAACAAAATGTGTGAAATATATATAAAATAAATATAAAATCTAGCATAAAACAAAATAAACAAAAAACTGACAAAAAAAAAAACAAAAACATACAACAAACGTGAACATGAAGCGAACAAAAATTGTAATTGCAATTTAAAAATAAAATTATAAATATTTCAAGTAATGAAATCTCGGCTTTGAATTTGATACTAATTTTTGAAAAAAAATTGAATCCCAGTTCCTTAGGCCTTGTTTCACTGTGCTTTGTCCATGATGCACCACATGAAAATTACGTCATTTGCCGCCACATGTCATTGTAGCGTAACAGCCAAACATTGGGGGAGGCAACTCGTAAGGCAATCAGCTGTTTTTGAGAGAGAGAGAGAGAGAGAGCAACCCATGAGAGCAAGATTGAGAGAGAATCACAGAGAGAATGACAGCATATGCAGTTTAAGGTAATCAAATGTCAAGCTTTAAAGGCAAAGCTTTGTGAGAGGACCTGCTGCTTAAAGCTTTTAGTACGAAAAAGCTTCGCGCAATGCAAGTCCGAAAAGCAAGCAGCGCACCAGAGTCTTACCCCGAGTCGTGTGTTGTCAATACCGAAAGAAAATGCGTGCCAGCTGGGCTGCATGAAAAGGAAAACTTGGTCATTTCAACAGTTCAGTTCAGTTCAGTTCAGTTCGGGTCGGGTTTGCAATTCAACAGCACTGCGAAAACGGATCAAATAAAATCAAAATATTCGAACGAATAATTTACACTCACAACAATAAGTTACAAAACGGAGTAATATCGACTATAGTATTCTCTCTATATATGTAGCATATATATTATAGACCATATATATGCCATCTATATGAGAGTAGGCCAAGAGGAACGCAACAACAACAACTGCATAATAAAACGGTAGCCAAAGCAAATAAAGAATATATATCCCACACATATATGTATATATCTATATATATATATACAAATTTATATCTGAAATTATATTATACTCGTATCATAATGAAAGTGCGGAGTGTTCGGCAAGAGCAAATGATTGAAAATGCATCATAAATTAAATGATATTTGTGTTTTGAATTTTTAACGTGCTCTCTTGTTCGTTTTTTTTTTTTTGGTATTATTGAGCGTCTTGTTGGGTTGCTTGGTTTTGTTGCCACATTCGGGAACTTCATGCAGCTGCCGTGAGTGAGTTATGTAAAGCGTGTGTTAGTGTGTGGCATGGTGGAGCAGTTTGGGGCGAGCAGTAAGTGGCAAGAACTACGACAGCGACATGCAACAACACTAACCACTGCAACAATGGTGTGCGTGCGAAACAACAATGAGCCAACAATATAATAGAGGCGAATTTTCAAAAATAAATATTACGAAATATTAGTGAAGTTAAAAAATAAAGAAACCTTCAATGAATGTGAATTAAAAAAGTTATAAAAAGACATAAAAATATGTTAAAGGATTAAAAGAACACATTACACAAAAAAAAAAAAAGAATAATAAAGAGTTTAAAAAATTATGGAAAATAAATTACTAATAAAACAAAAATAACAAAAAATGAATTGCAACTAAACTACGTCAAACTCCAAAGAATTCTGACAAGTAAATACAATACCATAGCAAAAACTCACACTTACCACAATGTTTGCTCGACTCGCCGATAATAATCAAGTCATATATCAAGTCAGAGTCGAGGATTAAGTAGTTAGTACAACTTGGCCTGGGAAAAGGAAGGAGAGAGAGGAAAACCCGCTGAGTACTCAATTCATATACTCAATCAATATGAGTAACATTTAAGCAGCAACGCATCGAATACTTATTAGAGACAAATGACTATAAAAACGCCAAGTGGCTGTTGAGGTGGGTTGTGGGGCAGCGGCAACAGCAACGGCGACGGCAAAGGGCAATGGCTGAGGGAGGGTGGGGGAGTTCCCACACCCCATGCGAATCAATTTGCTTTCGCGGTCTCTCACTATTTTTATTTTTAGTTGCACTTTTCTTTCAATATTAGTGTCAAGGTGCAGCCTGTGTGCACTGAGAGACAGACAAGAAGAGACCAAGCAAAGACCAGCGACAACGACAACGACAACTAGTGACAACAACAACAGCAACAACTACTTACAAACGAAGACGTCGCGCGGCAGCCGCGAAAACGACACGAAAATAGTTGAGGCGAATGTGAATGTAGCGAACTGAGCAAAAAAAAAAAAAAAAACAAAAAAAGACGAAACCAAAACCAACACCGAAACCGAAGCAAGCCAAAAGGTGGCAATCAAAACTAATAACAACAACAACGAATGAGCAATAGAACAACAACAGCAACAACACAGAACGAGAACGAGAACAAGAACGACAACGACAACAAACAGAAGTCTTGTCACATCGAACAAAAAGAAATTGAATTTATGTGTTTCGGTCTGGCTCAATGACAATTAGGCGGATATAACCACAGCGATAGGCACCACTACACTATACTATATAGCATAGGGCAGCGGGGTAAGGGTGGCAGGCAGAGGTGGCGTCAGGGGCAAGGAATAGGAATAGGTGCTCGCACGTGTTTTACTTAAAAGTAAATCGCGTTAGCAACAGCACACGGCCAAGTAAAAGCTAGAACATAGTTTTGACACCACTGGCTTATACCCTATAAAAAAAATTCCTCTATTTTTTCTGGAAGTATGCAAAGACATTTATTTTATTTGTATTATTACTTTAACTTTACCTTTTAATTCCCCAAAAAAAAAATGCAATTAAAAGTTAACAAGAATATAGAATTTCTTAACAAATATTTTAAAATTCATAGGTCAGAGTTCTTGCGAATGGAAAATAAAATTTGGAAATTATTCTTACTGCTTTTTAATATATTCAACATAAATATACAAGAATAAAATAGTACTTGTGAAGTGTAAAAAATTAACGTTTTACTAATGATCGATAAAAGTTTGTCTCAAAAAAGAAACACAACTTTTGTTTGTTACAAGACTTTGTATCTTAGAAAATTATAAATTTTTGTTTTTGAAATCCCAAGTAAAAAATCAATGCTTTAAAAAATATGTAGTTTACAGGGTATCACTTAAAAAACCTTAGCGCCAAGGCAAGGATACGCAGCGAGCGCAAGGCTCAACTTACACAGGCGACCCATATTACTTAAATTACGAGCTACACGCAAAGGCAGCATGAAAGCCACACACATTCGGTTTTGAGACCGGCCAGGCGCCAGTCAGTCATTCAGTCAGTCAGTCAGTCAGTCATTCGCTCAGTACGTCAGTCAGTCAGTCAGTCATTCGCTTAGTCAGTCAATCATTAGGCAAAGGCTTTTGTCTGATGGACAGCCTTATGAGTCAGCGCCGTGTCGCTTACATTGCGTGTCGAGTTGGGTGGAGCCTACAGTTGAATACAGTAAATACAAAGACGCAGCAGTAGAGAGAAGTAAGTTGGCAAGGGGTGTAGGGGGACACAGAAAGCGAGAGAGAGAGAGAGAGAGAGAGACGATGGGGGCGCTACACGCTGCATATTTCGGGGCATGTTGTTTTGGCGCAGAGACAAGAATGCGATGCATTCCAATGATTCGTTAGACTCAATGTTAAGGATAGTGACCAAGCAAGCAAGCAAGCAAGCAAGCAAGCAAACATAGAATTAGTTCAAGTAATACTAAGACAATAAAATTGATGTTTACATTATACAACAAATACTATATAGAGTGCGATGTGATAGGTCGTTTGTTTTTTTTTTTTTTGAGAAATGTGCACTTAACATGTATTACATTAAATTAAATTTAGTGGGTCTAGCCACGCCCCGTTGTGGCCACTTAGTTTTGACCACCAGCCAGCGAGAAATAGAGACAATTTCCTTCATTCTTTTCGGGGTTTTCTATTTTCTTTTTACACCCGTTGCTCTAGGGGAGCAGAAGCAAAAGGGTTGTATGTGCTATTAACTTTTTAAGATTTGCATATTGTCATTCATTGAGAAGTAAACCACTTTTCATATTATTGAAGAACATTCAATATTCAGATTGTACATTTTTAAATATGTTGCTAAAATAATATGAAGTTTTATGAACCAACTTTATGATATTATTTACATCTATTTCAAAGACTAAATATATTTAGCCAGTTAAACCTTGAATTGTCTGACTTTTAGTACACTTGGCCATTTTCTTTTTTGCTTTGCTCTGTTGTTTCGCATTTTGCTTTGGTTTATTTTTAACATTCGTACACATTCGAAAAGCGTGCGAAATTTTTATGTTTGACATTGTTGTCTTTTCTCAACGGGTTTTCTATTTGATTGCCGTTGCCAGGCAGCCCCCAAATCTTTGTTTGTTTATAAGTACTCACGTCTGCACAAGATGAAAATGTTATTTACACAGTTTTTAGAGTCACTGTTTTTTCTGATTTTTTCTCTGAATTTTTATCACTTTTCATGAACGCAATATTACAATTTCCGCAGCTCAATAAATTTGCAATATTGCGCTGTAAACGCAGAGCGTAAAAATAATTTTTATTTATGATGCGCCGCTGTTAATTACTTAGAAATGTAAATTGAATTGAAATTATGCAGCTGAGTTATTTTTGTTAATTTTATTTAGAGCAAATTGGCAGCGAAAACAACCGAGCAAAAGAACGAACCAGAGAAATGGCAAACGGGCCAATAATCTAGTGCATAAATAAATATAAATATAGTTCATTGAGATAATGTTATGGCATTTCTATAGACATTCATTAATGAATACGCGGCCTGTTGCCCCCGAAAAAGGGACAAACAAGCAGAACAAGTGTCAATTTGTGATGATGTATGATGTGGCTAGAAATGCATATTTATAGAATGTCAAACGCAATTAGAAGTTCACACTGTTTGGCAGAAATGGAAAAATTTGCAAGGTTTTCTGGCTGCATATATCTGATGTATAATCGATAGCTATAAACTGAAAATTTTTACGAACTTATTGATTGAAAGAGACTCATAAAGTGTGTGCTCTTATATATGAAATGTAAAACAAATATACTGAAAACACTCTATGGCGATTCTCTTTCGTTCACATCCGCTAAAAAAAGAGTAGAAACTATTCCAAATTAAACAGAATAGGTATTAATTCATTTAAATTTGTTCTTTTTATAGATTTGTTGAGATTTTTAATTCTACGTGATGGTAAAAGGATAATATTAAAATTTATTTATTTGACGATCGCTTCGAACTTACAAGAAAGTTTACTTCAGCTCACATTATATTTTTAATACTACATATTCTAAAACGGTCTATTCAATCACTTTTTTTTTTAGAAATCCACATGATGCTAATTAAACTTTTTTACTCCAAATCCCTGTTAGGATTTTAAAAATGAATCGACTTTCCATTGATCTAAAATTCTTAGCCACAATACTGCCACAATTATAGTATACTAAAGTTTCGCTGATAATTTGCTAATGACTTTATTTACTTTAGAGTTGCCATAATCTCACATAGTTATTGTCGAAATTGTCAGTCTATTTTAATTAGTTTTTGATTTTGTATTGTCGTAAACAGCGTGGAACAACGCTAATTGTCGCTTCAACTTTCCGTCACTTACATAACTACAATCCGGGCAAGTTTTCAGGGGGAACATCCTTCTTAGCTTAGCTTCTTAGCCACCTGCTCTCATCTGCCACAGCTGATGCTGCCGCCAGTTGCCAAATTGCTTAGCACTTACATAAGTTTTAGGTCTGCAACCCAAAACTGTTTGAGTGTGTGTGTGGTAAAAGGCAAAAGACTAAGAAAGGGGGGGGATGCGATTTAGCAAAAGTTGCTCAACCAAAAAGTGGCTCAGAATGGTCCCAAAATGATCGTCGTAACGCCTACCGAAAAACAACTGTGAAGACTTCAAAGCAAAACCATAAAATAATACAAGCATGAAGAAGCATAAAAGAAAATAAAAGAAAAACGTAAAGTAAAAGACCAGCAACAACAAACATAAAAATAATACAAAACACCACAACAAAAACAGAAAGAACAAAAACAAAAATAAAACACCAACAAACAAAAGCTGAAAAACGAGAAGCAGAGCAAATGACGAAACATAAAAAACGTCAAAAGTTGCGCGAATAAATATAAAAAAAAAGCCAAGAACGTACAAAATAAAATAAAATACACAAAATGTGGCCGTGTCTCGCCCCGGGTGGCTGACACCCCGTGCCCACGTCAAATGCTTGCCACGCCTTGACGCCCCGTCGTCGTTGTTGTTGTTGTAGTTGTTGCTGTTGCTGCTGTGCGTCGTGTGTGCGGCAATTTCGAACGCACCAACACCGACAATAGCAGCAGCACCAGCAGCAACAACAACAACAACGAGAACATTTTAAAGTGTCGCACAACGTGTAGTGTCCTATGTGTGTGTGTGTGTGTGTGTGTGCGGGGCATTCGTCAGAGGCGCCGACGTCGCGTGTCCTTGCAACTTTCGGTTAAGCCTCCTCAGCACTCACCCACCCAACACACACACTCTCTCTCTCTCTCTCTCTCTCTCTCTCACTCCCTATATCACGCTTTAGTTGCCCAGTTAGCCAGAGGCAAGTGCAGCACGTAAGTTGCAACAATTTCGGGGCACAAGTAGAAGACACATTGTAAAAGCAAGCGCAGCGTTGCCAGATTGCCAACAACAATAGACCCCAAAGAACAACAACAACAAACTACATACAAAAAACAACAAGCATAAAGAAAGCAAGCAAACTGACGGACGCCAGGTGGCGCTGCTGTTGCGCTGGCATGCACAAAAAGTGAGAGCAAAGCAGAAGCAAAATCAACCGAAACAGTTCGTGCCGCTGGAAATCCTGTCGCTAATTAGGTAAGTCCCTAGCACACTCATCAGTCCAAGCTCTCCACTTTGTGTTGTGCACGGTGTGTGTGTGTGTGTGTGTGCGTGCTCTACACATTATTCCATTTTGGTTTTTAATTATGGCAATTTGTGCCTAGCTGGCCCTCCGCCTTGATCCTTCTGCTTCAACCACTTCGCGACAAAAAACATTGCAAATATTGCGCATACGTCACGTTGAACATTCATAAGCCTGGTCACACACCGACAGAAAAACTGTGCCAGCTTTTTAGGTGCTGCCCTGCGGCACATGTGCGAAGTTGACGCCACCAAACAAAAAATAAAATAAAAGTATAGCCCACTTTTTGGGGTCGAGTGAAATCAGCGATTTTCTTTCCTTTTTTTAGGTTTTTTTGGTTTTTTTCGATTTACATCAAATTTCTTTTACCAGCGTTGTCAGCGACTAATCAATGATTCAGCTTACTGACGACAGCTGCAAGCGATTTCTCTTCATTTCAAATTGCCATGAAAATTGAATTTCCCCTCAGTTATTGCGGTGGAATCGAAACACACTCATACTCACACACATAAATAGAGAGAAACGCACACTCACACATACGTATCTATGAATGGATTTATACAGGTGAAATGTGCAATGAGATTGCAAGTTTCGGCTTGCATATCAATTGGATATTATGCCAGACCTCATTGCATAATGGCTGATACATAAATAATGCTCAATGATTGTCGATTTTCATATTTTCATTTTCGTATTCGTATTCGTTTTTGCACCACTATTTTTATATACATATTTTGCGTTTAAGCACCTTAAAAACATTTGCATAATTTATGGTCGATTGCCGGTGACAAATTGATGGTCAATTTGATCCTGGCAAATGCGTAACGAGTTCTTAAATTGAAAAGGTTTCAATTATTTATGGGCAGGAAATAATATTTACAAACGATAAATAAATAAATCGAAATAACTGCAAATTAATGTAAATAAATGAAAACGATGGGAAAAAACATGTATTTAAAAAAATAATATACAAATTTAATTTAGAAACAGTTTAGTGATTCGTTTACATTTCAATGAGTTTGCAAATAGTTCAGTTTAGTGTTTGTATTACACAATGTTTAAACAATTTTGCGCTTTTAAATTCCATGACAAAAACGGTATTCAGATATGTGTATGTTATTTATTCGATATTATTTATTCATTTATTTCATGCTCGCAACAAGAGCAGGTATCTTGTTGAACATGCGACGTATGCGTAATATTCACAGCCACAGCGAAAGCAACAGAGCATAAAAATATGCAATTCCCTTTGGGCAAGTGCTTCGGTGTGCATTTGTGACCTACATACCTGAAGCCAAAATGTTAGTCAATATTAAATTCAAAGCATATGGCCGCAGGACAACTGCAGCGACAACGACAAAGTCCTTACAAAAGCGACTACGACTACAGACCGAGCAGTGTACGAAGGAACAAAGAATTAAATGACCAACGGGCAAATACGGACGCTGTGTGACTCTATGACTGCCGACAGGGAGAAAGAGAGAACTAGAGAGAGCGGGAGAGAGAGAGAGAAAGGGAGACGGAGATGAGATACAGATGGAACTGAACCGGGATCAAGTAAACAATTGAATGACCGTCGGCCGTTGTCTGTTGTCTGTTGGCTGTTGGGTCACTTGTCCACAAGGCAATCTGCAGTTGGATTGCACAGTGCAGTCTCAGTCTTTGCCTAAGGGTCCTGAACTAGCGTCGTCGGATGGCGTTCGCTTGTACGCTTTTGTTGTCATAACTGCTGCTGTGCCTAGAAATTGTTCCAACCAGCCCAACCATTTCAGCTGAATTTAACAAAAAATATCCTGTTGCTGGCACAGACCAAAAACCAACTAGAATATAGCATATGAGCAGCAAAAGGCAAAACTACAGAGTTGGCGATTCGCTGTGTTTGCTTTGTTCGTCTAAGGATTTTGTGTGTGCGCTATCCGTTTATATTTGGACAGCAGGAAAAGTGCATTTGGTGTGCGAACGGGAGGCGGGAGACGGGAGGTTGTATGCACTCAATTTAGCCATTTCTTGCGAATTCAGCGCTTGCCTGTTTGCTTCTGTTTGCTGCCAGCAAATTCAAGGAATTTAATGCACTTCTCGGGGAGTTTCCGGTTTTTTGGGCAAAACTTTCCTGCCTGTTGACTAATTATGCTTAGCTGGGAAATGTGGTTCAACACCTGCTGTCAAATGACAGCGAAGTCAACAGTTGGCTGTCGAGAATTTAATTTAATTCCAAACCACTTGCGACACACTGCGTATGATAGCTACATTACGCATACGACCTGTAGTACAGCATACTGCAAACCTCAATCTCAACTTGATTAAATTCCTTTGCTATCAGTTACCAAGCGGCTCAGTGTCAAGTCAATTGCCATTGCGCTTCGCTTATGATTCTTATTAGATTACGCATACGCCACGTTACCCCATCGAATTGTGGCCACCCACATCAAATGTCAGCTGTTCACAATGTTAGCGCTACTTATGTAAAGTGCACATCAGCGAAGACAGTGCAGACAAAGCCTGCCAAATAGCGGAAAATGTGCGCCAATTTAGTTGTCATTTAATTTGATGGCTCAGACGATTTGGCAGGCAAAGCCAAAGCCAAAGTCAACGAAACCAGAAATACGCTGAGCATGGCAGCTCAAAAATATACGAATAAGAAACGAAAGCCACAAACGCAAAAAGAACACAAAAAAACAAGTGACCAGCAATAAAATGCAAAGCATGGCAAAGTGCAAAAAGTAAACAGTCAAAGGAAATTGCTGACGAAAACAGAAAATCAAAAAGCGGCAGAGCAAAGATTTCGGAGGAAAAGTTATGGATAAAGAAATGGGAGTTTAAAATAATATTAGTTTTTAGATATATGTATGTAAACACACATTTGTTATTGAATTTTTAACAACTACTTCAGCACTTTTGTTTGCGTGTCTCCTTGAAATTTACTACTTCTATATTTGACAATGAAGTTCCAAAGCGAAGGCTAGCTAAAAAGAAACGAAAAGAGAGAGATAATGAAAATAAAAGTGAACTGGACACTCATTCATACGCTGATGTTCGCAAATAATGCAGACCATTACATTAATGACTGCGGCAAAAGGTTCACAAAAAATAAAAGAAAATAAAAATAAGAGAGAACAGTTCTCCGAGCTTTGAGAGCTGTGGATATAAAAATCGAAACCTTATGAGGTCATTTTAATTATTTATGTGTGTGTAGACGTGTGTGTGTGTGGCCAGCCTAAAAGCATGCTACACTTTTTTGTATATTCTCGTTTTGGCTTTGTGAGTCAAGGTTAAACGAAGACATTGCCTTCTTAGGAGCTAGATTCCCACAATTTTTGTGATTTCATTTGGCAGTTTGTTTGCGAAACGCTTTAAGCAGCTTACAAAATAACGTCGTCATATTTCATAAGTTTCATTTCACTCGCTCGCTGGCTTGACCCAGTTACAGATTCGGATTTAAAAGTATCTGCAAGATGCGCGCACATGCTTGATAAATAGAATGTTATTTAGAGCTGTTGGTCAGTGAGCTTCACTTCACTTGGCTTGCCTTGCCTTGGCTTCACTTCATTCATTCACTCATTCAGCACTCAGTGGGTGATTTTTGGCGCTGAGTTACTGAGTTTATTCCATTGATGGCCTTGGCAAAAAGAGCGTGGTTTGATTGCGCCGCATTTGGCCAGCTTTTCATGGTTATTAGTCGAGGCAGAACGAGTGATATGGATGGAGGACTAGCTCTGCCCACACACAAAATAAAAATCAAATAAAATTGCTGGAGACTAGACTGCTGGACTAGCAAATGCCTTGCACTCATCACAATGTAGTCAACAAAAAGTTTTCGCCAATCGCAATACTCAGTGAGTGAAATTGACACACTGCTAACTGACGTCATAAATAGAAAATGTTGTCCTTGTTTTGGTTTATCCGCTGAATAAATCAGATAAACATGTGACTCAGACACATAAATTATTTCTTCTTAAACTGTGTTATTTCTAGAATGCTGTCACTTATTTCAAAACATAATTGTATTCAAAGAAATTAGCTGGCTTGACAATGTAAAATTCTTTACTTAAACTAAAACCAAGTCAAGTGCGTGTCTTGAAATTTTAATATCGATTTGAAGCCAAAATCTTATCGCGGTTGTTTGCCTAGCCAAAAAGCAGCCAATAAAAATGAAAATAATTGGCTTGGCATCGGCTGCCCACAACATTGCTAGTATAATAAAACTGACAGCAAATTGGCGCTTATAAACTTGTTGGTAAGCTCATTCAAATTGGGCTAAATTGCACTAAAAAATAAGCTCGCTTTTACTGATTTTATTCCGCAATTGAAAAGGGCCGTTATACCCAATTTGCATTACAAAAGTACACTGAGTTTGGGGTTTACAGTTGCACAAATAAATTTCAAACATAAAATTAATTCAATCTAAGCTGAGCGTAAAACAAAATAAAAATGTATATTTCTATTTAAAATATCAGAAACATGAATAAATTTGAAATTTTTTCTCCATTTGAATTATTATTATTATATGAATTTCGTTTAGCAACTTTAATTAAAAAAAAAACAATTTGAAATTTATTCCGTTTAGCCCACTCATAAATTTCTACTTCGCCCCAACTATCTGCTATGATTTATAGCTGCGCTTTAAAAAGAAAAAAAAATGAATACTAAAAACATTGTGCGACTATTCGTCATATGTGTCACTGTGCCACAGCCCCCCAGCCAGAAACTGTTTCAATATGCAGAACTTTATTGCACTGCGAGAGAGCAGCAACAACAATGGCAACGAAAAAATATCTTGGTACTATTTTAGGATGCCTCACGAATTGACTGTGACATTGGCCAATTTGTTGACGTTGTTGGCCCAGTACACGGCAACAACAACAACAACAGCAACAATGCTGTGCACAATTTCTGCGTGCTAAACACATAAAGAATACCAACAAAAATTCCTAGACAATGGCAATATCTTCAAGGCTAGAAGACGAGACGCAACGACGGCAAAAATCGTCGTCTATGTTGAATCTGATTATTGCCTCAAAATGTAAATGCAAATTTATTTGTATGCGACATTTCTTTTCTTACTGATTTCACCTCGAACTTCGTCTTTGGCTTCTCTTACTTGTTTCTCTTTGATTAGCACGGCAAACTAACAATGCAATCGGCACTAAACAAAAAAAAATCTCCAAATATGACAGTCAACTGAAGCTGCGCAGTGGCTGTAACATTTGCACATGAAATAAATAACAAATTATTCGCATAAAATTGAAATTATTTAGTTATCATCATCAAAAAAAACTTAATAATTTCATAGTTTCAAATAAAATACTTAACCAAAGTTTCAAACGTTAAATAGAGAATAACAAAGCTTATTCAGCGTAAATGACTTGTTTCTTAAGCGTCAACAAGAAAAAGGCAACGTCAGAACACAAAATGTTGTAAGCTCTTGCTCTCTTTATATAAAGACATTTTTTAATTCATTATAAAAATAAAAGCTGAGTTAGTGCTTCAAAATATAGTGTAGCGTTCTCATATCAACATTATTGAAAAATTATTGCTAGTCTGAAAATCATAAACAAATAATATTAAGTTAATGCAGTTTAACCTATAATGTGTTCAATGCCAATATAAAACTTAAAAAATTTTAATGCTAGTCATTTTGGCTAGTGGAAAATCGAACTTACTTGGATAGGAGTTTTTCCAAATAGAGACATATCTCAGTGGTGGCTTTTGTTTTTGTGCCATTTCAGTTCAGAGCAGTTGTTGTATGTGCAGCTCGTTTGGCGAATTTTTCGTTGCTAATGAAGCTGAATTTATTGCCATAACATTATGAACATAAACACAGTTTGCACATACTCATTTTATGGCCAGCAATAACAACAAAAAAAGAGCAGCAAACAACCATGCCGAGGATGACGATGACGATGCTAGCCAAAATGAGACTAATGTATGCAAATGTATCCAGTAGAATAGACAAAGACAGACAGACAAATGCGAAATAGAGACAGTCATAGAGAGAGAGAGAGAGATAGACAGCGAGAGTCTGATAGGGGGCGGTAATGTATGTTCTCTTGCAGATGCCAAAAAAAAAGTTTGTTATATTTTGTTCAAGTGGGTGTAAAAATGAATAAGTGTGAGTGTTGGCTTGAGAGCATGTGCTCTAGCCACTTGAAATTGCCTCTCCCTCGCCTTTTACTCCCTTTACATCACTCACTCGCCCGCTTTCTTTATCTTTCTCTCTTGGTCCCAGCTCTATTTTACCTTCTCGCACATTGCAGCTAGCAAAGGATTTGGTCTGGCAGTCAGGACATTCCAGCCAGCTTGCATTAAAATGACTTTTAGATAAAGTGTGAAAATTGCTTTTGAATACATTTTTGATGGATTTTCTTGGTGTTGTTTGTCCTGCCTCTTGACGCTGTTTTAGCGTTTGTCTCTGCATAAAATTGAGACATATTTCGGCATTTTCAAGTCGTTAAACCGACGGTCTTAATGCGAATTTCGGCATACTTCAGCATCACACGGCGTATACGCAATATGCGGCCGCCACCACAAAATGCCTAAGCAAACGCTTTTAAAATGGATTTACTCGTAACGTTGTAAAGTGGCCACGTCTACGCGTGTCTTCCTTTTGCTGAGATTAGAAAATTTAAGCAAGCAAATTGCTGGCATTATGCGGTAAGCTTTTGTCTGGAAATCAAAACAATGAACACACAAGCCAAATAGATTAAAGGTGAAACCTTTTGTGGAAAATTTACATGTCTATTTAAAGACAGAGAATGAATACAATGTCTTGAATGCGTCAAATTTTGAAGGGTCTATTTTGTATTCAATGATTAATGAAATAACATAATATTTTATGTTAAAAGCATAAGCCAAACTTCTTAGCTCTAAATATGATGGTAAACAACTTTTTGCCATCTCAAGACAACTCCAAAAGATTGAGTTAAAGTTGTATGCATGATTTTTATTCATTGTGGAAGATTAACAAAGAGAGAAGAATAATTTATTGAATGCGACAAGTGTTTAAAGGTTTGCTTTTCATTAATAAAATCATTTAACATATACATATGTATACTAAAGTTTTTAAATAAATCACAAATATGTTAAAATAATAATTATAAAAGTTCTCTGCAAAATCACAAATACTTAAATTGACTAAGTTCAACTGTATTTTGTACCATAACAATGTGTCTTATTAATTTTCTTATTGATTAAAAATAAAATTAATCATACCACATGGTGTACACTAAAATTCTTCAACAAACCCTCTCCCTTGTTCTCAACTTCTTGGCGAATTACAATTATATATTTTATGCAATTTATATATATGTTATACTTAATCAAATCTTGCTAAAGCCTAATGGATTTTATCAAGCAATAATTAATGGCACACATTATTTGACAATTATATATTCCATTGAAAATATATTCACTCTACTTTCGCAAAAGCCATTTACTTGACCTTACTTTCTGTATCCGCTGTTAAAATAATCAATTATGATTAGCCAGCTAATGATAAGCCGCTCCCAAGCTATATTCGCATTTCGTTTGTTGCCGATATTTGCGCTTTTTTCGGGAATCCATTCGTCTTGCTCAACGCATAAGAAATTAACCTCAATACAAGTTTGACCTAATTTTGTGCTCCCCATGAGGTTGAGGTAGGTGAGGTTGAGGTAGAGGTGGAAGGTAAGGTAAGGTTTTCCCTAATAGATTCCGCTCTAAATGGCTGGCAGGCACGTGTAAAGTCGACATCATTAATGAGGCACAAAATCTTGCAAAACTGAATCGCAGCGAAGAAATAACGAAATGCGACTTGCGGGCATAATATGCGTAACAAAGGAAGAACGCCAAAACAAATGGCGAAAAAACAGCAAAGTTTTCCCCAATTTTTATTGTTGCTCTTTCTCTTTGCTGTTTTTCTCTTGGAGTTGTGTTGAGTTAAGAAACTGTACTGGGGTTATGTAACATAATTGACGACATTATTGCCCAATGGGGGCCGCAGCGACAAAGCTAAGCGTCGCTAAAGAAAATGCTAATGAAAAACTGGCCACAACTCCACAACAAAGGCAAAGTAACAACGAGAACAACAACAGCCACAACTCTAATAACAATGGCGGCCATGGCTGACTCATGACGCCATATTAGCTAGCGGAAATGCCAGGACATCCGGAGCGCTAGCCAAATCCGTTTGACTGGCCAAAAACAACACATCCAAACTCTCGCTAATACACACTCACAGACATGCAACATCTGAAGAAGAAGCAGCAGTAGATCAACCAGCAGGTTGAAGTTCTTGGCCCGATGGTCTCGGTCTTGGTCTTGGTCTTGAGCTTAGTCTAGAGCCGAGTGCAGTTGAATAATGGCCGTCGTCACTGCAGTCAATTGAGGCGTATTCCTCGGCTAGCTCAGCTCACAGGCAATCAGTGTCAGTGCCAGGGGCAGGACATAAAAACCAAACTTTATTTGCAGGTACGAAAAAACATAAACAGATACATACGGCGAACAGTGGAGCAAGGCTGCCATAAAAGTGGCATTTATTTCAAATTGCAAATAACAACGGTAAAAGCAATCATTAGATGTCAATATAACAGTTGCTATTATGCAAAATACAATTTATGACCGTTTTACTTTGAAGATAAGAGTTTTGTGATTTATTTCGTGACTTAAAATCAATTTAAAAACATTTTCTTAAAACAAAACTTCTGAAAATAATTTTATATTTGAAAAACGTTTTTCCCAAATAAAATCTGTAGATCAGGAAATTAAAAAATTATACAATATTAAATAATAAACAGCAATGGTTATATTTAATTTTGGCAAAATTGATTTCTGTTATTTTTGAACAACTATTTAATAATAAATTACTTCGTCGAAACTTTATAACGCTTTTTAAGGTTATTTATAGTTTTTAAATATATCATTTTCTGAACTAATTCAGATCCCAGTTAAATTTAATATTAATATTAAAAGAATATTAATAAATCAGATATTAAAAACAAACTTAAAAAAAAAACAATTCAGAATATTAAAAAATTGTAATAGAAATTTTACATATTTTATTATGTGATACTCTGCCACTGTGCGTGGATATGCTAAGGGAAAAGTGAAGTGCAGGCAGACAACGAGCTGGCAGAGTTAGGTTGTTGGTATTGAAGGTTCTATAGATTGCTGCCGCTTGCATTTAGTTCATGGTGCGGTTCACTGAAGCGTTAGGTCAAACAGAAATTGATTTCTTCTGTTTGGATTTTGCTGCATATATTTATCCAATTTTGCCAAGGGCCGACGAGTTCTCTGGCTCGAAAAAAACGAGAGAGAGAGATAGAAATTCGTTACCATTACCTTTACATAAGTACAGAAGTACAGGTACACGCCAGCGAAGGAGAGCTGCTGCTCTTTAGATTGACAGTGAGTTCAAATCATATGCGACTATATGCCATGTATTTGATATGTTGATATATCACAGCACTTTTGACGGCTTGTCAGTTACAGAGCTGGAATGATTCTAATCGACATGGAAAAGGCAGTGCATGTGTGATTTGTTAAATAAAGAGAGAACCAATTTGACAGAACTCGTAAACTTAAAGCGAATAAAATTAAAATGGCAATTAAGCCAATTGGATGTGTTTTTTATACCCGCTACCCATAGGGTAGAAGGGTATTATAACTTTGTGCCGGCAGGAAATGTATGTAACAGGTAGAAGGAGGTATCTCCGACCCTATAAAGTATATATATTCTTGATCAGCGTCAACAGCCGAGACGATGTAGCCATGTCCGTCTGTCCGTCTGTGTGTCTGTCCGTCTGTCCGTATGAGACACTGGATCTCAGAGACTATAAGAGATAGAGCTATAATTTTTTTTTTTCGACAGCATTTGTTATGTTTGCACGCAAATCAAGTTTGTTTCAAATTTTTGCCACGCCCACTTCCGCCCCCGCAAATCAAAAACGCAAAGCAAAAACGCCTACTTACTAGGGGTCTTAGTTGCTTTGGCCGACAATCTGGCACATTGTGCCGTCTATGGTATATTTTGAATGATGTACTATATCGATATACCAAACATACAATTTGGTATATTTTTTGTATTTGTAGTATTTTCGGTATATTTTGAAAATTATACCGCAATATTTTGCCTTAAATAAAATTGGGTAGCGGGTATCTCACAGTCGAGCACACTCGACTGTAACTTTCTTACTTGTTTATTATTGAATTGTTTTGGTTTGGTAGCAAATATAATATCATATACGGCAAAAATTATGGTACATTTTGTGCTCTATGTATATTTTCAGCGTATACAATAGTATATTGTTACATAGACTATTGCTGTCGGTTGACAATATAGTATATTTTGTATTTTATGGTATATTTTGAATACAATGGTATATCGATATACCAAACATAGCTTTCAGTACACAGACTATAGCTGTCGGTTGACAATATAGTATATTTCGTATTTTATGGCATATTTTGAATACAATGGTATATCGATATACCAAACAAGTTTTTTAGTATACTTTAATATATTTTCAATATATTCATTTGTACTCCAGCTTTCTTTCTGGCTTCTGATTCTATCTAAATCATCTTTATTAATATTTTCATGATACAAATTGTAATATATAGAGTAAAGTTTGTGTAATTGCTTGATATTTGCATAAAATCTTGCTTAAAGTTAAGCGGAAGACGCCCATAAGTTGTTTGACGTCTGCCTCAGTTTTGCACTTCTAATTATAATCTACAGCAAACTTACTTGCGAACAATAGCAAGCACACAAATCATTTGGAGGAAGACAGCAAGTACTCCTCCAAGTGTTAGCCGTAATAACTTTAATTAATGTTGCTGCAGCCCACAACTACAGCAACAACAACAGCAACCAGAGTGGAGCACCCTCTTCTGCCGCAGCGGCTCAAAGTCTTGCTTCAACACCCCTCGAGATGTGATAGAGAAACTCGTGCCGCCGCGACCCCAAACGAGGGCAACGGCAAAAATGCAAAAACAACAACAAAAAGTGAGAATAAAAAATAAAAGAGGAGAAGAGCAAGAAGAACTTTCTCACATTTCGCGCACTCGCTCATCGTAAATTATGCAAAACTTTCACCCTGGCCATTCCAGTAAAAAGTCAGACATATTTGATGCAGCGACACCGACAGCGACAGCAAACATCACATGTCAGAAGTTAAATGAGCTGATGTTACCAACTACTACCAACGAACTACCAAACTACCATCCTATGCAACCTTATGAGGTGTCCTCCAAGGTTCAAAGGCTGGCTGACAAAACTAAAAGAAAAAAAAAAGCTCTGTAAAAATATGTGCAAAAATAACAGGAGCAAATTTGTCCAGAGTGCACAAAGAAAAAAGGAAAAGAATATGCTTTTAAGTGAGAATCGGGGGCATGGTTTATCATTTTATGGCCAATTTGACAGGCGACACATTGACAAAGTGAAGGGGTCGCGACATTTATTGAAATATTGTATCACATATAATACAAATACGAGCAGCAACAGCAAAGGAAGCAGAAGCGTAAGATATCCGAGGGGAAAATCTTTGAAGATTGGCGATGGGAAAAGCAACAGTCGCAGAACTCATTGCACATGCAAATCACAGACAGCTGCTGTTGGCGTGATGGGTGGGAGAGGGGTTAGAAGGGCAGGGGTCAGGTGACCTGTCGCGTGCAGAATATCTGCTTCAGGATAAAAAAGAATCAACAGGAAAAATATGGAAATTCACGCGTTGCTTTCAATACAACAAATTTGGTTTTTTCTTTTTCTTTTTTTTGCTGACACCCTTTAGAAGAAACACGCAGATTCATCTACATGCATAATACACAAGTACAAGTGTGTGAGTGTTAACGTCGGTGTGTGTGTGTGTGTGTTTGTGCATATGTATTAGATTATTCAGCAGTTTTTTTTTTTTTTTGCTTTTTGCCAAAGCAAGCAACTCAAATATGCTCTCTGTGTGGCGCTCACAGGACACCTGCTGTGCAACAATTTCAGCATTTTCAGCTGCAAACATACGTTGTTGAGCTTCAGATAAATTATATGATAATAAGTTAGTGCATGCACATAGGATGTTAGCTTAGGGCAGGAAATAAAGAAAGAATGTTTTTCGCCGGAAACTCATGTAAAATACATATTTGCACTTTAAAGTTAAACTAGCTCAAGTCAACAATAGTTGTCCAACAATAAATTTCAAAGAACAGACTTCAACACATTTTATTTTCAACTAATGAATTAACAAGCAAAACGAATTTAAATTTTTTTTAAATATTTCAACATTTATTGCTTTATGATTTAACAAGCAAAAGAAATAAAATTTCTATTAGAAGATATTAATATTTATTATTACTGCAAGACATTCTTTTTATAATCCTGCTAAATTGCTGAAAGAAAAATACATTTTTAAAGATAAACTACCTCATGTCAACAATTGTTATTCAAAAAATTGAATAGAAAAAAGTTCAGCGCATAATATTTTGATTGCTATTGTCTTTGTATTCCAAATTGTTGATGAATGACTATTGTTATTTTCAGTCTCTACAGAATCTTGTTTACTGTGATGACTAAATTAATTCCATTAGCTTTATTGTAATTAATCTCCTGCTGAATTGTTGTCTTGCATCTGTAATCTATCACCATTACTATTTCAACTCGATTATGTAAGAAATCGATATAGAATTTGTACAACGCCGATTCTCGACATATCGATGCGTTTCTGTCGTTTTTAATTTAACACAATTACTTTTAATTATGGTACATATTATGTAATGTGAAAATGTGTGTTTAAATGACGTACACATTGTATTTTAATTGTTTTAATGGCAAATACAACATTTTCATGGTAATGAACCGTTTGACTTTATTACCAACTTGACCGACCTCCTCCCACGCTTCATTTCGTGCTTATTGCGTGTGTTTTAATTTAAATTCAATCAGCCCAGCGACAGTTACAGATTACTCAACCACCCAATCACTCGCTGGGCTTGGCCACTGATAATAGCAAACAGTAACACAGATATCATATTTTATGGTAATAGGTATTAAATGAAATTGACTGCGGAGTCGACTTGTTATATGTTTCACATTTTATTTATATGGTGGACTGTGCGACCTTTATTTTATACATTGAGATTATATTTTAAATAAAAACCACGACATTCTATTGGTCACAGGAAATTATTTAAGTAGTCTTTGGGGGGTCCAAGAATTTTTGTGCAGCTCACACAAATTCCGTAGAATAACGTGCGTGCAAATAGTTAACTTAATTAGTTTTATGCACACCAAAAAAAAAAGAAAAAACAAAAGAAAACTACGCGACATACGGCAACCGAACAGGAGCGCAAAAATAAAAACACAAAAGTATAGAGTAGAAAAGTTTGTAAATTTTCGAGCAAGGACATGCGTGACGTCGCCATCGTCGTTGTCGTTTGTCGTTTCGAGTCGCATTCACACTTGAAACTCCAATTTTGGCCAACGTCGAGTGAAAAATAAAAAGCAACTGAGATTGCTGAAATTTAACACAAACGAATGTGAAAAGCAATAAGAAGCACAAAGGACATGCTATGATTAGCATTTTAATGCGCTTTGACCCGTTGCCGTCCTTGTTTCCAAAAAGAAAAATACGTTTCTACAATGTTTATTATTCATAAAATGTGATCAAAAGGCTATAATTAGTGGACTAAAAATTGAAATTTCCACTGCAGTCAATTTGCAATAAAATAAAACGTAACGTGGCGCATACGTAATCTCTTTTCCTTTTTCTCCTCACTGTGGCCCCTTTCAGTGGCCTCTGCTCTGCTCTGCTCCGCACGTGTCATCCTAACGATTAGCTTTGCGTGTGCTCGGATTAACTTTAATTGTCAAATGACGCACCACATTGACCAGAGAGGAAAGCCGAGAGAAAGTGAGTGAGAGTAAAACGGAAAGAAAGTAAGAGCAAATGGTGTAAAGTACGTGGAAAGTGGGTCATATGTTGGCCATATGGAGCTCGATCACGATATGCTTGGTCACGCCAACGGCTAGCGATCCAGTTAGAACTGACTACTACGTACAGTTATTGTAGATCACGCAAAATCTGTTATTCTTCAAATAAATTATAATTTTAATTTTACTATTCATTTGCATTTAAATATCTGAAGAAATTGAATAAAGTTTGTTCATTCTTTTTATAAGAAAAGATGTACAGAAGTGGGAACATGATTCCAAGATATGTTTACTGTTATCTGGTAACCTCAGTCATCTATAATAAATTTATTTATTTATTGGCTTATTAATCCTTTCACAACAAGTTTACTACCATTAATTAAGAAATGAAATGCAGCTTAATCATACTTTTTGTAAGACTAAATACAAATAGAGTCGCCATGTTATACACGACATGTGTCTAGGAAATTATCACTTATATATTGTTATTTGTAATATATTTATTTATTAATTTATTTAATAATGCTATCACAACAAGGTCTTACAATTATATTATTTGATATGATATACCCAATTTATTATTCTGGTCAAATTAGCATAGTAATCTTGTACAATCTAAATGTGCAATTACCCACTAAAATTTGATTTAAAATAATTTACATAATAATGTGTTAAATGAGTTAGAAAATAACATTACTTACGCTCGCTCCTAACTGCTAATTTGACATAGATATTGATCCAGTAATTGCCAGTATGGACTAACCCCTTAATTCCACCACAAAGCATGTCAACAAATACATGTACCAGACAGTTAAGCCAACTCCCCTGACAGCTTTGAGTCAATTAAAAGTCGGTCGCAATGACCATGTTCAAACCATCGTTAACAAAAATGCACGAAAAATGGATTTAAATTGGCGAAAAATAGCAAAACTCCGTACACAATTAGTTGCACAATTTCAATTTCAATACAAATCAAATCCAAAACACACATCGGGGAATTTCACTTTGTTGTTTTAAAAATAACCTCAACTCATGGCAGCCAAAATCGATAAGAGCTAAAACCAATATAGTATATATACATATATACCACCACACATATGCTATACTATATACGGACTAACTAAAATGCCAGTTGGCCGCGATCTCATCAGGTATATGGATGAAGGCTAGGCTTCCCTAGGCCACAGTTATTTGTATTGCTTGATTAAACCATGTCCGTTAGCGATATCCCTTTCCCCTTTCCCCTCAGACTCACGCACACACAACGTATTTATATGTATGTCAGTTCATATATATATTTGTCGGACTGTGTTTGCTTGTGTATATTTTCTCGCGCGCATTTCCGGCTCCTGGCGCTCTCATAAACACCCAGACAACGCCATCAATATTTCAGTGTGGCGCAACTTTTGCACTTATCACCCACATAAAACCGGAATATTGTTTAACAATTTAACGAACTTAATTAGGTTTTTGCCAAATTCATTCTCATATTTATAAACCATTGCATAAACTGCTTTTATCAAATTTTCACTGTTTATTATTCCAAAAGAATTGCCAAAAGCGACTATCGAAAATTTAATTATTGGCCACAACCATAAAAATTACGAAAATAATCAATTTGAGCTCAAATGATTTTGTATTCTGTGTGCTCAATCATTTTGCGTTTGAAAAGTTGAGTATAGAAGCTTAACGCTTGAAATGTAAATTTAAACTTTTCAGACAATTTGCATCATTTTATAAAAATTTTGTATTAGCCTGTGAAATGTTTATTGATATTAATAAATTTTCATTATTTTATTTTGCCTTTGAAATGTAAATCAAAAGTGTATAATTTGAAAAAATTTGCGATATTTTATTAGTTTTCTATTTTAGCTTTACAAATGGAATAAAAAATGTAAATTTTTTAGAAATTTGCAATATTTTCTTAATTTTTCAATTTTAATTTTTCACGTTGTAAAAGTTTGTTATATTTTATTAGTACTTCTATTAGATATTATATATTTAAAATATAGTAAATAGAATAATATAATCGACAAAGACATATTTTAATCTCTTGTTTTAATGAATTATTTATTTCTAAATGAACTAACATAATTATTTAGTTACTAAATCCCAGAGTTTTTATATCAAAGTAAATCAGCAGAGGTCAACAATTAAAATAAATTATAATTTCTTGGGATTATGCAATTAAAACTCATCTTTGAAGTCAAGTCCAGTCATAACCTTAATTTGAAGAGCTGTTGAAAAGCGTGGCATGCATAATTTATATGAATTGTGCGAAGCTCTCTGCAAGCTATTTGTCTGTGCAATTTGCTTTATTAAATGCACTACAGCTGTAGATTGTAACAAATGCGAGTAAATTGAATGGAAAAGGCAAAACGAATGTCGGCCTGCTGCATTTGACATTAATTGTAATTGCATACTCGCAGTAGAATATGTACGCTTTATGGCCTTTTATATGGTACATTTAGTAGCGGGCGGCTGACTAATTATATAATCGATATGTGGTCATAAATATTGCAAAAGACCCGAACGCGATTCGAAAGTGTGGAGTCAAAGTAAAAGTCAGATTCAGAACAGAACAGAACAGAACAAAAGTTCTAGTTCCCACAATGCTAAACAGTGTAGGCCGAAGGACTTACAGGACAATAACTATCATACAAAGTAATTTGTATACTAGTCATTTGCTCTTTTTCTCCCACTTCCCTCACACTGCAATAAACAGTTAACAAATGAGCTTAGCTATCAGCTTAGCTCCGGCTCGTATCTCAGATTTCTGCCTACTTTAGAGAAATTCTCACGCAAACAAAGGCGACCTTTGAAGGGCTTTCCAGTTCCAGTGCCAGTGCCAACGTCAGTGCGTTAGTTCACTGTGTCTCCAGGACGACTACTCCTCGGATTCGAAGCGATCCGACTCGAAACTGGCACTAAAAATGTGTGCGTGCCATGGGTTTTATCGATTCGCATATCTAAATTTAGTTGGGCGACATATAATATCAGGCCCAGGCCGAAGCTAAGGTATGGCTAAGGATTAGGACGGGTAAAAGGCAATGGCAAGGCATACGCGTCTATTTACATATGTGCAGGTCACATGGGGCACCAGGACACGCATTGTGCCAGCCAACCAGCCAGCCTGCCTTCTGCCTTTCTCAATCCACCAATCCGACCTCTTCCCACTAATAAATATTGCATTGTGATACACAAAATGCCCATCGGTGGCTCGCAAGTTGAACGTATAATTAAAGTTTTCTGCTGTGTCGTTGGGCTGTGGACTGGCGGCTACAATTAGAACCCTGAACAAGGTGAAACGACCGCACAATGGCTAGCAACTAGGCTAACCCTTGGAACCTTGAACCACCATAACCAGGGGAAAAAAAGACGAAACAAACACAAAAAAATTAATAGAGTAGTGGGTGCAAGAGTAGTAGTTACTCAGTCAGTCAGAGCTCTGGTCGCTTGGTCGCTTGGTCACCTGGATTGGCCCCCAAGTCGCCAGGAGGCAGCTCCTCTCATGATAAATGAGCTACGCCAACTCATGTGGCAAATGTGACATGTGCTCCGAGCATTTTTCGTGTGTGTGCTGATTGTTGTTCGTGTACACCTTGCGTGTGTGTGTATATGTGTATACCCAGGAGAGATAAGCGCTAAAATTACCATATTACCCAACCAACAAACTCCGAACTCCTTCTCCCCCTTTCACTCTCTCTCTCTCTCTCTACTCTTTCATCACCAACTGTCTCACATCTCACGTCCAGCTTTGACCCATTGAAGCGCATAAACCAAATCGCCACAGGGAAACACTGTACGCTGATGAAGAGAAAGCAAATCGGCGGAAAAGAGAGAGAGGGGAGCGAGGAAACAGTGTAATGGGTCAGTTTAGTGTGCTGGCAGCAGAAAATTATGGTTAATTTTGGGCCACATTGCGGAAGTTATTAACTCGTTTGATTGAACTTTGAGGAAGCATTTTCCCGAGGTCTCCGCAGTGTTAAAGTGATTTGTGGATTATATCTCGACCCTGAGGTGTTATATCTCTGTGTGTGGTGCTAATATAAATCAAGCTATAGCTATATATTAAGCAAGGTTTTCGGCACGCAAAGCAGGCTAAAGCGCTTCTTAATTGACAGCATATATTTCCAGGGTTGAGCGCTAATATTACACATACGCAGGGTGAGCAAATATTGCCTAGTAAATTCATTTGCATTTACAGCACATTTATTATATAATAACACAATAAGCATAAATATACATAAATATGTACAAAATCAATCACGTATTGTAAACAAATTTATTCTTTTATTTGCTCATTTACAACTAATTTCGTTTAATTTAAAACTCATTCAACACTTTTGGTGTCATTCATTCAAATACACCAACAGTTTGTGAATTGCCAATTAAACAGATTATCACTTAAACAAAGCAATTTGTAATCTATAAATAGTTAATCATAAAAGTTGCAAAACAAAGGCATTATTATGAATCTGATTAGATGACTTTGCTTTGTCTTTTGTCGGGGCCCAAAAAGCCTTTCCAAAGCCCCCATGACAGATATTCAACAGCTCATTAAGAAGCCAGACACATACGCATAACAAAGCTGACAAACACAGTCCCATAGACAGACAGGCAGGAGACTGCCTGTTGCTATGGCCATATGATCCAGCATTGTCGTCAACCTTTTTGTGTTAAGTGATTTGCTTGCAACGAAAGCCAACGGCAGAGACAGAAGGTACATGTTAGGGAATTCCATTCCCAGGGCCATCATCGCAGCTGCCTTCTCAGCCTCACAGCAATCTTTGTCTAAGAGTTGACGCCTCACGTGATGCCCCAAGTGGCGTCTGTGTAAGTTTGTGTGTGTGTGTCTGCGTTCTCGTATTCACCAAGGGATTAATAGGGTTGTCGACAATTTTCGAGTGGCCACAACCAAAAAAAAATGCTGGTAGACAATGCTCATTACAGTATGGCTGGCTTTTTGGAATAATTTCATTACCTAAATTGGGTTTTTTTAGGCTTATCTTGTGCTGGCTAAAGTGCAAACCCTTATTGCTTTAATTTAGAAAATTATTTCAATTTCAACATTTTGTTTACTTTTAATTAATTAATTGAGGTGCTCAGTAGTATTTATTTTTTATATGCTTTTGTTTTCTCTCACATCTCGGTATTAATGCTGTACTTTATTAAAGAAAACTTCAAGAATTATTCCATTTTGTAACTATAATTTAAGTCGTAACTCTTTTGACTCTTGTTGCTTATTTATTTAAACTTCTGAACCGATCTCTTGCGTTTTCTGCTGCTTTATCCAATTGACATGCAAATTTTCTGGCACAAAAGCTCAACGGCCCCAAGCACACACACACACACTTAGACACACTTGCACACGCAAACCACGAAATTTGAAAGCGCGCACTTGAAATGCATAGAAAAACGGACGAAGCTTTGATAAAGTTTCGTTAGCTTCCCCTCTTCAGACCAACAAAAAAAAACGAAGCAACCACAAAAATGCAAAGCACTAACAAGCTCTTGCACACGTGTATATAACGCGAGTGTATGTGTGTGTATTGAAATGTGTATGAGTGTGTGTGTTTGGCAAAGTCTTAGAAAACTTTTGTGTGTTTAATTTCCGGTTGCTTTAATACACATTCACTCAGGCATGCAGCTCTGGCGAGCTCCTCGTAAGTTCCAGCTGCTTAAGCGCTGCCTGCGTGTCCTAGACTCCTGTCCTCTCCTGTCGCGGCGTCGTCGTTGCGGCTTTATGACCCGCAGATTTGTGGCCATTGGCAAAATATTTATACAGAAATTAAATAGCCTCAAATGGGGAATTACTTAGGCAAAGCCAACTCAAGCATGATCTCTTCAGCTATTGAATTGCACACAGTAAGTCAACCGTAAGTGGGGTCGAAACATGACACGCTTGATGCATTAACAAAGGTACTTACTACTTCGCGAAAGGAAAAGGAAAATTAAGAAAATCTAGGGGGAAATGCTCAATAAAATACTAAAATGTTACGGGAAGCTTGCAAAGGAAATACAAGATAGCACACAGCATTGAAGAAGTAAAGTTAAGGCTAGACAAAAATTGAAATAAACTTGAAAATAAACGTATGCCTAAAATTCATTTTTTCATCATTTTAAAAACAGCTGGAAAATCGAGAACAGACATTGTGCATCTGCTTTCTGCTTTCTCACACATCTCATGCAGCTTTCCTATTTTTTCAAAGTGGAGCATAGCTATAACCCTTCTGTCTTTGGGACCTTGTTGTGGCTTTAGCGAAATCACCCTCATGGAAGATAGCCTAATTCTGCAGTTTACCTGGGCTTAGCGACGAGTGCTGGCTATAGCCATGTCATCCTCCTATATATGCATGTATATCTTATTCAAGGATGCCATTGTTAGCTGGAGCGCCCCTTGAGATATATAAATAAACTGCCTCAAGATTAGTTTAAATGGTTGGCGACGTGCGTCTGCCCTCGTTTTATGTTCTGCTAGCTCAGCGAGCTGCGAACTTCGAGCTGTGAGCTGCGAGCTGCGAGCTGTGAGCTGCGAGTGCAAAAGCAGCTGCAACTTGTTTGAGGGTAACGCCAGTTGCATCGAGGGTCGCCCCTAACACAACACACACACACACACAATGCGAGAGGCACACTGTCTGTGTGCATGTAAAGTGGCGCTTATTTTAACACACACTCACACCATTTCCAAAATACACACACACATAGTCAAACACAGACTAACAACGTACAACAAGTATGAAAAGAGACGTTGAGCGTGCTCGACTAGCAAATACTTCTTTAACAAAAAAAAAATGGAAAATATTTTAATATATTCTATTAGCAGAAATGCTGATAAAATTAGCTAAAAAGTAGGAATTTCCACTTTTATTAATAAGATCATTTATTCAATAAACACAAAATGTATATTTTTTTAATTTTATTTTAATTATTTGCAAGTGGACTATATAGAATTAGTTTCAATAAAAATTATATTTATAAAATCAAATTGAAAATAATAAAAACTAATAGCCAATAGAATAAGTAAAGTGAATATCTTATTGATATTGAGAACTTTGTTACAAGATCAGTAGTAACTTTTTATTGGCGGTGCTTTCTTTACTACTTATACCTTTCAGGATTCAATAAAAACTGAAATAAACAAATAAATTTTTGATTTTAATTTATTTTTTCTAAAATTGGCGCTGAGCAATGCAAAGTAAAATTTATTAAAACTTTAAAGTTAATGTATTACCTAAGATGAAATTAAGAACTTAAAGGAATTTAAAAAAGTAACAAATAGAATATTTTGTTAAAGATTCTTATGCCTATTACCCTATTACTTTAGTTCTTAGCCTCTACTACCCGCCTTGTCCTAATTTGAATGGGCACTTGGTAAAGAAAGCTCTTTGGCACTCTCATATGAACATGACGCCTCATTCTCCTCCACAGCCCCTCATCGCATCTCCCCGCCACCCCTTCCGTTCACCCTTTTGGCCCGCCGGCAACCCTAACACAGCTATTATGCTCATTATGTGCTTGCCACTCGGCTCGTTTTGTCGTCTTCTCATCGTTGTCGCTGTCGTCGTCGTCGTCGTCGTCGTCGTCGTCGTCGTCGTCGTCGTCGTCGTCGTTGTCGGTGTCTTCGCAGTCTTCTGTTTGTTGTCGTCCCACGTTTTGGTTGTCGTCGTCATCATTCTCGCTGTTTGTTGTCACTGCTTCTGCTGTCTTTGTTGTTGTTGTTGTTTTTGTTGTTGTTGTTCTCATTCTTGTAGTATTCCTTGCTGCTTTGTCTTGTCTGCTCTCTTTCTATCTGTGAGTGTTTGTTTGCTTATCTTGTTTATTTGCTTTTGTGCCAAATTATTTGTCGTTGCTTTTTGTATGTGCTTTTGCTACTTGTTATTTCAATGTTTATTGCCGCACATCCTTATGATGTTCTTGTTGTTGTTGTTCTTGTTGTTTCCACTTCTGTTGCTGTTAGGCAACCAAGCGATTTTATAGCTTATGCTAAATTGCAGCACCGGCTATGCATAGTTGAGCCTATAACAAAAAGAAACAGCAAAACAGTTGTCAATCAAATTTTCCATATTTAAAGCTTATCATAAGCACAGAGAAAGAGAAGAATTTAAACCAAGGAATAAATCTCCAAGAAACATGTTTGAATTGCAATTTAATGTTACTTTATTATTATGATTTAAACATGAGAAGGATTCTTTCCCATATTATTACTACATAATATACCTAATCCCTTTAAAATATTCAATAAATATTTATTAGTTGATTATAAAAACTGCTATCCAATATTCAGTTAAGTTAAAGTTGATTTAAGTGCATTTCTCTCCATGAACATTCTCCCTCCGCTCGGAACTCAACTATTCATCAGGACTTGTCAAAGCTATAAATCACATATTTATTTGATTCAGAATTCTTGTATTCCCTTTTTGGCCCTTTTTGGCTATAAGCAGCTTTTCCTATGAACTTTCAGTTCATCCAAAATCTGGGAGTGTCGATAGGAAAGGAAAGGAAACAAATCGAAATAAACCAAACAAACAGTAGTAAAAATAAACTGAAATGACAGACAGACGAGTATAGACAATTTCGGTTTCCGACGGCGTGGCACTTTTGGGAGAACATTGTTCGTTCAGTCCAAAAAATGTCAATTTATTATGGTGAAATCAGCGTTGGCCACACTGGACGGAAACTCATGGACATACACACACACACACACGCACACACAGACGCGTGACCCTCCATTTTGGCAATTCGCCCTCTCCCTTTCACTCGCTCTCCCTCTCTCCTTCCACTTGCAGTCGCTGTCATGTGTATAAATACTTTTTAATCTGAATTATTACAGTGTGCCAGGTTTTTATTGTAATTTATTCACATAAATTTCCCATGATGCATGGAATTTAAGTGGCTGTGACAGACGAGAAGAGCTGGCAATGGAGGAAACACACAAAAGAGAGTGAAGAGTGGAGAGTGGAGAATGAAAAGAAAGAGAGAAAAGCACCCACATGCATGTCGCTCAATGTTAAATATTTTAGGCTAACAAAAACTGTCAAAAATGTGACGTACAACGAATAAAAGGATCTCAAATATGTGTCCTTAAGTGATTAAAGCGATTAAAACTTGAACAGCACAGAAGTTCGATCTGATTTGTTGGCTGCCTTCGCCATTTGAGTTTATGCTAAAAGTTTTTTAATTACTTAACCTAATCGATAAATGGAGCGTGACCGCGTTTGCTCCGCATGTTAAACGAGTAGTCGTAGTATAATAATATTATTCTAGCATTATCAATTTATATGCACTCTACTTTTGCAGTGCGGTTTTTGACAGCAACCGCAATTTAATTATTTAAAACAATTATTTCGCTATATGAACACCCCACAGTGAATATCGATTTATAACGAACTAGAATCTACAATGTACTGCAAAAAAGTATCCAACTGTTATCGAGTATAGTGCATTTCAGTTTTAAGCCCCACTCGAGCTGCACTCGAGCGACAATTCACTGTGGCTCTGACAATGGGAAAAATCGCTTTACAAGAAGTGTTGCATACCACACACACACATATATACACACACAAGCATCTCCTGCTGGTGGCCAGCTTGCAACCAAAACCAGCAACATGAACATCAATTGACTTTGCTGATGTTGCACAGTTGGCGTTGCAGTTGACGTTGCAGCTGTGCTTACATTTCTTAAATACCTCCCAATTCAGCAAGGGTCTATCTAGTTCCCCTTCCATGCTACCTTGCCCCATGCTACAAGTATGTAAGGCTAACAGTAAACAGCTGCATTCACGTACGAAACATGCCACATGCTACAGAACGCATACTGATAGAGACAGCCAGCAACTCAGGGTACAGATTGAGGGGCGAAGGCGGAGACTGAGTTTTTGTTTGGTCATTGGCCAAGTGGCAAGCTGGCTGCAACCAGCTGCAACAACGTCACCAGCTCAATGACTGTGCCAATTAAGTGTAAACAGTAAAGCCCCACGCACTGCGTTTTGCACTGAAAAAAATACTAACAGAAAAAGGGTTAAGACAATAAAGTGAAGAGAATAATTATATTTATTCGTTTTTTTAAATTGAATTATAATTTCGATAGAAAAATTAAAACTAGAATTTGAGCAATGAATACGACAAACAAACAAATAAATCTTTTTATATTTGATTGCATTTAAATGCAATATACAAATCTTATTAAATTACAAAACAAAATTAATAAATTAATTATCTTTGAAAACTGAAAATCTTCTCCCCTCAAACATTGTTTCTAAAATGGTGTCATTTCAGTTAACTTACAAATTTAATCTAGACTGCAAGCAATATATTGTTTATATTTCAGAATATTTAATAATGTTGATCTGACTAATATAACAAGTGTCAAATATAATGAAATTATTAAATCTCGTTACAATTTCAAAACGTAGCTCAAATGCAACGTATTTGTTATCTCTTCTCACCCCAAATATTGTTTCTAAAATGACGTATGCAAATCTGTATTTTATTTGGTTGAGCTTTGTTCTTTTTTTCGGTTTCTCTCCGTGCACTGTTAAGTTGGTGCAAATGTTTGCACCGCAAACTGTCAAATGTGTTGTGGTGCTGTTTAATTTACGTGCAATTAGCCAGGGCGATTTAAGCATTCCCCGAGCAGAGTAAAGGCGTACGGCGGCTGCCACACACTTTCATACATCATTCATGTCATTCAATGGATTCACTTTTTGTTTAAACATGGAAATGAATAGTTGTGAGTTTTCTCACTCTTTATGTGTTGGTGGTCGATGCAGGTGGTCTGGTATTTCAATTAATACAATGCGACTTCGATTATTGGCATTCTCCCAACAGGTCGCCATAGTTGTCGTTGCCGTTGTCATTGTGCTAGTTTTTCTGCTGTTACCTAAGCTCCGACTTAAAGGGCTTAACGTCTCTACAGTGTGTGTTGGGGCGGAGTCGTGGCTATTATCGAGAGTGCAGTGCACTAATTGAAATGCGAATGAACTCGTGGAACCAACTGTCGACATCGACATCGGCATCGCCATCACCGTCAAGTAGAGTTATTTAATTAGGCATAGGAGTTGCAGCTGCTTCGAAGTGCTTTCAAAGTGCGTCACAGCAAAGTGCAACGTGGCGTATGCGCAATTGTCAATTGTCTCTCCATCTCTGTCTCTTATCACACAATCATACATAGAATGTGGGTCAAGTACTTACTTCAGTTATCCGAGCATTACATAACCAGTTACGGTTATTTTACAATAATCCCACATCAGCATCTCAATAAGCTCAATTACCCGTCGATGACAAGGACTCTCATTTATAATGCATTTTGCGGTGACACTTTCAAGTCAAATGTGACGGCAGAACAAAAAACATTTAAAAATTGATTACACTTTTTGCATAAACATCAACATCAACATTTTAGCGCTTAATTGGGTTTAATCAAAGTTTCCTCTCATTTGTTGTTTGTTGCCTTTGTTTTTGGCGCGTGTCCGCAACTAACTGGAAAATCGATAAAATAGTTGTTTTTATTGGAGCAAAAGCAATCCCTTTTGTTGTTGTGTTGGTGTATGTTCCGGCATTTTAATAGCAAATTAAAATATTTTCAAAGTTTTTTGCTTTTTGCCAGAACATGGTAAAGGGCGTGAAATCAATATGACTATCGAAAGGTCAGCGTTTTTAATGATGCAGCGCGTAATTACACGACTCTCAGCTTAGTGGAATTGTTTATTATTTAGCACGCTCTGGCTTAAACGCATAAAGTTGCAGACCTAATATTAGGTTAACTCAAAATAAAATATTAATTAGAGTAACACAAGCAAACCTCAATTTAATAATAAGGTTAACTCCAAACAACTAAGAAAGCTACAGTCGACCATGCACAACTATGGAATACCCGCTACTTATTGTATTTAAATAAAAGCAAAACAGTGCGGTATTATTCCTAAAACATACCAAAGTCTAAAATTGGTATATTGGTATATATTACATTCAAAATATACCAGATTATCAACCAAAGCTACTAAAACCCTCAGTAAGTATGCGTTTTTGCGCATACAAAAGTATTTCTTAAATAAGTTATACAATTTTTATCTGTACAATATTCTCAAGAATTATAATACTGTTGTTATTATAGTATGTACCAAAAAGTGCGAATTACGCTTGTTATTCCATATTCTTCAATTTGGGATTACATTTTCCGAGGGCGGAAGGGGGCGTGTCAAAAATATGCTACAAACATGATCTGCGTGCAAACATAACAAGTACTCTTGAAAATATTATCTCTATTTCTTAAAGTCTCCAAGATCTAGGTGGAGAGACTGACTGACTGACAGACAGACGGACATGGTTATATAGTCTCGACTGTTGACCCTGATCAAGAATACATATATTTTATGGCGTTGGAGATGCCTTATTCTGCCTGTAACATGATTCTCCTGAAGACACACAGCTACCCTATGGGTAGCGGGTATAATAAAATATAAATTATAATTACACAAGCAAACTCAACAGCAGACAAAATTTCAATTACCCGCTCTCTAAATAGTTAACAGCTTTTAGCAATTTAATGGAATTTTCAATTAAATCCATCCGACTACCTAACTCTGTCATTCGGCTAATACGATTGGATTTTGGCAATTTTCGTATTAGGTAATTTTGGTCATTAAACTTGACAGCTGCATTACACTAAATATTAAGCATACGCAGTGTACGCCTCAAGCCAAACTGGCTGAACTACAAGTCAATTAAACTATAGGCAACAACAGGAAAAAGAAAACTATAGTATATAATTCGAGTTGTGCAAAAAACTCGTAACAAATTATTAAATTGACTGAAAATGTAGAAAATGGAAAAAGAAGACAGCGAAAAGCGAGCAAAGCTGATAAAGTTGCCAACAATAAAATATGAAAAGTTGCCCCAGGCGGGAAATGAAATGCACAGTGAACTAGAGACAAGTCCGACAGCAAAAAAGAACACAGAAAAAAAAGGACGCCATGGCAAGGACATTGCGCGTTGGCTTTTCGGTTAGTTTTGTTGGTTGGCTGTCAGTGGTGCCGCTTCCTGCCAGCTGGCGACGGATTAGCTTTGACCAACTTGCAACTTGGCGGTCCCCCGCGCCGTGTCGAGTGGCGCGTGGTTTGTGTAAATTTATGCGCCTCAACTAGAACGAGGTCCGGAAGGCATAAAGGATATCAGCAGCAGCAAAAGCAACAGCAACAGTAAGTGACGTTGGGTAAGCGGGGTAAGCCAATCGGAGGACTCTAAAGAGGGCAAGGGGAAAGGATGCTTACAACCGCAACCGATGTCTGGTCAACTTTACCAGCTATCTTTATTTTTCGTTTTTTTCGTCTTTTTTGTTGCCACTTCCATAAACAGAGGCCCAAAAGTTTTTCAACTTTTCAAAGGGGGGCGCTGGGCGTGACAGTCAAGTGAATTGACATTTACGGTGCAAACAACAACAGCAACAAGAACTGTATGCTGTTTTTTTTTGTTGTTGTCCGTGCTACAACCGCTTAAAATAGATTGAGGTCAATAATTGTTGAGCCGCATAGAAACACACACACACACATACACACATCAGAGAATTATGGGAGACGTCGAGAAACCAGCAATTTACATATACATATATTCATAGAGCAAGTGGAATCCTTGATGTTGTTGTTACTGTTAAGGCTAATACGGAGTATATATTAAAATTTGTTAGCTCCTTTTACTCACCGAGTCGTTGGTTTATTTTTGTGCTTTATAGCCAAAGTCACGTAAGAATCAAATAAATGTATGTATAATGAAGCTGGCTCGCAGTATGGCTGAATACGAGTGTAGCACACACATTCCAAAAGCCACTGAGCAGCCATCGAGAGAGTGGCTTGAATGGGTTTTACAGGATGTGTGTAGCGCTTGAATATCTTATCCTTACATGTCCGTCCGTTTGTCTGTCTGTCTGCGTATCCCATCGTTGTTAGGAAAAAGCAAACAACAACAAGTTACTCGTATTTGTACTGTGGTTAGTGTGGCAAAGAGTTCAAAAGAATACTTTGATAGCAACAATAAAATGCAAGTTAAGAATTGCAAATATATTTATATTTTCATAGTGATCGAAGTAATACACATTCTTTCGTAATTAAAAAAAGACTTGAAGAACCAATTCCCATTCAAAGTGGAATTTATTTTTTTCTAATTTATTTGTCATCCATTGCAATTCGGAAGTAATTTCCTTTTGAAATTGGATAGCTGCAATCTAAATTCCATTATACATTTCCTTGCACACTCTGCGAGTAATGTTGCTAGCTATTTTATCAGCAAAAAGCAAATAGTTTTGCAACTGTTGAATAAGCTCAAAATGAAATACTTGGAACGCCCTCGTTTAAGTCAAACCCAACTGCGTGCCAAGTTGTTGAACCCAGCTGGAACGAACTAAGCCACAAATACACATTTAAATACACAAATGTATAACAAGATTTATATATATATATAAATTCTATAAAACGAAAGTCAATATAACGAAAGCTTCAAACAAAATGTCGTCAGTCTGTCAATGGGCCAAAGCAAAGCATTTTTATAATGATTTTACTTGTTGTTTTTCGGATCGCATGTTGTGGCATGTTGCCTGCCACTTGTTGTAGTTTCTAGGTGGAGTTATTGTAGTTTTAGCTGTAGTTGTTGTTGCTATTGCTGGTGGTTGTCATTTGTGGCCATGGCAAACACAAAATGTTCACAGACAATGTAATTTTCATGCCCTGTATAGAGAGCAGAAAATAGAATTTTACTCGTTTTATTTTTTCTTATTCAATTTTCCGAGTCGTTTTTTTGACATGCACCAAAAAAAGAAATGACACAAAAATAACCTTTAGAGCTACCACAAGATTCAAACCGCAAAAATTCAATTTCCTTATTGGCTCTCCACGCACACACACACACACACACACACACACACTTACAAATGTGTAATGCATGTATTGTTTGTGCTCGATTAGAGATAAGTTTCTCTCTTACAAATTAATCGGCTTACACGGTGCAATTCAGCTAAAGCTTTTAAAAAAGATTTAACATAGTTTGCATTGTGGTTTTGTAAAAATATCGGTAAAAGTGTTATTGTAAAAGTTATTTAAGAAATAATTTTATATGGCGAAAAAACTGCTGGGAAATGCGGTTGCATCGGTTGAAAATCTAGTATATTTTGTACTCTATGGTATATTTTGAATGTAATAGTATATTTATATTCCATATAGTCTTCAGTGAATTTTCACTGTTTTTTCGGTATATTAATTTTGTATACCTTGAGAATAATACTTTAATTATTAGTTTCTTGTACTCTATGGTATTTGTTGAACGTAATAGAATACCGATATACCAAATAAAGCCTTTGGTATATTGTAGTATTTTTTCGGTATATCAATTTGGCATGCCTTTAGAATAATACCACATTGCAGTGTGGTGCACAGTTTCGTTTTTATTGAAAGATTACAATCTGTAAATTTCATTATTTATGTAAATGTTTAGTTATTCTATTATTTTTTTGTAATACTGAGAAATTTCAATTTCTCTACAAAACACATTCTTTAATAGTTCCATTGACAGTAATCTTTATGAAAATATGGATATTTCCCTATAAAACACACATTTCTTTCTTCTTAATGTTCAGTTCAAGATGTAAATGGCGCTGCAAAGTATGCTACATTTATTTGTATTTGCTTTTTTACTTGCAGTTGTCAGAACATGGGCTGCGCCTTTGAAGCAGCCAGAGAGCAGCCCAAGCAAAGAACAAAGCAACCAAATAGAAATCAATGTGCTGCCTCAGTAACAACAGCAACAACAGCAATAGGAAGTACTACAACTACAACAACTACGAACAGAGAAGCAGAGGACATACAAATCAAGGATAACTATCAACAAAATCATAAAACGCAAACAGCGACAGCAAAAGCAAACGGCAAACATCAAAAAGCGACAGCTCAAGTGCTTTTAGCGACACAGCAACAACAACATCAGCAGCAACAACAGTTTTGTCAAGTGGCGTTGGATAACAAGGACGCGTTGGCGACGACACGCGAAACAATCGAAGCAACAACAGCAGCAGCAGCAGCAACGCCAACAATCGATATTGAGGCAACAAACGATTTGCAAATAACTTGCACCAATTGCTACAGTCGCAGCCCAGAGATTAACAGAGATGAGCAGCCGCAGCAGCTTCAGCAGCAACAGCGGCGACGTCGTCGCCGGCAGTCAAGGCGTCAAGATCATGGACGTCGCAACAAGGGATTGCTGGCAACACCAACACCAACAACAACAGCAACACCAACAATGGTTGCAGCAGCCACAACAACAGCAACATTGGCTGGCATACCCTGTCTGCGGTTGCACGAGATGTTGTTGCATGCGCGAGCTGCCTTAGCGACGCCTCGTAACTCGGCAGACGAAGAGCAGCAAGAGCAAAAGCAGAAGGACGTGGTGCAGCAGCAGCAGCAACAGCAACAACAGCAACCATTAGCCTATCGGCCGTGGCAATGTCTGTCGGACAATGTCGCCAGCGCCGTCGTACCCGCCACCATGTCAGCCGCCATTTTAGCCAATCTGAGCGCCACATCGGCTGCCGCTTATCAGTATCTGGGCCAGCATTATAAACATTATAGCCAATCGTTCAGCTTCTATGCGGCATCCAGTGTTATACTGATGCTCTGCTATCTGACCACCACATCCACGGCCGCTGCCACACAATCGGAGACGGGTGCCCTTGACAAGCATCCCATGTAAGTGCCACCCACGTTCCATAGCCCTCCTCCCTCTTTGCCATAAAAGCTGAGTTCAGCTCAAAAGAAGACAATAATATTATTTTTATTTCATTTACACTTCCAACACACGGTATCAAAGATCTGTCTTTCTTTCTGTCTCTGTCTCTCTATCTGCCATTAAATATCTTATCGAAACTTGTATATTATCTGTATCTGTAACTGAATATGTAAATGTATCTCTGTATCTGTATCTATACCTGTACCTTTGTATTGCCTGTAACCCTTAAACACAAAAATTTCTATTTATTTTCTTTTGAAATTCTTTCAGTCATGGCATCGATTGGTCGAAGTAAGTTTTTGCACCCACACCAGCACATACAACAAAAAAATGACTAAACAAGGCACACACACTTAATTTGTGTAATGAAGTTATTTTTCAGTTTGCTGTCAATTGCATGCATTTTTAATTTACCTCGCCTAAAGCAAAAATTTGAGAATTAAAATGTACAATATTTATGATTGAAAAATATCTATTATATTTTTAGTTTTATCAAGAGATTATTCGAGTGTTTGAAATGCAAAATACTAATTACTTTTTAATAAAAGCTTTTTAATTTTTTTCAAGTTTTACAGTTACACAAAACTAACTCAATACTTAGCAGAAATAAAACGTTTCCTCCAACTCTTGAAAGCAGCCAATATTCTGTGTAAATAATCCGAAATCCATAGCTCAAAAGTAAACTATTTCATATAAGTTAAACAACTTTTGGCAGCATTTAAATTGTAACAATTTTAAGTTGACTTTTATCACAAAAACTTTCTCTTAAGATGATAAAATACACACATAACACACACATACACAACTGTTGTCCTGAGAGTTTTATAAATTATTGTGTTGAGATATACTAACAATGTTTGAAGTCTGCAACAATGCAATTATTTACAACAAAATCTTTACTCTTTGCCACACACAGATTCGATGAATCGAGCTCAGATAAAGAGATATTAGATTTATTACTCGAGAAAAAACGCTATGATAAACGATTACTGCCGCCTGTAAATGGTAAGTAAAACATTGCAAACATTTTCCATCTTTAATCCTTTTTATCTCTCTCTCTGTCTCAAGCTTAAATTTTCAATTTAACTAAGTGTCTTCAATGCGACTGCAACTGCAATAAGAATAATGTTATCTCTCTTCTACTACTTATTGTTTTCTTTATCTTTCGTATGTTTGTTTTTTCTTTTGTTTTTTGTATCTCTGACGTCATTAAGAATTACGTTGCAGGGACAAGTCATTTTCAATGTTTGTAATGTGCCCAATGCTCCCAATGTGCCACGATGACAAAGACAACGCATGGTCACTATAAAATCAATTAAACTTAATGGCCACAGTCTGGCTCGGAGTGCACAAAAGAACGCTTGCAATTGTCTTAGCAAAGGGGGCAAAGGGAAAGGGGCAAGGAGGAAACTAAGAACATGAGTCGAATGTTCTTATGTAGCTGCATTGGCCTGGCCATAAGTGTAGCGTAATTACATTTCGGGCTGTGTGTTTATGTGCTTCACAATAATTATACATTGCGAATGACTATTCTTTCGAGCTATAAAATTTAAGAGCTCAACACTGTCATAGAACTAAAGACATACATTGCAGATGTAACTGCAGTTGCAGCTTAAAAGTTGATCTTAATTTTACGGCAAACTTATCTTATCTTATCGAACTTATCTCACATTGAGATTATTTCTTTTTGAACCTTTTGTCAAATCAAGTAAGAATTATTCGGGAGACTTAAAGGAGTATTAAAGTAACGAAATTTATATGCTCACATTAACAAATAAATCATAATAAAGTTGATCTTGTAATTTCTTAAAAGATTTTTACAAGGATTCATCTTCTATTAAGGCATACAATTCTTAGAAATTTAAGTGAATAGAAAACTTTAATACCCATCTACTTATTAACTTTAATTTAGAATATATGCAATGCACAGTAATTGCAACATAAAATATATAAATACATTAACAACTAACATTTTCAATAATTTTTTAAAACGTTTAAAATCTTTTTTCAATTTTTATCCATCAACTTAATAACTTTTTGCTATTAATAAATAAACAAGTTAATGTCAATTACATAGACTATTTTGTATAGAGCCATCTCCATTAAATTTTACAGATGAAGACTTTTGCTGTGGTTTGCAATCGCCCGATATGGCTACAAATCAAAATGCACGGAGACCACACAATCGCGGTTGGTGAAATGTCCTAAACAAATCACAGAATCTATCCACAAAATATTTCAAGCTGATCAACTGAACTTACAGTTGTTGTTTTCGTTTTTGTACATTCTATGTTTTATAGCTAGCACAGTTTGCCACTCGATTTCATTTCTGTAGTGTTCTCTTATAATCACCTTTCGGTTTGACGTTGCGTATACTTGATTTCTCTAATTTTAGCACTAAAGATTTGACAATACTTTTATTATTGCGTATTAATTATTACATATACATTTTTCAGGCACGCTGACGGTAAATGTTAATGTGTTGCTTTTAAGCTTAGCATCGCCCGATGAGAGCAGCTTGGTAAGTTTAATAGTGGAATAAAACTTTCAAAAGTAATTTATGTATATTTTTTACTGTTTCAGAAATATGAAGTGGAATTTCTATTGAATCAGCAATGGAACGATCCACGGCTGCAATATGGCAATAAGTCGCACTATGATTTCTTAAATGCTTTGCATCATCATGACAGCATCTGGACGCCCGACACGTACTTCATTATGCATGGCGATTTCAAGGATCCCATCATACCAATGCATTTCGCTTTAAGAATATTTCGGAACGGGACCATTACGTACGCAATGAGGTGTGTATGCCGCTCGCTTTTGCACGAAATATGCATAAATTTATTCGCCATGTCTACGTTTTATGCGATTTGCCGCATAACTTAAAAAAGCACTGCCAGAGAGGTGGCGGAGAGAGATGGGCGCTACAGAAAATGCAAATATTACAAAGTTCATATTCATTAGATGAGCTCCTGGCTCCAGGCGGCGTTGTACAATTTTTCACTCTATGAGTGTTAGTGTGGGCAGTGTGAAATATTAAAAAGTCGAAAAGAGAATTGTGAGCCAGCTGGCAAACATGAGGCCGTAATGAAAAATAGCACAAGATGAAGCCCAAGCTACAAAAGACAAAACAATAATACGTATGTAAGTGCATATGCAGCCGAATGTGAATTGCTCTTCACTTAAGTGCATTTTAAGGTGGGGAAACATTCAAAATGAGTGACGAATTCTTGTCTAGCATAGAAAACAAATAGGTAATTAACAATAAGTAATAATTTTAATAAAAATTAGAGTGTAAAAGCCATTACTTAGCCACAATACTCTTGGTGAGTGTATCAGAATGTAAACTAAAAAAAAGAATGCAAAAATAAGTGCAAATATTTGGGTAAGCTGGCGGGCTATCAACGAACCATGTGTGCACTCAACTCCTGGCCAGGTATAACTACAACTCTTGCATACTGTTTGCTCTCTCGCTCTCCCTCTCTCTCTCTAGCACACAGATACACAAAGCCTTGGATACAAAGTTTGCACATATAACAATATGGCAACGGGTTGAATTCTAGTCTCGTTCTGAGAATTCCTGTTGCCATTTCTTGTCAGGACGCCAAACAAAAAAGGGAAAAGGGAAGCTGCTTTTACTTGTCTGTTTTTTAATTCTACAGAACTTTTCCAATTGACTGCATAGCGTAAAAGTGTCGTCCAGCAATTAAAATAAGTTGCAGTTGCCATTTACTTACTTTCGCTTTTCTTCTCTCTTTCTCGCTCTGTTTCTTTTGACGTTGTGCTGTTTGCATTGCCAAACGGAACGGAGCGAGGACAACTCAGATTCAAGCTGTCACAGCAGCTAAGCTTAGACTACGCCATGACTCAACAAGAGGTGGTGAAAGAGAGGGGGGAGACAGGGGCAGGGAATAAGAAAAATGCTATACCAGCCGGGTAGGAAATAAATTATGAAATAGCAGAGAAAAACATTTTGTATTATTAAGTAGCATAGAAATGGAGAGCATCTCTAATTGATAAGATGCTTAAAATAAAGCGCAGAGCCTAATGTATAATTGAATTAAATATATCATTTCTTTAAGAATTTAAGAAATATTTTCATATCCTAAACTTTATGAATCCATTTCGTTTGCTTTCTTACAGGCGTCACTTGATATTGTCCTGTCAGGGCAGCCTGCACATATTTCCATTCGATGATCCAAAGTGCTCATTCTCTATGGAAAGCAGTAAGTACCAAAAGTATTGTCAATAATCAAATCAAATTAAACTTACGAACAAAATAAATAACTGTCAGTCCATAAAGCAATTAGCAAGAAAGCGCAAACAAGAAAAACACATAAAAACAAGAACAAAAAAGAAAGAAAAAAACAAATGGAATACCAAGACTGTAAACAATATGAGAATTATACTAAAGTGTTGAAAATGTGAAAGAAGATGTGAAAAATGTTACTGATGATGAAGCAGATGATGACAAGAACGAGGCGCTACAACGTTGTTGACTGCCACTCGAGGGAAATTGTTGTGTAACTGTAACTGTAAATGTGTTGAGGTGTGTGTGTTGATGTGTGTGTGTGTATGTGTGTGGCTATGTGTCGGTGTGATGCTGAACCGACAAAGCTGACAAAGTGACTAACAAGGCTGCCTGACTGCCTGCCTGCCTGCCAGGCTTGTTGGCTGAATGCCTTGTTTAGTACTTGCACATTGAGGCAAAAATTGGTGGTTAGGCGGTGAAATTGAACACTTTCAAATCTTGGGAAGGAATTGTTACTTCAGGAAATGTTACAATTTAACATAACAAAGAATAAAAAGAATATTTAGTTTTTCTGAATATTAATTTGGTATAAGTATCTACATGAAATGTATGGAATAGGAAGAAGGATCAGCGGCAACAGCCGGAGCAACATATCCATTTCCGTTAAAGCACTTGCTTATCAATATACCAGATGTACATTTCTATGCATTTCAATATTTTTCAGTTCATAAATTTGGTATATTTAAATTCCGCACTGTTTGGTTTTAATAAAAAAAGTGTAGCGGGAAAAATATAACCAAGCACACTCGATAGCAGCTTTTTTATTGTACTTGTTTATATATAACATTGTTATCCCTTAAGGGATGTTGTATTAACCGAAATCCCAGTGAAATTTTTTGTGACAAAATAATGTTTTTAAAGTGTGGCTATTTTTATACCCGCTGCCCATAGGGTAGAAGGGTATTATAACGTTGTGCCGGCAAGAAATGTATGTAACATGTAGAAGGAGGCATCTCCGACCCTATAAAGTATATATATTTATATATATATATATTCTTGATCAGCGTCAACAGCCGAGACGATCTAGCCATGTCCGTCTGTCCGTCTGTGTGTCTGTCCATCTGTCCGTCCGTCCGTATGAAACACTGGATCTCAGAGACTATAAGAGATATATAATAATTTTAATATAATTTGAAGTTTGCACGCAGATCCAGTTTGTTTCAAACTTTTGCCACTCCCACTTCCATATACAATAATTACTATAGTAGTTATGATTCCTGGTTCCTGATTGGTTGCGATCAGATAAAAATTGTGGAAGTTATTAAATAAATACTTTTGTATGAGCAAAAACGCCTATTTACTGGGGGTCTTAGTTGCTTTGGCTGACAATCTGGTATATTGTGCCGTCTATGGTATATTTTGAATGCGGTACTATATAACAGGTTGGCTGATAAGTCCCCGGTCTGACACATAGATGGCGCCGCTAGTATTGAATGCATATTATTTTTATATAGTACTAACCTTCAAATGATTCGCGCCAAAATCATGAATTGGGCTTCGAATTGCTTCCCCACCCACCGTATTCTCCAGATCTGGCCCCCAGCGACTTTTTCTTGTTCTCAGACCTCAAAAGGATGCTCGCAGGGAAAAAATTTGGATGCAATGAAGAGGTGATCGCCGAAACTGAGGCCTATTTTGAGGCAAAACCGAAGGAGTACTACCAAAATGGTATCCAAAAATTGGAAGGTCGTTATAATCGTTTTATCGCTCTTGAAGGGAACTATGTTGAATAATAAAAACAAATTTTTACAAAAAAATGTGTTTTTCTTTGTTAGACCGGGGACTTATCAGCCAACCTGTTACTATATATTTTAGTATTTTTATAGTATATTCGGTATATTTTGAGAAAAATACCGCAAAGTATATTTCTTTTATTCAAAATGGGTAGCGGGTATCTCACAGTCGAGTACACTCGACTGTAGCTTTCTTGCTTGTTTTTAATTTCGCAGTTGCACAAAATACACACTGTGGTTGGTGCCTAGCCTTTTGTCTTTGGCGTTATATTCGAAAAGTTATATTTAGAATTTTAGTTATAATTTAACATTTGCCTATTCATTCAGGTAACTAATGTCTTAATACTTTTCTACTATTTTTGTCACACTGTGGTTGGTGCCTAGCCTTTTGTCTTTGGCATTATATTCGAAAAGTTATGCCCGTACATAGGCGCGCCGTGTCTATTAACCCAGCCAGCCCAGGCAGAAACAACAAAAACCAACAACAAAAACAACAGAAGGAACAACAATCAGTGCAACAACAATGGGGGCTAACACAACATCATAAATTACTTTGTTGAAATGAAGGAAAAGTCACCGTTATATGACGTGCGCTGTCGTTGAGATTTTCATCTTTGATGGGGGCCTCAAAGTGTTTTGGCCCGTTTGCCTGTCGCCTGTCGCTGTTGGTTTTTATCAAAAAATATGATTTGATTCAATTTCCGACAAATGGCGCTTTGTAATTTCGAAACAAATAAGGTCGACAAACTGCCAGCACATAACGAAAATATTACGTATACGTATTTACATATTCTATCGCAACCTACATAAAACAACATAAAATTAATTAATTACCCAAATTGACTTATCAAGTGATGTCGGTGGCATAATTTCTGAGTATTTGTGTCAGTTGAGATGAATGCGAAGTGATTTAGAAAAGCCCTCATTGCATTTAATGCCCGAAAGGGCAACGGCCATAAATATTTAACTAATTTCTGACCTTTATAAAGAACAGAAAATCTAATTTAAATAACATTGATCTACCAGCAAACCAATTAAAGTTTATCATGTGCGAATGAAATCTTTACAAAATTACAAAACAAATAAAACTAATGGCAATCCATTTTGATTCAAATGCTATGTGGCATTAGTTAGTGCATCGACATTCCTTCTCCGTTTTCCTGCGGTTACGCTAAGCTCAAAGCTTTCAAGGCATCGCGTCCGTGTGCCGTGTACGTGAGCTTGTTTACGACAAAACTGATTTAAGTCAAAGATTTAATGGCTGTAACTTAAGCTCGTACTCACTCTCGCTTTCTCCGTCTCTCTTTTGCAGTTTCGTATGAGGAAGCACAAATCAAGTATGTTTGGAAGAATGATGAGGATACGCTGCGTAAAAGTCCCTCGTTGACCACACTGAATGCGTATTTGATTAAGAATCAAACGACGGCCTGTGATCAAAACAGTTGGCGAGGTAAATTTTTTGCATTTCTCACTTGAATCGCCTTCGTTTTGATGTGGATGTTTCTATGATTTTTGTGTAATGCTTTTTTAGGTTTATTTTCTTAAGTGTTTTACGTAAATTTTAAGAATATTAACTTTCTTTGTTTAGTGCCCATAATTAGCAGTTAATGCTAAAAAACTAAATTCTGAAATCCCAAAAAAAAATACAATATTTATGATCAAATTGCAGCTACGATTTAAATTCTAAGTTCCTCAGTTTAGAGTGCAGTTTTTAGTTGGCTTGTTTTACGGTATAATTAGTATATATATTTGATATTTGTCTTGTAGACTGGAGTGTAGCTTGGTTTATTGGCTTGATTTATAAACAAATTGAATATATTTCGCCTATCTAATGGTCTAATCTTTGTCTACCCCCCAAAAATATAAAAAAAAAATAACACGTTAAACCGATTAAAATGCTACGAACAACAATACAACAACTTGGCCAACTCCTAATCTCTACTCTATGCACAAAATCAATCCAAACGAAATGCATATCAAAAATAAACCACCTAATAAATATAATGTAAAAAACCATAGGGAACTACAGCTGTCTTAGGGTCGATTTAATCTTTACCAGAGATCGTGCATTCTATTTCACCACCGTTTTTATACCTGGCATTATATTGGTGACGTCATCCTTTATAACATTCTGGCTAGAATGGAATGCCGTGCCAGCTAGATCAATGATAGGTAACAAACAAAAACAACCAAACAACCAACCAACCATATATAAAAACCAAAAAAAAAACCAATACAATTACCAAACGATATCATTAACAAAATATCTGTTTCTATATATCAAATTTATCCTCTCTCGCTCTTTCACACTAAACTAAAAAAAAACAACCTAAAATAAAATATAAATAAATCAATTTTGTATACGCCATTGAGAATTGATTTCTATCGCCACTTTGTAGCATTTGCCTTAAAAAATAATATATATTTTTGATTGCCCTTTTCATACGTAATTTGTAATACTTATTTCACCTTTCGATTGCGTAATAATTTATATTTTCCCAATTTCCGCCTTTTTCAAGTAGTTTGACATATACCCAACAACCAAAAAACCAAACACAATGCGAAAACCATTTTGCAGACTTTGATTTAAATGCGTTAACACTGCCCAACAAAAGTATGCGACACGAGCTCCTGAACAGTTTTATATTTTCCTCGTAAGGTTTGTTGCATGGATACCGTTTCCGTTTCCATTTTTAGTATGTCAATGCCCTCTCAAAAACAACATAGAAATCCCAAAGATACACTTTTTAGTTTTCATAATTAATTATCGAAAGTATAGCTCACTTATTAGATATCAAATAGATTAGGTTAGGTTAAGCTAGGCTAGCTTAGGTTTAAGTCTCTCTGTGGTCCTGTCTTTCTTTCTCTATATATCTCTCTCTGTCTCTTACTCTCTGTGTTTCTGTCACTGTCTCTGTATAAAGATTGTGCTGCGTCCTTCGCCGTTAACAGTTGTGTGTTTTTGTTTTAAGAGATTTATAATTTGTGTTGCCAAATTCAACGTCTTTGGCCTTGTACTTTAAGGTAATTACAGTTGCCTACAGGTCGAGTTGACATTTACCCGTGATCGTGCGTATTATTTTACAACCGTTTTCATACCTGGCATTATATTGGTCACCTCGTCGTTTATCACATTTTGGCTGGAGTGGAATGCAGTGCCAGCCCGGGTTATGATCGGTACGTAAAACAAAATCCAAAAAAAATACAACCAAAAAAAAAAATATTCAAAAATTTTAACAGCCAAAAATACAAAGAAATATTTTAGTTAAACAGAATGTTAAGTATTGTGAAAAGAAAAACGAACCAAACAAAATCATAGTCTTCCAATTACTAATGTAGCGGCATTTTAGGAGCAGCTTAGCTAGTGAAATCCTAGCGAGTCCATGTTGAAATTCAACTCTTAATCCTTCTCCAAATAGGCTAGTCAAAATCACAATTGGCAATAAGTTCAAATTACAGTTTATAAAGATTACCATAGTTTCTAGCAGAGGTCTTTTTTTTTCATATTCATGCTATCCCATTTTATAACATATACATTTATATATATTTATAGTAGGGGCTAGACATACTTAGATTTTATTACACTTACTAACTATTTATGTTTCTGTTTTCTTTTTCCTTAATGTCCGAGGCTCGATCTACTTTACACTTTGTCTAACATTTATTTACTCAAAGTTTTGCACTACTTATTTTTAAGCTCATGAATCCTTTAACTTTCCATTGCATGTCTCTATTTACAACTTTCTTTACTTTTCTAACACTTTTGAGGCTTATTTATATAAGCTTTGTGAGAATATAAACTAAAAACCGCCTGTGCTAAATATATTAAATATTTATGCAATGCAAACAAGGTTTAGTTAAATAAATAATCGAATAAAAACTGCATAATTGTGATAAAACATAAAATAATGTTAATTTTAATAACTAGTAAATAAATACAAAACATACCTCATATATTTTATCGAAAATAAAAATAAAAAATTATTTGTGTTTAAAAAAAGTTGTAAAAATATACTGACTATTTAAAGAAATATACTGACCATTTCAGTATATTCTTAATATACTATATCGTAAATACATTATTATAGCTTAACAAAAGGTATAAAAATATACTGACAGTTTGAAGTATATTCAGTATATACATAATATACTTTATCGTAAATAATACAGTATTACTGTTAAAAAGATCTAAAAATCTACATCTACAGTATAAATAGTACATATAATTGATAGCTGTCTTTTTTCAAATGGTAACGAATCAATAGATCACAATGCAAAAAATAACAAAAACTTTGTAGAAAGCAAATGCAATTATGGATTATGTAAGGGAATAAATGCAGAAGGAAACAGATACCAAAAAATACCCAGAACGACAACCGAATGTCAACTCAAAATCATCAAAAGTGTCACCGGCAAACATTGCAACTGAAATACAAGTACGCTCACACACACATACACAAACAGTCACATAAACAGCAACAAATGGAGCTAAGGAAGTGGACTTAAGGGATAACAAAAAAGGGAGAAAGAGAAAACAACACTTGGACATGGACATGAACTGTGGTCTGATATTTGCTTTGAGCTGTGTTACGTTCCTTTACTGAGATGATGATGATGATGATGATGATGACGATGACGATGGGCATGATGACGTCAAGTTGGGCATGTTGTAGATGATGATTTATGCATAAGAAGCCATGTGTGCAAATAGGCAAGCTCTCGCGCTCTGTGCGTGGACTGTCAACGCCAGTTGAGTAGCAGCTGATGGCATAAGTTAGCCACGTTAAGAGCAGCAGCAGAAGCAACTGCCTTATGAATATTTGAGTTAAATTTCAGTCAGCAACTGGCCAGCTACATATCTACTACTATGTGTTTAGCCTTTAAATTGTTAAAGAGCTCAATTTAACGTAGCTCTGGCACGCAAAAAGAAAAACGAAGACGAAACGCGATTGCATATCATTTTGTTAGCCAAATCGCTGACTGCAGATGGATTTTACTTTAGCAACAATTTGCCGTCACGTCGAAATGCGCTGCTTGTAAATGCAACCCCAAGCAATTTGCGTCTTTTTCCTCTTCTGCTTCTGCTACACGTCTTTGCCAACTTTGTGCCTCATTTGGGAGCTGCTTAGCTCTTGAGCTCTGCTGCTGCCTCTATTGCTGCCACATTTCGCTTGAGTGCAACGTTGAGATTTTGACTTCGTTCTCAACGTTCGTTGGCAAATTGAAAATCGATGAGAGTGCTGAGTCTCATGTCCTGCATCCTACTTCCTGCGTCCTGCGACCTGCCAACTGTGAGCTGCGACCTGAGTGCTGTGAATACTGCTCGTATTCTGCCAAAATAGTTAAATTTGTTGCTGGCAAATGTGCAGCCAGCACATTGTTGACACAACTAATTAGACAGCCCAGATTGATTATGCTCAACTGCAAATTGCATTTGCAGGTCGAGGGAAATGCGCAGAATTTCCAATTAGATAAATGACTTTTGTACTTTATAACGAATCAACTTAGGTACTATTTTAATTAATTGAAACAAAGTTGAAACAAGAACTCTGTAAAATATATATTTAGTTATTCATTTTTACGAATCTCTCATTAATGTAATTCGACATGCTGCACTATATATAATAAATAAAAATGAACCATCAAAATAATATTAAAAAATATCACAAATTCAAACAAGTAAAATAAATAATTTTATTAAAAAAAAAAAGAAAATGATTTCAATCTTGAATTTAATTTTGCAAACTCAAATAACATTTCATATATTTACTAAGTATAGTAATTAAATAAATTGGAAAATTTAAAGAATACAAACAAATAAAACGCAAAATTTTATAATTTAATAAATTAACGACAATCGCAACGAAATTTTTATGATAAATTTGTCAAACCTTTTTGCACAAATTAAGATAACTTAAGTGAATAAAAAACATCAATAAAAATAATACAAATTTAAAATCAACTAAGAAATAATAAAAAATTTAAAAAAAAATCTCAATCATATTTTGTCAAACTATTTTGCACAAACTAAGAAACCATTTCAGCTATATAATGAGTATAGTTATTTAATGAATACAAAAAATAACAATACAAAAAATATTAAGATTTCACAAACTACAAACAAATAAAATAAATTATTTAATAATTGAGTAAAATAATGAAAATCACAAAAGACTTCTTAAACCCTTTTGCACAGAACTAAGAAAACATGTTATTTTAAGAATGCAACAACAAACTAAATAATGCATTTAGTTGCAACTGCATCTCTGAAACTTTTAACTGATTTTCCCTTCAATCATTTTTTTGTAGACATAGATGGTTATTTAAGCTTTGCACAGAACAATAACAACAACAATATACAACTCGAACTTGTTCCAAAACAATACAAAAGCAGCCAACAACGCTGTTCATAAAACTCAAATTACAAACTTTTCTGTACATACAGAATGTATATATACATATAATTACTATGGCAAAACTAATTATAAACTAAACTGAGCAATCAAACAAAATACCCACATGCTTTGAACTGAGCAGAGACTCATAAAACATGTCCCTTCAGCCCCCACACACATATTTCATGTCCCACCATGCCCCAAAAAGTATGCAACACTTTTGCGAAATTTGTTAATCGCTAATTCAAATGGAATTCTCTATTTAGGCGTGACAACAATGTTGAATTTCTTCACTACCTCGAACGGTTTCCGCAGCACTCTGCCCGTTGTATCGAATCTAACTGCGATGAATGTGTGGGACGGCGTCTGCATGTGCTTCATTTATGCCTCACTGCTGGAGTTCGTTTGCGTCAATTATGTGGGCCGAAAGCGTCCGCTGCACAACGTCGTCTATCGGCCAGGCGAAAATCCCGTAACACAGGTAAATTCAATTTGCAAAAAAACGAAACAAAAATGAAAAAAATATGAAGAAGCAAATGCAAATGCAAAAGATGGGTCGGGCCCGGCTGTGGTTGATTTATTATGCATTTCAAAAGCAATTAAATATGAATTTTACATAAGCGTACAGCCAACACCAAAACCAACACACTCACACACACAACAACAACAATAAAAACAACAAAATTTGATGCCTTTCTGTACATTTGTTTCAACACCAACAAAACGAAACGATATCAAAACACCTGAGCAATCGTCATACAGATAATAATAATAAAAAAGAAAAACCAACATCCTACAACTCCAGTCATTATGTTGCGTCTGTCTCTCTCTCTCTCTATCTCTCTCGTCTCTTTCTATATCTGTCACTCTCTCTTTCTCAACCTTTTTATATGTAACCTTCAAATGCTGTATCTTTTACTGTCACTATCTGTCTCTTTCTCTATCTCTGTACTGTCCAACCTAATTTCCAATTAATATCTTTACTTTTTCCAACATAAACATAAAGTACATAAACAAAGTCCAAAAACAACAAATGCCCGCTATTAAAATCACCTTGTGTTTATGCTCCCCTTAGCCCCCGTCCCAATCAAAGTGAACCCTTTACTTTTTTAGCATTTTGTAATAACAAATTTTTAATATACATATTAAACGTTTAACTTGTGTGTCCTCCATAAGTAAAATAACTAAAAAAAAAAACAAAAACGAAGAAGTTGTCCTTTAAGTAAACCAAAGTTATCAATTTGTTTTTTGTTCAACTAATCTTTTGTGTTTACTCAACATACTTCTAGCAAGATATGAGGGTTATTCTACCTACCTTTGTATGTGTATTTATTGTGCTGATGCTCAGTTCTTTAATTTGCTTGCATTTCTTTATTATTAAACCAAAAAACAAACGTTAATCCTCTTATTCCCTTATGAAAATTCACAATATTTGACGTATTGCTTTCCTTATTTGTTAATCATTTTGAATTTACGTTATTTTCTTTAATAAATGTTGTATAATACAAATGTTAATTATGTGAAAACAAATGCGTTTTATTCCTCTAAAATTAGTTCACAAAATCAAAATATATTCAATGAAAATTAGTTGTTAATTGAAGAGTTGTACATGCCATTAGGTAGGTATATTTATTTGTTTATTTAATTTTTCTTTTAATAATCTTTAACAATTTTACATAACACCTAAATTGAGTTAAGCATGTTAAGCATTTTCCTCGATGTTGTGAAGAGAACATTAAGAAAATATTTAACATACATATATAATAGTTCTTAACAAAAGTGGCATATAGCTAATAATAATTGAATTGTCAAAATAGTCAATTAATAGCTCCAAAATTGAAAGCATGCCCGAAATGATTCAATTTTGCGTATTTCTTTACACTTGTTCCATATGCGTTCTAAATGCTCGCTTTCTCATCATTCATTCATGTTGAATGGATCTCGAAATCAAAGATGACGTTAAATTTTCATTACTAACATTGACTAACCGACAGTCATATGCCACTTAATACATTTTACTACACTTCAATAATTGTTGTTAGTTTTAAATTATTTAATTTAAATACAGCCAAGAGCCAAGAAAAGGTTCTGCCAAAAAAAATTGTGTAAGCCAAATACAAAAAACAAATCGAACATTGTTCCCAATTTTTGTGATATGTGATATACGTATATTCGAGAATTTCTTACTTAATAGCAACTAAGTCGCAAATAACGCATAAAAAAACCAACAACTACAACAACAAAATCCTCAATCAAACTCAAAAAAAAAAAAATCAACAGACAATCGAAACTTAAAGTGTGTTTTCGAGTATGAACATTATTTTGTGTACATTTTTGCAGCGTCTTCCAGCGGTACTAAGCAGGATCGGAGTAATTCTTGCAAGTCCTTTGGTAAGCTATCAACCACAACTCATGCACCTACCCCACCACCCGACCCGTCCACTACCAACCAGCTCTCTACCCTTTGCTTCCAAAAAGCAAAAACATTTTTGAACAGAAAGAACTTAACTGAAAACACACACACACACACTCACACTTAACTAAAACACTACGAACACACAATCTCTGCCCTGTCTCCCCCAATAAAAGGTGTTCTCCCCTTCGCTCACCCCCAAAAAAAATATATAAAAAAATACTAGAAAATCAGATAAAGAGAAACAAATTTAACAAATGGCATGTGAATTTCGCTTTTAAAATGCATTTGAGAAAAATTGAAACTCTTCTGTTATCGAATTATTTGTGTTCGAACATGTTTTTTGATTTCATTTCAAAGCCTATAAATCAAAATAAAAGAAATATTCAAATTAACAATAATAACGTTAATTCAAATTTACATAATGTAGACGCACGCTTTAAGTGTTTTTAGTTAAACTTCTTTTATTTTGAATTCATTTCGGTTAGTTACGTTTACTTCAAGTTCTGTTCTTTCTTTTCATCATAATGAATATCGTACTACACACAGCAGAAGCCCGTACTACAAATATACTACAATATATATAAACAAATTGAAATGAAAATAAATGACATTAACTACTTCAACAACAACAATAACAACAACAGCAACTAACAAAACCTACATCAGCAGCAACAATAACAACAACCACAACATTTATTAACAAATTTGCGTATAAGAAAAAAAAGGAAACAAAAATATAATTCAAATAAAACACACTTTAAGATCACTTACAATTGGGAAAAATGTTACGAGCGAAACTCGAACAAATGCGAAAATATGGAAAATTATTCTTTATTATATAGCTATTATATGAAAAACAAATACTAAAAAAAAAACAACAGAAATGAGCTATAAATCAAATTTAATGTTCAACATATAATTTAATTTAATTTTTATTATTAATGATAATTGCATTATTAAATTTATCTCATTTTTTGTTAAGTTCTATTGTTAATGACACAAAAAAACACGCCTTTTAAACAACAACTGGCAGATACGCTTTCGTTTGTTTTTTGAAAACAACAACAGCAATCCATTTGAATGGTCACTGATTTAATACGCTTGCAGAACAAAAAAAAAAGACACAAAGACCAGTTCTGAATTTTACTTTCGCTTTCATTTATTGGATTAATCCAAATAGAAATTAAAATAGAAACTGCTGCAATTCAATAAAATACTCGTCTGCAAGGGTATAAAATATACATTAAGAAAATGCCTGCGTTTGTTTTTGGAAGACTTTTGAAAATTGTTATACCGAATTTATAGTTTCTAATTTAAGGTACATGATGTAGTACTAACTAAAATGGAGTAGAGCATTTATTATTTATTGTTTTTTGTTGCCCCATGCTTGAAAGCTTTTTCTTTAGGCCAATGTTCATTTTTTATTGTTGTAGAATCTAGTGCATTTTGTGCATTCCAACGTTTTATCCAACTATGTACCATATACATATGTATTTATATGCATAACTGAGTGTTTCTGTGTGTGTGTATGTGTGGATAGATATACATTCAGTGCGTTTTAATTTTAGCATATTTATTATTGTTTTTTATTTATGAAGCAACTCCAAGATATATTAAATGAGAGCTTTGGGCATTCATAAACATCTATATTTATGATTTAAGGCATAGTCTCAAACGAGTAATTAAGAAAGATATTCTATGGTACAAATTAAAGATTCTGCCATGAAAATAATGCGATTTTTAAGAGGCTGTGAATGTGAAATGTTTCTGGGTACCAATAACAAATAAACAAAATATGTAAAAAGAATTTTTATTAACATTATTAACATTGAGAACAATCTTCATAAATCCCCTTTTCCTGAGAATCTCCATCTTTCAAATAAACAGCTTTTGTGGAACAAACAGAAGATAATGAAAGAAGAGAAGATACAGCAACTGAATATGAACGAATGTTATTGAAACTAACCGTAAATGTCAATCGAGCATGCGGCAATCGAGTCCTAACTAAACAAAAAAAAGACAACTCCAAATCTCTCTCCAAATTCAACATCAACATATGTCTCTCTCTCTCTTTCTCTCTCACACTCTTTGTCTCTCTCTCTCTCAATGTGCTCGTGCAACATGCAAAAACAAAACAATACCAAAAAAAAAAAAAAATCAAAACCAAAAACCGATAAAGTACAATACTATACCACCCAACTGTCCCATCCACACATCCAATATAGGAAATAATCGAAAGAGAATTTCACGCTGCTTTGTCGTCCTACTCCCACTCCAAAAAAAGGCAAGCGCCAACGCCACACCGGCCATGGCAAATACGCCGCTATCGATGGGCACGGCCGCATCGACGGCAACGCCAGGCACACCTCGCTGTGCCGTGGACGAGGATTTCTTTGGCGGCGGCATGCGGTGGCAGGAGGCGCATGGTGGCATCATCGGTGCAGCCGTGCAAAATTTGCGGGCACGTTCGATTAAACGTAAAAGCGGACGGGAAGCCGCAGCTAAAAGCCCGTCATCAACATCCATATCGCCAGGTGCGAGCAAAAGCGTCGTCCCAATGCCAGCCGAGCATATCTACGAGGAGCCAGCTCCAGCTCCAGCACCATCCACAATTGCCACGCGAGTCAAGTTCAAGGATGAGCAAGAGGATGATGCATCCACCACCTCCACTTCGACGTTGCGACGCTCGATTGCCACAAGCACGCCAGCGTTGGTGGTGCGTATCGAACAGGAGGAAGAGGAAACGTTAAAGTCAAACACAGAATCAGAGGAGCTCCGGGCTGGAGCAGAGCCACAGCCAATGCAGCAGTCTATCGAAATGACCGAACATCAATGTCAATTGGCAATGCCATTAAAGCCGCCACGCAGGAAATCTTCGCGCTCCAATTCGCCGAGCAACGCGTTCGCCGCAACGGATGAGGAGTCAATGATGATGACAACAACGATGACGACGACGACCAGAGCAAGGGAAACTGTGAGTAGTTGCGACAGCACAGAATGGCAGACCCAAAAGCAAAAACCAAATGAATAACTAACCGAACTAACCCCAAACCATTATCTTGGTGTTCTTGGTGTTGTTGCTGTTATTATTGCCCCTGCACAACTAATAACTAACCATAACAATGTTAACAAGTTCGGAAATAGCGAAATCAGAGTACACAGAGTATATAGCCAGGACTAACGGAAACTCCTCTTGATTCTTGGCTCTCTCGCTCTCACAGTTCTTTCGCTCTCTCGTTCTCGACTCACAGTTCTTTGTGAGTTTGGCTTTGTCGCAGAGCAACCAAACCACTTTGCCCACTAAACTTTATTGCTTGCGGTTATTTTGATTGCAATTTGCTCACACACACACACACACACTCATTCAACCAGTTTCTTACACATTCAGCAAAGTTTTTTTCCAACATGCAATTGAAGTTTAAATGGAAAACCAACAATAAGTTAAATGCTTTTGGATTCAAGGAAATCGCCGAAGGTTGTTGCGATTGCAAAAGTGTTAAAAGTGCAATAATTATTGTAACTAATAGCTGAATAGCTAAGCTAATAGACAATCTTAAGTGTGTAACATAAAATGACATAAAAAAGACATTTTTACTTTTGATAAAACCTTTTAAATCTAAAAATCTACTGCTATTAAGCTAGTTTAAGAGCAACTCATGCATGCAAAAAACGGTTTTAAATGCTGAGGCAAATCTGTTGAAAAGCTCGAACAATGAAAACCACTGGCAAACAAATAATACTAATGAAAGGAAACCGCAAGAGGACTCTATCAAGAAAGGAAATCATCAGCGGAAATGCAAATAAATAAAAGTCAAAAAGAAAACCCAGAACAATTACTGAACGTGATGGAAAAGCATATCGCGAAATGCAGCCATTTGAAGAGTACGCCATCACGAGTTCCGACACTCAACAACAACAACTTCAACAGATGAGATGAAGAACGGCAACAACAATTACATGAGTAAAAAGCGAGAAGGTGGCTGAGGAGAAATGTTTTTCGGCCATTAACATGTAAATTAAAAATGGTGAACGCGTTTAAATTGACGCAGCAGGGCAGCAGCCAAGATAGGCGACTGCTTCCAGGTGGCATGTGGTAAAAACGACACTCAACACTCGCTGGTAGCCAGTTGGCAGTTGAAAGTTGGCTGAGCCGCTTCGAACCAGGGCAACATAATTATTCATGAGTACCCAAAGTGGAAAATACCGTAATGAGCCTGAGAGCATCACTGCAGAAAAACAGCGACAAAATGGAACACACAAACACAAATGAAGCCAACGGAGAAAACGCTCGAAGAAAGTAAAAGATACATTCATTCTCTTATGTATATGCATCATAATTGTTGGAAGAAATACACACACACACAAAAAAAGGATGTACACAATTTAAGAGAAACCATTTTACATTTTACGCATTTTAAAGCGAAACGACAAAAAGTTCTGCACAAGTTTTCCATAGGCAAAATGCAAAATCTTTGGGGATTTGAGCTGACAGCAAACATTCTTGAATGTAGGCTCCGCTACCACAACAAGAACAATAACAACAACAACAATATTCTATCCCTCCATTTATGGACCCCTTCACACTCTTCGACTTTCCTCGGTTTACTTCACTCCACTCCACACAGTTATGTTGTCAGTGCTAATTGCGCTGTGCAAAAAGTCACCACTTGGCATACATTTTTCAAGTGTTACCAAGCATTGTGTTAATAAAATTAAATTGTTGTTTAAGTTTATGACGGTGTGAGAAGTGTCACAAAAATCCCCCAGTGATTCGATGGCCTGTTTTTTGAAAGTTACAGTTTATACAACTGGTAACACATTTCAATAAATGGACCTGCAATACAATCTTTCCCCAAAAACTTGTACGTAATTTAGTATACAATTTAAAGCTGGCAATTTAAACTTAATCTTGAATGCCCCGAACATTTGCTTAATTTATTCTTAACATTTCTCAAAGGTTCGCAGAATGATTTATAAAGTATACTTGTACGTAATTGAGTAGAACGTTTAAGGCAGACGAAATTGTAGACAATTTAAACATTTATTTAAGTATATTTCAAGATTTATAGCATATTAGTATATTAGTATATTCGTATATTAGTATGTTAGTATATTAGTATATAAGTATATTAGTATATTAGTATATTAGTATATTGGTATACTAGCATATTAGTATATTAGTATATTAGTCTATTAGTATATTAGTATATTGGTATATCAGCATATTAGTATTTAATTTAGTATAATCTTGAATAAAGACTATTCAACGGAAAAATTTAAACTTAATCGAAAAAGCACTGAATATTTGTTTCACTCTTCAGCAGACAATTTATACTTAATCTTCAATTTGTTGAAAATCCTTCAATGTCTTTGCTTGATTTATTTTCAACATTTTTTCAAAGGTTTGGCTAAAGATTTAAGATGAAGTATATGGGATCGTAATGTCATTTGAAAAAAAAAACTGGTTTCACCACAATTTATTGCGGAATAAATCATTTGCAAAATTTAAGTAGCTTTCTGCAAGTGCTGAGTAGAAGTTTTCGGCAGCACGCCGCAGCTAATGAGGTCAGGTCAGCCAAGCGGAGTTACATTCTTAAGCCCCACAACAAAGACAAATCAGCCAAGCACACCCACTGCAATCCAATTCTCTAGTCCCCTCTCTTACCTCCTTTTCTTTCTCTCTCTCTCTCTCTCTCTGTGTCGTTCTCTGTGTTTCAGTCTTCCTCTCGTTTACTGTGTGCATTATTTAAGCCAGGAAACTGCACCGTTTTTCCATTTAAAATCATGTTCAAACAACGTACGTGCCACAGCAGTTGCAATATATTTGCAGCAACCTCACTGCTTGTGCAGTTAATTTGTGTAACTGCTGCCACCTACGACTTTGCCAGATCATTTATAAAACACAAATTCTAAAGTTAATTATGCACAAAATCATTATGCAATTTTGTGTGCAAGAAGAATGCAAAATAAACAAGAAAGTTTCTCTCTTTTTTTTTGTACACAATTATCAGAGTAAAATTGTCGGCATCATTCAGCAGTTTAAATATAGAAGTGTTTTTTATTTCAAAATGTGTACTAAGAAATTAAAGAATTATAAATGTATGTAACAATCTAAGGAAAACACAGAGGATTTAGTTTTGAAGGAATCCAGCCCCAAATTGCTTTATTTAAAATTTATATTTATGTGTTTTTCTATGTTTATTTTTATTTTAAACTTAAAGTAAGAACTGTGTGTTACAATGAACTTCTAACTCTATCCCCTAGCTTTGTGTACCGTTCTCGTATATAGTATATGTAAATTTGTTAAGCACGCTTGATAAGTCAAAATAACCGTTGCTTAGTGTAAACAGCACATCCCAAAAAAAAAAAAAACCAAAACAAAATCCCACAGACATTCAATCAGTTACATTTCATTATAAAACAAAAACATTACACAGATAAAAACTACAAAATTTCGCATTTTAAATTAAATTTTTTATTGAAATCCAAAATTATGTTTAATTCAAGTTTGATTTGTGACTTTCATTAACTAAAATACACACATAGCAAAATTCTCATGCCATTATTATCCATGTCAGCCATAACATAAATAAATGTTACAAAATTGCCAAAGCTTATATAAAACATTAAAAACTAACAGTTATACGAGCAAAAAACCACTCTAAGCATATTTTACAATCTTACAAACGAATTTGTTCAACAATTTGAGCATAATTATTAAATGAGTCTCTACTTTTCCAATTTTTTAAATGCTGCTCCAAAAAAAAATAACGATTAAATTTATAAATAAAAACAGCCCGTAAGTATGCAGCAATGATTTACAAAATACTTCAATCTATATTTTTTGTAGTGAAAAAAAACAAACGAATTTGAAGCTAAAAAGTTGAAAACAATTTGGCAACGCTTTTTTTTGAAAACAAATGTCGTAGTTCAAGTTTATTTTGCTTTGTTTAACCTTGTCACATTTTCAATAATACGTTAATGAAAATATATTCTTTTTCTATTTTTTTTATATATATACAACTCGTGCTTAAATAAACAATGCTTTTTGCTGTGTTTTTATAACGAAATGCAAACAACCAAATGCAACCAAACTGCAACTGCAACTGCAAACTGCAAAAACCAATTTTCGTTTTCCAACTTTTTGTTGTTCAACCGAATGCGTATGTGTGTTTCCGTGTGTAAATAAAAAAAATAAAACATTTGTATTGTTATTTTTCTACCTACTACTCGTATTTAAATTATATTCACTTTTTGTACAATTATAACTCCTGGTGTGGCCAAAACAATTAACGCATTAGTTTTTTAAATTTACCGCCATCTATCAGGGCGAGAAGCGACGCGATGCCGGGGCACCCAATGAAATTGTGGCATGCACCACATGCGGTGGCAGCAACAGCCCGTGCACCCATTCGGCCAACAACGGCTGTGCCACGGAGGTGAGCCCCGTAACTATGATAAATCAATTAAAATATTCAATTTGAATAAATTCTAACTCGTGATTATTCTATTTCAGACATGCTTCGTTCAAGTGCGCAAGAAAGAGCCACCGCATCCGATTCGTGTGGCAAAGACGATCGATGTCATTGCTAGAATTACATTTCCAACAGCTTATGCCATATTTCTGATATTCTTTTTTGTACACTACAAAGGATTTTCGTAAAATTAAGCTAAAAGCAACCATTAAATGCAAATCAAACATCCAAAGAGCATGTGCTTTAAGAAAATGAATGCAAATGAACAAACCAAAAGGAGAAGAAAAAAAAAACATGCAAACCAAAAACAGCATAAAGAATTATTAAGTAATATTAAACTCTAGAGAAAATCACGCAAAATGTGAAAATAATATAATGGTTAATATGGAAGAATGCAGTTTTCTAAGTTCTTAAGGCCTTGCAAAAGTCATTTAACTTTAATGTAACAAAGGGAAACACAAAGTAATTTAATTAACAATTAATACACTATGAGAATAAAATAGCAAGACAAGTGATAAGAAAGAAATTAGTTAAAAATAATAATATTTAAATAAATGAGTTGTTAAACGATTTAAATTACTTACACATTTACACACGAATTATTTACCAAATAAGTTGTTAATATTTAAATATTTATGGGAATTACATTTATGCGAAATAGAAAAATACGAAAAGATTTTCGACTGCCTATTTTAACAACAAATAATAATTAAAAACAAAAATTGCTCGACGAATGCATAGACATTTAAATGAAAACGCAAATGTTTAGTATTAATTAATAATACTTAAACAAATTATAGAAACAAAAGTTATGCTGAAAGTATGTACCAAAATGAAACACCATCTAAAACAAAAAAAAGACCTAGCCTACTTAAAAAAAAAATATGAAAAACAAAATTCAACACGAAAAATCAGCTTTAACGCTTTATCTATGCCTAGTTAAAAGAAAGAACAAAATAAATGCCGAAACTCATATTTATACCATAGATGCATATATAAATGTTATATACATACAACAATTCTAGTCAAATATTATAAATTACTTAGTTGAAATGCCTCCGAATATGTCAAATTGTTATAATAATTTTATGTTGCTCAAAACAAAATATATTTTAGATCTGCTCCGAATTTAATTTTGTATACAATTCAGCAGTTTCTTCGGGTCAGATCTCGCTTTAGATAATATGGGTATAATTCAAAATTTGGTTATACATTTAAAATGTTTTGGATATTTCAGATTATTCAATTGCATTACATCTTTCGTTTTATAATTGTTTCGAATATTATTTTACAGTTTTGATTATCCGGAAAGAATATCGTAATTTTCAAATGTAATGAATTCATAAATAAGTCTAGGACTTTATTTAAATTCTAAACAGATACCTAATGTATGCTTTTTACTTGAAATGGAAAGCATATTGCACTGAACTGCATAAAATTTAGTTCAATTAGTTCATTTTAATTTGACTTATTAGCAGTAGTAAACTTTCATCACCTTTGTAGCAGCAGGAATTGGATACAACAATTTAATTGAGAAACATATCAATGCTAATAAAAAAAAAAATAAAGTCGTAATATAAAAACAAAAACAAAAACCAACACAAAAATAAAAACTCAAGAAGCTATGCCAACCCAACTATGAAAAAACGCCCAAGTATTTTAGATACAATTTATGTCGAAAGCAACTAATGCCCTGCGAAATTTGCATATAGAAGACCAAAACTTGACAAAAAATACACCTAAAAATATATTTAAAAACTAAAATTAAACTAAACCAAATCAAACCTTAAAATCTTGTGATAACCACAAAATCCAAAACAAAAAAAAAAACAAAAACGTAAAATCGAAAAAAAAATGTAACTAAAATATATATAAAACCTTTGCATACAAATTTATTCAATTTAATTAATTGAGCAGGTTAATGAGGGCCACCGTTATAAATTATTTAATGAAATATTTATTATATGACACAATAACAGAACGCATATATAAAGCTTTTTGCAATTTTTATATTTCTAGAACCGTAGATTTGTTGAATTATTAGGCTCCACTTTTGAATTTCGAATTCAAATCAATTCCACATTAAAAAATATTTATTGCATACTTTTTGGCGCTGCTTTTTAAATTCTTAACATAATCTGTAACATTAACATTTTATGTTAATCCAAAATGTGTGCTCGCCTTTTTTTTTGTAGATTTGTTTCGAACACGAAATTCAAAATAAAGCTATATACTACAAAACGCATACATATATAATTTTGCAAGCAAAAATATTTGAAGCTTTGCAGATTTTTCTCTCGTTTAAAACAAAATACCAGAAATAAAAATTATAAAAGAAAGACATGGACAATCTTTTTGCAATTAAAAATACATTTTTAAAAATTACAATATATTAAAAAAATGTTAATGCTTATTTAATAAATAATAAAACTATAAATGCAAATCAAATGCCCCCATGCTATGCAACAGTGAAAACCATAAAAATTAACCTCATTTTATGCGATTATTTCAGTTTATTATAATTTTAGAAGGGATCAAATTAGAAAGGCACTAGAAATAAATCTGTAGAATTCAGTGCCAATTAACGCAAGGAATGTACAAAATTAATGAGCTCGATTATGAAAGATATCACTTAAAATGTGTTTTTAAATCCGTTACAATTTTAATGTTTTATGTCAATGTTAATATACTAACAATTTAATTGTGCCTTCTTTAAATGATATTATTATACATAATAGTTACATTAGCTTAACTGGTTTCATGTGGTAACGAGAATTACCCAGCCATTTCAATGTATTTTGATTTAAACTTCATAAAACTTACTCAAAAAAATGCTTTATTAAATCTCAAAGACCACTAAAGAATATGGCAAATAATATTATATATAAAATATATTCAAAACAATGAAAATATTACTGATTAATGCGGGTTGGTCTAGAGATGTAGAACTATCGATAGAAGGCGCCATCGATACTCCGACGATAGTCAATTTTGAGCCATCGATAGTGTCGATAGTGCCACAGATTGTTCTCCACTTCTAGCTTGGTCCCATTTCTTTTTTCGAATCAAATCGAAGCAAAACAATACTTTTTGAATATGCTGAAAATTAATACATTTGAAATTTGTTGCAAACCAAAAAGTGTAGGGTTTATTTATTTTTTTATAAAATTAATTCGAAAATGAATGGAAAACTTTACAGCTCGCTGATAAAAATACCAAACTATTAAAGTAAGACAATTTAATTTGTGTTTACTCTGTGCCCATTCAAAACTGACTGATCTATGATACGCATTCATTTGCTATTCAAACCTTACTTATATTCAAATAAATTTGTAAAAATCAAGGTAAAAACAGTTCATGACAAATATTATTAATAGATTTAGTCGAAGTAATAAAGATTGTTCCATAATTTTTCGACCACTATTCTCAGTGAGTATCTCATTAATCCAATCCATGTGGTACCACACATTCGAATAAACTGAAGGCATATGAGTGTTGCCACACCCAAGACCATAAGTAACAACTCCGTAGAGCGTGAGGTCTTGAAGGAACGGATCTCCAGAATCACCAGGACATGGATCTTCGTCGCTCTCCACGAAATTGCCAGCGCATAACATTTCAGCCGAGAAATAGTTAATAACAGATTCACAAAACGATCGATTTCGCAACTTAACATCAACATAAAGTATTCTTGAAGCAAGAGCGCCACCCTAAGAGCAGTAGATAGATCAGACTAAATAAATAAATAATGCTTGACTGATTCAACCTCGTAAACGCGTCCCCAGCCCATCACTCTAAAAAGACTGCCTTCATTGGGAGGCTTCGATGGCAGCTTGATGAATCCCACATGTTTATTGTTTGATGGCAAAGATTCTGCCAACTTAATGAGCGCAATATTGTTTGTATTGTACAAAGTAAAGTTTGTGTGCACAAAGATCTTTTCGGCGGGCACATTTAAAGTGGCCCCAAGAATATGCTTAAGCCGATTTGGAGTTCCAGCAACTATCAATATCACTCTACTTCTATGCATAATCTTGCGTTTACTTTAAATTCACAATGAGAAATTCATAAATTTGATATAATACTTTAATACCCACTCCATCACGCAATGTCCGGCAGTTATCACAAATATCGGGGATATTATAGTGCCGCCACAGAAATGATTATCGCCAAAATATTTGTGCGGGGTTCGCGATCTAATTGAGACAACATATTTGGCTAATGTTCGATAAAATTCTTCATCAAAATTTGGAGTAGCGATTCGCTTCATACGATCTGATCTAACTGTTAGCTCCACACTTTGAGCTAAGCACAATAGAATCAATAAAAAGTATATTAACTTAAAAAAATGCATGACAAGTTTTAAAAGTATTAATTTCTGACACAAAAATACTGGATGATTGTCAATTTGAGGCTTAAACTTCTCTGAATTAAATAGGATTTCTTCAATTGTTAATAATTTAAACATTCTTTTAATGGGCGCAGAGTATAAGAAATAAAAGACAACGCGGGTATTTACATATATTTAATATTGACTTTAGTTGAAATAATATTTTAAATAAAATTAACTAATACATAAAATGATATTATATGAATAAATAAAGATCATAATCAAAATCTAATTAACAATGAGAAAGATAAATTGCCTAAAAGCAATTGGCTATAACGCTACAAATTCGATATACGACTAATGAATAATAATAATAAAAATAAGAACAGCTACAAAAATAATATTGAGACACACTTAAATTCTATAAAACTGTAAATAAAGTATTAACACAATGTAATAAGCCGAAAATAAATATTAACTAATTCTAAAAAAGGTCAAAAGCAGGTGGCTTTTTAACACATCAAAGGCATTAATAAATTATCTACACAAAAACAACTTAAAGAAAAAGCTTTATAAGCTGTAGTAACAGCAGATTGCAAAAGCAAAATGTAAATAAAGTAAATTAAGATTAAAATTCGTTAATTAATTTTATTAGCTAACACTAAAATAATTTCCTAAGTATTTATAATAATAAAAAAACACGATATACAATTACACAAATCTTTGCTAATTCTAAGTAATCTAAATATTCAAATATAAAAGAGAAGAAGAAAATACAAAATGTTTGCTTACTTAAATAATAATGTCACGAAAGCATTAGATATATATTTTAGGTTCCTCACTTCATCACAAAATAGAGTAGATTTCTAATAGATCAATTCAAATCTGACACCATTTAAAGATCGGCGCAAAGCAAGCAAAGTACATTTTTTTAAATCTCAAAAAAAAAAGAAGAAACACAGAATAACTACACAAACTTGAAACTTAAAATGAAACGAAATATGAAACACGCTGTAAATACACGAAAATGTCAAACAAGAACAACAACAACTAGTTATAAATAAATAATAATAATGAAAAGACAAGATGCAAAACAAAATAAGAAACCAGCAAGAACAGCTTCGCATTAATAAAGATCGTCCCAAAACAAAAATTGAACAAAAAAAATTATATATGGCCAATGTCTTTGACTTTTGTGAGGTTTTTGCTGCCTAATCATTAAAGGGCGCGCAACATTTTCAGGTCAATGCACACGCGACACAGCCGGCGGCATCTTAACGGCAAAGCAACCCCTAAAAATAAAAAAAACAGAGAAACAACCTGCCAACAGAACAGAACAGCGATCGAGAACAGCTTGCGCGATCTGCGCGCCTGAGGAAAACAGGTTCCTTAACCTGCCCGCTCTTAGTCCATATTTTTTTGGGAACAAGTGTTTTGGCCCGCGCAACAGCTTCCTTCCGCTTGGCGCAAACTGGACTCGACTCAACTGTGGCCTGTGGCTCTGCGTTGGAGACACAGACGCTGTGCTGATGTCTCGCTTCGTTGCGCTAGTTGATTTCTACACCTGCAGCTGCATCGCAGTTGGCACGAGGTAAAATGCAGGCAGCGGCACAACTATTTCAACTCGGTTCTGCAGTCTGTGACCCCGGCCGGCTCTTGTAATTATTTACTACCTATATAATGTTCGGTGTTGCTCTCTCGCTCTCACTTCCCTTTTAGCCACATTGTCTGCCCTTAATTGATGCTTGAATGAGTGTTGCACAGTGACGGGGCGGGTATCCCGTCAAAAAGACGTTACTTTTGGCCAACAGATCTGCAGCGCAGTACAAGTGACAGCAGCTAAAATTTGTGTGTCAGGGTCAACAATCGAACATGTGTGTGATCGAATATTTAACAAGCCAAAGAAGAGCTCCATACGCGCCTACAACAACATTGTATATATGTAAAATATGCTAATGTACTTTCCGTATTTAGAGTTAACCACCCGCTCACATAACTTCTGGATAAACGCAATCAACGCTGAGCAATCAACGTGCATAATAAAAACTCAATCATTACCTAAGCATAGAGCACAAAATTCTGTTTAACTGCAGTGCAATTAAGCTGTGCAGGTAACTCCCCTATCATTACAAAATTTCCATATGCGACACATGCAAACCAATTCAAGTGGCGCCACTCAAATGCATTAAGCCAAGAAGGGGGACGTGTCTACGTGTGTAAATAATAGGGCTAAAGTTGGCTAAGAAAGTCGTTAACACCCCCGCTTGCTCTGGCTTTAACCAACTTATATGCTACATATAAATATTATGATTTAAAGTGCTCCGAGTGCAGAGCTCTAATGGAATCAAGCAAATTATTTTAAGTGTACGTTGGTAATATTTTATTTCAGAATGCAAACTTCTAAGCTTTCTATAAGTTTATTAGATATAGTAGATAAATGAAATAATAATTTAATAGTAAACATGTCAAAAAGCTACAGTCGATTGTGCTCGACTGTGAGATACCCTCTATCAATTTTCAATAAAACTATATTCTACAAATATTCCAAAAATATACCGCAAAGATACACAAATATATCGAAGGCTTTATTTGGTATATTGATAATGTACTGTGCTTAAAATATACCATCAAGTACTAAATAAATAATCCATATTGTCAGCCAAGGTGAAAGCTTTATTTGGTATATTGATACAGTACTACATTTAAAATATACCATAAAGTCTTAAATATTCCGCATTGTCAAAGCCGTTAAGATCCGATTAAAGTAGACGTTTTATGCCATAGAAAAGAATTTTTTAAATAACTTTTACAATTTGCACCTGATCGCATCCAAATTGTCAGGAATTATAAGTATATATGTATCATTATTGTCTGTATCTTAAAAATTCCCTTGTTGTTTGATTTAATTTTGCTTGGTAATCTTGTGTTAATGATCAAAGCTTGATCAAAGCTAGCAATAAAAATAGAAAACAATGAGTTCTATCGGAGTGTTAGCTATGCCGAAGTTTAACTCTTTTGCGTAGCAACGTTTGTATTTAAATATAATATTGAAAGTTTACCAAAATAGCAAAAATTATGAGACATAAAACTCTTGAAAATAGTATTCATTCTGGTGCAGTTGCCGTTCGAAACAATCAATTTAATTGCAGCTAGACCAAAAATTAATCATATTTTGGAGAGTTTAGAGTCGCGACATTAAATTGTGCTTAGTGTCAGGCCGAAATGGGCGTGGCAATTAGTTGTTCATGTGTGCGCATTAAGTGCCCTCTGTCCAAAATCCAAATAAAAATTAATAACCAAGCATTTGCGAGCCGTAAAACTCAAGGTACAACACAGTCCCAAGGCAATTGTTAGTCCGATGCTCGTGTACTTTCCCACACATAGAAATGCATAGATGGGTATATACTATATAAGGTGTACAACAAAAAAAAAAAGAACTAAAACGACAAAGTCCTGCTTCCATTATTACCAAACATTATGTTTGTTTATTACGAGCCAACGTCGCCGGCTGAGACGGTGCCATATCGTGAAATCGCTGAACCGCAACGACGCAGCGGCAGGTACGACCTTATAGAGTATGTAGATGTAATACTCACCCCTAGATAACCCTGGCCAACATAAAGTTTCAGCAAATTAGTACAGGCTGCCCCATAACCTGCTGCCGAATCAATCATTTACATAATCGCAGCTCACAACTCGCAGCAAAGCGTCAAAATTTCACGCGCTCTGGCGAAATTGTTCTACCCAAAATTGACAACTTGCGTGTTTTTAATTGTAATACTTCTAAAGGGAGAAACAGGAGTAAAACTAGCCTACCAGAGCACTAAGGCCATTTAAATGTACGGGTGTAGTAAAAAAAAAAAATATTTAGTATATTAGATATGCCATATTTTCTTACATGAATTGCGAAATTTCGAATATCTGATCGAAACTGTATGTTTACTTATCTTCTTTAAAAGATGAATAAGGATCAGATATTGCATAATTCTTTAGTAAACTAGATATCTGCAAAACCGTGCTAAATATTTAGTATATAGTACATTATACGATACTATTTATTGAACAACTGAACAACTAAAATACACCCAATTTATTTGCTATTACAAATAATATAGATAGAATACATAAAAGTTTATAGAATATATGTATATGGATATTTACATACCAAAACTAGCGATGAAAAGCTCCACTAGATTAGGATATAATCAACCATTTCATGGACTACATTGCATACTCAATTGAGAATATGTTATTAAGCCAACAAAGGCTGTTCATAATTATAACTAATTTCTATTGGATTTACAGAAATGTTCAATTAAGTTCAATTAAGTCTAGATCAATCATCCAATCCACCAGGGACATAACTAATTACGATAAATAGCTTGCGCAGCCTGATTCAAATAAGTAGAAATATAGCTCAGGAATTGGATTACTCTTCAAGTATACACTGTGTATATAATATCTTCTCTAATGCTCAAGAAATCATAGTATATTAAAAAAAGTTTAATCTCACATTAAGCTTTAGTCATCGAGACCTCTTCAGCATTAAATTCACAGGTTCTTATTTACTTTCTAGCTTGGCTATTTTCATGCAAACTATATTCTTAACTTTGCCGTCCTGCAGCTAAACTTAGCTGTAGTTAGCCCTTTGGCCTCTAACCAATACATCTGTACTTGAGTTTCTATAAATATATAAATTAATTAAAATAGAATTCAGTTTTACTTTCTTAGCTGCAAGCAAGTCTTCCTCTATATTTTTTTTACATTCATATATCAAAGTGTTTTTTAAGCCAGCCAAAAATGCCGTTAGCAACAAAAGTACAACAATTTCATGTCATGAAAATGCTAAAGCAACAACAACAACGAGAAAAATCGAATCGAAAGGTGAATGCTGCCCATTAACAATAAAATATACAATACACGGCAGAAGTATTGGGAGTACGGGAGTTGGGTCCTGGCGGCAGAAAGAATTTTATGTACCGCGAGTTCTTTTTTTGTTGTAGTTGTTGTTGTTGCTGATGTATTTTTTATAGTAGTAGTTGTTGTTGTTGTTGCTGCACGTTATCAACAATCTCGTTTTACCAAATAACACAAAGTGCGCCCAGGCATTGGTATTGGTAAAATACTAGCAACAACAACACGCACATCGAGTGTGGAATAGGACTAGGGGTTAGCCGAGACACGCTATGAAAAAATACCGGAGGGGGCTACAAAAAAATGAGAAAAACTGCAATGTGGATGAGGGAGTGGTCGGTCGGTGTTTCGGTCTTCCAGTCTTTCTGTCTTTCTGTCTTTCGGTCGCTCGCTCGCTCGCATGTGGATCTGACTGTAAGTGGGAAATTGGTAGCACGGTTGGTGGTTGCTGCTGGTTGGCCAAAAGACGACGACAATGGGCCGCGGCAGTTGTTGTTAGCAGCTACTACCAACAACAACCGTTGATGATGACGGCAGCAACAGCACCTAACAACCCCTAGACTCTTGCTCTCTCTCTCCCTCTCTTTCTCACACTCTCACTTTGTATTTCTGTCTCACTATATGCATGTGCGTGTGTAAAGGTGTGTGTGTGTGTGTGTGTGTGTGTGCGTGAGTTGGTAGCTGCCTGGTTTTGCTTTAAAGTTTTGTGTGGTAGCAAATAAAATTTTAGTTAGTCACATGCCGTCGTCAAGGATACGCCGTCGTCGTCAGTCCTGTTTGTTGTGCATTAAACGCGCCTTCGCCAAGTTGTCACTGGCAACCAGCTAAAACTAAAGGACTAAAGGACTCTCTTACCCACACACACACACACAGAAACTCTGCCAATGTTTGCTAGCCTAGGCATTATTTGAATATGAACTGAACTGAACATTGCACTGGCTGAACAAGGACAACAGCTTAGCACCTTAGCCACCTGTCTAGATCTAGAAACGAAAATATTAGCAGTTTCCGGCTGCGCTGCCTGACGTCGACAATTCTGCCTCTGCCTCTGCCTCGGCCTCGGCCTCTGACGCTGACGTCAAGCAGCACGTTACAATAGCTGCAAATTCAAATTTGAACTTCAGTCAAGTGTCAAAGCTCAAAGGATTAACATGTCCTGCGGCTCTAGCATGACAGCTGGCCAACAGTTTAGTGATCAAGTGTAAAACCAGCCAACACTACACATGCAAATTAAACTACAAACAAGAAAAAAAAGAACACTGCCAACAAATTATAAACTAACAACCAAAAGACTTCAACGAGAAACTCTATCGATATTTGAGCAGCGATCAAGCAACAAAAAAAAAAAACTCCAAGGAAATCGGTTAAAACGGTAAGTCTAATCAACTAGTCGGTCAAATTGCAGTCCGTTGGGTTGTGCTTTTGGTAGAAGATCGTCGCTAATGCTGTTACTACCATTGTATCTTGGCACTGGGAGAATTCACAGTTGATTTTTGAATACTCTGTGGTTCTGCGGGTGCCAAAATCTAATGAGTCGGTAAAGAAACAACTTCAATACGATCATAAGTAGGTAACACGAAACTAGGGCAACATGTTAAAGCATGTTAAACGATGATAAATATTATAGAAAACTTGCAGCAATTTACCAGAAAATAAGCTTAAAATATAAGCAAAATCTTTTATATTCTGTAAGCATTGCTTAGAACGTAAAATTAATTTTAATTTCAAAAAGCAATCGCAATTTCAATGAAAGCAAATTATGAAAGACTGAAAAAATATTATTTCATGTATCGAAAATGTACTATATATGAAATACTCATTTTAGGAAAACTATTTTATTCATATTTATGTGGGGAAGGACTGTAGATTCTATTACCCATTTAATACCTTCATTTATCATACTTTAATATAACTTATATCTTATATGACATACCTCATTACAAACCTATGACAGTTATTTTTTCATATCTTTCTTTTTCACTTCAAATACCCTATGCAACAACTCGTTTAGATTTTTTTATACTTCAACATATAGTAGTATAATTATCTATACACATGCAACTGAATCTAAATTTAGCTGCATGTATTTTAAGCAGTAACACGCTTTTAACTGAAACTTACTTTGAAAAGATGTTAAAAATACATATTTAAAAACGTCATAGCTAGTAAGTAATTCAAATACATCGTAGCAATGAAATACCTGGAAAGACATTGAACTTTGATAGGCAAGCCGGCATAGTTTGTCCAGCAAGTTTTAAAGAATTTCTTGGAAAGTCTGAGAACCCCAACGCTCCTTCCATTAATTAATCATTTGATAGCTGCTGCACAACCCGCCCTACAACAATTAGTTGCACTTAAAACGTCAGCGCTGGGCGTTTAGATAATTGTCCTGTGTGAAAGTGTTGTCCAAAGGACCTTCTCCCACCACAACAACAAATTAAACTTTCATTTGAACTTATCTTGATTGGAAATTACATTTTTTTTTCTACGAATGCTTGCATGTTCAGTTTTGCCAAGTCCGACTTCGAGTTCGAGTAATCAAAGGCTTCATTGACATGTGTGAGCGGCACCTGAACTTTGTCGGGGGGGTGTAGAGAAAGAGGAGGGGAGCAGGGGAATAGGGAAACTCGTAGTCAGTCAGTGGCCGAACCGTGGGCGTGTCCCCTTGCATACGAAATCCCTTGCAGCAATGCCGCACTATAACTCATTTGCCTAATAGCTTTGAAGAGCCAAAGAAGGCGTGGATTGTTATGCAGTGGTCTGTCAATATGCAAGTGGAATGGGCGTCTACTATTAAATATTTACCAAATTTGAATATTTATTAACAATTAAGGGCAAGCAAGCAAAACCAACACATTCACAAGAACTCTACAATAACGAAATCGCAAAGAAATGTTCTGCTAACACGAATGAATTTTTCAAAAATAAATATATCGATTTTTTAAAATTGTTCTTCAACAGAACTGAGTTGAAATATTTAAAAATGTATTGTTTTTGTATTAATATTTAATTCATAAGTAGCGAAAGTAATATAGAGTTTCGATCCTAATCTGTTTATGTATTTATTTCACTGTTTAATTAAACTACTTAAAGAGTTTCTCGCTTACTACAACACCTGGTAAGACTCGATGTAGTTTTTACCACAAGTTTTACTGCCACGATATATAATTGGTGCTATTTGGCACGCTGCAGTTTACGCTGGCATAAATTTGCATTATTCCATAAGTCAAAACAGGCTGTGTTTTTCGCCTCTTCTTTTTTTTTGGCAAATAAAATTTGCATACAAAATGCAAGTCAACAGCTACAATTTATGCGGCCAAAATGGTCGAAAGAAACTGTCGAGTAGCAGACAGAGCTAAATAATGATAGAAACAAAGTTTTTTTGTGGGTAATTTTCTAGGAATTCGAGCACGGCAATTGGCCATCGGAAGGACAGGTGGGTTGAGTTTGCTTATGGCGAGGGTGTGTGTGGGCAGCTGGTGTCCATTGCACCACCAGGCAGTGACTATGCACTGTGAAACTTCGTGCATAATTTATTTAATCGTCGGCAACAAATCTAAATTGATCGTTAGACGTAGGCGGCCAAACAACCACCGACATCAACAACAGCTACAAAACACAAAAAAAAAACAACAATAACATGTCTAACAGCCTTTTTGCGTGTTTCGAAAAAGAAATCGAATCATATATATATGTATATTTGTACATATAAGGACCATATATTACAAGTGCCCATAGTAACAATTTTCACCCGCCTTTCATTTGCAGTGCCAATTAGTGTCACAATTCAGGCAACATGGCGCCTCAACAGCAACAGCAACTACAACAAAACTCCACATTCATCGATGATAATCTTGACACCTGTCCATCGCTATTGAATTTACCTGAAAGCCCCATACTGCCGACCAAACATCAGCATTATCAGCACCGCCAAAATCAAGACAATAATAACAACAACAACAACCATGAGAAGGGGAACGACAGAGGCAATAAGCCATGCGGCGAACGTCTAGTAGATGCAAAAGTGCCAACAGCCACAACTGCAACCCGCGGCTCTGCCCCACAGCCAGGGCAAAATCAACAACACGGCAGCAAGGCAGCAAACGGAAATGGCCAACACACGGCCGCCAGTCGACGGCATCGCCATCGCTCCATTTCCCTGTACGGCGTTAATAGCACTGTGGTAAGTGCCTCACACGTAACATGCCCCTGCCACAACGCACTCCCGCTCTCACTCCTTATCCCCCTCCATAGACTCGTGGGCTTCTAGTGAAATCAAACAAATCACCTAATTGGATAGCTAGCTGAAGCAAAATATTGTGTGTTGTGCTTAAGAACGTAGCATGTTTGACTTTGGTTGGTTGGGTTAGTCATCCATATAAGGTAAATGGAATGGGAGAATCCGTGTACAGTTAGGCCGTGTAGAAGTAAATCTAATGCTCACATACTTGGGGGCTATTATAAGCTGAAAATCAAATTGATTACCCCAAATCGCATTCGAATTGCAACTGCGACCTATGACGTCTTTGTAAAGTTTAGCAATGTCAACTCATTCAATGCTGCAATTTGGCAACAGCGCCTAGAGATAACGAGAAGCATATGTACATGAAGTTTAGCAACACACACATAAAATATCCACAAATTTCAATAAACTTTTTGAAAACTTCAGTACTGTTTAAGCAAAATACTTAATTAAAAAGCGCTGCAATTAGCTTATAGTATTCAACAAAGTAAGACCACCTAATATTGAAATTTGACAACATCGCACTTCGGTAACAGCGTTCAGAGCTAAAAAGAAGGCAACACGAAGTCTGACAACAACTATTTAAAAAAGGAACTTTTTACAAAAATTATAGGATTAGTAGCAAGAAAATATAAAAAATAAAAATGTTGTTTTAGTTCAATAGTTTCAAATAAATAACATGTAAATTTAAAGTACTAGTGAAATTCGGCAACATAGCAATATATAAACATACATATATCGGAGCCTTAAGCCACAATTTCACTGCAATAACATTGTGCGCACAAATAACTGGGTAATAACCATAGTTAGCAATTGCTTACAATGTCATAAAAACCGGTCGACTAATAAACCAATGCATTTGCCTTCTTCTACTTCCGGCACAAACAGGAACAGGGTCATAAGGAAATACCCATTTGGCTGGACGATGATGAGCCGCGTTATGTATCGGGCGTAACAAATAAAACGACATGCAATGACATAATCAAAGCGCTGATTGATGATGAGCTGAGTAATGGCAATGCCCACTATTGCAGTAACAACAATAATCAAGGTGAGTCAATATAGGAGATTTGCCGCCTATAGTTGGCACTTTTGGTATTTGCTTCTGTTTATACCCGCTACCCATAGGGTAGAAGGGTATTATAACTTTGTGCCGACAGGAAATGTATGTAACAGGAAGAAGGAGGCATCTCCGACCCTATAAAGTATATATATTCTTGATCAGCGTCAACAACCGAGACGATCTAGCCATGTCCGTCTGTCCGTCTGTGTGTCTGTGTGTCTGTGTGTCTGTCCGTCTGTCCGTCTGTCCGTCTGTCCGTCCGTCCGTATGAACACCTAGATCTCAGAGACTATAAGAGATAGAGCTCTATTTTTTTTTTTCGACAGCATTTGTTATGTTTGCACGCAGATCAAGTTTGTTTCAAATTTTTGCCACGCCCACTCCCGCCCCCGCAAATCAAAAAAATCGAATAACAAGCGTAATTTTAAAGCTAAAGCGAATTTTGATATATACAATAACTACTATAGTAGTTATGATTCCTGAAAATTTGGTTTCGATCAGATAAAAATTGTGGAAGTTATTAAAGAAATACTTTTGTATGGGCAAAAACGCCTACTTACTAGGGGTCTGAGTTGCTTTGGCCGACAATCTAGCACATTGTACAATGGTGTACTATATCGATATACCAAACATACCACTTGGTATATTCTTAGTATTTTTTAGTATATTTGCAGTAAATTCGGTATATTTTGAGAATAATACCGCAAAATATATTGCTTTTAATCAAATTGGGTAGCGGGTATCTCACAGTCGAGTACACTCGACTGTAGCTTTCTTACTTGTTTTTTTTTTTTTGATATTATTATCGACCAAAACTTTTATTTATTTATGTGTTTACAATTATTCGTATTTTTTGTTTTATTTTCGTTTCGTTTCGTTTCCCAAAAAAAAAAACAAAAAACAACACAAAAAACAAGATGGCGGCCATGGCACAGCAGCATCGCGTGACTACAGCGATTACGTTATAACGGAACGTTGGCGTGGTATCGAGCGCAGCTACGACGGCAACATGGCCATTTTACCTGTTTGGCGCGCTTGGAGTCGTGTGCACAATGAGGTAATATGCGACACAGCTCCCTCTTCCCCACCCCAACTCTCTCCCTTTTCCGCCTCCAACCAGCCCACCTGCCGTGCAAAAACTGGGCCCAAGGCAACAACAAAAGTCGACACTGATTGCATAATAAGCGTTTGTTTCTATTTTTTTCTGTTTTTGTGTCCTGTTCGTCCGACTGGCGCCGCACGCAAGTCAAGAAATGTGAAATTCATGTTCCGTAGCTTCGACCTCCCCGACCCCTTTCTTTCACAAGTCACGCCTTCACATACAAGATACATTATATATATGTATGTATATATTATGTATGTATAGCATATGTACAAAATATACCATCGAGCGTATGCTCGATTTGACTCGATTATGCGTCGCCGTTTTCCATTATTTTAGTTTAGTTTTTCATGACGCACGAAATGAAATCAATTTGCCTATTGATTTTTATATTAAAGTTAATGTTTTGTTTTTGTATTTTTTTTCCTACTTTTCCCCCTAATTTGTTATTGCGTGCACTAGTTTTTATCTGTAGTCCCAGCGATCATTAATTTTATTTTGCTTTTTTGGCCTAATAGCATTTTAATTGACATTGTTGTCACGATAAAAAAAGAGTTGCGTAAGAATGATCAAATATTTAAGACTCCCTAAGGATAACTAAAGATATCATAAATCATTTTTGTATTTGTGTACAATAGTTTTAACGTCTTTTATTTTAATATATTTGCAGCTGCGTCTCTCACTCAAGCATCGTCGAGAGCTCACAGAACCTCCACAGCTGCAGCTAATGCAACTTGCCCCAACCGTTCCTACGCATAATTTCTCTTTGCTCAAGTGGTTTAAAAAACTTTTACATCGAAGCGACAAGAAGAAAAAAGCGAAGACCAAGGTTGCCAACACGCCAGCCAAGACAACGAAAGATAAACGTTTACTGGCCAAGGGGCAGCAGGAAATACCTGATGAACTGCTCTTGATATTGCTGCCCGATCAGCATTACGATGCAACCACGGAAGTCAATCGTCAGGCCAAGGCCAAACTATACAAATTAGCCGAATCTCGTGCAACGCAACGGAAACGCCAACGTCAAAGCCGACGCACTCGTCACGAACCGATTGCCCCAACCGAATCGATTGTGAACAACAATTGCATACGACGGCGACGCAAGGATGTCCCACTGCGTAATAGTGTGCGCAACAAGTTGGCAGCCCTGCACGCTGATATGAATGTGATGTATGAAAGAGAATATAATCTGACGCGACAGCTATCGGAAAAGTGCAAGCAATACAAGATGTACAACGAGCAATACATATCGCCGGAAATGGAGGTATCAGTGGGTCAACTGCAGCGTAATATTGAAGCTTATGCGGAGGATATTATAAAAACTGAACACGAACTGCTCGAACTGAAGATCGAAATCAAACATGACATTTCGCTTATCAATAATCTCAAGCGCATGACCCTTGAAGCAGAGTCACCTGCGAAAATAAAAACAAAACACAATGCAGTTGAAGAAGTGAAGAAAAAGGAGACGATGTCGACGGCAGAAGAAACACCTCAAGTTGCTAAAAATGTACATGAAATGCAATTCGTTGATAATATTTATGAGTTTTGCGACAATAATGCAAGCATGTTAGTTTAGTTGTAATCCATTTTGTTAAGTTTTAAGCAATAAAGCCATTTTTTAATACAAATTCAGTTTTCTTTCATTTTTGTCTATTCCTTTGGCACCCCTTAGTGTCTCGACGGGAATTGTGAAGTTGAATATGCAGTCTATTTCATTTTAATGAAAGCCGCCAACAAGATTATGTTTAAGCTAGAAACTTACCTGTTTTCGGTGCATTTTTAATATTAATAATCCATTTAAAAGTGTAAAAACATTCATTAACATACGTATATGCGCGAAGCACTTTTGCTGGCGTGATTGATATTTACAAATTTACATATTTTAAGAAATTACTACATAATACCTATTCGCTTTAACATATTAAAAACCGGCACTGTGCGATGGAATATCAATAAATGGCAATAACAAAATTGAAGCACATTTAACAAAAATATTTCACATAAAAAACTAAAACAAAAATTTAAACGAAAATTACGTTTTGACGAAAATATATTTTTGGCGCTGCTTTTGATCAATGTGGCCGTAACAACTAACGGAATTACGCAGCCCTGGAAGTCATCCAATGGTACAGTTCGGAGCCATTGCTGCTGCCACATTTCGTCAGCATTGAATTGTTTATAAAATAAAAAAAATGTTTAAAGCAAAAATGACATGTATATTTTTATTAAATACGAAAAACCTTTCATCTGAATCTTCGTTTCATTCGAAATTTGGTATTTTTCTATGTAAGAAGCTCCTCTTAAAAATACTATTTGCGGTCACATTCCAATTCAATGTTAAATTGAGTCATACGATATAAATTTGTTTACATTTTGAGTTTGACAAACTATTTATTTATTTGATGAAATTTCATTGGTTAAAGTGTTTTTGCGTTGTTTTTTAAATATTATTTTTATCGCTAATCGATTTTTATGGTATTATCGATTAATATCGAATCGATTTCTGATCTACCTACAACACTTAACACAACAAAGGCATAAAAGGCCACATAGAATTCGTAATAATACAAAAAATACAGAAACTACGCCACGGAAATTCAACTCTAAACAAATAATCAACAATTTCGGGTATCAAAAAAATACACGTTTCGGCAAGCAACCGCAAAACAAATCTCGAAGCTTTGGCAGCAATTGCATTTCTATTGGTAAATTAGGTAAGGCTGAGAGAGAACGTGGTCGTTGAATTTGCAGTCAAAAACGTGCTAAAAAGTGCTTCGTGGGGTTGGTAGTGGGGGTGGGGGAGTGTCTTTGGAATCACAAGCAAGAAGTTGCGTGCGCGGCAATATTATGATGGCCACTTTAACTAGCTGCTGCATATCAATGTTTGTATGTACATATGTACATATGATTAGAGAGGCACTAATGCGCTGCCATTTCCTGTATCTTTTTTTTTTGCAAGAGCGAAAGAGAAAGTTCAGACGTTGCTACTAATGGCTTCTGCAACTGTCAAACGACTTTGAGTTGTTGCTGTTGTTGTTGCCGTGAAATACCGTTTAAGCAATAGCAAAAATAAATATCCAACGTCAACACATACGCAAGTTAATGAAAATAAATCAAATCATAGATTAATTTGTTGTTGTGTTCGTCCGACGTGCGGTTCAATTGATAAGTGAAGTTCTTAAGTGCCAGCAAACAAATTTATTCAACTCATATTCCAACAGCCCCCACAACAACCACAAGTACAACACCCCAGCAGCAAATCTAAAATGGCACGCGGTCACCAGAAAATTCAATCGCAAGCGAAGGCGGCCGAGAAGCAGGCGAAGATGAAGAAGCAGCAGGGTCACAGTGCCAATGATCAAAAGAAGGCGGCCCAAAAGGCGCTTGTGCATGTGTGTGTGCTGTGCAAGGTAAACTTCAATTAATAAGTAATAATGGATTAAATCAATAACTTAAGTTAATTTCTATTTATAGTCGCAAATGCCGGATCCCAAGACTTATAAGCAGCATTTCGAGAACAAGCATCCGAAGAATGATATGCCCGAGGAGCTGAAAGACTTGTAACTTGTGCCGGTGGCAAAATACAATAAATTAATACATTACATACAATTTAAATATATATAGAGGAAATGCAAAATAATTGAATTCAAATTAATGAAGGAAATATCAACTAAATGACGAGTTGCCTACCACTACGATATATAACAGTAATATTAATAACTCTTGCAACAATAAAAATGTAAACAATCAACATACACATTTTTTCTGGATTCAAAACGCAAGCTGAATTTTTTATAACAACATGAAAATCGTAACCACATTCTTTTGCATTGCCAGCAGTAATTTGTTTATAAAGTGGCAAAATGACAACACAACACAATAATAATAATAATAACAAATAGCCATAGCCTTAATACATTATTATTTAATCTGGTATTTGACTTTCTCTGCCGCCACAAACATTATTATTATTACATTTTGCGTTTATAAACAATTCGTATATATATTTTATAGTTTTATACATTTCATGCATGAGCTAAAAAAGAAACTAAAACGACAAAAAAAAAATGAGAAAATGCGTTTTTTGTACTATACAAAATCTAATGTAAATGAGAATTTATAAATACAATAAAAAAATTGGAAAATTGTTAAGTAAACTGCGTCAAATGGTAAAAAAAAATAACTTAAATGTTTATTTAACGCCTTCCGTTAGCTGCATAAAAACCAAATCTTCGCGCGCTGGAAAATCTGTTAAGACCGTGATGCCAATATTATTATCTGCCAAGTTGGGTGTATCCTCATGGTAGCCAAACCAATAGATTATGATGCCAGGACCAAAGCTGCATGGTAATAATAGTTGGAATAATCATTTCATTTGTGCGGTATGAATGTGATTATGGAACTTACCGATTGCAGTAGCTTTGCAGCTGCTGTTGTATGTTCTTCTTATGGCTTCTGGGATCCCCGAAATTTGCCTTGCTCTCAATCCAATTCACCACGGAGTCCTTGTAGAGGAATGGGAAAATCATTTTGATGTCCGGCGTCTTGTCGTAACCCATGCGTCGCAAATCTTGCTCATCGTAGAAATGTATGCCCACCTCCTTGGCAAGTGTTTTCAGCTTAACCTCGTACTCCTCGCCGATAATGCGACGCCGCAGATCCGTCAGCGGTCCCTCTTGGTTATCACTGTAGAGGCATTGTTGGACGTTAGCTGCCAAGCGGGGATCTTGTATTAAATGTGGATGCTTTAGGAGGCGATAAACATGCGATCGCTGCGTCAGGTCGTATTTTTCCTGTAGCAAGATGCGGCACAGGGCAATAGGACTTATGTTCTCCAAGGAGGCCATCCGAATCAGCAGTGCATTATCATTATATAGATGACATTGCTCCTCATAGCTATAACGAAAGGTAGAGTTAGCAATGTAAAATAAAGGATTTGTTAAGTGTCGCTTTGCTTACGTCTGTAGCAGCTTCTTGGAGCGCTGTTCAAGACGCCAATGCTGCCCACGGTGTTTGTTAAACATTTCGGATTGAAGAATACAAATCAAGGCAAGCGGCTCGACATCCACAAAGAAGCGATTCACCATTTCCAATTCGCAGTCTATTGCCAGGCCGCCGTGATAGCCATTGATAAATTGACAAATTCGCGTGTATTCCACGTTCGTTAAAATCTTTTTTTTGGCCGCATTATGGCTACTAGCTATTGTGTTTTTGGCCATTATTTGAAAAATTTAAATTTAAACTTAGTCTAATCAGCTGGCAGTGTTGTTGTGTATAAGCAGTGTGACCGTGTAACAAAAACCAAAATAACACTAAAGAAATAACAACTATCACAATATTATTGTTTTTAGCCCCCACGATCAAAAAACCTTTACTAACACTTCAAAATGAAATCTCGCCAATTTTTCTACGATCAGGGTTTGGGAATAGTTCAATAAACTTGAAATAGAAAAAAATAGAATATTTGAAACGCCTGTTATTAATAGCCTCTTTCCACCGCTCGGTTTTCTTTGGTTTTCTTTGGTTTTTTCACGTTCAGGCCGAATGTTACGTTCGCCCCATGTAAAAACCCATAAGAAAAAAAAGTCGGTTTTTCTACGTTCGCGAGCTACGTAGAAATAGCGAACGCACTTTTTGGGTAATTATGCGATATTTTGATCGATATGACAACGAAAAAGAGGTCACCACTAAACAAACAGCTGACATTTAAGTGCGCCAAGGTATGAAAATAGAAAAATAAAAATTTGATTTTGCTTTTTAAAGCAAATTTTTTAAATTTTAGATGAGCCAAAAAACTCGAAAGCCGTCAATATTGTGGACTGGCATCCACGAGGCTATGTTTTTCGAGATATGGGAGGAGAAATGTAGTTTTTTTTTTGGCCAATCCACGAAGGCGCTCCACAAGGATGCCAAACTCCTCGTTATTAATTTAAAAATTATCTTTAAAAAAATTCGCTATTTCCAGGAATATCGCGATCGCAAAAACACCCATGCCGTTGCTAAAAGTAAATGTATTTATGTAAATATTACATTGCTGCAAGCAATTCTTTTCTTTACTATTGGCAATCACCTATTCTTCCTTCACTTCGTTAAAATCCTCATAAAAATCCTGCAATTAAAGAAAATATTCCATTTTAAAATGCGCGTGCTGTTTTTTTAATTGTTCGCCAACTCGTGATTACATTTGAACAGCTGATATTTCAGAGCGGCCATATTGAAAAATTTACCGTTGCCCATATTTCTCGGTTCGTGCAGATGGAAACCCCGAAACGGGACTTTAAAAAACGTAGAAAAACTGAGTGAGGTGGAAAGAGGCTATAAATATCTATTTTGAATCGTATGTGTGCATATTATCGTACAGAAAAAATATCGATATTCTGCTGTAGAATCGATAAGCAATTAACATATGTTCTGCCTATCGACTGTGATAGTGTGGCAACTCGGTCAGTTGCTAAACAAAACCAAGGTAAAAAAAAGTGTCTCGCAGACACGTCAGAATTCCATTAAATTTTAGTACTAAAGTTATTTACACAACTGTCTTATTGTCTTAACAAATCAATCTGAAGTGAGAGCTCATCGTAACACGTGCAACAATGAAGTGTCAGGTGGCGAGTGTCGTGCTGGCGTTTGCCTTGTTGATTGTGGCAACAGCTTTGCCTGTGACGCAAAACAAAAAGGAGGAAAAATCAGCGGAACATAGCAGCACACCTGCCCCCGCCGACGTGGAAACGGCCCTGGAGTATGAGAGGTATTTGCGTGAAGTGGTCGAAGCCCTGGAGGCTGATCCCGATTTTCGCAAAAAGCTCGATAAGGCGCCCGAAGCAGACATACGTGTAAGCTGAGTTTGTTTATGTATTTCCCCCTTTACCCTGCCTAAAATTAAACGATAACTATTTGCGCAATCTAGAGTGGCAAAATCGCACAAGAGCTGGACTATGTGAATCATCATGTGCGCACCAAGTTGGACGAGATAAAACGCCGCGAACTGGAGCGATTGCGTGAATTGGCCAACAAGGCCTTCGAACTAAGCAACGACATCGATCGCGAGCATTTGAAAGTGCCACAACATTTGGATCATGGCAATGAGCACACATTCGAAATCGAAGATTTGCGCAAACTGATACAGAAAACGTCCGATGACTTGGCCGAAGCGGATCGCAAGCGACGTGGCGAATTCAAAGAGTACGAAATGCAAAAAGAATTCGAACGTGAGGCACAGAAAAAGGAAATGGACGAGGAGTCACGCAAGAAATTCGAGGCTGAGATCAAGGCAAACGAAGCGAAGCACAAGCAACACGAGAAGATCCACCATCCTGGCAACAAGGCACAACTAGAGGAGGTCTGGGAGAAACAGGATCATATGGAAAAAGACGATTTCAATCCGAAAACATTCTTTTCCATTCACGACGTGGACAGCAACGGTTACTGGGACGAGGCGGAAGTGAAGGCATTGTTTGTCAAGGAACTGGACAAGGTGTACAACAGCAATCTTCCCGAAGATGATATGCGCGAGCGTGCCGAGGAAATGGAGCGCATGCGTGAGCATTACTTCCAGGTATAAAATCATTAAAGTTTACAATCATAAAACTTTACTAATAAGTTTTTCCGTTTAGGAGACGGACACTAATCACGATGGTCTCATCAGCATCGATGAGTTCATGCAGCAGACAGCCAAGGAGGAATTCCAACGTGACCCCGAATGGGAAACCATCGATCAGCAGCAGCAATATACGCACGAGGAGTATCTGGAATTTGAGCGTCGTCGTCAAGAGGAAGTGCAGCGTATGATTGCCCAGGGACAATTGCCTCCACATCCCAACATGCCGCAAGGCTACTATGCTGCTCCTCCGCCAGGTGGTGTTGCCTACCAACAGCCGCCGCCAGCTGGTGCTCAACTGCACTACCAGCAACCGGATCAATTGCATCTGCAGCAGCAGCAACAGTACGCCCACCAGCAGCAGCAATACGCGCAACACCAGCAGCAGCAGCAACAGTTTGCCCAGCAGTATCAGCAGCAGCAATACGGACAGCCGCAGCCCGTGCAATTGAATCCCAATCAGGTTTATCAGCATGCCGGACAAATACCAGCGCAACAGCAGCCCGTGTATCAGCAGCAGCCAATACAACAGCAGCAACTTGTGCAACAGCAACAACAGCCTGTGCAGCAACAACAACAGCCTGTACAGCAGCAACAACCTGTGCAGCAGCAACAGCAGCCTGTGCAACAGCAACAACAACCTGTGCAGCAACAACAACAGCAGCCTGTGCAACAGCAACAACCTGTGCAACAACTCAACAACCAAACCCCGCCTCCTGTGCAAAACCAACAGTTGCCCGTACAGCAGCAACAACAGCAGCAGCAACAACAACCACAACCTGTACCACAACAACAAGCTCAACAACCTCAGCAACAGCAACCACAAGCGCAGAAACACTAAACGGAACATTCCTTTTCACGGGCTATATGTTTTTGTGCTATACGAAAAACAAATCTAAATTATCGATGACTGAAAATAGCAAACAGGAAATTTATCTAATCTCAAAATATATATGTATATTTTCTTTTATATATATGCATATTCGCATATGATATAAATTGATCAATGTTTAATAACAATTAATTGGCTGTCGGAGATTGTCGCATTGTCTTTCCATTGCCGCATTTTTTTGATACTTTTCCCACTTTTCTATATAGTAACTACTTTCCGCTCTTTTTTTACACACATCTTTTTGTACATAAATCAAATTAATTTATTGCAGAAAATAAAATTTGTGTAGTAAATTATGTATTCACTGTTTTGTTTTGATATTATCGAATTAATTAATGACCAATTTGATTGTTCGCTATCATCTTATACTTTATAGTTGACGTTCGAACTTCGAGCTTGACATCTGTTTTGTTTTCCCCGTAGAACACTTTTATAAAAAAAAGAACACAGTGTCATGGTTTATATTATTTTTATTTACTTGTTCAAAATTCACTCAAAATGAATATTTATTTTCGAAAATAAATATTATAGCTCAATTTATAAATACTCAAGTCTGAGAATTCTGGAACGGTTAGAGTTAGTGTAATTCCACTTTTTATTTGTTTTTGGATAGATACTGCATATGGTTCTTACAAAAAAAATCATACCGTTCTATATATGTAATTAAGTTACAGTAGTAAAATAAGATTGGGAGCGTAAGAGTATTTTTATAGTCCAGAAGAGGAAGCACTTAAAGCTAGCAATAAATCAATTATGTTAATTAATCGTGTTATAAATTCGTTTACAAAAGTCGTAAAATTAATTTCTACTTGGGTTAAAGCTGTCTTACGGGAGACGATATATTAGGCGTTAGGCGACTTAGCTTACACAAAGGCAAATTCAGATGGTTAAGCTACTAATAATGATTATCGTGTGGAGAATATTAAATAATATATTGATGTCTTAATTATAGAGTGGGATTAATGCAATGCAACTAACTTAATATGTAGGATATGCATGAGATGAGTAAATGATGCATGATGCAACAGTTCCAATTATCGAATAGACGAAAACCAATTTAGTTGTAACCGATTTTTAGTTTTTATTTAGAAAAATTCGTTTGTTTGTTTGTTTTTGTTGTTGTTTTGGCAACTAAAAAAACTAAATTACATATGTGGGATAGATAATATTTATTATAGCACAGTAATACAATGCACCAGACGACGAGAGTTAGGTGCCCTTTTTCTTTTTAATAACTATATAGCAAAATCCATATAACAATTTTGATATAGGTGTATAGTTATAGTTAATAGACAAGAGTACAGTACACTGAATATTGCTGTAGTGTATATTGTTAATGTTGTACTGTTCTATTCTGATCTGATCTGTATTTCGAATTTGTAACATTTTCTTGTTTTTCTTACTTTTATAGTTGTAGACTTATCATAATACATAATAGTGTATTTTATCAGTTATAGTAGTTTGGTTTCCTGTGGTCGAGCCACTGAGCAGTTGCTTATATTTATAATGATTTCGTATGTATACTAGTAATATTAATATTATTATTTATTCGATTCGCTTACGTATGCAGCACTTTCCTGTAACCGCAACAAATAACGTTTATAGAATTTCGTTTTGTTTTCTGCTACTTGGCATGTTTTACAAAAATATACACCAATTGTTCTCATCCAATTATTACGGTTATCAGATATCAGTTATTATTATTATAATTATTACAATGCATTTTAACATGGATCATTTCTTTCGTTTAAGGCAAAGTGTGTCTTGTTGTTGTTGTTTTGTTGTTAACTAAATGCAAAAATAGTTTAATGTTTAACATAAATGCTATTGTCTAAATCAACAGACAGAGCGACAATAAATCTAGGAGACTACTACATAAAAGAAGAGAGAGCACAAAACAGAAATAGAAATTGTGACAGAAATTATAAACAATTTGAGAAGTTTAGTAACAAGTTTTCAATAAGTTCTATTGTTTGTTCACTGTGGGGCGGGCGTTTCTTTTCTATTAGTTTAATTTGTTAATTGTTGTCTTGGTTTAGCAGCTTTTTGATTTACTTGTGATCAACGCCTCACAATGCTGGAAGGTCGCGGCAAGCCGCTGCGTTTCACTTGCGTCGGTGGCCTCAATCCCGATGGCTTTGGTATGCCCGTTGCTCCGGTTGTCACCTGTGTCAGCTTCGAGCTTAGCACCTGCGTGTCGAAGTTCTGATTTAGCTTGGTCTCTTTACCATACAAACTGCCACGCGACGATGCCGACGAGAGACTCTGCAAAGAACACGAAGAGTAAATTAGTTTTAATGAAGTTTGAATTGGCGCTCCAAGTATTTTAAACACCAACTCACCTCGGGTGTCTCAGATTCTCCTGCTGCTCGCATGCTCAGACTATAATAACCGGAAGAAGGACGCGCCAGTCCATTGCCCACTGCTCGCTTTGCTCCCGCCGTTGACGGCGCACGCAATCCGCTCACTAACTTGGGCACTTTGAATACCGATGTGTCATCCTGCTGTGCATGATTGATTTAGATTTAGAATGTTATTTAACATCAAATCTGCCAGCAAACTCACCTCTTGCTGCTGCGCTGCCCTCGGGCCGCTCATCAGTCGGTTCTGGCTTTGAACGCCGGGCCGTCGCAGTGCGCCGCCTAAACTGGGACGAGGTGCTAGAGACGCTGCACCGGGTCCGACGATGCCGCTAATGTTGGAGGACAAGTTGTGGAACGACTTGGATTTAATGCCCATGGGACTCTTAAGCTCCCCCGGTTTTGCGCCCGTCGTCGCTGCGCTTGCTGCTCCAGCTCCAGTTGCTCCCATTGTGGGGCCATTTAATCCTGCACCCGCTGAAGTCGCCTTGCTGACCGTTGTAAACTTTTGCAGTCCACTAATGTAGCGTGGTCGGGAAAGCGATCGTGCTCCTTGGCTGGAAGATTCGTTTGCTGGAGTCTCAGTTACCTGCTGCTGCTGTCGCTGGCGCATGAGCAGCGACTTCTCCTTGGGCTTCTTGTAGGTCAAATAGTTGTTGCTGGCGCTGACGGAGGAGGAGGAGCTGCTGCTCTCACCAATGGCAGACTGATCGCGTCGCGAAAGTCGGCCCGGTGGAGATGTCTGACGATGCTGCTCAACTGGCTCCGGCATCACCATTTGCGGCGGTTCCAGCGTCTCATCGTCGTCTATACAAGGCACTACAATGTGGTTGTCCAGCTGCTCGTCGCGTGCACGCATTTCCTTCGTTATCTTGATGGTCTTGAAACGCTCACGATCTCGCTCCCGTCGCTCGGTCAGCTTATAGCTGGACGCTTCAGTCTCAACAGCAACAGCACATTGCTCCTGCTCCTTTTCCGGCTGCTGTTCAGCCTCTGGCTCTTCTGATTCCTGCAGCGGCGTGCAGGCCTCCGATGTGTTGGCCGCCGTTTCATCGTCGCGACGATGCACAATGAAGGAGGTGGAATTGCAGCTGCTGCCGCCGCTGACATTGCTGTCATGCATGGCGCTCAGATTTACGTCATCGTAGAGGCGACTGCGTCGACTAAGCAATCGCTCACCGCTGCCGCTAGCGCTCGACTGACTCTGGTTGTGACTGTGACTCAGAAGCTGTGTCTGATGCATTGACGGCGGCGTCACATGCTGCACATAATCCTCCTCCAACAGCGCTTCACTGTGCGTGGCATGATGATGATGATGATGACTATGATGCAGCTGTTGCTGCGACGGTTGATGCTGCTCCTCGTCTCTGTTGAAGCGCCGCTTAATGCTGTCCAACGATTTCTGCATTTTAATCTGTTCCGCATTCAGTGAATTTATTTTGCCCAGCTCAGCGAGCATGTTCTCAAACTGTTCCTCATCGCCCTGCTGTGCCAACATCTCCACTTCCGCCTCGGCCAGATCGAGTATGCACTGCATTTGCTTCTGCTCCTCGGTCATGTTGTACGTGGCGTCCAAAGCTGGCTGCTCGATCTGATCCAGCAGCTCCATTGTCGCCGCCTCCAATTGCAGATCCTTCATCATGGCCGTTGGCTGCTCGTACGTGTTATTTAACTGCGGTTGTGGCTGAAAATGTCGTCCTCGCTGTGGCGTCGTGTGGCTCACAATGGGCGATATGTTATCGATCTCTCCGCGCTCCTTGAGCTTGGGCGTATAGCTCAACTGTTTGTTATTGTTATTATTATTATGGTTGATATTGTTATTGTTGTTATTATTGTGATTTTTATTGAGGTTGTAGAGCTGCAAGCGCGAGCCTGTTGTGGTGGTCAACGGCGTCGATTCCATTTGCAGCGTGGACAGCGATTTCTCAACGTTCTCGGGCGTCTCACAACGCAAAGCTTCGGGTGTGTCACTGAGTTCGGTGTACGTGGTGTTCACCTGGCGTCCCGCCAGCAACAGCGTCTCATTGAGGGGCAGCGCCTGCGGTCTCTTAAATGTGGCATTCGCCTCTATTTCGCACATCGAATCCGCTGTCGTTGGCGTTGTTAAGCTGTCCACCAGACTGAATGTGGTGTCTCCAATCATATCCTCGCTCAGCAACAAACTACTGCGCAACTGCTGCTGTTGGAACTGCAACTGTTGCTGCTGCTGCAAGTACTGTGTATGTTGTTGCAACTGCAGTTCGTTGCCCGTGGAAACGCTGTCGGTGCTGTTGTCCATGGTGCTGCAACCTGAGGCAGTTTTGCTTAGAGTCGTCAGCGATATGTCATCGATTTGGCCAATGTGCGAGTCCTTGATCAAGGTGCCGTCACCGGACATCGTCAACGATTCGAGCGCCTTACGATCTCGGATCATATCGCTCAACGTATACACATCAGCCTCATTGGTCAGCGTTGTGGTCGTCGTTAGATTGAGTTGCGTTGTCGCCTCTATTGTTTCCTCGTTGGGATCCAAACTGTTGGTCGATTGCAGAAAATTGAGATTGGTAAAGTCAGCGGAACTGATGAGCGAGTTGTTCATGTGCTCGTTGTTCATCGATGAACAGATCGATGACGGCGGCGATGTGTCCTGCAGAAACGATTTGTGCATCGTCGTAACAAGGCCGCCGATCTCCAAGCTGAGCATGCCAGATGTTGTTGCATTCTAAAAATAAGGAATTCAGATTAATGTTTGATTCCTATTGATATATTAATTCTATGTTTACATTGCTGCCTTTGCTTAGAACCATCAAAACTGTTGAAACTTACTTGTCTCAGTAAAAGTAGTTTAGAGACTATCAAACTATATTTGAAACTTATAAATTGCTAAAGACATTTCAACCCACAATAGATTTTTCAAAGTTTAAACAAAAAGTGGCTAAATTGCAAAGCTAAAGGTAATCAATAAAAGAAAACAATTGTAATGATAAATTGGCCTTAATTGTGACTGTTAATTAAACTTTTCACTATGAAAGTAAGATTGCGTAGGCTGCTTTTCTGAACAATGGCGATATCTCCTCCCAATATTCACGATATATCTTAGCCTTTATATGAATTCAACATATTCATATGACAACCAATTGTCAAAAACAGCAATGTACAACAAAATTAATAACATTTTTTACTCACGAATTGTGTCTCCAGATTTGTTGCCGCCTGTGATCTGCGCTTTGGTCTGGTGAAGGTCTTCGAATTGTGTTTGTAGGCTTCATAAACGAATACAAATGATTTAAATTAATTGATTATTTAAAAACAAAAATGAAAAAAATAAATGACAGTCTTCTTCAATACTGTTTGTGGTTTAAATGTGTGTGTGTTTGGATGTGGTTGTGTGTGCTGTTGGCGAGCTGCTTTTAGAAATCATCGAGCAGATCATCCTCATTGATGGTCAACAGCATCTCATCATCGGAAAAAAGCAGAGTGTCATCCAGTTCACTCTCACCGGTGCTTCTGGCCATCGTCACGCTTACAGCCTGCGGAATTGGTTTGGATGAGATACTTGGAGGTTGCACTTCAGGCTTCTTCAACGGCACCAGCTTTGGCATTAATCTTTTTTCTGAGATGCTTGCAGGTTGCTTTAGCGGCACCAGCGCCGGCATCTGCTCATCATCCACAGTCATTGATATCTCGGTCTCCAAATTCAATTTGGGCAATAAGTTGTTTATGCACTCCATTTGCTTTTCCATGGGAACTTCCGTTGTTGGACTCCCATCATCATCCTTATTGAGACCACGCAATCGCAGACTGTCACGAACTATGCTCCAATGATTGCCCTGAGCTCCTGAAGGTTGCAGAACAAAGACACGCATATAGTTGCCCAACTGCCAGTCGGAGTTGTGGGTGCGCTCTTTGTGGCAACCGCTCATGGCAAAGATGCGCTTCTCCTGCGTAAACACATACACATAGAATTGGGCAGCCTTCACATCAATGTGCAGTTCGGGCAGCGCACAGATCGCCTTCACCGTCGTCTTCCGTCCATAGAACAACTTGTCGCAAGCGGCGCCTGGCTGCTGATTACTTCCACGTAGCTTCGGCAGCGACAATGTTAGCATGGCATTAGCTGCATAGTAATGCTCCAGCTTCTCGCGGCGCTCCTTGCCATTGAACATGGCATAGTAACCGTTGGCGAATTGCAGACAAAAGTAACGTCCATTGCTATTGGCGCCGCAATAGCGCTCGGCAAGCGGTCGCTGAATGTTGTCCAATTTGGGCTTCTTCTCGTGCACACTGGGATGGCAATGAATATGCGCCACCAGCGGCAGCAGTTTGCGCAATTGCTGCAGGTCACTCTTGGCCAGCGGATTGCCCGTTATGTCCAACGTCTGCAGCGGCATATTGCGCAGATTCTTCAGCTCCATCAGTCCCTGAATCTGATTTATGCTCACATCCAGCACTTGTAGCTGTGTCAAACGGTTGCGAGGGAACGTGTCGAAGGCACTCAGCGAGCAGATAAAATTGTCGCGCAGCTGAAGCACACGCAACTGAGGATACTCCTCGGCAATCAACAGTAGAAGCTGCTGCAGCATCGGCATCAAATGCAGGGCGCAGAAATGTGTTTGCAACTCGGCGGCGGCATGGAAACGTGTCAAGTATAGAGCACTACATGACGCATCGTAGCGGGCACGCAACGCATCTCGCATGGCCTGCAGCCATGGAGCATCGAAGTGCACCTCACTGAACAATTTCGAAATGCCCAACTGCACATGGATGTTAATGTTCTGTGTGGTATACAGCACTATCACCTTGTCGCGCAGTCGCATCAAGCGATTGGCCAGCAACTTGTTGTCCACCAGAAAGTGGCCACATTCCCCATGGTCACCGATACGCTTCAAATCGAACATTTGAACGGCCACCGGCAACATTGCGTATTTGATGGCCAGCAAAATGGAATCATTTGTGAGATTGCGACAATTGGAGATGCACACTGTGTACCAGCCGGTCACACTGGCCGTTGTGCTCGCACAGCTCGATTCGTGCTCCGACACATGCCAATCGAGCACGCTGCCCAGATGATCGGGCGTCAAATCGCCCAACCACATGTTGACGTAGCTTTTGAAGGCTTCTTTGCCCAGTCCGGCTTGACTTGTTTTCAATACATTTACTGGGGTGCTGTACTTCATTGCATTGCAATGCAATAATTGCCCATTGGAGTTTTCCTTGGACCTTCGATAATTATCCATTGTATCCTCGCAACTTTATTGCTATTTACTTTACAGTACAATTTACAGTTACTAAAGAGAACCGTTGCTTCAGCTTTTCCAATGAAACAGTGTTGACTAATTGCGTTCGGTTCGATTGATTGTGTACTAACATAATCGATAGTTATGAGCAAGTTTCTTACATTTTTCGACATTCAAATGGAATTGGTAATAAATATTGCTAATCGAATTTACAATTACATTTCAAGTCGATTAGTTGAGATTTCGATTCGAACGCATATAGAAAGAATAAACATAAATAGTTTTAACTGCTTTAGAAAAGAAATGTGTTTATTATGCAGCTAAATCAGACACATTTGCATAGCGAGTTTTCCGTTGTCGTCAGACACACCACGCACAAAAACTCTTGACTTTGGTGCTTGCTGATTAATTATTTGTCGACAATAACAACACATTGGCCAAATATGGCAAGAGCGGGCGATTGGTGACCAATCCACCGACCATTGATTGGTAATGGGGTAACGTAAGTACCATAAGTAAGCGGCTCGCCAGCCCACACACATGTAGTGTACATACAAATATCACAAGAGCATTGTCAACGTTGTTGCCGTCAGTTGTTTAACCCACTTACGACGAATTTGCTTTTAGAAAGCGCCAAATGCACACAGCATGCTCTGCACTTGCATATGCACATATGTATGTGTTTGTGTGTGTGATGTATGACATACATGTTTGATGTATGTACGTACCTTGTTCATGGTTGTTGTAGTGTAAATGCGGCTGCAACTGCAACGACGACTGCGGCGGCTGCTGTTGATTATTTGTTTTCCACTGCTGAAGTATGTTTGAGATATCATCGTGCGTTTTATCTGCCAGAAATCTGCCAGTTTTTTTTTTTTAATATAAATAGGGAGAAACAAACACAGATGCCATAAGTATTTTTAGCAATCGAGCCAGAAACAACGAAAATCGGAAATGCAAATGTGGACGTCACTTACATGTATGAATCATCCTTTAGTGCTTCATCAATGTCCAAAATATCCATGTCCTACTCTTTTGTTCTTTATGCTTAAACTAAATCAATTGCCTTCACTGAGGGAAGCGCTGTAAGCAATAAATAAAACGAAAAAACCAAAACAAATATTCACTTTATGACTTTGTTTGGAGGGTGCACATAGAGAAAATTCCTTTGCTATAGTCAGCATCACGCAACGAAGCGAACAAAAACAAATCAACGAACGAACCAGCGTACGATACTTTTAGCATTATTTGTTTACATTCGCACTTATCATTTGCAAATTATGCAATGTGGCAAAAGCGTATTTTTGTTCAATTGCCGAACACACTTGTGCATTATATTATTCACCGTTTTTATAAATAAATAAGACGACAGCACCACCACAGCAGCGCAGCGTACGGACATTCTTTAACGAAGCAACTACAAAGTAGAGATGAAGAGACATCGATGGCTTTGTCAAGGCATCGATATTTTACACATTTTTGTTAAATATCGATTTTCTGTGCCCAACATCGATGTTTTTCCACCAAATGTAAATGATATTATCGAATATTTCACACTTTTAAAAATTTGGAAAAGTGCTAAATCAAAAAATTTCTTAGCATTTTTGTTTGGTGTTTAACTCGAACAATTAGAAAAAAATATTAAATCGACTTTGTTTTTATTTGCATAACTTGTATATGATTGGCTTTTTTCGAAACAGATTTTGAGAAATTAAATAATCTAAATCATTCAACAAATGTACATATGTAAAATTTAATACAAATTTAAGATACAGTCACCTAGTTTTATTTTCTACTCCGCAGAAACGCGCACATAATCGATTATCATTGCGCTATGTTTACTCCAAGAGGACGCCCAGACGTCGCGACGTTGCCAAAAAGAAAGCGCAGCACGCGGCTCTCGATTTTTGTAGGGTTTGACATCTTTAGAAAGTAAGCTGTCATCAAAGTTAAGAAAGCCCCCAACGGTAACGCCAAAAATAATAAAACTTCTCTCGTTAAAAAAGGGCAATCCATCATAAAGTTCTCCATAGATTTCGTCGTCGACCATAAGTGTCAGTTTATCACGTTGCCAGATCATTGTATAGTTGTGAAATTCATCACCATAATGCGTTTTACTCAAATGATTCGACAGGAATTCAAGCGCAGTTCCATGCTGCCAAACAATCATACCGCCATATAAACGATTGCCCGAGATATCTTCCTGTTTATTGCTGCGCAAGTGAGCATTACCACGAGCCTGTGCAATGCCTGAAATAATTATAAATTAAGCAAATATATCGTAAGTATTTTCTAACAAACGGCAAATGACCGTTTAAATGTGTTTGCAAAACATAATCTCAATAATATACCAAAAAGTATTATACTGCCCGATAGTGACCCTGATATAGGGTATTTCAAATTGTTATCGTAATCTTGAAGTGTCATCGATTATTTTTAATAAAAGTGACCGTTACTTCCGCTACTTACGCAATTGGTTGGCATAATGCGTTTCCGCATGCGTAGAAACTGGCTGCAGCATAATATCTGTGAAAGGTCAATCAAAAATAAATAAATTAATTAAGATTTTATCATTTAAAGTTAATAATACTTGCATGGAAACAGCCAATCCCCTTTTGGAAGCTTGGCACGCACTACTACTTTACCATATTTAAAGCTAAAGGAATTGCGCGTATGTAACTGTGCCGAATAAACTGGTGGTTTAATCTTATAAAAGCTGCCCTGCGCAATATTGCACTCCACATCCGGAGTGTCCACAGCCGTACAACGATCGCCCAAACGAAAGGCGCCCGTTGTCACGTCAGTTGCGACTGTGGGCACAATGTAGAGCCGTCCATCCTTTACGTACGAGTTCCGTGTAGCATTATCAAACGCTACCAGCTCCTCATCGGCATGATACATCCGCTGTCGCACATCGTGTGTCCAAACACTGACATTCAACTGGGTCCCATCAAAGTTATCCTCGAACAACAGTTCACCCTGACAGATGCTTTGTTGATTGGCAACAATGCTCTGTGATGGCTTGCACGACGATTGATCCGCGGCGACAATCGCTTGGCATTGCTCTTGTCCAATAAGCTGATCTATGCTGCGCGAGATGCTGTGTCGAGTGGACAGCAAGCGGTCATTGAGTATGACGCGTGTCTCGCTCTTCTCGTAGACGACGTCGTTGTATTGCACCAGGACCGATATCTGCAGCTTATCGTTGTTGTGCAGTACGGTCTTCTGTCTGGTCACCCAACTGCCATTGCTGATTTCGGTGATGTAGTCCATCAATGCCGGACAAATGTCGTCCACTTGCAGCATGTAGAAGACACGTTGCATGCCCGATTCGTCTAGATGAATACATGCATGTCATCTTATTGACCTTGGCTAGCCACGCCCACTCACCTGGTATGGAGACTTCGAAGCCCAGTTCATTCAACAGTACCAGATCCACGTTTGGTATTCTGTATGCAGCACATTGTGGACAAATCGAAAGAACCATCAGCCCCACACTTAAGGTGCCAAGCCACATTTTCCAGTTCATTGCGCAGTTGTATTTATTATAATAGTATTAATGTATTATACGATTCTCTTAAGTTTTCCGACTGCACTTAGTTGTTGTAGTTCTAGGTAATTGGCGCCTCAACTATTGCAAACCTGTCGAGTTGCATTCATGGAAAGCTTAAAGCTCGATGAAAGCTTTATTTAGCTATCTGATCGGCTTCGTTTACAATATGTCTCGTTACATATATAATTGTGTTAAAAAATTACGAAATTTCCTTTCTATTTTGAACTATATGTTAATTAATTTTCTATATTATTTAATTTATAATTTTAAAACTTGTTAATGTTTTGCATCTTTCATATTGGCTTATCGGGAGTCAGCAGCGGTTAATTATCGATTTGTGCTTATGATGATACCAGGGAGGGAAGTTGTCGGCAAATTTAAATTTTCCGACATTTTGGGCTCGTTGTATGTACGCCGAAAAGTTGAAGAAATCAAAAACAAAAAACTTAAGAAGACTAATCGGGTCTAATAAAGCCATCATTAAATTCGAAAGATTCAAATTAATATATGTTGAAAGGAATAAAAATATCAAACAAAAACGCGATGTTTGATTTTAAATTTGTAAAGTGAAATATATAATATTACGTTTGATTAAATAAATTAATTACAGAAATACTATAGGTAAAAATTTATATAAAATAGAGAGTTCAAATATAAAATACAGCAATGATTAAAATGAAAATCGATAACATTCGATAAGCGTCGGCTTAAGTCAATCGCAAATCTGCTAACGCCGTTAAAAAAGTGAACGTTAAAAGAATAAGTGCGCATACATAATTTATTTAATAATTGATTAAATTGAATTGATTAAAACTAATTACTTTAGTACATTTAATTAATTAACGATGATTAAACATAAATAACCCGATACATTACTGATAAGTGCAATCAGATTGAGGCGCAGCAACAACAACAGAAATCACAGAACTTTGCTGAAACCGGTCCAGAGTAGTTCTTATGCCAATAGCTTTGTCAGTGTTAAAGCAATGAGTGCCGCTTTAGGATTACGGAAGCATCAAGTGCATCTTCTTCCGCTACTATTGATACTGATTAATAGTATTATCGGTACTTATTGCTATAAGGTGCCTCCTGTCACAGTGGAGCCATTGGCCAGAGGCTTTCGTGTTTCCATACCGGGTAAATAACCTTTGATGATTCTCAATTAATACTACGACGCATCATTTTTCTGTACATGGCTTTTGCAGATGAGAGTGGAGTCAAGAGTGTGGCATTCAATGTGAATCGCAATCGCAATTTCACGGGATTCGAACAGGGTGACTTTAGCGGTCAAGTTCATGAGCCGCACAATGGACGCTGGCAATATGATTTCGTGAAGGGAACGCTGGCTGCGTATGACACGCTTTTTTTGTGGACGAATGTGCAGCACGGCACTGCCATGTATCGGGATCAAGGTAAGCCGTTGGATGCTTGCGAACTGCCTGGCAATTATTTGCCACGGGGTTGCGCGAGAGTCGTCTCTGAAATCGATCATATGACGAGGGAGCAATCAAGCAGCGTAGGCTCACAATCGGAGCCGTGTGACGAGGGGAGCGAGACAGTGATGTCACCACATTCAGGCAGACCGCTTTGCAAGGGTCAATTGATATTCGAGGAGAACTTCGACCAGCTAAACGAGAGTCTCTGGCAACACGAGGTGCGTGCTCCATTGGATAGCATTGATGCCGAGTTTGTACTGTACGATGGAAAGGCCCAAGTGCGTGACGGACAGTTGAGCATTGAGCCAACGCTTTGGTCCAATTACCGACCAGATTTGCCCATAACCCATGCTCAACTTGATTTGTCCGAGCGCTGCACGGGCACACATAATCGACAAAAAGAGTGTGTACTGGTCACGAGTGGGCCAATCATTTTGCCACCGGTTGTGGCTCCACGTGTTACCACTAAAGAGTCATTTCAATTCAAATACGGACGTGTAGAGATTCGCGCTCAGCTGCCACGGGGAGATTGGCTTATACCACTGCTGCTGCTGGAGCCATACATGGAATCGTATGGCCAAACTGGCTATGAATCGGGTGCGTCGCATTCTTCCCATCTTGCTGTTATCTATCAATGACATTCTATAATAATAATTGAGATTATCATAGGTCAATTGCGCGTCGCCATGGCGCGAGGCAATGATCAGTTGCGTTTGCCGCATGGAAAACTAATCGATGGGCGCACTCTGTTTGCGGGTCCTGTATTGTCCGTCGAGGCAACGCAGCGTGAGGATTTTATGGTGCAATTGCGACGTAGTGTTCATTTTGGCAATGACTTTCATGTGTATGGCCTCGAATGGAGCAGCAAGAGCTTACGATTTACCGTTGACGGAATCGAGTTTGGTGAGCTGACTAATTTCGTTGATTCCGGTTTAAATCCCAGCTGGCGACGCAGCTCTTCACCATTGGCGCCATTCGATCGCATGGTAAGCGAAAAAAAATTACCCTTTCAGTTAAAATAAACCCGTTCGTAGGGGATTTTTTTTTAGAATATTTTTATACCCGCTACCCATAGGGTAGAAGGGTATTATAACTTTGTGCCGGCAGAAAATGTATGTAACAGGTAGAAGGAGGCATCTCCGACCCTATAAAGTATATATATTCTTGATCAGCGTCAACAGCCGAGGCGATATAGCCATGTCCGTCTGTCCGTATGAACACCTAGATCTCAGAGACTATAAGAGATAGAGCTATAATTTTTTTTCGACAGCATTTGTTATGTTTGCACGCAGATCAAGTTTGTTTCAAATTTTTGCCACGTCCACTTCCGCCCCTGCAAATCAAAAAAATCGAATAACAAGCGTAATTTTAAAGATAGAGCTACGAATTTTGGTATATACAGTAATAACTATAATAGTTATGATCCTTGAAAATTTGGTTGCGATCAAATAGAAATTGTCGAAGTTATTAAAGAAATACTTTTGTATGGGCAAAAACGCCTACTTACTAGGGGTCTGAGTTGCTTTGGCTGACAATCTGGTATATTGTGCCGTCTATGGTATATTTTGAATGCGGTACTATATCGATATACCACATATACTATTTTGTATATTTTTAGTATTTTTGCAGTATATTTGGTATATTTTGAGAATAATACCGCAAAATATATTGCTTTTATTCAAAATGGGTAGCGGGTATCTCACAGTCGAGTTCACTCGACTGTAGCTTTCTTACTTGTTTTTTTCATCGGTGTGTATAGTATGATATGAAATATCTTTATATTTTTGTTAATCACTCCATAAGTATTATTTATATATACATAATTCTGTGCTTTGCAGTTTTATATTTCGCTAGGCTTATCGGTTGGCGGATTTGGCGACTTTGTTGATAGACTGAGAACTGCCACCTATGAGAAGCCCTGGCTCAACAAGCATCCCCAGGCGAAACTGAATTTCTGGCAGAGCCAGGACAAATGGTTGCCATCATGGAAGCAACCAAAGTTGCTGGTCGACTATGTTCGTGTGTATGCGATTTAGCGAATGTCTGCATAGAATTTTGTAATTTATATAAGGGGCTGTCCATACATAAGGTTATCAGATATTTCTTGATTTTTGAAAAAAAGAAAAATAGGAATTTTTTATGTAATCCCCCCAACGTAATCATAAAAAAGGTTTAGTAATCATTTTCGTCGAGCTACCTTTTTTTGTGTTTTATTCTTTGGATTTTTTAGAGCAGGTGGAATCCAATTTTTAATGATAAATATAATTGGCACTTGGCATTTTTATCTATGATTTTTCCGCCCTGAACTCATCTTCAACGGACTTGTCATCAAACATGTAAAGACCCTCACATCCTTCGTGTAAATGCTCTTTTTGCCGGACATCAATATTACAAGCTTCTTCCTCTAAATTGATTACGTAATATATTAGAATAAGAAATATAATATAGTTTTATTATTGATATATTTGCAAAAGTTTACTGTTATCAATCCTCAGTATAAATGTTTTATTCTTCTTCTGCGTGTGTGGTGAAGACACGTATAGAATCAATAATTAGTGTGGGTTGTGTCCATGGGTTATTTTCAACATACTCCATAGCATATTTCTCCGCTCCTGGTTTATTAAAGCTATTTATACTACCACGTTTGATTTCACGATCTGGGAAATTATGAAGTCCCCCTGCAGTCAATCCTAAGACGAGGTAATAGTACTGAAAAAAAGTATTCAAAAGAGTTGTGTTAATTGTAATCGATGAAATCATTGTTGGGTCAGAGAAGTCACTTACAGCCGGATCATCCAATTCCTTTAGAACTTTCTCATCGTTTATTTTGCCATATGTAGTGCCATCGACTTTAAATATGATGCGGTCCTTGTGCCAAATCATTGTATAATTGTGAAACTCATCGCCGTAATGTGCACCAGTGGTTTCTAATGACATACCCTGCTTTACCTCATGGAGCTCGCCATTATAAGGCATAAACATGGCGCCACCAAAAACTGTACTGCCTGCCATATCACTTAGATCGTTACTCAGCAACTGTGAGCTACCTCGGACATACATGAGTCGAACATGTTTTGCCGGGTCGTCCGAAATATGTCTCTCGATTGGATGCAACATTATATCTAGATGGATAGTAGTAAGCAGGGTAGTTTAAATAATACGTTTATGTTATATATATGTATACTATCTTCGTTATATGCTATAATAATAATAATAATATTATATGAATAATGATTATGTTAATTAGTAGACTTTAAGAATCTAAATTAGCCGATTTTATATATGTGGAAATTGGTAATTGAAATTAATGCAGTTCTCAAGATATTATGTATGTATATTAATGGCGTTTACTTACATGAAAATAAAAATTCTCCTTTTGCCACCTTGGCGCATATCTCGTACCGTCCATACTTTAATTTTGGATTGATACTTTGAATTTGAGCGGTGTAAAAAGGAGGTGTTATAGTATTTAAAGTAAATTTCCGAGGTCCGCACGTTGCATTGTTGTTTTTCATTGCAGTACACTTTTTTAAATGAAATCCTTTGCCCATTGGTAAGGTGATGGCATTTAAATGTAATTGTCTTTCCTTAACGAATACGTTTTCTGGGACGTACGCTGAATATTCGAGATAATCATTTAACTGGTTTGAATAAGACGAAATATTCCAATTCGCTAGTTTATCGTCATTAAAGTTTTCCTCAAATATTATTTCTTTACTGCATTGTTTATGATTATCGAAATGCCATTCGCTCGGTATGCAATTGTTTTGAGGAGTAAGTCTCCACTCACTAGGTTTGATGCTACTGCAAAAAGGATTTGATGCAACTGACGTATTCTGTTTTACACCCTGACCATTGGAATCAATTTTAAAGTTAAAGGTATGCGACATCACTTGATTTTGTGTTTCAAACACAGCAGAAATTCTTAATAAATCATTGGTGTTTAGTTTTTGCTTCAGTTCATGCTTATATCCCATGGTTTTGTTTTCATTAAGGCTTTGGAGAAAGGTGTATCCTGCGGCGCACTTATCCTCCAATGCGGTAGAAAAGAACGCGGACTTCACATCAGGATTTTCTAAGCAAGACAATTGTTCAAATGGTTAAAACCGCCTAAATGCACATCTCGTTTAACTGCCACAACGATTGGTTGGGTTGGGCCGTTAAAGCCGTAGGGAGAAGTTTGGGTGCATTTAAATTATATTACATACCCGGGAGTGTAATTGTAACGACAGTTCCAACAATTGCAACTCTAATTTCCGCCTTTTCCACGTCAAAGGCAGCCGCCAGGCAGCCAAGATACAACACAGCTAAACATAACGCAACGTAATTCATTTCTATTATTATGTACAAGTAAAAGGTTATCAGTAATCAACATCGACGACACCAAATTGTCACGGCGCGACTTATCACTACCGACTGCACTCGCGCGCCTGCTCCAAATCAAAACTGAGATCATGCGATCAGGTGACCAGAGTAACTGTAAACCGTTAAAATACTTTCCGACATTTTTGTGTGCTTTCTCGATGGCTGTCGAATATTTTTAAAATATCATATAGATAATAGATTTTTGAATAATAAATACAAAAAAGATCAATCTGCTACAAAGTTTAAAAAAATTGGTTGCAGACCCACGTTGTATGTACATAAGAAAATTACTCGCAAACAATATACATATTTTCATGTCGAGCACCTTGCTTCTATCTACTGGGTTAATATAGTAGGGTAAACTATGTTATTTAAGGCAAAATATCATTAAATACATATTTCAAAATTTGAAATATAATTTTCAAAATATTTAAATGCAATACTGACATGAACTGCAGTAAATACTATAATACAGAAAATACTTTTTTTCAAAATTGCGATTTCAAAAATCCATACAATGACCATATACGGTCTCGCTGTTTGTTTTTCAACGCTTCTCTTCAGTCTTCTGAAGATTCAGGCATCGATGTATAGTGGTTGGCATATGTGCTAAGAATAAAAATATAGAGGTCAATTGATAACCTTTCAGTGAAAATGGGAAAGCGAAATTTACTCATTTTTATGATTTATTTGCTTCAAACGAGTGGAGCTTTTGGTATAGTCAAAGAATGTTTGAAGGTTACAAAAAAAAGGCAGTGAGATAACGGTTAAAATTCCTAGTAAGTAGTGTGGTTCCTAATCGTTACCTTTTTAACTCAAGATAATTTTCCTCAGCTGACAGTGATCTGAAATCGGTATTCTTAGCTGTTGAGTTCAGCGACCAATGTACCGTTGGCTACAAATATATGGTTAATATCAATAACACTGCACCCTTAACCTATACTCAAAATGTAATCAGTGAGCTGAAAGAAAACGATGTGATTCGACTCATAGGTGTGCTCGAAACCAAAGATCAAGTTATTCAGAAAAGTCTAAATTATAAGATTGGTGTCGATGGCAATGGTGAACTGGATGCTATTGTCCCGGAGAACGAATGGAATTTATCGGAAACATGCGTAAATTATAAATGTAAATACCGTAGAGGAGAGATCATATTTGAAGAATACTTCAATGAGAGTATGTATAAATGGCAAAATGAGGTGCGGACTCTGTGGTATTCGGCGGTTCCCTTCCAAGAGTCAGTAGTCTATACGAATGACAGGGAAACTTGTGAGCTTAAAAATGGGAATTTATTATTGAAAGCTAAGTGGAATGGCACAACTCATCGCAAGTTACACTTGTTGGACTGCACGAGCATGAAACAAAATCACAAAGAAACCGAATGCGGACCATTTTACCTACAAAGTCCCATACCAATACCAAGTATATTTTCGGCAAAGGTCTACAGCTATCCGTTTAAATTTAAATATGGTCGCGTTGAATTCGCTGTTCGATTTGCAGTTGGTGACTGGTTATTGCCATGTAAGTACAAACTAAGAAGTTAAGCAGTCGTCAAGCATATTCGACCTTAGGATTCCTGGCATGAAATACATACACATACACACAGTGCAATACTATTATTAACAAAAGTAAAAGTCGATATATGTTTCGACCTTTGCTATCCGAGCTATAAAAAATGACTATTCATAACTTTAAGTGCATGCAAAACATAAGGAGTGTTGCTACTCTTGATAATCTTCAAGCCTATCATATGTATAAACATCAACATATAAACATATGTTATGTAGCTTTTATTTACATCCATATTATCAAGCTATTAATATAATGTGCCTTATTCGATTCAGATATAATGCTTCAGGACCGTGAAAATATGAACATTGACCTCGGTTCACATATCCGGATGTATGCTCGGGGGAATCCCAAACTGCAGGATAATAATAACAATAATATTGGTGCGGAAACACTCTTTGGCAGCGCCTTCCTAATGCAACCATCGGGCGAAATAATCGAGTTCAGCCACTCTTTCAATAATAAGGATGCAACCCCTTTGGCTTATGACTTTCACAACTATACAATTATTTGGCGTAGAGACATAATAATATTTAAAATTGATGGCATCACTTTCGGATCCATAAAAAATGAGACAATTTTGAAGGAGCTCAGCGAAAAAGAGGTAAAAGGAGGTTAACCAAGTATCCAGATCTTTGTTATCGTATGCTCGTTCGTTTGTTTATTCTGAACAGAACGCTAACTATTGTTTTTTCACCAAAGTTTGATAAGTCCATCTCTTATAATCTCCAAAATTTAATCTACGCTAATTAAGAAACATGATTTAATATAACTCTCCGCTTTCAGAGAGCAATTGCATTCGGGCTGACTGCAGGTGGCGGTTTAAATTTTCCAGATGATTACATTCTGCCTGATCAGAAAGATTTTAAGAATGATCATCCCAATGTGGCCACTAAATTGGTAGAGGCGATCATGAAGAATGAAACTCAAAATACCTGGACAAAACCATATATGGAAATTGACTACGTGAAGGTTTACAGCCTTGATGAGAATGAGCAGTAAATGATTAAAGTTAACTTCATAAGTGTTCACGTGCAGATTAATCAATAAATAAATAAAGAAGAGTCAACACTATATTAGTTACATTTATTTAAAAATTTAGAATGTTTTTCCATTGTTTTTTTTCGAACCATTGTTGCGAGAGTTTTGTGTGGATTTCTTTTTACGCTTATCGGATGACCAGTCCACATCGTCCTCGTCATCCGTGCCACCGGCATTCCCCGATTGTAAATACGTTGATGATGAGCTGGAACTGGCGCTGGTGCCCTCCTTGGTCGCCAATCGTCGACTGGCAATGCGCGATGAATTGCGTCCCATGCCCATACATTTCTCCAGATGCGGTGCAAATCTGGCCGCAGCCACTAATCTATCACAATTGGGGCAGGTGCAGTCCATTGGTTTCTTTGCCGTCGATATGCCAAAGATATCCAAATTGGGCATCTCGCAGATTCGATACGTTGATTCCGCATTCTCCTCGCCGACCCCATCGAGCGCCGTCAAATTGTTTGTTTTGCGCAAATGATGTGTCTCGATAAATATGCCGGCCACCGCATCGTCCACAAGTGTTTGATACAAATAATTGGCTGCCTCGTCAAGTCCTTTGGGTTCCTTGATTAGCTCCTGGAAATTGCTTGTTATCGCTGCGGCTGTTATCGGCACTTGAGCTGCTGTCGCTGCTGATGTTGTTGTTGTTCCCAATGGTTGCATTTGATTCGAATTCGCCATCTTACATTTATTATTGATAGTTAATTTAATGGCCTGGTGCTCGGTTTTTTGTTTAATTGATTTGTTTTTCTCAATAAAAGTGCAGCCGGTTGATGTTGACAGTGAGATTAGTGGCCGTTTGCGAAAAAATCCATTGCTATAGTTTCGCCTGATTGCGATGCATTGAGTATTTGGTATTTTTACGCAACTTATGGGCGGTCACACTAACCACATAAATGTTTACCAGATTTTACCAAATATTCAGTTTTTCTTTCTTAAAATTGATTTGAGATGACGCTTCTAAAAAAAACACAACAATACAAGTTGCTGGTGGAGAAAATGTACAATAGATGTCAACAAATACAGGCGGAAAATGAAAGAAGTGTGATGAGGTATGTTTGAATTTTAAATTAAAAACATTTGGAGTCCACACGCTAAATGAATCCCGTTGATTAATTGCAGAGTAAATGGCATAAAGAAAATACTGCGACGAAGAACATACGATGTGGAGTTGTTAAAGAGACGGCTAGACAAGCATGGTGACAATTGGCGGTCAGTACCAATGGTGCCACCTCAACCCAAAGGCAAACCCGAACAAAAACGCCGCGGACCGAAGCCAAAGAACAAACAACCAAATGCAGATGGAACTCACGAAGGTGAAGCACAGCAAATGGTGGGGCGCAAGCCCAGAAAACAACGCGCAAAGAAGCAATCAACAGATGTGAATGCAACAACTGTGATGCCACAACAACAATTGTTCACTTGATCGCATTATTTTCGCTGTAGTTTAATTACATGTATTTTATTTTTTTTAGAATTTACTTATATAAAGCTAAAACAAAGAAATTCAACGGCATTGGGTAATCTTAGATGGAGCTGTTGTGTAAGAGTATAATTTGTAGCTGCATCTTCACACCTATTCGGCCTGACGCAGACGTGCCAGACGCTGTGTCAACTCGTCCTGCTCCTGCGACACTTGTGTGGAAGCACCAATGGTCGTGCTCTGCACACCACTGGGCAGCTCCATGTTAAGCTCTAGACCAGCCTCGTCGGCGACCTGCTGCAAGAGATTGTCGACATCGCCTTGCGGCACGGATGTGGTCACCGTGTCCGACATGGTACCTTCCATTACCGAGCTCTGCACATCCAGATCCTCGAACTGCGATTCGAATTTCTCCATGAGCGATGAGATTTTCTCTAGATTCATGCCCTTCATGGCCGCATCCATAGCCTTAACCACACCAGCCATGGAGCCCGTCACCTTGCGTGTGGTTAGCGCAGACTGCACACGACTTGCGACGGCATCAACACGAGCACTCATTCGTAGGTAATTGACAGCCTGATTCTTTTGACGTATGGCATTCTCGGCATGAATGCGTGCCACATCCATGTTGCCCTTTTGTATGGCCTTCTTGGCCTTGGCCTTCTCCAGCTTCTCTTCTTTTTCGCATTTTTTCGAGTTGCGCTCCAGCTCCTTTACAGCAAACTTTAAGTTGAAAAGATGCTCTATTGAATAAATGGATGAATGAGTTGTGCTTGTAAGTAGCGTATTTGCAAGAATCTATTATTGTATTGGTGGGCGTCTGCGAAATGGCGTCATCGTCGAATACTCACTCTCCATTGAAGATGTAGACATGTCGTTACCCAGTTTGAAGCTTTTTACTACGAATTGAAATGACAAATAATGTTGGGCTCGGCTCGAGAAATTAGCTCGGTTCTTTCTTTATCAATTTTACTGCGTTTTTTCCTAAAGTGTATGAATCACTTTTGTGTTTGTCCACTCAGCTGTTTTCTTTTGAGGTATATATATCGATAAATACAAATATCGTCATTTCGATGTAGGATTCATGATGTTCGTGTTTGTTCGGACACCTGATTTTTATTTGAGGCATATATATCGATATATTAAAATTGAGACATTTCATATCGCAATCATTTTAAAATACACTTATCGAAATGTCAATAATTGTTATTCAGTAATTTTGTTTGCTTGAAGTTGCAATAGACGAAATTTAATATTTAATATCGGTGAATTTGAATTTAAGCGGAATGACAGGTGAATTTATAAATGTAATCCGGAATGCATTCTCGGTGGGATAATTGTACTCAATATTAAAATTTCTAACCAGATTGGACACCGTAATCTCCATTTCCATATCCACAATGCGTTTGCCCACACACATCCTTGGCCCGAAACCGAAAGGCAAATATACAAATGGACTTGGATTGTCAGCAAGCAGTTTCTCATTCTCGTTAGATTGCTCACGTAGCCAGCGTTCCGGCAAGAATTCTTTGGCTCGAGGATAAAACCGTTCGTCGTCCAGCAGCAGATTGGAATTCATCAGGACACGTGTTCCCTTTGGTATGCGATAACCATCTAGTACAATGTCGGCACCCGTCGAGCGTAAATTGCCGAAGACAACTGGATAAATGCGCATTGATTCCTTGATGATAGCACGCAGATATGGCAATGACTTCATGTCATTGAACTTGAACTCGTCTGTGGGATGCGGCAATTTAGCCATAATTTCTTCGCGCAGCTTGGCTTGCTTCTCAGGATTCTTTGCCAGATTCAGCATAATGCCAGACAATGCCGAGCTTGTGGTATCCACACCTCCCATTAACATATCCATACTCATTACGGTGGCAAACTTACGATCAACGCGCAACAGCTGCTCCAGAACACTTTGCGTACCAGTGGCATTTGCTGGCTTCTGCTCGATGCGCCTAATGGCCTCGTTGACGTAGTGCGAACACACATCAAAGATTTCATCCATGGCATTACTGAAACGCTTGTATTTTGGCGTCGGCACATACTTGTAGATGGATGGCATAATAGTAAGCTCGTAGAAACCTTGCATGAATTTCTGCAGATTGTTGAAGAGCTTTTGGGCCAAGGGCGCCTGATCAGCATGCCTTAGAAGCCCAAGCTCACGATCTAAGGCTACAACGGCGATGGACTCGAAAGTCAGATGATTGATATCCCTGAGGAAATTACCCGGTACCTCCTGGCTCTGTTCATCGCGAATGTCACGTATGCGTTGGATGAACTGTTGATTCACACGCTGCATAGGCTGCAAATATAATGCTGCATTGCGATGCTGCATTAGCACGGGATTCGCCTTGGAACGCAGTTGTCCCCAGTTCTCGCCACTGTGTAAAAGAATATAATACATTACTAACTGAGAGTGGATAATGGAGAACTGCGACACTTACATTGAAAACAACCCAATGCAATCTTTAAAGAAGCCATCGGGACGATTGTTTCGATAGTGGACGACGACATCCGCGCCTGGACGCTCTGGCCATTGGCCTTCGGTGCGATAGGTCTTCTCAAAGTTCTCCACATTGAAGGTCACTACATTGTCGGGCATGCCAAAGACACCGGGCAGTAAAAAGGTATCACCATATTGGTTTCTCAGCAGGAACATCAATTCTCGCATGTCCAAATTCGTAAATTCTCCGCCCTTCAGGAAACCACGAATCATTCGCCAGCGTGATGGACCCGGCAGATCATTATAAGATTTGGCAGTCTGCCAATCTGCCTTTAATTGTTGCATATATGAGCTGTCTCCAGCATCGATTTTCACTGCTGTTGCAGTTGATCGCCATCTGGTAGAATATGTGACGCATTGCACTAGTTTCATTGGTCGACGGAACATTGCAATTTAACTTATCGTTGCTTGAACTTCAAACGTAGTTCGTTGTTGAAGCTCTCAACCCAAACTAATCAAATGTGATTGCACTTAATGCCCTTTAAAATGAATTTCAGCTGATTGTATGAAGACATTCATATCATTATTTGAGAGCTTTATATATTTTGTTTGTTTGGTTCGTATGGAGAAAAAAGCTGCATTGCAAAGCTTTTTGTCGGTATTATTAAAGCTTTCTTGGTTGATCAAAATCACCGAATTTCAACACTAAGTGAAATATCATATGTTATGCTTTCATGTTTAGTATTGAAAATTGCCGAATTTCCATGCCACTTATTAGGTTACTAGCATGAGAATCGTCGAGGAGGGACAGAGCTTTATAATGATATATTAAATCGTCAATATAATGCTTCATCGTTTGTTGTAGTGGCATCCACTCTCATAAGTATTACTGTAGGTAATCAGTAATCCACAATCTTGTATGCCATGCTGTAATGTTGATTTTTTGTTTAAGTTTTTTTTTAGAATTGTGAAAATATGTAAAGCAGTACAAATTCTTTGCTAAAATGCTGGCTATAAATTATAACAATGAGCACGAAAAACTTTAATTCAGGAAAAGTAATGCACAAAAGCCAACGAATTTATGGAGAGTTTATTCTTTGTCACTTGATGTCGGCTATAGAATTAGGATTTTTTTTTTATAATGTTGGCTAGCTTAGTCTCATATATCTGAAACTTTTTGAGTAGAAACTTAGTCACAACAATATTTATAATAATTTGCGAAATTTATGTAGAAACTTTGGCGTACATCGCAGTCAGAGTTAATTGGCCAAAGTTTTGTGGCTTGTTTGGCGGTCAATTGTGTCATTTGTACGAGTAAATAAAGCGTACCAAGTAGAGACCTAGTGAACCCACAGAACTAAGCCAAAATGCACTCACTTGACGGCCAATAAGTTTGCAAATTGGCTGTGAAAGCAACCGCTAGTTGCAGCTGCCACTTATACCCTGTGCATACACGAAAATGTCATCGGGTATATCGAGAGTAAAATTCGGGCATCATAATAAGTGCATATTCAACAATAGTTTGCTGGGTACTTAGTTTGCTGGGCTTTTGGTCGGGCTGGATTTGTTGGGGCGCATAGCACAAATGTGTTGCATACTTTTGTGCGCTGCAGAAAAACCTTTTAGGCTGGCCGCTGTTGGCCTCGCTATTTTCATTGCGACCCGCAATTTAAGTGGATTATTATCAGTGGGCGTGGCAGCGGCAATGGTTCAACCATGGCCACAGCCATTAATTAGGCCCTCGACCATGTTATCAGCCGGAATATGTAATACATTCCGCTGGTCAGTGCCTGATTGGTGGCGACTCCAAAGTTTCGCAGCCAAACAATGGCTGTTAGCCCCTTGTGGCGGGGTTTTTTATGAGGGGGATGCCATGCAAGTACTGCACCCCGTAGCTATTGTGCCATTGTGTATGTAGTATTTGGCCTTTTGTTTTGGTTTATTGTTTTTGAAATGCACATAAAATGCGTTTTGTGCTCTTTGGCTCTTTGTTACCGCAAGCATTTTAAGCTCATATTTTATTGATAGCATTCAGATAACGTTTGCTCAACCATAGAAATGGAATTACGGAAGAACAAAAGCCATTCAATGGAGTCACTTCTCATGCATGTTTCGCCTCGATTAAGATCGACCAACGTTACGTCCTTAAACGCAGCTATGCACTGCGGAGAGAGTGCACAATGTTTCACATTGAAGACTGCTCAACTAAGTGACAGTTTGCAATCGTAATTTGCAAATAATGCTTCGAGTTTGTTTGTCATAATCGAAATTGAATGCAGCTGGCATCAGCAAAAATCCCTTGACATTATCATAAATGCATCAAATTTGATACTCTTTTTTTCAGTTAGTCTTTTGTTTCCTTTTGGTCTGTTATTACTCCACTGACACTATTAACTGAGACTGAGACCAGACTGCAAGCGGTAATCTCTTCTATTTTTTTTTTTTTTTTTTTCATTTTTTGTACTTTTCTGCTCTTTATCACGCGCCAAAGTTGACGCCACGTAACATTGCGAGCAAAGCCTTAGCGGCAGACGATGACGATGTCGTCGGAGATGGGGGACACAATCGCAAACCCGAGGATATAAAAGCGAGCACACCAGGAATAAAACGCAGAGCCAACGACAGACACTCGGCCTGGGGCAACGAAAAGATTAAATCAGCGTAAAGTGCAAACACTGTGTCAAGTGTAGCCAGCCAGCCAGGACCGACAGACATGGCTAAGGATTCGCTACCAGACACCAGGAACCGGGGCAGTCCATTGATATACCCAGTCATGCTCAGGTGGGCGTGGCCAGCCCCCAGTCCCTACCACACTTGGAAGTTCGTTTTGGACGACACACAAAAAACGGATAAATGTCAATCAATTTAACTGCTGTCAATGCGATATGCAGCGCAGCTACAAAGAGCCGTAACTCTGTGTGTGTGTGTGTGTGTGTGTATGATGTGTGAGACAATGTTGCAAGGGTGTGGATGGTAATGTGTCTGAGTGTGTAGGGAGTGTACACGTATGTGATGTGGCAACTGCAAACGGCAAAAAGTGCAGATCTGTTGCAAGTGTTACACGATAAAACTCCAACCGGTTTATATAAAATGGCTTAAATGAGATCGAGTATTATGTACAGCAAGCTGTCTAGATTACACGTTCGCATAAATTTCGATAGTAGACTGAAACTGCTTAAAATATACAGATAGTGAAGGTACTAAGGAAGTACAAAACAGTTAAGGTGCACACTCTTTAAACATGTTTCTTCAATAATAATAATAGATTCAATTTGATTTGAAACACAAATGGCGCAGGTTCGATGCATATTTTTGTTTCAATGATGGTACAAAAATGTATGCTTTGGTTAGGGGATCGCATCAATGATTTAGCTAGTCGCGGTAAAATATTTGTTGACTGTGGCCAAAATGCAATAAGCATCTGCAATCCTGGCCGAAATCGTAATTTCAACGAACTTGACAGCGGCTTGGAGGCCTCATGATGTATGTATGTATGTGTGTGTGTGTGTGTGTGTGTGTGTGTGTGTGTGTGTGTGTGTGTGTGTGTGTGTGTGTGTGTGTGTGTGTGTGTGTGTGTGTGTGTGTGTGTGTGTGTGTGTGTGTGTGTGTGTGTGTGTGTGTGTGTGTGTGTGTGTGTGTGTGTGTGTGTGTGTGTGTGTGTGTGTGTGTGTGTGTGTGTGGCCCGTATTGGCCGCAATTTGATATTTGAAGCTTTGGACATTTCAGGCTTTATGGCACCCTACGGCGATGATGGCACCCGAGGGATCAGATACCACAATCATGTCATCAAATGTCATCGCATTGCTGTTCGATTGATGGCCGACATTCTACGTTCATGATGATGATGTTGCCTCGTAGTTATCTACTGCTACTTGCTGTGCTGCCAGCAAATAGAACTGTATTATTGACTTGGCCACAATGTTGTCCACATCTCCCAACTGTTGGCAATTATCTAAGGTATTTCAAATCTCGCTCTACTCTCGGATTTCACCTTACTGCGCTTAATGTGTGTTAAATAGTTGCACACATACTTACAAGCACATTAAACTGTAGCTATACCCTGTAACTATAAAAATGAGCGCGCATAGCTGGCATTTCAGCGCGTCTTTTTTACGAGTGTCCATTAAAGTTAGACCGAGGTATTTGCTAGTTGAATGCGATGTGAAAAACAAGTATAGCACACAGTTTTTGTAAGGATAAGGTGTAGCCTGTAAGCTGTTAAAATATAAATATCTATATATAATTATTGAAGAAAAGTAAAAAGATAAAAAAAGTAGTTGACATTATAACTTTTAAATTTAGTAAAGCTTTCAAGAATATCTAAAATGTAGATGTTAAATTAATATAAACATACATAAGTCATCACACATAGATATTGAAAATGAACTTACTGGGTATCCGCCAGTCGCATATTTCCTGCATTTTTTTTCACTGTTTGCCTGCACAGCTGTTTTGCATAGTTTGCGGGATTTTTTCTTTCGATTTTTTCTTAACTCCGTTGCGTGCTGTTTACAGACATTTAGCAACTTTTTGCCGCTGCTTTTGATATGCAACTTAATTACTGTGTTTGCCAGCCGCTGCATTCTGTAAATAAGAAGAATAATAATTAATGTTTGCATAGCCAACGCGTTTCTTTTTTTTCTTTCTCTTCGCTTCGCTTCGGTTCTCTCCTCTTTTCCGCATTTTTGTAGTCTACTTTCAGGCGCTGCCTTGGTTGCCTTCATCCCAGACTTGTCTGGCCTTGTCCTAACTGCCCTGCCGATTTATGGCCGCTTAATGGCAGTTTATGCAACTTTACGAGATAATGACTGTTTAGTTGGCTTATGTTTATACATGTTCAAATATACACTGTGTACAACTGAGCCTGAAATCTGCCGCATTATAAACTTGTAAACTTATTATTGGATGCCCAGACTTCGCTTTGTTAAAGGTGGTGTCTAGTTTATGAAAATTATTGAAGGAAGTAGAACTGAGTTTATTTAAGAAGGCCAGTAGTTTTGCTCAAATAAATCCATAGAAAAGTAAATATATATTACATAAAAAGATTAAAATAAATTATTTATATTTCACAAGCACAGAGATAGATAATTGATTGAAATGTGAAGAGCGCATTAAACAAGCAACATAATTTCGCTTGCTGCACTAAGTACAAAAAAATAATGATTAACAGAGCAAATTGTGGTTAGCAAATTGTATAAGAGAAAACTGGTGCAAATTGTGAAGGATTCTTAAATAATGGAGCATAGTGTTAGAACTTAATTATAAACGATATTCACTAGATACTTCAAGTTTTTCGTTTAGGCTCAAGCTAAGTTTCTCATTTATTTCGCCATTTACACCTTGAACAAAACCAAGCTAATTTAAATTCCAATTATATATAAATATTCAAGAAATCTTAACTATTTAGCAAGCTGCTCGACGAGCCAATCAAGACACCAAAAATCGAGTTGCACCACAAGAAAGTTTGCCGCCCAATTGTAGAGCTTACCAACAGAAACTCCCCGACCGGGAAATGAATCAGTCGCTGAGTGAGTGTGTGTGTGTGTGTGTGTGTATGCGTTACACTGCACGACATAGTTCCATTAAAGTTTTGACGATAACGCGCGAAAACTTTGTGCTCAGCGGTGCTTGCAGCAATTTGCAGTCAGGCAGAACACACAACAGCAGCAACAGAACAACACAGCAAAACACAACAGCAACAGCACCAACAGCTTGGTCATAACTTAGGCGCTGCACTAATCAAGAGCTGCATACCGCTAGTCGCCCCAGAGAAAGGCTGTGAAAGGCATTTATTAATAACGCGATGGCGTCGTCGTGAACTTTAAATAACCCAACAAAACTTAAAACAAGTAGTTCTAGACGAAGTCGAGCTGAGTTGAGTTGACTTCTCGTCAGAGGGTGCTCAACCCCTTCTTCAACTCTTTTATGGGCCAAAAACTGTAATGGGGCTGTGCTTGTTAATTGCGCATACGCCACATTGCAGTCCGTAAATACCCTTGTACTCTGCGTGTGTTTTAATATTTTGTAGTAATTTTGTAGTAAGGGATATTAATCCTTAAAGAAAAGAAAAAAATTCATCTTTTTTAGTTTGCTTAGTGATACAAAATAATGTAAGGAACATAATCTAAAGTTTGTAGAGTAAGTTGTATATTTATGTTACGCTAGTTGTTAGTGTATCGCAGCTTCGGTGTGACGCTCTTTGCTCACTGGAGCAGCAACTGCAGCGTTGTTTTGAGTTGTTGTTTATGTTGGTACTTGTTTTGCTATTACTTTTATTATTATTATTACGATTATTGCTGTTATTTTTATTATTATTGTTATTTCTACAGCATATGTTGGCCAACAGCATTTCCATATTGTTGTTTTGGTTTGCTGTTTATTTTTTATTTTTTTTTGCCTTTTGTTGGCCAAATGCCAAGATGCATTATAATCAAATGCAATTTTCAAGCACTTTTCCGACAGCTTTTCACGCCGCTTTTAAATGACTTTTTCGTGACAGTTTTGTAGCGAGTTTTGCACCTGTGGCCCCAAGTCACACACCTGTCGTATACTTGATCCCTGTTACGCCTGTCTGCAGTTGTTCAATGTGTGCTCTTGATATTTTGACCAAACATTTGCCAAAAAGTTCAACACATACACGCACACAACACACATAAAAAATTGGCCAACACACACACACACAGCAAACGGCAGAAAAAGTATGCAAGAAAAAGTTGTAAGAACTTCTGTGCTCCCAAGTTGTTGTTGTTGTTGTTGTCGTTGCTGCTGCTGCTGCTGCTGCTGGTTGTTGGTTGTTGCCCCTTTTTACTGGTTGTGTTTTTGGCAAGTTTGTCGACTTGGCGCTGCATTACATGTGGTTACAGCGACGGCATCGACAGCAGCCGTTGCAAGCCAGCCAGCCGTTTATGGCTTGTTTTCCAGCCGCACTCACTGTTGTTGCTGCACGTGGCCAAGAAAGTTGGCCCGAAAGGCGCAACGTAGCAAGCTCAACATATCATAGGCTGGCAGTCTATTTGGCTGGCTCAGACAGACTGTTGCATGCGCTCTGCATATCCTAATAATAGGTCGATTATCTTAGCCATCAGAAGAAAAGTAAAGGTGGAAATTCAGCTGTGACAACAATTGATTTGGATAAGCTAAAAATCTTTAAATTACGATTATTAATACGTAATATTTAACTTGACATGTATTTTAATAAATTCTATTACTTTTAAAACATTTATTTCTAAAAATGTTGACATTTTTAATTGACCATTATTATAGTAAATATTTACGCTTGTTCTAGTAATTTTAATCTGTCTTAAATAAAGTTCCATCCCTTTTTGGTGTAGATTAAAATATTGATAAATATTGATATTGTTAAATAATATAATAATAAATATATAATATAATATAGCATCTCATAGATCTTTTCCTGTTGATATATTATTACTAATATTGTGGATAATTATGCATTTATGTATCAATAAGTTTGTTTACAATTATAATTATGACTTAAGCTGTTTATTGATAATGTGCAACATTATTTTTGTAGAATGCAAACGTTATTCTTATAATAAACTGTAATGTTATTATATATTTCTTTTGAATTGCATTCTCATTCAGTTGTTGGAAACCAAAATGCCTTAACAAAACAGCCTTTCAGAGAGCTGCAAACTTTTCTAATAACCTAAGAAGCTTGCAAGCAAGCGCAGACATGCTTCTACTCTTTCACTGCTCTCTCTCTCTCTCTCTCTCTCTCTCTCTCTCTTGTTCTCTCCCTCTATCTATCTCTGTCCGATGTAAGGTCGCATAGCAGTAATAACATTGTCAATGTGTTTCAAAAGAAAAATGTGTGTAAAAAAATAGTTGGTACTCGATACACATGCATATCAAATTGATGTGTTAGCTCTCGGTAAAGTTTCAAAGCAAACACAGAGCATTAAATTTTCAAAAGTAAATTTACAGAAGTGGGACAGCAGCAGTGTACGAAAGAGACAGAGAGATGCGATGTATTTGCTGGTTGGCATACGTGATATATTATTTCACATTACTGGCAAATTGAAAAACTACGCGAGTGCCAGACAGTAAGAAAATTGAATTGAATAATAATAAAAGAAATAACACAAATGCAAACACAAATACAAAAACACAGACAATGCAACAGTGAATTCGCCCACGCAACAAAATGTGAATAAATTGAAGCATGCGGAAATTTAACTGCTTATGCATTGGACTATCTTTCGATTCACATTTTTATTTTTCAATGCGCTGCATTGATTTATTTTCAGGATTTTTATTAAGATGAAGATTAATAATTGTATTTATACTTTACTGATTTGTTTTTCTTTATGCAGAAGCGCATTCGATCTTCGGCTAATTTTAACTCGATTCTTCTTTATTTGATACTATTGAAATTGAAATAAGGCAGCGTAAAACGAACTTGAAGGAAAAACTTTTAAATTGATTGATTGAGAAACTGATTGATTGTGTGCCGGCAATTGGAATCTAGAAGTGTGCTAATATTGTTCAACCATGGCATAATATGCATTGCAAAATGCTAGTAAGAAATAAATGAGACTCCAACTCCAGCCAGGCATTTATTTGTCAACACAACAAAATCAATTGTAAAAATATGTATAAATTCTAGTGCAGACCATTCCGATGTTCATATTTTTCGATTGAAAGAGATCCATTTGTAATAGTATTTTTTTAAATTCAAATCGTGGCAATTCCGAAATATCTTTATTCTCCCCAAGACGCACCAACATTGAGTGAAAACTATGAAACTGCATTTTGAGGTTTTGGAGCACCTGATGGAAAAACTGCCACGTAATTTGGCAGAGAGCGCTCAATGAGTCTAAAGTTCAAAGTTGGTCCAAGACAGCAGCGATAGCAACTAGAGAGCAACGCATTTGAGAGCATTCTGCTAATGGCCGGAAGCTGAGCCGAAAACTTTAAAGGCCCGACATAGCTGCATATAGTATATACCCATTATACATTTACAAAAATCTTCAAAAGCAAGCTGGCGCAACAAGATCTCATTTATCATGCCTCAAATCAGGCGAATATGTAAGTTTCAATACCCGCTACCCATAAAGTAGAATAGTAACTAACCGTGTGTATGTAATGGTTATGTACATATGTCAGAAGGAGGCATCTCCAGCCCCAAAAGTCATATATATTCTTAATCAGCGTCAATAGTCGAGACGATATTGTCCTTGTAATAATTAAAATTTGTATGAACTGTACAAATTAATCGTGACAATATCAGAATCTTAGTAGAAATGAGTTGATATGAAGTTAAACGGTTATAGCTGTCGTGTCTTAATCTGGTATATATTGTATTTTTGGTATATTTCAAATGGAGTAGTCGATATACCAAATACATCTATTGGTATATTCTATTCTGGCGTCTCAAGATCTTTTTTTTGACAATCTGGTATATATTGCATAGCTATTGGTATATTTTAGTATTTTTGATGTATTAATTTGGTACATTTTAACAAAAACACCGCTTTCGAAATGTTTGACTTTTGTTGACAATGGGTAGCAGGTAACTCCAAGTCGAGCACACTCGACTAAAGTTCCCTTATAACATACCTATAAATACTAATACTACAATTGTTTTTAATAATCTTCGGTTTAATTGCATAGACTGCATCCACGTTGGTGGAGTGGCGGTGTTGCTGGATCAATTGCATATTTTTTTTGTCACGCCCTTCGATGTGCTCGAAACGCATATGATGATCCTTAAGAAGGACAGAACCACGTTTCAAACGGCTCGACGAGCGATACGACGTAATGGTAAGTCTAGCATTAGCAATATACAAAAGTATCTGTCTCTTGAAAATGATGCATCTTCTTGGCAGGATTCATCTCATTATATGATGGTCTAAGTGCACAGGTGTTCCGGCAATGTTCTTATGGGTTATTGCGATTTCATTTATACCATAAAGGCAAGGAATACGTCGATGAGTATAAATTTCTGCATAAGATATTTGTGGCGACCGTAGCGGGTGCCATTGCCGGTATAGTTGGCATTCCCAGCGAAATGATCAACACACGAATGCAGATTGATCGTATGCTAAGTCCGAAGATTCAACGCAATTACAAGCATGTCTTTCATGGCTTCTACAAAGTTTGTCGTGAAGAGGGCATCAGGGCTCTGTACACGGGTGGTATGTTTGCTTGCACCCGTTCCGCTCTTGCCACCGTTGGTCAAATTGCAGTTTACGATCAGGTTAGCATTCCAGCATTCACACATATGAATCTAATGTAATTTATAATCTGCCAACCGCAGAGCAAAAGTTTGTATTTGCGCTATTTGAAGCTGGACGAGGATAGTAAAGTTCTGCATCTGATTAGTTCGCTCTCGGCGGGCATTATCTGTGCTCCTTTAGTGCAGCCCATTGAGATCCTAAAGACATTGAAAATGGTCGCCACATCGAACTATTTGAGTACAAGAAAGCAGAAGAAGATACATATTATGCGTTTTGGATTTCGAGGACTATTTCGCGGATTTACTGCTACTATTTGTCGCATGGTGCCCAATACAATTATCTTGATGCTTGTGTACGAAGAGTTACGACTTAGATTTGGATACTATCAACCACACGATTTATAATAAACTATCAATATTGCGTCAGTGTATTTGAAACAGACTAATGAAGACAGCATCGAGTCTAGAAAGTATAAATATTATACTAATATTAATACTAGCTCTTCTTGGGTTAGCGATATAACTCGGCGTATGTCCTACACATAATTATTATACCCGCTACCCATAGGGTAGAAGGGTATTATAACTTTGTGCCGGCAGGAAATGTATGTAACAGGTAGAAGGAGGCATCTCCGACCCTATAAAGTATATATATTCTTGATCAGCATCAACAGCCGAGACGATCTAGCCATGTCCGTCTGTCCGTCTGTGTGTCTGTCTGTCTGTGTGTCTGTGTGTCTGTCCGTCCGTCCGTATGAAACACTGGATCTCAGAGACTATAAGAGATAGAGCTATAATTTTTTTTCGACAGCATTTGTTATGTTTGCACGCAGATCAAGTTTGTTTCAAATTTTTGCCACGCCCACTTCCGCCCCCGCAAATCAAAAAAATCGAATAACAAACCTAATTTTAAAGCTAGAGTTACGAATTTTGGTATATATAACAATTACTATAGTAGTTATGATTCCTGAAAATTTTGTTGCGATCAGATAAAAATTGTGGAAGTTATTAAAGAAATACTTTTGTATGGGCTTTGCTTTGGCCGACAATCTGGTACATTGTGCCGTCTATGGTATATTTTGAATGCTGTACTATATCGATATACCAAACAAATCATTTGGTATATTTTTAGTATTTTTTAGTATTTTCGGTATATTTTGAAAATGATACCGCAATATTTTGCCTTTATTAAAATGGGTAGCGGGTATCTCACAGTCGAGCACACTCGACTGTAACTTTCTTACTTGTTAATTATTAAGTTTGTCCAACCTTCAAAATAATCTGAATTAAACAAAAACAAGAAAGCTACAGTTGAGTATACATGACTTTGAGATACCCGTTACACATTTTTAATAAAAGCAACATGCAGCGGTATTATTCTTAAATTTCTTTACATTAATATACAAATAAAATAAAAACTAGCTGCCGATATTTATATATCATTACGTTAAACCAAAAAAATGCACCAGCAACTTTTTGGGATACAAAATTAATTCTTAAATAACATTCAGATGCATGATACGTGTCTGCCTTTACTTTCCTTTAATATGTAAATTTATAAGTATAAAGCAAATGTTCTTCATTTTGGATTATTTTGTCGAAATATGACATCCATATTTTAACTGTCGCATTCATAAGTGTTTTTATTTGTCCATTAAGCACACTCAACAAAAGCTTTTTTTCACTTGTTTTTAAATGCAAAAGTTCATTGTACCTAACTTGCGAAAAGTTGCAGCTACAGTCAAGTTGTCAGTCAGATTTTTTTAATATTGCAGACATTTAGTTCTACAATGTGGCTAACAAAATTTCATTAGAAGCTTTGTAACGTGCTTCTTTCTAAAGCAGCTTAATAAGAGGACCACGGTCTAGTTTTTTTTTATGTGAAAATGGGAAAATCTAATTAATAAATATAAAATTAAATATTTAATATAAAACACGATAATTTACTAGATTTAAATCTAATATGTAGCTTTTTTCGCTGATAACAATTCACTTTATTCTTATATCAATTGGGTATGGGTATTTGAAAGTCGACCACGTTCGAAGAGCTACCAAAGCTTACTCTTGTGGTTAGTGCATTCAGTATTCAGTTATGCCATTTGGCACTTTCCTGTGAGCAGTTGGCATCGCCAATGCGACAGGATGATGGCTTTTTTAATGCTGCTTTGTTTTGGCCAACTGTCGCCAGCTTAGGAGGCTGGAGAAATCTCGGACTTCGTCGTCGACGTCGTGCTGTCATATTGTCGTGCCTATTGCACTGTTGAACTAGCACGCAGCTTTCACAGCTGTCATCCTGTCAGATATGGCGGCCCAATTTCAAAACTTGTACTCGCACTTCTCCGCTTTTCCCGAGCAGCCTTAGGCACCGTGTTTCGCAGTGCGTGCCAAACTGTTGCCAATGTGAGTGTGTCGGCGGTGTGTGTGTGTGTGTGTATGTACATATATGTAGCTGGAATGTTTCCGGCTCTGACATCTTCCGGCCGTGGCAGTTGCTGTGGCAGCAATAGCAGCATAAAATCAATTCTTTTACTTGCTCATTCATTTGCTGCTCGATTTGATTGTTTAAAAATGCAAAACACCGAACTACAACAACTTCTGCAGTTAGTTAATTTATATTGTTATTTCAAAATGATGTCAGCAAAATCAGAAAATAACTTTTCTCAGGTGTTCGAAGGGTTGTTGCCCTTTCAAAGTGAATAAAGCTACCTTATATTGTTTTAGATTATATGTACACAAAATACATATATGGACAATATTCTCATAGCTCTGTTATCACTAGAATTTAAAAAAAAAATAATAGAAGAAAATATATTGCTATTATGTAGAAGCATTGATAAATTTATTGATTTTTAATTGATTTCATTAAATTGTAAGTCAAAGTAAAGTAATTTATTATCGGCAAAATACAGGCTAAACTAAAACTGATATTGAAACAATTTTGAAGGATTGAAGTTGTTGAGTTGTATTCAAATTATATGCAATACATTAAAATCTCAATTTCCAATAATTATGCTAAATTATTCCGGCATTTTTATTTGTTCTTTTTTAGAAGCGCCTTCAAGCGCCTCATTCCCTTACGCCTTCCCTCCATTTCCCTATGCATGAAGCTTTCTTCTCCACTCCCTGCATTCTCTCATTCCTCAGCGATATTTATAAATTTTATGCGTCGTTAAATGTTTGCCACAGATGCCCTGATTGAAGTTAAAGTTACAGCTGAAGTTGTAGAAGTTTAGCTCTTGAGCTCGTTTTGTGCCCACTTCTCTGACTATTCAACTGTAAATTATGCAGAAAAAAAACAACAAATTTGTAGCTACAATAAAAAAAAAAAAAATAAAAGAGAGGAAATAACTTTGTCCATGGCTTTTGTTCATAATATTTGAAATCGTTTTGTGTTGTTCTTTTGTTTTATGACTGATCGATAGCCGGAACCTATTCAAAATGCCTTTCAGTTGTAAGTACTTCACTCAATTTATTACTAGCTGTAATCCCCACAGTTCATAAGCCTTTTACAACTAATTGTATTCAAGAGAATTGCCATTCTATTGAAATGGCATTATAGACTTAAATTTGAAATAATTATTCCAGGCAGTTAAGCAAGGTGTTAAGCTAATTTGGCACGTTAATAAGTTATTACCTACAAAGACTTTGAAGTAATAAAAAAGAGGATAAGCTTAAAAAAAAACATCTGACTTGATGAAGCCTATTCAAAGCTAAAAGAGTATAAGGAATTAATGCAAGTTACAATTAAGTTTACTTTTCCTTATGCTTTCATGTTATTTGTTATACAAAACTATACTAAATATGGCTTATTTTCCTTACATTCATATTTCAATTCTATAAAAAGTATTCTATTTATTGATTATTTGATTTTCCTTTATTAGCAAAGCCATAAAGAATGTGTAGCCATATTTAAATGGACTAAAAAAAAGTATTTTATTTATTAATTATTTTATTTATGTTAGATACCTTTCGTTATAACTTCTTTGAATTGAATATAGTTTTTTCACTTTTACTCCGGCTATGTATGCAACACAGATAACAAACATTGCATTATATCATTAACAAATCAAATATTTAGGCACGCCAAAACCTCATCAAGCTGCCGTCTTTCATGCCAAACTGTGATTACAAGAAGGCAGGCTAGTGGACACCGAGAGAGAGCTGGGGAGGGGGAGAAGAGGGGCGATTGATCATTGTGCGGTGTGAGGCGCTGTTAGTTAAAGTACCTTGCATGCTCTTCAGTTTGTGCTTCGAGTGCATTCACAAAATTAATTGGTTTACACTTGAGCATACATACGTAATCGGGTTCGCATACACTGCGTATACGTAATCACATTTGTATTCGCATTTGTTGCTCAACTTTCACACTGCTCTCTCTGTTTGACATTAATCAATGACAATTTGGCATGGTCAGGCGCGTCTTCGAGTGGTTTCCAAGAGCAGAGCGGAAGCGGAGCGAAGTGAAGGAGAATCGACCGCCACTCGAAAGTGTCAATATCAAATGAATTGCAATTAAGCTGATTTCATCAAGTATGTGCGATAAACTAGTAAAACGGTAGAGAGCAGTTGTCCCCAAGCTGGCAAGCAAACTCCTTGCCTCGTCTCTCATGTTGCCAATTAACGTTTACAGTCGCATTGTCTCGGCCACTTAGACTAACTGTCAGCCGTTGACAATTAAAATGTTTCAACACTCTTCTTCTGCAGTACCTCCCCTGCTCCCCTCCCCCAACGAGAAGGCTGTTAGTGTCCGGCGCTGACAACGTCCTGCGGTTGTGTGTGTGTGTAAACGCCTGCCGGAAACGGAAATGATAAGCGACTGTCAAGTTGCCAACTGTTTTTTATGACTGTTGTTGCCAACTCGTTCGTGTATCGCTTTGCCTGTGTCTCCGTCTTCTTCTTCATCGCCATCGGCGAGTGTGAATGTGTGTAAAATTTAATTAGAAAACTTGTTAACTGCAGCGTGGTAGTGTGAAGTGGGCGTGGTCAGGTGTACAAAGATGCGCGCATTTACTTTGACAACGGAGCAGCCAAAGTCGAAGCACTTTTGATAAGTGCGTGCTGCTGGCACAAGTTGCAAATTTCAACGCCCAAAACGTGACAAAAACTTGCCAACCACTCGCCATCTACTTCGCTCCTTCTACTCTCCTCTCTCTCTCTCTCGCTTCCACACTCGCTTTCCCTCTCTCTCTTTATTTCGCTGGCTCTTTGTGAGTGCGTGTGTGTGTTTGTGGGAACGCGCGAAACAGAGTTGAAAGTTGAGAGACCAACGAAGCGTGTCGAGTATGCAAAATAGGTGTAGGATGCGGCATGCAGTATCACAGCACAGTGGGGCAAATTAGCAAACTAAGCCGCATAGCAAACTTGGTCATATAAGTAATATAAAATAGATCAAATAATTGTGTTATATAAGATTCATGAACATTTGATCGCTGTTAGATAAAAATTGATTGCAAAAATGTGGCTTACAATCTGGTATGTCTTATTATTCGATGGTATATTTTGAATGTAGTTCTATATAAATATACCAAACATAATATTCGGTATAATTTAGAATTTTTGTGTTATATTAATTTGCTATATTTTAAGAATAAAACCGCACTGTTTAGTCAAAATGGGTAGCGGGTATTCCACAGTTTTTAAACTTTAAACAGTGTATTTTGTTTTGATGTGAATGCAAGTTTTATTTCAAAATGATCTTTTATCCATATTCGCTTATGAACAAAATTAAGTTAACATAGAAAAAACTTTCAGTTTAAGAGTTGAGTATCAAAACTCATACCAAGCTTTTATTCCAATATGCTTTGGTTTCGGTTCTATATAAGTCCATATGTCAGCTGATAGATATTTTATATATTTTACTTATAAATATGTATGTCTGATTGAAATTTTAAAAATTACCAGGTATTTAGGGTCTTTATTTGTCCAATGTTTTTTGTCAACCATCGCCCACGATGGAATTTTTAAGGTTTACATTTTATTGCCTATAGATTTAACGTCATAAATAACATATGTTTACAACCACTGTGCCTGGTAGCGGGGGAAGTGTTTGCCACTGTGCAGTGCAACATAGGGACAGCGACAAATGTCCGACATTAGCTGGTGCGAGAAAAAAGCAAAAAGAAACGGAGTGCAGGCTCAGGTAGGGGGAGAAGTACTACAAAGTAGAGAACACAAGCTACAATCCATCCTCCCAGCCCTCTCCGCTCACCTGGACTACCTGTGGGGTAACCTCGTTTATTATGTCATCGTTGCCGGGGACAGCGAATGGCATTTCGTGCATGTCCGCAGCACGCAGCAGCTGTGGGAGGTATCCGGCCCATAGAGCTGGTGCGGGAGTCGCAGTCTGGACTGCAAGTTGACTACGTGCCTAGGACACAGGACGCAGGACATCAGGTAGAACTATGCGCACGACCTGCCGCATGGGTGCAACTTTTTTCCAGTGCCAAACTGCACTGCGCTGCACTGAACTAAAACTGAATTCGTTGCTCGCTTCAAGATTCACAAATGTTGCCTCAAATTTTGTAATTGGACAGCACGAGGCAGCTGTCTCTAGCTTACATCATTAATGGATTAAAGTGCACTTCAATTGCACAGAGTTAGTTAAATGACAATTGCAGCTTGCATTTATACGCAGAATTGAATGGAAGTTTTGTGCCCAAGAAATCCATAAGCAAGTTCCAACAGCTGCTGTCGATTAAAGCAAATGAAAACTTGAATTTTTTTAAATGTCCAACGTTTTTGGATGCATCAAATAGTTAACTGTTCTTTTTGATTAAATATCTGTGATTAGATTTAAGGAAGTAAGCAAAAACATTGTAAAATATTTAAAAATTTTACAGTAGGCATTTATTTATTGCTCTGACAGGCAGGCAAAGTACAAAATAATAAACAGATACAATGCATAAATTTGCTGTGTTATTTGTTATAGAGTAAATGTGAATGTTTATGCAGAAACGGGGTAATAATATTTGGAGGTACTGGCTAATTCCGATGATAAAGACTCACGCCGGCCACGTTGGTGGTTTGGTGGCTTGGCCTCCACCGTCGTGGCCGTGATTGTAGCGCCATTCGATTTGATCAAAACTCATATGCAGACCCAAAAGCGTAAAAAGAGCATGTTAAAGACAGCGGCCAAGGTCATACGATTAAGAGGTGAGTTTTCAAATTGATTGGGATTATTAGAAAAATTACTCAATTTTTCATTGAATTTTTCTGCAGGAATATTTGGTTTTTACGATGGTTTTCCGGCTGCTGCATTGCGGCAAATGTTTGCAACAAGTCTGCGATTCACATTGTACAATCTGGGCAAGGATTTTCAGGTGCTGGACAATCGTCTAGGAGTCAAAATTGCGCTGGCCAGCATGGCGGGCACCGCCGGCTCAGCTATTGCCATACCCTTAGATGTCATCAATGTGCGCATGCAAACCGACATGAAATCATCAGATCTAGAGGGACGCAAGTGAGCGTTGTTAAGTGTTTATGAAATTTACAGAAATCCCCTTTAAACTCCTCTGTATATGTAGATATAAATGTTTATCGGATGCCTTGATACGCATTCCCAGAGAGGAGGGCTGGAAGGGATTGTATAATGGTGGTCTTGCTAGTGTCCTCAAATCGGCGATTGGCACAATCGGGCAAATTGCTATCTACGATCATGTAAATACACACAAAACATACGTTAAACGGTTTCGAATTTCGTTTGTGAACTTTTCATAAAACAGATCAAAGGCCATATACAGGCACATTACGATATGGATGATAATATCAAATTGCATATCACGAGCTCTGTTATGTCATCCGTCATCGATTCCATTCTTACACAACCCTTCGATGTCCTCAAAACCCTGATGATGAATGCCCGTCCCGGCCAATATCCCAACATGCTCCATGCTGTCCACTATATGATGCGCTTTGGCGTCTTGAGTCCCTATCGAGGTTTGATGCCGGCTCTTGCTCGCAAGGTGCCGGCCACAATTATGATGTATGTGATCTATGAACAGTTGCGCTTGAAGATGGGAATTTTGGAAATTGACGAGTGAAAGAGGCATGCAATAATTTAATAATAATTTGTTTACATATCCATTCCACTTTTATACTGATCTTTCTTTTCAATATTAAAAAAATTTTCGTGTTAATTTAGATATTCCCCATTCATTTTTCAAATAGAATAGAAAATTGTATTGCACCAATGGGAAAATAATCGCAAAACGTTGCGTGGCTTATTTTATTATTAAACAAAATGTCAAATTGGAAAAGCAGTTAATCAAAACGTGAAATCGAAACTTGGCAAGTCTCTGCGGTATTTCAAAATGCACAATAGTTGTGTACTTTGGTTTTGTGCGAATACATAGTTTAGTTGAAAAGCGTTTCCTATACACAAAGTTATTAACTGTTCTCTTGGCAGTTTGGAGCATAACTAACATCAACCGCAGCCGGTCTCTGTCACATTATAAATTGATTACACCCGCGACGTGACTAATGAACATTAATTTGGCCAACTTGACAGCAGAAGGTGGTTGCGAAGAAGGGCTGCCACGACGCTTGTGTCGAGCAGGCAGGCTTTTGCTGCGTGTTGAAGGCGCCAAGCGAAACGAAACTTGAGCTAAATGCCGGCACGTTTCCACAGCAGCTTCGCAGCCAGCGTCAGAGCGCACAGAGAGCACATCCAATAGTTTCAACCAGATGCCAACTAGACAGGAGTAGATTCTCTTGCCTCGACTCATCTACTTGGGATGGGATGAGACAGCCGCGCATCATTTGCCTGGCAGCATCACGTAAGCAAACGGTAAATGTTGCACGTATGTTGCTCTTATCTACAACTTGTTGAGGCCACTCTACTCATATACCCATCTTCGTTCCCAGCCCCATTCTCATCCCCATCGAGCTGACATATGTGCTCCCCTTTTTCGCTATAGTGATTGCAATCATTGTGGAAATTGAATTTGTAAGTAGGCAATTTCAGGCAGTGTGCAAAATAAGAATAATGCTCGCAATGAAACTAAATTAGGACACTGTTCAGGCACCTGACCCGTTGTTGTGGTTAGTTGGCATTGTTTTTGTATTACTCTAACTAAGGGCATTTTAGATGACAATGTCATGACGGTGGAATTATTGAAGGGCGACGGAGCTCTTGCTTAGCATAGATTTTACATGCTCTGTGCTCTAAATTATATTGGTTTTATTTTTATTATAATAAAAGAATAACTCTGAAATATTAACTGATGTTTGAGCTAAATTCTAACTTTTGAATTACTGATGTGTCATATCTTTCAATAGTTTTTGATTTGCCCCAAAAGGTATGCCATACTTTTTTAATAAATTCATTTTATTTTAGCTTGCCTGGTATTGAAATAATTAAGAAGTGCAGAAAGAGATTTATAATATACATTGCATGCATCTTTAAAATAAGTTCTTTTTATAGAATAACTCCGACATATTTGGCTAAGCAAATTTATTCTCTGCATCTCTGCTATATAAATTCCAATAGTTGTTTTGCCCCAAGAAGTATGCTATGATTTTTTTAAAAGTTATTTGTTCTTAAGCACATGGCGTCTGTAAACTTTTCTTCATATATTAAAATAGAAAGAAAAATTGATTTTCAAACAATGCCAAAGAGTATAACTAATTCGGTATAGCTTTGCACGCTACCTTATAGTTGTTGTAGTTGTTGTTGCTGTCTGGTATGACACATTTCGAAATGCGTTAGTGCGTTGCAAATACATACACACACACACACACACACACAAAGAGAAAGAGGCAGAGCGAGACGGAGACAGAGAAAGGGAGAGAGAGGGAGAAGCACACACTCTTAAGCGTTCGCTATGTGTGAGCTATTTGCATAAATGCTCAGAGTTAACTTTATGACTGACTTGTGGCTCGAAAACAGAATGGAAACTGAGGTTTGTCGTAACTCTGTATGTGTATTATAAACTGGGCACTAAAGTCGCTGGGGCAAATAGGCTGTTTGTTTGCCTATTTGACTATGGTTGTATAGCTCTCGCTTTCTCTTTCTCTCTCTTGCTCTCTGTCTCTCTTTCGCCCTATCTCGTTCAGGTTTCTCGTCAGTGGTTGTGACTCTGTTAGGTTATTAGTCGGTTGCTCTCGAGGCCTTGTGGCTGCATTTTGTTTGCCATTAAAATAATTTGCATAGTTGGCATTTATGCAGGATAAGCACAACAACAACAACAACAGCAACAACAACAACAGCAACAACAACAACGGTAGCAACAACAACAAGTGGCGCCTGCATTGATTTGCATTATTAAATGTTACGTATACGCAGTGTTGACCTCATTTGACTGCAGGTTATGCAAACTGCGAATGCGTTAATGGTTAGCCTATACATCTTGTTATCTCGTTAACTGGTTAGCATTCTAATTTATGTGTAGATAACAAGCCAACATGTGCCCATCTGCAGCAAACCGACTGTGAAATGTGTGTGAAAGCTGCAAAATTAAAATAAATCAAAGGCAAAAGCAGCAGTAATTGAGTTATGCATGAAATCCAAGAGAATTTACTTTGGGCAGTTATGTAAATTGTGTCATTCTTTGAATGGCTTAGTATTTTTATGTTCTAAGCGTACTTTATAAGAAACAATCTCTTAGAACTTTTAGTTAAGATAGAAGTTGGAATGCAGTTCACATTAATTGCACGAAGGCGAATTACATATTACAAAATTGGAGTAAAAGACCAAAAAAATTGCATGCTTTCAGTTCATTTTATTTTAAACAAAAGCAAGTGCACAATAAATTATAATTCATCTGGGAAATAATCTTCTTTTGACTATCACAAAGATAGTTTTGGTAATGTTTTAAATGACTGATTGTACTTATGCTTCGAGTATCATAGTTGTACTGAGCTTTGATTAAGTTGTAATTGTGCTCTTAAAGCCTCTTAGCGTCAAGCTGTCAAATCTGTGCCGCTGCTTAATGTAATTTCCTGTGTGCCATGTTTATAAATTGTTGCTGTAGCTGTAACTGTGTTCGTATTACCATTACCGTTACAGAACAGAGCAGAGCAGAACAGAGCAGAGAGTCGGGTAAAAACAAACACAGCTGCGTCACCATGGACAAAACGAGTTAGAAATGTGCCACAGGACAACGTCGAGTTGTACTCGCTGCTGCATGATATGTTTCGTGCCTCCCGCCCGCCTCGCCCCCCAAACAGCGACGCCGGCAAGATGAAGTATGAAATATGATGTAAAATGATGTGATTACAGTTGAAAATGTACAAAGAAAATATGAAAAAAAGAGGAACGAACAAAACAAGACAGACACTCAAGGCACATGGCACAAGTTATACATAGAGCTAGAGCTAGAGGTAGATGGAGCGGTGGAGAGGTAGAGAGGTGGTACAGGAGAGAATAACGATGACGATGACAACGAACTTGCCCAACAGCGCAAAAACATGCCAAGCCATAAAAATGAGCGCAATGCTACAGAAAAAGCTCAGTTGTCAGAATGTGAGTGTGTATGCATGTGTGTGTGTGTGTGTGTGTGTGAGTGTTACAGAGATTGACAGTTTGTGAAATGGTTTGAGTAATTCATATGATGAATTATCTGCAAACCAAGCTGGCAAAAAGGCAACAACAAAAACAACGTTAACAGCAACAGCGTCAAGTTAATAATTACACATTTTTAATATACTTTTATTTTGCACATCAACGCTTGAAATGGGCTCAACTGCAAAAGGCGCTTTAATGTGCTTTAACAAAAATGTATTTCGATGCTTTTAAAGTTAAACGAAATTTAAATTTCGCGTGTCTGCATATACAAAATTATATATATATTAATTAATGAAATGAAACTTGCAACTTTAATGCGCTTTCAGCGTATATTGCGAGCATTTCATTAACTCGCACACACCAAATTTGGCTGGCGTTCGTTTGCGCATTCCGTTTTGTCGATTGATGAAGCGATTTTAAAGTGGTGTGTGCGGATTTTAAAATTAATTTCTTGGTTAAATCCAGCGTTGTGCATGCCAACGTGTTGGCTAATTAATTGCACAACATTTTGGTCGATTGGTCAGGCTGATTGCTAATGGACACGCCTCCCTCCCGAGCATTTCGGCCACTCGCCCTTCGAGTGCGCCCCGCGACGCGTCTGACACTCGGTTGTCAAATGAAAAATGGTCGATTTAAATGGTTGACTCTCAGTCGAATGGGTTTCGTTTGCCATTCTCGTTGTCGTTGTTGCCAGCTCATTCTCTAACTGCCGCTCGTTTGTCTGCTTAATGCCAGCAACCAACTTGGCGTGGCCGGAACGCAGCTGTGCTCTGTGCTCCACCTGGCTGGCTAACAGTTACACTGCTGACAGCCCAAGCAGACCAACCGACCGACCGACCAAGCGACTGGTTGACTGACTGAGTGACTGACTGAGCCACAGGCTGATGAACACGTCTTGTCAGCGGGCTAACGAGCGCCACTTACACGCTCAACAATCACTTAACCTCAATTGTTGCTTCCAAAAGGAAGAAGTGTAAAAGGCAATGCCAATGGCTGACGTTTGGTTTACCCCTCCTCCTCCTCCTCCTCCTGCTCCTACTTTCCCCTTGTCTCTTTTTTTTGCACTCCCTTTACTTGCCAGCACACTTGCTCTCTGTGTGTGTGTGTGTGTGTGTGTGTGTATTTGCTGTGTGTAAATACTTAATTAATTAACTGTTTTTTGCTTATTCTCTTTACATGCGTGTGTGCAACTCGACGTATACTTTATATTTTTATGTGCCTTTTCACAATGGACAGCGCGCTTTTTTAAATGCAAACTTCAAGTACTTGTGAATTTAAAGCAAAATAAAGCTGAATTGTATTTACATTTTTTCTTCTTTGAAGCGCAATAAGCATAGTGATAAACTTATTTATTTGATTCATATAAAACGTTGCAAAGGTAAATTTGATATCTGAAGTAATTGCTAAACATCTGAGTAATTAAATTTGTATTTTAGGTTCGATTTTGATTTTCTTTAAGAGACTCTTTGTAATCATTTAGTACTCAAATGCTTTATCTTCCAAGCTTTAACAATGTGACAATCCCATCTCATTTTTAATCAGCAGAGTGATAAACATATTTATTCGATTCATATTAAAGGCAAAGCGTTGCAAAGGTGAATTTAATATCTGTGTAAGATAACAACGTTTTAAAGGAATAAGTTTGTTTAAGTAACAGTTCCACATTTTATTTATCATTTAAGTAATACGTTATATTATGTTTGATTTTGCTTTGAATAATTTGTAATTATTTAATATTCAAATATGTACTTTATCTTTAATTTTATAACGTAACATATAATATTCATGGTAAGCTGTAACAATTTAATAATCCCGTCTCATTTTTGTTTCATAAATATTATTACAATGAATACTCGACTAATCTGCTGTATTCGCTGAATAGGGAATCTGAGCTTCACTCTGCCAATTCATTAAATGCAATGAAAACAGCACTCAGTCTTGTTCATTCTTGTTGCTGTTAACTATAGTTACAACTGACACGGTTCTATATATATATTTTAGATATAGACAGAGAAGTAGAGAGAGAGAGTTGCTGCTTTCGCAGTACAACTGCGAATCCAGCTGCCAATGGCTTTCCAGGCCATGGCACGCCACTTGCTAGCAAATTGACAATGACGTTATGCAGCAGAGAGAATAGAGGAGGTGATACAGAGTGTGAGAGACAGAGAGAGAGAGAGAGAGGGGGAGACTCTGAGCTGGGAGTGGCAAGTACGCTTCATGGCTGCACGGGATTGTGAGCTAGTTTGCCGTGTAATAAGCAATTATAGCGTCAAGCAAAACTTGGCAATTAGTTAGTTAGATTTGTGCCAGCTGAGTCAGTTGAGTGCTGCGCTTAATCGAGTGGCGGTTGCTGGCGCCACAGATGCATAACATCAACTGCAACAGGCTGCATGCTGTTTGCTATTTGCTGGCGTCACTCGAAGGGGGCAACGAGAAGGCCACCGCACACAATTTGCCTATGGCTTGAAGTGTCCTTAAAGGCGCCTTCAGCCAAGTTTTAGTTTTCAGGTTCGGTTCAGTTCAACTCACAACCAGATTCAACGTGGCTCTAATGCAAATTGAATTACGTATACGCAGTGAGCGCGTTTTGCCTAATGGAATTTAAAAATATGCACCCCACACACACACACACACTCGCAATACACCAACAGCAATCAACGAACTGAAGGTTGAGTCGCAGCTGAAACAAAAATTATAAAAAAATTAGCAATTAAATTGTGAGGGAAGCTGCCATCGTGATGGGATGCGATGCGATGCGATGCTCTCATCACCTGCTACGTTATGATTTCATTAATTTAAGGCAGCAACAGCAGAAGGTACTGCAAAGTTGTCGTGTCCTTGTCGAAGTTGTTGTTGTTCTCCCTCCCCGACTTGTTGGCAATTAGCCAAATGCGATGCCGCGAGTTTGCGAGTAGTTTAAGAGGCCAACAAACTTTCCACCAACTTAAAAAAAAAAAACATATTTCTAGTTCAAGCGCTTCCACAAAAAAGAACGCGAGGCAATGGCAATGGGTAAACACAATTCTTGGATCTGGCCTTAGATTAAATTTAATTAAGCCCTGTGCAAATTGACAGCAATTGATAAGATAAAGACGGCGTGAAGTTAAACAAAATTTCCCTTAAATTATGAATTATTACAGAAGAAACAATTTTGTTTGCCTGCAATTAATTGAAATGATCAAAAGCTGTTTGCACAAATATATAGATTCGTCTACTTAAAAGCAAGTTGAAGCATTTGATTTGACTTTGTCCCCAACTTGAAGCCGTGTTTAAATTAACTTATATCAAATGATGTTGCAGCAAAAATGAAGTTGAATCTTTGCTTGAATGCGTAGCTAATGAATAGAACAAATTTGACACTTGCACAGCATTTTTCCAGTTAACAATTACTCGCATTTGAATATTATGAGTGCTCGAGGAAGTGACGAAAAAGAAGGAAGAGAATAGAATATGTATAATCTAGTCGCAAATTGTTTGATGCTATTTGTGCGCTTGATTTGGATTTTTGCGTAGCTGTTGCCCAAAAAAAGAAAAACTCATCTGCCAGTTTTCAGTTTCCCGCTTGGTTTTGCCTTTGCCTCGGCAATCGGCATCTAAAAGTGAAATCTGCTTCTGTTTCTGTTTCTGATTCGGAATCTGTTTCTGTTTCTGTCCCTGGCCTGTTGCCATTTCAGTCAGTTGGCTCTGGCGACGTCGCTATTGCTGTTGCTGCTGTTGCTTTATTTGCATTCATGCCAAACGCAATTTGCTTTTATTGAGTGCAAATATTTGTTGAATATTTTGCAATTTAATTTACAGCCATTCAGTCAGTCAGTCAATTGGTTGGTTCGCTTGGTTTCGGTTTGGTTTGGTTTCGTTTCGTTTTTGCTTCATTTTGGGTTTGGCTTGCCAACAGAATTGGGGCCTCATGGTGGGCTCTTTTTAACTGGTAAAGTATATTTTATGAAATTAAATTATTTGATTTTTATTATTATTATTTGTTTAATGGGTTCAATGGCTTTCACATAACTTTTAATCAGTTTAAGACCTTGATGAGTCGCATCGTTGCACACATCGCCGAGTGCGCATCAAAGTCGACTTTTTATGCCCTTTTTAATGCACTTAAAGTGGTTCACAACAAAAAAATGTCAATATGGATATGGAATGTGGCTACCAAATGTATTTTCACAAATATTTAAACGCCTTGTAATGAAATTATTGTGCTGCTCTCAGAGCAACTTTAATTAACTTAAATTGGCAAGAATGTTGTTTTTGGAAATGGAATTATATGTCGTATAAATGCCTATACCTGTTACATATATGGCAGAAGGGTATTATAACTTTGTGCCTCCATGAAAAGTATGTAACAGATGGTATGTAGTTACATCAAGATTTTATTAGTTACTCGCTTCTTGACGTTTATAGCAATTCACTTGTTAAGTTAAAGTCCCTCAAATTAAAAAAGTTGGGTTATATTTTGAATCAATATTTATTTGTATTCATATATTTTTATTACAACTGATACGTAGTATTAGGGATTACGTTAATTAATATATAATTATAATTATTAATAGTTAGGTCGAATTCCGATAAAGTCGAGCTTAAAGAACTCCTTTGGCAGAGTAATGCAATTTTCGTATGTCTCAAAAGACTCGCCGTCCATTTGCAAGACCTCAACTTCATTCCCACAGTCCATTTGTTTATGTAATACAAAGTGCATACGACTCGTGAATGCCCCCATACAAACCGTGCATTCAACAAAGCGATCGTTGGGTTCCGTGCGCAGAAATCTTCGAATATTGCGTACTTCATACATGCCACAAAATTCCCCAGTCACATCGGTTTGAATGAGAAATGTGGGTGTGTTCTTCACATCTTCGCTTCTGATCAAATACGGCACGGCAATCAGTTCTTTGGTCTCGGGGCAGACATGGAAGCAATAGAGATTCACTTGCAGGGAGTCGGGAAATTTGCCAAAACGTTTTCCATGATAGTTGAGATAGCTCTCGTTGAGGAGCGACAAATTCACCGGCTCTTTATTATTGTCCTTGGCCTTGAATCCACCAATGTTCTTGATGCGATACTGCAGTGGCAGCACTTCTGGTCCATTGTTAAGCCGTTTGACAGTCAGTTTTATGCGCCTGATGGCGCACGAATCTAGTAGGACCCCCTCCGCCATATACATATAGCTGCAAATCTTCTGAGCGAGCCGACCGATGACCATGTCGACTGTTGCCTCAATGTCCAGGAAATGCTTTATAGAGAAGGAATAACTCTCGAAGTAAAAGCGCTTCCCCGGCACAGACACATAGAAACCCATAGTGACAACCAGTTCGCTGGCCTTGTATTTCAAGAAGCGCAACAGCTGCGGCAGTGCTTGCGTTCCGGCTTGCAGTAGAAATTCTTCAACGCCACCATATTGTTGGGTTTCATCACAAATCATAAAGGTTTCAATGCGTTCCTTCTTGATCTGCCTGAGCAGCAGTTTCTTCTCTAGATCCAGCTTGGTGTGCTGGGCATCTTCGCCGGACAACCAATGATGACTGTATGGCTCATTTGCCTCAACGGTACTGTGACAACTCGCACATTCTACGTGGGGATGGTGGATGGACGGTTGATGCCGAAAGGTTCGTACATTGCTTGTAGTTTCAAAGATGAAGCGCGACAGATAGTGAGCTCGCATGTTGAACACTGTAATGCTGATGGCTGACTGATGTCCTGTTGAATTGAGGCTAACTATTTATACAGAAAGTAGTGCAGGGATCAGCCTCAGTAACATATTACCTGATCATGGTTCTTAGGTATATTTCCTACCTGAATTGTAACCCTGCTTAAGCCTGCATCAGCTGCAGATATGTTTAGTCGCCAACACCAGCCATAATTTCCTATTTAAGATTACCATATGCTTTAGTCCTACAAACGTGCCGCTATAAAACAGGTAATTACTCTCGGTATGTAAAATGCCTCTACTAAATATTTTTCATGTACTGTATTGAAATCTTAGGTTTGCTGTGTACCTAAGTAGTTTGTTGGTGCACAACTTTGGGAATTCTCAATTGTAGCATATGGCAAACTGGATCATCATTTACCTATTAACTCCTAGCTCCAGCGGGATGTGGAGGTTGTTGTCACTAATCGCTAAGCTAGGGTTTATTTTTATAGAGTTTCTCATCACTCAAACGCCTAGATACCAAAAAATCTAAGGCATAATTAACAAAGAAAAGAAGCAGAAAAAATTACAAGAATAGGAATCCAAATGAAGAGCAATGAGATGTTGATGTCACTTTCCTTAGGAAAATTTAACATTGCGAAACGAATTTAAATTGAATCGGATATATAATCTTGCCCTTTTTCTTAACAATACCAGATTACATCCCATCTTTTAAAAGTGGTTTTGAGGTTTTAATGTAGCCAAATTGAATGCGTATACCCGCTACCCAAGGGGTAGAAGGGTATTATAACTTTGTGCCGACAGGAAATGTATGTAACATGTAGAAGGAGGCATCTCCGACCCCATAAAGTATATATATTCTTGATCAGCGTCAGCAGCCGAGTCTATCTAGCCATGTCCGTCTGTGTGTCTGTCCGTAGATCTATGAGACTATAAGAGATAGAGCTATAATTTTTTTGCGACAGCATTTGTTATGTTTGCACGCAGATCAAGTTTGTTTCAAATTTTTGCCACGCCCACTTCCGCCCCCGCAAATCAAAAAAATCGAATAACAAGCGTAATTTTAAAGCTAAAGTTGCGAATTTTGGTATATATGTTACAATAATTACTATAGTAGTTATTTAGTTCCTGAAAATTTGGTAGCGATCAGATAAAAATTGTCGAAGTTATTAAAGAAATACTTTTGTATGGGCAAAAACGCCTACTTACTAGGGGTCTGAGTTGCTTTGGCTGACAATCTGGTATATTGTGCCGTCTATGGTATATTTTGAATGCGGCACTATATCGATATACCAAATATACCACTTAGTATATTTTCAGTATTTTTACAGCATATTCGGTAAATTTTGAGAAAAATACCGCAAAATATATTTCTTTTATTCAAAATGGGTAGCGGGTATCTCACAGTCGAGTACACTCGACTGTAGCTTTCTTACTTGTTTTAGTTTGATGCATCATCATTCCGTTATTTATTAGCTGCATTGTGGTCTAATTCGCAGCCATCTGTTATAGCATTTAGTTGTCTGCTCTGTGATACCTGCTGCTTTCTCGAAATGCTCTTGTTAGTCTGTGCAAAGTGTGTATTTAATGCGTTTAAGTAACAGCATCAGCAATATCTACAGCAAGTGCTGAGCAAGCTGGATTGAGAAATCGCCCACAACACACAACGCACACAATTCAATTTGGTCAATCAACTGCAACACTTGTGAGGCAAGTTAACTGCCCCATGTCCTGCATATCCTGTTCATCAGTCCTTGCAGTCCTCCATTCGTAGGCATTTGCCTGTGTTGGCTATTGAACACGATGAATTTATCGCTTAACATTTTAGTTGATGATGGATGTGTTCCCAAGTCATCTGCATGTGATAAGCTTTCGCCCCCTCCCCTCCACTAACCCCCTCTCCTATCCTCACTCTATGCTAATGAATTCACATATGTACACACATACATACATATATACAACTTGAAAAGTCATAAATACTCCGGTTGGGTTGCGTCATGCAACGTTAACTACGTGCGCCTCTCTGTCAAAATGGGGTTAAAGGCGTGGGCTTATAAGGGGAATGGAGGGGAGGGGAAGGGAGGGTTTATCATCCAAAATGGCAAACTCATTTCCGTCACTGACACAGTCACTGACTTCATTTAATTTTCAAATTTTCAACTCAAGAGTCCAAAACGAGGTTTTTGCGTCGCCTTTTGTTTTAGTGTAACAAACTGAGACGAACGAGGGACCAAGCACCAGGGCAGACAGACAGTCACACAGAGAGGGACTGGGTCCAAAATTTATAGCAGCACGCACACTCACACACACAGACACACATACACACACATATATACATAGGTGGCGACGGTGGCAATCGCGGGGGCGTGGCTCTTTTACATTTTTGCATTTTTCATGTCTGCCGTGCCATGAAGTTGCTCCCACTCCCCTCCCCTCCACACCTACGGAGAAATGAGTAACAGCAGCAACATAAAAAGCATGATATATTAACATATTACGCATACGCCGTGTACTCCCGTCTGTCTGTATTTCTATGTCTGTATCTCTAGCTGTCTCTGTGAGTGTGCGTTTGTATGTGCTGGCTGACTGCATAATTATGTGCTTTAAACAATTAGCATTGCACGCCACGAGTCCAGCATCCAAATGTTGCGTACACGAAGCGTAACACAGCATATGATGTATACGACACGTGAGCGCTGAAACTGGCGACGCATTTAAGCAACCAAATTGTGTAATTTGTGGTCGCCATTCAAAGTACATTACCATACGTGGAGAGTCTGTATATAGAACATGCAATTTAAATTCCAATATTATACAAGAAAAACATACAATTGAAATTTCAATACTTTTAAATTTCGCTAAAACAATACACACAAAATGTATATTCTATTGCCAGAGAAAACATTCAATTTAATTTTCAATTCTCTTGAAACAAATTACACTTATTTTGGGTGAGAGTTGAAATCACATTTTGCAAATACTTGTCCCAAATATTTTTAATAATTAAAAATGGCAAAGTTATTCGTAAATGTACACAAAAGGCATCACAGAAAATCAATGCAGCAAATGTTTCCCGTGGTGTGACAGCGTGAAGGCAGATACTTTAAAATGCCATTATTGAGTTAATTGAAAACGAAAAGTCCAGAAAGGAAACTTTCAACCGCAGGCTACGGGAGAGAAGCCATTTGCCATTTTCCCAATTTTTGGCCGAAATGAAATTCACTCCTCCCCACACAAACAATTTAATTCAACTTCAAATGGTTTACGCATCATTTTCCTCTACGCAAATGACTTTTGGTCAATGGCTGACAATTCGGTGTGAAGAGCAACTTTTTGCATAATACGTATACGACAGCGTGGACGAAAGAACGAACGTACGTACGAACGATTCGCTTCATTTATCATCGATTGCAGTTGCCAGAGAGATATCAATATCGTTTGACTCATTGTTTCATTAATTAATCAATTTGACAGGCTTTTGGTATTAAATCGAATGCCTTGTAGAAATGATTTGCCATTATGTCAACGGCTTTACTCAATCTACTCTCTCTCGCTCATCCACTTTAATCATAGGCGACTCGACTCGACTCGACTCGACAATGGAGCCACGCACGCATCAGGCATTTGTCTAAGCTGCCAGCTTACGCATATTGTCAATCAATCAGTCAGATGAAATCCCTTCAGGTGAATGCTAGAGAGAAACAACGCCGAAGCTATCCGCCATTTCAATAGGTTTTGACATTGCTTTTGAATCAGCTTTTGTGTGTGGAGCCACCGCACATTCTGCTTGCCATGCAACATTCATCCACATCCACATCCACAAAACGAGAAAATTTGCCTCGTTATTTGCGTCGCCCAAAAATGGATAGCGCTGAAAAATGGCGCGTGCCACAAGTGGCACTCATGTGGCACCAAACCAAATTCACCAAATAAACAACTACTCCTAAATATATGCACACATGCTCTTCACTGCCTCCTTTCTCTCTCTCTCTCTCTCTCTTCCTTTGCCTGTCAACGTGTGCTATTCCTCCGACTCTCTGCCAAAACGTTTCGTGCTCAAATTGAACACACTAATGGTCTGTACAATGGGCTCGAGCGGGCATAAATGGAGTAACAATAATGGAGTAACAGTAACAAGAGGCCAACACAGTAACGTTTGTTGACGTCTCTGCACAATTTCATTTTCGTTTGAATTCAACTGAGCTGCATGCATACAATATGTACGATTTAATCGGAATTAATGAAAAGAAAATATGAATAACTTTTTTTAAATTGAGTCTCTCATTGAGTGTATTTTTGATATAATATTCTTCATACCAAATACTTAATTGCTAAGCTGGTTTCTATTGCACTTTAACAGCTGCAAGTTGCGACCATAGTAACTGATACTCTGGCACTTACATTTAATGAACTAAAAATTCAAAGGCCTTTTGAGAAATTCATATCCCCAAAACATATTTCCACCAAGCCAACGTAAGCCACCGCCGAAGTTCGCTGGTAAAGCAATGCTAACGAGCAGGACAGAATTTCCGTTAAGGATTGCGCTGGCTTTTGGTTGCGTCCAAGAGCCCCAAAAAGGACTATTTGCCAAAAACTGGTGAGAGCGCGCGTCGAGTGTCTTTTCGTCGTGTGTCCCTCGAATGTCGCACAAGTGCACTTTAGTTTTCAATTTTTGTCGTCTCATAATGCGACTCTCTGGATTTATATTTTCTGTTTTTTTTTTTCGCTCATCTTTTTTTAGCCCTGCTCAAGATGCAGCATGAGCAGAAGCAGTAGCTATTGAGCAAATATCTTCAAAATGGATTTTAAAATCCATTCGATGGAGCTAAGGAAAAGCCAACGAAACAGGGCAGAAGAGCAGAAGAAGAACGGACAAAGGACGGAGGACAGAGGACACAGGAAACCAAATAGAAATACGAGCAAAGGTTACCTTGGGGATGCATTCAACAAAAATATTTGCACTAATGGAAAAGTAAAAGCTGCTGCTGCAAATATTATTTAACTCTCATCCGAAATGAGTAACGACTACAGATACTATTCACTGTTGTGTTCGAGTTGTACATAATATTTTGTAGCATCAGGGGAATTGTCATTCAGTAGGTGAGAGAAAGTGCTGTGACTACTAAAATCACTTAACCATATTTCGGTTTGACTAGAACTGAGCTGAACTGAACTGTCTGTCTGGCTGGTTGACTGTCTGTCTGTCGCCCGGCCAAACAAAGAGGAAGGAAATGCCAAATGTGCTGGCTGTGTGTTGACTTAGGACCCGAAAATCTTGCTTGCCAGCTGCCACTGATTATTAGCCTTGGCAAATTGTCTGTGTAAAAGCCACAAAACAACTGAGCAACAACTTCGACAGTCTCTTAAAAGCACTGACTGACAAACTAACTAACTGACTGACTGACGAACTTACTGGCTTAGCGACTGTCGAAGCAGTTGCTAGTTGAGCTTAGACAATTTCCACTGTGTGTGTGTGTGTGGCTTCGAAGTACTCCAACAACTATTTTCAAATTTTCTACTCGTTTTTACAAGGCACGTGCTTGCTTGGTGGCCTCCTCGTAGACTTTTCCCATTTTTATTCACCATTGTGCAGCATTGTCTCCATTTTGTCTTTTTCTGTGTATGTGTATGTGTGTTTGTGTTGGGTTTTAACCTAAGTAGACGATTTGTTGGCGGTCTGGTTGACTTTTTAATGAGCTAGCTAACAAGCACTTGGGCAGCAAATTAGAAAAGATACGAATCTATCTAACTCCATTATGCTGGCCGGGTCCTCAATGATTTAGTCAGGCAGAAAATGAGCAAAGCAAAGGCTGAATTAAGTATGTCACTTTGCAATTCAGTTCTTAAGTAAATGCTGCCATGCTGTTTACACAGTCCCAAAAGTATGCTAAACGAAAGGCTTTTATACGAATGGACGGAGCAAAAGTGATTTATTGACGGATCCGAAAATAACCAGCATTTATTTTATTACAGTTTTATTCGTTTCCAGTAACAATTAGACTGAATACATCTGAAATAAATTGACAGAGCAACAAGTCAGAGCCACTAATTAACCACTGTCCACGTGTCGGCAATCATTAGTAAAGTTCAGGAAAATACATTTAATTATGAAAGTGTAGATACTTAATTTTGTATATTTATAAATAATTGAGTTTACCACTGAATGAATAATAAATAAATTAATTAAATAATTGTTAATGGTAGCTGAAGAAGTTCTAACTTAATGTTCAATAATTCTTAACTATTTTATAATCGGAATAATGATTTAACATTTAATTAAATTTTGATTTTGTGAACAATTGATAATATGTTTAATTTGGGTCAGTGCTAAGTTTTGATATTTTTTCTAATTACGTACAGATCTATGTACATATATCGATATGCATACATACTTTAATGGATGGAAATAAATAAATATAGCTCAAAGTGGTTTACGTCCATAACGTCAACAAAAGAATATTAGAATTGAAAATGTTGTGCTTTTTTTAATTTTGCAACTATAATATTCTCCTACAGAAGACATTTATAAATTTTGAAATGTAAATGCCACTTGGACAACACTTAAATAAAATGACTCAGCGTAGTTTATAGGAATTGGTTGGACTTCATTTTGAGTGAGCTGCTTTTGGCCAATAATGAAAGTGAATTTGAGCCAAGCGTGCATTAAATGGAAAACTTTATGTTTTTTGCTCTGGATTCCAAATGCGTTTTATTTTTTTCTGTTATTTTTTTTTTTTTTTTTGGTAGGCGGAAAGTTTGTTTAACCAAAGTTTCTAACTACCCAAGTAAAAAGTGGGCGCGCGGAGCACAAAAAAACAGAAGAAAGAATTGATGAGGAGGCGTAAAAGAGTCGCGAGAGTCGAGCTTTCCTCCATTGTTAAGCTGCAATAAATTTTACATGGCAGTCATGAAAACACTTGAAGAATATTAAAACAAATGAAGCAGCCTTAGCTTAGCAGTTACTTGAGGTTTTCCGCCATGGCCAAACAAGCGCCTCTTTTTGGTCCCTTTTTTTGTGCGGCTCGGCGGCATGAGCAGCTTAAGCAATTTTTGCCAGCTGGACGAGGGCTAATGAAGCTGCCCCCAGAATGCAGTTGGGAGTAGGGATCCAGCATAAAATGTATTTATATTATACGAATACGAATACGAGTGCGTGTATGAGTGTGAGTGTGAGTACGGGTATGTATTATTCGACGCTGTGAGCAGTGAGCTGCCTTTATGCAAACACGTACGACCCATTTAATTTGGCGAGGGGCGACCGAGTGTATGGCCTGCCAGAAAAATACGTGATAAGCAAATTCATAAACCATTAAGAAGGTTGCGCCTTGCCACAAACGTCAGCGAATTTCTGAAATTCTCTTACAAGAAATACTTCGTATGTTAGTTCACTTTTAAATGCTCTACCGATTGACCTTAAATATGCGAGAAAAGTATTTAGTTCTTGACAATTTTAGTATTTATTTATTATAGTATAAAATTACTATACGATTTATTTATTTTGAGTTTTTATTTAATACAGTATTTAGTATTTATATCATTGAATTATTTTAGTATTTATTTTATTTTGGTATTTGTATAATTTAGTATTTATTAATTTCAGTATTTATTTAATTTAGTATTTATTTGATTTTAGTGTTTGTTTAGCTTAATATTTTAGAATTGAGTATTAATTAAATTCAGTATTTAATTAATTTGGTGTTTACTGGGTTTTTTATTATTATTTAATTTAAGAATATTGAATTCATTTATTTCACGATTTAGTATATATTTAGTTCAGTATTTATTTCAGTATTTATTTTATTTATTATTTCATCATTTTAGGATTTTTATTTGAAGTTGGTATTAATTTAAGTAAGTATTTTAGAATATGGTATTTATTTATTTTAAGATGTTGTATTTATTTTAGTATTTTTAAATTTAGTATTTAATTTTTTTAGTATTTATCTAATTTAGTTATTACTTGTTTGAGATTTGCAACGTTTATTCAATTTTTAACTATTTAATGAGTTTATGTATTTCAAAAGAAATATTTTCCACGACTTTGTGTGCGTTACGAACGCCTCGACAAAGTCTGGCTCTCCTGGCTAGCAACATAAAATCGGCAAGAAAAAAGCTAGCAAAAGGAATGTGCGATGTTCGCGTCGTGTGCGGTTTCATTAAATTTTATAACAAGCATTTTATGTGTATTTTTTTTCTTCGTTCTCGTTTGCTACAAGCCAGACGCTGGAGCTACTCTTATGCTGGCATGGGTTAGGTGATATGCTTAGGGAAATACTATGCATGAATGTGCTAGTCGAGAGAGAGACCGCGGGGGGAAGTGAAGAGGCCTAATTGACGCGGTGGAAAATTGAAAAAACGGCACACGCCAGTGCGCACTTTGTGGGAGCCCGCAAAGTGGTTACTATAGAGGGTACCAAGGGTTTCACAGTCTTTTACTACTATGTATGTGTTTAATATGTGTGGAGGGGTGTCGTCGAGTCATTCAAGCGACTGAATAGAGTCGAGACGAGTGCCGAGAGAGAGAGAGACAGAGAGGGAGGAGAAGTCAATGCATTTAAAGCGACATCAATGTTACAAAATGTTGATGGGTTTTTATCTTCCCTTTGCTGCGCATTCCAATTATCATATTAAATCAGTTGTAAATCATTGCATGCGAGCGTATATTTGCACAAATTTATGCGAATGCCCCGTGGGCAGGTGGAATACTATACAAGTCAAGTACGAGTACAGCGCAATCCTTCCACCAAATAAACGGACTCGCATGTAAGTCAAAAGGGACAACATCAACAACTGTAACCCACACAGCATATAGCATATAACATACAGCATACAGCATACAGCATACAGCATACACAGCATAAGGCACAAGGACAAGTACAAGTAGAAGAATAAACAAGTGTGTGAGCAAACTGTGCCAGATGGGAAGTCGTGTTGACATTCAACTGAAATGCAGTTAATGGCCAGCATGCGAATCGAGGCTAATATGTGGGATAAAGCTAATGAACAGCAAGACTTCCCACTAAACGAATGCTTAAGTTAATGAATCGAGGGGAAATCAATGCGTAGCAACAAATGGATTACAGCTGCGGGTGAGAACTGATACTTTCCATTTCATAAGAATTAATTCTGTGTGTGTGTTTGTGTGTGTGTGTGTGTTGCCCCCAAGGTGAGAGCTAATTATTTGCAGCTATTACACATAGTTCAACTTGCAGTTATCGTTATTTCCACTAAAGTGTGGACAAACCATTTCGGCTTGTTAAAAGCAGCATTATAATTCTAAAATTTAAAGCACACTCAATTGCCATTATGGCAAAGTGTAACGTGTTATGTTCCACTTGGTTAATTAAAAGTGCAATTCCAATGTCTGTTTAGCATATTGCAAATATTTGCATATTATATTTCCAATGGTTGCAGTTAACAGCATAAAAGCATGTTCTATAAGCATATAATCTGCTTAAAGTATGAACAACAATAATATCAATCAAAATAAAATCAAACACCACACCGAGTAACAAAGCATGAGAGAATTACAAACACATACGACGAATTTTGTGGATGTGTGTGTGGTTGTGTGTGTGGTTGTGTGTGTGCTTCTTCCATAATATAAAATACAATTTGATAGCACAAGGAAGTCAGAGAGAGTGAGAGAGAGTGCGCAAGTGGCAGCGAAGCGCGAAATAAGCTGCCTGATGGACTCAGGTAAATGAACTGATGCCGTCTCGTTGTTGCTTTTGCTTTTGCTTTTGCTGCTTCTGGCGGTTGGCAGTTGAGTGCCATGTCATGCAGCACACAATGGCGGCTCAGCCTCATAACGACACCAACAACGACAACAGCAACAACAGCAAGAACAACAACAATAACAGTAAAGAGGAGAAACAGGCGACTGCTTACCTGAAGCCAGCTGCAAATCCATGGCGTCTGTTAATGTGACATTTTGTCATTAAAATTTCAAGAGGCGCGACACGAAACTCTCTGCCAGCTGAGTCGTAATATTGTTATTATTATTTGCTGTTGCTTTTTAAGCAGTATCGCAACTGCGTTCACGCGGCAACAGTTGCCAGCAGCTGCCATTGCCCAAGCAGTACACAGAGCATACGCGTCGTATGCGTAATGTGCGCTCTACTCGCGCAGTCAAATTAAATATGCTTTGGGTCATATGCGAGCACAAGTTCTTTCGCCATGGCCATTGCCATTTTGCAGGCGCGTTGCAAATAAAACGCCAGCAAATTGGCAAATAAAAATTTTAGACGTTGACTGAGCACAACAACAGCACCAACAACAACAACAAATTAAATAAAACAAAAGATACATGAAAGGTAATGGCAAACAGCAGCAGCAGCTGAAAGTTTTGTTGTGCGTATACGTAATTAATTTTACTTGTTGCACTGAAGAAGGCTGCCTGAAGCTGTCTCCACTGAAGTGACACTAATTAAAACTCTCTCCAACGGATGTTTATATGAGACAGCAAGAGAAGGGAGAAGTGAGAGAGTGAGAGTGAAGGAGGAATGCACTTATATGCAGATGAGTCCAAAACTTTCAATCCAGGAAGTGTCACAAGGTCCTGACTCAACACACACACACATAAGCACATACAATTAACTTGATTTGTTGCTTGCGGTCAAAGCTAACGAATGAATGGTCGACAGCTGCACTTTGGACGACAGTTCACTACTATGTCTAGTTTTGAAAAAAAACCAGACAAGTCAGCAGAGAGTGAGAGAGCCAGAGAGAGAATGACAGAGAGAAATCACAAAGGATATGCACAGTGTAAGCGGAAGCGTTTATTATGTTCAATAGGAAATGAGCAAACATGAGAAAAAGCAGCACCAGAAAAAAAAACAAACTGAAACTCAATGTGGAAAACAAGAAAATGTATATGGGAAATGCGTTGACTGCAAAAACAAATAAAACAAATAGAGTTTAGCAACGAACAAATGGCCTAAAAGGACACTTTGCAATCGATGTATTGCAGAGAACAAAACATTGTTCAGATTGAGCTCAAAATAAAGGCATCTGCTTCCAATTAACAAATGCGCCTCCAAGCTATGAAGCTTATCTTCTCGGATGACCCATTAAACAAAGAAATCATTTGAATGCAAAGAAGAAGTTGAAATAAAAGTCCTAGTCATAATAACTATTTATGAATGGCAGCAAAAAACGTACTTGACTGCTGCTAAAATAATTCATTTTGAAGAGGAACTAAATTGCAGAGAACATACCTAAAAACGGACGATTTACTTCTCGGTCGTATCTCATATTTGAGCAGCTCCTTTCTGACATATTGCCCCAAGAGCTGGCTGCTGCATTCACTTTAAGCTAAGCAAAATGCTAACAGCCTGTGGTTTTTCCCCATTAGTAAAACTTTAGCTCTGGCAACACAGCTGTAGCAATAGCTTGCAATAATAAGTATATGAGTATGTTAGTATGCTAAAACTTCTTGTTTTTGTGCGTTTTTCCTGCAACCCCATTTTTCTATTGTGGTGAGCAACGTATCAAATCATTTTTCTTTGTAGTTTTTGCATTCATTCGATGTTGATTTTATTTTACCAAGTTAATATTTGTTAGCTAGCTGCTCCAGTTGCTTCGCCAGAACCAAGCAACCAAGCGAGCAAGGAAGAATGAAAGCAACAAACAGCAAGCATTAAGCAAACAATTGGGCAAAACATAATATGAACGTGTGCATGTAACTTTGTGTATTTGTGGCCAAGAAAGAAATGAAGTATACGAAGTGAAAGTAACGCAAAGACTCTTTGAATATTTCATGAGTTAAGTTCTGCCATTCCATTGTTGGCCACTTCACGGTCTTGTCTGAGGATTGGGCCACTAAAAGAGATCTCCACTTCTATTTCTTTCTCTACCCGTCTCTCTACGTTCTTTCCGTTCTCTTCGTTTTATTTGTCCCTTCTTTGCCAAGTAGCCTTGTAAAAATATTACAGCAATTTTCAATGCAATTTGCTTCAGTTTTAAGATGCTTGTCTGTGGCAACCTTCAACACGTTATCTGCATCTCTATCGCACGCAGTATCTGCCCTCTCGCTTCTGCATTTCATTGTTTATTTTGCCACTGCAGACACGTCCTAAGAGAACTTCAATGCACAACTTCAATAAACTTGAAGTTTCAGTTGCACTAACAGTTGAAACATGCGACGCCGAGTTTCCTATGCCATTTTTCATTTTCTTTTATTATTGTATTTATTACATGAACGCAATATAAATTGTTTCCCTTCACATTACTGCCATTGACCATAAATATTTTAAGAAAGAGGTAGTTAGTTTGCTTCTTCGTTTGTTTACCTATTTGAACGGTTACATTACAATCCATTTGTAAAGCTAAAGTAGTATAATGAACCAGTTAAGTGAGATTTTTATACGCTCTTCATCTACAAGCATCTATCTGGCTTCTTAACGTGCATCTTTATGGCCACTTTCAATCAATGCAATGACCTTAAAGTAGTAATTACAAAAGCCATTCGTTGGCAATTAAAAGCACATAAAATGCTAGAGCTCATAACCCCAAAAAACTCGACAATAATCTCAACTCTGATTGAATACTAACTACAGCATTGTCTACTACGCTCTTTGATGCTGATGCTGAAGCTGATGGCAATTTGGTTTCTGATTCTTGGATGTCGTTTGTCGCTTGTCGTTTGTCGATGCGAAGGCTGATGGTGCTAGTGATGGCATAACAATAAACATGAAAAGCGTGTAAAAACAAGCGCTCAGTGCCTGCAGTTGAGAGTTTTCCACACAGCATCGGCAACAGACTAAGTATTTTATGGCTGCCACTAAAGCCCAAGAATCAGGCATCAAATGAAACTTTGTCACACAGCGCAATTACAAAAAAAAAAAACAAAGAATTACATGTAGATAAATATGGTGGGCTCTACAGTAAGATACCCTCGCATAGACTTGAAAAACATCTTAGAACATATTACGTATACGTAGTTTGCGGAGTTCAAATTGAGTTGGAACATATTGCGTATACGTAGTAAAGAGTTCAATTTGATTTAGAACATTTACGAAGATACAGTTGAAAGTTTAATACAAGTTAGAAAAAGAGTTGAATTTGAGTTAGAACATACTATATTACGTATACGTAATTCAATTCCATGCGAGTTGCGCATAAAAGTATGCAACAAAAATGTTTTGAAATTTTTGTTCGCTTCAGAATATTCTAAATTATTTTAGATTACACAATTAATTCCAAATTTTATTCAAATTAATTGATTTCTTTATGATTATGAAAAAAATTCTTTACTGAAATATAAGTCTTACTTTTGTTTAAGGGCTTGTTTATAATTTATGTATTGCAATTCTCAATTTTGTAGGCAGCTTTTACTTTGATCATCTTCAGACACTCCCGCTGTTGCCTTAACCCATACAGGGTATAAGACACACACTCTGTGGAAGGGAAGTAAAAGAAGAAAGCAAAAACTATACACGACAGAGACATCAACGGCTCGTGTGCCATATAAATGAACGAAATGCCCATTCAAGTTTGGCGCCAAATACTGAGGGGTGGTTGGGAAGGCTTTCTAGACTGGATGCTAGAGGCTGGAGATTGGAGACTAGAGCAACTGGCGAGCTGGCAACTGATGACTGCCTGCAGTTCTTGGCAAAGCTATTAAAACTTATGCGTAGCTCATATAACACTTTTAATGCCAATCAAAGACTCAACACAAACACAAACACAAAACAAAAAGGAGAGAAAGAGAGCAAATGAAACTGAAACGCCAAGAAAGTTTTACCTATTGTTTCAAAAATATAACAAAACTGATGGAAGAAAAGTGAACATGAACCTGAACCGCAGCAATGAGAGGAGTTACAAACTCTGAGCAAGTCACAAAGTCAAACAAAAGCTCATTGTAAATGTCAGGAGTTGGGGCCAAGGGGAGGGGGAAAAAAATAAATAAAAGGCAATAAAGCCAAGGAAACGGCGCAAAGCGAAAAGAAATTGTCAAAATACAAATAGGAAATTGACGCGATAGAAGAAAAAAAATATGAACGAAAAAGTTGCCAAAAAGTCGAAAGTGAAAGTGAAAGTAAATGCGAAAGCGAAAGTCAGCAGCGTACTCGCACTCACATTCGTACTCGCATGTTTACTCGATTTTTGCTATAACGAATTTAATCTTTTTCGCTAACGCGTGCCGCCACAAAGCAAAAGAAAGAGCGAAAGCACGCAGGAGAGCAGCAAAGTTTGAGCTTGTGTTTTGAGTGCGGCTATTGTGGCTTTATTTATAGACATCAAATGGCTGCCAGGAGCACGATGTGCCCCTCTGCAAGTGGTAACAACACACACACACACATATGTTCTGGGCGTGTGTGTGTGTAATGCATAAAGATGACATGTAGCACAAAGCGGCTGCTGCGGCCTAAAAGGCTAAGTAAACAAAAGAGTTGTTGAATGCCACACACACAAACACACACACACACGGCCACAATGAAACAGGGTCCGATAAAAGCGGGTTAGCAAAAGCTTTTCAAACAAATAACGAGGCGTGGCAGCACAACCTTAATGTGCCGCAACAAGACAGAAAAGAAGGAGAAGAAGTGATGAGAATCAAGTAAATGGGAGGCGGATTACGTGATATGCTTCGGGTGAAGACCTATAATTAGCTGAATATCAAATTATTTTTGGCTTTTTTGTTGCGTTTTGGGGGTAATTTAAGCTGGGATCCTAATTAACTTTTAGTGAACAGGCGTAACCTTAATGACAATGAGGAAACAATTAGTAAATGGCAAACGTTTTCCCCTCGAGAGGAGAGCGATATCTCTTTACTCTGTCATCAATCCCTTTGTCAGATAAATCTTTACATTTATCTCCAATAACAATATTCCTGTTGTCAGCCAGTCAAAGAGCAAAGAACTATGACCAGCATTTATTTCGAGAATCCGTTTTGCTGCCCGAAAATTGTTGCAAATATTTCTAGCTGTGACTCTTCCTACACAACTCTGACTGCCAATACAATAGAATGCTAGCATTCAGTCACCTTGACCCTGACTGAGTGTGCGGGCATTTTGAGTGCTATTTTTCCGAGACGGTATTTCTTCTGGTAGCCACAATTTCCCAGAAGACAGAGATAGAGAACGTCGACAACACAATAGTGCGGCCGTGTGACAAATGTAAGCAAGTAATGCGAACACACAATGTCAAGTGGCAGGCTGCCAGGACAACAGCAGTACATCAGACGGCGGACAGCAACAGTGCCATGTTCTTACCTCCTTAAGAGGCACAAGCCAAAATCAAGTAGCAAAAATACAAGTGCAAGAGGAGAACAGAATGAAAACCAAACCATGAAATATTTCAAGTGAACCGCAAAGTTCGCCTCCACTTGGTGGCTTTAAGGCGACATTTAAGGCGGTTGTTGGGTCACTGCGTAACGCCCTCAGAACAAATGTGGCACACGTGCATTACGCATACGCCCCGCGGTCTGAGGCGTGTGTCGAGGCACAGGAAAAAACATGAACAATGCTCACGCCCTGTAACACAAAAGAGGATGTAGTTCTTGTTCAAGTGCCAGCTAAAGACTCCAAGAGGGTCCGAACAAAACAACAGCAACACAAAAAAAAAAAAAAGAACAAGATGGAAATTAATAACAGAAGTTGTAAAAGGAAGCTCGGCAAATAGCAGGCCACATGCCATAAGTACGTATGCTAAAGTCGCACAGCATATTGCTAAATTTTTCGCCAAACATCTCGAAAGACGAACAATGTCCTGAAATGCGCATGCCAATGCACAACGTGGGGAAGGCGCACAAAACTATGCAGCAGACACAAAACGCATAGAAGCCAGCGCATCGTATAGATGATGAATGCAATGCCAAGAGGAGAAGAAGAAGGAGACGGAGAAGGAGAAGGAGGCTGAGACAGCCCCAGACATAGCTGCCATATGATTGCGACTCTGCAACTCGCTTTGTGCATATTGATTGAACGCAATGCAACTGTCATACATACCAATGTCATAAACAAGCTGCAGAAATTCGACTCGTTTCGCCTTCGTGCCTCGTTTCTGCATCGGCCTGCCAGCCTCAGTGATTCCCACTCCCATTTCCATTCTCAGTCCCCAGCATCAAGTCGAAATTCAATGCAGAAATACCAAAACGAGACGACACGAGTTGAGTTGAGTTGAGTTGAGTCAAGTCGAGTCAAGTTGAGCTTAGATGAGTTGCATTTACTGCTGCTCTCAATACGCTGCTCTAACTCACAATGCAATTTGGGGTATCATTCAAGTGTATCTACATAAATCTACAAGTATCTTACTCATGTTAAGATTTTTGAGCTCGATATTAAAGTAAAACATTGATGAAATGACTATGAAGCTAATTGAATAGGATGGTTCACAGGATTTTCTTTTCAAATTGTGTTTAATCTGTTTGCTCAGACTAGAAATTTTATATTTAAAAGATGCATAAATGATGCATACAAATGCAAATAAATAACTGTTGAATTTTGCAATACAGATTTATATGTCAAGTAATTATTGAGTTGTATAAAAACATTCTGACTTTATTAAGTTGGTGTCAGATTCTATTTCGAGTGGTTTTATTTTAGTTTATTTTAAACTTATGATTATGAAATATTATTAATTCAATTTGACATTTTAGGTACTTCATTCACTTTCATTGTTTCTACAGTCTTCACTTCTTCGATATACCATCCGGAATCGATCTATAGGGTTCTATCGTGTGCACCAATATATCCTCAAAATTTTCACATTTGTTCAAAAGCAGTCATTTTATCAGGTAGATACTTTGTTATAATTTATTTAGTATACTTTGAAGTTATGTATTTTATTTTCGTTAATATTATTTTTCCTGACTAGTTTTTGAGTTTTTTCATGTTGGGTAATAAAACATTTTCGAAATTATAAAATGCGTTTTAAAATGTGGTTTCTAGTGGAAATGAAAAATATTTAAAAAAAAACAAAGTATGTAATAAAATTTGTTTTATTTATATTGGCGATTTATGCAACCAATAAAAGGATTCTTACTGAGAGTTTAGGAAAGAAGTTTAACAAAATAAAGCGTGGTTTGCTTGTACCCAGGGAGAGTATTTTTTTAGTCGACTTCTGGTTCTTAAGCTTAACAGTTACAGCGCTGGTTGGCTTCTGGCAGCGACATTGCCTTTTGAGTTTATGTATTTGGTACGATTGTGAAATATGCCATAGCCAAAATGCTCAGCGTACCGTTACGCGCGGAGACAAGAAAGCGAACACAAAAACGCGAACAGCGTACACTCGTCCCGATAAGAATGTCCCCCTGAATATGTATGTGTATGAAAGATATATGTATAAGTGTGTGTGGATGCATACTTTGTATGCCAAACAATGCAGCGGCAGATGAACTATGCACACACACACACATACAGAAACAGTCACACACTTATGCATATACAGTAAAGACATCTATTCCCCATATATCGCATAGCGAGTAAAAGTGAGAAGGCAAGTGAAAGCGAGAGAGAGAGAGCGAGAGAGAGGCAGATAGACGATTTGCATATTCCGTCCGTGTTTTGCAGTTCAAGCGATTTTTGCCAAATTATTTGCAAACAGTTGAACTTTGACGTTGATTTCAGCCTGTCAAATGTATGTTGCATGCATCGTATGTGCTGTATAGCTGATGTTTGTTGTTGTCATGTTGTTGTCGCCATGGTGGTAATTGCTGCTACTTGCTGAGAATGGGGGCGGCTTGTGGGCGTGGCACTCTGGCATTGGGGAATTGAGGTTGCGACTGGCAAATATGTCAGCAGCTTATCGCTTCATTACGCCAGCAAAGCGTCGCCCTGCAGTCGTTGACTTAATGAATATCTCGAATTGTTCGAGGCATGCAACTTGCATAAATGAATGTCTAGCTGAACCGTCACCATCACTAAGCACACTCTCTCTCTCTCCCGCTCACTCCGCTCTCCCCTGCCTTAGTGCACAGCAAAAGGCGACAAAAATCCTCAGTCTTATCCGCTTTTGTTGCCTGCCTGACAACGGTAGCAGGCAGGAGTTGAGGAAGGTCGCCCAGACGATGTCTGAGTAGTTTGTCAGATTAATATATGTGAAAAGGACTGAAAGGATTCGCTGCTGTCTGCAGCAATTTGAAGTGAGTGCTGCGACAACTGGCATCAAAGGACATCACAGCGCATATTGACAAACGGCAATAACAAAGGCCAAGCGAGTGCAATATTTATGCAGGTATCAAATAACGCAGAGGGGAACGAGAGAGAGCTTGAAATTTAATAAGTTCATAGAAACTACGACACACACGCCGCGTATACGCAATTTGTGAAAAGGGTTAACTACACAAATTGCGTATACGCAGCTTAAAACGGGCACAATCTTAATCGCAGCCGCCACTAATTGTACGACATGGCTGCAAACATAGTTTCCTGCCAATTGCCAGCCACTGAATCGTAACGAAGCTAAGGAGCTCCAACCTACATCACCTTTTTTTTGGCTTTTTGGCTTTACCACTTGGTTTGTCACTTTCGGGGATGACTTATGGCCAGCACTTTGTTTTGGGACCTCTTTTTGGGGACTTGTGCATCTTTTAAGTCACCTTAATCATGGGTAAAAACTTTTACCCTGACACAAATGCCAACTCTCCGACCACTCGTAGTTTTCTGAATGCGAATTGTGTGAAGGCGGATGTGTTTGGGCCGATGTTTTGTTGTACTCTATAGTTGCTCATACGGCAGCGAGCGACGGCGCGAACCTTTTAGCTTTTGTTTGTAATGAAAATTGACATGTCCTTCGCCGAATTGCTGCACTGACAGCCGACAGCCAACAGCCGGCAGCCAGCAGCCAGCAGAGCTCTATCCCTCTTATTGTCCCCCTTCGACGTCTTCGGCTTCTTGTTCTTGGTCCCTTTGTTTGGATCGCTGCTTTGTCTCGTGACTGTTCATTTGCCTGGCCATAAAGGTAGCCCCCGAATGGGCTTCATCAGCCCACGTAGGCGCCATTGTGACGAAGATATATCGGCTTCCCCCACTCTCCCCCAGCTTGTTCATCTCTCGCCCGGACGGACTTCTTCACAGATGTTGATGAATTAAAAATCAGCAAGTGGCGGGTGGAGCATAGCAGACATCACTCTGACAAAAAGCAACAAGAACAACAACAACAACAGCAAGAACAACAAAGTATTTTCCCCCACCGAATAAAGCTGTAAAATATTTACTTCGCAAGCAGACCTTGGCTTGCTTTGTAGCAACCTTTTTTTTGTTGGATTTTGCCCAGATTAAAAGAGTATGACATTTAAGCACTCAGAAGATCATCAAAAACAAGCTGATATGGTTTTTCTTAGAATTGAAGTGTTTGAATTTATCAAGCGTCATTTAAATTTTGTCAGTAAGAACAAAGTCAGAAAGTGCATTAATGAGCGCTCAGTTAAGCTCATGGCAATTGCTTGGCAGTTTTTTTTTTCATAAGAAGAGCTGGCATGTTTCTAACCAGAAATTTCCAAGAAAAAGTAGGTTTTTTTTTAAATGAAAATTTAATAAATGTTTTCTCATACCATACTCTTTTTTGTTGGATTCTTCAATTCCCAACTGTGTGGAAACATATTTATGTTATTTAAAAATTAAAGTTTGCAATGACCAGAATATATAAATTTACAGCTTGGAAGTCTTCTACAAATAGCTCTAAGTCAAAGTGAAGTTTCTTCATACCGATTTTAATTAAAGATAAAATAAGGCACGATCAAGCATGCTATGAAAGAAACTTCACACTTCTACTTCGCAATGCAAAACACAACCTTATTGCATGATCAAATCACATAGCACTTACATTTCTCTTAGATACTTCAGTCAGTTAGTGAATGAGTGAATCAGCACAAAGAACTTTTTATATAGTATAGTAGATAGTTCTTTTAGTAAATGAATATCAACTTATCCGGCAGACCATTGTGTTCTTTTCTTGACATTTTTCTTGAAAATTCTTTCAGCTCCTCTCGCTTTATTCATTATCTCGTCTCCCTTCAGTTTAGAGTCTGCTTTTAGCACTATTAACTATTATCTTTTGGATAAAGCAAAGTTGTCGCCGGACTTTGTTGGGGACAGTTTTCCTAATTGCTTGGGCATGTAATTAATTTAATTAACAAAACTTAAAACTGGAACCGGCTACAGACGTTGCTGCTTCTACTTCTGCTTCTGCTGCTGTTGTCGTTGCATAATTAAAACAAAGCATCGGTGCCAGGAAACTTTATTAAAGCGAAGCTCTGCAAAGAAGCTGCAAAGAAATAAAAGAATGAAATGAATATGCCAATTTTTGTTAGCGTGTTTTTTTCTCTCTCTCGAAAAAGTTTTTTTATACGCCTCAGTTAACATAGCCAATCTATTGATTTCCATGCTGAGGTGGGCAAACGCAAAAAAATAAAATAAAAAAAAAAAAGAAATCAAAGGTTTTTTTCTCTAATAAGAATTAATTGAAATGGAAATATTGAAAAGTTTCGAATGGGTGCAGTCTGTAAAGTTTGAATTAGGAATGGTGCAAGTGTTGGAAAGTTGACTTGATTTATTGCCAATATTTGCTAGCTAATGGAATTTCAACGAACTTAAGCAGAGCTTAATTAAATGGCAAGAGGTCATGCCCTGGATCAAAAACAAAGCTTGACTTGAATTCCGATAAGTTTAGTTATAGATTTACCAAGTCAACACTTGAAGCAACTCTTAAGCTCTACACTTTGAAGTGTCAACATGACGTATACGTTATATTCTTGCAATGAATTGAATATGCGTTGCATGAAGCTGCGCTGAAAGAAGAATGAATGAATGACCTTATTACAAAATACGAACACAAAATAATACAGCACCGAGCGAGTCCAATTTAACTCTCTGGCGACATTTTCAAGTCATCCAGAAGCGAATCATCAAAGAAACAAGCTGCTGACAGCCTTGGCAAGGGGTTGGCTTGCCACAGCCAGCACAATTCCCAACCAGATGGACTGGCACACACACAAACACACACACACACAGACTCGGATACACCCCGCATTGTATTGTAGGAACGCCCAACTGTTTAACAAACTTCAGAGTGAACTTTTGCCAGCTACTCAAAGTCAACAACTGCGGGGAGTCCCTCTCTCTCTTTTTTTCTCTCTGTCTCTCTCTTTTCCAAACCCATATCGAGAATAAAAAGTGAAAACAAGCCAAAAACTGTGCCAACAGCTGCACAGGAGTTGAATCCAGGCATGGCTGACGGGGTTTGCATCCATGTCACTAAATTGTCAACAAAATGCAACAAATTGGCAAAAAACTTTTCGTATGACTAGCAAAATTAGAACCCCGCAAGCAAATAAATGTGTACAATAACGAAAGAACCTCAACCCTCCACCCTGACACCCCACTATCAAACGAACAAAATGCAAAACAAAATACATAAAAAAAAACAGTATAAAACAAAACAATACAAGGCAGAAAAAGGCGAACACCAAAATACGACCAAAAGAAAATACCCAAAAAACTGGCAGTTCAACAAAAATATGTAAACGTTTGGGATTTTATGCAATGTGCAATAGACACAAAAAAAACGCAAATACCAATACTCGAAAGCAAAGTGTTTCACTCAACGATACTCTGTATATTTGGATGCATTTCTAAGAATCATAAAAAGAAAAAAAAATGTGCAAATATTTATGAGTAGGGGACATTTTGGAAGAACTATTTGGATATTTCAGTATTTACAATTTTATTTAAAAGACACAAAAAAAAAAACAAAATAGAAAAGAATCTAACAGAAATATACTAATATATAACAATAATATACTATATAATAACATATTATATATATGATTTTCAGTACTGTCAAAAAACACAATTGAACCTCAAAGAAAAATACTATATAATATAAAAAAATGAGTTTTAAGTTATTAGTTTCATTCAATTTTAAAACTTTACATCTTTATCTTTCCCTCTTTCTCTCTCTTTCTCTCTCTCTTAAAAAGTTTCTCATGTGTTATTAAAAATATGGAAGGAACTGGTCTTTAAATGTGCTTTTCTTCTAGGTGAATAAATGTTAACCTAAGATAGTTCTTAAATAAAGTATACATTAAAAAACAAAAATTATAAAACTTAAATTAAATTATTTGCAACAGACAATTTTTCTTTGCTTTCGCAAATATTTATATATATGTATATCTAAAATGTAATATTGCATTCCAATACTTTCTGAACATTTCATAAAATAGTTGTCTTTGACATTATATTCGTTATCACAATTGTGACGCCTGTTAAAATCACTTCATCGGCTGCAGGGTATGCTAAATCCCCCTTTCAACTGGTTTGCAAACTGGCAAACAAATTTAATGCTGCTATTTTTTGTTTTTGTTGATCTAATGCGACAAACGACAAGGTAAAAATGCAAACAAAATGCAAAACAAGCGTGGGAGCATTTCTCTCCCAGCTTTCAAGCTCTCAGCACCCGGCTCTCAGCTGGGAGTGCTCAATATAGACGTATACAGTATTTGTATATATATATATATAGTATATAGATGGGCCGCCGATTTGTTTGTTTATTGATTGGAAAAAGCGGCACAGCTGAAAAAGGATTTCTGGCACAGCATAAGAGGACATTCTACATAAGGACAACAGCGCACAAGGCTGAGCAGCGAATTGCAGCCACAAACCAAAAAATCTAAAATAAAATACAGGAAAAAAAGAAAACGAGACAAAAATGTCATATATATTGGGAAAAGGGAAAAGAAAGCGAAATGCACTACCTGAATTTTAAACTAGAGAATGGAAAATTGTTTATACAATGATCGATATAACCATTTATATTGCACGCTTGTTGAACAGCAGCAGAAAGCAGTGCGTGTTATTCTCTGGCTTGCAGCTTGTTGTTGTTGTTGTTGTGCACTTAAAAACAAAATGCCAAACACATGCCGCACAAATCAAATGCGTTTACCCAGAAAATATCTATGCAAAATATTCAGGTAGAAAAGTTGCATACGAATACGAATGCGAAGCGAAGCCATCGAAGCGAGGGCAAAATGTAGAAAAACTCTGCTGTTAGACAGATGAAATGCCATCAATTGCATAAATAGATTAAACGCAAACGTGGATATTGAAGTTGTATTCTCTTAATTGACTAAATTGATTTGATTATAATTTCATGTATTCATCAAATATCTATAGTTGCTCTCTCATCCACAGTTCACTCAACTGCGTGCGTGTTTGTTTACAGCATTTATATATGTATATATGTATATTTACAGCATTTGTATGCAAATAGAAATGTTTTTATGCATTCTATCTGGTTACAAATTCAGCATTTAAATAGGTTTGAAATCGGAACTCAGACACAGATATTCAAAGTGCATTAGAGATTTGTCAGGAAATCTTTTTACTCAAATAAATGTTGATAGTAGAATTACTTTTTTTTATATAAGTAACTAAGAAAACTACTGTCGAGTGTGCTCGAATGAGAGATACCCGCTACAGAGTATTAATAAAATTTAAATAGTCCGGTATTATTCGTAAGATATACCAAAATTAGTATACAGAAAAAATACTAATATTTACTGAAAGCTATATTTGGTATAGTGATATAGTACTGCATTCAAAATATACCAAACAGAAGTAAAATATACCAAATTGTCAGCCAAAGCTAGGAAGTAGAATAGATAAAGAATTTCTTTAATAACCTTTACAATTTTTATCTGATCACAACCAAATTTTGTGCTAATTTATACCATATTATTTTTTAATTATATGTTTTGTATAAAAATAAGAAAGTATGTATCTACATTTTAATCTATATTTTGTTAATACATATTTTAAGTTATGAATTTAAGTAATTATAATTATGATATTTCGTATCATATAAAAAAGACTTTTCAAACTTTCACTTTCGCTGAGATTTGAATACTTTTCAATCACACCTCGCGGCTGCTAAAATATGCGAAAATCTGGGAAATGCATCGAGCAACAAGCACAAAAAAGCGATGCAGCTGCACTTAAAATATTACCACAGGCTCGGCCATTTATTAACAATCTACGACGAGCAGAAGCAGAAGCAGAAGCAGCAGCTGGCAGATGCAAAGAAAAGGCTAAAGAAAGAGCCACAGAGAAAAGGCAGAGAAAAGGTGAAGCATTAAGAGAATATGTGTGAATGTGTGTGTGTGGGGGAAGGAAACATTTTAGATAGTATATAGTATTTGTGTTAGGCAAAAACTGTCGCAGTTTGAAATCAAATAAATAATACAAATGGCAAATGTCAGCAGAATTATTGCACACAATGCAAAGCACACAAACACACATGCAACACACACACTCAGACACATTCAACACACACTCACTCACACACACGTGCTCGTACACAATGAAAGTTTTTGTCAATTATTGGGAATTGTAGAGTTTTTGGCCAAAACTAATGTAAATAATTGCTATTGAACTGGCCACAAACGAAGCGCCCCGAAGCCCTGCATCCCGCTTCACCGCACCGCACCACACCGCACCGCTTCACCGCACTTTGTGGCCAAAAACAATTGATGATGCAAATGCAATAAAAGCTGCAGCTGCAAAACGATATGAAAATGCCCATTGTAATTAAAATGATGACCAGATCAATCCCCTGGCCAAAAGCCCATTCAAATGTATTTCATTGCAAATGCCAGCAAACTGCTGACCAAATCAATTTCCCATTTACCCCATTTCACATTTCACATTTCCCATTTCCCAATTTCCATTGCCCAAATTCAAAATGCAGAATACAGAATACAGAATGCAAAATTTTCAAACAAAATGTGCGCGAACAGTTTTTGGCCAACAATCTCCTGGCACTCAAAAGGTTTAGGGGCAATGTTGAAGATGAGGGGGAGGATATTTTTGTTGCCGTTGCTTACGTGTCCGTAAAATTGCATGCGGAAAGGCGGCAACAACAACCTGACAGACGAATGGCTGGCATATTGCTGCATCTACTCATTGTATATATAGTAGTGTATAGTACAGTTATATACTATATATGCATTGCCATGCTCTTACATGTGCATGTGCCAGGTGGTTAGCAGTCAGCACATTGTACTGCAAATTGTGGCAGCATTGATGGCATATTAGGTGCTCCATTCAACACGCCGCTTGCTACGTGCCACACACACACAATCGACTCGACCATCCATTCGTACGTGTGTGTGTGTGTGGGGCAACCATATGGACAAAGTTTTGCTTTAATGTCCGTTGAATATGCTGCACCAAGCCATGCAACAAGTTGCGCCACTCTTCCACTACCACTTTTTTAAGGGAAAATAGTATTTTAATTTGATTAGTATTTAAATGATGAAAAATGCTAATTTTATCAAGTCGTCGCATTTCGTAGGGAACTCATTGTGGAAACAGTAGCTGCAGATGTTTAACTCTCATTGGAAGTTCTCAGTCGAACCCCTTCCAAGCCAACATCTTGAGTGTTTTTCACGATTAGTGCCACAGGGAAAACTGATTTCGTTTTTGCGTGTGAGTGAACTCCCTTTTGAAAAATAAAGCACCAAGAGTGTAGTCCGACAGCTGTTTTATAAAACCCAAGTTAATTAACGAGCAACTGTTCATTCATTCATAAAAGTATTGCAGACAAAACTCTAAAGAGTTTGTTACGATATTTAAAAAAAAATGTTTAGCTTAAACAAATATTGTATTTTATGATGTAATGTTGAGTTTTTAAAAGTTTTGAAATAATTTTAAATTATCTTGGCAATCCTCAGTTATATATAGTTAGATAAATGTTAAATGTGAAAGGTTGTTATTATAATATTATTCTGAAGAGTTGGTTATAATTTTCAAAATAAATTTTTACTGAAACAGAAATTAAATTTAAATTGAAACGTTTTCACAGTTTTTTAAATTAGTTGTTTTAGGAATAACATGTTTTAGTTCTAAGTATATAATTTTTTATTTTGGGTATAAGGTTCAGATGCTATAAATATTGTATTTAATACATTTATGCTGCGTAAGAATATATCAAAATCGTACAACTTTTCAAAATACTTCTAGGCTATATTAATGAAATAATACTTTTAAATAGTTAATTAAATAAATTGACAGTTTTTCAAATTTTTTGAGTTTTTTATCTTTAATTTCTCAATATTCAGTTATTGAGAATTTCCATCTGAAAACTTTCTGACTACATCCTATCTTTGCTAATACTCTTTAATAATAACAAAAGATAACATTTTTTATTGCCAGCTTTAATTCAAAATACTCTCTGAATAGGTTTCAAACATTTTACGACAGTCTTGCAAATTTCTGAATTTATACCCAGAAATAATTATCAAAGTCTTTCTACAACTTGGCAATTTGCTGAAATTTTTCTAATTTCCATTTGAAACTATTCTTTATTAAACATGTAGAATCCATTGTATATACATTTACTATATTTATATATCTAAAACTCTGGAATAATAAATAACTCATAATATGTTTTGAACATTTTACTATTAGCCAGGAAACGGTCTAATTTGCGAAATTAATTTAAACAAATAACCTAGTCATTTCTGGCTCTGTCAATTTTCCAAAGCATTTCCGCCCAGTATCCTTGATCTGCAATTAATGCACTCGATTTGCTCCATTTTGTTTGTTGTAATCCTGCCGTCTGCCGCCTTTCGCCTTTCGCCTGTCGCCAGTCATTGTAATTGTTATTAAAGACATTTTCACAGACTGCGAAAACAATGGGCGATGCCTGACAGGCATTAGAATATGCATTATAAGCATAATAAACACTTACACAGACTACAAAACAGCAGTGCCAATAATAATAACAATAGCAATATCAATAATAATAACAGTAATGATAATAATGATATCACATAATTAACTATCAAGCCGTGCAAAACGTCAAATGTAAAATGCAGAATGCGAAATGCAAAATGCAGAATATAAAATACGAAATGCAAACAAATTGCAATTTGCAATTGTTCTATGGAGCGTGCTATTGTTGCTCTCGTCATGGCAACACAAATATTGTGCACATGGGAGTTGCAAAGCAACAGACAGAAGTTTAAATACTCTAAAAACACATCAGACTTGTCAAATTAAAATGTTTAAGATAAGTTACAGCTTAGCTAAGTACGAATATTTCTTTAGTTTTGTCGTTTAACAGTTACATACGCAATTAAAAAGATTCTTAAAGCTAGAGAATGAAAAAACAAACTTTAAAAATCTGTAAAAGCTGCACAGAAATATTTTGGAAAAGTTCTTCAATTACTTTATTGAAAATTAAGGATTGCTACTTTTTTACTATACTTGAACCTTATATTAGAAAATATTTAAAACAAAACAATTGAATTGATGGCGAACATTATTGCGTGTGAAAGAATTGTACAAAACTTTCAAATTAAACATTTTTTTTTGTTTTTCTTTTATGTGATATTCTATTATTTGAATTTGTATGTTTGATAACTGTTTTACAAAAGAATAATTATTTAATTTTATTATTTTCCATTTAAATAAACAAGTTTTTATGTTTTCTTTTCAAGTTATATACACTTTTTCCATTACAATAATAGTTTCTTTTCGTATTTAATTTCGATATACTAAATTTTATGTTAGAAAATATATTTTAAATTACAACTTTTATTTCAATATTTCAGTTATTTTGTCTCTGAAAATGAAAATACCCCAAATAAGTGACAAATTTTATATATTTGCTTTTTGATATTCAAGTTTTTATGTTTTCTTTTCAAGTTATATATTTACTTTTTTCCATTACAATAATAGTTTCTTTTCGTATTTAATTTCGATCTACTAAATTTTATGTTAGAAAATATCTTTTTAATTACAACTTTTATTTCGAAATTTCGGCTATTTTGTCTCTGAAAATGAAAATACCTCAAATAAGTTACAAATTTTTTATATTTGAGTTCTTATGTTTTCTTTACAATTTACCTAAACTTTGTTTCTATTACAATAAAGTTTACTATTACAAAAAATGAATGAAACTCCACATATTTTATTTAAGGCAATACCTTTATCATTATTATATTTTTTTCTTTCTTTTGTAAAATTAATTATTATTATTTCAGTTATTGTATCTGAGAGAATAAAAATACCTTAGAGCAGTGAAATACTCGACTTAGTGACAAAATGTGCAAACTGTTAAAATTGCCAAAGCAAATGCTGAAGTCGAGCGAGAAAATAGATTTAAGCATCTATAGATATAACACACGCAACACACATGCACAAACGTATACACTTGATACGACTGTTCAGGCACATATATTGGCATGAAGTGTCTCCTTGACAGGAGCCAGGAGAAAGGAGCAGGAGAAAGGAGCAGGAGAAAGCTGCCGCTTGTTGCCGAGGCGCAAGTGGAAATGTTGACAATCGATGCGTGGCTTTTGTTTGAAAATCTAAGCAAATGTGTGTGTGATACAACGCTTGAAAAGTGTGTGTGTGGGTGCAGAGAAGTGTGAGTGTGTGTGTGTGTGCCACATGCAAGTTGAATGGCCAAGCCAAGCCGAGCACTCAGTTGCCTGGCAGCTTCATATGATAAATATGCAATCGGGCCAAAGGTGCACAATTTTTATATGCATTTCTCAGTTGCTCTGCTGACGCTTTACACCTTCCTCTCTCTCTCTCTCTCTCACACTCTCTCTTGCCCCGCCCGGACAAGCGGCTGCAGCAGATTTTCTACTAGAAATTTTTATGCAAAAACAATTTATTACACTTTTGCCCGAGATCTGGATACGGATACGGATGCGGATGCGGAACCATAAGCACACTCATCGCATAAAAGTATTGTTGCAACTGCTGCCACAACGACATAACGGCTGCTAGCAGTTATCGCCTTATGCATATCTTTCTACGTTGCCAACCTGGTGGTATCCTTGCAGCCTCGCATCCTTTGGCTGGCCAACACACACACACACACACACACACACACATTCACAAACGCTGGCAAGATGAAGATGTGTGCGATTGCGTATGATATGCTTAAATTATTACATTTCTTTCAGCTCCTCCATGCATGCCTTTATCGTCAAAGATTGATTGCATTGCCAAAGTGCAGGGCACCATCTCCTCCTCCTTCTGCTCCTCCATCTCCATCACCTCTAAGGGCATTCAAGCCATTTCATCTTATTATGAAGCACACACTCCACGTGCAGCTCAAAGAATTGCGGAGACAATGGCAAGTTAGAGAGAGAAAGAAAACAGCTGCTGAGAGTTGCTGCTGGTCTCTGTTGTGATTTTACCTTTTCTTTAACTAAGCTACTTAGGCAAATATATTTCATTTCATTTCAATAGCATTCAATTGAAGTGTCGAACTCGATTCCAGCTGAAAAGACGCGCTTTGAAAGGTTTATGCTTTAACCCAAACATTGGCCCTAGAATTGTCCATTTCTTGAGGTTCATTACGTCAATAAATATAATCCATTTCATAGACTCTATTTTTGGTAGCAGATTACTTATATTACAACTTGATTTTAAGTAAAGGAAATTATTTTGTTGATGTCCGAATTAAACAGAATAAAGTAAAAACCAATTCTACAACAACGTGCAAATTAAGTCAAGTTCAAATGAAGAATATCTTAATACAAGTATGTTATTATACAATTCTTCTATACCAATATCAAATTTTCTGACATTTTTAATCAATCAACTTAAATATATATTTTTATACCCGCTACTCATAGCGTAGAATGATGTATGAATAATGTATTAAGTTTATACTTTACTGATCAGCGTCAACAGCAATGCCCGATTTTCGGTACGTACAATAACATTTACTACATATTTGTTGGTGGTGACCAGATACAAAATGTATAACCTTTTTTAAAAAATTACTCTTGTATAGAAAAAATGCCTACTTATTAATTGATTTGGTTGACAATCTGGTATTTTTATACTCTATGGTATATTTTAAAGCTTTTGGTATAGTCATATTAATATTTTGGTAAATTGTTTTTTTGTATTTTGACCTTTATGATATATTTCTAATTACTTTATCGATATACCAAATATAACTTTAGGTATATTATTCGGTATATTTTAATAATAATACCGCATTGTTTTCTTTTTATGCAAAATGAGTAGCGGGTATCGACAGTAGCTTTTTTACTTGTTTTATTGAAAGATTAGTTTTATGTTGACTTTGTAGTTATGATTATGTTGACTTTATAAACTTTGGTACATTCATATTTCAGCTTTATGTTAGTCTAAAAGCTCTAAGGTTTTATTCTTTACAAATTATAATTTCGTACTAGTCAAAGAGCAAGTCAAATATAGCTGACATTTAAAAGGTCCAGTTTACACATCAACACTTCCACTTTAAAGATTTCTGAACTAAATAATATTTTCAAAAAGCAGTTGCTTATGCCTGACTGATATTTATGTGAGTCTTTGATTTGAATACGAAATCCTAGTCTTGTTTTTTGTTGGTAAACCAAAATCCTTGAATCCTCACAATTCAACCGACTGTTGACTGTTTGGCCAAGCATTGCACGCCTCATCTGCCAACCGAGTTAACCAGGCTATGCAAAGCTGCTTTCAATGTCCCTCATCACCCTCTTTGACCCCTCCCCTTCGTCTCTCTCCTCCTCATCCTGCTCCTTACGCCTTAGTTTGCTCTCTCGCTGTGCAGTGATGCACTGTGCTGCCAGTCATGTTCAATACGAGTCTAACAGCCTTTTTAGCTCAAGTCTAAAACAAAAAGTTTTTTGTGCTGCAGACATTTTAAGAAGCGCCTAGGGGGTCGAAGTTGTCGGCTTTGCACGCAGTTTAAAGCGACGCCTGCATGCGGACAAGGACAGCAGGACATGCACACACATGTGTCCTAGCACACACACACACACACACACACACAGATATATGTATACTATGTATATAATTGTAGAGTATGTGTGTGTGTGTGTTAGCTTGTGTACACTTGGCATTAACATAATTCATATTTTGTTGTATTTGCATAATAATAAAGCTGCTGATGCTGGCACATCAACGACAACAAGGCGACTGTGGCTGAAGAGAGGAGGCCAGGGGCAAGGCAATGGTCTTTTAGCCAGCACTTTGGATGAGCTGCTGCTTCTCTCGCTACTGCTGCTGCTGCTGCTGCTGTTGACAAATGGAACACATTTGGCTACACCCAAAACAGCGCAAACAAACCGAGCTGAGATTTATATAAGAAAGAACGGACATCCAACCAGTACGAAGATGAGCCCCAGCATCAGAGGGAATAAGCGAGGGAGGGAGAGAAGCGCTGGTGAGGGAGGGGAGGGGAGGGGGTGTGGTAGCCCGCATAAATGCATGAATACTTATGGGATAGATGCCAGGCGAACGCCACTCAGTGCATGCAAAACTGTAAACTGTAGTTCCATGTGGGCGTGTGTCCTGCTAGTTTTGTCCCGAGCTGAGAGTCTTGTACAGTGGGGGAGGTGGAGGGGTACGCGCGGCATTGTCATGTTTTTACGTTGTATTGCACTGACATCTGGGCAACATAATTCGTTGACGCAGACAACAGTTATGTATACATTATGTATATATATCTTGTTTTGTGGATCCCAACAGATTTCGCTGCCACTGCTGTTTGTCGTCGTCGTCGTTGTTGCTGTTGGTGTTCCTCTTTCGTTTTCGTTTGCGTTTCCATTCTCGTTTTGTTTATGTCAAATGTGCATTAGGTTTTTTATAAATAACAACTGCAAAAAATGAACTCGCTCCATTCCATTCACATTGTATGGTTTATGGAAGTGCTCGTATTTGCACATAACTAGTGACATTTTAAAAGCAATGTGCCTCGCATTTTCCCCTTGGGTACTATCAATTTTCCATGGGACCAAATCCGCCGCCTGATCCCATCTCCTCTCTCAACCCCAACCCCAAACCCAATGGCAAAAAAAAAAATTAATCACTGAAAAGTTCGGCGCGCTTTCACCTGACATTTTGCACGTGCTTGAAACGTGGCTGGCAAAGGGGAAGGAAGGAAGAAAGATACTCAGGTGAACGTGGACGCTCGGTGTGTGCTCGGTGAGGCGTTAAAATGCCATCATTAAAAATCAATGTTTAAAGATTTATGAGCTTAACAAAGTGTTAATTACACGGGACCTGCAACAACAGCAACAACAACAACGAAATGTAGTCAAGCACAGTGACGGGCAGACAGACGGACAGACAGACGGGCGGACAGACAGACCAAAAAGATAAGAGAAGAAAAAATTGCAAAAAGCGTAGCCAAAGAGAATTGAAAACAAAGCAGGTTTGCAGAAAAATTTAACAAGAACTGCGGAAAAAAGGTAGCCGAGTTATTTTTAAGACCCGCAAAGTTAAGCAAAAGCAAATTACAAAAGTTTATGTCTGTACGTGTTAGAGAGTGAGTCAGTGTGTGTGTGTCTGTGTGTGTGTGTGTTTATGGCAGCTGTATGTGCTTTTACTTAATTGACTTTTAGGCTCGTCTCGTAACCATAACCTAAATTAATAAATAATTACTTCAACGATATTTTAATAACAATTAGCTACGCATCAAAATTGGTTGCTTTAAGCGCAAATATATGTATGCGCATTAATAATTCAATAAATTTGCATGTGAGCGCAATAATTATGTTCGCCAATCAGTTTTTTTTTTTAATATGCCTATTTTATGCAAGTTCTGCGTTAATTACTTAAATTGTGCGTACAACAATTCAAATTCGTTTTAATTGGTCTTTTATATAAAATGGCAGTAGATAATACACAAACGATAGCAAGAAATATCGCTTTGCATTATATAACACTATCACAGACTACATGCTTTGTTATCGACTTTTGGTAATCGACAATCGAAAGCTGCCGATCAGTGAGCAACATTGCTCTCCTAACCAACACTGCAAATCAAATTTTATATTTGTGTTTGCGTTGCGGGTCCTGAGTTTGCTAATTAGCTTAAAATACTCGACTTAACATCGTCTAAGCGCTAATAGTTGCAGCTTTAGGGCCTCTGGCGCAGTATAAATACTTAAATAAATGAAGCCAAGGCTAAGAATTAAGGTTGCTGAAGGTTGCTGATTATAAATTGAAGCAGAATAGCGTTGGCGGACCCAAAGCGAACCCTCGAAATTTAATCAGACCAGAACAAAAGCCAAAGACAAAAAAAAAAAAACATAACAAAACGCAGAAGAAAAAAACACAACATAAAATAACGAAATGCAAAAACACAGAAAAACAAGGCGTTACGAAAAAAATAACAGTGAAATGCCTTTCATTTTGACCAAAACAGCCAAGCGAGAAGCGAAGGAGACGCGCCAAGAAGGATAACCCAAACAACTTTCGTTGACGACGTTTTCATAATTCTAGCAAAGGCACAAGATATGGACTGTAAGGCAAGGCAAGGCAAACGCATAGCAAAGCAAAGCGCACGAGGAAAACCCAACACGTTAAAATAGCAAAAATCAACAACCGAAAAACGTAAAAGATGCCAGGCAGCAGTTTTTGCTTCAGCATAAGCTCTTCGTATGGGTGAGAAGACAAGAGACACAAGAAGAGGGGAAAGGGACCGAGTGGGGGGGGGAGAGAAGGAAAGTGGGAACCGACAACGATGACGATGACACACGTGAGGTTTCGCAGCAACAAAAATACAATATACGTATTTATATACATTCCATATGCATATATAGCACAGTTCTCGCAGTGTGCCGGTGTGCGAATGTGTCGGTGTTTCGGTGTGATGGTGTGTGTGTGTGCGTGTGAAGGACGAACCACACAAACGCACGCAAGAGCCTTAAATATGCTTGAACTACTAAAGAAGCCATAAAGCAACCCAATGGGCCAACGACTACAACAATCGTTTACGTACGGAAAGGCGTTGAAAATTTCTTTGCACACATTCACATTCCCTTAATACGCGAAGCCACTTTTCGGCCAAGTCCTGGCATGTCCTTGCAACAGCAACGCGTTCAATCGCAACAGCAAACTTGTCGTTTAAAACATATTCGAGTTGCAGGGGAAATTTCCCGAATTAACAGTCCAACAAAAATGTTACAACAACTGTTAGCCAAATAAGGGGATGAAATAAAAGGAGAACTGAGATTGTAACGGCTACTCAATCACTATATAGCAATGAAGTTTCTATTTCCAATGACCTTTTGTATTTAGAATTTTATATAATTTGTTAAAATAAAAGTAACATACTTATATATAAGCGCTAAAGAAACTTAACTACGAATAATTCTCAAGATATTTTATTCAGAAAAATATCAAAATTTATATTCTTTCTCTTTCCCTAATGTATTATTATTATTATTAAAGAACTCTTAAATTTGTAAATACGTAGTTTAAATGCAGTAAAACATTTTATTATTTCTTTTTTTTACCAACTTGATGTTGTTACCAGTGGCAAGAACAAGCTCAGTTCACTCGGGGTGGGTTTTATTAATGCGTGTTTTGAAAAACTGGTTTTAATACGCTGGGGTGTTTTCGAAGGTTTTTTTTATTAATATTAACCAGTTTCTGATTTGGAGACTTATTTAGCAAAGACATTTACGTATTTTACAAATTTTCAATGGGAATTTTCTCTAGAATAATAACCATTCCAATGAGCGAGTATGCGAACTTTTTTGGAAATATGGGTAAATAAAAAAAGAAAATGGAATTAAATTCCCTATATGCAATGCGAGTACTTAGTCAAGGCGAATCCTTTGGTAAATTGGAAATTTCTTGAGTGAAATTAAAATGTCCTGCGCCAAATAAAAATATCTACTAAAAGTATATTTAAGAAAAAAATGGGTAAGAGAAATAGGGAAAAGTATGCTGCATGAAGAGTTTTTAGCCAAGACAAAATCTATATTGAAAAATCCCAAAGTTGTGCACCACCGAAGTATTTAGGTACACAGCAAACTCAAAATTTCAATACAGTACATGAAAAGTATTTTGTAGAGACATGCTACAAACCGAAGGTATTACCTGTTTTATAACGGTACGTTTTTAAAACATATGGTAATCTTAAATAAGAAATTTTGGCGACTTAACTTATCTACAGCTGGTGCAGGCTTAAGCAGGGTTACAATTCAGGTAGGAAATATACCCAACTTTCCATAATCAGGTAATACTGAGGCTGATCCCTGCACTACTTTCTGTATAAATAGTTAGCCACAATTCAACAGGACATCAGTCAGCCATCAGCATTAAAGTGTTCAACATGCGAGCTCACTATCTGTCGCGCTTCATCTTTGAAACTACAAGCAATGTACGAACCTTTCGGCATCAACCGTCCATCCACCATCCCCACATGGAATGTGCGAGTTGTCACAGTACCGTTGAGGCAAATGAGCCATACAGTCATCATTGGTTGTCCGGCGAAGATGCCCAGCACACCAAGCTGGATCTAGAGAAGAAACTGCTGCTCAGGCAGATCGAGAAGGAACGCATTGAAACCTTTATGATTTGTGATGAAACCCAACAATATGGTGGCGTTGAAGAATTTCTACTGCAAGCCGGAACGCAAGCACTGCCGCAGCTGTTGCGCTTCTTGAAATACAAGGCCAGCGAACTGGTTGTCACTATGGGTTTCTATGTGTCTGTGCCGGGGAAGCGCTTTTACTTCGAGAGTTATTCCTTCTCTATAAAGCATTTCCTGGACATTGAGGCAACAGTCGAGATGGTCATCGGTCGGCTCGCTCAGAAGATTTGCAGCTATATGTATATGGCGGAGGGAGTTCTACTAGATTCATGCGCCATCAGGCGCATTAAACTGACTGTCAAACGGCTTAACAATGGACCAGAAGTGCTGCCACTGCAGTATCGCATCAAGAACATTGGTGGATTCAAGGCCAAGGACAATAATAAAGAGCCGGTGAATTTGTCGCTCCTCAACGAGAGCTATCTCAACTATCATGGAAAACGTTTTGGCAAATTTCCCGACTCCCTGCAAGTGAATCTCTATTGCTTCCATGTCTGCCCCGAGACCAAAGAACTGATTGCCGTGCCGTATTTGATCAGAAGCGAAGATGTGAAGAACACACCCACATTTCTCATTCAAACCGATGTGACTGGGGAATTTTGTGGCATGTATGAAGTACGCAATATTCGAAGATTTCTGCGCACGGAACCCAACGATCGCTTTGTTGAATGCACGGTTTGTATGGGGGCATTCACGAGTCGTATGCACTTTGTATTGCATAAACAAATGGACTGTGGGAATGAAGTTGAGGTCTTGCAAATGGACGGCGAATCTTTTGAGACATACGAAAATTGCATTACTCTGCCAAAGGAGTTCTTTAAGCTCGACTTTATCGGAATTCGACCTAATTATTAATAATTATAATTATATATTAATAAATGTAAGCCCTATTAATACTTAGCAATTGTAAAAGAAATATATGAATAAATATTGATTAAAAATATAACACAACTATTTATTTTAAATAGTGGAGCTCAATATTTTATCAAGTGAATTGCAGAAAATGCAATAAAGGTAAGAGATAAAATTAATTTAATAACGTTGTTAATAGCATCGCAACAATCAAAAACTATCACATTTTAAGAAAACAATATATAATATATCTTTACAATCAATATATAATATATCTAACAATCAAAAACTATCACATTTTAAGAAAAGAATATAAACTATCTCTTGACTTCAAATAGGAAGGACATTTTAAGCTTAAGCGTTGTATGGGTTTTTTAATAATTTATCTTACATGAGACATGTATTGAGCGTGCATTCATAATGTTGTTAATAGATGGGCAGCAAATAAGCTTAAATCCAGAAGTCGAAATCCATTATAACATAACTGAAGAAAATACTTGAATATTGAAGAATTATCAATGCATATCTGTTGATAATAACCTATTTTAATATGCTATGCTATACTAAGACATTTGCAAACAAATCGAGGTACCATACTCACAAGCGTAATGAAGCTTTTGCTGACAGCTTCAGCATAACAGCATTAATCGAATGTTAGATTTTGAAATCAGTGTAAGAAATTAAATGAAGACAGCAGATTAAAATATTCAGACCGTCTATTCAGATTCGTCTTTGCCAAAACATATTTAACCGGTAATATCGTATTTCAAAAAATGTAAAGTTAAAAAGGGAAAGAAATTAAGCTCCCAATTTCATGATTCACCTCATTTGACATTATAAAAATTCCCTGATCAATTGAGACTAGAGTAAGCATCAAATCCAATACCCATTAAATCTAAAAAATGACAAGACAAATATGAACAAGTAAAATACAAAACAAAATAAATAAATATATTTTGCGGTATTTTTCTCAAAATATACCTAATATACTGCAAAAATACTAAAAATGTACTTGTTACATACATGTCCTGCCGGCACAAAGTTATAATACCCTTCTAGCGGGTATAAAAAGCTATCACTGCAAAGAGTTTAATTTCACTCAAAGTTAATCCGGTTTTGGACATATAACGTACTGTATAAGTTCATCACGAAAATGAAATTGTAGATGAGAGTCTGATATTTTCTTTGACGAAATTTAAGAATCCTAATATAAAATTACAATGTTTATGACTGTCTGAGAACAATTTTACGCAGAAATGTATTTATCTACTAAGCAAATTATTTTGGATCATTCGCTCATATTCTCCAATTTTATGAAGCGTTTTTCATCAAGGTAAATTTGAAATCTCTTGATAGAAATAAGAATTTACAATGTTCTGGATTGCCAAACTACTTAGGTACAAAGCAAACAACTTGCATAAAGACATCTTAAAGTCCTTATGCAAAATGTAAAAGAGGCCCATCAATTTTACCTGACCATCTGTTAAGGTTCATGAAGGGCTAACATAGGTAGTAAAATAATTTATCTTTCCACATTCAGGTACTTCTAAAGTTGATCCCTGCACTACTTGTTGTATAAATAGACCGCCACAGTTCAACAGGACATCAGTCAGCTTTACATTGTTCAACATGTCACATCAACGTCAGTCGCGCTTTATCTTTGAAACAAGAAGAAACGTACGTACCTTTCGCCATCAACCGTACTTGAACGATCCGACCTTGGAGTGCGAGAGTTGCCGGAGTCCAGTTGCAGCAAATGAGCCATTCAGCCATCACTGGCTGTCCGGCGAAGATGCCCAGCACATTAAACTCGATCTGGAGAGGAAACTGCTGCTTAGGCAAATCGAAAAGGAACGCATTGAAACGTTTATGCTATGTGATGAATCCGCATATGGGCGCACTCAGGAGTTTATGTTGGACGCCGGAACGCAAGCTGTGCCGCAACTGTTGCGTTTCTTGAACTACGAGGCCAACGAACTGGTAGTCACCATAGGCTTTTATGTGACTCTGTTGAAGAAGCGTCTGTATTTCGAAAGTTATTCCTTCACCATAAAGCATTTTCTGGATATTGAAGCAACAGTTGACATGGTCTTCACTCGGCTCGTTGAAAAGATTAGCAGCTATATGTTTTTGGTGATGGGACTTTTTCTGGATTCATGTACCATCAAACGCATCAAAATAACTGTCAAACGGATGTACAATGGACAAGAACTATTGCCACTACAGTATCGTATCAAGAACAAAGGTGGTTTCAAGGCCAACAACAATAAGAAATCGGTGAATTTGTCGCTGCTCAACGAAAGTTACGTGAACTATCATGGAATACGTTTTGGAAAGTTTCCCGACTCCTTGCAAGTGAATCTCTATTGTTTCCGTGTTTGCGCCAGCACCAGGGAACTGTTTGCCGTGCCGTATTTGATCAGAAGCGAAGATGTGAAGAACACGCCCACTTTTCTCATTCAAACAGATGTGGCGGGAGAATTTCGTGGCATGTATGAAGTACGTAATATTCGACGTTTTCTGCGCACCGAACCCAACGATCGCGTTATAGTATGTCGCGTTTGTCAGGCGCACTTCTCGAACCGTATGCACTATGTACTACACAAACAAATTGATTGTGGAAACGACGTTACGGTTTTGCAAATGGACGGCGAGTCTTTCGAGATATACGAAAATTGCATTACGCTGCCAAAGGAGTTCTTTAAATTCGCGTGGTTTGGTATAGGACCTAATTATTAAGGAATTATTATAAACACTATTAATCGTAAAAAAAAAAATGTAAATAAATATATATTAACAGAAATAAATATGGATTAAAAAAATATAATAGCTTTCAATCTCAATTGGCGGAAACACTACAGTTAAGGCAGTTAAAAGCGAGAATCGTCATGTGAATGGCAAAATGTGAATAACAAATAGAGTGACCATAGCACATGAAAATCTTATTGGTGCCAAACGCCTGAAGCGCATGCGGCAATATTATAATATTTAACTTGTGGTCACACTCTTAGTAGAAGCCGAAATAAACAAAAAACGCCGCGTTTTAAAACTAATAATATGAATCCCCTGGATAAAATACATGCACTTGATGAAATTGAGAAGGACATTCTGCTCTGCATGCAAAGTGCAGGTAAATTCATCTGTGTATTTACCATTCAAATTTGATGATGTACACATTTATAATTACCACTAAGGTCTGGCACTGCAAGAACTGGGCAAGGAGAAGTCTTCTCAAAAAAGTGCCGAAACGCAGTCACAACAGTTCCTAAAGAGCTTGTCCAGCGTGGAATCCAAGCTTTCAGAGCAAATAAACTACCTCACACAAGTGTCTACCGGTCAGCCACATGAGGGCTCGGGCTACGCTTCAGCAAAGGTGCTGCAAATGGCCTGGCATCGTATTCAACATGCACGCTCCCGAGTCCGCGAGCTAGAGGAGACCAAGGCAAAGCATTCTCATGCAGCCAGACAGCAACAGAAACGCCAACAGGAGCATGCTGCTGCACAACAACAGCAACAAGCAGCCGCAGCTGCGGCTCAGCAGCAACAACAACAGGCTGCTGGTGGCGGTGTTGGAAGTGGACCCGGATCTGGGTCGGGATCTGGTGATGGCGGGGCAAGCGGTGGCAGCAGCTCCACTGGCGGCAGTGGTGGAGTGGGTGGCATGGGCACTGATTCCGCTGGGGGCGGTGTCATGTCAACAAATTGAAAACGCACAATTTTATTTACGACTTTTATTAAACTTAAGTTAAATTTATAACGGTGTGCTTTCAGTTCTTGTGGGGGAAGACGATCTGCTCCCAAGGCCAAAGAAATTCTGCTCACATACATAGCGCACACATTGCAACAGAACATTCCGCTCATGTCTGATGTCTGACTCGAGTAGCTTGGACAGCATTGTGTTTTGCTTGGTCATCAGACGTGCTCGCTTGTAATTTAGGCCAAGAACCCTTTTCTTGGTTGGTGCAGGACGCTTGACTGTCGTCTTGTTCTCCAGTTGTGGCTTGGCTTCTATTGCTGCTGTGCTTTCAGCGGAAGGTTCAGCTGTAGCTGCTTCTGCAACTAATTCGAGTGGTATTTCAAATTCTCTTTTGCGTTCGATAGGGGCTTCATCAGGTGCCTCATCGTCGGAGCTCTGTGGTGTCTCTTGAGGCAGCGTAGCGTCAACGACAGTCTGAACTTCTGTTTCTACATTATTATCCAAAGATGATAGCTCAGTTGGAGCGTCTTCTTTAGGTTCTATTAAAGTTTCAGGGGATGCATCATTCACTTCCTCATCTGTTATTTCATCTTCCTCCTCATCCTCAGAGTCTGTGCCATACATGCCTAACATACTGCTCAATGCATTCGTCTCTGGTTTGGATTTTTCCTTGACATGTTTGTAGTCCTTCATTTGGCCAGTGCCACGAAACTTTCGTGCCGCTTCGGCATCAATACCAGCATCTTGCTCTACAGCCGGTGTCTTATTCTCAGTCTGCTTTAGCTGCTGCTGTGTTGAAACTGGTCTTGTATTCTTTTTTTGTCTCTTGTTTAGCTTGACACGCTCTTTGTTATTGCTCTCCGGCCGCGTGCGCCGTCGGTCTTCCGCCTTGCCGAAACGCGCTTTAGACGCCTCCAAGCGCTCGCCACGTTTCTGACGCTGCTCTTTGGCACGTTTGGCCAACTCCACGTTAGCCGTCGTTGGAAATCTACAAGAAAATAAAGTATTAAGCTTATGCCTTGCGACCTGCTGGCCAAACTTACCGTTTGCATCGCTCTGCCCGCCAAGCGGCAATGTCCTCTGGCGTCCACACTCGCTTTACAGTTTTGTACAAGCCTGTGATATGATTAGCTTCAATGTGACGCTCTAATATACTGGCCAAGGCAGCGAAATCACAATCATCTGCTGGACAATCTTCATGCTGTTCTAAATGCCTTCGCATGTCTTGTGCATTGGCCAAACCCATGTTACAGTTGCCACAAAATTCAGGACGAGGCGGCGATACGCATATTTTCGGTTCATCTAATGTGACTGTGTTTATGTTGGTATTCTGTAAATATAGTTGGCTTATTAGTTGTCTCTTGTAAGTCAGTAGTAAACATTACCTGTGGCTGCTCGGGCTTCAAGTACTTGGCAGGCACAGTGCTGCCGCGTGCCCCATACATAGGTGGGGGCTGTTTGCTGCGTGGCAGCAGCGTCATGCCACATGGCGTTAGATAGTGCAGATTGTTTTTGCTTGGCTCTTTACTGTTTTTGTTAAAATTTGGGGAGGGCAACACAAACTTTGGCTCCATTTCAATTTAAATGGTAACATGTGCGCTAGAGATGAGTGAATAATCGTAAATAGAATTCACAGTTCACGTCAGGTCACGAGTAAATAAGATAATGCTTAATGAATCCATTCCTACAAGTTGTTGTAAAAATAAACAAGAAATTCAACTTCTTAAATGAATTAAATTATAGTTTAAGCGATTAAATCTATTATTTAAACACAATCTGAACGTTATATATTCAAGGCATTCACCGTTGCAAGAAGTATCGAAAGTCGCTTATCGATATTCTAGTCAGCTGTTTGCGCTTGCGAGCATAGACCAGTGTTGCGCAGCGAACACGCATAGCTAGTCCAAAAGAAAGTGGCGAGTGTGCAATTCAACTATAAAGTGTCATAGATACAACGCATTTGCGTTTTTAGCCTAGGGATTAGAACAAAGCAAATACTCAGATCGGCAACAATGCAAAGTGTGCTAAATACAGTAAAAGGCACAGCCCTTAATGTGGCCGAATACTTAACGCCAGTGCTAAAGGCAAGTACTAGCTGCAATGCGAGAGAGATGAGCACCCTCGGGTCACTGTGATTGAGTTTTAAAACAAAAGCAAACTTTGTTAAATGTAATTAACAATAACACCCATACAACTGACCAGAAACTTACATATGTAAACCAAATGTATTTCTATATGCGTATTAGATTTATAGACATTCGTTTGATACGTGTTCATTTTAAATGCAGTGACTCGTGACTTAACGTTGTGAAGTGCTCATCACTGTTGGGGCGCTGTCGCGTCGCCTGGGCGGCGGCGGCGTCTGACTGGCGACTCCAAAGCCATTAAATCGAGACTAATCAATTTTTTCCGCTCTACTCTTTTAGGAGTCAAAGTTTCGTGAAACTGGAGTTCTAACGCCAGAGGAATTTGTGGCAGCTGGTGATCATTTGGTGCATCATTGTCCCACTTGGCAGTGGGCGGCCGGTGATGAGAGCAAAACAAAGCCATACTTGCCCAAGGGTAAATAATATAGTTGACAACTTTACACTAAACCAGCGCCACAATCGTATTAAGTAAATTGAATTACAGATAAACAATTTCTGATAACACGCAATGTGCCATGCTATCGACGCTGCAAACAGATGGAATATGTGGGCGAAGAGACGCTGGTGGAGGAGGAGTCCGGTGACGGCGGCTGGGTTGAGACACATCAATTGAATGATGACGGCACCAATCAGCTGGATGACAAAATATGCGAACTGACGCTGGACGAGACCAAGGTTCAATTGTCATTAATTCCCAATTGATTTAATCGAAATATTAAATATAAATTATTGTTATCTATTTGCTTAGGATGAAATGCATACGCCGGACAGTGAGAAGTCGTCGGGCGTAGCTGCTGCCTTGGGTAATGAGGAGGAGGACGAGGACGATGATGAGGCCATTGACATGGATGCATTTGAGGAGAGCGGCATGCTGGAGCTGGTTGATCCCGCTGTCGCGACCACAACACGCAAACAAGAGTCGGACACACAGTCGAGCAGCGCTGCAGCTGCAGCTGGGGAAGGAGAAGGAGCAGCAGCAGCAGCTGCTGCAAGTGTTGGTGGCGACTCCGTGTTGCATACACGCACCTACGATCTGCACATCACATACGATAAATACTATCAGACGCCACGGCTCTGGGTTGTGGGCTACGATGAGCAACGCAAGCCGTTGACCGTCGAGCAAATGTACGAAGATGTGTCGCAGGATCATGCGAAAAAGACTGTTACAATGGAATCGCATCCGCATTTGCCGGGCCCCAACATGGCATCGGTGCATCCGTGTCGTCATGCTGATATTATGAAGAAGATCATCCAAACTGTGGAGGAGGGTGGCGGCCAACTAGGCGTGCATTTATATCTAATCATCTTTTTAAAATTCGTGCAGACCGTAATACCAACAATTGAATATGATTTTACGCAAAACTTTAACATGTCCTAAACCAAACAGCATCCGAATCACATTTGACAGCAATATGAATACATAAATTATGCATTAATTAGACACTACAATAATAATTATAATAAAGTAAACAAAAAGCTGAGCTTACGGCGCGGCACAAAAAAAAAAAAGAAAGAAGATTGCATTCTCAAGACGTTGTTTTTATAATTACTTTTTATTACATTTTTGTTTGTTGGTTGGTTGGTTGGTTGCTTGTTTTGAAACATCTCTGAGATGACATTTATATGTTAACATAATAATAATAAACATAATAATTATGCATTTAGTTTTTAGGTAGTTTTGTTTTTACTTTTGTTTTCACTTTTTCCTTCAAGTTAAATGATTTTCTTTTACGCTGTTTTGCTTCAACAATTTTAAAACATAAAACAGGTGTATGTGTGTGTGTGTGTGTGTTTTGCATTATACTTATTAAACTTTAATGTATATATTTCTTGCATTTACTTGTTAATCCTTTTTTTTTGCTTTGTTAAATTTGTTTTTTTTTTTGTTTTTTATATATATATATAGATTTTCTTAAGAATTAAAATCACTTTTCATTTGCAATAACAGGTTCACATCGTAATCAATTTTACAATAAACATACCTAACGCCTTTTGCCTATATAATAAGACCCATTACACATTTTCTTTTTACTTCCTGCAGAACCCCATACTTAATGCTCTCTTTAACGATATTAGATATTAGTTATACATATTCATACATACATATATATTTATATACTTCCATAAATTGTTTTCAACATTATGCTGCCACCTTACGTTAGACGTCGCAGCATATATATCCTGATATATACACATATATATATGTATGTGCAGCATATCCTTTAACGTATAATATCTTAAACCTTGGCCTAAAGCTAACTTTTTGCTCTTTGCATTTTCTGTTTCTTTAAACTCATTTGAAATGATTTCCGTTTTCTTTTAGTTTTCGTTAATATTATTCATATATTTTACAATACATACAGAAGTTATATACCATCTAGAAATCTAAATACATATATTTCACATATGCATCGACGATCTAAAGGATTTTCTCTTTATTCACTTTGTTTTTTTCCTTTCTTTCCATTCTTCTTCCTATTCGCTTCGTCCACAATTCTTGCGTCTAACAATAATTTCCATAACATGCATAAATTTTCGCTTTTTCTTTTTTATGTGATTTCTATTTTTTACATTTTTAACAATTTTTTATTTTTACATGCTGCCTTTTCTTATATTTGCAATTTTACTGTGTATTAGTGTGTGTGTGTGTGTTTGTATGTGTTTAATTATGTTAATTAATTTAATTTTATAAGGTACATTTTGTTTAAGCGCAATGCAGAGCCAAAAATGGAAGGCGAAATAAAATACATGAAAACATGTAATTAAAAGAGAATTTTGTTTCGTTTAAACTAATTATTATGTACATTAAAAACAATATAGGTATGTATAAAAAAAAAATATATATTCGAACCAAAAACCAACAAGCAATGCAATTAATGCCCAATTATAAAATAAAAATCTTATCTTTGATTTGTACAATTTGTTGTAACTCCCCCGAGCGCTCTTCCCTCCATTTTTTGGCTGTGCATCCAGTTTATGTTTAATTATTCCTTGAATTCTATTTCAATTTATTTGTATTATAATTAATAAACATTTGCTTTAAACATTCGAAATAAACTTGCAGAACATTGAAATTAAAATTTGCGATCTTAAAGATCTTAAATAAAATGCATCTCAAAGATAATCGAATCACATGTTTTGAAATTATGTTTTTAATATTTCATTTTAAGGCAAGCAACCTTTTAGGTGCTTTTGGGGTAGAATAAAAAAATATAACACGGAGATCTTAAAGATCAGAACATTAACGGATCACAAAAGTTTGTTAAAAAATATATAATTCGTAATAAAATATAATTTCGTAATTAAAAAATGTAACAAGAATATCAACTGCAAGTATATTTAACTATTCGACAAGCCGAAGAGAATTTCGATTTGAACTTTTGAAAATTGTTTTGTTGCACATAAAAAATAAAATATATATTTATATGTATTTATGAATGGTTCTTTCTCTTATTTTGTTTTTGTTTTTTTTTTTACAATTAAGCAGCTTTACGATTTAACATTTAAACAATAAAATTACAAACATTTTAAACTTGTTGCAGCTAAAGTTAATTAAATATACATACATATAGATAATGTGTATATATGTATAACTAGACTATAATTATTTATAATATTTAAACATTTTTTAAGAGAATTTCTTTTGTTTTCTTTTTCTTAATTGTTGTTGTTGTTGTTTTTGCTTTGTTTGTAGTTGTAGGTAGTTGTTTGCATTGTTTTATAAACTTTATACTTAAACAGAACATTAATCATAATTCATTTACATACAATATTTTTAATAACACACTTATCTGCGCGATTCTGTGTGTGTGTGTGTTTTTTAATTATTCATAATGAACACCTAAAATTTGCTTTGTTTTCGTTTTTTTATTTTTGTTGTTTTTGTTTTTATATATTTATACTTTGTTTTAGTTATTTCCTTTTAGAGTAGACGCAAATACTATGCAAGACACTTGGCGCGAATAAAATGACGGAGAAAACAAAAAATTGAAAATTTTCTTAGAATTGAATTGTTTATAAAAGGAGGGGGGGAGTGTGGGTATGTGTTGGTTTTGAAGGAAGGGGGAGAGGAGAGGTCGCTTAAAATTACGCCAATTTCTTCACGTAAAAATAGATATATATATACATATATATATACCATTTATATATATATACATATAAGTGTGTATAGTAGATTTATATAAAAATAAAATTTGTTATGCTCTTTTTTTTTTGTTATTTTCTAAAGAAAGTTATTCTTGCACTTTCCACAATTTTGTTGGGTAGTTTAGTTGTAGTTTCTTTTTTTTTTTTGTTTTTTACGTTTGTTGTTTTTTTGAATTGCTTTATCGGGGGACACGACTAAAAATTAACACGAATTAATTTAAGACAAATTATTCAATTAGTTAAACATAAGCTAAAGCTAGTTCATTAACATAATAATAATTAACATTGAATCAACAAATGTGGTTGTAGGTGTTGGTGTGTGTTGCGTGTGTGTGTGTGTGGTTTTGTAGTTGGTTGGTTTTGTTGGTGGTAGTGATGATCTTTCTGCCTTATATGCATTTTCATTGCATAATTCATATTCTTCGCATAGCAAATAATGTTGTTGGTATTTCTTTCATTTTATCTGTTTGTTTGCTCTTTGCTATTGTTTTTTATTGTTTGTTATTTACACTCTTTCCATAAATTGTTTAAGTATTTTCTTCGGTTCTCGTGTGGAATCCAAACGCTTACACCTTCCGCTTGGCGTGCAGCATCTCCATGAGCAGCGTCTGCGTTGGCGCACTGCCCGCACAGTGCTTGGTGTACAGATACTCCTCGCCACGTGAGGCCATGGCGTGGATCTCTGGTAGTATGTTCAATAGCCTCCTGAATTTGTCCTGTAATGTAATTGGAAAAAGATAATGTTAGAAAAATGTATATGTCACTTCTTACAAATATGTTTACTTCTGAGAAAACTGCTCTATTGTTTTCCTAAATATAAATCTAACTAGAGCAAGTTTTCTTTTAATGAAATTTTGTTTCGGAACTCTGTTTTTAAATATTTCTTATAGTAAACCTATTTCTTAATTTATCAGTAACCTCTTTAGTGCTCAAAGAATATTTGACTTAAATTGAATCTTTAGTAATCATTCTCGTACAAACTTTTTCTTACAAAATATCTAATAAATCTGAAATTTTTTAAATACTTCTAGAATGTTATCAAACTAGCCATAGTAAACAATATTTATTTGACTTTACTGAATATTGACTTAAAATGAAACTTTAGTAACGATTCTCGATTTACAAACCTTAACTTATAAAATATCTAATAAATAGGAAATATTTTAATACTTGTAGAATGTTGTCAAACTAACCATACTAAACAATATTTGTTTGACTTTGGAAATATTGAAAAATATGAAATTTCTTTTCTTCAAATTTCTAGCACATCAAAAAAATTTTAAGAAAAAAGAAAAGGAACTATATTACAAGTACCAACTTAAGATCTGTCTATACCAGGTTCATTTTATTTCACTTTTCTCGCATCATATCCTTCTTTACTCACATTGACTGAGGGATAACACGTAAGCGTGTAATCCAGCAGCGCTGCCTGCACACTCTCGTGCCCCTCCGTAACGGTCTTCTTGTTGACAATGCCGCGTACATCTGCAAAAAGGATAAAAAAAGACACCATTTGAGTGCATCATTTTGTGGCAAGCTGTCAGATGCGATACTCACCTGGATTTAACAGTATTAGGAATTTCATGCACACATAATCGCCCATATCGAACTTAAGGTCCTGCAGCTTATTCTGGATCTCGTTGAAATAATCACCCAACTGGGGCACACCCAACAGGCCGAGACTCATCAAATCGAACACCTGACCATTGTTCAGTTGCGTCTCATCGGGCAAACCGTTGTGTATGCGATGATGCAGATGGTCCAGCACAAGCATATCGGACCATGAGTGCTGCAGCAGCTTCATCTGATCGTCCACCTGTAAAGAGTTGGAGAGGGAGGGAGGCAGCGATTAGCAAGTGTTTCACCATTGGGATGTTGCAAAGTATACACTGAGAAAAAATGTTCAACTCTTAGTTGTTATTCAACTACATGTAAATATATTGTTAAATTTTTAGTAAAATATTTTGGCATTTATGCTTTTTAAACTCAAATTGATGTACAATTAATAAGCGCTTTTTCTCATTGTCATTCGTCAGCTTACAAATATGAATTTGATGTGATGAAGATTTGAGCTGTTGTTGTTGTTGTTTCTTTTTATCTCATTTTATTTGCTGTGTGTGTAACAAGTGTGGTAAAGCCTAGCTTGATTTCAACACTCGCTCACGCTTTGCGCTCGCTCTCTCTCTCTGCTCAGTTTAAGCTCTCTTTGACTCTCAATCGTTTGTTGCGCTCAGTTGCGTCACTGTCGGCAGCGCAGTCGTTGTCATCGTCGTTGCGTTGCGTCGCTGCTTGGTCTGACTGGTTCAGCTTTGCTTGCTAAGTAGGTCAGACGCCAAATGAAATCGAAATTCAATGCAGATTTAAGTAGCCGTCATCGCAGTCGCAGTCGGCAGCGCTGTCGCTGCGTTTAGTTGTTGAACGTAGTTTTTTTTTTTTCTTCTTTTTTGGATTTAGGTTTTACATAACACGTCGCAGACTTGGCCCCTAGCTTGAAAACTGGTTGTGGTACATTTTATGGTCTTGTGGCGATTGCTGTTTTTTGTATTTCTGTTGTAGATGTAGTTTTTGTTTTTTTTTTGCCATACCTTCAGATCCTTAAAGAAGACGGTGTTTCTTGCCCAATCGACTTGCGAGAACAGATTCTGATCGAGCACTTTGCACATCAACTCAAAGAGATCCACGGTTACTTGATTGTACGTCTGCTTCTGCAGCAGCGCAAACAGTTGCGTCTGCCATTCCCGATCGTCGATCGATTGCACAAATTCACGTATCATTGGCGATACCCTGCAAAACCGAAATAATCGTTATCGTTAAAGTGCTCGCTCTGTTTTTATCGATAGATCAAAACTCACCTCAGTGGCTCAATGAGCGCGTCGGCTGTGCTCGATGGATGTGTGCCAGAATCGAAGCTTTATGATTGAAAAAGTATAGAAAGAAAGAGAGAGAGAGAGAGAGAGAATAGTAAAAAGTTGCATTTTGTTACTGTTGTTGTAGTTGTCAGTTTGGTTGGTGCATCATTCTCCAATGTAGCAAAGTTCACCGTGGCATATTCAGTTCTTCTAGTTATCGTTATCGTTATCGTTATCGCAATTGCAATTTCGATACTAGTATTGATAAACTTAATTATTCTGATTATATTTTCAAATTATTTGTGATTACTTAAATTATTTAAAGTTCTCTGATTTCAATTTTCAATTATTGTTTTAAATGATTTAAAGTTCTTTTTTGTTTAATTTTAGAATTTAGTTTTTTTCAAAGCTATCCTACCTACTTTAAAAACACAGCAATGTTTAGAAACTTATCAAATATTTTCAAGATATCATCTTCTATTAGATCATATATTAACAAATTTTAACATTAAATAATAAATAACAAAAATTAATAAAAAAAAAAATTATAAGAAAGACAATATACATATGTTCAATTAATATTGTTGGATGCGACTCGATTCTTTGATATATTTGTGTATTTTCTCTTCATTTAAATAATTTTAATTTTATTTAAGCAATGTTAAGCAACCAAAAAGAATAAAAATATCTGAATTAGAAAGGTTTTTAATATTCTTAATGAATTGGAGAATTTTATATTCATTGCTTTAAGATTTCTCATTGATTAACTCTTCGTTTCGTAGACAGTACTTTTATTTAAGCTATGTCAACAATTCAAAAAAATCTCAAACTTCTGCACTATAAACAACTTTAACTTTCAATGACAATCTCCGATAAACATTTTTTTTTATAACTTCATCTTCACTTAATAAGTTTCCATCTATTTCAGACTTATCGATCGCTGATATACCATCTATATCAGCCTTTTTCAACTGACTATGAACATATACACTTTGCTGCACATCGAAAGACACTTGTTGGGCAAATAAATGTTTTTGTTTTTTTGGTTTTGGTTCGTTGGGGTAACTGAAATTTGGATTGATTCACTCGGATTGTTCGTTGAGGTTGTTCGGGTGGTTTTTGGTTTTTGGTTTGTTTTTTTGGGTTCTTTGTAAATACCACAATTTCGATTCGGCTGTGTTCTGCAGAGATCCATTGCCGGTTTCGTGGCAGCTGCTGTTGCTGTTGCCATTGCCGCCGTTTCCGTTGCGTTGCAGGCCATCGGTGCTGTTGTTGTTGCCACCACCACCGCCACCACCACCGCCACCGCCGCTGCCACCGCCAGCGTTGTTGCCACCTCCGCCGCCGAGGCTGCTGTTGCTGCCTGTGCTGCTGCTGCTGTTGTTGTTGCCATTGTTGTTGTTGTTGCTGTTGTTGTTGCCACCGCCCAAGGAGGAGCTGCCATTGCCGCCGCCGCCACTCACATTGCCGGCATTCATGGGCGTGGCTATCACACCGCCGCCCCCGCTCACATTCACCTGCCCCAAGGCAATGGCAATGGGACTGGGCGATGAGTCCGGCGACTGTGTGAGTGAGGATACCTAAAAAAAAAAAAAACAAAAAGGAGTAAAAACTATATAGCAGGATTTTCCCTATTTAACATGCAAGTGGAACTCACCTGAGGTATTTGTATTTCTTGCTTAATATTCATATTTGGATATGCTTGCTGATAGCCCGGCGAGAGCGGCGTCGGCTTGATGTCCGACCCAATTGAACTGCGCAGTGCTTGAAGCGCCAACTGACGCTGTCTCATCACCTGCAGCTTCCGCGCCCGATCCCGCTTGTACATCGGCCCAAACTTGTTTCGACCCCCACGCATGCGATCCGCTCGAACAGCTGCAAGATAGGAGATTAACAAATACTCAAAATTAACACGAGTTTAGATTTATTCAAGTTATTAAGATTTAAAAGATGTATTCATACAATAATCTAAACCAATTCGGCAACTTAATGATTTATAAAATTGCATATATGTAAATATTAACTACCGGTACAGCTACGGACCTCTATTGGTCTATGCTTTGCCCCGTACAGGGGCAGCCGGTCCCACCTAACCTAACCTAAATATTAACTACAGGATTTTGAAAATTAATCCCCAAGAATATCATTAAGCCTTCATATTTTAAAGATAATACACTCGAGTTAGCAACCTGGGATCAGCATTCAGAAACAACGTAGATTAATATTACTTACACTAAAAAATTCCCTTCAGAAAATCACATTACAAAATAGTGTAAAATGACAAAATAATAAATATATAAATAAAAAAAGACAACAACAATTTGAATGGCTAATCAATGGAAGAAATAGATAGAACTATTTCGCCAAGTGCCAAAAAAAAGTTTGATTTCAATACTGCAATGCGCAAATGTCGATTTATGTTATAGCGATTTTAGGAATACGGTAACAAATTTAATTATTAGCGTCTTCGATACCTATCTGAAGGTACATAAAATAAAACAAAAACTATTCTTTCAAGTATTTTTGTTTCTCACTGTCTTGGCTTATTTGTTCTAATCATCATACGTTGATAAGGTATTCATAAAGAATTCTTTGATTCTATTCTGCACTTATTGTAAACAAATTTTCGGTCTAAATTCATTTTATTTCATTTTACACAACCCAAAAACTTGATAAAAAGCAAAGAGAACTTTCATTAATATAACGTTTTTATACAAGTTCTTTAAATTACTGTACAACAAGTTTCTTTCAACTAATATAAATTATTTATGTTACTATCATGATCTATACTGCTGTAATTGCAATCACGGAATAGAACTCAACTTGAATCAATATTTTGCTGCACTGAATTTGCATTCAACTCTTGAAATAGATTAGATAAGCGCAGTCAATACATTAACTATTGAACTATTCAAATCGATTCCATTTAAACGATTTATGGGTCCAGGAACCCTTTATTCGACTGGCTTTGTTGAGTGTGACATAGTAAACTTACTACAAAAAAAAATCCCACGGTTTAAATACTAAAGTATTCAGAGCACTTTATTTGCTGAAGATAAGCTCTATTAAATGGAATATACGCAACTAAAACGTAAAGATTTGAATTCAAACTATTATGATATTTTCTGAAATAGTTAAAATTATAATACTGTCGATTTTAATGATGTTGAAAGCTAATTACTATTTTAATATCAATTTGGATTATTGTTTGAAAATAAAAAATGATGAGATGACTTTAAAATATTTGCAGATTGCAATGGTTATTAATATGAGTATTCACTCATTTGAATATTAATAAATTCAATCATAGAAAAAAAGTAAATTTTGTAGAATTTACCAAAATAAGGGTTTTTTCATAAAAAGTATATTAAGCCATCTGTAATTCATTGTTTAGCAAACATGTCTATAGATTTAGTATATTTTTATATCCAATAGTATTTTTAGTAGCCTGTCAATAGGTTTAGTATTTTTTATTTACAATAGTATTTTTAGTTCAATTTAAAGACCTTTCTTCTTTAATTTATTTATTCACTCATTTGAATATTAAAAAATTCAATTACTAAAAAAAAGGAAATTTGTTAAATTTTACTTAAGTGTATTTTTCATAAGTAGTATTTTTTAGCCATCTGCAATTCATTGTTTAGCTAAGTTGTCAATAAGTTTTAGTGTATTTATGTTATTTATAATAAATGTTCAATTTAAAGACCTATCTACTTTAAAGCTTAAATAGCAGGAAATAAATTCTAGGCATAACAAAACAAAAATTGGCTGCATATTGAGAGAACACGTGTATGCGGCAGCATAAATGATGCGAGAACAATAGCCTGGGCTCTATCTATTTCTATATCTTTGCGGAATATCTAAGCTGAGACAACGTCATCCTGTTAGCAGCAACCCCAAGCCCCAAACCACGCCCATCCAGCAACAGCAGCAACAACAACAACAACAATGAGAGCGCAGCGTGGCAAAAACAAAAGCAGAGAAAAAAAGAATTGCACAAAATACAAAACAAAATTGTTACATACATTCAGACATAGACACCAACAGTAAGCATGTAAGTGTGTCCCTACGAGAGTGTGTGTGTGTGTGCGCGCTATAACAAACTGAAACGCAATAAAAATGCGATTCTTATGGCCAGAGCAGAAAATGTGCGAATGACAGCATGGTGAGTCGGTGGGTGTTTTGGGAGGTGGGTTGGATGGCAAAAGAGGTTTGCCTGCATTGCGGGTGTTGTGCTATGAGTTAAACCAAAAGCGCGCCACAGAAACAAGCACACACACACACACACACACACACACACACTGAGACGCACACACACACACAATCAAAGCAAGAGAGGCCGACATAAATACATAGACGCCGGCATCAACTGCAGGCAGCAAGCAGAGAGGGAAGCAGGCAAAATTCGCAGCAGCGTCGCGTAGTTGATTAGAAGACGCAATAGACGTGCATTGGGTGCATAAAGCGACGTTGTTCTATGCGCCGCTTAGGCCGGCAGGTGGCGCTGTTGTGCCGAATCAAGCACACCCACACACACACAAATCAACATACATTCATACATACATACAAAACGCACACGAACGATGCTGGCACATAAAATATGCATTTGAAATGCACACGAAAAATTGCAAAGTCGTTTTTGTTTCTGTACGAAACAAGTAACTGTAATTTAGGTCAAGCGTATTGTTTACAAATAATCAACGCGTCTATATGTAAATACAACTTACATAGTGTGTCTGTGTGTGTGCGTGTGTTTGTATGCTAGGCAAATTGACGCGCGCGCTCTCAAACGCCGCGACGTCGCTGCGATGCCAACGTCAACGTCGTCACGTGAAGAGAGAAAGAGCGCAGCGAGCGCTTGCTCTTTCGCTCATTATGCGTTCGCTGCTGGCATGGCAACTCGAAAAGCTTTCTATTACGACATTTCGCTTCGTTCGCTCGCCAACTCTTTTACTCTCACACACACACACACACAGGCACAAATAGACACATGGACACGACTCTGCCGCGCGCATTAGACAACTTTGTTGAGTGGAGTAGGTCAAGGACAGTTTGTGAAAACTGGGACAACATGCGCGTTGTTGTTGCCGTCGCTTCAAGTGAGAGCTGCTCTCATTTGCTGTAAATAATAGGAAAGAAAAAAACTCTCACTCTCACTCTCACTCTGACTCTTACTCTCACTCTCTTCGTGTGTATGTTGGTTTGTTTGTTTGCCATCCAAACGTTTTTCCGGCCGCACCAAGCCAATTTATGTTGAGTTTATGCGGGCAGCTCTTGTATCTAAGTGTGTGGTTGTGTGTATTTATGTTGGGCTATTATTTTTATAATATTTATAGGCATTTTATTAGCGCATAAATCGCTGGCTAATGCCGCATGGACCCCAGCTTAAGGTGAGCATTATTATTTCATCCCATTTACTTACATAATTTTCTCACTGCTCAAGATACTTTTATTTACACTTTCGTTTTTAAACAAATATTCACATGTAAAGTGCTTCAATTTGTATACAAACAAACAAACAAGCAAACAGCCAAATCTACGGCACACACAGTTGTTGAGTTTTCCCATTTCCCATTTTCCATTCCATTTACCATTTGTGTTTTACTGCCGGGAAATCAATAAACGCCCAGTGTCAGTTCGTCTACTGTTATTATTTTTAAGCTGCTTCTCACCCCACCCCCTCAAAAAAAGGAAGAACTAAATTTAGGTCAATGGTGCGTATGAGTAATTTTATACTTTTATTTCTTTTTCCTTCGCTTCTTAGCCACACCACTGATACAGCCATGTATGGCTAATTAAAAGACCCCAAAATCGTGAGTGGGCAGGGTACAATTTGTAGTAGTAAGAAGAAGAAGTAGAAAAAAAAGGGCAGCGCTCTAGGGCAATGCCGAATTGTAAGCCAAGCTATAACTGATACTTGATAATGCTGCACACAATGCTAAAAAAACAGAAACCCATTTAACTCTTAGGCACCACTGGTCGTATGATTGATTTTAAGTAGCTATATATTGCGTATACGTCATGTGGCGCAAGTAGCAAGCGTATACGTAATTATTTACTTTGGCTTTTTTAAACAGCAAGCGGCGCAGTTCATATTTAAGGTTTAAATATCTTTAAGATCAGCTTAAACTCTTAATTTTAATAGAGATCCAGAAAGAAATTTTCACGACAAATTATTGTTAAAAATCGAATTATGAACTTATAAAAACTAGATAAATTTGGAAAATTTAGTCAATTTAAACGAAAAAATTGTGTTTAGTATTAATGATTAAAGATTAAAAAAAGATTTTTATTTAAATTTTTTGTAATATTTGGTTAAAACAAACAAGAGTTCTGTAAGAAGACCTGAACTTTGATTTAGGTTTATGTATGCATCCTTTAATTTAGTTATCCTTACTGTTCTTCGCATATTTAATACGTGTATAGTAAAATATAAAAGAATCCTAGAGATTTTCATATAATACTCTTTTCAGATTTTGAAGTAAATTAAATGATATATTTCCTAAGAAGCAATAAGAAAATACAACTCCAAGTTAACTAATTCTGTACATAATGAAATTACAGGGTATCTTTAAGTGCGTGCTGTTGTTGTTGTGCAACCGCTACTGTCATCGTGCCCCGCATCATGGCTGACTCATTTCTCCCTTTGCTCAAGCACATGCACAATTTGTATGGCTAACAAATATTTCAACACATTTCATGTGCAATTCCCTCCCCTGCTCACCTTTTTGCTCCCACACACACTCACACAATGGTTGTTATCTCATTTGTAATACGCTTAACGTAATTTAACATTTTGTTCAAATCCCAATTGTTCCACGTTGCACATTGTTGGAAGTAAAAAAAAGGCACGTAATCCAAATCCAAATCTCAAATACAAAACAGAGTGAGAGGAAGAGGGAGATACACAGACAGAGATAGATATAGACAGTAACAACATATGTGAGTCATTCAGTCGCATTCGATTTCAGCAGCTGATTTCCAAAGCTTGAATTTGACAAAAAGGCAACCAAGCAGCCAAAAGCAAACCATCGAAGTTAAAGTCAAAGCTGCTCGAAGCAGCCAAAAGGCGTTCGCAATTATAAAAGCGTTGCGCTTTGCCAGAGAGCGAAACGAAGGCGCTCAACATAGCTGACGAAAGCGTCAAGAGATTACGACAGAGTTGACATGGCAGCGACGACGACGACGACGACGACGTCGACAGCGACAGCGGCAATAAAAACAAAAACGGAAGGACGGAACGAGCGACACAACGCTGGCAAAACGTTCGAAATAATTCACTGAGTATTAAAAATAAAAGCAAACAGCGACAGCAAAAGCAACAACCACAAAAGCAGCGCTCTCTACATGTTGCATTGATTCGACATACACACACACACACACACTGTATTTATATATCACGTGCACGCACACTCTGACACTGCGGAATCTAGGTCATGAGCGCAAGAGATGGCACTATGGGCCAAGTGCGCCAAAGCGGAAATGAGATGGCAATACGACAAACTACATACACACATACACATATGTATGTACTCTCGTTACAAATAAACTTATCTGCCTGTGTGAGTGTGTTTAAATGAGCGCGAGAGAGTCTGAGAGAGCGACGGCTCTCTGCTCTCTGTGTGTCTGTCTTTGCGTTGGAGCGCAGCAGACGCAGCAGCAAAGGCAAAGGCTAAGCCAACAAACCAAATCAAACCAAACCAAAAGCAAAACCAATTTTTGACTGCGTTTCTTTATTTTATTTTTAGCTGTGTTTTGTGGTATTGTAGGTGGTAGTTTGGAGAAGTGGAGACGGGGGATGGATGTTAGCTATGGCTTTGAGTAGGGGGATCATGCTGAATGCGAAAAAGAACTGCTTGTGGCGGAAGCACAATAATGTGCATTTGAAATTGATTTTAGCATGCAAATGACGACGGCGCAAGTATTGGATAACAACCGAAAATATGAAATGCGTGTTGTGAAATAAGTAAATACTGATTAGCGACTGCAAAATTTAAAATTTTGTGGTATATATACTGCAAATGTTGATATGCTGAAATGTCCTAAATATAGATTACCCTACTTTCAAAATATACTGCTAGAATAATACTGTTCTCAACATTTGCTATTCACTTCCTTTCAACAGTTACCAACTCTCAAGCAAGCAGCAAGCAGCATTCACCCACATAAGTATTACACATGCGATTGTTATCGTTAATCTTTCATTGCGCTCCACTCAGATTTCACCAACTCCACTTACATGCACACATTCACCCATTAACTCATGTGTTTCTTATTTGCTGCCTTTCTTGTATTCCCCATGGCACATTAGTCCCGTTCACCCGCATATAATTTTCACACTTTTCCACACTCGATATTAACAGCACTTTGCATAATAATTTACGGCTGTTTGTTGTCAATGCTTCCCCCTCCCTCCCCATCCTACTCATATGGCCCATTTAGGCCGCACACTATGAGCAAGTGAGCGTGGAAATGATAAAGCACAAAAAAAAAAACACAAAATTGCGCGCAGTATATGAACAAACACTGAAGAAGAAGAAGCAAAAGGAGAAAAAAAATTATTACAAAATTCAAACAATGTTAAGAGCGCACGTACTCACAAACACACACACATACATAACTGACTTATGCTCAGAGTCGGACTCACTCACTCATACTCTCGCAGCACCATTTGAAAAGCTTGAGCAAAGTGAACACTCAAAGCAGAGACGCAACGAGCAGAGCAGCTAGCAACAGCAGCAGCAGCAGAGACGTCTGAGCTCAGTCGGAATTCGGCACAGCATGCGGCCCTTTTGTATGTTGTTTTGAAGCTTGCTTTTGCGGCGACTGCAGCGCTGTCGCCTCGCTGTTACGGTTTTTTTTTCGCTGTGCTGTTTTCTTATTTTAGAGCGCGGTCTAAGCGGTCGCTTGTGGGTGAGTGAGCGAGTGAGTGAGAGGGAGACTGAGAGCACCGGTGCATGCTGCACTCTGTATATATGAGATGTATGTACATAAGTTAGCACATATGCATATTACACATATGTACTACACACACATAAATGCGTGTATATGCGTATGCATGTGTGTGTAGGCGCGTGCAGCGAAAGCATAAGTTTTTTTTATTGCCTATGGGCCTCTGTTTCAGCTTTGTAGTGAGAGGAAGAGGAAGATTCTTGAAAGAGACAACGCAAAGAAAAATATGCGAAATAATTTGAAATACAAACAAAAAGTTTTAACAAGTATTTTGTTGAAGACCAAAAGTTGCCTTTATTCCATAATTTTTTTATAAAAGAGCTCTAGTGTATTAAAGTCTTTAAATATTTATTCGTTTTCATTAAGTTGAGCAAGTATTTTACTTAATTATATTTAATAATTCATTTGGCAGCCGCCACAAACAATCAGAGTTCATAAGCAAAGCACATTCTCTCAACAATAATATGAAATATCCTCAAAAAGCAAAATGAAGGCAAGTACAGTAACAACAATGGAATACATTTACTTATTCCATAAACACAAAGAATGAGAATGTGAACGAGAACGAGAATGAACGTAAAATCAACAATTCTGGCTCATTCCTCAAAGAAATGCGAAGATGAAGAAAATATGCAGCAAAAAAAGTGAAACAAGACTTGACTGCAAAATACCCTGTTTAAAAAGAGAAGAAAGAGGCTGTATCCTATAGTATGACATTATCGGAATGGTTAAATAAAATAAAAATACTGCGAATATCCAATTTATCAATATCTTGTTAACAAGCTACAATAAAAAGGAATCCTCAGAAAACATTTATCATAATAAAATTAAATTCTTTTATATACATTTCTTTGACATTTTGCTATAAAATTTTTCAGAATGCTTCTATAAAATAATAATAACACATTTTTTCGAGCTATTTCTAGATTCTAAAATGATCAATGATGTTGAAATGATAATTTAATAATTAAAAAAGTAATTCCAATCCTAATATTTACAATACTTTATCACGGTTTAAGAACGAAGAGACTAATCAATAAATTCTTTTCATTTTTATTTGCCACAAACTTTTCTATGCTAACCTTTTCACTCTACTTTCTCGCTGCTTGCAGTTGATATATAATTAAAACCCAACTGACGCTTTTCTTCTGATACTAAAGCAGTTAACGCAAACCAGTTATACCCGATTGATGACTAAAGGGTATAACATACACATAACAAAGTCAGCAGTTTACAAATATTTGTATTTATTTTTGGAGAAACTTGGGATAGGTCTGGAATACGAATATACGCTAATCCAATTTATAAATAATTGCGACTTTGTGTCACGAGAGTCGTGAAATGAGGCGAGAATTGAGCTGTCGAAGCATTTCTTCTGTTTGTTTTTTAATTACTTACGAATATATTTACATAATTTGCGTTTAATTGTTGAGCCCTTTTTGATAAGCAGCCGCTTTGGGGCCCACTCAAAGTTTCTCATATTACGAAAGGAAAACAATTTTCCCCAGAGCGAAACAGAGAGTTTTTCTTCGACTTGATGATGTTGTTGTTGTTGTCGTTTGGTCGAGTTTGCTGTTTTCAGCTCACAAAACATTCTTGTTGTTTTTGTGCATTTATAAATAATAAAGAATATCGATTTAATTTCTTTGGTCGCGCCGTTCCGCGTTCTGTTCGCTGACTGTCATTCTGCCTGCCTATACATATAGTTAGTATAGCTACTGTATATATACTAGAGATGATGACGACTTTAGCAGCCAACAACAATGCAACACATCAAAGTTGACAGCCAAAGGGAAGGCCAATTGACATGGAGCGGGAAACCAACCGAAGATGGCTCGAGGGAAACGAATAAATGCATTGCATTAATTATTCACTGGTAAAATACTCAAGCAAGGAAAGTGGTTAATATGAAATAAAAATAGCTGTGAAATACTAAAAGAGTTCAAATAAATATCAAGCCAATAAATATCTTTGTCGGAAATGCAACTAAATTTCATCACAAAACTCCAAATACTATATTACTCATACGCAATGTATGTCAGTTGAATCTCGGCAGTGAAATTCACAACTCTTAAAACGTTCAACTAATTAAATGATTCATCGAAATATTGGCAGGAATTGCCAAAAGAGTCAATGAAATAACGAAAACAATTGTCGAGCTGCATATTAAAAAGCCTTAGCAGCGAGGCAGGGTCACAACATATCACTCATACGCAGTGTTTGTCAACAATCTGAGGGTCAATGGGAAATACAGGTACGTGCAGCAAGGTTGATTCAAAATGCGTGCTATGAGCTCGAGAAGCTATCGAATAGACGAGAAGACAGCGACAGGGAATGCGTAGAATAATATGAGAGGAAACGAATGAGAAGTAGACGAAGAGTGTTTCTGAAGATTTAAGAATATATTTAGGAATTGACGAGATACAACTAGAATTGTTAAATGAAAAAAATATGTATTTCTTTTCCTAAACTTCATAATGAAAATCATTTATTTGAGGACTGCCGAATTAGTTTCCAGAATAAATTAGATCATATATATTTTAAACAGTTTTGTATTCATTACCCAAATTATAATAAAATAGAAGAGCAAACTCTTTAAGCTAACAGTTCGTAAAATAAAGATAGCTAAGAGAATATATATATTTGTGTAAAACGAATGAGTAGTGAAATCAAATTAAAGAATAATGTTATTATTGAGAAAATGTACTCAGAAGGAAGGTAAATAAATATAGGACTTTTGAAAGAGCTAGCTATATAAAGTATGTTCATATCAAATGTGTTCAATTCATATACTATGCATATTATTATGAAGATTGTTAAAGAAATACATTTTACGGAAAGACTTCTAAATTTGTTTACAGAAAAGAATCACATTTCTAGACCCTTAACTGTCTCGTAGTATTAACTATTTAATTCCCCTCTAGAAATCCTAAGCGAATACAATAATTACTGTCTTATTCTATTCTTTCTATAAGTTTTAATCATATCAAGGAATAGACTCTTTAAACTAACAGCTGTTGCTTTTAAATCTAAGCTAGCAAAAAACTGTATTATGATATATCCATTTTTTAAAAAATAAGAAGAATCGTATTTCTAGATATTTAACTGCAATAGTTCCCATAAGAAAACCCATGTAATTACAATAATTACTGTCTTATATGTTGTATTACTTTCCATAAGAAATTGTTATCGTAGAAAATAGTAAACTCTTTGTTCTATCAGTTTTTGGTTTTACATCTAAACCAGCAAAGAACTATATCATTAGAAATCAATTAAGTAAAGAAAAAAAGAATCATATTTCTAGATCTTTAACTATTCGTAGAATTCCCCAAATGAAATAATTACTATCTTATCCTATTCGCTATTAAATTATAATCATATAAAATAGTAAAATCTTTTTCAGTTTTTGGTTTCAAATCGAAGAAGGCAAAAAACTGTACTATAATATATAATAATTTCTTAAACTTAGTTTTCTTGAACTTACCCTCCAGCTTCATGCCCACTTCGAGGCACTTTTGGAATCGGCAGTATGGACAGCGTTTGCGCTGCGTCTTGTCGATGTGGCAGGATCGCTCCGCGACGCAAGTGTAAACCTTTTTTGTTCTGCACGGTGCGCTTGAAGAAGCCCTTGCACGACTCGCAGGTGAGGAGGCCGTAATGATAGCCGCTCACCTTGTCGCCGCACACGGGACACAGCTCCTCGAACAGATGCTTGAAATCGATGGCCTCCCCCGCCGCCCGAGCTGGCGCTAGTGCCACCATGATGGTTGCCACCGCCGCCAGCCGAGGTGCCAGTGGCGCCACCGCCTGAGCCACCGCCAACATTGCCGCCAGACATGTGACCCGATGTGGCTGAGGTGCCACCAGCTGGTGGCAGCAACATGTAACCGTTGCCGCCAGTGCTGCCGCCATTCAGCAGCTGCGACGAGTTGCCACCGGCTGCGGCATTGCCACCGCCATTGCCGTTGCCACTCTGCTGCGAGTGCGAGGAGTTGGTCTCCTGGTAGCCTGTCGGGAATATGTACTGTGAATCGAAATTGTATATATACGAATAGGAGGAGGCATTGAATTGATTCGCATTGTTGTTGGCAATATTCTGTTGTTGGTAATGTTGTTGTTGCTGCTGCTGTTGTTGTTGTTGCTGGTGATGCGTGTGATGTTGTTGTTGCTGTTGCTGCTGCTGCTGCTGTTGATGATTGCTCAATTGCAGCGTGTAGGCGCTGTAATCGTTATCAGAGTTGCTCAATGCATTTGTATCGTTATCGTTGTTGTTGTTGTTGCTGCTGCCGCTGTTGTTGTTGTTGTTGCTGGTGTTGTTGTTGTTGGTGTTGCTGTGCGCTGGACTCGCTGGCTGCTGCTGCTCGAGCTGCATGCTAAACGGCGACAGATTCAGCGACGATATAAACTGTACAGTCGCCTGTTGTTGATCCATTTCTAATAACATTTCATGGAATTTTCTATTCAAAACTCTTTCGAAGATTTCTTCTTTTCTTCTCCTCTTTGTGGACGGTTTTTAAGCAACAATTTGTATTGCTTTTATTTATTTTATTTTGTAATAAATGTTATACTTTGTATTTGATTTGTTGTCTTTTTTTGTTGTTGTTTGTTTTTTTTTTTATTTAAACTGCTGTTGCGCGTTATTGTTGTTGTTGTTTGTAATATACGGTGGTCTAGCTTTTGCACTTAATTGTTGATTGATTTTTGGTAGCAACATTTTCGGTGCAACAATGAAACATTTAACTTAATTGTTTTCGCAAATGTTTAGAACAAGTTTTACTCATAGAATTTGTAGTTTTAAATGCTTTGAAAGCATTTGACTATTTTATATAGAAAATTTTACTTAATATAGTTATTGAATTACGTTTTTGTCGGAAAAAATTGTAATAAACTTTACAGCACTTTTTGTATATGTGTTTTTTTTTTTTTCTTTTATTGAATTATTGATTAAACTTGTAACAATAGTTTAATTATTTGTTGAAAATTGTTTTAAGTTTAGAAATTCGTTTAACAGCGAAATCCAAGTTGGAATTAATTTTTCTGTGTTTCTTGATTTTTTTTTTTTTTTTTTTTTGCAGGTACTTTGACGAGGTGAGTGAAAAGATATATACGATTTTATATATTTCGATTTGTAAAGATATATTTATATATATATATATTTATATTTGTTTTGCGTGTATTTGTTGCCTGGTTAGGAGGTAGGGCTTGAACTTATATTCTATATATATAGAACTTTTCGCATTGATTGTGTGCGTTGAAACAACAATTGTAATTGTAATTGATTTTGAATTTTTCTTTTATTGTATTTAATTTAGTATATTTTTTGTTGTGTAGTATTTTCTTGCGTCGCTGATCTATTTGGAATTTTTGTATTTTGTTGTGATTTTCTGTTGTTGTTGAACTATTTTCTGATTTTTATTATTGCACTTTGCATTGCTTACTCTCGCTCTCACTCTCTATCTCTTTCTGTTTGTATCTCACACTCGCAGCGGGCAAAGGACAAAATGACACCAAAGCAGAGAGAACATAATCCTTGGGCTGTTCCTGCAGTGGGTGCAAATTGGATGCCGTTGAATGCGCTGCAAATAGGTGCAAAAGGGGGAGAGCAAAGAGGAATTTGAGGAGGAGACGCAGGAGGACAAAGAAGCGAATGCAATTTGTTGTTTTTGGTTTTTTGTTTTCGTTGCGTTATTTCAATGCATTTGTTATCTTTTATTTTTTCGCTATTTAGGCCAAAAGCGAGCGCAATTTTGATAGACACTCACACACATACACAAAACACACACGCGGACATACGCAATTTTATTGGTAAGCACACTTTTCTACTTCTTCTTTATCGCGGTTTTGCTGTTGTTGTTGTTGTTGTTAATTTGCCATATGTAACTATGTGCACTGTGTAGAATTATAAATTTATTTTATTTTTAATTTTGTTGTTGCTGTTGCTGCTGTTGTTGTTGTTGTTGTTGTTGCTTTAGTTGTATTTATATATGTGTAGATTAATTTGCTATGCGAAAAACACGACCAACATCAACCACGTATCTCGATTGACTAAACCCAAGCAAACGGCGAGGATACCCGCCATACACTGAAAACGCTGCGCTGCCGCTGCTGGCAGCGCTGTCGACGCTGACCGCGTTTTTACTCTCGCTCTCAGCAGCGAACGTTGCGTTATTACGTATGCGCCACTTGTGTGTGCGCCTGTGTGTGTGTGACTGTGTGTGTTAGTGACTGAGTGGGAGCCAGTTTCACTTTCAATGCGCGCGCTCACTCGTTCACTCTCCCTCTCACTCACACTGTGACTACTGGCTGTTGTCGAGTTTTCGCTCTCTGCGAAGCTTGCTCTCTTTGGCTCTGCTTGGCTTGACTTAGTGCCCCCCTTTTGATGTCGTCGCTGTTGTTGTTGTTGTTGCTTTTTGTTGCTGTTATTACTGCTGCATTGAAATTCAAACATCGCTGAAAGCGAAAGTGAAACTTTTTTGGCATAGCTTTTGAGCCACTGTACACAACACACAGCACACAGCACACACAGTGGGCACAAACGACGACGACTCATTCTATTCGGATGTAGTTACTAGCACCGCTATTAAACCTACCAATATTATGAAAGCGCTAAGCTTTGCTTTAAAGCTCTTGTTGTTGTTGCTATTTTGTAATCGTTACTCACTTTTTACTTCATTTACCCAAGTGGGAATTTTTCATCAGTTTTTCGGTGTTTGGTTGCTGTTTTTCTTTTTTTTTTGTTGTACTTCTTGTTGCCAAGTTGGCGGCTGCGCTTGGTACAATTTTTGTTATTGTTTTTTGTTGTTGCTTTTGTTGTTGCTTGCGCGTCTCTTTGGTCTCAATTAGTTGTGGGTTTCTGTTGTTGCTGTTGTTGCATTTGTTCATGACACGGTTTTCATGTGGCGTGTTTTCGTTTCCTATTTCTGTTGCCGTTGCCATTGCTATTGCTTTTGCTATTGTTGTTGTTGTTGTTGTTGCTTTTGCTTTTTTTCGCTTCGGCTCTCAATTTAAGCTTATTGTCTATTTTGGCCTTTTTCAGCATCGACTCTTATTTTATGGTCGCTTTTTTTGTGTTTTACTTTTTATGCTTGATTTGCTTTTATACTGTATAACATTTTGGGCATATATTAAACATTAGATTGTGGTAGCATATATTAACTTTATGCGATAATTAGTTGTTGTTACTTTAATTAATCACTCTCTTATTTAAATCAGTTCATTTAACTTTCAGGTTTACTATTGTTATGCACTGTATTTATTTTAACTATTTCACAATAATATTAAAGTTTTTTATGCGATAGGCTCTTAAAATTTATTCAATATTTGTGAAATCGTTTTCTGCATTTTTTATTATTTTTTTTATTTTATATAATTTTTATAAATATAAAATTAATTTTTCAAATTCATTCATAATTTATAAAAAAATTTTAATGTTCTGTTAAATTAATTTTATGTCGGTTCATTTTTTAGATTGTTTAGTTTTTCACTTATTTTATTTTTAATTTTTATTTTGCAGTTTTAATATTACGTTGTAATTTTATTTATATTTTATTATATTTTTATTTAATTATTTCATAATTTTTTATTTGTCTACTCTATATATTTTAAGTTATTTTATTTTAATTTTGAATGTTTTTATATTTATTTTAAAATTTAAATTTTTCGTTGAAATTTTTTTGTTTTTTTTTTTTATTTTGTCATATATTTTTCTTATATTTCTAATTATTTTATTGTAATTTTTTAATTTTAAATTAATTTTTTTTAATTTTAATATTACGTTGTAATTTTAATTTTTAAATTTTAATTAAAATTTTTATTAAAATTAAATTTTTAATTATTTTATTTTGAATTTTTTTGTAATTTACTTTTATATTATAAGTTAGCATTTTATTTTACACATTTTTATTTTATAATTATTTTTAATTATAAATTAATATTTTATTTGACAAATTTTTAGAATTGTTGGAAACTTAACCCATTTATCAGTTTTATTTCTGTTCCCATTATTCATTTCATATATTTATGTTTATTTTATTATTTAATTTTAATGATCATATTTATATGTCGATTTTAATGAGTATATTTTGCTGAAGTCATCCTTTACATAAGTCATCCCTTTTTATGCATTTGCTGTCAATAGTCTGTCGCATTTTATTGCATTCATTCACATATGCCGCATTCTGACCCCATTACCAACGCTGCGTATACGTAACTTGCAACAGGCATAAAAACACAATTTTCAGCCTGCAGCTCAAAATGCAAAAAAAGAAGGATGCGCCCTGCCCATAAAAACAGCAACAACGGTAATTATATAAGTTCAGCTGCGTTGAAAGGAGCATTAAAAAAAACGAAACTTTCACTCGTTTTACAAAGAAACGAAAGAAAAAAAATCCAAAAATAAATAAAAATGTTCAATTCCTTAACTAAGCGAACGGAACTAAAAGACGACCCATTAAAATGCAACGTCTTGTGGGCAGTTACAAAAAAAAAAAAATAAATATACAATATAAAAAGAGACCGACCGCAAAATATTGCCACATATTGTGCAGACGAGAAGGAGGATGAAGCGCAGTTGATGGAGGGGAAAAACCCGGCGCAACGGAATAAAATGCAGTTGAAATATTGAAAACTTAAAACTGGATATGATAAAGAGAGACAGAGAAAGAGAGAGAGAGAGAAGCAGAAGACACGCTGCACGTGAATATGTAGTTCAAAATAAACACGTTTTTGTTTTTTTTTTCTTCGACGATTACAAAATGTTCAGTGTGTGGCGCCTCAAGACGAGTTGCTGCCTCCGTTTTTAGTTACGAAACTGCAACGCACTGAAGATTCAGCATTCAAAGGTAATTTTCATTTCCTTCCAAGCCAAATTTGTTCGTGACCGTAGCCAAAAAAAAAAAAAAAAAAAAAAAACCTAAAAATATGTGTATACAAGTCAAGAGTCTTTAGGGTCGCCTCTTCCATATGGCCAAGGCAGGTAATGACAAAGCACAATGCGTTTTGTGTGTGTGGCAATCACCCAACACACACACACGCACACACACACACACACACACATTTCACTCTCACTCTCATGCCGAAAAGTAAAACAGGTTTGCACGCGAGCTACAAGATACTCAAACTACAAGATACTTTGCAGCCAAGAGACCTACTTCTGCCCCAGTCTCAGTCTCAGTCTCAAACTCAAACTCAGTCTCAGCTTCCACTTCGCTACTCCATTTAAATGGCTGTATAACTGTTGCCTGCTGCCTGTTTTACCTGCGACTAAAAAAAAACTTTAGTTCCCCTCTTTGCTCCTTCCTCTGCTTTGCGGATCCGCTAAGAAAAGATCTGTTAACTTCAAGTCCGTTGCTTGTTCTCGTTTTTTTTTTTTGTTCAGTTTTAGTTTCGGTTTCAATTTCGGTTCGGGTTTTGTTATATTTTGTTTTTATGTTGCCTTTGACTTGTGCGCGCGCATGCGCAATGACTTTTTCGACAGTTGTTTGTCAATCGCAAGCTGGCAGTTTGGCTCCAACAACAATACAATTCAGTGTTGTCTGTACAGGCGATCAATCTTTTATGAAATTAAATTCATAAATATTTGTATAGTTAAACCTTACAAATACTCATTAAACCGAAGGAGTGTAGTATAAAATATAATTTAAATATAGATTTGCAAGTAATCCACTACACATAATCCTCGATACAGTCCACCATTGCGTATGCGTGATGTATCTAATTACGCAGTATGCATAATAGAGTTATTGCGTATACGCAACTAATAATATATTGTAATTTTATATTAGGCTATTCTCGTCTAATGTTCATAAGATTATCACTTTGCTGTTTATATCGATCATTATTCATTGATTTACCACTCAATTCCTGTTAATTTACTATTTTCTTTAATATACTGTTTTTTGCATAAGCTATTCTGAGTTTGATGGATAAATACTCACAATTAGTATTGTAAATTATATGTAAAACTTTATTCATTTTATGAGATTTTTGCTAATTATAATTTTATATTTTTATTATTATTTTTATTCTTCTATTATTAGTTTAATTTTTCTGTTATTATTTTTATTCTATTATGAGTTTTTTCTTCTTCCATTTTTAATTTTATTCTTCTTTAATTTTAATTATTTTATTTATTTTATTCATTTATTATTATATTGTTTTTTTTTTATACTTTTTATTATTTTATTATTTATTTTTATTCTTTTTTATAATTCTTCTTAAATTTTTATCTTTATTCTTCTATTATTATTTTTATTCTTCTATTATTAATTTTATTCTTCTTATATTTTTATTCATTTATTATTTTTATTCTTCTATTATTATTATTATTATTATTTTTTTTAATCTTTTTATTGTTTTATTATTTATTTTTATTCTTCTTTATTATTCTTTTTCAATTTTTATTTTTATTCTTCTATTATTTGTTTTATTCTTTTATTAATATTTAAATTTTTCTATAACTAATTTTATTCTTCTATATTATATCTTATTTGTTATTATGTTATTATTTTGTTCTATATAATATATTAAAATTCTTTTAGCATTTTTTTATTGATTTATTACTAATTTTAAATAATTTTCTATATTCATTAATTTTTGTTTACTCGTATTTCCTTTAGTTTTATTTTTATATATTTTCATTGTAATTCCTTTTCTGTTTTATTTTAATTTTTTTATGATTTATTACCTATTCATAAAGACGCCATTCCTTTCCTTTCCCTTTCTTCATTTTCTGTTCTATTCTATTTATCCTTCTCGCACTTTTATTATTACTTACTCACTTAATAATAAAACTACAGCAATTACCATTTGCCCAGAGCAATTTCGACATTTTTGTTGGTTGACTGCCAAAAACAAAGCTAAATAAATGAGCATTGCTTTCCTCCCTCATCCGCTCCACTTCCCCCTCCGCCCCCTGCGTTATTCGCTCTGCTGCTGCATGCGTTTTGTCGGCGCTGGTGGCACAAATGTTAATGTCGTGTGGTACCAAACGGACAGGCAACAATTATTTTTGATTTTGTTGTTGTTCGACTCGTTCGAGTTGTTGTTGCTATCGTTGTTGTTGTTGCTATCGTTGTTGTTGCTGCTGCCTTTTTTGGGGTCTGTTGGTGCAGCGATGACGCGACCTGCGACTTTGGCTTCAACTTTAACTTGGACTTCGACTTCGACTTCCAACTTGGAGCTTTGCACTCTGGCGCCGTGTGGAGCAACTTGACGAACGGACAGACGACTGAATGACTGACAGACGGATCTGCCAGGTTTCTTTTGTTGTTGTTTTGCTGTTGCTGCCTTCGCTTAATTTCATAATAAAACATTAAACGTATAAAATTTACTTGGAACGTGCGCAGAATTCAACTCGAAAATCTCAGCCGATGTTGCTGTTTGGCAGCATTTTGTTTTCTATACCCGGTAACCAAAACGGAGGAAGGGTATAATAACTTGCTCGAAGAATAAGTCACAAGCTAAGCAAGCAGAGAAATTATATTCCGAGGGAATGAGAAAAAAAGATTATAAAAACTAAAGCCAAAAAGATTTGCTGAACGAATTATATTTTGAATGAATAAAAAATAAAAGATTATTAGAGCTAAGGCCAAAAAGATTTACTGAACAACTTGAGCTGATGCAATTTATCGCAGAATTTTACAAAAATAAAATATAATATTTAAATATTATATAATCTAAGTTGAATTTTAAACAATTTTTAAAGAATTTGAAAGAAGAACTAAAGAAACAATTTATTAACACTTGAATCTTTTGAGTTCTCTAAATGTTGGTAACGGGTATCTCACAGTCGAGTATACTCTAGCTCTTTGGCTACTTGGTTTTTTGGTTTGGTTCAGTTTTTGGTTTCTGTTTCTGTTTCGGTTTGGGTTTTAGTTTCAGATTCGAATTTCGGGCTGTGGTCATTTTTGGCCTAAGGTTTTGTTTATTTATTTTTGTTTAAATTTTTGCGCTGCCCGTTTACCAGTTGCCGTTTTATTCGTCGTTTTACGCAATCTACAGTTAATTTTGTTGTTGTTGTTGTGATTTTTTGTTGGCGATTTAATTCTGGAAACTTTTTTGAATGCCTTTTGTAGGTGGCTAAGCCCAGAGAGCCAGAGAAGGGTACGAAGAGAAGAGAAGAGAAGGGAATTGATAAACCGGAGGTAAGCTAAGTGTGCTTGATTTTAATTTATGTGTGGATTGCCAAATGTTACGGGACTTTTAGGTACATAAGCTACAACATTTCGTAAGCAACAATTTTTTTGGGCATATGTTTCTTATTATTGTTGTTAGTTATTGCTGCTGCTGTTTGTTGTTGCTTAGGTTTTTGGGTCAATTGTTTGGGGTTTTTCTATGGAATTAAAGACATATGTTTAAAGCTTTGAGAGCGTAAATTAAGTGTAACATTGTAAACATGTTCTAGGAAGGCTGTAAAGTGCGGAGAAGCTGGGTTTCATTAGCTGGGACTTAAGATTCGGAAAGGCAGACTTAATGAAAAGATTATCTTGAATTGAAAAGTTTTATAAGCGATGAAGTATATTTTATGGGATGTCAAATGAGTGATAATAATACAAAATAAATTATAGTGCTCTAGTTAGTTTTGAATACTGTTAATATACATATGATATAAAAATTTATTATAATTATTTACAGCTTTTATTCCTTATAATCATTTTATTATTTAATATATATATTCTTAATTTATTGATTTGGATCAACAAATTTAAAATTCTCCTTTTTTTTAATGATGAATAATAATCTGCATATCAAATCAGTATCATAATACTATTCGATACCTCAAATCAACGCTTACTTCTTCTTTTCTTAACTCTTAACGAAACTGTTTTCACTGTATTCTCAACAATTCCATTTCTCTTTATTCGCCTGGTCACACCTTTCTATCGAAAGCATTCCCACTGCAATTAAAGCTTTCATTATCAGTCCCCCTTCCAGTCGCATTCTCACTGCGTTCGCCTGTTGTTCCAGTGCATCCCGTTTTGTTGCGTTGCCCGCAAACAAATTTCAAATGAGGCAGGTCACTTATTTGACGACGGACGCACGTCATCGTCAACATCATCATGAGCAACAGCAACAACAACTACATCATTATCATCGTTGTTAAAGTAGCCGCTGCGAAGCGAAGCAAAACAAAAAAACACACACACACACATACACACACAGCGACAACAACAAGAAATATAAGCGGCAGCTAAATTTAGAAAACGAAAAATGTTTTCATACATACAAACGCATTTACATACAGACATATCTACACTTTGTGCTCAAAACTCAAACCACAAATATAACAAAAACAACAGCAGCAGCAACAGCAACAGCAACAAATGGCAACAAGAAACCCAAAAACACAAAAATTATAAAAAACCAAAAAAAAAAAAAACTCGTCTTAACCTGAAACGAAACCTTGTAACATTTTTCCCCAGCTTGGCGACGCCGCTGCTGCGCTGCTTCTCAAGCTTAATTGACGTGCCGGTTTACACACGCTGCTCGCTGGTCGGCACAACGAGGCGAGCGCGGGTTGCAGGGCAGCAGTTTAAAGTGTGCAACGACAACGAATGCAAGCATACACACACATACACAGAAGCAGCAGCCAAGAGCCGCAGAGAGCGCAAAATTGTGCTTGCTCTCTCTCTCAAACCGCTGATCACTTTTGCTTTCAATATGAAATAATCGACAGCGACGCCAACAGCAGCAGAAGCAGCGACAGCAATTGCTACTGAGCGGCGAGACAAAACGAGAGCGCACGAACAAGTTTTCGCCCACATGCGCTTCGCCGTCGTTCGCCACATTGACGGAAATGGAGCGCGGCGAGAGGCAGCAACAGCAATTCGCTCTCTCGTAGTTTATTCGCTCTCTTGCTCTCTCTGTCTATATGGCGCTGCCGCAGTCGCTGCTCAGCCGCTTGGGTGCGCTTTTTGGGGCTGGCATCATTGAATAATGTAATAAGTGAAAGTGTGTGACGCTGTGTATGTATGTGTGACTGCGCGCAGTCGACGCTGCTGCTGGCGCTCGTCGCTGCCTCTGCTGACCTACTTTGCTGTTGTACAGATTCAGGTCTATGTTAGAGAGATTAATTTCGATTTCGTTTCGTTTCGTTTTTATGCCTATGCCAGCGACAGCTCAGAGCATGTGCGTGTGTGTGTGCTAATAAAGTGGGCCGCTGTGGGCGGGGCTGGGGGCAGAGGGCCAGAGGCTTATGCTGTGCATTGTAATGGAAAACTGTTGCCATGTTGGTGTAGGTTGACGACAGAACTCCAACTGTGTCTGTGTGTGTGTGTTGTCTTTCCAACAACAAATGCCTTAGGATAGGTTCGACTTCGACTCTATTTTTATGGGCTGCCAGTGTTGGTTTTTTTTTCTCTCTAGTTCTCTTTTGTTCGCCTTGCCGCTGCTTTTAATGTTAATAGGTCAATGGGAAATTTAGTGGGGCGCGTGTGTCGGTTAGTGTATGGGGTGGGAGTGGACGTGGGGGTGTGGCCACCGCATCTTTTAACATGTGTACAACTGTTTCTAACCACATATGAATTGTCTGTATGTTTCTTCTTCTTATTATTTTTTTTGGTTTGTTGGAAACTGTGAACATGGCGACCATAAATAATCAAGTTAAGTAAACAGCTGGTAAGTTTTTTTTGGCACAGCAACTATTGCACGACTTGCGTATACTCTATATTAGAAAATATTACGCATAAATCGCATATTATTCAAGCACGCTTGAAAGTATGCTACATTATTCTAAAAATAGTTTTTCAAGCTGTATTTATTTTGAAAATCGATAAGCTAAGCTAATTAAACTAAATAATATCACTAAATGCCATCGATTTGCCTTACGTTTTTCTCTTAATCGTTCCTAAATTCACTTCAATCTATATTCTCAATATTTCCAACCTACCTCACTTAATTGCAACTCCTGATTTTATTTAACGCTCAATTGGCAACCCATTAACACAATTCCCGCTTATCAGCGAGTTTACAGCAACCACCAAGAAGAAGAAGAATAATAACAATAAAGTTTAAGAATCGCCTGATCGACAAATGTCGCTATAAACCCATTTAAATGCAAGCGAAAAAATTCAATTAAATTCATCACAAAAGCACAAAAGTCAACAATAAATAAATATAAGCTTACAATGCACAATTAAATCAAAATAAATACAAGCAAAATGAAACGAAATAAAAAAATAAAACAAAAAATACAAATGAAAATAAAATGTATATAAAATAAAGTAAAGTAAAGCGATGAGACAACGCAAAATGAGCAGCGCAGCTCACAAATACAAATACAAAGAACTGGGCAGAGAGGAACAAAAGAGAGCGCAGCAAGCAGAGGCGGGCGTCACGATTACAACAGCAACAAATCAAAAGCTTGAAATGCGCGTGTGTTTGTGTTTCTAAAGGGGTGCTGGGTGGGCAGAGGGAGGGGCGAGGAGGCTGGCGCTGCCTGACGCTGCTAGCGTCGCTTCTGTACGTAAACGTTAACGCTGCACAAAATATTATTCAAAAAACCTTGACACACTTTTGTGCGCGCGTCGCACACATACATACATACCGTACACAACAAGCACACAAATACATAAATACATACAGACAAACAAACAAACATACTACACAGCGAGAGATATTCGCCCAGGGACGGTTTCGACCGCAATTCGCCGTCGCCGTCGCCGTTGTCGACGCCGTTTGCGAGGAGGTCAGTTTAACGTGTAGATTTGTATTATGTATTCGTGTGTGCGTCTGTGTTTGTGTGTGTAGTATATGTATATGGAGTGCAATTCTGAGCGATGCGCAATAAATTGCATTTTGACTCACGAAAACAACAACAACACCACTGAATGCATTTCGCTTGCATTTTGTTGTAGCTAATTAAATTAATTAACGCATATAAATTATACAATATTTATATTTATTATATATATTTACATATGCAAGCACACACACACAAACACACACATAGAAACAAATGCATCAGTTTGCTTCTTTATTTATTAGCACTCATTGCAATTGAGGTCAGCTACAAAAACAACGGCAACAAAAGCTCTGTAAATGGGCACAGACCACACAAAAATCACTCAGTAGTATTTTTTATGTGTTTTTGTTTTTGCTTTTGTATTTGCTTTTTTTATAGATCGCGCAAACGCGTTGACGCTGACGTTTTCGATATGTCGATAAGTCTGTCAGTCTCTGTGTTTGTTGTTGTCAATATCGAAATCGTAACAGGTGCGGCCTCTGTTTTCTGTTTTTGCTGCAACGCTTGCAGTTTTAATTGTCGCGTGCTGCTTCTGCTGCTTCTTCATCTTCTTTTTTGTTTTTCATTGTTTTTTCTTTTTGTTTTTACATTTCATCTTTTTTTGTTGTGCTTCATTGTCTTCTATGCAATATTAAGAGTTGCAGTCTTATATTTAACAGCTGCAGCAGTTTTTTTCGATCATTTTTAGTAACATTTCTGAATTGCAAAACTATCTAAAAATTCTGCCCACAACTGGGGATGTCACAGTTGTATTAAGGTAAACTTAAAACAAATTAAAGTTATCGTAATGAAGTAATACAGTCTATAGAATCAGCATTTAAATAATACATCATTTGCTTACAAAAATAAATTGGTAAAGTAAAAACAACTACCAAAATTTCTGGAATCACAATCAAATGCTAAATGAAAGGATCTACAAAAATTTACAAACAATTTCTACAAACAATTTAATTTTTTTTAATAACAATTCATGTATTATATTAATAATGATATATATTTATAAAAAAAAAATGCGACCTCACAACAGAGAAAACCGTTTACATGATCAGAGTTCAAGTCTTGGCAAATCTTATTGGCAATTGAAAACTGTAATTTTTCTCTGTAATTTAATAAATGCTCTTTTAAAGAATGATCTTAATTCAAAGATACTCAATATTGCAAATATAAACCATTTCTGCGAAACGATTTAAGCTTAATCAACGTTTTGTCCCCTTTTGTGCTTCATTGCACATAAAAATACTTTCATTCAAGTTTTTTTTTTATGAACTTCCCTTCTTTTATATGATCTTGACACATTTACAAGTGATTTCTATAGGTTTACTTTCTTTTTCAATTACACTGAAAAAGTTTCTTCTTTCGCTGCTTTTCATTCTCCACATTTGCTTATCTTGCACCCTTTGTATTCCTCGATATGCTAATTGATGACTAATCCTCTGCAATCGTCATAAAAATGTCACATTCCATGCTTCCCTTTTCGCATTCCTTTTCCCTATCTCGCACTCTGTCTCTTTCTTGCTCTCTTTATTTTTCCCCTATCCATCAGTTTGTTTCTTATTGTTATTTTGCTCGATTTTATACTGTGTTATTATTATGGCATGCATTTTTTCTTCATATTTATTTTTGTATTATTTTCCTCCTTTTTGCACACACACACACACACACATACGAATTCCGTGCAATTCATTTAAACGTCTCACGCGCGCGTCAACAGCAGCGACGACAGCGTCAACGTCAACGTCGACATCGAAGCCGCGTCGCTGCCCCGTCATCGGCATCGTTGCAGTTGACGAAGCTCGAAACTAGGTCACGAGGCCACAAAAACAATTGCAGCAGCAGCAGCGGAGACGACGACGACGGTGGCGACGGCAGCGTTGGTGGCTTGACTACAGTCGTGGGATGGAGTGGGGAGAGGGACACGGGGTTAGCTTTGCAATGCGCGCTTTAGCTGGGTGTTTTGAGTGGGTGGGTGGGTGATGGGGTGGCTGAGTGGGTGGTGCCCGCGTGCGTATAGACAAATGTGTAGAATAAATGGTTGCACGCAGTGGATGGGGGAAGAGGATTGGGAATTTGTTTTGTGGATTGCACGCTGGTCAGGATGTGGGTCGCCACGCCTTCGCGCTGCTTAATTAAAAATAGTGTTTTGCCGCTTTGCTTAGAGGCGCTTCTTTATTTTAATTAAAAATATAGAATACTTTAGCTTTATCGCTGCAATAATTTAAAGCGTTGCTTTTGATTTACATATGAACTGGTTTCAAATTAGCCAAATTGTGTTTGGAAAACAAGCTGGAATATCAAATTGATATCTTAAAGATATTGTAAAGCCCACTAACAAAAGAAATATGTATACAACAAAGTGGATATCTTACAAAAATATATATCCTCCATTAAATATTTGATTGCGACTATTTAGTTTTCTCTTTACAATATGGCTTTTTCATTTATTTTTCTTTAATATGAACATTTTTGTGTCTCTTCAATTTGTCATCATTAAGATTTTATGGTTAATCGTTAAATCAATTGATCTTTTGCACATTCGCTAACTCAATTCATAATTTTTGTGCATTAACCAAATTAATTTTTCTGCTCTTTTGCTGAGTTATCATTGGAATTTTAACAATTTGCAGCTGTGCCAAAAACCCACAAAAGAATAACGAAACGAAAAACAAGAATGAATAACTATTTTTTTTGGCAAGTCGATGATTTGATACGCTTTCAATAAAGTCAAGGAAGTAGAAAAAACGAAATACCAAGAAAAAAGCAACAAAGAGATAAGGAAAAATATTTTTTTTTTATCATAAAACCATAAAAAAAAACATTTCAGAAAACTATTATTGATGACTAATTTCTTTAAAATTTTGGGGACTTTATTGTTTGTTTATCTTTAATTTTATGTTACATGTTTCCCATCGTATTCATCATACCCTTTATTCTATCACAACTAAGGGTATAGCAATCACAGCAAGCAAAAAAAAAAAACTAATTCAAACACACACAAACTTTGAGATCTGCATAAAAAACATAAAAATTGTGTTGTTTCTTTAATTATTGTTTCAAGCCCAAGGCAACTGCAGTCCAGCAACAACATTAATAATATTAACAACAACAATAGCAACAAATTCCAAAAATCGCTTGTCAGTCTAATTAGGCATATTTTACATTGAGTTTGTTGCTGTTGTTCGTTTTTTTTTTTTTAATTTAAATAATTAGCATTAAGCATATAAATAATAGCCAAAACATATGTGAGTAAGCGTTGGTGTGTGTGTGTGTGTGTTTGTATCTTTTTTTTAATGTTAAATTTATTAACATTATTAATACAATGTACAATGGAAATGAAATATGATAAAAGAGATAAGAAATGACAAAGATTTTCCATGTAGTCAATTTGCCAACATATTCATACATTGTTTATTCATATGCGCTTTGTGAATATTCGTTATTCATTTACACTTGCTATGCGCCATAAACGAGTTTCTTTCAGCTCACAAATGATGTCCCAAAAGGGGGCAACAAAAAATTTAAGAATTTTTGTATGGTCGATAAGGTCTTATCGATGACAAACAATGTGAATATATTTAATCGAAAATAAACCACATGAAATTACTGAATGAATTTTAATTTAAAGTAAACAATTAATCGAAAAATGTGGACAAGGAATTTTTTTTAAATATAGAAAATATTTGAAACTAACTAGAAATGTTATTTCATTAAAAAAAATAGTTTCTTTTTTGATTAAAAAAAATATTAATAACAAATCTCCCTTAAAGTTGAGATGGAACACGAACACTATTTAATTCTTATATATTTTAGTTTTTTATATAAGAATCCTTATATAAAATGTATAATTCGTATTTAAAGATGTTTTACTTTCATTTCAAAGTGCTTTGGAGAGTTCTTTTTGAAGCAATGTGCAATTTTATTTATTTATTCAGCCTAAAACATAATTTGTAAACAATTTCTTTTGTGGCAATGCCAAAAAAAAGTATCCACCTAATGGCTAAATGTTGCCACAAATCTACATATGAAATGGTAAACAAAAACAGCATTTTTACATTTCCAAAAGAATGAAAATAAACGATTAAAATGCCAAAAACTATTTATAAACAATATTTTGCACCACAACTTGAACAGAATCAGAACAAACGGTCAAGAGGCGGGGGAAGGGGGAGGAGAGAAGACTAGAAGAAAACGAGACCAGACAAATCAAATCAAAATGGATACAACTTAAAATCTCAAAAGAAGCAGTAAAATTGTAAAAAGCAACCAAAAAAAAACACTACAGAAATAAAAAGAAATATATATAAAAAAGAAATAAATAAAAAAATTTGCTTCGTCTGGCTGCTGACAACGCTGACGCTGACGTCGCTGTCGTAGTCGCAGTTGTTGTAGTCGTTGTTGTTGTTGTTGTTGCTGCTGCCCCGTTGTTAGATATGGTGACCCACTAACCTACTTTATTCAAAACGTTGAAGCTTTTTACGTACACACAGACAGTGAGACTCACACAGAAACACACACAGACACATTCATACACAAAACACACAAATGCTTTACTGCTTCTTTTTTGATTAAAATTATATAAACAAAGTGGATATATTCAACAACGCAATCGACACAGAAACAAAAAAAACCAACACGAAATAATGAAAATGAAAACGAAAAAGCTAAAGAAGAGACTTACAAATGTCTCACTAGTTATCTCCCTCTCGCTCTCGCGCTACGCGTTAGTTGCGTAGCGGGCCCTGCGTAGAGCGGGTTGAGGTGCGAACAGGCAAAGCACATGAAGCTTTTTTTTGTTTTTCTTTTCTTTGTTTTTGTTGTGTTTTGCGTTTTGCCTTGAGCAATGAGCAAACCACAACGAGAGATTCCCACACGACGACGCTTCAGTGAACACACACACACACACGCACACAGCAATAGGCAAAAACAATGCAAACACAAATATAAAGCAAAAGCAACAATAACAATTCACGCCTCGCACGCACCTCGCACACCCATACACTCACAATATTGAACCTAACCCAACAAAAAATGCTGAAAATGTTACACACACTGCCACACACACACACACACACACACACATACAATTACGCACTCTGGCGTCGCTGCTGCCATCGCTCTTCACTCTCCCACTCCCACTCCCACTCGCTCTCGCTCTATCGCATTGCCGCCTTTGGAACTTTATTGTGCGTGATATTTTTGGCAGCTTTTTATGCGTAAAAAGCAATAACAAAAAACAACGAATACGTGAATACGACGATCGTTTGCGCAATTTTGCTCATTCATCGCACGCACTTTCGTTTTTTTTCGTATTGCTGCTTTTGTCTTTATTGCTGGCTTTTTCATTTACTCTTTTTGATGGTGTCTTATAATTTTGTCGATTGACAAGTGACAGCTAAGTACTGGAAACGCACGTTTTACAATACTGAAATTGCCTAAAGACGCTCAATGTTATGGCAATTAACAACACTAATTGTCTGCAAACTTGTATGCAATTTTAAATGATAAAGTATATTATTTTATTTTAATTAAATTAATCATTATGTGGAAAAAAAACTAAACATGTAAATATAGTATAATTTGCATCTAATAGTCAATGCTAATATTCGATTACTTTTTATTGAACTAATTGATGAAATATTTAAATGGAAAGCGTATGTAAACTTCGTTGTATTGTAATGTCAAGTTTTCTTTACGTTTCATTTTGAAATACATGTATTTTCTGGTTGTTTTAAAAGTCTCTACTGCTGTTGCTGTTGTTGTATCTTTTATTGAATTTTATCTTTTGTTTTTGTAGCCATCAGTCGCGATCGCTGACTAAATTTGTACATTTTTCCAATCAATTTCATCAATTTTACGTGAAATTTCAATTTTTACGTCATGTTCCGAAGTTTTATTTCACATTTACTTTGCTGCGACTTGCGATCCCCGTTTTCCTTTTTAGGGAAAGTACAATTTTTGAGTGGCAGCAACGAGACGCCATATGGTCGCAAATGTTGTGACTATGACGTGGCGACCTAAATTGTGAAGAGCTTTAACGAGGTGCAAGCATGAGTGTAGTGATAAGCTGTGACTTGTAAGTATCTCAGACTGTTCTCAAGTAACTCGGGTAATTTCTTATGGATTGCAATGAAATTTGCAGGATATCTAGTTGACATGGTAAGAAAAAGAGTTGACTATCTAAGAAGATTGTAACTATATATTTAGCTTTACCACTCTCAACGCAAAACAGTTGCAACCTTCTATCGTTTGTTTAATTAGTTGGCATAATTATACAGTCAAAAGTTAAGATTGTCCCCCTGACATCGTCTGTCAACAGTAATGAGTAGCAGCAGCCAACAGCAAACAGCAAATAGCAAACATGAGCAGCAATAATACAAACAACTTGAACAACGTCATCCAACTACAAGTATATGAAGTGCATTTGTCATTGCAGCTTTAGTCAATTGTCCTTCACTTAAAACATTCCACGTACAATAAAACAACAGCAACAACACTCGCAGCATTTCAATTGTTTATCAAGTTGTTGATATTGTTGTTGTTGCTTTTATGACTTGGCTTGTTTTAATATGAAAAACTTCAAACTCAGAGCCATTAAACAAGTCTCGAGTTGCTTGCATAAATTGCGCGTGTGGCTAATTTCAAATTGTGTATACCACCCGTATACCCCTCTTTAATATTTATATACAACTAAATATTGCAGCTGCCACTGTTGTTGTCTTTGTTGTTGTTGCAAATTTGATCTCAAAGGACACACACGCTTGCACTAAGTACGAAATGCGACCGACGCTTGCTGTTGGGGGGTTGCGGTGGGGTGGCTCGAGTGGCTGCCTTGTAAACTGGGTCAATGCAATTTGGGTCACCTAGATTTGATTACCAAACACCACAGCAGCGTGTCAGCCAGCCAGCCAGCCAGCGAGTCAGTTAGTCAGTCAGCCAAAAGCTGTGAGTCAAGCCAAGCCAAGCCAAACGAGACGAGAAGAGAAAAAACTGATGATGAGCTGTTTCACGTTTGCTTTACACTTTAACAAAACTATTCTGTAATATATCTGAAGAGAAAACCCTAATCTATTCAATCTCTTTAAACTTCATTTTAGTATTTTTATAGTAGTTAAAGCTAGTATTTTTTGTAATGAAACGAAAAATTTAAAATCAAATTTTAAGAATTTCAAATATATATTGAAATAAACTTTACACTTAAACAAAACTATTCTGTATCATATTTGGAGAGAAATGTATTCATTCACTAAGAACTCCATTTTAGTATTTTTTGTAGTAGTAAAAGTTAATATTTTTTTAGTAGCTTTAACTTAAAATTTGTTTTTCAATTTGATGTTTTAATAAAAAAAAGTATTAGTATTTTTTAGTAACTTTAACAACTAAAAAAAATACTAAATCAAAGTTTACAGAAACTGAAGATTTCAGAGATTGAAGATTTACCGAATATGTTTGTTGACTACTACAAAAAATACTAAATCGGAGTGCATAGTAACTTTAATTATTACAAAAAATACTAATATGAACAAAATATTTTAAGTTATTAAAACTGAAAATTGAAAACCATATTTGAATAATTACAAATAGAACTTTAAATTGAATTTTGAGTTCCGTAGGATATCATAATAATATCTTTAATGTTTGTTGACTTTCACTTTAACAAAACATTTCTGTCATATATCAGAGGAATCCATTTATATTCAAACAAGCTTTAGAACTAGAATTTGCAAATTTAGAAACTATTTATTCATATAGTGGAGTACAAATCATAAATATCTAAAATGAAAAACCTAAAAACTATGTTTTAACATTTCATAAAATATGTAAAAATAAATAATAAAAACTTCTTGAAATTGTATTTTCAGTTCCTTTGGAAATCATGTTTGCTGCAAGGAAATATATTACATTTTAGACAAATATATTACATTTCATTTTCATCATCCTTTTCTTCTTACAACATATATATGTTTAAGCTTTAAGAAAATTCTAAATTTCATACTAAATATTTTTTTGAATTTGCCAAAGAACCTCCACAAAAGTCTGTAAAGCGTGATAGAACTAATTCAAATCAAAATGTTGATTTGCTCCAACTAACAATAAATCAACAAATTACATAGTAGTACAAATTTATTGCTGTTACTCAAAACAATCAGAAATGTATGTATATATTGCTTTAGTTATTATTTGCAAGAAATAAAGAAAAATATATGTATGTATACGATAGTTCCTTTTCATTGATTTTTAAGCTTGAAATAAAAAAAAATATATTTAAATTTGACAAATATTGTAAAGGATTTACAATTGGTAAGCAAATATTTAAATAATATTTGACTGTTTTACAAAAATTGTGAAATCGCAAATTTTAGTTAATCCCAAAACAGTTTCGTAACATATTATGACTAGTTAGTCAATTGACAACTTCAATTGACACCCCAAAAAAATCTAGTAAAATTCATAAATCAGCCAATTCGCTGGCTAAATTAATAAATGCAATCAATTTCGACAATCAATTAGCCGCAATCCAAACAGCAACTCATTTGCACAATAAACAAATTCGAGTGCCAAAAAAAATCATTTACAAATAGACCTCAAAAATCACACACCAAAAAAAAAAAAAAATACAGAAAAAAATACAGAAAAAAAAGAAATAAATTCATTTATTTCAAAATTGAAATGCGAAGCAGAAAATAAAAATTGAACGAAAAATTTTACGCAATTTTTTGTGTGTGCGTCGACGACGACGATGATGTAAGTGCACGTGAAAAGCAACAATAATAACAATACAAAAATAATAATAATAAACAAGCTAGAAGAGAAGTATAAACGATGAGCAAACCAGCGAGAAGAGCGACAGAAGAGTCTGTTGTTATTTTGTTTGTAGGGAGCAATACAATTTCAATGTCTGTTTCAATTTTCAGTTTTTAAGTGTTTTTGTTTTTGTTATTTTTATTGTTTGTTTAGCTGTCGCTGCTGCTGCTGTTGTTTGCAATTATTATTACAATGTTTTAATGGCTGCCATGATCTAAATTTCCCAACTAATTACTTATTATTATTGTGCAAAATAATTCGTTTTATAGTAGCAGTCATATCAACATCAACATACTCGAGACTACGCTGCGTATGAGTAATTTTTTGACATTCGCTTATCAAGCAACGAAAAACCAAAAGCAAATAAACGAAACGAAACGTAACAAAACGCGACGACGTCTTAAACAAACACAAAAAAAAAAAAAACAACTAGTGTTTTATAAATTATTTTTGTTTTATTTCGTATTTGTCTTCTTTTTTATTGTACGACGTTCATCTCGCTCGCTCTGCCGCCGCGAAGGTGAGGCGAGAGCGAGACAAAAACTTGGCCAAGTGCAGTAGGCCATGCAAATGGCAAAGTGGGTCAGCTATCAACTACGCACGCGTATTTTAATACTTTGCCGACTACCACACACACACGAACACACACACACTTGAGCGCGCACGCACAACACGAACAAAGCATCAACTCGGCAATCTACGATTCGTTTTCGTTGAGCAGCAACAACTGTCGTATCAGCAATGAGCAACAACAATAACAACAACAACAATGAGATAACAACAAACAACATTGTAAGCAATATTTTAAAAATAATTTACAGAAAAAAAATACACTAAAAATAATTTAAATATGAAGCCAACCCAAAAAAAAAAAAAAAAAAAAACAACTAGCTACTAGCAGCATTGTGACAAAGTTACTTAAGAGCAATGCGATTAAAAACGAATTAAAAATGCTCTCAATTAAATGTAACATGTCGAAATAATGAAAGAGGCTCTATGGGTTAATGCTATTATGTGTAGTATAATAAAAAATAAATAAAATATATTTAAATATTAATAAAAATAATAAATAATATGAAATGTGGTACTTAAGGTTTTTTTTAGTTATTTAAAACTTTTTCTCCACTATATAAAAAAAAGTTTTTAAATTTCCTGATTCTAATGCTAAAGCTTGTTTGAATATAGAGAAATTTTTCTATTATTATGTAATTTGAATATTAATAATTTCTATATATGAATTTTAAAATCAAATCAGTCTTAACAAAATAAACACATATAAGGGAAAATACAGAAATTATAATGTATAAATATATTCATATAATAAAAGAATAATTTGTATTATTATGTTTAAGATGTATAGATTTGTGTTTTTATCTCAGTAATAAACAGTAAAACGATTAAATAAATGTCACAGAAGATAAATGCCTTATAATATAATTTTGGTATATTTATACCCGCTAAAAAATACTTTTGTATGCGAAAATACATACTTACTATGATTTTTAGTAATTTTGGCTGGCAATCTAGTATACTTTAGTATTATATATGGTATATTTTTAATCAAGAACTATATCATCTAAACAATTTAGCCTTCAAAAATGTTTAGTATTTTTGTGGAATTTTTGAAAATATTCTTGAAAATTTGGTTGCAATCAGATAAAAATTGTATAAGTTATTTAAAAAATATTTTTGTAAAGGAAAAATGTCTACTTAATATGATGCATAGTTGCTTTGGCTAACAATTTGGTATATATTAGTACGCTATATTTTGAATGTAGTGATATATCAATATACCAAATATAGCCTATGGTATATTTTAGTAATTTTGCAGAATACTAATTTGGTATGCTATATAATATGGGTAGCGAGTATCTCACTTTCTTACTTGTATTATTATCTGAATATCTTTATCTTTTTAGTATTCCTAATTATTATTTAGTTATTTAATTTAAAAGAAACATATGCAAATAAGAAATTCTAAACATATTTTTAGTTACAATTAACTAGAAACTTCAGGTAAAACGGCATGTAATTTTCTCTTTTTTCATATCTAATCTTGCAATTCTGTTATCAAAATATACATTTTCATATTGTTGCACATAGCTGATTAAATCACTTATAAACCTCAATCAATTATGTAATTTAATCCGATATTTCTGTCTTAACTTAGCAAAGTTGATGAAGCAGTTAACTTACCCCGCAGTGAGGGCATAAGAAACCAAAGTTACATCATAGCCGACAGTCAAACACAGATAATCAAAGTGCCAGCCATTTGGTGAGACAGACAGACAGACGGAGAGGCACAGAGGTGTCGACTCACGCATTTTTGGGGCGCTGGGCAGCAGCAGAGCACATGGTGTAAATTATATTTTCGGTTTTTTATTATTTGTCGTAATAATTTCAGTTTTGTTAAGGTCTTTCGGTAGCTCATTTCAGAGTACATATATGTATTCAATTATGAAATATGCACACGATTTTATTTAAATAAATGACACATAATATTTCATAAACCATTAAATTTTTTTATTATTTTTATATTAGCTCGCAATGACCTCGAGTTCTTCGAGTGAAAAGATTAAAAGAGAAGCCAAGCAGCTAATCACGTGACTGTTGAAACATCAATTCAAACAGCGATCAAAATCAAAGCGATGCTAGGTGGAAACATATTTGTTTCTTTCAGATTCGAGAGATCAAAGAGGACAATCAAGTGACTAAAAATGTGAAACATGCTTAGAACACATAGAAGATTGACGCCAGTCTTCTATAAAAACTTTATAACAATTTGAGAGTTGTATATCAAATAAACAGCCTACAACATGTAAGGAAAAATGCATAGGGAAAATATGTCAAATAAGAATTGTTTATGATTGGTATAAAAAATAAGTATTCTTAAAAAAAAAATAAAATCGAAAAATCTAAAAATTAAAAAATATATATTAAACAGAACAAAACAACTAATTATTAAATCGATAGCAAAAAGATTTTAAAATTGTAAATGAAAATAAACTATGAAAATTTACAAAATTTACATTAACAGAACATTAAACTGAAAAATCGATAAGAGGTAATAATATTGATAATATAATAAAATGTTCATTTTTGTAAAAATCACGTTTTTAAGATATTTTTGACTACCAACATAATATTAATGAAAAAAAATTACAAATCGTGCCCTTAGTCACTCTCTTTATTTCATAGCCATAAGAAATTGTATTCGTTATTACAGTAAAACAAGTAAAAAAGTTACAGTCGAGTGTGCTCGACTGTGAGATACCCGCTACCCATTTTTAATAAAAGCAAAATACTGCGGTATTATTTTCAAAATATACCGAAAATACTATAAATATGCCAAAATGTATGTTTGGTATATCGATATAGTACACCATAGACGGCACAATATACCAGATTGTTAGCCAAGGCAACTAAGACGCCTAGTAAGTAGGCGTGTTTGCCCATACAAAAGTATTTCTTTAATAACTTCCACAATTTTTATCTGATCGCAACCAAATTTTCAGGAATCATAACTACTATAGTTATTATTGTATACACTCTAGCTTTAAAATTGATGTCGTTATTCGCTTGTTATTCGATTTTCTTGATTTGCGGGTGCTGAAGTGGGCGTGGCAAAAATTTGAAACAAACTTGATCTGCGTGCAAACATAACAAATGCTGTCGAAAAAAAATTATAGCTCTATCTCTTATAGTCCCTGAGATCTAGGTGTTCATACGGACAGACAGACAGGCACACAGACGAACAGACGGACATGGCTAGATCGTCTCGGCTGTTGACGCTGATCAAGAATATATATACTTTATAGGGTCGGAGATGCCTCCTTCTACCTGTTACATACATTTCCTGCCGGCACAAAGTTAGAATACCCTTCTACCCTATGGGCAGCGGGTATAATACAAAAATAAATAGATTTATAAAGAAAAATAAAATTATTATTGTCAATTCTTACTTTTTAACCTTAAAATTCGTTTTTAAGGTGCTCCTGACCATCAACAAAATTTTGATCAAAATGATTTATAAATCAACATTATATTTTTTATTACTTCGAAAGTTTGTCTGCCAAAAAACCAACATTACATCAAAACGAAATTATTGTTGTGAACGTGCAATATCTTTGTTTTAAAATAATGAGGTACTTCTTACTATAAAATGAATTGTAATGAAAAAAGAAATAAAGCAAAATAAAACGATTATTGTGAATCCTTAATTTTTAACTTTAAGTATTTCTTTGAAAGTTTTTCTGCCAAAAATGATTTGTAGATCAATATTACATTTTTTATTAAATCCGAAATTTGTGTGTCTGCCTCAAGTGCTTGATTGCTGCTACTCGTGTATACCCAGTAAACAGTTAGGCAACACACACCACATACTACATTCTCCGTATCTTTCAGCTTATTGCTCAGCAACAACAACAGCTAAAAACAACAACAACAACAACAGTTCACCTAACCCATTGGTAATTTTGCATGCCCATTGAAAATTGCAGTTGAGCGACAAAAACAAAGTTATTACAAAATTTGAAAGGGTTTAAATTTACAACTACAAAAGGCATAAATAAGCATAATTGCCGCATAAATAATGTGCACGCTGACATAGAGAATGAGTGTGAAGGGAGAGAAGAAGGGAAGAAGGTGCATTACAAAGAAAGAAAAAAAACATTCAAAGAAGAAACAGCAACAAACAGGTAAATAAATAAATAAATATCTCGACCTGCCGCAACAATTTTACAAAGCAATCAAGGGAAAAGTACTTTCTTCAGTATGACGCAGTTGAAATACCCTAGAATAGGCAAGCTATCAAAAATGATTAATTCAAGGACTTTATGAAATCGTATTGGTAATTAATAGTATTAATAAGTATAACTCAAAAGCTAAGACCTTAGCTTTACAATACATTTGTATAGTTTTTTAATAGTAATACCATTATTTATATTGATTTTAAATAAATCTAAACATTTGTTATTTTTATAGTTATAATCTGCCATAGTCAAGCATGGTAAATTCCCAACAAAGCGCATTATAAAAACCCTCAACAGAGATCGAAAATTTGTGCAGCAATTCAAAAATAATAATAATTCATGATTTGTCAGGTTAAGTAAGCGCCAAGAATAACAACAATAAGGCAATTTGCATGTATGAGTAAAATTTATGATAAGACGTCGAGCCCCCCTTCCACTCTCTCTCTCCCTCTCTCTCTCTCTCTCTCTCTCTCTCGACACCATCATCAAGGCAGCGCTGCTGCCATTTGCTGCTTATCAATGCGCATTGCGTTGACGACGTCGCCGTCGACGTCAGCGTCGCAGTCGCTGTCGACCCATTTTACCTAAACTGCAAGTTTTTGTATTGCTCAGAGAGCTTTTTTGTGTTTAGAGCAAAAGCTCGCACATGCGTTTCTTTCGCGTAGTTTGCACTGGGCATGCATGTGTTAACATACATACACACACACATACACATTCTTATCAATGTGTGTGTGTCGGTGTATAAATAGCTTTCAAGCTATTTTTTTTGTATCTGTATCATTATATTTCGCTATCTCTCTGTTGATTGCGTTGTTCTGAGTGTGCTTCGCTGCTGAGGATCGCCATAGTTTGCTGCCTTCGTTGTTCTTGTTGTTGTTGCTTTGCAGCGACGCCCAACTATGAACACACACACACACACACACATACATGCTCAGCCAGCTCACACGCACGCACAGCGGAACGCACACGCGTGCAGCGGCAAAAGCTCACAAAAAGCTCTGCTTGTCTGTTCACATTCGTTGTGTGAGTCGCTCTACATGCGTACGTGTTTGTTTGTGTGTTTGTGAGACCCGCCTGCAAAGCATTTTAACGTTTTTTTTTCTTCTCAGTTGAAGCAAAATAAAAAAAAAACTACAAACATTTCTGTCGCTGCGAATGCTGAGACAAAATGCCGGCCATTATGAATTTTAAATGCGCTACAGTTGGAATATTAATATTTTATTGCGTTGGCTTTAAATGAAAATGGAATATACAGAAATTTAAAAATATATTTATATTTTTTTTAATATTAGATTGCAATTGCAAATATGAAATTTAAATTAATAAAACTATATTCAAATATACAAAATATAAATAATATAATATAAATATAAATACATAAAATTATATCAATATAAATAAAATAAAAGAAATATTAATAATGATCATATTTATTAATTAATATCAATATTGATATAGAGCAATACATACAAATACTAATTGGTAAATTTTATCAATAAAAAATATCAATCAATAAAGATAAATACTAATATTTTATGGAAATTGCAATTACAATAATAAGAAAGATGAATAAATATAGAATTAAAGAGCAATATGGAATTCAAATTCATTAAATAAATTTAGAAATATATACTCATAAATAAAATGCAAACAGTAAGAAATTCTTATTTTCCTTTCACTATAACCAGCTCTAAATCAATTTGAAATGTAACTTATCAATTCATTCACATTTTTACCATGAAATTCCCTTGCACAATTTATCGAACTATTTGTTTGACAGTTTCTTAGTATTTTAGTCAGCTAACAAGCTAGTTTTTTTGGCTTGTTAACTGCTTGGCAAGTTATCAGTGCACCTACCGGACTCATAAAACACATGACGTATACGTAATAAACATTTCGAAAATTGTGCATAACGTATACGCCACGATAAGCTAAAGATAAGACAGCAACAGCAGCTATAACAGCATCGTGCGAACTGCAAAAATGTTCTATTACAACGCAGTTAGAGACCACCATAAAGATACACATAAGAAATATCTTTTCACACACATAAATACGTTTGTATATAATGGATATATATTGTGCTTATAGAATGCGGAAAGTTGCTGTCTCCCGGAAGGCGTCTGTTCAATTAGAGTAAAACTGGACAAAGTGGCTGGCAAAAAAAAATGGGGGTTACGTTCAACGTACAGTAAATTGAGCAATTAGAAATGTAACAGCAAAATCAGCAACAACAACTGAAGCTATAACAACTTATTTACAATAAAGCTACAACAGAGTAAAATTGTTTAATTCATTTAATAATAATAATAATGAATAATGAGGATTGTGAATGGAAGGGAATCTAAAATGCAAAGTTATTTATATATTATTTATTATTTATAGAGTTTAGAAAGTATCTAAAATAATTAAATTATTTCAAATATGCAAAATAGTTTCCTTTTCTTTAATTTTCATTATTATGTAGCTCTAAAAATAAAAGAAAAACTTGAAATTATTTTTTTTTTTTTAGATTATTTATAAGTAAACTCTATAAATAAGATTATTTATTATTTAAATAATATTTAATTAAACTCTAAAAATAAGATTATTTATTACTTATAGAATTTGGTTAGAAAGCATCTAAACAAAAAAATAATCTAAACAACGAATTATGTAATTTCAAATATTTCTTATATTTTTTTAGTTTAATAATAATGAAAATAAAATAAACTATTTAAGTAAAAAAAAGAGTTAATTAGAATGAATAAATACATAATAAAATGTGAATTACATAAACAACGATTTAAACTGCATTTTCATATTTTTGGTACATCTGTTGCTGAGCAGTTTATTTAAATACAGAATTTAATAATGTCGAATTAAAAATGCATATTTCAAATAGCACAAATAATTCAGTGCTGGGAACAACCGATAATCGAAAATGCAAAAATGCATTTGTAATTATTTAGAATTTTTGCATTTTCTTATTGTTGTTGCAATTTGTGGAATGCGCAAAATAATATTAAAAAATATATGCAAGAAATATAATGCATGCGAATGTAACTAGGTCAGGGTGCAGACCCCCACACACACACACACACGCACACTCACACACAAGCAGTAAGTGCAAGAGAGAGAAAGAGAGTAAGAGAGCGCACGCTGCAAAATGAGGCGCAGCGAGAAGCAAACGAAAAACAAAATAAGGAAAATCAATGCAATTAAAGCTCGCATTCTCCATTTTGCACTCTCTCTCTCTCTCACTCTTTCTGTCTCGCTCTCTCGCTCTGTCTGTTTAACTCTCGCTCGCTTGGCTGCAAGCACACAGCACCCCTTTAACCTCTGCCCGCACACCTCTGCCGCCTCTCGCTGCTCCCACACATTGGGAAATTGCAATTGCTATGCAAAATTAGTGCAAGCAGCGCAGTTGGCAGCGCTGCCAACGTCGTCGTCGTCGAAGCTGGTTGCGAATGTGGCACAGGGTCAACTGGCGACCCATTAGCACACTTTTCCATAGAGACGCGAGACGCCTTCCCCCGCTCTTCTCCTCCTCCTCAGCCTCTCGAGACGGCCACTCAGCCAAAACTCTCAATGGCAGTTTTTCAATTTGCGAGTTAAGGTCAGCAACAAATGCGAGAATAACAGCAACAACAACAACGATAGCAACAACAACAAGTGGCGACAGACATAGAAACAGCAATAGAAAGAGCGAAAGAAAGAGTCCGAATGTTTATTAATCATTTTTCAATTTCCAAAAGTTTGCAAAGGAAAAGTCCAAGAAAAGTAAAGAAATTGTTTCGATTTTGGATTTTTCCATCTGGCATTACCAAGGAGAATGTACTGAATGATGTCTGTGTTATGGAAATCTTGAATTCAAGCAATCTGCCAGCAAACACTTGCCAAATTTTTTAAACAGATTTGTGTTTAATATATTTTAAAGTTGTCTAAAAAAGAATGTTCCAATACCTTCAGAGCGATGACCGATTTATTTATATAGAATTTAAGAATAAATTTTGTGCTCGTTTTTATCTTGTCTTTTATTTTAATAAAATTTAATCAATACAACAAAAGTCTGAAAATTAAAAAATATGCTAGAAAACATAAGCGGAATTCTGAGTCAGCAATGACTTGATTAAAATTAAATTCTATTTAATATATAGGTAATTTACTGGAATTTGTCACGTGTCACGTATTAGGAGTAAAAAAAAAAACATAAGCTAAAACAATTTTAAAAAGTAAAACTTATTCTTATAGCTCTGGATAAGCACAATATATTCGGAGCTAAGATTGATTTTAGAAACTTTTTCTGTTGTACGATGAAATATAAAAATTTGTTCATTTTTTGGTGTGCATAGAAATTCGTTTATTTTTGCAATTGTCTGTCTTCGAACAGAAAAATAATTCTTCTACTTATTCTTCTTCAAAATTCTCCATATCTCTAATTAAAATGGTAATCAAGAGCTTTAAGATTCATGTTTTGGTATTTGTTTTTCACTTCAGATATCGAGAGAGTCAATTACCCATATTTCAAAATCTGTATAAAGAAATTTTGCAATAACTCATGGGAGTTTAGCGAATTGTACTTGTGAGTGTCATTTAATTAGAAATATATAATAAATTGTAAATATTTTTATCTTGTCTTCAATTTTAAATATATTTTACTAAAATTGACAATCTTGAAATCAGGAACAAACACAGATTCAACTTGAGTTTAAGTCAATTGTGTTGTATTAAATATATTTAAAAGAATGAAAGAAGCTTTGCAATAGCTTGAGAGCGATTTATAAAGACATTTTTATTATTATCTTGACTCTAATTCCAAGATAACTCTAACTCTAAGGTAAATTATTAAAGGTTTCTTCAGATAGAACTAACAAAAATAAAAATTACAATAAACTTCATAAAGTAAAATTTTATTTAAATAGAAATTCAATTACAAGAAGCTTATTCTAATAATATTAAGGATCGCCTTTTATACTACGTAAATATAATAAAAATTTAAAAACTTGAGCAATTATAACCATAAGTTAATATTAAAACAATACAGTATCAAAGAATAACAAATTTGACTCTAACTTCAACTATCACACATTATTTCAATTGAATACCAAATTTTTGAAAACTGTTTTCCCAAACTATATTCAAACCCAAACAAAGGCACTTTGATTTAATAAATCTTGGCTGCATTAATAAATAACTCAAATTAAAATACCACAAACTGCAAATTCACCTTTCAAACCCAGTTGTAATTGCATTTTATTAGAGTTAATTTCATTAAATTGTTTCGTTTGAACGCGTTTTGCACCGAACCACTTTGGAGGGCGCAAAATAGTTGCAGCTTTATTTAAACTGCATATTAATACACACTTAAAACAATAGCACACACAAAATGTATATGGACTGAGTGTGTATATTCTATAGTTTCAATGTTGCATCCTTGATAGCATTTACAAGATTTCTGATCGCTTGACTAACGCCAAGCTAAGCCAAGCCAAGCCAAGCAAATTGTATTTCAATTACAAATTGCGGTTTACATTTGAGGTTGCAAATTGAATAATACCCCATAAGACATTAACCCATAATGCAAAGCGTGAAAAGCGATAATGTGAATGACCATTCTGGAGGATATTGCTGGGGGACTATTTAACTTCTGCTAATTGCTTTGGAATATCTTGAAAATTATGCAAAAAGTCAATCAAGCGTTCAAAACTAACCATGTACAAGTGTCTGCTGAACGATGTGGGAAATATTTCGATGTTATTGAGTTTGTATTAAGGAATATATTATTATTATTTATATATATATATATATATATATATATATATATATATATATATAATTTTATGTTTGTTGTCAAAATTTTCTTTATTATTAGCTACAATTAAAAGACTTTATTTACGAATCGATTACAGTTTGAACCAAAGACTAAAGACCAACATCATTTTAAAGAAAGGGAATTCCAACATTTAAAGAAACAAGAACAATATACTTCAATTTGAGATCTTTTCGATCTTAAAAGATTTTCCAATCTCAAAACGATTATTGAAAAATAAAATCTTGTCTTAAAACTTCTTTCAACCTAAAAATCATGTTTCAAGAATTTATTTAGGATCAAGTTTTACAATCTTCCTTTTTATATAGAATAAAACATTCTTGAAGCAAAATTTTCAAACTTAACATAAGATATTTTTAATCTTAAAATGCAAGTTACGCATAAGAATTCGGATTTAAGAAGTTTTCAATTTAAAAAGCCTATTTTAAGATTTCTTTTGGATCTAAAAAATGTTAAATTAATTAATGCAATCTAAAGTTCAATCTAAACTGTTTTCTCTTTGTGTAGACTCATCTTGAATTTAAAAAAATGAATTTAGCATTACAGTACTCAATAATTAAATTTATCCCATTCTTTGGAGGGACACCCATCACTTTAATTTTTCACTCCTTATCCTCTGTACAATTATCCATTCTAATCCAAATCCTTTAAAAGTCTTCTATGCTTATTATGCTGTTCTTAACGGAAATAAATAACATTTCAATATTTAAAGCTTCAATTTCTTTTTTGCTAATACTAATTAATAATTTATTGAATAGGCTAAGTAATTCAACTATTATATTATCTAATCGAATTGGGCTTTTTGTGGTTCTTCCCCAATCGTCAGTCAATAAAAGATTAGATTAAAATTGTTTAAATACCCCATATATATGAAATTTCTATATTTGTTATTAATAATTCAGAAATTGTTACGATATTCCGGATAAGTGAGTTTAAATAAAGTAAAATACAATTGTAGTAAATAAAATATTCGAATTATTGAAAATTTATAATTTATTAAAATTTCACATCATTGTTATAAAGACGAATCACAATAATTAAAGACATCGTTAGCAAATAGTTTGTATGTGTTTTTAAATGCTCTATAAAAGTATCTTATTAATTTGAATATCCATTAACCAGAAAATAGATATAATACCAATCCTTGTAATTGCATTTAGCGCACTTTAAAGCCGCTTAAAGCACAAAAGTCCTTCAAGGTGAGCGCCAATCCTGTTTCAAAGTCAAATCAAAGCCGCAGCTACGAAATTTAAAGCAGACAACGTGGCAGACACAATTTGCACACACTCGTATGACCTTGCCACACGCGGCACACGCCACCAGCAGCAGCAGCAGCAGCAAGGACATGCAACATGGTCCTTGGTGCTGGCGTCGATTGACGCCGGCGTCGCAGTCGCAACCTTCGGCATAAATTAGAACCTTGTAATGCATTTTACAACATATACATATATATTGGAGAAGCAACAACAAATATGCACTGGCCCCAGCAATGTCATGCCCCAATTTGCGTCGTCGGCGACCTCGTTAGCTATTTCCAAACTGCAGCAGCAGCGCAAGCAGCGATAGAAGCAGCAACAGCAACAAGCGGCTGACTTTGACCCATTTAAATCCTTTGAGGTATGCAATAGACAGCAGCGCAGTCACTGCCGCTGCCGCAGTCAGCAGCAGCAGCGACGCCACAAACATTGCAATAATCTGTGTCAATGTCAGCCGGCGTTGCAGTGGGCGGCGACGCGGCGTTAAATGAACTGAGGCAGAACATAAGCGCAAGCCAAAGCTCTGCCGAGCTACGAAAAAAAAAGCACAGACAGACAGCACACAGAGCACATAGAGAGAGAGCGAGAGCGGCAGACAGCGAGAGAGCGGGAGGAACAGAGACACATAGAGAGAGTGCATGCGAGTCAGAGCGAGACGAAGCAAATGCGAGAGCGCACGCGATGCGATGCGATGCGACGCACAGAAGCGTAACCTTCAATTTCTATGCAATTTCGCTGCGTGTGTGTGTGTGTCTGTGTGTGTTTTTAAGTGTGGACATCCTTGTGCTCAATCTCCAATATTAGAAAACAAAAACAAAAACAAAAGGCAAAAGAAACGAGACGTGCGCTTGACCCAAATTCTAATGCGCGGCGACCTTGCTCCATTTTACAGCTTTACACACAGCGACGCCCCTGCACTTGCGGGTATTCAAATGCACACGCACACACACACATGTGTGTGCGCAACTGCATAAAGTGCGTTGAAGGTCGGCAAAGTGGGCGACGAGACGCCTGACATTGCTGAATGTCAGCCACAAGCAACAACTACAACTAGTTGCAGCTGCGTGACGCAGCAACAACAATGAACAACACACAACACACACACAAGTGCGTCTCTCGCTCACTTAGAGGCGTCTCCGTGCCAAACGTCTGCAACGTTGCGTGCTCTACGCATTGTCAGATAAACAACGGATGCCAATTGATGGAATGCTGACACAATCCATTTGCATATACCCTGCAATCGACTCGTAATGGGTATGCAACAGTAAGTGCATTTTTAAAAATATTAAATTATAACGAACTTTAATAATATGTCATTCGTTACATTAGACATTATGTAGAGACATAAATCATGTCTCGAGTGTAATTATTTTTTATATATAGACATGCATTCCTGTAAGTTGTACCCTAACAACCTTATCATTAGTAACTTATTGATTTTAGATGTCTATAAATAGCTATCTAGCAAAGCGAACTTCGTATTGCTACTGACAAAAATGTATAAAAATGTATTATTTTTTGGGTATTATTATTGTTTAAAAATAGATATTCATTACTTTAAGTAGCAAGTCCATATAATATCCATATATTTTTTATGAACAATTAATGTACAAAAATAAATCTTTTCTTGTGCATTATTCAATTTTATATAGATATTGTTTTTTTTCGCATTATCCAAATAATTACTCTAACAAGAAAGCTACTTCTGAGTATGCTCGACTGTGAGATACCTACACATTTTGAATAAAATCAAAACAGTATGGTATTATGCTTAAAATATGCAGAATAATATACCGCAAATATTAAAAGTAGTGCATTAGAAATATACCATAGAGTTCAAAATATACCAGATTGTCAGCCAAAACAGTAACTTGCAATACAAAAGTTTTTCTTAGATAGCTTCTAAAATTTTTCTCCAATTACAAGCCATTTTTCGGGAATCATAAACACTATAGTTATAGTTACTCACTCAAAAAATTAAACGATATAGAAAACATTTTCACTTTTAGTCAACAATTTCTCTAAAAATATACGTTTATTTACATGACAGCAGAAATATTGAAACCATTTCAATACCAGAGTTCGATGTAAACACAAAACTATGAAAACTTTAAAATTAGCGTTTGTATAAATTTATGTGCGTTGCAATCGCCCCACTAAATATTTAGACATGTAATGACGAGACTAAATAAAACCAGCTACAAATGTGATTATAACTAGCTGCTGTCCTGTCAAATTGCATCGATAGCAATTATGAAAGACATAAATATCAAATCAATATATTGCTTGCTATATAATATCGGATAATGAAGCTACCAATCAAGATACCCTGGATTAAAACGAAGCGATTTTCTTATAGACAAAACCAGTTTATAGGGTAGCTTAGAGTCTCGATCTGTGAAGTAGATCATCGAGTTATTTGCATGCAGCTTGCGCCATAAAAGTGGGTTAGTTGCATTGCAATGGACTTTTTATGGCTGCGGCTGCTGCAAGTTGCAAACAGCAAGCAGCCAGCAGCCAGCAGCATGTGTGTCGGGTGTCGAGCTGATTTTATGATCGCTCCATGTGGCACAAATATGGTGTGATGTGGTTGACTGTGGCGTGGCTATCAAATTTAACATTGCACTTGGCAAACAGTTGATGGCAATCAAGAAATCCAACACTAAAACCAAAACCAAGTGCCAAGGCTACACAATCTGTGTGCAACATGTTGCAACTGCAAATGCAACTCATCATCACATCGATTTGAAGTGGAAATTGACGAATGATGGCTAAAAATCGTAAACGTAAAAGGCAAATAAAAGAAGCGACTATGAAAAGCATATAAATCACAGGGAATTATTAACAAATTTACAAAAATAGAAATAAGAAATACAAAATTTGAATTGTTGTTAATTAATGATAGGCAAATGAATTGCATCTTAAATACGCAATGACATTGACTAGATTTCCAATTCCAAACAGAAAAAATTAAAAACTCTGTATAAGAAACCATTTAAATTGAATTGCGAATAAATTCAGCTTAATTCCAAATGTGATTTAACGTTAAATCAAAGCTGATGAGTTGCCATTTCAAAGTAGAGATATGCATACTTTCAAACTTGATGCGAAAGTGAATTTTGTTGTGGTTCTATTATGCAATCTATTCGAACAAAAGCATAGCAAACGGAACTTGTTTTAAGAATGTTTGTGGTTCAGCATTTCGCTTTTATTTATTCTAATTAGTTTCGCAGACATTTTGAATAGAAGAGAATAAAAAAAATACACATTAAAGACTATTATTCTAGTATTTCTATTGTTTTTTTTTTTAGCGTCAACTTTCAACAAGATTTGCTATTAAGAAGATATGAATAGTTAATTGGATTGCATTTTCTCTTTTCTCTGTCTCTTCATTTATTTCATACATCGTTTTTCATTATTATTTAATACTGGTTCATATGTAAATTTTAATATTTTGAGTTATTGATAAATAGTTTACGTTGTTGTGATTCACCATTATTTATATTTGTTGTATTCATTACAATTTCTTATATCATTTTTCTTATTTATTTTGAGAATCCAAAAAGACACAGTTGCCTTTTATTTCATTATTATATTATTTAATACTTTTGCTACCTTATATTTTATTGTTTTTATTTTATAACTTTGTGTGTTTCGAATAATGTTTTAATAAAAAAAACTTTGATTTTTATTTTTAGGTTATTTTTTATTGTTTGGAGGAGTATTTGTTAAAGTAGAATATTATTATCCAGTTTTTATTAAATTTTCTTTTCGATATAATCAATTATAGACAGTTCGTAGATTAATTATATTTTATATATTATATTTTATTTTTGCAGTTGTGAAATTTTACTTTGAAGATATTTCGTTTATTTTTTCGCCACTTTTTTGTTTTGGTTTTTTGTATCATGTTTAGCAAATGCTTTGATTCTTATTTTAAGTTATTTTCTATTAATATATCCACTATTATTATTCAGTTTTTATTCAATTTTTATTCGGAGATTTATTAATATTATGTAGTTATTAAATTTTGAGATGTTTCATTATTTTTTCGCCACTTTTTCGTTGTTGCGTTATACGAGTTTCACGTTTTTCCTTTGCAACTTGCAATTGCAACAGAATATTGCCAACACACTTTAGATTTTCAATGGAACCAATCAATCAAAGCATATAAAAATTATATATATCAACTTACCTCCTTGATCATCAATCTCTAGACCAAATTCATCCTCCGAATTCGACTCATCCTCTGAACTGAGATTGGATCCGCTTAGATTGCCAGCCTGATGTTGTTGTTGTTGTGATGTGGCACATGAGCTGGCAGCAAGCTCCTCAATACTATGCAACGATCGTCGATTGGCAGTGCTCGTTGTGGTTGTTATTGCAACAGCAGCAGCAGCAGATGGTGTTGCTGCTGTTGTTGTTGTATCGGCGAGGCCATTGCCAACTGTGACGGTGGCTGTGGCAACCGCATTTGCATCCTTGCTGCCAACCACCTCAAAGTCCAGCAACTGTGCTGTCGATGAGCTGAGAAAACTAGAGGTGCTGACTGCAGAACTTGCACCATTTTCTAGTGGTTTCAGTTGATGATATTCCACAGTCTGATTGTTGCTGTTGCCGTTGTTGTTGTTGTTGTTGCTGTGGTTGCTGCTGCTGTTGCCGTTGCGGTTGTTGTTGAACAACAAATTGGCAAACGATGGCATTGTGACTGATTCAATTATAACTGCACCGCTAGATGGCGCTGCTGTCTTCTCCACATTGTTATTATTGCTATTACTATTGTTGTTGTTGTTGTTGCTGTGATTGTTGTTATTATTGTGGTTGCTACTGTTGGGATTGCTGTGGTTGCTGTGCGGATTGGGACTGGCAAAGATCCGATCACAGAGACCACTCAACGAGACGCCGCCATCCAATTGACTGGCATCGATGGCCTGCAATGTGCTAAAGCTATCGACTGGCGGAGGATTCGAGTTTGAATTCTGTTGCACCACATCCTTCTGCAGTTGTGTGTAGTTGATGAACGGTATCATTGGTGTGCTGCCAGCGGCAAGCATTTGATCCTTGTGATGATGCGGCAACAACTGTTGCTGCTGCTGCTGTTGTTGTTGTTGTTGGTGATGATGTTGCAGGTGCTGTGTTTGCTGTTGCTGGTGGTGTTGGTGATGGTTGCTGGTGTCATTGTTGCTGGTTGCATAGCTCACAATGTTGCTGCTGCTGTTCTCCGCCAGCAAAGGTACATTAAAGGTATCCATATTGTTGCTTTGTACGTTGCGTGATGTGGTTGTTGGTGATGTTCTAGTTATTATTCTTGTTGCTCTTGTTGCAGGTAACGATAGTATTATTTATATTTACTTTAAAACTGCAAAACAAACACAAACAAACAATTTACAAATAAATTAGATATAATTCCATGTAAGCGTAAGAGAGATAGCAATGTAAAGGGCAAGCCGGAAGCTCGCCCATGCAAAGCTTTTGCTTGAAAGTCAATGAGAAGGCGCCTGAATGTAGGTCAAGGTCAAACTACACATTGTATTCAGAGTTGCCAGGGAGCTTTCAATATGGTTTCCTAGATTTTTAAAGCTGAGCTTCGATACTTTGTGACAAAACTACTTTAAGCAAAAGAATTTGCATTTAAATTATACAAAAAAGTTAAGAACAAAATAAACGAAAGTAAATTGATTTTATTAATATATAAGCAATGAACTCTATTTTAGTATTTCATTATTAAGGAATACTTGAGACAATTAAACCAACTTATTCAGCTTTATTTCGGGAAAATGAATTTAAGACAACTAAGCCAACTTATTTAGTTTTGTATCGGAAAAAGGTATTTGAATATATTTTCCCATCTGAACATTTGCCTCAGTTGTGAAAGATGTAAAAAGTTGGTTAGTTATCTTCAATGGGAAAACTATAAAAATTCTTTTTGCATAAATGTATAATATTTTATTTGGACACAACGAAAACTACCGAAAATAATTAGTTTTAAATATATATTTAAAAATTTAGAATCTAAAATTTTTAATTGTTTTTCATTCTCATTTCTCTGCAACTAGTCTTAAGGAATTTATGTTATTTCACATTATAAAAATCCCAAAAATTTCCAGTCACTTTCCCATGTAGATTTGATTTATTTTAATAATAAATAATTATATTAGCTATATTTATGAATATATATCTGCGGCCAAGTCTCAGTTCGTAATTTCCCTTTTATTTAATAAAAATTTATAATTATACTTTCCCTAAAACTATTAAGACATCAATCAAATTAACAAAAACGCAAACAAAAGATAAAATTTGTAAATTTGATCAGTGCATCTGTAAGATCTAGGGTTGATTGCCCCTATTTAATTCCAGTTTCCATTTAATCCAATTAGACCCTTCACTTTCAGTCGTTCCTGAAGCCTTCTCTCAGCTGCTTCCAGCCACCACTTTACTATAACTTCATCAGCATAATTAACTTTTATGTGTCTGCGCAAGCGAGACGGCAGCTTCATCTTCCAGTTCCAATGGCTGCCAAACCAACTGGAAAGCCCTCTAGATGTTTCCACACACAACACACACGCAAACAGAAATTCGTAGCTTGTGCACAGAACTTAATTAACTTCATTCAACTTCTGGCTTGCCATTCTCCTTTGGCATCTCGCTCGCACTCGCACAACTCTCTCGCTCGCAATGGCAGCCGAAAAAGCTCACCCCAACTAGACAAAAGACTTGGGACAGCTTCTGACGGGGCACAAGGGGCGTGTCAGGCAAGGGGAGAGATGAAACATGAACTTACCTTTTCATGCACAAAAAAAAATACCCAAGAAGAAGGAAAGAATTGAGAAGCAGCTGCTGCTGTTATTGCTGTTGCTGCTGTTGACTGTGACGTCGCCAGCGACGGTTTAGCGCATGCGCCGCTACCCCAACTGCGATCACGACAAAGAAGAAGACGCTGCTGAAGTTGTTGCTGTCGTTGTTGTTGATTTTGTTGTTGTTGCTGTTGCGGCTGCTGTTGTTGCCTTTGGGGCGCTCCGTTTACTTTGCTTTTTGCTCTTTGTCGTTCTTAAAACCAGTTGGGACCGAAAGCAAAAGTGCTATTATTATTGTTGTTGTTGCTGCTGCTGTGGCCCGTTCGCCTTCTCTCTATTTGTTTGTACACTTCACACAGCAGAAGAACTTGCGTGATTCATGTTGCCCTGCTGCCCTGCGGTCCCGCTCCCGCAACGATCATCAGCACTGATGCAGTTTCCGCCTGCGCCAGCAGCAGCTGCGACGACGTCGTCGACGTCGAAAGCTTTTTCAGCATATTTTTTTTGCGCCGCTCACACACATTTATTTTGTGCTCACACAATACACACGTACACACTAATACCCGTAGACACACTGTTTTTGTCGTTGTCGGTGCCGATGTTGTTGTTATTGCTGTTGCTGTTGTGTTCTCGCTAGTGTATGTTCTTATTATTTGCGCTGCGCCAATTCTCTTGCTATTTCGTTCCTTTTTCGTTTTCGTTTTGCGCTTTTGCCTATTCGCTATTCGCTTTTAATGTTGTCTTTCGCACATGGAATTTGTTTTTGCATGACGGCGGCGTCGGCGTTTGCTGCTTCCTTTTATGTATTAAAAACAGCAAATTTATTGCAATTATGCCGAACCAGACGACGACGACGACAACTTCTTGCACAACGACGACGACGACAGCGAGACGACAGAGATGACGATGACGGCGGAGAAGAGGAAGACGAGCACGCGCAACAAGCGAAAAGCTCTTCCTACAAAAACAACAAATTGCAATTCCCTATTACATACACATGCACAACGCAACGACACACCGATACACACACACACTACACGCGAACGAACAACACATGAGAACAGCGCGCGTTTATATATACGCATACATACACATATGCACAAATATTTACTGGTTGTTGTTGTTTCTGTTGCTGCGGATAGCTGGCAGGGGGCGCTCTGCTAATTTTTGTTGTTGCTGTTCTAGGTGCTGTGCTCCAATTCTATGACACAACAACAATGCACGCTGTATACGCATACATTTACACATAAATTTGCACACACATACATATGTATTTGTAGGTTTGTTTTATTTGTATGTGATAATTTTACAAAAATTGCACTACCATTATTATTAGCACTGTTTGTCGCTGTAGCTGCTTCTCCTACGCATATTAATACACATTTTCATTTCGCTTGCAAATATAATTTAGTAGCTTCTGTTGTCGTTGATGTTGCTGTTGCTATTGCGGATTCTTAAAGTTGCACGGCGCGCTTTGCTTTTAAGTTTTTTTGTTTTAATTTCACTTTCCACGCCACGCTGTTGGGAATTAGGTTTTTATTTTTATATGCTTTTACTTTCAGCCTATTTGTTTATTCCGTATTCCCGTTTTTGCTTTTTTCGGGAAAAACTATACACGGCACACGGGACAGACACACAACACACGCAAAAATTAGGTCTGTAGGCCAACACGAACGGGAACACAGTAAGAAGAGTAGCAAAGTTGTTGGCGTAGGTAGAAGAAGAAGAGGAAAGCACACACGCATACACACAGTCGCATTCGCATACACACACACAGACAGCGAGATAGACAGATCGAGTGTGGCGCGGGGCCAAGGACGTGTAAAAAGGCAGGCGGCAGCAGCAGCAGCGCGACAGCGTCAAAAATATTCTTGGCCTTTAAACGCGCATTTGAAGAACAAGGACGGCAATCATATGGCAAGCAGCGCGTTCAAAAGCTTTTAGCTAAAAGCACGCACACATCGAAGCGACTGTGGCGCAGCTTTCCAAGTGGCACCACAGCGACAGCTGGCGGCAACTAATGGAACTAGGCAACGACAGCTCAGTGAGCTTTTGGACCGTTGAAAATTTGAATGCTAACTGCATAAATTATTGCCGCAGGTCGAAAGTGAATTGAACGAAAAGGTTAATAGAAAGTGTAAAATTTATTTGATTTGCTGACACTCAAAACATTAATTAAATTTGATTCTGTTGTTCACGTTTATTGTTGTTAAGAAAATAGTTTGCATTTCCGTTTATTTTATTTGTTACAAATTACGTTACGGTTGTTTTTTTTCTTTGTTTATAAATTACATACAATCATTGAACGTTGTTGCTGTTTCTCATGTACAATACGTTACGCTTATTCTTTATATTAATGTATACATATATGCTGTATATATATATATATATATATAAATTGCCAAAAAGTAATTTCAATTATCTTTTTTTTAGTTGCACAAAACCTTAGAGCCTAGGCATATTTATAATATTACATCGAAAATTACAAATCTATGTATATATATGCAAAATTGATTTATGTTAATTATAATAAACATTTTAATTACTAAGCTTTATATATATTGTATATATATATTTCATAATTTGTTTCGTTTATGTGTAATAATTTCATTTAAAAATACATAATACATAAATACGCCTTTGTTGCTTCACTTATACTCGAGATAGTACAATATCATTATTACATATTTGAATTATTATTACTATTATTTCATTTCTTTGCTAAAACCATAGATTACAGTTACACAATTAGGCCTACATATCTAGCTATATCTCAATTAGCTGTGGGTGCTATCTCTGGCTATCAAAACTAGATCTTAACCGAATTCGCGTTGCTCTTTTCCCATTAAATAATTAAATTTGTTTTGTTTTTGAGTGTTTGCATGTATGTGTGTGTGTATAGCACCTTTGTATCACTTTGCGCTTAGCTCTAATTGTTTTCTTTTTTGTTTTGTTTCCGTTTGTTAATATAAAAGACTTTGCCTTCCAAAGACAAAGACGTCAAACTGACCACTAAAATTACTAGCTAAAATATATATTTATATATTTTTTTTCATACTAATCTATATCTCTAGGTTACTTGCTATATAATATATACTAAATATTCTTGACGTTTCGTTTTAAAATTTCATTAAAATGGTTTTAACTCCTAACAAATTGCGGACGCTCTCGTTGTATCTGATGAGCACAACCTTCGAGGAGCTGAACATGTTCAGCTTCTCGCCGGCGCACAGCAATTGCAGGCAGGTCGCCTGCTCCAGAAAGTCATCGATCTTAAACTCTCTCAGCAATTGCTTCTGTGTGCTGGCCATTGTGGTGCTATTTGGACAGATCTGCAAGTTACAAAATATATATTAATAAAACAACTTCATTATGATATTCATTTCAACTCAAAATACATATTTAGTGTAGTTCTAATGACAACTGTATTTAAGGACTAACCTTATTCAGCAGCGTATCCTTCGATTTGACTTTAAGTAAATTGCACAAATCATTTAAGAGTACCCATTTATCACTGCCCTCATCTTTGAGCAAGTACAGTGGTGGCAAGGGCACATCGGCCTCTTCAAATTCAAAAATATCACCATTCAATTCGTCCGTCAACGTCTCTCGTTCGTTATTCACATCTGCATCGGCATCATCATCCTCATCATCGTTGTGATCGTGATCCAGATCATTAGCGTGATCATTATGATTGGCATGCAGATAATGCAGAGTATTATCATTGTCATTATTGATATTATTTGCATTCATCTCGTCATCGTCTTGGGGTTCCAGTTTAACCTCATTCTTGACATTCACAACACTAGTTACATTTCGCTCAACACTGTTATCGTTATCGTGTTCGTTGTTGCCGTTATTCTTGTTGTTATTGCTATCCTCAGTGCCTGGTTCCAGTTTGACCATCGTCATCGCCATTGCCGTCGTTAAAGTCTTTGCACTTGTCTCCCCATTTTGTTTAATCATCTCTTTGCTCTCCTTTTCCTTATCCACTTCGTCCTTTGTCTGTAACAACAATCCACCATTGCTGTTACTGTTTTTGTTGCTGTTGCCCTGGCTGCGATTTCTTCGCCTTCTCCTCCTTTCTCTACGTAGAGCTCTGCTCATATCACATGCTGTATTCGGTACATTATCGAATATATCAAAACCATTTTCCTTTTCATCTGCAAAATAAATGAATTCAAATTAAATATTGATCTATAATTAGTATTGAGATGCGAGTGCTTACCAAATATCTCCCAGGGTCCCTGAAATCTCATCGGTTTGATGTCAGCGGACGCACTTTGTGCATCGCTGAGGTGAGAACGCAATATGCTGCACATCAATTTGCTTGAAGCTAACATGAGTGGCGTTTGACCTGAAGAGGAAACAATGGGAGATTAATAATAAGATTAATACAGTGATTGTAGAATTTATTAAAAATATAATCATAGTTGATTTAGAAATAAAAGGGAGAAAGGAAGTGTAAGTTAAAGTGAATTTTAGAAAGCTCTAACCAATAACAAAATAATGTGTTGCGAAAAATAGAATTAAAGGATTATCTATGATATTTTAAGAGGAGAAAGAAGCAAGAGTTTAGACCAGAAAACAAAAAAGAATACTCGAAATTGTACAATGGAGGAGGAACAAAAAAAGTAAGTGGGAAATTCACAATCTATCCCACAACAATCTATCCCTTGTACAACATACGGACTATTTAAAAGTAAAGGTAGTCTTACCTGAATACGTTGCCAGCAACGGATCCGCGCCGTAGGAGAGCAGCAGCCGTACCACCTCCTCGTGATCGTTCTCGATGGCTCCATGCAGCGGTCGAATGCCCGACTGGGCGGCCTCCGAGTGATTGGCGCCAAACTGCAGCAGGAGGCGTGCAATCTCGAGCCAGCCCTGAGTGCAAGCCTCATGCAACGGCGTATATCCCGCGTTATCCTTCTGATCCGGATTCATGCCCATGCGATCCAGACAATAGACGACAACATCAATCAATCCCTGTCGAGCAGCCTTATGCATCGTGCTCTGACCGACTCCCTTGTTGAGCACCCACTTCTGGATCTCTCGATAGATGTCGACCTCGGTCTTTACCTTAAGCGGCAGATGCGAAGTGCTGCCTGCTATAGTGCTGTCCGTGTCATCTAGTCGCTCATCCGCATCGGCTAAGGAGCTGGCTGCTTCGTGTTCCTGGTTAGCGTTTTGCAGGTTGTTCGATTGATTATTATTCGAGCTGTTGGCTGGTGGATGCGGCGTGGGTCGCTTCTTTTTGCGTATATAGTCGAAACCAGAGCTTCCCTTGCGCCGCAGATACTTCCGTTTGTGTGGACACTGCGTCGAGCTGCCGGAGGCGGGCGTCGTGGGCGTGGCTGTGGCTACCTCAATGTTGGTTCTGTGCCGCGCCAGCTTATTATTGTTGGCGGCACCAATACGATTCATTTGCTCCAGAAACTCCTCGTACTGCGTGTAGCTTAAGGTGGGGGATTGATCCTGCTCCTGGGCGCATTCTGGCGGCGCCGACGCTGGACGCTCGGTGCCCACAAAGATCTCGCGTATGATTTCTCGATGTTGCTGCAGCTTGGACTCCGTGCGCGTTTTGCTTTGCAACACCTTTGTATCAAAGATACTAAAGTGCCGTTTGCCCGTGTCGGGAGTAGCAGCAGTGGAAGTTTCCTGCGGTTGCTCGTACAGCGAATTGGATGCGGAAGTTTGCGAGGTTTCACTATAAGTGTGCAGACTGGCAGCACAATTTACCGGTTGTCCGGACTTGACGGCGCCATTGGAGGTGACACGCAGATGCAGCACATCAATGATGGATTGTGGAGTGGTAAGACGTTGGGGTTGAGTTGGTTGCTCCTTCAGCATAGCTGCGGTGGCCTTGGCACGCGGTTTGCGTCCTCGGGCGGGTTTAAAGCAGGCCAGCTCCTGTCGCAGATCCCGACCACGCTCTAGATCTGGCAACGATGCCGCCACCTGCGGCAACTTGTTCAGCTTATTGATGGAGATGAGGCGTTGTGGGATTTTCAAAGCCAACTTGTAGCGATATTCCTCGAGGAAGAGTTGCTGTTGCGGCGTTGTGGTCTTGGCCTTGGCCTTTGCTTTGAGTTTCCGACCATTCAGCTGATCGGCGCTGACGACAACGCGCTTGTTCCTCAAACGAGTGACCATCATTTCCTTTTTGGCATCGGGCACCAACTTCCTGACATACTTGCGCTTGATCTTTGTGGTGGAGTTGCGTATGATTTTGTCGTTGCGCAGCACCTTGGAGTTGGCCAACTGCTGTTCCAGCTCTTGCTTGCGCTTCGAGCGTGTCATCGTGTTGAGGGCAATGCGATGAGGTTTTGTGTTGGCTTTGGGTTTGCGTTTTACCGAAGGCTGCTTATCTGCTTCGTCCTCGTTCTCATCTTCATCCTCATCCGACTCCTCATTTTCCTCATCTTCATCATCGTCTTTTTCCCGCTCCTCATCTTCTTCCTCCTCTTCATCATCATCGTCTTCTTCTGCTGCTTGTTCTTTTTGTTGCTCCTCTTCGTTGCTGCTACTAGTGCTGCTCTCATCCTGATCTTCATCTTCCTGCTGTTCTTTCTTATCGTTTGTCTTCTCCTTTTCCCTTTCCTTCTCTTTATCGCGCTGCTTCTGCTGTCCCTTGGTCTTGTTTTTGCCTCCTGTATATTGCAATTTATTTTTAGCGTTCTCTTGCTCTTCTTTGCTTCACTCGAGCTGTTGTCGTCATTCTCCGCCTGCTCCTTCTCCTCATCGCTGCTTTCCTCTTGACGCTTTCCCTGACTTTGTTCCTGTTTCCCCTTTACTTGCTCTTTCTCTTTCTCCTCGGCCCTGCGGTTTTTGCTCTTCCGCATCATCAGCGGCTTCTTCTGACGCTCTGTCTTGCGCTTATGCAGTTCCGTAGTATCACTCTCGGAGCTACTGCTTTGCCCCGCTGTTGGCGCTAACCTCGCCGCAATTCTTTGCTCTTGCACCAATCGCTTTTTCTCCCGCTCCGTCTTGCTTAGCTTCTTCTGGGTGCCATTCGTTGTTGTATTGCTGGTCAGTTGCGTCGTCGTTGTCGCTGCAGACTCCACGTCGGGCAACGTCGGCTGACGTTTCAGTATTCGCGCCACCGGTAAATCATCTTCGCTTAATTCTAGCTTGATAGGTGTGGTTGTGGGAGTCATCGGCTTGGTTGGTAGTACCTTGTTGAGCAGTTGCTCAACCAAATTGTTGCAGGTGCTGCCCCAATCGCCAAGCAGACTGTGGCTATTGAAACCCGAGGAAGACGGAGACTCCTCCGGGAGCGGTGTGAAGATCTGTTCCGGCGTGGGCGCCGGCTCCAGCTTGATTTGTATGTGATTGGTCAGCTGGGCGGGCGAGGGAGTCGTAGTAGACGTGGCAGTTGAGTTGGAAGTGCTGGCAACGTTGACGTCTCCTATCGAACTGGTCGTGGAGCTTGCAGGTGCTAGGACAGGCGGGGTAAACGTGAATCCCTTGAGCTCCGCTTTCGTTCGTATTCTCGGCTCCACCTTGGGCACCAACGGTTGCGTCTCTTGCTTGGGTTGCGGACACACAATGATGCTGCTGCCGCTGTTCTCGAGTCGCTGCTTCGCCAGCGCCTGCTCATTGATGGCTATCACAGGCACACTGGCGGCCATAGGCGGTGCAGGAACTGCATCTAGTCGGGACTGCTTGGCTAGCGCTGCGGCTGCCTGCTGGTTGTACTCTTGAAGATGACGCTTTCGTCCGAGATAGTTGGGATTGCTGCTGTTGTGTAGGTTACTGCTGGAGGGGACTGCGATGTTGCTGCTCGAAGGGATTGGAATTGGGTTGGGGCTGCTGCTGCTCACGCTGGCTGTGGTCGTCGCTGTTGCCGTGGGCGGTTTGGGCAGCGCTCTGATACTTGTCTCGGGCGGGAGCTGGGGTCGCTTGGCAAAGGGATTTGTTTCTAACACACTTGGACGCAGTTGCTGCGCTGCCTTGATGAGCAGCGGAGACTCTGTGGAGGCTGCCGAGGCGGAGGTTAGAATTGAAGCATTTGCAGCGGGCGCTTGACGTATCACGGCTGTAGCAGCAGCTGAACTTGTCCCGCTGCCGCCACTACTACTTCCACCGCTGCTCCTGGCAAAGTTGGGCGTAATGTCAAAGCGGGGAAGTCCCAAACCCGTTCCTGGACTAGGCGCCGCCTTGGGTTTGTACTTATACTCCGTGGAGTCGGCAGTCTGTTTCACCGTGCGCATGGACAGATCGAGTGGAGAGTGCGCGAGCGGGGCTTGCTGTATCACGGGAGCCAGTATGGGTTGAGGAACTGTGGGAGGTGGCACCAGCACAGGAGCGGCAGCTGCAGCGGGAACTTGTCGTGATCCGAGCGTCTTTTCGATTATCTTGAGATTACGCTCCTTTTCGCTGATGTTCTGTTTGAGCATGTCATCGATAAGCGCTTTGTAGTTGGGTTTGACGCTGGGTGCGTTGCTTTTCTTTGGGGGCAGCGGCGTCATCTTGGGCTGACAGCAAATGTCCGGACCATGGGGATAAACCTGCAGTGTGGAGTGATTAGCTAAACCACCCGGTGTATTGCCTACACTACTGGCAAGTCCTGGACCTCCTCCAGTACTGCTTAGTCCTCCTCCTCCCCTGCACTGCCTAGTCCAGGTCCTACTCCTCCTGATGGAGGAGGAGTGTGATTGTAGAGCTGCTGTGGAGGCGTGGGCGACGCCACTTGCGCTGCCGCAGGCGAGGGCGTGCCATGATGATAGTATTGCACATAGGAAGCAGGATTGGCGCTGGAACTCGAACTGGCGCTGGCATTAGAGTTGGAACTGGACCGGGGTTGGCTGCTATGCTGTTGCAAGAGCTTGCCATACTTGGTGGGATAACCGTGTGGAGCTGCGGGGGAAGCATCTCGTGAGCTAGCCGCCGCAGTGGGCAACTGATCGGGCTCTACAACTGCGGGCGGATTGTAGGGATTGTGATAGAGCGAGGCACGCGTCAGTCCGGAACTAGATTCGGGCTCCAGTTTGCCATAGCTGGCGAGGGGTTTACTGCTGCTGTAGTAGCTGCCGGACTGACTAACCGATTGACTGCTGCCACTCGTTGGTCTGCTGCCGTAGCCGCCACTCGCTGAACTGCGTCTATAGTCTAGGCTGGGAGCTGGCGCGGATTCGCGCACATACTTTTCGATGGCACTATGCACGGTGCTCTGAAAGTTCTCGGTGCTAAACTGCGGCATCGGCATGTACAGACTCTGATGCTGTTGTGCAGCCCCCGGTGCTGCGCCTTGTGGAGGAGCTGCTTGCCCTGGCAAGCCAGGTGCTGACCCCAATGTGGCTGCAGCACCACGCTGCTCAGTAGGTGGCTCGTAGTGCTGCGGACATTTGCGTGCATAGTTGGGACTTGGCTGTTGCTCGCTAGCGGTGCCCAGCAACGCATTGCTGGGATTCACCACATGATCCAGCAGCTCATAGCGTGTTGCTGTGGCGCTCGAGTGCAACTTGCCACTGGGCGCATACTTTAGGTTATCCTCGTAGTAGCGATGATTGGCTAACGCAGTTGTTCCCAGACCACCAGGTCGCGCTAATCCTGTAGGAGCTCCTGTTCCCCCTGCGACTCTTCCTCCTAGACTAGCAGCTCCTCGCATTCCCCCGGTTTCTCCTAGACCTCCGGCCGCTCGACTAGGTTCCCCTAGACTTCCCCTGATACTTCCTAGACTCTCTGTTCCTCCAACACTACTGCTAGAGCTTATCGCTGTCGTTCTAGGTGGCGCCACCTTGCTGTAGCCATAGCGTGCCATGTGCTGCTCCTCTGGCGACGTCTGCCAATAGCTGTTGCTGTTGTAGTGCTGCGGCGGTGGTTGTTGTGGTGGTTGTCGCTGCACCAAGGTGGACGTCGTGGAAGTTGTGGATGTTGCCCCCGTTGGTGGCGCCTTGTATTGCTGCCAGCTGGCATGAGGCAGCTGTGGTTCATTCGACTTTTTGGCCACAATCAGTTCCCTGTTGGAGGTGTAGTACTGCATATGCGGATCGCCACCAGCTGCACCACTTGCACCACTCGCTGCAGCACCTGTCGGTGGCATTACAGATGCTGCCGCTGCACCACCGCGCACATACGCCGCATGCGACTGTTGGTAACTCGATTGCTGTGGCGGTGGTGGTGGCGGCGGTTGCTGTTGCTGATGGTGGTGTGGGTGGTGCTGCAGATGTTGAGGCTGCTGCTGCTGCGACTGTTGTTGCTGATGGTGCAGTGGCATAGACATGGGCAGGTGGTGTTGATGTGGTGATGGTCCACTCGTTGTTGCCTGTTGTGGCGGTGGTGCAACCGTTGTGGTTGCTGTGGCTGTTGGCGGTGGTGGTTGCTGGTGGTGATGTTGCAGGTGATGATGTACGGCATGCTGTGGATGTGGATGCCCATGGTTATGTCCATGGCCATGGCCGTGTCCATGGGGATGCTGTTGCAGATGCGGTGGCTGCAGCTGGTGGTGGGATTGTGGATGATGATGTGTCTGATATTCGTGATGTCTGTTTGGTTCCATGTTGCCTGCAAAAAAATGAAAGAGAACGTTGAGTAATCTAAGTAAAGTATTAAAAAAGAGTTAACTAGAGCTATATCTGAAGAATTAACAGATTTTGGTCTGTTTTTAAGTAAATTAAATTAAATAATCCAAGAAATATTTGCAAAGCACATTTCTGAGTTAAACAATACAAATAGTCACAGTGATCTTTAATCTTTACTTAACTCATATATGTATATGTTTACACTTTCAAATAAACCCGAGATAACAGTGGGTGATAAATATATTTGTAAATGAACTAAGTGATAAGCAAACAATTCAAAAAAAAAAAAAAAAATGGAAAGTAAAGTGTCTAGACTTTGTTGAGAAATGCAGAAAATAATAAAATCATTAGATTCACAAATAAATAGTGAATCATTAAACAAACTTTGCGATAAGAAAACTATAACTAGAATTGGATAATAATTATTAAATAAATTTGAGGCTTTTAGATTCCCAAATAGATAAATTTAGAAATCTTTGATCCAAAGACAAAAACCATAATATAAATTACCACTTCATTAAGCTTTGAAAACTAACTTTAACCTCAAAACTTACTGATATAACATTAAAACAAGTAAGAAAGTTACAGTCGAGTGTGCTCGACTGTGAGATACCCGCTACCCATTTTTAATAAGGGCAAAATATTGCGGTATTAATTTCAAAATATACCGAAAATACTTAAAAATTCTAAAAATATACCAGATGGTATGTTTGGTATATCGAAATATATACCATATACGGCACAATATACCAGATTGTCGGCCAAAGCAACTCAGACCCCTAGTAAGTAGGCGTTTCTGCCCATACAAAAGTATTTCTTTAATAACTTCCAAAATTTTTATCTGATCGCAACCATTTTCAGGAATTATAACTACTATAGTAATTAAAGTATACACCAAAATTCGCAACTCTAGCTTTAAATTTACGCTTGTTATTCGATTTTTTTGATTTGTGGGGGCGGAAGTGGGCGTGGCAAAATTTTGAAACAAACTTGATCTGCGTCCAAACATAACAAATGCTGTCGAAAAAAAATTATAGCTCTATCTCTTATAGTCTCTGAAATCTAGGTGTTCATACGGACAGACGGACGGACGGACAGACGGACAGACGGACATGGCTATATCGTCTCGGCTGTTGACGCTGATCAAGAATATATATACTTTATAGGGTCTGAGATGCCTCGTTCTACCTGTTACATACATTTCCTGTCGGCACAAAGTTATAATACCCTTCTACCCCTTGGGTAGCGGGTATAATAAATTAACGTATCGAAATCTAAAATGGTAATAATTATATACGTAGTCTATAATTCTACAAATTTCGTATGCTACACATTTACACTTTTAATCAACAGCTTGAGTATTTATTTCTCCCATAAGAACGCTTAACAATCAAAACAGTTTTAACCTCAAAATTAAAGCTAACCTCAATAAATCCAAATGCACATCTAAAATACCAAATAGCTGCAGGCATATTTCTGCTATAATCACACATTTATTAAGCATAAAACAAGTTTTCCGACTGCAAGCTATAATTAGCAAATATTAGCACATTATATAATCGCATTTAATTGATTCCAGACTTGAATAGCTAATTCCTAATAGCGAATAAAACCGTTAAGCTCTAGAATATATTGTTCGATAACTTTATATCTTTTCGCGAATTAAATAAAACACAATTTGATGAAATGAATTTAACAAAGAAACGTGATGGAAAAAGTCTCTAAATTGCTCTCGTTCAGTTCAATGGCTTTTTGTAGAACATTACCCCGAAAAAAAAGATGTATTTTAAGTAATTTATATAACCCGACAAAAGATGTACCCATCTACATATATACATATATATATATATATATATATAAATACTTATGTAGAATACGTATGTACATATGCACGAGGAACCCCTATAAAAAGTTAAAACATTTTCATAATTATGAATCGTTTCTATTTGAACCAGCAGAAAATTTCAAATATACATAGTTTTTTTTCGAAATGTAAAAATGTTTAATGTTCTTTGATAAGGGATAAGATGTCGCAAGTGACTTGAGTTGACTTGGGTTTGGGATTACAAATGTGTATGCAGAAGGCTAAGAGATAAGCACAAATACGATCCATTTTAGTTCTACGGCATTTCGAGTTTCAGGTGGAGGAACAATACAAAAATAAGTAAATATAAAAAAATGGGAGCAGTTCCCTATACAATGAACAACTCACGTGTTGCTGATAAAACTATCAAAAATGTAAACAAAACTTGAATAGCATATACAAACACACAGATACAAATATTTTCGTAGCACACACAGATACAAACATTCGTACACAGATAATCACACTCTAAACACACACACACACACACACACACACCCTCACGACCTCGCAATCATTTCGCAATATAAACAAAAATAAATAGAGAAACACGAAAAACAAAAACTAGAAAATATTTCTGTTGAAATTTTTTTTTTCACATTGCCATTTTGTTTATAAACTTTTTAATGATTTGTTATACATATGAAATTTTGCCCCTTTTGCTTTTGCTGCTGTTATTTGTCATATAATTTATGCCAACTATTTTTAACATTTTCATTTGTTGTTGTTGGTTGGTTTTGTGTGGGCGTGTTCGACATGGTTAATTGCCATTTGTTTATATCTGCCAGTTGAAAGCTTGACGTTCTCATTTATTGTTGCAATCTATCAATATTAATAAATGAAAAGCCGCAAAGCATAAAAATATTTTGAAGGTTTTTCAATGCTTATTAAATTAAACGCACTTCAATTGCTTGTTTATTGTTATTAAGGAGAATAATGGATGTAATTACTCTTTAGCAAAAAAAGAATTTAAAATTATTTGAGTTATTATTAACTAGAATTTCATAAAATCGGGTGCTTAGCTTCGTGCTTCTAACTTATTTCAATTCTAAGTTTTCTTAGTAAACTAGAAAAACTATTTTGAAATCTTCAGGGGAATTTTGAAAGATACAATTTTGACAATCGAATCATGTTTATTATTTCATAGAGGAATTCGCCAACGCATTCTGAGAGATTCTAAGAATTTGTTTAATAAACACAGTATATTGTGTAGAAAACATGTATATAAAGAGTACTTAAAACATTTATTAACTGTCTGTAGTATATCTTCAAGATATTTGCTTTTCTGTATTTACAAATTTTTCTTTGACTCTTAATACCCAAAGAGCAACTAAAGAAAATCTATTTTCCTTTATCGTACTTATTTCATAAGAATCTTTATAATGGTTTATTTATATTTAAAAACAATTAACTATTTATTTATATGCCGTACTTTATATTGGTTTGATTAGATGGGAAATAAAGATAATCATTTAGCTAATATAATAATATGTTTATTTATTGAAGCACTTCAACTGTTATGTCATATGAATTTTGTTGTCTCTTATCTTCTTTTTATGTATTATTAATATTTATTGTGTATTTATAATCTTTTCTATAGTATGAATACATTGATTGCTCCATTGCATTTAATATGTATAAGAATATTAATCAATTGTATTCTTTGGAAAAATAATTCCTTTATTAACCTGAAAACCAAACGATAAACTTTCTTAGCACATTCTGAATTATTCAAATTTCGAATATCGCATTAAATGCATTATTGAGTTCGTCATTTAAATACCAACAACAGGTTTTTGTCAATATTATTGTTGGAGTTTATCTATAAATAAATCTATGCAAATTTGTAGCATTTTATTTACGTAATGCCGTTAACTGGCTAAACAATAATTCCTTATTTGACCATGTCTTCCTCTATTCATTCAGTTAAAAGATATAAAACTTGTTAAATACGCTTATTAATGACCGTGCTAGCCATTTTGATGTTCGCAGACATTTCAATTGATTTTTAGTGCGAGCAAAAAGCAAATATTTAATTTATAATCAAAGAGAAATAAGTAAATGAAGGTGATGAAGAAAAAGCACAAAATTCGTTGGCCCCAAAAACAAAAATTCAAAGCGCAGCGCAGCACAGTCGGAGATGAAGAAGAAGCAGACGACGGCGATGGCTGTGCTGGGCCGTAGATTGTAGAGGTCAAGGCTAAATGTATTTATGTGCACACGTGTGTGTGTGAGTGAGTGTGTGCTGCTAGTGAAAAAGTGCAAATAAATTGTGACGCATTTTTATTTGTTATTGCAAATGATATAAAAGTATGCACAAACATACACTACACACACACACACACACCCTCATATACTTAGACATGCCCCATGCGAGGGGAATGTGTGAAAGAGGCGGCGCGACGAGTCGCGAAATGCAAACGAAACGAAATGAAATGAAACGGAACGAAACGGAACGAAACGATACGAAACGAAGCCGCACAACACACACAATACAAAGCAACGACGTAAGAGCACAACGAACTTTTGCGAAATGTGAAATTATAAAACAAAAGCGGCAGCAACACAACAACAATAACTGCGAAATTAAAATGCTAAATAAATGCTATAATAAAAATATATAAAATTTTTAACAAGCGCCAATCACTGCCAACTATCAATTTACCAGTTTGTTTGTTTGTTGTTTCTGCCATTTCTTGTTTTGTTTTCTTTTTTTGCTCTATCTCTCTCTCTCTGTCTGTCGCTTTTATAAACTCCAGCGGGCATTCCAACTGGAAAAAGGCGAAGGCCATTTGGAATAAATGCACATGTTTAATGCAGTTGCGAAAACGAATTGTAAATGCATAAAACCAAATTCAAATTCAATTACGCGTATAAAAGTGAAATTTCGCATTTAATGAAACTTCAATGACCTTGACAAAACGTAAATAAAAAAGCAATTCCCACGATAAGCGATAATGATGACGAAACGCTTTTTACAGACTCTTTATCGATTAATTCTATTCATGACAATTCACTTTGTCTAATAAGAATCCAACATTTCAGATCGTCGCTTTATAAACTGAGATAACATATCATAACTGACTTGAAATCTGACTCAAGAAATATGGTTGTGATAAGAGCAAAGCAAACTAAGAGATATGTTTAATCTTTTTCATAATGTCCTTGACTATATGAGCAAACTTGACGAAACTATTATTCTTGAAATAAACAAAGTTTAAATTGTTGAAAAATTGATTAAAACTGTTATAATAAAAAACCTTTTTATAAATGTATGTATATATAAATAACTATGATATGAATAACCTTGAGGTTAAATTATTAACTCTTGCAAATAACAATCTTAATGGAACATTCAATGACTCATGACTTTCTATTGAATAACTTAAAATAACAATAAGGGTGCAGCGTTGTTGCTTTCTTGGAATATAATTAATTGAAGAGAAATTCTTTGAATCATTTCAAATATTTATTTACTTCATAATAAGCTAAGGCACACAATAAACCCAAAACTTTACTGGCATTAATTAGCTACAAATTGGACTCCACAAGTCCCAGCAAAAATTTGAAATATAAATTAATCAACTTTATGATCTATTATCTCCGCCAATTTTAACGCAAATGCTCGAGAACAGTATGAATTTAAGAATATTTTTTTCATGCTAATGTTGTTGAACTTGTTATTCACAACCAGGAAACAGCCGAAGACTATAATTCATTTAATAAATCGATGGTTCAAAGAAAAAGAAAGAGGCTAACAAAAAAGTATTTTCTTTGTTCAAAAGTGAACTCACAAATGCTGGAATCAACAGAAATAAAATTAAAATAAACAAGAAGGAAAAAATTAATATTTGAAAATTGCCGTATATTGAATGTTAAAAAAGTGAAAGCTAACAATAAGTTGGCAACAACCTTATCAGATTATCATGAGAGCCAAATGTAGTACGTACTTTGGAATTTAAACTAGAACATTGCACAAGTATGTGAGTAATAGACTACTTATGTATGACAACAATTGATAACCACATTTGCTTACAATAGATAAGAAAAAGAAGCTCCCAAGGATAGTCGCTATCTAATTAGTGATTAGTGCCACTTGAGAGAGATAACTTCATTTAAGAAATTGATTGATTATTAAGACGAATGAGCATTTGTATTGTAACTAAGATATTTATTGATTGTGCTTTGGGCGATGACAGTTAAGTAGTTACGTAGTTCTCAATGACTAAGCAATATTTATGCCATCTCAATGGAAATTTACAATTTACATACATAATGTATTCGTAGCATTCGTGTATTGGCATACACATGTGTAAACATATTTCATTTATAAATAGACCTCCAAAAGAAAATGCGTGCAAATTGTTTGATAAAAAAGTTTCTTAAAAGCCCACAACAACATGAATAAGAGCAAACCACAACAACAACAACAAAGGCAAACAGCGAATTTTTGTAATGCCGAACACGACGACGAAAACGACAACGAAATCGGGGCGAAACGATCCGAGCCGAAACCAAGTCAATGACGACGAGAAGGAGGAGACTAACGATCGCCAGCCGAAGCTACATTTGTTTTTCTTTTTATGTTTTGTGTTCTGTTTTTTTTTTTGATTTTTTTGTTTTTGCTTATTCGCCTTTGGGGGCCAACGGCACATGAACGGAACAAAACGAAACGTTAGCGCAGTCGCGGTCGACGTCGACGTCGACAGAGCCTCTGCCGTCCGTTGATGTCGCAGTAGTAGCTGTAGAATTTATGTCGCCGTCGTTGAGGCGCGCAAAATGTTGTAATACACAAAGTTGACGAACGAACGAGCGAGAGATACAGTGAGAGAGGGCAAGAGCTGCAAGCATACTTTGTACAGATGTGGTCTGGTAATGTTCTTTGCTCTTTATCTCTCCTTCTCGCACTTTTTTTGTTTGTCTTATTAACTTCTTAGCACTTCAGTGCTTTGCATACCCTTTCATTTTTAAAAGTTGCGTAATTTTGTCAGATCGATGAAAGGTATAGTATAACAAGCTTATTTAACTTCTCCTGAATAAAAATTTCGTATTCAGATAAAAATATTAAAGAAGATCAGTCATTCAAATAAATTTATGAAATATTATACTACTACATAAAAATATAAACAATGCTAAACAAAAGTTCATAATTTAAATTTATCTCGATCAAATTGGAAAGAGTATCAAGTCTGTGGCATTCCTTCAAACGTCTTTATTGTTTGTGTTAAGCGTGTAAAGATGATGACAAAATCAAATAGCTTCAGCAGCAGCAACAAAAACAACAACAGCAAGCAGAACGAGGCAATTTAAGATAACAATGTCAACGACTGTGTTGTTGTGACGCCCCCTCTCCGACCCAAAAGCTCAGCACTTGCGCACGACTGCGACGCGACGTAACGTGCACACACGTTTTGATTTCGTTCAATATGCAAGAATGAGAAAAACAGTCAGACAGAGTTGAGAGGGAGAGCGAGACGAGACGAGAGATCAACGAATTTGTCGTTTTGTGTTGTTGTTAATTTTATTTCAATTTATTAGCATTTATTGTAGTTGCTGTTGCTGTTGGTTTTTCATTGCCGCCTCATGCAAACTTTTCTGGCATTTTGCTTTGAAGTAATTTGTCATAAAATGATTTAATTGCTCAAATTATGAGTTGTGAAATTGTGTAGAAAAAGGATGACAAGCGAAAGAAACGAAAAGCGGAATGCGCAACACACGAGATATGACAACAAAAGATGGCCAAACTGTATTGCGAAACTAATCAATAAATAAAAATAACAACACAAACTGCGATATCCGTCTTAAGAGACTAGCTTATACAAAGATAACGTTTAGATGGATTGGCCAGATAAAGTGAAGGTAGTGTAATTGAAGAAGAGGAAGAAGCATTTTGAACAATAGAAGAGAAAGTAAGAGAACGGTTTGCTCTTCTTTTGTTATAAATCAAAAGAAATTTGATTATAACAGAATCGTGTTTTAAGTTGAAAGAGCAGATATAAAGATAACGTAAGAAATTGGGAACAAGATGTGACATGAAGTCAAGTGAAAGTTTAAATTTAGAGAGCATTTAAAAATGTACAAAGAATAAACTGATAATCGAATAGAATTTTAACTGTTCTCTAATAGTACGATAAACAAGTAGGAAAGCTACAGTCGAGTGTACTCGACTGTGAGATACCCGCTACCCATTTTGAATAAAAGCAATATATTTTGCGATATTATTCTAAAAATATACCGAATATACTGCAAAAATACTAAAAATATACCAAATTGTATATGTGGTATATCGATATAGTACCGCATTCAAAATATACCATAGACGGCTCAATACACCAGATTGTCAGCCAAAGCAACTCAGACCCCTAGTAAGTAGGCGTTTTTGCCCATACAAAAGTATTTCTTTAATAACTTCGACAATTCGATTCGATTTTCTTGATTTGCGGGGGCTGAAGTGGGCGTGGCAAAAATTTGAAACAAACTTGATCTGCGTGCAAACATAACAAATGCTGTCAAAAAAAAATTATAGCTCTATTTCTTATAGTCTCTGAGATCTAGGTGTTCATACGGACGGACGGACATGGCTAGATCGTCTCGGCTGTTGACGCTGATCAAGAATATATATACTTTGTAGGGTCGGAGATGCCTCCTTCTACCTGTTACATACATTTCCTGTCGGCACAAAGTTATAATACCCTTCTAAAAAGAAATTAAATATCGAGACGTTTAACTTTATAGACATGCCTGATCCAATAAGGAAAATCTAAACAATAAAGTAACTATTGCCAAGTATTAAGCAATAAAAGTATCAATTATGAAAGAATTAATAAGCTTTTAATGTTGTAATAAGGAAGACATTAATCAACGCGCAAAACAAGAATTGTTAGAAATCATTTAAACTACCTGTTAAAAATGATTTGAATTAGCTTTGCTGTTCGTTAGCCCATTTCTATAACGGAACCCATTAAATTATTAACCATGAAATGTTGAGTAATACTGTTTGGAATCAAAACATTTTTTCGCTTGGTCTCGCCTGATATTTCACACTTGCTCAATAAAACAGAATGCTATTATATAGTATTTACATGGTATTTGTATAATAATTGAGGACCAACATTAATAACAGCAGCAAAACGCATGTGACACAAATTCCATTTTCATTTAGCATTCACTACTCCAATTTTCCACATTAATGTTTGTACATATTTCCCGTATTTTGTGCTCTGTATTATTACTGTGCTCATTTTTTTCCGTTCTGCTTTATACATACGACGTCGGCTAATCATGGAAAATTATGAAATTGTTGCTGCACATTGAAATGAAGAAAAACTAAATGACCTGATGAGAATTTGTTCTTGTGGAACGGATAATGACCAGAGACGAGAATTATAATATTTTGTAGGCGTAACCAGACAAATTGCTTTGTGGAATAGAACATTTGTATTAGATTGGAAACCCGATATCATGTCAAGTGGAAGCACAAGAAATCTAATTGCAAGTGAATGGAGCACAAAGAAAGCAAGCGAAAAGAAGAAAGAGGGAAAGCTTTATAATTGAAGCTTTGTATATTTTGTAATAATTTCATAAGCTAAGAATTGTTTTATTTTTTTTTGCTGATACCCAAAAGATTAACAAAGTTTCTGGTCAAGCTTCTATATGTGTTTTATGGTTTCGCAGAAAAATCGTTTATAATTTTAATTAATTTAGCCAAAAGTTCATTGCCATTTGCGATCGAATTCCGCTACATCGGTGTTACTTTTATCATTCTTAACTTTTAGCTCAGATTCGATGACAAATTTGAAATGTTTTTCCTTTTATTTCATTCGGTGTAGACAATTTGTGAATGATTCATTGAGAATGTTTATGAATATAATAATATATATTTGCGTCAAATTGAAAAACCCGAGTTGTTTTCTGTCAAGTCAGCTAGCAACACAGTTGAAAATTGAAGGGTGTATAATAAACACAAATACAAACACATAAACACACGTGTGTCTGGGTAATACTCTAAAAATAAACGTTCGTTGGTAAATAAAAGTTGCAAAAAGGCTAAAACGGGCCAAGACAAATGTGTGCATGTGTTGGTAGCAAAGCACAACAAAAAAAAAAAAAAAATAAATTTCAAATGATTACTGCTGTTATTTGTGTGGAAACCTTTTTATGAACTGCGAGCGACAGTTAAAATGAGGCAGCAGAATTACTAAGTAAAAAAAATATATATATATAAGAGAAAGACATTTCCAATGGGGAATGTTGTTAACCTGTAACTTTGCTTTGTATAATGAAAAGGTCATTCTATTAATAAATCATGATTTCAAGTGATGATATCTATATACCATAAAGTTTTTAGAATGAGAGGTTCACCACTTAAGTGAGTTGAAAATTGATTAATATTTATAAGAATAAATTTTACTTGGTTCCACAACTACTTTCTATAATTTGAATATTAAAAGTTCTCCTAAACAGCTTTAGCTCAATTAAGGGAAAGTTTTCTATAATTATATTTTATTATAATTTTCAAAGTACTGAATTTAATTTAATTTTAAGTAAAGTGAAAAAGTTCTTAACTCAAACCTTCCCAAACAAGTTTCCTAAATAAACTATCAACAGTCGAGACATATTTTTTCCATTAAGAAACATATTCTTAATTATTCTTTGTTGCCATAACATCCCTTTAAGAGGTTACTCAAGTTTACTTAAAAGCAAACAAAAAATTTGATAAACCGCCGCTATTGAGTTTGAAAGCTTAATAAGCCACATTTAACCAGAAATGAAGAGCTCAAACAAAAGATGAAATAATCGGCTTATAAGTGATTGAAAACGAAGCTTTAATGCTATAAAATTAAATGAAATTCGTGCCTGCCTGCCAGCCTGATGCCTGAAAAACTCATAGCAGAGACCCCATGCCGGGAGTTCAGCATACAACAACCCTTCATTATGGCAGTTGAATGCGGTCTCTCAACAGGTATTTCAACCCCAAGTTGCACTATAAGTGAACTTAACCTGCATACGTAAATATGTATATGTGTGTATCTGTGTGGTATGAGAGTTTAAGTTTGTTGCCAACTCATGATATAGGCAAACAGTTCTTCGGTTCTATTTTGTTTCGAAATAAACCGGTTGCCGGAACGTTGTGAGCGCTTTAACAAGGCAGCAGCAGCGAAGAATAGCAACAACAACAGATAAATACAACTAGAGAAACCGTTTAAGCGCACACAATAGCTACAGATACAAACTAAGATACAGATACACACCTATAGATACAGGCTACAGAGCTAAAGATACATTTGTATAAGTATAACTAAATGAAATACAACAGAAAAAAAAAGACCTCACTAATTATCAACCTCAACGAATCGCGCACAGCTGTACAACAAAATCTACAACAATATTCTCCATTCCGAGTTCTCACTTCTCACTTTTTGTGGACAGCAAACAAACAACAAATCACACACACACACACACACACACACACACACATACACATGAAGAGCTTGGGCAAACACTGTCAGCAGTTTGTGTTATTGTTTTTTGTTATCAGCTCTTTAAAGTGTTGGCTGATTTCGGTTTTTAGATTAAAAATATTTAAAAAACAAAAAACGACATCTAATGTGGCATTTGCTCTCTATTTACAGTTTTCTCTCTTTCTCTCTTTGTGTCTATCCTTCTCTTTTTTTCTGGGATTGAGTAATTTATGAATCGAGAATAAAAGTAGAAAAAAGCAAATGTGATAAGCAATTGGAAACTAAAAACGTGACTTCGACTTTAGCAAATAAAAAATAATAATAAAGGAAAGCAAATAAATAGATATTGAGGTGAAATGCTTGCTTAATTAGGCATGAAATGTTTAGCTGTTGCTGCGGCTGAGATATAAACAATTAAAAACGTTGAATCTATTGATAGAGCATAAAAAAAGAGTTACTTTTATTATGTTTATGAAATCGGTGAGAATCTCTCAAGAATATATGTACGTTTTAGTTGGGGAACCTTTTCTACATAAACAAAAGTTTTAAATCTTAAATAGATCAATTAATAAATTTAGTTATGTAAAGAACTCTAAACAAAAAAAACAACATTTATTCTTTTTCATTTATAATATTTTATTAATTCAAGTAATTTTGTGAAAGAAACCGGAATACTTTGAAGAATTGATTTTTTCCACCCACAAACATATCAATATTAAAATATTTGATGTAGAGCAAAACTTGTTTAGCTACAAAATCCCAACCACAATTTATTATGTATTATTATTCTATAAGTTTAATACTTTTGATAAAAATAAAAGTGATTATTTTTTTACAGATAACGGATATTAACAAAAGCAAACGTTTTATACAGGCCATCGGCTCTAAAGCTATGTAATTCTCCACTTTAAAATATAGAAAACAAAACCAAATTCCTTCATTTAAACTGGTTCAATAACTCCACTGATTATAATTTGATAACTATTAGCACAATTTGAACTCGCTTTAGGACTTAGAACAGCCCAAAGTAAAACTGTAATTCAAAGGCAATTGGATACCACTTAAATAAATTGATTTACTATATTTATCTGCTCGATTTTTGTGATTTAAGAGCTCAAACCCATTAAAATCGACACAGAAATTGGAAAAAGAACAAAGCGTAAGTGTTTATGCTGATATGCTATACATGAAAAAGAAAAAACAAGAAACAAAAGGAACTGTGAAACTTCACTAGAAAACCAGAAACAAAGCCCAAAGTTGTCTGCCGATGCTGCGCATTTTTATTGTTCGTGAATCATATAAGATGAATCAGTTTTAGCATTTTAGGTTATTTAAAATCCAACAAACCAGAAAAAATGTTTAAAATATGTAATATCTAATTTAATTTGAATTATATAAACTTTTTTGCAATTTATATCCAAAAATATTTACTCTTGATGAAAATATATTTATTCGATAAATGTTTTTAATTCGGTATATTGTAATCTTAAATACTCATTAAAATTAACTCTCTAAATTGAGTACAAGCTATACAATACTATTTATAAAGCGCTATAACCACAACCACATACAGGGTTTTACCCATTAATCCTCGAACTAAAGTTAACAATCAATCATGTAATAATATTAACAATATTTTACCTTATCTAACATAAAAAACAAGCTACAAAATTCTTCAATAGAATCGTTCAAGTTATGCAAAGCTTTGAAAAGATGTCGTTCCCACGATGCTGTTTATGTAATCTTAAAATTTTAACGTTTGTCATGCAATTAGTAGATACGATTCATATTTATAAATGTTAACGTGCTCAACGGGTTAAATATATTTAGAATTCGAAAGAGATTTAAACAAAAATATGCAAGCCATGCTTAATAACATAATTTTAAAAACTTTTACGATGACAACTTTCACAGTTACATTTTTATTTTTGTTTTGGGGAGTTCTTGAAAAGTTGCTGCAACATGTGTTGTGTAGTTTGGTCTGATTTAAAGCCGAAAAAGAGCAACCGAAAAAAATATTAAGCTCAAATAACGGTAAATAAAGCCACCTGTGGCCATATACAGCATACGCACATACACACACAATCACACAGACGTAAAACTGACAGTCACAAGCTTACGTTCATTCCATTTCGTTTCTCTCGCTCTCTCTGTCTATATCTTTACTGTCTGTCTGTGTCTGTCCCTCTCACACGCGTTTGGAGTCGACAATAGGCAAAGAGCTTTAATTAAAGCGCGCCCTCATTAGATTTGCACAAAACATTTTTTATGTTTGCATAATTTAAAGTGAAACGTGTTCAAAATTCATTTAAAACCAAATAAAAGCACATGGAGTGAAGGAAAAAAAAACATAATAAAAAAAAAAATTCAAAATGAACAACAACACTCACCTGCAATAATTTAAATAAAAAAACGCAGCAGCGTGCGCTTTGGCCAGAGAGCCCTTGAAAAAATTGTATGTTCAATTGTTGTGCCGGACGCTGTGGCTGCCTTTGTTGCTGCCCCTCTTGAGGCTTGGGGCGCTGCTGTTGCTGCGCTGTTTTTGTCGCGTGTGTGCGTGTGACGTTGACACCCACACACACACGTGTATTTGCCTTTTGTTGCGCTCTTTTGAAGCTTTTTTTCTTTTTGTATTTGTCACAAGACTTTTACTATTATTTCACGTTGTAGTTTTGCCGGGGTCTCCAAAGACTTCTGCTGCTGTTGTTGTAATTCCTTTAAACATTGCTTTTCACTTTACTTTTTTTTCTTTTTTAGCTCACACAGTTTGCAGAGCTAAGACCACAAATACATAGACGACAAACACGCACACATATACGCTGATGAAACACGTACAAAATTTCTCGCGCAGCAACTTTTTAGTTGTTTTTGTTGTTTCTTTCTACATTCATATAAGTATATGTATATGCTTTGTATGTATGTATGTATGAGAAACCAGTATTTGCCTTCTTCTTTCACTTATTTCAAGAAATTGTTGAATAACGGTTTCGAATTGGTATTGCGTGCTTTTCTCGTTGTTGTTGCTGTTGTTTTATTAAATTTCACTTTGCTTTCTCGTGCTGCTGCGTTTGTATTTCTTGTTGTTGTTACCACTGAGCACATAGTTGTTGTTACCCACACATTGACAGAGACACTGGACTGGCACACGCACTGTGCAAAATGCAGGCTGTTTAGTATTTTTGTTGTTGTATGTGAAATTTTAGCCCTGATAAACCTGTCCTGCTGCCTCTGCTGCAGCAGCGTCTACGTCGACGTCGCCGCGCGGCGTCTGCTGTTTCTTCTTGCACATTTGCTTCACTTTACATAGCACACACACCACAGCTATTGAGAAGAATATACGAAGAGAGGAGGGTTTAATATTAAACACACTTTTGCATTTATTCAATTTTATATTTGTTTTGCACGAAATTCAGTTTGCATTTTATATATATTTGTATTTATATGAAAAAAGCAGGCAAATAGCCAGCAACAACAACATAATCATCATCATCATGATCATCAGATGCAGGCGTGTGTATAGTATAATTAACGACGACGCAAATATTCCAAAAAAGTATGTTGTTTCGCTGTTGTTGTTTTAAGCAACGTTCATTGCCATTCACACACACACACACGCATACAGTCAGTAAACACACACTGTAGCAACGCTGCTGCTTCTTCTTCGCCGTTATGTAGGGACGTCAACTGCGCTGCCGCTGTCGTCTAGCAGGGGGGGGCAACGACAACGTTTCGTTTCATTTCAAGGGAACTTCATTTCTATACTTTAAGCGCCCCCCGCAGCCGAAGAAGAAGCAGCAGCGTCTTGCAAACGAAACAAAGAAAATTTCACTTGTCTCGCGCCACAACAACAATAAATACACACACACACGCATACAGACACAGACACTCACACACATACGTTGCGCTTTTGAATGTCAAAATTCAAATTTTTGTTGTTTAAAAGACATTTGATTTAAGTCATTTACACACACAAATAGACTGACACAATTACAAAAGTTTTCTACTTTTTTTGTGGAGACTTCTTTTTTTCACAGATACATTGAAACATTATTATTATAATACACTTCACTACACACAACACTACGCCTAGTTGTTGTTGCTGCTGCTGCTGTTGCTTGCTTTGCTGTTTCTTGTTGTTGTTGGCCTACTTTGTGTGTGGGGAATTTTCGTTGTTGTTGTTGTTGTTGTTGTTGCTCAGCTTCTCCTTTTGCAGCTAAAGAGACGCAGCAGAGAAGAGACTGCTGCTGCTACGACGTCGTTGTTGAAAAATTTCACACGCGCCGTTTTTTCTGCCTTTTTTACGTAAAAAAAGAAACTTTTTACGAAATTGCCATTGAATTTCGATTGCACTTGCACACACTTAAAAATTGGTTACTAATTATTTACGTATTTATATATATGTTGCATTAAATTATGTGTGTGTAGATATATAATCGTTTTTGCTTATATATATATATATTATGTATATATTTGATTTTGTTATAAAAAGAAATCACTACTACTTCAAAAAACGAGAGAGACGAAGACGAACGAACGTATGAAGAATGAATGACTGAGGAAAGTGACTACAAAAATACGCTGAACTGCCAACTGGTTCGCGTTTAATACGCGCTGCCATCACAAGCAAATACAATGAACTAAAAATGGCCAGGTTGTCAAAAAAACCCAAAATATCGCATCGTCTATCGCACGACAACAAAACAGTGCTATCGATAGCTTTTAACAGCGCTGTTGCTTACCGGTTCGTATGCGCGAAGAAAATTTTGCTGTTAGCGTGTCCTCTGTTAAAATCAGCTGTTACAGCTGTTAGTAAAATTGTTTACATTCGGAGGCAAAACAAATGGCCGCTAGGTATTTCCATATGGGTTACAGACGGTCTCACTAAATAGTATGTACTTGTGGGAGCGCCTATAAAAGCAACGAGTACTGCGTTGTACGTGTTTTAGTTAACAAAATTTAGCCGCATTAAAAGCGACAGCGCGTGAAATATTCTAGTGCTTATAGATTGATTACATTTCAACAAATTCTGGTTATCAAAAAATATTCAGGCAATAAAATGGCTGAACGCGATGCCGCATCGAACCAACTCCTTGACTATAAGAACAATCTGAAGGTGAGTTGCACAAATGAAGCGGGGCCCCGTTAAAACAAACAAGAACAAATTCCAAAGAAAGGCAAGACGCAAAACTCAAAACGTACAGCACACCCGTTTTTAATGCAAAATTAGAATTAATTTATTCAAATGCCATAACAACAATAATGAAGCGACATTATGCCAAAATAGCCGCTTGCAAAACAAAACTGCAGCAGCAGCGCAGTCGACGCCGGATAACATACAAGAAGAAGAGTAGCAAGAGAGGCAAAGTTCAACAACGTTGTTGTTTTGTGTTGAGTAAGGCAAGAGTATTGTGCTCTCTCTCTAGCACTCTCGCAAATCAACTCACACACTCTCCTAACCTTTCACTTGACGCTGCCTCTCTTTTGCATTTGGCTTAAAAACCCCCAAAAACTAATCGTTATCGTTATCACTTTAATGCTTGATAAGCCTTATCACATTTGACTTTGTTAAATTTAGCACCTAATCCAAAGGGCTAAGAGGCACATATATTTCCTATATATTTACGTTTCTGTGTAAAATCTATTATTTCTTTATTTGACACCAATTTTTGCTTCTATTCAGGTTTTCATTATTTGCTTCAAGAAAGATTTACGAGTTTGCTGAATTTATTCATTAGCATATATTTCACATAATATAATCGCACTTGCTCCATATTATTTGAGTCATTTCCCCCTTTATATCTCGTTCCATTTCCGTATCTCGTTTTATTGTCAGTTAATCTTCAGATAAGACAAATTAATTTAACAAGTGCACTTTGTGAAATGAAACTTGCCACCTTAGGTGGCAAAGCCAGCTTAATCAGCAATTTAGATATAGGTTTCTAATGACATTGTCAGAACCTTGAGTAAACTGCACTTAGGATATTAAAAAAAAAGAATAATACACACTCTAATACATTAAATATTTCTGCTTGATTTCACACGCAATAGTTTTTAAAAATTACTCAATGCATAATTGTTGCTAAACAATTATAAACAAAGACGTGCCAAAGTCGGCTTTCGAGCGGGGCCTAGCTTTATTTATTTATTATTTAATACCCGGCACCTTTTGCTTAGAAGGTTATTATTACATAGTGAGAAGTACTTTAAAACCTAAATCTCAAAATTTTATCGGAAATTGAATTGTAAAATAATAGTGCTTAGTTATTTCTTAATGAAAAAATTTTCAAAATTCCTGGAAAAGAATTATCGAATTTAATTTAGAACTTTAGAATGTTTTTTTTTTTTTAATTTTTGAAATTTTAAAAATTCTTTAATAACCCAATAATTGAAATTATAAAAGCAAAGATTATTTTTATTTTGTTTATTACTTTATGATAATAATTTTCAAAACTGTTTTTCAAATTTCAAATTTTTCTTATTTAGTTTGAAATTCTGTGAATTATTAGAAATTATTTAAAACCAATTCACTTTGTCTTAAAATCAGATATTACATAGGAACATTAAAACCTTTCACCTTTTCTGCTAGATCGTAAATATGTTATTGTAGATAATGAATATTATTCAAAAGACATTTGATCAGTCTCTTTTATTTTGTTCTTTATTTTTTTTTAAATTTTATTATCGAGTATATTTTAGTCCACCACAAAATCAACTCCTGTCCCTGCTAGGTTGGTTCACAATTTATTTGTTTGCTATTTAGCTGGATGTCAATGCACCTTGGAGTTGCATAAACTGGTTGCAAGCACTCTTGGCGTCGATCGATGCCGTTGAACTCGCCACGCATGCGCCCCAAACAAGTTCAATCGGCGAGTTGCAAGTGGGATGGCAGAGGCAGAGCTTTGGGTGGGGAGGGGAGAGGAACTAACTGCGTTAACTTATATTGTGTCTGCGTGGCACAATCAGTTTTGTTGGTTGCACATTTGGTTATGCAATGCTGTTGGCACTCGCCTGCTAAATTCAGTACGAATTTTAGTCGCTGTTGTTGTTGTTGTTGTATGTGAGAATATGTTTCGAAATCGCAACAGTGGAAGTGACCCAGAAAAAAAGAGGTGTTCGTTCGTGTTGTTCCGTTGCATGACCTTCTATAGAAACTAAGCAGCCAACTCGAAACTGCATTTTGTCAGGCATCAATGCGGTCTTGCCTTTGTTTCTAGCCCCCCGTTCTCTCCTTCTCTCTATATATACGGCTATTGCCCAGTTCTCTGTGCATCGGAATGCCCAAAATACGAAATATTTCACTAACTAGACGATAAACATATCCAAACAAACACATGTTAGAGAATTGCATCAAAATTATTTATTTGCATTCTAAATGTTTGACGAATTCTTGACAAATGACGGGGATTTCTTAAAAAGAAAAAATCTCTTTAAGTTTTAGACACTAAAATTCATTTAAGTTACAAGGATTTGTATTGTTTTACTCAGAATTTAAGACCACATTTCAGATTGATTAAGAGTCCTTTGCAATAACAATATAATACTTTATTTTAATAGATATGTTAACAGTTTTGGCTGAAATGAAGTTTATATACATTTCCTTAAATATTATATTATGAAATCCCTAAAATATCATTAATATTATTATTTGTCTGGAATGTGAAAATATACCGAAAAACGAAAATAGCAATAATATAAAATTCCAGTATTCTGCTTTTGGATTTATAAAAACTATTAATAAGTTTACTTTGCAGTCAGTCCTAAATTTTTCATTATTAGATAATGAGAAAACTATAATACTTGTACTCCGTTTTTATATATTTTTAGATCGTATTTTTTTAGTAGGGTGATATTATTTTAAACATATTTTAAATTTAAATATATGTTTCTTTTAACACTACTATTTCAATGCAGCCTTTTTTTGCTGTTTGCTTAAATATTGAATTACCCAAAATGAAAAGAATTTTGAAATGTTTTAAAATTAATACATTTAGCTGTAATAACTAAATTTCAAGTATTTTTCAAGTTTAAAACCGTAGGTCATAAGCACTGCTATTTTAAAGTTCACAGCTGTATGTGCCTTAAGTATTTGAAATATTATAACTTTTAATTGTCAATAAGAAAGTTATTTCCTCTGATAATTTTAATTTAATATTGTAAAAATTTCGTTTAATTAAATATTTCGTTAAACTGTTTCCTTTGTTCCCCTTTCAAGCAAGCTCCAACAATTGGTATTACTTTTTCTCAATCTGTCTCGTCGAGACATTTTCCATCTTTATCGCTAACATGCAATCTGCAGGCTTCATTAAGACTTGTTGCTGCCGCAGCCAAACAAGTTGCAATTAAAACTTTGCTCTGCAAGTTTTGTTTTTTTTTTTTATTTGCATTCAGGTTCAATCGATACACACGAGTCTTATCAAAATGCTCCTCACACACACTGAAATCGAGAATATATATAGCTAGGCATATATATAAGTATATATAGTGATACCGGCTGTTTGCTTCTTATTATCTATCCATTTGCGCCCTCTGGAGTGGCCTCACATTTCACAGTATTCAAAGTGCAAACAACGCAGATTGCAAATCGGAAAAAAACAAAATGTATTAAGCATGAAACATAGTGCAGATCTATAGTATAGATATAGATAAATTCTACATATTTATACGAGCTTCACAAAGTGCAATAAATTGGCAAGTTCGAGAGCAGTGAAATTCAATTAGTGTCGCGCTTTTGTTTAATATGCCGGAGTCATCGTCGAGCTCTGATGCATGTTGTACATTTATACTATATAGTACTATATAATTACAGCTAAGTATATAGACAGCGGCATTGTACGCTAAATGCCTGTGAGATTGCATTGTTAGTCAGTTGTTGTGTATCTTGAAGATACAATATCTTTGTGTCGTACATGCGGAAAATGCTGATAAGCTCCTCTTGGGAGCGGCAGGCAGACAAGCAGCAGCTGCACCCAGGTTCAAAATCATAAAGATCTTCTATAGTGCAAATAGCTCGCATTATCATGAAATTTAAAATCTCTCCTTGTAGTTTTTACTACTTATACAAAACAAAATCTCAATCTCTATGTAGAATTTTTGCGCCCCCCCTAGGAGTGCTATGATAAGCCTTCAAAATGTCTGCCAATCTTTATGTTTATGTTTTTTTTTTTCTTCTTCATTTGCACCCGATTAGATAAGATAATGTCAGCTCATACTTTGAACTCGATTATATAACAGCACAAACTGCAACTAAATTGAAATTGAAACTTTATAAACTGATATTACCCAAATGAGTCCTACTACTCTATAGAGAGAACCCTAAATTTTTAGCTGAACCCCTGTGAATCGTAAATTCCAGAAATAGCTCAAGTATTTCGTGACATTCCACTTTCGTTTGACATTGCTAATGTCAAGAAGTGATGACTGATTTTCAGTAGCTGCAGAAACATTAAGTGATCGCGGAGCTACTAACAAGATTGTATAAACATGTTTTGGGTTATTTATTTCGTCATAGAAGGGGCGTGACATATAATAAAATATGAATTGATTATTAGCTGATATGTGTATCGATATAAGTAAGTAAACACTTAAGTGTACTCTGATGACTATGATTTATCGCAAATGTGTTATCACAAATCATTATGTTAGCAATTTTGAGAAATTACGAAATGCTTGTTAACGATTTGATATGCTAATGAATTAAGTATTATTAATTTTAAAATATTAACGTAAATATTACGATTATTAGTTGGAATATAACAAATTTGAACACTTTCGAATTATAGCAAAATAAATTTGACAACTGAACTTTTTTTATATTATCATTATTATTTATTTTATAGTAGTTTGATTTTTTATAAGTAAACAAATTAAAATAATGAAATGATAGAAGAAGAATTAGAAGGAATGGAAAAAGTGTTTATAAAATATTTATAAGATTGTTGTATTGAATTAAGAATTCTGTTACTTTTAGTTATTTTAATAGGATTATAAAAGTAAATAGAAAATCGTACAAGTAAATTTTTTTTTTGAATTAAAAAAAGAAAAGTATAGGTATAATATTATATATAGAAAAACAACTCTAAAAAAGTAGTATATGATTATTTTCAAGGAAAAACCTTATTCTAAGTCTAAGGATATTAGATAGAAAGATTAAAAAAAAAATTTTTACGTAAGCTGCTGTGAATTTGTTATACTCTTAACTCATCTAAACATTCTCTTATATTTCCAGGAATCTCCAGGTGTGATTTCAACTGGCGCCGGTGCTCCGATTGGCATTAAGGATGCCACGCAATCGGTGGGTCCTCGCGGCCCCCTGCTGCTGCAGGATGTGAACTTCCTGGACGAGATGGCGCACTTCGATCGCGAACGCATTCCCGAGCGTGTCGTGCACGCCAAGGGCGCTGGTGCTTTCGGTTACTTCGAGGTGACCCACGACATCACTCAATACTGTGCCGCCAAGGTCTTCGAGAAGGTGAAGAAGCGCACTCCACTTGCTGTGCGTTTCTCGACGGTGGGTGGCGAAAGTGGCTCGGCTGATACGGCACGTGATCCTCGTGGATTCGCTGTCAAGTTCTATACCGATGATGGTGTTTGGGATTTGGTGGGCAACAACACGCCCATTTTCTTCATTCGTGATCCCATTCTGTTCCCCAGCTTCATTCACACCCAGAAGCGTAATCCGACAACCCATTTGAAGGATGCCGATATGTTCTGGGACTTCTTGACGCTGCGTCCCGAGTCGACGCATCAGGTGTCGTTCCTGTTCGGTGATCGTGGCACTCCCGATGGCTATTGCCACATGAATGGCTACGGCTCGCACACCTTTAAGCTGGTGAATGCTAAGGGCGAGCCCATCTACGCCAAGTTCCACTTCAAGACGGATCAGGGCATCAAGAACTTGGATGTGAAGACCGCTGCGGATTTGGCTTCATCGGATCCCGATTATAGCATTCGTGATCTGTACAATCGCATCAAGAACTGCAAATTCCCCAGCTGGACACTGAAGATTCAGGTCATGACCTTTGAGCAGGCCAAGAAGTTCAAGTACAATCCATTCGATGTAACCAAGGTGTGGTCCCACAAGGAATTCCCCTTGATTCCCGTGGGCAAAATGGTGCTCGATCGCAATCCCACGAATTACTTTGCCGAGGTCGAACAGATTGCGTTCAGTCCGGCTCACATGGTGCCTGGCATTGAGCCATCGCCCGATAAGATGTTGCAGGGTCGCCTCTTCTCCTACTCGGACACGCATCGTCATCGTCTGGGACCCAATTATCTGCAGATCCCCGTCAATTGCCCATACCGCGTGAAGGTCACCAACTTCCAACGCGATGGCTTCATGAATGCCACCGACAATCAAGGCGGTGCTCCCAACTATTTCCCCAACTCCTTCAATGGACCCCAGGAGTGCCCACGTGCTCGTGCCTTGTCCACCTGTTGCCCGGTGACCGGCGATGTCTATCGCTATAGCAGCGGCGATACTGAGGATAACTATGGCCAGGTCACCGATTTCTGGGTGCATGTGCTTGACAATTGCGCCAAGAAGCGACTCGTTCAGAATATTGCCGACAATCTGAGCAATGCTAGCCAGTTCTTGCAGGAGCGTGCCGTCAAGAACTTTACATTGGTTCATGCCGATTTTGGACGCATGCTTACCGAGGCCCTCAATCTGATCAAATCGTCCAAATTTTAATTGATGTAACATCCAGTGGGTTTTGTTTAATTCATTGCTGAAGAGTACAGCTTATTGCACTTTATAATCCATATTCCCACTGAACCTCTTTTGGTTGCGGGCAATTTTTTGTGGTACTTTAATGCTCCTTTTCCTCCCATGTGCGTGTGCCTTGTTTTACAAATGCTAAATTGTAGTAGCTCTAAATAAAACACATTCATATTGTATGTTATCGATTTGTAATAAATCTTAATCATTTTGATATACGAAGAGCAACAAGTAGTTTAAATTGCTGTATGAAAAGCGCATATTTGAATTAGCCGGGAAGTGTTAATCAATATATATCGATATGTCATGTGCATGGTATCGACGGGTAAATGTTTTTCAATACTAGCAGACCAGAGCTATCGATACTTGAGTACAATTGGTATTTTAATACTGCTTGCGAAGTTGCCAGATTGTATTATTGGCGGACATTTCAATCGGCGAAACATTTAAATTTGAATTTGACGATTTAATTCAAATTGTTATTCACATCTATATTCAATGTTGTAGTAATTAGAGAAAATATAATTTGTTTGCACATTTTGAGCTTTTTATTTTTATTTAATTTTTACAACTATATAAAACATAAATCGTTCGCAAATTTACACATTATCATTTAGGCTTAAAACTAATGCAATTTTTGTGCTCATTTCGGTATGGATTTAAATATTGAGTAATTGTTTTCAATTTGATTTTTTTCTGTTTTCTGTTTTTTTTTTTACAAGTTTTCTTTTGTTTTACATTTAACAAGTTGAAAAATAAAAATATAAAAAGAAATACAAACACATGTCAGTCTAGTTGATGGTATATCAAAAAAGAGAGTATAGAAAACACATTTCAATGCCTGTTTGTTTTGTTTTATAACATTTTATATATATAACTTTTGATTATTACTCTAAATGCAGCATTTAAGTAACATTGTTCATTATGTATTTAGCTGAGTTTTGTGTTTCCGAACTATTTAAATGTATTGTTATTTTGTTTTAAATTTAAAGGCTGATAGTAAATGCGTTAGGCTGCTAGAAGGACGCCCCATTTCCTAATTAGTGTTAACTTTGCCATAATCTATACACAAGTCGCTATAACAATTGTAAACTGTTCACAGTAGTCACTCACTAAGTGTGTCAGTCATCGTTAGAGGGGGTTAGTTAAAGAATTATTCTGCGTTGACTTTTGCTAAATTCGTTGAAAAATTTTCGAACTTTTTGTGGTGGTTCCTTTTGTTTATCAACTCTTAATAATAATAACTAGCGTCCCGTGAAGTAGACCTAATAAACATATCAGCAAAGGCACGTATTTTTCCTAGTTCATGTTTGTCTTTGTACAGTTCCCTCACGCTGCTGTGCTGTGTTTTATTTTAGACTAGACAACTAACTAATTAATTAGATTGTTGTTGCATTACCAGTCAAATTGCCAAACACCTGCTGTGCGACATTGGCGGCAACCTGTGTAATATTGGCGGCAGCTTGTGTGCTATTGCCCTTCAACTGAAGCGATTGATTTGCTGCAACTGCGGCGGCTATTTGCGCCCATTCAGGGAACGTGTCCAGATTGGGATAGACGACCAGGGCCCAAGTTTGACAGAAAACGAAGAGCACAATGATGGTAATAATTGTCGGTCCAATGCCGGCAATAGCCATATCCTTGCTACGTATATGCGCATAGCCAGCAACGAGAGCATTTGGCGGAGTGCTCACTGGCAAATGGAATGCCATGCTGCAGGCCAAGCCAGCTGGGAATACCAAGTACAGCGGATGTATTTTCAACGCCAATGACTACAGCAAATAAAATGCATAAAGTTAGTATATATTTAAATGGAAATTAAAGTGTAATATCCATACCATTTCGTTGAGCACAGGAATCAGAATATTGGCCACAGCCACATTGGAGCTGAAGGCAGTCATGAATACGGCAACTAGAATAACCACAAGCAGCAGCAACGAGTGGGGCAACACCTTCAGACCGCTCATCGATTGACCAATCAAGGAGGCCATGCCACTTGCCTTGCTGCCTGCAGCCAGAGCAAAGCCACCGCCAAGCAAAAAGATCAGACCCCATGGCACACGCGTCTGTATGAACTTCCAGGTGATGAGCGAAGGAGTTGGTCCCTGGGGTGGAGTTCCATTGGCTAAACAGTATCGCACGAATGCATAATTAGCGGGCAACACGAAGCACATAATGACCACAAAGATTGTTGGCATAGAATTCTTAATGACCCTATAATATGAATCACAAAATAGTATTCGCAAATAGAAAATATTTAACTTTAATTTTGACTCACTTGGCATTCAAATAATCAGCCCAACCTGGGAAAATACCCGGCTGGCGTGTAAAGTACATGATCACCATGATGATAAATAGGATCATCACTTGAATCTCGTGCATGCTTATGGGTCCCAGCTCCTGGTAGCGCTGATCGATAACCTTCTTGGCCACATGCGCATTGTCATTGCCCACTTGAACCTCTTGGGCTTCCTTACTTTTCGGGCGCCACAGACCCATGAAATGCCATTGCAGGAACACATATGTCAACAGAGTATAGACCAACATCGAGGGCACCGAATAGAACATAAAGGTGGGGAAATCCAACTTCTCAGTGGCATTCACGAATGCGCCATCGTAGAGGCCCTTGAAGGTAAGATTTGTCGCTGTGCCAATGATGGTGCCGCAGCCGCCCAGAGACGAGGCATAGGCAATGCCCAGATAGTAGCACTGTGTGACTTTGGTTGGGTAAGGCAATCTGTAAAGCAGAAAATGTGTTTAAAAAATGTGTTCCAAATTAATAAAATAGCTAACTTACTCATCTTCATTCTTCTTTTTGTTCGTGCCGCCAACCATTTGATACTCAGGCTCATGGTAAATTTTGCAGACGCCTTGCTGCAATTTGGAAAATAAATAATAAATAAATTGATGCTAATAATAAATAATTGATGTTAGTTTAAAGATATAGAGACAAAAAGTCGATGTAAGAAAGATTCTCGGACACATACAAATATGTTAAGAATAAGTTATGAATAAATCGGTCTTTCAATCTAACAGATTTCTAATTTATTTAGGTGAATGAAAATAACATTGAATGTTAGATAGAAAAAAACAGACTATACGAAACAATCTAAATTTCGTGTAATTATCCATTAAATAATGTAAAGTATTTGGTATTTAATGAATTTGTTGAGCTGACAAAATTTATAACCGATAAATGTAACAAAAGTGGAGGCTAGTCGATAGACCCAATCGGCATTGGTTGGCATTACCAAGTCGATAGGCACTAAGCTATCGGTAACATTAGCCGTGAGTAGTAGATTATCGGTCGTTAAAAGTAGTAGATTATCGGTCGTAAGAAGTTAAATAGCAGCCGTTAAAAGTAGAGCAGTAGCGGCAACAGTCATTAGTCTTAACAAAACCAGTCGACAGCAGGAAGCAGTATTATTTAAATTAATGAAACTGCACATATTATCCATATATATATCAAAGGCTATCTCACCGCTTGCAGTTCCTCGAGCACAGCTTGAATAATAGGACACATCATAGCTGTGCAGGCAGCATTAGAGATCCACATAGAGATGAACATGGTCACCATAATCAAGCCAAAATGTAATCTGAAATGTAATACATATTATAATCAATTCTTTTAAGAATGGAAATTGCTGACTCCCTACCTTCTGGGACTGCAGCCCACCATTTGGATGACTCTGAGGGCCAGACGCTTATGGAGACCGCTGTATTCGACAGCGAGTGCAACCATAATGCCACCCATAAACATCACCAGCGTATCTTTGAAATAAGTCATGCAAGTCGCTTCAGAGTCCTGAAAAATGTTGAATATTGATTAAGTAATTGTCATGAGAATTTAGAATGCAATTAACTTACCATTATACCCAACGTAGGAAATGCTATTATAGGTATCATGGAGGTGACATAAAGCGGCAACGCTTCGGTGACCCAAAAGACGGCCATAATCAGCAGAACGTACATGCAGCGATATGCCTAAGGGTAACAGATATACATTAATACTTATGGAAATATTTGATAAAATGTTGCTTTTGCAGTTAAATAAACTTACCAATCCTTCGTTGTTTAGCATCACAGGAAGGCAGAGGATGGGCATGAGGAAGACAACCAAGCCCTTCCAGTGATTGGCAAAGAACGAGCTGCATTTGACCTCCGGCTCCACGGGATCGGCCACTTCACTAAAAAATTAATGAAAATGTTTAATTTATATTGAAATTATAATTTTAAAATGTAAGATTATGGTAATAGGAAATAGTATTTTTAGAAATATATAAACAGAAATATATAGTATTTAAAAACAATTTTAATTAATATTTCAAATAAAAAAAAAGAAAGTCGAGTGTGCTCAACTGGTCTACCAGATTATATGATTATACCCAAAATATACCACAAAAATTCTAAATTTTACCATAGGCTACATTTGGTATATTAATATAGTTTTAGTTTTTAAGATTTTTGAGTTTTTAAATTTCCAAATGCATATCACAATAACATTCAAATAAATTTATAAATATACTTACACTTCCATTTTGATATCGGGGTAAATCTGTAATAAAGCAAAAAAAAAGAAAACAAATTAATAAATTGATAAAAAAAAAAAAATATATTCGACAGGTTTTATTTGAACGAGCCTCCATCAGTATTCTTCCACTTGTTGCTTTATTGTTTGTTGCCATGTTCTCAATTTCTGTTCAAATGGTTCTATTATAATCGTTTACAGTTCGTTAAAAGCACATTCATCAATATTGCGAGCGAGAGAGAGAAAATGGGCTCAAAACCAATTGAAAATCAAGCAAATTGACACATAAATTGGTGTATACACGTCAACACAAAATAATAAAAAAAAAAATAAAAAGGGGGATTATGGGAGAAGGCTTTAAGTTTTATACCCTGTAAGCTTTGTAACAAACGGTAGAAAACTGGAATTGTTAAGAAGTGGATATATACTTCATAAATAAATACAAATTTTTCAAAGTTACATATTTTGGGTTAGATATAAAGATAACTATATCATACTATAACTATAAACAACAGTTTCTTTCATAATTTACAGGGTATACAATCAAAACAATCTGTAGGCGCATTCAGCAATTCCTTTGCAAATTTGTTTGCGCAGGCGACATTTAATGGAATGTAAACTTCGCATATTTGTGTGTGAGTGTTCTAAAAAATTTGTCCACAACAATTTCAGTGTTCAGCGCGTTCAGTTAAGTTCTATATGTGGGTATATAAATATTTCATAAGAGCATATTCATGACGACGTCGTTGGCCTCCATACGATGTATGGACAGACGTCATCGGGCCGTCGTCGATAGTTAGGTAATCACTGTGCGAATTCTCCAAGCAAAACACCATACAAAACAAATCTTTTTTTTTTCCTATACATACAATATATATATATATAGATATATAGATAGATAGATAGTTTGTATATACATATTTAGCCCTAAGTTTATTGCCATCGAAGTCGGGAGGCACGTCCAGTTTATTGCTATCGCACACAATCAATCAATGGGTTAGAAAGACAGTCATAAATAATGAAAAGAATTGGCGGCTTTTTTTGTAAGCTTACACGTGTGCGTTGTCATTGGCTTTTACGAGTACAACAATTGTATCCATCAGATACAATGTGTATATTTAACTAAGTCGCCCAAAGATACAAAACGACACCCACTAATTATAGTCCGGTGGACTATAGCAAACGGCGCCAATGTCAATGTCAATACTATAAAAACCAAAATATATACACAGACTGCAGCAAAAGGGAGAGTGAAAAAAAGGCGTTGAAATTGAAAGAATAGCGTGCCACATGCAATATGCGTAGAACGTTGACTGTAATTGGAAGAGAGTACGAAGAGAGAGATAGAGAGCGCATCGTTTCAATAAGGTTTTAAAGCTCTCGAAGTACCAACAGATTGTTCAGATTTGATTGAAAACTACCCACATATGAATCATCAACAGAGAGAAACGTGACAGCCAGAGGAGCGACAACTTTAGCACTTCGAACACTTTAGTAAATTAAAAAACAAGGGCAAAATAATTAAAAACAATAGCGTTGTTTACATTATTACACATATTGCAGACGTTTGTAGAACTTTCATAAGAATTTAATTATTTTTTTCTGAATGCTAGACTGCCAATGGCAAAAATGTAATTATTCTAAATAGCTGCATCATTTTAATGAATTCTAATTTAATTATTATGAATTGTTGCATCATTAGTTATATGATTAAAAACAGGTGTTTTCTTTTCGTTATTTTCAAATTGAATTCTTAGCTGAATGAAGCTTATCAGTGCGGAAAACAAGGAATATTTTGGAAACAATTTTTCATTAATTTTCCCAAGATCTTAATCAAGCTCAGTTGCCACTCAAAGTCCACTTAAATTATCGCATCTATTGCAAATAATTCCGACTAAATCAGACAACAATCTGCGGTTCTCTTTTTTACCTATTTATAATTGACTTTTATCAACTCTTTATGAACTTAATAATGCTCAGTTTAGCACAATTTTCGAACAATTGTTTATTGTTTTAATGTCGGCACTTTTTTCATACTTTTTTTTTTTGATTATTGTTTACAATGTAATTGTTTTGTATAAGTTGTTATTGTTGTTGTAGCATGCTCACAGAACCGTAACTTAATCTATAGGCGACAAAATTTGCATTTAATTTTCACACTAGAAACGTCGTGCAATTTAGAACGTGAATCAAGTATCAGATATTGTTTAGTCTACCATTTGTTAAACATACCCTGTAATAAATAAAGTCTGTATTTACTTTATGACTTCTGTGGCCTGCGTAGAAAATTTCAAGAAGATTGCATAATAATTCGCCAAGTTATTTGAGTTATGTAAGGTCAGGGAAGCCTAGACGTGCCTCTTCGAGACTAGTTTAGAGGGCAATACTTCGTCATCCGTTTTGTTTTTTTTCTACAGAAAATACTCGTTATTCTGAACAGTGGGACATTTAATTATTGCATGTGCTTCATAAGTATATAATACAGAAGCTAAGCTTATGAGCTGTTTCTACCAACACTATACTATATATGACCATATAGCGACATATCTGTGTTTGTGAGGCGCGTGCAAAATGTTCAAACAGTGCCTTGTGTCAAAAGTCATTTGTTATAATTGAAAATATAATTAAAAAACGAACGAAAAAAAAACAAATTCCAGCACGCGCCAATGTCCAATAAGGGGCACAATCGAATTTGAAGTGTGACCGCATTTTGTAAGTCACTCTCTAAAAGTATAATAATATAATATTATTACAACATCGATGTTTTAGTTCATTCTTCTTTTCTTGAGTGTGTGCTTGATTGATTACAAAATTGATAGACAACAGAATGAGATAGAACGCAGGGAAACCGCACAAGTTGATAAAGTTGAGCATCTATTTAGTATATTTTAGATGTTATTTACTATCAATTGACTGTTGAAGGGACCTACGTCAATATGCACCCTGACTATCAATCAAAATTCAATATGTACAAAAGAACGTTACTATACAAGCCTGTCGATAGATACTCATCGACTATCTCTATGAGGTAAATATTTATACACAAGTTAAGAGCATAAAGCGTATGAAATCTGTCGCTTATAGAGGGAGTCTATTAAATTACAATTGATTATTCATATAAAATCTCTAAATAATAATTACAAATTTGACAAAAACTTTAATAGTTTGTTTCAATGCTCTTGTTACAAATGTATTAATTAAAACAAGAAAGAAAACTGGAGTATGCTCGACCGTAAGATACCCGATAAGTGCGATACCGCATATACCACAAAATACTTTAAATATATCGAAGGACATATTTGGTATATCAATTAAGTACTGCATTAGAAATATACCAGACTCTAGCTTCAAAATTACGAATTTTGTCGGTTTCCGGGAGCAAAAAAAAGATTTCCAAATAAATATATTTATTTATATGGAAATATCTTAAAAACAGTATTTTATATTTTATGAAAATATTGCAAGGAAAAAGCTGTATTAATAGATCATTTATATATTTTGATGAAAATTGTATATAACTTTTATTCGGTTGAGAAATCTTCATATAATGTAGAATAAAAGCAATGAAAACGTCAAATATAAGATTAAATCTTTAAAAAACTGTATATATATTGTTGTATATAAGTATATTTATTCTATACATAACTCAAATGGAATCCACTGAATTTTTATTAATAATGAATCTATACATATTATGCATTCCTATAAACAAATACATACATATTGTAGCTGATTAGCCAAATTACAAGCTTGCTTTCGTATACTAAAAATATGACAAATTTAAGTATAGTCTTTGTTATTGTTTGCCGTGATGTTTGACGAGATCTATTGAGCTGTTGCTCGAGACGTCATTCATAAAGCAGAATCTAATAATACACTTCACTCCCAATCTACTCACTTGTTAGTTAGTAATCAAAGTTATATACAATATAATTACATCGCATTCCTAGCGAGTGATTTCGGTTAATTGAAGTGAATAAAACAATTGAAACAAAGGGAACAATTGAAACAATGTTAGGCATTGTTGTTCTTTTTTTTTTGTAGTTTGCAGATGAAATAGTTGCGATATTGGGGAGTATTGTCACCAAATTTTGATAAGTGAAGTGTTTACAAGTTAATTGATTTAATGGGGCCGCGGAACACATTCAAGTTACAACAAAAAACAAAGCGAGGCAAAGTTTGTCATGAAACGCAAATAACCCTCAACTTGGATCACGTTCTGGAATATTAATAAATTAGCCAAGATTAATGCGGGGAATTAATGTGTTTATTTAGTGTATTTGTTTTTGGGGTGCGTTTAACCAAAGTTGACAGCTTTAAACTGGTTTGAAGCTAAACGCAACTGGCCATAAGCAGAATTTACAGCACAAATTGTAATCACTTATTGCTTTTTGACTCAGCCGTAAAGCACATTAAAGACTTTCAATTCGCATAAGTGGGACACATGTGACACAAAGTGGGAAATTATTAACTGTATCTTCCATAAAGAAGCGATGTATGGAAAACAAGTCTTAAGACAGCATCAAGTTTAGTCTTAAGACTTGGGAACAAGTCGTTAAAAGCATTAAGTGTCTTAAGACTTGTTCCCAGACAGCACAGAGAAGTTTATTTTACGAATATTAAAGACTCCTTAAATAGCTACTCATCTTCTGAATTCTGTACTTTTCCAGCTTAGACTGCATAAATTGTTAATTTCAAGATTAATTAAAACAGCGATTCTCTAGACGGAGATATTTAACTTGTTTTGAACATTAATCACTAATTGTAATTTAAAAATAGATTCCAAATATTCAGCATTATTTTGTTCTTTATTTATTTAGCTACTGGATATGTAAATATATATTTAATACTTAATCTTCTATTCGAGTAATTTCTAAAACAACTTATTATTCTTCTCTCTCTCTCTCTCCTTTTTCTTCCTCTCGCTTCCTCTCTCTGGTTTCAGTAAATTCTTTGGTGCTGTTTATATCAGGGAATTCCCTTGGATAATATCTCAACATTTCATAAGTGCTTTTTTTTACTTTAAAATTACACTTTTGAAATCCCTGAGTTACTACTTTTTAATTACAAAAAAATACCACAAATTTGTAATTTATATATTTCTTTACACTTTTGCGGATTTATCTTATTTGAAAATCCCCTTTTACAACCAGTTTTTTTGTCGATTAAAATTTGTCTGACCCTTGTAAGTAGTTACTTTCACTTTACATAATCGTTTACTATATATCTTCATATTTATAAGGTCAGCTCGCTTGTAATAATTTAGGTATTTCAGAATACATTCGAGTAAGTTGCCAAAATATGGCGAGATAAATAACCCCAATAAAATGTCTGTATATAACGTATTATAAACAATTTACCGACAATTATTGCACATTTATTGGCAAACTGAAAATCCGTATATAAGAATTGTCGATAAGAAATCTAAGGAAATTATGCAGTTGTTGTTTCGAGTAACATAAATAATAATAAAGAAAGCCGCAAGCAGAAACACTTCAAGACAATAAAGATAAATAATATTTACATGATCATATTTCAAGTTTAACTATACTTTCAACAATAAACTATTTCTACTTAAGAAAATCTACTCACAACAAGTATTGACGTTTTTACAGGGTATTTAGCAAAACATCTCATTAGCTGCTACACATTGATAAGCAATTGTGTTGCGAAACCCACTCGAAATGTTGATGTTGCCTATATACTTGACTCTAAAAAAAAACTAAGCAAGCTTCGCACTTTACCCCCTTAATACACATTTAATCTGTATTTGTTGTTCGTTTTTTTTAGGCGCTACAAATGTCGATTAATAAAGTCAAAGTACACGAAACTCACTAACAACAAATGCTAAAGTGAAATGGGAGAGACAAATCCGAATGAAAATTGAAAGGCTAGAGACTGTACTCATTGTATGGATGAAGTACAGGTAAGCTCGGTGAGCTCATTAACTTGACAGGGCTAACGACTTGAACTGAAAAGTCACCTTTATGACATCGGCAGTCGGCAAGCCGCATAAATTTCATATGGAAATTGCAATTGTGGTGAACGCACTTGGCAACAAGTTCCTCACAATGGAACTGAAATCGAAACTGAAATTGGAATTGAAATTGGAACTGAGCAACGATAACCTATTGCTTAATAATGTATTAATAGCTAGAAGCATTTATAGCAAAATCGAATCACAAGAATTTAGCTCGTGTTAACTTGTTTTTCTGCAGCTGATCTATTGTGGAATAAATATTTGCAGTTTGAATTATCGATCATGCACCTTCTATATCGTGACAAGCCCAATAATAAGAATTAGGTGTAGAGAAAATATTATAAAATGCCAGTCGACTTACTCTACACACTTTACTTTACTTTATAGATCTTCCATTTCGAATTTATTAAGTAGAAATGAAAGAAATAATTAAATAAATGTCGAATTTATTAAGTAGAAATGAAAGAAATAATAATATAAAATCAATATTACTTTTATTTACGACTAAACTTCAGGCCAGACTATAAACAATACAATGTAAACAAAATAACAAATGAGAATAGAAATATCATTCCCAAAAGAAATACTAGTAATTGTTTACAAAAAAACTATTAAATTTCATCACGAGTATACAAAATTTCTGAGGTTATTGCACCGGCTGCTATGCACCATAAATAATTAATTAATTATTTCCATAAATTTGCAGCATAACTGGCGATAACCTCCGATATTCTTTGATTAATTTGCATTATAAATTATATTTTATCATATCAAACTTTTGCCTTCAATAATCGCTTCCCCAGTAAGTGACTAGCATACCAAATTAAAATTAACCCTGTGACACAAAACGTACAAATGTGAGTACAAAAACTACTCAGATATTGAAGCTGACATATATGGTATAGAATAGAACAAAATAAAAATTGCTACTAAATAATTGTGCCAATTAACATGTCATGTGAATGAACTTGAAATTTACATAGTCAATTTCAATTTCTGTGGAAACTGTGAAAACATTTGCATAATAATATTGTGATCAAGTGTTGAGCAAAATAGAAAAATAATAATCAATCAAACATTTGATGAAGATTTAGTATGATGTTAAGTGTTTTCAAGTGGAAACTTGAATTTAAAAAATATTACTGAAATAATTTAAAAATTGTCGGAAAAGGATAAAATTCACGAAAATTTAAATTCTTTTGAAATTGTATATTTCCGAGTAAAAATGCAAAATTTAGGTTACCTAAAATCTATTGGAAAATGTCAAGTTAAATATTTCGAAGAACTTTTACAGCTACCCCGAAATTTAATATATTTCGAGTTTGGATTATATATTGATTAGCTCGTGAGTAATCTTTATAATTGTGCCATATCACGATTGTGGCTAAAATTACGCATATCTGTCTAGATATTCGGCTATTCACTTGATGTTCGTTCACCATTCGTTCAATGACCACACACAACAAATGATATCGTATCCCGATATAGAGCTGTTTTTATAACAGCCAAAGAGAGAGGCAGAGAGAGAAACACGTTAATTTCTATGAGGTGTGTTGTGTTGTTTACTATATTTGATTAGCGGTCTTATTACTTCAGGTGTGAATCAATTGCCAAACAAAATCACGTTATCTACCTACGCATAGGAAAAGAGGTGTTAATTCAATTTGTGTGAAACGTTAGAAATGCATTTTACTCCATTTTTTACATCTCATTTACTATAGTTAATAAGAGTGGAAAGGTTTAAGAGGAGGTTAATCAATTCCACAACAATTGTCAACTACTCCAAACTGGACATTACGAGATTTTTCTTTGTGGAATGGAATGTGTGAGATGCATTACAGATACTTGCTACCTGGTAATAAAGCGTTCTGTTTAAACAGCTGTGTTGAATTAACGATTAATGAGGTATTTCCTGTTTTATTCTATAGCTGAGGTGCGCCAAGTGAAGAGAAAGGTAACTAAACTAGGCAATTCTATATTTATATAAAAATCTATAAATGCACTTTTTAGGTTTAATTATAACTGCAACGGTTACTGACATTACAACAGCGAATGAAAGGAAAGGTCAGGAAAGGGAACTCAAAAAGTTTATTGAATCTTGTCTTGAGAGAAAAATATATTTTTTATTATTTGAATACCGGGATATTGCACTTTGAGGAGGGAATTAAGAATTACAGCATTCAGATTCAGGTATTGATGAGCTGAACAATTGTTAAAATATATAATTCTATTTTTATATTATTTTATTTGATAAATAATGTAAAATAACTATGGAAGTAAGATATGCAAAATTCTAAACAGAGTTTCGAGGAAAATGTAATACCACGACAATTTATTGAGGAAAATATATTCAAGAATAAATTAACTATATTTTGAAGCTTTAAACTCTAACATCAAAGAAGGCTTGCTTTACTAATACTAATGTATATTCAAATACATGAATTATTTATATTTTTATAAAATATGCTTCTCGCCATTGCTTATCGCCAAAGTAGAGCAGACTTCTAAAGGCCTTGGGAATGCAGTTGACAACGCTTCTAGAACCATAAGGTTTTATTCTATTCGCTTCACAGCATTGATAACACGCTGTCTAGATTTCTTTTTGTGAGTCAATGAAAAAAGAAATAAATGTCAAACTGGATTACATAACACAAGTCACAGCTGGACTTGTTTTGGGTTTCGTTTTTGTATTGTATCTTTTTTACTTTTACGGAAATGCACGGGGACAGGTTAACAAGCAGTTCAAAGCACGACTAACAATCAAAACAACCACCTGTAAAAGACCCTTTAAAACAGTATCTGAAGGCGGAAAGTTCAATGACACTTTCGAAACTCAAAATACATCTTGAAGTCATTTGTATTATTGCTAATTGCTGTTTTGGATGCAATGCACACAATAAAGCAAAATACAAAAAGCAAACTGACGACAAATAACAGAGAAAAGATAAAAGGTAGCGTTCAATGTTTCGAATGTTTGCTTCAACAAAACATATCACCTGATCAGCTGTGCCTCTTATGCTACAAACTTAGACTTAGTTCTAATGAGACGTCTAGATAGGCGGGGGCTTAGTTGTGCATAGATTCCTTACGTGATTAGTGAATGTTTGGGAATACGTGAACAGTTCATGGTTATACTATGCAATGGCATGATCAATGTAATCTAGATTAAAATTAAACATCAAATTTATTTTATTGATAAGAAGTTGTCGTAGGTTTATGGTAAATTATTTGAGCTAAATATTAAGTTATCTAGCAAGGAATTTTTCTGTTCTTGGGCTTATAACATGACATAATTGCGTGCCCCGGAAATGTTGGGAAATTACATAAGCTTAATGACTGATTTTGGAAGATGGGCTAATTTAAGTGAAAAGATTGACCAATTCAGAAATTACTAACAGACTTCTGAACAAATTATATATAGAATAATATTTGCCCAAAACTCTATAAAACATACGTATTTGTTCTAATTGGAAATAAAATATGACTGATTGCAATCGCTTCATCGAAACTTTATTGCCACAAAACTCATACGACAATTTGAATTATAACAAAGAACAGAATATAGAACAATTGTGATCATTCATAATTATGATCACAATTGTTTTGTTTGAATGTATAGTGATCCTATAGACCCTATAGAACAATACATATTATAAATCTAGTAAAATACATAGCTAAACAACAAATGGATCAGCAGATTGAGACTTTAAGAAATCATGCAAACACAGAAACCTTTTGCTCGAAAATAAGTTTGAATTTTCAACATGGCAAATATGAAAAACATTGAAACTGTAGACAAGGCGACTTGAGAAGACTTAACAATTCTCAAGTCAATGTTATAGTCGTATTCCTGGGTCAATCTCAACTTAAGAATACAGCTGTTAAATGCCACACAAAGCATGTAAATTGTCTGTTTACAGGTAAACAAATTGTGATTAAACTTAATGCCGCACACACCTACAAAATACACACACAGTCACAGTCCTAAGGAAGGGAAGAGAGCAAATGGTGTCGGTCAAGTCAACAAATGTGCTAGGCAGCTGCTATTGCTTTGGTTCCGACTGAGTAGAATTGGTGGATGGAATCGAGTAATATAGGAAACACACAAGAAAGAAAGAATCATACTCACTCACACACATATAGAGTGAGAAGAGTATCGGAGTGAATGTGTGTGGGGGGGGGAGAAAAGCAAGGCAACAAAAGTAGAAAAAAACAGAAACACTAAAATAAACTGGCCAGTTTACCATACAAAAGACAAAGAAAGCATGGTCTTGGGGGGTTCTTTGAAGCGATTCGTATATATAATGTATGCGCCTACTATACACGATCTGGATAATAATGGGTGAATTTTTCCATCACTCACTCAGTTATTCAACAACAAAAAAAAGCAAACGTCAGTAAGTTCTTTAAGTTGTGGCGGCACTTTTTCTAACCAAAAATTGAAAATAAACACAGCGCGGTATTTTTATCGCCGTTACAATACACACATACGCCTAATATACATATATGTAGGAGATTTGTTTTTAATTACTATACTATTTGATTTCACATGTGCTCTGTTATCTTGAAATTTATATGTATTTTTTATTTTCATTTATTATTTTACGTTGTTTGTGTTATTTACTTTTTGAGAACTTGCAGCGTGTCAGAAGCAGCGGTCACAATTTTGTTGGTTTCCAAGAGACGACGACGACAACGAAGAACGGTAGACGAAGGACTAGGCGATGACCAGAACACGCCCGTTTCGCATACGTTACAATGCGCGACTGACTAAAACTGAAACAACTCGAGAAATCGTTCGATGAAACTGAGTGCTCGAGTCCGATTCTGTGACTGTGTGCGAAGCTGTCTGTGTGCCTCTGGCCGGCAGAACAACAACAACACACGCATACATAACTCGGCGCAGCACTTGTGTTAGTGAATAAATGTGCACAGCGCACAGTGGTCGAACGTTTGAGGTGCAAGCAACTAGTATTTAAGCAAACACAACATATTTCATTAAAAAGTGAAGTAAAGAAAAATATATACTTTTTGTTCAATGTGTCCAAAATGTTGATCTTATTCTACTACTTTATTTCAATATAAACTTGTAAATTATGTAATTCTAATCGTTTGAATTTTTTAATTTATAAAAATTGTATTCACCTTTTAATATTACAAAAAATATATAATATCGCTTAGTCAAAGGACTTTATTAAGCAGTATTATAACAATAATAATTTGACAAGCTCTTAAGTTAGCATGTAACCACTATGCGACGCAACAAGTTGAGCATAGTTGGAAATGCAATGTAAAAAGAGTTTGGCTGCCATGTGCGCGAGAGACTGAGCGAGAGATTCGATTAGTAATTAGAGATGGCAGCGTGAGCTGCTAATTAAGCTAATTATTATTGAAGTGGAAGTGTTTCATTGTTAGCATTATTAATGGCTCACACAAAGTGGGGATTTTTCCAAAATAATTTATTTTACAACTTTACCACACTAAATTAACAACTGCAATTGAAATACCCATTTAAGCAAAATATATTCAAGTTGTTGTTTCTTATTAGTTGAAAACACTTGCTGCATCCTTCGCACGCACATCACTACCAAGCAAAGAAGCCCAATAGCAACAAGCATAAACAAACAAAACAGTGGCAACGCCACGAGCGCCTAAAACGGCATCTCAGTCGCGACTTGCCAGTTGATGGAATATGAATGGAGGCGGGGTAGAGAAGGTAAGTAAAACGTGAGAGCATGCACATACACACACACACTGCATACATGCGCATGTCAAGGCAGCAGCAGAAACAGCGCTAACAGTAGAAGGAGGTAGAAGGAGAAAGGCCACTAAGAGCAAAAGAGCTGACAGATCGAGCACATAAATTGGAACACGTTACCAGAAAATACCAGTAAGCAAACGATTAGACGACAACAGAAATGGAAAACAAAACAACAGCGAAAAATGTTGACAAACTGCATTTACTAGACACACTTGTTGCATTGCAGGAAATGTTGTCGTAGTATCTCGTAGTATCTGCACCCAGCAACAAATTGCAGACCCCGCCCGACCCCACATACAACCAGTTACCTATCCAAGCAGGAGGATCGGCGTTGAGGGGGGCTGGGCAGGGATACGTATGCATAAAGATTATGCATGGTCGGTGCAATAACAATGTCTTATCAGTCAACCAAAATGCGCATTGTCAGCAGCAGCAGCAGCAGCCTGTAACTGTAAACATGTGTAACGACTTCTACAATCGATGGCTGTACCTCAACAGTTGTTTCCCCCACAGATTTAAACAGAGAGAAAGAGAGAGAGAGTGAAGGAGCTACTCAATTACAGTGAAAGCGCAACAGGTTGTTTTTTTCAACAAGTTTGCAACGAAAACAGATAATTTAAAGCATTTCTTAGTAACCTGAAAGTAGCATTTCCAAAAAAATCCCTTTTCGCTACGAGGATTTAATATGAAACTGAGTAATATTCAAATCCATCCAACTGACAGCAAAATGGTAACTCTTAACTTCTTCCAATACTTTCTTATCAGAATTCACATTCAATTATGTTATCGATGAATCTGAGATGCAAATGATCCATTTAATTAAATCCCACATATTGAATGTTTTGGTAACACTTTTTCATTAATAATATTTACTTCCTGCTTTAATTTTTTCTTGGGGTTGGTTGTCTGCGGGGTAAAGCAAAAGCTTAACTTCAAGCTCTTATTAAATTTATGTCCACATATGTATTCGTTGCTACAAGTAACGTCCTGAACTCCTTATGCTATCGATATATCGGTGATGCAAGGTTGCATTTCATTAAATCCACACATTTAACAGCTTGGTAACACTTTTTTCTATTTTCTTTTTACTTCCTTCTATTTTAAAGTCTCCACGAGGTTGCTTGTTTGCAGCAATTTAAAATGCTTAAAATTTTAAACTTGTAATATCAAAAATAAAATGTTTTAATATATATATATATATATATACACATACTTAATGAAAGTTTGTATTATAAAAATTAAGTATAGAACAATGTTAATGCTAAAACCTTTGAGATGTTTTAGTACTATGAAGATTACTTGTTAAAAATGGTAAAAAAGCGTAATTGCTTGTTTTTATTATACCTTTTTTAGCACTTAAGCGCAGCCCTTATACTTAGAATGTACTTTAAAAAAGTTAAATGCATTTCCAAATCGATTCTGTTGCCAACTGTTGTTTTCACTTGAATTCAATGTCGATTTGAATATAGCACAACAGGCACTGGAACAATTAAAAACAGGACAAGGACAATTTGTGCACAAATATCAAATATTTATCGCAAACAATCGATGAAAGAAAGCAATTGAATATGTCTACGGAAAAATATAACATGAACATACATATTCATATGCTGTGAGATCTACGAGTTGTATTTATTATTCAAAGCGACACAATCATGTTCACAGACTATATTATATGTATGCATATTGAATTTCCGAAGTAAATTATTAATTGGATCAAAAAAAACAGCCGCATTGTGTGGATGTATGTATGTATATGTATACACGTATTCTTTGATGCGCCTCAGTAAGCAATTAAATATAGTATACTATACTACACAGTGTTATATACTTTTAGAATTGAGAATGAAAGTATCAACGAATTAATAAAAGTGTTTCATTCATGTTTGGCATGATGCAGTAGTAATAATATTTTATCTATTTGGATACTATTTTATTCAGAAATTCCAAATGATTGGTTCTGTTTAAGGGAATATCAAAATTATACCTTGTTTACAAATTGAACACTTTGACTTTAATTTTTTTTTAAATGTTCTTTACAATTATAGTTTAGACCTTGAAGGTAGCCTCAGAATTGTAGTACAGTCTTGTCAATTGTATTTTTAGAGCAGATACTTAACTGGTCCTTCGGCAAGTTTCTATATTGGTAACAAGCACTATTAACAGCCTCGCCAATCTTTGGCTATTTATAGGCAAAAAGTCTGTAAGCAACATGGCTTTAATGGAAGTTCTTCTCGTTGCGAGTGAAACCAGTTGCAGAAGATGAACTTAACTTATGACAAGCATTTAACTTGTGATCGAAGTAAACAATACTAAAATCATTTCGATTGACCCAAATCTTTATAAACGAGGAAGACAAATTTCAATTTTTAACAAAAACATTTCTTAAATATTATGTCGCATTAGATAACAGATACAAAGATCAGCTAAAAGATTTTCACAAACAAAATTGCGTACAAATATGCTGTATATATAAATTTTGGACTTTCGTCAATTGTTTTAGATGGCGATGCTATACAACAAGTGCGTCATTTGGCACGTGAGACCAAGGGGTTGAGGTTAGCGGGCAGATCATACGGAGAACTTTTAGGTATGATTATTTCTTTTAAGACAAAATATACAAATGAAGGCAGTCGCTATAAATAGTACAAGTTGTACTCTGAGTTATAATGCAGATATTTTGGATCACATAGTACATTCCATCAGGTGTTTGTTTCGGTATTAATGGAATATGCACTTAAAGAAGATGCTTGAGAAACTAAATATAGATTGGAAAAACTCAATAAGTAGCTAAAATTCTGAAATTTGTGTTACTTTTTCAATGTTCAAATGGTTTTATTCACAAAGAAGCAATATTTAAGTAACAAAGTTACTATCTCTCCTCGTTTAACGATTAATTGTCTCAAAGTTCTTGCATGAAGTAATTAATTTCATTAATCATTTTATCAGTTCCATGCCTAAATTCATTTGTATCAATTAACAGCAAAGTAAACCATCCAACCTTGAGGGACAACACATTATACATAAGTGTTTATTGCTATCGTTGTTTTCTTTTTTTTTTCGGTGTCTGCCATTAACTTTATATCGTATATAGTACTTATGTATATGATGTGGACTCACGACTGATAAAATGAATGGGGGCAGTAATCTAAGTTCGTGCTCACCCCCTAATTAGGGGGTTAACAACAATTACAGAAAATTAGTAGAATCATTTGAGATTGTTGCTAAAATATTTACACTTTTTGTTTCTGCTTACTATTTTTTTCAAAGGAATCTCCACTTTATATAGTAGTAAAGCGAATCCACGAAAACAAATTATATGACTTTTTCCGTTAAAATTCCACATTCCTTAAGCCCTTTTATCAATTATTCTTAAAGACCTTGGCACGTTAATTATGGAGAAATTCTATTTTCTCAGAGCTTATCAAGCGGCATTACGAATTATTCATTTTGGTCAGGTGGTTGGCAGAGATAAAAAACGACGCGCAGATTTTGCATGATAACGGCAGAGAGTTGAACTTCGGAATCGGAAAATCGGAACGAAATACTACGTCATCAACTGAATTTTTCGTAATTCTTCTTTACAATTAGATAATATAATTATATGATATTTGTAGTCATGGGATTCTCTAGTGACACTCTAAAGAGCTGATAACACAAAAACAGAACATTCAACTGATGAAATCATAAGTCGTGCTAAAGCAACTTGAACGCATGTGCTTCAGCATGAAATTTCAGATAACAATACAGCTGGAAGAGTTTCCCTTATTGTAAATACAGAAATGTCGGATAATATCGAGAGGTTTTTCGAGAGCGGAGCGAATATGACAGAACGACAGTGACTAAAGTTAGATATGGAAAATAAATATGTACGAACATAGAACAGAATTGGAAATAAAATTAGAATTAGACTGGAAAGCTTTCATTAGTACTACTTTTAAATAGTATGTTACAAACTCTTCACTTTAAAAAATCTATACACAAAAACTCTACATTACACTGTAGAGTCTTCAATTTTTACTGACAACGTAACCAACGTTTATAGGAAACTATCTGCAATATTAACCACAAAATCAGTTGGCTTAAAGGGGCTTGTCATTGCCTAATGACCCAACACGAAGCACACCCACGCAACGCACACACACACGCGGATAGTTGCGTACAACACTCACACATAAGTAATTTATTTTCAAGGTCGTCAAATTGAAGTCTAAAAATTATCTATGACAGAATAATTATTACTTACCATTTTACTAGTTTCCGTAGCCATGGCTAATTATATTATTTTTTGTGTAGCCCTTTCTATCGAGTATTCTTTTTTTTTTTTGAGATTATCTCATAATTTTTTGTTCACTTTCTATTTGCGGCCACTTTTGGGAGACCGAGCAATTCTTCGGACTAGTATAGACAACGTTTTTTATTGTGTGTTCTGCGACGCTCGATGACAAATTTGCGAATGCGCCCCACTCACAATTTTCTTTCACATTCTCCATCTTATACTTAGTGTGGTCGACGTCGTTAAAAGCAAAAGCAAATCTTCGATAAGCGCGTTTGCGGAGAGCGCTAAAAAAGTTTCGAATGATACACGTTAGTGAGAGCGGGACAATAAGTGTTTCAGTCACATGGTGTGAGTGAGTTAGTATTTGCTCTACGTGTGCGTGTATGTGTGTGTGTGTGTGTGTGTGTGTGTAGGAGGGCTGACTGCGCTGCCACTGACCTTCTCTTTTACAACCATTCGCATTGACCTTAACTCCTGCTCCTTTCGTGCAGTTGACGTGACGTTGCCATTGTTTGGTATGATGAAAACCCATTCATAAAATGCCAAATAATTAACGATAGTTAGTGACGTCTGCGCAAAACAATCGCGCAGTCATGCGAGTTGCTATTAAAGTTTATGAAAGGTGTAAAACAGTTGTGTACACACAACGCCAATTGGCAGCCAATTTCAATTGCAAAGTTGTATAAAAAGAAGACTACGACGAAGTATATAAATTATATAAGTCCATGATTCAAATTGAGCATCGTCAAATATTTAGTCTTATTGTGAAATAGATAAAGTATTAAATTAATAAACATTTCTAAATTTAGAACATTCATTCAAATATTGCAAGCATATTCAAAAGTAAAATTTTGTAAACACTTCTCCATTGGACCGTTACTAACTGCACTTCAAATATTTATTTTTGCACGAACTCATTTCACGCGTGTACGCGAATGTGGTTTGTGTCTTTGCTGAGCTGTGTAGTGGCGCCATCTTTGTGTCAAACGCGCGTGTTCATTGTGCTTATTATGCGCGACGGAAGATGGCGCCACCATGGTAGCTATTTGAGAAATATTTAAATTAAACAAAATTTAATTTATTCAAATGAAATACTGCAAAAATAAATACAATGAATATTAATAAATCGAATTAAAGTAAAAATCGAAAAGTATTTTGCCAATACCAAGGTATATAAATTAAAAAGGCAAACAATGAGAAGGATTTAGGGAAGAAAGTTTAATATTTTGAAATTATTCAATTTGAGTAATTGGAATTATTGCATTCTGCTGACAAATCATGAATGAAATAAAAAAACTTCCAGTTCCTTGATATGTATGTTTATCCTCAATTACCGCTCCTTTCGAACTGTTTAAAATTCATATTTAACTTAAAATTAATCTTCTGTTAATTGCAACGAGTCATAATCAAGTTGACACAACAGAGAAAAACTTGTGAAATTACTTTCCATAAGCCTTTTATCATTATGAAGTTGTCTATTGAAATGGATATCGCACACAATCTGAGTACCAAAATCTGTTTACAAACTGGTTTTCAATGTCAAATTAAAAATGGAATATTAAATTTCCGCCGTCAGTTGCGCCGAAACGGAAGAGGAAGAAACACATGAAGTGAGATCAACGTACTGCAAAGTCATCATCATCTGCAGCAGCCGCAGCCGCAGCATCATCATAATCATCGTGGCAGGATCAAGAGCAGACTTCCCCCGTTAACACCCATTGCAGTTGGTTTTTTATTTTCTGTATTTTTGAAAACCCGAACACAACCCTATGACTAGAACAAAACCTAATACGAAAAAACAAAAAACCGCTGCAGTTGCGCGATGCTGTCAGATGACTACGATGATGATGATGATGCAAGAGCAGAGGACAGACGCTAGAGGAGCTCAGCAGCCTGCGCGGCTGCCTCATTGTTCCGCTGTCGCGTCGCGTCGATTGGGCAAGAAGGATAACGAACTCAGTCAGTCACTCAGCCCATTCACATTCACATCCACATTCACAGACATTCACATTCTCATTCCCATTCCTCTTGCCAATCTCATTCCATTCATTCGGCCCATGCAATCAGTCGCCGCCGAGGTCGGCTCGGGTCGGTCTCTCTCTCTCTCTCTCTCTCTCTCTCTCTCTCTCTCCTAGTCTACCCTTTTCACGGCATTGAATTTCCCCCTTTTTTGGCAGCGTCGCGCTTTGTTTTGTTTGTTTCGCTCGTCTCGCTCAAATGCGAGGATTTTGCAGCGTCCTGCAGTTTTGCTTTACCCTAGAAAATGTTTACTGAATGGGGGGTATGTTCGAAACTAGTTTTTAGTTTTAAGAAGTAGTAGAACAAAGATTGAATTTGTAGCAACTGTTATTTTGCATATAGGAAATTAAGCGAAATTCGAATAGTTTCAAAAAGAGTTTTCTTATAAATTAAATTAAATTCTACCTCATGAAATTTCTATTATTATTTATTTTTTTTTTTTCATATTTATATTATTTATTTACTTTACTTTAAAAAGTTATTGGTTGGTTACCAAGTTGGTTTTCCAAAACAAAATAGAACAAATATTTAATTTTTTAATAGTAACTATTTTGTGTAATAGGAATTTATTTTATTTCAAATAGTCACAATAGAATATTTATATATATATATTTTCTATACTTGCTAAAATCTGTTTTCCCGAATATTTTTAAACTTGACAAAGAAATAGAACAAAGATTTGATTTTGTAATTTAACAACTATTATTTTGTGAGGTATGAATTTAAAAGAACTTTGCATAGTTTCAATAAGGGTATTCTCATAAATGTAGTTTTCTATAACAAATTATTTCCATTAATATTTATTTATTTTATTTTTATTTAAATTTTTGATTTGATGTTTTATTTTATTTTTATAAGAGACTATATAGTCTCAATTTAAAGAATTTTTTTTATGCAGAGCATTTTCTAACTATTTGGCATTTTCTAAAATTTATAACTACGATTTGGTACTATAACCTTACTTCTCTAAAAAATATGTACACTTACACTATTCACATTTACAATAAATCAATCCTCAATCAATAACTCTTTACAGGGTATCACCTAGTTGACACAACGTTTGCTTTTAAACTACTTCAATAATGTTTTTTAGCGCAGCTGCTTTGGTTTAAAGCTGTGTTAGTATTTCATATGCTGTAAGTTGATCGGTACTTCAACATGCTGGCACAGATTCTCAACAGATTCTTAACTTAAAAGTTAAATTACTTTGTGTAGGTGTTGATTGGGTTGATTGATTCTCTAGCAGCTTTGCTGCGGGCAAGTCAAGCCCAACTGCATAAATGCCAATCTACAGTTTCAGTTACTTAGCCATAAAAAGATACAGAGTGAGAGCGAGAAAGGGAGAGCACTGAGATCCTCCCCTTTGAGGCCCATAGAAATGTGCACAAAACCGTAAGTAATTGCTGGGATATGCGTGCAAATATTTTATGTTTTTGCCCAAAAAAAAAAAACGGAACCCAAAAAAATAGACGAACTTTCTCGAGGGGTAACCCCCTCCCCTCGTTGTTGTAATTAAAAAAATTTCAGGTTCAGTGTGCAAAGGGCTAGATGAGGAGCGTGATTGTGCAAATGTTAGGCGAGTGCAACGGTTTCTATTTTCCAATGCACTTTCCCATTTATTTTTGTTGTATATTTTGATCATCGTTGTTTTTTATAGTGCAATTGCTTGATTGACTGTTTGATCATTGTAGCATCTTAAATACATCGAAAAAGTTGTATTGACTATTCGATCATCTTTGCATCTTACATATTCCAAACAGTTTTTTCTCTTTTTAGGGATTGTCTGCAATTAGTTGCACCTCTTTCATCTTTTTTGTCATTTTCTTCGCCGGCTGTTTGCCGGGTTGACAATAGGCGAGGGGAGCATCCCTCCCTGTTGAGAATCTTTCTTTCGGTTTTTTTTTAGGATCAGCTAAAGAATTTGTTTCCCTCTTTGCGCTTGTTTCATCTTTTACCTGGTTCTTAGTTTCTCATACGTTTCTCTACAGTTCATTCACCTAAGAATTAAATAAGAAGCAGCAGCATTTCTTAATGCACTTAAGGCATTATTAAAATCCAAATTAAAGGCAAAATCGTTTGTAAATGAATGTCATTGGAATTTGTAATTTTCCACAGATATTTTTTTATGGTACTCATTTCATTTATATTCATTTCATTTTCTTTTATTATAGATTCCTCGAAAATTTTAAATTTAATCGACTAATTTTTAATAGCATAGCAGAAATATAAGAATCTTTAAATTAAATTGGAAATCTGCTCAATTTGATAATTTTAGTTCAAACTGTATTTAAAATATTTAAGAAAAATAATAAATACAATACATTTTAAAAATCTTGTAATCTAATTCTCATTTATGCTTCCACACTTTTCAAATAGTAGGTTCAAATAGAATAGGAATTTATTAGTGAAACTATCTAAAGATTGAAAATAAATACTTCATAAAAATGTACATATATGGAAAATTTAAGCTGAAATTCTAAATACTAGTATTATTTTTCTAAAAAAGGAAATTTAGAGTTAAAGTCTTAGAATGCAACTCTCTTAAGATTGAGAACAAATATTATAAAAAATGTATACTGAATATTTAAGCTGAAATTCTAAGTTGTTGTAAAATTTATCTATTAAAAGCAAATCATTTTTGTCGAGCATTTCATCTATTCAAAGAACTGTTCTAAAAATAATAGCACACCAATTGTTAAAATATGTAAACGGTATGTTGTTACAAAGGCATTGTTGCTAAGTCATTTAAAAATAGAGGTTTCAAACGCTTATAAACCGCTTTGAATTCAACAGCTAAAGAGCAGCAAAATATGCAAATGAATTAGGCAGAAGAAAGAAAAAATAAATTCCAAAAGGCAGACAAATCATGTTCTTTTCGAAAAAGGAAAAACAGGAAAGCAGAAATGAAATCCCAGAAGGAATAGATTGCTTAAGTAAAAAGCGCGCCAAACGCATAAAAAACCGAACAAGAACTCTTTGCAGGCAAACACACAAAAGGTGAAGCAGATCAATCTGCAAGATACTTTTTGCGATCAAGAGAGAGAGAGAGAGAGTGAGTGAGTGAGTGTGTGAGAATGTATGTATGTGTGTGTGTTTGAGTGTGTATGCCTCTAAAGGTGTGTCAACAAAGCGACGTAAAAGAATCTCGGCCTGAGTCTGGCAAAGTCTGACGGATTATTGTGCAAGGACAACCTCATGATCACTTTGCCTACGTCATAATGAAGATGATTGCCTGAGTGTGTGTGTGTGTTCGTGTGTGTGTTAGCATACAATAGGGAGCGAAACCAAAAACCTCGTCGCACTGCGCGTTGGCAACCCGTTTTTTAGGGTTTCTTTTTTTCTATATATAGTTAGGGTTGTCCAGGGGGATGTTGTTCCCTTTTTGCCGCGCAAATTACGTTTCACCCCTTTGTAAAAAAACGTACGTCAAATGCAATATATAATAAAGGCGAGAGGCGATCTTCTCTCGCCTCGAACTTTTTTTTTCATTTTTGCGCGCGCTGTCGAGACGAGAAATTTTTTAAAAAATTTTCAAACGCAATCAGCGATTTTAGTCGTCGAAAGTGCGTGGCTGGAAGAGCACCGGGCGCCAAAAGAAACCAAAGACGAAATTCACTTAAATTCAAACGTTCAACGAAAGCACTTCAAAACTATTTAATAATAAATAAAACTGAAATTTGACAATAAATTCGAAATAAAGTGCGTGTTAAATCAAAATTTAATAGACTATACTACAAATATTACAAAAAATATGTTTCAAATACGAATCACAAAAAATTCTCGCATTTTTGAAGCACGTGTTTTGTGCGCATTTCTGGATTTTGCGCACTTCAAACTTTAAAGTGTAAAAAGCAAGAGAGAGAGAGAGAGAGAGAGCGAAGGAAAAGCGTGTGAAAGCAGAGAGTAAAAAGTGTAAAACGCCGACAAAATAGAAAAATAACGACATCAAAAAAAAGAAACGCAACGCAAAGCAAAAGCAAAGACAAAATTACAATTCGCAAAATTCAACAAATCAAAAACACTTTTGAAAACAAATTTGCATTTTGAAAGCTAAAGCTTTGAAAATGTGAAATTTGTTAATGTTAACTGGACAAAAGTTTACCAAAAAGAAAAAAAAAACACACACAAAATACGAAAGCAAAAACAATTGGCAAACAAAGAAAAGAAATCAAATTAAAAATTGTGAAAATATTGTTGGTAAGCTTTTAAGCAAAGACGAAAAATTAATCGGAAAATATTTAAAAATTGAACTAATACATTGGCAAAAGTTAACAACAATTGCTGGAGTCTGTGCTAAATGCGCAACATTTTCACGTGTGTATGTATGTATGTGTGCTGCGTGTGTGTGACTTTAAAAATGGCCGCTATGCGAGCGAGCGAGATAGCAACATGGACCACGTCCTTCGCCCGGGTTGTTGCTTATTTTGTTGCATTTATTTAGTTAATTCATAAATGCAACAAATTTAAGGAAATTAATAAAAGAAAAACTCTTCAAATTTTTGCTGATTTATCTAATTATTTGCATATGCTAATTTGCTCTCTCCTTTTTTTTGCAAATACATATAAACATGCATAGGGACGAAAATCTGTCATTATATAAGAGTCTATTGAATTTGCACCGCTGTATTGAGCATACTACTCTTTAATCAATTTGATTGCAAAGTTGTATGTTTGAAATACAAATTTTGCAAATCTGACTGAAAGTAATATCTTTTCTTTAATTACTCACAATTTCAACTGCATTGAAAAATCACCCATTCTTGTATTTACATTCAGATATACTAACATTTCATTACCCTTATATCAATAGTATGAAAATACAATAAAATTACATAAGAATAGAACATTTGAGTAGAGGAACCGATAAAATCTGCATAATTTGATAAAATTGTGGCTAATTAAATAGAAGAATATTCTTTTATGTCTTCTTATTTGGAAACTCTCAGAAATTCTACACATTTATAGGGATTGTAATCAATAAATAGTTAAATCGGAATAGAAAATTCAAAGCCTATACGAAACTTAAAAATGATATCCTTTTATTTTTCTTATGTGCTCCCAAAAATCTTATAACTTTACGTCAATCAAAAGTATATAAATTTGAAATCTAAATGTGATACACACCTGATAATGAATTAAAATATAGAGAACGTGATAAACACCTGATTATAAAATAAAACATAACACTTTATAAACATTACCCAAGAAAAGACATTTGGGTATTTAAAATTGACTTACAAATTTATGAAATTTGAGCATCAAATGTCTTATAATTCTTTCCTCATAAGAAGTTAGAAGCTACTGATTTCGAATATTTTAACTGAGATTTTACTGGCATATTCCATATTAGTTTGAATAGTGCCCAATAAAATAAAAGGATATTATACTTTTCTGACATCAATACTAATGAACCTACAACATTCGTTTCATCCATTTAAAATATACACCTAAAATATTCCATTGATGCTAAAAAAAAAAACAATACTCGTTTAAAAAACCCTATTAAGAGTCCTTTCCGTCATTTATGTTATTATAATCCATACGAACTTATACCTAAATATGAGCATCTTATAAATAAACTTTTAAAATAATTTCTCATGGTTTTGAGTACAGCAATTGAATTTCTCGACTCCTTTTTGAATGTCATATTTCGATATATGTAGTAGTATGTAATTTGGAACACACCTTATTATAAAACAAAACATAACATAATATCAACATAAAACAATAAAAATAGGTTGGACACTTAAAATGTCTTTAAAAATATCAACTAATTGAGCGTAAAATGTCTAATAATCCATTCCTTATAAGTCTTGTGACAAATAAACAATGTTAAAAGCTACAGATTTCGCATGTTTTAACTGATATAGTTTCAAAACCTACTAAGATCAATTACTTAAAGTGTGTACAAATATTTATCAATTTAAATTATCTTAACGTAAATTAATAACAATAAATATTTAATTTTTTCGAATATTGAACCAATCACTAATTTATTAACTTAAATCAGCTAAAATCTGCCACTAAATATCTTCTAAAACTTTTGATCAACAGAAATAAATAGCTAACATTGTTCTATTTAAACAAAATAAGATATTTGGCTTTATAAACTAATTCTGAAGCTATGTCAAATGTTATGAGTCTTATGTACGCCATTTTAGAGCGATGAAATATTAAGCAACCCCTCGATAGTATTCGTAACTCGATCAAAGACTGACCATTAAGCAACTGACAGAAAGAACGAGTGGGAGAGAAAGAGATGGAGTGATATAGAAAGAGAGCGTGACTCGACCTCTAACCAACCCCTAGCACATACAACAATCAAAACACACAACACTACACAACACAACTCCCTTACTACCACCAACAATCGAATGGTCAAGCGAAATGCTGAAGTCAAAGCTGTAACAGTAAAGGCAAAAAGAGAGAGGGTGAGAGGAAAAGAGAGTGTGTGGTGGCAGATGGGGGGGAAGGCAGTCCTTGAGCTGGTCAGTAAAGTGGCCAATGGTCGCTGCTGCCAAGTGGCAACATGCAACATGCAAAAATGGCAATGTTTCACCATGTGGCAGGCTATTCTTGTACTCTTAAGTGCAAAGTAATGCTCGAAAATATTCCAATTAAAAATAAAAACAATATTCAAATATTTATGGAAATGCAATGCAATTGACATTTAACAATAGACAAAGGCCAAAAGTAAAAATGAACTATGTAAATGAATTGCTAAAATAGACTGCAATTGTGTTAAAATTTCGTTAATGAAAATCAATTAAAATTAATAAAAATAATTTCCTACAAATTGAATGGAATGTGGCAGCAGATTACAAATTTCGAATTCAACCAATCTATTCAAAGAGTATACTAACAAATTATAAAAGCAATGCACTACACTTACACTAAATTAAAAAAAGATTGGAACAAATTTAGAATATATTTAGAAACATCAAATTTCACCACCTGATCCTTGACAAAACTTAACAATTAAATAGGAAATTAATAATGTAATTTTACTGAAACAATTTAAATTCTATTAACAACGTAACCCATAATTAAAGCAATATGAAATATAGAACCCATCTATAACTTTTCATAGAACTTGCGCTACATATTTATAATAACAATATTACAGAATTGACAGAAATATATTTAAAACTATATTCACAAAATGGTCATCATTGAAAATTACTAACTAATTCTCGATATAATTGCTAATAACTATGATTCAATAACCAAAAACTAATACTTGAAACTGGAATGATTTGATATTAATACCAAATAATTGAATTAATGGGCAAAAAATAAAATCTTGGAATGTCTAAAGTGCGATTTAAAACTTTTAACAGTATTTGCGCTCGATGTTTGTAATAAAATAACAGACTTTATATACAAAACTTAAAAGTTACTAACCAATACTGTCTCCAAAGAATATGTAATAGTTTTTTTTGTAAAATTCTCATTATGCTATTAAATTCCTTTTAAATATCAAAATTTATTTAAAAATGTGTAAAGTTACAACTAATTTCCAAAATCAATAATTTCAATAACTAACTTTTTCAAAATTTAACATTTATAATCAGATTATAACAACACAATTTATAACAAATCATCATCGCTACATATTACTAACTGATTTAATTAAAAAAATAAAAATGTAATAACAAAAACAATTCAATAATTGGTAAAATATAAAATGTGCAACTCTATTAAGTCCTATTTAAAAATGTTCTGCAAATAGTTGTTTAATATTTGAATTGATACTATACTTTAACAGATTTTATGTACATATTTGGAAGATCGCTGCCAAAATCTTATTAAAAATTATCAAATGCATTCTAATCCAATCCGATAACTTCAATAATAAAAAAAAAAACAATACTTGGATTGCTATTGGCATCTATAACTTTTCACAGACTTTAATATTTGCAATAAAATTATAACAAGAAATTTATAACATTTTAAAAGTGCCTTTAGAACATTATATATTACTAACCGATTAACTGCAAAAATAACTATTTAATAACAAAACCCCAAATACTTCTAACAACTAATTTAATTTGATTTCCACAATTAATAACGCCATGATTGGCCAAATATGAAATTCGAAACTCTAAGTCCCATTTTAATATATTTTCTATAGTTGTTTAATATTTGTCTTTACATTTTAACAGAATTTATATCACAAATTTCAGAAGCTCATTTATAGCAATGTCCCCATAGAAAGGTATAAAACATTCATAAAATTGTGAAATCAACTCAAATCAAAATCTATAAAAATTTAAATCCAAAACAAAACAAATACAGAAAATTATAAAATTCTTTTTTGAATAATTTTCAAAATGAAACTTATCAAAGTCTATAAAAATGTAAATACAAAATACGACACGAAATATAAAAAATACTAAAAGTCTTTATTAAATAAAATTAAAAATTTGAATCGTATAAAAATCCATTCAAAAAATAATAATAATATGCAACAACAAACAAATTCGAAAAGCTCATTTATAACAATGTCCCCATAGAAAGTTATAAAATATTCCTAGAATTGTCAACTCTAAATAATCGCTGCCAAATTCTTATTAAAACCAAAATTGCATTAAATTTTTTTCAATTTTGCATAATAATTTCAATAACCTATAATTTCAATAAGTGGCAAAACTAAAATATGTAACATTTAATATTTATAATTAATTTATAACAAGATCTTATTTAACACATTTTTAAAAGTACATAAAATACTTTCATAAAATATCTCAAAGTATTTCGTATTCCTCAATTCCTCAAACAACGCTACCAAAACCATATTAAATATAATAGCTGCATCATCAAAGTTTATAGTTTTTATTTACATTTCAACATGAAGAGTATTTGCCTTGATAGCTGATTAACTAATTATCACCCAATTTATTATGATAACTAAGTAGATTTAATCAACTACTTAGATTAAATTATATTTCGAGCTCTTTTACAGCATTTAATATAATTGAACTGGCTTAAATTATGTCGAGTCTCTTGTGGGAGGCAAAAAGCTGTCGAAATCTATAAATGCCAGAGATTTGTAGCAATTAAAAGCAATGTGTCTTCAAAGCTGGAGATGGACACAGTTCAGTTCAGGTAGAAATCTCAGTTAGGGGTAGTGAAGACGGGAGAGGGGAGGGGAAGGAGGTGATGTGAACTTTTTGATGTTGTGCTTGACACGTCCATGCGGGCACAAACACAATTGAAAAGCGTGAAACGTGGAAATGCATTTTCCATGTTAGCTGCTATTCAAATTGCTTAATTGCGTATTAAATATGCAGAAAAGTAGGCAAAAAGTATAAAACACAATCACACACACACACATACACATACATACACATGAGCACTGACCAAATTGTCCTGCGGCAAGCGTGTGCTTGAGTGTGGAAATATTTGTATCAACAAAACATTAACTCGCTTGACAGTTTTCTGGCAACGTGTGCCTCCTCCCCCTCCTCCCTCTCCTTGCCTCTTGCCTCCTTCCACCTCCTCAACCCTGTCAAGTGACACCTGATTTGCCACACACACACACACACACACACTCACACACACACACACACTCATACAAACACACACCTCCATTCGAAGTGTATTCCTTTCACACATACCAAAATTACCTTTACGTAACTGAGCCCAAAAAGAATGCTAATGTCACGTATACTCGACTATTAGATACCCTTAAAGAACACTAAACAAATATAGAAAATTATGAAATTCTCGACTGGATAATAGACAATAGAAAACGGTAATTTTCTCTCTAGCATAAGTTTCAAGTTTTCTCGCATCAAAAGCCACACAAAAATATGAATATTAAATATAAAACAAGTTAGACAATCGTAAATTTATTTTTTCAATAATTTTCAAGTTCAATCACATCTAAATCTTTGCAAATATATGTAATAACTAAACATGAAACATATTACAGAAAAAAGTAAAATTATTTTTTGAAAAATTTTCAAGTTTAATAGTATCAAAATCCATAGAAATATAAATTCAAAATACAAAAAGAAATATTGAAAATCGTGACGTTCATGACTGGATAATTTTCAACTTTAATCGTATAAAAATATATGAAAATATAATTATGGAACATAAAACACATTATGGAAAATAGTAAAATTCCTTTTTTTAATAATTGTCAAGTTTAATCCTTTAAAAAACCATATCAATTCTACAAAGAAATATACAAAATGGTGAAATTTTTAACTGGATAATTTTCAACTTTAATCGTATCAAAATTGATGAATATATAAATTATTGAACATAAAACAAAAATTTCAACTTTTATAATAGTTAAATTCTATCTTGAACAATTAAACACAAATTATACAAAATCGAAAAATTCTTTTAAAAAGGTAAATTTCTTTCAAGTCAAAGTCCATAATCCATCCATACAAAAGAAAATACTAAAATTCTTTCTTAAATAAAATTTCATCTTTAATTCAAATTCCAAAAAATAATAAAAAATATTTAAAAAACAAATTATAGAATATGGTAGAATTTTTTTTTAAATAATTTCGAAGATTATTATATACCAAAATCGATAAAAAGTGAAATTATTATACGTAGATTATTAAAAAAAATTTTAAGTGTATTAAAATCCATTAGAATATAAATTCAAAGTTCAAAAAGAAAAATAGAAAATGGTGAAAATCTTTCTTGAATAGCTTTCAAAATCAATCATATAGAAATCCATAAGCATATAATAATTAAATACAACAAGGAATATATGTATGTAGAAATTGGTAAAATTCAATCTTGAATAAAAATTCTTATTATGTGTTCAAAATCCAAATATCCAATCGCTCAAAAATTCAACATTCAACGTCCAAATTCTAAAATATACCTTAAATCCGTGCAAGATTTTAAAGTGTTATATCCAAATTTCGCAGATATCAACATTATAGTATCTATTAATAAGGTGTTTATACAAACGGACAGACAGAACGACGGAAAAACATACGTATTCCGATTCGCTATCAAAATATTAACATATTTGCTTTCATCATAACATAAACTTGTATTTTTCGAAAGTTCAAAGTATATTATACCCCACTAAGCTCTTGATAATGAGTATAAAAAGGTTAAAAGTCAGCAGCAGCAACTTGTGCAGGCAGCAGCAGGAGAGGGGGAAGATATAACTGTAGGCTGCCTGCCGGATGCTTTTTTGTGTTTAATTGACGAGTCGAGTTGAGAACTACGGCGGAATGTCAAATGTGGTGAATCAAGTACGTATTGCCCTAATAGAATTTCCATTTGTGTCCATTAGCCACTTCGAAAGGCGGAAAGACAGTCGTCGTCTCTCTTTAGTCTATCCCTCTCTCTCTCTCTCTCTCTCTCTCTCTCTCTCTCTCTCTCTCTCTCTCTCTCTGTCTCGATTTCAATAATATATTATGGAGCAACGTTGAAGGACAGCATTTATATTTTATATTATGATTTCCAATTCTTAAATGAATATTGACAGTTAATTTAATCTATAATAATTACCGCCATGTAGGAAGAAACAAAATTCAGAGAAATACGGAAGAACAACAAATTTAATACACATATATTAAACGCATTATTCGGAATTTAAAATTGTATTAAAACGAACTAACTACACTACATTTTTCTCCATTAAATCCCAAATTCTTTGCAATAGCCCAATAAACAAATAAACATCATACCACATTTTTCCATTACACCGTATTTTTATCAGACAAACAAATTGTAGATTTATTTATAACATTTTAATTTTATCCCATACATTTTTAAACCCAATAATAACACTACAAAAATGTATAACACAAATATATCATATATCTTTTAGGAATCAAAACCAAATCCCAAATAAAATAATCTTACTTATTTAAAAATCTTTAATAAAAAATAAACATTTTATTTATAGCCCCATTTATAGTCAAAAATATATAAGAGAAAGTACAAAAATCCCAAATAAACTAATCAAATTTATTTCAAAATCTTTATTTCGAAATAGTTCTAAATCCATCATTTTGCATTTCTGAAAACGAACAAAAATAACAGGCAAACCAGGAAAAAATCAAAATAATATTAAAATGTAGATAATCTATTTTATTAGAAAATCATTAATTGAAAATCTAAATGCAGGTTACAAAATTCAAACAGATAAAAATCTAACCTTTTCAATGTCCTGCAAAAGAAACATTTTGCATATGTGGAAATGAGTAAAGATATACGACAAACCTTCCAAAACTCTAAAACAATAATGTCAACGGAAATACTCTAATTTTCTTCAAACTCTAAAAATTAAAATAGTTACGAAAGAAATATTTCGCATCTTTAGATATGAGCAAATACATAAAAACTATAAAAAAAAATTAATGGAAATAATCAAATTTATTTTAAACCATAAAAGAAAAGATACAGAAATAATATTTTGCATTTGTGGAAGCAAGCAATAAGAAAAACTTTTGAACGCAAAAAACCAAAACTTCAATGGAATAATAATTTTTCAAACGCTAAAAATAAAAATAGTTACGAAAGTATTATTTTGCATTTTTGAAAATGAGAAAAAAAAACCATAAAAAATAGCAAAGGAAATAATCAAATTTATTTTAAACTATAAAAAAAGATAGGAAAATAATATCTTACATTTGTGGAAACAAGACAAACCATTGAATAACCAAAAGAAAAAATCCGAATCGAAATAATCTAATTTTTTTCAAACTCTGAGCGTGATAATAGTTAAGAAAGTAATATTCTGCATTATTAGAAACGAGCAAAATTATAAAAAAAATACATGTAAATTATCAATGGAAAAAATCAATTTTATCTTAAACTCTATAAAAAAAAAGTAGTTTCGAAAATAATATTTTGCAATTTTTTGGAAATAAACAAAAATACAAGACAAACCTTCAAATACCCAAAAACAATAATCTCAATGGAAATAATCTAATTTACTTCAAACTTTAAAAATAATAAAAATTACGAAAGTATTATTTTGCATTTAAGAAAATGATAAAAATTATAGAAAACCATAAAAGATTTTAATGGAAATAAACAAAATTATAAGAAAAATCTTCAAACAACCCAAAATAACAATTTCCGATGAAAATAATCTAAATTATTTCAAACACTAAAAAAATAGTTTCGAAAATATTATTTATAAGTCAAAGCTTCAAAAACCCTAAAAAGATAATCTCAATGGAAATATTCTAATTTATTTCCAACTCTAAAAATAAAAATTAGTTATGAAAGTAATATTTTGCATTTTAAAAAATCAGCAAAATCATAAAAACCCTTAAAAAATATCAATGGAAAAAAACAAAATTATAAGAAAAATCTTCAAACAACCAAAAAAAAAATTCAGATGAAAATAATATAATTTATTTGAAACTCTAAAATTAAAAATATTTACAAAACTAAACGAGCAAAATTATAAAAAAAAAAACATATAAAAAATATCAATAAAAATAATCAATCAATCGAAATAATTAAATATATTAGACAAACCTTAAAAACCCTAAACAATAATCTCAATGGAAATTCTCTAATTTACTTCAAACTCTAAAAAAAATAGTTATGAAAGATGTAATATTTTTAATTTTTTTAAATGTCAAAAATATAAAAAAAAAACAGCGGATACAATCTAATTTATTTTAAACCTTAAAAAAGTAGTTACGAAAATAATTTTTTTTCGAAATAAGACAAACCTTCGAACAAACATAACCCAAAATATCAATGGAAATATTCTAATTTATTTCAAACTAAAAAAATACGAAAGTCATAAATTTAGCAATTTAGAAAATGAGAAAAATTATAAAAATCCTTAAAAAATTTCAATGGAAACAAACAAAATAAGAAAAATTTTCAAACCCATAAGAAAAAATATCCGATGAAAATAATCTAATTTATTTCAAACTCTAAAAATAAAAATAGTTACGAAAGTAATATTTTGCATTTTTGGAAATGAGCAAAAACAAATCAGGAATTGAACGACAATAATTGAAAAAATAATATTTTGTTGAGGGAATCTTGAAAGAAAGTCAAAAGTTCTATCAGAAGACTTAAATTTTCTTTCAACATTTCCTCAAGAATCGAAGATGAAACTTTCCCGATTATTTGGCGACTTTGCAGCTAATTATATAATCACATACTTAGCCTTGATCAACATTCAACACATTGGGAAGCAACAAATCTACTCAATTAGCCAGTTCCGTGTCTCCAAGTCTGAAGATGTCAACAAACTTTGGCCCGAAAAGCAAAAGGTAAAAACTGCGAAAAGAATCCATGAAATTGTTTCTGGCAAATCAATTAGAAATATTTCGCCAGAAAGTTTTCACGCGTCGAAATGTTAAACGTAGACAAAACAGAGAATGCCAAGGCAACCACATGAGGAGACGGAGGAGGAGGAGGAAAATGTCGAGAAAAACATGTTTTAATGGCTGCTGAGGTAAACTGCGAAACGGGTAAAAGGTAAAGGTAAAGGGAAAGGGGAAAAGGGAAGAACAGGGAAATGGACTGACTGACTGACTGCCTGTCAGTTGTATTGTGCTGTGACTTTTTAACCTAATGAATAATAAATTGGGCCAATTGTCACGCAAAAACAAACGCCAGCCAAGCCAAGTTTATAGCCAAAGGATAAGGGTAAGGATAAACACAAGGATATAGCTCTGTATAGCTCTCTCTCTCTCTCTGTATTTTGGCTGCCATATCCAAATTGTAGACACATTTTGCTAGCTGCTGTTTTGTTTATTTGTTATGTTTTGGCTTCTTTTGCAAATGTCGCCTTCGATAGATTTTGGCATTTGTTAAGTTTGCGCCAACTCGCTGGGGAAATTGCAGCGAAATGCGGCAAGGCAAGGCAGGTGGCATGTGGCAGGCAGGCTGGCAACATCATTAGCTTTAGGTGGCAGCTTGCATTTGTTTTCCCCATTTCTCAATCTCCTTCTCCTTTGGCATAACAAAAGTAATTAGCATATTGAAATGTTTCCGTGGCTCATCATCAATAATTTAGTTGCCTTACACATCAAGTTGCACGTTGCACAATCTCACGTTGCACGCCTGCAGCGTGTCTAGTTTTTGCACATCATGTTACTCCTCCATGTTGGATTAAATATTTAATTGCAAAAATCGAAATCGAAATCAAAAGGGGGCACAACAAACATCTTAACAGCGTGTCAACATCTTGTCAATCACAATTTGCCAAATAAAATGTAAATGTCATTCAAATAGTTCGCAACGTGTTGATGTCTCTGTGTGTGTAGTCTGCCTTGATTGAAGGCTTGGGGACTATGTGGTTTAAGCAGGAAAAATAAAATAAAATAAAAGGCTTACTTTACCATAAATGACAACACCTTTATTAAAGTAATACCCAATAATATATTTTCTGATGTATACATATCTAAATTCATACTCATAACTCATAAACTTTCCATCTTAGTTCAACAAACTAAAAGCCGAGTAATTTCTTAAATTCTATAACTTTTTCTATAGTTCAAGATAAAGCAAAGCTACTACTTTGTTGGCAGACTAATTTAGATTATACAGTTAAAACATAAATTGTTGTCGAACTATTAACATAAAGGTAATATGAATACAAATTATAATTAAAAAATAAACCCAAATATTTATAAATTGGTCTACATTTGAAGATAACTAACTTCTAACTAACTGAACTTCATTGCCATTGCATAAATTCTTATAATTCAGATATTTAAATAAATAGCATAAATAAATTTATAGCACAAATTGGTGACATCCTAATGCAAATCTAATATATATTAATTAAAATTAGTAAAAAAAAAAAAAACATAAAACATCCCTATTATCAGAATTATTCCTACATTTCATTTTATAGTAAAGAAACATAATACACACTCAAAACTTCACTGCTAAATTTTCTGGACAAAAAATTATCATAAATTACGCACTTAAATTAATTGAGTCATTAAAACATATTTTTTTAAGTTCCTAATTCTATATTTTTGTATAAAAAGCTTTATAAAAAGTTAAAGTTAACAACCTTGCACAAATTCCATAAATTGCTCTACATTGATTTCAAGATAAAGCAACATAGTTCTGAGCTGTATTACTAAATTATTTCTAAAGAAATTAAATAAATTTTCCAAGTAAAACAGGGTTATTAAAATAAATTGATTCATAACCAAATTTACGAAAACTTCAAAATAGCCTTTCTAAGCAAAAAAATAAACTATAGAGCATCAAAATTAGGCTGACAATAATAATTCATTAAATTATCGAAGCTTACAGATTATACGCTTGATTATTAAAGCTGCACAAGGGATAAATTTGCAGAAGTTCCTTTTAAATAACTTTGTAATTCAAATACAAATACAAAACAAAAAACAAAAACAATTTAAAAATGCTCATTATCTGCAGCTATGTTTCTGGACAATAACCAAACAGCATATGAAAGCTCAAAAATACTATAATAACATACAACTATAACAAACATCGATTTCGAAAGTACATTTATGAATGAATTCTAATAAAATTGCCAAAAGCACTCGATGTTTGGTTGAAATTAATATATTAAAACTGCAAGCAGAAAACAAAAAAGTAATGAGAATCCAACAGCATTGAAAGCTTCAAACATATTTGACTATATTATATTCATTCTCTGAAAAGTAAACTACATACCTATAATCTAAAAGCAACGTCTAAAGCACTTGAAAGCTATTGAAAAGCTGATTAAAGCCATCACTTCAATAGAGGAAATCTAAATAGTCGACAATCATCAAATCAATTAAATCGCTCAAAATAAACCCCAACAAGAGTCGAATTCTCAATAACTGACGCTTCCATCAACAGAGCATATTTCATGTGTGTCTCACTCAAGGGATGTCAAGGGATGTCGGTCAAGAGATTGCAACACATCTATTTTGATGCTGCATTAATAGACCCAACGAAAGCATTTAAAACAATTAGCAAAGTTTTTCAATTGCCTTTTTAGGCCGAAACAGATATTCCGAGTATCACAATCCAGCGCACTTTTGGGGGCGTTACAATAAACATAATCGAGGAAATGTTGCAGGTAAACAGCGGATATAATTTACAACTGACATAATTTACGCTTGCGCAATGCATTGAAGGACAACAACAAGAACAGAAGTCAACGCTCATTGGCCAATGATTACACAGCGGCGAAAAGCCGAAGTCAACAACACACATCGGATATTACGTATACGCCGCGTGACCGACGAGGGTTTGTCGTTTACTCGCTATTCGTATTCGTATCGCACTTTGAAATTCGTGTTTGGCAAGGATCACAGGATATAGGATACAACGTTACAGCATTCGCAACGCAATTGCAGTTCAAGTGCAGCACTCACACCGTGCAGACGTCTTTGCTCTCTGACTAAAAGTAAAATAGCAAAAATATAACCAACCTGACAATTGTAACAAGTAATAGAAATTATTGTGAATTTTACTCTACTACACTACTGACTGTTTGGACAAGGCGAGCTGCTACTAAACGACGCCTATATCCTTTTGATTGTTGCTCAGAAAGCCTGTTTTTCAATACTCGGCTTTCGAGTAATAATCGAAACCAAATAGACGCTCACAACAACAATTTAAGTGAGCAGTGAAGCTATTGGTAAGTTACAATCTAATATTTTTAGATAAATAAGTAAAGTGAAATAAATATAAACAGCAGCCAAAAGGAATTGTATTTGTTAAATTAATAAAATAATATTAATAGTGAATATAAACACCAAAATATTAAAAAGACAAAGACACAAAGTTTTCAAGCTTCTGTTTTGCAGCTAAGTTCGAATAAATTTAACCTTGATTTATATTAATTTATTGTTTTAAATTAAGCAAAGCATAAAGGTAGTTTCTTGGTAAAAAAAAACTGTCATTGAATATTATCAGGAATTAATTTGTTGTAAATAAAATGGTTTTATTTAAATTATAGAATATAAATGTGTATTATATTATATTTATTATATTATATTATATAGTATGTTATATTATATGGGTATTTCTCTATTTGTAATGTAAAACATCATAAACTGAAACAATTTTCATAATAAGTAAAGGTTACTCTAATAACTCTGGATTCGCACTGTATTTAGAACTAAGATTGATTTAAAGAACTTTTTCTCTATTATAAAAAATATATAAATTCATCCATTTCTTGGTTTGCGAACGAATTCGTTCATTTATGATATTATTTCGAAACAGAAAAATAATTCCAAAATCATTCTTAGCTCTAATTAAAGTGCTAATCAACAGCTATAAAATTCAGCTTTTAGTCAAAATAGAAAAATATTTTAGTATAGTAACATATGTTGTTTTCGTTATAGACATTTTTATTTTATAATATTATACATATTATTATATTTATTATTTAATTTATTGTAATATAATATCATTATATAGTATGTTATATTTATCATTTTGGATAGATATATACTTCAACATCAACTCTTTATCATACACTATTTAAATACCTGCTTTAGATTTAATGTTTCATGTTATGAAATTACCATTTTATATATTAAAACCTTTGAATCTTTTGTAATGATGTTTAACTTCAAAATAATTATGATTATTTATGATGTACACATGTAAATAAATCTTTATTTATAATTTATTTACTTATTGAACCTTTTATTTCAAATATTTGATATTACTAATATTATACAACCTAATTTTATTTCAAATATTTGATATTAATTAATTATACAACCTAATTATTAGTTTTAGTAATTGCAGTTTAATTTCTTGAGTTCATTTCATTCTAATAAAAAAGTTCAAAATTCTGTTCTTAATCATATTGGGTTCAACTCTCGATCATATGACTCTTTATTTTTGACTCTTAAGTACCTCGCATTGTAATTCCCACAAGCCACCCGCATTCGCTTTCGTGCCCACCTATTAAAGACTTCCTCGTACTGCAATTAGTCATCAACAGCAACAAAAGTGAGAAACAACAAATTGTCGTTGAACTTTTTGGCCAAAAACTTCAGTAAGCGACCTTCGCATTGAATGCGTCCAAAGCAACAAAAACAACAAAATGAGCAATTGAAGTATTGGAGGCGGGTGTCAATGCACCTGAACTTGTTATTTTTGAGGCAACAAAAGTTCGGTTAAAACTATTATGTATTATTTATTTTGGTTAAGTTGTCAACAGACAAAGTTTTTATAGAGAACTTACCGCGAATTAGCATTTCGCATACAAAAGGCGAAACATAGAGAACGCAAAAAGAAAACGAAACAACAAAAAAATAACTGGCTGAGATCAATGAACCTGGTCGGATGGGCGTCGATACGTTTCTGGGTTTGTAGTTTTCTGGTTTTCGGTTTCATTTGAACTAATTTTGAGATAAGCGTCACATGTGTCGCTTGTCAAACGAGTTGTCCAAAAACAAAAATCGATTAATATTCAATCCAATCTTTGCGGTTTACTATTGAACTGATTTGTTTTTGATTTGTCATTTTAACATAACTGTTCCTGTTTCCACAAGCAATTCAATTCCTGATTGCCTCTTGACTTGACATTCAATTATTATTCCATAATTATTATTTATTTTTATCAAATTGCATTCAATGCGCTTCCACCTGCATTTTAGTTTTGTTTTGTGTGTTGCCATTGAGGATTTTCTACTATTCGTATTTTTTTGTAAGGGCAATGTTAATGCCAAAGCAACAATTAGCATTTCCACTATTATTACATTGCATGGACTTGGGGCGGTGTGTGTGTCAACATTGAAAATCAATTATGTAGGCACGTCGCCTCATCATTATGCACAACTGCATTCTCGATTTGCATAATACCGATGATTGGGCCAAGTCCAATTTCTGATGGAAATATGACGTGTAAGGTTATTTACACACACCCATTACAAAGCGCTTTCAAATATATTTCAATATCATATATTTATTTGAAATTTAAGGAACTAAGATTTTGTTTCCTTTTCCGATATAAAAAAATAATTCCTTTTTTGTCAATCTTTTACTTTTTAAGGAAGCGCTTTCAATTATATCTGAATATCATATATTTATTTTAAATTTATGTACTAAGATTTTGTTTCCTTTTCCGATATAAAAAAATATTTCATTTTTTGTTAATCTTTTGCCTTCTTAGGAAGCGCATTCAATTATATCTGAATATCAAAAATTTATTTTAAATTTATGGAACTTAGATTTTGTTTCCTTTTCCGATATAAAAGAATAATTCATTTTATGTCAATCTTTTGCATTTTTTTTCTAGTCAATTTATGAAATATATAAAATAAGACTAACTATTAATGATAATAAATAAATTTTAGCATCAATATTTGATTTTGATTGTTTTAAAGTGAAAGATTAAAAAAGAACAGCGAATTATTATTAAGAAAAACGTGTAAAAAATTCTATTAGGTACCTTAAAAAATTATAAAGTGAATATATGTACATAAAAATAACAAGATATATATTAATCATGCATTATCAAATTAAAAATCTGTTTAAAAAAAATGCTTTTGTGAATAAACACCACCGAGTATGTGTGAAATAAACTGCATTATATCATAAGTCGAGTACTATTTATAACACTATACAACAAGATGAGTACATGATATTTATAATATATGTTACGACAATAAAAAGCTAAAAGTTAAATAAGGATAATGGGCCAATAAACTGAGTTGCCACTTGTACAATTGATAATAAATACATTTCGTATTAACACAACTATTTGTCACCCATTCAATGTCATGAACTTCATTGGGTCATAAAACGCAAAACACAAAAAGTTTTTGTTGCTTTTGTTAACGTTTTCAGTTTCGTTTTCATTTTCGGTGCTACTACTACTCGGCATCTCCTTAATTGTGGGTGCCAGACAGAGAGAGAAAGAGAGACGTACAGACGAACCAATTGAAATGCCAAAACGTGTGCGTTTTGCATAAGTATGAGTGTGTGTGTGACACACTGTGTGTAGTGCAGTACATGAGCGACACCGAGGTGCAGTCGTGTTAGCGCGTAAAGCTCACCTACGACAACAACAAAAAGCTTAACGGCAACAGGTGGCTGTGAGACTTCCGTTCGTTATCAGAAAGCTCGACGACCCGAACGTTTTTTTGCTAATCCGCATAGAACACACAGAAACCGCAGCAGAGCAGCAGCACAGTAAATAAGTCAGTGGAACAAACGCTGCGACCCATATATAAATTAATTGGCACACAGAATATTTGTGACAGTTCGTTGTATGCTTTCGCAACGGCAAAAGCTTCAATAGGTTCAAAACAAAAAGCAAAACCAAATATGTGGAAATTAATCAACATTGTTGTTGCCTCCTCTATCCTCATACAATGCGCGCAGGCGCAAATTGCGTGTAAGTTTAACAATAAGGGAAATTAATAAAAAAATAATACTATAAGGCAATTATAACTCACCCAATCAATCGCTTAGTTACTGGTCTGCCTTGCACCGTGCGAAATCCTAAGATTGTCGGTGGCAGCGAAGCCGAGCGCAATGAAATGCCCTTCATGGTGAGTTTAATGCGACGTGGTGGCCACTTTTGTGGCGGCACCATTATAAATGAACGCTGGATTCTGACCGCCGGGCACTGCATCTGCAATGGGCTGCAAAAGTTCATGAAACCGGCTCAGATTCAAGGCGTGGTTGGGCTGCACAGCATACGCGAATATCTCAATGGCATTGGCAGCGGTCCGGATGCGTTGCGTGTGGATTTCAAGAACATTGTGCCCCATCCGCAATACGATTGCAATAATGTGAAGCATGATATTGGTAAATAACAAACTTAGTTGTTGTCGCTTCAATTGTGTAATTCCAAATGTTCACTTAGCTCTGCTGGAGTTGGTGCAACCAATTAGTTTTACGGCTCACATTCAACCCAGTTGTGTAGGCTCGGAGAAGGAGCAGCGCAGCTTGGAGCAGGAATTCGCTACCGTGTCCGGTTGGGGCTGGACGCATGAGAATCAGGCGGTGGGCGATCGAGCCGATGTGCTGCGTAAAGCCACCGTTAAGATCTGGAGCAATGAGGCATGCGAGCGTTCCTATCGTGCGCAGGGCAAATCCAATAGCATTAGCGACACTCAACTGTGTGCGGGCTATGAAAATGGTCAAATTGACTCATGCTGGGTGAGTATCCAACACTTAACGAGAGCAGCAATGTTATGCAGCATCTTTTTTGTATTATTTGCCAGGCGGACTCCGGTGGCCCTTTGATGTCCAAGGAGCATCATTTGCTCGGCGTTGTCTCCACTGGCATTGGCTGCGCTCGTCCTGGTTTGCCGGGTATTTATACACGTGTTAGCAAATACGTGGACTGGATGCAGAACGTGATAAATAAGCGATAATAGCAAGCAGAATGCTGTTGCTTGACCAAATGTGATTTAACTGTGATATTTAGTTTTTAGAATGCAATTAAATGTATCACCAGCAAAACGAAAACTTTTTTACTTTCGCGGCAAAAATTAACCGTTTCGAGCGTTACGCTGCCATTTGGGAATAGAGTTGCCAGCTCGCTTTCGCATTTGAGCTACCACTCAGTGTAGCCAGATTGCTTATGTTACCAGATGATCACTATATTGGCAACGCTAGCATCCATCAGCTGTTCATAAACAAAAAAGAAATGGACGATTCGGCACTTACGAGGTAAATTCAATAACAAACATTTTATTAATTAAATAGTGAAACTAGTTTTTAATGTACTAACCGCAGTCAGGCAATTGCTGAGTTGTTGCGAGAAATGCCCTCGCAGAACGGTCAGGCATTTCTCGGTCCACAAGAGCGCAAAATAAATCCGCTGGGAAGACCCAACAAGCGATTTTTGGACCGCACAATAAATACAGCGCTGCGCCATAATAAGCGTGAATCCGAACGAGCTCATGCGAGTTGCCAACAAAAGTTGCTGGAACTGGACGAACGTCAGGACAGACGCATGAGGAATGAGTTTTATACGCGCAATACAAGCAGAGAATACAAGCGAAAAAGTCGCAGTCGAAAGAAAAGCAGCAGACGACGTAGTCGCAGTCGAAGCAACAGTAGTAGCGACAGCTACGAACGTAGGTCTCGAAGTCGCAACCGCAGGCACAGTAAGAAAAAGAAACGCAGCAAAAAGCACAAGAAGGAAAAGAGGAAAAAACGACATCGCACCAGGAGTAGAAGCAGCACCTTCAGCGGTAATGAAGACCAACCAAAGCAGACAGGGGAAAGTGAACGAAGAGGATACTTTATGCCACCAAGCAATTTGGCTTTGGCTGTTGCCATGGCCGCCTTCACCCAAACTTTATCCGCGCAACAAACACAAGGCATAGTCGAAGTCGAGAAAGAAGTATTGCCAGTACCCGCCTCCCCATTAAGTGATATTATTAAGGAATTGATGTCAGATGAGGAAGTGGAAGCGGAACGCAAAGATGCATTGTCCGTTAGATGTTCCAGTGATGAAGTGGAGGAAGTACTTACCATAAATGTCAGCTCACATGAGGAGAATTTGTCGAACAGCACAGATAGCGACTCCAGCAGCGAGAGCAAGCGCAGCACAGGTAGCTGCATAGCTGTTGAAGATAGTGTAGAAGAAATAGAGGAGCCTCAGAGTGGCAGTGATATAGAAATTATTGAAATTGAGTCAAAAGACCAAAGTCTGGTAGCGGTGGCGTCAACGCAACAACCGAATTCAAAAGATACGTCTGCAGACGATGTGGCAACTACTGTGGATTTGACTGAAGATTAGCAAATTTAGTTACAACGTACTTAAACAGGGTCCTTCAGCTGTACAAAATACATACATATATATATATATATATATACGTAAACACTTCGAATGTTGATAAAAAAAAGCAAAGTACAATCTTTATTTACAGTATCAAAAGTTAACAATCGTTACCAAATTAAAAAAAAAAAGTGTAATACTACCCAAGAGAAGACCATCTAAATTCCTTATTTAAAATGGTCCTCTGTAGCTAAACAAACATAATTTGTCAATTTAGAAATGGATACAGAAACTGTGATTTTTTTAGATTGATTCTAAAAATGGTTTCGGAAAAGAGTAGTTGAAAATACGGCGGTATTGGCTTACAAAGATAAAATTAAATTCTTATAGGCCAAAATCGTATTTGTAAATAAACAGAATGTTACCCACCTAAGAATGAATTAAAATCAAGCTTCACCAATGATATTTATTTGTTTCTTTTCTTTTTAATTTATCAAATGTGTTGTCTGTTAACAGAAGTATCCAAACATTAAAAGCTTAAGACCCATGATAGTTGAGGTAACGTCGGCGAGTGTTCGAATGTCAACAGGTTTGACTCTCTTTGCTCGCTCTCTCTTTTGTGGGGCGATCTGTCAAACAATGCTATCATGTCAGTTTGCGCCCAGCTGATTTGGTATTTACAAAACCAAAGCGGACTATAGTATTCAATTAGCAACTTTAATTACAATCGTAAAAAAGAGTGATATAGCTTAGTTTATATAATGTTTGGAAATCTGAAAAAGAAGCTTAGCAATGCCATACAAGAGGGCATTGTAATTTCCGAGAGTCTACAGCAACACTATCGTCAACGTGTCAGCAGCAGCAACAACAATAACAGCAGCAGTCAAACAAGTGCAGCCACAACACCAACGACGCCATTGGGAGCATCCCGATTGGGTCTGAACGATAGTTTCACCTCTAGTCGTAGCAGTTCACACTCTTTGGCCGATGGGGTGCCAACACATCTCAATGTGGCAGCCGGTTGCAATTTATTGTCCAAATACGAGGATGATTGGCAGAAAATACACGCATCGAACGAGGAGAATGCGCAGCAAGCGGCCGCAATTGCCACACAAATAACAGGCATTCAACAGCGGGCCAGTGGACAACATGCAACCATAACGGAACTCAACAATTGTTTGGCCGGTTTGCCATCGTTGGTGGTCAAGCTACAAGCTAGTGCCAAGACGTTACAATCGCTGGAGGAAATGGGTGCGCAGCTGGAAGTTGAATTGGAGAAGCTGGAGGATCTGTGCGAGGAATGTGAAATGCAGGAATTTGTGCTGGAGCAGCAGTTTCAGTTGTCGAAGCACAAGCAGCGCAAGCTCAACGAGCTGGAACAGTACAGACAGAAAATTGCCGCAGAGCATCAGCAAAAGATTCGCGCTCATGAGCTGCAACTAAGGCAGCTGCAAAAAGAACGCCAGGCTGTGTTCGACGATGCATTTCGAAGCGATCTCGAGGAATACAAGCAACGTGGCCAACTCACTAGTATTTAGTTAACGAATGTCAACAGCTGAATATCTAAATTAAGCTTTTTTACTTATTTGCAGAGATACCATCAAAAATAAGCAAACAAACTTCTTTGGATGAAGTTGTGCTGGAACAGAACGATGAGGAGGCCAAGGATGCTCTTGAGCAGTTTCTAAATGGTTGATAACTAACTCAATTGTATTGTCTCATTAGTGCCTTTAGTGCAATATGCATCATTATCATTGTATAAGTATAAATATAAATATAAATACACATAATTACTTTGCAGAGTACATGTTTTTGTTTTGATACCATCCAGTCGTCTAACAGTGCTATGAAATGCGAACGAATAACAGAAATGCAACAGAATACAAAATGTCGAACTCATGCGATGTTTGTTGATTGCATTAAAAACAAATTTACAATAAAATTAACATTCCGTGATAGTTAACTTTAAAAATACAACAATAATGGATTTCCGAGGTAGGAAAAATCTTTATTTATTTATATTAACTGTTTTTGAAGTATATTCCAATTGGCAACATAAAACAAACAACGCTGATATTATAGTATTTTATTGAATTGAACTAAAAACATCGCAGCATCGTCAACTGACTTTTGGTATATTCTACGGCTCAACTGGCTGAGAACAGAGAAATTTTATTTCATCTTCGCATGAAAAATACGTATCACTCAATTTTATTTAGTAAGATTGAAAAAATTTAAATTGCTCCAAGACAGATCATCTTAATTTATAAATAAAGCATGAGAGACACAAAAGCCGTTTAAAAAGTTGCGCGAATTTACCACCACAAGCGAGTAATTACAAAAGTGGTATATATGGTGAAGCCAATGAGTATATTTTAAAATTCATCTTTGGTCACGCTGACCAAGACCTGTCCTGTGGATTAATAAATTGTTTTAATAACATAAATGGTAAATATTTAAATGCATTGCATCTATTGCATGTGTAAAATCATTGACAATCGTTGGCGAATCAATTGAGAGTATGTTGAACATTGTGCAAGCTAAGCAACTTCGGCATTTGGCGACGTAAAAAATCGAGCACGCGCAGGCTGCTTGCCGTCTGCTGCCGTCATATCAGCTGCTGCTTGGCTGTGGTTGTGTCGTCGACGGGGAAGCGTACTACAACGATACCGATACCAATTCCAAGCCCAACAATTCTTGCCCTATACGACGACGACAACTACGAAGCCGGTGTTTTCATACTATATAAAAACATAAATGCAATGCAATACACGTACAAAAAGTGAAGTGGCCAAATATAACATAGAATGATTGCATTAAGTTGCAAATGCAAACATTTGTATAGTAGTAAAATTAATAATATGCATACAGTTGCATTAAAAGCTTTGTGAGTGTGTGTGAAAGTGTGGTGGTGGTGTATAAAAGTGTAGTATGCGCTTGTGAGTGTGTGTGTGTGCGTGAGTATCTTGGTTGTCCTGTGTGCATCCCGTGTAATTTCTGAGCTGTGGAAAAATCATTTGAGGGGATAGGAGAAGACTGGAGTTACTGCCGGGCGCTAGGGGGCACTTCTGCCAGTGCGTTTAACATGGAGAATCCTTTCACAATAAAATGGAAATTGATCTAAACTCGATCATGTTTATTTAATATTTGTTGAGAATTTAGATTGACTTTATGTAGAGTAGTCGAAGCGTGTAACATTGTTAAATTAATCAAATTTTCTTGGTTTTACAGTTAATGTTTTTTTTTGTAATATAATGATGATGTTTCAATGACTGTTCTGCGCTGAGTTGCAGTGGTAAGTATAATTACTCAGACTGAACTACAATTAATTCAATTATAATTACAATGTCTCCATACATTTTGTAGCTGGAAAATTCGTGTAATAATCACATCAATAAAATAGCCAAAGCATTTAAGTCGCCTTCACGTTTTGGATAAAACAGGGCCAAACCTTTTCGCAATCAGATCACACAAGTCATGCCACGGGGTAAACGTCGAGCTCCAGAAATCGGTGACAATATGGATGGTCAATCAAAACGAGCACGCACCAGCTACACAAGCATTTCAACACAACAAACCAGCAGGTGAGTGTAACATAGATGTGGCCTATAGAGATTGAACATATGGTACATCGTATTTCGTAGTGCCAGAAGTATCTATTTTTAATGTGGTTCACAATTTACATGACCCCCTCCATAAAAGGTATAATATGATTCACCTTTGCAATGCGTAAATTTTTAATGAAAGTTTAAGCTGCCTATGATTCAGCAGTCAATTAAGCATTTTACCTAACATTCAAGGTAATTTTGCTGCAAAAGACTCGAACTTTCATAAACTAAGATAGGACACATCTATGGATTCTGAATAACTGGGTCAGATATATCTTAAAAATATCACACGATTTTCGAATTATGCCAAAGTTCCAAGCATTTTAATTGCTTAGCCATATCTTACGCTTCAATTTCCGACCCTTCTCTTTACTTGTTCTAATCTTATCCGAATGAACCATCTCAATTGTGTCTCCGATGACCATGCAATATTATAAACCCATTGCATCATAGACGATAGTATAGAGTAGAGTACTCGAAATAGCACTGCATTCAAAAAGATTGTGGTAAAATCAAGGCAAATTATAATTATAATTCAGCATATAGTAAACCTAGTAGACTTTCTAGTTTACGCAAATTAGAAGTGACTCAAATAAATTAAATTACAAGTTTCAAATAAAGTCAGACATTATCTGGCACCTTTTACCAATTATGATTCAGTGTCATGCCAAATCTTTTTAGGTTTGTTTTGCTACCCAATCAATTTAAAAATCCGCTTAAATATACATTTATATTTGGAATTGATTTATTAACTTGGCTTGAATGTTAGTGTGTTCTTAAATTAAAAAGAGGTGCAGTTAAATTGAAATGATTAAATGTGTAGTATGCGCTCAATTGAGATAATAGAAATATATATTTTTACGAAACTTAAAAACTAACACTTGAATTCGATATGAAAGTTGCCAGATTATTTAAACTAGATATGCCTGCATTTATTAGAGGAACAAGAGAAAAAAAGAGATTTTTATATGTTTAGCTTTTGAAACTATTTCAAAAGTGAATCATTCAATTAAATATATTAAACTATTAGGTGTACCTCTAATAAACACCGCAAATTATTCAGTAATAATTTGTTGGTTAACTGTGTAAATATATATATAGTCGAATGTATATAATAATATATATATATTTCTATAATATATATATTTATGTTCATATACATATCAATTTGTAATATGTATATTAGTTAGTATTTTTATAATATTAACTATATGGAAGACATTTTGCAATTCTCATATATGTATCGCTTCATTTATAATATAACATTAAATATTTCGTACTGGACGATGCCTCACAAAACTTTCGTCTAGGTTTCGAAACATGATTACAATAATTCTTTTACATTTTGTTTTTGTTTTTGGGTTTGGTTTGGTTTGTTTGGTTGTTTTTCAAATACGAGAATACTGATATGCAACAAATAACGGTACAGAGACTTGACTCAATTAGTTGAACAGAAATGCGGCAGAAAGTTTTTTCCAATTTCCAATCTTTTACTCCATTGAACCGTATTGCACCTTCTTGACTTTGAAATATCTGCAAGTTAAGTAGGAAAACACCAGTTAACAATTATCTGGCAACGTCACGCATTGTTAAGTTGGCTGCGCTTCTGCAGAGTTAACTTACCGCCAGCCACCATAGCCGGAAATGGTCAGGAGCACTGCAATAGCCAACGCAGTGCCAACAGCGAGGGGAGCCGTCTCATCGCGATAGGATCCAGTGGCACTACAATGGAACGATGGTCCCCACTTGCCGCTATCCTTGAACATGAAGCTCTGCATGTGCAAGTCGCGCAAATAGATGCGTGCAATGTGCCCCGACTGGTCGCCCGAATCGTGTGGAGCATAGAGGATGACAGTTTGTTCCTTATCGCAGACATAGGACTTGCCCACCGGTGTGGGGAAATACATGGGCGTGTGGGCGGGCGAAGTAAGTCTGACATTCAGGTTGGGACGATCGGGATGCTCGAAGAGCGGATTCGATGATGAGTAGCTCAACTCGAAGAGATTGATGTACCAGCCCTCGCCGCCCGATGACTGCGTATAAAAGTGAACTTTGAATTACCCTTTGACCTTATTTTCGTGTTGGTTGGGGGAGGTTGGTCAAAATCAATATTTCGTTACCTTTTTAAATGTCATGGACAGCTTGAAACCCTTGAACTCCATGGTCATTATCTCCAAATTGGACTCGACACACTCGCCACTGAGCACCGGATGATCAGGCATATACAAATCGCCCTCGACATCCTCGTTTAGCTTGTTGCGATATCGCACACTAATCAAGCCATCCACCTGCATCAAAATACAGGTGATGCCATTGGTGGCATTCAAGCGATACAGCGATGTGATCGCATCGTGATTTTGCGACGAAGCCTATGGGGAAAAACACAATGAAGTCATAGCGTGAAGGGAGAAAAAAGGGGAGAGCAAGGCACTTACTGATGGCGATTTGGTCGTGTATTTGGACACTCTCGGAGTTTTGGTTGTAAACGCGGGCAGCTTCAGTCCTTGAGCGCTGGCCACTGTAGACAAAAAAAAAAAAAAAAAATTGAAATAAAATGCGTGCCAAATGTATGCGCACAGCACGGAATTGCACAATTTCAGTTTCAGCATTCAGCTATGTTATTTCGAGTCACTGTGTCAGGAGGCGACTATTGATTTTTTACCCCCGCCCTTTCCCTTTGTCGCTGACATTCTTTTTGGCTCTTCTATGTTGTTTTTGGGGGCACTTACCGAATAATGCGAGCAACAGGCAACCAATTATTTTGCAATCAAATCCATTTGTCAATTTTTTACCAAATATTTGCAACATTTTCATTATTTGAATTGATTACAAAATTCAATGCTGTCTTCTTGGGTGAATTTTGACGTAGCGTAATCCCTTCGTCCCAAATTGGCCAACAACGACGTGTGTCTCGCTTTGAGTCCTGCGCACAACTGTGCCCTATCGCAGTATGTCCTTCCTTGACGTATCCTCTCGGTTCGTTTTATTTCGGCTCTTGACTCGGCTCTCCACTTTGCTACAAATTCAACTCTCGCTTTCAGTTGACAATTTAGGGCGCAGCCGCTCGAGTTCTCTTCCAAAAATGCGACTATTTTTTAATGTCTGCACAGTGGGGGCCATAAATATTCCTCCACTCTCAAATAAACTTTTTTGAAATTATTTTTTGATTTGCTAGAAAGTGGAAATATTTGAAGCTTTATATAAATTAAAGGTTTTTAAAGAAAAATAAAAAATTTGTTATCAAAATAATAAGTTTTAAAACTATAGTTGCTTCTTAAATAATTTTGAAGAACATACATTTTAGGTACATATGTATATGAAAATGTTAAATATTAAGAATTCCTTCAATTAACTTCTAAAACTGAAATAAATTTAAAAAAAAAAATCTTGCAAAGTATTTAATATTATTGTTTCTTAAAAATATAAATAAAAATGTGATGGAATTTTATTGCATATAAATTATTAGCTTATAAATGATTCTTCAATAGCAGTAAAACAACAATATACTTCACATATAATTAGCAATACGCTTTGTGAGATCGCTTATTTCTCCTTTATTTGGAAAATACTTGTAATAAAATTGTTATTACTGTCAATGTACTTTATAAATATCTAATCTATTATAAGTAGATTCTAGAATAAGTACTGTGTCATCTCACTTAGAATCCACATCACCCTCACATGTTTGCATGCAGTTCGCTGCATCATCGCTCTCCCCTACTTAGCATCCACAGTCACATATATAGAATATAGAATATTCTCTCTCCGCATCAGCTGTCACAAGTCGATCAATAGATCAGCAGCTGTGCGAGAGCAAGATAGCGCAATCCAGAGAGAGAGAGAGAGATCACGGAAATAGAAACAAAACCTTTCACTTTCAGCCACAGTCACATTTGTTTAATATTATTTTGTCAGCATGATGCTTGACGATTGACTTTCTTAATTATCAAATTCATTTATGTATTTGCAAGTTTATTAATTGCAAATCTTAAGCGTGTGCTGCTTCTATTCGCATTTATCATCGGGCCTTTTTTGATTGTCTTTGTTGTGTTGATTTGTTTTGTGCTCTTGGCATTGGCATCCCCGACGACAAAAGTTTACTATCGCTATTTTTAGAGGCACATCGAAGAAAACTGAGCAAAGAATAAAAACAAAAACATTTTGCAAAACACGTCAACAAGAGGCGAATGCTTGGGCAATAGAAATCAAGTAGTTAAATCGAATTTATATAAAAATATACACATTTGTTATGGCTAAGTAAGATTAAAGTAATCAACTAACTAGAAACCTTAATAAATATATATCTTTAATTCGTTTCAGGCGCCATATCAGAGCGGAAGATGGGTTCAGCCAGAAGCGCTGCTTGGCCTGGTTCCATGAATACACTACTCCCGATGAGCCAGATACGCTGGGTAAGTCATCGACTATATACATATATTGTAACTATCAATTTATTAATTAAATACTCTCCATTTCTCAGGGCCTGATGGTATGGAGAAGTTCTGCGAAGATATTGGTGTGGAACCGGAGAATATTGTGATGCTGGTGCTCGCTTACAAAATGGGCGCCACCCAGATGGGATTCTTCAGTCAACAGGAATGGTTAAAAGGTCTCACAGATCTCGAGTGTGATACGACAGCGAAAATGGTTGTGAAACTGGATTATCTGCGCAGCATACTCAACGATCCCAACTCCTTTAAGAGCATATATCGATATGCCTACGATTTTGCCAAGGTTCGAAAAGAGTAAATTTAACTTCAACTAAATTTTCTTCTTATGTGTGCATTTCGGATTTGCAGGATTCGGATCAACGGAGCATGGATATTGCGACGGCCAAGGCGATGCTGCAATTATTGCTGGGCAAGCATTGGCCACTCTATCCACAATTTGCGCAATTCCTAGAGCAGTCCAAGTACAAGGTGATCAATAAGGATCAATGGTGCAACATACTCGAGTTCTCGCGCACCATCTGCATTGATTTATCCAATTACGATATTGATGGCGCATGTAAGTTTCAATTTTGTATAATACCATTCTCTTTACGGTAATTGAAAAATATATTAATTGTATATTACAGGGCCTGTTATGTTGGATGAGTTTGTGGAGTGGTTGCGCTTGCAACGTGGCTTAGTCATTGTCAGTTCAGGATCCAGCTGAGAGTTCCTGGACCGTGTACTTCTAGTTAAACTTTAGAAATTCAGTAGTGTCCATGATGATGATGCTGACGATGATAATGAGACCAGCGAGAGTTCGATGCACACACTCACACTCAGACACACAGTCCTCTCATTACACACGCTAACTCACATACAAACAATCAAACACACCACACACACAAACACACCCATACAGCGACACACAAGGCACTTGAGACTGCGTAAAAAACTGGCAAAGCAAAACCAACTATGAAACTACACTATTGATATATATAAATAATATATTTAATGTAATAATTTAATTGTAAACATCATTCAAAACAAAGCAAAAACTACATAAAGTGTTACTTTTAAGGCCAAACATTTTCTGAAGCAACAACATATAGGCAACAGACAACTCATCCAATGATGGCAGCTAGCAGCAAAGCAATAATCGAAAAAAAATGGATAACAATTACGAAAGAGAGAAAACAAAAACAATAACAAATATTTATAATAAACAATACTGCATACGAGTATATCAATCGCATAGTCAAACAAAACAAATTAGCAAAAGAAAAGTAAATGAATTAACATTTGATTAAGCGTGTGAGGAGGGAATGAACTAAGGGCAACTCGAAAAGTCTAAAGACTATTTAATAAACGTATTAAGTAAGAATTCGTGTGTGTTTTAAAATACAACTTATATGTTCGACTGGTGGTGCAAACTTCCAGAGTTACAATTTTTAATTCAAACCTCAACGGTTCCATTTTACACTTATAAAAGGAACAAGTTCCAAAAAAGTTCAGAATTGGGTGCAGCCAGACTGAGATGTGACCATATTATTGTATCGTATTTGTTTGTAATTACTTCTAAAAAATGAATGACGAAAGTCCCCTTATTAACTGCTATAAATAAAAGTTATAAAAATCACAAGTTTTGTTTCATTAAAGTTAATAGTTGCATAAGATTTAAAATTTCAACATATTGTTGAGCACTACTCATGCAGGGTTGCATGATAAAGTAATCGACTATTCAGTGAACGCATTTCCTGATATTTTATTACATACTTTTTAAAAATAGCCAAAGTATTGATCATATTTAAATATTGACAATATCAAGGAAACCAAACGAAAATTGACTCTTAATAATAAAAAATTAGAAAACTACATCATTGATAGTACTCCAATACCCTAGTAAGATCAGATGGTTTTTAAGGTTTTGTATCGATTTTTGAGATTAAAACTCGATAAAATTTTAAAGCATCGATACTTCGATTTCAAGTCTGCTTGGTGACGCTGACGAACTACTCAAACTGGCATTCAAAAAAATAAACTGTTTCGGCGCGTTCTCCGCTTTGTGCCTGAGTTTCGTGCTGTGTGCGGTTTGTTCAGTCTTGTTCTTGGAACATATTTTGTTATAAAATCATAGTAATAATTGCATTTTGGTGGCGCGCACAGTGTACATCTTGCACAAAAGAAGCAATTTAATAAAAGCGTCGAAACAGAACGATAGCCAGAAAAGAGCAAAGATTAATTGAGCAACGTGAAAATATTGTAGTGCAGCAGTCAAATCCACCTTAATAAAAATGGCCGCAAAACCAGAGGACAAAAGTACGGATATACCGGATCGCCTCTTTGACTCCAATCTTCGCAAGACTTATAAGCGTATGCGCTTCTTTGGCAAGGTAAGAAGAATTGTTCTTAATTCCACACACCAAATAAATCAAGCACGGATGCTGTCGAGATTCGCCAGCGTAGATTTCTGCAGCTGCAGCGGCAGACTTGTCTCCTCTCTTGCTCTTGTCACTTCCTTGCGCATTTTATTCCTGTTGTTGTTTTCGCGTTACATGCATCTGTGTGCGTGTGTTTGTATATGTGTGAGTTTGCATGAATGTCATATGTGTGCGAGTGTGAGTGTGAGAGACAGTGTTGTCAAAGACGCGACAGCAACCAGTTGGTTCTTTTGGCGCGTACTAAAACCCATATGTATGTAACCATGTGCAGCCTCCTACATACAACATACATATATATATGCATGCAAACACATACATTTATGCGAATGTATTTAAATCGTTTTTGAATAAATTCGTTACGGGTATAGGGCGGCTTTGCAAAATGTTACGAGATCATCGATGTGGAGACAGACGATGTCTTTGCCGGCAAAATTGTGTCAAAGAAGCTGATGATCAAGCACAACCAAAAGGAAAAAACGGCACAGGAGATCACAATACATCGTAGCTTAAATCATCCGAATATTGTCAAATTTCACAGCTATTTCGAGGATGTGCAAAACATTTACATTGTGCTTGAGTTGTGCAAGAAACGCGTAAGTATTTTACATATTCGCACATAAGCAAATCGTTATCCTTTCAATATTGCCCCATTTAGTCGATGATGGAATTGCACAAGCGTCGTAAAAGTATTACGGAATTCGAGACGCGCTATTACATCTATCAGATCATTCAGGGTGTTAAGTATCTGCACGACAAACGCATCATTCATCGTGATCTAAAGCTGGGCAATCTCTTTCTGAACGACATGCTGCACGTAAAGATCGGTGACTTTGGTTTAGCCACACGCATCGAGTTCGAGGGCGAACGCAAGAAGACACTGTGCGGCACACCCAACTACATTGCACCCGAGATCCTCACGAAAAAGGGCCATTCGTTTGAGGTCGACATTTGGTCAATTGGCTGTGTGATGTATACGTTGCTGGTGGGTCAGCCTCCATTTGAGACTAAAACACTGAAGGACACATATTCGAAGATCAAAAAGTGCGAGTATCGTGTGCCAAGTTATTTGCGTAAACCGGCCGCTGACATGGTCATCGCCATGTTGCAACCAAATCCAGAGAGTCGACCCACTATTGGTCAACTGTTGAATTTTGAGTTCCTTAAGTCGTCGCAGGTCCCAATGTTCTTGCCTAGTTCGTGTCTGACGATGGCGCCGCGCATTGGTATTAACGATGTGCTCGAGGATCCCGCTCAACGCAAGCCGTTGACGGAGATGAATGGTCTACGCGATGATACGCGCTTGGAGTCAACATTCCTTAAAAATAACTTGCACGACGCCATCACAGCCTCGGCACAAATGTGTAGGCACAACGAGGACTATCGCAGCGACATCGAGAGCTTGCATCAACAGCTCACCACGCTTATCAACAACAAGGTTAGTCTTCTGTAAGACTTCTAAACTTGTATGATCCTAGGCATTATATTCTTTTTTATTTTTTTACAGCCACGTTTATTGCAAGGCAATTTGGGCGATGAGAATACTGATCCAGCTGCTCAGCCACTGTTTTGGATATCCAAGTGGGTGGACTACAGCGACAAGTATGGTTTTGGTTATCAGCTATGCGATGAGGGCATTGGCGTCATGTTTAATGATACTACAAAACTTATACTGCTACCCAATCAAATCAACGTGCATTTTATCGACAAGGAGGGCAAAGAGACTTATATGACTACAACAGATTACTGTAAGACGCTCGATAAGAAAATGAAGTTACTGTCATACTTTAAGCGTTATATGACCGAGCATTTGGTCAAGGCTGGTGCCAATAACGTGACAGTTGAGAGCGATCAAATCTCGCGTATGCCACATCTTCATTCCTGGTTCCGCACAACGTGCGCCGTTGTCATGCATTTAACCAACGGTTCCGTTCAGGTAATTTAATCTCATTTGTAGTTTATATCAACAAGCTAATCACGATATATTTTTTGCAATTTAGCTTAATTTCTCGGATCACATGAAGATCATTTTGTGTCCACGCATGAGCGCCATCACCTACATGGATCATGAGAAAAACTTCCGCACATATCGCTTCTCTACTATTGCCCAGAGCGGCGTTTCCAAGGATCTGTATCAAAAAATACGCTATGCTCATGAGAAACTACGAAAAATGCTCGAGAAGATGTTTGTTTGAGCATTATTATTAATTCGATATGTGCACAGCAGCAGGCTGACTTCATTATTTTTATGTTTATGATTAGTTTAAGCGCATTTATGAACCACTAATCTGCCAGGCAACATCATCATACTCACGTTTTTTAACCTAAATCTTAGTTGCTGTTCAACCTCAATCCTGTTCAATGTTTAAGTTAAATTTTACCCTCATTGTTTTTTGTTTAATTTCCAAATAATTTTCAAATCGAAAAAGTTTTGCCATTCAGTGCATGACCACTTATAAATAGGTTAAAATGTTTTGTCTAAATATTAAACGAATTAAATTTTAAAGAAATAAATATAGATTGTAATCTAATACCAATTTTATGTTTTTCGACTGGTGTAATATTTTATTGCGAATAAATTAACCTGTTCAAAGTAGTAACGGCACAAGGTAATTTATCGATATTTAGCGTATTTTTTTGAACTGGGTAATCGAGTTATCGAAATACGTTAATTCGATGCACACAGCTGATCACACCGCAACAAGTCAATTTGTATAACACGTAAGACATATTAATTGCACAGGTAAACTTTAAATTAGCATGCTTTGTGTGTCACGTCATTAATATAATATCAACGTGTACAACAATTTAAATATGTTTACCAATTTAGTATTTTAGTTAGTAAAGGGGCAATTTGGTTTAATACTAGATGTAGACCTGGTCACACTATTACACATTTTCGTATTGATTTTATTTTCTGAAAAGTCCAAGACAAGTTGCGGAATACACAATTAAAGGGTCATTTCAGGCGTTTGGAATTTGTTGCATCTAAATGCAACTTAGTGTACAAAAAAAGCCAAACTTGCAATCATGGGCGACAATGAGCAAAAGGCCCTTCAGCTTATGGCTGAGGCTGAGAAGAAGCTGACACAACAGAAGGGTTTTCTAGGCTCACTTTTTGGGTGAGTAATAATTTCATTATTGCAAATATTATTGTTGTTGCACAGAAGTAATCGAAAACTTGACTTAACAGGCTTTGTTTAACACATGTTTGTGTAACTACGCACTATCTTATATATGCACTGAGTTCATATTCTTATTTACGTGGTCTCTATAGAGAAAGCTGTAACATCCCCCATACAATGACCCCTCTGTTGTTGCTGTTGTTGTTGGTATACCATTGTAGATGAAATGATGTTTAATATTTAAAACGAACGTGTGTCAGTCCCTGTTTGTGGTTTGGTTTCTTAACCTACAATAACAACAATGGCATAGTTCGTTATCATAAATAAATAAGTTAGTAATTGACTTGGTTGGTCCCTAAAAATTTAACAACAAATTTAATCGTTTAGTCGATAATCAGTAGCCAAATATTGTAATCAATATTCAGTAGTAGTTTTGATAAGTCATTCGCAAGTCAGTCGTACGTAGCACCCCACCTTCGATACACTGAATAATCGATAAACTTTGTTGCATTTTATAACACTGCAGTGGCTCGAACAAGATCGAAGATGCCATCGAGTGCTACCAGCGGGCTGGAAACATGTTCAAGATGTCCAAGAACTGGACCAAAGCAGGCGAGTGCTTCTGTGAGGCAGCCACGCTCCATGCACGCGCTGGCAGTCGCCACGATGCTGGCACCTGCTACGTGGATGCCTCAAACTGTTACAAAAAGGTGGATGTTGAGAGCGCCGTCAACTGTTTGATGAAGTCCATTGATATCTACACCGATATGGGACGCTTTACCATGGCTGCCAAGCATCATCAAAGCATTGCGGAAATGTACGAGAGCGAGCCCAGCACACTGGTTAGAAAGACGCATTATTTAAAAATGATATAACATTGATTACCGATGACATATTGCATTTTTAGGCCATGTCAATTCAGCACTATGAACAGGCAGCTGACTATTTCAAGGGTGAAGAGTCTGTTAGCTCGGCCAACAAGTGCATGTTGAAGGTTGCTCAATACGCTGCCCAGCTGGAGGATTATGAGAAAGCAATATCCATATACGAGCAGGTGGCTGCCTCCTCCCTGGAGAGTTCGCTGCTCAAGTACAGCGCCAAGGAGTACTTCTTCCGCGCTGCTCTCTGTCATCTGAGCGTGGATTTGTTGAATGCGCAGCACGCCATTGAGAAGTATGCGCAACAATATCCAGCATTCCAGGATTCCCGAGAGTTTAAGCTAATCAAGGTAAACTACTTAAAAAGTAAATAGACCATTTATATGCATTAACACATTGTCTCTTCTTACAGGTGTTGTGCGAGCATCTTGAGGAGCAGAACATCGAGGGCTTCACAGAGGCAGTTAAGGATTATGATAGTATCTCACGCTTGGATCAGTGGTACACAACTATCTTGCTACGAATTAAAAAGGCCGCCGATGAGGATCCAGACTTGCGATAAACAATTTAAACACTCTATTAACGCATATAAATACATACCTATATAACTAATTAAATGCTTTTTTCAGTTACAAAAAAAAAAAAAAAAACAATCTATATATAAATATTAATTAAATATATCTACATATATGAAAGCCACATAAACTCAATAACGAAAGTCAAGTGAAGAGCACTTTAATTCAACATACTAACAACTATTTTAACGTAACATAATTAAACACTCAATATGCTCAGCACCATTTTTGAAACTGAAATCGAAGATATTTTGACCTCTCACTTTGCCCCCAAACTGCAATTAAACTAGCAATATTGGAATTGTTATTAAAATGTTATAGTGTTTATATGATTTTGTTTTGTAATATGTTATTCTTACAAACATAAATAACTTACAATGCAAGAATCGTTAAATAATTTGCAACACAAATTAATTACATTATGAGATTTGTGTTTGTTTTTTGTTAAGTTTTTTTCTTAAAACCTTAGCCAAATTGTCAATTGACAGCGAGTAGAGATCTGAATTTCGCATTTCTATGATTAACAAAATAACTGAAAAACTCAACGATTGCACCTAATCAAAGAAAAGACGCATTATGTAAATCTTTAAAAACAAATACATACATGAAAGTACATTACATTGAATCGTATGTAGTTATTGAACCTCAAATTCAATAACAAGAAAAAGAAAACTCAAAATTACGAAAGATTGTTAGTAAAACATATGAATATTTAAAGGCAAAAAAGTAAAAAACATATTTAAATTACACAAACAATTAATCAAGTAAATTCCTTAGCATATTTTGAGGGTCGCAGTTGAAATATTTGAAAATTCCATCTCAGAAAATATCAATATTGGGTTAATCCAAAAGTATATTTAAATAAAAAATAATACAAATTTTAAAATGTTTCGGTGTGTAGTAGAGATTCAAAAGATCGTTTAATAAATAAAATAGTTTGGATTAAACATTTAACACTTATGGTATATGGATTATCTAATTGCAGTTGTTCTTAATTGCAAAAATAGCATACTTACTATCGATATATAAAGCCCATTACACAATGTTATAAATACAAAAGTAATTGACGAAAGATTTGAAAGTGCTTTTTAAAAAATAAATCACGAAAAAAAAACTTGATTCTTTCGCATTGTTATTATGGCTGCTATATAATTATGAAAAAGTGGCCCAATCCTGCCAGATTTCCATATAAAATATGCTTAGAACATCTATGTATGTATGTACCAACGATTGCAAATACATATTTGTTTATAATATAAGCACCTAAATAAAGATAATATATGAATACTTTATTCGCCTCTAATCAGCGAACTTCCAAAATGAATTAACTTTCATTTCAATTATTTGCGTATACTTAATTTTTGATTGCAAGCAAATTATAGAGAAGTCTTTGAAATCTCAAGTCTTCTACATTTTTATTTTTAAATTTGATAGTTTTCATCATTCATTTCTGATATGTACTTTGCGGTTATTAATTGTATTTATAATTGACTAATTATTGCAAAGGTATATTTCACAACATTCTGACAGATCTTTTTAATGTAGCTGTTAATTGAAATTTCCCACAGCAAACTAGAGTTTATATGAGATTCACCAATAAGCAAAAATCTTTAATTACATAGTTGTAAGAATAGAAATTTATCGCTCTAATTCTAATTGAATAGACATGCTTAAATTATTTATTATATATTATTTATACCTAATGGATTACCTCGTTGTGGAGCAACAATGCAGCGTGACTAAGTGATCAGGATATGCAGCTGCTTTTTATTGATAAACGTAAACGGGTTTTTAATTTCATTCAAGTTAGCATTGAATAGTGGCAGAAGCGTCACAACTGAAGTTTATCAACTATATAGTACGTAGTTGGTAATTAGTAGCAGCTAATCTAGGTTCACATCTCAAATGACAGCAGAGCTTTGTTCTCACGCAACATTTCTCTCCCGCTCTCTTTTTCTCTCTTGTATGGATTACACTAGCATGCATGTTTTGTGTACCAATATATTAGCATAAATGTACTATTCTGCTACCAAAGTGTACCCAATATACAGAAAGTGCACCATTTTTCTACCTTACCTTACAAATGTACCGCTTTTGTTATAAAAGTACAGAGTATGATAATCTTGTATATGTGTGTGAGTGTGAGTCTGAGCTTGAGCTCGCGCGCGTGTATGTGTGTGAGTGAGTGTATTTATCAGCATGTGCCTGTGTCTGGTCTAAGGCCAATGCCAGTTGCTCCGTCGTTCTCCGCGAGTTAAGCACGGCTTGGCTCTTGACTCCTCAACACTGAAGTAATAATAATAAAAAAAAAAGCTTTACCACACGCATCCCATCAGCTTTAGTATCAAATCGAAGCAAATTATCACATAAATAGCATTATATAAACAAACGGAAAACCCAGCCAAGTATCGCAAATTCCATATACACTTGATATATTCATAATTAAATAAATATACACATGCAAGTCTCTGTACATTATACTCTGTATATATGTATATCGCTGTGAATTTCATTGCATTCCGGTTTTTGGATTAATCAACAAATCGACAAAATCAACAACAACAATCATGTGTGCGACGTCAGTGCCTACTTTAAATTCAAAACATCACAAAAATCCCAATCAAAAGAAAAATCCAATATATAAATATTACGTTCTCTTTTCTGCACATTATTTGCAATTATTATCATATTATGATAATTTACACAAATCTCAAAAAATAACAAATCATTCTTTTTGTAGAATTCAAGCGGTTACTCAATCCCAGTGAAAAAAAACCGCAAAATGCGTATATCAGGTAAACACAAAAAAAAACCCAATTATTTGTTAACTTAAGATTATCTGTTAATTTTCTGTGAATTTGTTTGTTAGAGCTAATGTATATGTAATTGTAACGGTTATTCCTGAATTTAGAAAATATAAACTGAGCTATAGCCCTACGAATATCACGCTATCTCTACTCGCAGTTTTGTCTGATAAGGTGCATCTAGTTGTTTTGAATAACAATATGTAAGCATCTAAAAGATAGATTAGTATAGCTCTTGCGGAACTAAACGAAATTGCCTTCCTCAATAATTCACAATTTCCGTAAATTCGATTTAAAAATACATATAAAGAAAATAAAAAACAATGAGACACGATCTTAAAATGTCACAAAGAAAACTTTTCATACACACATTGGAGTGATTCATTCCAGTTCGGATAAAATTATTGGTTCAACAATCAGAATGTGAATAGGATTTTTAAATGAGATATCTGCGGGATTTTTATTTATACTATTTATCCTACATGGGCTAGCTATAAGACTTCAATGCTTGCAACAATCATTGATCATAATTATCATTTCAGCCAACATGTCTCTCCTATTTGGCGGCTCGCTGTTGCTGGCGATGCTCTGCTTGAGCCAACAACAAGCCCCTCAGCTTTCAGTCGGTAGTCCTCTCGAGGCATTGACGCCACAGACCGCATTCAGTAAGAGCAACGATCCTATGCAGTCGCTGCGTAACAGCTTCAACGATGATACGCTGCGGAGTATTGCTCAAGGAGCACAGGAATTTGGATTGGATTTGCTGAATCGCATCGCTGTGGTCGTCGAACAGGCGAACAGGGACTTTATGATATCGCCATTCTCGGTGTGGTCGCTGCTCATCTTGCTGTTCGAGGCAGCCGACGGTCGAACTTATGAACAACTGCGTCAGGGACTGCGTATCAATGTGAGTCCTGAGGAACTGCGTTCTGTCTACCGTGTGTGGAGTTCTTACTTAAAGTAAGTGAATTTAAAATATATAATCCAAATTGATAGTTAAAATATCATTCCTTAACAGTGTGAAGACCACCACCATTGAGGTTGCATCGCTGCAAGTGCTTTACGTGGATACGAGTTCGCCGGTGAAGAGTAGCTATCGCGATGTCGTGCAGAACTATGGCGTACAGCCCGAGGAGGTGGATTTCTATGCCCGTGAAACGGTTCAACTCATCAATGATGCAGCCAATCGCACGACTCGTGGCCTCATCCCCTATACAGTGTTGCCGCAGCAGATCTATGGCGCCAAGATGTTCATGATGTCGACGCTCTTCTTCAAGGGCCAATGGAAGGTGATACAAAACGCAGCTGCTATTGTGATGGCCAATGCCTAACATTCAATTTATCTCTACAGTTCCCCTTCAATGAGTCGCGCACGCGTGTAGAAAACTTCTATGATGAGAGCGGCGGTGTTGTCGGCCAGGTGCCAATGATGGTGCAGGAGGGCAATTTTGCCTATGTGACCAACATTCAAGGCCTGGATGGTTATGTGCTTGAGCTGCCATACGGTACACAGGATCGTCTGTCCATGATTGTTGTGCTCCCGAAGCGTGGCTTCAAGTTAAGCGATATCTCTGCCAATCTGAAGAATCTGGGTCTGGCACCGATCCTGCAGCGCATTGCCAAGTTTAGACGCGAGGCTAGCGAAGACAACGAAGTGGAGGTGCTGCTGCCCAAGTTTACCACGCAGACTGACTTCAACTTGAAGCAAATTCTCACAGAGGTACGTGGCATACATGAAGGACCATATAAATGTACATTAAATGGTTGTTACATATTGCAGATGGGCATTCGTGACGTGTTTGATCAAAAGGACTCCAATCTTAGTCGTATGGCTGAAGGCTTGTACACCTCATACTGTGTGCATGCCACCAAGATCATTGTAGATGAACAGGGCACTGCGGCCGCAGCTGTAACTTCGGCTGTGCTGTCTAACAAAGCATCGCCACCAAAATTCCAGCTGGATAGACCATTCCAATACATGATCGTGGAGAAGTCGACGAGTCTTCTGCTCTTTGCTGGTCAAGTGAGGAATCCAAGTAGGACTTAAGCGCGATTTATTAAATGTCATAACTTAAATTGTAATTAATAAAAATAATTGAAGCGACGCCAGCTATCCAAGCTCATTTCTTGGCTCGGCCGGCTGCCTTTTTGCCACCAATTGGCTGTTGTTTGTCTTTGCTGGCTTTGCTAGAGATGAGCGGGTGAGTTTCTGTGGAAAACAAAGGTTACTCTACGATTCCCAGTTGAGCATTTCATTTACTTACCATCGGTGGGCGCGTCAGGCAAACTGACATCATAGTGCTGCAAGCGTCTTCTCTTGGTAGCCATAATATCATCTTCATAATCACGCGACTCGGTGCCCAACAAATTGGCATTGGGCTCGAGATTATCTTGCGCCGACCAATCCTCGGGATCTTCCACCTCTGGTGCCATAGGTAAGAATTGCAAAGCATTCTCATCTTCGCCCTCTTCGTCAGAAGAGCAAAATGCTGCCACGGGTTCCACTTTTTGTACATCAACTTCGATCTCCTCGTCCTGTTGCGCATCGGCATTCAAGTCCACTGATTTGTCTTCATCCGCAATATCAAATTCAGATTCACGCTCCTCGTATTCCACATTCTCGTCCAGCTCTTTGAAGTCGGGCGCAAATGCCGACCAGTTTTCCACTTGATTTTGTGCCCAAATCGAAACCAAGCCTGAACTAATGCTGGCTATAATAGGACGCACCGGGTGCCAGACAACGTCTAACAGCAGCTCTCCCTTCGTACCGTGCAGAATCTTGACAAGATTGCCAATGGATTTTTCCCAAATGTAGAGCGCATGTTGCCGTGCGCTGCCTGCACAAATGTATTCTCCGTCTCCAGAGAAACAGCATTTTTTCCACGTGGTTCTGCAAAGTATTATTGATATCATTGATCATTAATTGATTGAGTGAGGGCGAATAAAGTGAGGTTGTAAACTTACTTGTTGACCAAATCCTGCAACTTTTGTATGGGCTCCGGCTCGCCATCCTTGCCAAGCGCAATGATCTCCTTTGAGTCATAGACGCGGATCACACGATCGGAGGTATTTATAAGGAAGGCACTAAATGAACGAAAAATCGTTTAAGAAGTTGCACTGGATGTTTTGTGTAAGTCACCTACTCTCCTCGCCTGGCAAATTCAATGCTTTTGACTGCCGTTGCACTTGAAGTGCCAACGATGATGCGAAAACTGGCAACCACCTCAAATGTCTCCACGTCCAGCACCAGAATCTTGCCCTTTGCATTGCCAGTGTAAATGTGTTTGCCACGCCGATCAAATGACGCCACTATATTGAGATCTCCCTGTTAAGGAAATGCAAATTCAGATTAATGGCAAAACAAATCGATCACTTTAAGTTCATCGTACATCAGAATCTAGGGGAAGACATCGATGCGAGCCGCCAATTTTGACCAGCACAGCGGCATAACGCATAGGACAGACCAACAGTCTACTATCGTTGCGTGGATCGAATTGCACCTTGAGTACCGGTGAGGGAAAGCGATATTTATGCTCCAGTTCGCCGGTCAGCACATCCCAAATGCAAACATTATTGTCTGTTGATGCCGAAAGTAGCTAGAATGGGAATTAGAATTAGAGTTTACTGCGATAAGATGGTTAAGAAGTAGCTGCATCACCTTATGGCCATTTCTCGTCCAACTGAGACTGCACACAGGATGAACATGTGCTGAAATTATTTTGGCAATGCCGCGCGTTAGGAAATCCCAAATAACAATCCGGCCATCGTTGCAGCCGACGGCCAGCAAAGTGCCGTATTTGTTGAAGGCGCAGGTCACGGCCAGGGATATGCAATCCAGGGAGCCATCGAACTCCTCGGGGTAGTTTTGGCCGAAGGACTCTTGTTATTAAGAAGAATATAAATCGGTTTCCATTAAATAAAAGCGCAAAACTTACCCAACAATTCCAAATTCATTTTTGGGTTTCTTCTTTTTCAATTGCCATTCGCTGTTTCAAGCAAAAAAATCGATAGCAACGATTTTTCGATTATTTTGTGGAAGAATAAATGTTAAATTTACTTCACGTTCCACATCACCAAAAAATTCAAATTTCTCGGGTTTTTTTTAGTTTATTTCATATGTTACAGTTGTCCCTGTAAAACCCCACAATTAAAAAATCGGTCTTTTCACATGTGCGAGCATGAAGGGACAATCATTTAGCGGCATATATTTTATTTCTAATACCACAACGGGCGCGCATGCTTAAAGACATTATTTTGTTTACAACCACATGCTGATGTTCATTAATTGTCATCATTAGGATCCTCGTCAACCTGCTGGGCTTTATAAGTGTGAATCCTTTTTTCAATGCTTCATTGGAAACCAGATGATTGGGTTGAACGAAAATTTTACTGACACAGCCAATAATTGGACACTTTACACTCAAATTATCGTTTATGGCCGCCATCACCGAATCTCGATCATAATGATGTCCGCAATTTATGTTGCGCACCGGATTCAGCATTAAACCTTTCGTCCATGGATCATACATGGAAAAAACATTGGTATCTTCTTCCGCAATTTCTGTATCATCATCGGCATTGGAAGTGCTTGGACAATTCAACATTTCTTGTTTAAAATCCGCGAACTCTGACAACAATTTAACGGTTATGCATTTTTCGTCTTCGGTTTTTTGAAAATCCATATATTTCGCTTCGAATTCTCCCAACGTATGACTTTCGTTGTTAATTTTACGCAAAGCAGTATCCAAACGTTTTTGTCTTGTTTTTAGTCCAATTAATGCTTCTCCCATCTCCAGGCGTTCTTTTTCGATTTCATCATTGAACTTCTTCATTATATCACGAATTTCTTCTTTGCAGCCTTCGTTAACAAGAAAAAGCAAGATAAGTTACAAACGGCAAAATATTTTCAAATATAACTTGTATCTCACTATTTTCAAATGTCCTCATCAAATGCGCGTTTTCAATAAGCGTCTTTTTGACGCTATCAACTTCGTTACTAAAATTCATTATATATAATTATTTTGAGAATTCAGAACATTTATAAAGCGACAGCGGCAATACTAAATTTTTTTCAGCAAAAGTTTTGCTGAGTTTGCTATCGAGCAAAGCGTAAAATTTTATTTTACAACTTCAGAAGTGCCGATATATCGATGTTTTCTTTCCCCAAAATATTGCTAAACAGTTGTTCTGAAAAATACCATAAGTATTTATTATTTGGTACTTTCACTTATTTGAAAAAAAATGCAGTACTCAGTGAGAACGTAATAAAAATTTGCTTCTGATAGTATATATTAAATTTCATAATTTCTTAAAAAAAAAAATCGGAATTCATTCTAATGTAAAAGTATTTAATAACAAATAAATTTATTAACGTTATCAAAATCGATTTTTGCTATTAACAAATCGATGTCCAAAATAAGTGATACATCGATAGTGCCGTCGATGTTTCTCCTCTTCTAGTAAATTGCTCTTTTTAACATTCGGTCACACTAGATCCGAGTGGGTTTTGTGCGCACGTTGTACGTAAAAGATTTATAAATCGATAAAAAGTGTTCAAAACTCATTAGAATATAGAAAATCATTGCACCAAATTCATTGACAAAGTGTACTGTCTCAAATAATACAAAAATTTGGTTATATTTGGCATTTTGTATGTGCTTGCGAAATGATTTTTGTGTCGACGTCACCTTTGGAGCTCCGCTCCCGCTGGTCTTTCACTCTCGCTCGCGTTCATTCTTCAACTCTCATTTTTGCTCATTCTCTCTCGCTTTAAGTGCAAAGTGAAATAATATGTTTGATTTTAAACTCAAGTTTGAAATATCTTTTATTTGCTGTTCCGAATTAAAAACACATCGTAAACAGTTGCTCGTTCGATTTGTGCTATTTTCCAAAATTTACAACAGCCACGACTTTCTTTCACATTTAAAAACCAAGCGAATTGCTGTTGCTTTTCCGTCACAGCGCTTTCTTTAATTTTACTCACATACACAACATTTACATATACACATATTTATGTTTTGTATGTAATTACTTTTTCGTAGTGTATTCATCGCCAACCACGTTAAAAGGAAGAACGTGAATGTGAATACATCAAAAACATAAAATCAAAAGCCAAAAACAGAGAATAATACAAATAAATATATATCAATAATCATAAATCGTAAAATATATATATAAGAAAAAAGAACTTCGTTACATTTCCATTTCCCCTCCTCCTCCTCTGGCAGTGCATGTTAAACGAGAGCTGCCGTCGTCGTCTCAGTGTCGTCGTACTACAAAAACCCCAATTTGCACAAAGGGTCCCCCCTGTGAAAATAAATAGCAATAAATAAGCAAAGATGTCTGGCGAGGAAACGTCTGCTGATCGCAATGTCGAAATATGGAAAATAAAGAAGCTGATCAAAAGCCTGGAAATGGCACGTGGGTGAGTAAAATTATTATATATACATATAACATCGTATAACGCATTTATTTTGCCAACTCAATTTGTTTCCCTTGTTTTGGGGGAAAATTTCATTTCGTTTGTACACACGAAACATTGGTGAGGGAGATGGGGGCAGATATTGTAGCGCGCCGTCGCTGTACAACACAAATTTGTGGCAATGGAGTGAGTTACAGAGTATATTGCACTCAGCCCTTGTTGCTTTATGTTGGCCATCAATTAGCGCACTTAATGTGCCAAAAGCATATTGTATGTAGGTGCATTTACTTCGAGCCAAAAATTACAGACTGCTTATGCGTTTGCTGTTTTTACGCCTGTTATTTCTCGTTTGAATTAGTTGCAAATGTCAGCGATTTTGGTTTAAACCACTTCGATTCAAATAATGTGCGTGGCTCGTTGCTGTCGTTGGTAACAAAACAAAAAGCACACAGGCACCATGGTATTTGCTATGGCGTTGCCCCACACTCTCTCACAAACACACATATAGTAAACACATACACACATTCATGTATGTCACTCTCAGCTGTGCGCTCTTCGTTTTTTTGTGTTCTCTCTTTTATTTTGCACTATGAGAGAGCACAACACGTTTTCGTCGGGTTTTTATCAGTTCAAACCAGACGCAACCAAACAGAGTAGTGAGTAATGCGTGAAGCCAATGCTAATGCTTTGTTGGCAACACACACATACATTTCGCCAAAGACGTTGCTGCAATTCTTTGCTGTTTTAACAATGGAACTCCTTTCCACGCTGTGCTGTTATGAAAAATACGGTTACATTTACAAACGTGTGTGTACAAAATGTGTGCTCATTTCACAAGCATTCTCTCTTGCTCTCTATGAATACGCACTCTCAACTGTCCTGTATGGAATTATTATCTCGCTTCTGTAAAAAGGTCAAATTTGGTATGTGTGAACCATAACAAATCGTATACACTGTGTACTTTGCTGCAATTTGCCATTCACAGTGGATCGTAGCCACCTGAGGCGGGTTTCGGGTCAGGTTGCGTGTTGTTTACGTTATTGTTACAGTTAAACTCGATTTGTTTGTCTAACGATTTGCGATAATTATGAATCGTTAATCGGTCTACTCAAATTTGTTGAGACAAGTGGCGACAGTTTATTTATATGTTTATTGATGTTTATTGCAGCAATGGAACCAGCATGATTTCATTGATTATTCCGCCTAAAGATCAAATCTCTCGTGTCAGCAAAATGTTGGCCGATGAATTTGGTACGGCCTCCAACATTAAGTCGCGTGTGAATCGCCTTTCCGTCCTGGGCGCTATCACATCGGTACAGCACAGACTTAAGTTATATACCAAAGGTACGTTCGCATTTGTAAATACCCAAGAATTGATCATTTAGTTAATTTACACTTGATTACCACTTTGCAGTGCCTCCCAATGGTTTGGTCATTTATTGCGGCACAATTGTCACAGAGGAGGGTAAGGAGAAGAAGGTGAACATTGATTTTGAACCCTTCAAGCCCATCAATACGTCATTGTATCTGTGCGACAACAAGTTCCATACGGAGGCACTCACTGCCCTGCTGGCCGATGACAATAAGTTCGGCTTCATTGTGATGGACGGTAACGGCGCTCTCTTCGGCACCCTCCAGGGCAATACACGCGAGGTGCTGCACAAATTCACTGTGGATCTGCCGAAGAAGCACGGACGTGGTGGTCAGTCTGCGCTTCGTTTCGCTCGTCTGCGTATGGAGAAGCGGCACAATTATGTGCGCAAGGTGGCTGAGGTGGCCACACAGCTCTTCATTACGAACGACAAGCCAAACATTGCTGGTCTCATTTTGGCTGGTAGTGCGGACTTCAAAACTGAGCTCAGTCAATCCGACATGTTTGATCCCGTAAGTGTCCCAGCAACCTGGTCAACCATAGACTCCATTATCTATCATATTATCTCTAATGGCATTCTCTTTCAATCCATAGCGTCTACAAACAAAAGTTATCAAACTAGTGGATGTATCTTATGGCGGAGAGAACGGTTTCAATCAGGCCATCGAATTAGCCGCCGAATCGTTGCAGAATGTAAAGTTCATACAGGAAAAGAAACTTATTGGTCGCTACTTTGATGAAATTTCTCAAGTAAGTCACTAAATTGTGAAGAGATAAACAACCAATGATATAAAATTTCTTGCAGGATACTGGCAAATACTGTTTCGGCGTTGAGGATACGCTGCGAGCCTTGGAATTGGGTTCAGTGGAAACGTTGATTTGCTGGGAAAATCTGGATATACAACGCTATGTACTGAAGAATCATGCCAACTCGACGTCAACGACAGTATTACATTTGACGCCCGAGCAGGAGAAAGATAAGTCTCACTTCACGGACAAGGAGGTAATCCATATCGCAAGCGAAGCATTTACTGCTTACTTATAAATATATATTCACTTGCAGAGCGGAGTTGAAATGGAATTAATCGAGTCTCAACCGCTGTTGGAATGGCTGGCGAACAACTACAAAATGTTTGGCGCTACCCTGGAGATCATTACGGACAAATCTCAGGAGGGCAGCCAGTTTGTGCGAGGTTTCGGTGGCATTGGCGGTAAGCACACAATTATTAAAAACATTTAACAACTAATTGTATATACTAGTGTGAGTGTAAGCTACAAAATTAATTACGTATCTTTACTGTTTACATTCCTCTTCCTTCATGCTGCTTTTAAACGTAAACTCTAAATGTAACTTGGTCCACTTGACGTCGCTCCTTGTGCATATCCATCAAACTTACTTATATATTTATTAAAATTCTATATGTATGTATAGGCATTTTGCGCTATAAAGTAGATTTCCAATCGCTTCAAGCTGATGAACCGCTGGAGGATGTTGATCTCGATGATTATTAAACAATAACACTGCAAAAACAAACAGAAACAGAAAGCGAAATGAAACAAAAGAAAAACTTAAAGATAAAGCATTCGCACTGCATAGATTTTCGGATCTCAATACACAATTCTTCGTTTCGATTTTCGTTAACATTTCATCAATTAATTTCCTGTGAATCGCCATAAATTGTTCAAAAATTGATAAGAACCAATTTACTTGCCGCAAAGGTTTTAAACAAATTTCAACTTAGCAGTTTATTATACTCGTATACAGAATATAGATCTCCCCCACTCCATATCGTTTCTTATTTGATTGACTAGATTCGATTTTAGTGCTGTTCCAATTTGCATAACCATTTGGAGTTATTTGGAATATAAACCAATTTTAAATTTATCCCACATTTAGATTTCAAGCAAAATTGGGAACAGATCTGAATTGATTTTCAGTGTTTTTAATGCGATTTTCTTAATAAGATATACCACTTTAAGATGAATACTCTACTTACTTTTAGTCTCCCAATGTTCACATTTGGTTGCATTCCAATAAATTATGAAACGATCCAAATCAGGCGTGTTCCTAATTCTCAATTGTCTTTCGAGAGTGTGAATGCGAAATTGAAAGCTGTTCCGGTTTTACGGAAATCGACTTTGTATTCAGTGTTCAGAAACAGTAGACAAAAAAAATACAAAATAAACAAACAACCAAAAAAAAGGAACAACTACAACTACAACCATATACATACACTTACGTTTAAATATACTCATGTATATATATGCGTATAGCAGAAATGCTTTTAGATACAAACATAAAAATATATATATATTTACTGATATTTAAATATAATTCGCGCAACACAAAAAAAAAATGCAAATAAATTGAAAAAAAAAAAAAAAATGTATTTACAACAAATTGAATGAGACGACAGCGTAAAAGTTAAAATTAAAGATTTCAACTGTCGACCTTCTCTGCTGACCTTTATGATTCTCGTTAAAAATAATTAACAAATAAAATAAAATAAAATAATAGATCGAACCGAAACTCTGTGGCATTATGCAGATATATACTCGTATCTGACAGGCATTTAAAATATTTACATAGGCAATTTCTTTGTTTGCATTTCACACACAAATTCAAAGCGAAACACATTCTAAGTACACACAAACGAAAACCAAAAACAACAATTAAAACAAAAATGCGTAATAATAATAGATGAACAAACAAAACCTGAATAAAATGAATTAATAATATACACATCCCGATAACGTAAACTACCAAATACCGATTATTTTTCGGGGGTATTCCGAATTCTAGATTAGATTACGATGCACTGAAACGCCCCCCATACGACTGCAGAACCGACAATTCGGATTGGAAACTTCACAAGAAAAAATTGATTGATTGGTTGATCCAGCCTCGATAACGCCAGTAATATTCCACCAATTATAATTATCAATTACAATACCTATAACTCGGTTTTATATACCATATATGTGTTGTGCTATTCGTTATCTGCTTACTTTTTTTATTTCACACTTATTTCATTTATGCCTTTTTGCTTTGTATATTTAATTATTATTTGTAATTGTTCTTATTCCCGTTGTCAACCGTTATATTCAATATTATCATTTATTGTTCACAGGTTGCTTGCGCTACAAAGTGGATTTCCAGAGTATGCAACTTGATGAATTGGACAACGACTGCTTCGATTTGGATGACTACTAGATAATTTGCACAGTTGTAAAATCAGCAATCGAACGCAAAATTTCAAATCAAACTGTTCTGTTAAATCATATACAAAAACAAAAAACAAGAGAATTGAAGAGAGCAAATAGAATATTTTAATAATATTATTAAAGAAAGAGAAAAGAGAAAACACCTTAAAAAGTGCACACAATCCTTCTTCCATTTTAACGTTGTTGGCGAATAAAAAATTATAAATTGCAAAAATCCAATTATTTTTCCCCACATATATCATTAAAAAAATTAAAACAAAAAAGAATATACAAATGTTAAATCAAGAGAAAGCAACAAAATATACGACGGAATCCGTTTTACGTGAAACAAAATAGCAGCATTTTTACTTTTGTTGTATGACTAAATATGAGACATTCACATGTACTATGATTAATTCTCTAATTAATATTCGCAAAGTTCGCCAAGACGCTCGATTTCATCTAATATAAAATCTAATTCGCTTGCTTCCAAAACGGGGAAACACGTCAAGACCATGCGGAAGAAATTACCCAGCTTGCGACTGCTTAGAGGAGTATATCCAACCATCAAGGTGCCGCTGTATGCCATCTGCTCCTTGATCTTTGGAGCAACCTTTTTAGGGATATGCAAGAATACATAATTGGTAAGGTGTGACGATATAAATAAGACGTTCTTTTACCGTATATAAGCGAGTCCACCATTCGGGAGTTTCTTCTTTGCTGCTTACGCGCAACGACTTGGGAATGTACCAAAAGGACACATTGGAGTATTCATGTTTATCCAGCACCAACCTAAAGCGATCCGGACGTTCGCGCAGCTTCTGCTCCAGCAAACGGGACATATCAATGGCATGGTCAACCAAATGTCCGTATTGTGCATAGCCACGAGCCTTCAACATCAGCCAGAACTTGAACGAATCGATTTTGCGGCCGCATTGGACACTCTTGTTGCCCGAGTCGTAGGAGACGTCATAAAATTTGTCCTGCTGAAACAGATAGTTGACCTCGATGCTGTTGCAGCGTGTGAGCAAATCCGATTCGCGAGTGAGGAACAACGAGCACTGCAATGGGACGCCAAGCGTCTTGTGCGGATTCCAGGCAAAGGAATCAGCGCGCTCCAGACCCGCTAACAGGGAGCGATACTTATGCGCCAGTAACGCCGAGCCACCCAGACAGGCATCAACATGCAACCAGATGCCCTGACGCTTTGCAATGTCTGCGAGGCCAGCAATGTCATCAAAGGCGCCCAGCACCGTGGTGCCAGCTGTGGCATTGATGAAGAATGGCTCAGAGCCGCGTGATTTGGCTTCTTGGATCTTCAGCTCCAAGTCAGTGAGAGACATTTGTCCCTTGTCGTTGGTTAACACAGCAATGCAGTTATCGGCCCCAAAGCCCAGCCAATGAGCGGCTTTCTTAACGCTGTAATGCGAGTCCTCAGAGGTGAAGATGGCCAGCGGACGCAGACCAAACATGCCGGTGCTCTTGACATCAGGATAACGCTTGTAGCGTGCCAGGACCAGACCATACATGTTGGAGGCGGAGCCACCAGGCGCAAAGATGCCATCGCCATTGGTGTAACCAGCTAAGCGGCAAACTGTTTTAATCACTTCCGTTTCAATCAAGCTAAAAACAGGCGCCACCTCAAAGGTGTAACTGGAAAAGGATTTAGTATTAGAATGAATATTGAAGCGGTTTTAGAAAGAGGACATTACGTGCTGCTGTTTAAGGCCTCGGTGAGCCATGCTCCCGCCAAGCCAAAAGGATCCATTTGGCCAAAGAGCTGATTGTGAAAGCGGCCATGACAAGTCTTTAGGGAATACTTGATAACCTGCTGGCATATCTGCTCAATCTCAGGCAAAGTGTGCGTTTCCTCTTCGTTGATTGACAGGTCAAGCAGTTGCTGTAATTTATAATCAATGGGAAATTTATAGTCAATGGGAAAATACGATTCTCGATTATGCACACATGTTTAATATACATATATAATATATATTAATTAATATGGTTTTTCAAAAATTGACTTCATAACAAACATTTAGGATATCTAATTGTGGTGAAATTGTCACACACTAATCAAAATGTTGTTCCTTTTATTTTTAGCGCATATTTGGTGTCTAAATATAAAATCACGCTTGAGTATTTCTATTTCGATGAATAGGCAAAATTTGATACTAGCTGTTTTATCATTCTTTACACAACAATTATTATCAGATTGTGATGAAATTCTCAAAAATCAGCTAAAATGTTTTCCCTTTTATTTTTAGCATTTTTTTTTGTTTCTAACTAAGCAATCACGCCTGCAATAAGTATTTGTAAATTGATGAATTAGCAAAATTCTAAACAATTTCATACACTCTAAGATAAAGGTTTTAATAAAGGACAAATAGAATTGGCAAAATTTAAACCTAATTATATTATCATTCATATAGTAGTTCCCTTAAATTTATCATCAGATTGTGATGAAATTCTCCACAACCAGTTAAAATGTTGTTCCATTTCTTCTCAGCATTTATTTAGCGTCTAACTACGAATTCACGCTTGCAATAAGTATTTTGATGAATTTGCAAAATTTAAAACTAGTTCAAAAACTCTGGATATCTGGGTGTTAAAAAAAAAAGAGACGCCAAATTTCCAGATGGATTTAATTGCTTACATACTAAGATTGAAAAAAAAAGGAATTCCCTTTTGCCATCGGCAGTAAAGTTTACTCGGTCACCGTATAGAGCCGGTATGATAATGTATCACCACAATGTGGAATGCTATGCTGGAAACCAATCGACATATACGTCTAGAGATTACAGTAACCGGATCATAGAGCTGCATAATAAACTCTTCTAGTGCTGGCTTATCTGGGTGCTGTCACAGACGATTTGACGCGTTGTCTAGACTTTGTGGGGATGCGGAGGAATGAGAGGGCCACTCACCTTTAGTTCATTGGGTTGCTTGAATTCGATTAATTTTTCTTGCGACCATAAAGCAGGATCGGCACAGACTGATTCCTTTTGCTGTACAAGATTAAATATGTTCTGCAGTATTTGCCAATCGTCCATTAACCTTTCCCGCAGTCCATCGACAATCGATCTATTATCACTCGCCATTTCACGATACTCGTATTTGTGGGCCAACCGTCGTGTCCAGCTGATGAAATTGGAATGAAAAGTGTTTTCGCCGTCGAGCTGTGTGATGTGGGTATTAAATGTTGTTCATTTAAGAGTTGTAAATTAATTCACACACACAAATGCACACATACATTGTCATATCTGCATGTCTATGAGCAGTTCGTGCGGGTATACCAGGCATTTCTAGGGTGAACCTTATCAAAACTACTTAGCATTTATGTTAGTAAACACTTGTTTTCTTTTTACACTCAATTACTATTCCAAGCGCATACCCTTTTCTTTTCTCCTCTCTCACGCGCTCTCTCTTCTCACGGTTGGGTCACCTTTTTTCATTTACTTAAAGCAGATGTCAATGAATCCTGGCTTCATTACTTACATAATATGGTTCTGTATATAAATTTGAAATCGAATCGCTTATCACTGCTTTTAATGGGCCCATCATCAATTCAGTCCGAGCATGTTGTAGATAAGACAAAGGTTTTGCAGAACAGCTGTTTACAGCCCCTTGAGTGATATTCAGTTACAACAATAAGTATGAGAGTATAATATATGCAATTTATAGTACACTCAACTGGTTAGTTGTTAGTAATTTCCAGATTAATAAAAATCTAGTGTTTGATGTATAGATTTATGCAGAAATTCCAATCAGGCGTGAAAGGGTTTAATTAGTTTAGAAATTCTTACTGATAATGCTAATAGTATATATTATAAAAACAAACATTTTAATAAATTCAAATTAAATAAGCACATATTCTACAAATTATTTATTAAAATCATATCTATCTAGCTTTTTGCATATACAAATTTCACGATTATGACTTACGTTTTTGAAAATATGAATTGACGGTTTTAAACGTCCGTTATGCTTATTAGGCAGACGAGTTATCGCAATATCGATAGCGGTGCGAAAACAATATCGACTATCAACTGCTATACCGATAATTTAATACTGTCAGACTTTCGATACTTGGTGTGTGTGTGTGTTATCGAATTTCCTATTGCCGTCGACAGCTGTTCACCATCAAGCCAAACAAACGTAAAATTCACGAAATTCGCACAAAAATATAAGCTTAAATCATGGGTCGCGCCGAAGCTGGTACTCCTAAGTACCTTGCCAACAAAATGAAGGCGAAGGGCCTTCAGAAGTTACGCTGGTACTGTCAGATGTGCGAAAAACAGTGCCGTGATGAGAACGGCTTCAAGTGTCACACGATGAGTGAGTCTCATCAGAGGCAACTGTTGCTGTTTGCGGACTCGCCTGGCAAATTTCTGCATAACTTCTCCAAAGAGTTCTCCGATGGCTACATGGAACTGCTGCGTCGTCGCTTTGGCACCAAGCGCACAAACGCCAATAAAATCTACCAGGAATATATTGCGCATAAGGAGCACGTGCATATGAATGCCACACGATGGCTGACGCTCTCGGACTACGTAAAATGGCTCGGACGCACTGGGCAGGTGGTGGCCGATGAGACGGAAAAGGGTTGGTTCGTCACATACATTGATCGCAGCCCAGAGGCCATGGAACGCCAGGCAAAGGCCGAGCGCAAAGAGAAGATGGAAAAGGATGACGAGGAACGCATGACGGAGTTCATTGAGAAGCAGATCAAGAAGGCCAAGAAAGACGAAGAAGATGGTGAACCACAGGAAAAGTATACGGAATTAAAGCGAGAGGAAGAGCAACCACTAAAGCTGGACATACGGTTGGAGAAGAAATTCCAGCCAGATTCGATCCTAGGCAAATCAGCGCTAGTCACAAAACGTTCCAGCAACGACGTCGATGAAAAGGTGTTCAAGAAACCCAAGGCAATGCCCGCAGAGAGCAGCAGCAGATCGGCATTGGATGAGATTATCAAGTTGGAGGAAAAGAAGAAGGAGCGTGCCAACCGCAAAGATTACTGGCTGCATCCAAATATTGTAGTTAAATTCATATCCAGCTCAATGGGCGACAAGTTCTACAAGCAAAAGGCTGTTGTCCAGGAAGTCATTGATAAATACCGCGCCAAGATCAAGTTTCTGGATACAGGCGACAAGCTAAAAGTGGATCAGGTAGGTAATAGTAACTAGATGTCCAATTCCAATTTATAATTGTTCGTTTTATATTTCAGGCGCATCTGGAAACTGTGATTCCCGCTTTAGATAAGGAAATTCTGGTTGTTAATGGAGCTTATCGTGGCTCTGAAGCATTATTGAAAAAACTGGATGAACGCAAGTATTGCGTCAGCATAGAGATCCTACATGGTCCATTGAAAGGACGGATTGTAGACAACGTACAATACGAGGATATCTGTAAAATTTACGGCACGTAAAAATGCCGTATTACCAATTGAATAAGTAAGCTTAAGGTTAGATTTTGTAATCTAATGTTGTACAATTTAAATAAGTTTTTGTAATAATAATATTACAGTCGTTCTGCCCAAGTTATGCATAAAATTAGCATTTACATACATATATCATAAATAATACGTATCCGCAATGTCTTACAAATTTTCGGAAAACTTTTTTGAAGATTATATTTTTGTTTTAGAATTTTATGTAACAAATGTATTAGAGATAAAATTCCATAGCAAAACAGATCAAATGAGGATGACTACTAATTTTATTTTAAAATTCTTAATAATTTGGCTCTAACTCAAGATTAAGAAGAACGTCAAAATTGTAAATCACTCATTGCATGTAATTTTTAAAGTTTTCGTTTTTTGATTTACAGTTGTTTTTTATTAATATAAACTACTGTTTATGTTTGGGCAGAACGTCGTTAAATATGACACATCTGGTGGCAATGACATTTACTAGATTTAGGTAAAATAAACTAAGCGCGCCGAAACATATGTGCTCTTTTTTTTGCAACAATGCAAACAATGGGTTTTTAAGAAAAGTTCGACACCGTTTTGCAAAATGCTGAATGTAAGCGGAGTATTCGAGTAAAACGCGGAAACAGTTTAACTTCAGCCGCGTCGCAAACTCTTTTAAACATGCGCTTAAATTCGAATTTAAGAAATCAGCTCATAGTTTTGATGAGTTTAGCATTGTGTATGGATGCCAAAAACTCGAGTACGGATTGGTGGCAGGGAATGCCTTACGCCTTTATGGATATACTAACCATGAAGATGAATTTATTCACCGCATTGCCACTTGAAATTGGCGCCACAATCATTGACACTTTGTGTACGAATATAGTGAATTTATTGACTTATGAAGTGGAAACTAAATAGAAATATATATTTGTAGGTTCCTCAACTCTGTTTATGACTGGCGTACCTCCGCAAATAACGCCAGATATAACCAAGATGCACTTCCAATACATGACGCCTTGTCTCAACTATACTGTCCCTTTGCTGGAGGCTGAAAAGTTGTGGATGCATCCCAAATTTCGTCAGAATCGTAAATTGGTAATTCTGGCCACCGGCTGGACAAACACAGTCAACGATTCCAGCGCTATAGCAATGATTTCCAAGGCTTTTATGTGCCGACCTGGCGTTAACTTTGTGGTATTAAGGAAATTCTTTCTTTGAAATGTCGCAGCAACTTTAACAATTCTTTTGCAGATTGTAGATGCCGCCTACTATGTGGATACGCTGTACAAATGGTCCGCCTTGAACACGGATCTGATAGGCGAGCAGGTGGCTATGGGATTGCAGCATTTGATCAGGGCGATGCCCTGGATGGACATACATTTAATAGGTGAATGAAGGATGCCCTTGGCTTTGATGTCAAACACTAATTCTATTTTGTATATTTAGGGCATTCCTTGGGTGCACACATCATGGGAACTGCGGGGCGCACATTCAAAAAGCTCTCCGGGCATTTAGTGTCAAGGATAACGGGCCTCGATCCTGCCAAGCCTTGCTTTCGCTACGAGAAAGCATTACCTGGGCTTCAGAAGGGCGATGCCAGCTTAGTGGATGTGATACACACAAATTGTGGCATTTTGGCCAAACGTGATCCTTTGGGTGATATTGATTTCTATCCAGGCGGTGCCCATCCCATTAAACCAGGTTGTCTGACAATTGGCTGCTCCCATACCCGTGCCGTGGAGTACTTTGCCGAGAGCGTGTATCCAGAGCATCAACGTAGTTTTCTGGGCATGAAATGTGACTCATGGACGGCGCTGAAGCGACGAAAATGCATCTCTGAAAACACATCTACAATGGGTTATCTAATCAATCGTAAAGCGAGAGGAATTTACTATGTTGACGTCAATGGCTGGAGTCCGTTTGGCAAAGCGGACACAGTCTTAACGTCGAAACATTTTGCCTGCGATAAGACTAAGTGTTTAAGTTAGATTGAAATTACATTAAATTATTATTATTGATATAGATATGATTGCTCGGACTTATTATCAATCCTCGGTCTAAGCCTTGACAGCTACGAGGCTGTATTCTTTACGCCGCAGGAGTTGCATGAAATGCATCATAGCATGAAATGATATTTGTTTCAGCATAGACTCGGGAGAATTACACATTTTTCCAGTAAACAGTTGGAGGCTGCACATAAAAATGAACAATTCCCATTCACCAAGTTAACAAACTGATATTAAAGTTAGTTATTAAAGTTATATATATATTATAGATTATAAAGTTAATGCTACATTTATTCAGTAATTTGTGTTAGATCTAGATCATCGTCGAAGGCCTCGGCGATGCCCTTTTGACTGAGGTACGCCTTCTCCTGGGACTCAGCAATGCGCCACAGCTCATCATCATCGTCACCATTGAGCATGGATCTATTTGCAGCTCCTCGGATGCCAGCTCTTTTGTTAGTAGGCTGAACAGGACCTGGAGTACGAGTTGACTTTTGTCTATTACCCATAAGTATTTGGCTTTCCTCGAAGTAGCTATTGGGATGATTGATCGTCGGCTCGACGTTGGAATTGTGTGTGAGCATAAAGTATTTGCCGCAGGCGAATTGATAGTGTCCTCGAGTCACAAAGAACATGACCTCCTCGATGGCACCGGGCGAGAGGCCATAGGCGGCCAGTTTCGCCTTGACTGTAGGCGGATCTAGCGATTTGTAGGGGCAGCCGTGGCAATCTCCTGGCGCTGCCATCTCCTTGATAATCTTCATGCAGGAGTAGGGTGTGTAGTTGACCATGGAACCCTTCTTGCCATAGTTATGATGAATGTTGTACTCATAGCTGCGGGCAAACTTATCCACATCCATTTTCTTGGTGAACTCCTCACGCCAAAAGCGCAACGAATCCTCAAGACTAACGCCAATGCCCTTCAAGAAGAGACCGTACTGCATCCGACCGCCATGCTTAATGTGATGCTGACTGCGTATGTGATCGTGGCACATGCGCATGCACAGCGGCATTGATGTCTTGGAGAGCTGATCCAGCGATTCGATGGGCACAGATGCATCCTTGCATACCGTGTAGTCCTTGCCCGTGTACGAGTTGTGCAAGGATTTAAGCATGCGGGAAATGCGTTCATCGGCCTCCACATCGTTGATGAAAGCCTTGGCTGCTTGCATGCCACGCTCAATCTCCTCCAGCTGCCGGGCAGCCACAATTGAGACCAGATCGTGTGTGTTCACATAGGCAAAGCCCGCCTTCAGATAGCAGCGACGCGTTCGCACCAAGTCCAGCACTTGTGTGAAGGGCACCTTGTAGAATTCGAGCAGTTCGATCTTGGCCACACTTTGACCCACCGTACTCTCGTACAGACCATCCTTCACCTCGTCCTTCTGGGCCTCGGTCAGTGGTTGTATGTGAAAGCTGTTCTCTTCTAGAAATTGTTTAATCTCAGCGGTGCTCAATGCGGCGAACTTGTACTTGAAGAACTCCATTTCACGTGCCACAAACCAGCGCAGCAAGTCCTCTGATCGACAGTAGGCCAGGCGCAAAATAAAGTGGGACAGATAATCCCTTCGACGCATCTGCAGATCCGCTTCCTGTTTGATGCAGCTACTGTGGCTGCTGCACATGCGCAAATAGCCGCGTAATCCATCTCTGGTCAATTCAGCGTTTACGTATTCTTTCCAGTCATCGGACATCATACGAAGACCCTTCGTTGTGGCGCGATCGAAGACACGCAATAGACGTAGACGCTCCAAGGCGAGATCTTCGAATTCATCAATGTGCACATCCTCCGTGGGCGGGAAATGATAGATCATCACATTGTGCGGAAATTTAGTTTCCAAGCTAACCACTTCTACTTTGACATCATGGCGTGCGCGTTTCTTTAAATTAAAATCCATGTTTGCGTTGTTCTCTTTCTGTTGTGGTACTGACAATAATGGCGCCAAAAATATTCAGCAACAGCTGTCGCACTTATCGATATGTAATTGGTATGTCAGTCTATCGTTGCACTTGACTCGCATTGGTGGCAATCGATACTTATTCGCTGCCATTCTTCGAAAAAGTAATCATATGCTCAATCGATTAATAATATTAACAAAACAAAACAAAATCTGTGAAATGGATGAAGTTTGTCGATTTTGTACAATGTACGCGGACACTCTTCAGCATATATTTGCTGTTCGTGATCAGTTGGACAATGAACCTCCGCTCATACATATGCTGGAAAGCTGTACAGACTGTGAAATCAATGCATCCGATGCATTACCCCAAAACATATGTGAAATCTGTGTATTGGCTGTTAAAAGTGCATATCAATTTAAGTTGAAATGCGAAGAAAGCCAAAACTATTTCAAGGATCTTCTTGGTCAAACCGACCGCAAACCTGACATCAATGAACTCACCACAGGCAGCTGGTGTGTGACAGACAGCGCCATAGGCGAAGTGCATTTAAAATCAGATGTAGACCAAACATTGGAAGTTCAGTTCAAAGCGAAAACCAATGACAGTCTAGAGAGCAGTGAAGAGAGAACAGTAGAAGACAGCTGGTGTGTGCCAGAAAGCGCCATAGGCGAAGTGAACTTAAAATCAGCAGTCGACCAAACATTGGAAGTTCAGTTCAAGGCGGAGTCCGATGACAGCGATAGCTCAGAGAATAGTGGAGAGAGAATAGTGGAAAGAAAATGCTACCCAAAGCGTCAATTCAATCACATAAAACGCCCCATTCGTTGTGCCATTTGCTGCAGATGGTTTCCCACAGAGCGCGGCTACAGACACCACAAACTCAAGCACTCCGAGGAGCTGCCATATAGATGTACTTCCTGCCCTCTCAGATTCTGGACCATTCAGAAACTAAGGAAACATTTGGCGACGCACATGGGGGAACGACTCCACAAGTGTCCACATTGCCCCAAGGCATTTACACATTTGTGTCTGCTCAAAAAGCACAGTTATGCTCATAATGAGGACCGCCCATTTAAATGCCCATATTGCCCAAAGACGTTCAAGCGCAACCACGATGTGACCAAACACAGTATCGTGCACACCGGACTAAAGCTTTATCAGTGTTCGGAATGCAACAAGAGCTTTGGCAGAATATACGATTTGCGAGTGCATGCCGAGCATCTGCATTCTTCAAAGCAGGTGTACATGTGCTCCAAGTGCCGAAAGACGTTTGCCAAGTCGAACATGCTTTCGCGACATGTGAAATTCTGCACGGAAACTGGTCAAACGGAGACGTAAACAAAACCAATTGTATGCAGAGTTGCCAATTTTTCTGCTCATAAAATAGCTAAAGTAACATATGAAAAACGCTAGAAACCGCCAGACAATTAGGATGATAGCCAAAATATAAAGCTACGTTAGTAAAACAATATTTTTATTAAATTGATTTTTTTATTAAGTATTTTAGATTAGTAAATTTCGTCAATCATGTCCAATTCTGGTGCAGTTTGTTCTTGAAATTTGTACCCTCACAACTATCCCAAATGGTCAATGGGGCTGACCAATGAATATGACATATAAAGACAATGCCGCCTCTTGCTGGCAGGTTTTTTCAGAGACAGTCGGAACGAACGTTATTTTTTCGTCAGTGAAAACGCAGATGACGAAGACTTATGGTTGTTTGTCTTGGCATGTGCGTGCAAATCACAAAGATTCGCATTAATGGTGCATTTGCAATATTTTCAAAAGAATTTTTGATCATCGGCTGCATCTAGATAAAACCAATTCTTAAACAAGGGGTATTGCAACCAAGCATGTCGCGGTTTTTCTTGGGCATTTTAACTGCCTCACATGATCGTTTTGGAAATTGTGAAGTACCCAGATGGTCATGTATATAGAGTATAAAACTAGTAAAAACTATAAATCGATAAAAATGCAAAGATCTTTTGGCATATCGATGTTTTTACCATTGCAATGCAAAAATACTGCAAGGTTTTAAAGTGTGGCATAGTAAAACATAAAAATACACAAAGGTACCAGATGTTTTTAAAAAACTAAAGTTCCATCAGTTTTGTTTTGCAAATAGCTATAATTCCCGCTAGCCGCTAGTTTTCAATTTATCCCGCATTTTGCTTTTGAAAACCGTCAGAACTAGCGGCGAAATAGCTAAATTGGCAACGCTGATTGTATGACAACGAATTCAATAAACTCGATTTAGTGCCAAAACAGCTGTGTGGAAACAGCTCCAATCAAGTGTTGTTACACTGCGTTCAATAACTCACAACTTATAAATATAATTTATCGATAAATACATTGGAAATATCTTCTAACAGATATTTGAATATGCAATATTTTAATTCAATTATTTTTGTTTTATTTTTATACATGTATCATACATATATCAGGTACTTAAGAAAAATCTGACTAGAAGAGCTCTGCAGCCTTTTGGCGTTCTAGGCCTTAGAATCTTTTGGGCCAATACCAATATATTCCAGCGACTTTCTTAAGCGTTTCCAAAACAATTTGCGTTCCTCCATTGATGGTTGTTTGCCTGCTTTGCTTGGCCACTTAATGTAAGTTTTGATGTCCATTAAATATTGCAGAGTCTTTGGCCGTTTTCTGCGCGGTATATCCTCCAAAAAGACAAGTATCAAGTGTTCCTTGCTTACCTCAAATATGCTGCAAAAAATATATATAAAATATTTGGAGACTGATTTGATCTCTTATTGGAATCTTACCGATGTTGAGCCAAATACATTTCAAACTGACACCAGTGGCTGAGCAAGAACTTAGATGATATCAGCAACATTAAAGAGCGTGAACGATCCATGCACGAGATAATGTTATCAAGAATTGTGACGCCAATCTGTGAAGATATGAAAATATACAATATTTCAAGTATGAAGTGTATATAGTATTCACTTAATTTAATAACAAACCTGAAAATCACGCTCGTGTAGGCAAATCGATATATCACCAGACTTTTCCACATTCGGCAGTAATTCTTCAAGCACCCAAGGACGATCATTCTGGCAGTAGCTAATGAAGATGTCATAGACCATATTAGGATCATGCTCTGTAAGGTGATGAAATTTATCCAGCGACTCTTTGGAGGCTCTCGACAAAAGCGCCGCCGACTTGAGCGATGCATAATAATAATGAATATGCCAACGTTTTAGATAAATGATGAAACCCAGAATGCTAGCACCCAAAATACTGCCAATAACGGCTGTTGTAATCATAACGGTGTTGTGGATTTGTAACTCCAGATCAGCCATTGCACGAACTTGACAATTTAACTGATCCACTTGTATCTGATCCGTTTCATTGAAGCACCAATAATTCGTGGCCTCGTAATCTAATAGCTGAAATTTTAGCGAGGTGTCGTTATAGGTCTTTGTGGTTGATGCTGGGCACGTTCTGGTTTTCAGATCCGAAGTAACAAAGTGGAGTTTTCTAATCTTGTTTAGTTGCTTAAATTCCTTGATGTTCTTATAGCTCTCTGTGAGCAGAGGAATGATACGACTATCCCAGAAATCGCGCTCAAACTGCTTATAGAACAGTTTGCTTAATTGACTCCAGCTAGTGCGATTGAAGAGCAGATCTCGTGCTGTATCTTCAAGTACTTCATAGGAGCAATTGGCTTGCTTATTATTATTGGCAGCCACCTCGACGACATCGCGGAGCATACAATTGCAAATGAAATTATTGTCACCCAGGCTGAGATACTCTAGATTTTCGAAATCCTTGAGCATTTCGGTGGAGAGCATGTTGATGTTGTTACTCCGCAAGTTGAGCACACGCAATGATGAATTATTCCGGAACACACTCTTGTACCAGTTGCCAATGTGATTTGAGCTAAGATCGAGCACCTTGAGGCTGACCAGAGACTCAAATATATCGCTCGACAAGGCATTGATGTTGTTGCCAGCCAGGCCAAGGACTAGAAGATTTCTTAGCGGTTTCGACCAACTTAAATCCCCAAGATTGGAGTGCTCAAAGTACAGACATTTCAGTGTATCGCCAATGCCGTCGAAGGCATCGTCCACAATGTTGTAGGATACGAAAGAATTTCCCGATAAGTCGAGTCCCTCGAGTGCTGTGTTCTTGAAGAGTCCATTGCTCACCATGGGAAAAGATGTATAACATAAGCTAAGGTACTTTAGTTTACTTCCCAGGTGTGTAAAGGCCACCGCACTGTTGCGTGTTATTTTCGAGTGGGATAAATCGAGATAGACCAGCTCTGGTAGCATTTTAAAGACAGTCTGATAAATCTTTAAGCCATAAACCAAGTTCAATATGACCTCTAGCGTAGGCATCGAGAATTGGTAATTGTAGTTTAAGACGTTAGTAAAGGATAGATCCAGATATTGTAATCCTTGTATATGGTAAAAGGTATCGGCCTCCAATGTCATGATCTTGTTGTTCGAAATAAACAATTTCCGTAAGTTTGTCACATTGCGAAAAGCTTCTCTGGTCAAATACTCGATGCTGCAGTTGCTGACGTCCAGCTCCAAGAGTTGCGGCATATTCGGAAACTTGGCCCAAGCAATGCTTTCCTCTAAATGGAATAAATAAAATTAGATTATTATTTAGATATATAAGGAAATGCATAAAGCTCGAACGCTTTGGAATTTTTTCGTGTCTTACTTGAGTAGCCAAATAATCTGTGCATTATCTGTAGTTTACGTATGTGATCCTCATAAATGAAATCTTGTGTGTTTGGTGTGTCTGTGTCTTTGTTGTATTCTAGTTGTAAGCACATTCGATCATACAGATCAATGTTACCATTGGCAAGCAGTTCTTCTCTGCATTTATTGTGAATTTCATTGTTTGGTTTAATTTGAGTGTCTTGCAAGAATCGCTCAATAGCTGAAATTTTGCAAAAACGCCTATAAATTAGTCTGTATGTGTTTGTGCATCTACTTTGTGCGCTTAATTATATAGAATAATTTTTACTTACCTTCGGCATCCGTATTTATTGCCGAAAACTGATTGCCTTGTAATGACAAATACTTTAGTGAACCTTTCATTGAACTCAAGGTGATATAAGGTGCCGTATTTAAGTTATTATATGCCGCCGAAAAGGCTTGTACTTTTGAAAAGTTTAATCTTCCGCCAAACTTCGATTTGAACAACAAATCCAAATCTTTTGATATATTGCCATGCGAAAGATCCAAATACCTATATGTGGCTGTAAGAATGAATAGTATTTCAAAACGTTAGTTAAAATGCGCGGCAATCGATAATTATCAACGTTAAACACTAAAGGGGCATATCGATGTAGAACCTATTTATTATCGATGTGCATTGATATGATGGCTATCGATGTTCGAAATCCATTCAGCATTCATTGTCGATACGGTCAACACATGTTTTTTACGCATCTCCATCAAAATACAAAAATAAAAAATGGATAATGTTTGCCGGCTGTGTGCCATGAACTGCAGCTCGTTGGAGAATATATTTGCTAAGCGGGACCATCCCAACGATGAGCCAATGTTTTTGGTTCTGCTGGACTATTGCACTGGTCACACATTTAGGCCATACGATGGCATGCCTCAAAACATATGCGGACCCTGTATTATGGCTGCAAAAAGTGCATTTCAATTTAAACAGAGAGTAGACCAAACTCAGAAATATTTCAAGGATATGCTGAGTGCAAATGAACATAAGACAAACATAAATGGACTTAACACTGGCCAATGGTGCATCTCAGAAAGTGCTCAATTGCAACCAGTTGGATTGCAGAATAATCCACTAAATGCACCTGAAGATGAGGATGAATATGAGGATGAGGACAGTGAAGAAAGTTCGCTAATAAAGGAAACAAACTCGACAAATCTGAGGGCGATTAAAACGAATAGGAGCTCAATGAAATTCTGCGAGAATTGCAAGTGGCCACTTGAACCAGATCCGCCCCGCGATGGACGCTCCTTTAGATGTCCGTTGTGCTCCAAACTATTTCGAACAACACGAGGCTACAAGACTCATTTGAATGCTCATACTACAGGGATACCATTCGAATGCTATGCGTGTAAGAAACAGTGCGAGAGTATCCAAGATCTAAGGAAGCACTTGTCGACACACAAAGATCGAGATCGTCCATTCCAATGCCCACATTGCCCCAGAACTTTTACCATGTATGGGCGCTTTAACAACCACCGTTATACGCATAGCGATGAACGACCTTTCAAATGCCCCCAATGTCCCAAGAGATTCAAACGAAACGCTGAAGTGGCCAAGCACAGCATCGTTCACACCGGAGAGAAGCCCTACCAATGTGCCCTGTGCCTCACGGGCTTCGCCAGACTCCAGAGCCTGGGAATACATGCCGACAGACATTCGGACACCGACATGTGCTACAAATGTGCCAAGTGCCCGCAAGTATTTGACAAGCCGCGTTTGCTGTTACAGCATGTCAAGTCCTGCCCAGAAGTCGCAGCGTCCAAGCACGAAATTGGTTGATATCAAGAGGACATTGTGATAAAGACTCAGAAGTTTGAAATAAGTCGTATTTAAACGAAATGTGGCATTGTTAACTCTTATTGTAAGCAATATTCTAAAAATATTGTCGAGTCTGCCCGACAACGAGATACTCGGTAGACATTTTAAGAAAACTCTCAAAAAGTGTATAAATTTTCTGAATATTTTTTTAAAATAACATTTAAGTTAATTAAGTTTAGTATTACATAAAGAAGTAATTCAGTTTAATTATTTTTTATCGGACTGAAATACTTTTTTTTTATTTATTTATCTTTTTATAGTTAACTTATATTTATAAATAAAAACTTTTTCACAAAGTTCTGGCTACTGTATTCTTCGAGTTGTAAAAATTTATATTATATGATTTTACTTACAGAATCTGGCATTTGTGGTTTTTAGTGTACCATTGGGATATACCCACCACAAGATGTCTTGTTTTATACTGTCCAAAAGGCAGGTGTTTCCATCGTCAGTGTCGTATTTAACGAACAGCGATTTAACATTTGTTTCACCTAACGGATTGTCGGTGTTATCTATTTCATCGTCGATGTCCTGCGATAGACTCTGAATAGCTGCAGATAAGCTCTCTTTTAAGCGATAGCTCTCTTTCAAATGGCGCCCAATATGATTTGGCCAAATTTCAGATTCGTTAGCTGTTGTTTCAGTGGAATCATTCGATTCCTCGTCAATTGTTTGTGTCGCAGTAGAAATTGTTAACTGTGATTCACATAGAATCAGCAAGATTATTAATATTTTTACTTGAATATACATTTTATAGTCCTTTTCAACGTATTGACGATTGATAAATCGAAATTCGCGAGTTACTTCGAATTTTCGTTGATATTATCAATATGTTGCGTTTCATTTATGTTTTTCCGTGCGTTGTAGTTTTTATTATATGTACACAATTCTCACACTTGCTCATTTATGGCTTTAAACACATTAGTCAGCATATTCTACAGTAAATTGCCTTTGATTTGTTCACAATTCGTAGATTATATTCTATATTATTGATCGATTTCAGCGACAGAAGCGCTAATGTATACCACACTTTAGGGAGCTGAAACGAGACTAATGGTCAGAAATCGGAAACTCGATGTATATGAATAATTTTATGATACCAAGATAGGGCTTATCAATTTTGGCAATATTTTCTTTCGCTTTTCAATGGGTTTCAGTTATCAGTTTAGCAGCTTTATGGCCCTAGCCCGCCTCTTTCTCGCTCACTCTCATTCTCTCACGGTATTTCCACCCACGCCTTAAATAGTTCATCACGATATGGTAATTAGAGCAATGTATCTCTCTTTAAGCCCTGAAGTCTCTTATCATAATGAGCTTAAGAGCGCATCGTTAGACAGAAATCCTTGTTTTTTAACTCGTATCACTTTAAAATGGGCTAAAAATGGCAAATAATTCAGATTATTTATTGTATAGCTGATACGTTTTGAGATATGGGACGATTGATAAGATGGTTATAGCAAATCTGAGATTAGAAGTAGATTTTGTTTTATTTCTGTACCACACTATATAACTTTTAAATCATTCTTTTCGCGTGTAGTTTTAATCTTGGTTTTGCAATTTTTCCAGACGTCTATGAAAAAATATATATACTTCGCGGTGATTAACATTATAAGACTCTCCTTCATTATTTATTAAATAGCACAAAACACGAAAAGCCGTGGTAGTTACTAGTTAAAGGATTTAGCAAAAAATATCTGTTTCACAAAGAGCGGACATTTCATATTTTTAAAATTAGAAAAGTTTAGCTGACTATGTAAGATTATTCACCTGTAGAAAATGAATAACTATTTGAATATTCAAGTTAATTGAGCGCCAAGTCTTATCGTTTATTACTTATCGTTTCTTACTGTTATTGTTGTTCGTTGCCTTGCGCATTGGTACACTTTTTATCGATATCAATCGATTGAGCACGCGCATTCGACTTCAAAAGGAAAACAAGGTCTTCGCGCCTTTAGTCAAAAATAAAAAATAACTACAAAATGAATTAATTTTACTGTTGTTGCGCGGCAGCATATTGGAAAACATTGGATGAAGATATGAATCACCTCGGATTGTTATTCTGTATGATTGTATCAACTGAGAAGTCTGTCAACAGATTTACTGCCACAAACAATGTGTGCTGCGTGATTGCTGATCAATTTTGCAATGAAATTTTGCAATTGGATTATAAGTTTTATAGCATGAGTTGCGTTTCTCTTAAACTTTCGATTACTTTAGCTACTCAGTTAAATCTAAGAGTAAACTTATTTCTGATTGTTCACACATTATTCATCCGTAAGCAATCGGTATTACTTAAAAGCTATTAATACCGAATTATTTTGATTTACTACCAATCTGATACGATTTCTGGTATGGCCCAATTTTAATTTATTGGACTAATACCCAAATAAATTTAAAATCACACTTCAAATGAAGTAAATGCAATTGTGTGTGATTGTCTTATTTACCTTTGGAGGCCATTCCAAAAGAACTCAATGTTTAATTTGTTATACTTTTTTTGAAACAATACATCATATCAAATGCTAATTTGTTGTTTCATGAAGAAAATTTAAATATTAATAATTCAATTTTTTTTTATTTTTTGAATGTGATTTTTGCGCGGCTTGTGTCAAGCAAATCGTTTTCCAACACTAAAAGTAAGAAATGCCTTACGGTGCGTGACACGAAACGTTTTGGCTCGATTCGAGTCTGAAGTCCCGAGCAACAATCACCTTTAGTTTATGCTAAAGCAATGCCACCCACCCTCCCTGCTCCTGATTTCTGAATTAAAACACACAACAGACGACGACGCGTCGCAATACTCGTTATACTACATGGCGTGCAAAATAAGTCCAACCACCCAAACCACCCCGCTGGGGTAAATCGCCCCGCCGCCGTTAAACTGGCTGGTTAAACAACCACCTTCTGTTTTCGCTCTCTCTCGCTCTCGCTCCTGATCACGCTACTTCCTGTCCCGCTTCGACTCCAACGCTGACCGGCGCTCGTCGTGCGCTTTGTCGAAGGGAATCCTCGGCTGGACGTGCTGCTCGTGTATGCGCTCGTCGCTTGTTTTGTGCTTTGCCAGCATGATTCGAGTCGCGTGGCGCGTTTGGCTGTCAGTTTACACGCGTCGCCCGCCGTACGTGGGTGAAAGTCCACTCGCAAATCGAGTCGCAAACATTTTTGATTGTCTATCAACACACTCTCGTTCGTTTTTGCCATCGCACTCGTACAACGTGTTGTTACCAACGCATCCGTCGGTTCTTTGTGAGTCACCTTAGCAAAAAGCCGGGAAATATAAAGTATTGTTTATACCCGGCCCAACGCGTTGTAGTGTCTGCGTTGTCTGCTCGAGCGCCACTTGAAAATTTTGTGAATTCTGTATTTATGTGTGTGTGCGTGTGCGTGTTTTTGAAATCTCTGTGAAAATGGCAAATGCCAAATGCAAACAATGGCCCTTCTGATTGCCATGGCGTCTTTTTCAGCACCACAATTTGTATCCCCTCCAAGTGGCACTTTAGTTTACAACTGACTTTTTAGTGCACCACCAGCTAATGGATGCAGCTTAGATTGCTGGACAGGTAAGCGATCTCAATTAACGGTATGTCCGCCACTGAGAATGAGAGAAAGCGAGAAAGAGAGAGAAAGAGAGAGAGAGGAGTGTGCAATTTGGTGTTCCTCTTCTTCTTGTTGTTGTTTGTTGGTGGTGTCTTTAAAATCACATGCAATTTGGGGTGTTTTTTATTTGACGGACAGGTATGGGATAATCAATTGAAAGTGTACCAAAATAAAGCTCACTTAAAGTGAGACGACAAAAATTTGATAAACATTTACGATAAACAAGGATATCATAATTATTCTTCAAAGTTCTTAGAAGTTGTGTGAGCTATGACTAAGAAATTGTATTGAATGCAGTTCTAGCTTGTCTTATAATTTCTTAACTTTCCTTACAAAAAAGTGAAGAAATGTGTATAAATAACATATAATCGGGTTTTGGGTATGACTACATCTCGACATCTAGACAAATTACTTTAAATAGACAGTTCAAATCGGATCAAAACTTATTTTGTAAACTTAAGAAATACATACATGTCAACACATTTATGTTGGTTTAGTAAGTTATTATAAATATCTCATAAATTTATATATTTTTATCAAAGACCGTATATAAAATACAGAATATTATGAACAGACATTACAAATGAGTTAGCTATGTAAAACCAGACTTGAGTGTATACACGAACTTATGAATAATATTTACACTTATATCAATACCTTCTTTTAAATCAAAAAGGACTCGAAAATCAATATTATTATAGCTTTGTTCTGTATAGAAAAACAAATAGCTTAACATCATGTACTATATACTATTATTTATACTTTAATGAATTCCATAGAAATCGTAAAATAATATTATTCGAACTTTGTTCAGTGTAGGCAAACAGTCAGAGAAATATGTTCGCATGCTATAGTCAACGAGTGAGCAGTACGAAAAGCATTGTAATAACGTAAATTGGTTTACAATATCGCAAGATAATTACTAGCTACGTGATATAGCATATTACGCGGCTGAATGACAGGCCAGACAGTGTAATCGACAGCATAAACAAAGGGAAAGTCCAAATAATTTGCTCAAATGTTAAGAAAAACACCATTTCGGTTGTTTTCTGTTTCCTTTGGAGTGAAACTGCACACAGCTGACCTTAGTGGGGGTTGTCCAAATGTGGAATAAAAGTGGCGAAGAACGCCACAAACTGCACACACATCGTGAGGTAGTAAAATAATGAATTACTGACATGCGATAGACAGCCAAGGAAAGGCTGAGAAACAGAGAAACAGAGAGAGAGAGAAAGAGAGCGAGCACTAAGTGAAATGGGTATTTTGTGTTCATATTTTAAATAAATGGCTGGGGAGAAGTGAAAATTACGCATATGCCACGTTTAACACTCATAAAATGTAACAACATTCTTTTTGTGATGGGTGATGAAAAACGTAACGAACGGTAAAAGTATTTAAAACTGAAGCACAGCAAACTTTTTAGTGGTTTTCCAAATGAAAAACTATTAAAAAGTGCAGAAAATTCTTTGCTCAGGTTGCCAAGCGACCAAGGGACACAAGCATGCGAATCAGGGGAGTTAAATGTGGAGGATAGACAGACGGTGAGAAAGAGCAAAGAGTTCATAAAAAAAAAACAAAAAAAAAATATATTGTATATTACCACACTGGCAACTGACAGTGGATGTAGAATATTTAAAGTTAGTTTAACCTTCGCTTGTCATCTTGCAAAGTTAAGCAAAACACAAAGAGTAAAACTTTTAGTTTGCTTTTCTTTAATTTAATTTGCAAATAGTTTTTGCCTTCGTCCAAACTAAAGCCCACAGATTGTTTTAGTAGTTTAGTGTCGTCGTCGTCGTCGTCGTCGTTGTTTCTTGCACTAAATCTTCGGCCATTGCAGCTGGCGAAGCTGTCTGCCAACGAACATGAGACTTCCCTTAGAAGCTTATAATTAATGAGTATCTTTTGAGCTGGCTGATGGTATTATCATGTTGTGCAAGTTAACATAAATGAAGTCCTGCAGTTTAGTGTTACCTGATTGTATATTAAATATTTTTCATGCACACCCTTCACACATTCTAAAAAGAGCAAAAGTTTTTTCATTTTGCAGCTCTTTAATTAAATATTTGCAAAGTGGCTTCAGGAGATGGTCGTAATTGAAATTATGTTGAGACTAGCACACAATAATATATATATTAAAAGTTAAATTTCGTTCATTCTTTGATGTGAAATTAAAAAAAATATGAAGAAGTATAATAGATAAATATCGCAAATAGGAATAGAAGAACACATATTGTAAATGGTTTATATCCTTCCTTATTTACATAAATATCAGAATAGAAAAAATGAAAAAGAATTTTTAAATACCATAGACGAAATAGATTATCTCAAAAATTATAAATATTTTGTTTTGTTAGTTAATAAATGCATTATATAACAAGCATTTTTCGATAATATTTTAATCGGAAAATTATAGCAAATATGTTATTTATAAAATTAACAGCAAGTAGCTTAGAATTGTAGAAGACACGCTTGAAATTATATATTTTCTTTATCTTTTCAATATTTATAGAAATTTCTTGTATAGATAATAAGCTTAAAAACTTTAATACATTAGAAAATGTAATATAGAAATTATGTTAAAGTCAGATGATTAAAATTGATAGTTAGATAATCTTCAAATGAAATAAAACTTTTCCAAATATTTACTAATATAACCGAAAATATCTTAAAATCGTAGACAGTCCTTAAATGATATACTTTTATTATTGACATTCCTTACAAACCTTAATGCATTTTGTAATTTCCTGCCAAGTGTTGATTATATCGAAACTCAATGCATATACCCCTCAGCGTTGACTTGAAAAGAATCCTTGGATTAGTAATTGGTTTAGCCAACAATTTACATTGGCTCACAGGGCTTCCGAACGTGCTGTATGTACTGAATCCTCATACACACACACACACACACACACACACTGCCAATCGTATCGCATTACAACGTCCGACTATTGAAGAGGGAAACGTTGTTCTTTTGGATGGCTTCACTGTGTTTAATTGTAATTTAAACTTCAACTTCAACTAATGGCAAAATTTACGCACTGTTTGCTTGAGTTTGAGGTCCACTTTTGCGGCTCAAGCCGAGATCCAAATACATAGTTTATCCGAGTGTATGCTATATAGTATAATAATCCTTGGACGGTTTGGTGCCATTTTCTTGGGTGCGTATAATAATTTTCTCATTTAGCTGAAATAAGTTGCTAGCTCGCTTTTTGCTCGCTTCTTGCCAAGAGTCATTCAATTTTGCTTGATGCGTTTCCAGGGCTGTGTTGGCTCTTTGGTTTTCGCATCTCGCAGCCTCGCAGCTCGCTTTTCGTTTCCACTTGAAGAACTTGCAGTGTACTTAATTGCATAAGTTTCTAGTTTATTCTCAGTTGAAGTAAAAGTTTCCAACGTTATGCCGCTGAAAGCATTTGACATTTATTTGCATTTTTGTGGCTAAACACAACTACTGAAAGTCTATTTCCCCAGACAGATACGTAAAGCAATTGACTCTGGCTTGCTTTAGGTCTTTTCCTACCTGTGAGCAAAGGAAATCAGATGCTGTCATTCACAGCTCCAAAGCCTATTGTATTAAACAGCAAAGCTATGACCTAAACAAAAAGCCAGGGAATTGCTCTTTTGACTTTGATATGAAAGGGAAGTTCTTCAACTATCTGGAGAGGCAATCTAAGTGCCGGACATAAATGAAATCGACTTGAGAGATTGTGGTAAGGTTATAGAAATGGAAAGTTCTCTCTCACAACAATGCCTTACAATTATAAAGCAGAAAAGCAGAAAACAAGTTACTTACTTTTCTTTATAATATTTTCTACCAAACTTGTTAGAGCAACAAAAAGATCTTAATCCAAATGCTCTGCTTAACTTTATCGCCGCGAGGATAGCACGAAATTGTTTTTATAAAATAGAAAGTTGATGGCGGAAGCACCTCAACGGAGTGCCCACTTGTGGGTAAATCAAGTCTTGTAATTTTCAGGACAATAGCTTATAAAATTAAACTGAATTGCCGCATCCGCTTACAGGATGACGATGACGATGCCAAGCGCTCACACACGCGGTAAAAATGCCTTCGAACTCAAAAAATCCAATTTACATGTGTGCTATAAATTCGACAGCAATAAAATTCAATAAAATATTTCATTACCAGAGATACAAAAAACACAAAAAAACAAATTTAATTTACTTGCGCTTGGCAGTTGACGGCACACACATAAATCGCAGCCACTGTGCTGCTGCCTCCAACGTCTACTCCCCCTCCTCCTTCCCCATCTCTATCTGCTCATGATGTTTCCCCCTTCCAGGTGTTGAGTGGTTTGTTGCTTCCTGGTTCACCTTAGTCTCAATCTCACTTGACTGTTTCATTTCTTCCTCGCCCCCTCGTCGGCGTCTTATTTATGAGTTTACTGCCAAGCAAGCATTCCTGTCTCAAAAGTGTGGCAACGATAAGGAGGTGCCGTCTATGATGTGTCTGTTGGCAGTCGCTTCTTCACAAGCGGGGAGGCGAGGGACGCACATTTCTGCGCGTATTCAAATTAGATTTATCCGACAGCCAAATTTGAAGGCCAGCTGACGACAGAAACCGTAGTTTGTATGCAGATTCATCGACTCTCGGACCCTGGTCTCTGATAGAATAGAAAAATTTAATGATCCCTTGGCTGATTACATTTTTGTGCGTTCCAAATATTTTTTGCTTTTTTTTGTAATTTTATTCATGAGTTTACACAAAAAATTATGGAAAAAAATAAATGCAAAACACGATATTGAAACTCATTTAGCAAAACCCGTATAATTAATTGGATGCTTGCACAAGTGCTTTTGGTAAGCACTGTAAGCATGCCGCAAATACTTTCGCATACATTACATTTTCATTATTCAGCCGCGTGTTTAGTTATTAATTAAAGCCACTGCCGACCAACAGCACGATTTCAAACAGCAATTACTGTGGCTTCGTTGAGCAATCGCAACTGTTGCATATTTAAAACAAATAAAAGCAAAAAGCGAGCAGTTCTCTCTCTGGCTTGTGATTCTGCATCTGCCGGTCTCAAGAGATAGTTGTGCTAATTCTATTATTCTATTTTTAGCAAACAGTTCATCTGTGGATTCAATTCTTCTATAGAATTTCGCAAGCAAAAAAATGATAGCATACTTATATGGGTCTGTTTTCAATTGAATTTCACAATGCGAAAAAATTGTAGCACAGTTATTTGGGACGCGCTTCATTTGAATTTTACAATGGCAAAAGTATAACATATTTATCTGTTTACAATAATACGACATGAAACGTGCTAAATTAATGCCTGAAGCAGTGTTAAATTGAAATATGGAATTTATATTAATACATAGCAGTATTTATAGAAAATAGTAAAACTGTGAAAAATTGTTATTGCGCTGCCAACAACATTATTGCAGCATTATTATTTTGAGTTACGGAATGTCACTACCGTGAGAATGTGCATCTAATTACTTTTTTGATATATAAGTTCAATTTTATATCTAACAAGTATGAAAGCTACAGTGGAGTGTGCTCGACTGTGGAATACCCGCTACTCATAATGAATAAAACTAAACACTGCACTATTATTATTAAATATACCAAAACTATATACCACAAATACTAAAATATACCAACTCTTATATTTACTACATTTAAACTATACCTTAGAGCACAAAATATACCATATTTATTTCTTAAATAACTTCTACAATATTTACCTGATTGCAATCAAACTTTCAGTAATCTTAAATGGAGGCGGGTATAAAAATTTGCTGCACTTTGTGTTATTTTGTTGATGTTGAATGGTTTAAATAACAGAGAGAATTAAATCACAGAATCACCGAAATAAAAATGAAGTTTAATACCCAAAACAAAAGAGGCACTTTATCAAATGTCAGCCATCAGCTTAGCTTTAAACTGCTTTAAACATTAATACATAATGCGACATAATACATTTAAATTGCTTATGTTTGTAGCCTGTCAACATTGCGGCGTCTCCGGTTAATAGAAATCAATTCGGTGGCGCCGCAAAGTCGGCCTTAAAAATTCACAACTCAGCACAAAAAAAAAAAGAAGAGAGTAAGAGAGGAAAAGGGCGGAAGGGGAGGAGACAGTTGGGGAATGTATCCAGCTGTTTGGGACGTCAATGACATCTAATGAAGTCGGGCCAGCAGCAGCAGCAGCAGCCCAGCATAAATCTAAATAAATATGTATAGCAAATCGAGCATAACAATCACTAAATGAGATGTGGCTACACAATCACACAACCACCAACCAAAGAGGAATATCTGGGGAAAACTGTGGCGTCGCTTGACGGGATTCAGTTCCTAAGACAAATATGAATCTATGATTCAGCTGTTGTTGTTTTTATGCTGTGTTCTTTTCTCTTTTTTCTGCTTTTTCGATTGTGTGGTTTCCATATCGTGATTTCGGTTTGTCCCAGTTTATTTCGCGTGGTTTTCATCCCCTTCACAATTGACCCACAATTCAATAATATTCTCACCACAGAATTTTTTTTTATCTGCGGTTTCAAAAATCGATTGCAATATACTTAGTGGTATTTTTGAGTGTGTGTGTGTGTGTGTGTATTCATGCTTGCACACATAGTTTGTGGTCATAACAACATAATTCATAATATGCGTTTGATTTCCCCGTTTCGATATTGGCAACTGCCTTCAAATCCAAATATTAAATTGTTTGCATGTCTTTCAATTAATTAATTGGCATCTCCTTTGTGCATATCTCGAGGCAGTCGGAACCATTCATTGGAAAGCCCAACAGCCCCCAGGAGTCTCTCTGTGCACCACGGATACGGACATTGCACTGAGCAGCCACAGAATCCGTTCTAATATCAATTGACAACATGGCAAAGCGACTTCACATGCACATTCGAGTGATGCTGCTGCTGTTGCTGCTTCTGCTGCATCCAAAACTACAGCTGCAGAACATGTTAACACACACACACACACACACACATTTGGAAGTGTGTATGCGGGTGTGTAATGTGATAAATTGTTGTTGTCTACTCTGTCTTAGTTTATGGTTCAGTCACTGGTTCTGCTTCGAAGCATCGTCAATTGCAACAACAGAGGCGTAAGCATGGCGAAAGAGGGGACAGCAAAGGAAGTTATCAGAAGAAATAGAGAATAACTTTAATAACAATGGAATATTAATTAAAAAATAACATACAAACGAAATTCAAATAAATTTTTTTGCTTTTGCATTTTATTAAACTGCTAAATACAAAAGCACGTTATAATGATTTAGTCTAGTGTTCTAGACTACAAGATACTTCCTTTCCTCGGTATATAAAATCAAAATACATATTTTTAATCCTTACTATTAATGCAAATTTCGCAAGTAGGAAAGCTAAAGTCGAGTGTACTCGATTATTAGATACTCGCTACCCATTTTGATTTGAAGCAAAACAGTTTGGTTTTAATTTGAAAATATACCAAATTAATATACCCCAAACATAATAATTTCTACCAAAGACCATGTTTATATTTATATACCAAAGAGTGCTAAATATACCTGATTGTCAGCCAAAGCAACTAAGACCCATAGTAAGCAGCCAATACAAAAGAATTTCTTAAATAACATCTACAATTTTCATTTGATCGCAACAATGTTTTCAGGAATCATAAAAATTATTATAAAAATCATAAAAACTTGTTATGTTATATACTAAAATCCCTAGTCTAACTTCAAAACGATCAGGAATATTCATATATATTTTATAGAATCGGAGATTCAAATTTATAATACCATTCCACCCCTTATAGGTAGGGAATATCAAAATTTCTAAATTAACTTTTGACTTTGGTTTTATTAAGAGTTGGTGACTCTTAACATTTACTTTTGTAATAAACAAATAATACTATCAAAGCAATCTTATGCTCAAATTCCTTATCCTCTATTATGCAATAGGCATTTAATTGCCTATACAAGTACTTACTAATAAGCATGTTATAATCCAAATTGTACAACTTGCCTGCCAAGAGCATTCGCTTGTTAAACTATGCACTGCTGTATAGCATAACTTGTGCACAACTCTTAGCAGCTGGTTAAATTGCATTGTGAGGTGAAAGTTGTTAGTGAAAGTTGAACTGCAAATAGTTGAAGTTTACTTGTAATAGCAAGTAACAGTTGGCGCTCCCCCTTGAGGACGCCACTGCGCAGTGCTCATTGTTAGAACTGCTTAGAAGCGGCTGATATGCCCATTGACGATAGACGAAGCTAGTCAAATATTGAGTAGTCGAGCGGCAAAACTCATAAGGCTTTAGCCAGAGGTAGCCCAAGGAGCTGCTGACACTCTTGCCACCTCTCTTCTCTTCTCTCTCTGTTTCTTTCTTTCTCTTGCTCTATGCTCCTTGTCAATTGGGGGTCGGGGTCCTTTCAGCATTCGCTTGCATGCAATCCAAGCATTTGCCTCCGGCTGTCTGGCCATATGTGCATAGAACATTGTACATTATGCGAATGTGTATGAATGTATGGTACTTATGTATGTACATGTGTTTGTTTGTGCATACGTAAGTATGCGTACATTGAGAGAAAAGATTAACTAGCTAAAATTGTCATACGAAATTGTAATGTCAAAAATGTATATATTGTATAGATAGTTACTTTTTAAATTTATGAATTTTGCACAAAATTGGTATTTAAGAAAACTGATTTATTAAGGAAACAAATTAATTATTGATAATCACAGTAAAACCAGTAACTACAATAAATTTTTATTTAGCTAGACTAAATTAAATATTTCTTTGATTCTAGGTTAATTAAGCTATGGGTAAATTTTGTATTAATGCTGGGAGCAAGTTATTCAATCGAGTAACGAAGTTAGTATAAAGAATTAGAAAGCTATCCAATGAAGTTATCATATACATTTAGTATTTTGAGTCAGTATTAGTATATTAATTTCATTTATTTAGCAAGATATATGCCTGTTAAGGCATACAATACTATTTATGGGTATACTAAATTATTTATTTTATGTCTTAATTTGTTAATTAAGCTATTGGTCAATTTTGTATTAATGCAGTGGGCAAGTTATCAAATGAAGTTGGTATATTGATTTAGTGTATTGAGTTAGTTATAGTATATAATTTATATTTATGAATACATTTAGTATTACATTTACATTTAGTTTAGTTCTCCAATCGAGAAACGGAGTTAGTATAAAGAATTAGAAAGCTATCCAATGAAGTTATCATATACATTTAGTATTTTGAGTCAGTATTAGTATATTAATTTCATTTATTTAGCAAGATATATGCCTGTTAAGGCATACAATACTATTTATGGGTATACTAAATTATTTATTTTATGTCTTAATTTGTTAATTAAGCTATTGGTCAATTTTGTATTAATGCAGTGGGCAAGTTATCAAATGAAGTTGGTATATTGATTTAGTGTATTGAGTTAGTTATAGTATATAATTTATATTTATGAATACATTTAGTATTACATTTACATTTAGTTTAGTTCTCCAATCGAGAAACGGAGTTAGTATAAAGAATTAGAAAGCTATCCAATGAAGTTATCATATACATTTAGTATTTTGAGTCAGTATTAGTATATTAATTTCATTTATTTAGCAAGATATATGCCTGTTAAGGCATACAATACTATTTATGGGTATACTTAATTTTTTTTTTTTTGTCTTACTTTGTTAATTAAGCTATTGGTCAATTTTGTGTTAATGCAGTGGGCAAGTTATCAAATGAAGTTGGTATATTGATTTAGTGTATTGAGTTAGTTATAGTATATAATTTATATTTATGAATACATTTAGTATTACATTTACATTTAGTTTAGTTCTCCAATCGAGAAACGGAGTTAGTATAAAGAATTAGAAAGCTATCCAATGAAGTTATCATATACATTTAGTATTTTGAGTCAGTATTAGTATATTAATTTCATTTATTTAGCAAGATATATGCCTGTTAAGGCATACAATACTATTTATGGGTATACTTAATTTTTTTTTTTTGTCTTACTTTGTTAATTAAGCTATTGGTCAATTTTGTGTTAATGCAGTGGGCAAGTTATCAAATGAAGTTGGTATATTGATTTAGTATATTAAGTTAGTTTTAGTATATAATTTATATTTATGAATACATTTAGTATTAATGCTGTGAGGAGGGTATTTAATGAAGTTAGTTCATTGATTTAGTATATTGATATTGTATCAGTATATGTTATTATTTGGCAAAAAATATAAAAGTTGTATGTTTCAATATTTACAATGCAATTTATATTTGCTTTTATAATAGATTCCGTGTATTCTTCGGATATTTTTCCTATGATGAAGCTTTAAAGTACTAACTGACATCTGTGCTTAAAATATAATTCTGTTTTCGTATGTAATCATATAATTTATTTTTGTATGTGCATTTGTTTTGGACTTCACTTAATATTCTAAGTTTCTTGCTGTGTACGACGTATGTTAGCAGTTGTTGCTTTCTTCTTCAGCCTTTTTTATTTATAAGTATGCAGGCGTATTTCCATATGGGCAGAGCCACCCCTTTCGCCCGTCTGAGTTGTTTTAAATGGACCTCATTGGGTAAGGAGGGGGCGGCAATGAGAGTTGAAAGGGGGTTGAGCTGAACTCACCTGGCGCCGAGATATGACGACAGCTACATAAAGTGGAGAGCACTAAGGATAAACTCAACCACTGGACTAGTGTGTGCACTGTGTGTCTAGTGTGTGTGTTGTGGGTGTCGCGTGAATGTGTGTGTGTGTGTGGGCGTGGCAGCTATTTTAATATTCCCTCAGACTAGACTTACTTAGTTTTGATAAGGGAGTTACCACTACGAGTGTGTGTGTTCGTGTGTGTGTTGTTAGCACTTGCTTTAACTAAGCAGAAGCGGAAGTGCTTAACACTCTTTCTCTTTCATATTGCAATGCAGTCAGTCAATCCTCATTCTCATCCTGACTTGATGTTGCTGCTGCTGCTGATGTCATGGCTGCTGTTGTGGAAAATCGCGTCTGTCACATAATTTGCCGATAATTTGTGTGGCACTCACTTGTCGCTTGCATGTCGCATCCGATACGCGTCCACACGATTCGTTGCTCATGCAACTTTAAAGCGAACTGTGAAATTGTTTTACTTAATTAATTGGTCTAGCTGAAGAAGTGCTCATAAACTACTGCTGCGGGTCATTGTCATGGTTATGGCCATAGCTATAAAGTTGACATCGCGCCAATCCCACACGTAATCTCTATCCGCATTCAGGAAATCATTTCCTTTTTTATGCTGTCAGTCAAATGCAACAGCGCGTATACGTAATATTTTGTACAGCTGTCAGTTTTTGCTGTTTGCTTTGTACACTTTATATATACATATATTTTTGGGGGGGTTTGGGGTCAAGTGCAGTTTTGTCATGACTAAAAGCAGCACTTGCCCTCGTTGCTTCCCCTCCAGTAGCTGCAGCAGCTGCTGCTGTCACTGTCTGTCGACTCACCTGGTTCTACTTATAACATAGCACTCGAATGTAGTTTAAGGAAACCCGAAATAAACAAGAGCGAAACGTAAAGAAAGCCAAAAGATTTGCTCGAGTTTGTCATAAGTTGAGGAAAGGAAAATGCGGTTGCCCATTTTTTTTTTTTTTTTTTTTGTGTTTTTTGTTTGCAATAACATTTTCAGTTTATTTCATTCCACTCTTTGTTAACTAACATTTCATTTTATTCCTTGCCATTCTTGCTTAATGAAATTCCTCTGCATTGCAGCTGAAGGAAGCTTAAATTTGATTCAAGTGACTCTTAAAACATTTCTTTCGTATTTGAAGCGCATTTTTCATTTTTGAGATCAATAATTTCGCCAATTAAAATTGCATTGTGCAACGCTTAATTAATAGCAATGTTTTTGCTAAACTAAAACAAAATATTTTTAAAGGTTTTTGTGTTGTTTCCTTCTGCACTGTAAAGTGCAATTAAAACCCAGAGCTATTTAAATAAAACATTTAAAGTGCAGTGCAAATCACATTGCCGCAGGAAATATTTAATTTTCTTGCTGTCGGCTGTCAAGGAGCTATTAAAATTCGGGGTTATGCTCACACTAAAAGCGACGCCATCTTTAAGTATTAATAAACATTTTGATAAACACTTTAATAAACCGTTTTTAATGTGTATGCTTTGAAACTGTGTAATGAAAGCCTCAAAATAAGATAATATTAAGTTATGTACGCTGAAAAAAACCGGGGTAAATGCGGAGAATGTGAGAAGAAGTTCAATATCTGGATAATCCTGGAATTAGTTTAGAAAATATTTAATTTTTTAATACTAAAATTCTTAAATTTAATACCAAACTTTCTTTCTATATTTCATTAAAGAATATAGATTTGAATTATGTCGAGTATTATATTATAAAAACAACCGTGGTTAATGAATTATGTCAGAATAGGTTAAGTATTTGAATAATCCCAGATTTAGTTAACCCTAGAATGAAAATACTTCATTTTTTATCACCGAAATTCTTAAATTTAATACTAAAAAGTATATTTTAATAGAAGCTATTGTTTTCGATAACTATTTGTATTATGACGATTATTTTTATTATTTAATTACACATGAAAAACATTGTGATAAAATCACAAATAAAATCTTGAATTAAGATTAAAATATGTAAAAATTTAAATCAATTTTTAAAACAAGATCAACATTTTATGTGAAATACTCGAATATATTCATACTTAAAAATTTAAAGATTTGTTTTTCTAAAATCGAAAAGATTTTAACTCAAGATTTACAATTTATTTTATTTCTCTGTGTAGTATTTGTTGTGTTCATTTGAACATGTTTGTTTAAAATGTGCTTATCACTGAATCATTTCTGTGCACATGCAACGCTTTAGCATTCAGTCAACTTACTAAGCACATTGAACGACAATCTTCTTTAAATAAACTGCCGCAAAGTATATGAATATTTTGATGTTATGTATGAATTAAGAATGAATTTAATAAACACACACATTGTCGTAAGCCCATTGATGACATAATAACGCTTTAAAATCCATTAGGGCTCTGCGCATTTTCACAAATTTATTTACATTTTGCAAGGCATGAGGGCATGAGGGGATGAGGGCATGAGGGGATGAGGGGACACCGCATGCAGAGTAGTAAATATAATTTTGTGGTGAGCGTGTTCTCATGCTTATCTACTGATTAGAGGTAAACAGAGCGTGTAAATGTTTGAATACGACAAGCGTATTCGAAGCGAGCCAAGCATTTCCCTTACATATATATTTTGTATGCATTTCCTTTTTTCATTCTTCCTTGTCGTTTTCATTTCTGTTTTTTTTTCTGTTTTTGTGCGGCGCATTTCAACACTCGGGTAAATTCCAACCCCGTCGCGAATAGAGAGGACACAGGACACATACACAAAGTTAAAGTTAAAGTCTATAAAATGTGCATGGCATGGAAAAGTCGAGGCAGGCACACAGAAAGTATAATCAAGTAAGGACAAGGGCGGAAATACGAGCCACTGCTTGCCTCACTGCCACATGCCACACGCCACACGCCAACTGGTCATGCACGGGGCCATTGACATTTTGCCTATCAAACTGCCCTCGCAACGGCAACACAACATGCAACCTTTTGCTGCCCACTTTTGTCGGCTAGTCTCCTCCTCTTTGAAATTCGCAATTTGCAGACGCAATTGCTTTGATTTTCCACGCTGCGACAAGTCTGCCCAGCATTAGGATGCAGATACCGAAAGCAGAAAGCCGAGGCACAGGACACATTGGGAAACATTCAGTAATGGGCGGTCGCTTGGTGCAGTTAATAGTTTTCGGCGGACCCCCATGTGGCACATTAAAGGCAGATTTACGCACAGTCTTTCACTCGCTTCTCTCTCCACGCTCCACACTCCATCAATATTTATGATGATGCTGGTGCCGAGATAGAACACAGATACAGTGAGAGAGAGAGAGAGACGGAGAGTAAGCAGAGAAAGATTGAATGATTGGCAGTGTAAAATGTGCAATTGATTGTAAATTTACTAGCCCATCGCTTGGTCATTTAGTCTACTGCTGTTGCTGCTGCTCTGTTGTGCCTCCCGTTTAGTGTTACAAAACACATTTGCAATTTAACATGGGATTTCATATCAGGGGCTTTTAATTGGTTCAAAGAGCCCAAGCGAAAATAACACTTTGTGGGAGTTTGGCTGCTGCTGTCGTTGTTGTCAATAATTTATGGTTAGCATATCTGATTCAAGCTAAATTTAAATACAGTGAAACTGTATTGAAAATATTTCATCCATATTTTACACTTTTGGCAGACGAGATACAAATTTCACTGTATGCGAAAAGTCAGAAAAGATTGAAATACAAAAAGAGTGACAATAAATTTGATTTTATATTAAATATTGACATCCAAATTGTTTATTAAAAAGCAAAAGGGTAATTTATTTTGAATACGTGCAATTTTCCATTTATTTTCCACAATATTCAAATAGCAAAAACGAGTAAGAAAGCCACAGTCGAGTGTGCTCGACTGTGAGATACCCGATACTCATTGTATAATATACTAGATTGTCAGCCAAAGCAACTAAGATTGCATTAGGAGTTTTTTGATACATAAAAGTATTTCTTATATTTTAAAATTTTTATCGCAAAATTACGCTGCGTGCAAACTTAACAAGTCTTGTCGAAAAAAAATATATATTAATCTCTTATAGTCTCTGAGATGTAGATGTTAATACGGAATGATAAAGAATATTTATACTTTATAGGGTCCGAGATGCCTCCATTTGCCTGTTGCTTACATAAAGTGATAATACCCTTCTACCCAATAAATTTATTTTTATCTTAAATATTGAAAACATGCAAACTGTTTATTAAAAACTAAAAGAAACTAGTTACTCAAATTCATTTTGAATGTGTGACTTTTTTCATTTTTTCTTGCAATGTTAGAATAGCAAAAAAAGTAAATTATTATTTAAAAAGCAAAAGGGCAACTAGATGCTGAAATTCGTTTTGAATATTTGAAAATGTGAAATAAATTTTGTCTCTCACAATATTTGAAAAAGGAATAAAAATAGTTCAAATAAATAACACATTTATGTGCTTAAAATATTTATAAGTACGCCTAAGCCAAACAAATGTTTCTATTTTATGTTATTGCTCTATTATGCCATTTTCATTCGGGCTGTTGAAAGTGTTTATCGCTGTGAATTTTTTTTGCTGCTGTTAGATTGTGCACAGAATATTTAAGTATTTTTCCTTTGATGGTTTTTAATGTGCTTGAAACATTTAACTGTTATTATCATCCCCCGTTTTTGGGCAGAGCTATTTGAAATATCACCCTGTTGTGGCACGTGTGGTTTTTGGTGGACCACCTCCCATTAGGTGGTTGGCGAAACCAAATTAGACCAACTGGAAGATCCACTGCACAGCTGACATAATGAACAGACTCACGCAATAGTAATTAATGAGCGGACACAGCTAAATGACAGTCGGATTTTACAAACAAAACACACAAAAACAAACCTTAAATGGGTTGTTCCAACAAATGCAGATCAGTTATCAAAATGTGTTAAGAATTTAGCTTAGTAATTGGGCGATTTTATTTATGAAAACACATTTGTTGTGTGTGCGCATTTCATCAAAATTTTAGCGAAAATAAACAAACAAGAGTCTGGCCAAGCAAATATTTATTTTAATATGATGAAAGATAAATGAGAATGCCTCTAAGCAGGTCGTTAAACAGCTCGATAGCCAAGGGGAGAACAATGGATAAATTGCGTTAAAACAGCAAATCATGAGCTGCTGCAGATAATAAACAAAATTCCATCGCACTCGCATTACATTGGAAAATGTCCATTAAGGATATCAAATAGCCATTTGTCGCAGGTCTCTTTTGTATGTTAATCATTTTCATAGAAAATTGAATTAATAATAGACAATTTATTAGTGCTTTTTTCCTTTTGCGTTGCGGGGGATCATAACTTAGAGCAACATCTCGACTTTTGGACAAGTTATTGTTCAATTTGTTTTAACGATTTCTTTTCTGCTTTTTGTGTGTTTCATTCTCTTTACAGCAATGCTGGAGCGAAAGCCATTGACATTAATTTCTAATGGAGCATCTGAAAGCGTTCCGACCGCCACGAACACAATACAAATAAATAACAGAAGTGAATTGCAAACCCAACTCGGTTGAGCGACGACCCCTTGCCAAGAACGAATACTCACCACCCCTTGAGCTGGGTATTGGGTATGTCTGGTAAAGCGCCGAGCTTGCCACAACAATAACGGCTCAATTCGTCTTGCCCCGAGACACCAACACCAACACCATCAACACAGCAACAGCCACAGCCACATCGAGCGACGACTAGACCAGAGATGACGATGGCTCGAAGGAAGCGCACAAGAAGGAAAATGCCAACGAATCGAAAGCGGAAGAAGACAGTTGGCACGTCAGCGTCAGGCCTGAAATCAGTAGTCAAGTGGAAGATTATGATATCATCAATAATGTTCCTTCTATGCTACTGCTGCTCCTCCACAAGTGAGTGACAGTCGCCCCCGGTGCGATGTAAATGAAAGAACGTCTGAATCTCCAATTTGTGTGTTGTCCTTCCTTTCTTTTTTTTGTTGCCTTCTCGTATTTGTCTTTCTCTTGACAGCATCTATCATAAACCAAGCGTTACTTTTTCAGGAATTAGTCTTTGTTCTTCATAAAAATAATGCCAATTGCAAAATACTTTTATTCTATTTATTTAACCTTTAAGCCTAAGACTGATTTATGTTATGTTTATCTCTGAGGTTGTCTTGGGAATTAAGCCCTTAAGAATAGGTAAAGATGGTCTTTCGGGTGCTAAGTTTATCTCATAACTAGCACCCTTGGTGCAAAGTCGAAAATGTCGTGACTCTTTGCTGTAAAGAAAACCCCAGATAAATTACAAGGAAAAGGATAAAAGGGGGAAAGAACAACCCCTCAAAATAGTGCATATGAAAGCAATTCAAAGAATTTTGTTATTCAGCTAAAACGCAATCTGAATTGGATCTGTAACACTTCCTGCTCAAATTGAGTTACACTCAATCATTGACTTAGTTCATTCACATCATTTCCAATAATGTTGCATTCATTGACATTTCTTGTCAATCAGCGCTAAAATAGCTTTTTAAAAGAGAGAAAAGAGAAATGGAAAAAACACGAATCGATTAAATGTTCTTTACAAAAGTTGTTTTACATTTGCTTACATTAGTCAAGACTAAGTTGAGGTAAATAGAGATTGATATTAGTCTAATAAAAACATCCTTCAAAGTTAATTAACTACAATAGTCTTTTACTTTGCTGACGCTTTGATTGTTATTCTTCTAATGGAAACATGTCTAAAGACCTTTAAGACAGTCTTTCACTTAGCTGCCACTTTCATTTATACTATTAAATATAAAAAGAGATTGCTATTTTACTAAAGAATACATCCTTAAAACTTAATTTCTTTATTTTGGAACTTTCACCTCAATTTTCATTAATTATGAACTAATATTAATTTAGCAATCAATCATGCACTTAATTAATAAGAATTCCTTTGTCTACTATCTGTTAAATTCTTATTATTCACAAGTCAATAAGAAACTTCTATTTCCCATTCTAAGCAATCAATCATTTTGAGATATAGATAACATTATTAGAAAACAATCTTTCAGTTCGCACTATTACTTTTCTTTTACTTAAGCATCAATTCATTGTCTTGCACCTATTAAATACTCATTATTTATGAGTGCCTCGCAAATTTGTCAATCCATCAAAATCGCAGCCCGTTAGTGATGGCACTTTGGCCTAAAGATGTCACTGCTATCGTTTAGTCGCTGTCTGTTTGAGGCTGCCATTAGGATGACATTAGGAATGTGAGCGAGAACATTCATCATTCGTTCCGACATTCGCATTCCCATTCGGAATCGCAATCGCAATCGTTTTCTCGGTTTTGCCTATGCCACCAACTGAAGGCACTTAACCAACAACAAAGCAGAGGGCGTGATGCGATGGGAAAGGGGGCGTGACACGAGAGCAGAACTCCCGCTGCTGTCAGACAATAAGAAATAAATTACAAAGGCTTGTGCATAATTCTTATCTCTCTTCTTTGCATGTGATGATTAATTTGTTCGTTTTGTTCGTTGCCAACTTCAACTGAACTCAACTCCAACTCCAACCCCGACCCTGCCTGACGATTCTGTTTTGTGAATGTGACTCGATTTCAACAAAAGGTCACGTGCTGGCTGTTCGAAGGGGTCGCCTGATGTCCCCAAGCACATTCACTGCACTCAGCGGCGACCTGCATGTGCAGATCCAATTCAGCGAGGACGATGCACAAATTTCGCCTTCAACCACAACAACAGAGTCGGTTACAGCAACGACAACAACAACAAGAACACTGAATGTCAGCGACACCCACTTAAACATGGATGCGGAGGGCAGCAGCAGGCTGAACACCATAATGAGCACTTTAGTCATTAGCAAAATCATTAATGATGCTGCCGCGGAGGAGAGCAACAGGAGTTCGGTGGTGTTGCAGCGACGACGCAAAGAGATTGTCCAGAATATACCGCTCTTTCCGGATCCGCGACAGAACGTCACCCAGATCACGGTGCCGTGTCAGACCTTTGTGCGCGGTGGTCTCTACGAGATGCAGGTGGTTAGAAATCTCAAGACCACCACAATCGACTCTAATGAAGTCAGCAATGAGCTGACCACAACCACTTTGATGCCGTCGCAGGATGAGCGACTGCTGCAGACACTGGACGTGCGGTGGCCCAGTGCCGAGATGATTGTGAGTCCGCTTACGTTACGCACGTATCCTAACTCGCCGGTGAACGTGACGTTGCGTTTTCCGGAAGTCAACTGCGAGCGTGCGCTGCATGGGGAGCAGCCGTCGCTGCCCGAGTTTTGGCTGGAGCTCGTCTATTGTGGCAAGGATCGCAGCTGTGCTCACAGCTTGAGTAATGGGTCCAAGTCAAGCGTGCTCTTTGCCGAGCAGGTGCGAGGTTTTCCCAAGCTGAAGACGTTGCATCTGGGCTGCGAGCTGTTTGGTTTAGCCGGGAACTATGCGGTGCAATTGCGTCCAATGCTGACCACACTGAATGTGCCGACGACGCGGCGCTTGATCAGCGTGGATTGGAGCGATGAGTTTGTGTTCAATGTGTATGCGAGAAGCATCTTTCCCTGTGATCCCCACTCGGGTGTGGGTGTCCTCTATGAGTATCCGGGCTGCATTCTCGAGCAGGGCGATCGAGTGCGTCTCTATGCCAAGTTGCGTGCCGATGTCGCCTCCCTGAAGCCACCCACAACGCTGCACTATGTTGCCGAGCAGCGGGTCGTCAAGAGTCAGCACTCACTGTACTTTAGCTGCGAACTGTTCTCCGAGAAGTATGTGGAGTACTGCTTTGTCTATGTCAGCCAAGCGATATCCGGTGCTGTGGCGGATGTGCGCATGGACTGTGTGCCCACCTTACCAGTGAGTGGTAAGTGCAACTTCTCCCCTAAGAGGCTTATGTAGTTCCTCTGCGTATGAGTCAATGTTAATCTACTTAACTGCTTGCAACTTCACAGATTCCGACACCGGTGGCTGGGGCAGCTGGAGCGAGTGGACACCTTGCTCGACCAATTGCCTGGGAGGCACGCGCAATCGTTATCGATTCTGTGATTCGCCGCCGCCGCGTTATGGAGCCAAATTCTGTGAGGTATGCATAACTGCCATCCATGTACATATGTTCATATGTAGTACTCTCTAAGTTAAGTCTTCTTTTCCGCTTGTTAAGTCTCCTTTCCTATTCTTGTGTATAAATCTCCAAAGTTAAGCATTTTATTTACTATCCTAATTTTTTGGCTACGTGCAGAACTTTCGCTTGTTACTTTTACTTTTGACTCGCCATCTCTTCTGCCTTCCGCCTTCCGCTTTCTGCCTTCCTCGCTCGCACTCATGCAATAAATTGAGCTCGCACAACTTATTCACACTGACACGCACTCACACATGCTTACACAGACATGTGCACTATAGGAAATTTGACCACTTTCTCTGGCCAAAATTAATATCTCAAGAACGGAGCAAGATAATTCAAATCGGTTTTTTGCATTAGGTTAAGACAACCATAATCTATTGAAATTAAACAAAAAAGTGGGTGTGGCACCGCCCCCTTATTTTTTTTTAATTTAAGCAATTTTGCGAAAATGTTTAAAATACTTTTTTAATATACAAGAAATGTTTCTATAATAATTATTTTATATATTTTGTAACATTAGTGGGCGTGGCACGCCGTAATTTAATAAAAATTACAAAAAAAAAAAAATTTCATGTAATTTGTTGTTTAATATTTTTCATTGTTTTTTGTGGTAAAATCGCTTTTTTCCTACTTATATCACATACTACATATAAGAGTTAACAAAAAAAATCAATTTTGTTTTTTTTTCACGAGATTAATTTTCATTTAACCTAAAACTCTAAATTTTTGCAGTTAGATTACCTTCTAAGAATTAAAATTTAAGGGGTTTGTGATTATTTGTGATCTTTTTAATTACTCTCATTTGAACAAGAATGAAATACTCCACAACATAGAAAATATTTCATCAAGTCCCTCTGGTGCCCTCACTTTACACAGCTTTCGAGAAATGAGACTCCATCAAAAATATCCATTTTTTAGGTTACTAACAATTTTAATCTATTCAGGGGACAACACGACTTTTTTACACATTTGACAAGCACAAACACATAATACAAACCACTGTGGATAGAACTCATTTCAAAAATTTTAGCAATGTGCTTTAATTTTTCGCTATTAACAATTGGAAAATTGCAAGAAAAATGCAATATGCAAAAACACGTGAACTGCCATTCACACAGCTGTTTTTATCAGCTGATATTTCTTGAGTGGCGCCATCTATCGAAAATTCTGGTATGCAACATTGATGAATGATCTATTGTGAACACATTGCACCTAAAATCACTTCAATCTGACAACTTTCAAAAATTGACTTTTGGCCAGAGAAAGAGGTCAAATTTCCTATAGTGATGTGGCTGCGTGTGTCAGTGTGTGTGTGTGTGTGCGTGTGTGCAGCTTAGGCGGGTTAACATTCGAGTTCATGTTTTACTTTTGCTCTTTCTTCTCCCTTTTGTGCACTATTCGTATCAACAACTACGAGCTCCATATCTCATTGTTGTGCCGACAATAAAAAAAATGGTGATAGAGGGCGAGACGAGACGAGGCGAGGCGGGTTCACATTGCCTAGTGTGTATGATTCGGCTGTGTGGGAGGCGTGATGGGTGAGGAAGAGGGAGAGAGAGGGAGTGGGGATAGGCTATTGCCGGCGGCCATGTTTGTTGTCTCGGGTGTCTGGCAGATTGTTACAACAGTGCGACACTTGCTCCAGATTGCGTGGCAAATTTACAATGTTGCCACCCTTTTCAAGTTTTATACACACAGAGCTTGCCATGTTTTGCGATTGGCGCCTCAAACTATGCTATGAAATAACTTAACGATTCACTAAATTTAATGTGCACAGTGCACACTCTGCTGAGTAATTCAGATAGATCTCAACTATCTCTAGACTTTAATGCAGTTTTGATGATTTTTAAGATTAGATTGCATTGAAAAACTTTTTATAGTTTGCGAATATAAAACAGAGACAGGGTTAAGTTGTATCTGTATATTTTTCAGTCTGTTTGTTGCTTTGTTTGTAGTTTAGATGATATCTTAAAAATACTTGGAAACTTAAAACTTCGGTATGCAAAAATATTTCTCATTTGATGTAGCATTTCCTTTACAGTATTTAAGTAACTAACAAGAAAAGGTCAAGACAAAAGTTTCCCACTTTTATTCACAAAACAAAAACGTAATTGCTGCGAGTATTTGTGCTATTAAAATATGAGAACAACGTGTAAATACAAATGCAAATATGCTACACGTGCAAGGTGCAATTACATTTCCTGCCATATCACAATGGAGCATCCCGTTGAGCTTTGTCTCTGGTGTCCTCCATTGTTGGCGAAGCTCCACTTCATTATCGAAAAACTTCCGACAGGAAAATTAAGCGATTGCAGCACACTTTTGTCTTTTGCAGCAATTGTGAAAAACTATACTAGTTGCAGAGCTTTTTTACTTACGAATATTCGCTTTGTTTTGTGCTAGAATAATGTCGAGCACTCTCGAAATGAAGCTTAAGTGAGATTATAATACAGGTGTAAGTACATATTATCAGGAGTTACATTAATACGTTGTTAAAAGTTAGACTTGTAAAAGCTTTTAAGAACAGTGCTAAGTCGTAAGCTTATGCTAAAAGCTTTCACACATTGTCTTGACAACCGTTTGTGGCTAATTTTTGTTTATCAGAAATGCTGATAAATAAACAAAATATAAAAATTCGCTTAGCATGCCAACAGACGAAATACATTTGAATTCATTTGTACACAAAATTTCATTTAAATCGAATTAAGAGTTGAATTATAACTTACACAATGCCGCCGAAACGAAAGTCCTCGAAGAGCAAGTCCAAGGATAAGGAAGCGAATAAGGTGTCACAAGTGGACAGGACCTTCTATGAGCTCCAAATCACCGACCTGAATCAGAAGTTGGCCCGCCTTCGGGCGCATCTAGCGAGTCTCGATGAGGCGAATGTGGTGATGACTGCCAAGCTGCAGGACATTGATCATGATCGCACAGATGTGGCTGCCCATTTGGAGCGCACTCTTGCGGAGCGTAATAATTCGATAACGGAGCTGGAGGAGCGTTTGGTGGAGGTGTCCAAGGTGCGTAACGAGGAGAATCGTGTGGCCCAGGAGAAAATCGCCGATTTGGAGGGCAAATACAAGGCGATGCACGATCAGTTGACATCGGAGATCAAGTTGCTCAACGGCAAATTGAATTCGCTGGATGAGTTTCGAATTCAGCGCGATGTGCTGCTCGCCAAGTTCGATGATCAGGAGTCGGAGATTAAGGAGAAGGAGAAATATCATAAGGAAGCGCTCTACAACATGGAACAAGCAGCTGTCGTGGAAAAGGATGCGCTCAAGAAGGAGGTGGAGGCAAAGCTACTGCAAGTCTCGGAGGATTTTACGCGGTCCAGCGAGATTCGCAATGCGGGTTACACACGTCGCCTGATCCGTGAGAATATTGCGCTACAGAAGGAGATCGATATGCTGGTGATGTCGCAGATCAAGATACAGCAGCAGTATAACAACCAGAAGGAGAAGCACAAGGAGATCATCGAGCAGTACAGCGCCTTGGATCAGATCAAGAACGAGCTGGTGCGCAACTCCATCAACAAGATCAAGATCATCGAGGGATTGACGCACAACTACGAGACACTCAAAGCCAAGTATGTGGAGGCGTTGCAATATCGTCGCGCCTACGAGGAGCAACAGAAAAACGAGCAGCAGTTGGATGAGACCAACAAGGATGCAGCTGGTAAGGTGAGATCACTGTGTCGTCGCGTCGAGAAAATGATGCTCGAGAAGAAGCACTTGGAGGCAATGCTTGATCAGCACGAGGGCGAGATTGTGCGACTGCGCGGCATCATTCAGCAGATCAAGGCAACGGTGCGTGATGCCATCATCACCCAACAGGGCGTCACGCTCTTCCCCGAGCGACTGACGGAGGCCAATGTGGATGAGCCACATGTCATACAAGAGGTGCGCGAGGAAGCTCTCTCTATGAACAAATTGGCACGCATTGATTTGCTTACCCAGCTGATGAATATCGTCAGTTCGCACTCGGCTGAGCTGCCCAAGACTCCATCTATAGAAACAATTGAAACCGCCACGTCAGAGTTATACACCCCCGGCAAGATGGGTTTCATGCCACACAAGCCACGGCCAGCTGTGTGCGATCTCTTCGAGACCGAGGTGCGCAAACCGCTGCCGGATCTGCGTGTGACGTTGCCCGATTGTCTACTCAAGGGACAGGTTCAGGCTGGCGATGTTGAGAAGCGCAGCGAACGCGCCAACATCATTGATGTGGAGATGGGCACCACATTGTATGTGTCCTCATCTCGCGAGGATGACATAGTCGAAATGGACGAAGAACCACTTGAAGAGCCCGAAGGCTCCAGCTCTTCTGTGTCGGTGAAGAAGGAGAGCAGCGAGGGCAGTGCAGCAGCTCCAGCTATTATGCCGCTTACTAAACAGGAGGATAAGATTATTGACACCAAATCTGCGCACAGTGTGACCACGCTGGGCACCACCTCAGGTCCAATGGGCGAGGAAGAGGAACTGGATGAAGAAGACGAGTTTGAGATACATCTCTTCTATTAGCACTTTTATTGCATGTTGGAAATGCTTCAAAATAGAAGATTTACTGTGAAATTAAGTGCATCTGACTACAAGAGAACAAGAAGCTGAAGGAAAAAGATTGAGTGGACCATTTTGGAAAGGGACTATGACAAGAGAAGGAACACTAGAATAATTATCTCTATTATTTATATGTTGAGGTTTGATGATGTGCTTACTATTATATATAAGTAAATAAAAAGCTTAAGTCTAAATAAGGAACATATTGAGGATTCATTTTAAAGAATATTGAAACTTTTGAACTTTTCTTTATTAGTGGAACGGTAAGGAATGGTAAGGATGTTAACTATAGGAATAATAATAATTTGCAATGAAATACGAGAAAATTGCATAGAAATTAAGTGCCATAATTTCAGTAAAAACTTGAATTAATGTTTAAGATCTATTTTGAGAGATGAATTCCAAAGTCATCTTTCCTAATGGAGTGTTTGTCAAAGGACTAATATTTATAGGAAGACTACTCTAATTTGTAATTAGGTATAAATTAAGCATAAATTAAATGTCATTACTGCACTAATGTATTTGATTGAACTTTACATATTTTAGACTTTCTGATTAATTTTTCCTGTTAATATGAATATATATAGTAAAGATTGGTCTTTACAGCAATATAATGAATTTATTATAATTTTAATTTAGACAAAAAAAAAACATATGCTTAGTGTTGAATAAATGCTTAACATCTGCTTTAGGGAAAAAATTAATATTAATTTTATTGGAATCTATGTTTATGTATTTGATCTTAAAGGAATAGCAAATTTGTTATAATTTAAAAAGTACTAAGTACCAATTAAATATCAAATCTCTTACACACACTCGAATGAATAAAGATTAATTTTCATCTCTATCTCGTACATTTTCCAGGGTCCATCTGTGCAAACGGAGAAGTGCAACAAGAGCATTGCTGACACCTGGGACTGTATCTATGAGACAAGCGGCCACATGCTCACCAAGTCCAATGTGACTGAGCTTAATCAAGAGATTGGACCTGGCTGTCGTTGTGGCTGCATTGTGCATCTGGGTTCATCGAAACCCAAACGCATCATAGCTGGAGCTACGCAAAGTTGCCCCGGACGCAGTTTCTGGCTCATACAGGTAGACTTCGCTTTCAAAAGCCACATACATATTCATTAAAGCATAGTAATTAAAAATAACTTCTCTATCTAGGTTGACGGGGAGGAAACTATCTCCTTGCAACTCAGCTTCCTGCGCCTGCCATGTGGCACACAGTACATCAAGGTGCGCGATGGTCCCTCGTTGTCCTCCACATTGTTGGTGGAGCTTAATGGCAATGGCGCTGCGGGGGCAGGTGGCATAAGGCGTCCTGCTGTTGATGGGTCTGGTCATATCGGTGTTCCGTTGACTGTCGAGTCGACGGGGGCACAGCTTTTGGTGGAATTCTTTTCTGGCGACACAAGCGGAAATTCAACGTCAAGCGCTGGTTACGATGCTGCATCCTGCACCGGTGGCTTCATGGCCAACGTCAGGCAATTGGGTGAGTCAAAATTGTGATAAGAAAATGTTTGGGTACAGTTTGTTAACTGCTTTTTCTTTTTTATGTTAGTTGCCAGAGGCATGAGCAATAGCAGCACAATTCTGGCGGCGACAAGATTGTCTGTGAAGAGTCGCAGCAGCAGCGTGCAAAAGAAACCGCTCTCCAAGATGCGTTTCACATTGGTTCATCTCAGCGCCATGATTTTTGCCAGCATCATCATTCTAATAAGTGCGCTTTTGGGTGAGTAAATTGCCATTTTCAAAATGGCGGCAGTGCAAACGCAAGCCAGGGCTGCACAACCATAAGTTCGTTGTTGTCTGTGACGTCATAAATTGAGCTTTGGCGATATGCTTGCAAGTTTATTGTCAACATGGTTGCGACTTTTGCCAGCGAGAAAAGTAATTGTCAGCGTAGCACAAAGAGACTTGCGCATAACTCTGTCACTTCTTCAACAGGTGCCCAATATGTGGTGCGTTATCGCAAGTATCATTTGGCTGTGGCGCGACGTCAGGACGAGGGCTCTCATCTGCATACGCCCCGCGCATCCCTCAGCTCATTGCATGGGCCACCGTCTCGTGCCATTTCGACGACCACGCTGCTCTCCGAGGTGATTTATCTGGTGAAAATGCGACCCAAGCGTCAACTGCGGCACTCCATCTTGCGGGAAAGCGCCGATGTGGAGCATGTAACTGATGAGACGGAGTTCAAAGATGCCGACGCAGACGAGCAATTGGCCCACAATGGGTAAGTCGTTGAAGTTGCATACAAAAATAAGCAATTGTCATAATCATTCTGTTTTTTGCAGGGAGGAAGCAGCTGGTTTCGGCAGCAACGCCTCCATGCTCACGCTACGCAATGAACGTGCCTCCTTGACATCCCTGTCACCGGGTGTAGAAAGTCTCAGTCCAGTTGGCTCGCCGTCCTCAGGCGAAGCTGAGCTGGAACTGCAGCATATCAATGACACTGCCAAGATAGATACACCGCCCGATCCACTGAGCTTCAAGGATAGCGCCAAGGACTCGGAATCCATCATTTCGTCGGGCATGAGCTCACTGTGCAATAGTCCGCCACTCAATAGCAAGAGAATGAGCAAGTACTCGGATCGCTACGATGCAGTTACACTGAAGTTGCTCAGCTCTCGCCTAGATGAGAGTTTGCGGGATGCCAAGTCACTGAACTCCGGCTCCGGTTCGCTTTGCTTGGGTCGCATGGGATCGCGTAGTGTAAGCGCCTCGCTGACCAACGTGAGTAGGGACTCGCTTCTGTCATTTCTAGATCTGTTAATGCAACTCCTTATTTCTTAGGGCTGCTATTCGCCGGCGGCGAGCGTGGTCAGCACAGCGACCATACGGACGACCAGCAATCCTAAGGAGTCCAAGGATCAACAGAACCGCAAGAAGCTGCTCACACGTCCCGGCTCCGAGTTCTCGCTGGGCAATCAGGAGGAACTGGAGATGGACTACTATGATTACAATGTAATCAATGCGGGTGCGGCGCCTGGCTCCTATCTGGGCATGGATCCCGCCTATTGCATATGGATACCGCCATTCGAGGAGACGCCCGAGCGTGAGGATGAGGATAAAACGCCCGAGCCAGCATCTGCGCCCGAGGAAACAAATCCACTCTACGAGGAAATCCAAATGCCCAAATATGGACATTATTTGTGCCCCGGCAGCAAGGGTACAACAGCTGACAATACGCCCAGCTCGGAGGAACGTTCGCTGCCCAGCAGCCAGCAGCAGTCGAAGGCAACGTCGCCCTGCGAGACGCATCAGAAGAGCAGCTCATCGCAGAAGACGCCAACCAAACAGCCCACGCCGTACATGTCTCGCAAGCAGCGACGTCAAGCCAGACAACAGCTGAAGCTCAGCAACGAGCTGGCATTGGGATCGGGATCGGAGACACTGCGTCCGAGTGCAGCAACTAAACACATAGCGGAAATTGCTGGAGTGCATCAGAGTGTGTCGAAGATGACAGACAGCGTGGACTCGAGTCAATCAATGACGGGCTCATATGTCGAGAAGGAAACGCTGGTGGAGAAGGGCTCAAGTGATCTGCAAGAGTATCTTGCTCTGGAGGATATTCAGTTCGCTGATGAAAGTGGCAGCGATTATGAGGCAGCTAATCTCAAACAAAAACATCAGGCAGTGGATGGTGCCATAAGAACCAGATCGAAAGAGGCTGCCGTATAAGTAGGGAAGCAAATCAATAGCTTGTATATAGAAGAGTTCTTAAATTTAGTTAAGGATAGTACGTGTTACGGGTAGCAACATATATCAGCAGTTCGCATATAAGACCACCAATAGGTAAGATTCAGAAAGATTTACATTTAACTTAGGTCGGTTCAATTATAGGCTGGAGTAAAGCTCAAGCATTGGTTTTCATCAAAGAATCAATTCAAATATGTAAATAATTAAATTATCTTAAACACGATGCTAGTCATTAGATTAAGTTTATGCTTTGTATTCGTATCATTCGATTGCCATATTCAACTTAAAAACCCTTTATTGCGGCCTTTTGTGATTATTTATTGTTTACTTATCAAAATCTAGTCAAAATTCAGTTTTATTTAATAAGCAAGGAGCAAGATCAACTATCGGCAGTATTATTATGATGAACTATCGTGTAAAAATATTTAAATTCTGGATTTAAAAATTGGTATACTGGTAATAAGAAGCAGCTGATAAAAACTTCGATAGTTGAAGCGATTCGTTAAAAGAGTATTAATAGATCACTATGTATACAAGTTGATATTAAATCCATTTGACTGTAGCTCTTAGCCATGATATATTAATATATACGATACATATACACAAAAAGACACCAAAAATAAAGACATTAAATACATTAATTGAAAAACAAACAAATACCGAGTTTCTACAGAAATATTTCTTTGCTCTGCAGCTAAGAAATATCTCTGTAGAGCAATTTTGCGATATTGTTAGAACCAGATTTTTGACATGGACGAAGAAATCTAGGTTTATCAATATCTACTGAGATGTTAGGACAAATCTCATCGAGAACTGATGTGTAGACTTGCTTTTCCTTGATATACGCTCTCAGTTCGTGACGTTTCAGTTCGCGTTTCATTTTTGCAATTAATGGATCCTCCTTAACTCTCCGATTTGGATGCATCGAAGTACAAATACAACAGTTTTGTGTCTTCGGAACATTTTTTGGCTCATCGTATCCAATAATAACTCTATATGGCTCCATAACACTTTTCTTTAGATCCATATCTCTTTGTTCCTTAGTTACAAGCTTATCTTGATTTTTCCTTAACTCGCCAAGTTGTCTTATTTTTCGAATCTCTCGTTGCACTTTTTGCTTAAAATTCAGTGTTTCCTCTTGTTTGGTTGGTTTCGATACCACGGAAGTTACCTTCGACGCTTTGGTTGAATCGATGCGATAATATTTATCATCATAGGGATAATGTAAATAGCGATTTATGTCAATATCACTAACAGATATATCCTCCATCTCCGATATGCGCATATCGCCTTCGGTGAAATATTTTCTGATTTTATCTGCGTGGTAAGCGGATCCAATGGAACTACTTGTACTTGTGGAAGATATAAAGCTTCCCCAATTGCGCTTCGTAGAAGTATATCCAGATTCCTCATCTTTCGTATAATTCAAAATTTTACGTTGTTCTTCCTGTGTCAGTTTAGCGAATTCATACGTGGAAATTGATTTTACAACCGGCAACTCGTGTGATTTACGAATTGGATAAGTTTGTGGCAAAGCGGAACCTATAGTACGTCTAACAACTAAAGCCTCACCATATTTCTGATTATCTTTTTGCTCTTTTTCGGTTGGCTTTGTGTCAATCAATTGTATACGATTTTGGCTTTTTTTCGGTTGGCTTTGTGTCAATCAATTGCATATGAGATTGGCTTTTATGCAAGTTAAAACCTTCGTCCAAGGGGATTGACAAGTTACTTGTTGGTGTCGCAATCATACTGACCGTATCCTCATGAATTTTAGGATGTGGTTTTAGCGGAATGACTTTATGTTTTCCTAATGATCTTAGAAATTTACGACTTTGAGGTATAGAATGTCCTTTCGATACCATTTTCTCGATATTTGCCAAGTCTCGCGATATATCATCCTGGCTTTTTTTTTTGATTTTCTGTTATTTTTCAACTTTTTAGCGTGAGAGATACTTTTCAAAATTGTTGAGGATCGCTCAGATCTTACACCGCTCTCCCTTTTCAAAATTATTGAGGATCGCTCAGATCTAACATCGCTCTCCCTTTTTAACACAATATCTTTTAATGAAGATCTCCTCGAATTTTCTAAAGAATCTGCTATTGTGACTTCATTATAATTTTCACTTAAACGTACACTTCTGATTTCTTCGATTTGATCGTTTTTTGCTTTTGGTTCTGCTCTTCTTACTTGCTTTACTGCTTTATGATAGCTAAATTTGGATGAAATACTTGTTGAAGTGTCGGACGTTGGTGATATTTTGGAAATAATTTTCAAATATGTTTTCATAGCATTGGAACCTGAAATTTGATTGATATTGATTTCATCTTGCTCTACTCTATTAATTGTGTTCACTTGGTCCTTTTCCGATTTCTTTTTTTCTTTCCGTTAAATGTATATTTATAACGTCGGATGGTTTTTTTGTCCTTTCCGTTAAATGTATACTCTTAACGTCGGAATTTTTGTGTATTTTATGGGTTTTCTTAATTCTCTTACTCATCCTCAATGTTTTTGACTGAGGTTGTCCGGTGACAGCTTTGAGATATCCTTTCATTTCATTCGTAACTAAAGATTGACTGATATTCAATACATCTTGTTCGGATCGTTTTTTTCCTTTACGTCCTTGCGTTTTATTCTTAGTTATTTTCAATGTTTTTGCCTGGGGAATGACCGAATACGACCTTTCCGAAAGCGGAGGCGCTTTATAAACTGGCATTTTATATTTTCCTCTTAACGGAAAATTAATTTCAAGAGATGGCGTGCCCAATTCTAAACTAGTTCTATCACGATTGATCTTAGGCTTTTCTTCATGTGCCTTGCGATATGATATTTCCTGCAGCATTCTTAAGATGGCATCTCTGATTCCTGTGCTCTTGCCGACTGGTCGTTGATCGAGCCTTCGAGAGCTTGGGACCTTATAGATGCGACTTGAAGTACTAGGACTACTACTAGGTGAACTCGGCATCTTTTCGATGGTTTGCTGTCTAGTCTGTACAGATGTACTAAGACGTCGTGGTGGCGAGATTATTATTTCATTTGTTAAAATTGGTTTCTTCTCATTCAATTTGAGTAAATTGAAAAATTCTGATTTAACAGAATTCATTTGATTTGCCACCTCGAAAAAGATATTTGGTTGATTGAAAATCCGGTTACTTTTCCCTTTTGTAGTCGGCCAACCAAGAGATTGACTTTCGGCTTTCTCTAGTCTGTTTAATAGATGTGCAACTGAACCATGGCCATGACCATCGTTGGCAGTAGGTGAGCTTCCATTATTAACAAGCTGGATCATATTTCAAATGTAATTTAGAATTTCGAGTCCTAACAATACGAATGCTATAAGTATATCTATAATTTCATATAGTATTTTGATTATAATATCATGTGAATCAAAATTCTTATTTTGAAAATTTTGTTTAACATTGCAGTTTTGTTGGTTTTAGAAGTAGGTCTGAAATGAGTGTTCATTAAAACAGATCAAAAGTAAGGGAACTTCACAACTTATTTATTACTTTATAAACATTTAAAGAAAACAATTTAAATTTCATGGAAATTTACACGTAATAAGCATGTGTCAATCACAATTGTATCAATGACGAAACTCTCCCACAAATGTCAAAATTCTTTAGAAATATATCTTAGCTATGCAGCTAAACTCAATTTCTAAGGAACACATGTGTGGGAGAGCTTTGATACTTGGTGGATCCTTCATCACACTTAACAAGAATACTGGGTTTTTCGGGAGTGAAGTGGGTGTTAATTTTATCTGGTCCGGTTTGAAGGATTTGTCTATTTCTTAGGTATGCCTTCAGTTCGTCCCGTTTGATTTGATCTTTCATCTTAATAATGAACGGCTCATCCTTAACATTTTCTGTGCCATTGATAAAGTCGCAAATACAACAATTGGGTTGATCAGATGCATCTGTCTTTATCTGCTTTTCATCGACTTTCTTTGGAAGTTTTTTTAGTTTTCGGTTTTGATAATTTCGATTTGGGTTTTGGAGTTTGTTTAATTCTTTGTGGATCATGATACTTTTTGGGATATGGAAAATGCAAAAATGCAGACAAATCTATATCATCAATACTTATGTCATCCATATCCGATACTTTTGCATCCTCATCATTAAAATAATTTCTCAATTGCTCTTGGCGGAATTTTAAAGTCAAGGCGGAATTTCCTTTAATTGCCGCATATGTTTGTCGAAAATCTTGATCGTTAAGTTCCTTTTTTTTAAACCTCTAAATAACGTATTAAATTCATCTGGGGAAAGTTCTAAGATTTCCATATATGAAATTGGTGGAACATATGGCATCTTGTCCGGAAAGTTCCTATCAAATATGGCCTTAGCATCAGAGCGCATTGTTCGACGTACTGCTAATGGTTGGACAAAGTTATCGAAATTCATGCGATCCTCTAACTCATCCAGATCTACATTTTCAAGTGGTGACGTTATTGCTCTTGAGTTAGGATCTAGATCATCTTGTGAATGTCGAGGAGATAACATGCTGTATGATCGCAAAGGTCGCAACATTCTGTTCCTCAATATCGGAAAATGTGCTCTCCTTGTATCATTTTTTTCGGAATTCTTCTTTACCTTTGGTTGTTGTTGAAATGTTTTTTTTTAAACTTTTCTAATTCCATTGATATATTACTACTTTGTTTTGATTTAACTAAATCCTTGGTTGTGCTTTCCACCGATAGTTTTTTTTCTGCAATTTTTTGTAAGCTCTTTAGGCTTTTCATTTTTGGCAGCTTCCCATAATGGGAAAATCGTCTTTCAAATAAAGGCTTTGTTGCCATTAAATTCATTTTCTTCAGATATTCGGCTCTGGCAATGGGATCTTCGAGTTTTTTAAGAAGTGCTCTGCCTCTGAATGTGCTTCCCTAAGGGATTTCCTTGGAGAAATTGTGCCTTTCGAAATCTCTTTCGTATTAAGGATTAGATTATCCAGTTTTGAATCTGCTAGTCTTTTCTGCTTAATTTCCTCCTGCTCTAATTGCTTTAAACTCTTCGATAGATCAAATAACACAGAAGTTTCTCTTTTTTTACCACATTGATATTAGAATCGGACTTTCCTTGGGACTCCCTAGTTGATGGTTTTGTCGTAGTGTCCTCCATTGTTTTGTCATCTCGATTTAAAGTCACAGTTTGTCTTTTATAGGTACTTGCACTTTTTCGCTTTGGAGTTGGCATTGGAACCCCTTTGTAATGACCTGTTATCGTTCTGTCATTACTTTGCGGTGAATTTGTTATAGACTTGAGCATTTTGAAGATGGCAGCTCTGACCTCAGATATACGAGGATGCTCAGTTGCAGCACTCTGAACATCTTTGCTCGCTTTCGGTTTCTTTTCGTAAGTGTAAACTTTTGTGGGCATCCTAAATGATGTTTTTAACGAGGCGGCAATTCTTTCGGCTTCGCTATCAGATGACAATTCACTAGCGGCACTTCCACGTCTCTGCAATTGAAAGCCTTCACTGTTTCTCTTCCTCCATTGCAATATTCTTGCCCTTTCGCTTTCGTCGGGGCTAATATTTGCTCTGGACCTACGCATTTTATGCGAAACTTTTCTTAGTCGTTCGAAATTTTCTATTGTTGGCCTTTCACTATACTCATTATAATCACTGAGTTTTCTAGGCATATAATCTGTATTTGCCGTCGATCTTTGGCTATAATTATTGATATTACTCAGGTGTTTTGACTGCCTACTTTCAGTGTTTCTGTGTGATTCCCGCTTCGATTGTTCAGGTAAAGACTTTCTATCTATTGTCGTTGGTCTTTCACCAGACTCATTATAATCACTGAGTTTCCTAGGCATATCTTTAGATCTTTGGCTATAATTATTGTTGGTATTCAAGTGTTTTGACTGCCTACTCTCAGTGTTTCTGCGTGATTCCAGCTTCAATTTTTCAGGTAAAGACTTTCTCGTTGAGTCGTGGCTGATAATTGAATTTCTGCTCGACTTTTGTCTACTTTCAGTGTTTCTTCTTGAATCCGAGTATCCCGAATCGATTTCAATGCTCATTTGCTTTTTCTTCAATTCACTATTCCTCGGGCTCTTTGTTGAATGTTGGCTACCATGGGTTGTTCTTCTTGACCATACGCTAGCATTTGAGTCTATTCCGTCTATGGCAAAGCTGTTGCTCCTTGTCGATTGGTTGCTTTTGCCTTTGCGATAGCTGCTACTGCTATCCGTCTTTCGCCTGCTTAATCCATCACCAATCGAGATACGAAAGCTTTCTTTAGTTTTCCGTTTGCTGTCATCTCTCGTTCTTCTCTCCGATAGCCTCGCTTCTCGGGTTGGTTTCTCCCTTTCCTTGGCATAATTTTTGCGTTTCTTCCAATCACCAAATTCATAATTTCCTCCTTGCGAGAGCTTCTCTCTTTGCTTTCCTATATTCCTCTTTTTAGATATAAACATCCTCGACAACATTGACTTGCAAGAAAATATATTGCATAGCGGAATTTCAACAATCTTATCGCGTTTCTTCCTGTTTCTACGAATGACAGATAAGTCACATCTTATTGGCGAATTACTTGTGGTATAATGCATGACTTCAACGCAATTTAGAATTTAGATTACATTACGAATTTGTCACATTGAATTAAAATTCAAAGACACTTTTTATCTAGCCAGCAATTATCGAGTAAAATGGGTATGCGTAAGTTGCGATTTGTCGAGAGTAGAGGAGTAAATAGTTGCATTGGTTTTGGGTTTGTATTTATATATGGCAAATTTAACAAATTTCATGGTTTTAAAAATATACATACATACATAGATACAGCTAAAAAACAGCTCAATTGCAACATGCGAAGCAATTTAGCTCACATTATTTTTGATTTCTTTCTATCTTTCTGTTTTATTCTCATTTAAAATAGCTAATAAAAGTATACATACATACACATACATACATGCATCGATATCGATATATAATTTACATATATATATGTATGTGTGGATATTTATATAGTACATACATAGTCGTTGTAGTAGTATATGTGTATTTAGTTTAGGCTTAAGAATTACGTACAATCACACGCACTTAAAATTTACATACTAGCAAAAACACATTTGATTTCATTCTTGAAAATATATATTTCTTTTGTTATATTCTTTAGCTTTTTAATGCATTTTCGCTGGTGGTTGTTTCCATTTGTTATTCATGATTTGCGCATATAATTTAACTAGAGTTTTGTTTAAAAAAAATTATGTTTGTTATTTTCGTTTTAGCTGCGCCTTGTGGAAAAGCAAAATTTTCTTTTTCTTTAGTTTTCTTTTTTTTTTGTATAGTATACTGCATATAAATATATGTATGTGAGAGTGTGTGTGTGTGGTGTAGTGTATGTGTGTGTGTGTGTGGTATTATGCATATATATATATATTCCATTTAATTATATATTTTACTTGTAGTTTATATAAAACAATAACTAGTCTGAAGACCTTGTGACTAGACGGTTCGTTTTCTCTTTTTGTTGTTGTTGTTGATGTTATTGTTGTTAATCGTTTAATTACTCTAATATGTATATGCATTTCGTTATTGTTTAAGATGATCATATAATATATATGTATATATTTAGTTGATATATATCGTTTTTAGAGAGTTGAAGCACAGACACACAACAAATCGACACAAAACGACAATGAACATACAACAATGAAATAAGCCGAAAGAAATTCTATTTATGTATGCGATTTTCTTCTTTTTTGTTTTTGTTGAATCCTTCGACGTTCCTTTTTTTACCAGCTCGCACTGTTCCTGAGTAACTTTCCTCCATCTCCTCTCCGTTTCTCCTCCTCTCTCCGATCGCTATCCGCTCCTCCAAACTACACAATACTCTCACGATCCCGAGCAGCAGCAGCTGCCGTCATATTGGTGAATCCAGCGCCGGCTCGTCGCAGTGTCGACTCGTTGCCATTGCCATTGGTGCTGCTGTTGCTGTTGCGCATGCCGTTGCCCTTGAAGAAATTGGCCACCCAATTGCCAAGTTTGCTGCTACGCGCTCCCCGCTGATTGAGACCCACATGGCCATCCCAAGCCACCGCTGACACCGTCGCCCGACGCATCGTGGCGGCCATCGATGTCGGCGGCATAACTGACGCTGTTGCCATGTCCGGTGACGCCCGGCTCCATGTGTTCGAGTGAGTGCCAGCGCTTGGAGTGCGCCATCAACTCTTCGGGTGGCGTGGTGAGCGACGCTTGACGCTGCAGCAGCGGCGATTGCATGTCCTCCTCGATGCTCATGCCGCCGTTGCAATTGTTGTTCAAATGCTTGGCACAGCTGCTCGTCGACACGTTGCTGGTGCGTCGCCTGCTGCTGCTGCTGCTGCCGCCGCCTGTGCTGCTCATCCCTGTGGGCACAATGGTGGGATGGGCATTTGCAAAGCTGTTCGAGTAGCGCAGCGGCGGAAGCTGACCGTTGTCGTGTCGCATCAGCAGACCGACCTCATCGTCGTAGCCATCATTGCCATCCACGGGATTGGCGCCCAACTCGTCCGTTTCATCCTCGGCGGCCACATCGCCATTGGGATTGCCGCTAATTAGCGAGACGCCCGTGTCCAGGGAGCGTGAGTTATTCTTGGACAGCTTCGATGGCGGCAACTTGCCACGCTCGTGCCGCTTGCGCAGCTGCTGCTGCGGCATCGGATCCAGCGAGCGCGACTCACGCAACAGCAGCTCCGCAACATGATGCGCGGCTGACGACGACGCTGAGCTGGACATGACCTGATCGAGAGGCAGCTGCGCGGCGCTAATAATGCGATGCGGTCGCACCATGGCCAACGGTTTGTGCAGCGCATTCGGCTGTCGAATGAGGCTAGCAGCAGCGGCTGCAGCGGCGACGGCGGATGCACCACCGATGCCGCCATTTAGCTCCAGTTCGCCATCGAGAATGGCGGCTTCGTTAGTATCACAGTTCGTTTCATTTGTATCGGAATGATTCAGCGTGCTGAGCGAGGCCTGGGCGGACTCCAGCAGCGCGCCACCTACGAAATGTCCGCCCAGCCCATTGAGCGAGGGTCGCTCTCGTTCCCGATCCCGTTCTCGCTCCCTTTCCCTCTTCGCTGGCAATCTTGGCGACTCGCGTGCCACCTGATAGACGGAGCCCTGCAAACTGTACGTGGACTCCACATCCGTGGGCCGTGGAACGCTGCTCTGACGACGCGAACCGGCGCCACAATTGTGCATGGCCAGCAAACTGGGTTGCCGCGAGTCCGGATTGAGTTTGGGACTCTTGCGTGGACGACTAAACAATGGCGGCGGCATATCCGTCATATCCACATGCTTTTTTGTATCGCCTTCTCGTTGGCTCCCGTCAGCCACCATGTGACAACCTCGCCCTTGCCCTTCATGCTGACCAGGCCGCGTTTCTCGGTGATGTAGCCGCCGCCGAGTTTGTCCAGCGCTAGCTTACACTTGTTCGATATGTGTATCTTGAGCGCCTCGCCATTGCTCTCCATGCGTGACGCTGTGTTCACCGTGTCGCCAAAGAGACAATATCGGGGCATCGTGAGACCCACAACGCCGGCAACCACGGGCCCGGTGTGCATGCCAATTCGCAGCTTTAGCGTCTCGTTGGGCCGATGGGCAATGCGATGCTGTTTCACTGCATGCAGCAGATCGAGAGCCATCGAAGCTATTTCGCCCGCATGGCAATCGCCGTTCTTAATAGGCAAACCAGAGACCTGGCAAGAGCAGAGTGAAATTAGTTGATTGAAGAAGTGAAGTGAATTAAATTATGTTCTACTTACCACCATGTAGGCATCGCCTATGGTCTCCACTTTGTACACATCGTAGCCGCGTATGATGCGATCGAACACCGTGTAGAGATCATTCAAAAAGTTAACCACCTGCAACGGTGTGCTCTCCGCCGACATGGCCGTAAAACCCACAATATCGCTGAAGTAAATCGTCACCTGTGGAAAGGAATCACACGTTAATTATTGCTTGATAAAATTAATATATAATTAATTGCCTTACCAGATCATAGGAGACGGGTTCAACGCCCTGGCCCATGGTCAGTTTCTCGGCCACGGACTGCGGCAGCATGCGATGCAGCAAATCCTCCGTTTTCATTTTCTCCTCGCACAGCAGACGCGTGCGCTCCGTGACAATATCCTCCAAATTGTTGGCGTACTTCTCCATCATTTCCATCATTTGGTCCATGATGTTTTTGGTCTTGCCGCCGCGCATTTTCTTCAGGCGATTGCTAGCGAATGAGAAAATTAAATTAGCAATTTTCTTTGCTTTGGAGTTGAATAATATTTACCGTATGGCACCGAATTCGGGCCGCTCCTCGGGATTCTCGGCCCAGCAGTCCTTGATGCAGGCAAGCACATAGTCTGGACACGATTCGGCCTCAATGATGGACTCGACCTCGGGTCGAAATGGCTCCTCGCCCTTCATGGGCAGCTGCTTAACTAAGTCCACGATTTGCTTTGGTTCAAAGTTGGTTTGTCCAAACGGACCCTTACGACTAAATATCTCGTACATGATGATGGCGAACGCATAAATGTCGCCCTTCTGGCTGCCATGCAGATTATGATTGCGCAGCAGTTCCGGTGCGCGCCAAAGTTGATCTGAATTAAAAAAGAGAAAAGGATATTTAATATATGTAAAATTTGATTGATAAACTTTAAGCGCTTACTTCTGTAGTGTTGATGCTCGCCAATGGACTCGCTTTCGGCACACTGGCGCAACTCGTGTAGGCCAAAGTCGGTGACCTGCAGCATCCAGCGGGAGGTGACCACACAATTCGAGGATTTGAGATTGCCATGATAGATCAGCTGTGAACTGTGTATGTACATCATGCCCTGCAAATAAATGCACAATCAATTACATATTCGATAAATTATTGATGTGAGTTCCTACCTTGATGAGGTCATTAATGAGCGAGGCAATGAACAAATCGTCCAGCTTGATGTCCTCGTTCTCAATGATGTCGTAGAGACTGCCTTTGGCGCAATAATCGGTGACTAGCAATATGCGTGTGGGCTCCACACAGGCGCCAATGAAGCTGTTGATGTTATCATGACGCAATTCACGCAGCAAACGCATCTCCTTCATGATCTCTCGCGAGATGTCGCGCTTGCGGGGAAACTTCAACTCCTTGATGCGCACAACGGCGCCGCGCAAACGCGCCGTTGAGGTGACAAACTGATGCGACCACCGAGAGCCATAGCTCTGAGCGCTCATCAAACTGACCTGATAAATAGAAATTTAATTTTTATTTCACAGTATTAATTTATCACAAGAATGCAACTCACTTTGCTGGGCGAGGCGACAATTTCGTTGCCAGAATAGCCCTTGATTTCGCATATATCAATCTTCCAGAGCAGACCCTCAATCTCCAGCTCAATCTTCCACTTACGATAGATGGACATGGTGACTACGCCGGAGCAGAAAAGCAGCACACCCAAAACCACGGCTGCCACCGTGGATGTGTAGTGTGTATCGTCCTTTTGCACAGCTCATTGGCAAATCCACACATGGGTTCATCGGTGGGTTTCTCGCCACCCGATGGCCAATCAATCGAACCATTAATCAGTTTATATTCCTGCAATGCAAATTGAATGTGAATGTGAATTTGTAGTATAGTATTTTTAAAGAGTTTTTTTTCGAAAATGAAATTAAGTGGCGCAAACTAAATAATACAAAAAAAAGAAAAGACGACTCACTCACTGGAAGTTCTTCGCCTTGATGGAAATATGCCACGGGCACCATATGATAATTGCAACGTATATTCTCGGTGATGTTCCATTTGTACGGCTTGTAAGCCAGCACCGAGAAATTGCCCTCTGAGTCGCCATACTGATCGATCTTGATTGTGGAACCGGTGACACCTAATTTGGGTTGGATTGATTAACACATGATTAACTCGATGTGGCTTACCAAATAAGTTAAAGCATAATAATATTATAATCGTTAAAACATACCATATTAATATATCACAAAATACTATAATATGCGAAAGGCTACACTTCGAATATCGCCATCCATAAAGTATAAAATAAAACTAGATAAATACATCGACAAAATACTCAAATTTACAAAATTAATATTCTGATAAAATATACTCTCTTCTGCAGGTTATATTTGGTATATTGGTATACCACTATATGCAGAATATACCATAGAGTACAATATATACCATAGGAAAAATACTCTAATTTTCAAAATAAATATACTGATGAAATATACTCTCTTTTGCAGGTCAGATTTGGTATATTTGTATACCACTGCATGAAAAATATACCATAAAGTGCAATAGGAGTTAAATTCTAACTTCAGTAAACATAAAGACTTTTGTTTTTTATATGTAAAATCGAGAATCTAGCTTTGAAATATATGTATATACTTTTTAGGGTGGGTTTTTATTCGCACAAAGTTACTCCTCTACTCCATGAGTTACAGTTTAAATAAGACTGCTAAAGATACTCACTCATATAAGTACGATTTTTGATGATGGTGTCGATAACGCGCGTGCCATTGCTGGCCACATCGGAGATGACTTCATCGGTGAGAACGCGCTCCTCCATGCGCAGCATTTTGTCCAATGCCCAGGCATAGAGCTTGACTGAATCATACAAATACGCGGCATATATCGACACAAACTGCCAGGTGTTAAAGTACATTATTAAAGTGTGCTTTATAAATATAAAATTATCCGTTGTCTCACCTTGTTGAACTTGCTCTGTGAGAAGAGCTCGGGCACGGTGAAATTAAATGGTGGCATCGAGCTGTAGTTGCGTACTTGGGCCGTAAACGCCTCGTATCCTTTGGTGGGCGGTGTGGATGCCACAACGAGCAGACTGCGTGCCAATTGATTAAAGTTCTCGGTGCTCTTGCAGTTCTTCATGCGCGTGATTTGATCCACTTTGCGCAAATACTTGGAGGCCTCACTGCAATAACAGGGTAAGGAAAGATAGCAAGTCAGTCGGCGGGTATTTAATGATAATCATCTTTGCTAATTTACCGCTCGGAATAGACCATCATGTCCACATAGATGACCATGTACTCGCCACGTGCAAACAAACCCGCCGTCTCCATCGAGCTCATGAAGTCCGTTAAGCTGTTCGACGAACCAAGGAATACATAGATTCGCGTGCGATTCATTGTGTTTTGCACCACCTTGGGAGATTGCCAACTATTTAGTTAGGAATGTGCATATATTCGTAAGTTAATTCGCTGTCTACTCACCTGATACCAATAGCCGGAGCGACAGCAGGACATCATCATTTCACAGCACTTGCCATAATCATCCATGAACGATTGCTTATGATTGATGGTCATATTCTTTTTAATTGCCTGCTCCTTGAGCAGATCGGCAACGGTGCCCCACACCTCCTCGTACAGTATGGAGAACTTATTCCATGCGTAATATCGCAGCAACGCAATCAGTGACTTGACAACCTGCAAATATAAGAATGCCAGAATGCTTCAGTGCCATTCAAAATGTGCAAATCTATGTATATACATAACATGTAACGAAACGAAGTAAGAAAGCTGCGGAAGAGTGTACTCGACTATTAGATACCTGCAAATGGAAGTTGCTTGTGCTACAAGTATAATTTTCAATTAAATAAATGTTTAACATTCAAATCAAATCCATTTTAAATTGAATAGCAATGTCATTTCTATTTTTATTTTTACTATAATTACACATATTTTATTTTATTTACTTTTGGTTGATTTCCTTTAGGAATTTAATATGGAATACTAAAATATTATGAGTTACTTAATGTATAACATTACTTAATAGTCTAATTGCAATTAAATTCTCAGAAACAATTCAACAATAATATATACTGATATTCTAGGAAATTATATTTAAAATGCCTTCACTATTGGTTTACAGCAAGATTTTAAACATCATAATCATCGAAGTGTCTCGTAATGATTCTTGTTTTTAAAAATTGAAAACATGCCTGACACTAAAAGCTATGAAAAAATAATTATAATAAAAATCTTCATACTCAGATATATGTATGTATATGTTGTCCCAATATAAGACATGTCCTTATTCCCTATAAATTATTTTCTAAAACATTAATTAAAACAAATAGAAAGATTTTGGTGCTTCATCAATTCTAAAAATACAAAAATTTTCTTAAAAGTTTTTTTTAGTATTTGTACGAAAGTTTTCTTTTTCGATCTCAACAAACTCATAAGACTTTACTACACTCTCGCTACCGGGTATCACAATGCATATGCATGATTTATGAGCCATTGCACACTCACCTGCTTATCGGGCGGCTCGGTGCGTGCAAATGTTGGTATTGAGGATGCACGATTCTCTGCGCATTTCTATTTGCCAGAATGTGAAGAGGAAAGAACGAGCATTGTTGTTATTGTTGTCAGTGTTAAACGTAGATAAATATGTTATGTGAAGTATGCGACTTACATAGGAAATCATTGGAATGTTGCGACTCTGCGAGACAATTGCTTCCACATAGCAAGGTCCTTCGGGGCCAAATATGGTCGCAATGCCATCGCATATCATCTCGGTGATGGCCTTGGTGGCCAGCACCGTATCACCCTTGGTATCATTCCAGCGCAGCGCTAACGTTACATTTGGCAGCAAATTCGGATCTGTGTTGATCTGTGAGGAGAGTAAATATACATTTTGATTTTTAATTAATTTCGCGAACTTTCGCATTTAATCAACAACTGTGTATTACCTCATTCAGTGCCATTGTCAGCGCACCGGATATGGACAGACCCTGGCGCTCCTTGAGGTCGCCAGTGAGGGCCGTCAGATAGCCGACTGTGAGGATGGTATGATTGCTACAGTCGCGTACTGCCACCGAGAGCAATAGTAGTAAGTTAAAGGGCCAACGCGTCATGGCCCCTTAGGCCGGGGCCGTTCAGCGCGACGCCTATGGGTGCTAACGGATTTACACGCTGCAAGCAGACAGATAAAGGATAAAGGATATGAGTAAGAATTGTCAGTCAGGTGACAATCAAATGTATAATATATACACTAGTATAAAACTATAAACAAAAAAGGAAGCAGGAAAAGGAAATTGCATGTTTGACAAAGTTAAACACATGCTGCTGTTGCTGTTGCTGCTGATGCTGAAATTCATTTGAAGAGACAGAGAATAAAAATGAAATACTATCTCGGTATCTGTTGCAATATCCTGCTTGTCCGTCCTGCTAGTTGACTAGCAAATGTCAAAAGTTGGACACACACACACATACACGAATGGACTTAAATTCCTTTAGTATCCTTTCACTCAGTTCTTTTTATACCCGCTCCAATGGAGTAAAAGGGTATTGTAACTTACTACGGTCTGACAATCTGGTATATTTTGTACTCTATGGTATATTTTGAATGTAATACTATCTTAATATACCAAGTATGGCCTTTGATATATTAATTTGGTATATTTTAAGTATAATACCGTAAAGTTTTACTTTTATTCATAATAAGTAGCGAGTATCTCCCAGTTAAGCCAACTCGACTTTCTTACTTGTTCTCTTATCGCTTTTCTTTGCTTGTCTGGTAAAATTGCTTGCTTAGCTTGATAGCTACTCTGCATATATCCTGACGGTCACATTCCGCATTGGCTTGCGTTGCTCTTAAGCCACATTTGCGTATTTCCATAATCACCTCCCACACTTTCTCCACTTTCACACGCCAATGCACACTTTATGCATTGTGTTGCTTGATGTATTAATTATGCATGCTGCTGCTGATGTTGCTGCTGCTACTGTTCATTTTGTCATTATATAATTTCGTTTGTGGCATTATCCTTTTGCCAACAGTTGCTTGTTGATAGCGTTGTTGGTATTATATGGTTATTGCAAACATGTTTGGCTTGTGTTAATTGGCTTACGTCCGAGTTTAAAGCGTTCTCTCTCTCACTATCGCTCCTTGGTCTAGAGGATTTGTTATGCAGCAGTTGCAAAGCAACGCATTAAATATGCTTATGAAATTAGCTGGCATATTTGCTTACATGCATGAATCGCGGCATAATTAATGAATTAACCAGTTAAATAAACACCCATATTAATGAGCAAAATGCAAGACAGGAAAAATACGAGGATGGTAAACGAACATTGTAAATAAAATTTACATGAGCATTAAATATTTGCAAAGCGCGCTGCAAGGGAAATAGAAATATTGCATTCTGTTTGTGCGTTGCATTAGGGAATTAATTAATGGAAGCGACAGCAATGCTCTTAATAAAAATGTTAAGGGATTTAAATGGGATAAATAGTTGTTAAATTCCTCGGAAAGAATTTTATTTTTTACCAATTTAATTTGATATTTATGAGCATTCAGTTGTTTTCTATAACAGAATTAACACAAGTCTTGTCAACATTAATAACAGTTAAATTTTCAACTGAAAAACTCTTTGAAAATAATTTTATTTTGTAGTCTTGTTTAACAATTTAATTTGATACTTAACCTATTTCTCTATAAAAGTAATAAGACAAGTCTGAACTTAATGAAAGATTTCAGAGATTTGCGTTAGATAAATAAGAACTCAATTTAGAAAAAGTTTCATCTAGAAAGATACATTATGAGAACTAAAGTTCTTCACTTTAAAAATAATAAGACAAATTCTAAATAGATATTAAATTTAACCACTTTATTTGAAACTCTCTATAATAGTAATAAGAGAAGTTTATTTTTCTATGCATAAATTGAATACAATCTAAATGCATAATTGAAAAATCGTATTGTTTTTTTTCTGATGAAAAGTATTAATAGAAATGAGATTGTGCGAAAACACTTCTATGGACAGTTGTCCAATCTTCATTAGCTGTGACGTATGTACATAGTTCTCAAATTTTGTGCTTTACTCTTCCTCTATTTCTCCTCTATCTCTCTGCCCCTTTCGCTCTGTTTTTTCATCACCTATGCCAGAGCAGCGCAACAAATTAGCATTTCCGACACACTTCACGTTTCGCAATCGTTTGTTATTCTATTATTTGTTTTGCCAATGTTGCAATTTAAAATTAGAACCAGCCACAATGGATTGACTGCGAAGCAAAGCTAAAAGGCAGGCGGGGTAGAGGGAAGAGAAGAGGGGGCGGGGATCTGCTTTTGGGCGCCATTACGTTTGCCAATCTGTAATAAATATTTGCGCTGCTATTTGACACTTGGCGAAAATGCCTTTAACGACGCCATTTCGACAGAGGCAGACACAACACAAATTGCGTATACGCCGCGTGCCGCGTGCCACGAGCGAGCATCGTGATGATGATGAGGAATGAGTGAATGAAGTTCATGAATAACTCAATGCAATGCAAAATGTAAACTCTTTGACTAGTTTCGTTTCATTTTACACATTTTTAAATCCCAAATTCTGGCAATTCAAAACAAAATTTGGATAGGAAAAAAAATTAAGATACTGGTAATTTGTTGTTACAATAGTTCATTTAGTTTTCTGTCTAGTCTCGCACATGATGTTTGTTGTTTGTTAGCCCTGCTTTTATTTTGTTGTTTTCCTATCAAAATTCCTTTTTTTGTTTTCGACACTCCTCCGGCAAAAAGACATCCAAGGAAATTCAATGTTTAACTAAGGCGAAAGAAAGGGAAACTGAGAAGCTCGCTCCTTGCAGTGCAGTGAATACGGAAGATTCGAGCATCTTGAGAACGTGAATTATGTGACTACAGCAGCGGCAAAGCAGGAAGGGACAGCGCACGGTAATAAATGGTCCCATCTCTAAAAATAGTAATCGATAATCAGTGATAACAAATGTGCAGACTTTAGCAACCGTTTCGAGCGCAGTACCCGAAACTCAACCCCCCCAACCCCTCACGCCATTAAACCCCGATCCAATCATTCAATCATGGCCATTCATGAGCAGATCGATAACCTGAACATCTGGTGGTTTCCACGCGACTTTTGCCAGTCACGTTTCGGGGAGTATCAACAGAGCGGCACCAATTCATGCACACTCATCTCATTAATACTCGCGGACAAGGTGGCCAAATCGGAGCGGTTCTATCACCGTGTGGCAGAGTTGCCACCCCGCGGATGGGAGTTGTTTGGCAATGCGATGAACGATGGCAACAGTGTCTATCACAATGTCATCACTGCGCACACGCCGATGGCAAGAAATCTGAATTTGAATATACCAGACGCGATATCGGCGATACGATCACAGCATAAAATGAACTTTCGACTGGAGGAGTGGTTCTACACCCACATGGAGGCCGATCCCAGCAATCCCATGTACAATCGCAGTGTGGCCATGCAATTGTCGCGCATCTTTCAAATCACGCTGCAGGTCTTTCAGCAGGCGGGCACCAACAGTGGTCGCGATATGGCATCGCATCTCTTTGCCGCCATCATTGCCGACAGTCGCACGGTGATGATGACCTTTGATTTTCGTGCCTCGATTGTGGCGCTCTTTGATTCCCATCAGCATGGCCGGGATGCTGGCGCTGTTTTTGCCCAGTGCACCATACAGAATATGGATGATTTGCTATTTTGGTTTATCAGCATGCTTCACAATGTCTATTCTAGCCGGCCAGCCCTCTTTGAGATTTCGTTCCTCAGCTCACAGCCGGGCGTGGCCAAGCGCATTCCTCCGGCCATCAAGAAGGTTACCAACGACGTTAAAAAGTCGCAGAAGACGCACTCGTAGTTAATAACATTGATACGTTAATCATTCCCATAGCACTAGCAGACTGAGTTTCGTATTTTATCAAATTTTAGTATTGGAATTGAGAAAAGAAGAGCCAACAAGCAACCAAATTTCAAGTCTAAATTATTAATAAAAAAAAAAAAAAAAAAAAAAAAAAAAAAAAAAAAAACAAATAGTAAACTAGGCAGAAATCCAACGAAGCTATTTTCTTATTATTCAACTATATCAACAATATTTCGCATGGAAATAGATCGAGTTTTGTAGAAGATATTTCAATTCGAAAGAAAGCTAGTTTAGTTATCATATTTGCTTAATCGATGCCAAAAGCATTTATCGATAAATTTTAAAGCAGCTGCATTTCTGCTATCATTTACTTGTACTTCGTTTTGCTTTTAAGAGGAATTCTAGTTCTATCTCACTCTTGACCGTAGCGAACTTTGTAACGGAGCTTGTGCTACAACTTCAAATACAGTGACAAGAGCAGAGCGGAGAGTAGGGAGACAGGCAGAGCAGCCACAACTCGTAAGCGTGTCTTTTGTTGTGCTTTTCTCAAAAGCTAATCAAAATGAGTTAAATAAGCACATAACGTAACCTATTAAGAACTTGGTACGTGACAACAATTTGAATATTTTTAATGTAAACAGAGAGCGGAATATGCGCCAAACGTCGACCAATGTGTCTAAAAATAGAATTCACAATTCAAAGAAAATATGAGAGAAAAACAAATCGAGCAAAACAAGAAACAGGCAGACGAAGACTAAGCAAGAGGAAGACGACAGCGTTGACGACGACGACTACGACGAAGTAGCACCAAAACAACTACAAAGTAAGCTTTAAACCTAACGTCGACGGCGACGTTAACGACGACGTGATAAAACGTTTAACGAAATCAAATACAAATACAAATGCAAATACAAATGCAAATGCACACAGAGCGCAAATGGAAGCATTGCCAGATACCGAGAGCAGAGAGCACTTTAAGAGCGAAACATCAACGTGTGCGAGAGAGCAAGTCGAGAGCCAGCACAGCGTGCTAGAGCAGGAGACTGGAAGTTGTGTAACTTAACCAACAAAAACATCACGCAGCCACAACGTGCAGTGACCACTCTCTCTCTCTCTCTTTGTCTCTTAGCACCGCCGCGACCCGCCACCCAAAAGCCCACCCGCCAGTCATCATCTCTATCCCATGCACACGCTCTCTTTATCTTTTGCTCTGCTCTTGGACGGGCGCAACAAGTTGCAAATGCATTGAGGCGTTCGCCTTTTGTTTTTTTTCTGTACGTTGCTTTGCTTTGCTTGTACTTTATGCAGTTAAAGTTGAAGTTGTTGTTGCTTGCCAGGTCTAAAAATAAAGCTTGTACACTAAAAATAGATGCGACGGCACGCCATTGGATAAACTAACACGACATTACATATTTTTACAAAACAAACATGATAAAACACACACACACACAAATATTCAAACAAACAAACTGGCAATACAGCGGGGAGTGGGCGGCAGCAATTCATGTGTTCGGGCGTACAAACACACAAATACAAATACAAAAGCTGCGTGAGGCGACGCGACAAATTCAACTGTTGACTGCCGGGTTGTCAGTCTGATCTGCCATTAATATGCATACACACACATGTTAAATAGTGTCTGTGTGTGTGCGTGCTTGAAAGCCCTACCAAAGCTAAAGCTCGACGTTTAAATGTTTAACACAACTAAAAATGACTTCCGCATTTGAACTTGGCACAATTAAGCAAACATCTTATCAATAATTCAACACTATTTATAGACATCGATATGACAGATCTCAAATGTATGCATATTATTAGCATACATACATACCGTAGGAATATTATTGTGCTATTTACTAAAGATCAATTTATTTTTAGCTGTTACTCATATATTTCAGTTCTAATTAAAACAACACAATATAAATAACTGCATATCAATGAAATGCTTGTCATTTCAATGTATTTCTGAGATTTTCAAAATAAGTATCAAAGTTTAAGCTTTCTGTAAATAAAAAGTGAAATTTGAATTCACTACAAAAAGGAGAGTCCTATGCAAAGCTAAGGGGATTATTTACTTTGGATAAATAAATAAATGGCTGTAGATGCTCAAAAACATTTTAAAATGTAGGTTAAAGTTCAGCAAACTTCCCCACAACACTTTTGTTCATGGGAGAACGTGTTAGTTGATTGGAAAATTTTCAGAATATCATGGAACTGAGGTTATGGGATGTGTGAACGAGTTGTGAGGACATTCATTGAATGTCATCAATCATCAACAAGTAGACGCCCATCAGCAAACAGTCACGCCCACCCAGCCAACTATGAAGTGTTGTCAACATTTGACAAGCCTTCACATAACTCTCCCCCATTCTTCCCTCTCCGACCGCAGAGAAAAAAGGGTTCATAGGCCATTTGGTTAATGTTGCAAAATGTGGAAAATGCGTCGCCACTCGATGGGAGGTGGAGATTATGGGACCCGAGAGTACGATTTGAAGGCAATTTGTTGATTGAAACCAAAGCATAGTTTGCTGAAACTCTCATCATAATTAAGAGCTACGAAATTTGCCTGAAGGACATGGTCTCAAAAACCTGGAGACAAATGAGAAACGCCTTACTCCATATAGTACATGAATGAAGTAAAAGAATGTGACACGACTTGATTGCTTGCCCAACAGTGAATGACACAGGTCGAGAGAGAGAGATAGAGACAGAGTGAAAGAGAGCGAGACGGAGACGGCATCAGAGCAGAGCGAAGCAAAATGAAATTGAGAAAGGAAAAAAATGCTGCTCCTTAATACATTTAGCATAATGCCTCAACGCCCATCCCAAGAACATTCAAATCAAATTACAAGGCAAACGAACTGTTCAACTGTTGCAAATGTGTCGTTGCCTCCTCAATACTTCCCCTTGCCACCCCCTCATGATGCAATCCTGTTGCTGTGTTACCCAATCCTTAAACGAATCCCTGTACTCCTTTCTCTTTCTCTATTTTTTTTGCGCCCAATCTCCGTTCTCCATTTGCACAATCTGTTGATTAGAATATTGTTAAGAGACGCCACAAAAGTTGTGAGCTGTGAGGTGCCTCCATCAATGGCAATTTCTTGCTTCTTCACAGCGACAAATGAAACAGAACCGAATTGAGTTGGACAACAGCTGATATGAATCGATTTGCCAGCACTCTCAATAGAGCTTGATATATGTATGGCCAAGGAGTATGTGTAATTAGATTTAGGCTCTAACAGAAGAAACTTCCCAAATCAATTCCTGATACGATATACGTTAATTATATTATAATAAACAGAAATGTAGAAATGTTTAAAAGCCCAAATTTCAGTTTTTCCATTTTTGTATCTTTGTTGCGAAGCTAAAAACTTAATGAGTAACAATTTAAATAGCGAAAAACATATTCGAAATATTTTCGTTTATTCCAAGTGCGTTTTCCAAAATTATTTTTAGACTTTTGTAAACAATTGGCAGAATATTTATAAATTTTTGTTTTAATTGTAAATATTTATAAAGCAAGTGGGAAGTGGCCGAATTTGCTGTGTATGAATTGCTTAGTAAACATTTGATTTTCCAAATTCGAAGCGTAATTTTTTGAGCAAAAGAAAAGAGAATCTTTTTGCTGCCACATTATAACATATATGAAAAATAAAAAGCATAAGTAATATAATTTGCATTATTGTACAAATATTTTAAATGCCTCATTTATTAAATTATTATATTTAAAGTCAACAGAGATACAAATTAAATAAAATGTGATATTAAGAAATACTCAAATGCAGCGATTTAACATTTTGTGGCTCCCCGGGGTGTTGCAACAGTTATTTGTCGCTGCCGCATGTTGTGTTGAGGCGACAACAAGCAATCTCAGCAATATCAGCACAATGCCAAGGCTGTTGTTGTGCCTGGTGAGGGGGAGGGGAAGGGGGCAACACATATGTTGCACGCAACAAAATTTCACTTTCAAACCAACGACAACAATGAAGAAGGCGCCGTTGTGGCATGCCGCAGTGGCAACTGTTACAACTTCAACTCCAGCTACAGCTAAAGCTACAGCCATCATCAGCATCAGCATCAAGGGGCAGAGATTGGCGCCGCGGCGTGTTGCTCCGTAAAAGGAGCCACATGACAACGATGCAACGTTTTGGCATTTCAACAAACAGCAGCAGAGAAAAGAGAGGAAGGAAGATGTCGACGACGACGGCGACAGCGACAGCGATGGAGACTGAAGCGGCAAGTCATTCAGTTCATTCAGTCAACGAGTCTTTGAGCCAGGCCATAACAGGCTGGTGGCTAACAGCAGCCTGTTGGGCCAGCGTGAAAGTGAAGGGCTCAGCGAACTGATTGATTGAATGACTGACTGACTGACTCACTGATGCAATGAATGACTGAATGACTGAATGAATGTCGGGCGCCAGCACTTTGAGGTCGTCTCTCAAAATTTGTTGCATATTCGATCAAAAGGCAACGAAACATACAAATAAAACAAGAAGTAAGCTCGACAGTGAGATACCTCGAAAAAGTTAACTCAATTAGGCGCAGCAGAAAAAACAAAAATGAAGCAGATGCAGATCATGAATACTAAAATAAAATAAAATAAATAAATATAATAAAATTCTTTTTAAATATTTATTACACTATATTTTTATCCAGACACCCAAAGGGCATCGGGTTTTAGCTTTTTTGGCTGTCACTCTGAAATGTTGAGTTTTCTATAGTATATTTAGTACCAAGTCAACATACCAAATAAAGACTTCGGCATATTTTTGTATTTTTACTGTATATTTTTTAGAATACGGTTTTATTAGAGATGGATAGCGGGCATCTCAAAGTCGAGCACACTTGGATTTTATTTTTCTTTCCTGTTTCTATACAAAATATTTTGTATTTATTTAATAGAATAAAATGTACCACCACCATACTTTTAGTTTTAAGTGCAATCGAGTTGAATTAGGCTAGTCAACATCTTTTTAATAGAATTGATTTTTGTCTCCCTCAACTGTGTAATACCTTTCAATCCTTTGTTTACCGGGTATCAGCAAACTCTGCAACTCGGAGTGAACTGCGCTCCATTTAAAAAGCATGCAAAACACTTGCGATTGGTAGTTTTTGTTGCTGGTGCCAAAAAACTGGATTTTCTAAAAATAGATCTGGATGGGGAAATACTTGTATGCGCGCCACATGTGAACAGAGCACAACGGCCGCCAAAAGGCAACAGCAGCCACAGCGACAAGTTGCCTCTGTTTCCCTCCTCCGCCCCTCTCGTGTGACGTCTCCTTGCGAGAGTGGCCATCAGTCTCGTTAGGATGCTACCAGGCACCCACAAAAAGGGTTCGAGATGCGGGCCTCGCGCTTGCAGCAGCACAACAAACAGGAAATACAATTTCCGCCTTTGGCCGGGCTATCAGAAAAATGCACAAGAGATTCCATTCGCAAATAGAAAGGAGGCAAAAGCAAGAATGAGAAAGAAAGAGAGAGTGCGAGAGAGAAAGCACGTAAATTGCTCCATCAAGAAATTCTTGATTCAGCAATGATATAGTGCATGGAATTTCCAATTCCAAGAAAAGGATAAAAAGCCAGACCAAATATGTAATTCAAAGCATTCGATAAAAATGTAAGAGAGAAGCTACAAAAAAACGATTAGTTTTGTACCTGAGGGATTTACGAGTAAATATGTCAGAGATTTACAGAATTTTAAACATCTTGTTGAGTAAAAATAACTTAAAGAGACAGTAAACAATTTGAAATAGGTTGGAGATCTATAACGAGTATTTCTAAATTTTATATTTCAATAATTGAATTTTCCAATATTAATGGGGTAGCTGAAAAGAGTACGAAAACTATGAAGAATACTTTGAAATGTAATGTTTACTTCTCTTCAATGATTATTTTAAATAACAACTTTTAAAAGTATCTTAATAATTATATTAAACACATTATAAATTAATTTGATTTATTTTTAAAATGTCTTAAAATAAATTAAATATTGTACATGTTTTAAATGTACGTAACATATATTATATTATTAATTAGTATAACGAAGATGACTGCATTTGTTATATGGTCACACTGGATCTTAACTGTCACCTTATCTGTACATTCGGTGTTAAAACTAAATCGATGTTGTGTATTTTACTTGGAAACGGATATTGACATCAAATTAATACAAATATCCGTTACTTTTCTCATTATATTCTTTTATATATTATTCTTTAATTATCAGTTTAACTACTATAAATTACACATCGTTTAAATTTAATTGAGTTGTACTCTACATTTATGTTCTGCACATTTCTACGCCAAATACTCGAATGTGAATCGAATTAAATCGTTTTCTCTACTCAGCACTTTCAACTGATTCGTTGATTTGCTAACTTGGCACAAAAGTTTTCGTTAAAGTTATCTCGTTTGCTACACGTTTCACTCATTCCTCTGATTTCGAACCCCTTTTAAGGTGGTGATGTTGATTGTTGTTCGTTATATTCGCTGTTCGCTGTTCGCGTAGCCACGTGTAAACAGCAAGAACTGTCACTTTACATAATCACTTAACGGTAAACATAGTAATAATGACATTTAACACACAGAGACACAGTCGGACAGCGAGGTAGATAATAATAATAATAATAATAACACAGGTAGACAGACTAATATTTATTACGTATACGCCGCATTGCACGAGTTTTCGAAATTAGCTCGCTTTAGCTTGGAATGCCGTTGGCAGGTCAGCCACAGAATAAACTTGACTTAAACCAAACAACTATATATATTGTATGCGTGTAAAATATATACACACGTACATATTGTATGTATTAGTGTGAATATAGCTTGTACAGATAGAGCTAGACACTCTAGTTGGCATTACTAATATTAATAATAATACCAGTTAAACCACTTTGCGTGCAGTGGCAGACAACGAGGCAGCCAGTGCAGCCAATGCAGCTTGGCAACCAGGCTGCGAGGCTGCCAAGTTGCCTGCAACCTGCAACCTGCCTGGGAACTAGTTAAACCCATCCACCACCAGCCACCCAGTCTCACCCAAGAGTGGCAAAGAGTGCCAGCTCCCAGCCAGCAGCCAACGGCCACTTGCATTAAATAGACTGCAGTCCAGACTCCGCCCCGACACTTTGGCTGCCTGGCTACTTGGCCCCGACAGTCTGTCTGTCCGTATCTCCGTCTCTCCGTATGCCCGGCTGTCTGTCTGTCCGTTGACTGTTAGCACCATGAATGAAAGAGAAAACATTTCTAATGCCTACATTCTCAGCGAATGCAGCTGTTGATATTTGAGCTTTAGTTGTCACTATCATTATGCCCTGCAAGCTGCTGGCTATTACTGTAGAATAGCAAATTGTAATAAATTATATTTCATTGCATTTCTATTTTCTTTTCGGATTTCTCAAGTATTAGTCATTTTTTTCTACTAAATGCTGCTGCCTTTAACAGCAGTATTTCAAATTGTCATAAATTACATTTAACTTATTTATTCTATCAGTCTACTCAATTTGTTTATTTTGTTTTTAGATTTGTCAATAAATATTCTTATATGTCCACTATTAAAGTACATAGTATAGATGCAAGTGTAGCAGCAGTAAAAAAAAAGGTAAAAACAGTATTTTATATAGATTAATTTTTTAGATCTTTTAAATAAACTGACTTATCACGAAATTACAAATATGTTTAACACTTTTTGTAGAAGAAATTCAAAAACTGTTAATGCTGTAAAGAACCAATCGTTGTATGAAAACAACAGGAAAACAAACCAAATCTTAAGGGGTTTTTGATTATTTCTTATCTCTATGTTACATTTTACAAATACAATGTACAAGCGATCAACTAACATAAACGAATGTGCAAAAAAACCCTTTATATAGTTATGCTTATGCGTACTGCTATTTTAATGAACACTGCTTTATAGGTCTGCTATTACAATAGTATAAAGACAACAAGATATAATTCATTTCTCTTTAGATCTTTTACTTAAACAAGGTTAGTTAGAGTATTTAAAGTTTTAAGTAGAATTTCAAATTAAAATCATATAATTTATTTTTATTTATTGAGCTACTATTCCTATAAAACTGAAGGTGTTTCGAGTATAATAACATACCACATTATAAGAACTTATTATATATTTAATTTCTTTTTAATATTCTTGACATATTTAATGAAAATAAATAATAAATTTAGTTATCATAATTGATAATGTCTAAGCTGAGTTCAAGTCGAGCAAGCTCATTCTTAGCTGCCAACTAAAAGTACTTTAAGAAAACAATGAAGCCTATTAAAGCAAACGAATAATACACCTAAATAAAAGCAAAACTTGGCTTTGCAATAAGTTTTTGATTAAATGAAATAAGAAACGCGAAACGCAATCGTCTTCTTGAGCGCCAAAAGGTAGACTATCAAAGTGCATTGCAGTTAAGATCTGTTGTTAAACAACAATCGAAAACAAGTTAAGATGATCGACTTATTAAACACAAATCGCGACGTCGCCGTCGCGTTGACTCTTTGGCCCCTCCTGGCCCCAAGATCGGAGATCTTCTTCTCCAGCATCATCGAAAACAGGCGTCACAGTGGTCCAAGGCCATTTAAAAATACATACGCTTACAGCTAAAAATAACTTCTGGTTGAATAAAATAAAATAAATATAATACTACATGAACGAACGAGCGAAGCGATTAAGTTAAAGCGATATGCAAAAAAAAATCAACAACTTGTTCTCGATTGCCCGGTTTTAAGTTCAATATTCGGTTTTGGTTTCGAATTTGTGATTCGATTTCAATTTGTTATTTGAATACACACAAAAACAACTGCACACAACTCTATGAGTTTATAAATAGAAATTTCATTATCAATAACGCCACCTTATTACACTCTAAATGCGGGTATTATGATTTAATGGACACACTTGAAGCATTTAATCACATGGAAAACACTTTGCGATAACGATTTATGTTTCTTGGAGCTAATTTAAATGCTCTAAAAATAGTTTAAAGATATGTCACAGTCGAGTACACTCTTCTGGTGACTTTTGTTATATATTGTTGTACATATTAATAGCACAGAGCGGCGATAAAAACTCGCGTCCGATTGCAATTTCGCCCAATAAACGTAATCGTAATGCAGTCAGCGGGCCAACAAATCGATCCAGTTCTCTGCCTGTTATGAACAGCACAAAATTTTGGGCATAATAAATAAAAATTTATGGTTTAATGGCAGCAACACTTGGCCTTAAACAATGCCAATTCGAACAACGACAACAGCAACTACGATAATACACAGAAAAAAAGGGTGCAATGAATGTGCGAGGTACTATATAAACAATCTCTGATAAAAGACACGTCAGCTAGGGTCGGGCACCAGAGAAAGAGAAAGAGAGATGGAGAGCAATAGAATGAGCGAGAGGATCGAGGTCTACGTCAGAATGATGGCGCCTAAAACTTGAAACTTAAAGTCACAGTCATCGTGACGATTTTAAATGTGGCTCGTTTTCCATATTTAAGACATAAAAGAACAATAAAAATGTAGAGAAAACAATCAAATTACTATCAATAATATTGTGTTTGATCTATTTATATTTCACTGCTCGGCAAGAAAGCTACAGTCGAGTGTGCTCGACTGTGAGATACTCGCTGCCGATATTGAAAAAGGCAAAACTAAACTAACAAGTAAGAAAGCTACAGTCGAGTGTGCTCGACTGTGAGATACCCGCTACTCATTTTAAATAAAAGCAATATATTTTGCGGTATTATTCTCAAAATATACCAAAAATGCCTAAAAAAAATAATAATAATAAAATAAAAATAAAAAGGGTATATTTAGTATATCGATATAGCTCCGCATTCAAAATATACCATAGACGGCACAATATACCAGATTGTCGGCCAAAGCAACTAAGACCCCTAGAAGGTAGGCGTTTTTGTATAAACAAAATTATTTCTTTAATAACTTCGACAATTTTTATCTGATCGCAACCAAATTTTCAGGAATCATAACTACTATGGTAATTTTTATACATACCAAAATGTGCAACTCTAGCTTTATTATGCTTGTTATTCGATTTTTTTTTTGAGTTGCGGGGGCGGAAGTGGGCGTGGCAAAAATTTGAAACAAACTTGATCTGCGTGCAAACATAACAAATGCTGTCGAAAAAAAAATTATAGCTCTATCTCTTATAATCTCTAAGATCCAGTGTTTCATACGGACAGACAGACACACGGACATACACACAGACGAACATGGCTAGATCGACTCGACTGTTGACCCTGATCAAGAATATATACACTATTTATAGGGTCGGAGATGCCTCACATACATTTCCTGCCGGCACAAAGTTATAATACCCTTCTACCCTATAGGTAGCGGGTATAAATATACAAAATTAATATACCGCAAATATACTGGAAATATATCGAACATTATATTTTGTATATTGATGTAATACAAAATTCAAAATATACCATAAAGTGCAAGATATACCAGAATTTCATAAAAAGCTTTCAACATTTTTATCCAACCTCAGGAATAAGTATTAATGATTATATTATATCTTATATTATATCTCTATCTCTCATAGTCTCTACGATTTAAGGGTTCATACAGTAAGACGGACAAGGCTATATCGTCTCGGATGTTGACACTGATCAATATACATTTCCTGCAGGCACGAAATTATAATACCCTTCTATTCTAGGGGTAGTGAGTATAACAATTCAATATTCATCTCATATTTCCCATCGCGCTTATCGATTAGCTCTGCACTCAGTCAATTTCCATAGTCACGTAGTTTAAAAGAGACAAGCCTGATGGGTATGGCAATAAATCTTTAAAGACCTGTTTTCGGCTTTCACTTTTGCCAAGAATTTTTCGCTAGCCGTCAAGAAATCAATTAAATTTTGTATTTCTAATACAGGGGCAGCTGTAATTAATCTTTCCTTGTTTGATTTATATTTGGATATTAATTGCCTTCGTTTCCTTTCACTTTTCCATAAGAGCTGCTTTTGACGAAACTTATCGAAATCTTTGCAGGCGCACAACACACACACAGTTCATTAAACAGTTGAGTGGAGAATTTTTTTTGCCAACAATTCAGAAAATTCTAAAAGTAAACTTCCGCTTTTGTTTAGATAAAATTTATTTATTAACTTTAGGATTCAGTTGTGGATAGTTTACGAAATCTGCAATTGACATTTAAGTGCATTTCTTCGCCTTGATTTGAGATGCATTTTTCTCTTCAATTTGTTCTTGCTTTGCAATGCAATCGAATCTATAAAATGATGATGATGAAGTCGATAGCGAATGATGATGAACTATGTTGACTGGGTTTAAGGTCAAGGTGTGTCCTACGCCCTTCTCTCAGTTGTTGCCTGGTCGCGCCCTTTTGTTGTCGTCGTCGTCGTCGTCTTGCGGCGACAATGATTATTCCTAATTGGAAATATGGTAGTAGGACTGAAGGACTGAAGGATCTAAGAAGCAGCATAGCCATAAAATAATTGCGCAGAAAGCGCCGTTGACAAGTGCGGCATGAAACGGGTTAATTGGTCTACATACAACACACACCAACACACTTAGTTGTCGGCTTAGTCTATTTATTTTGTTATTAAATAATAAGACACAAATTAGTGCAATTTGTTTACTCAACTCAGAAGGGGTCGCCACACTCATTCTTTACGCACAAAGTTAATTAACCCCCCACGTAGATAGCGTAGAGAAACAAAAAAAAAGAGAGACAAATAGCAACAAATAACACTGGACTGGCAACAATAACAACAACAAAATACTGTATTAGTCATTGTCTGGCCACGCGACAAAAGCAGCGAGAAGAGAATTCTCTTCATTTTTTTTAGTTTTTTTTTTGCTGTCTTTCTTCATTTTGGGAAAGCTAAAAGGCATTAATTAAAAGGCCGCAACGATTACCATAAGCACTTACCGGCTTCGCCCATAAAAAAACGAAGAAGAAACAGAGAAATAGACAACAAAAGCAACAGAAGAAGAAAACTAAAGAGATGAGCTCTAAACGTGCTCAGCCACTGAGGCGACAGTCTCAAGCCGCAAAACAAATTAAAATAACAATCCTAAAAGTCAGCTTAAAAAACAAAACCACACACAAAACCACAAAAAAAAGAGATAGAGAGAGAGGAAGAAAAAACGCTGACATTGTATGATAAATTGTTTGATTTTATTGCTGTTGTTGTTGTTAGTTTTTATTGATAGCCTCCAGGCACCTGCCAAACACAGAGAGATAGATAGAGGGGCACGGGGTTATCATCAACTAATTGGAAACTACGCGTAGCCAAGAGCCGAGTGGTACGGCGTGAAATAAATAAAATCGTTTTTAATTGGATTTATTTCCATATAATTTGCAGACAATTATCACTTGAATCTCAACAGCGCTTTGTTATCGATAGGCAACAATTTGATGAATGATTAATTGACTCAGCTTAAAGAATCGAGATTGCTCTTTTTGGGGTATTTCAACTACTTGTAAACTGATCTCAAAGCAATAAATTGTTTTACCTACAGTTTTAATGAAGTTCTCGTCAACTGAAACTTATAATTATGCTGTCAACTTGGGTACATTTCAAATTTAAAAACTTTTTATTTGTTTGTTTTTCCAAGCATCTCTATTTATTGTGGTTTGAAGTTTATTTCCTTGTGCCACTATGACTTAATTTCTAGATTTGTTTAACTCTGGTTTACCTCACAGAATTCTTTAATCTACGACTAAGAAATTCTGTCCTCCTTTTTATGCTGTTCACAAATTTACTTTCAAATAAATTCCAGTCACAACAGTTTAGAAAACAATGCACGAAACCAAAACTGAATGAAAGAATCAAATGGAGTCTGAGTCAAAGCCAAAATAGTGACGGCTTTGTCTAAAGTCCAGACTTGTAAAGTCATGCGGAAGCCGGCTTCAGATTCCCGGCGGCGGTGGTTAAAAATCCACTCATAGACTCATATCAAGAGCCATTCACAGAGATTGAATGAATCGAATTGAATCGAAAGCAACATTGGCATTTCTGCCACTCTCGCTTATTAGCCAATCTAATTGTTATTTTGACGCTCAGTCATTATACAATGACGATCACAATGACAACAACAACAGCAACAATAACAAAAAGAAGGCAAAGAAGAAACAGAAACCAAAAGCGAGAATGAGACAGCATTTAAAGCTAGGCGAATAGTAAATACTCTACAACAAAAACGAATTATTGATAAACACATTTTATTCGAAATGTATTTACACAAACAAGTAAAAAGGCTACAGTCAAGTGTGCTTGATAGTAAGATTCTTAATGAAAGCAAAAAAGTGCAGTATAAATTTTGAAATATACCAAATCAAAAGCTGGGTGGTATATATTTATATAGTACTACACTCAAAATATACCATAACGTGCAAAATATACCAGATTTTCAGTCAAAGCAACGAAAACCCGTAGTAACTTCTATAATTTATAACCGATGGCGACCAAAATTTCAGGAATCATAAAAATTACAGTTATAATTGTATGTACCGAAATTTGAGATAGCTTAAATACTCTTAAGCAGAGCAAACGAGAAAAAAGTCAATGTAGAGTCAAAATAAAATTTGTTAAACAGCAATTAAACGTCAAAAGGCAAGCACTTGAGAAGCTTTAAGAACGTTACCAGTTCTTATAACTGGCATTTTCAAGTGATTATATTGTTAAATGTTATACAAGCACACACACTCACACTTACACGTGGACAACACACACTTGCACACACACAGCTGTTTGAAGTTGTTGTGTTGTCGACATGAATCGATTTGGTTATCTTGAGTCGAGTTATCAAGTGTTTCACATGTGTTTATTATGATTGTTGTTGTTGTTGTTGCTGCTGCTGCTGCTGCCATTTGATATTGATAGCATTTCAATTGTTAGCAGTCAGTTTCTGTTTGTGCCTCGGCCTGACGCTTAATTAGCTTAAAACTGGCACGAATATGATGAACAACTTGGCGCCAGCTCATCAATCACCACAGTACAAGCGACAGTCCGGCTGGCAAATGGGAAAAAAATAAAATAAAACTTAGAATTCCCATTTCTATTAATGCGCTTTGCGGTCATTAATCAGTCAATGAAAGTTTTCACAGACAGCCTAAGCTTACTATAAAAGAGCTTTTAGTGAATCGAAAGCTGATAACTTTCGCTTTTATTGCCAGACTTGAACCCAGACTCGTCGTTTAAATTGATTAGGCATTTAATGAATATAAGCAAAATAAGTTTGAACAAACAATTTTATTTAGAGATTTCAAAGAATTTTAGACAGAATTTAATAATTTTCTTGTAGAAGACTTTTCATAATTGATCATAGCATATCATAATTATAAATAAACTTTTATTTTGGAGTTGCATCTTTAATTATTTTAAATTTATTTGTTGAATGTAGTGAACAGAGACAAGTGAGAAATCTACAGCAACAAAATATCAGCTTCTTATTTTCAATAAAAGCAAAACATTGCGGAATTATTCATAAAATAATCTAAATGAATAATCCAAAAGTGTATTAAAATATACCAAAGACTACATTTGATATACCGAGTACAAAATATACCAGATTGTCATCCAAATTCCACATTAATATGTGCAATATGTCAATTAAATAAAAATGATGAATTTAATCAATCATAACTTAAGCACTTTCTATCTATATGAAATGACATTTTCTTTTTCTTCTTCGATTCATTTAGCCTTGGGGCTTGTTTAAATCGTTGTAACATTTTTAGTTTATTTTTAAAACTGCAACAAATGGAATTAACAACTATACCACAAAATTTATTGTTTTCTACAATGTTATCAATAAATTATCATTAATTTAACATGCATAATAATAATGAATATTAGAAGAAAAGCAAATAGAAAAAAAATGTTTGCGGTCGCTGCGGTTGTCTATATGTCGCAGCTTTATAAATAGTATATAATATATATAGCTATATATATATTATGGCACATTGCGCGACGTTGAAATGAATGTGTGAATTAGTCGAGTCTCCGTTCTCAGTGTAATTGTAACACTCTTCCATCCTCTTCCTTCCTCTCTGGTCTGTGTGCAGCTTTGATCATGATCTTTCATTAACACCAAGATCAAGCGAGAGCTTAAGATAATGCCATGTGAGTCGTATTATCTACTTCCGGCATCACAATTTTTAATTCGAATCGTTTATCCAAAACGTCAGAAGTCTGATTATGATGAATGCGCTTCACCTTTACACATGATGCATTAACTGACTATCATCGTTGCGTATACTTGATATCTGTCAGTTAGCAACAAGTTTTTGCATGGGCTCTGTTTGGCATGCGGCTTCTTGGCATTTTTCCCAAAAGGTTTTCCATGCGGCTTTGGCAAAATGCCTGCGGCATGAAAACAGCCAGCAGCCAGTAAAAAGCAACAAAAACCCGCTGAATCAGCGTTTAAACGTTGAGCGTTGAATAAGCGCATGATTCGTGTACAAACATACCACAAAAACCCACTCATACAAGTATTCGCATTCATATGCCATGCAATTACAACTGTGCTTATTGTGGCAAGTACGTTGCGCATTTTGCACGTGTCGTTTATTATATGGCGATTAAGTGTTTAAACAATTAGCAAAATCAGAGAAGTGAAACACGAAAGCAGCTCTCTGCTTGCACAGCAATAAATGACAACTTCATACAAATTGAAATTAAAGAGAATTAGAATCCAATTCAATACAGTTTAAAGTGTTTATTATTTCGTTATTTAAAAATAAAATTGAAATAAGTACTAAATAGTTTAAATTGTTTATTCTTTTACTCTTTAAAACTCAAAATATTGTGACTATTTAAACGTATTTGAGGTATTTATACGGCTTTGGGAAATTACGCATCATTTGTAGCACTTTTGATAAAAAGCGTAAATAGATTTTAAGATAAGTTATATGATCCAAGATATCGAAAAAAAACAATCGATACCCATTTATCAAAAGATACCATAATGTGCAAGACTAAAACATTATGCATCTGAAATCTTTCGGAATTATTTCAGTTAACTGTTGTGACTTAATTTCACTTTAAAGCGGCTGATTTTAAAACAAAACAGCTCAACTGCAAAATGTGCGCTACACATTTTCAATATAAAGGAAAACAGTGCGGTATATATTTTTAAATATACCAAATTAATATACCGAAAATGTACGAAAGTATACCGAAGGCTATATTTAATATTTGAAAGATTTAAAATATACTGTTTGGTACACATTTTTAAATATACCAAATTAATATACCGAAAATATACAAAAGTATACCGAATGCTATATTTAATATTTGAAAAATTTAAAATATACTGTTTGGTACGCATTTTTAAAAATACCAAATACCGAAAATATACGAAAGTATACCGAAGGCTATATTTAGTGTACCACTTCTATAATATTTATCATATCATAACCAAATTTTTAGGTATCATAGAGAAATGCAAAATTTTCGACTTAATAATATACAATATACCGTAAGAAATCAGCATATGTTATATCTCTGAATAATTTCCGTTTATTTAATGAACCGTAAGTCTGCCTTAAAGTGCGCATTTTAAAATTAAACAGCATTAACAGCTCTTCCTGACAGACATTTAATGCACATCCGTTTTCCTGCTTCAATCGAAAAGAATCTTGCCAATTAATAATAATAATTACAGAGTTTAATGTTCATCCCCAGTCAATTAATGCGTTGCAATAAGTGTTATTAAATTTGATAAAATAAAACAAACTGAATTGAGTAAAGTAGTTGCAAAAATGCTTGCATACTTACGCGATTGTTTTTCGTATTTTGTTGTTATTATTGCCGTGTTCTTGTTGTTGTTGTTTGTGTTGGAAGTGTTGTTGTTGTTACTGCTATGAAAACAACAGCGACAACTTCTGCAGTCGCTGCACGAAATTCCTGCAATTGACGCTTTCCTGGTTGTTGTAATTATTGATGTCGTTATTGCAGCTGCTTTTTAACTTTGAACTTGTATAATAGGCGACGATGTTGTTGATGTTGCTGTTGTTATTGTTGTTGTTGCTGTTATTTGGTATGTTTCGCACACTTGTTTACTTTTATCCATATCTGCAAAAGCGAATACCAATTAAAATTGTATATGAAATCAATGGGAAATAAAAATAATTCATTTTGCAACATATAGATATTGCGTATACGCAATGCAATATATGCACAAAAATTATTTTAAAAAAAAAAATGTTTGCTGAAAGCAGCTTAAAAATCTCGTTGAAGCCAAATCGATCGATTGAAAAATACCCTACATAAACAGAATAAAATATGCAACTTCAGATTAGAAAATCATAAGAATTAACATATTTAAATCAATTCATATATTTCTACAATCTAGAACAACCGAATAAATTAAATCACTATTTACATTCCCCCCTTTGGTATACCCAAAATATGACTATTCTGCGAAGTACTATTCAAATATTATGCGACGTTTAATTAATGCATACGAGAAACATAAACAAACGCAATTCCATGTTTTTATGTCAGTCCAGCAAAGAGAAAAAAAAACAGTTAAGTAAATACATATTCGCAACTGAAATATTGTGTCATCAATTGAAGCATTCATAATTAAATTGCTGTAAAAAATCAAATCAAAAAGTCATAAAGTGATGACACATTATTTCACACGGTCTCCTTTTTTAAGTAGCTGTGCCTTTGGGCAAAGCCTCGAGCACTTTGAAATGCAATTCCCTATCAATTTTTTTTTAAATCGTTTAAGAGCTTAAATGCAAACATTTATCACTCCAACATCCGGTTTCTTGCGCATTCCATAAATTTCTCATTCACACTTCTTCTTCTGCGAGATACTTTAACTAATTAGCAGAAAATATATTTCAAATTGTACTTTACTTATTTTATAATTGATTAAATTTTTCTACGAAAAACTTTTTGACTAAAACAAGTAATTTTTATTTAAGTTAGAGCATTAAATTCACTTTTCTATTTAAAATTTACTTCTTCAACTTAACGTATCTATGCACTTCTTCGCCTCATCATAAATACAAAGTCAACAAGAAAAATATAAGAATATTTATAGCTCAAAATAGCTCAAAAGAATTGCAGATGCAGATAGAATTATGTTTAGTAGTTGCTCCTCCAGATATATAAATAGTATTTAATCCTGTTGTACAGAAAGCAGTTTCGTTTGAATGAGCTAATTAAGAAATCTGTTTATGAAAAATCCCTCATTAGGCAAAGATGATGAGCTTCGTTAATTGGCTCCTCAAGAAGAAATCTGGCAAGTTACAAAGTTAAAAATACTGTAAGAGCAGAAGCGCAAAGAACAAGCCTTCATAAATCTTTAAAGCACTCTCGCTTTTATTGAACTGCACTTAATACCTTGGTCTAGTCTAGTTACCTCCTATGGCTGACAGCTGGCTGGATTATGCCATCAGATGCCACAGGTAGCTGGTTGCTGGTAGCTTCGAGGTGAAAAGCTGTCCACATGCTTGTCAATAACACTAAATCAAAGAGTGTCCTTGAAGAGCAGCGCACGTGGGAGAAACCTCGGCATTAAATCAATGAGGTTGAGCAAAGCAAACGCAAACTACGCGCAGTAATTTGATACTCCAACAAAATGAATATTTTCCTAACCCACTGTGTTTTTTTAATTAAAAAATATTTCTAGAAGCGAATAATAATCAATTATGTAGCAAGTGCCGTTAAAAAATACAACTGCACTTCTTGCAACTGTCACACAAGATTGCGAGTGCTTCGCAGCGCTGAATGATGACAAACCAAGTGAGTTGCACTTATCTAGGATTTCGACGACATGTCCATTTGTAAGCGCCAGCCAAAAGTGTGCGACTGAGGGGCAGACTGTGGCATCCAACGGATGTACACATTTCTAATTTGTCGCACTCTCTCAAAGGATGCAGCGACAGCTGCCGTTTCGAGTTTCAAACGCAGAGACAGATAGTTAGAGAGAGAGAGAGAGAGAGAGAGAGAGAGAGAGAGATAAGGAGGCAGAGTTACATGGCGACCGAATGAGCGACATCAAGTTAATTGGCCCATCATCATAGTTGTGCACCCGGAAAAGTATGCTATGAAAAAGTGATTTGCCTTATTGCATAGACACAGCGAAGTGGAGCGAGAGTTATTAAAAAAGTTAAGAGCGCTCCAAGTTTTCTGTATTGTTTTATGGTAATTGTTTGTGTCATGTTTTGTGGATATTACAAAATTACTAAAATAGCATAAACTTAGAAAGTATTGCAGGGAAACTTCACTGCGATTAAATATAAATACTTTTTATAAAAGACAGTTTATTATGAGAATTTGCAATACTAAATTGGTATTTCAAATCAATCTTTATATTTAACTTCTGTAAAGATATAAATTTTACTTTCTTTATTTTTTATAACAGTAATAATATTAGTATATTAAATAATAAAGATAGACTAATAATAATAATAAGAAATATTATTTTCTAATATACCAATTCAATGTTCTATTTGAAGATGAACATTTCCTATTATTTCCTTGTATGTATATGATTTCTATGTTCTATTCGAGTGAAATTTTTGTGAATATTATAAAAAGTATCATGACTGCAGATAAAAACTTAAAAAACAAAAAAAAATTTCGGCATACATTAGTAATTTAAATCAAACTTTTACAATCATAGATTCACAACAAAAGAATAATATTATATTATTATATTATATTATAATGAATAATATTATATTTCTATTTTCAGTATTTGGTACTTATATTAAATTTATTTATTATTAAATTCAACATTCAATTCAAGTACTTCTTTTATATGGAAAATACTTTCTCATATCCGATTATGCTTAATGGACTGGCAAAGTTCTCTTTAAACTCACTTCAACACCTGCTATCGAAAGCATTAAATTGCTTTAACGACAGAGTATTCAACACTCGATAACTCGATTGTGAAGCAGCTTTTTTCGAGTTCTTCTTTCGCTTCTTTATGCGCGAAACTTTCGCTTTTGCAGCGCTTTTGCGTTAAACGCATATATAGAATGCACCACGCTCACTTAAATGCTAAACAAAGTGGTCATAAAAGAAGTGTTTCATAAATTTTGCCTTCACAAAATTGCAAGACAAACAGTTGTTAAAACCGATCCAAAGTCGTAAATTTATTGTGTGTGCTGGTTGTGTTGGACAAAATAGACACACTCCCACACACACATACACACACACACACACTTACTAACACACTCTCTCTAAAAGTGAAAGAGAGGGAACGATTAATGCTAATAGGACCCGCCCAAAGATGACGGGGCTGGAAACCCTTTTTTGGACTCTTGCGACTTTCTGGCGTCGTTGGGCCAATTGACTTTGTTTGTTTATTAAACAAAAACACTAAAATTACTCGCAACACGTCCACGCCCCATAGCAGCAACAGCAACAGCAGAAGCAGAAGCAGCTTAGCAGCAGCAAAGAAGAAGATGCCTTCAGGTAGATGGTCTATAATAATGATAATGCCGCTGCCGATGACAATGATAATGATGATAGCTGCGATTCACCTTCGCAACAATTTCGTTTTCGTATTTCTTTTCTAATTTTTCGCATGGAAAATTTTTGCCAGCGATGCCAAGGGCAAAAGGCGAGATATACCACAACAAATGTAAACTACCGAATAGAAAGGAGAGTTCAAGAAGCCCTTGAAATATGAGAAAATAAAGATGAATAAAATGTTAACAACATAAAAATTGTGATGTAAACCAATTAATAATTAGTAATAATTCAATAATGATAATAATGAAATATGTTAGAAATTATAATCTATTCATTCCATTAAGAATAGATTAAAATTAACAACATATTTTCCTTCGATTGATACTCTGGTATATTTTGAATGTAGTATTATATACTACAGCCTCGGTATATTATTGTATTTTTTCGGTAGATTGATTTGGTATAATATAATATACAAATATTCTACATGGTATTTTGAATACTGTATGGTATTTTTTAATGTACTACTATATACTATTGTGTTCGGTATATATCACTTGGTATATTGATTTGGTATAACAAATAAGAAAAATACCTCACTGCTTTTATTATAGGTAGCTGGTATCTCATAGTTGAGCTTGTTTATTTAAATTCTACATAGGAAGAATTATTTTTAAAAGGAAAAACAACATAATAATAATAACTTTAGAGAATCTAAGAGCTAACATTTTTAAATTACAGACAGTATCAAAAATTATTTAATATTAAATTGCCCAAATTCAAGTACCTGTAAGACACACCTGTTCTATCCTCTACACAGATTTATCTTAGCGTATTTCAGGCAACTTTGTGAACCGCTCGTTGTGATAATATTTAGGCAAAGTTTTATTGGACATGGCATTGCGTGGGTGTTGAAACATTGAGGCTTAATTTATGCGTATGCAACACTCACCTCGCTTGTTTGGTGTTGACAGTGGCAGCAATGCCAAGTTGCCACAGCTCTGTGGCAGATTGCAAAGCAGAAGGAGTGCCGCCTAGCATGGGACATGAGAATGGGCGATGAAAGAGCGCTTCCGGTCATATCGACAAAGAGACACCGTCGTCGAGTGTCGAGAGTCGAGAGTGAGTCGGAAAGAGTCATTAATGCCAAGCTAAAACAACATAATTTAGTGGCGGGCCCGTGGCCTAAACATAAACAATGCCCATGATAGCAACAGCGGCAACAGCAACTTCAGTTAAGACAACGATAAAGCGTTGAAAGCTCTTTAAAACGAGATTTCGTATCATCTGAATGGGTCGACGGGGAACTACTTTTGGGCAACTTTGTTGCTTCAACCGAAATAAATACAAATAAATAAAAAGATTTTGGGATTTATCTACAATGTTGTTATTTAAAGTTTCGTAAGAAAAACTATGCCACAAATCAGATATGTCGTAATACGCAGCTTATAATAAGTAATCCAGAACAAAATAAATATCGGGTATTAGCGTGAATGAACTCAGCTTGTTAGCAACGCTTCACGTGTAAAAAAATGCAATTAGAAACGTATCATAAACAGTTTTCCTTATTTAAGCAGTTTAAAAATAGCTCCGAGACGGGAATTTTTCCACAAAAAGTACAAAACGCATTAGACAAATTACAAATTACTTAAATAGAACCCACAAAAATATTGTAGTAATAATAAACCTTATATAAATAGTGATAATTTGTAATACCTTAATTATTAGTTTAATTTGCGGAAAACTCTAAACGTGAAATTGTTATTGAATTCCTATCATTTCATTAAATATTAACACTGTGGTATATTTTATTCTTCGTGGTATTTTTTTAATGCAGTACTATATACTATAGCTTTTGGTACGAGTTTGATCTATTGACATAGGATGAATAATGTTTAAAATTAAAAATAAGTTTACAGCATCTTCGAGGGAAGAGAACAATAAATTTTAAAATTAATATTTATTTTTAAAAAGTGTAATTGTCGTTATTAATAATGCAATTAATATTCCATGTCAACTACAATCTAAATTTTTAGCTTTTGAGAGCAAATACACAAAAAGGATTAGGCATTTTATATTTTGTATTATTCAAAAAAACAAATTACTCAAATGAAGTGCAAATAAGCGATACCAAAAAGCGATCATTATTAATGTTTTACTTAAAAGCTGACAATGTATAGAAATATGGAATTTTAAGCTCTTCATTAAATATTAATGATGCAATTAACACGTTTTCCTATAAAAACTGCACTCTAAATTATCCACTTTAAAAAAGAAATGGAAATTAATGCTGAATTTATAAAAATGTGCAAAATGTCAAAGAAATGTATTGCCTTACATAATCAGCGCAAAAAGATAAATTCAATTTCAAGTCAGCAAAAAAAAAAAGCAAGCAACAAAAACAGAGACAAGCAGAGAGAAAGAGAGGGCGCAGAAAAGCAACTTGTTACATGAGTAATGAACTGTAATGACCTTGATATTATTGTTGTTTTATTTTTCTTGTTTTTGTTTTTGTTATTGTTATTGTTGTTGTTCATCTGCTGCATTTGCAGTTCGCTGTCGGGTGCTGCTGCAACTTGTTGACGACATTGTTGTGACTGCACTTGGGACAAAAGTTGAATAAACTCGAAGGTTTTTCGCAGGCCTAAAAAACAGCATCGCGAAAACTGTAACATAATTATTTATACACATTTTTTGCTTTTCATTTTGGGGGCTGCAAACTAAAAATACATTTCAGAGTCTTATCAGCAGTCTGCTTCGTGCTCATGGCTATAAAAATTCTTTTAGCTGCAGAGCTCCGCATGGAGATAAGAGACCTTTCCCAAGTGCTAACCCCATAGACAAACTCTGGTCGTTTATGTTTTTATTTTCGGTACTGGGGTCAAAGTGGAGAGCTAAAAATATTTACAGAAAAGCTTTTTCTTCAACACTGCAAACGCCGCTGGAGAATCTTGTTGCGATTTCATTTCTGATCTTATCGTTGCCTCTGCACACGATGGCATAATTTTTCTGATAAGCACAAGGAGACAGTGGAAAAATGAGAAAGAGAATGAGATAAGCAGATGACGAGCACAAAAAAAAACAATTCGCTACATAAAAAGTTTTCAGCGTACACGAAAAAGTTGTCTAGCTTATTAAATACATTTTTGAAGACAAACAAAAACATGTTACTTTAAAAAAAGCCTTTAAAGAGTTTTAAAATAAGGCATATTAAATAGTAGAAACTTTATTAAAAAATCGCTTATTAAAGAGTAGAAAATATACTTTAAAAAAATGATTTATGTATTTAAGTGAACTCTTCACTAAATCCAAATAATAGACTCACTTAAATTAAGTTCACCCACATAATTCACAATAAACATATTTATATCTAATACTCCTGCCATTCACAAGCAATCAAAGAAAAAAAAAAGAGAGTGAGATCAAAAGCTAATTGTTCTATGCTTCATGACAGCTGTTGGTGAATACTTCAGCTTCTGGCTTAGCCACAAAATGTGTTGTGCTTGATTGCATCTCAATGCAGCTTCATAGTATTAGCCAAAAGTCTGAGGCTTTATTTGAGACACACACAAAAATCGTCACAACAACCACAATTATACATAATTCAAGAACTGGAAGAAAGGACTCGGGGACCTAGACTGATATGTGTCCTGTCGGAATGTGAGCATTTTGTGTGTGTGTGTGTGTGTGTGACCTTTGTTTGTGGCATTTGTCAGCGAAGCCAGAGGGGATTCGAGTTGCACGAACATCCTTCATTCTACACTGCCAAAAGCAAATGGCCTTTGTTTGTTTTCGACAGCTAAAGAGGAAGAGGCGCCAACTAATATTTATGCTGAGCCAGAGGGAGGAAGAGGAGGGAAGGAAGGAAGAGGACAAAACTGCTGCTGGCCCAATGAAATTAAAAACTTTAAATGCAATCAAGGGCCAGCGGCTGAAACAAAAGCTCAACTCGCGTTTTCAGTTTACAAACGATGTTGATAATGTGAATAAAATGTGTAGCAAAATAAACAGTAAAAAGACTTTCAGAGTAAGACAACAGAATGTGTATTATTTCAAAAGTAAAGAGGTCAACGAATTTACAATATGTATTGGCTGTCAATGGTAGAATCATCGACAGAACACTATAATTTGTTTGAGTATTTTATTTATTAAGACAGAAATACAAAAGTATTTAATCGAATTAAGTAAATCTTTCAATCTTATTTTGTATTAATTTTAACAGTTTATACAATAAAATACTGAAGTGCAGTATTTAAAACACTTAATCATGACTTTGATAATGTTAATAGAAAGTATTGTAAAATTATCAAGGTACTTTTAGAATAATAATGTAAAATAATGTGAAGAACTCAAAAAACAACAAGTAAGAGAGAGATAAAAGCAAAACAGTGCAGTATTATTATTACAATATACCGAATTCATATACCAAAAATACTACAATATACCGAAGGCTATATTTGGTATCCTATTACCTGTAAGGTACTAAGTTATAATACCCTTCAACCCAATCGGCAGCGGGTATTAAAATAAACTACATCATTAAAAGTAGCAAATTGAAATATTAAAAGTATAGATAAAATTCACAAGTTAAAATTAATTTTAAACCCATATGATTATTAGCAAAAACGTCTCAAGACTTGCAGAATAAAATACTTTTGCTCTTTATAGTATAAAATGCACTTAATAATACTTATTATGGCTTAAAGTAGATAAAAGCAAGTTCCTAGATTTCCAAGAAAACAATAAAGGAAATTAAAGTTGCAAACTTTTCAGATAAGTTAAGCTACTAAAAAAAAAAAGGGAAAGCTGAATGAAAATCCACTTGCAAAAAGTTAATACGGAACAAGGAAGTTGTGCCTTTAACAGCTCGTCCTGTTGAAGCCATCCTGGCCAGAGATTCATTTGTGAGATAATTTGTGTTAAGAGTCGCATTATACGCTCCGTTAACCGGCAATTGAAAACTCGCTTTAGCTAATTCTGTTTTGGCCTCTTACAACACATTTTCGAGCAGCGAATTTATAGCTGCCACAAACAGTGGAAAAGACTCGAGGCAATCACATTTTGCAATTAAATTAAACAATTAAACGATTTGCTTTATTTAACCCTCGTTCAATTCTTGAACTGGCCACAATTTAATTTTCTCAACAAGTTAATTGAATATGGAAAATGTCGCCACAACGCTGATGCTTCTGTTGCTGCTGATGCTGCATCATCATCAACTCATCGCTCTCAATTGAAGTGAAGTTCATAGACAACGCGACGGCGACGCATTAAGGGAAAATGCTTCAAAAGTTGCTGCATAGCAAATGGAAATTAATGGCGGGAAATGCATAAGACTATATACGAGACGAGAGGAGACAAGAGAGGAGACGAGAGGAGAGGAGAGCTCCTAACTATACACTGACAAATGGCATTGGGGAATGCAACATTCTGCCAAAAAAGTTTTCGCATGTGAAATCGCTTGCCCCGCAGCGTGCGTGAAAATTCTTTGTCTGTATGCGAGAGTGTATGCGAGGGGAGAAGGAGAGGTGAGTGGGCGGGTGTGTATGAGTGGGCGTGTGCACGCCTTGGCATTGCCATTGATAGCGAGAGTAGAGCACATTTGTCTGTGTTTCATCCTCCTCCCAACGCCAGATGCCGCCCACACACATCATTTCACTTGGTTTGCTTTGCACATTTTCAAATGCTGCCACTGAATGAATACACACTTACAAACATAGAAAACATGCATATAACATATAGTATGTAATTTCCACATCAAATCAAATTTTCCAAACAGTTTGCGAACGCATCGTGCAAGGCTGCTAATTGGCACCGGAAGAAAACAAAGCGTCAAGTCAGCTGACTACTACTCTTAGCAACAGTTTCTAACTACACAATTAGATACCCTGTAAAGCACTTGAAGACACTTAAGCTACTCATTTGGATATAACATAGTTTACTATATTGTAGTCTAAGCTTAAATTCTTAGCAAAGTAATAAGCTTTAAAAATATACACATAAAGTATAGTATATAGAATATATTGCATATGAATTTTTAGTATTTGTATTAAGCGGACAATATACATTACAACTGAGAGAAATTGCAGGAATAAGAAAATGAATTTTCAATATTTTTGAAGCATTTTGTTCCATTACTACTTCTAAATTCTTAAAAATTTCAAGAATAAACAAATATATATATTCAGATAGATAAGCATATTTTTATTCACCTACCTTGCTAAACTTCTGATCATAAATAAATAAATATATACATATATATATATATTTAAAATTTTCCCTTATCAAATTTTTACTGTAATAAGGAAATTTTAGAAAACTCTGTGCAACAACTTTATGCAGATTTGCATTTATTTTTTAATTCCATCAATGGCGTTTCGTATAGCGTAACCTCTTCACAATACATCATAGCCCAGCCGATTCTCCCTCCTTATTCATCCATTTTCACTGCTGAAATAGCAGCCATTCTTCACGCATGTAAATATGCCGAAAAACAAACAGGAAAGTTCGCTATATGCACCGACTCACTCTCAGCCCTTACAGCTCTTGAAAACCCAAACAACTCTACATACTATACATTAGAAATCAGAAAAATTATATATAATATAAATACAAATACAAATTTACTCTGATATGGGTCCCAGGCCACTCCGGCATCATTGGCAACGAGCTTGCAGACCTAGCTGCTAAGCAAGCATCCGCACTACCTTTAATATCAGTAAAAAACTACAACGTATCAGATACCCTTAAATGCATCAACAATCACATGAAAGAGCAAAATTACCTTATATGGAACAACACATCTATACACTACAAACTTATTAACACAAAAAAAACAGAGCAATGTCGAACTTTAAAAACAAACTATTTCTCGATTAGAGACCATTAAATTTATGAGACACCGAATAGGACACACTAAACTGACACACAGCCACCTATTTGATAAAACACCTCCACCCATATGCCAACAATGTAACCTTAACCTCACCATATCTCACATATTCCTTAAATGCCCTACCTACGTTCAACACAGACATAAATTCCTTCAAAAAACTTTAGAAGAAATATTAGATCCTATGAATATAACTACAACTATCCAATTCCTTAAATCCATAAACCTTTACAACAGCATATAAGTTTATCCTTACTGTACATAACTAGAATAAGTGCACACATTTGTATATATGTAAATACCTATTTAAGTTATCTCATATTATTTAAGTAATCTCATATTATAAAGTAAATTTTAAACAGAAGGCCTTTGTTGCTATTGCTTTACACAAACCAAAATTACCCGCACTTTATAATTGCTGGTAATTTCTTAATAATAATAATAATAAATTTATTTTTTAATATTTTTACTAAACATGTTTATACTTTAATTATTACTAAGGAATTTCAGAAAACTCAGCACAACTTTTACATATTTGTTTTCATTGTTGAATGTTACAATAATTTTTTTAATATTTTCTCTAAGCATAACTTAACGTATATATATTTTAATTATTTCTACTAAACATACATATATTTACTTCACTAATTAAAGAACTTTTATGAAGCTCTGTGCAACAACTTTATGCATATTTGCATTAATTTTTGAATTTCTTTCTCTTTGCAAGTAGCTAACCAGTCAATTAAAGAGAACATATTATATAATGAACTACTGCAAATAACTCGGTTTAATATTTGTTTGTGGCCAGTCAAATTTCCACACAAGTTGCAGTTCACATTTTGTCGGGGAATTAAATTAAATGTGCAATTGGTTTAACCACAAAATCAGAGGACAAGCATAATAAGCCACACTTGATTTACTATTTTTACCCTGTGCATTTAATGCGTTGCATTAAACAATGCCTTCGCACAACAACAACAACAACTGGTGGTAAATATAACGACCACAAAAAGAGAGCAACGACTGCTTTTGAACATTTATAATGCGCGAACAAGGATAACAACGTGTACTCAGCTGGATAGTTGGATTAAAAGTAGTTATGTTGATAATAATACGATGCGGGAATTAGAAAATTTACTGTATGTGTGTGTTTGGGGCGTGTCGCAATGTTTATGAGCAAGCGCTTAGCATTATTAACTGAATTTCAGTCATATTTTAGCTTAAATTAAAATTAGTTCGCATTTTACGGCCAGAGGCTATTAAAGCGTGCAGAATTATCTCTCTCTCTCTCTCTCTCTCTCCCTTTATATGTGCTGTTGACATTTAATGAAGAACCGAATAGAGTCGACCAAAAATGAATCAAATATGGAGAATATTGATATTTAAGACCAGTTTAAAATTATAAAAAAATGTTTGGTAATGAAAAAGTTTTGAATGAGTAAGGCGCGTGTTAAACTGGTTTCTTGGCTATGGATAAATTCTTAAGATTTTTAGCGCAATCAGTTCAAATATTTTTTATCAAATTTGAATATTCATTCAGCCATATTATTTATGGTGATAGAAAGCCATGACTTTAATTAAAGAGTTGCAGATACACAAAAACTCTTTCTCCACTTTAATTGCCTTTGATTAGTGAATCGAAAATGCAAAATGAATATGCATCTTTTAATGCAATGAAAAGGTCATCATATTGAAATTCTGCAGTTAAAATTTAATGTTCAATGCAATTGTAAAATGTGAACTCAATTTTCCAATTTTGCCCATTTATGTATGAGTAGAGAAGAGGGGGGGAGGAAAGAGGTGTATGGTTAGCCTAATGACAATGCATAAATTTACAGTCAATGGTGAATTTAAGCCAAGTCATCTGTCTATCATGTTCTGTCTAATTTATGCAATAGCAAAGACCTCCTCCTCCATGTGTGAAATTATTTATAATGGAATTTTTGCTACACATTCGAATTTATTTCTAATCAACTAGAAGGTATCGTATAGACCTTCAGCTATGAACTTTGAAATATAAGTTATAATAGAAGCTATTTCAAAGTTCACAGCTGTATATGAAGGTCGTCTCTCTTGTACTTTACAGGGTATTTCAGCAGCTTGTGCACTGTCCCCCCAGCAACAACAGTTTTTAATAAGCAAACAATCAATGCGACCCAGAAGACATCGACTGGGTTATTAAAAATCCACAGTTTGATGTTAACTGCTTGGACAAACGGAAAAAAGAGGCAAATCATCAATGCAAAAAAAAAAAATAGTACTTTGTATTTGAGTTGTGCTTTTCTTGCTGTATTCTTGTGCTGCTTTTATTTATTATTATTATTATTATTATTTATTGTGTGCACAAGACACATGCACATTAAAAGGCCGAACAACAACAGCAGAAAAGCAAATATCAACGGGCAGTGGAAATTTTTACACAATTTTTCTTGATTTCGCATCTTGCTGCGTCCCCAGACATTGCATCTCTTTTCCTCTCATCCACTATATCACTCTCTCTCCCTCTATCTCTCAATTTCTCTCAGCCTTCTCTGTTATTGCATTTTATTTGATTGATCTTTTTATTTTGTTGTTTTTTTTTAGCTTTTGCACTGCACTCCAAATAAAATCAACAGTTGAAATCAAAACAACAAATGATTGGAAAATTTTTATAACAATAAAATTGAGTTAAGACAACAGCTTAAATATTTGATTTATATTTGTTGTTGGCTATGGGAAAGATTAAAGCGTGTGTAGCAAACAAATTTAAAAATAATTTAAAAAAAAAAACATATTCATACATATATTGAATAGATTATTTTTTTTTGACAATTCGTGTGCTCGTGTTCATGCTAAGCAAAATTTATTCTAATTTCTGCACCGTCGTTAATCTTAAAGCGATCTGCGAATAATTGCAGTTGACATTTGAAAATTAACATTTTAAATAAATTGAAATTTCCAGCATTTCACATAGCATTGTAATTCCCCCTCCTGTTTTGAAAGATTGTCGCCGCAAAAGATGGCAATTTTTTATTAGTTTCATTTAGTACCAAGTTTCTAATTTAATTATTATAGGCGTGAAATTTGTTGTACAACGATGAAAAAGAAAAACAAAACTGTCAACTCACAGTTTTTGGAATTGACTTTATTTTTAACAACAGTAAATAGAAATGTTTTTAGAACGCTTTTAAGTGCAGAAAAAGAAATTGGACTAAAATACTAATTACAAACATGAAAATTTAGTATGAAGAAGAGGTGAAATTCATGAAATATTTCTATTTGAAAATATATAGATTTTGTCAAAACAACTTAGTCTTAAAACGAATTTTCTCTTTCTCTAAATACATTAGCCAATATATCGTATATATACTAGCCATATCATATTTTGGTATTTTGCAATACTGTCAATACCAATACTGCAACGCTTCTTTATACTCACACACACACACACACACACACACACACATACATATGCTGCCAAACAAAAGTCATACACAACACGCAGACAAATTGAATTAGCACTGTGCTAAATGATCACACGGCCCCTCTAACAACAACAACAACAACAACAAAAACAACAGCGAGAAAATATATGAAGAGAAAAAAAACTAAAACAAAATTTGGTTAGCGAAAATTTTGGGGCGAATACAAAAAAAATGGAAAAAAAGATATACGCAAGTACGTTTTGGTGGTCGAGAATGTAGAGATACAGATACAGATACAGTTAGAGCTATACAACAGATACAGATACCGAGATGGAGATATAGATATATAGACAACGAAGCGCAAAAAAGGTTGGGCGCGAAGTTTTTTAGAGACACATGGATCGACAGACAGACAGACAGACAGAAATCGGACGAATAGACGACCGGACGGAAGGCCGGAGAGATACAAACACACACACGCTCACACACGCACACACACATATGGAACCACTCAGGGGCGGCAAAGTTATTTTTAGCATATTAGATGATAAGATTGTCGTGGCGAACGCGCAGAATTTGCGGTTTCAGCGCAAAAAAAAAGACACTAAAAATTATATATACATATATTTATTTATTTATATGTATGTATACACATATGTGGAATATACTTGAATGTTTGTGCACGAGCCACAAAACAAGTTTATTTTAGCAATATATAGAGTTTACACCCAGAAAACAAAGCAACAACAAAAACACCAACCACAAAAAAAAAAAAAAAAAAACTGTTTCAAAATCACACCAATTTGTATCTGTTGCTCTTCTTCAGCTTCAGCTCCACCTATTCCCCCTATTCCCCCATCTTCTCCTCTTCCTACACAGCAGCTGAAACGCGTTTTGATTTACAGCATCGGTGCACAAAAGTTGTCAACTTGTTTTTGCCAGTTGCTGCTGGATTTTCTTTTTTTTTATCCATTTTATAAAAATAGCTTTGATTATAACTTATATTTAATTAGTAGCAAACGTGCGGTTTTTGTTGTTTGAGTTTCCCTTTTTTTAATGAAAACTAATTGCAAACTTTTTTGTTTTTACCGATTCGATTTTCGCTAATTTTAGAACACTGTGAAATAGAATTGAATGCTTTGCGGTTTGTTGTTTAATTATTCAAGATATTTCGCTTTTGCGTTACGTTAAGCTAGTATCAAAATGTGGATTACTATTTAAGCTACAACAACGCAAAGTCATCAAATTATTTGCATTTTAATTGCATTAAATTAAAACATCTGTTTATTATTGGGTTAGTTAGTTACTGATAAGAGGAAATGCTTAAAAAGTGCGACATGAATTTCAATTTCGAGGTCGATGTTCTTCGTGTATTTACTTATGAAGTAATTCATTCCGACTCCCCACAAAAAACAAAAAAAAAAAAAAACAAAACACCTGTTCAACTTGGTTCAGAATTTCACTAAAGCTATAACGAACTTTGTACTGTGATGTGGACTTTAAGCACATTTATTACTTAATATTTGCTGGGCAAATAAAACGTTTAAAATAAATACGGGAGCCACAGCATGTTGTTTTATTGGTTGCAAATTCGATTCCAAATTCGAGGTTTATGAACAAAAATTTCCACTGACTCTCGCAGTCAATTCGCGCGACTGTTGCCTAAAAATAACATCTGCAGATTTTTGACGCTACGGTTTATCTCAAATCCGCAAAACCTATTAGTATACATAGATCTGAACGTATACAAAAATGTATATAGTGAATATAGGAAATGGGGAAGAGTGTTTTTCTTTTAAATTTACATTCAAAACGTAAACAAATTTCTCACACATGCAAACATCCAATGAAGTGAAAATCAAAGTTAAAGAAATCTAAGAAATCGCAATATGTTCGCTGAAGGTGTATTACAGCAATTAGAGCGAATCCAGACACAACACAAAACACAGCATTATCAGGGTTTCTATGCAAGAAATGCAATGCCTCCCAGCCACTTCCTTCCTCACTGATACTGTTCACCTCTGTTTGGCTTTGGCTTTGGCTTGGGGGATTCCCAAGATGGTTTTGCGGATCTCGCTTTTGCGCCGGCATCCAAAGTTTTATTGCATTTTAAACTTCTGTTTCTAGTTGAAGAATTTCGCTATTAAAGTTTAGTTCTAGCGTTCTCACATATCGTTAACTTCCCTTACATGTATTCCATTTCAATAAACTATAAACGGTCACACTTAAAATAGAATTTTTTGCAACCGCAGAGATAACAACTTGCAAACATTTTACTAGAAAATCCCTATCTTAGTATTTTTCTATGAAATTCTACGATATGGTGTTTTTTGCAATTCTTATCGCGCATCTTAAATTTACTTAGTAAAATTGTTACAAATTTCGAAATAAAAATAAACAAAGACAAACGATTATTATATGTAGAAAAACAAAGGCGGATGGGTTACTCACATTAATGGATGGCCTTGTCTCTTGCTCGCCACGATCTCGATCTCTCTCTCTCCACTCTCTTGCTCTCTCTCTTTCTCTCTCTGTATTGGCTCGTTTGTTTGCTCCGTCGTTGAGACGCCTCCCACGTTGCTGTTTTTACAGTTAGATAAACTTTATGTTTTTTTATTCTATATCTTTCTCTCTCTCTCTCGCTCTTTTTGTAGATATTATTTTTCTTAACGTGATTTACATTCGTATTTTTCGCACTATGTATTTGTTGTACATTCTTTTAATTTGTTTGCCTTTTGATTGTTTAACACTTGTTCACTTTTGTTGCCGTTACCGTTATTGTGTTTTTTATTATCGCGCCGCAGTTGTTATTTTTGTTGTTGTTGTTGTCGCCATACATTTTTGATTGGGTTTTTTTTATATTTGCTTTTGAATGAAAATCATTATGGTTAATGATACACGTACATATGTACATTATTACATTAAACACTGAGTCAGAGCGAGACAGCGCTAATGATGCATTTAGCGGTAAATTGCAGCAAAGGTAGCAAAAGTCCAACTGTCTGAGGGAAATAGTGCTCATGGCGAATGGGAAGCTAATCTAGCAGACTGTTCAAAGAACACAGCAAAAAAAAAAAAGGAAAAAATTGTGTGTGGCTTTTCCATACCTAAACATAAATTTCCACCCATTAAGATAAGCGTCGACGTAGATCAAACGATATTGCAAAAAGGCAAAAATAGCTAGCTAAAGATAAGAATCATATTATGGGATCATTTAAACAATGTGCAAGGAAAGTTTCCAGAGATATTTCTTCCATAATATAATATTATTTAGATATTTTTTGAGACAGATGCAAAGAGAATTTTCTTGAACGATAAATTCCTGGTGTCAGCTTCTTTAAATGCTTTTGGAAAGGGTTGGAACCTGCTAAGAAACGTGTACAACTACCCCCATATTGATCTTTATGTGAAATCTGTCCCTTGGGAGACCTTGGCAAAGTAACGGCGGATATGCAATGCAATCATACACACACACACACACACACACACACACACATACACTATTGTACATGTGTTTCTATATGTGGACTATAAGTAGATTTTATTTGCGCCTGTTTATTGCAATAACAACATTTTTATGGCCCAGATAAAGATGCGCGTTGGTTCAGTTCAGTTCAGTTGACTTCGCCACGCCATCGGGATGTCGTGATTGAGTGGTTAAGGGGGAAAGGAGAGAGGGGAACTTTGCTTATCACATCGTTCTGTTATCTTTGCATTTTCGTCTCGAGGGTTTCTCCTCTCGCTCTCTCTTTCTCTCTCTGCCTCTTCGACTCTCTTCATATCTCTCTCCCATTCGCGCTATGCATTTTGATATTTCATTTTTTCCCAAACGTTTTTCCGCATGCTTTGTGATTACACACATACACATGTAAAATACATCCACACACTAGCAAAAATGTAAAGATCGTAACGAGAGAAAGAGCGTGCGGAACGTATGAAAAAACACAGACTGAATAATAATAATTAACACAAATTTGTGGATTTGCAAATATTCTTGTTAACACATTTTGTTGCTGCTCTCTCGCTGATGTTTTGTTGTTGTTGATTTCGTTTTTTACAATTATTAGTATTTAACACACTAATACATGAACACACACACTACAACACACACACACCTCACAAGCGGTCACCGAACATTAGAAAATTATTTGCAGAAAATGTATGGAAAGTGTGTGTTTAGTTTTTCGTTTTTCAATGTTGTTCCAGCCACAAGAAACACACCGAGCGATGGCGCACTCTTATTATGCCCCAATCCAATCAACAACAAAACAACATATATAATAAACACATACATACACATGCGTACATATGCATACGTCTATATGTATATGTATGTATAGCTTGTTTTGTATTTGTATGCGTGCACGTCGTAGGCTGCAGTCCGTGAAAATCAACTTGAAACGCAGACGAATAGAATAATACTGAAAAGCGTGGAGCAAAACGTACGCTGAGTTGGCCCCAACAACATCTCGCCTCTCTCGCGCGCTCAATCACACTTGCACTCTCCCACGGTCGAACTCCCTCTCTCGTTCTCTCGCAGAGAGTGAGCGCGCAATCACAGACAGGCAGGCAGATCAAGCAAAGTTGTTGTTATTGTATGCGTGAGCAAGTTTTTGCTTTTCTGCTCACTGATACAAATACATGCACTTACAAACGTTGATATGTATGCATGTGTGTGTGTGTGAGTACATGCAGACAACAGGCATCTGCTGCAGAATTCTATTTTTAAACTTAAATTAATATTGTTCTTTATTTTATCAGCAGCAGCGCGAAAATAAAGCGCCGACGGCGGCTGCTGCGACAGCCTCTCTATCTACCGCTCTCACTCTTTACCTCTCTCTCTCTCGCTCTCTCAATTTACTAATGCCTGCGTGTGAGTGTGGGTGTGTAGCAGAAAAACCAGAAAACAAATAAATAGTACAACGAAACTAGACGCGGTTACTGCTGCTGCTGCTACTGTTGTTGTTGGTGTGGCTTAGTTAATGCTAATCAGCGAAGTCAACGACAACGCGTGAGATATCAGTGCCTACTAAGTGATTGTATGCATGTGTGAGTATGTGTAAATGAGCGTGTATGCGTGTCTTTGAGCGAAACAAGCGAAAAGCGAAGCTCAAATGCTCGCTCTGCTCTTTCGCTGAGTTTGCTGTTGTTGTTGTTACTGGCGTTGGATGTCGTCTGCGTTGTGCTATCAACGCTTGATAAGAAATGCGTTAATCTTTATTATGCGCGACGTAAGCAGCGCAGTTAAGCTGCATACGCACACGCATGCCTGGCCTCGTATGTGTATAAATATTATATATAATACTATATATAGATATGCTTACTTCCTGCACAGATTTTAAACACTCTCACTAATATTCAAAAACCGTACATTTACATTTCTTCTTAGCAACTATAAAATTAAGCTTTATTTGAAGACGCAAAAGGCTTTTCAATTGTTAACATTTCCGTCAAGAATTTGCAATAGGTGAAGCGAAGAAAGAAATGCAAAGCAAATGTGATTTATGCGCATAAAACAAAACATAAACAACAATAGCAAGAAGCAGCAATTGAAGCAGCAGCAACAACAACTTGTTGATGATTCAACTGCACACACTCGGTGACAACAACAAGAAAAACACAAAAAGTGTCAGGCAGCATAACAAACAGACACGCACACACTTACAATAGCATATAGAAATGGGGAACTGCAGCGCCAGCAAATTCCTGGGCAGAGGACGGCCACAGCTGATTTGTCTGCCAACACACAAACATAGGCACTAATACGAACAACGAAATGCCGCAAGAATTACTCACACACATTAAAGATAAAGTGAGAGAGCAGAGCCAAAGTGGGAGAGTAGCATAAGCTCTCACTGATTTTATGCTCTCGTTCTCTCTCTCTCTCTCACCGATAGTGAGAGTGATCTGTTGCTGCTTTATCAGCGGTGGTCGGCTATTTTTAGACAAGCGCAAGCCCAAATGCCAGCCAAGAAACCCAAAAATATCAAGTACAATTTTAAATATGCCAAAATATATCATAAACTTGCGCCTTTTCCCCATTTCCTTTGCCAAACAATTAACATACAGCATTTACTTGAAAATGCAATCGAATGCAACAGTTTGCGGTATGGCAACGCTGTGTCGCGTTGTCTGAGAAGAAGAGCGGGAGAGAAAGATGCACAACTGTTGTTATTGCTGGTGTTCTGAGTGATTATGCCGCAGGTTTCTTGCAAACATGCGTGTGTGTGAGTGCATGGGAGTATGTGTCCATGAGTGCGTCTGTGTGGGAGTGATAATGCACAAATACAAAGCTAACAATGCAACTGGCCGCAGTCGACGAGATAAAACTGAGCTAAGCTGCTGAGTCCATACACACACGCAGGTACATTCATAACAATAAGAAGATGCACACAAATCACATTTAGTTATCAAACGCGATGGCAATGACGGAATGCAAATGAAAAAACGCAAAAGTCACAATGGGAAACAGAAACAGCAGGCCAATCACAAAAACTGTAAATGCAAAACTACATACGTATTTCTTAGAACGAACCACTTGCTTCCGATACGTTTCTATTTATTAACACAAACGTATATTGCATTTTCTTTGCATTCGCGATCGCACACTAATACATATGCACACTAGTTAGATTTCGCCGATGGCTGCGCATTTAGTTAAATTAAACAATAGCTAACGATAGCATCGATGGGAATTCTTGTTTTTAATTTGCTAAACCCAATTTATTTTTTTTTATTTCTATTGTGCATTTGAAATTTTGTTAAGCAAACTAAAGCGATAATCCCGGCGCACGAAGCACACGCGACGATGACAGAAAGAAGTAAACTAAACTGGCGGTTATATTAAACGTGACCACAAGCTGAATTTCAAAATATACGAGTGCTAGCAAGAAATATACCAGATTCGTAATTTTATACTTGGTTACACTTTAATAGTGGTGGGACACTGCTCATAACAATTAATGTAAGGCGCAAATGCTTGAATTTAAGTGTTCTTCAACAATATTGTCTTTTTACTGTAAAAAAAAAACTAAAAGTTTTTTTATTTCTGATTTTACATTATAATATTATGAACGCTTGTTAGCATAGGTATCTCATTAGGTCCTTTTAAGTAGTTGCCCCACACTTGTCGAAACTCACTATTTCTGGGGAGTTCCTTGAGGCGGAATCTATTAATATTCAGATTCTGCTGTGATAGGCGCACCGGCCCATTGAAGTTAATGTGAATATGACTGTGAGTAACATAGATATTTTGCGACATTGGCGCGGAGACTTCAGAGTCAGAATGCAACACAGAAATTCGACTAGAATTGAATTCGGTAGGTTGTTTCCACATTATCACACCGGAATTATCATCACAATTGTGGATACTACTATCGGTGGACATGAAAGACTCATCGGAATCCTTAAAACTGGTGGTGGAAGGATTGGAATCATCTAGAGCGTCGTCATTGTTATGACCGTTTCTTTTGCCAATGCGAAGTTCCTGAAGCAGCTCCTGACATCGCGCCTGCAAATCATCCAATTGTTCTCTTAACTCCAAATTATTCTGCAGATATTGAGAGGACAACTTCTCATTCTTCTCAGCCTCTGTCTCAAGCTGTTTTGCGATGTTTGGAAACGATTCCTCAACTGAAAGATTTGCAGACTCCTTCTCCAGGAAGTTTGTACTGTCCATCTCAAGATACTTAAATAGCTTGGAAAAGGCTACCGTGGCTGCCAGTATTAATCCATAGCTCACCAACAAGTCACATGCTCGCGATATGATAGTCGGTTTTGAATTTATTGGACAATATTGCGGCCTATCGGCGAAACGTGAACGTTCTGAAAGCATAATTAGTATCCGTTTTCAAAAAAAATCTTTTAGACAATTACCTGTATAGATTTCGACATTATAATCATCAGATTTCACCTGTTCTTCAATGATGTGCAAATAGCACATAATCGTCCAGGATATAAGTGCTAAGGCGCTTAAAAACGGAAAACTTATGTTTTGAAACATTCTATTTTCGCTTAAAATTTATTGAGAGTATATTTCACATGTGCGATTACTTAAAAGAAAAAATAATTATATAAATTGAATCTCTTTTTTTTGTATGGAAATGGAACGAAACGACAGTATTGAATTTAAAAAGCCATAACGATATATGTGTGCTTATCAAGTAAACAACACAAGTCGCTTGTCGATTGCTCGCCTACTTGTCGGTACATGAACAATCGATAGCACTCGTCGCCGTTTATTGTGAATGGTACCACAGAAACGTGCTGGACCTGTTTGTATAAACACACTTTCAAGATGGAATTAATGGTATTTTATTGCGTTTAAAGTTTGTTAACAAATAACGAAACAATACTTAATATCTGTAGCATGGCGCATCGATGCTCTCCCGGCCCGCGGATGAGTTCGGCAACGATTCCATGGTCGAGGAAATGTGGGCGGCAAAAGCGCTTGAGCATGCGGAGGTCCACTTCAATGTAAGCAAAATAAATTATTTAAAATGCATTAAGAACATTTTAAATTAATAGATTTTCCTTATCTTCCTTTAGTTGCTGACCAGTGTGCATCCCTCCCAGCTGCGTTTGACGCCCTACGACGATCAAATCTATTCCACATTTCGTCAAGATTTTCCTGATTTGCAAGTTGGCCGGCTTAGCGATGATGTGCTTAAGTCCGCTAGCGAAAAGCTCAAGTGGCGTCAATTTGCTGAAAAGTTTAACAAGATGGAGGACTACTCATACGGCACATTAATGCGAGCGGATGCCAGCAAGGAATTCTCACCAGACAACTCAATATTTGTGTTTCGTGTCCAATTTTTGGCCATTGAAATAGCGCGAAATCGCGAAGGCGCCAACGATGAGATCCACAACGCGAACAGACCCGTCAAAAAACAGCCACAAAGCGAAGCTGCACCAGCGCAATGATGCAGCATCATTTTATAATTATATTAGTTTAGTTTATCAGCATGCACTTGTTGCACTTCATGTGTAAAATTGCAACGAAAGCTGCTGGCGCAGCCAAAACAACTTAACGAAACTTTTAGGCGATGCCAACAATGAACAAGCCTTAGCCGCGTTGCCAACTTCACAGCATTTAAATTGAGTGACAAAATGATAGAATTATGTTTGAAATTTCATAATGCAATGTATAATATACGACTTTGGAACTACAATCAAGAATTGTTTTCAATATGCGTTTAACGAACTTGCAAAACCTAGGGCTCATGTGAAACTTGCAACCGGTCATTTAAAAGTTGCTTCTTTCAGCAAACTCAGCTTAATGAAACTTTCATTCGAAACGTTGACGGCGTTGCCATACTGATTGAAAACACATTTCAAATGCTTTAAAATTCATATTGCAATTTGTATAATATGTAATATGTATATAGAGTTTTTATATGAACTATCAACTAAGTATTGTCCGCAATATGCGCAGCTTGGCCCCGCCCTTCGCCTTCGGTAAGAATGCTGCCCAATCAGTCTTGCTTTTTTATAGTGCCATCTTTCGCCTTACAGTCCGTTGCTGTTGCACATCATCAGAATGAAGGGAATCATTGAATCGATTTGCATTTGCCCCACAAGATTGGCAAAGAACAGCTCTTCGGTTAGCTCCGATTCCAAGCCGCTCAACGGCAACAGACTAGCAAACAAACCATTCGCACGCTCCTCTCCTCCACTCTGGCGACGCAAAGTGGCCAACGCATAAAGCTGCACACGCTTCACATAGGCACGTAGTGAGCGCTCTCGACGATTCGGCTGTAGCAGCAGCGGATTGAAGAGCAACACGAGACGCAAAAGGCCAAACTCCAAGTCGGTCACGTCCTGCGACTGCAACTCATGCACAAAATCGTGAATGGTGCGCGTAATCTGCGCCAGCTTCGCAATCTTTTGTGGTTCAATCTTATCGATATCCGCCACCTGTCGCACACTTTGCACCAGCTGGCCAATGATGGTCGAGACGGCCAATTGGCGTTGGCATTGAGCCAATGCCACTGCCAGCAATGCTGGCCAAGAACCGCGAAGCAGCTTCATCTGTGTGTGAGCATCGAGCAGCTCAAAGGCGGGCACTTTCCTCAAGGTGTGCACAGTTAAGAAGATGATCCTGGCCCCCGTCTCGCACACATAGTGCATATTCAGATAGGAGTGAACCAAGGTTGGCGGTTGCACGTGAAAGGCGCATTGTGCCTCCGATGGGAACAGTTCCTGGTCAAAGATGGCTTCATTGGCCACAAAGTCCCCACGATTGCAATAGTCAAAATCCAGATCCATGTGCTCCACTAGATCAGCATCCACATCCTCTGTGCCGCTGTCCTCGGCATCCGATTCGCATTCGGGTTTGATGCTGAGTCCAGCTGCTGTGTTCTGACTGCTCTGGCTGCGATCCAGCTGCTGTTGTATGGGTTGTAGCAATTGCAGCGCCTTGTCAATCGCTCGCTTGTCCAGTGTGCTCTGAATCAATCCCACAGTGGCGGGTGTGGGTAATGTGCTGGTGGCATCAACGTTTGCCGCTGCTGCGGCGGCTGCAGCTGCATTGAAATTCAAGTGCTGTGAGTTATTATTGCTGGCACTGTTGGCCAAAAGTTGCAGGCAAAGTGTGCTGCTATTGTCCATGGAATCATCGTCATCCTCGTCGAGTTCCGGCTTGGCCAACTCTGGTGAATAGCAGTGACTGGGAGCATTGCTGCTGGCAGCTTGTTGCTGCTGTTGTTGCTGTTGTTGCGAAGCGAGCACTGAAAAAGACAAGATTATGGAAGTTCAACTTTTCTCCCTTCAGTTGTCTACACTTACTCAGCGTCTGTGTGAGCTCGGCAAAGTTCAGGCCCATGGGGAATAGATTCTCGTTGAGGCCAAAGGGCGTCGAGTTGGCTGCGCTGGAAACGGAGGCGTGGCCGCATGTTGAAACAGCGCAGCGCTCGCTGCGGCAGCTGCCACAGATGATGCATGTTGTTGTTGTTGCTGCTGTTGTTGCTGCTTCACTCGCACTTGTTGGTAACTGGATTTATTGGCTACGGATCCGCTAGAGCTGCCACCTGTTGCAGTGGCGCCAGAGGCGGAGATGCCACCACTGCTGGAGCTGGACGCCAGGCCATCTTTGCGATCCACAATCGGTTTTCGTTCGTGCTGCACGGCTGCAGATTGGGAATGGATAGAGAAAGCAATTAGCAAGCGTTGCAACTTCAGCAAGACAATTGATGCATTAATGTGTGTGTGTGTGGGTAAGCGCTTATGGTCGTGTGTGTGTGTGTGGGTGCATGTATGAATTGGAAGTCAGTGGGGTGATGAGCATAACTGCAATCGGGTGGCAACCTTGGCGCCGCTTGCAAGCCAAGCAGCCAAACTGCAGGCATGCATCCAATTGGAACAGATTGATGAGTATGTATGAGAGTGGTTTAAGTTGTGTTTGCATGAATTTGTGCGTGTGCGTGTTAACACGCTACATGCATGAATTAGTATTCGGGTAATGACACTTGTTAGCTGCAGCATAGTTTGCAGCAATGTGGCAACCTTGGTCCAACTTGCAATCTAATCAGAGCAATTACAAGCAGACGCCTGCCAATTGGAGCAGCCAACTAGCACTTGTCTCGCTCCAACTAACAAGTGTCTTATACCACAAACCAGTGTGACTTTAGCATGTATGTGTGAGTGGGATGCGTGCAGTTTTGTTGGTTGTTGTTTTTTGAGACGACGACTTAAACGAAAATTACAATCACTTCGCATGCCGCTGGCCAAACACTTTTGCAGCCGACAGAATTGACACCTGTTGCGATGGTGTTTGGTCACCTCACAGTTCATGGCCCCGCGACATTGATAGCCCAGCTGCTTGCGTATCGAGCGCTTGAAGAATCCCTTGCAGCCCTCACAGCTAATGGCACCATAGTGGCGACCCGACGCCCGATCTCCGCACACTAGACACAACTCAACGGACGAGAGGGAGACGGCAGCCGCCGCTGAACTTGCTGCATTTCCGGCTGCCACTGCGGCCGCCACAGCAGCTGCAGTGCTGTTGTTATTGCTGCTACTGCTGCCGCTTGAGTGATTCAGGCCCAATGCTCGGGGTTCTACAACAGCAAATAAGAACAAAGAAATTGAAGTTAAACCACCGAACCACATTTGGTGTTAGGTCCAACAAGTTTTTCAAACAAAAAATGTGCCTCACCTTCGGTTTTAATGCCGCTGCTGGTGCCCATCATGAAGTCCAAGTGGAAACTGCACGCCAAAGCAAGCTGTTGCTTCTCTTTGCTTTGTGTTCGCCGTTGTCGTCGTGTGCTTTGCTTTTCTTATTAGAACTTGTTTTGCGTTGACCGCGGCGTGTGTGTGAGTGTCTGCTCTATGTGTGTGTGCGTGTGTGTTTCGTGTGCGTACGTGTGCTGCTCTTATGAGAAGCTTGAGCTTAAAACGCCTTATGAATGTTTCAAAAACATTCTTTTCTTCATCATATAAAAACACTAGTTATGCTAACTTTACACTTTCACCTTTAACTATGTCTATTTTAAAATATACAAAGCCATTTAAAATGAGCTTTTTTTGAGCAGCAGCAAAAAGTTTCAGCCTTTTTTTCGTTAAATGCGCTGCAACTGAATGAATGTTAGAGATGGAAGCGATTCGATTTTAAATATTTTGCAGTAATCGAAACAGACCCAACGTCTTTTTAATATTAGATTCCAAATAAAAATTAATCTGTCCGTCTTATTTGACTTCTATACATGTCGTTTATATTCTTCTTACTTGAATTCTATTGGAATTTATTTATCACACACATTAGCAAAAGGTCAATACACCGTTAACGGTCACACTGAATTGCATCGCCGCGATAGCTTAGCGATGCGCACATTTTCTTATCGATAATATTTTCCCCAATAGCTCCCGGGCGCACAATTTAAATTAATTTTTCAGTTATAAAAATACAATTTATTTTACAATAGAAATCAATACATACACAATTCAATTAAATCATACAAATTTCTTAGTTACTTAAGTGTTTTCTGTGAAATTAATTACACTTTCGCTTTTTGGTCTTACAATCGATTAAGCCACAAATTGCTTTTAAAAATTGCTGATTGCAGTGAAAAATGGGATCCAAAAATATGGAAAACATCAAGCGCACGAAAAACGGGAGATGTAAGTAGGGGGAAGGGTGGGAGGAAGCGCAAACATTCAACCTACGTATGTCTCAACTACTACAGATCAGCTAATTTGTTTTACATTAATATCATCTACAGTCTGTGTTACGTTTTTTTTATTTATTCTTTAAGCCCATTGCACGTTTTGTGGCGCGTCCAAGGAAGATGCCAGTCAGAAAGACCAAGCCCGTGGCGCTCATTAATATCACAAGGAAGAACTTTCGTGCCGGCGATGTGACCACCTGTTGCACCAACTGCTGCATATCCTCTGGCGGCTGGGCGAGCGCATCATCCGCATTGCGAAACATTTCGATGCGTCGCTTCAACTTCTCGCGGCAATCCAACTCCAGCGAGTTGGGTGTCTCACGCAACAGCGTGCGCAGACAGTTTAATTCTAAATGGAATTTAAATTAGACAATTAGAACTTGCAATCACCTAAATCCATACAACTTACTTCGGCCATTGCCGCTGGAGATCTTGGCACAGTAACGCAATAAATCCACAGTGCAAGCCGATTCCAGTATCGGATCAACCTGTATGTCGGCCTTGTCCTCGGCTATCAGTGTCGCCACCTCAAGCTGGCACTCGCGATTGATCAGCTGCTTCTTGAGAAATGCTGTCTTCAGGCATTCCTCCACCTGACCATGCTCGTCACCCTCCGAGGGCGCCTGACACAGCTGCTGTATTTCGGATTTGCAGAAATGCTGCAGCACCGGATTCAGTTTGTAATTCAAAGCTTGTTCCTGCAGTATTTTGATCATTTCCTGCGAACAGGTCTCGTCCAGTTTCGATTGCCGGAACTTTTCCTTAAGGCATTTGATAACCTAAAATATACAAAATTACATTGACTTAGTAAAGACAAATAGTATATTTTATGTTGTGTATTCGCTAGACTAATATTAACTAAATCGCCGAAGAGTGAGTTAATAATTAACTAGTCATTTAATTTGGAATATTAAGATCGAAAATTACAGATCATTAACCATTTCAACGATAACAAGTAAGAAAACTTCAACAGTTAAGTGTGCTCGACTGAAAGATACCCCAACCTATTTTGAATAAAAACAATACAGTGTGGAATTAATTTTAAAATATACCGAATTTATGTACAGCAAAAATACTAAAACAAATTATTTTAAAAAAATATTAAATAAATCAAATTGTATTTGATAAATTTCGGCAAAGTTTTAAGATATTTTGCATTCATAAATTAAAGAGAAGATTAAGCTCTCTTTAATTTTATAAATTTAACATACTTTAAACATTTTTTTACGTGTTCGATTTCCATTCCTCTCATAATTCATATTTGCTATCAAGAGATTATTTTGGCATGGGAGATTCTATTATTGAATTAGATTATTAATACGTGAAATGCTTGACGGAGTTTTCTAATTTTCATCATTCTCCCATGCGATTGACGTGCCTCTCAAGAGCGCGTCATAGACGCGTTCGTAGCGATAAGAAAGCCGTGGTAAACGATCACAATTAACGATTGTGTTCTGGTTGTCTGGGCTCTGTCGGATCTCGCCAGTTCCATTCGATGCGTCGTGGGGTCGTATACGTGATGTTAACGTTTTGCGGCATTTTGTGCGCTTTACTAGCAGGCTGGCTGATCATCCATGCCGATGCATCCTTTGTGGACGAGCCTGTACCCATATTCCAAAGGACAGCAACTGTGGAACTTGCTGACAAACAAGGCGCTGTTCGTGGAAATTATGGAAAAACTGCTTGGACTAATCAAAGTATTCTACAATTCAGAGGCATTCCCTATGCTGAGGCACCAGTTAAATCCCTGCGTTTCAAAGTGAGTTTGAATCTTGTCATGCTGAGTACAATTTCGCAATGAATTCGCATTCTCATAAACCATCCGCTTTATGACGCCGCAATTAAAATGACTTTCGTACCCCGCCAAATAAAAGGCACCTGTTGAACGTTTGCCCTGGACGGGCACACACGACGCTTTGGACTTTGGACAGCGCTGTCCGGTGATAACCAATTTGGATGCGCAGCTATCGGATGAACAACTGGAGGATTGTCTCAACTTGTGCGTCTACACAAAGAATGTGAGTATTTTTGAGAGAATTTTTAACATTTATGAATTGCTATATTACTTTATCTTTACGAGTTTGGCACAAATCTTTTACAGCTGTGATTTGACTCAGTTACAACTTAACTTATGAGTTAATTATTCACAGCAATTAAAAGTTTCAGCTTGGGAACTTGACGCCTAATAAATCACTATCAGTTCTTATTGTGTGTAAATCTAATTGAATAATAATCGTCGATTACCAATTAACTAAGAAGGGTATGCTAAGTGAGTGGAAACTGAGAGTTTAGTAAATCAAAATAAAAACTATTGAATGAAAATCTAAAAGTTATTCAAGATTCGCTGTTCACTACATGATGATTATCTAAAACGTGACTCTAGTGCCGCGAATTTCACAGTCGTTTACTCTCGTCTCTTACTTGTTTAATCAGCATTTCAGATCAGCTAATGTTATTGCAAATTCAGCAAAATTTCCATTAGGATGGGGGGTATTATTATGTCAGATTTCAATCAGACAGGAACAAACCTCTCTTACTGGGTTATTGACATTGCAAAAGATGTAAATTAAAACATCGTGTAAAAACTAAATGCTGATTAAGTTATCAAATCAGATAGAGTATAAGTGCTCAGTAATTAATTGATGGTGAATAATAAATACGATGACTTGATTTAAATTGGTCGATAACTTATCAATATTACTGATTATCTTGAACATTTCATTGTACTGAATTTAAGTTTCTTTATTCATTAATGTAATATTATTTTAAGTGAGTACAAGGTATTCTACTGTCGAGCACACACAATTTTGTATTGAACCCTGTTGTTTATCAGCTTAACTGATTCATTTATTATCTTCCAAAGTAGTAGCCGTTATTATTGTGTACACACAGTTAAGATTGAGCTACCTTTTGGAAATACCCTTTATTGTAGTGAAATAAAGCATGCTAGACAATTTTATTAACTGTTTATACCCGCTACGCATAGGATATAAGAAAAATGTATGTAACAGGCAGAAGGAGACATCTCTGACTCGATAAAGTATATTCAACAGCCGAGATGTTATCTGTATAAACACTTAGATTTTAGAGACTATAAAGGTATAATTTTCGAAGGCACTTCTTATGTTTGCACGCAGTCCACGTAATAAGTATACCAATTATAGCCAATGGTTATTTTTAATAATATGGTATATTTATTTTAGTCATAGTCGATAACACTCAACTGTAGCTTTCTTGTTCTCTTTATTTCATCTCTAGTTGACTGCTCGTCAACCTGTTATGTTTTATGTCTATGGCGGAGGCTACTACAACGGCTCCTCGCAGGATCATTCACCCAACTACCTGCTTGAGAAGGATGTGGTGCTCGTTGTGCCCCATTATCGCGTTGGTGCCTTGGGCTGGCTGACAACACTGAGCGAGGATTTGCCAGGAAATGCACCAATTGGCGATATTCTACTCGCTTTGAATTGGGTGCAGAAACACATTTCGAAATTCGGTGGCGATCCCAGCCAGGTGACAATCTTTGGTCAGAGTGCAGGAGCTGGAGTTACAAGCGCTCTGCTGTTGAGTCCACGCAGCAGTGAGCAGCAATTCCAGCGTGCGATTGTGCAGTCGGGTTCGATCTTCGCCTCTTGGGCGATTACCAAAGAACCAGCGGAGCAAGCTCGTCGGATTTGCGAGCAATTGGGTTGTGAGCAGTGCGACAAGCGCAAGAAGCTGTTAAGCTGTGTGCAAAATGCCTCCGTCAAGGAGCTTCTGCTGGCCACACAAGCGGAGAGCTTTTCCCCAGTTGTGGGCGATCTCCAAGGCATTTTGCCACAGCAACCACAGCAGCTGCTCGACAACTATCAGGGAGTGCCTCTAATGACAGGGTTCACCCAACACGATGGCTCTTTTGTGCTGGCTTGTAAGTAGTCTAAAATATGCTTAAGAGCTGCAGCTAATCCTCAGCCTTCCCATCTCTAGCTTACTACGACATTGTGGCGAGTAAAATGTCGAATGTGAGCGCGTTGAGTGTGCGACAATTTACGCAGGCTCTGATGGATCTGACGAAAGATGCCACTGGATTGGCGGATCAGCTGCTTTATCGCCTGCTCTTCACGCCAGAGCTGCTTAGCAGTCATGACCATAATGAAGCACTGCCCGCCTACTTTGATGTAAGTCAGGGATATTAAATGATTAACAGTCAAATCTAATATAATTTCCCTATTCCTTAGCTTACTTCGACGGTCTACATGAAGTCGCCCGTCATCAGCTTGGCCAGCAAACTGCTCACCAAGCAGCCTTCTTCACCCGTCTATGTATACAGCTTTGAGTACGAAGGCGAACACACACGCTTTGGCTATGAATTTGGCAATGAGCAGTACCCATTTAACGGTGGCGTTCATCATTCCAACGATAATCTTTATTTGTTTGCCACGCATCCACTGCATGGCAACGATACGTTGATGGCACAGCGCATGGTCGACATTTGGACCTCGTTTGCCATCACTGGAGTGCCGAATGGTCTTGCTCCACTTTCCACACCAAGTGGTCCCTACAATCGCCTGGGATTGAAGGTTAATGTGGCTGAGGATCTGCTAGAGACGCTCACGGCCACCATTAATGATCCGGACAACAAACGTTTCAGCCGAAAAGAAAACTTTAAAACAATTGATTTTCTTTAAGCTGCTATATCTTATTATATATTTGTAAATAATTGTATATATATATATTTTTTTTGTGCATTAATGTGCAATTAATTATTGCAATGTAAGTAAAATAAAGTTTAGTTAATAAATTAACAAATGGAATGTAAAGCAGTCACATTCAGTCAAAGTTCTTGTTGAGAAATCTATTGCAATACTTTATAAATATGTGCAACAGGTGGGACTTCAAATTTCATACTATTCTAATATTTCAAGAGTCAAGTATTGCATTACATTTGCAATAAATATTAATAACTCTTCAGAAACAAAATAAAGAAGATAATAAATTATTTGATAATCAGAAAGTAGCAAATTTCGTAAGAAGTTTCACTGGATTTATAGATAAACTTAGTCACCTTTTAAGAGCTGTTGTTAACAAAGAGATTTTGATCTATAATTATTTGAAATTTATTTCCTCTTCTAAGAAATCTGATGTTAATAATGAGAATATATTACACTACTTTAAGCCAACTTAAATATGTACAACTCTTGGCCAAAAGTAAGGCTTAAACTTCAATTTAATCTTCGCTATCTTAACATTTCAGGCTAGTTCTTTTTTTCTTGAGTAGTTAGGACTGTTAATGACGTCTGGGGTAAATTTCATGTCAATGTTAATATCAATAACATATTTACGCTTATGTTTACCAAACGATCAAGAGGGCATTTTTCGATTTTATTTTCGACAATGTCTGATTCTATTGAGCAAAGAAGTGTTATCAAATTATTGAAAATAAAGCACTCACCTTGCCGTTAAGCTCCTCGTTGGGTTGTGCGGAGGCCACAATATTCGAGCAGTAGCGATCGATGTTCTTGCCACAAGCACTCTGAAGTGAGGGATTGAAACGATAGTCCGTATTTTGTTCGATCATGCGATTGACAACCACAAGATGACAGCGTGGATCAAATGACTTGTCGTCTTTGTATTTCTTGAGGCAGTCCAATATCTTGACCGATTCCGTATCGGGACAGAACTTGTAGACCATATCCTTGCAGGTGCTGAGCAACGTATAATCGGTGCCACTGTCGCCCAACTCTGATTTCTTGATCATGAAGACGACATGATGACACGCCTTGCCCAATCGCGGTGTCTGCTGTATGAGGCACTCCAAAGCCTGCAAAATAAACGCCATTAATCGATGGTTCACAGGTTTGATGGGCAGTGTTAGTTGTTGTGAGATTTTTAACGTGTTAATTGGGGGATTGAAATGAGCTGGATGACTTGCATTTTTATTCACCTGACCAGGACCCGTTTGGTCGGCACAAAACTTCTGCAGTTCATTTTGACAAGCATTCGCCAGCTTGGGATCCAGCGAGATGCTCTCACGCTGTTGATAGAGCTGCGCCTTCACCTGTTGCCGACACTCGCGCGGAATTTGATGACGCTGACCACGGATGGTGTCGTTGCGCATCACCTCGCTGAGGCAGGCGACGACCTCGTTCTTGGTGGCACTTGCTGTGCAATGACGCGTCACATAGCGACGACAGGCCTCCTTGAACTTGGTGGTGAAATGATAGTTCTTCAACGAGATGATTTGGAAGTGCTCGATGGCAGCACGACATCCGAGATTCTTGCGCAGATCGGGATCGTTCTTGTGCGCAATCAGACAGTCCATCATGTTGCCTGAAGGGAAGAGAGGGAGAAGAGTTATAACAGCTCGGAAAAAATACATTTTTAAGGAATTAATTAAAGAGATTAGTCTGGCTCCAAGGCATCTAAAAGTGTGTAGCAAAGCAAGATTTTAGCACTATAATATTATTTCTTGATTAAATTTCAAAGTTTTTAAATCGACTGCATTAAAATACAATTTAGATAACTATTTTACTTTCTAATTTGTATTCCTAATATATCAAAATGATGTTATAAATACGATTTGTAGAACAATTTATAAAACAAATCTAAACTGTATGTTTACAGAAAATGTATGTTTTTATACAGACGCACAGAGAATAAATGAATATAAATTAGTAGCCGCTAATCACTCTACCTTCACTCACTCTGTCCAATTAGAACTACAAAAACCCAACAACTAACCATTATCGTTGCCCGAACTGAGCACATCCGAACAGTGCTGATGCATTGGTTCTGAACATACAGCCATAATGACCGGATTGAGTTCCACGTTAGCTGCCTCCTCCTCGGTGTATTTGGTCACAACTTCTTTGCATTCCGGTTGCAGTTTCTCCAGTCTATTCTGCAGACATTCCATTTCGGAGCCCTTCTTGGTGTTCTCTCCACAATACAGCGACAAATCGGATAAACAATAATCCTCCACCTCGGGTATCAGATCCACGGAGATAGCGCGCTGACGCATCACACGCTTCACCTCGCGGAAGCACTCGTTGTGCAGCTTCTGATTCTTGTCCTCGCTGTACGCCATGCGATGCAAACAGGGCAGTATTAAGGGACCTCGTTCGGGATCCATTTGCACATCTTGCACATCATCCCATTGTCGTTTAGCGCGACAATACTTGATGGCATCGTCGCGACAGTGCTTGTAGAGCTGCGGATCCAGCTTGAAATCGCGTGCCACAAAGTATTCGATGATGAGCAGCGCCTGTTCGCATTCCGGTCGCATCACCGGCGTGCCAATGCGTTCCATGAGGCAGCTCATGACACGCGCCTCGCCGCCTTCCACATCCTTGCAGGCCACATCAACCACAGGTTTGCAGGCACGTCTCAGCACCGGATCCACACGCCAATCCTCGCCAGCATCGCTCACCTTGATGAGCGTTTCCAAGCCGCGTTGACACTGCGATGTAACTCGATGCTGCGCACGCCGCGCACGCACATGCTCCATCAGACAGTGAATGATCTCGCCGCCAGTGCCCGTGAAGCCATTCACGAGCTGCGCCTTGTGCTGCTCGGCACAGAACTTGGGTATGTCGTCGGCACAATCGTTGAGCAGTTCCGGTGATAGCTGATAGTCGGTCATTAGCATGCGACGATGATCACTCAACTCCACAAGGCATTCAGGGGCCAGCTTGGTGCCGTTCTTTGAAACCGTTTCCAAGCACAGCAATATCTGGGCGAGACGCACCTGTTTGTCCTCGGAGACACCACGACGACAATGATGCTGCTTGATATCGTCCTTGCACGCCTTGGCTAGGCCATGAGACACACGATAATCGCGTCCCATTTGCTGATCGCGCAGCGTTATCTGTGTGGCGCATTGTGTGCGCAGTGATGGATCGTTCTTGTGCCGCACCAGACACTTGTAGCCGCCCGGTGTGCCAGCGCGTTCCTACAAAGCCAAATTGGATAACACAGCTGATAAGATTATGCCAGTATTTCATCGTTAATTACCTGCGGACAGAGCGCGCTCAAGTCGTCGGCGCACACACGAAATAGCTCCAACATGCCACGTTGCAGCTCGATGGCATTGATGGCAACCTTGCAGTTGGCCTCAATGGGCTGCGCCTGGGCCATTAGGCACTGGACGGTGCCCAGTTGGGAGAGAAGTGCCGGCAAATGTTCCACATTCATGCGTCCGCATTTCTGTTGCTCGACCAAGGCACCACAAGCGGTGTAGAACTCTCCAATGTTGGCGTAATCGCTGCCCAGCGAAGCGTGTGCACGTCGCAGTTGCTGCTGGCAGGTGTTGCTCTGCGGCAGCTGTTGGCGTTGATCCTCCAGGCAGCCCCACAGATCCACTGAGTTGAGGCAACTCTGCAGTTTGTTCTGCTCGGCGTTGCAATAGTTGGGCAACAGCGTATGCTCCACCCAAGTGGGCAGTTGCAGCTGACGTTGCTGCAGCCACAAGGCATGCTGGCAGGCATCAGGCAGTGCTTCCAGTTGACTCGAGCTGAAGCTTAAGGCACACTCCAACATGGACAGATTATCGCTGGACGCTTGATGTGTGCAAAACTTGCGCAAGTCGGCGCAGTCGGGCAGATCAATGATGCTATGCTGGGCAGCTGCATCGTTGCCCGCTTTGCTGTCCACGTCAATGGAGGCGCGACGTATGCGAACGTTGGCAAATTTGGCAACAGTGGAGTCAACGTTGTTGTTGTTGTTGTCGTCGCCGGCTGCCGCCAACGAGAGCCACAAAAACAGAAACAAGAAATCGCATTTCATTTTATTGCCACAGTGAACATTTAAACGTTGCAGCACTGAACACAAAATAGTTACGTGTATATAATTTAACAATATATATGTATATTTAATATCAATTCTTTACAGTTTAAGTTGTTGATTTTTCGAGTGCAACAAAAGTATAGACAAAAGACCGGGTAAAAAATGCAGTGCTTAGTTTCCTATATTATTATCATCTTATTGTGCAACACACACTGTTTGAGTGTTTTTTCAGCAAATACGTATATTATTTCACAGCATTGAACATTTAACACGCGTCGTTTGTGCAATAAGAATTAACAAACGCATTATAATTTATATCATCACTACACGACTTTGTACAACAGCTGCGCAACAAGAACTACTTTACATATTTATCGATTGCTCTAAGCAGCGCTTGTTTCTATTGAGATAGTCAATTGCAGGCCTATCGATAGCTGTTTATCTGTTGCAATGTGCAGTCGTCCCATCTCTAACTGACTATGAGTCGTTCGTGTACCGCAACAAAAGAAAGTTAGCAATTTTTGGGCTGGAACGCGAATATAAATTTATTTATTTTTCTTCGACAATTGTACGTAGTGCAAGTTAAATGCATTTCTCATCATTCAATTGCTACATCATCATCAACAACATCAATACTCACGGTCTACATATTGCGAACTTTTAAAGTTACTTCATCAACAACAACTACGGCATCGAAGTGGTCATCATCAAACGCTGAGGAGGCGGCGGCTAACGAACGCACACCGCTCATGGACGCCCACGTCAGTGCCTCGACATCGTCAGCGGCGACGGTGGCGGTAGCAGGCGAAGATGAGAACCTGAGCGGCGAGGCCGAGCGTTTGGAACGTCCTCCAAGGCGGCAGAAGCAACAACGGAATAACTATGGCTCCAATGCAGATTCACCAGATGGCGTAAGTACTTATATCACTTTTGATTGTCTAGACTTGCAATTAACTAATTTGTGTATGTTTTTCAGGCTGTGCTTACAGTGCCAAGCGTCGTCATACGTGACTCAACCGCACGACCTTCAAGACTGTCTGGGGGAGGAGGTGGTGGTGGTGGAGATGGAGCACCTGGGCCATCACAACAGGAAATCGAAGAGGAGCAGGGCTTGAAATATGGTGCCCAACACGTTATTAAATTATTTGTGCCCGTTTCGCTTTGCATGCTGGTCGTTGTGGCTACCATTAACTCAATAAGCTTCTACAACAGCACCGATGTCTATCTGTGAGTGCACAACTAACTTAACACCAGCACTCCGCATCGTTTAACATTCATATATAGCTATTAGCTTAACTAATTAATTCTTCTATTCCGCCCAGCCTCTATACGCCTTTCCATGAGCTGTCGCCGGAACCGAGCGTTAAGTTGTGGAATGCATTGGCCAACTCATTGATCCTCATGAGCGTCGTTGTGCTGATGACCATACTGCTGATTGTACTGTACAAGAAGCGCTGCTATCGTGTAATCCATGGCTGGCTTATACTCTCGTCCTTTATGTTATTGTTCATCTTTACGTACTTATATCTGGAGGAGCTGCTGCGTGCCTATAACATTCCAATGGACTATCCCACGGCAGTGCTGATCATGTGGAACTTTGGTGTCGCTGGCATGATGGCCATTCACTGGCAGGCACCACTGCGTTTGCAGCAAGGCTATCTAATATTTGTAGCCGCCCTGATGGCCTTGGTGTTCATCAAGTATCTGCCGGAATGGACGGCTTGGGCTGTGTTGGCAGCCATCTCAATTTGGGGTAAAATATTAACTTACAGGCATCGGTACTATTTGTAATTAATTATTCTTCAAAACAGATCTTATTGCTGTGCTGTCGCCGCGTGGTCCGCTGCGTATTTTGGTGGAAACCGCCCAGGAGCGCAATGAGCAAATCTTTCCGGCTTTGATTTATTCGTGTAAGTGGAGTTTTTTTGTCTAAGAACGTTGCTTAAGTTTCTTTTGTTGCAGCCACGGTTCTTTACACCTACATGGGCACACATTATACGCCAGAGCAGCCACTGCCAACAACGACATCTTCGCCATCTTCCAGCAACTCGACGACAACAACGCGCGCCACACAAAATTCGCTTGCCTCACCGGATCCAGGAGCAGGTGCAAGCAGCAGCTCACGTTCAGGTAATTCGCGGCACGGCCAGCGACAGCAGGAGAATAATCAGGCGGCAGCTGAAGGTATGCCACTTGTGAGCTTTAAAAACAATTTGCACGGAAACGGTACATATGCATTTAATTTACCTTTATGATTTAATCTGTTCCTTCACTTTGTAACCGCTTCTCTTTTGAGTCTATTGTATTTGTGTATTTAATATTTTTATTGATATTGTTGTCACTGCTGTTTCTAAGGAGTAAGACGCTGCTAGAATCTATTCCATATACAATCCAAAGTGTGCAAGAGTTTAATTTATTTTTTTCTGTTAATTTGCTTGCAGCTGAGGCGGCTGGCTTCACTCAGGAATGGTCGGCAAATCTCAGCGACCGTGTTGCACGTCGTCAAATCGAGGTGCAGACTACACAGAGCGGCAATGGACGTCGCTCGAATGAGTATCGCACGGTCACAACGCCTAATCAGCCGCAGATGGAGGCGCAGGAGGAGCGTAAGTTACTGCAACAGAGTTCACCATACAATATTGAACCCTTTAATATTTTTTGCAGGTGGCATTAAGTTGGGACTGGGCGATTTCATTTTCTATTCTGTACTTGTGGGGAAGGCCTCCAGCTATGGCGACTGGACGACAACAATTGCCTGCTTTGTGGCCATCCTTATTGGCCTTTGCCTGACGCTGCTGCTCTTGGCCATTTGGCGCAAGGCTTTGCCCGCTCTGCCAATCTCAATTACCTTTGGCCTGATATTCTGTTTTGCCACCAGCGCTGTGGTGAAACCATTTATGGAGAAACTGTCTGCCAAACAGGTGTTTATATAATAATGACGGTGGAATTTAACACACACTAATCCGTGTCCTAGTATTCTGTGTAATCATAGTCTAAAACAAAAACAAACAAATCCTTTTACAATACATTTCTTTATTTAACAAAGCGTAATAACAAACAGAAAAGGCATTTGTTTATGTTTTCTTTAGCTTAACTATCGTCTTGTCTACCAAGTTAACGAGCCAGCCGGGCTCTAAGCCTAAGAACAATTGTCTCGCATTCTTAGCAGCCGTGAGCATCTCGTAGTCGGCATCATCCTCAATGCGCGGCAATTCGTAACCGTATTTTTGTGCCAACACCAAACGCTCCTTGCTAATCTCCTCGGGATTGGCCAGAAAGCCGCGGTTCTTGGCATCCGTATAGTATTCCACGGCATCCTGTGGCGGTAGCATGCGCTGAGGGATTGGCACTCCCTTCTCGAACCATTTCTTGGGATTAGCCAAAATCTGAAGGCTGCGTGGATCGTAGTAAGCAGTGCGAATGACTCCGCCATTTCGCTCTACAGCTGCTATGACTGCCTCGCTCGCATGCTGCACTTCAATGTTAATTTTGGCCTTAAAATTGTCCAGTCCCTCATCGGTCAGCTGGAAACCATACTGCAGCTCAGCTGGCTTGAGTGACAACAGACCCGAATTGCACAGCGTGGCGATGTCAACCGGCTGGCTGACATCAATGCGATTGGTGTCGATAAGCACCTGCAGTTGCAGCAACGAAATTGGAGGATACTCTCGCTTCATGTGGTGTCCCTTGTAGTACGGTTCGTAGGGGAAGCGCATGTAGAATGCCTGATTGCCCGTTTCGTAACCCAGACGCATGAAATTCTGTCGTTGCCCGGAGCCTTTGTTGCCCGCACCATGCTTATCGCCACCGTGTTGCGCACGTCCGCGTTTGTCCTAAAAATTAAATTGATATTTTAATTCACAACCCACAACATGTTATTCAACCGGCTATTGATGGGGGGAGACATACGTTCTGTTTAGAATTGGGATTGGGACGCAGATTGCCAATTTGTACTCGCGGCAGGGTACGCAGTAGCTTCAAGGCCTTGTCTGAGCTCTCACGCAAATGTGCCATCTGTAGTTTTATTGATTTAAAAGCAATTAATATAAAATAATAATTTTACACGAGAAACAATATACTTTTGTATAACCGTTTGTCAACACTAGTCACAAGTGCTGTGTTTTTAATATCGTACCGACTTTTCAAAATAGAACGATATCGATATTTTCAAGCAATAGCTCAGTCAAGATTGTCTTATCGAGTGAAGTGTGATCACTGATTGTATTCCTTATACAATTGCGGCCGCGCTCATTTTAATTAATAAGGGAGAAGTTAAAAGTTACTAGTGCAAAGGAATTTATTGTTTATTAAATTATTTAGTGAAAAATGATTTGTGCTAAGTGTGAAGGCAAGTCCGTGCAATCAGCTAAATGTGTTTTGAATGCATTGGAGAGCTTGAAAGTGCACTTTCAAAGTAAGTCTGACTTCTGTACTTGCAATTCGTATTGAAATTATCTCTTTTGTTTTAGTGCTACAAGGTTTTTGCGAGGACAATGCAAATACCATTACATTATTAAAACAACGTAATGAGAAACTACACAATGCCATCGACTTGTTGCAGCAACAAAAGGAACGCAGCATCAAGTGCAGCCCCAAGCGTCGCAGGCCTTCACCCAAAAAGCCACGCCTAGAGAAAATACCACAGACTGAGTCACCAAAAATGCCTGAAAGTCAGAGTTCCTTGAACATGAATATAGCTCTGCAGCCGGATGACGAGGAGGAGGAAACCATTACGGAAACGGAGCCAGCCATCAGTCCTTACAAGCCATGGGCAACACGACGTAAGCTAAACAAGACAAACTGCGAGAATGAACAACCGGTTGGGACTACAAAGATCATAGACAACAGGAATGAGTGGTTGACTAAATTACCAAAAGACAAATTGCCGGCACCCAAGACAAAAATGTCATTAACACTGCGCAGCGATTCCCCCAAATTAAAGCAAACGCGTTTGCAGTTTGACGCCAACAACTCAACAAGAATTGCTACCATAGATAAAGATGTTATCGAGTCCAGTCCCAATTTGTATTCTACACTACGACATGCAAAGCAATCGCGTTCGCTCTTGCAGAGGTAAATTTGTAACTAGTTAAATATAAGGCTGTAAAATAATTTTTAATAACCTATGACAAGTTTGCAGAGCCGACACCAGCAACGCCTTCGACGCCAGCGCCATCGCAAGCACATCGACGAAGAGCGAGAATAAGCCTGTTTTCGATATGGACGACGATGATTCGTTCTTTGATCAATGTCCAGATCTATCAGTGCCTAAGTCTGTTGATGTCTTGCCTTCCTTAAGCGGCGTTTCAGATTCATCTAGCGTTGTAATGCTGCCGCCGCCCACACAGGAGATTGTGTTCATTGACGACAGCATTGATGAAACTAATCCGCCTTTAAACACCATGGATTTTATGGCGGAGGTGCTTAAAGCAGACGATAAAGCTTCGACGACCAAGTTACAAGAGTTTGAAGCTAAACTTATACGGGATCAACAAAAAGCAGCAACCACCTTAAAAATTATAGAGCATCAAAAATCAGCGAACACCTTAAAAAGGATTGAGCATCAAAAAGCATCGACTAGCCTAAAAACAGGGGACCAAAAAAAGGCTTCGACTAGTACAACAAGTGGCAACAGGGCTCCACAATTAGCAGACACTCAATTAAAAGCCAAAGTTCCAGTGAATGTCAAGCTAGAACAATTTACAGAACAACCAAGCGGAATGGGCAATGAATCCACCAAGCTGCCAGAAGATTTTGATATTGAGGGTGATGAGGAAGAAGAGGAGGAAGAAATATTTCCACGCCCCATTGTAGTTAAGGAGGAAAAAGAGGAGAGCTTGAAGGAAAGATATAACATCGATTGCGATCAGTGTGAAAAGGCAAGCATTTCTTTGAATAATTCAGCAAATTCATATTTTTACATTAATCTTTTCTTTGTAGTTCATAAATTTCATGGGAGCCAATATGACTGACCTTCAGATACGTGAATATCTGTGCAATTGCCGGCACTTCGATCACCGCGAATTAGATCACAATACGCCCGATGGCTTTTGGAATCCACATATGGTGTCGTTTGCCGAAGATGATCCTCGCAACAAGGTGTACGTTGATCGACGCTTTGTGAATCAAGCAAAGAAATAACAGACAAAAGACTTAAACTGCATAGATATTTTATTGCAAAAAGCTCGCATAATTTATACATGAAATTATGTTATTTACAAATTCCCGCGTTTTTCCTGCTCGATCTCGATGGCTGTGAACAGCGACTTGAAGTTGCCGGCGCCAAAACCCTGTAATTGAAATACAACTGTAATTTAAGAAATTTATGTTAAGACAACCATATCACTTACATTATGATTGAAACGCTGAATAACCTCCAGGAAGAGTGTTGGTCTGTCCTGCGTGTTCTTTGTAAAGATCTGCAACAGGTAGCCATTCTCATCGAAATCAACCAAAATGTTGAGTTTCTTTAATATCTCCATGTCTTCCTTGATATTAGTGCGACTGTGCGACAACTGTTCCTGCAGAATATCGTAGTACGATGGTGGAATCGTCAAGAACTCAGTGCCGCGTGCTCTCAAGTTGCTAACAGCTCCAATAATATCGTCAGTGTTCAAAGCAATATGCTGAACACCAGCACCGCCATAGTAGTCGACATACTCTTGGATTTGCGACTTCTTTTTGCCATTGGCCGGCTCATTGATGGGCATCTTCACCGTCTCCTCGTAGTTGGCCATCACAATGGAGCGCAGCGCCGAGTACTCCGTATGGATCTGCGAATCATCCACAGACCAGAAACGATGGAATTGCAAAATGCGTTCGTACCAAGCGGCAACGCTCTCCATTTCCAAATCGGGTTGATTGCCCACCACATGATCAATGAAGTTCAGCTTAGCTGGTGGCAAACTCTTCAGCAGCACATCCTGGGCACTTTGCTGGTAACCAGGTAAGAAGTCGCCCTTATAACCATTACGCTCCACAAAAGTGTGCGTTGTATCACCGTACTAAAATAGGGAAATTATTATTACTTGAATTGGAGTGAAAGAGTGGTAGTTGATTTACCGTCTTAATGGTGGCGAATCTCACAACGCCATGTTCATCCTTTTCCTCCCAGATGTTGCGCACGACTTCGGCTCCACGTGATACTGCCAAATTAAAGATTGCATTCAAGTCCTCCACTTCGAAGGCCACATCCTTGACACCATCACCGTGCTGCATCAGGTGCAAGCCATGGTCCTTGTCATCGGTCGTGTACGCCGAGACGAACACAAAAACAATCTTATTCTGTCGCACCGCATGCTTTGCATAGCGTCGCTCTCCGGTCTCCAATCCCTGGTAGCCAAGTGGTTCAAAGCCCAAACGGGTGGTATAATAACTGGCCGCCTGCTTGGCGTTACCAACGTAAAACGTTAAATGATCAAAGCTTAAGAATGTGCCGGCTTCTGGCTGTTTTTTTTTAAAGAAAGAATCATATTAATGTTGGGCTTGACTTTTACAACTGTTTGGAGACTTACTTTGGTTCCTTTGTCAGTATAGCTTGTCTGTAAGTTGATGGAAGAGAAAAAAAGTTTGTTAAGTACTTTCGAATTTTTAAAGTATCTTTCCTCAGTTGAATCTTTCGAATAAAACCTAACAAACTTGCGATAGCATATATTAGGTGTTAATATAAAATACTTCTGAAGCGATACAATATTTATTAAAGCTCATTTTAACTTTCTCATTTTGAAGCTGCTAAAAAGAAAACATAACCTTACAAAATCAGCTGTTTTCCATATTACATCATTCAAACTCGCACATAACCTCAAACATGAAACATCGTTAAGTAATGTTCTGATATTTATTGTTGTAAAATTTATAATTTTATAGAGTACGTTAGAATTACAATTTGTGAATCGTATTATCTGCCAATAAGCATAACCTCACAGAATACAATAGTAATTACAATTACATCATAGGAACATAACCTTACAAATTGAAATAGCATTAACGAATTTAAAGAATCACAAGAGTGATTTGATCATTGAGTTTCCACAAATTAGTTAAAAATGTCCACATTTTTTTTTTTTTTTTGTTTTTAACCAATATTATAGTTTGTTAGAACTTTCTTTTTTTTATTACCATTATCACTCAGACTCAATTTTTTCTGAACTCTTCCTCACACGCGATTTTTATTAGTATTCCGTTGATCTTTAGGCGATCTTCACGAGTTGACTATGGCTTGGCCATGCTGAAATCGCGCCTTATATACTCCCAAGATCAGTTCCAGATCAGATGGAAATCCTGTACCCATCTGATAACTCATTTAAATATATGTCAAACTAGTATTTTGTTTACTTGGTTTTCAAGAGCGGGTTTATTTGTTGTTGTTATCGGTTTAGATATTCGCATACTTAAATAGAAATTTGCAATAATTTGTTTACTAGAACAGGTGGCGTTGCTGTGTCCGTTTAATTTATGCAGTTTATTCGTTTGTTTATAAACTTTAATTGTTTTCATTCTTTTAGCTTGGCAACTATCTGTAAAGATATTTTTGCTCTATTAAGTTCATTTCCAGTACATTATGGTGTTCATTGAAATTCATATGATATGGAATTGTTACTTCGTTATTTTTATAACATTTTGCCGGTTAGCGATTTAAATATTCATGAATTCCAAAAGTTTTTGGGTGCCACGCGCTCGTCTCAGACTTGATTATAACTGGATTGTGTTGCGAGCCCCCAAAACTTTTGTTGATTTCAAATACATAAAAATCGGATTGTAGCAATTCTAAAAGCAATATATACTTTATTATAGAGTTAAACTGGTATTAACAATTGATAATTGTTTTTGTTATTGTCCATGATATTACGTGAGAAATACGTTGGATTTATTTTTTCTCCTCATAATGCATATTATGCAGTTGTCAACATGTTGCTATAATCCTATTTTATTTAAAAAAAATTGAATTGAATTTTTGTTGTTGGTTTTTGAGCTAAGTAGATTGACAGGTTCAACTTGCAATATTTTCATATATGTTACGGAGTCTAAACGGACTTTACTATTTATAGATTATACACAAGTGCATATTTGATAAAACACAGCGCTATAATAGATTCTTCTTAGCGCTTATTGTAACTCTTGCGCTTTACTTATTAAATTATTCACAAGAGTAATCGACTGCGTAATAATGTAGCAACAATTTGTTATTAAGTAATCGCAGTAACTTTGTTTACTCTTTTTCCTATAAATGTGCAACGGCATACGATAGAACAAGTAAGAAAGTTACAGTCGAGTGTGCTCGACTGTGAGATACCCGCTACCCATTTTTAATAAAGGCAAAATATTGCGGTATAATTTTCAAAATATACCGAAAATACTAAAAAATATACCAAATGGTATGTTTGGTATATCGATATAGTACACCATTCAAAATATACCATAGACGGCACAATATACCAGATTGTCGGCCAAAGCAACTAAGAGCCCTAGTAAGTAGGCGTTTTTGCCCATACAAAAGGATTTCTTTAATAACTTCCTCAATCGCGACCAAATTTTCAGGAATCATAACTACTATAGTATATACCAAAATTCGCAACTCTAGCTTTAAATTTACGCTTGTTATTCGATTTTTTTGATTTGCGGGGGCGGAAGTGGGCGTGGCAAAAATTTGAAACACTCTTGATCTGCGTGCAAACATAACAAATGCTGTCGAAAAAAATTATAGCTCTATCTCTTATAGTCTCTGAGATCTAGGTGTTCATACGGACAGACACACAGACGGACATGGCTAGATCGTTTCGGCTGTTGACGCTGATCAAGAATATATATACTTTATTGGGTCGGAGATGCCTCCTTCTACCTGTTACATACATTTACTGCCGGCACAAAGTTATAATACCCTTCTACCCTATGGGTAGCGGGTATAAAAATATGTAATGAAAGGCCATTTTCGTGATGAAAATCTATTTATCATATTACCTGAATAATAATCGGTAATATAAAAACGCTCAATTCTGAAACAAAATTTCTTAGAGAAACTTTTATGTTTTTTTCGTTTATTTTCATTACAATTTTTATTCTTTTTATATCGAATATTTATATTTATCATTTAATATATATGAAATATTTTTTGCATTAGCAAATTCTTAGAAATATTTCTCTCTGAAGTAAGATGAATGGAATGTTATGATTGTTTATATGACTTACATGTAAACAAATAACACAATAAATCCGCTTTATGGATTTTCTGAAGATGACCTTATTATATTTATTTTTTTTGAAAAGTCGTTTCCAATAGTGTTTTTTTTTGGCTGTGGTAATCTGCAAACTATAGCGTATCTTTACGTCAATCAGTTTGCCATTCGCACACACTTGTTTTTCTGCAAAAGATTGCTTAAGTACACATTTTAAAGTAGTTTCTGCAGTATCCATTCCATTTCCATTTTTATTGTCGAGCAGATTGTTAATGGCACTTTTGGCATGTGCCATCAATGCGACAATGGCTGCCTCATCCTCATAGCTTTGCTTCCCGCCCGCAATCGTCGCTCCCTTTTGGCCCTCTTATGCCCTAATAAGCCAATCATAATAAATGTCAAGCATTGAATTGGCTTCTTGCCAATGGCCACTTGTGTGTGCCCAGTTCTCCTTCTCTCCGTCGAGTGTTCATCATTAGTTCGTTTGCCAGCTGCTGCTGATGTGCTGTGCTGTGCTGGGTTGGAGACATTGTCTGGGGGCTAATCATTAATACTTAACCGCTTCAGTTCATGCGTCGCGTCGCTCATACGCCCCGTTTGCGTTTTGGGTAATTTTTTCGCTTTTCTGTCTAGTATTTTTAGCAATGCTATAGCCACACACATAAATCGATTGAAGACGAACGACTAATTTATGATTGTGAAGCAGATGCCTCCAAAAGATTGCCAAACACCTGGCATCATGTGAATGTCCCATTTGTCAAGTGCCTGGCAGAGAAACTGCCCTATCCCAAGTTTGACTTATGATGGCATCGCTGAAAAAAGCCTGTTTATTGCTTTATTTGAATTCCTTTAATTTATGCATTTCTCCTTGGCAACTCAGATTGCTCTTAAGTTTATTTCTAGATGGACGTTCTATTTGTTGATATTAGTTTGACATATGTATTAGCTTTCGAATTTACTTGATTCTTTTTATAATACGTATTAAAAAAAGCTATATTACTAATAAATTCAAAGAATTTTGAATCTCCAACTTCTAAAACTTTCTAAATTACCTCTTCTTGATATTTATTTTCGGAATTCCCCAGGCTGCGCACCTGTCACGAGTTGACTTTAATCAAATATTTTCCCAATTCCCCAAACCGAGTTCCCAGAAACTGCACTCTTAACATACCCTTAACATTTTGTCCATTAGCCTAAGCAAACTTATTCGCGTGATACCCAGACATATGCGACATGAATTCCGATTCGGGTCTTCAGCTCCATCTCTCTAACACAGACTCTGTTGTCCTTGTCGAAGGATATTTGCTAGCTGTGCTGCGCAGGTTTATTTGGGTTTGATGTGGGTAGCCTGTTGCTCCTAATGAAGATATTAAATTACGCTTAACCGTTAGCATGCTCTGCCTCTCTCTTACACACACTCTCTGACTTTGCTACTATATTGCTCTCTTTCTGGCTGTCTGCCTTTGGCAGTGGACTCTCACTCTGTCTCTCTGTCTGGTTGAGGGCATTGCCAGCAGCTTGTGAAGTTGCTTTGGGGGTTGCTTTGCTTTGCTTTCGACTTGGAGGGTGCAAGGAATATGCCACAGGACAAAGGATGTTAGCTACTGTTGTGGCTGTAGTTGTTGTTGTTGTAGTTGTTTTTGTTGTTCTAGCCGCAAGCTGTCGGCGCCGCCTTGTCGACATTTGCGTTACGCTTTCAGTCGCCGTTTGAGTCTCGATTATTACGTTTCTAAAAAACCTATCAGCAAACAGAAAAGCAAACGGTGGAAACTAAAACTAAAAATGAAACTGAAATTGTTTATTTAATTTAAAAAGCGTGGTAACTACAACAAAAACAAAATACTATTCTAAAAGCCAAACGAACTTGAACTGTCGCTGATTTTGTAGTGACAACAACAATAAGCATTAAAATAATGGCTAAAAATCATTTGTCGCCATCTATTTAGCAATTTTTTGTTGTCTTGTTTTGAATATTGACAAATTTGTGAACGCGCAGCCACGATTAAAATCTTTATGTGCCCCCCTCTCGGCCAGCAGCATCAACACAACAATGTAAATATTCAAACTATGCACAGTCTAAAGAGCATTTCAATGTAGTCCGTCTAGTTGCGAGGTTTTTGGAGCGCATTTAAAAATAGTTTCATTTAACATAACAATGTTATAATGTTTTATAACTTGGCCGATTTGCTTGCTGATTGAGATAGTTCAGTGTGAAAATGTTCATAAATTTTACGCACTTTTTTCTTCGTGTTTGTGTGTGTGTGTATATCTAGTTTTTAAAGTTGCCATGACGCTGGTTGTAAATTTAAAATGCAAAGCGCCAGCTGCTTTGGGTGCTGCACCAGTGCTTGTAAAACTGCACATAGTGCTGTTCAACCCGCACGGGTTTTGATAAGACAGCGAATGAAATACGACAGCTGCTGTAGCTGCAGTGACAGTGCTTGTAAAACTGTTAGCGATTGTAGCAGCTGTGTAAAAGTCGCGCGCGTTTTGTGCGCGTTTTTGTTTATGAAGGGAGAACGACTATTTGCGTTATTTTAGATTGTATCAATATTATATTAAATATTTTAAATATAATTTTTGAGCAAAGTTATTAAAATTGTGCACATTTTAAAATTACCTCTCACTTAAGTTGATTTAAAAAAATCGCTCGCGTTTTCCATATTTTCGTGCTCATGATGAATCACAAAATAAACATGTTTCATGCAAATTTAGCAAATCTAATTGAAGTTCGCGTGCCGTAAGCCAATTCAAGGCCTTTCGACAGGATGTTGTCTCCACTTATAGCAAGTGCCACCCCATTTCAATCAGCTTGATGTCAGTTTGACACACCAAGAGTTATGCCCCAGAGATGTGATGACGCTCCCTTTTGACCTTGACATAAATATCTGGTCACAATATCCTTTTTATTGAGGTACCTTGTCATTTGCTTTTCCATTTATAAATATAACACTTTCGATGTCGTCATATTCCTTGAGATTTATATATTTAATATAGGCGCTTGCTGGAATCACAAAAGAAAACAATAACCGCCCACAATTTGTAGGCCAAAACATTTAATAGACTTTGTGTAATACTAGATAGTAGAGCTCATAAAATTCGCTTTTCAAATAAGAGAAGATCGCGATCGAGTGTTGACTAAAAGTTACCCTGTAAAAAGCCTTTTTTCCTTTTTTATAAAGCTATAATTGTTCTCTTAATTGATCTTTAAGCAATTTTCAAGATAGTTTCTGCGAGGTATCTAAAAGTCCACTTTTTTATGCAGTTCTCTTTTCTTTTTGAGTAAAGGGTATAAAAGCACTGCAGAGGCACGTAAAGATTTACGATGTGGCCTAGAGTGAGGGAACGAGGGGCGTCATAACAGGTTGCAGCAGCGGCGACGCATCACAACAATAAACAAATAATGCCGCCAGCATGGGGAACCCCCTTCCAAAGTCCTCACCAGACTTCAGATGAAGAACTTCAGCATCGCACATCGCTGATGAGAATTTTATGTTATTTTTAAAAACACACAAATATGAGATGAATATAGAACTACTTGTGTACCCCCAGTTAGGGATGCGCCGCGCCTCTCTGCTGGGCCTCTGGGTGTTATGTTAGGTGAGCATAAATTATAAAAATATTTCAATGTGTGTCAGATATTGCATGCCCAGGCAGCCCAGGAATGTTGTACTGCGTGTTCTGCATGGTTTTCAACAAATTACCAGAGCTTATTAAGTGTCATCTTATTAATGGACCATCCGATGGTTTTTCTACTCAATTTCGTTGGTTGCACTAATTAAACGACTGTTGATAGGTTCCCCTAATCGGTAGATTGCTCGACCATCGAACGGAACAAAGTTTTAATGTGCGAGCAACATATTTATTAATAGGGATAAATGATAGATGTAAGGCAATTTTGTATATTTAAGAAATATAACTATATTGCAGTAAAATTCTTAGCACTTTGGGGAAAGTAAATAGTGAATTCTTATTTCTGCGAATATCTTTTGTTATGTCAACAAACTGGATCATACAATTATATTCTTTATCACTGGATGTACCTTTTACAAGTTCTTCTTTATTTATTTTCGTATCTTGAGTACAAATGTCCGGTATGACCCAGGTGATAATTTGATAATTGGGTTGTATTAAAGGTTTATACATTTATATGTGTTCATGTTTTATCTGCAATTGCATTTGAGATTGCAATTGCAAAGTACACATTGATATGTTGACATAACTCTTTTCCTGGAACCTCTAATCTAACTTTTAAAGAGGGCGTGTTTACTATCTTATTGTAGTTTACATATACATATATCATATATGATATATGTATCATATGTGTAAACTAAAAACTTGGTAAACGTTAGAACAATCGCTTCTTTTTATATAGGTTAATAAAGCAATGAGTATCATCCCATCCCCACCTGCAACCTAGGCTTTTATCAACTGTAGACTATTAGTGTAGCTTTCATTGTATTGTATTATAAAATATTTGTTGTTAATTATCTTTTTTGTTTTATAAGCTTACATAAGCTTAAACAGCTGACGGAGTTCTTTAGTAGTTTACAGAGTGACTGCTAGTCGTGATCTTCTTCAATTCCAAACTTTGATAAGCCGAGTTTATTTACTTTGTATGGCGCAGCTTTTTGGGCAATGCGAAACCCTTTAAAGGTAGCCACAACGGCAACGTTGACGTTCACTTGTGTGAGAATAATTTGCTGCTTAGGGGCAACCCCACAAAGCCAACGCCTGCTGCGAAAACACGAAGCAACACGATTCGATACGAAGCGACACGACTCGGATCGATTCGATTGTTTGCTTTGCATCGGTCAGAGTGAATTTGCATAGCCAGCGTAACGGACGTCGAAGCCAACGCGCGTCGAAGTCTCGAAGACTCATCGTCTCGTTGAGTTGTTATTATTTTCTTTCTGCGAATAAACGACGCGGCGACGCATTCTATTCCATCTCTCCTTCTTCTAGTCGTGATCATTTTAGAAAAATGAATTTTTAGTTGAAATGATTTTCGTTTTTTGTGTAACTTAAATTTATGAATGGAGAACGCGCTGAGTGAGTTGCCGAATTGCTGCATCATAAATTATGCGTCAAATACCGAAAATATTTCTATTTCAAATGGAAATACCAAATAATTTATCAGAAACTAAGTGGATGAGAGATGGACATTGAAATGTTGAAATTACAGCTGCAAATACATGACGACAAAGTGTAGTGAATGATTCAATTTGAGTGAAGCATTGAAAACTGAATAATACCAAAAAAAAAAATTTGGTTGAAAAAAATTTAAAAATGTTAAAAAGTTAATATAAAGTTTACTGGAATTTAATATTGAAAGAAAAGTTTTTTATTAAAATTTCAAAAAATAAGAAATAAAAATAATAAATAAATTGGGTTATTAAAATATATTGCATATGGAAGCCAAAGTAAAAAAATTAATACAAATTTTCAACGATCTTCAACTTTATTTAAAATATAGTGAAATAACTGACTGATTCTTAAATGTTGGTTCAGATTGCATAAAATAATAAACTATTTTAATTAAAATAATAATAAATAAACTATTCAAGTGTTCAACTAGTCAAGAATATAAGAAACTCAACATGCTTCCATGTCTAAAAATTAAAAAAAGCACGAAATACAATCTATAAGACTGTCAAAGCAATTTTCTAACTCGATCCATAAATAACAAGAAACCAATCATCTGTAAAACGACAATCCACAGAGAACTTTATATACTTAGCATATAGTACTTAAGAGTCTAAGTACTCGAAATATTTCCAACATACTTATTAATGCGACATCTCTCGTCTAACACTTAGCTTGACTCACGGAACGTATTAAATTACCACTTGAAGCAGTCATTGGAAAATGGAAAACAAATAAACTAATTATTAGAATTGAAAGCCATAAAGAATTTATAAATGAAAAATATGAGTACCACGAGAGAAACTCACAACAAGTGCAACATGACGAATGCTGACTGTAGTGACTGTAGTTCCTGCCAAAGATTACAAAGTGCGCGTAATAAGCGAAGTAATGACTTTGCTATAAGTTTAACATTCCCGCACCTCTTGTTGCTGCTGTTGCTTAGCCTCAGTTCGACATTGGCGGCGCCACAAACCTCCTGCATAATGTGCAACAAGGAAGATCTGCAGCCAAGGGAGCCAACGATCAGCGCCAGCTACGAAGAGTTCACTTTCGATCATCAGGTGAAGCGTCAGGATGCGATTCAAGCGTTGCGCGCATACAATGAAAGTAAGTCTCTCACTCTCTGTCTCTCCCACTATTTAGCTAACTAAATGTGATGCTCTCACTTTCGACAGCTCATGAAACACAGAACTCTTGCAACACGAAAATGTGCACGGCGCAAGTCGTGAGATATTGCTTGAGTCCGCAGTTCCTCAACGATCATTGCTGGTGCGAGATGCAGCATTCAGAAGGTGAGTGTGAACTTATGATATTTATGAGTCCAAGCAGCAGCCAAAGTCATAACCACAGCAGCAGCCATCAGCATCAGGCACACATGGCGCTTAACAATAACAAACAAAAAAACGCTCTTTTCTCACAGGTAAACAAACAAGTGGAAAATTGTGGAAATTAGTTGGACAAATGAAAATGAAAATAAAAACGTTGGCGAGTGCCACTAACCCAGTTGCTTGCAACTTGCAGCTTGCAGTCAACAGACGAGCCAAGCCTAAGTAAAGCTTCATTAACCCATTACAGCCAACCATTTTGATGGGCTAATGAGTAGCTGGCACGCAACTTGAACAGTTCCAAGATGATGCAAGCCAAGCACACCGCTAAACTGTTCCATAATTGGGCATCTGCTCATCCCCCTATCTCTCTCCTTTCTCTCTCCCTTTCTCTTCGTCTTCGTCTCTCTGTCTGTCGCTTCATTAGCACGTGGCCATTACGGAAGTGGTTAAATGTTGTGGTCCACATGAATAAACCGCAGCTACGCTCCATTGCATTGATTTGCATACAGCTACAGTTGTCAATCGATTTAATGACTGCACTCTAATTGCAATCATTCGCAGTTCAAATTTACTTTAAATTCTATAATGTCATTTAACTTCAATTTGAAATCAATCTTATTTCATATACTCAATAGTAAAGGCATAAAACTTTTATTCAAATCAGAGTTTTCAATTTAAAAAAAAAAATTGATTTTGCTGCTAAAATTTGATAATACTTTCGTTATAGAACGATATTATTTTAAAATTGTAACTAAAATTATTTGGTTGATATTTTTAAAATCCAGCTAAAGTCAATGCTGGTATTTTTATAAAAAAATTAGTTTGGTTTCTCGTATAGGATAATATAAATTAATTGCTTCAATTGCTTACAATATTTTCATTAAGGCAATAACTGAAACTAATATTCACAGCAACATTTTCGTTTAATTTCGAAAGCAACGCAATCATTAGACCTTCTTTAAGTACGATTTTCTCTACCTTGCAGCTTTCATAGCGTGGCCTCACTGTTATTAAACTCACATTCCAAGTGTCCAAGCGTCAGTTTATAATTCTCCTTGATTTGTTTTGTTCTCTTTGCATTTTATTATCTTTTTTGTTTTTCTGTTCAAATTGTTGTTGCATTGGCTGGCGTCTCTGTTGTGTGTTGCTGGGTTCGGCACTTGGTAGCATTTTCTACACTTGAATGATTTTCTTCAAGGCGTGCACAATTTTCCGTTTCGCATTTTCCAAATGCACTCGAAATACAAATTGCTCTCCGAGTTCAACTAAATGCGCGCATTAAATTTAATTTTCTGTAGTTTTATAGACTCATTTGCGGCGACTGGTGTTTATGGCCACTTTCCGGAGGTTGTCTACAGCGGTGGCTATCCTCAACAAAGCCTTCAATTATACATATATTGCACTCAACAAGTTAATAACTCTTGACATTATTTTGATTGAATACTTGAAAGGAAGAGCCCTACATGTAATCGTATTTGTTGAATGAAATTTGTTGTTGAAGATAAGAATTTAAGACCTTATTTCCTTTCTGTTTCCTGATTGTGAGACCATCATGTAATAGCTAGTAATCTTATAGTTATGAGTAGATAGAATGACAGAAATATTATAAAACTTTTTCAAAAGTGAGGGAAATTATAAAGTGTTATCAATGTTTCTCGAATTGTAAGGACAATAATTTCCACTGTAATGGTGACTATTATTTACTATCATATCTGCGTTAATACTGAAGGGTGTTATAAGAAAGATTAGATAGATGATAGTATAAAATTATTTCGAAAAGTAGAGAAATTTCTAAGGGTTATCAATATTTCGAAATCTTCTCGAACAGTAAGAACAATAATATTTTTAACTGTAATTGTAACAGCTTGTTATGTTAATATTGAGGGGTTTAATACGAAAGATTAACATAGATAAACGACACAGATATTATAAAACTATTTCAAAAGTAAGAGAAATTTCAAAGGGATTATTCATATTTCGAAATCTTTTCGAGCTTTAGTTCTGTTCATACTGTTATAATTAGGATTAGATATTATGACCCAGTTATTATAAAACTATTTCGATAATTTTGAATTTCGGAATCGCTTCAAACAAAGTCGGATAAAGTTAATACTATTATTCAGTACAAAAAAAGTTTTAATTTTATTTATGACTAATATCTTAATACCTTATAGAATCAATTTCAAGATTTACAGGGTATTTTCTAGTCTTATATACTTTTGCTCTATATTTTACTGAACTACAACCCCATGTTGTTCTCCAAATGTCGCCTTATCAGGCGTCGAAAACATTTCGCGCGGTCTTATCAATAAATCTAGCTTGTATTCGCGTCTAACAAAACGATCGACTGTCTTCTCTATAACATGATGTGTAATTCGAGTATATAAATAAATATTTAGGATCGATTGTAGACATATTTTCGCTACTGGCTTTTGATTTTATTTAATATGCAACGCCTCGAGCGATGACAACAACAACAATTTTTATTCATGTTACGTGCCTCTAATAACAATGCTCCCAACACCTGCTTCGATGCGTTGTTGCAACCTGTTCTATAATATGAATGAAAAAATGTCTTGAGTTTCTGGCCACATTGCGGGTGGTTATGGTCTTCTGGCCAAATGTTGTTGTAACGTCTTTTTATTTTGCCATGGTTGTAACGCCATTTGATTATAGTTTTTTGCCAATTAAAATTACCGATAATTTGCATACATATTATTTTTTATATTTCTAATATGATTAACGTCATAGCGTTAGCTTTGTGTGTTGTTTGTGTGTGCCGACATTTGATGAATCACAATACAATGCAATTAATTCGAGGAAGCAAACATTCGACAAGAATTATTTTTCTTCAATTCTCAAATGATTTCTTTAATCAGAAAAAGTTAAAAATAATTGCAAATAGTTTTAATGTGTTGCATTTTGTTTTAATCTTTTGCTGAGCCACTTAAGAAACATTATATTATATATGTTTCAATAAATGCAACATATAAATTATAATTATATCTGTTGCCAATGACGCAATCAATCATTTTCAGTTAACGATTGAAATTTATATTTATTTTTATAAACTTCTATTGTGATCTGTCGATTTGCATGAATATATTGTGGTTTGTTATCACGTCCTCGTCTCGCTTTATGTCAGCTGTCTGTAAAGATTAATAACACAATTGCGAACAGCAAATTGATCTAACATTATTAAATATAGCGCGACTCATGTCGATTGGCATTAAATTTAAAATAATTACATAATTGGCTAAATATTTTTGTGACAGAACAATGAAATCTCTCGTTCAATTTGGGGAAATGTTAATTTATTAAAATGAAACGGGCATCCAACGTTTTTATAAACAAATGTGTAAACAATTTTCTCCAAGTTCGACAACAATATTTAGTCTCAATTTTCTATGGTTTGCTTAAATTATTTGTTGATTTTGGCTCTGCTCTCAATAAACATATTCTATTTTATTGATTTCCGTTTCTACTTAAACTTATTTGAACTGAAACTATAATAATGCTCAAATTTAAGTGTTCAACGCTCATGTTTTATTTGTAGAATATAAAAAGTTTTAAAACAGCATGATGTCAAGGGCGGAAAATAAATTCCAAGTTTGGCGTTTGCAGTTTTCAACGAATCTTTTATGATTGACAGCGACAGCTGATTATATAGAATCATGTTTATTTCCAATTTGTCAGTATGGAATCCCTAGATGCTAGCCAACTTTAAAGACTAAAGCTTGTAGATTCGTACGTGGTGCAATATTCCATTTTTTGGAATAGCGACCCCATAAACTAATTTTTATGAATCCAATGCTGTCCGCATTTATACAAAGAAAGTATCTTAGCTCTATGCACGTAGATACATTTTGAAATACATCTGAAGCATTTGTAAATATGTGAACAAAAGCGAAATTTATTTATTGTTATTACATTTTTCTTATACAAATCTTGACTAAGCGAGTACTTAATGAACATATAAGGAATTCTCGCAGTTCAATAACTGCAACTGACTGCACAATACAGATACAAATGCGAATGCGTATGTTTTGTTAATCGATTTATAGATAGCCATGTGGTTTTATAAATTTGCAAACATCATCCACTCATGTGTACTATATCATTTTGTCTTTGCAGAGGGTGTTCCCTATGTGCCACATGTGTGTTATGTGGGAGAAAAGGTCTATGAACCATCGCTGGGTTCCTGTTTTACGTTTCAGGAGATCAAGGAATGCTGCTGTGCGCCCGTCTTGGTCAAAGAATGTAAGTTAGCTTGGTATATATAATCAGTAATCAATGTTAAATGATGAATCCACTCAACACACACACACACCCTTGCACAGATTAACAATGCGTTGCTAATTTTATAATGTAAACATATTCATATATACTCTCGCACTCAAGGCTGCAAGTTCATCATATCAACACACGCAGCAGCAGCAGGCTAACAAAAAATCGAATCATGATAATTAGATTTAGTTTATAACGCTAATTGGAATTACTCACAACGTTTTTGGTATTCAGCCCACCATCAAATTCCTATACGTGTTGCCTTAAATCATAAATTTAAAGCATAATTAATAGCGTGTATATTATTCTTTCTCGAAATTCACTTGAACAAACAGCTTCTCTCTCGGTCAGGTCAATAAACATAACACTTTGGTCCAGTCGTAAATAAATATGAGTAAAGTTGCTAAATAATTGAACTATTTGGAGGCACATGCTAAGTTTTTACAGTTGCTCATTAAATTGGCAATGGTATCAGCTATCAAACGAAATATTAGCACGAATTGAAGACGTTGATTAAAGTGTGGAAAATTTAAAAACTATTTGGTTATTTGCGTAAGATTGAATTTTAGAATTTGAATGACCGAGATCTTGTTGTAAATTACATAATAAAAATAGCGAATGAATGAATGCGAAATTAGAATTAATTTAAAATAAATTACATTTCTAATATATCTATTTTTTGTCTTTTGCAGGGCGACACATTTCCGGCGCTTTAGTGACGTCACCAAAGATCATGTTAACTTCTTTGTTAGCTGCACTCGCATTGTTAAATTGGCGCTGCAGAAGGCGAAGCGTTTGTTAAAGCTTACAACTTAGGGGCGGGCATTGGGGTGTGCTTTAAGTAAACTTACAGTCTAGTGAATCATAGTCATGAACGACGCATTATTTGAATATAAAAAGTCGAAAAATCAAACTATTCATAAGAGATTTAAGAGATGTATGTATTTAAGAGTTAATAAATATAATATAAATTTTTATATAACTTAAATAGGATTTAATGCTTTTTGAAGTGAGATGAATGCATCTTTCTCATCTATGCATATTGGTTGTACAATTGGTAGTTTACATGCTTTATTTTATTCATTTGTGGTATAGTATTTATATATATATAATTCGCTTAACTAATTGCGGCTGAATCGGCAGCTATCATAATCAGATGTGGCATGCACATAATACAAACAATAATAAACAAAACATGAACAAATTAAAATATGTAATGCCTATACGAAAATGGCAAATATCGTTGCTTGACTCCTAGATAAATATAGTTTGTTGCTTGCTTAAACGTCTAAACACGGTCCACTAAACCTCAAGTTCAGCAAGTCGGTCTTAAGTCTATATGTAGTCTCCCACCTCTCCGTTGGCTGATTGGCTCTACAAGCTGGTTCGGCTATTTAGCGTACGCTGTAAGGCATTCACACACGACAGCACATCCTCATAGTCCTTCGACCATTCACGTAAATTGCGTTCGAGGGTCTCCAGTCGCGTCTGTCCCAGCCGCATTCCTCCATGCTTGATGGCCGCATAACAGGAGCAGGCCAACAACTTGAAGCATTGCCTTCGCACAGCATTGTGTGAATTGCTTTCCCAGTTCGGCGTGCTAGCCACACACTGCCAGGCCATGCTTACATAGTCGACCAGGGCATCCCAGTGCGTTGAATCGTGCAGACGCTTCGCTTGCGTTTGCAGCACACGCTTAAACTCGTTTAGATGTATGGCAGCCTTGGAGTAGGCAGCAGCATCTGTTTTTTTGCACAGTCGCGATGTGGGCAGCGATTTGAATATCAGCCGCTTAGCATAATGCAGCTCCTGCTCCAGCAAACTGCAAAAGACAAATGCGCTAGATGTTATGACAATTTGAGTTGAAAATGTTGCATGACTCACCTGATGTCTGACGTGGGCAATTGTGCGCGTATCTGCTCCTCGGCACTCTGTGTGGCTGTTGGCGTTTCCTGTTTGATATTGCACATGATCAAGTCGATGAGTTGCTGCTGGGACAGACCCTGCAACAGCTCTGGCAGCGGCACATCGCTGTTTGTCTGCGCCACAGGGCGATCATCCATTTTCAGCTTCTTCACAATCGGTGTGCCTGGCCACAGTTGTTGCTTTGTGCTGGTTAGTTTGATGGGTGAATACGTTTCGATGGGTGTCGGTTCCGGTGGTGTGCTGCCCATGGTAAGGCGTTTACGCGGTGAGCTGCGCAGTATCATGCCACTGGTTAATTGCAGATTTTTCGTTGGTGTTCGCTGAAAGGGACTGCGTATTGAGCTGCCGCTGCTGCTACCACCGATGCCAATGCCGACGCCATTGAGCTTGTCCGGCGAGAACGTCGTTGTGAGGCGGCGACGTCCGCGCTGCCGTATGATTAGCTCATCAGGCGAGGGCAACGGCGCAAAAATTAAGTCCTGCTCCTGTCCCACATTCATGTTGTCTACTCGAAGTCCCAGGCCGCCGCCGCCGTTATTTGGTGTATTGACTGTGGCTGCGGGCGTTGGATCATCGGGTGTCCGTCGATTGGCGTTGGTGGGTGTATTCGCCACACGCAGCGCCTCCAGGCGATCCGGTATTTCGGCCAGTGCCATGCGAGTCTGCAGTGTAGGCGTCGTTGTCGTCATTGTTGTTTGGTTTGTTGCCTGCCTGAGTTGAGGTTGCTGTTGTGATTGCTGCTAAAACAAACGCCAAATACGCAGGCTACGCCCTGCGTTCAATGCACACCGTTTGTTGTTTGAAGGTCGCTGGCTGTATTTATTGCAATTTGTACTTGACTCAACCGATTACCTTGCCCGTTGCTAGACTATTTCTATTTTGTTTAGTTTTGTTTGCCAAAATTGCGCCAATTCATATCGCAAGCAGAAATAGGGCTACCAAATACCTGTAGGGTTGCCGCCGCCGAATATTGTCTGCGCATCCATCTGGCAAGCCCACGCCGCCAACACATGCTCAGAACTGTCTGGCAATATCAGCGGTGTAGCCATTTATTTGTGGTAAATAATGCGACCGTTACAAAAAAAGATTCTAGACAACCTTTAATTTGTTTGTGACGAAGTAATTACTTTTTTTAATTTAAAACTATAATTTTTAACATTAAAAATATGCGCTTCGGAAAAATCAAACTGATTTAATAAACAAACAATATGGTATGTTTAGGCCATTTAAACATTAAATAGTACATTATCTCTTTCAAAATGCGGTCACGCTCTTAATCGGTCTTTTACTTAGCCGCTCTTAAACAGAATACATCCGGAACGGCTTGTATTAATTATTGAATTAAATCAGAATTGCTTAAATATAGCAAATTAAAAATTAATAACATACAATGTCATTATGGAGAAAAACAGCGCTGGTCAGCATACAGGATGGCATTTGTGGCTTCGGCTTCGACTGAAATCTGAAGCACTTGAACCACGTGGTTGAAATTGCACATTTGATATGCAGAAACAATGTATTAATAAATTGGAATAAATGTTCGCTACATGATGTTAGTATTTATTTATTACACCCAACTTTATAACACGTATTCGTATTAAATGATGATAATCTCATACCCAATTCAGAGAAATCATGTTGAAATCTATTTAACATGCATCACCATCTGATTTAATAAAGATTCAATTACTTTTACCTATTTGATATGTATTATACTAATTTCAAATATATTCGTTTCAGATATTTCCGGAATCTTTCAAGAACGAACTTGGATGTTTGGTGTGCTCAATAGTAAGTCCATTATAGTACCATAAATACTCAACTAAATATCTATCTCCTGATGATAAAATCATACCAAACGCAGACAAATTATGTTGAAATCTATTTAACATGCATCACCATCTGATTTTACAACCAAACTAAAATTTATACTTTTTTGAAAAGCATAATACTAATTTTGATTTTTTCCCTTTCAGATATGTTTTGGCACATCTTAAAAAAAGAAAATAGTTTGGATTTCTGGATTCTTAAAATGTAAGTCTACTACACTTTAAGTAAGTTAATAAAATTACTTTTTTCTGATGATAAACTCATACCTAACTCAGATAAATTATGTTGAAATCTATTTAACATGCATCACCATCTGATCTTATTAATAAACTACTAGTTGAATTTATTTATAGTGCATTTTTCTATTAATTAATATTTATATTGTAGGAATTTGTGATGGAACCATTTGTCAACAGAAAACTGGAGTCACACTTGCTACAAAAGTAAGATATTTCATTCATTAAGCAGATAATAACTATCTTTCTTCTGATGATAAACTCATACCCAATTCAGAGCAATTATGTTGAAATCTATTTAACATGCATCACCATCTGATTTTGTAAAAAAGCAACAAATTGCGATTGTTTTGGTAGTTTTATACTAATTTTTAAAACTTCTCTTCTAGGTCTCACTAATGTGCTTCTACTATAAATGGGCTTGAAAGTATACGAAGTTCATAAAGCTAAAAAGAAGTGCTTTATTTTTTTTTTTAGAAATTTCCTTTGTTTTCTGATGATAAACTCATACCCAACTCAGATAAATTATGTTGAAATCTATTTAACATGCATCACCATCTGACTCTTTAACAAACTTCTAGTTTTAAATTCAAAAAGAGCATTAAACTAATTTGTTTTTATTTATCTTTCAGGCGCTTTCATGGATGTGACGAATAGTACAATCAATAAAATACATATTTTATAACTAAAATAAACTTATGAACAACTTACAACAACTGTTTAACTCTCGCAACAACACAAGTTCTGTCTTAACAAATCCACAACAGTAAAGGGAGCAAACAAAGGATTCCTCCTTGAGCTGAATGCCGCCAACTGTGGCTGGCATTGAATTCGTGCAGCACATTGCCATAAGCCAACTCCTTGTTGTTGCCCGTCGAGGATCGGATTGAGCTACCGCCGCCTCCTCGGTCAGTGAACTCTCGTTTCTTCTTGAAGCTCTCATAGTACCAGTCCATGCCATCCTTGCGCTCTCCTCCTCGCTTCTCCAAGGGCGTCAACTCGGGCAACGTATCAGTGCGCTTTTGTGCCTGCCTCGAAGTCAGCTGCTGTTCACTGGCAAAGCTCTCATTGTCCGATGCGCTGGGCGTGGTGCGTTGATACTCCTCCGCCGTGGGCTGCGACAGCTGCTGTTGTTGCTGATGTGGCGTATACACCTTGGTGATGGTCGATCGACCACCTGGAGGACGTATAGCAGCACCTCTTGGAGATGTTGTAGTTCTTGCACCATTAGGTGTCGCTTGGTAGTCATCGCTGGCGTCTGTAGTCGACGGTGTCGTCACCCATGAATGGCTTTTGATCTGCGCCTCGTGCTCCTCAGCTGGCGGTATCAAGAGTATAGTCTCGGCTGTGGTTGTTTGCACCAGTTGCGGCGGCGGTCGCAGCAATGTGACGGACTGCGCCTCCAGATCTTCATCATCGTATTGCGAATCCTCTGTTGGCTGTTCGCTGGAAGTGGCGCTGGAGCTGCTTGGCGGTGCCTTTGTGGTAGTTGTAGTTGTAGTCGTTCGCCTTGTGGTTGTGGTTGTGGTTGTGCTGCGCGGCGTGGTCAGCGGTCTGGTGCTCTGCATCACAGGCATCTGTGTGGTCACATCTGGCGTCGTTTCGGTCACATAATACGTGGCTGTCTCGCTGCTCTCGGCGCTTGCCGTCGGCTTGGGACGCGCAGGCAACTGCTCTGGGCGCACAGCAATGGGCACAAAGTGTCGCTCCATGTGTGGCTTGCTGGTAACATTCACCGGCTCGATAAGACCGCGTCGCTGTTGCGGATCATGCACGGGCATAAAGCCGCCCACATGAGCGGGTACAATGGGTCGAAAGCCGCCGCGTTCAATGCTCGCCGGCTCCCGGAATGTTGTGCGAAAGATTCCCGCTGTGGTGACGCCGCCACTCTCATTACTTTGTGCCTCCTCGCCCGAGCTGGTGCTGGACTCCGTCTCCATATAGCGATTGTGTATGCCCGGCGTAAGTTTCTCTTGCTCCTTGTGCTGATGCTGCTGCTGCTCTCGGAGATACTTCTCAAACTCGGCGCTATTCGGCTGATACATGCGCGTCTTCCCGCGTCCCGTGGGCAGATTAATGCTCGCCATGCGATGCGTGGCCGGCATCTGATCATCCGCATCTGTCCGCTGCTTCCGTCCGCGATCCCCAAAGCCAAAGAAGCGACCCAAACTCAGACTGGGTATGGGATAACCAAAGAAGGTGAAGGGTGAACCCGTTCCAGGCGCCGGCTGTGGACGTCGATTGAAGTATTTGGTGTGCAGCAACGTGTTGTTCAGATCTAGATTGCCGCTGGTAGCCGGCACAGGCTTGGGACGCTGGGAGCTGCTCACTACTGCATTGCTGGCATCGGGCACATCGGTGGAGTCCACATACTGATCGTAGAAGTATTCACTTTCACCCACCATGGGTCGTTCGCCCGTCACATCGCATTCATCATTGAAGTCCTCGGGCAGATCGCGTTGAAACACATCGCCATGCTCGTTGAGCAAAGGCAAATGATTGCCCTCAGTGCGTTCGTTGTTCTCGCCACCCTGGAACAACTCCAGACCCATGCACAGACTGCGTTCCATACGCGCCGCACGCAACAAGCGTCCGTCTTGGCATTTGGGACCGGGGTAGGGAAAGTTTGTCTCCTGCAGCCAGACAGAGAGCCACTGCATCTCACAGTTGCAGTCGATTGGATTGCCTGAGGTAAAGGAACGAGAAGTGAGGTATGTAAGAATAGAAAACAAAATTCATTTGGTTCCCCATTTGTTTTACTTACCATCCACATCGAGTATGGCTATGTTGCCTCTCAGGTTCCTAAAAGTGCGTTCTTTGATTGTTCTCAGCTGATTGTTTCGCATGGACAAGACACGCAGTCTGGGCATGGTTTCAAAAGGTGAACCCTGAGAGCGATTGATAGATATTAATATAGAAATAGATACAATAAAATATTAATATATGTAGTTAGGTGATAGAAGATAGATTATGGACAACAGAAGATACATGATATATGATATATAATAAAAAAAAATATATGATTGATGATAGACGATAGGTGATAAAAGTAACTCTAGATAGAAGAACTAGATAGAAGATAAATGATAGATAATAGAAGATAGCAGATAGATGATAGATAATAGACTATATATAATTAACGATAGATCATAAAAGACACATGATAGGCGATAGACGGTAGAAGATACTTTAGAGATGTTAGATAGATATGCCATTACTCCTCCTACATTATTATTGAGCAATAGGCTAGCTTAAATTTCAATCATATTGAAGTTATAGGACATATTCCAAATCCTATTATAATGCTGATGCTTTAATATTGTATTAGAAATTGATATAGATATTCCAAATCTTATTATAATGATACTGATTTAATATTGTTTTAGATACAGATACATTTTCGGTATAAGATACATTTATATTCACTATTTCTGGGACTCACCTGAATACGGCAAATTTGATTGTTGTCCATCTTCAGTTCAACAAGCCAGTTGAGCGCCTTGAGAGGCATTGTGGAGACAAGCTTTACACCATTGGTCGACAGATCTAAGACCTCGAGATTACGCATGCTCCTCAGGCCAGTGTTCTCCATGTTTCTAAAGTGATTGTTCGACAAGTTCAGAAAGACCAAGGAATTCGCATGATGGAAACTTTCTGGCGAGATGTAGCGCAGTTTGTTGTACTGAAAATGTGAGGCAAGCAGCGCTGGCAGCTCCTCAAAGACGTGATCCTTAAGCTCGACCAACTTGTTGTCCGCTAGCACAAACTCTTGCAGCTCTGGAAGACCCTTGAGGGCGCCCGGTTGAACGCTGGCAATCTCGTTGCTGCTCAGATCGAGATACTGCAGCTTGGGCAGATTGCGAAATGTTCCCTGCTGCAGTTCCACGATGAGATTGTTGGACAGTCGCATCTCAACCACATTGCGCCAGGCATTGACGACATCGGCATGGACACGCGAGATCTGATTGTAGCTGAGATCGACGTCACGCAGACTATGCAGATTTCCCAGACCCACAGAGATGTCGAGCAGCGCATTGCCCGACAGATCCAAGTACTCCAAAGAGCGTTGATTATCAAAGGCGGTTGGGGAGATGCTGCGTATAAGATTGCGTGAAAGATCCAACTGCTCCAGTCGACTGTTGTTGGAGAAGAAGTTGTCGGTGATGGACTCCAGCTTATTGGACTGAAGATTGAGATTGCGCAGCTCGGCGAGCGGCAGCAGAGAACGCTCATCCGCCTCTCCGAGCTGATTGTCCTGCAGATGCAGCAGCTCCAGCCGCTGAATGCCAATAAACGAAGTGTCCTCCAGCTGCCGCAACTGATTCTGCGCCAAACTCAGCACACGCAGCTCGGGCGCCGACTGGAAGCCATGACGTGACAGCTGCTCAATGCGATTCTGGCTGAGATCAAGCATGCGCAAATTAGGCAGCTGCAGCGATTTGCTGCCCGCAGCCGGGAGTGATGCAATTCGATTGCCGCGTAATAAGATGCGTTCAACAATCCGGGGTAGACCGCCAATGACGCTGGACAACTGATTATAGCTGGCATCCACCTCAAAGAGACGCTCCAGGTGCAGCAACGTGCCCGGATGCAGTTGGCTCAGTTCATTCGAAGAGATGTTCAGCGTCTCAAGGAGCGGATTGTGACGAAAACTATTCGCGGCCAAATCAATCAGACCATTCTCACTGAGATCGAGACGACGCAGTGAAGGCAAACCCGCCAGCAGCTGTGCATCGACATGTGTGAACTGATTCTGCGCGAGATCGAGACCCTTGAGACCGGGCAGATTCCAGAAGGGCAGCGGCAACTCCGAACTGAGGCTGTTGTTCCTCATGCGCAGCTCACGAAGTGCTGGCATGGCCATCAAAGCATCCCGCTCTATTAGCCTCAGTTGATTGTTGTTCAGATGCAGTTGCTCCAGCGTGCCATGACCACGCAAGGCGCCATAAGGCAGCTCGCTCAACAGATTGTTGCTCATATCGAGGAACCTCAAGGTGGGCAACGCATCGAGCAGTGCATGCAGCGCCTCCACATGGGCAATCTCATTGTTGTAGATGTGAACAGCTTCAACTCCACTTCCCGATGCTTGGAGCAGCGATTCCGGATGTATGCGACGTATGAGATTGTTGTGCAGATGAATGGTCTTCAATTGTGGCGTGCGGAGAAAGGCGCCATATTGTAGCTCGGTGATGCGATTATCGTTTAGATGCAGCTCTGACAGATTGGGAAGATCCACAAAGGAACCATCCTCGATGACAGCAATGATATTATGATCGAGGCGCAGCTTCTTCAGATGCTCCAGATCCTTGACAATGCGTCCAATCATGCCCACATCGCTGATCTGATTATGCGATAGTTTCAGACTCACCAAATTGGGCAAACGAGTCAAAGCACGCAGATGAATCCAATTGAGACCGTTGCGACTGAGATCGAGATTCTTCAGCGAGATCAATCCATCGAAGAGACCCGCTTCGAGGCGCGTTAAGCCCGCTCCACCCGTGATGTGTATGTGCTGCAGCTTGGGCAGATGACGGAAGCTGTGCGAGGAGAGTTCCGTCAGCGATGCACTCTGAACACTCAGATAGGTCAGGCTGAGCAGACCCGAGAAGTCGGGCAGATGCTTCAACTCGTCGCTTTGGATGGTGATGGCCAGCATATTGATCATGCCATTCAAACTCTCGGTGGGGAATGCTGCGCAGCTGTGGCTCCACTATAAAGATCTCCACCAGACTGTTCTCCAGCTCATTCAGCCAGCCATTGGACACACGCTCGATGCTGTTGTACCTAAGCATTAGACGCACAATTTGCAAATTGCCAAAGAAGCGTCCAGGCAGTGCTGGCAATTGATTGTTCTCCAACACCAGCTCATCGATGCGGGTCTTGATATTGCGTTCCACGGACTTGAGACCATCCATGATCTGCGGCAGATTGCTATGCGAGCACCTGTTGCACAGAGTGGGGATTAAGAAGAGTTACACGTATGTTACTTTAAGGTAATCTTACCATATTTGTATCTCCTTGCCTCGCAATGAGCAGCGACATGGCAGTATGGCTTCTGAGGGGGGGACAGCTGTCTGCTCGCACCAACGCTATCCAGGCAGCGTAGAGCAAGAGTAGGGATCGATATAACATTTTGAATAACTTTCAATTCATGCACAAGATTCTCCCAGAAGGGCGCATAGCTGAAAAGTAAGGAAAAGGATATTTATAGGTTGAATAAAGTAAAAATTCTGTAAAACATATTTACCATAAAAGATTATGGTCGATTACCTTACCTTAAATATACTATACTATATATATACTATACTATACTAAAATAGCATACTATACGATTATATACGAGTAGTTAAAATAAGAGAAATATAATTTTAATAAGCCGGGGATCATAATATTTAAAGTATAGACTATCAGAAAAAAGTTATTTTTGCAATTTTTAAATTAGCATTAAAAATAAAAAATTAAATAATCTAAAATAATTGTCTGATGATTTTGATGCATATGTACATATATATAATATATATGTGTGTATAAGGTCATATATATTTATAATACATATATATATGTTTCCTCCTATTTTTAATATTTTCACAATTATTTAAAAATATCCCGAGTTTTCTCGATATTCTTTAATAATGCACTATATACGAGTACTATATACAAAATACTATATTATAGTTCCTGGAATAAAGGTCTACTTTAATTACCTAAATTAGGAAATACTTGCATATAAAATTTGATATATTTATTACTTTTCAGTATTGCGCAGTTATATAAATAGTCTTTACGGAATTATTTTCGAATCTAAGAATTATTTGTTATTTTCCGTTTTTTAAATTGTACTTTGACTGTGAGATAACTTTGCAGGAATACCCTTTATGATATCGCAAAAAGCTGAGTTTCCAACAGCTGCATCAAAATAATTTATATATTTTACAAATCTCTCAATGAATTTTGCTTTAATTTGATAACATTTATCATAATTTATACAATACACAAGACGAAATTTCTTTTTTAATCTTGTGCTAAAATTAATCGAACAAGTTATTTGTTGGCATCAATAGTCAGCTGGCCTCTAATCATAACTAATATTGTATATCTCTTCAAAAATGTACACAAATCATTCTTATTTCACAAAAACAATCGGAAAATATGAATGTAATTCTCAATAGTGGAATATTAAATGCTCTGAATGATCTAATGTGTATATAATTCCTTTTTTAATAAATGGAAATATATTATTTTATTTTTAAAAAGAATAAACAAGTAATATAGTATAAAAAGTAATATAATAATATTTATATAAATATAAAAAATAATATAAATATATTACTTTCAAAAGTAATTATTCTTGAAATATATATTTTAATATTCTCTATACTATACTCTACTTGACTATATACTCATAACTCTAACCAGTTTTCTCACTCGTCATTGCAATACCCTTTGTGAAATTATCGTATAACATTATCTACAGACTTGAGAACTTCAAATTTTCAGTAATAAAATTTTGTCTCGTTGGAACCAAAGTTCCCCGCTGAATCAAAGCTGGAATAATTCGACCCCTCGCCAAATATTTTCAATTTCTACAAATATTCCACTTTGATGGCGAACCCTAAATTAACACTGAAGCTATCTACAGCCGATGGAAATTATCAGCCCCTGGAATAAATCAATAGATAACTTTGGAGTAGACTTGTGCAATTGGAAAGACAGACTGTGAGTATATAAGACAGACTACTCGGCAAATATTATCAGATCCAAGTTGGGTTTTTCCTACAACAGGTTCAACAAGTGTTCGTTCACAATGCGCGTCCTTTTCTGCCTAGTATTGGCATTCGGTCTGGCTGCTGCCGATCAGTACTGTCTCAGCGAGATGACACGCTCGGATGAGCGAATCAGCAAGCATGGCTATCCGAGTGAATCGCACGAGGTGGTGACCGAGGATGGCTATGTGCTCACCCTCTTCCGCATTCCCTACTCCCACAAGCTTGGCGACCAGAACGCGAAGCGTCCTCCGGTCTTGCTTCAGCACGGACTCTTCAGCAATTCCGATTGCTGGCTCACTTCGGGACCGGATCACTCTCTTGCTTATCTGCTCGCCGATGCGGGTTACGATGTCTGGTTGGGCAATGCACGTGGCAACATTTATTCGAGGGCCAACAATCTGATCTCGCTGAACAGTCCCAAGTTCTGGCACTTTGATTGGCATGAGATTGGCACCATTGACATTGCCGCCATGATTGATTACATTTTGGACCAGACGGGCTTCTCCAAGGTGCACTACGCTGGTCACTCGCAGGGCACAACTGTCTACCTGGTCTTGATGTCCGAGCGTCCCGAGTACAATGAGAAGATTGCTTCGGGTCATTTGCTGGCACCTTGTGCCTTCTTCGAGCATGGCAGATCGGCCATCTTCAGGTGGTTGGGTCCCTTGGTGGGCACTCCGGGTGGCATCTGGAATACCGTACTGGTGGACGCTGAACTGATACCGCGAAACAATCTTATCAACCGCATCGTCGACAACAGCTGCGGCACTGGCAGCCCCTTTGATTCCATTTGCAAGAACGGCTTCCTCATGTTCGCCAACGGTGGCTATCAGAACACCAACATTGTGAGTTGTAGAGAAAACCATCTATATAAACTTTCATTTAATATTCCCTCTCTCTTTACTGTCTAGTCCTCCATGCAACAGATGATTGAAACCCATCCGGCTGGCTCATCCAGCAACCAGGGCATTCATTACCTCCAGCTGTGGGCGTCTCACGAGTTCCGTCAATACGATTGGGGCACCAAGAAGAATCGCGAACTTTATGGCCAAGAGCTGCCACCAGACTATGATCTGAGCAAGATCACAGCTCAAACGCATTCTTACTCCAGCCAGAATGATGCTCTCTGCGGTCCTAAGGATGTCGACACTCTTGTCTCGAAGTTTGTCAATCTGGCCGAAGATCATCGCGTGCCCTGGGAAAGCTTCAACCATCTGGACTTTATTGTGGCCAAGAACATGAGGGAATTGGTCAACGATTTGGTTGTCGAGCGTATTAACAAATACGAAAGCCGTTAATTGTGATCTCGATGCAAAAATAAACTCTGAGTGATTATCAATTTACAGTAGAGTTCAACTGACTTATCAGCTTCAAGTCTGGCTACTTAACAGCTGCATTTATTATTGTCTCGACAGTGTGATTAGATAGTAACTGTCTGTGCATTGAGCCAATAGCTTAATTATAAGTGCAATTTATTAGGTGCTTAAACAAATCCCAAATTGATAGCTTGTTTGCGGTGTAGAGCCCTAATAATAGAATTAAAAATTTATTTGCACTGATTTTATTGCATTTGGTATTTGCGAAACATTTTTATGACTTCCTTATTTCTTTGCTTATTAATAGAAAGTGAATTTAAAACGTAATAGTTCTAAAAATTTACATTTATAATTTAATACTTGCAAATCATCAATACGGAAAGTACCGGAGTCATCTTTGACCCCACTAAGGAAATACATATATTCTTGGCCGAGACGATATATTATATGTTAGCGATGTGTATCCGTTCGCACCTAGATCTCAGAGACTATAAAAGATAGATACATAATTTTTTTCAATTTTTTGTCACGTCCACTTCCGCACACGTACTATAATTCGAAAAGAAGAGTTTTAATACCGACAATAATAACTGCAGAATTTATGATTCCTGAAAATTTGGTTGCGATCAGATAAAAGTTGTCGAAGTTATATAAGAAATATTTTTGAATGGAGTCTTTGTTGCTTTGGCTAAACATTTTTTACATGTTATGATTTGTATTCCAAATTTCTAATAGAAAAAGAATTTATAATACAACATAATGCAGAAAATTTAAATTATATACATTCATACAAAGAAATGTTTTAAACGTTTATACATCTTTCTCATAAGGAATGTGAAAACCGGAACAACGCTGCATAGAAGGAAATTCATTTTTATACCCGCTACCCATAGGGTAGAAGGGTATTATAACTTTGTGCCGGCAGGAAATGTATGTAACAGGTAGAAGGAGGCATTTCCGACCCTATAAAGTATATATATTCTTGATCAGCGTTAACAGCCGAGACGATCTAGCCATGTCCGTCTGTCCGTCCGTGTGTGTGTCCGTCTGTCCGTATGAACACCTAGATCTCAGAGACTATAAGAGATAGAGCTAAAAATTTTTTTCGACAGCATTTGTTATGTTTGCACGCAGATCAAGTTTGTTTCAAATTTTTGCCACGCCCACTTCCACCCCCGCAAATCAAAAAAAATCAAATAACAAGCGTAATTTGAAAGCTAGAGTTGCGAACTTACTAGATGCCTACTTACTAGGGGTCCTCGTTGCTTTGGCTGACACTCTGGTATATTGCGATGTTTATGGTATATTTTAAATGGTGTACTACACCGATATACCACATATACCATTTGGTATATTTTTAGTATTTTTGCAGTATATTTGGTATATTTTGAGAATCATACCGCAAAATAAATTGTTTTTATTTAAAATGGGTAGTGGGTATCTCACAGTCGAGTACACTCGACTGTAGCTTTCTTACTTGTTTTATTTATTTTTCTTAAAAATATTAATTTATCTTTTGTCAATTCCCAGCAACCGAGTCAAAATTTCTTTAAGAAAATATTAGAAGTTCTTTATCACTAAAATATTATATAGAATATTATCTGTTTTTAAGCCTACCACAAATTTTGTTATTTATTATTAAAGGAATGCCTATGACAAATGTGAATCATAGCAAGTTTTTAATGGAAGTGTTGATAGCAAAGAGTTAAAAGCATTGTGCAAAAAAATATATAAAAAATTTGAAAATATTATTGATTTTCTAATTCGACAAATAAATATTGCATAGAAATTGTATAACTTTATGATGCCACAAAAGGTAGCATAATAGTTGTTAATTAAATACATTTATAGATGAAATAAAAATATTTCTAGTACGATATACACTTTTCTAGAATTAGATTTACGATCATTGCCTTAATTCCGCAACATTCCAAGCACTTCTTAGGCTTCAACTAGTTCACTCCCAAGCCCATCATTATTTGTACTTGGAGGCGTACGACAGGAAGTTGGACTCGAACTTGTGCAATAACCCAGAGACTTAAAAACAAAGCTCTAAACAGATACATCCACATACGTTTACATCTACTAACTGTAGTCTTTATGCAGCTGCGCAACTTTAATCAAAAAACCAAAAACAGAAAAAAAGAAACTTTTTGCGCCAAGAAGCGTAACATGGCTTTTCAACAAAATTTTGTAATCATTTAACAACAAAAAAAGAAACAACAACGAAACACAGAGGAGTGAAACGATACGAAGAGCTAGCTGCTGGGGTCTATCATAGAGTCTCTATGGATGGAGTGGAGTTGAGTTGGAGTTTAGAGCTAGAGTCTCTCTACGCATGCGCGCGGAGTTTACATCAAACGAACCTTGAAATTATTGTCGTTTTCATCATTGTCTGTAATTTCTTTGAGCTGGCATCCAGCTGCTGCCTCCAATGCAGAGATCTCTGTGTGTGTTTGCCTCGGTGTCTTTGGATTTACACCTGCCGCAACTAAGTGCGACTTGAAGGTCTGCCTTCTTGTGGTTGTTGTTGTTGCTGTTGTGGTTGCTGTTCACTGCGATGTTGGCGACAGTTTCACCAGCCTTCTGGCTTTGCAGTTTGCTCTGATTTCTTTCGAGTCTCTCCTAATTAAATAACTGTTAGTTCTTTCAAAGCGGTTGCAGAAACAAAAAGAGCGCAAAAGATATGTTTGCAGAGATAATCTAAATATTGCTAGAGATTGTGCAGTTAATTATGCCGGAACACCTTCAAAAGGATTGCAGGGAACAGGGACAAAGATTTATCAAAGATTATTTAATAAATTACGCAACCTTTTCTTAAGGGATATTCAGATTTTAATTGATTAATAGTTCAACTCTATGATTCATTGCTTCATTTTCCATTTGATTAACAGTAAATATAATATACATTTTTTTGTCAGTTTAAAGATAAATTTCACTTCTATCTTATGTAATTAAATTTAAATATTGAATTTCATTATAAAATTAAATTTCTATTTTATAGAATTGAACATCATTTCATGGCAGTTTAGTTATAAATTTAATTTTTCTTTTATAAAAATAAATAATGCAATAATTGATTTTTTTTAATGAATCCATTTTTAAAGTATTTTATACATATATCACAATTTCCCCACCTTACTCCACAGCCAGCGTATCCAAAATATCCGTTTTGTGTCACAGTAATTCCTTGTATTTATAATTTAAATTTTCTTTTCTTAATATTTTATATAATTTTTATTTATTTCAGCTAGTTAAAAACTCTGCACAGTTGCTTTGTATAAACTGCACAGCAACTTTAATTTCTCAGCTTCTTTCTCAATATTTCTTTAACTTCACTTTCAAACGCACTTTTGCTTTTGTTGCTTAATTTCTCAGTAATTTAATTAAAACATGCACTAAGCGCGTTTTTAGGAGTCGTTTTAGCCGTTTGCTTTTTCACGAACCGTCGCGATCGGAATGCGCGTTAAAACTGTTTTTTAAAAACGTTATGTGGAGCCATAGAGATTACTCAAGATTTCTATGAATGTTTTGAGCGTTGAACACGTTGAATGGAATGCGGGGGAGTAGAGCAAAGAAGCTAATGCTTCCTGCCTGTGCAATACTGGAGTCGCATTTGGCGCCACACTTGGCTGATTCTCACTCAGACTTGGCTGGCTTACAACGTGTGGATCGCATGTGGATCGCATGTGGTAGCTGAACTGTGACCAAACTGCTTCCAGGGATCGTATTAGACCTGCGGCTTGGTCATGTTGGCTGTCGGGACTGAGGTTGTTTATGCCAAGATTAACTATAAACAGATTGAAATTGCAAGTAAAATTAACGAATTATGTGAGGAAATTGCTGGCTCACAAGCGAAGGCCAACTGCGATTTTGCCATTAAACAGAAGCCCCAAGCTTAGAGCCTTGTCATGTTGTAGAGTGTAGTAATAATTTAAATTAAATTAGTTTAAATGCATCAAAAGCAGTTATTAAGCAGTAGGCATATTAATGATAACTTGTATAAAATTAAGCAAATAGAGCAAAACATATTCGAAGTAGATGTTTAAATTTGCTCATTAATAATGCAAATACATAATTCACTTTATTATCAGTGTTTCATTTAATTAGTTTAATTTAATAGTTTAGTTTTATATACAGATTAAATATATGTGTAAATGCTTTATGCCTTTAATCATGTTTAATGTTTACTAATGTAATGAAACTCGAAATATTAATAGTGATTTGTTACATAATAGAATGTGGAATTAAATTAAATAATTAATAAAAAATTTACGGGTAATTCTCTAGCGAAATTTGTCGCATGAAACAATATTTATGGTAAAATATGACCTGAAAAAAATTTTTTAAAATAAGACAAAGGTTATTTGCAGGTTATTTATCATTATATTTAGAGCCAACACTGATGTAAGGATTTTATTACGATAAAATATATATATGTATTCGTTAATTTTTTCAATTATTTCAATAACAGAAAAATAATTCCAAAATCATTCTCAGCTCTGATTAAAGTACTAATCATGAGCTTCAAGATTCATCTTCGCCAGAGAATTACCCATATATAAAACGTATATATGTATAAGGTTTGTTTTCTAGTTTCTTCTTCATTTAAATCTTAAATCTTTTCTTTTCTTTGGGCTAACTGGTTGTACTGCAATTATTTACAAAAAAAAAAAACTATAATTAAAATAATGATGTCTTTTGCACACATGTAAGTTCCAAATTTTTCACTTCATAATTGAAATACAGTAGATTCCGGTTATAGCGACTTTCAAGGGACCGACGAAAGGAGGAAAATTAATTTTTATTTTATTTTTTTATGGTTTCCATGTTCGTAATAGATTTTTAAGATAAAACAAATTAATTTTTAAACAAAACACAAAAAAAAGGAATAAATTTTATTTAATATCATCAATTTTCCATAATAAATCGTACACCTGCATGTTCCTTAGCATAAGCTAAGGCGTCAGCTAAAACTAACAGAGAGTAGTGAGAATGTAAGAACCTTCGTGTCGCTCCTACGCACACAAGCAAGAGTGCCAATCACTGATAAATGCATACATTTATGACAGCGTCGATTGATACTTAAATTTGTTGGCATTATTTCGCTGTATTTTTGTTTTTCGTCGCAATATCCGGTTGAATTGTGAAAAATCTCGTCGGTATAAGCGGTTTGTCGCACAAATTTCACAAATATTTAAACTATTTATATAAATAAAATACAATAAAAATGTTGCCTAGACATTTAGATTCGACTAATAATAAAATTGGGTCATTTATTTTTAGTTAAGTGAGTGGAATATTTACATTTAATTATGTTTATATAATACTATTTTTTTAAGAGAACTGTATTGAAGCTCCGTTGTGATATTTTATGAGTTTGAGTTATTTGTTTCACTTTCATTTCCTTGCCCGATATCGCACGATATATCGCGATATCAGAGTAGCTCTATGCGCGTCTCACTTTTTGGCTAAATTGAATTAAAGGCCTCATAAATCGCGTGATTCACATCACAATTTTCTTTTATTCATCAACATTTTGTGGTCTCTTTTCGTAGTTACATAAAACGTCGACAGTTTGAGCATCGCTTGGCTGCTCACTGGGGACTGGGAATGGGATTTTGGAACTCTTACTGTTACTACAAACACTTCCCTAATATTATATGTGATTTTTCATTAAAAAGAAAACAAAATAAAACTGTCTTGAGATGGAAAAAAAACAACATTTGTCAGCTGTCTGTTCTGGTTAGTTGTATTTTTAGTTTGTACATAATATTTACTTATTTACTTGATTTTTTCCGAGTTCAAGCAAAACAAATGATCGACGTCAACATTTCCAAGGCTGAAGAACTGACATCAATACATCTAATTCAATTGCAATGGACATCGGGAAGAATGCACCCTGTTTACAGGGCTGATAACCCCGTCTCAGATTGTAAAATTAGTGCAAGTTCAATGCGCTATCTGATGTAAAAGCACACGTTTCTATACCGTGTAATATATGCTGAGGGGTATTTTAATTTATGAGTCTTTTCGATTTATTTTTAAAATATCAACATGACTGTCACTTTTAGTCTAAATCTGTGGCATGCGACAGGAATTTTGTCAACACCAGCTGGTCAATGTTTATAGGGTGTTCTGTCGTCTATCAATTTTTGGAATGTGGCTGCTTTTAATGGAGGTTTTCCATGTGACTGTAGACTATTTACAGACCCTTGCCCAAAGTCTTAATTAGATTTATGTCATTCTAGGTAGTCATAGCCGCAGCTCAAATTAAATTTCATATTCAAGGTTAATTCAATTTCGGCGAATTGACAAAAGTTTTTTTGCGCGACAAACTGTGGAAGAGTGTGCACACATTTCTGGGTATTATTGTTGTAATATTAATACTTTTTACATCTGAATAGAAACGTGTGCGCAACTTGTATATTACGTATACGTATGCGTATTACGTATACGTAATTTGCAACAGTTGAGTATCAAAAAATATTCAAATTTGTATTTTCTAATATTGTTATGGCTCAATACTTATACATAAATATACAATACAATACTTATACATAAAAAAAATACAAATATACTCTACATAAATATTTTTATTTAATGTACTAAATTAAATATGATCTAAAATATTTCAAGAAAAAAATCTCATAAATGTTTAAATTTGTGACTTAACATAAAAATGATAAATAATTGAAAGAATTTACTTTTTTATATCAAATTTTAAATTAAAATTTACCGATTTTGCTTAAATTTTTTAAATGTTAATATATAAAAATAATATATATATAAAATATTTCAATTTGTGACTTAATAAATATAATTAAGAAATTTTACTCTGTTTTTGGTTTTCAATTCAAAATGTTTTCCTTATTATTGTAGATAATAATATTTTTAGGTAATAGGTATTATTATTTATAGTTCCTGTTGCTGTTCTTTCTTAAAGCTTGCTTCGAAAATAGCAATTTAATTTTTATAAATTGTAAATATACATATTTCAGCAATATATTTTAATTTTCAAATACATTTCTTATCAATTAGTAATATCAGAAATAATTTGAACGTTTTTTTACTTCCTTAAAGCTTGCTTTGAAAATATAGCTGTCGACAGGTTTGAGGAAATACCCTGTATAAATATTGCATGTTCAGCGTCGTTGACATAACCACAACACATGGATACATAGTACATAGTTAGATTATGTGCGAGTGTCTGTGTTTGGAGACATGCCCCCTAGAAGGAAACCCGCCTAGTTAAACAATAGACATAACATAACATAGCAGAGCAGAGCAGTTGTTATTGTTGTCAATGGCCAGGCCTCCTCTCGGTGTGGCGTTGCTTTCGCTTTTATTGAATTATAAATGGCAAAATCGAGCAAATCTTTTGCCATGGTGACAACGACAACAACTAATATAACAATAACAACAACTACCTCTCATAATTGTTGAGAGTTTGCCAAGTGCGGTGCCGACAACTAACGAATCTGAATCCGAATGTTCATGCGATATATTCGTGAATACGAATATATATACATATGTGATGAATATAATTTGAGCAGCAGCAACTGCTGCTGCTGCTGCTGCTGGTGAAAATCATTTGCTAACTTTCGAAATCAGTTGAAATCTGTAACTCGTGGCGTGGCGGCGTGTCCGATCCTCTCAAGAAAACAAGCGTACAAAAAATGCTGCGAAAATGCCTGACCACTCTGGTGGCCACCAATCATCGCCAGATGCAGCCGCTGGCACGCTTGATGCATCAGCAACAGGGACTCGTTAGCCGACCACCAAAGATTCTAATCACGGGTCAGTCAACACTCAATCAACGCTGCACGTGTTTGATTCTAACGTGTGTGTGTGTTCTCCTTTTCGGCAGGTGGTCTCGGCCAGCTGGGCATCGAGTGTGCCAAGTTGTTGCGCTCGCAGTACGGCAGTGAAAGTGTCATCCTCTCCGACATTATTAAACCCAGCCAGGCGGTGCTCGAGAATGGTCCATACATCTTTGCCGATATCCTGGACTTTAAGGGACTGCAGAAAATCGTTGTAGATCATCGCGTCGACTGGCTAATACACTTCTCAGCGCTGCTCAGTGCTGTGGGCGAACAAAATGTGCCTCTGGCTGTGAGGTAATCCCTGTCTAGAGAATCTCCTTACATGGCCAAATTAATATTCTACTCTATTTTAGGGTAAACATTGAGGGTGTGCACAATGTCATCGAGCTGGCCAAACAGTATAAGCTGCGCATCTTTGTGCCCAGCACAATCGGTGCCTTTGGGCCCGATAGTCCCCGCAATCCAACACCGAACGTTACGGTATGTTTTCACTTGTTTGTTCGATATTCTTGAATTTGGGTTCGATTCCATTCGCTGCAGATACAAAGGCCCCGCACAATTTATGGCGTTTCCAAGGTGCACGCCGAGCTCATTGGCGAATATTATTATCACAAGTTCGGCTTGGATTTCAGATGTCTACGCTTCCCGGGCGTCATTTCCAGCGATCCCCCAGGCGGCGGCACCACGGGTAAGTTCACACAACAACAACAACAAGTATCTCGCCATGTCAGATACATCTATAGATTGAGATACTTTCACTGAGCTAACTGTGTCGTCGGGGCAAAACGATTTAAGCGGCTTTATTAGAGTCAATTGCTGATAGTTTAATGTAACCGATAGCATGACAATGCAGTTGCAAGTATCTGAGTATCTCTGAGATAAATTTCAACTAGTTTACCTCTCCAGCGTTGTCTTCTCTGCAACTGTGCCACTGATTAAATCATTAAGCTATTTTCATATTCTCTTGGCCGGAAAGCAAGCATGTTCAATTCAATTAAATTTAAATTGTATTAATCTTAAATACATAAGTTCATCGGACAATTTGAGTCATAGTAATTGAATTATTAAATCAAAAAATAAGTCTGAACCCTTAAAATGATGATGATTAAAATTTACAAGGAAGTTAAAGTAAGATTAATGATAGACATTAGATGCATTTATGAAAATCAAACTATTATAATTGTATTACATTTAGTATTTAATTTGATTCTATGATTAATTTGCCTCAAAATAATATATCAATATTTCGATTATGGGATATCATTTATTAATATAGAAAGCTAAGAAAATACCTTTTAATTGTATATTATATTGTTTGTGTTTCGTCACTTCACTAATTAAATTCTGAACTCGACAAAATCATTATTCCAAATCATTATTAGGAAATCATAAGCGCATTAAACTATTACCGTAAAATATTAATTAAATTTTAATATCAAGCCTTTGACTAAATTCGCTAAGTATTACTCAAACTTTGAAGTTTAAGGGCATAAAGTTAAATAATTTTTTTTTTATACCTCTAAGTAAAAATACAAAATTTGGAAAATCGTATAAAATCTTTATCCCTTATACATTTGTTGACCCAATTGAGAACTTAACCAAGCATTTATAGCAACAATAATATATTATATTAAACTTGTGTATATATTGGTTCACAAAATGCTTTTAAATGCTCTTAGTTTTCACATTTAACAATCCTAAATTAATATTCTGTTTAACCTTACATTAACTTTAAACCTAACCTCACAAAATGTATTTTATCTATTCTAGACTATGCTGTTTCGATCTTCCACGATGCCCTGCGTCATGGCAAGCACACCTGCTACCTGAAGCCCGACACTCGCCTGCCAATGATGTACATTGAGGATTGCTTGCGGTGAGTACAAGTGCAATCGTACATAACCTCATTTAAAATAATTCCCTTTGCTTTACAGTGCGCTGTTCGAGTTCATGCGTGCACCCAGCGAGCAACTGAAGCGTCGCGTCTACAACGTCACTGCCATGTCGTTCACACCCGAAGAACTCGTCAACGAACTGAGCAAGCATGTGCCTCATCTGCATGTTGTATATCAACCCGATAGTCGGCAGTTGATTGCCGATTCTTGGCCCCAGGTGTTTGATGATTCCGATGCACGACGCGATTGGAATTGGAAGCACAAGTATGATCTAAACAATCTGGTCGATTTCATGGTCAAGGATGTACAGGAGAATTACATCAATGTGGAGAATGGCAAAGCCACTGTTAGCATTTAAGGCATCGAGCACAACTGGGAAAACCGCATCTAGTATTCCACAGAATCCAATTGCATTTAATCGAAGGCATTTAACATTTATGTACAATTTGTTTATTTTGAAAATAGAAAATATACTATGTACTTGATTTGAATAAAGGACACGTTGACAATTGCAATCCACACAGAAGGAAATTTTCGTTTATTTCAATTTATCTTGGATGATGAAAACACTTTTGAAAATATACAAAATTCATCATTTTCACCGATTTCAATTGTTTAAAAGTATGCAATATTTTTTGATATTTCGAAATATTTAAACCACCAATATGAATATTTCTATGGTTGCTATAAATCAGCTCCTTTGTATAATTTATTTCTTAAATCTTAACTTTTTATTTTTAAATACTTTAAAATATATATTTTTCTTTTTTATGGAATCTTCCTTCTTTTTACCTTTATCTTCCAAAGCGGACCACATTCTCAATTTTTTGTGTCGGTTTTAAAGCTTTATTACACTTCATTCTTTTAAATCTAAGCACCTTTTTTGGGATTCCAATAACAATCCATATATATGTGTTAAGTTTCCGCGACTTAAATGCTACCTTACAACTATGTTATACAATGCATTATGGTTAGGCGAGATACTACTACAATAAGTAGATAAATATATATTTTTGTTTCTGTGTAATATGTATATAGTTAGTACTTCTGTTCGTTAGATATCAAACTCTTCTTCGGGTTCAAGGGAACGACAGAGCGGCAGCGGCTTGTAGTGATGCAGACAACCGCCATGTGTGGCTATATACAAATCGGCTGAGTCAGCCAACAATTTCGTTTCACATTTATCATCTAGTTGTATATCATTTTTGGACAATTGCCTCTGCCGCTGTGGCTGCTGCAGCTGCTGTTCTTGTTCTCGTTCTCGATCTGGGCTGTCTGTAAACGAGCAGAGAGCAAAGAGTTTTCTCTATCAGTTTTATTTTTTGCAATTTTTATTTCTTTTTTCAGGATTTTTAAAATTCCAAATTTAATTTTGATTTCCTTGGCCTTTCACAAAGTGTCTTACATCAATAAGCAGCATTTACATCATCATTTTTAGTTACATTTTGCACATTCAGTTATTTTTGAAATAATTACAATACTTTATGTGAAATACAATTGGATTACAAATATTCGTTGTAGTAATTTTGCTATCGATTAAATCAAATATTAAAAAGCAATTTGTAGACGAGCATCAATCAATAAAATGACAGCAATTAGTTTTACATATTTGAAAAGCAAATTTAAATACAAAAAAGATAAATGTTTCGCTGCTTAGCCAGGAAACCGGAGCTACTCTCAACGTATCCAATTTACAGGGTATTCAACGTGGAGTATAAACAATAAAAGCAATGTTAAGTCAGTATGTTTTGCAACCATCATTGTTGTAATTACAATTGTATTCAGTTGGCTTCAGTTGTGTTGCAAAAGACTTTGTGAAGGGCCTGTTGCCGATTTGGACAGAGTAATGCTTAATGTTAGTTAATATTAGGCTTAACGTAGAGATTGCTTAAGTGTTAGCTTGATTGATTGCAACTTTTAAGTAATTGTATTAATTATATATTTTTATTAAGTACATAAGTGATTCAAAACCGTTTTGTTGCAGCTAGTTGTAATACAATTCAATTTCTCTTCATTTTCGATGAATTTTTTTTTCTTTTTCTTCATTTTTGTACAATGCGGCGATATACAACAATTCACTTCATATATAAATATATATGTATATACATAACTGTGCAGTAATTTACAGTTATATAGTATATATATATTTATTTTTGTATATGTATTATTGATTGATTAATTGATACGTTTGCCATTTAAACGTGGATATTTATAACAATTGCTTTGGCTCATTTCTATTGCTTATTTTTTTTTTGTTGCTTCTTTACACATTACGTATACGCGACGTTGGCACGTCGTCCAAACGTATGCCTAGTGTGATCTGCGTGTTTACATATATTCGTGTGTGTGTGTATGTTTTTGTGTGTATACAGTTTGTGAGTAATATGCAAATTTTTGAGACATATAGAAGAACATGGTACATTATTTTAATATACAGAACAAATTCGGCGGCAAATGGAAATCTTTTGTTGGTACTCTGACAAAGAGAGAGAGACGTGTCGTGTCGGTGAACTGTTGCATGTTGTATATGTATGTGTGTTTTGTACGTCTGTGTGCGTATGCGTTTGAGTAAGTGTGTGTATCTGTGTGTGCCATATACATATATGTATGAATCGCGGACACAAATACACATGGTTTTTATATGCAGGTTTTTTAGATCATATGCGACATCATGCAACGACTCACATCACGGTTAGCGCGATGCAAATGACCTTGATAATGCTGATGTATGCGTGGATGTTCTTGTTGCTGCTGCTGTTGTTGTAGAAGTAGTTGCTGCTGTTGCTGTTGTTGTTGTTGCATCTGCTGTTGCTGCACATCATAGTCATAGTCCATGAGGCAAGCCTGAGTGCCGATCATCTGTGTGGCAGGCATCGAGAAGAAGTCTGCAAGAGTGGAAAGTGCGTTTAAGTAATGTAATTATTTCTTAAAATGAATAAAATATGCGCTAAGATATACAGTACCCTGTAATGTAATTAGAAATTCCCTAAAGAGTATTTACTCGCCATACACGCTCGTTTATCACATCTTTACTTATTACTATTGCATTTATTTTTGTCGATTATTGCCAAATTGCGTTTTTGATTTTGTGTTAATTCCAAAAGCAAATGCTGACGCCAGCGCTGCGTCGCGTCGCTGCCAGCAGCGCTGACAGTGTCCCAATTACCGTTCAATTTATTAATAGCCGGTAATGCAGGCGACACGAAGACAGCGACGCCGACGTCGACGTTGACAGCGCAGTCATCGGTTATCGGTGATTGCGCCGCGCTGTCAGCGATAACACTGACGAACGCTGAGAATTTTTTAGCGGCATAAAAGCGACAGATAAGCAGATAAAATGGCAAATAAGGGTTTAAAACAAATGCAGTAAATTAAAAAAATATTGACTATTTGTCAATGGGGTCGGGAGACTTTGCCATCGGTTACAAATATACCACTTTTATTCTAATACCCTGTGGTAAAGCGTATCGTAAAATGGGGCATGATCAACTACAATATTATTGTAATTTTTCTACAAAACAAATTATTTTATTTTCTATTATTTAAAAAAATCTAAAAACTTTAAATACATTTATTATGAATACAGGGTATTAGCCCGTCGACTACTATTAGTCAAAAAGTTTTACTTGTTTGGTATGAGGTCAGCAAGCGCTAAACGGGAATTTCAAAAAAAAAAAAAAAAAACTGTACCAATAAAATACAGCACACGACTCATTTTAATAATTGCAACGAGTTGCAATTAATATAAACATGACATATAAAATTCAGTCATTTAAGACATGAAACATGTTTGAACTTATAATACATGTTTATTTGATTAGCTCTTGGCGTATTCCAATTGGTCGCATTAGCGATAACAGGAAATGCAACAGGCTTGGCAACTATGTGTGTCGAACAGTTATCGCTTATCGCTGCAGGTTAATAGGTGTTTGCCTTTCTATGAGTTTGTCAAACAAACACAAATAAATAAAAAATAAAATTATATGCATGTGCTTTTTCTTTAGTTTTTTTTGTTCGTGCTGATTAAGATATTTATATACAGCTTTAAGGCTTGCAAATGCCAACAACAAAGCGTTATAAAATTTGTATACGTATAACGTACATAGTATAACAGCTGCTGCAGCAGCAACGCAACTGTACTACAAACTGGACTACAATTAATAATGTGCATGTTTTTTACCAGTTTGCTTTGCTCCTTTACGTTATTACTGTTAAATGAGTAGCATTCACAAACACATGCGCAAGCACTTACATACATGTAATCAGCGTGTGTGCGTGTGAATGTTTACGTTTACCTATTGCTATCCAATAGGCGAGAGTGAGAGGTGTATGTTTACGGTGTTTGTCGTGTTTGCTGTCAACACAGAGATAACAGCAAAGTGCTCCAAATTCTGATAAGGATGACCCAGAAAAAAAGAGAGCACACTGCCAAAATAAAAAAAAACTTGTTACAAAATGCTGCGGCGATTTTGTAACAACATTTACGAAATGCGTGCGGCAATTAAAAATCGTACATTTTTGTTTGTTTGCTGTGCGTGCGGTGTGAAAAAGTCAAGGCCAAGCAACCAAAAAATTACACATTTAGTTTTTAATGTTGGAAATTGTATGCGCATAATTACCGTTACAATACTGTGCGACCAGATCGGCATCATCAAAACGGCATCGCTTGACGGCCGTCAAGTTGTCCATCTCCATGTCCAACTGTTCATGTCCCATTGCAAAGCAGCGTTTCTTGCAGCGCGCAGCCGAAGCAGCGGCAGCAGCTGCGGCAGAGACGCCGTCATCATTTACTTGCATTGCCTGCTGCTGCTGTTGTTGTTGCTGTTGTAAGTTGTTGTTATTGCAGCTGTTGTTGTTGTTGTCCGCGGCTGAAGCCACAGCAGCGGCTTCATTATTTACAATAGCATAGCCATAATAACCATTCGAGGCGGATGCAATGTGAGAGACGACACGTGTATTGAATGGATCCACCACAGTAGAATTGCGCGCCGGCCCAGTTTCGAAATTGACAGCATCAGCGGTTTCGCCATGTGCCCAGCACTCGAAATTTGTCAAAACCATTATTGCGGCAAGCTTGTTGGTGCTATCGTTGTCAGTGGAAATTTACCGAGTATTCTTTTTATATACTACTAACGAGAAAAAAAGCACACGCGAGAATCGAAAAAATAACGAAACGAACGGAACACAAAACAAACGTGTTGTGTATTGAACGACGCTTACTTTTCGACTGTACGTACGCTGTGTTGCCGGCGGCGTATATTCTCCAACTGCAGCGGCCGTTTTCGGTTAATTACCTCAAAATAAGCAAACAAAATGGTGAAATAAATTTAATTAATACGCGCGCGCACACCACACCACAGTACAACACATTGGACGTTAACAACAACAACAAGAGCTTATAACAACAAACGACGCTGACGCCAATGTTAAAAATAAATAATTACACTAAGTGTGGCTGTAAATGGCTTTTCAGTATATATTGTTTTTTTCTGAATATATTATTTGCATGGTTACACTCTAATTGAAGGGCGCAACCATTCAAAATTCCTTTTCAACTAATGTTTTTTTATAAAATGGGAAAAGCCCTCTCTACAAATTTTTAAATTATAAAATTTTCAAACAAATAATTAATTATATAAAAATAAAAAGTAAAAAGAGTAATAACTTCTCGCATATGATGAAGGACTTTCAAGTTTAAAATATACAATATACAAAATCAGTATTTATACTAGGCAGTATATTAATACCAAAAAGTATCCAATACGAAATATTTCAAGTCACCACGATGTATGGCGCTGCCACTTTGTTAAAAATAGTCGATTAGAGGTCGTTGTAAAAAACTACTCGAAGAAACATCTTGTACGTAGTCATTAATGTTTTCACTGCAAACATAGACGGTTTCAAAAATTCAAATTTTTTAAATATGACTTCAAAGGCGGTTTACTTCGTATAAATATATATATATATATAAATAATTTTAAAAACATCACTGCATCGATTTTTCAATCGATGTTTCTCCACCTAGAGATGGATAAGCGATTCGATAACTTAGTCTATCATGTGATTGGCACGAAAAAGGGAATCAGAAAAACAGAGATTATTGTGTTTCTTTATAGAAAACGTTTCTGTTTCAATTGAATTGAAGTTTTATAATTATTCAAATACAACATGAGCAACAAAACGAAAAAGGGCAATGGTAGCGACGGTGGTCAAACCAAAATGTCCAAACAACGTTCACAGGTAAATAAAGGAAAACAAAAAAGTGACCCACATATTTTTGCCGGCTGTGTTTACTAAATTAATAATGACGTTGCACATGTGCATTTTGTAGGACTCGCAGGACTATAGTTCCTTCAAAGTTGTCCTGTTCTACTGCTCGCTGATAGTATTCCTTCCGGTTGTGACGTTCTTTGCGCTAAAGGGATTTGTGCTGGAGCAATTCTTTACCATGTCGGATGTGAAAGTGAACATTGCATCAGCTGTGGGCGCGGTTGGCGCATTGCATGTGGCATTGGGTCTCTACATATATCGGGCATACTTTGGTGGATCGGATTCAAAGGCATCGCAGTCCAAACAGGATTAACCAACACAGGGAGTAACAACTGCAGATGCAGGGGCAACTGCAACAGCGACTGTTAAATATGTAACAATTCCATTTCCAACTGCAACGTTTATGTTTTTGCTTCGTTTATTTGTTCTAAGCTTAGTGACTGTAGCGTTAAGTAAACTAATAATTACAACTACCTACAAGACCATGTTTATTTTCCGCTCTATGTGAGAGTGGAGTGAGTAAAAGTGGCTCCCTCTGCTGTTAAAATTGTAGTACATTTGTTGAACTGTAAATCACACTTCATTACATAAGTTTCGATAAGAAACGAAACAAAAACACGCGCAACATATAATTTCTCCCGGCATCTATCATATAGTGTTTGTCAGTGTTTTGTGTTTGTGAAAAATTATAGAAAATATAAAAACAGAAATGCGCCACTTATTGGGCTGGGGCAGCGCGATTATTCGTAATTCTAGCTGGACGAGTGCTCTACGCAATATTCTGCCAAAGCGTAAGAAGAAAATTTACAACCTAGGCGTTTGCTTTGAGGCCGAAGATGTGGTAAGTACTACAGTACGTTTTTAATTAATATTCACGTTGCTCTATCGCTTCAACTACGTTTAAAGCATACCAATTAGCCACTCTCTTGTTTTCAAACTAACAGCAGTTTTAGTTCCAATAAGAATATGCCGTTGTAAATTGAGAGCAAAAGTTGCGCTGTTAGCTATGGTAGCTGTTAACAGCAACAAGAGAAACAGTCTGTTAAGTGGATGTAGAACAATATGGCAACGCCACAGTTGTTTTCTTTTAGTTGTGTCGGTTTATTGGATGGTTTTTAGTTGTGCTATTTATTAAACAAGCATTTTAGTATTAATATGCTTCTGAAGACTACTGTTTCGTCCAGCAGCATTAAAAATTTTGTATATACTCGCGTATGCGTGGCACGGCGCGAAAAACAAACAGCATCTGCAACCACCTGTGAGAGAACTTAACACAAATAATCCAGCCATAATAAAAAGGCCTATAAAAAATCATAAGAACGTTTAACGTTGTACACGTAGCAAGAAGAGTTTTGTTAGCATGTTGTCGCTTCAGCTGCACAGATTACAACAATATTTATGGCCTTTCTGCCTGCATGTGGCCTTATTAGCCACCTCAGCCAGAGGACAAACAGCTGATTATCTGGTTGGCCGCAAACAGGTAGCAACAACAACAATAGGAATTGAAAATTTGTTTTAACAGCTGTTTAAGTGAACCGTTGTCATTGAACTCTTCTTTCCAGACTGTCTACAATCCAAGTCAGCTGTCAGATGCGCAATTTCTGGAGTATAGCAATCTGTCGGATGGCCAACATTTGCGAGAAGCAGTACAAAATATATTAATACCTCGTGTCGTGGGAACAGCGAATCACAGCATTGTGCGTCAGTATATTGTGAATAGCCTGAGGGATCTGAAGTGGCATGTGGAGCTTAATAGCTTCCACGATAAGGCGCCCATTGTGGGACAATTGCATTTTCACAACATTATCGCCACGCTAAATCCGCAGGCGGAACGTTATCTAGTGCTGGCTTGCCACTATGACAGCAAATATATGCCGGATGTGGAATTTGTCGGTGCCATTGACTCGGCGGTGCCATGTGCCATGCTCCTCAATCTGGCCAAGGTACTGGAGGAGCAGCTGCGACCACTGCAGACGGCCAAGCTGAGTCTGATGTTGCTCTTCTTCGATGGCGAGGAAGCGTTCGAAGAATGGGGTCCAAACGATTCCATTTATGGAGCACGTCATCTGGCCAAACTGTGGGAGAAGCAAGGCAAATTGGATCGCATCGATATGCTGGTGCTGCTCGATTTGTTGGGTGCACCCGATCCGGCGTTCTATAGCTTCTTTAGCAACACGGAGTTATGGTTCATGCGACTCGCAGATCTGGAGCAGCGTTTGGCTGAGAAATCACTACTGGAACGCTATGTGAACAGTGGCGTTAACAACTGGGATCCCACGCGTTACTTTCAGCCGCAGGCGTTGCGCAGCGGTCTAGTGGAAGACGATCATATACCGTTCCTGCGGCGGAATGTGCCTGTGGTGCATTTGATACCGATGCCGTTCCCCAGTGTGTGGCACACACAGCATGATAACGAAAGTGTGATCGATTATGCGACTACAAACAATTTAGCGCTGATTATACGACTCTTTACGCTCGAGTATCTGTTGGGCGCAAAGTAAAAGGCCCCCCCTGCTTAACTAATTCGAAGCCTTATCATATTGACCTGTCTGATACGCGGTACTTATTGTGTACATTGTTTGTATTGTGTATTTTGTGTGTGTGGAACGCAAGCTCTTAATGTGAAATTAACCTTAAATAAATCTACAAATATATTTTAGAAATATTTAGTGACAAATGCTAATTTAAATGTACATAAATATACACCCCAGAGATTGAACTTAAATGTAACATTTATTTGTGTTTTACTTATTTTATGGACATACATATCTTACAAAATAAACACGCATTAAAAACTAGTTAAGCGTCTCATTCAAAAAATGTTAGCTCCCAATTTGTATGGCAAAATACTGCAATGATGCTATAACAAAGCAATTTTGATGCTCTTTAAGTTGCAAATATAAATTCAACATTGCATAGCATAAGTGCAGTAATTAGTTGTGTTAAACTATAACTTATGTTCTAGCTAAAATCGTAGAATCGCTGCCTTAATACTAAGCTGGCTGGGAATGACTTTAAAGCTGTGGACAATTCAACAGCTTTTGTCCTCATTTGTTGTTGTTGCGGGAATCGCTGAGGCGGGAAGCGAGACGCTGGACGGCGACACAGGCAGCGACGAAGACTCCTCTTTGATGGGATTATTCTGCGTTTTCTTTAGCAGCTGTGATACACTTAATTCTTTGGGTTTCTCCACAACAATTGCGCTCAGCTCGGCGCAGGATTTGGTCTTTGGTTGCGTTGGCATTGGACTATCGCTGACCTCACGCAAATCGGAGCGAGAGTCGCGACAGCAAACCTTCTCGGCGCATTCAGCTGCCTGACACTGCATCAGGCATTCCAGCGAAGCAGATGCATTTTTATTCGTAGCCGGGTAGAACTCGGGTTGTATGGTGACTTCTGTGATGCCCTGTTCGTGGAAATAGCCGCGCACCTGCTCAATGATCTTCAGGTAGAGCTTGGGGTTCTGGAACTGAATGTGTATGGTGGCCACATAGCTGTGCGCTGCCAGCTGCCAGATGTGCAGATCGTGATAGCTTATGATTTCCGGAAATTTTCTAACCAGCGTACGTTCAAAGATTTCCAAATCAATGGAGCCGGGTATCGTTTGCAGCAGAATGAGGCAGGATTCTTTCACTGCAAGAAAAGAGCAATTAGATGGGTGTTATACAAATTTAAAACTGTTATACAGCAAGCAAAACAGTCACATAACAACACAATTGTACAATTTACAGCTGTTATGAAAGTGTTATACATTTGTTATACTGTTACATAACTGTTATACATATAGTAAGCAGTTGCATAACAACAAAACTGCCCAGACTGACAGCTGTCATACGAGTGTTATACGACTGTTATACTAATTCAAATTGCAACTTACTGTAAGGATAGCTCAAGGTCACCAGCAACACACATGAGAATATAGATAAAACTGGATCTATAAACTTGGCAGTATGCTCCTCATCCTCGGCCACATAGACAATGGCCGCACACACAATGACAAACAATGTGCTGGACACATCGCGCAGCATCTCGACAGCGCCTTGCCTCCGAGTGGCAAAATAAATGTTGCCACCCTCCGCTTCAAGTTCCTGGCGGAGCTGACGATCATTACGAGATTTGCTCAATGAACGATCTGTGGCCTTCAGAGCCAAATCCGAATGGCTGGACATGGAACGCTCTAGCACCACATTGCCACCAGGTGTCAGATGCAGAAAGCTGCCCTGATGCAACGTATAGCCACCGATCAGCAAATAAGTCAGGCCATTGAGAATGAGACCAACAAAGCCCAACATCATCACGGGAATGGGCAAGTGCATGGTATCCTGGTGATCGATGTGAACCAGCGTCTGCAGTGCCTCAACAACCAGCGAAAAGGACAACGAGGCCAAGATGATGAACACAATCAGCATGGTCAGAATATCAATGCGTGCCCAGCCAAAGGTATTGCGTAGCTTCTGCTCTCGGGACTCGCGCTTCGCCAGCTTCTGCTGTTCCTCTGCCTCGCTCACTGTGAGCACCACGGTGATCTTGTCCTCAGACACACTGTTGTTTTGTATGGGTGCCGCTGGCAGTGAAATTGCCTTTGGTTTTTCATTCTGTTTGCCATGCTGTGGAGACAAGAAGAGATAGAAAATTAGTATTTAATTTGGAATGAAAATTTCAAATCGAAATGAAAATTAATTGACTAACTTTCAAAGAGTTTCTGCAGCAATTCAATTACAAAACTAATGTATAACAGTTTCTGTATAACAGTTTATATCTATGACATTCTGATTTGTATTAGATTTTATAATACAATTACTTAGAAAGTATCTAAGAGTTTAATACAACAATCATTTAGGGAAATTTTTATAATATTCCTATAAGGTGGCACAAAGATATGGTTCAAATGAAATTATTTGATGAATTAAGTGGCCATAGCAATTTAATTTGTTGAATATATGCTAAGTTTTTTTTAGAAATGATAATTTGAATGAAAAATCTCTAAAAAGGTGTAAAATAGCGTCCAATTATAAGAGTAATTTTTGGGAGAAATTTCAAATCTATTTTTATCAAATCCCAATTATTAAACTATAATTTAATGCTTGTAACTGTACTTGTAAATTTATATATTAAAATTATAAGAGTAATTTCTGGAATAATGTCCACTCCAACAATTGCTCAAAATATAGATTCCATCATTTATGAGGTGCTGGCAACAACAATTATAAAATGGGCTGTTCAAAAACCTGTCACCAAATTGTTGGCAACTATTTTAACGCTTGGCTAAACTCAGTCAACAGAGCGTCCATCTGTCTGTCCGTCTGACCATCTCTTCATGCCTCTGACTACATATGAGTATTATATAATATCCCACAACAAAGTGTGGTGGCGTCTCTATGGTGTCTATCTGGCTCAGTGCGTGGTTAGGCTCTGCATTTTTTTGCCATTGTTTCTACGGCTTTCAATCGCAAAACGTGCTTGGCACGCTTGTCCATATCCAGCTTAAAATATGACCAAAATATTCAGAGAGAGACAGAGAGAGAGACTACATGAAATGGCAAAATTTTGGATTCACACAAAACTATTTGTTTATTTGCTTTGATTAATTCATAAGTTTTGCATACATATTAAATGTTAGTTTTCACCTTGGTTTTATGCTATAAATATTATAATAACCAGAAAGTTATTGGTTAACTAGGTCAGGTTATTCACGACTACCGTTAGTATGACAGTTAGTTCTTAAATGATCTTGAATTTCATGTGCATATCACTGAAATCATTATCACGATCCCTGTTGGACACATCTTTATTACGTTGTCAGTCTCTCAACAAGCTTTTAACATTTTGTTGTTATCTCCCATGTTATGAGGATGTAATTAAACTACCATTTGGCAGATAACAAAATTGGCTAACACCACCTACTAACAAATGTTGACGACCATAGACAACTCAGCTCACTTGGTGACAAAGCTGATATCACTCAGCTTGTACAAAAATAAAAGAGCAATTAAAATTTGTAAGAGTAAATTATACTAATCTAATGTGGCCTTTAAATAAAATGTGAAGAAACTTTTGACAAAGCAAGAGAAATGTCTGATAAGCGAGGAGATGCTTAAGTAATCTCTTATTAAGAATGAGATTATTATGAAAATTTTAGATAGTAATGAAGGAGAACGATATATGTACATATATAGTAGATCTTAAGCAGCAACATTTTAAATAGCATACGTGCAAAATTAAATAAAAAATAATAGTAAAGTAGCTTCTACCAAGAATTGTGTGAATAATATTTTAAGTTTTGACAATTCCTATGAAGAACAATTCGAAAAGACTTGAAAACATACTGATAAACAATTTTTAGTAAAACAAAAAAAATTTTAAATAACAAAGCTCTTATGAAGCACAATTTGTAGTGGTAAACAAATTTATGGAAAAAGAAAAAAATCTGCAATTAAAAAGATTTTTGAAAGCCTTTAAAGGTGTACAGATAAAAATAGATATATAACATTATATAATATTAAGATGAAGCGATCGTAAGGTCTAAAGAAAAAGGAAAAAAAGTTCTGTAATATATATGTTCTTAATTGTAGTCTACATTTAAAAGGCCTTTCACAAACATATCCGAAACTCTTTCCAAACTTTTAAAAAACATAAAATATGTTTTTTTAGAAATTATTAAAATGGGTTCAAAAGGTCTAAAGAAAAAGAAAAAACATATGCAACTCGTAGTCTACATCTAAAATGCCTCTTGCAAACACGCCTAATAATTTCTCAAAACTTGTCAAAATTTGAAATATGTGAATTTAAGAATTAAGGGCGAAAGGTCTAAAGAAAAATAATACAAATTTCTGCAATTAATACGTTCTGGGATCTAAATTCCTTTCATAAACACGCTCATTGTTCTCTCAAAACTTGTCAAAATTTGAAATATAAGTTTTCAAGAATTATTAAGATGAAGCATTCGATAGGTATGAAGAAGAATAAAATGTCTGCCTTTTATATATTCTGGCATCTAAATTCCACTTCGTAAACACGCCCAAAACTCTCTCGAAACTTGTCTAAATTTGAAATATGTATAATATGGATTTAGGAATTAAGGATCAAGCGTCCGAAAGTTCTACAGAAAAAGAATAAAATTTCTGCAATTAATACGTTCTGTATGGTAGTCTGGAATCTAAATTCCTCTTCGTAAACACGCCCAAAACTCTCTCGAAACTTGTCAAAGTTTAAAATATGTATCAATATAAATCAAAGTGTGTAACCAAATCAGAGAAGCAGGCAAAACGAAACCAGTTTCCCAAAAGACTTGCTGTGCAATTCAGTTCAATGCACTGCATCTGCATCTGGTTTAAACACTCTGTTGCCTTACCCGATTGAGCTTATCAAAGTTTCGCAAATCGGCAGATCGCAAAAAAGTCAAAAATACTTGTTACTTCCCCATTGGAAGAAAAAAGATGTTGATCCACTTACCTTAATTGTTAATATGCAACCGGAGAGTGCCAAAATGTTGCACAACATGTGATAGGAAGCCATTAGGAGAGTGAGAGCATGCGTCAAATGGCTGAAGACCAGCTGGATGATTAAATAGCACACGGATAATACCAATACCACATAGAGTGGCATCGGTTGACACCGTTGTAAAACGTCTTTGATGGGCATCTTAACATACACTTCAATTATTGTTCACTGCAAACAAAGTAATGTAAACGAATTTCAATGAGCCTGCTGACAGTTTGTGAATTAGTTGCTTAAATAAAATATAATATCAAGTTACTCGACTGAGTTGCAATTGTATTCGCAGTGACACGGAAATTCAATTGCCCGTCGAACTGGACCAATTTATTGATCCTATCAATTTGCAAAAAAAAAAAGGTGTTTGTAATTAGCATTGTGTTGATTGACGCCATAATTAAGATGCTATCGCCGTCTATAATTAATTCTCTGTCAAGTTTAAATGGAAGGTCAGTAGGCTTCAAATACGCAGAAGAAATCATTGGATCTTTAAATATTATATAGCATATTACATAGCACGATTTTTCGCATTCATATTATATTCTTTGGCGGGGTAACAAAAGTTCCATAAATAACTAGAATTATTCCTTTTCGATCAATATACCAAACCAAATAAATTAAAAAAGAACTGAAAAATCTAAACTTTTTTTTTAAATATAATATAAAAATAAACAGTACTGAAGAATCTTAAACATGTTTTGAAATATAATAACAAAAAATTAATCGAAAGTTTCAAATAACTGAATAAAAATTAGATTAAAATTAAATTATTGTATGTTAATTGCTAAAGTGGAAGTTTAAGAAAATGTATTCAGAAGTGTGTTAGTAAAATCTTTACACCTAACATTTACATAAAGTTAACATTAAACATTTCCATTCTTACCGAAACGAATTCTTTTTGTAAATCTAATTCTTTTGGTGTATTATATAATTAGTAGTAGTATTATTATTATTATTAGAAAGTAGTATGTACAACTTGTAAAACAGTGAAGACCCCACACAACATAAGTTTCAGTAGTACTATCCACAACTAGAACAATTTACACTCTATTCCCAAAAATGTTCCACGCACTTTACCCAAAAATAGTTTTACTGAATCTGTGTCAAGTTCAAGTGTCTAATGAACCGCGTATTCCCACATATGGTCTGGTAAGTGCAACACATGTCGAACATTTGCGTGTGCATATGGCAATCATAAGCCCTAGGTAGACCAGGTATGGTCAGGTGAGCAGAAGCGCCGCCCGAGCAGCTGTTCATCGATACAGAGAGGTGGGTTGGCCTTTCGGCCTGGCCTGTCTGCCTGACTACTTGGCCTGCCTGGCATGCAAATGAAGATGCTTAAATGTTTAAATCCAAAACAACTACTCGTCCGACATTGACGTAACATTACGTGACGATTGGCTGAGGGGGGAGGGCGGACACAGTTTGCTGGGTTTGCCATCAAGGTTAGCCCTTTTACAGCTGGACTCGACGATGACACGTTCGTTACATTCGATTTTAATTGATCGGATAAACCATGAAAAGCGATCGTTAAGATATGCTACAAATGATGTGCCTACATATTTATAGGGCAATTATAAAATAATAGTGCTTAATGTGTTATCGGGTCAAATGTATCTGGCGTTGACAAGTCTAGACAAGACTTAAGGCCTATAAGCTATGGTCAAAGTTCTGTCGATAACTTTCTACAAGTAAGGCACTTAGTTGCAAGAATGTTACTAATATTAGTAATAGAAAAATTAATCGCAAAATACCAATATAATCAGTAGCTTTATTGTGGAGGTTCACTGGAAAGTTCTAAAAGAATTTCAGTTTCAGATCTTAACTTGTGCCCCAAATTTGTTGAATTAGTGAATTACGTCGAAGTTTCTGGGAATAAAGTGATATTTATAGTTCTGAGCTCAGTATGGAAATATGTCATACTACTAGCCCACATTTGCTGACGTCTTGAGATCAATATCTTCCCCCCAATTAGGCATTCAGAACAGCACAATATATGCAAGCCTATATCAACGTAATAGATCAGATCAGAACCTCTCCTAGAGCCAGCAATTAGCTTCAATAGCAAAAGGTGCTCTTTGCATTTTAAATACGCCACGTGGGATTCTTTCTCAATATCAAATATCAAAACCGTAAATCGATAACTATTATCCCATCCCAAAAACAAAAAAAAAAACAAAAAAGAAAAACAACAACAGGTGTAAGCTAATAAAATTGCTATCGAGCAACAAGTTGACATGTGTCGTCGTGCCCCCCAAACCTCTCAATCGGGGTTGAGTATCGTCTGCTTTTGCCAGATGCTAAACGTTCATTTCCTCAATTAGATTTCATTTTCATTGAATTAAGCGCAGGTTGCGGGTGGCGGGGAGTATTGTGCTAAACTGTAGCGTTGGAGTGGGTTCCATGGCACGATAACAAAGGCACTCGCTAAACATATAGTTCAATTAGTCAGCTCCCAGAGAGACGTAATACTAGTAGCCAAGTGAATCTGTTATACAAGTGAATGATACGCTTGAATGGAGCGAATTGATTTCTTGAAGGTTCAGTTCACTGACATTTCACAGCTTGGGAACATCATCTTTTGAACTCGTTTACAAATTTGTTCGTACTAATTGCAATAATTCGGTTAAGAATTTATGAAAGTTCGGTAAGATATAGAAATTTTGCTAAAAATATAACTTTATTAGGAGTCAAATTGAATTAGGTTTTATAGAACCGTCTCCCGGATAAGTCTTAAAACTTTATACATATTTATGAAATTGGAACAAACTCATTTCGAACTGAATATCGCAATAGAATGATCAGCTGAAAATTAATGTTTAGGTTCTACTCCACCAAATAAATTCGCATAATGCTCGATAGCTGAGCTCTCTCTATTATATTTTTTTGTATAATTATTTGTAGCGTTTTGTTCTATTTCTCTTCAATCGGCAACTTTCCCACTCAGTCTCTCTGACAGTTATTAGTAATCAGTGGGGCGTATTAAACGTTTCTAACTCTGCACAGCAACACGAAACTTTTCACCACAGAGCGAGATAGGCATAGAGAATATATTTATATATTGATAGAGATAGCGATAGCTGTTATCAGCAGACAGTGTGGCCCTGCTTAGCACAGATAATAACTATTAATTGCAAACGAATTGCGAAAATATTGTAAATATTACCAGGTAATGCCACTAATTTGATTCGAACTAAAGCAGCGCACGTGTCGTGACACGAACGAACATGCAACGATAGCTTATCGCTGGTAAATATCGTATATGTATATGTTTCGAACGTGTCGCATCATGTTCTGTCAGGTCGAATACAAAGTGTTTGGTAGAATTTCAAAATCACCTAACGATACCCATCGTAAATTCCAGTAGCGTGGGCTGCACTCGACCTTGTTGACGTGTTGAAAATGGTCAAAATTCCCGACGAATACGATATTAACTCTTGGGAGGGGTTGGGGTAGGGAGGTAGGGTCATTTGTACAATTAAGTGTCTGTATATAAACAAACGGGCAGGGACCGACATTTCAAAATTTTCAAATCAAATAAAAATCAAATTGTTTTTATTTCGCTTTTTTCGATTTTGGATTTTGGTTTTTTGCCAGTGCGAAAAAATTGAAAATTTGTATTCAAGCCCCGACGTTGCCTTTGGAGTTGATGTCCAAAAAGATAAACAAACAAAGAATCAAAACCGACGTACGCAAAAAATGTAAATATTTATAAATAAAGAAAAATGTCGTTGAGCCGAAAATGATATGCGTTGAATTTATAAACTGATGGATACAACGAGTCGTTTTTATCGATCAAATTGACAAGTGAAGTGCCAATGTAACATATGTTAATTTTAAATTACACTTTAAGGATCTACGCATTTGAATTATTAAGAATGAGCGAACAAAGATAAAGTTAATCTATATGCGATTGTATAAAATGAATATACCTGAGAATCGAAAGTTTTTAATCTGATTTCTCTTAATTCTAAATAGAATCAAAACGTCAAAGAAAACACGTATATTTCAAGAAAGTCTTTAACTGGTTTCAATATTTCTAAACAAATAAGCAGAAGTAAAAAAAAACCTGTACCATAAATTTTATATTTGAATTTTTACAAATTTGTTCAAATGTTTATGACACACGTCACTAAACTCTTAAATTACTATGCTAAGTACTAAAATGATGATTTAGAGTGATGATTTATGGCTTCAGAGATTGTAATATCAACAGTAATATTTGAAATACGTTTGTAACGTATTCAATATTCTTATTTCCTGAACCCACACTTAACCCGAAATCAAGTATTTGAACTTTCCCAGAAATCATTAATCACATAACATAATAAACAATTCTTATATAACTACTGCACCTGTCAGGTTGTTAAACACTTTTTAAATGCAATTTGTTCGAGCGACGTGATATCTGCGCCTTTATCAATAAAAAAATAAGATAGCCCAACAACAAAGTCCTTCAAACACTTTCTCCAATAAATAACAACTTTAGCTTTAACAACAATCAACTATATAAGAATAATGTAATTGAAAGTTAACAATGGAATCGTCTGTAATAATGGAGAGGGGACCCCTATTAAATACATAAAAAAAAATACACTTAATGAGACGCCGAACAAATTGTGAGTAAGGTTTTTTTCAATTTTTCTAAAGAGAATTAAAATAAATGAAAAAAATTACAATAATAACAATAACAAATACTAGTTAAATGTTTACTTGGAGTTATTTCAAGGCCCGTTTCACAATTTGCATACAATTTGTTGTTGATATTTTCGTTCTGTTTTCTTGTCCGAATTAGCATTAATTTTTTGATTTATTTTTTTGGGAACTCTATTTAAATATACTATACTGAGTATTTTTGATACCAAGCGCCCAAATAATCACTTGCTAAATGATGCCATTCATTTTTTGTTATTTATACATATATTTCTCTGCTAACGAATCACTTGACTTTTTGCGATATCATAGTATCCCAAATGGAATATTTTAGCAGCCGGTTTTCGAGCCCCCTAGACTTGTGATCGGTCTTATCAAACTTGACGGACTTTCTTTGTAGTCATGTTGTTGCTTAGTTTTGGCGGGTCTAAAATAAAATGTATCGTTTGCTCCAAATTTATAAACAAAGTAATCACAGCGTCGACAATGCTTGACGTAAAAATAGAAACGCGCGTGTGGAAAAGATTTAATTTGTTGGCATAAGTATATTAAATTTGATACGTACAAATATTAATTTCTATTTTTAGTAGCACACCGCACACAGTTGACTAGACCACAAACCACATTCGAAATTTGCGTTGAACTTATAATTTTATTTGCACCGTTAACACAATTATTTCTTTTATTTAGGAATTCAAATTTGTTTTTCGGGCGTTAATTTTCACACACACGCGGCGGCGACACCTGTCGGCAGTTACTTGCAATGCGACCAAACGATGTTAACGGCTGCGCGGCTCAAACTCTAATGAAACGCAGCAAGCGGCGTTCGGCATCAAAAGCAACACAACAGATCAAGGCGCAACAACAACGACAATGATAATGCCATGGAAAGCACAAATGTACAAGTAATAAATACACACACACAGCAGGCAGGCATGCGAATTGAAAGTGAGAGCAGGCAGTGAGCGAAATGTATGTCTGAGAGTGGGAGTGCGAATGTGAGTGAGAGAGAGATAGAGAGAGCACACGCTTCTATGGGGGTGTTAAGTGCACAGTGCGTGCGTTAGGTAGACTGTCATTATCAGTGGGTGGAATGAAGAAGGAGAGAGTCTAAAAGAGCGAAGGGGACAGATCTAGAGCGTGTGCGGGTTGTGTGCGCGTTTGCCAAAAATTATGCTGTCTGATGTTTTCGGCGTTTTGGGTTTATACGTGACGCCTATCGTGATTATAATAATAAAATGTATGAACTGCAGCAGTTAGGTGGACTCATCAACTTGACACATATGCTAATAATAGTAATCACTGTAGCGAACAACTGTCATTATCATTTAATATTTTGGTTTGTTAACTTCACGCACACACTATATTTTTGTTGGCAGGAGCGCATTTGATTTATGGCGCCGGAGCGCTAGATGTTTACCTCAAATATTCCAGCTTGGTTGGTTTATTGTGATTCTTATCGGCTTTTCACTGTCGATAAGGGCATTGTTTTCGTTTTTCGTAGATATACACACAAAACAATTAAGTTTCCAAGCGTTTATTTATAAACCACCGACTTTGTGATATTTTACGATTTTAGCTTCTTTCGTCTGCGGCAGGTAAACGGCAACTGTTTATTGTATAGTGTAGAAATAATTTGTTCTTGCAGAGACCATGACGAAGCCGGTTGCAAATGCATTTCTCACACTCATTAATTGTAGCAATTGGTCAGCAACAACGGAGTGACGACTACAACTAACAATTTTTATAAATAAACGTTTTTATAATACAACCGTTAGCTACTTTAACGCGCCAAAACTAAACTCCGTTACCCTAGTTTACTGATCTGGCAGCGCTTTACGACTATGAAATGAATTAATTATATCCCTAGGCAATATATAATAGGCCATACATCTTTTATAGCCAAATAAATAAGCTTAATTGGTCATATCCTTGTGTCTATATTATGTAGAAAAAAATTAATTATGGAGTTTGACAAAAGTCACTTGTTTAAGCTTACTATTCATAAAACTGTACAGTTTTATCTTAATTTTAAAAAGTCTCATACCAAAAAAATACCAAAAATTGTTTTTCATTCATTGAACAGCTGATACGAAAAGTGTTCTGCGAGCATACTTAAAATTATTATTCGTGTAAATTGTTGATTATAAATGCTATCGACAATATTTCAATTGTTCAGGTATATAAAATTATTATTTTATCTACAATCTTTCATTTGACAACTTTTTAGGAAAATTTATAAGCGTGGCCAAGCTAATATTTTGTATATTCGCATATGAGCTGTAGTTTTGGTATATTTCAAAATCTTCGGCCACACAGCTGGCATATCGAGGCTGTGTTTTCGTTCTCCCCGACCACCACCAGACTGAAATATCTGTGTGGAAAAATATTAAAAACAATTACAAATAGTGAACTTACCTCGTTGGTGGAACGTGCGCCGCAACAATATGGCTGCCATAGTACTGACTAGGAACATGCAGCTGGCAAGTAAGTTCGTTCAGACCATTGCAGCCACCTCAAAAAAGGTGGCCCGCAAAAATTATGTAATGTTCGCTTGCAGTTTCATTTGATCTCCATTAATTTCCATGATGAATTGTAGAGCACCATAGCAGCGGTGTCATCGGCGTACTGTGCATGCGCGGCTACGCTGCCGCAGCACCAGATGCGGACGCGCCACGTCCACTGAAGACAACCAATCTGTCGGCAATGAAGCGCGGTACCGGTGGACGCAGCAGTTTTAATGGCATTGTGGCCACTGTGTTTGGAGCCACCGGCTTTGTGGGACGTTATGTGTGCAATAAGCTGGGCAAGCAGGGCACTCAATTGATATTGCCTTATCGTGGCGATGACTCCGAAGTGATTCGCTTGAAGGTTGTCGGTGATTTGGGTCAAGTGCTCTTCCATTTTTACAATTTGGAGGATCCACGCTCAATTCGTGAGGCCGTCAAACACTCTAATGTTGTTATCAATCTGGTTGGACGTGACTATGAGACGAAGAACTTCAAATTCAAGGATGTGAATGTGAATGGCGCTGCACGTTTGGCCAGGTGAGCAAGACCTAATTAATACAACTAGGCTAAACTAATGTAAGCATTGTTTTAGCATTTGCCGTGATGCAGGAGTGGAGCGCTTCATCCATGTGTCCTCCCTGAATGTGGAAGCAAACCCCAAGCCGGTTTACGTTTCTGGCGGCAGCCAATGGCTGAAGACCAAATACGAGGGTGAGCTGCAGGTGCGCGATGCCTTCCCCAATGCCACAATCATTCGGCCAGCCGATATCTATGGCTCCGAGGATCGCTTCTTGCGCTACTACGCACACATCTGGCGTCGTCAGTTCCGCTCCATGCCGCTGTGGCGCAACGGAGAAGCAACTGTGAAACAGCCTGTTTTTGTTTCGGATGTGGCACAGGCTATTGTCAATGCTGCTAAGGATCCCGACAGTGCTGGTCGCATCTATCAGGCTGTGGGGTGAGCGAGAGTAGAATATATCATTAGTTTTTGATTTTATCAATTCCCTTTCAGTCCTAAGCGTTATCAGCTGAGCGAACTCGTCGATTGGTTCCATCGTCTGATGCGTAAGGATCAGAAACGTTGGGGTTACCAGCGCTACGATTTGCGTTACGATCCCACCTTCATGCTCAAGGTGAAGTTCACTAATCTGATCTGTCCAGGAGCCCCAATTGGTGGTCTGTCTGTGGATCGTGTGGAGCGTGAATACATCACCGATAAGGTTCTGCCTGGTGTGCCGACGCTGGAGGATTTGGGTGTGCAGCTAACGAATATGGAGGATCAAGTGCCATGGGAGTTGCGTCCATATCGTGCGGCCTTGTACTATGATGCGGAATTGGGTGAATTTGAGACGCCGCCGCCACCAAAAACGATTGAATCACGCGACGAGCAGCGTTTGTTTGCTTAAACGATGTTGTTGCTATTTGTGGGAACTTCTTAGTGCGTTTATCACTTTAAATAAAATGTCTGATAATTAAAACAACAACAAACACAAAGTTAATTACCTTAAAAATCTGTTATTTATTTGGAATAGTTTTGGGCAGTAAGCTAGCTTAACTGCGCATTGTTTACAACACTGCCAACAATCGGCAGCGGCAACGTCGTTATGCAATACTTAGAGTCGAGTGTTGCCATATCGTGTTATTTTGACGACGCAACCCTAGACAAAAAAACCAAAACAAAGGCACATTTCGGCAGATGCAGGCAACACTTGCAAACATTTTTGAGGTAATTCTTATTTCCTAGCGGCAAAAGCTTTTGCAGTTTTCCTTCAACCTTACGCCTGTGCAAGCAAGCTGTGTGTGACACGGAAAATTTGCACGGCCAAAGCGCCGGAAAATTCGATTTCAGAAGTGTCAACTTCTTTTATTCTTTCTCTTAAGTGAAAAGAAAAAGTGCACGCGTTCGGTACAAAAACGCTATTTGTATATGTGTGAAGTGCAATTTTAAAGTGTGTGTGTGTGCATGTGTGTTTGTGAATTGCTGCGCGCTAACACAAAAAAAATGGCAAGTGCAAGTGCAGCATAATTATGAAAGCTGAATATACACAAGAAGCGTCATCGTCGTCTAATGTGTATAATAAGTGTAGTGACAAATCAAATTTATTATTATTTTTATTAGCTAATACAGCAAACAACAACAAGAATAAATTTGCATTCTACGAATTTGAAATTGAAATCGAAGTGAGCCGCATCAATTTCATAACAGATAAATCGATCAAAGCGCCAACGCCAACGTCAGCGTCAGCAGCGTCCCACCAATACAACGAAAGCCCTGGGCAAACGAAAGTCTCGTCGTCGTTTAGTGCGGGGGCGTCGGGTGTTACGGTAGGTGTTGTAACGGCGCAAATCATCTGGTGGGCTGAGCAGCAGAGGGCCGTCATCGTCAGCATCAGCTGTGACGCCTGCAGGAAAAGTAACGGTATCAAAAAGCTCTGCACGCGCAGACAGCAAAGCGCAAGTCAACAGCGACAGCAACAACAAAGTCCAAAGCAGCAGCAGCATAATAATTATCAACAGCAGCAGCATCTTCATCATCATCATCGTCATAATAAATTACGTTATTGTGTGCGCAGCAAAAGCCTCGCGCTATTCTTAGACTATTTGCGCGAATTTGTTTCCGGCAGCGGCGGCTACGTCAAAGACCACGCCCACGATCAAGAGCAACAAAAATCAACGCCTTCAGCAGCTCATCGTCGTCTGCAGTTGCAGTCGCTGCCTGCGTCGGCGTCGCTGCTGCAAAGTAAAACAGCTAGTAGAAACACAAACGTCAACGCTTGCAACGGTTTCGAGTATAAAACCAAAATTTATGCTTTATATCGTCACGTCCAGATTAGTGGCACGTCGGGTCAAGTGCAACAGCAACAGCAGCTGAAAGTCGCTGCAATACAATTGCGCTTCCTCAAAATGCTGCTTGCCGCTGCTGCCACCGCCGGCGCTGGCGCCGCTGCTAACGCAAGTAATCAAATTGGGTCCGCAGCAGCAGTGCTGCCACCATCGTCGACTGCGCTGCCGGCTACTGCGCTGCTGCAGGATCACAACCATCAGTTGACCATCAACAACTGTTCACAGTCGCCGCAGCCGGGCGAGCGCATTTCGTCAGGTGAGTGCAAAAGAGAAGAACAACAATGACGAAAGCTCGACTTTCATATACCCGCTACTCAATAATTCCAATTAGCAATTACAGTTGTTTACAAAGCAGGTGTTACAAGACCACTCTGTTAACAGAAACTATAAATGTCATATAACTGCGCTGTTAAATTTACGTCATTAAAATTCATTTGACGTTATGCCAAAATTTATGACTAAATAATATATTTACGACTCGATTAGGCGATGCTAATTTCCAAAACACTTGATCTGCGGGCAATTATAAGATATAGGTCAACAGCTGCAGACGGTAATCAAGAATATATATGACGTTGTATAATACTCCTTCTGCCTGTTAAATACATAGTTATATTTACTGATGGCATTAAATACCCTTTTCTGTGTAGAAACAGCGGGTATAAAAAGAGACAACGCTTTCAATTGAAGCTTTTTTCTAATAACTCTCTTCGTTCTCACGCTCTCTCTCCCACTCTCAATTACTGTGTAACGGATTGCAGCACCATGCTACTCTCTCGAGTTCGTTGCCGTCGTCTGTTTATTTTGGTTTTGTACGGCATTTTCATGTTATATTTTTATTTATACTTTTTATACATCAACACATATCTAGATATCTAACTTATCTATACATATGTTGTGCACAAGCTCTTCAAAGTTTGTTGACTCTTACGTAACATAGATACATACATACATACATACATATGTGGATTGTGTTTGTTTAGCCTTCGCCTTGGCCATTAAACGTTTATGCCAAATCTTAATTTATTAGCCACAATTGCAGTGCTTTAAATAGTCAACACGAATCATAACATTTTTTTGTCTACACAGCGTCAAACAAATTTCTTAGAAGATTTCATGCAGAAATTTAACGGTCACCGAAATTTTCCATTGCGGCGCGTCGTCTGCCTGCTGCCAAAGCAAAATGCTGAGAATACGAATAAACAAGTGAAAACGAAAACAGAAAAAGCCCAGGAATAGTGCACGATATAAGCAAACACGTGCAGTCACTAAAACACATTTACACACACACAGAGATACATACTCAAAAGTTAAAAAGAGAGACTGTGAGGCGACGTATAAATATTGCTTAATCCTATACTTTGTAGCGAAGCTGAAACAGGACAGGGTTGGGCCCGAAATTTCTTGGCGTTTATGAATTAAGCAAACATTTGATTAAGTTTCAATTACAATGCTTACACAAATGTGTTTAAAACAGCAACTAGAATAACAATGCTTAAGTATTCCTTTTCAGTCTAGGAATTCTTTTTAAAAACAACCCGCAGCTTTCAAAACCGCTCCTGTCTAGCGCAAGCAAACAGTCACACATACATACGTACATATGTATGTATGGGCTTGTGCAATGCGCACACACATGTTTCCTGTGTGTGTGTGTGAAGCTTTATCTCATTCTACGCTTTCTTGCTCTATTCCACGCTTGTTTTTATTGTCTCAGCTTTCAGACAGTTTGCCGGCTGTGCTTTTTTTTTTGTTTTTATTTCTCCTCAGATAAATTTCTGCGTCAGGCTCAGCTGAAGACCAATAATGGAAAAGCCCAGTGAACAGCATTTATGTGTCTGTGTGTGTCGCATTCATAGATAACAGATACCGAGTGTGGTTTATTATCTAGGTGCTGTATCGAGAGATATGCTAGGCGACCAGCTGTGAATTGAGTAATCGGCGGATATAATATCAAAACGAAATACAAAGAACATCTGAGCAGTGTGTAGTATTATAGAACACCCTCACTGAGCTGTAATCAATAGACCTAGGCCTTGATAAGTAATCCTCTCACCCCATTTATTCTGGGTTTTTTTTAGCTTTCATTTTCACTTTTAGCTCTTTGCTGGCCATGAACATTTCTATGGGTTTTAATCAATTTGGGGGCCTAGCTAGTATTATGTATTATTATCTGCCGTTAACTAGTTACGTCCAGCATTTAGAAATCTCTCTCCCAATTTTTGTGCCATTGAACCTGGAAATATTCACTTATCTCGCACAATAATTAATGTGTTGCTAAGCTAAAATGTAAAAAAAAATCGTTTTCGAACCTTGAAATCTTAATCAGCAATACAATGATCGAATTTTAAACCGCGTTTGCATTTTTTACTCTAACGTCGCAGATCTTTCAGTTATTCCGCAGTTTCACTGGTTGTAAATAACGAATAATATAGAACCATTTGTAAGATTTCCATTTGTTGTGGAACTTTTCCCATGTAATACAAATGTGCGAAAATATGCAAATCTCAAAATGGTTCGTTTTCGAGCTCAAATAGGTTACCAAAATTCTAATACACTTAAGAGATCGATGGTATTAGCTATAAGTAGCTTTTTTAATATTGTTAATATAAACATTTACTTAGTTTTTTTTAGGAATATAATACTAATAAACTATTATACAACATTTTTTTAATTTTCTGAGATCTAGTCTTTTTTATAAAAATATTCAATTGTGGAACCAAAATTTCAATAAACTTTCGATGCAAAATTCTTGATAATGTATTAAAACCTAAATATGCAAGATAAAAAAGCTCAACACACTGATTTAGTATTGTAATGAGGTATATTCCAATGTAAAAGCGCCAGGCAAACAAAATTACATCTTTTTTGAGGGTATTGCAACATCGGTGAGCTTTTCAAAGTACAAAGTGAGCGCGAGAGTTGGAGCAGTGGGAGAGAGATAGGGAGAAAAGAGTGCGAGCGTTGGAATGGCAAAGCAAAGCATAAACTACGATTAACGGCGACTGTTGCCGGTGCCGGCAAGAGCGAGAGTGACAAAGAGAAAGAGAGAGAGCGCGAGCGAGAGAGTAAGAGTGAGTGAATTCTTTTCTTACTACCGCGTCGACTGAACGTAGTTTCATTATTGAAAACCACGTTGCGTCGATCGGACACGCTCTCCGCTTGATCCGAATCCATTGAAATTGTAAAGTCCCTGGAAACATTCTATTAACTGAAAGACACTCGACTCTAACTTGGGAATTTATTGCAATATGTTTCAGGTACAGCCAAAGCCAAAGTCAAGTCAATCGGAACAGCAGTCGCTGCACCAGCCAAAGTCGAGCTAATGGAGGCCATGAAGAAATTAGATGCGGATCTGGTGGCATTATTTGCCACCGCCGGTGAGCCCAAAATGGAGCAACTAAAGAAAAAGCAACAGCAACAACTGTGGCCGGTACCAGAGCTTGCGGATCAGGAGTTGCCCACAGTGGAGGAAGAAGACCAACAGCAGCTGCTGCAGGAACAAGAACTGGCAACGCCGGAACTGTTCAAGAAGGTGAACGCAGTGCAGCTGCATCTGGAGGCATTGACACTGCAACCGGAAGGCACCAAGCGCATGGAGTTGCTGCAGAACGAAGTGCGTCCTATCTTCACTGTCGAGTGTCAGCTGTCCGATGATCTGATTCGTTCCGTGCCCCGCACTCCCATGTTTCACCTGATGCAATTCGAATCGGAGAAGTTCCAGAGTCTCACGCAATGCACTCGCTTCGGACAGACGCAGCAGCGTGAGGTGCATCTTCAGGAGATGGCTGCCAATCAGGAGATGATGATGGGCAGCATTTATTTCACCATTTGGTGGCGTGAACCCGGCACTTGTCTCAACGAGCTGCTCGGCATGGGTCGCCTGCCACTGGCAGAGCTTTATCAGGCATCGCTGTTGGAGCAATGCAAGTGCATTGTAATTCAACGGCGTGATGTCCATTTGGCCAGCTTGTATCTCAAGATTAGCCTGCGGGCCGATCAGCAATTGATGCTCTGCAAGGCTTTGGCCGAGAGCAACAACAACAATAACAACAACAGCAATGACAAAAACTACCACAGCGCAGCTGCCGCAGGTGAATATATTTGACTAAATTCGCGTGGGTGCAAACAGCTGCAACAACCACAACATCAACAGTCAGAACAACAACCACAACAACAGTCACGACACAACAAGCTCAAAAGCAACCGAAACAAGAACAACTATTACAACCAAAACCAAATCATTGATCTGTTGACGTCTCTGATCATCCTTTTGGCGGCCGTTATAAAAGCTCTGCCCATCATCATGTTAAGCTCAATAAATAATTTTCATTTGAATCGGAAAAACGAAGAAAACAAAACCAAAAACTGTCTCGTCTTTTTATGATTTTTTTCGTTGTTTTTTTTTATATCTATTTAGCTTTCTGACGACAAAGCAGCTAGCTATAGCCAATATTTATTTATATTCATTTATGTTTATTTATAATGTTCAATTTTAAGTTGGCTGCACAGTGGGCTGAAAGCTGCAGTAACTTTAAACCTTACATTGGCTATTCTATGCCCAAAATTTTGCATGGCTTAACAATATTTTTTCTTGTTTTGCCAAACTTTGATAACGATGTTGTGATACTAATATTTAAACCACTTTTTTTTAATTTAATTTATATTACTTTTAATACAACGTGTTCATAATTTGTAAGTTTATCTTATACTTTGTTATAACAAACGGGAAATTCTTATTTGTTTGATTATAATCTGAAGTGTTATGCAATTTTTGTTACTCACATATATAAATATTGTAATTACGATTACTGCGCGACGAATCTCATTTCTAAGTTTATTTGTACAAATATTTTGCTTTTTGTTACCTATTATCCTAAATATTTTACTGTGATCGCATATAAACTAAAACGGAACTGTTATTTTGTTTTTGATGATATTTTATTATTATTATTACCAATGTAAAATTTGTTTGTTTTTTTGTCATTGCTTTAAATATTTTCATGAATTTTAACTATTTATTTTTGGAGCTCTGCTTTCAACCCACTGTGCTTTGCGGTATTCTAACTGTTGGCGTGGCCAAGACCGCGGCTTCCTCATACCGCATCTTTATTTACTTATAGTAAATACGAGAAATCCAGTTATCAATACATGAGATGAGCACATGGTTTAATCGCTCGTGCACGGTTCCATTCACTTGATTCGCTCGATTCTCATCGACAATCTCACTTTTATATATTCCCCTTAACCCCCATAACCTCCCGCTAAGATGCGGATGCTGCCTCATGCCTCCTGTGTCTGACTGTCGTCAGGCGCAGCAGGCGATGGGCGATAACGTTGAATCAGTATTTCTTTTTTCATACGCTTTTTCGCCAGCGTTCTTTATTGGGCGGGTTCAAGGTGCAATTGTGTGTCTCTTGCTTTCATCTGACGCTAATCTTCATGTGCTTTCTCTTCTTTTTCTTTTTTGCAGCCAACAACAATAAGAACAATAACAGCAACAACAACAACAATAGCAACAGCAACAGCAACGAAAGCAATTCAACCAAGGCAGCTTCAACACCAACGCCGCCAGAGCCAATTAAAAATAATAACAACAAAGCCACATTGGACAGCGTGAATTTCATGGCCGAGACGACCAAAGTGCGTCTGCTGCGTGGCTATATCTACGCCAGCGAGACGCGACATCTGTCAGCAGCCGATGCCGATGCCTGCAAGGAGCTGGTGTTGCAACCGTTTTGGCAATCCGAGTCGCTGACGGTGCCCGTTAATCCGCAAGGCAATTTCCAGCTCCAAGAGCAATTTGCCATCATCAACGATGAGAAGTTTCTGCACAGCGTGGAGCGACAGCAGCTGGTCCTGGACCTGCGTCCGCTGGGTGGCAAAGCGAAGCTGCCACTGCATCAGTTCTACATCGCCTACAAAGACGCCAGCATCACCAATCACTTGTTCAAGGGCAAAGTATGTGAAATCACTCCACACAATTCAAGACATTAATCTACTCTCTCTCTCTCTCTCTCTGTCTCTGACAGCTGCCTGTGATTTCGATTGATGGCTGGACGCCCATTGTGCATCCGGAGACACAGGCACAGCTGGGTGAACTGAAGGTGCTGCTGGCCATTGGCAGCGAGGCGCAGATAGCGCAATTGAAGCTGCTGCGTGGCTTTGATCAGGAAAACAATCAAGAACAACCGCAGCGACGCACCTCAGATCTGCTTGACATGCTGCAGAATGCACTCAGTGCTCCGGTGCCAACGCCGCTTCCCCCGCCAGCTGTGCTGGGCAATAAATTCAGCTTCAGTTTGCATATTGTGGGGCAGCCGGGCTGCCTTTAAATCCCGGCTATGGCAAATCGGGCAAGAAGCAGGCCAAACGTCAGGCGGCTGCCAAACGTTTTCCGCCCAACGAGCCGCCCAACACGTATGTGACATTTCAGGCGTTGAGCTGCAATGCACAGACGTACAAGTCGCACGAGGGCTTGGTCTATGCCACGCCCATTGTGGAGCGTTCAACGACACCGCAGTGGCACAGCAAATTCCAGGTGGAAATCGGCGCTGAGTACTTAAGCAATGTGAGTGCCAGTTGAAATTTAAATTTGAATTCAAATCTAGTATATACTTTATATAAATCTAGCTATACGGCAACGCTAGTACGTTAAGTTGGCCTCAACTCAATTGGGTGATCTGGCAGCTCTGTCTAACGTACCGAAAATGCATTAAGTTGGCTGCAACTGATTTGCTCTTTCTCCTTGCTCTTTTGCAGCCACAAAAGCTCTTTGTGCTCAAGCTCTGGAAGAAGACAGCTTTGAGCGCTGGCACAAGCACGGAACCCACACCTCTAGAGGATGCCATAATTGGTTTTGCTGCCCTTAATCTCAGTCGCAGCAACAGTGGAGGCTTTCCCAGTGGCTGGCACAACATCGTAGACTTCAATGGCCGCGTCACTGGCGGCTTGGAGATCCATGTGCAACCGATGCCTGCTGCGACTGCATCGGGGGGCAATGTGGACAGTGCCATCGATCAGTTTGAGGAAACTCTGGAGCTGCGACATTTGCAGCTCGGCCAGGCCATTAAGCGTAAGTATACGGAGCTGGAGCAAATCTCGAATAGATTGCGCACACGTCTCGTTGATGTGACGGGTCAGCCACTGCAATCCCAAGGGCTTGATGTGGACGCTGTCTTGGGTAATTGGCAGCCGGATGAAATGCAGCAGGGATTCGAGGATGATGAGTTGGTGGCAGATTTCGAGCGTGCTCTGCGCACGCCAACGCCACCGTTAGATTCGACGGATGCCATAGAGATAGCGGAGTCAGCGCAACCCACCGCACAAAGCCGCCATCCTGCCGACGATGCTGGCAAGGAATAGCCCATGCTAAGGCTCAATTATCTAGCGTATACTAGAAGATATAGTCAAAACTCTTTTTCACTCTCTCGATGTCTACGAAACAGGCTCAAACGTAGTTATATGATCTTTAGATAACCGTCTATACACACCATACATACATACAATTATATAAACCTAGTTCTATATATAAACACACGTGCGCATTAATATATATATATTATCATGTGCTGTACTTAAATTGGCAAATCGTTTTGCCATCAATTCACTCACCTTTCAATATGGCTGTCTGTCTCTTAGCAAGAAATCAAAGCTCGTAATGAATCGATCACCAGGCGATCGGTTCGTTCTCACTTGTCAACAATGAACACACAACAATAATTTTTCATTATTGTACAAGTCAAACTGCGTTATTTAAAATATCCGACAGCAGAACCCCTCCCAAAAAAAATGAAGAAAAAACAAACAAGTTTTGGCATGAGTTGCCATATATGTATTAGTTTTGAAACTGTGTTAATCACCTAAGTATTTAGTCACTATTACTTAATACAAATTAAATGCTATGCAACATAATAAAATGCTTGTTTTATTTATCAACATGAGTTTCCCATTGCGAATGAAAAAGTAACCGATGCAGCCAACTTAACGTATATTTTGAATTTCCGCTGGTGTTGCCAGATCGCTGCATTTTTGGCCGTTGAACTAATTTGAGATTTGTTTTCAGAATATTCTTCAACTTATAAGCATTTAACTATTCGTAGTTAACCTATGAAGTGCTTTCTGATAATTGCAATTCGTCAAGTGTTTTATAACCATTAAATTGCACTTATTTCATCATAAACAAAAGTAGCTGTTTGATTTGTGCTGATAAACGCTAAATGACGCTTTGCGATCTTACCAATGCAAACAACAGTTAATTGAAAATAAACACATGTTAGTCACTCTTCGTATTCGACCTTGACCCCAAAATCGCAGCGAAGAAAATGTGTGAAACACAACTTATGTTATGTTTTTAAAATATTTTGATTATTATAATTGAAGTATTATTAAATATCTAAGGTTTTTGCATATGAACTTTTTTTCAAAAATCATTTAAATAATAAATAAAAAACGAATAAATCGCGCGCGAATAAATCGCGAGCGTTTTTTTCGCGCGCGGTGGGTAGATGTATAATTTGTGCTGATAAACGCTAAATGACGCTTTGCGTTTTCACTCTTCGTATTCGACATTGACCCCAAAATGGAAACTGCGTTTTTTGCTTTTAAATAAATGTTGAAAAATATTTTTTAATATAAAAATGATTACATTCGTAGCTTACAAACTATTGTGTGTGTGTATGTGTATGTGTATTTTTCTCAGTTTTCACTTTTAATATGCTAGAAAATCAAAACATGTTTGATGCAAAAAATATATAGATATTTATATATGATTGATATACATTCATGATTCAACTACAATATGCCTATGTATGTATTTTTATGTATATATATGAATGTAAGTGTTAAGAGTCAAAAGATCTAAGAATGATTTTCGTATCTGGCGAATGATGATTGATTGATTGATGCGTAAACAAAATGTTGTAAATGATCTTCAAGTGTGCAATCTCAACTCTGGAGTTCTCTTCTCGTTACAGTTGTTGTGGTTGTTGTTAGTTCTTTTATATAAAAATTGTATAAAATAGATATATAGAAAATCCATTGAACCCTTTGCCCTAGGCATTAGCTTTCTGCTTATGTATATAGTACGAACTACATATTATTATTGTTATTGTTATGATGTGCTAATGAGCTGGATGGAGATAAATGATTATGGGATGAGCTGGAATACGTTTGGCTGGTTATTGACAATGCGCCTCTTCTCCTTTCTCTTCTCTTGTATATATCTTCGGATTTGTATCTATATATGGAACGTTGAATGTTCTGTGTGTTTTTTGCTTATTTATGATGGATTCATGTGCATATTGTGTGTGTGTGTGTGTGTGTGTGTGTTGAAAACGTTTTGAAATCTTTATGGCGTCTTTCAGTCAATGACCACGCGGGTAAGCAGAATGCCGCGCTTGCTCAGCCATAAACTGCAAATTGAGAATTGAAACTAATTTGAATTTCTGTTTGCTTTCTTAAGTAACTCAGTAATTTACCCAAAGCCGGCGCCCAGCAGCAGTGAGAGCACATTGGTGACCAGCAGCGAGTAGAGAATTTCGCGGGAGAACAACGAATTGGCGCCCAGGCGCTTTAAACGTATGGAATAACCCGTTGTTTTCTTCTTCTCATCCTCATCACTATCGCTAGAACGCTCGAATTTCCAATCTCTGCGTAAATAAATACAGCAAATGAATACAATTGTAAATATAAATAAAAACAAATATTATTGATGTGCATTTAATATGTTTGCTTACTTCGGTGGCTGCTCCTCAATGCCGCGATTCCAGTTCTGCAACCAATCGCCATTATCGGTGTTGTGTTTATCTCCGCCCTGTTGAGAGTTAAGTTGAATATTATGTATTTAGTCTTTTGTTGTGTTGTTTTTCGTTATGCATATTTAATTAGTTGAAGTGCCAATTTCGAGGCCATTCCATTTTATCTGTGAGCTTGCTTACCTTATTCCAATAATTGATGTACACGTTCCGCAACTCATCATCCGGGCACTGCTCCGATTGTGGACTGTTTGGTGGACTCTTGGGACTGTCACGGGGCGTATCACGACGGGAGCTGGCCAGGGAGACAACGCGACTGGACTGATTTGATTCGCGTTGCGCTTCACGCAACAAGCGCAAATATTCCTCGCCGTTGCTGAAGGGCAGCGGAGTAATTCTGTCGGGGCTCTTGATGCCTGCCATGGCTGCTGTGTTGCTCAATTCGATCCAAGATTCTGCAAAAATAATAAATCCAACCATTAAAGTACATTTGAATTTTTTAACAACTCAAAAAACGTTTGGTTAAAATCCTTAAACTAACAGCTGGGAATTTTGAATGTTAACAGCGCTGTAGTCTTTGTGTGTCGTGCTTAACAGCGGTGTTGCAGAGCGTAATGTTCTTAAGCGGCGCCGTTAAATAGTTCTTAGCAGTGCTCTTAGTTTATTACAGTGCATAAGGGGAAATCGTTTTTAACAGCACTGTAAATCAACTAGTTGTGCATAGCGCTGCTAAATAGCCGTTTTACCCAAAATTGCCGCAATGTATTCCGCGTTCTTTATGCAGACAAAGCAGCTGCTTATATATATAGCTGTATATATATAGATTGCTCATATGCAAGATGTTAACAAAGCGTCAAGGTAACAAACAAATAATGACACATGATTATTGTTGTAGTTTTATGCTTTTTCTTTAGCCGGCGAGCAGTTTGTTTTGGCTTTTTCCGGCTATGCGATAACTTTATGTTATAACGTGACAGCACTGTTGCACTCAGTTAGTTAATTTTAACAGCTGCGCGTTGTTAGAATAACCAAAATGCCGCCCCCATTGTTTTTGCTCTGTTTGTTTTGTATCGTATACGTTTGCATGACTGTGCGTGTGTGTGTCTGTGTGCGTTTGCTTGTGTTAGTAAGAGCGTGCGCGCCATTGATAAGATGGTAAACATCAGAAAATATAATTTCCGTTTCAATATATAGTTGACATGCATGTTTTGTTTTGTCTATGGTTATCAACAAATTCATTTCATTTTCAACTGAAAATTGACGAAGCGAGTCGCAGATTGCAAATGCAAAAAAAGCGTGCAAATTGCATGACACGAGTGTTACAACAGACCATTGATAATTGCTAATAACTAAGTATTTTACTATTTCTATTTCGCCATAGTCAGCAAAAGAAAATACACTCACGTGGCAGACCGATCATCTTAACAAACGGACAACGAAACGTAAACTGACTGCAACATGTTGCCAAAAATGGTAACTACATTTAACAGGTAGCTGCTGTTTGCACAGGTAAACCAAAAACCAGGTAAAAACCCGAATAACTGAAAACAATAACAAAGATGACCCATAATAAACAGGTACCGTTTGCAAAGTAAACAACGACAATAATAAGGGTAGGCTACCAACTTTTCGCCTTGCTGACTCACGGCACGTAGGCAACAGAGTTTTGTCTTCTCTTTCACTCTCTCTCTTTCTCCTTGAAGAGAACGTCAGTGTGTGTGTGACGAGTGCATCGTGCGCAGCTGTTAAACCCTGAGCCGAGTCTGTGAAGCGTACAGCCCAATGAACCGCCCGCCTTTTGTTGACTACTTTTCTTTATACATACATAGGTATTGGTATTGGGCTCAGAGATTTGCTTACGTTTATCAAAGAGACATATTTAAGTACATATGTATTATAAGTATAATATATAGCAAACACACACAATCGCACTCACACGTTTTTGATAATGAACCCGACGGAGCAACGTCGTCAGCTAGGCTAAAGTCGCAATTTCTGGACTATGCGAAAAAGCAAGAACAAAAAGGCAAATGCCCTCCTACAATTGCCTTTAAATCGACTTTACCAACCAACACACTGATAAACAAATAAATAATAACAAGTAGCATGTACAGTAAAGTCGAAATAAGCTGATGGATGTGACGTCAATTTGACGAAAAAAGATAAATACACACATACAAATGCAAATGTAGAACGAAAATGTAAAGTGCAAGTGCAAATCAAATGCGGGGAACACGTATGAATGGAGGAATATTGTGTAGCTGCTGTCTCCTTTGCTCTTTATTTGATGTTATTAATTCGCCTTTGTCTGCGGCGAAGTTGGCAGTCTTTGTTGCTGTTGCTGTCGCTGTCATCGCTCTGACAACGGCTGCTGCGTAAGAGAGAGAAATACATATGCATGTGTCTGTGTATGTAAACAAAACAAGACGGAATGGAGCCTTGAAATCGTATATGGTTAAGTGCAACGGAGATGTGGATATAATTATGGACACATACATAAATACGTGCATACGTGCACACAACAACAAACAAAATCAAAACCCAACATCTATTTTTAACTAGACACAAACAATAACAATAATAACAACAACAATACCACGTCAAGCCCGAGCTCGTGTGCATTGTTATTATTATTGACAAATACCCACATATATACACATACACCAACACGTTCGGATAGTATACGTGCGTGTGTATGTGTGTGTGGTGAGCGCGATCGCAAACTTACCACCCAGCAAATCTTCTGTCGATTTTGGTGTCGTAGACATTTTGTTTTTGCTCTCTGTGATGTTTTTGTTGTTGTGTATGTTATTATGGTACGATACGATTCGGTTAGAAATTCTTTTATTGTTGTGTTATTCTTGTACTAAACACGTCGTCTAAAGATAACTCGTTTGTTGTTATTGCGGCGTACGAATAAATTTACGTTGATTAAACTAAACTTTTTGCCACAGCGGCCCTTTTATTGCACATATGCCGAGTGTATCTAAGTATGAGTGTGTGTCTGTGTGTTCGGTTCAAATGTATGCGTGAGAATATGCGTTTTACTTTTGCAGTTCCTGTTCCCGTCTGCACTGGTTGCTTTATTTATGTTGTATTTGGCTAGCTGCTGTCGTTTTTGCTCTAGTTTTCTTTAGCTCAATTAGTAATGGGTATTTTGATTCAACTCAAGTGTAGTATAATACACAATTTTCTTTCTTTTACGCACACGCTGCAAAAAACCTAATGCGTAGTTATTTGAAAGCTGCTGGAAGGCAGCAGTTGAAAACACACAAACGATTCGTCGAAGAACACGAAGATAACTGACTGTTGTTGTTCCGTAAGCACAACAAAAATACGAAGTGGCGTGAGTAAAGCGAGAAAGAGAGGAGAAAAACATCGATGGACGCCAAAATCGATTTATTTTAAAAATCGATTTGTGTTTTACAGATCGACCTTTTTTAGCATGTACATGTTGTAAATTCGAATTTTTTTTATATTTTTGCAAAATTTGTTTCTTTTCATTAGAAAAGAAGTTTACTTTCAACATTTTCAAAATATAAATTTTAATGTCGATAACATAATTCAAAAGTCCGAGGTGGCACGCATTTTAAATGTACATTTAAATGCAAATTTTCAAATTGAAAATAATATTTCTAAAATGGGATTCTTAAATGGATAAATAGCTATTGGTATTTAACATTATTTTATTATAAAAAAGTATATACTACGCTGTCAACGCTGAACATTTCTCATTGGCGTTACCACATCGATGATAACATTGCAGAATACTGTTAAAGCAACAACTTTATTAACGCGTTTTCAAAAATAAATCAAATGTTTGCAAATCACTTTTGGCCACATTTCGTACAAAATAAAAGTTATTTCCCAGCACCATATCACTGGGCGAAACATATAAGTCCTTCTGTGGATCGTATTGAGCCCTTCCCAATAATTTGAGAAATTCATGCCGCTCCCGCAGCCGAAATTCACGAGAAGCCAATAGCTCGGGACATTGGACAATCTGCTTATGGCTTAGACCCATCTCATTGTGAATATAACTGAAGCGCTCAATGATGTCGTCGGGAGCTACAAAGGTATATAAATTAAATTAAAACACAATTTTATTGAAATTTGTTTAACGTTACTTACATATCATCATCAGACGCGGCTTGTGCACAATCAGCGTTTGTAGCTCTTTGGAACTGAAGCCCATTTCTTCGCGCAGTGTAAACACAGATTTACGCAGGTGATCCATGTTGTAGGTAATTAGACGTGGCTCTTTTGTAGCTAACAGCCGAATGTCATGACCACTCAAGTGAAACTCCTTTTGAAAGTAGCCCAAGCGACGATCAATGCGACGTGTCGAGAACATCAACCAATATGGATTCTGGGTGAGAATGCGTTGACGTGACTCTACCGAGAAGCGTTTGCTCTCCAGGTACTCCATTCGTGTCTGCAACGCATCTAGATCCTCTTTGAACAGCAGCGGATTCTTTGTAATCAAGCGGCCAAAGTCATCAGCTGCAACGCCTTGATCTGCGAGGAACCTTAAGTATGGCTTCACATCCTTTTCAAAGTCAAGGCGCAGCACAAAATCGCCGAGTCCTTTGCGCCGCTCAATGTTGTGCAGATCGACGCCGAGGCTAATAAACTGTTGTAACGTCGTTGAATTGTTCACATGGGCTGCAAGATTGAAGCTTGGCACGTGCGCCTCCCGATTGCCAAAGTCGAGGGCAATCTCTTTGTGACTTTTTTTCCGTTGCTCCTGTGGCAGCGACTGCTCTGTTGACTCCACTTGAATTTCATTTTGTACAGATCTTAGAGTACGCAGCTGGCGTACTTGTTGATTAATTATACTACATTTTGTTCCAATTTGAGTTTTATTTTGTATTTTAGCAATGTTACGCAGCCATAAACTAAACATGGCCAGTGTTGCCAGAAAGTCGTTACCAGTGTGGACGGATACTGGTGCTGATAAAATATACCAACATGTACTACCCACTCTGTTTTGGTATATTTAGAAGTTTAAATTGCGGTCACGCTGTTGCAACATTCCGATCTTGTTTTTGTGTTGACTTTCATTGTGTTTTTTTTGTTAGCTAAATTAAATAAAATACAATCGCAGTCATTGTTGCAGTACATTCTAAGCGACATTAATCAGATTATTTACAGCCATGGACAAGCTACGCCGAGTGTTAAGTGGCGATGAGCCAACGCCTGAAGAGGAGAGCAGCATCATCACTCAGGTGAGTGAGGAGGAGGAAACCTTATGAATATCTCCACTTATGGCTTCAATTAATATTCAGTATTATTATGCATTTTCTAATAATACAAAAGTCGTTTGGGTAATAGTCATTCCCCTGTGCCTCTGATCACACGACTTGCTGCAAATGTGACTCACTTTATCGCTTTATCAAACGTGTACATTTTTATTGGTCTTGTTTATTATAAACCACAGATTAATGATATGTCAACGCTCAGCTGGAGCACTCGCATAAAGGCCTTCTGTATATGCTTCGTCTTGGGCATACTGTTATCTTTTCTGGGCTCCATAGCCCTTTTTCTGCATCGCGGAATCGTCGTCTTCGCCGTCTTCTATACGATAGGAAATGTGGTGTCCATGGCTAGGTGAATTTACAATCGTCATTTCACATATGCCGGCTAATTGTATCTATGTATTACTTATATTGCAGCACGTGTTTTCTCATGGGACCATTTAAGCAAATTAAGAAAATGTTTGCAGAGACGCGTCTGATTGCCACCAGCATTGTTATTGTGGCAATAGTCATGACTTTCATATCGGCTATAGTGGTAAAAAAAAATATTTAAAAGCAATTGTATTGCTACCATTATAAATTATTTTCATTTGTACATTCACATATTTTATGTTTCTGTTTTTCTGTTTATTCCATATAGTTGAAAAAAGCCGGACTCACGCTTATATTCATTATCATACAATCCCTGGCCATGACATGGTATTCGCTATCTTATATACCCTATGCACGAGATGCTGTTCGAAGCACAGTCTCGGCATGTTTCGAGGTTTGATTTAGTTTAGCCAATTTACATTTACATCATCATGCAGCAATCAAATTCAAATTGTAATTAACCGTCTTAATATTCTGTATTATTATTAATGATTTGCTTATGTAGTTGTTAAGTTTTTTCTATTTCTTACATTTGCAAAAAAGAAAACAAAAAAAGAACAAGAAAGAAAATTGTATTAATCTAGATACTAGGTCTTAGACACAATCAGCTTATTAACAAATGTTTCGTTGGTTTTAATATCATTTATACATACACAATATAAATTTAATTTAATCAGTACAGTTTTGCATAAATTGTATGTACAGTTTACATTGTAATAGAGTTTGCCTTTTATTTCTCTTCTTGCATCTGTTTTAAGTTGTTCTTACTTGCTGTTTTTTTTTCTGTTTTGTATTTTTCCCAACTAGTTATAGTATTATGATTCTTATTTTGGTTTGCTTAAATGGCTTCATTTGATTTTCTTCTCTTTTGCCGGCGACAATTTACCTAAAAGAAAAATAATGGGAAAAAAGAAAGAGAAACGAAAAACGTTGTAAGACAAATCATAAGTTTAAAAAACTATTAGACAATTTTGATTTTAATATCGTAGTGCGTTGTGCTAGGGCCTTCTATTGTTTGTTGTGCTTAACACATCGAATGCAATTCCAAAAAAGAGAGTGTGTGGAAAGAAAACATTCAAAATGAGTGTGAAATGATCGCAGAGAACACGAGAGAGATAGAGAAACAGTAATAGAATGCCAATGCAAAAACGTAAAGAGAACAAAATTCACATTTGAGAGAACGCGCTCTTTACAATGTGCTAGCTATACCTTTAGTTGGTGAATTCGCTGCGCTATCTCCTTGCTTCTTTGTGGGCGTTGAAGCTTTTTTCAGCTGACGTTGCTGCAAAATAAAAAGCGTTTATTATTTATTATGAATAGGACAGTAATATGGGGAGACCTTTACCTGCCAGAGGACGGCAACGTAGACAAAGGCCACCGATATTAGCACCTGCACGGTCAGCCAGAGCACAATGTTGATGGCTTGCGTGCGCTCAAACAACTCCTTGCCATTCTTGATGCACAGAATGGCCTCGGAGACCATAATGGCGCCGTAAACCCAACACTGGGTGCCGACGCGTTTGCAGCGCGTGTCGGTGACGTATACGTAATATTGCCTACAACAAACGAAATCGTGTTTATTAACAATTCAATTAAATCAATTGAAGAAGCAACTCAACTCACCTAACTGAAGGCGCCACAAACAGACCAATGAATATTAAACGACCAATCACAATGAAATGATCGGGCGGCATCTCGAATATATGCTTCAGGAAGAACGTATTCAGTTCGGTGACCTGCCAGAAGATGACCAACTGTATAACAGCCGCAAATCTCATGGCCGTCGACTTGGGATCCAGCCAACGAATGGCCGACCAACTCTCTGGTGTAAACTGCAGCATGGCACGCTTGATTTTGCCCGTTGTCGTCGAGATGTCCTTAATGCTCGCCCATTTGTATTCACGCATTTCGAGTATCTTGCAGATCTTCAGGCCCATCCAAATGCCAAGACCATTGCAAATAATCACATCCAGAATGAGAGCATCCCACCAGCATTCAATGAAGTTGGGCAACAAGTGGGCGAAGGTGATTTCCGTGATCTCCCACATGACCGAAATGGCCCATAAGATGCCCATGTGACGGATAAGAATAGCTTTAAAAGCCCAGCCCAAAAAGTGTCCCCAGGCAAAGACATCCAAATGGCCCTTGACACGATCCCAGCTAATGTCTGAGCAATTGACGCCATATTCCTGAAAATGGATTAAATAGTTAAGATACAGATTCATTTACTATATAGTAGTATATTGTAATTACCTTCTCCATGTCTATGTGAAAGTTCTTCAGCTTGGGATCAAGCCAATAGAATATGTTGCGTATTGTTGAATAGTTTTGGAACATGAGGAACTGTAGCGCGAGCAGATAGAGGACGGAACAGCCAAATAGGATCCGCCAAACGGCCGGATGTGGACGTGTGAAGGGTCCATTTGGAAATGCAATTACGGAAACGATCAGAAAGAAGAATACAATGCACAAGAGTCCCGCCCACAGGTTGTCATCCAAGTTGGCCTCGTTCCTGCAAATGTAATAATAATGTGTACACAATTCAATCAATCTGCCAAGTGTAGTTGTTGTATTTTCCATTTGCTTCGCTAATCTCTTTTTGGACTTTGACTTTGCTACACGCTCGTGTACGGGTTGAGTGACCTTTCATCAAAATTGAAACGATTATGCGTGCGTATACTTGATAAAAACAAATCTGAGATTCGATTGCGAAACCCTGAGAGGAGGAGGCTCCTCAATAGTGCTCAATGATGCCTTCGCGCTATCGACACATTTGGCAACGCACTACACGCGCACTCTATCCTAGAGATAATTCTATTCCGTGGGGTCGTGACACGATCCGATGTTTAAGAGTTGAAATTCGATGAGATGCGAAGTCTTTCTTTAGTGGCGCAAGCGCTTAAGCAACAGCATCTAATTCGGGTTTTATTTGAAATTTAAGTGTGACTAGAATGGCTGTGTAATCTGTGTTAAAATTACGAAATTATAAATCTTCTTTACAATTCTCGTAAGAATTGGGCAAGAATTTAATTTACAGTTTTTAAAGTTGTTGTTCCAGGGGATTTATTTTAATTTTATTCCATAATATAAATATTAATGAATTAAACATTAATTCATATTCCATATTTTAAGGGCATATTCAAGGCAGAGAATACCTAATCTATACTTACTATTTTAAATACATCTCTAATGAAATAAAGTTCCTTCGTAGTTTAACCGTTTAGACTACTCGAAAGCTTTATGCAATCTTTGGCTTGTAATTATTAATTTTCAATGGATGACTTGGAAAATTTGTTCGTTCTCTTGATATTTTCATTTTAGTATTGGGACACGTATCCATATCAAACTTTCGCTCATGATATTTCTTTCTTGTTGTTGAATTTGTGAATCATCTTCAAAATTGTACTCTTAGTCATCGTAAGTAGCGCAATCCGAAAATGTAATTTAAATTATACGTGTAAAATTTGAATATTTTGCCGGTTATCATTAATTGAAAAATCGTTTAACGTGCTAATTTGTCATATGCGGATATCTTAAATGAACGAACTTTATAGATACAAATTTTATTTTAAATATTGAAAGCGCTACTAAAAGCAGTGGAGGATAAGCGGACATACAGTTCGATACATTATATTATAACTATCGCATTATAAAAATAATCGTGTCACGCTCTCATCACTAAGCGTAAAACTGCAATAATAAAGAGTTTTCAAGAATGGAATACCAATTAGAAAACATGAGCTTGCATACTTTGAAACTATTATTAACAAGTCGTGTCACGAGCGCATCACTAGCATTCTAATCATGACACTTGCGGTGCTTAATTCGAAAATGCTTAAAAAATCAACACCAAGGTTGTCTTGACACATGTCGAACGAGGAGAGCGCAACAATTGTTTCACTTTCGTTTTATTGCTGTTGTTGTTAATTTTGTCTATTTTCGCGTTGAATGTTTTGTAAAACAGTTTTGACGTGCGTTTGGGCCAAGTTAATGTTATTGTTGAATGTTTTTAACACCCTTCTTGGCTCCCACCAAGTGGACAAAAATAGAAAGATCGATATCGCTGCAGCCGAGTGGCGCCACAAATCTCCAAATTGAATTTTCGCAATTTGCTCACCTGACAAAAGCCGTGTACATCACGGCTAAAACGGAGACGGCCAACAAGGTGATGGTATGCGGCTTATAGAAGAAATCCAAGGAAATGTCATCCACGGGCCTCTCGTTGACAATGACAAAAGTCTGTGCGATTTCCTCTTTGTGTTTGTTGTTGCCATTCTTGCCACCGTTGTTGCTACCGCTGCGTTTCGTTGGCGTTGCCGGCGCACTCGATGCTCCCGATTTGTACTTGGTGGATGCCACACTCTGGTCGCCACTTGAACTTGCAACTTCACCGCCAGTTGGCGTGCCGCGTGAATTGGAACGTTTCTTCATTGTTACTGCTCTGCTTATCAGTGGCGTTTGCGTCTTTGATGGCGTGATAGTGTTGACAGTGTTGTTGTTGTTGAGGTTGTTATTGTTGTTGTTGAGTTAGCACGCGGGTAGCAGAGCGACGTCGGGTTGCGCAACATTCGTTCCACAATTAACTTGGAGGATGCTTCGCGCTTCAAGTTGTGACTTAATTCACGTTCGGACAGCCGCACTTAATGCATTCATCAATTGTTTAATTCAATTGATTAATGTTTTATCTTATAATTTGGAGCTTGTTAGTTAATCAGCATGCTGCACGGCGCCGCTGATTTCGAGAGCGAGATCGAGTGTGTGTGTTGGGAGAGCAAAAGAAACCTGCTAATCTCTGACACGCACTTGCCGGGCAGCAACTGCTACATACTACAATTTGTTATGAGCTTAATAGAGTGACCGCGGGCTCTTTTCTGGCAAATGTACCAAAAAATACTGGCTTCTTTATTAGCAGCTGTTACACTGCGGAGGGTGTTTGCATTTTTCTAGACCACAGGCGCAAGTTTTTAAAAAAGCTACTGTTTTCATACTTAGCTGAAATAAACGGGATTAATATTCCCCAAAATCAACTTGGATTTTTTTATGGAAATATATAATTTATAATGCTTTTACTTACATTTGTACCAGTACAGTGGATATAAAGAATTGCTTGCTGCTTGGATAAAGGTCGAAATATACCAAATAAGCATTTTCCGTACTTAACAGTTTATTAGTACCATCAAGAATAGAAATGTGATTTCTTGGTAGAGAACTACGCTGCCAGATTCTTTCTTGTCACAATCGCACAAAATACGAGTTATTAATTAAGCTTATAAGAATGGAAAAAAATAAAGAAATAATAATAAAACATGCGCATATTTGTACCATTATCACTTTGTACCATTAATATCTTGTACTATTAACATCTTGTACCATTTGTAATCAGCGCTGTTATTAACAGTGTTGTTAATAGCTTTAAACTTGCCGGACACCTTAGTATAATTTTGTGCAGCCCTGACTACAAAACAGCTGATCAACTTGTTTGTTGTGCTGATGAAATTACGTATTTTGAATATTGTTTTCAATTGTTATCAATAAATAATGCTGGACAAAGTTAAAAACGTAGTCGTGGTGCTCTCGGGCAAAGGCGGCGTGGGCAAATCTACAGTTAGCACACAATTAGCATTGGCATTGCGTGCAACAGGTCACAAGGTAGCTAACTTTTAATTCATCAATTGCAATTTGTAATTTTTGATGGTCTTTTGTTACTAGGTCGGTCTGTTGGACATAGATCTGTGTGGCCCAAGTGTACCATATTTGCTGGGTCTGGAGGGCAGCGATATTTACCAATGCGACGATGGTTGGGTGCCCATTTATACGGATGACAGCAAAACCCTGGCAGTCATGTCAATTGGATTTCTGCTCAAGAATCGCAGTGATCCCGTGATTTGGCGTGGTCCCAAAAAACCATGATGATTCGACAGTTTCTAACGGACGTCAAATGGGAGGAACTGGACTACCTAATCATTGATACACCCCCCGGCACCTCCGATGAGCACATTACGGTTATGGAATGCATGCGCGAGGTGCCCTGCAATGGTGCGATTATTGTAACTACGCCTCAGGGTGTCGCTTTAGATGACGTGCGAAAGGAGATGACGTTTTGTAAGAAGACGGGCATCAAGCTGCTGGGCATTGTCGAGAACATGAGTGGGTGAGTCAAGCGAAAGTTGACAGCTACACGTGACGATAAGCTTTAAAGATAGTTAAAGCTACTGGAGCTTAGTGGGTCGTCTTTGCAGCGTCAGCTTCCCAAAGTGATGCAATTCTAGTGCACGTCTACGTTGATGACGCACTTCATTGTATTGCAATATGTGAAATGTGCGTTGAAATCACATTAGACTATCTGCAAAATAATATGAAATACTTTCATTGAGTTCTAAGAGCTTTGAAAGTTCATTAGATTTTCCTAGATTTTAACACTTCATTCACATTAAACTACCTGAAAGCTTGAGCGTGCCAAGCTTGCGCTTGATTGTAATCAATAAGTTAATTTCAAGAGCTTTGAATGTAGGAGCTTTTGATATTAGTGTACAACTGCTTAGCAAAACTATTAAACATTAGCAGACCCATTAGTCACATTAAAATATAAATTTACCTTGATTGCTACCGAAAAGTAAATTTCAAGAGCTTCAATAATACATAAGATCTTTGTTGTTGTGCAGTTGGTTTGCTTTTTTCCATCCGTATTATCATAGAGTATATTAGATTCATTCCATAGCACTTTGAATTTGTGAATTGTAGAATATTTTTTAGCTCTAGAATATGAAGCGTAGATAAATTACTTGAATTTATGGTTAATACATCTGTCAAGAAATAAAGCTTCGAAGACGTCGCAACTGATACAACGTGCTGCATTAAAAAGCACGTAAACTTTTGAGTTCATACTTAAGTTGTTACCGGCATTTAGCTAGCGGTTGAGTCACACTAAGCTGGTGTCATCTTAGAATGCAATTGTGCTGCAATGACATTGACTGAAAAAGACCCAATGTCTTATTTATTATAGTTTAGTTTGCGATTAAAAGACATTTGACTTTCCACAGCTTTGTTTGTCCACATTGTACGGAGTGCACCAATATATTCTCGTCGAACGGCGGCGTGGAGTTGGCACAACTGGCTCAGGTGCCACATCTGGGCACGCTGCCCATCGATCCGCGCGTGGGCGTCTTGGCAGGCAGCACGGCATCGGTGCTAGATGAATTGCCCGACTCGAGTACGTCGAAAGTGTTGCGCGGCATTGTGCAACAATTGGATGCATTGACGGCGCCTGCTTAAGCGTAAGTAATTCGCTGACATTTCACTCCTCTTCAAAGCCCCAAAAGATACATATTTGAAATAATTATATTTGAGACGCAAAATTGTGCAATAGATTTCGTTATCTTTTATTACAGTTAACCAAAAACGAGGCGAGTCTGAGGCCGTTGTTGAGCGACCGTCGACGCTAACTACTAAGAGCTTTGGTATTTCATTTCATTTTTGTTGTATGTATATGTAAATAAGTTTTTTTTTGTAATTAAAGTAGAAATAAAAAACGCTTGAACAGGAATGTGTAATCAGTGCGGTGTAATTTCCTTTTCAATTTTGTGTGTTCTTTTTTTGTGTTTTTATGTTTTTCTTCGATTTTGTTTTTGAGACAAGCGTTTTCAAGTTGTAAGTTTGATGGTGTGTCTGTGGTTGTTGTTGTTGTGTTTAGGGTTTACACGATGAACACAACAGTGTTAGCAATGAAGCATGAGATCTACACACAAACAACTATTTCAACTATTGTGTAGTTAACTTCGTGTAAACGGCGTCATCGTGTAAACGGCTTAACCAAAATACTATTGATCTAATACTATATTGTTTTTTCATTTCTTTTCATTTTTTTTGTTTTTTGATTTTTGTTTTGTTTTCTTGTTGCCACATTATCACAAAGCTTAATTAATTGTCGTTATATAATACAAAATAATAATAAATAATTATAGATATATGTATAATATTTTTGTTGTTGTTTAGCTTAGCTCTTCAAAATACTCCGCTGAGTGAGAAACAGCGATCTAAATGTCTATTCCACAAATTCCTTCAGCTGTTGCTTCTGTGGCAAATCGGTGTCATCAGTGTCAATGTCCAGCACTAGATCAGATGTGTGTGTATTCTCGCTCAGATTGGAGTCCGATTGGACCACCTTCGAGTACATCGATTTGCGGCGTCGCAGATAAATGTAAATGAATGCCATCAGCACAATGCAGGCGATGAGGACGACGAAGATGAACAGTATGAATTTCAATAGATTGTGCAGATTCGTTGGATGCTTGCCGGCATCATTGGGACTGGCGCTGGCCAGACGATAGTCCGCGTCGAGGATGTCTGCGTCCCGATGAAAGCTGGTAGATTCCGGTGTCAGCGGTGCTGGCGATGAGGTTGCCAACGCAACTGGACTTTCGGTAGTTAGAGTCGACGGCGAAGACGCGGTGTTTGTTTTGGAGTCCGGTGAAACTGAAGAGGCTACAGAAGAAGAAGAGTTGGTCGTTGAGTCCGGTGAAGCTGAGGAAGCTGCAGAGGAAGAAGAGCTGATCGTGGAATCCTGTGAAGCTGAGGAAGCTGTAGTTGAGGAAGTTTTAATCGTGGAGTCCCGTAAAGCTGAGGAGCCTGCAGAGGACGAAGCGTTCGTGGTGGAGTCAGGTGCAGACGAGGAGGCTGCAGAGGCAAACGTTGATTCAGTAGTGCTCAAAGTGCTGTCCAGTTCCAAATTGTCCAACGCAGTTTCTGTGCTTTCTTCTAGGCTGTTTTCGGTCTCTATCTCCTGTTGAAGAGTGCTGCTTGTCGAGCTTGACCAGTCCGCTGTCGAAGCTATGTTGAGGTCTTTGACATTTGTGTCTTTCTCCTCAGACAGCGGTGTCTCTGTGTTGTCCAACGGCAGCTCGTCTGTATTCTCGCTCTCCATCGCTGGCGTTGTGGTCTCATCCAAGTCATCATTTGTGCTGCTGTTGGAAGTGATTGTGTTGCCTGCCAAGAGCTCTAGCTCCACAATGTCTGTCTTTAGCTGTGTTCCCACAGTCTCGGACTTTGGCGCAGTTCCCACAGACGGCTTCAGTTCAGGCTCCACAGTTGGCTGCTTCAGCTCTGACTCAGTTTCCACAATCTCTGGCATATCTATTGACTCCTCAGCGCCTGATTTTAGCTCTGGCTTAACTATTGGCTGCTCAGAGCTTGTCTTCAGCTCAATCTCTTCCAGGGACATCTCAACAGATGAACTGGTCTCTTTCACAACTCCCGCTTCTGTGGTCAAACTGGTTGTTGTGCTTGGCGTGCTAGTCATCGATGTCGTAGAAGTCGTAGTCGACTTCTCCAGGAGCTGCACATCGCTGTCATGACAATCTTTGGGTGCAATGCACTGTTTGTCACCATCGATGCATTTACATTCGATGCAACCCTCCAGCCAAGTGTCCCCATTGTACATCAGCTGTTTGTCGTGGCTCATGCAATTGTGCGGCGGATCCGCCTGATAGCAGACATCCTGACAGGGCGGCACCTGACAACTGTTGCACTTGGTGCAACGGTTCAGCCAGTAGGTTAGGTTCTTGTTGCCCGCTTCGCATTGCGGCTCTTTGCCGCATTCGAATTGCGGACAACAATTTCCGGGCTGTCCGCTGGCTGCGCTCAGTTCGATGAGCACTTGATCGTTTTCACATTGCGGCTGCTCGGGGCATTTGTTGCAACGACACTGTGGCTGATCGCAGCATTCGGCTTGGAGATCGGTTTGGAGATCACGTTTGGCTCGCTCTCTGTCATGGCTGAATTGCAGTTCCGTCAGCATGTAGAATGATTCCCTGGAGTCGCTTGCCTCGCTGTCGTCGGGACATTCGGGTAATTCCGGGCACTTGAAGTCAGCGCATTTGACATGATATGAATCAGAGTCTGCAATTGAAAGAGGTCGCAAATGCTTAATTAGCACCTAAGTGACAGGTTTTTTATTTAAGTGTGTGTGTCTGTGTGTTGCCAAAAATGATTGATAAGCTCGATTGTTGAGTGTGGACTGCATGTGTGGATGGCATTTGGATTGACATCCGTGTGCGTTCGCGTGTCTATAATTATTATCTATAATTGGCTGTGTTATGGGTATGCTCGGAATGTAATCGTCTAGCTTGTGGATTGTATGTGGATGGTAAGCACTTGTTGATTGCCCCTAATGTTGTTTAGTTTTGGCTAAAGTGTGGATTTATTACTTGTTTGCCATAATAGAGTTAGCAGACCGATTGAAGAGTTTCCACGCATGGCAAGTGGATGTTAAGTGGTTTTCGTCTAAACAAGTTTGCGGCTGAAGCTCACGTTTGGCTTGATTAGGGTGTGAATGCGATTATAGTTGGGCATAAGAGAGCTCGATGGGTAATTTCGGAATTTTAACGAACATTAGGGTTATGAGGATGTTAAGAGATTGTGTACTCGCGAAAGTGTGAAGATTACAATAAGCAATATTTCGAAATGTGGATTGCATGTGGATAGTAAGTTACTGTTTATTAATAACAAGTAAACATACTAGTTATGAGTTATCTGTTTCATCTTAATGAAAATTATAAGTACGACACCTAGATCGCGTGTGGAACCTATGTGGATGATAAGTGTAATAAGATAGTAAACGCTATTTTACTAGCACTTAATTGTACAAAAAACGTTCCACTCTCCCATACACTTTCCTATAGTAAGCATGAATACGTCTGTCTATTGTCTATCAGCTGATTGTCTTTAATATCGGAGCGCATTAATCAATCGATGTTTAGGTAAATTTATAAAAATTGCAATTTGATTAGCCACATATTGTGGACCAGTTGACCAATGCTAAAAAGATCGTGAATGGGCGGACAACAAGTGCCCAGGGACAGCCCCCGAAAAAAATACGAAAAACGAAAAGAAAAGCAACAACAAAATTGGGATACAAAGTACAAAGAGGCATACTCTTGTTTATTTATTGTTATTGATTTTTGACATTTTATCATTGAATTACTGAACGCTCAAGTCGCACGCAAAGCGGGGAATGGTAAAGGGCAAAGTGGAGACTGGAGGAGGATGGCAAAGAGAACGAAAGAAATGTGGAATGGCATTCAAGAATAATAACAAAACAAAAAATACAAAAAAAAGACAAACAACAACAAAAAGAAATGCTCGCACTTTTGTGTTTGATTTTTGCCAAGAATTTCTTTGCACCGATCGATCGATCGATCCAAAAGATATCGCGATCTCTTTTATTTCTTTTTCCAACCTTTCCATTGAATCAATAAATTTCAATGTGGCGTATCACGTTCTATTTTACGGATCGCTTCAGTTATTACTATTGTTAGTATTATTATTATTATTATTGTTATTGTTATTAGATGGGTTGCCCTTTTACAATGTGCGTCGCAATTGATTACAAACTTTCCTAAATATCATCGAGGCTATTGATTTGTTTTCTTTTTTTGTTGTTTTTGTTGTCGTTGTTGTTGCCGCTGCGGTTTTTTGTTTTTGATAAATTGACGTCATATAACCGCATATAGGTGAAGCGTAGCGCATTCAATTGAACATAATTTAAAATAGATATAAGTTACGCTATCACACAAATGTGATCTGTCGACATATTATATGTATGTATGTATGTATATATGCGACGACAATATGTAGGTTTGGTCTTTATACTCAATACTCTATGCTGGGGTTATTAACATTGTCGCCAAAGTGCGTAGATTATGTTTTATTGGGGGTTATATTTATTTTTTAAAGATATGTTGTCAAATTCAATAAATTATAAAATAAACCATGTACATTTGTAAAAGAAAAGTCAGCAAAAAACTCCTTAAATAAATACCAGCGCCCTATTTCTTAAAGTACTATATATAATTGCGACATCAAAAATGGGTCGAAATGTGAATCATTCTAAATTTTAAGAAATAGTTTTTTTGTGTTTGTTCCTTTATATATTTAGATAAAAATATTTTTACTATAAGAGCTCTATTTTAAATAGAGCGCAAGATGAATCACAACCGTTTTAATAATTAAATATCAAATCTACAATATAAAAAAGTTGATTGTGCTAGAAATTTCAATTAGTGTTAATATTATATTTATTTTTATTCTATTTGTGCAGAAATATTCAAAAGAATTCAGCTATTAATTATATCTATAATACCCATTCTTTTACAATATAAAATCCGTTTTAGATATACAGATTACTGATAATATCACGTTTGGTTTAAAATAAATAAAAAAAACTTTTATTTCAATAAACAAGAATTTAACAATGTTTATCGCAAATTCTTATTACAAAATCTATTCCAAGATACTGATTAACAATAATATTTTATTGTATTCAGTTTATTTATTATATTTATTCATTCGACAGAATTGAGCAATTAAAATTACGTATACGTTCTTTGTAGAATCACACCTAGAGTTCAGATCGACACAATAGGCAGGCAAATATGTTATGGTATGAAAAAGCAAGTTCAAATATTCTTATTATGCACACAAATTAGCTCGAATTCATTGTGTGCTCTAACATCCAGCTGTTATTGTAGGCATTTGAAAGGGTATTAACCCGGTCGTTGGCATTCGAATTCGTATAATAACGGTTCAAGTTTGTTATGTTTATGTTTTTATTTTGATGTGAAGCGCAGAGAAGGGCGTCACGATAGTTTGCGTGATCTGCGACATCGGAGCACGAACAAAATAGAATTCTAGGGCAGACCACACATTGCTGTTGATATTTAGTTATGATTCGTCGTTACTTTGTAGGGGAATTAATCAAGCTAAGAGATCTGCAAAGTTTACAGAATTCATTCTGAAACGAATCGACGAAGCACGCTTGGAAAAGCGCTTTAAAATCGAAATTAAATGTTTGCTCAGCGCGATTTTGCAAGGCAAAAACAACAACCAGAAAATAATAATAATAAAAAAAAAAAAACGTTGGATGTGCTTTCTTTTAGCTTTTAGCTTTTCTGCTATTCGCTTTTCAGTTTAAGTTTTTTTTTTTTGCTTGATTATTTGTTTCATATTGGTTGTTGGAGGGTTTATTGACCCGATTGGTCAGCATAAAAAAGGCAAGATACGCAGTAAAGAAAAAAAACCAAAACAACAAAAACAAATAACCATTGGTAAAGCGACACGTTCAAAGGTCTTCGAAGACGATGCAAATTAACTGGGCACATATCCGTCTTAACAATTGGGTCGACTACTCTCATTAGCGGTTAGCGATTGGCATTTAGCGGTTGGTAGGTGGCATCCGCGATATGCCAGAAGTGCTAATTACGTCACTTTCTGACGTTGACATGCTGCTCGTCGAGAGAAACACACATATTTCATATTTCTGTTGTTTTTTCTCTTTTCGTTTTTCATTTTTTTTTTGCTTTCTTGCTTTTTTGATTGATCTACAGTCGAAGGTTGCATGCAAAAGTGCAATCTGTTTTCCAGTTTCCAGATGAAACACAACAAGCGCGTCTAGCGTCATCGGCATTTTACACAAATAAATAAATACAATTTTTATTTTAGTACAATTAGCTGGCAAGTTTGTTGACACGCCGTTCGTCTGACAGCCTCGCTGCCTGGTTTGCCTGACATGCAAAATTACTTAAAGACCGAACGAACGAAAAAAAAAACTAAAAAAAAACATCTACACAAACTAAATAAAAAAGAATGCTTAAAACGTGAAGAGGAGGTCGCCGTCTCGTATCTTAACTACACAACTTTGCGTTAAGGTCGAGAGGAGAAACAAGCAGTAAACGTTGCTGCTGTTGCCGTTACAACAACTCTCAGTCAGTCAGTCAGCAGAAAGTATAATTGAAGTTTCTGTCTCTTAACTTAGATCTAACTGCGCCGTTTTACACTCCAAGCCCAAAATCATAACCGCCAACCGCAACCGAACCCCAAATTATGCTCAACACAAAAACAAAAAAAAAATGCTGAAAAATATTGTCAAAATATTTTGTTTTCCCCGCCTCCTCGACGTCAATCACGTTCTGTAAATTTGTTCATAATTATTGTCGTATATCATTTGTCAGGCTTTTGGGTTCGCTTTAAAACAGACAAATTTGACAATGTTTGAAAATCGTTAATTTATGGATGCGCAAAACACTTGATTGTATTTCAAATAAGAGAAATGCTTCTCCCCAATATTTTTCACAGCTTTTGCGCATTAATAAATATGTGTACTATAGTATATGGTAAGTTGTGAACTATTCTCGTAGTAGTAAACTGATATCAACAAGTGCCGCTGCCCCTGCTATCGGGGATGAGAAGTCTACCGAGCTTTTATTGCCCACATGAACTTGTAATCTTAGGTGAGTTTTCTTTCTCGCTGCAGAAGAAACTGTCCACATTTTTGCAGACTTTTAACCATTAATTCCTCTAATCTTCCTATCTACATCTATAAATTTACTTTCTTATATGTTCCTACATGTACAACAGATACACTTCTTCATTAATATAATATTATTAAATTTTAAGTTTAGATTCGATTCTTATCATAAAATTAGTATTTTCATTGTTTACACTAAACTCATCTTTTAAATTCTCTTTTATGATCTAATTTTCTCTATAATTAATTATTGGATTTAATTTTATATATCTTTATTTTTTCCTGGATTCTTTAAAATGGATTAACTCTCCAAGAACATACTTGATTTTTCAATTTTCCTTTCTAAAATATATTTTAACTTATTTCGTAAGTTTCAATTATTATTCAATTAAATTCTTATCATACAATTTCATTATTTACACTAATCTTTTAAATTCTCTAATTTACTTTACAATTTCTATTCTTTTCTGCGATGGATTAACTCTATGAGAATACTAGTTTTTTTAATATTTCATTCTATCATATATTTTATTTTATTTCGTAAGTTTCTTCATTATGTTTACTACACTTTAAACTCTCGTAATCGATAAATTTACTTTCTTATATGTTCAACTCTACTAAAAATACACTTCTTTTATAATATTATTCAATTTAAAGTTTGGAGTCAATTCTTATCTTTAAAATTAGTCTATTTTCATTGTTTACACTAATCTTTCGAATTCTCTTTTATGATCTAAAATTGTCTATAATTTCTATTCTTTTTTGCGATGGATTAACTATATAAGAATTTACTAGATTTTTTAATTTCTAGAAAGTATTGAATTTTATTTCGTAAGTTTCTTCATTATGTTTACTACCCTTTAAGCTCTCGTAATCTTTAATTTCCTTAGCTCATCCCACCCATATAGTTTTCTAGACTAGGGTATAAAATGAGTGCACTTGGCACGCGCGATTCGGCAAAGTTAAGACTCCTCGATCACACATGCTTATGACTGTTATTTATTTGTCTAAAGTGCTTCCACTTTCGCCACACTTACCCACTAATGATATGGCAAACAGAACTGATTATGAAATCCCCCTTAACTTATTTTTGCAACCAATGTGTGTGTGTTTTTGTTTGTTTATGATTGATCAATCACAGCCGTTGTAGAACACGTAAGGGCAAATTCAAGTAGAGTGCGAAGTATTTTTTCATAGATGTCTACTTCAATATTATGATCATTATTTATGCTGTCCTTGACTTGAGTATTGAATTTTTTCTAATTATTATATATCCATATCACATTCAGTTAAGACTTTGTGTGTGTATTTAAGGTTTATAAGCGCAATTCACAGGAAATTGCGTAAACAAAAGCATTTTTCATCATCATCATCATTATCATCAACAGTTCGTAATATAGAATGCGCAGTATCAAGAAAGCTTATCTTAATTATAGATCAATTATAATATATATGCTCGTACATCTGTACATAAATCGTATAGTGCTACGACTAGTAGCTCTCCCCCAAAAAAAAGCATACACATTATTAACTATGCGTCAAAAAAAGTGCTACCTTATACGGCATGACTCTTACGGCAAAAAGAGCGAGAGAGAGAGCGAGAGCGAGAATGAGACAGCGGGTAGATTTACCGGGGGATATCTATATAATTTTGTATGCCGGTAGCGTTTGTTCTGAACTTTGGACTATTAGTGGTAATTGTTTTTGTTGTTGCTATTGTTGCTGGGATATTTGATTGCTATTTTTATGCGCACTCAAATTACAACAATTACAAATTAAATTATGAGCCAAAAGCGTCTGATTAATGCCCGTAAATGTGTTTGTTATATGATATCTCTGAACAGATGTCATTAATATTCTGCTTATAATATATTTATATTCATAATTACGATATTGTTATTATTTGAATGGAAGGCGCCGCACGACGCTGAGCTGAGCTGGGATTAAGTGACTTTACTTGTATCAATACTGAATACAGTATATAATATATACTGTGTTTTGTTTGAATGCGGCAAAATGCATGACTGTGTTCTGGTTCGGATTCTGATCAACATCACGCATAACTTCTTGATACAATCTTAATTCGGTTATATCCATATAGTATAAAATGCATTGTGTCTGATCGATGTGTGTGGGCGTTGGCCTTTAAATCACTTTCAGTATAAAAATGCATTAAATGTCTCAAACATTTTGATAAAGGGCCACGGCGAAAAAATGCTTCCTCTTTTGCGACTGCCACTTTATGGATGGTGGTAATATAATAAAGACTTCTGCTCCAGCATTGTTTATCTGCCCATCTGTAACTCGCACACTAAAAGAGTTATGGCCAGCAAATTTTGGTATGTGGCGTCTCTCTTCAGCTCGCCTCCAAACTTATTTATAGACATGACAGAGTCTCATACTCTAGTTGAATTTATAAAGGGTTCATGGGGTATTTTAATAAACCTATTTTGTAACGCGTCTTTAAGATTAGACATTTGAGTTACTTACATATCTTACATTTTTATAAGATTATGATTATTATCTACGCCAGCAAATTTTGGTGTGTTATAAAAATAAATATTACCTATCTGTAAGTCAGAACTTTTTAAGGCTAGCGCCAGTAAATTTGGCGAGTCGCTTCCGTTACACCTCCAAATTTACAGACTTTATATAAGGAATAAGAATAACACTGGTCTATCTGAACCTCGAGATCTACAGCAGTAAGGAAAAGCAAATTTGATTATCTTGCTGATAATTATATTTACATAAGGTAAAATTATATTTTAATTGTCTGTATTTGAATAATTGCTGATATATTATATAAGGCAGAAGATGACTAAGCTTTTACCTTCGTTCTTCTTGCTTTAGGATCAAATAAAATATAATAAGTTAAAGTAAAAAAATAATAATTTTGTTTACTGAATTTAAATAATGGCTCATCTTTATGCAGAAGTTAATTAAGCCTTTGTTTTTGCTTGGTTTTTGATTAAAATATGTAAACGTAAGTAAATAAAAAAAAGGGTATTTTTCGGCTCAGCATCTTTTTTGAAATCTTCTTGCCTTTGAGAATAATTTATGTTTTGTCTTGGTCATTTTGGCTCTTGTCTAGTTTTCAGTTCCTGTCTCAACGCATATTAACTGTGTTAATAGTTTGTCATTTCAACAATTAATTAAATCACACAGCAAACGATTAAAGAGAATTTGCTCCACTTAATGACAGACATTAATTACTTACGGAGCTCTGACACACATACATACTTAAGTGTATGTCTCATACACACAGATATATATGTATATGTATGTAAGCATTGAAAGATGTCTGACATGTGTGAGCTCAGCTTTATAAACGATTCATTTCGTTTTTAGCGCAGAAACTGTAAGAGATATCTATCGCATACTCGTTTACGAATGTAATCGATGCCTTTGATATATGCGAAACGTAAGCGATATGCAGGCAGCATACCCTGTAAATTGTAAAGAGCATACAACGGGGGGTATTCGATGTGATAATAAAAGAAGAGATGAAACACTTTAATGTTGAATAGTAGCATTGATGTTATTAAGAGGGTATTTCCCAGTCTTTATCTATCAGTCTTATTTCCCTTTGGAGCTGCCTATGCTTTTGATATTCTATACGGGTAATTTCAAATAAGTAATTGATGTTAAGCACTTTAATTGGAGTGTTTGTTATACTTAGGCTTGAATTCAAAAGTGTTTTTGGACAGTTTAAAGCGTAATTGGTAATTGGTAATGTTAACAATGTGTTAAACTTGTTTACGGTAGTAAAACTAACATTGTTGAAAGTTTGTTTATAGTTTGTTTTTTATATAAAAAAATATATGAAGACAACAAATTCTAGAGGGTATTTTATGAAATTTTCTACACTTTAACATTTTTTATTCGATTTTTTGTAAAGAAGCCAATCAAATACATAAAATATAACTAGAATTCACATTAAGATATTCCAACGTAAAGAAAAACAAGAATAAAATAAAGGGTAAAATAATTTAAAATAAATCATTTTTCATTAAATGTAATATTTCATAAAGGCTTAAAGATATCTTTTAAAATTATTGTTCATAATCTTAAAAACTTGAAGAAATACTATCAAAATATAATTTGTGAATTACAATACTTTGCTTTAATTACTTTACTTTAGGGTCTATTAGTAAACTTCGCCTTGAATATATTCTACTTAAATTTTAAAATTATTATTTCAGAATTTATAGGGAATTTTTATAAGTAGTGTAAATAATATTTTATATGGTATATTTTACTCCAGTATTCTATTTCCTATATAAGACTTTTTCCGAAATTCGAGGGTATCTTATTAGTACATAATCAAATTGTTTTCCACACTGGCCCTGCAGTTGCATATCGCTCTGATATTATTTACTGCAGTGCGAGAAAAAAGCCCTCAATAATTTTGTAGCACAATGGAGTTGTTTTTGTCAGTCCACCTCCGCGCAGATGTTTTTGCACTTAATCTGTATTGTTTTTCCGGCCCACATGCCGGACATAAAGTGCCCCGGCAACAAGAAATCGACCAAAATGCCAAATGCCGAATGCGAAATGCTTTAGGCCAACGCAATTGACCGCAGCAGACGACGGCACAATAATACACTTAATCGAAAATGTGTCTGGGAAATGACACATCCCATGAATAATAATTATGTGAAACCTCTCACGCCTACCTTTCTAGCTCTCTCTCTCTCTCTCACTCTTGCGCTGTCTCGCTCTGACTTGCGCCAACTATTCTTAGCTGGTATGCTAAAACTAAACACTTGGTTCAAAAGTAATGAAATTTGTCGAGTGACTAATGCATTTGGCATGCGCTGCTATAAAATTGATAACAGCATTTGTTTTGATATAATACTATATACTAAACGAAATAAAATGTGGAAGGTCAATCGCGAATTAGTTAACTGCATTGGCTGTTGTCGCAGATTAAACGCGAAACTGGAAAGCCAAGGTGAATAAACCATATTAATTAAGAAATGACGTAGTTGGCACGATATCAAAACTCGGACATTCCTTATCAACGACGACAGAAACAAAAACAAAACATAAAACACTTTTTTTTATGGATGCCACATAAAGCGTCTGGTTCCCCAACACAAATTTAAACTTGTTTCCAGCTCTCTCCCTCTCTTTCTTCTCTCTATCACTATCTCTTTCTCTTTCTCTGTCCAGTTATGCAATGAGTGTACTCAACCAAAGTTTGCTCAATGTGAAATATACTTCTTTATGTGCTTTTATTGCATTCTTTTATGAAAATCTCAAATTGATTCATGGCCTTTGATTTGAATGTCAACATCGGAATTTGTGTGATAGCTTAAAGTGGGCTGATTATTTCTTGTCATGTTGTCTTAACAAACTGACGTCGTCTATTTCTTTTTTCTTTCAATCCCTTTTCTGTGCGCTGTGGAGGTGTTTTTTGTTGTTGATGATGATGATGCTAACCTTCAAGATCTGTCTGCGCAGATTATTATCCGAGTGGAACATGTAAATAATTATTTCGATGCTCGATGATTCATTCATTTGTTCGGTTCGTTCGGTGAGTGGCAATAATAATCTTGTTGATCGCATTTCGCTTTTGTATTCACTTTTAGTAAATGTCGAGGGTAAACAAAGTTGTGCATACAAAGTTTGCACTTAGTATTACCTAAGTACTTAAATATAGAGAGACAATTCATATACCAAATATAAATCAAGTTTTAATGAACGCTATTTAATGAGCTGCACATCTTTGTATTCTTGAATTCTTTCAATTCCTAAACCTCAAGCATTTTAATTGTGTTATATTTAAATCTTAGTACGTAATACAATTTGTTTGTTTGTTTGCCAGTCTGTCTTCTGCTGTGCTATTTGCTTCCCTATCTAATTATAATAACACGCAAAAAAATTTAATGACTGTAAAAACACGTACTTAGTCGGCCAACAAAGAGCTATGATAACCTATAGAGATATTCAAATATCTAATCCCTGCTTTCTATGCTTCTTTTTTCTATTAAAGTAAAGCAACCTTTTTCGAAGAGTTGTTTAATGTGGAACCCAACTTTCCCTTTTTTGATTTATCAGATGATCTATTTTGTTAATACATTTGTTTATTTTCTTAATTTTTTATCTTTAACTCTTTATTTATTGTTCTATTGAAATTTACTGCCTTAGCAGTCTTAGCTGATTTGCTTGACAATGTGGTATATTTTGTCCTCTATGGTATATTTCGAATGTCGATATACCAAATGTGACCTTTGGTATTCTTTGCGCTATTTTTTTTACTTGTTTTGTGTTGTTCTTGAAATAAATAAATTTACAGAAATTATCTCTTTTTATATATTTCATATATTAAAGTTATTTCTTGAAATATATAAATTAAAAAAAAACTTTGTAACACATTTTTTAGTTGTGAAATTTTGAATTTGGAATAAATAGCTTTTTTTTTCTTGCAGATAATCTCATATATACTCGTAATACTCCACGTAATTGATAAAATATAATCTAAGTATTACTGCCACAAGTGCATTGTTTATATGTGTGTGCACTTGAAGTTTATGTGTGTGTGTGTGTGTACTTGAAGTGTGTGAATGGAATTCGTGGAATGTTTTGAAGGCATGCGGATCTGCACATTATGGAGGCAATCTATCCATCTATCTATGTAGCTATCTTTCGGGCTAAAATGAGTTCTCAAGGCACTTGACTCATATAAATACAATCTTTTATAATGTGCAATGCAATTCTTAGAGTAGGAAGAAGAAGAGGAGCAGCAGCTGTTGAAGGTCACATCGAGTGCAAAGTCCAAGTTGCGATTGTCATTTGTAAAGTTGCTTATCAACACACACATTGTGTGGCATGCAATTCACAGCAAAGAGTTGCTAATTTGATGGTTCTGTCGTCATTGGCCAGTTTATTTATAACAAAAAAAAAAAAAAAAAGACTGAAAAATAACTGAATCCAGACAAAAAAGAAAAAGTAAAAAGCAAGAAAGTAAAGAAACAAAAGCAAAAGCAAAGCGAATGAATTTGTTATTTTGACGCTGTGGAATTTCGTTTAGATTATTATTATTCGTTATTTATTTTTGCGTTTCTTTTTATCTCGCAATTATCTCAAGCGCCGCTAACTAAAGTCGCGGGTGGCTGTAGCCGTCGCTGTTGTTGTTGTTATTGCTGTTGCTGTTGCGGTCTTCATCGTTGCTGATGTTGTTGTTGTTGCTTCTATTGCTACGCTGTTAATAAGGTGGCCATTTTCGCCCTGTTTTGTTTTTTGCAAAATAGAATGAAAGCTAAATGTTTAGCTAACACATTCCAATGCGTTTTATCAGCAGCGGATTCACACAAACACACACACATTCCATAACAATCTCTGAGATATAACTAGCTAAATATACAGATACAGATACAGATATAGATACGGGTAAAGATTCAATTGCACTTGAGCGCCTGTCGAGCGTTTTGATTTATGGCCTATTTATAAGAATGACAGTAGGCAAATATCATAATCCAGCCAGCTGATCTGACTGACATTGCGTGTTGTCTGCAAATACCCTGCAGAAATAGTTTATGATATCATACATAGAAACTAGGGAATGCAGTATGCAATACTCTTTCATTTAAGCTCCTATTTTTATGTATTATGCTATATTTCGCGACCTTTGGCCTTTAACTTTAAATGGGATAGTTGAGTAGAAGTTACTGTGATTGCCAGTGGTTGCAGCCTACAGAATACCCATTAAAATGTATACAAAATTAGGATAGGCAGTAAGGAATATTCTCTTTCTTTTTCGCTGCTATTTTTTATGCACTGTGATATCTTTGGCGAACTTTGGCTTTTAACTAAGCTCAAAAAGTATAGGTGAGTAGAAATTATTATGGTTGGTAGTGATTGCAGCAACGAGATACCCTGTAAAATACATAAAACTAGGGTAGGCAGTCCGCAAAATAATCTTACATTTTCGCTGCTATTTTTTATGCATTGTGATATCTTTAGCGAAGTTATTATGGTTGGTAGTTATTGCAGCCTAGAATATACCCTGTAAAATGTATAAAACTAGGGTATGCAAAACCATAATCACAGTTCAAATAGAATAGGAGTGATTATGTTTGACAGCCTACAATATAGCCAGTAAAACATATACATAAAGGCAATAAGATACCTATTCAATTGTTAATAGATTGATTTTAAGTAAATGAATAGAATCAGTTAAAAGCGATGTATCTATAGTTTTTTATTAAAATATGAATGCATTGAAAATCTGAAACACATATTTTAACTAATCTGGATTGCATTTTTTTGTTTCATACTTTTAATCCTTATAAATTTTGAATATTCATTCTAAATATTAATTTTTTTTTTAGAACTATTTAATATACTCATCTATTCGATTTGTTCAAATTTTTATTATAATCTAGTATTAAATTATATTTAAATAAATATATATATTTTTTTTTAATATTTATCATTTACTCAATCGTTTGGTCTTGTTATTATTATAAATTTCATTATTTCAGAGAAATTTCTCTTCTTATGATCCAAAAATATTTCTGCAACAAACAAACTACAAACTCATGTCTCTGACATTGACATTTCTCTGACAAGATACCCTGTATCGCGAATACAGCTCGAAAGTGTCAAACTGGCTGGCAAAACTTCATGAATATTCATAAATCTGACTGTCCATTGTATTACTTGTGTGTTGTAGCAGCCATCTAGGGTATCATATCTGCGATCTAACCATTGTATCTGTTCTTGCTGATCTCAATGTTTTCTATCTTTTTTTTATTGTTAAAACCTTTCGCTTGTGGTTATGCTCTTTGTCTTGCCGTCTGTCTGCTCTGATTTGTCTAAATTTAACTCGCTCAGCTGTCACTTTTACCTGTTTCTTTTTTTTTTTTGGCGTTTCTGCCATTAGTTATTCGTGGCTAATTGTGGCATATTTTTGACCTTGTTGTGGCCCACGAAAAAGCACGAACCACAAAAAAAAAAAAAAAACAACCACTCACTCACCCAACTCGAATTGACTCACTCGCTCACTCTCTCTCTAATGTCAGAGTTGAAGTTGGGAGTTGACTATGCAAATTGTCAACACTAAATAGAGGTTTACTTAGGCCTCTAGGGACTTTTCGGTTGACTTTTTGTGACTCTCTCTCTAGATGGAAAGTGCTTTTTTTTTTGGGGGTGTCGGTTATGCAAATTTAGTTTGATGTTTGGCCTCGATATGCGAGTATAAAGCCAACTGTTCACTTTGTGACTCTTCGCCTTCGTTTGCCTACTTTTTCTCTCTCTTCCTTATCGATTGTCTTGGCATTAATTAGCGTGTTGTATACAACTTGATTACTGCACTTGGGTTCCCATTTGCGGAATTAATATTTGCCCCTTTTTATCGTTTATCGATTGTTTCAACTAACGACATTCCTTTGTTTCCCTCTCCCTGTTTGGGTATTTCTTTAAACTGCGAACTAAGTGTTATTTATTTTTTCATTAAGTTTTTATCTTAGGTTAGGTTAGGTTAGGATACGCACAGCACTCACAGTTCCCCCTCTTTGATAAGGCTTTGGTTTATCATTTGGCTTGAGCGAAATTCCACGAATCTAGCCAACTAATCGCACACATAGTTTTGCTTTTTATGATTTAGGGCCCAATCATAGAATTCATTTTGCTATTATTGTACTTTAAACTACCAGAAGGGTTCGATAGCATTCAGCGTAATGGAATCTTTTTGCTTTTATTGCGAGTTGTAATTAAAGTTTTATGGCTTTACAAGAATCTCTAGCGTTGACTCGTGATAAGCATCAGTCGTCAAGTGAATCGATCGATTACACATTTCTGCCCAATCATTGCATATTACTCATACGTCGATATCTACTAAACAACACTTTTAATCGTCTGCTCGCCTTTCTGTCTGTCCATCTACACCCAAGATATCAAACACTACGAATTTATAAGGCAGTCACGTGTCGCCAACACGCTGATCTTATATGCATTTCATATATCTACATTTTTTATACTCGCTATCCATAGGGGAGAAGGGTATTATACTTGTGTGGCGGTAGAAAATGTATGTAATACATATGATGTATGTTATATGAAGAGGCAGTTTCGACCCTATAAAGTATAAAGTAAGTACATACATATGTATATTCTTGATCAGGTGATATAGCAATGTCTGTCTGTCTGTACTCTATAGTATATTTTGTATTTACTACTATATCAATATACCAAATATAGCCTTTGGTATATTTTAATATTTTTGTGGTATATTAATTTGGTATATTTTCAGAATAATACTGAGCAACTGGGTATATTTTGTAGTCTATGGTATATTTTTCGCATGTAGTACTATACAAATATACCAAATATAGTCGTTAGTATATTTGTAGTACTTTGTGGTATATTAATTTGGTAAATTTTAGGAATAATACCTGATAATCCGGGCATATTTTGGACTCTATGGTATATGTATGTTGCATGTAGTACTATATAAATATACCACATATATATTTGTAGTATTTTGTGCTACACTAATTTGGTATATTTTAAGAATAATACCGGACTGTTTTGCTTTTATTTAAAATGGTTAGCGGGTATCTCACAGTCGAGCACACTTGACAGTAGCTTTCTTACTTGTTTCTTTTCGGTTTAACACGCTTTTTTATTATGTAGTCGTAAGGTCGCCCCCGAATTAGATAATTAATTGTTTTAGTCGATTTCGATTTCAATTTTCAATTTGTATGTTTATTTTCAATACAATTCTAATCGTACAGCGATTTCAAACGTAAGAATTGACCTCACTTAATGCCAAATGCTCTGCCCGCTTGTTTTCCGCATTCTTGTTACTCACGGTATTTTTAGTGTGTGGCGAATCGATTAGTGTGTGGATTATTAAAATTTTCTATTAGTTTATCTGGCGATAAACAATTATTCAAACGCCTCGCTCAATTGCTCAATTAATTTGGCACTCATTGCTGCTGCTGCTGGTGCTTTCATCGAGCGTTCGCTCCATTTGTTGTATAAGTAATTGGGTTACCTCAAAACGCACCTCCCATGACAAGCGGGTGAGCATGTGGCACGTAATAGGTAAACCCCGAGCTTCCACTCTCCCTCTCTCTCTTCGTCAATCTCTTTTTGCTGGGCACAAGGGCAGCCACTCGCATAAAGTACAAATAAACAAATTGAATCAAACAAAAATAAATGAACACTATCACACATTCACATACACGCACACACAACGTGCGACGCTATCGAAATTATCAATGAAATTGTTTCAAAAACCCGCAAAAACAAAAGCCGCAAAAACACAGCGAAAAATATACACAAATTAAAACAAAAACACTGTGCAAAAGAACAACAACAAAACATGTGTTTGTCGCAAAGAAATAATAATAAAAGAGAAGACGACGAAACAAAAAAAAAAAAAAGAATCCCAATAAATACAAATACAAATACAAATAAAAACAACAACGACCACGACAAAATATAAACAAAAACATACGCAACCCACTGGGGATACGATCTTCTCTCTCTATACATAGTATGCCACCTTATAAATAACGGCATAACGTAGCGAACAAAACATTTTTTTTGGGTATAATAAAATAGTTCTTGACGTCATTATGCGTTACGATTCGTTGTGACGTCGATTGTCTCAACATTTTTTGGGAATCTCGAGAATCTCAATATCATTTTTCGCGTAATAAGGTCGCGAATACTAAATATACACATTCATATTGGAATAACATATTTTTTGTCGGGCCAGATTGCTATACATATATATATAGCCTACGGGTGCTATTAAAACCATAAAAAAAGAAACGGACGAGCAGCAAAAATGAAAAACGGATCAACAAAAGATCATTAAGCGTCGATGAGTCAGTTGATGAGTTTATAAATGAGTTCATTTGTTGGATTGAACTGCTTATTTGATGGCCAACAAATAACAAAAAAAAAAAAACAGCCAACATTTCTCTTATCTATTTTTATAAAATCCGCATGAGTTAATGCGTCGTAGTCGTATGTTTCCCATATTTACCAAATCGAATACATAATATTCTCGGAACTCACCTGACAATAATGCTGCTGCTGCTGATGATGATGATGATGATGCTGGGTCTGAGGCTGATGCTGTTGCTGTTGCCCCCTCACATCCGCGTCCAGCTCCAGTTAGCAGAAGGAAGCCGACACACAAAATCTGTACACCCAAAATCTGTGCCATTCTCTGATTGATAATGTTTGTCAAACAACTTGTCGTAGACTGTCGTATTTATTTCTAATCAAATCTTATGTAAATTTTTTCGATTTGATGAAACAATATCAAAACGTGTTTTGTTGACGTAGGTTGAGATCCTGAAAGCGTAAAAAACTGTAACGAGAACAACCAAAAAACGAAAAAAAAAAACGGTGAAAAATAACCAAAAAAAAAAGAAATAAATTAGCAAACTCTCAGTTGAATTTCAATTTTGTGTTGCCAGGGGCGTGTTGTTGTCGTCGCAGCCAAATGGTGTGGGGGCGAGAGAAGAGGTAAAAGAGGGGGGGCGCGTTTGGGGGCATATTACCAGAGTGCCAGACAGTCCGAGTTATGTGTGTAGTTGGCGGCTATTTCTTGCTTTAGTCAATTGCAATCCATAGTAATGTGTTTTATTGCGCCGTAAGCTTGTCTGCAAGGTTTCAATACCCTGTACTTGAAACTAAATGAGGTAGCTTAGCTACCAGATAGCAAAGTTAGATTAGCTAATGATATTTAGCACAACTTCAAAGTAAGATTAATATTGGCTTCTATTACTAATGAAAAGGAAGATCTGTGAGTGTTTTAAGAGTATATACTTAAGTTCCCGTTTTCTTCATTTCCAATAATCTAGTGTACACTTTTATGATGTTTTTCTATTTTCCATTTTTCTTAAGTATATAAATGTAAGTATATGTTGAAAATTTTTCAAGCTTCAATTGTATTAACTTAAAATTTTTTTTTAAATTAAAATTTTTGCCAAAAATGTTTTCAATAAATTATCCTTTTGAATTTTGTTGGTATTTGAATTTGGATGAATTTTATTTACATATATTATATGCAAATTATGTAAACTTCAAATTTAATAATCTAATGTGGATCTTTATCAATTTTATGTACTATTTATTGGTTTGCTAAGAAAAGTTAAAAATGGAAAATTCACGAGAAATTTTAAAGGCTTATTTTAAGCATTTTAATGAGCATTTTTTAGAAATTTTAAATTCGTCACAAATTATTGCAACTCTTGCACCATTTACAGGGTATGAACAACGGCGACTATTGTGCATAAGTTGCCTGATTTGTTGGGTGTTTGGTTTCGGTTTCGGTGTTTTGGTGTATCCGTGTATTGGTATTTGTGTTGGGGCTGGCGTTTGAAACTGTCGTACTGATATCAAGTAGGACTTATCAAGCCAATCAGTTTGGCATATGTTATAGTGGCATGATAAGCTATCTTTTGTCGAATCGACAAATAATACAAAATTATGAAGACACATACAAAGACACACGCAGCAACTGTGCTGCGCGAGTGTATAAAAAAAATACAAAATGAAAAGAAAAGAAACAGAAAACACGAAATAAAAATTACAAAAAAAAAAATGAAAGAAATAACAAATAAGCAATTCTTGAGGGGCACATCGAAGATTTTAATACACTTGATAAAGGGAGTTTCCCCCGAAACGCAAATACGCAAATAGATAAAACTGCAGAGATAGCCGGAGCATGAGTTTATGTAATTAAAAATTGCAATAAATGAATTTGATTATTTATGGCTGTGTAAATTTCACACGATACCGAAACGCAGAACAGAGAGATACGGAAACTAACATTAAAAATCGAAAATTAAACCAATAAAATATTTGCACAAGAAATGATAAAAATCGCTAGTCATCTGTTATAACACTTGAAAATCGTTATAAATATAAATGGTAGTAAATAATTGATAATGATTGCTCGAAAATAGAATTCTTTCTGCGCATAACTGATTTGTTTTGTTGATTTCATAATAAATATATAATTAATGTTACTGGATTTAAAATTTAATTGGCAATAATTCACAAAGGGGCCATAAATAATTCAAATGAATTTATTTGGCAACATTTTTTCTTTTGTTTATTTAAATATTTAATTGTAATCAAATAAATATTGCGACTGGATTGAAAATTTAATTGGGAATAATTCGTGATTGCCTTGAATAATTAAAATGAATTTATTTAACCATGTTTATGTGCACAATGAATGTCATCAAAATTCCTTTTGTTGTCTTTTTGCTGACACCTTGAATTCCAACAATTTGGTTACAAATTTGAATGCACAGTATAATTTGTGAAATGCTTGCATTTATCTCATAGTCATAAACTGTTATATAAAACACGATAAAGTGCACATTTTGCATGCGCATGTCCTAACAATGCAGTGTTATACATTGGTCATAAAGCTGTTATACACGTGTCTGCAATTGCCATGCATTGCAATTACAAACAGTGTTATACATTTCCTAGTTTAAACTGTTATACTATGATTTGCAACAAGTAATTGACATTGTTTTACTTAACCCTCTTCTTTTTATAATTTAAGGAATATAATTTAAGTTTGCAATAGATGTCAGCGCTTTCGTTATCTGATGCAGTCGACTGAAGTAAGTATTGCAAAACTCTCACTTTGTTATATAATCCTTTAACTACTCAACAATGCTGCACATTCATTGTGACTCTAAAACTGTTTTATATACAAGCCAACCTGTTGCACGCCATATTAATTGTTATACATTTGTGGGTAATAAAAGGTCAAAAGTAGAGGTCAAGATAAATAAATGTTTTCGTCCAAATTCAGTTTTTGTTTCAAACTTAAAATTTTGCGCGACGACTGCGCAGCAGAAAAAGACAGCGACAACAACAACAACAATAGCAACAACAACAGCAACAGGCATTTATGCAATCAGAGACAGCTGAAAAGTTTGCTGCTGCTGCTGTCACTGGCGTCGCCAATTTTAGTTTTAAGCCAAGCAACAAGAGACGCAGAAGGAGTAGGAGAAAGAGGCAGAAGAAGAAGTAGGGGAAGAGGGAGAGAGAGAGATGCCTAATACTAAAATGACGTCTTGGGATCTGTGTTAGTCATAAGGCAGCAAACAAACTGATCGATCAGCCGCTAACAGCAATTAAACTTTTACAATAAAGAAAACCCAAAAAACACACACACACATTCACATACACTCACTCACACACACACACACACACATACTCTGAGATTTGTAAGACAAATGGCCGGGCGGGCAGACAGATAGTCAGACTGCTCGCCTTCAGACGGACAACATAACGTCACTACGTACGTACGAAATGAACGTAAATGAAATTGGGGCAATGAGACCTACGCGAGATTTTTGCTGTGATCAGTTAAGTGTGTACTTACCTCTTTCTTATAACAAATAAAAACACAACAATAAAATGTATCTACCGTTGTCTGTTATGGTTGTTGTTGTTTTTTGTTTATTTGTTTGTTTGAATTTTGCTAAATGTTGCCCGACAGACGAAACATTCAAATTACATTGTCATCGTTCGCAATTAATTTATGTTTGTTCATTTTTAATGGCAAGATTAACACACGTGTTTTTCTTTTGGTTTGTGTCGACAAAAATTTTACTCGGTTTTGGTTTTCGCACACAGATTTCCGCTTGGTTTTTTGTTTACAAACTCGAAATATAAGTATTTCGTGTACTTTTTTTTGTTATTCACGGTCCGCACACACGTCTTTTTCCGTTGCTGGTTAAATTGCTAATGGCACAAACGAACAGGTCGCTTTTATTTCGCAAGCGCAGCAAACAGCAAAGCTGAGAGCGAACGGGAGAGCCACTGCCGCTATCGTAAACAGCCGTTTCTCTTTCTGTACTGTAGCGAACGAATGAGCAGCAGTTTAAGAGAACGATCTTGATGCTCTTTTTCGTTTTGGTTGTATGATGTTTTTTTGTATACAAATAGAGCTTGGCAAATAAATGATTGTTTATAATGCGTAGTTGTGGGTGTCGTTATCTTTTATATAGAAATTTATATGGTTCATAACATATAGTTCACAATAATCATGTTTTTGTAAGCAGACACAAAGCGTAATTGTCGCATTTCACATTGAATTTTGTTTCTTATTGGCGCCAAACTTGAAAATAACTAGGCCGTAGCTGGCACTATTATTTTTTATAGTATTTTTCTTTTGCGTCACATGGTTACACTTTCTATAGTATCTTGGTATATTTTCCAAACGCCCATAAAAAGCCAGTCTATTTTAAACAGTTTTTTTCCATTCCGTAGCTTATACAGTAGTATACTTCAAAAGTTTTTTTTGATTGTTATTCTACTAATATATAGTAATAAACAATTTATTGGAGATGAAACGAAGATTCGCTACAGCAGTTTGCAGTTCGAAAAATACCAACTGCGATGCCAGACTGTGTTAAATAGGTTCAAATCCTTGCTAACAGAGTGGCAACCTAATTTTTTTTTTCAGTTCTCGTCGGTTAGACATTGGAAAAGTGGCTTATTTTTTTGGCGGTTAAAAATATAAATTATATAATTACAATAATAATATGGTGAAGTGGCGGTGCGTACCTTATACAGCTGTGTAGTGGAATCAAGTGTCGAATATGGAATTCGTTGATTTTGTTGGCTTATTTATGTTTGTGAGATATTTATTTGAATTTAAAGTGTTTGTTGATCGCCGGACAATTTAAATCTGTGCATATTAATTTGAACATTAAACATCAGCTAAACCCCTGCTGACATTTGCTTTGCTATCGATGCCGTCGGCCATTTGCAATTGTTGAAACCGGCATCAGTAATTAGCACGCGCTCCAGCTCATTAACAAGTGTGCGTGTAGGTGTCCGTGTATGTGTGTTGCTGCTTTGCGCGCTTTGCAATTCCCCCTCGCGGCTTCTACAAATTGCACGCGTGGCATTAAGTTGGCGGCTACCGCTAACTTACAATGGGTAAGTGCATACTATATACATATCCCAGTCTACTGGCCGCTACAAAGTAAAGATGCCGACGCCGCACTTTTTTTTTGGCAGACCGCGGCGGCCACTGCCGAAAATGGTCAGCGTGTTTTAGCGGCGCGCTGCCTGTCCCCTTTTTGGGGTTAGGTTGAAAACGCGGCAGCGAAGCGTGAAATTTTAATTGTGCCTTTCGGGGCGTTGTCGTCGTCGTAGTTGTTGTTTTCTAGCTGCATACGCGATCATCGGGCATCCTTCGAACCGAAATAAAGATCTTTGGGGGCTAACACAGCTCATCCAATGCACATTGCCTGCCTCGCTGCCAAAGTTGTTTCATGCCAAAAAAGGTGCAAAAGGCCAAATAGTATTCGGTTGTTTATGTTGTTACAACGCCACGTTGCTGCTGCCGCTGCTGTTGCATTTGCTGTTGTTTTGTTGTTGTTGCAGTATGGCACTGTTGTGTCTTTTAGCCTACAAAAATGCTTATTGGAATTTTGGGTACAGTGAAACAATCACATAGCGTACATTTTTGTTGGATATTTATTAAACTAATTAATATTTGGTGCTTGTGTAAAATTTATTTTGCAGAATATTTAGTTGTTTATTACAAGAAGTATTTTATCATAGTTTTGTCAATAATTGATAGAAAAAACTGAGATAAATATTGCAAAATTTGTTTAAAATTTAAAAAAAATTCTTAATTGAAAAATATATTTTATTTAAATATCTCATTTATCATGAAATCTCAAATAAATGCTCCTATTACTTCTTCATAAATTATATTTTTTTTTTCAAATACACACAGCACAACAAAATAGTTAGAAATCTGACATTTTTTTCAATATTTTTTTTTTTAAGTAAAAATTAGAATTTGGATTAGGGTGTAAATTAGGGACTCTTGTGCTGTCTGATTCTTTTTTGTTGTTAATAATATCATTTTACGAACACTTAAAGAACTTAAATTATTTTTCAATTCAAAATTAGCTATATTGAAAAAGAAAATATTTAATTTAATGATATATTTAATTTTTAGAAAATCGTTATATTTCTTCTTAAAGTTTATCTATGCAAGGTGTTTGCTTACTTACTTTTTTGTTTAGTTGATTAGCATATGCAATCGTTTGCTCATCTTAGGCAGGTTTCACTGTATCAAAAGTGGCACCTGATGTCAACTGCTGCTGCTGCAGTTGCTGCCGCCCGGCTGGCCGTTGTATCAACATCAGCATCGACATCATCATACTCAGCCTCATTGAACTGCAGCAGACTCATCTTCAGGCTCAGCCTCAGCTTTGGCTGCGGCTTCTTGAGGGTTTCCACTTCGTTTTGTCGCTGCTTTGTTGCTGTTAATAGCCGCTGCGGGCCAAATCAATTCCATGCAAGTTGTAAGCCCGTCGTCATCGTCATCGTCGTCTTCGTCTTCGTCTTTGGCTATTTTATTGGTTGACAATAAAAGTGAGCCAAGTGTTTTGCTTCCCTCCCTCTGGCCGCTTAAACTTGTCCCAGTCTTGGCCACGAACTGTGCACAGCATAATAATTATAATCCATTTTATTTCTAGGCTTTGCTGTGGCAATTCCATCGATCATGCAACATACAGCGGGTCACGTGTGTGCGCTGACCTCTGCCAAAGCCAACAACAACCACTTTTTTTTGTGCATTGTACGTCAGTCACTTGTGCAACTGTTGTTGTTGTTGCTGATGCTGTTGTTGTTGTTGTTGATGGCAACTGCACGCCAAGATGCCAAATATCTAATACGCTTCCACCAAAATGATCAAATTCATGGAATTCGCATAAAAGAGCGACCAGGTCGCAGATCTCTCCTCAATTTCTTCCTTTTCATACTCTCTCCTCCACTCTCTCTCTCTCTCTCTTTCGCGTTGTCTTCTTTATCTGCCTGCTGCTCCACCCATTTGCATCTGCCGACTGCGCTGCGTAAAGCAAACAAAAAGCAGCGACAGGTGAATCGGCCGCCCGTCGACTCGCGACTTGCAACGTGCCCCATACGGTCACAGTCCATGCTGTGTTGCTGGATTGGAGGGCAAAGGGGAAGTGGCCAAAAGCAGCGGCTGCTGCGTCTTCGTTTTGGGTTTTTTTTTTGGCGTTCACATGTGTTGAACCGTTTCGCGGGTGGTTCAGGGCGGGGCACAGTTAGCTTACAGTGGGCCGCAGCTTATTGGAAAGCAATGAAAAAATTGTTTAAGCTCTATTTTAATCAGTTTACAAGTTTCATTTTACTTGAAAGATGTATAATATATAATTTTGAAATATAATTTATTTTAGAATTCATAAAAACGTTTTTTTTTTTATATATAAAAAAGGTATTATTGTGCTATTCATTTCAAAAAACAAAGTCGATTAAACCGTATTCATTAAGCTTGTTAAAAATTTAGAAACAGTAAATGCTAATTTAGTATATTTGAGTTTTTTTTGAATAGTTCTATTATTTACAAAAAGTTAATAGGTTTAATTTTAAAAATAGAAAATTACACTCCCTAACTATTGATCTTTCAGTTGCCTTGTAGCATCTTTCAACTTATTACTACTAATATAGTATTAATTTAGCTTAAAACTGAATTTTGAACTGAGCTAAAAATAGAAAATAGCTACATATGTCAGGCGATTGCTTTTTTGATTTTTTTGAATTTTTTTGTTAGAAACGAATTAATCTTATATCCATTATGTTCAACATTATTATTATGTCAACACACTCAAAAATGTATGACATTCTCTAAGAACCGGAACCAATCTATTGAGAATGTGTGATAATCCTCAAATTGTTGGCAAATAAACAATAACCAATCTTAAGATATTGGCTTCGTTTTGTAATTTTAATAATTGCAAAAATACCAATATGATATTAGTCATGATAATATATTATTTTTCTTGGTATGTAATTTATGGAAAATACTTTGAAGTCTTTGTTTATAACTTTTATAACTGGCGCCCAAAAGATTAAACCCGAAAGTATGCTATACTTTTTAATAAACGATGAAAATATAAATACATAGCTTACGTATTGCTAATAAATAAATACTCTAATGAGCAAAAAACAAGAGCTTAATATAAAAACAAATATATTGTGAAATATATAGTTGCAAAATTAAAATTTTTATTAATTTTCATTTTAAATGGGATTGTTAATCAAGTGACTAAAATTTCCAACAACGATTTGTTTTTAGAATTTACATTGTAGTAATAATCGTTAAAATAGAATGTTATACTATATTGCGCTGATTTTTAATTAGTGCAATTTTATCAGCTGAAGAATTTGATACTATTTGTATATTGCTTTTTTTTTTTAATATGCTAAAACATTTTTTTAATCTTTTGTATTCCATTAAATTTTTTGAATGAAATAATTTTTGTTCAAAATATCGAGCTTTACATTAAAGTCAAGGACACTGTGCGCATTGCTGTCTGCGCATGTGTGTCGTCGCATCACCCACTTTGGCTGTTGTCCGTTTGCCTGTGACGGGATCTGGACTCTGCTTAGCTGCATCTGCAGCGACAGCGACGTCGAAGTCGAAGTCATCGGCGACTGTTAAGATCGATCGTCGTTGTATTTGACCGTTTGCTGCTGCTGCGATGCGGCTGCGGCTGCCGCTTTGGAGGTGACTTCGACGTTGTCGTTGCCGTTGTCGATCGATCGCTTGGTCTGCACTGCACTGCACTGCACTGGACTGGGAATCGACTCGTGGCCTGGCCAAGACTCTGTTTGGCCTGTTGTGCCGTTTGTTTTTGCGTTGTGTTGGGCGACCATTACCAGGCTTTGGCCAATTGATGACCAGTTCGATTAGTTGTTGTTGCTGTTGCTGTTGCTGTTGTTATTGTTGTTGGTGTCTTAGCTGGCGGCTTGGTTTGCAGGCTTTAAGTCTTTACACCTTCCTTTATTATTTTGCTATTTATTTTTCGGCTCTTGCTGTTGCTGTTGTTGTTGTTATTGCGGTGCGATGTGTATTTAAATTGCCTGCATAAATATTTTTTTTGTGCTTTTCGTTTCTATTTTTGCAATGCTTTAATGAAGTTTTCTTTTTGCTTTTGCTGCAGTTGTTTTGCTTGCAATATCATAAAATTGTAAATTGGTGAAAATTGTGCACAATTTGTTGGCTCACATACAAATATACATACAGATGGACAAATGCAGATACATACTCCTTGTCAATTGTTTATAGTTTTGGCGTTTATAACGTCGACCATCTGTTTGACCTGTCTGTTTGGTCTGTCTCTCAGACTGTCTGTTTGTCAGCCATGCGATCATTAAATCCGTGGGTTAACTCTCGTCTCACTGGGCACCACCCATTCCCATGTGTGTGTGTGTGTGTGTGGAGGTATCATCACGTAACACTAATTAACAGAAAATAACCTGCGCACTTGTTTGTTGTTTAACCCCCTTCTGCCTGCAATCTAAACTTTCCAGTCTCTCCAGTCTGTAGTCTCTTCGACTAGACATAAATTCAAGCCATACTCCCCATTTACTCCCCATCATCCCGACTGTGTGCTCCACCATTACAAACCGCAGTCATAATTAACTTGCAGTCTCTCGACCTCTCGCTGAATAAATACAGATGGGGAGAGCGAAAAAAAAAATTTAATTTTCAGTAAATCACAGCACTACGTTGATCTAGTGTAAGCAGCGGTGGTCTTCGCCTTCAACGAAGAAGAAAAAATCAACAAAAATAAATAAAAACTCTTGAACTCTCTTCACATTATTAGTTTCAAATGGCTTTAACTCTTTTTTTTATTCTCGTCGCAAATCAGCGTAAACTTTAATATATTTGACATGTTGCGGTCATATTCCTGATTCTCTATTTCTCTTTATCTCTTGTTCTAATTACTAAAGTATGTTGACTAGCGATTTTCTCTCGCAGTTAACCCCACACATGTTTCATAAGTTACACCCACCAAATAAAATAAGATTTTCTTGGGGTATATGCAATTTGTTATGCACTTAAGCAGTATTTGTTTAGTACTGTTTTTTTTTTTTATTTTGATCATCAACATAAAGCTATGGACAATGCGAAATAATTATGAACAATACATCTTTTATGACTCATAAAACATGTATCACTAACGTATAGATATCTTTCTTCATTAGAAAGAATTAAGTTGTTTTTGCTTACATAAATCCGTTGCTTTAATGTGATTGACGGGAAGGAGATAGATTTCAGTTTGTGAGATTCTCATTTTCTAAATTTATGGGGAAACCAATTTCTAAAAGTGTTAGTCTTGATTTCCCCAAAAATTTAATTATGTATATGTATATGCTAGGAAACAAAAAAAGAAAATTTTGATAATAATTATTGTTTAGTTTTATTTTTTATTAAAGTAAATCTGCATATAATTTTTAGGATCCTGTAGAGCAGAATTTAAAATGTATTCACATTTTTACTGTAAAAAGATAAGATCTTAAAACTTAATTGATGTTTTAATATACATAACTCCACAGTATTTAATAATTTTACTTCTATGCACGAATAATACAAATTTTATACTATTTCTTATTTTAAATAATATTAATTTCATATTTCGAATAAAATAAATTACCGTAGAACCTACACTCCTTCTTAAAATTATACGACACCTCTTAATCGAAAATAAGCAAAATAAAATATGAAGCACAAGGAGTAAGTAATACACCAAATGTGCATTTGTTTGCCTCTCCAGTTTTCAAGTAAAGGTAAAAAAGGGTACAAGAAATATTGAAAAGAACTTTTCTGTTACAAAGTTTAAGAACATTGCTAATATTTGTAATGCTAAATTTCTATAATATTCTTATTCTTTTCTATTATTAATTTATGTAGTTTTACTTTAAATAGAAAGCTTGTTCACAAGGAATTGGATTTTTAATTTGACCTATAAGTTTAAAAGATTTTGAAATAAATTATAATGTAATAATGTAAGTTAATTAGCATCAAAATATGGTTTCGAAATTACGAATTATATTTTATTTCTTTTAATAAATTAACAGGGATTGATTTCTCATTTCTTTCGTGATCTAGTGTATATCGTTTATCGGCTTGAGCTGAACGCTTTGCGAAGTTACTTGTGTTTTTTTTTTTTGTGGTACTCTTGTTGGCTTGTAAACTTTTATTGGACGAACGCTGGGGCATTTTATGCGGCGCATTGCGCAATGTGCGGCTCGCACAGTGGGGCACCGACGCGTTTTATGGACAACGCAATTAATTGCTACATTTTCCAAAGGAAAATTATGAACTAACATCAATTAGGACGCGAATAGACATAGGATAAGACGACTGTGCTGCTGCTGCTGCTGACTCCGACTTTGACTCCGACTCCGACACCGTCTTGGGTCTTTGGGCTTTGGGGGCTCCAGACTGCGACCATGTGGCTTTGGCTGGCCAAGAAAAAAAAGGCTTAATGATTCAGGCTTTTTAATAGGCCATAAAATCTCAAAATCGGTATTGCATCGTACCATCGCGTTGCCCGAACATATTTCACATGTTTTTATTATTTTGGTGAAATTTTACCAACTCATTTTATCGCTTATTTTTGCTATGTTTGTCATTATGCCTTCTTGAGATTTTGTTGCCATTTTGCCACAGTTGTTCCCATCTGCCACATGTGGTTTTATTTGCCAAGCAACATGCCAAAGTTGAGACATTTATAATTGACAGATGTCAACAAGGGATTACGGCACATTTGCATGAAACTTGCGCCATGTCTGCGAAAAATATTTCAGATTATCGATGAGACATTGTTAGATCGGAATTATTTTTAGTGTATAATAATAAATTATATTACTGGTGCTTTGAATTCTTTGTTGTTACTTTGCTAATTCACAAAATGAACAGTTTAAATTACATAGAAATAAAATATGTATGTATATATAAATATATATATTTCAAGAAAATGCTAAGGATAATATTACAACATTCTGATTATTTATAATGGTTACATATTATGTATATTAATATTAGTTTGTTTAATCCGTTTCTGTTTAAATGAATACTTTTGAGTGTGGAGATTATTTTGCTTTCAATTCCAGAAATGCTAAAGATAAAATTATTCTGATTATTTTTATATGTTATGTATATTTATTTTATATTTTATTAAACTAGTTTTCTGTTTAAATGAATAGTATGAAGATTCTTTTGAGATTCTGAATTTACAACAGCTTTTATAATTATAGTATATTATATAATCTTTTTCCCTTCACTTACATAACAAATAAATATTTGGACACCTAAATACATACATATACATTTTTTATGCAATACCGCTTAATGTATTCTCTTTCGGACTGAAACTCATTGGGATCCTTATTTTTGTCATTTTTATGTTGCTAATTCGGATTATATCATAATATATTAGAATATATAATCTTAGTGTTAGAATGCGGATACGCTAAATTAAATATATTCAATTTTATTTGGTGAAATAATTTGTCATAATTTAATAAATAATCTTTGTTCTCAGTTAATTAGTAAATTCAGTTCAGTTTCAAATAACCGAAACGTAAATCGCGTTAATCATTTTGGGGATTTTTGGGTTTGACCCACAAAATACCAAAAAAATATATAAATCTACGTGAAATTATGAGCTCACCTCATAAAAATAACTAACGCCAAAATCAAAGGAATTTCCAATGTGATGTCGAACAGTCCCAAATTCCAAACGAAAATAAATTTTTTTGTTCATGATTATGATGATCGTCAGCGTCATCATCATCATAATCATGGTGCGTGGCAAGTACCGCAAATCTCGAGCATCATTTGCATACTTAATTAATTCAACGTTAGCTGAGCCAAAGCGATAAATATGCAGCTAAAAAAAAACAAACGAACGAACGAAGCCAACCGACAGTATGTACTCTAATTTGGTTGTCAAAACGGCATCAGTTTTAAATATTCCCAAAAAAAAGTAAAGCAAACCAAATCCAATTCCAAGAAGAGATGACTAATCCAATACCCTGTTATCCGATGGGAATTTATGATCTACCAAGTAAATAGATTAATAAAAATTGGGTATATATTTTTGAGACAAATTATGAGACCTGAATTGCTTAAGGTTTTGCTGTAAAATTTAGTTATTTGATATAAGAATAAGAGTTTTTGTAAATTTAGTATTTATACAACAAATAGTATAATCAATGAATGTATGTTATATAAAATATATTACATATGATTTTTTGAAAAGTAACTTTAACTTGATTTACTTCTCATGATTAATTTGTTTAAAAATAAATTTAAAATTTAATTACTTAAAAAAAAGAGTATATATAAATTTTAGTATTTATACTAGAAAATACTATAATCACTGAATATGTAGTATATAAAATATAGTAAATATGATTTAGTTGAAAAAAGACTTCTACTTTAACTTTCATGATATTAATTTATTTCTTGAATTACGTTTTTGATTCATTGAATATAAGCTGAGGCGCATCATACTCCACAAAATTTAGCTTAATTGACAGGGTATGCGAAAAAATACAACAACAAATTTAGTTAGCCGTCTAACGACACAGGCGCCAAATGTTTTGCCTATTTAAAAGTTAATAAAATCATATTATCTACAAGATTTATTGGTTCAATGGCTGCCGAAACAAGCTGAAAACACGTAATACACAACACAATAACAACAAACCGAATAATAACAATAAAATATAAGCACACACACACAAAAACCAAACGAAAAAAAACTTGAAACTCGAGCGAAAACTATGCGCTTAAAATATATAAATTTTAATTAGTGCGCGACAACGAGTTGAGAGCGATATTTGAGAGCTCTATGGGAAGAGGAAGAAGTAGTCGTAGTAGTCTCGTAGTATTAGTATAACAGATCAAGATCAAGATCGAATCGTAACGAAACCAAAATCCAGATTCGGGATCGTAGCAAGTTGTTCATACGTTAGTTTGTTGGCATGTTTCACTAATTAAGCCAAAATGAGCGCGTGTTTGTTTGCTGCTTTGCTTTGCTTGGCATTGCTTCTCTTCTCGTTGCCTTTGCATGATCTTTAATAATTTTCAAGAAATATTTGTGGCATTCCCCAAACACACAAAGATCTGATCAGCAAAAGATCTCTGTTCAGCTCTGTTCTCTTTGGGGATTTGAGATGATATCCCGCAGTGTGAAATATTTTTTTGATGAGAATTTATCATTGTGGTCGATGCAGTCAGGCAGCAGCCTGCCAACACCCAATGCGCCTCTCTCTCTCTCTCTCTCTTTACTCTTTTTTGTAGCTCCTTTTTGGTCTTCTGTCGATCATAAATTGGTGCAACACAAGAGGTCTGCTAGTGGCTCCTTCAACAGTCTGCAGTCTGCAGCTGATAAGCATCTCTCAACCTGAACTTGACTTGAACCAAGTTGGCTGCTGATTACTTGCTGACTGTCGCCTTGGCCTTGATGAGGATCATGATTTGATGGCATTGCCCAGATCTCAGACCCCAAAGCAGCCAACCATCCAACCAGCAACGAGATTCCTCGCGAGTCTCAGACTCTAGAGGTGATGTTGCAAGTTGCATGTTGCATGTTTAGTGTTCTACCTGGCGCTTGCCGCTTGTTGCCCACTCAAATTTCATTAGCTCCCCATGTGCTACTTATACCAAATAGTACTTGATCATTTTGCTTTTGATTGCCCATCGCGATAGCTGCACTTGATCTATGACCAACTCACTTTCTCTTCATCGCTTTAGCTATTTGACTTTTGTGCTTTGATTCACTTTAATTTCAACTATAAGCCATTTGGTTTTATAGCCCATTTTTATTGATTGAATGTTGTCAACATTTAGCCTTCTTGACTTTGAATTTTTTATGCCAAATTAGCTATTGGTGAATGTACAATTCCCACACTTTTCAAGTGGTTATTGTGTTTAGCCATTTTTATACCCGCTACTCATAGAGTTTCCTGATAATCTGGTATATTTTATACCTTATGGTATATTTTCAATGTAGTAGTATATCAGTATACAAAATATAGCGATTGGTATATTTGAAGTATTTTTGTGGTATATTAACTTGATTTATTTTTTATATTTTGCATTATTCAAAATGGATGAAGGGTTTCTCACAGTCGAGCACACTCGACTGTAGCTTTCCTACTTGTTAGCATTAAATTATAGCAAATTGAGTATACACTTTGTTGTCTTTGTTTGAATGAGTTATGTTTTGCGTAGTTAATGGATCAAGTGGATATTGATTAATTGGTGAGAGCTGCTTTTAATTTTTGTTACTTTACTTTTACTTTTTTTTTAAATGTACTTACTAGATATTAATAAAGTCATTTGATGTTCAATTTTCTATTCAATTTGATTGACTCCATGTCTCCATTGTAATTAAGTTTGCGATTAAATTTTCAGGTGAAATTTGTTTTCTTTACATTTGTATTAAAGTTAAATTTTTATTTTTTACAACTTGTAGATTATCTCTTTGATTTTTTTTGCTTATATTATATTTCCTTAGGAATACAATTCAGATCTTATTTCTGTTGATTATATTCACTTTTATTCTAATAGTGTTACAAATTAGTGTAACGTGTTACAAATTGGCTTTTGGCTTTAGTCTATTTCTATCTTTTAAAATTTTTAAATCTTATTGCATCGAAGAGGCTGAACACACTATTCTGAATTATTTTTAAAATTAAATTAAATGAAATTAAGCTACATTGGCTCCATTCAAACAACATTTTTTAAATTTGGACACCTTTTGTAATTTAGTTTAATGCTTTCAAATTTATGAATTCTTTTGTTTAATAATTTGTAGATTTATCTAACTTATTATATAAATTCTGCTAATTAAATTGTGTAAACTTGTGTTACATTTTTATTAATGCTGCATGATTCGTATTTTAATAATTTTCTCTAACCATTTTACATTTACTATATTTAATGTGTATATTACCCACTCTCTAGAGTGTTTCTGATTATTTCACAGTTCAATAGCGAAAGTAAATCAAAGTTTTCTTTAAAGATTAGTTGTTATCTCCTCAACTATTTCAATTTGCCTTAGTTAACTTTTTGAACTTTGCTCGCTTAACTGCAAAAGTTTCTCCGTCCTTTTGTATTTGGCGCTTTATTTCGCAATTTAATAAATTTTATTGCATATTTCGCAACTTAATCAAGCGTACTATAGAATTTAGTCATAAATTATGCGCTTCATTGCACTAAATCAAGCCACGTGCATTATTGAGTTGGTAGCAAGGGAGTTCAAGAGTGGCAAAGGGGGTGAAGGGAGGGGTGGGCAAGGGTGTGAGGGGAAGGCAGCACACAAAATGCAAATCCAATTAACACTTATTGCGCTTCATTATGCTAAATGCACAATGGCTAAAATCACGCCCCTAATTGCCAAATCAACAACAACAGCAACACCAGCAACTGCAACACTAGCAACAGCAACAATGACTGTTGGCCATGTTCCGTTTAGGCCCGAACTGCAGTACAGTTCATGGCAATTGAGTTTTGTGGTTGTTGCTATCGCAGTTGCTGGTGTTTATTTATATGCATTTCATATAAAAATTTCGCTTTTTTTTTTGGGTGCTATGTTAATAAATTGTGCGAACTGTGGAAATTGTGCTTTTTCCACGCAATATTCTCACACTTTTCCTCACACTCCACGGGTGCGACACCTGCTGTTTGGTCCAGCGATTTATCAGTTGGCTGCTTAAACGCACATCCATTATCCCTGCACAAGTTGCCACACAAAAAAAACTGAGGGGAAAAAAGTGTAGTCTTTTTTTTGTTGTGTTGGCCTCTGGCTAACTGGCTACCGATGTGCCAAGGCGTCTTTTGGCCAGGCCAAAGACTAGAGATGCGAAGTCTTGCGCTTGGACCGGGCCAATTCGCCTTGGCTTTTTTAAGCCTTTAATTGAACAATTTGTAACAATCATGTGCACAAAATAGCGCAACAATTTGGCTTAAATAGTTTTCAATGAAGACGAAACCGCAGAATTAATGCGAGCCATTAAAGTTGGCCAAATCGCAGCTCACAGCTCACAGCTCACAGCTCGTATTCAATTCGTACTCATTGCCAAAACCAAACCATAAAGTAGAACAATGCGTTGAGCTGGCGCATTTACCGCGACTTTTATAAGCTGAAATTGCCATTGATTGTGTCGCGCGGTCAGCTGATTTAGGCTTTATCAATCAATTATGTGTGGTTGAGGTAATGATTATGTACAGCGCATTAATAGTTTGCTTTTTTAAATCTTTAAAATAAGTAATATGTGCAATAAATGTAAATGGTTATTATATACTAATATTAATAGTAATAAAAATAACTGTAGAGCTAAAAGTATCTACAAAGTCTTCATAAATGTAGATATTTTTTAGAAAATGTGTATTTAAAAGTAATAATCAGAATTGAAACCAATTAACTAAGAGTTTGTAGAGGGAAAAATACTATATCTCTAAAAATCTCATAAGTGTATATAGTTTTTCTTAGTTCTTTACCAAACTTATTTTTATAATAAAAATATTAAAAATAATTTAAGGAATTGAAAGATTGGAATTGAGAATTCCAAGAATTTGTAGAGTATCTACTAAAACCTCAACAAAGTATATATTTTTTAGAAATGTAGTATTTTGTTCCATACCAAACTTATAATATAAATATTAAAAGTAACAGAAAAAATTGAAACCAATTATAAGATTTTGTACAGGAAAAAGCACCTACAAAAACCTTATATTTTTCTAACAATTTAATATTTAGTTCTCTACCAATCCTCTTATTATGGGAAGTAACGACTTAAGATATTTATTTTCAAAGCATTATAAACAGTCCGATAATATTACCTATTCATTTTATGTTGTTATAATATTTACGTACACATTTCGTCTTTTAGATTATATTATATTTCATTCATACTTAACTCTCCCATTCTGAATAACTTCCACCAACTCAATCAATTTGTCCCGTCGCCTCAGCCTTAAAATCCCAACCAGGAAATCGCACCACATTTAAATTTTCTGATCGTCTGTGGATCTTCCTCCTCTCTTTCCCGCCCGCACCCAAAGTAACTACAGCGTGATCTTCGCTTGTTTTCTTGTTGTTGTTGGGTCTGTCGCGAGTCTCTTATTTTGTTATATTTAAGAGGGTAATTTGTAAGCCTGTCTAGTGACTGGCTTTTGAATAATTGACAGCGATAAGCAATCGCATTGCGCTGACATGTTTCACGCATTACAAAATCCAATGAGCTTGCCGTTCCATTGCCTTTTCATTCCATTCCAATTCGTTGTGTTTCAGTTTAGTTTCGTTTTTGGTTTTTCTTTTTGGTTCCGTTTCGCATCGTGTTGGTGGCCTCCTCACACACACATAAACACACACACACAGCTTGGTTCTCCCTCTCGTTGTGTGTCTGTCTCTTTGTCTGTCTGTTGGCACGCGAATTTCACACTATTTCCAATTACGTATACGACGAGGAAAAGAGAGATAGAGAGAGAGGGAGGGAGGCAGGCAGAGAGCCTTCTGAGCGAGAGGAGGCTGGCAGGCAGGCACTTGTTTGCTGGCTGCCTATGTAAACACGCTCCACCTACTTGCCAGCCCCTAAAACCATTTTGTGAATTTGATTAATAAAACCTCGCAACGCGCAACAGATGCAACACAGCTGATAAGCGGCAACGTATAAGCTTACCTAGCACCACCAACCAGGCAATGCAGGGCAGTGTACGGGCAGGGGCAGGGCATGCAATGCACTTCGAGAAAAGGTTCTGAATGGTTCCAAAGAATATTATTAAGCTTACCAACATAAAATTCTGTTTCAAATTCAGTCCAATTAAATAAAATAATACTAATAATATAATAATAATAAAAAATATAATATAATTTTCTTTAACTTTATGATTGTAATATTCATTCATTGAAGAGATGTGATATTAGTGTATTTCAAAAGGAAACTAAATGAAAACTAACAACATAAATATTATATATTCTTTTATTTCATCTTTTTTACGATACAAATAATAACGAAGGGAATTTTTATTATTTTGTGTGTCTTTTGGAGAATGAAAAATAATTTAAATATTTATCCAAATTTTTTTATCGAAATTTGTTGTATTTTTTTCTTATTATTTAATCTTATATCTTTAAAAGAATCGCATTGTATTAATGGTTTTGAAACACTGATATTTTACGATATTTTTATTTTTTTTTAATGTTAGAAATATGTTTTTATTTTTATTAATATTATTATAGAAACAATTTTTTATTTTTATTATTATTATTATAGAAACAATTTGTTATTTTTATTATTATTTATTGTTAAGAAGAACATTATTTTGTTATATTTTTTTTTTAGTAAATTCGCTTTTAATTCCAAAAAGAAAAAGTTAATTTGTTTTCTCTGAGTGTAGTGAAGGAAACCAGAATCAGCTACTTTTGCTGGGTTCTCAACTCTCAACTGCAGCGACGTGTTCTTCTTCTCAACGTCAACCGTGTTGTGTGTGGAAAGCTAATCTTTCAATTATAGACAATTTGTCAAATGACTTACAGGCAACAATAACAACAACAACAACAGCAACAGCAACTAGAAGAACCACAAGAGGGGCAACAACAAGCCGCTTGTTGTATTTCTCCCGCTTTTTTCTTCTTGTATCCCCCTGTCCCATGGTTTTTTAGTAGAGGGGTGCAGCCGGCATTGGCATCGACATCGGCATCGGCAGACGACGATGTCGACAACGCCTGACGTAAACGAAGTCGTCGGCGCTCAATCATAGACCCATTTATAGGCGTCGAATTACAAGAACAAACTAATCGAAATCATTTATCACGTCCATGGGGCAGTTGTTACCAGAGGCCAGGCTCCACTCGTTTCATGTTCGCTCCATCTCGTTTTGGGTTTGGGGACGGGTCCAGCAATCAGCACCTATTGTCAGAGAGCACTGCGACCCGACCTACTCCTCCTACTCGGTGGACAAGACTCCAACTCCAACTCCAACTCCAACTTCGACTTGGATTCAGGTTGAGTAATATGATTAATTGGTAAATTATTGGAACTAAAAGGTGGCCTCTTTTGTTGTCGTCGTCGTCGTCGACGTCTTTGAGTCGTATGAAAAGCAAGTCGAGTGCACTCTACTTGAGATACATTTCCTTTATGTTTTATCAGTCTGTTTTTTTTTTTAGATGCTGGCCTAAAGCATGTGGGCTAATCGTGGGCGAGCGTTTTGTGTGTGACTTTACAATGGTTTCCCATCATTTTTCAGTGCACATGCTGGCGATAAATGATGCAACTAGATATGTATCAAGTTTACTAAGTGGAAATAAACGAATCTTAATACTTTGCTTAATCGAGGAGTTTGCTTATGAGTTATAATTCTAGAAGAATTTTGTTTAATCTAACATATAACCCTGCAAATTCTATTAAAGCTATTAAGAAAATTTGTTCTTTTTCATCATCTCTGATGATGTATCTAAATATATGTATATGAAGCTTACTAAGTAGAAATAAACTAACCTGAAGACTTTCCTTAAACGAGGAATTTGATTAAATGTTATAATAATAGGAAATTGTTTATAAATTATGAATCCTTAAGGATGCTTTTGAAAAAGACTAACTGTTTTCCTTTCTTTGTTTATAAAGGTATTTTTTGTTAAATGTTACTGAGCAAATTATTAAGAGATTTTATTATTGTAGTATAAAATTCCCTACAGAATAATTCGGTATAAATAATATATAATATATATTGGGAATAAATTCCCTAATGAATAACAAATTTCCCTACAGAATTTCGTGTACAATTCGATTATGAATGAATAGATTTGCGTTACTGATTTTGATTTGTAATACTCTGTCAATAATCATATAATTGCTTCAACTTCATTCCTCTCAGCTTTCCCTATTAACTCCATTTAACGCTGCATGATTGGCAGATTCGCAAATTATCAAGAAGTGCTCAATTCGATGCATGTTATGCAAATGCAATTCCTTAATACGCAATCTGTCTCAATTAATTTGTGCATTTCATTACGGGACTCACTTTGGGTCTGACAACTTTATAAAGTCATCCAAATGCAAATGCGAAAATGAAAAGAAGGCAAATGGATTGCAGCTCCAATTTGGCATCGCACATCAATTTGCGGGCCAATTTTCATTCTCATTCCAATTTCAATTCGATTGCCGAATACCGAGTCTGAATCCGAGTCTGAAACTGAATCCGAATCCAAGTCCATTGAATGCGATTGAGCGACGCGTCGTCTACCGACACAACGACGAAGTCAGTCTCTCTCTCTCTCTCTCTCTCTTTCTCTCTCTCTCTCTCTCTCTCTCTCTGTCTCTTGAGATACCCCCCACTAATTGCTGGCAATTTGTTACATGCCACAGGTACGAGATCGTACGTTGTATATATGTATCCATCCTAAAGAAACTCTGGTCCACGGGGCGTTGCTGTAATGAAATTTAATTATGTTGTATATCAACTTATTTGCATATCAGCCAGAAAGGTTTTTTCTTATTTTTTTGGTACGGAATAAGAAAAAAAAAACAGCGAGATAACGAGCCAGAAGACACACTCAAAAGCGAGTTAAGCATTGGATGAGTTTCCTCTTTAAACTTATGCATGCTTCATACACTGACAAAAGGCTAGTTTAATTAACTGATTAGATGTGTACCGAAAGCTAAGGGATTCGCTAAAAGAGTAAACTTAATTGAAGTAAGAATTAAGTAAGGGAAATATTTTTTAGCCTCAGTGAACATAGTTTGTTTTAGTGTTAATTTGTTTTTAGTATTAAATAGATTCAGATAAAAAGTAAGTGTAAAAAGAATAAGTATAAGTATTATAAAAGAAATAAATCCAAAATTTCATAAATGAATTATGCTAGTTTTCATAATCATAAAATATCTTTTAATCCATAATTTGAAACTTGCATTTTGCTAGTTCTCATCATCGTAAAATATTTTAGATCTTTTTTTGAAAGTGTGTGAAATATTCGCTAGCAAACGGAAATTGAAAATCTTTTGCTATCGTCTTGTTTTTGCCACTGAACATTAGCATACAAGTCGAATGCGAGTGTCGACTAACAGCTAAAGCAGATACTGTATCTCGAACCACAAAATTTGTTTTAATTGCCGTAGTGCCAAAAATTAGATTTCATGTGCAAAAATTCTAATCTAAAGGTTTACTTTTGTGTGTTTGTGTGTAGTTTTTCGTAAGTTTTGCGCACCCATTTCCCAGATATTTAGCGTGTTGAGCGGAAATAGTTTGTACATAGTACAACCAGAACAGCAGCAAACAGCAACAGTAACAGCAACAACAACAGCAACAACAACAGCAACAACAATGAGAATAACAAGCAACAGACATAACTGTGCGTTGACCTTTTTACGCAAAAATAAAAAAAATAAAATAAATAAAGGGGGGCCTTTGATAAATGTGCAACATTTAGACGCGATTTGGGGCCAAGATAAGTAAATTTTTTGTGCCTTCTTTTTTTTTTTGGGTTGAGCTTTGCCCAAATGTTGGTACACAACAATTTTCAACTGCCGCTGCTTGTTAAATGTTTGTTTTAAGCATTTTTAATTGCTTTAATTATTTATTGTTTGGTTTTGTGCGTCTCGACGCGACGCAACGTCGGCAGCTTCCCGACTGGGCGCCAAAAGACTTAGGCAACGAACTTGGGTTGGCTGCGCTAACAATTTGTACAGCAAAAGGAAACTTGGCAAAACAGTCGCAAACATCTTCGCTGTTGGAAGTGCGGCGCGGATTTCAATCAATAAATCAATCAATAATTGTGAAAGCTGCAGCCAATGTTCCAGCTACGGCACCAGCTTCAGCTTCAGCTTCAACTTCAGCTTCAGCTTCCAGCTACAGTTCCAAGCTTTTCAGCTCCATCTGTCCGTCCATCATTCATACGCATATTTCAATTAACATTCATGCGTCGCGTTTTTCCCGTTTGGTTCCCAGCTGTCAGCCTCTGGAACAGCCTTTATTGATGGCACCACTAAGTCCGTATTTGTTTTTTTTTTTTTCGTTGTTGTTGCTGCTGCTGTTGCTGCTGCTTTTGTTGTTGTTGCTTTTGTTTTTTGCGCCTATATAACAATTACATTTTGTCAGCTTCAACTGCGAAACGGTAGCTGAAGCCAGCGGGCACTTCAAGCATTAAGCCAACCAACAACCACCCACCTTCAATCGTTAGCCAAACAATGCTGCGGCCTCACAACGATTTCTCGCTTTACTCTCTTTGCTCTTTGCATATTCGGCAATCACATGTCTGACAAAACCCTTTTATGTGATCATAAGTAAGACTTACAAGGAACTTTCTAAAACGGGTATTTCGAGTTTTAAATGCTGCTTGTGAGAATTTGAAATTTTTATTAGAGTGGATTTGATAATATTAAAAATAAAATATTTTCAATATTTAAAATATCAAGAATATTGAAAACAATTCTAAAAGTATTCTCAATGTTATGAATATAAATAATATTGAGCATAGTTTAAAAATATTTTTATTATTATAAATATGAATAATATAGAACACAGCTTAAAAATATTCTTAAAATTAAAAATATGAATACAAATACTTAACTTTAAAGTTAAGACATTGATTTTTGTAATTTTTAAAAAGAATTGGAATAGATGTAAATATCGTCGAGTGAAATACAAATATCACTACTATAGTATATTTACTTTTTTTTTAAATATAATTTTAATGTAATTTGTAATGGTATATACTTTAGAAAGTGAGAATAGTATTCAAATATTGTTACGCTTTTCATGATATTAATATGATTCGAAATCATCTTTTAGAACTATTTTTTTTTTGCAATTTTTGTACATAAATTTACATTAAATCACCTTTAAACTTTATTTCTTGACTGCAATATAATATTTATATTATTTTATCTGAGATCTTCCATATCAAATGTCATCTGTATATAAAATTTAACGGATTTCAATTATTATCCCATTTAATTCCTTCAAGTTCTATATTTATTATATACATACAATTTTTTATGAAGATATATTTTATTTTTATTAATTTTTTTTCAATTCCAATCTTTAAATTTATGACTATATTTTGCATATTATTTAAGTTCTTTAAATCAAATGTAATATCGATGTAAAAGAAAACGAGCTGTGTTTTTCTTTTTGAATAATAAACCAATCCTCTTCCCCTTTATCATTGTAATCGTATAGTACTTGTATAATAGATTTAGCTATGCTTTGTTACTCTCTTGTTAGGAGAGCATGTAAGATTCGTCTATGCGGCTACTCTCTCTCCCTCGGATCTGTCTAAAATTTTGACATTTTTGTTAAGTCATCAACGCGGACGACGGGACGCAGACATAGAGTTGTTGTTGGTGTTGGCTGTTTGGTTTGCTGGGTTGTTACCTGTGACTGATTAATTTGGCTATTATGGCATTTGGCTTTTTATGCGCACTGCCCCCAAAGTTAGCCCTCTGCTCAGCCCCCTGCAATCGTCTCTGCGCCCGTCTTTGGAGCCCCGCCTTTGATCGTTGGCTGCGTCTTCCGATCGATTCGTTTCGATCTTCTTCTGCTTGTAGCACGTCAAATATTTTTGTCGGCTTCGACTCATAATAGCCCCAGTTAATTGCTAATAGCCAACGGTGCAGATTTCTATGTCAGGCCACGTCAATGTGGTTTTCAAAAAAATGCTGCTTGTGGTGCTTATTAAAGTTAAGATTGTTATTGTTGTTATTCCTATTGCTGCTGCTGCTGCTGTTGTTATTGTTGTTGTTGTTGGTCCCATAAATTTCGAATTTTTGTAATTTGCGTTCCGCGTTCCATGCGATGCCATGCCAAGCCATGCAAATGTGCATGACGCTCGTTTCGGTTACAGTTTGATGATAACAAATTCATTGACCCAAAAGGTTTCTCATTACGTACGCCTCATATTTTGAATTTATTTTAGTTCCCAGATATTTTTGTTTTGTTTTTGTTTTTTCGCTTCTTGTAGCTCTGATCTCTTAATTGCATGCGATTCGAAATTTCTACGCGCTCACACAACATTTTGGTGAAATTTTTATGATTGTTTTACATACCCTATAAACAGCAAAAGGGTGGAGTAGGCGATTCACTCTATTCGCTAAAAATAGGTATGCTAATAAGTATTAGGATGACAATTTATTATCTTTGTATCACTACAAGCGACTTTAGCAATAATATGTGAAACGAAAATAAGGATACAAAGTTAATACAATACTTTTTTCATCGTAATACTTGCTATCAAATTTAGCGAAAATATGTGAATCTAGTTTTGGTTATGTAATTTATTATTTATATTACTTTATATTTTTTTGAATAGAATTTAATGTTTATTTTGAATAATACTATTTTGCTATGGATTGCTCAACAAATATATGCTAAATGTTGAAGAAAATTAGTCATATATTGTCATTATATGAATGTTATCCTAATACCTAGTTACTTATTTTATACCTAGTTATTTATATTACTTACTCAAACATTTTTGCAATGATCATTAGATATTATTTTTAATATATAACATAGGGATCGAATTAATTTAGAGTTATAGAGTTTATATGTTATATTCATTTTTATAGGCTTAAATGTTTTTTGTTAAAACAACTATTTTACTATCGATTACATAAGAGAATAAGCAACGATGATTTTTGCGATAGTATGGGAATTTATTTTACTTACGCTAACATTTTTGCAAAGATCATTATATATTATTTTTATATATATCAAAGGGCTCGAATTGATTTACAGTTAATGTTTATATTATATTGTATTCTAGTCTATAAAAATCTTAAATGTTTCTTGTCAGAACAATTATTTTACTATCGATTACATAAGCTTATTAGCTACAACGATATTTTTGCTTTAGCTACAGGGTGTCTACTAGTGAAGCTAGCTTTGAAGATTTGTTTTAAATGTGTTTGCGGGGTGCGGCTTTAACGTTTCTCGTGGCCCCCTGTTTCAAGATTTGGAAACGTATATAATTAAATCATGCAAAAATAAAAGATAGCAGCATAATGAAATTCATATCGATATGTATGTAGGTGAATGTGCACAAACATATATATGTATGTATGTACATATGTATACAGTCTGTGCCTGTGTGTATTTGGAGGGATTTGCAGTCGGGTAAATGTTAAATTTAAAATCACTTCATTTGTCAGTGGCTCGCCAGGTTGCAATTATCGTAAAATTTTATGAGCTGCTCCACTTTATGCGCAACGTCTGCCAATGGAACGCGATGTCTGGCAACGCTTAAGCGCTGAAATTATGGCAAGCAAACAATAAAAACGCATAAAACTCAAAATAATCCTTACAAATATTTTTGTTTCGTTTTTTTTTTCGGAATTTTCTGTTGATGTTGTTGTTGGTGCTTTTCGAGCGTAAATCACGACGGGGCACAAATATTTAGTATTAATATCGTAAATTGTCACAAGTTGGCCCCAATTTGCCCGCTGTGTTATAAATTTGCATGCCAGAGTGAAACTCACAGATTCCAGCTGCAGGTGTGAGTGAGACAGCGAGAGAGATAGTCTCTGTATGTGTGTGTGTGTGTTGAGGGAATTTACTTTGCTTGTGGGCGTCTTTGTGAATGCGTGCGAGCAAATTGAGTTCTAATGGCAATGGATAAATACACATGTACGTATATCGTAAGTGTATTTACCCAGCAAGCAAAGTTAGGAGGGCTCTAAATTATGTGTCCAAAAAGAGCCGATTTTAAGAGTGTTTTCTGAGTAGGCACATAAATAAGATCGTTTTCGGAGCGCAATCAGTACATTCTAAACATCGACTCATAAAATGGTCTATTGTCTGAGCATATTCGGAGTTAAATTAAGTAAGAACTGAGTTAAAACAGCGCTTAAAATAACGGAATGCAGATTTGCGATAATCGAGATCACAAAACATTTATTTAGTTTCTGCATTACGTGCCTTGCAAGTCGGTCGTGATTAGTGGACAATTAAAATATAAAATATACGTTAAGTTAATAATGCTAAGTTCGTCGTAAAACTGTGAATTTGAAATCCTAACTTTATAATATTTCAATTATTTTTAAATTTTTCTTCAAATTCTTTATATTTTTCTAATATTGTAATTTGTTGAATTAAATAAAAATTATATAAAGATCAATTTATCCACACGATTGTATAAACCAAAACAAGTCCGATAAGAATTTTTTCGGTGCGATTTATGTAAGTGCCTAAAAATTATACTTTTATGAGTATTTTCTGAGCGTTTTCAATGCTTGATTAGGAGGGTGAAAGCACTTATTTCTGTGTCAAAAAAGAGTCATATTAGACTTAGAAATTGCCCTCTTAAAGTGCGACCGTTTTCACGGAAAAAAACGCTCTTTCCGGACTCTTTTTTGGGCACTTTATGATGTAAAATGCTCATAAAAAACTATCAGAAAACTGTCAGAAAACGTTCAACTTGCTTGCTGGGTATATGGATTGTTTGTATGTATGTGTGTGTGTGTATTTGTGCAGCTCTCTCAATATTTCTTCAAGTTTGCGCATTTTCAATTAGACCTCTGAACTCTCGACTCGCTCGCTCGCTCGCTGCCTACTCCCTCTTCTTGTCCCTCTCTTACACACCATTTTTCGCTCTTTCAGTGACCAGTGCAAGTCGCGTTTATAGTGCGTCTCTGACAAGTTTTTGGGGAGGCTGCGAAGGAGGACGACAAAGAGGAATTGAATGGGTGCGAGAGGAGAGGAGAAGAGAAGAGAGGGGACACTAAACTGCTTGTGTTTCGAATATTTTAATGAAGTCCATTGAAGTTTGTGCGAACGAAATTGCATTTATAAGCCATGCTTAGACTTTTCTTAACTTTTTTTTATGTTGCTGTCAGTTTCTCTTGTTGTTGTTGCTGTTGGGGCTGTAACCAGCGCGCGTTTATTACAATCTAATGAAGTCGAGCCTGCCACTTAACGGTTGTTAAAGAAACACAAGCATATGGTAGGCAGAAGCGGCAAAAGAGGTGGAGGAGTAGGAGGTGGCGCTGTTTTTCTGCTTTTCAACTATTTTAGACTTTTCATTTTTGTTGTTGTTGTTGTTTTTTTCGGCTTTCGTTACGCAATTTTCAGCTGGAGCAAATGAAGCGTTAAATTTGACTGTGGCCAGCGGCAAACTGCCTGCTAGACGGCCAGACTGTCGGGACTATTAAGATATGAGTATCAAATTTATTCGATATCATAGGAAATCGATATTTATACAGCCGTAAATATCAATCAATTGAATTATGCGATCATTAGACTGCAATAGTTGAGATTATTTGCGATTATATTAATTAGTTTTCGAATAAAGATGCCTTGGAAATGATTTGCTGGTAATTCGATAAGCGATAAACTAGTCGATATACATATATTCGAAATGGTGTGAGTTCATGTTTGCAGAGAGAAAGTCTGCAATGAATGGTCTGTGACTAATCGTAAAGTGATCGATATATTATATGAGCATATTTAAATCATTTCTAAAAAGTTCACTAGAGATTTGTTAGTGTTAGTTAGTTAGATATACTGTGGGTAAGGCCATGAGAAATATTCCATTTTAAATTATGGAGTTGTTAATAAAATATAGAGCATCTCATATGAATGTAATATTTAATCGATATTTTTCGACATGATAGCAATGACAGCAAATTATCGATCATTGAACAATTTTTTTAGCACGAAAAAGCTTTATTTTAAAAATATATAGAGCTGCTTAAGCTATTGATATCTGTTATCGATATATTATCGATACTAACAATTGATCGATTATTAAAAATTAATGAATGGAGTTTCTTTTTGATCGCTTATTATGCATTTAAATTTATCGATAGGCTCACACACTATTTATCAGAATTGGTGCTTATAATATATTAATATCGATTATTGATATGTTATCGATACTAACAATTGATCGATTATTAAAAATAAATGAATGCAGTTTCTTTTTGATCGCTTATTATGCATTTAAATTTATCGATAGGCTCGCACACCATTTATCAGAATTGGTGCTTATAATATATTAATATCGATTATTGATATGTTATCGATACTAACAATTGATCGATTATTCAAAATTAATGAATGGAGTTTCTTTTTGATCGCTTATTATGTATTTAAATTTATCGATAGGCTCGCACACCATTTATCAGAATTGGTGCTTATAGTATATTAATAACGATGATCGATATGTTATCGATATTAACAATTGATCGATTATTAAAAATTAATGAATGGAGTTTCTTTTTGATCGCTTACTATGCATTTAAATTTATAGATAGGCTCGCAAACAATTTATCAGAATTGGTGCTTATAGTATATTAATAACGATGATCGATATGTTATCGATATTAACAATTGATCGATTATTAAAAATTAATGAATGGAGTTTCTTTTTGATCGCTTACTATGCATTTAAATTTATAGATAGGCTCGCAAACAATTTATCAGAATTGGTGCTTATAATGTATTAATACTTTAAATCATTAATCAAATTCGACAATTATTTTAGTTACTCGACTCCACATTCGTTGCATTTTGTTAGTCGATCAATAATCGATATGTATTTCACTCTAGACTTCTGGCCAGAGGCATTTCCCATCAGCATTTTGGCAACGTTGCTCCCTCGCTGGGAAGAATGCAAGACATAATAAATAACCGCTGTCATTCATAATGTCAACAGTGCTGCCAACATTTTGCTGTTATCTGCGCGCAATTCTAACAACAACATTGTGTGTGTGTTGGCCAGCTGAACTGGGCTTAGACTTTGGCTTTGACTTCAACTTTGGCTATGACTTTGGCTTTGGCTTTGGCTTTGCCTGGGAACGGGGAACCAGCAGACAAAGTGGCTGAGACTGGGATGTGGAGACTGTTGCGATCTCATGTGTGTGAGAGACCTCCACATTGGCCATTCTTTTGGCCACATTTTGCTTTGGCAACCAACGACTGCGTCTTTGCGTCTGCGTCTATGCGCTTTGACATCTTACAGATCAATTCATGATAATCGTTGGGACCACCATGGTCCCCACTTTGGGTGGAACGAACGAAACGTTTCGTTCGACGTTTTGCAGCGTTCGCATGCTGGAGACCTTTTTACCGGAATTTAACTGTTTTCATTGGAATTGAATTTCCAAAGCTGAGAGCCAGCAGCAGCAGCAGACAGCAGCGGACAACAGCGGACAACAGTGGACAGCCAAAGTCTCACATGTAATCGATATTTTTCGAGCCACAAGACGACATGAGGCGAAACGACAATTGCAGCAATTGCGGGTCAGGTGGGCTGAGACTGAAAGAGAGAGAGAGAGAGAGAGAAGCAGTCTAGGAAGCTGGACACCCATTGGAGACTTCGATACAGAAAGGGTCAGCGCATGTTGCTGTTGTTGTTGTTGTTGTTAGTGGCAGCCGTGCAACATGCCACCGTGTTGCAAAATTGTGGCAACATGAAAATGATAGAGACTATTATTAGAGTGTATGTTTGTTTGTGTTTGGAAGCTACTGGTCTTGGCGATTATCCGCGGCCATCTAATCGATACGAGCGGCAAATTGTACTCTAAAAATATGCATAAAATTACAGAATTAATTACAGAAAAGGATTCTCTGGCGGCTCAACAACTAACATATTATTGCTGCTGCTATTGTGAGGATGCTGCTGCTAAACGTTTTGCTGCTCAGAGCCAAAGTCGTTACACGGCTGCAATGTGAAATTTATGTTGGCTGCGAATGTAAATCATTTCGCTATGCCACGCTTACAACTGCTGCAAAATGACTCTCAGACTGACTCAGAGTCAAAGTCGCAGTCGCATTCGCAGTCGCAATCGTTGTCGTAGTTGCGAGTTGGAGTTGCAAGCTAGAGTCGGGAGGCACTTCAACTCAACAGCAAAACGGCAAAATGCAACTCCAAACTGCAACTCAACGGCTCATCGAGCATTGCGCCCTCTAACCCTACATAAATTCAGCAGCAAACCGAACCGCAAAGCAGCCAAAAGATCAGTTCAGGCATCAACCCAAGCCTCTGCAACGACAGACAAGTGGCATTCCATTGCCACGGCACTAGAGAGAGCGGCAGCAGCAGCAGCAGCAGCCCAAAAGCAAATAACAAAAGGCTTAGAAGAACGTCAGGGCAGGCATCGAGTGTGAATTGATTTTTAGCTTTACCCTAAACAAGTGCAAGTACTTTAGCTAGTATGTTGCACTTAATTCCAAACTATACGTAGATTTATAATTATGAAAGATTTATGATGTGAAAAAAGATAAGATAATGATAAATTATTAATAAGTAACTGCTTAGGATATAAAATAGTTATATAGAAAACAAGTAAGAAAGCTTCAACCGAGTTCAGCTCGACTGAAAGAAACCATTTTACTTAAACCAAAATAGTGCGATATTAATTTTAAGATATACCAAATTAACAAACCGCAAAGAATACTAAAAATATCAAAGTATATATTTGGTATTATGATGTAGTATGACATGCAAAGTATACCATAGAGTGCAAAATATACCAGATTGTCAGTCGAATCAATTTAGACCCTTAGTAAGTAGGCGTATCTTCTCTCAATTTTTATCCGGGCGCGAGCAAATTTTTACGAATTATTAAAATTATAGTTATTATTCTCAGCACCAAAATTCGAAACTTAAGCTTTTAATTCTAAATATGAAAAAAAAAATTTTTTTTTCATATACTTTTACAGACATTTTCAATGTGAAAGAAATTCTCCTTAAATTTTCTAAATGAATAAATCGCAATTTTATTGATGGTAGTCCAAATAATCAATAATAATCAAAATTTATTCAATAATAAATATTAGAAAAAGTAAAATATTTTTTTAACTAATCACTTGAGAGTTATAAATTTAAAAGATTGACTTCTTCACTAAAAAACTTGAAGCTTACAAATTTCATTAAGTTTAATAGCCTTTTCATTACTGATTTGATTGTTTGGAATGGTTTGATTTATATTTAAGATGTTAATCTGTGTTGATAGGGCACTTACTAGTTAAATGTGCGGACCTAAAAATGAAAGAGTATTTGCAAATCATAGTGAAATGAAGGCAGCTAAATTTAAGTTTGCATACGAGTAGAAAGAAGGCAGCTGAACAACAAACACCAAGTGCACCTGAGGGCCTCAGTGGGAACTGAGAGGGACTTCTTATGGAGTTTACTACTGCAGCTAACGCTGCCGCTGATGCTGCTGCTGCTGATCTACAACAACTACTGGAAGGTGCTGTGTGGCAGTGGCAGTGGCAATGGTTGCTGCTGCTTGCGACTGTTGCTGCTGCTGCTCAGGAAGCAAACGTTCACGTTCACCACGCTTCTCATCTGCATATGTTTCGGCAATTTTGCGCGGCCTGAAAATGATTTGCTGATCGCTCTTTGAACACTCCATCAATTCGTGATTTTTACGAGCGCAATGTCGTCGGCGTTTTGTTGTTGGCTGCTCTCCCATGGTGGAAATGGAAATGGAGGCAAAAAACATTCGCTTGCCACTCGAGCGCATGCGCAACGAAAGCATCATTTAACGCGCATTTACCCATTCGACTGCGTCCAAAGGGAGTGAAGAGATGGAGAGCAGGTTGAGAATATTGCAACTGCAACTGCAACAGCGACTGCGACTGCGACTCAGACTTGGACTGGAGGCCAGAGTCACAGTTAAAGTCATTGCCAGGGCCATGCGGCTTTTGTTTTTGGTTTGCTCTCAAAGTCAAAGCTAAAGCTTGGTAGTGGAAACTCTTTCGTTTTTGTTTTGGATGCCTTTTTGTCGTTGTTGTTGTTGGTGTTGTGTTGTGTTGCTTTTGTTTTTGTTTTGCTCGCCATCATCCTGTCGGCTTCAGCTACTGAAGTAGCTGCTGTGCTGTGGATGCTGTGGCAAACAGCCGCAGGCCAACGACTGTCAGTCATTTGTCCCAGACGCGTCGTTCAGTCTGGTGTGTGTGAGTCTCTCTCTCTCTCTATCTCTCACTCTCTTTTCACAAGAGATTCTCATAAGCTCCGCAGACAGACATTTCGAAGCTCTGAGCTGCAACTTCAACTTCAATCCAAAACTCTTGACTCTGTCTTTATGTAAATTAGTTCAAGTTAGTGAACAAGTTTTTCTTTTTTTGCGAACGCGACCTTTTCCTTCCTTTCGTTACCTTTCCATTCCAAGTTAATCATTTGCTTAGACAGAAGCGAGCATTGCGAAACTATCACATTTAACAGCTGTGTTTTAATGAAAATGCTAATGAGATGATGCTGTAAATAATTGCAATTCTTCATATTGAATTGTTATGCGCTTTAATTTTTAATTTAGTTTAGTTGGCTATTAAAAACTTGACACCCTTTAATTTTCAATTTTGTTTACTTGGACACTACTTAAAATGTTTATTTTCATGACATTAACCGAATCTAACTGATTGATAAATGGAAAATATGAATCAAAACATTCCACATTTCGTAATAGTTGTATTTTAATTAGTCAGACCTTTTCTCTCCCATTTGCTTCCATTTGTTTAATGGCATTGTTTTTATTGAATTACATGCTCCATAAATCTCAAGTTTATGTTTAACTTTAGTTTTATATATAACACTTACTCTGTGGTTAAATTATGAGCCATTAATTTCGATCTTGGCCGCTTTAAATGTGGCAAAACATATTTTACAGCTCGCATAAAAATTTCCCTTTTTTAAGCGCGGCAACATTAAATTTATAGATTTGCTTCTGATGACGTTCTAATAAAAATACCCTACAAAAATACAAATATAGAGAGTATGAGTTTTGTATGAGTTTACTACACGTTTAGTATAAATTTAGTATAAGTTTAGTAAAAGTTGCTGATAAAATTTCGTACAAATTTAATCCATTTGGTGTTAATAAGCGAAGACAACAATATTCTGTTTTAAAGGACAATTAAAAAAAAACTGTTGATTTTGTTGAAATTAGAAATTTAATTTTATAATATAGTAAAATATACTATTTTACTGTAAAATATACTATTTTACTATATTATAATTTTGAGGAAGATCCAATATTTACATATAATATCTTTGCTGTCATAACATTTTATTTTTATAACCAATACAAAATTCAAATAAAAAAGGCTCAAAAATTATATTTTATAAATAAATTAATTAAATCGTAATAATTTTAAATGTTTTCAATGTGTTACGATATTTTATAATATCAGATAATAAATATAGAAATATAAATATTATTAAAAAGATTATACAATATTCATTTTCAATATGTTATGAATACAGAGTAAATATTTTTTAAGGATTACAATATATTAATTATGTTGTTGAAATTAAGTTCGAAATATGCTGAAGGGTATTGAAATTGCAAATATTGTCTTCAAAGTTTTCCCTCTAAATATTGCGGTGTCTAATAAAATATAAGTAGTTGCGCTTAAGATATAATTTAATGTATGTGGATAGATTCTAGTTGCCTGGGCATAGCGAGTATTATGAGTGCTATTGTGATTGCGACTATTGTCCGCTTCAGACTTTATCTCAGAGCCTGGTTGGGTGTGCGATTTATGGATGCATTAGCGTCCCGGAGTCGATTGAATATGTTAAGTATATGCCGCAGTTGATGTTTCTTCAAGATCTTCAGAGTCGCATTGCTGCTGCTTCTTCATCTTATTTTTATGACTTGGCAATTTTTGGCGCATATAAAGAAATGGCAATTAGAGGTAACATTTAATTACCAGTCTGAGATTGAGAGAGGAGCAGTCAAGTACTTGGACTTGCACTACCCACGCCAGCTGCAGGCAGCCAAAGCATTTTTGTTGCATCTTTCTGGCCACCACAAAAATAGAGAGAGAGAGAGAGAGAGAGAGAGAGAAAGAAAGAATGAAGATAGAGACTGAGACTGAGACAGAGAAGCTGTGCCACATCGCGAGTGCAACAGAATGTGGTTGCCGGGCAGGCAGGCAAGCAGACAGGCCGTGGAGGCCATGGCTTATTGGTGTTGGCGTTGTTGGCCAACTCGCAATGATTTAAAGTGTTGCTTTGCATTACATTTATTGCCAATTGAAATTTGAAGTGCGTGAGAAAGTTGAAATGGGCTGCAAAACTTTTGCGTCCCAAAAGAAAAAAAAGCATCGTCTGCCCCGTGTCTGTGGCCAGAGGCTTAACCATGGCCCGTTTTTTTTTCCTACTTTGCTGTTCTTTCAGCTCGATGTTGCTGCTGCTGCTGATGCTGCTGCCAGGTTGCCAAGTTGGCCGGGTTGCCAAGTTGCCAGTTTGGCCTTTGTGCTGCGGGTTAATATGAGCTAAAATTGGCTTTGCTTAGTTTTGTGGTCGCTCGTTTGTGCGCTGTGATTTGATAACATTTTTCAGTCGGAATGGAAAGTTTCTATACTCTCTGGTTGGTGCCACACTCGTATCTATCCTCTTGCAGTTCCATTGCATTTGCCATCGCATTGCATTGCATTGCATTGCGTTTCTGGCTCTGGGTCAGCTTGGGTGCGCCAAAACAAAATGCTGCAGTTGCATCTCGGAATGCGCGACTTTATGATGCCTTGAAAGCATCTTCTTCCAGCTGCTTTTGCCTATAAAATGCTTTCAATACACAATTCTTTTTTCAGAATGTGCAGTGCTTGTTAAAGATTTCTTAATCATTTTGTTGTTTTTATAATCATTTTTCATTGCAAACAAGTTTCGATAAATTATAACAATAATTTAACGCCTTCAAATTTGCAACAAGTGATTAAAATCCTAATTTAATTTGCAGCACTTGTTAAATTAACATAAGGGTAATTCTCTGACAGAATTTGTTGCATTCGACCGTCCTTTCAGTGAAAAAAACTTTTTAATAATAACTGAAGGTTATTATTAAAGCACTATATTTAGAGCTAAGATTGATTTTAGCATCATGTTCTGTTTTACGATAAAATATATATATTCGTTTATTTTTTGGTTTGAGCACGAATTTGTTAATTTTGCAATTTTCAGAATTTGTTTGTCCTGTCCGTCCGTCCGTCCATCCCAAAATAAATAAATAATGAAGTGCTTTCATAGATTGTTAAAATTTCTATAAATAAATGTTTCCTCTTTTAAAAATATCGGAATAGAAAACAAAACAGAAAAAAAATTCCAAAACCATTCTTAGCTTTAACTAAAGTACTAATCTAGAGATATACGAATAACTTTTACTTGTTTTTAAAATTGTTTTAGTTTATGTTTTTTCCCCACTGTAAAGATGGTCGCACGCGACATCCGTCAAAGAATATAATTTTCGGTTATATTATTTATATACTTGAACTGTATACAAAACAAATCAAAGCTAATTGTAACAAGTAAGAAAGTTACAGTCGAGTGTGCTCGACTGTGAGATACCCGCTACCCATTTTGAATAAGGGCAAAATATTGCGGTATTATTTTCAAAATATACCGAAAATACTAAAAATATACCAAATGGTATGTTTGGTATATCAATACAGCACACCATTCAAAATATACCATAGACGGCACAATATACCAGATTGTCAGCCAAAGCAACTGAGACCCCTAGTAAGTAGGCGTTTTTGCCCATACAAAAGTATTTCTTTAATAACTTCCACAAGTTTTATCTAATCGCAAATTTTCGGGAATCATAACTACTATAACATAGTAATTATTGTATATACCAAAATTCGGAACTCTAGCTTTAAAATTACGCTTGTTTTTCGATTTTTTTGATTTGCGGGGGCGGAAGTGGGCGTGGCGAAAATTTGAAACAAACTTGATCTGCGTGCAAACATAACAAATGCTGTCGAAAAAAAATTATAACTCTATCTTTTATAGTCTCTGAGATCTAGGTGTTCATACGGACAGACGGACAGACGGACATGGCTATATCGTCTCGGCTGTTGACGCTGATCAAGAATATATATACTTTATTGGGTCGGAGATGCCTCCTTCTACCTGTTACATACATTTCCTGCCGGCACAAAGTTATAATACCCTTCTACCCTATGGGTATCGGGTATAAAAATATAAATGTCAATATAAAATTACATTTATATATGTATTGTAAGAAAACGAAAACAAAAAGCTTTAAAAAAATAATGTTAAGCAAATAATTTTTGTTTTTTTTTTAATAAGAAATAATTAAAAAAACCAAAAAAAATCCTTTAGTAACTTTTCAATAATATTGTGAAAATGCAAAGTATCATATTACGTTTATATTTTTAAGAGGGGTATTAAAAGTATCTTTATACCCGCTACCCATAGGGTAGAAGGGTATTATAACTTTGTGCCGACAGGAAATGTATGTAACAGGTAGAACGAGGCATCTCCGACCCTGTAAAACATATATATTCTTGATCAGCATCAATAGCTGAGACGATCTAGCCATGACCGTCTGTCCGTCTGTCCGTATGAACACCTAGATCTCAGAGACTATAAAAGATAGAGCTATAAAGCTTTTCGACAGCATTTGTTATGTTTGCACGCAGATCAAGTTTGTTTCAAATTTTTGCCACGACCATTTCCACCCCCAAAAATAAAACAAAATCGAATAACAAGCGCAGTTTTAAAGCTCGATTTTTTGTGTATACAATAATGACTATAGTAATCGTGATTCCTGAAAATATGGTTGCGATCAGATAAACATTATGGAAGTTATTAAAGAAATACATTTGCATGGGCAAAATCACCTACTTACTAGTAGAGGTGGAGAACTATCGATGGCACTATCGACGCTATCGATGGTTTGGCGCTATCGCACCGCCATCGATGGCAGCCTTGCACTATCGATAGTTTTGCACTCGGCGTCTCACATCACAAAGAAACAAGTAAGAAAGCTACAGTCGAGTGAACTCGACTGTGAGATACCCGCTACCCATTTTGAATAAAAGCAATATATTTTGCGGTATTATTCTCAAAATATACCAAATATACTGCAAAAATACTAAAAATATACAAAATAGTATATGTGGTATATCGATGTAGTACCGCATTCAAAATATACCATAGACGGCACAATATACCAGATTGTCAGCCAAAGCAACTCAGACCCCTAGTAAGTAGGCGTTTTTGCCCATACAAAAGTATTTCTTTAATAACTTCGACAATTTCTATTTGATCGCAACCAAATTTTCAGGGATCATAAATACTATAGTTATTACTGTATATACCAAAATTCGTAACTCTAGCTTTCAAATTACGCTTGTTATTCGATTTTTTTGATTTGCAGGGGCGGAAGTGGGCGTGGCAAAAATTTGAAACAAACTTGATCTGCGTGCAAACATAACAAATGCTGTCGAAAAAAAATTATAGCTCTATCTCTTATAGTCTCTGAGATGTAGGTGTTCATACGGACAGACGGACAGACGGACAGACGGACAGACACACAGACGGACAGACGGACATGGCTAGATCGTCTCGGCTATTGATGCTGATCAAGAATATATATACTTTATAGGGTCGGAGATGCCTCCTTCTACCTGTTACATACATTTCCTGCCGGCACAAAGTTATAATACCCTTCTACCCTATGGGTAGCGGGTATAAAAATATAGCTGAAAGTGGACATCAAAAATATAGCGCAAAGCAAAAATATAGTGGAAAGCCAAAATATTGTTGAAAGTGAAGAGTAAAAATAAGTTATACCATGGATAAGTTCGTAACAATTGTCGAAAAAGGTAAGTGCAAGTGTATTTTTATTAAGTGAAATTCAGTTTTTTGTTTATAATTTCAGATGAACGAAACGGATCTGGAACTTATAAAAACCGTAATGTTTAAATTTTTGTGCGTACCCGCCACATCAGTGGAGTCCGAGCGCATGTTTAGCAAGGCCGGAGAAATAGTCTCCGATCGCTGAACTCGACTAAAGGAGGAAAACATTAACATGTTATTGTTCCTCAATAAGAACAAATGGCTCTACGAAGAAGCTAAATGAAAATGTTTATTAATTAAATGAAATGATTTATTAATTTGTATAACACAAAAGCAACAAATGAAATGTATCTTTTTATTTTTAAGAGTTCAGAATGTAATAAAGTTTTGTTTAAATTTCATATAGCTTTTTTTACATTTAACAATTAAAAAGCATGACACTATCGATGGCACTATCGACACTATCGATGGTTTGAGAGAAAAAATCGCTCGCTATCGATGGCGCCGACTATCGATAGTTCTCCACCTCTACTTACTAGGGGTATGTCCTGTCCGTCCGTCCAGTCCGTCCGTCCTAAAATAAATAAATAATGAAGTGCTTTCAAAGATTTAACAATCTAACAAAATGTTTACAAATTTCAATTAATAAATGTTAAAAAGTATCTTTTCAATATACGTATAAACAATTTTGTTTTGAGAGTCCTCATATCGCAGTCAACTAAATTAATTAAATACCAATTAAATGCCTCACTTGTCTTTCAATTGATTTGCTTTTTTTTGTATGTACAGCGCATAATAAGTAACATAAATTAAAGCAATCGCAACGCTTTTATTGGGCGGCCACAAAGACAACAAAAGTAATAACAGCAAAAACAACAAACTGAAGGCAATATTGAAACTTGGAGTCTGCAACTTCATGTCTTCATATAATTTCATCATTAGGCAAAGCAAAGTTGCGCGAATCGATTGCAGATTTTGCCCCGTCGACTGTCGACAGTCGACAGTTGGCATTTAATGGCCTTAGTAAATCTGTGGCCAAAAGCAGCCACAACAGGTGACAGCACAGGTACATGGATTCAGGTATTTACAGAGATGTATGTTTGCATATACATATACTCGCAGCGTACAGTGAAACCTGCCCAAATTAAACACGGACAAACCCAGGCCATTGACTGAATCAATATAAGCGCAATTATGTAGTTTTGCGCTTTTTAAATTGATGTAAATTTGTACAGTTAATTTATGTGTATGTTTAATTCACTTCATGTTAACAAGCCAAGTTAGTGGGAAAGCTCATTACAATCTCAACAACTGCTTTAAATGTTTGTTGAGCAATTTTCTGGCAACTCTATCAGATTAGTTGTTTTACAGATTATTTTAAATAGATGTCGTTTTAAATTTTAAAATGTAACTAAATAAATAAATATAAAAGAAAAATGAACAATTCATAGCGGAAAATTTTATTATAAAATATGAACAGTGCAACTATAAAATGGAAATGTATCGATTTTTTACATCAAATGCAATAATTAATTTTAATTTTATTTATTATTCGTTTATTGCTAGATCTCATTTTGCACATAAATCAAAAATTCTCAATTTAGTAGTAGAATAATAAGAACTTATGTAATTTTAGTATTAACTTTATTAACATGTTTTTTATATGAAAAGTTAAAATGGCATTTATAAATCGAACCGAACTTATCAGTACTCTTAATGGTTTTTATTTTTCTACATAAAATGTGGTATTTGTTTTATTAAAATTAGGTTCAGATTGTACATCGCAATCTAACATTAATTGCATGAATGAATTCTATGAATTCTATAAATATTATTTAATTTTGCAACTATTAATAAATTAGTTTAAAGTTATTTGTAAACTACTTTTATTGAAATTGTATAATATTTGTAGTAAGACTTTTTCTTTAAAATTAAAATAAAATTTATAATCTTGCAGCATTTTGCTAAGCTGTGGCATAGATAAGAGTTGGTTTCTATTGAATAAAGATGTAGATGCCAGTTAGCTATGTTAATATGAAATCTTCAAGCTGCATTTTTTAATAGTCAACACTGGCATTAAAATGAATCGATCTGTCCATCAAACAAGATTGTCTCTCTGTCTGTCTGTCCGTTGTTGACTGATCGTGTCCTCTCGCTCTGTCCGACTGTGTGTCTCTGTGTGTTGGTGTGAGGCTGTTGGCCGCATTGATTGACCAATAAACTTGCAGCTTGATATCAGTTTACGTTGTTAGTTATAGTTTGTTATTGGCTAGCTTGGGCTGTGACTGGGAATTCGCAAAACCACCTCGGCCCAAAAAAAAAAAATTGAGAAGAGAAGAGAGGCGAGGCGAAGCGAAGCGAGGAGAAAAAAGTGAAACCCGCTACAGCTTGTCGACAAGTTGTTTAAGTTGTTGTCGTCTCGCAGTGTTTGTGTGTGCTGTGCTCTTTACTCAAACGGGGCCGCATCATAATTTCCATTTTGCGGTCAGGTTTCGTCCAATCAGCGCTTTGCACATTAGCAAAAAACAACAACAACAACGAACAGTACAAAAAAAAAAAAACAACACATGTTGATTGCATTTTATTTTTGCTGGCTGCTTTGTTGTTGCCGTCCGACAACTGTTGCAGTTGCCGCAGTTGTTATTGTTGTAGTTGTATGTACTCTACTGGTTTGAGAGTTGTTGTTGTTGTTGTTGTTGCTAGTGTTGCGCGGCCATTAGCGCAACAGTGTGAAATTCGATATTAGTGCAATTCATTTTCAACAACTAATTTTTGCCAGTCGCTTCGCCATTTCAAACTAACTAAGTTGTAGTTGTTGCTCATTTAGTTGGCTGTGATTTTTTTTTTTTTTTTTTTGTGCTTCATTAGTTTGGAAATTTTTACGATAGAAATTGTCTTTCTATTGCAATTAGCACATTTTTGCCAGTGATTGAAGGCTGGCAGTCAACTACTCGACTAGTCGACCGGGTCGTCAGTCAGAGAGCCTCTTAGGCCGACCCTCTTTACAGTTGCATATATGGAAAATTAATTTTACTCAACAACAACAACAACAACGCGTTACGCCCCGCTCGACTGTGGCACATCATCTTCGTGGACCTGTTCTCAACTGATTTCTGCTTTTTACGACTTGCGCGTTTTTAATTACAACTACTGTGCATTTTTTTTCCTGCCTCTGTCCACTGTGACAACGACAGAGAAAGGCGATTGCTTGTGCGAGTGCGAGAGAGCGAGAGAGAGAATGAGAGGGGGGCAACGGTGGGTGGGGCGGTGTTTCAACTGACGTCTTCTCGATTGCATTGCTGCAACTCGTATTGCGCATAGTTGCATATCCATACCCAAATGCCATATGCAGCCAGGTGCTGAAATCTTTCGTTTGTTTCCATTTCAAAGTCTCGGTCAAATGCGTTAAATTGTTGTTAAGGCGTCACGACAACGTTGTCTGCTTTCGACCAACTTGTGCAGTTGTAGCCATAGTTGTAGCTATAGTTGAGGCAGCAGCTTGTGGTTCAAATTTATGTTGAGAATCACTGAAAGATTTTTGAGTTGTTTACGAAAAAATGTTGAAAAAGATAAAATTAAGATAGATAATTTAGATTTGATAATAGATAACATTCATATATTATTAATATAAAATGGAGTATGTTATTACGGGAATAACTTCGAGAAAAATATGTTTATATTGTCATTGCTTATAAAATTATGGAATCCCCATTACACACGAAGTTTTAAGTTTAGATTTTGTATACGCATTTCATTCAATATTTAAAATAAAAGCAAAACAGTGTGGTATTATTCTCTAAATATGTTAAATCAATATCGCAAATATACTAAAATATATCAAGGCCAATAATTGGTATATTTAGTACTAACATACATTCAACAAAAAACAGAGTATTAAATATATAGAAGATTAACAGCCAGAGCTGCTATGACCCATAAGACCCATAGACCTATAGTAAGTAGGCATTTTTCCACATACAAAAGTATTTCTTCGATAATTTATACAATTTTTATCCGATTGGAATCATATTCTCAGGCATCATTAATACAATAGTTATTAAAATTGCACTTAAATTCAATTTGTTTCACGGGCTCTTTTCATACTTTTAAATAGCATATTTTAAGGCTATAAATTTTATAAATTACATATTTGCAAAAGCCTTAAACTAATTCCCATTTATATAATATGTATAGCATCTGAAGAAAATATACGACTTATTAATGGACGTGTTACATTTATAAATAAATTTCTAACTATTATATTCCCAAACAATTTCTTCGCAATCAAATCGAATTGTATTACTAAAACTCCTACACTTTGTTAATGTACTACAAAGAACTACAAAACTTTTCACTTATAATTTATTTTTAGCAATCTCAATAAACATAACACTAAACTTACTAGAATAGTTCACCTGTAAATAAAGACGAAACGAGTCAAAGCTTCCCGCAGTTAAAAATATTTCAAATGCTTAAAGCTATTTTCGTTTTACTTAATTAAGTCTCCGACTCCTCCCACTCGCACAACAACAACAACAGCAGCAACAAGATTGACTAAGTCGACTACAACAAAATCCATTTCGACTATATAGCCTCATTTAAAATGCGTTCAGCCCTAAAGCTCACACATCGTAAACCATCGCCGAAACAACGTTGTAATTTCTGAATCATAAATTTAAACAAATCAAATTGAGCGCATTTTCCAACACTAATTAGCAACGCCCACGATAAGCTAAGGCGATACTTTGTCTGCCATGGAAATACATAGTTAAAATGGAAAGCGTTTGTAACGAAATTATACAAACGGCTTGAAACTTCAGACGATTAAAGTCGAAAAGTTGAGAAAATGGGCGTTGCTCGTCCATAAACCAAATGAAAATGAAAAACCCCCCGCCACATCGAGTTATGAGAGAAGTGTTAAAAATTTTTTTAAAAGATGATGATGATGATGAGGAGAATAAAATCTAGAAATTTTTTGTTGTGTTCAATGTCTAGTTTTCGGAATCGATTCGTCACGTTTAAAGGGCTTTGGCTCAATGCGATCCACTTGGGTCAAGTTGGCTATCTTCGCTATCGCTTATCGATGGGAAAGAGGAGTTGGGGGTTGGAGGTCAAAGCCTCAGCGTGTAATTTGCATACATTAAACTACTGTGGACGAAGTTCGTTTCGTTTCTAAGCTTAATCTAAATTTAATTATTGTGACCAACAAATGGACAGCCACAAAAAAAAGAAACGATCGAATCGAATACCAAAAAATACGGCAGCGCGACACAGAAATCTGAATTTTTTATATTTTTTTTCTTAGTTAATAAATTAATAATCAACAACATAAAAAGCGCTTTTCATATTTTTTGTTTTGTTTTCCTTCCCTCTGTCGATAACGGCAAGCGCTTTGAACTTATGACCATATGCATTATGTACATATATTTTCATAATTTACAAACGATTTCGGGGTCTTATTTCTGGCATTTGAATGATTACTGAAGCCCTCGAAGCGCTTGTCTTAAGTCTCGGGGGTTATGCTATGGTTGATATAGTTTTTATGGGCGTTTGATAAATCTCTTTACGTTTTCTACAACAATTAGTTGCAATCAATAGCCATATTGTTTATAACTTGGCCATAGGCAAGGAAACTTTTGTGTTTGGCTCATCGATCGATGCAATCGGCGATTTAAATTATGAAAGTCGAGATGCCTATGATTAATATTAAGTTCGATTTAAAAATGGAACAATTTCTAATTAAGACGTACAGACGAGAAACTCTTTAACATAGATAACTGCTATCAATGTTAACCTTATAAACTCTGCAGAGCTCGTATCATGTTTAACCTTAAGCCAGAACGTGAGCTTCATTTGATTTTTTTTTTGCTTGCTTTCAATTGCCGTCAATAACTCAATAAAATATAAAATTGAATGGAAGATGCGCTGCAGTTGATGATAATGATGATGTTGCAGAAATATACGTTAATTTTAACATGAACTTCTTGGATCACAGCTTCGACACACATCAAATTATGCATGCAATGCGACGCGACCCAAACCGATCCAAAACCAAAACCAAAGCCATAAGCCATCAATCCATACACTGCATACTGCATACTCCATAAGCAAAACCAAAGTCCGACCCGACCTGATCAACTCGCTTGACTCGGGCTGTATAATAATCGGCCGAGACGAGTGCTGATCAATCATACATACTAGCTGCAGTCTTTGCTAGCCTTTGGCTAATTTAATATGGCTAAAGATCAAGTCATCACACACACACACACACACACACACCACACACATTTGAAAAATGTTCCCGCGAACTTTTCAACTGCACTTGCTGCAACGAACGGAACGAAGTCATCCTCTTAGCTCAGCTCAACTTAACTGAAGTCAAGCCAACTCATTGGCATTCTCATTGCCCCGCGGGAAGCATAAACAGCCAATAGCGCCGAAAAGAATCTTTTTTTCAATACACTAGCTTCAGGGTATTTTGAATATGTAGCTGAAAATATGTTTAAGAAATTAATAGTTTAAATTTAACAGTATTGCAATTATTAATAATAATTAAGTGAAGAGCAATAATATTGTTGACTAAAATAAAAATAGAATGGACAAAGCAGTATTTAATTAATATTGCGCTTTAGTGAAGCTAGTTTGCATTTTCTAGCAGTTTAACTATTGTATTCTGAAAATAAAATATAATAGTTTATTCAGAAATTTAAAAAAAAATATCAGTAGAAAATAGATAGACTAAAAATAATGTCCTAATTTCCATATTTTGTCATATTTATACTTAGACTGCTTTTAATGTTGTAATATTCTAATATTCAGCTGTGAACTTTGAAATAGCAGTGCAATAGAAACAAAAGTACATTTTTTTTGCATATTCCTTAGATTTGGCCCCGTTAGATTTGGCCTATATATATATATATATAATATAATTTAGTTTTTCACTGTTATAATTAATTTTTTAAAAAATTTGTATATATATTTTATTAATATTTGTAGTATGACTATTTTACCTTTTGTAATATTCTAGTATATATTTATTTTTAATTTTTTATAAATATAATTCGCATTTACATTTTGTGTATATTAAATAATTGTTCAAATTTATGAAAAGAACCAATAAAATCAAGTCGCTTTCATTTGTTTTGAAGTAGAAAGTATTTTCAATGAACTGAATATACAAAACTTCAAATATTTCGAAATATTTGTAGTGTAAAGTGTATAAGAAGTGCATTCTTTCGATTACATTTTTCTTTATTCTTAATGCTGTTGTTTTTGTTGTGTGCGCTATGCTCTGGCAATTGATTTCAAGCCATTGGCATCGTTCCAATGAGCCTAGGCCGTGCGAATAGCTTTCCGATCATCATTATGGCGAATGATGGATCATCATAATGAACGAAACATAATCGTGGGTCATTGCTACAAATTTTGAACGTTCGGGTCATAGCCTCGTAGGTAAGTCACACGGCCAGTTCAGTGTGTCCCCCGCATTCATCCTGCACTCCTGCAGCAGCAACACATTCTAGTATGTCGCACACTCTCGGTTGCTCTCGCTGATCTTGTAATCAGGCGCAGCGAATTTGTATATGGCCATGCATGACGTGTGGCCTGATGAGCCATGGAGCGTGTGCAGCATTCGTGCCCTGGCCTAGCCCCAAAACATCACCTCGAACTCGATGCAACAGCGAGTTGCGGCTTCTCGCAGTTCGATCAACACATCAACATCATCATCACATGGGATCACATCGGCACGTCGATGAAATGTTAAAGTTCCAGCAAACAAAATCACGATTGACATGATGTATTTGTTGCTATTGTTGTGCTTTGGCTTGCTGTTGCTGTTATTGTTATTGATGCATTCGCATGTGTTGCGCTGTTTTTTTTTCTTTCATTTTTTTTGTTGTAGGGGCAGAAAATATAATTTCATAATTTTCAATTTCCATGCGCAATCAGCAGGTCAACAAAATTAGCGTGGCCAAAAAGGCAACAACAACAACAACACCAACAGCAACTTTTGATTGCCCACCTACAGTTGCTGTGATGTGATCTTCTGCAATGATCCATAGTTCATAGCGTGCTCAGTATTTGCATTTTGCACACATCGTTGTTGATTTCGCTTTGATTATCGATTGCAATCGACTGCATGTAAAGTGAGAGGCAAGAGTCGAGGGCAAATGTCGACACTTTGCGGAAGTGATTAACTCTGTTTGTGAGAAGTGGCATGTGAATGCCCTTTAGCGACACTCGATAGACACTAATTAATTATCGATCGCTACCAATCGACAGCATTTAACACTAAATTAAAACACATTGATGAACTCAATTCAAGTTGTTGGTGAACTTTAAAAGTTCTCTGACATTTATTCGATGTGTGATTATCGATTTACTATTATTTCGATAAACTTTCGATAAAAATTTATTGAAAATTTATCGGAGTTTTAGTTCTTCACATTTTTTTTATTAAATGACACCTATACTGCTACTATATCGATAAATTCCAATCGATAATTATCGATAACATGTTTTATTAAATATTTGAATGAAAAGCATTATTGGTATTATATCTTTCATGCAGCGATAAACAGAACTCAATGACTATCAACAACAATTAAATTCATGAATACATTATTATCTTATTTATTGTTTATATGTTTTGCGTATTTTGATAAATGTTACTCGATAATAATCGTTACAACTTAATCGATAACTTCAAATAACTGTAAATTAAAATGCTTCTAATTATAGCGCTGACATACATTGAGGAATTGTACTCAATAAGTATCGTTAACAACGATTTCATTAAAGTCATTTCACTTCCTGAAACTCTCGTGCTAATTGTGCTATACTCGATAGCTACACACCTTCGATTGAGCCGAGCTATGCCGTATCGATTTGCCGTATCTATCGCTGCGGCGGCGCATAGTTAAGATTCTGCTAAGTTTGCATGTTCATTAGCAGGCAAGCGACCCCATTTCACATGGAGAGTTCCTAAGCGCATAGCATGCCCATATAATTACACGCACAATGTGTGTACCATAGAAGACGATTGAAAAAAAGCCAACAAAAAACAAAAACGTCTTTAAGAGGTCGCAACCTGGTCGAAGCGAACTGCTTACCGATCGAAATTCATGAAATTCGATGCCACAGCCACCGACTTGAATTCCTTTTTAACTGCGGGGCAGACAGCGAAATTTTGCGGCTGTTGTTGTTGCTTTTTGTTTGTTGTTTTGTGTGGATGTGTTCTTGTTGCTGTTGGTTGTTGTTGTCGCTTGTAATTGGCTGTACATTTCGACACCCTGGCGACAACAGCAAAGCACAGAACAGAATGGAACAGAACATCACTGAAAATCACAACAACATCAAAGTCGTAATGAGCTTACATTACAAACATCGCATAGGTCTAAAAATATGAAGAGACGCACCCCGAAAAAAAAACAAGCACAAATCGTACACACTATACTTACATATACTATATATAATATGCACTTGCAACTACGATCTTGAGTCGCGTAGAAAGCTGAGCACCACAACAAATTTTCTATGGAAAATGTAGTTTTCCACGCACATTGGCTTGGGCGGCTGTGTTTAATGCGGCTTATTACCAATAAGACAAATCCTAATTATACAATAAATTCCATTTTGCATGCACATTTCCATTGCGTTTTCACCTTGCCAATGTTTTCAGTTTTCAGTTAGCTGCAACGCCTCCGCACAGTGGTAACATTTGATGTAACATTTAGCGAAAGCTAAATTTCGCTTTTCAATTTTTATTAAACTCAAAGAAGACCTTCTTAGAAAAATATTCTGTTAAATTCAATTGAAATTACTACTTATCTGTATTATTACAAAATATAATACAAAATCTCGATATTGATGATAACTTCAAAATATTACTTTTTGAAACCAATAATTTGATAAATTAAGTTCAATTTATTCTTATGTTAATTGTGTATTTGTTACAGTCTATTATATATATAGTCAATATTATATTTTGCATGTATAATTTATCTGCGTTATTAAATATTAAGATTTGTAATATTGTTTTGATTCTATTATAACTTTTTATAAGAAAAAAATTGCAGAATATTAATGAACTTTTTCTTTCTTTTTATTTGTTTTTGTTTATTTGTAATTATTTTTTAAAAAGAATATTTTGACCAATACAATTAAAAGTATTCTTAAGCTACTTATTTATTCAAATATTGTTTGTCTGTGGTATTAGATAATGTGTATACCGAACTAATTATTAACGAACGAATTATTTAATTTACTATTATAGTTAAGGTGTAATTTAAGTGCTTAAAATTATAATTGTTCAACATATTTTAAGGAACAAAAATCTATGTCAAAGAGTGTTGCTAAATTTTTAGCGACAATTATTGAAGACTGTGACCCAGTGTACACAGTTGCTCCTGCTGATGCTGCTGCGACTGTTGCTGATAACAATCTCGCAAATTTCTGCAGCAAGTCTTAGTTGATGCTGCGAATGGGAACTGGGAACTGGGCACTGGACACATGGCTAGCCACAGCCACAGCCAGAGCTTGGCCTGGTCTGGTCAGGTCCAGCATGGTGTGGCATGGCGTGGTGTGGCGCATCTCTTGGCGCAATAAAAATAAAACCATAGACTAAACGATAACACAACAGAGGAGGAGCAGCAGGAGTGTGTACAACATGCAGGGTGGCAGCAACAGGGGCAAGCCAGGAGGGGAGGAGTGGGAGGGGAGGGGAGTTGTTGTCTAGGCGTGTTTGTCTGCGTTTTGTGTGTTGTAATTGTGTCTTGTTAATTTCGCATATTTGAGCAAACGGCAGTTTACAGTTGAATGTGGCATGTTCAAGCTGTTGCAGTTGAAGCATCCCTCTCTATCTATCTCTTTCCAGTGCTGCATCTGCTTAGTGGCAATTAAAGTGACTTTTAATTTGTTAGTTGTCCAGTTGAATAGATTTGAAGAAATCATAAGCTCAACGACATTAAAATGCATCAGTTGATGCGTTGGGTGGATTGCAGATTGAGGATTGAGCATTGGGATTGCCCTCTGTATGTTTGTTGAGATTCTCGGTAGCGTTGCACAAATTTGTTTCCATATTGCACATAAAATGCAGCAGCTTATGGCGCATTGCAACCGATTTTGTCAGCCTGTTGATAATAAAAATGAGACTTTCGAACCCCGTTTTGCTGTAACCATAGACGCTTTGGTTGCTCTGCTCTCGTGCTCTCGTGTTGGCTGTTAATTAAATTTAATTAATTGCAATTTATTAAATTGATAATTAAGCATAATATTTACGCAGTCGTTTGACTTTAACGCTCATACACTTATGACATTTATGCCTCGCACATTTAGACTATGACTCGTAGTTATAAATAAATGAGTTATGATTCTTGATTGTTATCTTTAAGTCATAAGTTGTGATTAGTATTTGGTATCGTTTCGGGTTACCGTCTACATAAATCAATTCTAAGCTGGCGTCAACCGTAATTAGTTAGATTATTTAGTTTTAAGTCGAAAATGTGAACATATCGTGTAACATGTTGTTTATATTGTAATATACAAGTATGAACTTTTAAATTTTTGCTATAAATTGATAAGCAAGTAGTATTTTTCTGTGTGTCAACAGTAGGAGTCTGAACATAAATATGTAAACATTCTTGATCAGCGTCAAGGTATTAAGCATATAATTCGGTTTATTTCAGTATTCTTAGGTATATTAATTTAGTATATTGACATGCTAATATCAGACTGTTTTGGGTTTTTTGATAATGAGTAGCGAGTATCTCAAAGCCGTCTACACTCGATTTTAATTGTTTTTATTATATTTACTCCTTTTTCTTGCTGTTAATTAATTATATAATCATCATCAATCAACGGCATTTTTTTAATATATGCAATTTTGAATTGAATGAATTTATTTGATAGTTTTTAAAGTAATCCGTACATTTTTAGGAAAATAAATTAAATACTAAAAGCTATATTAAACATATAGTACGACTTTTACATAAATATAGGATTCATCACTTAAAGAGATAAATAAAAATTGAAATGGAAAGCATAACTTCGTTCTACGCTAATTTAGCATTGGGCTTAAAGATGTCTATAATATGCATACAGAATTTTAGGAAGTGCAGCTAATGGAGCTGACATTTTCTCAGATGCATTTGCCAGCTGCTTGGCTTGGCGATTCGACTCTGTAAATATTTATTTAGTGCGCTTGCAGCTTTTGCTGTGGTTCTTTTGAGTCAGCTGAGTCGCAGCAATGACCTTTATCCACGCTGATCCCTTTCGAATGTAGAATATGAGCAAACAGTGGCTACTTCAAAAGCAGCAGCAGCAGTAACAGTAACAGTCACAGCAATAGCAATAGCAACAGCCACCGCAGTTACCATCGTTCGCTCTATTTGTGGCACAGAGAGGCGCATGCATATGATATGCACTTAATTTATTCAAAGTCACGTTGCTTGGCTAAGCTAGAAAAAGGCGACTCGTACTTGTTCCTATCCCCCATATATATATATATGTCTATATATTTATATATATATATATACATATGTATATGCTTATGTGTGTAGTAAGTACGAAACAGAAGTGAGTGAGTCAGCTAAGTGCATCAATTTCCATTTAACTGTAAGCGATATTTTGCCAGTCAAAGCAACAGCAGAAACAGCAGCAGCAGCAACAGCAGCAACTGAAGTCGCATCGAAATATTGCCAATATTTGTGTTGTTGTTGTTGCTGTGCCAAATTGCAAAAGTCAAACTAGCGACGTTGTCTAAACAAAAGACTCAAGCAACGAACTTGACTAAGGCTGACTTCGGAGTCTCAGAGCCTGAAGTGTGGGTGACATCTTCAGCAAACACTTGAGGCGTTTGGCGTTTGAGCTATTTGCGTTGATTGCCAGGCCAGTGCAAGCGAGACAGACTATACTGACTAACAACCGATGCTAGAGCGAGAGGCAAATAGAGTAGTTTGCCTAGGCAAGTTTTCAATTCAAGTCGTGTTATTGTTGTTGCTGTTGTTTTTGTTATTTTAGTGCTACCGTTGGCTGTACTCCCCTCCCCTCCCCTCCGGCTTCCCCTCCCCCATCCAGACTCCTTCGTAGTGTCCCACACCCGCATCCACCCAATCCCCCTGCTGTGCCACACAATGTTGTGTTGATGATGCTTCAGTTTTCGTTTGTTGTGGTTTTGTTTTTGCAACTAGCCGTTTGTTTATTTTCCTAACACTTCAATTGGCATTCCACACAAAAAGCGAAAATTGCAAAACGTGAGTAGTTTCGAGTTCTAATTTAAAATAATTTTTGTGTTGACGCTTTTGCAATTTTTGCAACGCCTTTTGCCTCCTATTATTTCACCTCCTCTTCGCAGCTCAAATCTTCGCTGCTTCTTTTTTCTTATTTTTTTGTTTTTTATTTTTGCCATTTCGTAATAGAGTCGTTAAGTGGCCCGTTGCGCTCTTTTCGGTAATTTGATGAACGATTTTTGATAATTTTGCACGGTTCTCTCTATATTTTTTTCTTTTTTTGCTATTGGCACGTTTTGTTTTTCTTCGTTTTTGACCCGTTTGAGTGAAGCATCTGCAATAACCAGAGAAGAACAGTATACGACGAGTAAGTATTTTTTCTTCTTCTTTTCATTCCTTTTGTCTGATTTTAATATCAAGTGCAGGCAAGTGGGTAATTATTGTTGTTGACGCTGCCTGTTGCTGCTGCCGTTGCTGTTGCTGTTGCTGGTGGTGCAGCTAAAAACGTTGACCACTCAACTGTCAATGGTTGAGTGCCCAGTTCCACCTTCTACACCCCGTTTTGGCCAGGCAGTTGTGCGGTGTTTGCCCATTTGGAGTGCTGCACTTTTGTGGCCAGCCTGTCGAACTTCACCTGTGTGTGATTTGCATATGTGGCCAAGTGAAGCTGCTTCTGTTGGCTGCAATGCTGCTGCTGCTTTGGCTGCTGCTGCTGCTTTGAGTGCCCATGAATAGTCACAAAGCATTAAGCACTTCACTGAGAGGAGATGATGGAGCAGATGGAGGGAGGCAGGCTCACAATTATCTACACAATATGGCAATCACATATGTAGATATTGCACACACACACACACACACACACATACACATAGAGAGTCATAGCCAAGTCAAGTTAAGTCAAGTCAAGTCAAGTCAGGCAAGTCAGCGGTGTTGCCAACCAGTTGTTCAATCTAGGAAGTGCATGAGTTGCATTTTCCATATGGCCACTGTACGTCCGTCCAACTGTCTCATCTGTCCCACTGTTCAGCAACAACAACAACAACAATAACAACAGTAACAACAACAACGACGACTGCGTTTTCTGCCATTTCCTCATTACTAGCCGGCACTGCGAACGGTTCGTCGACGTCGTCGCAGTTGGCTAAAAAGAAATTGAACTTTTTCACACCAGAATCGATTGTAATTGAATGCCTGAGGGCGCTCACTTCGCCGCCAGAGAAAGACAGAGAGAGATAGATATAGTGAGAGGGAGAGAGAGAGAGAGAGAGAACCAACGTAGGCCTAAGCTCAGGCCTTGCCTTTGACTTTTGCCAAGCTTAATGCAAATTTTTCTTCATTTTGACATTGGAGAATTTTTCAAACGCCAAAAAACTTTCCCAAAACAAAAACAAAATACAAGAAGAATACTCACTTTACGTATGGCAAATGGGGCCAACCATCGCATCTTATAGCATCGCATCTTATAGCATCGCATCTTATAGCATCGCAGCAACCACCACCAATGGCGTACATTAAATTGCTTTATTTTGGAAGCACACCACACAGCACTCGACTCTGACTCCGACTCCGACTTCGACTCGAGTCGAGTCGCTCTGCTGATGATGATCAGCAAAAGCTGATGAGCTGCATCTGTGGCGATTCCACAACTGAATCGAACCGATCCGTACCGAACACCTGCTGCTAACATTTTGCTATAAATTGAAATTTGAAATAGCAAAATTGTGCGAAGCTGCACAGAAACAAGGTTGGATCAACATCGAACAAGCCGAAGACACTAAACGAGTGTTAAAGCAAATCCTATGGAATTTCAAATGCCCTTTCTTTGAGGTTAATTATATTGAGTATAGATTGGATATAGATGAAATATAGTGTTTAGAAATACTAATTTGAATATGAACAATACAATAATTGCAATATAATTAGACTTTATAAATATTTTTTTTATAGAATAGAGAAATCTTGTGATTATTATAGTATTATTTAATTATATTACACGTTTTGTCAGGTAGCCTAAAATACCAGTACTGAGAATTTATTGATAAGCTATTGAATTTAAATTCTATTTATTTATTATTATTTGAAATTAATATCACCAGTTCTTACTTGAATTTATATTTGCCTACATACATAAGTAAATAAATTCCTTGATCTATTTAATAAATTTCAAAGTAAAGTATTTTCTAGAATTATTGATTTCAAAATGATAATTTATACTGAGAACAATTTTTTAAGTTCCATAAATTAAAAAGAGCTTTACAAGAAGAAAATGAAATGATTTAGTTTTATTTTATTTAGTAGTATTTTTTTATGATACATTATTAGCGATCATATAAGAGTTGTAGAAGTTTTTTACGAAATACTTTTGTATTGGAAAGAATGACTAGTATTTTCGAGATTTAGATGCTTTTGCTGTCAATCTAGAGTATTTTTCACTCTATGATATATTTCGAATGGTACTGTATTAATATACCAAAAATATAGCTTATAATATATATATATATATATTTCGGTATTTCAGTGGTAAATTAATTTGGTATACTTAAGGAATAATACCGCACTGTTTTCTTTGATTCACTCTACTTTCTTATTTATTTTGTATTCATGTACATTTTAGCTATACTTTGCAAGCTACACAAACAGCATACTAAATTCCAAATGGTCCTACTACTCTTTCAAAAGTCTTGTAAAGAAACTTCATTAGCTGATTCGATTTCGCCATAATTCTGCCCTAATAATTTCTCAACAGGCGCCATTTGCTATGCGTTGAAAATCATGAACCAAAAAAAAAAAAAAAAAACAAAAAAAAAACGGACACCAATCTGAAGAAGAAATATAAGATTCCCATGGCCCCCACATAACGCCACACTAGCGTAACCAAAATTTATGGCTTACAACGATTCAACATTAAAAAATCCAAAAATAACAACCCGAAAAAAGAGTGAAGAGAAGAGAGTGGGGGAAAAAATGAAGTTGAAATGTAAATGATTCATTTGCTTTGCTCGCACAGCAGACACAAGAAATCAAAGCAGAGGTGTTTAATTACCAACAAATAAACAAAATGGAAACGATTAATTCAATTCGCCAATTTTGTAACGAAGGCCCCGTTATGGTTGAAACAGAAAAAACTCGCGAGGGGGAAACAAAAACGAAACTGTTTGAAATTGTAGCTAAATTTGTGGTCGATCTATAGCTGCTATGGCCCCGCGGGGCAATCAACAAACAGAAATAATATCAGAGATGGAAAAAACAAAAAATAAAATAGAAATCCCACAACAACAACAGCAACAACAGCAACAACAGCAACAGCAAAGCGAAACATAGTGAGACAAAACACAATAATCAACCTCGAAAAGGTTGTGTGCCATTTATCAAATAATGTGTAACTTGGCTCCAGAAATGGAGATGGAGATGGAGCTAGAGAGTGCGGAGTGTTGCCTGCTCCCTGAGTGACTTCGAGTCTCTTGGAACTATTCATGGATGCGACTGCGATTGCGACTGCGACTGGGTTGGTTGGGCTGCCCATGGTGTGAGTTTCATTTGCCTTATGATACACAAGGTGGAGCGCCCTTCCCCACGAGTGAGTCCGGATCTCTTCTCGGTTCGCTCCTCTCATCGCGGTTCGCGCTCTGGGTCAGACATGTGAGTTCAAACTCATCCGTCAAGTGGCGGGTGCTATGGGGCTTAATGGATCGACATCGACATCGACTGTTGTCTATGGTGTTGGTGTTGGTTTCGGTTTCGGGCTTGCGACCTGCTCCATAGTAGTACAATCCATAGGCTAGTTGTGTTTTGGTGTTGTCATTTATCATTTGATTTGCTTTTGATTGCTCGTTGCCTTCTCTCTCTCTATCTCTCAGTCGGAGATGGGGACGGAGTTGGTCTTCGTCTTCGTCTCGGCCTAATAATTGTTAACAAGTAAAGTCTATTTAAGCCTTGTTCGTGGCATTGTTGTTGTGCCTGTTGTTTTGTGTTTAATTGGTTCACATGATTTGTAAATTAAACAATTGCGGCGCATGAAACAACAAAAACAACATTCTAATTGAAAACTGAGCATGTCGAAAACAGTGTGAGCTTTGACAGCTGCCAGCTCTCTGCCTCTCTTCTCCACGTCTTGGATAGAAGGCTACAATTGTTGTGTAATTACTGTGGATACTAACGAAGAAACATTGGTTGGCACTGTTTTATAGAATACTCAACATTTGAGTTTTAAATGATATGTGAAACTAAATACATTACAAATTAATGTATAAAATTATTATATAAATTAAAAATTAATGAAATGATTATATTTTAAAATATTGCTCATTATTTATATCAATTGCTTTCTTAAATATATTACACTATATTTGTATTAGGATTAATAAGCAATTTTTTAAAATTTGGCTTAAATGTCTGACAATAATTTATAATTTTCTAAGGAACTGTAAGTTAATACTTGAAATTAAGTTTTTTAAATTGTATTTGGTGCATTAAGGAATTTGCAACAAAGTGAAATACTTTAAATATTATTTAGTTTTTAACAATTCTTCCACTATTTTAATTGTTGTAAATAGTTATTTATTGTTGTAAGGCTTTAAAATGCAAAGTTAAATCAAATTTGGTTATTCTTTATTATAAAACGGAATGCGAATGAACATAAAAGTTTAACATAGATGAGAGTGTTTACGAAGCACTCTTAATTAAATAATGTTGCCAGATCGATAAATATTCAAATTTTCAACAACATAATTTAATAAAATATAGTTGATTTAATAATGAATAACACTGTTCCCAACTATCTTGTTACATTAAGTTAGTTAAATTTCATGAATTTCAAAACTTTTATCAAATGTGCCAGAAAATTAAGTATTTTAAATACCTTTTTGTTTCCATACAATTTATTAATTTATTAAGGAAACATAATAAATTGTTAAGCTTAAGTCTGTTAGATTCTTATTATTTTAAATAATTTTATCGAAAGTGAAAAAATTAAATAAAAAAATTTTAATAAATTTGTAATTAAATGTTATGTACTCTACTTAATTAAATTTGCGTCTTTATACCCGCTACCCATAGGGTAGAAGGGTATTATAACTTTGTGCCGGCAGGAAATGTATGTAACAGGTAGAAGGAGGCATCTCCGACCCTATAAAGTATATATATTCTTGATCAGCGTCAACAGCCGAGACGATATAGCCATGTCCGTCTGTCCGTCTGTGTGTCTGTCCGTCTGTCCGTCTGTCCGTCTGTCCGTATGAACACCTAGATCTCAGAGACTATAAGAGATAGAGCTATAATTTTTTTTCGACAGCATTTGTTATGTTTGCACGCAGATCAAGTTTGTTTCAAATTTTTGCCACGCCCACTTCCGCCCCTGCAAATCAAAAAAATCGAATAACAAGCGTAATTTTAAAGCTAGGGTTACGAATTTTGGTATATACGGTAATAACTATAGTAGTTATGATCCCTGAAAATTTGGTTGCGATCAGATAAAAATTGTCGAAGTTATTAAAGAAATACTTTTGTATGGGCAAAAACGCCTACTTATAAGGCCATCTATTTTGAATGCGGCACTATATCGATATACCACATATACCATTTGGTATATTTTTAGTATTTTTGCAGTATATTTGGTATATTTTGAGAATAATACCGCAAAATATATTGCTTTTATTCAAAATGGGTAGCGGGTATCTCACAGTCGAGTACACTCGACTGTAGCTTTCTTACTTGTTTTCTTAAGAAAAGGTATTCAACAATAATTGATAATATTAATAGAAGAATGATGTGGCATTGAGTGCGATTTAAAATTCCAGAATAAGTGGCGTAAGTTGTTCTAAGCTCGAGGAGCACAAAGTTTGCTTAATAGTTGCAATAGTTTGTGGTCGTAGCAGATTGATCGTATCATGTTTGTTATTATGTCCGTTCTTTGCCATAGATCTATCTATCAAAGCATCTGAGTTATTTGGGTCTTTGTGCGGATTGTGCATTGTTTGGCATGCAATCATCTCGTTTAGCAATGGAATTGCCAAGAAGAGGATGGGGCAAGATGATGGGGCATGAGAGTGGCCAAAGTACGAGTACGAGTATTGGTGTCTTCTGTTATCTGTGCAACGCCTGTGGCGCAAATCTCTACACGCAGAGGTGCCCCCAAGTGGCGACCTCTTGCGACTGCATAAGTTGTTCTTCTTGTGTTTGGCTATTGCTGTTGCACTGGTGTTGTTGTACCTTTTTTTTTTTTTCGCTCATTACAGCGGAAAAACTCGATCCAAAAGATTATAATTGATTAAGATGAATCAGCGTTGCGGTCAAATGTTTGATGGGAATATAAATTGTTTGTGGTTTTGTGTAACGATGCAGATAGCAGTTGGACAGCCACAAACAACAACAACAACAACAACAACTGCAACTGCAACAAACTGTGACAGCAACAGTTGCGGCTGCTGCAACGTTGTTGGTCTAAGCAAATCAAACGCAACATTTAAAGCTTGCCTGCGCCGCTGGTGCCGCCCGTTGATGATGTTGCCACTGCTTAGGGATGCTGCCGGAGGAGGCACACACTAAACACAGAGAGGGACGGAGGTAAGAAAGGGGGCGACTGAGGCTGCCTCAAAAGTGGGAAAGCATCATCAGCACAATGCCAAAATGCCACTCGGCTGCAAGGCGGTAAATCTAAGCCGTGGTAAATAAATCAATCGCACTGCAAATTTTCTTTCTGCTGCGTTTGATTTTTCGCTGATGTTGTTGCCGCAGTCGCAGTCGCAGCCGCGGCCGCAGCCTCTGCCTTGGTTGCTGTGGCTATTGATGAGCGGCCATCAATATTTGTCTAGTTCGAGTTGGAATGCGGCCTGGAGAGTGAGCGAGGGAGAGAGATGAAAGAGAGAGAGTTGAGAATCGCGACCTGTGTGCACTCGGCCTAGTGTGAAGTCTTCTTCAGCCTCTTTTGCTGATTGCGTGTGGCAAACTTCCTGTCAAACTGTGTGCGGGGTGTGTGTGTGTGTGGTGTTTGTGTGTGTGAGGAGTGTGTGTGCCCTGTGGGGCCACCCAGACCAAAAATAGACAAAATGTTGCACTTTTTTATTGCATACACAGATTGAGCTCAAGGCTTTGGCAAGCTAATTAAACGCTAACAAACACACACACACACACACACACAAATATATATTCTCTCACACTCGCACACCTCTTGAACAACGGTAGCTCCACTTGAAAATCATTGAACTGCCCACGTTACGCCCACCTTACAAGTCGCTAGAGACATAATCGTAATCATCATCATTATTCTTGCACCCTGATTTGGTGGCAAAACTCCGAAACAACAAAGCTGCAATAAGTTTTGATCAAATTATATCGTAATAGTTGATTTACTTGGTTTATTAAGCGCTTTGCATTTGACTTAATTGACAATTGGACTTAGCTGACATGCCCAGAGGGTCGCCTTGCTAACGCCGATGACGTGTTGCATGCACCATTCAGCATTCAGCAGCGGATCACAAAAGGTGCAGGCGGCATGCAAATCAACGCAGACCTGCAAATGCACTGCTTGACTTACAGTTGAATTTATTTAATTTGTATGAAATTAAGCATGCTGAGAAAATTTAACTTTCAACAAAAATTTAAGTCATATGCTAGCTAAAATGCAAATGTTATATTAAAATTTCCTTTTTATTTAGACTTATCATCATTTTTCGTCTTTTTTCTTTTAACTGCATTCGTGAACGTTTTGCACGCTCATAACAGCTTTAGAAAAATGAGCTTTAAGCTTTATGTTGTCAAGTTCTTCCGCTGCGTTTTGCGCCTTCTCTCTTTTAACTGCATTCGTAAATGGTTTGCAAGCACTTAAAAGCTTTGAAAGTAGCAAAGTAAAGTTCTTTCGCTTTCAGCTTGTCTGTCTGTTTTGTGTCATTTGTCTTTTATCTAAATTCGTAAACGGTTTGCAGGAACGAGAATATTAAATACAAGAGCTTCAAGCATCAGGTTGTAAAATTATTCAGCTTTAAGCTTTTCAGTCGTATGTAACAACATTCAATTGAAGGCCTGTACCCATGAAGCTCTTTAAATTGGCATTTTATTTATGTAGATTTGTTGCGAAAGTAGTTTAAAAGCTTAAGAGCAGACTTGTGCACAATAAGCTCAGTATATAGGGTATTTTAAAAAACTTAAAGAGAAATAGAATAGGTAACCAAGTCTGGCAAAAAAAATAAAATGACAGGCGACGCATGTGGGATGTTAAAGGTGAGGTTACAAGCAACCAAAAACACAGCAACAATTGCCAAGACTCCAACTGCAACTGTGACTGTGATCGAGACAGAGACTGAGGCACTGAGATCAAGAGACCAAGAGCAAGAGCAAGAGCAGAGCCCAAACCCAACAGATTTAAAGGCAGCTCATTGCTCGCGTTGTTCCCATTCCCATTCCCAATCCCGTTTGCGTTTCCTTTTTGATTTGTTTTGGTTTGTTTTTGTGTGGCAAGCGTCGTGTGCCTTGCAACACATATGGGCACGGCGATGACAAACTTGACAGACAGCGCGCACAGACAGACAGACAGACATTTAATTGAAATAAAGAAGTTTAATTTAGCCAAAAGTCTTGAGGTGTCTGTAACTGAAAACCAGAGTTGAAGATAGAGAGGAAGCTGCTGCTGTTGGTGGCCTGCGTGGGAATGTATCGCCCTGCTCTGCTGTGTTGAGATTAGCTTAAGATGTGAGACGCTGTAGTATTTACAAATACGACTGATAGGTGGCGCCAGCATGTGGGCTAAATGTGTCGCCAACATGCAACATGCAACCGTTGCATTATTACGACACAATTACAAGTTTCTTCTTTTTCTTTCTGTTTTTCTCTCTTCCTACCATCCGAGGCGCCTCCTTCGATACTCCAAAGTGGAGATTCGCCTTGGTCCGGTAATTGCAATTGAAGCGCAATCAATTACCTACCGGCTGGTGGCTGGTCGCTGCCTCTCGCCTGTGTTGCACGCTGCACGTCCATCCTCCCCCTCCATCCGCACCATCCCCCACTCACTCACAGCACTTTTTGTGTAGTTGGTTCGTAAGTAAAAGTCGTCGTTCAATGGTGCACCACCTGCTGTGGTCCACTCGCTGTGCTCTCGCCAAGATTTACTCGCTCTGCCTCACTTAAATGGAGCTAAGCGCGCCAGTTGATTGCGTGCAATTTATTAAGACGCGCTAACAAGACGTGTGAATGACCAAACCGGAGCAGACTCCAACTCCAGCTTCAGCTCTAGCTCCAGCTCCAGAAGCTCTCTCCACTCTGCCACCCCCTCCCTCTCTTGTGGATTACATTGTGGCATTGTAATTGCATTGGCTTTGCCGGTGGTGCTGTCGGCTTTATCACATCAATAAGCACAGCATTCGATTTTGATCTATTGAGAATCGCCTCAAGTCCTGAGCAAGCAGCTTTGTGAATTTAGCTTTGACATCAAGTTAAAACTACATTGAGAATACCATTTTTATTTGGCAATCTTATTTTATTTAGCTAAAATTTGCTTACGAATTGATGAAATAAGTATTTTGGTCCTTCGAAACTAAATCGTGAATTTTATTTGGTCAAGAAAAATCTATTTGTAGATTTATAATTAGTAAACATTTTTGATGTGGAAATAAGCATAACAATAATTCTAACAATATGTAACTGCATTAAATATAATATATAAATTTGAAATAGCACACTAAAAATAGTAAAATCTGATTTTAGTGTCAAACATTATTTTTAAACTTCAAAAGATAGGAAAAACAAATAAATGAATACAATTATTATTAAAATTTATTAAAACCATATTCAACAAATATGCCGAAACTACTAATATACGGAGTGTTAAATTTGGTATATTGATATTGTACTAGCATACATTCAAAATATACCATAGAGTTCAAATTATGCCATAGAGTACAAAAAATAGCAGATTGTCAGCGAAAGCTGAGATTCGATTGCGATAAAAAAATGTTTAAAATGCAATTTTAATGATTCCTGATTTTTATTACATTTTTAAATAAGTTCAATGAAAAAAATAAAATACTCTAACAAATATTCCTCAAATTCGATAAACTGCTTATCTTTGCCGCCTACAAATGAAATGCCTCTATAAATTTGAAAATCAAAATAGTTTCTTTTGGAAACTTAAACCAAATGCTAATCAAATTTATAAATTAGACTTTCCTTCAGCCTGTTTAAATAATCATCGAATCAATCTAAATTTATTTGAGCTTAATTAGAATGTGATACCAGCAGGTTTTTGAGCTAATAGCAAGTCAATTTCTAACTGAAAATCTAGTTAGGTTCATTTGTTGACCTTCTGTCTCACTTTCTAACACACTTGAGCGCTATTCAAAATGTCATATCTGGACTTCACCATCTTTCTAACTCTGCACTCGACGACTGAATGGAACAATCAGTGTCGTCTCCTGTTACCACGATTCCACCCACGCAGGCCCACAACAGACTCAGTCTTAGCTGAGTCTGAGCTGTTGTCTCAGCCTCAGCCACAGTCTCAGAGTCAGACTCTAGCATAAGTACGATCTCAGCATAGTAAGAAGCCCCATTACTGTCTCATTCCCGACTCATTCAACTCGTTTAGCATGCTCACCAAAGGCTAATCTTCAAGCTGACTGACTGCCCAGTCAAACGGAGCTGCAGCTGCTCTCTCGTCTCTTTAGTCACCACAATGATGACGACAACAACAATCATGATGATGATGATGATGGTGATGATGATGATGACGATGCCGACGACATTGGCGACAGGCCATTGTTTTGACTTATTGCTTTGCTTTTCTTACTGCTCCAGGTAAAGCGCAACAAGATTGATCTTTGTGCAAATATATTTTTCATTTTCTTTGGTTTTTCATTCGATTTGTGGTGCACTTGTTCGCCTCCGGTTATGGGTCTCAGGCCCGCGCCGGGCCTAGCCCATGAGTTGTTAAATGTTTAACACGTGATATGACAAATAAATTACATATGATCAACAGATCCAACTAAAAAAGGAAACCAGACAGCCAAGCCAGCCAGTCAAACAGCCAGCCAGCCAAGCTCTATGACTTAATAAAAGCTTGTAACGATCAATCAGTTTTATGTTCTTCACGTTGTTCTACATTCATTATCGTCAACTTCAGGCGCAGCCTCCTTGGCCATAGATACCAAATAAAACCAATTGCAGCTCTCTCATAGCAAATTGCGTCGCAAGGATCGATCGGAGAAAAGTGCTGACTGTAAATTGTGTTCCAACGATCAATAATTTCAAATTAAGTCACAAATATACAAATTAAAAAAAAGCTTTTAAATTTAATTGGTATGTACTTAAAATATCTACAATTTTAGTCGAATATATTATATTATAATAAAATGAAATATTTCAAAACTGGCGAATATAATGAATAAATTAAGCACACCAATTAACAATTTGTTACTCTCATTTCTTGAAGTTAAGAAATTACTTTAAATTTTATTAGTATTTATTTACTAACACTTAAATACATTTCCTTTGGATTACTTTTTTTCGCTTTCACATTTTATAGGAATACGATACATGAAAATATTCAAATCATCACTTATATTAAAGTGCATTAACAATTTATAATAATTTGAAAGTGTATTGAGTTTATAACAAATTGTTACTTCAATTTTAATTGACTTTAAGAAATCGCAAGCATGCTGAACTCAATTATAAATTTATAAAAACAAATTAATTTTTTCGAAGGCTTTTTTAAGTCTTAAGCTTAGACTTCAAATTGATTTCTACTATACAACTTAATCTTTTATTTTGGTAAAAGCTTTTTAAATAATAATACTTACAATACTTACAATTTCTCTCAAATATTGAATACAAAATTTAAATGTTATCAAACTTATTTGTAAGGCTTTTTATATTTTGAAAGAGTTTCCAATATGTTTATTTTAAAACAATTCGTTAAAACTGTAAACTTAAATGTTCTTTCGGATCCTTTTCTTTTCAGCTTATTAGAAGGAATAATGCTTTACATGCGAAATGTAAACTATGCAACTCAAGATTTACGAACATCATAGAACCTGTCGAATGGTGTTTGTGCAACCTTTATGATGATGCAAGCTGCTCTGCTTGTGGTCGGAGATCTGCTGTCGTGTTTACATTTGCTGGGCATCGGAGACTTGATTACTGTGCCAGTTCCCATCCTGGCATCATCTATCATCTATGCCGAATATCGGGCAGCAAAATTATAGAGCTCTCTCTCTGGGGGGATGTAAATGCGATTTCATTTCTGCCGCTTATGGTTTATAGAAGATCACTTGCTGCAATAAAACACTTAAAACGATGACGACGGCGGTCATTTGGCCTCAAGTGCGAATCAGAGTGAATCTGAATGAGGTTTCATAGGGAGAAGAGGGAGGAGAGCATCGGCTACAAACGCCGCCAATAAGCACTGCTTTGCATGACGAATAGAAAAACTAACCCAAAAGTCACGCTAATAGTAAATTGAGCTCAGTATTCAACACTCATAACATAGCTCGAATGATCTATTCCAACATATGCCAACTGTGCAGTGGTTAAAGTGATTCAAGTAAAGCCTAAAAAATACCCTGTATATATATTAATTTAATTTTATTTTTTTTGATTATCAGAAAAGTAAAAATAAGGTTATCATATTTTATATTACTTACATAGATTGAAATACAATTTTATACTATGGAAACGTATTTTCTATGACAAATTTTTGTGTGACAATATTTATATTGGATTAAATTATAGTGACAATAACCAAAAAACCATTTTAAGAAATGTACGAAGTTAGAATATTGAGAATAAAAGTAATTGCAAAAAAAGCTGTGTAATCTTTTTTTTTATGAATGCATATATATTTCATTCTTCAACTTTAACTTCTTATGCCTCTCCATTTCTTTTTATTTATTTGATGTATTATATAATACAAATAGATATTCAGTTTACAAGTTTGTAGTTGATCATAGTCTGTTCATTAAGCATTTATTTGTGTGCAGGGTACAAGACATCAGAAAACACAGCCCCCAAAACGGCGCATACAAATTGCAATTTTTTTTCTCTCCATATGCAACAATTGACACCCTCTAGGCACACGTCGTCGGCGTCGTCGTCAGGAAAGTTCCCATACATTGTTGGTTTCGGACTGTGGATCGTGTTGGCTGCTTGCTGATGTCCAAGCGAAAACAACGACGACGACGACGACGGCGACGCAGATGATGATGATGGTAAAGTGGATTAATGTGGCATGAAATGATTTGGTGAAATAATGCAGCCAGTGTGTTGTGAGTGTGTGTTGGTGTCTAAGTGAGTGTGTGTGTGTGTTGGTGTTGGTGTGTGTTTGTGTTGCACTGGACACTGTGGCACCGTGGATTGCAGTTTTGGCTCCACTCACACGCAGTGGGCCACTCTAACGAGTTTTTCATTGGGTTTTCTCGCATAGCGGCTACCTGTACAAAATTTTCTTCTCTTCTCTGTTGTTGTTTTTGTTTTTTGCAGCTAGGTTTTTCTTTTTGCAGAATTTCCATGGCCCGTATGGGTCTCTAGGCATGCAGGGCAATTCCCATGACTTGATAACACAATTTGGTGCCGCAGCGAGACTTCATTTACCGCAAAGTGCATGTGGGTTCACCGTGGCATCTTCTCAGTTGCTCCTGCTTCAGCTGCTGCTGCTTCTACTAATGCTGATGGTGGTGCTTTGGTGTTAGTGTTGGTGTTGAGGTTGGTGTTGAGGTTGGTGTCGGCGGTGGTGCGTGGTGACGACGTTGACTGTGTCCCGCGGCTATTACCACTAATAATAAAGCCACACAGCAACTACACAGTAAACGGGGTAACGGTTACATCTTGGCTTAGTTCCACTCCACTCCAAGTATCTCATGATCACAGCTTCGACTCATACGCAGACGCAAACGCAGCTTGGACAACGCCTCGCAAATGCCAATTTTCAAATTGCTGTCACAAGTTTTCTGTACCATTATTTAGCAGCTATGTTAGTTGATGACAAAGCAAATTGCAACTGTCTGTTACAATTAATGTTTAATTCTCACTTATAGTATAGGAAATGAATATGAACGAATGCAGAGAAATTAAAAACATTTTAATGAACTTAAAATGCAAATAATTATTTTCGAATATTTAGAGTTTTCCGTAAACTTTAGTTTGTATAAGAGAAGGTATTCATAATCCATAATCAATGTTGATGGACAGAACGTGGCAGTGCTTTCGGGACAATAACTTGGTTATTTTACTAAATTGGGTTATGTAATTGTAGGAGTAGATGCATTTGGTATTTTTCAATATGATTGTATAAATATTTATGTAATATTTCGCAAAACAATTTTTTTGTTCCAACTTAAAAGCGAGGACACTGAAACTTTGTTTTTGCTCAATAATAATTTAAGCTAAACGATATATGCTTCTACACATGTATGTAGATGTATGAAGATCATTTTAAAATGAGGTAAAATGATTTTAAAACAAGTAAGAAAGCTACAGTCGAGTGTACTCGACTGTGAGATACCCGCTACACATTTTGAATAAAAGCAATATATTTTGCGGTATTATTCTCAAAATATACCAAATATACTGCAAAAATACTAAAAATATACCAAATGGTATATGTGGTATATCGATATAGTGCCGCATTCAAAATATACCATAGACGGCACAATATACCAGATTGTCAGCCAAAGCAACTCAGACCCCTAGTAAGTAGGCGTTTTTGCCCATACAAAAGTATTTCTTTAATAACTTCCACAAGTTTTATCTAATCGCAAATTTTCGGGAATCATAACTACTATAACATAGTAATTATTGTATATACCAAAATTCGGAACTCTAGCTTTAAAATTACGCTTGTTTTTCGATTTTTTTGATTTGCGGGGGCGGAAGTGGGCGTGGCGAAAATTTGAAACAAACTTGATCTGCGTGCAAACATAACAAATGCTGTCGAAAAAAAATTATAGCTCTATCTCTTATAGTCTCTGAGATCTAGGTGTTCATACGGACAGACGGACAGACGGACAGACACACAGACGGACAGACGGACATGGCTATATCGTCTCGGCTGTTGACGCTGATCAAGAATATATATACTTTATAGGGTCGGAGATGCCTCCTTCTACCTGTTACATACATTTCCTGCCGGCACAAAGTTATAATACCCTTCTACCCTATGGGTAGCGGGTATAAATATGTGAATATGGTTATCGTATAAAAGAATTCTTTGAAGCTTTTAAACAAACAGTAATTTAAACACTATGAAAGGATTCTTGAAGATATCGTCATAAACTTTGCTATATTTTGAAGACTAACAATTAAGTAAATCGTTAAAAAAAAGAAGCTCCTTTTAATAGTATATTAATATAATACAAAAGCAAGATGTATTGATGATGATTAATTAGAAATATATTTAAAAGCTAAACTATAGCATACAGAAGGAAGCATCTCAGTATATATACTTTTGATTAGGTTAAACAGTCGAGGAGATGACTGACTTTTTCTCTATGGTATATTTTGAACTTAGTACAATCTCGATATATGTACTAAGTACATTTTTGGTATATTTTTGAAATGTGGTTTTATTGCAAATGGGTAACAGGTATCAATCAGTCAGATATATGCGACTGTTCATAAATGTTTTGACTTCATATATTAATATGCTTTTAAAATTATTTGTTAACATTTTTTGATAATTGGGTGTTACTTCATCACTTTTTCATTTTCAATATTTCGAATGATTTATTTATGAATATTTTTCTGACATTTTGAAATTTCCTTTTAGCATTTCTCACAATTGAATTTTGGGTTGTTCGTTTGATTTTGTACTTTTTTTTTCATTAAAATTCCTGAACGAGTTCGTGAGCAGCGCTGCCAAATCAGCGCAACTCCCACACCAAGCGGCAGCCACCAACAGCAGCAGCAGCACCACTCAAAAGCACTCAGCACCACTGAGTGGCTGAAAATGCACCAGCAAGCCATTCAGTTCGTATTTCGTGCTCTACATAATTCATCATCAATCCACACTGTGTTGTGCCGGAGATGATGGCGATTTCCTGCGGGCTGAAAACTCAACTCCGAGACAGAGGAGCCGAAGAAGGCAGCGCAATATTGGCAATCAGACAGCTTCGACAAAAAATATTGGAGCAATTTCCTATGCGAATGCCGAATACCTTTAGCCACGTTCATATTGCCATATGACTTATTTGCCTTGGCCAAGAAGGTAAGAAGTCAGTCCGAGGGACATCTCGTTTTTCGTCGTATGTTTCGCAGCCTCCGCCCGCTGCGTCTCCTCACTGTGCTGCGTTTTTTCCAGATCCCGAGTCAACTTTGGCATGACTTTTCATCGCTGTCGATTGTCGTGATCAATTGAGAGCAATTTATTATGAAATGAGGGTGAATTATATGAATGAGCATCAGGAGATGAAGCTCGCTTCATCTCTCTCTATCTCTCTCTCTCTGGGTCGATTGCTATCTCACTCTGCGCCGCACAATTCTTTTGATCTTCAAACGGACTGCAAAAGTCCAGGTTATGAAAGATCTGTAAAGCGCCTGATGACTTGTTGCACTTTGCATTCGGTTTGAGTTGTGAGTGTGATTTTTAAAAGTGTTTTACATGGGAAACGACAACGATATGACCTCCCTCCCACTACCACCCCCCCGCTGAAGTCTTCCCACAGCTGCGATGGCTGGAAAAACGATACAAGAATCGATTGAGAGTCCATGACTTGGGTTTCTCTGCGAGTTGTACGAGTTGTTGTTGCTGTTGTTGTAAATTGTCTGTCGACAATTATTTTATTATGCTGTCAACACTTAAATGTAATAATGCCAATAATATTGTTTTATGACAGTCGCAATATCTTTGTGGAGGCGCATTTTTCGTGCTTTGAATCGATCTTGCAGTCGATGCCTTTGCTGTTATTGTTGTTATTGGTTGTTGTTGTTGCCTTGAGGCCTTCCTCCAGTGTGGTTGTTGTCGTTGCCGTGCCGTTGCTTTTGCTTTTGCCTTGTCCTCGGCTCTTTAATGTCGGTCTAGTTGAGGCTCTCAGCTCAGCTGCATTTCGGTTTCGTTTTAGTTGGGCTTTTGTCCAAAGATAGAGGTCAGCCATGATTTCCAGTCGATGCCGTTGCCATCGCTGTCGTTTAGCCGTTTTGTTACTTGTGCCTCACTTTGGTGGGAATTCTAGTGCGGCTTCTTTTCCCTCCCCTCCACTTTACCACCCACCAATCCGCCTCTGTCGCAGCCCTCGCAGCCATCTCGATTCGCAGAGAATGCTCGCATTTGCTGTCTGTTTTATGGCCTCAACTAGTAATTGGTTCATTAGCCCTGCAGTTTGGTTGCCACAGCCACAGCTACAGCCACAACAACAACAACAGCATCAGCAACTGGGCCTAGTCCAAAAGCAAAAGCTCAGCAACTGAGGTAGCGACAAAGCAATTTGATTCTCTTTGCCTTTTCGTTGGTTTTTAGTGTCTGATTTTAAGTAGTTCACAGTTGATTTCATTGTTTGCTCCCTTTTGCCAAAAGTTTAAGTGGTTAAGGTCATTGAATCCGATGAACTGCTTGAGAAAACTTTAAGAACCGAAGATATTTTGCAAGAAGTTTGCTTAAATGCTCGCTAAAATTCTCAGTTCACATTTGATGTTATTATTTAAAAATTTTATTTTAAAATTTATTTTTTAAATGCATTCCAGATTTTTATTTAAATAGTAGTAACATGAACAGCTGAACTTTGTTTTGTGTTTGTTTAATATTTATAATATTTTATATTTATATTTGATTCACAAAACTGTTTTTTAAAATATATTAACATCTTTTTATAAGTTTTGCAAAATATCGAATCTCCTTTTATAAAAAATTCAAAATGATTTTATCGTCTCGACCGCAACTCTTGAAAATTTAATTAACTAAAAACATCAAAGCGTCTAACCAATTAACACATCAACAGACGAATAACAATTGGACTTAATTAATTTTTGAGTTCTTAAAATTTAAGTGCCCCTCTCCTAAATTGGAAACAGTTAAATAAATTTCACTTGGTTACGCTTTTGTTACGACTATTCGGATCCTAGAGCCAGAGCCAGAGAGAGAAAGAGTGAAAGAGAGAGCCAAAGGCATTGCTTTCCCTGAGTTTAAAGAGTAGCGCGCATAACAAAAGACTCGAATAACGAACTTACGGTATTGGTTTCCATTTTAACGAGCAACAATAATTATAACATTCGGACTGAGTCATAAGGATAGCCATTATGTATACGACCTGGTAACAGGTTCAAGTCAACCAAACACTGACCGACAATTTATCATCTGAATTACGAATTGCCGAGAAAGAGTTGAGACGAATTGCTAAATTTGACGATTGGGTAAGCAAAAAGTTAATAGACTTGAGTACAAACACATAACTATATATATTGATATTGATTGAAATGTGGTAAACATTAAAGAAAATATATAATTACAAAAAAGAATTTTTTTAATACAAATTAGAAATAATTTGCAATTCATGATAAAGATTTTAATATTGATCGACATAACGAATAATTAAAAAGTAATAGTAAAAAATTAAAATCAATTTTGAAGAATTATTAAAAATATGTTTAATGCATAATAACGATTTTGACATTGATATTAAATAAACGCATAATAAAAATATAAATAATTGTTATAGAAATTTGAAGTATTTTGTATTCAATAGTAATGTAAATACACAAAATTAAAGTATGTTTAATTTCTTAGAATTACAAAACTTTATTTAGTATTTCTTTAAAATAAAATGATGATGAGTGTATACGAAAAGGAAGTAATGTTGAAGTTAAGAAACGCAAGAAGTAAAGCTTAATAGAAAATTTTATGAAAACTGAAGCATTTTTTTGACATTAATATAATTCTGTGTATGTTAGAGTATTTATAGCTTTGCTTCCTTTTCTTTGGCTGTGTCTCTGAGTTCACAGGTTCACTCTTGCACTAATATTTCAGTTCTTTTGTGGGGGCGTTCAAAGTTTTGCCAGCTCATGTTCATGTGTTTGTGATGTGTGGAGTGTGGTGTGTGCTTTGGGTTCAGTGGAGCTGGGGCAACTTTGGTAGCCTGACAGCTAGCAGCAACGAGACTAAAAGGTAAGCAGAGAGAAAGAGAAGCAGGCATTCAGCTGGTTGGTAGAGGGTTCAAGTTCAGGTAACATGCATCACAAAGGTCTAACGTCGGCGTCTGTCTAACGGAATTTCTAATCGAATAATTGAGGCGGCAATGGGCGAAGGTGGTGCATTGTTGTTGCTGTTGTTGTTGTCGTGAAGTGCAGTGAAGTGAATGTTGCGGCAGTTGCTGCAGTTTTTGGAGGCCCATTGTGTCAATGCGGCTTTGACGGGCTATCAACTCATGGCCATCAGAGTTGCAACTGCAACTGCAACTGTTGTTGTGGCAATTGCAGTTGCTGGTTGCTGCTTGTTGCTTGTTGCATTGATATAATAAATAAATGTCCGTCCAGCAAAAGTTGTTGCAATGCTGTTGCCTCGTTGTCGTTGTTGCCGTGCATCATTCAGCCTCATTTCGTGCAGCTTCATGAAGTGCTCCCCCTCACTCCTTTTTGGCCATGGCATGGAAATGCGCGCGCGTTCAAACTAAATTGCTTTAAATTAGCTTTTCGGTGCTTTTTGGTGCCGACTGTTGTTGCAACAAGTGGCCAGGCTGAAGCTGAGGCTGAAGGCACACACTGGTCTTCATTTGCACTGGACTGGACGATGCCACCAAAAGCAACAATCCATCAATCCATCCAGCCAGCCAGTCAGCCAGCTAGCAGTCATTCAGTCAGCCAGTTCAAGTGGCCGGGTCATCATCATGCACATCTCTGCACGTGTTGCTGGTGCCGCCAGCTTTCAAAAGGCAGCCGCTTTTCTTTTGCGCTTTAGCCAAGTTTATGGCACTGGGCAAATGCTGCCACGGAATGTTGCTGCCGCTGACGCTTCTGCCGCTTCTGCTGCTGCTGCAACGCGTGCGTCTTTTCTCCCTTTCCTCCCTCCACATGCCACCCCTATCGCTCTTTCTCCCTCTCTCCGTCTGACTGTCTGTTGCGCTCTCATTGGGCATTGTCTGTGAGCGGCCCATAAAACTTGGCAAATCTGCGTATTTCACATGTCAAGATTTGCAAAGGCGCTGGCCCAAGCAACCGAACAAGTGCAGACGTTGCCTTCGCTTGACAGATTTATGGAATTTACAGCATTTTGCCAGAGCAGCTCTTCTCATTCTCTTCTTTTTGGTCTCCAAGTCATTTTGAAAATGCTTATCGTTTCGAAAATGTTTTTGGTTCGCGGGATCTACAGCAAAGTCGATGTCAGCTTCTCTGTCTCACTCCTTCTCTCACTCTCTTTAGACATGGAGCAATTAGGAACAATCAATAAGTTTTGATGGATTGAAATGTTCGCTTCATGCGCTCCATTCAAATACCACAGGTTCTCACAATACACTTTACTCAAGTCCACCATGAAGCTTGACCTACTATCTTCTAATAGCCAATTAAGTTTTATATCAAAACCGTTTGCAATTTTGCCATCCATAATTATCGATTATAGAATATGACTTTAAAGGTGTGCAGAATATTTTGGCATATTTATGTGTTGGCTTATTAAAAATTATCTGAAATATATTGAATTAGTTGATTTTGTATTTTTTGCTTATGAAAAATAAATTTTTGCAAATGAAATATATTCTGTTTAATATATTTCGTCTAAAAATATAGTACTGTATTTTACTATTTTACTTATTTAATTTCTTTTGCTACATTGCTAGGACAATACAAAATAATTTTTCTAAAATTTCTAAAAAATGTTAGGAACCGATTTTCATGCAAAGAAATATTTGTTTTGGTCCTTTACCAAATATTGAAATGTTATCAGCCTTTTAAATATAGTTATATACAAAATTTAGTGTGATAACAATTTTAATATTACATTAGCTTTTTATATTTTTAGGTAATTCGAAATATTTTGTATGAAAATTAGAATGAACTTTTCCACTTAAAGATAGAATGGTACTCTTAAACGTTGATCGCTTAACAACAATTTATTTTTTTAAATAACATTATTTTTGGAATCAATAATGATGTTTCGAATTTGAATTAATATACTAAATGAAAATTTTATCTTATCAACTTATTACTGAATAGTTTGATAGACTCTATGAGAAGCGATAGTAATGATAACTTTATCGATTAGTATACTATCGATAGTTTGACAATGCAGCTTTCGCCTTTGTCTCCCAGCTGCTCTGTCATTATAGTTTAAATACGCTTTTAGTGGCAGTTTTCTGAACTTTTGTTAATTGTTTTCCAGCTCTTTTGTGTTTAGCGCGTGCTTTGGTCTCCCTCCAAGTGTCGCCGCTCCCCCTTCGGCCATTTAGCGGCACTTGCTTTTATGAATTGAATAAAAAATGATGAGAAGAGCGTTGAAGACGAAGAAGAAGCCGAAGTAGCAGAAGCAGAAGCTGGATAAATAAGTATATATAGATTTAAGAAACCTGCCGAGAGAAGCAGTAGAAAAATAGAAAAATTGGCCCTGGGGGTCAGAACTGGTAGCAAGTTGTGCGCCTCTTCTCGAGATCTGTAACAATTAGTGCTGCTGCCAACAAAGCTTTTGTTTGACTCTTTTTTTTTATTATTATCATTAAAAACTGCTTATAATTATTTGTAGAACGCGCAGTTTAGAGACGCGTCTCGTCGTTGTCGACTCGCCCTCTTCGCCGATTTGAAAACAATTAAAAATCTTTTTTCGAAAATGGTCAGCAATTTTGGCCATTAATCAAAATTAATGCCACATGCGCTGCCCCAGGTATACATATGTATATTATGTATGTGTGTATGTGTGTGTAGCAGTGTGTAACTGTGTGTCTTTGTGTGCAGACAAAGCCCAAAAGTTTTTGGCTGAGTTTCCGCATTGTGTTAGAAATGCTTCTTCAACCTAACAGAATCAAAAGCAATGCAAATTGCACAAAAGAACTTTTGGCTGAACTGAGAAATCTGATGATGACTTGGACGTGGATTTTGATTAATGTTTTTCATTTAAACGCCAATTTTGGCACTGAATTTTCCCGCAAAACCAAAGCAAACTGAACCGTTTGACGAACAAATGTGCGCGCATCAATCATACGCCATGTGTTCGGCATTCGCCTCGTCGCACTGCACTTAATGAACTTTTGGAGGCGCAGTTAACGCTCATTAAAGTAGCAACCGCCACTAATCATGTATGGAGCGACTTGACCGTCAACTTGTAGTAGATGGAGTTTGAAGTAATGCTCGTAGTACAGTTCGGTAGTCGCCAAAGACTGTCTCTCTCTCTCCCTCTCTCTCTCTGTTTGTGTGACTCGCTGCTGCTACCAAAAACTTCGACCCGCACCTGCTGGGTGTCTTGATTAATGATCTCGCGCAGATCGCAGATCGCTGCGCTGCGCAGAGCAGCGCAAAGCGGGGCCCTTTTTTGGATCGGTCGAGTCAGACAATGTCTTTAACAAGGGGAAGGTTAATAAACTCTTCTATGCCATTTCGTATATGGTAATATGTTCGTATATAGTATAGTATAGTAGTAGTCATATGTAGAACTATAACAGTTTCATTAACTGTTTGCCACACGCACATTAATTAAAACATTTTCGCCAAGAGCCAAAGCAGGCCCAAATTGATTGTCCATCTCCGTTTGCCCTCAAATCAAACACTGCTCAACAAATTCAGCGACCAATAAAAATCCGAGACCCGATTTTATTTCACTCTCAAGCTAATAAAAACTTGGCAATCACGAGGCTATAAAAAAATTAAGCTGTTTGCATTTTTTTTAACTAATTGACCAAGACTTTTTTGTGTGGCAAATAAAAATTAAATTTTTAAAAAACTATTGCATAAAATAAGTTGTAAAAAAAATTGCCAGGTGTTAAGGAAACTCGTAACTATTTTTAATGACAGGAGCTTTATATTCGCATGAATTATTATGTGGGTTGAAGTTTATCTCCACGAAATGAGTTTTACGGCACTTTATTTTTTATATATAATAATTTCCCAATTTTTTTAGTTTGCATTTTAAATATTGTTTTTATATTAAGCACAATTGTCCTTATATGTTACCTCTATAAATATGTATAGATTAGTGCAAAATTGTTTGATAATATTATTTTCTATAAATACCAAGTGAAAGCATTTTTTTGGTATGCTTGAGAGACACTTCTACATAATATTTATTATTCTTTTAAAAATTGCATAATTATTAAAAATTCAGGTTAAAAAATTTCTTAGCTGATCAGTTGATTTATTCATTATCGAAAAGTCAAATTATTGCAATTAGAAATAATATTCGCTTTTATTTGTAACATAAAAATAAGATAACTTCTCACACTACTTTTATAGTAGTTTCCTTGTGTTGTAATATGAAATTCAATGTGCTATTCAGCTTAAGGTTTACATTATGGGAGAAATGCTTTTAGTACAAACAATATTTATGAGCAAAGTCAGTAATTGGAATATTGAAATGGATATTTAATTCTACTACACGAAAGTGTATTAAAATATTTATGAAAACTAAAATGAAAAGCGAATTGTTTAGAGCTTCAGAAGTAAAGAAAAGTAAAGTTGACCCATTTCCTGTGGGACTTTCGAAAATGTGCTGGAACAATGTGTTGCAGGGAATTTCTGAAATTGTTGTCGAGTGTAAATGTCTCGCCGAGCGAAAGATGAGAGTTGAGAGGAGAACCCATACTTAGGTGTATTTATGGTAGCTCCGTTCAGTTCAAAAAGTAATAGCAACATTTTATAAACAACTTATTTCCTTAATTGATTGTTAACAATGATTGCGCCAAGGGGGCCGCACCCTTCTTTCACACTGTTGCAGCTCGGCTGCGGCTAAGGCTGCAGTTGCGACTGCAACAGAGTTGCTGTTGCAGTTGTTGTTGCTGCTGCCCGGTTGCCTGTTCGCCTGTTGTATCTATTAACCACGCACTCCATTATTATTTAATAACATATTTCTTAAGTATCTGCCAACCCAGTTCAGAGCACAAAACGAGGCTGCTGACTGCTGGCAACTGGCAACTTGCAACTACAACGGGCCTGTTGGCAACTTCTTGCCTCTTGACCATAATTTGAGCGAGGAGGCAGCTCTCCTCTTGTTGCTGTTGTTGCTGTTGCTGTTGTTGGTCTCAGTCGATCTGTCTGCTTGTCCAAGTGATTGCCACCCCATTAAAAAAACGGCTGCGCCTTCTTGTGGTTGTTGGTCTTGGCTCCTGCCACGATCACTCAATAAGTCTAGACAAAATGTAGCTGGTGCTGTTGTTGTTGTTGCTGTGCTTCGCTGTGATTGTCGCTTTGTTACACTGCTTGTCTCCCCCTCCCTCTCTCTCTTTCGTTCCCCACCTTCCGTAATGGATCAGCACGTTTTGGCTGGGACTACTTCATGGTCTATCTATCTGCCACAACGCAACGTCATCAACGTGCTGCCTGCCATCCAAGCATCATATTTGTTGCATGATTATGTGGTAATTGCGGCTGTCAATAAAACTCCCCCGTTTATTCTTTATAACCCAAAGCATTCTACGCCTATATTTTATACTTGTACATATATTTCTATAAATTGTGTTCAGTGTTCACTCAGCTCAGCTGCTGTGTGAAGCTCTATCTCCATCTGTATCTTTGGATTTGGCTTTGGGGTTTTGGTTTTGGCTTTCAGTTTGGGGTTTTTGGCCCTGTTGTTGTTGTTGTTGTTGTTGTTGCTGTGGTCCGACTGTTGACTGCTGACTGGGTTGACTGGCTATAAAAACCCGTCCGGACGGTACCGCACTATGATTTACTTTGACAAAGGAGTGACATACAAGTACTTAAGTGATTTCTTTACACCTTTTATGGAGTAGTTAATGTGGCCATGGTATGCGCGCCTGGCATTGAGCAAAGTCATGCCACAGCCACAGCCGCAGCCACAAACCAAACCATCATCATCAGCAACAGCATCAGCTAGCCAGCTAGCCAACCCACCGAATCCCCCACCGTTTTTGCCATGCTTGTCATTTTGGCACTTAGCGGCATTTAGGCTGTGACTTTAGCCACATCTACGTCTCGCATCGCATCTCCATCTTCATCTCGCAGCTCCATCTTCATCTTCATCATCAACTGTGGCTTTTGTTGCTGTGTCTGGGTCTGGGAACTGGGAAACGCCTTGAAGAACTGTTCACGTCTCTAATCGCGTTTTCGTTTAATGTGATCAATATGTTAATGCTGATGCTGAGTGCAGCTACTTCATATTTCTGACACTATCTGTCTGCCTCGAAATAAAAACCATAATTGTTTATTAATTTCAAATGTTTATCATTCGAAATATAATCTTCAATAGAGTTGTCACTTCAATCCCAAAATCTTATTGTATATTTCGTTCGTTTGACAGTGCACATTTTCAGCTTCATTTGTGCTACAAATAAACTTGATATGTTGGTAAATATTGAAAAATAATTGAATTATTTTTATTTATTGAAATTTTGGATTTCTGTGTGGTATAGCAATTATATGTATGGATTAATTGCGTTATACAATTATTATATATATCAAACAACGTTTGCTGGAGTCGAGTCTTAGTTGCTTTGATTGACAATCTGGTATATTTGGTTCTCTTTGATGTATTTGTAATATACCAAGTATAACATTTAGCTATATTTAGGGTATTTTTTGGTTCCATAAATTTATTTTTTATTTCCAATAATATCTCGAGCAATTCAGGTACATTTTGTACTCTATGGCATATTTTGAATGTGGTATTATATAAATATACCAATTATAGCCTTTGGTACATTTTATGTATTTTTAGTATTATCAATTTGGTATATTTTTAGAATAATACCGCACTTTTGCTCTTATTGTATAGTGGATAAATCACAGTCGAGCACACTGGCGAATCACCAATGTAATTTTATGAAGATGTTTAATATAAATGAGTTTCTTGTTATGTTATCTAATAACTACTAATTAATGCTCTTGCTTTTCACCTTACACAAAAAAATTGACTAACCTTCACTATAAAATCGTTCACTCTCTCTCGATACCTGCCTCAACTCCTTCTTTTTATGTGGCTGCATTTGAACACTTTTCATAAATTGATCCCCCGCAGATTGCAAGGCTGAAAGTGTTTTGTCGTACTCTCGTAAATATTTCCCCCTTCCAATTTATTCGCTTATCCTCAATGACTTCCGTTCCATTTGCTGCGCAACTGTTAACCCAGTTGAGAGCCACTTTCATATGGTCACATGGTCTTGGGCATTTCTGGGGATAGTCCAACTATCAACTGGCAACAGGCAACAGGCAACTGACATCGGGCAAAAGGTGTTCCAAATGTGGGCGTGTTGATTACAGTGTTCAATAGATGTGCTCGCACACCATCGAAGCTGCTTGTTAAATGCATTAAAAGTAGTCTTCGAGTCTTTCAACGCATCATCATGATCATCATCGTCGTCTGGTTTCAGATCAGTTCATTGCTTAGGTGTTAGGTGTTAATATTGGCACACACTCACTCACACACACATACACACACACTTATACGGTTGCACAGCATGTTACAAAAAAAAACTGGGGCTTGGAGCAAATCTTTACAGTTTCATGCAACACATGATGCGTGTGCTGTATGTGTGGCAACCTGGGAGTTCCAGTCTCCAGTTTCTGGCGGCGTTGGTGTCATTACTTATACAGTGAACTGTCGCTAATTATGAAGCTCGAGGTTTGCTAAGATGCTCTGACTCAAAGTAATGAAATATATAAAAGAATCAAACTTTTAATTGAATTGTTCCTATTCAATGTTTCGAAGTTAATCCAGCGTGGAACTAAGCAAAGATGAGGCAGCTAAGTCGCTACTTTAAATTATTTTTTTTTATTAACATAAATATTAATTAGAAAATACAGAAAGTTGGGAATCGAGTTTCATTCAACGAAATAACAAATTGAAGCAGTTTAATTAATAATGAAGTACGAGGCAAATTAAGAGTAACCACAAATTTACTCTTCTATTATTATTTCATAGTAATTAACTTTATTCTTTGCCAAATTTATTCCATAAACTCTATTGCCAATCTACCAAATAATCGATTGTGCAAATAAAATCTTTGAACTAAAAAATTCTCTTTTAATGCATTAAAGAAGTTTTTATGGGTTTACTGATGACACTTTGGCATGTTTCACCGTAGCTGTTGTTGTTGTTGTAGTTGACGTTGTAGGTGCGGAAAGTGTTCCAAATGCGCGACAAGAGTTTAGGGTGTAGTCTGAGTTCCCTTCTCTTTCTCTCGGACTCCCTTCTACACCATGTGTGTATGTGTGTGGGTAGCAAATAAAAGCGGCAAAACACTTAATGGATTTGGAGCATATAAATGGAGTATTAGATGAGGTCGCATTTGACTTTCAGGCTGGTAGCTAAAGCTGGGTGCGTCGCACCTCCACGAGGCATAAGACGACGCGTCGCTTAAGTTTTAACTGCTTTTGCCAGCTTGTTAGCAAAATGAAAAGAAGCAATACAGAAAAAAAAAGCAACTCTGCTGGGTGTTGGCCAATCTGTGCAGATCAAACAATAAGCCTGAAGACGGCCCCAAGCCCCTCGCAGTTGCCTCGTCTTCTACCTCTTGCTCTTACTTGAACGCATTTGCATGCAAATTCGCTGAGTATCGATGTGTGAGTGTGTGTGTTGGTGTGCAGTCAAAGGTGTCAAACAATGTCAGTGGGAGAATGTGTCTCGCAATTGAAATTTATTTGCACTACTATTCAGTGCTGACAATGTGCCTGGGGACGTTACACCTCTTCCTCCACCTCCACCTCTTCCTCCCTTTCCATCTCATTCTTGTCTCTTCCGTGTCAGCCAGCCAGGGTCTGTGCTGCTGCTACTGCCGCTGTTGCCGCTGCCAGGTTGCCCGTCAGCTCGTCAAGTCGCGTCTCTTTGGCAGCGGCCAAGCCTGCAAGCCAAGCCAAGTCGGCAGCATTTGTCGCTTAGCTTCTGTCTGCGATCATCGGGTCTTTTTAGACTGCCAGACTGGCTTTCAGTCTTCTAGTCTTCCGTCTTCGTCTTCGGTGCTCAGTGTTCGGTCTTGAGTCGCCGGAATTGCTTTTAAAGCTATCAAGCTGGCCCCGAGGTTCGAGCCAATGCTGTGAGCATTTGCAAAATGTCAATCTTGGCTGCAGCGCATCAATTCAAGTGTGAAATAAATAGAAACGAATTCAGGTCTTGCTGCTCCCTCCCCGCTCTGCCTTCTACCTTTCTTCCTCTAGCTTGAAGCTCAAGCATTTGCTATAATTTTCGCGCCATTTGCCGTCGACTCGTCGCATCGCATCGCATCGGATCGCATTGAATCGCATCGCATCACATCGCGAACTCGTCGCGCCAACTGTCAGTCCCAAGGCAAAAGCGAGAAATATGTTGAAAGTATTTACAATTACGCAAAGATTGATTGAAATAGATTTCGGATTGATTGGCTCCTCTAGTATGCACATCGACACAGCCAACAGCCAGCAGCCAAATAGCTAAACAGCTCCTGAGCTACCCCGAATCGAGAGCCTGAGAGTTGAGAGCTGAGAAAATCGATCGGCTTCTCAGCTTTTGTTGTGTGGGAATTCTTTTCGCCGAACTGCAGTTTGCACTTGCTGACAACTGCCTGGGGACTGATTCGTAGATAAAACCAGAAAGATACAGACACTGATCGTTGAGGGGGGTTTGATTAGCGCTGAGAAACTGGAGCAGCACTTAATAAATTGAGTAGAAAACTTTAATTGCAAGCCATTTGAAAAATAATCAAATAAAACGTAAACAAAATTCACACAATAAAATCAAATTTAAAAGATAGATTTAGTAATAGTGAATTTCAAATAAAATAAACTTGAATGCAATCAAATAAAACGAAAAATAAATAGAATGAAATTAAATGGAATGAGATGAAATGAAAGGAAATAAAATGCAATGAAAAATAAAATTAAATTATATGAAATGAAACCAAATAATATGAATTTAAATATTATATAGTGAAATAAAATCAAACTAAATGAAACAAAATGAATTGAAATTAAACAAAATTACATCCAAATATAGATAAAATAGAGTTAAATAAAAATAACCAAATAAAAGAGGTTTGAAAACAACAACCCTTCAAAAGCAACCAAAAATTAGAATTATTTTTGTTAAATTTGCCAAGAATAGAAATTATTTCATTCTTTAGCATTTTTGTATTTATTAACAAATTAATTATTTTAATTTTAATATATTTTATAGTCTAATATTTTCACTCGCTTCGTTCACAGCACTTTCTCTAGAGCAACTCTCATATTTTTGGAGTTTTCCCATAGACTTAACTGAACGCAGTCGTTAAATACCAGATCAGAGCTTATAATAAGTATGTACATATTGATGTGCTCTTTGACCCACTTCCTCATGGCTTTAAACGCACCCAAAATGCTGATAAAAATGCCCATCAAAGTCGTTCATCTAAATATTTATTTGTGTTTATTTAATATCAATAATATTTTTCTCAGTTTCTATGTTTTCTGTTGTATTTTGTTGTTGTTTTTTTTTGTTTTTTTTTTTTATTATTCTTTTCATGTTGCGTCGCACAATTTGCATACGAAGCATGAAAGAGGGAGGGAGGAAAGAAATACAGAGAATATCGTAGTATACCAAAAAGTAAAAATCTAAAATATACAAATAGAATAATAATTTATGCTATACAACTTGGTGCTTTGATTTGATTTATTAAATATATGTTGTATTATGCTAGATATATGTATATATTTATATATATATTAATGATATAATAGGTATAAGGCTAAAGATACAAATTTGCTAATTGTGACTAATAACTCGAGAACTAAAGCAATCGAATACAATAGTTTAAAGTTGAAATTCGCTATAAAGAAGATACATTTATTTACGATCTATGAAATACTTGGAATAGTCGTATGTCTATTAAGAAACTTTAGGTGTTCTATTCAATGCGATACACACGCGGTACACAATACAAGTAGTATAATAAGTATATTATGCTATATAGTAGTATAACTATACTATAATGAAAAACGTTGCTTATAAATTATAAATTCCACTACGACACGATATTATGCAAACGATACAGATAAGCTAGCTGTCTTGCATAATTTGCAACAATTTAGGCTGGTCTCATTTCATTTGATTTGGAATCGTTTCGATGCGATTTCGATTCGATTCGATTTCATTCTTTGTTGTCATCGTTCTAAAATACTCGAGATATTTGTTTATAATTCGTTGCATCTAATTAAGGAGAACTCCTCACTCGCTCACCGTTTGTTATACTTTTCGGTTCACATATGCTAATTCCGCATCTCTCTGTCCATCTTTCGACGGCGGCGCCTTTTGCATATATTTGCCGTTTAGTTAGTTGTTTTAAACGATGTGATAATATCTTTAAAAACGGCACGATCCGCGTTCTTAACATTGAACGCGCGATCTTCACATCTCGATCTCTGATTGTTGTTGTTTTTTGTTTTGTGTTTTTATTTTTTGTGTTTTAAATTGTATTTGGCATAGTGGTAAGGGGGGCACGGGGACGCGGTTATGATTTAAGGGCATTCGATATACTATACTATAAATCACACTATGCAACAACATTTTTGAACGCGCTTGCTTTATACCTAAAATAATATATATGTATGATAATTTTATTTGTTAACAATTTGAATTGTTCTAATTTGGCATTTTTGATTAATTGTTTAAAGTGTTTGAAATGTATATAAGAAATTTTTAAAATTCAATTTTGAAAATAATTTTGTATAATATACATTTTTTGTATTTTGGTTTTTGTGTATGATAAAAAAACGTGTAAAATAAAATAAGAATCTCAAATTAGGAAAATTATGTTGTACAAGTTTTGTACTTGTATTTCACAACAAGTCCTTTAAATCTTTTTTGATCACTAACAATTATAGTTGAAAAACTTAACCTGCAGCTCCTGCCAAAATGTTTGTTGCATAGTGTTCAACAAAATACGCGTTGATTGTCGCCATTTTGCTGCACGAAAAGTGATCTTTTTATGGTCAATGGTCAGACCTTGGTGGTTAGATCGAGTGCGTTTGAGGTGGCCAATTTGACACTCAGATTTGGTGGCGAATCCAAGCGCAGACGCTTTGAGGCATTTGAGGCATTTGATTCCTGGATGAGTTCATTCAGTTTGCGTTTAATGTTATCGCTTGCCTCGTTATCACTGGTGTTGCTATTGTTGTTGTTATTATTATTATTGTTGTTATTGTTGTTGTTGTTGTTGAGCTTGTGGGATTGCTCAATGCTGGTCTTGACCGTCTCCGAAGTACTGTTATCCTCCAGCTCTGGTTGCCTCTCAGCATCCTCCTCTTCCTCATCCTCCTCTGCCTCTGTCTCTTTCCCCTGCTGTTCTTCCTCTTCGCCAGTTGTGTTCACCTTGTTGCTCTCTGACACTGCCTCGTTGTCGCTATAGAGCTCAGTGTCCACATCCTGACAGCTGCTGCTGCTGGCCGAGCTGCCCGTCGTCTTCATGCTCAGATCTATGGGATTATCCTGTGCTGCACTTTCCACATGCAACGGCTCCGGCTCAAGTTGCTCCTCCGCCTGTTGCTGCTGCTGTTGCGCTGGCGAACGTGGCGGCGTCATGGAGACCACCAGATCCTCTTCATCCTCCTCGTCCACATCGTGTTCTTCCTCCTCCGCTGCCTTATCACTGCGACCATCACGCTCCTCATCATCCTCCGGCTCGCCGTTGCTCTGTCGGCTCTTCACACGATCGCGCCCACTCTCGGAATTGGGCGTGACCAGCGCCGAGATCGAGTAATCCTGCTTGCTGTGCGGCGGCAGCTTTGTGGCCAAGGGTGGCGGACTGTGCTGCTGCGACTTGAGCACTGCGTCCAGATAGAATCGCTTCGTTAGCTCATCAGCAGCACTCGAGGCCGTCGTCATCGTCGTCGTCTTGCCCCCGTTGAGCATTAGGTGATTGTTATTGTTGTTGTTGTGATTGGGACTAATTGCCGCGGCCTCCTCTTTGTGGCCTGCAAACGGCGATGTGACATGCAACTGCGGGCCAAAGCGTTGCCCGCTCGCATTGCTGCTGTTGAAGAGATGTTGCACCGCAGCAGCCGCTACCGCTGCCTGTTGCTGCTCCGGCGTCGGCTTCAGCAGGCTCTGGTGGTGGGAGTAGAGCGCAGGATGGTAGCCGGGGAAGAGCAGATGCGAGGGTGGCAAAAAGGCGGGCGGCGGCATCACTGGCATCGAGGCAAGCCCAGGGAACGGTAACGGCAAGAATGGTGCCAGATCCTTGCGCAACTGTTGTGGCGGTCGACCAGGAGCTGTGCCACCACCAGTTGCCTGCTGGCCACCAGCTGCTGCATCGCCTGCTGCACCAACGCCTGTGGCATTGTGCTTGCCACCACCAAGCTGCAACAGCGAGTTGCCACGCACGCTGCTCACCTCAACGGAGCTGTCGGAGTTGTGGGAATCGGGTGAACTCACCGATGGCGAGGCCACCAGCGAGGGATGCTTAATGCCCCCATAGTCCCCACTCCCGTCCAGTCCCAGCATCATCAGCTCCTCCTTGCTGCGTGGCGGCCCCGCTGCATACAGTCCCGGATAGCCGCCCGTTGCATGCCCCAGCATACCGAGTGCGGCAGCTGCTGCCGACGGCGTTGGCACGCCACCCATCGACTTCACACATCCATTGGCTGTGGCACCTCCAGCACCTCCGAGTCCCGCGTTGCCTGCGCCCCCCGCCTGCTGGCTGTTGTGATGCGCCGCCATCGCAGCCACCGCCTGCTGCTGCTGCTCCTGCAGCAGACAGTGGATCTTGAACCAGTTGGAGCGGCGGCCGTAGCGTGAGCCGCTCTTCGACATGCCCACCATGAGGCACTTCTTCAGGCGACAGGCTTTGCACGCGGTGCGGTTCTTCTTGTTGATGATGCACTCGCCGTTGTTCTTGCAGTCCGAAATCGAGGACAAATTGTTGTAAGAGCGGCCGAAGAAGGACTGAAAGTGAAAGAGGGGAAGAAGATGGGGAAGATTTAGTATATGTTTGTTGTGGATGTGGATATACTTAAAAGTAATATTATATTTATGACAAGGTTTCTGATAAACGAATAATTCCTCCATTCATATGTATCTCAACAATTATGTATATGTATGATTTTAAACATGCATGTAGAATTCTCCCAATATCTTAAAGATTTGTTAATGAAATTAGTGAAGCATACGTTACACTTAATAAGGTATTATTAATAACTAATGACTGATGAATGTTTAGATAAAAATATGTGAATATTCAACGTTTTGGGATTTATTAGTATACGGTATATTTTAAATATCGTGGTATGCTATTATTTAAATAAATAAATAAATACATCTTTTTATATACTTCAGTATTTTTTTGGGTATATTAGTTGTGAGTATTCGAGTGTTCGATGGATAGAATAGATATAATTTCCTCATAAAAGTATATACTAAATTATTAAAGAATTAAAGAAACTTGCTTAAATTTAAAGCGCTACATTTATTATGAACTACGAATAATCTTATTTTCAGTTTAAGATGTTTTGAAATTTCTGTAAGTCATTCCGCAAAAAAAATCCTCTAAGAATACTAAAGAACCATTTTTGTATGAATAATAACGCTTTTAAATTTGTTGTAGTTTTCTAGTTTTTCCCTGCGAACTCAAGTCCTTGTTGTTCACACTTTTAACACCTGCTGATTGATGTTGAATTGCTTGGCTCAACACTGGGCAAAACAAAAAAACTCTTGGCATTTGATCTGCACTTGAGTGCATTCACTCATGCACTCACGCACTCAACTGCAGCGCGCTGCACTCATCGCTCAATTACAACTTGAGGTGAAGTATCCTTTTAGCCTTAGACCATTGTTGACATGCTGCTTCTGGCAACTATGCGATCTATTTGTTCAATCATTGATCCATTGTTGCTTTACTTTCAACTCGACTGTAAAAGTATTTGCAGAGATTTCCTTCAGCAATAGAGGGCGCCACTAGTTAGAGCAAAGATACTCAAAAATCGAAGCGATATGCGAGTAACATAGATTGAAGTTCAAGCCTTTTCAAAGTTTGGCTGCCATGATGTCATTCAATACACAAATATCTCATTAAATTTTCTGATGATTCATCAGCAACTGTTGCTGCTCTTCGACAACAACAACAACAACATGCAACATGCACCATCCACCTACACCATTAACCGTTGGCTGGGGCACAATCAATTGCAACAAAGCAAACAAACAATTTAATTCAATGCGGCACGAAAATGACTACAACATGTTGCTGTTGCTGTCGCTGTTGCTCTCGCTGTTGCTGAGAGACGTCGCAGCATGTTGCAAAGGTTATAGGCTGTGCAACACTTATGCCAACTTGCAATGTTGGCCGTAAATCACCGCGCAGCGCTGCAATCAAGTTGGCGTATGGACAATAGACAGACAGACTGTTGGGCAGACAGTCATGTCTGTCAGTATTCAGTCAGCTGCAGTTGCAGCCTCTGCTTCAACTTCTACTTCAACTTCGGTTTCGGTTTCAGTTTCAGCTCGAGTTCTGTTGTGTGTTTTGTGTGTTTGTCGTAGGTGGAGTTCGACGACGAAACACAAAAACAATGCGCAAAATCCACTTTTAAGGTTAATTGGGCATCAAGATTACTGGGTCGGAAATGGAAATGGAGGATACAACTACGAGTAGTAGAATATACAAACTATAGTATATGTATATGGTGTGTAGTCTTTTTGCTGCTCTTTTGCCTTCTTCTTTAAGTTTTCAGTTTCATTTGACAGAGCAGCAGAACCGGACGAAACATTTGCTAAGCACAATTTCAATGCGCCAAGGCGAATTCACTTTTGTTTGCTTAACCTCCTCTGTTGCGCTTCGCTTCGCTTGGCTTTTGGTGAATCTCTTCTTCTCGGTGGGCGTCAAATTAGTCAACCCACGCGATCGCGCACAAATCAAATAATGTTGACCCACAAATTGTACGTTAGTTGACCTTTTCCCTCTTCTTCTTCTTCTTCGTCTTCTTCTTCTACTTTCCCACCCCCATCGCAACAGGGCTGTCTAAAGTACTCGTGTTTAAATCAATTATGCATTTTGTGGAGCGCTCTTTTTCTCTTCTTCTTTTGTATTGTTGTTTAACTTTGACCTTAGCCTGAGGCGTTCTTTGTTGTCGTTTATCTCTGTGCTGTTGTTGCTGTTGTTGTTGTGCGATTGATATTGCTCGTAATGAACTCAACATTCCAGTTTGCTATGGCACCATTTACTCTACGGCTTTGTCACGATGCGCCGATGCGATTTATTATGGAATGCCAATAGCGATCGATAACTATTATTCATATTATTGGCAGGGAGGCGCCGCAGCCTCGATTATTACTATTATTATTATGACGGTGCTTTTATTTGCGAAGCAATTCGATTTCTAGCCAGAAGTAACAAACCAACAAAAAATGATTGGAAGCTGTGCCATCAATGCATTGATTTGATTAGTGAAACGATAGTAAAAGTTGGCAATCGGCAATTTTAAGTGCAGCAAATAGATGCGATTTAATTAAAACTTTCGATAGTATGAATTGCGATCCATTAATTGTAATGTTACAATTTATGACAAACAAAAAAATGTTGATAACTAAAGCATAAATAACTGTTGTAGCTAGACATATATAAGTTATCGATAACACTTAAAAGTTTGGGTATTCGGGTATTAATTAAATATTTTTAACGTGTGACATACAATTGCCAAATTTATTGCAATACTAAAAAGATGAAATCGATTTTCTCAATAAAAAACGTCCAAAGAATGTTGATGAGGCCATTCGATAATTTTCATATATTTGTGCATCAACTTCAGCAATAAATAAGATTACTATTGATAGTCTCTATAACTTATGTACCAATGCAATTTCTGTGGATTCGATTGTCGACAAAAGTTTTAATCTATACATGTTTATATGTAATGGAGTCAAGTGTGCATATAAAATATTAAAATTAAAATGTATATTATCTCATTTTTAAATAATCTATCTTTAAATTCTGCCAACAAATCCAGCTGTAGATTGCATACATACGTTGATGATGCTGTTGTTATAAATAAGATTGTTCACATATGTTTTTAATTTTGCATTTAATATTGATACATTATAGTACTTCACTTTTTAATAAACCTTCTAAAACTTTGCTAAGAAAATATTACTTTAGATTACAATCGACAATACCGATAACTCGTTTATAGATAAGGCTTGTGTATCTTAGCTTTGTATTTTACTTTCAGTAATAATCTGTTTAGTTCCTTCAAATATGGATACATTTTTACTATTATAATGTTTAGCAATATTGTATTTTAAAATACACTTTGTTAAAGAAAGTCAACTTTGGGTTACTATCGAAAATTTCGATAACTTATTAATAACTCTTTCTATAATCTATACTTTTCTTCTAATAAAATAGCATTCAACATCAAACTATTAAAATGTTAACTAAAACTATTCAAAATAAAACAAATTTGTGAACAACTTTTGGTACCACATGTCGTATGATCAATATGCTATGCACATTCTACGTGGCATGCACTCGCTAGCGGCATATCAGATTGAACCCTTTCAACTCACCTTACATCCTTCGCATGTGAATGCGCCGAAATGAAATCCAGCCGCCGGCTCTCCACAGACCTTGCACGTCTGATTCATCTGCGAGTACATGAAAAGAAAAACGGAGCAGAAAATTGCAAATGAAAATACGTACATAACATATAAGTAATAGCATACGAGTGTAAGTGACTATCTCTATCGCTCTCATTGCGTGCAATAAAAGTAAGAGAAAAGGAAAACAAAACGAAAGCAATAAATTCATAAAATTTCAATTAAAAGCAAACAGCAAATCATGACACGAGCATCTATCGCTCTCCATCCCCAAATCCGAATCCAAAACCAAATCCAATTGCAAAAGCTGAGAGAGAACTGAGAGCAAGTGCGCCGCTAGCAAAATTCACACGCATTAAAAATTAAAATGCAAACATAGTTTGTCATATCGCAAAATTGGTATCAACAAAAAGACGAAAAAAAGATGGCAAGTAAAAAGGAAAAAAAGAAAAGGCAAAACGAATGGAAATGGACAACGTTTGGTGGTTGCCTTCCTTGCTTGGCTTTGGGTCTGAGGCATAATAAAATATGAAGATGAAATCAAATGAAAAATTGCCCCAGAGCAGCGCAGGAAGAAAAAAAAAACGAGCGTGGCAGGCGAGCAAACAAGCAGCGTGTAGAGCATTTGCATTTATATGGCCTGTTGCAAGTTGCAAACGCGATGCGACGTTTGCCCCTTGCCACCTTGCGCCTGTTGCCTGTTGCAACATGCCTTGGCAATCTACGCTGCGAGTTCCTTTGAACTGTCCCAGGCAATAGGCGCACACAACTTGTGCTGCTACGAGCACTCGTCGTATATTTGTTTATTTATTGCGAGCGAAATGTTTATCAACAAATTGCCATCATTGTTGCTGTTGCTGTTAGGTCGCCAGCTTTGTTTGGCTTTTATTTATTCTAAGTTTTAGGGGAGGGGGAGCTTTTGCCTTGTGCACTTGCAGCTTTAACTGGAGCAATGTTTTCTTGACACGCACACACACACACACACAGAAAGCAAAGGCCATGCCCGTGGGAGACTTGACTTGAGTTGTTGTGTTGACTGTGGCCAACCCAGATCAGACAAACGTGTGGCATGCAGATATGCCACAAAGGAAATAAACATATTGTTGTGTCAGATCTTGGCCTCGCTTTCGATATGCTTGATAATTTGCCAGCACAACTCCCTCCCAAAAGCTGACGACTGTATACGGTCAAAGAAGATATATTTAAAGATATATTGCCAAAATGTTAGACATTACTTTGTGAAAATTTAAATTAAATTCCTAAAATTGCGACATATATTTATATATTTATATTTATATTTGAATTTAAACAAAAATGCCATCAAAATGGTATAACAACTTAAAAAATTAATTTTCCAAAAAGTAACACTAAACTTAGTACAATTTTTATTATAAAACATCAAATAAAATAACTTTATATACCAATTTAATTTTAATTCAAAACATTTTCCTTGTACAACATTTTAATTTTTAATTCTTTAAACAATAATTTCATAAGAAAAAGTTTCTTTTTTTTTTAAATACAAAATTTTATAAAATTTTATTAAAACTGTTGTTTATTTTTTTACGTTGTTATTACCGGTTTTTTGTACAAAATAATGTAGTAAATGTTTATTACTCATTATTCATAAAACTTATCAAAAAGTTTATTGCTATTGAGGAATCTTCATCTATTTTTTGATTTCTTTATTAATATTTCATCAAATATTTTAATGTTCGAAATTTTTTTACAGTAGTAATAAATTTTCGAATAAATCAAAAATACGTTAATCAATTCTGTTTCAACTTATTATCAAGAATTTTAGTGTTTTCAAGCCTACTATATTCTGCGGCAATATTGCTGTATTATATTATTATTTTTTGAAATAACGAATACAATTCCTTATTACAATATTATAAGCCAATGCCTTAAAGGCTTTCAGGCTAATTGATGTATATATTATATTACATGCAATATTTAAATCAATATAAATTTCCGAATATAATATATATTGAATAATCTATTGATTTCATCATTTCGTCAAAAATGGTTTTAACATTTAATTTTATATTTTTAATTTAAGATTCTGCGTTTCCAAATCTTCTTTCGACAAAGAATTTGATATCTTAAAATCTGTATTTTACTGTTAGAGATGGCAAACACTCGCATGTCAAACTTTAAATAATATTTAATTTCCGAGTAAATCCAAAAATCATAAATCAATATGAATAGTTAAAACTCAGCAAGCATTGAACAATTCTTTGGTTCTCATTATAAAGAAATTGTTCCAGCTGCTTTCAACAGGTGGCAGCTGAACAAAAACCAAAGCAGTCGACTGCTCAGCTTTAGTTTTATTATTATTTGTAGTTGTTGTTGTTGGAGTTGGTGGGATTTATGTTTTATAGCTGCAATTGCCCCACTGCCAATTGGCGGCAATAATTTTTCCCATCTGTCCAAACAATTGGCACATTACAAAGTAGAGAAAGCACATTCAACACATTCACTTTTGGCCAATCTGAGACAGACCTGCGAACCTGTGGTGGCCTCAAAAGAATGCACCACCGCTTCAGCCACCGCCACAGCAACCGCCACAGCAAGAGCAAGAGCAACAGCAGCAGCAGACCAAGTGGCGTACCAGCAATTGGCTTAGTTCGCTCAGTTCCTTTTGGCTTGTTTCGGTGCCTGTAAAACATGCTAATCTGATTTCGTGTTATGTGTTGAGTTTTGCTCGATCCTCCTCCTCCCCCTCCCCCTTCCAAAGCCGCCTCTATCGATCCTCGTCTCTGTCCCTGGCTATGGCTTTAAGAGTTGAAGTCGAAGTCGCTGTCGCGAGGTTCGAGAGCGTTGAGTTTGGGTAGGAAATAAATTTTGTACGTTTAGGTTTCATAAAGCGTCGTCGGGCGCGCTGTTTGTGGCTGTTGTTGCTTGGGATTAATCGACAAATAAAAATCACATAAAATAAATTAAAAATTATGAGTTTCAAGTTTCAACAACTTGTGGATTGGCAGCAGATTTAGTTTGATTTTAAATCACAAGCACAACAAGAAGAAGAAGCAGTCGAAGAATACGAGAATCAGAAAGAATAATAACAAAGTTGCACAGCCTGCGATCAGCCCCCCCTTCTCCCCTTCTCCCCTCTCTCTGTCTGTCCGTCTGAGTCGCGTGAAATTTATGCAGACAATGTGCAATATTAAAAAGCAATAAACATTTATTTTACAACAGACACAACGACACATTCCACTTGCCAAAGTGGAAATGTGAGAGTGAGACAGAGAACATAGACAGAGAGAGAGCAAAAGAGACCGAGAGAAAGAGAGAGGGAAGATAGCGTGTTCTGCATTGTAGCTTCTGCTGTTCGTTAGCTACACTTTAGAGATTAGCCGACATTTGCCTGATTTACACACAATATCCGATTCTCCATATATGAATAAGATTATATATAGCTATATAGACAAATATATATATATTGCATTCTATTGAATTTACGTACGTTACTTGAACTTGTTTGTGAGTCGTGTTAGAATTTGCTTTAAGTGTCAGCGAATGATTTGCGAGTTCGCTTTAATTTTAGTAATCAAAAAAATCCCCCAAAACGTGGGTTGACTGAATTGTACTATCGATTGTTACCCTTTACCTCATTTTTTATTGATTTGATGAACTCTTTTTATATATTTTAACAGACATCAACAAAAAAAAAACATGTGAGAAAGCTGCAGTAAAGTATGTTCAAATGTGAGATACCCTCTACAAATTTTGAATAAAAGCAAAACAGTGCGGTATTATACTTGAAAAATATACCGAATAATATACCGCTAAATTTTAAAGTGCTACATTCAAAATATACCAGATTGTTAGCCAAGTTAGAGTGTTCTCAATACATTTCAGATGCTACTTGGGAATGTATTGATTTGTTTATACTTATTATGCCAATTTTATATAATATTTAAAACTACAGTTCAGAATGAATCATGTTTGCTATTGGAATTTAAAAATAAAATAAAGAGTTTTTTTAATAAATATTAAATGGTACTTTGTAAATTAGATTATTTTAATTCATAATTTTTATGCTAATGAAAATAAGTCAAGCGAACGTTAAAAATTAAGCAGCTATTCTCATTAATATATTTTGTAAGTTATTTCAAATATTATTCAAAAATAGATATAAGATAATCGCTTGTAATCTCTAGTTTCCAATTATAATTTAAGCATTAGGTTTTTATGGACCTTCATAGTTTCGATAAACACTGCTCAATTTAAATAAAATAAAAATTAGGTTTATTTTTAAACTCTGTCACTCAATTAAGTTCTGCTATGCGTGAATAATTAATAGAAAATAAAAGAAGCTCATTTAATGCCACTGTTTAAGCATATCATGTTTCATATTTATCGAATGACTTCATTAAAATAAAAGAAGAGAAAGATACCAACACAAACAAAATGAAAGAAAAAAACAAAGAAGCCCATTTGATCATCTTTTCAAGCGACCCACTAATTTGGGTACAGGTTTGCTTCCCAAAATTTATAACTTGTTGCATAATTCTACGGAGCACACAGCTACCAAAATGTTGTAGCCACAATTAGTGGCTATTAAGTGAAAGTGTTATAAATTAAATACACACACACACGCATACACACAGAAGAAGACAACAACAAATTAGCTAAAAATACTAAAAACAATGCAATCTGAATTTTTTATGCATAATAAAATACTTTTTGCTGTTAGTATTTTGCTATCCAATTTGTTTAATAATTTTGTTTTTATTTTTTTTTTTTTTTGCTTCTTTCTCACTCTCTCACTGTGTTTGTGCGCAATTTGTTAAGCAACCTCCGACCCGTTCTCCCCCTCCTAAGCAAACATTTCACCCTCCTCCATCTTATTGTTTGAGCATATTGATGAGTTCGACTGCAATTCAGTTGTCCGTTTTGCTGTGTAGCCAATTTATTTTAATTAGTTGGTATATTTTGCGCTTAGTATGTTTAAGAAAAAGTACCCCAATAATGAAAACAAAACAAGTTTATGGGAATACGCGACGCAGAAATTTGCTGTGATTTACATTTTTGCGATAATTTCAATTAAGAAATTTGTCTGCATATTAAATGAACAAACTCTTGTTTTCATAAATCGAACAACATACTGTGATTATTGCTTGCTTAGGAGCATAAATCAATCTGATCTAGTTTCAAATTTATCTATATTTACAGGGTATGCACAAATCAGTTGATGTGTTCAGTTCGACAGCGCAAAAATTTCCCGCGTCGTCATCAAAACTGACAGTACAAAAATATATTTTTGGATCTTGTTGATTTTGTGTGTGATTAATTATAGCTGCTTTTAGTTGTTGTTGCTGCTGCTGTTGTTTGTTATTTGTTGTTAACCTTAAGTCAAGCTAAAATAGCAAGTAGAATTTTTAATATTTCATCGCATGCGATGATGATGATGATGATGATGATGCAAAGGCGTAAGATATATCAAAATTCGCGCTCATTATGAATATGAAATTATTAAAAATAATTCAGTTAAACAAAAAAATTTAAAATTATTATACTATATATATGAATGGTAGATAAATTAAAGGCACGTTTACTCCAGTTTCATCGCAACGTCTCGCAGTTAAGCTAAGTGCCATTAACGTGGCCAAAAAAGCGCGCGCGCAAAAAAATTATGATAATTGCCCAACTTGACCTTGGCAGCATATACAACAGCAACAACAACAATGTGAAGCAGCTGCCACAAATACGAGTACTCGCAATACCAAATGCGCTGCATGGCTAACAAATTGTGCACATCTCCCCCTCAAAGAGGGAAGAGATGGAGGAGGAGAACCCGACCAAGTGCTCGTCTCGCATTGTTTGCATAATAACAACAAAAATACCAACAACCAACTAACTACAACAACAACAATAAGAAACATAATTTAATTAAAATGAAATCATGCACAAAGCAATTGCCTCGCTTTGTTCATTGTGCGCAAAATGCTCGAAGCAAATTGTTCTAGTTTTTTTTTTGCCTCTTTTTTATACTTTTGCTTTTTTGTTGCTGTTGTTGCTGCTGCTGCTGCTGTTATTGTTGTAATTTTTTATTCATGACTCGTCGACACTGAAGACGGCCGCACCATGTGTTGGTGTTGACTGCGGTTGTCTGTTGCCTTGTGACGAAAAGTATAAAGAAAAAAACGGGTAAAAATTATAATCCATGATTTGCGTAGTGCAATCAAAACTAGGTTTTTGTGTGTGCACAGTGTGGCAAAATATTGTGTGTGCTTTGCTTTTCTCATTTACAATGTACTTAGCTTAGGTCTAACTAACTAATTGTTATGCTCATGTTAATGCGACTTGTGCCAAGGGACAGTTGCTAATACGCTGTCTAAACGATTCTTAGAATGCAATCGACACGACGATTGTTTATGCGACTTAATGACCTCAAAAGGGTTGACACTGAAGGCCTGGCAGTTTTAGTTTAATACCCTTTACTCATAGGGTAGAAGGGTATTATATCTTTGTGTAACGGAAAGAAGGAGACAAATCCGACCCCAAAAAGTATATATATGTATGCATAGTCTTGATCAGCGTCAACATTCGATAGTCATATCCATTTTGGACTGTTTCTCCACTATACCTAATGGTATATTAATATACCAAGAATATCCTCCTTAGTGTTTTTATATATTAAATTGGTTTATTTTTATAATACTACCGCACAATATATATTAATATACCAAATATATTAGCATTATTGGTACATAGAATCGTTTTATTTTCATAATAATACCGCACTGTTTTGCTCTAATTAAAATTGAGTGCGGGTATCTCACAGTCGAGTCTACTCAACTGTAGCTGACTTACTTGTTTAATAGGGATTTACCAGTGAATGAAATTAAAAGCGATTTATAGGTTCAGATCGCATCACACAATGTAACTAACTATTCAACTTTTGTGAATAATCGATTGCAAATAAAGTATTCTTTTAATGAGGAAGCAATTCATTTAATTCTAAAAATATTTAAAAAAAAAAACTTTTGTATATCAATTGCTGTTCTCCTTTTCAATTTCATCAGCAAGCAATTTATGTATTTCACATTTTTAGCAACCTAAGGCATTGCTAGAAAGTGAGAAGTTGACAACTTAATTTCAATTTCTGAAAACACTTAAATCTATTGATAGTCCACATTGATTGCAACTTTCCCGTATGACATTTGAAACATTTGGAAATCGGCTTAAACACAAAAATTATCAAAACGAGTTAGATCAACATTTTTGCTGCGGCAGCTGTTGTAGCATCTTCTTCTTCTACATCTTCTGTTTCTTGACTTCATCTGCTGCTCGCATCTACATAGATGATGAGTCATTTTTGTAATGCGAACTCGTTTGCTCCATGTAAACTTGATTGTTCCCCTCCTAAAAATTGTCAAAATTGTTATATGGCGTGTTTGCTTGCTTTGCTTTTGCTTTTGCTGTTTTTGCTTTTCCCATTTGGCCGGAGAATTTTTTGCTTTCTTTTTGCCGCGTTACAAATAGTTGAGGCCTTTAGTCAGCTGCGCAATGCGCACGCATCGCATTTCATTGTGCACGCCTGCCTCACACACTCTTTCTCTTTCCTCTATGTTATCTATGTATATCTGTCTATCGTGTTGGCCTCTCCCAGAACAAGCTTAGTCACGGCTCTGGCCAAGACAAAACTAGCCGAGCAATTTGTCAAATGCGCATTCGCCAAACGCAGCAGAAAATAAAAACGAAGAATTTTTACACATTTTCATGGCCCTTAACGAAACGACAACTTGGCCCTCGGGGAGTGATCAATCATAGATGAGAGAGCGAGAGACTCTCGAGTGACGCTGAAGTCTCTAGAGTGCGTGAGTGTGCGAGTGTGTGTGTGTGTGTATTTGCCGTGGAAATTCATTATTTGTTACACTTTGTTTGGCGAATTCCATTCACAGTTCACAGCTAAGCTGAGAGCATCCTTGTTTCCTGCATTCATCATCAGTTCCTGTCAAGTTTGTCGCTTAAGTCTTTCGTTTTGATTTGTACTTAGCTAATTGCTGCTGCTCGCAGTCAAGTCGCTGTCTAAACTACATAAACTAAAACACTATAATTATGTACAATGATGATGAAAAGCAAAGTTTTAATATTTATCGTTGTTGTTGTTGTTGGTGTTGTTTTTGTTGTTGCTGCTGTTGACTTGAAGCATCATCGTCGCTGTCTCAGTCGCTCGCTGCAAGCTCTTCAAGCTGTCAAGCAGGAAATGTTTAGATTTATAATGTGCTCAGATGTTGTTGTTGCTGTTGTTGTACAACTGCATTCCCCCTTCCTTACACTCACACACACACAAACACACACACACACACACACAGCTTAACTCCTCTGTTTGTCATTATAATTAATTTGTAACTATTTTTATGAGCTCATGTGAAATTTAAATGCACTCGCTTATGTTCATCTGCTTTGTCCAGAATGCAACTGTTCAACTGATCAACTTGCAACTGGGAACTGTCATCTGGCATCTAGCATCTGGCATCTGGCAACTGGCAACTTTCAACTGCCAAGTGCAAAGTGCTTGTGCAATTTCCGCTTAAAATTTGTGACCATCCGCCAAAACGGTTAAAATTATGCTAAAAAGAATTGAGGGAACAGCAACAACAACAACAATAACAATAACAACAACAAAGAAAACGCAGCGTCTAATTTTCAATAGAATACGAGTGCACGTATGATTTACCAAGACAAATTTGCAAAACCATTTTTACACACAATTCCAGCTACGTGTGGGTCTTACAACAAGCATACAACTGTCTCTACAATTGCGGGTAGTTTCTATACGTTAACAGCAATGCTGCAAGTCATTTTATGAAATTTGATTAATAAATTAAATTTTCTTTTCTTAAATTAACAGTTAGGGTAAATATAAATGTTTGGCATTTTAAAATCGTTTCTAATTATACAATACGATTTATTTTGTGAATTTAGTATGCTTAAAAGTTTTCTCATCTTTACCAAAAATTAAATATTTTATTTGACAACAATTATTGAAGCGCTAAAATTATACTTCTATTTAATTTGTATTTATTTATTTCTGTGAACATATTTAATGTGAAATTATTTCGTACATATTTCAAATGGTATTCATTGATATTAAGACTCTCGAATGAAATGTATACATTTAATTGCATTCACTACAGCTTAAATATTAGAGGCGAAATGGTATATGAAAATGGTATTTCAAAATAGTTTCTATAAGTCCGCAGAAATTTCTTAGTATTTTAAGATATTTGATTACTATTCATTATGACATTTTTAATATATATGGAATGCTTGAATGTTTGCACGTCTCCGAAATGAAAGATTATTTACTTTCATAATACTTTATGTATTATATTTTTAAATTTAATTTTATCTAGTTCTATTGAAGTATTTAATACAAAGATATATGTGAAGTATTTCTCAATATCTTGGAATTATTCATATGAAATAACAATTTTATTCTATTTTTATCTACTTCCTCTAGAGTATTTAAGTTGTCGTTGTTTTCAATCACTCGATGTCGCTGCTTGTTATGCAAATGCGTGCAAAATGTGCGAGGTTTTCCTCAGAGTATTGTGAGTTGTTGTTCATTTTGAGGAAGAGGAGGAGAAGAAGGTGGTTGCGATGGCGGTGGTGGTGGTGGTGGTGCAACCATTTGGCTTTGGCTTGTGCATTGTGTGTATAGTATGTTTGGCTTGAAGCCACACGTTCGCCAAGCTCTGTGGCATTTGTTACAATTTTAAATGTTAGCTTAGGCAAAACTTGTGCCAATTGTTGCTACAACAAGTGTTTGGCTTGACATTTTAGCGCGCGCACACGTTCCTCTTAACGTGTGTGAGCCACTAAATTTGCAGCTTGACGGCAAAATTTAGAGCCAGCAATTGACAGCCAGTTTACTTGCCTGCCTGCCTACCTTGCTGCCTGCTTGCTGCCACCTGGCGCCCCCAGGTGAAATGCTGTCCGTGTAACACAAAATCAAACTCAATGAGAAAAATAAAATCGAAAAAAAAAGGGTAAGCGAGTTGGCTAACAAATTAGTAAACTGCTTGGAAAATGCATTTCGAATGGATGTGACTTTGGATGCCCGGCCATGAATTGGCATAAAATTGTATGGCTATAACCGTGTGTTGAGTTGTTGCGGCTGCTGGCTGTTGATTCAATGAGCATTTAACTGCACTAGATGCCAATGACTTGACACATGCGAATCAAAAGGGGCTAAAACTCAAAGCTCAGCACGTCAAGCTTAAAGCAACTCGAACAGCCAGCCAGCCAGCCAGCCAGCCAGCCAGCCAGCCAGACAGACAGACAAACTGATAGATAGACAGATAGACAGACAGACAAGCTGGCTAAATGCAGCAGCAGGGGGGCCAAAACTTGCCGCTGGGAGCGTTTCTCATGATTTGTGTGCAATCGCATTTTGTATAATTTTTTTTTTTTTGCGCGCTCGCTTTTCTTATTTATTTATTTTGCGCTTTTTCTCTCCGCTGTCTGCAGCTGTAGCTGGTGCAGTTGACGGTACGACAAACGATAAACGACAGTCGAGTGATGTGAAGTGTCTGCCACAAATGCGACACGAGCAAACTAATTGTTGACTACTGATGCGATTTCATCTCCTGCTCCATCTCTTTCTCTCTCTCTCTCTCTCTCTGCGTTCAATTGCGGAAGCTATAGAAAGTTGTTAATCAATTATTGAAAAAAGAATTAAAATTCTAAAAGCGAATGAAACTATTGCATTGGCATAAATTAAGATATTGATCATCAAGAATTTTTCTTTATTACAACTGACATTTATAACATTTTTTGCTTTGTAAATTTAAAATACTTTACTAGAAATTTAACAATACTATATTAAAAATTTGTTTTTAATATTAATATGATTATATATATTTTTTTAAATATTTTTAAGCTGCAGCTGAATAACATTTAATTTGTTTTTTTGCACAGTTGAAATCAAATGATTTAAGAAACAAACATGACACTTCTAAACGTTATTTTTAAAAATTAACTGTGATAGCTGTAAAACAAAAAACTTAGGTAACGAACTTGTGATTTAATTAACTCGTTCTCCCACTTAATCAAAAGACTTAAGCAACAAACTTCATATTTTCAAATATTGTTAATACAAATAAACCAAATTCATAACAAAAGACTTAAGCAAAGAACCTATGCTTGAATAGCCGAATGAATTTTTGTTGGTGGCATTAAGCCCAAATCAAAAGACTTAAGTGACAAACCTTACACTTGAAAATAGTCTTATTCAAAATGAACTGTGAGAGAGCTCTACTCTGCAACAAAAGACTTAGGCAACGAACATGTATTTAGAACACAGCTGTAAGTCATTTAATTTCAAAAGACATAAGCAACAAACTTATTATTTTCAAATGTTATTAAAAACAAAAGACTTAAAACAAATGTTCTTCGTGAAAATAAACTGTAAGAGTTCTCCACCACATTAAATTCAAAAGACTTAAACAACGAACTTGTAATCACACATTCCTTGCAATTCCCACAGATGTGAAGAAAATCTTTGCGCTTTTGCCACCTTTTCATAAATCAACACGAGAAATTCTCAAAAGCAGCGAAATAGCCAAGTTGTTTTGTTGTTGGTGAAATGTGGTTCCCATAGCGCCCCCAAAAGGCACACATAGTTGCACAAATTGCTCGTTTTGCAAAAACCGAAAAAAAACAACAACAACAGAAGCAACAATAACAAGTACAAGCTTGTGCACTGCTCTTATTTAATTGACTTTTGACTCCCGAAATCAGGCGATGGCTGTAACAACAGCAACAGCAAAAAAGTGCAGAAAAGTAGCAGCAGCAAGAGAAAGGGAGTTGGGGGTGGAACGAAGAAGAGGGGAGGTGGTAAGAAAAGCTCGCACAGATAACAACGAGACAACAAACAAATAAATCGCATGCAACAACACACTGCAAAAGAGACCCCAAAGAAGCCACACAGCAAAAAGCGCAAAACAAATAAACAAACAAAGACAACGACAACGACAACACACAGCGATGCTGGGGTCGCCCAGGCTGGGCAAAAACAACAACAACAATAACAACAACAGCAACAGTGACAACAACAGCAACAAAAGCGAAGAAGAAGTGCAGTGTGCAAGTGCAAATAAAAGAGACGCGGACACATTTACTTATCGCGCCTCTTTAAGGCAGCAACAGCAACTCAGCAAAAGCAACTGGCAACTGGCAACAGGCAACAACAAGAAACGGTGGCAACACTGGCAGCAAACAACCAACAAAATACATGCAAAACGGGGCGACTGCGACGACGACTCTAGTTGACCAACTTCTGCGCCGCTCGCTGCTTCTAATGATCCAATTCCCACGAGCCGCGACGCCGATGACACTGACTGCAAACTGCACTGCAGTAAGCTGAGGCTAAGGAGAGGCAGATGACGACAACGACAACAACAAAAGTAACAGCAACAACAACAACAACTACAACGATGCTCGCCCAATGCAAAAAGTAGAAGGTGGAGGTTGCTAGCCAGACAAACTTGCAGTCACTGTTGCTGTTGCTGTTGCTGATGCAGTTGCCGTTGCCGTTGGCATCGCCTGTTTAAACAACTTTCAAAGTTAATAGTCTGCGCCATGGCGAGACAACGTTTGCCCAGGTCCAAATACACACCAACACACAGACAGGCAAATAACGAACCTGGCAACAGGCAAAAGCCCAGCAGGAGTCGCCCAGAGTTTGCAGCGTCTTTTTCGCTCCCTCTCGCCAATTTCATGAATCACTTTTGCCTCTCCGCCTTTTCACTGTCTCGGTGCTAATGTGCTGCAAACTGAACTGTTATAATTTTTGGGCCACACAACGTTACGTATACGTAATGCGACTAATTAAAATTGAATTTGACTTTGATTTGGTTTGGTTTTTCTTTTTTTGTATTCGATTTCGCTCTTGTCTTGTCTTGTCTTGTGTTTTGTTTTTTGTTTGTTTGTTTGTGGGGCGGCGTGGGAACATATTTTGAACTTTTGGCTTGATTGATATAGCAAATAATTAAATGGCCATCAGTAGAGAGTGCAAACCAATTCGGATCATGGGAATTCGTGTGGCACAATTGCCAAAAAAAAAGATAAGTTTGAGCGAAGAAAGCGAATAAATATAATAAAAAAAAAAACAGAATGTAAAGCGAGCAAAAATAAAGGCACACAATGAAAACTATAATTTATGAATATAGAATATATGAAATATTCAAATATGAATAAATTCACAATATGTTGAACAAATATTTTATATATATAATTTAAATAATGAAATAAGTTCAATAAAGAATTTTAATATAAAATATTAAGTGCACAACACAAAGTATTTCACATTTGTCTTTAAATTCACAATATTTTATTTAAATATGAATTACAGTAAAAAGAAATTTAAGCTGTGTAAAATATTTCACATTTATTTCAAGGCTAGAATTATATTTCTGATTTTCGGTAATTGAAAACATTCCAATCTCTATCTAATACATTCATTTCAATATAAACCTTTTAAAGTCTACTAAATGAAATCACTTTTATTTCAATGATTGCAATTGTAAAAGCAATTTCCCTACTTTAAATTAAATGTAAATTAAAGCGAGGAGTTGCTTGGGGCGTGGGAAGCAGTATATATAGAGATGCCTCGCCGAAAAATATTATAATCTTCTTTTAAGACTTTTGTTTGGTACTTTTTGGCCAAGCTGCGTTCAATGCCAGTGCCAATGCCGCAAAGCCGCATCCCAAGCAACGTACTAACAATAAGCAGTGTGCAAAAATAAAATTAAATAAATAATAATAGAAATAATAAAGCTAATAATAATAATAACAAAGCAAAAGCCAAAGCAAAAGCAATGCGATTTACAAATAAACAGACAATATAACAATGGGCACAATTTGCTCGGCTCATTGGGTCTAATGTCTAATGTAAGCGGACATCAGATGCTGCCGTTAAGTAGATGCTTTATACATTGGAAGTATACATATATACGAGTATGAGTGTATATGTAGATAGATAGAGATACGTTGTCGCTATGCAATTTATATAAATGTAATTCAATTTGTTGCGCTAAATCGCTGCTGAGTCGTGCAGAGGTCGTCGCATTTGGATTCTCAACTTAACTATTTTCTATAAACATGGCCAGCTGGCCAATTAATTGAATGCCTCTAAACAGAGTTGTTGCTATTACGACTGTTATTTTGCTGTTCACTATTCGTTGTTGTATTAACCACAATTCTAACAATTTGGCAGCTCATTACCAAACTCCACACTTTATACACACACACATAAACGGTTCACAACCTTGACCTTAAGGCAAACATTTTTCGCCGCTGCACCATTATTATCATTATTATTATTATGGATTACAAACCGAAATTATAACAATTTTGTTACGCTTCTTTGAGGAAAGCTTCACTTCGCTCCACTCCCCTCTCCACTCTCCACTGTTACCACTCTGAAATCGGGGCGCCAAGAGTCAACAGTCCACGTAATAAAGTGGCGTATGACGGGGCAACCACTCGGAACACATTTTGGCGTCTTGCAAGTGTTGAACTTGAAATCGAAAGCAAAGCCAAAAGCAATGGGCGAAGATAACAACAACAACAACCACAAAGGCAGTAAGAGTTACTACCACAGCAATAGCAACAACAAAAGCATACTAAATTACGATACTTAAATATGATTGCGGCTTACAGTCGAACTTCGAATGCACTTGCTATGGGATCTATTTAATTTCGATGTTGCGTGAGAGCATTTCTCTTTTTTTTTTTGGGTTACTTTTTTAAAAGCGCGAATTGATTTATATGATTTTAAAATTAATTTATGGTAGAGAATTGTTAACTTGGAAGTTTAAATTTTACCTTTTATGGAAGTTATGTCTTTGATAATGATTATTTTTTGAACGTGTAATATGAGAATATATTCTTTAAAGAAATGCTGAGGGTAAATACCAAAATTGTCAAAAGATTGATAGATAAATTCAAAAAGTAAGTTTGCATAACTTTTACTGACTTCTTCTTCAGTTTTTAAATAAATTAAGTTTTTTTTTAAATACGTTCTCATTAATCGGTCAAAACTAAAAAGAGTTATTACTAAAAAAAATTATATAATAATATCGAATTAAATTCCTAAAATGAGTTCTGTTGTGTTTCGCTATCAATAATATATTCTTCCTAGCCAAGTTTATAATTTATTTAATCATATCTCCAAAAATATTTCATGGATTGAATATTCTATTAAATAACATTAAAAGATTAAGGCTGAAACATTTTTCCGTTAAGATTCTGATTGTGAGTTTAGGAAATAGTTGCGTAAATTGTGTCTAATCTAATTCACATGTTCTCATGTTTTTCTTGACATTACTTTCTTGTTTTCTAAATACTTCAACTCTTTATTTCTTTCCAGTTGTATATCGTGTTCTCCTCCTTGTCAAACTATATATCTTTTTCCACCTTTATGTATTCATCTCCACCGCGTTGCAAGTGCTCTACAACTTCGTCTAGTCTCGAGTTGTAATTGGCGCACTGGCAACACCTTTCGACAAGGCCACGCGCTTGATCTTAACTAGGCGCATGTAAAAAAGCGCTGCGTTATCGAAGCGTGTCATGAAAAAGGGGAGTAGTACAATACTTTATAGTACTTATTCTCCCTCCCCCCTCAACCTCTCCTCGCACTAAGCACTTCCCACTTTGATAGCTCAGCGTTAATTTGAAAATAATGCGCTCAATCATTTTCACATTTCAGCTTCTCTCGCGTTGATCCAAAAACAAACTAAAGTTTAAGACTTTTGCCACCAACTACTGCAAGTACTTGCCCCTCCCCCTTCTCCCATCCCCCTGCCCGGTGGCCCACACGTGCAAGTGCCTTGGCTGATTGTCTGTATAATTACATAATATTGCATAATTTGCAAAGTACTTTGGCTTTGGGATTTATGCTCTGTTAGCTACAAGTCCAAGTTATTGGTAGGAGTTGGAGTTGAAGTTGGAGTCGCGCTCTTTATACACAATGCTGCCTCATTATCGTTATGTGCTGACCGGATCGGATCGGATCGGAGCGCTTGTGGTCGTCTTCTTCTCTGGTTGTTGTTGTTGTTGTTTGTGTTGTTGGTTTTTTGCGCTTCATTTTTTTCGTTTCATTTTCGTTTGCGTTTCGCTGGCGTTTTCGTTTTCAGTATCAGTGCACAATGTAGTACTTAAATAATAGAAGTTTAATAGCGTTTTGTTTTCGGCGTACTTTGTCGGTGCTTTGCCGCATTTGCAAGTCGTTAGTTGTTGCTGCTGCTGCCGCTTCGCTGAACTACTAATGCATTCAGCTGTGTAGGATTTTCAGTCAAGGTTAGCAAGTTGTTTGTGCTCAGAGTACTCAGTACTCAGTACTCAGAGTCAGCGTTAGCTTTAGCTTTAGCTTTAGTGCTAGTTACGGCGGGCGGATATAATGACTCGATGCAGCATCTTTTTTTTTTGTTTTGCTTTTGTTTCATGGCAGAGGAAGTTTGTATTGCAATTTGTTGTTCTTTAGGTTCGTTCAAGTTCGCTGCCTAAGTCATTTGGCAACTGGCCAAACTTGCTGCAAGTTGCAAACTTTCAGTTCGCTAATTTCGCTCATTAATCATGAAAGCAAAACGGATTACACATGAGCACAACCCACCGAAATCAAAGAGTTGTGTTTGCCAAAAGGCAAAAGGCAAAAAAAAAAAGCACAAACAAATGTCTGGCCGCAAGGATGAGGCTGCATTTTGGGGGCGCCTGAAATGTATCTGCAAATAAATGAAGTTGTCTGTCGCTCTGCGTGCAGCTCACTCAGCTCAGCTCAGCTCTCGCTCAGCTAGTAAAGTCATCAAGCAGTTGAAGCTCTCGCAACTCTAGGATTGGATCATTGATCTTTTGGCACTCGACAGACATGTTGTTGTGGTGCCCCGTTGTTGCCCCATCGTGCCTGCTACACGAAATTATAAATAGTGCAAATGCGTGCAGTGCGCATCATCATCATTAGTTTGGGTTTCTTTCTCCTCATCTCATCTCTTGTTGTTTTTTTGGCCTAGCCAATAGACTTGTCTAGCAGAGCGACCCTTAACAACAAAAACTGGAGTCGCGAGTCTAAATGATGTAACACAAATCATGGCTGGTTTGTTAAATTGTTTCAATTTGTTTTGTGTGCAGCTTAATTGCCAAGTGCAGAATTTAACATATCAAGTTCGTGTCCTAAGTCTTTCGTTTCGTTTCGCTACGTTTTGCTTCGTTTTGCCAACATTTTCTAATTGCAAGTTAATTTCTTGTGGCGTACATAAATTTCACATTCTAATTGAGTTATCAACCGCAACATGTACACCACACGAGCACACACATACACACACACACACACACACACATGCAGCAACACATACACAAATTCCAACAAGGAGTCGCAACAACAACGTTGTCGGCGCGGCATGAGATGAACAACTTTTACAGCAACAAAACTGGCTACGCATGTGAAAAATTGCAACCGGCTATGGTGATGGCTACAACCGCAACAACCAGCAACCAGCAACAACAACAACGACAACAACGACAGCGACAGCAAAGATAACCACAGCCTTGCTGTAATTACATTTAGTCTGTTTGTGTTTGGGAAGCGCGGCAAATGCTTTTTGGGCTTTTGCTAATTTGCTCGCTGCTTCTGTTTTTCCTTGCATTTTGGCCACGTTTAACCATGGCTTTGGCTTATTTATTTTTAGGCATTTATAACTTTTTTTCCGCAAAAGAATTTTCCAAACGAGACACCGCAGCAACTTCAGCTTCAGCTTTAGCTCGTAATTAATTTACTTTGTGTGTTCGCAGCGGCCAACAAAATATGAAAAAATCCATTACGCAAATGTTTATGACCAAAATGGTCAGCTAGCCAGCAACTTGCAACTTGCCACAACTGCTGCCTGCCGCCTGCTGCCTGTTGCCTGCTGCTCGTTTGCTGCCAATGCAAATAGAAAAGATGCCAAAGAGTTTGGAGCTGGTAGCTGCAAATGGAGTTGCCTGTTTGGCAGATGCGTGAGCCAAAGTCGAAGTGCATTTGACTGTAAGCCACCACAGTCAATTCCACAGTCAAGTGTCTGTCCAGTTTGGGGCATGCCACTGGCAACCAACAACGAGCAACCATCGAACAGCAGCAGCAACAGCAGCAACTCAACATTGTAATGCGTTTCCTTGACTCGAGCTGCCAATATGAATTTCAGTTGCTTTTCACCCGTTGTTACGTTCCTTGTTTCACTCAGTTGAGGGCGTGACAGCACACACACACTCACACACTCACACACTCACACACTCACACACACACACACACATGCTTAACATACACTTGTGGATTTTTTGTTTGATTAGCTACAAATTAAAGTCAATATGAATGGCATTTTCGCTTACAAAGTTACAAAAAGCAATCAAAACGCTGCTACTTTAAAACGGATTTGGATTATAAACGATTGGAATGCCCACAAAAATTCTAGACAATCACCAGTTTACACTAATGACCTGTTGGCTGTTGTTGGTATCTGGGAAATTTCGCCTACTCATACAATTGCAGAAAGTGGAGGAGAAGAAGCAAAATTTCTAAAGTTATTGTTTTTGGCTTGCAATTAGAAATGTGAAATGTATTTTTTTATCGACTGCAGCTTTTTTACTTGTTTTGTTGAAAAAATTTTAAGAGAATTTTAGGTTTTCATTATTTTAATCAAAATTTTATTGTGATAAAAATTTCATTAAATTATAGTCACAATTGATATTCTAATAATTTTTAGATTTTAATAGAATCCAGAAAACAAATCACCTGCTTGTGTAGATTAAAATCCATCTAATGGATTTTGGCAGCTTAAAATTCTTATTTTAAACCAGATTAATAGTAAATTTAAAAGTTAATTTTGTTATTCTATAATTGAAAAAGAATCTGAAACTCATTTCACATATTTTTCGTTAATTCTATTAGTGTCATTCGATCTCATACTCTTTGCACATACCTTTTAGCTAGTTCTGCGAATTGCCCCATTAGATTATTTTTAAAATTTATTGCACTATCGAATTTTATAAGTCAATATGCTTTAAAGTGTTTTGTTTTTTTGCATGAAAACCAGACCTAATCTTAAGCTTAATCTGTTGTTGCCGTTGCTCTTTTGGTTTCATTTAAATCAAACAGTTTAGTTTATCGTCTCACATTTCAACTAATTAACACTAGAGATGGGCTCCGCCTCTTTTGGCAACCTCATTTCCACAAGAAGTGTGGACTGGCAGAAGGGGGAGGAGACGATGTGTGTGTGTGTGTGTGTGTGTGTGTACTGCCGACTGTTTCTCGGAGTAGACGAAAATCGGCTTAGAGCCATAAAAAACGCACTTAAATAAAATTTAATATTCAAATATTGACATTTAGTGCCATGTTAGCAACAACTTACGTGAGTCTTTGAACAACAACAGCAGCAAACAGCAAATGAAGCCAAAGCAGCGGCGAAAAATGTTATATCTAGTGAGAAGCTTTGTTCGGTTCATAGAAATCTATTTAAAATACACAGTTTTTAGCATTCGAGACGCTTAATAATATTAACTAATTGATCTGCATTAATTTAAGTTGACATGAAGTCCACAAAAAGCAACTACAACAGCGCAAAATAAAAACAAAGGCAACGTAAAATCAACAAAACAGGTGAAGCGGCTGCCGTTTATGAAGATCGAAGTGTATATTATGAGTGCGAGTGTGTGTGTGTGTGAGAGTGAGTAGTGTGTGTATTATGATTATTATATTTATATCTACTAAAAATTATGACATCATTTAAATATTTTCGCTGCCAGTTGCTGTATAAACTGGTTTAGGCCACCGTTTTTATTCTCTCCCCACCTTATCGACTTTGATGCTGCTGCTGCTGCTTCTTCTTCATCGGCATTGTCTTGACGATCTTTATAAATCTTTTTTTCTCTGTGTATTTTTTTGGGCAATTATGCACGGACTTCAAAAACTCATAATTCATAAATTCTGCGCCCATTTGCGAGATGCGGAAGCGCTTTTAATTTCTATGTTGACTTTTGATTTCGTTTTCGATTTTGTTTTTTGATTTTTTTGATTTTCATTGCCTTGTCTTATCAATGATAATGAGTCTTCGGCTATTTCACGTTAAGTTTATCAACAGAAAAAAATCCAATACTAAATTGCTTTGCATTTGATTTGCTTTAATCTTTTTGAATACCCTGTGAAGCAGAGTTCGAAAAGAAGGTAGCATATAGTATGTTATTTGTGTTGCAAAGCAAAGAAAGATAATAAAGTTTGAGTACCAACTATCAAAAGTAAGAAAACTAAGTTAATTTTATGGCAAATCCTAAGAAATATATTAGTAGACAAGTTATTTTAATATTTTATTGTATTTAAAGAAAAGCTGATAAGCTTTATCACATATTGTTTTTACAGGGTATCTTAACGTCGAGCGCACCTGTATGACGCATACGGTTGTGTTTTTTTGAACTGTGGAGCTCGTAAAAACGTTTTTATCTGATTTTATATCAGTTTGTCCACTTTTTAGCTCGTAAAATATACAAACATTTTTTTCTTTTCTTATTATTATTTGATTTTTTTGCCGTCTGTTTTATTTTTCTTTGCTCGAACAGTTGGGGGAGGGGGCATTGTGTTTGGCGCTCTGCATTTATCATGCGCTTGGCTTTTGTGTTAAAATATGCGACATTTTATGATTGAGATTACAGCTGGCCAAGCAGACTTGTTATAAAATCAATATAATTTATATGATCTGTGGAGATCACTGAGCTTGGGCTTATCTTTTGGGGATTTAACGACAATTGTCAGGGCTTTTTGATGTGCGATTACAGACGAAAACTAGGGTGAGAATTGGGATTAAGGGAGCTAAGCGATGTGAAGTTGATTGAGGATTAGTTGGTTAGAGAATATGAATGAATTCAGTTCGCTGTTCAACAAATTCATAAGCTGAATAACATAATTTAAGAATATTTAAATAAATGCACATCAATGTAATCAGAATACAAAAATTGTTTGTTCATTTTAATAACTTTAATTGAAGCTCTCAACTTACCGCATATGGATTATCTTGATTCATCATTGGAAATGCTTTGAATTGGAGCTTTGTTGCTCCAAACTGCGTGCTGTAAAGAAGAGTGAAATGTATGCATATAATTAATTGAAAAATAATTAGATATTTAAGCATATAATTTAAGTTGAATAATCAATAGTCAAGCAAGGGCTGCACTTTTGACATTTGCATAAAATTGCGACGAGTAATCGAGAACGCGAAGTAATATTCATAATTTCAACATTTATTGCAGTGAAATGCAAATCGAAAACAACACCATTAATTAATATAACACTATAGATGCAATTTAAATGTTAAAAGTTGAAGATGTATCTGCCTGAGATTTCTCCCCCTGCTAACGCGAGGGCAACTTCGAGCTTGCCCTAAGAAGTGTGTTAACAACCCATTGGCAACAGGTGTTTGTCGAGTTCATGTTTTGTTTTTCACCTGTTGTTTGCAAACTTAACGCATTTGTACTAAATACTTTCACACTTTGTCTCCCTGCGCAAACGCCACATCGAGTGCAATAGGAAGCAGCAATTGTTGTCTTCCGGCTGCTTAAGGATGCTGCCGGAGTTACAGTCGCTGTTGATGTTGCTATTGCTGTGGCCGTTGCTGTGGCTATGACTGCAACGACCTTGATGTGTTAATTTGTCGTTCAGCAAACACCTGGGCTGCCACACTAAGCACTCTATTTACCAGATAACTTGGCAAATTTTTCGGGTAAAACGAAAGACTTAGGCAACGAACTTCAGCGTCAAGCGAGAAGTTCGTTGCCTAAGTCTTTCTTGAAAAGAACCAAAAGTTTGTTGCTTAAGTCTTTTCGTGCTGTAGAGTATCAGAGTACTTAATGCTTAGCTGGGCTATAATAGACTGCAATGCAATAGATTGTTTTGCACGTAATTAGCTCAACGCACACATACCCTGGATTCACAAAGCTTTTCTGCGAATAAATTCAAATGATGCACCTTAACTTCACTGTGATTTTTACTAATTTTGCAGAAGTAAATTATCTCTATTTTGAACTGTCTTGTTTTGTATAATGTTTACTATTATACTTTATCATAGTAATGATATTTTGTTTTGGAAAATTATTATTATTTTTTTTAAAATGTAATACCATATATTTATTTCAAAACTTGGAACTACACAAAACAATATTTATATTGGCAACTCTCTCAAAAGTATGCTATGAGAGAAAAGTGTATTCTTTATGTTACTTTAAAAACAACTTTTAAATTTTAGAAAACCGTATTCTTTTGCTTTTTATAAAATAAATATATAATGAAATTTTGCAAATCCATCGAAAAGTCAGAAAAACAGTTTGAAGCTTAGATAAATTAATGCTACCCTGGGACGTCTTAAATAACAGGGCATAATAAGTGCACGCTTTGTAGAACATGAGACCCTCAATTCATTTGTAATGACTGTGGGGCAATTGTCAATATTTGCGGCACATGCAAGCGAGCAAGCTAAGCGAGAGCATCCAAGTCATCCAAGTCAAACGCAAATTCTTTGATTACTAGGCTAGTCGATAGTACGAAGGTTTTTGTAACAAATTCTAGCAAATAAAGCTCTACACGCTATTTACCCAATAAAGCAAATATGTTACGACTGCACTTAAAAAAAAATTAATAAAAAAGTTGAACTGAATAAATTCCAATCTGTGAAATATACAGCAAATAGATTAGTTTCTACGCTTGTTTTGCCAATTTATACACATTTTAAATTAAATGTGTTTCACTATGAAAAAATGTTAAATGTTAACTCTGCGAGCTTCCTAAAGACCATCAAACATTTTCGCTCCATACATATATTAAAAATCGATGCTCTGTTTATCTTAAGTTAGGCAAATTTTTGCCTGCATATTTATGAAAATATCTCTAAAAACAGTCAAAGACTTTAAGCCTTGTTTCTGCGCTTTTGTGAACCACATAAAATGATTTCCTGCTTAAATTTATATTTTTGTTATGTATGTTGAGGAGTTGCCTTAAATTGATAATACAAGTTAAATGAAATTGAAGTTCTATATTTAAAATATAAATAAATATCTATTTCCTTACTAATTCTGTATTGTAGGATATACTTATTTCTTACTTATTATTGTAGCTAGTATTTAATTTATTTTTCCATGTTTGACTAAAAATCAATTCAATTTATATTTTTATCTACGCTACAATTTCCCACAATTTATTAACTTCACTTATCGCAGAGTTTCGCTGAGTGTATTGGCTTTGCCTTACATTGATTCTGTTATATAGTCGTAAAGTTTATTTGCCTGCCCTTGTCGTTGTCCGTTGTTGTTGTTGTTGTTGTTGCTGTATTGGTTGTTGCTGTTTTATGGCCACACTAAAATGTGCACTGGCCAACAAAACTGAAAACTTTCTCACAGAAATGCCAATCGTCAATATACGAGTCAGACAGTCGGAGAGTCAGTTTGCTCAGCTTTTTGTTTTTGTCTTTTATCAGCTATCGCCATCTTCCCATTGCTCCCCTTAGCCTCTTGCCTCTCCCTCTCTCTCTCTATCTCTCCGCTCTCTTATTGTTGTCGTTTTCTGAATTTTTACGTTAATGAAATTCACATGTTTGATTTTTATGCCATGCCATCTTTTATACATTTGATGAATGTATCTCAATCTATCGTATAATCGTATCTATCTGTAGCTGTATTCTCCCGCTTCGCCCCATCAATCTTCCAATCAAAAGTTATCGTCGCGACTTGTTCTTTTTTGGCTTCTTCTTACCCATTCTTATGGTTATGTTAATAGCTGATAGCAGCCTTTTTCTAGCTAAATTATGAATGACCAACTGATGTTTAGCATCTCCATAAAAATGAACTTTAACTTCGACTTCAACTTGAGTATAAGTTTCTAGACTTTTGATCATACCTTTGAACTGTACCGTCAAGAGTTTTTTTTTTTCTTTAATCCAATAAAATGCCGTTAAAATGTTGTATATATGTATATAGTACTCTATATATTGATCGGCAAATGTTTTCCCTTTTGGTGCTTTTCGACGTTTTTTCCGTTTAACAATTTTTTACGTATTTCAGCTACAAATTTTCGCTGCGCACTGAACTGTAGTTTGTTGTTGTTATACTTGTTGTTAGTAGTTGTTGTTTTTGTTTTTTTTTTTATAGAAAAATCATTTAAGTTGTGTCGTATTTTTTCACCTTGCGCCAATAAAACGTTAGTCGCTGCTGTTGTTGTTGTTGTTGTTAGTCGAAGCTAAATTGCACTTGACTTTTAGAACTTTAGATGAGCGTGAAGCATGCACAAGTTGCACATACAAACGCTGTATATAGAATCACATACTATATTGATCCGACACATGTGTGCGTGTGTGTGTGAGTGTGAGTCTGTGTGTACATAACACACACGACGCGGCGTGTGTAACTTTTCAATTTGCTGCCGTCTAATTTATATAGAACATAGTTGAGAAAGATGAGTTATATTTGACTTTGTGTTCAGTTTGAGCTCAAATGTTGATGTTGTTGTTGTTGCTGCTGCTCGCTGTAGTTATTGTTGTTGTTGTTGTTGTCACTTTAGGCCACACCTTTATTTAGTGAAAAGGCACTTGGACTGGACTTGGACTCGGGCAAATGGCGAACAAGCGCGCGCCTCTGTTTTCTTTTTTACGACGATCATCTGCGGGCGAGTGTGCGGGTGTGTGTGAACGTTGTGTGTGTGTGTGGAAGGTGTGAAATGTAATACACTTTTGCGAATTTACACTACGATTGTTATTAGACTCATTTTGGGTCAACGAATTTGCATATGGAATCAAAATCGAATGGGGAAGGTCGATAACAACACTGTTTCAAAAATCGATCGATCACCGATAACCGATCGATACGCACACGTTACGATCCGTTATGAATATCGTAAAAATTCCGACGACGCAGCGACGCAGACGAGAGTCGAGTCGGAATCGAGACAGACGAGCGTGCGACATGCGATTCGAGCGTGCGAGCAAGAAGCGCGAGCTATCACTAAAGACTGATGTTAAACAGTTCTGCAAAATGCTCAACGTTCATACCCCAAGCCAAAGCACCTGGTAGCGGCTGCGCGACGTCTGCTGCTGCTGCTGCTGCTGCTGCCGAGGCTGCTGCTGCTGCTGCTGTGGCTGCGACTGAGACCTCTGCAAAATGTTCACGAGTTACAGAGATGCTTTGCAATCAAACGGCGCGAATACGAAGCGACAGCAGCAGGCAGCTTCGACTTCGACTTCGACTACGACTACGATGACTTCGGCTTCGGCTACCACACGGGGCTACCAGACAACAACAGCAACAAGAAGCCACTACTAGTATAAACAAAAACAACAAACTGGTTGTTGTCTCATCAAAAGACAAACAAAGCAAAGAAGAAGACGCTCGTTCGCTCTCTAACGGTGCTGCACACGAATTTCGATGAGCCGCTCAGCGAACCTGAGCAGAGAGCAACTGAGTGAGAGACACGAAATGTGAGAGAGCGCAGACGCGAGCCGCTTTGAGTGATTTTAAGCACTTAACAGCACGCTGTTATGTTAACTTAACAGCGGCTCACAATAAGCATGCAAATACGCATTGCACAATATTTTGTAAATTTATGATTTTACTTTTAATGTAAATAATTTAAATTTCAAATATTAAATCTATATTATTCACATATTAATTAACTGTTTACAAATAAAACATGAACCATTCATAACTGAACTACTGCTCACTCCATTTTGTATTTGCAGCGTTAACAGCGCTCTCTCACGCTATCTCTCTTGCGCTCTCCAGCCATGCAAGCGTTACGACATTTGATTGGCTCGATTAACACAATCGGAGCACCCGGTTATAAACCAGTATAGCAGCGCACTCACACTCACACACACAGACACGCGAACGCAGCCGAAGATCGCTCGCTCTGGCGTCGTTTTCGCTATAAATAAAGAGCAGTTGCGCTGCTGCTTGGATTGCGTGTGCAAGAACGAGTGCGCGCTATGTGCTTTGCTGCTCGTGTGAACGCGAACTTATTTACTCATTTCATTGACCAATGCAGAGCACAAGCCACACACACACACAGCCATGTGTGAGCTCATGTACAAAATGAGAGCGTCGCACTTCAATGAGAGTGACACACAGCATGAGTGAGTGCTCGCTGTGTGTGTGTGTGTCAGAGTGTGTGTGAGTGTGTTTGCTTGCATGATGTTTGCTTGTGTATTGATAACACATTTGTTGCTCGGCTGGTCAGCCAGTTAGTTGGCCGTCGCATGTGGGCGTGGTCTATTTATGCAGCACAACTGTTGCTATGTATCGATCGATAGTTTTGCCCTCCATCTTCGGCCCCCTGCTCCCCCTGCAGACTGTGCTCCAAGCGCAGCTATCTCGCTCTAAGTCGCCCGCTCTCTCTGTCGCTCTTTCTTGCAGACGCTCTGCTCTGCTCACTGTTGGCGTAAATAGTTTTTGTTGCTGTTGTTTTTGCATGCTCACTCACGAACTGGATTCAATTGCCGTTGGCAGGGGCAACAAACACTCACGCGAGTTTGTTAGTTAGTTAGTTACTTTTGCCAGACTTCCCCATTGCTAACGGTGTTGAATTGACATCTACCTGTTCGCTCTCCCCCGCTCTTCCTCTGCCAAAACCCCCTCCTCCTGCCTCACGCCATCTTTTTGCCATTTGCCAGTTGTCAAGCTGTCATTGTATTGATCGTTAAAAGCGTTATCTGTTGATAGCCATAAGACATTTTATGATATTAGTTGCATTGTAAACTGCACAACCACCTCCCCAATAACCACCCCCTTCCATGCCAGTTACACCAGAAACACTTGTTCGACATGTCGCCGTTACGAGGCTGAAGAAGATGATATCTTCAGTGAAGATGAATGTATCATTAAGTCCAACCAGATTTAATGTTATATTTCCCACTAATGAGCTGTTTATGAAAACAATCAAGTTTAGCAACAGATTAACCAAGCTTTTGGGGCCAGCACGAACTTTAAAATTTAACTAGATTTCGTAATATGGTTAAGAAATGTTTTTATAAATTAAGTGCTAGTGAACTGAATGAAAATTTAATTGGTATGCTTCTAGAGGCTATTGAAGCTATCGTGCTAAATATTCTAGTTTAATAAATAAATTACAATTCAAATCAGTTTTTCCAAGAGTTTGGTTTTTATAAAATGAGTAGTAATCTCTCTTAAATAATGTTCAATTTCAAAATAATGTTTAATTAAATAAACATTGGAATTTAAAGAATATAACAATATATTTGGAGAAATTTGAAGTCTCAATTTAAATGTACATATATACTTTTTTTCTTGTTACTTCGAATTCAATTCTATAGTATAATATAATAAAATAACCAGATCAGCTTAGAACTTTTAGCTGATCTATATTTACATGTTAATAATATTAAAAACTTTAAGAAACTTTACTCTAAATATGTATACCAATATTTGTGAATAAAAATTTTTGTATTTTGTTTGAACTTTGCTTGGAATTAAACTTGCTGTAACACTTTCATACCTATTTTTATATGTGTCATATATAAAATTCAAAATAGGGATCTCTATTAATTTTGCTTTTATAAATTTGGAATAAAATGTTCTAATATTCATTTAATTTTAATCATATGTGCTAATGTGTCATAATGTATTAAAATATATCACATATTTTTTTAATCATTCATATATTTTTATCATAAACAAAATATAAAGAAACTTAATTCTGTTTGTTATCAACTTAGTCATTGACTCTTTTCTAGCTGTAGTATTTCCTTAGCTCGGTCTCCCTTCCTCTTTGCCACTTCATATCGCATGTCCCGCTTTGTGGCTTATCTGAAAAGTCAGTCTCATATCTCGGGACTCAGTGATAATGAACGCATTGCAGATGTTTCGCCCTTTCTGCCTTTTGCAATATCCGGAGGGCGTGACGCCAGCGAACTATCGATGATGCGCAAAATACGTTTTCTATTTTCTGTTTTGTGTGTGTTTCTATATAAGTTGAAAACTTTACAGAAGTTAATCCAATTTGTTGAAAACGCGGCGAAAACCCGCAAAGTCGTTATCATGTGTGTGTGTTTGCCTTGCTAACCCTTTTTCAAAAAGGGTAAGGACAAAGTCAAACAGGCGGGCTGGCAACGCCCCGGGGAAAAATGAGAAAGAAAAATCAAGAACTGAGAATTCAGTTGAGGCATTTAAAAGGGGCTGTTTAAACCCATTACGTTGCATAGCAAGCGGCAAGCGGGAAGCGGAGAGAACTCTGCTCTCGACTCTCTCTCTCTGTCTCTCTGTCTTGATTGTGATTTTCGGCGCTGCGGTTGCTCTTGCGGTTGTTCTTTGAGCTACCTTTAACGACAGGACACCCGCACACAAAGGCGATTCGTTTTGGTTGCCTTTGACAAATTTTCATGCTTTAATTTTCGCATTTGCATATGAAGTGTGAGTGTATGCGAGTGTGTGTGTGTGTATGTGTTAGTGTGTGTGTGCCTTGTGCCCTGATGGCCTGGCTAATCCTTGCTGAGCAACAGATTATCCTTTGCAATTGTTTGCTTGATTTGTTTGTTATGGAAACGCAACTCCAACTCCAGCTGAGCCTCAGCCTCCAACTTCGACTCCGACTTGAACTTCTGCAGAACTCTCTCTCTTTCTCTGTGCAGTGGCAACAATGGGAACGTGCAACACACAGCGCTGTCTTAGGGACTCGCCCCTTTTCGGTTACACTTTAATGCGTTCTAATGTATGTGACTTTTGGCTCAGATCCTCACAAGAAACGCGCCTCAAACGCATTTCGAGCCGCCGTTTAAGTGACTTGGCGAAAATTGTTTTGTTGTGTGAGCAGCTTTTGTCCTGTGCCGTCAATCGGGGAATCGGGGAATCATCAATCATGCCAGCGTGTTCAATATAAATATTTCTGCCGAAATTAGGTTAAAGGCTTGCAACAAACAAGGCGTGAGAGAGGGAGAGAGCTAAAGGAAGAGAGAGAGAGAGAGGGAGCTACTTTGGTATTTCGAGTTCCAATTTTGAACTTATGTCATGCCAGAAAATAGCTGGACTGGGGTAAACTCCTCTTGGGATCTGTTCCATGCCAATTGTCTGTGTATTAGTGTGAGTGTGTGTTTGTGTGTGTGCACATTTGTATACAATAAATTAATTATAAATGCATTAATCACTGCCAAAATCTTTGACAAATACTGACATGAGCGTTCGTCGTTCATTTCATTTCGTCCCATTTCGTCTCGTATCATTTCCCTTCTCACTCAATTGCTATCTCTCTTTCTCCCATTCGATTCGCTTGCTCTGTCTGTCTTTCGTGATATGAAAACAAAAATTTAAAACACGTTTTCGCGCTTATTTTTGACTAATTTATGCGTTCGATTCGACCGTTGTGTTGTCTTCGTACTCAGCGCTCTGAGCTGATCATTCACTTGATTTGCGTCAAATGCACAGCAGTGTTTCGTCTTAATTATACCCTGTAAATTGCACTTGCAAATCGGTGGAGAGCAGGCTGAGAATTAAGCTAACAAATTAATTGAATTTCATTTTACAATCGAGCTTCTATTTCAAAACGTTTTTTTAAATAAGTACATTCATATATTCAATAGAAAGTACATATATAATTCAAATTTGATCTACCTTTGAAATGCAATCAAAATAATTTAAAACTGATATTCATGTTACTTCAAAATAATTAAGATTGCAACAATTGTTCAACTCCTAGCTGAAATTAGTTTTGAATGCTATTTTATTGTGTTTTAAATTACCATTTTACGGTGTAAACTCAGTAGTAAATTCATATTTTTTTATATTATATTTAAAAGTTTTCTTTGCTTTGATATTTATTACAAATTCATCATTGAAATATTAATAGCTTAAAGTATATCCCAAAATTATTTAGATTTAAAATATTGATAGCTTCAAATATATTTTCAAATGTCTTTTAAATCATTTATCGAAAGTATTGTATGTTAGTATTAAATTTGAAATTTTGGAATTTCAAATCTTCTTTTTATTAAATTTTTGTATTGATAGGGTATTTATGAATCGTGTATATTTTGCAAGTAATTTGACGCTTTGCAAAATGCCACCTTTATTATTATTATATATTTGTTGGTCGGTATTTTTTTTGTTTCTGTTATTTTTTTTTTGTTAGTCGAATTTGATTTTGATTGAATGCCCCTAAAAATTGATTTCCACCTTGCGGCATGTTTCACATTTGGCAGCTTTGTGCTGTATGCAAATGAGATCATTGATCTGTTTTGGTATCGATTCGTTTTTGAAGACATCTAAAACTAAACCTAGAAAGAAAACAACAACAAATCATATTTGACCCTTAGGGGTCGAGCATGCCAATAATGAAAACCAAGAAATAAAAACAAAAACAAAAAGCTCAAAAAAACAGAAATGTTAATTTCCTGATAGACAGACAAAAGTTGACTTTTTTGATGAGTTTTTGATCAAGATTTGCTTTGTGTTGTGCGAGTGTTTGTGTGTGTGTGACCGTTGTACGATTTTCCAGTTTCCAGTTTTCAGTTAATGCCGCGAATTTGAATTTAATCAAATTAATTATGTTTGTCAATGAATTGAGGCTTCTGCATTTTTCGACATTGATAAATTGACAGATCGGATTGAAGCAACAACGACAACAAATTGCTCCAAAAATTATAAAGATATGTATGTATATTTGATGTTGTCGTTGTTGTTGTTGTTGTTGCTGTGGAGATATGACAACATTTACATGCCACACGATCGCGATCGCAGTTAGAAAGCAGAGGAGCTTATACCACATTTTATGGTTCAACCGGTTTTTAGGGCCTTAAAGCCAAAAACTTATCTAAAGCGAATGAAACTATTTGGTCTACTGTAAAAAGCGTTAAGAACAGCTTCCGTGTGACAACAAATCTCTCATCTGATGGTAGCCCATTTCCATTTCCATTTCTATTTCTATTTCCCCTTTCCATTTCCCTCTCCCACCATACGTCACTTTCCATGTGGACAAATGTTGAGCATTGTTGTGTGACAACAAATCGTAAAATAGACGCGCTTAAATACCAATTTAACAATTGTCCAACACTCTGCTCCTCTTTTGGATCTGTGGGAACCTGCACAACGTTGACATCACACATCAGAGCTCTTTGGTTCCGAACCGATTTCAATGCGTAATTGTAACGTCTTTGTGGTTGTTATTAACACCTCCCCAGAAAAAAAAATATAAATAGAAATACAAATCAACTCTGGCAAACCAAATGGACTATGAAATTGAAGTCAGTCTCGAACAGTCCCAAAAGGTGTTTCACCTCGTGTAAACAAAGCATTTGCTTCATTTTCGTGAATTTATGCATAATGGACGTACATTAGATTCATAACGCCGACAAATGAACTCAACATGGATATGGAATTGTCTATCTCAATAGTTCAGTTCAGTTTCTGTTTCTGTTTCTATTTCAGTTTCAGCTTTTGGTACGGTTTCTTTTTAGTGGGTCATAAATGGGAAGATTTTTCACAGCTGATTGTGAGAAATGTGCCCCACTGAATGCCACAGCACTGTGGCAGAGTCAATGTTAAAGGCGAAGTTACGAGTATTGCCTCTGCCTCTGTCAAAGTCTCAACCAAAGTCTCTTTCTCTGTCCAAAGTCAAAGTCGCAGTTCAATTGCCCAGTTTCGTTGTCAATATCTAAGTGCCAAGCTGCCAGTTTGCAGGTTTGCCTTAAGGGCCTAATTGTGATATTTGCAATGAGGTGCTGCTTTATACCCTTTAGTCAAAACTGGCTAAGGGTAATTTGACTTTATAGTAAACGGCTAATAGAACTATTTGACCAGCTATTGATCTGGTTGATCAAATTTAGACACAAATACTCTGATGCTCATTTTGGGCATTAATAAGTTAATTTGAAATATATGTATATCTAATGCTAATTTATAGAATTCATTGAATTGTGCCAATATTGAATTTATAATTTCATAATTTCATTTCAATTTTTCATTTCAAGTAAAAAACTCATAATAATTTAAACTTATAATTTAATTGTTATTAATTTATAATATAAAATATATAGATTTTTAATTACAATAATATCTTTAAATGTCATAGTATGTCATAAACACTGCTATTTTAAAGTTCACAGTTGTATATAATAATTTTAAATTTTTTTTTGATAAGGATACGTTTATAATATTTAACATAGGAAATAAACACAAATCATTACACCATTAAATTTTTTTTTTTAATAAATAAAATCTTAGTCAAGAAAGAATAGAGAATATTCCATTTTTCTTACTACAGATTATCTGGATAATAAGTTACAATTATAAAAGTCATCATACTGACTCAAGAATACAAATTACTACATTTAAAAAAACTATATAAGAAAATAAAAATAATTTTCATGGATGGTTAGGCTTAGTACCAATTATGGTTTCCCAACTTCAATTAAATTAGTTACATTATAGCTAATAAATAATAACAATTTAATGAAATCTTTAAAATTAAAATACTTCTTTAATTATATATATTTCTTAAAAGGTATCTGCTAGTACATCACATTTTCTTTGTATGTCCAACTGAAAGACTCACGCATTTGTTTTATGTATTTTGGGCATGTGAGAAAGCAGAATTGAATGCTGTTGTTATGCGTATGCGAGAGTGATAATAAAAGATCCATATTTGAATAGCCAACGAGCTTCAAAGTGGGGCGTCGCTGGCAGCTTTTGGCTTTTGGCTGCATGCTGCAGGTGGCAGGTGCAGGCGCAGAGCTCTCGCCTTGCCACTTACTGACTGTCTGCCATTGTAGATCACAACGAAATGAATCATTTTGTATACTTGGTATACTCCAAAGCATGACTTCGACGCGAACGGACTTCAACTTCAGCTGGTGCTAGAAAGAGGCGTTTTGAATGTCGATAATAAAGCACATGGAAATGTATAAATCAAAATGTGAAAAACGCGGCTGCAATTGAATTTTCCAGAGTCGGTCCGAGGCAGATGTGCGCGCACATATAGAAAACATTTTGAAAGGTTTGTTGATGTTGAGAAAATATTGTTTTAAATGTGCGCAACGCTGAACTTGACCCAATGATATTTAGTTAGGCAGTCGAACTGTTGCTGAAGCTGACTCTGGTAGTGTCTTGATCTTGGTCCAAGAAAGTGCCACCAACATCAGCAGCAGCAGCAGCAGCAAAAGCAGCAGCATCAACAGTTCCCAGCTTTGGAGTTGGCTGACAAATGACTAAGGTCGTATGCGGCCTTTGTCGAGGGGCGGTTTCAGTTTGGACGGGCGGTAAGAAGGTCGAGACTGCCTCTGACTTGTCTTGACTTGAGCCAAGTCGAGTCGAGTCGAGCTTCGCGTCGACTTCATGTTGAAGTTGAGCTGCAAGTTGACTCCAAAGTCTGCCACACACACAACAGCTGCATGTTTTGTGACTCTGGCTGGGACGTCATCGTTGACTTCCAGCAGGTGTTCCGCTAGACAAAAGATTCACTAAACAACAACAACAAACAGCAACACAAACAACAACAAATTGAAGCTGTTGATGCGCACGAATTCCGTTTTTAGCTGCAGCTTTTCGCGCGCTGTTTAGGCGCTGCCAGTTTTCCATTTTGTTGCAATAAAATTTTAATAAGATATTTTTTTCTATTTAGAATTAAAATACACACACACGTAAGTTTGTGTGTGTATTGGATCGTTAAAATCGTGATGCAGCTCAACCGTTTTGCCTCAACACTTGCAATCGATCGATCGATCGATCGAGCTCCATTTTTGTATTGCTTTTCGCATTCGCATTTGCAAACTCCTCCAATGGCTTCATCTCCCTCCTCTGCCGCAGCCACAGTCTCAGTCTCAGTCTCAGCCACAAAAGCTAAATGCCTTATTGTTTATAGCAAATGCAAATTTTTTTCTATTTTTTATTTTTTTACTTATTTATTTAAAGCTCAACGTTTAAACATTGTTAATGACAGTCGCGATCGTCGCAAAATGAAAATGATGCACTTTTGGGTGTGTCGTTTGTGTCTATTAGAAAAAAAGAAGATGTATAATAAGTATTAAGCTCTTAACGATTTATAATAATTGACGCTTTGTTTCGTTTATGCGTAGCAAGTATTACGATGATTGAATATGCGCGAAACTATAAAATGACGAAATTATGGAATTTTTAATAGTTTTAAATTTATTTGTAGAGAAAATTATTTAAGTATTTGGTTTTTTTTTCGATTTTAGATTTAGTAAGTATCCAGTACAGCAATAAAGTACTATCACAGAACATTTTAGGGAAAGCTCATTCAGACCAAAGCTGTTACTCATATCATAAGGAGGAATCATAATAACACTTAAGTATAATTTCTAAAACTTATGTTTAATGTTTATGTTAAAACGTAGAAAAAAAGATATTCTTATCCAAACACATTTGTATTATTTCAATGTTTTTCCATGTTATCTTTTATATATATATTTGCTAAGCTTTTCTAATAATATTGCGTCATTTGCGGAATGTTTTAATAGAGGAATTTTAAAAATAAAAGATCATATTTAAAATATATTTACATCCTAAAATTAACAAGTGATATGATACATTTAAACCTAAACCTATGATACATTTAATTTAATATTAAAACGTGTTTACTATGAAGACATTATAAGATAAAGTTTTAGGATAATGTTTTATTTTTAAATTTTTTCATAGGGTTTTAAGAACACGCCATTTATATTGGTATCCCTCAGTCTTCCTCCCGTTCTCACTCTTTATGAAGTTACTGCTCCTAACTCTTACTAAATGATGATGACAGCCTAATTTCAGACAAGCCGGGTAATTAACCGAAACCGAAACATTGGAAAGGGCAGGGGTGAATAGACGGATCGATCTAGCGATCGGTCGATCGTCGAGTAATCGTCTCGTGTGGTATTTTGGTCAGCAGTTCGGTAGCCAGTCCCGAAACGCAGTTGGCTCTAATGACTGTATCAATGTTGTAAGAGATACAATTTATGTGCATGTTTGTTTAGCGGAGACGCTGCCTCGTTGCACGTTGCGCGTTGCAGTTGCACGCTGCTTAAGTACCGTGTGAGTGAGCATGAAATTGCTGGCGCAGGACTCACGCAGGATGCCAACTGTGCGCAACATATGTTCTGACTTTTGAATTTCCCAACTAACCCGGAAAGGAAGAAGAAAAAGTATTGCGACTAATTTCACTTACTACACGTCTAGAAAGCAGATTGTAGTCGATTGTCGATTGTGGTATGAGTCAAAGTAAACTTCCTAATCGCCGGCAGGAAGTTTGAATTGCCTGCTGCTGTTGCTATTGCTGTTGCTATTGCTGTTGCTATTTGCTGTTGACATGTGACAGGACTTAAGCGGACAGCGGACAAAGGACAGCAGACTGCGACGACAGAGTAATGTGCATTTAAATAAGCCTTTTGTGCGCTTTTTGTTTGCCATCGGTCGGTTTGTGTGTGTGGTTTACAAATCCAAACGACTTCAGTCAAGTCCCAATCACTCGCTTCTCGGGCTAAGCACACGCACAACGGCTTAGCCACATTTGCGGCTGCTTTCGGCCAGGTCCAAATCCTGGGCAACTCCTAATTACATGCGTGAGCGCTCTAAATGCGGCAAATTGCCTGAAAGAATATTTCGAAAATATGGAAATATTTTTGCTTGTTTAGGCAGGCGATTGGTAATTCCAATTGTTGTTATTCTTTACCATTTTCTTCTATATTTTTTTCTATTCATATTTTTGATTTTTATTTAAACACACACGACACACGCACGTCGCAGATCGCTCATCCAGAAAACGATCCTCGAACGTGAAACGAACGATTATTTCGCTTAGCCAGTTTTGTTTGCATTTTGCTGTAAATCTCTTTGCTTCTCTCTCTCTCTGTTCTTCTCTCATCTCTCTTTTCGACATTAATGATGCCCTTTTGCTGGCCACGCCCACCACTAGCTAAATACCCATCATAAATTTCATTTTCAAATGTGTTGACGGAACCATTTGATGGGCAAACGGCAACAGCTGTTGGCCAAGGATTGAGAGGCAATATCGGTAGTAATATGTAGTTGAGGGAGTAGAAGGGGGAGAAAGCCGACTTTGTGTGTGGCCAGCTAATTGAGTGACTAAGCGTGAGGGTCAACAGATATGTTAGAACAGATAAAATGAAGCAGCAGCAGTTAAAATACTACATCTTAATTGACAGCAAAACTAACAAATTTTTGATGGCTGCTAGATTGGGAGCTATGAGCTATAAACAAAAGAGTGATACAGAAAAAGGTATAAAGTAAAATAATAAAATAAATCCTTTACTTCAACTTTGTAATAATTGTTCTAAATAATAATAAAGGTATAAAACTATGTGAAGCATTTAAAAAGGTATTTAATTTATAACTTTGAATCATTTTTCCACAATGGATTTCTCTATTTTTAAATACAAATATATTTTTCATTCTATATTCAGAATGTAAACGAATTATGACAAATAAATAGCCTTTAATAAAATATGAAAATAATTTATAAACTGCGAACTGCAAATTATAAGAATTTAATATTTTATAAAAACTTTAGCAATTCGAATAATAAAGCTAGCTTTAATAAAAAAGACAAAAAAAAATATATCTAAGAATGAATTATGTTGATGAACATTTGAATGAATCAAATTTATTGCATTATTATATTGATTTTTCTTTAATATTTAATAATTTATGAATTACGAAATTAATTTCTAATAAACTTTTTATGCACAAAAGTGTTTTTTAAAATTTTTTGAAGAATTTTATTTTATAAGAATATTTTAATGTTTTCTCCTTTAACATTGCGAAAAGGAATTATGAAGAAATAATTCATAATAATTTTGTTATGTTTAAAGTTTAAATTTATTGCAAAATTTGTATGCTTGTTCATTTACCATTGAAATAATCAATTTTTAATTACTTATGCATTAATTAAAATATTTTGTATATTTATTATATTTATCAATTTCATAGATCTTTGAGGCAGATGCTAGTGTAGGTCAACAAGGAAAGAATTGATTTATATTTCTAGATATTTCTATTTATCGTCGTGTAGGTCATTGGGTAAGTCATTGAGTATTTGGAGGTGGGGGTTTTGACTCTTGGGCAATACGCAAATGCGAGACGAGGCGAAGAGAGAGGCAAAATTTAAGCCGTAGTCCGTAGTTGGTAATCCGTAATCCGTAATAGTGCGATCATTATAATAGCATCATCGTTTATTTGCAATCATGCGGCACATTGATTAATAAACTGATTATTCATAAACCACAAGAGGCAGCTTCTTGTTAATGAGCCATGCGATGAGTTAAGCCTGCGCTTCACTTCATGGGGTGATAAATTCACGTTTCGTGTGAAGTTTGATAGCTGAGGTCATGCCATGGATTTATTTCCATAGCTCATATATCATGCGGGCCAACGAGTTATTAACGGGGCGGTAGCTAACACCTGCGTATTAGCTGAATTTCCGCATTGCTCGATTCCCCCCGAAAACAGAAAAAAAAAAACAGATGGAAAAAACAAACTAACAACATAAATAAAAACAGAAATCCAAATCAAAATCATATGCATATCCATCCCCCTTCCCCTCCCCCTCACCACCATCAAAAATGGATCCGTCCATTCACTGGCACTGGCCCAGACATTGACCCAATCGCAATCAGTTATGAGCACGTTATGATATAGTATTTTCTCTTTTCGGTTCCCAATAATAAATCAAATGCCTCTTATTCGATATGATGACTTGGCGTGGGAATTGAAAACAGCGACAGCGAAATAGTTTTAATAAAACGAAACAGCATCAACCCGAAATCAAGAAAAACAAAAGGTAATCAATTAAATTTCTTATCATTGTGGTGCATCAGCGATTGAAAACGAAATGGGCGCCACACAGCAAATCAACTAGAATACAGCAGGTGACGTTTCTTGTGCCCTGTAAAATAGTTGTGCGGCAATCTTGCGTTTTCTATTAATATTGATAGAAGTATGGAAATTCTTAAAAAGAAAATTGTAAGCTTAAAAGTTACGAAGAAAATCTAAATAAAATTACACTTTTAAATATGATTATTGAATAACAATCTGAACATAATATATATATTATATTAATATATTTTTATAATATAAATATATTAATATAGAAAGTTATATAGAAATACTTAGATACATATGTATTTAAGTTTAAAAATAAATATGAAAATCTAAATGAAATTTTTTAAAATGTTGGCACTGAAATTTTAGTTGTATTATTTCTAGCTCTAATTTTTAGTATTAATAATATGTGTAAAATATAATTATACTATTATTGAAAGCAATATTGAAATACTTAGAAAATTTGAATTCGAAAATCTATATTACATTTTAATTTGTATGTTAGCTCTACATTTTAAAATGAATATTGATATTGAAAGAGAAATATAGAACTACTTGGAAACCTCATCAGCTTAAAAATTAGTAGGAAAATCTGAAATTATATATTCCAATGTTGATACTGAAATTGTTGTGTTGTGGTATTTACCTTACAATTTTCATTTCGAATAAAGAATTTTATTTAATCTGTTGGATTCAATTTAAATTTCATTTTTCATAAGTAATACCTTACCACTTTAATTTATTATCATTTTAATTTAAAGCCCAAAGCAAGGCTTTCTACAATCACAATTATTAATCGTTGCAACATTATGCCCAATTGCCGCTAACAAGCCAGGGTATTCACATTGAAAGTGTTTTGCTTTTGACTCACGATTTTCTTGTACTCTTTGGAATTGATTTGATTTTTGTTTTCGACATTGTTATTGTTTTTTGAGTAGATGTTTTTTTGTTTTTCTTTTTGGCAATCGCTGTTGGCAGGAAACATTTAAAATTGGATTGTTCAAGCAGACGAATTGGAATCGGGCATTCGGTATGAATGATTGAGAATGCAATTACAAATCATTGACAGTTTGTTGTACTAATTTCAAGAGAGATAGAAGTCAGAGACGGGCAGTGAGAGTGAATGAGAGAAAGAGATTCAGAATGGGGAGCTCATCAATCATGTTTACAAGCAGAGAATGCGAGATCCTGCAGACAATGCTACAAAATCATATCATGTGTTAAAAGTTATGACGGATCATCGAAGGTGTAAAGTGTCTGAGGGGTAGCTACAACTGTCTACCTTCCCTTTTCTCCCTTCTCCTTATTTTTTGCACAGCTTGACTTTTAAGCCCACACCCCTCAGCCCCCCCTTCCCCCTTGCACTTTTCAAAATATCATTACTCATCAGAGTTGACGACGCATTGTTGATGGGATTTCCGTTTTTTTCGAAGGTGTAGCATTAAACACACACAAAATACAGAAGAGTAAAGAGACCGAGGCAGAGAGAGTGGAGAAATGAACGCCCAATCAAAATGTGGCAAACAAAAGGATCCGTTCAATATTTTTGATTCGATATTGACAGGCGAGCATACAAATTGCTTGATGATGCGACTCACACGAGTCTTTGGACTCTCAGTTAGCCAATCTCCAGTTGTTGTTATTGTTATAAATTAGCTCAAACTTCAGATACAACAATGCAACACCGCCATCAATCATTGAATCGACTTGAATAAAAAAATACACAGCGAAATAAAATATAAAAGATACTACGCGAGTGTATAAATATATGTATTCACTGAATGCGCAGTTCAAAGACAGTTCGTTTAACTGCCTCAGGCTACTCAGAGGAAAGATAGAGACGGTGACAGAGAGCGAGAGAGGGGGAAGGGGAGGGAAGATTTGGCATCTGGTTTGCTTTTTGGTCATTTAGTGTCCAAATATGGCGACGATGAGCAGAAGAGTCAGTAGTTCAAATGTCAGCCGAAATAAACAAAAAAAAAAAAAAAAAAAAGAAACACAACTTGGACTTGGCTGCATCTTGAAGCCTTCATCTACCATCATCATCTGGCTTCAACCTTAATTGACTTTACGCAAGAATTCAGCCGAAAAACACTAAAGAAGAAATACTAGAAAATTATCATGCATTGTCTATCGGCTGGCTGTCAAAGCTCAATATCTGTGACTATCAATTGTTTTCACATCTGAGTTATCTTTTTAATTTCGCGCAACGCTCCACGCTCCACGCTCCACGCTCCATGCTACATAATTTCGACTTGCAGTTTGGCCTGACCCGGGTCAAAGTTGAGAGTGCCATGTGTGCCCTGTTGCCGTTGTGTTGTTATTGCTGGACTCTTCATCTGCAGTCTAACTTGCTGGCTAGCTGCCTATACATGTGTGTGTGAGTGTGTGTTGAAGTGTATGTCGCGTGTTTCATTAAGGCGACAAACAACAACGAAACCTCCAGCAGCCGCAGCAGCAGCAGCATCCTCAGACCTGGCCTCAGATTTCCAGCGATGATCATCCGCGTCGCCGTCGACGACGACGTCCTCTTCGTCGGGCATATTGTGACCTCAAAAATTGCGAAAAAATAACGAACGTGTGGTAAAAGCGTCGCCAAAGCCTACACTTGAGAAATTCCAAGCATTTGCTTTCATTTCCATTTCCATTATAATTATTTTATTCTATGAGTAAAATTTATTTAAGAACTTGCATAATTGTAATAGAACATACATACATATATTTATTTTTTGTATTTATAGTCTTTACTCAATAAATGTAAAATTGTGAAATTTAAGGACGTTTGAATTTGAAGTTTATTCGACTTCGTGAAAAACTTTGAGGAAAGTAAAATAAAAAGAAACCAAAAGAGTTGCCACTTTATATTTATTATCGAAGTTTTCAAATCATACTCGAATGAGAATGAGAACGTATGAGAAAATATTTAATTAACTAAAAATAAAATTTATAAAAATATATGTTTGATGAATATACAAATTTATACAACTTAAGGAAAAGAAGTAAAAGAAAATTATATAAAAATGATATCTGAAGAAATTTCTCTTTATGCTCTGAATTTACCTTGATACATTTATATTGTACAATATGGCAAATTTAAGTCATTAAATAATTAAATTTAATTTTAAAACAGTAGTTTTCTAATTATATACAAAAATAAAATTCAAAAATGAATTTTGCCTTTTTATATTATGAAATTGATATTTTAATTAGCACCTTTCTCACAGTGTACTCAGATGTGCCTTAGATGTAGCCAAACCTCTGTGTGCTGTGTGTTGCCTGGCCAAATGGTCGGCAGCCTCCCAGTTTTCATAGTCTTTTTTTTTTTGTATCTTGGCCTGGTAGTTACGATGCGCATTGTGCCACACCTGTTTCATGTTGCAGGCTCGGAGACTGAGACTGAGACTGGAGCTTGGGAGCTGAGAGCGACTCGCGGCTGCAACTCCCTGGACATATGGACAGCTTGGGAGCAGAACCAGCCTTGTGAGAATCTTTTAGCCATGTGTGTGCACAACAATTTTTGGTCTCTAACTGACCTTAGAGCGCTGCATGTTATTGCAGTTGTTGCTATTGCTATTGCTGTGGATTGTGTTGGCAACGCATTTCTTTTACTGCTAGGCGGTGTTGGTGGCTGATAATGATGGACTGTATTAACCGTTAGCTTTGGCTTTGGCCTGTACGACAAGCACTGGCAATCAGTGGACATTTTGATATTTGTTTTTGCTTTTTAACTCTTTGTCTTTTTTTCTTCGTTTTTTTTTTTTGTGTGTCTTCAATTTTTGTGTCTGTGTCGTTTTGCTAGCAATTTTCATCGATTGCTTTCACTCTTAGCCGAGAGAGAGAAATAGTGAAGAAAAAAATCCCTACGCCAAACAATTTGAACTTGTCAAGGCTAATCAGTTTTCCTTTCATTTCAAACAGACATTTACAGACAACGACGTTGATGCATGGCCATGTCGAGTGCCACCAGACAACATCAGCATCAGCAACAACAGCAACAACACCATTGGCAACTCTTTGTCGCAATTATCAAAAAGCGCGCAAATTTTCACACGCAGCCTATCATGCCACATGCACTCATTGGCACTCACACTCACTCGCACTCGTATTCACACTCGTTGCCGGTCATCTAAGTTGTCCACACATTGGCACTAATTACGCCTCATTATAGTGACCAAAGTGTAACATGTTGTCAGCTTGGAGGACAACAGCAACACCAGCCATGACTCCTCGTCCCTCTCTCCGTTTCTCTCCTGCCAACTGGCAACTTCTCGCTGCTTAGACGCCGACACCAACACCAGCAACAACAAAACCAACAACAGCAACAACAACAGAAACAACGACAGCAAGACCGACAGCAACCCCATCAGCCCCGCTGACGACAAACGACAGTGACAACAACAGCGAGTGGCAGCAATTACAAGCTGCAACATGCAATTTGTGCCTGCAACATGTAGTCGCAGCTTGCTTACTCTTTAAGCACAACACTTAATGGGATAACTAGAGAAGAATGATAATGAAAACTTAAAGCGAACGTAAAGTAAAGGAAGGAATTTAGGCTTTAGCAAAGTTTCAGCAAATGTTGAAAATTTTGGAAGTTATAGAATTGAATTTAAGGTGAGCTCATTTCTTAATAAACATTGTAGACAAAATTATTATTATTATAAGTTATATACATATAATAAATTATTGCTGATTTATCAGAGATTTAATTTAAATTGTAAAGATAGAAACATTTCTTTGAATTTAAAAGCTTTCTGCTTAAATTAATCAAGTATTCGGTTGAATTTTTATTATGAGAATTTTACAATAAGAGTAACAGTAAAGCAATGCAGTCTTATTCTTAAGTATAACAAATTAATATACTGCAAAAGTTAGAAAATATACAGAAAGCTATATTTAGAATATTAATAAAGAATTACATTTAATATCAGCCAAAGCAACTAATACACCACATACAAAAAGAACCTAATAATAGATAAATTACTAAAACTGAATAAAATATATAATATTTCGTTTCAATTGAATTTATAGACAATATTGTAAAATAATTTATTGACGCAAAGTTCCATATTATTGAAGAAAGAAAATTGAGGAGAAAACTCTGTTATTTTATTTAGTGTTTATTAAAAATAAAATATGAATTTTTAAGCGTTGTTTCATTCTTTTTTGTATAAACCTAGATCAAGATAGAATATTTTCACCAAGCCATCGCTAAGTGCTGGGACTCCTCTTTGGTTGGAAGACAAAGGCGACTCGTGGCGCAAGCACACTTGCACATATACTCACACACACACACACACATACACTCAAGCACACACACACTCACACTTTAGGAGCACAGCAGATCTGAGGCAGGCATCTAAACACCTGACAGTTGTTGTCGAGTGTTGGCGCTATAATGTGGCCAAGCAGACAGTTGGTCCACGACGTTGTTGCCATTGTTGCCTGTCAGTGTTATTGTTGTTGTTGCTGTTGTTGTCTACGATGTCTGGTTAGCCATTTTTGGCAATGATGTGGCCAAGTCTAAGTCTAAAATCAGAAATCTAATTGAATTGAAAGTGCATACGCAACATTGCAACAGCAACAGCAAGAGTATCAACAACAAATTGTGGCAAGTGGCAAGCGAAGGTGCCAAGATGAGGAGCATAACAATTAAATGCTTCAGCTATTGTTGTTATTGTTTACAAAATGTCAATTGAGTGGCGAGTGGCAAGTGAAGAGAGGTTCTTCAATTAGCTCCAGCTATCGATTGTCATCTACAGTTTCCAAATGATGACACGATCATGATGATATTTTGTGGCTAAGACACAAAAGTCATTCAGTATCAATGACCAGATAAAGTGTGTGATACTCTCTCACTTGAATAAGTTTCGAATCGAAACCCAAATCACTTATGAAAATCGTTCAGCAGTTCGAGTGCCAACGAAAATCGCCGGCCAACTCTTGAGAAAACTAGCGGAGAGCGAACGAGAGAGGGAGAGAGAGGGAAGATCATAAGCTGATCGCAAAGACATTGCCTCGTTGCGCCTCGTTCAAAGTTCGTGTCAACATCATCAATTTTGATCAATATGTATTGCCCATGATGAGTACTCGCACTCACACTCACACCGATACTCAATGAAGTCTATCCACTTCCACTCCCACACAGCGTGCCTCTGGGGTCCATTTGGTGATCGTGGTGATCGGGTTCGTCTATCGATCGATCGATCGATCGGCATATAGTCGACAAAAATATGGTAAATTACAATTATTAGGCATGTGGCTTGTTTGTTTATTGATCGCCGTATTGAGGTTATGCACAACTAAATGATACATCGATCGACCGATCGATCGATCGCTCTATTCAAACGATCGCTGATCGTTGATCGCTCGGACACCAAAGTGAAAATCGCTGCACAGCGAACAACCAAGAGATGTATGAAAATTGCTGCCTAAATGGCCACGATCAGCAATCAGTTGAGCAGTTGATCAGTTGATCAGCGATCAGCAAATCACTGATCACTACTCAGCGATCACTTTCTTCTGGTGCACAAACCTGCTCGCTATTGGTGACAAGTGTCCCAATGTCCGTGCTCTCTGTGCTTGGATGCCTCTCTGGTTGACCGACTGTTGACCTAGCTGAAAGCAATTATCATCTTGAGATCATCGGTGCCAGTGAGCGATTCAAGTGCCTGTCCAAGTTCAAACTCTAGTTATAAGTGACGCCCTAAAGGCAAGGCAACAACAGCAACAACGATGCGCAGTCTAGGCATCGGCCAGGGGACGACCCTGTTTAAGTTTATAAAAACTCATTATAATGTCTTATAAATGCACTTGTATCAAGTGGGATTTCTTGATTGCCGTAGCTGTTGCTGTTGCTGTAGCTGTGGCTGTGGCTGTAGCCTTAGCTCTGCTCTTCTCTGCGCTGTGATCCGTTTTCTTGCTCTGCTCTTGGCCTTTTGCTTGTGTCTTTGCAGCTGCCTCATCTCTTTGTACTCCCTCACCCCCGCATCCACCTCCTCCCTTCTCCTTCTCCCTATCTCCTTCACATCGTTGCAACTGCAACTTGGCTCGAAGACTGGGGCTCCCATGCTCCTCTCGGCGTCATCGTCGACTTAGACACATAGTTCGCTCAAGATCATAACATGACCTTTTGACTGGCAGTGATTTTTACGCCCACGCGTATAAACCAGACCCAACAACAACAACAACAGCAACAACAACAACAATAAGAGTCGCCTCTTCGCTTAACTTTTGCTTTGGCTTTTTGTGGTTTATGTATGTTTATGGAAAATGGGTTATGAGATATTTCTTCCTTTTATCTTTTGGCCATTTCTATTTGACCATGGGAAATAAATTTCTGAGTCAGTTTTGTACTCTTTTCTAGTTGTTGTTTTTCATTCGTTGTCTTGCCTTTTTGTAGGTTGCTCCCTCTTAATCGAGTTGCATTCCTATAGCTTTTGTATATCTACGAAGGACGTTTCGCATTTTACACCTACGCTTATTGCAACTCCACAACAACAATGAAAAAAGGGGCTAAACTTCAGTCCAACTTTTGATCTACTTGACTATGTTTAAGAGGGGGAAAGATGGGGTTGACTTGTTGCTGCTACGCTTCAACAGAGACACATTTGCATAACTAACGAATATAGCATTCTGTTGAAAGATACAGTAGCTAACAAAATGCGGGTTAGTTTATTTAAATAAAAACCTATTAAAAATGAATTTTCTATAAAATTTATTGAAGTTCATGCATACAAAATGGCTAATATAAATTTAAAAGTTTTTTTCTGTTTTCTTTTATTAAAATGCAAATTTAGAGATAGCACATAAATTTGATTTTCAAATGGTAATATTCTAAATATTTGTAGTATACTAAAAATGTGACGTCATTTACATGTACTTATGAATGAATTTCACTTTGTTTTAATTTAAATGCACTTGCTAAGAGCAATTTTTAAATCGACATTCTTATAAAAATATTGTAAAATAATGGGCATTTTGTAATTCAATTATTTGTAACTGATTTCACACAAACTTGGTTGACAATCTGGCATATTTTCTATTCTATGGTATACTTTAAGTGTAATAGTATTTTGATATACCAAATATAGCCTATGGTATGATTTAGTTATTTTAATATAATTACTTGATACATTTTAAGAATAATATCGTGTTTTTTTTGGCTATTATTCAAAATGGGTAGCGAGTATCTCAAAGTCTAGCACATTCAACATTAGCTTTCTCACTCTTTATACTTGCATCTTCTCAATTAATGCACATATAAATAAGAAAATATTTATTTGTGTACCATATTTGTATACATTTGATAAATTATCTACATGAAATATTTATAAATGTATTTTCATAAAATCTACAATAATACTATGTTATTTATTATTTTTCAATTTTATTATTCTTATCGCTCAATTAATATTCACTTTACTGCGATTTTTTTTTTTCATTTAACAAGAGCATGCTGTTTACGACTTTAATAAGTGATTAAGCAGAATGTTCAATGTTCACAATTCTATTCATATTGACAACCAAATTGCCATGTTGCACACTGTAATCAATTGGAGCAAATAACTGGCCAATGCTCGAATATGGTTTTAATTTATGCAAATGCCTATTTGCATGGCCCGAAGAGAGACTATTTTTGGGCTAGCCGAACCCCTTCAGCTGGGGCGAGCACAGACAACAGTTAAAAAACAATTGGCAAGTGGCACGCGAATCGTTGTCTTCCTCGTCTCCTCCTTCCTCTCACCGAAGCAATTGCCACCCAACTGATAGCATTAACCCAGTGCGCGTGGAGTGCAAGGACTTTGGCCCCATGCGGCGGTGCTCAGTCCCCCAATTGTTTCATTGAGGAAGTTATTTGTTTACACGTGTTTCGGTTGTCAGGACAACGCGCCAGGTGCCAGGACATTCCAATGCAAAAGTCAGAAGCAAAATCGAATCGAATGTGGCGAGTTTGAAGGAATTTCATAGACTCTGTGTCTTACATTTAGTTTGGGAGTTTTCAGTTCAGTAGTTGCCTTAGCCTTGTGACGTGGTGGTGGAGCTTCAACGGAGCTTCTTGTCTTCTTGTGACGTCAACTCGTGGTGCAATGAACCGAGTGTAGACATGATTACGGGGCCGGAAGCAAGACAAACGCACAGGTTGTTGGACTTGAAGAAGCAGCAATGGGCTAAGGAACGAGGTGAGTAGACATCAATCCTCTGACTGCTGACCACTCCCTAAAGTCTCTTCCGCTCTTTAGAGGAAATCGCGCGCATGGATCAAATGTATCATCATCAGCACACTTCGTCCACATCGCACCACAAAATCGAACGCACCTCCATACGCACGTACTACTCGAATTTGGATCTCAGCCAGAGTTCCTCGACATCGAATCAAACCTCCAGCCACGCCTCCCGCCCACAGCCGCCACATGCAATGCAGCTGCTGGTGCGTCAACCTCAAGCAGGAGCACTCACTCCCAGCTATCGTCAGATGCAGCGACAACACAGCGAGGATTACATGAATCAGTTGGAGCGCTACATCGATGACTTCGATGGCGAGCTGGACGTGGCTGGTGATGCGGATTTCGAGGATGATGAGCTGCTCTATCGACGCCAGCGACGTGGCAGCTATGCGCCTGGTATGTCGGCCAGACAGTTGCCTCTTCAAGCCCCTGGACGCTACGTGGAGCTGGTGCCCACTTCGCTGCAGACGGCCAAGGGACGCATGCAACATCCGGGAGTGCAACAGCAGCAGCAGAGATTACGGAGTCCCAGTTTACCAACCTTGAGGCAGCGGGATTACGCGGGCAGACAACAACAGCAGCAGCAGCAGCAGCAGCAAAAGGCGGCCAATCAACTTGGCAACGTGAAGGGAGCAAACATTGATCCTGGCAACGGCAACGAGAATGGCAATCGATTAAACAACAACAATCCGGGCAATGGGAATCCCAATCAGGCCTCGGTTGTCGGTTGCCAGGAAGAGGACACTTCTGGCTATCTCAGCGATACGCCCAAGAACACGCACACTCCAGACATTTGGTATAACGACGCCGCCAGCCAAAATGGGAGCATTAGTGGCATGGGCAGCGCCAGCCAGGCGGACGAGAGTCTCCTCAGCGCTGCCATCGCCGGGCGACGTCTTCGACGATCGATACAGGGTGCTGCCACGCCCACGCCCACCCTCACGCCCAGCTGTGGGCCACAGCAGGCGTTGCAGGGCATGTTGCAAGCCCCCGCTCAGGCGCAGACTGGCAAGTGCAAACAGGCATTGAACCATGCATATGCCATTAAGGGACGACGTGTGCCAGGGCAGGGTCACGTCTATGAACCCCTCGCTGCCGACGGCTACCTCGCCGACGGGTGAGTTGACCAACTTTCGAATGTGTCAAGTGCCAACACTTGTGCGATAACATATCTAACTGTTGCCCTTAACAATTCACTGTTAACACAATTGATTAGTTGCCGAGTGTGCTTACGTTTTACAAGTCTATTTTGATTAGAGTACATTCGTGATACATTTATTTCTCTGTTGTGCATTTGTATATTAATTAATTAATAGTTAGTGAATTAATTTATCTATATATTATTGTATTTATTTATTTTCAGATTTTTTAATTATTTAATTTAATTTTCCATATATAATTTATCTATGTATTTTAGTATTTATTCATATCTGTAATTATTATTTATATAACTTTAATAATCCTTATGCATTTTGCTCTTTTACCGCGAGTACTTACATTTTACAAGTCTATTTTGATTAGAGTACATTCGTGATACATTTATTTCTCTGTTGTGCATTTGTATATTTATAGATTAATAGTTAAATAAGTAATTTATCTATATATTATTGTATTTATTTGTTTTCACATTTTTTTATTTACCTAATTTAATATTCCACTTAATTATTTTTATATATATTCATTTTTGAAATTATTATTTATATTTTAGCATTAACTTACATTTTACTTACATTTTACATCTCTGTTGTGCATTTGTATATTAATTGATTAATTAAGTAATTTATTTGTTTATTATTGTATTTATTTATTTTCACATTTTTGTATTAATTTAATTCAATATTCCATATATATTTTATATATGTATTTTTGTATTTATTCATTTTTCCAATTATTATTTATATTTTAACTTTAAGAATCCTTTCTGCATTTTGCCCTTTTATGGCGTGTGTTTAATTTTGCAAGTCAATTTTGATTTGAGTACATTCGTAATACATTTATTTCTCTGTCGTGCATTGGTATGTTAATTAATTAATAGTTAATTAAGTAATTTATCTATTTGTTATTGTATTTAATAATTTTCACATTTATATTTATTAAATTCATTAATACTCATTTTGCAATTTATCTATTTCTTTATGTATTTATTTATTATTTATTTATAGTGTAGAAAACATGTATGTATATTTTTTCATGCTGAATATATATATTTTTGTATTAATTAATTTCTATAGATTATTTTTATTATTAGTTCTGCTTTATTTTAACCTTCTTTAAATAATCTTTTAAGTCCTTATCTCTCTTTTAACTATTAAGCCAAAACCCAAGTAAACTTGCCGCTTAACTTATTATTGGTTTCTATTAAGTAATAAATTTACAAATTTTTATAACATATCATAATTTTTTATTTTTACTTTGTTGCATTTCGATAAATATTTATTTTTAGCATAGCAATGTTTATTAGCATTTTGAGAAAATGTGTGTACTCATAAACGTAACTCTCTAAAACAATTATTTTTAGGCATTTTACTAGTATGCTTATTCATCGTTTAGTATTCATAATATCTAATAAGTTTTGCATTTACTTTCATGATGCTGTTGTGCAAAATTCAATATTTTCGCTGAATTTTCAAATCTTTTTTAAGTTCATAGCATCTTCACATTTTTCACATTTTTAACTGGCTTACTGAGCAAACTTTAAAGTAATATTTTACAATCTGATTTCTCGATGTTGTTTAAATATTACAAATTGCAGGTCAACACTTTGAACTTTAACAAGCATATGTTACATAAAAATATATTTCGAGTGAAAACATAAAATTATATTTGGTATTCATAATTTAACCAAATATTTACTTCAAAGAAGACAAATATTTTGCAAATTCTTAGCCAGTATTAATCTTTTAATATGTTTTAAAGAACAATATTGAATTATTTTATTCATTTAATAGAAAAAAATGAGCTAATACTCTTTTCGAATAAATGTATGTCTATTAATTGTGGCCAATCAATTTTTTTACACTGAATTTTGTTCTCATCTAAACTTTGTGCTACATATATTTATTAATAGATTTGAATGAAAGTTTTTTGGTTCCTCAACAGTTTTCGCGTTTTTTGTTGTCTATAATAAATGTCAAAGTGTTTCTCAGCAATTGTTATTAAGCTTTAATCGTAATTGATTTGGCAAATATTTGTTTGTTCTAAATATAAGCATAGTAAAACTTGAATTGTGTATTGATCGATTGCTGTTGTTACAGTTGCTGCTATCTGGCGGCGCCGCCGAGTTCATCGAACATGAGTCTCAGCCGGGATGTGTCCACGTCAAACACATATCAGGTGCACATCAGCAACACCTCGGAGCACGGCGACTTCTATGTCCACGAGCAGCACGAGAGAGAGCGCGCCCGCTGGGCCAACTACAATGCACAGCAGCAGCAACATTCACAGCAGCAACATCAACAACAGCAGGTGGGAATGCCACCGGCTGGCTGGTTGAGTCGTGGCATGCACGATCTGAAGGACAGTGAGGATGATGTGCAGTCGGTGCAATCCTCGTCGACTTATTTACGTGGTCAGAATGCGCCACTCGATGCCCAGACGCTGGCCGAGCGCATGGACAAGCGACGCAAGGCGGCCGAGTATCACAATGCGATCAAGAAGCAGCTGCACGAACGGGAGCTGATACGTAAGTGGGAGCTGGAGCGGCATCGCCAGGAGGAACAACTCGAGGAGCAACGCATGCGACGGCAGAAGCAAATGGAGCAGGAGCGTCTGGAGTACGAGCGACGTCAACTACAAGAGCGCGAGGAGGTGCAGAAGAAGAAGCAGATGGTCATGCTGGATGCCATAGCAAAAGCCGAGGTGGCAGCCAAAATCGAGAAGCAAAAAAGCGTCTCAAACGTGTGCCACCGCTGGAGCAGGGACAAAGTCTGGAGCAGGCTGATAAGCCGGAGTTGCTGCAAGTGCTGTCCGTAGAAGAGGTGGGGGAAATAGAGGAGGAAGTGGGAGAGAGTGAGAAGCCAGACTGTTCACATACGCCACGAGCAGCGCCGCCGCCACAACCAGCAGCAACAGCAGCAACAACAATAGCAGCAGCACCCGCTCCATCAGTTGTCACCGAGGAGAAAGTGTTGATTGGCACTCCGATTAATCTGCGACGCACCATCACCAAACCCATCAAGCAGCCAGCAACTGATGCAAGTACTGAGGAGAAGGAGAATCTGGCACTGCTGATGCAGCCGGCAACATTGATACCGCTGCCCGTGACCAGCGACATTTTTGGCCTGCAGAATGCGATTGGCAATCTGCAGATTGCCACTTACTTCATGCAACAGCCACAGGCACCGATGAAGCCGCCTACAACGGGAGCTCACATGGAGCAGAGCTATTCGAAGGCGACGATGACACAGCGCACGGATACCTCCATCTGCACTGAGGATGGCTACCAGGCGGAGAAGGAGGAAGAGGACGAGGAGCCGCTGCACACGGCGCGGTCAGCTCTACAGACTGCCAGCGGTTGCTTCTCGCCCGACTCTCTTGAAGTAGACATAGCGCCAGTGGTCGCTGAGCAGGATAAGCTGGCGTTGATGCCGCTCAAGACACCGCTGCAAGAGACAGCCACTGGAGTTGGTGGCTGCTCCTCTGCAAGCAGGCAGCGAAGTGGCAGCCAGACGGATGTGGAAACACAAACGGAGTTGCCACTGAACTGTGATCTTTGTCTGTTCCACGACAACTTCTACAAGGTGCTGCTGAAGCGTGAGGTGTCCACGACGACGACAACACAAACCTCAAAGACGCAGACGCAGCCGGCTAAGGAGTCCACGGCGGAAAAGGATCACGAGACGACGACCACAACAACAACGACTACGACAACAACTTTTAAGGCGAAGAGCAAGGATAAGGAGAAGGAGAAGAACAAGCGGAATCTGGGCAAAGAGAAGGATGCCAACAAAATGGATGATCGACCTAAGTGGGGCGTAAATCGACCTGTTGTCCAGTATGTCAAGGCCAGCGATCGCGATCCTTTCTGTCTGCGCAAGAAGAAAAATCACGTGGCCATTGCAAAGCCGCCACGCTCTCAATCCATGGATTCACGCCTGGACACGGTTGTTGTGCTGCCTGAGGATCAGTTGGGTCATGGCGACACTATCATCACAGGCGCCCAGCACGAGGATGAGGAGGAGGGTTTCCTACTCAAGGCACGCAACGTCTGCACCGAAATATTGCCGATTAAAACGGATGAAAAGGGTCGCATATTCCTCAACTTTAGAGAGGCGAGTGCGATTATGAACGAGGACGAGATCAAGGACAAGCTGCGGCAGAAGTACTTCAACTTTGGCCGCATCCTTCCCAGACGCAGCTGGGCCTCGGCTACGCAACACGGTCTGCCTTACAGTGTGACCGCAGCCACAGCAACTGCTCCGCCAGCCACAATTGCAACTGTCGGCGATCTGGCGGATGATTGAAACTATCTCTGCAAACTAAACTAAACACAAACTAACCAACTCTCATGTGCACAGACCAACAACTAATAGCAAGACTAAGTTCTACTTTGTAAAATTATATTCTCGTAATATTAATAAAAATTTTTGAATAGATTTGCAAAAAAAAAAAAATGAGTTGTCCATTCATATAGAGATGATTATTTATCATTTGATTCAAAGGAGGTAAAAGTGTCATTAAAATAGAAATAATATGAAATCAATTGAAAATAATTTAATTTCATTCAAAACGGAAAGAAAGGAAAATTGCATATTATAAACTATTGATTAAGAGAGTTTATAAAGCATTATAAACAGCATTTCCAGAAAAATATATTCAGATAACGATAATTATTGGATCTGTTGATCATTAAAGATGATTCGACTATGAAGAAAGCGATTTAGCTTGTTAGCTATGACCCTAAAATCTTAAGAGTCAATTCATAACTTTGCTGCCTTGAAGATTCATTTTCATTTGAATTTCCTTGACTGACAAACATTTTTCTACCACAAATCATCAACAGTTAAGATTATACTAAAATGATTGATTTAATCTTAGAACATAAAATCGAGTTCAACTAGCTTTATTTTATTTTCTTGAGGATTCCCACAGTTCCTCAAAAATGATTGTGTAGTAATTTTTGCAGCACCTTGTCGAATCAATTACCAAGGCAATTTCAAGTTCAAGGCGAGCCGGAGCTTTTCCCAAGGAAATTCGAGAGCTTTGTTGGTGTTGTCATATGTAGTTGTAGTTGTTGCTGTGGTTGTTGCCATTGGTTTTGTTTCTGTGGGCAGCTTAGCAACGTCTATTAGCAACAATGTTGCCACGTTAATGCTGAAAGCTACAAATCACAAAGATGTTGCCTTATTGTTCATGGTGAGTTAGCTCCTGCCTCCTGCTCTCCCCTCCTCATCGAATGTCCAGGCAATCGCAATACCAATCCCACTATAGTTGGTGCTGAAACTGAAGCTGAAGCTGGAGCTGTTTGTGTTACACTTTCACAGAACTCAAAATGTCGTATTTCACGCAGTTTTACGAGCGTTCGCGTAAATTTATGCGAAAAATCGTAAATAATACGTCGAAGTCCATAGTCTATGGACCATATAGGGTACCATATATGGTAGGTAGATACATATATATCCAAATTGAATGCTGCTGTGGGGCGTAACTCTGCCAGCCCGAACAGAGTTACCAAGTGGGCGCTGCATATTTCTGTTAATTAACGCACTTTGTGCGTTGTGTAACTATGAGATACTTTTTTTTGCAGCTCTGTTGCTGACTTGGTCTTAACTTAAGGCCTCGAGTCGCCGTCTTGTTAACAATTGTCTGTCCGACTGTTAAGCGAAAAACAGTCTTATAACAATGCAACTGTTCAAGAATTAATAGCGTGTGCTTGTGCAAGTTCTCTACACTCTGCGAAAAATCTTGCAAGAACATTCTACACTAATATGGGAGTACATAAATGATTTTATTATGTATGAAATCTACACTTAAAAAAAAATACATAACAAATTCATAAAATAAACATTAATAAAATGTATAGAATTCAACAACCATTAGTTTCAGAAGTCAAAATATGAAATATCTTAAAACTGGTTTTAAAAATGATTACAAATGAACTTAATATAATAAATAATTAAATAATAAAGTATTCAAAAAAATGTAAAACTTATTTTTGTTATAGATATAAAAAAGTATATCTTATATGTATATTTTGGCACTTATTTTCGATTTGTATAATAAATATTGCAATAGCCTTTTTGCATATTTAAGTTATTCTTTAAATAAGAGTAATGTTCTGATAATATAAATAGAATGTTGTCTTCTGTTTGTGATATTTGTATATTATTATTCGCTATATATAATATAATATAATATTATAAAACGTTTGAAGCCGTTGCAAGCATTTTCCTTAGTAAACAAAATTGAGAGTCAGACTTGTTATAAAACATATGAGGTAAAATTTAACATTTCTTAAATTTTTAATTCCCTAAGCTTCTAAACGTCCTTTAGGCATTCTAGGTAAGATTTTTTTTTTAGTGTACTTAGCCGAAATGGAACCAAGGTGTTGCCAGCGAAACAAGTTCAATGCCTCAATGCCTCGAACCCTATTAAAATCGACCTTAGCTGCATTTTGGCCCATTCCTATGCCTTTTTGGCCAAACAAAGCCCAAGATAATAGACTTGAAAAAAAAAAGTTCTCATTCGTGTTCTAGTTTCGGTGGCAATTGCATGTTGCAAGTTGTAAAGTTGCCACTGATTCCGAGTCAGAGCCAGAGTCAGAGGCCTCGCCTAGTCCAATGTCACAAATAAATGGAAGTGTGTGTGATTGTATGGCAATTGTTTGTTTTGGACTCCTAGTTTTAGGTAGCCTTGAAAACGTATGCCAAAATCAAAACACCTTTTGACTGTATGTGATTAATGAATACACTCGTGCTGCGTTCGAGTAGCATTAGAAATTCATAAGCATCGAGACGAGAAGAGACCTAACTTATAAGGTTTCTAACCCGTTCAACAAACTGCACTCGACATTAGGCATTCGATATTTTCAAAAACATTTTGTCTCCTTTCGGTCGACTGAACCACAATGAGAGTGACAGGCCGAACCCAAAACAATGGCATAATTAATGACAATGCGGTGACATAATCAATAGAATGAGAACGAGAACGAGTGCGAGCACCTCGATTACTTCTGAAGTGGTCGATCTGCGAAATGGGAAACCCAAGAAAACTGCCTAATTTAAGTGTTTTCTTTTTCAGTTTCTTTTTTTTTTTTTGCATGATTAATGATTAATCCAAAGATGATCGCTGCACGGTAGTTCAAGTAGTTGCACATTTTGCCAACTGTTTTCTAATTGTTTAGTTCAAGAAATTTTTTGCAGTTGTTTTGACAACATGCAGCCTTCCTCGAGACTGTTGCGATCTGTTACTCATTTGTCATTTTGAAAGGATCCAACGACAGCTGTCAGGCAACGGAAAACTCTAAAACTGGAAACACTGAAAAAACTCTCTGGCATTTTTCTCTATTGTTTTAATATGCAGACTGCATATCTAGCTTGATATTTTGTTTTTTTTTGTTTCTTCAGTTAGTTTTCTTTCACTCGTCGAAGTTGTTTTTGTAGTTTTTTGATGGCCTCAGCCCACCTAGCGCAGTTCCCGAGCGGAAATCACATACGACACAACATAAAGCATAAAATGCATGCACCGATCAATGAATGTCCATAAATTTTGTAACTTTGTTATTGGTTTTTTTTTTTTTTTTTTGTTGGTTTTGGTTATGCTATGCTCTTATGGTTTATGGGTAATTTATGAATGTCTCGCTTATCATGTGAGCTGAATAATTCAAATTGCATTTTATGAGTTTTCCTCTTCATTTTATAATCTTTATATTGCATTTAATCAATCAATTTGTAACATGCTCGTCTGGCTATTGACCTCCACAAGGAAGTACAGCAAAAAAAAAAACTTGGACTTATTTTTATATCTTCTTTCTGTATTGCATCTGCAGGGATTGCAGCTGTTCGTTATGGGCACACTTGATTAATTCCATAAAAGGATTAGAAGTGTCAGCCGCTATTAGATAACTTCCGTAAATAATCTAGATATCCCACCAATGAAGACATCAGTTCAGTTCATTTCAGTTGAGTTCAGGCGTGTCAAATGCTGAGCAGGAAATTGACATTTATCACAGGCCACATACGCTCCATAGAATATCGCTTGAGTTCTATTCTCTCTTCTCTCTCGCTCGGTTTTTTATTCGCGCACACGTCGTTGGCATTGTCCTGCGACAATATCCTGTTCCCGTTTCAATTGCCCTCCCCTAGCTGGCTGGCTGGCTGACTGCGATTCGAGCCAGTCGTCATCATTATCATAATTAATGTGACTTAATCAAGAATAATGTACGGCAAGTTTTGTCGCTCTAATCAAGTTGTTAGCAATGAAGAAAAAGGCAAAACGAAATAAGAATAAGAATACTTTTCGACTACAACCCTTTGAGAATGCGGTCAACCGCATTTGAATTGTCTAAGGATCAACTTGAATTCCTTGGGGTTGAAGGTCAGAATCAAATCTATTTGCATATCACTATAAAAACAATGAAATGTCCTGCAAAAAGATTTATGTAGCAAAACGGCAATAAAATTGCTTTTAAAAAATTGAAAAACCAAAAAAGTAGTTTATGACTTTGAGAATATTTCGCCCAAGGGAGTTCAGCAATATCCTGCTGGCTCTCAGCTCCTGGTTTGCTGTCTTCAGGCTGCTGTCTCCTAGCTGCTGTCTGTTGTCTCATGCCTTCTGCTCATTATGCGCACATTGTTGTGGTCGCAGTTGACATTCGCATGAAACGAGGCGAGTGTGTGTGTCTTGTGTGTGTGTGCGATCTTTATCAGATTGTTTTGTTGTATGGCATATCTGAGTACCAGGAACTAGAGAGACATCATCCGTATTATTTGCCCACAACTACTGTGTGAGTTCTATTCTCTTTTTTTGTACAAAACTGATCGCACATGTTGACACATTAATGTCCTTCGTATGTGCGTGAGGCAGTTGGCTGATTCTAATCAGCGTTACTAACAGGAATCGTGTCGAACCCTCTACAATCGACTCATGCATTAATTTACAATCAGCACGATTAATACGATTGTTATGGTTGATGCGGGATCCGGGATCCGATCGGGACTAAGTTGCGCACTTCCTCGATCGATGCGTGCGATAAGCTGTCCAGAGGTGTGAAAGGACTTTGATTGAATTTCGATTGTTACCGGTAGCAACTGTACCAACAAATGTGTTTCGTATCTTGGCTCCCTCTTAATTGGCGGGCGGACTCAGCTGCTCAGTTTTGAGGCATAAACAGATCATAACAATTGTTAGAGAACTGGCGTCTGGCATCGAACAGCAATTTATCATTTGAGCAACAAGACCTCAAACTGCGTCTGGCCAAAAGAAACTCCGAGAGAGACAATACAGGACCCAGTTTCTTTTGTATTCACCTCTCACTCCTCTCTCCATTCTCTCTTGCTCGCTTCTCTCTCTGACTCACAGTTATCGCTGTCATATAAACATCAGAAAAAAAAAGAACCTGGAAAAAATAAAACTAAAATTTTTATTTAGATGAGTTTCGTTTCCCAGCTCTCAGCCTGAGAATGTGCTCTTGACTTTTTTTTTATTGGTGTCCTTATTTCCAACTGTGCCATGTTATTGATTATAAATACAGAACATCCATATATGATGATATTCTTTCGTTTTCTTCGAGGGTTTCTTTAGGTTTTTGTGTTGTGTTTGTTACGTGTTTCCACATTTTGCCCCGGGGCGTTAATAAAAAATGAATTAGTGCATCAGGATTTCAGGTACTCTCATTCTGGCTTTGACTCTGGCTTAGCACAGATCTCAGCAATGATTTATTATCAATCGTAAATTGCCGTTGAGTAACGGCCAAATGGCATCAAAAGAGTGTAGATTTTATAGATCGATAAAAATATACACAAAGGAGAGCTAACTCAAATGTCTTCAAATGCCTTTTCCTCAAATTGCTTTCTTTGCCAGTCAAAAGTCGCAAGTTTTTCCATTCTCAAAGTTATTTTTTTCTTTTTAGACACTTGGTTGACTTGGTCACTTAGCACAGTTTAGTCCAAATCAAAATATTGGTATTTGTTGTTATTGTTTCTGTTTTTTGTTTTATGTGTCGAAACCAAATTTTAATAATGTTAATTTGCTGCGCGTTTCATGGGAGCTGAGATTTATGGCTACATCTCGGTTTCGCTGTAATTATAAGCAACACTCTGGCGTAAGGTGTGCCGCACACACACTATAGTACACACACACACACACACAGACACTCAATATACTTTCTAGCACAGCCTGTGGTCCAGTGATCAGAGCGTTTGTCCAAGCAAGAAGGCGTTAATTATTTGATATGGGGCTTAGTTCATACTAAATATGGATGTCTAATGGGTCAACGAAGAGACTGAGAATAGAATGAGGAAGAGGAAATAATATGTTTAATAAGAAATCTGAAATCTGGGGGAAAAAAGAAACCACAAGATTTACATTTTGATTTAAGGGGAACAAAAATTAATAAATTTTGAAAAATATTTAAAATGTGCTAATTGAAAATTATCTTTAAAAATATATGATTAGGTTACTCTAAATAGTACACTGAAAAAAATACCTCTTTATAAAATCAAGAACATTCGTCTTAAAAATTGTGTTCTGAATATTAGACAACTTTAAGAACAAATTCGTTAAACTAAGAAATTAGACTGGAAAATGTCAAACTCTCAAAAAAGACAAAAAATACTTGATTTGTGTTACAAAATTCTGCAATTCATCGAAATTCCAATAACTGAATATGCTAAATGAAATAATAAAAGAAATAGTAAAATATAATGAAATATTTGTTTGATCTTATAGTAAGATTTTTGGTCTATCATATCAATATGACGCATTTTTTTGACGCATTTTTTGAGCAAAATTTTTAGAGCTAATACCAAATCCTGATTTAATAACTTTTTTTTTTACGTATGCTAGTATTATTATAAATTTAATGCAAAATTTAAATGAATACTTCAAAATATAATGAATAATCATATTAACCTCAGAACATGCTCTAAGATTTTGTACACTCTTACTTTTATACATTCTTAATTATGTTATTATTTTATTTTAGCGAACTCAATTAAATTCATATAATATATTTTTCTTTTGTAGACTTTTCGTAGTTGTCCTCCACAATAGAGATAACTTAAATTGTATTCAGCTAGTAGACTGATCATAACACTGTATTCTATTTTCGAACAGTTCAACTTTCACACTAATTCCATTTGTATTATGTTCTGCTATCGCCTTGACCACATCTAAATTGAACTAGTTCTAACTTTAACGAGACATGTTTTGTCTCAAGCACCAAAAAGAGTCTTCTTAGCTGCTCTGATCTTTATTTATAACTGCAGATTAGAGTTGGCTTCATTTTACATACAATTTCCATGTTCTGGGGCCTTTGATGGCTTGCCTTATTGAGCTGTTAACTGAAAGTGGGCAAATGCTGAGTTGAGTTAAGGTGAGCTTGGTTGGTCCATCAATTTCCTGACTCATGCTTAACACGCTGTTAAAGTATGTCAACTGACAAACTCACTTTCTGTTCTTTTTGTTTTTAGAGTTGGTTTTTATTCGTTGTTTGTTTTTGTTAATTTCAATGAAAATGACTTAACACTAACCCAATGACCCAATAGACAAGTTCTTTACAAAACTTAACTTTACATAGAATTTATGTATGCTGTGTGTGTGTATGTGTGTGTGTGTTTGGTGTTTTTGTTGTGCACAATCGTCTGCGGGGTAATTATAACGCTAAATCAGCCAAGCCACGACCATTGTTCAGGCACAGAATCTTAAGATATGCGCACTTAGATAAACCTCTAGTCGCGCAGTACAATGGCAACAACTAGCAACTAGCAACAACAGCAAGCAGAACGTGCATTATAATTATTTTCATAATAAACTTGACAGAATTATAGTTTTTAGCAATTAAATATAAACAGACAACAGCAACAGCAACAAAAAACTGGCAACAATTATGTGAATACGAGTAGAATAAAGCAGCGTCTTGGACCCGGTAAGACCTGCTTCTCTAGACACTGCTGCATCCACCAAAAAAAATGCTGCAAAAAATAGAAATTATTTAGCAAAAAAATACAGAAAAACAAAATAAATATGCTTAATTCTAAATGTGCAAACTGTGATGCTGTTGCTGCTTTTGCTGCCAGCCATCATCTCAAGGCTAAAGTTTAAAGAACATGTTCATGCCGTTGCGTTTCGTTTCGTTTCGTTCGCCGCCTGTCAATATTGACGATGATCCGACTGAGGCATCTCTTGATGCTTGATGCCTTGGTTCCTCAGCTGTTGTTGGACTGTGACTGCTGCGATTTGTGACTCTGCTCGTCAACTCGTTGAATCGTCGTCGTCTCCGCTGCCGTCGCCGCTGATCACCTCCTCGCCGCATAATTAATGACTAACATTCGGCCCAGGCGTAGTCAGTCAAACTCGCGCTTCATCTAATGTTCAAAAATTTCTATGTGTGATTGATAACCCACAAATGATGCAAACCTGCTTCGACTTGTTCGCTTTTCGTGTTTTGCTTTTTTTCTTCTCCCCCTCGCTCTCTCTCTTTAGCTACCCTCGTATTTATCTTGATACCCTGGCCAAGGGGTAACACAATTTTCGCACTATATGCGCAACAACATTATCCTGAAAAGAACACACTCAAAATTATTAATATTTGAGTCAAAATGAAACACGTGTTAAAGTATAAAAGTATTTCCTATACTTTTGTTATGTTTTAAATTAAAAATGTCATTTGGTAAATGAAAAGTTCTTAATCGAATAACAAAACTTTTTACATAATAGTTTGTGCTTAAGACAATATAATGTTTAATGATTTCTTATAATATATAAAATAATATCTTAAATATTTCTGCTTAAGAATTAGGAATAATTTTTGGCTTTGATATTTTTTCGCAATCATATTTTAATATATAATATGTAAGAATATATATAATATATATATATATATATATTTATAAATAAAATCTTTTTTCCTTTAATATTTTGATTATATTTATTTGTAATTTGGAATATTCGTTTGTAATTGTATAATATTTTAAATAATTGTATTTACAATTTTGGTACACATTTTTAATTTCATTTTTAATTTGTTTTAAATTATATTTTTTATTTGTTGCTATTGCAATTTAAACTAAATATCTATGAAATTAATTGATCTCTGTTATATTCTTTCCACCTCTTCTAAGAGTACGTAATTTATTTTCAATTAGCTTTATATTTTAACGGTACAACAGCAAGTGAGTGTATTTCATCTGCGGCCATTCGACACAGCAATTACTAGTCTTCTTTTTCATGTCCGGGGTGTGCAGGAGTGGCTAGTGCTTAGAGAATCAATCAATAAAACGAGTACAGCTTGCAAAATTATTCAAATTTTCGCCCAAGTCAGGTTGTCAGGTTGCAGAAGGCAGCCACAACATGTGGAGAGGGAGGAGACAGCAGCAGAGGCAGACGCTGAGGCAGCCAGAGCGACAAGTGCATCCATGAAACAAAAGACTTAAATAGGCAACAAACAGGCTTGGTGGGAATCAAATATATTTGTGTGGTCTTCTTTTATTTTTCACTGCTGTCGTTGTTTGTTGCTGTTGTTGTTGTTGATGCTGCTGTTGTTTTTGGTACATTTTTGTTCGTTTTAATTAACAGCTTTACAGCACTACGGTTTCAACGGTGAAACTTTGGGGCGTCCCGTCCCATCCCAGCTACACCGCCCATTAACATAAGACGTTCGATCGATTTGCTTCCTATATTTCCCCTTCGATCCGATCCGTCGCCTAACCCCGTCCGATATACTATATGGCCGCAATAAATGCACAGTGAAAATTAACACGCTTTTCAGTTCACGCTCACCATCGGTGTATGTGTGTGTTTGTGTGTGAATGTTTGAAGAGTCGCATTGGATACTCATCCATCCATCCATCCATTCATCCAACTTTCTGAGACCTACCGCGGTGCTGTTGGTTTGTCATACGAAATATGCAAATGCAGCTCAGTTTTTTTGTTTGTCAATTTTATAATATTTTACGGGTGTTAACTTTATGCGGAAATGTTATAAACGTTTTATGCTTGTGTCAACTAATAATTGCCTCCACATAATTCCCAATGCTCCGTGAAGATTACACATTTTTAGAGGCTGAATTCAACTCGTCTGTCCGTCTAGTCGAAACTCATTTACGAGCATTCATTTATTTAGTTCCATTTATTTAAAGTATTTGACGCATATTTGTTAAATGCTTCAGAAAAGGTCACTCGTATTTGGAATATTTGATTTTAATCTTAGATGCTATAATACGTTTATTTAGTCAAAGCTAAAATGCGCCTTAAAAAAATAGAATATTTTTTGAAAATTGGATTATGTTTTCGCTCAAGACTTTTAAAATTTTATTTTAAATTTGTGCTCAATACATTATTTATAGATTGTCTTTAAAAGATCTTTTGGCAACACCTATCTTGAGTGAAGTTTCTTCTATACAAATCCTCTTTTCAAAGACAAAACACAGCCCATATTTAGTTTAGCAAATTTCACCCTCTTAAATTTCTTCTTTCTTTTCCTAAATTTCTCCTTCTCGCATACTTCGCATATAAACTACACTCTCCTGTCCATCCATTCTTTTTGCCAACAATTGCGCAATTTCTCATGTTTTCAGCAAAACAATTTTGACATTTAATTGCCCCGAGTTTTGCCCTCCTTCGAGATGAATTCATAGCAATTGCCTCCCTTTATACTTATAATTTGTCTGCTTTTGTGCTAATTTCTGTGATATATTTATGGCATTCTGCGGTTAGGTAATGGCCACCGGGTTTAACTGTTAACTGTTCACTGTTCCCTGACGCTGTCCCAGTTTCTGGCCTTGCCCTTTTTGCTCTACGTCGAGGACGTAAGGAACTTGCCTCTCCGCTCCTGACAATGTTGCACACACATTGTTGGCATTGTTTCGCGCATTTGTCAAGAGTCAAAATATTTATTGAGTTCAACTGGTTTGTGGTCAGTTTTTGGCAAACGAATTGGGTCTGTGTCTGGGTCTCTGAATGTCTGACAGGGTCTTAGCCCTACCCACAGATATGCAGATACGGATACGGATGAGACGACGTGTGCCAAAAAAAATTATGCGAATCGCTCTGATAAATGGTATGAACGTAAAATTTTGTCGCTTTTCGCTGATCTAGATAAATGCATTTGAATTTGCATGTTTTATTAAGAAATTTATTAACACAAACTCGCACACACACACACATACATTTTTATATTTGTGTGTTCAGTCCAAGTCCAAGAGCAATTCACAGGCCAAGACGAAGTCCATGTCCAAGGCTCGTTCTGTTTGGTATTTCAACCTTTTCATTGTCTCGCTCGCCTCGTTCGTTATAAATTATGCACTTAAGTTGAGGGTGTTTTCATTATATGGATAAAGTTCGATGCTGACTCCGCTGCTGCTGCTTCTGCTGCTGTAGCTGCAAAGCGCAACGTTTTGGCATTTTTTGATACTCTAACTCAAAAGGTGCATCTAAATTTTGAACTAAGTTGCAAGCCAAGCTAAGGAAATATTTTGTTTACTAAAAAACTAGATGACGCATCTATTTGTTAATACATTTTGGAATTCTTTACCTTACAAATTAATAGATTGCATACCAGTTTGAGCAATAAATATTATGTGTATTAGTACCACATATGCTTCATCAATATTCTTTTAATATTCATAATTAGTCTTAGAAAGAAATAAAACCCAATTTCAATCTTCATTATGAAAAATAGGTCTAATTGTTGAAGCATTGAATAATTTTTCTATTTCATAATTATTAATAATAATATATTGGAAATAATATATCCAATAATATGACAAATATTGAATATAATTTTTGTTTAAAATAACTTTTGTATAGAAAAATAAATTGCAGTATTGCACAAACAAATATTCCTTAATTCGGTTTCTCTTTACTATCAAAACCTATTAAAAATAATTATATTAAAAACATAAAAAATTGTCTGTAATATAGAAAATAATATCAAAGAATAAAATTCATCATTTTAATCTATAATTTTATATTATATTTTATGTAGAGTAAAAGAAATAAATAAAGATATCTTTATTCTTTTGTTTTAAATTGCAAAATCTATTGCAATAAACAATTAACTAAAAGTAAAATGTAATATATTTTTTTCTATTATTTTGTAAATTTTTTATAAATTTTGTATATATAGTATTTTTGTTTTTTATGTAGAGTATACTATTTGAATCATTCGCGTGTTATTTAATTTCTACAGTTGTATTTTGCTCTCGTCGTGTGGTTATTTTGTGAACTCTGTCTGTCTGTTCTTCATTTTTCAACGCCTGGGATGGTCCAGGGTCTCATCTGTGTCTCCGTTCGTCGTTCGTCGGTCGTCGCCGCCCGCCCGCTGTGAGAGTGACACTGACACTTGAGTAGATGTTTTGCGGTTGATAAAATCAAGAGCAAACAAGGCAAAAGGCACACACTGTATGGAACTAAAGTTGAAACTGGAATTGGAATTGCTGCCCAGTTCTTTTTACTTGTTTCTCTCTCTGTGTTGGTTTTGTGTGGGGAACTCTCTGACACAGCGAGGTCCTTTCGCCGCCGATTTTTTTACTAATGGTGTGACAAATTTTAAACAAGTAATTTCTGCATGTTGTTTATGAGCATCGCATCGCATCGATCTGTGTGTGTGTGCTCTCAACGGGAGAGGAAATACACTTACGTACGCTGTGTATGATGATGCTGCGATTCAACTTTGTTCAACTGAAGTTCATAATAAAATTTATGAGCAATGCCAGAGACTGAGAGAGAGAAGAAAATATCTGTTGGGGCGTTAATTTCAACAGAAATTTACCTTGCGATGAGTCGATTATTGAACTCTGTTTAAAAATCTATAACAACTCATCAGGTTTACGATAGTTGCCATCGTCTGAGAGATGCTTATCGCTTGACAATATAACGCTTCATTATTGTAAATCATAATTTCTCGTTCAAGCCACAGACGCCACATGCTGTTGGCTCCACTTGACTTGTCTGTCTCTATGGCTGTCTGTCCATCCATCTGTCTGTGGACCACACTCTAAACTATGCTAAGATATTGTTTGAACGGCGCTGGGCTGACAATGAGTGTGTGGGCCAGTTAAGTTTTCTCTTTAGACATTAATGCGGCCATTTACTACATATTATATTATATTATAGCGCCAGGCCAAGGAAATTTAATTCCAAATTTTGTTTTCAGCTAAGAACTAGCTCTGCACACAGCTCTAACCACAGCTTGAGATACACTCACTGTCTTTTGTATCTACAAGATGCCAATCAGCACTGCTGCTGCTGTTGCTGTTGCTGTTGCTGCTGTGGTTGCTGCAGCTCGTTACCTCCAAAGTTGTCTCATTTTGAGTCTCCAACTCCAACTACGATTCCGATTCGGACTCCGACTCAGATTCAGTTTCAGATTCAGTTTGTGTGGAACGTTTGCGTCGTCGACATTGACGACTTTGTTGATAATTTTGATTTTATTATGTTAATAAAATGTTATGGTTTAAAATGTTCAACTCAGTCAGTCAGTCAGGTTGGTTGCACGTTGCACGTTGCAGCTGTGGTGCCACATGGGTTCTCGCTCTTATGTCGTCTGCGCCTCATAACTCATTAGTGACAATATCTCCACTGTGTGGGTTAACTGATTTCGATAATTTTCATGTTCTCAGTTCTTAGTTCTCTTTCTCAGTCTCAGTCTCTTTGTTAATTGGATTAAATATCTGTTCGAACAATTTTGCAGTAGCCTCCAGCATCAACAACAACTTCAAGTTCTCTCTACCGAAGATCTCGAAATATGCACATTGATTTGAATCGCTGCCGAGTTTTCTGATTCCAATTCTTGGCCATTTCAGTTTTGTCAGTTTTCAGTTTTTGTCCCCTTTCGATTTTAATAGCCATGTTCTCTCGATGGCGCTGTGTTCGCTGTCATGTTAATAGCATTCGTAATATGCGTTTTAATTAGTCTCAACGATTTGTGGGGGGTCTGATCATAAAAATAATCGTGCCTCTGGCTCCGCCTGTTTCCCAGCCGATTAATCAGCTGCATTTCGATTATGCGGCTCAATGGGACGTTTTTCCATCCACTTGATTATCAATCGATTGTGGTTTCGTTTAAATGATGGGCCATTGCTCTTCATAGCAGGGCAACTTCTTAGGAACTAGGTGTTAAGATTCCATTTATTAAGCTGACTAGACATAATCATTTTACATTGTGTGTTTTCTTGAATATATGTAGATGGTAAGTTTCTTTTAAAAATAAATATATTTATAGAAGAATTTTATTACAATTGTTTTTATTAAATTAAATTTATTCAATAAAATTAAGACAAATATAAGTAGAGCAACTTATTTAGAACTACGCGTTACGATTCCATTTATTAAACAGACTCGACAGCCTTATTTACATTGTGCATATTGTGAAATACAGATCGTGAATGGTTTTTAAAATTTAATATTTTTGAAAATAAATATGAATTAATTCAGAGCTTGGGATTGATATAAAAAATGCCAAACTAATTTAAAATTGGTGAAGACTTATATTCTACAAATTAAAGAAAATTATAATACGGGATGTTATTTGGAACTATGTTTTAAGATTCCATTTATCAAGCAGACTAGACAAAAGTATTTACATTGTTTTTGGTAATATGAATAGATTTATAATCAAGACTACTCCAACTTGAATCATTTAGTCATAAATAAGCATATTGAGAGGAACAGTCTACAATATATTTATTTTATTTAATATAGATTATAAATCTCTTTTGAAAATTGATTATTTTAAAATGTATATTTAAGCAATAAGAATAAAAATTGTACCCATAGAATACCATACATATTCCACATTTTGTCTCAAATCAAGACTTTTATGCTACAAATTAAATTAGTAATAACTTGCTACTGTGCTTAAATGCTAAATCAGTTTATAACCGTGCCTAATAATATGAGGTTAAAAGAGCTTAAACTATAAGAACTTACCCAGATTGCGAAATGTGTTGTGGAATTTAATGTTATTTGCTTAACCCACTGATTTGTCTTAAAATCGAAAACCTCCCACTCCAACTTCAAGGTAAGCATCGAAATCGAACTCTGCTCCAAAAAAAAAGTGAACAACAACAAAAATCGCAGAAACTTAAACATAATGCAATTACTTAAAACTGTACCATGGCCTGGCCTGGTGCTCAGATCAGAGTAGAGCGAAGGCGAAGGCGCACAGTTAAAGCAGGACACGCCCACTGGGACGGCGGTTACAGCAAAAGGTCGGACTTGGTCTCGGAGTTGTTCTTGTTGTTGTTGTTGGATGCGCCCTGGACTGGAGGAGACTGAAACAAAAATCTCTCTCTTAATGTAGATCATCTTGCGGCGCTGAGACGCTGAGCCGCCGATCGATTGATGCACTGAGGAGAGCTGGGCTATGTCTAAAGGGGAGTGTGGTGGAGGGGAGAGGAGAGGGAAGGGGAGCCATGTGAAATGCATGAATTGCGGCAAAAAGGCCAAAATTAAGTGTATTTTGCTGCAATAAAAACAGCAACAACAAATTGAATGCTTCGCTTTGCACTCGAGCCAAAAAAACAACAAAAACATCCAAAAACGAATACAACAAAAAGTGGGTGGAATAATGGGCGGCTATGCGAATTTGCTCAGTGCATGATTATAGCGTAGATTACAAAAACAACATCAACAACAACAACAGCAGCAACAACAACAACAGCGTACTCCACGTCTGAGACCCAAACTTGGTCAGTCTCTCGCACCTTCCCCCCTTCACTCATCTCTCCTTATTCTCTTGCAGCGCCTGCGCCTCTTGCCTGCTGTCTTCTGTCTGTGCTGTCTTTGCTCTTTGCTTGTGCTCTGTGCCTGTCCGCCTGGGTCGACTCAATATTCATAGAGGTCGTCGTGTCGCGGTTACATGAGAGATGCTGTCCGAGATCAGTGTGTTGGCCTCACTCTCTGCCCCTTTCGTGGCCACCTCTCACTCATATGCTAAGAGAATTATAACACACTCTGGCGCAGCGAACTCCAAGTATTCCTCAACTCTGTGCTTTATAATTGCTTTGTAACCTTTTCGCTTCACTCGGACAGACACGCATCCCAGTGGAAAGTACACTGCACTGATGCAACTGGGTCTTTGCTTTCCAAATTGAATTGTATTCGTAAAAGTACTTGATAAAATTTAAATGAATGGAATTTGAAGTGAGTGATTGTTATGTTATTGACAAAGTCTCATAAAATATTATAAATGTGTATTTACTTATTATAAAATTTGCAATTTAAAAATTTTCTGATATTCAAGTATTTTCATGAGACGGAAAATTTGATTTAAAAAATTATTGATATTATCTATAATATTAAAAATGTGGATTTGCTTGTTATAGTATTGGTTAAAATTTTTAAATATTTTTATATTACTTGATCCCATTCTAGATTATATTAAATTGGAATACATTACACATTTAAATTTTTTCTTAATATTTTGTAATACGAGTAAGAATATTAATTATTAAAGTTAATTAAGTGTTGTTTTTTTTATTATATAAAATCGAAATTATTGTATTATGTGCTTAAAAAAATAAAAAATAAATACCACAACTTTTTTTCCTTTTTTTTATTGAATATTGTTTTTATTTAATTGATTTTTTTAGCAAGAGCTTATCCCAACCGTTTATAATAGTTATGCTACAATATCAATGTAAAATTTAATTTTCAAAATAACAATTCAGTTTTTATGTATACAAATAAGGATTTATATCTTTTAGATTTAAAAATTTTTCGTATGTATTATTCTTGCTCAGTAAGTGATTAAGAGTTCATTAATTTGATTTGATGACAACAAATTAAAATGAAATCAAATTAAAAATATATAAAAATAAAATTGATATCTAAAAAGAGCATTTCACAACTGCATTTGATTTGTGAACTCAATTGAGATTAAGCACGCTCACGCACGCCGCAAATGTTGTGGCAGTCGACGTTAACGTTAACGTTAACGTGGCCATCACAATTGGCCAAGTTCCATGTGCCGTCGCACTCTCTTTTGTATGCAATGTAGTACAAATTAATTGCTGCTTTACACGCGTTCGCCAGCGAAATCATTCATCTGCAGCCAACACATGCAAGTACAACACGTTGCACTGCGAGAAATTCACGAGTGTTAAATTGAAAGTGAACAAACGTGGCTGCAACTATGAGACGAAAGAGAATTTCTTGCTGTGTGCTTTACTATTACAATTTGGCCACAGACTGAGGAGACTTTTCGACTTGGAGCAGCAAGCAGCGAGCAGCGAGCAGCGACTGCTGTCTGATCAAGACATTATCGATATGTTTTACGTAGTCGGAGTCGCAGATGAGCAGCGACGGGGCAAAGATGGGAGAAGGAATGGTAGACGAAGCTCTCCCAGGAGAGAAATCCAATTAGCTGCGCTTGTGGCGGCGGCGTCGGCAACTGAGCTCTGGGAGACATGCAAAGGACTAGACCAGACCAGAGACCAGAGAGATCCCAAATGGGGGGCTGGACTGATGCTACATGCTACGGCTTAAGCCAAAAGCTTAAAGAATTCAATTGTTGAACTACGCTCTGTAGGCTGGCAGCCGGGGCTGGACCCGGGGCACAGACTCGCAGCCACCAAACAACTGAATAACAACAACAACAGCAACAACAACAAAACTAAGAAAAGAGATTTAATCGTTGCGGCAGCCTCTGAAAGAGCCAAAGCCAAAGGAAAAAGGAAAAACACCGCCACAGAGTCTCTTGACTCGACTTCGCTTGAGCCGAGGCGCAAAATTATAATTGCAAATTTTGTGTGCTACAACACAAACACACACATAAACATTGCAATAGAGCTAGTGAGAGTGTGGCAAGCGTGATAAGGCAACCACCAAACCAACTGATAGCCAAGAGAACTTGGCCAAGAGTTGTGGCTGAAGCGGGAGATGAAGCTGTGGCACGCAGTCCACTTAATTGCACAGCGAACGATGTGACATTAATGCCGACGCTTTGCATTCATTTTGGGGGCATAATGAGGTTCAGCAATGCCACAAGCCAAAAGGTCAGCAGCACACACCAAGTTCACGTTTATGCGTGATGTCTTCAGTTTAACTGGGCGGAGGCGATTGGCGAATAAGTCACTCAACTTGATTTAGGCTTTTCATACCTGATTTTGAAATAAATTGAATTTATTTATTACAACAACTTTGTAACATTTTATGTTGATAAAACACTTTCACTTAGACTTGGTAGTAGTAAAAGAACTTATCGTTATGTTTGTTAGAAATATTGAAATATCAGAATTAAATAAACATAATTTGATACTAAACACCATCAAAACAATATTATGTCATGACTTTTGAACTTATTTCACTAAATATAGAAATATACCTTTTTCTTGCATTGTATTATATTATATTTAATAATGTTGTCTTGTGAAATTTTCATTTTTTTTAAATAATGTGACATACAATCAAAAGAAAACTAATAACTCCTGGAAACAAATTAATTCTGCAGCTATAATATGTAAATATGTTTTTTCCAAATTAGCAAAAGCAAATAGAAGGTGATTTACTATTTTGGAAAAACATCTTTTGTTAAGACATTATGATAAACATCTATAAAAACGTTTTAATTTACAATATATTAGTAGGACTTAATTCTGAAATACTATGCAATAATATCTACATGCGTGCAAATAAAACCAAGTCATGATAATAAATGTATTTCTCAACAAAATATATTCTGAGCTTTTGATATGTTTAAATGTACATTATGTGATCTGTTGTCTCAAATTATTTGTTCTACTTTATTAAATGGTAAAAAGAAGTTTTAGTTTCAGCTGTCCATGTATGATCGTGATATCAGAGCAGCGCATAAACTGCAAATGCGGGTGAACGATCGCAATGAGCATAATAATCGCAACGTTTGCATCTTCTTTTCCAGCTGGACAACACACAAGTACATACAAAGCACAGCACACATTACTCGGGATAAGCTCGACGACATCTATCAAAGTCAAAATAGAGCGCAGAAATCTTTCTGCACATTCCACACTCCGCTTCCCCATCTCTGCCTCTCAGTCTCTGGGGCAGCTGGATCAACATGCAAATTGGCTGAAACAGAGCAGTCAACAGGCAGCAAGCAGAATGCAGCATGCAGCCGAAGAGGCAGGCCACAGGCACAGTTTGTTGTGGCTGCATTGTGGCATGTTGCATGTGTTGACTTAAGTGCCACACAATTTACTACACTTTTGGCATGACAAACGCATGGCGAACGCATTGAAGTAGCCAAAACAGTCAAACTGGCTAACAAGAGCAGGCCAAGTACACCAAGTACACACACACCAAGCCAAGACACCGAAGGCCACAACAGCCATGGGAAAAGAGCCAGAAGTTGTTGTTGCTGATGCGTCCGTCGCCTGCCGCTCAAACTTGTAAAGAATTGCAGCAATTTTCTTCTTGTTAAGCAAACGTCACAAGCAAGCCGCCCGCAATTGCTGCATAGGAAAAGGATTGGAAACAGCTTTTGTCCCTGCCTCGCTCTGGAGTCTCTTTTGTGGTTGTTGTTGTTGCTGTTGTTGTAGAGAAGACACATTTCGATCACTGTCAAGCTGCCCTCGACGCGGTGTCAATATTTTGTGAATTTACGCAGGCTAGAAACGACGACGGCGAAACACAAACTAGTGAAGCTGAAGACAATGAGATACTCCGCAGAGAGGAACAAATTTAAATAAAATATAAAAAGTAGTATAATTTATATAGAAAATAAAGCCTCGAAAGTGGCTGTCCATAAAATAAAATGTTGTTTGAAAAATTTCTGAATTTATTTAAAATTAAATATTTTTAATGAGCAATGCCATTTCAGTCACCATTAAATATTGAAGAAGCAATTACTATTAGTATTATTAGTTTTACTATTATTATTATACTATTAGTACTGTTATATTCTTCGTTATCATTGTAAGGAGATCACTCAATTTGCTAAAAAATATTGTTAAATAATAATATTCTCGAAATTATTTTAATTAATTTTAATCGGTCCATGGCGGGAACGTTAGCAGACATTTATACTTTTAATAATTTTCTCAATTGACTGTCATCTTCAATATTATAAATTCAAAAATATTCCAATATTGAAATTTTAGATTTTCTTCTTTATTTAACTCGGGAAGACAAAATCCTCGATACTTTACTTATCCTCGTATGAAATATATTTTAACAGTATTTAATTCTAGTGAAGTTCTAGTAATGTTAATTTTACAATATATCTAATCTTGTCATACTATTTCAACATTATATATATATTAATATATATATATATATGGCTAATGATATTATGTTGTATCTGGGAGAGCTGAATACAATATCGACTTAAATAGTTTATAAATTTAAATATATGTATATTCAAATTCTCACACTTTTCAGTTTAACATTTAATTATGACTTTACATTGTAATTGATTTACCTTGGGCTCAACAATTGAACTCTCAATTGTTCCATTTAATTCCATCGATTGCGAAAACCTTACTCTGGCTTACGTTCTGTACTGCTAACAAGCCTTTAAGTACAGGGTATTAGAAGCTAGAGAAACATGTGGCTGTCGCCTACCGCCTGCTTGACATTTGTTCTTTATGGGCAGCACTCGGTTTGCAGTCCGTTGGCCAAGGAGACATTCGCTGCGGGTTGTTTTTGTTTTATTCTTTGTATTTTGCGTGTCTCAAATTTGCATATAATAAGCCGCATCAATAGCGAAACACGTTTCCACTGAGATTTTTCTCGTACTCGGACAGCCGTCGGGCCATATAAAGCCAGAGAGTGTGTGAGTGCAGAGAGAAAGAGTTAGAGTTGAAGTTAGAGAGAAGAAGAGAAAGAGAAGAAGAGACAGGAGAGAGTCCGCTGTCACCTGTCAATCCGTAGAGTCAGAGACAGACTTAAATTCCAGCGATATGTCTCATTTTCATTTGATTTGGCTTTTGGCTGGCAGCTTAACGTAAAAGTCAAGACCAATGCCAAAAACCATTTGGGGCCCGAAAACGCATCGCAAGCGATGTTTTGGCATAATTGAGGGAGATGAAGGTGGATAGGAGAGAGATGGGAAGAGAGAGAGAGGAGAGACCGCACGTTGACCCAATTCATAATCATGCTTAAACGCCGTCTCTGAACTTTCAACTTGCTCTTGGGGCATGTGGCATGCCGCATAATGCAGATAATCATGTTAATAACAATGGTAATGATGATTAGGCCTCGCTCTCTGGACCTCAAAATGCTGCGAATGCGCATGCGAATACTCAACTTGATGCTGAGACCGATGCTGTGGCTAAAGCTGTGGCTGTTGCTGATGCTGATGATGGTAGCCTTTCACCGCCACATGAACCTGCCGTTCCTCTTGTTGCTGTTGTTGTTGTCCTCGTGTGTCCGCTCCGCGCTCAGAGCAAACATAATTTTCACAATCAGCCGAAATCTCGCTCGCTCGTTCGTTCGATTTGTTCGCTCGCTCACTCGCTAGCCAAATCTTTTTACCTTCGACTTCTTTTGACTTGAGATCTGACTTTGACTCTTCTGACTCTTCTTTTTGTTCTTGTTGTTGTTGTTGTTGTTGGCGCTTTCACATGACTCATAACAAGCCAAAAGCATTTTGTAAGCAACGCTTAAAATGCAAAAGCAAAGCAGAAGCAGCTTCAACACCAACAAGAGCAGCAACAACAATAACAACAAATACATATCGAAATCGCGTTCGCCAAATAAAAAGTGTTTTTAATATGTAATACGAATATTAAATGCACTCACTGTTGTTTAAATAAAAAACTTTAAAGTCATTTTCACTCATTGAATTCGCTTATCAGATGTATTCATTTCCTGCTTTCAATTAATAAGCTCATCGATTTATAAATACTTGATTTATATATGAGAAATTGGTTTAAAATATATTTTGAATGGGCTATAAAATGAAATATTCAACAAGCATTTAATTGAATGAGTTCAGTTTGCAAATTTTAATAATATACAAATGTGTTTCTTAACAATGATTTTAATTACGAAAATTTGTATATTAATGTTTGTTGATATTACGAAAATGCGTGTAAAAATATTTGGAAGTACTTATTATGCGTATTAAAGTTCATATTGTGTATATATATATTGTATATATTGTGCATATTGTGAGTTTTAGTATTCTTTATGTTATATTAAGCGTATTGTGTGTGTTATTCCATATAAATATATTCATCTTTAATATACTGCATTGAATTACTGATTTTTAAATATTATCTGTTTACTATATTTTTCATTTTTTAAATACTACATTCAATTACAGATTTCCAAAATATTTTTTAATTCATTTATTCTTCATTTTTAATATTGTGCATTAAATTACTGGATTTTAAATATTTTCCTTTTAGTCTATCTTCATTTGTTAGATAATGCTTTTGATTACCGATTTTTTAAATATATTCTTTTTATTATATTCTTAACAATACTAACATAATTTAGCTATGCAAAAATACTCATAGTCATTTCGCTTAACTTCGTAAACGTTGCAAATGCAAACAACTGTTGCTAATACCCTGCATAATGCTGCCAGAGCAACGAATCACAACAAAAAAAAGGAGAAAAATTCTGAATAATTCGTGATCTACAGGCGCAAAAAGAGGGTCACGTTGTTGGCTGCTGTTGCTGGTTGCTTGGGTAGGAAGATGTGGACGCTGACGATGACGATGCGCTGTTGCTGTTGCTGTTGGCCCTGGCCAAAAAGAGAGCCCAAGCCACGTATGAGAAGAGTCTCAGCATTTGATGTCCAGTGGGAGCACAGTGTCCGGTCCGTCTGTCCAAGCGCACGCTGCACTGCAAACACGATTTCAAAATATTTCGCATAAATAAGTTAGTGTAACACACGAGACCTGAGACCAAAAAAACAAAAAAAAAAAAAAAAGCCAAAAGCAGACCCCAGCCCAAAGCAAAGAGCGAAGCGTTGATCACACGTTCACATTATTTGATGATCGCACGATATGAAAAAAAGCTAAAGGAGCGAGAAAAAGAAACTGTTAAGGAAAGCAAAAAGCTGTTTGCCCAATATTTCCATACACCCCATAGCCCAACGTGGCCATGATCGTGATAATCCATTATTAATGCCAATCAGCATATAAAAACAACAGCAACAACAGCAACAGCATCGACAACAACAGCAACAACTTTGAACAGTAGCTTCCCATAGAGATTATGATCGTGGCGCCCATTTCCTGTGGCACAAACACAACGAACCACCGAGAGAATCACCAAACCAGCGAACCACTGAACCACCCATCCACCCAGCAGCCGCTCTCTACATTGACATGAGCAATTCGTAAGTTTGTCGCCTGCTTCAACGATGACAAAATTTGCATGCAACCCAGTTGCAAGCTCACTTGGTGGTCTGCTACATTGCGGTTGTTGTCATTATGGGGTTGCAGTTGCAGTTGCAGCAAATGCTGTGGCTATGGCTGTGGAAGTTGCAGTTGCAGGACCTCCCACATGCACGACGATTGTTTTGTTGCGGTTTACACTGCTACCGTTTGCCACAGTTGCCTCGGCAGTTGCCAGTTGCCAGTTGCCAGTTGCTTCATCATCATCTCTGCACTGGAAAAAAAAAAATCGCTATAAAATCCATATTTTGGTCTTAAACAAAGAACTTTGATTAAAAAGTGCAAGAACATTAAAATCTTAATGTTAGGAAACACATCTTCATTTGAAGAACATTTGATTTAAGACCCAAGTTTTTATTATTAAGAGGGATAAACTTTATAGTTTTAAATTCAAAAATCCCATTATGAGATCAAAAATGTAAGAACTAATTTCTTATTATATGTTCAAAAAAAGAATTTTCATTATATGTATTTTGCTTTTGCTCTCTAATTTTTATTTATTATTCTATTTTATTATTTAATTAACACATTCAATCAGGTCTTCAGTTGTGTGTTATGTGAATCATATTCTAACATACTTACGAAATATTCGACCAGCATTTAAATCTCACTTTTAAACTTCGCGTTTAAGCTTAATAAGAACTTTATAGGAATTTCATGGAATGAACATAATATTGTTAGCTAAATGTGGTGATTATTGAGAATTTCGCATTTTTCACACTAATGTTCTTAATTTTAAGAATTTGTTTTTAATGTGTTCTTACCCAAACTAATGTTCTTGATTTCAAAAACTGTTTTTTTTTTCCAGTGTGCCTAAAACTTGCACTGAGTCTGCAGCACGTCCTCTGACTGCACTTTTGGTCTCATAATTGTACGAAATTTAGTTCGCATGCCCTTGCGGTCGCCTTTGGCAACAACTCTCGAGGCAAGGTGGCAAGGCAGGGAGGCAGCCAGCCTTTTGTTTTCCTCCTCTCGTTGCCTTAACGGGCAGAACAATAAATGTTTTCGTTTCGTTTCGGCGGTTGCTACTGCTACGTTTTGGGGCATTCAAATGTGGCAGCAACTTTCGCGAAATGAAAACTTCAATTTTTTATCGAGTGCATTGCTCATAATTACAAAAGTCCCCCCCAAAAAAAGCAGCACAGTAGTTGCCACAGTCTGCACAGCACGTTGTTGCTTGTTGTTGGTGGTTTGCCAGACTCTTGCTTTGGGCCAGTTTAACTCTCCTGCACTCGATATTCAATTTTGCATTTTACAACAAATGCGTGCCTTACCATATTTAGTTGGCGTGCAAAAATAAGCCAGCAACCGTGGCGAAGGAGGGGACAAGTTGCTGCTGCTGCAACTCGTGCATTGTGCTTATCATTTACATAGCTTAGCATTTTGATGACCCAACCATTTGTGCTACAGCGTAGCACATAGAGCGCTGCTCTGCACTGTGGCTAGCTGCAACATCAACAGCGGCAGCAAAAAAATTAATTTCAAATTAAATTTATGGCGCCGCAACGTCAGAAAAGGAAAGCGTCGCCTTCTGCCTTCAGTCTTCCATGTGAACTGTTGGCCACCGCAACGACAACAGCAACAACAACACCAACAGCAACAACAGCCTGGCTGTGATTTATAACTGTTTGGCCCAAAAGCTAACCCCCTCGTAAAAGTTCAGCGCAGAGAGTGAAGAAGCTGCTGATGCTGTTGCAACTGCCACGCATTTGTGACCACTCATCAACTGGCGGCAGCTATAAATGTCCAGTGAAACCATCAACCATCAGCCACCACAGAAAGATGCATACTCAGAGCAAGTGAGATGGAAAGAGAGAGAGAGAGACCTTTGTATTATGGTCACTTTGTTGCCGTTGCTCTTAATCGTTTTGGAATTGCTTTATTAATAGAACAATTGTCGGAATTAAAGGCCACACCACAACAACAGCGACAACGACAGCGACAACGACAGAGCATCACTATTTTCCTGCACGTTTTTTTTCGTGTTTTCCTTTTATTTTAATTTCATTTTTGCCGTTGTCATAAATGCCCCAAACGCTGGGCCAATGACATTGACACAGTGCAACGCCATGCCACGATGGGTCGATCGATTGGCAAAGAATGCAACAAAAAGTTGTATTAAAGCGAGTATAAATAAATAAATACAAAAATTAAATATTAAATAAAATGAATATATACTTATCATAAAGATGAAAGTAATCGTAAGTGAATTAAATAAATAATAAGAATAAAGTAGAGATAAATAAATGCAAAATTAAAATATTAAACAGTATGTATTTATTATCAAGATGGATTTTTATCTTAGATGAATAAAATATATAAATAGTTTAATACCAATTCTATGATTCTATGTGTGAACATTTCTTAAAAAATATTCTGATTCTATTTGATATTATTCCAGTTATATTCTTAAATATACAATTATTTCTTAGTGCTCGAATTAAAACAAATATTCAATAAATGAAGTTTTTAAATTTGTAATTTCTTTGATAAAAATATTGAGATTGAAAAGCAACTTTTGAAGCTGATTATTAAGTAATTTTATACTTTACTACAAATATTTCTGTCTTTGTTTTTACTCGCTTTTTAATGTGTATACATAATTTATTATTTCTCTTATTTGTTAGTCACATTTGTGTAAGGATTCCAGGGTATTGGAGCTGCTGTTGTTGCCGCTGTAAATATGCTCAACTGACATGTTTAATGCTCTTAAAACTCTCGAGCTTGCAACTCAGCATGACACTTGATGCCTGATGCTTTAAGTGAATAATTGCCACACAAAAAAAGAAGCAAGCAAGAGGCAAGGGGCAAGAGGCAAGAGAAACAATGCTAAGTTACACACATGGGGGCAAAACAAATGATGGCCAGCAATGATGACCAGCCGTTAAAGGCCAGGCAACAAACCAGGCCAGATTCAGGCCCAGATATGAGGCAGCAATTAGACCGAAGGGGTCGGGGGGAAGAGGAGAGGAGAAGGCAAAAGAAGAGAAGAGAAGAGATGGAGTGAAGTGCGTGGCGGTGAGCTTGCAACATATTTAACACTCCCTTTTAATATCGCGAACTAGAAAAACGCAGTCGACGCATTGTCGCCGCTGCTGCATTTTGTTGGTTGGTGGTCATTTGCCTCGGGGTGACGATGTTGCAACATGCCTGTTTACCAGTTTGCCTGCCTGCCGCATGCCGCATGCTGCCGCTTAAGTGATTTGTTCAGCTTTCCCAAGGGAGAGCAGCAGGAGAAACGGCGACTTCATTAATATGTATGCTGGCCATCGTCCAGCTGTCTGCTTCTGTCGCAATGTGGCAATGTGGGCTCTGACTGCGTTTTGCGAAGTGCAAACTGTTTAATTGCGGAATAATTGTTTTGCACACATAACCTCGCACCGTTGCAAATGGACCTGGCCAACGTGCCATAAAAAGCATATTAAGTGCGAATTAATGACCACAAAAGGCTTTGGTAAGCCAGGCCACCGCTCACTTCTGACCAGGCCCGAACTGCAGCTCAAACTGAAGCTCAAGTTGTGGCAAAAAAGCGGAGCACACTCACACACACACACACACACACACACACTGAGATTTGCTTGTGGTTTCCTTCTGTAACTCACTCCAACTGGTCGATTAAGTCCCCTCTCTCTGCCAAGACCATTCGCCACTTAAGTACAGTCATTTAATTAGTCTTTAGTTTTAATGTATTTGTATTACAATTTATTAGCACTTACTGCTACTCAACAGAACTCAGATCACGGCATAATATCATGGCCAAGTGCCATTACCACTCTCATCCACAAAGGCCAGCATGGCGACAAATATATGCAAGCTATTCGAGATGTTAACTTCTTCAGCAGAAAGAACTAAGCTTCTTAAGAGTCCAACTTAAACCCAACTTAGAGACAATCTTTCACTTTGTATGATATTTTAGATTGTTGCAAATTTTGAGATTAATACTCAAGGTATTACAGTATAGCAGCAGGAAAAAGACGGAAGAAAAGTTAAGAAATTATTTACTGAATAAAATAATAAATATTATGAAGAGTATAAATTTTCAGTACATAAAATTTTATGTTATTAAAAGGAACAAATAAGAAAGTTGCTGTTAATTTCCTTGACTGTAAGATACCCGCTACCTTTTGTGATTAAATAATAAACAGTGCGGTATTAATTTTGAAATATACCTATTTATTCGGTATAAAAAATACTAAATGTATTAAATGTATTCTAAAGTTTTTTTTTGTGTATTTTGATATAGTATTACATCAAAAAATATCATAGAGTCACAAATATACTAAAGCAGCTAAGACCCGTAGAAAATTGGCGTGTTTCCCCATACAAAAGCATTTCTTTAATATATAAAAATATATGTCAAATTTAGAAAATTAAAACAAGAAATGGATCAGTTATAAGTGTATTACATTAACTTCGATTTAAACTAAGGCATGTCATAGTAAATTTATTATTAATACCTTTAATATTATATATGTTGTAGATAGAATAAAATTAATTTTTAAAAGAATATATATCTAATAAGTAAAATAATATATTTTGATGATTACTCTACAACGCCTTGTCGCATATTAAACAGTTTCAGTATAATGATAGAAAAAATATTTTAGAAATAATATCATATAATTTATTTAATTAGTGAACTAAAAAATATAATTTATACAAAAAAAAATAATAATGCATTAAAGGAAGCAATAATGAATAATCAATACACTAATTTTTTCCATTTATTTTTATTTTAATTTAAAATAAGACAAATTATACCAAATGTATTTATCAATATAAATATTAGATAAATAAAAAACTATTTCGTAAAAAAAAGTAATATAAATTATTTAAAGAAAATACAGAATATAAATATTTCAATAATTCGTTCAGTTTTCGATTCGTTTTTACTTAGTTTCAAGCTATGCCACTTTATAGCAAAAGTATTAATCAAATTTATATTTAGTTTCATTATTTAACGTTAACAACTTCCATTTTGTATGGCAGTATTAATTTGGAAATCGCTTCGCAGACTCGAAAACTAGTTTACTTGAAACCGTTTCAAAAATTCAAAGCTCTACTTTAGATTAATCTATCTTTTATCAGCAATTTTCAGGTGTTCGAGCGTAGAGCATCCGTTATGTTTCGGACACTGACATAATTATCTCTATGAAAACAATCGGTAAGTGCCATAAACATTTGTTAATCTATGCTCAAAACTACCATGGACTACTATAATATACACGTATATACTTAAGATGAGTGTGTTGTTTTGTTTTGTTTTTTGTTGGGTTTTTGTTTCAATTGAGAGAGAGACAAGATCTCTGGGCAAAGTTATCGAGCAGGTTTGTTCATTTGCGGCATGCATATTTATTAAATCGTGTTGTATTCCGAAATCCCAATAGGGTTGTTGTATGGCATTTCTTTAAACGATATCAATTCAAATCGTTGGCTTATTGACTCGTAACAGCTTTTTCTCGAGCGATTCAAAGGCGAGCTTGTTATTTTTTCTATAACAAATTCTTGCATTAATTTCAAATCAATTTTCTTCACAGCTAAAGGCTCTTGCTTATCTCTCCTACAGATAGAGTAAGACAGAGCGAGACAGCGAGAGCGAGAGAGGAAAACCGAAACAAAAAAAGACAACAGAAAACTGCTCCGAAACGAACAAATTTTCGTGGAGCGCGTTGGCTAAACAAAAGAACTTCATTGTTTCATCGCGACTGTAAAAGAGATTTATGCGTCCAAGTGAAATCATTTATCATGCTTAATTAAAATTGAAATGTTTAGCTGGATGACTTCTTCTCCATCTCCATCTCCATCTCCATCTCCATTTCCATCTCCGCTCCGTTGTCTTCTTCGGCTTGGTTTCGGCTCCCAATGGGGGGAGCCAAGCCTTCCTAATGCCTAACATTTTCCTTCTACACCTTTTCGTATTATTTGTTGACACATTGTTACACAAAATGCATTTAACCGGTTTTTACCTCCTATTATTTATTATTGCTTTCCGATCTCCCTCTCTGTCTCTCACTCTCTCTACTCCTCAACTGATTTCATTGTTTCCTTATACCTTTAAAAATATATCTTGTATATTTAGCGGTGCGTTTCCAATGCAAAGCGGCCGTTTATCTTTTAATTGTAACAGTCTGTGGCTGTCATAAATCGTTTGACAATACTCTTGAATATATTAGCATTATCTCCCATGATATCTGCTGAGATTAGCATCATAAAAGGATCGGCAATGTTGCATCTCTTAGTTAGTTCGTTCTCCCCCTCTTTCCTTTTACATCACAGTAGCATTGATGGCATTGTTCTATTCAATTCCAGACAATTTAGAACTAGTTCTCACCTAGTAACTATTTCAATAGCAAACTCATTAGTTCAATAGTGAAAAAAACTCAAACAATTACATCACTTTTAACGCTATAATTTTTCGTATTTTTAATGTGAATCCTCATCGCTTAACACCTGTTTTCATGGAATTCGAAGCAGCGAAGCAAAAATTACTCAATTACTCATTAAATCAATCAGCGAAAAAAATATCTATTCATTTACAATGTAGATCGATTGTGGCAATTCAATAGAAATTTGTCTTGACATTAGGCTATAGTTAAGCAATTACACATTGAACCCATTTCCATTTTAATAAAATGCCAGAGTGATTGAAAACGATTGTAACTATAATATTTGCACATTATTTACAAAATACCCCGTCGATGGGAAAGCAATCAAATGGGTTGTTAGAACTCTATAGAAAGAAATAAAAAACTATATTTAAATATTGAACGGTTTTTCTATTATGAATTTATTTTATGAATTTTATTATCTACTTTATTAACCAACTCTTCTTTAATAACTGCTGCTGTGTTTTAAGAGCCTTTTAAGGAGTAGGTAACTGGCAGTCGACAAACATTTGACTAATTCAATATCTATTGTAGTTATTAGCTATTGTTTGGTTGCTGTTGTTGTACAAGGTGTGTTACTGTCAAGCTTCAGTTATTACGAGTACACACTCACACACACACTAACACTTACGTATATGGAGGGGCGACTCTCCAAGTTGGCAAGTTAAAGTTCAATGATGTCATTACGACTAATTCACACCTATGTTTGAATTCTGAGTATGCACAATCGCAAATACGTTTCGATTCGTTTCGTTTACTTTTTTGCGCGCGCGATCGAAATCTAAATAAATTTAGCATTTATTAATTTATATGTATGTATACTTTACTGACTTATGTCTGTTTAAACTGTGCGCCCATCCCGTGGCGTTTAATAACTTTATTTGTCAAAACGAAATTGCTGCTGCCTTTCCGTTTATACTTCATATTTTTTGCGAACGTTGAACGCCGCCTAACGAGGCGCAGAATGTCGACCACCCGTTGCGATAAAGAATTTCAGTTAATTGATTGCATATAGCCAAGTTTATATATTTATTAATGCTTATTGGTAGCTGGTTTTAACAAACGCCAATCAGTTTTTTGTGACTGTTAAATAAAATATGAGTTCTACGCAAGTTTGTTGCCTAAGTCTTTTGTTTTTTCTCGCGACGCCGTCAAAATGTCAACGAATTCTTTGGTTCAACTTATGCTAAATCAGTTCAAAACCGATTGTAACAACTACAAGTGTTGTGGGGAAGGGACATGGAGCTAAAGGTTTAGTTGTTGTCTTTGGAAATTAGCACCCGAAAAAAAAGTTAATTTAAATCAATGCGCAATCTCTTGTTGGCCACCGCTCAACTCGTGCGTTGCTGAAACAAATGCCAATATGTGTGACCCCCTCCTCTTCCTTTCATCTTGTCTTTGCCTCCCTCACTCCCTTCCTTTAGCTTGTTTGTTGGGCTCCAAAAAGTGTTAAGTATACCTTTTGGGATGTTTGGTTGGTCGCAGCGCGCTCAATGGGTTGTTGTTCGGCCTGTTTGGTTAGGCAATCAGTTGTTGATAATTTTTGTTGTTAGTGTCAATTGTTGTGTGTTGTGTGTGTTGTATTGTCTGCTCCGTTGTGTTGTGTGTGATCATTTAGACAATTCATCGATAAAAGCGCGCAACAAGCGTATCGAATGTGCTCAGAGACTTACTTAAATGGCTTCCATTTGCTTTTCCCCCGCCTCGCCACTCCGCATTGTTTTCCTTTGGGGCTTGTCGGCTCTTGCGATTGCATTTTAATTATGTCGAATTGGTAACCTGGCATTTGTTGATCGTTTCATTTAGCATTTGGGTGAAAAGCTTTTTAGTCTCTCGAATCGCAATTTTTGTTCGTTTTTTGTAGGCTGTGTGGTCCTCTTCGGTTCGTATGTGAATTATTTCCCATGATCCATCCATCATCATTGATGCCATTCGCGGCGACCTCAAGTCAGCATTCAATCATTATTCAGCTCTTTTACACCACCCACAATATAACACAAGCTATCTGCACTAACAATACCAACAACAACAACAACAACAAGTCCGAGCAATGTAAGGCCAATCAAGACAACTTGGTCAATGGCTATAATTGCCTGGCATGGCCTGCTCGCTGTCTGTCTCCGTGTCCGTGTCCGTGTCCGTCTTCGTGTCTCAGAGCCTCTGTCTCTGGTACAAATGCCTTGACTGGAATTTTCGTTTTCATTTGTGCAACAAACAATAAAAACGTGATTAAAGATGCTATGCAAAGTGCTATATCAATTGAATAGGTCGCTTATTAATATAGCAAGAGGTATATTAATTGTCAGACTACTTTTGCAACACCTAAGAATTGAAATAGTAGATACAAGTTTGCATTTTAACAGCTCAATCCAAAGTTTCCAATTAAAATATAAATTATATGAAGAAAATTATTTTGTTCTATAAGTTTTCTATTATTAATATTTATAATAATGCCTTTTTCGATTTTTTTTTAATATAATTTCAATTTATCCACAAAATTATATTATAAAGATTTGATATGTTTTCAATAGTCTTTATAAATACACCTTGTAACTTTATTTGTAGTCTACTTTATTAAAATAATTTTTAAATAATTATACTACACAGATTTCAAATATCTTTAATAAAATTTAAAATTATTTTGCGTTTCAATATACCAACTGCTAGTCTTGTTGAAAATGATACCTTGCTTTAGTTTCTTTTTCCTCTAAAAATAGCACAACAATCAATTGCTGATCGGGTGAAGCGTATTGTTAGTTCGATCAGCTTTCTATATTATAAGTCATGTCATTGAGTTTGAAACACAAAACGTTGCCTTGCGAATCGTTTGCGTTACTGTTGTCTTAATGTGGGAAATAAGTCGAGTTGTGGCCTCTACACGCCCTATGCCCCAAAAATCGAATGCTCACACTCACATTCGTACTCGTATTCATACGAGTACTCGTATTAGCACTCATACTCGTATTCGTAGTGGTACTCTGGGGGCGTACTCGTATTCAGATTTAGATACACTCGACTATTAAAATCGATGTAAGCGAAGTGCGCTCTGTGCATATAATTACAATAATCAAATGTTAAATATTTCTACATGCATTTTTATGCTTCATTTCCTGTGCACAAAACCAAAGCCAAAGCCAAAGCACAAAGCCCTCTGGGTTATGGTCAGTGGGCTGCGGTCTGTCGATGGTCAATGGGAATCAATGGGGATAGCTCTTGCTTGCATATTAATTTGATTTCGGGGCGGCAAAGTGCATGGCGGCCATACGAAATGTGCATTTAATTGACAGGCAAAAAGAACTTTGCATTAGCATAAACAGACAGCGTTTTTATTTATTTTCATTTTATTTCATTTGATTTAAAAACAATATTTTCATTAACAACAAGTCGCCTCTACTTTTTACAGTTACATCAGCCCATAGCTTGCTTCTTCTTTTTGTAATGCCGCCCAAAAAAAGACGACGAAAAAAAGCTTTCTTCTGACACATGTCGAACCTTTTGGGACCTGTTCGATTGCTCGATTAGTTGGGGTCTTTGTGGGGTTCTTTTTAGGCTTTGGCTGCGGTCGGTTGGTCGGTGAGTTCAATAACTTGATGACTGACTTGCATTGACCGCAGGAACACGAACAAGTTTTGCATAATAACCAATAACCAAAAGGCCATAAATGATACGTCTTAAAGTTTTGCAAGACAACGACTCAATTATGGAACTGTCAGTTAAAAGTTGTTTTGTGAAACGCAATCGAGCAATCGATAAATCGATGACAAGAAATTCGACATCGACATCGATGGCATGTCAAATGCGATCAACGAAAAGAGCATAACAATAACGTGACTTTATGAAGTGGTAATGAAGCTATTAGGTTATTGGTAACGTCTTGCGCTTCGTCTTCAGATTGGGCTTGGGCTTGGCTTTGGCCCACAATTTTCAATATTTACGACAGGAAATTGCGCCTTGCATTGAAAGCACACTCAACATTTAATGTTCATCAAACTGAAGTCTAGAGTCTCGAGTCGACCATTTTGTATTTTTTCCTATCAAATTTTGTTTTGATACGTTTTATGGCTTTTGAATTAAGTTACGAGCCATTGGCAAGTGATAGATTTATGCGAGTGCGTGTTAAACTCAACCTGACTATACCATTTGATAAAGTTCCAGTAGAAACAAAAAAAATACCTTAGAAAGCTGACAAAAGTTGTAAAAGTCTTAAGTTTATTCCGTTTTGCTACGAGACGGAAATTATGTTTTTATGGTCCTCAATTTATATATTTATTTTTTTTAGAGCTTAGAGAGAGTTCTACGGAAGGTAGGCGAATCGATCTGCCGCACTTATAAAAGTTAACAAATTTATTTATTTTGTTGACAGACGGAAACACGCTTTCAACATATTTTTAGTTTATTACATATTTAATTCTTTATTTATTATGGACTTTAATAACAGACAAAGATCTACATTTTAAAAAATAAATAAATTTCAACGTAAAAATGGAATCTTCGAAATGTTGTTTGTAAAAGTTTAATTTATTTTTTTTTAATGTAGGATGAGATTATATTGATTAACATGTTATAAATATATTGTAAGGATCCTTTCCTAGGTACCTTACACTCGCTACGAATAGAATAGCAGTTGGGTCTTGGTTACTTTAGTTCACAATTTATAGTAATAAATATACCAAATATGGCATTTGGCATATTTAAGTATTTTTCGGTATCCCTAGAGAATAATACTGCACTGTTTAGTAGCTTTTTCACCTGCTTGTCATTCCTCTAGTATATCAATATACTAAATATAGCCTTCGTATAAGAATAATACTACAATATTTAGAAGCTATTATTGTTTGTTATTACTCTAGTATATCGAAATACTAAATATATCTTTTTTTTGGTATATCTTAAGAATAATACTGCACTGTCTAGTAGCCTCTTTGTCATTACTCAGTTCACTTTCAAGATCTATTTTTTTAGTTTTAGAAATTGTTAGATATGAAATGATTTTGGTAATTTCCGTAAAGATTCCCCTATTTTGAGATCCGTATTAAATTATTCAACATTTGCAGAACTATGTCAGTTAGTCATAAGTAAATAAGAATGTCTTCGATTGTTAGATCCGTTTCAATTACTCAACACAGAGTTGGGAGTTTCTATTGTTGCCACCTGGATTTTCAGAAATCGATCAGAAGCCATCAGTTTCCATTTGTTTAGATTAAAGTTAACAACATTCCGATTGATTATTCCGGCTTCCAATAAAGGCAATTGTACTCATCAATTGCTAAGTGCATTGTTTGCATAAAATTCTATTAAAATTGTTGTGGTTTTTCTCCCAATCCGTGAGAATCAATGTCCAACAAGATCAGATAACATTGGGAGGAGACACATACGCGAGTACGTTTGAAGGTATGATTAGTAATTCTATTGAACTAATAGACGGAAGTATCGAACGTAATAACTTAATCATTGAATCATGTTAATTGTTAATGGCCAACGTGCTAACTATGACATCAGGGCGTGGCCCATTCAAATACCGGAAAGAAGGCGCTGAAGTATGGAATATGTATATTCCAAAGATTTGCCAACTACGAACAGTTATGTCAGCATCTGCAACTGCAACTGCAACTGAAACACTTGTTTGAAAGGGACTGGGAAGGGAGGAAGAGTAAAGGCTATTTAAAGAAGAGTGCAGTTGGAATGACCAAACACTTTTAATGATCATCGTTGAGGATTACGGACGTATTTGTTCACCATTAGTATTTGTTATTATTGTTATTACTATGTATTTGAATTGCTCAAGAAGTAAGCTGCTTTACCAAAGTGGCCCAAAGAGGCCACAAAAGTGGCCCAAAGAGATGCCGAAGCCGAAGCCGAAGCCGAAGCGAGAGGCAGCTGCACCGCACGGAAATTAGCCAAACTCTAAATGCCAGACAAATGCATTTTGTTCTAGACAACAAGAGTGGACTCTGGTGGGCTCTGGCATGCCTCTTGGCCAAGTTAAAAGCATGCCGCTCCAGCTCTGTGTAGAGTGTGGAGTGAAGACTACTCTGTGTTTGTCTACTCTCCTTAAAGACCGAAAAGAGTAAAGAGTAAACTAAGTTGGTGCTGTGCAGTTTAGAGGAGCATACGCGTCATTGTTGTTTACACAATTATTAGGACAACAAGCCGCCGATCGCCGGCAATCTACAGTTCTTCTTCTTCATGTTGTTGTTGTTGTTGTTGCTTGTCTCTTGTTGGTTGTTGGCTGTCGATTTTGCCGCTTGCCGCTTGTCGGTTGTTTGCACTCTACAGCTTGGCTCTGTGTGGCGGCCCGAGTGAAGCCTTTGATTTCTGTTATAGACAAACCACAGACCACACAAACTTCTCTTGCAATCACAATCGATGACCGTTTCCCCTTTCGCCTCTCTCTCTCTCTCTCGCTCTCTCTATAATGAGACAGCAATTTAGCACCTGCGTATTTAGTCCTGATCCTGTTTGTTCAACTGATGAAAGAATAACAGTAGCCTACTATTGATTTATTTGCGCAAATGTGGCTCATAAATGTGCAGTTAGATCACGACAATTGCCTCCTTACCTTTACCTTTCACCCCAGTCTCTATAGTAAATCTACCTCTGCCTTTGTCTTGGACACACAACCTCTCCTACAGGGCTAATTGTGCATGCTAATGCCATGCAACTGTGCCATCAACGATGACGACGACGACGACTCGTTGGAGTCCAAGTCCAAGTCCTGTGTGTGTACCTGTGGAGTCAGCGGAGGTTCCGAGATGAATACGTGAAGTTCACAATTCATGACAAATAAATTTATAAATTATTTAACATTGTTTGTTATGTTATTGTGTGGTGCCTTGCACGTAGAGCCTCTTGACGACGCTGGCGCACACTGCGCACCCGCCGAGTCAGAGGTGGTTTACCCAGCCTCAGCCTCAGCCACAGCCTCAGTCCAGCTCCAGTCTCAGTCTCAGATCGAGCAACTGGAACATGACCGATATTGAGCGGCTAACAGTTATACAGTGTACGATCAGCATTTACTCCCAACTCCGTTGATCGTTCGGCATCATCGATTAATGCCAATGCACATTTAATGCACATATTTCCAATATATTCTTTTTTTTTTTTTTGTATTTTGTGTGCCACTCGATTGATTTTTTTTCTCATATCGTGACGTACGTGCCGCAGTTTCAGTCTCCAGTCGCAAGTCCGAGTCCAACTCCAAATCGCAGTCCCAGTTCCAGTCCGCGTTCTCAGTTGCCAGTTGGAAGTTGGCAGTTGGCAGTTGGCAGTTTGCCTCTGTTGTGATGTCATGTCATAAGGTGATATAACATGACTGCAGTTATTAAACATGGAAATTACTGAAGCCAGCGATTAACGAAACTTTAATGCTCTCTATTTGTATTTTAATTTATGTTGTCTTATTATATAACAATTTGTGTCGAATCGCATTTCTGTATTTATTTATATCTGTAGTAAATCTGTAATATACTAATTGATATTAATAGTAAGTTAATAAATAACAATTAAGCGATGACGATCTAGAATTATAATTTATAACTTAACTATGGTAGAAAGATGTTTGTCTAGAACTGTAAATTAAATACATATATAAATTCTTTCACAGGAAACATATTTATTGCTAATAATTTGATATCAAAGAAATACTTTTAACGAAGATGTTGTTAATATTTTAAGCCTATTCGATATTCAAAATACCTAAGAAAGCTTTGGCAAACTTATGTTGAATAGTAAATTTTGTATCATTGGTTACTTAAATCTTAAAATAAGTCTAATATTACTACTGAATATTACTACTAAAAGTAAAATATTTAAAGAACTGCTAAGGAATGAAATCTTTTTACTAAATTGTATTATTAATTAGTAAATTCATTTCACAATTAAGTTTTATATTATGTAAACATTAAATATTTCTTCATTTTTCTTTTCATAAAAGTCCACTACTTTTAGTAAAATTCCATTATTATTATAAATGGATTTGATAACCAAATTTAGTATTATTTAACATTTAATATTTCTACATATTTTTTTTATATTCAAATTTTTATTTAAGATTTTAAGATTGTATTACATAAGTATGCTTGGATATGAGTCTTTATAGCAATGGTAGTAAATGGTTCTGGAAACTAGGCCTAGGGCCTCATTTGTTGGCTAAAATTTCTAAATGTCGATGGCAGCTGAAGGAAGAAAACCAATCCAAAGCAAGTTGTAGACTTGTTGAGGCTCATTCATTTATGGCTAAGTCACGTTGGAATAATTTGTTTTATGTTAATGCTGAGCATGGCGCATTGTAAGCAGCAGCATCAACAGCGACAGTCACAGCAACAGTCACAGCAACTGCAATGGTCGCCTTCCTATGCGATTCTCAAAGCAAGCAAGCAGCAAATACAATTGCAACTTTTTCTTTTCGACGTCGCAGTTGTGTGTGCCCCTCAATGAATTGGAATTTAATTTGAGTATTTGCGCAAATTTTCCAAAAGCGACGACGACATCGTGGACAATTGATGCCCGAGCTCCCCCGCGCTTACGATGTCAGGTGCAGTTGCTTGCTTTGTATCTCAGTTGTTGGCAGAAAGATATTGTATCTGCCACAACTGTTGCCGCAAATGTGGCCCGCACGCAACAATTTGCTACTGGAATTCCTTGGCCATTGAATGCGCTTGCATGTAAATGGATGCAGCAACTGCTTAATCGTGATTCAGTAGTCGCTACCAAGTAATATACGTTTCTATACTTTTCCGTTTCCCCGATAGTTCAACTCAAAACTGAGCAAAAAAAGTCAAAACGACAACTGGAATATCTAATCCATAATCCAGTGCCAAGTGATCTATAATAACTTCATTAGAGACCAATGTATCAATTACGCAGCAGACACTTTATTGTTGCCCACAAAATGCAGATAATACCATCTTAAGCTGCCTTGGTGGCCCCTCAACAGTTACTTCCGTTGCCGCCCACGTTCCTCCGGTTCTTATGGAATACCTGCTACTTTTATATAAGAGGATTATCGACTTTAATGTGATGTGACGTGACCGTTGCGACGCCGGCGGCAAGTGCCAAAAAAAAAAAACACACACACAGTAAATTGGTAGCCAGCAAAATGACTAAAAGATACATTTAATTCCGGCGGAAATACACACGTAAAAAGAGAGCTGAAACTGCACACGAACTCATCCCATAATTAGGGTTCAGAATTCGCACGCTCAATTTCAAATTGAAAATTGTAGCAAAAGTAAGACATCAATTACAGTTACCTGTACAGGTAACTCTGCCAACGGACAACTGCAACCTGCAATTTGCAGTTCTCTTTTTGTAACTTATTTTTCTTTCGATGCTCAAACTCTTTGTGTGTGGCCCTATTGAGTGACCTTTGACAAATGTCTCTGTGATGGATGAAACTTGTATCGTTCGGCATTCAATTGATTCGCTTTTGCCAAGCGCCAGTTGTGATTAATTGGCGAACCAAATTTTTGGGCATCGCCAAACAAATGTGTGGGAGAGCATTAGTCGGAATATGGATAAAGGAAATCTGTGAAGAAGACAGAGATGAAGGTGGAATAGAAAAATCTGTCACAGATGTTAGATTGGGCAGAAGGGCAAAAATGGAAAGATTATTAAATTGTTGACCAGAATGACTATTTTCACAACTAAATTAAATTTGTATTAAATTTAGATTAAGAATATGCCTTATACATTTTTATTGCATGGAAAATTTCACTTTTTTAATTTCTGGAAATAAACCAATATTATTTTTCATATTTTTTTGATATTTAGCGTTCAACTTTTAAAAGAATTCTTTTGAAATTCTTTCAGTGTTCACTCCATTTCCTTTCTTAAGTATTCAATTTCTCTCTTCAGTCCGATCGCATTCTTTCTGTTGACTTCCTTTTGGCATATTGCAATGCAGTTTATGGCATTCTCCAGATAATCCAGCTGCGATTGACCTGCATTCGGATTGGAATTGTGGCATTATCATAAGCCGAAAGTAAGTCGAGCTATCGATTTCATTACCATAATGAGTAAACGATTGAACGAATCATCAATACGAATACGAATATGAATACGAAGACAAATGACAGCACAAATATGAATACGAATACGTTGACGAATACGAATACGAATCTGATAAATACGGTTATGTGAGCTACTTTAGTTGTCATAAGTGTCACAATGTGCTTTGATTTACAACAATAACGGCGTCTATTAAACCTCATAATTGTACCAATAACCAAAATGTACAATCGACAATTGACGAAAAGGTTTCGCAATCGTGCATCCCGTACACTCGGACTCACACTCACACTCACACTCACTTGCCAAATACTCGTATTGTTGAGTGAATCTATAGTCGAGCCATAATACTGAATCCGAATCGAAGAGACGCCTCATTGATCAAACGAAGCACGTATCACAAATAAAAATGAGCCACAAATGAGCGAGCAAAAGAGTTGGATATATATTCATGATATATATACGTATGTATATGTATTATATAGTAAGAAATCATATGTCTTACTTTGATATTTATGCGTATGCCAGACCCATTTTTGGCGACCTAAGCAAATAGGGGCGCGAATGAGGCGACATCGACTTCGACTTCGACTTCAACTGATCGGCAGTTGGGTCATTGGCTCTTGTGAGCCACTTGATGTTTTGGCTTTGGACAGCGGCCCAAATCTGGCTCTAAAGTGTTGACCATAAGTGTCTCGATTGTTTGTGTATCATAATACACACAACAGAAACCACAGCAACAACAACAACAACACGTACGGGGCGCACACACAGTGCGTAAGTACAGTAGAACCAATTATGGATTTTATAAAACAAATGTGGCGCGCATATTAATCAGTTGCCGCCACCCTCCTCTGCCCCGTTTGCCCATCTCCTCCTCGTCCTCCTTGGCAGCGATCTGCTCTCTAAGCGGTCTACTATGGCTACTACTATGGATAAGACGTGCGTATGCTCGATTCGTTCATCATTTTGGTTTGCTGGCCCATAAATTTCCAAATGATTTACTTTAGTTTCGTGTGGAATTATTTGTTGTGACAACAACAGCAGCACCAACAACAACAACAACGATTACAATAAACAGCAACATCAACATTGCACAGCGGAAATGTGATTAAAAGCATATTTTATATTTAGTTGTGCGCTGATATACAATAAACAAAAAAGATCTAAAACGAAAACATGCCAGACGGAAATATTTATAAGCTACCGAATATTTAATACTCTTGCTACATATATTTTAATTTTCAATTTAAAATAGTCGTAAAAGTGCCACCCTTAATGAATTGAAATACATAATTATAAAAATTGATTCTGACATGAAGTTAAATGAATATACGTAATGAATACTATCCTTTATAAAAATAAATAAAAAACCTAAAAAAATGTATTTGAATATTATTCATAATAAATTAATTAAAATGTGTAATTTATTCTACACTTTAAGAAGAATTCTTTTGGAAAAGTCATACAAAATAATAAGATAATAATAAAAAGAAAGAAAATGCTAAAAATTTTATAATATAATATTTAAGGTCTACAATTCTCACTTAATTTATATTTATAATTTTAAAAATTTTATATTGCTTAAATATTTTGTTGTAGTCTTTTTGCTGTATACAAATTGTTACTGAAAATCTCTCCGAATAGGAATAAAATGTTCAATTATCTTCAACAAATTTTCTGCTTTCTTTGTTACTATGAGTGTCGCTCTTGATCCTTAAATAAATACACTCTTTGGAAAGTGTATCAGAAGTGAGCACAGGTCTCAACGTTTATAGGCTCAAAGCTGCGTGCAGGGCATGCAAATGGCCCACAGAGGATGATGATGATGATGGTGATGAACAAAAGGCTCTGACAAACTGGCAACTGGTAACAAGCAAAAGGCAACAGGCAATGTGCAATGGGCAGACAACTGGTAACAGGCAACTTGGGACTCGGCAACTGGGCGACTGGGCAATGGGCAACTGGCAAGTCGACCCCCTGCGGCCACTGAGTGTTTATGTCAACTGCACGGCTGATGACAGCCATAATTCTGCAGATCCCCAGCTCCAGTCAGAGATTCGCATCAGAAGACAGAGAGCAGCAGTAAAAGCGAGCGAAAGAGAAAGAGAGAGAGAGAGAGAGAGCGAGCCCAGTTAACAGACCTTGGTATAAATAAGTGCAAAACGTCAACGCCATGGGCGCAAAATTGTTATCGCCATCGCGTTTTTCAGTCCAAAAAAAAAAAAAAAAAACAAAACAAAACCAGGGGGATATTTAGCGAGGCCCACAGAAGAGTGTCGACATCGCCATCGACACTCGACGTGGACTTCGACTTGGATTTAGTGTGTTGGAGTGGGTATTGCAATTGGAATTGGATCCACTCGGTGGTCACGCCAACCACAACGAAATTGTAGCAACGGAAGCAGCGAAGCACACACACAGAGACAGACACAGAGAATCAGTTAAATAGCTCCCACGGTAGTAAGAAGAGGTGCTTTGGCTCCTTGCCTTTAAGCAGGCCTTTTTGGCCAAAAAGGTGAGCCAAATTACGACTGGGCCACAAGTGGGTCTTCCTCCCCCCTCTGTTAACTAACGGTCATGAGTAGCTATTCCCAAGCGTTATGGGAAAAACAAAGAAAAGAAACGACAGAAAAATACTTCTAATTTCATTTTTTCGGTCGCTTCCTGCTCCAAATTCGACAGAATCTAACGCCACACGCAAAGAGCCAATTAACTCAGCGTAGATACTCAACAGATGAATGCCCTAAGATACACTTGCGAGGGAAGATACCGAATAATAAATATCTAATATCTTGATTGGTTTATTAGCTCACATTTTCTCACAGTGCATATTGGAACTTGCACAGTTGCTGACAGTTCACCCACAATGTTTATGAGCAAATTATGCATGGAAATAAATCAATAGGAGTTCAAAGATATTATGCATTACAAATCAGTTTCAGTTTCAGTTTCAGCCAACGCAGCGCGAACAATATTGAAAAATTATTATAGAAAATCGGTTAGCAGTTAAACAGCAGATACACAGATACATAGTTCGAGATACATGTGATTGAGATACATGTGTAGCAGCAGCAGTCAAAGCGAGTGAGTCATACTCGCTCGCTGTGTTGAGGCGTTGAAATTGGGCGCAAATCGAATTGTATCTGCAAGATACGTACGTGTACGTTTGTGTGAATTGTTATTGGCATTTGCATCGACATCTACATCGCTATCGACTGCACTGCACTGTGCACAAAAAAAAAAAAATGAAGTTATATGGCCAACTGACTGCCAAGACCCGGGCCCATAAGTCACCCATAAGTCAGTTGGCAGCAGGCAACGGGTCTCAAGTCCCTCCATCTCCATCTGCATCCCTGAGTCTCAGTCTCGAATCTGTTCGTTTCGCCCGCTTTAATTAACATATGCTAACAAGTTGGCCCAGGCCGCACTTTGTCACTTCAAGAGAGCTCCAGCTTCAGCTACAGCTACAGCTTCAGTTCAATCTCAAGCTCGACTCGTCGACTCGTGGTACTTGTGTGCCACTTGGGGGTGGGCCTAAGTGGTTTTTAAATGAAATTAATTTAAATTTTTTCGCGCACACACAACACAATTGCCTCAGTTTGCCACATGCAACACACACACACACTCGAGTCGCGAGTCTTGCGGGCATTAAATTGTAATGAGATCATTGCCATACAATAAATTTACTCATGTCTCTATTTATAAATGTGTTATGCTATCGATGCCTAACCTAACCATAACCTACCACAAAAAGGGTGTTAATTAATAGTTGTTGCAATTATTTACAGCTTGGCAACTTGCAGTTGTAAATGTCGCATGCAAAGATTTGTGACTAGGCTTTTATTATATTTGATTTACACAAGGTAGAAGTTGAAGAGTTGAGATATAAATATAGAATGAGATCACAGCATTAAGATAAAGATGAGATACGGAACTAGAATGTAGAGTAGATTGTTAGCTACAAAAACAGATTAGGTGCGTACTTATTATGATTATGATTCATGTGCCAAATAAAAACGAGACGATGATTCAGATATTCTGAGATTCAAGTGAATTTAATACATTCAAAATTTAGATGCATAAATTTAGTAATAAATTGGTTATGTAAATAAATTCTAGAAGAAGCTGAAATTCTAGCAATGAAGTAAGAAAATTTAGAGAAGCTAGTTGAATATAAATACTAAAGATTTGATTTGCGTTCCACAAATGTTAAATAAAACCAAGATGATTAAGATATCAAATTTGTATCAGATGCCAAAATTCTAGATGTAAAGTGAACCAAATAAATTCAAAATGTAAGCTAAATATATCCAGTAATTAATTAACAGCCATAAAACATATCAATGTATATTTATAACCTAACCCATATCTCGTAGCTAATAAGTGGCTCTGGCTCTGGTCGGGCCCATTAAGTAGTAGATGACGTCGTCTCAATGCCATCTCCCGCTCCCAATCCAATCCGATCCCAGTCCCTACGTGCTACCGTCTACGAGAGTAGTTCCGCTTACAGCAGCAGCTACTGCGACTGCGACAGCGACAGCGACTGGCATTAGAAGCTAGTATGGCTTTAAAACTCAGCTCACACATCGAGCGAGCTATAGATAATAATAGATTTTCTCACGCTTGATATTTCAGGCAGTGAATGACGTTAACAATGTGTGCAAGCCGGCGACTCTGACGCTGTTGCTGTTGATGCTGGGTGCAGTGTGTGGCGGGAGGACGTGACCATTTTGAAGGGGATCGGACGGGGAGAAGCAGAGAGGGGGAACAGTTGAGGAGGCATGGCCAGCGGGCGCGTCAGCCGGAAATCATTGCGGTGCAAAACGGCGGCTTTAAGTTTAGAAATTACGTGCGGCTGCGGGAAAAATATTAATAAATGAGCTGCAAATACGACTTAGAGCGCAGAGCTCAACAGTTGAGTTGGCTGGCTAGATTGGCTAATATGTTTATTGGAACTATAAAAATGCAGCAACAGCAGCGGCAGAAAATGATTTGCATGATTTTTCGCAAGGCATTTGCTGCATTTCACACCTGGCCACAAAACATACAAACGTAATTACAGTCAGTCTCAGCCTCATCTTCTCTCAAATTACGATTAATGTCGCACGGTTTAGACTGAGAGTGATCAGAGTAAGCGGAGTGAAGAAGTGAGGGCGGCGAAGTTTAGAATTTTGTATGCATTTAAGTCAGCACTTAGTCATGCCCAAGTGATTTTGCTAAACTAGATTTCCATTGGGGAATTCCAGCACTAAAATTCTAAACAATGGCAGAATAGAAAGAAAAATGATAATCTAATAATATTGAAATTGCAATTGAAATTGAAATTGAACCTTTTGCCCGCCGGCTGAGCCGGATCTGTACGACAAACGTTGCTAACTAATTGAATACATTGCAAAATGCATTCACACTCATTCTGAGACTAACTAACGAATCATTTATTGAGTTATTCAAACGAAATGCCAACTATGTGTGAAGAGCAACAGATACGAGTGTCTCTCATTCCTCTACCCTCGATTCAAGTCTCGCACTCGTAATCGTAATTGCAACTGTAAAGCTCAATCAAACCTAATGACTCGCAAAGGGGCCACAGAAATTAGTCACAAATTATAGATCAGCTACAGGCAGCTTCAGGTGTTGGGCGAACAGCGAAATTACCAGAAATAATATCATTATTTGCTTGGATTACATTTTTAATTAAATACATTTGAATCAAAGGAACAGATTACAGGGAAGCCATAAATCTCTTCGATTATGTGAATCACAATCGATTGAGATATCTCTTTGGGATACATCTGAAGATAATCAGAGTTTCGTAAGAGTAAATCAAAATCTATGGGGGTTCACTTTAAATCAAGTCCATAACCAATTTCTAGAATTCTATTTAAATATAGGTATAGAACAATTTAAATAACTTTAATTGGATTTATAAGAAAATGAGGGAACTACAGGATTTTAATTAATAAAAAACGTTTTTTGTTTTGTGAGATTTCCCCAACTTTGTTTAAGTTATATTTAGATTGAATCACAATTTATTATAGATTAATGGCCTACAACGATTGACAACAACTAGTAAAAGTGAGAAGAGTAAAATATATTTTGAAATATATTTATTAAATTAATATAAATTAAGAAAATCATTTGAAATGTAAACGTGCTAATATACTTAAAATTTTGAGAAATGAAGCGATTAAATGCTTTATATAAAATTGAATTGTTTCCTTTATTTAATTGGATTTGAATCACAATTAATTTTAGATTAATAAGCTGCTGAGATTGACAACAACTAGTAAAAGTCGTATTAGTAGAATATGTCTTATTCATATTGATCAAATTAACAGAAATTATAGAATGTAAATATTTAACTACACTTTTTAAAAAAGAAAAAGAAAAGGCTTAAATGGATTTGGGAAAATTAAATGAATTTAATAATATAATTGAATTTATAAGAAAAAGAAAAACGATTTTAAAAAAAATAAACAAATTTATGCACAAAATGCGTTACAAATTTCCAGCGCTCATTAATTAGAATTTGATTTTTAAAATATTGTTTATTAGTTTCCCAGTTTGCAGTCGAAATTTCTATTAATTCGACTACTTTTAAATTAAATAGTTAAAAGTTAATAATGTTTTTTTCTATTCTTCATCCAGAAGTGACACCTTATATGAAATATAAGTCGCAACTATTCGCAGTTTGTACAACTCAATTTCAAATATTTTAATTACAGAGCTTTCGATGCACACAATGCAGGAAATAGTCGCTATTTAGAACATCTCAATTGCTGCGCTGTTTGTTATTTGTTTTTGCCATTTCCCAAGACATTTCCCATATGTAAAATACACATGTACATACGCTGTATGACATTCAAAGCCACCCAGCACTATAATTCATATGCATAGCACGCGTTTGTTTAATTTCTATATTTTCATTGACACAGTTTGTTGTCGGTCTGTCGACAATTGTCTTGGTCTCAGTCTCGCAGTCGCGCGGTCTCGCGGTCTTTGTCTATTTCTCGCCAGTTGCAACGGAACCCCGGGGACCACACACACGCAAAGTCAACCCGAAGCGAGCCGCTCCCACATATAGTATGAACGAGTTGTCGACTGTCGATTGTAGCTGACCCCTCCACTCACAGTCACATTCACATTTGGCGACTTGATATTCGTTTGTCTTTAGCACATGCATCACAAAAGTATGATTTAGACGTTTATTAAAGCCTAAACAATGCCTGGAACTGGTGGAAAGAAGCTGGGCAAGCTTTCATTGTGGGAATTCAAATTAGAATAACATTTGACAAGTTTATTTACATTTTGGATTGCAAGTAGTTAGCACCTCTCCCGCTCTCTCTCTCTCTCTTTCTCTCTGTCTCTCTTTTTCTGAGTTCTAAATCGAAACATTCATGGAAGCCAATGTCGTTGTGGGAGTCACAAATATGTAAAGCGGAGAGGCTGGGAAAGAAAGTGAGTGCAAAATGTTGCAATAACCGTTAACTGTTTGCCATAAACATTAGACGCCCTTGTCTGCTCCTCCTCTTCCTCCTCCTCTCCATCACCCTCCCTCTCTGGTGGTCTACGCATTGACCTGTATATAAATTACAATAGCAGCCCACAGCTTCAGCTCAAGTCGCAAAAGACGCGGCCCAAAAGCCAAATTGTTTTTTAAAAGCACCATTTTTATTACGTCTGATAAGTGATCTCGCGACATTTTCAATTTTAATAGGGTCTCTCTCTCTCCCAGGGGGGAACTTACAAAGCGACTGCTCGCCCCCACACACAGTGCAGAGCAGCATCAACTCCTCTCCTATCTTCTCTTCCTTGCCAGCTTGTTGTCTTGGTGTCCGGCTTGGGGATCATTTGTCGTTGCGTTAATAAAATTGCATTGAGTCGCATTTGAAACTGCTTTGCCGGGTCGCAGCTTGGCATCTGGGTCTGCCTCTAGCTATGGCTGTGACTATGGCTGTGGCTTTGGCGGTGGTCACCGCAGCAGACAACAACACAACAACTCAGAGTTGGTCATTATTAATAATGCCAGGCAATGTGCGCTGTGGTAGGCACAAGCTCTCAAGCAGTGCCAATTGAACGCCTAGCAGTTGACCTGCAAATTTGCTAAAAATATTTTAAAGTGTTCTGGGATATTTTAATGCTTAAATGGCATATATTTTTGTACTTTTCTAATATGTTACATTAAGTTCTTTAAATGCATATTAAAATGATAAATACTTCTATTCAAATACATAATTAATATTAGTATTATTTTATTCAAAAAACGAATTCAATTCCATATTGCATTGGGATGAGCAAGAACTACAGAAATACATACTTTTTTAAGCTTGTTTAAAAGAAATTGATTTTTATTTAATTTGTAGTTTTCACTATGAAGCAAACTTCTGATGAGTTAAGTTGTAAAAAGTTATTCTTGAAATCTATATTTAATTAATATCACTAAAACAATAAATAAAACGAAACTGCACACATTCAATCTTGATTATTCTAAACGTCTCTTTATTCGATTTTTTCAGTTATGAAGAGTGTGTAATTATTATTATTAAAAAGAATATTTAAACTTGAGTTGTAATTATGTATCTCTTTGCTAAATACATTCAAGAAATGCATGAAGATTTCTTGCAACAATATACCCCTTGACACTTGTCTCACACGGGGTACAACTCGAGAGGTCACCTGAAAACGTTGCAAATAAAACGGCAACCATTTTTAATATGATTGTATGTCATCTTAAGCCCACAACTTTGGTAAAAGCCACAGCCACACAGCATCTTGGGCTGGTCTCCACTATAGACTATAGTCTATAGTGACTGCAGACTGAAAGGCTACAGCAGAAGAAGACTACAGCGGACTGCTGTTGGTCATGTGTTGCCATTCAGATACTCAAATTATCAACATGCTTTGGACGCGGCTCGTTGAGTTCCATTGTGCAGTCGCCTTTTTGCCTGGCTTTGGGTGTCGATGATAATTTTTCATGCGATGAGCGTCGAATGCCCCTCCTGCACCTCCGCCCCCCTCTTACATCTAGGCGTATCAGGTGTGTCTGCCTCCCCACTTAATGGGTTCGTCTAAATACTAGCAAAAAGGCCTCGCAATGCCTGCGATGGGTGAAAATGGGCGATAATCCGTTTTGACAAATTTATCTACAAGCTGCAGTTGTCGTTGTTGTTGTTGTTGTGACTCTGCTGGTCAGAGTTCATGTGGTAAAATTTTTGCAAACAGTAAGAAGAAACTGCAACGACAACAGCAGCAACAACAACAATGTCATTGTCCCCAATGTGCTTCCGTTGCAAGTCGAGCTGAGAGAATTAGCATGCAGCACAAATAACTGAAAAGCAAGCCACATAACGAGAAAGACAAATCAAAATGCATGCATATGATTAATGCCTGCAATGCACACACACACACGCACAAACAATCGTATCGAATCAAGATATCAGTGCTGGGCTACTGAAATTCTTAATAAAGATAAAGTGCGAGCCCAAGAGAAAAGGACCTCAAATGGTTCTCGCTCTCTTCCTCAATTGTTCTGGGCTGAGTCTCATCACGTACGAGGCGTGATCAAACTTTAAGTTAGATTAATCGCCTGGGCTGCCAGGCTGCCTCTTGGCCACGATTGTGATCGTATGATGAGAGTAGAGAAATTATGAAGTCAAAAGAAATGTCAAACGCAAAAGGATATGCGCATTTCCTTTTGTGAGTTATGCGCCATATCCGGTTAGCTAAATATGATTGCAACTACGCGCGCACGCGATTTATAAACCTTATAAAAATAATACCTTAAGTAATGATTTATGTTTTGCACACTCACACACAGTTAGAGGAATGAGCAGAGCACAAAAGGCAGACGAACTAATTGTTTCTTACGGTCTGCCCACCAACTGTTTCGCCCTAACAAAAGATCAGCTCACAGCTGCCTAAACTGTCTATCTCACTGCGTGTGTGTGTGTGTGTGTGTGTGCTTGTGTGTTGACTTGTCCAAGATAAAGACATAATATCGTAAATAGATCACTTGTTCAGCTCGCACCTACAGTTTCTGTTTAAGTAGTACACACTCCGCTGTGTCCTCTGTGTGGTCTTCTGGCGCCACTTTGACACTTTTTCTCAGTCTCGAGTCTCCTTTTCTCTGACTTGTTTTGAGTATTCCATTTTTTTGTGGTTTCTGTTAAGGTCACTTTGTACGTTGTAGTTCTGTGGAAAAATTGTTGGATTCAATTGCTTAGACATAGTAAATGCTAAATAAAAAACGAAATGAACATTATAATGCCAGCAAGTTTGTTGCCTAAGTCTTTTGTTTTGGGCGCGCATAATGCGTGTGTGTTTATTAATTTTCCGCCAAGTATTTTCCGAAAATTATTCAAACCTTGACAGCAAATTGTATTGAAAGAAAAAACAACGCAAACATGAAAATTAACCCAGAAAAAAATTAAAATTTTGTTTTTTGTGATTATTTTTGTATTTTTTTTTTTTTTTGAGGGGCCACAAAAAAACAATAAAACAAAAGAACGGCGCTAAAGTTATACGATATGTGAGATTGTGTGTGTGTGTGTGTGTGTGGAGAGCTTGTTGAGTTTGTCATGCGCATGCGCTTGAGTTCAATGAGTCGAACGAACGGTAAAGAGAAGCTCAAGAAGAGGAAGAATAAGAAGAAGTCGAGGCAACAACAACAACAGCAATAACAATGCACCCTAGAAGTGTGCCAGCGATGATTATGATGCAACGACATTTGTCAGCACCAACTCAAGACATCGACATCAACTCAGAGCTTAAGTCAAAGAGTATGTGTGTGTGTGTGTGTGTGTGAGTGCTTTGCAAGGTTGTTTCCTCTGCATTATGTGTATTACTCACAACATTATGAACAATTGTTTTTGCTTTTGCCCCCGCCAAAAGGTCACATCATTCAAATCAACATGCGCCCAATTTCACTAGGCACACGCCACAGTCAAGCCCCGCTACAGCCACCCAACCACCCACTAGTTAGTCAAAAGAAACCAAGCAATTGACAGACTGTCGCAGCAATTGACATTGCAGTTCAGCTAGCGATGGAAGCGTGACACGCCCAAAAAGATTTAACACGACTCTACATGACTCAACCTTAGACAATACTCAATAAAGAGATTAACCATTTAATTGCAATTTTCTGCTATTTGTAGCAGTATTAACAAGCGGGTCATAAAATATATTTAAATAGGAATATGGAAATCACTAATGAACAAAATAATAATACTCTGTATGATTCATCTAGGTATTTACAACTCAATAAAAATGTTTCTAGTACTTGCGAGCATTTTCTAAAAATATAAATTCATTGAAAAATGCTGAGAACCGAGAGCAGAATAAATGTATGAAGCAACAACATATAGTTTAGGTAAAGTTATTATTTTCCATTTTTAAATATATTTGGATTCAAAATTACTTGGTTGAAACATTGCTTTATATTATTAGATAGTTTTCAGTTTCAGTTATATTCATTTAAATCTCATATATTTGTAATTGAAAGTTCGATTTTGCTTTTGTTTGTTTGTTTATTTATAGTCATTTAGAATCTGTTGACATAGAGAAATTACTTTATTTCAAATTTAAAACAAAAAAAAACAATAAATTTTAAAAATCATAGAAAGGAGTATTATACTAAACGTAAATCTTAAAAAATAAGTTATAATTCATTAATTACAATAGACGAATTTAAGAATTCTGGGGGAGACTGATTGATAATTAATTGAAAGATACAGTTATAATGTAGAAGAGTGTACAGTATTATGACTCAACATGAGTCAATGCGACTTATTTTAAGCATCTCTACTTAATCAATTTCTTCTAGAATGTTTGCTGCTGATCATTAGCGCTGAGAAAGCAGTCAAGGCAATTTCCCTTGATGAGTTGAATCACTCTTTTAGCAGTTTCATCATTTGTACTTAGCAACTGCTCTGCGTATTTATCAAATTTAGAATATGCTTAATATAGACTTAAAGTATTTCAATTTAAAATCCTGCAAATCCATTTGTGGTTCACGTTGCAAGTCCATCTCTAGTTGTGGCTGCCACACTCCTCCCTCGTATCAAACTGGCACCTTCAACTGCGGGGCAGCAATTATGCCCCCAAGTCGGCTATAGTTGGCTGACTTGTGTGATTTTTGTTTTGTCTCTGCTGCTTGTTTTTTTTTTTGATTTTGTTGTTGTTTTTATTGTTGTCGTTGTTGTTGTTGTTGTTGTTTTCAGTGACACAGAAACTGAAATTGTGCATTGTTCAAGTCGATCTCTGTCTGTCGTATCGTTCGCTTGGCTCGCTAATGACTTGCTCCCCATATTTGAAGGTCAAGTTAGGGAAGTTATTGTCGACGCTTCAGTAATTTTTGCCAAAGCTCCACATTGAACATTTATTATTAAGTCTACACACAATTAATTGCCTTAAGCCGCTCTCATATCGTTATTATTTTTATCATTTTCATTGTGTATTTATTTATGGTATACCAGACTATACTATTCGTAATCATTGTCATAACTCATTATTAATGTCGTCAAATTTGTTGGAGCGTTTGATTTTAATAGCTCCACTTGCAAACTATGTTAAGGTAAAGGCCCCAACCACCATTTAGCTGGAACTTTTGATAGAAACTTTTTATAGTTGAATAAATTATTAGATCGTTAGCAAAACACAAAAACCGCAAGTAAGAGAAATGCCAATGAGTAATCATCCACAGAGAGGTGTCAACAGTGCCCATCAAAATAATAAGCTGTGGGATATCACAAATTATATCATGCCTATATATATATAGAAGATCAACTCACTCGCTCATTCAATTTGTAGAGCTCTCGATTCGGTGATTTTGTCTTTCCATTATTTGCGGTCACAAATCTCGCATCTAAGTAGCTCGAACTCGAAATTGATTTCAGCCTCTTTGATGTCTGTTTACCCAAGTACTTTGGCTTTGACTTTGCCTCTGGCTTCAGCTTTAGCTTTTGGTGGAACTTGGGTTAAGCGATCTGCGTAAGCGCGGTGGCTCTTGGGGCAACTTGAAGGCGCGGGAAGACAATTTGGATAAATATTGCGGTCGTCGGTTAAAAGAATAATATTTATATTTATTTATTTGCTGCCTTTTTGCTTTCGGGCATTTTTGCATATCTTTGAGCTAATTTTTATGGAATTGGTTGGGTTCAGTTTTACGACCAGTGTGTGTGAATGTGTGTGTAAGTATGTGTGTTTTTTATGCCCCCGCCAACGAGGCGCTTTCAATTAGGCTCAGCCCAGTCTTGAGACCAACTTGAGCAGAGACAATAACAACAACAACCACGACGACGACAGAAAATAACGAGAGCGACATCGACAGACAATGAACCTCAGCCCAAAAGCATGACAATGCCAATGATGAATCATGTCAATGTTTGTTTCACTCGCTCGTGCTCTGAATTGCTTTTCTCTGTATTTTACACTGTGCAAAAATACAAACAACCTTATTCATTAAAACAAAGATATTCAGTCTAAAAAGTTGTAAATGCCTAGGAGAAATATTTGCCTTAATTTTTAGCAAACTTTTGTTAACACTTGTGGAAGTATAGAAACGAATTTACTCAAGAATATTTACGGCAATGAATCTAAGCACTTTCTACTCAATTATTTTAGATAAGATTTAAAACATATTCAAGATTGGCAATACTATAAATTCTTAAGTCTTCAATATTATTATTATAATATTGTTTTTCCGATTATTTTTAATACATAGATTTACCTGTTTAACTACTAAAGTTCTTACATACATCTCATTAGATATTCTACTCAATAATACAAAAAAACGTATTCACTACATCAAAGATATTTAGTCTAAGAAGTTGTAAATGCCTCAAAAAATATGTGCCTTAATTTTTAGAAAACTTTTGTGAACAGTTTGTGAAAAGTTGAAATCGAACAAGAATATTAGTGACAATAATTTTAAATACTTTCCACATATGTATGTAAATATTTTCGATTTAATTTAAATCATATTAAAAATTGGTAATATGAAATTCTTAAATCTTTATTATTTTCTTTCTGGGTGTTTCAATATTTAAATTTATCATTAGTATTGCTTCATTTCTTAAGCCTAAATGTTCCACCCAAAACTACAAACAATCTTATTCATGAAAAACAATGTAATTCAGTCTAAGAAGTTGCAAATGCCTAAATAAATATTTACCTTAATTTTTAGCAAACTATTGCGAGCACTTGTGAAAACCTGCAAAGGAATTTACACATAGAATCTGAGCACTTTCTATACTAATATTTTTGACTCTTTCTAATCAATAATCCAAAATTGTTAAACACTCAAATTTTACATTCTTTTCAATTGTTGTCTTATTTAAATTTATCATTATTACTGCTACACTTCTCAAACGTTAATTTGCATTTACTTAAATATTCTGCCCAGCTCTTCTTAATAGTTGATCAATCGATCTTATTGTCGTGTTTTTTGAGTTCCTATTCGAAGTCACATGTGTCGTAAGTCTCCCTAACGGAAATGCAACAACCAAATGTGCCCCAGGGCCGAGTTCCTTTTTGTAACTTCCTCTCGCAGTGCAGTGAAGAGAGCCAATAAAAACTCAGTGTTGCATCCTCAAACAAAGACAAATTGTGAAATTGTACCACAGCTGTTTGAGGTGGAGTGCAAGAACATTAGAAATTATTACCCCAGATATCCGATAGTCTTAACTGATTGTCAATGGCCATAAATTTATGCTAGAAATGAACGAGCGAATGAAAGAAATTTTAATGATAATGCATACGAATCAGGGACTCAAATCAAAGCAAAAGTGCTGTGGCCAACTGTTGTGACATGGCCATGGCCTAAACCCCGTTCCCCGTTCCCCGCTGTTCATGCCACTTGTCTCTTACCCTTTGCAACTGACACTTTTTACACTATGATCGACGCTGCATTGCTGTTGCAGTTGCAGTTGAAGTTGATGTTGCAGTTGCAGTCATCAACTTAGAATACTAATTCGGAGCGAGCGCGAGGCAGGGCACCGGATGTGATGACATTTGGCCAGCGACAGCGACTGCGACAGTCAGAGTCACAGCAGAAGCAACAGCAGTGAGAGCGACCCTAACAATTATTGGATTGGTAGCAATAAAAAGCTAATAAAGAACGTCTCGTCTACAACTTGACAAGTTGTGCACTTGCATACGCGCGTATACCCTGTGAAACCCTAGCGAAGCGGGTATAAAGATTAGCACACAAAAGGGTTATTATAAATGTGAATGTAAGAATTAAAGGAATTTTAAAAATCTTTAAACAGCAAAGAAAAAAATTATAGTCAACAAATAATATTGTATTAAGGAATATTGTTAATTTGGTTGTTTATTCACATGAATCGAGTCTATTATCTAAGTGTCTAAATATATTTAAGTAAATATTATGCATAGTTATATGTAAGATTGAAAATTTATAAATCAAACACGCTACAAAAAAGGAAAACAACAACGAAAAAGTGTTGAAAATGTAAAATGAATTGCGAAATATAAAGTCACAAATATATTTCGCAATTCATTTTACATAAAGATTGTTGTTAATTTAGTTGTTTATTTACTTAATTGAAGCTAGTATGTTAAAGTCAACACAATTCTATAACATAAATATATGGCGCATATTATTATTGTTATTAAATGGTTAGACATTTAAGATAAGGAATTGATATTAAAGAATTCAAAAATGTACTAAATTCTATACCTAACTTAGTAAGTTTAGATTTACAACGATTAATCATAAAAAAGCGTTAATATTCATCTGACTAACTTGCTTTTAAAATATATTTTGAACCAGTTCACTTCATCTCAAAATATATTTTAAGAAAACCAACATTATTTTCATTATATAGCACAATAAATGTGATATATAATTTAGACAATTCATACAAATTCTCCAAATTCATCCACTAAAATAGCTCATTTAAAATTTTAGCTAGGGTATTGAGTCGTCTAATCCATTTTTAATATAAAGCAATTTCTTTAATGCTGCCGTTTTGTGTTTTTCTTTTCTGTGTTGAAGCGTTTAACAATTCATAAATGGTTGTGTCCACTGACGCCACTCGTTCAGCACTCACCCCCTTCTACCTGTCTGTCGCCTGCTTCCCTTCACAAGACAACCCCGCTGGCTAGCTGACTGCCTGTCTCTCTCTCTCTCTATGTCTGCTGCTCCGTCTGGTCTGTCTATCTGCTGCGTCCCTGGAGTGAGTGTGGTACACTTTAGAGGCCTTGTCTGCGACTACGCTCCCTCGGGAAGTAGTTCAGACGGTGGCGACAACAACGTTTAAGTATGCAAAACTAGTTTTATTTTTAGGGCCATGTCTGGGAATCGAATCCGAATCCGAAACGAAAACAAATTCACAAAATCCACACACAACCCAAACCAAAAACCAAAACCAAAACCAAAACCAAACCAATGCAACAATTGTCTAAGCTCCCCTTACTCCTCCCCGCTGCTGCTGGCACTTTACAGCGACTTTGCGTCTGCATTTTGGTTTGGGGCACGCAGACATTTTGCGTGTTGGACAAATTTGTAGCTGCTGCCTGATCACGTTTTAATTGTACAACCACTTGAAGTTGGAGTTTGGAATGGGAGTCGGAGTCGGAGTCGAAGTTGGTAGACTGGCGCCTAGGCAGCTAATTAACATGGGATGCGGGCCAAGCGGTGTGGGAGAGAAAAGAGGGGATGGGGAACGGAGTTCACGTTGTTGTTATTGTTGTGCCCATTCACACTAAAAGGCGTTTTTACTTTCTTAAATCGTTTTTAATTGTTTGTCAAATGGGGCAATGTGAAACCGATAGACCGCATTTGATAAGACTCGCAGATCGCTGCAACATCTGATCCCCTCTTTTCCCCCTTTCCATACTCCCGCGTGCCGAAGGGTCAAACTCAACCCAAATGATTGCGATTGTTATGCTTGGCATTTAATTGCCTTGTAAATGGTCGATGTTCCACCGGTAGCAGCCACTCGATTGTTGTCATTGTCGTCGTCGTCGTTGTCGTCTTACGCAGTCTCCAGATGCCACAAGTTGCACGCATTACACGCTGAAAGCGATGCCAAAAGAAGCGATCGTCTCTCTCTGCGTCTCTTCAACTGATATCGAGTTATATCGATGGGCTACCGATTTTGCACCTGTTTTGCGCAACGACGATCGAAGAACGGCTTAAATGCTCGATACTTCTTTGTGATCCCGTTGATAATGCGTACATAAAACTAGCATGCCACAGTCGTTTAACTGCGGAAATGAGTCGCCAATTCCAGTGAATAAAACAAAAGACTTAGGCAACAAACTTGGTCGCACCTCGATCGCCAATTCGCCTGCTTGCCTGCCTGCCGTTCTGGTGTTGATTTCTTCTTCTTTTTGTTTTTGTTATTATTGTTGTTGTTATTGTCATTGCTGCTCCATTGGCCAACGGCCAAAGCACGCCACAAACACGGCACGAAATCGAACTTGCAACGGTAGCACACACAACTCTAAATTATATATAAAGCACATGTCACCAGCCGCATCCGTGCATACAAATGAGCACAGGGGGGAGCTGCGCGGGGGGCGCAGGCAATCAACGGACAACTTCTAGACATGCGCAGGGCACAAACCAAACTTAAAACAGGGCGCGGCTTACATTATGCCTTCTCATTTTCTTCTTCTTCTTTTTTTGCGTGAATTATGCGAATTCGAAGTGCGTAAATGCAATTGCGGCGAGGCGTTGAAGGGACTATGCTATATAAAAAAACTATTCAAGTTACTTCTAAATCATTAAAGTGATATTGTTGTGTTTAAAATTTATTAAAAGTATGTGAAGTTAAACAAATATTGAAATTAGAGCAAATGTACTTCATAAAGCTTATTAAATCCGTATATGATATTATTTAATTGAATGATAGTGATGTCAAAACTTAGATTCAAGAGAAATTTATGATGACTATTCCTACTAATCTACAAATCCTTATGCATGCTTAAAATAATTAGAATAATTTTTTTACAACATAAACTATAATCAAATTAAAAAAAAAATGAAGATTACAATTCTAAAGAAATCTATTCATAACATTGATGTATTCATGTTAAAATTTAATCGATTTCAATCTTAACATGTTTAATTAAATTAGAATAATTCCATAACTTCAATATCCATTTTACTGTGGAATTAGTTTTCAAACAATTTTATTATTTTCGACATTCAACAGCAATTTTAAGTGTGCGCAAAAATATAATGTTTACAATGATCTCTTTGTTAAATGCATCGACCAGCTATCAACATGTTAACCTCGCAATATGCATGTGAGTTTTGATTAAAAGAATTTCCGTCTAAAAGAGCGTACAAAGGCAGAAACACGTACAACATAAAAATCACAACTCGAGCCCATTTCTAAAGCAAACAACAACTGGCAAATGGATAGACAGATGGAGAGCCGAGCTGAGCTGAGCTGAGCAGGCGGCAGGTTCATCATTATTGAGGCACTTGCAACTCAGCACAGCACTAAACACCAAACGCAGCGCAAGGCAAATGCAACTGACACTCGCCGCTTGCCGCTTGCCGCTAGCCGCTAGCCGCTGGCCGTTGGCCGCTGGTCAATAGCCAAGACACAGCTCAACACAGACAGCGCACCACAAAGCACCACAAAACGGGGCACCACCAACGGGCAGAACAAGAACAAGAGCCGCTTTTGATCTGTTGCCGCGGCTGCGAGTGCGAGTGTAAAGTGATCAGGCAGGCGATGAGGAGGAAAGAGGAAGGGGGAGAGTCGATGGCATTCATTGAAGTCAGCGCGCGCCTCACTGACACCTTCACTCACAAATGGTCTAAAAGGCCGCGGCCATTAGCCAATATAACTGCCACGCAACGTTTTGTATTTTATCATGTCTACAAAAGTCAAAAAGCCATATTACATCATAATGCAACCAGCGCGAAGGGGGAAACCGAGGAAGATGAGAGGAAAGCGGCTGAGTTGATTCGTTTCGTGCCTAAGTGGCCTTTTCGGGTAAGTGGCCCGAGGAGCGGAGAACGGCTTAAAAGCAGCCTCGAAAAGTGTTCTAATAACAAGCCGAAATGAAGAACTGATTTTACACGGAAATCTCGGTGGAAAATTGTTTGCATTTGTCAAATAGTTTGTCGGCAAACGGGTTAACTCGACTCTCAGTTTTCTTTTCGTTTCGTTTTGTTTTACATTTGATTTTGTTTTTGTGTTTGACCGCCGCGCATCCTTAGCCAAATGGTGAGCAAACAATGCGCTGGGCCAAGTTGGTCTAATAAGCCGCACTCTCGCCCAGATCATGTTGTGCAAACAGACTGACAGACATACGGACAGAAAGACTGCAAAGGAATCCCGCCTAACAAGCTGGCACAAAAACGGGGCATGAAAGGAGTTTATTGTGCAACGCGTCGTGTCGGTCACTTTGAGTGTCATAAAAAATGGGTAAGAGAAAAAAACAACAACAGAGATGAAAACTCAAAAACTGAAAACTTCAACTGTGGCAGGAGTTAAAAGCCAATCGCGATCTGCTCGCGTTTGTGTTGACCAGCTAGAGCAGTTAATTAGAATGTGCCGAAGTCGAAGACGAAGACGAAGAAATGAACTCGCCTCCTCATCATGAACACGATCATCATCATCTTCATCTCGGCTAGACAAACAATTCTTCGCCTTCGGCTTGATTGAGTGCCTCCAGGCAAGGCGAGGGATGCTCATTGGGTTTTGCTCGCTGCTTCGTACTTTGCATATGCAGCAGAAGTCAAAGTATGGAAAATCAAATCAAGTTATTGGCAACCAGCACCTCACAATGGATCCCTCTAGCTCCTCTGGCTGCTGTCCCAAGCTGTGCCTTGTGCTTTGGCAATATTTACCAGATGTCAATGCAAAATGTTTGTGCTGCAGCCCAGCAGAGCTCAGCTGCTTTATAAAAGGCAAACACAGCAAAGGTAGCCATGAATTTCAAATACACTGCAAGACAGTGAAGGGTTCAAAATATGATATATAAATATAATCCAAAATATTATATAATAATAAATAAAGCAAACATATTCTGTTAAAGTTCGTGATATCAATTTTAGACTTTTGCATTCGCATTTTCATTATTATTATCACACTATAATCAATCATAAGTTTTACATTTAAAAGACCTTCAAAATTATTTTCATATATAAATTCCTTCTTTGCCAGCATGCAGATGAACCCTTTCGTCAGCTAGTGTATTCTTGGCACAAAAATAAGGCAAAAATGAAACGAAAAATCTCAGTGAACACAGGCGCAAACGATCGCGCACGTTTGGTAATGGATCACACGATCTGGCGGCAGAAAGAGGACGTCGAGCAGCGTGCGACAGGGACAACAACAACGAGAAGGGAGGCAACGTGCAACAGGCGAGAGATTCAAGCCAAGTGCATGGCCAGAGCAGAGCAGGTCGAGTCGAGTTGGCCAACTAAATGACATTGACAGTGACACTGGCTGCAACAGCTACTGCCCAAGCTGCAGTTGCAACTGGCAACGGTGGAAGTTGCAACTTGGAGCGTTGAACGTGCAACGTGCGACGGCTGGTCTTAATACGACGTGCACTAAGCATATCAGTTGACCATACAATAAGCTGGCTAACCGTTGGCATAAATGTTGCGAGCTGCTGAAGAAGCTTTAAGTGTCACTGCTGATTGCTTGCGCAGAGTGGACACAAAAGAGGCAGAAAGAGACAGCGAGAGATACGAGTAGAGATGCAGCTAATGATGCACAGAACCCTTTACCACCTGCAACAGCTGGTCGAAAGAGTTTAGACCACATTTAGACTAATTTAATGAGCTACAACATAAATTCTTACAGCGACTCCTGCTGCGGTTGGTCTTTGGCCTCAACTGGAATTTTTGACTGCTTTACGAGCTATCAAAATCACTTTGGCCCTTAAATCTAATTTCGTTAACAAAACTACAAGACAAATACTAAAAAAAACCAAGAAAAGAGATCTCGAAACGAGATGACGATAAAGATCTACGCGATCATCTCGTTAGGTGCTGGAGGCACAAATTAATAAGTATTTTGTGTCTGTGTGTGTGTGCGATCCTGTGTTGTGGTCCTGTTTGCGTTCCAGGGGGTCAGGCAAAACAAAAGGACATCATCAGGGTGAAGACGAAGATAGAGGCGAAACAATGCACAAATTTGTCGTAAAATCAACGAGGAGTGGAGAAAGTCAGGGAAACGAGCAAAAGGATTTCACAGCCAGGTCACAGAGCGAAAAAAGATGCAAAGATACACTCGAAGTAGATACAGATGCAGTAACAGATACACAGACAGAGTCTCAGTCTGTCTCTCAGCCTCTGACTTTGGCATGCGTAAGCAAAGCTTGACCTGCAAGTTCACTGGACACGCACTGAATTGAATCAGGGAGACAGAGACGAGAAGAGAAGGCAGCATCGGGTACCTTAATCGCTGCATTTTAATCGACACGCAAAGTTCGTTTAAGTTAAATAAACGTTTAAACGAGAACAAAACTCAGACTGCGACTGCGACTTCGACTCGGATTGAGAATGAAGGAACAAGCAAAGAAGCGAATGGCATGCGCTGCACGCAAAAAATAAAATACAACCCTACAGCTGAGCGTGCTCGACTTGAAGATACCCGCTACTCATTTAAAAAAAATGCGAAACAGTCCAGTGTTATTCTGTAAAAATACCGAATTAATATACTACAACAGTTCGAAATATATGTATGTATACCAAAGGCTATATTTGGTATATTGATATAGTACTGCATTTAAAATATACCATTGAGTGCAAAATATACCAGATTGTCAAAGCAACTACGACTCGTAGTAGGATGGCGTTTTTGCCATAAAAAAGTATTATTTATATAACTATTTGATTCCTCTCGATTTGCAGGAGCGAAAACGGATCTTCGTGCTAACATAACGAGTGTTTTCAAAAAGAAATTATATCTATATCTTCTATATTCTCTGCGAACTAGGTGTTCAAATAAACGGATATACAGACAGACAGACAGACAAACAGTCAGAAATGGTTATATCGCCGCGGCTGTTAATGCTGATCAAAAATATATATACTTTTTAGAGTCGTACATGTATTCTTCTGCTTGTTACATTCATTTCTTGGAGGCACAAAGTTATAATACCCTTCTATCCTATGGGCAGTGGGTATAAAAGGGATTTCGAACTCGAGAGCTGGGAACTCGACAGCTCTTGGGTTCAACTGGTCATGCAGCTGACCCAGAGAGTGAGTGAGATAGACGAAGAGAGAGAGAGAGACAGAGGGACAGCAAGGGAAGACTGTGCGTGTGTGCAAGATTCGAGTTGGGTGTGTACGAAATGTTTAAATTAAGCTGGATATCAAGTGCACCAGATCACTAATTACCAGCGCCAGCCCAAGTCAGACTTCAAAAACTCCTCCCAGCCCTCCCAGTGACTCCTCCTCTCCCTCTTGTACCTCCTCTTGGATCTCCTCCTACTGAGCATCGTGTGAGCCAAGCGCCGTCCAAATGTAAACCTCAACGTTGTAGTTTCTTAGCTCTTCGTGTTGTTGTTGCTGTTGTTAGTTTCTCTCGCATCCAAAATCAATAAAGATTGTTCCCAGATTGTGGGTCCAGTGTTTGCTTAACTTTTGGCCGCCCTTAAATGGGTTAATGTCGTTTTCCCGGCGCTGTGAAACAATGGATCTCTGCCCGTTACCCGATCGCATTGCATTGCCATTCAAATGCAGTAACTCAATTTAATGTGTGCTCATTCCCTCGATGCAAGATCACTTCGCTATCGATACTTAGCGCATATGCTACGGCTTTGTGGAGGTATTTTTGGGTATTCTGAAATGTTTTAAGCAATGCTATTAACAGAAGACTATTTATAGAATTCTAAATACGTCAAACGATATATTTAATTTATGTTTTAAATTATTAATAAGTTCGCTATTTTCATTATACCAAATAATCCATAAACTATTATTTAATTCATTATTATTTAAATATTTGAAATGAAATGTGATTTATGCATTGTATATCAAAATTTTGAAATCAAAAGAATCTTAAAATTGTATTAAAAAAATAATATTTCCTTATATTTATTTTAAACTTTCTTAAACCATTTTAAGTTTAGTTTTATTTCCCAAAACAAGAAATATTTCCTACTAGTCGTAACTTAACATTTATGTCATTTAAATTATAATTTTTGCTTAACAATTCACGCTTTAATTTGAAAGCATTTCATAGCCTTAAAGTACACCTTACGCTTAGTATTGTTACTTTTTATAATTATCCATTCAAGTGCTATAAAATATGATCTTCCATTCGAGTACTGTGCAGTCGTCTTGTACTTATATAAGCAGCTCCACTCGCTTCCTGCATTGTCTAACTGACACTTGCTGTAAAGCGACTTGAAGTTTATCTTCATAATGTGATCTTGGCTCTTCAGCACACACAAACGCAAACACACACACACACACAGATACACATAAAAGCAATTCTCTGGCAGCTGTCTAGAAAAAGATATGACATAGCATCATATACTTAGTTTGTTTTGACTATTTGTCAGTCAGAGTGGAATCCACGCCCCAAACAAGGGGGCAAATGGGTAACTCCGGGCCCAACTCTGGACAGTAATTAAGGCCGCTACCGGACACAGAAACCAACTCAGTAAAAAACAAAAAAAAAAACACATTGCTGACCATGTTTTGCATAATTTCTCATTAAAACATGTTTCCATTATAATATGTCAATAATAATCTTTCGTTCTCTGTCAGTTTCGAATGCAAATTTTCTGCTGCTGCCGCTGTCAACTGATTAGATGATGCATTAGTTAGTCGGATAGCTCGACAATTAAGTATATTTAATTTAATAAACATGTTCCCAACTATTCAGCCAACTTATTACGACTTTGCCTCAAGCCAGCTGCTGCCTTTGCTGAACTATTTTTAAAGATGCACTCAGAGTGATGCCCACATGCTCCATGATCTCTGCCCATTCTCTCACATGTCTCGGGGCTCTATTAATAATGCATCTTTCATGTCGCATACATAATAAAGCATGTCACTTGGCATGCTGATGCCTCTTCTTGACCAGCCCAAAAAAAAAGTTCCAAGACGTGGCGCCAATGAGCTAAGTAATATGATCGGACCCGCTTTGTTTCAATGCATTTCGGCGCCTGCATTTTGACAGTCAATAAAATTTTGAAATGTTATACTTTTTCTTGGTTTTAGTTTTGTTGTGTTTTGTTTTCTCTGTCGCATCGATTTTATTTCTCTGCTCTTGTCTCCGCTCGTTTGTTGTGGTCTTTTGTTTGTCTAAATGGCTTTTTGATTGGAGAGATTGAAGCGACGATACAGTTGAACCACTTTTTCAGTCTGACAGCTACGAAAAAAATATCATAAACAAAAGACTTAGGCAACGAACTTGCGACGTCGCCCTACAACGTTTAAACTTAATCTTAGCATGACTTTGTTTTAGGGCAATAAACATTGACAGAGTTGTATTTTAGTTGGACAGTTTTTGGATACGATTGAAGATTGAATTAGCAGAAAATTTTAGATAGAATTGCAAATAATCAGACGAATAATTAGAAGGTTGTTTTGGATGAAGAATATGACTAAAATTCTTTTTTAAATAATCAATTTATTAAATACATGAATAAATATTAAAATGTACATTTGACTATGTTTAATTTCTTAATTGAATTTTATGATGTAAATTAATCGTTTTAAATTTCTTTAAGCTAAAGTCGATTGCCAAATTTTAACATAATTTAAATGTAGTTGATGTCTTTGCTTAATAGCTAGGTGAATTTAGGGTATTTGATGGTGAGCTAACTGCAGTTAGTTGTTAATTTTTGGTGGTTTTGTATTACTATTGACTGTTTAATAAACTATAAAAATAAATTTAGAAACAATGACGACAAAACACACATTGGAATGTGATCGAAGCGGCAGTTAAGAAAACGCACAATGGCGTGCGCTGCTCCCTCCCCGTTCCCCTTGGCCCACTGCCACCCCACAGCCCCCTCTTGTCACCCCTCAAGCCAGAAAGCACTTCGTGAAAAGCAGCTCATCATGCATATTGATGATGTGTGTGTTGTTTGTTTGCTCTCTTGGGGTTCAGTTCATTGTTTATTGTCGTCCGTTAAGGCGTCAACTTTTCTGACATAGCCACATTTTACAATGGTCGTAAACGATATTTGCAGGCAGTTGATCAACCGATCAAGCGATCAACTCGATTGTCCGATCCTGCATAGTTTTCGTACCATTCATCATTGAGCTGAGGTCTGTCGTCTGTCTTCAGTCTCAAGTCGTTTCGTTCGCTTCGATGTGTTGCGTTGTCTCGCGGGGGCAGCCTATAAAGCAAGTTCGGGTTGCCGTCGCGTCGCGTCGTCTGCCTAATTAAGTGATTAAAATTCTGACCATAGCCGAGGCGTATGACTTTTGTATGTGTTAATATAAAGTTTATTATTTGAAGCAGCACGTGGTCAGGCACTGTCAGTCAGCCAGTCAGTCGATAGGCCTCTTTTTCGGCCCATCAACCAGCCCCATATACGAGTCCATGGGGCACGCACAGGCCCCCTAGCATATCAAACATATCACGGCAGTAGATCAGTAGTAGAGACGGAGCGGAGAGTGCGGAGCGAACTTACGACAAATATCTGAGCGTAACATTTGTGGCATTTATAATTTACAATTTACAGCAATACAGCAATCATTGCATTAGACAGACGGCACTTAAGCATTACTATATCGGTTTTATTATCCGACAACTCGATTCGATTCGATCCAAGTCGATCCGATTCGACTTGCAACAAATGTTTCGTGTGCTACGTTGATGAATTTATGCCAACCCATTTGGCGTTGACAACCGCCACCAAGCTTCAAGCTCCAAGCACCACGCTGAACGCCCGCCCACACGCGAGCCACGCCCATTTTGTCGCCCGTGTTTGAGATACAAACGCCGCGATTTAAGAACAAAGTCAACTTGCCGCGTGGCAATCAATTCCTCCTCAAATGGAATTCCAGATGGAATATAACGAGTGAATTCCGATCAAGAACGAGACCTATAAAATTCATAATCAATTCACTTCGATTCTCAAATCGAGACGAGCAGAGCTTTTAGCGTATGCAGTGAGTAATGTGAGTTAATGGTTCTCAACAAGACATTCACGATTTAAGTCGCAAACGCATATAAATAAGTATAAATAAATATTAAACTTTTAGCGTATTTTGATGCACCTTATTAAAGCAATGACGCAGACATTAAACTACACTTAAGCTTAAGAAGGTTATTCTAATGTTAAGAATGAATAAAGTGATTAAATAATATATACTGATTATATTGACGACTTAAAAGTTTTGCGTCTTATGTTAAAATGAGCTGTGAAATGAACGCAAACAATTTCTTTAATAGTTAAAGAATAAAATATAAATTTTGGATAAGCATTACCTAACACGAAATCAAATAAAATTGCATAGAATATTTTATTTTATTGTTAAAGTCTTCAAACTGATTTACTTAAGCATTATCAAACAATAAATTAAATAAAATTGAATATAGTCTTGCAAATTATCGCATCAATACAGTTATCCTCAAACATTTTTTGGTCTTTTATTTGATTTTGATTAAATATTTGTTTTAAATCACTTAAAATGAAAATATTTCGCTTTTCCTTCTAGAAAAATTTGTTTTGTCTTAGTTGCTTTGACTGACAATATTTTAATATTTTTTGTTCTCTATGGTATATCTTGAATGTATTTATATCTATGGTATATATTATACTATATCAATATTCCAAATATAACTTTTGGTATATTTTATTACTTTTTGTATATTTTAAACATAATATTGGACTGATTTTCTTTTATTCAAAATAGGTAGCGGGTATCTCATAGTCGAGCACACTCGACTGGAGCTTTCTTACACTTTTATATCACAGGTTTTGTTTTTATGTATATTTTATTATGTATATTTTTATCCCATATTAAATTTGTTTATTGCCCTATCATTTTAATAGTTTTGTTACGTTTTATTATTTTGCTCATATTAGGTGTTAAGTAAATTGAAATATTCTTTAAACAACAACCAAAAAAACTTGTTAAATATTTTGCTGAAAGAAATATAGATTTGTTGATTGCCAATAAAATAAAAAGAAATATTTGTTTTTGTTGAATTTTTTTGTAATATTTTTATTTTCTTGTATAATAATAATAATAATAATTGAGAAGCCAATTGTTTAGGACACAAATACTAGAAACTAAAATAGAATACTTAAACTTAAATTTCTTTAAAATGAAACTAATACTAATCAATTTTTATGTACAATACCATGGAGGGAGATTTTGGTGGGTTGGGTTTTGTTTTATGTTTTTTTTTTTCATGTTTTGTTTTGTGCTTTACTACTTGAATTTTTGGGTTTTGTTTGTAGAACTTGAGAGAAATTTGTTATGAAATATTTAAAAACATATTTACAATTATGTAAAAAATACTAACGCTTTTTGTTCCTTTTTGTAAAAATAATTTTTGGAATTGAGCTCTCAAGAGTGTGTGTTTGTGTTGTGTGTATGTGTGTGAGTGTTGAGCTAGCTGTCTCTGTCTGGCACGCTGCAAACACAAACCTGTCCAAAGACAATTTCAATTTCGACGGCGCAAATCGAATTCGAACCGTAAAAAACCGAAAACAACAACTACGACAACGACACGCGGTTGAGAAAAATAAAATGTGTAAAAAACTACAACAAACAACAACAGTAACGTGGAAGTGAGAGGCGCTCAGCCAGTTGGCTCCACCCACTCGACATCGACTCGTCTCCGTCTCCGACTTCGACTTAGACGCAGACAAAGATGCCCCGCATGGCGCTGGCCGCGTTGTGAGCCACCGCAAAGCCGCCGAATGCTGCTGGTGACGTCGATGGCGACGACGATGATGATGGCGATGGCGACGACTCCAGTTTTTGACGCTTCACCAAGGAGGCAGTGCTGTGATCGCTGCTGTGGTTGCTGTGGCTGCTGCTGTGACTGCTGCTGATCGCTGTGGCGCTGCACTCGGCCTCGAGTTGATAGAACTTGCGGCGTTGCGTCAAAGCATTTGTCTCGGGCATCTCGTCGGCATCGCTGTCGTTGAAACTGTGCACCGAACTCCTGGAGGTCTTCATGCTCAGATCCATGGGTCCATCCTGGGCAGCAGCGACCGCGGGAGCAACTGTTACAGCGCCAGTCTCGGCGCCAATCGAACAGATGGAGACGGGTGAAAGTGATTGCATTTTGGCAGCAAAGCTCAGAGGGCTGCTCGCTGTGGCTGTGGCTGTGACTGCGACTGTTGCGGTCGCCGGGGGCGTGGGCGTCGTTGTGGGCGTGGGCGTGGACGATGCTGATTGCTGCTGATGCTGCTGCAACTGTGTTGTGGGTGTGGCGCGTATGGCAACTGGTGTGTGAATCGCATGCGGACTGTGAATGCTGCCGCTGTGCTGCGAGTGCAGCGACTGCTCCTCCTCATCCTCGGCGCCCAGGCAAACATCGATGGGCGATGGCGCTGGCTGTGGCTGCTGCTGTGGTGGCGACTGCGGTGTCAACTGACGCACCACATGCGGTGGCGTATAGCGATTAAGTGACTCTGCGGAGGCAGCCGAGTCCACGCTCTGACGATGCTTGTACATCTCCTGGCGATAGGCAGCATCCGCTGCAGCGGCGGCCGCTGCGCTGGCATGATAGCCGGGGAACAACAAGTGCGGGGGCAGCTGGAAGGGCGACTGTGGTGTGGCCATCATGCTGAAGAAGGGCAACGCAGCGGCAGCGGCGGCGGCATCAGCCGGATGGCGAGCTCCAAAGGGTTCGGGCAAATGGTAACCGGGATAACCGAGCAGCGGTGGCAGATGTGGATGACGCTGTTGCTGCTGTTGTTGCTGGTGCTGCTGCTGTTGATGATGATGATGTTGCTGCTGCTGTTGTTGTTGCTGTTGCAGATGTGCGGCCAAATCACCGAATCCAGGCGAACTCATTGGCGAGCCGGTGGCATGTCCGGGCGCCTTGCCAGCGGAGGCTGCAGCAGCTGCTGCCTGTTCGTGTTCCTGGAGCAGACAGTGGATCTTGAACCAATTGGAGCGACGGCCATAGCGAGAGCCGCCCTTGGACATGCCCACGTTGTAGCATTTGCGCAGACGACACGCCTTGCAAGTGGTGCGATTCTTCTTGTCGATGATGCACTTGCCCTCGTTCTTGCACTCGCTGATTGTGCTGATGTTGTTATACGAGCGACCGAAGAAACTCTGCGGAAGATAGAGAAATGTGTGAAATTGTTGATTAGTTAAAAGTTCAATCAAAGAGAAGACTTTCGGCAAATGTTGTTCAACTATTTTTTGAACGGAGATAACTTACCTTGCAGCCCTCGCATGTGAAGGCGCCGAAGTGAAAACCCGCCGCTGGTTCGCCGCATACTTTGCATGTTTGATTCATCTGTAAATCGGAGTAAAGAAATATGATAATTAAACACTGTTCGTTAATCCAGTAAATGCATAGAAATAACTGTTTAAGTATTGCTGCCGAAAAACTCTAGATTTTTTAAGCAAGTTGTGTTTTTTAGTTTATTGCAACTCTGTTGCACTGAATAATTTTAAATTCTATAGTCAGTTGATAGTTCTTCCAACACTTTTTTGAGTTATTTCACTTTTTGTATAGGGTTAATGTGTAATCCATTCGTTGTAGATGAAACTAACCAAGTTGAACACCATTTTTCGGCTGTTGCTCGATGTGAATTTCGAATTTGTAATAATTTTTCGTTTGTAAAATACGACAACGTTTTGCTCGTGTTCCTTTCGCTAACTGCGCTGCTGTGCAACTGATGCTTGGACTCTGGAGTGTCAGGAATTTATACGAAAAACTAGGAAAACCTCGAAGAGTCTTCGCAGCTATTTTTTTGTGAATTTTTATGACCCGCAGGCAAAAAACTTAAGCTAGCGGGAGGATTATGCAACCCTATGCGTGGCAGGTAGAAGAACTTCTCGTTTTTTTTTTTTAAGGTTTACATGAAGTAAGTCATTATGCCTTAAAAAAATATGTAGAGCCCTCAAGACCTTGACGTATTGTGTCATAAATGCACACACCTACACAGTGACAATTTTCGTCAATTTTTTGTTTGCGCGCAAATAAAAAAATAAAAACTGCAAACTTCTGCAGAGAGTGGTGTGCGTGTGTGTTTAGCGCGAAACTGTAAAAAATCAAAGTAGTGCAAGCAGGGCTCATAAAATATGCCGTCGGCTGCGACCCAAAATTCAAAAAAAAAAAAAAAAACAACAAACGTGAATTGACTTTTAGAGTGTGGGCGCGTTTTTCCTCATCTTTCGCATCGATTTGAACTGATCTTGCAAACTCACCTTGGGTTCTGTTGGGTTTTCGCTGCGTTCGCTGTTTTTATAGCTGATGACTTTTTAATTGCACTGGGCAGTAATTTCTGCCTTAAGTTTGATGTTTTATATTTGCTTGTCACACTAGACACTGTATATAGTTTTGATCTGTTGTGGATCAGTCTCTTGCTTTAGTTTTGCACTTTACGTAGTTTTGCGATTGAATGTTCTTGGTATTCTTGGAGTGTAGTTTGATTGATCTCTCACACGCAACGCGCACTGTACTCACGATGTGTAACGCACACCTTGGCTACTGGCTGACGACTGATTTCTTGCTCCGACTTGTCGCTGGCAAGAAGCATTGATGTTCGGTTACTCGGTTGGCTAAACTCCCGATTATGTACAACAACAACAGAAAGAGTAACCTCCACACTCTCACACTCGCATACAATAGTACTCAAAGCAAAACCACCACTAGCAACGGGCTCTCTGATAAATCACAGTTAACAGAACAGATCGCCTTTGTATTTACTCCAACTAAGCAAACGCGCACACACACAGAGAGCGCAAGGCAAATGCACTCAATTTAGTGCGGCTGCTCTCTCTACCTGAGTCACTGTTAAGTCGCTGTTAACTCTGCTCAATGAACGTACGCTCTCCCGCTGTGGCTGTTCGGCTGGCTCTCACGCTGCCGTTGCTGCTTCTGCTGCTGTGGGCGCTCTTGTGGAGTCTCAATGGATACGCTCAATTTGCATTGCTCTGATATTATTCGTTATTCGGTTATTTATTAAAACTCGCACAAGTGAAGGGCAGCAACTGCTCACTCACACAAACGAATATTTGACTTCATTTTTAACAGTGGCTCATTTTATTTAGCAGGGGCGGAGCCTTTTGGCTCTGCGCCGAAATGGTTGGAGTTTCTCATTTACTTGGCTGTCTGAGTTTCTCGATACATACTTCGATTTTGAGTAATTACTTGGAACGAATGCTGCGTATTTGTACTTCCCTCACTTATGCATATTAGCTGCAATGTCAAGTTTCTAATTTTAAATACTACATTTATTTGTGCAACAATTAACACAACGCCAAATACGCTTGCTAATAATTATACGAATTATATAATAATTGCAGTTGATCGCGCACAGTGTTTTTTGCCATTTTTATGACCCCTTCGATTTGTTTAACTTAACTCTTCATTGACTTTAACCCTTGTTTTATGAGCACCATGGCCACAATGCAGTCAAAGGCGCGCGTTAACTCTTTTTTGTGCATCTTTATTATAGAGTTCAACCCGTTCCGAACTCCTTTAACTCTTTCTACCTGCGTCGCACACACTCCGTCGCAAATTAACCCTTTTATGCCGACGCATTGTCTTCGAAGAGAAACCGAAGAAAATGCACAATGAAAAGTGTGAATTGCTTTGTATGCGAAATGATGTTAGTAATTGACTTTAACTAACTTTTCAGCTAATACTTAGTTAATAAACTAAATTACATTTTTTAGTTTGTATTTTCTTCTCAGAATTTGCTGCCGTAGTTTCCACAGCAAATGTGTATTTTTCCACTCACGCTATACATTTTTTAAAAGTAGCAACCTAACCTCAATGCACACCATAAAAAAGTCAAATTACATCAGGCGGCATACTGAACCGTACTCCGATTCCGCGTATAGCCAACAAAGGCTTGCAAAATAATAAAAAAGTCAAGGAATATAGAACCCAAGGAACGCGAGAAACCTTCGCTGACCTTCTACGCGTTTTTTTCTGTTTTCTAATCGATTCAATTTAACTGTTTTCGCGTTTTTTGCCTCGACGACAACAATAAAAAAAAGAAGATGAAAAGAATGGAAGCAAGAGACAGGGAAAATTTTCGCGAATTTCCGCAGCAAATGGGTAATTTTCGGGGCGTAATTAGTTAGCCCGAAAGGAAAGCACGACAAAAAACTGCTGAAAATAAGGACAACGGGCAATTGTGACTTTTAATCCGGTTTAATCCCCTCGGCTTAAGTTTTTTGCAAATAAAAAACAACAACAACAGCAACCCGAGTGACAGTCCTTTGAGTGTGAATGTGTGAGGTGCAGCATGGTGCACGGTCAGCAGAGCGCGACGCGGACGCGGACGCGGACGTCGCGACGTGGCAGGCTCATCATAATTATGATCCTAGGATAATCTGCAGCTTAGGGTATGCTGATCCGGAGATTAGGTAACAAAATCGCGTGCTTAGGTAGCCGCAAAACTAAATTGCCCTAAAAAAGCAATTGACGACAACGAGTGGCAAGAAGAAGAAGAAGAGTCGAACTCTCGCCGTCATAAAGTCAGCGACATCATAAAAAGTCGAGCACACAGGCCAACACTCTAGAGACCGTGTGTGTAACACTTTCCGCTTAAAAACCGAGCAAAAGGGATGACTGATTGTCTTTTTGCTGACTCTTCTTCTGCTTTTGCTCACCCGTCATCTGCTTGCTAGGAAACTCTCGAAATTACCGTTAAGTTGCGTAAAAAATGCAAACGGAGTGTTCCCTAGAAAACTGCTCAAGGACACGGCAAAAAAAAAAACAAATAAAAAATATGCACACGGTTAAAAAATGAAGTAAAAAAGAAATGCGTTGACTTTTTGACTTTACGGTTAACAAAAATGTCAACTTTTTAATTAGCCATAAAAATGTGAAATAAAAAATGTAAGTCGGAAATGACGGGCAGCTACTTAATACGACTAGGCCTCAACGAGTTGACTTCTCTAAATGTTATTGTTGTTTCATTGCTGAATATTACCTGTGAGCTATTCCAAATACAATCGAGAAACATAACAAAAAAAAAAAAAACAAGAGTCAAAAAGTCAACTCGTTCGCATTTACATAGTTTGATTGCATCATTTGGCCAAATGGCCATATAACCAGCACATATCAATCAACACACACTCTGTATATCTATCTCTATCTCAGTTGTATCTGACGTATCTCCACCTCCAGTTGTATCTGTATCTGTATCTGTATCTCGTAGCTCGTGTGGCTCTCGCAACGATTTGCATATTTTTGATTTAACAGCTCGCCGAATGATTGTCGATAGATCGCATTGGAGCGAGACTTAAAACAAAATACGTTTCGTTTCGTATCGTTTTGTTTCAGCTTTGCTTTATACACTCTAGCAGCGAGTTTATTTACTAATCTATCTCTGTTTGCTTAAGTGAGCAAAAGTGCGCAGTAAATACTAAAGTCAACTGTATAAAAATGTGGCGTAGATCTTTTCTACTAAACAGCAAATCATAAATAAATACTTAGATTTAACTTCTATTTGAGAAAATAGATATTCTAATATTGATCTTTCAAAATAATATCATTATTAATAAAAAGAATACATTTTATTCCAAAATTACAAACTAAGTTCTTTTAATGATTAAGATATCTAATTTTTCCAGTTACAAATTAAAAATTTAAATTATTCATTACACAATACTTCTCTAAATGTTTGGATCTTGTTTCTTACAGTCTATCTCAGAAAACTCTATATAACTTTTATTTGAATAATGTGCTCCACTAATAAATAGGTTATTTTTTAAATAACTATTTGCTGATCTTTCTATTCTACACATATCTATTAATTCCTTCATATATTCATTTTAAAAATATTGATTTTTTCTATGCTACATATTTCTATTAATTTTAAAATTCCCATGTAAATTTTATTAAATAGATTTATTCTGTAAAACGAAGAATTTAAAATAAAAACTTGTGCAAATCATTTTAAAAACGTCTTCCTACTCTAAGTAAGAGTATTTCACTATTCGCAATCACAGAAATACGTGTTTTCTCCTATTTTTTCCTGTTGTATGTATTTTGTCATCTTTGTTATTGTAATTATGTGTGAATAATTTGCATTTGTGATGCGCTAACATTAATCTATTGTGCCACGTTGGTCCACAAAGATAAGATTTGCCACTAAATAAAATAACGAAACACACAACACAAACATAAACAGTGAAAACATTTTCCAATTTTTCATTTTTACACACAACGCTGTAAGCTTTAACTTGGCCATTAGTGAATATAAATGGCTAAAATGCATAGATTTGGCTGTAATACGTTCGCATCATCGGTGTGGCGCTTTTGTTAAATAATCGAACAATGCAAGTGTTATTCATTATTTGCAATGACTTTTCATGTTTTTCTCACTCCAGTACACAAAGTCGTAATTTCGTCGAGTCTAGGTGGGGCGTTTTCTTATATAACGACATAAAACTAATCAATACGAGAATATTGTATTACACGATAGACATGCTTTAATAATTTTAATATCTCACATTTAAATGATGAACTAGTACTATAAACATCTTCCATCAGCTATAACTTCAAATCGGATTATTTAAAATGTTAGCAGGTGCTGATCATTCCTTAATGAGGAACTGCAACTAGAATCATAAATAAAACTATAAACTAAACATGATTGATTTCTGCGTTGATGGCTGATCGTTGCAAATTTATTAAGTACATAAATAGCGATTCTATAGTAGCTAAAGTTGATTACATTTTATGTTTGCTACAGAGCATATTCATTATATAAATTAAATTTCTGTTTCAAAGTATAAGATTTATGTGAAGATCGATACACCTTCATTTTGTTTTATTTAATATGTTTTTATTAGAATGAATGTTTTTATTAGAAATGTTCTTTTGTTGATCTGTATGCGATATCTCTCAAGACACGAAACATCAAGTAAGATTTGAAAATATCTCTCAATAATTTCTTCTTAATTTTCTAAGAAAAGTTTTTAATAGTCACACACTTTAACATTTAATTAAAACACTATTTAATGAAAAGTGATATTAGCTGCAATTTTAACATAATATTAAAATTATGATTTTCTATGTACAGTTTTTAATGTTTATATTTTACATTTAATCATTTTAGTATCTAATGTAATTACCAACAGCTTCTACATATTACTATGAAATATTTATATTCATTAATATAATACCAAATCATATATAACACTTAAATCCTGCAAAGCGCATCACTTAATTCGCTCTAACCGAAAGTTGTGACAGCGAAAAAATAAACAGAAACAAAAAAATTGGCAAAGGAAAAGTCAATAAAACTTGTTTGGCCAATTTCTCGCGATCTGCGTAAAAATAAGAATTTGATAAGTTGCCAGTTTGGTTCGAACTGACAAATAAGTTATGTTTAATTGTGTTGGGTAATATGTTCATTACGTTTGAATAATATAGTAGACTAAACTGGTTGCTGCTGATCGCTGATCGCTTTGCTTTCCAATTGATATATGGCTTTCTCTCTCGCTTATTGTTCTCTACCTATGCGGATAGCTAAAAGCATTCCAATCAACGATCGAGAAACTCGTTGTACTACTCGAGTCTATGATAACATTATATCATCGCGCTGTCAATTGACATTGTACGAAATGTATTCTAGAAAAATGATCAAATTATGAAATTATGCAAATGTCAATTATGTTAAATATGAAACGAGGGTTGTTTGCCAATGATCACGTAATACTTTTGGCAAACATTGAAACATTTTCATTTCGATTTATAATCGAGCATAACGACATTAATAATAATTACGCTACAATTATGACATTTGCATTATGCGGAAAATATGATTTTCTATACCAAATGGAATTTACATATATTAAAGAGTTTTGCGCTCTTTTGAGAAATCCTTTTTTGCTTTAGCGCAGAGATTGGAGTTTCCGAAATAACCGAAAGCCAAAAGATAGCAAACTTCCCACGGATCAGATAGATCATGACAAACTAACGATATGTTAATGTGCCACACAGTGCCACAGAATCTCTGGAGCCACATGTTGAAGATTTAATTTCAATATGGGCAAAACCCCCCTAACGGAAGTTCAACGCTGCTGCATTTGTGGTTTTGCGATTTTCCGCAAAATTCCATCGCGGTTTTTCACACACTGAAGCTCTTCCTCTTCTCCGACTCTGGCACACACACTGATCTCAATTAAATCCATGGAAACGACTCGGGACTTGTTTGATTAGATCCTGGCTTTGGAATTTACAAGATTGCACAAGTTGCAATCGCTCGCAGAGCGCGCACTCTGCCAACCTGGGCAAAACATGAGTTGCTGATCCTCGCTTAATGCTCGTTAATCCATTTAAGCCACACGCAAGTTAAGCTAACGGGAAATAACGTAGTCAATGAACAGATCGTTGGGAAAGTCCCTCAGTGAGCGCAGACACACCTTGTATACATATATCGTAAGCGAAGATCGTTTGTGAATATCGTGAACAAGAGTGACTAGCGAAAATTGAAACTAAAAATCAATAAAAACGAATATCGTATTTAACATCGTAAAGAAATCCCAATATCAATGAATATGCAAGCGTTAATTTAGCCATCGATCGCACTTTGATCGATGATCGATGATCGTGTGTTGGGGGCTCTCATATTATAATTAGTATTTGCCTTAAACATTTTCGCTAAGCGCATGATCTCATTTTATATATAATTAGCTTTGCGATCGCAAGATCACGATATAAATTATTGCCAGTGATCGTGGTTATGCAATTGCAGTCTACAATTGTAACCACAACTTATTATTATTAGAAGTCTGTAATTGTCGATAAGAAAGTCTGTGCATCGCCAGAAATCGAAATGAATTTGATCGTCGTTACGACTTCCGGGTAAGAATGCAACTTCAACAAAAAGCAATAAAAATTGAAAAATAAAATACAAGCAATAAAAATATGAATACAGGTGGCAAGCAATTGTAATCAGTTTATGAGTACACGTGTGTCTGAATATGATGAATATGATATGTATGTACATAGTATGCTTTGCAGTTATCGATTCGAAATGATATGCAGTGGGCACATGGATCGCTTTGCTCTGACCGGATGCCCAACCCCCCGGACCCTTCGGCCACCCAACTCTGTGTGCTCTGTGGCAACAAGTGCATAACGCCAGGCCAGGCAAAGAAGGCATGCAACAACTGCTAGTTGCCACACCAAATTACTCAGTTATGCAAAGCGCATTTGTGCAACGATCGTCGATGAACACAACACAAAAATGAAAAAAAAGAAACAAAAACCATCAACGAGTTGACGCTACGCCTTGGCATTCAGAACGCGCTGCGTTTCCTGCCCCCAACGCGGGTCAAAAAACTCGCCCACACAACATTCATTCAGTATCTCATCGACAGAGACAACGAAAGGAGAAGAGGAAGGGGGGAGTGTAACTGTTTTAATGCTTAATTAATTGAATTGGCCTTTTGAACGAATTTCGAATGCAGCCCAAGGGCCAAAAAGCAACTGAAGAAACCATAAAGACGTCTGGCTGGCGCCGCTTGTTAGAATTTAGGGGTTTACTTCGACTCGATTCTCAGCTCCATTGATGATCGACTGACTGTACATTGTGAAGTCTGTTCCATTTCCAATTAGTTGCACGTTCGCTATGCTAATGATGGGGCAACAACAACAACAACAACGAAGCGAGCAAAGATCACTCATGGATTTTTCACCATCTCATGTCCTGGCGATTGACTCTCTTCCGCCAGCTTTTGTTTCGGCATTCGCAGCGCGGCTTTTCTTTTAGTTTTTTTTGTCTCGCTTTTTTTGACAAACTCCAAAAGTCTGTTGTCATTTGATTTTATGTTCACACGGGACAATTTATATGCTAATTTGCAGTGGGCATCAAAGGCAGCCGGTTTGACTGACGTTCCAACTGATGAAGGTGTTAGAGAAGTAATTACGTTGCATTTAAATGCTCAATTAGTGCGAAGACAACGACACAAGAACGACGCACTTCAGCTCCAAGTTCCCTCCTCCCCCTTCACTCCCTCCCGCTCTGCCTTGTCGGGCGCTTCTTCTGATGACCATTTGTTTCTCTTGATTGCTGGAACCGCGCGCATGTCACAAACAAACCCAACGAACTTCAAAGCGAACCCATTCAACAATCCAGCTCTTAAGACACCTGCCTTTAAGTAACTCCCTCATAAGCGATCCCATTTTCAACATTGCAGCTCTTAAGACACCTTCAGTAACTCCCCAATAAGCGATCCCATTTAGCAGCAGTTTGTTGACTGCAAAACTTTATTTGAATGTGCTGAAAAAGCACTTAAATATCCCCAAGATACAAATGTATCTTGTTAGTTTAACTGCTAAAAAAAAACTATATCTTAAATATGTAATTAAATAAAAGTAAACGACCAGTGATAGGTCTATTTGTATGTTTGACTTGTAGTCTAGTATTCAAAGAAGTCAAAAGACAAAGTGCAATGGAAAAGTGTAAAAGCATTCCGGCTTTTTTCAGTCACATATTATATTATTAAATTGTTGTATATTCTATTTATCAAATTACATAAATTAATCTGTCTGTGCATCTGACTCTTTAGTTGTGCTTCAAAAAGCGCAGATAAATTAAAAACATATAATACAACAAATCAGGAAAAACATATATACATTTGTTGCCCACTTTCGGTTTACTCTCTTCTGCCACTTAAGGCATCCAACTTTCCCCTATTTATGCAACAAATCTGCACTTCTTTCCGGAGTAAAAGATATCAGTGAGTGCGCCTGAATTTCAGCCCCTTATCTTTACTCTCTTGAACACTTTTGTGAGTTTGCGAGTGCAACTTTCCCTTAGCTCCTTTTTAGGTCGCTAATCTTATGTGTTTACTAAGTGATCTGCAAAAAGCGCCTACACCCCATCATCATCACCAGCCTGCATCTTCTCCTTCCTCAGTGCTTCACTCTATTCGCAAGTTTGTCACACGCTTTCGCGGTGTCCAGAGACAGAGAGAGAGAAAACAGGTCCAGCCTTAAACTCCTAAATTATAATAAACGTGTAATCGTAATGCGTGCTTATGAACATAATCTTCTGGCGATTTGGCATGAATTAGCGATGCTAAATGTCAAAAACGAAATGATATCAGTGCAGTTCAAAGTCGCGCATTCGCTTCCCCCTTCGCAACTGGAAACCAGTCTCTGCCTGAATCAATAAAAAACAAAAATATCGAATCCGCAATTCCAATTTTGCGATTCCCAGCAGAAAACTGAACGATTGATTCAAATGTGCACGCGAACGCATTTTGCAATAAACTGCAAAGTGTACACAACATTTGCGACTCTGAGTTGACATCGGGAACGGCAATGGCAATGGGAATGACTATAGCTATAGCTACATATAGCTATGGGAATTCAAAGTCAGATGAAAATGCGTTTAAAATGGATGCACAGTTATGGTTTCGACCCGATCTGCACTTGTTCTAGCAGTCACACTCAGTCTCCTCTCTCTCTCTTTGGTTATGGCTAAAATTTGCATTTTGTTCGCCGCCTGATAAACTGGATGATCTCCCACTCTCTCCACCTGTCGCTCTCCCTCTACGAGATTCTTACTCGGTGGGGGCCTCAGAAATCATTATATGATCGCGACGACATTTACGACACACTTTGTGGCTATTTATGCGGTGCATTCAGTCCGGCAAGTTCTCCAACCACTTGGGTGGTATATCGAGCACACACACACCTTAAGTTCCCATATACACTGCAAGAAATATGCGATCGGATTGAAGATTTTATATATTTATATTTAAAACAAGAATGATTTGTCAGTTCTAATCTATCTCTAAATGAATAAAATATTACATACACATGTTTTATTTTTATTTTATCGTTTTATTTTATTTTTGTATATAATAGACAATATTTGAGGTTCTAGAGTACTAAAATCTTTTCTTATTTTCAAATTAAAAACTTTAAAGGAATATTTTAAGATTAAAAAGGATTATTAAAAAAAATAATCTTAGACATACTCTCTTTCTCTCTCTCTCTCTCTCTCTCTCTCTCTCTCTCTCTCTCGCTCTCTCTCTCTCTCTCTCTCTCTTATTGATATAGAATAAATCATATAATAATACATTAAATGTACAAAAATACTGAAAACGTTCTTTAAATTTTAGTTAAAAAATATTGTGGATTATTTTAAGATAAATTAAGATTTCCAAATTTAAAAAAAAATCTCTCTCTCTCTCTCTCTCTCTCTCTCTGCTTCATTTTATGAAGTTATTTAAATAAAATTGTTTAGTTGTCTGCGCTTTCAATTATGTTATGTAATTTCCTCACATTTCTCAATAATATATCTCACAATTTTCTCTGCTTGTTTTAATCATTATTATTATTACCCTCAGACATACTCAAACCGAAATTTGAATACATTTTGATTTGCTTGAGAGTTGATCAATTGATTTTTTAGCGTGTAGCGTTGCTAGACTCATTAGCTCCTCAGGTCTTCGTGGTCTCTGCCCCTCTGCTGGGGCCATAAATATTTTGATTTGTTGTGCAGCAGTTTCCAATTGGAGTACTCGAAGCGGTTTCCATTTGACTGTTTAATGGGCCATCAAAGCGCTGCCGAGATGAGTCAAAGAGTCGTCATAGCAGTAAAGCGTTGTTGCTTTTTTGTTTTCGTGGTTTTTGTTGTTGCTGTTGCTGTTGCTGGTGGTAGTAGTTTGAACTCCAATTGAACTTTGGCTACAGCTGCTCAAGTGTTTAATGGTCAGCGAATGTCTGAAGGAGTCGCTCGAAATGCAAATCTTGTGAAAGCGATCAGAGCAAATTGAAAATCATATTTGTCTTGCCCTCGCTTTCCCATACCAACCAACCAAAAAAAATAATACAAAATGTTTGGGGTCTCTGGGTCCGTAACGGCATTACAATCAAAATGTGGAACAAGTTCAATCGCAACGCCCTTAGGGGCCAAAATCAGAGTCAGATCCAGAGCCAGAGCCAAGCCAGCAACACACAAAGCAAAACAAAACAAAACCAAACCAAGGCTGACTATCATCAAAAGGCAGGCAGCATCGATCTGCCAAAACTTGCAACTGCCAACTGGCAATCGCAATCGCAACCCCCGCACCTCACTCTTTTTCACCTCCTCTCTTCTGGCCATTGTTTAATGCGATCGAACACTGTGTGGGAGTGTGGGTGTGTGCTCCTAACTGCAATAAGGCGACTGCTGGGCAGTGGGGGAATCTCTCTCTCTCCTTGAGTATTAGCTTCAGGTTGACTTTTGCTAAGATTTGCTTCACATGCGAATTGCTTTTTAGATGTGGCCAAAGAGCAATTCGAATATGCGAATACCTTACTTAAACCCCTTCACTCCAGTTAGCTAAATGATGTGGCTTGTTCATTAGCAGAGTTTGTACTGAGTGAATATCGAATTTACAAACAAAATACTTACCTCTTTAGTGACTGTTGAGAACAACCATATAATTAAGAATCATTTCTTAGCATTGGTTTAATACTGTACACAAAATATATCATATAGTAGAAAATATATGAGATTGTTAGTCAAAGCACAGCAGTCTTGTCAGTTAACGCTGATCAAGAATATATACTTTATGGGGTCGGAAGGATGGCTCCTTCTACAAAAGGCACAAAGTTATATTACCCTTATACCGTATAGGTAAGGCCTATAAAAATATGCTTTAACTTATATTGAGCTAATGATCTTCTTGATAAATATTGGCAATAATTTTGAGATGTATTTATACAACAGTTCTAGAAATAATATCATTCAATATGATCTAAGTATAGTCATACTTGTGGATAACAACCGCAATTGCCTGCAGTCTATCTAATTTTGGATAGTATGTATGTATGTATTTTAAGCGTATTTCATTAATTCCAAATATTTGTAACTTTTTTCACAATTTCTTAGTCATTTCCATTCTTATTCATATTATCATTCCATATTATCAGTTCGTAGTTCAATTCTCCCCCTCAAAACTCAAATATATTCGTCTAAGCTCTGTCGGAGCTGAACTCAAAGTGATCTCAATAAGCATAACCCAATTCCGTCAGTTCATCCGTCCATCTGTCTGTTCGCCTACAGCAATTGCCCTCCACACACTTCCCCTCCTCCAATCGAGGGCTGCACTTCATAGTTAGTCGGAAATTGGCGTCAGTCTCTCGGTTAGATCAGCAATTAATGATCTGGTTAGGGCATGTCAAAGCCGTTTATCTGCACTCATATTCGGACTGAGACTCGAACTCCAAGTCGAACTCGGAACTCAAAGTGTTTGTATGTGTGTGTGTGTGTGTGTATTGTGAGTGCTGTCATATGGCACTGGAAACCACAACAAAACCCGTGACCACTTTTGCACTGCGGATCGTGCGGTAAAAATTCCAAGGTTTGTCAGCTCGTTGGCCTTTGGTCACCTGCGCTTAATTTGAGGCAGCCCCAAGGTGAAGGAGACTGAGAGGGAGAAGGAGAGGGAAGGAGAGTTGGCTTGGCTTTGGCTACGTTTGCGGTGCATTGATAGCAACGTCTCGATAAGTTTTTCTCACACACACTCACACGAAGGAAACTCTGTGTGGAAAAAGTGGAAAAATGGAAAGTCAGGCGATCGCAAAGATCGCAGCGATCAAATATGTTATAGAAAATTGAGCACATACCGCGCACAAACACAATGCCAAAGAGCGAGACAGCCTGAGAATGATAGAGAGAGAGAGAGAGAGAGAGAGGGGATGGGATTTGAGGGAATTGGGGATACATTTGCTCACTTTGATTTGTTTATTTCGCTGGCACACGAATCTCCCAGCTCCCTGGCAGAAGTCTCCCTGGCCGCAACTTGACCTTTCACTGCGCCGATTTGCCGGAAGCGCTCACCCAAAATATATCACCAAGCGAATATCTACAGCAACAAAAATGATGATTGGAGCAGCCGCCACAACAATGAGAGGGCACAGCCCGAACTGAAGCTGAGCTAAACTGAAGCTGAAGCTGGACCCAAGCCCTGGCTGGCTTCAACTGGAACTCACTTTGAGAGCAGACGAGGCACAACAAAAACAACTGCAAAAATAGTAAACAATATCTGTAAAAATAAAAACGCCCAACGCCGCTGCACGTTGCCAGCCACAAGCTGCAAGTTGCAACTTGCCAATGCCAAATGCCCATTGTTGTCTTGCAAATGTAATGCAGCCCCCGGCGATGAGCCAACCAAACCGACTCGAGTTCAACTTGGTAGGCAACCAAGCGCTTGGCCTGAAACTGGCCAGTCAGCCGGGCTCAAGACGCAGCCCAACAATGCTCCCAAAAACGGAGTCCACATTGTGAACTAGTTAAATCATTTGAAAAATCACCAGAAATTGCGCTTACTTCTCCATCTGAGCCAAGCCCCGGTTCAATGGCTTGGTAGCAGTTATTCGATATGAAATGAGGAATGTCACTCGCTACTTTAGTGGAGACTTTACAAGGAAGTAAATTAAAAGTGTCTCGTAATGTTGCCGCCGCATGTTTCCCATTGAATGGGGGAATTTCCAATCATTATATATTGTCGAATATATTGTCGTCTTAGCATCCTCTTAATTCAGTTCTAAAATATAGATTTTATTTCACATATTTCACAGGCAAAATTTTAGTCTGACACTTTAATGACCAAATGCATGTACATAAGTTTGTTTCAATTTAAAAGGATGTTAATAAGTATAATATATGAATTTGCAGTTAAAATAAAGAGAGAGAGAGAGAGAGACTGTCACTAACTAATATTCATCACTAAAACTAATTTATATATCTTTATTCTATACAAATTTTTTTGGCAGCATACCAGATATAATTATTATTCGTAAACTAAATAGTATTTGAAAAAAAGAAATCCCACAAGTCTTAAGTATTGTCATAAATTATACCTATTTTTGACAATTTCTTTTCATTGTAGTATTCCTTGATTCCTTAAAGCATGTTATTTTATTTTCCGGAGTTCAGGTCTAAGAATTTTTAAATTAACATCTTTAAAAAGAAATAATCGACAACTTGTAAATTTTACTCCAAGTAAACAAGCATATTCTCAAATAGCTTTTACATTATCCACAGCTGTAGAATTTAAGATATTATATTTTTCGATCAACTTAAGGTATACAAATCTATTGTAATGAAACCAAGTATATTCTACTATCGAATCGATTAAGGCATCATATCTATAAAATCATTCAACATAATGCATGTTATCACTAAAAGCCACAAAAGTGCCGAAGGATAATAAACAAAGCCATATTATTATCTCGCATGCTTTGTTCACGCTTCTCCTTTGATGCGCAGGAAGAAGTCTAGTTAGATATGCGAATGTAGTTTGGCCATTTGTCGAAGTGACAGTGGGCTTTTGTGAGTTGTTATCGCTCAATTGATGGACTTGCACTGCGATACGATCAAAAGCATTCCTTGCGAATGCTAGACACAAGTGTCTGTTGTCATCGAATGGGGGCCTAGGCCATAAAATGCTATAAATTACTCTATTCCAGCTTTAGGTAGAGCTATCGCAACGAGCAATCTGGAGAAACAACTGGGGAATACTCGAGCTCAATCACTTAGATGAGACAGCGACTGCGAGAGAGAGAGAGAGAGAGAGAGAGGAGGAGAAGGAAGCGAAGATGGTTCTCTGGGTCTGAGCAGACGTGCACTCCTTACAAATTATGTTTAATTAAAATTTCTGTATTAAATATGACACAATGCTCCGAATTCCGGCGCGAAATGTCTACCCATGGCTTGCCAAAGGTCTGATATATAATTATTATGGCACCCCCGAATCGTTCCCCCCTCCCCGAGGAGGCCAACGAATGGACAAAGCGATTGCAGCGACTGTCTGACTGTCCTTGCCCCAAACCCAAGAGGCAGGCGCATCATTTATGATTTTATTTTATTTATAAAATGCTCAGCATTCTCCCTTCTCCTGCTGCTGTCGACAATGTCGATGATGATATTTACAATTTTTTGCGTACATTTGTCGCATTGTTTTCCTGGCCTGAACTGGCCAGAAGTCGCATTGTGGCCGTTGGCTGTTGGCTGTTGGCCAAGTCTCTCTCTCTCTCTCTGTCGGTCATTTTGCCCATTCGCGCCCCATTCGAAGCAGACATTGTCCATATCTGGTGTTATGACAAATGCTGTATGTAATTATTGTATATATTTTGTAGCATTGATCTCACAGAAGGACAGTATTGTATCTTCATGCTGCTGCAGCTTCTGCTGCTTCAACGAACAAAAAGATATCAGATATGTCGCATATTAATAACGCCCCGGATGGTGCACATTTCGTGTGCTACGTTTTGTGCCTTAATTAACCCTTTTTAAATTGGGCATAATTAGGCTGACCAATGCACAGAGCGAAAATACTATGCAATTATTAATAACAAAGCTATAATACTTTACTAACCTTTGGGTAACGGGTATAAATAGTGCCTTATTTTATTTTTGTTGAATAAAAATGAAGTACTTTTAATTTTATATAAGTTTTATGTTTTATTAGAATACTACTAATTATATTTTTATTTCAGCAGAGTTAATTCATTTATCAGCAGACGCTGTCCAAAAATACAATTATTAGGATGATTAGAAGAAGTTCTAAAGTATAATTTTTCTAATGTATTTTTTAAAACACTAATTACTTTATCAACAGATGCTGAGAATGGAATACAATTAGTGAATAGGTTCTTAGTTTTTATATAACAAAATTACGTTCGTCATTAAAGATTTTCTGTACAATCTGTATTTTGAGAATTAACAATTGCTTAAGCATAAATTTAAAAACACTAATTATTAAAAATCGATATATATTGCGATTTTTTAGTAATTATTCCCAATATTGGAAAACTATATTCTATATTTAGTATTTATATTTATCATTTTCTTTATGCATTCATTCTTCAACTTGAAATGTTATTGTATAATATTTTCCGAATAATGCATGCTGTTCAAAAATGTATTATTTTTATACAATAAATTATAATATTGTTGCATTTAAAATGTGTTTCTTTTTTATAGATGTCTAACATAAATTCCATTGAATTTAAAAATTCCAAATTTTATGGTTAAAATTAACCATATTTTGTTTTGATTGCATAGATATCTAAATACATTTAATTAAAACGAGCAAAGTTTATCATTTCGTAAAGAAAACATCTGAGAAATGAGCATACAAAAGTAAAATAATGGCTTATATTTCCCATACAATAAATTAGTTTCATTAACTACCAAAAAAGGAAAGAATTCAGTGCTTATATGAATTAAATGTACCTTTCTCTCTTGCTAAGCTCGGTTTGCACCTTTTTTTCAGAGTGTAGTCGACATTGGTCAGCTCATCATTATATCAATCACATTCGTTAATATTTTTGAAATATTTTCGCGTAATTTGTTGATATCAATTTACACAGCAGCAGGCTGCAGCTCCTCTGGCACCTCTGGCTCCTTGGCCTGATCGTTGAGCTCTTCGACTATAATTATATCATTTCGATTGATCATGCGCCGTGTGTATGAAAGATAAACGATATTAAGGCATGATTCAAATGCCAAGGCAATTGTGAGAAATAAGGACAATTTATCTAGCAGTGTAGCCAGAGCGAAAGAGTCAGAGAGAGATATGCGAAGAGAAAGAGATGGAATTCAATAACCAGAGGCTCCAGTTAGGAGTTGCGAGTAGAACTCAGCGGGTGTGCGATATAATTGAAGGACAGCTACAGCATTGAAGCTCCCCAGACAGGTGCATTAGTAGGCAGAGTGCCACAAATGTTCTGTTGTTGTTGTAGCTGCCACTTGACGATGATGAATGTGTCGTTGCGAGCTGCGATCGAGAGAACGGACATAAATGGTTTGATTTGGTGGCAGATCGCGCTACGATATTTAAAGCAACTTTCACACTACCAGCAAAACGTAGCAGCAACAACACTCAATTGTGTATTGGGCGACAAGCCCTTAAATGGCCAAAACACGCGCAGAACCGTCAACAGAACATCAGACATCAGACCTCTCAGACCGAACCCGAACCCGAACTCCAACTCCAACTCGATCCCGATCGCGAGGCTTTAGTATATTCTTCAGTATTTATTTGCTCTGCACAAATTTGGACACACGCTGCATACCAAAAAATGTGCACGTAAAAGGATACTTTTTTAACGTAGTAAACTCCCTTCACTCCCCGTCCCACCTTGCCTGCTGGCTGCAAACGTCAATAATTTATAAAGCGGACAATAAAATGTTATCAAAAAATACAACATGAGGCGCATGCGGACAGGCTGAACTAAATGCCGCACGCCTGCGCAATGCTCAACAAGTTGCCCATCACTTGTGGGTGCGGCGGGGGAGAGTTCGAGGGATGGGGCAAGGTTGGAAGGAGTGGCAGAGAGAAAGACTAAGCAACGTCTGGAGCAGCCAGCCAAGAAGGCAGCCAGCCAAAGCCCTACGAATCGTTGTCGTCCAGCAAAACAGCAAACTGATGATATATGAAATCATATAACAGCAATCGGCAGGCGCACACTAACACACACACACACACACACACACACACTTGGGCACACTCAGTTGTGGTGAAGTTTATTAAATGACAACCACTTGAAGTGCGTTTTGTGGTCCGTTTGCTTGTTGTGTGCCCATCGCTGGCTGGTTGCTTCTCGCTTTATTTATGACACTTCAACAAGTTGCTTAGAGAATTTGCCACACTTTATTTATGGCCACTCGATGCTCGAGGGTTTCATTATGCGAATTCGAAATGAGGGCAACTCTATTCCCTCTCTATAAAGCACGCAGCTCTGGCAATCTGACAAATAAATAGAAGAGACGATTAATCTGAGTAGATCTATCATAAAATATTCAAGAATGAATGAATTTCTCTGCGTGATAAAGTTAATAGTTGTAAAATGCATTGATTTTTATTTAATGAATGGAAAGAGAATTTAATACAGATACAGGCAATATTAAGAAATTAAAATGAGAACTTTAGATTTTTAAATTGAAATAAATTAAAGTTGTTAAGCAACATTGCTAAAAAATATTCTTTTTACTTCTTTTACTACTTGAAATATTTGTTTTACAATTGTATTGTAAACGCAATGAAACTGAAGCATTGAATGTACATTTAAATAATATATGTTAAATGTAATGTTCAGTTTGTGATAAAAATAAAATAGAAAAGTCTCCCGATATATTAAACTAAAAATCCTTATATCATATCATCATCATATTTCGTGTTTGCTACTATAATTTAAGAAATCTTATTTAATATGATTCAACTCATCAAAATTTTAATAATACACAGAAAAATTAATAATAAAATCTTGAGGCTAGATCAAGATGATTTCAAAATCGAACCAACAAAGTAAATTCTTAAATCACGATTAAAATTCAACAAAGATACGAATTGAAACTTATTATTATAAACTTATTATTAAGTTATTCTATTCTTCAATTAATTCTTTTAAATTATATCGATGAAATAAAATTAAAATAAAATAATAAAAAATATTTTATATTTCAGTTTACATATTAACAATATAGTTTTAACAAGCTAATTTTATAAAATTCACTCAATAGAAAACCAAGAGACAAACAGAAATATATACAGACTTTAAATAACGGCAACTATAAAGTAAGTTTAATAAATCAACATTGACTTTCAGCGCATTAAAATCAAATTACTCCAAGTTGAAAAGACAAAGCGCGAATGTGCAATAAGCCAAGAGACAAAGTTTTTCGATTAGTATGAGCGCTAAAACCAGTTGGATTATTAATCGATTCTCAATAGCACTATTTAGCAACCCCTATATCATATCTAAAAATAATGAAGTTCGGATTATTTATAGCAAAATCGATCATAAAACGCGGACGACACGTTTCGAAATTAAATCATTTCAGTTGAGCGAGCTTTCATGAATCCGAATCCGATTCCGAATCTGAATCTAAAACCGATCCAAGTCAAACGCTAAGCGATCGAAATGAGTCGAGGCCCCCAGCTAGCTTGGCCATAAAACCGTATAGCGATCGCGACTTTTAAATGATTTTTATAACACTTCAGCGGATCAGTTTGATTTCTGTATTTCGTTTCCATTTCATTTTATTTGCTATTGCTTATTGCTATTGGATTGTTGTGTTTTTCTTCTCGATTTTTTATGGCGTGGCAAAAATTTAATGACATTCGCTATTGTATTTATAATATGCAAAAGATTTTAATGGATTTCTGTGCGCCTTTTTTCGTATTCATTTTGTTGTTGCCTTGCTTTTGTTTTATTTAATAATATAATTGAGGCCATAAAATGCAAACGGGTTGACGTCGATGAAGTTTATGTTGTTATTTATTTATTCTTTTTTTTTTTGCTTCCCAAAAGCGTGTTAAAAGTAGACTAATGGCCTTTAATTTAAGCAGCCACCATCGAACTTTATGGCACTTTAAAGTTTTTCACAGCTATGGAAAAGCCAATGCCCCCTTGGCTCCCCCCTCTTTATGGCTTACTCAAATACTTTGGATGTAATTGAATAATTGTGCGAGGCTGTACAACTTTCTCCATTCAAAATTAAATCACTTTATGCCTTTTGGGCTGGCAGATAAGATCAAGATCGACCCCTTTTGTCAGCCCCCGTTGGCGGCGCCTTAAACAAACAACAACTTTTGCCGTTTCTGGACACATTTGCGTGCCAATGGCGTAATTTACCACTTAACATATCAATTGTGCGGCTATTAATCAAACAAACCGAGTTTCAATACTACTCTCCAACAGCCCCAACAGATTCCGAGACGATACCAAAAATAAAAAATCCATTTCATTCCGATCCGATTCGAGAGCGAGCGAGTGAGATAGAGTTAGAGAAAGAGAGAGCAAGAGCGAGACTCTGGGGCCAAGTTGCTGTCCAGTTTGTTGCCTGCTTTGATTTGTACGCATCGCTTGTCAAACATCTGAAACAATAAGCATGTGGGGGAGGGCAAAGGGAATATACAACACACGATAAAGACAACAAAAACAATCGAAAAACAAAGCCAAAAGGCATATTTGAGTATAAAAACATTCCGTTTCTTCATACTTCGTACTTTACTTTGGTATCGTAAATGTCCATCAAATCATAATAAGAGCATAAAAAGTAGAATTTTTTAACACCTTTTTGTATTGCCATCCCCACTTGAGTTCTTTCATTGTCCGGCGCTCGCCACAGTAGCCCCCGTTGCCAGGGCTTCCCCCGTCCCCCGCTGTCTCATTTCTCTCGCACTTCAGGCAACGGCTCATTGGCAGTTAGACATCGACTCGCAATCGACATCGACCTGTCCGATGTGGCCAGTCGATAAACGTCTGCTTGGCATTCCTCCTCCAATCTTCTTTCATTCTCCATTCTCCAGCTGCCATCCTCAATCCTTCATCTCAATCTCGATCTTAACCTCAAGCTCAACTATTTCATTCAGCTTGTCAGACGACGGCGTCTAATTGCTTTTGTGTGCTCCACTAAGGTGCGCAACATAATTTGTAACGCACTCCATACAAAACAACAACAACAACAACAACAACAACAGTACAACAAAAAGTGTAGAAAATAAAAATATCCGAAATATAACAACTCAATAAACAAAACTCCATTTCAACTCGTCTCGACTGCGCGCCACTCTAAAACACTTAAGCGCCAAAGTGTATCTTTGATCTTTTCAAGAACTGACCCCCACTTGACTGCCGACTTGAACCAGAAGTTATTTTCCGCACCTTTATTAATATTTCTGTTCAGTTTTGCTGCCCCGATCTTAAAGAATCATCATATCAGAATATCAGAATTTTACATCATTATTATTGAATGTTTACTATTTATTAAAATATAATTCTTATTTTTGAAACAAGCAGGAATTCTGATCTTAGTTGCAACGTCTTATACATCTTATACGTCACATAGAATATATTAAATTTTGAAGTGCCCAAAAGTATGCTTCATAATGTTACCAAATTACTCGTATTTGTGGCTAAAAATATGTATATAGCAGTCAGCTTTGTGATATGCGCAAGCGTGGTTCGAGGCGATATGTATCAGTAAGCTTTTGTTGCCTAGGGATTACAATTGGCGCGAATTTGAAAAATCAACGAATTTCAAACGTAAGTTGATTTATCTCACAATTAGGGTCAAGTTCGTAAACCCTTTGTGTCGCACGCTACGTGTCGCACGCTACACTATTTCCGCTGGCATTAACATAAGAAAAAATCTTTTTATTTAAACTAAACATTAACATATTTATTATGTTCATAAATGTGCCTAACAATTATTTCAACGTGATTTACTTTTGATTTGTATGTGAGCCCAAGCAGAGGCATAAAATTGTGAAGAATACAATACAAAATTATGAAAATTATAAATAAAATTGGGTTTGATACAAATTTGTGCATTTATAATGATCGAAATTTCTTTTTTTGCATTAAATTCTTAAAGAAACATTACAAAATGTGAAATTTAAAAATTGGTCGCTGGTGGACTGTTTCTGGGATTTGCCCATATATGGTATTCAAAATATACCATAGCCTGCACAATATACCAGATTGTCATCCAAAGCAACTAAGACCCCTAGTAAGTAAGCGTTTTTGCCCATACACAAGTATTTCTTTAATAACTTCGACAAATTTTATTTGATCGCAAATTTTCAGGAATCATAACTACTATAGTAATTATTGTATGTGCCAAAATTCGCAACTCCACCTTTAAAAGTAAGCTTGCTATTTATATTTTTTTTATTTGCAGGGGGCGGAAGTGGGCGTGGCAAAAATTTAAAACAAACTTAATCTGCGTGCAAACATAACAAATGCTGTCGAAAAAAAAATTATAGCTCTATCTCTTATAGTCTCTGAGATCCAGTGTTTCATACGGACGGACGGACAGACACACAGACGGACAGACGGACATGTCTAAATCGTCTGTTGACGCTGATCAAGAATATATATACTATATAGGGTCGAAGATGCCTCCTTCTACATGTTACATACATTGCCTATCGGCACAAAGTTATAACACCCTTCTATTCTATGGGTAGCGAACGAATTGTAACTTTGTGTTATCTAAAATACCGTTTTCCGGTTAGTCGCATAAAGAAATTAAATATACATTAAACGAGCTTAATATATGATATATAATTCACGCATGTTGCTTTTTCCCACAGTTTGGACTCATAAACCACGCAACATGTTTTATTGTGGAGTGATATTTCTTTTCTCAATTTTGCTGGTCAAAGGTGACGCTGCAAAAGTAAGTTGAAAGTTATTTTGTCAATTTGATGGTATTTAATTTTCAAAATTTGTTTAGGCACCTTTTTCAGTTCAATTCCAAAATATTTCCTGTGCAATTCAGGATCCCACTTGGATGCTTCAATTCGACTGCATAATGCATAAAAAGCGCATGTATCCACAAATTTCTATGCACCTTAAGCTAGCTCAGCCAGTGAATGAATTGAACATGCTCTATCATCTGCAAATTATCAAAAAAGATGATTCTAAAATGACTGTTGCACGTCTTAAGCTCGATGGTTGCAAACTTCTTGCTTCATTTTACAGCAACAATATGCTTGGAAAGTTCTTTAAGCGCATGCAAAGTGTCAGTAATCTGCCCAAGAAATGTCCACTTCCTGCAGTAAGTAATTAATAGTAATATTGATGAATAAATCGATAACAATCAATGTTTTTCCTAGAACAATCTTCTTTGGATACGCAATTATACAGCATTGCCTGAAGAGTATCCTCCATTTGTTCCCGCCGCCACATTTGTTGTGAGTCTCAAGATGGAACGACGGGGAACAATCATTGCCGAAATTATTAATATATTCTCCATTATTTATTAAATAATCGTAAATTCAACGCTTTTGCTTTAAAATACTTACAATTAAAGTAACTAAAATTCCTAATTTTATTAAAAAATTCAAATTCGAAATGTCAAAAAAATTCAATATTTAGTTATTTGTGTAGATTAAATTATTATAAATTTCAATTTCAATCGCAGAATTAAAGTTAGCATTTAATCAACTCAAACTTAATCAATTAACATAATTTGTTGTTCAACTTGTAAATTACAAAATTAAAATTTACCATAATGTGACTATACGACTAAATTTTCACAATATATAATATTATATTTAGAGTACTCGTATCGTAATCTATTCGTAAATTTGTGTTATTTGAAATGACCACTTTCAAAAGGAATTAAGTAAATTAAGTAAATTTATTAATTAATTTAATTAATTAAATTAATTAATTAAGTAATTAGTAATTAATTAATTAATTAATTAAGTAAATTTATTATATGCATGTATGTATATACTCCATGCATCATGCGTTGTTCCACAGTTCAGTCTTAATAAGCTACGAAAAATGTTTTTTCGCGGATTGCTTTTGCTTCTCTCAATTTTTGTGGTTCATGACGAGGCTGCTAAGGTACGTTAAAATCTAATTCAATAATTTGTTTGTACTTAATATAATTTTATAATCCTAACAGCCGCCTTTTACAATTGAATTCCTTAACTTTTCCTGTGCACTTCGAGATCCCAACTGGGTATTGCAACTCGATTGCAAATTGCATCGAATGCGTATATATCCATCAATTTCGGTGGCTTTTAAACTCGCCAAGCAAGTAAATGAATATGATTTGCTATATCATCTGCAGTTTGTCAAAAAGGATAATTCCAAAAAAAACCGTTGGACGCCTCAAACTCGATGGTTGCAAATTTCTTGAATCGTTTTATAGCAACAATATGGTTGGAAAGTTCTTTAAGCGCATTCAGAGTGTCAGCAATCTGCCCAAGAAATGTCCAATTCCTGGAGTAAGTAACTCCAACTTATCTGATTCAAATTATTTTATAATCAATGATATTTTTCAGAATAATTTTTTGGAGATACGCAACTATACAGTATTACCCGAAGAGTTTCCTCCTGATCGAACGAGAGTTTCCTCCAGATCGAACGAGAGGGAACCATAATGGCCGATATTATTAATGAAGGCTCTGTTAGTTATTAATTATCAAGATAATTACAAGCAAACGAAATAAAATGCTACAAATTAAATGTATTAAGTGTAGTAATTGACACAATTTCTGATTAATGTTGCCAAACATGAGTGAAATAACACCAAATAATGACCTAGCAAATTAAAAGCAAACAGCATTAAAAAATCATTAAGCAATTAATGCGAAATTTTAAATGAAACTGTCATCAATATTGCGGTTAATTAGAGACAATGATTGTACGATTTTCTTTCGAAATTTTTGCGTTTTAACCACTGAAAGTCACAAACAGTTATTTACGTTCCTTGAAACATGAATTGTCGCGCATTATTATTGGCTTTAATATCGTTCATGCTTCTGGACACAAGTCTGGCTGAGGTAAATGATAAAGACACCTCGTTGATTAAGAATAGTAGAATATGAAATTATACTTTCAGCGACCCATGCAAATTGAAATCACCAATTTCACTTGTATTTCTTACTACCCCGAGATAGCTCATGAGTTCACTTGTACTCTCCATCGAAAGCGCGTCGTGCCTTCCATGTCTGTGCGATTCAACCTCAAGGAAACTGCCGAAGCATTCAATATTATTTCCTACTGGAGAATTGTAACGAAGGGAGCTACCTTTGCCTCATCGAACATCACATTGGATGGCTGCAAAGTTCTGAGCTCGTTTTATGGCAACAACATCGTCGGAAAGTTTTTTTAAACGCATTCGAACGTTCGGAAATTTACCCAAATCATGTCCTGTTCCAGGCGTAAATATTTTATTGATCGCATTATAGAACATCTTCAATAACTTTATTATCATTCTAGAACACACTCTTTGAAGTACGGAACTATACAGTTCTAGCGCAGGAATACCCGAAAAATATTCCAGCTCTGACGTACGAGTTCGACATGCAGATGGAATACAAGAATAAAATAGTTGGCGATATTTATATTCGCGGAAAAAACTCTTATTAAACACTTGTAATTGAGTGAATTTTAAATAATAAATAAAAGTATTTTATTATAAACAACTTAAACAATATTTTTATTTTATAGTTGCAATCATAGCAATCAGCCTTGCAGCTGAAGCTTGGAATAGCTTAGACAATTCATAGCACTCAGCTTTGTAATAAAAGCTTAAGCGAGGCGCCCATTTTAAATGATAGTTTATTAATGGTATTTGAACAGTTTTTGATTTGAAATCTAGATTATCTATGAAGTATCTTTGTAGTCAAAATACCATTAAAAATTTTTTAAGTGCTTTCAAAGTGTCAGCAAGAAGTTTCTATTTCCCTCAAGACGTAATTTTGGTTAGTATTGTAGATGAAAATATTCACAACAACCAATAAAATTATCAAAACATTCTTTTGGTGATACGCAACAAGATAGTATTGACTAAAGAAAAAAATTTTTTTTTTTCCGCCACAATATCTTATTTTAGTCTCAAGATAAATCGACATGGAATTAAACTTACCAATATCTTAAAAATATTCTCAATCATTTACTGAACTTAATTTACATTCAAAAATGCAATTATTTTGGTTTTAAGAATCTAAAAACAAAAAAAATAATAGTGGGCAAATATCATTATCAGTATTAATTTCCTAAAGTTCAATGTTGATAAATCTGGATGACATAACACTCAATAATGACCTAACATATTAAAAGCAAACTGTATTAAAAAATCATTATGCAAATTAATGTGAAATTTAAAATGAGACTCACATCAATATTGGGCTTAATTAGAGGCAATGATTGTATTATTTTTATTCAAAAGTTGTGCGTATCATGCACTAAAGTCACAAACAGTTGCGTTCGTTCCTCAAGTCATGAATTACCGCGCTTTGTTAACGACTTTAATATTGCTGGAGATATTGGACATAAGTCTGGCTGAGGTAGATGTTAAAGGGAATTTGATGATTGATTATAATATAATACTTATTATTATAGCGTCCTATCCAAATTGAAATCAACAATTTTAGTTGTGTTGCCTATAGCCCAGAGTTGGCTCATGAGTTTAGCTGTACGCTTCATCGGAAACGCGTCTTGCCATCTATGTCTGTGCGATTCAACCTCAAGGAAAAGGCCGATGCATTTAATATATTATGCTCCTGGGGCATTATCAAGAGGGGAGTTGCCATTGGCTTAACAAACCTCACAATGGATGGCTGCAAAGTACTGAGCGCATTTTATAGCAATGTCAACATCGTCGGAAAATTTTTTAAACGCATTCGAACCTTCAGTAATTTACCCAAATCATGTCCAGTTCCTGGAGTAAGTATTAAACTGATATCTTAAAGAATATTAATAACTTTATTATCTTTATAGAACACGCTCTTTGAGATACGAAACTATACAATTCATGCTCAGGAATATCCACCCCATGTTCCAGCAATAACGCATTACTTTGGAATGAAAATAGAATACAAAAATAAAATAATTGCCGGGATTTATGTTCGGGGCAAAATCTCTTATTAAAAAGTTTTAATTTCTCAAATATGTTCAATAAATAATATATTTATGTTGAATTATATATGAACTTTATCCTTAAACCATTACCATTTTAAAATTGCAGCGAAAACTTGACCAATTTTTTATATGATGAGAGTGAATGGCAATCAAAAATGTTTAATTTCTGAATCAAGATTATTTATGGAGCTATTAATAACTATGCTGATATCTAGATGTAGTCTTTATAGATTAACTGGAATACGAAACATTGTTTGAAGTATGAATGAATGGCAAATGGAAATCCAATTGAGTAATAGAATAATTGTGTGTATGTTTTGGGATGTACATATATGTTAACCTATTTGGTTAGATTGATCCATAGCTGGACCGGAGTAGCACCTCTCAAATAAATCAATCCTTTACTCCTGTTATGCTCCTCTAAGTTGTTTCGTATTAGTCAGCTTCAGCACATAAACTAACAAAACAGTCCGCGAGTTTTGAAGCAGTCAGCTTTGCAAATGTGCTGCAAGCCTTGGCGCGCAATTTAAATGGCGCATTTCATCAAACTATCATTAAACATCAAGTCAATCGCAAATAAAAATGAACGTATTAAAAGTGTGTTTAGAGAAGCATGAAGCTTATCTGATATAATACAAATGTTTGTTTTAAAGCAATTTGTACTTCAACTGTTCGCACTCTATAAAATACGCTGTTCACTGCAAGATAGGTTTGAAGCTAGCTACAAACTATGGATTATCGCGCGTTGCTGTTCACCTGCATATTGCTTAGTGTACTTATTTCAAGTCAGGCAAAGGTTAGTAAAAAGTTAATGTCTATCAAATTTTAATTCAAATTATTTTTTTTTAGCTGAATATTGAGCTAAACAACTTTAGTTGCATAGCTATTGCGCCCGAGTTAGCCCATGAATTCAGCTGTACTCTGCATAGAAAGCGCATTCAACCCTCATTATCTGTGAGATTTAATGTCAAGGTACCGGGCGTCCATTTTTATCTTATTTTTAATATGGCTATGATCAAGAAAGATAATTCTAAGATGTCAGTTGGCCGCCATAGGCTTGATGGCTGCAAATTTTTGGAATCGTTTTACAGCCAAGTTGGTTTCTCTAAGTTCTTCAAGCGCATTCGGGCAGCCAGCAATCTTCCCAAGAAGTGCCCGATTCCAGCTGTAAGTAATTGATTGATTTTTCAAAAATTTATTTTAAAATTTGAAATATTATAGAACAAACTATTTGAGGTACGCAACTATACAGTTCTGGCCGAGGAATATCCTCCAGGTATTCCAGCAATGACGTACGAATGGGGCATGAAAATTGAATTCAATGAGAAAATTATCGCTCACATATATGTTCTTGGAACTACGACCTATACATAAATATTAAATATTATTGATATCGTTTTTCTGCACAAATGCGAGTCGTAAATAAATTGCATTAAAATAGGCAACTTAATTAACTGTCTCTTAACACGCTTTTAATAGCTACAATTTCACAATTGGCCATTTAACAAAACCGATCAAAAAGCTAGATTAGCAAATATTAATACACATATTAAAAACGCGTTATGCGTGTTATTATGTAATTTAATACGTTTATAATTGCGTTGAAAAGCTTAATTTGTATTAGTTTTGGTTCAAAACTTCTTCCTATTCACTCTTTAATTCTTGTGAAGTCAACGTTTGAACAATGGCTTACCGCTTAATTGTTATAGTTATAGCTATTCTCAGCTTTCAGTCCTTGAATGAGGCTAAGGTAACAAAATGTAAAGATAATTTTAAGAAATTTATTTATTTTGAAATCTTACAGCGACCTTTCACCATTGAAATAAACAATTTTACATGCCGAATGCTTGATCCCTCATGGGGACACGAGTTCACCTGCATTATCTATAGAAAACGCATTGTTCCGGTGATGTATGCACGCTTCAGCCTTAAGGAAAATGCCAATGACTTTAATCTGTGGCTCGATTTGGGAATTCTCAAAAAAGATAAAACCAAAATCAGCGTCGGACGTCACAATCTCGATGGCTGCAAATTCCTGGAGTCATTTTACAGCAAAAACATTTTTGGCAAATTCTTCAAGCGCATCCTCAGTGTCAGCAACTTACCCAAAGGTTGTCCAGTTCCAGCTGTATGTATTGCAAATTTTATTAACATTTTTAGCATTATCTGAATACGGTTTATATAATCGTAGGACAATGTCTTCGAGATACGTAATTACACAGTTTTAGTGGACGAATATCCGCCGAATGTGCCAGCTTTAACTCATCAATTGACTTTGCAAATTGAAAAGGATAACAAAATCATTGCCGACGTTTATGTTGAAGGATCAATTATCTACTAAAAAGATGTTATTAATACAATAAGAATCTAAAACACTTTCATTTGTAATTGTCGTTTGTAGAAAATTGTATGTGAAATGCACCAACACACAGCTTAAATCAATAATCAAAATTAAACAATACCTATTGTACACAAAAGCAAAACAGTTCGGTATTTATTTTAAAATATAATATACCAAATTAAAATACAGCAAAAATATTTTTTAAAAAACATATATACATATATGTATATTCCATCGGATAATATATTTTTAGTATTTTTGCCATCAGATAGTATTTTTAGTATTTTTGCGGTATAATAATGTGGTATATCTTAAAATGAATACGTCACTATTTTGCTTTTATTATAATATTTATAAAGTACTCCATTGAAAGTATGCCACAGAGTGCAAAATATACCAGATTGTTAGATGTTCATACGGACGGACGGTCAGACGGCCCTCGCTATATTGTCTCGTCTGTTCATGCAGATCAAGAATATATATTCTTTATAGGGTCGGAGATGATTCCAAAATTCCAAAACAAAAATACCTATGGCTAACGGGTATAAAAATAAAAATAACTTTAGTTTTTCTGGCCATTTATGTATATATATATTTCGATGCTTTTCTTAATCGCATTATTTTCGAAAGCAACAACATTCGTAAAATGTTTCAAATATATTTTGTAGGTATTTGTTATGTTTTTTGTTTTTGTCATTAGGTTTTTGTCTTGTTAGGAATAGAAATTGCAATATATAATACATTATGTATGCGCACACATTGTTTCAAAAAACAATAAAGTAACAAATGTCTTAGGGATACATACAATACATACAATAGTTTATATTTACCATACCCAATACGTACGTATGTATGGTTGTGTGTGTGTGTGTGTGAGTTGATGTATGTCTGTCTGTTTGAATGAATGCATGTATAAGTATATTGTGTTGTATAATGTATAGGTTTGTTTATTATCATATTTATAATAGCCACATTTCATAGAAGTAAGCATACTATCTGTACAAGAATTTTATTTATGAGAAGAGATAGAAGGGGGACGTTTTTAGACGGTTTCATGCTGCTCCTGCTGCTGCTGGATGCTGCCACCATCATCTTCATCTTCCAAAATGATGCTGCAATAAATAAATCGAAGCGACAATAAATAAATCAAATGCATAAATTACGAACGTATTACGTTCGAATGTATTCGAATTGCGAAGTGCTGATAAAAAATTCAACTCACATGCGTTTCCTCAACGATTTTCGCTTTCTGCGCAGCTTTTTGTATGTAAATTTACTCGGTGAGATTTTATAGTCTTCATCGAATTCCAATTCGAGTTTAATCAGATTTTGCAAGTTCAATTGGCAGTCCTAGAAATCCCAAACGCACACACACACAAACAGAAAATGCAATTAATAGCAATCACACCTGGCTCAATCACAAACGAATATATGTGTTTTCGTTTGCGCTTTAACGAATGTTTTTGATGCGACGCCAATAAGTATGCTATAGAAAATTACCTCGAGGTTTTTGAAATGCCAACGCGAATTGCTTGGCGAGCCGCCATCAGTGGACAGCTGGCTGAGACAGGTGCGCATTGTGGGCCAGCATTGGCAGCGTTTGTTGGTTATCTCACAGCCCGGCTCCAGCACAATCGCCTCATCCGCAGTGCAGTTGCTCAGCTGGCTGTATGTGAGCGCTGTCAAATGTTGCAGATCTGTAATCACACGAGTGTGGGAGAGAAAAGCAAAGCAAACACATTTTTGGAAAATTCAGCAATTATGCATGACGTGTGTGTGGGTTGGGGCAATTGCTCATTAGATGGACAATCGATAGAACGAAAATCCAATTAATTTTCATGCATATTAAAATCACATTAATTCGACATTTGTTTGATTGTTGCTCCAATTTAAATAAGTTGATTTATTTATTTATGATTTCATTTGGTAACATTCGTCCGAACTGTAAAGAACACTTGAATAATGAAATACAAAGTATTATTCTTGACCCTAACTGTGTTGACTTTACTGCACTTGAGTGAAGCTAAGGTACAATTTTAATTGAAACCAATTTGTGATTAATGAGATGTAATTTTTACTATTTCACAGCGACCCGTCTCGGTGGAGCTGAGAAACTTGACGTGCTTAAACATTGAAGCGTCTGTTGTGAGTCAAATTCGCTGCGAAGTGCATAAAAAAAAGATCCGATCCCTCGTTTTCTGTGAATTTCAGTCTATTGGAAACAGTGAGATCGTTTAATATTGTGATCATCTTGGATATTATGAAGCGAGATGGCACCAAATTGAGCTTGACTCAAGTCAAAATGGATGGTTGCAAGTTTCTCAACTCCATCAACATCAGCAGCTTCTACGGCAAGTTCTTTAGACGCATTCAAATTGGCAGCAATCTACCCACAAATTGCCCAGTATCAGAGGTGAGTATTAATATTATAAATTTATCTAAATTATGCCATTAATATGCCAACCAATATTTATAGTGCATAGCGTATGGCATGACAAATGTCACACTAATCCCTGATATGTATCCGCCCGGAATATTGGACTTAAGCTACCAAGTGCACCTCAAGTTTCTGCGGGGCGAACAATATTTGGTGTATGTATTCTCAGAAGGTTCTGTCTTCTATTAGTGCAATTAAGCATACGGCAATCGGACGTTATTGAACTAATAAATTAATTTCATCACAACGAAGCAATTAGAAATATTAAGAGAAATAAATTCACAGTCATATATTCTTTGCCTCTTGGTGTGCTCTTGCGATATATTCATTATATTAAAATTATAAAATAATAGCTTATATATTTAGTATATATTTCATATCCTTTCTTCTAATACTTTTCACGAACAATGTGAACAAATTACAAATTTATATAAATATGACAAAGGAAAGAATTGCAACAACTATAGAACTAATCAATAGCAAGAGCAATATTTTTCATATATTGTAAAAAAAAGCAGAATGTTTTGACATACATTTTGAAAGCGTACGAATGACGCATTTAACATCAGAGACATGTCTACATATAGCTTATGGACTGGTACATAGGTTGCGGATAAACTTGCAATTTTAATATGCAATGAGCTTATAATTAAGTTTATAGATTGCGAATATTAGATAACCGAAAAAATTAAATGCTATTATCAGAAAAAAAGCAGCGAACTTCCACTCAAAAAATAAATAATCTAAATTCATTTAAAGTAAACTTAGTATATAGGTTAAAATATATTTAAATATTTATAAATTTAAGAAGCTAATGAATGCGAAGGCGCGCTCAGGACAGCGCCGCATGGAGGCACATCGCGCTTCAGGCTGAGACCCGATAAAAGGGTTGTCATGGCCATATAATAATAATAATAATAATGAATGCGCATTTAATAAGAAAAACTAACTTAAATTGTGTACCACACTCAGTTTAAATCAAGAAAGAAAGCTACAGTCAAGTGTACTCGGCTAAAAGAAATATATTTTGCGGTATTATTCCCAAAATATACCGATTATACTGCAAAAATACTAAAAATATATCAAATGGTATGTTTGGTATATCGATATAGTACCGCATTGAAAATATACCATAGACGGCACAATATACCAGATTGTCATCCAAAGCAACTAAGACCCCTAGTAAGTAGGCGTCTTTGCCCATACAAAAAATTTCTTTAATAACTTCGACAATTTTTATCTGATCGCAAATTTTTAGAAAGCATAACTACTATAGTAATTATTGTATGTACCAAAATTCGCAACTCTAGCTTTAAAAGTACGCTTTCTATTGCTATTTTTTTTATTTGCGGGTTCAAAAGTGGGCGTGGCAAAAATTTGAAACAAACTTGATCTGCGTGCAAATATAAGAAATGCTGTCGGAAAATATTATAGCTCTATCTTTTATAGTCTCTGAGATCCAGTGTTTCATACGGACGGACGGACAGACACACAGACGGACATGGCTAGATCGTCTCGGCTGTTGACGCTGATCAAGAATATATATACTTTATAGGGTCGGAGATTCCTCCTTCTACCTGTTACATACATTTCCTGTCGGCACAAAGTTATAATACCCTTCTACCCTATGGGTAGCGGGTATAAAAACTAACTTAAATTGTGTACCACACTCAGTTCTAAATGAACGGCAATTTTCACTTGCAACTAATATACACTTTTATATGATAGCCACCGGGTATCTGAGTGGAATTTAAGATGTGATAAACATAATAAAAAATGCTGAGAAGTAGCTTTCGAAATTAATACGCCGCACATGCAGTCCAAACAGAAACAGAGATAAATATAGAGAATGAGAGATAGGGAAAGAGAAAGAAGAAGAGACTTACCCATGCAGACGCCGAGACCGCTGCTAATGGGCAGTTTGGTAACACACTGAAGGGGCGGTTCGCATTGGCCGGAAAAGCCGCCGGGTCCGCCGCAGGATTCGCCCAACGTTTTAGCGCATATGCGGCAGCATCTGCACATGAATAGAATTAGAGTGTGCGAATGTGAATGCGAATGCGAATACGAATGAGAATCGTAATATTCGAAATATATGTATGTGTATAGGAGTATAGGAATTGTGAAATAGATACTCATAAAATATTGTAGATGAGTGGTTTAACTTACTGGCATGGATCCCAGAGCATTAGGCCCTTGCCGGGGCAGTCGAGGGCCCGTATAACATCGCATTCCTTTGGATTGCAATAGCATTTGAGTCCATTTACCACATTGTTGCTGCCAGCTGCTGCCATTATCAGCAGCAGATAGCAGCATGAATAGATGAGATAGATCCGTACGTTCAAACGACCAAAATAACTTCCGTTTCGTCGCATCCTATGCGGAAGTTTCGCTTTGTTGTTCTGTTTGACTGACGTCGACGTTGATTCGTTGTTGTTGTTGCTGTTGCTTCTGTTGTTGTTGCTGCTGTTGTCTTTGTTGTTGTTTATTGCTGTTGTTGCTGTTGTCCTTGTGCGTATATCCATGCCAATGGCGTCGGCTACTCCCACAGTCCCAGTCACAATCGCAGTCGCCGGCACAGCAACAACAACACCATCACCTACAACATCTACACCCACATGGCCTTCTCCATTTCCTCGACCATCAGCTCCTACTTCTGCTCCTGCTCCTGGTCCTCCTCCTGCTACTGCTCTTCCGCCCATTTATAGGCAATTTTTATTGTGTTTTTGCTGCTGTCGCTTCTGGTGGTGCTACCGATGTTGTTGTTGTTGCTCTTGTTGTTGCTGCTGTTGTTTGGGTCTGTTCGTCCTGTTTGGTTGCTCGCCAGGCAATTTGCATGTTGACTGCAAACCAAAGCGTTGTTAAATGATTAAAATGCCATAAACTATGCCACGCCTTGTGTCGAAGGCTTTAATGGGTGGGCTTTTATGTAACCGAGAACCGCTGCGGCTGCCATTTCGTTCCTAACGACGATATTTTGCCTAATTTTACCGCATTACGCTTAGTGTAGCATACTTTTCGGGAGGCCAAACGCAAAGACTGCTTTCAATTGCGCTACAACAATTTCCGTAACATACTTTCGGGCTCTTCATTAAAATAGCACAATTTATTATATTCTATATCAATAGCAGTGCTATGCAGCCCCCAAACTTTGTCCCACTCACTCCCTTGCCTTTGTCACAAGTTCGACAAAGTTCATTATGAATTTTGCATAGTTCAAGTGTTATTTTTATTATTGTTTATTGCTGTCGAAACTGTGCATAATTAATGCGAAGGACTTTTGCAATCGTTTCGGCATAAAGGCCAAGTGTCTCATTTTCATTTATTCAACGACCAGCTCTCTCGCCATCACCACTGAAAATCTAGTTATAAATAATAGAAAGCATACTTTTGGACAGCGGCAACCAGTGTGGCGAAATTGAGCTAAATAGACTTTATGCTGGCTTTCGTTTTAGCTGAAGGATTAACAAATAGCACAGCTGGATTATATACAAAGCTATTGTCCGTTTCATTTCTTTGCACAGTTGATGCTAAAAATGCGTATTTTTCAGAGAGGATTTAACAAACTTTTTGCGACTGTTTAAAGTCCTCAATGAAGTGAAATTATTATTAAAATGAAATTGAACATAAAGCAAGTATTAAACGCTCAGCTCATAAGTAGCATTAAATTTTGGGGAGAATCAGAAATGTATTCATTTATATTCTTGTGCACATAAACAACTTATGATAACATAAATGTATATTCATTAGATATTCACACAATTCTCTAGGGATTGCCATTTGCCTCTTCAACAATTGCAAATATACACAAATATATACAAAAATTTACATTTTTGCTACGTTTGCATGACTCGGTTTTAGCTACAAACTGATTTTCATTTGTTGCCCCTTCATTTAATATGCTGTCATCTCTGGAAATTGCATTTCCCAAATCAATTACGCAAAATGTCATCAGGAATACATTATTTTATTTTTTAAATGTACTTCACTTTTATATTTTGTCTTTTTTTGACGAATGTGAATGCAATTTTTGCTGAATTCAATTAATTCCAAGCGAATAAATTACAGAAATTTCATTTAATTTACACATGAGAAACATTGTGGTGTTGTTTGTGGCAAACGAATGTATGCAAACACAAGCACTCACCAGCCCCTTCTATGCTTCGCCTCCTCCTTGCCCCCTCGTCTTCTCTCCTCTTTGCTCGCAAGCAGAGAGAATAAGCAAAACTTTTGTTATGAAAAATTAACTCACAATTGAAGCTTGCAGAAACTTTTGCTGTTATTTTTTATCACTAACAAGTTCAGCTATAATAATATAATACTATATGTGGAGAGTGTGAGTGTGTGTGTGTGTAGCAAGTGAGAACTTATCTTTTTGGCAAGGCGTAAAGTTGTTGTAATTAAAGTGATATCGTAGTAGCTGGGAAGAGCGCAAACAAAACCTAATTGTGTTTAACAATTCAATGATACTTGAGGCTCTTTCTGTGCACATAAACTGAGGATTAGAAGGGGCTGAGGAGGGGGTCCTGCAGCAGTCACTCAATATACCCTAAGGGCGCGCGAAGAGTGAGGGGGTGAAGGGAGGGAAGGACCACAACCGAATGACCAAATAATCAACATTTGCTCTTTGTTTGTGCTGCTTTTATATACACTTCACATATACTCGCAAATATATATATAGATATTTATTGTATATATCGTAAATTTGTTGAGCGTAAAGCACTCGTGTATTTGTGTTGGCACACACACAAAACACACTAACTTACACACCAAGACACCAACACGCACACACACTCTCATTCTTGTAATGTTGTCCCAGTTATTGTTGTTGGTTTTTCTTTTCATTTATTTCTGTTTTTTTTTTTTTATAGTCGTTTGTCAAGCACTTTTCGATTTGCCATTGAATTTTGTTGGCAAATTTTCCTTTCATTTTATTTTGTTTTCTTGTCGTTCCTTTTTTTATTTTTTGTGTGTTGAAGGAAACTATATGAAAGTAAAACGTCAAGTATTCGGTTAGCCACTCACTAACACACACAACACACACACACACTCGCACACTCACACACACGAGTGCACACCTTTAGCTCTATGTTTTGGGTATTAGAAAGCAACGTTCATTGGCCGCTCGACATTCGATTCGATGACGATGACGATGATGATGACGTTGACGACTAACGTTTTTGCTCGATGTTCTTGTTGCTGTTGTTCTCTTTGTTGTTGTTGTTGCAATTGTTGCTGTTGCTGTTGCCGTTGCGCTTTGGAATTCGCCTTATGAATTTTTCATGCGCTTTTGTCTGCCACACGCGGCCATTTGTGGCAATAGACTGACTAACCGAAACGAACTCGTAACTGAACACCTTTTGCCAGTTTCGTCCTGTTGCCAGGGAACAAAAATATCCCAATGTATTTCCCGCTCTCGCTCTCTCTCTCTCTCTCTCTCTCTCTCTCTCAGCGTCGGCGCACTCTCAGGCAATTCAATTTTGGCGAAGGGAATTAGAAACGACGGCAGAGGAGAGGGAAGGGGATTAGATGGAGACTAGAAGACAGAGTTATCAGACGGATGCAAAGCATTTGCCTCAAAATATAAGTCATTCGGTTATTGTAATTACAATGGCATAAAGCGCAGGAAGACGCAGCTTAGGCACATCTCAACATCTCTCAAACACATCAGGGGCCCCCCGTTCATTATATGTGTGGGGGGACGGAAGGAGGGGCGGCTAATGGGCAATTACGAGTGTAAAATCTCATGCTTTATAAACTTTGACGCCGTGTCAGCTGCTAATAAGCATTCCAAATGCCATAAAAGCCGCCACTGCCGCATGGCCAAGTCAGCAGGACCTCGGGACATTGAAGACTTTAGCACATCAGATCACTGGGAAGTCGCTGCGAAGTTTGTGGTAAGGGAGAAGACATCTAAACGCTCACGCAGCCCGCACAACTTGCAACTTTTCCAATTAGCGGAAAAAAAACAGACACACACACACACGCAGCAGCAGCATAGACATTCGGAGTCTTCTCGGCAAAGTCCAAAGTTGGCATTGGTTTTAGGTCCTTTTGGTCCTGCCGGTTGGTCTCTTGGTCTTTGGGGGGCTTCTTGGCCTGGCCACAGTGAGTCCACAGTAAATGTTGCGTAAAACAACTTGCTGATGCGGGCTGCTGGTTACGACTCCGAAACTCACACTCTCTGCCCTCTTTTGGTGTCTTCCTCCTCGCCTCGCTTCCCTCGCAGTCAAAGCAATGCCCACTCTACGTTTGGCAATTGAACAAAAGAGCAATCGGGAATTATGAGTGGAGCAAACTTTTTAACAACAATAACAGCGAGAGTCAAAAGGAATGCCCAAAAAAAAGCGAAAAAAATAAGAGAAGACAGGAAGGAATGAAAGCACAAGCAGAAGAATGCTTTAGTCAAGTGTAATACCCTGTAACTGCGCAACATCAGGGTTGTCCAGACAAACAAGTTGACAAAAATAATAGAGAACATATTAGGAATTCGTTTTTATTTATATAAAAAACAGAAATTGTTATAAATAGTATTTTAAAGAGTCCTTAAGACATCAATTTGATATCTTAACGAGGAAATTTAAATACTCTTTGAAAGCTACCCGCTAAAAAAAAGAAACACCCACAACTTATTATAGCCCGCCTAAGCTAAGCACTTTACAGGGTGTCAATATAGATAATGGCGGTAATTACTCATTTTGATTGATTGAGATGGACGGTTGCAAGACGCAGCTCATGATTTTAATGAGATATGTTTATTGCTGGCCAACACGAGATACTGTCAAGCCACCCTCAGGGCCCACTTTTACAGGGTAACAATATAGATATATTGTATGAATTTATATAGGGGCAAAGCTGGAAAAACTTGCGCTCAACTTGAGCTCAAATTGATAGAGTGCAAAATAATGTGCAACATTGTGTGCAGCAGCTGGAGATGTGCCACTGAGCTGGACGATGGAGACAAGAGACGACGACGACACAAAGAGGAACAATGTTGTAGGGCGAAGGAAGGAACGAGGGTGAAAGGGAGGAAGGGAAGCGACTTCTTTTCAGCACCGCTTAAAATGTAAATCTCTTTTGTGAATGTGCATTTCGACAATCTACGAGTATTTATTAATATTTTTACTTTTTCTTCCCATTTCATTTTTGGCATTTTCATATTCATTTTCATTTTTTTTTTTGCGTGTTGCCTGCTTCACACGCAGCATCGCTGGCGGCAAAAGTTTTGCCTCAAGTGCGCATTTCATTCCCGAAATGTTTTTCTTACATTTTTTTCCCGCAATGCTTCATTACTTTACAACTTTTTGATGACAGTTTTATTGGCCATATTTCCCGTAGAACGCCAGAAAAAAAGAAGAAAAAAAACGAACACAAAATTGTAAAACGAACAAAAAAGATGAACACATTTCTTTGCATGCACCGCTTGCAGGATTCTATGGGGAATATTATAGAATTATGGCAATTTTTTATAGAATTTAAGTAGGAAAAGCTCGCAGTTTATAAAGTGATTTGACTGCAACTAATTGAAGGATAAAGCACAGCTGGGCTTAACATAATAACTTAAGAAATGTTCTTATTGTTGTTGTCAAGTTGTTTCATAACTTTTTGCTCTAAATCGTTTACAAGTTTGACAAGTCAATTACTTGGCAGCTGCACTTAATCGAAACAAAGCGAAAATTGAAATATTTTTGCAGAATTTTGTTCACACTCCCATTATCTGTGCTCATTTATCAGCCGATTTTAATTAACATTTCCAACACCTCGTCACATACACAAAAAAAACTACGCGCTCGCATTATCGACAAAAGAATTTATCGCATGCACAAGTAAAATATATTTGAAAGGAATTTCAAGTAATTAATATGCATAAAAAATGAAAACGCTTTTATTCGATTAAACTCTCTAGAGGGGGAAAATACTAAATTGCTCATGTTGAAGTGAACTGACAGCCGAGTTATTAGCTTCTTTAATTAGGTTGCACTAATTTGCGCAATTAATATTTCAAATTATTCTAAAAATATGCACATCCATGTACATGTATGAGTACATCTGCATGTGTGTGTGTGTAGGAGTGTCAAACCCATTTTAGCCGCCCAATTAAAATTTAATCTTCTTATTTTCGCTGCACAACATTTCCATTTAGCGATAATTAAGTATTTAAGCTAAACATACTCGCGTTTACCAGCCGCTTATCATAAAGACACAACACTTGACGCTTTCTTTTTAAACATTACACAGCACTGCAATTAGCTGTGATTGATAGTGTTGACTAACAGTGTCGTTGCTTTCATTTCAATTAACGCAGCTAAAATTTAATTTTCTAGGTGAAGTAATATTAAAAGAAACTCTATACTCAACATCTTTGAAATCTACATTTTGCTTCGATAAAACATTTTCACACTGAATGAAGTTGATTATCTTTTAGACGGCATTTCAATCGAGTACTAAGAAAATAAACTCTACCTTTTCTTAGCATCTTTCATTCATCACAATTTTCATAACGATTAAAAACTTGATTTCCTTTTAAACACTTTACAGCACTGCAATGAGCTTTGATAGATAATATTGATAAACAGTGTTGTAGCTTGCAATTCGAGTAACTTAGCTGTTTAGTTTAAATATCGTTGTCAAGGTTAAGCAGTATTATATATAATATGTATGTAGAACCATATCATTTAAATTATTATTCTTCTATATTCAATAAGCTTAGTTTCGAAGGCAATTCGCTTACGTTTAACAACACTAAATTGAGCTCATTATCTTTTAGAGCGCAGCGAAATCGAATACTTAGAAAATAAGCTATACCTTTTTAGAGCCTTTCATGCACCACAATTATCTTAATCTTCAGGTTTAGCAACACTGATCATTAGCTTTGTCTAATTATCTCTGCACTTTACAGCCCTTAGCAGACTACAAATTGCATTCACCACAGTAATCCACAGCATTGCAATACGCTTCATAACACTTAATAGAATTTAACAGCACTGATTGTTCACATTGCGCATTCATCATCATAATCCGTGGTATTTTACGGCACTGATCGTTAGCTTTGGCCATTAATCTGTGCTTAAATCGGAGTGTATGATCTGCAATTGAATTGTTGCATCCTTGGCCATGTGCTCAATCTTCCGCATTACAATACGAATGTTCTGCGTAAATTTTGAATAATAAAGTTTGTCCTTCTGCAATAATGTCACCAATTCTCAATTACCTCGCGTATTTCCTGTTCATTATCTATGTACATTTGATAGTTTGAAAAAACCTACATATTCACAAAGTGCCACATTTTGTTTTTTCCAAAAAACTTGCTCTCTGCCTCTTATTACAAACACAAGGCGAAACGAAACGATAGACGCACGAATAAATCGAATATGACAGAGCTGAGCTATCACTTGTGTGTGTCGTGTGTATTCCGTCACAATTGAAGTAAATTAAATTATATTGCATTAAACAAAATGTTCAACGTAAGTTATTATCTCGTATAATTAAGTAGGTAAATATTCTTCAATGTTTTTTTATTGCATGTGCATTGCAGGGCGGTGGCTATGCTGCTCCTCTTGGCGCATTTCCCCCACAAAATGCGCAGGTGTCGCCACAAGCTTAGCAATGGTTTGCGATGGTAGACAGAGATAGATCGGGCAAGATCAATTCCGAAGAGCTCCAGGCAGCCCTGATTAATGGGCGTGGACAGAAGTTTTCGGACAACGCATGCAAACGCATGATAAGTAAGTCGAATCATGCAAATCCATAGAGGGTTTCCTATGAGTCAGTCTGAGGTAGCTTTCTCAAATATTCTGTACATAAACAAAGGAATTGGCCATGTGCTTCAATGGAATTCTCTGGTGTTGCCTGAGCATTTGATGATTGTTTACTTAAAGTTTTTATGTGTGTTTATTTGACTTTAAAATGTTTTATTTTGTAGGCATGTTCGACAACCACGCCAGCGGCACCATCTTTAAGACCTACGATCAAGATGGATCCGGTCATATCAAGGAGGGCGAACTGACGCAAGGTAAACGTGAAAGATATCTTAACGATAGCAGCTTTAGATAACTTTTGTATTATGTATTTTCATGTAGCCTTCACTCAAATGGGTTTTGCGCTTACGCCGGAGTTTATCAATTTTCTGGTGAAAAAGAGTGATCCTAATAACAAAGAGGTCTCGGTGGATCAGTTCATGGTGCTGTGCGTGTAGGTTCAGTGCTTAACGGAGGCATTTAGACAACGGGACACACAACAGAATGGCACCATTACCATTATCTTCGAGAACTTGTTGGCCATTGCCATCCGCAACATGTAGTATTGTTGTTATTGCAGTTTAAAACACAATAAGTACAAAAGAATCACAATAAAAGTAATCACTCAATAGAATTTAACAGCACTGATTGTTCACATTGCGCATTCATCATCATAATCCGTGGTATTTTACGGCACTGAGCGTTACCTTTGGCCATTAATCTGTGTGGTAGTATTATATAGAACAATATCTTTCAAATCAATATTATTCTTCGATGTTTAATAAATTTAAATTAAAGGTAAGCTCGCTTACACTGATCATTAGCTTTGGCTAATCATCTCTGCATTTTACAGCCGTTGCCAGAGCACAAATTGCAAGCACAGCTCATTCACCACAGTAATCCACCGCATTACAATACGCTTCATAACACTTAATAGAATTTAACAGCACTGATTGTTCACATTGCGCATTCATCATCATAATCCGTGGCATTTTACAGCACTGATCGTTAGCTTTGGCCATTCATCTGTGTGTGGCTGGTAATCCGTGTTGCCTTTGATTGCGTTTGCCAACACTTAATGATGTTTTATGGCGGTTTACAGCACTGCCACTTAGGCAGCAATGATTCATTGCAGCGTTGCCAGATCGCTGCTGCGACCGCTGGGGCGTATTTAACAAGCCTTCGCCGCTGAGTGAACGAGAACGAAACGAGAACATTTGAATTACAAATTAAGCCAAGCAGAAAGCCAAACCAATTTGCGACCGCCCACACAATTTATTTTAACAATTTTTATTTTCACGGGATTTGCGCTGGGCAATTTACGCAACGGCATTATTTTTCCTGTTTTTTTTTTTTTGTGTGTTTCGGGTACGCCAAAGGCGTCGCCGGAGGGGGACGATGGGGAGATGTGGGGGAAAAGGAATGTCCGCAAATGTTTCGCGTTTTTAAGGGCAAGTAATTTGCCACTCGTCCATTTTAAATTACATTAGTTAAGCGGACCAACACGAAACGCGATGCTGGTCAAATGCATATTTTTTGTTTCAATTACTTGCCCAGCCAAAAGGACGGAAGGGGGCAACTAGAGAAGGAATCGAGTAGGAGAGGGAGAAGGGACAGGGAGGAGGATTGTGGATCAGCAACGGAAAGCAAAAGCCAAAGCCTCGCAGTATTTTCTTAATCAAATTTGCATATAAATTGCAGACATCCCGAAGCTGAAGTTGAAAGTTGATTTCGATTATTTGATGAAAGTTTATGGAGTTTTCATAAAGCGAACCAGCTGAAGCAGAGAAAACATCAGAGCAGAGCAGAGCAGAGCAGAGCAGAAGAGACAATGGCAACGACAGCAAATGCCGCAGCCGCAGCCATGGCTAAAGCTACAGCCGCAGTTGCCACACTCGCCACATTTTGTTGCCTGGCCCGCATTTTGGGTTGTCAAAATGTCGACTTGTTTATCTTTTAAACGAGAGCACAAAGCATTCAGGTAAGAAAGCACAACCTGACAGTTACCCTGCAAAATAGACAATATAAACTCTAAATTTTACTTCCTCTATTTTGTTTATCATAGAAATTGACATTAAAAGTGGTCTTTAAAGTCAAGTCAACCATAAATCATTTTCTTGCAAGCATGTTGCTTTTGCTTAATCTACAAATGTGTTACATGTTACATACGTTGATTAAAATATGAAGTGTTGCATAAATTGTAATGTTGCTTGTCTTAATTAATGCACGAATACAGCTTAACATACGGTTCGACTATTGGTTGCTCTACCAAACATTTAACAAATAAGCAAAATTTCTTTATTTACATAACATCTGAAAAAATTCTACAATTTATATACATATGTACAATATGTACACCTGCGAAATCTAAAACTAATTTTTATATATCATTTTGTTATTTCTTAATATAATAAAAGTAAAATTTATTTTTAGTAAAATGTTTTCAGCAAAACAATTTTTGAAAGTGAAGTTATTTTTAATTTTTTAAGAGTTCACATGTATCACAGATTTGTCAAACTTTAAAATCCTTCTTCAATGTCCAAAACATTATTGAGATGCCACAAATTATAAATGTTAAAATTAAAGTAGGAAAGACCTATTTTTTTTTTTACAAATACTTGACAAAAAGAAGATAAAAACAAAAGGAAGATTTACTTAGCTTAAGACATTAAAAAGAATTAAGTAAATCAAACTAATAATATGGATAATTGAGTTCATTACTCGAATGAAGTATTGAAGAATAAAAAACTAACAATCTGTAGAAATTAAAGAATGAGAAAAAACTAACGATCTGTGTAAATTAAAGAATGAGAAACTCTCACTTACTTTAAGAAACAATAATAAAATATTTGAATATTTTCTATACAGTTGATTTATAAAACTTCTTGAAATAGTAATAAAAAAAGAAAACAGTAATTATAAATTCTAAATATAGCCTTGCTATAGTTCGCAAAAACAAAAAAATTGTTTAAAATTTTAAATACATTCTGACTATGTGATTTCTCGTTATTATTATTTACTCACAGATTTATTTCTTGACAAAAATAAAGCAAATGCATTTCTTTTGTTTTTTTTCATAAATTTATTTCTTGACAAAATTAAAACAAAGAAATAAATTGTTTTATTTCAAAATTTTATTTCTTGACAAATATGAAACAAATATGAGTTGAATAACTCTGATATTTAATGAAAGTATAGAAGGACATAAAATCGAGACATGTGTCAAAAAAGCAGAGCTGTTTACCTAAAACTGCAGTTTTCAAACGATTTTTTTGCAATTTTCGGCAGCGATATTTGTGGGTGGAATGGCGCAATAAAGTGTATATTTTATGCGCTACACGTATTCGCAGACACACACACACACACATACGATGAGTGTGCACAACTTTATGATACCCATTACTTGAAGCTTTTTATGAGGCACAGGGTATAAACACGATGATGACGATGATGATGCTGACGCGTTGCTGACGATGCTTTCGATGCTATATGCCACAAGCTGCAAAGTATGCAACGCAATACCCGCTGCGTTTTTGGTGTCGAAATGAAACGAGGCAGGACGAATGAACTCGTCGTCGTCGTCGTCGTCGTCGTCGTCGTCGTCGTCGTCGTCGGCGTTCACCTCGTTGTCCTTGTCGTCCTTGTCGTCATCACGCTTGCAGAGTGAGTGGAGCTAAAGCGAACTGACTGCCGGAGTGGCATTTAATGCAGAGCCAGCTGGACAGAACCGGACAGGACAGGACAGCGCAGGACATGATGAAGGGACAGCAGTAGAAGAGATTCTATCTCTCTGCTCTATCTGGCGATAGAGCGCAACATGAGGCAAAATATTTGCTATTGGGCGATTACTGTTGTTCTACATCCCCGCAAGGGATTCTCAGTTAGTGCAAGTTTGTGGACATGTGAGCGTGCACAGAGAGAAATATGCCAATCTAAATGCTATCCATCGTAAAATAACTTTAAGATTTTTACAATATGTACGTAGAGTTGACGTACCAATTGCGGTTGAAATTGTTCTTCAATGAAATTGATTTCGATATATTATATGAATTCATTTTGAATGCCATGTGAAATACTTTAAGCATTTTTCAATACTTCACTTTGTCATCTAGATTGTGGCTAGAAATGTTGTAGTAAATACGTTAAAGTCAAGATTAATATGAGATATTTAGTAAAAAAGTATTATTAGAAAGATCACAATATTTAGTTTATTTATTTAAAGTTTTTTGTATAAAAATGCATTCAAATCCATTTTTTATTTGTGAAAATATTCTTAAATATTTAAATTCCAATATTTTACGAAAGCATAAATGCAAAACTATTCAACTTATTTCATTTAAATCAATGCAGTATTTTTATCCTATTCTATTTGTGTAAGATTTTTATATGCATGAATGAATTCTTTAAACAGTAGATATTTGTTTGTATAGATTTTTGGTTGCGAAAATTTTTAGGAATACGATATTCTTATTAAAATAAAAATATTTTGTGAATAAAAAAAAAGCATGATTATTCTTTACAGCTTTGTTTAATGAAGTGCAAAATTTATTTGCATCATTTTTATTTCATTAAGCCGATAATCTGCTTTGGTACTTCGGCAACATTTATTATATATAAGTTACATATATTTGGGGAGAGAATGTAAATTTGCTTATATATATTTTTTTTTAATAGTATTTATTTTAATTGTATTGGAATGGTGGTAAATGAATATTTATATATGTGTTTTTAAATAGTTATTTTTAATCTAAGTAGCTTTAATTTTTAGCAAAAAAAAAGATCTATTTTTGAAATAGCACAAAAACGATTAAAAGTTGGGGCTAATAAAAGAAATGAATAAAACTTTGCATGTCTTGTTTTTCGTAGAAAAAACATTTATTTAAATCGAATTGGAATTGTGATAAATTTATGATTAGAAGTGTTCTTAAATCATTATTATCATTTATTCAGAACTATTTTTAAAATAGCAAAAAATCGATTTAAGTCGTTAAGACATTCCAATTTCTGTTGCTAACTTTCATCAATTATATAAATGAAATGAAATGTGAAAATGCAAAAATAAATATATACTTCTAACATTATTCAAATTATCGAGATTACAAATGGTTGCAAAAAGTGTCCATGAATTATAATTTTTAACCACAGTAGCAATGTTATTTTTTTTTAGGAGAATGGCAGAGAATTGCTTTTCGTTTCAATCCCAACCCAATTGATTTTTTCTCTCTCTGTGTGCGTGTCTGTCTGTATGTGTTTGTGCTTGTGTGTTTGTGTGTGTGAGCGGCAATAGATGTCCCAGTGGCCAGGCCTTTTGTCAACCATGTCATATTTCATTTGGGCCAAGTCTTAATACTTTAAATGTGTGTTCCACACACACACACACACACACACACACACTCACGCACACACGCGCAGAGTTAATGTGTCCGTCCTAATGCGTCCGACTCGTACTTGGGAGTCCAACATGCATGCAAATTCCACAACGTCTTCATGCCTGGCCACACATGTCGGCCAGCTATTCAGTCAGCAGCCAACCAAACAGCCAGCCAGCCAAGCAGCCAGCCTGCTTGTCGACTCAATGAGCAAATGAAATTTATTTCATTATAAAACCAGGCCAAAAACCCCGGAACCTTTCCAAAGCCAAACCAGAGCGGACCAGACCAGACCAGACGACGAATGCAGACCATGGCCAAGAGAACTGAGAACGGAGACCAGGCCAAACATTTGTTTTAGCCAAAAGCCGCAAGAAAATTTTCATTTTGAAATATGCTTTCTGAAATAATTTCACTCTTATGACAGACCCCGGACCCATTACCGAGACCCCAAATAACACAACGACGACGACAGCGCAAAAATTGTAATATTAATTTTGTGTACACAAGACAAGATAGAGAGAGAGGGAGAAAGGGAAGAGGGATGGGTGACAACGGAAGGGCATGCCCTTGATAAACCCACAAACCGACGATGCACAAAACAATGAGCAAGGATTCATAATGGAATTTCGTTGCGGGGTAACAATAACAAAAGTCAAGACGTAATGGAAGCAAAAGGCCCCAGCAGGACCAGGAAGGCTAGCTAAGTAAAAGAATGAGGAGGGGGATGAAACGGGCGGTAGCAACTTTATTATTGCCATTTCGTGTACGTGTGTGAGTGAGTGAGGGTAAGTGGGTGAGTGTGTGTAAAATTTGCCACACTAAATTTGTACGAAGGAAAAGTGTCACCGGGGAATTAAGCTCATCAACGCTGATGACCATGATTCAACTCTTAACTAAAACTCAAGTTAAGACAGCAGCAGCAGCAGCCAAAGCAGGAAGGAAATGACAGAGAGCAAGAGCGTAAGAGAGGAAATGGACCAGTCAAAGATAGACTGAGAGAGAACGAGATACAGTTAAAGACAGAGACAGCAAACCGTAAGGAGTCGAGTCTAAGCCAAGCAGCGACAGCTTAAGATAAACTCCAAGTGGACAGGGTATATTAAAAATCTACCGAAATGAAAATGAAAATGAAAACGCATTGCTTGAGAATGAAAATCTGTTGGCATTTTCCGTTCGCCTTTTCATTTCGTGTTTTTTTTTTTTTTTTGCCCCTCTTTTTGTGTGTGTGTGTGTGAAAAGGTAATCAAAATAAATGAGCGACATTTTGCTAGCTGGCTGTGATGAACAGAGCAGAAGCTGAAGCTGAAGCAGAGAGCAATGAGCAAAATGAGAACCTAGAGTTGACTAGAGAAATAACTCGTTAGGTTGCCGTTGAACAATGAACGTTTAGGGGCTTCCCAACTAACGGCAAAATGACGGAAAAGGGACCATGTACAGGAAGCAGGAAGCTGCAAAACGATGGCAGCGATTTCCTCGTCAAATTATGACTTGTTTGTACAGCTGTCAGTCGCTGCCGCTTCTTTCTCTCGCCTCACGCTGTCTGTGTGTCTGTGTGTGTGTGTTTGTGTGTGTGTGTGTGTGCAGAGCAAAACCAGTAATCACTAGGAAATCTGTTGGGTTTCTTAACAAACTGTGGCTGACAGCAGCGTGGCAGCATCGAGACTCAGACTGAGACCGAGACCGCGACTGAGACGTTTCAAGAGATTTATTAAGTTCTTTCGTTCGTACTGCATTAAGTTATAAAATAAAAGATGTAGCAATTGCCTGTTCATTTCCCTTCCCCCTCCCTCTGCAACCCATGAAGAACCTCTAAGAATTATGAAATTTTAAATAGAATTTTTAATGCACAACTGCCTGTGAATTCCAAGAATTACGACTCCTTACTTTTCATTTTACGCTAGTTTTCCTTCATTTGTTTTTTTTTCTTACTTTTTTGCATACCCTACTCACATTGAAAATGGACATAAAAGATTTGTTTTGCATGTTACAGACAGTTGATGGGAGCATATGCGACTACATAAAGTATACGCAGCTCTTTCGGCTTTATAAAGTATACGCAACGTTGGCAAATTTATAAAGCACATGCAAAATATGCAAATTTATTAAGTATATGCAAAACATTCGAATTTATTAGGTTTATGCAAAAAAAATATTTACTGCATTACGTATACGCCACATATTTTACTTTATTAAGTATACGTACAATGGAATACAATAATAAGCCTACGCAAAACGAAACATATTATACTACATAAGGTATAAGCAAAACTCATAAATCTCGACAATATTAAGTATACGCAACAATAAAAACCAGAGCTCATTAAGCTTACTTATTGGATTGTTTATACAATTACATTAACGTCATGACTTTGTAGTCTTAATGATGTTAATTTGTCATAGAGATTGATAATTTTCTTTAATACTATTTTCGATATTAATAAAAATAAAAGACTATTTCAAAAAAGAATTTATAATATAATTTATTACTATTTTCGATATTTTATATTTATAAATAATTTATTATATATAATATAATTTATTTATAATATAATTTATTACTATTTTCGATATTTATAAAAGAATATATAAAAGAAGAATTTATTAAACTAGATATCTTACTCGATGTCAAGTTTTTGTTCTATAGGAAATAATCTATAGATAGATCTAATCTATAGATGTGAAATTCTGTAATCCGTTGAAATTATCTACAATTTTATTAAGATCCTAAAATAAATAAATAAAAACATTATAACAGTCTCTTATATCAAAGCTAGCTTAAGTGTACAAACTAAATCTAAGAAGAAAGTTTTAGAGCTGGCAAATAAAGTAAACTTAGGGTATCCCTTAGTCGATCATGCACTATAGCTTAGAACCAAACAGACTGCCTTGCATGCCGTTCTTCCGGCACTGGCAAATGCTGGGGTCTCCAATATCCGGCCAACCTGTGTCCATATTTGCCTTCAAAACGACGAGCACCATCAGGGACCTTAAACATATTTAGATAATATTTGTATATGGAGGGGAAGGGGGAGGGCAACTTGCGACTATTCTTTGCCTCTGTGTGGGTGTGTGTGTGCATTGTGAGTGAAAACAAATATCTCACTTAAACTAAAGAGCAATCAGCACAATAGCAGTGTGTCCATAGGTGCACTTGAGACACCTAAAAAAACGAGAAAAAAAAGTGTAATTTGCTTGGCCGCCGAGGAACAAATTTTGGGTAAAAGATACGCTTGGAATTTCTTGCAGCAGCGATGCTGCTGGACTCTTCGTAACTACGATTTAGCAACAGTTTTAAAGCCGCCTACCAAGTTTGGCCATGTTCCGCCCATAAATTACCATTTGGCAGCTACAGGCAACGCCTTTTCCAGCTCCGCCCACAACCCCACAGAAAACTGCCTACAACGCCCATATGGGCAACTGAAAAGCCGCATTGAGAAGGCTTTCTACACTGTCTTTTTTTTTTGTGTGTGTCGGTTATGCCGGGCATTACGCGCACTTTGCCGCAAGTCGTTTGCTTATCAGCTTTTTCGGCGCTGTCCTTTTGGACAGCCAAGCAGTGAACGGCTAAGTGAACTTGCTTTGCCTGGCTGGCATAATGACTACTTTCAGTGTGAGCGTGGAGTTAGTTGCGTTGAGGAACAAGCGAGCCGAAAGCAGAAAACAGAAAGCCGACACGTTCGTCGGCCCCTTATCATCGTTTATTGTTTGGCTACATATTTTATTTGGGAGTTGCAGGCGCAACAACTTTCGCTTGCCTTCGCTTGGCTCGTTATTATCCTATTAGGATGTGACAGCAGCTCAGAAACTTTTCATTCACACACAGAGAGAAAGAGAGAAAGAATAAAAAGACACAGAGTGAGGCAAACACGACGACAGTCCAAAGACACCCACTGCACACATGTCGTATACATAACGCTTTTTATATACTATCGTCTTGAAGACATTACAAGCTCGTTAAAGTGAAATCAATGTTGTTGTTCTTGTTCTCTGCTGTTCACTTTGACTTTGCCTTTGCTTTTGCTCATGGTTCAGTCTCGTTGTGTCTCGTCCTGTCCTGTCTTGTCCTGTCGTCGCTTTATTTGGCTATGTATTTTTATTTCATTATAAGGATTTGGCTGCCTTTTTGCTGTTATCTGCGGCAGTTTATGTGACACCGGAGGCAACTGACCATGAAAATTGTTAAGCCAAATGCACAAACATATCAACTACACTCCCCCAAACACAGGCAATATATACATATATATATAATATATAATGATATTTATAGCTCCAGAAAACTTCGTCTCGCTGTTAACTGTATCTGTGTCCTGTTGCGGGGGAGCACAAATCCTCAACTCAACTGCAATTTTCTACTGAAATTAAGCCACAAAGATGTTCCATTATCAGATAATAACAAACTTAACAGCCACAGCGGACTTTGAGCAAAACTTTGACTAATGTTTTTCATGCTTAATAGGCGTAGATAAAATGCAAAAATTCAATTATATTATATATGTTAGTGTTAGCCTGAGCCAAATACTGTTATAAAGAATTCGTTAGCTAATGCGATTGTCATCAAAGCTAATTATTCCTTTTACAGCAGAACAAATTCATACATTTTATGTTGTAATTAAGAGGAAAGTTTATTTATATTATTTTTACTATCACTATTTCGTACAAATAACTCTAAGAATTTTATTATAATATGATATTAATATTATATTATATTATATTTCAAAGAATAATTTATTTTAACTAACCCTTAATTTTAAATATTTAATACTATTTCTGATTTCTTTCAAAATTGTATATTATGAGAAACACATTGCTTTTGTTTAATTTAAACAGTTTAGGTTGAAAACATTCAATTCATATTTTTATTTCTCTTAAACACGTTCATTTGTAAAATTTCTTTTAATTTCATTAAAGTAAAGCGTTCTATAAATAAATTTACATATTTTTACAATTCATAATTGGCCCTCATATCTTTCTCTACCTTCAACATAGAACGATTAAGAATAATTACATTTGAATCTATGCATGTTGAAGGTGCTCCTACCTCTTCAATGTCGCTTTATGGGCTTATCAGATTTGTAAATAGCATTTAATGCAATGACAACACCTGATGATTAGTCATTCTTCAGACGTGGCCAATTAGTCACCTGAACGATCTCTGCAAATGCCAAGAAAACATTGAAATATTATGCATGCAAATACTTGAACACTTTTGTACTTGTTGCGATTGTATATCTGCATTTTTACATTAATCCGCTGGGAACGAGGAAGCACAGCAAGAGAGGTGGCAATGATGGAGGGACGGGAGAGGGCAGATTGAGGGTGTTGTCATGATATTCATTTTTTTCTACATTTGCATTTCACACACGCCTTGGCCTGGAAAGCCAAGAACGAAGGCAACGATCTTTTAATAAGCGAAGTATGCATGAATATGTAAGTGTGATCGATCGATCGCATTGGTCGTGGAATTGAAATGAGATTGGAGGAATGGGAATTGGAATTGGAATGGAAATGCATGCACGTGACGAGTGCGTGTGATGCACTCACCATTCATTCAACACTCACCCAAAATTCCTTAGCGGCACCATTTTTGAGTGCCTGTGCTTGTGAGTGTGTGTGTGTGTTTGTTTGCTTGCGAAAATTTATGGCGTGCTCGCAAATTGTGGTTTGCAACGCATGCTAAAAGTTTGCCAAAAAAGATCTGCACAACACCAAGCGTTCGTTTCTCAAAAGCTTTTGAAGAGCTTTTGCACGCAAGAGCAACAAAAATTATGAGTGCTTAGAAGAGAAGCAGAGCGTGAGAGCAGAAAACAGAGCACAATACACAGGTTGCCGGCTAGCCGGTTAATCGGCTGACCACTACAATTGACAGCGCCAAGGGAGTGTGAGAGAGCAAGAGCGGGTAAGCAACAGAACGGGAGAACGTGAGAGAGAGTAAAATAAGAGAGCGAGTGCGAGAGCTTAACTGAAAAACCGGCTTACAGTGCTGAGATCAGCACAGATTTCGGGTGCTCTCAATTAGAATACATGTTAACTTTAGTTATGTATGCATGTTAATGTTAATATCGGTTGATTTAGTTAGCTGGCATTTTCTTTTTGAAAAGGTAAAAGCTAAATGCTCAACCACTGTGCGCTGCTTCTCAACCTGGCGATCGTCGACGTTTCGACGCTGGCAGAGACATGCTAGCAGCGAGCGGAGAGCTTTAAATTTGTGTGTCGCAAACTTAAACGCTTTAGTGAGCGAGTGATAGCCAAAGAGGGCACGACTACGTATTCGTAACTATTCCGAACGGTGTCAGTGTTTGATGTGAAGTGAAGTGAGACACAGGCAGAGAGATGCCCTAAGTTCAATATCGTAACCAACTAAATGTAATTCAACAATTAACAACAACAGCAAACAAAAGTAGTGAACATAAAGAAGTGACGTGCAACCGAAAAACGAAACACACAACCGAAATAAACGTTGAAAGAAGGTGTAATAAAGTGTGAGGTGCAAAGTGAATAAACTGCAAACAGAGCTCTCTCTGTTTCTCACACCCCCGTCGCCGTTGCCATCGCCATCGCCATCATCCCCTTCTTCCTTTCCTCCAGCATGTGAAGTCGGAGGAGCGCAGAAACGAAAGAAACAATATTTATGCTCTGAATGTTGGAAGAGCTTACCAAATTTACGTGGCAGGTGTGTAGACCGCTTACTCAGCGCACATTCCACACAATCCACATTCCACACACAAATATTCTAAAGACTTAATCTATATAAGAATGAACATATTATGCGGATTGTATGCAGCGCATAAAACCAAAGGTTGACCTCCCCCCCAACTTCCACCGCCCTCCCTACCCCCTCACACTATGCTGTGTTGAGCAAAGCACCCACAACATGCATAGCGAGCATTTTTTTTTGCTGATTATATAAGCCGCAATGGTTGTTTTGTTGACTTTTTTTAGTTGGGGCCTTGGTTAGTTTTGTGACTCGAGACACACATATGTGGAAAAACTGTGTTGCCATACAGATAAGATAGCGCATATCTAATAATATCACACAAAACGGCCATAACGTCATATGCTCAAAAAGAAAAACGAAAACCGAAAAACATTTTCTATTTGTTTATATTGTGTGTTCGTCTCGTGGAGGAGAGCTTGGGTGTTCAGATTCCAGTTGCCAGTTGCCAGTTGCCAGTTGCCAGTTACGTTCCAGTCCAATTCAATTCCATAATATACGATCCATTGCATGTGCGTACGCATTTTATTGGTTTTCGTTCATTCTGTCTTTTGGCACTGGCATTTGCTAAATAATAAACAAATTATAAATAGGTAACTTAATAAATGTACAGTAAACTAGAAACTAAACAAAACGAACAAACACACACAGCACAGCACGCACATACAAACGCACACACAAACATACATACGCACATAAATACATACATATGTACATATGTACGAACACAAAAGAGACAAATGAAAAACGCACACAACGCCGAAAGCTTTTTGTTGTTGTAGTTGTTGCTCTTTTGCTTTTTGCTTGCTTTGAGAATATGCTGCATATCTGTGTGTAGTATATTATTTGTGTAGTTGTACATCTGTGTGTCAGGGTGTGTGTGTGCGTATTTTGTTTACACAAAAATCAAGGTTAAAAGCGCAAAGCGACAACAAGCGTAAAAGGTGGAAGCAAATAAATATATCGCTCAATAAACGAGCAATGATCGAAAAAAATGTCTGTGTACATACTTATACCACTATAACTATTACTCCAATAGCAGTGTGTGTGTGTGTGTGTATGTGTATGCTGCGGCAGCATTAACCATAAGTACCAAAAATGAGCCATGCGAAGTCTATTAAAGCGTAAAGCGTAGAGCGTCAACTGCTAGTTGAAGCTGAAGAGAGCGTCGTCCATCAGGCAGCGTAAGCTGAGCCCATGCCTTAAACCAGAGCAAAAACAAAAACAACGCCAAAAGAAAAAAAGAATCAAAATACGCAAAACAGAAAACAAGAAAGTAAAGCTCAGTAAGAGTCGAAGCTTTCATACTCTTTTGACTTTGCGCGCAACTCTTTTTTAAGAGTTTCAAGTTGTGTTTATATCTTGTCCGAAATGTGCAGTTAAGGTCGACATACATAAACTTTTAACTGAGACATAAGTCGACTTCAATTGGCCGATGTCAGACTGAAGTTTAACTGCAAGTAATCCGATTAAAATAATATGATTAATTATCAACGAGTAAATTCGCGATTTGCATAGTCTTATGACAATCAATAATGAAGCTCTGACTTTTTTTTTTGTCATTTTTGGCATATCGTTTCACATGAACTGACATTGATTCCATTGGATAATCATATTATCTCTGAAAATGGCAGGAAAAATACCAGACAACTGCCTATGTGTCAAAAAAAGCGTAAATAATTTACACTTTTTATTTATTCCATTATAAGTCAGTGTTACTATTGTAGACGAATCCCATAAAATCCCCTTAAATTATTCGCTACTCCATTTTGTTGTCAACCTACGAAAAAAAAACTCATTAAAAAGATTCGCTTTTAGAAAAAAGCTTCAACTTTTCGTAGAATTATTTTTTCGAATATTGTTGGCAAACATTTGAAATTTATTAACTTTTTAATGTATGCGGCAACCCGCAAAAATTCTATTCTGTTTTTATTCCAATTAATATAAGATAAAAAACATTTGCAATTTATTAACTTTAAAATTTATGCAGCAAACAGCACAGATTATTTTCGGCTTTTAGTGCAATAAATAAACGTTGAATTAGATTTGTTCTCAGTTCTGAATTGATGAAGTTTCCATGGTAAGACTTGTAGTCCCAAACGCGCTAGAAACTGCAGATGTAAAGCCAGATTCTTGGAGAAAAATGCAGAAGCTGGTTACGTTCAAAACGAGAAATGATAACGCAGTCGGTTCTTTTCATGCAACATGCTGCAAAGTCATAGCGAAAGCAATTATGCCGCTTGCAAGTGTATGGAAATGGTGATCAGAGTGCGCGGAGAGTGAAACACTTGGGATTGAAGTGAAGTGGAGTGGAGTGAAGTGAAGAGACTGTGTGTGCCGTGGAGTAGAGTGGAGCGGCCACAGAACTGAGAGACCAAAGTCAAAGCAAAAAGCCATAGCCAAAGTCCAGAGCATAAACGACGAGCCAGCCAGCCAAACAGTCAGTCAGTCAGCCAGTCAGGCAGTCAGTCGACCAGGCCAGAGTCAGACCCAAAGCTGAGGCTATGTTGTGGCCGGGTTGCAATGCTTGTGTATGTAATTGTGTGTGTCTGTATGTGTGTGTGTGGGTATGTTGAAACGAGATGACGAGCTTTATTTTCTGCGGTAGCTATAGCAACAACATTGCCTCCACTACCACCGACGCCCCTCTTCCCCACCTCTTTGCACTCTTTGCAACACCCGCTCCATCAACGTCCCTTTCAAGTGCTGCTGCTGTTGCTATTGCTGTTGCTTTTGCTGCTGTCTCATCAAAAAAGCCAAAAGTTGTTGAACGTGAAATTATTGTACGCGAACACGAGTAAATACACTCGCACTCACACAAACACACACAGACAGACAGACACACCAACACACACACACACACACATGCAAGCAAGCAGAGACCGTCAACTTGGACGTTGTTGCTGCTGTTTTGCATGTGTAGCGTCTCAAGATAAATAACAAAACAGAAGAAGCAGCAGCTGAAGAGAGAGGCAAACAACGCGAATGTGTGCGCAAGTAAGAGAGAGAGAGAGAACAAGCGTGAGGTTGATGGAAAAAATCAGCTAAAACGAAGGCATGAAATAGATGCATCAGATTTCGCATTCAAGTGAAATTTATGGCAATCATAAAGCTTATCTTGCTTTCGAGGTAAAAACTTACAGTTAGCACTGGGTAGCGCCCAAACTCTAGACACATCAGAGGGGAGGGCAAGTCGGGGGAGCAACAAAAGCGGGGGCTGTTGTCGGCGGCAGCGGGAGTTAAGCTTTGCGAGTACTTAACGCTCTGTCTCGTCTGGGGTTCAACAAAGCTCCATTCTCCATTATGCTCAACTGATCACAGTTGTTGCTGTTGTCGTTGCCGTTGGCGTTAAGCAGGCAAACATAGAGCTCAAGACCCGAGAGCGTACCGAGTGTAGTACGCTCGCTATCAATGTTTAGTCATCTACACAAATATGTGCAAAGAGAGGGCAACGGCGAGCGAAACAGATAGATAGCTTACAGTAGAAAAGAATGTTCTGAGGGGTTTCACATACTCAGTCAAACTTATGATATATTTATACAATATTTGCCGGTAGAGATATTATGTTAATGTACTCTTATTATAAAGGAATATTCTTCCATATGATTCCCAAAGTTACGTTCAAATTTATTATAAACAAGTAAGAAAGCTACAGTCGAGTGTACTCGACTGTGAGATACCCGCTACCCATTTTGAATAAAAGAAATATATTTTGCGGTATTATTCCCAAAATATACCAAATATATTGCAAAAATACTACAAATTTACCAAATGGTATATGTGGTATATCGTATCGTAGTACCGCAATCAAAATATACCATAGACGGCACAATATACCAGATTGTTAGCCAATGCAACTAAAACTCCTAGTAAGTAGGCGTTTTTGTCCATACAAAATTATTTCTTTAATAACTTCGACAATTTTTATCTGATTGCAACATAAATCTATTACAGGGAAAAATGAAATAAAGCTCTAGAAATGCAAAATAAACCAGATATATAATACAATTTTGGTGTAAAGAAAACTATATTCATACAGTGATTTTTACGACAACAAGTTCACACTATCTTAAAGACTATTTCCTTCTTTCAGGCTAGATCAGTTTTGAACGTATTATTAATGCTTGGATTTCATAAAACAAAGAAGAAACCATCTTTCTCTTTCACCATTGTTTAAAATCACATAGACACACACACTTAGCTGTAAGTACACCGGGTACAAATAGTAATATTAGCTGGAAAAAGCAATGAGTAAATATGTACAATAGATAGTTGGATAGATATATGAGCACACATCGCACATTCTACACCATGGAGAGATAAGAAAGTTGGTAACTTGACAAACGGGAAGAGCTAGATTAACCAGCAGACACGCTAGAGTTGAAATAGGCCGGAGAGAGAAAGAAAAAGCCAAGCTGGAATATATCCATACATACATATGTATGCATGTATGTTGTTTTGTACAGAGGCAAGGCAGAAACTAAGAAACACTCGCACTTCCACATAGATTGTAATTCATCTCTTTGGTTTTTGGTTTTTGCCGTTCTCGTTTCTCTTCAATCTGGTAGCTGTAGAATTTGGCAACTCTTTGGCCAGAATTGCGCAGTTCACACAGCTCCGACACAAAGAAAACCAATTACGATGTATGCAGCATATTTTTAATACATTTTATTATCAGTCTTATCCAGGAAGAAATCTTGAAATTCTTCTTAATTTCCCATCAAAATTCTTAAACAGTCTTCTTAATTTTCCATAAGCATTTCCAGATAAAAATCTTCATAAACATTATTACTCAGTTGTTGCGACACAAAGAAAATGTATTTTACTTTTTCTTCTCAGTCTATTTTGGACACTCGTAAATTGTTAATTTAAACAATATCTTTCAAGAATTGTCAGAAAACATCTTAAAATAGATGCATCATTTTACAAAAGAATTTCCAAATTATGAATACTCGTAAATTGTTAAATTAAACAATATATTTTATCAACCGGCAGAAAGTTTTTTAAAATAGATGCATTAATTTACACAAGAAATTCCAAATTATGTTCAATAAAGATGTTCTCTGAATTCATTCCAAATATTTATTCTTTCATTCTATTGAATTTTCCATACAAAGTTCAAATTTTTCTTTTAATGTTGCTTCAAAAACTTTTTAAGAAACTGTCAATTTTCAAGCTTTAATTTTATCGAACTTTCCATAAGAAGCTCCAAATTATTCTTTTCCAATAAATTCTGTAGTATATTTAACTTTAGTTATTAATTTCCATGAAGCTCTGTATTGTTTTTAAATTTTCTTCAAGATCTTTTCAAGAAGCTATGAATTATAACTTTGAACATCTTATACTTTAAATTTTCAATCCTTAGGTCTAACATATTATTCACAAGCAGTTAATATTCTCTTTTAATAATTTTTGGAATAAACCTTTCTATATCAGAAAAGTTTGCTATAATGTTCAACAAGTTGATTCCAGACACTCTTTATTGTATAGTCTAGATTCTGGAACATAAATCGGAAGATTCTTATAAATATGCAAACTCTTCATTGGAATTTTTGTCTATTTATCTTTTCTTCAACGTGCAGACACTTTTATATAGATAAAGTTGTGTATAAATTGCATTCAATTGATGGCGTAAACAATTCATTATGAAGAATTCTATTATTAACTGAAAATTAGCGAATCCAATTCGATTCGATTGGATTCGTTGTTTACACAGTGGAAATTCTTTGGCAAATTGAACCTGACTGTCAAAACACTCGAAGTCGAAGTACATGTGGAGGAATTTCATGTGATAAACGAAAAAATGAAACGAAACGAAGAGTGAATGAACCATCTATGAATCATGTTATATAAGATACGAGACCATATTTCCCCTCACTTTATAATGGGAGTAGAATTTAAGAACCTGGTTGAATCATCACTTGGGTTGAGGTTGAGGGGTGAGTTGATTATATAAATATTTACCTAGCAACTGATGCAGTCGCATGGGTGCATTCAATTGGAAGAATCAAGTGCTGCTGAATAGACTTGGGCTGGAAGAGAAATAAAAAGAAATAAAAAAGTATAAAGCAGACACTCACTCACTTGTTGTTATTCACATGCACACTCGCTTAAATACCTTATAAAATGCGAAAGCAAGCCATTTATTATGTCGAGCAACGACGACGAGATGTTCCCAAGCCCATTTCCAAAGCTTATTCAGTGGCAATCGGAAGTGTGGTTGTTCCTCTTCTTCTCGATGGTGATGGTGATGGTGTTGTTGTTGTTGTTGATTAATTAACAATTCGATTAACAGTTTGATTGATAGTTGCAGTTCGGGTTTGCTTCCTTTCGATGCGCACTCGATTCCCATTCGTTTGGCATTCATTTAAAGCCGCAACTTTTTAAAGGCAACTGTGGAGTGTGGCCTTCGGTTTTGCAATCCGCTTGCCATAAATTGCAAGCTGTGAATCTGCCTCAGTGACTCGTTTTAGCATTTGATTGAATGAATATGAAAAGCAGCAGCAAAATTGATGCGAGTCCCCAATCTGAGCCAAAACAGAGGCAGCAACAGAAACAGCAACAGCCATAGCAACGACTGTGACTACCTGTGCCTTTTCTCTGCCTGCCTGCCTGCCTGCCTGCCCCATGTGGCAGCAACGTTTATCAGCTTTGGCTTGGCTGCTCCATTCAGGCCACAAAAACAAAAGCAACAGCGATGAAGATGGGGCAGCAACAGCAGCAACAAAAACAGCAACAGCAACAACAACCATGGACAAAAAAGCAACACTTTTCAGTTTCGGTTTTGCTTTTGTGGCGTGTGCTCGAGATACGAGATACGAGATACTCTCATCCTCATCACAGTACCGACCGAGTATCTGTATCTCTCATGAGTGAGTGAAATGTGTGCCGGGTTGCCGTCGGGTTGCCTCCGGTCATTAAAAACTATTCGCACAAATCCAAAAAAGGTTGCTATTTTTAGCAGTGATACAACAGGCCCGTGTGCCGTGTACGCTCGTTCACAGTCCACCACCGTCGACTGTCCGTTCCCCCCTCCACCACCTTCCCCTCTATTGCCAATCCCCAATGTCTGTGACTTAGTAACGCTTCTCTCAGTGTTTACTGCCCTGTTTTGCAGTGCAATTAAATTAATATACAGTTGAGCACTGCTAAAACAAACTTTTAGCTAAGCTCTGGGCATTTTCATAAATCAATTGATTAATTCATAAACTATTAATAACAAAAATAAAGCTTAATCCTTGATAAATATCACAAGCTTAGATCGATAAATTTGAAATTAATTTGAGGAAAAGATTTCTCTATATATTTCAAACTATTTTGTAAATGTTTTGTTGATAACGTAAGCATCACTGTACTGCAAATCAAATTACTAATCGTAATGAGGAAATGTTTACTATTCAGTTAGGTCAATTTGTAATGAACTCACTTGTAAACATATTTCGTTTTATGACTATTTTCATGCAGTGAACAGGAATTTATTACGCAAATATTTAAAACAACATTTTTCAATGTTTAATTTGTATTAAATGCTTTCACACTTAAATGGCTAATAAAAGTCACGCTTTTTAAATAATAAAAACAATGAATTAAATCTGTAAACAATCATATAAACAAAATAACATATTAAAATTAGGCTTTATCATTTAATTATGACTTAAATTTTAAAGCATGTGCTTAGTTTTATTCAGTGAACTTTTCTAATTAACATTTCCATTCATTTAATCTCCAAATCGATGCTCCACTGTACTACGCAGACGCACATTAAACAAGCATTAAATACACATTTATTCTAAGCAATAATTTGTATAGACCGAGGTGTCGTTTATTATAGAAAGGTTTGACTGTACACGTATTTAAATAAACACATAAAATCGCGTCTGATATTTTCGTATAGCTCTGGCTCATGCTGTATCTGTATCTGTATCTGTGGAATATTGTGACTGGGTCTCGGCTATTAAAATTGAATAAAAAATACAAAAAAAAAAAAAATACAACAAAAATAAAGAATTACGAGGCAACAATGTGGGTTGACAATTCGAAACATTTCATTTTATTTATTTGGATTCTTTAATTTGTTTTCATTTTTCATTGCTTTGCTTTTCTCTCTCTCCACAGATGATATACGACGAAATTCAATTGGTTCTGATTTCGCAATAAAGGAATCACAAGCAAATACATTTTACTCGTAACTGCGATCGCAGACACTTTCGCGAATTTCAGTCGCTAACAAAAATTCTGCAGCCGCGCCTTGCCTCCAATCGAATCGCATCGCATCGCATCGGATCGTTTCGTCTTGTCAGCCAAGGTCATATCGATTATATCAGCCCAATTTAGACAAAATGTCGACTCCTAGTTATATGGATAACAAATTGAAATTGACTCCCAGTTGGATGACATTTGTCCTGCTACTTACTTGGTTCACCTCCCAGCTGAATATCGCAAGAGCAACGACACGTAAGTCTGCCAAATATTTACCTCATTTTGTGTAGCCTTAATTACGAGTATCTCAGCATCTGTATCTGTATTTGCTGATCAGTGCAAACATCATTATGGGTTAATGATCTTATCAAATTGCATGAGTATTATTATGTAGATTATAATTGTTTGCACCACGCAAAATAAGAGGCCATTGTTCAGCTCAAAGAGTCCACAGGCAGACATCTTGTAAATACGCTCGTTAAGCTGCAGTTGAAGTCCATACAAATTGAGCTGTTCAAATTGAAAGCGAGCGATACGTTATCGGTTATTCACTTTGCCTTTGCATTCCCCATGATTTTTATGAAAAGCGTAGAAAGTTTTAATTGCGAAATTTCTGCATTTGAATAAAACTAAACTACAATAATTAAGCGATTTACAATCGCTTTAAAACAATCGCGCGTCAAAGCAATAATTAACATATTTACTGCATTTGAATTTAAATTTAAAATTTTATATTTTCTTACTCTAGCTCCTCAAGCTATAGTTGTGTAAAAAATGGAAACAATTGTGAGAAATTGCCAAGTTATTGAAAATAGAGAAATTGCAAGTGTCCTAATGTGTCCTTAGGCAATTCAGAAATAGTTTATCGTTTGACAGGGAATTAGAAATGTGACAAAGCTTTAATTTGTCTTGCGTAAGCAAGCTGCAATCAACACACGAGTTTTGGTTGTCAAAGAATATTATAAGAAATTACGAACAATTGTCAAGTTACTTAAATTATTTATATCTATATATTTTAATTGCAACCAACTCTCCTATGAGCAATAGTTTATCACTTCAAAGGGAATTAGAAATGAAACAAATCTTTAATTTATGGAACTTCTTTTCAGCACTCTGAACTTAATGAAAAACTATCTGTATGGAAATAAATCATTTGTATATAACTTGCACTTCATTAAAATGCTAGGATTATTAACTAACTAAAGATCTTTTCTAACTTATTGAAGTTTACTTATATAAAAATAAATCGTTCGTAATATCTCTATAAAATATAAATAAAGATTCGCGAATAGTCAAAATATAACTTATCGTTATTCTTGGAAATCTTAAATAAGTCATTTAGTCTAAACTCAGTGTTCACCAACTAAATATAGAATTTGACTAGGAATTTGAACTTGGTTGTTGAATGAATAGTATATAAAGCCTATCTTACTGTTGCTTTCGATATTGATTGAATTGGTTTAACGTTTTTATGACATTTCAAATGAGGCAACGATTTAATTGAAATAACCTTTTTAGAACAATCTTTAGAATCTTAAAGATTTAAAAGAAAAACTTTTCCTAGAAAAAAACTTTCTTTCGAAGTGACATCCTAAAATATATAAATATAACGACTACCAGAGATTAGATTAAGGCCATCTTTAATTGTCAACATAACTTATCGTTTTTCTTTTTTTAAATAACTTATTTTATTTAGATCAATCGACACTTAGTGTTCAACTTTCTTTACGCAATGAAAATATTAAATTTAACCAGGAATTTAAACTAAAGATTATTGAATGAATAGTATGATATCTTACTGTTGTTCTAGTTATCGATAGAATAGGCTTATCGTATTTCAAGGAATTAGAAATGAGGCAAAGCTTTAACTCAAATAACTTATGTTGGGCAATCTAAACTTAGTGAAAAACTTTTCTTTCGAAGTATTATCCTAACATATAAAATCTGACTAGCAGAGATTAGATAAAGGGCGTCTCTAATCGTTACTATTGTTATCGGTAATAGTTTCGAATGAATCTATCGTTTTTCGTTTTTAAATAACTTATTTAGATCAATCAACTCTTAGTGTTCAACTTTCTTTACGCAATGAAGATATTGAATTTAACCAGGGATTTAAACTAAAGATTCTAAAATATAATATAATATCTGACTAGCAAAGATTAGATAAAGGGCATCTCTAATCGTTACAATCGTTATCGATAGTCACTTACCGTCTGCGTTAGAGCTTTGCCGCAGTCAGCTGGCAACTCCAATGACGCACTTCTCAGACAGCGACGTGTCTCGAAAGAGAGATGACGATTCCGATGCGTCTGTAAGAGGACCAAAGCGAGGTGCAGGAATAGGGAGAATACGAATATCAAGCCGAAGGCATTGAATTTGGGCTGATCGAGCCCACGCCGTATCCACCAGCGACTGAAGTGCACAAAGTAGGTGAAGAAGCCGTGCAGCACACACTCGATGGGCACAAAGAGGACGAAGATGAACAACTGGCTGCTGTGGAGCGAACAAAGCCGTTGACTTAGCTGCCACAACCGATTGTGCAGTCGCCAGAGACGCCACAGTTCGGTGGCCAGCCACTGCTGTTTGGCGGCCAAGAGACGTCGACGCTGTGGCATGCCCCACATGCTGAGATGCAAGCGATGCGTGTGCACCACATCCGTCAGTATGTGGTCCAAGAGGAGATTACAATGATGCAACAAGTGGCTTAACAGCAACAGTACAAGCAAATACAACGCCAAGCACAGTTGCAATCCCAGCTGGAGGCCATAAAAGAAGACGATGGTGGCAAAGTATCCGGCAGAGTTATGTGCCATCGGATCATGCACCAATATGAACACCGACTGCACGCCGGATCCAATGATGGCGAGAGTCAACAGAAAGAGTACGCCGCGGTGTTGACGTGTGTGGAGCAGCGATTGGGCCGAGTCCCTGAGCCGTCTGTTGTGCAGCAGTTGCAACAGCTGGCGGCGACACGAAAGCAGCTTATTCAGCCACCTGATGTAGCACATCTGATGTGACCAACATGAGGGCATAGTGCTGTAAGCCAACGAGCAGCAGCAAACGATTCTGTCGAAGGAATTCCATGCGTGTGTAGATCATATGGAAGGCATACGGTGAATAGCAGAGGACAAACACCGCGACGAGGTAGCTATGAAGACGCCAATAGCGGACACTCTGCACCGCAGGCACATCGCCGTCCCCGTTGCGGCTCAGCTGTGGCATTGTGGCAGCCATGAGGCCAAGAAGTCGACTCAGCATATAAATGCCACGCAGTGTGGCATTCGTGAGCAGATGCAACAACATCATGCTTGGCAAACTTTATAAAAACTACTGAATGAAGCAGCCAGCCAGCTGTTGCAACAACCTGATTCCTGTGCGTTGCCATAATTGAAATCATGATTACACGCCCACCTGCCAACCGCCTGACCTTGGCCAAGCTATTAGCCTGATTGAATTCCCATTTAGCCAAGGCGTGCACTCAACTAGAAAAAGCTGGCAAACAAAAGGATTGCGAGGCAGCGAAACAAAAGCGTTAAAACGTAGTGAAAATCTACGCTCCTGTTGCAATCTACATCGCCATCGCCATCGCTGTCGCTGTCGCAGTCCTTCAATTAACCCTCTAGTCACAGGCTATTAGACGCGACTAAACTAATAAGAGACGTTTGCAGATAAGCGCACAACTTAGTAGCCAGCGAATGGTGTAGATAAAGTAGAGCAAAGAAAACAACTTATGTTACAGCCACTTTTTATACACTTGAATTTCAATTTACTTTCGCCGCTAAACTACATTGAGAAGTTTGTACTTTAATTCAACGTTACAGCTTGCAACATTATTTACTTAAAGTGTAACTACGTTTGTACATGAAAGCTACTGAGGCACTTCGTAAAATTAGCGGCGAGTTCAATGAGTTTTTAATGCGAGATATTGCACTTTTCATTTGAGGTAAATCTTTTGTGCGTCTAGCCAACTTTGAAAGTTGAAAAAGCACGTTATATTGCCCGCAAGTTTACCAACTTTTTAATGTATGGAAGTCATTTGTAAAATCTTGATCGTTTTATAGAAATTTATTGAATTTTTAAATAAATTAAAGTTTAAACATCTCTTTAACTTGGCTCCTTAGCATAGCCCTTATTTAATTATAAATATTACAAAAATATCAAATTTGTAACGAAGCAGTCTTAAGAGAGAGTGACACAGAATTGTATTATTTCAGTGAGATTTTATTTTTGGTGAATATCTTGCTCATCCAACAAACTTTGGATGTTGTAAAGCACATTATATAACTGTAAAGTTTCGCAACTTTTTAAAGTATGAAAGTAGCTTTTAAAAAGTTATATCTTTTGTGTATATTAAAAAAAATTCTTGTTTTGTTAATATTTTTTTGAATTTTATTTTTAATCTGCTCCTTAAGAAAGTTGCAAGAGCGCTAGATGAAATATTTAATGTTATGGAATCATAAAGCACATTAAATTGCTCTGAACTTTAGCAGCTTTTTAAAATACGAATGTGATTTGTAAAATATTAAGTTGAAACAACTCTTTAAAGTTTTTGTAAAACAACTCTGCTATAAATGGCTTAGTATAATTAAATTTTCAATAATCAGAATTCATAAATATGATATTTTAGTAAAACAAACCTAAGAGTGAGTGAAACACTATAATAATTTCTCTGTGTAAAGTTATATTAAATTTGCGTGCTTATAACTTATGCGTAATCGACAGCCAACTTTTTTTGTAAATACTCCAACAAAAATAGCACGCTGCGGGCAATTTTAATTAGGTTCAAAGGAATGAAAAAGCATTGAGAAATTCAGTAGAAACTAATTTGCGTTATTCTTGTTTGAATTGAGTTTTGTGTCGAAAACTCTCGCTGATAATCTTCGAAGCGAGCTTCAAACAGCTTTCGCTTATTACATGTCAAACTAAAAGCTTTCAGGTATTTTGGCATTAAGCTCCTCCGCACGCTCCGGGAAGCTGTCGGCATGAGCATGTTTTAAAATCGTGATTCCAATCAGTGTCAGGAGATAAACTAACAATTTAAATTCTTTGCACAATGGTTCGACTCAAGTGGAGGGCGTGGCAGAGCGCAGAGGCATGGGAGAGGGAAACTTTTCCATCGCATACACTGGGAGAAATAAAGAAAAACGTTTGGCTTTCGTCTTTTGTCGCAGTCGCCGTCGTCGTCGTCGTCGTCGTCGTTGCCATCGCAGTCGCAGTCGTTGTATTATTAAAAAAGTTTTCACTTTAAAGAGTTTTTCCCCCTTTTTATTTTTTTTTTTATATGTTTTTTTTCGTTTTTTCCGTGTTTCATGCAACATAAAATGCAAAACACTCGAGTTCTATATGTACTTTAGCCTTTATGGTAAACTTTCTGCGCTGTTTATAAGTTTCAGATAGAGGAGAGGGCAGAGTAAAGAAGAGTAAGAGGGTAAGATGAAAACAAAATACAAAAAAATATATATGTAAAATATATATACAAAAAAAAAGAAAAAAACACGAACAAGAACAACAAAAAGACCATGTTGCTGCAACTTTCTATATGCTTTTGTCCTGTTATTGCGGCACTCAGCTTGCCACACTCTTGTAGGCAGCCAAGTGTGCGGTTTTTATCTAGGTTAGGTTATATGACTAGCTTTATCCTCGTTCCATCCTGCACACAGCATCCCGACATCCAACTTCACGCCCGACTCCCTTCGACTGCCTGACTTTCTAGCTATCTTTCCGTCCGTCTGTTTGTCCGTCCCTCTGTCTGTCTGTCTGTCCGTCCGTCCGTCCGCTTGCTTGTCTGGCTGTCTGGCTAGTCTGACAGTTGCTTGACTTTCCACTGTCGCACTCTGAAGGCTAATTCATTCACATTTTACGCTATTTCGCTCAGCAGCAAAAGCAAAAGCAACAGCTTTTTTCGCCTCCCATACCCTGTAATTGGCTGAGGCAATACGAAAGGTATGCAAGAAGATGTACATAAGAATTTTATGCGGCTCCTGATTTTAGTTCAAGCTTAGTTATTCTACATCATAAAGCTCAAGCAACCCGATGACGTAAGCATTCTTAGCCAATAAACTTAGAGTAAATCAAACTAGACATTTAATTAGATTAAATACATTTAATACATTAATGCGCATTTCTCTTCAGCTGTGAAATTTCTGCAAATTAAATTCTTAGACGAAACTAAACCAATTATAATTTCAGCTTTGTGTTTGCAACTAGAGTATCAATTGCCCAACGGCAAAAAACATTGAACGTTCTGTGAATTTCAAAGGCAAATACAACATATCGACAGTTGAATAACCGCAAGGAATTTCACGAAAATAGCAAAGGAAGTTGATTAAGAAGTTTAAATTGTGTATAATTTAATGCACCTACACTATTATTGAATATAAAACTAATGGAAAACTAAAGATAAATTTATTTTAATTAGTCAAGGGTAACTTATAGTCGTGCATGCGATAGTTAGTGCAACTTTATGTGTTGTACAAATCTGGCATTAAAAACCAAAGACCTTTGCCTCCTCTCCCTCCGCCTCCCCACCCAGCTGAGCAGACAAGGCGGGCGCTACACTTCAAAGTCAAATTGCGGACTCAATATAGAAATAAAAGCAGCGAACAACTGTCCCAACGCTGTCTAAGCCGGTCCGCTGATAAGCAGCGATGATAGAGACCGACTCACACACACACACACATACACAAAATAATAAATATAAAGAAAGAACGAACACAAAAAAAAAACTTTAATTAAATAAAGTGTAAGAAGTTGGTTGAAGGCCCTTCAACGCTGTCAACGCGACGAGTCGCCAAGCTGAGCTGGATGAAAAGGAGGAGGAGAGTCTGACAGGGTGTGGAAGTTAGGAAGTTGTGAAGTGAAAAGTGGGAGCGGAGCGGAGCGGTGTCGAGGACTTTGACTGCATGAATTTTGTGTATAGATCAAACGAAGTGCAGGAGACAACTGTGGAGCGAGAGCAGAAGCTCTTAATTTGTGCATGCGCCGAGATTGTCTCGTATCGTATTCCTTGCGAGTAAATCAAGTCGATTTTATATACATACAACAAGATATTTGCTTGTCCGAAGCGTACGAAAAAAATCACAGCCAAAAGACGAAGGCAAAGGGCAAAGTTCATTGTTGCCGCCAAGGAAAACTTCGAAATATCAAAAAAAAAAAGAAAAATTAAATGAAATGAAAAGAAAAGAAGAAGCGCAAAAGATGGAATGCGAAAAATGAAAACAGCGAGCGAGAAAAGAAATTCCCATTATATGGGCGAGTGAAAATGACAAATTAACTTGAGCTCAAAGGAAGCCGCAAAGTTTCGCAGCTGCCAAACCCAATTGGCAAACAAAAGTGCGGCTGAGTGTAAAGGTAAATTCGAGACTTTAGTGAAAGGTTGCCAACGGGTACAGGTACAAACAGTGACAGAGACAGAGATGGAGACAGTCAGAAACAGTCACTCACACACACACACACACCCCCCACGGACACACACACTCCCGACAAGTTGTCGATTCAATTTGCAGATAATGCTGCGACACGAAGCTGAAGAAAGCGCCGCGACTGAGTTTCGTGTTAATTTCTTAAATGTACATTTCATTTGCACGACAGTGTTAAATTCAAATATTGCAGTTCGAAACTGGAATAGTGTAACAGCACACAAATTGGAATTAGTTCGGATTTATTTGTTGTCTGAACCCCAATTAGGTCGTTAACGAGCTGACATCGAAGCGAAGCTCTGAGAACATGTTTTCAGGCATTGCAAACTAATTTTATGCAGCGCTAAAGATCATTATTTGATTGCGATATTATAATTATTATTATGAATGCCAATCTACTTGATCACTATCTGTGTTTAGCTCTGTTCATCAGCATCTGTTCACTTAATATTCATTTAATGTGCTACAAGTTTTGTTGCTATCAATTAAATTATTCAGTGTTCCTCATAAAAACTTAACAGCCACTAGATTATTATTAGAAAATTAAATGCAATGTTATCACTATGAACACAACTGAAATAAAACAGTAGAGAGTAATAAAAAATAATGATTTTGGTAAATATGCAAATTATTAACACAGAGCTGATTATAAACAAATTTGCTTAATATAAAGCCAGGCTTAATTGAATATCGATGACGAAACCATTGACAGCAGTTGTTAATAAAAATGAATAGGCGTAAACTTGGATATACATGAACATATCAAAAATTAAATAAAAACCAATCTTGATTATAAGCTGTCAAGCTGTCTCAGAATCAGCAACCGCAAAACTTTCAAACTTCAAACATGTTGCACGGGTTTCTGTGCGTCAGTATCCTAAATGAGTCGAATTTATAAGTGTAAAATTAACCAGCTTGACCCGCCCTTGTTTTGTTTTAATATACATATTTTTATTATGGTTTCGTTGTAACTGAGTTTAGTATTTTCAATATGTCACCACAAAACTATTTTTCGAAACTATAAAGATTGTAGTTTGTCTTTGAAATGCTTTTATTGTTGTGTAAAAAAGTAGAAGTGCTACAGTCGAGTGTGCTTGACTGTGAGATACCCGCTACCCATTTTGAATAAAAGCAATATATTCTTGATTGTTAAACCCCGATTGCAGTCTCCTGCTGCTTAAATGAGAAATGTATACAACATTACCGAACCCAAGTTGAATCACGTTCGCTTAAAAATAAATATTTAAACAAAAAAGAAAAAGGATATAACATTATTATGGCCATGACATTTGCGTCAGAGATTGATCCGGCGATATCTTAATCTAACACACCGTTGACATCTTTCTGAGAAAAAAGTTTCCAAATGGCAAGATATGGCAACTAATAATTATTGCAAATTAAGTAAATTATTATTTATTTACAAATTAAATATTAAAATGGATCAGTTTCCAATAGAAATCTAGCCTGAATGAACATTCTGCTGAAAGTTTTGCATAGCCAAAGTCAAAATTGTATCTGAAGATTCTAAGGACAAAGAGTATATCCTGAGATGATATAATATGATAATGAAAGTTAAATAAATCAGGTTGTTAAATGGGCAATCATTATATTTAAATCCAATGTAAATAATTTTTAATACGCGGTTGTTCTGCGGTTCGACTTTTTGGGGACTTTACCCCATGATCTTTGCGGATGTTGACTGTGGAGATTCCAAAGACTAAGTGAAGCCTAACACACCATATCTTAAAATTTAAAATAGTTTAAGTATGACGGCAGACTATGTTCTGTAAAGAGATGTTTACGCTTATGCTGTGCGTTAATTGCTTAGTCCGTGAGTCAACAAAGACAAACAATATTATTGGCTAACTATTCAGGGAACTTAATTCCAGCAAACTCTTGAGTCTATCCATTTGTCGGTCATAATACAAAAGTATTTACTTACGTATGAATCATTTGTAAACTGATGCCACCATAATAATAAGTATTTTCTTTCACATTAATCACTTGAAAACTAATACCGAATCATATTCATATCTTTGCAGCGTTGGATTTGGCGCCCATTCCGCTGCCATGTGACGGAATAGTATGTCCGCCGGATGCGGAGATGCAGTGTCCGGAGGACAGCTCGATACGGGAGCTGCGTGAAATGAATGTGGATCTCATTGGCACGAATGCAGTCAGCGGCCTCGCATCTCTGATGGCCACCACGGAGAGCAGCGCCTTCAACAGCAGCCTGCCCACCGATGATATTCTCTATGCCCAGTGTTGTCTGTCCAAGAAGTGTGTGTGCAAAACATGCTACATCCGAGACTGCAACACGGACGAGGGTGAAGTTGTGGTCGAATTGGAGCCTGAGGCCATGGACACGCCTGGCCAATGCTGTGGCAACTACGAATGCCAGCTGGAGCCGAATTGCACCGAGGTGCGAGAGACAGAATTCAGTTGGTTGCAGAGCTGTCAGCGTTGCAGCTGCAAGTCGGGCACCAAAATATGCGAACAGAGCTGCGATGAGAGTAATAATGCCATCTGCGAGTCAAAGAATCTGAATACGTTCTTCAAGAACGGCGAGAGCTGGGTGGATGGCTGCTATCACTGCCAGTGCGTCAAGGGCGAGGAAAAGTGCACCATTTCGTTTTGCGGTTCCCTCAACTGTCCCAGCCATCGTCAGGTGATGCTCAAGGACAGCTGTTGTCCCATCTGCTGGCCCAAGGATGCGCCCATGCCCAACTCTGGCAACTATGACGAAGGCTATGGCTATCAGCGTGAACACGAGGATCCCAAACAGCAACTGGATACGCTGGAGACAACCACAGAACTGCCGACAACATCGTCAACCACAATCAGCAGCAGCATTCCCAATCCCTCGACCAGCACCACCACAAATGAACTACAAACCACATCGCCATCACCTTGCCAGCATGACTTTGCCAATGTGGTTGAGGTTGTGCACCCCAGAGTCGATGATCATGTTTATTTCGTGATCATCGGAGTGCTTATAGTAATTATCGCAGTGCTCTATATATACATCAGGCATCTGCTTGCCAAACAACGTTCCTACAGGCCCGTCTCCAACTTTGACGACAAGGTCTAAACAGCAAATGCGAGAAGAGAGATTTAGCTAAAAAAAAAAAGATTCTGATGAGAAAGAATTAGCTAAAATATTAACAAATTAAAATTTTAATATTTTGACAATGTTTAGAAATCTACAAAAAAACCTAGGATAACCAAACTAGATAATAAATTCTACAAAAACAGAAAAAAGAAAGAAAAGTTAAAGGAAACTTGCTAAAAAAGAAAAGATTAAAAGAAAACTAAATTTGAACACGAAGAAAAGAGAAAAATAATAAGATTAACAGCACAAAAATCGAATGTCAACTGAATCGAAGAAAAAAAAGTGGGTTAAACTTAATTTCAGGCCTATCTATAACATTAAATCTTAACGAGAGTTTAAAAAGTTGAGCAGAACTCTAAAAACATTTGGAAAATTAAGCAAAGAAAACGTGAAACTTTGTTTTTGAGTAGTTTTCAACATTATTTTGTTTGTTTGTTTTGTATTTTGTGTAGTTTTTTTTTATTTTATTTTATTTTATTTTTTTTGTATCTAAAAAGATCTCATTTTTATTTCACTTTCACTTCCAAGCAGACATCCGCAGACGCAAAAGCAAAGTATTCTTATGAAATTACGCGCAAAGAAAAAGTTACTAATTCTAGCAAAAAAAAACAAAACAAAAAAGAGTTTTAATGCAAGAAGAAGAGAAGTAAGAATAGGAGTAGGAGAGGAGAAGAGAAGGAACATGTTGTATATACATCGGATGATTCCATCATCCTCATCAGCGAACTAGTATTAAGCACACCAATGTTTTATTATATTATGCACGAACTAAAATGCCAAAATATTATTTCATATGACGAACGCGAATAAAAGCAAATTGAATGAACCGAACTTATACGAATTGTGAGGTTATGTACGCCACAGAAAGTGAGGTTAGTTTCGAACCAACTAATCAACCGTTCGTTCATAGTTTGTATACTAAGCGATGATAATAAGTTAGCAGCTAAGCTAGAATATCTATGTGATATTTGTTAATAAGTGTATGTTATAAACAAATGCTATAAACAAACAAACAAATCAAAACAATTAAAAAAAAAAAAGAAGAAGAAGACGAAGTGAATTGAATTGAAGAGAAAACAATCAAAACGAAACTGGCGCGCTATCAAAAGTATTCGCAAATGGATCAATCTACATTAATCAGCTGCTGATCGTTGCCGTTATTGTATACCATAAACATAATTATTCCCCCATAAAATCTAAATAAATAAAAATCAAAAAAATGAAACGAAAATCTGATAAAGCGCATAATATTTATTTTTCTTGTTGGCATACGAAGCTCTCTCTTTTATAGGCACTTCGAAGGGTCATCGATTCGTTCAAAATGTGAAAATTACTGCATTCGAATGCGAAAGCGAAACGCACACACACACTCACACACATTTACTGTGTTTAATGCTCCAGCTGGGGAAAAATAAACAAGCCGAAATAACATTATTAATCAATCAATACACACAGCAATTAGCAGGAGCTGTCTGTTCTCTGTGTGTGTGTGTGTTTGTGGCAACATCGAGTAGTAACAATAAGTCAATTAATGACGCAAAATTATGAATAGCTCATTTTGCCATACAAGTGTATTCCAGCGTTTAAAGTCTTTAAATATATATTTGCACACTTGGATACATTTGAAAGACATAAATAATATATAGAAAAATGACGAATGAATAAATAAATAGAGCACGAAACAGATGCTGAGAATAAAATAAAAAATGCATCGGTTTTCCACACAAACGAGAGGTGTTGAATGCCTTAAAATATATGCAATATATTTGAAAAATTATTCCCAAGAGTGTCTGAGCTATTTGCACATATGTATACTATAAGATACTTATCAAAAATGCGAATAGCAATAAAAGCACATATTTTTATGTCGGTTAGAATAATATCAAACAAGTTATAAACATACACTCGAATGTGTTTAACTGTGAGATGCTAGATACTAAAACAGAGCGGTATTATTATTAAATTAAACCAAATTAATATACTGAATATATTCCAATATACTATTGCATTAAAAATATACCATAGAATGGGTAACAAGATTATAAATTATTCACAATACCGTCTCGTTTCTTAAATTTCTTTATAATATATAGAAATAGAAAGGGTTTCAGGCACTTTTATGGAGATAAGAATCATACTGAAAATATAGGCTACAAATTTGAATGCTAGCAAACACTTCTATCACTCAGGCTACTCTACTGGCAAACATTTACATTTCGCATTTATATCTGCATCACATCATCTAGATGTACATAATATATTATCGACACTTGTGTGTCTTAATTTTGGCAAAGAAACGTATTGAACCCCAAACTTTTAGCTCGTAAATTCGGCAATAAATTCATTCATTACGCATACGCAATGTGTGCCAAATACTTGGGGGATGAATTGAGTAAAATACTGTTGCTGCTAACAGTTGCATACTTCATTCAATCACTGCTCTAAGCATACAATAAATACACACAAATGTTATAAACCAATACTGTATCGAAGCATCTGGATAAGAAATGGATGATCCATATGCACTGTGAGACTTTCACTTGAAACTAAAAACCTTGTGCATTGAATGCCCCCAACTGACAGATTGACAAACATTTGTACCAGCAGACACTTGGATATATTCAACGAGACACAAATGAGTACTCGTATGTTACTCAAAAGATAGCTTTGATAAGTGGCGTCTCCTATTTCAATGCATCAACTGTGTTTTGTGGTTTTTTTTGTGTGCACAGGTGAAAAAACCCTCGTAACATTGTCAAGAGTCTAACAAACTAAAGTGGCAAACTAGCAAAGTGGGCGGAGACATCGTTGCCACAAAATGTTTTGACTTGAAAATTTCCCCAGATGCCAATAGCACAACAAAAACAACAACAACAACAAAAGCAAAAAAAGAACGTAAAAAAAAATTGAAAAGAAAAAAGGTTCCCCAACAGAAAGCTGGGCAAATTGTATATGTGCGATTTATATGAAATGATACGATACGATATGATATGCTGAGAGCATAATGTGATGCCATGATATGATTTATAATATGTAATAATTTCAATGCATTGCCAATGCCCCTCAAAATGTTGAAAGTGGGCAACAAGGCAACGCACGCACAGCACACAAAATACCAAAAACGAAATACCAAATGCGAGCAACTTGGGAAGCAAGCCAAGGGTATGCTCGACTTGAAGATACGGGTTACTATTGAGAATTACATTTCTATTTATAATATTGTATGTGAAGACATATTTACACAATACAAAAATACATAAACATACAAATAATAAAGATGGTAATGAAAATGTTGTAAGAAACAGATTTGTTAGACAATCATAAAAATTACATTTACAGCCATTTTGTTATATTACGGTTTATTATAAAATTTTAGCTTTATCGATCTGAGCAGACAATAATGGATGAGAACTAATTTTAAAATCAACAGTTGTGCTGTCATCTCTTAATTAGTTATTCCTAATTATTAAAAGCTCAGAGATTAGTATTTGAACTGAAAAACAGATGAATGGATAAGTAAAATTTATAAAATTTAACACTTTTAGGATTACATATATATTTTTTTTCTATATATGTATGTTATTTTACTCTAAGAATATATACGCTATAAGTTCTTCAATACTTTTTAAATACTTTTAATTATAATATATGACTTTTTAAATATTGCGATAGTCGCATAAAAATTTAAATTTTTGATGTAAACAATAATGCATTCATTTCATTCAACTAATAAATAATTCATTAAATTATATTAACATTAATTTCATTAAAATGTAAACTTATAAATATATTTTTAAAGAATTTTCTACGAGTTAACACTAAATTGAAGTACCCTCTCTGCACTTTGTTTACCCGGTATCAATACAAAATACATCAAGGTATCTGGGGAATATAGTGATGGGATGGGAGGGGAGGGGAAGACTGGCACACAGCATGGACGCGGGCGTGTGGGTGTGGGCGTGGCAGCAGCCCTCTGGTTTTGTGGCAGGCAACTCGCACCTCGACCTACCACACATCAGGGTCTCTTCAAGATGGAAGGCCCAACAATGTCGTACATTTTGCTTAGATTGTTATCAAACACTAAAATGCCATGAATAAAACACATGCCTGTATGCGTATATACATGAGTATATATACATATATATATATTTATGTATGTGTATAAGTATAAGCATAAGCATTTGAGTGGCTGCCCCCGTTTACCCCCACTCCAACCCCCCTGTGTCCCTCATGTGTCGCATAGTGATTTACAAATGTCGAGACATTGTGCCGTGTCGAAGAGACTCGACAAGAAAAGCACACCTAATAAAAATGGTGCTTTCGCTTATAGAAGCGAGGCAGAGGGGAGTAGGAGAGTAGGAGAGTAGGCATAAGGACCAATCGCTTCAATTTTGCTGAAAGCAAAGCAAATACCAAGTACGAGAGTCTAAGGCATTGTTACCAAAGGTTACACGTGTAACAGCCAAAGCCAACGAACGATTGCAGCAGGCGACAAAACGACACAAACGTTTTGTTGAGGGATAAGCAAACACAGCTCTTGGGTAAAGCTCTGGGAAATGGTCATAGCTGCGACGGCAACTGCGATTGCTATTGCGACTGCGACTGCGAGTGTGACTCAAGGAAGTCGACTCGACAGCCATAACAACAACCAGCCAACAAATACAAAGCATAACAATAACAAAAGGCATAACACAATAGACTTCAAGAGCCTTGGATGACACTTTGAGTTATTTTGTTGATGCTGTAAAAACACGAGCCGAGCCCCGAAAGATATGCGATGTTAGATTTATTGAGGGTGCAGATAGAGAAAGTCACCCAGCTCAGGCCTCAACAGCAACAACAACAGCAGCAACAACTGCACAGCAACAAAAAAAAAGGTGAAAAGCGTCTGCCTAAAGCAGCGTTTGATAAGGGCAAAAGCAGCACTTACTATACAACAACGTCCAGTCCAAAGCTTTACTTAAAAAAAAAACTGAACCGGAATCGGAAAAAGGAAAGGGAAAGGGTGAAGGTGAGGGGAGAAAATATAAAACGGGGGGAGGGCAGCTATAGCTGTATACAGCAAAACGAGGAAAAACTGTCTGAATGCGTAACAGATGTGGGTTAAATCTATAACAAGAACAACGAAGAGATACTTATTAAAATTTTAAAATATGGCTTGGACATTTTAGAATTTATTTATTTGAGGTATAACTTATCGCTTTTAAATAAATATTGTGTATCACTATTAAAAGACAGAAATCTGACAGAAACATAAATATAACTTAATTATATTATTATTCTTTTGAAAATCATGATAAATTATATTTTTCTTTGTAAGAAATTTATAAAGGTTATGTAGAGTATTGATCAGCAAGAAACTCTTATAGATTTTATTAAATTATTTAATAATTAATATGTATTAATGCTTTATGAAGAATTTCTCTCTTTCAGTCTCTTTATTTTTATTTTAAAGTATCCAAGAATATTTTTTAATACCCTAAAAAAAAAACTAATTATTTTAAAGATAATTGAAAGAGTGTTCCTTCAAAGGTTGTTCCTTCAATTTTAATCATATTAAGAAATATTATTAAAATTACTTTTTATTAATTGGGAAATGTCTTCTTCATTAATACCTAATATAACATAATACTATGTTGTGCTTTGTGTTTATATCAAATATCAAATTAGATCTTTGTTTTCGACATAATTTCGGGCGCAAAGCAACCCGCTGCCAGATGCAAAATAGACCCGCAGTATGCAATGGAATTGATGTTGTGAAATGTATATCTAAAGGACTATCAGAACCATCAGAGGAACGAGATAGAGAGAGGCTGTGAAAAGCATTCAAGAAAAAGGACTTTAAGAAGCACGCTGAATAAGGATGCATACGAAATAAAGTGTCGAAGCAATCAAAATCATGTCGCAAAACAAAAAAAAAATGCAAAGCAAACAAAGAGAAAATGAAACTAAGGAATAAAGTAAACAGCGCCAGCTTTAAACTGAGTTTAAAGACTTGCAAAATTAAAGTGGCAAAAGTGAAAGCAGACTAAACATCAACATCGACGGAGAAACAAAGGCAAATGCATAAACAAACAAATTGTAAGGCAAATATAAATATATATATTTGATAGGTGTTTATGCGTGTGTGTGTGTATAGGACAATATTTGTTGTATATATATATATATAGAAGACTTGGCATGAAGAGGCGATAAATCATCAAAGATGGCAATCCATTTATTGATAGCTGCAAATGACTGTGAGCCAACTATGCAAGTGTGTGTGTGTGTGTGTGTATTGAATGAAAAGCCACACACACACATATATCAAAGGAACATTAGCTTAAATTTGAATTGGCAATTCACACACACACACACTTGTTCAACACTCTGGCATACATTTGTACGAAGGCAAAACCTCAAGCACATGTCAAAATTAAATAATGTAACGCACGATTGCTGCCCCATACTTCTCTCTCTCGCTCTCTCTATCTAGTACATATATGGCATCCTTGTATTGTCCCACTCGACTCCTCTGACACTTGTCCTACTCGCTGGCATTGGCTTTTATTTGAATTTGCTGCGTGCGGCTGTCACTTGTCTGTTACATTCGCCATGTAAACACAACCGCAGGCAATTTTGGCAATTTGCGTCAACAGGCACAACATGGAAACCGAAAACCCTCCTCTCCACATAAAATACAACAAGAACAACAAACACAGCAGCAACAACACGTACTGAGAAAAAACTCAAATAAATATGCAGACAGCTACATCTCATATACACAAACACACACACACACACACACTCGCACACTCAAACACATTGCGGTGCCCAGAGTAACCAACGCTTAGCAGCTGAGAGACAACGCAAATACAGCTTCTACACCTGCATCTGGGGAGCAGGCCTAGTCTGCTGACTGGCTGGCTGGCTGGCTGGCGAGGTGCTTACAAGGTGCTAACCTGGCAAGGCTACTCGACAGTCCCCGAACTGATTTGCTCGGTGACAGGCTAAGCGTTAAATGACATAACCAATTCCGAATACCCTAGGTGCTTCAGAGCTTTACTCAAATTGAACAGCGAGTTTTTAATGTTAACATCAAATGAGATACCAGCAGTGAATTACATTATTTGATTGCTTCTACACTTCAGCTCAGCAATTTTTATGATGACTGACAAGTTTAGCCTAATAAACCAACTTGTAAAGACTTTAATATTATACATACATACAAAATATAGTGAAAACCTTATTGAAACATAAGAATGCATTCCAATACTTTAGGAATTTGAGTTTATTATTTAAAGTTACTAGAAACAAATATTAAAAATGCAAGGATTTTAGTAAATTAAATTTCACACTTAACAAATTTATGTTTAACATTTACTATGATTGAAGACTAAAATTTAAATTTTTAATAGATTTTATTAAATTGCAGTTAAGAAATTTAAGTTTGGCATTTATTACGATTAAAAACTAATATTTATAATGCCAATATTTATAATGTACAGATTTTAGTATAAATAAATACTTTAACATTAAGAGTAATTAAAAACTAATGTAATGCCAGTGTGGACAGCAAAATGCTTGCTCTTAATGCAAAATTACACCACACAATTATATTATATATTATATTCAATTATATTAAGTATTTATTCCTTTTGATTATACCGAAATATGATTTATACATGAGATGTTAAACTGTCTAATTATTACTTTTTAAAAGTAAGCATTCTCCACTTAAATGAATTAATATATTTCAAAAAATTTATATATATTAAGTAAATGCTCATCTATTCTAAAAAAGCTAGTGCAACAAGGGTGTGAGGTGCTACCTCGGTAAGGTCTAAAAGTCCTCAAACTAAATTGCATCACATTGATAACTACAATTTACATTTATAATGTAAAAAGCTTACTTTTAGTACAATTACAAAAGTATGAATTTCTTAATATTATTATTTTATTTAATTAAATACTTAATAAAATTCGTTCATTTTTTGGTTTTGCGTACGAATTTGTTAATTTTTGCAATTATCAGAACAGAAAACAAAACAGAAAAAAAAATTCCAAAACCATTCTTAGCTCTAATTAAAGTACTAATCTAGAGCTATAAAAATAACCTTTACTTATTTTTAAAATTGTTTCAGAATATGTTTTTTTTTTTGTAACTGAAAAGCTGGTCCCTCAGAGAATTACCCATATATTTAGTAAACAACAAAGATCCTAAAGTCCTGTTAGGTCCCACCTTGGTAAGGCTCTAAGAGATCTCAAACGAAATAGCTACATCTCAAATACCTAAAGTACAGTACATTGTTCTTTGCAGTAAAACTTATTTCAAATTCCCAAATAAAATCAGTACGTACTCAAAACTTGAGTGTGGCTATTAAATAATTTATGCATCTCAAGCGAAGTGCTACCTCATGTCTGAGACATGTTCCCCTGGGTATAGATTCTATTCTGCTCATAAACGGATTTGTTTACAAGTTATTGTTGACAACAGTTACATACCCTAGAAAATCAGAAACAAAACCTATTAAGAAAATGCGGTTTAATCGGGAATATTGACTTATAAAGAGTGCTTTTTAATCTTTATATAGGAATGAAATCAAAGGAACAAAATTTTAGAAATCAAGGAAAGACAAATAAAGAATTCCATTTAAAAACATTATTCAGAGTCATTTCAAATAAGATCTAATAAATAAAGATAAACAATATGATAATGAAAATATGATATATAAATAACATTTAAATATTATTGTATAAATAAAAATTAAGTAAAAAACATACAATTTTGTAGAAATCCTGAAGAATCTATGAAAATAATCATATCAATTCACTGCTTCATTTACAATTTTTCATATAACCCTTCTTAATTATGACCACAGGGTATTAAAGTCGTTGACTGCGCGGTATGAGGGAAATATTACAAAATGCTCTGCAAACAGAACGAATGTAAAATAAAAGAAAAATAAAGCAACAATATCGAAAAATGCTAAAGCAACAAAAAATTGCCAAATTCAACAATGTCGCACACCCACACTCATACAAAGCGAGAGAGGGAAAGATACAAAAAGAGCGAGAGGGTGAGGGAGAGAGAGAGAGAGAGACTGTAGCAATAATACAGAAGAGACACACGTGTAATTTTATATTATGTAGCTACAAAAATGTATAAGTATTTGTGCAAGGTAAGCAGAATTTTTATATTCGAATTTTGTACTCGTATAGGTATTCACTCAAGTATTCGTTCGCACTCATCCACCTACATACACACAAACACACACATATATTTGTGTAATGTGTGGAAAAGCAAAAAAAAACCTTTAAATTGTTGGCGTAAGCATCTGCATGCACCACTAAAATAAATCAAGAAATAACATTTACACGTTCGTTTTATGTTGTATTTGCTACGTAACAATAAAAACAGACAATCTGTAGCTGAAGCTGTAGCATCGCATTCACTTTCTCTCTCCCCCAATCTCCCTTATGCCGCTGACACGCCCTTGTCTAGGCCAATTTCATAGGAAAAGAAAGCGTAACGGTAAATATGTTGGGACAAAAGGACAGGCTAACGGCAGGCTGGCAGGCTAAAGCTGATGCTGATGCTCAAACCTGAAGCTGAAGGAGCTAAAGCAAAAGCCAACACCAAAGCCAAAGCTGAAGCTAAAGCCAAAGCCAAAGCCAATGCCGAAAGCCGAAAGCCAACCAAACCGAGACAATGCCACAAAGGAATTATTTACTACGTGATACTACAACACTAAAGTCATTCGCCGGTATAAATGTGCTCTGGGAACAAACACTGCCTGACTCCCTGCCTCCCTCTCACATCCCACATCCTCTTAGTGTTTGGGGGGGGATTCCCGCATTGGCTCTAGAGTGCAGAAGGGAGTGCTATTAATACATAAAGAAAGCATTTCTCACCCATAAGCACAAAAAGGCCATCGCCATTGCCATTGCCATCGCCAAACGCCATCGCCACAGCAGCAGCAACAGCAACAGTAACAGCGGCACACGGCGCATTATCCAAACGACCGCGGCAGCAAACGATTCAACGCTACAAATACCCTGTAATCGAGTGGAATGCAGCAACAGTCTATGAACAACTCGAATAATTAGAATATATCTTCATATATTCACATTCTGATTTTAAAATAGATTTGCTTAATCCTCAAATCTATTTTCGATTGCATGCTTTAGCTATAATTTATAGGTATATAGCTTAATAAAACATCATATTCTTGGCTAACGATATGAATTTATTTTATTTTTTCGTATTTTTTATGGTGCCTTACATTATAGAGGTATTTAGACACATTTTTCTATTGCACAAAATTCACAATTTGGTGGCTTTTTATTGGAATTGTTTTTATATAAAACAACATTTATGTTTGGTATTTTTTTATTATATACTAAATATAAAAAGATAAATTTTCATATATTTCAATCTATGAACTTTTTTTTAATTTGATGATATATTATACATTTTAATTGATATAATTCTTATTTCTAATATAGTAACACATAATATATCAAACAATTTTGAATGGCATGTTTTTGTATTTTTAGTATAAATATATACCATAATAAATACTAAATCTAATACATCATATAGCATCCATAAGTTTTGTTCACATAATATTTATATCTAATATACAAACATACCTAACAATACTTGAATAGTTATTTAATATATTTATAGTACAAATATATACCATACTAAATACTTATACATTGCATCCATTAGATTTATTTAGATATCTATTTTTTTAGTATTTCAAAACTAAGCTAAAATCATAAATTTATAAATTTTTAACATTTAGTATGTTATTTTAGTATGCCAAAGTGCTTAACAAGAATTTTAACCCTTTTCTGTATTAACCTGCAAATTCATATCAATGAATTGCCATTCGAAATCAAATGTAATTCACACAGGATATCTTGCAGTCGTTTATTAATGCACAACTATAGCTAATATATATTTTTTTGTTGTATTCTGCTGATGTTAGTCGCTGTGCTGTGGCTTGGCGAGCTTCGCTGTCCAACTGGAAAAAGCGCAATAATAAAATTGGGAAATTGGCTTTAAGATGGGGATGCGGCACAGACCCCATCCTCTTCAGCTGCCACCGATGCTCAGATGCTCAGCTGCTCAGCTGCTGAACTGCTTTGCCACATCTAGACGCAACCTAATCAGTTGCGCGCCAGCTAAGTAACTTTATTAGACTATTATTTTAAATTGCCTTGGCCATTGTTACATGTCCGCTGTTCGCTGTTCGCTGTTGGCTCTTCTATCTCTATATTTCCCACTCTCTCGCTATCTCTCGCCTTCCTTGTGAACTGTTCGCTGTTCACTGTTCACTGTTCGCTGTCTGTGGTCCATTGTCTGTTGTAAGCTAAGCTTAAGGCAAGCATTCTATTGTGAATGGCTGTTTGGCATTCTATGAGAGTCCAAGGAAAATAAGAAAGTTGCATTCAAGTGTAATCGAAAGGTTGCAAACGATTGTACAGGGTCATCGATGCGTACAAAAAAAAAGCTGACTGTACTCCAACGATCAACCTGCCCCCAATTGTGATTGTTGTGAGTGCAATTAAGGGGGGATTATGGTAAGAAATAAGCAAAGTTATCGATACGCGATGCGTTGTCTCAAAGAAGAGATGATAATAAAGCAGTTTTATGTATTTGAGTGCAGTTCATTGAGGGAAAGCAGTTAACGATAAGAGATTCTGTAAAATAGACTGTTAAAGTAAACACATTTGGTTGTAAAATTGGAAATCTTGATGAAGTTAATAGTAAATTGAGAAGCTGCGTAAAGTTAACGATTGAAGAGAGGAAAAAGTTTTTCTGTTTGCACATTTTATAATTTTTGTTTTAAAAAGAATTAATGTTTAAGGTGAAGTATTTAAAAACATATTATTTTTATATACTTTAGTTCTCCCCCAATGTAGTAAAGCTAAGTAGGATGTGTTTAGGCGTGTTTCTTTTACTTTACTTTACTTTAATTACTATAAATAATAAAATACTATAAATATATATTAAATAACAGTTCAAGGTAAGATTAATGTTGTGGAAATAATTGATAGCCAATGGGAAAATCATATAAATCTATGCAAATAAGGATGCTTTAAAAAGAATTTAACAAAGTTTTTCTTTATACCCAAAAGCCAATATATGCCAATCATCATTCTATAAAGTTGTTATACGAAACCACAACAAATTCAGTTCATAGCACAATAAATCTAATGGAAATAATTGTTAGGTCAATGAGTAAACCAAATTATATACTCCGAAATTATATAAATAACTGCCGAAGCAATGATATTAAAATAAATTTAATGATATTATTGACAGAGTAACCTAAAGAACCAAATATTTAGAAATACTGTAAATGACACTATAAACTATAAATACATACCACACATAATATACTTTCATACTAAAAATACCTATTAAAGCACGAAAAATGCGAATGGAAAACATTTTTAGTCAATTAGTAAATTTAATCATATAGTCGAAATTATAAAAATTAAAGGAATCAAAATGTAATTATAAACAGAGTAGTCTGGAGAACAATGTTATTCTGTATATCCAAAAGTTATATATACAAATACTAAAAATGACACTATATACTATAAATACATACCAAAAGGAATATACTAAAAAATACCCAACCCAGCTGAAAGCACGACAAATGTAATGGAAATAATTGATTGCCAATGGCTAAATTATATGAATTTATAAATAACCCACAAAGGGTTGCCTTAAAAATAAATGTAAGAAATCTATAGAGGGAGTTGTCTAGACAACAATGTTTTTCTTTACGCTGAAAAAGCTTTACGAAGAATCATACTTAAATAAAACCAAATTAGCTTCAAAGCGAGATAAATGTAATGGATATAATTGTAAGTCAATGGGTAAATTATATAAATTGTATTTAAATAACTCGCAAAGGATTGATTTCTAAAGAACTTTCATGCAAATGTATTAAAAAGAAGTAGTCTGAGATTAAATAAACGAGTTTCTATAAGCTTTTTAGTCAAAACATTGTTATTTATTAATACCTTTACTTAAAAAGGGCTAGAAGCAAACTGTTAATTTCTATATTTTGCCAAAGTTTGCCTTTAGAAAATTCAATTTCTTACAATCATTTTGTAATATAAATAGCCAAGCCGAAGTTTTAATCTACAAAGCAAGAGTAGCCTCAATCTTATCGCGGCTGTCTACCTTTTTTCGTCGGCAAACTTTCTGCAGTTGTTGTCAACTTTTCAATCAATTGAAACTGAAATTAATCGATTGAAGTGCCTTCATTACAGAGCCCAGCCCAATTCAGTGGCAATCCCTTTTGTGCTCGAATCTGGGCCAAAAATAGAAACTGAAATCGAAATAGTTATCGCACAGGGTAAATACTTTAGCTGCTCCAACATCGGACCGAACCGAGCCTGTTGACATCCACTCAATGACTGTGCACACACACACGACACACGCACGCATAGGTAGGGGGAGGGGGAGGGGGAGAGGAGAGGATGAAGTGGATGTCGGTTGCAATGGATTCCTGTCAACCTGTCCTGTTCGAAACGGCCTTCATTTGACAATAGCAGAAGGTCCAACCAATCCAAATCAATCGACAGGCACTTGTCAGTTCTAATTGCCTCTAAAACCAGCAAATTGTAAAGCGTTAAGCTGCACTTCCTCTCAATGAGTGAGTTGCCCGCTCACCACTCAACGCCCACCACCCACTTTCAATGTTCCAAACTCAATCAAATCGTTCACGTTGCGAAAAGTTCAAACAATGAACTGAGGGGAAAAACTGGCTCTCAGAGCTAAATAGACAATTTTGCACACAAATCCATTTAATCTAGAGATAAATAACATTGGGGGCTTACAACATCATCATCAGCATCAGCGTCATCCCCAAGAACCCATCCACACTCTCATCGTTGGCATCGGCATTGGCATCGTCATCCTTCTATCCTTGCAGCCCTTCCAAGCCAATCCAAGGCAAATACGCAACCCAAACGCTTGGGGCACTTAACGCACCCGAAAATTCTTACGCAGCACTAGCCTATAAAAACCTAATGAATCCTTAGGACTTCAGACTTCCGACTTCTCGTTTCATGTATTTTTTTTTTTGGTCGTCGTCGTCGTCGCCGTCGTTTAGAGGTCCATACAGCGCATCCTGTGGCGCTCCACAATTGCCGGCCCGAGCCTGGGACTAGTGGTTAGTGGAGGATTGCGTTTTTAAGGATGGGACTGCGGCATCATCATCTTCAGCCGGTTTCGTCCTTCGACGCTGTCGTCTGTATCGATTTGGCAGCGGGCAATAAAATCCACTGTGATTAGGTTAAAACTGTTGACTTTCAAACAGAGCTTCCTGTTTTGCCTTTTCTTTCGCACACAAAAAGTGCGAGAGACCAAATCAAAGTGGCCTGACTGATTCCTGCCTAGTGTTGCACGCGTGTCCCCTAGCTCTCTTCCTCTCTCTGTCTCTCTCTCTCTCTCTCTCTATCTATTGCTATCTCTCTCAGTCAATGTTTCGATTTCTCTGCTCGTGACACGAAAGGTTAACATGCATGACTTTTAAGCAGAGATTTCTTGCCATTTACCAGCGGGGGACAACAAAAAATGCGGGTCCACATTCATGTGGTCTGAGTGAGAATTTTTGGATAGCGTTGAACACGTGTCGTGTTCTATTCCCAGCTCAAAATTTGGTAAAAACTTTTATGATTTATACTCGTAGCTAAATTAGTATTTTTGTGTACCGAAACCACTTTTAAAACACAGCTTCTATTGTGCGTATACTTAATATTATCAATAATTAATATAGAAATACAATTGTTTTCAATATATAATTGTTTTATTTATAAATGTTTTATTTATATAATTTATTCACTATTTCTTATTATTTTTCTATTATTTTTTATTCAAAAAATTTCTTTTCTCTCTAAAAGCTCAAATTAAATCAAATAAATGTACCTACTATTTACGTATACTTAATATTTTTAATAAGTATTTTAAAAGTAACATTTTCTTTATTTGTATAATTTATGATTATTTTTGTTGGTTATTTTTACGAAAGAAGCTACGTTTTTCCTCGCATCAATACTTTCCGTATATATGTACTTACTTATATTATACATATACATATATACAAAACTATAATCAGCGAAAAAATTATTTATAGCATTAGAAACATCTTATCGTTAAATATCTTAAAACGCATTCGTATTATATAAAAATGAATTCAATTCAATCATAAGGTGTGATGCAATCGTAAACAAATTCATGTTTATAACTTTTCTATCAATTGTGCGTATACTTAATATTCGCAATTAACAAAATCAAAACAACCTATTTGATATGCAAAAGATTGATGTTTATAATTTATACAGTATGCCAGCGTAAATAACAATATTTTTATCGCCACACGAAAAAATACGTAGAAATATTTATTATTATCATTTAATGCATTAAATCAAAACAAATCTTCTTTTTTTTTGGGTTTATTTTTTTGTTTGTGTGTCAGAGAAAAATCGTGCTCGTTGTACATTTTTGGCCCGTGGCCATCACTATTGGTATCACCCGCACCCAATTTCAGCCCACAGTCATTCATTCCGGCATTGGAATCGGGCGGGTTATTGAATGACTGTGCAAATCGAAAGAGATAAAAATTGAAGCCCGAAGGCAGGCGGGCAGGCAGGCGGGCAGGCAACAACGCCCGCACCATGGGCAATGTGATTCTGTGGTGACTCTTGTGTGACGCTCATTTATTTAATGGTTTTAACTTCCAATTTCCCAATTGTCAGACGTGCTGCCTGTCAGCCATTAACCAGAGAGTGGTGGGCGGGGAGCAGCTGGAAGAGGGAAAGGGCACAACTGAGACAGATAGACAGACAGACAAATGGGAGAAATCGACGAATATTGTGCGCTATACGCAATTTAACGGACGAATCTTTTATACACTCGCTAGCTGGCTTGACTTAATTAACAGTTTTGTCGTTTTATGTGTGTGTGTGTGTGTGTGTGTGTGTGTGTTAACGGTGAATGAAAGTTAGGTTAGATTGCACCTTGGGTTAGCTATTAAACATGGTGGCAACCCTTGCCGTTGGCATTGTGCAGACAAATAACAAATGTTGCATAAGCAACAAAATGTAATGTGCTCAGGTTTTGGCGAGTGTATTATGTGCTGATGCTGCATTTCACTGCTGATAAAATGCTCTAACAGCTAATGAGTTTCAAATAAAATGAAAATGCGCACGTGTGCGCGACCCTAACCTCAAAGGTGGCACAGCAGGAGGGCGCAACACTCACACACACACACACAAGCACGAGCACACACGCACACACAAATTGTGTTTGTGTAGGTGTATTATATGACTTTGGCTTTGGTTATGGCTGTTACTGATACGTAAATCTGCAAAAATGCTAACAAAACAAATGGACACATGCCATAGGAAAGTTTACAAATGCAAATCAGATGCTAAACAAACTCTGACGCTAGCAACAAATATGTCATAACGGGACACAAATATGCACTCAGCAACAACTGTATGAGAGCCAAATACTCGCAGAGAGAGAAACGGAGAGGGAGACACGATGATGATGATGATGAGATAGTGTGCGAAAGGGAGAGGGAAACATTTATGAGCTGCTCTCGGGCTGGCTGTTCTGGCCTGTCTGTTGTTGACTTTTTCAAAAGAATTGTATAATATTTTGTACTAAATGTGTGTCTGCATGCAAAATAAGCACACAGACTAACATAACAGCGTATAGTATATACACGTACACATGTATCTAGCTCAAACACAGGAAATGTAATTTGCATAAGAATAACACACACACACACACACACACTCGCACACACAAGCTGGCAGGCACACACGCTCACATAATGCATAGATAGAGACACCAACACCAGACTGGGGCATATGGCACACATATTGAAGTATGGCAAAAGGACCATGAGAAGAGCAACACAGCAACAGAGCAACTGGGTGACTGTCGGCCACCGACTGAAGTGTCCTTTAACGAGATTTGCATCTCATCATAATAATGTAAATGACGTATAGCTAAGGCAAGCGAGGCAACGTGTGTAGGAGTGAGCGAGAAAGTGGCATTGGTCGTTACATGGATTTAACATAACTAGTAGCAAAAAGGGTTTATTTAAGTGACGGGTTTGTGGGGCGTGGCTGGAGTTACATTTTAGGATTACATGCTCCAAATGTGGCCGGGTGTACCTTATATAATTTCCTCCTACAATTAGCCTAAATGCAACAATTTTCGTATGCGAGGGGGGAGCAACCCAAATAGCTTAAAACATCATTCAGTTGGCTGCTGGAGCAGAGCAGTTGACGAAATACTGTTGACATGTCGTTAACATAGATTAGCTTAATGATCTGCAGCGAATATGTTAAGTTGCCTGTGGCAATTGCTGCAGCAGCAATTACATGAAGTTGGCTGCGGGAGTTTTGCAGCAGTGATTACATGAAACCAACTGCGGCTGTGATTACGTGAAGTTGGCTGCGGCCGTGATTACATGAAGTTGACTGCAGTATATTTTGGGGAATTCTAATCTAGTGTAATCGTTGGCAGTTATCGATAAAAACTATAAATTGTTTTTTTAGGCTATTTTTGATTTGAAAGCTGTTATCCCTGGTAAATCACGTTTCCGAAAAGCCTATTGGCATGTTGTTAACTTTAAATTAGCTTAATGATCTACAAAGATTATGTTAAGTTGGCTGCGGTAATTGATGCAACAGCAATTATGTTACATGAAGTTGGCTGCAGGAGCTTTGCATTGCTTTAATTACGTAAAGTTGGCTGCGGCAGTCGTGAAGTAGGCTGCAGTATTTTTAGAGGAATTCTAATGTCGTGTTATCTTTCGCAGTTATCGCAACATTAGATTTGACAAGTGTTATCGTTCTCCTGTTGACATTAGATTAGCTTAAAGATCTACAAAGATTCTGTTTAGTTGTCTGCGGTAATTGCAGCAGCAGTAGAAATGAAGTTAACTGCGAAGTGTACAGACCTTAATTAACATTTCGTTGGCTGCAATTCTTAACGGCTGTGAGCTTTCGCAGCTATCGATAAAAGTGATCTATGGTATTTGCTGTTAGATGAGCCAACTGTTATCGGTGTTTTGCCTGGCAATAAATTATCCAGTTAACTTAACTGCACAGCTCTGCGGTGCTTTTCGTGCATTAATCCTAAAGGGCTATCAACACTTTAAGCTTAAAATCTGGCATTTGTTTTGTCGGGTAATTTTCAAGTTGAGCATCAATATTGATGGCACTTTGCCAGTAGTTTTCATCACAATGAAAACGCAGTGCATGAAGGGGACCTGTGTATGTTGTGCTCTCACTCACTCGCTCGTTCGCTTGCTCGCTCACTCTCTTAATAGCTGTTAACTCCTTGCCATCAGTTTGCCGGCGGCCACCTTCAGTACAGCAATTTATTTTGCAACACTTTCGCTGGCGCAAAGTTTTGTGTGGCGTGGAGCTTATGGCGATAGCACTTCAAGCATACTATGCTTTGGTATGGTATGGAATGGTATCCACGTCCAATATCCTCAACCATGCAAGCAAAAGTTTTCACAAAACTTCTCATCGCTGCGAGTCGTAACAAATTCAATTTGTCAGGCTTGCCGCGTTCATTCCTTCCCCTTCGCTCTCTTCCCTTTCCCTTGCCATGTGGCTAATCCATTTACAATTTGAAAGTAAACAAACAAACAAAATGTAACTATATTCAAGAGAGAATCTCTCAGTTTATGCCTCAATGAAAATGCGACACGAAACTTTTTACCCCGAGACGTCAGTGGCAGCTGTTCCTGAAACTCCACGACGTACTAGCTTATGCACTCGCAGTTCACAAAGAGAGACTCACAGAGAGACGGAGAGGGAGAGAGAGAAAGAGAAAGAGGAAAAAGTTATATGACACTGTGCTAGACATGACAAAATGCAAGAATTTCTTTTCTATATCTCGTTTTTTGCAGCTTTTCTAAAGCATAAGCTGCGAGGCGAGCAAAAGAGATAGAAAAATAACCAGCAAAGAAACTAGCGACACATTTGCCAGGTTTTAGCTGCTGCTGCTGATGCTGCTGCTGCAACTGCCGCAGGATGTTGGCCAGGAAATGTCCAAAAGGTAAACAAGCCAAAAATTCAAGTGTCAACATTTGGACGACGTCAAGTGGAAGTCAACTTTTATATCATCCGCCACAGCGAAGCACTCACTCAGCCAAGGAAGACAACGACGAAGACGACGACGACGACGACGTTGACGGTGACGGTAACGCGCCTTAATTATATGTCAAGTTATAGTGAATGGGCGTGGCGAGACCGAGAGACAGAGACTGAGAAGACAGATAGCTAAGTAGATGCCACAAAACTGCAACCTGCAACCTGCAACTAAGGCAACGAGGGCAAATCAAATAGTCATCGCAAGTGAAGCGTTCAAATTTTCGTTTTTCAACTTTTGCATTTGCATTTTTGTGTGGGCAACACTCTATTAATTAATGCCATAATACTTTCGTGGAAATTCGCAACAATTGCATTATATTTTGCAGGCAAAACAGTTAATTAGCAAAGTGCTAAAGTTTTGACAGTTTTATGACACCGAGTTTTACTACTAGCGATTACTTAATGAGCGACCCTCGCGGCCCAGCAGCAACGATGCCAGCCAGCTGCAAATGAAATGGGCAATGAAAAAAGCGCGTATACGCCACGTGGCCACAAGCAGTGCTATAGCTCTACTGCATATCGCATACACTACATATATAAGAGTATTATGCTAGAGTCGAGTAAGAAAGAGAAAGAGAGAGAAGTTTTTGGGAAGCGCGCCGTTAACCTGAAAATTAAATTCGAAAATACGCTGCAAAAGCAAAAATAATTCCTTTGCATTCAGCGCAAGTGTGTGCGTGTGTTTTTGTGTATGCTTGTGTGTGTGCGTTTGTAAATGTGTAGGTGTGCGCTATGGACCCGTGTAACGCCGTTGGCGGCATTTCTTGTACAACAATTTGTGAGTTTGCTGCGCGCAGCACTCACGTAATGAGCATAAACTACAGGCACAAAAACGAAGGCAACTTCCACACACACAAACTTGCACACACATTCTCATAGATGAAGAGAATCGACGCTGCCGTGCACATAATTGGTGCAAAAGTTTGAAATTATCACGGAAACACGCCGAAACACGTACGTACATCAGCGTCAACGGACGCGAGTTGGCATAATGCTACCAGGCAGCCCGAATCCTGATGCTCCGCCTTCTCCCGCCTTCCGCCGCTCGGGCTGCGCACTTTTCCGTGCTTTGCACGTTCCGGGCAACGCCCCGGACGCCAAATGCGGACGGTCACCGGATAGAAGCCTGGGTACGCCTTTAGGCCAAAAATTTATTAGAGCATAGGCTTGTAGAGAGCCGCTCGCTGAGCGTGGATCGTATCTCTAATCCAGACCCTAATTACTCATGGACTTGTAGTTGGGAACCCGTGTAACAATTAGCAACACCGGCTTTAGTCAAAACTTTTTGTCGTCACTTAAGCCGAGTGGCGGGGGTAAAAAGAGCAATGGTCAAATGGTCAAATGGTTATCTTAAAGCTCACACACACACACACACTCGCACACACGCTGACAGTGAATGTTTCACTTGGTGCGGGAAAAGTTAAGCTACTTCCGCACGAATTGTTCAAACAATTAGCTAATGCATTGGGTATTAAGAGCTCAAAAAATAAAAAAGGGAAAAACGCAAACGCAAAAGCGTCAGCCAGCCATGCAAATCAATTGAAGCAAAGTTGGCTGCACTTGCTGCAATAATCGATAGCAACAAACGACCGATAATTGATTGGCATTGACAGTGCTGCCAATTAGTGGCAAAACGCAAAGCTCTTACGTCGTGCCAAATGGAGTGCATACTGTTTCAATTTATTATGACGTAGCACAAAGAATTCGGCAACGGAAACTAACTATGTTATGTAGTTGTGAGTTATTTGTGCGAGTGTGTGTGTGTGTGTGTGTGAGGGGTGAAGATATAACCCCTGAGCAGCAGCACACACCTATTAAAATGTGCGGCCATTAAAAAGTTTTTCTATGGCCGGGGCACTTGAAAAGATGGGAATTTTCTGTTTTTGCAATCTGGCACCTGGCAAGCAGCAAGCAGCTAGCAGCTAGCTGCAACTGCAAACTGAAAATACGTTTGCATATGAATTTTTCAAAATGTTTTTTGCGTTGACCTCGTTTACGGGTCAGAGCAGCTATGAAAAGTTTTGTTGCCGTACAAAACTAAATTGCCGTTGCAATACGAAGGGCGGCAACACCACCACCACCACCACCAGCAGCAGCAGCAGCAGCAACAGAAACAGCAGCAGTAGCAGATGGTGCAGAGTCGGCACTAGGACAAAAGCGACAACGAAGTGGAGCCAGGGCGAAGCAGCTTGCAACGGGACTTGGCTTGTGTTACGTAGCATATTGAAATGCGATTACAGCAGCCCTGGCGGGACGAGAGCTCCATGTTCATTAAACATGCATAAACACACACACACACACAGACACACACACACACACTTGCAGTGTAACTGTAACAGCAACAGCAGCTGTCCCCAGGCACATGTAAACAATTTAAATTTGTAAGCGATGTGCTAATTTTAAATCAATTACACGACGTGACGGCACTTTAATGTTAAGCCCAATCCCACAAGCCCTAAGCCACTCATCTCCACCCACGCTAACCCACAACACACTCACACGCACACACACATATAGACAACACCCAATGCGACGCGACATTGACAGCTGCCAGTGCTGCCCATGAACAATGCCAACTAATATCGAAATCTGTGTACAAAGCAACAACAAGAACAACAACAAGAGCAACAGAAGCAGCCATGTTGGCAACATTTGGTGTGAAAACTTTCCGTATTTTACTTTAAAAGTTGAAACCCAAGCGTCCTTCTATTCATTTCGACACAACGACAAAAAAAATACATCAACAACAAAAACAACAACAAAGTAATACAAGTCTCGAAAAACTTTGTCAGTGGGTGCTTTTGTTAGTGGTACATTCGGTGACACACAAATTGCAGGCGACGGGCACTGAGAGCGGTGGGGAAGCGACGAGGCGGCGGGGCAGGCATCAGCAGCTTCTCAACTCAATTTCAGTTTGAAGCCTGCACACACACACAGGCGCAAGCACATACGCAAACACAAACTCCCCGCAAAGCAGAAAGAGAAAGCAACAGTTTTTTTTATTTGTCTTAAATAAATACGTTTGTGTGCAGGAGCAAGTGCGTTAGTGTGTGTGTGTGTGTGTGTGTTACTTTATGGAGCAAAGTTGCGCCGCCAAGTAGAATAAATATATGTGCATATGTACTTACTAACATTACATTATACACACACTGATATAAACACAAGTATTCGTGTGTGTGTGTGTGTGTACATAATTTAGTGAACTTGAAAGTTGTGATGTCGTCGTACACATACATGCATACATATGCAAGCAGGTAGCAAAAATATATTGAATGTAAAAGAGCTGGACGAAGCTCAAACGAGAGCTTCCACCCAAAAACGTAACTTAACGTAACGCAAAGAGAGCCTGGCATTTTATGCTAAGTAATTTATATTTGAAGCTCTGTATAGCCTGCAATGGTAGAAGACATAAAAAGCAAAAGCTTATGTGTGTGTGTGTTTGTTTCTTTGAGATGAAAACAGACGTACATGGGCATACATACATACAGACACACACACACTCATACACCTGAGCCGGCATACACCCACATACTTATTAAAGATTTAAAGTTTTTGCAAGCAGGAAATTGAAATGCACTTACCGGTGGCTACCAAAACAACAAAACAGCAGCAAGCAAGAGCAGCACCAGCAGCAGCATGAGCAGCCAGGAATATAAGAATAATAAAGAAGGTGCTATCTTAAACTCCAAAATATATTTGTATCCTCATACACACACTCAATCACTCTCTCTCGCTCGCACATACGAACGCACGTGAAGAATATTATTTCAGTAGAAGCGCCTAAGGTGGAGTTTGTTTTGGCAGCTGCTGCAAATTGAAAGATAATAATCAGCTGGCAAACGAAAGATACCAGAGCGCCAAATCGCAAGCAAATCGAATTGACGCAATTATAGTTGTATGTTTCTTCTCTCTTTTGTGTATTTATCCATTGCCCTTATATTTTTATTTCGTAATATATGCTTATTTCAATTATTTTCAAATAGCTGCCGTTTCTAAGCACTTGCCGCCGTTTTACAATGGCTGTCATGTCCTTTTTTTTAGTGTTACATTGCACTCGCTTCTATTTCTGACTATGTGGCAACACTTAATGCGGCGGACAAAATTCAAATGCATTAAATAACTTAATATTAAATAGTTACATTTAACAAAAGCAGCACAAATTAACCGAATGTTGAAACCATATTAATGCTGTTTAAATTGGTAGGGAACAGTGATAGTTGCGATCAATAAAGTGCATGCAAAGTGTTCCCATTTTGCTAGAGTACTAAAACTGTTCTCTGCTTAGTGAATGGCGCAACGTGTTCCACAGAGAACTCTCCACTTAAAGTCCACATGATAAACAAGAAAAAATGTTTTTTTTTTTGTATAGATATATTGCATACAACATAATATTACAAGATAAAGCTTAAAATTAAAAAAAATAGTATGTAGCAATAGATAGCAGCCTATTCATACTGATTTAAAGTAAATAAATGTATTCGAGTAATTCAGCGTCCCGCTGTTGTTAATTTGCTTGGCAAAGGTCCCGAGGCTCGTTTTAGAAGAATTTTAAAGTTCTCGCTGACACTGTGATCCTCCTTAAACAACACAACCAAATTCAGCTCAAACTCTACAAAAATAAACAGTTACTTCATTGTCGACAATATTAGATAGTCAAATTTACCAATTTTAAAGTTCTTCGTTAGCAGTGTGGGGCAAGTAAAAAGACGTGGCAAGACCATATAAATGGGTATTTCGAGTTTGGGCATAACATTTCCATCGGCAATTTGAATCGTTTGCACTTCGGTAGCATCCTTGGAATAGCCTTCATCGCAGCCACAGGTTTCCACACGCACCAGCTGCATTTCAATGGACTTGATGGGCGCCTCCGTGTGTTGCACAGTCAAGCTGCCAGTGATAGGCATCGTGACGCAAGATTCCAGACGATCCAAACGTCCTGTGATCAGAAATCTAGGCATTGTGACACGCTCCTTGGCATTGCTCATGCTCAGACTGAAGGGAACTGCGAGACGAGATGCCTCACTATCCAAGGGCAAAGGTTTGTATTGCACACAGAATTGTTGTGTTTTCTGTAGAGATTTGCCCAGGAAATTACGCTTCACATTAACATCACATTTCAGCTGATAATTGATGCTGATAAAGACGCCGTGATATGTCTCATATAACTTTCGTGGCTCTTTTTTGCACACCAAAGGCAATTCGAAGTGAAACTCGGAGTTGCCTGCTGAGAGTTTTCCTGGTGCTGAAAGCTCCAGGCTGTTTTGCAGCAACGTGATCGGTTTAACGGAATTGTAAAAGGCATCGAAAAGTCCAACGGTTTTACTGCTTAGCTGCAAATTGACGACGCCGTCGAGTGTTAGGAGAATTCCATCGTGCTTCGTTTCGCTGGGGCATTGAAACTGCACACAGCCAATTAGCATGTCCTTTGAAAATCGTATAATTATTATTTAAATTCTGGGAAAGTGATGCACCCACTTACATTTTCGTAGTACACTTTGTTTTCGCGTTTTAACTTTATGTCAAAGTTAAAAGCATTTGCACTCATCTTGCTAATCAGCAGCGTTTAGAAAAACACCATGTACGTCGTTTGTTTACTTTAATGTGACCAAAACAGACTACAAAAACAGCTGACAAATATACCAAAATATTTTTTTTAATGTAGCGTTACCATCTTTCGCTTTCGATAATTGACGGCTACGTTGCCACATCGTCCAGCATAATTATTATTGTTACGCGAGCGCAAGCTGCTCCCGAAAAGTTTTTGTTTCTGCAAAATTGTCAAATAAATTGGTTGAAATGTTGGCACTGCGCAGCACACAAAGACTCAGCATACGGTGAGCTATCTATTGACCACCATAATTACCCCTTATGCTGAATTCGTTCCTGTTTTTTTTTGCAGTGCTCTGCTGCCGGCTGTATGCAAAAACGTGGGACTCGTCAACTACTCTAGCAGCTCGCAGTCCAAAGATGACGATGGCTCTTCCTCCTCCGACGATGAGAAGAAACCCAAAAAGTCACGCAAGCCGGCCGAGCCAACAGAAACCGCGGCACAGCGTTTGAATCGTTTGCTGGGTAGCATGCAAACGCAGTCCAATGATCAGTTGACTGCCGCGGAGTTTCCACGTCCCGGCGATGCTAATCGACGGCGTCGGGAGGCTCTGAAGCAAGACCCTGCCTCTAACAAAGATGTGATCACAGCTGCCAAGAATATAGCCAGCATGTTGGGCAGCAGCGAAAGCGATAAGAAGCAAACTGAATCCGAGTTGCTGGCCAAGCTGCTAGGACATAATTTGGATGTTGCACCAACTGCAGATGGAGCTCCAGGCGATGCCAAAGCCACAACAGGAGCGGAGTCGAGTGCCACAGAAAAGGAACTGAATTTGAGGTAAGTGTTTTACTCCAGTTATCTACAATTGCTTAATACGGATTTCTTGATCTAGTGACATAATTGTGGGCATGAAGATTGATCGTCGCCAGCAGCCAACTCATCAAGAACAGACTCGCGGCGAGTATGTCCGTCGCTCGCTGGCATCACGCCCACAATCCCGATCGGACGACCGCAAACATCAAAAGCAGCAGCGACCACAACGTCACGTGAAGCGCGAAGCCGAAGTTTTCACGGGCAGCGTTAATTTATATGGCAGCGAACCGTTGGGCATCTTTACCAAAGCTGCTAGCACGCTGCAGGATTCACCTGACATTCTCTCCACCTGGTCGACGCTTAACGAACGTGAATTAAAGCTACAGGCAGCCCAGCCCCCCGCGAATCATTTCGAACAAATGATTCAGTGGACAACACAGGGAAAACTCTGGCGCTTCCCCATCAACAACGAGCAGGATCTGCAGGAGGAGGCGAACGTGGACTTTTCCGAGCACATCTTTCTCGAACAGCATTTGGAGGGCTGGTGTCCCACCAAGGGACCCATTCGCCATTTCATGGAGCTGGTGTGCGTTGGTCTCTCTAAGAATCCCTATGTGACGGCGCAAGAGAAACAGGAGCACATTTTGTGGTTCCGCGATTACTTTGAGGCCAAGAAGGACATACTCAAGGATCTGATGAGCAAAGAAAGCATTGATAAAATCAAAAGTGTTTCCGCTTAAAAAAAACTTTGTTTTTCGGGGATGTTGTGAAATATTTGTTAAAAATATATTACTTTTTTTGCTTTATAAGTCGAGTCGATATATGTTTGTATTGTATGAGTGTACATAACTTGTATGTATAGATATAGATATATATTCGCTAAATAATACTTAATTTAAGGCAGATTCGCTTGATGTGCTTCGAGACTGTGCGCGGAATGTGTGCCAACATGACATCTAGTTGGGTACATTGTTGTGCTTCAGAACAACAAGATGCGCTTCTCCACTGTCTTGCGGCAAATGGGGCAACCTTCGATTTGATCGCCGCACATTTGACAGGTGCCGTGTCCACAGAGAAATACCATATTCTTAATGCGATCGAAGCAAACAGGGCACATGGTCTGGAAAAGGATTAAAAACAGTATTAGTATGAGTTTCAGTCGAAATGAAGTTGATATTTAGAAGCAGCTCTTTAGTAGCTTAGCTGTCTATTCGAACTGCATGACATCGAACCCTAATATGCCTGAGCTCTGTAATGTTAAGTCTGTTGCTAGCAGTTGTCTGTCAGAATACAGAACTGTAATGTTAACTCTGTTACAATACAGAACTTTTAATAGCACATGTTTATAGCTGGACTGTTATGTTAACCGCGTTACATTTCGAGCTCTGTTAACTAAACTTTAAGCTGCAGCTTAACATAGCAGAATTGATTACTTTTTCCCGCTCTCACCTGTTCTTTGATGTCTTGCAGCTGTTGCTTGAGCTTCTGCACATCATCCATTTGGAAATTGTTGACATTCGAGGGCGCCAGCATGCCAGTAGCTGGCGCATTATTAATATTCGCAGCTGCCGCAGCAGCCAATAAATTGTTCTGGCTATTCAATTGATTGCTGCCGTTGTTGGTGCTGTTGTTGCCACCACCAGCCACCGGAGTAACCACAGTATTATTCATTGCCACACTATGTCCCGAAGTATTCACACATGGTGGCTCAATGAACTTATCCTCGCTGACCGTAAGGCAAGCGGTGCCAGCAATGCTGACCTTCTCGGCGGTGCCATTGCCGCCGCAGCACAGAGTAAACGAGAGCATCTCATCGATTTGGGTGCGACAGAGCACACACTTCTTCATCAGTGCACTGCAATGCTCGCAGGCAACCATGTGACCGCATGGGCGAAAGAAGACAGCCGCACGACGATCCGAGCAGACGAGACATTCGTCAATCTTTTCTCGCGATGCGACGGTTTCACGGCAAATGAGACACTTCTTGACACGCGGCGCACATGTCTCGCAGCAGCTGACATGGCCACAAGGCTTGAAGACCGTATCGCGCTTGGCATCTGAGCACACCAGACACTCCTCCAAGCTGGCCGGCTTTGTGTTATTGTTGCCAGCTGCTGCGCTGTTCTTGCGGCTGCTGCTCGACTCTGCGTGCTGTGATTGCGCCATGTCCGCAGCCAGACCATTGAGATTGAAGGCGCTACCTGATGCCACGGTATTGAGCGGTATATTCGCTGTGGCCGACTGATGCATGCCAGCTGCAACTCCTCCAGCGCTGCCTCCTCCACCAGCTGCTGCAGCGCTTTGGGCACGAGCCCTTGCATTGAGACTTGTGCCCGCCACATTGCCGGGCAACTCGGCATCGTCGGTCTTGCGCTCGTTGTAGCACTTCAGCAGCGTCTTGCACAGATTGGGATCTGGGCACAGATCCAGAGGCGTCTGCAGTTTGCGATTCTTGAGTGTCAAATCAGCGCCATTGGCAGCCAAGAAGCAAGCAATCGATGCCGATGCCTTCTTGTTATTGGCATTGCGCAATCCCATCAGCAGCTTGCCAAATCCTTCGACATCCTGCAGCTGCTTCAGCTGCGACAACGTGTGATGACGCAGTGCCTCATGCAGCGGTGTATCACCATCCTTGTCGGCAATATTCAAATCGGCGCCATCCTGCACCAACAGCTTGACAATCTGCACATGCTGACGCTCCACGGCCAAGTGCAAAGCCGTCTGCAGATTCACATTCTGTCGATCCATATTGGCTTTACCCATATGCACGAGCAGCTCAGCGATTTCTACATGATTGTTGAGTGCCGCCAAATGAAGTGCGGTGTAGCCATCGTCCTTCTTCTCCTCCACAATCCACGGACGATTGGTTTTTGTCAATAATATGCGCATTGCGCTCGGATTCCCCTTGAGCGCTGCATGATGCAAGGCATTGAAGCCGTTGTTGTTGTTCAGCGTGATGTCGGCGCCAAAGTCCAGCAGGAGCGACAGCATCTCATCGTGCTCCTGTAGAGTAAGAATAAGTGGTTTAATTATATGTTTAGAAATTCAGAAAAATGATATTGTTCACTATCTAATTGTTGTTCAACTTCTATATTATTATTATTATTAATTATTATTATCCCACTTAACATTGGAAATTCGAACAGACTTCTTCCAATAAAGCATTTATCACCAAAATCTATGCTGTGCTCAAATTCCCGCTTCGTACAGTTTAGTCTACGTTTCAATCTGTATGTCAGATAAATCTAAAGAAGGTTCGGATTCCAATTTTGAACCAATTCAAGTTGCACTTTGGAGCAAACTTCTTTTATAGTCTACATTATACTTCAGAAGTCAAGTAGTCAGTTAGGCAATTAGTTTGTTATCTACCTTCGATATGGCATCGTGCAGCGGTGTATCGCCCTCAGAGTCCTGCAGACTGGGATGACAGCCGAGCGTGAGCAGCGTCTTCACCACATTCAAATGCCCCTTGTTGACGGCAATATGCAGCGAAGTCTGGCGACGCTTGTTGCGCGCATTCAAATCCGCTCCAGCCTTGGCCAAAATCTCAATGACAGCTGCCTCATCGCCAAAGGCGGCATGATGCACAGCACGATCGCCGTCCTTGTCCTCAATCTCCACGTCGACGGCATGACGCAACAGCACTTGAATGACCTCGATATGTCCATTCTGGCTGGCCGCCTGCAGTGCTGTGTGACCCGCAAAGACGCCATTCACATTCACCTCGGGTACAGCAACGCCACTGGGACTTCCTGCTGCTGCAGCAGCTGCAGCGCTCGAAGTCGACGGCTGTCCAGCGCCAGCTAAATACTCCTCACAGCGGGACTGCAAAAAGAGAAAGCAAAATCAGCAAAGGGAAAACTAGAAAGTAAAAGATTGCAACTCACGGCAAAACCATTGGCGGCAGCCTTGACAAACTCCTCGGTGGCATCACCCGATACATTCGGCTCAAAGAGCTTCTTCAGTATGGCGGACAAACGCTCGCCACTGGGAATAACCGGGGCACAATTGCCGTCGCCAGTCGCATTGGTGGCGGCACCTGCGGCACCAGTCGACAGCACCTTGCATACAGCCAGAGGATTGTAAGTCCACGAAGTGTTGCCCACCTCCACCTTGAGGTCATTGTCGTGATACACCTGCTGCACACGTCCAATTTTGCCCAGCGTCAGCTGCATGGCATCAGCCCATTCGCCATGACCACGCTGCAGCATTTTGATGCTCTCCACATCCGAACAGATCTTGACAATGTCACCCACTTGGAACTCGGGAGGTGCTGTCGTTGGTGACGACACCTTGGTGAGCACCGCTGGATTGAAGGTCCAACGATTGCCCGAGTTGTAGGCTACAACAATGTCGTGATCCTCATCGATGCCCACGACCATGCCGGCATTGCTGAGGCACTCGAACATGCCGTCGGTCCAACCGCCGTGTCCATGCTGCAGGGATTGCACAATCTCCAGATCCAAATCGACGGTGACCTTGTCGCCAATTTGGAAGCCATGCGGCCCCTTGCCCGGTCCATTCTCGCCCAGCAGCGGCAAATGATCGCGATACACATTGCTGCCCTTGGCATCATTGACCACCTTCAGATCGGCCATTCCCTCGAAGCCCACGCGATACAGATTCTTCGAGCCATTGTCCCAGATGACGTAGGCCGCAGAGCGTGGCGAGGCCGACGACCAATCCTGTATCTCATTGACTTTCCCGCGTCGCCCGACGCCTCCGTCCTGATCCTCCCACTGCCAGTCAACGCCACGCACAACACGTGCGCCTGGGAAAATGCCACGTGCCAGCACTTTTTGGATTTGCGACGTGGTTCGAGCATTGCACGTTCACCGCCCGGTGTGCTAATCCTGTAGAAGCGATGACGCAAATGATGCTTGTCGCCGTGATAACAAATCGAGCACAGATCGTAGTTGATGCACTCGGCACACTTCCAGCGTATGCCAAAGATCGGTTGCTGTCTGCAGGTGTCGCACATGGTGCCCTCATGCTTCACTCCCGTCGGAGCGCTGTCCAGAATACGCAAATCGTAGGCGCCGGCACAGCGATAATTGGCCGCTGTGCCGTTGTCCCACACGACGACAACTTCCTCGGCGGATTCAAAGTTGCGTACGGTGCCCACGTGACCCTCGCCGCCATCCTTGAATAGAAAGAAGAAACGAGATGAGATGAGCACGTTGTGTCTTGGATTTAACAAAGAAAAGAGAGAGTGTGAAACGCACGCTAATCACAACACGAAAATTATAATTGAAGCGCATTTGCTTAATCACGCTCCTCGTTGCTCCGATGTCCACAATCAACTAAACAGAACGGACCTATTAAGGGTGCACTCACATGTTGCACTGGCGGCACACAACAAAATTATTAATCAAGTCGCCGATCTCCAAAGATCGACCCCAAGGCACCTCCGTCTAGGTCAGTGCTAATGAAATGAAAAATATCAAGAAAGCTACAGGCGATTCTGATCGATTCTGATGCAGAATGCACACAATGGGAATGTAAACAAATTCCAGTCGATGCAGTAACTAGACAATAAATAAATAATTTCTAATATACATTTTGTAGAGAATGCGGCCCTTCTCGACCTTTAATTTGCACTTTCCGCCTAGTTTTAATGGGAAGTGTGAATGCTTAAGAGCTCTCCTCGGCGATTCTCAAATTGTGCTACTACCACTACTGCTTAAACTATTTATTTTGGTTCTCAGCTGTATAACAATTGCAGTTTCAGCCTTCTAGCTTATACCTTTTTGGAGGGTGCATTGATATTTCAGTCAATCAAAAGAAAGACTTGCACTCAACTAATGATGTGTTGAACAACAAATTATTCTACGTGCCACTTATAAACTTTCACCAATTTTGATAGAACTTGCACTTATAGTTGCTAAGATCTAGAGTGTAGATTCTAGACGATTATATGAGCGGTCAGACGGACGGACGGACTTTGCATTATCAGCTTATGTGTTTAACGTTATCTGGAATATATTTTGAAGGGTCGCCGCACATCAATGCTTCGATGGTGTGCTTCTGAACAGACAGACGGACTTTAATGCCAAGATATGTTTCAACTTTTGTCCTTAATTATGTTAGCTATAGCTCCTATGATCTCTGGGTTCTAGTACCTTATATGAAGAGGCTGTTCATATTAAGAACTAATTATTAGTAAAAGACCTTGCACGCATTTAAAATACACTGCAATTGAAGAACAAGCAAAAGACAAACAATATTCGTGAAAGAAAGAGGAAAATATAATTGAATGGTTCTTCAAATGCAATAAAAATGTTCACATCAATTACAAGGTCAAATTTGGCAGCTTTAACTGTACTCGACGCCAAGCTGAAGACAAAGTCGTCATACAAATCTCGCCCCCCATTCTCACACACTTTGCTTCTCACTTCCACTACCTCACGCTATCTCTTTCATTCACACACACACACACACTTGCAGACTTGCTTATTATTAAAAAAAACTCACGGACGCATTTATTCAATTAAATTGGTGCCAATTGATGGCCAGTTTATTTCGTAGATGAATTTATGTAGCGTATTATTAAACTCACCTGCTTGTTCCACTTCCAGTCTGGACCGCGTATGACACGAGCCCCAACTCCCTCCATGGAAAAGCGTCGAGCGACAGCTGCGGCCGAGCCAGCAGCAATACCTGCACTGCCGCCCCCGCTGCTCCCGTTGCCCACACCAGCTGCAACAGCGCTGCTGCTGCCTCCGCCGCCGCCGCTGACTACCACACCCACTGTGGAGGAAGCCGAAGTGGCTGAGGCAGAAGATGCTCCGCTGGCAGCCGCATTTGTTGAGTCTTTCGCCGCTGTTAAGGTCGCAGCGCAGGACATATTCTCTCTAACGTACAGCACCCGCACTTAATTAATATTGGATTTTTTCACTTTTTCTCACACCGACGGAGCCACAAGAAAAATGTCTTGCAGACAACTCTTCAGCAGCAGAGTTGCCAGCTAGCAAATATCGCAAGTGTCACTACTGCGCGTATACAGCGAACAGCTGCATTCCAATGCAGTCTTCTTCACAAGTGCTGCACAACACAAAATGCAAATTTCTTTTTACTTTTTGCAAGTTTTAAACAACGTGCTTAGTAACGCAAAGAAATTCTAAATGTTTGACACTTGTTTATCACATTAAAAACGAGAGAATAAAGAGAGAGCTACACAAAACTAAAATTGTAACAAAAATAGTGCTGTATTGTAGGCTTGCCACCTGCATGCTTGACTACAGTGTTACCATCAGCCAAATGATTTCGATAAATCGATAAGAAAACACAATCGATATAAATATTCATTTTACACTTGTAACGTTACAATATTACAGAATACTACAACGACTGAAGTTTGAAATTGAAATTAAAACGTTAAGCGAAAACCTTTAGTTTTTAATTAAAAAGGTATTCTTTTAGATTATAAAATTAGTGTAATTTATTTGCAATATAAGCCTCAAAAATGAGTTTGAATAAAATCTAGCACTTAAAGTGAGAAATAACAAGTTAATTGCAAAAATACTATTGTGGGCAAAAGATATCGGTAATTTTGAACATAAATATTCTTTAGCCAAATATTGTAATACTTTTTTTTTTAATACGTCAAAATAAGCTGCAATTGATTGTCCTTTTTTTAAACAGCGTTGAAAATGGTTTTGTTGAAATAATGAAACTGCTGGAAAAGTGCAAAATCATAATAAGTCGTTGGCACAAGTGTATTGTAGTTGAAGGAGACTACTTTGGGGGCGTGAAATGAATTTAGAAAAATAAATAACAGATTCTTAGATTTATAAACAAAATTAGCGGTATTTTTGTCCACAGTGTACAGTAGTATCATATCAAAATGGTGAGTATATAGTTTGGTATAGTTTATAATTATTGGTATTCTTGTTAGCTGTTGCTTATTAATTGCAGATTGATGTGTATACATATGAATGTATATATTGTGATCGTCTAGCGATCAAATTCCGGTTCATCGTTGTAATAATGCTCACTAGAACGTATGCCTTGACTGCACTCAAAGTGCAGTATTAACAATTTGGACGCATAGTCTGCTGGCAGCTAAAATTGAATATAGAATTAATAAGGGAAATTGAAAAGTATTCTACTATACACATACTTTTTCCATGATGTCGTGTCTAATATCTGTCGCAGCAGCGTACAGTTCCAACGGCTGATGATTGTGTCGCCTGACTAGAATGTCCAGCAAATCGACCACAAACGAATCTGTTACTCCCAGGCAATAGCAAATATTTAGATACCTCAACTGATCATTGTTACGGACCAGATGTAGCAACTCCGTTTCGCCAATATCCCGCGCACACTGCACCGACAGGCACTCGAGTTGTGTTAGATTCCCCAAATGATGTACACAGGAGTCATTACGCGGCTTACAGACGAGCCACTTAAGCGATTTGATCGTTCCAATGAAGTGTGCCTGCTCCTCATCGATCCACTGCTTGCGATGCAATATCAGATATTCCAAATGTGGAGCACATTTGTTAGCCAGCGTTTTGAATAAGCGTGTCTTTTGATTATCAGGACAATAAAGTTGCAAATAGCGTAGATAAGGAAACAATGTGAGGGCAGTGAGTTCAGCATCGCTATCTTGAAACGATAGCTTCTCTAGGCGGCCGCAATGGGCGGCCAAATGTTTCAGCGTTTGTGTGGTCAGAAATCGCTTGGCATTGCGCAACTGCAGAATCCGCAAGCTCCTGAGAGATTTGGTGATAGAAATAAAGTCAGAGGACGTCACCTCGTCGTACATTTGCAGCTCCTCGAGATTCACAAAATAGCGAAGCTCTTGCACTGTTTAAATAAAGTTAAAATACGAATAAGCAAAAGTTTTATAACAAAAGTAGAGTGTACCCGACTATAAAATAGCTGCTAAATAGTAACACTTTAATCCGAAGGTCTAACTACATTATTATTTTATAGAATTTTATTCTAGTCTACAATTATAACAAATAGAAATAGAAGCGTGATCAATTTTGAGATTAGAAAATGTTAAAACATGCGAGTCACACCAACAACAATATTTAATAGTGTCTCCTGTTCACGAACCCCAATTAATTGGAAAAAGGCCACGTGGTCGCCATCTAGTTCAGACTACAATCCAGGGGAATATTACAGTCAAATTTCAGATATATTGTTAATTAGTTCCTAAGATGTATTCGTTGATAATAGTTTGTAGATTATTAGATATATACAACTATATGGAGTCTCAAACTCTCTTGCTGCCTTTGCATACATTCTATCTAGAAACTATATACTCTGCAACTATGCAATAGTTACCAGCTCTACAAAGGAATTTACTTTTACACACAATAGTAATAGTAATGCTCATCGGGTACACAAAGGATTGCAAATGACAATGACTCACGTTCGCGACGCTCAAAGCACTCCAAGCCCAAGTTCTGTATGTAAGGCAAGCGAAAGCGCATGTTTCTGATTAGATCTTTGCTAGTGCTCTTGTAATTGCGCACATAGACCTTCCTCAATGTGCTCAGCTGCAGTAAGAAAGGCTGTGTTCGGGCCACCGTCGCATTGCGAAGTGTGATGCTCTCGAGGCGGCTACAATATTTGGCCACCAGTGGCATCAGTTGCAGCGGATGGTCGTCGTCACGATGGCATTCTAATGATTTCACGTTAGCACCGCACATCCAGAGAAAGGCACGCCAGTCATCTAGACTCTTCAGTTTAATGTCGCTATCGACAATTTCCTCGAAGCGCCGGCGATGTATATAAACAAAGGCATCACGAAATCGTCGACCACATAGTGCGAAATTGACTTGATCCTCAAGGTTGTGCAGTAGTTTGAAGATTAACAGCAAACAATTGAAATTGATGTCCGAAAAGTCCGTTGTACGCGCCATAATTGTCTAAGCGCACGATTTGTGAAAAGCAAACACATATTTTTTGTAACAAAAGGTAATTAATTATCAGCTGATGTGTCAGAAATGTATCGTTAGAAGGCGTGTATCGATAATGTTGTCGAAGGAGTGACGGCATAAAGCAGTTGGTCTGTCAACTACGCACTTCTCTCATTCTTATTAGAAAATGAGCTCATGCTATTCGATAGAAATTAATTCGATATATTTTTAGGTAAATATAACTGCTAGTTTGGTTTTGGTATATTTTGCTATCCAACTGGTGGTATCTTATCGCAACCTCGTCTGCATCCTCGATTGCATCAAAAAAGTGACATTACTGTTAACATTTTGAGCCAATAATAGAAAATATTCGTTGTATTGCAACAATTTAAAAATGTTCTTTGAAGAAGTAAAAAATGCGCCCATTTCACAACAAATGTTGTGGTAAATTTGCTCATCACTATCAAAGTGTAACCCGTCAGTTCATTTTAAAATTGGTATATTTTGCAAGTAGTATATTTCGATATTCAGGTTGCGGTCACGCTGACGACGATAACGAAACAAGAAAGAGGAGGCAGCAATTTAATAAATTACAAAGGAAAAAAGGGCAAAATACAAATTATTGCAAGCTGTGTGTGTGCTTTAAGCAAGTGTACAATTCGTGCAAGGACAGTCTTAACCACGATACACCTACACACACACACACACACAGACAGAACCTCACTGCAGTACGCAAACACAAACACACATACACACACAAACACTCACACATACACAGTTTAGATGATGAGCAGCAGAACGGACACGGACGGCTCCTCCATACGTTTCAGCGATCACACACTGGACAAAGCCACCAAGGCCAAGGTGACGTTGGAGAATTACTACAGCAATTTGGTCACACAATACGGCGAACGCAAACAACGTCTGGCCAAATTGGAGGCGCAGTTGAAGGACGAAAGTCTAACAGACTCGCAAAGGCAGGAGAAACGCTTACAACATGCGCAAAAGGAGACGGAATATTTGCGCCTCAAGCGATTGCGTCTCGGTGTCGAGGACTTTGAGGCATTGAAAGTGATTGGTCGCGGCGCCTTCGGTGAGGTGCGTTTAGTGCAAAAAAAGGACACGGGACATGTGTATGCAATGAAGGTGCTACGCAAAGCAGACATGCTTGAAAAGGAGCAAGTGGCCCACGTACGCGCTGAGCGCGATGTTCTCGTCGAGGCCGATCATCAATGGGTGGTCAAAATGTACTACAGTTTTCAGGTGAGTGGCTCTATTCTCAATTTTAAATAAAATCACAGTTGTCGACGCTCAAATCCGAGTCATCGTCATGATGCAGTTGAAAATCAATAAACCAATACAAGCGCAAAAGCGCTTGCCAAATCATATGGTCTGCGCCTTTGTTGTTGTCGTTGTTGTTGTTTTGATTTTGTTCTTGGTGAAAGTTTTCGCATACACTCAGAGCAACACTCACGCTCACACACACAAAGACTCGCTTACAATCACACAGATATATATGTATGTGAAGACCCAGCAGAACTTTGAGGCATGACAAACCTGCTGAATGGGGCATGACAAATATTTAATAGCGCGAAAAATACGATTGACTTACGAGACAGTTACAATTAATAAAAAAATATGAATTATGTAAAGCATGATTCAAATTAATACAAAAATAAAAAACTAATGAAAATTAACAAATGATTATGATGGCATATATTTCAATGTGCAAAAAAGTTGTGGTGATGTTTATTATTATTTTAATAATATACAATAATAAATAAATATAAAATACTATTAAAATAAAAAAATTACAAATATTTGGTTGTGCGAATTACGAAATTACGAAATCAATATTTCAAATAAATTAAAAAAAAATGTATTGAAAATTAACAAGAATATATACAAATTTAAATATTTATTCAAGCAATTAAATTATTAGAAATGTATTTACTTGATAATTTAAGTAAACAAACAATTTAAATAAAACAAAAATTGTATAAATACGAATTAATAATTAAGAATACGAAATACAAATTAGTTATAATCATAAAATACTTACTTATAAAGGCTAGTTTATGTTGCCTATTAATATCTATTACTTTCTTTACGCAACAGGATCAGGTCAATTTATATTTGATAATGGAGTTCTTGCCTGGCGGTGATATGATGACGCTTCTCATGAAAAAGGACACGCTATCCGAGGAGTGCACACAGTTCTACATTAGCGAAACGGCGTTAGCGATTGACTCGATACACAAGCTCGGTTTCATACACAGAGACATCAAGCCGGACAACTTGCTGCTGGACGCGCGAGGGCATCTAAAGGTAACCACTGAAATTGCTTTACAAATTATCACCTAGTTAATTAATCGATCATGTATCGTGTTTAGCTCTCTGATTTTGGGCTGTGCACAGGTCTAAAGAAGTCGCATCGCACAGACTTTTATCGTGATCTGTCGCAGGCGAAACCATCCGATTTCATTGGCACCTGCGCCAGGTGAGTTGCAAATGAAATAGACATTAAATCACTCGAAGCATTAACATTACATTTACTATATTTACAGTCCCATGGACTCGAAACGACGGGCCGAGTCATGGAAACGGAATCGACGCGCCCTCGCCTACAGTACAGTGGGCACGCCCGATTATATAGCACCCGAAGTATTCCTGCAAACCGGCTATGGACCCGCCTGTGATTGGTGGTCACTGGGCGTGATTATGTACGAAATGCTTATGGGTTATCCGCCATTCTGTTCGGACAATCCGCAAGACACGTATCGCAAGGTGATGAACTGGCGCGAGACATTAATCTTTCCGCCCGAAATCCCCATATCGGAGGAGGCCAAAGAGACGATTATTAATTTCTGCTGCGAAGCCGATCGTCGTCTGGGCTCGCAACGTGGTCTCGAAGATCTGAAGTCGGTGCCGTTCTTTCGTGGCGTTGACTGGGAACACATTCGTGAGCGCCCCGCTGCCATACCCGTCGAGGTGCGATCCATTGACGATACGTCCAATTTCGATGAGTTTCCCGATGTCTCACTGGAGATACGTAAGTGACCAGTGATAATTAGACATAGACTTAATTCTAACGTTATTTCATGTGTTTGCTTGCAGCATCAGCGCCTGTGCCGCAGGGCGGCGAAATTGCCAAGGATTGGGTCTTCATCAATTACACGTACAAGCGCTTTGAGGTGCGAAATTTGGAGTGAAGCTGCGCGGCTTGCCAGTTGCCACAGTTTGCCACCAATACCACATCAACAACAGACACAACCACCAACAATAAGAACAAAAACAAGAAAAACTCACCACACCACAACAACACCACCACCAGCAGCAGCATTAGCAGCATAAAAAGAAACCACAGCATCAATTGCAATCGCAGTCTCTCTAACAACAGCATCATCAACAACAACAACAGCATTCTCCAACGCTAGAAAACTTAATTTTCCTTTTCAATGTCTTACCTACATGTGTATTTAAATACTATAGCTAACATTTGTGATTCCAAAAAACAAAAAAAGAAACAAAAACAAAAAAAGCAACAAAACGAAAACGAAACAGTAAGAAAAGTGATCAAGAAACGAGAAACAACAGCAACAACAAAAATAATAACGATATGTATTGTAAATGTTTTGAGCCTCAAATTAAGTTAGACGCTTCTACTAACTAACATGCTCCACTGTGTACGTGTATGGCTTCGTTGAACACCGCCCTCCCCTCTCACTTGAATAACCAATTTGGCAATTGTTTATCATAATTACATAATATGTACGATTTGTTTTTTCCTTCATTGGGCAGCAGCGAAATATGTTGATAAATTTCATATACAACAAAAAAACACAAAAACAAAAAAAAAAGTAAACGTAAAATGTTTAAACACAATATTATTATTTAGAAAATTGTGAAATGTTTTTTAAATTTAGGCACGTTATTTAATATACTTACATATGTATGTTTTATATATTTATTAATTATGAAACACAACAAAATCACACACGCGAATTGTATGTATTACAAAGCAAAGAAAATATCAAAAATCAAACACGAAATTCAGCCTCACACAAGAACAAAAATACACAAATTAGTTACAAGAAGATTGTACGTATTTAATGTCGGTTTCTTTCAGTGTACACACGACCCCAGAGATGACCCAATCCATGATTACACTCTTACATAATTTTAGCGTTTCTCTTGTAGTTTTTCCTTAACGTTCTTCAAAGTTTCGTGTGTTTTCGAACAAAACAAAGTTATCGCTGGTAAAAACGCAAGTAAAATTAAATCGAATTATCTACTAAAAAATAAAAAAACAAAAACGAATACAAATCAGAAGAGAAAGGAGTAAGAAGAACGGCAGATAACAACAGAACTCTAAGCGAGCAAAACTTAAAGTAATTAAAAGCATACCTATAAATAAATGAAACGAGTAAACAAGTTTTAAGAAATTATTTTTGGTAATAGACTATAATAATAAGCATACTGATAATAATGCAAAAACGCAAATGCAATAATAAATGAAACATGTGCATAATATGAACTAACAACAAAACTTTACCAATTGTGTTTTATTCTAACGATATAAGTTTTACTTAGATCATTAATATATCTGTTGGGTTAAAGATATTTCATGTGCTGTCTTCTGAATACTTCTCTAAAAGCCCTTATACCAATATACAAAAAAAAATTTTGTTTTTTTTATAAATATGATCATATTATTTTTTAAAAAATATAGCTGTTTTCTTCTATTGTCAGTTTAAATAATGGAATCAAATCCTTTTAATTTTTATCATATTTTTTCTACAGCCTTTTCAATTTAAATTTAAGAACTAAGAGTTGATTATGAATAGTTCTTTAGTTATTGTCGCCCAGCTTTAAAATAATTAATGTTTTCTGCTTTGAAATAGTCATGGTGAATGTATTTAAAATAGATTGCTGAATATTAGACTTCATTAAAAAAAAGTTAATCCAAAAAGAAACTATTAGATCAGATTTTGGGTTTGAAATTTTCACAAATTTCCGTAGGACATTCATTCTCTTAAATATTCTATTGACAGGAACTTCCGATAAGTATTTCAACAATCTAAAATCGATAGTATTCAGACGACTTTGTAGTTATATTACACAGCAAAACATCAGGACTTCAGAGAAGGATGTCTTACGCCGAAAAGTAGGCTACGTTTTCGAATATGATAGATTGTACTTACCTTTTGAAAGAGCCAACAATATCTATAGTTATGGCACACATTAAATAAAGAGACTTCCAAAACAAATAGAAGAATACGACAAGAAGTAAGCGTTGTACATTTAAATGTATGTATATATTTTTCTTCATTTTTTTTCTCTTAAATCTTTTCAATCATCGCATTGATAATTCAGCTTTCTCTGTCTGCTTGTGTGTGTGTGTGTGTGTGTATAGAGGTGTTTGTTGTTGTGTTGTGTGTCGGTGTATTTGTTATTCTTCCGATAGCGTTACAGACATCTGAGAACAAAGATTTCAAATTCGAAATAATCTTCTGCACTGTAAGCGATTTTCTGGATTTACTTTTGTCAGTGGATGTGATTGTTTGTGTGTCTGTGGTCTCTGTGTGTGTGTGTGTGTCCTGTTTGTTGTTGTATCTTTGTGTGAACCGGAATATATAGCTAGTTTAAAGATATATATACGTGTATATAGAGATATATACTACATACATAGGTATATATGAATGTATTTGCATATGGACTACAGACTACTAGAAATTGTTACAACTGCTTAAGGTGGAGACGGGGGGGGAGAAGGTGGAATAGGAGCCGAGTTGGGAGGGACGACAAAGAACTTTACAAAGGAAAATATTGTGGAAAATTGGTGTAAAACGACACTTAAAATGCACACACACACATACACGCAAATTGTTTGTCAATTATTTATAAATAAATATACGTTCCTATGTGTGTTTGTGTGATTGCATGTATGTGTGTGGTTCTCTTCACATCGTTTTTGTATTTTTTTGTTGTATTTAGTTTCGATTTTTATTATTTTGAAATCTTTATTGGATGCTTGTAACGACGGGCAGTAGATCCATATAGAAATTATAATCGTAAAATGTTAAAAGTTTAACTATGTGCTTAGTGTCTAATGAAAAATGTATACATAGACGAATATGTATTATATTTCTGCTTAATCTGCTTAACTCAACTCTGCTTATATCCCTCGCATTTTGGTTTTCCTTTTCTCATTTTGTTTTCGAATTTTTTTGTATTTTTTTTTTTGTTTAGTTTCTTTTATGCAAAAAGTTGTCAAGCAGTAAGGAAAGTGTTGTGGAAAAGGATCAGGACGATGGGTGGACAGGGGACAGGGGACGTGGGAGAGAGGAATTCATTCGGTTGTGTTGTGTAATAATGCTATGCGCTTTGCAACTATTTATAAATTTAATTTAAATTGAATTACAAGTTAAGTTTTCTTTTGTTGGGTTCGATTTTTTTGTTTTGTTTTTGCTTTTTCTCGGATTTTCATCGGATCTTTTGTGGTTGTTGCATTCTATCAAATCGTAGCTAAAACTTTATCCATTTATGCTAGGTCAAGTCGATGCTTGCTTTGATTTTTACGCTTGCTACAAACACTCTGATTATTGGTTTCTTATTCCTTTTTTGTTTTTGGGTTTTTGTTTTTTTTTTTTTTGTTTGCTCTACGATCGATAGTAAAATGTATATATAAATATATATACATATATATTTATGTAGTTAATATGTACGTTTAAGAATTACATTATTATAGGACATAAGTCTAATGGGGAAAAGGCATTCTAAGGATCTGGTTGGACAGGGGATAACTTTGATTTGGAGGAACTAGCTATTCTGTAGGGTTTGGTTTGTTTTGTGGGTCAAAGGGCGAATTGGAATTTGGATTTGGAGGGGTGGAGCCTTGCATAATCATATATTTAATTAGTAGTAAAATTTGTATGTACAATTCGTTACGTTGCTTAGGACTGATCATCGATCAATAACATGACCTGTTGCGTTGTCGTTTGTGGATTCCTTGCGCACTCCACTTGATGAGCATTCCAATCCTTACGCTGGCAGAACTCCGAGCAATACGGCGTCTTTCGACACAGCGAGCACTCGGCCAACGCTTCCCGATTACAGTTGGCGCACTGAAAATAAAATGTTAAAAGAATCCTTTTAGTAGTGATCCAGATAAATGGTATACTCCAAAGCCATACCTTCTTGGCTGAGATGATCTCGTTGCCATGCAATGAGCCCGATATGTTGGGATCATCAATGTCTGTGTGGACCTGGACACGCATCGCACTGACCGCCGCATCGCGTTCCTTTTGCAGCACTTCGATGCGTCGCTCGTAGTTCTGTTTCATCTCGTTGAGCAGTCGCTTAAAATCGCCAGTCGCTTTGACCATGGTGCAATAGACATGCTCAATGTTCTTCATCGATTGACTGCTGTCCAGGACGGCAATGGAGCCGGTATCGTTAATATTTACGACAAACGTTTCACGCTCATACGGATTGCCCATTTGCGTTTGGTCAACCAATTCGGTGGAGGTGTCTAAGCTATCATTGAGCGCCGCCCATGGTTCATCCTTGGACGTGATATTGTCCTCGGCAAGAAACATATTGTTCTCATCGACGACACTGGCGGCGGCCGCTTGCGTCGGGTCCACATTGTTGTTGTTAATGCTGCTGCCGCTGGTGTTGTTGTTATTGGTGTTGCTATTATTGTTATTATTATTATTGTTGCTATGCGTATTGCGTTTACGTTTGGGTCCCGGTTCCACATCGAGATCCGTTTGATTTCGCTTTCGTCGCTTATACGGCGTAAATAGACGTACAGGGCCGGAGGCTGTAAAGAGAAATTGCAATGATGAAAGCGGATTACAATGTTGAGCGATTGTAGCAAGTAGGCAATAGATGGAAACAGCAGTAGAACAAAGACTTGTAGATGCAAGTGTACCCAGGAAAGTATCTCCAATCGGAGTGCAATTGATGAGTTGATTTGAAGACCCTTTTTAAATAAGTAAACCGAGTCAATAAACTTTTAAATATACCATAAATTGGAATAGGATAACGTTAAGCTAATAAGAACCTTTTAAAATTTAGTGAAGAGAGTCTATTAGATTTCTTGGACCGTTAAGTCCGCATTAGACTGTGAATAGAGAAGAGAAAATAAGTCTTTATTACTCAATACTATTTTTATTTAAGAATAAGAAAAAAATGTGAACTGCATCTATTAGCTTTTAAGAATAATCCCCTTTTATGTCTCTGAACTTTGTTCAATTTTATTCTAGGCAGTCTATTCCATTCTTCGACCCTCTTCAACGAAGTAAAGAGCGTCTATTAGCTGTCGCAAACAATGAAAGGAATCAATATGCGATTTATCAAGTTACTATCAAGGAACATAAAATGATCTATCAACTTTTGACGCATAATAAAAAAGAATGGATGCACTTCTTGCGCTCATCACATTCACATTGTCTAAATTGAAGAGTCTAGTAGCTTTGTCTATTTTAAAATTATTTGAATTATCCAAGAGTTTCACAGGATCTCTTTAGACTTCATCTATTAACTTGTGCGTCACTTCTCCGAAAAACTAAAAGGGTCTAGTAGCTTTCAGACCTTTATTTTAGGAGTTCTCCCATTAGCATTGCCATAAATGAAAAAACCAGCAATTAGCTAAAGGATTTGGATTAGTTGAATGAGGTTAAGGTGGTTAGCCTCACAGAGGACATTCGTAGTCGTAGATGTTGTGGTATACGTATGTATGTATGCAAACTCTCACCTGACTCACCTGCTTCGTCGTCACAGCAGACTGTGCAACTGCAGTTGGTTGCGTGCGGCGTTAACGTGCCCTCGTCGATGAGGGACTGCAGCGATTTGCCGCCATATTTGATGGAACGTTTCCAATCCTTGCTCGAGCCGCGACCACACACATGCTCAAATTCGCTGGGCGTATGCCATTTATCCTTGTACTTGACGCACCGGCCACGACCGCCCGATCCTAGTTTGCTGCGATACAATTCCGCGCAGGTGGTTTTACAGCGTATCTGGAAGACCTCCATGTGCTGGGTGCTCGATGTGGTTTCCGCCCAGCCCGTGGAGCCCGATGTGTTGCCGCCAACGCCGCCGCCGACACCGTTGCCACCGCCGCCACCACCGCCGGCCGTTTGGTCAAGCGTACCCATACTATCATGGCTATTATTGCTACCAGAGCCATCGTGATTCAGTCCAATGGTATTTGTGGCGGTGGTATTTGTGTTCCCAGCATTGTTGTTGCCGCTCTGTTGCTGCTGCTGCTGTTGTGTCTGTTGCTGCTGGATGACAATCGTTTTAAGGTCACCGCCCATGCTGACCGCACCGCTGGACAGGTAACCATTGTTGTCGACGCACAGCATCGGCTTAAAGTGCGGCAGCTGATCGGGCGTAATCACATTAAAGGCCGTACCAGTTATCATTGAACCAATTGGCAGGGAAACGGGCACTGATACAACACCGCCACCGCCGTTGCCACCTCCTCCACCAGCACTGCCGCCGCCTCCTGCTCCACCAGCGCCGCCTCCGCCGCCGCTACCGCTATTATCGTTTGAGGAGGATGTGACCATGCGAACTTTCGTATCCAACTGCATTACCATAGCGCACATCACAGAAGTTCGCAGGAGTCGCAGTCGAATGCGTTCCGAAGGATTGTTGGTATTTTTTGTTGCGGTTGTGTTGTTTCGTCGTTCCGACGGTCGTCGTTCAATTTGTGTGTTAATGCAACATCATTTTAATGCACGTATTTTAATAGAATTTCGCGAATAGATTTTTGTTTGTTGCACACACATATAATACATGAAAGAGAGAAATGAAAAAGAAAATTTCGTTTGTGTAAGTAAACAACACAGCATGGGAAAAATGAAAATCGGTATACACAACAATTTGTGCGCCACACACAAAATTCTGACGTTTTGTGTGTTGGGAGTTTTTGCGCCTTGTGGGTTGTCTGACAATTGGTGGTAGTGATGGTATTGTGGGCCAAAAGGAAGGGTGAGCGTCTCTATATATATATGTGTGTGTGTGTGCGAGTGGAGCTCTGCTGGTGGTGGCGGGCTTTTAGCCTTAGCTTTCTAGTGGGTCGTGTAGGGCGCAAGCATCGCGCGCATTTTTGTTGCGCCGCCTTCTCCGCCCCCCCCCACACACACACACTCTCACAAACACGCTCACACACGAGCGCACCACTTGTTCTACAGAGAGCCAATATACATACACATACACTCAGAGACACACACATACACTCAAAAGCTTAGGCAGCGCGTTCGACAACTGCGCGTTGACTGCGCGGGCATCCAGAGACACGAAGCGAAACGAAACGAGACGAGTAAAACGATGTGATATGTTGTTGTTGTGGTTGTTGGATACGAAGGAATCAAAACGAACCACCCTCTTTGCCGCCAACGAACCGAACGAGCTGAATGGAAGCGCTCAGTAGTTGGTTGGTTTTGTGGTGTTGTGTTGATTTACCTGATGATGATGGTGATTCTCTAATATGACCTCTTCTTTCACAACATCGCGCACGTCGTCGGTTAATGCGGCCAAATCTTTCACTTCACGTATTCTGCTTAAATGCAGCTCAGTTGTGGAATCCTGTTCCATATTCTGCACCACCACAACAACGCGATATAATAATTTTTGTTGCTTCTTCTTGCTCTTCTGTTTTTATAGCTTGCCTTTTGCTGTTGTTGTTGTTGCTGCGGCTGCTGTTGTTGTTGTTTGTTGGATATGAATGTAAAGTTGTTCATCGAATTGTTGCAATTGCAATTGGTGTACGACTACGACTACAAACGACAGCGACGACGACTACAAACGACAACGATGTGTGTCTGTTTGTCGTTGGTTTTGTTGTTGTTATTGTTGCGGCTCTTCTTGTTGCGTTCCCAATTTATTGGCGCGCACAGCATTTACACTGATATCCGTATTGTATGCACGTTGCCTTTGGCTATTTACAGTTATTTTATATGTTGCAATTTACATTTTTACATTTCTTAAAAGTTGATATCCTCAGCGATATAAGAAACACACCGATGTATCGATATGGCCGATAGTTGAGCAAAAAAATTTCACTACTCGATTAATTTATTCGATGAGTTTTTAGTTCAATTCATATCGAAAAAAAAAGTAAACAAAATCTATTATTTAATTGAAAAAATTATAAAAATAAAGTTAAAGTAATAAAATAAATTAATATATAATATGAAAAAAATTTTATTAAAAATAGTAGGGCAATTCGTTTATTTGAGGGATATAAATTTAATTCTTTGCGGCATGCGCTAGCGTGCAAAACATTTATCGAATGTTAACACATCTGTTACATTTATGTTATTGTGACAGCATTACGCTAATTATACAAGTATGCATACAATATTTATTTAATTAAATTAACATTTTTTCCAAATTTATCGAAAAGTATCGCTACTTCAAATACAATGTCTTATCGAACTTGTTCCCATCTGTATTCGATACAAAATCTAATAATAACAAACAAACATGGTGAGGTCTTTTTCTAATCAGCTTAATGTTTACTAAAATTAATAATTAATAAACTTTATTAGGCAGATGTGGATGTGTTTATAAGCAACTATACGCTGGTGGATCCAGAAATTTATCAACTATGGATTGAAGGCTTCTCATGTAGGTTTTTATCCACGCCTTTTTGTGACCTTACTCATTCTTATATTGTTACCTCAATTCAACAGCTAGTGAAGCAGTATGTTATTTGAAACAAAAGGGATTTGGACATTCGATGGGTGCGCCCATTGATCTAATTGCGTCAGATGTCTTGGATCATTATCGCACATATTCGCTGATTGAACTTTACTTGCATGCACCCACCAAATTGATGGAACAATCGTGTTTCCAACTGGAACCGCATACGCGTGATTTGATCATCGAGAAATATTATTCTATTGATGATGTTGTTGCCCGTGAAATTCTGGGCAAGAAGCTAACTTCGCGTTATCGCAAGGATCTCGATGAGGTTGGCGAGAAAACTTGTGTTAAACTCAAGTCGTGTCGGCAAGTATAGAGACAGTGTTTCCTATTGTTACCACTTTCTTTATATCGTTATTTTCATCCAATAGTCGCCAATTTGATAATGTGAAGCGCATCTTCAGGGCTGTGGAGGAACTTCCAGGAACTTTGACCAACAATATAAAGCAACATTTCTTTATATCAAACGAACTGGCCAAGTAAATAATCTACTTATAGTATTAACAGATATATTAATGTTCACTTATGATAATTGCAGAAAATATGCATGTATTGTGTTTCTGGCTTGCCTGCGTTTCGAGACGTCAAAAAAGAAACTGCAGTACTTGAGTTTCAGCGATTTGCTAACCTGCTCCCACTCGATAATGATCTATTGGACATATACCTATCAAGTACATAGTGTTAAATTCGGAAAAACTGTAATATATAAAGTTTTTTTTTTATAATAGCATACGGGTCCTGAGTACTATGATACGGAAATGGACAAGGAATTTCTACTTGATTTGCGTGAACTTCGCTGCCTGCTGGACAAGGAAAAGGAGATCAAACAGTGAGCAATTTAAGGAATATAAATACTATATATATACATTAATAATGATCGATTGCAGCCTGGTCTGTTTGCGACTGAAGCCGGTGCTGCTAGAGCGTGCTTTTCACGAGTTGGATGGCAATTTTCGATCTTATTGGCGAGCTCTTATCACTATCGCTTGCAATCTGCACCGTAATCGTGAGCTACGCGATTTGTTCGTCGATCTCTGCGAAAAATTGGTAGAGCCTTGGCGTCAGAATGGTTGGAATCACGATCAGGTCAACAAATTTCTCTCTTCCATAACGCAGAGCGTCCTGGACTTGGAAATATCCCGGTAAGCTAATAAGATTCAGTGTATAACTATGTATAACTAATTAAACTATTATTTGCCTTGCAGAGATCAGGAGACGCGTTGTCTGTGGGATCGTTATATGCAGGTCATAACCATATGTTTAGATAAAATGTATCATATATAGTTAAGCTTTGTGTTTTTCTATTTGTATATAATTTGTTGTATATTTATTTTAGCATAAAATTACATTTAGAATAAAAAAAACTAATTTGACCCAAAAACAAAAGCAAAATACAAAATAAGCTGCACACCGAGTGCAGTGAGCTTTCGATGCAACGCCGCTTAGTGTGACCAGACATGCGCTAAAGCTTCAACCGGGAAAGCTCGACTAGACAGTTGGTCAGATTGCAGATACTTTTGTCAATTGTCAAGTTCGTGTTTATTTGCTGCTGTCGGTACTTGCAACTGTTTGTAAACAACAAATAAAAACAAAACAAGTTTCAAATAATAAATAATTGCGTGCAATTGTGGGTTGTAAAGTTATGCAAGAGTTTTGGTGAGTGGAGTGCAATTCGTAGATTAATTGCAAATATTCTAATATCTAAACTTGCATATGTATGTGTTTGTGTGTGTGTGCGAGCTGCCCACACAAATGCACACTTACACGCACACACACATATGCAAGTGGTTTACATGTGTTTGTCGAGTGGTTGCGGCAGCAACAGTTGCCTCATTATTATAATTGGGGTGGTTTGCGATTCCAATATGATATGTTAATGTTATTGACAGTTAACATATGAAGCTACCCTCACATAACAGAGCCACTTAACATGAATGTTAAATATGCATGTTAATGGTATGTTTTGCATTTGCAGTGAAAATCTGGAGGAGCTGGAAGATGATACTTATGATGACGAGAAATCGGCGCGCACATCAGATGAGAATCGCAAGTATGAGACCATGATAAACAAATTGAGTGCTGCAAATGTTGATAGACGTATAATAACAGTAGTGTTCAAATAACCAAAGGTTATATCCATTTCTTAGGCAAAATCACAGCGAGATTGAGAAGCGGCGACGCGATAAAATGAACACATACATCAATGAGCTCTCCTCGATGATACCCATGTGTTATGCCATGCAACGCAAGTTGGACAAACTCACCGTGCTGCGCATGGCTGTGCAACATCTGCGTGGCATACGCGGCAGTCTTCATCCCTACAATGGCGGCGACTATAGACCCAGTTTTCTATCGGATCAGGAACTCAAGATGATCATACTGCAGGCATCGGAAGGATTCCTTTTTGTGGTGGGCTGTGATCGTGGACGCATTCTCTATGTCTCCGATTCGGTGTCGAGTGTCTTGAATTGCACACAATCCGATCTTCTGGGCCAGAGTTGGTTTGATGTGCTGCACCCCAAGGATATTGGCAAGGTCAAGGAGCAGCTCTCATCGCTGGAACAGTGTCCGCGCGAGCGTCTCATCGATGCCAAAAGTAAGTAGGTAAATACTTCTTCAAATTAATCTCCAATTGAACTCATCCCTCAGCCATGTTACCGGTCAAGACAGATGTGCCGCAAAGCCTATGTCGGCTTTGCCCGGGAGCACGTCGCTCCTTTTTCTGTCGTATGAAACTGCGTGCGACGAACAATCAAATCAAAGAGGAATCGGACACATCGTCCAGTTCACGCAGCTCCACGAAACGCAAATCCAAACTGAGCATGGATCACAAGTATCAGGTTATACAGTGCACCGGTTACCTGAAATCATGGACACCCATCAAGGACGAGGATCAGGACGGCGACACCGATGATCAGACAACGAATCTCTCCTGCCTTGTGGCCATTGGACGGACGCCCACCAATGTCCTGCACTCCAACATGCCCTCGTCGCTGGATAATCAACCTAACATCAGACATGTGCTCTTCATATCCCGTCATTCGTCTGAGGGCAAGTTCCTGTTCATTGACCAACGGTAGCTTGAGAAACTTGTTTTCTCCATATTTGTGCAGCTCATCAAATTAGTTTGCTTTCTAATTTTGTAGTGCCACACTGGTGATTGGTTTTCTGCCTCAGGAAATATTGGGCACCAGTTTTTACGAGTATTTTCACAACGAGGATATCTCCGCTTTGGTCGAATCCCACAAAATGGTCATGCAGGTGCAGGAGAAGGTGACCACACAGGTTTATCGCTTTCGTTGCAAGGATAATGGTTATATTCAGCTGCAGAGCGAATGGCGAGCTTTTAAGAATCCCTGGACAAATGATATCGACTATATAATTGCCAAAAATTCGGTATTCCTCTAAGAATATTCATTGATTCCAAGCATCCTCCTTTTTTACTTGGTTCTCAAATGATATTTTTCATACAAATTCCCTTTCCTTAGTTTACATTCCACGTTCAATGAATTTTTGTGTGTAAATAGAGACTCATTAATTCCTGTATTCAAAATAAAGTAAAAAATATACAACTTTTAAACAAAAATTCTTTATTTAGTCGCTAGTTTTATGATAATTGTATTTTATGATATATTTTTGAAAATACTTTATTCTTTCACTTTTACAATCAAATGTGTATAAGAATCCACAATTTTCAAACTTGCTAAGTTTTCTAATTTTTGAGATCAGCTTAGGAAGTTATATTTTATTTTCCTTCGGCTTCATTTAAGAGAGTGAATGTGCTCTCTCTCTCTTCACTCTTCTTTTTAAACAGTTATCAACAATAGTTCTCAGCATTTGTTTTTATCAGCTGCGTTTTTGTTGCTTTCGCTCTTTTATCGTACAATGAATGGACCCACATACACATGAAAGCCGGCCACAGTAGTGTGCATGTGTATGTGTGAGTCTTTGCGCTCACGCTCGTGCATGTGCATATCCATTTGGACTCGCGTTCAGTTGGCATATTGTGAGCGAGGCGTGCGGACGTGTTGTGAAGTTGCTGTGATTCTGATTTGATTTTTTTCAATTGGATACTTTTGTAATTCGTTTCGCACAAGATGAGCGCCCTCATCTTTTTGGCCACGATTCTTGTTGGCTTTCTCATATATTCCCTGCTCAAATCCATGCGACGCCCCAAGAATTTTCCACCAGGTGAGTGCCAATTGAATCCTATTCATTCAATCAATTCATTCAGTTTATTAAGTTCTTTCAATGAGCTGCCTTGAGTCAGCAAATTCTTGCAATGCTAAAATTAAGTAATATTCAAACAGCGAAACAAATTCGACTTTTTTTTAATTGTTTATTTAAAGTTTTGCAACAGGTTTCGAGTAAATAAAAATAAAAGATCGTTTAGAGTAATTGAATACGGCTTGTCCCCTCGACCTGCCCCACGCTCCCTTCCCAAATCTGTTCAGTTTAGTTCAGGGTTTCCTATTGGCCAGCACAAATCCAACTGGAAATGGTCAACTGGCCGCAGCCCACAGCGACGACTGTAAACGAGACGCGTGTTGCATTCCAATTAGATTTTCCATTGATAAAATTGTCACATTATACCCCATTTACTGGGTGACACCTCGTCAGCCCATTTCGAGTAGGTGTCTTGTCGCCCAACTGATTTACATATGCATTTTCCAAGTCTGGTTATGCAACTTACGAGATACAACTGAATTAATCAACATAATTATATTATTATATTTAAAGAGTAAAAACTTAAAACTAACTACTCCATGCGGTGTACACATAACATCTATCGATAAGGCAGGCACATTAGATACAGATTTCTTACAGTCGATTTATTGATTTACTGATCATCTGATATTTTCGGTAGTGCCAAATAGTGCTGGCGATAAGATTAAAGTAAGACGTGCGACTCACTCGCGCTTAGCGAATAAAGAGCTTTCATTTAATTTACTTTGTAATTCTTGAACAAATGTTGATTGCATTTAATTTAATTTGTATAAGCCATAGATAATGGATAGGTAAGGGCATCTAGTTTATGCGGCCTTATAACTAGAATTTTAACTAGCACCTACATTATCATAACAATATCGAATTCGATTTTTTTCTTTTGTTAAATTAAAATTTTTATTTTATTTTTTTTACTTTTCATAATAAAAGAGAACAACTTCAATTAAAAATTCATAATAAAAGAAAACAACTGATGAATTTTTAATTGGCGCAGTAAATTTATAGACAAAGAGGGAAAATTCCTTGGATTACGGTTTTAAAGGCTTTTCCAACAATTTAATTTTTATTAAATTATATTAATGCAAAATTTTTATTTCAACTTGCCAACGTAGTCTTGCTTGGGTTAAATTTTTAAGAATTCCGTCTCTCTCAATCAATAAAACTTTAAATATGATCCTTTAATATATAATTTAATAATAATATAATATAATATATAATATTATATATTATTATTATATTATTATATATTATATTATATTATATTATATTATATTATATTATAATATTATCCTGCCTTTTTAAAATATTAAAATATTAAAATTGTTATACCATATAAAACTAACCAAAATCAACGTTGGTTGGAAGCCTTTTTGTTCAGCAGATTATTGCTTCGTTCTCAGTTAAGCTAGAAATCGATGTACATTACTTATTGCATTTAATTTTACTGCTCTTCTCAATCTCCTCAGTATACTTTATTTCATTGCTCTTCTTTCTGTCTTTTCGCATAACCAGGTCCTGGTTTCCTGCCCTGGTTGGGCAACACGCTGCAGTTTCGCCGCGAAGCGCGTGCAGCTGGAGGTCAGCACAAACTTTTCGAGCAGTGGTCAGAGCGTTATCAAAGCCAGCTTCTCGGACTGAAGCTGGGCCAGGAGTACGTGGTGGTCGCACTGGGCCACGAGTTTGTGCGTGAGGTGCAGCTGCAGGAGGTGTTCGAGGGTCGGCCCGACAACTTCTTTCTGCGACTACGCACCATGGGAACGCGCAAGGGCATCACATGTACCGATGGCCAGCTGTGGTATGAGCATCGCAACTTTGCCATGAAGCAGATGCGTCACGTGGGCTACGGACGCAATCAAATGGAGCAGCAAATCGAGCATGAGGCCGATGAGTTGCTGCAACAGCTCAGCGCCACACAAGCAGAGCCCATCGAGCCAGTGAATTGGCTGGCACAAAGTGTGCTCAATGTGCTGTGGTGTCTCATTGCGGGCGAACGCATTGCCAGCGCTGAGGACAGCACATTGCATCGTCTGCTGGAGCTAATGAATCGTCGTTCAAGGCTGTTTGACATTAGCGGTGGGCTGTTGGCGCAGTTTCCCTGGCTGCGTCATGTGGCCCCCAATCGCACCGGTTACAATCTGATAAGGGAGCTAAATGCAGAGCTGCATGGCTTCTTCATGGTGACCATCAACGAGCATCGACGTCGCATGTTAGAGTGCGAAAAGCGTGGAGAGCAGTTGCCTGAAAGCGATCTCATCTATGCGTATTTGCTGGAGATGCAGCAGCAGAAGCAGAACTCGAATAGCTTCAATGAGACACAGCTGGTGATGACCATATTGGATTTCTTTATTGCCGGCTCTCAGACGACCAGCAATACCATCAATCTGGCCTTGATGGTGCTGGCCATGCGTCCGGACGTGCAGCAGCAGTTACATGACGAGGTGGCTGCCAACACAAGTGAAGCGACCGATGCCTTTCCACATTTGAGTCGTCGCGAAGCTTTCCACTACATGGACGCCTTCATTATGGAGGTGCAACGTTTCTTTCACATCACACCGATAACGGGACCACGCCGTGCACTGTGGAACACTAAATTGGGCCAGTATGATATACCCAGGAATGCCACCATATTGATCAGTTTGCGTTCCGTACATTTAGATGAGGCGCATTGGAAGGAGCCGCATGAGTTCCGCCCAGAACGTTTCATTGATGGCGCTGGCAAGTGTTGCAAGGATGAGTATTTTATGCCATTCGGTTTGGGACGACGCCGCTGCCTGGGTGATGCCTTGGCACGCGCTTGCATTTTCTCATTTCTGGTGCGGATCGTGCAGCATTTTCGCATTGTGTTGCCAGCGGGCGAAACGCCATCGTTCGTCCTGCAACCGGGCATCACACTGACGCCCAAGCCATACAAGGTGCAGTTCGTCAAGCGAGAGTGAAGCAAGATCAATGACCGACCATCAAATATATATTTAAGCTTTTCAGTTATTCTTGAATTTAAATTGACAATAAACGAACAACTCTCTGTGGACGTATTTCGTAACTGTAATTTCAACGAAGCGAGTTGACAGCGATCCGATTTAATCGATTTCAAAATTATCGACCACCCGCCACTGACTGTTACTTTGAATGATCTACATATCGAAGTTCAAATAAAAAAGGGAATTTATTTCCGAATTTGAAAATGATTATTTTTTTTTATACCCGCTACCCATAGGGTAGAAGGGTATTATAACTTTGTGCCGGCAGGTAGAAGGAGGCATCTCCGACCCTATAAAGTATATATATTCTTGATCAGCGTCAACAGCCGAGGCGATATAGCCATGTCCGTCTGTTCGTATGAACACCTAGATCTCAGAGACTATAAGAGATAGAGCTATAATTTTTTTTCGACAGCATTTGTTATGTTTGCACGCAGATCAAGTTTGTTTCAAATTTTTGCCACGCCCACTTCCGCCCCTGCAAATCAAAAAAATCGAATAACAAGCGTAATTTTAAAGCTAGAGTTACGAATTTTGGAATATACAGTAATAACTATAGTATTTATGATCCCTGAAAATTGGTTGCGATCAAATAGAAATTGTCGAAGTTATTAAAGAAATACTTTTGTATGGGCAAAATCGCCTACTTACTAGGGGTCTGAGTTGCTTTGGCTGACAATCTGGTATATTGTGCCGTCTATGGTATATTGTGAATGCGGTACTATATCGATATACCACATATATTATTTTGTATATTTTTAGTATTTTTGCAGTATATTTGGTATATTTTGAGAATACCGCAAAATATATTGCTTTTATTCAAAATGGGTAGCGGGTATCTCACAGTCGAGTTCACTCGACTGTAGCTTTCTTACTTGTTTTAATGTTAACTTTAATATAACAATATTAAGTACATTGGACTTCATTGAATGATTTTATTAGTGTCATTAACATTAAAAATTCGATTTTCTACTTTTTAATCAACTTTAACAAAAGTTTCAGAAAAATTAATATTACAAAACTTCAAATCAAATGCTCATTCTTTAAAATGCATTATGTTCATTAAGGACTTCATACATAAAAATAAAGTGTAAATATCTATATGGCTCGTAGGCACATGATCATAATTGTTAATTTACTCCTTTTCAAAACAAGTCTATTCTAATATAATTATGTAGCTCCAATGTAATTCAAGCATTCAATATTTTAACTTATTACAATATTAAGTACATTCGACTCCATAGAATGATTTTATTAGTGTCATTAAAATTCAAAAATCCATTTTCTAGTTTTCAAACCACTGTTTCACTGTAGTTTTAGAAAAACTAATATTACAAAACTTCCAATCAAATGTTCATTACTTATAGCTCATTGTGTTCATCAAGAGCATCATACTTAAAATTAAAGGCATCTATCTGGTTCGATAGCTCATAATCAGTATTGTTAATAGTATTATTTCGGCATCTGTTAATCAATTCCTCATCATACTCTAGACTAAATTTCTTACTACACGATTTAAGAGCAAGTTTGTAATTGGCATTCGACATCCAACGATCGCCTAAGCTTAATCCATCACCAGCCATTTTGCAAGGATTTTGAAATATAGTTTTCGTTTTCATTGCAGGTTCTTTATTCGCATTTCTTCCCAACGAAGCGATTAGCTCTTTCAGCTTAGAGGTAAACACCATTCCATTCCAGTCCAACTGCAGTAAGTTCCCATGTGGATGCATTTTTAGCTAAAACATATAAGTTTGAAAATAAGATTAGAGTTATAATAACGAATAAATTGACAATAGATTCCATTACCTTATCTTCTATTTCACCAACTACAGAGCCAATACCCAAAGACAGCACAAATGGATCATCGGATTCACTGCTACGCCAAGATAGAATATCTGGTAAAACCTTAACCAGTTCGCCAACCTCTTCAATTTTCAGAGGCAGGCGCAGATATCTCAGTTGACTGCATGAATTGACTATATTTGTGATTTGGCTTAAGTTTTTCTCAAATATTGCAAAAGACAAGAATTGAAGATTTAACAATTCAGAAAAATATGAATAACAATTTTTTGGACATTTCCCACATAGAAATCCTTTTAAGTTTTTAAGTTTTGTAATTTTAGTTGCATTTGCATGCGCTTCGCTTATGTCCAAGACTTGTAATCGATTAGCGTAAATGGGGCAAAGATTTCTCAACAATTTATCCAATTGAACCGACGAGTCATCATCAATTTTCAGATATTTTAGATTCGCGAAGTCTCCAAAATGATCCAAACAACAATTCAGGGTTAAGCAAGTAAGTTGTGGGCAAAACTCTCTCAATTTATAGAATTTCTTGGTTAAATGCATATTCTCCTCCAAAAATACTATTGATAAAGTATGCAAATATCTCATTGATGAGAAGACATCCAAGAAGTCTTTAGTGCTGACTTTCTCATAAGTATTGTAAAGGTACAATACTTCCAGTTGCTTGCAGTTTTTCAATTGCAAAACTAAAAAAATAATTGGTAGCACAATTTAGAAGCTCTCTAGTAATATTAATTTCCCAGTACTTACATTCACTCCGGGGCAAATATAGCAACGTTAATGCTTTCAGATTTGGTAAATGAGTCAATGTTTCAACGATTTGATCGTTGTCGTCTTTGTAGCTATAAACCAAACTATGCAGCTTTTTCATAGATCCGAGTATACCACCTAAAGAGTTTGTAGAACTCTTTATTTTCTTATCAACGCCACATAAATTCAATGTTGTCAATTGATTGAAATCATTTTTCAGTTCAAACACTGAAACAAAATTATAAAGTTGTAATTTGTACATAGTTTCTAAGCTCAATCAGTGCAGCCAATTTCGTTTTTGTTATGTATTGTTTTCCCGTTACGCTTTGGCCACACTGCTGATAACGGAAATATATTCTTATTTCATCACGACTAATAAAAAAAAAAGCGTGACGCATTTTTTATAAATGAAGGTCTACTTACACGCTATTGAAGGAGCATCAATTAGGGTTAAGCACTGAACATTTGGTAACCGTAAAACGGCTTCCACGAGACCATCTTCTGGAAAATCGTTGATTTCGCCAGAAAACACCAGGCGAGCATGCGACAGATTTGGACAATATTTGCACAGCAAATTTATAAACTTTTTTAAAATGATCTGCGTTGTTTGTAAAATCAATGTATTCTTCATACATTTGCGTGTTGGAGCCGTTATCCTTAAGAGCGTTTTGCCACTCGACTAGAGTTTTGTGCATCCATCGGCTGATGATCGTATAATCCTGATTCATGCTGCTGCGCACCGACATTCTCGCAACTTGTAAGCGAATTGAATACTAACAGTGTGACCTTGTTTTCTTTTTAATTCGCAAATACCAATAAGTAGCAAAATCTATCAGTCTAGTTCGATTAGTCTATTTTGCAATCGATCATAGTAATCGAATTATTGAAATAAATTGCATTTTAATGTGTCTGTAAATGATTTATTCGACTCTTATAAATAAATATTCGCTTAATGATTTCTATGTTTGTAGTTTAGTGTGTGAGTCAGTTTGTTTTGTTTTCGAAACTCTTTTTTTGTTGTTGAGGTCTTTGGGCATTTCCTTTCGCATAATAATTACGGGATATCAAAAATAACGAAATTTTGAGATCAAATCTAAAAAATGTCCAACACATAACGCGTGCAAATGTGCAAATCTCAAATATATTCTAAAAATATTTCAGGTCGGATGCTTGCTCTTTATTGAGTGCCAAATTCAAATAAAACTAATAATTTACGTTTTAAGCTTAAACGAATTGTTAATTGTTGTAACAAAATATAGATGAAAGTATACATATTGTAATATGTATAGATAACAACACCAAAGCCGGCTTCTAACGCAATTAACTTTGCTGCACACAACATACTATGTACATAATCAAATCATATAATACATATATATTTCTATATGTATGTATGCATATATATGATGTGCGTATGCATGCCTCATGAAAATATTTACAACCCTTAGGAATTCATTAGATATACTATATGAAAATGTAGCTAGCTATATAACTCGATCTTGTTTGTTTGGTCTATATGCACACAAACACACACACACATACATACGCTGGGTGTGAAAATTATTTAGGTTTAAAATACAAGATTTATGATGGTCCTAGACCTCACATCGACTTTTCCAATATCGCAAATAATAATAATAATCGTAATTATACAAATAATCGTTAAGAGTATGTAACAAAAGCGGGGCAAACAAATGAACAACGTGAAACAAATGTCGGGCCTAAGTGACACTTAAAATGCTAATGACTGCACAGAGCCTGTCGTCTCTACCCGTGCATAGGATGTGATACACACGCACATTCAGAATCAGATTGCTGAAATGCGCACAATAGTTACCCATTTGTCTATATAGTCTGTATGTATCTGTTGCTGTTGTGTTTTGTCATTGTCATGCTAGAAATTAAAGCCGGCATCGGGTATGTTGTGCGGATTGAACTCGTACTGTTGACTGCCCGCAACAGGCGCCACTCGAGTGTCTTCCTCCTCGTTGCCAAAGTACTGCTCAATAATGTAGAATGATTTATGATAAATGTCGCGATTCTCATGCGCCTGCAGATACTCGATCTTATCCAGACCTGTAATTAAGAAAATTAGATGTTAATTTAACAAGTTTTTCTTGTTTATCACAAAGCCTGCAACTTACCGCCGCACTCCTCGATGGCGATGGCATAGGGATTTGGTCGTACTTGAAACTTTTCACCAGCTTTCAGAATGTTTTCGAGTGCATTCAATGCCACCTGAACAATATCCGCATCGACAACAGTGAGAAAATTGCACATGTGCGGTACACAGCCGATCTTAACCAAGTAATGAATCTGTTCCGAGGTACCACTACTTGTGGCATTCGTTATGGCCCATGCGGCCTCTTTGCGCGTCTTAAAATCGGCCGTTTGCATGATGTTCATCAATTGCGGAAATATATTAGCACTGATGATTGCCTGAATCTGTTCTCGATTGCCGGCAGCAATATTCGATATGGTCCAGCACGATTCCTTCTTAATCGTTTCGACCGGCGAGTACAGCAAATGACTGATGCACGGCAAGGCATTGTGGCTCAATATGGTTTGCGTCTGTTGATCATCGCCGGTCACAATGTTGCCTACAGCGCGAAGAGCTGCCGTGCTAACGTTCTGTTGTGGATGCCTATAATAATAATGATTTATTATTTGGCCTTTTCCACCATATTAAAAGATAACTCACAATAGTAGCTCAACGAGACGCCGACAAACGCCCGCATCAATGACAGCCTGGATTTTATCATTGGGTCCATCCGACAAATAGCTGATGGCCCAACACGTGTCGCTCAGCACCTCCACATCGGTGTAGTCGAGTAGGCGTGCCAATATTGGCAAGCCGTGCACGATTTTCGAGAAATCTGCTGGCGGATTCTTGCCACGGCACAAGTTTGAAAGCGTCCAAACTGCATTTCTTATCATGGTTATTCGTTCCGAATGACTTAAAACACTGCGAAAAAATGCTCGACATTAGCTATACAAATACTATGTAAATCCCCAAGAAAACACTTACTGCAAGAGTGGCATTAAAATGCCTGAGTTAAGCAGATGATCACGACACGTTGCTGAATCGCCGGCAATGTTGCCCAATGCCCAGACAGCTTGCTCCTGGACATCGTCATGAGGACTCGAGAGCAATTCTATGAATATGGGCACAGCACCAGCCTCAATCACAATCTTTGTCTGTTGCGATGTACCCGATGCAATGTTTGTCAGCGTCCAGGCGGCCTCAAACTGAAGCGTTGCATTTGTGTTGTTGCGCAAAAATGTCACAAATTGTGGCACAATATCCTTTTGTATAACCTCCTCGATGGGCGGATTGGGATCACGGGATAAGAGCTTGCGAAATGTTTGTGTTGCCTCCAATTGATCGCTCTCCTTATCGCTATACAACATTTGAATCATTTCGGCGCTAATTATCGATTGTCCGCCAATCCCTCCGATATCCAACTCAGCCTGCGATGGCATGCCGCCCTGGCTTGTGCTATCGGCCATATGCATATCGCTGGTATGCAGATCACCACTGTTGCTGCTGCCGCCCTCGACACCGGACGGCGTTGGATCCAGGAAAACGTTACGTCGCTTCGACAGCTGTTGTTCGCGCTTCGTTTTACGCAACTGAATACCGACCTCTTCACGACGCCGCCGCATCTCTGTTGAGTCCAGAGCGGCATTTTTATAACGTTGTTTGTGTGTGGTGGAGGATGACATTATCTGTCTTTATTTTCAATGTTAGCAATGCTATAAATTATATCCAAAATTGAAAAATAATTTATCAATATAACAATTTTTAGGAAACTAAATATAATCACAAAGAGTAGAAAACAAGTTACTGAACTACTATACGCCTACTCTGCTAAGATTAATTTTAGATTGAAATGGAAAATGCAAAGGTATTGAATCATATGTAGTATGCATGATATTATACAACGATCACTATCATACCATTTTGTCAGTAATCTGAATCACAAATATAAATGCAATTTGCTTATTACATGTTGTAATTCATTAACTTGACAGTTTACACGCCCGATTGTACAATACACATAATTGAAAATTTGGCAAACTAGGGTTGATTATTAGGAATTATAATGACAGTTATGAAGACTTTACTTTTCTTTATTTATTTATTTTTATGTTACAACTTATCGAGTTTGAGAATTATCATTTGTGACTGATACGTTCAGACTGATTTTATTATTAAAACCATTTAATGTGTAGAGTATAGCAAAGTCGACCACTCCTCGCACTTCACTTTTACTATGCACTTTTTGATACATTTATTTAGGGTTGTCAACTCATGCACCTGCTAACGTAATATTAATCTGTGCGTAATGTGCTATCAATGGTATATGAGTTGAATACTTTATAAGAACATTTACGAGTTCATTTTAGTTGCACATCGACAATACTTTCACATTCTAATTGTAAATACATATGTACACACTCGCATGTATATACCCAGCAAGCAAGTTGAACGTTTTCTGACAGTTTTCTGATAGTTTTTTATGAGCATTTTACATCATAAAGTGCCCAAAAAAGAGTCCGGAAAGAGCGTTTTTTTCCGTGAAAACGGTCGCACTTTAAGAGGGCAATTTCTGAGTCTAATATGACTCTTTTTTGACACAGAAATAAGTGCTTTCACCCTCCTAATCAAGCATTAAAAACGCTCAGAAAATACTCATAAAAGTATAATTTTTAGGCACTTACATAAATCGCACCGAAAAAATTCTTATCGGACTTGTTTTGGTTTATACAATCGTGTGGATAAATTGATCTTTATATAATTTTTATTTAATTCAACAAATTACAATATTAGAAAAATATTATATAAAGAATTTGAAGAAAAATTTAAAAATAATTGAAATATTATAAAGTTAGGTTTTCAAATTCACAGTTTTACGACGAACTTAGCATTATTAACTTAACGTATATTTTATATTTTAATTGTCCACTAATCACGACCGACTTGCAAGGCACGTAATGCAGAAACTAAATAAATGTTTTGTGATCTCGATTATCGCAAATCTGCATTCCGTTATTTTAAGCGCTGTTTTAACTCAGTTCTTACTTAATTTAACTCCGAATATGCTCAGACAATAGACCATTTTATGAGTCGATGTTTAGAATGTACTGATTGCGCTCCGAAAACGATCTTATTTATGTGCCTACTCAGAAAACACTCTTAAAATCGGCTCTTTTTGGACACATAATTTAGAGCCCTCCTAACTTTGCTTGCTGGGTACAAACATACGCATTTGTGTGCGTGTGTGTGTGCGGTGGGCTTAGGTCAGCGTCAGCAATTGCTTCATGCTCTCACTTTTTTTGCTGATAATTTCACTATTTTTTTAATTCGAATCGTTTACCATGAATGCATAGTGTTAGCACAATTTGTTATTAGTTTACCTGTGTATCTGCCAATTTGATGTGTCTATTAATAGTACGAAACACAAATGCAAATTTTAGTCACGATACGCCACACGTTTTTAGTTGGGCGTATAATGTTGCCAGACTAATTTCACAACTCACAGCTGATTGTGCAACTTGATTACTTTCGATACCGATATCGATAGCAACAGGCAATTTCTTAAAACGCAGCGCCAACCATGATACAATTATACAAATTATAATTATAATTATATAATTGTATCATGGCGCCAACGATGAACTATTCTAAGAATCAACATCAAAATGCCAATGAGCAATTAACAAATCTATCCGTAACTGCGGAAAAACAAAAACAAAAGCACATGCAGCTTTTACATCAATACAACGACCTTAAGGACGCTACCGGAATCGTGCTAGGAGCCTTGGCCCAAGCAAAAGGATTACCAGTAAAAGAAATGTACAAAATATATAATCTGCCAAAGGATGAGTAATTAACCAGAACAAGATATACAAACATACATACGATATTTTGTGGATTTTCTTTTCAAAAATAAAGTAACCAATTGCTAATAAACAGCATTTAGTTATTAACAATTTTCTTGGCAGTACCTGTGTCTGTATAAAACTAATAATTTCACTTAAAACTAAACAATTTACGGCATCGAAACGCTTAGTTGTTTATGTGCTTGCAGCTAGCCCAGTTCTTTATTCAGCATGGAAATATGATCTGCAACGCTCATTAAATGCCTTGTATGTTCGCTCCTTTATAATATCCTCGACGTTAAGCTCGGCTTGGAGTACTCTCAACTAGTAAAATTCGAATATATTATTAGTTCGCCTAGCAATGCAACTTAAAATAATTGTACCTTTCGTTGCTCAGCCTTAAATTTGCTATCAGTCTCCACATCGTTGGGATTTGATTCCCGTTGTTCGCGTAGATTCTTCAGCGTTGTTGCTGACAAAGTTATGCAATTGCGTATGTTTGTTTGCTGCCGGGTTTAAATATGTCATTATTGAGAGTTGCTTCAATTTAATGACTATTTCATATGGAAATTTACCCTAGAAAGATGGGATTGCTGCAGCTTGGCGTACAGATCCCGGCACGTACTCTCACTATTCACTTGACCCTTGAACGACTCCGTTGGAAGTGCATTGAGAGCGTATATAATTTTATCATCTACATCTCGCATCTTTTTGAGGGTCTCCTAATTGCAGGTGCCATATGATTAAATAGTGGAGAATTTGAAATATTTATAGTATTTTTTGCCTTACCTGGAAGCCCAGAAAGTCAAAGCAGTAAACAGCCATTTTAATAATGCAATATATTCAATTAAATTAATAAAAATCAAAAATATACATGTATATTTTTGCCGGCGCAATGTGCCTCTTAAAAGCGTTGCCACATTATATTTTCAGAAAAAAACATCAAAAATATCGATCTTATTTTTTTGAGCAAGCAACGGAAATGAGCAAAAAGTAGTGAAATTTAATTTTTTCGGAATGATTTTATTCTTTTTCATAAATCAAAGTTTTTAAATAATATTTTACAACTACTGCATCAATGAAATCGTTATTAATCGATTGGTAAGAGGATATTGAAAAATATGGCATATTGTTGTATTGTTTTCGGTATAATTCAAAGCTAAGGTTGCGGTCACGCTGATAGTGGGTGGAAGGAATAATAACAAAAATTTATTAAAATAACAAACAAAACACGCGAACAAGGCCATGAGAAATGGCAGCCAAACACGAAGACATACGGGATAAAATTGAGAATGGCATCTATAAACTGGCAACCAACGATAAAAGCACACGCAGTACTGTGTGGCGCGTGTATCGCAAGATTGAAAAAGACGACGGCAGTATATTGGAACATGTCCTGTTTTGCATTGGTTGCAAAAATATAATGTCCTTCACACACAAGTCCACAACCAATTTGCGACGCCACAAATGCCACTTGCAATACCTTAAGAAACAAGCGTATTGCAATGGATATGCCGATGCCAATAATACAAAGGAATGGTTCAAGGACGCTGATTGTGAGATGACAGTTGGCGACATTCTATTGGAGGCTGAGGCCGAACTAAAAGTGGATAACGAAGAGAGTTCGGAAGCCCAATTAATGTCAGAGGAGATAGATAAGAAACCCACTCCGACGGATGTGGCTGCGTTTATTGCACTTCGAGGTGCTGCAGCTGCAGCCGAGTCAACTGGTGCTAATGATGCCCAACAGTCAAAAAGCAATGATGATTCACTCAATGCGAGTGCAAATGGCTTTCCAAACTCTAGCTCTCGCCTCTCAGATGTATTTGTCTCCCACGATGTAAGCGGGGCCGAGGAGTCTGCAATATATGCACAAACATGGTCACTGGAATATCGCAAGCTGACGGAAGATCAAAAATTCTATGCCAAAAGAGCTATTGATGAGATATTTGTGCTGGGGCGTTTAAGGCGTTTAACGCTGAACACGGTGCCGTCGGTAACGGAATGATGAGCTCCATACATATGAATATATTAATATATATTAATATATAGGATAATTATATATTATACGCGTATGTAAATAATGTACATATTTATTTGATCAATTCTCTGGTCGCTGTTAAGCAAGGCATAAATATAGAATTGTAGTCTTGGAAAGACAATTACTTCCCACCTGACAAAACTGTTGCATTCATTTGTTCAATTGATTCCGCTCTACGTCAACATGTAAAATAAAATCCCATTTCGATAATAGGGTAGGTAACTTTTAATACCCGCTACCCATAAGGTAGAAGGGTATTATAACTTTGTGCCGGCAGGAAATATATGTAACAGGTAGAAGGAGGCATCTCCGACCCTATAAAGTATATATATTCTTGGTCAGCATCAACAGACGAGACGATCTAGCCATGTCCGTCTGTGTGTCTGTCCGTCTGTCCGTCCGTCCGTTGGAACACCTAGATCTCAGAGTCTATAAGAGATAGAGCTATAATTTTTTTTCGACAGCATTTGTTATGTTTGCACGCAGATCAAGTTTGTTTCAAATTTTTGCCACGCCCACTTCCGCCCCCAAAAAATCAAAAAAATCGAATAACAAGCGTAATTTTAAAGCTATATTATTTATGATTTCTGAAAATTTGGTTGCGATCAGATAAAAATTGTGGAAGTTATTAAAGAAATACTTTTGTATGGGCAAAAACGCCTACTTACTAGGGGTCTGAGTTGCTTTGGCCGACAATCTGGCACATTGTGCCGTTTATGGTATATTTTGAATGTGGTACTATATCGATATACCAAACATACCACTTGGTATACTTTTAGTATTTTCGGTATATTATGAAAATGATACCGCAATATTTTGCCTTTATTAAATATGGGTAACGGGTATCTCACAGTCGAGCACACTCGACTGTAACTTTCTTACTTGTTTTACCAATAACTACTGTATCCCAGCTAAATAAAGATTCCAATGATTCAATTTGAAATCGATCAAGTAAATCGATTATTTATTTTATTTTTTGCAGCTTTTATACAAGTTGACATCACAGCCTGTGATTCACAGGCTATTTTCACTTAATAGCAATAAAGAAAAATCCTTATTTTCAAAATATTGCAAATTTCTTTAGCAACCATGGTTTATTTTCTAATTCCACCGTAAATGAAAAGTGAACGAACTTATCGTTCTTCTGGTTCATTTGGGAGTCTTATTTTTATTCTTTTGAACTTTTAGAGCAACTTGTTAAGCATTGTTAGAGTGCCAAGAGAACAATACATTTCTTGCCGGTTCAGACTTAATGTTGTTAACTTAATATTTGAGCAATCAATCGTATTATAATGTCGTCCAGGAGAGGTATTCATGAGCGTCAAGATGAAAACTATTCCGAATCTCCTACAAGAAGTTTTAATCAAACTGGCAACGTAAGCTCGCAAAGGGCTAACTTAAGTACTCAAAGTGCGAAAATACCACACGAAGCAAGCGCAAGTAGTGAGGAAAATGAATCTGAATTTGAAGTCGAAGTCGAAGACGAGCATAAAAGTCCAACGTCATCATCTAAAAAGTTACCCAACTTTTCTATACGCCCGAGTGTGCTACGAATGCTGCTCGCAAGCATCGCCCTCAGAAGGTGGAAGCCTCAAAAACAAAAATTCAAAGTCCACCAACCATTGTTGGCAAAGATAATGGAGTTAAGCACTGCCCTCAGAAGGTGGAAGCCTCAAAACCCAAAATTCAAAGTCCACCAACCACTGTTGGCAAAGATAATGGAGTTAATCTGAAATACGTATTGTATGCTATTATTTCCGTATTGCCGCTGCTTGCTTGTTGGCAAATATTTATGAAAGAGACTCCTCCGGCGCCGATGGGGAAAAGCTGCAATTTTGATGCACTGCGTAAACAGCAGCCATTGCAATCACCGGAAGTGTGGAAAGCACTTAAGACCACCAATGAATTGCTGCTGAACAAGCTGGCCGAGTCGCCAAATGTCTTTTTATTATTGCACTCAGTTGAGGACAGAGGCGAAAAGCTGCAAAAGCTTATTGGCAACATTGCTCTCGAGACATCAAAATGTTTTGGTAAGAAGGGATTTTCTTTATTGCACTTTTTAAATAGATATCTGGGTACGATTGAGTATTAAACTTGAAATTTATCCATTCAATTGAAACTAAATTCAATAAAATAATGGCAGGGTATTCATCTTGAAAATTGTCTTATCTTAGAAATAATATAGCAATATTAAATTCAAGTTCGTTTCTTAAGAAGTTTGTTACAAATCAACAATCAGTTTGAAAATCGCATCACTAGCAAGTGTTTCGGCTGCTTTAGTCTTGGTTTATTGCTTCCTATTAACATTTTAGATGGCCAGCAACTCATCGAAATGGACCTGCAGGACTTTGAGACACAGGATGACGATGACTACGGTTATCCCATTGAACAATACAAAAAAAACTGCAGGAGGGCAACGTCTTTCTCATCGTTAATCTCAATGATGCAAGTATCTCAAGATGCAGCTGTCTACTTCCTTTACTCATACCAATCATTCACAGATTCCATTGAATGCGGCCCGTGCTCTGCACACCATTTGTGATACGTACAGTCCCATAGCTCCTGATGTGGTTATCTTTTTGACGCTGCACACAGATCTGCCAACCGCTGGCGGAGTCCCATCGCAGTTGGCCGTTGAAACATTGAACAAACTGTGGGACAGGATACCGGACAATGAGCTGGGCGCTTTAATAACGCGTGTTACCGATCAAGTCTTACTGTTGCAGGGATAAATGTATAATTATTACATGAATATACATTAAATATGTTTTTAAATAACGCTAAGCGCATTTAAAATCTATCGACTGTGTAACACCATATCTCGGCGACAAAAGCGAGCAAGCTGCATGTCATACCGAAGCACCACAACAATATTAAACCAATAAAGTTATCTATGCCCAACTCAACGGGTCCAATATCCAACTTGGGTATCTGTGATGCCGCCATGCGATTCTGCCTATTGGCACTCATATAATCCGCTGCGATCTTCCATTCCCAATACTTGTCAAAACCGGACGAATGCCAGGCGAGTGTAAATTGACTGTGTGCATCGAGATGCGCCCATAATCGCGGCACATAAGCTACCGTATATATAAAGTAGATGTCGTCAACCATCAACTTGAGCCGTGACAACGCATCATCGGGTATTATTTCGGCATTAGCCAAGTGACCAAATTGCATACGCTCTACAACAAAGCCCATTTCTTCGGTGCGCGATTTGATTGCAATGTTATCAGCATCGTAAACCCGAAAACGTTCCATAAGTCGCAATAAAATCGGCTGCAAGTGAACTGAATTAATAAATGTTGAATCACCCAAACTTTACTACTCACATCCGCCGTGTCAACATCAAAGATACTAATCCAAGCGTGCGATGTTGCCGTCCAAGTTAATTTGTGTTCATAGAGTCGCTGACGTGAATCGGCAGCTTCCTCAAGTTTCGGCAGCGTCAATATGGCAGCAAGTCCTCCACCGTAAACTGTCGTCAAAATGATGTCAATCATATAGCTAGCCAACAAAACAGTGCGCAACGAATACGATGTGGCTACATAGCTGGTGCTCTGGTTGACAAACAGCTTGAGCGTGCTCACGAAACCAAAGCGCAAACTTTGCTGCCAGCTGTGGTCTGAAGATCGTTCATATTGACGTGTGCAGGCCAGCGATAAACACTCCAGCATTAAGCAGGCAAACACACAGATCCAGAGTGTGGTTTGAAAGGGACGCAATGGCAGCGCCCAGTTGATTATTGGATGCGGTGCTGGCACCAGGCAGGTGACGCCAGAACGTCCCAGAAATTGTGTGACATCCATCCGAAGAAAGGCTTCGTACCACACGTATAAGCCACCGATACCGTAGTCAGTTGTCCTGTCAAGCACCATGCCCATCAACCCGGTGCCTGTATAGTTTTCATATATGTCGCCCCATTCCGAGGGCTCAGCTGTGAAATTTGAATTTGATTATCAATAACTTCGTTGATAAATTATTGATATGTTCATCATTTGGAAAATGTTTGACCAATAAATTTAAAGATGCTGTAAAGTGTGAAGTGTCTGCTTATAAGACTTATGTACATTTATTAAATAATTTAACAGTAAGGGTATTTTATATTCGGTGTACTTACTTGTATCTGCCTGCACCGTGCAATTGTGTAGTTCACAAAAGATGAGTAGAAATCGCACTTCAGTGCCGTCGATGTGCACCTCAGCTCCATGTTGTGCTCGATTATACACTTTTGGCTGCTTGTCCTTTATAATTTAATATAAATTAGAAAATTTATCAAATTTCTTAGAACTTATTCGCATACATAGTCGACTACCATGAAAGGTTTGTAATTAAAAATGCCCAAAACAATTTCACGGCCTTGCAGATTCCGTAGTTTATTGGAGAGATCAATGCCGCCATCCCATAAAACCTTTTCGAACTGAGCATCATAAAGCTGCAGCGTATCAAAGCTTACGGGCATTGGCTCCTTACCGAAATAACGAGGTCCCACAAATTGATTGGATTTGATTTCAAATATAGTTGAATTAAAAACTGGCGCTTTAACCAAGAGAATGTTGGGTTGATCTGAATAAAATCACGTTAAGAATGATGTGCATTAACAATTTACAATTATTTACCATGAAATATGTAGCCATCAAAGTAATTGGATGAATCAACAGTAGTAGGTAGCAGTTCATTGGAGTAGACGAAAACAAAGCGATTTCGAGTCGATCGCCAAATTGCATATTTGCTGGCATAATAAAACGAATGCGCAAATTGTGGAATGTGCTCCTGAAATGCTATAAAGTTCTGAAACAAGTAATATAATGCAAATACGTGTTAGCAATTCTTGGACTTTTTGAATTGAAATATTTACAGTGTTGCCTAGTACTTTGTAAAGCATCTAACGACTGCTGGTCATACAAAAGCCCAAACTTGATGAAGATGCAAGGATGTTGGTCACACTGGAAGTGCGTCACCCCGGTAAATGTAAACAATGCAGAAGCTTGGTCTCGGCTGCCCGCTGGGTTTCCTAGCCAGCAAACAACAAAAACGAGAAACGATTATATTGGATCTGAATTACGACTGTTTTGTGAAGATATTTGCATATCTGACCGCGCTCGATGACAAACTGAATCTGGCCCGAGCCCATCCGCAGTTTCGTGATGTTTTCATGCAAGAGGCGCCGCGTCGCTTTGCCAAAATCAACATGCGAATGCTGCGCAGCCTGGCGGACTGGCCTTATCTGCTGGGAATGTGCGGCGATAGCGTGTTGGAGTGTGAGTTGCGACATGGACGCTGGGATGATAACATAACGTTGCCATTCCTAGGGCTATTGAATACCCATTGCCCCAATATGCATCACTTGCACCTGATTTTCGTACACTACGTGCCGCTGACACAGATGCAGGGCACCGAAGCCAATATACTGCAAATGATGCAGCGCAAAGATCTCAAAAGCATTAGCTTAACCGATGCCAATGCGCCAATTGGTAAACTATCAAGACACAACGATCTTCTCTTCGATTTACGTTTCATTTGATTGTAGTACTGCAACTGCAGCATTTTAAGCAGTTGGAGGCGCTGCATATTGATGGCTTTGACGAGGAGCTGCTGGATGACGAGTTCATGGAGCAACTGCAGGCTTTGCCATCTTTGCGCCGCCTCTCTCTAAGATTCGCCATACGACGACAGTTTCCTCCTCTCGCTGAACACTGTCCGCAGCTGGAGCATTTGTCGCTGGAGAACTTTGAAACGACGCTTAGTGATCTGGGCGATTTCCCCTCTTTGAAATCGCTCAATTTGATATGGCGCCTCTTCACACAAGTGAACAACAACCTCTTTCGCTCGCTGGCCAAGCGCTATGCGGATCGCTTGGAGCAATTGCAGCTGACAAAGGTGAAACCACAGCAGGCAGAGCATATCACAGCGCTAGCCAATCTCAAGATGCTGGCGTGTCCTATGTGGCCACGGGAGGCGCTGAGCAACTTGTGCGAGTTGCAGCAACTGAAGTGCTTGGTCTTGCAGTGCACTGAGGTTGCAGTAAGCGTGATGGAGTTGCTTGATGTGATTAGCAATTGCCGCAAGTTGCAACACTTGAAGCTGGGCAAGCGCTGGCTGGACGACCAGCTGGAGCAGTTTATTAGTGCAGCACAGAAAGCCTTACGTGCACAAATGACGCGACCAACTTTGTTACTTACTCTGGAGTCGATAGCCGCAAAGGAATTGCAAGACGAGGTTACTAGTGAATCAATCCATCCACTGTAAAATTCTAATTGCTCACTTCTCTTGCAGTTGCGGGGCAAAACAAACTGCCAGTTGTTGCAGCTCGACTGGCGTCGAACAGCTTGCGGATTTTGCACACCGGATCGCCACACCAAACACGAAGTATTCCTAGATTAAGCTCACCTCACAATGTGACTGCTCAATGGCCAAGGTCAGCTGCAGTATCCATTCATTGTACTCCACACGATTCTCCTCTAGCTCGGCACGTTTCCGTTCGTAATCCGCAGTGTGCTCCGAATTAAACCACTTTTGGGGCTTCAAATGGAGTATGGCCAGTGGTGGATTCGTCTCCAGGCGTATGTCAAAAGATGGATGCCATAATATACATGTGGCATGTGAGTCCATCAAGTATTGTTGTGCTGCATTATTTCGATTACTTATTACTTTTATTCTTATACTTAATTCGAGTGAGACTCACCGAGAAAGCTTAGAACTGTAGACCAATAATTCGTTGTTACTAACATGACCGACATGTTGCTGACTTCTGTAATATCGGATGCCAAAGAGGGGCTATATATATAGGCTATATAATATGCGTCTGCTTTTAGGGTTGCATCAATCAATGGTAAAACATATCACTGCATTTTGCTACGAGTTGTACCTTTGCTCAATTGTATTATTTTACATAATTTCAATTCTAGCGAGTAGTTATTGCATAAATATTCAATTTTATGTGTTTGAGAATTATCTGAAAAACTACAACCAGAAAACCTTATTACTCGATCTTTTATAGCCAAACTTTTACAAATGTATTCTTATTGTATTGAAGTATTTCTTTAAGCAATGCGATATTTTCTATTATATCTAAATAACTCTTATTTTTAAATAATAGTAAAATCTCTTTACCTTTTAGCAATCGTTATCAAAATCATTTTTTAAAAATATTTATTTTTGTGCAATAAAAATCAAAACCTCGTTAACTTTGCAAATCTAAGAAAAGTTAAAATTTCCTATTCAGAAATACCTAAGATAAATGGAAGTGAGTTACCAACACTCTTGGCCTTATAATCAAGTTAAAATGCATCCCTAGTTAGTCGCTGCTGGCGGCTAATTGGAAGGGTGGACATTTAAATTAAAGTGTCAATAAATAAATCGAATTGTTAACTGCACGCAAATTAACTGCTGAAATATTTATTCAAATAAATTATATATGTATATCCATTACAGAAAAATTACGGAAAGTGTTTTATTCCATGTTTACTAGAATAAATTATAAACTATAAACTGAAATTACCAGCATAACGATCTAAAATGGGGGGAGGACCACTCGGATCCCTCAAGGTAACTGCAAATTGAACTTAAGAACTATTTTCGTGATTTCAACTAAAATTATTTAAATTATTTATTATTTTATTATTAGCTCACTGCTTTACAGTGGCTCCGACGCTACCCAACGACTTCATCAGTTGATAGCATTCCTTCAACTTGCGCTTGTCGCCTACTTTCTCCAGGGTTTTGGCCGCCTCAGCCAACAAGCCAGCTCGTTCACCGGGCGAACTTAATAGAGCTGGCGGCAAATATTTGCAGGCAACATACATGGCGGATGCACGCTCCCGTTCGCCGCCCTCAAAGTTCTGATGACGACGACGATCCTTGCTGCCACAGAAGATGGAGGAGTGGGCATTACGCGAGCGCAGACTGCGGTCCAGTAGCTGTTGGGTGGGACACGGCGAGGCGCCGGCCATCAGACGACAAACTGCCTCATACAAATAGATACGGGATTGGGCGTTCTATGGGAACAATTTCAAAAGTATTAAACAGTGATTGCATGTGAAAATAAGGCTCTGAGCTTACTGGTATATTCTTGACAATGCTGCGTAGAGAGTTCAAGTCGATTTGGAACTTTTCGAGCTCATCGCCCGGTACTTGATAGTAGCCATCATCCTCGATAGACATATGCTCTAGTTCCCACAAAGCGGTGCGCGTCTCCAGCAGCCAGTCACAGGTCAAAAGCTGGAATAACTGTAGCAGAAATCAGATTAGTTACAAGCTATCAAGAGTGTGGGACAAAAACACTGGGAACCGGGTGGTGCGACTGCGACTGATGTTGCTGGGAAACTGCACGAAGCTTGCACTGCAGTTGTATTGCCTTGCTCGAAACAGGGGACAGACAATGCGACTACAATGCACCTTCGTGTGACAGCTCTAGAGGAAATGCGGCATTTACGGCATGCACTCATTACATTAGACGCTTTCGTCTTACCAGTTCGATGCCCTTGGCATTGGTGATGAAATTGATGGTGAGACATTCCATCAGTTGATTGCTGGATTCATCGCACAACTGGTTGATCAAGCGTTTCAGACGTTTGTCCAAAGTATTTCCATTGTTCCTGCAAATGCAAAAGTTGTAAATCACATAAGGAAATTACTAAAATTCCTTAGAGGGGGAACTCACTTGAGCAACACCATCTTGGCGCGCAGCACAGCATGAAGGGCATGCGGCAACAGCTCGCTCTCGCTGTCGTTTTGAAGTTGTGGTGGCAACTGCTTGACACTATCGTATAGTTGCTCTGCCAGCGCATCCTCGCCCAGCAGCCAGTGTACAGCGATCTCTAGCACATTTGCCCACCACACCACATTCGTATCGCGATCATCCTCATCCGCTAAAAGTGTTTCCCGCAACAGTGAAGTATACTTGAGCACATTGCTGACAATGGTGCCGCAGTGTTCCGCTGTCTCACTGCCCGAGTTCGAGTTGTTGCTGCTGTTGTTGTTATTATTGTTGTTTGGTGCGGCTTTGTTGGACTTGTGGGAACCGGCGCCGACAAGACACTGCAGCGCCTTGTACAGCAGATGCTCGCGATATTGCTGTAAGCAAAAAAAATAGTTGAATAGGTAGTCTAGTTGATTTATTCCCTTATTTTGTGTAACGGGTAAAAATAACCCTTTGAAGTCGACCCATTTCTTAAACTCACCTTGATGGCATGTGCCGCCGGATCGCAGGGATTAACCAGGCGCGTAAAGAAGCCATCTTGCTCGCTGGCATTCAGATCGTAGTCGAACACATGAGCTGCACAATAGCCATAGCCATAGTTGGTGAATGCCCAGCGCAATTCCTGCGTCTGCTCCGCGGCCCGAGTGCGTCCACATTCCAAACGAGCTCGACTCATGTAGTAGCGAGCACAAAGTTTCTTCAGCAACTTGGGACAACTACGTTTCATCCTCAATGCGGCCATGACGTGTATGCTGATGATTTCACGTGGCGTGAGCAAACTATGCGCCACCTCGGCCATGTTGCTTGCATAAAGTGCCATCATAATGCCATTACGATCGCCGTTTTGAGTTCCAGTCAAGTTCAATTGATTCAGACGATTGAAAAGCAAAGCCAATTCTCGAGCGGAGGCCAGGGCGCTCTTGCGTCTTGTCGAGCTGCAGAATAGGCCGCCGGCACGATGGGAGAGGAAACGTCCCAGCCAAAGACGATGGAATAGAAAGCGTAGAAATTGCCAACAGGTCTGGGAATAACACTCGAGTCTAGTGGCCGGCAAACTTATGCCAAACATGTGCAGACAATTCAAGTAGGCGGCATTGGCTTGCGCAGCTTGACCCTTAGAAAAATGTGTCTCGGCCCGTTGTTTGTGCTGATAATATGCATCCGTTTGCGTGTCCAGCTGCGGATCTCCGTAGACCAAGAGCTTGATTAGACAGCCTAGCAAGAGCAGTGGATTCACGAGCCACAACCAGGAGCTCTGATGCCAACCATTATAATCCCGATCATCTGTAATACATTACGGTTTTAATTAGATGTAACAAATAGTAATAGTTCGAAGTCTACCATCTGTATCGTAGTTCAGAATGTTGCGCTGTTGATGCGCGCCCAAGTCGTCAACAAAGTCATCTCCAGCGTATTGTCCATGTTGTAGCAGCTGCTTGAATGGATTCACCGCAAGAATGGCGAACATAAACATGCAGATCACGAGACGCGAGTGCGTGCCCATTCCGCTCATCGAGCTGGGGACCACGAGCACATCGTCCTGGCTGCTGTTGCCACTGGTGCAGCTGGCCGTGGAGCCGCCATACGGCGACGGCGGCAACGAAATATCCGAATGCTCCGGCGACAACGATGGATCGGAGACGTCGCTGCGTGGAGGCGTAAGACCGGCATCCGTGTCGCAAGCCAGCGATTGCTGGCGACGCTTCTTCGAACCGGATGTGGAACTAACAATACCGCTGCTGCCCAACTGCAGCAGATCCTTAACTTTGGAGCCATCCCTGGCCATCAGCTCACGCTGCAATCGCTGCAACTCCGATTTTAATTCGTAGTTTTGACGCTGCAAATCCCGGATCTTGTCAATTGACTTGCGCAGCACCGCGGATTTGTTCAGCTTGGCGGCATCGCCGACGACGAGGTTCTTTAGCTCCGTAATCTTGTCATTGATGGAAGTGCGATAACGCCGCTCAATGGCATTGTGCGCCGAACGCTTCACCTCCTTCACCTTAGGCTGTACACGCTGTATGGGAATCTTGGCATTGACAGCGGGCTGCGGAGCTGGCGCTGGACTTGGTGTTGGTGCTAACTCCACAGCAACCGACTTGCGATTGCTCTTGGGACTGATCACAGTCGTTGGTGTTGCTGTGCTGCGCGGCGACTGCAAGAGATTGGGTTGCTCCACAACAAAATTTTGCTCTGGTGCCATAATAAAATACGACTTCTTGTCTCGATATGGCTGCCACTTCTTCTCTGCCGCATGCTGCGACTTCTTGGGTGCAGTTGGTGTAGTTCCAGTTGTAGTTGTTACGGCTGCTTGATGCGGTGGTGATGGCGACTCAATGGGCACCTGATAGACGAAGCCATTGTTAGCAGGGGACGCAAAAAGAATTGCGGTTGTGGGCTGTTGTTGCTGCGGCTGCTGTTGTTGTTGTTGCTGCTGGGGTGATGTCTGACTGATGTCCATGTGGTGTATGGTCATGGTGGGCTGTGGTTGCGGCTTAAGCAGCTGCGGCAACGCTTGCGGACTATAGCTGGCATTGGGCGAAGCCATCGGACCAGCCGTCTTGTACAATGGAGGAGAATCGTAGAGCTGCGGCTGCTGCAGTAGTAGTTCGTCCTTGATATGAAGAGGCGACGTGTGCTCGCTCTTCACATGATGCTGTTGTTGTTGCTGCTGCACGGGCAGCGAGGGCGAAAGCTGCGGCTGCACCGGCGAATGCTGTGGCAAGTCCATGCCACAGTCGAGCAGCGGTGGCGCCACATTCATGTCCAGATTGATTTCATCGGCCAACTGAGATGGATCTAGGTCCATGTCGGTAAAAAAATTGTTCAACATGTCCGATGGTATCATCTCCTTAATGATGTTAAGTGCATCCTCCTCCTCCTTCATCAGCTCCAGGGAGCTTCTCATGTAGAATTCTAGATCCTGATCACTATTCATGTTCATCTTCTATTCAAGCGCTGACGTGTTTGTTTACATTAATTTCGTGTTCTGCTGATAAACAAAAATAAGCATATCTGTTAAATAGTCAACTACTTGCAAATACCTCCTACGCCCCTCGCCCTATAGGGTATCCGACCCATGCTGTAATCGAAGCGGCGCAATAACAAAGCCAACCACAACAAAAACAACACAACAATAATAAAGACACACACACGCTACACACTCTTACACGACACTCATACAAATGTACACGCAAGTAAACATGCAAAAGTTGATCGACCAATCAGAATGCGCGCCAAGAATCATACGATGTTTTGAGACAACAACAGCGTTGTCAGCGCCGCTTTTTCCTAGTAAAAGCTACCACTTAATTATGACGAACATGTGTCACTTAAGAGTCTAAACGACTCAAACTATTTACGTTATTAAACTGCCTTTTTATACACATAAACTTGAAAAATCACAAACCTTTACAATAAGCACTATGTTTGCTGTTTATGAAACCTATTCCGGTTTACTGTTGGCCATGATTATAGTTGCGGGCACTGTTTCTTACACAGTTAATGCACTAATTAGTTGACATGCTTATTCTGCACATTGTCAGTTTTTGGAAGCTTGTTTTCCAAAGGATTATCAACAAATTTTTATGGTTTTGCCGTTGACAAAACAGTTCACGTTTTAACGAAATTATAGACTCTGATGTGAAATCAACACAACGTGACCGTAATTGTCCATTAAAGAAAAATGTCCATTAAAGAAATACCAGAAAAACTCTTTTGGCGCAACTTTTTGATAAGATTTTGTTTGCTTCGGCTTTAAAAACATTTACAAATACTTCGTATCGAGTTTCAAGCGTTATTTCATTTGATAACACTTAAAACTAAAGTACGTAATAATTAAATTGTACAACTGTAAACGATTAACGTCTTTTTGCAATAGCTTAAAATGTATATTCCAAAACACTTTTTGCATTTTAATACCAGCAAGTCTACATAATACACCATTGTTGGTCACATTACCGCGAAAAGTGTGCATAGTGTAACCACCCTTGCACAACATGAAAAATACAAGTTTGATAGCTAGGTAATTTATCGAAATAATAAAAGCAACTCTGTAGCGGAGCAATTGAACTCGAAAAATTGTACAACACTAGCTATAGCTGCCATGTTTCACTTCCTGTGCTTGCGAACAAAATAGAATCGCCAAGAAAACCCTGCGAGTGAGTGTTTTAACATCACACTCGAAAATAACATCAAAGTGGTAGTGGAAAGAGTGCCACAACTCGAACCGCACTTATACCAACACCAAATCAACAAATTAACGTGTAGCAGCCAAAAATTCAAGTCAAGAAAAACAAAGTTGCGACAACAACTACTAAGCTAAACTATCGTCGTCAGGCCCAAAAGCAAAACGAAAACTTTGCCGCCGCAGGAAGAAGCAGCAGAGGGTACTTTATTTTTTCTTGCCTTTATTTTTGGAAGCGCGTGCGTGTGTGTTAGGTGTTTGTGCGCGTTTTGAGGAAATAAGAACAACGAAACGCTAGCTAGAAAGGATGGCAGACTCAGAAAAACAGCAGCAGCAGCTACCCATTGAACAGCAACAACCGCTGGCCCAGGAAGAACTGCAGGATGATGGTCAGCAAGCGCAGGGCAAGCCAGCGCCGCCACCAAAGGAAATCATTGGTAAGCATCGAAATCAATTTGCATTTTCATTCATGCAAACACATGGCGGCGAGTGGTGTGTGTGCTACCAAAATAGCAATAGAAAGGAATGATGAAAGGCAACGGCGGCGTGCTGCTTATATACTACATACAGACATACTTATGTATGTATATGAAAAATATGCGTGAGTGTGTGTGCGGGTCTTAAAATATACGCGCGACGCCATTTTGTATGCGGCACCTTCATACATACATACAATTTCACACGTTCGCCGGCCGCATGAGAAAAGCGGGCACAAGCAACGAAATGAAAATTCTACATTTTGCCGGTGGCGGCGCAAGCCACCACCCCCACTATGCTCCCTTTGCCCCATCAAGCGAACAAATGTTGGCAACCCAATTCGTTAGCCGCCAACGTCGTTTGCGTTTGTTCTCTCAATCTCTCTCTCTCCCAATTCCATGAGCGCCGCTCTCGCAAAAAGAGAGTAAAATTGATTTGATTTGCATGTGTATGCGTGCGTGAGTGTGTGTGTCTTCATTGTTTTGGTAACTTTATTTGTATACACTGCTGCTGAGAAGCAAACACAACTTCGACATGTGCTGAGTGCTATAACCAAAATAATGCCATCTGAAATATTATATGCTCCCGTATGAACGGGCAATGTGTTTTGCAATTGTAATATGTAATACAAAATACTAAAAAAAAATATTAATTTCGCTTTTAAATTTGACAGAGCTTTTTTAGGATATTTTTAATTTTCAAAAATTCATTCAAATTTTTAAGTTTCAAATTGTGCTTATCGATTACAAATGTTTGTGATTCGGCTCTAACCTCACTCACAATGTTCATTAATTACAATTATTATTAGAAAAGTTGATAGTCGTGTTTGGGCAATATTGTTTACAAAAACATATATTTTTATAGTCTCATATACGAAGGTATATTCTTCAAACTATGCATAAATTTTATATTTGTTTTTTGTTTAATATTTTGAAAAATTATAATCTAATTTAAATATTAATTGCTTGTGCAGCCACTAAAGTCACCGGCACTGTTAAATGGTTCAACGTAAAGAGCGGCTATGGCTTCATCAATCGCAGCGACACCAAAGAGGACGTCTTCGTGCATCAGAGCGCCATTGCGCGCAACAATCCCAAGAAGGCGGTGCGTTCGGTGGGCGATGGCGAGCTTGTTGAATTCGATGTGGTCATTGGCGAGAAGGGCAACGAGGCGGCCAATGTCACTGGCCCATCTGGTGAGCCGGTGCGTGGCAGTCAGTTTGCCGCCGACAAGCGTCGTAATTTCCGCCCCTGGATGAAGAAGAATCGCCGCAAGCTGCCTGGCGAGGGTGACAACGATGGCGATGAACTGGCGCCCCAACAACAGCAACAACAGCAGCAGCAACTGCCACTCGATGGCCAGCAGCAGCAACAGCAGCTGCAAGGCGGACCACGTCAACCGCGTCAGAACTATCGCCGTGGTCCCGGCGGCGGCGGCCCCGGTGGCCCACGCGGTGCTCCACGAGGCGGCCGTGGTCCAGGCGGACCACCTGGCGGTTCCGGACAGCGTCGCTTCAACAACTATTATCCACGTCACTTAGCGCGTGGCGTGCTCGGTGGCGGTGATGGCAGCGCTGAACCAGGTGTGCACGATCAGAATCCCGATGGTGTGCAGCGTGGTGATGGACAGCCACGTCGTGGTGGTGGCGGTGGTATCGGTGGTCCCCAGCGACGATTCTTCCGACGCAACGGACCACCTCCACGTCGTGATGGTGGCGAATACAGTGAGTATAGTTAAATTCATGTGTACATCTCGTTGATTGGCTAATCTTGATGTGTTGTTTCTTCTGCAGTTCAAGGCGGCCAAGGACCACCGCGTCAGCCGTTCCGTCCGCGTCGCCAGAATCGTAAACCCAATGGCGGTGGCATGGACCAGCAGCCACAGCAGGTAATGAACTAAAAGCCAAAAATAGAACAAATCAGACACCAACGATAACAAAACAACAAAAATCACAACAACAACAACATGAACTACTAGCAGCACAGCAACTACAACAACCACAACAACAACATCAATTATATTAATAACAACAACATGGCTTTCGGTGGCGGCAACTACAACAACAACAATTAACGGCAAATGCATTAAAAATGTGCTCATAATTAACAACTAATACACTCACACACACACACTTACACACCTAAACACAAAATACAATCGTATACTTAAGAGGCTTTGGTTCTTAACATTTCCTTAACATGCATGTAACAGCGCGGCGCTGATTTAACATAGAATTAACTTAACTGTGGGATAACCGAATGCGAAAGCGAAATGCAACAACGAATTGTGTAAAATTTCCAAAATGCAATTGATTACACAGTTTTCGATTTTTATTTATAATTATTCTGTTTTATTTTCTTTATTTTATCCACTATTATTTCAATTATTGACCCTGCAACACAACTCCAACCATCCCCCCGTATTTTTCATCGAAACTCACACAGAACGGCGCTCAAGAGCTGCAAAATACAACAACAGAAAGCACCGCATAGAATAACATTATGTAAAAACAAAACAAACATCAGCAACAACGACGACAGCAACATCTGCAACAACATCGCCAAGAACATCAACCACAACAAGATCAGCGGCGGATGGTAAACAACAACAAGAGTTGCAGATGAGGAAGGAAGAAAGTGAAATTTGTAAATGGGGCCGCCGTGTTGATTTTGGTTTTTATCTGGGACAAAAGCGACAGCAAAACCAATGTGTAAAATGTAAAGATAAAGGTTGAAAGAAATTCAGAGAGAAAAGTGAGAGAGAAAGAATGCATAAATTTCAATTGTATTATATTTAAGTGTCAGCAAACCAAAATAATCAACTTCAATGCAGACGAAACTAAGCAAAGAATATCTATATACACAAAATATATTTATTATTATGATTATTCACATATTTATAGAATGCAATTGTTTGGAAATTTATTTAATTGCAATTTTACACGCAAGTTTTGTTGTACGTTTTTGTCAGTCTTCAATTAAAACTTAAGATGTTCACATAACCTCACATAAAATATGATTTCAATTACGATACACACATGCATAAACACATTCAGACATATAAACACTCACACATACACATGTATACACACTATCGGAAGCTACATCTACAATTCGGAAGCTCCAGAGCAAAAGAAATAAGAGGCGAAAATAACGCAAGAAAGCCCCACAAATGTAAGCGAACATCAAGCAAAAACAAAAAAAAAAGAAAAAGCAAATGAGAGAAACAACTTGTAATTCACAGCAAAATGCAAAGAAAAGTATATACAAAATGCAAAAAAAAGCAACAAAGAAAAACGTTTAAAAAGAGAAAAACTAAAAAAAATATATTGGAAAAAATAAAAAAATTGAAAAACATTAAAACGCATTTAACAATTATTTCATATTTTTTGAGTACGTATTAAGTGGGTGAATGAAGCTGAAAAGCCATTTTATATTTCACGGTAATTGAAATAAGCGATTTTTATTAAATATGGAGGAAATAAAGTCTAGTTAAAGTAATATTTAGAAATAAAATGATTATATTTAGATTGCAGAGAATACAATTATGGGAAGCTGTCAATATTAGTCAAATAATAGCTGAAATTGTATAATGAGTCTAGTTCATTTTAATGTATTTTAGCTTAAAACTTTAAACTTAATGTTAATTACGAGCTACAATTACAAATTGGTTGTGAGCGATGTCACCGTCGAGATATTCAAGCGTTCCAATCTCCCCAGGACCAATAGCTCATCGATAGAGCGCTTCGCGTAAACCTTTTGTTCCTCGCTCAGCTTGAGAAATGCATGTGCCCAAGCCCTGCCATAGCTTTCTGCTTCAGATATCGCCGAGGCATCAATGTGCATTGAGTGAGCAGAGTTTGGCTTAATTGTCTCCTTACTGAAGTGCTGAGAATGCTCCTCCGTCAGCTGGTCAAGTTCAATGGGCTGCACCTCGGTTATTTCCGGTGTCCAGGAGTCCTCTTCGGAGAAGAGTTTCAATAGCGGTCGCTCACTGGTTGTCAACGACACCTCCGGCGAATCAAGTTGTTCAATCTAAGGAACGCAATTGAAGGTTAACTATAGTAGTAGCATATTAGAAATACACTTACGCTCTCTTCGATGGGATGTGTCAAGCTGTGCATATCCACATAGTTATCTTCCTCCTCCTCCTCCTCTTGCTCCACATCGCTGAATGTATCCGTTTTCATATGATATAAGTCGTCGAATGAAGACCTTTGATTTTTGCTCTCTGTCATCTTCTTCGCCACCGGCAATCTTTGGATGTTAATGTGACTGCGCTGTGGCTGCTGTTCCCGCTTTTGTTGCTGTTGCTGCGGTTCTCCATTGTCACGGCCGTGCTGTTTAAGGTAGCGCACATGACATTTATGTATGCGCAGGTTGGAGGTGGTGCCTCCCGTGGATTGCATTACCCGCTTGCAGCCCGTGCAATAGTAACGCCACTTGAGCTTGCTGCCATCGGGTCGAGCGATTTCCCGGTATACGTTCCATACAGAACTGCGTTTGTACTTCTTCACTAGTCTGTACTGCCCTTGATGGATCTTAAGTAATATATCCAATTGGGATTCTGTGCATTTTGTCTCTTCTTCCTGAACATTTATAACAAACATTGCAGTGTTTTGCAGTTTTTATCAAAGCACAAAATCTATGTGACCGTATACGATCATGTATGACATGCCAAAAAATACCACGACTCTTGACAAAAATACTGAATACCAGGCTGAATGGTGTCATATGCATAATGGCAATGATAATCACCTACTACATTTTGTCGTTATTTTTTATTTAAAGATTTATTTAAACAAAGCAGTCATTATAAAGAATAACAGCATTGTCTTTTATTTTTTTGTGTTTCGCAAAAGTTCGAGTAGCGTTTTGCTGATGGATGTCAAGTTTTGCGATATATGTTTCATAACCAACAATTTTTGCTTCTCAATCTCCAATTTTTCTTCCTCAATCTGTACAATTCTCTCTGATTTGGGTGCGGTTGCGTCCGATACACAATTCGGTAAATAATTCTTTTTCTCCGGCATTTTCTTTACATTTTTTGGTGACTCCTCTTTTGTTTGCTCAATTATGTTTTCCTCCTCTTGCTCCACTTCTTCTTTAAGCTGCAAATCTTCTTGGGAAAGATCGAATTCCTGACTCCCAGCTTCGCTGTGGTCGAATTCAAAAAATGGCGAGGACTCTGCGTTGTCGAACATTATTTGTTCAAAATCTACTTTACCATGTAGAAAATATTGAACGCGTTTGAATTGACGCCAATTTGTTTCTTTTCCCGATGCTATTTTTTCCAATTCGATTCTGAAATTGAAAATAAATTTATGGGATTATGCACTTATAACTTTAAATTTAGTATATATAATATATTTAGCAGACTGACTTGTATTTCTTAGTGAGATTGTCCATTTTAAATTTAATTTCTCTATGTGTTACGCCGTATTCGCTCATTTCCGCAGCCATTTGTTTATGTACTTCCGTATTTTTCGTTTGCCGCGAATATCTTTGAGGTACTTCTCCCACAAGTCGATAAAGCGACTTGTCGATTTGGGTGTCCACAAAAAGCGACGACCGCTGGACTTTTTTTTTCTTTTTGGCGCCTGGAAATCTTGTAGTTCATCTTCAATTTGGGAGTCTTCTGCTTCGTCTTTTGTGGTTAGTTCTTCATCATCAGAGACCAGGTTAATATCTTGATAGATTCTCTTCTGGCTTGCGCTTGTAGGTGCTTTGCCTATCTGGTCACCAGGCCGACGAGACGAATCGTCCGAGAGCAATTGTAGAAGCGGTCGCATCGAGGATGACTTTTGTTCTTGCGTGGGACGCTCGGTTTGCTCCGGCTGCCACTGGAACAAAACATTACTTCAATATATGGAAATATATTTTATATATTCACCTCCGAATCATCGGGTTCCTCTTCCAGATCATCGCTGTATATGTCATCGTCATCGTATTCCTCGTTGTGTGCGCTTTGATTCTTGAATTTTGTTGCAATTGGACGCTTGCTAAGCTGTGGCGTTAGTTTCGGCTTTACCGCCAATCGCTGTCTTTTACTGACATTGTCAGGTTGGTAGGCTTGAGGATAAGAGTTTCCATTGGTTGTCCTCATTACTTACGACCTATTTTTATTATTTATTTATTTTTATTAGTTATAAAAACAATATTAAATTATGTTTACGTCCGCCTAGTATATCTAGAAACAGTGTGACAGTAACATGTAACTCAAAAAATACGGTTAAGTAACTAGCTAAAATAACTTTGTTTTTTTTGAGATTCTACATCTTATATTTGGTTTTGGACTATCTACTATTAATTTGTTTTAGTTAACAGTAAAAATACTTAAAAAAACAAAACATTTATTCATGCTATTAATAGCTATGTCGTTTTTGATTTATACCCTTTCTACTGCGGTTTAAAAATCGATACTTCGATAAGCTCGCTATCGAGCTGGAACTAGCATTAGTTCGATATATAAGGCGCCATGATATTAAAAATAAATTTTCGAATTCAAATTTTTCCAACGGTATTCTAAGATCGAATCAAAAGCCTTCGAAGTTAATTTAAAAGTAAGCAAACATTTTGTAATCTGTACAGTGTACACATATATAAAAAAATATATGATCTCAGAAGAAGAGGTGTAAAGAATGAACTGTAGAAGGGTTACAATAAATAGATAAATTGCCGAGATCTACAATTGTCAAATTCGCACGCATTTCAGCTAATCAACCAAAACGTCGACTACAGCTGGGAAAGAGAGCAAGAAACGAAAAAACGGACGACAACAATCAACGACAATTGCAGCACGATTTACAGTCTAATGGGAGCGATGCCATCTTTGTAGTGAATTGAAAATAAAATGAAGCAGAACCCCATCGGCTTACGTTTTGCAGCTACGGCCTCAAGTGTTGTCTGTCCGCGAACTGACGTCGACATGAAAGCCATCAGCTAAATTGTGCGTTGCCTGTGGGAGCATTTTAGCAACCGGTTTAGATCTTCTTGCAGTGTCTCGATTTAAGCCGGCTGCTAAATATTTGGCTCGTGCCACGACTACTTGGCACGCAGCTGCTGTGGCTGCTGCCCAAAAATTTTAACACTTAAATTGTCACTTAATCGCAAATTAAAGTTTATTGGAGGCCACAGGTGCAGTTTTGCATTGGCTTTGCGTACCCCGTATTTATGTTGGCGCGTGGTTCAATTGAGGAACCAGCTGCTGGTTCAACAGTTAAAGCTTGCGTTAATTGATGAACCAGCTGTGAGTTCACAAAGCTTTGAAATGAACGTTGTGAGTGAGTGTGTGTAAGCCTGCCTCTTTGTGTGTGTTTAACTCCTTGACTCAATTGCACAACCAAACTTAATTGTTTATTGCGGTTGTTGACGGTTTTTTGCGATCGTTTCTTTTGCTGTAGCCTTGGCAACATTTGTAGATTTGCTGTCAGTTATGGAAGGGGTGAAGAAAGGGGAGGGGCACTGGGAACAGCGACCATGACTTTGTGCAACTGGCGACATCGCAAAACTTGCAACTTGCAACTGGCAACTTGATTATGGCCCATGCATTAACTTCATTATGGCAATGGCGAGACCTTATTTGTTTGGCGCATAATTTAACTTAAAAACCCCGTACAAATGTCGCGTCATTGTTGCAACGACTGTTGGTTGCCTACGCTTTATGTGTACGTTGTTGCATGCAGCATGTTGATGATGGCCGGGCCCAAGCTCGACTCTGACGCTTGCTGCTGCTGCTGCTGATGTTGCTGCTGGCTGTTGGCGCTTGATTGCAGGTTGTCATGTGCAGACTGTTGTCTCGAGCTCCGTCTCGATCTGTGTCTCAGGTCGCATCCAAAGCTCCACTCGACTGACATGTTGTCTGCATCTTTCGCATGGGCATCCATGCCCCATGTCGCTCAATTGCATTTATGTTTGCCATGTCCCTTTTTGACGTGGGTCGCATGTATTTCTTGAGCTTTAACTTAACTGGTTTGTGGCGCTGTTTCCGTTTCGATTCTTTCTGGGAGTGCCATTCGATGTGTCGTGTCACGCTAGCTCACGTACACATCTCTAGTTGCATCCACATAGGATGAAAAACATAAGGTTGTTTATACAAGACGCCATAAGCCAATGTGGGAGTTGCACTTAGATAAGATGTATTTACATAAGTCTTACAAAAAATCTACAAAAATGTGGCACATCAGAACTGTTCCCTAGCCATCTAAAGTAGCATAAATCTTGCTTCGCATTTGACGACGTAGATGTCTTGGAACAGTTTCGTCCTAAGAACACCTTTGCTACCACTCTTCCCTTACTCGAGGTCGGGATCATTAAACTTTCTTGTGATTAGTTTTGTAGGAACACATCTCTTACCAAAGTGTCACTGAGCTTTGCACTAGGAACACATCTGATACTTGCTAGCGAAACTCTTGCCTTGCCTGAACCTTGAGAACAGTTTAGCAGTAGGAACACCTCCGTTACCAGCCAGCGTATGTGCTATTAACTTTTGCCTTACACTCGCCTGAGAACACTAGGCTGTCCTGGAAACAGTTTTGAGCTAGGAACACATCTGTTACTACTGTCTTCTTTAATAGTGCTCACACATGCTTACATTCAAATCTGTGATGAGCTGTGACCTCAATGCAAGGCCAAAAGCTAGGAAGAGCCAGAGATAACTAATAAAGATTCCACTGAGCACAAAAATCACCTCACTGGCTGCTCAGATTGAACTCTGACGCTAATTTGATTTGACGAAAGACAATTTACGAGTCGTCTGCGATGGGTTGAGGCTTATCTGGGCGGCTTGTGTGCGCTTCTAACAGCAATTCGGGGCCATCAAATTAATTACATGTGTATGTATGAACGAACGAGTGAGAGAGAACAGTAGCTGTAAAAAGTTAATGAGTACAGAGAACGAACGCAGGCGAAATAAAAAAGCAATGGCAACAGCAACAACCAGAAGTCAAAACAAAAACAAAGAACGGAAAACGAAGAACGCATCGTGATCGAAAAGCGCGTTTGTTTTGATTATGTGACAAACAAAAGCAGAAGCACAAGAGGAAGAAAACGAGTAAAAGAAATGGAATAAAAAATAAATAAAATGAACGAACGAAAAAACCAAGCCGACGGCTTTTAATTTAAAAAAGTTGCTTGCAAAGCAGCATAAAACGTGCAGCGCGCGAGCGAGAGAGCTCACGAGGCTGCAGAGTAAGCGATGGAGCGGGAGTGAGAGCGAGATCAGAAGCAGCGGCAGCAGCAGATCGAGCAGGCAAACAAGCATTTGCCACTCAAACAAACCAGTTTTGCACTCCCACACATACAAAAAATCTAAACACACCAACACGACAACTGAGAGCACTAAAGAGAGCCTCTTTTTGTGCTTGCCTGTGTGAGTGTGTGGAAGCTCACGCGTTCAATGTTTGAAGCCAAGCTCCGTTCCAGGTTCAGTTGCCGTTTAAGGCTCGTTCGCTCTAGACGTGTGTGTGTGTCGTGGCATTTCTCTGTGCGTCTTGTCTTCTATGTCTTGAAGTTGCAACAAATGAAGAGCTTTTCATCTGTTGAACACTAAGTTTTAATCGGTTGCCCATTAAAAGGGAACTCTTCCATAAAAGTCTCGGTGCAGTGTCCTCAAAAAAGTGAACAACCTCTAAAAATTGCCTATCAACTGTGCAACAACTGATCGAAATAATAAATCGAAAAGTTGTCAAAGTGAATTTGTGTGCAAAGAAAGTTTTGCTGATTGGAAAAAAAAAACAAAAGTACCGTAAAAGCTTTACGGGAATTACTATAGGTATGTAGAAGCACCACATACATATAAATAATAGCAAATAATGGGAACACTTTAATATGGGCATTTCCACAAAAAGGTCCACCGCGACCAAAAAATTAAAAGTTCTTGAAAATGATTTTTTCCAACATGGTTACATAAAGAAATATTCAAGTTTAATAAACTTGAAAGAATTTTGCATTTATCATTTATAGATTTCAAAATATTCGAATGCAAAGTCCCGCAAACGCACCTGTTGTGATTATGATGTTTGTAGGGCATATTTTGTTTTCATAACAACTTCTAAAATAAATGCGTTATGCTTTGTCTTTTGCTTTGTAAAATCATTTGAAGATTGCAAGAAACGAAAGAGAACGCAAAAAGTAACATGGGATCATCAATAACGGTAAAAATTTTGATTTGCTTTATCACTTATTTTAATGTCCCGTGCGCGACCGAAAAACAACATTTCTTATCAGTAAATCCAAATCACTTGCTCGAATTGCATCAAATTTTTTTGCAAACAGAGTTTATGCGCGCAGTAAATATATAAAAAAATTTGGAGAAAAAAAAATATTTGTATTTTTGGTGATCATTTAAAGTTTGTCCCGTGCGCGACCGTAAGTACACAACATAAGTACTAACTTATTCCTCTCTCTTATTTACACAATATGAATGATGGAGTAAGTTGGCAGCGTTGGCGCAAAATTAACAAGTAAGAAAGCTACAGTCGAGTGTGCTCGACTGTGAGATACCCGCTACCCATTTTGAAAAAGCAATATATTTTGCGATATTATTCTCAAAATATACCAAATATACTACAAAAATACTAAAAATATATACCAACTGGTATATATGGTATATCGATATAGTACCGCATTCAAAATATACCATAGACTGCACAATATACCAGATTGTCGGTCAAAGCAACTCAGACCCCTAGTAAGTAGGTGTATTTGCACATACAAAAGTATTTCTTTAATAACTTCCACAATTTTAGTCTGATCGCAACAAAATTTTTAGGAATCATAACTATTATAGTTATTATTCTATATACCAAAATACGCAACTCTAGCTATAAAATTACGGTTGTTATTCAATTTTGTTGATTTGCGGGGGCGGAAGTGGGCGTGGCAAAAATTTGAAACAAATCTGATCTGTGTGCAAACATAACAAATGCTGTCGAAAAAATTATAGCTCTATCTCTTATAGTCTCTGAGATCTAGGTGTTCATACGGACAGACACGCAGACGGACAGATCGTCTCGGCTGTTGACGCTGATCATGAATATATATACTTTATGGGGTCGGAGATGCCTCGTTCTACCTGTTACATACATTTCCTGTCGGCACAAAGTTATAATACCCTTCTACCCTATGGGTAGCGGGTATAAAAATAGTGGCGGTAAAAAATGTCCCGTGCGCGATGTCCCGTGCGAATTTACTTCAAATTGAATTAAAAAAAAAATTCAAGTCGTTTTTGAAAAAAATTATAACCTTCTTAAAGAGGCATCAATGCACAAAAATTTAAAATTAGTTGCATTAAAATATTGCCTCTGGATTCGCTGAAATTTGCGTTTGAATTGGTTGACCTCTTTAACCACTTCCGTTTTGTGTCCCGTGCGAATCACTTGACTTTTGCAATTATCTTCTGAATGAAAAAATACCCAACATCAATCTTTGCACCAATGAAAGAGCTAATAAAATGCTATACATTAAGCGTTTCTGTTGAAAAAAAAAACGTTTCCTTTTTACCGGGTTTTTACTTTGAACGCGTACGAATGTCCCGTGCGCGATTTTGGAAATGCCCATATGCACGTTACACAAGTTTGCTGAGGACAATGGGCCATTTTTAAGTGTACCACAAAACTGACCTCGACAACAAAATTAAGCAGAGCTGTTAATGACTTTTTACGTTGACCGTTGATGATTTTCACACAATCTAAAATCCATTGCAAAATTAAACAAATCTTTCACTTTGCATGCGAATGCAAAGATCGAAAGTAATTGTACAACTTTTAATGTTTGTGACGCTCGCATCCTTTTACTTATCGATTAATGTTGCCATTGATTGCAATTAATCGATAATTGGTTTCGTACTTTGTACCATTTATTATTGAACTGTAGCACGAGTATGAAACTGGGTTAAATTAATAAGTTAAGTCTCGACATGGCTTGGATTGGTTATTTTTTCCATTTTTGTTTGGCGTCATCTTTAAGATAGCGCTGCTGGGTTCGATCTCTGGGCCAGGGTATGGTTCGATTCGTGACTAGTTTGCGTGCTGGCCAAAACGAGTGGGCCGCTTTTGCTAACTGTGAAACCTTCGCTTGAACTTTTTGCCAAAAACAAAAAGAGTATGAAAAACAACGAAAAAATATAATGTTCAATTGATAAGTACGACTGTCAGGCTCGGTCATGTTGGTCTAATTTATTAACGCCTTGAAGTTTCCGCCTCTTGATTTTCACATTATTATTTTTTTTATTAATAAATAAAAATATACTCGGAAAACTATTCGAACCCACGCCCCACAAACCACTTCAATGCCAACCGCCAGCGCCCTCGTCAGTCGCATAATTCTCGGACTTAATTGATTACGGCAAGTCGAAGTCCGAGTGCAAAGCTATGCATATGGCCGACTCCATATTGTGGGTGGATCTATGTAGAAAATATGTTAAGTGCACGCCCACCAAGTTTCACCTTATGCATTAGCTCTGGTATCTAGCATAAATCTGTGCTTACGATAAAAGTTATGATTATTTTTACGAATGTTTTGTCTCTTACGTTTATCTTTTCGAAACGTGGTGACAAGTTCATATTGTGTTCTTTCCCAAACTTCTAGATTGTAAGCAAGCAATAAGTAGTATACGTTTTTTGAATAATGTGCACTTGAGTCGGGAAATATATGTATTTATGCAGTTTTCGATAATGTGTTTGCAAAGTATTTCCTGGAAATGTTTTCAAGTTGAATGAATGTTTGTTCGATAAAAACAAGTGATTAACTAAGTATTTGGTATTGTTTATTCGAACAAAACATGCACTATACTATATCGTTAAGAATTTCCGATGATTCAGGCATTTTTTCGAGTGCTTGTCATGTAGTTCAATCCTACTAAGAAATTGTACAATGAAAAAAGAGCGTTGCCTCGCTTGTCACTAAATTGACCCATTTCAGAGCTTAAGGCGATGCTGCAAAAAAGAAAAGAAATCAAGAAGAAGAGGAAAAACCAGACTGACGGCTCAGACAAAAGCCTAGAGAATTCCCCCTCAATAACATAGAATCTAACAGACGACCAGACCAGTTGCAAGTCGAGTGCATGTTGTACATGGCCCGAAACTGAAACTTCATTGGCATTTCTTGCCTTTCCTTGGCCGCCAACTTTTGGCGGCCACTGTCAAGCTCTGATCTTCAACTGCAGTTGCTGTAGCTGTTGCAGTTGCAGTTGCATTCGCGGTTGTCGAAGTCTGACCATTGCATTCTTATCTTAATATGCACACATTTCTTCGTGCTTCTGGGTCTTGTCTTGTCTTGTCTCGTGTCTTGTCTTCTTCTGCCGCTTACGTGCGTTGAATGATGCTGATGGAGACACAGAGAAGGAGAGAGAGAGGTGGAACGAGGTAGCGCTCATTAACGAGTCGCTTAACGGTACATATTGTTGCAGGTTATGTAATGCCCAAGTATAGTGTGATATGCTATCGTACAGTTCGGCAAGCTATGCCATGGTTTAACATGTACTCGATAAATTCATCGCTCTTCAACTCAACAGCGAAGCCGGAGTTGCAGTCAAAGTCGCAGTCGCAGTCGCAGTCGCAGTTCAAGTCGCAGTCGTTGCTCGTTCATTTGCTAATGACATAAATTGTCCACTCCGCTCAGACAGCGGCTATTGACGACTTAATTATGCTGATGAATGCATTTTCGCCAATGTTATGCAGCAAGTTGTGCCGACTATCAATTGAAATGTGCTGCAGCGCACGCACTTGGTCGATGACTGGTTTAGACTTGAAAATACCCTGTAATAAGTACTTAAAAAACCAAGAGTATTTAAAGAAAAAGTCCATGTAATTAGCTGTATAGGAAAAGAAAATTTCGCTATAAAACACGTCGTCAATTTTTTATTTATTTTTATGGGTTTTCAAAGATTTTGCCAACAAATTGAAAATAAATTAAAATGTGTTAAGTTGTGGACACGTTAGAATTTTAAGCTTTTATTAACTTTAAAAAAAAAAAGAAAATGTAAATGATAATATACCACTGACATTTTTCAAATATAATATAAAAACTGATAGCTGATAGATAATTATTTATTTTTTCAAAAAAATATAAATACTTAAATTTCTAAATATAAAGTATTATTTCATAATGATCTCTAGTTCACTGTCCTTCGAATAAAAGATACAGACTAAGCATTAAGTCGGTGTTTACTTGTATGACAAAAGCTAAACCGCAACTATCTCAAGATCTTAATTAGAAATATCTCTGCAGATTTATGGGCGCATATTCGTGCCAGTTTTCGGTTTAATATATCAGAGTTAGCTAACAGTAATCCTATTATTATTTTAGCATATGCAAAAAATAAAACCAAGTGACCTATATTTGTTAAATATTGGCGGATCGACCTTCCGAACGAGCTCATTAATAAGTATTATAGATCATTAACAATCCCACATGTCTATATACATATAGCACAGATGATAATAAATCTTGTATTTGCGGTTAAGTTTTCTGTGGAAATGTAAGGTACAACTTAATTATGATAGTTTTGTTTTTGGCAAAGAAAAGACTAATTAACATACATCATAAATTTTTCCGCTTTTTGCCACACGACACTAGAGGTAGCAATTAAAAAAGCATAAACTATTCACGGTCACTCTCACTCATATAAAATAATAATAATAATAGTCGACAACAACAACTAAAAAATGGCAAAAATAATTTCGGTTTGATTTAATGAGCCGCATCGCATTTATCATAATGTCAGAGATACTGTGTTTGGAGTTGAGTTTGTTGTTTTGCTATGTTTATCTATGGATTAATGTATTTTCGAGTTGACTGAACCCCTGGCTAGGAGATCCATCCACATTGCCTACGCTAACTCACATCGCTGTAATTAAGTAGCGCGTTTGAATTTGTATAAAATTAAAAACAAAAACAAAAAAAAAAAAAAAAACGAGAAATCTAAAAAAAGTGTTTTGAATATTCATGAGTTTTACTAGATCCGGTTTTCGTGTCTCTTGACTTTGAAAATACTTTTGACACGGATTTTGTTTTCGACCGGAAAGAGAAGCACGCGAGGGCTTTTGTGGGGCGTTACCAGTTACCATTTACCAGATGGGGGAACCCGTTGAACAAGTTCGAACGCAAATTAAACATAAACACACATTTTGTATTTGAAACAAAATGTAAGATTTGTGTTTTAGCCAATTAGAAAAACATTAAAAATCATCATTCGAAATCATCAATATGTTATCTAACAAGTCTACAAAGCAATTACTTCAAACATAATTTTCTTTCATTCACAAAACTACGAGAGTATTTAATAAATTCACAATACGATGCGATGCTTGAAATCTGTGTCAATTTTTTGTCAGCTTTTTGTTTTGTTTGCTTTTTTTTGCATTGTTTTTAAGCTTGACATTTGTCACACAGCTTTTTGATTTGTGAATGTCTTTACTTGTTTTCTCTATTTATAGCATTCGTAGCACATTTTTCCAAACTTTATTTTGGATGCGGCTTAGGCATGTCTATCTAAGCAAAAATAGAAAAAATAAGTTTTTCGGTTGTTGTTTTAATGATTTCGTACATTTGCTGGTTATTCAATGAGTCGCACATAGTGTAAGCACTTTTTTTTCGGGAACGTGGGATACAAAAGAGAAATTGATAGCTTGACTCTGTGCTTATATTAGGTTTCAATATATTAATGCTTGCATATCAGCATTTTATATACCATATTTCAACTGTATTCTATAAACAGATCCTGAGATATGCGAAAAGTAAGGCAAAGAATAATAAATGATCTCTTTGGCATCGTTTAACAGACTTGGCTCGATTTATATCAATTTGAAATGATATGTGCATCTAATGGGTGATATCTTCATTTCAAATGTGCGTTTCTCACATTACAGCGGAGAAATTTGCATAAAAAACAAATAATAAACAAAAAGGTGTTGATACACTCGACATTTCTGAGGAATTTCAACACACACCAAACGAAAAAGAAAAAAAATGTATCTGAAGTGAGTGTAGTACGTGTATCTATTGCTGAAAAGGTGTCAGTTGTGATTGCGCATTTGTGGCATGCAAATTGAAGAATTTCCAACGTGGGAAAACGAGTTCAACGTCATTTTGCAGCTAATGTTGTTGTTATTTTTTCCAATTTTTTTCTATATTTATTTTGTTTTTTTTTCTTGTGGCGAACGCCCCAAAATCAAGTCAAGCTGAAAAGCGTTAAAAGTTTAAACAAACAACGTTCGTTGAGGAAAATCGCTCACGCGTTGCATTTTGTGTGGCGACATGAAAAGAAAACCAGAGCAAATACAAGTACGAGTATGAGTACGGGTACGGGTATGAGTATGAATACGAGTACGAGTACGAGTACTTGTCGAGTGTACAGTTGGAGTGTACTCCCTGGTACCCACTTACCAAAACACAAAACGTACTCAGAGATACACGTATTCGTACTTGTATCGATTACAAGCAAAGCAAGCAACTTTGTGTCTGCATCTAAATCGAAGTTTGTTGCGGTTTTTGGTTTTGGTTTTCGGGCAAATTGTTGCAATTCTCTCCCCACAATGATTGGCAATTTCCATTGGCATTAGCTTCGATTTTTCTCTCCCCTCTATCGATCGCTTTAGTCCACACAGTTAATTGTGTACAATTATGCATTAATGAGTGCATCTGGCCAAGAGCACGAACTCAGGTTTGAGAATTCTTGCATGAAATGTTGCATGCACTCGCAAGATGAAGAGAAAGAGAGAGAGAAGGAGTCAAGTGGCAGTTGAGGAGATGATAGATTTTATACATGAACGGAAACTATTGGAAAATCGATAAATTTTCTAATTGCACGCCATGATCGCATGCTGAGATAAACGATGATGATCAGCAGAAGCATCGTGATTATCGTCTTGTACGTGGCATTAATAAAGTAAAAACAAAGTAATGTAAATAATAATAAATAATACAAGTAAAATAAATATAGCAGTAATAAAAATAAACATTGAATACTCTATAAATTTTTATTGAGTTTCGTGCATAAATCAATTCAATTGTTCTTGGCACAGTGGAAAACAAAGCCTAATGGCCCATTCTCAGCAATTTGGTATCTCTTACCCCACACACAGAGCGACCTTCTAGATCTGTGAGCTACCCACACACACACATACACAAATTGAGTCGTGGTGCGGGCATACCCGGTGGCATTAGTTGACTAGACAATTTGCACGTTGGCGACAGCGATTTGCATCTGATAATAAATTGTTGTAAGCCGTAAAGTGCACACTATTCAATATGCCATTTTGTCAATAAATTAATGATTTTGATTAATTTGCAATGCAGCACGAAACGATCATTAATTAACAGAGCAACAACACACAACAGCGCGGTATGCAATGCGTGGGGGCGTTTAATGGGGCATGCCTCACAATTGACATGGTATTTTTCGGCAGATAAAAGAATGCAGCTGAACAGCGGGAGAGAGAGACAAATGAGTGATATATATATTCTAGTAAGAACAAGTAATAAAACTCATTTTTGTAATTTGCGAGTGAAGGCGACCTGCTATATTTGATTGAAAACAATGTAGATGAATATCTAACCACCTGATCAACTAATTGAAATTTTAATACTCTAGCTATAGTGAATTGAAGGAATTTTATGCAGGAGTATGAAAATTCTTCTTATAAATGCTATAGTACTTAATGTATTAATATACCAAGTATGCATTTCGGTATATTTAAGCATTTTCCCACATGTTTCTGTATTATTTTTCGGTATACTAATACTGTATTTTGGAGTAATACCGCACTGTTTTGACTTTATTGAGAACAGGAATATCTCACAGTCAAAGACACTCGATTTCACCTTTCTATTATATACCTTATATTAAACCTAATTTAGAATAACATTATACAGAAGTATGAAGACTCTTCTTAAATCCGCTTTAGTACTCGCTTTTATAATATACCAAATATGCATTTCGGTATATTTCAGTATTGTTGCGGTATACTAACATGGTATATTTGAATAACAATACAGCGCAGGTTTGCTTTTATTGAGAGCAGATAGCGTATATCTCACCGTCAAGCCCACTCAACTTAAGCATTCTATGGGATACCTTCAATTAAAAACAATCTAGAAAAATATCTAACGTACCCAAACAACTATTTAAAATTTCCGCTGTCTAGCTATACTAACTTCTTAGATAAAGTCATTTTCATAGGCGGACAGACAGCCAGACGGATATTCTGCATATGTTAAATTGACAGAAAGACAATAGAGCAGGTCGTTTTCTTGACTTGGCTACCACTTTTGTGTTGTTAATGAGTCCAGAAACTAGTGTTGTTAAAGACGTTTGACTGATCTCCAAATGATCTCAAGCAAATCCTTCACTTAATGACCTTTAGCCTTAATTAAGCCACTCTGTGGTCATGTTGTAGTTATACAGCTCGTGAGTGCTCATTAAGTATTCAGCGACGCCCAATAGGAAATACTTGAAGCCAAACCGTATCATTGACCTTTACCAACATTTCTTGGCCTACAGCCCTGGGGCTAATATTTCATTGGGCCTAAATCAACAAATCGCAATTACCATACCCAAAACTTAAGATACAAAGTATTCGCCTAATTTCCTGACCTTCATTGGCTTTTGCAAAGAATAACATAATAAAATCAAAATTTGTTAACTGAATGCAAAAATCGTAAATGTCTTTTTGTTGCTTTAAGCCAAAAATTATTGGCCAAAAGTGCAAGTTGGCTAACGTTGACGTCAAGGTCTTTTCGTATTTCTATTGTTTTTTCTATTGGTTCGCCATAATACTCGATAATTGTAGGTATTGTAATTACTGTAATTAATATAATTATTGATATGAAAACACTTTTCGGTCTGTTTTGTTTTTTATTATTAACATTCACATTGAATGATAATTTGCGTCAGCTGCCTGTTTTAGATCTATCAACAGGTTTCAGTCTGACGTTGAAATTGCAATTGGAAATTGAAAATTGAGGTTGAAATTAAAAGTTGAAGCGTAAAGCTGAAGATCGATGCTGAAGATAGAACTTGAAGATCGAAGTTGACTATTAAAGTTTGCGACTTAAAGTTGATAATGGAATGGTTAAAAAACGAAGCAACAAATTTAAATGTTATGTGAGAATAGAAGATACATTTTGAATACTGAAGTTGACAATTAAAGTTTGGGGATTGAGGTTGAAGATGGAAGAATAAGAAGCGGTAAAAATATAAATTTAATGTAGTTGCAGATTAAAGTTAAAGATAAAAATATAAGCAATAATTCAATGTTGAAGTAGAAGACCGAAATAAATTTTAAAAGATAGTTTTTTTTTTAATATTGAAGTAGGTGATTAAAAATGCCGATTGAAGCTGAAGATTTGTACAAGTTGATAATTAAAGTTGGAGATTCAAATTGATGCGAGAATCGGAATGTTGAAGCGGAAAGAATGTATTGGATGTGGATATGGAAGATTAAAGTTGAAGTTATCAGATAGAATGGAGTTCAACATGAGAAATTGCAAATTAAAATTAGAAAGTATGTAAGTTTGTGAGTTTTATTAAATGCAAAATTGTAGTTTTCAATTTGAAGATACATTTATAATTTGCGTACTGTTTTATTCTTTTTATTCTAACTCCACTGCCTACAGGGTATCAGTCTGTCGAGTAACAACCACTTGATGTAGACTCTAAAGAATGTGGGCTTCACTTGGAGCACCACTCGAATCCTATTTTGTTGCCTTTTACTGACCAGATACGATATGAGAGTACGTGTATCTCAAGCCTACAGTTTCACATACGAGCACATAACATATTTAGTTAGATGCTTGAAAACGACTTTCAGCTGCCAGCTTATCAGGTTGGTCAATTAATGTCAGCTTCGATTTCAATTTGAGCAGATAATACTTACGTCTGGCATTTTAGTTATACGATATTTTATACTTTTTGTATGGCAGTCGCTGTTGTTGTTGTTGCTGTATATTTGCTGCCTAATGTGCCGCAATTACGTACATCGATTGGCATTTAATTAAAACAAATATTCACACAGTTCCCCGCATCTGTCGGTCTGTCGGATAGCATTCATTGAGATGTGGACAATGCACAGTGGAAATTACTGAATGAACAAATGATAAAAGCATTGTCATTGAGAATATAAAAAAGTTGATAAAGAGTTGAAGAGTCAGTCGGAAATTATTTAAATGAGAATTTTTCATTATTTATTGATCGTAAATACTCTATAAAAATAATGAACAAAATGTATATCTTCAAGGATATTTTTAAAATGATCGTAAATACTCGTTAAAAATAATGAATAAAAAATATATCTTCAAGACTGATTAAGACATTAACAAATTTGATTTTCAATTAATCTGGTATTTACTGAATTGTTAAAAGTATATTTAAAGAATTTTACCAATGATTACTTTCGCTAAAGCAACGTTTGGTATTTCCGTTTTATCATTCGTTGTTCCACTGTGCATCCTATGCCATATAAGATAGCCGATAGACGTTGAAGTCGGACGGGTCTTATCTTCACGATAGCGTGGATTTGACAGGTTTAGGTTTTAATTTTTCGCCGTCTTGAGTCGCGCTTGATGCTTACGAGTCTTTCATATGGCATTGTTTTTGCTTTTGTTTTAATCTGGCTAAGATTTGCATTTCTGTCCACGCAAATGATTTATGCGCTTCGTGTCTATTTGTTGTTGTTGTTGTTACTGTTATTGTCGCCGCTATCATCGTCATCAAGATGGATTTTCATTATACATACGGTGTGTATATATGTCTCTACTCCCATAGCATCTCCAACCCCTTTTTTTTGTGTTTCTTTGAAACGGCAGCTTATTTGCCTTTCAATCAAAATCTGAGTCGAGCCAAGTCGAATCGAGTCGAGTTGAGTTGAATTGAGTTGAGCCAAGTCGTGAACTGAACTGAGCAAAAAGGTTTACATTTTGCAGCATTTTCAAGTGCTACTTGAATCGGTCGCTGGCAATACGCAAATAACGCAGCTAATAACCAGTTAACAAAGGCTCTCAAGGCCTCAGCTCTCGGAAGTTTCATGTCTATGGGGCAGTTCCTAAGTCAAGTGTATGACAGCTGTAATATAGATAACATACATACATCTGAAAGAAGTCGAACTGGATAGAATTGACATAGGCTTAACAAGTTATTTATTTTGTAAAGCGTGCTTATAAAATATGCATGAAAAAAGCGATTGAAAAACATTGAATCAAGCTTTTAAAAATAATAATACTAGCAAATGAAGAATAAGGAAAATAAATATTTAAAATTTAATAAAATTATTTTTTGTAAATAAATTAATTAATATATTTTGATTTTTTAAAAACATTAAATTTCCCAACAAGTTTTTGAATATTGAAAGTGATGTTGAGAACATATTAAGTTAGGAAAGAAAAAAACCAATACGAAAATAGTAATAAAAAATACAATTTAAAAAGAAGTTCATCAAAATAATAATACTAAAAATAATATGTACATTTTTGTTTTTTTCAATTTTGTTCAATATTAGGATTATAATATTAAGTTACATTTTTAGACTTATGTTTAAAACGATGCTGTGAACAAATTATGTGAGAACACCACGAAAGATAGAAGATAGAAGAAGCTAATAAAAATACGTCAAGAATAAAAAGACAACCTATCGCGATTGAAAGACATTGAAGAAAGAGTATTAAATATAATAATCATTCAACTTTGGCTGGAAAGAAAAATAATTATAATGAGTCCCTCCATTTTTTTGATTATTACACCAAATCAAACTTTCAGACTTCGTCTCTAAATGTTTCAAATGATGCTGTGAACAAATTATGTGAGGAAAACTCCACGAAAGAAGATAGCTATCAGGAGGCTATTAAACATACGACAAGTATAAAAAACTAATAAAAACCTAACCTCTCGTTCACCCTTTTTCCCTCAGTGCGGTATAAAACGCACATTTAATGGGATGTGGTCAGAGAGATCAATGCGAAGCAAGGCTTGTCTTGGGGTCAACTTAACTTAATCTCCGCTTGTATCACGAAATGAAACACAAGCAAGCAAGCAACAACAACAACAACAACATCCTTATGGTAGAGTTACTCCTTTAATAATATTATTATTATGATGTATTTTCATGAGTTTTGACACAAAACAAGACAAACAAATTATTTTTAATTGCTACAAGAGCCGCACACTTCCACAGCCAGCGGCCAGATGGAAAGTGTGAAAAACTGGATGAGCTCTGCGTTGATGCTCGATGCTGAATGTTGAACTGGTATAAATAATAGAAATGTTGTGGCAAGAGAGCCAGCCCGCAACCGAAACCAAATCCACAAAAACCGAAGATCGGCCAACGAAGATTGGAGAAAACACAACGCGGGCTGCTGTTGTCAAATGGCAAACATTTGCCAGAACATGCGGTGAAAACCGCATTGATATAGTAGATCGTGTATGTCTGTGCGTGTGTATGTGTGTGTGTTTGGTTGGTGTGCACAACAAACACCACATGTGGTCCATGAAGAAAAGAGCGGGCGGAGGAGCGAAGGAGTGTTGGGTAAAGCCAGACGATGATCGTTTGCTACTTAAGCCATGGCTAGAGTCGGCATAAAGCCTGCTTTAACTCAAGTGCTGTAATGTTAACCCGTCAGAGAGCCAGAGAAGAGATACTTACTTATGGCCAGATGAGTAATGCGTGTTATGACTTCAGCCAGATTGGCATTAGGCATTAGGAAGCGACTGTGGCCAAAGAAAGTTAGGATCAAGCAACTTGAATTTACATCAAAAGTAAATTCGATAAGCTCAAAAAGCTGGATAAAGTTCAGGAAACAATTTTATTGGATTGCCAGATTTATAATATGCATCTTAGAGCTGGGAAGATATTGAAATATTATTGTATTTGAATTTATTTAATTAATAAATTGTTTATTTCTATTTCTAATAAGGAGTAACCCAGCTTTTAATAGTCCTATAATGTTTGTATACAAAAATAACGAACCAAGTTAGAGTATAAAGACTTTCATAAAACTTGTTGAATATTAAACTTATGTTATGAACATAAGCAAATTACAGAACAACCTCAAACATGCGACACAGCTGCGGGAATAAAGAGAGAGATAGAGACATGTCGATAAGTCCAAGAGCAAGCAAAGTCCTCTTCAATTGGATGATGCCAAGGGAGGGGGGCGAGTTGAAAAGATTTATCAACAATGAGATTCGCTTTTGTTTGGACACACAGAGGCTGCTGTTTTACAAAGCAAAAAAAAAGAGTTAAAAGCAAGCAACAAAAAATACGTTGAAAAAAAAAAACATGAAAAGAGAATAGACTGCAAGACGTCTGAGGTTTTTGTTTCTTCTTTTACTGGGGGTTAGCCGAAGCGTTAAAGTCCCCCTTTAAGGTTTAACCTTGAGCCGGCTTTCTGTTGCCTGGAGTTTCTAATGAGTTATTTGCAGCAGTAAAGCGAGAGACATGCAAAGCCAACAAGTGTCAACATTAATTTAAAACAGTCTGCTGTTAATTTCCAATGCGAATGTCACATAAATTTGCCATATGCTCATATGCCGCATAATATGAATATGCATAACAGAAATGAGCACGAGTGCGAGAGTACCACATATAACACTATATCTTGGATCTTTAATATCTTCGTATATCTGGTTCCCTATTTGTATCTGTATCTGTATCTGCAAGCTGCGCATATTTGCCACACCCTCCGCGGCATACTTCGTTTATTTGTCTGTCAAGAAATATAAACAAAATATGCTGTTGACGCCTCGCGACCGATTCCGAAAAACATGAAGAAAGCTAAAGAAAACGATCTCTTAATACGCTTTGTTATTATTATTGTAGTAAAGTAGTAAAGACTTTTAAGACTTTAAAAATATGTAAAATCTTTAAAACGTTTTTGAGCTTCAAATTCTCTTAATTACTTTATACATCTTTCAATCCAAGCAATGTTAAATTGGATTTTAGAATATTTTTGATCTATTAAAAAACTAACAAAACCCTTAAGGAAGAGTATTCCACAAAACATGCTCGAAACGTAGCTGAAAATTAAAATTATTATTATTATTTTTTTTTTTCGCTTCGCTTCGGTTCGGTTCTTTTCAGTTTTATGGTGTCATTTGTTGTGTCTTCTTGGAGTTCATGCGCAGCATGCAAAATTTTTGTGTTGTTGATTGCTTTTGTTTTCCGCTTTGTTTTTTTTTTTTTTTTGTGTTTCTCGGCCAGTTTCGGCCATAACGTTGCCAGAGCAGACATATTTATTTATAGCATTGACTTATATCTTTAGTTTATTACTCGTTTGTGGCATAGTTCAATGAACATTTTGCACACTGAATTTTATGATGAGATCTTAATGTTCAGTACTGAAAGATTGTTGTACAAGCAAATTACTTTAGTTGACGCAATGAGAATGTCTTGAAAAGTGTTAGAATTCTACTCCTTTGTTTTTTTCTCAAATTCAATGCAATGTTCTGCTTGTGTTGAAAGAATAGCTAATGAATAAATATTTAATATATTCAAATAATCTATTTAAAAATACATATTTATAAATTTGAAAGGATAACTAATATTTTTAGTTGAAATAATCTAATTAAAAAAGCATTTACTAATCGAGAATGTTTATCTTGAATTTGGAACATATTTTTTTGCTTTAATTGCTTGAAAGTATTACTTTGTGTTTTCTTTTAACTACTAATTGCCTTTAAATCGCTGTTATCCAAGTTCACTTTGCACATTTACACTTTGATTTACTAAAGAATATAATAGTAAATATGCCTAATCGTCTTTATTATCTTGTTGGTCACTTTATGCTAGAGAGTAATATGTGACTTGCAGCTTGTCTGGCTTTCAATAAACCCATCATGATGCAGCCACAACAATAAATAAATGTCATGATATTATTTCTTGGAATTCTAACGTCTTCTATCCCCCCACATCAAGCCATACACTCGTATCAAATGTATGATGACTGCACCTGGTTGCATCTTCATCGCTTTGGACTGCATTAAGCTGGCTTCGGATTGAGTTCAATTTATGAGTTTGCGGTGCGCTTAAGATTGCATTTATGGGTTGAATCCTGTGCTTAAGCTTGAAATTAATGCGACAACTTGCCTCGCATCAGCTTGTCCCTTTGCTTGCCCCTTGGGTTGCACACATGTGCAGAAAAGTCTTTTGGATTTTAAATTCTGCTTAATGATTTTTATGAATTTATTGCCAGCGCAGCCGGCGCGTAAATTGCGCATGCGTTGCCCCCAATGAGGCTGAACGGAGGCTGCATGTGGCACGCATGGGGAGGAAGCGGAGGGACAGCGGGAGGGGACATTGACGACTGCCCACATCAGAAGGAAACCTTAAGCAACGCGATTGAAAGCAGGCGCGAAAACTTTGCTGCGCATCAAGGCAAAAACAGTTGAGTGTGTATTGAGTATCGTGTTGTTGTTGTTGCTGCTGCTTTTTGTGGCAGCCTTTTAAATTTTAAGTGGCTGCGCACTGTGAATGTGGATGTGGATGGGCATGCTGCATGCATATGGCGCATGTTGCAACGCCTACTAAATCATCCGGCAGCATGCCTCAATGTGTGCCTCCAGCTACATTTGTTTGCACAAAAAACAACAAGAGCAAATGTTGCTACCATACGCTGCACTTCCTGCTATATACTCTTATGTACTCACACTCCTATATAAATAGCATATACATATACAATAGTATATTCCCAATCTATGTGCAACTTTCAATTATTGAATGAATGAACAGCTTTGTGTACCACAAAAGCAACATCGACAGCAACACTCAGTCAGAGCTCAAGGCTGAGTCAACAAATGGATTTTAATAGCCGAAGAACTTGCTGACATAGATCCCAGCACTGTCTTCGAGCTTTAGACATGTGTATTACAATTTTATTAGCGCAATACTTTTTTTTATAACTACTTATGTATATAGTTGGGAGGAGCGTGTTTGCCTAGCCATAAAAACGGTTGTGCTCCAGGAAACGCAAGATATATACTTTAAATTATGATACTTCAATAGGTGGATTATTAGATAGAACCTGGTTTCAACAAAAAGCTTATATCTACAATTAAAAAAATAATATTCATAGCTATTGAATAGTAAATGGAATGCTAATGGAAACAATAATTCGTTTAACATCTTACTTATTCATATTTTATTACCACAATAATTATTGAAAATTGTTCAAGACCAGATTTGAAAGCTAGCAATCAGTTACTTTTTTTTACAATCTATAAATTTTATTGTTATATACTGAATACTGTAAAAGAAATAATCATCGTCACTTCTATATAAATATATATTTTTTATAAATATTTAAATTATAGTTTAAAAGAGATAATCTCATTGATCGCTTCATTTAAAATATGTAATGTGGAGTACTCATTCGAATAATCGAGTTATGTCGATCACTCGTCAGTTACTTGTGGATAGTTAGTTATTTATTTGTTTGAAGTGGCAAGTGATATGCGTGTGATTGGAATTCATCGAATGCAAACTGACGCCTTTGCACTTGGTTGCCCCCTTGACAAGCGGCCAGACGTGATTCGAGTGGTTTCATCGCAGCTCCTCCTTCGTCTCCTACTTCTTGTCTTCTCTACTGCTCTGCTCAGCTCTTCTCTTCTCTTCTTTTCTGCTCAGCTGATCGAACGATTGAAGGCGTATCTGGTTTCGCCTTCGCTTTTCAACTGCAATCATTTTCACTTGAGTTCAGTTACAAAGCCAAAGTCGCGCTTGTCAATTTGCATCCACGACGGCTGTTCATATTGATAAAAACGACCGACAACAACATGGCGCTCTCCACAAATTTATGGCCCAGCGGCGATCATGGTCATTCACTTGTCTAGCGGTAGCCCACATAGACTAATATTTTTTTGTTTTTTTTTTGGTAGTCGCTATTTGTTAATCGAAACGCGTACAACATTTTAACACCATTCAATGTGAGCCCTTCATTTGCGGCTAGTGATGGTTGCGTGTTGTTTCACGATAATTATCGTAAGCTATAATAGAGATCGATAGTTTTACAACGGAAATTGAGATGGAACTAGCAATGATTGTTTAATTCTCTCCGACCGATAACTCAAACAAACAATACCCATTTATATGGAGTAATTGTTAATAGTCTCACCCACGCAATTAGATATGCCAGAGAGTCTTAATATGCAAATGAATTTGCACTTTGTGTGTAGACATTTTATTGTTTTCCTAAGGTCTCAAGATACTCATGTAAATTACATTAAGTGCTGAGGTGATTTAACTATTTTCTGCTTATGTAATTGCGCATTTTACACATGTTTTAACTATGTTGTTCAACTCTGTTTTTTGTTGTTGTTATTGCCTGACATGTCATGACCTTTGTTTTCACATTGTCTTAGGCCCCAATTGGAGCTGCTCAAGTAAAAACATAACAGCACATTTTGAACTCAATTTAGAAGGTAAAATACTCGAAAGTACTCGAAATGTTCTTGAAAAAGCTGTTGTGTAGGCAGATTTACTGTAAATTCTCAGGGTTACTCTCATTTTAAAGTGCAAAAAAGAGAATTGTAAAAAAGAGAAGATTGCGAGGTATTTACAGTGTATTCTTAAGAGTGGATTTTCTTTTAGTTGTACCATGTTTATGTTTTTTTGTATTAATTTATAGTATAATCAACATTATATTTCTTTTTCGTATCAATTAGCAAACATAAGCTAATTTCACGCGCCCAATTTCAACGAATATAGTTATCAACTTGAATTCTTTGCAAATTGGAATTGGAATTCCCTAAATGAGAAATCAAAATAGAAACAATCTACAGTTACACTCAGCTTTTTGCTGTCTGCGATAAATAATATCTTTAATCTATTCAGTTTTAACAATTTCTGTTGAAAATTCCGCGAACAATGATAGAACATCAATCAAAAAGGAAATTTCCAATAAGCTTCGAGCGCTTTGAAGGCCGTAAATCATAAGACCCAAACATGGCTTAGATCCGAAAACACCTTGCCATAAATCTCCGTGGATCATTAGGTGCAACTGAAAATTGAACTCGATCTTTGGCAACAGCAACATCGAGAGCTACAGGTTCTGCTTTTTGGCGCGCTTTCTGTTCGCCCAGCCGCTCCCCCCAAACTGAAAAACATTGTGCGACCTTCAAATGGCCGTCTCCACTTCACACGTACACACACACGCTCTCACATATGAGAGATCACGCCACTTGAGGCGGCGTTGCCAAGTTTCTGCTGGGGACTTGACGGAAATTTCATGTTGCCAAACGGATGAGCACGCAAGAGGTTCGATGTTTACGTTTTTTTACGTTTACCTGAAGGCGAAGGCGAAGGCGACTCCAAAACCGATCGGTAACATGTTTTATGCATCCGTGGCAATGGCAACAAAAACAACAACAAACAATTTATATATACACAAGTTTTGTACAATGTTAAAGAAGACAACGACAACAACAACAGCGAAATACTTTTAAAGGCAACTCGAAATGGCGAAGGTCGTTTAAAGGCAATGCACAGTTGATGTTTTTATAGACGTTACTTTTGCACTGATCGTATTCTCTTTACCCTATCGATACAAAGTGTTTCTTTATTACGAAAAGAACTTGGAATTCTTCTAAGATACTTCTTTTTTATACAGCTTAAAGCTCTCCAAAGCGCATTAAATTGTTAACGAGCTTTTACACTATGTAACAGAAAGTTTTTAAAGCATATATAATTATTTTTACAAAAATATACCAAATTTATTCTTTATTCAGATTGCCCAAAGCTATAGTTTGAATAATAGAACTTCATTGAATTCTTTCTAATCAGTATTTGATTTTAAAGTAAAATAAAACAGCTCTAAAAAGCGCATTAAATGAGTGAGCATAGAGTAAGTGTATACATTATTCGTTGAAGTTGATATTAGTTGGTGATTTTGCATACTTTAACTTGATGCTTATGTAGGTACGTATGGAACGGTACAGTAGTAGGTCGCTGAGATTTATTTGCGAAACTGAACGACGTTGATAAGAGTCGCCTAATTGCTTCTGTAGCGGACGTCAACACAGTTTTCGATTTTCAAAATGTTGTTTTTTTCTTTCGCTGGTTCCCATCATAAAGTCGCCGACTGGTTTCCTTTTTGGCAACACCACGCTCCGCTTATGTCAGTCAGTCAGTCAGTCTGCAAGTCAGACTGTTGTACATTGCAGTTGATCCGTGATTTTCTTTTTGCCATTTCGCATCGTAACGTAGTGTATAGTATGTGTGTAGATATTTTGATTTCAGTCGCTCTCAAGTTTCATTTGGGGAGTTGGCCGGACGCCTGGTTTCTACTTAAATCTTACATACTTGGTATGTGGGTCAAGCAGCGACACTTGGTCTCCATGGTGCATAATGTCTTGATGTATTACACACAGTGGCCCAATGGGATCTGGCAATATGGCAAGAGGTGTTATTATCCATTGTACATATTTATTATCGTCGTCGCAACCGAGAAAATATGAAATTATTGTGCCACATTACGAGTACATTTTTATACAAAATGATCGAGCTTCCTGCGTTGATTAATCAACTTTGCTGGGAAGCAGTTACTTTCGGTTGTAATCCTTCTTTTTTTTTTTGGAACAAGTGAGATAACTCTCGAATTTCATTTTGCTATATATACCCTTTGGTGTTATACTACATGCTTGTGACAACTGTTATACGTTTTTAACACAGCACAAAGCCTGCTCACTCAATATTTCATCCTATTAATATCGTGTCAATGTCTATTAAACTCTATAAAGCACAATTGATAGACAATTAAGTTTCAATCAAAATCCATGCCTCAAAGGCAAAATCTCAGTTCATATACACAATATACATATATTGCATACATTGTTTATGTTTACTCTCGCATTGCATAAGCACTTGAGAGCAAGGGAACGCAAAAGGGGGGGGTTATAAAATAAAAATAAAAAACTTTCTACAATTATTTTGAAAAGAATTGAACTTTTCTTCTACTGCTTCACGCGATTTACGCAACTTTCACGACTGCCAACAAAAAATGACCACAAACCACATGCAACAAATCCAACAACTACAACTACAACAAGCACAGCAACAACATCAACAATTTATGGCTGCAGCAGCCGCTTGCATCGAAATGAAAAGCTCCAATGGCTTGGCCCACGCAATATTATGCAGCAGCAACAACAACAACGGCTGGAACGAGTGAAAAACGAAACCCTTTAGGAAATTTGTATGAAATCTGGCAGCCGATGCATAAATCCGTTTAAAATCTGACTTTGCTGGCCACCAAAAGCAACAGCAACTGCACCTCCAAAACAACAGCAGCACCAACGCAGACCCTGGGGTTACAATTTTGGAGGCGCTGTTCAGGCACACGTTGCACATCGCTGCTGGAGCACAGTGGGCGTGAGCTATACAGTTTTCAATATTTTAAGCTTTTACCTAAAATGGAAAGTATTTCAAATTAAGAAGATGCATTCCATCTATGTAAATTTAGCACTAAACTGACAAGATTAAAATGTTGCCAACTAATGCAAAGCAATTAATGAGCTTCAAGCGTTGCCAACTACTGCAAAGAGTTAAGAAGCTTTGCACGTTGCCAACTGCTACAAAGTAGTTCAGGCTTTTCACAAAACTTAAAATATTGCCATAGGATTTGCTGCTAAAATTTGCACAAACTTTATTCAAATCGCGATTGTTTATGGAGCCCACTGTGCGCGTTGGATATATACATAAATCGAGGACAGAGCCTATCAGCATGGATCAGATCGCATCGTAGTGGCTGTATTAATGAGTTTAAACGCACGCCTTACACGAACTCTTGTAGAGAGCTTCGAGAGCTTTTTGCCAGAAGAGACTTGACTTGGCTAAGACAGAGATTAGGCCAACTATGGATCGTGGCATGGGGACGTCGCATCGTTTCGGCGTTGGCAGCACATCGCATATCAAAATGACACCATTGCGGCTGCTATCATAGCAATCGTTATACTATGTGTGGGATCGTGTTCACATTATGCATTGTATTATAGCCGCACATCTATGGGGGCGATCAGCAAGTGGCACACGTTCGAAAGGCCCTCGATCGTCTTGATTCTGGCTGTAAGTGCCCGGGTCTTTGATTAATGCTAGCCAATAAAACAGTCTACTTAATTATTCCGTCCATATTTTGTTTTTTTTTTTTTTTTGTATATTGTAAGTCGGATTAGGTAAATGCTATTAATCAACATGTTTAATATTTCGATTTTCTTTCGTCTTCTCCTTTTTAGCTTTCAATTTCTGAAAAATATCGCAACACCTACTTAACTAATGAATGAGTCTATATAGACAGGTGAGTTTTATACCTTTTATTTGCTACCATTCAACGTGTTCTATGTCATTGAACTTCCATTTTGGAGATCGCCACATGATCAAAGCAGAACTTTCTAACCAAAACCACATTAATGTCTTGAATTTTGTTTATCTTGATCGAGAGTATTAAGATATATTATTATCAATAACATTGGCGAGATGATATCAATCACCAATTTTATGGCTTTAGTTTTATATTTATTTCAACAAGTTCGCAACTCAACTTTCTAATACAAAACCCAACATTATCATATTTTATTGTCTGAGATAAATAATGCCATAGGTAGACTTTGTCTGCTAATCTTGTGTGGCGGAATTTTCCAAGCAATTTAAGAAATCTTTTGGAGTAGTATTTATGTGTCTGGGTTTCTTTTGCCAACTGACAGTTGACAGTGACAACAGTTTGAAAACCCCAAATTGGCCTCTGGCTAGCCTCACACACAATTTTCGCAGACAAACTCAATTTTGAGGCCAATTTTGTGGCTTGTATGCAAATTTGTGTTTAGCTTTTTAATTAACGTAGTAGACACACAGTTTCAACTCCTTTTGTGCACTTGTTCGAAATTCTCAGTAACTCTGTTGTCTGACGCCATATCGCAATATTGTAAATCTAATATTGAATCACGATTCGCTGTTATGTTTGTGTGTCGTAAAGCGTATTTCATACACAATTTACTTAATGTTTACTTATGCTAATCGAGCCCATTAATCAGACTTGTTAACAACTTGGCACACGAGCCAAGGGTTTTGATTTTGAATGGCCCAGCACAAAAGGCAAATACAACAATCGACAATCGAAAATCGTCTCGAACTCAACAATTCACCGATCAGCTAAAACTGATGGGGTTTTAAATCAGTGGAAAATACTCATAAATGCGTACAAATATCAGAGCAAATTGGAAATGCACCCAAATTGGTTTCCATAGATGATTTTGTGATTAATTGAAATATTTGTTGAAACAATTATAGAGCTTTAAAACTAACTGTAATCGGATTATGGATTAACTTAATCTACACATTTGGCTGACCATTAAGTAGTGTGTTGTAAGGCGAAGTTAAGTGCGATAAATTGAAGATTTCCATAGACAAGTGATTAATTCGAATACTTGATGAAATATGTTAATTAAAAATATCAGAATAATTAAAGTAAATAAGATCGCGATCAGTTCGTAATCTACGCTTTCGATCATTTACCTAGTTTTCCCCTTTGTCTTTCGATCACTTTTTCTACACATGTATGTGCCCTTCGATTCATCCGATATAGAGATTATGTTATCTGGAATTACAGCGAAGTTCAAACCAAATGTTCAGGTAGAGGGCACGTGCCAGCATCCAAAATCACAAGCGGTGAATTATAGTGCACAGCCATAAAAAGCAAAACAAAGAGTATATGAGACGAAAAATGCCATAGAAACGAAAGTTAAAAACGCATAAAGCTTCGGGGGGAAACACTACAATGGGCCACAAAAAGCCGACGACGCACTTTTCGCTTTTGAAACGAGGCAAGCGGAACGGAAACGCGAACGCAAACGCGTTCCGTGTTGCATTCGAGTTGGAATTGAGGAAAAGGGGAATAGACCCAAAGCTGTAGCTGTAGCTGATGAAATGTGCATGATTTTTACAATTTACACGTCCACCCCTCCCCTCCTCGACAATCACATTGCCCCCACCACGCAACCATCATCAGTTGGTGTTGTGAGCGCGTGCGCAGCTCACGGCTCGTTGAGCAGATGACTCTATGGGCTGGCAACACACTTAGGAAAGCGTACTGCGAGTGGAGGTAGAGTAAAAAGGTGTCGAAAGGGAAGACAAATATTACACATTTAATTATGACAAGTTGGACATGGCAGACGACGCCTTTTCACCGCCAACTCAAAAAAATAAACGAAATTTCATTAAAATTCGGACGAAATGTAGCTTAAAATTGTCGTGGGATGTTGTTTTACCCGGTAGGGAATTATAAATTAAGGTGAACAAACTATTGTATGTTTCAGTTGAAATTTAACTAGAAAATAACAAGAAAGCTACAGACAAGTGTGCTCGAATATGAGATACCTGCAGTAAAAAAGGTGGATCAGTGAGGTATTTTCGTTAAAATATACCGCATTAATATACCGGAACAATACTAAAACATATCCAAGGCTATAGTTGATATGACTGTGCGGTATTTTAGTTCAAATATACAACATTAATATACCGAAACAATGCTTAAACATACCAAAGACTTTATATATATATATCGATATAATACTACACTCAAAGAATACCATAGACTACAAAATATTCCAGATCTTCAAACCAAGGCTATATCTGCTCAACTGTTGATGCTAATGAAGAATACTTTATGGGGTAGGAGAGGTGTCATGCTGCCGACTGCCTACATATCCTTTCGACCCAGATCTATAATAGGTAGATAGATTTCTACCCTATGCATTGAGGGTATCAAAAAATATAAATAAATTTGCTACTCAAGTGTATTTAATACAAGACTATTGCACATCACATTTCTGTGATCAAACTCGCATATAACACACTGTGATCCTCTCGGATGTGGCGCTGCAAGCGCAGCAGCTTGCGATGCAACCTCAGATACGGTGGCATTAGGGCCGTCAGATTGGCCAGCAGTGATTCTCGAACCAATCTCACAGTGGTCAGCTCGTAGACATTATTGATGGCTATCACGCAGGTTTGCTCGCCGTCACGATTGTGTAGCAAAGCCAATTGTTCTTCGATTTTGTTCATACGCTGCTTGATCTCATCTTTTTCGGCAATTAAATCGCGTTCGCGGATCTTCTGATCAAATAGATATTCCATTACTTCTTCGGATATATTCGAACATTGTTGGGCGCGCGCCATTTTGCATGAACAGCCAGAAATTTAGCAGAATTTTGGTTTGATTTTTGATAACTAAAATTAATAAAATAAAGTAATTGATTTTATTTGAATGAAAATGCCAAGATGAATGTAGAAATTTTGTTGATAAAACACTTTTTAGATACAAATGTATCTCAACAAGTGCATCGACATAAATTTGTATCTTATTTTAATCACACCTCATATGATTGAGTGGTCTGCTGTCATATTTATTTATTCATTAAACCTGATGGCTTTAAATATAGTTTATTTAAGCCAAGACCTTAGATATTGAAGAGGAGGAGCTTGAAGCACTCAGTCAAGCGATCAGCAGCCGAGCCCAGACAATGGAAGTAAACAATGCGATGCTAATAATAATAATAAATTATCGACACCTTCAGTTTTTTTTTTCGGTAAGCACTCAACACACCCTCATTTTCCCCTTCCATCCTTTAAACGAATCTATTGATTTTGCTATTTAAACATAATATTCTACAAATGCCTCAGATTCAATGCCTTTTGCCGTCGATCGACTTCTATTGTCTGAGTTATTTTTTTTTTACTTAATTTTTACATAGTTTCTAACATAATTTTGATTTATGTAAATTTGCTTAATGACCTTTTGTTGTTGGCTTTTGTCATAACGCTAAATGGTCGCGCATAGTTTTTTTATAGTTATCTGATATTTTAGCCAAGTATTTTGTTTTGTTTTGTCAGCTTAGTAAGTAAATTAACAATATGCGAAGATTCAATGATGTGTGATATTTGTAGACGAAGTTCACAGATTTTTTAACAATTCATATTTGTTATAGCGATTCTAATGCATATATTTTGCAGGCTGTGAAATATCTTAAGAAAATTCCGAGCTATTGATAGTGCAGTCTATAAAACGTTTACAATAATGTATATCCAATTGGTTGTCACATATTTCAGACGATATTTGAGCTGCTGTCTGCAATAAATAAATAGCAATTTGCTACCTTAGACAAAAGTGATATCTTAAACTGTCTTAATTTATGGCTATATTTACCATATCTTATTTCAGTAGTGGTAATTTAATTTTCTCAATTGTTCGTTGAACTTTCGCAAGCGTATACGAATTCAATGGGATTTCTCGATAAATGGAAACAAGTTTTTTTTTTATGATGTTGTTTCTTTTATTGGGGAAGACCACACACAAGCACACTATCATAATTTTTGGGGGTCACTCTGCGAGCATTTAATCCTTTTCATTTTGGAAGGGGGCAATCAAATAACAAAGAGCATAAAAGGAAAAAGGGTGCGTTGCAATGGGACATACAACTTGATTTATATGTCAGGCATTTCATATGCCTCATATTTCTATGGCTTTCACTGTCGTCCATAAATTTGTGTGACTCGCAACACCCACAGTGAAGAGAGAAAAACACAAAAAAAAAAACACAGAAAAAACCGAGTGGAAATTAAGTTGAAATGAAGACATTAAACGAGTTAGCAGAGATGAAGAAAGGAAGCAGAAGAAGGCGCGCCAATTGAAATTTATGTAAATATGAATATTATTTCATTTTGGAACTTTTGTGGCTTCTGGATCAGAGAGCTCGTCATACCACAATTCCCCCAATTCGAATGTTGTTTTTCTTTTTGGCTGTGTCTGTTGTGCTGTGGCTTTGCAGCTTTTACTTTAGCCAAGTTTCTATTTACCTTTATGACTCTACGATTTTCGCTCCTAAAAAAGATCCTAAACCAACACACTCGGTGTGTGGTCCCGAGGCTTGGGCAATTCTTCGCAACAAATAAAAGCAACTTGTTTTCACACAACTTTTAACAACTACGAGTACAACAACATGCTACAAAAAACACAACAAAAAAAAAACTAAGAAAAAGAAACACACAACCCATTAAAGCAAGTACTCGTAAGTCCACAATGTCCATGTAAGAAAACATCTGCTTGACCGGTTAACCCGATGTCTGGTGTTATAAAAATTGTAGATCGTTCGAGTTTATTATATAAACAATTAATTAAAACCGTTTTAGAATTCAGTTGAATGAAACCCGTTTAGAAATGTCTGCTAGCTTAACAAGATCATCTACAATCTCTATCATCTCTCATAGATCCTTTCTCTTTGTCTGCTCAAAAACATTTATTGAAAATGTAGGCTGTTGATTCTTACACTTAAGCATGTCCAATATAATAGCACTAATTTGCACACAGTGTCCGTCATAACTAAACGCACGCTGTCAGCTGAAGGCTATTAAGAGCACCCAGACTGTCTGATCATTGCATAGGCTTTAATTTGACAACTGAAAAGCATGAAATGACACTACAGCTAGAGACAGAGACAGAGACAGAGCCGAGGCACTCATTAATCTGTCTAAATAAAGAACGATTCAACTGAATTAAAAAATGGTTTTGAGTGTTGTTCATTTTGTTTGTTTTTAATTCAGCGCAAAAGTTGTAAATTGATGGAGCTCCTAAAATGGCAAAAGTGCGATCTAAATTTTATGTTGCTTTCAAGAAACTTCTGTAACCGATTTGCGCGAGTTTCCATTTCCAATTCAATGTGCTTGCTATACTCTATACGCACAAATTGAATAGGGTATATCAAGCTGTAGATGTATTGAATGTAGACCTCTTTTTAAATGCTAATATACCTCTAAACTACATTGGTATACAGAGTATATTCAAGTAGAGCGCGCTTAGTTTGTGGTTTTTGGCATGCGGCGTGTTTGGAATATTTAATTTTTGGGTTTTCGAAGCTGAGATCATTAGGGCCACAGCAGGTGGAATTGTTAAATATAAATATTATGATGTTGCTGCTGTTGTTGTTGTTGCTTCATAAATTACGAATTGAAAGCATAGAGATTTGCATAAAGTCGAAGCAGGGCCCATTTATTTACAATGTTACAGTAGGAGCTGTTAAAACTTATTTATTTCATTGGCACGCATCGCATTTTATATAAAGGCAAATTGATAAATTAGTTAAACTACAATAAATTGTAATTTAATCGAAATCTGCGTAACGCAATTAATATGTAAATATCTATTTGTGGCTTCATGGGGGATCTCTTACATACTTTTCACAATGCTTTATTTCGTTTGCGGTATGCGGGATGTAAATTCGATAAAACTAATATAAGAATCGAATGGGATCAGAGAAAGTTATTTAAGACCAGCAAAGTTAGCAATACAGAATTTATGAAAGTACGTATTAATTCAAAGGATTAGGATCTGGAGTTTTTGATTAGATGGCCATAAATAAATAAATTGTTAATTGAAACTAAAAAATATAAAATACGGAAGGCAAAATCTCATCAGTAAATTGATTAAATATCGCCGAAATCCGTAAAAGCTAACATAGCTTTGGAGACCTTTACGGAAAGAGTAAGGGGCTAGATTAAAAATCGATAAGCAAAGGCTTTGATATGCCATTGAGCACATTTGAATTTATTGTGCATTGAATATCTTAACATATTTTTAAGCTAAACGAGGCGACGATCATTTTGCTCAGTCATTTGTATTGATATTATTAATATTTTCGACACTTGATTTGTTACCATTTCAAAAATATTTACACAATTCTCAAATGAAATATGTAATTTCAATTTAAATGAGTTGCCAAACGATGTCCGCGTGTGGTTTGTGGTTGGTTCCGCTGTAGATTTGAAAATTTCGAATATTTTTGAGCTCTTATCGCCCATAAATGACGCCATAAATTTCCAGGCTGTCTGAGCTTGAACCTGAGCATAAGGCGGGTCGCCGAATCATATTTAGCTTACTGATAAGTTGCTGCGATTAATATTTCGAAAACTTGCTCGACTTGGGCCTAACAGACCGTGAATTTATTTGGATATACCCTGTAAAACATAATATCTCATAGAAGATACTATCGATAAAGTTAAACTATCGATACTCGCTTTGACAGAACTTTACTTAAAAGTTAACTGTCGTTGCTGCTCTTGTGTATCCTATTAAAATGATCTAGCCCAACTGCAGGGTATCTTTCAGTGCAACGCCCTCATTTCTAATATACTTTATGGAATTTTCTATGCGTTTTTGTCATCATAATTTACTGCATGATGTTTATGCGTTTTTTAGTGGAAAGTCGCTTAGCATACATATTTTATGTTTTATTTTAATTGTTTGGAAATTAACTGTGCGACACCAAAGCATTTTAATTGTCGTCAACGAGCTTTAAATTTACGATTGTTTTTATTTTTTGTAAATACCCCGCACGCATAAATGTTGAAAAGAGTAGCATGGACATTTGATTAAATAAGTAGGTAAATTAACACATCCATAAGGATTTGGTTCACATTAGAATGCTTATATTGTCATTTAATAAAATTTGGTTTAAGTGGAGTATAAGTATTTTATCCATCCCTTTGAAATATCTAAAATTTCCCATTATGTTTTGATAAACTTCAATATTTTCTTGTATAATTCTATTTGAATCCTTTACAACATTTGTAAATAATAAAAGTCCATCTGCAGGGTATCTTTTTTGAGCATCTTCTTTTTAATTTGTACGTTCTACTTATTCAGTCAATATTTTTGTGCAGTCAATCGATGGGCACTCAGTCAAATGGACCAAATGCTTATTGTCATGTTCCATCTCGTACTTCCTTTATTGGCTTCAATTCTATTTTAAGGTCTTTTCAATTAGCAAATGTTGATTGGACGCCGCAGAGGGAAAGAGAAGGAGAAATCTGCACTATTCGCACTCGATCGTTTCAATAATTATTAATTTATTGACCAGGCTATAAAATTTTTAGTGCCCAGTGCAGACGTGCATACAATCCTAAAGTTTTAGATTTAAGATTATACGACTATAGATGCAATGAAATGGTCTTCCTGTCGTGAATTTAATAGTGTAAATATTTTATTTATTGCCATCGCATAGCCTCAAGAACCAACAATGAAAGTTATTCATTTGGAGTGTGTTTTAGTTGATTTCAAATTCCATAAATGCCTCAGCTGTGAAAGTGTGACCTATATAAATATATATGTTATTCCCTACGGCCATGAACACCTGGATAATATGATATGAGCACTTGAATTCAATATGGAATATAACTATGGGTTCAAAGACCCACAAATTTAATGTGCGATTATGTGTGTTATCTCGGGGTAATAATTCATTTTTGTTTCATATTTCGAACCAATCAAATATTTGCCTTCACTTTCCCTTACTTCTAACTGCAGACGGAAAGAAACCCTTTTGATATGTACGGTAGTCGAACATATTTATAACAAAAATTGACAAGTGAAAAACATAAAATACGCCGGAAGGGGCAGGATTTCAATTGGCTCTGCTCTCTCTTTTTTCACTCTCACTCATGTTTGTTTCTCTTTCTACTATTGGACCTAAATTTATGGGCACTTCCGTGCGTGCAAATGACTCAACCGCAAAAGGAAACTATCGATACAATCTACCTGGGCATTAGCATTACAATTGCCTTGCCCGAAGTAAAGCTGTAAATTACCAAGGTCTGTAAATGCAACAGGGCAACAGAGCTGCAGTCGTCTTCTGTCTTCAGTGCGACTGCTACCACAATTAGCATATTTGGTACCACACCAAAGATATCCCAGACAATGGCTTAGGTAGTCAATCCCTACTCGAGTATTGCTTTAGTCTAATGTCTTTTCATTTTGAGATTTGGTCTGTTGTGCATGCTCTAGCATAAACAAACACGGCATCGAACAACGAACCGATCCTCAAAGATCGTATTCTTGTTATTTTTCTTTTTTGAGTTCAGCACCAGCTGCGTATTCACGCGAGATCTGAAAGTCAAGGCTACTGTTGACGTTGGTCTGACTCTTCTCGAGTAGAACGTGGGCGAGACTGATCTTATTACACAGATCATAAAGGAATCACAAGTGTGTTTCCAATACTTCATTCACTTTTATGAAAACAAATGTCACAGTTCACGGTCCTATTCTTTAAGATTTCGAATAATTCAAGTAATGTTTTGTGTTGACGAAAGATGCAGCCTGTGCTATAAAGTTCTATAAAATTTCAAAATATTCAAATAAAATACGACAAACAATATAGACTGTAGTTTTTTCTAGTGAAGATCTCAGAATAAAATCACAATATGGTAGCAAAGATTTAGAATATGTTTTATAGACATTTTTAAAGAGTAAGAAACGTAGAATCCATTTTAAATATAATCAGTTTATTCGTTTTTACTTCTGTTCTTTACTTTCTAGTGGTAATTATTAACTGGAAGTTAAGAGATAGGCCATTTCCTCGAATTTGAACAAATTGTTAATTAAGTCTTAACTGCATGGTCTTTCCTAGCATATGATTTTCCAATGGTTTCGTGCTGCGATAAGATCGGTTGGTCAGTCATCGTCTGTCGGGTATATCACGTGCCCTTATGCGTCGCGACACTGATGTCAATTTGTTGGGCTACCAAATTAAAACTGTCGACTCGGTAAAGTTTTGTCCTTGTTCTGGGCACGTCCCTTGTAGCAAGTCCGTAGTCCGGACGTCGCGTCGTCTGTCAATCTGCCGAGTGTGGCGACGATCCCAAAGATTCTATCCAATGTTTTGGTTGTTCTTGTTGTTGTACTCGTAGTAGTAGTTGTTGCATGATATATGAGCAGCGCCCAGCCCTGCTGCTGCCGCTGCCACTGCAACCGCGCCCAGCCAAACTCGACACTAAGCCCCGCAGGCCCAAGCCCAGGTTGCCATTGCCTTTGTCGTTGTAGTTGTTGTTGTTGTTGCTCTCTGCGCAGGCTGAAGCCGGTTCTTAAAAACAAACATCTTCGTCGTCGACATCGTGGGCCGCACATCGCGCAGCGCAGCTCAACTCAACTCAACAACGCGTCGTGTCGCTTCGCTTTGCGTCGGCGTTTTGGGCCTTTTTGTTGCGCACGCTCATTCGTACAATTGCTCTCTTACTGGCTCCAGCTCTCTCGCTCTTTCTCTGTATATATTGTCCGCTCGCTCACTCGTTTGTTTGATAGCTCGCTCTCGCATTCACTCGCTCTTTGTTCGCTTTGTTATTTCCACGCTTATTCGCTTGGAGTACGAGTATCTTCTGCTGCATATACTGCATGGCCGCTCAGTTTGTTTTGACTCGCTGCGCGATTAACTTCGTTGTATCTCCACGTCGCGTGAATCGCTTTTCAGTATTGAACTCAAACATCGCAACTCCGGTTCCGTTTATAATTTATAATCCTTAACTCCAATGAAAAATTAAGACTTCTATTGTATTTTGTGCTGTGTGTATGTGTGTGTTTTATTATGTTAAAAGTGCTACAATGATTTTTTTTGCTATATGCAAAGTGATCCGGAATCAAGCTTATGAATAATACAAGTCCAACTCACTTGCAATCTATAGCTCTAAAGCTGAATGGAATAGCATTATCTATTTACACGCTACGTGACAATATATGAAGTAAGTTAGCGCGAAGAGCTCTTAACTTATAGTAATCAATTTTCTGTTAAACGGCAGACTAAGTCTGAGTTTCTAGTTAAGCTAAAAAGCTACGCTTTCACTAAGCCCATATCTATTTTGGTTATATAATATGCGAATCGAAAGGTTTATTGTGACTCATAAAATACAAAATATTTGGACACTGGTTATACCAGATTGTAAGCAAATTGATCAATCTAATATATGGATCTTTTGTTCTTTTCTTGCAGCATGTTAATTTTAAAATATGACAAAATGCAGCACCAGCTGTGGCTTCTAATACTATTCCTCTTAACCCTAGAGGGCCCTAGGAATACAAGGGCCCTGATGAGCACTTACCAAGCTCAGTCCAACTATGAACTATTGGAAAATGATTCGCGTTATATATCATATCAAGGTAAGTGTTGGATTATCAAAAAAAACATAATGATGAGGAAACACCACTAAAAATATATATATATGTATGTTATATCACGAAAGTGTGTCAATTGCTAAGCAATCAATCAAGTTGAACAGTCGGGGGGGAAATTGGGTTGATGTCTGTCAGTTCTAAGTAGCTGATCGTCAGAGTACTTTAGTCAAGTATTACGCAAGTTGAGGGCGAAACAGGTTGTAAAATTCCATATGCACTCCACAGAAGATGTCAATTCTGATGAATCTCTGAGTAAAGCTGGGGCTTAATCAGAAAACGTTTCGTGTTTATTGTTTAAATATTTGCATGTTGTGCTTTTCGCGTGGAATGCATCTTGAAGTACGACTGCGCGAAGTGTAAACTCAGCAACAACAACATGTTGACTTTATGTACATATATGGAGATATAGTAAATATATTAAATGAGTATTTTATGGGGATTTTTTCATATTTTCATATTTTGTTTATGTCTCATAAGTTGCCGACACTTAAGTTCGTTTTCTAGACGACTATTATGCAAAGACATAACAATAAAAACTGTACATTTTATAGGCGGCTTGGCTTTACACTGCACAAAAGCTTAAAAAAAATCATTATATTTTCGGAATTTTGTAGTTATATTAGCATGACGAGTTTAATGAGTTTCTATTGATTTTAACAGATTTAATGTCATCAGCCAAACGATTCTACGACCCCGAAACGACTTGGTATTCCGAGGTGCTATACGATGTGTCCAGAAATCAAGTTATTGTCGGTGCTAGGTAAGTGTTAATATTGATATATACTTAGTAATATCCTCATAGTCATTAGCTTGGTAACTATGAGTGTGCGGAAGCAATTGAACTTTGCTAAAAAACACAGTAATTCCCCCTCTTTACGTGTACTCGTATTATCGATAACGTATTGCGTAAAATAAAAGTTGATAACGCTCTTTTTGGCATGGGATCAGAAGATATCGTAATAAAATTGAAAGCGCACGCAACAGGTCAAACAAATCTTGAGCTTATCAGTGAGACTTATCTCTATCCACGTTTCTCTCCCGCTTTTTCTCTCTTTTGAAAGAAACTAATGATAATACAAACAGAAAAGGCAGAAACAGAACAAGTTAACCAAACAAATGATATACAGATAGTTGTGCGTACTCGTAGATACAATACACGTTGCCCGACTGCAAGACCGAGTGTATTTGTTAAGCAATTTAATGGTAGATGGTACCTTTTGTAGGTATATTGTAGAATTCTTCTAGCCAAAGTTTGCTTTTCATTTACTCGCCTGAGAACTGGCAGATAAGACCCGAAGCGTTGTCCCCAACACAGATCTTAACCCCTTGCCACATCATGTGTGCACCTTGAGATACAGATACAGAATTGCCTCGTTTATCATAATGTTGTCGCTCTTTTTTTTTTTTTTTTCGTTCTTCTTTAGTCCCTGCCTGCTGTCGTCAATCATTCGTCACACGTTTTTTTTTTATTTTTTGCCTCTTTTCGTTGTTTTTCTTTTAGGTTTTTATGTTTTGATTTGTTGTATTCCGATGATAACGAAGGGCAGTTGCTCCACTTACTTGCTAGGTTGTACTATGATTACGAGTATAAGTATCAGTATATGGCAAGTAGGCGTCGTAGAGATAACTAGTTCCATAGATAACTGTGTGGGCACATTAAATGTAGTTTCTTTATAAGATGTGGGCTTCGATTTTGATAATAACGTTAAGTCGTTGCGACTAGACTGGACGCTCCAGCGGTCAGCAAAGCACACATACATATAATACCTTTATGTTGGGTCTTTAGGTATCTGTATCACATTCCCTAGATATTAATGCAATGCGCGACGGTTGTGCAATAACTGAAATGAAATATAGGCTTTTCCACGACGTTAGCCTACTTTTAAATAGACTTCATAGTGATTTGTCTTTCTTTAAATTTTCAAGCATAAATTTATTCTCTTGAAGCTAGCAATTATTTTCTATACGTCGAATCTCTTTAAATTGAACAAAATGAGAAGCCGCAAAGTTTCACATATTTGTAAATGACAGATGATATGCTTATGTGCTTTATACCCTATATTGATGTTGTTAGTCAGTAATCTCTTATAGTTTCTTACTAAAAGTTTTATATTAAGGAAGCGTATTGCTCTATAATAAGTTTTGTTGTCTTCAACAAAGCTTAGGAATATTATGACAATTGTTGAAACTTCTTGAAGAAAGTTTTTTTTTATATTTTTTAAAAATAGAACGATATTATAATTTGTTTATTATCGTTGTACATTTAAAGCCAGGGTATCTCACAGTTGATTACTATTGATCCATCATGTACTTGATGTGCCACATATGAACCACATGAGAACCTTCTTCTAATCGCAAACCGCAATTTAATTGTGGCAATATTATTTCAACTGCTGGCAGTGGAATAATTTTTATTTCATTTTTGTTTTATTTTATGATTTTGTGGTCGGCTCATAAAAGTGCAGGGTAATTGTAGAGGCAAACGCTGTATGCGAGTATTAATGTTGTATACACTACGAATATATCGTGACAATGCTCCTGGTTTGTCTGTTTCCAACACTCACACTCACACTCGCATACACACTCACACTTGACACGACTAAAGGCTCGGATTACGAATGCGGTGCGCGGCATTCGTATTGCGACAAGTCGGGGATCTCAAGTACTCCAGTGGCTCCCATGGCGAGTAACGAGAGGCGAGTAACGAGTGCGGGGTGGCAATTGAGGGGTGAAGAGTGACGAGTTGTTGTTGTTGCTGTTGCTGTCATGTGCAGTGCATTTGGGGTCTTGTGGCCCGAAATTTGATATAGACTGCATTTTAAATAATATACCATTTTGTATTCCCTTTCCCTTTCATTACCCCTGTACTTTCGACCAGCAAAACCTTTTATTAAACTTTGCTTTTTTCATTTTCATTTTCATTTTTTTTCTCTTGTTGTGTTTCGCTGCTGTGGCTTTGTCGCAAATGGACCATGCGAAGCATTTGAAATGTTTATACATGTGACTGAACATGATTTTGTTTGAACAAGGAAACCGTACACAAAACATATATACAAGTTGACCGTTACAGCATTCCCTAAGAAATATAATATTATGTGTACATATCAGTTATGCTTAGACTAGGCTTTAAAATTAAAAGGAAAGTTTTGTTTCCTTCAATTTTATTACGTATACGAAAGCAGAATTGTTGATAGATATAACTTATATGTAGCTTTTAAATTCTATGTGTTCCTTAGTTTTCTTTTTTAAAATACAATTTTAAATATGACGATGGGAAAACTAGGTTTTCTATAGCTAGGTTTCAATATGACACAGAAATTGAAGGGAGAGTTGTGTTTACAGTTTATTAAGATGGTTAAGCAGAATTATTGCTGAAGTAATTAAACACTTTAGAGAATAAATTTAATATTTACAGATATTTAAATTTTAAGTGCAAATCACTTGAAATAAAAAAAAAAAGTTATAATAGTAGGATTGCGAAAACTTTTGCCAGTTCTAGGCAGTCTAATCATGGAAAAAGATTGCTTGTAATGCATTTGAATGCCTGAGATAAGACTATTATAATAATAGTCGTTTAGTTGTTGCTCCAGACAATTGTTGGCAATTGAAAGGTGGACACAAACCCCATTTGACAGACATTAAGAGGTTGGCAGTCAGCTTAGGCGGCTACTGGAACTCCAGCAGCGAAATTGAAATCAAAATTAATCAAGGCAAAACATATGCCACAGCCACAGTTACAGCTCAAAAGGGGGCAGGCAGGGGGCGTTTTTTGCATACTCGTATTTCTATGGAAACTGTCAGGAAACTAGAAATGAAAAAAAAAAACAAAATCAAAAATAAAACTGCACATACAATTTGTGAGAGATTCGAGAGCCTTGGAATGTGCTCGGCGTAGGCAGAGTGCAGAGTGTGTTGTGTGTTGTGTGTGCCGCAATTCGCGGCAGTTTTGTTGCAAACAACAAGTTGTTTAGCTGCACAAGCTCTTAACGGTGCAAACGGGGCAATTTTTAATTACAAACAGCCCGCCAGCCCGTCGATCGCCTCAAGCTGTCGCCAAACAGGCGCTAGACAAACGCCCACGCACGGCGACCACTTGATCAGCTCGAGCTCAAGCCACATTCGCAGGTCTGCAGCTGGACAGACGGCGCCATAGTCAAAAGATTTAATAGCTCCATGCTCGACGCCAGCTTCAATCCTGTCTCCATCTCCATCTGCGTCTCCGTCTTTTGGCCTTTTTGTTATCTTGTCGCGCTTGTCGCTCAAAACTTAGCCACGGCGCAAGGTGTGCGAATATTGTGAATGCAAATGCGCTGGCCAAAGCCACAAAATAAAGTGCACAGCTACAGCTGCAATCCAAGCTACAGATACAGATACAGATACAATTGCAGTTACAGATACTGCTGAACGTATCGCACTTGCTGGACAAAGCTGCCACGCGCCGAGGACTGTAAATGGGTTAAAGTTATTGGTCCGTTTCTACTATAATTCAATTACATCATCAACAAGTATCTCGGCACATATTCATATGTATCTTTTACTGCATGCTGTAACTTAATACCGACTAAAGTCTTACTAATCTGGGTATTAATTTCAATTAATTAACGAGGCTTATGCTCTGTTAAATGCAAATCCTAAGAATACATTTCAATTTCGCAAAACGTATTGGCAAAAACTAGTTTTTCATTTGTCTATTATTTTCAAATTTTTAATTAATTTATCATTTTTCGGGGATTAGTAAAGTTGTCATAGTTATTTTGACAATTCATTTATTATAGTCAACCACTATTTGCTTTATCTCCTAGCAAAGTTAAAAAGCAGTTTATGTTTTCACTAAACTATCTTTTTGTAAATCATTTGTTATTTGTTTTCCACTCTGCTGTTTTTGGTTATTATTTTAATCAATATCTATCAAGCATTCCCCTTATTATCAATGTTTACAGGGTATAGTCCAGCAGCTCAGCTTGTCATCTAACGAGCGCAGTATTTGAACTTTAAATAGTTTCTCGCTCTTTCCGAAATATTCTATAATTAGCGTGAATTTCTCGCATGCGAGTAGTTAACTCGTTTTGTTGGAGTTTAGTGTTCCATTTCTTTGGCATCCGCGATAAGCAACGGCCTTGCAAATTAGCATTGCTCCGCTCACTCCTCTCTATTGTACCCCCCACCTATCCACCATCCTGTGCGGAGGGTTCGTTTGAAATTTGTTATCTTTCATTTGAGTCGAATTCCATGTGGTGTTGAGGTGTGAAAAGTCCGATACACATGTTCTCTCTCTCAGGTTGCTTTCGTTGTTCGCATTTTGCTTTTGGCAAATATTTGCACATTGTTTTGCCAGTTGTTTAATTTGCTTTTTTTACGTATTTGTGTGTTTGCCATAACGCATTTTACTCTATCGTTATCTCGATGGGCGCGTGCGTGTATTTCTTCTGCTGGGAACACTTGCGGAACTGTTCTCATTAGCACAGGTATTCCAGAACTTAATTAGGACTTTAAACGTAGCGTAAAGGAATTCATTTGTTTTGTATTTTACTCTGTAAATATTAGAACAGAGTGTTTAAAAGCTCAATAGATGAATGCCAGCTGAAAGGATTATAATAGTCAAGTAAACTCTTATAATTCCTTCAATTAGTCCTGCAATAATCTCTTATACTACCCTCATATTTATACTACAAAATACTTGTTTAACTTAGACAACCCGCAGAAAAGGGTATTTCTATATTTTTTTCTTTGAGTTTTCAACGCTTTCTGCGATTGTCAAGCAAATTAGTGCAAACAATATGAAAATGTAATCACACAACAAAGGCGGTTCACTAAAACAACAACAACAACTACTACATATATAACGACAACAACAGCTTTTCGCAATCAGCAATAATTAATTTTTGCAGCCGTTAAGTCTGGCCATAAGTTTTGCGCCCTTTTTTGATGTTATTTGTTTTAGTGTTTTTGCTGTCGTAGTTGCCATTTTTATTTTTATTTTTTGCTACGCGAAGTTTGTCACGGCATTTTTGACGTTTCGATTTCCGCTGAACGTAACTTAACATCTGCCCAACCCTAGAGTCCACTCGCTTATCAGCTTAGCAGTCTTTAGACATTAGGTAGACCTTATAAAAATTATTACAGTATTGTATAGACACAAGCATTACCCGACTATTGACATACTTGATGCCGGCTATTGAAGCTTATCATAACCTTGTCCAATACACCAAAGTTACTCTCCTCAATAGCTACTCTAAAAGCAACGATTGTTTGTGATTGAGGTTGACAATGAAGTACATATATGACGATATTATATAAAGCGTTATAAATGGATCTTTAATACAACAATTTCATTACATGCTGTTCTAAGTCATAATAATGTATTATTGTAGTTTTATGTAATTTTTCAAGATATTCTTTTCATTTTGCACATTTTTTATACATATTGAAGTTGCTTCTTATATAAGAAAATTTAGTAAAATTCTTTATTGACATTTATGAACCTGTGATCAATTTCTCCGGAATAAATTAAGTCGTTAAAGAAAAGCTGATTAGTCTCGCTTGAGCTCCACATTGTTTATATTTATTGTTTCTTTCAACATTTCTTTCTCTTTTATTAAATTATGGCTGTCAAAATGAAATTTGATATTTTTGTGCGCATTTGAAGGTTAGTTAAATTCAATATCAAAAAAAAAGTTATAATAAATTGAGTGAATAGATGGAAAGTTTGGAAATGTGAGCATTGTAGTTTAAATGTTGTTTTCATATATCATAAACATAACTTCAAATCAAACGCTCTAAGGAAAGTATTTATGTTATAAATGGCAAACCTTTTTGCTCTTACGTGTCAAAATTTCAACGTTTTCAGGATTCTGCAGCTGCATTCTTCAGTTATCTTAAGTATGTCGGATAAGCAAAGTTCAGTTGACATTCTTCGAGTGAACTGTCAGTTGTAAATCTTGTTTTAAATGCTTGTAATTTCCAAAACGAAATGACTTAATTCGCATTAATTAATTTGCATTTTCTTTTGAATTCACTTTAGTTTTATAAGGGCACTCTTTTTGTTTATAGCGCTTGTTGCGTGTATGCACTTTGCCTTTTTTAATGCTATAATTTGAATAATGACACAACTAAATAAAGAAACCTTTTTTTGCATCTGCCGTGGCACACACCAAGCCACACACATACGACTACACACATTTATAAAGAAGCACAACAAGTCGTTGACAGCTGCTGTTTTTTTAAATTTCGGGGGAAGGGCGCCGTTGGCAAGTTGCAAATGTTGGAACTGTTTTATTACCTCATCATCAACGCGTACCGCAGAAGTTGGCTAAGTGGTTAGCTTGGCTTGGCTCGCAGGCTCAAGTTACCAGCTGAAGCGAGTCAAGCTGATCTCAACTGAGCCGAGCCACGCGCCACGTTTCACGTTCCACGTTCGACGCTCCACGCGTGGCAGCAGCTGCTGTTGCATTTGACTGATTGATATTGGGCGAGATCCGAGTCGATGGCAATCCGGTCGAGAGTCCCACATTGAACAAAGTTGCAGCGTTTGCAACTTCGCTTAGTTGAGCTGTCTCTCTATCAGAGACTTCTTTGTGTGTTGGCTGGCGTCGTCTGGTCGCTATGTCGAGAATTCCTTCATCAAATTCGAATTCGCAGTCGCAGTTGCATTCGCATTCTATGTCCACTCACTGCGCCGACTTCGGCTTTGGCGAATGCTGTCCAGTTTGAGATGTAACCATTTATCTCTTACTTGCCGCATTCGTATGCACTTGATCTATTGATCTTCGTATTTGTTGCGCCAAATGCGTCTTAGGCACAGTGGTATTACCTTTATGAGCATAGCATGAACTTAATGAGTTGTATTCATTGTTAACTACAATTAATAACAATTCTAAAAACATGACAGATTTAACCACTTATTAAAAAAATGGCTTAATGTAAACAAATTATTTGGAATATTTTGGATAGCAAACCTGAGAGATAGCTAAAAATACTTTAATATAGAATTAACGAGCTTGAGAATTATGAAAAATTCTTTAAACTTTTAATACCGAATTCTTAGATTAGTTAACTTTGTTTCAGAGTTCGGAAATTATGTAAAATCTCTATAACTCTTTCTCATATTAATTTACAAAACTATATCTACGGATATAAAAGAATGTAATTGAGTCTTTAGATTACTAATGAATTTGCGCTATAAGACATACAAATTTGAGCTAAGTCTAGTCTAGTCAATAAATTGCTAGAGCTATAATGCTGCCTAATCCTTAAAGACTTGGTGTGAATGCGTTGTTGTTGGCCACATCGTAAAATGGCTGCATTTGGCTGCATGTGGGCCAACTGGGGACGCCTACAAGCAAGTGTCTCTCCTTGGGAAATGTCAGCACAGTGACCACTGTGCCTGGGCAGGTATCGTTACCTGTTTGCCTTGCGGTTCAATGCACCAGTGTTGCCAACCAGTTGGAAAATTATGACATGAGCGGGCTGAGAGGGAAGTAGAGGGAAGGGAGTGCTTAGATGTAGGCTTTTGTGGCTTTTGCCTTATTTGTAAGCGGTTGTGGGCCGCTGTTTAGCTGTTTGGCTGTTACCATTCCCCCGATTCGGAGTGCGGCAACATTTTATTTATTTTTATCGGTTTGGTTTTTTTTGTCGTTGTTGTCGTTTTGCAGAGACACCTTGTACCGCATGTCATTCGACTTGGTGCCGCTGGAACGGGCCAGCTGGGAGGCGACGCCAGAGAAGATATTCATGTGCCAGCAGAAAGGCCAGTCGGAGCGATGGTGTCGCAACTATGTGCGCGTGCTCCACAGCTACGGTGAGAACCAACTGTACGCGTGTGGGACGAACGCCTTCCAGCCAAGCTGCTCATGGCGCCAGGTGAGTGGTCGCCAATTGAATGCAATCCAATGCAATGCATTGCAATGCAATTGCCATGGCGTCGCCAATAACAGCTACATAACACACACAACATTTAACTTGTACTTCTCTTCTGGCAATTGCAGATGGAAAACCTCACAGTCACCGAGTTTGACGATGGTGTCGTCAAGTGCCCCTTCCATCCGCAGGCAAACAGCACCAGCCTCTTGCAGTCCAATGGCAATATATTTGTCGGCACTGCCACTGACTTCTCCGGTAGCGATGTGGCCATCATTCGCTCTCCCGCCGAATCCCATGGGGTGAGTAAATCAATCATATCTATCTCTTCAAACTTCCCAGAATTGATTCATATCTAATCAAGATTTGCTATCTTTCCGTCTTGACTATTCTCAGCGCTTGATCTTTTTGATCTTCTTGATCTTTGTTATCAATGATCTTTCATATGAATCATAGAGAGAACTTCCTTTCTTTGCATCGCAATATTATAAAAATTATTAAGATAATAATTCTTTATAATGTAGATTGATTATTTTAACAGATTTTCCTTTTTTAAAATAGTACTTGTATTCGAATATTACTTTACTCCGAATAATACCTCTTAAGTATGTATATTAGTATCCTTACTATTTTGGCTGTTAAAAGTTGTTTGATTTTTCTCTATTTATTTCTTTTACAAAAGTTTTTTTTGAGTTTAATTTTTGTTTTTTGTTTTATTGAATTGTTTTCGTTTTTAAATGTTATTTTTATTCTTCAACATCTAAACATCTTTTTCTAAAGATTTTTTTTTGTAAATTCGTATCTAATCCTTGGGATTTTCTGTTCTTATTTAGGCGGATCGTCAGCGCTTCCTGCGCACTAAGCAGTACAACAACAAGTGGCTGAATGGAGCACAGTTTGTGGGCAGCTTTGAGGCTGGCAACTTTGTCTATTTTCTGTTACGTGAATCCGCTTTGGAGCACATGAGCTGTGGCAAGGTAAGATTAACTTAGTGAATAGCGAAACTATAACGATTCACAGCTAATTCGTCAACTCTTTCTCTAGGCAATCTATTCCCGCATTGCGCGTGTCTGTAAGAACGATGCTGGCGGGGATCAAGTGCTGCGCGACAACTGGACATCGTTTCTGAAGGCACGTCTCAATTGCTCGCTGCCTGGAGATTACCCATACTACTTTGACGAGATCCAAGGGATGACCTATTCCGAATCGGAGAATGTGCTCTACGCCACGTTCAGTACAACGGGGTAAGTGCTTGAGAGGATTCATCACACTAAACTGTTGCTAATAGATGCTCTCTTTGTAAAGTTCAAGTATCTTTGGATCGGCTGTGTGTGCCTACAATCTGAGCGCCATTAACGATGCCTTCGAGGGCGCCTTTAAGGTGCAGGACCACACGAATGCCGCCTGGGAGACCGTGAATACGCCACAACGCAGTCAATTCCAATGCGCAAGCGGTGCTAGCGGAGCCGCCGAATTTGGCCGTCTGCTGGAGAGCTCACGTTATCAGCTCATGGATCAGGCCGTTCAACCGATTGGCGCCGAACCCTTGTATCACTCTAGGCTGGAGCGCTTCAAGCACATTGCGCTGGATGTGGTACAGACCAAGACAGAGCAGCTGCATGTGCTCTTCGTCTCGAGCAGCGGCAATCACATCAAGAAGTTAACCGTGAAATATGGAAAGGAACAGGACAAGGTGCAGACGTGTCTTGTGGAGTTGTGGCAGGCGGATGATACGGGTAGCACAGCCTTGCTGCACATGTCGTTCCTCAAGGTGACCGAATCCTTGTATCTGGGCACGGATCTCGCACTCACACGCATTCCCGCCCAGCGTTGCAGTCGTCACGTGTCGCAATCGAGTTGCTTCAATGCCATGGATCCGTATTGTGGCTGGAACGAGCTTGTCGAGCGTTGCACGCCACTCGATCCGACCGTACAACAGCCTTGGCTGCAGCCCAGCACCTTTAGTTGTCCCGTTCTCAATGCACCCATCGATGGCGGCTGGTCCGCCTGGTCGGAGTGGCAGGATTGCCAACAGCACGAGGAGCCGGACAGCAACTGTTTGTGTCGGCAGCGCAACTGCAACAATCCGCAGCCACAGCACGGTGGCGTCGGCTGCGAGGGCATCAGCACACAGGTGACGAACTGCACCCAGCATGGCGGCTGGACGGATTGGTCGGCCTGGTCGCCCTGTTCCCAAAGCTGTGGCATTGCCGTGAAGACGCGACGACGCAGCTGCGGCAATCCGCGTCCCGCGCATGGCGGTCGCATGTGCCTTGGCTCGGAGCATGCCGAGATGTACTGCAGTCATCTGCCGCCGTGCCCAGTGGCCAAGCCACAGGCTGTGGATGGTGCTTGGGGTCCGTGGGGAGAGTGGAGCGAGTGTAGCGCGCAGTGCGGTGGCGGCTTTCGCATGCGACGTCGCGAATGCGATGATCCCAAGCCGTTGAATGGAGGTCTGGATTGTCCGGGATGTCGCTTGGACTACGAAGACTGCAACATGCAAAGTTGCGCCGAGGTGCGAAAGTTTAGTTCCTGGACTCCTTGGCTGACAGCCAGCGCTGGCAATGCCACCGAACCACAGGTGGAGAAACGTTATCGCTACTCCTGTCGGGCCACGACTGCTGATGCCAGCTCGGTGAAGATTAATATGGTCAAGGAGGAGACACGCAATTGTCGCGCTGATGGCAGCTGTCAGCGGATGAATGAACACGAAGCGAACTCGGAATCAGACTCGGACTGGTCGCCTTGTAGTGTCAGTTGTGGTGGCGGCAGTCAGCATCGTCAACGTGGACGCAATCTGCAGAATCGCGCCTGCAATCTACAGCCGTGTCCCACGGATGCCGAGCAACAGCCAGACAACAGCATCGACACACAGCTGGAGCACGAATGGAGCTGCTGGTCAGAGTGGTCGAGCTGTTCGGTCAGCTGTGGCCTGGGACTGCGACGACGCACCCGCAAATGTCTAGGCGGACACGAGCGACTCTGTGCGGGACGTGCGATCGAGGAGCAAAAGTGCGAACAGGTGCCCTGCGAAGGTAAGTCTTCAACTCCTCCAATTAGTTCCCACAATTAACGTTTTGCTGGCTTTGCAGACTTTCTGGGCTGGAGCAAATGGAGCGAGTGGTCTGCGTGTTCCAGCGATGGCATTCGACTGCGCCATCGTCGCTGCGAAGTGGAGCAGCCTTCGGGCTTAGAATGCCGAGGCGCCGAGTTTGAGAAGACCGCTTGTGTACCCGGCGAATGCGATGGTAAGTTCTGCATGCGAAATAAGTTGAATATTTAATGTTATTATTAACTGCAAATTTACTTTACAGAAGTGCAAACTGGCTCAAGCGCCACCTTGCCCGTCGTCATCTGTGTGTTGTTGCTGTTTACAGCGGGCTGCTGCTTGGTCACCTATCATCTGACGCGACGTCGCTTCCTGCTTAGCGTGGAGGAGGCGCTCAACAAGACGACTACGACGACGGCCAGCTTCGACACGTATCCCAATCAGTATTCCAGCCTGCCCACCAAGGATGTAAGTCAATAAAGTTGAAACGAAACCAATTCAGATAATAATTTATGCTAATCCTTGCAGTACTATGAGCAGCGACCCAAGCGTCAGAGTAGCTTCCGCATGCCGGCCAAGACCAGTAATATTGGCAACGGGACGCTCAATCGCAACAACATGCATCACAACAACACGCCCAAGGTGTTGGCCAAGACCTACAATGACTGTGAGACGGGCACGCTGAAACGCCAGTCGGCGCTCAACAATTGTCGACAGCAGAACATTGACGATGAAAAGTTTTAGCCAATCATCTAACAGTCATTATTGATTTACGGATGTGATTCCCCCAATATTAGTGCCATTGTTGCCTGCCTGAATTCAAGTGTTATACTGACAACGAATGTCTTTTGCACAGTGCTTGCAAAAAGTTCCTTCTCTGACTCATATTGAGTCGTTCGATAAGTTATATGCATACATACATATGTACATACAAAGATATGTATATCAGATCTATGTTCTATGTTCTCGTTTAGATAGATTTTATCCAGCAATACGTAATATTTTGTACAAAATTCAAATGTTTGTAAAGTTTTGTTTTATATTTTCTAAATTTTATTTCCAAATCACATACTACTTTAAGTCGCATTATTCTAATTGTAATCTGTTTTTTAGAATCATATGTAAGGCGAGACTGAATGTTAAATTTCTTTAGATATTTGCGCCCATCCCAAAATTAATGCCATGCAAGCAAAATCGAGAAACGTATAATTTATCATCTTGTAAAGTTCAATACGCTAAGATAGTATATAAGCCAATCAATGTTCAAATTGCATTTATTATAAAATATATTTAAAAAAAAAACCTACGACTATTTTACTAACCAACTTGTTGCTTTTGATTTTTTTAAAACATACATATGTTTCGGAGCTTAAAGATGTGAAGCTTATGGCTATGCAAAATCAATAGGTGTTTACTTTGTACAGCGCACCAAGAAATGTATTTAATAATTTCTTTAGTACACAGTAATTCAAAATAAAGCTTCAAAAATTAATATAACACACGCAACATTAAATATTACATATTCATTGCAGTTGTTACTTCAATTGTTCTTGTTTTGAAGCATTACAAGCACTGAACAGCTGACTACCAAGCGATAATATCGACCACGGGCTAAACGATGAATTTGTCACAGATTTCCTTTTCGAGTAATGTAACTCCATTTATCAATATTGAAAGTAAGCTGTTTCACATCACTTGCACAAGACAAATCAATGGAATTATTTATGTTATATCAAATATTTAGCTCCATCCATATATGTGGACTCGATATAAAGAATTTAATATTTGAAAACGATTGAAGCGTTGACTCGATATTTTTATATCGATAATTGACTCCAAATTTGTCGGCGCGAACTAGTTCAGTACTGAACAGTGACGCTTGCAGCCCTGTTGATTTTCATATGAGAATAAAAACAACATTGAAAATAGGTGAAATTGAAAGAAGTAAACAAATACAATGGAATCTTGTCGTATTTGCATGGGTAACACAGATGTCGAGGTGGATCTGTTTACAAACCAGCCCTTGTATCATATGGAAATGACGCTGTTGGACATGATAAACGAGATAGTGCGACAAACTTCCTCGAAAAATCTGCACAACGTGCGTTTCGGATGCTCAAGTTGCCTTTCGATTCAAACGAAATTGCGAGCGCAGTTACAATATTTTTAAAGCTCTAATTAGAGACGAGGTCTCAAATGATGGAGGAGAAGCCAACAGCGATGCTCCATACAATCAAACAGACTTCTTGGACGATAAGGAATGGAATCCACCATCGTATAATACAGACATAATCGTCAAAACAGAACCTAGCTTGGAGCTTTATGTCGTCAATGAAATGGTAAATGATTCACCTGACTGGGAAAATGACTTTGTGGAAGACAATCAAAGGGATTTATCGCTACAAGATCGAAATGTAATTGTAAAAATGGAGGAAGATGCTGTGATTAACATTTCAGACGACGAAGATGGTAAGTTCATTGGAAATTTGAATAACAGTGGTGAAGAGCATACTGACGTTAAAAACTCACCTCATGTGAATGCAATAGAAAATTCAAAAGCTGCCGTTCCTAAGCGGGGTCGGGGTCAGGGTATAGAAGGCTCTTACAATTGCACCTTCTGCGATCTGACATTTGATCATCACATGACTTTAAAGAAGCATTTAAGAGTCGACACACAACCGTACAAGTGCGATCTGTACCACAAATCGTACATTCGTTCGAAAGTTCTAAGGCTTCACATACTAAAGATTCATCTTGATGAAAAATTCCAGTTGCCCAAAGTCCTATTCACGCGACCCGTTGCTACTCCGACATATCAAGCTCCACAGTGAGGACAATCCATTCAAATGCGACTTATGCGATATTCCTTTTCCCAGCCCAGCCAACCATAAAAACATAGACGTCTACATGTTAATGACCGAAAGTACAAATGTAGCCAATGCCATAGGGCTTTTTCCACCAAGCCAGATCACACGGGTCACATGCGTCGCCACAACCCTTTGCAAAGGGTTTTAAAAAAAAGGTTCAAATTGTATCAGTCAGTGTCCATATACATGTTGTAGATTTGTCAATTCTGAATTCATAATATGCGGTTTCTTGCGTAATTTTAATTATTAGGGAGCAACATCTTGATCAGTAATGCAGAACTTCTAGAAGTGTGGCGTAAGCAAGGGAGATTTTGCGAGAAACGTAATGCCATATACACTTTCATAACAAAAAATATTGATGACAGCGTTTTGGAAAAGATGTTCTTTTTTTAAAACGGTAAAGTCAAAACATTCTCTGCAAATGTATACGTTTAAAAACAGATACTCGAATTGGATGGAGTTTTACATGACCCTTACTTTAACTAGAGAAGAAGCCAGAGGAGAGGAAACAATAAGACCAGTGGGACGTCCACGCAAGATTACTGACTCAAGCGGCAAACATAGCTGCTCGTAGGTGCGGGCTTGTTGATCTTGCTGTCATATTAAGATTACTTGCGTTAAACCCTGGAAAAACCGTTACTATTTACAAAATGATAAACAAGCCCGAGGTAAAGCTTTTGCGATCTTCCTCTGAAGAGGCACGAAGAGGCTCCACCATGCAAGGAAAAACAGCCGAACTAACAACCTTAGAGATGTTTTCCACAGAGGAATGGATACTTCCGACCCCATAATCTCATTCTTAAATTTGAAAAGGCGGATCCAAAAACACAAGAGACTTGCTTTACCAGTAGAAGTCATCCAGCTGTTGGCTTGTGAAGTTGAATCTGCAGATGACTCTGCAAATGATATCGCTCAAGGGAAGACGACAATGCATATTATTTTTATAATAATAATGAATTTGATGACAATGATGGAAGTTGATTAATACATAGAATAATACAAAAAAAATTTTTTTCTTGAATAACTTCCATATTTATTATTATTATTATTATTATTATGCTTTAGATATTCGTTTTTTTCGATTTCTGTGGGCGGAGGGCAAGGCGTTGACACGCCCACTTTTCCAAAATACCTTCCTATAGTAATAACCTTCATTATACATTTGGCATTTAAAAATTTTTATAATTTAAAAAGTTTTAATTTTGGCTTTAAACTGAGCAAGCTTGCTTTTGTCCAGCATTTAATCAAACTGTCACATCTCAAGATCGATGAAATTTATTATGTTTTCCATACAAATATAATCGAAAAACAAATGTTGGCAAATTGGGAATGAATGCCATGCCATAGCACTATAGAAAATTTGATCACTTTTTTAGGCAAAAATTCATTTTTTGAAAGTTGGCAGATTGAACTAATTTTAGGTGCATGTACAATGTAAACGCGTGTTTACAATAGATCATTCATCAATGTTGCATACCAGAATTTTTGATAGATTGCGCCACCTAAACAATAATACAGATGATGTTGGAATTGCAATTCACGTGCTTTTGCACATTGCGTTTTTCTTTTAGTTTCATTTGTGAAATGTTACAAATTAAGCACACTTTTAACCCTTATCCGTGAAATTTTCATTTTTAGAATGTAATCTCAATTTGCCCAACGTTGAATTGTTTGGTAAATGGCTAGAAGCAAATGGGAAAAGCGAAAGGAAAGATGCACTTTTTCAATTTATAAAAGCGGCTATACCAGAAGAGGAGCAGAATGATATTGTTAAAAGTACAACCAACAAAGTTTTCTCCCGCATAAATTCAATGTGGACGTCTTGCCATAGAAATTCAAAACACGTCCAGCAAAAGTATGGTGCTTGGATGAATAGGCAAACGATCATCAAAATAAAGCGACAGAAAAAAAAGACTTTTCCTTAAGAAGTATTCAATTTATTAGAATGCTCGTTAAATTCGAAAGAAGATATGGAGAATGAGGGCAGCTTTTTGAATACTGATCTATTTCGGGATTCTATTAATTTGAAAAACGAAGAAGTTTTATAGGTATGTATAGAAAATATATTACTTAAAATATATTAAAAATTGTGCTTTATTACAGGGCTGCAGCAGGACGAAATATGTAACATTGTAAACACTTTGTAACGAAAGACTGCCGAAACAAGCGTATGAGAAGAATACACAATATTGGCAAAAGAAATTAACTTTTTGTATAACCCAATTCTTCTACTCTGTTGGGATTAACAATAAAAACGGTAACCGACCTTAAACTGAGCAAGCTTGCTTTTGTCCAGCATTTAATCAAACCGTAACATATCAAGATCGATGAAATTTATTATCTTTCCATACAAATATAATCGAAAAACAAATGTTGGCAAATTGGGAATGAATGCCAGGACATAGCACTATAGAAAATTGGATCACTTTTTCAGGACAAAAGTAATTTTTTGAAAGTTGTCAGATTGAAGTAATTTTAGGTACATGTACAATGTAAACACGTGTTTACAATGGATCATTCATCAATGTTGCATACCAGAATTTTCGATAGACAATAATACAGATGATAAAAGCAGCTGTTTGAATTGTAATTCACGTGCTTTTGCACATTGCGTTTTTCTTTTAGTTTCATTTGTGAAAAGTTACAAATTAAGCACACTTTTAACCCTTATCCGTGAAATTTTCATTTTTAGAATGTAGCCTCAATTTGCCCAACATTGAATTGTTTGATATATGGCAAGAAGCAATTGGGAAAAGCGCAAGGAAGGATGCAATTTGGAAATTTATAAAAGCGGCTATACCAGAAGAGGAGCATAATGATATTGTTAAAAGTACAACCAACAAAGTTTTCTACCGCATAAATTCAATGTGGACGTCCTGCCGTGGAAATTTACAACGATTCCATCGCAAGCATGGAGTTTGGATGAATAACCAAACGATCATCAGAATAAAGTGTCAGAAAAAATAGACTTTTCCTTCAGAAGTATTCAGTTTATTAGAATGCTCATTAAATTCGAAAGAAGATATGGAGAATGAGAGCAGCTTTTTTAAAACTGATCTACTTCGGGATTCTATTAATTTGAAAAACGAAGAAGCTTTATAGGTATGTATAGAAAATATATTACTTAAAATATATTAAAAATTGTGCTTTATTACAGGGCTGCAGCAGGCTGCAAACACTTTGTAACGAAAGATTACCGAAACAAGCAAATGCGGAGAATACGCAACATTGACAAACGTAATTAACTTTTCTAATCTGTGCGGATTAACAATAAAAACAGTAACTGACTTTGAACTGAGCAAGCTTGCTTTTCTGCAGAATTTATGACGATTTGAATTATCACAGCCTCAAAGTATGCTACAAAAAATGAATCTGCTGCACATTTTGTAATTATTTACAAATTACAAAAATGATCATATCTCGGGCACATCGTTTCGCATTTTAACAGGAATAGTTGCATTCGATTCGTAAGAATGAAATCTATCAATTGGCATCAAACAATTATGGGGTTATCTAAGAATCCAACACATGTCAAATTTCGGCGTCAGGGCGAGAAAAAAATCGTTAAAAACGTAAAATCCTGCGTAGCTCGGAAAGTAACAGGACGATTTAAATGTCCTTTCGCCAGTTGATAGTCCTAATTAAAATATATTGTTTGACACTTATATCAGCTTAATCCTGCCATGGACTCCAGAGATATGACTAGTTTTCTGTATACCAAAAACTTGTTTTATCTCGGCCGTTTGAAGGACTTTTAAGGACATTTTTATATATTCTGTATTTTTGTGTTAATATCTGTTAATTTGGAAAAGGACATCCAAATCGTCCTGAAAATGGCGAAGTTACAGTGGAAATTTGAAATTTTTGACTATTTTTGCGTGCCACCCCCTTCGAAAAATGTTCGTTAATTTTTTTGGTTTAGTTCTGAAAATCCTTGAATGCCAAGCGATAGTGTTGGTACGTATGATCACAAAAATGCATGTCCTTATGAAATCCGTAAGGATCCTACCAAATTATAACTATAAATTTCGAATGAAATAATTGTCAATGTGAGTTGCTTAGTAGCGCCATCTATGGTTTGGTGTTCTGTAATGTTTGGTATTATCGCACCCTCAAAGTATGCTACAAAAAATAAATCTGCTGCACGTTTTGTAATTATTTACAAATTACAAAAATTATCCTATCTCGGGCATATCGTTTCGCATTTTGACAGAAATAGTTGCATTCGATTCGCAAAAACGAAATCTATTAATTGGCATCAAATAATTATGGGGTTATCTAAGAATCCAACACTTGTAAAATTTCGGCATCAGGGCGAGAAAAAAATCGTTAAAAACGTAAAATCCTGGGTAGCTCGGAAAGTAACAGGACGATTTAAATGTCCTTTCGCCAGTTGATAGTCCTAATTAAAATATATTGTTTGACACTTATATCAGCTTGATCCTGCCAAGGACTCCAGAGATATGACTAGTTTTCTGTATACAATAAACTTGTTTTATCTCGGCCGTTTGAAGGACTTTTAAGGACATTTTTATATATTCTGTATTTTTGTGTTAATATCTGTTAATTTGGAAAAGGACATCCAAATCGTCCTGAAAATGGCGAAGTTACAGTGGAAATTTGAAATTTTTGACTATTTTTGCGTGCCACCCCCTTCGAAAAATGTTCGTTAATTTTTTTGGTTTAGTTCTGAAAATCCTTGAATGCCAAGCGATAGTGTTGGTACGTATGATCACAAAAATGCATGTCCTTATGAAATCCGTAAGGATCCTACCAAATTATAACTATAAATTTCGAATGAAATAATTGTCAATGTGAGTTGCTTAGTAGCGCCATCTATGGTTTGGTGTTCTGTAATGTTTGGTATTATCGCACCCTCAAAGTATGCTACAAAAAATAAATCTGCTGCACGTTTTGTAATTATTTACAAATTACAAAAATGATCATATCTCGGGCACATCGTTTCGCATTTTAACAGGAATAGTTGCATTCGATTCGTAAGAATGAAATCTATCAATTGGCATCAAACAATTATGGGGTTATCTAAGAATCCAACACATGTCAAATTTCGGCGTCAGGGCGAGAAAAAAATCGTTAAAAACGTAAAATCCTGCGTAGCTCGGAAAGTAACAGGACGATTTAAATGTCCTTTCGCCAGTTGATAGTCCTAATTAAAACATATTGTTTGACACTTATATCAGCTTGATCCTGCCAAGGATTCCAGAGATATGACTAGTTTTCTGTATACAATAAACTTGTTTTATTTTGGCCGTTTGAAGGACTGTTAAGGACATTTTTATATATTCTGTATTTTTGTGTTAATATCTGTTAATTTGGAAAAGGACATCCTAATCGTCCTGAAAATGGCGAAGTTACAGTGGAAATTTGAAATTTTTGACTATTTTTGCGTGCCCTTGGAAAATTTTTTGCTAATTTTTTTGGTTTACTTCTGGAAATCCTTGAATGCTAAGCGATAGTGTTGGTACGTGTTGTAGCAATAAATATTTTGTTCTTAAGCGCATATTTTATAAAATAGCACATGAGAAAACAGCAGAAAGACTTAAATAATATAATTTGTAGAGCAGTTAGACACCATTATTTAAAGCTGCTTTAAAGAAGGCAAATAATTAAACGCAAATAATTTTACAATTTGTAATTATTGAATTATTCAAGATAAACTTAAGTGAGTAAGGACGATTACAACTAGTTTATACATGCGTAAAGAAAATGAATAGTACAAATTAATTTGTAAAATTAAAACATCCAAAGGCAATAAATAGATGAAAGAGTTAAGGACTAAAAGCTAATTACATACAATACTTGTATAATTAGAATAATGATTATGATTGTGATTCGATTGCGATAGGACGAGTAGAATAACAATAACGCCGAGGACATTTACAAATCGGTGATCTCTTGCTGAGATTCGTACACACTCGCTGCTACTTCCGCTCCCGCTCCAGGATTGATTAATTTGCCGGCAACAGTTTGATCTTCGATGGTAATGCGCGTGAGCAACTCGGCCTGGATGCGCTTAAGGACTTCGACGACCTCGCAAAGGACACCGCTCTGTGCTGCCTGTTGCATGGCATCGTTGGCATCGACTAGCGCCTCGTTGAGTGCACCCAACTCCATGCGCGCCTTGGCCCGAGCATAGTAACCCTCATAGCTGTGAGGTTTCTGGAGAATCGCTTGCGTGGCCAAATCTATGGAGGCGTCAAGTTCCTGTAAACCAAATAGATAGATTAATATACAAATTAGATTAATAGAATGTGAATGTTCCTTACATTGAGTTTTCGCTTGCAACGCGACAGATTCAGCAGCAGATTGGTGCGCAGCTGGGCAAAGACCGCATTCCTTTCGAGCAGCTGCTCAAGACCGGAGATCTTTCGCAGCGCATACTGATAGCGATGTGCCGCATCCTGGAAACGATTCTTCCGATACAGCACATTGCCATCCTCCAGCAGTTTGTTCAGCAGCACCACCAATATCTCCGGCTTGCCCATGGCCATGCTCCAGGTGGTTGGTCCCAGCTTGGCGCCCTTGCGCAGAAACACCTGAACCACCTGGATGTTGCGACAGGCAATCGAACGATCTAACGGACGCATGCCGTGTACATCAATGTGCTCTAGATTGGCGCCTTGCTCCAGCAGATACAGTACCAAACTGGCTGCGCCCTGATACGCTGCCAGATCCAGAGCAGTGCGACCATTGTGATCCTCGTGCTGACGATTGCAGCCGTGCTCCACGAGGCATTTCGTCGCTGGCAAATGGCCCCGCAAACAGGCCCAGCTCAGCGCCGTAAAACCCTCGTGATCCTCGGCCTCCAGTGCAGCGCCGCGTGCCAGCAGCAGCTCCAACAGCTCCAGATGTCCCTCCTCGGCGGCAATCATCAGCGGTGTCTTGCGCGTCTGTCCCAGTGGCTCATCGAGCAGAGCTCCCCGCTGCAGCAGCTGCTCCACAACACTCCAGTGACCCTCCTTGACGGCCAGCCACAGCGCTGTGTAACCCTGACGATTGCGTGCATCAATTTGTGCACCGCGCGACATCAAGATGTTGACAGCATCTACGCAGCCATGGCGCGCGGCAGCAGTCAAAGCGAGCTCGCCACTGCTCGGTTCTAGGCCGTTCACATCGACACTGAGTTCGTTTAGCTCGTGCTCGTTGAGATCCAGGAGATCCTCAAGGATTTTGACATGTGCCTGCGCTGCAGCGCCAATCAGTGCCTGCTGCAAAGCCAACGAACGTCCCACGTCCTGGGAGCGTGCGCGTGGCGACCAGTCGCAGGCAAGCAGATATTGGACCACACTTAGGTGCCCCATGCGTGCGGCATGCACCAGAGCACAGCGTTGCGTGGTGTCCAGCTGGCCCAGGCTGCTGCCAGCGGCCACTAAGCGACGCACCACATCGCAATGTCCACGCATGGCGGCCAGAATGAGAGCCGTGCAGCCTTGGCTGTTGGTTAGGCCAACGTCGGCACCGAACTCGAGTAGGAGACTGACCATGGGCAAGATGCCCTCGTGGGCGGCAATGCAGAGAATGGGCGCATCGCCCATGTAGTCAGTGCGGTGATCCGGTGAGGCTCCAGCCAGCAGCACGAGGCGCGACACCTTCACATTGGGACTGTAGACGTTGCGCAGAGCACCGAGTGCCGCCGATATGTTGTCCGCTGCTCCGGCTAGCCAATAGGACTGCAGATCGCGGGGCGAAAGCGCCGCTTGGCTGCTGCTGTAGAGATGCGCTTTGAGCATGTGATGGCCCAGCTCGAGTGTCAGCTGCGGTTGCAGCGGCGCCTGCAGTCGCGAAAGACGAAAGGCAATGCCGGCATGACCGAGTCGTGCATCGCAAAGGAATTTGCTGGACTCTCCCTCGTCGCGTCGCATCAGCCACTCGCGTAGTGAGCTGTGAAAGAACATGTAGGTGTTGTCCAGTCGCTTGATGAGGAAACCGTCGAGCAGCTTGAAGCGCTGCATGAACTGCGGCCAGCTGAGCGGCTGGCCATGATGCAGTGCCTCCATGCTGTAGTAAATCTCATCCAGTGTCAGTGGATACAATGCGGCTAGGCAGACATTGAGAATAGGCGCGGTTTGCTCGAAGCTGCGAGCTGTGGGAAAGCGCAAATTGAAGTGCAGCAGAAAGATCTGGGCCAGCGAAACGGGCAGCACTTTGTAGCTGGAGGATTTAACAACCAGCTGGCCGCGCGAGATCAGATCCAGTATGAGCTTGGCATACAACATAGAGCCACGACTTAGCGACTGGAGATGCGTCACAAACTTGGCCTGCGACTGCGCCAACTGTCCCCCAATATTATGCTGTATCTCCGGACAGTGCGCGATCCGGGCATTGATGTAGTCCAGCATGTCCTGTTGCAGTGTCTGACTGCTGGCCCAGCTGTCGAGCGTCAGCTGCGTGTAGCTGGGCGCCTTGACCAGCTCCAGCATTTGGGTGCGCACGGTGGCTACCAGTTTGAGCCAGGCGGGAAAATGCGGTGTTAGTTGTGCTAGAAAACTGGCAATCGTGTGTCCATGATCGGGTCGATGGTATTCTGCCTCGCACAGTGCATCCACAAGTATGACCGCGACCTTGGCGGGTATTTTGCCAGCACGATGCAGTTGCGCCAGTGGCTCCAAGATGGCCAGCCGCATCACACGCTCCGCATCCGCAATGCACTCGCGCACACTCAGTATATCCTGAAGATGCGGTTCCGATAGTAGATAATCCCGATATGCCGTCAGCTGTGGTGCCTGACACAGCTGGGCGGCCAGGGAGTGCACAAAATCGGGCACTTGGCAAGTGAGATTAGCATCGGACTGACAGAAGTGATAGCCAACCATGTGCGAGGCCAGACCACGCATGCGTTCATTCTGAGCGCCCAGCTGGCTGTAGATGGCATCCACATCATCCTGCTGTTGCATCTGACGCCGTCCGAAGCACGAGTACTCCACCAGCTGCAGGCAGAACGCGGTCTTCCCGGTACCCGGCTGGCCGTTGATGAGCACCACGCGTGTATCGGTGCCGAGCAGTATGTTTGAGAGCTGTTGAACCAGCCACTGGCGACCCGCATAGGGAGGATCCGGCTCTTGCAGTGGCACCTCGAAGAAGAGAGGCTTCAGCGCCAGTTGCACAGCTGCCAAAGCGGCGGCGGCAGCTGCACGTTTGCTCACAGCTCCAGCTGAACCTGCAGTTACTGCTGATCCGGCAGTGACACCTCCGGCCACGCCTACTCCTGCGCCTACGCCTGCAACTGTGGGCTGGCCACGCGTTGAACGACGTGCAGCTCCCTTGCGAGTCTTGGCCAGTGGCAGCGCTTCGTAGGCGTGCTCTTGCATGGAGCAGCCCATCTTGAATTTGCTGCACAGGCTGAGGGCATCCTCCTTGGCATTCGAGGTGGCCACAGAGAGTTGGCTGCCACTGAGCACGCCAGCACAAGCGAGCGTCTGCTCCGGACTGATGTTGTGCGAGGAGCTGTTGCTACTGTTGGCTGTGATGCAGCTGCTGCTGCTGATGTTGGTGGTGTTGTTGCCGCTGCTGCTTGTGGTGCTCGTCGAGTTGCCATTGTGATCGCTGCTGCTGCTGCTGTTACTGTTGTTGGTGCCGCAATTGCTGTTGTCGTTCAGCAGCAAACCGAGGCGGGCTCGCAGCTGATCCTTTTGCTGCTTCTCGTTGAGGAGCGCCTGCGAATGATGCTCAATGCCCAAGGTGTCGCTTCCTAAGGAAGAGAGCGTATGATATGTGTAAGTAAGGTTGGGTGTGGAGGATTAGGATATAATATAAGACATTAACATGCAAATACAACGGGTTAAGAAAGAATTTAAACATATGCAAGGAACAACAATAGACATAGAAAAACAAATCTATTAACACTCAAGGCGATACAGTTGAAATTGTTTTCAGCCGTTGATGTTGATTATTTGATGCAGCACATTTCATAAAGTTATCAGTCTTAAATGGAAATCCAGTAATGGAATTATTTACATAGAGAATTAATATAGTATATAAATCGTATTTTGAAAGTATATTCATTCCGAAGAAAGCTCAATTAAGGAAAACGAATTGTTGCACGTAAACTTAAAATTACAAAAAAAGTTAGAAAAACATTGAAAAATAGAAGATAATTTTAAAAGACAGAACATAATGAAGTGAAAGAGTCATTCAAATTACGTTCGAGAAGTTTAGTGAGTAGAATGTTGAAGATCATTGTTATGGTTGGTCATGCTATAATAGACATTCGAGCAAGGGAAACAGTAATGAATTTCATGCAAATAAGATGTGTGTGCGAGAGAAGGAAATGGGGCCCATGCCTGCTAGATGATTAAGTCCTGCATCACTTGAGTTGGAGGAGTTAACGCTCCATAGTGACTTGATGAGGCACTTGATCGAGGTGCCCGCCAAGCTGAGGCGATTGAGGCGGTTCTCGCTGTTGGCTCCGTGCTCCGTGGATGTCTTCAAATTGTTGTTGCTCACATTTTTGCGACGACGACGCGTCACTGCGGAGTCCGAGCACGTTGAAGTATTCAAGGCATTCGACTCCTTGCCACGATGATCTGGATGAAGGAGTTGATGAAATGAAGTACAGAAAGTGGGAAGAGTGCAGTGCTAGAGGCATAGAGGCTAGCTAATGGAATCTAAGAGACTATTTTCCCAGCACCAGAAATGTGAAGAGATATTCTTAAAAACTTACCGCCCGAGAGTATGGATGCTGTGTCCAGGGGACAACCGCCGTTGGAGGCAGTGCGTCGATGGCCGGTGAGGGCGCTGCGCAGATTCTTGTGATTAAAGAAACGGCGACGCGTCGGTGGCGTTGCAAATGCTGGTGTGGCATGCAACTCGCTGTACGGCAAGTGCAAGTTGTTGTTGTGTGCGATGTTATTATTGCTGCTGCTCGTTTGCTGCTTGCCAATCTGTTGTTGGTGATGTTGCAGCTGCTGTTGCTGCTGTTGGTGTTGGTGTTGATGGATGTCGACGGTGACGGTGTGTGTGTTGGCCCCAAAGCTTGTGGCATTGCCATTTGCAGCTGTTGCTGCTGCACGGGGCAACTTGCCAATGCTCGCATAACGGTGGTAATCCGGCGATTGCGAATCCTGGCGATGCTGCTGCAAGCATAAAGTAAAACAAAAAATAAGCAGATGAAGGCTTGAGAAATGAGTTGCACTTTGATGTATGTATATAAGATTGTGTGTGTTTGTGTATGTGTTTCTGCCCAGCTTTATCGACGATGAAAGTTCGCTGTGCCACATGCCACAAGCGCTTAAGCGGCGGCACGCGGTCCCCACAGCAAAGAGAACGCGAGCGTTGCATAGAAAGGCGTTGCACATCGATTAGTCATATGCGACTTGTCTTCGACTCTGCACTGAGCTCTGAAGAGTCTTCCCTCTGGCTGCGGCAGGGAGTCGCATCTCTCTGGGCGAACCAAGGTGCGCCATACCTAATCCCAAGCGAGATTAAGCCAAAGTCAGAGAAGATGAGAGAAATGGAGAGAAAGACAAGCCGCTGGATGTATTTAAACAAACGTAATGACCCACAAGAGAAGCAAAATAAAGAAATAAAGAATTGTATAATATAATAAAGACAATTATAATACTGGTAATGGGAAAAGGTGTCGGGAAATTGGGGAGCACGCAAGAAGCTTGGTATATCTAGTACACATAAATAAAGCAATACATTAAGAAGAGAATAATTTGAAGAATTGAGAGCGAAATAAAAATAAGATCAAATGGAAGAAGCAAAGGATCAGGGAAACAGTCAGCGAAAAGCTGAAGCTAGGACATTAGGAATAAATTTTGCTAACTGTTCCTCAGTTTATCGAATAGATATATAAATAAAAATGAATAGTCAAAGAGAATCTTTTTAAAATCGATACTAACATAATAGGAAACTATTCAAATTATTTGAAAATAGCTATTGCATTTGAATATTTGTTAGCTCTGAAAAGCAGCTGAGAAGAAGTCCAGTTTCAACCTACTCAAGCATGTTCGACATCCCACAATGGTCGATGATTATCATCATCATCATCTTCTGTCTGCTCACACTGGACGCTGTTGTCTGTTCGTCTGTTTGTCTGTTCTCCTTTCCATCTTTCTTTGTCGCTTCTCTCTCTGTCTTGTGTCGCGATCAGTGCGATTAGCTGGAGGTTTGGTTGGCGTAAGATCGTGCGCTGCAGTCGACGCCTTATCAAGCATCGTCTGCGTTGGCCGGACATCAGGAGCAGGCAAGTCAGACAAAAGTCCATTTTCATGCAGATGCAGCAACAGTCAAGTGTATTTAGTGACCATACTCCAGCCTTGGTCTTAGTCATCCCAGACACAAACATACTGTTCGAGGAGTCAAGTCTGTCTGTCGGGGGTTTCGTATTAATGAACCGCAACTCATTTGGCGTCTGCTTTGCTTTCCTGACAGTCTACATTCTATATTCCACAGACCACAGGCTAAAGGCTACAGTCTGCAGTCAGCAGTCTGCAGCCTCTGAGGAGGCTCCAAAAATCGCAAACGTGTTTGGCAATTTGGCGACCAGAACCTGTTCCCTATTGTGTGGGATAATAGCTTGAAATTGGTTTGTTTCGGGCACACAAAGTTGCCAGAGTATAGTAATTGTGGCCAACTGGAAGAGGCTACAATTTTGGTTAGCTAACATTCCATTTAATTGAAAGTCAAAGATAGAGCAGATAAGGCCAGGATATTACGTGACCAGACGAGAGATAGAGAGAGAAAGAATGCTCTTGAAGAGTGGGTCTCAATTCTAGAAAGCTGCATGTCAGCTCCCACGGATGCCACTTCCCACTTCCTTTGTGGATGCGTGCCCGTTTTAAGTGCAGTCTACCCACTTGTCTAACCATCCGTCAGTGATGTCTGTTGATTTAGTTGCATCTGATTTGTCTCTCGCAGTCTGACGCCATTGTGGCGAGTTCTGTGGAAAGTCTGCCTATTAAGTTGCAGCAATTCAACGGCAATCGATTCCCCACACTCGATAAATGACCTATCGATAGACGGCGAGTGTAATTAAGTACCGGTTCGCCACGATGCATTGCGCGATTCGTTTCGAGCCAAAGAAAGGCTTTCTTTAAACTAGTTCGCTTGGAGTCTCTATCGCTATCTCGTGATTTCCTTTCCTCTTCACTCGCTTGTTGCTCGTTCGCTCACTCCTCAGAGTCTAGTGTCTTATCGTTGGCCACCCCGCGGTGGCTTTTTAATTGGCCACATCATTTTGATTAAGTTGTAGCTTGAAAATTAATTAACAAATTATGCCTGCCACTGCATTGCAAATTGAAATTTCTATAGAAAAGTGAAAATCACTTTTCAACTACACAATTTGCAATTTTACTTGTCGTTGTACAACATTGTTGCTGCTGTTGTTGTTGTCGTTGTCTTTGGTGGGAGATTGTGCATTTCAAGTATGTGTAGTATCATCATCTTGTAAGCATACATGTGCTCGTTAGTGGAAAGAGGTGTTTGAATGGGAATGTGACACTGCAAAACAGTAATAATTGATCCGATCCTTACACGAATGTAGACAATGAAATCAAAAGGTTTCCTACCAAAAACTTTTAATATGTGTGATCTGTGTTTAATATTGATGATTTTGTAAAAATGAATATTTAAAATATGACCTGAAGAATAGCTTTTAATGGAAGCTAATACGAATTATTTTATTATTGCTTGGTAGCTATGATTTTCTTTTTAAAATAAGCAATGACATTTTGGAATCTTTTATTCTTTTTTTAGAATTTGATATAGATCATAAGACCGATAATATTTGCTGCGCGCAGTTTTCATAACAATCACATTTCGATCTTACCAAACCTTCATCGTATATTGTCAAACCTTAAACTGAGACCGAAACGGAACAGAGACAACGTCTGGCAACCTTTTGCACTAAATGCCGAGTAGAACCAATTGGGCTTGGTTGGCGGAACCCCAAGGGGTCCTCGTCGCGCCGAAAGATCGCAGGTGTAATGCCAGCCGGTCGTCGATGTAATTGTAATATGACAAACTTGCATTAATTTGCTCAAAAATAAAAAAAAACGCTACAACAGCTGAAACACTGCAGTGTAAATACCCAACGAAACTTATTGAAAATATAAATTAATTCATTTTGTAATAATAAGTTAAACTTAATAATTAATTTGAAAGCAAAATTGTTGTTTTTCAATTGAGAAATTTTCCTTAAATATTTAAAATTTATAAAATTTTTTTGCAGCCTTGTTTACAATTTGCATCACTAAAATGGAATACTCTCATGGTTAGTGTATAGTATGCATTAAAACAGAGGCTGCAACTTGAAGCTAAAGCTGAGGCCGCAATGCAATTACCACAGCCATTTAATGATCGACTCGCCAGAGTCCGATCCGGCTGCAGTCGGAGACAGAGACTGAGACAGAGCTGGCAACAAGATTAATGGTTCATTCAAGAATTCGATTCGATTTTTGGACAAGCACCAAACAACAATAACAACAACAGCAACCACAGCAACATCAACAGGTTCATAATAATTTTTAGTCAACTTTTTTGGCGGCTGCAAAATATGAATAATATAGACAATTGGAATTGCTCGACTACCGAGTTACCTAGAAATCAGCCAATATTTGCTGAACATAAAACCTGAGAATCCCGATTTATTATTTTACATTCTTAATGAGCGAAAAGGTCAACAATCAAAGTCAAAATTTATTTAAATAAATTAAATGTTCATATTATTTAGGAAGCATTGAAATCCTTACTGAATTGATATTCATATTTTAATCGAAGTGCAAAGAAAATGAATTTAAAATTAGGTGTGTCCCTATGAATATACTAGGCTAGTGATGGAAATAACGAAAATCTGGTATATAATGTTATAAATAATTTTAAATTTCTATAAGTATTCAAGATAAAATTAAATATAAACATTTTCATAAAGAGTAGAAATTAAAATGGTAAATTGTCCATGAATGAATTAAAGATTGTAAAATTACAATATGTATAATATTAAAAGTAAATTTTATTCAAGACCACATCCTCACAAGTGAAATGGCGAAAAAGGATTTACTGCTGGTCATACCTTTATTTTTTGGGTGTAGGGTATAACTACATACTCGCATATTTAGCTGCGGGCTAAAAGCAACAACATCAAAACAACAACATCGACACAACAACAACAGCAGTTATTGGAGGCAAGCTGGCGGTCCCAGACATGTTGACACCAGTTGAGACAACGACTTGGCCGCCATTTGATTGGGCTTGGCCCACAGTCACAGTAAGTTGCAGTTGCAGTTGCATTTTAGCCTAACTATAAGCTAATATTTTAGCAACACGACCACAAAGCGCGCTTAAAAATAATTGTTTAAATGTCATAAAAATAGTAGTTACCGAAAACTGTTGAAATGGATGCCAATTCAAGGACTGTTTTCATTCATAGCGATCTTGTAGCTTAACGCTAATATGCATAATGTTTATAATCGCAAATTGTCGGTTGAGCGCTCAAATTTCGACAGAACCTCAAATTATGCTATGAGAATAAAAATTATACGACTTCTAGTATTAATTTGTGTAACAATTTAAAAAGTTAATTCGCGAACAGCAATGTCAAGAGAGTGTGTCTTGCAAAATGTATATGTATGTATTTTTGTATTTCTGAACTTAATTCTCTATCTCATAAGTCTGCATAGTTATAATTTCTAAGATCTGTAGTTGGACGAGTGTATGTGTGTAGGCATTCGACCTACTAAATTTTACGCCCTTTCGACTATTCTAACAACTTTCTCGGATTGTTGAATATGCTGTCTTTATCACTCTCTGATCTCTGTTACCGATTCTGAACTTCCTAATACATAATTGTCGGTCAGTCTTGATCGGTAAGCTAAATAAAACGGACGTTCGCAATACGTGTCATCTAACATATTACATCTTTTAACTTTTTTATAGATCTTAATATTCACAATAGACGATAGCTGACTTGCAGAGCCACCCGAAAATTAGAGCAGTTGTCAATTTATTCGAAATCTATTGGTTCAGTTATTTTAGACACAATCTTCTGTATTCTCTCTGAACAGCTTAACAGTTCACATAGCTGATAAACCTTATTTAAATACTCATAATACCTCAATATTCTAAATTAATAGATGAAGCAAGTTAGTGGGAAATACTAAATTATTTATATAGTCCTTAAATATTTAAAGTTGACATTATTTTATTAGAGCAGTTTAGATCGAAAAATGCAAGCAAAATCGCGTTTGTCGCTAGCAAACCGCCTACAATTGCTGCTGCTGATGTTGCATTTGCATTGAATGGAAACGCGTCGCGCTTGCTTCTTGTTGTGCTCACTTCTAGTACTCACTTCGTTCCGCTCTGCCCTCTGCTGACACCTACAATTGGGCACCCCGCGTGGCGCATTCGTCGCCGCCATTTGCCATTTTGGGGCCATTGTGTCTTGGCCGCGATTTGACCGCGTGGAGGAGGAACGAGGTGAGAGGGTCTCGGCAATGTTACGAGTACCCGCACTTGTGCTCGTAATCGTAATCGTAACCGTACTCACACTCACACTCAGACTCGCACTCGTATTCGTATTCGTATTCGCAATCGTAATCGTATTCAAGCGTTCTATGCATTTGTTTTTTATGAGAATTACTTGCGTTTAGCTTTGTAATTTATGCACTCGACTCCATTGGTTGTATCAAATTTCGATTGCCAAATCATTTGGAGCGAACATTATTTGCACAGTTACAGACTGAAGGTGTGTGTGAGTGCATTCATTGTACTATAATCAAGGCAATATTGTGGCGATATCAACGGCAGAGTTTTGGGTTCAAGTATTTGGTAATTTGAGTCCAAGTAGTTGATGGACTTGTCTTAGGCTTGGCCTAATCGCAAATGGGATTGCCATAAATAAATGCACTAAGCAGTTATTTTAATTGCATTCATTAGTAAATGAGTTTATTCAATTCATGGCTTGCAACTGAAGTTGTTAATTTATAAACTGTCAGTTATTTAAAAGACGATCTTCTACGCTAAAAATAGTTAAAATATTAACTAATGTACCCACTTTTAATACTCATAATAATTCAATACTCAAAATTAATAGAGAGAAGCCATTTGATGGAAAAATACTAAATTATTGGCTGCAAATCAGATGCTGAGAGTTCATTCATTATTAATTGATTTGCCAGACTGCAAGCTGCTTTTGCGTTGGTTGCAAGTGCTTTGAACACGATCAAATCGCGTTTCGGTCAATGGGAAACAGAAAAAACAAAAACAGAAGAAGTTAATGCATTTATTTAACGATCGATAAATTGAGTTGAAAAAGCCGCTCGACGACAACCGAATTGCGCAAAAATATTATGACCATCGTCATGTGGCATATATCAAAGGCGGCTAGCCAAAGCGTTAAAGCCAACAAACGAGGCCTGAGAAATTGTTTCTCAACATGCAAATGCCGTGTGCGATTTATATATTTGAGGAAGCGGCTCGCATGCCAAGTCCACGAAATAGATAAACAAGACATCGAGATAAACAGATAGATAAACTTGCACCAGCGACACAGACAAACACAGAGACAGTGAGAGTAAGAGTGATATGGCGTTTGAGATTGGGAGAGGGATCGCAACTGGTTGGCTGGTTAATCGGGTGAAATGGCTGAGAAAACATATAGTAACTATCTATTGAATGTGTATGCCAAAAATGCATTTGCTAAGCAAGTGAAATGGAGTTGTTATATGACATTTGGAAAGTGCGCAATCCCAGCGATAGTAAAACGCAAAAATGCGATGCTATCGATCAAAACAGAACAAACCTCCTCAGTCGTATACGCGATATAAAACTCTTCCTATCAATACTATACTAGCGCAGGGTAATTAAATGGATATTTTGATTGGTTCATTTGCACAATTGTTATGCCGTTTGTCTGTTTAATTAGCAGCTTGTCTTTCGCTTTGTTTGCTGTTGAACATTCATTTGATTGCACCGTGAGAGCGTTAAGAGTTGAGTTATTGATTTCTCTGAAAGTGAAATGCACTCCCCAATCGTAACATAATTCCCTTCTCCGCATCGTTCCCATCGTAATCCCCAATCCCCAAATCCCACCTCATAACCCAAACGATCTTGCACTTTTTTGTGGTCATCATGAGTCATGCACGTAACGAGAACAAGTTGAGCATAAAAGCTATTGCATTCACACTCATACTCATACTCATACTGATCCATCCATACCCATACCCATTCCCATTCCCATTCCCATTCGGCTTTGTTGCAGCTTTCTAATGGCGCGGCCAGTGCATTTATGACCCTGTTGGGTTTCTTTTCTGCACTCTGCATCTCATCAAGTGCGCGTCCGTGTCCGCGTCCGTATGCAAGTGTATAAAACGTGCTTGGCATGCCAAATTCACCAGCACAACAACACACACTCATAACTCTATATGAGTGCACTATACTTCGGACCTCATGACCGAACACACACAAACCCAAACACGAACACGAACCCAAACCCAAACCCAAAGCAAGCACTTGAGCCGCAGTTTAAAGCGTAACTAATCTTTTGAGATGCAATTATCGGTGAGAGTTTCACAATTGACTTATGGGCAATATGCTTAGAAACTTAAGCACCCTTGACCGCTTTGTTCTACATCTTTCTCAAGTCGGCAAAAAAAATTCTTGGCTTTTCGAATTGTGATTGAAGGCTGAGTAGCCATTTCCTGCATCTCATATATACGTATATGATTTTTTTAACCTATTCTTTGAAGAGCATAACATTGCAAATTTGTGAAGAGTTTAACGCAAGAGTATTAAATATTAAATAGTCTAAAATTAGATTGATGTGTTCGAAGTGGAATTGTCTAAGTTGTTCAAGAATATTTGATATTAAGTTTGTTTTAAATAATAAACGTTTTTTTAGACGTCTTTATATATATTTTCTCTATTTTATTTAAATAAAATTTTCTTATTTAAACATAGAATTTTTAAGTGAAATTGAAAACCGAACTTGTTTCAATCATTATCATTTTTTAAATATTATATTTTTACACAAAGTTCTGGTAGTAGGTTTTACGAAATTTCTAGCAATTTCGAATACAAGTTCAATATTTTTAACAATTAGTAGTTTTGAGGCAACAATTGAAAAGTGTTTATTCATTAGCTTCAATTGCGTCACACGCACTTCGCTCACTCAATCAAGGCAAAATCAACAACAATAAACAAAATGCAAAAGGATCATCGTGATTTTGGACCCAAGCATTAAAGCCCTCTTGGCAACAGTTTTGTTTACTTTTTTAACTGGGCCTAGAAAGTGAAAGCCTCCCCACAGAAAAAAACGAAGCTAAGAGGCGATAAAAACAGATTCAAGCTGCTCTGAGGTGCTGAGACGATCAACACATTCGCCTTGATTACAAACATTTTACATTTTCCAACAGTTCGACTTACTCCAACAACAAAAGCAACAGCAACAGCAACAGCAACAACAAAAAAGAGAGTAAATTAAATGCGTTAAATTTCATAGATTTTGTTTTCCGGTCGATGTCGATGCGACGCGTGCAACAATAGAAGCTCTTGTCTGCGTCATTTTGTCGGCACCTTTATTTCAATCAATCAACATGAAAATATTGCGTAAATCGTAATCATCGCACACTAAACGAGTTACATATTAATTAGTGCTCTGCGAGTGAAAATTTCAGTGAATTAGCTCTGTCTGTGTCTACGAGTCGAGTACGTGATCGTTAGTATCATTCAAAATGGAACGAACCTTTGGTGAAACTCAATCGACTCATCTATAGTTCTAAAGACTCTAAATTATCGAACAACTTTATCGAATGGTGTCAGCATTTTTTATGCATTTTGCACTTATGAGGCGGAGGAGCTCTGACTGGCACATCGAGGAACTTTTGCTGTCCCCTGGGGGAGCATGGAAGACAGCTTTCGCCAGGTTGCCATTCATCTTGCAGGGCAGGCAAATTAATTTCAGTCAAAACTTTTGCCCTGCCCATTTCGATTTTTTTGGGTAGGTGTGTTTCATTTTGACTAAATGATTAATTTGAAAATACTCTTTTCGAAAGGATCTAATATTATTGGGAGTTAAATCAATGCTGTTATGTTATTTGTCAAAAATGTCAATAAAAATGAGCAGCCCTTTTATTGGTGGATAATCCTTTGTTAATGAATTCATGACTACAAAGAAGAAAAGTATTTGTATTGATCACAATTACATATTTAGGGAATTAGCGGCATAAAATCTAATTTATAATATAAATTTTAATTGGAATATAGAAAAGAATAAGTTGTTTCTAAAAAATCGGCAGTGAATTCAAGCCAATATTCATAGAATAATATTAGATAGAATATTTCTTTAAACTGTTTTTAAGTGCTGTACTATAATTATTATCACTCTTTTCAATAACTGTAACAACTATTATATAACAACTATATATATATAATATGCTGATATCTATATCTTATTTCAAGAGTATTCAGTCTTCCGTTTAAAATATGCTTTCTGTCAATTTCCTTTTGGTCTTTCATTTCTTTTACATAACAAACTGTATGCCAAATGTTTTCATCTTTTGCTGACATGTGGATTATGCCCTGATATCATTTTATATTTTTCTTTCAACCTTCATTTCTGTCCTTTTGCCCATTGGATGTGACTGTTGCAGTTCAACTTTCTTTTCTTTTATTTTTTTCTTAATATATTTTAAGTGGATTGTTGCTGGCTTTGATTGCAGTGTGTGTTTATTTTTTGTTGTTTTTATCATTAATTGCCTTTTCATGGCAGGCTTTAATTTACTTGTTGGCCAATTGAAATTTGGGCCAATAAAGATAAGCCGTGTAATTTGTATTAAGCAGAAATGTGAGTAGCCTTTTTATTTTGTTTTTTTTTTTTGGTCGAGCCAGCTCAACTGAAGTCAATTTAAGTCAATTTTGAGGTGGGCGTGTTGCATTTGCTGATATTGCCGACCCACCAAATCAGTTTAATCGTTTTCTTCTGGCATGAATGGCAAATATGTTGTAATATTTTTGACATCAGCTGCACAAAAAGCTAAATGAGTAGCATACGTTTTTAGATTATCTTAGATTTCGTATAATTATTTTGTAATTGAATTAAGATTTCATTGTAGTTATTAAGACGCTAAGAATCAATTTTCATTTATTGCTTTTTAATTTTATAGTACATCAGTGATAATGTCGTGATAATATCGCTGGAAGCTAAGCTCTATGATCTCATCTAAGAATAATGTTATGAATATATTTATTTCATACGATATCCCTGGAAAATTCGATCACAATAAATGTCAAAAAGGCGGCAGGTGGACATATTTTGCGCTACTTAACAAACAATTTTCAACAATTTATGCTGATTAGTGAAACAGCCAGACAGTAAACCAAGTGGAAGATTGTTAAGCGTGTAGAGTGTACACAGAGAGAAAAGTTGTGAGCTCAAATCAAATAATCAAATTCACTTTAAGAATTGTCGAAAGTATAAAATAAATATTGATCGAAAACATAATATCAAGTTAAATCAAATTCAACTAATACAATAATTTTCCAACGTAAGGAACTTCAATCAAAGATAAAAGATCACTAGCAGCAAATTTCGAACTCGAAACGAATCAATTTTTTCGCTTTGTGTATACTTCAGAGCAGAGACTGTGTTCGATCGTAGTTGTTCGATATTTATTGTTGCGCTTGCCGCATTTGCATACTGCATGCGACTGCACTAACATTTTGTGGTTAGCATAAACAACTTGCAGCTGGCAATTAACGGAGTGAACAGAGAGAGGGAGAGAGAAGGGGCACAAAGATGGTGACGATGGAGTATTATACTTGGTTGCCCGACGGGGTTATTCATTTTGGCCAGGCCAGCTTAAGTATCTGTGCAACTAATTAGTGTGCAGTTTAGTGCAATGCTCATTGTTCGATTGTTCGAGGTTCTATCAATAAAAATTGATAAATTGCCTGTTGTCGTGTTAATTAAAGGCTAGCACATACCGACCGCCAGGTGGCGCTGTACGTGCAATGGCGATATATTCAATGCATATAGACATTACTATACATGCATTTATAGTGTATGTATGATTGATTAACGCCAAATTGGTTGTAGTTGTGTGTCTGATTGCAGTTATTGTTCGCTGAGCTGTGATTATCCATAAGTGAATGTCTTTTCAGTGAGGGAAAGTATAGCAAAGTTGATGATAAATACGTGGCAATAACAATGGATGCATCTTTTATTATATAAACCATAAACTTGTAATATCCAGAGTTGAGTATAGCTGAGAGGTGAAACTTTTTGATTATCATGGTTTTAACAACTGCAGGCAAGGACGATAAAACTCTTTGATTGTCATCATTATAACAACTAAAGGCTAAGACGATGCACCCTGGATGTTTATCATCATATATCGATTAAGGATTTTATTGAAATTTTCAAACAAATATTGAAAATAATAGATAAAATAAAATAATTAATACATATCAGGCTTCATTCAGGCTAGGACTATGCATGCCGTCTTCTTTCTAAGTTAAATAATATATATATATATTATATATTATATGTATATACATATGTAAATATACACCCCTTATACTAGATAAAAGAAAAAAGTATAATAAATATTTGAAAATGTTAATACAGCGACACCAAATGAGTAATGCATTGCTTCGATTATATCTGCATATGCATATTTGTTCTACATCAGACACGCAAAGTTAATTTAATGCTTAGAGAAATCAGCATTGATTAATTGCCCAGCTGGTTGTCCAGCAATAAGGCAAAAGGTGTCAGCTCAGCTCGTCGCTGGCTGCGATTGCGCAGCAGAGGTGACATAAATCTTTTAAAATGGATGAAAAGCAACTGGAAATGAAATGGAAACTGCAACTGCAACTGCAACAACTGGATACAAGAGTAACTACAAGTTAAACAACGACGCCAACGACTAAAGTCATTCAAAGCGAATACCAATTACAATGTTTGGCATAGCTGCAAGTAAAAGATACAGCGTTACAGCAATTGATTGATTGCGTTTTTTGTTAATCATGGATACGTGATGCTATCAAAATTGTGGGATAATTAACGCCATATTTGTTGCTGCTGTTGCTGCTGCTGCAACTGAAGCAACAAATAAATTGCATGCGAGATAAAAATCGCATGCGTTTTTGCTTTCGAATGTGACCAAAATGTAGAGAGAGAGAGAAAAAATAGACAACGAGCGACTTTTATGGCATTTTTAATGCAAACGATTTGAATTTGAATCGGAGACACGAGAGTTGATTTGTCGCCTGCGCGTGTCAATCACAAATCTTTGGTGGTTTGTTAGTTTTTATTTTATTTTATTTTTTTTTGGTTGGTGCAGTTGCTAATAACACGATTTCCAAACGATAATTAGCTTGAGCTGAGAAGGAGCCACCGTAGTGTAGCTGTGGTTGCACACACAGGTTGCCTGCCACTTAATCTAATGACAGTTCTCATGCCACACGCCCCAGTAATTGGTTAAACGACTTCTGGTTTCGGCTCGAGTCGACTCAACTCCACTTGGATAGATACACGTATGTTTGCAGATACAGATAGTTGAAGCTTAAAGTTATGTAAAGTGCTTGTTGGCAATCGCTGACACACTTCCGATATATGTACGTATATAACCGTAACCATATCGCGTATAAGGAGAAAAGCCAGGCAGTCAGAGCCAGTTGCTCCACTTGCCAAAGACAATGATAACTCATTGAGTCAAGCCTCGTTCTCCTTATGGTCAGCCATAAACTCAATTCGATTCAATTGCATCTTCAACTTCAACTTTTTCCGGGCGCATCATCAAATCAAATCGTCTCAAATCAACTCGAAATGAAAGTTTCTTCATTTTATGTATTTTTTTCGTTTCGTTTCGTCTCGTTGCTCCCCCCTCAACTTGTTGTCCATCGATCTAATTGTATGCCATTTATGGATGACGCGAGGTGTTGGAAATTTTTATGATTACAACTTTAGACATGAAAAGACGTTTACACAAAACCTTCTTCAGTTTGCACTTGAAACAACTACATTCTTTGTTTAAAGCTGACATTAGTTTATAACAATAAGCTTTAATTTCGAATGTTTCTAAAGAAGCGTGAAGTTTCGGAGTTGTAAATATTTTCTAATTGTTCTATTGTTAACAGTCTGTGATTTTTATTTTTGTATATTTAATTTTCAGTTAAGCTGAGGCAAACAATTCTTTTAAGATTCTGTTTGTAATGTACGTAATTTAAATATATATTTAGAATAATATTCGCTATCAAATCCTTAATCTTTAGCTACTAATTTGTGCTACTTAATGAAAACCCTAAGTGATTTTCACAAGCAAATGAATTGCCATCCTGCTCTCCCTCAAAAGAAAGGTCAAATGTCAGCCGAAGAGTTTGAAATCTACAAAACAATTACAGCTATCACATTCGGAGGTAATTAATTTAATTTGATTTCTTTGCTGCACGAGAAGATTAGCATCGGATTTTTGTTTAGGTTTAATGGAGGAGCAGCTAGGGAGCAATTTGGTGAGCAACTGGGGAGTTGCAGTTCAACTGTCAGCGAATGTCACTTTAAATACGCCAAAACGGCGCAAAAGATTCAATTGGCGGGGCGCCGCCAGACGTTGCAGCCAGATTGCCATCACAGATAGCAGTTACCAGTTGCCGGGTACCGAGTACCGGGTACTGGGTACCGCGTATCAAATACTCGGTAGAAAGATACACAGACACAGAGGCAGAGGCAGAGGCAGCGAGAAGCGAGAAGCGTATCTCATATCTGCGCTTGTGTATCTCAAAAGGCGACTGTCAAATGGCTGAACTGACAGTTTGCCAGCGAAGATGCCAAGCCGGGAAATTGGGTCAGGCAGTATGCCTCAAGTGGCCGGACGAGCTGACAGCTCCACCAGCAGTCTCCTCCTCCTTCTCCTCTACCTCCTCTCCCTCTTTTGGCTTCAGCTCCTCTAGCTCTTGCTCTTCTGCTTTCTAAGCCGTAAACTGTTTTACTTTTCGCAGCATATTTATGACTTGATATTTATTTCAATTGCGGCGATTCCCAATTGATTTCAATTTTCAGTTTTAATTTTCAGTTTCGTGTTTTCTGTGTTTCGGTGTTTTGTATTTTTTTCAGTTGTTTCTGTTTTTTTTTTTTTTTTTTGTGGTACGCTCTCTGACACGTGACATGGGATTTCACTTAAGACTGTTTAATGCTCGCATAAGCAAACATAAATTGTGCCAAATGTCCGACATGACATCGAATTGAACATATCCGAGTAGTTAACCGACTTTGAGCCGACATTCAAAAGGACAGCCAAACAAACAATTCAACCACTACATTTGAAACCATAAAAAAAAATACTAATAAAAATGAAATGAGAGAAAAAATGAAATGAAATTAAAACTTAAATCCGACGTGCAAATTGATTTTCTAATTATATGCCAAGATTTTTGCTACTCTTGCTGCGAAAGTCTTTTTTTCTTCAGCAAAATCATTTTAAATGCTTGTAAAAGTTATTTCTGAGTGCACTTTCTTTTTTTACAGTCTTTTTTCATAGTCTTCACAGTATATGAACAAAATTTGAGTATTTCTTTTTGGAGAGGTTAATAATTAAATTGCAGTTAAAATAAATGAATTTTTGAGTTATTAAATGGTTAAGGTTCAATATTATGGATCAAATCGGTTTCAATCGGTATTTTCAATGCTTTGCTCTGGGTTGTTTCTTTAAGATTTCATTTCTCTTTACATCTGAATAAGTTTGTATACGTTTTTTTAACGATTGCAAACAATTGTTTTGCTCAGATACAGTTTATTTGCTGTTAAAGTTGTAAAATTGTAAAGCAAAGTTCAGTTGAGTTAATAGCTATTTAGACATAAAAGCAGACTTAACATCATATAAGCTCAGATAATACAGCCGTGGCTTTGCTTTCTTCACTAACAATGCCACCCAGTGGAGCTGTTAAAATATGCAAATTGTTGAGTTCATATTGGATTATCGTCAAACAAATTGTTTGACACTCGCTTATAGCTTGATTAAAAGCAAATCAAACGCTTTACGATCAACGATCAAGACCCCAAAGCTCTAGAGCCCCAGACAATGGCCAATTAACGGTGATTGGGCGACGCCTCGCCCACATTTGGCCAGGGAACAAATGTGTCAAAGTATTATGGCTAAAAGAGGCGCCTCGGCTATGAACGGAAATGAGAGTTGTTGATAACAACAACAACAACAACAAAATCGAGTCGACGCTTTGTTGCCGCTTTTCTTTGACGCTTCGATTCTTACATTTTTTCTATGCATTTGTTGAGGAGTCGGGGAGGCATAATCAAGTAGTCATTAAGGTAAACACAGAGACAAATGCGCCTCCGCACAGTCATTTGTAACTGTTGTGCCCGAGTCGAGTCGAGTATCTTTTGTATCGGTTTGTATCTTAAAGTACTACGCACTCACCTGCATATAACGCGCCAAAGCCGCGTTCCGCTGTGCATGCGATCTCAGCTGAGGCTGCGGTGAGCCCAGCGGACTGACAATTGTCGATGTGGAGCCGCCGATGCCGGTGTCATAGCCCTGAGCATTGGCGCCATCAACATCTAGACGAACGAAAGAGAGAGAGAGAGAGAGAGAGATAGAGAGAAAAAAGATGTTATGAAAAAGATACACACAATAAAAAGATGTAAGTTGTCTGTAATCAGGTCTACAACATTTAAGGAATGCAATCAAGGTTGAGAGTACATACTTGTACATAAAATGTGCACAGATTGGGAGTTAGAAACTACTTATAAATACTATAGAAGTGGATATGAGGTAGCGCTGAAATAAGGAATAAAGGATTAAAACTGACTAAATTTTATTTTATTGAAGTAACCTCAGTGTATTGATTAGATACTTTTATAAAAATATATTGTTAAATTTTAAGGACTGCTATTTCAAAGAACACAGCTGTACATATCTTCTCAAACTATATCTAACAAGAATCGTAGGGCAATCCTTAAAATAAAATAAGTCTGAGATTAAGAAGGCTGCTCCCATATTTAGTTCTTAGTTTTTAAATTTATACAGTCAAGAAATATATTTTTTAAATTCATGGCAAACTTTTGATAGTAAGTTTAAAAGTAAATGTAAGCCTTTGTCCTCTATGAGAATCTAAGATATTATCTTATGCAGATTTATTTATACACAAATGTGACCTAGTCAATCAAATGGTTTTCGTTATACTTGTATTTGAATGCCTTTGTTTGGCATTTTCGCAAATGCAATTGTATCGATCGTGGCATCGACTTGGCTGCTACAGAGTCGACTCTACGATCGATCGCTTGGCAGTTTCTCCATTTGAAACCCAGAAGAATACGTTAATGTATATGCACGTATGTCTACGAGTATACCAGAAGTCCATTTGCATTTATTATTCCAAGTCGCAACGTTTGTTGTTCAATTTATATGCCAATTGTGTGTTGTGCGCCATTTGGCATGCAAGCAGCGTTTGCTTGGCTACCCCAAAGGGGTAAAGGAGGGTGGGGAGTTGGGGGTACGGGCTTTTCTGGTTACGGGTAACTTCATAAAGTGGCAGACAAACTGCAGTCATAATGCGATGTACCGTTGCTCCAATGCCCATGAAAATTGAAAGTAATGCCTCGTATTTATTGCCCATTTAATGCTTACATGATTTCCTATGGCTTCGGTACCACTGTGCACGACGCCCAACGTTGCTGACTGAATTTATTAACTAGCTGCCCATCGTAGAGTGCAGAGTTTCGGTCGTGTGTTGTGTGAATTTACGATCTGGCAAGTGGTTTCTGTCTTCGCTTTATTTATGATGATGGCATTCGAATACAGTGTGTACGAATAGTGTACTTACAGCTGCTACCTGCCCATAACCCAAGGGGCTCTAGCTTATTAGCATAGCTAATTAAGTGATACGGCTTGAACGAGTTGTAGGGCAATGAGTTGGCAACTTAATGGAGCCCTTTATGTGAAGTATCGATCAATTAGACGATCGTCTCTTTGAGTGCAACTGATGGTGATCAATTGAAGTTTTCAGAACTGTTTCTAAATTTTATTTTCTATATCTAAGCTCCAAAGTTTATATTTAGTAAAAAATAAACTTCAAAAATAGATCAAGGTGATAAGTTGAAGTTTTTATATCTTCAGAAGAATTGTTTTTAAATTTATTTACAATAGTGAAGCTTCAAAGTAAATAGTAATGAATAAAAATCCATCAAGCTAGTCAGAGAAGAAATAATTGTTTATTATTTTATGAAATTCATTTGAGTTAAACCCAAAAGAAAGACGCCAGCAATTTGCAGTCATTTCAAAGATATTTTTCCCCTCTTTTAAGTATTTCGCGTACAAATTGAAAGAAAAGATATTCCTAAATGGCAAATTCCGAGATAACTAAAACAAAATAAAAAAGTGCAACGAAAACATGTTGCAAAAAACACTCAACTCAACACCTTGCAGTCTGGCAGTCGAGTTTTGAGGGTTGCCAACTTTAGTCAGATGCTTGTACACAAATATTTGTATGCCTTATATGGCATATCCATAAGATACGATAGACAGGCAGGAAGGGGAGAGGGAAGCAAAGCAGTGCCAGAGACTGGGGAGTGACTTGTACTCACCTTTCAGCGAGCTGTTCATGCACATGGGGCATTGATCGTTGCGGAACATGCAGGAATAACAACGTTCGTGTCCGCAGGTGTCGATCAGTTTCCGTCGTTTGCCCTTATCGAAGGAGATGCGGCACGAGGGGCACACAGAGCCGCTGGCATCGTGTTCCAAGAGCCGTCGAATTGATTGAAGATCTGCAAAGTTATAAATGAAAACAGACACATAAATACATAAGACTGTGATAATAGTTGCCAAGAAATACTTGTTAAAGTGCGGTATTTAATGAGCGAAGTAATTGATTCTACTTAAATTAATACATAGTTAAGATAAATGGATAAACGCTTAGTGGAACTGTAAGTATGGATGCTTAATTAAACACAGGAAATTTCATTTTACATTTAATGTGTGTGTCTCTAACAAATGTCAAACAAATTGCAGAGGATGGCATTTATTTTTCGCTACAGTTTATAGAATTTGCACATTTATTTAAATTTGTTGTGGTCTTTTTGTAAAATTGTTTGCTCCATGTCAAAGCAATTTCCACGCTAACAGTCACAATTACAGTTTACAGTTTGCAGTGCGCAGCATTTATTTATTTTGAGTGTGTTTTTTTTGTTTCTTTTTGCGGCCGTTTGCATAAATTGTGACTGTCAATTAAATGTCGTTTCGTGGTTCCCCCCGTATAACAACTGCAAACTGCAACTGCAACAATCTGAGCTGATCTGAGTTGTGGTTGTGTGTATCTTTCTTGTCTCTCGATATATCTTGCATTTATCTGTTTGCATCAAAAAGTTGCTGCACCTGCTGCCCAACGTCGCATCTTGTCCCCACTTCACTTCTTCGACAATGTAATCAATGCAATCAGAAGGCAATCGGAGGCATTCTTCTCTTGTTCAGCACTTGGGTTAATTAATTTAATTTGGCCGCTTGCTTTATTATTTCTATTAGCACTTTGTCATTCTGTGTCAATCTTATGTAAAAATGTGTGCAACAATCTGTTGCAAATAATGTGTGGACAGCTTGGCAATTCGCAAATTGTGACGCGATGTCAATATCAAATTAATGATCGATAAGAAACCAATATATGTTGGAGACTAGTAAAAATTCTTTTGTTAATTGTACATCAAAACGAACGCAACTCAACTAAAAGTGTTAAGTAACTTGAACCAAAATAGTTTATTGATAAATGAAAACAGATAGTAAAATTAGAATATATTTCAGACATACTAATAATAACATTAAGATTAATATAACGCTTTACAAAAAAAGAAAGAAAACCTAAAGTTAGTAGTAATGGAGGTAATGTAATGCAAATTTTCATAGAATTTCCTTTAAAAATAATCGAAGCCTCTTCAGGAAACATTAATTCTCCCCTTTTATTTTCTCAGTTAAAAATCTTGTGTTTTTCTGAAGAACACTTTGACTAAGAATCATCGCCAAGAGTTGGCACGATTAGCATATTGCCTCCATCTACGAGTATAGGGATTCAATAATTTGATGCCAGCAATTTGTAGCCATGGCAAAGTTGTCGATGCAGACCCAACCCGTCCCGACCAGACACTGTTGTGAGGCATTCAACGTCCTATTTGCAGTTGCAATTCCTGTTTCTCTGTCGCTCAGCTGTGAGTGGGAATGAATGACGACGACGACGACGATGACGACGCCAACAAGAACCACGTCCGGTCGTCGTAAAGTGGATTACAAGCGCAGCCGCTCGATCTGTGTCTGTCTCAGTCTCAGTCTCAGTCTCGATCTGGCTGTGGGCCTGAGCCTGGGCTTCCATTCGAAAAACCCACTTGACAAACACTCAATACTCGTACAAAAAAAAAAAGCTTTGCATGATATTTTCTTTATTTCCCTCTGCGTTCATTGCAAATCAAAAAGCTGCAGCATTCGCGCATTATTACTTATGTTTATAGTCTATTGTGAGGGTATTTTGAAATGGTTATATAGTTGAGACATATTTTTGGTGGAATATGTGATTTAAATATATTTTTAAATATTTATTTTATATCTCGTTTCAGAGTATATTGGCTTCATTCTATTTCAGTAATGAAATTACACACTACGAAATTTCAAAATTATAATGCCAATTTATGATGTTCAAAGAGATGGACATTTTGTTCACTCTGAATAGTAGAGTATGTAATATTCGATGAACTTAGTTTTCAATTTGTTGTGTGTAGTTTGCCCAGTTCTGCATTTGCCGCGTGGGTTGCCGCCAGCTGCAACGACGCACTGTCTGGAGGTGCAGGGGCACACAGCCCACGTTGACTGTGTTGCCGTTGCAGTTTTGCCTTTGCCTCTGCCTTATCGTGTGCCACAAACTTTGAACTCTTCGCTGCTTGAACTTTCGACCAGTGTCATGGGAATTTAAGCGGCATCCAGCCACTGACAGCTGCACAGCTGCTATGCAAATATTGTGCTTGTGTTCACAAGCATTTTGCAACCCTCCAAACGAGATCCCTTGGCACATGGCGCAAATTATGAACAGTTGTTGTGTGTTTTGCCCACACAGGCAACAAGTGCGCCCGGTTGCATTTCGTATTTCCTTGCAGCGTGCCTCACCCCCCTTTGTCAGTCGCCACAAAAAAACAATTTACCAAATGTCAGGCAACAATTGGTTGCCGCTTGTCGTGCGCATTCGCGGCAGATGCCACAAACAGGCAAAGCTCCCCCCTCTGTGTGTGCAAGAATGACAATTGGGGTTGCAACTGGGGTAGGTTTATCTAGCAGTTGCTTGCATGTAATTGACACACAATACCCTGGAATTTATGATTGTTAAAGCTAGGTCAAACTGGCAGCAAAAGCGACAGATAGTTTTCAGACTATTATAATACACAAAATAAATAAGTTTCTTAAAACAGATATTCTAACACCTTGATCACTTATCGGAATAATTCAAAAATTTAATTTATTATATATTTTTATTATTACATAGAGTACTGAGCATACCAGATTGTTAGCCAAAGCATTTGCTGTTCCCTTAATAAATTTATAGCTCACAAATAAATGTAGTAAATTATAAATGGACCAATTATACATTCCGTTAACTAATTACGTTTCAGCCCCTTCGCTTACATAGTTGTTAGGCCCATCCACCAATGGCATGTGAATGGACTTCTAGTCTAATAACGTGGAAAATTCCAAGTTACAATTAACTCTTCTGCCTGATAATTTCATGGATTTTAAACACTTTAATTGTGCTACTCTATAACTACAGTCAAGTCACTCTATAAAGAGAAGAGTATAAATCAGTTGCAGAGTTTCGCTATAAAAAAAAAAGCTGAACTGTGAAACACTTCTGTGGCATAATAAGAGTCAATGTGCTTGTTTTTCCTAGATTGAGCCTCTGGGCTGCAACAAAGCGATGGGAAATGCAGCTAAATTGGTAAATTATGCAGCTACTGCGGGGGCAGCTGGGGGCGAAGAATCCCCCCGCCAAGTGGTGCAGCAACGTTTATAATAGATTTATGCGAATTGTTAGGAACGCGGTTGCAGTTTAGCGTCAAATTGATTTGAATTTTCCGCCGCATTTTTGCTTATACTCTTGCGAGGGTGTTGCACATTATGTAACTGACATGTTACAGATAAATATAATACTTAAAGATAGTTTTTAAATATTAGTTCGAAGAATTTTGTACAATTTATTTCTTAAAAGAAAATATAAAAAACGTCCAACGAGCATTATTGTTTAAAAACGATTTCTTCTTATCAACAAATCTTGTTGTGTCCATTTATCGAGTCTCATTTCAAGTTCAATGCTGTCACAATTTCTCTAACACAATTCTGTCATTTATACGAAAGCACTGCGATGTGCTAGAGTACATAAGTTTTCAGCTTGGAGTTGACGAAAAATACCTTAAGGCACTGGGTATACTTGAATGGACGCTCTAAACATTTATGTGGATGCTCTTCGCTATGGAACTTGAGATGTCAAAGCAGCAAATAAGAAATTGTGCAAATAAGACTTAGGGCAATGAAATCACTTGTGCTGCAAATTGCCATTGGACTCTGTTCACTACTGGAATGGTCAAGTGTATCTGGAGCTCAGAATTCCCGAGGCCCGAATTCGGGCAAAGGGATTCTATATAGAACCAATTTTAGGTCGGTGAATGTCTGTTGTATTTTTAAAGTCCTTAACATCTGAAGAGTCCTTAGTGAAGCACGCCATGGAATCGGAGTCAATTTGCCACACATAATCTATATCGATGCACTCTTCAAATTGTTATCAAGGGTCTTCTAAGAGTTAACATTTTCACTCTCCGGCTCTGAACATTTCTGCTTCTACCTCACACTGAATCAGTCTTAAGTACAGTACGTGCTATTAAATTGCATACCATTCGATGCAATTTTATTGCCTAGGTCTATCATTGAGTGCGGATTGTTCTCTCTTAACTTATTTTCTGTTGGCTCTGCAGCATCACACATCTGTTCCATTATTTAATTCTCAATGCAGCTTCTCTGCATCAAATGTGGCGTTGCCCTTGCCCAGATAATGGCTGCTCTAGCAACTGCGCTTAAATCTGAAGGCGATTTGGGCGTTCAAGCTGCACGATATGCAAATCTTTCGTGGGAGTTTATCGCGTTGTACCTTAAAATCAACGATCTCGTTTATCATGTCCAACAGCGTCATTTCAAATTCATACAATGGCTGATCGGCGAATAAATTCATCCACCACGACCTCTGATCTGCGCATGCAAACGATTTTATTTGTTTTGTTGGCTATTTGAATTAATTCTGATTATATTTTTGTACGTTCACATGTGAAGCATACAAAATAAATAAGAAGAATGTTGCTAGCCAAAGAGTTGAACTAGTGAACATGTTCCCTTCAAAATTATTCATTTGCTTGCACAGAAATCTTATAATAATTTCCAATAATAGTTTATTTGTTCTATTAACATTATTAATAAGGTATTGTATTCAAAATTTCATACTTTAATATATGGTTTTGAACTCTTGCAATATCATTGAGTCTTTCGATGTCTTTCACATTTTGAAAAAGGTCAACAACAAACAGATTGTTGACAAATTGCAAGCAAATATTTCTGTAGCGTTGAATTGTTTGGCTTTGTATACTTTTGCAACCGCTTTCTGTTAACAAGAGTGTGTTATTTTGCGACACAATTGTTGACAGAACATTTGGGATACTCAGCGTATTTAAAGGGAAGCTTTATGTTTATTTTGAGCATGCGAAAATTATCATCCGGTGAATGGTTAACGAACTCTGAAGCAAATTATGAGGTATTTACTGGTAAAAGTCAAAATATTAATATCCCAAAGAATGTGTTCTTATTGACGTAATATTCAATCCAATTCTTATATTTTTATTCTTATATTGATTCTCTAGTTTATTGATCTTCTAAATTCATATTTATCTTAAATGCGATCAAGAAATTTGTTTCATATGCCTGCTTTATCAAAATATCAGCACTCAAAGTAATATAATATTTTCCAATTATAATTATTTACGCTCGGACCCAAGGTAAATCTCATCAGTTAGGATCGGTTTAGCGGCACAAAGTGTTTAAGAGTATCGAATTGTCGCGAATCGAATTATTGTATTTCCTAGTTTTCGGGTTTAATGAATGAATTGCATTTGGTTTGCCCGGTTTGCCCCCACAGTACAGTGAGTGGTGCAGAGTGGTGCAGACAGCAGCATGTAGTTCATGTGGGCGTTTTATTTCAACTAAATTGGCAAACCGCAAGCTGTGCTCACTGTGGGTCGCATGTGGGCGTTATCTGTGTGTGTGTGTGTCCGTGTGTTGTGCGTGTCTAAGCGAGTTTATAAATGTGTGAGTGTGTGTGTGCCTGTTGGCACCGGCACTTGTTTTCCTTTATGTAATTTCTTTGCAAATTACTTTGAATACACAAGTTTTTTTTCGTTTTACTGACTGCGGCGGCTTTGGGGTCTAATTCAATTTGCGGTTGGACTTCGCGGCTTTAAATTGAGAATTTAACTACCATGCACTTTGTGCACTTCCCAGAGAATCTGTATGTGGAATGTAAGTGCACTGATAGGGATAGTTGCAAATTGAAATTACACCAGCCGCCGAGTTGTTTGGCTTAACACGCAAATTACAACAAAGAATGCGATGAGAAAATTTCAGAAAATAGAAAAAAAGATACATAATTTGTGGAACTTTAATAAAGTGTACTTAAGTTCAAGAATATTTCATTATTTCTTATTTACAAATTATTAGAGTAATTACAGCAGCATAACTGTAATTATTTACTTATGTAAATTTAGTCTGTCTATAGATTACATGAGTTGACAGCTCCAAAAATATTTTTAGACAGCTCGTAACGTTAAGAAACTTTAATTTAATCTACTTTAGTTCAAGAATATTTCATTTTTTATTTAAAATTTATTAGAACAATTCAAGTAGCACAACTTTAATTGTATACTTATGTAAATTGATACGCTCTAGGCTGTCTATAGATTTCAAGTCCATTTAAAAACAAGTTGGCAGCTTCAAAAGTATTTTTAGACAGTTCGTCAGAACATAAAAGCCCTTTATATGGTCACAGTTTGAGTTTCAAAAGCTTGCAAAACTTGTTTAAAGTTTTATGAAACGATCGTTAAGAAATTTTAGCTAAGATAAAAGACACGAGTGGTCATTGTTTTTACGGCTTATAAACGACTTATGATTAAACACAGAGTCTTTGACTTTGATTACGGTAGTAATAATAATAATTTTAGTATCTCTTAGAAGCTACTAAAATAAGCTAAAAATTTGAATTTGGCTGATCGTTAAGTGGGGAATTTGAGAGTGAGAGAATTTGGAGCGATTGTTAAAACTGTCACAGCTGGATTGGATGTGTCAGGTCAGGGCTGGCAATTTGAACAGCCCCGCATTGGCTGACAGCTCAGGGTTAATTGGAGAAACGTCGTCATTATGTGTTTTTATATAGAGATTGTGAGAGAGTGGTAGCCAGTCGATAGACCTAGGGCAGGCCCCATGCCGAGGCGCACAAATATGCGTATTCATTACAATTGATTGACAGACTAGTTGGCACAAAACCCCGACCGTAACAATTCAGGCTTGAAGTGCGCACCCAACGGACCATGGTCCATTTACCACTTACCAGTGGCCAACGATTTGCAGCTTCAATTAAATTTTAAAACACGAACCGCGAAAAAAGTTTCCACAAAAGAACGAACAAGTTGCGTGGACTGCAAGATACCGATCTGAACTCGAGTGTATTCTATTTAGTTTTTTGCTGTGCTGATCTACTCTTTTACACTTCAGCTACAGGGTAAACATGCCATGTAAACTGCCAGCGGTTTGGAACAATTTACAGTGCAGTGATTTCACATTGTATTTTGTATAGAATTTACCAAATTGCTTTTGATCTTTGGTCAGGTTTAGTTGTGGTTCGCTTATAATTGCTTTTTAAGTTTTTGCTTGTTTGTTTATTTAATTTATTTAAGAGCACAACCAAAGCGTATAAATAGCCTCATTGTTTTTTTCTTTTTTTTTTTTGTGTTAGTAAAACATTTTCAAGTTCAATGCGTGGGCAGCAAAAATTTTACATTCAATTTATGTGTGAATTTTGTTTTCGTTACTTCTCTCGCTCTTTCGCTCTCTTACTCTTTCACTCTTTTTGCGTGGGTCATGGTTAACTCTATTGTTGTTGTGGAAGTTAATAGTGCGGATTGTCTGTTGTGAGTGTGTGTGTGTGAGTGGATTGTGTTTATCGTCGACCTGGCATGAGTCAGCATCCTAACGCGTCGGAAGTGGGATGCTCGACTATGCGAAACTCTCTATAATTATGTATTTACATCGCACACACAAACCCAACTGATTCATATGAACTTCATAGTTGCATTCGATTTGCATTTTTCTGTTGAATTTTTAGCATGGCTGAAACTGACATGAGTCAAGATCCGCAAATGTTGCGCTTGGTTGCTGATCGAAGCGGAAATATTTATGGAAAAAGAGTAGACAAAGTGTAAAAGAGTGTGTAATTGTAAAAGAAAGTATTAAGAAAAATCAAATCACAGATATTGGAGAGATCAATAAGAAGGAGAATACAAAGTTATTAAAGCATAACAAATTCTTAAATTTATTAAGAAATTAAGAATTAAAAAAAAAATAATAGAAAGAATTCAAAATAACATTCCTAAAAGGATAAAAGTAAATTAATCTATTTAGTTAATAACTTGAATTTTTTTAAATGTAATTCTTCTAGAAATAAACCTTCTATTTCCCAAAAAAAAAATCTTCTGAAATTCTTAAGAAAAACTGCCCAAACTTTAACCCATTTTCGGTGAAGTGTGTCAGAAGAGCGCGCGTGAGACTCAGGACACGGTCATAACTCACTCAGATGATCGCATGAAAGCCATTCTTTCGTCCAGAATGAATGCGAGAGAAAGAAAGTCAGTGGGTAGGTAGAAAGCGTCAAGTGGCGTCAAAATAATAACATCAACAAAAGAGAAACAGCAACAACAGCAAGTGACAAACGACAAACAGAAACTGAGACAAAGGCAAAGCAAAAGACAAAATAAAGGGAAAGGAATGGGCCAAATGAAGTTTTGGTAAACGGTAGGCAGGTGAGAGACATTGTAAAAATCAAATTAAGCGCGAAATTGGATGCCATTTAAGATGGAACTGAGCTCAACAGTCGAAATGGCTAAAAGTGTCATAAAGTCTTAACTGTTGTGGGGAGTTTCGAGTCGGTTAAATGAGTCGCAAACAAATCGCAGCTCATAAATAACCCAAATGGTCGCTCGATTGGCAAATTTCGTGAGATTTTGCATTTTGATGCGCCAGTCAGCAAAGAGTTCGTGAAAACGTGAACGAGAAGAGTTACCTAAGCATAGCCTCAGGTCCTCAAACACAAGCCACAACCTAAGCAGCAGCAATCCAACAAGTCAGAGTCGAAGCGGGAAAAACGAGGCGTTGCCATAGCCTATCAACAGTTCGTTGTGTTGTTGTTCCCTATTCATGGAAAATCCATGAAACTTTATAACTTTTGTAACGCTTTTTGCCAACTGTCCTCAGACCAGGCAGTTGTACACTGCGAGAAACTGGCGGCATATTAGTCATAAACAGTTCATTTCGTTGTTCACGTCGCTGTAATAATCACTCGTTGAAATCAACTTTGCTTATCTCAAATACTATAGTTCCGGTTCGGTTAAAATGTACTTGCTGATGAGCTAATGTTTCACTTTGATGATGTCTCGTTTCGCTAGAATTAACAGATTGTTAGACAACAGCATACCTAGAGCATAATAAAGCAAGTTCTGCTTTTGAAGGGTTCCCAGTTCAGCAAAGCATTTCAACACGATTGCACTTCGGTTTACATCTATGTGTAATAACTCGGAAATAATGCTTAATGTCTTAGAAAAACTAAATGAGGTTTTACATTTATTTTTCTGAAATTAATTGTAGTATATTGATGATCAAAGCTGTGGCTGTGAATGTGAGGAAACATGCTAGAGTTGAAGTATTATATAAAACCGAACTTTATTTTATTATACTTCAAAATACTTTCTTAAATTGCTTGGTAAAATAAGAGACCAACTTTTATGAAACTTATAATTATTGTTGTCTTAAATGGGTAGCGGGTACTTCACAGTCGATTTCACTCGACGGTTTTAGTCATATTTTTATCAATCGTAAAACCCTCATCAACACATCAACCCTATCTGAGGGCAACCAACACAAAAACGAAGAACATGCAAATCAAATGAAACGATGCAAGAAACCAAAGTATCGAATAACTCTTGTTTTAATTTATCTCTTAGCATTGACCCAGTTCCAAGAAAGGCAAGACAGCAGACAACTTCAATAATCGATAACGATAATGATGTTGACACATTTTGGACACATCTTTGGGCAAATGCGATATGACTCAATTAGTAATGCCTGACAAACCTAATTTAGAATTGATATTTATATGTCTTATGTTTATATTTTGAGTGCATCGTTTAATAATTTAAATGGAGATCTAATACTTATAAACTTATACTTATCATATATTTAATAATGTTGACTATTAAGAATAACAAGTTTGTCGTGTTCTGTGGAGCCGTTTAAAAAGCCCAATTCAAATATGTGTCAAACGCGATCTCTCGACGGAAGTTTGCAAAAACTACGCAAAAATTAAAAAAGAAACACAAAAAGCACACGCAATGCAACGCAACGCAATTCAATTCGAAATGTGAATATGCATAAATCAAATGGCACTTCCGTTGAGCGTGGGCTTTTATGAGAGACCTCAAAGAGAACCCAATGAAAAGTGACAATTTTATTGGAAGACAACGGCTGTGCAGACAGACAGAGAGCTTGCTATGTGTGTGTGTGTTTTTTGCCAGAGCCCAAGCTTTCAGAGCTCAATGCCAACGCAGACACGTACTTGTAAACTATTTTCTGTTGTACCCTGTAGAATTAGGTGAGTAGCTTGGAAGCGTGAAAACTTATAAATACTAACTTAATAATAAATAAAAATATAAATATATAGAAGCCTTGTTGTCCTCAAATTACCCTTAAGCTCTCAAGTATATATTCAAAACAGCATGACGTATACGTAACCTATATTAGTTACGTATACGCAACCCATATTAGTTACTTTATATTTATGTTACAGATATCATATCATAGTCATGTGTCTATATCAAGTTAGGGTATCTTCTTGTCGTGCCCTAGCAGTTAGCGCTTGCCTCGTTGTTTTCTTCGTCTTTTTAGTGCAAAATTGTTTTATTTCTCTTTTTTAGTGATTTTTGATTTTTGGGGAAAACCCACGCACAGACAACGCAGACAACGCGGCCACTCACTCGTCATTCATACATTCATACGCCCCAACTAGGCGCACAGCTGATTCATTCAGTCATTCAATTCATTCACTCACTCATTCATTGCATTCACGTTTCACCTAACCGACCATTCAAGCGACAATTTTGACAAACAATCTTCTCTCTCTCGCTTGCATCTGTGGGTCTATGTCGAATGTGGTCGGGCTGACCATAATTGGCATCGGCCATCGATCAGTTCCAAGTTTTGAGAGGTTAACTAATGCGGGCTGCACTTCAGATTTTGTGGGTTTTTCTTTTAGCATCATGATTTAGTGTTTAATGCTTCCATACTCACAACACTCACACTCACACTCATTCATAACATATTCATTCGATCAGTTTAGTTTGCTATGCAGCTTTAACAATTTGTTCACGTTTAATTGCCTTTTACATCGCGGGCGTCACAGCTCAAATGCAATCCAATACAATGCAGTGTGAACAGGTGTAATAGGCGCAGGCGTAATGCAGGCGATAATGGCCTTTCAAAATTGGGTTAATTAGATTAATAGCGATGAATGAACTTACGAGCGGAAGTAAACATAAAAGGCATTAAAGCAGTTAAACGGTAATTATAAACTACAAATTTTAATTGCATCTTATTTGCTTACAAATAAAATAATCCATTCTCAATGGAGAACAAAGATTATTCTTTTAGAATTCATAATATGATGAAGTACTTGAAAATGATTTAATTTTAAAAAGAACAAGAATGTTGCAATATCTCATTCATTAAAGTATTTTTTAAATTACATTATTAAATAATCTTAAACATAAGATGATTGACATAATATACTAATAATATAACATAATATATAACCCCAGAAAGTCTAATAATATACTATTTCAATTTAATTTCCTAAAACACTCGCTTGCTCTTCTCACGCTAATTAACCGCTTTCTATATACGTACAAATTAATTTCGACACTCAGAATTTGCAAATCAAATGATTTTGGTTCGATTAATCAAACCGAAAAGTATTACATCTTTATGTTATAGCTCTCCCTCGCATACTTGAGCAACACTTCGTTGTTTTGTTAATTTGTGACTAAATTAGCATTCGAAATTTGTTTAGAAACTGTTGTTCCGATATTTCTGTGATCTCGTAGCAACGGAAATTAATTTGTTTTCTATGAAAATGAGCGTTTAATTTGTGCGTCTTTTGTTGTTTTGAGAAGAAATTCAAATTTCAAATTAGCGACTTAATTGCGTGAAATTAATTTCAATCTAATTGTTTCCAATACTCTACGAAATATATATGATCAAAACTACGGCTTAAAAATGTGACTCGAGAGATTATATTTCATAGATTTAACTATGCATTTCATTGGGTCGCGTAATTATGATCAGATTATGGCCCCAAGGTCGACATCTCTTTGGGTTTGGCTGCCTTTTCGTGTCGATGATTAGGCGATAAAAATGGTTTATGGTTTTTGGATATTTACGGAAAAATTTTAACCATATTGATTTAAACAAATGACTGCAGATTGAAGAAACTAATTTAAATGATTAGGACTTGTTTATGGGCTGATCTAGGGTTACAAATTTCGCCTTATTTATGGGTTTATTTTAATAAGAAAATTGGGTATATATCATATTGTTTGGAAATAGAGAAATTTCTAACAGGTTTTACTAAAACTTAGTTAATAACAGAGTCTTTTAATTATAGGTATTTAATATGTTATTTGAGATCTATTAAAAACGTATTTTGAAAAATTGTTGGAAGCTTTTCGAAACTAGGTTTGCATTTAGAATTCGTTTTAAGTTTCATTAAATCATCGTTATATGCAAAATATAGCCTCTAGCGCCAGAGTGAATTTATTAAAAAAAAAAATATAGTATTCAAGTATTCATCTTTTACGTATTTGTTTAGGGCAATACTTTTGGCTCGCTTGTCAATTTTATGTATAAATAATAAATATTCTATACAGCGGCATTAGCACATCATTAAGAGATCTTTGCCTATGATTCTAGCTATCGACTATTTTGGTTTACATTTATCTAAGACTAGTCTTTGGCTGCTGTTTTGGTCCATTATGCTAATGGCTATCGCAGATGTGACTCCGTGTGTCCCAAAGCGGCTTAAAGTGGAAGTGGTCGGAAGGCAGAACTTGAAAACAAATTATAAAATATACATTTTCGATACGTGCATAAATTTGCATAAATTGAATTGTGGGAACACGCGTCTGAAAGAGAGAGAGGGAGATGCAGCAAGCAAAGAGCATTCCAGTTTGTGGATTGACAAGCTTTCAGCATTTGCTGGCGCGTTACGCGACGCCATCGATTGCTATCGTTCCACGATCAGACGATGAGGCGATGAGCTGCATACAAATGAGTGTCTTCCTTTGGCTGCCTGGCAATCGCGTGTGGGCGCCACTTGAGTGTGTGGCTTGTGAGTCCGTATGTGGCATGTTTCGCCTTGGGGCAACAACATTAAGCATAATGCAACACTTCTACTACTTTTGTCTATTCTACAGCGATGTGTTGATAATTTCCAATTGTCATAATAGAACCCATTTAGACGCTTTCTAAGTCTTCGAACATTGCTCAGCTGACTCATTAATCATCCTTCTCTCTCGGTATTTGTGTGAGGCGTGGTCTGACTTTTGTTTTTTGGGTCGTTGTAAATATTTTGACCAATATTTTGTACCAGTTTTTTTTTGTTGTTAGTTTTTCGTTTTACATGGTCGTCGGCTTTTTGTTGTTTCTGCTTTTAATTTGCTGTAAATAGAGCGTGTGATTGACAGCGGCTCTCCACATTGTGTTCTCCGTTCTCCAATCTGTAATTCTTCTATTTTTTTTTGTATCTCTTTAATGCGGTTTGATTGATTGATTTCGGGTTTGCTCACATAGAATTGGCGATACGTGTAGAATACTTTTTTTTTTATAGAAAATTATGAAATATTTCACTCAAATTGGCTTTTAAACTCTTTGATTGACAACTCGAATTTGGCTCGATTAACAAAGTTATTAGGCAATTTGGAAAATAAAGTAATTTAATAAAGATTATAAATTATGAAATCAAGATTCAGCTATATTTCAGATTTAATGTGTTGCCTTAGAGTTTCTTTCAAGTGATTTTTAAGTGTTACAACACACTTTTATAGCAGATCAAAGTTTAATATCTAACAAATTCACACTGCAAGATTTATTTGTTGGCGCACATTAGCATATCTATGATAATTTCACATATGACTTGGCTAACATTTAAAGCCCATTTCAATATAATAAAGCAACGACAAGTCGAGAGACTTCAAAATGACAGTGAAACTACCAATAAAATCAAGACTCGACAACAGACAACAGAACACTAACAATAGCTGCGATTCAAGTTGACTTCAGGTGTGTCGCTCACAAACAGATGTAAAGCTCATGTAAGTGATATGCTGGAACTCAATAAACAATTTGCTATGCTCTTTAGAGCTTATAAAAAAAAAATACAATTGTTACAACAAAAAATCCAACAAATTGCGGATCAAAACGTGAGCAACTTGGCATTGAAATATAAAAGCGACTGTTAGACATAAGATGACGAAAATAATACTTATGAAATCGTCGAAATCGAGGAGTACGTCGAGTGCCCAGAACATTTCAATTGATAATGAAAACATATAATTAAAAGTTCAACTGATTTGAACCCTGCACAAAATGGAAACGCCTTTAAATTGAACGCGATTCATTTAATGTTCGATGATTGGCCGTTCGGTCGAAAATATTATGATAGAACAACTAATGTTACACATGACATAAGACGCAAAAGTATTTCAAACTATTTTACAATTCTGAATTGCTTCAGCGACAGTTTAATAAATCAATCTACGGTTAATACGTGCACTGTCAAAGTGTGAACTAAGATAAATGATGTTGCTCATACCACATGTTGTATTCACGCCACAAATTGTTGGAGAATTTTACACCGTATTAGAAATGGAAATTTCCTACATGATTAGCAAACTAAAGTCAATAAAAATATTTTGCAGACCCTTAGTAAATCTTATTTTAAATTTACACTTTGAATCTCTTTTAATAGTCGTCTAGTGTATTTTTTCAATAAATGCTTTTACATAAAAATGTTGAACGACAGTTTTTATTAAAACCGTTTATATCATAAAGTTCATGATTTATGTATTTCATAAATTAGAGATTAAAAACTTGATAGTTTAACGATTGTCGCTTGTTTAAATTATAAATTTAAAAAATTATTGGCAAACCTTCTTTTTTCAAGGTTTTGATTTATGGTTAAGATTAGATTTTCTTATTTGAGTTTCATCAATCTGGCAACGCCTTCAGCCTCATTAAGTTGGCTGCAACTGCGTATTTTTCGAATTGGGGAGCATTTGAAATTCATGAATAGTTTTGATAGCATGAACTGATATTCAACATCTTATAGTAGCGCTACCTATTTAGCATTGAGAAAGGCATTGTTTGGATCTGGACAAATCGGCGACTCAAAGCTTGTCAGTGTCAATCTCTAAACTGTTTACGATGCTTAAATTACATTTCGTGTCTGATGCGAGTGCGAATGTGTTTCGAGTGCACATGTGCGAGTGTGAGTGTGAGTGTGAATGCCGTGAGACGTGGTAATATGTAGGCTTCGCTCCAAAGCTGTTTAGATTGAAACGTCTTTTAATTGCATGTTAATTGCCCTAACCACCGGGGCAGACAACTTGGCCAACTTCGCTGACGTTGGTAGCGTTGTTAAGCGACGCAGTTAAGATCTGCAAACGATAAAAAGTCAGACACAAACGCAGTCAGCACGAAGAACGCTTCGAGCCAAAGCTGGAGCTGTGGCAGAAGTCAGTGGACATTGTTTGTTCTTTTGATGTGATCGTTCTAGTCTTATTATACTCTTGCTGAAGGTGCTTTAACAATTTGATTCAAGATGTAACAGAAGCATATGAAATGTGTTTTTAGATGTAGAACTTGAAATTCATTGAATCAAGTCTTATTTTGAAATATTATATTAATGTTGGAAGTATATTCATTCGATGATATTCATTATATTACTTTTCACTATTTTTCACTTTTTTGCAAAATTATGTAGATTTATACTATATGATCCCATTGATTTCATTAAGTGCATTAAATCTTCGGGTTTGTTTTGCAAGCTTCTTTCATTTCTTGTTCTGTTTTTTTTCTCTTTTTTGTTGGTTTTTGGATCGCTTCTGGAAAACTGGACTTGGCCTGAACTGAACTGAATTGGACTGCAGTTGGGCCTTAAAACAGTTGCACTCATTTGTTGTCCCAGTCGCCATCATTGTTGTTCTTGTTACTTTGTTGTTTATCTGTCGCTTCCACCTCGTTGTCTCGTTGTGTTCTCGAGTGCAAGTACCTAGTAAAGTACGTGTGGTTATGGCTTTCGAGAGTTCTCTCTAGTTCTCTCTGACTTTGCCTCTGACGCCGAAGCAGAAACTGAAGCTGAAACTAAAGCTGACGCTAACTCTTTCGCTGGTTCTGAACAAAGACAAGTTTTTCAAGTTCTCCGACAGAAGGGGCAAACATGAAGTCATTCAAGTGGCAAGCAACAGCAGTCCCCGAGCCACTGGACACGCTACATGACATAAGGGACAGCCATCAGGAGAAGGGGAGGGGGAAGACCGAAGTTGACCACAAGAAGGCAGAAGAAGAAGGCGTGCAAAACAGTTTTGTTGTTGCTCATTGTATTGCAGTTGTTTAAAGCTGTCATTTGCACTTGACGTCCAACAATTGCAACTGGCTGGTAAGACTCACTCACTTATATATAGAATATAGCATATGTAAGTGTAAAAGTACTTCTCTAAGCATGCACATATTTATAAAGTCCATAACTCTATCAGCTGAAGCTTATAGAGAATCAATTACCTCAAGATAAGATAAGATTGCAGTCGCACATTAAACTTTACTTATGGTAAGAACTTATTTCTTGAAATCGATGATTGAATAATGCATTTGGCATACTTAGAAATATGTCCAGATGTTGAAATGAGTCAAATATAAACAAGTTAAATATATAACAAAATATTTACTCAATTAAATTTCAAAATTAAAGATATATTCAGATTTCAAACAATAGGTTAAGACTTTCTATTTAACTGCATTTAAAACTGCATGATGTCACAATGCATTATCTACGTTATAACAAAAACCTATCCATTTAAATACGCAATAACATTACTAAGCTATCGAATTGAATCAAATACAACTAGACAAGCTGATGCCGCGCACTTAAAACTAATGCTGAAGTGTCATTAGACAATACTATTTACTTTTATCTCTAAGATTATAATACAAACTGACCATTGAAGTAACTAGTTTACCTTTATCGCCGCATTCAGCATGAGCTGTTGGATTTGATTGGCCTTATTTACGGTTAGACCTTTAATAGTTTGTACAAAAGAGTCAGTCAAGAGTTGAAGACAACATCGAATCACTGACCCAATTCGGTTGGGTCGAGTGTGTTCCACTTGACTTCTATTTGGTTGTTTTTTCTCTCTTTTTTTAATTTTTGGGTTTTGGTAAAAAAAATGAGACAATTGTGGGCTTTTTAGTGGCAAGTCGCAAGCAAGTGTTAATTAAATTTATAGATACAGAAGCGATTGAATTCGATTCGATTTGAATGTGAATCAAATGAAGCGTGCCCAAATAGATTTGTTTTGTGCCCTTTTTCGGTGCCTCAAACACAGACCAAAATTTAATGAGACATCAGGAAATGAGTTGACAATTTGATATTGTGACTCTACAGAAAAAAAAAACGTTAAAAAAATGTCAGTAAAAAACACAAGACCAGTTGGTATTATTTCACTACATTTTTTCAGTTTATCAGAAAACCCGTCAGCAGTTGCAACGCTTGCAAAATGGCCAAGACATAAGTTTGGACATAATTAAGCCATCGCAAATGGCATTTGGGGAAAATGTTTGCCATTTGCGTTGACAGTTGTCAACAAGCAGCAAGTTGGCTAATTAATCAAAATAAATATATATGCTATATCTATGAAAAAGTGACAACATTTTTGGCTTAAGTGCATTGGCTAAATTGGATTTTTTGGAATAAGCACTACAACTAATGGGCAATAGTTGGGCAAATGCAAATTGACAGATATTAATCAAAGGCATGATCACTGAAAATTAATTAAAGTAATAAAAAATTTATTGTTTTTAATTGGTCTTTATGTGAATGTGCTAGCTTTTTGGTAAGCCATAAGAATTATTTTTAAATTTTATTATATAAAGATTAAAATAATAAAATGCAAATTGACAAATGCTAAAGTTAAGTTTTGTATATTTTGAATGTAATAATTTATTTATATACCAAATATAGCCCTCGGTATACTTTACTACTTTTTGGTAAATTGATTTATTAATCATCAGAATGATCACTAAAAATTAATTAAAATTACATGAAAATCAATATTAACTTGAGTTTAATCATGAAATCACACATTGTTTTATAACTATAATTAGTTTAATTTTGTAATGTAGATAAAAATCTCTATTTAGTCACCAATTTAGATCTCTAACTAAAGATTTGAAATAAATGAACTACATTCGTTTATCTGTTAGATATAAGGCAAAGACAAATGCGAATGACTACTCCTACAAAAATCTTATTAATTCTCATTCGCGTTGACCCTGAACTGACTTTGTATAGTACAATCTTAGATAAATATATTTAACTTGTGATTGCTATCTTATTAGTTTTCCGTTTCTCTTTGTTTTCGTTATTTCAGTTGGTTCATTGAACTGGTTCCAATTTTCACTCAGCTGAGAACTTATTCATATAGTTCTCCTTGGCTACGCGCAGCGTCATGACTACAACTAACAGGAGGAGGAACAAACAACCGGCAAACAGGTAAAAGATTTGCCATTGATTCTCCATTCAAACATCATGCAGTATAGTTGGCTACCTCAGGAGCGACGTAAAGTGACCATAAGAGAGAAGCCACCGCTAGTGATATCTCTGCAACGCTATGACCGTCTCCAGTGGCATGCCAATCAGCTGGCCAGGAGCAGCAGCAACGTCGGCAGCAACAACAACAACAATACGAGGAGCAACTGCGTCTGGGAGGCGAGGAGCTGCTGCACCGCTTTGCCGGTCGGAAATTGTGTCGCACACAGCAGGAGCAGTGTCAGAGTGCACAGCGACGACAGCTGGCGGAGCAGCAGGATGCCAAAAAGCGTTCACAGGAGGCATGCCTGGCCGAGCAGAGAGAAGAGCAAAGACAGCAAAAGGAGCGCATTAAGCACGCACAGCAGCTCTTTGAGCAACTGCGTCCGGGACCCAGGGAACTGCTCGGCGCCAAGCTGCAGAGCGAGGTGATGCGGGGCATCAATGCCCAGCGGCAGTTGCAAGCGCAGTTTGCGGTGGCAGCCAAAGAGCAGCATGAGCTGGACAAGCGTATCTATGGCGAACAGGTGCTCAGTGGCCTGGAGGAGGTGCAGCAGCGGCACAGCGAACGTCGCCGACAGCTGGGCCAACACAAGCAGGAACTGCTCGAGTCCATAAAGGAGCGACAGCAGCAACGCGATGCCGAGAAGCTCGAGCAGCACAAGCAGGCACTCGAGGAGCGGCGACGCAATCAGCAGCAGCTGCAGGAACAGCATGAGAAGCAACGTGCAGCAGAAGCTGCCAAGTTGCAACTGAGGCGAGAGCATGCCTTGGCCGCTCTGGTGGCAACCGAGCAGCGTCAGCAGCGGTTGCGAATGCTCGAGGAAGTGGAGCAGCTGCAGTGCGATGTGCACAACGAGGCCAAGTCGAAGCTGGACGGCCTGAAGATTGATCTGGCCCGGCAGCGAGTGCAACGTCGACTGCAGCGCAACGAGCAGTTGGCCAAGCAGCTGGCACCGCGTTTGCACTACAGCGCTGGCGAGGATCAGGCGCGGCACGAGCGACAGCTGGTCGAGATGCGGCGTGCGCACAGCGTCCAGCAGCAAACGCGTCGCCAGCGACTGGAGGAGACAAAGAAACAGCGCCAAGCCATGCAGCAGGGAGAGCAACAAGAGGCCAAGCTGGCCAAGGAGCGTGCAGCCGCCGAACGACGCGAGGATGTGGAGACACGCCTGCGAAACGAGCGCATCCATGTGGAATTCAAGCAGCAGGAGCGACTGGAGCAGCTGCGTCGCCAGCGCGATTTACGCTCACAGCTGGACAAGCAGCAACGGGAGCTGCTTGAGGAGCAGACGCGTCCTGAAACCAACTACAATCGATTGGCACAGCTGGAATGTATACGCGAGGATGCCTTCTTTGTGGATTATGCGCGCAGGTTGATGTTGGAGGCAAAGGAAAAGAATTGTCCACTGAAACCCTTCTTGCGTGTTGTGGAACAGTATAAGAGCGAGAATCGCATTGGCGCCGAGGTGCGCATTCCACCACACTTAATCACAAGGCTGACCATGGGCAGACGCACCAAGGGCGACAGTCGAGCCGAGGAGAAGCAGAAGAGGAAGGTAGAAGAAGAGGGCAAAGAACCACCTCCAGATGAGGAAGAACAATATATGAAGAATATGAAAGAGAACCTCAAGAAAATAGAAGAACTAGTGCTGACTGAGGCAAAGGAAAGGGAGGAGAAAAATCAGAAGAAACCAGAGGAAGAGAGTGAAAAGTAAAAGTGAGAGATTATCTCACTATATAACATAAAATTAAAAAAAAAAAATACCATCCGAAAATAAATAATGAGCTACTTTAGATATTTAACCCTAAGATGAAAACTTATGCAATCGATAAATATTTAAAAAAGAAAATAAGTTAATTTAAAAGCAGAAATTTAAAAGATTCGTTTATATCTTTTTAATCTTTTAATTTTCAAATCAAGAAAACAACAAATGAAAATAAATAGTATAAAAAATACCCTTCACTTTTTAAGAATATTGCATTCTAAATAAAAGTTTCAATTGAAAACATTTGATTTTATTATTAAATTAAAAGCATGGCCAATGGGCTTCCAACTAACATTTCAAATTTCCACTACAATAAATTTAAAGAAATCTTATTAAAAATCATGTTACAATTAAATGACCTAATCAAATTTCTGCATATCCTAAAGAAACCTTTTGAGCTCAAGTTCGCAGTTCGCAATTCGAGTTCGAGAAACTGCAATTGAAGTTGAAATAAAATACACACATAGTATCAATTACTGCACAGCCAAAATAAATGTGTGCACTCACAATGCCATAACCCTCACCTACTCAAACTCCAGTTCAAAAACTGTAGAAAAGAGAGGGGGAAAAGAGAAAGACAGAGAGAGAGTGTGTGTGCTATCAATTTCGGATGGCAGGTTCCATTTGCATTACTCATTGCCAGCAATTCACTTGTGGTAACCAAATTCCTTCATTATTCGAGCAGGTCTTCACGCTGCTCACTCGCTCTCCCTCGCACACTCGCCGTCTCCTTCTCCCTCTCCCTCTCTCGTTGTTGCTTTACTAACTTAATTACGATAGTGTGTTGGCCCGGCGTTATTTATGGGACATGTTACAGGGATGCCGCATAAGTGCTTTTTGGGTGAAAGGCGATTTACAGTTGCATGTGAGATTGTCATCAAATTTGTGGCGATCGTACAAGTTGATAGTATTTATGTGGAACAATCTGGCAAATACTGGAAAAGTGTACAAGATCGGCTCTTCACTTAGATCTCTTAACGAGCACTTAACCATGAAACACGCAAGAGGTGTTAAATGCACAACTTCATTTACGACAACTTATGAAATTTTCTAAGTAAACTTAACAATTTGATCTCTCACTTTTAATGATGAAATAGAATTTACATCTTCATATACAAAAAAATCGAAGAAATTCTGGATAAATCAAACTGGAATTAATTAAACGAATTGCTTCAGAAATATTTGTTATAATATGAATACTTAATTCATTTTTTTTGTAATTGTGCTAAAACTCACTACTGTTTTAAGACATTTCTAATGGGAACTATCTCTATAACTATATAAACTAAGCATAGGATTAATTTGAAATCAAAGGAATGTTAAATTTAAATTGCGAAGTATTAATTTCATATTAATCTTAATTCAGAAATGTCTTTATATATTTAGTTCAAACAACTAAATAAGCTTCAGAACTGTCGCTGATCGCTTTTCCATCCATTTTCTTATAGCATATTCTCTCTTCATTCGCTCTCACTATCTTTCAACAAAATAACATTCGGTTAGGAAACGGAATTATCTGTGCGAGTTACGCTCTATATAAGTAGTACTTATATTCTAGTATTTACGTGTTTGTGCTGAGTTGTCAGTCAACTGGGTTTTAGTTTTGTTGCGTTTTACTTCATTTTTTTTTGGGTTTTGTTTGTTGTCTCAGTAATGAATGAGGTGTGTGTGTGAATGTGTGTGTGTACCTGACGCTTAAAGGTTTTATCTTTTTCATGCTCGTCGTGAACTTGTTGATTTTAGATACAAAAGTTACTGTCGTCGGTTGTCGTTGTTGTCATTGTCGCTGTAGATACTTATTTGCGCAACCAAAACAACGAAAATTGTCGAAACGAGCCAACGAACACGAACATGAAGGTTGAATGTATCTTCACAACGTTCAACTTGTATCTATTGCAAATAAAACAAATACAAAAAGCTCTTTTTATTGTTGTTGTTGCTTCTTTTGGGTTAGGAACATTTCGAAGCTCACTTCAATTTTTAGTTTTCAACTCATTTTTTTGTCGATCGACTCTTTTTGTTATTTCTTTGTTTTATTTTCGGTTTGTCATATTTATTTTTCTTTTTGCAAGTCTGCGACTCGCCAGACTTTGTAGCTTTACCGACGATTATTAAATATGCTTTATATACGTTATGTCTGTCTTAATTCTAAGAACATTTCGCAGTTCCTCTTCAGACTTTTTCTTTTTTTTGTATCTGTCTACTGCTAATAAAAATTGAGCTGTGCAAACATAAATTTGATTTTGAAATATGATTTTAACGAGTGTTTTGCGAGCGCTTTTTGTTCCATCTGCTGCGCAAAAGTTTGCCAATTAATCAAAGGATTGCAAAATGAAGCTGGCTACCGAAAGTTCTTCCCATTAAAATTTTTTACCTAATCAGCTTAACTAATCGTAACTTTTCTCTTTATAAATTTTTCACTGTGAACTATTAGATAAATATTTTAAGTGCTTTTTTGTTAACTTTACTAAGCAAGTTTATGCATAAATCTTTGTCAAATATTTGTTAAGCTAATATCATGGGTCAACAAGATTCAAAAATTCAATGTGTGACAACAATCATGACTCATTTAAAAAGTTGTTAATTAAATCCACTTAGTCAAAATATAAACTGTCAATAGTCGAAATTTTTCAAATATTTGTTTACTTACTAATAATATAAATTGAAGATTTCTCAGGCAATATTTAAAAGGTATTTTGAACTTACCTAGAAGAAAAAACAGAAAGATAATATATTAGACAAGAACTTATATAAATAATTGAAAACCTATAAATAATTATAAAGTTTCATAACATAAATAAATATTACTTATTTCATTCTTTAATTGATTCCGTGATATAAAAAACATTAGTCATTTATTTCTTTAATTGATTCTCTCTTTCCAAAGCTTATGCATTCCAAGCACATTATTCTAGATAACATCTCCATATGTTGTAAGGTCATATTTAAGCTTGAGAAGAACATGTTCTGCATATTTGATAACAATCACACAATACTTGACATACTTAACACAAACATTACTTATTTTTGGCTTATGTTAAACACATTGCTTTAATTATAGCCATATTATTTATTTGATGTTTATAAAAGCGATTTCCGCTCAAAGGTTGATAGCATAAATAACGCCACGAAAACGTGTTCCCATTAAACCTTTAGAGCTTGTCGCTCTTCACACATTGAGCGCCACGACAATTTGTACAATTTGTACTCGCTTCTATAGCCCTCGACAAAAATGTTAATAGCTCATTAAACAGAGCACGAAAAAAAAAAAGAAAAAAATAGCATGGCAAAGCATTTAAGTAGCTCAGAGCTCATAAAACGACGACAACAACACATGTGACATCGAAAACAATTATGTATTCTGCATCTAGCGGCTCGATTTCAACTAATTGCTCTGCGTCTCGAGTTGAATCGAGTGGAGTCGAGTAATAGAGCTCTGTGAAGCTGAGAGATTGCCTCAAGATCGAATCCCATTTTGCAACTTGCAAATTGCAGCGCCTCGACAGCAATTGTCTTCTCTCCCCCCTTCACCTTCCGCTTCGCCTTCTAGTCTATCTCGCTGTTCTTTTGCATTCCATGCTCAATTGAAGATCGGGCGCCAACTTCACTCCAAGTGAATTGGATGCCTGCTCAATTGGCGCCAGACGCCAAACATTTGAAGTCAACAGTTTCCGACACTCCCCACAATATTTGAGTTGAGAGGAGTTTGCACTGAATACAAAATTGAAATGCATGAATGGGCGGAACTAACCTTATCCTGTGGCAGGTCTATAAACAAGTTTTAGTCCAGAACTGTCAGCTGGAACTTGATAAATAAAACTATTTAACTAAAATCTTAATATGATGCATAACCAATCTTATACTTAACAAGTAAGAAAGCTACAGTCGAGTGTGCTCGACTGTGAGATACCAATAATAAAAGCAAGACTGTGTGACATTATTCTGAAAATACTATATCACAAAAATATAATACTAATGTCTGTCTGTCACATACATTTTCGTCAGACTGAAACTTCTAATACCCATTTACCCTTTGGGTATACGGTATAAAACCATTATATACTAAAATATATCACATTCGTCAGCATTATAATAGATCAAGGATAGTTTTTAGTGTTGTTCTTCTTAATGATTCAATGGACCAACATGAATAAATTATTTTACAGCGCCTATTCATGCCATTATCAGTTAATTAAATACGTTTTTGAATAGTATTCACAATATTCAAGCACTCATTCAGACAACATCAAGTAGTGTGCAGTTCAATAGTTCAGTGCCAATGCGATAATTTCGATTGTGCTCGGGACTCCGCGACGACCTTCGATAGAACAATAAATAAACCTGACTATTGTGCCATGACTTACACAAATCTCAAGTTTCGCTTTGTGTAATGTTTAAGAAATACATACATACCATATATACAAAGTTATAATAATAATTTTTAAGCTTGAAAAATGAATTGGTTTGCAGACTGCCCAACTGAAGTAGAAGTCGCCTCTTCCGCTTTGTAATTAATCAATTTCAGCCTCAAAATGCATTCAAAATAAATCGCGCGCATTGTGTGAAAACAACAACGACAGCAACAACATTGCGATTTTATAATAAAAATGTTCAAATTTACGAGACAAAGGCGCAACATTGACGTGACTGCAACATGTTGCCAACCAACAACAACAACAACAACAATGACCAAACCCCAACTGAAGGAAACAACCTTTGCAACACAGAGAGTGTGTTTGTGTGAGTGTTTGTTGCTTACTTCTGGCACTGGATAAACTGTAAACTTTCGTTAAATATTTGTAAACAATATGAAGGCAAGAGAAACTAAAACTTAGTTAAATGCAGCTGCCAGAAGCCATAGTAAAAGATAAGGCACAGTGGGAAAAGTTGATGGAATTGATGGAATTGAAAAAATGTTTTCAATAAAGTTAAATAAAAATTTATCAAGTGAAGAAATTTTGTAGGTAAAATAAATCTATGAAATGAAGAAAGTTTCTATGTTGAATAAAATGTATGAAAAGAAAAAATTTTGTATGTTGAAAAAAATATAATACAAAAATTTATAAATTCAATTAACTAAAACAATATAAAATATCTGTACTATCTTAATGTGCACAAATAATCGAGTAGAGAAATGCTTTAGTTAAATAACAAAATACATTTCAGTGTACATTTTCGTGTACTAATTTGCATATGGTACCACTGTGCCCGGCCGCTGCTGCCGAAGCGATGCTGCTTAACAGTTTCCTACTTAGCCATGGCTTATAATTTATGTCTATGCAGCATTTGTCCGGCGGGCAGCGCGTTTTGGTAGTCGTGCCGTTTAGTATGCTCATTTCTCTCCTTCTTCCCCAACCACTCGCAATGCTTCTTCTGCATCTTCATCTCCCATTTCCATCTCCTTCTCCCTCTCCATCTCCTTCTTCTTCTCCCTCTTCTCAAGCACCGTCACTGTCCGTCTCATATCGCCCATTGAGCATCTCAACGCATAAATCAAACTTTGGTCTGCAGTTTTCTTCAAAATTCGTTTGGCCCGATCAAATTGTCCCCCGTCTCCCTCCCGTCCCGACCCGTCCCGCCCCACCTCTGAGTGTCCTACTCTCTGGCAGCTTCTTGGAAGTTTATCCCAAACAAAAAAAAATATATATACTCGTACATATAAATTTATAGTCTTTTAATGCTGCGAACTTCTCTTTGGTGTTGTGTTGTGGCAGCGTTGACATTGTAGCGGTAAATATGTTGATAAATTAATTCGCTGCAGTTGCACGTTGTTGCACGCCTTCCATGTTGCAACAACAAAGTGGCCAAGTGAAGGATCTACGTTGACCGCAACTGTGGACCCTTTTTGCGTCATCGTTGCGCATGATTCATGGCATCGAATGACACTGCACAAAACACCAAAAAATAACGGCAAACAATTCGATTGAATATATGCAAAAAGCTAAAAGAGATTTACAGTATTGTTGTTGTTGTTGTTGCTGCTGGCGGCAAACAACAAACAATACAACAAGCACTTGTCAAGTGGAGAAACGGGTCACACCCATAGATCAGAGTACAACGCGAACCGGTTGCGTATTTTAGGTGCGATTCTATACCAAGCCTATTTTTATACCCTTTATTGGCCACATTCAATTTGAGGGTGCTAATAATAGAAACAAGTTGATAAACAAAAATAAAACATTAAATTTTGCAACTCTTGCGAAAATAAATTAAATTATCACATAACGTCAAATAAACTTCATGCAAAATGTATGCCTAAAATTTAAAGAAATTTCTTCCTTATATATAATAAAAGTTAATACTTAATTTTTATGTAAATTGAATAAGTTCGGAAATAAAATATCAAATAAAAATTTAATTGAAATAAATAAAATGTATATCAAATTGCTTCTTCATTTTAATTAAAAATTTAACAAGTAAGGAAGCTGCAATCGAGTATGCTCGACTGTGAGATACCTCCTACCCATTAAGAATAAAATCAAAACAGTGCGATTCCTAAAAAAAAACCAAATGAATATGCCACTAAAGCACTGAAATATACCAAAGGCTTCCCTTAAGTATATATTAATACCTTTAAAATATACCATAGAGTGGAAAATATACCAGATTTCCAGAGGCACAAAGTTATAATACCGTTTTACCCTAAGGTTAGCGGGTATAACAATATTAAAAACTAATTCAAAAGCAACATCAATTTTAATTACAAATCCATTCAAATGAAATCGTATTTATATTTTCTCTGTGTGTATTTAAGAGCCATAAACTGAGCCAAACCCGCTCAACAAACCCATTGTCACTTGTTAAAATTCTCACATGCAAAGTAGTCTTCACTTGACATGAGAACTGTCGATGGTAACATACGAATTGCAAAACAAGAAATGTATAAATCGATCTGCAATTTAATATAAGAAATATACGCAACCAAAAAAGTCAATGCTTCTTCTGCTTGAAGAATCGACTTACTTCTTTGTCTGACAAGACGACAAAACTTGTTCTTCTCTTCAATCTTTCATGTCTCGATGCGATTAATGTCAGATAAACTTTTTTTTTGATTTGGCAGCTTGTAATGAATGAATATAAATAATACTACAAAAATACAGGAAAAATATTTATACTGAGCATTGCCCCTTGGCACGCACCTTGTCAACCCGAAGAGGGTTCAACAAACCTTTCGGTTCCGCCCATTGTTTGGGGAGTTGAAAAATAAAAAAAGCAAACGAGGAATTCGTTTTGTTTAATTTTTTATTTTTTTTTATTCGCTGTGAATTCTCCGGCCTCTCTGATGAGTCTTCTAATTAAAAGAAATGCTCAGTCATTAGGCAGCAATTTCACTTAAACGACCAACATTCGCTCAGGTGAAAGTTGAAGCAAAGCAAAAAACCAAAACAAAACAAAAAAAAAATAAAAACAAAATACGAGAAACAACACTAAATCATCTTCAACAATTAACAAAGTGAAATAAAAAAAGAAAGAAACACTTAAATAATAAATTATTTAACGTCTTGTGCGACGCCCACAAATTAAATTCAGAGGCACAACTTATTGAATATACTTATGAATGGAAGTGAATACAAATGGATGTATTTAAACATTCGCAAATTATTACTCAACGGAAGCCGCAAATATTCAAATGAGTTTTTAATTTTTTGAATTTAAATTGTAATGCAGAGAATTTGACAAATTGTTTCTTTGGAAGGAAAAGAAAGTGAAGAAGTACTCAAAAGATTCGTTTATTAAAGTCCCCAAATTTGTATTCTTGTGTACATTAGCACAAGATAAGCTGTGAGTAAGGTCAGTGCAGTGTTGAACCATTCATCAATTCGTTTCCTGATAAGTTCTTGAGTCATACGTCAACAGGTTCTGAAGACATGGCAGAATAAGTAGTATATCATGTTCTTCTGAGATACATATTATCTATTTTATTTATTTAATTTTCTTCTTCAACCTTGGCAGTCTTCCCATCAAAAACTGACCCACTGTTGACCCTGACTATCACACTGACCCACACAGCACACATCTTCAAACACAAAGGTTATTCTTCAGTTTTATTTATTCACGTACTCAAAAGTCACGCTTTAAGTTCGCTCTTCCCCCACACGACTTGCGAAAGATGTACAAAAAGTTTGACGTAAAATTCCCAAAATCGCATGGCAAACATTTGACGACTATGCAAATTTAGCAAATTCATATTTGCACTAGAAAAAAAGCCAGAAAACAAAAATAATTCATTTCCTCAACTGAGACGCGACAATTTACAAAACAAACTTTGCGCAGATAGCAAAAATATGTTTGTAGACTGTATTTAAGACCAAAGCTGCGAGGCGAGGCGGGGCGAGGCGGACAAGCAAAGCCAATTACCGTTTTTAATTATTTGTAAATATTGAGAAAACAAAACACAGAACATACGCAAATATAGACTGAAAGGGGCAGGTGACAAAAGGTGTGCCAACGTATAAAACCCTTTTAGATTCTTTTTGCACACGTATAGAGATTATCTTATCTTATCAAAAGTTTTACATTTCGCGTGCCAAATGACAAATAAATGAGCAATGCGACTGCGAGTGCAATGAAAGCTTGCTGTGAGTGTTCACTTTAAAGAGAATTCACTGTAGTTGGGCAAATAAAATCACAAAGTTAATTCTAGCAATATTTGACACTTTTCTTCCACTTATTAACTACTTAGATAAAATATAATTACAATCATTTATTAGAGATAAAGCTAGATAGCTGTTAATAAATTTAAAACCAAATTACTACGATATTAGTCACTATTAACTTGCTGATTAATTTCACAAGAACTTAAGACAGTCACCAAACTGCGATTCTATAGAAAAGTTTAACTAGAATTTCACAAGGAAAGAAATTGTTTAGTTTTTTCAAATAAATAGTCATTGTTTGAGGCTTGTTAAATATTTCTTTTGCATATTCGGATTTTTTAAGCGTGTTTTGAACTTTTCATCAATTTAGCATTTATTTAAATTTTGGCATTTCGTTGAAGAGTATCTGTCAGCCAAACGCAGGCGTTGATTTGGCAATTTGATGTTGACTGTTTCGTCCTCGGCTACTTGTTCATGTCTTTGCCGACAACCTCGGAGCTACCAAGACAACTGACGCCTACAACTTGACACCAGGCAACTCTTCAACTCGGCTCCGATGAGATATGAATGCTGATGCTTTTTTTTTGTTTTTTTTGTTGTTATTGTCTTGTTTTATCTTTGGCCGACGGGTCTACTACAACAAAATGTTACGCAGCTGCCGCTTTGCTATTTGGCAATCGACAACAACAAAAGCAGCGTGTGCAAATAATTAAAAAGATTTATTTTTTTTTTTGTGAGTAGATGTTTGTCGGCATATGAGTCAAATCTTTGAGGAGGTCAAGACTAAGTTAAATATTTAAATAAATTTGATGCAGTGCTAAAATCAGTTGAAAGCAATATTCAACTGGAAAGTGGGTGGAAACAGAGATTCCGTAAGTTAATACTATTAAGCTCTTTAACATATTAAGGTGCATTAGACTGGTATTTAAAATTTGTGGAATAAATTAACAGCAACGATGGGAATGTGTTAAGAATAAATGATAAAATTTCAATATTCATATTTTTGAAAATGGCTGCCAATTAAAGCTTTCCCACAATTATTGATTGCCTTAATTGAAAGCGAGTTGAAACTTTATATTCGAATTGCGAGTGTGTGTATAACAAAATGAATAATATACATGGGCTAATGACAAAAAGAGTGCCGAGCTGTTAATCAACGACTGCAAAGACGACAAAAGAGAAAGAGGATCGAGGAGCGAAGAGAGTTGGGAAAGAAACTCTTTTGCAACACGTTTTGCCTGGCGGCCAAACGATGCGACGTTGATTTCAAAATAATGAGTTAATAAACTTGCAACAAGAAAGACAGACAGTTGCCAAGGAAGACAGAAAGAGAGAGAGAGAAAGAAAGAGCAGAAGAATTATGAAGATTTGCGGCAAGCAAAGTGTCAAATAATTCAAAATGTCATTGCAACAAATCGAAAGCCATTTGGCAGCAAGCAGGCGGCTTACACAAAAGGGGTGACCACTCATGCGGACAGGGCTGCCAACTTGCTAGCGGATTTTGTGTGCTACTCGAATACGTATTCACATTCGCATTCACATTCGCATTCGCATTTGTATTCGCATTAGCATCCGCATCCGAGTGTTGCAATCTAAAACCACAGACAGCTTAAACGCTCATTTGGTCAGGCGACCCGCTGAGCTGCTGCGCAATTAACCATCTAAGAGACCCACAAACCTGCCTCACGCCCCCCTTCTCATATGCACTTCCAACTAATTCCTCGCCGGTTTGCCTATAAATCGCACCAACACTCACACACACAGACAGCTCCTAATGAGGCCTGAGGGTGTGTTTCAGCAGCAAATTAACTCATTGCCAGTTGCCAGTTTCCAGTTGCCAGTTTGCTAGTTCTACATCTTCAGCATGGATCTCCCTTTCTAAAAAAGGCGAGCGAGCATGCGGGGTCGAGACCTCGATATTGAAACAGCTGCATGCAAATCTTTCAAACTAAAAATATGCAAGTTATTTATGTTTATGTTGCCAGCATCTTAATTAGACATGTTATGACTGGTCAGTGCTTCTCTTTTTTTTTTGCAATTAAAAATAAACTCATGTTTGCGATTGGTTCCACATTGAAACTGTGCGCGACGCAAAAACTAGTATTCAAAAAACATACTAAAACCTAAGCTTTTTGGGCCATTCAAAATCATAAAAAATGCTGCAGTCTTTTTGGTTTGAAATACAAAACTTAATTTACTAGAAGTTTTTACTTCGCTCTTAAAGAACGATTACAATTAAGTTATTATTTTATTTGAATTATTATTTTTACTGCAAGTTTTATATTTCTATATGTATATTTAAATCTTAAGTTTCAAATTTCCATTTTAAATTACATTAACATTGACATTAAATGAACGACTAATGCTAAAGCAATGTCACATTTCAGAAGTCACAAGTTATTGCAAATTTTGACCACTGTGCCAAAAACTGAAGACCTCTTGCCATATTTCTACATAAACAATCAATTCTACAGCAACTCAAGTTGACGCTACGACTACCTTCGTCTACAGCTCATTGAAAACTGTCTAAAGTCCATCAAAGAATTTCAAATTCCTTTTCTTTTGTCTCTAACCGTTTAAATACTTGATATAAATTCACAAAGGATCTGTCTGTTGGCACTCGAATAGAATTCAAAACTGGGCAAAACACACACACACAACTAGGTAGTTCGACTCAACTTTAACCTTCAACTTGAAAGCGCAGCATACAAAAACAAATAAATGTAGAAGCACTTGATACACTTTTGTGCCTCCCTCTACCTACTCCTTCTTATAATACTCTTATTGAAGTGCTCCTCACTGGTGTGCAGAGACCCAGAGCAACACTGTTGTGTGTATGTGTGTGAAGCTGCTTGTTAACAAATTTCGAAATAAAACATTTCTGGGAATTCTATAGAGCAGTAAGCAAACACAAACAAAACACACACAACCCCAACGCCAAAGTTGCGCACACACACACATTCACATTTTGCACGTTCTTTGGCCGAGTAGAGCTTTGGCATGCGCAGCGAAAGGAAGAAGCTTTTACGCAAGCGCAGCCAAAGATACCGCCGCCGTCTGCTGGAATTTTTATAGCATTTCGCATGGCATACACTTGCTATACCCCCACTCCAACTCCAACTCCACTTCCCTCGCCTACTCATTCAGAACATTTCCAGAGACAAAAGCAGTGCATTGTCTCTGCGCAACAATAACAACAACGACAGCTACAGCAACAAGCAACAAGCAATGCGAGAAAAGAGGAATGAAAAAATTATTGTAGACATGTAAATTCGTGCAACAACAACAACAACGGCAAGAATGAAAGCAGAAAATTGCATTTGTAATTATAATTTGCATTGTAAATAACTTAAAAAATTAAAATGTTGTGCAGTTTGTGGAATACTAACGGAATGATGCTGTTGGAAGATGATTATGTTATTACGTGTGTGTGTGTCTACAATGGAAGTGTATTGCGCACAGTGGGACTACGCTGCGTGAAACACCTTTCACAATTAACGTTCAAATGAATAGTCGAATAATCAGTTGTTTTGTGTACTGATGAGCCATAAATAATTAACAATGCCAAAATCACATGAATAGATTGAGAAAGTATTTAACTTCTTTCAGTTTACTTTAACCCCTATGCGCACATATGTACAGTTCTGTGTGGGGAGGCTTCACTGTGCCCATATAAATTTGGCGTTGACAACGCTTTGCCTTTGATGTATGTATTTATGATGATGATGTATAATGGAAAATAACACCCGAAATGGCCAAAACACTTAACGGTTATTTATTCTTATGGCACCCATGAGATTTACCTAAGAAACTGCAGCTATACCCACTTCCAGCACGTCGACCGGTTGTTTTATTGCAGCTCCAATTATTTTGGAAATTTATTTTATCCTTGCCGTTCCCGTTGCCGTTCCCGTCGATGCTGTTGATGTTAGCAGTGTTGTTGTTGCTGCTGCTGCTGCTGCTGTTGATTTTGTTGGTGCTTTTGCCACTCGAAGAGCGGTTGGTTAGTGGGAACATGGCATGAATCTTTGCTGCTTTTCGTCGTTCGTTGCTTCATGTATTTATTTATAGCAGTTGGTGTGTGAGTATGTTTGTATTTTATTCATTCCAGTTGCAGCTGCGGCCGCTGGCGAATCCTTTCAACTCGTTACCAATCGATTTTAGCCAATTTTTTTTTGTTCTCCCCTTTACTGCCAAGATCTTCTTAAGGTATTCTTTTCCTTTTTGGGTTTTTATTCGCTATTAAGGTATAATTATTGTTCGATTTAAATACAATTTTATCACTGTGGCACACAACTCACTGGACAGTTCGTACATAAAAAAATTAGCATTTAACATTAAATAAATTGATGATTTATTTTATAGCCGTTATTAATTAACATTTATTCGAACAATCACTTTATGTTTATCATTGACAATTTAAAATAAACAGCAAAATCGATTAGTTGTTATCGATAAACATTCGCAAACATCACATTTTCTGCAATGCATTCCTTGATTACACATTCGTCCAATGGACGCAACCGACACACATTCGAATTAACTTGTTTTGATTTATTATGTGTTATGTTTTTGCAACGCTGCGCTTTTTAGTTAAACAATTTTCACACGCGATGGAGAAAATGAAACCGTATCCAAATGATGTCGCGACGCGCTACACGCGATCGCAAGCTAAACGCTAAGCGAACGAAAATGAAAAACGAAGACGCAACTTAGCGCGGAGCTTACGACGTACAAGCTTTGAAACGCATTTCCAGACTGAGCGAACGTCTGAACGACCGCAGGCAAACAAGTGTCAGCCAGCAACAACAAATGGTTAGTTGAGAGCGCAACTCTACATCGAAAGTCTCCACTAAGCGCTTTACCGGTTTCCAAAATGCGCTCACTCAATGCGTGGGCTCGTTCGCTCACTAGCTTGACGCTCGCTCTCTCTCCCTTTCAGTCCGACTCTCTTGTTCACTGTACCGCTGATAGGCGATCTCGTGTGCGGCGCTTCGCTCAGAGCGCGGTGTCTGGCTTATCAGTTCATTATCACACATTTCATTTTCATTTTCAATTTGTGTGGAAAAATTCATTCACGCTTCGTGTTTTGTTGTTGTTGTCGTCATTTGCTTTTGCTGTTACTGTTGGCTCGCTTGTGTATTTATATTTGTCGTTGATGATTTCTGACTGATTGAGGTGCTGACTCCCGGTTATCGCGCATAAACGAAAATAGCAACGACATGACACGACATAACGCTCCCGGCGCTGAGCTCATGACGCAAGCATGATGCGAGCCTTTGAACTGCTCAGTGGTTGAGGTTTCATAGACACATAAACTATACACAAGGCCGATAAGACTTGAAGACACTTGCCAAAGGGTTACGGGAGGTTGAGATAAGACATTAGCTGCCTAAGAATTTCGAATCAAAATTACGTGAAAGTCTCTATTGAAAGAGAAGCACAACAGCACAACAAGCTTAAAGCTTAAGTAAATGTAAGCAGGATTTAAAAAATAATAATTATTTCTGATTTTTAAAATAAGAATACTTTGTTAATGGAATCTTTTTTGATTACAAGATATTGAGTGATTTCACCAAATTTCGTTATAATCTGGAAGAATGTCATGTTGCATTGTATTTTTGAGTAGAAGCCAAAGCTTTTTATATTTGTTGAGACTTCATTACATTTAAGTAATCGTTATATTTAATTTTATCTGTGCCTTATCGGCTTAAATAATTTATGGTTCTATTGATCTTGCAATTAGGTGTAGCACAGATTTCTCTTTCGCAATCTTCATCAAATTCTTTTCACTATAGAGTGGTTGGACTGTATTATGATCGGGCAATCCATTAATCAAGATTGTGTCAAAGAAATTACCTCATTGGTGAGCATTACATGTGCTCAACGTGTGGGTTCCGATCGTTCTACTGCTGTGCTACTTAGCAACAACTCCAACCACCAACACTTTACTGATTATGCCTCATTATATGCTCATTGTTTGGTCTGCCAATGGGGACAGGTATTACAAGTTGCTTGCACTTTGACAACAACTTGCTAAATCAATTCTATTGCATTGTAATTGCAATTTGTCAGCTTATCGAAATGATTGCATATATTCCAAATTGAAATTGGATACGCTTCTACTTATAGAATTCATAAAATATTATGTTAATCTGCATAGTAGGTAATGTAATAAACAGTGCTCTAATTTATAAGTGAAACCATTAATTTGGTTGCTACTTAAGGTCGTTTTTTTCTGCTTTTTACCTTAAGGGATTCACCCCAAGGAATTGGTGCACATTCCTGTTATCTATGCGTAAGAAAACCAACAAGTAACCGAAGGAAATTCAGTTCAGTGAGAAGACGACTAGCAGATACTTTGTGAAAGTAGAAATCGGGACATCCCATGTACAAAGAAACTAAATTTTCAGATGCTGGTTGCGTAACTGCTTTATATCTACGAATCTTTCTCGATAGGATCGTCATTTAAAATCTTCATATTTATTTTAGCAATTCTGTAGAGAATAAATAACAAAAATAAAATCAAAAGAAACTATATTTTGCATGTTTAAAGGGTATTAGCACAACGCTCAGATCATAAATCTGGGAAGAGCAATTGCAGATTCAAATTGGAATATATCAGTTGTGGGAAATCGCCGACACGCTTATCGAACACACAAAATGCATTCGACTCTTTGGACTTTGATTGGGTGGCAAGTTCTGTTTGCTGTCTCCACTGCGGCTGCGACGGTGGCGGCGGCGATCTTTCGGCGGTATCTGTGCCCCATAGCAATCCATGCTAATAAATAGTTTGCAGCATTTTGCTGTTGTAGTCCAGCCACAGCATCGATGTTGTTTTGCCACTTGGCTGTGGCAGCAACAAAGTGGCAAAAGTCGCGGCGTCGGCGTCTGAGACAGCAAACTACGAACTGCAGACTGTGTTTTTGTTTTGGGGTCTTCTGGCCAGCAGGTAAAGTCCGAGCCTCGGTCGCAGTCGCAGCCGGTTTTGGGGTACGTCCATTGATGGCAACTACCGTTTGGTCTTTTGTTTGACTTTGTCTTGTGGCCATCAGCTGCGACTCGCCGAGTCTATTTGTAGAGACACGGCAACCTAACAAGCCCATGCCACAAGTCCACTCGCAACTTGCTGCCACCGACTCCACACTCATACTCATACTCACAGTCAGAGTCCCACTCACCGCTCGCTCTCATTCTCTCACTCGCTCCCTCTTGCAACGTTTCATTCCGTGTGGAGTGTGTGTGTTGTGTGCATTGGTCTCTATTTCTTTCTACCTGACTGTGGGGGCACGTTCTCAATTTGGAGCTATCTCAAGTGGTTTTTAAAAGTTTTCCAGCGATAAGCAATGTTACTTTATGGCCCACAACCAGACACTACTCGTATTCCACGCTTCGCAAACTTGGCTACAACCACAACGACCATCGACCATCCACCATCGTCATCATCATCAACATCGCCATCATGATTATCACAATCAAAGGTGCGTTTTGATCATGATGCATGTATATGATTCATGACTTTTCACTTTTGCACACAGGCACATGTAGCAAGCAAGCTAGAAGAATGAGCTTGAGGATGGCACCGTGGATGTGAAGATGATCACACAAAAATATTGAATTGGGAAAAAAGTTAACCATTATTTTTTACCCAAACATCAAAGGTAATTGCTTAAGCTTTTGTAAGCAAGAAAATTCCATTTCATCTATTTTCAACTGCTTAAATTTCTAATTATATAATTTCATGTATTTCTATTTTTTGTAAATATATGCGAAGCTTCATTCAGTGCTTTTTTCACTGAGTTCTAGACTTTTTAAATTGTAAGCAAGACTATAAATTTTAAATTCTCATGTAGATTATTCAATATTAAAATACTTCAAGAAATGATTAATTAGTAAAAATTGAATAATAAATTATTTTGGTGGTGATAACAAAAATATTTGACATCTGTTTTTTATTCCAAGCTCATTACATTTTATTTAACAAATTTCCTGAAGAAATATTACCAGTCAATATATAATTGTTTCTTTCGAAGACTCAATTTTATAATTTGTAAATCTATAAAAGTATTTTCTTTCTTTTTTTTTTGCTATTTTTTTGCTAACTTATGACTGATCTCACCCACTGTGCGTTGCTTTGACGAGCCTGACACTTTAACCCTTCGCATAAATTTTCATCAGATTTTTTCTCTCGTCGTGGTTGTTGCAATATTGCAGTGCTGGGGCACGAAGTGGCACGTAAATTACTGTGACATTGCACTTTGTAGCACCATTTTGCAATTTGTTGAATAAATTTGTTGTATTCTTTTTGGTGATGTTTTTCTCTGTGTTTATTCGCGTTGTTGTTGCAGTAGTTGTTGCATTTTATTGATTAGTTTTAAATGAAAATCGAAGTGCAACGCGTGCATAAATCTTTGGCAATTTTCTTATTAGAAACTGTCAATGCCAGCGAATTTCACCCGCGGTTAGACAACTTGTTGACCAAATGAAGGATATGAATACGTATGAGTGCCTGCCTGAGTATGAATAAACATATGAATGCATGTGTGTGTGTAGAAGTAGCTTTATTTCTACCGATATATTTATTTGGATGATTTATGACCCTGGCTAGCTTGTTAAACATCTGTGCGAAATGGGCTGCTGCCAGGCAACCTGATGGCTTTCACTCCTCTCTCTCTCTCTCTTTCTCTCTCTCTGATTTCCTCTCACTCCCTCTCTGCCTGTTTCTTTCACTCTCTCTCTCTCCATCTTCATATATTAGTGGCTTTGTTTGCTCTATTCGCAATCGAATTGCAAAACCAAAATGCAACATTCATTCTACGTATTTGTATACCCAACAACCATAAAACGAGAGAAGTCTTATCACTTAGTGACAAACACAAAGCTATATATTATTTAACATAATAGAATAGCTCCCCATTTGAAGATTTCTTAAAACTTAAATACATTTATATAATAATTTTCCATTCTTTTTTGCCCATCCCTATTTATGTTTGTCTTCAAAAATGTGTCCGGGGTATCGATCAGTCGAGCACACTCAACAGCAGTTTTTACAAGTTGCTGTGCCTTCGTTTGGGGGTCAGCCACCGCCTTGCGGGCTACCTTTCTAATGCCGGGCATTGAAAGGAGTCGCAAATCCCAAAGTCGCATAGACGTATAGACTCTGCCCCTCGCTGCGAGTGGGTCATTAAAAATATTGTGCTCATAATGAAGGATTGTAAATGAGTTTAATGGCTTGACGCATTGATGAATCGCCATGGTCATAACCAGTCATCGCCACAGGAAATATGCTCATTTGCTTCAATGGGGATAACGAACTGACAACTGCAGCCGCGATGCAAAGCAAACGTCAATGTACAAATGCTGCTATTATTTTGAGCTTAAGGACAAAATATTAACGCTTTTGTTATGAACGTAAATTATATGGATTTAACTTTGTAAATTATCTCAAAGCACAAAACTATAACACATAAATAAATACCAAATCTAAAAATGCAATTTTCGATCGATTTTAATATAGCAAGATATAAAAAACAGTCAATTTTTATATATTGTAAATACAACCTGAAACTTTTAGGAATACAAAACAATAATTTTCAATTTATATTTTTAAATAAGATAAAGTCAAAGGAATTTATAGATATTCTACCCTAGGATTAATAATTATAAATCGGATTTAGATAAAGTAAATTTCAATGAATTTCTGTCATTTTGATTTAAGAAAACATTTAGGTATAAGGGATTTCTATTTTTCTTATTTTTAGTTAAAAATTATATATTGTTTTTAAATGAAGTATGCTTCAAGAGATATAGACAATTTTCTTTTAGAAAAACTAATATATAATGAAATAGGATAATCTACGTTAATATAACAAGCTATCAAAAAAGTTGTCTCATCTTAACTCGCAACATAACCTCAAATATCATAAAGAATCTGCACTTACCGCTCTCTGCTGCTGTTAGGCACTTGGCTGCCATTTGCTCGTTGAGTTCCTCGGCGGGATTGCCGCCGCCAGTGTCGAGAACACAGGTGACACTCACTTCGCTCCAGTCGAGGGCACTGACACCGTCGCTAGAGACGAGCGATATATCCATGGGCGGCACTGAGGCGCCTCGCAATGTGCTGGTGGCGCCGCCAGCCGAGATGCTCATCATGTACTTGAGATCGAGCGAGGAGTTCATTGAGCCACCATAAATGGAGCTGGTCTGCGAGTTGCAAGTGGAGTCAAAGCTGCGATTGCTTTCGCGACGCTTCTCAGGCGTGGCATACAGAGGCTCGGGCACCTTTTTGGGCGTCACTTGAACGCTGGCCGAGAGTTCGCTGCCAAAGGAGCTGTTCAGGGTGCCATAGCACGATGTCATCATGATGTCGTTGCGATTAAAGTTGGCTGACCAAAAGGGCGGCTGCTCAACGGCAACGAGTTCATCCAGATAATCTGCATCGCCCAAACGCGACTCATCAATCATTGCCAGCTGCTCATCCTCGTCATCATCCTCATCATCATCATCTTCGCCATCATCATCGTCATCATCAGTGTCCTCTTCGTCATCTTCATTGGCGCGCTGCTGTTCGGCATTCAATTTCTTAAAGGTTTCATCCGCCTGCTGCATAAGATCGTAAGCGCCACGCGGCACCGAAGAACCGTGCAACGAATCCGAATCATTTTCCTCGATGCAGGACAAATGCCGAGTGCGAAAGCCATAGACAATGCCATTGTTGGGCGGCGGTTGCATGGGCAGCGGAGGCGTTGGCATTGCCCTCGACTCATCCACATCCAGCTGCATTGTGGCCATTGACATTTTCCTGCTGTGGGGTCAGCTGCAAGAAGAAGAAGAAGTCGAAAAAGTGGCTTGCAATTAGTGTGCTGCATAGTGGAGCATAAATCGAAGGTAAGTTTAACGATGCCATCAAATCACAGCAAAGACCATAAAAGTGCTCTAACAAACGAAGGGAGCAGCAAACGAGCGGGGCGTGGCCAGCGGAAATGCCTCCCTCTGCTCAGCTCAGCTGCCCCCGCGCTGAGTTTTCTTCTCTATCTTGAAGGCGCAAGCTTGTAAATGATAAGCCTAGGGCTTTAATGCCGCTTAATGCGACGCCAAATGTGAAATTGTTTCAACATAAATCTGACAGCCTCAGCAAACAATACATCTATGAAAATTAGATGTGCCCGACTTGTAAATACCCGATAGGATTTTTTTTTTAAATGAGTGATAAATTCGGAGATAATGAAATATACTCTATAAATTACGTGGGAATTAAAGTGAATGTTATGTATAAAATGTTAACATAATTACAAAATATATATAATTTAGGCATTGTTGCTAACAAACAAACTTCGAATATATGGCATATGATATATTTATTTTTATCACAACTAAAAGCAAACTCTTTATTAACCTATATGTACACACATTTTAAAATGTTGGAATGAAACGATCTTTGGTGAGTGAATCTATAGAAATTTCTAAAAATATATAAGCATTCTAAGAGGCAAATGCACAAATTTTATATTTAAGATAATCGCTATATAAACTATGATATCTGTAAGTCTTTTAGTCTCTTAGCTAATCAAGAATAAGTCTACTATTTTTTGAGGCTCTGAATATACTTTCATTTGACATTTTCATTTGTTAGAAATTATCATACTCTTAAGCACCTCAAGTGCCGGGTATTATCAAGCACACACTGAGGTACACACATAGGCAGACAGTCTGTGGCGCAGACGGAAGTGGCATGCAACTTCCCCCATTTACGGGCAACAGCGCAAAGCGCAGCGCACACGCAACTCCATTTGGCCCCCTGCAACGATTCTTGGCTGCAGCCAAGAGCGACAGCAGTGGCAGCAGCAGTGGCTGTGGATGGGGGAGACACCGAGAGAGAGAGAGAGAGAGAGAGAGTGTGAAGAGGGGAGCAGCCCAGATGTGTGTGGCGCGCGCGCGCACAGTTGCTGTTGATGTTGATGTTGCTGCTGTGGCTGTGGCTGTGGATGTGGCTGCTACATGGAAGTCGTAATAGTTCTGCCACCGTTTCCATTTCCACTGTCAACATGCAATGTCGACGCACTCTTGACATTTCCAGCCGTCGCTCAAGTAGGTGCTGCTTTCGTTGCCCCTTCCCTCTTGCTTTTTGTCATTGGTCTTGTTGCTCATCTAATGCTCACTATTTTTAATTTTGCGGGCCATTGGGGAAAAACTAAACACGACATCAACGTTGCAGTTGCAGTTGCACTCGCAGTTGACGTAGCTGTTGCACTTGGAAACTGAAGCTGCTAGCTTAAATACATATGTGTGTATGAGATGTTTGTTGTTGCTATTGTGGTTGTTTGTGGGGTGAAAAGTATCTGCAACGTTTGTTTGCTTTAAATAAACATTTGTTTGCACTTTTTATACCCTGCGACCAGCAGAAATTTGCAAGAAGAAGGCATGATCTTGTCAGTTGTCATTGATCAATGATAATGTTATATAATTTGATTATTTTTTTAATGTTTCTCACATAACATTATCATTTCTGACAATGCCATTATTCATTTATTTCATAGGTCTAAAGGATGCTGAAGTAATAATTATACTCTTTACAGAGAATTTGCAAGTCGAGCTAACTGAGAGGCAATTTTTTAATGTTTGTTATCGATGTCGATTGCAAAAGTATCGATGCCAATGGCGTCGCTGTTGATTTTGCACTTTGTTTGCTTGTTTGCCGCTATGTACCGTTGTTTTCACATCCCTCAGATACACTGAACGCCACTTTAAACGCTTCAGACTCCTCACTACACGATCTGCTTATGTAATAATACAGATTCGTACTGCAACTATTTTAATAAACAGACAATATCTATGGTAAACATGTTTTACAGCCTGATCAGTTCAAGGCAGCTAGACTTACCCTTCAACTTATTTGTAAATTACAAACTATAAAATATTTACTAGATGTTAAGTATGTAACTTAAGTGTCCGAACTAAAATATATATAGCTGTGAATCTATATAATAGTACTTTTCTTTTATAGCACTGCTATTTTAACATTCACAGCTGTATACATATTTTCCCATATACATACATATAACTTACATATACATACATATATAACTTAAGTGTTCGAATTAAAATATAAATAGTACTTTTCTTTTATATTTTCCCATATACATATATTTTATTTAAAATCTATCCAGATATAATATATAAATGGATGAAAGTATTTTAAGAAACTATTAACAATTATGGGGAGTATTTAGTAGGCAATGTATGAAAATTTAAAAGCCAACAGTCAATAATAAATATATGTATGCAGGAATAATAAATTACTCGATTTTTTTAAACTGAGTCTAATCTCTAAGATATATTGATATATCGGAATCTCTATTGATATATCGGAACTAATATTGGAAGAGGTATTCATGATTCGAAATAGTTGAATTGTTCAATTAATTTTTTCATTTCAGTCTTTCAACCGACACTTCACAATATTGAAATATCTAAAATAACATATTTGAGAAGATATCATTGGTTCGATTAAAAGCATGCTGCGCCTTTCGCACAGTGTATGCTGTAATGCACAAAAGAAACGCAACAAACAAATTACTTGAGGCGACAAGACAATGCCCGGCTTGGCTAGGCCAAAAATAGATCAAGCAAACTATCGCATCGGGAAAAGGCGAAACGCTCGTGTTGTTGTTGTTGTTGTGGTTGTTGTCGTGCGCCAAAGCGGGAAAATGCATCGCAAACGAGGGAGGAAGGGGAATGCGAGATGTGGAGTGGAAGTGTAGGATCCCCAGCAAACTGCATTAAACTACATTCGTTGCAGTTTATTGCTTCGTCTCGTGTCTCGTGTGTTCTTTTCTACTTTTAGCTAACATATTACGGAGGGATTCGTGTATTCCGTGTATCTCGGACTCGATTCTCGCTGCAGTTGTATTTGTATCTGTATCTGCATCTGCATTTGTATCTGTGAGAATCTTGAACTTGTGCGACGTTCACTCTTTTTTTGTTGTTGTTTACGTTTTTCCTTTTTGTTGTCTTGTTGTTTTTCTTTTTTTTTGTCTTTCTGTTTTTCGTCTGTTTTTGTTGTTGGTGAAAAGTGAAATGAAAAGTCGAGGGAGCCTGCGACAGTCTTCCCAATTTAAATTGAAGTTTTTTTACTTTATTTAATGTGCTGTTGCCTCTGTTGTCGCTGCTGTTGCGTTCCAGACATTGGCACTTAAATGCCTTGGGATGTGGTCATTTTATCTTCGAACAGTCATGGTCGCTATATTTGGTCTCCTCCAGCATTTTGTGGAACAACATGGAAGAGGCATGCTAATTCTGTCAACTAGCCTGACATCAAATTACATTCGCATTACTCATTCACCCAAAGTATTTCATTGACTTTTGTTCTTGTTCGCTTGTATATTGAAAATATATTTGAAGCTTAAAATATTTGATAAATACGTTTTTACAATTATTTAGAAATTTCTAAATCGAATTTGTTCCAAAAAAAATATTTATAGTTTTTGTTGCGCACTTTTGATGTATGTCTTGAAATCTTTATATATGCTTATATATTGTTTTACTTAAATTGATTAAAATAAGTTGTAAACTATTCACTTGCATTCCTTTAGAATCTTTATACACACCTTAAAAAAAAATTTATAGATTTATATAAATTTTTGAAATATTTTAAAGTTAAGCACTTAAATTGTTTAGGGAACACACTTTTTAAATTGAATATATATTGTATATAATTAAATTTGTTTGGTATGTTTTGCAGCTAGGAACTTGTCGCGTTTTGTTTTCAATTCTTTCGATTATATGTTAACTAATTAATTGATTCACTGATTCACTGATAATCCAATTAAATTCGATCTCCGTATCCGTCGTACTGTGATCGGCAGCCGTATCTCTTATTTCTCTCTGTACCGAACGCGCGTTGGAATGCAATTGAATCGCTGCTCGAGTCTGTGGCATGAAGACAGCCCCTAACATCAGCCCTCGTCGGCAACATGATGCTCTCTAACTAGACGAAGTCTCGCGACAGCCAACAACAGATCTATAAATAGTCCACATCATTCCGGACTTGGCTGTGCAGTCAATGCGGATCCATTCACTTTCATTAGATTCCTGCAGACGATGTGTCTGTGTTGCACCCCGCGAACAAGATGTTGCAACAAATTTCTCACTTCACATATTAAAGGATATCAACTGACGATGAAAATCTTTACTGCGAGTCCCACCTTGTCGACTGTACTGCTCCATACTTACGCTAGGTGGCATGCAACAAGTCTGCAGTCTGTTGGTTGGATTACAGGATCATCTGCAGTTCATTCAACTCGGGGGCAACGGAAGTGTTCAAATATATTTCATGTTTTCAAATCGCACGACAACGACATCGAGGATACTATAATATTGAAGAAGACCACAACGCATGCGCAACAGAGTTTGTTCACCTTTTGCATCCGTGCATCCGTCAGATACATTGCTGATGTATCTTTCTCTCTGTGTTTGGAGTACATAGACACGGCACGGTTACGCACGGATTGTATTACATGATAGTCGCACAATATTTTTGGGGAGTTGTTGTGCTTCGGTGGAAGTTGTGTTGCTGCCACTGATTTGACTTTGACTATTTGATTTTTCAAGCAACTGTTACAATTTCACATTTTTTTCTGTTCTTTCTATTTATCTTCGGCTGCACTAATATCATTTCCACTTTCCCCAAAGGTTGATGCGGCGTGCGGGAAATTGGGGTGTCTGGGGTGAATGATTTGTGACACATTCTCAGATAGCCTCGATTCACCTCGCTTTGCGCCTGCGCCTTTGCATACGCCGATCTTTAGATCTTTCAAGTGACGATGCTGTACCTACTTATCGGGGATTTTCGCTTTCAATGGCCACTCTTTGTTTTTGATAAATTATTGTGGGAAAATCACATTTCATGTTAGTAATTAATGAGGGCAGGATGTGATTATCCATATAGGTGACTCTCAAAGTGTAATTATCAGAAAGTTATAGCTTGTGGAGTTTTCAAAAAAGTGTGCAAGCGAGAATTTTTTAATATTAAATGCTTCTCAAATAATCTAACAATTTTATTAGCTTATTAAATTACATCCTAAAAATCTACTTAAATTAAGTTACTATTTCGCTATGCGAATTTTTTGCATGCCCAAAAGTATACTGCACTTTTTTCGAATATCAATTGTAAAATTTCGCACTAATACCACTAAACAAAGAATAATCTTTGGATAGTGCTTATATTGTGCAAATTGGTTTTTCTCTAGGACAAAGTTTTGATTAACCTAATAACCCTTATCAAGCTACTTAAAGTCATTTATTTTATTTAGTACTTAAGTACCTTGTAGTCAGTTTTAAAGTGCTTTAGTGCAAAATCCGCAATCTTTTGTGATGCAAAACTGCTTTATCAGCTTAACTTTCGTATTTATGACTTTAGTCATTGCAAATCGAGATACACTTGAATGCTATCAAGGTCTGTTATTAATGACCCACTTCAAGCCATAAACATTTCGAAGAGCTAACCGAGCTAGTATAATAGATTTTTTCATGACTGAACTTGTCAGTTCAATGTACTAACTGAATCACTTTTCTGTTGCATCAATCGTCTTTTATCGATCAACTTTGGTATCAAGTTATTGCATTTTTCTCTAGCGCATTATCCATTTGCGATAAGGCAAGCATATAAATAAGCTGTTAGTCGCTTCAGTCTATATAATTTGTAACTTCAGTTGCTTTAGTAAAGATCTAATTAAATCTAAAAATGAAAGCAATAATTGGTATTTGCCTGATCATTGGGCTTGCCCACGCCAATCTGCAAGAAGAGTTTGAGTCCTTCAAACAGATGTACAACAAAATCTATAAGGATGTCACCGAGCATGATCAGCGAAAGCTAATCTTTAAGGACAACACAGAGTTAATCAACCTACATAACGAACGCCATGCCGCTGGAGAAAAATCTTACAAGATGGGCGTCAATCAATTCTCCGACTTGCACTTCAAGGAATTTCAGGAACTAATGCTCTCAAGCATGAATGCCAATGTCTTGGCAAATGGTATAACTCAAACCTTTACTTCTTCGCCGAGTGTTAAGATACCGGAGAGCATTGATTGGCGTGAAAAGGGCGCTGTAACAGGTGTAAAGGATCAAGGTGCATGTGGATCCTGTTGGGCATTTGCTACCATTGGCACGCTGGAAGGACAAAACTTCATCAAGAACCAACAACTTGTCTCGCTATCTGAGCAGAATCTTGTCGATTGCTCAAAGAAGGATGGCGGCTGTCAGGGTGGCTGGCCAGACAATGCCCTCAACTACATTAAGGATAATGGAGGCGTCGATACTGAAGACTCGTATCCCTATGAGGCCAAGAATGGCGAGTGTCGTTTCAATGCTGAGAACATTGGAGCCAAGGTCACAGACATTGTCGTTGTGGCCAGTGATGATGAAGCCGCGCTGGCAGCAGCCGTTGCAGAAAAGGGTCCCATCTCAGTGGCCATCGACGCATCTCTTTTTCAGCACTATCAAGGAGGCGTATTCGATGAACCAACATGCCAGGGTGCTGTCAACCACGGCGTTGTCGTTGTAGGCTATGGCCATGACGATAACGGCGGCGACTATTGGCTGGTGAAGAACTCTTGGGCAGAGTCCTGGGGTGAAAATGGTTATATCCGGATGGCCCGCAACAAAGATAATCAATGTAAAATTGCCAGCCATGGCGTCTATCCCTTGGTTTAAGTCCAATGATTTATTAACAAACTGAAATCAAAATACATATATACATATATATCCATTTAAATTATTAAAAATAAGCAACATAAAGCAATGCATAAATTTATTAAAGATCGACCACATCCAACTACTACGGAGTCGAACAGTTATCTACCAAATCCCATCATTATGAATAATATTCTTGCTTCCCGACTGATTAAACGATTTTTACAAAGTATTTTTTTCAAAATTTCTTTTCTGATAATTTTTTAAATAACTTTGAAAAAACAATGCAGTAAAATAGATCGTGTGACAAGATCGAGCCATAAATTGACGAATGTATTAGTATATGGAATGAGTTAAATTTTGAAAAAGGAAAAACAAACCCATTGAAAGCACTCAAACATAAGTTGAAAAGCGAGCAATTAATAAAATATACATATGTATGTATGTCGGGTTGTCTATTATTTGAAAAGTGTCAGAGCATCATTTAGTGTACTGCCCAAAAGTATGCAAGCTTTTTTGTAACATACAGATGAAAGAGTGCGAGGAGAGCTGATTTTGAGGTACATGCAGGATGACATCAACTGAAGATATATATCACATATGTGCTACGTCAAAATATCAAAGAAGTAGAGTTTGAAAATCTTCAATTAGGGTAAATTAAATTTTTAGCAATAGCTTCATGACAGTTTGATACACAAATGTTGCTCACATATTAGGTTCACCATAAAATAAGCCCATATTGTATCATAATATGTATTTCGAAAACTATGAAGTATATTACTTGTGGTCAGTCGAAGTCTAAATATAAATTCAATAAGGTATATGAAAAACACAGAATATTACTGAGTACCCTTATTTAACTTAACGTTTGGTTATTTCTGCAATTCTTTGCTCATTGTTCGTAATTGCGAAATATGCTGCGGGTTCTCACTGTAATGCGTAACAGATGAACAGCAGTCTTGATATATAATGCATGACACTCCGCTGATGTAGAATCAGTTTAAGTTGTGTAACTTTAACATGAAGGCAGCAATTTACATTTTGCTCTTCTCCCTCGTTGGATACATTCAGGCAAGGATCACTTACGACGATGTACTTAAAGCGGAATTTGAACTTTTTTAAAGTGGAGCATAAGAAAAGTTACGATAATGAATACGAGGAACAGCTCCGTCTGCAGATCTTTAGAGACAACAAGAAACTTATTGACATGCACAACACACGCTATGCAGCTGGAGAAACGACATATAAGATGGGTGTAAATAAATTCACTGATTTGACTTCCGAGGAATTCAAAATGTCTTTGCTCTCAAGCATTAACTCAAATAATTCTCTAGAAGGTATCGACTATATTTACAATCCTTCTGCCAAGGATAGCCTACCAAGTAGCATTGATTGGCGTAGTTCGGGCGCTGTTAATCCAGTTAAAAATCAAGGCCGTTGTGGCTCTTGTTGGGCTTTCTCTGCTGTAGGTTCACTGGAAAGCCATTACTTTATACACAAAAAACGGAGAGTATCCCTGTCCGAGCAAAATTTGGTGGACTGCGCAAGAGGATATCCCTATAACAACTATGGCTGTTCCGGCGGTTGGCCAATTGCAGCATTCAAATATATTTGGTACCATGGTCTAGATACTGAAAGCTCTTATCCGTATGAAGGCAGAAACGACTATTGCCATTACAATAGTTACTACATTGGAGCAAAAATCTCGGGAATTGTGCAAATTGAAAGTGGAAATGAAGCCGCATTGGCATCCGCCGTCGCCAATAAAGGACCCATATCAGTGTGTATCTACGTTGATTCCAACTTCCATCATTATAGTGGTGGCGTCTTCAATGAACCATCGTGCTCTCAAACTACAAACCATTGTGTAGTTGTTATTGGCTACGGCACAGATTCAGATGGAGGAGATTATTGGCTGGTGAGAAACTCTTGGGGTAAGAATTGGGGGGACGAGGGATACATTCGCATGGCTCGCAATCGCAATAATCAATGCGGTATAGCAAATGAACCAATTTATCCGTTAGTGTAAAAGGCACTATAATATTATTTCCTTTGTAAATCAGTGATTATAAAAAAAAAACTAATATTGCAACATATTTTATTAATAACATTTATCAAATATTTTTGTGCTTTGAAATGTTTTATATTCTGTAGATTGAACGTATAACTAACGTCAAATTCCCTCAATAAAAATGTTTAATTGTATTACGCATTGCATATAAATATTAATAATCAATCCAAACTTTCATTATTTTAAAGTTTTTGTCAATATTAAAATAAATCAAGTAGCACATTCTACTGAGTACTAACTACAACTTGCTTACTTACATAATCAGACATAAGTTATTTAAGTGAAAAGGCAAGATATAAGTTAAACTGTAAACTACACAAATCCATAAGAAAAGTTACGATGACGAATTCGAGGAACAACTGCGTCTGAGGATCTTTAAGGACAACAAAAAATTTATTGACATGCACAACAAACACTATGTAGCCGGGAAAAAGACTTACGAGATGGGTGTTAATAAATTTACTGATTTGACTTCCGAGGAATTCAAAATGCTCATGCTCCCAGGCTTTAATACAAATCACTCTCAAAAAGGTATATACTATATTTACAATCCTTCTACTAAGGAAAGCGTTCCAAGTAAAGTTGATTGGCGTGCTAAGGGTGCTGTCAACCCTGTTAAACATCAAGGCCAATGTCGCTCCTGTTGGGCTTTCTCTGTCGTCGGCTCATTAGAAGTCAGTATTTTATAAACAAGGGGCGGAGAGTATCCCTGTCCGAGCAAAATTTGTTGGACTGCACAAGAGGTTATCCCTATAACAACTACGGCTGTTCAGGCGGTTGGACCATTAAAGCATTTAATAATGTTAAGGATAACGGTGGTATAGATACTGAAAGCTCTTATCCGTATGAAGGAAGAAACGACTATTGCTATTACAAAAGGAACAACATTTGAGCAAAAATCTCGGGAATTGTGCAAATTCAAAGTGGAAATGAAGACGCATTGGCATCCGCCGTTGGCACAGATCCAGTTGGAGGAGATTATTAGCTGGTGAGGAACTCTTAGGGTAAGAATTGGGGTGAAAATGGATACATTCGAATGGCTCGTAATCGCAACAATCAATGTGCTATTGCCAGTTTAGCAACCTTTCTTTTAATTCAATGGATATATTGTGCTCTAATCACGAATATTGTATTGTACTGTATTTGTTTATTACTAAATAAACGAGTAAATATTGAATCTTTATAGTAATATTGTTTTGAAATGTTCCGCGCTCAGTTTCTAATAAAGAAATCATTTTCATTCAAATTTATATAAATTAATTTATTTTTATATTAACTCAATAGTTGAATACTTTATGTAAATATAAGACACCGCACATAATAAATGAGCTAAAAAATCACTTGATTTTCTTGGATATTCTGAAACTTATTTTAGTTCTCAATATATAAACATTTTAAATTATAAATTTATGAGTCAGTCCGAGAAGTAGAAAAAATTCGACCTCTCATACAAAACTAATAAAAATCGCAAGTACTTGCTCGAGATACTCTTCTTAATCATAAATAAGTAACAATAGAATAAGGTGTTGACATGATTCAGAATATTATATTGTTATATTGTTATTATTTCACTGGCCTATTTGAAGAATAAATTTTTTTTAAGATTGTTGATATATGAGCCTCTGTTGTAACTATTTTTTATAACGAAAATATCATATAACTGTTAGAAAAGAGTTGCCCGAAAGCAATCTACAGTCTCTGTATATCTTTAAACAAATAATAATTATACAATACTATTTACAAATATTTTATAATAATTTATGGTCAAAGAAAATAAGAGTCATAAAATAAATACATAATCTCCATCTGCTAAATTCAAATCAATTTCCCCAAACAACTTAGGTCTGAATCTCTTAAAATAAGACTTTCTTTAGTAATCAATAATCGACATTAACATGCTTAAAGGTATCTTCTCTCATCTTTTGTTAGTTAATTTTTAGAAAACACCGAGGTATTTTTAATTCCAACTCAACATTTTTTCCTATCTAGTATGTGCAATAGCTCTCTTAATTCCCATCCACTTGAAATGGTTATAAAGATTTAATTTCGCCAATCTATATGGATGGATCGTAAATAATATTCGACACATGAAAGAGGTATAAAAGGCGAACCATGCTCAACCCAATTCAGTTTCCCATACTTCCTCAGTGGGTATTAATCTAAATAATAATGAAAGCAGTCATTCTAATTCTGGTCCTCGTGGCAGTTGTCCATGCAACTAGTTTGAAAGACATTCTAAAGGCTGAGTTCAACTCCTTCAAATTGAAACACCACAAAACCTACAAGGATGCTAGTGAGGAGTTGAAGCGCCTGCAAAACTTCGTAGAAAATAAGAAACTGATCGATAGTCACAACAAGCGATTTGCTGCTGGGGAAGTATCCTACGAGATGGGCATCAATCAGTTCTCAGACTTGAACTCGATAGAATTCCAGGAGACAGTGCTGTCAAGCATCAATGCCAATGACTTAACAATTGGTATCACTCAAATATATACTCCATCACCAAGTGTTCAAATACCCGGAAGCATAGATTGGCGTGAGAAGGGAGCAGTTACAAGAGTTAAGGATCAAGGCGGATGTGGATCTTGCTGGGCTTTTTCTGCCATTGGCACACTAGAGAGCCAAAACTTTATCAAGAACCGACAGCTTATCTCGCTATCCGAACAGAATCTAATCGATTGCTCCAAGGAGAATGGCGGATGTGATGGCGGCTGGCCAGAAACTGCATTAAACTTTATCAAGGACAATGGTGGTGTTGACACTGAAGACTCATATCCCTATGAAGAGAGGGATGGCGAATGTCGTTTCAATGCTGAGAACATTGGCGCAAAGGTCACTGGCACTGTCGGTGTGGCCAGTGGAGATGAGTCTGCGCTGGCAGCAGCCATTGCAGAGAAGGGTCCCATTTCAGTGGCCGTTGATGCGTCACAATTTCAGAACTATCAAGGAGGTGTCTTCGATGAACCTTCGTGCCAGGACGATGTAAACCACGGCGTTGTCGTCGTTGGCTATGGTCGTGATGACATTGGCGGCGACTATTGGCTGGTGAAGAACTCCTGGTCAGAGTCCTGGGGTGAAAATGGATATATCCGCATAGCTCGCAATAAGAATAATCAATGCAAGATTGCAGACCATGGCATCTATCCATTGGTCTAAGGAAGTTTTTCTTTAATCATCTAAATCAACTATAATTTATTCTTTTAAAAAATTTAAGTAATTTCAATAAATATCCTGAATTGATTTCTAAAAATTCAAGTTTTTTATATTTACGAAGTTGAGATGTTATCTGATAAAACACTAATGCTGAACTAAAGTGTAAATATTCATTATGTATATACACGTGTATAAAATAATTTATAATTATAATAATAAAATTATAATAATAAATTTCCACTCAGACGTTTAAGGACAACAAGTAACTGATCGACACGCACAACAAGCGCTAATTAGCAGATGAGAAGACTTAGAAGATGCGTATACATAAATTCAATAATTTGACTCCCAATGAATTTAAAAGGCTTATACTCCCAAGCTTTAAAATCCTCCAATATTATTAAGGTGGCAATGAATGGCACCGATTTAGGTGGAAGAAATTATTGGTTGGCTAAGAACTCTTGAGACGAGAATTGGGGTAAAGATGGATGCATTCGCATGGCTCGTAATTGTGACAATCAATTCGGTATATTAAATTCTACAATTTATCCATTAGTTCAACGAACAATATTTTATTATATTCACTCATTTGTAAATAAATTGCCCTTAGAATTAACCTATCCGTTAGAATTTTTAGTTACAAATAATTAAGCAAGTATTATATTATTTATAACTAAAAATTCTAACGGATAGGTTCCAAATCATAATTCATTTTTAATATTTAAAAAGCGAGAATATTTATAGTTATATAAAAGTTATAATGACCATAATTAAATTAGTTGATCGCCTGTCACTTCTGGAATCCACAGTTTCAGTCAGTCAGTCATTTATAAGAATTTTAAATACTAGTCATAAAGCTAAAGTCGAGTGTGCTTGACTATCAGATATCCGCTACCCATTTAAAAAACTTTATTGTTCTTAAAATATACGAAAATAATTTACCACAAAAAATACTTAAAACACAATGAATAGTATACTTGGTATATTGATACAGTACTATATGCAAAATATAAAACAATTAAGGCGTCTTGGGCCATACGAAAGTATTTCTTTAATAACTTCGACACTTTTTATCTGATGGCAAGTAAATTTTTCAGAAATCACAAAGACTATAGTTCTTATTATATATACCAAAATTCGACTTTAGCTTTAGAATAACGATTGTTATTCAAGTTTAGTCAATTTGCGGGGGCGGAAGTTGTTGTGGTGAAAGTTTGAAACAATCTTGATCTGCGTGTAAGCATAACAAGTGATATAAAAATAGGATAGTTCTCTATCTCTTACAGTCTCTGAAATGTAGTATGAACAGACAAACAGACGGACAGACTGCTATATCGTCTCGACTGTTGACACTGATCAAGAATATATTTTTTATTGGGTCAGAATAATTTGCCATATTTAATTCTAAACTTTTAAGTTAATTTCTTCTATTATTTGCCTTATACAGTCTATATTCAATTAATTGCGCATTAATTTTTAATAAATTTCACGATTTTATTTGATTACAAACTAAGTATATGTAATGTTATCTTAGACGATTACAACTGACCTATTTCAAACTATAAGTACACATAGCTATGTAATCAAATAAAATATAGCTTTTTAAGATTATTCAAGTGTAATGTTCTGTCGACTAAATGTGTTATAAAAGCTCTCCCCTGTCTGTTTATTATTTATGAGAGTTACAATTAAGCTATCTGCAAAAACGCTTTAAATAGTTATAAATACGTAATTTTGCCTATCTTTAAAACAGATTGTAAATTACAGGACTCATTAAAGACGTATAAAAGGCAATCGGTGCTCAACTCAATTCAGTTTCTCACAGTTCCTCAGTGGGTTTTAAGCTAAATCACAATGAAAGCAGTCATTCTAGTTCTGGTTCTAGTGGCAGTTGTCCATGCAACTAGTCTAAAAGACATTATTAAGGATGAGTTTAACGACTTCAAATTGAAGCACCACAAAACCTACCAGGATGCTAGTGAGGAGATAAGGCGCCTTCAGATATTCGTGGAAAACAAAAAACTGATTGACAGGCACAACAAACGCTATGTAGCCGGAGAGGAGTCTTATGAGATGGGTGTGAATAAATTCTCTGATATGACTCCCGAGGAATTCAAAACTCTTGTGCTCACAAACCTCAATCCTGCTGACGCCCAGGAAGGCATCGACTATATTTACAATCCTCCTAGCCAGGCTAACCTACCAAGTAGCGTTGATTGGCGTCTTTGGGGCGCTGTTAACCCAGTTAAAAATCAAGGATCCTGTGCCTCCTGTTGGGCTTTCTCTGCAGTTGGCTCACTCGAAAGCCACCACTTTATAAACTCATACCAGAGAGTATCTCTGTCCGAACAAAATTTGGTGGACTGCACAAGAGGTTATCCTTATTACAACCAAGGCTGTTCAGGCGGCTGGCCGATTGAAGCATTGAATTATGTTAGGGACAATGGTGGTATAAACACGGCCAGCTATTATCCGTATGAAGGAGAAGACAAATCTTGCCGTTACAATAAGAACAACATTGGATCAAAAATCTCTGCTGTTATACAAATTGCTAGCGGAGATGAAGCCGCATTGGCATCCGCCGTCGCCAAGAAGGGACCCATCTCGGTGTGTGTCGACGCGTCCCTGTTCCAGTATTACCAAAGTGGCGTCTTCAATGAACCGTCGTGCTCCCAATCTACAAATCATTGTATTGTTGTTGATGGCTACGGCAGCGATTCAGTTGGAGGAGATTATTGGCTGGCGAGGAACTCTTGGGGCGAGAATTGGGGAGAAATCGGTTACATTCGCATGGCTCGCAATCGTAGCAATCAATGTGCTATTGCCAGTTATGCAATTTATCCTTTAATTTAATAAATATCTTTGTATTTATATAATTTATATTATTATTACAAATAAATATTTGTTTATCCCATTTACAATCTTTAACGTTATAAGCAATATTTTCATAGTGGTAAAATAAATAAATATTATGGGCAATTTTATAGTTTGAGCATGAACCCAATAGTCATGCTCCCTATGATATAGTAAAGAACTGTCAAAAAATCAATCGCAATTATAAATTCATTCATCCAGCTAAATTAGATAATTTTGCTTAAAGCTTCCACTAAAATGCGTGTTGGAATAACTCCAATTTTGGTATATAATACCTAATACCTGGCACTCCACCGAAGTAGCAACAGTTTAAGTTGCGTAACTTTAACATGAAAGCAGAAATTTGCATCTTGAGTACATTCTGGCAAGGATCACTTACGATGATGTACTTAAGGCAGAATTTAAGGCAAAATCTCTTTAAAGCAAATACGATGAACAGCTGGTTCTGCAGATCTTTAAGGACAACGAAAAGCTAATCGACAGGCCCAACAAGCGCTATGTAGCAGAAGAGAAGACTTTAATACCAATCACTCACACGAAGGCATAGACTGTATATACAATCCTTCTACCAAGGATAACCTTCCTGCTAACCAAATTAAAATCAAGAACAATGTGGATCCTTTTGTGCTCAATAGAAAGCCAGTACTTTATAAACAAAGGGCGGAGAGTATTCCTGATTGAATGAGGTGAGAGGTTATCCCTATTAAACCTCCAAAATTATTAATTTCATTAATTTCATTTGTTAATGTTATTAAATTAAATTTTTCATTATTTATTTATCAATTATTCCTATGACTTTTCTGATTAATTTGCTTTCAGTTGACACAAATTGTGATTCCATATTTTATAATTGCGCATTTAACAAATTTCCCTAGAAATAATTTTCAATAACGTTATCATAGAAATTTCTATAGTATTGACATGATTTAAAATGGTTGTTATATCGGTTAACACTGAGTCATTTAATGCTATAAATAAGCAAGAACTACTTAATGAAAGACGATAAGATTTTATATATATTATTATACATGATACATGTTCGCTTAGTTATGATACAATTCGCTTAGTCCTTAAAATTAGCGATTGACGATTTTAAAATTTTTTAACATATATGTATATTTACTTCAACGAATTTCCATTGTTAAGATCAATCAAATACAATATAATATTCAAAGCCTATTCATAAAAAATTAATTTTATATACTCAGGACGACCATTAATATCAACTGATGAATTCTATGATTGAAAATCGTCAATTATTATCATGCCACCTTATTGACCTTATCGGAATAGCAAAAGCATTTGTGAAAACTGATATTTAATTGACAACTTGGATCTCAAATCTTGATCAGTGCAATAATTTAGCAATTCCATCAAACGTAGCATATAATATAAAAATCGAATAAGGTATAAGAAAGACACAATATATTACTGAGCACGCCTGTGTTTACTTCAAGGGTGCAAATTGCAATTTGTATTTTGCTCTTCGTCTTCGTGGGCTACGTTCAGGCAAGGATCACTTACGATGACGTTCTTGACGCGGAATTTGAACTCTTCAGAGTGGAGCATGAGAAAAGCTACGATGACGAATGGGAAGAACAACAACAACAATTAAAAATGCTTTTGCTCCCAAGCCCTAATTCAAATCATTCACTTGAAAGTATCGACTATATTTACAATCCTTCTGTCAAGGATAGCCTACCAAGTAATATAGATTGGCGTAGATCTGGCGCCGTTAACCCAATTAAAAATCTAGGCATTTGTGGCACATTCTCTTGGGCTTTCTCTGCCGTAGGCTCTATTGAAAGCCAGCACTTTATACACAAAGGAAAAACTGTATTCTTTTCTGAACAAAATCTGATTGACTGTTGTGAAAGTTCCCGTCCGATTAAAGCACTGGATTATGTTAAGGATAATGGTGGTATAGATACTGAAAGATCATATCCATATAAATGTATGAAACACAGCTGCCATTACGAAAAAAAAGACATTGGAGCAGAAGTTTCTGCTGTTGTACAAATTAAAAGTGGAAATGAAGACGCATTGGCATCCGCCGTCGCCGATAAAGGTCCCGTCTCGGTGTGTATCAATGCATCCTTCTTTCAATATTATAGAGGTGGCTTTTTCAATGAACCATCGTGCTCTCAATCTATGAACCATTGTGTGGTTGTCATTGGCTATGGTACCCATCCAGTTGGAGGAGCTTATTGGTTGGTGAGAAACTCATGGGGCAAGAATTGGGGTGAAAATGGATACATTCGAATGGCTCGCAATCGCAATAATCAATGCGCTATTGCCAGTTATGCAGTATATCCTTTAGTTAAATGAATTATTTTTATATTGTGCTTTTGCAAATTGTGAAATAAATCCTTTTGAATTTTTTTTTTTTTTATATTTGTTTATTTGTAAATAAATAAAATAAATATCAAGATACCGCTCTCTCTTTATTTCAATATTTTATTGTATCATTGCACACCCAGTTGTTGAAATGATACATTTTTATTTTATACTCATATAAATTTTTTTATTTTAAAATCATCATAATATTCAAGCCCTTTGAGTACATCTAAAGGATCGCAATTAATAATTATGAGTTAAAAAGCAAAACCCAATCATTTGTTTTTCATGGAAGTTGTAAATCAGGACTTACATACAAAGCTAATAAAAGCAAAATGTATTCTTTCAGGACAGTAATTTTTAGTTTTTATTGTTATAATTCTAATAATTAATTTTCAATTCTATTGTCTTTATTTATGACTGACGTTTTTGAAGCTCTAAACTAAAAAAAATACCTACTCAAAAACAATAATTTAGTATGATTTTTGTTATACGACCCACCAATTCACCATTTATAACGAAAATATCGTTTAACGCTTACGGAAGAATTAAGTAAAATGAATCTATCTCGCAAAGCAAATACTGAGTATACATTGTTATCTGCATTATGCAAGTATTAGTATTCTAATTTATGGTCGAATATAAAGAGAGATAAAATACTAAAATAAACTCCAACTGTAAAACTCAAATACTTATTATTATTATACAAACATGACTAGCCAACTGAGACTGTAGCCTTGACTGCATGATATTTTTGATATTATCATTAAAATATCAATAATTTGCATGTGGAGATCGAGTTATGAAAAATCGCTTCTTAGCGTGTACATACCATATATAGGTATATGTATGTATATGTATATATCAGATAGATCCAGACTTTGACTGGGTAAACTAAACCCCGCACAATCAATATATAAGCATCACAAATTAATTTCAGCTCAAACTGAAATAAAAGAACCATTCCTTTGTCTGTCTACAAATGTTATTACCTCAAAGCGAAACCGTTACGCAGTGAGCAAAACTCTTTTAATCCCCATCCACTTGAAATCGTTATAAATATGTAATTTCGTCTATCTTTATGGAGATTGTAAATAATCATTGGTCACATGCATGAAAGTAGTATAAAAGGCGAACCATGCTCAACCCAATTCAGTTTCCCATAGTTCCTCAGTGGGTATTGAGTTAAATCACAATGAAAGCAATTATTCTAGTTCTAGTCCTAGTGGCAGTTGTTCAAGCAACTAGCCTCAAGGACATTCTTAAGGCTGAGTTTAATGCCTTCAAATTGAAGCACCATAAAACCTACAAGGATGCTAGTGAGGAGTTGAAGCGGCTGAAGATTTTCGTGGAAAATAAGAAATTGATCGATAGTCACAACAAGCGATTTGCTGCTGGGGAAGTATCCTACGAGATGGGCATCAATCAATTCTCAGACTTGAGCTCCAAGGAATTCCAGGAGACAGTACTGTCAAGCATCAATGCCAATGACTTAACAATTGGTATCACTCAAATATATACTCCATCACCAAGTGTTCAAATACCCGGAAGCATAGATTGGCGTGAGAAGGGAGCAGTTACAAGAGTTAAGGATCAAGGCGGATGTGGATCTTGCTGGGCTTTTTCTGCCATTGGCACACTAGAGGGCCAAAACTTTATCAAGAACCGACAGCTTATCTCGCTATCCGAACAGAATCTAATCGATTGCTCCAAGGAGAATGGCGGATGTGATGGCGGCTGGCCAGAAACTGCATTAAACTTTATCAAGGACAATGGTGGTGTTGACACTGAAGACTCATATCCCTATGAAGAGAGGGATGGCGAATGTCGTTTCAATGCTGAGAACATTGGCGCAAAGGTCACTGGCACTGTCGGTGTGGCCAGTGGAGATGAGTCTGCGCTGGCAGCAGCCGTTGCAGAGAAGGGTCCCATTTCAGTGGCCGTTGATGCTTCACAATTTCAGAACTATCAAGGAGGTGTCTTCGATGAACCTTCGTGCCAGGACGATGTAAACCACGGCGTTGTCGTCGTTGGCTATGGTCGTGATGACATTGGCGGCGACTATTGGCTGGTGAAGAACTCCTGGTCAGAGTCCTGGGGTGAAAATGGATACATCCGCATAGCTCGCAATAAGAATAATCAATGCAAGATTGCAGACCATGGCGTCTATCCATTGGTCTAAGGAAGTATTTCTTTAATCATCTATAAATCAACTATAATTTATTCTTTTAAAAAATATAAGTAATTTCAATAAATATCCTGAATTGATTTCTAAAAATTCAAGTTTTTTATATTTACGAAGTCGAGATGTTATCTGATAAAACACTAATGCTAAACTAAAGTGTAAATATTCATTATGTATGTATATACTCGTGTATAAAATAAATTTCCACTCAGACGTTTAAGGACAACAAGTAACTGATCGACACGCACAACAAGCGCTAATTAGCAGATGATAAGACTTAGAAGATGCGTATACATAAATTCAATAATTTGACTCCCAATGAATTTAAAAGGCTTATACTCCCAAGCTTTAAAATCCTCCAATATTATTAAGGTGGCAATGAATGGCACCGATTTAGGTGGAAGAAATTTTTGGTTGGCTAAGAACTCTTGAGACGAGAATTGGGGTAAAGATGGATGCATTCGCATGGCTCGTAATTGTGACAATCAATTCGGTATATTAAATTCTACAATTTATCCATTAGTTCAACGAACAATATTTTATTATATTCACTCATTTGTAAATAAATTGCCCTATTTCAAATGTACAGCGCTTTCTTTATTGTAATGTTGTAATGAAATATTCCGAACTCTGTTATACTCTCAAAACAATATTTCGCATATTTAAAATATTAATAAAAAAACTCATTTTTAATAAATAAATTAAAGCAATCCGTTAGAATTAACCTGTCCGTTACAATTTTTAGTTACAAATAATTAAGCAAGTATTATATTATTTATAACTAAAAATTCTAACGGATAGGTTCCAAATCATAATTCGCTTGAACTCACAAAATAAAAGTTATAATGACCATATTTAAATTAGTTGATCACCTGTCACTTCTGGAATCCACAGTTTCAGTCAGTAAGGCATTTATAAGAATTTTAAATACTAGTCATAAAGCTAAAGTCGAGTGTGCTTGACTATCAGATATCCGCTACCCATTTAAGAAACTTTATTATTCTTAAAATATACGAAAATAATTTACCACAAAAAATACTAAAAACACAATGAATAGAATATTTGGAAAAGCAATTAAGGCGTCTTGGGCCATACGAAAGTATTTCTTTAATAACTTCGACACTTTTTATCTGATGGCAAGCAAATTTTCAGAAATCACAAAGACTATAGTTCTTATTATATATACCAAAATTCGACTTTAGCTTTAGAATAACGATTGTTATTCAAGTTTAGTCAATTTGCGGGGGCGGAATTTGTTGTGGTGAAAGTTTGAAACAATCAAACAAGAATATATTTTTTATTGGGTCAGAATAATTTGCCATATTTAATTCTAAACTTTTAAGTTAATTTCTTCTATTATTTGCCTTATACAGTCTATATTCAATTAATTGCGCATTAATTTTTAATAAATTTCACGATTTTATTTGTTTACAAACTAAGTATATGTAATGTTATCTTAGACGATTACGACTGACCTATTTCAAACTATAAGTACAAATAGCTACGTAATCAAATAAAATATAGCTTTTTATGATTATTTAAGTGTAATGTTCTGTCGACTATCTTTTAAACAAAAAAATATTATTTAAGCCCTCCACATTACGGTGTATGTATGAGAAATATGTGTTATAAAACCCCTCCCCTGTCTGTTTATTATTTAAGAGAGTTACAGTTAAGCTATCTGCAATAGCGCTTGAAATAGTTATAAATACGTAATTTCGCCTATCTATAAATAAGATTCTAAATAACAGGACTCATTAAACACGTATAAAAGGCAAACGGTGCTCAACTCAATTCAGTTTCTCACAGTTCCTCAGTGGGTTTTAATCTAAATCACAATGAAAGCAGTCATTCTAGTTCTGGTTCTAGTGGCAGTTGTCCATGCAACTAGTCTGAAAGACATTATTAAGGATGAGTTTAATGCCTTCAAATTGAAGCATGACAAAGCCTACAAGGATGCTAGTGAGGAGATGAAGCGCCTTCAGATATTCGTGGAAAACAAGAAACTGATTGACAGGCACAACAAACGCTATGTGGCCGGAGAGGAGTCTTATGAGATGGGTGTGAATAAATTCTCTGATATGACTCCCGAGGAATTCAAAACTCTTGTGCTCACAAACCTCAATCCTGCTGACGCCCAGGAAGGCATCGACTATATTTACAATCCATCTACCAAGGCTAGTCTCCCGAGTAGCGTTGATTGGCGTCTTTCAGGCACTGTTAATCCAGTTAAAAATCAAGGCTCCTGTGGTTCCTGTTGGGCTTTCTCTGCCGTCGGTTCACTAGAAAGTCACCACTTTATAAACTTAAACCAAAGAGTATCCCTGTCCGAGCAAAATTTGGTGGACTGCACAAGAGGTTATCCCTATTACAACCAAGGCTGTTCAGGGGGCTGGCCAATTGAAGCATTGAATTATGTTAGGGACAATGGTGGTATAAATACTGAAAGCTCTTACCCGTATGAAGCAGAAGACAACACTTGCCGTTACAATAAGAACAATATTGGATCAAAAATCTCTGCTGTTATACAAATTGCTAGCGGAGATGAAGCCGCATTGGCTTCCGCCGTCGCCAAGAAGGGACCCATCTCGGTGTGTGTCGACGCCTCCCTGTTCCAATATTACCAAAGTGGCGTCTTCAATGAACCGTCGTGCTCTCAATCTACAAATCATTGTATTGTTGTTGATGGCTATGGCACCGATTCAGTTGGAGGAGATTATTGGCTGGCGAGGAACTCTTGGGGCGAGAATTGGGGAGAAATCGGATACATTCGCATGGCTCGCAATCGTAGCAATCAATGTGCTATTGCCAGTTATGCAATTTATCCTTTAATTTAATAAATATCTTTGTATTTATATAATTTATATTATTTTATTGCAAATAAATATTGGTTTATCCCATTTACAATCTTTAACGTTATTAGAAATATATTTTATAGTTTGAGCATGAACCCAATAGTCATGCACCCTACGTATAGGAAAGAACTGTCAAAAATAGTCACACGGATGTTATGCAATTTCACAATCGCAATTATAAATTCACTCATCCAGCTAAATTAGATCATTAAATTTTGCTTCAAGCTTCCACTAATATGCATGTCGGAATAATTCCAGTTTTGGTATATAATACCTAATACCTGGCACTCCACCGAAGTAGCAACAGTTTAAGTTGTGTAACTTTAACATGAAAGCAGAAATTTGCATCTTGAGTACATACTGGCAAGGATCACTTACGATGAAGTACTTAAGGCGGAATTTAATCTCTTTAAAGCAAATACGATGAACAGCTGGTTCTGCAGATCTTTAAGGACAACGAGAAGCTAATCGACAGGCCCAATAAGCGCTATGTAGCAGAAGAGAAGACTTTAATACCAATCACTTACACGAAGGCATAGACTGTATTTACAATCCTTCTACCAAGGATAACCTTCCTGCTAACCAAATTAAAATCAAGAACAATGTGGATCCTTTTGTGCTCAATAGAAAGCCAGTACTTTATAAACAAAGGGCGGAGAGTATTCCTGATTGAATGAGGTGAGAGGTTATCCCTATTAAACCTCCATAATTATTAATTTCATTAATTTCATTTGTTAATGTTATTAAATTAAATTTTTCATTATTTATTTATCAATTATTCCTATGACTTTTCTGATTAATTTGCTTTCAGTTGACACAAATTGTGATTCCATATTTTATAATTGCGCATTTAACAAATTTCCCTAGAAATAATTTTCAATAACGTTATCATAGAAATTTCTATAGTATTGACATGATTTCAAATGGTTGTTATATCGGTTAACACTGAGTCATTTAATGCTATAAATAAGCAAGAACTACTTAATGAAAGACGATAAGATTTTATATATATTATTATACATGATACATGTTCGCTTAGTCCTTAAAATTAGCGATTGACGATTTTTTAACATATATGTATATTTACTTCAACGAATTTCCATTGTTAAGATCAATCAAATGCAATATAATATTCAAAGCCTATTCATAAAAATTTAATTTTATATACTCAGGACGACCATTAATATCAACTGATGAATTCTATGATTGAAAATCGTCAATTATTATCATGCCACCTTATTGACCTTATCGGAATAGCAAAAGCATTTGTGAAAACTGATATTTAATTGACAACTTGGATCTCAAATCTTGATCAGTGCAATAATTTAGCAATTCCATCAAACGTAGCATATAATATAAAAATCGAATAAGGTATAAGAAAGACACAATATATTACTGAGCACGCCTGTGTTTACTTCAAGGGTGCAAATTGCAATTTGTATTTTGCTCTTCGTCTTCGTGGGCTACGTTCAGGCAAGGATCACTTACGATGACGTTCTTGACGCGGAATTTGAACTCTTCAAAGTGGAGCATGAGAAAAGCTACGATGACGAATGCGAAGAACAACTGCGTCTGCAGATCTTTAAAGACAACAAGAAACTGATAGATAGACACAACAAGCGAGTTGCAGCTGGAGAGAAGACTTACAAGATGGGTGTAAATAAATTCACAGATTTGACTCAAGAGGAATTCAAAATGCTTTTGCTCCCAAGCCCTAATTCAAATCATTCACTTGAAAGTATCGACTATATTTACAATCCTTCTGCCAAGGATAGCCTACCAAGTAATATAGATTGGCGTAGATCTGGCGCCGTTAACCCAATTAAAAATCTAGGCATTTGTGGCACATTCTCTTGGGCTTTCTCTGCCGTAGGCTCTATTGAAAGCCAGCACTTTATACACAAAGGAAAAACTGTAATCTTTTCTGAACAAAATCTGATTGACTGTTGTGAAAGTTCCCGTCCGATTAAAGCACTGGATTATGTTAAGGATAATGGTGGTATAGATACTGAAAGATCATATCCATATAAATGTATGAAACACAGCTGCCATTACGAAAAAAAAGACATTGGAGCAGAAGTTTCTGCTGTTGTACAAATTAAAAGTGGAAATGAAGACGCATTGGCATCCGCCGTCGCCGATAAAGGTCCCGTCTCGGTGTGTATCAATGCATCCTTCTTTCAATATTATAGAGGTGGCTTTTTCAATGAACCATCGTGCTCTCAATCTATGAACCATTGTGTGGTTGTCATTGGCTATGGTACCCATCCAGTTGGAGGAGCTTATTGGTTGGTGAGAAACTCATGGGGCAAGAATTGGGGTGAAAATGGATACATTCGAATGGCTCGCAATCGCAATAATCAATGCGCTATTGCCAGTTATGCAGTATATCCTTTAGTTAAATGAATTATTTTTATATTGTGCTTTTGCCAATTGTGAAATAAATCCTTTTGAATTTTTTTTTTTTATATTTGTTTATTTGTAAATAAATAAAATAAATATCAAGATACCGCTCTCTCTTTATTTCAATATTTTATTGTATCATTGCGCACCCAGTTGTTGAAATGATACATTTTTATTTTATACTCATATAAATTTTTTTATTTTAAAATCATCATAATATTCAAGCCCTTTGAGTACATCTAAAGGATCGCAATTAATAATTATGAGTTAAAAAGCAAAACCCAATCATTTGTTTTTCATGGAAGTTGTAAATCAGGACTTACATACAAAGCTAATAAAAGCAAAATGTATTCTTTCAGGACAGTAATTTTTAGTTTTTATTGTTATAATTCTAATAATTAATTTTCAACAACACATTCTTTTGTCTTTGTTTATGACTGACGTTTTTGAAGCTCTAAACTAAAAAAAAATACCTACTCAAAAACAATAATTTAGTATGATTTTTGTTATACGACCCACCAATTCACCATTTATAACGAAAATATCGTTTAACGCTTACGGAAGAATTAAGTAAAATGAATCTATCTCGCAAAGCAAATACTGAGTATACATTGTTATCTGCATTATGCAAGTATTAGTATTCTAATTTATGGTCGAATATAAAGAGAGATAAAATACTAAAATAAACTCCAACTGTAAAACTCAAATACTTATTATTATTATACAAACATGACTAACCAACTGAGACTGTAGCCTTGACTGCATGATATTTTTGATATTATCATTAAAATATCAATAATTTGCATGTGGAGATCGAGTTATGAAAAATCGCTTCTTAGCGTGTACATACCATATATAGGTATATGTATGTATATGTATATATCAGATAGATCCAGACTTTGACTGGGTAAACTAAACCCCGCACAATCAATATATAAGCATCACAAATTAATTTCAGCTCAAACTGAAATAAAAGAACCATTCCTTTGTCTGTCTACATATTACCTCAAAGCGAAACCGTTACGCAGTGAGCAAAACTCTTTTAATCCCCATCCACTTGAAATCGTTATAAATATGTAATTTCGTCTATCTTTATGGAGATTGTAAATAATCATTGGACACATGCATGAAAGTAGTATAAAAGGCGAACCATGCTCAACCCAATTCAGTTTCCCATAGTTCCTCAGTGGGTATTGAGTTAAATCACAATGAAAGCAATTATTCTAGTTCTAGTCCTAGTGGCAGTTGTTCAAGCAACTAGCCTCAAGGACATTCTTAAGGCTGAGTTTAATGCCTTCAAATTGAAGCACCATAAAACCTACAAGGATGCTAGTGAGGAGTTGAAGCGGCTGAAGATTTTCGTGGAAAATAAGAAATTGATCGATAGTCACAACAAGCGATTTGCTGCTGGGGAAGTATCCTACGAGATGGGCATCAATCAATTCTCAGACTTGAGCTCCAAGGAATTCCAGGAGACAGTACTGTCAAGCATCAATGCCAATGACTTAACAATTGGTATCACTCAAATATATACTCCATCACCAAGTGTTCAAATACCCGGAAGCATAGATTGGCGTGAGAAGGGAGCAGTTACAAGAGTTAAGGATCAAGGCGGATGTGGATCTTGCTGGGCTTTTTCTGCCATTGGCACACTAGAGGGCCAAAACTTTATCAAGAACCGACAGCTTATCTCGCTATCCGAACAGAATCTAATCGATTGCTCCAAGGAGAATGGCGGATGTGATGGCGGCTGGCCAGAAACTGCATTAAACTTTATCAAGGACAATGGTGGTGTTGACACTGAAGACTCATATCCCTATGAAGAGAGGGATGGCGAATGTCGTTTCAATGCTGAGAACATTGGCGCAAAGGTCACTGGCACTGTCGGTGTGGCCAGTGGAGATGAGTCTGCGCTGGCAGCAGCCATTGCAGAGAAGGGTCCCATTTCAGTGGCCGTTGATGCTTCACAATTTCAGAACTATCAAGGAGGTGTCTTCGATGAACCTTCGTGCCAGGACGATGTAAACCACGGCGTTGTCGTCGTTGGCTATGGTCGTGATGACATTGGCGGCGACTATTGGCTGGTGAAGAACTCCTGGTCAGAGTCCTGGGGTGAAAATGGATACATCCGCATAGCTCGCAATAAGAATAATCAATGCAAGATTGCGGACCATGGCGTATATCCGTTGGTCTAAGGAAGTATTTCTTTAATCATCTATAAATCAACTATAATTTATTCTTTTAAAAAATATAAGTAATTTCAATAAATATCCTGAATTGATTTCTAAAAATTCAAGTTTTTTATATTTTCGAAGTCGAGATGTTATCTGATAAAACACTAATGCTAAACTAAAGTGTAAATATTCATTATCTATATACACGTGTATAAAATAAATTTCCACTCAGACGTTTAAGGACAACAAGTAACTGATCGACACGCACAACAAGCTTAGAAGATGCGTATACATAAATTCAATAATTTGACTCCCAATGAATTTAAAAGGCTTATACTCCCAAGCTTTAAAATCCTCCAATATTATTAAGGTGGCAATGAATGGCACCGATTTAGGTGGAAGAAATTATTGGTTGGCTAAGAACTCTTCAGACGAGAATTGGGGTAAAGATGGATGCATTCGCATGGCTCGTAATTGTGACAATCAATTCGGTATATTAAATTCTACAATTTATCCATTCACTCATTTGTAAATAAATTGCCCTATTTCAAATGTACAGCGCTTTCTTTATTGTAATGTTGTAATGAAATATTCCGAACTCTGTTATACTCTCAAAACAATATTTCGCATATTTAAAATATTAATAAAAAAAACTCATTTTTAATAACTAAATTAAAGCAATCCGTTAGAATTAACCTATCCGTTAGAATTTTTAGTTACAAATAATTAAGCAAGTATTATATTATTTATAACTAAAAATTCTAACGGATAGGTTCCAAATCATAATTCATTTTTAATATTTAAAAAGCGAGAATATTTATAGTTATATAAAAGTTATAATGACCATAATTAAATTAGTTGATCGCCTGTCACTTCTGGAATCCACAGTTTCAGTCAGTCAGTCATTTATAAGAATTTTTAATACTAGTCATAAAGCTAAAGTCGAGTGTGCTTGACTATCAGATATCCGCTACCCATTTAAAAAACTTTATTGTTCTTAAAATATACGAAAATAATTTACCACAAAAAATATTTAAAACACAATGAATAGTATACTTGGTATATTGATACAGTACTATATGCAAAATATAAAGCAATTAAGGCGTCTTGGGCCATACGAAAGTATTTCTTTAATAACTTCGACACTTTTTATCTGATGGCAAGCAAATTTTTCAGAAATCACAAAGACTATAGTTCTTATTATATATACCAAAATTCGACTTTAGCTTTAGAATAACGATTGTTATTCAAGTTTAGTCAATTTGCGGGGGCGGAAGTTGTTGTGGTGAAAGTTTGAAACAATCTTGATCTGCGTGTAAGCATAACAAGTGATATAAAAATAGGATAGTTCACTTTCTCTTACAGTCTCTGAAATGTAGTATGAACAGACAAACAGACGGACAAACTGCTATATCGTCTCGGCTGTTGACACTGATCAAGAATATATTTTTTATTGGGTCAGAATAATTTGCCATATTTAATTTTTAATAAATTTCACGATTTTATTTGTTTACAAACTAAGTATATGTAATGTTATCTTAGACGATTACGACTGACCTATTTCAAACTATAAGTACACATTGCTATGTAATCAAATAAAATATAGCTTTTTAAGATTATTCAATTGCATTGTTCTGTCGACTATATGTGTTATAAAAGCTCTCCCCTGTCTGTTTATTATTTATGAGAGTTACAATTAAGCTATCTGCAAAAACGCTTTAAATAGTTATAAATACGTAATTTTGCCTATCTTTAAAACAGATTGTAAATTACAGGACTCATTAAAGACGTATAAAAGGCAATCGGTGCTCAACTCAATTCAGTTTCTCACAGTTCCTCAGTGGGTTTTAAGCTAAATCACAATGAAAGCAGTCATTCTAGTTCTGGTTCTAGTGGCAGTTGTCCATGCAACTAGTCTAAAAGACATTATTAAGGATGAGTTTAACGACTTCAAATTGAAGCACCACAAAACCTACCAGGATGCTAGTGAGGAGATAAGGCGCCTTCAGATATTCGTGGAAAACAAAAAACTGATTGACAGGCACAACAAACGCTTTGTAGCCGGAGAGGAGTCTTATGAGATGGGTGTGAATAAATTCTCTGATATGACTCCCGAGGAATTCAAAACTCTTGTGCTCACAAACCTCAATCCTGCTGACGCCCAGGAAGGCATCGACTATATTTACAATCCTCCTAGCCAGGCTAACCTACCAAGTAGCGTTGATTGGCGTCTTTGGGGCGCTGTTAACCCAGTTAAAAATCAAGGATCCTGTGCCTCCTGTTGGGCTTTCTCTGCAGTTGGCTCACTCGAAAGTCACCACTTTATAAACTCATACCAGAGAGTATCTCTGTCCGAACAAAATTTGGTGGACTGCACAAGAGGTTATCCCTATTACAACCAAGGTTGTTCAGGCGGCTGGCCGATTGAAGCATTGAATTATGTTAGGGACAATGGTGGTATAAACACGGCCAGCTATTATCCGTATGAAGGACAAGACAACACTTGCCGATACAATAAGAACAACATTGGATCAAAAATCTCTGCTGTTATACAAATCGCTAGTGGAAATGAAGCCGCATTGGCATCCGCCGTCGCCAATAAGGGACCCATCTCGGTGTGTGTCGACGCCTCCCTGTTCCAATATTACCAAAGTGGCGTCTTGAACGAACCGTCGTGCTCTCAATCTGTAGACCATTGTGTAGTTGTCGATGGATACGGCACCGATTTAGTTGGAGGAGATTATTGGTTGGTGAGGAATTCATGGGGCGAATATTGGGGAGAAAACGGATATATTCGCATGGCTCGCAATCGCAATAATCAATGTGCTATTGCCAGTTATGCAATTTATCCTTTAATTTAATGGACATCTTTGTATATGTATTTCATTTTTATTTAATTGCTAATAAATGTTAGTATATAAAATCTAAAGCGTTTTTAACGTTAATTGCTAATAAATGTTATTTAATTGCTAATAAATGTTAGTATATAAAATCTAAAGCGTTTTTTTACGTTAATGGAAAAAGCTTTAATAGTTTTAAGATTGTTTAAATTGAACAATACGTATATGGGTAATTCCATGGCGAAATTTGTCCCGTGCGAGACTATTTACAGTGCTGCAGTGAAAATAACATAAATTGAATCAATTTTAAAAATAAGTGAATGTTATTCTTAAAGCTCTAGATAAACACTATATTTAGAGCTAAGATTGATTTTAGGAACTTGATGTGTTTTCCGATAAAATATATAATTTCGTTCATTTATTGGTTTTGCGTACGAATTGGTTAACTTTTGCAATTATCACAACAGAAAACAAAACAGACAGAAAATTCCAAAACCATTCTTATCTCTAATTAAAGTACTTATCTAGAGCTATAAAAATAAACTTTTCTTATTTTCAAAATTGTTCAGTTTATGTTTTTTTCAATGTAAAGAGTCTCGCACGGGACAAATTCCGTCATGGAATTACCCATATACTATCGCTTGTGGTCGACCACCACTTTAAAGTTCAGAAATGTATTAAAATAGACTGCGCTTACCGCATAACGGATTGTATTTATATTATATTAAGCTTAAATTTATTCAAAAGAACTACGAGTCATCACCAAGATTAGCGCATATGTGTCAGATTTATTTTGTATACTATTATAAATAGAAAGTAACTTAGCTTAGGTTTTACATTACTCAACTAATTCAGCACAAATGAATCAAAAAATTTTGGTTTTTCTTCTATACTTTGCACTTGATTCGTCACTATGACATATTTTGCTTGACATAAGCTGCGGGTTCCCACAATTACGCTCGACAGATTGCTATCAATCTTTTTATATAAAGTCCGGCACTCCACCGAACTATCATCAGTTTAAGTTCTGTAACTTCAACATGAAGGCAGCAATTTGCATTTTGCTCTTCGTCCTTGTGGGATACATTCAGGCAAGGATCACTTACGATGATGTACTTGACGCAGAATTTGAACTCTTTAAAGTGGAGCATAAGAGAACTTACGATGACGAATATGAGGAACAGCTGCGACTGCAGATCTTTAAGGACAACAAGAAAATGATCGACAGGCACAACAAGCTGAAAACCGTCGTCGCATGCAGACGTGTATTTATTGTGCCCCGGGAAAAAAATATTCAATAAGATCACATAAGTGCAGTGACTGGTTAAAAAATCTACAATAACGCGAAAAGACGCTCTTTGCGATGAAATCGCTAATGTTTATATTGATTGATTAATTAATTAATATAAATCATAACAACTAAAACTCTAATTAATCAATCTCGATTACAATGAGTCAAAACGACATTCGTGCACAACGTCACCGTGAGCAAGACGAGAGACGGCTCTCACAACAACGAAACAACGCGTACTTCTCTTTTAAAGCGACCGAATATAATGCAAGCTCTGATCAAGTGCGGTCAATTACCCCCAACTCGACCGAATTCTTAAACGTAGAGAGTAATAGAGCGCGCTCATGCTCTCCCTCGCTACCATCGATGTCTCTGCAGCCTAAGAGCGCAGTAACCAGCACCGCAATTTCGCTGACAACGTCAACCGTAACAACAACAACAACCGCAACTATATCGACAGCGCGTTTAACGACATCATCAGCTAGCAGCGCAAACATTACTACGTCTGTCGCTGCGCTGCCCGAAAAAAAAGAACAAAAACAATGAAAACATTCAAATTAAAAGAAAGATGAGCCCTCTAAATTCTCAACGCAAAATAACCCGTGGCAATGGTAGCCTAGCTGCAATAGAAACGGACATGAACTCGAACCGATTCAAAATCTTGGCAGATGCCTATGAGGTTGAGGCGGCCGAATCTACTGAAGTCGAGAAAAGGAAGCCAAAGCCTCCGCCTATTTATATACGAGAAAAAGTTCCAATGTTCTCGTTAACAAAATTATTGAGCTTATTGGCAAGGATAACTTCCACATAATACCCCTTGTAAAGGGCAACATTCACGAAACAAAAGTTCAAATGAAGTCTGAAGATAATTACAGAGTATTATCGAAATATCTTACCGATAATAAAAAGAACTTTTACACGTATCAGCTTAAAAGCAGCAAGGGTTTGCAAGTCGTACTCAAGGGTATAGAATCTGAAGTAACGCCTGCAGAGATAACAAAGGCACTACAAGAGAAGGGATTTAGCGCAAAGACAGTCTTCAATATCCTTAACAGGGATAGAAAGCCGCAGCCACTCTTTAAGGTTGAGCTCGAGCCAGACAATAAGCCCCTGAAGAAATACGAAGTGCACCCTATATACAATCTCCAGTTCCTGCTGCATCGCCGAATTACAGTTGAGGAACCGCACAAACGCAATGGTCCGGTACAATGTGCGAACTGCCAAGAATATGGTCATACAAGGTCATACTGTAAACTGCGCCCGGTGTGTGTAGTTTGTGGAGAGCTTCATGACTCCGCACACTGCCCAGCGAGCAAAGATGACTGCAACTCGAAAAAGTGCGGCAACTGCGGTGGCAATCACACTGCTAACTATAGAGGTTGCCCAGTTTATAAGGATCTGAAAAGCCGCATTCATCAAAAAGGAATTACCGCGCGCACCCAAAACAAAACGTTGAAAGTCTCCAGATCAAACCCTGAAGTCTTCTTCTCGACTGCAGCCAGATCCTCACTAGGACCTATTAACTCTGACAAAAGTGTGACATACGCAAGCGCTTTAAAATCAGGACCGGCTATCCCTGCCTCAAAAGATCATTTCTGCAATCAGCATACCAAGAACCGAACATGGCTCAGCAACATCAATCGCCGGAGCAGTCAAAAAGCAACTTCGAAGCTATGATATGCAGCTTACAACAAAGCCTTACAGAATTTATGTCATTTATGCGCACAACTATGCAAGATTTAATGCGAAACCAAAATCTATTGATTGAAATGCTGGTTTCACAACAATCCAAATAATGACTCCCCTACGGATCTCTACGTGGAACGCTAACGGCGTTTCACAGCATAAACTTGAGTTAGCTCAATTCCTACTCGACAATCAAATCGACGTAATGCTGCTTTCAGAAACACACCTTACAAACAAATACAATTTTCATCTACGAGGATATACTTTCTACGGAACAAATCATCCAGATGGTAAAGCACATGGTGGGACTGGAATTCTAATCAGAAGCCGTATTAAGCACTACTATCATAGCAAATTTGCTAAAAACTACCTACAGGCCACATCTATAAATATAAAACTAAATACCGGCAACGAACTTACACTAGCCGCCGTATACTGCCCCCCTCGCTTCACTATAGCTGAAGATGAGTTTATGCAGTTTTTCAACTCACTAGGAGACCACTTCATAGCAGCAGGAGACTACAATGCCAAGCACACACACTGGGGATCTCGTCTCGTGACTCCAAAAGGAAAGCAGCTCTACAATGCCATTATCAACGCCAAGAACAAGCTCGACTATGTTTCTTCTGGCACACCAACATACTGGCCGGCAGACCCAAAGAAACTGCCCGATTTAATAGACTTTGCGATTACCAAAAACATTTCAAAAAATCTGATAAGCGCCGAATGCCTTTCGGATCTTTCATCTGACCACTCGCCTATACTGTTTATTCTACTCCGGCATCCAGGAACATTGGAACAATCATTAAAATTGACCTCACAGAAAACTAATTGGATTAAGTACAGAAAGTATATAAGCTCACATATTGAGCTAAGTCCCCATCTCAATAATGAAGCCGACGTAGACAGCTTTGTTAATTCACTGGAGTCTATACTTGTCTCTGCAGCCCAAGCTTCAACACCTCAAACCATAAATACACAAAGCAATCGAAAGAAGACAAATCTACAAATCGAGCAGCTCGTCCTCGAAAAGCGACGCTTACGTCGAGAGTGGCAATTCCACAGATCGCCATCTTCTAAGCAACGTTTAAGACATGCCTCACGTGAACTTACTAAAGCTCTACAGCAAGAAGAAGCATATGTCCAACGCCACTACATAGAGCAATTGTGTACTTCTAGTACGAAAAACTCACTATGGAGAGCTCACCCTACTCTGAGCTCACCGAAAGAAACCGTGATGCCTATAAGAAATCCCACAGGAGGCTGGGCGCGTAGCGATGCAGACAGAGCCAGCACGTTTGCCAACCACCTTAAAAATGTATTCCAACCAAATCCTGCCACGAGTGCGTTTACTCTGCCGACTTTATCAAACGAGCCTCAGCTTCAACGTGAGCCAATCGAATTTCGCCCAAATGAAATCGTTAACATCATCAAAAATCAACTGAACCCGAAAAAATCCCCGGGATGCGACCTCATAACTCCCAAAATGATCATCGAGCTCCCATATTGCGCCGTTTGCACTATCACCCAGCTTTTTAACACCATCGCAAAACTTGGCTACTATCCAGTGAGATGGAAGAAGTCAATTATAATAATGATAGCAAAGCCGGGAAAAGACCACACAGTCCCCACGTCGTATAGACCTATAAGCCTACTTTCATGCTTATCTAAACTCTTTGAAAAATGCGTTTTGATTCGGATAAACACATACCTAAGACTCCAGGAAGGAATCCCGTCACATCAATTTGGGTTTCGTGAAAAGCACGGAACAATTGAGCAGGTCAACCGGATAACATCAGAAATTCGGAACGCGTTCGAAAAACGAGAGTACTGTACTGCCATATTTTTAGATGTCTCTCAAGCATTTGACAGAGTCTGGCTAGAAGGTCTAATGTACAAGATCAAGACAATGCTCCCCAGCAACACCCATAAGCTTTTAGAGTCTTACCTTTACGACAGAAAATTTGTTGTGAGGTGCAACTCTGCTATATCTGATGTTTTCACTGTTGGAGCTGGAGTTCCTCAAGGTAGTGTGCTAGGGCCAACACTATACGTCCTCTACACAGCAGACATCCCGACAAGCACACGAATAACAACATCTACGTTTGCTGATGATACAGCTATTCTTAGCCGCTCAAAATGCCCGAGGCAAGCAACTGCGCAGCTAGCTCTTCATATGGTCGATGTTGAAAAATGGCTATCAGATTGGCGAATTAGAGTGAACGAACAAAAATGCAAGCACGTTACATTCACCCTGAACAGACAAAACTGCCCGCCGCTAACGTTAAACAACACTCTACTCCCGCAAGCAAACGAAGTGACATATCTAGGAGTACACCTCGACAGAAGACTCACATGGCGCCGGCACATTGAAGCCAAAAGAACACACCTAAAGCTAAAAGCCAGCAGCCTTCATTGGCTAATCAACGCTCGGTCTCCCCTTAGCCTTGAATATAAAGTCCTGCTGTATAACTCGGTACTAAAACCTATATGGATGTACGGCTCCCAATTATGGGGGAGTGCCAGCAATAGTAATATTGACATAGTCCAGCGAGCTCAGTCGAAGATCTTGAGAACCATCACCGGGGCACCGTGGTACGTTCGCAACGAAAACTTACAACGCGACTTAAACATCCTACCAGTCAAAGAAGTGATCGCAGAACAGAAGGAAAAGTACTTTACCAAGCTACTGTTGCACCCTAACCACCTGGCGAGAGGTCTAACAAGGTTGAGCAACCAATCACGTCTTCGTCGTAATGACTTACCTACCCAGCGACCGACCTGAGGGACGCGCAACCAGAATGCAGTTTTAACACACTGTTAGCTAAATTTTAATGTTAAGATTCGTAAACTTATTGTTAGTCTCAAAATCAAGAGAAGATTCAATAAATAAAAGCAAAGAAAAAAAAAAAAAAAAAAAAGGCACAACAAGCGCTATGCAGCAGGAGAGAAGACTTACAAGATGGGTGTAAATAAGTTCTCTGATTTGACTCAAGAGGAGTTCAAAAGGCTTATGCTCGCAAATCTTAATACAAATAAGTTTCAAGAAGGTATCGACTATATTTACAATCCTTCTGCCAGGGATAGCCTACCAAGTAGCATGGATTGGCGTAGTTCAGGCGCTGTTAATCCTGTTAAAAATCAACGCCATTGTGGCTCTTGTTGGGCTTTCTCTGCTGTAGGTTCACTGGAAAGCCATTACTTTATACACAAAAAACGGAGAGTATCCCTGTCCGAGCAAAATTTGATAGACTGCACAAGAGGCTCTCACTATGACAACTTCGGCTGCTCAGGCGGCATGCCAATTAGAGCATTGAATTATATTAAGGACAATGGTGGTATTGATACTGAAAGCTCTTATCCGTATAAAGCCAGGGACAATAGCTGTCATTACGAAAAAAACAACATTGGAGCACAAGTCACGGGTATTGTACAAATTGAAAGTGGAAATGAAGACGCATTAGCATCGGCCGTTGCTAAAAAGGGTCCCATATCAGTGTGTATCAACGCCGATTCCAACTTCCAACATTATAGTGGTGGTGTCTTCAATGAACCATCGTGCTCTCAAACTATAAACCATGGTGTAGTCATCATTGGCTACGGCACCGATCCAGTTGGAGGAGATTATTGGCTGGTGAGGAACTCTTGGGGTCAGAATTGGGGAGAAAAAGGATACATTCGCATGGCTCGCAATCGCAACAATCAATGCGGTATAGCACTATTTCCAGTTTATCCGTTAGTGTAAAAGGCACTTTCGTGTTATTTTCTTTGCAAATCAGTAATTAAGACAAAAGTAACTAATATTTATGTGTTTTGAAATATTTTATACTCTGTAGATTAACGTCAAATTCCTTTCTTAAATATTTTAAATTGTATTACGCATATGCATATAAAAGGTAATAATAAAGCTAAAGCATTCAAATCTTAATTTTTTATAGTTGTAATAATATTATAATAAATGCATCAACACATTCTACATACTATAGTACTGGCTAGAACTTCTTTACTTCAGACATGAGTTATCTAAGTGAAAAATCCAGATATTACTTAAACTGGAAATACACAAATCCTCCTTGGAAGTAAACAAATATGTAATGATGATCAGTGAAGTAATCATATATCAAGTTTGTCGAAATCGAAATATGTGAAACAATATCATATGTTCTGAACCCGCATGAACACATAGATCAAATCAACTATAAAAAATGGAGAAATCTTTATTTTTACGTATCGAGCATTTCTGCAAACTTATGTAACAAAATATAATTTTTTTAAATATATGTACTCTAAGGCATAGCTTTGAAATTTTGTGTTTAATTTGCCTTGGAATAATTTATTAATCACTGACCTATTTCGTGCTATAAAAAACAAGATTTATGATCGTGTAAGGTAAGTCATCTAAGTCACCATTTAAACAAAAGATCATATAACGCGAAGGGCAGACAAGAATTATCTACAAATAATCTATCGTCTACCTTATATAACTTTAAATGATTACATATTACGCTCAAGAGGATTATATATAACATGTATAACAAATATAATACATACATAAGTTCCATCTTTTGAATATTAACACATCCCTCTAAACAACGTAGGTATTGTAACTCTGATAGTCTCTGGGTTCCAATTCCTTTGGCAATGAAGGCACCATTATTTAATAGTTAAAAAACTCTGACGAATGTTCTTATAAAGCGAATGCAAATAATCAATATAAAATATTAGGATTATTGATTATTCACTGTTATATGTTACATGACACACACCTTTAACTAACTAATTAGATAATTTGTTATTCTATAACGTATACGTAAGTGAAATATCAACTATCTGAAATCTAAGCTCAAATCCCTTCGATTATTACTTAAAATAGACACCGTTACGCAGTGTGCAAATATTCTTTTAATCCCTTTCCACTATAAATTGTTATAAAAATGTAATTCCGATTATCTATATGGTAGATTGTAAATAATCGTTAGCCACATGAAAGAGGTATAAAAGGCAAACCGTGCTCAACCTAATTCAGTTTCCCATAGTTCCTCAGTGGGTATTAAGCTAAATCGCAATGAAAGCAGTCATTCTAGTTCTAGTCCTAGTGGCAGTTGTTCAAGCAACTAGTCTCAAGGACATTCTTAAGGCTGAGTTTAATGCCTTCAAATTGAAGCACCACAAAACCTACAAGAATGCTAGTGAGGAGTTGAAGCGCCTGCAGAACTTCGTAGAAAATAAGAAACTGATCGATAGTCACAACAAGCGATATGCTGCTGGGGAAGTATCCTACGAGATGGGCATCAACCATTTCTCAGACTTGAACTCGAAGGAATTCCAGGAGACAGTGCTGTCAAGCATCAATGCCAATGACTTAACAATTGGTATCACTCAAATATACACTCCATCACCAAGTGTTCAAATACCCGGAAGCATAGATTGGCGTGAGAAGGGAGCAGTTACAAGAGTTAAGGATCAAGGCGGATGTGGATCTTGCTGGGCTTTTTCTGCCATTGGCACACTAGAGGGCCAAAACTTTATCAAGAACCGACAGCTTATCTCGCTATCCGAACAGAATCTAATCGATTGCTCCAAGGAGAATGGCGGATGTGATGGCGGCTGGCCAGAAACTGCATTAAACTTTATCAAGGACAATGGTGGTGTTGACACTGAAGACTCATATCCCTATGAAGAGAGGGATGGCGAATGTCGTTTCAATGCTGAGAACATTGGCGCAAAGGTCACTGGCACTGTCGGTGTGGCCAGTGGAGATGAGTCTGCGCTGGCAGCAGCCATTGCAGAGAAGGGTCCCATTTCAGTGGCCGTTGATGCTTCACAATTTCAGAACTATCAAGGAGGTGTCTTCGATGAACCTTCGTGTCAGGACGATGTAAACCACGGCGTTGTCGTCGTTGGCTATGGTCGTGATGACATTGGCGGCGACTATTGGCTGGTGAAGAACTCCTGGTCAGAGTCCTGGGGTGAAAATGGATATATCCGCATAGCGCGCAATAAGAATAATCAATGCAAGATTGCGGACCATGGCGTCTATCCGTTGGTCTAAGGAGCGTTGTGCTTAATCATCTGTAAATCAACTATAATTTATTCTTTTATAAAAGTTAAGTTAATTCAATAAATATCTTGAATTGGTTAAAAAATTTCAACTGTTTTACTACGACGAAATCTAAGGCAATATTAATTCAGTAATATTTAAATATTAATTACTATGTGTATATCATGTGTATAAATCAAATATCAACTCTATCTCTAATAATCTGAGATCCAGTTATTAGATGGCCGGATATGGCTATGGTGTTGACACTGATCAAGTAAATATGCATATACTTAATAGCACCGGACATGCGTCCTTGTTCCTTTGGGTTTTTTTGTGTATCAAATGTTTGTTAACCGAGAAATTTCCCTAGAAATCAAGTTATGATATATTGAGCGAAAATTGGGCAAAGTTTTCACTGAAATTCTTTAATTTGAGCATGAACCCAATAGACAAGCTTCTGCTAGTAATGTACGCAATCGTAAATATTGCTTAATGTTAGTACGTACAATTCAAGCCACTCGATAAATATTTTATAAAAGAATTTAATAATACTTACATATACTTATTTACATATATACAATCGCATGCGGTGAACCGCTACTTATTAAATAATTAAAATGTTACTGCATTTAAATTAAGCAAGGTTTTATTGATGCATACCACGATTACCACAAACAAATTTTGCTTAGTTTACATTAATGTAAAAGAACTATGAGTCAACGAAAAGATTATTGCATACGTGAAAGATTTACTATCTATCTTATAGTATATCATGTAGTTTAAATTTGATTCATATTTAAAAGTTAATCACAAATTAAGATTTACGACCTCAACACAAGTTCATTCGTTATTTCTTTGCTTGGCACTATGACACATTTAATTTGGCACATGTTGCGGGCTCCCACAATTATGCGTGATGCCGATTGCAGTTTCGATGAGAATGACGTCGGAGAAAAAAGCTTAAGAAAGTGAAAATTAAGCCGCATTGGCATCCGCTGTTGCCAATAAGGGGTGAGTCGACGCATATTCCATTATTATATATATAGGTAGTGTTTCCAATGAACCGTCGAGCTCTTAAGATACAGACCATGCTGAAGTTATCATTGACAATGGCACCGATCCAGCTGGAGGAGGTTGTTAGTTGGTAAGGAACTCTTGGGGTGAGGATTTGGGTGAAGACGGATACATTCGCATGGCTCACAATTGTGACAATCAATGCGGTATTGCCAATTTGACAATTTATCCATTATACATTATATTAATTTAGTCACTGTGTAAATAAATAATCTTATTTCAAATTTCCATTGCTCTCCTTATTGTAATATGGCCTTAAAGCTCGACTCCCAAAATGTTATGAACTTTGCGAGAATATTTAGAGAGTTTCACGCTTCTAAAAGTTTCCAGAGCCTGTAAACTCAGTCACTCAGGCAGTCAATTAGAGGACTGGAAAAATTTCATTCAAATGTTCTCACTAAGAAGAATATCAAATAAAAGTAGTAAATAAACGGATCGTTCACGTTAATATGCTTTTTAGACTCAATGACTTCTATATACATACATGCATACATAGTTTCATCTTTATTTATTTTGTTTTTCATATGTCTTATTCGGTCAATGTTTAACAAATTATGCAATGTTATTTGTTACAAGTACAGCATGTTATGTAACTCAGTTAAAACTGACCTATTTAAGCCTATAAATAAAAATAGCTTAAGTGAGCTAACACCTTATCATTATACAACACCGAAGCATTACAGTGCTGGCGTGTGAAATATATGTCATTTGAAACCCCTTCTTTGTCTGTTGATTACTTAATAAACATAGTTACTTTTTCTGCAAAAGCTGTATTAAACCCTGTCCACTTGAAGCAGTTATAAAGATTTAATTCCACTTATCTATAGTATAGCTTGTAAATCATTGGACCCATTAAAGACGTATAAAAGGCGCAACATCGTCAATCAATTCAGTTTCTCACAGTTCTCCAGTGGGTATTAAGCTAAATCACAATGAAAGCAGTCATTCTAGTTCTCGTCCTAGTGGCAGTTGTCCAAGCAACTAGTCTTAAGGACATTCTTAAGGCTGAGTTTAATGCCTTCAAATTGAGGCATCACAAAGCCTACAAGGATGCTAGTGAGGAGTTGAAGCGCCTGCAGAACTTCGTACAAAATAAGAAACTGATCGACAGTCACAACAAGCGATTTTCCGCTGGAGAAAAGACCTACAAGATGGGCATCAATCAATTTTCAGACTTGAACTCCAAGGAATTTCAGGAGGTAGTGCTGTCAAGCATCAATCCCTATAACCTGACATTTGACATCAATCAAATATATACTCCATCGCCAACTATCAAGTTACCAGAGAGTATAGATTGGCGTGAAAAGGGTGCAGTTACTAAAGTGAAAAGTCAAGGAGACTGCGAGTCTTGCTGGGCGTTTGCTGCCATTGGCACACTTGAAGGACATCATTTCATCAAATACCAGCAGCTTGTCTCGCTGTCCGAACAGAATCTGGTTGACTGCGACACAACGAATGGCGGCTGCAGTCGCGGCTGGACAGAAAAAGCTCTCATCTATATCAAGGACAATGGTGGCGTAAATACTGAAGACTCATATCCCTACGAGGGCATAGATGGCGAGTGTCGTTTCAATGTTAAAAACATTGGAGCTAAGGTTACTGGCACTGTCGGTGTACAGAGAGATAATGAGTCCGCCTTGGCAGCAGCTGTGTCAGAGAAGGGACCCATATCTGTGGCCATTGATGCATCCTTCTTTCAGCACTATGAAGGTGGAGTATTAGATGAACCATTGTGCCAGGGAGAAGTAAACCACGGCGTTGTCGTCGTTGGCTATGGTCGTGATGACATTGGCGGCGACTATTGGCTGGTGAAGAACTCCTGGGCAGAGTCGTGGGGTGAAAATGGCTACATTCGCATGGCGCGCAACAAGGATAATCAATGCAGTATTGCCAAGTATGGCGTCTATCCTTTGGTCTAAGAACTTCATTTCTTAAATATTTTTTAATCATTCAATTATATTTATTATATATTATGTTATTTATACAATAAATGTCTTTAATTGGTTAATGTACGAGTATATAAATCTTTTATTTAGTAATCAAATAAAATAAATTATCGAGCCAGGTTAATTTTTTGTAGGAAATCTTCTACTTATTTTTATACTCGCTACCCATAGGGTATTATAACTTTGTGCCGACAGGAGATGTGTGCAACAGGTAGAAGGAGGCATCTTCGACCGAGTATACATATTCTTGATCAGCATCAACAGCCGAGACGATCTAGCCATGTCCGTCTGTCTATCTGTCCGTCTGTCCGAATGAAACACTGGATCTCAGAGACTATAAAAGATAGAGCTATAATTTTTTTCGACAGCTTATCAAGTTTGTTTCAAATTTTAGCCACGCCCATTTCCGCCCCCGCAAATCAATAGAATCGAATAACATTGCGGATTTTAGTGTATACAATAATAGGACGGTCAATTCTGAGTGTTTCACCACAATTTGTTAGCCTGAAGTCCTTGTAGAAATTCGAAAAACGAACAAGAAATGATGGATCATTCTGCACCATGACAACGCGAACTCTCACACACCAGCTCAAGCCCGTGTCTTTTTTTACGGCCAAAACGTGGAATTTATGGGTCATCCGCCTTACAGCCCTGACGTGGCACCCAATGACTTCTTTTTATTCCCGTACATCAAGGAAAATAGGCGTGGTCAACGATTTTCAATGTTAAAGCGTTCAAAAACCATGTTTTGGAGGTGCCTCAATCAGAGTGGAAAAAGTGTTTCGACAATTGGTTTGAGTGCATTCAAAAGTATATACTGTGAAAAACAATAACAATAACAGAAATATAAATAGCACCCCTCGTAATAATAGTAATTATGATTCCTGAAAATTTGTTTGCGATCAGATAAAAATTGTGTAATTTATTAAAGAAATACTTTGTATGAGTAAAATCGCCTACTTACTAGGGCTTAGTTGCTTTGGCTGACAATCCGGTATATTATGCAATCTTTGGTATATTTTGAATGTGGTACTATTAAGTAGTTAAGTAATTAAGTAGTTAAATATTTTGTTGATCCATAATGAAGTCTATAAGTAAAATCAGCTATCTGATTTCTAAGCACAAGCCCCTTCTTAAAAGAAGTTTATTTTAATCTTTAAATTTTTATAGAGCTCTCAAAATCATTTTTAATTAAACCTGAAAAGTTTTACGAGACTCGCTGACACATTTTGAAATTTAACTGCCAACAAATATGCTACAATTCTTTATAAAATAGTTGCATTTATTGTAAATCAATTCAATAATTTGACCCCTTTAAAATTCTATCACATGCAGGTCTTAGAAATAATGTGAAAGATTCCACATATTAGAAGTATGAAAAAATACAGTTCCTGATTTTATAAAAATTTATTTTATACTTAAAGTGGCAATATTTATTAAGTACGCACTAATACAAGTTATAAATGAAATCACGAAAATTTCTATTGGCAACACTTAAAATCTTGTCTATCTAGGTTATGACTGACCTATTTAAGGCTATTGATAATACAAAAGGTGGAATATTTTATGACTGATACAAATGAGCCATTAATTCTACTTTTTACTTTAATACAGGTAACAACACTTTGCAAATGTATTATGCAAGTTAATATACCATTTTATGATCAAAAGGCTTAAGTCAAGCCTTGGCTCCATCTTCTAAATAAATTTAATTCTATAAAATTGTTAAAAAGTCCTGCAAAGCAAATGAAGATACTTAATAGACTGTTATCTGTAGTGTTGATTATTATCTGGTCTATAGATTACCCTTCGCAACTTCAATTAAATAGTTACATATTTTATTGCTTTATAATGGTATAATCAGCTATATAATCTTTTCGTGAAATATCAGCTATCTGGACGCTAACTTCAAATCTCTTCGACTGTCTATTACTTAAAAGAGACATCGTTACGCTGTGTGCAAATACTCTTTTAATCCCCATCCACTTAAAATTGTTATAAAGATGTAATTCCGATTATCTTTATGGGTATGTGGTAAATGACCATATGATGAAAGATGTATAAAAGGCGTAACATGATCCACATAATTCAGTATCCCAAAGATCCTCAGAGGGCTCTAAGCTAAATAATAATGAAAGCAGTAATTCTAATTCTCGTCCTAGTGGCAGTTGTCCAAGCAACTAGTCTGAAAGACATTATTAAGGATGACTTTAACGCCTTCAAATTGAAGCACCAAAAAGTCTACAAGGATCCTAGTGAGGAGTTGATGCGCCTTCAGATATTCATGGAAAACATAAAACTGATCGGCACTCACAACAAACACAACACAAATTTTCTGATATGACTCCCGAGGAATTCAAAACGCTTGTGCTCACAATCCTCAATACTGCTGACTCCCAGGAAGGAATCGACTATATTTACAATCCTTCTACCCACGTCAACCTACCAAGTAGCGTTGATTGGCGTTTTACGGGAGCTGTTAACCCAGTTAAAAATCAAGGATCCTGTGCCTCCTGTTGGGCTTTCTCTGCAGTCGGCTCACTCGAAAGTCACCACTTTATAAACTCATACCAGAGAGTATCTCTGTCCGAACAAAATTTGGTGGACTGCACAAGAGGTTATCCCTATTACAACCAAGGTTGTTCAGGCGGCTGGCCGATTAAAGCATTGAATTATGTTAGGGACAATGGTGGTATAAACACGGCCAGCTATTATCCGTATGAAGGACAAGACAACACTTGCCGATACAATAAGAACAACATTGGATCAAAAATCTCTGCTGTTATACAAATCGCTAGTGGAAATGAAGTCGCCTTGGCATCCGCCGTCGCCAATAAGGGACCCATCTCGGTGTGTGTCGACGCCTCCCTGTTCCAATATTACCAAAGTGGCGTCTTGAACGAACCGTCGTGCTCTCAATCTGTAGATCATTGTTTAGTTGTTATTGGCTATGGCACCGATTCAGTAGGAGGAGATTATTGGTTGGTGAGGAATTCATGGGGCGAGTATTGGGGAGAAAACGGATATATTCGCATGGCTCGCAATCGCAATAATCAATGTGCTATTGCCAGTTATGCAATTTATCCTTTAGTTTAATGGACATCTTTGTATATGTATTCCTTTTTTTATTTAATTTCTAATAAATGTTAGTATACAAAATCTACAGCGTTTTTTACGTTACTGAAAATAGTTTTTATAGTTTTATGGTTGTTTAAATTGAACAACTCGTATATACAATCACTTGCGGTCGATCACCACTTCATACTATTTTAAACAAGTAAGAAAGCTACAATCGAGTGTACTCGACTGTAAGATACCCGAGATACCCATTTTGAATAAAAGCAATATATTTTGCGGTATTATTCTCAAAATATATCGAATATACCGCAAAAGTACTAAAAATATACCAAATGGTATATGTGGTATATCGATATAGTACCGCATTCAAAATATAGCATAGACTGCACAATATACCAGATTGTCAGCCAAATCAACTAATATCCCTAGTAAGTAGGCGTTTTTGCCCATGCAAAAGTATTTCTTTAATAACTTCGACAATTTTTATCCGAATCATAACTACTATAGTTATTACTGCATATACCAAAATTCGTAACTCTAGCTTTAAAATTACGCTTGTTATTCGATTTTTATGATTTGCAGGGGCGGAAGGCGGCGTGGCAAAAATATGAAAAAAAAAAACTTGATCTGCGTGCAAACACAACAAATGCTGTCGAAAAAAAAATTATAACTCTATCTCTTATAGTCTCTGAGATATAGGTGTTTATACGGACAGACGGACATGGCTAGATCTTCTCGAATGTTGACGCTGATCAAGAATATATCTACTTTATAGGGTCGGAGATGTCTCCTTCTACCTGTTACATACATTTCCTGCCGGCACAAAGTTATAATACCCTTCTACCCTATGGGTAGCGGGTATACAAATTGGAATTATACTATATGTAAGTTAGAAATGTTAATGCGCTTACCGCATAACTCTTTGTATTTGTTTTTAGCATAAATTTATGCAAAAGAACTACGAGTCACAACCAAAATTACCGCATACATGTAAGATTTATTTTCTTTAGTATTATAAATAGAAAGTGGTTGAGTTTAGGGTTTGCATTACTCAATTAATTCAGCACAGATGATTCATTAATGTAATTCCGCCTATCTTTATGGATAGATTGTAAATAATCATTAGACACATGAAATATGTATAAAGGGAGCAACATGATCTTCATAATTCAGTATCTTACAAATCGTCAGAGGACTCTAAGCTAAATAATAATGAAAGCCGTCATTCTAATTCTGATCCTAGTGGCAGTTGTCCATGCAACTAGTCTAAAAGACATTCTTAAGGCTGAGTTTAACGTCTTCAAATTGAAGTAGGGGTGTCGAAAATATATCAAAATATCAACATATCAATATATTTTCGAAAAAAAATAAATATTTTTATCATTATATTTTAAAGCCGTAATATCGATAAAAAAAATATTTTTTTTTTATATTTTCCGATGCTATGTTTTCGGTCATACTATTCATGTTCAATTGGAAACCCGCAATTTCAGAAAAATGAGCTCCGCGAAATCTTATTATGAATTAAATGAAAAAACTGGAAAGTGAAAATATTAAAACTTGTGGAAATAACCTGAAAACACCTGGTAGCTCAGTATCCTCAGAAGGTTGGAGTCGGCTATCAAATATTTAGTGTGTGACTCACGCAGCCGTATGACTGATCGACACGTAACTCAGCGTGTATATTTAAAGTCACTGGCCAAACAATACTGGAAATAAATTTAACTTTATCTAACGTACATATATTACATATTAAAAAATAAGAACCACATTAAATTTCTTCCATCGCTTTAAGTAATAAAAGCTTACAAAAATATTAAGTATTTGTGTTGCTGGTTTATTTTGGATAAATTTAAGAGGGTCATTAGATGCAATAGTGAGGTAATGTAATACGAAATACGAAAAATTGAATAAAAAAGAGACATTTTTAAAGGCCTGATCCCACCAAAAAAAATTCTTATATAATATATCATAAATACTCGATATATCGATATTATTTCTTGATATTTAAAAAAATTATTTTGATATTTTTCAAAAATTAAAATATTGTTGATACGATATTTTCTAAATATCATGCAACCCTAAATTGAAGCTTCACAAAACCTATAAGGATGTCAAGGAGACTGCGAGTCTTGCTAGGCGTTTGCTGCCATTGGCACACTTGAAGGACATCATTTCATCAAATACCAGCAGCTTGTTTCGCTGTCCGAACAGAATCTGGTTAACTGCGACACAACGAATGGCGGCTGCAATCGCGGCTGGACAGAAAAAGCTCTCATCTACATCAAGGACAATGGTAGCGTAAAATGTATTTCAGCCCAATACATCATCAAACGGGATCTCACTGACAGCAACATCTGATATCGACACATCAACGTATGAACCTATTGTATTTAGGCCACATGAGTTACTCAAAATCATAAACGAACAACTCAACCCAAAGAAATCTCCAGGATGCGACCTAATATCACCAAAAATGATTATTGAACTTCCTTGCTGTGCTGTTCGAGCTATTTGCCAACTCTTCAATGCAATAACCAGACATGGACACTTCCCAGGGAGTTGGAAAAAGTAGATCATTATAATGATACCAAATCCTGGCAAAGACCGCACAATTGCTTCATCATATAGACCAATTAGTTTACTAACGAGTCTATCAAAACTCTTTGAAAAATGCTTCTTGGATCCCATTACCCCATATCTCAGAACACACAACAAAATCCAGACTCAGCAATTCGGGTTTCGAGAAAAACTCGGAACCATTGAGCAAGTCAACCGCATAACATCAGAAATCCCAAATGCATTCGAACAAAGGGATTACTGCACTGCGATATTTCTGGACGTATCACAAGCTTTCGACAGAGTATGGTTTGAAGGTTTAATGCACAAAATTACAGAAATGCTCCCAACCAACACTCACAAACTTCTTAAGGCATACCTTTACAACAGGAAATTCTCAGTAAGATGTAATTCAGCCATGTCCGATGACAACATCATTAGAGACGGAATTCCTCAAGGCAGCGTGCTTGGACCAACACTTTACCTTATTTACACTGCGGACATCCCAACGAGCAGGAAACTAACCACATCCACTTTTGCAGATGACACAGCGATCCTAAGCCGCTCGAGATGCCCCAAGCAAGCAACGGCGCAACTTGCTATACACCTGGTGGCAGTGGAAATGGCTATCGGACTGGCGAATCAAAGTTAACGAACAAAAATGCAAATACGTTACGTTCACTCTTAACAGGCAAGACTGCCCTCCACTTATTCTAAACAACACAGTGGTTCCGATAGCAAATGTAGCCCCTTAGCTTGGACTACGAGGTACTTCTATATAACACCGTTTTGAAACCAATCTGGATGTACGGCTCTCAGTTGTGGGGGAATGCCAGTAACAGCACCAATCAAAAATTCTCAGAACCATCACCGTGGCACTGTGGTACTTTCGGAATGAAAACATTCACAAGGACCTTCACATACCACTCGTCAGAGAAGAGATAGCACAAATCATAACAAAGTACTACGACAGGCTATCAGTACATCCCTCACGCGAGTTTCCAGCAGTTCTCGTCTTCGCCGCAATGACCTTCCAATCCAGCGCTAATTATTAGGACCAAGTAGTCTCTATTCAGTTCAAATCAAACTGTTAGATAATTTATTATTTTAAGATTTGCAACCTTATTGTTAGACTCATAAAGAGAAGATCCAATAAAAACAAATCAAGCTTAAAAAAAAATGGTGGCGTAAATACTGAAGACTCATATCCCTACGAGGGCAGTGTCGTTTCAATGTTAAAAACATTGGAGCTAAGGTTACTGGCACTGTCGGTGTACAGAGAGATAATGAGTCCGCCTTGGCAGCAGCTGTGTCAGAGAAGGGACCCATATCTGTGGCCATTGATGCATCCTTCTTTCAGCACTATGAAGGTGGAGTATTAGATGAACCATTGTGCCAGGGAGAAGTAAACCACGGCGTTGTCGTCGTTGGCTATGGTCGTGATGACATTGGCGGCGACTATTGGCTGGTGAAGAACTCCTGGGCAGAGTCCTGGGGTGAAAATGGTTACATTCGCATGGCGCGCGACAAGGATAATCAATGCAGTATTGTTAAGTATGGCGTCTATCCTTTGGTCTAAGGGACTTCATTTATTAAATACATCTTTATCATTAAATTTTATTCATTTTAAATTATGTTATTTATACAATCAATGTCAATAATTGTTAATCTATATAAATCTTTTATTTAGTAATAAAAAAAAATAAATTAACGAGCAAGGTTAATTTTTTGTAGGAAAATCTTGCTACCATATGTTACTTCTACCTTTTTTTATAGATCCATAATATCTTATATTCTTTTTGTTATGGATCCCTATTACTTACAGTATATATCATTTTATTGAATAAGTATTCAAAAACTTTCAAAATATCTACTTGATGTTGCCCTAAACTTTGAACGAATTATTTTAGACTTGTTTTTAAATATTTTAACTAAGTGCTTAGTTGTTCGCGATAATTAAAGCTATTAATTCTTCAAAGATTAAGAAGTTTATTTGAAATTTGTCTAAAGGATACTTCGTCAGGATACTCTTCGCAACTTCAATTATATAAGTGCAATCTGGATTCTAAACTCAAGTCCTTTCTTAGAAGGTTAGAAGTTTATTTTAATCTTTGAATTTTAATAGAGCTTTCATAATTTTTATTAATTTAACTTCTTTAATTTAAATGCCAAGAAGTATGCTACAATTCTTTGTAAAATAGTTTTATTTATTCTGATTAAACCCCTTAAAAATATTATCACGTGGAGCTCTTAGTAATTATGTAAATAACTTAGGGCAATTGCCAACACTTAAAATCTTATCTAGCTAGGTTATCGCTAACCCATTTAAAGCTATTGGCATTACAAAAGTGGAGTATTTTATTTACAAATGAGCCCTTAATATTAATCTTTACTTTAATACTGTTAACAAGATTATCATGTAACAAACGCGTTGCAAATGCATTATGCAAGTAAATATACAAATTTAGCATGAATCTAATGCTATTGAATTATAAGATTGTCAATATACAATTAACTGTAGTGTTGAATATTCTAATGTGAACTGTAAGATTGTCAATATACAATTAACTGTAGTGTTGAATATTCCAAGGTGAATAAATCATTTTTGGCAACTTCAATTAAATAATTACATATTTTATTGCTTTATAATGGTATAATTAGCTATATAATCTATTCGTGCAATATCAGCTATCTGGACGCTAAACTCAAATCTCTTCGACTAGGTATTACTTAAAATAGCCATAGTTACGCTATGTAAAAATACTCCTTTCAACCCGTTCCACTTGAAATGGGTATAAAGATGTAATTCCGCCTATATATATGGATAGATTGTAAATAATCAATTCAGTATCCCATAGATCTTTAGAGGGCTCTAAGCTAAATAATAATGAAAACAGTCATTCTAATTCTGGTCCTAGTGGCAGTTGTCCAAGCAACTAGTCTACAAGACATTCTTAAGGCTGAGTTTAACGCCTTCAAGTTGAAGCACCACAAAACTTACCAGGATGCTAGTGAGGAATTGAAACGCCTTCAGATATTCGTGGAAAACAAGAAACTGATCGATAATCACAACAAACGCTATCTGGCCGGAGAGGAGTCTTACGAGATGGGTGTGAATAAATTCTCTGATATGACTCCCGAGGAATTCAAAACTCGTGTGCTTACAAATCTCAATCCTGAGGACGCCCAGGAAGGCATCGACTATATTTACAATCCTACTGCCAAGGCTACTCTCCCAAGTAGTGTTGATTGGCGGCTTTCGGGTGCTGTTAACCCTGTTAAAAATCAAGGCTCCTGTGCCTCCTGTTGGGCTTTCTCTGCAGTTGGGTTACTGGAAAGTCACCATTTTATGAACTCAAATCAGAGTGTATCCCTGTCCGAGCAAAATTTGGTGGACTGCACAAGAGGTTATCCCTATTACAACCAAGGCTGTTCAGGCGGCTGGCCGATTAAAGCATTGAATTATGTTAGGAACAATGGTGGTATAAATACTGAAAGCTCTTACCCAGTGTTGCCAGAGTCGCTTTTTTCCCGTCAAAACTGGCTTTTTTAAAATGCCATTTGCTAGAAAAAATTGCAAACAGCGGGCAGCGGGAATTCTGGCTTTTTTTTTTTACTTAAATGCTTTTTTCAGATTTTTTTTCTACATGCCCAAAAATATGGAACAATATTAGCCGAAGCTGTTTTGACGATGCTTGCCAACACTTTTTGTGACAAATCGATTGTATATTGTTGTAAAGCAACCTCAAAGAACATCGATAAACCAATTCTGATCGTAGCGTCACTAACGGCAAAAATGAATTGAGGGAATGAAGTTCAGTATGTTTTTATTGTTTTAAAATATGCCAAAAAACTACAAAGAAAAATGTCGGGACGCTTGGCTAACAAGCGATGAGTTTAAGACATGGGCACGTAGGCACGACACGGATGAAAGAAGTGTTTTGTGCAGTTACTGCAAATGCACAATCACCGTAAAACTATCTGATTTGCGAACCCATGCCTTGACCAAAAAGCATAAAAGTGCTAGGGCGGCTTTATGCAAACCAACAAAATAGATTTTGTAACTTTGCCGGTTAAGACGATGGAACAAGAAGCAGCGCTATGTCTTTTGTGGCCGAGCATGCATCGACCTAAGTATTAAATACTTTGAAGATGACAGCACTAGTCGCATACGTCTACACAAAGTGCACCAACATGCCTCATAAATTCCTAAAAATGATAGGAACCGGATTAACGTATGAGAATAAAAATGAGGAGAATGAGGACAGTATTGACGAAATTTTGAAAATATTGTAAAGATCAGAGCAGCTGCTTTTCAAATTCTACATAAAATGTTTTAACTGAACTGATTTCGTGTGCTCCCCCTGTGCCTATCAGAAAAATATAAAGAATATAATGAATTGAAAAACCCGCTTTTTTTTATAACTTTTATTTCTAATTTTTCAGCTTTTTTGCAACGTTCTTACCGTCAAAAACAGCTTTTTTTTTCTCGACAAACTTTGGCAACACTGCTCTTACCCATATGAAGGAGAAGACAAATCTTGCCGTTACAATAAGAACAACATTGGATCAAAAATCTCTGCTGTTATACAAATTGCTAGCGGAGATGAAGCCGCATTGGCATCTGCCGTCGCCAAGAAGGGACCCATCTCGGTGTGTGTCAACGCCTCCCCGTTCCAATATTACAAAAGTGGCGTCGTGAACAAACCGTCGTGCTCTCAATCTGTAGATCATTGTTTAGTTGTTATTGGCTATGGCACCGATTCAGTAGGAGGAGATTATTGGTTGGTGAGGAATTCTTGGGGCGAGAATTGGGGAGAAAACGGATATATTCGCATGGCCCGCAATCGCAACAATCAATGTGCTATTGCCAGTTATGCAATTTATCCATTAATTTAATCGACGTCTTTGTATTTTCTTTATTTATTATATTGTAATTAAATGATTGTTTATCCAATATGTAGCTTCCCTTGTTCTGTTGATAGAAATATTTCCATAGGGAAAATAATAAAGTATTGTGGGAAATTTAAGGTTTTTAAAAAATCCTTCAGCCTAGACATGATCCAAACAATCAATATTCTACAGCAAATATTATAGATTCTTTGGCTTGTTGTTGTTATCTTGCACTTATGTATGTATGTTTTTATGAAGACGTATGTAAATAAGTTTTAATTGAGTCTTTAGCGTTTTTATTTTTTGCTTGTAACATTTGTGAACTGTCAAACGATGCAGATAATTTCAATATGTAAGTATACGATGTGTGTTCAAAAAGTAAGGTGACTTTGTATTTTCAAGAAAAACTATTAATTTATTTATCAATATTTATGTTGTCCCCTTCAAAGTAATCCCCTTCAGATACAATACACTTATGCCAACGGTTTTTCCAATCCTCAAAGCACTTCCCATAAGCACTTTTCGGTATAGCCTTGAGCTCTTGCAGCGATGCAGTCTTTATCTCTTCAATCGTTGCAAATCTCCGTCCTTTCATAGGTCTCTTTAGTTTTGGGAACAAGGAAAAGTCACATGGGGCTAAATCCGGTGAATATGAGTAAATCTGGGTCGTCGTTGACGTCATTCAATAGCTCTTGAGCGATGCTCATGCGACGGTTCTTTTGGTCAAAATTCAGCAATTTCGGAACAAACTTCGCTGACACACGACTCATACCCAAAACGTTTGAAATAATTTCATGGCACGAGCCAAGCGATATACCGACATCTTCAGCAACTTCTCTGATAGTGATTCGACGATTTTCCAAAACAATTTTCGTCACTGCTTGAACGTTTTCATCAGTTGTTGACGTGCTTGGGCGTCCAGAGCGAGGCTGGTCATTGGCATCTTCCCGGCCATCTTGGAAGAGTTTGTACCACTTGTACACATTTTTTTTACTCAGAACAGTTTCACCGTATGCCACTGTCAACATTTCAAGTGTTTCAGAGCACTTAATTTTATTTTTTACACAAAATTTGATGCAAATCCTTTGATCCATATTTTTCGATAGCAAAAATCGCCGAGCTCGCAAAATAACTTGTAACTTTACGCCTCTCACAACCAAACAAAAGAGGATGTTCCATTGAAACTTGGTACAGATGTTAGGGAAGAGTGTACCAATATAACAAAACAAAAAAATCGATAATCGAAAATATGTTGCCCGCGAAATTTGAAAAGTCACCTTACTTTTTGAACACACCTCGTACAATGCGAGTACAAACAAGGTTGTGAAATCAAGCGCATACATGCAGTGTTGCCAGAGTCGCTTTTTTCCCGTCAAAACTGGCTTTTTTCAAATGCCATTTGCTTGAAAACATTGCAAACAGCGGGCAGCGGGAATTCTGGCTTTTTTTAAACTTAAATGGTTTTTTTTTAGATTTTTTTTCTATTTGCCAAAAATTATGGAACAATATTTGCAGTAGCTGTTCTGTCGATGCTTGCCAATATTTTTAGTGACAAATCGATTGTATAGTGTTGTAAAGCAATCTTAAAGAACACGTCAATTCTTATCGTCGTCACTAAAGGCAAAAGTGAATTTACATATCTTAAGTTCAGTGTTTTTAGATTGTTTAAAAAATGTCAAAAGACTTTAAACAAAAATATCGGGACGACACGGTTGACGTTACTTCAAATGTACAATCAAATCTCTCTGATTTGCGCGCCTATGCTTTGACCAAGAAGCATACAATAAAGCTAGGGGCGGCTTTATGCAAATAAACCAAATAAATTTTGTAACTTTGACGATCAAGACGATGGAGCAAGAAGCAGTGCTATGTCTTTTTGTGGCCGAGCATACATTGTTGGCTCATTTGAATCATTTAGGAAACCCAGTCGTTAAATACTTTAAAGACGACAACGCTATTTGTTTTTTTGCTCATTGTTTTCCACTTAAAATGAAAATTCCTTTTATTCTAAATCGTGCATTTACAGTTATGGCTTGCGCATACTTGACAAATGCTGCTATAGATATAACGTTCCTAAAAATTATAGGAACTGGATGAACATATAACAATTAAAATGAGGAGAATGAGGATAGTTTTAATGAAATTCTCCAAATATTGTGAATATTAGAGCAGCTGCTGTACAAATACTATACATATTACATGTTTCATTATAACCGATTTTGTGCGGTCACCTATCAGACTATCCGAAAAATATAGAGAATCCAATGAATTGAAAAATTAGCTTGTTTTATAGCTTTTTTTCTAATTTTCAGCTTTTTTGCATCCTTCTTCCCGTCAAAATCAGATTTTTTTCTCAACAAACGTTGGCAACACTGTTTACGACATATGGGTAATTCCATAACGGAATTTGTCCCGTGCGAGACCCTTTACATTGAAAATAACATAAACTGAAACAATTTTAAAAATAAGAAAAGGTTATTTTTATAGCTCTAGATAAGTACTTTAATTAGAGCTAAGAATGGTTTTTGAATTTTCTTTCTGTTTTCTGTTCTGCAAAAATTAACAAATTCGTACGCAAAACCAAAAAATTAACGAATATAATATAATAATAAAAATAATATTTTATCGTAAAACAGAACTCGTTCCTGGAATTACCCATATAAAATCAACTGCAATTTCTAATATCTTTAGGCTATTTATTAAACATGATGACACATTCTGTGGGTTCCTGTGGTTATGCCTTACAAATTAATCACTATCTGGGTATATAAAGCCTGGTATTCAACCGATCTAGCATCAGTTTATTGTGTACCACTTCAACATGAAATCAGAATTTTGCATTTTGCTCTTCGCCCTCGTGGGACACATTCAGGCAAGCATCATTTACGAGGATGAATTGATCGCTGAGTTCGAACTCTTTAAAGTGGTACATGAGAAAAGCTACGAGGATGATTCCGAGGAGCAGCTGCGTCTGCAGATCTTTAAGGACAACAAGGAGCTGATTGATAGGCACAATGAGCGCTACTCTGCTGGAGAAGAGTCCTACTACATGGGTGTAAACCAATTTGCTGATATGACATCCTGGGAGTTTCAACAACTTGTGCTCACCCCACTCAATACAAGTACCCATGTCGAGTATATGTATATGCCATCCGATGTTGAGCTCCCAAGCAGCGTAGATTGGCGTGCCAGAGGAGCTGTGACCAGTGTGAAAAACCAAGGACAATGTGGTTCCTGTTGGTCATTTGCCGCTGCTGGTGCTCTGGAGAGTCAATGGTACCTAAAAACCAAGCAATTAATTCCACTTTCAGAGCAGAATCTTATAGATTGCTCTAGTCGCTATAATAACCATGGCTGCAATGGTGGCTGGCCAGCGTTAGCTCTTCTTTACGTTAAGGATAACGGTGGCATCGATGTGGAGTCAGCATATCCATATGAGGGGCATGATGGGCATTGTCGCTTCAATCGCAATAAAATTGGTGCCAGGGTCTCTGTTGTGATGCAAGTGCGACCCGATGAGGAAGCTCTGGCTCATGCAGTTGCCGAAAAGGGGCCAATTGCTGTTGCTGTCGATGCCCGACGTTTCCAGCATTATCGTGGTGGAATTTTCAACGATCGCAATTGTAATAAGCAAGTGAATCATGCTGTTATTGTGGTTGGCTACGGCAGTGATTATTGGCTTATCAAGAATTCCTGGGGGGCATGGGGAGAACAAGGGTACATGCGTCTTGCTCGTAACCACAACAATATGTGTCACGTGGCCACCTACGGCGTGTTCCCCACTGTTTAAACTCATTCATTATTAATCAACATATTCAAAGTTCCAAACATAGCACAGTCAATGCTTGAAGAATGTAATCGCTTAATTAAGTAACATTTTATGAATCAATTTTATTTGAAAACTTATAATAAAACATATAAAAACATTGTATAGAAAACTTAACTACTATATACAATCAGGCTTATTCGAGTGCTCAAGATATTAATAGCAATGAAAATATGCAATGTGCATAATTTCTAAGTACTCGATATAATGAAGATAAAATTCTGATAAACACAGAAAAAATAACTTGTTTCATTTAGTTAAAGTGTAGAGAAAATTATGGATTTGAGCTACTTAAATTAATCTAATAGAGAGAATTGTGATAGGTAAACTTTGTTTAGGTAGGAATACAATAAAATAAATAAAAGTTAAAAACTAATACATTTCAGCATAAAATAAAAAATAATTTAAGCAATTCAATGGTAAAGGCAACGATGAATTGCTTAATACATATATGTAAGTACAAACATTAGAATTAAACTTGGATAAACTATTTAAATAATAAAAATATTTTTGGGAACACATTTGCGTGCATAGGAATGAAACATAAGTTAAGTATAAACCGATTTAATATACAATTTCAAGTATTTTTGTGCCCATTTAGCTAATCTGCAAGTACTCTGCTACGATATGTTTAGGCGCTGCTTGTCGTTAGTTTCGAGAGTTCCGTGGCATTGGCCTCAACAGTTTGTAGCATCTTGCTCTCCACCAGAGGTGCAGTAACCTGCAAGTGCAGCTCGAAATCGGGCACTAAAATAAAAAAGTGTATTATATAATTACAGATAAGTAGTGAAAATAAATTTTAATAGATAAGTAGTTAATAAGGAATTGCTATGAGAATTTAAAAGCAAGAACTTAAAATGATAAAACAAAAATAAAAATCAGTTGTTTAGTATAGAAACAAAAATAAATGAACAACATTTTTGATTGAGGTCGGGGCTTATGCAATGCAAAATCAAATATCTATTGTACCATCTTCTAAATCCATCTTGCACGAGTGCAATAGCTTCAACAGTGGCAGAGACTGCTAGTTTTCCTGCTTAAAAGAAGTGTTCTGCGAGAATTCATCTTCTATATATTGATGAAATGAAAATGAATGAATACACAAATGAAATATAAAAATTATAAGAACAACGTTTAAAATTCATATTAAATATGAGTCGAAATGAATTCATTATTAAATATAGGTGATAAATATTGAGAAACACTTGATCTAATTTGTTCACAACATTATTAAGCTGAAAAATGAATACCTCGAAAAAATGAATGCTGAAGCTGAGAGGAAATAACTGGAAAGAATTTAAAACCCAATTTGTGCGGAGAGAAATAGGTAGGATAGATACAAATAGAACCACAAATAACTTTAAAATATGCAGATAAAACAATATATATTTCTAGATCCAAGAAAAGACTCACTTTGTTCTACCAAGCTCTCCAAATCATTAGGACAGTCTATCGTGGGAAAGTCAATGTTCGTAGATTCCTTAAGGAAAACACTAATATCCTTGTGAGCGCTCATAAGAAACAATGGCACATTGGCCTTAGCCAGTTCCTTGTAAAGCGAGCCCATACCACGAGCAGCCGTAAAATCGAAATCTATCAAAGAAGAATTATTAAACCAATGAAGAATAATAACAAGTTCATAGTCTTACCATGGACATGAGCGCAGTCGAGGACAACGGGTGCAGTGCCATGTGTAGAGAGCGCTTTGGAGATGCCCGATCTTACCCACTCAATAGCCGGAAAGTAGAGAGAACTGTGCTTGGGACGTATTAAAATATAGCTCATGCCATTGATCGTTTGCAACTTGGACACACTCAACACTGGACGTGCGGCACGATAGACAAGGAATGCAACATCAGCGCCCACGCCAAGCAGCAGGCCGATCTCAACGCCAATCGCAAGGCTCGTCACAAATGTAATTGCACCCGGCAACAGTTCGCGGCGACTGCAACGCCACAACGGACGGATGACCTCGAATTCGATCATAAAGATCACAGCCGAAATGATGACAGCACTGAGTGCCGCCTTGGGAATGTATTGAAAATACGGAGCCAGCAGACTTAATGCCAACAGCACCAAGACACTTGTATAGCAGCCGCCAATTGGAGTGCGCACGCCACTTGCATGATTGACAGCGCTCCGGGAAAAAGATCCGGTAACGGGCATGGAACTGCAGAAGGCACCACAAATGTTGCTCAACGAGAGTGCAACCAATTCTCGCGTTGGACTCAATCCAGCACCTCCGAATGCTTTTGAAATGGCCACATTTCCCAACACTGCAATGATAGGCAATATCAGCATGGAAGGTCCGAGTTCCGACAGCTGTAGAGGAAGAGCAACAGTTGTAATAATAACAGGAAATTACAGAAATTTAAATGGCTACATAATTATTAAATCTATAAGCACTTGCCATTTGTTCAAAGGTCTGCGGCACCTCTGTGCCATTCTTGCCAAGAATTGTGGTCTCGAATTTGGGTAGTGCCAGGCTGGGCAAGCCACTCTTCACTTTCCCCGTCAAGATAAACGGGCAGCTGTCCTGGGACATGCATTGGCTGTAGGCAAGCACGCTGGATACGAGCACAACAAGAGCATTGCGACCCGTGGATACCACCCAGATACTGCCACTAAGCAGTTGCTGGGCACGAAGATTTCTCACGCGTTGCGCCACTTTGACCGTCTTTAATCTCTATAGGCGAAAAACATTTTCAAAATTTAAAATTTATTTTCAAAAAAAAAAGATTTTACACACCCTTAGCAGCAGCAGCACACTGATCGATACCAATCCTAGAGTAAGATCACCGCGACGCACTTGCGACAGATTTCCAAAGACAGAGCGCATCGTATTGATGAAATCAGAACCAGAGCCGCCGCGTAGACCGAGCAAACCCTTCAGCTGCGAAGTGCCAATGATGACAGCCGTCGCAGATGTAAAGCCCACGGTTACGGGCAACGAAATGAGATCCACCAGCGCACCCAACTTCAACACAGCCATTCCCAGCTCCACCACGCCAGAAATAAGGCACAACAGTATGCCATAAGCCGGGCCAGAGTCGAGGCCGAAACCTGTATGCCGGCTAGTCATTAACGCCAGCAGTGCTGTTGGTCCAATTGTCACCTGGCGACAACTGCCTAGCATCGCATAGACAATACCGCCCACGAATGATGAGTACAGTCCATACTGTGGCTCCAAGCCCGCCAGCGTTGCATAGGCCAATCCTTGGGGCAGTACTGTTAGCCCCACCGTAATGCCAGCAATCAAATCAGCCACCGCATCCTGTGCGGTGTAGCCGTGGAACCATTTAATTCCCGGCAACAAAACACTCAAACTCTTCAGCGGCATTGTACGAGCTCTTCTAAAAAAAATAATATAAATATTTAGTAAGCAATAAAATTGTAAATAAAGAATTTAATAAAAATGTATACGATTAAGCAAAATACGCTTAATTTGGGAAAAATATAGGATTTTAATAATATTAAAGTTATTTGTAAAATGAATGAGCTAGTAAATGTAAAAAAACGACTCAAAATAAATCGTACAAGAACATTTATTATATATAATTCAAAGATTATTCATAAATTTGAAAAACATTGGTGAGTTTTTTTTTAAAGTACACAACAATGCCTGCGATAATAACAACAACATAAACTATTAAAACTCCGATCAACAAGTTGCCTCAAACGCTTTTATAAACAATGCCATTTTAGCTTATCAATTTGTTTATAAACACATAAACAAATAAACAAAGAAATGGGAAATCAACTTCACCCAAACGATTCTGGTTCTTTATGCGGATTCCAATTATTTAACTTTCAGACTACAGATAAGCTTAAAAAAAAAATGCATGCTATTAATTATATTACCAAGTTTCAAGTTGATTCCCTACACACTATATCAATTAAATATATACCATAATAATAAAATACGTATAGCTCAAAAAATTGTAAATTAGACCTCGAAATATTGTTGTATTGTCGTTCAGTTAAGACATGGAATGTTTACACAATTGTTAATCTTAACGTCACAAATAATTTGTGTACCTTTGCGACATAGAGAAGAAGTTAAACCGCGTTTGAATGTTTTGAACAAGTGAATTTCATCCAAACTTTTTTGAAAACGTAACGCTTCACCTTCACCTCGATCAGAACGCGTTGGAAGCTGGCCGCAAACTGAAACTGTAATTGAGACGGAGTCTGATCAAGCGACTAAAGACCGAAGACAATAACAAATGCGATCATCGATCGCGTGCCGAAGTTGTTCCAATCACACGATCGATTCAATTAGTTCAATGAAAGAATGGCACAAAACGTGATCAAATTGCGGCGCATCCAATATCATCGCAGGAATGTTATTTAAATTAGTAGAATACTCGCATATGTGTAGCACATGATTATCACTATTCCCATGACCATTATAAATGCTCGTATTTGGTATCTGAATTGAATAATTGAAGAGATTTTTTTGATTGACATATGACGTATAAACAAGCTAAATGCTATTGAAATTCTCTCAATTTGGATATAAGTAAAATGTTATAGATAGTACAATTATGACTAGATCAAAATTATTTAAAATCAATAGCCGATTAGTTGTTGTGATATATTTAAATATGTTTAGATTTTTCTTTTAATAATATAAAAAGTTATTGTGATCGATATACATTCTAGAATAAGCTAAGTTTATTCCTAAATTTACAATAAATAAATGGGATATTCTCACAAAAAGCAACTCTCCGAAGAAATACTTCCCATATAATTTATTATTTTTTTTAATGAGAATGGATTGTTTGTTGTCTTTACAGAACAAAGCCATTCAATTGTTGACAGAATATAAAACACTTTTTTTAACGACATACGAACAAGAAATTCCATAGTTGTACATTTTTCAAAAGATAAACAAGTGTATACTCGATATCGTAAGCTAGCTAGTTTTTACAGGGTATTGGGAGCTTTGCAAGAAGACAATTGATCCAAGTATTTATGTAAATTAGTTTGTTTGTATAGAAATGTAAACAACGAGGAATGCCCGCCTTTCTGGAGTTCGAGTTGAGAGCTCTCACTCTCATGTCAATGGCCAATTGATTGCCTGAAATTGGCAAGATAAAAGAAAACTAGTTTTGGTTAGCGCGCAGCCAACAACAATAACAAATCAAAGAGCCACAATTGCCGCAACTACAGAGTTACACTGTACACACGCTGGACACTGAGACAACTTGCTAAAAACCATGAAATGGGTCAAACTGAAGCTTCAAGAAAATCGCTGAAGAACTAAATCAGTGTGCAGATGCTGACGCTGGCAGAACCATAATAATAAACAAGTAAAACCTTTAAGCAATTAACTTTAAGACGTTAAACTATAGTGTTTTAAAGTTAAAATAAACTCTTTACCTTTGTAAACAAACAAAAGTTACTATGTAAATTACCGGCAAAATGCTCACACCAAATTCCAAATTCCTACTGCCGTTTTTACGCACCGTACGCTGTTCACACACGCATATGTTTATAAATATTTATTTGTTACCATCTAAGATGAACTATTTGAATTGTTATCAGCTCATTTCATTTAAAACTTTAAAACTTTCTCAAGATGAATGAAACTTCAATTAAATTCCATAAATTAACTAGAGATGGAGAAATATCGATGACACAATCGATTTTTGATTTCTTAATTTTTAAAAACATCGGTTTTCTTCTATGTCCGCTTGTCGCTTATGTGATATAGCAAACGACACTCTCCGAAAATTGCCAGTTGGTCACACTTTCAAAGAAATTTCAGAAAATGAAGAAGCATGTGTACAACGGCGCTTTTTTGGAACGTGTAATTTTTGTTTACGATTACTCTTAAAAGGCAATAAGAGTGTTCTTATTCATAATCAGCTTTTCGTTTATTGCGTGTTTTTTGATAAATGCAAGAATTGATAAACTAAAAGTGATTGTTAAAATGAAATAAGGTGAATTGAAGATTGGTTTATTAATGACATTAACTTCAGCTTACAACTTACTTAAATAAAATTCTCAATTGAATTGAATAATTTTGGGAAAATTAACTTAGTAAGTCATTGATTATGTATAATATTTTGTTGCCAATTTTAATACACAAACATTTATACACATTACAGTACAAAATTCAAAAGAGAGTTACAGTGCATCCCTGGCTTGCGGTAGCTATCATTTCCACATTGTACATAAGTGCAGTAGTAGAAAAATACTGATAATACCAAATACCAATCTAATTCATTAATATTTGTTTCGCAACTTCTGAAGGGAACGAATCGTTAAATTCTTAAGAACTCAAATCAAATTTTATACACAAATAACGCTTTTTCTTGGGACGAATATTTTTAATAAATGTGCCATCATGCTATTCTAGTTTCCATATCTTTTTCCTGGCGTTAAATAGGAATTTTTTAAGAAAAACCTACGATCACACAGTAAACCATTTTTTGTGCCGTCTCTATGTCTTCTTCGCAATGCCACTGTTTTAATATAAACAACATAAAAGACAACTAATTTATTTACGCCATAGACATAGCTCAATTACCGATCATCATTGTGTTTGGCATTATCGAAGTCACCTATTTAAGCGCCCACTGCAGCTGAAAACCCGCAAGAACCCAAAGTGAAACTGAAATCGGCAGCAGAAGCCAAGCCAATACAGCATTTTTTCCAACAGACATAATATGAAATGGGTAAGTTACCAACAAATTGCAAAAGCTATGTGCTAGTACATTATCATTAAACCATTTCCTGAAACAAACGGCAGCTAAGTAAACCTACTATTCTTTTAGACGGCCTTTGATTTTTATGAAAACTGCACATACATACACATGTATATCAAATATGAGTGTACGTGTGTTGCCTGGTTATTCCTCAATACATGTACTCACACTACAGACATGCATATGTATGCAGCTACCGTTACGTGTGTGCGTATGTGTGAAAAAGAGCGGGTGCAATTTGTGAAAGAACTTTAGATGCTTCAAAGCGCGGCAAAGTTTGTTGCCACAATAACTGTACCTTATTTATTCACGTATACAAAATTTGTTGCAATGATATGTACCCGATTAATAAGCGTAGCCGTTAGCCACACCTCTTTAAATAAGGACCCAACTTCCAAAGAGGTTACACATTGGAAATATTCCAATTGCAGTGCGTACGAAGGTGTGTGTGCAAATCCTTCACCCTCTATAAGTGTAATGACACTAGCTGCAATGACACTAGTTTCTTGTAGTTTCCAGTTTGATTTCGTTCACATTACTATTAATTATGAATGAATAATTTATATAATTGATTATTAAATTCCATTAATAATATAATATATAATATAAGACCATTTATACATATATTCTTGTTAAAAAACAACTTCATCGTCAATTTATAATACCTTACTCCGCCTTATGATTATTTTATTCATTATGCATACCAAAATACAGACACTGAATCCATCTGCTTTCGCATATTGTTTTGTGCTTTCTATTGATTGTTTTCTCAGCGTCTTCAACTTATTGTTGATATTATCCTTATCTTATTTTGAACGCCTTGAAGCCAACGTTACTCAACGTTCTCTTACAGGCATTGCTGTTGTGAGATCACTGAGCAGATCAGAGTGTTGAAAACAAATTTATATATATAACAAACCAAACAAAAATCGATCAAAAAATAAATTAACTTGTACATAGCTTAAGGTTAGCTTTGGTGAGAAGGTGGCTGAAGTATCTCTGCAGCGACAGCAACAGGCCACGACCGGCGACGATGTAAGTACGACGCCAGTTCCAACTCCAACCACAAAGTAAACAAATCCCAAATACAAACAATAATCAATTTGTATCATTTTGTTTTTACGTGTATTTCGAAAGTACTCTTTATGTTGTCGCAAACAGCAAAATTGTAGCACCTATCTTAACCGAACCGAATTGGCAAATATTTCATCAACTGTGTTCGCACCCCTCAAAATCAATATAATTATTTTTAATCTGGCTAATATTTTCACCAATTGGCCTGGCTACTTTGTATATTTTTATGTTTCTAATCCTTCTATTGTACAAGTATATAAAGCAAACGATAATCGCTTGAATGTGGAGACCAGTTGGTCAGTCAAATCTAACATATAAACAAATGTGATTCCAAAATATCCGAGTGATAATCAACATTGATTCTTTAATTAAAACAGCGTTCGGATAATAATTTTTAATATGATCAACAAGTGAAACGCTTAAATCCGAATTAGATTTCAAAAAATGTTTATATCACATTCAAAACGATGACACTAGGAAAAACTCAAAGAACTTAACACAACATACACACATTTTGAATCGGTTTCAAATATACATACATCTGAATTGATAAATTGAACTAAATTGAATAATTTAAGAATCAATGCGTGTGATTTCATTTGAAAGCGAAGCCATCAACTAACCATTAGCCTTGATTCAATTTATCTTCAAGCTGGGCTCCACCAAGAGAATCACAAAATCAAAAACAATATATATTGAAATCTTGCAATGTTTCACTACTGCTATTTAAAGCTAATCAAGTTTTTGGTGCCCCGTTCACAGACCATGCCCTCGGCCATCAGTGGCGGTGCACACGGCCAGGTGCACATACCCAGCAATGAGGAATGTGGCATACGAGACGTTTGGAAGCACAATCTGGAGGAGGAATTTCGCACCATACGAAAGATTGTACAAAAATATCATTTCGTTGCCATGGACACAGAATTTCCCGGCGTTGTAGCGCGGCCCGTTGGCGAATTTCGTTCAACCGCCGATTATCATTATCAGTTGTTGCGCTGCAATGTCGATTTGTTAAGGATCATACAGCTGGGACTCACATTCATGGATGATGAGGGCAAAACGCCGCCCGGCTATTCTACGTGGCAGTTTAATTTCAAATTCAATCTCAGGTAAGTACCGCAACCCAATCAAAATACACACGCAACAGGTGTTTCAGGTTAATTGGCATTTTGCAACAATTTTATATGGATTGCAGCGAGGATATGTACGCGCAGGATTCGATTGATTTGCTGCAAAACTCAGGCATACAATTCAAGAAACACGAAGAGGACGGCATCGATCCCATTGAGTTTGCCGAACTGCTCATGAGCTCAGGCATTGTGCTGATGGATAACATTAAATGGCTTTGCTTTCACTCTGGCTACGATTTTGGCTATCTGCTGAAGCTGCTCACCGATCAGAATCTGCCGGCCGATGAGAGTGAATTCTTTGAACTGTTGCACTTGTATTTCCCAAACATCTTCGACATCAAATATCTGATGAAATCATGCAAAAACCTCAAGGGTGGCCTCCAAGAGGTGGCAGATCAATTGGAGCTGCGCCGCGTGGGTCCACAGCATCAGGCCGGCTCTGATGCGTTGCTCACGGGCATGGCATTCTTCAAAATGCGTGAGGTACAGCACAAATATGATATACACATTTACATTGAAGAGAAAATCATACTATTTTCGTATGTGTTCGAGTTTGACATGTTCCATAAAGCTGTCGTCGCTGTCTGCATGCGTAACACCTTTGGATTCCTATCCGTTAGCAGCAGAAGCCCTCACGATGACACCTACAACAATAACAGCACTCGCGGCAGCAGTAGCAGCAGCAGCAATCTCAGCACAGCAACAACAAATAGCGAAGATACCACAGAAAATTTTTATTTTCGTTCCCAATCCATTGATGTGGCCATGAAAGTGTATGCATCTCCTGTGGTAACAAGGACAACCACACAAAGTTTTCCTAAGAATGAGGTTGCCAAGAAAGCGGAATAACTGCACGGTGTTGGTGCCGTTGTTTCAGTTGTTGCTGTTGCTGTTGCTATTACTGTTGTTGTGTTGTGCCACACGCTTTTCATTTTGAACATACTTATCACTTCCTCATGTTATGCATTTTGAAGATTGCATTTTATAGCATACCTTACCTTATCATTTTGTGCACTTATCATACATTGTCGTAATCATTATTAGTATATAGACACCCACCACTGCATTCATACGATATGCAATTTGTTTGTTATGCCGCATGCAACGCACTTTTGTAGGCAAAATCATACAAAACACATGAACACACACACATTTTTGTTAATCATGATAAATGAAAATCATGTACACCTTTGAATACCAAAACAACTTTGAGTTGGAATTGCTTTAATCATATTATAATATGTCTTTTGTTAATTTTCAAAAAGAAAAAAGGAAAAAGAAATTGAAAAAATAATATACAGTGAAGTTTGTATAGAAAATTAAATTAATTGAAATTCAGTTTTCTCTTTCATTGTTATTATTATTATTGTTTATGGTTAACGGGCTATTATTTTATTGAAACGCTTATTAGCACTAAGATCTCTTTGCATGCTTAATTCATTATACTCGATATTTGAATATTTAAGGTAACAGTGCATACTCAAAACAATTACTCAATGTACCAAATAATCATTGGTATAAATGTAATATGAGAATGTTAACAAATTTACTGTATTTTAAGTGTAATTCCATATATTAAGTCTGTCAATATACACGGATTTGAATGGTACTAATATTTGGCAGCGTTCATTTAGTTGTTAACCAACTTCGAAATTTAACATATTTTATTTGTGTTTTTGTAATTTTAAGCTATATGGATATATACTTCCTTGCAAGTTTTATTCCATTGTGAATCTAGAGTATAGCAAGTATTTACCATCAAAGAGATCAATATAAAAAGCGAAGAAGAATCTACATTATAAGTTTATTGAATGAAAAAAAAAATACAATAATTGGTTCACGGTATGTAATTTACCTAGTTATTTATCGAAACTAAAAATACATTAATACATAACACAATTCACTAATCATTAGTATGTATCATATTATGTTGTAGATGTTCCTTTATGTTGTTGTTCTTGCTAAAAACCCGACCCATTGCATCTTTGTCGCTAACTGCATGCTTCTCAATCATTAACCAAATCATAACACCAAAAACGAAAACCCTTAAAAATGCGTATTTCAGCAACTGCTTTTCCACCTCGACGACAACAACTAACAAACAAAACGGTTGCATAATATTTAATATTATAAATGTTCTTACAGATGTTCTTCGAGGATAACATTGATCATGCGAAGTATTCTGGCCATTTATATGGTCTTGGCACTTCGTTCATTGTAAATGGCAGCAACTTCCATGAGAGTAATGGTGAGGCGAATAGCGCCTCATGATTCATCCTGATGAAGAACGCCGTTGTGCATGACAAGAAATTCGAACAAGTTGCTGGAGCTGCTGCATCGGCTGCCTCTGTACCACCAGCCCCGACATGGTCAGGCAATACAACAACAACGTAATACAAATAATAATAATAATAACAATAAATAGGAACACACAAAAAAATATACCTTATTAAGCTATTGCAATACACACAATTAAAAGAAAACAAAGAACACTGAAATTTTCTACGCTTTTGATGGGAATTTCTACACCCAGTAGGTGTTGTTTTACAATAATTTAAATTAAACTCCACACTTAGAAAAAATACAAAAACAAAGCAAAACAGAAAACTAATAAAAATGTCATATAAGCGAAAAAAGTATCATATGTAAAAATCACTTTAAAGATCGATGTCTTTAATGTGTTAGGAAATCAATTAACCATATGTATAATAAGCTCATATGTTTAAGAAAATGTGTAATTGTATAAAAGAAAAAATCTATATATTTAAACTTTTTAAACTAGAAAAATTACATTGCGTTTTCATTTCCAAATGAAGTATATATTGGATAAACAATTTAAATGCGCGGCTTCAGCGGCAAGCAGTGCAAATATCTACCGAGCAACAGCTGTTGCTCTTTCCGCTATCGTTTCACCTTTTCAATTGTATCGATTGAATCGAATACCAGTGAGACCAATTGTGTGACGTAAATTAGTGTAGTTTGAAATAAAATGAGCGGCCACACTGCAAAACACATTACTGGTTGGCGTTGGTTTTTGTTGCATACAAAAAAGGCGGACGGAGGACCGAGCCGTAAAATCTAGGAAAATACAAGAAAATTTCGGCATCAAATTCGATGAATTTAACTAATACAAGTGCTTTTTGTGTTCTACGTTGCATTTGTTTTGAGTTTTCAGCGACAAGCGCGTGTGTTTGTTGTGACCCAGTGAAAGTGAAGCTGCCTGCATTTCGATTTCCATGTCCATGTCCGCGGTAGCAACAACAAAAGCGAAGAGAAAGAAAAGTGAAATTTGAGCAAATCGAATAGCGCATGCTACTCTAGCTAGTCAACAACAAAATCCAAATAATGGAAAATTTAAAAATTAGCGAAAAGCTATTCGAAGATGTGATCTACTATGTGCTCGGCAGCTTGGATGATGAGGTAAATAATACAAAGGGTTTCTCTCTCTCTCGTCTCCACCCCCTTGCTATTGGCTGGACCACGACGAGCTGTACGTTGTACGTGTTTGCTGCCCTGTACGATTTGCATTGTGCGTTAGGTGCATATATATATATGTGTGTGTGTGTGTGAGTGGCGCGTGTACGTTGTGTGCGTGTGTCTGCAGCTGTACTGCATTTATTAGTATGTAATAAAACGTCGAATAATTAGTTAATAACCACAATTGCTTACTTTAGATGTGTTCATAGGTGTGTGTTTATTTGGCAACACAGGGTGTTACGTGGTAAATAAGTAAAAAAAAAAGCGCGCCATAAATGTTGCCGGCAATTTGGCAAATGTATGCTATGCATGTGTGTGTGTGTGCGTGTAGAGATGCGCAATATACATATATTATAATTGTGACGACATAAATCGGTTTGTACATATATCGCTGTCGCTATCACTGTCGCTAGGCAATTATGCTCATCTCTAATATTCGGCTTACGCATAGATTCATATACAATTGTATGCGTGTGTTTTGCTGTTTTTAATCAGCTGAAAAGAGAAAACTTTAATAGGACTCTTTGTTTGATTGTTTTTTTGGATTGACAGGGCGAACGACTGCTGAAGAACGGCGGCGCACAATCGAAACTTTATCTTTCGGACCAAATCACACATTTAATATGCGCCAGCAACTATTCGGAGGAGGAGCTGTCCATGAATCTGGATCTCTACAATGTGATACCCGTCACGGAACAATGGATCTCGCACAGCGCAAAGCTCGGACGCATGGCCGGCACCCGCGCGTTCCATCCCAGCTTGCAGCGTTTCTTACGCGGCATCCGCGTCGCCATCACCAATGTGGTGGCCAGCGATCGACGTCGTCTGTATGCCATGCTCACGTTTCATGGTGCAATTGTCACACACAGTTTTGGGGCAACGAACTCGCATCTGGTATGCGGTGCTGCCACTGGAGGGATCTACAATAAAGCGCTGGCGCTGCCGAAGAATGCCATACAGATTGTGACTCCCGATTGGGTGACAGATTGCCTCAAGTGCAAGGCGTCGCTACCTTGCGAACCGTATCATCCCAGGCTGCTGAAGCCTATCGAAAAGCAGCGCGCACAGAAGCAGCAGCAACAACAGCAACAGAATCTGCAACAGCAGCAACAACAACAACAACAACATCAGCAGCAGCAGCAGCAACAACAGCAGTTGCAGCAGCAATTGGCACAGCAGCAGCAGCAAGTGCAGCAGCAACAGTTGGTGCAGCAATTGCCACAGCAGCAGCAACCGCAGGCAGCTTCCGCTCCACTGTCGGATATTCTGGGTTATGTTGATGACAGCGCGGCCAAGATTGCGAACATAAAGTCGCATCTGCAGGCATCCGCAGAGCGTGCTGCTGCCGAACAGCAACAGCAGCAGCAACAACAACTGCAGCAACAGCAGCAGCAACAACAACAGCAGCAATTGCCACAGCAAGCGCAGCAACAAGTTGTCTTTGTGCGTCCACGTAACCTGCAGCAGCAGCAGCAACAACAAATGCAACAGCAGCAGCAACATGTTCAGCAGGGAGCACCGCAGGCGCCACCTCCACCGCCACCACAGCAACAACAACAGCAAATAATAATACAGCAACAGAAAATTATACCGGCGAATCAATTGCAGCAGCAACAGCAAGTGCAGCAGCAGCAGCAGATTAAGAATATATTGCAGCAGCAACGGCAAATGAAAAATACACAACAGCAGCAGCAACAGCAAATTCAGTTAATGCAACAACAGGATCAACAACAGCAGCAGCAACAACAACAACAACAGCAGCAGCAGCAACAAATTTTGCAGCAACAGCAGCAGCAACCACGGCTGCCAACCACGCCTACCATGTCGCAGCCTCCCTTGCCAACTGGACGACAAACGCCGCGCACGCCGCAGCCATCAACAACACCGCAACCCATGCAATCACCACAGCAGCAACAGCTGCCACAACAACAACAGCAACAGCAATTACCCCAGCAGCAACAGCAGCAATTGCCCTCACAGCAGCAACATCAACAGGTGCCGGTGTCACCGCAAATGCTGCAGCAGCACATATTGCGGCAGCAACACATGCTGCAACAGCAGCAATTGCAACTGCAGCATAACATACAAGCCGGCCAAAGTTTGACACCGCAGCAACAGGCACTTCAGCGACAAATACAGCAGCAGCAACAGCAATTGCTGCAACAACAACAGCAGCTGCAACAGCAAATCCAGCAAATGCAACAACAACAACAGCAGCAGCAGCAACAATTGCCTCAGCAACAACAACAACAGCCGTTGCAGCAACAGCAATCACCGCGGCTCGTGCAGAATCGTTCGCCTGTGATGCCTCCAAATACGCCGTCACCTTCGTTACAACAGCAGCAACATATGCCAGGTAGCAGCAACATGTTGCCACCGCAATCGCCCCGACAATTACAATCGCCAGCACCACAAATGACACCGCCGCCGCCACCCTCACCGCAAAGCGCGCAACAATTGTTGCGCCAGCAGCAACATTTGCAGCAGAGTCGCCAGCAGCAGCAACAACATATGATGGGCTCACCGCAACAGCAGGCGCCGTCAGCTGCCATGATGTCGCCGCAGCAACAGCCATTCCAGCAGCCAGTGCATCAGCAACAACGCATGCAATTGCAACAGCAGCAACAACAACAGTTGGCACAACAGCAGCAACAGAGTCCGCAGCACATTTCGGCGCCACAATCGCCACAAATTTCACAAACGCCGCCCATGACCAACAAGCCGCAGCAACAGCAACAAGCACAACACCAACAACAGACACAACAGCAGCAGCAACAACAGCAATCATTCGTGCAACCAATTGATCCAACAGATCCAGTGCAAGTAGCTCAAGTTTTGAGTCGTTCAACGCTCAGCAGCAATCAGGACTCGCTGATTATGCGTCAGCAACAGATAAAGCAGCAACAACTACAACAGCAGCAGCAACAACAACAGCAGCAGCAGCAACATCAACAAATGCCACCACAACAACATACGCCATCGCCGCGACAATCACCACTACATCAACAGCAACCCACAACGCCAACGCAACAACAACAGGAGAGAGTAAGTACTTTTGATTTAAACATAAGACGCATCTAAACAATTAAAATTCTTTACAGCCACTTCAACAACAGCAACCTACAACGATTCAGCAGCAACTGGTACCTGGTCCACAGCAGCAGCAGCAGTTAGTGGCTGGCCCCCAACAACAGCAAGGGCAGCAGCAAGTCATAACGCAGCGACATGTCATCAACACATCGACAGCACAAGGACAACAAATCATCCAGAGTCACATGATGAACATACAACAGCAGAAGCAGCAACAAATGCTACAATTACAGCAGCAACAACAACAGATAATACCACAACAGCAGCAGCCACAGCAACAACCTCAACAGCAGCAGCAGCTAACACAACAGCAACAGTTGCCACCACAGCAGCTGCAGCAGCAACAGGTGCAGTTTACCCAGCAACAGAATATTGCTCTGGGCACAGGTGGACAAGTGCGGATAATACAGCAGACAATACAGCCACCGCAGCAACCACAGCAGCAGCAACTGATGGGTCAACAGTTTGTACATCAGCAACAACCACAGCAGCAGCAGCAGCAACAAGTGCTTGCACAGCAGCCGCAGCAACATGTAAGCAAAATATTTAATTTCCATAAAAATAAATCTTTAATTTCGTCAATAACTTTTAGCCGCTGCAGCAACAACAGCAACCGCAGCAGCAGCAACAACAACAACAGGCGCCGGCGATGCAGACTAAAAAGTTCATCATCAGTCAGCAGCAATTCAATCAACTCAGCGTGCAGCAACAACAGCAAATTCTCGCTCAAAATCAACAAAATCAGAATGTGTTTATTGTCAACTCGACAAATATATCACAGCAGCAGCAGCAACAACAGCAACAGTTGGTGCAACAACGACAAATGCTGCAGCAGCAGCAACAACAGCAGCAGCAGCAACAACAATTGCAGCCCAATCAAATGATGCTGCAGCCACAGCAACAATCACCGCAACAACAACAGCAGGCACCACAGCAAATACAGCAGCAACTGCTAACGCAGCAGCAGCAACAACAACGTTTGCAAATGCAGCAACAACAACAACCACAGCAGCAGCAAATTGTGATAAATCAGCAAGTGATCAGTGATCCGCAGCGATTGCAATATCTGCAACAGCAGCAATTGTTGCAGCAGAAGCAACAACAACAACAGCAACTTGTGGGTTCTCCACAGCAGCAGCAGCAAATACTTATACAGCAGCAGCAGACGTTGCCACAACAGCAGCAGCCACCACAGCAAATCATGCAACAAGTGCTGATCAAGCAACAACAATTGACGCAACGGACGCCGCCGCCGCAATCCCCACAGCAACAGCAACAACAGCTGATGTTGCAGCAGCAATCACCGCAACATCACACACAGCTACAGCAGCAACCGCACTGGTCGCCGCAGAGCCCAGTGACCAACCAATTAGCGCCTGCAACGCCGGGCACGCCCACTACCAGCATGGGCATGCCATCGCCGCTGCCGGGCACGCCAACAACACCGCAACAACAGCAGCAGGCGCCGCCACAATTTGCACCACGCGGCATGCGACCACAGACGCCTTGGCCTGCACAAAAGCAGCAGCAACAATCGCCACAAGCTCAGCAGCCACAACAACAACAGCAGCAGCAGCAAACACAGCAGCTGGTGTTGCCGCCACCACAGCAACCACAACAGCAGCAGCGACAACTTATCCATCTGGACGAAAAGACGCATGCTCACTTCATGTCGCTGGATGGCCAAAAGCGTGCCGAGTACATATCGAAGTTGAATCAAACCACGCCGCGAGTTATGCTCCGCCAGCAGGTCGCCTATCAGCCTCGTCCTGGTGCGCCAGGAGGCGTTGTAGCCACACGTGCACCCGGCCCAGGACCGGTGCCCGGACCCGGCACGCCGCACATCATTGTGCAGAGCCAGATGCCAGCGGGCTTGACGCAGCACGAGCAGATGATTTGGCTGCAGCAGCAGGGCACACGTCAGGTTGTTGTACGTGCCGGCGGAGCACCTGGACTTACGCCAATTGCGCAGCAACAACAGCAACCAGGCGCGGCACCGCAGCAGCTGCCACAGCAACAACAACAGCAGCAGCAACAGCAACAATTTGATCCCAATCAGCAAATGTTGCTGCAGCGACAGCAGCTGCGTGTGCAGCAGATACCAATGCAACAGGCGGTGCAGCCAGGGCAGCTGGGCAAGCAGACGGTGCAGTTGATAACGGGACCAAATGGTCAGCTCATAGAGCAGCAGACAATTGTGCAGCAGCCACAGCAACAACAGCAGCAAGCTCCCACACCGGGCACGCCCACCACGCCAGGAACAGCGGTGGTTGTGGGCGGCGCCAATGGCGGCAACATTATGACGCAAACACTGGTGATGTCGACAGCAGGTAAGCAAAAGCGTTTTAAATCTAAAGCAGGGATGATTAAAAAATTTTAAAGACGATTTTCTTTAATAGCAAGAAATCAATTTTATTTCGCGTTTACATTTACATTAAAGAAAGATTTCACTTCGACTTTCATGTTGCTCTAGAAAATGAACTTATGCTTGATTGTCTTACAGCGCCCGATGGACAGCAGCAGCAGCAGCAAACGCCACAACAGATGAACCTAAAGACCAAGACGGCGCTGGCCAACATGCTGAGCAATCGACTCGGCAACAACGGTGCACAAGTAACACCGCAGCAGCAACAGCAACTGATTGCCATGGGCGATGCACAGCAGCAGCAACAACAACAAATAGTGCAACAAGTGGTGGTAACGGGACCACAGCAGCAGCAACAGCAGCAGTTATTGCTACAGCAGCAACAACAGCAATTGGTGGCACAGCAACAACAGCTGCCCAATGCACCGCAGCAACATGTGGAGCCGCCTTCGGCAGCTGGCGCGCTGCGCATGATGGGACAACAACACAATGCTGCAGTGGGCGTGGCAGGACCACCGCGAACCCAACAAGAACTTCTGCTGCTGCAGCAACAGCAGCAACAACAACAACAGCAGCAGCAAATGCTACAGCCGCAGCAAATGCGACGCGTTGTCGGCGTGCCGCAGCAGCAACAACAGATGCCACAGCAACACCTGGTGCAACAGCAGATTGTGGTGGCCCCACCGCCGCCCAACGTGCAGCAGCAGCAACAGATGCAAGTGGGCGGCATGCCCGTGCAAGTGGCTGGTCCGCCACACGCCTACATCGCTCGTACGGGCCAGCCGCCGATTCCCATGCCACCGCGACCGCAATTCTACGGCCACAATCCGAACCTGAAGCTGCCGTCTGACTTGTTCTTGGTCGGCTGCACGTTCTTCATTGTGGAGTACGACGAAACGGATAGCGATGAGCTGCCCATTTGGCTGGACACCATTCGGCAGTTCGGCGGCGACATTGAGCGTGTCTATTGCCCGCGTGTGACGCACGTCATCTGTCGCACCCAGCGACACGGGATGGTGATGCAGGCGCTGCGCGATGCCAAGCGTTGTGTGACCGCCTATTGGCTGAGCGACATTTGCCTGAAGCGTCAATTGATGCCACCGTGGCAGCCGCTGCATTTGCCGTTCCCCAGTCAGTTTGGCTATCGCAAGCCGCTGGAACGTTACATCATCACCTCGGAGGGCTTTGAGGGTGAGGAAGTGGTGCGTTTGCAGCAAATGGCCGAGGAATGCGGAGCCATTTACACCTCGTATCTGTCCAAGGTGAACACGCTGGTGGTGTGCAAACAGCTCGAGGGCAACAAGTTCAATGCGGCCAAAGAGTGGAACATACCCATGGTGAATGCGCTCTGGCTGAGCGATGTCTGCATTGGCAATCTGAGCGGACTGACGCAGTACGACAATCCCAAGTATCAACAGTACAATCTGGTCGCACCTTTCCGTATTGAGTGTAATCTGGTGGCGCATCTGCTGAGTGAGTAACTAAACAAGGCCACATCTGTTGACAACATTACTTAATTGTGCATTTCCTTAGCTGCGTGGAAGGCGCCCATAAATCTGACGCAGGAGGCGCATGAGCGCGTCAAGAGGCATCTCAGCGATCCGTTCGCCAATGAGCAGAAGCTGAAGCGACAGAAGATGAGCGTCTATCAGGAGCATCTGCCGGAGCAAATTGTGTGCCTTGAGTATCCGCAGAGCACGAAGCCGCCGAAGGTCATCTTCTCGCAGGTTGCCGACGCGGAGTCCCTCAAAAGAGCAGTCATGTAAGCACAATAACAAGTTAATTTAAAAATGCAACTCAATTCATTTGTCCGCGCTTTATTTTGTAGACTGCTAGGAGGTATTGTGGTGGACAGTCCAACGGACGCGACGCATTTGGTCATGACGCGCGAGAGTCGCACTTGCAAGCTAATCCAGGCCTGTTGCCATGTCGACTATGTGCTCAAGTCCAGCTGGCTGGTGGACAGCGCCAAGGCGGGCAAGTTTGTGGCCCCCGATGACTATCGCATCCAGCACATTCCCGTGGATGAGAATCTGCAATTCGATCTGGACACGGTGTTGTGTGCACCAACGCGTTCTACATTGTTCGCCGGCAAATGTTTCTTTGTGACGCCGGATGTGTTTCCAGCCCGGGAGGAAATCATACGCATGATTGAATCGTCTGGGGGTAAGGTGGAGCTGAAGCGACGCACCGGTGCCGCTGTTGCGGAGGCGCATGTTCAGGCCCCCCACTCGTACATCATTGTCACCTGCCCGACCGATATGCACTTGTGTGCTGATCTCACGCGACATGGCAATCCCAAGTGTCACATTGTGTCCACGGAGTTTGTGATGAGCTCCATACTGCGGCAACAGTTGGAAATCGAACCCAATCTGATACCCTACCTCTACAATAACAACGTTTCCAACAGCAGTGGCGGCATCAACAACCTCAACAACAGCAGCAGCAGCAACTTGAACAGCATGAACAACAAATCCTAGCGACAAGCCAGCTCCATGGCGCTGAGAGTCTAAGAATTTTTGCAATTGTTACGAAGTGGGTGGAGGAGGAGGAGGAAGAGTAAAAATAGGATCAGGAGGCAACTGTGCGCTGTGAATGCAACTCTAGTCCACAGTAATGGCAGCAGCTGATCCATTAATCAGTTGGCGCATGAGAAATCGGATTGGATCAAACACCACATATTACAACTATTTAATAAGCACATCTTATACACACACCCCCACACATACACATAGTATGTACAGAGAGTAGTTTATACTTAGAAATATATATAAACATATATTTTTGTAAGCCCCTTATCGCCTAGATCTATAGTCATATACTATACGTATATAGCTTAGCTTAGTATATATTGCATTAGAGAGTATACGAAACGTTTCACAGAAATTTCAATTTCAATTTGCTGGCTATTAGAAATGTAAGAAGTTTTTCAACATTGGATTTAGTCAATCTAGATCTAGGTCTAGGTCTAACCCATAACCCCATGTCCCATGTTTACACCAACCCCACCCTCTCCCAATTTAATTAGCTAGGGTTTTGTCATAATTATAGCAATAAAATGTATGTTAATAATAAATATTTGCATTTGACTTCATTTGGGATTAATTTTTGACAAGCTGATTAAAATAATATAACTTACGTTAGTTGCACTTAACGGCCACACTGATCGCAACCAAATTAACTTATCGGCATATTTATCTTGTTTAATGTTCATCGTAAAAACTTGTAAAGCAAGCAAGAAATAATTCGGGGGTTTCTTTTAAGATCCTTTCTATTTGGCATTTCTCAATTGAAGCCATTAAGTGAGATATGACTAATAAGAAATAATTTGTCAACCAAATTATTTAAAGTTTTATATGTATTATATTTTTCTTAAGAATTTAATTAACTTTTCTCTCCTTTCTTTGAACCACAGTATAAATAATTCAGTTGTCTCTATGATTGAAGATAACTGGCAAACTTGATGCAATAGAACTCAAGTTTTTAGGATAACTGCCAAATTTTGTGTGGTAAAGTAGGTGAGGCAATTAATCAAATTATGCTGTACTACCATATAAAGTATGCTATTCTTTGATTACTACTTTTCCTAATAGCTTAATTTCCCTCTCAGCCTTCTTCCATTGCCACAAAAAAGCACCTCTTATAGAATACTTAACCATGATTAGCATTTGGAATGCCCTTTATTACAGACACAAATTACATTAAGCTTAAGAGCTATTATTTGTTGTTGTACATTGAGGCTATGGCGGGATCTTCGGTCTCATAAATGATGAGCACGTCGCGAAACTTGTCGAGCAACTGTAGCAACTGCGACCGTCGCAGATTCTCAAAGTACATGATCTCCTCGAGATGATGCTCGCTCTTGAAGTATCCCATCTGATAAAGCTTCACCAGCAGTGACAAATCATCCACATTCAGGGAGGCGGGAATGCGGCGTATGGCGGCACGATCGGCATCATTGAACACCTGCAGCAGCTCCTTCAACTTCTGCTCATCCTCCATGGAGTCCAGGCTATCGCAGTTGTCGGTGCTCAGCGATGCCGTCATGCTAAAGTTCGACTTGTGGCTACTTGACGGCTGCACTGCAATGTTATCCGAGGCCAGCGAGTCGTGATCCTCCACCATCGGACGCCTGTTGGCATTGACGGGCATCGGCAAAGGTTGGCTGGACATGCTCAAGATGGAGCCACCGTGCAGTGGATCCTCGTCCCGCTCCTCCTCTGTCAGATTGTCACAGCTGCCGGGCATGTGGGTTTGATTGCATGAGGCTGAGTCGCCAAACTCATCATCATCGCTGGGCATAAACTGCACGTAGGTGTGCAGTTGCATGAGCAGATGATGCTGCAGCATCCACAACACCATTTGGGCCAGAATGCCCTGACGAGCCGGCTGCTGCAGCGGCGTCGTCAAGTGTCCAATCGATGTGGGCAACGAGAAGTCCGAAATGACCTCAAACAGCGACATGCCCGCAAAGCGCGTGGAGAACTTCTCCACCAGATGCGACTTAGTGTGAAGCGGTGCATCTGGTGCAATCACATAGACATTTGTCTCGCAGAGTGGATAGATGATGGTGGCCTTGGCCCAGTAAACTAGATGCGAGACCAACTTGTAGACATGCTCAATGCTCAGATCCGCATTTGAGGCCATGCTCTGGAGACTGATGAGCGGATTATACGCATCCACCAGTTGCCACAACATGCGTGCCCCCGTTGGTGGCACACAGTCCAACAGCTCGGCAAAGTCTACAAGTAGCAACATTCCATGATATGGCTTCAGTGCGCGGAGACAACGATCGATTGTTTCCGGATCCACCATGCTGCCCTTCTTATGCAGCTGATGTGCCTTCGCGGGCAGACAAAAGGTCAGCGTTAAATTCGAGTTCAGAGTGGTGCTCAGCAATCCCGTGGTACACAAATCATTGCAGATTGACTTAAGAGCTTTAGCCAAGCTGCAACGTTCTGCGATCAGCTCAAAGGTGCGTTCCAGCGGCTGTTGTTGCTGTTCGTCATGGGTGCGCGCCATGTACGCCGTTTGTTCCGTTAGATAGCCACTGCGTTGTTCCTCAAATTTGAGTGCCAGTCCCAGGCGCTTGCTTAACTCGTGGTAGCATTTGACAATAGAGTAACTTGCCTGCGCATGCAGAGCAAACACAATGTTAATCAACATTTGTTGCTTCTTTGCCACAGTGACAGCCATGCTGCTGCTAGCTGCATTGCTACCAGACGTTGTGGATTGATTGGACGCGGAATTGGATGTCACAGCAGGCACCACGCTGATCAAAGTAGGATGACTGACGAAGCGCACATCGTTTAGTTTGAGCTCGAATTTCTGGTTGCATAGTTGCGGCTTGACTGCAAACAAAGCAGACAACACATCGTCTGCAAAGCCCTGCAGCTGTCCCTGTCCCTGACCTTGAGCTTGGGTCGGATGTTGATGCGTGGGCGTTTGCAGCAGGTCATCAGTGCTTGCGACTGCGAAGGGATTGCGCTTTTTGTTCGGTTGCTCTTCATGCGGCTCTTCCAATTTAAGCGTTTGGCCGAGGGTTTGGTATGGATAGCGATACAGCAGACGATCGCCTTTGCTGTCGAAATAGACAAGTATCACGGCCAGCGGATTTACCTCCATTGCAGCATTATTTATTTATTATTTCTGTTGCTATCAGCTGTTTATCACTAGGGCGACGGCAAGTTATCGATAATATAGTAAACAGCTCTGCATTGGGGAATTCGCCGCATCGTCAACTTAACAGCGTAACAGTGCGTTAGCATTAACATACAAATAAATTCGGCAACAACCACCGTTTCACTTGGTATTAATACATAGAATATACTTTAAAAACTAATAACCTACTCTTAGTTGCAATATAAATATTATTCAAGATTTGTAATGAAACTGAAAAACACACACTTCGGTACACAATTGTTTTGCAAAATACAAATCTACCTTACGAAGTGTAACCAGTTAATAATTATGCCAGTGATATAACTCGGTATATTTTGCGTACATTAAATAGTACATTTTGAGGAGCCAACTGCGGCCACCCTGATTCTGCGCTTTCAAGAAGAAGAATCGGAGTAACGCGGAGTGTGAAACGCGTTTATCAGTGTAAAGTCAACAAATAAATTAGGAAAAATAGATTTCGGGCACTGTGCTCAAGTGCAGTTATCACAACACAATAAAATGTAATGGTGAAACGTGTTAGTTATTGCTTAAAATGTAGTTTTAAAATTTGTCTTATTAGCGTGTGTTGGTAAAGAGGAAAAACACATAGGACGTGAAAGGTACAATGCGTGCAAAGCGTAAGTGTAAGCGAGATGCCATTAAAGTGTTGTAGCACAGCGGTCTACATACATACATTGTATATTTGAAAGCGTGTGTTTGTGTGTTGAACACGAAGCGAGGTACAAAATGTAATGAAGAATTATACAAATTGTAGTTATATTTTTGTCGTGTGCAAGTGTTGATTCTATCTTTCACTTAAATGTGTGCAAAGCCAAACGTCTACTTACATATGGTCTATCAAAAATTATTCATATACACAAATATGTGTATGCAATTAGACAGTTTGCTTGCCCATATATGTATATCTTTTTTTCGTGTATGTTTACCACCCAGAAACGTGTATTATTTCATAGTCAAAATATATTAAATTTTGTGTATATGAGCGAGCGGCAATATCCGTGTATAGATTTTATATGTATATACATAGGTGCATACATACATACATTCATATATTTTGCTGGCGCCGTTGTACATGCATGCATATATCTTCTGTATGTCTGTATGTATCAGCGAACGAACAGACAGAAAGACAAAACGATTGTACGTACAGCACTATAAAGTACACAGCGGAATGATGGCAGGCGCAGTAGTAATAGTCTAAAGAAAGACGAAGTAGAAGAAGCAGAGCAGCAGCGCGAACAAAATAAAATAGCCGATAATATGTAGGATTTGTGCTAGTTGGCATGCCTATGCCCGTAAGCCAAAACGGCCACACTATATTGTGGCTCTCGCTCACTAGGTGATACAAGTGCGCGCGCAGCACAACTCTGTATGTTCATCTCGCTCTTACACACGCTATATAGTAGGTTTTGTGCGCACTTTTCGTCGTTGTGTTTCTTATGCCATACGTATTAATAATAAAATTGATTAATCAAAGTGTAAACGTTTATTTTAGCAGGAAGCAAACAGTAAAACAACATCGCGTTCCACAACCACAATTCCTTTAATCCCAATTACAGTGTGTGCGAATTTAATTTGTGATTATGTGAAAAAAAAACCCAAAATATAAAAATAAAAATATATATTCAAAACATAATTTTGTGCCGAAAAAAAACAAAAGCAAAGCGGTAAACTTAATTCAACAGCTTGCCATTTTAAATCGTGTTGTGCATAATGAAGTAAAAATACAAATTATTCGCGGTGAGTACATATTAAACTGCTAAACAAAACAAACTCGACGCGCGCGCAAATCGTGTTCCAACAATGTCGAGAATTACGTGCATGATTTGAATATGTCTCCTTTCGCCCAATTGAATCCAGAAAATACTGTTAAGGACTAAAATTGTTGGTTTGACTATGGATGCACATTTTGTGAAATTAAATGATGTTAATTAAATTGCTATTGTCAATTTTTGAGTTTTTTTTCGCACAGTGGGTCGCCATATTTAATTTCGTACTTTTCCCTATACGTTCTATACTGTGCTCACTCGCACTTACAGCTATGGCATATATCTTGCGCGTTCGTTTGTTTTGCTTGCGATTTTCTTTTGTGCAACGTGAAGTTAGTTGTGCGTAATTGAGCAGCGTAGAGTTGCCACCTATTTACAAAATACACGTAAAATGTGTATTTATGTTTTATGTTTCATTTGTGCTTAATGTTTAGGCTAATGTTTGAATAAATGTTCTGTAAAAGCACTGTGTAGTATAACAAATTTGTTAAGGTGCTTAAGTGCATACATTTTTGTATGTATAATTAACTAAAACCTATAACCACTGCATGTGTGATTGCGTGGTTTATTGTTTTGACATGCGCAATAAGCGGAAAATAAATTGAATTAACCTAGAGGATTTGTAAATTAACTCGGCATTTGTTGTGAACTATTTGTTGCTAAAGTTATTGTTACGGTCGCCATGTTGGAATTGCGTTTTATAAATTTTACGTGATGTTAGAACGGCACCGCAGTAATTTAGATTTTTCTATATTCTCTGGTTTTTTCGAATTCTGCTGTACTCTCCAATCGTGTGTTATGTTTTCGTCAAACGTTTTACTACCTAGTCTGGCTGTTTACACGCTTGTACGCCGTGAAGTTGGTTGCTGCTGTAGGTTGGCTGGTTTGTGTGCTCATCTATTTGTCTCTTTTCAACACATCTCCCATTTCAATTGTGGGCCTGTGCTGTGCTTCTCTTTACGCATACGTGATTTTTTGCCTCGCCTGCCCTGTACAATTTTCGCCACTTTCTGTGGTATGGGCAAAAATGAAAGCAAAAGTTGATGAACAAGTTTTTAGTATATATATATGCATATATATTCCCTGGACCCATACATAATGGACACTGGCAATTACAGATGCAAAAAGGCATTCAAGGGATAATTCAAGGGTTGTCACTATTTGCCGCTAATACTCCCCCGCCAAAAATATGCATGTGTACCCCTGTTCGATGAATCTGTTCTCATACATTCTACGCGCATACGAACTTGCAATTACACATGCATGCATATGTACATATGTATGTATTGGTTTGCTATAATGCGAGAAATTTCTTTAGCTTTTCAGATACATATAGTAAACATCTATAAGTGTACTACTGAATTATATAGTCAATTGGAAATAGTTATAATCTTCTCATTAGTATGCATTTCAGTAGAACTTCAGTTGAAAACAGATTAGAAAACGATAGTCTGTCCAAAGTTTATCCAACTATGGAAAAATAAAACGTCAGTCACTTAAAAAACTATGAAAACAGAGAGGCAAACAAGCGTATAAAATGCGCGCAACAACAAAAAAATAAGACGCAATTAGTTGACACTAGAGCTGGCTGGCATCATCATCAACAAACCAAACTAAACCAAAAACCATATGTAAAACACAATCAGATAGAGTACAGCATTGAAATGTAGGTGTGGGTATATCAAAGTATGGATGTACACACATTTGCACATATGTATACGTATATGTGGGTGTGGGGCTGTCCCTGATCTGGTGTGTCAGTGTGTATGTAAGACAGGCGATGGCAATTGCATTAACTTTTCTACTCGCGTAGTTGTAAATGCCATTGAATATGTAACGAATGTGAATAGTCGATAGTTTGGCATTGATATCGATCGTTGGCACCGATTAGATTTGCTGTTGAATTTGGAATTTATGAGGAGGAAGCTTTGCTTGTTGACCTGACAACTACACTGACGAGCAAAACTGTAACACGAGTTCGTTGTTGCAACTTCAAAGGTCTGTAACTTTTTTTCTAATGCACGGAATTTAAAAATCTTAGTCTTGCTTTATTGGTTATATCATTTACTATTATTAAGCAAAATTTAAAGCCATTTGTTATCAGTTAAAGAAAATGACACGCCAAACTGTAAAAAAAGTCAAATGTTACAGTTTTGCACTCTGGTTGTTTTTTCAACAAATATTTTTATTAATGATTTTTTAATAATGAGTCCACATCCCCTTGGACTTTCCAACTCTTCTATGCGATCGGGCATACTTTGGGTATACTGTTGTACCATTTCCGGGGGAATAGCATTCCATACGTCCTGTGTCCGTTCCCACAACTCCTTCATTCCACTTTGAGGAACTGCATATTTCGCCAGCTGCGATTTCACGTGATTTCACAAGTTCTCAATCGGATTCATATCATGAGATAGTGGTGGCCACTTCATAAATTGAAATTTCTGTTTTGAAATCCAATTTTTAACTAATATGGACTTGTGCTTTGGATCGTTGTCCTGCTGAAAAACGCATTTTTCGACAGAAAGACCCATATTCCCAATAACTTTCGGAAGATTTTCTTGCGATATTGCTAGATATTGCTCCTTTCGCATAAATCCATCGATTAGCACCAAGAGACCAACTCCATTTGAGTGAATGCACCCCCAAACCATGATGGAACCGCCACCGTGCTTGACGGTTTGTCGCACATTCCTTGGTGACTGGATCGTAGGATCTCTAGTCCAATACCAGGAGCGTCCATCTGACTCGAACCGATTAATTTTGGTTTCATCCGACCATATAACCTTGGAGACACAAATAATTTTGGATTTTTTTGGTTTTTTAGACATTGGTAGCAATGACTTACAGTATCCCAATCTGCTAATGCCCAATTTGTGTATGTTGCGGCAAAGTTCTGACGCAGCATTATGTGTCTTTTTGTAGGAAATGGTTTTTTTTTCATTTCTTTAGCTTTTAGACCCAATTTGTTGAGACTACGGCGAACTGTCCAAGCACTGGCATTCAAATTAAGCATTGACGCCGCTTTTATTGGTGTGATATCAGGATTGCCTGTTACCAAGTTAGCGACGTGGCGTGTGTCACGTTCACTCAAAACTCTAGGTGGGCCTCCTGGATTTATTGGACAGTTTCCTAGACTGTATTTTTTTAGTCGGTGCACAGTCATATGGCTAACACTGAATTTTTAAGCCATTTTTCGGACAAATTCACCAGCTTCTAGTAAATCAAGAATGATCTTATTTTTTTTCACTAGCCATTACAAATTTAATTACCATTAGGCTTTAAAATATCAAAACTCAGCGAGTAAAATGTAATCAAATAAACATTAACGGTTAACTTAGCTTTAGAGTTAAAAACCAAAGTTTTGCCATTGTGAGTGCAAAACTGTAACATTTGACTTTTTTTACAGTTTGGCGTGTCATTTTCTTTAACTGATAACAAATGGCTTTAAATTTTGCTTAATAATAGTAAAGGATATAACCAATAAAACAAGACTAAGATTTTTAAAATCCGTGCATTAGAAAAAAAGTTACAGACCTTTGAAGTTGCAACATCGAACTCGTGTTACAGTTTTGCTCGTCAGTGTATGTACACATATTGCAATTCCAACATTTGTGAGTTTTTGTCTCTTTCGAACCTAACGTAAATCTTAACGAAAGCACGGCGGCGACCAGTCGCCATGTTGTATGATTGTTGTTTTGCTTGCGGTAAGTTTCAATGTGCAGTCAAACATGCTCTTTCACTCTTGCAAGTTTGCTAACTAATACACACGCACACACACAGGAACGCACATTTGCGAAGTGTGTGTGTAAATTTGTTTATGGCGCGCATTTTAGACGTCAGTTGGTTGCGGTAGGGTTTAAACTTTCAAGCTTTTGCATTCACAGTTGTTTGTTGTATGTTTACTCTTTGTTGTGTATTTCACCTTTCTGGTATTTATACCTACAAATGTGAAAATGTGTGTTTGTGTGTGTGAAGTCGACACGCATACAATTGCAATGTGCCTATTTTATCTGCATCTTGTGCTTTTTTAGATGCTTGTTTATAAATTAAAGTATGTCGTAGTCGTTTTCGTCAACTTAGTAAATACACACACACAAATAAAATCAATCTGCAGCACCTAAATTGTTGTTGCTTCTCTGTAATCTTGGGGCTGGGCGAGGAGCTTTGTTTGTGCTTGTCGTTTCTATTGAGAAACAACATCAAACGGAAATAAATTATATACACACATTTGTGCGTGTGTGTCAGGCCACACGCACAATTACACAATTCTCTCCCATCATTGGCAGCGAGAAGCATGTAGTATATATAAATAGGAATAAAAAGCATATAAAAAATAAAAATACATGCATAAGTCATTTTTCTGCATCTCGGGCTTGCTATCTTCACACATGTTCTTATTGGAAATGCGATGGGGAATAACAAAAGTTGACAAACAGACACACATGCATTTCGTTGATGTCCATGTGTAAGAGTGCAATAGATAGTATTACATAACATTATGGATATGCGGCTGTGTATCCAGCTTCTGTTATACAAATTAGCTGTTATAATTATGTACATTGTAAATGTTGAAGTATGCGGCTAATTTCAACAAGGTATTTACACAAATACACATTAACATTTGCATGCATATGTATGTGTATCGACATGCAGTAATACTTGATGATGGGGGGAGGTTACATAAGCCCATTGACTGTGCAATTAGCAATTCGCAATTCTGTGAAATTGTGCGCGCTGTTGTTGCTGTGGCTGCCCGCTGCTGCTGCTTTTGCTGTTTCTTCCTTTGCAATTCAAATTGATTGCTAAGTAAAAGCGAATAAAAGCTAGCAACAACAAACACACGAATAGCACTCAATTGAATGTAAATGCGGCGACTGCAACGTTGGCTGCGGTCTGTGCCCTATTTCAATTAGAAATGATATTTCGTATAGTCGCAAAACGCTGCTGCCAGCGCCTGTACTTAGAACCGTTGAGAGAGCCAAGTACAACAATAGCAGCAACAACTACAACTGGTAATAGATACTAAAAACAGCAGCAGTAGCAACAACAACAACAATGCGCGATGTCGTCGACTGCAATGAATGCCGCGCCGGATGCCAAGGCAAAATTAGTGCATTCACTTTTTGCTTTGGCTTTGGCAACGACCAAAAGCCACACAAACACACATACGCAAATATATACACATACAATCCCAAATGTAGTTGTATCTTGTAAATACGAATGATGAGGTGTAAAGCGACTGCGCAAGAGAAATAATTTAGAAACTAAAAACAAAAGAAGATGCGATAAATGCCGGATGATCGAGCTACAGTTGAAAAACAAATAAATATCTATGAATAACTCTTATATGGCATCAAATGATAGTAATGCAATATATATTTCATCAAGAGATGCTTTGGAATTTATTAAGTTTGTCTTTGTGCAAGGCTTTTTTGCTTGACATGATTAGCGTCGCTCACAAAAATGATGAGTGGCCAAAGCTCAAACACAGGAGGAGAGAACAGGTTTTCTTGTGTCTTAACGCAAAAATGCACAAGTGCTTGGGCACACACATACCACACACACATGTACACTAACGCGAAACGCACACAAATACAAATGTAAACAATGCAAGTTCATAACGTATCACTTGGTATATGTAGTTGTAGTTGCCGCTGTTGTCTCTCTATTAACGAGTTAGCAGCTACTTACTTCAAGAGTGTGTTCGCAGCAAGTGCAGCTGCGAATGGCATACAAAAAGAGCACTAGAAAAATACACAAATACTCTCTCGCTCACACACAAAGAAGAGACAAGCAACAACAATTTTGATGCGCATGCGTTTCGTTTTGTTCATTTGCTTTGGATTACATAAGAGCGCCAACTAAATTGGCGGTTGGCAACACTGTACGATAAATTATCAACCACTAATCGATAAACGATAACGATTCCCGTCGATGAAAAATTGATTTTTTCATTTATTATCAACTTTTGAAAAATATCTAATGTAATGTTCTTTTCTTCTTGCAGCCAAATGGAACATACAACGAAACCTCGTTCGGTGAGCTAAGAATAAATTGATGTAGTTCCGTTGTTGCTGGATAACAACAACGATAAGAACAAGATCAACATTAATATCAAAACAACGATACTTTCGACTACACAAAACAATAACAACGAGAGATTCAGAAGACGAAAGCAGCAACAAAAGAAGAAGGCGCGCCAGAACGGAAGCGCCGACTCAATAGAGAGAAGGAAGCTGAATAAAAAAATACGCGGCGTTATGTTTGTAATGGCTAACAATGTAATGTGGCACAGTGTTGGAAATCGTATTTGCAATTTGAATGCGCGCCGCCCACAATTAGCAGCCGCCGCCAGCAGCGGTCAGGCAAACGCCAACGACGAGGAAAGCATTTCTGGTTATGCCTTAGGCCCCCAAAGGTTTGGGGGCACCATCACGTATAGAGGCAGAAGTAATCGCACTTGCAGCAACCGCAGCAGCTTTATAGCGCGGCAGAAGTCACAAACATATTTCAAACAAAACAAACAACAATCGCAACTGCAGCAGCAACGGCGACAACAGCAACATCAGGGGCAAAGGCTTCTTGTGAATGAGATGTCTAGTGAAGTAGTATTAGTGTTGTGAAATGACAAAAAGCAAAACCCAGAAGCAGCTAAAAGCAGAAGAAGAGCAACATAAACTTAGCACCAGTTAAAAGCAGAGCCCCCCCGCCCCTTTCTAAAACTAAAAAAAATACAAAAACATAACAATTTAATTTCGAAAGCGATATATAAATACATTCACATAATATAATTATAATAATTACTATTATTTTTGTGAGCAATTTATAAATTGATATAAGCAACATCAACAAGAACAGCATCAGTAATAACAATGCCCATGTCCACGCACGACACGGTCTTTGTGGAACCTGTCGCCAGCAGCGGCAGCAGCAGCAACACCAACAACAGTACTGGCAACAGCCGCATTGCCATCGGTGGCCCACAGCAGCAGCAACCGCACCAACCACACATCGTTATCGATGGCAGCAATTTGTCAACCCAGGCGCAGCTGAAGCGCATAATGCAGCGGCGCATGTCCATTCAAGCGCAACCAGCGCCAAAATATGCGGTACGTGCCACAGCAGCAGCGCAGCAGCAGACGCCACAGCAACAGCAACAGCATGAGTTGCTGAATCCGCAAATCTACAAGATTGTTACCACCGATGGCAGCACGAGTAATGTCATCATTGATGCCTCCTCGTCGGCACCGCCGCACAACTCTAAGCTGTTGCTCAGTAATCTCACCGTGCTCTCCAAACAGGCACCGCCAATATCCTCCTCCCAGACACAGCAACAGCAGCAGCAGCTTAACTATCTCAGCGCAAAGAACTTGCCGTATGTGACGGCAACGCCAGCAATCAAACAGCAGCAAAAATTTGGCAGCATTAGCGCCTATAAAGCGTCAGGAGGTGGAGTTGCAACGGCAAAGCAGCTGCAAGGCTATGCTCAAGCCCCACAGCAACAGACAGCAGCAAATGCAACAACGACGCCGCTAATGCAAAAGGTGACACTTGGCTCGCGAGTTGTGACGCGTTTGCAATCGTATGTGCCGCCCCAGCAGCAGCACCAACAACAACAGCAACAGACGCCGCAGATAATTGTGCAACCAGCAACGGCCACGCAACAAAAATATGTCAACGCGGCTGCTATCAATCGACCGGCGATAACGACAACAACTGGCGGAACAGCTGCAGCGCTGCTCAAGAAGACTAATCAGAAGATAACGGTTAAAAGCGTGGGCAATATGCTGCAGCAGCAGCAACAACAACAACAGCAGCAGCAGCAGCTTAAAGCTTTTATCTCCGCCCAGCAGCCGACCCACAAAGCTGGCGTTAAAACGAAATTTGTTAAGCAATACAACGCAACGACAGCGCTGTCGATTGCCGCGGTGCCTCAGCAGCAACAGAACGTTTACGCCAAGCAACAGCAACAACAATTGACGACCAGCAAGGTTGGAAAACTGACGGCAGGCAGCAGCATCAACAACAGCAAGTATGTGGTGCAGCAGCAACCGTTGCAACAACTGGCTGCTAATTTGCCGCAGGGCACACAGTTGCAGCAGAAGACAACGGCGACAACTGGTGGCGGCTATATGCTACAGCAGTCGACGCCGGGGGCCATTAAGTTTGTCAACTCTCATGGCACTGTCATACAGCAACATCAGCCCCAAATTCAGGCGGCACAAACCAAACGAATACACTACAACAGTACCAGCAGCAGTGATAGTAGCAGCGATCATCATCAGCAGCAGCAGCAATCCTCGCTGATCACCGACGATGTGATGATTGTGAATGGCACTCAGATGACGGATGAGTTGTCGGCGCGCATACTACAGAGCATGGCGCAAAAGTCGTTCAGTCAGCAGCAACAGCGGTATCAGCAACAGACAACACCGACAACACCAACAGCAGCAGTAACCACAACCAATATGCCACCGCCGCAACCAACAGCAGCAACACCCACGCAAATTGTTTATGGCAACAGCAGCAGCAATAGTGTAACTGCAGCAACCTCGGGCAATTTGCTACTGACACATTTTCAAGGTGCAGCTGCAATCTCGCCGAGTTCCTCAGCGTCAACAGTAGCTTCGTCAGCGCCATCGGCAACGTCATCATCGTCATATCTAACTGTAAGCACCTCCAGCACGCCTTCGGTGAGCATATCTTCGCATGGATTCGCCAGCGGTAGTGCGGCGATGTCCTCGTATATGTCGGCAACGGCGGCACGCCGGCAATCGGTCAGTGCGCCGAGCAGTCGAGCCGCGTCGCTGGAACGCAAGCAACAACATGAGGCTGTGGTGGCCGCTGCCAATCGCAAGCAGTCATCCAATGTGGTCGAGTATTATAAGCACAGGTAAGCTAATCGTAAAAAATGATTCAGTTTATCCGTAGTATTTAAAGATGTGACACTTACTATCGATACATGCGACTACTATCGATAGTTTTCAACAATTTAGTCCATCGTCAAATTGTTGAATTTATTTATGAAATGCATTTTCTAGCCAAGTAGGTTTTGCAAAACAAGTCAGTTTGTCATAGTTATTTAATTGTCAAGTGGACTAGTATTTAAAAACAAAATCAAGAGATCCAATTGTTTCGATGTGAAAAGTTGGCCTGAGTTTCCGGGCTTCATGCAGCTTGGACTGTAACTGCCAACAGAATAAATAGTAAAATACAGATTACAAATCAAAAGCAAATATTATCGAAGAAAAACTAATATTGGGAATTTTTCTTGCAGCCTGAACCACAGCAATAGCACAAGCAATTTAAGCAGCCTGCGTGGAAGCTTAACCAGCAACAACAATACGACAACAACTACGCCGCACTTGACGCCAGTGCATGTGGATGCAACCACGTTGATAATGAAGCCCCAACAGCAGCCACAGCAGACGTCGCAGCCGACACAGCAGCAGCAGTCTCAACAATTGCAGCAGCAGCCGACGCCACAACAGTCGCAACAGCAAGTGGCAACGCAACCACAACAGTTGAGCGCCAACGAGGAGGAGTTGTTCATTGAGGAAGTGCGTCCAGTGCCAGTGCATACCCAGGACCTGCGATTGCAGCAGCTACATGCCATAATGCAGGATCACACCTACGCCTCCCAGCAGCAGCAGCAACAACAACAGCAGCAGCAACAACAGCAGCAGCAGACTGCAACAACTGGGGCGATAGCCCAGCAATCTCAGCAATGGTCTTTGGGCGGCATTGGCGTTACTGTGGCAGGTGCAGCAACAACACCAGGCGGCAGCTACAGCAGCTACTTTGCACCACAAAGTAAGTAAAAATATTTAAGTAAATTGTATTGACTGCCAAAATTAAAACACTTTTATTTTTTTAGTTGCTCGCCATGTGACTGACGATGATGCACACTCGGCCATCAGCGGTAGTTCGCGCTTGGCAAGCGCTGACATTGATCCCGGTGAGGAGACAGAAACAGCGCCTGAAGCCGAGGCCGAGGATGATTCTGTGACGCGCTGTATTTGCGAGTTAACGCATGATGATGGCTACATGATTTGCTGTGACAAGTGCTCGTAAGTTAAACATAATATCGGTTGTATGTAATAAGCAGAAAAAGGATCTTTTGCCAATTAGAATTATATAGTTCATGCTGTTGCATATAACCGCCATACTGTCTAATTAGAAACTCTTACTAAACACAATCCCAATCTTTCTACAGCGCCTGGCAGCACGTGGACTGCATGGGCATCGATCGCCTCAACATACCGGAGGAGTATCAGTGCGAACTCTGCCAACCACGTCCGGTGGACAAGGCCAGAGCGCGTGCGTTGCAGCGTCAAAAGCGCAAGGAGCACATGCTTTTGGTAGCCAGTCAGGCAGCCAGTGGTGTGGCCGCCGTTGCAGCTGCCGCTGCCGCAACAGCCGCTGCAGCGGGCAATCCCTTGGGTGCAGCAGCTTCTGTGCCGGGTGGCGCACTCTACGGCAGTCAGGAGTTACTGCAACAACAGCAGCAGCAGCAACATCAACGACTAGGCAGTGGACTCAATGGTGGCTTTGCAACTGGCGCTAATAACGCCACTGTTGCCGGCATGGGCAAAAAATCGAAGAAAACCAAAGATGGCGCCACAACTCTGAAGAAGAGCAAGAAGGGAGGCGACAAGCTGGCAGCAGGCGGTGCTGCGGGAGCTGGAGTTGCCGGTGGTGGCTCAACCAGTGCCAAGGGCACCAAGAAGAGCAGCAAACGCAAAACGAAATCGAGTGGTGATGGCAACGGTGGCAGCAGTCCAGCTCTGACTGCCGCTGAGAAGCACGCAGCGAATCTGCGGCAATGGATCGAACACTACGAATACGCCGTGACCAATCATTACTCGCCCGAGTTGCGTGCCCGCTTGCATGCCATACAGAAGCAACCGAGTTTGCTGCAAAGCATTCAAAATACCGAAAACAAGGCGTTGCGTCTGATTGCCGCCGGTTGTGCCAGCGAACTGGAGAAGCGTGCTCAATTGATACCCTATGCTGGAGCCAAGGTGTTGATCAGCAGCATTGATCTGGCGCCGCATTCGCCCATCCATGAACTGCGTGGCAAATACATGTTAACAACCCAGTTTCGCACCCAGAATCCCACCGTGAACATGAATACGCCGCCGCCAAGCAACTATCTCAACAGCTTCAAGGTGCACAAGACGCCCGGGCAGTTTGTGTTCTTCTATCAGCTGCCGGGCGTGGAGGCTCCAATGCAGACGACAGCCAACCAACAGCTGGCACCGCAACCGCTGCCCGCTTACCTAAAGGGACCCGAAGTCTGCGTGGATACACGCACCTATGGCAACGATGCACGCTTCGTGCGACGCTCGTGTCGACCCAACGCCGAGTTGCAGCACTACTTCGAGAAGGGCACACTACATCTGTATATTGTGGCATTGACGCACATTCGGGCGCAGACGGAGATTACGGTGCGACATGAACCGCATGATCTGACAGCGGTCGAGCATAAGAAATCGCATTCGGCTGTCATCCAGCCGACGAGCACACGTTGTGCCTGCGATCTGGGCAGCGATTGTTTGTTCGCATTGCCTCTGGCGGTGCAACAACAATTGCAGGCACCGCCCACGCAACCACGCAGCAGTCATCGCAACAAGGCGGCAGCAGCAGCGGCCGCAGCCGCTTCTGTGAACAGTGCGGCGGCCATACAGCTGACCATGGGACTGGGCAACAGCATGACAGCAGCCGCTGCAGCTGCAGCAGCCGCGGCGACGGCACGCAATCGTTCCACATCCTCGAGCGGCGAAAGTAGCAGCCACATGGGCCTGAATAGCCCACAGCTCAGTCAGCTGAATTTGGGCTTTAAGCCCAGCGCAACGGCTTCTTTGATGCCGGCAACAGTTGGCACTGCGGCTGCAGCAATGCTCTGCAACAGCAACAGCAATGGCGGCAACAGCAACAACTCGTGCTCCGTTTCCATGTCGAGTGTGCTACACGATTCGGGCATTTGCACATCTTCATCGTCGCCCTCAGTATCCATTCCATCGCCCACGCCCACTCAACTGCAGTCGCCCACATTGCAGCAGCAACAGCAACAACAGGCGCCGCAAACATCACTGCTGCAGCGCAGTCCAACGCAGCAGCAGCAACAAATTCTAGCGGCGCTGCCAACGCCTATGTTGTTGTCGCCACAGATGTTGCCGAAGCCTGCACAGCAGCAGCCTTCATTGCTGCAACAGCAGCAGCAACAACAACAGCCACAGGAGCCATTGGCTGTTATTGCAGCTGCAGCGGCTGCTCAGAGGCCCATGGCAACTTATTATTTGCAGCCGCAACAACATCAACCTCAACAACAACAGCAGCAACAACAACAACACCAGCAGCAGCATCAACAACAACAACATTTCCTGCAACAACAACTGGCGGATGAGGCTCGCATGGCAGTAAGTGCGCTACAAACGTTGCATGCCACGCCCACTTCACATATTGTGACGCCCATAAAAATTACAACTCAGCAAATGAAACTGCAGCAGACGCAGCAACAATTACAGCAGCAAGCGCAACAACAACAGCTACAACAATCGCAACAACATCAGCAGCTACAACAATCGCAACAACAACAGCAGCTACAACAGTCGCAACACCAGCAGCAGCTTCAACAACAGCAACAACAACAGCAGCAGCAACAACAACAGAAACAGCAACAGCAGCAGCAACAACAACCAAAGCCCTATCAACCTGTTGTAGTATCGCCTACCAAGACGCCTATTAAATCGACAGTATCGTTGCCTATCAATAATCTGAGCAACAACAATAGCAATATTAATGCAACACCAACTAGTCGCAAATCGCCGGTAAAAGCAGCAGTCACAACGCCGACAACAAGCACGCCTGTGCTCGAAGCCAAGCAGGAAGATGTCGTAGTAACAACTCCTACGCCAGCAACACCGACAGCAGCAGCGTCAACAACTGCGACGCCAGCCACATCAACACCTGCAGCTAAAAAGGACAAGCCAAAGTCACGCGAGGAGCGAAAATTGGAGGCCATACTGCGTGCAATCGACAAAATGGAGAAGCAGGAGGCACGCGGCAAGAAAGCAGGAGCAGCTGGAGCTACGGTTGCAGGTGGCGACAGCCGGCAGGCGGGCAGCAATAAACGTAGCAGCAACTCGCCGGCATCGCCACGCAAAAGGAATGCCAGCAGCAATTCTATTAGCGAATCAACGGATGCCAATGCCAGCGGTTGCCCCACGCCCACCAGCAGCAATAACAACACCAACACGTCGCGGCGCAACAAGAAAAGGCGTAAAGTTAGTCGCAGCTACAACAACAACAATAACAATAGCAAGCGACGCAAGAGCATAAACGAGTCGGACAATGAGTCGCATACGGAGTCGGAACTCGCGTCGCCAGCAGCAGCATCGCAGCAGCAACAACACAACAACAGCAGCCTTAACAATAGCAACAGCCTAATGCTGCAGCAACAACAACAGCAGCAATCTGCTGATCAGGCAGCTGGTTTGTTGCTCGCCTTGGCGCACAACAATTGCGACGCCTTTAAGCCACCTGCAGCAAACGCAACTGGAGCAGTGAGCAGCGCTTGTCTGCTGATTGAAGCAGCCATGGGACCACTGGAGCAGCAGCCACAACAGCAGCAGCAGCAACAACAACAAGTCGTAGTTCAGCAATTGCCATCGCCTTCGATGGGTGAATTCAAGTATCCACCCAGTGGTGCTAAGACGAAGAAAACTCTCATGTCCAGCTGGTTCCAGCAATCGGAGCAGGAACAACAAACCTCTGGCCTCGACAGCCTAGTGCAGGCGGCAATGAGTGAAATCAACGGTTCCCGTGACCAACTTCAACAACAACAGCAACAGTTGCAGTTGCAGGATCCACCTGCACCAGCATTACTGAAAGTGGAGCACTTTATACATCAAGTTGAGGGTTCGGAGCGTTTGCAGACGCCATCAGTACAGAACAATTCGTCGGTGAAGAAGCGCTGGCTACGTCAGGCGATCAGCGAGGAGACCACGGACGAAAGTCAGCCGCAGACGCCGGTGACACCGACGCCAAGCAGCGTAGCATCGCCCCAAGCGCAACAGCAGCAGCAGCAACCACAACAGCAGCTGTCGAATGGCTTTAGCACGCCGTTGAAGAAGCGTCGTTTGGTGGTCATGAGTAATGGCGGACTTGAGACATCAGCAACCACTGACGAGCCACATATCGATGTTATTGGCAGCGCTGGCGAGGAAGATCCCAAAGTGGAGCCCAAGACAGAGCAGCTGAAGGTGGAAACACAGCAGCTACACTTTGAGCAGGACGACGATGTGGATATCTTGAGATCACCGAGTCCAGGTGCTCAGCAGATTGTGGCCGAGGATAATTTGGTGAAAATTGAGCCAGAAGATACGAGTGCTGCAGCTGAAGATGTCAAAATTGATGTGGAGCGTGAGGAAAGTCAGGCGTGCGACAAGTTCGAGGAGCTGCTGAAGGTAAAGCGCGAACAGGAGGAGCAGCAACAACAACAGCAAGAGCAACAGCTGCAACAAGAGTCCATTGAGGAGCCTAAGTTGAAAAACTCAGTGGAGCAGCAGCAGTTGGCTAAAGTAGAGCCCAAAGCGGAGATCAAACCAGATGTGGAAATGTTGCCTGCGAAACTAGAACCGATACCAGAGCCCAAGCCAGGTGAATCGTTGCTACGCACAACAGTAACAGCAAGTGCAGCATTTGCAACAACAACCAGCAACGCTATAACAACAGCAGCACCAACGGCAGCAACCAGCACCACAATGCTGGTGGACTCGGTAAAGGCGGCCATCAAGGCACGGGCGCCTGCTGTCAAGGAAGAGTCAGAAGAGCCGCTCAAGAAGAAACCCAAGCTGGAATTGCTAACAACCAAGCCTGCAGCTGTTGCAACAACTACAGCAATAACAACAGTGGCATCTACTGCTACGGCAGCAGTGACCTCAGCAGTCACTGTAGTCACAACAAAAGCAGCAGCATCAGCAACTGCATCTGCGGCAACAGTAACCACGAAAGTTTCATCTACGGCATCAGCTGCAGTGACAACGACAACACCAACAAATACTGCAACAGCAACAGCGAGTACTGCAGCCAGCAGCAAGAATCTAACCGAGCTGGATATACAACAGCGCTTGTTGTCTTTCCATGCGGCAAACATTTCATATCTGCAATCACGCAACAAGAAGGCCACTAGCAACAGTAGCAGCACCAGCTCCAGCAAGAGCAATAGCAACAACAACAGCACCAGCAGCACAGCCAACACCACGCCCGAGTTGACAATAGTGAAGAAGCCGAGCAAGGAGAAGGATGAGAAGCGTGAACGTGACAAGCAGCTAAAGAAATCGAAAAAGGAGAAAAAGAAGTCGAAGGATAAGGACAAGCAGAAGGTGCCACCAGCAACAGTTGCAACCTTGGGAGCAATGCCAGCGCCAGAACTGAAAAAGAAGCCGAAAGAAAGCAAACAGCCGCAGCAGCCACAATTGATGCCAGCAACACCAACAGCAGCAGTTGTAGCAACAACTCCCACAGCAACAGCCAATGGCAAGACCAAGCACAATAGCAATCATCCACTTGAACAACAACAGCAGCAGCAACAGTCGGCGCTGCGTCGTCGCACCATGTCTATGTGCGTGACACCAGCAACGACGTCAACGCCAACGGCAATGCCCACCACGCCCATGGCAACCACAAAGAAGCGTCAGACAAACTTTGAGCAGGAGCTGACAAAGCCCAACAGTCAAATCCTAAGCAGCAGTTTGCTGCTCAACAGCAGCAAAGCTCCCCAGCAACCGACAGCAGCAGCAACAGCTGCAGTAGCAGCAGGTGTCGTAGCAACCACTGCGCAACAGCAGCAACATCGCAAAGAGAACAACCTTCACCATCAACAGCAGCAGCAGGAGTTGCCTGGTTCGATGAGTCTGGCAGCTGCCATTGCGAGTGGTAAGTTGACGGCGATTAGCCGGCGAAGGGAATCCATGTGCGGCAGTCGACAGCAGGCGGCATTGATAGCGGCAGCGCTTAAGAAGGAAAAGAAAGAAAAGAAGAAGAGCAAGAAGAAAGATCGCGAGAAGAAGCAAAAGGACAAAGACAAGGAGAAGGAAAAGGATAAGGACAGCAAAGCGAAGAGCTACAATCAACAGAAGCCGCAACAACAGCCGCTGGCAGCAGCTGCTGCGCCGCCAGTCAACGCCTTGCCCAAAGTGCTGGCCAAGCCCACCATGCCTGCAGTCACTCCCACACCCACACCTCCCATTTCAGCAGCTCCCATACCTGTGCTCATCACCCAACCGACGCCAACAATGGCAGCAACAGTTGCTCCTGTTGTACCCTCGCCAATGGTAGTGCCCGGCAGCAACAGTCTCGCCTCGGCTGCCAAGCAATTGCCGTACTACAATACCATTTACGGCAAGCTGCAGGAGCCGCCAAGCAGCGCTGCTTTGGCCTCGCCTATTGCGAAGCTGCAGAGCAACAGCATGCCTAGCTTGGCCGAGTATTTGGAGGCCACAAAAGCAAAAGCTGCAGCAGCAGCTGTTGTTGCCGCCGCCTCCGCTACTGTTTCAGCGCCAACCACTCCTATTGCAGCCGTGGACAGCATGCCACCGCCAGCGACAACGCCACTGAAGCTCTACACACGCACTGCTAGCCATGATCCACGTCTGAATCCCATGCTCACGGTGCCGGAACCGGCGCCCATGCCAAAGCGCAAGTTGTCCATCAGCGAGTACCGCATGCGTCATCGTCCATCCGTCGATACGGCGCCCACAACCCCGATAACGCCACCGAAACCCATGGAACGCTTTGCCAAGCCGCAGACGATCAACAAGTGCTCGCTGCAGTCGCCGGAACGCTTTCAGGCAGCTATGCGGGAGCGACGCAATTCGATCAGCGTGCACCAGAACAACATTGTCACCAACAACAGCAGCAGCAATAGCAGCGGCAGCAATCAGCACTATGTGCAGCAACAGCAGCAACAATCGCCACATCATGCGCAGTCTGCGTCGTCGCTTAAGAGTAAGTCCGCTAATGCATCTGCTATAAACTCGGCGGCAGCCACGTTGAGCACCGTCAACAGCATCCTAAGCACAGCCCACAAGTTGCACATGTTCGACGACAAGCCCAAGAGTAAGACGTCACACATCTTGTTAACTTGATCTAAAGTTATTAATGTATATTCATATATTTTTCAGCTGGCCACTTTAATGCGGCGCCCACATTGCTGGAGCAGCAGCAGGAGAAGATGAGCGAGAGATCGCGTTTCATGCAACGAACCATATCTTGCGATTCGCGTGTCATTGAACGCCTGGGCGTTGGAGCATCAGGAACACCTGGTGAAAAGTCATCTTCGGCGACCGCCAGGCGAGATGGCGCTTAAGGTAAGTGGATAAAAAAGTCACTAAAGTGTGAAAAGATAATTTAATTTACCAATTCTTTCAACAGCTTCGTTGATAAATTAACTACAGCAAAACAACAAAGTCTAAAGCCAGAATATAACTCAGTTCACAACTACAAGAAACTCGACCGATCAACATGGCTCAAGTGCTCGTCGAAAGCAAAAAATAACCTTACCCATAAACTATTATAATTGAAGGCGCTTTTCTTATTTAACGAAAAAAAAATGTAGTGCGAAAAGAAAATCGGAATAGAAAAAGAAACGCGCTCTATAGTAGCCAGGAAATGAAATCCTTATTATTTTTGTTGTAAACGCTATTTACTCGCTATAACTATACTACTTACACATACAACTAGAATTTAGATATGTATATATGCATTAACGATATGAGATTGAGCAGAGAACACACAAAAAATAACAAACCACAACAACAAAAAGGAGCAACAATAACAATATATTTCAAAAGAGCCTTCTGCTAAATGATTTAGTTATTTAATAGTCGCTTTTTTTTCGTAACCAACCGAGCAACTTGCTACTATATACAAATATATACTATACATAGCACTATAATTATATATAGCTATATAGAAATGCTTAGCTGTACGAAAAAGATCGAAAAACTACACACATAAACAAACAAATTGAAATCTTTTCATGTTGGTTAGCTAAACAGTTAGTTTAAATTCCTAATTTAAACATAGTAGATTTTACTACATTATTCTTTGTCATAACTATAAAATTAAGAAAATTTCATTTAAATTCAATTCACTTAACTGAAATATGCAAGAGAGATTCTGCAATTAATCTGATAAGTTTATGATGATTTTTATACATTTTCTGTAATAGTTGTAATTAAAGAGTAACGCCACTGCGAGTATATTTACGTATACTTCAAGGCAACAATCAAAGCATTAACTAAACTAATTAATTTAAATAACAACAACACAGAAACTGCAACAACAGCATAACCAGGCTTAAAACGCAAGCAATACTAAAAACCAAAATGAAAACCAGAAAAACAGTACATAAAACATGTAAATATTAAAATGTAAAAAATACGAGAAAGTGCATATTGTTAAATATTTGTACATAAAAAACAAGCGTTGTTTATTGTTCAACAAAACAAAAACAATGAATAGAAAACGCTACTTGTAGTTTGTAAGTTTGGAAACATTGAAAAAAGAGTACAAAACGCGAGTTAATTGAACGTAATCTAATTCTAAGCAAGTAACCTACCTTAAAACAAAATTATAATTAATGAAAAAAAGGAAAAAACACCAGGAAAAGTTACAAAAAATTGTATATAAACAAGATTAGTAATGAGGCCGTCGCGTATTTAGATCTAAGTTTATTATCTAACACGCTGCTCCTTAACCATAACTCCTTCCTATTCAACCCACCACCTTAAAAATACATATATTGGGTTCGACATAACATTTATTTATTTTTTTTTTTACATTTATCTTACTAACATTTTCTATCCTTTAATGGGAAAGTGCAGCAAAAAAAAATATACAAAAACAACTACGATTTTTGACCCTGTGAATATGTATATCTAATTCAATATTTTATGATTAACAAATGAAAAGAAAACGTGAAACTAAGTATACACTTTTACTTTTACCCCACTTCATTTCACTGAAATTAAAACTTTATGTATATAACAAGAACATTTACATTTAATAATTAACAGCATACAATATTTTGTAAGCAAAGTGAATTTTAACTTAAATATAATTAAACTAAGAAATATATTCAAATCGCAAAAGTTCATAATTATGATCATGAAATTATGGTTTTGACTGATGCAAACTCAATAATCCGTTGGTAATTATGATTGAGCAATCAAAAGTTTAATCGAATTTTTTCTCTTTTAAACTATTCAATCCGAAAGCAAGAGATTCTTCATTAGAGATATGTTTTCAACTGCGTGATTAATCACACATAGATCAATAAATAAACTGACTTAATTCTCCCCAAACAATTGCTTAAAAATCGTATATACAAGTTTGTTTTTTTTATTGATTTTTGTATCAATCATAAACATATTTTTTTTGCATCAGTTCAAACCAATTGCTAAAATTTCAGAGATTTAAAAAACAACCATAACAATTATTCTCATATACAAGAAATATTATATTGAAAACAAAAGCTCTTGTTAAACTTTGAAATCGCAAAAGAAGATATACATTTTAGATTTTGTACCTATTAAGAATTTGTTGTTTTTCTTTATGGGCTTTTTTTTAAATATTGTACATAATCAGAAAGTCGATTTTATATAAAATATTATTGTTAATTTATTTAGGATTTGTATGATACTTATATAAAAGCTAGTTATATAAATATTAGATATACACACATTTACTATACCGAAAATTTGTAACAAGTTCGTAATGAAAATTGAAAAGAAAAGAAAAAAAAATAGTTGTAGATAAATTACTTATAACTTATTTGAGAGAAATTCAATATAATCATTTTTACTTTATTTGTAAGTGCGAATTTTGAATAATAAGAGTAGAGTTTTTAGCCTTAAAATTTGGTTTAACTGATGTACATTAAATATGTTAATTATTTACTAAACGAAATACAAAAACACATACACAAACAAAACAAAATAAAAAAAACATGCGCGAATGTTTATAACACTTCCGTCTGTAAAATACATTATAAATTGGATTCGTAAGATTCTTTACAAATAAACAAAAAAACACAAATAAAACGAAAATAAAATGATAACATTTTAAACAAAATTTGTTTTTATTTGAATACTGGGAGGTTTGGTGGATTGTTCTATTTTCCTAATATTATTGCTGCTGCTGACTGATTGCAATTAATATTAACAAGTAAGAAAGCTACAGTCGAGTGTACTCGACTGTGAGATACCCGCTACCCATTTTGAATAAAAGCAATATATTTTGCGGTATTATTCTCAAAATATACCAAATATACTGCAAAAATACTAAAAATATACCAAATGGTATATGTGGTATATCGATATAGTGCCGCATTCAAAATATACCATAGACGGCACAATATACCAGATTGTCAGCCAAAGCAACTCAGACCCCTAGTAAGTAGGCGTTTTTGCCCATACAAAAGTATTTCTTTAATAACTTCGACAATTTTTATCTGATCGCAACCAAATTTTCAGGGATCATAACTACTATAGTTATTACCGTATATACCAAAATTCGTAACCCTAGCTTTAAAATTACGCTTGTTATTCGATTTTTTTGATTTGCAGGGGCGGAAGTGGGCGTGGCAAAAATTTGAAACAAACTTGATCTGCGTGCAAACATAACAAATGCTGTCGAAAAAAAATTATAGCTCTATCTCTTATAGTCTCTGAGATCTAGGTGTTCATACGGACAGACGGACAGACGGACAGACACACAGACGGACAGACGGACATGGCTATATCGTCTCGGCTGTTGACGCTGATCAAGAATATATATACTTTATAGGGTCGGAGATGCCTCCTTCTACCTGTTACATACATTTCCTGCCGGCACAAAGTTATAATACCCTTCTACCCTATGGGTAGCGGGTATAAAAAGCTTGCCCTATAGTACGTAAACTCCTGACCTACATTACGTATTTAGAGGCTTATCAGCTGCGATTTTTATACCCGCTACCCATAGGGTAGAAGGGTATTATAACTTTGTGCCGGCAGGAAATGTATGTAACAGGTAGAAGGAGGCATCTCCGACCTATAAATATATATTCTTGATCAGCGTCAACAGCCGAGGCGATATAGCCATGTCCGTCTGTCCGTCCGTCCGTCTGTCCGTATGAACACCTAGATCTCAGAGACTATAAGAGATAGAGCTATAATTTTTTTTCGACAGCATTTGCTATGTTTGCACGCAGATCAAGTTTCAAATTTTTGCCACGCCCACTCCACTTCAAATCAAAAATCGAATAACAAGCGTAATTTTAAAGCTAGAGTTTCGAATTTTGGTATATACTATAGTATTTAGTAATAACTATAGTATTTATGATCCCTGAAAATTTGGTTGCGATCAAATAGAAATTGTCGAAGTTATTAAAGAAATACTTTTGTATGGGCAAACACGCCTACTTACTAGGGGTCTGAGTTGCTTTGGCTGACAATCTGGTATATTGTGCCGTCTATGGTATATTTTGAATGCGGTACTATATCGATATACCACATATACTATTTTGTATATTTTTAGTATTTTTGCAGTATCTTTGGTATATTTTGAGAATAATACCGCAAAATATATTGCTTTTATTCAAAATGGGTAGCGGGTATCTCACAGTCGAGTTCACTCGACTGTAGCTTTCTTACTTGTTATTAATGCCTTGTCAAATTAAATTTGCAGTTGTCAAACTCGGTTCTGTCTGCTTGTAAGTATGGTCCAACGATGAGGAGGTAAATGAACTTTAATAGATAAATCTGGAGTTATACAATTGTTATTTAAAGACGCCGCCAGTTAGCAGCGTTTCCTCCATTTCCTTTGCCGATTCTCCAAGAATACATCAATTGAAATTGCCGGCCTTTGCAGTGTTCTCAATTTTATGCGATAGTGAATAAGCCGGTCCCGACCAGTTATTCAGATAAGAACAAGTAAGAAAGCTACAGTCGAGTGTACTCGACTGTGAGATACCCGCTACCCATTTTGAATAAAAGAAACATATTTTGCGGTATTTTCTCAAAATATACCGAATATACTGCAAAAATACTAAAAAATATACCAAATGGTATATTTGGTATATCGACATAGTACCGCATTCAAAATATACCATAGACGGAAAAGACCAAATTGTCAGCCAAAGCAACTCAGACCCCTAGTAAGTAGGCGTTTTTGCCATACAAAAGTATTTCTTTAATAACTTCGACAATTTTTATCTGATCGCAACCAAATTTTCAGGAATCATAACTACTATAGTAGTTATTATATATACCAAAATTCGTAACTCTAGCTTTAAAATTACGCTTGTTATTCGATTTTTTTGATTTGCGGGGCGGTAGTGGGCGTGGCAAAAATTTGAAACAAACTTGATCTGCGTGCGAACATAACAAATGCTGTCGAAAAAAAATTATAGCTCTATCTCTTATAGTCTCTGAGATCCAGTGTTTCATACGGACAGACGGACAGACGGACATGGCTAGATCGTCTCGGCTGTTGACGCTGATCAAGAATATATATACTTTATAGGGTCGGAGATGCCTCCTTCTACCTGTTACATACATTTCCTGCCGGCACAAAGTTATAATACCCTTCTACCCTATGGGTAGCGGGTATAAAAAGGATTTCAATAGGGATCTGGTCGCATATTTTTCCTAGCTCATTCAAAGCTAAAGTTTGATTCACAGTTTAAGTTTCACACGCAAAGATCTGGAGGAGCTATTGAAATGGTATAATATGATTATGTGATCTGTACAGATTAACCAAGGTTCAAATCGGTTAATAATGCATTAAAAAAAATTCTATAATTTAATTTAATATTTTGTTCCCCTAAGAACTGCGAAACATTTGTCTCAAGTTGATTGAGAATAACATAAACAATTAAATTAAAATATATAAATTAAATAAACAGAAATAGAAGAAATGCAGAAATTCTCTATTCAACTATTTAAATAGGATAAAGATAAAGTATTATTAGATTTAAAAGGCCTATTTTTGGAGAAAATTAGTTCAGAATAGATTCTGTAATACCAATTAAATAAGGTAATTGTAAAAACTCGATATTAACTGGTTGATATCAAGTTGCAATCATTGGAATAACTGTTGCAACCACAAGCGGTACGTGATATTGCCCTATGAAGAATTTCTAGATAGAGAATGCAGCTGCGAGCAAAGTGCAGCTCACGTCTGGTCATTGTCGTCTAAGCTTATCGCTGCAGTTGGCAATAGTTGGGGTCACATAGATAGAATGACGAATGCGATAAGAGTCAGAAGAATTAAACTATAGTAACATATGTATATAAAAAAAAGAGTATAAACATGTTGTTTTTATTGCTTATTTAAAGCCCTTGGGGCAATTAAAATCATATTTGTTGATATCGTACGAATATGCTTTTACATTTCCACATAGGTTGGCATGGTCATGACGCCACAGTTGTTCTTACGAGCCGACATTAGAATGTAGCCATCGTTGCCCCAGTAGGTGGACCAAGAGTTCTTCACCAGCCAATAATCCTCGCCATTAATGTTGCCATAACCCACAGCCAGTACAGCATGATCAAGGCCATCAACATCGTTTTTGCATTCCGGTTCATAGTACACACCATGCGAGTAGAAACTGAAGGTCCTGGGTGAGGCATCAATGGCTACGGAAAGGGGACCATGCTTAAGCAGCGCCAACTTGAAGGCATCGGGATCATTCGAAGTAACATTGACAAAGCCCGTGATGGGTGCAACAAGTGTGGCATTCTTGACATGACAATAGCCATCCTGTCCGAGATAGGGACCATATTCCTCCTCGGTGGGAACGCCACCAACTTGCATCATCCATTGGTAGACACGGAAATCCTCACCGCCATCGCAGCCATTGTTGCCATAACCCCAAGAGCAGTCGATCAACGCCTGCTGCGAGAGACGCACCAGATTGCCACCATTCTTGAGGAAGAAAGCGCCCTCGATATGTCCAATGGTACCAAAGGACCAGCATGAACCACACACCGATTGATCTGCAAAATATAAAAGATTAATAAAAGCTGCAGCCCAAAATTAATACCAGAGAACGTACCTTTCACGGGGGTGACGGCACCATAAAGACGCCAATCGTATTGCGAGGGAATGTCATCCTTGAGCTTATCCACATCGTAGGGGAAGGGTTTGCCGGAATTGTACCCACCCGAAGATTTGTAGCCACGACGTGCCTTCAACTCCTCATCGCTCTTATCGGCCAGATGATTGACAGCCAGCGTATAGCTCATTTTGGCACGATTCTTTGAATGAATGTAACGCAAGTTTTGACGGAAAATGTTCTTGCGATGCTCGTGCTCCTTGTCGTCCTGATATTCGACCCCATGCTTGCGCTTAAAGTGATGGAATGCCGTATCCACATGCTCATCGCTGCCTGAGATAAACTCCTGCATGGGATTGAAGGTGGCAAAGTGTCCAGTACCCGGCCCCGGGAAACCAGTGCAAGTCAAATTCTCATCAATCTCAAACACTTCATTGGGAATATCGTCATGCTCATAGCTATCATAATCCAGATAATAATGATCATAATGGGAGCCCAACAACGAATTATAGCCACGCATCTCATAGCGCACAGGAATCGGCATACGGCTTGCTGGATAATGTGGTGACTTCTTGTAGCGCACCCACAATGTATAGACGTTCTTCTTCTGACCAATTGTTTCTTCCAGCCTAAACTTGTCACATGTAAAGCCCAGGAACGTTTCAGTACCAATCAGTTGGAATGGCTTGGCATCGGGTAAAACACTTTGGATTTCCACAGTCTGATTGTCAGTGCCATTAACCTGCAAACAGCTCAGCTTGTTGAGGGCATTCTGTGTGGTAACCGGTGCCAGTTTCAGCGAGGTGCCATATTGTCCTTCACCGGCCAATTGATATGTTTTCACCATGCCGCCATAGTAATCGATACGGGAGCGTTTTGTGTTCTTATCGTACCAGGCATAGAAGGGTTCAGCTATTTCGGCATAGGGAATGTACAGTGTGCCCTTCACAATATAGTTGGGATCCCAGCGAGGCGGCTTGGTACCAGAGACTTGTAGAGAAAAATAAATAAAAAGAAGAAAACGCGGCAAGTTTAGTAAAATGTTGAAGCGGTAACCGGCAGCCATTGCAATATTCAACTCACGCCACACTTTCTATATACACACACATATACAGCTAAAAAGCCGCTTAGACACGCACACAAACAGAAGAGTCAATTATTTTCTTTGTTTAGAGCAATAATTGTTCATATAATATTGCTAAAGTACTACTCACCTGCTAGCATTAGGCCGGCCAGCAGCGCCAAGTTTAACCACAATTGCATTTTGTTATGCGATATAAACTATTTTGTAATTGCACTTTAGTTTTTTATTTGAATGCGTTCGTGTAGAAGGGTAAATACTAATTGGACTGCTTCCAGTGCAAATCAAACGACGAAAGCTCGCATGAGAGCGCAGAGCTGAAGAGACAAAGAGAGAGCGCGACAGCTGTTGTTGCTAACAGCTGTTAGTGTTCAACATGATCTTATTAACAGCTCTGTTAACTGACTGGCCGTGTGACCAAATTGCTTTAGTTTTCAAATGTTTGGTGTGCAAATGGCGGGAGAATTTGTGAAAGGATTGGAAAAGTAACGGCATCTACGACAAATTTTAAAATTACGTATACAATATAAAAAGAACATACGGAAAGTGAAGTGTAAACATAGCTATGTATGTTATGTTGCTCTCTGTTCGCTGTTGGATAGCGCACTCTCATTGCTGGCCACTTTGAGCAGAAGCGAGCCTTTGGGCCGTTGTCTGCGCTAGGAGCTGAACAGACGCCAAGCAACCACCAATCGAGCAACAGCGTCGTTATCACAGGGTCGTCGTGACCAAACGTGCAGTGTCAGTGTACCGAGCGAACAACCAACAACACAACACAAATGAAAAATGCACAACTATACATAAAGTACACAGAAACACACATACAGGCGCGCGCAAAATGTATGTATTGTAGCCCCAAAAAGTGTGCTATAAATGATTTAGTGCGATTGCACGACGTGCAGCAAGACGTGGATGTGCATTGTGGATTAAAGTACGACTATTGTGACCGTACAAGTGCGCGACATATATATAAAAAAGAAATAAAATTGCATTACGATTTAATTGCATTTTGTTTTTGCGCTCAACTGTAAAATCCTACCGTTAGTGGGTGTGTTTGTGTGTGAGTGTCTGTGGAGTGTCCCGTAATGTAGTGGAATAGAAAAATGAATTTAATCTGCGATTAAAACGCAAACGCGCACTTTCGCATACTTACGCGATTTGTATGTTTCGTGAGTGTTGCGCATCTTATCATTATGCTTAGTGGCAGACCGGAAATTTGAACGAAAATTAAATCCGAGTTTTCTATGGTAAGCGCGTGCCTAGAAGTCCTTATTGTTGTTGTTGTTGTCTTGTTCTATAGGCAATTCACATACATATGTATAGCTAGCGAATACATATTTTACATACATTTTTACATAAACTGACCTCTTCTCTATGGTGATGTTGGCGTAGCAAGAAGCTATTGTTACGTTTTCAAATTGATTGAAGTTATCAATAACTGATTGATGGATGACAGTGAATTGATGTGCCTAGAAAAGCGCATGAGTATCCTGTGATTTATTAAATAATGTGTAGTTTTGATTAGCTTGGATATTTATGGAAATGTCAGTATTCAGTATCAGCGAGAAAAGACGTAAAGGCAAATTAATTAACTTAATTATGCAATAGTCCTTCGTAAATTGAAAAGATTAGTGCCCTCGAGCTACATGCTGTCGTATGACAGAAATATCTAGTCTAAATATAGATAGACTGCTTCCTTGGAGAGCACTTTGTAACTCCACTGAAAGACATGTTTTGTGAAGTGCACTCACAGTAAAAACAGCGCAAAATGTATGCAAGACTAATGTGTGTATGTGTGTCTGTGTGTAAGTAGACATTTCGCTGTGTGTAACCTACATTTTAAACGACAAATACAACGCATACATACGTACGTACAAACATGTACACATAACAAGTCAAATCCGTGACCGAAGTCGCTGCTCTGCGTCTGCTGAAGTAAGTAGCAGGCGGCGGGGATGGGAGGCGTGTGCAGCAGTAGCAGCAGCAGCAGCGTCGGCATCAAATGTAAATTTACTTTTATCAGTGCCCAATAACACACACAAACACAGTCACAGAAATGCATGCTTCACAAATTCGTATATACTACATACATACCTATATATATATGTATATGTATTAGCAGTCGCTGCTCTCATGGGCACGACGCGCACTCTCACGAGACGAGCGTCGCCAAATACGAATCGAGTTCGTTGCGTTTGCTGCTTCCGTTACCAAAAAATTTTAAGCTTGCTCTCACTCTCATTCTCGTTGTCGTTCTCGTTCTCATTCTCTGTTGTTTCGCACACTCTGCTTCTTCCCATCGGTCTATCTTAAACGTGGGAGCGTTGCTGGACAGCGTTCGAGCAGTAAAGCAGTAAAGCAAAAGTCGACCCTTCATCTCACCTTGCTTCTGCCTGCTCACCTGCTTTGCTTTTGACCAAGCTGTTTATTGTTGTGCGTGCTGCATTGAATTTCCTATTTCCGCTTTTCCTACGCCATTAGAATTTCCACTCAAAGAGCACCACGGGTTATGCACTGCTGCTACTACTATTTAATGGCTTGTCGAGGCGTTAAAATATCTCTTGCACTTATAATAATTGTCCTCTCACTTTCTGCAATTTCTTGTGGGTGCAATTATGTAAACAGTTTATTCACTGCTTTAATTAAATGACCAATGAGTGTGCTTTCATCAACGATTTTTATTTGCTAAGAGCTTTACATTAACATTAATTATAAGACTTTATTTGTGATTTAAATACAAGTTTTAGCAAGTTCCTTCTTTTCGGTTTTAGTTGAATAGTTAAACATTTATATAAATATTTATATTCGCAATTTACGCAGAGTAATACAAATTTTAGTTATGGAATGTGTTTCAGAGTAAAAAGTATTTTATTATGATCGAAAAAAAAAAAGTTTGACATTTATTCTAACTTAAAAATATTTCTAACATTTTGTATTGCATTTTTACAACTTTGCTATGCTTATATTCATTCCTATTTAATCAAATAGTTGAACAAGAATTTGTTTTCAAAAGTTGGATGTTTTTGTACAAGTTTCATAGTTAGGCAAATCAAAAAAAAGGGGTTGATACCTTGACTATCAGTTTAAATATTTACTAACCTCTTGCTATTTTATTGCTTCTCGTATATAATACAGAACATGGTTTAATATTGCCAATGCGATTTTGTGACTCTCTTGTCTGTTTGCATTTTGTATTTGCTATTCTGAGTCAGTGCAAATAAAAGCGTAAAGCAATTAGGATATTCACAGAAATAGATACGTAGGATGATACTTAATGAATAGCTTTCGAGAGTATGATTTTCGTTATCTATAGAAAACAGTGTGCTGCAAAGCACACACGTAAGGCTCTTCACATATCCGAGAGCAGGCTATTTTTATGCCATTTATGAATTGTTTAGAACAAGCACATTATCACATTTTCCTCTTAAGGCATCAGCAAGAGATATTAAAATTGACAGAGCCGCAGCTGTTGTCGAGAGCCAGAGGCAAAGGCGGCAGAGGCAGGATGAAGAGGCAACTAAAACGATGATTCAGATTGTTGCCACACTTTTGCCATGCTAAGCTGATTCAACGCCGGGTGGCAGTTGTTGGAAGTGTCTATGCAATTGTCTGGGTGCTCAGCTTGGGATGCTTGCTGTGGTCCGTAGAGGGCGAGAGAGAGAGAGAGAGAAAGAGAGAGCGAGCTGCTGTAACTGGCGACTGCTGAGTGGGTGGTAAATGGGAGGTTGTGTGGTTGGGTGGTTTGTGCAACACTACATGTCATACAAACACTTGGGTACGAAGTGGCTTTTATGTTTGCCGCAGCGCAATGGATTTCTAGTTGGCATTGGCAATGTCAGGATGTTGGCTTTGAATGGAAAACAATGGAACTATTGTGGCATCCGATGTTGTTGTTGTTATTGTTGTAGTTGTTGCTATTAAACAATTGTTGGCTCACGTTGTTGCTTCTCCTGTGCAGCATTATAATTACCAGCAGTTGTTGTTGTCGCCTCCTAGTTGCTATTTATGGATATGGGATACCAGTATTTGGAATCCAACGGCTAAGTGTGATAAGAACGCTTATGCATTTCATTATTGTTTCATTAGTTTATCTGGGCATCCAATTAAATTTTATTATTTTTCACATCATTTGCATAATATGCTCAACTTAATTTATTTCTTGTATTATCTCCGACATTTTATTCATTCATTTGGTTTCAGTTTCAGTTTCTGCTTCTGTCAGTTCATTGTGCTATTTTCTATTTTTTTGCGATTTTCTTTTTCTCTTCTGTTAGATTTTCTCTTGATAGTATTCGCATTTCTGTGAGTGTTCTGAGCGTTTATTCATTTCGCATTTAGTTTTATCTTTTAATACCTTCTCCTCTGTTTCTATTGTTCTTCTTTTCAATCTACTTTATTAATTACGTAAGGCTTAGTATCTAAATCTCGTAAATTCCTCAACGACCATAGCAAAGTTGTCACCGCTCTGATTACTTATCTTGCGTCGCATTTTATTTTCCCTTCCTATAGGGTATAAGGGTATTATAGCATTGTGTCAGCAGGAAATATACTTTGCAACAGGCAGAGGGCGTCTAATTTGTCTTTTTGTAGTATATATATTTTGGATCAGCGTCAATGGCTGAGATGATGTAGCCATGTCCGCCTGTTTTCAATACTACCTTGATCTCGGCGACTGTAATAGAGTTATAACTATATAATTTTATTATTAACTATCATTTCCTATTGTTCTACGGAATTCTATTTTGTTTTAAATATATGCTCCACTCACATCCTCCCCCCACAAATCGAAAAAATCAAATAGAAATATTGCTGTGGTTGACCATCTGGTATATTTTGTACTCTATACTATGTATAGAGTATATTAAAGTAGTATAACAATATACCAAATTATATTTTTGATATACTTTGGGAATATGAATAGCTGATCGATGTAGATTTTGTACTTTAATTTATTTTTTACAAGAAATTTTTTGTTTAGGGCCTTGATTGCCCTGTATAGTGTATAGTAATAGTAATTGATATATATAGTTTCATTCAAGAGTATGCGTTACTCAGTGGAGCCTCTCCATTAAATGTGAATTTACACAAAAAAAAAAACTGTTTCTACTTTTAAGAGCATCGATCATTTTTTCATGACTAGCCATAATAAAAGAAATGTAGAAACAAGTAAGAAAGTTACAGTCGAGTGTGCTCGACTGTGAGATACCCGCTACCCATTTTTAATAAAGGCAAAATATTGCGGTATTATTTTTAAAATATATCGAAAATACTAAAAATATACCAAATGGTATGTTTGGTATATCGATATAGTACACCATTCAAAATGTACCATATACGGCACAGTGTGCCAGATTGTCGGCCAAAGCAACTAAGACCCCTAGTAAATAGACGTTTTTGTCCATACAAAAGTATTTCTTTAATAACTTCCACAATTTTTATCTGATCGCAACCGGTTAATTTTCAGGAGTCATAACTACTATAGTAATTATTGTATATATAAATTCGCAACTCTAGCATTAAAATCACGCTTGTTATTTTTTTTTTTTTGCGGGGGCGGAAACACAAAAAAATGCTGTCGATAAAAAATTATAGCTCTCTGTGATTCAGAGTTTCATACTGACGGACGGACAGACGGACATGGCTAGATCGTCTCGGCTGTTGTCGCTGATCAAGAATATATATACTATATATGGTCGGAGATGCCTCCTTCTACCTGTTACATACATTTCCTGTCGGCACATAGTTATATTACCCTTCTACCCTATGGGTAGCGGGTATAAAAACGGGTCATACTACAATTACAGAAATGATTAAAGATGTTATATATTTCAAGCGTTTACTCGTGAATCATATGCGGGTAAACCTTATGCATGACAAATCAATCCTTCAGAAGATTTGAATTTGTTTGTTGTTCTTGAACTTTATTTATTGATATTTATCGCCTAGTTAAAGTCTTGCCCTTTAAGTTATTAGTATCATTAAAGCTATGGATACACTGCGTATGAAACAATCCTACGCAAGTTGTTGATGTTTCCTCAATTGCCCCAGGAGTTCTGCAGCAGCAGAAGAATCGATTGATAAATGTGAAGTTGTAACTGCGGTCTTTATTGAGTCACAGAAGTGATAATGCTACTGATGTGTGGCATCGATTGTTACTAAAATTTAACTTTTTAAGGCCACCGTCGCCTCCAGAGCTGCCTCGTCACCCGACTTGATTTGCACGTCTCTTTTGATGACCACTCCAATGTGATTTCGGTTTAAAGCGACATTTATCCGCATGTGTCACGTCATGTCATGACTCTCTTCTACGTATCGCAATGCTTCATGAAGACTGGCAATCTTGCAGCTCGTATTCTTATAGTGGAACAGTTGAGCAGATTCTGCTTCGAGAATTCAACCATCTTTTTTGACTTTTAATCATGTTATGTTGGCAACTGCAGCAAATGTCCAACAGCTGCAGCAATGTTTCTGACTTTTCACGGCACTGATGGCGCCTTTAATGCGCCAATCCACACTCTCTGGCAGCTTCCCTTGGGGAATAGCTATAGTCGCTTTGGTGAGCTGTCGTGTTTCGACTGCCCATCATTAAATTTCTGAATTTCTCTTGCAACAAGACCGTGAATTTATTATTGCCCATCTTGTAGGATTCGTGGCCAGCCTCATATTATCGATTGTAATCGATGAATATCTTTTTTGATACACTTGAATCTATAATCTCAGTAATTATTATTGTACTCCGATTTAAAGGATTTCCACTCTTTTTGAAGCACATCGTTGGAGGCTGAATGTCCGACTGTAATTAAACCGCAAATCATTTTAAATGCTTTCATATCGATTGTACAATAATGAACTGCAGTTAATTTGAGGCATTGCACTCTATTTATACTGGAATTAAATTACTTATTAACATTGGTTAATTGAAGAAAACCCATTTAAACAGCAACGAAGTTGAAATTCAGAATTTAGTTTCAAAATATCATGTTATAAATTATGAAAAAAAAGAATAACTCCAATGAGATTACTAATAATCGAATATATTTAGAATTTTCGACAAGATTCCTTTTCAAATCTTTACTTCCATATCGCTAAACTTGTAAGAAACATATAGAACATAGATATACAATTATACAATCGTTTTGTAGTTTGAGTTTTTGATCTAATAAATTGATACTTGTTTAACTTTCAGATTATTATAGAATGGCAAGAAAATAGTGTTCAGATTTTCTTTGTTGAAACCAAACAAGTAAGAAAGCTACAGTCGAGTGTACTCGACTCTGAGATACCCGCTACCCACTTTGAATAAAAGAAATATATTTTGCGGTATTTTCTCAAAATATACCGAATATGCTGCAAAAATACTAAAAATATACCAAATGGTATATTTGGTATATGGACATAGTACCGCATTCAAAATATACCATAGATGGCACAATATACCAGATTGTCAGCCAAAGCAACTCAGTAGACGTTTTTGCCCATACAAAAGTATTTCTTTAATAACTTCGACAATTTTTATCTTTTCAGGAATCATAACTACTATAGTAGATATTATATATACCAAAATTCGGAACTCTAGCTTTAAAATTAAGCTTGTTATTCGATTTTTTTTGATTTGCTGGGGTGGAAGTGGGCGTGGCAAAAAATTGAAACAAACTTGATCTGCGTGCAAACATAACAAATGCTGTCGAAATAGCTCTATCTCTTATAGTCTCTGAGATCCAGTGTTTCATACGGACAGACGGACGCTGATCAAGAATATGTATAATTTATAGGGTCGGAGATGCCTCCATCTACCTGTTAGATACATTTCCTGCCGGCACAAAGTTATAATACCCTTCTACTCTATGGGTAGCGGGTATAAAAAGTTTCACTACGTAGCGTATATAAAAATTCTATATTTTTCTGTCAAAATGAAATGAATAAAATTCATATTCTATTGATAATGAACGACTGGTGACAAAGAGGTGGAAAAAGCCTGACAGAATGTGAATAATTATAGAAATTAAATGTCATTTTTGATTTATCAGGGTAAGGTTAAAACGACAGCCATATTATTTATGTAGTTATGCAGAGAGGGAAATGATTCATTTGTTAAGAGTTATATTGCAATAAAAAGCCTTTCCTTACGCATAGGGATTAATATTTATTATACTTTTAAAATATATTTTTCATTTCTATTGTTTTTTATGTCTGTATTTATTTGCTTAAAGTATTATGTAGGAAAAACTCTATCCTTAATCTATAATTTTCACTTAAAGAATCAAGACTAGGCATGTTTTAAGATTTTAATGCTTTTATTTACCTTTAACGTCAAGCTATTTTTATGTATTTGGCACATTGATAAAGCTGACCTTTTTTCTGTTCTAAATTGCAGTTGGAAACAAGAGAAGAAAGTTTCGTGTAATAAATCTTAAACTTGCATCAAATTAAAACACAAATAACAAGACGAACGGCGCATGCAACACAGCGGCAACGCATCGCATTGGCGCGGATTTTTGTGGGCTAAAACACTGAGCGGGTGGCATGCCACAAAATTCGTAAGCCCATGCAAAAAGCCGTAATGATGATGACCGCATCACAAACAATTTTGCCGTGAGAGCAAATTACATAAAATTATCATGCAGCGCAGGCAGCGGCCAAGTTTGCCACTCAAAGGCAACAGCAGCAGCAGCAGCAACAACAACAATAGCAACAGCAACATCAAAAGCAACAACAAGAACAAGAGCAGCGAGGCTAAACTTGTACTGCAACAGCAAAAGCAACGGCATTGCGTGCGGACTGCATGACGTATACGTAATATACGTATTACGTATACGTAATATGCGCTAGTTTGTGGCCATTTGCCAAGCAGACGAAGCGGAAAAAGCGAAAACAAACCCAAAAGAAAGCAAGCAAGCAAACAACAACAACAACATAGCAAAGAGCAAAGCAAACTGAACATAGAAAATCACACATAGACATTGAAGAAGAAGAAGTGGAAAAGGAAGAGCACGAAGTGGAAGTGGAAGAGGAAGTGGTAGAGGAAGTGGCAGACGAAGAAGAAGAAGTACATATCATTGCAAGCAGTGCAAATGGCAAAAGTTGTCATAAAGTTGCTAACGTGTTGAGGCAGCTGCCACAAGATGACAAAATGGCGAAGTTAACGTTACACCGTCTACTGCAGCGTTTGCAGCTGACGGCGCTGCAGCTGGCCATTGACTCGCCCACGCCTTACAAGCAACTGCAACTGCAAAAACTGCAACAACAACAACAACCAGTACAGCTACAGCAGCAGCATCTTTTTGAGAGCAACAACAACAATAGTAGTAGTAATAGAACTCGCATGGCTTTTTGGGGATGGCTGCAATTGTGCCAAGGCAATGGACACTATCTGACGCTGGCTGTGCTCATCTATGGCTATCTAATGCTGCATGCCTCAGCTGCAGCCGGCGTTGCAACCACAGCCAGCACGCCCGCCATATCCAATCTAACAAAACCTTTAGCCTTAAGCCAATCACAACAGCTGCAGCAACAGCAACAAAACGCACAAATTGAGAAACGTGATGTCGCCCACGTGCCTGAAGATGAATACGATGCCAGTTATCCGGATGATATAGACGATATTGAGGCCTTGATTAATAATAAGTCAGGTAAGTAAACAGCGATAGAAAAAAATTGTATACTAATACAACAAAAATTAAAATTTGATATGAAGTTAAATGTTTTTGTAATCTTCCGTTCTAGAGTAGAGTTTTCTATTTTAAAGAAATACTAGAATATTACTAGTAGAGATATACACATAATTTATAAAAGTTTCTTTTATAAACAGAAGGAATAAATCAATAACATCGAAATGCCTCTAATACAAAAGAATATCATGAAAGATTGTTTACTAATATACATAGAATTGTATGAGAAGTTAGAGAATTTTATATGCAAATTTCTTTAATTAAAGCCTTAAAGAAGAATCTAGAGTCTCAGAAGTAAAGAAATATCAAAGAAAATTTAGTAGGGAAATATACATTTTAAAAATATCTTTTATTGTGATATTATTTTTGTATCAGAATATAAAATAAATAACAACGAAATCTCTATTACAAAAAAGGACTGAAAGACTAGTAAACAATTGGGTTAGAAGCTCGAAAATTTCCTATGAAATATCTACAGTATTCTTTTCTAAAGTCTTTTTAGTAGAGATGTCTATTCGAGAAAACATATTATTATATATTTATCAAAAATATCGTCTATAGAAACATTATTTTTGTACATGAATAAATTATCATATAAATATCAATAAACTTTTATTAGAAATCTGTAGAAATTTCCTGTTCACTAAGTATTAGAGATATTTATTATTATTAGAGATATCAAGTTAAATAGCCTTCATTAAAAATGAGTATATTACCTATAAGTATTACCTAATATAATTTTGTAATGCAATTTGTATTTATTTGAATTAAATATTTGATAGAGACAACTTAGTTGATATTAAAATGAACTTATATTGCTAAAAATATAATTTGGTTAATGCGATTTTATAAAACGTTAAATTTTGGGATAATCACTTCTAAAGCCTTTTGCAAGGCACACAAGCGCAATGCCATTTAATAACTAAGCTTGTGGGTTCCGCACACATTTATGAACTGTTATGTTGACCTTTCAAAGAGAGCACCTGAAAGCTCCGCAGTTTGACCAAAATAAATTGAATAAGCCCATGAATCATTGCGGCTCAGTGCGCCAAACTGGTAACTGGAATCTGGCAAATAATGTAGCAGAGCAACAACACGGCAACTTGGTGTCATGGCAACATGGCAACATTGCTGAGATGCAGTCCGAAAATCCTCCAAAAAGGACACAAAGGACGAAAGTCGAAAGAGTCTCAGCAGCTGTTGTGCAATTTATGAGAATTATGATCTTTTGGGGTATTAAATTTTTTGGGCATGGCAACTGACCGCAAAATCAGCCAACAATTTGAAAAGGCAAAACGCTCGAAAGGTCAAGGAAATCTAATATATTGCAGTTAACCTTTTTAGACAAAAAGGAATACATAAATATAATTAAAATTGCAGATAAAGGTCGCTTCACACAATTGTATTTAATTGAGGGCACAATAGAAATACAATTCTGATTTTGTCATTTAATTACAGCGAAAGGTAAATACATTGGAGCGCCATGCAACGAGCTCAAATGTGATGCAAAATTGTTGCATGTCACATGTGAAAAGGAGTCACAAACCTGCAGCTGTGAGCGCAATTATCCCGTGCAGCTAGGACCTGTGAAAGGTTGCGCCAAACGTAAGAAATTATCAATATATTTTCCATTTATATATATTTTAATGTATTTGTAAGAATCCTCTTTCCTCTCAGTTCCCTCAGCAGTTTTATAAAAGGCATCCCTTAAGCTATGTTTTTAGATAAACTTCTTGCAAATAAATAAAATTACAAGTTTTTAAGCTCATTATTTATTTCCTAGTGTGTTATACGACTTGAAGAAACTCCACAAAATAAATAAATTAAATAAAATAATAATAATAAAATACTACTAAATAAATAAGCACTAGCTAACACATCACAATACCTTATTTATTTGTGAATTTCTTTATTGGTTTCAACTACAGCTAAAAAACTAGGCGATCAGTGTTTCTACGATGAGACATGCCTCTACAACGATGAGAACTCACTCTGTGTTCAGGTAAGGCACAATGCGATTTGCCAATGTGCCAGTGGCTACCACTCGGTCAGCTATACGAAGCCAACGAGGCGCATCTTCTGTACACCAGGTCAGCAGCTTTATGTGTAATTAACTCTGCTATTTACTCTAACATTGCCCAATAAATTTCTTGCAGATCTCAGCGAGTTGAGCTCGGATTTGCCCACTTTGCTGGGCGTCTCAACGGGCATTGCGGTGCTGGCGGGTCTCATTTGCATGGTGTTGCATCTGTTCAGTAAAACGAAGTATCCGCGGCATCGCAACTTCGGCGATGCCAACATACCGCCACCCATTCTCTACTCCAGTGATACAGGTACAAAACACCTCGACAAACAAATTTAGTACAATTTTTGTTCTTTAGTTTTAATTTTTGTATTTTTTTTTTTTTAATTTAGGAAAAGTTTTTTATATTTTTAAATATATAATAGCACTCTTACATACATATTAATTTAAAAATATGCAAATTATTATATAAGGTTGGCAAAAAAGTCTTGCGGTATTTTTTATTGAATTTTCAATAGTTCATAAAATTGGTTATAATAATGCGATTTAAGTCAAATATGCGACGTTTTGTTCGATGACGAGTTCCCAACGAGATGCCAACTTCATAATGCCCCTATTATAGAAGCTCGCTTCCCTATTGGCAAAAAACTCGGAGAGCCAATTTTCACAGGACTCTCTTGTGGCCAACTTCCGACTACCAAGCTCGTTCGCCATTAACAGAAATAGGTGGTAATCACTTGGTGCGAGATCTAGACTATACGGTGGATGCAAAAGAACCTCACATCCGAGCTCCCGGACCTTCTGGCGCGTCACCAAAGACAATTGGAAGACAATTCGGCCTCTGTTGATCAAAGATGGACTCTTCTACATGAGTGCTGCATTCAAGCGGTCCAGTACAGGTCCGAATTGAGCGTTTGGCCATAGGGGAGCGGCTCATAGTGGATGATTCCCTGCTAATCCCACCAAACGCACAGAACAACCTTCCTGACCGTCAATCCAGACTTGGCCACCGTCTGGGCAGCTTCACCGCTTTTCGACCACAATCTTTTGCGCTTCACGTTGTCGTAAGTGATCCACTTTTCATCGCCAGTCACCATCCGCTTCAAAAACGGGTCGATTTTGTTGCGATTCAGAAGCGATTCGCATGCATCCATACGGTCAAAAATGTTTTTTTGCGTCAAGTCGTGTGGCACCCATACATCTAGCTTTTTTTTAATCCAAGCTTCTTCAAATGGTTTAAAACGGTTTGATGATTCATGCCCAGCTCTTGGCCGATGCTACGGGTGCTACTATGCCGATCTCTTTCGATCAATTCGGCGATTTTATCGCAATTTTAGACGACAAGCCTTCCGGACCGTGGCGCATCTTCGACCATCTCTGCACCAGAACGAAAACGTTGAAACCATCGTTGTGCGGTGGAAATGGAAACTGTATCGGGTCCATAAACTGCACAAATTTTATTGGCAGCATGAGTTGCATTTTTGCCTTTATCGTAGTAGTACTGTAAAATATGCCGTATTTTCTCTTTATTGTGCTCCATGTTTGGGACGCTATAACTCACAAACGACGTGTTAGCGCGTGAAAAGAGCTTTTCAAAAAGGTATAGCATGAACCGATGCGACGAATAGAAGTAGAACTACGCGCTTGCAAAAACACCTATCGGAAATACCGCAAGACTTTTTTGCCAACCTTATATTTTATTAGGAATAATGGAAAACTTTCTTAAATTTTGAGAAAATGTTTATATAATATTTTATTAAAAATTTAGGTAAACATCTCTATTATAGGTATACGCTAACATTTTCATTTAAATTTCAATGCATATGCAAATGATTCTATTCAAAAACTGCAATATATAATTTAGACAATACAAGACATGGAATAAAAATTTACTTTTTATTTGTTGAAATATAACATAATTATATTTATAATTTTCAATGGTATTTTTTCAATTTGTTGAATGTAACATCATTACAATTATAATTTTCATAAAGAATTTTAATTCTATTGTATATTTTTATTAAAATAATATACTTATATTTAATTCTCAATTTTTTGAAATATGACATGATTATATTTCTAATTTTCACAATGGTATTTTATTCTGTAGAATATTTTTGTAAAAGTAATACACTTTTATGGAGTTGCTGTTATCGATATCGATTAATTGATGCGATTTTGCTTGCAGGCATTCCGTTGACAGTGCACTCGGCACGTCCGTCGTCGCGTTCCAGCATTCGGTCGACAGGTTCGATAGGGTCCTTTGGCAATCGGCGCGCCTCGTCTGGTGGTCTGCCCGGCAACGCTGGCGCTGGCGGCGGTCATCATAGTGGAGGCGGCGCAGGTGGCGGTAATGCAGGTGGTTGCGGTGGCGGTGGCGGCGGCGGCGGCGGTTCGAAGGGCATACTTGTGTCGACATCGCGTACAGGTGCGGCTAGATCGGCCGCCATATTGCTCATATCGTGTCACATAACGGCGGTGTCTAAGCAAAATTCACGCGCCTCATCGCGTCAAACATCGGGCGCCGGATGCAGCCAGCATTCGCGCGATACTCTAGACGATAACAACGGCTCTGGCGGCGTTGGCGGTGGCAGCGGCTGTCGCAGTTGCGAGAGCACGCTGTCGATGAACCGTCAACTGCAGAAGCAATTGAATCATCAACGGCATCTGCTCAGTTTCGAGCTGTCGCCGGCGAAATCAAAGAATCAGGATAGATTTAGGACCCTCTTGGGCATGAATGGCATTGACCATGAACATGACAATGATGATGATGATTATGATGAGCATAATGTTGATGATAATGATGGGTGCAATATCAATAGCATAGGCGGTGTCGGTGTCGGTGTCGGTGGCTTTGGCGGTGGCGGTGGCGATGGCAGTGGCAGTGGTGGTCTTGGTCTTGGTGGTGGTCCTTACAACTGTGATGCTGACCTGCATCATTTGCATATTGGCGCCCTGCCCACGCCGGCGAGTGAAACGCCCAGATTTGCGGTAAATCAACTCCACACACATCAAGCATCATCAATCATCCATCACATTGCCCCACCACTATGTAATCCTGATCTTTGTGTGTCTGTGTCTGTGTCTGTACGTCTGCGTCTGTGCGTGTCTGTGTGTGTGTGTGTGTGTGACCCTAGTTCAATTTTGCTGTGTGTGTTTCGATTGAACAAATTCCGTTTGACTTGTGTGTTTCTCAACCTCTTCTCATTCGATAACATCGTTACACTGTCAACCAAGTTATTGTCTTGATACAGCAAAAGATATTTATGTTCTGGACTTTGAGCTAAGCATGTTAGCGTTATATATTTCAAGATGAAAGATCCACAGCATAAATAAACTTGACGCTATGTATTTGTTCGGTTCATTGGCTCACTTTGTTGTGTACATTGGCTCATTTCAAATTCATCGCATTTGCATTCAATTATTAGCGTAAATTTGATCAATCTGTCGAAAACTTTAACTCTTGAACTTGTAACACTAAATTTTTTATGTTTGAATTGATTGATGTTCAGTGTGCTTCCAAATCTCTGTTTCAAATTCGTTTATTTTTTGTTCATTATATTTGTTTTTTGGTTGATGAAAAAACTACATAAATACTGAACACACACACTACACAGCTACTCACACACACAGACAAAATAGAGTTTAAGAAAAGCGTTAGGGAAAGTGATGGACAAATGGTGTTAAATGATTTGAAATGACAATAATATACTTACATAGACACACACACACACACACACCAACAGAGCCAAGTGTTAAGTGATAATATATATTATATCTGATAAATAACGGCTTATTAACCTCTCTCTCGACCGTTTAAATAACGATAATGAAGTACTGTAATCTTGACAAGGTGATATTGAAGCAATATGGCGGTGATTATGTTCCTGTTTCTAGAAATTTAACAACACCATAATTTAATTAACTAAATATATATAGCATACACATCCACACCAACACAAACACTCCACACACTTACACACATTTAAAATTTATAACTGCATGTTTCCTGTCCATGCACACTCCAGTCGATTCCCCAGCTATCGATAGACGATAACAAATCCCTTCACAAATCCTTTTGACTCGCTGACTTTCTTTAATATGTGCTCTCTCTTATCCTCTACCTCTCACTTTCTCTGTCTCTTTCTCTCTATTTGAATGAAGCTGTTTGTGTATATATAAATCAAATTACTTTCATCTAAAATATTTACTTGATGTCATATATCGTTATAGTATTGTATAGCATAGTTTAACGCTTTGCTAGCGCTTGAAGTTGTATGCTTTCCATTAAACTAAGTTTGGTCAACAAATCTGTTTCAATTCTCGCTTATTCCTAACCTATAAAAAAATTATTTCCGCATTTCATTTCTGCATTCCAATCCCAATATCTAATATCGCTTTAATTCTTTGAAGCATAGAAAAATAAAACTTTACAATACGTAAGCAAAATAAAGAATAATATTTTGAATATATTGGATATCATTTCGTACCCACATTATGCTTCGAAATATTCTATATATTTATTAGTATTCCATTCTAACATTTCACTTGTCAAAATTTTATATGAGAAAACAAAAAGGATATTTTTCAAATTTAAAATGTTAAACAATTAACGTATAATACAAATTTGTTAACACTTTCTTGAGTCTTATTACCAAATTTCTTAAAAGACTTTTCCAATCTGTGTCTTTAACTCTGTCGTTTCTTTATTACGTATACGTAATTTATTGCCTGATTTTTTGCTCCATTCAAACTGCTTTTAACATACAATGTTTGACATATAATGCTTTGCTCCTAGCGTTTGATTCTTTAGCTCTCCTTTTCACGATTCACCGATTCTTTCGTGTCACGCTCTCTTTCTCTCTTCCTCCCCCTTTCTCTCTCGCTCTTTATCTGACACTCTTTCTCTCTATTACTATCTTGCTCTGTCTATGTCTGCTTCTGCCTCTGCCTCGCTTAGCTTTAAGTTATACCAATTGTTCTCTTTCATTTCAATTTATATAATTTATCTCTTTCTCTCTTTTTTGTGATCACTTTGCAGGTTCTCGAAGACCAAGTCTAGCGTCTGTGCACAGCACAAGTTCCTCGGTGCGCAGCTACAGCATGATGCGGTTCGAAAAAGAGGTGCAACAGAAGGAGATACGGCAGGAGATGAAGCTGCGATTGGCGCGACTGCAACAGCAGCAGCATCTCACACAGAACAAGCCGCAGATCATCATTGGCGAAGCGTTGCTGCAACATGGGGCCATTAGTCGCGTCACCATGGCCACGCCCAGTCCGTTAACGCCCAATTCGTTGGACGAGCTGCTGCCGTCACTCGATGAGAACCAGGAGGTGAGTCCAATGCCAGCAATTGATGAAGATGATGTCAGCATGTGGCTCTAAAACACACACACATTTGACGCTTTAGTATCCACCCAGAATTGAGTCCACTTACAAGCAGCTTATCCAACCCAAAGCAACAGCAGCAGCAATAGCGGCAGCAACAACAACATCAACGGCAGCAACCAATACAAATGGCTATAATGGTCCTTGTAGCTCATCGACTGAGGCACTCTAAAATTGAACGCGATCTCGTTGAAGCGATCCACAAGTCCTGTATACATAGTACACACATACTAACATATAGTATATTACTTATATAGTATAGTATAGTGTATGGGCACGAAATCTATCGAAAGTCTAGCGTTATATACATATAGTATTGGAGTTCAGTTAAAGCTTATTGTTAGTTCATTGAATTAAACGTCAAACGTGTTTAGTTTTAGCCAATTAGATTATGTGTAACATAGTAAGAGTCTCTCCTATTCAAAGGCAAGAGCTAACCAACCTATCAGTCAAGCCATTCTTAATAAAAATTCGTGCTCGAAGTTGTAGAATAAATGCATCAATCATCTTCACACATTTTATACGTATTTTCACGCAGTTTTGTAGAAATTATACAACATTAAACCGTCATCATCATCATAATAAAAGCAAGCACAGATTATATTTCAAATAAGGCAACAAAAGAAATTAATAATTATTTGATATACCGAAAAGTTGATTTTTACTAAACTTTTGCAAATTTGGATAATTCGATAATTAAAATGTTTTCTGATTAATTTTTACAAATTTTATTCAAATGATTTCTATATCATTGAATGTATTCATTACAAAGTTAAAATTTAAATTTCATTGCATTAAAATTAATAAAAATTGAAATAAATATTTGTTTGATTTAAGTTTAGATGATACAAATTTAATTACATTTTTTTTATTGGTTTATTCGATACAAATACCTTTCTTCTTGACAAATTTTATATACTTTCGAAAGGTATAAGTATGTCTCGTATGCTTGTGATCCCCAAACTCAGCTATAGTATAGACTCATTCACATCCGAATCAAAAGCCACACACCACGCACAACTCAACACACATATGCCGAGAGTATATACACTCGATTTAGGAATAAGCATTATATTTACACGTATGTATGTAATAAATGAATTATAATAGTTAATTGTTAATGCGAGTTTAGGAGTGCAAACCCTAAAGTTTAGTACTGATTAAATATACGCAAATGAATTTATAAAATCGGTTTATATACAGTTTATACATATACATTCATAATTCTATGGTATACGTATACCTAGCGAGTGCGATGAAAGAATTATACCTAATATATAGTATTTATAATAGGACTAATACTCGATAAAAGAAAAAGAAACAAAAATTATCTGTTCTGTGGTCAGTTATTTCGAATATCATTCGAGGCATGCGTGAAATTAGATCAAATTATTGTATGTACTGTACATTTGTAGAACTTGATTGAACGATTTAGAACGCGATTAGAGATAGCTGTGTTTTCTGTACAATACTAAATTCTATACTCTATATTCATAAACAACAAAAGCAGATATATGTCATTTAATGATGAAGTGTCGTCTACAATAAGTGTATGTTAATACAAACTCATTTGTGCATTTTCCACACTGGAGTTTCATGCGAATACAATAATAATGGAAATGTACCCTAATCAAATAGTACTATCTATAATCATATATTACAATATTAACAAATATGTGTTTGTTGTATTAATATAATGTTGCTATATGTTTTATTGTGAAATCTGTTTGTACAAGATGTAGAAGAACATATCCAAAAGTTTTACAGCAAACGTTCATGTTTATCATTTACAAATGTTCAATTGATTTTAAAGCAGCGAATTTAATCGCAAATGATAATCTGATTCAAAAAAACGTGGATAATATTAGGATGTTAAGCAGTCTGTACATAACGTTGAGTTAATTATCGATTTATATCTGATAATTTATCAATGCATTCATATACACACAACATACTTCAGTATATACACACAGACTACGTATATTTGTGAATTAACATTAAGATCTGAATAAAGAATGCTAAATAATATAAGATACAAGAGTTTACATTACGTTGAAAAGTTACAGAGTTGGTCTAAAATTGTTCTTTAGCTCGTCGATTCAAGCGAAAAGAATATCACTTGAAAGGCAGCTTAGAGATAATCTTCATCAAAGTTCATATATATGAACCTATTCCAAAACTGACGGGTTTTTATACCCGCTACCCATAGGGTAGAAGGGTATTATAACTTTGTGCCGGCAGGAAATGTATGTAACAGGTAGAATGAGGCATCTCCGACCCTATAAAGTATATATATTCTTGATCAACAGCCGAGACGATCTAGCCATGTCCGTCTGTCTGTCTGTCCGTATGAACACCTAGATCTCAGAGACTACAAGAGATAGAGCTAATAACTTTCGACAGCATTTCTTATGTTTGCACGCAGATCAAGTTTGTTTCAAATTTTTGCCACGCCTACTTCCGCCCCCGCAAATCAAAAAAATCGAATAACAAGCGTAATTTTAAAGCTAGAGTTGGTATATACAATAATTACTATAGTAGTTATGATTCCTGAAAATTTGATTGCGATCAGATAAAAATTGTGGAAGTTATTAAGGAAATACTTTTGTATGGGGGTCTTTAGGTGCTTTGGACGACTATCTGGTATATTGTGCCGTCTATGGTATATTTTGAATGTAACAAATATACCACACCGCAATATTTTGCCTTTATTAAAAATGGGTAGCGGGTATCTCACAGTCGAGCACACTCGACTGTAACTTTCTTACTTGTTTTTAATTTAGCTAATTAACAAGTCTCATATTATTATGCAAAAACGAGAAGGCTTGAAAAAGCGTACGAAAGGTAGGCAACTTCGAACAACAAAATGTTATGCTTTATTGAAAATAACAACTTGAGAATTTTGTAGGGCTACATCAAAGCAAAGCCGATATTTAGTCGACCTCTTCGATGGTTGGACCACCGCCACCGCCTGCTCCTGATCCACCATTGGCGCCGTTTGGTGCCGAGGGCGCTGACATGCCACCGCTTTGATAGAGTCTGTTCACGATGGGATTGCAGATGGCCTCCAGCTCTTGTTGTTTGTGCTCGAACTCTTGCTGCTCGGCCAGCTGATTATTATCTAACCAGCTGATGGTCTCGTTGCACTTCTGCAGAATGGTGTTGCGATCCGAGTCGCTCATGCGGCTGCGCAGCTGCTCGTCATCGAGCATGGAACGCATGTGAAAGCAATAGGATTCCAATTGATTCTTGGCATCGATTCGATGACGCTGCTGTTCATCCGCCTGGCGATACGATTCCGCCTCGTTGACCATACGTTCGATGTCCTCCTTCGACAGACGACCCTTGTCATTGGTGATCGTAATCCTGTTCACCTTGCCCGTTGACTTCTCCGCTGCACTCACATTCAAAATGCCATTCGCATCGATGTCAAAGGTTACCTCGATTTGGGGCACGCCACGCGGAGCCGGCGGAATGGCGGACAACTCAAACTTGCCCAAAATATTGTTATCCTTGGTCATGGCACGTTCACCCTCAAACACCTGGATGAGCACACCGGGCTGATTATCGGCATACGTGGTAAAGATCTGTGTCTGCTTGGTGGGTATGGTGGAGTTACGTTTGATCAGCGTTGTCATGACCCCGCCAGCTGTCTCAATGCCCAGCGACAGTGGAGTCACATCCAGCAGCAACAGATCCTGCACAGCCTCCGAGGTGTCGCCATGCAGTATAGCAGCCTGCACAGCAGCACCATAGGCCACCGCCTCGTCGGGATTAATGGACTTGTTCAGCTCCTTACCGTTGAAAAAGTCCTGCAGCAATCGCTGCACCTTGGGTATCCTCGTGGAGCCGCCAACCAGCACAATGTCATGGATTTGTCCCTTGTCCATTTTGGCATCACGCAACGCCTTCGCCACCGGCTCCATGGTGCCGCGAAAGAGATCTCCGTTGAGCTCCTCGAAGCGAGCACGCGTCACTGACGTATAGAAGTCAATGCCCTCGAACAGCGAATCAATTTCGATGGTCGCCTGGGTGGATGAGGACAACGTCCGCTTGGCACGCTCGCAGGCGGTGCGCAGACGACGCACTGCCCGCTTGTTCTGGGTGAGATCTCGCTTGTGCTTGCGCTGAAATTCCTGCACGAAATGATTCACCATACGATTGTCGATGTCTTCACCGCCCAGATGCGTGTCGCCGGCGGTGGCCTTCACCTCAAAGATGCCATCCTCAATGGTGAGCACCGAGACATCGAATGTGCCGCCGCCCAAATCAAAAATGAGCACATTACGCTCCCCCTTGCTGCTGTCCTGCTTGTCCAGGCCATAGGCAATAGCTGCCGCTGTCGGTTCGTTGATGATGCGCAGCACATTGAGTCCGGCAATGGCGCCCGCATCTTTGGTCGCCTGGCGCTGTGAGTCATTGAAATAGGCGGGCACCGTGACAACGGCATCGGTGACAACGCCACCCAGATATGCCTCGGCAGTCTCCTTCATTTTGGTGAGCACCATCGAGGAGACTTCCTCTGGGTAGAAGCTCTTCTTTTCGCCCTTGAACTCCACACGAATCCGTGGCTTGCCATTCTCCGAGATGACCTCAAAGGGCCAGTGCTTAAGATCGCTCTGCACCGTCGCATCATCATATTTGCGTCCAATCAAACGTTTAGCATCTGCAAATTGGAACCACGTGAAAGAAGGCAACAAAAAAAGACTCCAGACAGGTGTAGGCACAATATTGTTGGGCTTATCTTTATTTTAACTACGAACACGAATAAAGTGTGGACGGGAAATAGATTATATAGATATCGAATTACACAATTGTGCTAAGAATTAAACGGGACGGGTTTTCAGGACAGATTTATGTGGACTCTGAGACTGAAATGAAAGTATAAGAAAAAGAAAGAAGTCTTAGCATTAGACCTGCTCTGATAAGAAATCTTTTAATCTTTAATAAAAAAACAGAAGTTAAAGAGAGTTTTCAAAGAAATTCTAGATACAATCCATCAATAGTTGGATAGTGGTTAGATTGAAAATGAGATGATTAAGTAAGAAAACGGAAAATTAAATGATTACAATATCAAATTCTTAGGCTACTTTGAGCAGAAATAATAAAGAAATTGCCTGATAATCATTTTTATATCGCTTATTCATTTCTTAGTCGTTTAATCTAAAAATTAAACTTATATTAGTGCATTATGTTAGGAACTTCCTAAATCAAAACAAACCTCAATTATAACAAACCTCAATTAAATGTTTAAAGAAGCATTCCCTTGATAACGCATCCACACAACGGTAGATGGCGCTCAAGGTATTGACTCAGTTGGCAAGTCAAAATATATAAAATAAAATGTAAATATGCTATTTGTAAATATTTGTGCTTAGAGCTCGCTCATTTTGGGTGCAACGGTGCAAATGTCGACACAGAAACGAGCTGACACAAATTATGCTAATAAACAGATGAATGCAGAAGAGTCTCAGACACGCCACGGGTGATGCAGCGGCAAGCAGCAGCAACAAAAGTGGGTGTTGGCGGGGGGGAGAATAAGTTTGAGGAATAAGCCAAATAAAAAAAATACTTTTAGGCAACTACTTTTAGCTGCCCGAATAGCAGAACTAGATATACTACATACATTTTGTAGTTCCCAAAATAAATCGGAATAAAAAAACAGAAACAAATGCGAATTGTGCGCGGTTTTTTCATTCATGAACGTGTGGAAAGTAAATTGATTGCAAGGTGGTGGGTGGTGGCAGGGAATGGCTGCAAACTCACCGAAAATTGTGTTATTCGGATTCATGGCCACTTGGTTTTTGGCCGCATCGCCAATAAGACGCTCCGACTCCGTAAAGGCGACATAGCTGGGCGTGGTCCGATTGCCCTGATCATTGGCAATGATCTCAACTTTGCCATGCTGAAAGACCCCGACACACGAATATGTTGTACCAAGATCAATGCCAACTGCTGGTAATTTGGGCATATTCTCGCTGTGGCTTTAATTAGACCACAAACACAATGAAAGCGATGTCAAGGTCCGCCCAAGTTTCCGAGTGAAATGATCGAGAAATGAGATGTAAATCAATGTTAGATTGTGTTTGGATGGTTACACAACAAAATCTCATCGAAACTTACCTAAAACTCGAGTTTCTCCTCCCTCCTGCCGCCGATCACCTGTCTCGGTTCTTCACACGCCCAATTTTTAGGCGTTTAGAATGCGAAACGATATAGATATAGGGATATGATTAAGAACAACAAAACGAATGTCAAAATTCGCAGGAATTCAAGTGTTTTCTCTCTTTGCAGCTCCACAGCGTCTGCCTTATATTATCACGTTGCCAGAATGAGAAATTATAGTACTCATCGAATCATTCAATCGATCTGATTGCCAATATCTCGAACATGCGATCCTCACGAGCCTCGCAATAAAACTGCCGAACTTAGTGCAATCGATGCAAGCGCTGCAACAGTAGCATAACATAACAGAGCACTGTTAACATTACACTGTTAACGTAATTAGGCTAGACACATTACGCAGCCTTGAGGCTGAGGCGTGTACTTGGTACCGCAATAAAATGTACCGTTTTCGCCACAAGTACCGACGCTTAAATACGGTACAAATTGTTCTCAGCTTTATTTCCAATTTATTGTAAGGTTAAAGTACCACAAATGAGTTAGAATGGCGGTCTGTCTATGCCACATTCGTCTGGTTTCTTGAAGATCAGGGCATAAGTGAGCACGGGATGAACATTGGCTTCTGCTGATGCCGTCGAGAGTAGCGAATGTGTTGATGGACTTTCCATAAATAACATTTCGCCATCAAATTTGCTCCAACGTCCACGTTTCAACTGCTCCTTCACGTACATCAATTGTGTATTGATCTATTTGGAATGCATTGTGAATGCTGTAAACAATTTAAATAGTATGCCAACCTACCATGGGCACAAGCAGAGGAGTGTGGCAGCAATTGAAGAAATCGGCAATAAACTGTCGAATGTTTTCGGGCTTCGCATTAATCACCTGGTGCATTATTACGCGTATAATTGCCCGTATCTGAAATGATCATAAAATGGCAAATAAACTAGGTTAAATGAAGCCCGCAAATGTATTTTTGGGATGGTTAAAAATAAAATCAATTGATTATATTCGTTGTGTTTACTAGTTATTACATATGTAACTGCCTGCTGAACAATATAAACTATTTTAACGAAAACTAGGTTAATCTATATGTCGATTCATTAAGTTAAATTTGAGTACGTGCTTGTATTCTGTGAATGTGGATCATATGTGTGGAACGCATGCAGTTTACATAGTGTATTCTAGTTGGAGTGTGGAAGTCTTTCATACCTCTGGATGTTCGCTCAAATACGCCCAGTTGCCCTTGCGCAGTTGCTTCTGTATGCGAGGCAAGGTGCTGTAATGTCTTATGGCATTGGTATCCCATTTACCCAGATCCAAGATCTTCGATGATTGACAATGACCTTGCTTATTCATATTTGTATTTTTTTTTTTTTTTAATTTTTTATCACAAGAATTTTGTTTAGTTAAGGTTGTCAGCTTGTATAAAATTGAGTAGAAATGAATTATAAATCAATGTGATTACAAAACAAAATTTTTGTGTACTATGTATATAGATAAGCACTTCGCGAGAAAATGACTACTAATATCTGTTCTCTAAATACTCATTACACTTAATATTTGTCTTAGGGCAAACACCAAACTTGAATGTACCTTGAATTCGGTCCCAAGTTGTTTGGAACACTTGTCGGTAAACAAACAACAAATTGAATACCAAATCGCTATAAAACCGACGAAAATTAATTCAAACTATATAGTACAATTGTCTCAGCTTAGCAACAATTACATCATGAAATACTCTCTAGTGTTCATCATCGCAATCTTTTCCATCATTGTGATGGCCAATGCAAAAACAACGCACAAGAAAAGCTCATCAACGTCAACGTCAACTTCAGCGTCGACAACAACAACTGCGACTCCGGTTAAATTGAAGCTCTGCTGGAAGGGAAACAACTGGTGCAACTTGTCTGGATCAACCAGAACCCAAAGATGTAAACCCTTCTTTGGAATCTGGAAATGCTATTATTACTAAATAAAATGTAAACAAATAAAATGTAAATGTTTTAAATAGTAGTTTTTGGAAACAAATATATTTTACTATTTATTCTGGATTTTGAATAAAGTTACATGAATTAAATAACTTTTCATTTTATTCTTAAAACACTATTCTTAAGTAGTTAAATAGACACTTTCAGCTCATCATAATGTGCACATTATTATAACTATTTAAAACGTAATAATTACAATTTCGGAGCAATAATCATTTATCAAATGATATGTGTGGCCTCCTCTTCAGAATCGCTTTGATCTGTAAAGAGATTAGGATTAGCATTTAATTAAATGTGTTAATTGGAAAGTCAAGGGATGGTTGAAGCATACTTTGTTTTTTGGCCGCAGCTTGTTTTTTGCCAGCTTTGTTCTTTCCCCGATTTGGCTTCGATTTAGTAGCCTTAGTGTTCTTCGCTGCGTTTTCTTTAACAACAATTTGTTCAGTATTTTGCTGCTCTTGTGTGACATCATCTCCTTCTGGCAGCCAGCTGCTGTCATCCTTGACAGCTGGTTTCTGACCAACTTGCGACTGCTCTTCAATTGCCATCTTCTCAGGTTTTTGCTCAGACTCTGCTCTGATGGCTTGACTTGGTTGCACTGCATCCACTTCCATCGGTTGCTCTTGCTCCATCAAACGTTTGAAGCTGAATTTTCTAGACGAGCCGTCAAGTAGATCAATCAAACCGGTCACATGCTTGGATTGCTGCCGTCTCTCCATATCTAGCTCCAATGCTTTGCGCACAAACTGCACCAGAGCTTTTGATCTTCTGGCGGCGCTGTGTGCGCACTGCATAATGGTGCGTACATTGGTGGGTGCAGTGCCACCCGCATTTAGTGTGCACAGCTCTTGGTATGAATTGAAGCTCAAGACAATGATAGAATCGGCAGCATTCTCCTCCAACAGCGTGGGATCAACCAGCGGCTGAGGAGTACTTTTGTACACACAATACGTAACGCTAACGGGATAATGAAGAAAGAGTAGCGGCATGAGTTCCCGTTCCCGTTCGCTATACATGCGGATTTGATCGTCAATATACGAGACATCGGGACGTCGAAAGTGCATCAATGCTGCCAGCGTTGCAATTGTGCTAGCATCTGTAAAGTAACAATAAATCATAATTGGGCTATAAGAATGAAGTGCACTAGTGCTCACCATAAAGATTGCCATCATGATTGAGCACGTTGATGTCCACGCGCACACACCACACATGCTGCTCAACGGCAATGCATAATGACTCCAGATCCAGACAGCGAGAACTTCGAAATGTTCGTTCCAACAGTGAATTGAGGGTCAGAGAGCGCTGGTCGTATGTGGCTTGTGCTTCGTCGAGATATGACACTCCTTTGATGTCCACATTCAAGTGCAGCGTGCCTTCGTTGGGTCGTGCACTCGTTGGAGTACCGATATCATAACTGACTTGCGCCAACACCATTGTCTCACCCATGGACACTGTGACTGTGCCCCAATCGGCGCCAAAGTTGAGTTTTACATCGCGAAATTCACTAGTTTTGCGGCCATCGAAGCGCGTGTTTTGCTTCGCAGCACTCTGTACAAAGACGCGTTCGGGTTTGGATTTTCCCGGTTCAAATAAATTGGCGTTCATAAACATTGCGAGCAATCAATTGTCGTTTTTGTTTTGGGCCGGCATTTAAAAACGTGCTTCAATCAGGGCTGCACAAGCACAATCAGAACTTTCGATAGCGCAATCGTATGCATTGAAACTTATCGAAGTACTTCATTCAGAATATTGAAGAAACATTTCAATATTTTCATTTATATAGAAAATTAAACAAAAAAGAAAAATCTCAGCACATATATGTAAAATTAATAATTCATTAATTTTAATTTATTCGTGATATAAATTCATAAACATAATAGAAACCATCATAATTACAATATTTGCCTACTACAAGAAATATCGTTGGTTAGCCTTAAAAGTAAACGATAGTTCTATTTTGCTATCAACATTTTTTCACCTCTTGCGGTCACACTGTCACGAACAATTGATACAATTGGACAAAGATTTACACAAATCTTTTTAAGCAGGAAACATGAATTAATTAACAGATTAATTAGCACAAAGTGTAACAAAGTTCAGCCACCGTTAAATATAGAATCCATTGCCGCATTAAACAATGGTAAGTGATAGCGCGAAGCCAACAAAAACAGATCGTCAATGTGGCGTGCCCGGAAAAATGGAATGTGCATAATAATTGGACCAAAAATAGATTTGACCCAAAAATGGTTACATATGAATAAGCATCACACGTTGTCGCATGCTAATAAATGTTAATGTGTCTGTATATAGGCTGTTTTAGGAGCCCAATTGGTTATCACGCTGGTGATGGTCAGCGTCATTCAGAAGCTAAGTCCACATTATTCTTTCGCCAAATGGATATTATGCCGCACTGGGCTCGTTCGCTATCTGCATCCCACGGATGACGAGCTCCGCACTAAAGGTGGTGTGCCCAAGGATCGACCCGCCAAGGGGAAACATAAGCAGAATGGCATTAGTAATGGCTCAGGATCGCAGCAATTCCATGTGCCCCGGAGCATAGAAGTGGAGCTGGAGACGTCGCCAGTGCTGGAGCGCGATGTGATTCATTTGCGTTACTTTACCGAATACCAATGGCTAGTGGACTTCAGCGTCTATGCCGGTATCGTTTATGTGTGCTCGGAAGTCTTTCACTATTTCTATCCGTTGAAGCAGGAAATCAATCTGAGCATGGTGTGGTGTTTGCTAGTCATATTCTTTGCATTGAAATTACTGTCTTCCCTTACTGTGTTGTACTTCCAAAGTGAAGAATCAATTGGCGAGCGTTCCATGGTGATAGTTGCTTGTCTGGTTTATTTATTGATTGCCATGATTGTACTCATCATCGATGAACGTATACTAGAAACGGGCTTAGAAGATGCCTACACCAGCTTCAATGCAAGCGCCTCCAAGTTCCTAACCGAACAGGGTCTGCCCTCATCGTAAGCACATATTTTTGTGTGTTTTAATTCATATATCATAGGATTTTTGATTTTTGCAGCGGACCCGCCTCGAAAATTGTTGTCAAGTTCTTTTTGGCTTTGAGTTGCGGTCTCTTGGGCTCGCTGTTCACGTTTCCTGGTCTGCGAATGGCCAAAATGCATTGGGATTCCCTTAAATACTGTCGCGGCAATCGCATATTGCAGGTGCTATTGAATCTCAGCTTTATATTGCCCTTCATCTTAGTCATATTGTGGATTCGACCAATTAGTCGTGACTATTTGACGGTGCGCGTCTTCGAGGGCATGCAACAGCCACTGTGAGTAGTATTAGTAATGAGATGAGGGATCATATTATCTAATCACTGTATGGCTGTATTAACTTTCCCTTTCTGCAGATTGAAGCCCCATGTTTTCGAAACTTTGCGTCTGTTGCTTGTTGTGTTTGTGGTGATTGTGCGATTCGCATTGATGCCCATCTATCTGCAGTCGTACCTGAATTTGGCCTATGACAAGATACTCGATTTGCGCAAGGAAGCTGGTCGTATCACCAATGTCGAATTTCAAAAGAAGGCAAGCTCAACGTGAACTCCAAAATGATGCGGCTGCTAATTTTAAACTTCTTTCCACAGATATCCTCAATCTTCTACTATCTTTGTGTGGTAACGCTGCAGTTTGCTGCCCCGCTCATCTTGTGCCTCTATTTGACGCTGATGTATAAGAGTCTCGGTGGATTCAGTTGGGCCGGCATATTTAAAGAGAGTGTTGTCTTGCAGCACGAATGCGCTGCCGATTCGGATTTGGCGGCTGCGTTGCCAAGTGCCGCCGAAGTTCTAGAAGCCAATGTCGAACAGGAATTCAATATTTTAGAGTCGGCACAGTCTTTGCAGGCTTCATTTACTAGTCTGAAAAATGTAAGAACTTGAGAATTCAATACTTTAACAATCTTATATTATTTTACAATGCTTTTAGGTGTTCTCTACGGAAGTGTATAAGGGATTTCTGGGTTTTGCTACCTGGTGGAGTTACTTTACCCTCTTTGCCACTTCATCGCTGGGCATCGTCTATCAGTCGTATTTCAATAAGACATAATTGAAGCCATTAAAAGTCAAATTCACACCAAAGGCACCACCCATATACATATAGTACTAAATTAATCTAGAATTCATGTTTCTCCCGAACTCGTTGATATTGTTTTTGATAGTGAAACCATAGCTCTGTTGATCTAATTGGTTTTTTCTACTTATGCTGTACTATTTGTAAATAATAATAATTTATATATGAACATTTGTTTACTGAGTATTTAGTAAACATATTTTAAATCACTCACAAGTAAAATCTTCAAATTTATTCATTGCGCTTTTTGTTATCTTCAAGATCGTTGGGGTTTTAAGTCTCGCTGCCAATTAACAGCTGCCCTTTAATGTTGTTTTTATAACTGACGCTGTTAGCTACCAGCTGCCTTTAGCTTTAACAGTGTTGTGGTTTGAGCTGACGCTGTTAAATATAATCAACTACCCCTTAACAGTATTGTGGTATTGCCTCTGTAATTTATTATCAGCTACCCTTATCATTAACATTGTTGTGGTTTTAGTTGCCAGTGTAAAGTTAGACATTGTTTCCAATTTGAAAACACCATTTATTGAACCTTAAAGGTTGTCTTTAAAAGTTGAAACAAATAACAAATCAAGGGGTATCGTAGATAATGACCTGCTATTAGTAAGCTAAATTCCATTCATATATTAGTATATGCATAAAGTTAAATGTATATATATATGTAATATAACCATTAAGTGGCCCATTTAGATTTTAGCAATACCAATCACACCGCAACCAATGCGTGCGCCAGCATTGCCAGTTGTCTTGCTCAACTCGTGGCCACCCTTGCCAAGATCATCGGCATCGGCATGGACCACGACAGTGCGTCCAATGATGCTGTTCTCGCCAAAGAGAGTTATCTGGCTGTCGGTGATGTCGACCGCAGTGGGCCCGTCGCCGCTGGCCGTGATGTTGCCCAAATCGCCCAAATGGCGCTCACCGTCTGTGGGTGCACCGTGCTCCTTCTTGTGGGGGTTGAAATGGGGTCCCGATGACATGCATCCGTTGGTGTTGTCGCCAAACTCATGCACGTGGAATCCATGCAGACCTTGCGCCAGACCAGTAACTTCTCCCGTTACTTTAACGGGTGTACTAGACGACTGAAATTAAAATAGATCAAGGAGAGAGTGAGAGAGATATACGAGGTATCAGATAAAGCTCTGGACAAATTTGATAAGCAAAACTAGGTGTAATCATGACTACAGAATGCTACTCATTTATAAATGTGTGTGTATGTGAAGCCGCAACAAGTGCGCATTGTTGTTTTGATTATATAATTCTGCATTTGTTAAATGACACAGCACAAAATATCTAAGTTGCCAATTGAAATTCAAGTAGCAGCATAACAACAACACATCTATGTGTATATGTATGCATGTGTGTATGCCTTTAGAGAGCTGTGAGGTGCGGTGTGAACGCCGGCACTTTGACCTTAGCAATTGCTGTCTGCCATATTTTTTTTGTCGCATCTTGTTTTCTTCTGTATTAGCGGTAACTTACCTCCTGTTCAAAGAAAACGGTGCCCTTGGCATCGCCATTGATAACGCAAACAGCTTTGACCACCATTATTGACTTTTAGCTACTGAAAGCAGAGTTTAAATTATAACACGAGAAACTTGTAGAACTTTTCGATCGAACAACTCGGTCGGTTTGGGAATGCAGTGTGGCAGCAGGTTCAGTTTTCAAAATATACCATTCAATGCCAAACATTTGAATTGAATGAATATCTGGCTATCTGGAATACCTGGCTACACTGTATATCGTAAATTGGTCTATTCGGAAATGGCGCGTAATCTAAAAGAGCTTTCGATACATTTTAATTTATTTTAACGGTTTTCAATAAATTATATTAAATTACTTAAAAATCGTGTATAGACTTATTTGAGTACTAAAATACAAAACTATGTGAGTTGTGGGTATATATATCCAATAATACGTTCTATTCAAATTATCTTTCTAAATTATCATGTGTTATCGATTAAGTCTTTGTGTGTTCTTCAACACTTTTAATGTGCGTAAAAACAAAGAGAAAAGTCAGCTGCAAAATTGCCAAATCAGAGTTTATTTTATGACTGCCGGTTTGGTAATAAATACATAAATTATTTCTCGCGATTATTTCTTACTTATCTCAGCGATTGCTTATCGCTTTATTTGTTCAAGAAACAGCGCTTATAGATTAGTGGAGAAAACTGGCGCACAAATTCAGTACATCGTTCAAAACCATCATGACACAAGCGGCCACAACGCAAAAATTATCGAAATTGCGCGAGCTGATGCAGCGCGCCTCGACTGCACCAGAAGCATATGTGGTGCCCTCGGATGACGCACACCAGAGCGAATATCAGTGTGCACACGATGAACGACGTGCCTTCATTAGCGGCTTTACGGGATCGGCGGGAACGGCGGTCATAACGAATGATAAGGCCCTGCTCTGGACGGATGGACGGTATTATCAGCAGGCAGAGAAGGAACTCGATAGTAATTGGACTTTGATGCGAGATGGATTGGCCACAACTCCATCCATTGGCGCCTGGCTGGGCAAGAATTTGGCCAAGGGCAGCGCTGTTGGCGTTGATCCACGTCTATTCTCCTTCCGATTGGGCAAGACCATAGAGAAGGATTTGAATGCAGCAGAATGCAATTTGGTGGGCATCGAACGCAACTTGATTGATGATGTTTGGGGTGAAGATCAACCGGCCCGCACTTCAAACAAAATCATAACGCTGCAGCTGCGCTTCTCTGGCAAAACGATCGCCCAAAAATGGGATGAAGTTCGTCAGCAGATGACGGTGCAAAATGCTAGTGCTCTTGTCGTCAGTGCTCTGGATGAGATCGCTTGGTTTTTGAATTTGCGTGGTTCCGACATCGATTATAATCCAGTATTTTTCGCCTACATGATCATAACCCATGACGATGTTGTGCTCTTCGTGGATGGCCAAAAATTGCCGGATAACATCAAGGAGCATCTAAGCGAAAACAATGTGCAGATCACCGTACAGCCCTACGAGGCTATTGGCGATGGTGTCCAGAAAATTGCTTCTAATACCAAGGGCAAAATATGGATATCATCCACAAGCAGTTTGTTTTTGAATTCGCTAGTACCAAAGTCATTACGGCATCAGGAGATTACGCCAATTGCTTTGCTCAAAGCAATTAAAAACCAGCAGGAGATCGAAGGATTCATTAATAGCCATATACGCGATGGCGTTGCACTATGTCAGTATTTTGCCTGGCTGGAGGATGCTGTGCAGAAAGGTCAGCCGGTAGATGAGATGTCCGGTGCCGACAAATTGGAATCGTTTCGCAAGACCAAGGATCATTACATGGGCCTCAGCTTTACCACAATTAGTTCATCGGGCCCAAATGGTTCGGTGATTCACTATCACCCGGCAAAGGAGACCAATCGTCCAATCAACGATAAAGAGGTTTACTTATGCGATTCGGGCGCTCAGTATTTAGATGGCACAACCGATGTAACAAGAACCCTACACTTTGGCCAACCTACGGACTTTCAAAAGGAGACTTACACCCGCGTGCTAAAGGGTCAATTGGCACTCGGCTCTACGGTATTTCCCACCAAGATTAAGGGTCAAGTTTTAGATGTACTAGCTAGAAAATCTCTATGGGACATTGGCTTGGACTACGGTCATGGAACTGGTCATGGTGTTGGGCATTTCCTCAATGTCCATGAGGGTCCAATGGGAGTTGGTTTCCGACTAATGCCCGACGATCCGGGCCTTCAACAAAACATGTTTATTTCAAACGAACCTGGATTCTACAAGGATGGCGAGTTTGGCATTCGCATCGAGGACATTGTACAAATTGTGCCTGCCCAGGTGAAGTACAATTTTGCTGATCGCGGTGCACTTACTTTTAAAACAGTTACCATGTGCCCAAAGCAAACAAAGATGATTATTAAGGAACTTCTTACCGAACAGGAGATTAAATTGCTTAATGATTATCATAAGCTGGTTTGGGAGACTCTATCTCCGCTCTTGTCGCAGGATGCCTTCACCCTAAATTGGCTTCAAAAAGAAACCAAAGCCTTATAAAAATCATTATTCAGCTATGCATTTTATCATTTAATATTTCTATTGCAGAAACACAATGTTCAGTAACCGAATTTGTTTAATCTGATTAAATCATATATTACATTATTACAACCGACTTTTTTAGGAGGGAACATTTTAATATCCAAAAGATTGGTGATATAGGTAAAATGATTTAGATAGGTTTTTAAATACGTGGAATTAGCAATGTTTGAGATGACGCGATGTGTATTATCTTTGTGGGTATATGGGTTTGCAAAAACCCATCAATGTTTTTACTAGGCACATTTTAGTATGATAAAGTATAGTAACAAAATTAAATACGCAGTAAATTTAATCTGGAATGTTTTTTGTCAGTACTCAGTTCTGAACAATTGGCGTCAACAAAAAAAAGCTAGAAAATAAAGTTTTGTAGTTAGCAATTTAAAGGTATGTGAAACACTTATCGCTTCGTAAAATATTTAAACATTTATGGTCTCAACATAACATTATAGTCAATAAAATTGCTAAATACATTAATATAATGGCATATTAATGGTATTTCCAGAGCCTGAGAATGGTTGGTATTTCTTCATAGTATTTCCTTCGGATACAACGATATAAGCTAGTATTTATTTGTGGACCGTATGGTATCGTTCATCATTAACGTCGCGGTCACACTGCAGTGGCAGATGTTCCGAGCACGCAATTTGTAAAAAGAATATTTTATTTTCATCTATATTTACTTAAAAATGCAATTAATCTTAAAATCGCGTCTTAACACATAAACTATGCTATACAGTCTTACTTAGCTTTCACAAATATATCTAAATTGTGAATGCGTAAATAGTGTATGAAAGAAATAAGTGCATCAAATGCGCGCGCATTTTTTTCTGTTGCCGCCGCATCGTTTTGTGAAAAGTGCCACATTTCAAAAGGTAAATGCCCATTGAATCCTGATTAATACTGTTATACAATTATTGTGCCAGCTTTGCACCAAGCCTCGCCCATTGTACTAAAACGAGCCTGTACCAAAAAAATCTAATTTTAACATCATATGTGTGAATGTTTGTAATCGCATTGCAGTTGAACCTTAGTAGTTGAAAAATAATGGAACCATTAACCTCCTTGAATACAGCGCATAAAATAAACAATAGCTACGATTCGGAGCCATCAACGGGCAGCGGGGTAAGTTCGAATTAGCTAATTATAAATAGAAAAGTGTTAAAGAATCATGTTTTATGTGCTGCAGTCTTCGCTCAGTGAAAACAATGAGGGCCCAATATCTGACGAGGAGAATATGAATCTACCATATCTGCTGAAACCAAAACCAATGAGCAATGACAATGCCACCAAATTGACTTTGCTTGGCAGCCAGGAGTCGCAATTTCGTGGCTTTGGTGACAGTCCGTATGGCCAAGTTAATAAGCGTCTTTACGGCTCGCAACTGCAGAACTTAAAGTTGCCCGAAACGAATAGCAACCAAACAGCTGCTGCTGCCTCAGCAAAACAAAAATCATCGCCAGGCATGATTGTCTTTCCTCGCTTCTACAATAGCATTCTTGAGGACAATAGTTGCAATGCCGTCGACATGGCAGCTACGTCTGCGCAAACAGAAGCAGAAGCGGTTGCTGCGCCAACGGACAGCTTGTCCTTCAATGGCAAAATCAAAAGTCTGACTGAGATGCCAAGCAGTTCTCACATATCCATTGCAACGATCTCCACAGAGACTGCTCCCCAACAACAAGAACAACAATCACAACAACAGCAACAAGAACAGCTGTCGGAATCATTTATATTTAAGAAGATCAATAACGAATGCTCGCCAGATTTGTTTGCCGACAGCGATGATGATGACGATGACCAGACGGACAAGGGTCTGGGCACAACGCTGGAGGATTTACCCGAAGCCCTCGAGAAGAACCAATGCGTAAGCGAAGCGCCTACAACAAGTCACAATGCCAGCGCGCGTTACTCACTGACAGCACCAACGGAATCTAGCTTTGTGTGCGATGAGCAGACGCAAGATGTGCAGCTGACGAGTGGCGATCCACGCGCTCTTTTTCTGGAGAACTGCCGACGGGAACGTGAGCTCTACAGGCGTATACGTCGCTGTCTGCAGGGTGTGCGTCCGCCACCCACAGTGACCATCCCGGACACTGATGTCATCAGCGCTGTGGTGAGCATGAAATCCAAAGTGATCAACTTTCTGGTCAGCAATGAGACCAATGTTCGCGATGCCACACCAGCATCCAGCATTGAGGATAGTGGCATCTGTGCCACATCTTCGCTGTTCAAGCCTACGCATAGTCTGGTCGAGGCGCAGAACATGAGCTGGCGCGAGGTGCTGGGTGTGCGTCATCACGGGTTGAGGTAAGAGCGTCATAGAACTTCAATTTGACGATGTAACTAATAACCTATTTCACCATTGCAGCTTCAACTTGAATAAAGCTGCCGAGCAAAATGAATACCTCAGTCTGTCGGTGGTGGAACGTTATGTGGGAGCTGAGACGGCCACTTCCTATGTGCGTTCGCCATCCAGTGCCAAGAAGCGCAACATGCGCATGAAGTGAGTATTGCCATTGGCTCTCAATGGCACCTGGGCAGCTAAACTGATACTTTTTCTTCTTTAGAATGCTCACTCAGTCGCCAGGCAATCGCCTTAGTCATTTAGCCAAGCGACGAGCCATCTTCTCCTCTGCCAATTTGGCGACCAACTCAATTAAACTGAACAGCTCCATAGGGCCGCAAATATTGCTGGATAAAAAGTAAATATAGCTTACTTTTATTATTATATTAACTTAGCATATATTAACCCGTTTCCCAAAATCAACAGAAAAGACCGCAATAAGCGCAAAGCAACACCAAAACGTAAAACGCCAGGCAGCAAAAAGAAAGGTATAATATAATGAAGTGCAAGTTGTGAAAACAATCCATACTAAATGTTGAATATTTGCAGCTCGAAAAACTCCGTCCTCTTCAGCACGCAAGCGTCTGTTTCGCACTGATCTCATCAAGCCAGGTCCATCGCGTGAAACCTCGAAGCGCGCCCTATTCCAAAGTCCAGCCAAGTCACTGCAACATCAGCAGCAGCTGTTATTCCCGCCCAAGCCCCTGTTCAAGCCAGAGATAGCCAATCGCGTGGAGAGATCGAAGCGTGCACTTTTCTCGCCCGACAATGGTTGCCAGCAAAGCACTCCCAGCAGTGCCACTTGCGTTAGCAACCAGCTGGAATCGCTTCTCAAGCGCAAACGCAATGCCCGCGACGACGAAGATGCTGCTGAGCTGGCTAGTCAGAGTAGCAAATTGTTCCGAGCTGGCAGCGCCTTTGGCAGCGGTCTCACACCACGCGCTCTCAAGATCAAGAGTCAAAGCTTTTGCATTGGAGCAGGTTCCTCCACAGCATCGCAACAGAATGTTGCCGCCAACATGCAGCCATCACCATTTGCCAACACGCCGCGACTAAGCCATGGTCTGAGTGGCAGCAGCAGCACTTTAGCCTGCAGCACAACGCCGACGATCAGTAAACTGCATCGCGCACATTCTGAAATGAGTGCGACACCGCAGAGCGCCATGACAGACAATCAACGGAAGGTAAGTTTTGAATTTCCCATATATATAGCCTAAAATATTAACATCTTACTGTATTTTTATATAGAAACTGCTGTGGGCCGTTTCACAGGCGCTGCAGGAAAAGAAAATATCTGCAAAGCATGAGAATTTCCGGCAACATGCGGCGGACTTGGCGCGTATTGTTAAACGCATCTTTCAAGAATTTTACCTGGGACACACAACCAGCAACAGTGAAACATTGCTTCGGTTAGTATTGGAATTATTCCCACTCTTTTATTACCTGTTTATGACCCGTTGTTTAACTTATGTAGGCTAGCCAAGAAGTACGCGTTTGGCGTGATAGCGGGCAAGCAGCCTGATGACATCTACCTGCAGGCACGTAGTCAGGAGAGTGAAACCAAGCTGCAATCGAGTGCACGGCTCTCGGGCTACATTGGAGCCGAAGAGTTTGCACAACGAAAGCTGCTGTTGTCACAGAGCTCATCGCACTCGCTATCGCAAATGTCACTTACGCACAGCAAGACTGATGGATCAATGCAGAATTTATTCGGCAGCGAGAACTCCATCGATTCATTCGGTTTCAGTCAAATGAGTCAGGGAGCCGCAACCTCAAATTCGGCTACGCAATCCAGTCTAATGGAACGCATTTCAGAGGATCTTTTTAGCAAACAGCTGCCCATCCAGCCAAATCCGGCATTGCAGAACAGCTCGTCGAAGAGTAATTTGGGCGGCTTGGCTCTGCGAGAAAATGTGCACTGCGAGCAACGAAGATCGGCGCAGAAGAACTTCACTGGCAAGGATCAGCGAAACATCAGTCCGTACTTTGGTGGCGGCAGCAACAGCAACGGATCTGGGCGCAAATTGCCCGTCACAGCAACTGTTGTTAGCGTCGAGTCCAGCGCTAAAGCGAAGCGCCAAATATCGTTTGATAGCTAAAAGTTTTTTTTGTTTGATTTGATTATTTTTATTTCTTTATTGGTAAAAGTACCAGGATCATAAACTATTTATTTTTACAAAAAGTTCCAAATTTCATGGATTGTTTTTAGCGTTATTTATTGAAATTTCCGGTACTTTAATCAAATGGAGATAGAGGACGACTACACACACAACATTTAACTTAAAACACATATGATTTGCAATATTTTTCGATGAAGTAAAAGGTAACAAATGAAATGATTTAATACTACTACTAATTGATGCTCAATGTAGGTTGAACAATTTATTGGCCGCGCTTAGAATGATAGAAATAAATTGTAAATGGAATAGCATACTATAAAAATAAAGATTCACTCAATAATAACCACTGCGATTAATGTAACGTTTCACCAAGTTGAATGAGACTATGTGGAAGGCCAAGGCGACCAGCAAAAGACTAACACAGTCTATCCAATAGGTGTATTCGGCGGTGCGGAAGGAGGCCTGTTGGAGCACCTCCAAGCCGCTCTTGACACAGGGATGCTCATCGTTGACGGGACAATCTATCGAGAAAGCAGTTTTAGAAAGCAAACGCTGATGATGATGTAGTGATCTCACCTATGTTGTCAACGTCAATCCAGTAATTGTACATTAGTGCCTCGTTGGAGTAGAAGAAGAGCGAGAAGTACTTGAGCACGGGCACCGAATCGACATTCATGTAGGTGCCGCCAAAGATGAGAAAGATCAGATCGAAGGGCGCCGCACACTCCGATGCCATTTTGTCGGTCTCAAAAAGACTGGAGAGAAAAACGCCATAGCCGACGGCGGCAATCGCCGACAGACTCATCAGAAATCCCATGGTTACGTAGAGAAGAAATCCGCGTGTATAATAAATGGATGCATAGATCACCGACAAAAACATGTAACCCTTGAAGAAAGCCGCCGGCACAAAGGACACAACTAAAGCCACATAGTAGGCGGACAGACTATAGGTGCCTTCTCCCACTTCTCTTCTGATGATGGGCAATGAATAGGGAAAAATGTACGTGACGCCGTAGCTGAAGGTGAAGATCATCTCGTTGCTGAGCATGAATATGGAGCCGCCCACATCTTGGATGGTGCGTTGCGTCAGGCCACCCACACCGGAGTACATCAGAGAGAGCGTCACCGCGGTGGCCATGAAGAAGCCAAAGCCAATCAGTCCGTCCTTAATATTACGCAGATCCTCGGTCATGAAGCGTATGATCAGTAGATACACCTGATATATCCAGCGTATCTTCTTGAAGTTCTGCACATGCTTCAGATAGTCACCGCTGTAGTTCCTGGCCAGCAACCAGCTCCCGGTATAAAGACCATCCGTCTCATGCTCATACCTGATGCGAAGCATTTCGCCAGCGTTCTCCTTGCCATGGCTATCCACAAGGGTCTTCAGATAGAAGTCGGCGGGATTACAGTTCAGTGGCAGCAGGAAGCCCATGCTGTATGAATTACATTTAATATTTATTTTATAATATAACTTCCGTGTTACTTACTCTGTGAAGAACTTGGCCGCCTGCTCGGTGCGACCCTGATAGATAATGCGACCGCCATCCATGAGAATGATGTGCGTGAAGAGCTCAAAGATGTCCGATGTGGGCTGGTGAATCGAACAGATGGCCGCCTTCTTCTGTGTGCCGTTGGGACTATTGTTGAGGACGCTCAACGTGGGCAGCTCCTTCATGGACTGCAGCAGACTTTCATGGGAGTTTTCCACAAATTCCATTTCGATGGAGTTGCTGCCCGAGCTGTTGCCATCACTGGGCGTGCCAAACGAATCCTCGCCATAGACCTTGCTCAGCGAGTGCTTCGTAATGCGTCGCCGTGTGCAGAGATGGCGGAGTGTCTTGATGACGGAGTAGGCACTGAAGCTATCGAGTCCCGTGGTGGGTTCATCGCAGAACAGAAAGATGGGATCAGTGATGAGTTCCTCGGCCAAACTGAGACGCTTTCGCTCGCCGCCCGACAGCTGCTGAATGCGTGTGTGTGCCGCATCCCTTAGTCCCACAGCTAAGAGAAGATCCGAGACACGTTGACGCTTCTCCGCCTTTGTGGTTTTACGATGCATCTTGAAGTGCGACTGATTCGGAGGGAGTAGACAACTTGGCGCTGTTAATGCCAAAGAGACTAGGGGCAAAAGGGAAGTCTTACCATAAAATACAGATGCTCGTAGGCGGTAAAGGTTTTAACATTGATCTCAAACTGTGGCAGAAAGCTGGAGATGCGTGTCATCTGATCCCGTTCCATGGCCATGCCGTTTAAAACCACATCGCCGGTTAAATTACCGCGCAAACGTTGCGAAATCGCTGCCAATAATGTGGTTTTGCCCGCCCCCGATCCGCCCAAGATGGCGATGAGGTCCCCGGTTTTGAGGTGACCGCTGACTGCGAAGAGCGAGAGTAACCACATCCACATCACACCACAATTATTTTTCAATTGGGCAATCGAATTCCACAATTCGAAGTAAACTCTTACCGTCATGTAATATTTGAAGCTCCTGCTTCTTTTTGCACTCATTCCAGAAGCTGTAGTTGCTCTGCTCCTGGGCAGGCACATAATAGTTGAGCTGCTTCCACTCCAGGCATAGGCCCGACTGTGCACTTAAATCCTCCGCGGACATCGTAAAGATGCAGATGCAGCTGCAGCTGAAGAGTTCAACGCACGACAAATAAGACTATCTCGGTTTTATTTAATTTTTGGGTTATTGTGCTCAATGTGGGAACAGCATCCGATACTAATCCAACACCCACGCTTATCGCTTATCACTCTCGAGTTCTTTTTATCTTATCTTTTGCACTATTTGTTTTAGCATTTTGTCTGTTTGGCTCACACGTTACATCCACTTTCAGTCCGGAGGTAGAGGGAAACCTTAAATCTGTAACTGTTCCGTCCGCTTCACAAAAGTGCCGCTCAAAACCGATCCGAGAGGGCAGACAACGAACCGTTCGCGACAACGAATCGACGGCAACTGTGGCATGTTGTTGATGGCAACGTGGTTTTCTACCCCCAGCTGCATTTGGCCCGTAAGTAACATTAAACTGTTGACCGCATTTCGGTTTTAGCAGCTAATTGTCGCTTATCAATTCACTTTTATAGTATTCCGACCAGATGCGCCATTGACTCTTGACTACCTCAGCGGCATAAAAAACAAAGACGGAGGGGCAGGCGGAGAAGTCTTCTTCTCTCTGTCTCTCGCTGTCTAAGCTCACACAACCCAGACCCATTGAAGAAGTGTCTGGCTAGGCGGAGACAGAGCAGTCTTGTTGTTTACAGTTCAATTAAATCATGTCACTAACGTGCTCACAGTCTGAAGGCCAATTCACCGCTAAAGAAAATGGGAATAGTGTAGAACTAATAGACAATCGCATAATCGCACAGATCCATAGTGTGGTAAACCTAATCTATCTGTAGTAGCAGGTGAAATTCGGTAAACTTGTAGTATTCGAAGTAATAAATAATGACTGTGCTATCTTTGTTGAGTAATTATCCTCATATACATCATCTAATTATCTCTCTAGTTTAAGACCTAGGTTAGTACTCACTAAATACTATTAAAATTACAAAATTGTTCCTTATTCTCACGGTTCATCGTCTGCTTAATAACCTCTTTAGATTTGTCTGTAAAGAAATTCTTTAGCACATTTAATTCAATACCAAATTTAATTCGTATAGGATCGTAAATTTTACTGTGTTTTTGACCTGATCTCGTGATATTGCAAATTATTTGCGCTGAACCAAAAATTGGGAATTAAACTCTTAAATTGCCAGAGATTGTCGCAGTACAGTAAATTTAGACTATAACAAATGTGATTTATATAAGTTTAAGCAAATTATCAATTAAAATAAAGTTAAATTAATAAATGATTACATCTGTGAAACTTCTTAGAATATGAAGAAGAGCTTCTAAGATATCAAGGTATAACAACATAGTATTTCATTTGAGTATTCAAACTTTATTCATGCTTGGCACGTGTGTTAGTAATAAATGCTGAGCACCTTGTGGAATGGAATGTATTCCAATTCGGCGGCGTGCTCACGTCTGTAGTCCCAAAGATATTGATCAATTAAAATGGAATTCACACTTCGTGTGTCCACCTCGGGATGTTTCTCCTTTAGAATCGCCAGCACAGCATCCTTGACTTCTTCGATGATGTAAATGGAGGCGCCTCTAATTTCTACCTCCATGGCGTCGCCGTTCTGCAGTATGGTGTCCTTCTTGAGTAGTTCTAACAATTCTGGTGTGTACTCCAAACTGCCAAAGTGCACCAAGACCTGCGGAACGCGATAATCCGCAAACATGGTTACTTTTTCGATGTCCTCGAAGTATCCAAGTCCTTCACCACAATAACATGACCACAAGTCGCCGACAAGGATTTGAGCACGCTTCAAAATCGAAACACGTTCGCCAGCGAATTCAGCTTGATCCCTGAAACAGGGAAACTCATCCACAATGAGTTGCAGTAACGTTACAGCTGAATTGTTGGCTTCCTTCACCACATTCTCAAAGCGTCCTTGCCACTTGGTCAGCAGACACTCGCCCACCTGATGAAGGCACTCCAAACGCTTCTCTAGCAAGGGAATCTGTGTGGTCGCATCATCTGGACGAAAGATCTTCTCCAGCGTTGCCAAGTCGATTTTGGCATAAAACTCGGGATTCGTTATATCCAAGCCATCCTTCATGGCTCGATTTATAGCTGCGCACAAGGCAAAATAGCCAGTGTATCCATTCACCTTGTACTTGGTGTAGTTATCTAAAATGATTATATTATAAATATATATTTTGATAACTTAGGTATTACGAAACTCACGTGGCGTCCAGAAGCAAAAGTTGAGGGTGTCCACAATAAAAATCCAATTGGCGGCATAATCATCATTGGGCGAGGGATGAAGCTCATGCTGTGAGAAATTGGCCACAGCAATGCGCTTATCTATTGTTTGTACAGTTCAAAAGAGAGAATTAAAACATGTGATGTGTTTATTTTGTTATTCCCTTACCAAGAACGCCGCTAACAATCTCCTCAACCAAACGCTCAATGCCGGAGGGCAGCACTTTTAAATATTTCGCATGGCGCACAATGTGCTCGCCGGATTCTCGGGGATTTAGAGTGGTGCTCATTTTGCTTATCTTGGAAAGTGTTCGTTTAATTAGACTGGCTCCTCTCATATCGATAATTTGATGCTTCCGTTGATCAACGCTGAAGTGATGTAAAATCGAATTAATTTTCACACGAGCTTATTAAATAATTTAAATAGAAACGAGCAGATTAAGGTTTTCAGCTAAATTATACAAAACACTTTAATTGTTTATTTTATTGTTTGAATAAATAGTTGACTGCTTAAATTTCATATTTTAAATTGTGCGCTCAATGTTGCATTTTTGTTGTGGTAATCGATATACAACTTAATTTGAAATAATAAAAAAAATTATTTTATCATTAATTTATTGACTTTTATTATCAAATTGGGTTTACTTTAAACATAAAATTTACCTTCGCTTATAGTATAATATAATACATTTCTTTAAACAAATGTAGATAGTTAATCATAGTTGTTAAATAAATACATTTTCAAATTGTGAGCAAATTTTTTTCGATAAGTACGTAATCCAAAATCATAAAAGAGTTGCCAGCTCTTTCTGTTGCTACGCAAAACTGAAACGCAATATGCTCACTTTAACAAAATGTTAATTCCAGAGTAACTGTCATACGGTAACAGCGAAATTCAAATGTGATATATCAACAATGTTACCCTGCGGGATTTACAGTGAAAATTACGCAATGGCGTCAAACAAAGAGTTTTCAATTATTGTTGTTGGTTGTGTCGCTTGTAGTACCTGATAGACAGGGTGTGCGTGTAATTTTGATGAGCATGCATATCTAACGAACTCAGCTGCCAACTAACTCTTTCCCTTTGTGGAAGGTTAATTGTCAACGACATGACAGCCGAACCGTAGTAAGCTTCATATCCTTGCTTTATGACACGCGTAATTCGAGTCAAAATATGCAATTAAACAAAAACTTCTTGACTGTAAAAATATTTGCATAACTTGAGCAAACAAATGTCGGGGTGTCACGTCCTCACAAGACAATGCTAAGTTGTTGTTGAACTTGTCATTATAAGCTCTCTCTCGCTCTCGCTCTCTGTCACACACACATATCACGCATATTCGTCTATGCTTCCTACAAACTAACGCAAGGGGGTTGCGCTGGTACTTTACGCTAAACTGTAGATTAATAGCTTGGGCGTTGAGTGTGAGGATTGCGAAGGTTTTGGGAGATTGTGGGGAGGGTGTCTCGGTGTCGCTCTGACAGAAAATCAGCGCTCGTAAAATTTACGTAAAATTCATTAAGCGCAACAAAAGACGCCAACAAAAACAGGTTGCAGCAGCCAAAATGGGGCGTGCTCTGCTGACGGCAACACACAGACATTGACACTGACACACACATACACATACGCACGCATATAATCATTTAGACAAAGCCTTGCATAGTTGATAAGGCGCGTCCTCATCTCGTGATGTTGCCGCTGCTGCTGCTGTTGATGGCAATGGTTGCTGGGATTCATGCGAGTCTAAGGCGAAGCTGTCAAGTGGAGCAAGCAAAACCCGTCAAGCGCCACTGAAAGCAACAAATTTTTGTCATTTCAAAGGATATGGCGCGCTTGTTGTTGCACCACGCCATAATCATAATAATCATCATCTTCAACATTATAACGAAAATAGTCCCTTGCCACATTCAGCTGTTGCGCGACGAGCCGCAACTTTGGAGCACCACAGCTCCTTAAGTGGCTCGCTCATATCCTTGCTTCCAATCACAGTGACTGACAGATTAGCGTGTTAACATTCTGCTGCTACAATGATTGTTTAAACTTTAAAGCATTGACCCAAACTGCCGCATAGACCGTTGTTCTAGTCCAGAATAAAATACGGGCACAAACTCAAATAAAGCAAAATGGCGGCATGGGGAGTAAAACGCATTACAACATGTTGCGGTCGTGTGAGTGTGTGTGTGTGGGCGATGTTCTGTGGTATGTAATGAGTTTTACGCGGTAGAGCCGTAGGTTACACCTCGTCTATGCTTTTCCTGACAATTTTTGGTCGGCGCTCAATTTATAGAGCCGATAAGCTGGCCTGTGTTATGTGCGCTAATGCCGGTAATTAACGTCTTTTGTCAACTGATTTCAGCGGCTCTCGGCTCCATTGTTTGGTTTATTTTCGCTCAGGTGCACACACTGATGAAAATGCACGTATGTGTTGCATATTTCTGCATGCAGTGTGTATACACTGCTATTTTGCTGGCAAATATGAGCAGTTAATGCACGCCTATCGATATTTTATATCGAGGTTCCATTGCTCATGTAATAACATTTTTTTAATTATGCCAATCAATAATGTTCTTATTATATTTTGTGAAATGTAACAGAAATGTAGTCTGCTAAATTTATATTAACTTTTATACCGAGACAACGCAAAGTTTGCGGGTTGCAGTTTATTGTACACTCTGGCATATGTATACACTTTTATTAATGAGCAAAATATGGGCAGCACTTGCGCGCATATCGATATATTTCAACGATTTTTGGTGATCGGGTTTGTGAAAAGCTTGTGCGCGTGCGTAGTTACGTATTTTGTTGTAAAGTAAAGTATATTAATGAAGTTATAGTGGTTAAACGACAAACCTAAAGATAATCAAATAAGTGAATATCTTTAAGCGGAAAAAGTAACACAGCAATATGCCATATTCCTAGTCACTATTATTGCGAAGCTCTTGCACGCAAAAATGTTTGTTTGAAGTACAATTGCTAAATTTCATCAGAGGTAAGTCAAACATATTTGATAGGTGTGCGACTAATGATTGTACATATATCTCTATGATTCATATAGTAGATATGCTAGTGTAATTGCCAAATAAATACCATGCAAACTGACCGCAAATCAATTCCCATCCCTGGTGCGTTCTTCGAACTATCATGCAAATGTCAGAGAAAGTATTGCACCCGAAATACAAAAGTACACAGTAACTGTACAAATCAACCGCAATACAAATAAAACAAAAAAAAAAAAAAAAAAGAAAACTAAAGTGACTGGAGGGAAGCATAAAATGTTACGGGCAAAGCGCTTTCATGTCAACCATAAAAATAGCAGACGCATAAAAAATTAATAAGCAACGATGGCAGCCAATAGCCACTGGCCAAGCAGACAATGTGGACAGTGGGCGGTGACCATTGTGTTGTGTCTTGTGCTGTCCTTTTGCTTTTGCCACGCTTTCGTCCCTTACCCCTTCACCCGGCCACGGGGCAACAACAGCTACCGCTTAACGGAGCGAGACACATCATTAATGCATAATTCAAGCGTTTGGCAGTTTTCTCCTTTCAATATTCAATTTGAATGCCGCCTGAAGCGAAACAGTTTTGTTGTGTCCTGCATACTCTTTTTATTGTGCTTTTTTTTTGGCATACCCTGTAAAGCAGTGCCACCCTAAATAGTATCACATTGAGTGGCAAATTGCATTTAAATATTGCTCACAGGGTATCTTCTGGTGTTGCATTAAGCTTTTGCAGTTTTTGTGTTTTTGTTTTTCTTAGTTTTCGTGCTTCGCTTTCATGCTTGCTTATTTATTTTCTTTGTGTAGCGCTGCTGATCGTTTTCCCCTCTAGCTTCAGCGCCAGGTCCATCACTATGTTCGACTCCAACTGCGTGTACCTGCTGCATTATTCAGAGGATTCGATTTACAGCAAGAACACAAAATGCATGATAAACCGTTTGAAGTGTATTGAGACGATGGCCATTGTCTCGAGCTATAAACTCCTGGTTATCCTGTGGGGCGTCTTTAGACCCAATGAAAGGGGTAGTTGGTTACGCCCCACTTTCTATTTGGCGTGTCATTGTGTTGCATGCGTTTTCTTGTTTATTAAATATAAATGATTGTCACTTGCGGCATGTCCTCGATGTATGTACTCAATCCTCAAACGGATAGTTGATGGAGGCGATGATTGCTGAAATTTCATTGAACAAGTGCCTCGAGGACGAACATGACCCTCACTGTGAACAATGGTCCTTATTGCGATTTCTTGTACCCACCTTCAAAGCATGTGTACTTTTGTTGTGCTGCAATTGCTTGCAACTTGGCTGACACTTGGGCGCCACTTTGACATCGCTATTGCTATTGCTATAGCTATTACTATTGCTATTGATATTGATACGACCACGTCTATTGGCCATTTGACATTTGCTCGTCATTGCACTTAGGTACATTCCCACCATTCTCCATTCTTAGTGTTGCACTCGTAAATTGCGATGGTCATGGATGACGCTCATGACGATGATGACGGGCAGACGTCAGCGAAAGGCGATTTTTGAAATGATTCCCCGGATATTGACCACAAAATGCCATTAAAAAATAATTACGAATTTTAATTGGCATTTAGTTGAGGCAAAAAATTAAGTGCCGTTCAACATAAAAACTGCTTTTATTATTGATTACTTTAACGCTTTTATTTATGGCCTCCATGCACACACACTGAACACTCTACTATACGGCAAACAGAACTATGTGCAATCTGCAAACAGCAATGTGTATGCACAGTAAAGCGTCCATTTAATGTCTTTTTATGGTCACCACAAACGAAAGTATGATAATGCAGACATTCTGGCGGAATTTAATGAAGGTTTGAGTCAAAAGCTTTAGCTTAAAGATAAGTAAATTAATAAATACAACTTTGTATAAAATATAATCGTAATATATGTTAACATAAGATGTATTTAGAGAAAGTTTAGCAAAAGTTTCTGTATAAATTAACAATTCAGAACAATTTAATGAATAATAGAAAATAAATGAAAGACAGCAAAATAAATGGATATGTATATTAAATATAAAATAATACTTTAAATGAAAACAGAAGTGAAACAGAAAAGTAAACAGAAGTAGTTAGATTAAGAAATAAATCAATTTAACTATTGTTAAGAGGAAGTTAATATTATATATAACATTGATATTGATATTATTGGAAAATGTATTTTAAAATTAATAATTACTATAAATATTCCGATTCTCAAATCTTAATTCTAAGCCCATTTATTGAATATAGTCTACAGTCTAAGATATTTGCGCATATTGTGAATGTTCGTTATAGAATGGTACAACTATAGATATCAATAATTGCTCATCCGTGAATGTGTCTACAACTATTTGTAGCACATATGTATATATATATGTTATACAGTCGGGATAAACAGCTGAATCCGCTGAACCCGTTGCGAAGTGCTTGTTGTTAGTCTGTGTGTTTTTGTTGGACACTTAAAAATCAATTAATGACTGTAGGGTGCTCGTAAAAATTGATATAGACTGTATTGAGTAATGAGCTCATAATTGATTTTCATTCAAAGAACCTGAACGGCCAATGAGCGCATAATCTAGTTACGATTCAAATGCTTTAATTCAATGAAAGTTAAAAGTGCATAATGCCATTATTAATGTCGCTGCTAATGTTAGTGTTAATGTTGAAGCATTTAACTGACTACAAAATTAGTTGATTTTTAATTTGTTCCGGATATTCCGAAATATTCATGAAAATATTTAGATTTATTAGATTTAGATTTGGAAATAATGGATTTATTTGTGAGATTTTTGGTACTGACATTAAAAACTATAGTATATTTATAGTGAAGTACTTTTTCGACAGACTTCGGTATATTTTAGTGTTTCATTCATTTTGAATGGTTTAAGAATAATACCGCACTGTTTTGCTTTTCTTTAAAATGGGTGATAAGTATCTTACAGTCGAGCACATTCGACAGTAGCTTTCCCACTTGTTTTTACTGCAAATGTTATATTACATGTTCCAAGTTACCTTGTTAGAAGTTGCGTTGTAAATATCCCTTCTCATATTTCTACAAATGTTTACATATATAACATATAAATTAATATAATAATCACATTATTTGAATAAAATCTTTTTTGAACTTTAAATTAATAATAAAAATAACTTAATTTTATTCAATACAGAATAATTTTCTTATAATGAGAATACAATATTACGTATGTTATTTCTTTATTTACTATAAGAATTATTTAACAATTATTCTATTATTTCCATATCTAAATTAATATAATAAGATTTATTTTACACCATAATCTATTTCTTTATCACAACAAATAGAATTCATATCTTGAATGTAGATTAAACTTGATTCATATCTTTGATGGTTATTGTGGTTGTAGCTGTTGTTTTGTTCACTTGTTAATACCAATTAAACCAAATAGTTAACATTTAATGATATGAAAACTGCGACAACTGCAATTGCAGCTTTCGGTGTGCCTCAAAATAGTGTGGCAACATGGCAGCACTGCCGCAGCTACAGCAACAACAACAACAACAATAGCAGCAAGAAGAGGAATTGTGCTCGCCGCCGTGTTTGTTCGCGTGCACAATGTACACTAATTGTGGTGTGTATTAAATAAACTACAATTGCAAATGGCGCATTTCATTTCAGCAGTTGAGCAGCGGACATCCAGCGAGGGGGAACGGTGGCAATCACAAAGGACACTGCCACATAGTTTGTTATTATTTGCAGTTGCATTACAAGCAATTGTTATTGTCGTTGTCGCTGCTGCTGCTGTTGCTGTTGTTGCTGTTGCTGTTGCTGTTGCTGCTGCTGACACAGAACCCGTACTTTACATTGCTGCCATTTCCGCTGCGGGCGCATTTTTCTGTGTAATTGCAAATGGCAGCCAGTTGTGGGCGCCATTGTGCATTGCATGATGGCCAACTGAGGATATGCAACATATAATGCAATGTGCTCTTAATGTGCGACAATTAAATTGAATTTTTGTGGCTTCATTTTTTTGGCAGTTGCTGCCGGCGTCACCGCGATACGAAATCAAATGCATCTAAGTCTATTGAACAGATGCCAGCAGATGTGGCATGCTGCAGCTGCAACTGCCAGTGGCAGCTTCTGTGAGTTTGCATGTGATGTGGCACACATGTATGCCATAATCATATTTAAGAGTTTCTCGGAATATTCGTGCAACTGCAACCTCAATTGCAATTGCTGCTGGCTGGCTGGCCAGTTGCCGCCTGGCGGCTTTATGTTATGTGTGTGTGTGTGTGTGTGTGTGTGTGTGTGTGTGTGTGTTGCATCATTCTCTCTTCGTGGCATCCACACAAATGTGTCGGCAATGTCGGCAACGTTGGCTGTTTGCTTGCAAAACCACAAATTAAGCAGAGAAATCCTTGCCATGCATGCAACCGATGGCGCCGCATCATGTCGACGAAAGCAACAAAAAAAAAAAACACTCATACACTCACGTGTGGAGAAGAAAGAAGTGAACGCGCCACACAAACATGCAACAACCAACCACAATGTTATGGCTGCAGCGTGTGGCGGCGAGGCGTGGCAGGTCTGCTGCAGCGCCAGATAAATGCCCGTTGCCACACAGTCCCCTCCCGTCCCCTCCCCTCTCCACCCCCATCTCTGCATTGTATTCGTGCCTCACCTGGCAGAGCAAAGCACAGTCGAGCACTCACGTCAGCGCTCGTGCGTTTATTTGCCGTTTCCGCTTCCGTTTGTCGTCGCTGACGTTGTTGTTGTTGTTGTTGCTGCCATCAGCGTCATCGTCATCGTTGTTACTTCAACTCGAGTTGCTGCTGTTGTTGCTGCGGTCAATTTCAATGCTCCCATTGCGCGTTAATAAGTCGCTGTTCTTGCTTTTGCTGCTGTTGCTGCTGTAAATGACACAGAAATATGCGCAGCATTTTGCACATGGAAATGAACTCAACACGCCCCGCCCCTTGCATGACCATACAACTGCATTTAAATCACTGAGAAATTCACTGCAATTTGTTGCTGCACCAGTTTTTGCCTTTTTTTTTTTTGGCGCCAAATGAGTTTAAATGCAGACATCAGACAATTCCTTTGAAAAACAAAACAAACGTCAATTAGTTGCCTGCCATTTGTGTATGTACAACATTAAATAGAATTACATTCAGTTATGAATACTTGGAAATTTGGTGAGCAGTAAATGAGGTGTGTGTGTGGAAATATCAAAGTAGCTTTTGGCTTTAATTATTCATTAACTTTATTTATGTAGCTACAGTTCACTGTGCTGCGGTATTGTCCTTAAAATATTCCCAATTATTACATACTAAAAAAATGCAAAAATTTATATTATATTTTGTATATTGTTATACTTCTGCATTCAGAATATACCATAGAGATGAAAATATACCAGTTTGTCAAACGAAGCACAGAAGACCCGAAAAAATACTAAAATATACTGAAATGTTTATTTGGTATATCGTTATACTACCACATTCAAAATATAACATATAAAATATACCAGATTGGAATAAACGTCCTAAAAATACTGAAATATACTTGAAAGTATAGCAAAGTTTGAAATATATTTATAATGAGAGATAAAAAAATAAAAGGAATTAGCAAGTAATCTGCGCTTATTTTTCCATTTTATTGTATATCCATAAAATTCTGCTGAAGTACAGGCTGATTATAATCAAATTCATAATTGTAACATATAAAGCGCTGTTTTTTCCTTTTTTAATTTAGTATAACATTTAAAAAGATACAAAAAAAAAAGAAAAGCGCTACTCTTAAAAAAGGAAATACGACACTTTGATGCTGCATTGAATGGGGAAATTCCCTTCACTCTGAATATCCTTTATTTCAGTGATATAAATAGAATTGTAATTGTATATTATTTGTAGTAGTAGTATTATGCTTTAGTATCTATATAACATGATGGGGCCAGTTGCCAGCCAGTTGCGAGTTTTGCAGGCAGTTGTTAACCGTTGGCATGCGATTATTGCCTCGAGTTAAGTTTGTAAGTAAGTTTTACAACTAGAGATTGACATAAAAGTTGCTTGCTTACTTGCAATCACTACAAAGCACCCGCATAGCACATAGAGACCGAAAGAGCGAGAGAGAGAGAGAGAGAGAGAGAGAGGTAGAGCGAGAGAGAGGTAGAGCGAGAGACCGAGACCCTCAACCTGCCAGACAGGCAAAGTCAGTCAGGTTCAGCAAGGGACTGAGGGAACAACAGAAGCAGCAGCAGCAGCAGCAGCAACTCGTCGCCAGCGTCGTCGTCGTGTCAAAGTTGAGAAGCATCCATGACACTTGGACCTTCATTTAGTTAAGCTGACGTTATTGTTGATGCCCCTCGCCTTTCGCCCCTCGCCACCCCAAAACTGTCGCTCAACTCCACTCACAACAATGGCAACATAGTCGAACGACAGCATTATCATCAACAACATGTTGCTGCAACAGTTGCAACAACAAAATGGCAGCGACAATGCCATCTCAGATAGCATCAGCAAAGCATTGTCCCACTACACTATGCTGTGATCCTCTTTCCTTCCCTTTCCTCTGTGCACTGTGCACTACAAGTGATGACGTCTTGTTGCTATTACTTGTTATGCAACAGTGTAAGCACTGCCACTCGCTGAACTCTTTGGGATGTTGAAGTTTTTATGTGACCCAACCTGAAACTAATAACAATAATGCGCAGCGTTCATTGAAAAAGTATCCTGCACACTCTCACAGAAGGATTCCAACTGCAACTTGCTCAGGTTAAGATGATGCTGCACAGCAGGGCAGACCAAAGGCAAGGCAAACATTTAGCCGGCTCATAAATATTATTTAGCACAGTGCAGAAACTTGACCGAGAAGTGCGGCTGCAAAGCACTTTGTGTTTAATGAAGCGAGAATTCTCTCTCTCTCTCTCTGCTCTGCTCTTCATGCAAGTTGAGTTCACTTGACCATTTCGTGGCCAACAAGTTGTATCCTTTGAGCTTTATCTGTTGCCAGCAAATCAGAAATTGCTTGCTACGTATTTGTGGCCATCGTTCGGTGCGAAACTTTACAGTTGCCTTCAACACTTTCTCTTTTACTTTCCCTCACACTCACACTCGCTCTCAGTCTCAGTCTCAGTCTGTGTGTGTGTGTTGCCTTAAAACGCAGATGCTTTAAGAGCTCATGCATAAAGTAGCAGCATATATGTATGCTATATTTTTTTTTTTCTGCATCGCAACGCGTAAATCAACACCCCCAAAGTGGGAAGTGGGTCCAGTGCCAAATTGAAGGGGAAATGAGCTGCCATACATTATGCATATAGCATTGACAGTGTCTCCGACTCCGTGTGTATCTCGTCTGTCTGGTGTATTATTTTCAGCTTTGGTGGCAAGAAAAATGGTAAACAAATGATTGACATGTGCGGCATTTGCTACAACATTTGAACTGTTGCCAGTTTGCCGCCTGCTAGTTGGCAACTTAATGCCAAAAGACGCCCACCCGCAGCGGAAACGCAACAGCAGCGAAGAGAGCAGCGGAAGTTGCGTTTGCTTCAGCTTCAGCTTCAGCAGCAGCTTCAGAAAAACTTTGGCAAAGTGAAAAACTTGCTGTCAGCATTAGATAAGCGCTTCAAGTTAATAGACTTGTAAAACACACGCTCCACACGCTGACCCCGAATACCGAGTATGAGGACGAGGACGAGAACGAGGACCAGCAGCAGAACCTCAACTCAACTTGGTTCGCCTCGGAACTTTTTGGTGCAGTCGAAACTGGATTTTTATTTATTTGTTTGTCGTTGGCATGTGGCGCGTGTCCCGTTCGCATCGCATCGCATCGCCCATAAAAAATAGTGAAATAAATAAAATTGTTATACACGCCCCGCAACCCGGCCTGACAACGGCCACAACATCAAGGGCAAAGAGTGATAGGGCAAGGGGTGATGGGGTGGCAACCTCGCAATGCGGAGGCAACGTTCAACGCTTATCGGCCAACTAACAATTTAAGTTGTCAACTCGATATGAGTTGCCTGCCACCATTCACCAGATACAATTCGAACTCGATTCTGTTTCTGATGTTTATCGTCAGCCCAGGAGAAACTTTTCTGTTTAACTAGTCCTGCTTAATTTGAACGTCTTCTCAGAACTCTCCGTCTCCTTCTCCCTCTGAATATCCCTTTGTTTGATGGGACTTTGTGAGTGCCAGACATGTCTTCTTGGTCAAAGTTTAGCTCATCAACAAATGACGCATTGTCGGAGTTGGTCGTGTGTGTGGTTTTAGCTGATTGACAGCCCACTTCCCCTGACGACTACCACGACGACGACGACGACGTCTAATGCCCTGATCTCTGTCTTATTCGTATGTTATATTGTCTCGTGGCGGGGGCAAGTGCCTGCTGCTGGCTGCTTAACAACCAACAACTTTCAAAGTCAATTTCAATTAATCAATTGTCAAGTATTTTGACAGATGAATTTATAGCTCATTTGGCCAAGCTCCACGCAATTAGGGTGCAACTTTATGTTCGATTAGCTTCAATGCTTTCACAGACTTCCAGTTGCTTCCCATACAAATCGTGCCTGTCAAATGAGGTAACCATATCCTTTATAAGATTGTACAATAGACAGAAGGGTGCATTTCTGAGTAATTGCTTCAGTTATCAATTTATTGCCTAGTTTTAGAAGTACGTAAACTGTTTGTAACAGCAGCTAATATCAATTTTATCTTCCATGTTATAGCTTCAGATTTGACCGTCTTTTGGATACATTTCAGAAAGATATAGAAACTTTAACGTCCAACATATCTACATTTTGTTTAATGGTGAAAGATACTGAGTTTGTCTTTTAATTATATTTCTTAATGATTAACGAAGACAATGGTAAAAGTATTTTAATGATGTTTAAATAAATATTGAGTGCGTGATTCAAAATATATAAAATTTGTAATTTTATTCTTATGTTTTAAAAAAGTTTTATTAGTAAAATATATTTATTTTACAAGGGAATCTGTACACAGACAACAATTTTAACTACAAAATGAATGCAATTAAAAAAAAAACAATGTAAATAATTTTTTTGAGGAGAAAACAACTCATTATACTTTCAAAATAAATGATTTCAATCTAGTAATCTTTTTTAAAATACCAACAAAACACTTAACGCAAGAAGCCGAATATTTCGTATCTAAAGATACCGTCTATTAGATATATAATATTTATTTTTGAAAGCCTTTATAAGTTACATTGACATTAAGTACATATGTCTTTAAGATACAGGAATAAAATACAATAAAAATTATACTAAGTATAAAATTTATTAAAATACATTTGTTAAAGGGACTAATTATTCCTTAATATTTTATAAACTTAAAAAAAAAAACAAGTAGATTTTTAAAGAACATACAAAATACTCATCTGTTCATATAATACAATATCTTCAAAAAATGAATCGCTTTTGTTTTATCTCTAGTGTTGATGTTAATGTCACATGTGTCCGCCGCTCTTCAACACCTGAGCAGAATGAGATTGACTTTGACACAAAAGTTAGGTTGCTATTCATATCAAGTTCTGTGCATCTATTGTCACAACAAACTGTCTGACAGCAACTGAACTTGGTTAATTATTTATTTAGCGCTCTGCGAGGTGATAACAAAAGGTCTCCGGTGATATCAGTTTCGGGACAGTTTTATTTTTTTTGTGAGCGAAAGATAAAAATATCAGAGACTGTCTGACTGACTGACAAGCAGGAAAAGGACTTCTACTCAAGTTGTGCTTGTGCTGTGTGCTTTGGATGATGGCATTCGAGAGTAACTATGTTGTACACTTGTACACTCACCTGCCAAAGTGAGGAAACAAACAACGAGCGAGTGTGAATGCCAAGTGCAAACTTAACACTTCAAATGTAATGTATTTGTTAACAAAAATACAAAAAAAAAAAAAAAGGCGTAGTTGCCTCTACACAATGCGCACTTTGACGGTGTTTCTCTCTCGGTCGATTGTTGCTGCTGACTGTTGACAATGCGCTGTCATCAGTCTCTCAACCGTGGTGGCAGACAGTCCCTTAGTCAGTCAGTCAGTCAGTCAGTTCGTCAATCTGTCTGACAGACACACAGACAGTCAGTCAGTCAAGAGTCTCAGTCTCAGTTCGCAGCAGAACGCGTGTTTATGTGCTGTTATTTACAATAGCGCATTTTTACACATATTTTTTTCAAAGTCAACAACATGATTTTCGCAGTCTGCGCTGCGACGTGTGCATAAAAGTCAACAACCCACCCAACAACAACCTCCCCAAGAGTAACAACAGCAACAACAACAACAACCATAGCTTTGGCGAAACAACATTTACATTTTAAGTAGTTTTTAAATCGCTGCAGACAAACGTCAGCGTGTTGACAATTTATCATGCGCTCTGGAATGGTGCGTTACGTGATTCAGTTTCTCTCACTCCTTTTGTCTCCCTCCCCCACTTCCTTTGTCCCCCTAGGATCGTCTGGCCCTAAGGCAACTGCAATTTTGATTGATGGCTTCGGTTGAGCGGTGATTAAAGCTATAAGCCATAAGAGAGCTGCAGTCGTAATTCAGCAGCAGGCTGTTGACTTCGATATTACCTTGAGTTGCATTTTCTTGCTGTTGTTTTTTTCTTTTTTCTTTTTCATTTTAATTAATTTATGCCAACTTATTGATTTATGTGTGGAGTGTGTTGCAATGCCAGCTGACCGCAGGCAACACACACACACACACACACACACTCACATTCATACGCATTGCAACTGCCACATGCAAACGAAGTTGAAGTGTGTTAACAGGGCAGACGTCGGCGCTGCTGTTGCATGCCCTTGCTGTTGCTGCTGCTGTTGCTTCTGCTTCTGCTGGAACACTTAAAAGAAGAATACTCAATTAGCTGCTGTCGCAGCCTCTGTCATTGCCACTGCAACGGCAACAGCAACGTCAACTGCCCCCAGGCTGTGCTGCTCGGCTCGTTAAGTTGATCAATGCCCCGCCTGTGGCTATCGCCTTGCTCCCAAGTGTCAACATCGCATCCTCCGCATGCCTCGCACTGCGAAAAATCATCTACGAAGTTTACATGAATATATATATATTTTTTTTTATTAAATTATAGCAGAGAACTTAAAGTTAAAAGAAATTTTTAATTTTTACAATAAAGTCATTGCATTCTTTTGGCAAAAATTAAATCTTGAATGTCCTTTTGTTTTGGTGCAGTGAAAATCAGATAAGAAGTTTGCTTAAATATATATTTTAGTAGACTACATGAATTCTAAAGAAATTACCAATGTTTAACAATAAAGAATATGTTATCTTTTGCCAACGTTTTATCCCCTGAGTATTTTTTTAAATATTATATATGTATGTATTATATCCTTAAATATATTCTTAAGCTATATTACATTCTTACAATATCATGATTTTAATACAAAATAAAATGTGTTCTTTTGACACACTTGTCAATCTTAAATGACTATTAATTTATTGATTGCGAAAAATACTAAGCAAGCCTTGCACAAATGTAAATAGAAAATTATTAGAAATTGTTTTAATTAATTAATATGTTATGATATATAAAAAAATGTTTTTGTTGTCTCAATTTACGCTGTTGAATGTGTTTTTAGACAATGAACCTAACTAAGATTTTAGTTTTAGCAACAAATCAGAATGTTTCTTTTGACACATATTTAACTGATGAATGTTGTATTTATAATTCTTGGATTTTTGCTGAATTTTTCTTAAATTATATAGCAGACTGTTGAAAGTCTTTATAAATTTATAATATAAATCGTTTATGGAACACAACTTTAACAATTATACCAACGAAAATTTATTCTCGTTAAATTAAAATTTTTTTTAAATAACTTTGTTCATTATTATTTACAAGCACGAACATATCTGTATACACAGTTTTAACTCTTGGAATGTCTTTTAATTTTTGAACAGTGAGAGAACGTGTGAAAGGCTGAGCGTTGACTGCGTTGCTCACTTTTAAGGACGTTGCATTAATTATTCAGTGCATTTTATTGACATCAGGCAAATGACAGGCTCACAGATCCTTTGGAGCCTTATCAAACGCACAACAGTTGGCAGAAGAACTTTAAAGAGTCACGCAATAATATTGCGTAAAGAAAAAAACAATTTAATATTACATATTTATTTTTGCTTTGGCGTTGTCGCGAAACTTTGCAGACAACTCGTAACTAATTTCGCACAGGGAAAGTAAACTGCAAAAAGAAAATTGCATTGAGAATTTTTTATGAAATTTATGAAGTGGTGCGACGATGATTTCAATTGTCCATTCATTGCTTGGCGGGCGGCTCACAACGAATTGAGTTTTGCTTTCTCTTTCGTTATGTTTTCATTTTGTGTTTTTTTTTCTTCTGTGTTTGGTCCACACGAAGCCACTTGAAGCGCATTTTCTGCGCCATTTCAATTCAGCATTTTCTTGCCTTTTGCCTTCAGTTCAGTTGGCTTGTTTGATAAATTGTCTGGAAATTACAAATGGACAAGAGGCCAATAGCTTTTAGGGAATCGCCAGTTGAGGCACAAGACACGAGGCAAGGGACGGGAGGACGGACAACAGGGGGGGACCCAAAACATTTATGGTAATTTCAAATAAATGTATGGCAGCTGAACGCAAAGGCGAAGACGATGGCGAAGAGCGGGGCACATTTGTGTAGCAGATTTTAAGGCGCTTCCTGTCTATTTACGCTGATTTATGGCGGCAGCATTGTTGACTCTTAATGGCAAATGTCGACAAATTTGTTTTAATGGTCAATATAATGGATGTTATGCTTGCCTTTTGATTTATCTCTCCAGCTCTCTCTCTCCACCTCTCTCCTGCTCTTTCCCACCTTCAAACGTCTTCGTTTCGAGTTACTTTTCGAAATGAAAAAGTTTGAGAGCAGTTAACTATCATTTAGCTGTCTGTTCACACAGTTTGCTTCAACTTCTCGTCTCATCAAATTTCAGTTTCACAGGCTCCACAAACATTACTTAGCATTTAAAATTGTCGACAAAATGTCTGCTCGCAAATGCGCTGAATGTGGCGAAGTGCACCTGGCAGGTGCCAATGGGTAAGTTCTCAATTGCGCTTGCTTCCAATTGCTGCAACTGCATCTCGTAACATGCCCCTCAGTGCCATCTATTGCTGTGGCACCTTGCTACGGGCAGTACAAATGTCGAATATGTTCAAGGACTCGAAACATTTTGTGGATATGGCCAGTCGCTATTCGCCTGATCGCATTTTGGCCGATTGGCAGCTCTTCTGCAGCTGCAAAAAGAACGAGAATTCGGTGAAGCATTTAACCAATTTCGTGGAGAATCATTTCGAACCACCTGGCACAGAGTTGGAGGCCTGGTGTCCACCTGATTGGCGATGCGAGCCCGCGTTCTTGGCCCAAGTTAAGGATCCCGATCTGAAGAAGTTTGCTTCGGAGCTGAACAAGATGTGGAAGAGCCTCGGCCGACACATCAAAGACTGCGTCCGTTCGAATCCATTGCAATACTCTCTGGTCTATGTGCCGAATCCGTTTATAGTGCCTGGTGGACGCTTCAATGAGTTCTACTATTGGGATACGTATTGGATTGTGCGTGGTCTGCTGTACAATGGCATGGCACAGACGGCACGGGGTATGATCGACAACCTGCTGTACATTGTGTCGCAGTACAAGTTTGTGCCGAATGGTGGACGTATCTATTATTGGGGTCGCTCGCAGCCACCGCTGCTGGTGCCCATGGTGAAGTCGTATGTGGAGATGACCAATGATCGCAAGTATGCGGTACAAGTGCTGCCCATACTCGAGATGGAGATCGATAACTTTTTGAGCAATCATGCGGTTCAGGTCAAGGGACGCACCATGTATCAGTATCGCGACAAATCGAATGGACCACGACCCGAATCGTTTCGCGAGGATGTGGCGAGTGCCTCGGGCTTTGCCACGAACACCGAAAAGGAGGAGCACTACTCGCATCTGAAGGCTGCCTGCGAGTCGGGCATGGACTTTAGTTCACGCTGGTTTGTCTCCGACTGTGGTAATAATGTGGGCACCTTGGCCAACATCAAGACCACCTGGATAGTGCCTGTTGATCTGAACTGCATATTGTTTCGCAATTGCAAAACGCTCGCCGAGTTCAACTCGTGGATGGGCAACACGGACAGAGCGGAAAACTATCGCACGATTGCTGGCAATCTAATCAAGGCCATTACCGCAGTGCTGTGGAATGAGGAGCGTGGCGTTTGGTTCGATTACGATCTGAAGAACAAGGTGCCTCGCGATTATTTTGTTGCCACAAATCTGTCGCCACTTTGGGCGCGTGCGTACCCCATCAACAATGCTGACAAGATCACCGAGTCGCTAATGCGCTACATTGAAGAGAATAAGCTGGATTCGTTTCCGGGTGGCGTTCCACACACACTGAGCAATACGGGTGAACAATGGGACTATCCGAATGTGTGGCCTCCGATGATGCATGTGCTGATCGAGGGCCTCAACAATCTAGGAACGCCACAAGCCAAGGAGATGTCGCAACGCTGGCGTGATCGTTGGGTGCGTTCCAACTATGAGGCTTACAAGAAGACCGGATTTATGTACGAAAAGGTGAGAAAATTCGAGTACGAATCGTTTATGAACGGACGGAGAAAAGTGAAAGAACTAGTTAAGTGTAGCTTCATTGTTCTTTCTCCTTTACGAATTGAACGTCTTAGTTTACTGATCATAATTAACGATCGAACTTGCTCAGTTGTTAACTTGTTTGTATTTAATTGAACAAACTTGTTGAGCGATCTAGTTTGCCGATCGAAAATGATGATCGAACTTGTTCAGTAAACGATATAACGATGTTTATAAACTGAATAATTTCATCACCATTTTTATCTCTTCTTCAGTTGTTCACTTTTAATCTTTAGTTCGTTTAAATTAAAGTTGACCTACTTCTCTGATGACTTAGCTCACTAGTTAAAAAATGAACGAACGGGTTTGTTCAGTAATTTGAACTATGGTTATGAACTGAATAAGTTCAGCTTTATCGTTATTTTTTGTTCAGTAGTTTACTTTAGTTCGTTTTTGATCCAAAAAACGAATTGAGCGATCTGGTTAACCGATCAAAATTGATTAAGCGCGTACTAAAGTATAATCCTTTTTATGCAGTACAACTGCGAGGTATTCGGCAGCGGCGGTTCGGGTGAGTACGTCAATCAGACAGGATTTGGCTGGACAAATGGAGTGCTCATCGAGCTACTGGCAAAGCATGGCCAGGAGTTGACAGCGAAGGATCCAGCTGATGCTGCAGGTTGTGTGTGCCCAGAAGACGATGATAAGTCAACTGGCAAGCCGATTGTAGATGAAGAGTGTCCCATAACAAGCGAAGCCTATTTGGCGCAGAAGCTAGAGAAATCGCAAGCTGCTTGTGCGGCGCCAATAAATACGGAATGCAACGGAAATGGTGGCAACACCGGAAATGCTGGCAATACCGCAAATGCACAGGAGACTGAGACAGGTTGTTCAGTGATGTGTTGCCGCACGGTCTATGAAGAGGAAGAAGAGCCTGCGCTTATTGAGAGCTTCGCAACAAGCGAACAAGAATGCCAGTGTGGCGAAGAACCTATTAAACCAGATCCAGTTGCCAAGGCACAGACACCGTGCCCACCACAAACACCGCCACAGGCACCGTGTCCACCAAAAGCACAGCCACAGGCACCGTGTCCACCAAAAGCACAGCCACAGGCACAGTGCCCACCAAAAGCACAACCACAGGCACAGTGTCCAACGTCCACAGTTAATGTGGCTACAGCTACAGCAGAGACTAGAGCATCGATTGCTATTTGTCCAGTTTGTCATGAAGTCTGCGATAAGCAGGAGAAACGAGAGAAGCCACCGATCTTTTCACTTGCCTCGGCTGCAGAGTGTGCTGACCCCTGCAAAGCGAGTGAGCCGAAACCCATTGAGATCGAGATGGAAGATGTGGACTGTCTGCTTGACTTGACACCGTCTCAGCTAGAGGAGGCAACTGCAGTTTGTCCGTGTGATACTGAAGTGGTCAACGATTGTGGCGCCGAAGCACAGGCTAGAAGTGCTGAGGATGGACAGGACTGTGGCGAGTGTCCATCAGTTGCGGCCGATTGTAATGTTGATCCTGCTCCACCTAATCCCATGCTGAGGAAAGTCTTTCCGCTGGCCGATTCCACGACGGGAAATTGCTTCGAAGCGATGCCGCAGGAGGCGAACAACGACGATGACGACCACTGCATGTGCTGTCGCGCTAAAGCGGATGCGCGTGCGGAAAACCAGAAGGAATGCAATTAAGTCAATTGTGGAGCCACAGCTGAACGCATTTTTCGGTCAAATCAAAATTTAATAGTTCTCATTTACGAAACTTCAGGAAATAATGCACAAAACTCTCAACAAATTTGATCATTTTTGGTTATCCAACAGATAATTTAATCCACTACATTTGCAAGTATCTTTAAGTTATTGTCAAGCCATGTGTAGATAAGTTAAAGATATAAAAGTTCCGAACACAATTGCATTTACCATAGGTTAAAATAAAATAATTACATTCAGAAATCAAAATACTTGCATCGCAACGAATTTGATTGAACCTTTTTTTACTGCATACTTTGTATGGCTATCTCTAATCACTAGCTGTAAGTATCAATAAAGATGTGGGAAAATTGGAAATATAAATAGATGAGTCACAAACAGAATTTTGGAATGACATAAAGTGACTATTACTAATTAACTGCGGGTATAAAAGGAATATGACAAAGTACAAGAGAAAGAAAAATGATAAGAAAGTAGATAGATAACATAAGGGAAGTATATATAGAATTTTATGAAATCAAGAATTCACATTTATTTATTTAACCAACAACATGATAAAATTGTATAAAATCACAACTACGTGTTATTTCCTTTTTCTTTAATAGAATTTACTACTACTGTATTCGATGGCTGACTATCATTATTAAGCTTATTATTATATTATTATTATTATTTTAGAATTAGTACGTTAAGGCTAGGTTAGAAGTACAAAGGTTTACGGTAGAAAAAATCATATTCAAAAATTTTAGAAGACAATTGCAACAAAAATTTCATAATTTCCTGCTACTCTTACCCCTAAGTCTATATACATATATCGCAGCCAATACAGAAGAATATAAAGGTTTAAGGAACAAAATTGCATTTGCCATCAGTTCAAAATAAAACGATTTCATTTAACATACAACCCGAAATGATGCACAAAAATCACATTAAATTTGATAATTTCTTCCTCTGAAATCACATTCACTTGGCTCACTCCATTTCATTGCTCTCTATGGTTATCTTTATGTAGCTGTCAATATCTTTATGTTTTGGCCAAGAGGATGAGAGAAAGAGCGAGAGAGAGAGCGGGAGAGAGAAAGACATACAAATGTATATGGACGTGTTGTAATATCTCGAAGCATTTGGACAAGGACATATTTGTTGAAAAGCGAAAGTCTCGTTTGACACAATTTCCACACCCACCATGCCATTGTGTGTGTGGCTCTGTGTGTGTGTTTGTGTGTGTATGGGAGTGAGCTCTTGCTGCTGATATTTGCGAACAAATCGTTTATGTGCCACCCTCTGCTCATGTTGCCACAACCAAAAACACGCGTGCCACATTACATTTGTTCGCCTGTCTCTCTACTACATGTGTGTGTGTGTGCTCTGTATGTGTGTGTGTGTGTGGGGTGGTATGTGGTTGGGAGAGCTTTCCCTGTCTCCCCCCTTTTTGCTGATGCGATTGTAGCGTTCTGATATTATTGAAATGCCGTTTTGATTGGCTTTGATGTCTGGCGGGAAAGTGAGAGTAGCGGTTGTAACAGTAAAAGTAACAGTTTCATGTTGCTAAATGTTTTATGGCCCCCCCAAAACACTGGTCGACGCTTCGATGTTCCGATGCGATGGGATGGCACTGATGTGATTAAGCGATAAGTAGTCAGCCATGAAATATTTTTGGCAATGAAACTCGCCATTTGCCAATTGCATGTTATTAGTCGCTGCACATGCATAAATACTTGTTACAAATGAACGTATCGCAGTTGTAGTTGTGGGTTTTGTGCACTTTTCTGCTAATTTGATTGAATTTTCCAACTGAATGCGAAATGAAAAGTTCATACGTCCCGTTGTGCCAAACGAGCATTTAATGCACTTTTTATCCAATTATCTCCATTCGGTCATTTGTCAGCGAATGTGTCATCCATCCATCCATCGGTTGGTCGGTCGTAGTTGTGCTCGGCATGAAATCGAAGCCCGTAACTCGCAACTCGTAACCAACACTCGTAACCACACTCGTAGCCATGGCCGTAACCAAGACCGAGAAATAGATGAGGGACAAACGCGTGAGAGCAACCGCAGTCGAATGATAAACGTACAAACTGCTGCTGTTGTTGCTGCTGCACACTTGATGATGAAATATGTGCACATCATTTCATGGTCGGCATGCCTGCATATGGCAGAGTAGCAAACACACACACACCCACACTCAAACACACACACACACGTTCTAAGCTAGTCAGAGACGTACTCGGCAAATCCACAAAGGGGAACTCGATTTTCATTTCATTAGTTGAGCTACTATTATGACTCATAATCTATGAAGTGACATCCTCATGGCTCTCTGTTGAAGCGATTTATTTTTCTATTAGCTTTTATCAAAGAACTATTGCTAATAACATGGCAATTTCATTTTTAAATATTTGTTTCTTTATTGAATTACACTTATTTTTGTCATTGATTAAAAAGTTATATGATATCTAAACTGCTTTTTTGATTTGAATATTTATTTTTTATTTATTCATAGTTTACTATGTTTGAGCTGAGAAAAGTTTCTTAGAAATTTAATAATACAAATTTGAGGTTGAATCATATATATAACAAATTTTTAATTAAAGTCAAAAACTTATTCATTTAACGATTTCTATTATTTCTGATCAAAAACTTTTTATTATCAATTTTGTTTATATTGGTTTAATTATACTTTATTTTAAAATTAAGTTCTAATACAAATTCAGCTTAATTTTGAAATTCATGTTGACTTCTTAAAGCTCACGTTATAAATTGGAAATTATATGACCAAAATACAGATTTATTGTTTGTATGTCTTTAAAAATATTTATATACAAATTTTACTATATTTAAGGTAGAAATACAAGTAAGGTTTCAAGTTTCTAAAGATCTTAATGCACTTTCACTATATGTACTTGCTTTAGCAAGTATATATTTAGTGTGTCTCGATCTTGAAGAATTTACTGAAACTTTTCTGAAGTTAATACAATATTTATAGACGTACATAAGTTTCACTTTCTCTAAAATAATGGTTTCAATGAATATTTTAATTTATTATTAAATGAATTCCAGAAACTTGCATGTTATATGTTAACAAACTAACCAATCATATCAAAAAAAAAAAAAAAAAAAAAAAAAAAAACAGAATTACTGCGGCTGTGTCCTCAAGCTTTAAAACTATGTTTAAAATTTCAAATATACCCTTTCGATGTAGGTGTTTAGCGTAAGTTTCAGCTTTCAAAAGTTAGTAATGAGTACTTTTCGCATAGGTTAATTCATATTCAAATACGTAAAAATATGTTATCTTTAGTTTCTTTCACTCTATTTGCAATCTACAGCAACTTTGATGCAGTTAATACAATATTTACAGACGCAGATTTCTACGCCCTTGAAGATTGCTACTTTAAGTCTCAAGTGATGGCAAACCCATGTGGCAGGTGGTGGAAAGGAGAGAAGCGAAAGCAAATGCAGAAATGCTGTAACTCATCAGTGTCAAGATAACGTTGCGACTGACAGCGAATATTCTCCGTGGATTAAGCTTAGTTTTCAAGCACCGCAGCTTTTAATATGGAAAACAAGGCGAAACTAACGAACTTGAGATGAAGCGACGAAGCTGCTGCTGTCTTTGTGTCTTTCTGTCTTTTGTTTGCCGGCTGCGTTTCTAATTAGACCCGCGCGTCGGGATCATTTGCATCTTATTGACTAAATTAAGTGGAAAGTGGCAAAAGTTGTTGTTGGCCAAAAGCAAAGGCAACTGAAAGCAAAAGGAATTGAAATGAAATGTCAAATGCGGAATGATATCAGAGTTTTTGTCTGCAACAATTGTTGACAAACTTCTCAAAGAGAGAGAGTGGTATAGAGAGAGACATGTGCAACAGCTCGAAATGTTGCAATTACTTGCTGCTCGACTAGAAATGGAAATAAAATCAAAGACAATGCCAAAAGGCAGCAATAACAAATGTGTCACATGTCAAACTTTGCCATATTTAATTTCCTCTTTGCGAAATTAGTTTTCGAGCATATTTTTGCACATTTTTCGTGTTGTTTGGTAAACACACACACAATCAAAAACTCAAACACACATGCATCTGTATTTGCTTCATTCAGTTTTATTCCACTTTGCTTTTTTTTGCATTTTTATTAATTTGTTGCTTCTTTTTTTCTGTGTGCTTCGACTTTGGGCGACGTTCGCTCAGCTGCAATAATTCATGTTCAAAAACTACAAATTGAGTCATAAACAACTTTTGATTTCGCATATACGCTTCGGAATACGGAAATGTTTCTCGTTCTCTCATCTCTCTTCCTCCCTCAAACATATTTGCTATGTCGTTTTTTTTGTGTAGCATACTTTTTGGGGCGTTGCTTGGTTGCTCGGTCGCCTGACTCATGAATGCTTTTGGCTTGCCGGAAGTATTTCATATTTTGTATGCTTGTTTTAGTTGACCTTTTCAAATATGTAGAGGCAGAGACAGAGACAGAATGAGAGAGAGAGAGATGGAGACGTTCGCGTCTCACTCATTAAACTGAAAAGCACATAAAAAACCGCTTATTACATAATTTAACAGCCGCACTTTTAGTTGTGGTTAAAAGTAGTCGCAGCAAATATCAAAAAATAAAACAAAACAAAAATACACAGTTGAAAAACTTTGAAAATCGTTTAAAAAGGTATGCAAACAATGTAATGCCCCTCTGCCCTCTCCCCCTGTCACTGTCCCCAGTGTGTTCTGAATGTCCTGCATGTCCTGACTGCCGCCTCGTTGGCCAACTGTCTGGCTTACTTATGCATTTTTACTCTTTATGATTTATTTCGGAATACTCTTTTCGGGGCAGCCAGACAGACGAATGGCTGCCTGGTTTGGGCAGCAGAGGGGAAAGAGGAGGGTGGGCAAAGACTCTGCTGGGGCAGCTCACCCAAAAAGCTTGCCGCTTAATTTCATTAAACATTTATGAAATAAAGGCACAAGCTGCTGGCGTATTAAAATTTGATAGTCTGCTGTGGTCGCCCGCTCTTCCCTTTCCCCTCTCCTACATCACTATAAATGTGTGTGCGTATGTATTTGTTACGCTCGTATGCGTCATTGTTAATATTGTGCTGCGGTTTAACGCCAAAAGTCATCAATGGCTGCGCTTTATATATACTCTAATACTCTATACTCTAACAAACACTTTTTTGGCTTTGATTTGAAATTAACAAAGAAATTTTATAAGAATTGTAAAGTTTTTAGTATAAAAATATATAATTAGAATGGTAAATTCTAGATTATATTTCAAATTTGAAAGTGTATCAGCTCTTTCATAACTGCAAATGCAACTTTCCGCTCAATTTGTACCTTTTAACTATTTCATGTTTTGTTTTTTGGTAAAGTTGGAAGGGTATGAAGAGCGTCGCATGTCAAAGAGTTGGAGGTTTTCGCTATGGTTTTTGTTCGGTTTTATTGTGCTTGGCAGTTTCAGTTGTGTGCACTTTATTTGATGGACTTGTTTATGAGCAATTTCCATTTTCGTTTGCTGCAGCTGCAGCACCTTTAGCGAATGGCAATCTTTGTGTAATTTTTATTAATGTTTATTGCGCGCGGGCGTTTAATTTGATGCCTATGTCCAAGCGAGGAGGACATCATCACCAGTGGCGACACGAATGTCCTGTGAAAAATGCAATGCAATTGCAGCAGCAACTTGAGATGCAAAAGGACACTGCGCATCCAGCTGGAAATGCAATTTGCAAATACGTATTCCGTATTGCATATTATACGGTAGTATTGCCAAGTGCGTAGCGCGATTCAGTCGAGCGGAGTTAACGATGCTCCTGCTCCTGCTGTTGTTGTTGTTGTTGTGTGTTGGGACAGGTTTGAGTCGCAGTAGGAGCCAATGGATCTCTGTGCAGAAGAAGAAGAAGATGTGGCACGCAGTTTTTTTTTTGTTGTCCAAATTGCATTTTTAATATCATTTACTTCTGCCACTGAAGAGGCTGCCGCAGTGGTTGAAGTGTTTTGTTGCCCGCCTTTCCATGGCAAATAATAAATGCGAGAGCTGCGCCTGCAAACAATTATTTTTATATGAATTGCAACGTTAACCGTAAGCGTAACACGAACGGACAGAGCGGACACAGAAACGCGAGGCAGGCAAGCGGAAGGATGACGCCATTTTGTGCTGTCACTAACGGTAACGGTAACGTTAAGAGTTCCCGGTACCCGGTACCCGGTACCCGTTACCAGTTACTGTAACTGCCAAATGAAAAGAACGCGCATATTACATACTTGTGTGCGAACTTACAAGACATTTTGGCATTCTGTAATATTCATAACTGCCAAGCAGTGAATAATAAGTGAGTGCGCATTCTGTCTCTCTGTCTGACTGTCTTTCTGTCTCTCTGTCTGTCCATTCAGCAGATGCGATTCACATCCTTCTGCTGAGCTGTAAATTTAAGTACCAACGAGCATTAAGTACGCCCAGCACACCTTTTATATTATATTTATTTTTAACATTAAATTTGCAGTCTCATTTCATTTCAAGAATTACAATCGAGTTGGCACTTAAAATTATAGCTCATATTTAGGTATGGCTAGATATCCAAACTTTTAAAACACAACATTTAAAAATCATAATTGCTTTGGATATTTGTTATTAATTTTTAAAATATATTTCAAAAGAATTCGTTTAGTTATTGGTTATTTCGTTTAATATAATTTTATGATAGCAAAAGCAGCCAGCGTTAGTAAACTTACGATAAATAAATAAATGAATACATTTTTGAATTAAGTTAATTTTTTTTTGAGTTTTACATTACTTTTAGAATTACAATGCAAACCTAAAGAAATATTTATATTAGATAATATCTTAGTTATTTTGAAATCTATTTCAAAGTTATTTAAATGCAAAGTTGTTTGCAGAATTACAATCCAATTAGTTATTAGTTAAATCAGAATTAGTTAAATCAGAATTTTGACTTACTTTTAAATACTTTTTAATGAAACTCAATTGAACTTATTTACTTATTTTTAATAGTTCAATAGGCTTTTGGGTTTCAATTGAATAATTTGGTGTAATATAATATTTAGAAATATTTTTATTTTCAGTATCATTTCATTTCAAGAATCTCAGTTAAAATGAAAATAAGTTCATTTCGAATATACATATGTACATTAAACTGTTTGAACAACATAATTAAATTTGATATTTGATTTAAAAATAATTCAAGTAGAAAGGTTATTTCGTATAATATAATTTTAATTAATTTAATAATAACATTTTTAATTATATTTAATTAATTTCCTCATCTCATTTCATTTAAGGAATTATAAGTTTTTAGGTACTTAATACCAAATTTTCTACAATTAATGGCAAAATATATTGTTATATATTCTGATACTTGTCACAATTGAATTGGAAAAGTTCTTTAATTTAAATTTCAGGTAAACATATATTCCAGATCGGATCCCAAATAACAATAAGTATAATATTATTAAGTTCACTTCAGTGTTTTCATTCTTCCTTTTTATGTAAACTTTTTCTCATCTTCCACTCATGTAATTGAAAATTGCGTTTCCAACTCTCTACTTGGTTGGTTCTTTAAAGAAGAATCAAATGCGGCAATGTCTCTAATTAGATTAGAGTTGATTGTGATGTGCGTCTTATTCCAGGCGGCACCAACCCCTACCCTGGGGCTCTGCAAATGCTGACATCTGTGACAGCGCCCTTTGTCTCTTCGCGGCTGAAGGGGGGAGTAGAAGGGAAACGGCCACATTGATTGTTTTTGCCACTGGTAATTTGAAACTTTAAAATATTTATGATTTATGTTACGTCAAGCGTTAGTTGCGTCCACAAGTCTCACTCCTCTCCTCTCTTCGCTCTGTTACGCCCACGTCACGCCACGCCCACACCCAAATCACTGCCAACCCCCTGTCTGCGTCTCTGGGCGGTAGAAATTTTTCATTATGAAGCTATGTAGTCGAAGAACTACGTCTAATGGACTCCAGGAGTCGCGGGCTGCGTCATTTTGCATGCAACTCAAAGGACCATGGAGAGCGACAAAAATATTTGGCACGTGCTGTTGTGGAGCAGAGGGAGGAAGGGAGGTGGGTAGAAAGGGAAGCAAAGCTGCCGAATTGAGTTGTCAGTTGTGCAAAAAGTTGCGTTTTATGAGGGTTGGCAGGAACAGGGGCTGCCAAAAGTTGCAAAACTCACATTAAATATTAATAAAAATGTTGCCGAAGGGAGTTGCAGGTGAGTTGGCTTAGATGCCCAGAGAAGTGGGTTGAAGGGCAGTGAGGCGTGCAAGTCAGAGTCGAGTGTGTGTGTGTGTGAGTCTAATCTCCTCCGGTTCTGGACGTGCGACATGCTTAATAAATAAGCAGACGCCACAAGAAGACGAAAAAAAAAACGAAAGCGAACTTCGCAATTCGGCGACATTTGATTTGTTCATGTTGCTGCAATTGACAAAATCGTATTGATACGCAGAATAAAAGGGGGGGCACAACAAAGGGGTTGGAAGGAACAACAACCCTTAGTTTCAAGTTGAAATGACATCGAACATTACTCAGTAACAATTTATTATCAACCACTTAGGATCAAAATAAGCGATAGTCCATTGAGGCTTATTACATTCTAAAAACGAAATAGCGACTGACACTCCCCCACTTCCTCCCCCGCCCATCACACCGTCTGTCCACAGATTTATGACAAGTGCAACAGCGTTGACACAGGGAATCAACCCTTATGTCGGCATTTGGTGTAGAAATTTTTATAGACCGTCAGTATGATATATGCATGCCAATATTATGACAACAATAGCAGCAGCAACAACAACAACAACAACGGCAACAGAAACTGTTGGCAACTGTTGAAATATGCCGCAGGGCTGACAGACCAACGAAGACAACAAAAAAACGAAAATTGTGAAAAGCAAATCAACAACAAGTTGGATATAAAGACGGTGGGCGTAAAGTTACGCGCGCATATGTAAGTGTCTGACTTCCGTTTCCGCTTGATATGCGACGCTGTTGCTGTTGTTGTTGCTGCCATGCCTCAAAGCGCTGCAGGGGTGGTTCCATTTCAGCGGGAAAGTTGGGGGAATTGGAGTGGAGCTATTACATTTTACTTTTCATATTTGCCAGGAATAACCGTGAAATTGTTTTTTCTAGTCTGTGTTTGCGCCAACTACCCCTTTTGTCAATTCCCAAGTATCGCCCAGCCTCTATGTTGCATATGTATGTATGTGAGTGTGCGAGTGTGTGTGCGTGTGGGGCACTTGAAACTTTCATCTATGATGCCGCCGGCGTGGCAGTGATAGACAACAATGGGGTGAGAGCTAAGCGCCTTGCGGTAAATGCTATTTAAATATATAAATTTTAATAAGCTCTCGACCTTTTGCATAGTGTTTCTTTGTTTTATGGCTTACACCCTCAAAAATATAAGTGTACACATGTACTTATGTGAATGTAGTTATGTATGCTCAAAAGATGCTGTTCTATAAGCAGTGAACGCGGTAATTTAAAATCATTGTCAGCTATGTATACCTTTAAAACAGGCAATAAACCATATTAGAATATTAAATGTTATTGTCGAATTATAAAAAAGAATATTACATGAAATTATTACACTCTTTTCAATTAATTTAGGATTTATTAAAAAAATAACCTAATTCAAAGAAAATTAATTGAATTTAAAGTTCAACAAGAATTAAAACAAAATGGAAAGTGTTTTAGTCTGTCTATTTTTTAGAGAGATCACTACTGGAAAAATACATTTTTATGGCTCCTTATATAATATATTTAGTTACAGTTAACCAAACCCCAAGAAAAATCAATTATTAAATGTATCTTGAATATAAATAGTTCTAAAATTGAACTATAATAGATCCAATTATATTTAAAATTTAAAGTTTTTTTATTACTTCGATCATCCTTACAGATTAAGCAACAATAAGGTCACTGTTTTATTATTATTATTTGAGAGACATATTAAAGTTTTTTTGATAACAGTAATTTAAATAAATCTGCCAACCGTAAAGAATTAGATTCTCTGCTATTATATTCTTGAAAAAAAACACGTAAAAATGTTTTTTTTTAGATCGATTTTATTCATATCATTTTTATAAATCACTAAATTAAAGTTAATTAAACGCCAAGAAAAATATACTGAAAAATATTCAATTCAAAGTTATTTAAATAAATACTGTCAAGTGTATAGAAAAAGCACAAATCAGATTCTCTTATTTTGTATAATTGTAAAAATATGTAAACAATTTTTTTTTTTGACCAAAGGGACAGCTTTTGTTTGTATAATCACCTTATTCATTTTCAAATTGTTAAATTCCATGAATGCGCAATAGTTGCTCAGAAAAATCATGCACTACATAAACCCATTATATTCACGTTCCATATCAACTTCAAGCAAAACCCAGTTGTATTATAAAAACGTGGAAATTGTAATCAACTTTTATGCTTTCTCTGCAAATGAAAAAAATAACGAACACAATCAGCTTGTTTTCGGATTTCATGATCGCACGGAAAAAATGCCACGAAACAAGCTGACAGAATGCGGTTGCTGGAATGGTCTCTGGCTCTGGTGATGCAGCGGAGCAAAAAATGGGAATACAAATCTTTCGTTTCATATACAATTAAACTCAATTAAATCCGCATATTTAAACGGCAAATTGCAGTTGGAGCTGTAGATGTAGATGTAGCCGTAGCGACACCCGGACTAACACCCAGCCTGTTAGCCCAATTCCCTAGAGTAAGTGCATCACTGGGATAAACAGGGATGTAAGCCTCGAAAGCATTTCGAGTTACGAACCCAACGAACTTGAACCGCAATTTTAGTTTTTTTTTGGCAATGCTCATACGAGACGAAGACATTTCTTTTATATATACTTTTTTCGGCTACTTTTACTACCGCAACCCTCATGAATATGTAAGCAGTTGCTCTGTCGACAAACGGTGGTTGCCGCCGGTGGTGCTAAGGGGGAACATGGCGTTAGTGAAAGCCACAAAGCGCCCAGGTAACATGGCAAAGGCAAAGGCAAAGGCGATGGCAGAGACAAACCTGCAGTCGACACACAGAGCTAGCACAGACACAGACAAACATCAATAAACAAGAAGCGTCGCGTAAATAATGCAACAGTAAGGAGGGAGGTTGGGTTGAAGTTCGGGTTGGGGTCGGGTTGTCCCACGATTTGACTTGCCCACGGGGCACGCACAGCGCAACTTCAAAGCAGACGACAGATAACATAGAGTCCTGTGTTTAGAGCATACGTGGCTGGCAGCCAGACGATCTCAGCCAGCCACACATCGAGCAAGTCAGACAGCCTGGCAGACAGGCAGACAGTGAGATGGCCAGACATTTCCCTCTTGCATTTTCACATTTCCCAGCCAAAAAGACATCAATTTCACGTGGCACATCTATGAAGTTTCGGACTGCAATTGTGTTTGCCGCTCATGCATTTTACATTTTTAATAGATTGGCTCGAATTAATAACACGCACGCGTTGGGTGTTTGGCTCTCTACCCTGTAACTATTAAGTGAGCATGAGGGAGGATTTAGGTATAAAATATGATGAATGTACAAAGAAAAAGAATCTAAATATTCCTATATTAGTTAGTTCTCTATTGACTATCGCGGTGAACTTACTAGCGAATCACTATAATATTATATTATTCTCGATATCTTATTTTCTTACTGTTTAATTTATAATAATCCTTTTAGGATATCACTCGAATACTCTTTGATTTTTTTTACTCCCGGCTATACTTAGAATATGTTTATTGAACTAGTGAATCTTTAGCGTATTATTAACATTCTGATCATGCTATTTTCTAACGATTCTTTGCTTAGTTTCTTCTCTCTTGACTATTTATATAATATGTAGTTTCTAGTTTCTTTGATCTTAACTATACTTGAATGTTTGTCGATTTCGCAAATCTTAAGAATATTATAGCATTTCTTTAGTTGAATCTTTCTTGGCTATACTTAAATGAGAGAATATTTATAAAATTATTGCCCTTGCCTCCTCTTCCATGACAATATTTAAGATATTCTATAAGAAATGCACGATTATGGTTGCTTACTTACAAAACTAGATAGTTTTCATATAGTTTCTTATCTTTAAATAATGTTGATCATATTTGGAAATCTTTAGAATATTATTTAATTCACATATTTCTATATTCTTTTTTTTTTTAATTTATTTTAATGTTGATCTTATTAACGATTAACGATTTACAATTTTATTACCTTGGTTTTCTCTTCACAAGTTGGAAATGTTGGTCCTATTAGCGAATCTTCTTAGTAATTGGCATTCGTTTTGTTTTCTCTATCTTGACTATACTTAAACGCTTACTAGATAATCTTTAAAATATTTGCAGGGTATCTAATGCTCGAATAATCTATTCCCATATCGCAGTATTCCCATTTGTTGGCCTATTGGCAGTGATATTAGTTGCGATGTGGGTTGCTCTGTTTCCCTTTTTTTTTGTGAGGGGGAATTTGTGCATTTGGGATGGACTCAGGGGATGCATAACACACGGTGGTTTACGGTACAACGCGTGCCACAAGAACTAAAAACGAGACAGTTGAGAGAGGGAGGAGATTGTGCTGGTAAATCACAAAATCAAATCACTGACCGAAGTTTTTCCGGCCGTGCGTGCAATTAGCTAAAATGCCGGCGTTACTAGCAACGAAATGTGCGAGTATTTCAATTTGCGGGTCAGAAAAGTTTTGCAAAGCCCGAGTTCTGCCGAAAAACTTTGCAACAACAACCAAGTGCGGACAGAAAAGAAGGCAAAGCAACGCAAAAAATAAAGTAAAGTAAAAAAAAAGTTGAAGAAAAAACTACGCGAAGCTGCGGACTGAAGTGATGACGCCAGGGAGGCAGGCAAAATATGCTTCAAGTGGCAAAGTTTGTGCTGAAGACATTAATTTGAGCCTTGATGATATTCAATTTAGGCACTCCACAGAGACTTGTGGCACTACTAACCCTCCACATACACACACACACACACACAACGTGCAACAATGGCGGCAACAACTGTAAAATATGAGCTCAACGGTCAAAACTTGGCTATATGCTCGCTTTATACATATATTTTATATATATATATGAATATAGTGTGTGTGTGTGTGTGTGTGTGCTTGCATCTGTTTCTGTATAGAAGGAACTTAGTGACAGTGCTCGTAAAAAATTGCCTTGCCAAAAAAGGGAAATGTATTTTTTGGCACAAGTTTTTTACATGCATTTGCTGTGGGTTGTGTTTGTGTTGGTGTTGGCCACGTTGTTGTTCTCATTCTCGTTGTTCTTCGCATTGCTTCGTTGTTGTTGTTGTTGCTGTTGTTGTTATTGTGGCTATCAGACTGAGGCTTTGTCCTGGTCTTGGGCACAGGTCCTCGTTGTGTGCCGGTCAACTTTCCATGTTTGAGCGTCATTTTATTAAGTTGGCAACACTTGCAGAGCAACGTAGAGCAGCGTCTGTTCCTGGCCGGGCCTACAATTGGGGTCAGCAAGAAGTAAAAACATTTTATACAACTTTTTCTTTGACGCTTGCTAGCCTCCCACATCCCACCTACCACCTCCCACACCCAGGCACTCTCCTTTAATATAGTTATTTTAAAGTTTTTCGTTTAATTTTCAATTTGCTGTGGGCGACATTTTAAAATTCCACTTTTTCGTCGTAGGCTCATGCTACACACAGCTGGTGGACAACATAGTCCCAGCTGTTGGCCTTGTTTTAATGTGTACCCAACTTTTTCTTCAGCTCTCTTGTTTGTGGCCAAAAATTGCTTTTATAAATCTACATTTATGTGTGTGTACACACTTCATTCACTATGCCAGCAAGCGAGTATTTTTCAACATGTTTTGCTAACGAGCAATCTATGCATTTTCAATTTTTGCCTATTTATTTATTTTATTTGCCAACATGTTTGCACTGTCAACACAGCTCTCGATTTATGTAGCATACTTTTCGGCTCTTTTCTTTTTGCCCAAACTCGAATTTGTCATGCGTGCGAAATGAGTAAAGTTTTTGCTACCACAAATACGAGTATAGCAATAATAATAGTAAAAGTAATAACTATAGTGTGATTATTATTATTGGTATTATTATTGCTGTGCTAACTTTCGATGCTTGAGCTTTGTAGTTTTTGTGTCTTGCCGCCTCGGGACAACGCTTTGTCGCCGCCGTGTTAATGTTAGTGCTTGTTGTGTGGCAAGTCAATATTTTTATAGTCATGTGTGACCAGAAAAACACTCTGTTGTCCCTACATGTGATGTTGACAACACACAATGTGTTGTGTGAACTGTTTTTATTTAATATACAATATTATGAGAACAAAAACGGAATATATACATTGAATTGATCAAGAGCAAAGTTTATTTGAATTTCTCAAAATTAATATTGCATGTTATTCTACAATTTGAGTAGCTTATTATTATTAGGAAATTTTATTTGTAAATTCAATCTTAGTGTTTGCAGTGCTTGCTACGAAAAAAAACAAGTAAGAAAGCTACAGTCGAGTGTACTCGAATAAAATCAATATGTTTTGCGGTATTATTCTCAAAATATACCGAATATACTGCAAAAATATTAAAAATATCCCAAATGGTATATTTGGTATATCGAAATAGTACCGCATTCAAAATATACCATAATCATATTAGCTCTATCTCTTATAGACTCTGAGATCTAGGTGTTCATACGGACAGACGGACAGACACACAGACATTTGGTATTTTGGTATATACAATAACTATTATAGTAGTTATGATTTCTGAAAATTTGGTTGCGATAAGATAAAAATTGTGGAAGTTATTAAATAATTACTTTTGTATGGGCAAAAACGCCTACTTACTAGGGGTCTGAGTTGTTTTGGCCGACAATCTGGTATATTGAGCCGTCTATGGTATATTTTGAATGGTGTACTATATCGATATACCAAACATATCATTCGGTATATATTTAGTATTTTTTAGTATTTTCGGTATATTTTGAAAATGATACCGCAATATTTTGCCTTTATTAAAAATGGGTAGCGGGCATCTCACAGTCGACCATACTCGACTGTAACTTTCTTACTTGTTTTATTTTAACAATATTATTATCATATAACATACATAGTATTTAAATTTGTTTAGTTTATTAGTACAATTTCTTATTTGTGAGTGCATTGATTGCTCCGAATTAATAATAAATTTCGTTTACAAATAAATACGTTCTTTTCACAACGTGATATAAATTGTAAGTAAGCAATAAATTCGAAATACAGCGTCACGCAGTTGAAGCCAATTATTCATTAAATGCAGCTCTGTTCCGACTTTTGTTGCAGCTGTTAAGGATAATTAAAAAATGTCAGCTAAGTAGCAGTCGTGGGGACCACAGCTCAGACTAGACCAGACCCGCAGACCCACACTCGATTGTGGTAACTTGTTTATATTGTTTTTCTTTTCTATGTATTTTTTTGTGTGTGTTGCTGTTGTTGTTTTGCACTATTGCAAAGGGTTTTAACTTGGCCAGACGACACCCGACTGGGGCTATAAATTGTCAGCTTTTGTGTACACAAAAATACTTACACTTGTGAGACACACACACATACACACATGAGCATGCAGAGAGTGCATACAGATTTTAAGGGGTGGAGTCCCAGCTGCGAAGCGAACTTATGGCATCGATAAAGTAATGAATTACCAGTTTTGTTGTTGGCATTCCAACAGAGAAGAAAGAGTGAGAGAGAGAAGAGGAGAGCAAAGGCAGACCCGTAAAAATAGTCTAACTATAAATTGTATTTGTATTTTATTATTGCGTCTGTGCATTGTTGTTGCCATGAGTATTGTCAAACATTGCCTCTGATTACGCTGTCAATAAGCTGAGAAAATATGATTTCCTCCTGCCGTGCTGGGGCCAGCTCTTCCCGGTCCTGGTCTTCTTCTTAGTGGTTGTGCGTGCCCGAAAAAGCTGAAAGCGAGCACAACGAGCTGCTAGCCCTGTTGCTTTTGGCTCGAATGGGGTGTTGGCCATGTTAGAATTATGCTCGTCATGACGGCACTTCCGTGCCCAGCGGCTGTTTGCCTATTGTTATGTGTGGCAATCGCTGTGGCAGTGGCAGTGGCAGTGACTGTGACTGTGACTGTGCCACTGCCATCGAGCCAAGGTGCTTTGCTTGGCATTTATTGGTACTGGGCCGTCTCGTAGCTGTCGGCCTGTCGGGCTGTCTTCGTGTGTTTTTTAAGTTATTGCATGGGGAATCGGACGTAAACTAAACAAACGTGGCCAGGACGTGGCATCCTTGGCACGCCAAGCATAATAACAAATGGAGCTGGCAAAAAAGGAGCATTGCTCTGTGTTGTCTCAGTGGCGACAATCTTGAGTGAGGAGGAGAGAGCAAAAGCATGGGACGTAGAGGGAGAGAGATAGAGGGATAGAGAGGCCGGTGCTATCGAAAAGTCCCTAGATCCCTTATGTAATTTTTAGATTTCCTGCTGCTCATTGGTTTTGGTCTCCCGCATTCCGTATCTCGCATCCATCCCGTGGAATATCTGTTGTTTGTGCTTTTATATGCTTATAAATGGTTTGCTTTATGCTGCCATAAAAAATGAATTAAACCTGTTGCCAAGTCCAACAACGCAAGTCATCTTCTGCTTGTGCCATCACAAGCCATTTGCAATATACAAATTGAAGCTGAAGCTTGTGGCAGGCATTCAAAAAAATATACACTGCGCTCTCTCTAATGAAAGTCAAGATGCCAGTCAGTTCTGGCCAAGTTGCGGGTTTTGGCTATCTACCTATCAGTTGCCAGCAAATTGCAAGTTAAACAAAGCTAACGAATTGCTCCAACTTCTTCTTCCCGCTCTCTTCTTTACTCTGCGTGTGTATGTATGTGTGTGTGGGTGGAAGGGGGGGCAAACCAGACGGATAGGATTTCCGTCAAAAGTGCCACAAAAAAAGCAACCGAAATTGCTTAGAAGTGAACGCAGTGCAGGGGATTGCGGGCTTAAAAACTGCAAATCTCTCGGATAAGGGTTGAATGGTTGAACGGGAAAGGGTGAAGGGCAACGGGAAATGGGAATTGGCAAGAGTGGGGAAGTGAGGGAGTGGAAAGTGGGGATCTGGGGCAAACAGCAGGCAGCAGGCAGCCGACAACCGACAGCCGACAGTCGGCAGCCGGCAGCTAACCGGCAGCAGCCGCAAGTTGCCTGTCGACGGGCAAACTTATGGCTAAGACCACAAACAAATTTCATGCTGCAATGTTGCACAGATACAGGACAGAGCATCGGTGTGGAGGAAAGAACGGAGGGAACGGGAGGCGGGCAACCGAATTAGATGTGCAAGAAAATTGTCTTCCTGTATGAATTTCATAATTTCCCAAGTTTTAGTTATGAAAAGCAAGCAATTTCCTCTCGCCAACTGCCAAAGCAGCAGAGCACAAGCTCGTTGGGTAGAGAAACACCTCTCGTTTGAGCTGGTTTTCTTGTACTCCTCCAAGAGGTGTGCGTGGTTTGGCTTAAAGCGTCATATGTGTGTGTGTGTGTGTGCGAGTGTGTGCACCGGCAATTTGGCAAGTTTAAACTTTTAATGCGAATCACTTGGGTAAAGTTAAGCTTCGTCTTTTAGTTTGGCGAATGCGTCATATGCCTTGGATTAGTTTTTCAATTTCTGCGGCTCTTGTTTGCTGATGTCATCGACACAAAACACAACACAACTCGCACTTCACAAACATCAGCAGTACAACATCTTCTTCTCTTTCTTTGTTTGTTATTTATTTCTTTTGCAGGCTGACCCACAATACATGACACTCCAAGGAGTGAGTCAACCCTCACTCACTATCTGTGTCTGCTTCTGCTGGGCAACCCTTTGTCACATTTTGCAATTTATGTTATTGTGTTTTGTGATTTCTATCAACAACTTTTACTTTTAAGCAAATCTGGCTGTGTCAGGCAACATGCCTAGAGTCTTGATCTTTGAGTATCATCCTCATACTCCTCCATAGCATAGATTCAGGTCCATTTCTATTTCTATTTCGAGTCCGAGTTCGAGTTCGAGTTTGAGCTCTCGCCATGCAGAAAGCAATAAAAATTGTTTACAGACATTATTTGCGCATCCTTTGCGGAAGCACCTTGTATGTTTTACAAGCGTAACAGTAACTTTCCGACGGGTTTGTTCTCCCCAAGATTTTCCATTTAAATATTTTTCTAAATCACCAAAACGAGCACAAAAAAAAATGTAATAATAAAAGAAAACACAATGGCAGCAAAGATTTCTCGGTCATTGTATAAGCACTCTGTTTATTTTGCTACCCGACTATTAAAGTCGCACACACTCCCACACATCCTTACCAACACACACACATACTCACACACACACACACAGAGTGAAATTCTCTAATAAACTAATGCTTCTTTTTGGGGCAGTCCGGACTGCCCTTAAATCTATTACAAGGCAGTTGGCCCATAGTTTGTTTGCCATTGCCCTTTGTAGGCTTATTTGCAAAGCATTTTACGGTGTTGTTGTCGTTGCTTTGGGATTACGTCTACGTATTGGCAAATGTTTGCCCAATTTGAGGGTGGTCCAAATAGAGTACGAGGTTCTAGACTAGTTTCATAGAAATAACCATTTCCCTTCTAGTCGAACTTCTGTGCTCAGGTGTAGGCAGCACATTTTACGCAGATTTACTATTCGCATTTGGCTTAAAACTTTTTGGAACTTTCCATAGAGAGCATCATGTAATTTATAGTTAATTGACATTTTAAAGACCTTTAAGGTAAACAAATGATTTCTATTAAATATAATTATTGAATATTGGAATTTATTTATTTTAATTTAATTTATATTATTTTATATTTCTGGTGATAATATTGAAGAAGTCTTGAAGAGTTTTCAAATTAAAACCAATTCATAAATTAATCATAATAAATCATGTAATATTTATATTTTCCTAATTTAATATTTATATATGATAAATCATATAGTATTAATGTAATATATTTAAGAAGTTTTGAAATGCATTAAATTGTAACTTTTCAAACAGAGCCAAGTCCGGAAAATTTGAGTAAGCATTAAGTTGTATTGATTTAAACGAAACAAAATTTGAAAAATATATATATTGTTTTCAAAATAAGAAATCCAATTAAAAGATGCCATGTGGTTATTAAAATAGTTTCTAAATCTAATCAATCTGCAATGTTTGAAAAAAATTTAACAATTTGGATTTTACTTTTATTATTATATTTATTCTAAATTGAAGACTGAAGAATTTTGGTTTTCCTCTATATTTGCTACATTGTCTATCATATTTATTTAACATTGAGTTTGATGCTGCGACAATCCTCGTAAAAATGTCCACATTATCTAAATAAGAACAGATAAGTAGAAATCATTTAGGACATTAGCTTGGAACATCCAATAGTTAGAATGTTAGAACACATTGAATATATGTATATTGTGTGTGTTTGGCGTGTAGCACTTAGCAGATCCCTTGGAGGCGTAGACCCAAGAGTCTGTTCTGTTCCATTTCCAATCCCCTTCTCCCAACCATACTCCCACCCATTTCCATTCGAAACAACTTCATTTAACACGCATAAAGCAGGGCAACATGTGTGTGTGGCGGCAGCTGAAATTCCTTATGCCAGGCAAAGTGAAACTGTCACTGCGAAGGTTTTTACCGCTTTTCTTTCTGCTCTGCTCTTATGCTGCTTTTTTTTTTTGCTTGCTTGCTAAGAAATGTAAAGTGTGTGAGTGTGTGTGTGTTGCGATATAAGTATAACTGTAAGAAGAGGGGGGGAGGGGCAAGGGGTTCGCTGGGTTGCATATTTAAATTTATGATTATGTCGTTATGCTGTCTGCCCACATTGCTTAGGCGAACGAAAAAGTGACAGCGGCAAACTTAATACAAATTTATGTGCAACATATTTTTGCACTTTTTCTGAGCATAAAACAGGCAACAACAACAACAACAACACATAGTCAAGTTAGTGGGGTCTACTTCTCAGACTGGCCAACATATGCTCTGTTTATTCTGGACAAAGTTTCGCTTGATGAGGCAGCTGCTAGCTTGACTCTGGCATGGCAGCAGGACTGCATGCTTCAATGGTTTTGTGGATGCTTTCGCTTTAAGGCCAGCCATTAAATAAGAACATTAAAATGCCTTGCTTTGCTGTAGCTAAATTGCATTTCATCTAGTCGAGTCATGCTCGAAAATGACAAATTCTTACATAATAAGAGAGAGAGACACGCCGGCTAAGAAAAATGGCATTCATTTGGCAGGTGAGGCTGCGTGAAATTGACTCAAAGTCTGAGCAACACAAAAACCCAAACTGTTCTGTGTTCGGGGGAGGAGATTCAACACACAATACAAGCTGCGTAGCTAACTCATTTTTAAATACAAATTTATGTTGTTAAATTTTTGTTCGCGAATGGCAAATAAAAAATTTGATTAATTTCCAGTGCCTAATGGCGGACCATAAATTCTGAGTTAATAAAACACAAGTTGATGGCACAAGCGAGGAAGCGAGGACATTCTGCATTTGAGCAGTTGAACAGTTGAGCTGTTGAGCAGCCAAGCTGTCAGCTAGAAGCCAGAAGCCAGCCAGAAGGCAGCCAGAAGCCTGAAGCCTTCTTTTGCCTTTGTGCTAATAACAAATTTGTCACGAGCCACTTTGACAGTTGTGTGTCACAACTCCGGGGCTCCACTTGTGGCCACAAAACCACTAAAGTGCAGACGGGGATGTGGTGGGACACAATGAAAGCCACCGCAATCCACCCACAGTGTCAGCAAACGCCAACTGCCACTGACAGCGACAGCGACCCAAAGCACAGTGGGTCAAGATTAAGGTTTAAGGTGAAAGCGAAATGGAAATGTTGAATAAATAAAGTTGGGGACTCAAAAATATAAATTTGAGTTTCTAAAATCAAGATTTTGGTCGTCTAAAAAGTGCGTCAAGAACATGAGAATCTATATAGTTTAATTGAGTTTCTGTATTTACCCTTAACACTTTAAACTTGTTTTCTCAAATATTATTATTATTATTATTATTATATTATGATAAATATAAAGCAGCATAATAATCTATTATAGTTCTAAAATGGGCCTGTATCCATTATATTATATTTATTATATTAAATTACACACTTGTGGTGAAAAAATACAACAAAAAAGTTGAAGTCCGATGGAAACTATACAAATTGCAATGCAAATAATTGTTTTTATATGACTTCATATTTTTAGTCCGCTATATGATAGTGTCTAACATATGAATCAAACTATATTATTTCATCACATTTTTCTGATAAGCAAAAAAATGAACTAATATTTTGTACTAATAAGTTTTGCAAATAAAGTATTTTGAAACAAAATAAAAGAAACAGCTGTAAATTGCAATGTAATGCAAATATACGATTGAATCTTAGACCGTAAAAGAACTTTCTATTTGACTCTAATACACAGAGTTCATGCTTGTTCACGACCAAATTAGTTACAATGCTTTGAAATTTCAATCAATCTTAATCCTAATTTAGAAAATACATTTATTTATCATATTTCTAAATTTTAAATATTTTTAAAAAATTTATAAACTCGAATTAAATGGTATTCCAACCAATATGCGCGAGGGACAAAGCTGTGTGTTGCTTTGCATGCAAATTAGAAAGAGAAAAAAGCGGTTAAATTTTATTTCCCGAGCTGTTCTACTATGATCGCTGTTCGTGCATGTCTTTTGACAGGTTGAGACAACTGCTTAATATTTGTTGTATACCTTTGATGTTGTGTAGAGTTATTAATAACAAAAACATTGCTAATCAATAGCAGTTCTGCACGCAAAAGGCCAAAGTCTTAATTCGATTAGTAAAACCGACACTGCCAAACTGTCAGCGGCAATTTCCTCACACACAGCTCTCTCTCGCACTCTTTAAGCGTCAGTTGTAATTACCAGGAACCAAGGCCAAGGCGGGGGCCGTCAGTCAAGAACAGCAACAAGCGGAGTGAAGGTGGAAAGTAGTGGAAGTGAAGGCAGCACTTTAGTGAGCGGTCGCCGCTTGGTAAAATGCATTCAAATTGGCTTAAACTAAGACGGTTAAGCGTGCAGCTGTCTAATTGAATTTGGCCCGGTGGCCTCTCTCAAAAAAGGAGGACTAACCCCTTCGCTTACGCCCCGCATCCCTCTCTCTTTCTTTTCTGTGTTTGGCTTGAAAGTAATGTGGAAGTGCCAGCAACTTCAAGATTTATTAGCATCAAGATTAAAGCATTAAAAATTTGCAGACTGCGTGGCAAACGCACCAGCAGCAGAAAACTCCAACAGCAACAAAAAAAACAGGAATTTCAGTTACCCTGTAAGCTGTGTACCCTGGAGACTAGAGAAAGTGAGTGCAATTTTCGTTGGGGCAACCATCATCAATTTGGACTCGTTGCTGCTGTTGCTGCTGCTGATGTTATTGTACTAACGTTGTTGTTGTTGTGGTTGCTGCTGCTGCTGTTGACTGTTTCCGGCGGAAGCGTGGCGCGAACAACAACAATAGCTGAAGCTTTGGCTACAACTACAACTACATTGCATTGCGCACTTTGGCGGTCAAAACTTTCAACATTAGCACTTAATTTACTGGCGCTACTTAATGAAGTCTACACTTGGCTAATTTACGCGAAACGCGTTCTACTCCAACTTATGCAGTCTGTTCGCGTATGCGTGGGTGTATATGTGTGAATGTGTGTGTATGTGCGTATATGTATGTATGTGTGCTAAGTACACGTCTATCGACATTTTGAGAAAACTTTTCACATATTCCTTCTTGCTGTTTCACTTCAATCACATTACGATTACATTTGCACCATCTGAAGTATGTACTTTACCTGGAAACCTAATGGAACTTTTTTGTATAATGACAATGTATAATTTTTTTTTATACAAGTACATAATATTTACTAGTATATAATATAAATTAAGGAATATTGATTGATTTAATCCTTTGATCATCGCGTGCTTATAACTTATATTATTTAAAAATAATGTATAAATAAACTGTGAATATTTCGCTATTAAACACTAGGCTCATACATGCATCATCGTATGTGCAATATGATATGACTTAAGTGACTTCGTTGGGTGTCTTCTGATATCAGTTGTTATCTCTCAGACCAAGTAAACATTTAACCCAAAATTAGGGAAAAAGGGGAAAGCAACAAAGTTTTTTTCGTGCTGCCATGGATCGTATCAATGTTTATCATTGTTTTTTTCAGTCTTCTTGGAGTTCTTCCATGTCACTATGAAGAAGGAGAATGTTGACACAATTCCATGGCTTTAAAATCCAAATAAATTATTTACAAACATTAATACAAACAAGTAAGAAAGGTACAGTCGAGTGCACTCGACTGTGAGATACCCGCAACCGATTTTGCATAAAAGAAATATATTTTGCGATATTTTTCTCAAAATATACCGAATACACTGCAAAAATACTAAAAATATACCAAATACTATATTTGGTATATTAATATAGTACCGCATTCAAAATATACCATAGACGGCACAATATACCAGATTGTCATCTAAAGCAACTAAGATCCCTAGTAAGTAGGCGTTTTTCCCCATACAAAAGTATTTCTTTAACAACTTCGACAATTTTCATCTGATCAAATTTTCAGGAATCATAACTATACTATAGTTATTATTATACCAAAATTCGGAACTCTAGCTTAAAAATTACGCTTGTTATTCGATTTTTTTGATTTGCGGGGACTGAAGTGGGCGTGGCAAAAATTTGAAAAAAACTTGATCTGCGTGCAAACATAACAAATGCTGTTAAAAAATTATAGCTCTATCTCTTATAGTCTCTTAGATCCAGTGTTTCATACGGACGGACGGACAGACGGACAGACACACAGACGGACAGACGGACATTGCTATATCGTCTCGGTTGTTGACGCTGATCATACATTTCCTGCCGGCACAAAGTTATAATACCCTTCTACCCTGTGGGTAGCGGGTATAAAAAATTTAAATTTTGTAATATGAATTTAGGTAAAACATGAGATAATAAATAAAAACGAAAGCTTAAAACTCATTCATAAATTTTATGGGATATAGTTTATTTCGTTTACTTATAAGCCCTTGTACGATCTGATAAATACGTTCACATAAAATGTAATATAAATACAATAAAAACAGGAAAACTGTGAACGAATGACACATTCTAATATGTACCTTCGAGGTACCGATATCGCTATTTAGAAGACAGTAAATGCTCGAAGACATTGCAAAATTTAGAACTTATCAATGCTCAAAATGATTCAGTTGCCTCAGCTGGGGTTTGAACTGGAAATATTAATCAGTTCTCAAAGTGAGTTGCTCGCATTCGGTTGGGACTTTAACGGAAGAATGTCTTACGAATGGATAAGTAAAAATGCGCGAAACGCTATTGCGGTGATATCGATAATTATATCAATGGCTGTCATTATCTTCGTCGAAGGTCTTTCCAGTTCGCATAAAGAGGGTGACTGTTGAGATTGTATCGGAAATCTTGTGAATTACCTAATCGTTATTACATATGTATTACAGATCAACTAATCATCAATCACATCTGTCTTCTGCAGATATTTTCGAGTATCATTCTTTTCATCGGTTCCAAAAACGTAAGCAAAACTTAAAGTTCCAACTTTAAACTTTGTTAGATGGCATAATTTACTTTTAGTCTAATCGGTGGTTATTCTTGCCCTGGTTGATGGTAGCAGCTCTCTTTACTTATACAATAATTTACAAGAGCTTGTTCTATTGGTTTCATCTGCGGAGTGATACGAAAGGCTCCTTGGTTGCAATTTCGTGGCTCTATTTGATAGCAGGTAAGCTAAGCAATATTAGATTAATTTGTGAAATTCTGTTAACTTCTATGAAATTTATTGCTTAGGTTGCTGGTTGTATTTTATATACGCTGTCTCGACAGACTTTCAGGATATGCAACGCGTAGCATGTCCTGGAAAAGAGGTACCAGCTTTTAAGAGAATCGAAAATCATCTAACAAAAAAAACAAGAAAGTACTCTTCTATAATTAAAATATCGCAATATCTGATATAATTGCGATTCTAAGTGTTTTTTAAACGATTTAAAGTATGGAAAGAAGTAGCTTTATAAAAAAAAAAATGTAAAGTGCGAAACTAATAAAGAAAATAATGAGCGTTATGGAGCGTTTTTCGTCAGAGAATTACCCGTAAATAAAATACTTGACTGCAAATTCAGTCATTGACTAAAAATTTAAGCTAATGCATGAGATGCACACTAAGAATCTGTTTTTCATATTTCAATATATTTCATTAACTTTTTATTTTTAAAACTGTTAAATCTACGAATCTTCTTAGGATTCAAAACATTCCAAGAATGATAATCATAATACCAATATGTGTTTTAAACATCTATAATAATATACTACTTTATTTTGCATCGCAGCTAATTTAAAACGCATTAAAGCATTGACAAGTAATGCAGTAATCAAAACCGAAAGTTGTGGAAAGGTGCCGGAAAGAGGAGGGGGAGCACTCTACGCTACTTGCATTGACGCTTGACAGCCAAGCTTCGTTGCAAAAGGGGGAAGAGCTTCAATGCCAGCAGCAAAGTGTGAAATGCAATTGAGCTGGAAAAGAACACGCAAAGAGACGTCGCGTCGACGCGTTGACGCCGCTTGTGCAAATTAGTGTGAACATTGCGGTTGTCTGTGTGAGTGCGTGAATGTGTGAGTGAGAGTGTGTAACTAAAAGCGTAGCCCAAACTAAAATAAGCGTTAAAATGTCTGCTAAAGAACTGCAGCCATATGCGTCAGGCTGGTGTTGGTGTCAGCGGTTGCTCTCTGGCTGTGGCAGGCACGCGTTTGCGGGGTATTTGCCGCTCGATGCATGCGTATTGCATTACCCAACAAACAAACACACACACACACACACATTCACACAAGCTTGTGCACCAAAGTGGCATATGAATAGATACATACTGTGTGTGTTGTTTGTTTGAATGTCTCCCGTCTGTCCGCCACTTTGTCTGTGGGTGGGTGGCTCGTAATCCAACGAGCAGACAGGTTAAATACACCGCAAGGACAGGCCACACACACACCAACACACACACACATACACTTGCATGCACGCATTGAAAAGTGGAAAAAAGCGGGAAAAACGAGGTAGTATAAAGTGGCAAATGCGGCCCGACAAGGCGGCAAACATGTGCTGTGTGTTGCTTCTGCAACTGTCTCCATCAGCTCCACAGTTGCTTTTTTTTTGTGCTTTCCACCAGCCAGACGCAGCCAGAAAACAATAATAATGCAACAATAGTGAGCACCACAAACAAATTGCTTTTGTATACTCGTATTCGTATCTGTCTCTCTCCCTCTCCCTCTCTTTCTTTCTGTGTGTGTGTTGAGCTCATCGGGTTCACTTGCAGATTAGTTTCGTTTTGAATTTTTATTTGCGTTTTTAGATCCAACTCCAGCAGAGGCGCATGCTGAATATTATTGAAAAGGGAGCTAAGAACACATTTCGTGCTCCGTTTCTAGATGACTGCCACTGTTGTCGGGTTGTCGACGCTGAGCTTTTGTTGTCTGCAAAGTTTGCCTTTGACACATCGCTGTTACCTGAGTGCGTTTGTGTGTTTAGGTATGCTAGATGTGAAAACAAAATCCATTCATTGAAACGTGTAAGCTTGTTCAGCTGAATTGAAAATTAACTATAAATTTGATGCAAACCTGTCTGCCAAACTCTAAAGTTTGTGTCCACTTTCATTCAACTGCTGTGAGGACATTGGCCGCAACCGAAGGCGACAACTGAAATTCAATACAGAAATTCATTAAAAAAATACCAAAGCGTGGAACGAAATAAAAAACCAAATTGAATTGCCGAAAATTTGTGTTGAAGCCCCACAAAGGTGCGAACTACTTGCCACCGAAAAACTGTAGGTGGAGGAGGTGGCAAAGGCGTGTTGTTAACCCTTTTGACAAGCCGTAATAAGTAATACATGTTTTGTTTTCAATGAGTGCTGCTTTATATATGTTTTTTTCTGCTGTTTCTGCTGCTGCTGTGTTTCGAAAGGGTCGCGACAACTGCGACACTCGACGCATTTTATGACCATCACCTTTTCTTTTGTGCCAGGAATTAACAACGGTCGGGCGGAAGGTACATAAAAAAGTGTTGAGAGTTTAAGAGCCTTTAAAAATAAGGGTGGTGGGATAGAGGGCACTAAAAGCAATTTACACAAAATGGCATACAAATGAAATGAAATTCAATAAAACGTTGAGTATTATTTGAAATGACGGCGAAAACGAGCGAAAGAACAAACTGGAAAAAAGAAGCTCGTCGTCGTCGTCGATAAACAATAGGCAGAGCTGAAACTAATAAATTTTGTCAAATTCAACAAATCACACATACTTATTTCTACGCCCACCTAAGCACACACACACACACACACACACACACACACACACACACAGAAGCTGCGGCGGAAATCATTTAAGCTGGGCAAATCAGCCAACCAGCTGGGCCAAAGCTGGAGCCAAGCTGGTGGCATTAAGGTGGCTGCTGCTGGGTTTTTGGCCATGGCCAGATGCCAAGGCAAAAAAGGCGATTAATATTCATTCAGTGTCGCGCGTATATCACTTTTTATTTGCACAGCCAACGAGCGCCGGCAAGTATGCAATGGAATTCGCCGCACGCAGCAGCAGGTGAGCTCTGTGTCTGTGAGTGTGTGTTGGTGTGTGTGTATGTGTGTGTATGTGTGTGTAGCGCGTGTTGATGTGTATGAGTAACGCACAATTACATACAACAATTTGTGCTTTGTTTCTGTGCACGTCCAAGTTGAAGCTGAAGCATAAGCAGAAGCTAGAGAACTTGCTTCCCCGCCCCAAGCTCCCAAATCACCAAAGAGCAATCGTGCAACACCAGCGCAGACCACACCAGAGCAGCACTATTTCTGCCGCTTATTTGTTGTTGCTTCTTGCCTCCGGTTGGCAGCGGAAATCAAGCTAGATTTTGTGCGCTCTCTTTCTGTTTGCTCCCCTTTGTGTCGCCTGTGCCTGGACGTGCACTTCAGAATTGGATGCCCGAAACATCAAGTTGCAGCACTTGGAGATGCAATTTCGCAGCCTTTCGATGCGCCATGTGAAAATTGAGAAAAATTGCCAAACGACTTGGTAAGCGATATTCTGTTTTGACAAGGTTACTACACACAACAACAACAACAACAATCCATTGTGTGCTGTGCTCAAGTGGGTTGGACCGTTGCTGCTACAACTGAGTTGGTCTGCTGCCAGGTGATAGCTGCTGGTTAGCTTGTCGAGATGTCTACTCATCCCATCATTTTTCTCGCTGTATATTGTGTGTTGGCTGCTGCTGTCGTATTGTTTTGACAACTTTAGACACTGAACAGTGCAAGTCACAAAGTCTCAAAGGCAACAGCAGCAGACAGAGAAACGTTTTCGTCAAATAAAACGAAACGAAATTCGGCTGTCCATTGAGCATTTGCCAAGTCCGTTTGTTTTTTTGGGTGTTGCGTTACAGTCGAAGGCGGTACGGTTCGGCCCACAAAATTACCACTGGGATCCAGAGCAAATGACGCGAAACAGTCACACGGACATGGACAGTAGAAATTTGTGGGCGAAAGCGAATTGGGCGAGTTCCCATTCTCTATGGCCAGGCATCAGTTGGAGCAACAACAACACGTGCCTTACATAAAAATCGTGCAGGCCATGCTAAACGTTTATCCCTTTTAGCCCCAAGGATACCGAACAGAGCCAGAGACACAGCAACCGGTCGAGGCCAACAATGGACGTCTTCAGTTTCAATGGCCCGTTTAGCTGCTGCTGCTGCCAGTAAGCTGAGACTGATTGTGGGGATGCTGCTTCGAAGTCAGCTTCAGCTTCAGAGCCAGATAAATGCCGCATCATTGGTTATTTATATGCGTGCAACTTGGCGGCTGCTGCTGTTGCTGCTGCTGAGGCAGCCATCTCACCTGGCTCAAACGACGATATTTATTTGATTTCATTGATGTATCTGTATTTCTCTTGCAAGCTGAGCTCGAGTATTTTCGTCATGGTTACCGACTCGATGGCTTATGTCTTGTCATTAACTTGGCCGAACATTCTAAATAGTTTCAGTTTGATTCCCAGCCATATGTAATTGAACTTGTCCGAGAACTTACCATCGCAGTAGGTGTCTATCTGTCTGTGTTTCTTTCTCAGTGTGTGTGAGGGCGGCTCGTGGCAAAATTAATTAAATGGCATTCAAATGATTGGCTACGTGCCATTATTAATTTGCGCATAAATTATGCACATGTCTTAATGCCTAATGATTTCCTTTTTATGGCCAATCACTCGACTTGCCCACAAATTAATCAGCCATTGCTCTGCATTGCCTTTTCAATATTCATGCAACCACACTCATACTCACTCACGCACACATATTCAAATGCTGCACGTTTTCTATTTCGATTTCCTCAATTTGTTGCTCATTAGAACGGGTTGCCTTTGATTTATCACGAATTCATTTCCGTTTCACAAAACACCGAGCTCTGCTTAATCATGTCATCAAATAAATTTCGCCTATGTACTTGAATTCATGCTTATTTACATAAACAATTTTAAAACTGATTAAACCTCAGAGTAATTGGATTTATTTTCTAAACAAATAAGCACACTCGACTGTGTGATACTCGCTACCCATTTTGAATAAAAGCAAAATTATGCCGTATTATTCTTAAAATATACCAAATAATTTACCGTAAAAATACTAAAAATGTGCCAAGGGCCATTTTTTTATATCGTTGAAGTAATTTGACACAATATCACTACTTCACGTATTTGTGCATTGAAATTAATTGTATATTACATATAAAAATAAGTAAAATTAATTTGAGTATGCTCGACTATGAGATAGCCTTCTTCAATAAAAGCACAATAAGGAAAACAGGGAATTAAATCGCTAAAATTTAGCGAATGTATACCAATTAACAATATTTATTTGCATTCTGCGCAAGAGTGTAGAAGTTCCTTCAATTCGACGTCTTCTGGATATTTTGGGTATATGTGAAAGATCACATCATCACTGTCAATAAACCGCAGTAATCGTGTAAGCAAATGATCCTCCAAAATCAACCATTGAACTAAAATGGTCCATTCATTATCATTATCATTTAATTTATGGCGGAAACACTTTATTTATAATCAATTATTTATAGTTGCAATCTTCAAAGTACCAGGTGCATTCTTCGCGATGAGCATCAAATTCCTCTGCACGCCGCGTGTATGCAAAATGTACGTAGTCAACCCATTGTGCTTTATCGCCGCCGCAAATCACCGATTCGGATGTCTCATCATCGTATAATGCCAAACCTTTTGGCACTGGCACCACACGCCACCAGAAGATTTCATTGCTTCTGAACAAGTTCTTAGATACATTTGGTCTTCTATTTGCTCTTTCTTTGGTGGAATTCATAGCAATATATCCATCAAACAAGTCATTTTCTATAGCGATCTTACTCCTTTTCTTGTCCACTTCGTAGTATATTTTGCGGTCTTGGCATGGGTATTCCTTGGTGCACATAGTTGGTGTATCCCTATCATAACAGTGAATAAGGTGATCTCTTTTATTATATACCTTCCGTATGCACACATCACTGGTGGTAGAAAGCCAATCAACGTAGTGCGGGAACAATCTGTACACTCTCCGACGCAAATAGACATTTACATTTCTGAAATTTTTATGAGTCACAAACTTCTGAAGATTATCTATCAATACAGCGTGCTCACTCGAATTGGTCTTCACCTCAGCGCGATTTAGCAAAAGCCAGTTGGCTATTGTCCGTTCCTCCAAATTAGTGTTGAAATTGTTAAGGCAGTCAGCGACTTTGAGTGGGGATTCGGAGGAAAGTACAATGTCAAGCAGAGCCTTCAGAATGTTTTACAGATATTCAATTGGAATTTTCTGCAAGCGAGGCAGCAATTCAGTAGCCATCGGCGAAATGGTGCAGGAACTGTTGGCTTGAATTGACTCTGCGAGAATCTTTGCGCTGCGATTCACGAAGGCCTGATAGAACTTCTTTGGCGAAATATCGTCCATATACCTGATTTCATTATAGAAATCCAGAATCTTGATGGGATCGGTAACAAACGTCTCCAAGTCCACCAATATTGCTTCAACTATCGCATTTTTAATCTTCGAAGTGCGTACATTTCTTGCCATCTTTAGCACTAACTCATAACGCTTCACATCATCTTTGACAATGAATCGTATAATGGCCGCTAGGTTAGGAGGACTGTCAGCTGTTGTATTTGAGGGACATACAATTTAATCTTTGGTCATTCCGAGCACTTCATTGCCGTTTGAATCTATCGAAGAGGTCTCCCCTCCTTTTAGTGTTAGTCCGAGATGCAGCAGCACAGCTACATTGGATGCCATCACGATTTAAACTGTTATCGCTGCTCAGAATGTCTCGTGTAGATCTCAATTTTGTAAAGCGTTATCAGCTAGATTTTCGGAAAGTCACCCGACAAAAAACCGTTTGATTATTTTTAGATTTAGGTTCTTGCATTGAAAAAAACACTTGCGTGTAGACATTAATTGTTAAAATAAAAACAAAAACAAATATATTTAATTTACGTACTACGTGTATTTACGTTTTAGTGTAGAAGGGTATTCCGAATTATTTTGTGTCAACGGGTAATGTATTTAACATACAGAAAGCGAAATTTCAGACTCTAAAGTCAACAGCTGAGGCTATACAGACATTATCGTCTGTCGGTCACTCCGATTTTTTGCAAATCTCAAATTTAATTAAAGGTTTAGCATTTTTTTTTGTCAGGTCTTGTTAGATCTTTATTCCAAATATATATTTAGGTATATTTCAGTAGTTTTTCGGTAAATAAATTTTGTATATCGAAATGATAATACCGCACCTTTTTGTTTTCGTTGTGAACGCAAAGAAGAGAGTAGCTCAACGCTGAGCATTAAAATTAAACTTATATACCAGAAGATTAACAATGATCATGAACTTCGGCTTGAATAATAATTATCAATTATCAATACTAGTTCAACGAGTCACATTTCTTTTAATCACATCTGCAAAAATTATTGAGTTGTTTCTAATTTAACACAAATCAATGTGTCTGGCATTGATTGGATTGCCCTACTTTTTGTGCCCAGAATTTAATTATAATTTACATAAAAAAACAAGTAAGAAAGCTACAGTGGAGTGTTCTGTGAGATACTCTATACCGGTTTTAAATAAAACAAAATTATTAGGGGTATTCTTAAAATGTACCAAATTAGTATAGTGCAAAACTACCAAAAGAGAAAATAAAACAAAAGTATTAATATATCTTTTAAATTTGAATCTGATCGCAACCATATTGTTTGAATTATTTCAATTACATAATTCACTTTTCTGATTATTTCATTTGCATAATTTCTAAATAGTTTCTTAATATTTCTTCACTTTTCTGATGAAGAAATGGAGCTTAGTTGGCCTACAATATTTCTTATATGAACTACTAAAATTTCATGAGGATTATTTTATTTAAAAAAGAGTTTAATTAAGCTTTACCTACCCGTATGCCTTTTGATTACCATTTAAAAATATGTTGTCTTAGCCACTCGTCTTCTTCAGCTGTACAATTACAGCTGGAGCTGTGCGGCTTTTTGTTTTCTAATTTTCCATTTCCCAACTTCTGCGTCTTGCTGTAGACAACTGACAGTGCATGGTTTTTCGGCAAAGGATTTATGTGCTGTTTGTGAGATTTATGTGCTTTTGGTTAGCGAAACTGAAACCGAGAGTATGCTCGGTGTAAGCTTAAAGTGTGCAAAGAAGAGAGGCAAGATTTCGAAATGTAACTGAAAAGAAATAAAAACGATGACTATGATGGAAATTCAAGGTTAGCTGGTTGGTGGTTACACAAAATGTGATTGGCCAAACAGCAAATTATCTGCAGTTGTCAGTCGACTGAATCTACATACATCGGATTACAGATGCATCAGCATTCCGGCTGATGGTAACAGAGTTGTGAGTTGGGTTAACAGCTGGCTGGAGTCGACGCCTGCGCTGTGCAACGTAAACAAATGTTAAACCAAATGCCGGCAATAGTGTACCCAGTAAGAAGACTCGCAGCAGTGTTGCCAGCTGCGAGTATGAAAAGGAGATTGAGCGAAGCAACATATAAAAAAAACTGGTTTTTCTCAGCGTGGCGCCGACGATGCCAAAAGTTTCGCGAATGCTGACGAAGCGGGAGACTGCAATGAGAAAAGAGCATTTGGAGAACGAGTGAACGAAACGCGAAGCTCTGACGATGGCGACGAGAATTGGCGACAGAAACAAGAAACTGTTTCAGTTTGTGCTACAAACGCGTTTTGAACGGTACCCAGCTGCATGTGGCGCGCATTGAAGAACTGTGCAACGACTCGCAAAAACCAGAATTCAACTCGTATCGAAGTGAATAAATGAATTAAAGGCACACAAATATATATGAATAATTGATATTTATCTATGCATATTGTATGTGCTCGAAGTACATGAATAATTAGCCTTAAACTAATTGTCACTGTGTGTGTGTATTTTGTGTTGTGTCTATGTGTGTGTGTGTGTTTTAGCCAAGTGTCAAGTTGATTAGCTGACAAACAACGAACAACAACAAATTGTGAATTGTGCATTCCAGTGACGCATATAAGGTGAATATACGAATACATATATACATATATATAACAATCTCAATACAGCATCATGTGAATACACAACGAATATATCTATGTGTGTATGTGTGTGTGTGTGTGTGTGAGGTTGCATTTTAATGGGCTACAACCTGAAATTCGTTTGGGCAACATCAAGTGTCCCTTGTTGTTTTTATATATGCATTCAATGACTGGCAACTGGCAAACTTGCAACTTGCAGCGTCAGTTCTCAATTCTGACTTCTGTGTGTGTGTGTGTGTGTGTGTGTGTTCGGCTCGGTTGTTACCTGTTTGCATTTTAGCCAACAGCAGTGAACAGTGAACAGAGTGAACTGCCTTCTGCGAAGCTTGTTTTTATGTCTTGCTGGTCAAGTCGTTTGCATTATGCTCGTTGCTGCGCCCCTTCAGATGACCAGTTCTTTGCACTCTCTTCTGTCCTTCTCCTCCTCTATCTTTCTCTGCATCTCTTGCCTGTTTATTATGGCCATCATTCTTCGCAATTCTCATGCTAATTGCACATAAATGCCAATTGCTATTAGAGCATAAAATTAGCTGAGCTGTGGACGAACGCCAAATGGGTTGGGCTCGCCGCTGAGCTGAGCTGCACTGAGCGTGAGATTGTGAAAACTTTGCCAGCTAAGGAAATGCAAAACATAAATTGTATATGCATAAACCCAAATTGTTATAGCCACTTAGCAAGCCAAGCTCGCAGCATTGCTTTTGTTTTGGCCAGAATGCGCACATAAAAAAGTGCCCAAAAGACAACAAAAAAAATTGCACAATAAAAACTGCAGAATCTGCAGCTACTGCACCTGGGTACCGCGGAACGTGGCTCAAACCCAGAAGCAGCAGCAGCAGCAACAATAACCAGAAAACGAGCCAGCGAGAAAACGGTCAAAATGCAAGGCAGACAAAAAACCAAAAAAAAAACACGAGGCAACTCATCGCATTGCATGTTTGCTGCTGCCCTTGGTCTCCCCTTTCCTCTCTCCGCTCTCTCTGTGTGTCTCCATTTCCATTCCCGCAGCTGTTGAGCGGCGGCAAAGCAGCGACAAAGAACTTCAAAAGCATTTCTGGCTCTGCAGAAACTGCGTCGTCTGTTTTTGGTCATTATGAAAAGAAAATATGCGGCAGTAAAAGCGCGACTCTTTCTCCAGAAAACCGAGAAAAAAGAAGTGGATTGAACGCCTGCAAATTCGCATAAAAAACTGCAATGCGGCCAAAAGAAATGAAGACACGAACAAAAAAAAAATATATGTAACGTGTATCGTGCGGCATGCTTCTCAAAGCATTTAAGCTCCTTTGACACCCGGCCTGCCAGCCATTTAGCCAGTCAACCATCCAACGATCCAGCCAGCCAGCCAGCCAGCATGTCCTGCAAGCTAGTTTGAGTTTTTGGGCTTAGGATCTCTCTGGCTCAGGTGCGGGCAAATTGACGCCGCACTTTTTACATATGCGACAGCTGCCAATCAACGGCTTTGTACGAACATTTTGGCCATCGCATGTCAATTGAAGGCAACACATACCAACAACACAATGCGAGAGTGGAATGCAAGAGAAACAAAAAGTTCACTCGAATGTTACCAAATTGTTGTTGTTGTGCCTGTAATTGTGCGATAATAGGACAAAGTTATTTGCATACATAATCAGATAGTTTCTCAGTCCCCACCAAAACGTGCCACACAAAAAATAGACAGTTCCCTGAATGTATTATTGCTTATTTGAGGGTAGTTCCAAAAGTAACAAAGAGTAATTACAATTAGATTCCAGAATATGGTATACATTGAGTAAAGATTCAAATCTAATGCTACAAATGTGTTTTTACATGTTAATTGCTGGTTCAACAGAAACAACACTTTTTTGTTAACTTATAACTTATTATTTTTGTATAATTGATTTCTAAATGTCACAGACTTTGTATATATATTTTAATTTCTGAATTTTTTAATTTTATTGCATATTATATATTGTAAATTAGATTGGGTTTTATATATTATTTGTGTTTAGTTTTATTAAGCAAAACAGGCTTGTGAGTCAATTTATATCAGCTTATTATGATTTATTTATAAGTATTCATAACATAATTCATGTTAATATTTTATAGCTACTTTAATTTTCCTTAATATTAATTAAACTTGTTTTTTATTTAAATAAATTATTGAAACTATAAAATAATACAGAGCCATTCACATATGTAAACATTAATTTTAAAATTTAAGTTTTATTTCAAATATCAAATATTTTGGATTTATTTAATATTTATATCAATTGATGATAGCAAAAGGCTTCTTAGTAAATTATTATTGGATTTCAAAATAAATTTGTATCTTTCATATCTCTTTCTTTTTACAAAATATTAAATATATTTATTTTCTATTTAAATGCACTATTTTCTGATTGCATTTATAAATTAATATAGTCTCATTTATGTAGTTATTAATTACAAATTATAACATAATCACAATCACTATTTTATATTTAATATTTACTTTTTAAACTATTTATAGTTGTGTTCTATTTAAAAACATTATATACTGGATATAATTATAAATTAATGAGATAGCTATTTAATTATTCATTTTCGTATTTAAAGCTACATGCAGTCTAGTTTTTAATACTCCACTTTTACTTTATTTTAAGATACACGCAGTCCAGTTTTTATACTATTCTTTTATTATTAGAACTCCCCTCGTCGGGCTATTCGAAGATTGCCACTAAATTGCTTCACAGCGCCACTTATAATAATAATTTCACATTCAATTATTGACCGGTGAAGCAAGACATTTTCTGATCATTAAACGAATGAAGCAATTACTTTATTGTTGTCGCGCATATTTGATTCAAGTGAATCAACAATAAAGGTCTTCAATTGTAACAACTTTGAATTGTGGTAAAGTGTTTAAAGTTATATTTGCTCTGCTTTGCAGCAAAGTGCATTAGAATAGAGTTTATTTTTATTTGTTTTTGACAATTGTTCGAGGCATTAAACATGCGCTAGTTATATCATTCAAATTAAACTTGTACCCCAGTTGAGCTTATCGAATGTAATTTGAATGCTCGAGTTAATGTTTTCATTGCGTTTGCCGGAAAAGCCGTGTCCTGTTTTTTGTTGTTTGCTGCCAGTAAAGACCAAAATAGCAAAGGCCTAAAAAAAAAACAAGAAACGAAATTACGCTTAATGGTTTTTTAATTGTAACTATAATTGCTGTCGCCATTGCATGAGCAGCTGGCCAACAACATCAAGGCTATTAATGAATACTCTTCGTAAAGTGTTTAGATGCCAGCAAATTGACCAGCAACCCGACAATGAAAACAACGCAACGCAAAGCAAAGCAAAAAAACAGAACAGAACAAGAGAATTCGCTGGCAAAGCTCGACACATAATCGCTCATTTGGGCTGCCCTCGACTGTGTGTGTGTTTCTATGTGTGTGTGTGTGTGTGTGTGTGTGTGTACATTGTGCGTGTCTATAATTAAGCCTAAAAGTGCTGGCCTATGCTTTTTATGACCCCAACTGTCCCAAGCTTCTGCCTTGAACTTGCTGACTTTCCATGTTGAAATCTCTGTTATTTTATTATATTTCTTTTTGCTCGCCTCTTGTGGCATCCAACGACTATCAGCACACTCACACATATACACAGAGGGAGAGTTGATTATGAGCTTGTTGCTTTTGTTGCTGGGCTGTTGCCACATCGCACACTTTTCTAGCATACTCTTGTGCGTCTCTGCGGTCTCTAATGTGCGCCATTTTGGTTTTAAGCGTACATCTATTGGTATGAGTGTCTTTCACTCTCTGTGTGTGCATGTATGTGTGTGTGTGTGTGTGTTGCCACATTTGCCCAGAGGTCATTATAGACGCCTCGCCCGTTGCTCATACGCGACGTTGCCCAAAGGCCGCCAACTTCCGTTTGCTGCTCTTTGCTGGCTCTTGGCTGCCTTTGGCTTTTGCCTCTGGCCTCTAAAGTGGCAATTTGTCTAGTTTTGTAAGCGCCTCTTTTAACGATAATGATGATTGCGCTTTGTTGCGTTTTTATTTCACTGCACGCACACACACACACACACACACACTCGCACACACTCTCAGCGACATGCACTTCTGCTGCGGTCAATCGTCCAAGTCCAAATAACCTGCACACTGTGAGTCCATTTCCATTTCCATAGCTTTGAGCTTTGTTTAGCCTCCATTTTGCGGCCACATTTGCTGCCGTTTTGTGTTGTCTTGTTTTGTTTTTTTTTTTTGCTAAGCGTTATTTGCTACGAATTTTCCGATTTTCATTCATACAAAAGTCAGTTCATTCAGTTCAGACAACACTGAATAGTCCGAGTGGGTTTTCTCTGCTCTTCGTTTTTTTTTTGTATTTTTGTGTGTTTGTTTCTGTTTCTATTTCTATTTCAGTTTCTATTTCTGTTACCATTTGTGTTGCTGTTGCTCTTTCTGTTTTAGTTTTCTGTCTGTCAACGTCTGCCAGTTTTTGGCTTATGCTTTTTTCGCACTCTTTTGCTGCCGTGTCGTCGCCGTTGTTAATTTTTATGAACGGCTATTTTCGCATTTGCTTTATTGGCCATGTACTCGACCGTCTAGACACTCGGCCTGAGCCACGCAGCGAGGATGATGTCTGCTTGTCTATCGTGCCTCACTCTGTGTGTGTGTTTTAGTCTGCCTATTGCATTGTTTATTTTTGTTTTGTTTTGTTTTGTTATGTTTGGTTACGTCTCGCATGTTGTTTTGATGGAATTTTGTTATGTACGGTTATGACCAATTGCTAGCCTGTGCGTATGAGTTATTTTCATTTGGTATTCAGGTAAATAAAGTATACGTTTTACATCAAAATTCGTAAATATTTTGCCACAAACGTGCACAAATAAAATTCAATTGCAATTTGCAGACACATCGATTCAAACAAACAAACATACACTGCGTATGCTTAATGCATGGATTCAATAAATATATTTTATGCTTCTATCTCTCTTTCTCTCTCTGGTTTGCTACAATTCGTGCGGCTGGTCAGTGACAAGACAGCAAGCAGAGTCAGCCAATCTATCGATTTATCTTCGCCTTTGTCAAATAACATCAACTGATTACTTTATCACAAAAGCGTAAAATGAGCACCGAACACACACACACACACACACACACACACACACACACACACACACTCACATGTTTACAATATTACGTATACGCAAACATACACACTCACATACATACTCGATGTTGAAGGCAACTCCGACGGCATTCACGTGCTGCTCTGTGGCTGTTGCTGCCACATTGAATGACTTTATCGGCTGCTAAACGTCGCTTGGTCATTTGAAGCGCACACGTTTAACCCGCTTTTACGCACACACACACATACACATACTTATACACAGACTGACATTTTCCCTAGCGTATATATGTGTGTGTTTGAGCTTGACTATTGGCTGGCGCTTGTCCCTCTAAAAGTTTATTGCTTCATTCTGTTGTGCAATTTAATCGATGTCGATGTCTGTTCGCTCTTCTCTGCCCTTTTCCTCCTTTCTCTCTTATTCTGAATCTATCTGGATTTTCTGATTTTAAAGCGCAGCTAATGTAAATCGCTATAATATTGCCAGTTAGAGCTTAATGAGCGTGCACAATTGAAGAGCCTGGACGCTGTGCACAGCGCAAAATGGGAGATACGCATTTAGTTATGCTCATTGCTGCATTACAGCATTGCGAGAGCAGTTTAAAGTGGTCAGCTCATCTTACCATAATCAGCATTGTTTTTAGTATTCCGGCATTTAAAATGATATTTGGAATTGTTGTTGTTGTTTTGTAGAATTGTGATACACGGAAATGAAAGCCATAGTTGAATTACAGTTTAACTTTGTAACACGTTACAAACAATGAACTGTGTTTAAAATGTGGTTGAAGTTGATTAAAGAGGAAACTGATCTTGACTTAAATGATTAAATTGCACTGAAGAAAAATTCTAAAATCAAGAATTTGGTCTTAGTGCTACGAATTTCGGCTTAAAAAGTGTGTCAAGAACATGCAAATCTTAAAGTTAGAAAACACATTTTGATTTTAAGAGCACTTGATATAAGTTTTTTTTTTAATAAAAGGAAAACATCTTTTAGTATTACGACCAAAAATCTTATAATAGGATAAACAATTTTATAATTTATTTTTTTGTTTTTTGTTATTTTAATATTCTTTTATTATTTTCGGAATTTAGTTATTTAGTTGTATGTTTATCACACCTCTTATTGAATAAGTACACCATTTTACCATTTCCATCTAGACTAATTTTGCTATGAGCGAAGACACTCAAAGCTAAATATAGGAATTTCGATGGATTGCAGCATTTTGTTAAATAAATTTAGTATTTTTGGTCTTATTTTGAGAATTTTTAATTTTTCGCACTAAAGTGGTTAGTTCTAAGAATTTCTTCTTAAAGTGTTCTTATTTAAAGAACACCATTTTGAAGACGAATATTTTAGAAACTGGTTTTTTACTCAGTGTGTTTGCTTCGCCTAGATTGAAAATAACTAAAGATTTTGTTCGCTAGAATAATTATGATAAGATGTCAGAGCTCAGCTGAAATGAAGTCTGAAGTGTTAGATTAGTATCAAATTATTCATGATATTAATCAGAGCTGGCTATTTTTAGCTGATTAAATATAGAAAGGATTGGCTATCATAGCAAACCAAAGAATGGGCTGCCAATCAAAATAGACGGAAACTCTTGTTTGAATCACAGCTAATGGAACTTTGCTTTCTCCTGCTCTGCCCGTTGAAGTACCTTTATTAGCCGGCACTTTTATGGGGATTTAAATATTTATGCTTTTCATTAAGTTTGTTTGGCAGCGTGTCAATCATCAAACGCCCCAAAAATGTTTAGTTGTTTTCGTTGTTGTTGTTGGAGTTGGCGTTGCTTTTCGGTTTACTTTAAGCAATTATCTTATAACACAACACGCAATCCGTGGGGTCAATCCGTGCCGATTGTGCCTCATTTTGCGCTACAATGCGCTTTCAAAGTATTTAAGTACCTCAAGCCGTTTAAACGAAGGCGCACCCAACAACAACTACAACAACAAAAGCAGCAAAAGATTCATCTGTCTGACAAAAGCTTTAACCCCTTTTGCCATTATTGTGCGCCTTTGGATTATGTATTTTGTTTATCTTCAAGCTGAAAGCAACGGGAGTTTCCTGGAGTTGTTGTCTCCTTCGTCCTTGCCGCCAAAATACTCGCACACACACACCCACACACACATACACTTGGGTTGTACGCTTCCACTCATCGTGGCTGCGGAAAACCCGTCTGTGCAAAGGCAAAAACGTAATGAAATGCAAAATCGCTTAAGTTCGCTGTGGGCACGCCCACCTCCAAAAGCCGCCCTTGTTGTACTCCACTTCAATGAGTGTGTGTTTGTGTGTGTGTGTGTGTATTCCCAGCAGCACCGTTTCCCCCTTCCCCACTCTAACCAACAGCCTTTGTTGACAGCGTGTTAGTGCAAACTAAATGAATTTCTCCACGGACTGTGGGTTTTTGTTTCGGTTAGTGCGTTTTTATTTGGGATTACGTCTGGCTGGGTGAATGTCAGAATGCCAGAACGCCCGCCATCCTGTCGTCCTGTCGTCCTGTCGTCCTGCCAGCCATCCTGGCTGCTGCACTCATTTAACTGTGCTAATGCCAGGCACACACTCACAATTAATACTCGTGTGTGTTTGTGTGTGTGTGTGTGTGTGTGTCTTTGGCTGTATTTTGGTGGGTCGCATCAACTTCAACATTATCATCATCGTCTGCCCTCAACAAATTCACATTCACATAATAATCAACCTTACTAACATGCCTGTGTGTGTTTTGTTTGTTAGTTGCTGCCATTTCTACCCTGTTATAAACTGCCAAAAGGTGGCTGAAAAATGCACTCATCTAACAACAACTCAAAGTAAATTTAGAGTTCATTTTAATAAATGTAATAAATGCTATTGTGTTAAATATGTAATGTATATCAATTATAATATATTCTTTTCATTTAGCACTAAAATAATTTGTATAATAATAGCTCAAGAATTGAAATAAATTAAATATGTTTTTAATTAGTTAAATAAAATGTAATGTTTGTAGAGATTTTAAGGCTTTTAGCAATAATAAAGAATAAGAAATCGAATATTAATTGAATATCTTATGCTTAAATACGAGCTGAGAAATAATCGAAATATATGTTTATTTTGTAGATAAAACTTAATGGTAACATAAATTTGAAAGTTGTTCAATATATAATTCAATTACACGTAACTAATTTAGAATTCAATTCATTTTGTCTTATGCTGAAATACGAGCGTAGAAATAATCGAAATATATTTATTTAGTACATAATATAGTACTTAATGCTAGCACAAATTTGAAAGTTGTCCAATATTTAATTCAATTTTAACTTAACTAATTTAGAATTCAATTCATTTTGTCTTATGCTGAAATACAAGCGTAGAAATAATCGAAATATATGTTTATTTTGTAGATAAAACTTAATGGTAACATAAATTTGAAAGTTGTTCAATATATAATTCAATTACACGTAACTAATTTAGAATTCAATTCATTTTGTCTTATGCTGAAATACGAGCGTAGAAATAATCGAAATATATTTATTTAGTACATAATATAGTACTTAATGCTAGCACAAATTTGAAAGTTGTCCAATATTTAATTCAATTTTAACTTAACTAATTTAGAATTCAATTCATTTTGTCTTATGCTGAAATACAAGCGTAGAAATAATCGAAATATATTTATTTAGTACATAATATAGTACTTAATGCTAGCAAAAATTTGAAAGTTGTCCAATATTTAATTCAATTTTAACTTAACTAATTAAGAATTCAATTCATTTTGTCTTATGCTGAAATACAAGCGTAGAAATAATCGAAATATATTTATTTAGTACATAATATAGTACTTAATGCTAGCACAAATTTGAAAGTTGTCCAATATTTAATTCAATTTTAACTTAACTAATTAAGAATTCAATTCATTTTGTCTTATGCTGAAATACAAGCGTAGAAATAATCAAAATAGATAATATAATACTTAATGCGAGCACAGATTTGAAAGTTGTTAATATTATAATTCAATTTTACGTAACTTATTTAGAATTCATTTTGTCTTTTGCTGAAATACGAGCGTAGAAATAATCGAAATACATTTGTTTAGTAGATGATATAATACTTAACGCGAGCACAGATTTGGAAAAGCTCTTGAGGGCATCTCATCAGGGTTGACTTATTGTTTGGCAAATGCCGAAAGGGTTCCTGAATTCGCATACAGGATGTCATTTAGTCGCTTAACCATACACACTCACACTTTTTGTGCCGTTTTAAGTTGTCCTTCTGTTGTTGTGTCTCCACTGTGCATAATTGAAGACACAGACACTTTGAGAATGTGTGTGTGTGTGTGTGTGTGTTGTGATGTTTTTGTGTGTGCTTCTAACTGAGTTGTTGGACGAGAGTTACAAGTACTATATACAGGGCTTTTCAATGACTTCCGCATAAGTGTTTAATTTCCTGTGTATTAACATGCTTAGCAAACAGAGAAAAACGCAGCAACGAGCCCCACAGGCGGCTATTCAAACGCACCTCTTTCCCTTTCTCCCTCTCCTCTCTAAGGTAGATGTGGCATTCAACGGTGGGGTTGCAAAAAGGTGCGTGCCACAGCCGGCGGGCGGCATAACGATTTGTGCCAACAAATTTATTTAAAAAGGATTATCAGCAGCTAAGCGCCATGCTGGCACACTTCAAAGGCGGCTACCAAAACATACTCACGTGCCACGCCCAGCGTCTGTCCTCCCCCATTTTTTGCACAATCCTACCCTCCCCCCAACCCCATTGAAAACATCCACAGCAAGGGGCAGAAAAACAAATGCAAAAATGTAAACATTGATGGCATATGCAAATTTCAATGTCAAATTCAAGCCGCATATGAAAATGTGTATATATATGAAATTTGACATTCAATTTCCCAATGCGAGTGTAGAGTGAGTGTGTGAGGATGTAAGTGTGAGTATGAGTTCTTGGTGTGTGTGTGACAAGTGATACAACTCAATGCTAAGTGGCTTTATTTAGCGGTACTCTATGCTAGGCTAAGCTATTTCCATTTTAAGCTGTCGCTTTGATGTTGCCCCCTTTTTGGGGGGTGAAAGGGACTAGGAAAAGGCATCAGTTGTAGTTATTAAATACACTTCGCTGCAATTATTATTGAAAACATTTTACGATTACAGTTGACAGTTTAAAACTCACACTCCATTATAACAGGATTTGCGTTTAAGTTCTGAATTTCTAACGAATTATTATGCATTGCCAATGAAACTTATTATAATATGTTTGCATACTAATTACATTTATGTTAAGTATATGTGGTAAAAAGATTTTGACTAATACTTTTAATATCTTCTTTTTCGAAGTTAAAAGTTAGTTTTGTTTATTTTTGTGACTACTGATATTTTTAATTTATTTTTTTTAGTAGTTTATATAAGAGTTTATTGAAAATCTTAATTGTACTAAAACATTTCTCAAATTATATAAGGTTGGCCAAAAAGTCTTGCGGTATTTTTATTGAATTTTCAATTGTTCATAAAATTGGCTATAATAATGCGATTTAAGTCAAATATGCGCCATTTTGTTCGATGACGCGAGATGCCAACTTCATAATGCCCCTCTTATAGAAGCTCGCTTCCCTATTGGCAAAAAACTCGGAGAGCCAATTTTCACGGGACTCTCTTGTGGCCAATTTCCGACTACCAGCTCGTTGGCCATGGACAGAAATAGGTGGTAATCACTTGGTGCGAGATCCGGACTATACGGTGGATGCAAAAGAACCTCCCAACCGAGCTCCCGGAGCTTCTGGCGCGTCACCAAAGATGTGTGTGGCCTGGCGTTGTCCTGATGGAAGACAATTCGGCCTCTGTTGATCAAAGATGGCCTCTTCTGCTTGAGTGCTGCATTCAAGCGGTCCAGTTATTGGCAGTACAGGTCCGAATTGAGCGTTTGGCCGTAGGAGAGCAGCTCATAGTGGATGATTCCCTGCGGATCCCACCAAACACACAGAAGAACCTTCCTGGCCGTCAATCCAAGCTTGGCCACCGTCTGGGCAGCTTCATTGCTTTTCGACCACGACCGTTTGCGCTTCACGTTATCGTAAGTGATCCACTTTTCATCGCCAGTCACCATCCGCTTCAAAAACGGGTCGATTTTGTTGCGATTCAGAAGCGATTCGCATGCATCCATACGGTCAAAAATGTTTTTTTGCGTCAAGTCGTGTGGCACCCATACATCTAGCTTTTTTTTTAATCCAAGCTTCTTCAAATGGTTTAAAACGGTTTGATGACTCATGCCCAGCTCTTGGCCGATGCTACGGGTGCTACTATGCCGATCTCTTTCGATCAATTCGGCGATTTTATCGCAATTTTCGACGACAGGCCTTCCAGACCGTGGCGCATCTTCAACTACCTCCGCACCAGAACGAAAGCGTTGAAACCATCGTTGTGCGGTGGAAATGGAAACTGTATCAGGTCCATAAACTGCACAAATTTTATTGGCAGCATGAGTTGCATTTTTGCCTTTATCGTAGTAGTACTGTAAAATATGCCGTATTTTCTCTTTATTTTGCTCTATGTTTGTGACGCTATAACTCACGAACGACTCAAGACAAACAACAAAGGTATCGCATGAACCGATTCGATAAATAGAACTAGAACTACGCGCTTGCAAAAACACCTATCGGAAATACCGCAAGACTTTTTTGCCAACCTTATATTAAAGTATTTTCGCGCTCTTGCTATATAAAAGTAATTTGCATAAATTAGGAATTACCAAATGTTCCTTTAAAGATATATATTTACATATATTTACATTATGTCTCTCTCCTACTGTTGTTCATATTTCTAAATGTCCTATAACATTTAAGGATAATTGTTTCAGTTCTTTATTTTTAATGAATTCCTATGCTACTATTCGCTATGTAAATTATTCTGTTTGCTTACTTATTGCATCTAATTATATGTAGCAAATACATTTTGTTAAATGATTGCAAATCTTTGATTGTATTTATTTTTCAGAAATATATTTAATTCGAATTTGAATTAAAATCATTGCTATTATTCATCGAAATGTAGACTGAGTATCAAGATATTGTATATTCGATTTACTTCAATTTCTAATAAACTAACTTATTAAAGAAAGTCAAACTAAGATTTCTTACTTTTGTAATATAATAAAATATTTCATACAAATAATTTATATAAATATGTCTTTCTATAAGATATATAAATGTTGTAAACATAATAATGTCCGCATTTGACTGTTCTTCTTCGAATTTCCAATTGTCCTATCACATTTCCATCTCATTCAAATTAAATACCAGCAGGAAGGGGTATAGGAAAAATAATAAATGTTTTACTTGAACTTTGCTTTCAAGGCAACTGAATGAAATTTGATTCATTTGATGTTGAATACATTTGCTAGTTAAATGAGTAATTTGATGCGGGTTCTTCGCTTCACGGCCTTAGACTAAGATGACATTCTAGATGGCATTGAATACTCAGTCAGTGGCTGTCGATTATTTGTTATGCCAGCAGACTAATGAACTCCTTGACATTTTCCCGATCAAATTCGAGTGAAAATTAGGAAAATTTTCATCAGTTGGCAACGACATTGATCTATTTTTGAGGGGCTAGCTAGTGCGGCGTGAGAAATTCAATTTGCAAGCATGTCCATCAATAGTCCATCAGCAGCAGCAGAAGCAGTTTTTCGGCCAGCGAAGGAGGCTGAACATAGAGGGTTAGAATTTCAGTTCGGTGTTATTGAATACTTTAAAAGGTTTTTTTGAGGGAGTCTGGCAACAACAAAAGTGTCGGGTTGATGTCTATGAATGTCAGAGTTGGCAGCAAAGCAGAAGCTCGTCTCCAGCGAATTTATTTGAAATTTATATCACTAATTGCTTATATTTCGTTGAATTTCTCCTTTTAGTTGAGGGTGTTCTCTTCTACTGTTCAGTTCAGTTGTATTCTGCTCTGATTGTGTGCATATGCGGAAGTTCACACACGCCTGAACACTTGCAAGGACATGCGTGCTGTCAAACGCAGCAACAACTTGAGCAACATTTCTCTCACACACTTCTTCAAGTCTTCAAACTTGCACAAAATTTCAAATTTCCGGGCGGTTTTACCGCACGTTTCACGTGCCATGACTTGCAAGGAGGATTTAGGAAATTGTCTACGCATGTTCCTGGCACTTTGCATGAGTCCTTTCTCCTTATACTTGTGCCTGTGTGTGTGTGTGAGTGTGTGTGTGGGTTGAACTATTTAGTGTTTTAGCATTATTAATGCATGATTTCAAGGCGAACACAAATTTTCAATTTGCTCAAAACTTTGCACACATCACAACACATCGGAAGTGGCAAATGGAAAGCCTTAAGATTAGAGCTCATGTTGCATTCACCATTTTGCCATTAGCTGGCCATTTGGCAATCGCCATTAGCTATTAGCAACAATTGCCAACAACACGATAAGCGTTATCGCAGCAGCAGCAACACCCAAAGTACTGCATCGCCCACCCACCCCTTCTCGTAGCCTTGGCATATGCGTTTCCTATGTCGTTGCTGCTGCTCGCTTCCTGTTTTGCCCTCTGGCCTTTCGGCTATGCCGTGCTGTATCTCGCTGTGCGCTGTGTTGTGATGGCTTGTCTGACGTGATAATCCGCAGGAATTAATAAATAAACCATTAACAAATAAACTAGAGTAAATCCCATGCACACACTGCAGCCAGTCTGTCCTCCTCTCTTCTCTCTCTCCCTTTGCTCTTATGCGACCCTTATCAGCGGCACACGCCCGAACAGGCGTTGCTTGGTGGTGGTGGGGGAGGGCAAGGGAATGGTGACTTGTCGTTGACTTTCTGCAAACATTGGCAAACAAATAGCAGCCGCCGTTGTCCGTTGCCCCTCTGGGCACGCAATCGTTTGGCGATTGTGCACAGCATAACGTCTGTTAACGTCGATTTACATACATATATACATATGTATGTATATCGCTTATTGTGCTGCACTCCTTGTCCAGCTCCTGCTGCTGTTGCTGCTGTTGTTGTTATTTGCGCTTATCAATGATCGCACAGCAGCAATAAATTCTACAAGAAGCCAGCTTACCTTGCAGCCAACTGCATGCATATGTTTCTATATACTACATAGCTAGTTGTTATATATATAGATTAATGTATATATCTGTATATTGTTGTGAAAATGACATTTGTGCGTGCGAAGACTGAACTGAAATGGCTGCTTGATTAAATGACAGCAAATAAATAATTGATAGTTTTCGAAGCATACTTTTAGGGGCTGTCGCAGACACAATGTCACATTAATTAAAGGCTCTGCGTGTGCGGGAGTAGAGTCGAGTAAAGTCGAATGGAGTGCGGCCAATGACATTTAAATATTTAAAATATCTAGTGCGACGCACTGGTGGTTGGCCATTGTCACTGACACTGGCCGTGACTCTCGTGGAGGACTCGCCAGGACACAACAGTCACGTTAATGACAGTGATGAGCGGCGGCAACACAAGCAAACAAACACACAAATAGATGCACGCACGTATTGCAGCTGAAAGCTAAGGCAATTGTATGCAAAATGAAACAGCCTTCGACGTGTGCGTGAGGCTTGCACTTGCTAATACTAATACACGGATACATACAGACATGAACACACACAGAAGTGTGCAGATTAACAAACACACACACACACACAAACACAGGCAAAACGTCAACAAATGGCGTCTGATTGCATGGAAAGGACAACAACAAAAAATATCCTGCTAGCAGTTTGTCTGCGTGTTTGCTTGTCTACTCCATTCACTCACTCATTCATTCATTCATTCATTCATTCGTTCAGTCATCTGTCCTGCTGCTGCTGCTGCTGCTGTCTATTTCAACTCTCTGTGTGTGTTTGCATTGCCAGTGCGACGCAGAACATTCAACATTTTGCCGCCATTAAAATCAAATTGCGCTTTCGTGCACGATCCTGCGACCAGCACGCTGTCGTTTCGCCAATTTCGGCAATTTCAGCATTTTTTTATGATTAATAAAAGCAAATGTAAATAGCCAAAAAACGACAGCAAACGAAACGAAATGAAATGAAAGCGAATTCAAGTGAACTGCTGTTGCATTTGCTCTGCGCTCGACCTTCACACGGTGTTCGTCCTGCAGCAGCAGAGCAGAAGGGTGGCTCAGTTTAGTGAGGTAGTAAGGTGGGTAGCAACCACCCGGTGAATCCACCTAGCGACCCTTCCACTACACAGCACTTTCGTTTAATTTCTATTAGCGCTGCCGCGTCGCGTTGTCATTGCTGTGGCACGCGGCGCAGGTTACTGAGGTTACCATCGCCAGGCAGCGAGGAAGCATACGTGCATGAGGGTGTCTAACTTCGGGTTGGGGGAGGGAGTGGGAGTGGGAGAGGGAGAGGGGCAAACAGACAGGTCCTGCCTGCCTGCCTGCAATGATTGTTTGTATTTCTCATGGCACTCGATGTCAGTCAAATTCATTTCCATTTGCACATTGCGTCTGGCTTGCTGAACTCACCAAAAATTGTTTAGCTGCCCAGAAAACGTTGTAGGCATTTTGCGACACTAACGAGTTTTGCAACCAAGCAAAAGATCATCAAGAAATGTCAGCTTATTGATCAAATCTCAGGTGAATAAATATTGATTGCAGTTGCTGTAACTTCGATGTAATGATAATTACTAGATTTCAAATGGAATATTTCATATACTGCTTATAATTTTTCTAACACCTATTACAGAAATTCGACTTTATAAAATGTATGAATAAAATTTGACAATATTCAATTATAAGGTCTATCAGTTAGATTGAATGTAGATTTTAGACTTGTATAATACATATTAATTTACTTATTTATGAAGAAAATTATTATAACATAACACAGTTGTGAAGCTCAAATATTAATCAAAATTAATGACACACTGCTTTTATTGTATTCTATTTTGTATTAAACAATAAATTATTTGTAAATTTCTACAATTATATATACACGAAAATAACTTAAATCATGATGAAATTATGTTAAGACCTCCAGAACCTAGAATATAAATCCTTAAATCAAGATCAACATTCTGATTTTGAATTGACAATTCCTGAAATTCGAAAATTTTGAAGATTGCAAAAATGTTAATCTGAGATCAGAGTCAAACGTTTTTATGTTTAGATTATTTTAAGTAAATATTATGTTTTCTTTTTGTATGTTTTTATTTATACCACTAATTACTTAAATTGTGTTTAAAACTGATTAAGATCTGTAAAAAAATCCTGATCATTTGTTTCATTTAAAAATGTTTTCATTGAGTTACGAAATTAATTTCATTTCATTTTTCAATTGATATAAAGCTAGTTAAACATTTCTACATTCTAAAACAAATGTTTTAATTGTGTTTAAGACTATAACAAAGGTTAGCTCTCTTCATTATGAACTTAGCTTGGTACTTCATAAAGATAGCCAGTTTAATTCGTTATTGGCTCGTTATCACAGTCACAGCTGAAAGTATGCAACGGATTTGTACGTTTACCTGTTAAACCCTTTGATTGGAGTGCTGCAGCGCATTTGAGAGCCATGTCAGCCGGTGCCGCCTGCGGTGCTCAGTTGCCACTCATTCCGAGCTGTTTGTTGTTTGTTTTACAACGTTTTTAGCTTGTTTGCAAGGATTAGGTAAGGAACACAAACACAACAACCCAGCAGCGACGTCCGATGAACGACGAACAACCAAATGCAAACTCACAACAACGAAAAAAAAAAAAAACAAGTAACACAGGCATTCGACTTGTCCTAGAGGGCAACCTGCAGGGTTTGGCGTTGCCAACATTAAATGCATCGAATTACGTTTTCTATTAACCAGAGCTGCAAGGATACACAGCAGAGATGCGGGTGAGCTTGAGCCGGTCTGCTGACTTTGACGGGACCCGGAGCAGAAGCAGAAGCAGCAGCAGGAGTTGGCCAGGAGTTTAGTGAACGCCCGTCGCGCTGCTTCGCTGCGGGTCGCTGGCTACTTTGTGGCTGTGTGTTGTGTGTGTTGTTGTGGGTGTGCCCCCAGTAAATGTTGCTCGTTTGTTTTACAATTCATTTTTTAACGCTTTTTCGCTGTGATTCCTTCGCTTGGCCTGTCGTCGTCGTCGTCGTCGTCGTCGTTCTCTGTTTTGTCGCTGCAGTTGCTGCTGACATTGTTGTGCGGCGCCTTGAAAACAGCATTGCGCCCATCGCTCTTTGGCTCCTGGCAATAGTTGTTCTGGCTTTGGTCGTGGCCGTGGCCATGTCCCTGTCCCTGGTCCTGTTCCTGTCCCAGCTTTTGGTTGCCGCCTCCGTTGCGCCTCCTTGATTGCATAAGTTTTTGTTGCGCTTTGCGCCAAGAAGCCGACGGCTGCCGCTGGCTGCACGCGGTCTACTTCAGCAACGTCCTGTTTTGTTTGCCTGTGTTAAAGTTATGAAAAGTTTTGTCCTTCTTTTTGTGCCCGCTGCTGCTTGGTTGCCTGCGTTGTATTTGCCGGCTCTTTAAGCGCACATTAATCAAAGTCGTTCTTATGTTTTTTTTATTTTTTGCTTTGCTTTGCTCAAAAAGTCTTTTCGTTTTAGTCAAAACTTTGAGGGCATTTATAAGGCAATTGTTGAGCTTGTTTTTGTGTGTGGTTCAGCGCACACGGCAGGTGCGGGTTTCTGTGGCATTTGGTGGATTCAAGTTGGCCTCAAATATGCTGGCTTTCAATACTGCCTTTCATCGGGCATGGGCATGGGCATGGGCATATTAAAGCCATATGCCTTTGAATGTCGCACAAAGTAGCTGCAAATTGTCTTGGCTGGCTGGCAAACAACGCAAACACACGCATACTCGGGCAATGCAAGAAACTTGAGCCCAAATGCAGAACGCCAAATGCCCAAAAACTTTGCGAACTTGCGGTCAGCCGACCAGACATTTTGTTGCCGCTGCTGCTGCTGCTGTTGATGCCGCTGTCTTTGCTGCTTTGACTGCTGGCCTCCGGCTCTGATCAGCATTCCTTAGTCAAGTCCAAGCGCGCCATAAATAGCAAAAGTATGCTCAAACTTATTCGACTGTCTGAAGCATATTACACTGCCGAAATTCAAATTCTAAGTAAACAAAAAATAAATAAAAAACTTGTTACTCCCATAATTTCATGTTGGTTATGTAATATTATGATACATTACTTAGCTTTGCTGTAAATGAAACTAAAATGCACGTTTTATCGTTATGACTTGTTGGTTCTAAAAGTACTTTAAACTCTTTATAAAGAGTGGAAAGAATTTAAAGACATTTATATTGTATTTTTTAAGGTATTCATAAGTAAATTATTTAATTGATAAGACTACTTATTTAAAAAAATTTTTTAAACTGTTTTTACATGGATGTAGGAGTTGAAATCAAAACTTATAATATCACGAACGTTTAAATCATTTAAATGAAAAAGAAACCAAGAAATATATTTGAATATTTAAAATGGTGAGCTTGACTATGCTCATACTTAGTGTTATATTTAATAGTTATCTAAATGCTATTTCATTCTGGAATAAATTAAACAGTTAATTAAAAAAATTAGTAAGAAATCAATTAATATTCTTAAATATTTTGTAATGTTTAGAAAGTGTTAGTTCAGCTAATTTTACATTTTGAGTTATATCTTTTAGTTATTTAAGAGTTCAAAGAATTGAAAATCAATTTATAACTTATTAACTAATTGATAATATATCAGTAAATTAATAAAAGACCACTGAAAATTTCGTAACTGAAAAAAAAAATTTTCGCACTGAAAATTTGTAATGTTTATAAATTGTGATTTCATTTTATATTTTGCGTTTTGTATTTTGTATTTCGCACAAAATCAGTAAATGTAATTTTGAAATTGAACCATTTAAAATGTAGCATTTCTGCCAGTGTAGTTTCCTCACACACACACAGAAGCCGCCTCACACCGACAGCGTATAGTGTTTAATAGTCTTTGTGTGCTTGACTGTCTGCCCTGAAGCCTATGCCGTCTGCGTGACTGTCTGAGTGACTTATGTCTGGCCTTAAGAGAACTTTTTGCAGCCTACAACAATTGCAGCATTGAAATTGAGCTGAAAATGTGCTCCATAAGGCAACACGCGATGCCACAAAGCAGCAGGAAGAAGAAAAAAAGAGTCTGGGCACACACACCGACACACACACACACACATACAAACATCTACTGCAATTACAAGCATATGCATAAATAATAATGCACGAAAATGCTTTAAGTGCAGCTGGGTCTGTGCCCGTGTCTGTGTCTGTGTCTGTGTCTGACTTTGAGACACAGACTGGGCCTGAGTCTGAGGCTGAGTCGGAGTTTTGTTAGGCCAACTTGGCTTGTTCCTGTCTCTGCCAGCGACCTTCTACCAGTGTCCTGTCTGTGCTGTCTGTTAGCTGCAATGGCAACAGTCTCGTCTCGCTGCGTTTCGTTTCGTTCTCGTCTGCTCTCCAAGCTTAAAGCGGCTGCATTTCAATTGCCGTGGCGTGGGTGGAGAACTTGGCTGGCTTTGTGTGCACTTCAGTTTGAATGAGTCTGCAGTTACCCTTGAAAATGTGTGCGTTATTATTGTTGTTGTTGTTGTTGTTACATAGCGTTGCACGTTGCACGCTGCACGTTGCAAGCTGTAAATGAGTTCAATACACTTGGCCGAGCTTGGTAAACATAAACAAAACTGGGAAATATATAGGGATATTTCACACGATGACTTCCTCTCGCTCTCTTTTTCTCACAATGCGCATGCGCATCATTTGCATCACTTATTAACTCTCTCTTCTCTCCTTTTCGTACGCTCTCTCTTTACAGGTGTCTGGCAGAGCCGAACAGTGAACAGTTGAACATCCGAGCGCACTTCGGGTTCGTGCTGTGTGTTTATTTAACACACTTCCTCGTGTCCTCAGCAGTCAGTTCGTATCCGCATCTCGTGCCGTGCGCTCCGTTCGTCGTCGTCGTCACCCACCACAAACACACCAACAAAACACGCACTCTGAAGTTGCAATCGCCAAGTTGTCAGTTGTGTCGGCAGACAGAAAAACGTTATCGCGTCAAATCGCGTGCGACAATGTGAGAAACAGTTCGATTCAGTTCGATCAGTATTAATCCTTGGCTCAATGGTAACCGCCGTGCTCAAATCGTCGCATTCCTTTTGTTGTTGGCAACGTTGAATATTACATTTTTCAAAAAAGAAAGTAGAATAGAAAAAGAATACGAAGCGAGTGTTATTAGTGCTCTGCTCGTTATTGTTGTTGTGAGTGCTGTGTGTGTGTGTGTGTTTTGTTTTTAGCTATCGCCCAGGACCAGCGAACCACCGACATGTGCTCGATGGCCAAGTTGGGGCATAGCCTGCTTGGCGCTATCGCCTGGCTTCTGTTGCTGCTCGGCGCGCAAATAATTTATGTGGATTATGCTCGGGCGGATTATGAGAACACTTGGAATTTATATTACGAGCCACCTTGTTGCACGGGCGCAGCATCTGTTGGCCATCACTTGCGGCATCACAAAGGTAAGTTGCAAGTTCGTTTTTCTGTTTTCTTATTTATTTTATAGCAAGTTAGTTGCTGCTCCAACTTTGCATATTTCATGGTGTTATTTCAGTTTTAAGTAAGTGCATTCCTCCACTTGGCAGCTCAGCTGCGCTAGGCAAGTGAATTTGTGTATAGATTTATCAACTTGTACATTTCTTTTTTATTATTTTTTTTTGGAGGCCGCACGTATTTCACGCAATCTGGCTAAACTAAATGCGTGTTGGAACGCCTACCCAAAAAAAGCAAAAGAAAAAGAATGAAAAGAAATCGTTGAACAGCTTAGTTGGCAGCACAATAGGGGAAACCAAAACCAAAATCGAAGCCAAAGCCAAAGCCAAACGCAAGCAAATCGAAGCTTGGCAAATAAGTCAACAGCTTAGGGCTTACACAGCCGCGAATGGCCAGAAGTTGGCCAGGATAGAAGACGCTTAGCCCATTTTTGTACATATGTATGCACGACAGAGATTCGCCCTTTTTTGGCTAAGGAATAATTTGCACTTTAAGCCGATTTGCTTTTGTTGCCGCAGTCGAAGTCGCAGTCGCAGTCGCAGTTGCTGCTTGCCATTGATTTGCCATTTCGTTTCATTTCCGCACTCGACGCTGCGCGTCCTTCTCGAAGCTTGTTTGTTATCCTTTCGCTGCGGCCATTTGGCACCCGATACTCTCCAACTGGATTCACATTGCTTTTGTTGTTGTTCTGCTGCTCATTGTTTTATTTTCTTGGCAAGACGTTGAACGACGACGACGAGTTCAACTTATAGACTCATTCGCTCATTCGCGCCCAGCAGCCTGTGCTTCCTGCTCGCTCTTTTCTCTCGCTCTCTCTTCGAGCGAAATTAAAAAGTTTTGCTTTTTTGCTCAACATTTCTTTTATGCCATTGTTGTTCTTCTTCTACTTTTTTTTGCTTTTGTTTGGTTTAATTGCTGGCTGCTGCTGTTGCTGGCTGCTGCTGTTGCTGTTGCTGCTACTGACCAGTTGGCCGTCTGGCATTTCCGGCACTTGAGCTGCCTTTGCTCAGCTTTTTGTTGTTTGCTATTAGTGTTTAATTAGTTTTCAAGTGGTATTTTTATGGACTTAAAGCAGGCTTATGCCTGTGCAGATTTGTGGAGCGATTGCCCATGGTGGTAATCGTGCTTGACTCCGTTCATTAGTGGCACACATTCTCGTAAATAAGTTTGCTTAATAATTTAAAACCATTTGGCTAAATCAAACATGTGAATTACGCACGAGTGCATCAAAAATGCAGCTCACATTAAGTAATCCGCTTTAATTTGCTCACACTTGCCACGCCTCCTTAACTACGCACACGCACACACAGACAGAGAGATTTCCGTATGCTCATCCTCTCATACAGTGCAAGGCAGAAGTTTGCAGTCAGCTGCCGAAAGACAGCAACTGCTGCTGTAAATAAACTAAGCGATGCAACAGCAGCAGTAAATGAAAAGTTGTGAACAAAAGTTTTAATTTTTATGTTAACACTCGTGTGGAATTATGACATTTGCATCGCACTATGCTCCCCACACAACATTCCCGCTGTCCCAATCGCCCTCATTTCGCTTAAAACACAATTACAACCACATTGGGATGCCCAGAGCTGAAACACGCATCATCTAGTTCATGTTCAATTTTGCTGTTTTGCAATTCAAATTATTCACGATTTCATTCGTTTTTCTATTTTTAACTTACTTATCGATATTTGCTTTCTTTTTGATAAAGCTTTTTCATTTGTTAGTATTTTGTTCAGCTTGAGAAAACAATGAAAACAAACTAGAAAGCTAGGGTCGAGTTTGCTCAGCGGTGAAATACCTGCTACACATTTTCCTTAAAACTATTTACTTAATTTAAATATACCGAAACCTATAGTTGATATGGGTAATGACGGAATTTGTTCCGTGCGAGACTTTTTACAGTGCACTGCATTGAAAATAACATAAACTGAAACAATTTTAAAAATAAGTGAATGTTATTCTTAAAGCATTAGATAAGTACCATATTTAGAGCTAAGATTGATTCAGGGAACTTGTTCTGTTTTACGATAAAATATCTAAATACGTTAATTTTTTGATTTTGCGTACGAATTTGTTAATTTTTGCAATTATCAGAACGGAAAACAAAAAGAAAATTCCAAAACCATTCTAGAATTTTTATTTTATCATTTTCTGCACACACAAAGATATAATACCGTTCAACTTTATCCATAGCAAGTATAAAAAGAATGAAAACATAAATAAGGATTGAGAATATTTAAACAATTATTTTTGACAAAGCAAAACATGCATTTCCACATTTTATCATTTATATTGTGGCAATTTTAGTTTAAATTTAATTTGCTGTCTATCAAATAATAAAATAATATTTCATAATGAAAATTTATATTATTATTACTAAATAAATGTAACATAAAAATGGAAATTGAATTAAACAAAATTTGCAAGTATAAATTCTTTCATATAAATTACAATTAAATCTACAATCAGATATTACAAAATGAAATTAATTTATTTCTTTGTTGTGTTAACTAAAATAATTGTTATTTTCAATATTAATATTTTTATTATTAAAACAAAATATAAAATACTATTTAAAAATATTTATAGAAATTTTTTTAACTATAAATTGAGTTTATAGTTAAGTATGCAACATATTCAGAAAGTGGATAGTTTAAAATTAAATAATTTAATGAAGAAAATAGAAACTATTTAATTGTTTCTTGCATAGCTGGCATTTTGATGAGCGTAAACAGTTTAGCCTTTGCATAGTTGAGGCGAAAGTCTAACAGGAAACCGCAGCCATTTGAACAATTAATGCAATCAAATCAAAGACAAAGCGCAATTGTTTTAGGTCGGATTTGTGGGCGCGTCGTGTGGTTAAAGACGACGACGACGAAGATTCCGGTTTTTGTGTTTTTGCCGACAGCGGCGGGATAGAGGCGATGACCCTTTTCCTTTTTGCATACTGCGGACATAAAACAAACGGCAAGTACAAATTTTAAGCACCAAAGTTGCGAGAGCAAAAGCAAAAACGAAACTTAATAAAGGTATGCAGCGAATGGCTAAAGTAAGCAACAAAAAAAAAAAAAAAAAAGAAAAGAAAAGAAAAGGAAAAGTAGAATACACAAAAAATAACAGCAAGAACAACAACAAAAACAGCAAAAAGTAGCATATCAGATGTTTGCGTTGTTAATTAAAGAAAAACAAGCAAAAGTTTAATGGCGAATATTAGCGAGAACCCGCCAAGCACTTTTTCCCCCGTTCCCGTCCCCGTCTCCTCATCACTTCGTGGCTAGCCGGAAAACCAAATGCCAGTCTAAACTTGCGGCCGTTGCGTAAATAGAAACACAGACTGAAAGAATACGCTTGGCCAAAAAAAAGGGTGTAAAAATACACAAAAAACTTGCTACTTGCTTTTTGGTCCTCATTTCGTGCACGCACGCAAGCCCAAAAATAAAAAAAAAAGGGAAAAATGAAAACTGCGCACAAATGTTTTCCTTGTAAAACTTAAAGAATTTGGGGCATTTAGCGCTGCCCACTTTACAAAAGCAGAGCCCGAAAAACTTTTGTTCGCCAGCCAACGGCAAAACTTTGGCGCCAGGTAAGTATGTGGGTTGTGTTGCCTCTGACTCTGACGCTGACGCTGGCTCTGGCTTGTGTCGAGTGAATGGCTCTGGGTAATTTAGTCCGTTCAGCACGCCTCTCGGTCTCAGCAATTAAGCAACAATTTTGCAGCTGTAATCGCCAGCGCAAATAGCTGGCAAGACAAGTGAAAGACCAGCAACATCTGCAGGTAGAGAAACTCTTGAGGCTGCATTACATAAATCCATCAGCAAATTTACACAATTCAATTTGAGTCCGCCCACAAGGATTCAATGTCACAAGCTGTGGGCGTCTTCATATATATCAGAGCATCAATTATTAAGGTATAATAAAGTTGATGTGCGGAAAAACAATTTGAAGGGAAAGCCAAAGCCAAAGCCGAAACCAAAATGCCTAAACACATACGATACAAAACGATGCTCGTAAATTCGTTGGAGCAGCAGTAGCAGCAACAACAAAAAGCCACGACGACAAATAATCTTGAGTCAGGTATTTGTTGATGTATACAAACACACACACATTGAAGTACACAAAACTCCGCAATACACACACAATCGCGCGCATTGATTGTTCGTTGCTACGTATACGCAATTTACGTCTGCGCCTTAAAGTAGGCAACGTAAATTTAACAAAAGCTGACAAATTGTCACACCACGCACATAAAATCAATACTCCCTTCCGCCTAGCGAGGAGCTTCTAAGCTGTAAGCGATTGCTGGCGGCCTGTTGCTCATTTTACGAGATTTGTGCTAAAAATAAAACACAACCATTTGCCCGGAATTCTTATCGCAACTCTAAGCTCTAAGCCGTTTTGCCTGGCATCTCGTGTTACAGCTGCCGCTTGCTTGCTTGTTAGCGCAGTTTTGCGTACAAAATGTGTCGCCAAATTTTCGCCTAAGCTATAATTTACAACGCTGTGTTGACCCAAATTCCCATGTTGTTCGCATCCGTATTCTGTTTTCTGCCTTGGCTAAAACAACTTCATTAGACGCAGGCTCTGGATATAGATGTGAATGTAGTTGCAACTGTCGCTGCAGCAAATATTGCTGTTGCAGTTGCAGCTGCTTTTGCACTTAGCGCCAAGTGGCGGCAATGCCATAATTCAAGTTATGTGTAACGTAACAGTCGAAAGCCACAAGTACAAATGCTTGTCTGATGCCTCTACACATATACATTTTGCTGGCCACAAAATGTAATATATCTTCTTACTACACAGACAGACACACACGCTTCGATATGCTGCTTAGCATCACATGTGGCATACATTTCGGTGCACCACACACACAAGAGAAACCTCTCAGAGAGAGAGCGGCAAAGGCAAAGGCAAAGGCAAGGCACAGAAGAGTTGTGTGGTGGACCTAAACAAAAGCTGACTGAGTTGAAGAGTTGTTTGTGTGCTGTGTGCTGTGAATTGACACCTACTCACAATACGACACTGAGGACACACTCAGCGGGATTCTTGTAGCTCACTTACACCGAAACAGGGGCTTTGAAAGGCAGCTACAGTTAATGACTGCAAATTAATTAAAGCAAATATTCCCTTTTTACTAAGAAAGTTTTGTGCTTGGGTTTGTGGAATTCGTTCTTTCTTCTTTATGGACTCTTGCGAGTTTTGCGGACCAAAACCTATTAAAAATAATAAAATGTAATGTGCATTTATTTAATTAATTTAAAACACATGTCGCTTGATTTAATTAACTGTACACGGCCTGCCATTGCGGCCACTGGGCCATCAGCTTGTTCTGACACACGAATGCCGCCAGCAGCAACAGCAACAGCAACAACAGAAGCGACAGCAACACGACAATGCTTCGCCATGTTGTCGTTGTTGTTGTTGCTGTTGTTGTTGATGTAGTTGATGTACAAACACATTGTGTGCTTTTAATTAAACGATCAGTGCAGCGCACACAGTTTATCAATGTGAAGTTAAAGACTTAAAGCTGACAGCGAAATGCTTTAGATATGAGATAAATTAACTATTTGCTAGGCCCATCAGATACATTAAGCCACCTCGCACCTCTTCTTCTTTGTCTGCGTACCTGGCACTTATTTACACTTAATTCAATTATCTGTTAATATTTGGCCATTAAACTTGCTCGTATTCGCACTCGCATTCGCATTCGCATTCGTCTCATGGCAAATGGCAATTCAAGCACTTGGGCCAAGTTATGCCAGGCAAATGGCACAAAACACGCTAGCAATTGACCCCCTTTCCCGCCCTTAGAGTACCCTCACATCAGGGTGGTTGAAAAGTCAGCAAGTAGTTGTTGGTCAAAAGTTCATTCGCATAAATAAATACTTGCTTGCTTTGCTGGCTATCATAAAAGGACAAACTCCGTCTCGGTCTCAGCTATTGTCGATGCGCCAAACTATTTTTGACCATCAGCATAAGGCAAGGGTGGCTCAAGCTAAGAGATGAGGGATGGATGAACCGAAGAGGGTTGCCATTCATTTTAGTTGGTAATTCCAAGCATATTGCAAAAGTTAAATTGGTTTATTGTCAGCCGTGGAATTTGGTCATGGAATAATTGCATTAAGTGCAGCCAAGCCAACATTGAATGCCATTTTTTTTGGGGGAAGTCGAGCTGAATGATGTGTGTCTGGTCATGCATAGGAATGAGCTGTTAAATGGCAAACAACACAAAACATATGAGCATGGCAGCTATCTGTTTCTAAGCACAGAGAAATATGCAATATGGGGCAAAAGTCTTTCAGTTTTTGTTGGCCGCAAAATTAACACATCATTTGAGAGACACAAACACACAATGGAGTCGTCTAACAAAGCAATCATACTGATGATGGTATGTGCATATCGATGTGTGTGTGTTCGTGTGCTATAAACAAAAACAAACAACAAATTTCTAATTAATGCTTTGGCTGTGGTGGAAGAAGTAGAAGTTGATTATCGCTCTGCGTGTTTGGCTTGGCAGCACAACGAAACGCCTACAAAAGGATCTCCGGCCATCAGGCGACTAATAAAATCGATTGATCCGTTTCCAAGCAGATACCAATAACTGCTACTCTGCTTCGCCTTCGCCTTCTCCGTTCTTCTTCTGCTGAACTAAAAACAATAGCAGCGCTCTCGCACACAAAGGACGCTCAATAATATTATTTAATAATGAATGATTGGTAGTTGCGGTGTGTGTGGGAGATAGAAGACTGCAGAGTCAACTTTGACTGCGCTTCTCACTCGCCTGGTATGTGTGTGCAGTCATTTATTATAAATAATAATCGTGGAACAATGGATCTCAACACACACACCTATTCGCACACTCTCCACACGTCCATACATAAATAAAGTGGCATAAATGCAAAAAAGCCAACAACTTATGGCCATGGACTTGTTCTCCGCTCTGCTGTTGCATGTGTGCTGGCAAGAAAGAAGCTCTCGCCAGGCGAATGCCAACTGTTTATTACGTATACGCAGTGTAGTTGTTGGCTGCCAGCACGAATATGCAAATTGACATGCCAACGAATGAAATCAATGCCGGAATTATGCACTCCATTTATGCTTTAATTTATATATGACAAACAATGAGGACAAACAGCAATGACAACGCCTCACTTTATGATAAACAAAGCACATCTCAAGGACATTTCAAACACGACAGCCAACAAAAACATGAAATGAAATGAAGACGCCAACTGCAATAAAATGTCAAATAACAAAACAACAACAGCCACATTGACACGTGTCTGCTGTGAGACATTTGTTTAAAATGAACAGAGAGAGAGAGAGAACACAAAACGAATTCAGTTTCAGGGGAGGCGCAACAAATTTGCGCACATTTCGAATGTCAAATGTGGTCTAATATGAAAATATAAATCTCAGTCTGGGCGCGTAATTTGTGCTCGGTTTTTGGCCATGCTTAAATTATGCGTGGAACAGCACAAAACCGCATGTGAAGCGTCTGTTCTTCGTCGGTGTAGTTGGGGGCGCATTAAATTGCAATAGCGCCCAAAAGTATGCAATAAAAATTTGGTAATGCGCATAACCAAAAGACTGAGGGTGAGCCCTCGCATGTGTGTGGGTGTGTGCACATACACATACAATTGCACATAAAACCGCCAATTTAAAAATGAAAACTGCCCGCCATGCGGTGCCGTCCTTCCCCATTCCCCACCCCCGTCGCAAGCCTCGACACGCTCGGTTGCCGCATAATTCTCTTTTTTGTTACTGCTCAATTTCTGCTGCAGAGTCAGAGCTATAGCCATAGCCATTGCCATAGTCGTAGTAGTAGTCGTAGTCGTAGCCATTGCCATGGCACACATGGCGCACCTCAGGCTGCCAACTGCGGAGAGCGGAGAACGGAGAGCGGAGCACGAAGTGTGTGTGTGTGTGTGTGGAAACAAAAGTGAAATTTAGCGGTTGCAATTACCGCGCAATTTCGGCCAAATTTCCTTTTGCAGTGTGTTACACTCACTCGTTTGGCTGTCTGTATGTGCCCCAGAGGTATGAGTGCGCCATTTGCCACACTTTTGCAGCGTGGGGTGTTTGCCAAAATAAAGTCTAATGTCTAAAGTCGCAAGTGTAGTATGGATGGCCGCAAAAAACCAACAATAATAACAACAACAGCCTGGCTAGCAATCATAAAAGGTAAACACATAAAACCAAAAGGGAAGCGACGCTAATTTTAGGGGAGTTTCTCTCCCCCCCCTTTTTAGAAATTTAAATTCTGCACGCCGCACAAATAAATGCTGAGGTGTTGCACAAGTGTCGTCTTTTCACAAGAGGGGAGGAGAAGGGAAAAGAGAAACTGTCTTTAAATTTTGCCGCACGACGTCATCCGTTGCCGACTTGGCCTCAACATTGCCACAAGAAAGCTACTTTTATCTGTTGCCGTCTCCTGTCGCCGGTCAACTGCAACTTGGAGACGGCGACGCGACGCGACGTTTTGGCTCAGCCTTAATTTATGCACCCTTCGTTGACGCCGGGGAAAACCTGCTGCGTCTAGTTATGGCATTGCATGTGGGCTGCGTCTGCGGCTCGGGCACCCTTTGTACTTTCTCTGTTTTTTTCTTCTGTGTTTGTTGTATTTTTTATGTTTTGCTTTCTATATTTATTTTTGCTTGGTTTTGCAGCTTTGCTTTTGCCTCTGTTTATATTTTCTTTGGGTTTACGTTTACCCAATTGAGGTGAAACGGAAATGAGCTGCCGGAAATACCTGACGGCGTGTACATATGTAACGATGTACATATGTCGCTTGCTCTCTATCTCGTTCTCTTTCTCTCCATCTCTGAGCTATGTACTGCATAGTTGTTGTGTATGTGCGCCCGCAGGATTAACGGTCTCACTTTAATGGCCGCCTTGTAATTTAAAACAATTAAGGCCACGCGCCGCAGAAACTAAATTGGCTAAACATTTGTGCTGTCAAGGAAGCTGTGTGGGTTGCTTGCTGTTTGCTGTTTGTTGGCTGCTTTAAGTTTTGTGTGTGTGTGTGTGTGGTACATTAAAGTTGCCTTAAAGTTGGCCTGGGCGTGGCAGATGACGACAGCTGGCAGCTGAATAACTTCTGTCATAAGACGACAGCACATGGGCAAAAAGTGAGTATGCTTGAATGATTGCTCGCTAGAGATGGCAAGAAATATCATACATATAGAGATTGCTGCCAGTCACCGTAATAGTTCGAATTTCAGTTTGGCAAAAAATCAATCCAAATCGAGACATCAATAAATGTATTCGCGCAGAAACACATTTCCAATCGAATGTAGTCTGAACAACAGTCTCGTGACTGTGACTGATAATAACAGTTAAATAAATACACATTGCTCATCCCTAATGGCCACGCTTCGTCTTCATCGTTCGGTCGGTGTCTGGTCGAGGTGCAAAGTTATGCGCATACGAGAAGTGAAACCTGAAACTCGGGAATGGGAATAAGGAATAAGGAATGGGGAAAGGGAGGCAGCCTTGGATAGCTGGCAGGCGCAAAGCGTAATGTGCGTGCTGCAAGACGTTAGCATACTTTCAGGTGTAAATACATGTAGGCCGGCGCAGAAAAGTAGGCAACAAAGCCGCAGCCCAGCAGCGAGTAAAGTTGCCTTTTGTCACGAAATAGATACGCCTTTGTGTGGCAATTCGTTTGCCGGTGTGGCGCGGCGCGTCTTGTGCTACTTCAGTTTCCGTTTTCGGCACACAAATACATACGCATATAGAAACACAGACACACACACACATTCATAAACACATTCAGTCACAAGAAGCAGCAAAAGGATAATCAAGTCGAAAAGAAGCAAACGTGTTGAAAATTAAGAAAATAACAGGCCAGCAGCAGCACTCGTCACCCACCACCCACTAACCCCTCTGGCCACCACTTGCCACCTGCCACATGCCACATACACCACATACACCACACACACCACACCACACCACACCACACGCGACCCGCTGCCAATCAACGCCGCTTGGCACGATACGGCGCCAACGGCATTGTTGTTGTTGTTTCTGCTCAGCCACCGAATTTGCTGACAATGCAGAGCAGAGCAGAGCAGAGTAAAAATAACAGTGAGAAGGAGCAGAGCAAATTCTCTGGCGTTGACACAAAAGGTGTATCCTGAAATAAGCATATTATTATTATGTGCTGTGTTTTGTTGGTATTACAAAGGCGACAAAACGACACAACGAAAGCGGCCAAAATCTAATGAGTAAACGAAGAGAACGAAGAGCGAAGTTTAACACCAAACAAGCCACATGATTTATGGCTTCACTGTGGGCAGGGACAACAACAAGCTCAGCTCAGCAGTGGACTCCATGTGATAGTCGCCAGTCGTTGTCGCAGTCGCAGTCGTAAGAAGTATATGAAAAGTCGTAATATTATTATAAATAAGGCGCCTAAAAGAATATCATTTTTGTGTGGCACACCTTTGCCTCATTCTTGGGTTTTATTATGATTATTTTTCGTTCTTTTTTTTCCATTTTCCTTTTTTTTACGATTTATATAAAATAAATCAGACGTCATGCAATCCCCGTTGGCTGACCCCACAGAATGCAATTACAGTCGCTTAACTGGGGGGGAAGGAACTAGAGTGGAGTGGAGTGCATGCAGAGAGTCCTTAGACACGCATGAATTGTCACAAAAAGCGCCCACCTTATGTATCTCAGCCAATTAAGCTAAGGACATGACTTGGCAGGAGTGATGATCGCAGTAGTCTCTGTTAGCCCTTTTGGAGGCAACTTGTAGTTTTATTTACATTTACTGTAACGTTGCTACAATGTGGGTAATTAAAGTTGCCATTGACGCTACACTTTGTGCTCTCTTTGTGTTTATGTTGCCAGCTTGTTTGCCACACACACACACACACACACACACCCATTCATTGAGTTACTTTGTAGATTGAGTCGACTGACTGTCTTACGTGTAGTTGCTGTTCAGAGAATGGTATCATTATGCAGTGCTATTTTAACACACACAGTTTCAGTTATAGCTAACTTTAATAATGCCCACCCAGTTAGCTGTTCATATTCCATAGCAAAGGAAAACACATCATTTCTGCCGCATAATTGCAACATTAACAGGTTAATGGCTGTCAGCTCACTCACGAAATGTTTCTGCCATGTGCTAAGAAATGTGGGTTATTATTACGATGCGCAAATGTGTTATAAACAAATAACCTCAAGTAGTTTCTGTTTGAATAATTATGCCTTGGAGTTGGGGTTGTTCTAAGGGGAGAGCTAATGGACTAGAAAATTAAGTAGGAAACAGCTTACTTGCCAGTTGAAACAGACAACGTAATTTCTCTCAAACAACATATTTGAGATGATTAAATTACAAATTTTGACGATTTTTTGTTAATAGATATAAATAATTGTGAATATAAATTATATTACACAATATTTCAAAATTTAAAAGAGGTTTTTTTACCTACAAAAACTTACAAATTACAGTTAAAGAATTTGTAAATTTTTTAATGAAACATAAAATCAATAAATACACTCACTGACTTATTTAAAAATGCCCAATTAAGAATTGAAGTGGAATTAATAAACTGAATTATTTAAAAATAAATTTTATTTGCAAATTTTTTAAGCTATGCAATGAGGAATTGAATTCTATTTGATAATCTGAATCAGGTATTTCGTATTTTATATGATCTGTCATTACTAAGCTGGAAAGAGTCGATTACAAAATTTACTTCGAGCTTATTCCGTTTAAATACAAAATTTCACAGTTTCATAAATCCAAGTGAAGAGAAGAAAAAAATAAAGCTTCATGGAAGACACGCAAAAATGATTACAAGTATTTGAGAACAATTTGAAAAGAGCAAATTGTTTTGATGGCTTGCCAACGATTTAAAGACTTTTAAATTCGTTAGCAAAGTATCTGAAATCTGCTACAACAAAAACAATAATCTTGATGAACTTTGTAGACATCTGTAGGTGTAATTATTGTTTCATAAAACTTTTTACATTGTGCTTGATTCAATTATTTATGATTTTTCATTATGCCGAACAACAACAAGAAGAGCGATGATGATGGTGGGCTGAATGTAATGTGTGTGGGCCACCCTTAGAACAAGCTGCCACCCTCAAAGAAAAAAATAGAATATCCAGCTCGAACATTTTTCCACTTAATTAACATGCAGACCGTGCCACACCGCTCCGCACCCACCCTGCAGCTTGCAACATCGCATAACCCGCACCCGCTGAGGGGTTAAACACATTGTTGCAGTTATTAAACTATGTTTTGTAACATGTTGGTCCAAGACAGGCAAAAGTTGTGTTACAGATATGTTTATGGATTTAGATATGAAGTAGATCCACCACCGCCAAAGTCAAAGCCAAACCCCCTCCCCCTATTGTAGATTAAGTCAAGCCAGAGCTCAATTCTGGGCATTGACTCGAAGCGAGTTGTAAGGTAGAAAATGGGGGGAAATGGCAAATAAAATGCATGCAATGCGAGTTGTTCTTAGAGGCAACTTTGGCCCTTTCGTTGCATTAACATTTAAATGAGTTTATCTGTGGCAAGGTGGTGTGGCACGTAGCGGGGTGAGAGGTTGTTGTTGTTGTGGCAGACTGTGGTAATCAAGGGAGCGGCCGGCGCAACTTCAACTTGAAGTTCTTGACGCGTCCATGCTGCATAAATATTTATAGTCGTCCCGAAAGGGCACTAAAAAAAAAAGCAGCAGCAGCAAACAGCTTGGCACGGGGGCAACAGTTTTTAGTGGCAACTGGCAACTGGCAACTGGCAAGCAAATGGGGCAGCCTCGAGTCCCGAATGACGCCGCCTGATTTATGTGCTTTTGAACATTTTTGTGTAATTTAATTAATGACGGAAATAAGCTGCCAGAATACGCCAGGCTACGCAGTCCGCCTGTCGGCTGTCGACCTTAGTACTATGCTATATATACATATATATAGCGTATATATATGCTGACTAGCTATGGGCGTAGACTGAGGGCTGTGCCTCCAGGGCGTGCACTTCATATCACCTGGCACATGGCTGGCGGCGAAGATTAATTAGCTCTTGTAACGCAGTAAGGCACGAGGGGGGAGAGCAGCTTGTTTAGTGCCACAAAACAAATTGCCAGCAATTGCGACAGTCTACAGCTAACCGAGAGAAAACAGAGAGAAAAAGTGAGAGAGAGAGTGTGTGAGCTTTGGGAAATCAGCGCAAAGTGCGAGGGTCGCTGCAACAATTAAAATGCCATTTTGTGTAGGCGTGAACCTGACACACAATACACAAGTGCAATGCTCATTTATGCTCAGACGTGAGTGCGAAAGAGAAAGCAAGATGACTGCGCCTAAAAGTATGCAATGTGAAATGAGGCCAAAGAGCATTAGAAGCAGTTGGTTTATGTCAATGTCACAAGTGTTCATTCAGTCAGTATTTATGCAGTGCAACGCAGTGAAAGTGTAAAGCGTTGCAAAACCATTTGCCAAGCTAAGCAAGCGTAAGACTCGCACAGTTTACGGCTAAACACAGCAACAACAGCAGCAGCAGCAGCTAGAGCAATCAGAGCCACACACATTGCCCCTTTGAGATAGTCGCGTGGGGCAAGTGAAGAGTGCGGAGTGTGGAAAGCGCAGTGCTTTGCAGTGACACATAACCCGAGGGATATAAAAAAATTTACTACGCTCTTAAAAATTCAAATCACCTAAAAATATGCAACGTCGTCGAAGTTGTTGCTGTTGTTGTTGCTGTTGGACTATGCTCAGCCATCGAGTTACATTGTATTTACTTTGGTGCAGCGTGGAGTTGAGATGCAGTGAGGAAAAGTTTTTGCAATTTAAAAAAATAAAACAATTAGTTAAAAATAATGTATACCGAGAATTAAAATGGTCGACAACCGAGTATAGAAAAATTTTTTTTATTAAATTTAGTTTAAACTGCTTAAAGTTATTTGTGAATAAAAATAGTTTATATTAATATCCAGCAAACCTTTCTTAAATAATTTAGTTAATTCATAATAAGGGTTTGGTATTTTATTTGGGAATTAAAATGGTTTATATTTGAATATATTTGAATATAAAACTTTTTATATTAAATTAAATTATTAGATAAAATTACTTAATATTATTTTTAAGTTAAAAAGTCGATATTAAAGTCTATTCAATCTTTTTAAAACACTTTAGTTCATTAGATAAAATGGTTTGATATTATTTGTGAATTAAAGTGATTAATATTCATTTTTGTAATTGAACTTATTGTAGAATTATAGTATTTCTGTTGATTTATTTATAAATTGAATATAAAAAAAAAATGATTAGAACAATAAATTGTCTCTTGGTTAAAAAAATAAGTATAGCTAACTTTCTTAAATGAATTAACAAGGCAATATAAATAAATGCTGAAGTCTTTTAGTTGCTCTAATATTCTTTTCTCTCACTGTATCTATGCAAATGTGTAGAGCTATTTAAGTAGATGTAAAAGTGTGAGTGTAAGTGCATGTGTGGATATTCGCGCTCCTCCGCAGCTCTGCATAAAGCTTTTGTTCGCTCTCTATGCTCTACTTTGTAACTCTATCTCACTTGCACTCTCTATCTCTCTTTCTCTCTCTCTCTTACACTTTACTTGTTAGGGTATGTTAGGTGGTATCTTTGCACACACGTTTAGTTTTCATAAATTTTCGGTATAAATATTTATGTTCACGTTTTGAAATATGTAAAATTGGTAATTGGAAAATTTTTATCATGCTTGAATTTTCATGCATTTTCAATGCAGATTCGTGTGTCCATGAGAGGTTTTTCCCATTCAAAAATACCACGACGTGGTCCACACGCGGTCTGATATTGAATTCCAATTATGCGATGTAATTAAACATGCCACGAATGTTGAAATTTCTGCATGCATCCAGCTAAGATTGCTTCAAATTGCATTCCATTTTAAACTTTGCTAAATTTATTGCCAAGAGAGAGTAAGAGAGTGAAATGGTAAAAGAGAGATGGCAATGGCAACTGAGGCGTGAGCATGCATGTCTGAGCCGACATTTTACTTACATGTGTCAAAGTGCAGCAGCCCAGAACTGAGAGAAGCCATCGACTACAGCACCCAGGCATAAGGAAATGGGGCACAAAAAGCGCACAAGGAAGAAACTACAGGAAGTCGGGACGCGTATTTTTCAGCATATTAAACAAGCCAAGGGTTCAAACAGCAGGCAGGCAGCAGCCAACAGCTTCTCTCCTCTGAGTCCAACGAATTGGGCGAAATGCATTCGCCATTTGACTGGTGTTGCCTGCTGCGTGCTGCATGCTGCATGCTGCTTTCTACTTGCTTCTTTCTGCTTGCAATCTGCAGCCAGACGCCTCTCTCTCTCTTGCTGCTTTGAGACTTTCGTGGCCATGGCCTCTTGGCTGGTTGTCTCACTGTCTCACTGTCTGTCTGACTGTCGACCACGTTCTTGTCTGCTTGACGTCTCAATTTTTGGCTTTCTTTTTTACATCAGCGCTCTTCCTGCTCACGTTTTTCGGGCTGCCATGACGCATGACGTAGGTGTCTAGACTTGCTAATGTTTCCTCTTGCAGTTGCACTCATTCTTGAGCTGCTGACTCGACCAAGATGAAGATATAAAAAATTTTCTGCTGAATTATATAGTTTTTGGGTTTGCTTTCTTTATTTTGTTTGCCCAACTGCAAACGGACTTAAAGTTACACACGTTGCTAGACTTGATTTGAGTGAGTTAAGCAGGCGCTTTTATCGCATATATGTGTTGTCCTTACTGAGTCCTTAATTGCCTGCCTTGACTTGCTTTATTTCCCAGTTGCCCAACTGGCGTACTCTGTGATGAAAGCCAAATGAGCCAAGTGACAGGACCTCAGTTTCGCTTGGCGCCTTATTAAATATTTAGTCAGCCTTTAAGATGGCGCCGCTGCCATTGACTGCACGATGAGTCAGGCCGCAGGCCGCAGGGCATAGGACACTGACATACTTCTGCTAATGGCGGCAGCCAACTTGTAATATATTCCCACGCCGCTCCATTCGCGTGTATGTGTCGGGGAGTCGCATCGAGGAGCTCTACTCGCATTTAGAGCAACACAATTGCACGTTTTGTGTTTTTAGATTACAGCATTGTCTAGTTGCTGCCTCTCTGACACTCAAACACAGCCACAGTGACTGGCTTTGGCTCGAATGCTGACACCGCCTGTGCTTTGGCTTCAGCCTGTTGTGCATTATGTGTATGAACTATATCTTAATGCTGGCAAGCTCCTTTTCTCTCTTTCTATCTCTTTGTGTGTCTCTTTCTTTTTGTATATTTGGTTCAAGTGCTGGCAGGCGAACTGCTTGTCTATGGCTTTATTTTACTATACATCTGAGCTCTCTCTCTCTGTTCTCGCTCTGTGTCGCTGCTTTTTACGGCACGGTTTTGCGGCCATCATAAAATGGCATAAAGAAAGAAGAGCGAAGGCAAAGGCAAAAGCAAAATGAAACCAAAAGCGCAGCGCATAGTCGTGGCAGTAAAATGAAGTCTAAAACTAAATCCCACATAAGGTACGAACGTGCTCAACACAAATGCCAGGTGCTTACATCTGCAGCTCGTCCTGCGTGTCCTTGCTGCCCCCTCTGCTGCTGCTGCTGCGCGTCACATTGGCCGACTGTTTACCTGACTGAATTTTTACAGTGCGCTAGCTATTTGTACGAAGCTCTAGTTGTTTTTGCACTTACACACAAAGCGACACAGATAGAAAAGCAGACAGAGAAAGATGGAGAGACTAGAGAGAGAGACGGAGTATACATACATTTACATTTCTATATATTGCGGCAAACTTGATGTACTCGAACAAAGCGCTGAGCAAACTTGCCAACGGCAAAGCTAAATCTAAGCCAACAGGCAGTTGGCCCACACTTTACCATTGCCTTTGCCTTTGCCTTTGCATATGGCAAACGACGCGCGCTCAACTGGAAGCTGTTAAATATCGAACACACATTTCTACATTTGCCACTTGCCACATGCTGCTGTCTTCTGTCTGCCACCAAATGGACCCAGCACTGACTTTGCTAAATGGTCCGAGATTTGTGCGACACTTTCTGCTGCTGCCGGACCAGATAAGCCTGATGCATGGGCGAAAACTTTAAGTTACTTGCTGCACCTTAAATACAAGAGAGATTTGAAGTATAAATGAAAACATGTAATTGACATTAATTAAGCAAAGAATTCTTGAAAACATTTTGCTGAATTTTCGGGCAAATTCTTGTTTAAATTTCCTTTTTTTTTTTGGAAATTATGAAAAATGAAACAGGTATTCCGTTGGCATTCATTTTTTATGAGCTTATCAGACACAGACTGTCGCACATCTGACAAGTTGCAGCACGGGGGCACGCACTCGACTTTGACTCGCAGCCAGACTTCAAACTCTGACTGCCAAAGGCAAGAAAAAGCAATGTAAAAGGCAAGCAAATGTCAAGACGAGTCGAGTTGGAAATGTGTCAACACCTGGTGTTGTCGCTGCGACAACATTGCCTGCCACTCTAGAAGCTCAACTGATTTTTCTTTAACGTTTTCATAGAGTAATTGCTTTCTGTTGTTGCCTTTGCTGCTTGTCACATGCCGCTCGCTGGCATTTGTCTTAATAAACTTGACTCCAACGGTTCCGACGCTGGCATTTGGCCACATTCTGTGCCATTTACTTGGCGCTTGCAGCTCAGTTGCCAACGAACCAATTTGGTGGCCATTGCAAGCTTCAATCATTGTAAAATTAACGCCATAAAAAATGACGCACTTCTTGTGAGAAAAGCGTAAAGGCAAGCAGCCGCAACAAAGCTGCCAGCCAGCCAACAGCAACTCAAGTAAAATCAAATAAAAATCAACTGCTGACTCAGTTCGTCTGGAAAGCCCCAAAACAGAACAGAGCCAGAGAAACACAAGAGAATAGAACTCCGAACAGAGTGCGGCATGCAAAGTAGAGATAAGAAGTGGAAAAAGAGAAAAAAAAAAAACGTAGAAATAAAAACAACAACATGCAAAATTGTGGCAAGACGGGGATGGGCGTGGCAAGGCGGCAAGTCATTTACATGGCCACAAAATACAACAATGAACGACGCAGCAAAACAGAAATTGTCGAGCGGGGAGTTGAGGGAATTGCAAACGCATGAGTGCGTTTGCTGCTTGCCCAGTTCGTGTCTATGTGTGTGAGCATAAGTACAACACACCAACACAGATATACACACAGGCAGATGGGCCATCAGAGGCGATTTGGGCTAAACCGAATGCATTGGCCAGAGCAAGACGAAGAAGACGAAAAAAAGAGGTGTGAGAGGCGCCTTGGAGGAGTAAAACAAATGATGCAAATACGTTTTCAAGGCAACAACAGCCGACGAGGGCAAAAGGAAAGCGAAAAAGAAAAATATACGTGAATTTTTCTTGGCACATGGGCAATTTTTACCTGCTGGCAGTTCGCAGTTTGGAAGCTGTTGCCGTTGGAAGTTAAGTATACGTAACGTAAACGCAAATTTAATGCTTGAAAAATTCGCTTAAATGGATTTAAGTGCGGCATTATTTTTTGTACTTCTTTTCAAGCAGCTTCTCTGTTCTGTGTTCTCTGTGCTTGAGTGTGGGAGTGTGCGTTATCTTTGTGGCCAACGTTTTGCCTGGCAGATAAATGAAAATCTTCAAAAGATGAAGTAGCAGTCCCCAACCAAGGGCCTTGGCCTCATCGTCGAGCTGCTTAGGCTTTAGTGTTTATTGTGGCTACTTATCGACTCAATACAGCGATGAGGTTCAGCTTGTGACTTGACCGAGATTTTTATGAGGAGGGGCAGCATTCAGATTACGTATACGCAATTTAAAATTAATCAATGCATTTGCATGGCCCAACGACACTTAGGCAAAGGGTTCTACAATTAATTACACATTTGTTTGCTTAGCACGCACAGCGAGACTTACATACGTCCAACATCAACAACAAGAACAACAAGCACATCAACAATAGCAGTAATAGGAGCGACAACCAAGTGCATTTGCATATTAAACTAGGCGACCCAGTTTCGCAGGCCCAAAGGGACCTCTACAATTTATGTCGTATGCATAGAAAAGCAATCGCTTTCGAAGCCCTCTCTCAACTTACGAGCTGCTTACCAGCTTGTTTGGCACTAATGCATTTGCTTGATTCGAATCATTCGCATTTCCATTCAATTGTAGCCTGTGTAGCTGTTTAGCAGTAGGCCAAGGAGAATCGCGATGAGATGGAAATTTATATGCTGACGCAGCATATAATCTACGCGGATAGCGCTTAACCTCTGACCCTGATATTTAGATTCAAGCACTCGCTTATCGATGGCAGCAGCAGCAGCAGAAGTTGGGTGTTGGGGGACGCCAAAGGCACTCAAAATTTACGACTTGTCTGCCTCGTCGTTCCACAAGCCACACAGTTTTTTATAGGCAATTAAATTCTATAAGCCATGGCAACTGAACTGAGCGGAACCAAACAGCCTCTTTCTCTCTGTGTGTGTGTGTGTGTGTGTGTGTCGACCACTTGTAGGGTCTCCATTTCGTTTTTTTGCTGTATTTTCAAGATTTGCATATTGTCTGCTTACGATCAACTACATTTTGTTCAAGCTTAATAGAGCAGACCATCACACCAAAAAGAAAAAAAAGGTCAAATGGGAAATGGAAAATGAGTGAGCAGCAGATAAAAAGAAAGGCAAAAACCTCGAAGCAAAACAGAGCACGCTGACGGGTTTTCGGTCAGTGATAACCTTCAGCATTATAGTGTGAAGTAATGAATATTAAAATGAAATTTACAGGGGACACACAAACACACACACAACGTGAATACACACAGAGTTGTACACTCGCATAGATGGATGGAAAATCGAAGACGCAGACAACGAAGCACGTTGACAGAGAGCAAATATTTTGACAGCTGTCAGTTGAAGAAAATGATTTTACATTTTTGCTTTTGCTGTGCCCGGGTGACGCCTCCTTCTTTGTGTATTTTAACGGTTATTGTGTGTGTGTGTTTGTGTGCGTATGTGTCCCTTTCACACCAGCTATTGGGGTAGGGTCCTGTAGAGGGAGAAAGAGAGAGGGAGCTACATATAGAGAGAGATGGTGCCGCATGCCAAGCTGATAGACAGGCAGACAACGTGACTGCTCCTTTAACACCAATTGCTTTTTAATGCATGCATGTCCTGGCACACAGAAGGAGAGAGAGAGACAAACGATGGGAATGAAAGGGGAGTCAAAGAGGGAGATAGCGCGTGAAGACTGGCAAAGCAAATATGTGTGTACGCAGGACGTTTAAAAAATTGATTGACATTTTTGGTGAGCACACACATTTCGTCTTATTTTATATGCAAAGCAGCAGCACACACACATACTTACACACACACACAGACACACTTACAGTATGGCCATGCATACATATGTCAATGTCGCGCTGACAGACAATAATGACGTTAAAATGCTCAACATTTTCCTGCCGCTATTTGGGTCGCTTCGTCATTTACTCGATGAAATACCCCGAAAAACAGAACCCCGAAAACTGTAATACAGAATTGCTAAAAAAAAGATGGCCTTTGAATGTCAATGTGTGTTCGATAAAGAGCCAAGGTCTATATATGAAAATGACATGAACAATAAACAGATTTTGCACTTCAGTTTTCTGAATTGCCCTTTTCTCGCTTTTCATTCATTTTATTTTTAAAATCTGGCTGACATTGATTACAGGTTTATCCGCCGAAATTAGAATTTTATAAAAAGATTAACCGAAATATAAAAATATACTAATAACCATATTTGATTGAGTTTTATTTGATTTGCAAAGTCAGTAACACTACAAATTTTAATCAGACCTTTTAGCATTTTTCTGTCGAGTTTTCTAAATCTGGATACTCCCAGGTTTTGGGTAAAGAAGGTCCATAGGTCAAGCGATACAAATAGCTGTGCAAAAATGTACAAAGATTTTTGGGCTTAGGATGCAAATTCGATAGATCTGCAATCGAAAGTAGAATAACATATTTGCAAATCATTAAATCAAATTAAATGAAACTATACCATTTTCTTCTAAGAATTTGGCCACATTCAATGCAACTTGAAAGGATAAATCATTGACTTCACGAATTGGGGGATACAAATTGCCAGACTCTAAATCTTCATCTGATGTATAGTTGGCCACAACTCGAGCCACATTAAGGAATACCTGAGGCGGCAGGTGACGAGCTCGCATACTCAGAGCACCAAGTGCGATGCCGGGAAAGACAAGACAGTTGTTGGCCTGGCCAGTTATGTGGCGTTTGCCATTGATAACAACTGGGGGGAACGGTGATCCAGAGCTGAAGATAACGCGACCCTATTGAAGAAATTAAATAAATACATAAATAATGATGTAAATAAAAAATTATAAAAACAATTAATAATCTTCAATAAAAGTAACAGAGTTGGGTATTATTCTCAAAATACAACTAGTAGTGAAATATACTAAAATATACCTAAGGCTATATGTATTATGTTATATATATTGATAAACAAAATATACCGAAGGTAATATTAGGTATTTTGATATAATATTACATTTTAAATATACCATAGAGTGGGGAACGGACAGACAGACAGACCCATATATGGACACGGCTATATCGGGTACAATAATATTAATATTCACCTCAGTGTGTTCAAATGCCTGCTCAGCTGTGCACTCGGCATTGGATGTGGGATTGGAGAGGGCAAAGATTACAGGGCGTTCATTGTATTCTGCCATCAGACGCAGCACTTGTTCATTGATCAGTCCTCTTGTGCCAGTGGCTGCTAAAAGTATGGCAGGCTTTAGTTTTTCCACAGCCATCGCTAGATCTTTTATTGGCTCCATTTGCTTTGCATAGCGACATGTCTCTTCATTCAGACCCTGCGATTCTGTGGTGAGGAGACCATGTTGCTCAAGAACGTAGATATTCTTGGGGGCCTCCTCTTCGCTGACTCCACGCGATATCAGCTCTTTACACAAAAGGTTCGCAATTCCAATGGCAGCGCTGCCTGCGCCAACAAAAAGAAACACTTGATCCTCCAGCTGATATTCCAGCAGTCGTTCGGCAGCCAAAAATCCAGCCAGACCCGTGGCAGCTGTGCCCTGAATATCATCATTGAAATAGCTGTACTTGTATTGATACTTCCGGAGGAACTTGTAAGCATTCGGTGTGGCAAAGTCCTCGAAATGTATAAAGGTGTCATCTCCAAAGCACGTCACAGCCGCCTGCATAAATTCCTCCACGAAATCATCGTATTCGGCGCCTCTGATTCTCTTAACACGAGCGCCCACATAATGTGGATCGTCGAGCAGCAACTGATTGTTGGTGCCCACGTCCAACGTGATTGGTAGAAGAATTTGCGGTGGTACGCCACCAAGTGCGGTGTAAAGAAATAGCTTGCCCAAGACAATGCCCATGCCATTAGCTGCCATGTCGCCAAGCCCAAGGATGCGTTCGCCATCTGTGACGCAAATGCCACGCACACTCTGCACGCGCCAATTCTTGAGCACATCGATAATGTGACCACGGTCATAGAGCGTCACATACATGCCCATGCCCATGCGATAGACCATGGAGAACAGATTGACAACGCTGCCAACCGTTGGCGTATACATAATGGGCAAAGCCAGCTCTGCATTCTCGCTGATGAATCGATAGAAGATGCGTTCGTGCAGCGATCGCAGTGACATCAGATACGTGTACTGACCGAGTGGATCTTTGCGCGACATAAAGTTGTTCTTGGCCACTTCGACGACCTCTTCCATGGATCGAAAATTACAGGGCATCAGACCGTGAACGCCCAGCAATTGGCGTTCCTTTAAAGTGAATGCGAGTCCCTGCCAAAGACATCGATTTAATACTTGCCGTGGAATACAAATTTACGCACCTTGTTCAAGCGGGAATTCATGATGACATCCGAGTTATTTCGCACTATTTCACTGTAGGGATCTGAGTGTGTGCAACGCCTCACATGATGGCAGATTCGCAGCCAATTACGCGGAGAGATGCGTGCAATCGAATTTACATTTATCCCTTTGAATGCCATATATAAAAATCAAATAGTAAAAATCATACAAAAATAAAAGACTTGGCTACACACGACTTTCAATTTACTTTGCATCAAGAACAAACTAAAAACGAAATCAAATATTTCAAGGCTAACTGCGTTGCTTCGTCGTCTTCTTTTCCCACTCGTCCGGCAACGGAACTGAGGGCAGCTCTGGATATTCCCAGACGGGCGGCAACGATGATTCGTAATCAGAATAGTATTGCTGCTGCTTGATGAAATCACAGATATCATCAGGCTTCGGAAACACATTGCTCAATCCCTTGTCGAAGAAATATTTCGCCACATTCACGGCAATGTCGAATGCCACATCGCAGGCTTCGACCGTAGTCGGAAAAAGTTTCTCTTCGCCCGGATAGTGTTTCTCCGCATAGTCGGCTAGCGTTTTAGCAGCAACCAGAAATACATCATCGGGTATTTTAAAAGGTCGCGTACACATCACGGCCAAGGCGACGCCGGGAAAAGCAAACGAATTATTTGCCTGCCCAGGAACAATGCGTTTGCCATTGAATACCACGGGCGGAAAGGGGGAGCCGGAACAAAACAGAGCACGACCCTGACAACGAGATGAAATATAGTGAAAAAGAAGATAAGAGGTATTTAATATGTGTGCTAACCTCGGTGAAGTTGTAGGCCTGCTCGGCGGTGCATTCAGCCTTGGTTGTTGGATTCGAAACTGCGAATATCGCTGGCCGTTCATTATGCTTCCCCATCGTGCGAAGTATCTTCTCTGTAAAGATGCCAGCCGAGCCTGTAGCACCCAGCAATATGGATGGCTTGAATTTCTCCACCATTTCCTCAAGGCTCTTTATCGGTGGCATATCCTTGCGGAATGGCTTCAAGTCTGGTATCATTTCTTTGGTTTCTTTGGTGACCAATCCAAACTGGTCGGAAATGTAGATATTCTTGTAGGCGTCCTTCTCACTGACATTGCGCTTCAGCAGCTCCTTAATGACCAGCTTTGCAATGCCTAGACATGCGCTGCCAGCGCCAACCATAAATATAACATGATCTTGCAGCGGCTTCTTTGAAATACGCTCCACGCCCAGGAATGCTGCCAGCCCAGTGGCAGCTGTACCTTGGATATCATCATTGAAATAGCAGTAGCAATCCTGATACTTATTGATGAACTTAAACGCATTCGGTGTCGCAAAGTCCTCGAAATGTATAAGTGTTTGTGGTCCCCAGACCTCGACCACTGCATCCATGAATTCCTGCACAATCTCCTCGTATTCGGGTCCCCTCAATCGCTCCTGACGTATGCCAATGTACAGCGGATCAGCGAGATGCGTCTGATTGTTGGTGCCCACATCCAGGACGGCGGGCATCAGGAATTGAGGTGGAATGCGGCCAAGGGCCGTGTACAAATCCATTTTGCCCACTGAGATGCCCATGCCATTGGCCCCCTGATCGCCCAAGCCGAGAATGCGTTCGCCATCCGTAATGCAGACGGCACGAATTTCTGTATGAGGCCAGTTCTTCAGCACATCGACAACGTGACCTTTGTCGTATCGCGTCACATACAGCCCAAGGGCGGTATAGTGCAAGAGGCTGAACTTGACACACGCTGTACCTACCGTGGGCGTGTATATGATGGGCATACACTCGTTCACTCTTTTGGAGAGAAACTCGTAGTAGAGACGTTCATGGCGTTGTCGTAGTGCCCGCAAGAATATGTAGCGATGCAGATCGGTAGTCTGGTTAGCGAAACTCTCAGAGACCGCATACAACTGCTGCTTCATTGTGCGATAGGCAGGCGGCAGAAGTCCACACAAACTTAAACGTTGGCGCTCCTCATAAGTGTAGGACATACCCTGTAAAAAGAAGCATGCTTAAAGTGGGTAACTTCTCCACAACATCAGCTCACCTTATTGTACTTCGGGTCCACAGATTTCCGATAATCACTTTTCGCAATCGTTGGCATCCAATGGGAGTATCGCACAGTGCTAGAATTTGGGTGCCTTTTGTGGCCCATCGACCAGCTGAAGTCGATTTAGTATTGAAAGCTATTAAAAGTCGCAATAAAACTCACCCGATGCCGTGACCTAATCCATGCAGCACTTGTCTCTGAGCCATACTCTAAATTTAATCTCTAAACAAAAAAAAAATACAACACAAAATATAGACTTTAAATAAGGTTGTCATCTGAATAGCTTCCTGTGATTTGTAGGAGAGATTGCATTGAAATTAGTTGGACAACAATTAATTCAATTGAGAGAGATTGTTAAACATGACTGTTCTCACAGTTACATTACAAATTGTAAAATTCGAAACAAGCAATAGAAATTTGCATAAGGGTCAACTAGCCAGTTGGCTAGCTGAGCCTGCTGACAATACTATTTAGATGCTTACTTATTATTCATTATGTATTATTATGCAAATCACTGGGCAACTCAATGTCTAAGGCTTTGCTCATTTTAATGAGCATGTTTTCTTTTTCTTTGCCCAAAGTTGTTGTCATGTCGTGCTGCCTTTTGGGAGGTGGCCTATTGTCAGTGGGAGCTCATTAGATGTCGTTTCATTTTGGGATGTTGACATCCACACAGCAAAGAGAGAGAGAGAGGAAAGAGAGAAGAAGTAAGAGATTGAGTTGATGTGAAACAAAGAATAAAGTGGAAAATGGGAACAACACAAAATTGACTCTTAGCGCTGCCATCAAAGGATTTGTGTTTTGAAATAAAAAGTTGCCTACTTTTCAGCGCATCAGCGCATTGCTTACTAATTGCGCCAAATTAGTTGACAACTTAATGTCGTAAAAATTTTAGCTAAATGCCTCAATCTTTCGTTAATGACATTGACAGTGGAGCCACGAAGCAGTCGACGTCGCCGTCGCCGTCGCCGTCGTCATCGTCCACATACATATAAGCATGTATTTTTGGAGGACGCGAGGCACGTGACGTTTCCTAGTACGTGACATTCTAACCGCATTTGTTGTCAAATCTGCAAGGCTCTATCGCCTGTTGTGTTTGTTTACCAAGTGTGTGTGTGCTTGAGTGTGTGCATTGTTCTCTCATATTAGAAGTATACATGACTTCTTTTGTCTGGGAGTCTGCGCCTGATGCCGCCCCATAAATTAGCTTTGTGTGCCTAAATTATAATAGTTTAATTAGTTTTTTGTACGCCTGACACACGCTGCTGCTGACAGTTTCATTAATAGATGCATGAACTTTAATTAACTCAAGTCAAAAAGTCAACCCACTGAATAACCTTTAAAAGCAACAAAATCTCTCGCTCTTGTATTCTACCGTGCGTATACGCAATATGCTTAATCTTTCTCTCTTATTTCTATTATTTACAGAACATGTCAGAGACTTTAGTTGTGGGCCGCTGCACTATAAAACCTTCTACATGGATGAGCGCAACAATGCGCTCTACGTTGGCGCCATGTAAGTATCCTTATCCTATAACCATATTCGAGCTAAGGAATAACCACGACATTGACTCTTTTTCGACCAAGTGTTAGATTTATAAGTAGACGAGGAAACTATGCAGACCAAGTTCTTGATGTTCTCGCATCTGTGTGCGCCTCACACCAAACTGTGATAATTACACGCTTCCGGTCTGACTGTGCGAATTTCCGGTTGCAGGCGTAGCAGCTATTTTTGCTGCTGCATATTTCATTTTCGGTCGAGAGTTTGTTGCCAACACTGTCGGCATACATAATTATGAATTAATGCGGTAGGGTAAGGGGCCAGAGGCTAGGGGTCGAGACAGGTCGGAGGGTTGAGAAAAGGAGAGAGAGAGAGAGAGAGAGAGAGAGCGAGAGCAAAGCCAGGTCAGACTAGTTCTCCAGCTCAATTTGACAATGGACGTCGTTTGCTCATTTGTCTGCCGCAAGCTTAACATGGCCGCATTTTAACAGTTGCGGTCTCTCGAGTCGCCTAACGAGGGACTTGCAAGGGGGGGTTCAAAAGCAGCCAAACAAAGTAACCAAAATTACCACTTGACTCGTGCGCCATTTTTCCAACGCAGCCACAGCACCGTCAGAGGGCGGCGGTCGTCGGAGCATCATCGTCAGTGAGTCCTTCGTCTCCTGCTGCTGCTGCTGCTGCTCTTGCTAGTCCCGAAATGAAGATTAATGGTTCAGAGTTGTTGAGGGCCAGCGACAGCGCCTAAAACTCTGCCGGAAACTACATAAAACACACTTTAGCACCGAGTTTTGTCGACGGCTTCCCCTTTTTCCCAGTTGAAACTTTGGAGTGGCCCTAAAAGTGCCACTGAAATTGCGGCTGCCGCTTAAAGTTCGCCAGCGCAATTGTGTCTGTGTGTGGCAATATTGCGACAGCGACATCGACATCGATATATCCATCAATCAATCAATCAGTCGCAAGCCTTGGTGGCCATTGCAAACGCAGCAAAACGTAGCGACGCCGCAGGTGCGGCAAAGCCTAAAAGTGTGCGACGTTTTGCGGCATGTGCAACGCAACCATTTTTCAAAAAAAAAATACTCACACAGCAGGCAGATAGATGAAACGGGAACCGTACGAAAAAGACAATTTCAATTGCTTAGTCGTTGGCGTTGGTTTTATAATGACAAACTGACAAACTGATGATGCCTTCTGCTCGATGTCTAATGTGTCTATCTGTGTCACGCCCTTGCTGCACAGCATTAACTTATCGTATGTCACGGCACGAGTTCGGGATTAGCTCAAGTGTCACTTGCATGTACTTATAAGATCCAAACGACAAAAAAAAAAAAAAAAATAAAATTAAAGAAAAAAACAAAGCGTAATTTATTTCCCATTATCTCTTGCAGGGATCGCATATTTCGCCTCAATCTGCGCAACATCAGTCAATCCATCTGTGAGGTAAGTGAAATGAAAGTGGAAGTGAGAACATTAAAGTGAAAGTCGTTGTGGAGATGGAATGTGGAATGTCAATTGATTGCAGGTGGAAAGGAAAATACGAAATAAATAGCGCATGTAAATGGACAAGATACACACAGAAGCTGACACTCTCAGCCACTTGAGTGTTGCTTGCCAGACAGCTAGACAAGGCAGGCAACCAAAGCAACCAAAGCAGCCAAGAAGGCAGGCAGGCAGGCAGGCAGTTGTTGACACACTCAGACACACACCTACATATGTTACACACACACACACTCTTACACACATATGCTGAACTTACCTGCAGGCTTTTCACCTGCGCAGACAGTAAAGTGGTTTTCCTGAGCGTCTCTACACGCTCCGCTTTCGGCTTCTGCCTGATGCTCTATGCACTTTGTGTCATCTCCGCATCTCTGCATGCTAACATTTGCTTGCAATGTGCTGCTTTTCAAGTGTTTTGCTCTCAATTCCATTTACTTATGCATTTCGAAATATTCTATTTATTTTAGAAATGTTTCATGAATCTGCGTCCATCATAAATAGCTGACATGCAAAGCTATTTCTCCTTGAACTACATTTTCAATAAGCTAGCAAACTCAGAATTGTTGAAAATATAAATAGAAGCAAAGTTTATTTTATTTATTTAAAGTGTAAATTATTTCTATTCCAAACTTTGTATATTTAATTAGGAAAATAACATATTTTAATAAACGGTTGCAGCTTTTTAATATATATTTCGAAATTATTCAAAAGTTCAGTTGTTTTTTTTTCTAATTACAATATTTGGTAATTTAAACGTGCAGTAGAATTTTCAAAGTAAGAAAAGTTTGCATGAAAAGGGGAAATATTTTTATTGGAAAGTTATCACATTGGCTTAGTCAATTCTTCTAGATTAGGAGGTCTCTCGAAAATTTGTAAGAAAAGTTCATATTATATTAAGTTTATTTGTAAATATTTTTATTGAAAAGTTGACACAATAACATAAATTAGAAAATAGAAAATTTTGTGCTCAACGATTTCAGCTTCTCAATAAGCAGTAATTATTCAAAGCTTGAACCATATCTTCTAAGTAAGAAAGTCTTGCAACAAATTCCTCTTTGCAAAAGTCATTAAAAGCCTTTCAGTGGTCTAGGGAATTTACGATATTCGGAACTGCAAGCCAAATCGCTGTCTAAAAATTTGGATTTTTCTTTGCAGCTGCACTTCCGTTGTGAACAAGAGAGTGAGAGAGAGAGAGAGATTGAAAGTTGGGTAGGCGGACAATTGAACTTTAATGATTTCGTCTTGAACTATCAATATCCGTTTCCGTTTCAAGTTCATTGCATTGGCATTGGCATTTCCCACTTGCCATTCTCATTTCGCATTTCGGATTCGCATTCGTATTCGCATTCGAATGGAGTAACCATTTGCTGCCGTTTGCCACATCTTTTGAGCCATCCTAGCGCCACTTTTGCCCCAGTTGCATCAAATGCTTTCAACAGCAATTATTTGTGCTCTCTCCCAAGCCCAAGCCCCAGAGATCCATCCGTTCAGTGCTCAGACTTTGGTCGAGCACAAATTGCGTTTCAAGTTGAATCTGAATCGAAGCACTTAGCCACAGCTCAGGGCTCCAAGTGCGAGTGGCGTCGCCTTAAAGTGCAAAGCGTGTCTAGTGAGGCGGGCAAACTGTCAACAGGACAGGATATTGTGTTCTGTCCTCCGCCTCATGGCCAGAGCGCAAAGTGTGTCATTTCTCAGATTTCTTCATATATATAAGTTAAGCTCTGCTTATTGATTTGCCGTGGAATGCACATGAACAAATGCTGAGACCAAGTACACACCAAAAAAAAAAGAGCACAAAAAATGAACATTTATCGCGAACGTGCGACAATGCCAAGTCGCTGCTAAAATTGCCAAAGTTTTCCTTTATATTTTCAATTTTTTTTGTGTTCTTGCTTCCGCGTTGGCGTTCAAAATTCAAGTGCAGGCGAAAATCGAATTAAATAAACAAATGCTCAACGTGAGTGAAATAACAACGGACAACAACAACGAGAACAAATAACAATAAATACAAAAAGCAGCAGCAGTGCCTCACCAGGCATCGACATCACACACACACATTCATTTACCCACACAACCACACGAGATGGGCGTCTTGATTGTACGTGTTTTGTGTGCTGGCACACACACACACACAAACATACTCAGACGCACACAGTCGCATCTACAAACAATCTTCAATTGTTGCTCTCTCGTTTTCGTTCTCCATTGTTGTTGTTTTGACTGTCGCGTCGCCTTCTTGATAAGCATGAAATTTTATCACGCTTTCAATAAACTTTTGGAATACTTGTTAAGCGTGTCGCATTCACCGAGCGACCCAAATTAAAGCGTATATAATATGTTAAAGTATTTTTAAAATACCTCTATTGTTTGACTTCGTACGCAACTTAAAGTTTGCTTTATTTCCTTGCAGCGCGATGTCTTAATACTGGAACCCACTGGCTCCGACATCCTCAACTGTGTGTCCAAGGGCAAGAGAGAGGTACGTTTTGTGTTATATTATATAAAAACACTGTCTAGATAACATATTGCATTTGAGCTCATGCACATATTCATATCCCTTGCAAAATTTAACAAAATAAATTGCAAGTATTGCAAATATTTGCGAGCATCTATTTTGGCCATCATCTCGTTACCTAAAACTTATGCATTTGCCTTCATTTTCCTTCGCCCCCCAAACACACCTACACACTATTATTTTGTTACTTTAACTATTGTTTTCACTATCGAATACACACAATATTGGGCACACATCAAGAAGGTCGAGTGCCGGAATCATATTCGTGTCATCCAGCCGATGAACTTCAATGGACATCGTCTTTACGTTTGCGGCACTAATGCGCACAACCCCAAGGATTATGTCATAAATGTGAGTAACCGATTTGACAAGTAGCATAATTATACAAGAATATATATGTATGTAAATAAGTCCTAGACTTTGTCAGCTAATTGTGTGCGTCACTCAAGGAGTTAATTTCGCTGGCAGCAATTCTACAGAAACTCAAAATTAAAGTCAACTAATGCGCTTTACTCACCCTTCTCTCCTTTCTTGTGTTCTTTCTTTCTTCTTTCTCTCGCAGGCCAACTTAACACATTTACCCAGATCCCAGTACGTGCCCGGCATTGGGTTGGGCATTGGCAAGTGTCCCTACGATCCTGCTGACAACTCAACCGCCGTCTATGTGGAAAACGGAAATCCCTTTGGTTTGCCTGCGCTGGTAAGTCCAAGTTGCGGCAAGTCTCGCAAGTCGTCGTCGCAATGCCGACGGAAGGAAAAATAAAAAGGGAAACAAAAAGAAAAGTGAAGAAAAAAGAAACGAAAAATGTCAATTGTAATAAAATTACAAAAGTAAAGTAAAGGCAAAAGATAAGGCAAAGGCAATGGCAATGGCAAAGGGCGAAAGGCGAAAACGAGTAGAAAGTAGGAAGTAGGCAAGGAGCAGCAGCAGCAGCGGCGCTTTGGGGCATGGGAACGTGGGGCATGTGGCAAGGGAGAAAAGCAAAGTTCTGGGAGGCCAAATGGCAAGAAATTTAAAAGAGTCGCAATAAAGCAGCTGAAATTAAATTAGAGTGAGGCACACATAGGGACTGAGAAGCTATGAAGTGAATCGGGTCTGAGGCACGTGCTTACACTTTACGCGTAATTGTGTGCGTGCCTGTGTGACTGTGTGAGTGCGCTCGCGTATGTGTTTGTGTGTGTGTGTGCTATGCCTTTCCTTTGCCTTGCAAAATCAAATTTCCCGAATATTTGGCGCTAATTTGCCTGCATTGCCAGCGATCCAACACAGAGACTAAGGTTAAATCCATTTGGCTTTTCTCTTTTTCTATTCCCCCGTTTTTTTAGTATGCTGGAACGAACGCCGAGTTTACTAAAGCTGATTCCGTGATATTCCGTTCGGATCTGTACAACTTTACAACCGGTCGTAAAGAGGCCAACTTCAAGCGCACCGTCAAATACGATTCCAAATTACTGGACAGTAAGTTTCGTTTACCATTTCATTAAATATTGTACAGAATTGATTTGAATTAGCATTCAGATCAACAAAAACAAAACACAATAATTTCCAATTAAAATCATAACATTCATTTCATATTTTCCGAATATGTTTATTGCCACAACACAACAATTTCATTCAACAAAAAAGTACTTCGGATTTAGTTCAACTAATTTCGTAATTTAAACAATTTATTGCAAGATCCAACATTCCACAAATAGAAATTATGTTCGCATCGAAAATTCAACCAATTCTCTTAACAAATATTTTTGGTTTTTATTGCAAACAAGTTCGCTGCTAACAAACCAAATAAATGCAATTCAAATGTGCAGTTAAAATTGATTGGAAGTCTACAATTCGAAGCACTCAAAAGCTTTTTTTGTTATATTTACTCAAATGAAAACAAAATTTGAAAATTTCTTTGTAATAAATACAAATAATATTTATTACTGCAAAATATTTTTTTAAAGAAATCAATATTTTATTAGATTGCATGATTTAAAGAACTATTACTTAAGTGAAGCTCATGATTTATTTCTTTATGTACCCGCTATTCATAGAGTAAAAGTAGCTGAAGTTAAAATACATTGATCCATATTTTAGTAATCATTACTATTATTTCGGTATTTTTATATTCTGTATAGTAGTATTAGTATTTTTGGTAGACTACTTTTGTATTGAAGTATCTATATTTTAGAATTTGTTGGTTTATTCATTTTGTATATTTAAGTAATGTATAGGTATTTTTAACTATTATTTTTTAAAGATATGTAATACCGATTTTAAATTGCTTGCTTTTAATTCAACCTGAATAGCGAGTATCTCACAGTCGATTACATTCAACGATAGCTCTCAAACGTATTTTAATATTTATTTAGCATATAAGTATACCTCTTTTTTAAATTCAATTCACTTCATAATTTATTTCTTCTTTTTATGTACATTTACTACTATACAAATAAATCTTTTAAATTATTTCGATAGTCACTTCAATATTTAATATAATTATATTCAATTCATAAATGTTTCATTATTCTATACTATTTCAGAACCTAATTTTGTGGGCTCCTTCGACATTGGCGACTTTGTGTACTTCTTCTTTCGTGAACACGCCGTGGAGTACATCAACTGTGGCAAGGCTGTCTATTCACGTGTGGCACGCGTGTGCAAAAATGATCGCGGTGGCAAGTACATGATCAGCCAGAACTGGGCGACGTATCTTAAGGCGCGGATGAACTGCAGCATATCGAGCGAATTTCCCTTCTATTTCAACGAAATCCAATCGGTCTATAAGATGCCCAACGACGATAGCAAATTCTATGCCACATTTACAACGAACACGAATGGACTGATTGGCTCCGCGGTCTGCAGTTACGATATAAGAGATATCAATGCGGCCTTCGAAGGTTAGTGTGGAGGGAAAGAAGCTTTAAATGTGTGGGAGGGAGTGAGTGTATGTGTGTGTGTGTGTGTCTCAGTGTGTGTCTCGGCAAGCGTAAGCACGAGATTTATTGCATTGGCAATAATTCTCTGTGGCGCCATTTTTACGAACGTGCATGTGGTAGCAGCTTTGTTTGACTTCTTCCAACGTTTCCCATTACGTTTCAGGCTGCAGCTGCCGGAAGAAATTACGCTCACAGGTGCTGCCAGCTGTGTGTGTGTGTTTACTGGTATCTATGCATGCTTGTGTGTGTCTGGGTGTGTGTCTGCCGTACACAGCAGCTTTGGCATTTTAGCGTTAAATGGCGCGAGTTGAATTGATGTGCCTCTGCCACTGCCTTTGCCACTGGGGAGGCTGCTGCTTCTGCTGCTGCTGGCAAGCTCGATGCTTGGCTGGCTTTAAATGCTTTAACATTTGCCACAAAATGGCGTGCTGCTCGGCCAAGGGTAGCAAACAGCAGGCAGCAGGCAGTAACGGTAACAAGATATGCGTGACAGGTGTTAACAACGCCCATACAGCCCTTTGTTGTTGCTGCTGCTGAGTTGCAACACGCAACTCACGACGCATGCAATTTGTAATGCAACGTCATATGCACACTAACAACAACTATGAAAAAAATAGAATTCTGCTGGCACTGCATAAAATCTGGCATGCAACATGGCAAACGCATGTCATAATTTAATCCAAACTACTCGCAAAACGAGCGGCAGTCTCACTGTCTCTCTCGCTCTCGCTCTCGCTCTCGAGCATGTGGCAAGTGCAAGCATGTACTTAAGTACGAATATATATTTCTATATGCTTGTTCTCTCTATTAACATGCAAAGTGCATGCTTTCAAATAGTAGTTGCAAATGCTCAAGTTTTGTATATGTCAGCACAGCACAACTACACACAGCTTGCATTCAAGCAAAACGCGACATCTACAGATGTGAAATTCATTTCCGTTGCAATTTCACTCGAATTCAATTTGTGCTGAAGATTAATCAGTTGTGTGTGGTATGACATGCTTGTAGAAAGATTGCGAATGGATTAAAGTGACATTCAAATCTACCAGCATACATATCCGACTTCGTATTCGTATTCGTATGCATGAATTTATTTAACATAGGCGACAGCTGCCAAAATCAAGTAGCGCCAATCACACAACTGTGCAACTGAATGTGCTGGCACATTGTTGAAAAGTTCATTAACACCATAAAATTGTGTGTATGGAGCACTGCCAAGACTAAGATACAGACAGACAGACGGACAGACAGACGAATCACAGACTGATGGCGTCACAGCGAGAGCAGTGAAAAAATCTGGCATACACTTAAAATTCATTATGCAATGTTTTGCGGGCATGTTGTAACTCCCAACGCGATGTGTGAGAAAAAAAATGCTCCAGAGCCAGAGCAATTAATTATGAAAAACAAATGATTATGCAGCAAACACTTTAAGTACTTGGCACCAAACCGAACTCTCTCTCTCTCTCTCTCTCTCTCTGCTCTCTTTGTGTAATTAGTAGTTCGAATTGCATGGTGTTTTTGTTTTTGGTCAGACGCTGTCTGGCGTGGCCACAAATCAGCGCCAAGAGCTCGACAATTTATCATTTACCACACAGCTCGCTGACACACATAAATTTAACGTAGCATACTTTTCTGGGCTGCACTTTTATGCACTACATAAAATACAACTCACACTCTGTTTCTCTTTTTTTCTGTTCTGTGTTCTGCGTAGGCAAGTTCAAGGAACAGGCGACATCGAATAGCGCTTGGCTGCCCGTGCTGAACTCTAAAGTGCCGGAACCACGTCCGGGGACATGCCACAACGACACCGCAACACTGCCGGACTCGGTGTTGAATTTCATACGCAAACATCCGCTAATGGACAAGGCGGTCGATCATGAATTTGGCAATCCGGTATTCTACAAACGAGACGTAATCCTCACCCGCCTTGTGGTCGACAAGTAAGTAAAATGTGTAAATGTATTCATTAGCGAGCTGCAGTTCTCTCCGTTTGCTGCTGGCAACAAGCCACGTATCTATCTCTGGCTCTGTGTCTATGTGTGTTTGTGTGTGTGATTCGCTTGTTGACATTTGCCAAGTTTATACAGAGTGCAGTCCTTGCGTTAGCCACAGCCACACAGGACAGAACCCAATGCTGACATCTGGGAGCACTCGCTCACTGACAGCACAAATGTCGCTCCGGATTCTCCAACTGCTGCTGTTGCTGTTGCTTGTTTTTGTTGCTGGCTGTTGCTGTTACTGTGTGCAGCATAACGACTTGTAAAATAACTTGGCCGGAACTTATGAGCTATGCGCCGCAGGATATGCTTTTAGTTAAACGTTTTGTTTTCCAACAGAGGACGCACAAACTTGCTCGCAGCTCGCGTGCATTTGAGATTTGTTGTGCCAGCAAAAGAACAAAAAAAAAAAGAAAGAATTTTACTGACTCTCTGCCATATTTATTACGCCTTGTCCTTATGCTTTCCTTCTGTCTCCTTTTCTCCCTCAGAATACGCATCGACAAGCTGAACCAGGAGTTCCTCGTGTACTTTGTGGCCACGAGTCATGGCCAAATCTACAAGATTGTGCAGTTCATGCACTACGGCCAACGACACTCCAATCTGGTGGACATCTTTGAGGCTTCGCCACGCAACGAGCCAATTCGTGAACTGACACTGAGTCAGAAGACGGGCTCACTTTACCTGGCCACCGATCATCAGGTGAAGCAAATCGATCTGGCCATGTGTGCGCGTCGCTACGACAGCTGTTTCCGCTGCGTGGCGGATCCGTATTGTGGCTGGGACAAGGAGGTGAATGCCTGTCGGCCGTATCAACTGGGACTGTTGCAGGATGTGGCCAACGAGACGTCAGGCATCTGCGATACAAGCGTGTTGCGCAAACGTGTCACCTCCTCCTATGGCCAGACTCTGCATCTGTCGTGCTTCGTCAAAATGCCCGATGTTCTGCGTAAGAAGCAGACGCGCTGGTATCATCATTCCACCGAGAAGGGACGGTAAGTAATTCAATATATATATAACTGAGGCTAAAAGTGTCTTGAAGTAAGCGCGTCTGCACATATTAGGCAGACTCCTTGGAGACGCAGCTGTCTTTAAGAGTCCGAGAGAGAGCGCTGAATGAAAATTGAAAGCAAATAATGAAATCGGAAGTGTAAGCGAAACTTTTGGTTCTGGCGTTGCCAATGCTGCGGTAAATTGACACTTTAAAATGCTGTTGAAATCTGCTTTTTGGTGTTTACGCACCAGGACAACAACTGAACAGTGTAGAGTCAGAGTAGGAGTAGAAGCAGGAGTAATAGTCTGTCTGTAATGGAAAAAGTTTCAGCTGTTTAGCTGTTCAGCTGGCGCTGCCAAAGTTTCACACACTTTATATTGATTTTTATTGTTGCGTTTCCAATGAGCGAGTGAACGAGCGAGAGACACTTTTCCACTCGTACTACGAAAAATGGAAAAGCAACTCAAAATAGAAATGCGACTCATAGAAAATCTGCTTATCTTGCCTTTTCGGTCTGTCTCATTTCGTTTCATTCTGTCGTCTGGCAGCTACGAGGTGCGCTACACGCCCACCAAATACATCGAGACCAACGAGGGCGGCCTTGTCTTGTTGGCTGTGAACGAGGGCGATGGCGGACGTTACGATAGCTACTTGGATGGCACCCTGCTGTGCAGCTATGGCGTTACTGTGGATGCTCACAGGTGAGTCTACGCGGCAATTAAATTTACCGCTTGGGGCGTCAAAATATCCATTGTGCAATTAGAAAGTTGGCGCGCATTTGTTGAAAACTTTCAACTTTCGACATTCGTCGTTCGACTTTTGCATGTTTCTCTGCTGCTGCTGCTGCTAATGCTGCTGCTGATAACTTATTGTGCCACTCTGCTCTTATATTTCTTTTCAATACAGATGTTCGCCGCCATCGCAGAAACAGGACTACCAGAAGATCTATTCGCATTGGTGCAACGAGTTCGAGAAATACAAATCAGCCATGAAGCAATGGCAAGCCAAGCAGGAGGTAAGTGAAACGGTTTTCAATTAAATATACATTTAACAACTGACACAGCTGTTAAGCGAGAATAAAAGGGGAGCAGAGCAGCTGCCTTTAATTGCTCGCCGTTAATTGTTTTAATTAATTTTTCATGCAAATCGCTGATGCTGTGTGCCTAATTTCCATGTTATTTTACTCGAGTCGAGTCGCTTGCAATTAACGAAATTATTTTAGGTTTTCTGATTTTTCCACCTGCGCTACCTGAGATTTGAGTCTAATTAAATTTGCGACTCTTGTTGCTTTTTTTTTTGTACATTGCAGCAATGCGGCCTGAAGGACAAGACGGCGCCAACCAGCAGCAATGGCAAACATGTCAACGATGTGTTCAGCAACGACGCCTTGGTCTGACCCAGAAGTAAGTATACGACTCGTAAGCCAAGCGCATATAGATTTCAGTTTATGTTTTATGTTCGACCCACCCCCGGTACACAGAATCCGAATAAAATGAAATTAACAAACTGCCTTTGCCTTTGCCCTCTTCTGCCTTTTCCCCCCACAAAAAAAAAATGAAATAAAATAAATTCATGCTGCCCACGCTCAGAGTACTTGTTCAGCTCTGAGGCCTTGTCGGCGGGTGTTCGTCCCACTTTCGGCCACCAATTGTACATTTTCACCTTGGTTATTGTGCTTGCCACGTGTACTACTAGTTTCTAAAGTCTCTAGTTAAAGTAAGTTGTTGTATAAATGTGCATACAAAACCTCTTCCTCGACAGATTTTTAATTTATTATTTTTGCGTGTTCCTCTCTCAACTATTTGCAGCCGACGAGATCATTGATGACCAGGTGATAACTGATTAAGTAGCACCCAGAGAGCAGTGACAAGAGCCGAGCAACCAACTACAAAGACTGAAATTTTTAAGCTTTTGAAAGACAATATTTCAATATGTTTTCAATATGTTTGCTTCATTTACAAAAAAAAAAAGGAAAGGTACTCGTACTCGTATATAGAAATTGTTTAGTGCTCCTTTGTTTGGCATTCGAATGTAATCTTATTATCTAAGCAACAAACCATCAACAACAACAAATACACACACACAACTAGCTAAACAAGTGTTAAGTAAACGTTTAAAAGTTACTAACAAAAGGATCCTGCCATAATGAAAATGGAAAATACGGTTTTACATACATAGAACAGAGTCTCTATTTCTAATTCTATTTCTATTTGCGATAACTCTTCGGAAAGTATCACGAAATTATTGCTAAGACTAACTTAACAAAAATGAAAACGAAAACGAAAATGAAAATGAATATGAATATGAATGAAAGAAAAACCACCTACATGACATAATACTCGTACATAGACGAAGCTGAACAGGACTTCAAGGAGCTGCAACGACAGCAATCGAATGAAATAGAAATATTCAACGAATTTTTGCCTTTATTTTTTGTGTATATTACGTAATGCATTTGGATTTCTATTTCTATTTCCGTTTCCTGTTCCGTTCGTGTTTCTGTTCTGTTTCTCATTTCTGTTTCTGTTTCGATTGTGGAAACAACTTTTGGCAAATCAAATACAAAGATTGTGTCGCTTGGCCATGGGAAAGATCTTAAACGAATTTGTATATTAACTAGCAATATTTGTTTAATAATTCTAGCATTAGTTATATAATACTTAATATTAAAATACAATATAGTATGTATTAATAAGTAGTACTTACTCAATAACAACAACTGGCTCTGGCCTCTGGCGTACATTGTATTTTATGGAACCAAAATTTCAAGATATTGCCAACATTTTGAACACGCACAGCCCAACTTTGGTCTCTAAGGTTAAGGTTAAGTATTGTACATAATGATATGCTTTAGTTATAATCGATTAAATGCATTTACAGCCACTAAGGATATATGTTTTATGAATGAATCCAATAAAAATTAGAATAGTCTTGGCTTTTGTTTTAGTCTGAGCAAGAAAATAAATTGAATATTTTGTGTACGCTGGAAACTTCGGTTCGGGATTGTTTTTACATTGTATATTTACGCATTTTATTTTCAACAAGTTTTTTGGCTAAACAAGAACACGCTAACGGCAATATTTGGCCGTCCTTGTATAGATTGGCGCGTTAGCCTGATGTTTACTATAAGCAATATATGCATACATATACACACATACATACATACACAGACACACATAGTTACTGCATTGAGACCAACCTGCTCATCTACATAGACACATATAGAATATATAATATTTAAGTATAGCGTATTTATTATTAATCTTAGATCTAAGTAAGTTGGTGTGGCAAATACAGTTTAATAATGTCTAACAAAGTTTGGATGCTGTCTGTCGTGGGTCTATCTGAGAGATAGATGTGGAGAGAGCGAGACAGCTTCTGAAGCCATAGAGATACATCAGATAACTGCCAGATAAATGCCCCTATTTCTCCTCCCCATTAAATAGATCAATATGCGATAAACTTAAAACTTATCTAACTATCAACAATATTGAAATGCAAAACACATGGAAAACTAAACGCTTCTCTGATCGGAAGGCCATTGAAGGTCGTCTTTCAAACGAAGATAAGAAATGAAAAGAAAAGCCCATAGGTACATTATTCGATGGTATTGTAGGTATATATGCGTAATTTAATAAATAATATTTTTCTAAAGGTTTTCTCAGACAAAAAAACGAAATAAAAAACAAAAAGAAAATAAAACTAAACAAAACAATTTTAATGTTTCCATCTAAAAGTTATCCACACACAACAACTTTTAGCTTAGTTCTTAGTAATATCCATTGTAAATGAATAAAAAGTGAAAAATACTCTTATTGTATTTTTGTCAGCTACTAATGCTCTGAGCTTCTAACTTGATACACAAACAAGTTTCTTTTGCTTTTTGTAGGCACAATTTGATTTAAGGTTTATTGTAAATAATTTAAAGATTATGTGAAATGTTTTGTATGACAATCACATGATGTTGAGCAAATGAAAATATATTGTATTATGACCCGTATAAATGAAGCAAATTGCAATGTCAGTAATTAATGAATTCAGAATGCAAATAAACGCAAACAAAAAAAAAAAAAAAACAAAAGTAATGAATTACAAATTTAATATAAACACAATACATATATATATATATATAAATAGTTATATATATACATACTTTATATAGTTAAAATAGCATAATAACGAAAGAACAAAAGAGAATCCTTGTAAAAAATACAAATTAATCGCAAAGTTTTACAAAGTATCCAAACAATAAACATAATTCGCGCTTGAAATACATTTGCATACGTGTATGTCTGTATACAGTTTTCTGTCTATGATAAACTACATTGAATATTTAAAGAATTATCAAAGCGAAACAAAAGAGAAAAACATAAAAAAATACGCAAAAAAAAAAAAACAAAATACAAAAAAGTTATAAAACACAGCTGCCCAGAGGAACGTATCATGAGCTATCTTAATATTTCGAAAACAACAAATAATAATAATAAAATGATAAATAATGAAAACATACAATTAAACAAAGAACTTAGCTGTAAACATAAAAGAAAATGCAGTAAATAAATGTGATAAGATTCTTTAATAGAAAATTCTTGTTTTACTTTCGCTGAAGAGGAAAGAAACTAATATTAGTCGAACGTGTAAATTTATATATTTTTTATGCGGTCGCGAGTTTAAACTTTGTGGTAACTCGAAGAAGCATCAGTTGTGCACAGTTTCAGGGGCTTAAGTCTAAGAAACGTTCAACATTCGCAGCTGGTGTTGGGGCAGCTAAGGGTTGAAAGTATAGGTAAGTAGAATTCCGTGTGTAGGTGCGCACTCGTATTTATATATGAAATTAATAGAGGTATAATTCAGGATTTAAGTTGAGAAATGTTTATTTCTACGATACACGCGACTAGTATATATTAAATTCAAAGCGATTCAAGGTGAAATTCTTGGCACAAATGTTTCCATTTTACGATTCGACTTTTAGCAGAAAAGTCAATGATATACATAAAATACATTTCCCTTATTTATTTTCAATTAAATGTGGGCAACTTCCATAGGTAAACCACAATAAAAAGAATCGAATTGACTTGAGTTCTGCTGAGTACATTTCATTTGTCGCACTGATAAATGAAATAAAACGCAGACGAAGGAGCGTACACAGAAAAACTATGGCCCCCTTGTGAAGTACCTGTCAATGGCAGAAATATACACCACGACACAAACACACACACACGGTCACACACGTGCACATGCACACACACACTTGGATCGCATGTATGCAATTTAATTTGGCTGCCTTTTTGTTTGCGGCTTTGTTTTATGCAATTTTCTGGTGGTTCTTTCAATTTATTATACAATCCAACTGCAATTGGGTTTGCTGTTTTTAATAGTTTCACAACTCGCACACCAACCGCAGGTCAATAACACACACACAAACACACACACATTTGTTTGGTTGACAGGGGGGGAAATTGCATGCAGCTAATTGGCCACAGGCTGTGACTAGACTCGAGTTGCGATGGAGGCACATTGAAATTACTAGGTCTGTCTGCAACTGCTGCAAGATGTGGCATGCCCCACAATTAGTCACATTGCAACAAGCAAAGACAGATACTGTATGCAATTACAGGGCAACCTATTTAATAATTCAATCGATAAATACACCGCGTAGGCTATATCTTTTTTCTTATAGTACACGAACGTTTCGTAGGTGTGGCTTATATATGCAATAGGTATCGGGCAACACCTTGTTGTAGCACAGATCGTAGACCTTGCTCTCTATGCTTTAAAGTGTCGCCGGATCTCGGCAATAGGCAAAAAAGGTCAAAAATAAAATGCAAGACATAAAATTGAAATCAGAATCAGAAATTCAAAGATTGCAATCCAATCGATTGGATGAAATTTGTTTTGATCCCAATCAGTCAGTCTCTGCTTTAGTAAGGACAATGAATTAGTTATATAAATAATATTCAATCATCTAATTGGCATTACGACATTGTACGTATTTTGCTATCCCTAATGTTCACAATGATTTTTAGTTAAGAGTATGAACAACCCCACTTTATTGCACTATTAAATTACTATAAAATTTTTATAAAATTTGTCGATGACACGCAACGATTTTTATTTTGTTTTTAAATCTTAATACCTAATTTCAAGAATTGTAGATTTCTTATACCTTTTCCTTATAGTAATCGAACGACTCGTTGGTGCCAATCTGTGGATCGTACATGCAATAGGTATCGGGTAACACTTTGTTATAGCCCAGATCGTACACCTTACTCTGTATGTAGTGCATGGAATTCTCCGGCTCTGGCCAGAGTGTGGCCAGACCTCGTCGATATGCAAAGCTTAACACAGCGTCTGCGATTCGCAAGTTGATGGATCTCAGTTTCCGATGCGGAGCATAGACATCCCGCTTGACTAGATCCGTTGGCCAAACGAGGCTGGCTAAACGTTCAGCTGCCACTAGGAATGTCTCATCTGGCACTGCGGTCATCCCCGAGAGCATTACACCCAAAGTTAGGCCAGATATAATGTAATCGCTGCTACAGCAGCCCGGCTGATACACTTTGTTGGCATACTTTATCGATGGCAGCGAAATGCCTGAAATGTAAATGCATCGACCTTTGGTGTATGTATAGGCATCCTCTGCTGTACACTCCATCACCTCCAGGGGCCGTGACATGGCGAATATAATCGGCTGTTGAGCACTACGTTCCATGGCTCTCAGCACATCTTTGGTGAAAGCTTTTTCGCCCAGTCCGAAGCCAATTAAAATGTTCGGCTTGACAGCATCAATGGACTCGACGAGTCCCTCAACCGGCTCATGCACATGCTGAAACTCCTCCATTCGTTCGGACACCTTCCAAGAAGTGCGGTTAAACACTACCAATCCCTTGCCATCATAGAACCAAATGCCTGACTTCGCTGCACTCTCATTCAGTCCCGATCTTTTAAATAAGCCACACACATGCGCGCCATGCCAATGCAGAAGCTTGAGTCGCCATGGAAGAGCAGCACGTTGTCTTTGAACTGCAACTTAGTAATCTGTAGTGCTCCCAATATACCCGCTAGTCCACAAGCTCCCATATACTGCAGATCGATGTCCACGATGCACTGCTGCTTGCGATACAACGACAGCTGCTTGATGGCCTCCGAGGAGCCAAAGTCCTTGGTCTGTATGATGGCACGCGAGCCAAATAGACGTATCACAGCATGTGTGAACTCCTCGAAGAACTCATCGAACTCCGCTGTCGAGATACGTTTTTGTCGAATGCCACAATATTGAGGATTCTGCAAGACCTGCTCATTGTCCGTGCCCACATCCAGTGTGACGGGCAGACAGCAATCGGGTTCAATGCCGCCGTGCACGACATTCGAGTACTTTTTGTAGACAATCACTGGAGTACCATTTACACCTTGATCGCCATAACTGAGCACCGACTTGCCATTGCTCACAATAAGACAACGAACGTACTCGGCATATGGCCAATTGCAGAGCACATCGTAGATATGTCCGCGATCCTTGATGGTGATAAACATTCCGCGAAATACAGTGTAGAATATACCAAACTGTTTTACCAAATATCCAGTGGTAGCGCTTACAAAGACCTTCATATACTCATCGGGATTACTCATCAAAAAGCTGTAGAACAACGTTCGATTGCGTGCCTCAAGATCCGTGAGGAATATGTATTTAGCCATTTGGGAAGTTAACGTGGCAAAGTATTTTTGATGTGCTATCACCTGCTGTTCCATGGTCAACACAGCATACGGCAACAAGCCATGAATGTTGAGCAGTTGACGCTCTCGATGACTGAAAGACAAGCCCTTGCTGTACCTTCGATAACGCATACATTTCTTCCCGCTCATTAGCGACGGAGACAGCGTTAAATCTGTGTGCCAAAAGTTATCCGTATCCCGTGGTAAGCCTTCAATCTTGATAAGATTGTCCTTCTCGCTAACGCACTGAGTCACGGGTTTTTGTTTGTTCTGCATTTCGTTTACGTATTATATTAATTGAGTGTGTGAATACTATAAATAAAAGCCTGCTTCTGAATTGTACAAAATACCAGGTCGAATTTTTCCGTTGATTCAGTGAATGCTAAAAGACAATAGTAAAAATCCAAAGTTTAAAGCAAATGCATTTACTTTAAACAAGAGAAACTTGCAATGGGCAAGCAAGCAGTTAAAAGTAAAAGTTTGCAAGATTGTTTTGCTCCTAATAATTTTGAACAAAGAGTTAGTTATATAGATACTATACGTGGTCTAATCAGCTATCTGCTCTTACAACGCTCAAAATAACGTTTTTCAGAGTATGTTTTTCAAAACCCCGCCTCATACATAGAACGATGATTGCTTATCGAAGGCACGTAGAAACTTTAGACATTTTCAAACAAGTATGAAAGCTACAGTCGAGTGTGAGATACCAGCTATCTATTTTGAATAAAAGCAATATATTTTGCGGTATTATTCTCAAAATTTACCAAAATTCGCAGCTCTAGCTTTAAAATAGTGCTTGTTTTTCGATTTTTTTTGCTTTGCGGGGGCGAAAGTGGGCGTGGCAAAATTTGAAACAAACTTGATCTGCGTGCAAACATAACAAATGCTGTCAAATGCTGTTATAGCTCTATCTCTCGTAGTCTCTGAGATCTAGGTGTCCATACGGACAGACGGACAGACACACATAGACGGACATGGCTATATCGTCTCGGCTGTTGACGCTGATCAAGAATATATATACTTTATAGGGTCGGAGATGCCTCCTTTTACCTGTTACATAACTTTCCTGTCGGCACAAAGTTATAATATCCTTCTACCCTATGGGTAGCGGGTATAAAAATTTTAATACATCTTTAAGGATTTTGTCAATTTATCTAGAATCAGTTTAAAAACGACTTCATCAAAATAAAAATGTTTATATCGACATGCGAAACCGTTGGTCAAGTCCTTTTTCCATATATCTAGTATGTGTACAGCTTGTGTCTTGGTGCACTCTGGTCGCATTTAATTTGCTCTCATTAGCATTTCGAGGAAGAGAAAGGTTCTTAGCATTATGTAAATGTATCTAGTGCACTTTGTGGCGACCTCAGACCCAAAACCGACACCTTCAAACATCCTCGCGGAATCCTTGCGCTCAACTTTGCTCGACACGAACTTCTCGAAATTTGATGCAAAATATCAACAGAGACACGGCCAAGACAGACAGCAAAGAGACTCGCAGACACCCAACTCGCACACCTTTTATGCTAAATATTCCGCCAAAAAGGTGTGGGAGATGCCAAGAGGATAAAGAGCGGAGAGCGAGAGAATAAGGTGGCTCTGAACAACAGCCATTTGTGGCAAGCAGAAGTGCACTTGGGCAGCGGCCTTAAGTGAAATGGCAACATCGTTATTCGAGTATTTCGTCCAAAAGACTAAAGTCCTGGCAACGGCATTAAAAAACATCCACCCAACCGCCCAACCAGGCTGCCCTATAAGCGGCTTAATTCCGCCGGGGAGATGGCTACGAAATTCGGGGAATGACTGTTGGTTAACATTAATTTTTAAAAAATTCCACAAAAGTTTTTGAGGCAGTCAAGCGACTGCAAACAAATGCCGCAACTAATTTGCAAATAGATCGGAATGAATGAATATTCGTATTCAAAGCGAAAATTCATAAAGAAAATGGATGTGTGAATACAAAATAATACCCAGAGAAGGCCCCACTCACAATATCCAATTAAATGGGCGAGGTGTGAGCTGGAATGCGTCAAATTCTCATAATGAAATCAATTTTCAATCAATCGCCGGGGGACATCGGCAACAGTCAAAACTCAAACTTCTCATGTGCTGCGCCCGGACATCAAAAGCGATGGCAACAAAGTAACCAAACTGACCAAAATGTCCAATTGCCTGTCGATGTGTGTGTGAGTATGTGTCTGTGCATGTGTGTGTTTTACATGTATGTGTGTGTGTGTACGCTTTATTTCCGAGAGAACGAAGAGGGCTTAACGGCAATTCTTTTTTTGGTTGCGCTTTGTTTTGTCAGGCTGCAGGAGATGGAGTTGGCAGCTGTTGGGACGGCAGTTGGGGCAGTGGCACATTTGCACTTTTTTGGACATTAAAGGCAACACCATTTGCAGTTTTTTCATCGTCTACGGAAGTGCTGCAAATTGAATTTCTGCCACGGGACATATTAAGTGATCGAACTTCGCTTCGCACTGCCTACGGCTTTGGCGTTTTAACATAAAAATTTATGCGCTAGGTGCAAGGCGAACGACCAAAAGGAGAGCAAAAGGTAAAGACCATAAGGGGACACCAATTCCAATACAATATCGACAATGTATATGTGTTTGGCTGTTTTCCTTTGAGTTGCATCTGGGCACAAAAAATGTTTATGCGACGTTTATACAGCGCAATTTGAATATTTTATGGAGCAAAGTCGATTTCGGACAGCAGAGAATGGGACCAGAGCAGACTCGGCACGTGCACTAAAAACTTTTGCATATGGAAATTGATTTCCTTTGGTGTCATGCCTTACTTATGCATGCCAATATCTATATATACCATATATATCCCTGTGTGTGTGAGAGGCGAGGATGGGATCCAGTTTGGCATTGGTCATTTGCTGGCCAACTATTTTGACAGTTGTCAAGAGCATAAAAACAAAAGCAATTCGCACCTCTTCCGATAACAAAATGGTTTTCATACATTTTTTGAAATATGCTCAAACTAAGCAATTTATATGCTGAACGTGACGCACACAATCGTTATCAATATTACACATGCGACACTTGGTACAAATTGAAGGAAACTTACCCGACATTTCTCTCTCGCCCAAGTTCTCTTTTTATTTAGCAGTTTAATTTGTGAACCAAATGTATATTTATTTCTAAGCTCGGAAAATTAAGAAGAGCAGAAGAATGCCTGAATAAATAATAATTAAGTTTAGCAAGTATGCATTTAACTTTCCTTTATATGTCAGTCTAAATATTGTAATATAGACGTTTTTCTAAGCGAGCATAGTTTACCATATTTTAGGTACATTTCTATCTTTGTCTTTTTCTTTTGCTCTTATTGTACATTTTTAATTAAGTTTTTAAAACACATACAAAGCTAATTCCAAGTCTTATTTATATTTATATTATATCATTCTTATATCATATTTATAATTTCATTTACTTAAGACAAGTATAACAGTAGCTGAAAAGAGAATATAAAATGTATGCATTTAACTTTGTTGTATATTTCAGCCATAAATCTAAAATGTCAGAGGTATCTTTTAATCGAACTTGTATGTGTTATTTCTGTCTTTATCTTTTTCTTTTTCAATGTTTTTAATAAAATATTGAAAACTAAAATATTTAGACCTTCTTCCTTGATCGACAAGATAATACAGTTTTAGTAAATATAATGCTTTTAGTTTATCTGTTTTTGTTTTGTTAAATATTCAGAAATTGGAAACCAAAAATATCCCAGCTTACCCAAGCTTCTATTTGTATAGAAGTTTTTCATAAAGTGTCAACCATTTGTTATTTGTTTTGCGCACTGTTTTTAAATATTGAATTGAAAACTGCTTCACAAAGGGTACTCGATGCAATGCTGGGTTAGTTGCATAAAAAGTGTCTGCTCTGATCACACACATACATATATGTTATATGCATATAGAATATATAAATTGCCGCCACAAAAGCGACCAAAAGCGCATTGCAGCAGTTTATTAAATTATATATCGGATGCAGAAGGGGTCTCAAGCGGGACTGAAGTGGGAGTTAAGTTTATCCAATGCCAAATGCCCAGTGGTGCCGTATTGCATTTTGTCAGTTTTTTAGCGAATATTTCAAACATTCACTCTGCATATAGAGTTTATCCACAGTCCGCTGGGCATTTAATGAAATGTCGCAGTTTTACATTTTTTTTGTTTAAATTGGCATTAACGATTTGATAATTTACGATGCAAATTGTAAGTTGCAAATGCCACATTTCGCATAGCAAATGCCTGTGACAGAAATTTGAAACATGATTAACTGGCAGAGAGCAATGCATCGAATCGATGAGAAACTCAAATAAATGTCACACGAGCGCTGTAGTTTTTTGCTTCAACTCGTTCAAAGCAAAAAGTCTTAAATAAAAAATGTATAAGCTTAATAAAAGCGCTGCAGCACCAACAGAAAATAGGGGTGGGGGCACGTGGCAGGGGCAGGGACAGGAGGCAACTGAGGACGCGGTTCGCAAAAGTCGCACGACTTTTCTTCTTTCTTTCTGCTGTTGCTTTTCTTGTTGTTGTCGATTGCTTTTGGCTTTTTCGACAGGCAGCCGCGGCTTCACATTGGCGGGCTTGTTGTGCCACACACATGCCACATACGCACACACACAAACATATACATATGTACGTAGATAGAAGGCAGCATATAGGACAAACTTTCAAATCAACAGCTACGTGCGTCAAAGCCAAAAAGCGCCAACTTTATATCGTTGCCGCTGTCGTTGCTTTTACTTTGCAACTTCAAAAGACTTTTAGCTTATATTTCGTACGTCTTTGCTAGCATTTTGTTATTTATTTTCCGTTTTTATTTCCCCACATTCAAGTTCTTCTCTCTCTTTTTTTAAACTTTCAACTTGGCAGCATGCAGGGCACGCTTATGTTTTGCCCATTCAACTGAAAGCCGAGCAAAGAGAGAGAGAGAGAGAGATAGAGCGAGGTCTTTTGTCGAATTGAACAACTAAATATTTAATTTGTTTATAGAGCAAGCGGAAACTTTGCAATGCCGAATTATTGGGGCAATAATCCAAATAAAATCACAATAAATATTAAGTTGAAGCAGCAGCAACAGAAATAGCGTAATTAACTTGTTGCACGCGTTTCAGAAGGCAATCTAATCGCATGTATCCGGCAAATAATTCTGTGCCATAAATATGGCAGACCAAACTGGCCAACAGTTCGTACTTATTTGTGGCAAATTAAAGAAAGCATAAACACGAAATCAGCACATGCAAGCAATAGAGCTATGTGTGAGTGCCAAACAGCCGTTCTGTCCGCCTTTTCAAATCCGCACATAAAAATTGTTAACGGAAGCGAAAATTAATTAAAGCCACGGACAAGGGCAAAGCACGCGCTGGCACGCAACTCAACGCTGACCAAAAGAGGGACAGAGAGAACAGAACGAGGAAGCATAATTCCTCCAACTGGAGGAGGCCAGATGAGGAGGCTGCGCTACGCTGCAAAATCAAAATATGTTCACCCCGCGGACGTTACGCGCTTTTAGACGTGCTCAAATATTTGCCAAACGTGTCAAAAGCGTAGCAAACTTTGCGCTTCAAAGCATCAACCAGTCTGCATCCCCTTCCCCCTCGGCTAACTAGCACATTTTGATTGAACATTGTGCGGGTGTGCAGGTGCCGCAGATGAAGAGAAGGAAGAGAAAGGGGCAGAAATACCAAAGCAGAGGAATGGAAATGTCACTGGGGCATGCCAGAAGCAACTTGCAGCTGCCTTGCATCCCTGTGTTCGGTGTGCGGTCAGGCAAAAAACAGTGATAAACAGCGATAAAAATAACAGTTCGCATTGCACAACAAAAAAGAAATCATGAAAATTATCAAAACATTTTAGTCTTGACACCTGACAATAACAATAATGTTCGCTCTTTGCTTTTTGCTATTGGCTTTTGTGTGTTTGTTACACTTTTAATGCTACAATCAAAGTTCATCTTATCGCTGATGCCTGACATTTTGTGGACAGTTGAGATTGTCTAAATGTCAGCTTGACACTTGCCTAAGTGCTGCTTCGATGCGACAATAACAATATTGATAGATGTCTATAAACAGAATAGGAATATTAAAGGCAGTTGATGAGGCAGAAGTAAAACACAACAATGACTGAAAAGGATATTTGATAATAAATTTAAATGCAAGTGAAAATATTTATTTAAAGACAAGCGACAGCCAAAGAAAAACTTGAAGATGCAACTGAAGAATCACTTGGCAATTGGCAAAGTTAAAGATCTTACACTAGTTGGCAAACAAACTCAATTGGCACTCGCGAGTCTACAGGCACATAATTAAAAGTACCCAAAACTCAACATGAGCAACGGCAGCGGCAACAAAAGGGGCAACAGCAATAACAACAACAACGACAACAGCAACGAGAACAAGTTACAGATTAAAAACAAAAATCTGGCAAGTCGCAGTCGACAACTAGGAAAATGCTCGCGCAAGCAGTTTGCTCCGTTGCCAGGACAAGTTAATTTATGGCAGTCAGTGAACCAGGCAGATAGCACAGCCAACAACAACAACAACAACTACAACTGAGGCAAAGTGAGCGACTGAGCAGACAACAGGCAACAACAACAACAAGAATAACTCAAATGGCGGCTTCTTGTTTTGCGCCTGAAACTGGATTTTATTTTTTTGTTGTTTCAGTTTCTGTTTTGTTGTTTCAGTTTTATTTTTTGTTTTTTGTTTTTTTTTTTGGCTGTGCGAAAACTTTTGCTAATTTGCGGTAATGTTAATGCTGAACTTTGCACAAAATTAGTCAAGTTCTGGCGCGTCGGATTAAGCGCAATGTTACGCCAAAGTGTTAAGTTGGAAATAAATGTTGACACTTGCGGTAAAATGCGAGTTCTTGTGCCGCAACATAAACAAAAGCGCCGAACGTTTTAAAACAGCCAACCAACCCCCAAAAACGACGCGACGCACACATCCTTTTGCCCATGGAATGAAATTAACTTGCGCCCCTAAAAGTATGCAAGCAAAAGCCCCATCGAAGCAGTCGCAGGTGCGCTCGAACCCATTTCGCCTGCCTCCCTTTCCTTTCCCCCGCCACAAGTTGCTGGACTGCAGTTAATTATGAGTAAGTTGGCCATAACCGCAACACTTGCGGCGCGCTTCCATGCAATTCCTTAGGCCGAGCGCGAACGCGAAAGCGAGGAGCAGCTGAGGTATGCCAAGAGCTTGCGAAAGTATTTGGTGCGGTAAAATTAATTTATAAGTTTGGTCCGCAACTGTCGCGAAAGCAGCGGACCAAGCACTCCGCTGCGTGGCTGCGTGGGCAACCTGGGACAACTTTGGCGTGACGTGAAAGTTACGACACTTGTGGCAAGTGCTAGACTTGGCTGGACGGACGCTAAAAATTTATAAAGTGTCATATGTTATGCAATTTGCCCGAACTCCAAACTGTAATTGTAACTGTAACCGAAACTGAAACTGAAACTGAAGTCAAGTCAAATAATTTACCTAAAAAATTGCCTCAATAGAGCTGTCAGCGTTGACGACGATACAATTATTGGTTTGTATGCGCACAATTTACATTCACATTAGAGACGCAGACGTAGAGGTGGAAAAGGGAGGTAGAGACAGGCTTGTAATAAATCAAACCAAGTGAATAAATCATAACTGTGTGCGCACCCATACTGATATTCATTTCATACTCATGACACATGCGAAAGTGAACGCGAATGCCACGACGACATGAAATAATGACATGAAAATTGACAATTTTATTCCTACTTAACTTGCTGAATGAACGAATGAATATATCAAGCGTGAATGTCTGTGTGTCTGTGTGTGCGAGTGTTCGTCTGTGTATGTGTGCTGATATATTTTATGCACAGTTTGACATGCGAGCGAGAATTGAAGCCCAGAATGAGTGACAGCCAGTGACTAACTGAGTGATACAGTAACAGCTGTCAAAGTGTGAATGACGCGCACACACACACACACACTCAACCATATGGATAAATGCTTATTCAGACACACTCACAGAGTCGTACTTTGGTTTGTTTTTCTTGTAAATTGTGAAATTTCCATACACTTCCGTGTGCACTTCATGACACAGACACATCTCCCACCGAAGTCTGCGCTGGAGTGTGATTTAAATCTGGCATCTGCATTGGTCAAGGCCCGAGGTCTTGCTTTATTGCCCAATCGAATTGCTTTTGATATACGATAAGCAAGATAAGCATTATTTATGCGCCGCATAAATCAATTGTCCTATTAAAACTTATGAAATATTGTACAATCTCTCTCAAGCTGCCGTCTTTCAATTGTTCGCTGCACATCTCGTAACACACAATCGCTCTCGAAACGAAACTCAATTAAATAATCACCCATTATAAGCGTGGTCTCCACAAAAGTCTCCCCAAGTCTCCGCACATGTTTGCCACCGCTGCTTCTACTGCTGCTGCTGTTGCAGTGGATCGTCAATCTAGTTGCAAAATGAAACGGGAACGCGTCGCATCTCTGTGCCTCCTCGGGAGCCTGTTAATCTCGATCTGTTCGGTTGCCAGCGCTGCACCGCATAGTAAAAGCGATGACATTATCATGGTCGAGGACATTGTGAGTCTGAGTCCAGGTGACAAGGAGGACACCAACGTGGCGCTAATCACAATGAGCGAGTCCAACTCCAGCGAGGAGGACAGCTCATCGGCCAGCAAAGAGGACAATGCGTCCGACGATTTGATTTTTCTGACACGCAAAAGTCAGACATCAAATGCAACTCAAACTCAAACCAAAGCCCATGTGGATAGCTCGGCATCTGAGGAAGAACTGGAGGAGGAGGAGACAACAACAGCAACTTCGACTGTGTCCCCCATAGACATGTCTGCGTTTGTGGCACTAATTCCTATACAACAAGTGCATGCAATTGTCAGCGATTACCATCGCAATGACGCGGAGGTGCAACGGGCCTACAGAATCCTCAGCAGTCGCTACTTCGCCGAAAAGAAGCAGTTGCTCATCCAGTTGCCGGAAGTGCAGGCCTTCACTCGTTATTTGAATGCCAGTGGCCTGGATGTGCTCAAGCTGGTAAAGGACGTGTTGCGGGCCATTGGGCCGAGCAGCACGGAAGTGCCTACGCCTCAGCCTCAGCCGGAGACTGTGACTGAGTCTGCATCTGCGCCTGCAGAGGACATCAGCAGCTCAGCGTGCAACGGTGCGTATGAGTGACAAGTGAATGGCACAACTCTGCCTTAACGCTTTTCAATATGTGACACACACACACAGGGAACATGACAAACAAGTTGTTGCTTGCATAACTTCGAATTGTCTCTCGTGCTGCGGCATTATCGATGCTCACACATGCCCCATCACCTTTGGGCAAGAGTTATTTGCAGTTAGCAGCGAACAATGTAGACAAGGGCAAAGCCCAGACATCATCAGTTCATAGTCATAGTTATGCACTGGACATTGGGCGCTTTTAATTAAATATTTTGCCAGTTATTGATTTGGCTTTGGCTTTTTGATTTCGTTTGCAGACGTGGCATTGCCCCCAGATAACCTCGAACCCCAAACGAATAGCACGAGGGAACAGGTGAAGGGACTGCAGGGATTGGTCGATAGTGTGCTGGAAGCGCTGCCACAGGATCAAATATTGGCCACATTTTTCGATAAAATCGAAGCGGATCAACAGTTCTCGAAACTCATCGACAGCATTGGCACGCCCAAGTTCTCCAAAATTCTAAGCAATCTGCAGGTGAGTCACCTTTCCACATCTTTCATCTTCACTTCTCCCGTTCCCTTGCCTCATTTGAAACTCACCTCCGGCACGTAGCTGACTTTCAAAAGGTTCGATCTAGGTGCCCTTTCGAATATGTTTTAAACAATTATTTAGGTGCGTCCGAAGTGCTCGTATGTATGCTTCTGTCTTGGAGATGGAGATGAAGATGGAAGCAGCTCGACCGCGGCTGCCTAATAATTTTCACCAGCAGACGTGAGAAAAATATCATAGCAGCATTTTATTTTATTGGGCTCGATGCTTTATTATGGTACGTCTGGAATCATTCCATCCAGCACTTGAAATACATGCGAAGCTAAAAACTCTCTTACTACCACATACGTTCTCGTATACAAATCAACTTCCGGCGGTTTGCCACCGAACTTCTGCAAAGTTTTTCATTCCCAGGCTCTCCTCGTATGTCTCTGTATTTTAAAGCAGACTTTCCAAGTGCCAAGGCGTTTTTCTTCTAATTGGCAATTGAGCTGGTCTACGTGCTGTACATATTTATGAAATGACGCGATGGCAAAAAGCAAAACGCGCGTGTTTTTCTTAATGCTTTTCTCTCGCTCTCGCTCTTCGTCTGTGTTTTTCCATGCCTGTCCTTTTATTTTTCTAGCATCGAAGGCAATTTATGTTTATGTGTGAAAATATGCCAATTGATTTGGCCCAAATGGCGGGCCTATAATTGAAAACAACCTGAGCACTTCTATTTGTGGAGAGCACAATTCTTAAACCGCAATAAAAATATCCATGATTCGTTCCGCATTCTTCACAAAACAGTCACAGCAATTAAAGCGAACTGGAGTTGACTTCTAATCTCATCACGCAGCTCAGTCTTGAATTGTAAATTTAATTTTGTACCTTTGCTTCAAATTTATTTATGTTGCTAATGTGTCAGAGCAAATAAGAGAATTGAAAAGTATCATTATCAGAAAATGTAGTGAAACATAATTATATAAAATAAATCTGTAATTCTGACAAATACCAATTTATTTCGATGAATATGTATTTAAATTAAATACATTTTTTTGTATTTACTTAAAGTTTCCCTATATTAAAAATTAGGAATATATTACTTATAAAATTTGGTAGCGATTAGATAAAAATTTTAAAAGTTTTTTAAGTAATAAAATAACATATGTATAACAAAAAAGTCTGATTGTCAATCTGCTATATTTTTTACTCAATATTTTGGATGTATGTTAGTAGTATATCGGTATTTTTGTTTTTTGGTATATGAGAATATTTTAAGAATAATAACGTATTGTTTTGCCTTTATTAAAAATGATCAAGTGGTATTTACTAGTTGAGCATACTCAACTTTAGCTTTTTCAATCTTTCCAAATTGAGTTTTTGTCATTTCGCTTAAAACTTATTATTGTTGTTTAGACGGGCGAAAAGAAAATGAATACGTTTTTTAATAACTACAATAGAATATCAAATAATGAAAAATTAGTATGTAATTTTGAAATTAATAACAATGAAGTTTGAAAAAAGTAATTAAATGAAATAAATTTGTCCATCTATTGATAATTAACTTACAATTAAATTTAAGAAGTTAATTTGCTTTTCTGTGCTTTGTGTTTTCTTGTTTTCTTTAATATACTAATTACTAGTTAGATATTGTTAGGTATTTGACATTTATAATTCAACCATGATTCCAAAATTTGCTTAAATTAACATTCACTAATGTCACGCAATCATTTTCTTATAATTAATTTGGCTTCTTACTTTTATTTTTCAGAACTCTGTGCCGCTGCGTTATCAGCTTGGCGAGCTGCAAAAATGCCGTATCAACATTGGCCAAATAGTCGAATCTCTCAAGTCGTATTTCTTCCTCTCGAGTTTCTAATCACGAATTTGTAAACACGCAACAATTAAACGATGTGTTCCACTTTTGATAACGCAAAACAGGGACGAATTTGAAGCAAGAGCATTTTATGTTTAATAAGCTGAAGAATCTTTTCGGGCTGGAGACATTTCGATTACGTTTTCGTTTTCGAGCATATGCCGAGGCAATTATTCAGTGGATGTTCCCGTGGGGGCCGTAGGGAATTGGCAAAAGAAAACGGCGCATATTAATAACGCTTTCGGGCGCATCGAGTGTGGCACAAAAAGAGGGTTAAATGATGCAAAGGTGGTGGCTTTTGGTGCGTCAAAAGTTTATCTACGAAAAAAGTTGGCAAACTGAAGCCCAGCTCAGGTTCTCTCTGTCTATCTCTCTCTCTCTCTCGTTCTTTCTCTTGCAGTGTCTCTGATTTATGCCGCTTCGGTTCGCTTGGTTGTACGCTGCTGGGGCAGTGGCAGTGGCAGCGCAACAGTTGCAACTCTCTTAATGTTGGCGTTTATTTGAATAAACTGAAACTTTTGATTTCACAGGGCAGCTGCCAGGCAGAGAGTGTGGCACCAGCTATGGCAAAAAAGTTGAAAAACTTTCTCGGTTAACTGATTTCTACACCGACACCTGCAGCTAGAACCAAGCCAAAAATATAACACAAAAAAACAAAATAAAAAAAAAAACGAATGTACTTTCGCGCCCCCCAGGAGACTCATAATTTAGGTAGAGTATATCAATAAATTACGCATCCCGCTGCCAGGCACTTTTTAAAGTAGATAAAGCGACGGCCGTTGAAATGCAGACTGAAATGAAATTGTTGTCGAGCTGCTCTGATCAACGAGACCGACAGAGGGCTACCCTTGACACGACGACACAGGTCTATTATGCGTACTGACCAGCTATTGACTGGTTTGCGCCCGGTGACTGCTTGGCTGGTGGTGAGTTTCATGTCCAACCATAACTCAATGGGGTCCAATTGATTGCCCTTTGGCCCTGGCTTGCAACGGCAGCCCTCCCCCAATAACTCGATGGCGGTGTTGCTGTAAACATGCAAGCTGACATAAGCTACGCGTCGTGCATCAGCTCCATTAATCAATTACAGACACACCCTCGCATCAGTCCCCCAATTGTCCATTCTTCCCCTCCACGCCTCCTCAGTGCCGCAGTGGCAGTTCGACAATCACGACATGTCACACAAGTGTCTAAATTCAATCTGCACAACAGCAGCAACCACACACGCAGCAGCAGCACCAAAAAAAAAAAAAAAAAAACAAATAAAAGAATGAACCGAAAAAAACGTATCGCAAGAGTCGCAGAAAATCCGTCAATCTCAGCTGGCAGCTGGCAGACGCACCTGGCTGGCAGCTCGGGGAAAAGTCAAAGCTTTTGTCATTTGCAAATGTCACTGAGGCAAATTTCAAAATATATCTGTGTCACATAAAATTTCAGCTTTAAGCAAAAGCAAGTGTACGTTGAAACCGCGTAAGCTTGATTCAAATTCTTTCACTCCAACTTTTTGGGCCAACTAAATTTCTTCTTAAAAAATTTACCCATTGGTCAATCTTGGCCATGAAGTTGTTATCCTTTCTGGACAATTCACATGCCGTCGAAGTATCGATTTGTCAAACCCTCTCGAATGCAGCGAACAGTTGCGCCCTACTGCCCTTCGCAAGGACCAAGAACACGCCCACTGTGAAGCAACTGTACAAACTTCAGAAGCATCTGGAGGCCGATCTCTTGGCATGCGATGCTCGACTCTCGCTCTTTGTGGCAGCTGCCAACAGCTATCGCTGCGAGTCGCTACTGTGTCCCTTTCCGGAGGATTTTCTTGACAGCAAACAGCGTCCCAATATGAATGCCATCTTCGATGTGATTGCCGACTTCGATCGCCTCGAGTTCATCCTGCAGCAAATACTCACAGGAAATTATAGCAGCGGTCACAAGAATGTCTTCAAGTTGCTTTATGCTGTGCTGGTGAAGCACGGCGAACGTGTGGCACTCAGCACTCTGCAACCGTGTGAGTTCGAAGAACTCTACACGCATCTCAAGATATCTGCTCCTTCGACGCCGCCCACACAGATCTTTGAGGTAACACCGAGTCTGAAATGTGCCCACACCAAGGCTTACTCTTCACTCCGGGATCAGTATCCGGTGAAGATCGGTTTCTATGGCGGCAAGCTGGAGGAATTGTATTCTATGCTGACTGTCGGTTGTTTGCCACTGGACGAACCCATTCGACTCTTTTGCAATGTGGACGATGCCCTCAGTCAGAGTCAGTATGGCAGCAGCTGGGGAGCCTCGCGCTGCGGCGCCTTGCTCAGTTGTGTGGCGGTTGTCGAGTTCGCTGCGATGCCAACACTTGTGATCAAGGACGAGGAGCAACGGCATGTGATTGTCCACGATGCTGATTGCATTCAGATATCGTATTTGCTGTTCTTCGGCAAGAGTTTCACACAGTACGAAACGGCTTTGATGTTGCAACCGAGAGTTTACGTTGATTGGGATGCCACCTTCAGGTGGCTGGCGTCGAAGAAATATGCCATTTCACTAGGCGTATACTTGATGATGCTCTCGATGTCAATGTCCAGTGGCCGGGGCGTGCTCTATAGACTGGCAACAAGTGGAATCTACGCTATAAGAAAAGGCTTTCTACCAATTTAAAAAATCTACTTTTTTCCACATTTATCGACAGATTTATTCAATCTTTTGTTCTCCAAAATATGCGAACAATAGATTGTGGATATTTGCCAATAATTCTGGGAGAATTCCATACAAATTATTAGAGAGAAGTTTCTACATTATTTTTTAAAGAATTTGAAGTGAATAAAAACTGAAAAGACAAAGCGACTCAAGGGCAAGTGCAAGAGGGGTGAAGTGTTGGCATGAGTCACAGCCGAGCATAAATAACAACAATTTAGCATTACAAGTGACGTAGTAAAAATTTATATGCTCTCGCACATTTTCAATTTTCTGCAATTTTTCCAGCAATTGTGTGAAATTCCTTGCGGCAATTCGTCGGAGGAGCATCAGAGGAGGGCGGAGGCACGCAGTAGACGTTGCATAAAAGGGACGTGGTCAGATTTGTGTGTTGGCAAGTGACTGAGCGAGTGTGTATGCGTGTGTGTGTGTGTGTGTGTGAGTGAGTGCAGCCAGTCTATCCCTTATGCCATACAACGAATACCGAATGCTGAACATACTGAAACTTGGCATTATGTGTTGCCGGACACTTTTAGGGTCACACAATTTACCAGCTCTTTTTTTTCTTCTTCAGCTTTTTTATGGCGACCACAACTATGCCAGTGTACACTGGACGAGTGTGTGTGTATGTGCATTTTTTACATATGCTCGTCTAGTTTGCTGCTACAAGTTATGCGGGGAATTTGCTGAGGACTTTGGCAGACGTGGCCAGGACATTGCTGGCATTTGTAAACGTAACTTGTGCTGACAGAGGCATTCGCGAAATACTTTTGTAAGCCCATATTTCATTGCATTTAAGTACACAACACACAACAGTTGCAATTACCCCTGGCCAAATAGCTATCAATTATTTGGAGATCGAGCTGAGTTCAGCAGCTATCATTACCCCAACTATAGCTAGACCTGATCCCAGCAGCCATTAATAAACGCACACATCAAACTTGGCACTGTCACATAAAATTCAATTTAGTGGCTTTTATGCTACGACAACGACAACAACAAAAAGAAAAGCGAAAAGAACTTGGCTAAGTCACAAAAAGGGCAGCAACCCTCATCGCTCGGTTTTTACGCAGCTAAGCTGAATGCACATTAGCATGAGCTCGACTTCAGGTTAACGCCACATAGGTCGGGGGGTTCAGGCATCTGAGAACTGCGAACTGAAGTGGCAAATGGGAAGTGGAAAGTAGAAAGTGGACGGTGGGCGGGGGGGCAGAACGCACTTACGCCTGGGTGATGGTCCCAGTTCGCTTCCTTCCACCACACACTGCACTCGACCTGAAATCAAAATAAATGTCAACGCTGCTGTCACACAAAGCAGGCAGGCAGCGAAGTCTGCCCTCGTTCTGAGGGTTCACTGTAAACGCGTTTTGGGGTCTAAGTTTTTGACTTCCTTAATGACACTGTGGCGATGATGATGACAACAACCAGCACAACACGAACACGAGGACGAACGACGTCATCAATGCCATCAGCATCAGCATCAGCATCAGCATCAACATCAGCATCAACATCAGTTTCGGCATCAGTGTTGGGGCGCCACAAGTTGATGATGCAATTTAAGAGCTTTCTGGCTTCCCTTCAAGTCGAGCGTCGAGCGTTGAGAGTTGGCTGCCTGGCGCCATTCTTCGTTTTGATAATCTAACAAAATTGATAAGGTGTGAAATTCTTGATTTTATTTTCTGCGTTCTGCGCAAGAAAATGCTTTTTCTTGCCAATTTTTTTTCCTTCTCTCTGTCACTTTTCTTTCCTCCACCGCTTTTCGCGTCCCCACAGAAAAAAGTACTTTTCCGGACTTACTTTTTTATTTATTTCATTTTTTTTTGCGCTTGCTGTTTAGGCTGCAGCAGAACACAAAAGTGTTGCCTTTGATGTTTTTGATGAGGTGTTTGTTTAGTTTTTGATGTTGCGCATAAGAAGCCATTTCGGATATAATTCAGCAGCGCTTGTCTATCACCTTTTGTCGGCGTTTTCCATTTACATTTTAAACGAAATTTAATCCAGTTTATGGGCCACGACCGACAAAAACACCTTGCTCGCTCTATTCCCTCCTCCCCGGAAAAAAATACAAAATAAAAAGCAAGCTGCGATTTTTGCTTTTCTTTTGACAAAATGTTGAAAATGTTGTCGCTTTGAAATTTAAATAAACAAGGAAATTGACTTTCAAGCATAGATTTTCTACATTTTCCTAGCCGCATAAAAAGTGGCCATCTTACTTAGAGCGAGAGCTTGCGCAATTCGTTTGACATCTTTTAATACCCTGTACCTATTGGGAGCTTAGCCTGGGGCATCCGCTTTGACTTTGAAAAGTAGAGTCAATATTTGCATATTCTAATTAATATATTACTTTAATCTTTTTTTTTTAATTAAATGTTAATATATTACTCACTATTACTCATAACTCCCATTTAACTAGAGGGTAATTTCTAGTTAAAAACTGGAATTCAACTTGTTTTGTGATTGCCATTTTGTTGGGTTCCATCTGTGTGTTTGTATTTTTTTTCTCTGTACACAATTTTTGTAGTGAACGCACTCGATGTTCGGCAGGCGTAATTATCGGCACGTCAATTGCACAAAGCGGGGCAAAAATTGTTTAATCGTTGGTCAGCCATAAATTGATTTGTATAGCAAGAGAAAGAACGAACGAACGAACGAATGAACCAACCAACGAACGATCCGCAGCCATCACTGAAATGGTTGCCCGCATTCGCAACATGCAACAAACGCAAAAAAAAAAAACGAGACGTAGAAATGTTAGAAAAAAACAAATCGAAGTCCTGCTGGCGATTGCTTTGAAATTGGCAGCATCCGCCTTCTTTGCCGTGTGTTAGCAACTGCAAACAAAAAAGGAACATAGCCCCAACCTGAATCCTTTTTGTTTGCGTAGGAATTAAAAACAGTTTTTTTCTCCACAAACTTCTCTGACAGTTTGACTTGTAACAGATCACGATTTAAAGCCATCTTTCAGATCAAATTCAATTTTAGTTTTTTGATTTACAAATATTTTTATACCCTTTATCTATAGGGCTAAAGGGTATTATTACTTTGAGCCTCTAGAAATTATATGTAACAGGCAGGAGGAGGTATCTCCGAACCTATATATTATTCTTAATCACAATCAACAGTCGAGACGTCTGTCCGTCCATCCTTATGAATACCTATACCTGAGAGGCTATAAGAGATTGGAATATAATTGTTTTTGTTTGTTTCAAATTTTTCAACGACCACTTCCGGGTATACACAATAATAACTTTAGTCGTTATAATTCTGCATTGTAGAAGTTATTAAACAAATATTTTGTAAGGGCAAAAATTCCAACTTTTTACGGATCTTAGTTGGTTTGGCTGGTATATTTTTCACACTATGGTATATTTTGAATGTAGTACTGTCTCAATATACCTAAAATAACTTTTGGTATATATTTAAAGTATTTTGCAATGTATTATTTGGTATTTTTTAAAATTATTACCTCATTTTCTGTCTTATATTCGTAATATTTAGCGAGTATATCTTGTTTAGTTATACGACCTTAGATCTTAGTGAATGATTTTCAAACATATTTAAACTTGTTGAGCTCTTCAATGTGGATTTTCCGTCAGGTACGTTGGGTGGTGCCATCATTTGACTACTTGAGTGTATTCATCCAAGTACTCGCACTCAAACGGTGCCGTAATTTGCGAGCAATTGCTTGCCGAAATGTTGCTGCGCTCAAACGTTTTCGGGGGATATTAAATCAAGTGACACGAGAGCCGCATGCCTCAATGACCAGCTGATTGTTTAATTATTGGAAATGCGAACAGCATCCGAACTCAAAGGATGCGCTGTGTGTGCAAGTGTGTGCGCTGTGTGTGTGTGATGAGCAACCAATCAGTGCATCAACAGCGATAATGTTTCAATGACGAAGCACTTGGGTGGCTATTGCTTAGTGACCACAGAAATAAAGAGGCAGAGAGATAGAGAGAGAGAGAGAGAGAGAGAGATAAGAGTGATATAGCGAATAGGTGGTTACTGTTGTGGCAGCTTAATGTTCGCCATATGTGTCGAACAGATCAAAGCACCCTTTGACTAGCTTAAGTGCGCACTGAGAATAATGCCACAAAGGGACACAAAGTGCTTGACGCTGCGACAACAAGCTTAAACCAGTCGATGCTTCGATATTCAATTGAATTAGCTACTCTTCATGCTCTCAGTATTACTTCAAAATTATAAAGCTCAAATTAAATGACACAATATTATAAGGGCAGGAACATTGCGCATACGTCATGTATTCAATTTCTTTTTAATTGTTTAAGTTTACATTTTATATTTCAGTTCTTAAAATTCATTTTATTAACATTGTTGAAATTAAAGAAATAAATATTCTTTTATTTCAAATAATACTTTTATTGGTCACAATCAAATTTTAAAATAATAAACAATAATACATATTTAATTCAACCGATTAAATTTATCCATCTCTAAAAAGATTTGGGACGTTTAATACGATAATTTAATCATTGCGATGATAAAAGTAATAATTTTAAAATAATACTACTTAAATGCAATTACACCAAATTGAGCTAACTTAAGCTACAATTATTAACAACATTAAACAAATATGATGGCTTATATGAATTATTTCCTAAATATATATTTTTTTCATATGTTTTAATTTAAAATAGCTTTAAATTTTAAATTGAAATTAATTTTTAAGCGTGCTTTATAAGTTTCAAAATCACATAACAATAATCTAAATTATTTATTACTAAATATCTACATAAATAATAAATGTTTGGCAACAAATGATCTCGGATAGTCCCGAAGCTCCACGTATCTGTTTATTGCTGTAGCGTTTATGCGCTGTTTGCACAATATGCACATTTTCAATTGTTATCATCTATGCAGTGGCGCGTGTCTGCTTTGGCCAAAAGGGGCAACCACGTCGCGACCCGCATCAGTGGTGCTGACTTGTTGATTTTATGCCTCGTATATGGATGCGTATGCGTTTGTGTTTGAGTGTGCGTGAATTTGCAACTGTTGATTTGGTCAGGCGGTTGCCACACGGCCAAATGCATAAAATCAAATTCAATGCAATTCAATTGATGCGTAAATTATGCAATTCGCTGATAGGCGAATACGACTGAGCGCTAACGTTGGACAAAGTGACATCATAAGCTTGTGAGTTAACAACTCAAACACATTTAACTTAAGCAGCGCATTTTTAATAAAATATGAAAACGTTCTAAAAGTCAGAAATTAATTTATTTATGTTCTCTTTCATTCACTAAACTAATTCAAATTGCAAACAAAATTCATGCAAATCAAATTTAGTTAGTACACGAACACACACAGACACTCACATAAATATGCGCCACCAACTCATACAGTCGCAGTAAGTGCTGGCATACGAAAAGGTTTTTTGGGAAAAACCGCGCGACAAAGTTTTGTTGTATGCGCGATAATGTTGGCAGTTAACTTAATTTTGTCACATTTGACAACACGTTAAAACAACAGGAAAGCCACACAGCAGACGCGAGACAGGAGACAAGAGAGACACCAAAAATGGGCAGACACTGCGAAAAAGTAGAAGTTAGTGGCATGAACTGAAACTGAGTTCAGCGAAAGGGGCAAAACGAGCAAGAGCTGCGAGAAGATAAACAATGCAACGCACAGACAAATGAGTGATGGCATATAAGTAGTACATGCAACCCCGACTCTCTCACTCTCTTTTTATGCGCTACTCAAACTGAACACGAAATGCACATTGCCAGGCCAAGGCTGCAGCTCTGTAGCTGCAGATGCAGCTGCAAATGGGAATGCGGCGTCGACAGGTTAAAAACTCGAACGCCGCAAAGTATGCAATACAAATTCAGTGAGCGACGCGAGGTCTCCTCCGGGCTCATCTACTCCGTAGTATGTGTATGACGTTGTCGTCAGCTGCAGCAATGTAATTTGTGGCATAGTGCGTATTACCCACTCATACACACACACACACACACACATATGCGTTTGCCTTACATGCATACATACACAGACACCGCTAAGTGAGTGAGTGATTCGCCAGACAACGAGACTTGAAGGCAAAATGTTAAATGACGATGCCAGCGACAACGACAAATGTGTGTGCGCACATCTCTGCATGCGTGTGTGTGTGTGTGTGTGTGCGTGTGTATTGCATTATGCGATGCGCTTAAATTGTTGCCAGAACTGTTGTGTGGTTGCGTATAGTGCACAGTTCTTGGCCCACAAGGCGTATACGCCACCAACGAGCACGTTATTTGCTTAAAGCGCGCGGTTTTCCTTTTTCGAATCCGCATTCTTGCTGGCCTTGTTTACATATAAATATTCTATATGCGTGCATTTTATTTATGATTGCACAACGGACAACTCACTCACTCATTGCACTCAGCCGTTGGCGGCGGAGACCCAAAACCTTCCTTTTTCCCTTGCTCACATTTTGATGGCATCATCTGCTTCTGGCGGTAATATTTATGCGGGTTCAGAGCAGCCAGAGCAACAGCTCATAGTTGTTGTCTTATTGTTGTTGCTGTTGTTATTGTTGTTATTGCTTTTATGCTGCACTTAAATGCGATTAAATATAAATCAATATAAAAATTTGCATATCAAATGTGCGATTGTAAGTGTGTGTTCATGTGTGCGTATGTGTATATTTGAGTGTGTGCTCGGTTATTGAATGGCAGCCACTTCTTTATCCATTAAATATATGTCTGTACATACTCAAATGTGCATGTGAATGTTTATTACGTGTAAAAACTTTGATGTTATTTATATTTCAATATGAAACTTGCAGTAACTGCATTGTAATGCTTTTCACTATGTATATATATATATCTATATCTATATCTATATCTATATCTATATCTATATCTATATCTATATCTATATCTATATCTATATCTATATCTATATCTATATCTATATCTATATCTATATCTATATCTATATCTATATCTATATCTATATCTATATCTATATCTATATCTATATCTATATCTATATCTATATCTATATCTATATCTATATCTATATCTATATCTATATCTATATCTATATCTATATCTATATCTATATCTATATCTATATCTATATCTATATCTATATCTATATCTATATCTATATCTATATCTATATCTATATCTATATCTATATCTATATCTATATCTATATCTATATCTATATCTATATCTATATCTATATCTATATCTATATCTATATCTATATCTATATCTATATCTATATCTATATCTATATCTATATCTATATCTATATCTATATCTATATCTATATCTATATCTATATCTATATCTATATCTATATCTATATCTATATCTATATCTATATCTATATTTATATCTATATCTATATCTATATCTATATCTATATCTATATCTATATCTATATCTATATCTATTTCTATATCTATATCTATATCTATATCTATATCTATATCTATATCTATATCTATATCTATATCTATATCTATATCTATATCTATATCTATATCTATATCTATATCTATATCTATATCTATATCTATATCTATATCTATATATCTATTTACACACTTCCCCAAGGCTGTTGCTCTCAAGTCATTGAAACTTTCTAAATTTAATAAATTCCTCCTCCTCTCTCCACTCTCCACACTACCTCGCTTTATTGGGTTTCTCTTTGTTTCTTAATGCTTTTATATGGCAGCAATCGTTAAAGCGTGGGTTGGGGGCTTTATTAGAGGACACGCACATATGCAAATGCTATAAAACAGCAACATGTTTCGGCAATTGAAATATTGTGAGATTAGCTTGAGCTCGTGACGAACCCGAGGCCCAGCCAAGTTGCCTTTGGGATGCTGCGGATTGTGGGCCCAGGGCTTGCGTTTTCGTTGACACTGTCATCGAGCATGTCAAAACAAACAGCATTATATGCAAAATTCCACATACCCCTCACACACATACACATCCATAAATACACCCTTATACACAGGCAGGCATATTTTTAATGCGTTTATGCTAATCGCGTGGGTTTTAATGCGGCCAGCGTGTTAAATGTGCCACGACTGGCCGGAAGGATGTCGTGAATGGGGATCGGGATGGGGGAAAGTTAACATCGCTGCCGCCTGTCAACACATTTCGCTGATTGCCATGTGTCGCTGCTGTCGTCGCTGACTCTCGACTACTGTCTGCAGTCTGCTGTCTTCTATCTTCGAAACAGCTAAACACCCAAATTTGCATAAATTGCGTTTAAGGCAACCGCTCCGAAAACGCGCCCACGTCAAAGCCATGCACCAACATCGTCTCATCTATATGACTGGAGCTTCAAAACATAGCGTCATTGTGGTCTTGTGACTGTTGTTGCCAGCTGGCTGACTGTGGTGGCGGATTACACAGAGGAAGGAGAGAGAGGGGGAAGAGAACAATTTTTGCAATTACAGTGCTTCAGGTAATTATGTGGCCATGGCCCTGGCAGCCTCAAGTGGGCAGGTTGTAAAATTATGCATCGATGAAATTGAATGACGCTGCTGAATTTGACATGAAGTTTAAATTACTTGAACACACACACACACAAACACACATAGATAGACAGACACACACATACCATTGCAGGGCGAAAACAAGAGCGTATAATCAAGTGGCAACACTGGCAACGAGGGTCAATGGTCAGCGGCACACAACAAAATTTGCAATCACCAACGACACAACACTTGAGGCCAAACATGGTTAGAATGGCGTTTGGGGAGGAAGAGAGGTTGGCTAAATTTCAATTTTTGCCAAATGTCGTTTCCTGTGTTCCTTTTTTGGCATTACAGGACAACAGAGGGAGCGATAGAGAGAGAGAGAGAGATAAAGCGAGAGAGACCAAAGCGAACATTAGGCACGAAATTCTCAGTTGAATTGGCCCTGATAATGACAACTTCATGCATTATGCGTGCCCCTCTGTGCGTCATATTTTGAGCGACAGGCTCGCTGCACTGCATTGGAGGAGGGTTGCAAGGGCCGCAGAAAACGCGGAGGGAAGGGCACTCAAAAACTTGACAATCTCGTTTGCCAGCCGCAAATATCCGATTGCCTTGTTCTCGTGTAAATGAATGGCTCCAGTGGCCCAGACCCAGACCCAGGCCCAGGCCCGGGCCATGTCCCTGTCGACGAGCTGACGAGCGCGCCATTTTGTGCAATTTTCTTCTTCTACTTTCATTTTTTGTGCTGCTGCTGCTGATGCTGCTGCTGCTCTTCCTGCCATTTTGGATTGGTTGCCCCGTTTTTTCTTTCATTTTTCGCCCGCTGCCGTGTAGTGCAAATTTTCCAAAAATGTACCAAACATTTCGTTAAACATGAGCCAGTGTGTGCCTACGCTGTGTCATGTTGTTGTGCAACAGCGTGCGGCATGCAGCAGCATGGAATGGGAAGGGGGTGGTGGGGTGGAGTCATGTGTGTGTGTGCTAGCAACGAGCCTGCCTCGCTGACTTATGCATTCAACCATCCAACTAGGCAGACGCCGCAAGCCGCTGTCCGGGTCTCGGCACTCGGCGCTCTCCGGAGTCCGCAGTATGGTGGTTCACTTTTAATAAATTCATAAATATTTATATATGCAAAATTTTGGGTAAAATGCTGGCAGCCAACTGACAGAGCGAGCGAGCGACCGACTGGTCCATCTACCAATCTATTCAATTTGAGGGGAGCACCAAGCACCGCGTTGTCAGCTTGTTCACGTCGCTGCTGCCCAGAGGCTGGGCAAGAGCAAGAGCATGAGCATGAGCATGGCATTGCTGACTGAGATCGAAAACTCGAACACACACTCACACACTAGGCACTGGCACTCGAACATATAGTGCGAAAATACTGATAGATTGATGTGGCTTGTCACAAAACCGCAGCACTAGAGGCAGAGTCGCCAGTGTCACTGAGAGTTGAGGAAAGTGCAATTTCCATATTTTGTGTCAGAGTGAAAGACCAAAAATCCGCACTAGTGAATTATAAGTAAAGTTCAGAACTTGCAGTGAAAGTACGATGACGAGCAGGAGCTCTCGTTTTGCTGAGTGAATATGCAAATATTCTTCGAGTACAACTCAATTTTCAAAGTCGTCGTCTCTCTCGCTCTCTCTTCTTTCTGAGGTTTCGTCGCAGTTTTCAATCAACGCTAAACACAAATCAAATCCACATCAAATGCACTGCACAAAACGGCAAAATGGAACGGCTAAAAGCAAATAGCAAACACGTTAGGCAGCCAAGCAGGCAGGCATCTCATTCCGCAGTCATGCTTGGCCTTGTGCTTGTATCAAAATTAAAAATTCGAAATTCGCCAGCTCGGATTCCCCGGTTTCGCAGATAGCTCAGAACATGGAATTTCTCGCATTCACACATGCCATCGAAAGGGAGAGAGAGAGAGAGAGAGAGAGAGAGGTCGAAGCTAGGAAATTTCCACGGACTGCAACTGTCACATCACAAAGTGGAGCGGGACACAAAGGATGGGAGAAGGAGGGCGGTAAATCACAACATGCGGTGCAAACGCCTTGTTGTCTGTGTATGGCAGTATGTGTCTGCGTGTGTGTGTCTGTGTGTGTGCTGGAACACTCCTATTTTAATCTTGTTTTTGAATACTCGTTAACTTGGCTTTTGTTATTCTTATTTTCATGCTTATTTGCATACGAAACACCCGCCATTCCCGCACTGCCTTCCCCTCCGCCACTCAAGCAGCTTCGTGTCAACATCACAACCCCCCGATAAAGTCGTCTGCGAAAATGATTTAAAATCAATTTATTCTTTTCTGTCCTTCTTATGTAAATCATTTTTGCGTCGACTACACAGACCAGTGCGAGTGAAAAAGCGGCGAAAAGTTTAATCTAAATAAATCAACTTGATGCGTATCTAAAAATAAATAAGTGAATGAATGAACGAATCAATGAATGAGTCTTCTTTTGCTTCTGCTTCTGCTTCGGATTTATTTACAAATTCGCAAACAAATTTGCACATCAGCCTCATGCGAGGGGAGATCAACATGTTGATGTTGTTGTTGTTTTTTTGCTGCTGTCACTCGGCTTAAAAATAAATATGAAATTTGTCTTGGATATTTTTGCCTAATTTTGGCCTGTTCCAGATACAATTTACATGTGACGTGAATATGGGAAAAACACATCAATTATGATCAACAAACATTTGCGAGTGACATTCGCATTGACTATGGAACAAATGACAACCGCGACATAAACAATTTATATGCCCAACAAAAAGTTAATTTTAATATGCATAACTGCATTTAATAGCTTCTGCATATTTATAAAACAAAAAAGCGAGTATAATCAGGAAAATCCGAACAATACATGACTATTAAATACTGCTTAACTTTATTTGAAATATTTAACTATAAGAAAATAAAATCAAGTAATCCAATATGATTCCATAGAAGAGCTAAGAGTATATCTATTTAAAATAAATTTAATTCATAATTCAACTAACCTTTATTTTCCAATTACAGGGTATAATCAGAAATGAACAAAAAAGGAATCACTTAAAATTAAATCTAACAAAATCGCAGCTCAACTGAATAGCAAATAGTCATGAAATTTACATGTCATTTCCACAAATAAAAACAAATAAAATTTTCATTGCTGCGAGAATGCATGAAAAATATCAAATTGCATAAATAACAAATTAAATTTAAATTTGCAATTTAATGAACGTAATTTATGAAAGTGTGAATATGTGAAATTTGTTGTCTTTGGAGCACTGGGAACACAGACATTGCTGATGTTGCAGACACACTTGCCCATAGGGCAAACGCATTATTACTAATTGTACACGAGAATTTTATCTGAAATTAAAGCAGCATGAATGGGAAATAGTTTTTAACTAATTTTCAAGTTAAGCGCGACCTTTGTTTTACGCCCAAATTTTTTTTCAGAGGTTGTCAGCTTTAGAAACCCGATTTCCTTTTCAATAACTTTGTTTTAAAGCCAAAAAGTTTGTTTTTTTAAGTCCCCGTTTCTAAGACAAAGCATTCTGTTTAAGACTCTCGGGGAAACTTTAGATGACATTAATTAAAAATTACATGCTTTCAAATATATTTTTCCCCTAGTTATAATAACAAGCTAATTAAAAGTTTTGGTCAAAGAAAGCAAAAAAATAAAATAAAAGTACCAAGCAGCAAGCAGCAAGTGCGGTATTTAGTTAGTCGTCTGCCAGTTACGTGTGTATGGCTTAAAAATTGAACCTCAACTAGGGAAAAAAGTTTTTAAGAATTGTGGAAATAATAAGTAAATACGAGTAGAGGGAAAACTCGGGAGAAAATTGAAAATGTTCGTGAAGTAGCTTTAAGTACACAATAAATAAATACAAATTCACATGAAAATTGTGACTACAACTGCAGGGATTCAGACGAGACTTGAATGTGGTTTGGGGGGAGACACAACAGACTCTTGAGGGATGCATAATGTGCGAGAGAAAAATGATATAAAAATAGCTGCAAGCCATATAAGCAATAGAACTTGCTAGTAGAGGGGTTCACAGTTCGCAATCAGGGAAATCGCATTGCTTGCTTGTGTTCTATTATACTATGCTGTTAAGTTGCCCCTCAAGTGGTCGACTCTCAGACAACGAGTCGGCTGATGGCAACAAACTGCATCATTTTCAAATGAAATAAATCAAAGCACACAAACAAACAAATAAACAGAGAGAGAGAGTGAGAGAGGCAGTCAGACAAACGATTGACAAGGCATATTGGGGTAATGCCAAAACCAAATTGAACAGAAAGTAAACATGAATAGAGAGAGATACATAAAAATTTAGAGTACGTATGCTCTCAGGGTCAGCTCAATTGCCTAGCTCATTGGGGTTCCATCCTGAGAACCGCGACAGTTGCAAAAGTGAGTAACATCCTTCCATTCCCCCGCTTCCTTTGCGTTTGATGGTTGCCCACAGTTATTATAAGCCGTATTTACATTACACACATTTTATGAGATCCCATCAGCATCAGCAGGAGCAGGAGCAGCCGCGTAATGAAGACAAAAGGCATCGAGGCCCATTGACACTTAAAATGAAAATTTTCACATGTCGCATTATGCAAAGTACCTGAAATGGTGCAGCACATTTGACCCTTTTTTTGGGGCAGCAAAACTCTCCACATCACATAATAACAATGTTAATAATATTAATAACGCCTTTATTCCACAACAAAGGGCACAGACATGGCTCCAGCTGGCGGTTTAATTTAATTAAACAACATGAATCCGTTATACATGTGGCCACCTTTTTGGCCCCGCATAGCTCCCCTTAATAAGCCACGTTCTCTCTCTCGTTACTCGCTCTCTCGTTGCCCGTTACTCAAGTCCTGGCTCACATCACATAAATGCGAGGGATTTACAACTTTTTATAATAATTTTCAATTAAAAAACGCACTTCACTCTCTGCTTTCAAAAAGTATTTTAACATTTTTGCTCTCATTTTTGTTGTTGTTTGTTGCTCTGTGTGTGCTTTGCTTTGGACTGACTGTTGTGACGTGGCACTTGGCAAACAAGATTTGCATGTCACACACATTCTCATTCTCGTCCTCATTCTCGTTCCCACTTCTCACTCACTCACACACTCACTCAGACACACACTTACGCACGCTTGAGCTTGGTGTTTCTGTCATATTAACGGTACTGTGCACACACGTGTCTAAAAGGATTTAAGTCCTTTCGTCTACGCCCCGCACGAATGCGTCCATCCTCATCACCGTCATCATCATCAGCATCATCATAGTCATCCTTAGAGTTACAGCTCCTGCTGCAAATATTTGATTAGCCCAGCAAAAAGTTTTGCAACTTTTTAATTTTGGCACAAAAAAGTTGACGTGTCCCCAGCCCATGAAACGTTTCGAGTCAACTCCTCTTCCATTTACGTCTGCCAAGCACCTATTAGGAGTTAATATAATTGTTTTTATGCTTTCTATACTCTCAACAAGTACATGAGCCTTTTCATCTGATTCTGCCCAACCGCATCACACTTCGACCTCAATCCATGCTCATCTCGGAGTCGCTTTAAAGTTTTCGAACCGCTGTTTTCAAGTTGTTAAGCCGCAGTTGAAGTTGCAACCGATGAAAAACAAAACTGCAGTTAACAGAAAATGTGCTGTGGCAAAAAAAAAAAGAGATTCGCGAAAGCAAGCTTGCTGCAACCAAAGCAGATCGCAATGAATGCGGCAAGTTATATCGCTTAAGCCACACATGATGCAACATTTCATATTTTTGTATAATATCCTGTAGATATAAAGTGGTGTAGAATACGGAATGAAAAAGGGTCTCACAACTTGTATAAATGTGTTGTGATTAAAGTCCATAGTCTCTCTATACTCAATAGAAACTTCGAAAGTTTTCGACTCTAATTTATTGAGTTTAAAAAAGTAATCAGCAAATATGAATTGTATCTTTCGTGTAAGAATTTTATATAAATTGTATTTTAAAATATACATACACATATGTATACTAAAATGATCCACAAATTATTTACATTTTTTATTGTTTTAAATATTGTGTTTGAATTCCGTCAATTAATTCAGCTTGCTCTATATGGAAATATATGTGTAATACAATTCTTACTCATTATACCCGCTACCCATAGGGTAGAAGGGTATTATAACTTTGTGCCGGCAGGAAATGTATGTAATAGGTAGAACGAGGCATCTCCGACCCTATAAAGTATATATATTCTTGATCAGCGTCAACAGCCGAGACGATATAGCCATGTCCGTCTGTCCGTATGAACACCTAGATCTCAGAGAGTATAAGAGATAGAGCTATAATTTTTTTTTGGACAGCATTTGTTATGTTTGCACGCAGATCAAGTTTATTTCAAATTTTTGCCATGCCCACTTCCGCCCCCGCAAATCAAAAAAATCGAATAACAAGCGTAATTTTAAAGCTAGAGTTGCGAATTTTGGTATATACTATAATTACTATAGTAGTTATGATTCCTGCGATCAGATAAAAATTGTGGAAGTTATTAAAGAAATACTTTTGTATGGGCAAAAACGCCTACTTACTAGGGGTCTTAGGTGCTTTGGCCGACAATTTTGTATATTGTGCGGTCTATGGTATATTTTGAATGGTGTGCTGTATCGATATACCAAACATACCAATTGGTATATTTTTATTTTGGAGAAGGTAAAAGTTAAAAACACTTACTTTCAAAATGGACAAGAAAGCAACTATGTATTCCAAGAATAACAATGTTAAGCTATAATAATTTTGAAATTATTTACATTGTATTTAGTTCAATATTGTAACATATGAATACAATATGAATACAAAAAAAAAAATTTGGATAATGAATATTTGTATTTTAAAGATTTTAAGTTGAAAGTTGTCTTCAACACCATTTCAGAGAGCATCTCTTAGTCGCCCAGGATCAAGAAAGACACGCATGAATCTGTTTTCCAGTTATTTTTTCACTCCTGCCAACTGCAACAAAGTTGACGCTGATGTTGTTGCAGCCAGAATTTATGTTGTTTTTACTGTTGCTGTTGCTGTTGCTTCTGCTACAAATGCGTGTAACTTTTTAATCAAATTATGTGCAAATTTTCTTTAGCAGTAATTTTTAGTAAAAATTTTGCACAAAATTACTGCAAGCGACTCGTTTTCGCTTTTCGTTTTGGTTTTCTTGGTCCATCATCAGCTTGGTGTCTACTTATATTTCATTTTCATGGCCTGCGTGTGAGTATGTTTCTCTCTTTCTCGCGCACTCTCTCTCCATCTCTCATTGCTACTGCTTTGCATCTTTAGTCTATTTGCAGCTGTCGCTGATTCCTTTTAAGAGTTGCTTGCTGCTTCAGTCTCAGTCTGTCTCAACTGTCGCGCAGGCATTGCATAATTTTTAATTGAATTTTAAAGTTTTCGGCAAGCCAAAGAAATTTTTGTTTTCATTCGCTTGCCAAACTTTGGCTTGAATTTAATTAGAAAATGATTTTGACTGCGGCTTTGCCACTTGCAGTGCATCAGCGAGAGAAAACACTCAGTACTCGACTTGCGGTGCTCCATTGCGAGTCCAGAGTTTTCGCGGTCTGGCACTAAAATTAATAAAGTAAATTGCAAACTCGGTGCCAATATAAATTAAGTAAAAATTAGGCATGAGTTCAGTGGCGTCGAGTTGAGTTTCAGTTTCATTTTTGCTGCTCATTGTGTGCTTAATAAGTACAGTGGATGTACATTACATTAGTGGCCATGTTTATTTCATTTGGACGCGTTCACCGCACAGCGGGCGGCATTTAAAACTGGACACGGTATCGAGAAGTGGAATGGAATCATTTGGTTATTGTCTGCCCTTTGTAATTTGCAGCAGACACATTAATCAAAAAATTGTTACTACCCATGAATCTGCCTCCTTTTTCTCTCTCTCTCAAATCGAGGAGCTGCACTTGTTGTTAGTCAGCAGCTGCCATTGGTTCAGCTTCATTCATTCAGTTGTATTTGAGGTGGTGGAGGTAATTGAAATGTCACCGGAAGTGTTGCTCGCCGCGGACTGTCTCCGGTGCAGCAATGGTTGAGTGGCACACACACACACACAGACAGAGAGACACAGACGCATACGAGTATGTGGCAACTAAACCACCAACCATGACCATTGCCGATAGAACACACACAGCAGCGGCCCGAGCATTGCCATTTTAACAACAACGAGAGCGACAACGACAACGACAACGACAACGCATCCATTTGATACACTCGATCGCTGACAGCAATGTTTGTGGCTCTGCTAATGTGACTCTAACGGTCAATTACGAGTATTTGCGCAATTTTGTAATTAAAATCGCAAACGTGCCCTGGGTCCGGAGGTACGAGACCTACGTGCTGCACGAAATTTAATGCCTCTTCACGGCCATTCGGCTTTGATCTGTTCTGAGCCATGCTTTCTTCTTCAGTTAATTAACAAACGTTGCATCTTAATGCTGCATTTCAAATTTAAAGCGAGACAAACTATCAACTTATGGAAACGCTACAGTCATGTGTATTTTTTCACAGCTGCGCAGTGTTTCTAACGCTTCCAAAGAGGGCAGTTCATATAGTTGTAAATAACATAGCAAAGTTTCGTATAATAATAAGGGAGAAGTCAAGAAAATAAATGAAAGCAAAAATAGAAAGGTTTAATTGTACAAATATATCGCATTAAAATTACACAAACTACAATATTTCATTTCGATACTACTACATTCTAAATATACCAAGGAGTAACAAATATACCAGACTGTAAATCAAACCAATTAAGGTCAGTAGGTTTTTTTCTATATATGTATATAAAAATTGTTGTGCATTTATTTGACTGCAACAAAATTTACACGTTTAAAAAAACCTATAGTTATTACTTATTATAAAATGTACCAATTGACTTAAAAAAAAACTCCAGTTAACTCTCTTCATTCTCTTTCTATTTTTCAATTTCTATGGTCGGAAGTGATCTAAGAAAAGTCTTAAATAATTCAACTATAAGAAGTGTCATCAAAATTAAGTTTTAACTCTATATCTTAGCTTACTATATCTTATCTCTGAGATCTACGAGTTCATATGTACAGGTCAGACAGTCAGACTTGCTGTCTTTTGTTTACATTTTCTCTTGGAAATGTTAGCAATTTTATAAAAACAATTTTAAAGCACAAATAGTGCCTATACATACATTAAAAAACAACGAACGTTCTAGCACAGCAATCTTTTCAGGTCTTACATCACTTTAAGCAACCCTCGCTACATATTTGCGAGAGTAGATAAGTTCGACTCAGAACTGCGCCAGATTGTACTGACAGCAGCGTCAGCTTTGCCGTTTTTACCTTCAATTTTATGAACTTTTTCGTAGCCGTAACTTTTTCATTACATTTCGACTTGTACAATTTTCCGGCTGCTGTTGTTGTTGTTATGATTCGGCTGCAATTGCCATGCTGTTTACTTGCTGTTCTTACTGTTCTTGTTGTTGTTGTTGTTACTTCAGTTATTGTTGTTGTTGTTTATGAGCTAATTACATAAGCTCGTTATTAGGCGAATTACTTGTTTCTTCATTTGCAGCTGGATGATGCTGCTTCTGCCTCCGTTGAGCATCAGCAGCAGCAGCAAATAAGAAAACTTTTTTAATTATAACCTCATTTAGATTTGACGTTAGCTGCGTCGCGTGTCTGTCTTTTCCTTGGCCTGCCCCTTCCCCTTCCTCTTCCCCATCCTCTTCCCCTTCCCTTTCCCTTTCCATTTCCGTCGCTGTACCTCAGCCAAGTTAACTTGGCTTATAGCATTTATGCTCTCTGCTTCCTATCTTTACAATCTCAATCTAATCAGTGCCTATTTAATTTGATTTTCAACACTATGACAAACAATTGTAGTCACAAACTCTGTTGCTTAGAGCTGCTGCTGCTCCTGCTGCTCACAGCTGCCAATCAGCCTTCTGCTGGCTGAAAGTTTATGCCAATTCACCTTCACACCTTGATCAAGTAAAATAAAGTGTACTTTGCGTCTTTAAACAAGACTCAAATTGTTGACTTTAAACTAATATTTAATATTTTTGCAGAATACAACGAGACGATTTGATAATACTTCAAAGCATCAAAGTCTCGACCCTGATTATTGTTTAACGCCAACGCAATTTACATATCGATTGGGCTAATATAGAGAGAAAGAGAAAGATAGAGTTTGGGGCATTTCTACTACCTGTTAGTCTTTGGATCTCAATCAGACGAGGACACTTCCGCTGGCAGTTGGCTCAAGTATATATTCATTTCCATCTTCTGCTTTTGGCTCCAGGCGCTGTGCTCAGATCCTTTTCATTTCTTTAGATGCATATTTTGCACCCATTGAATGAGTGCATGAAAGGAGTATAAGAATGCTCCCATTGTGCTTTCTTTTCTTAGAGTAAACTACTTCGATTCATATACAGCTTACAGGGTATTGCGCAGTCAACCCTGCTGCTAGTTGTAACAATTCTACCATTTTCCTCTGCAATGAAGCGTAAAAATACGTGTTTTTTTGCTACACAACTAAAGTATACACACACACACGCACACCCATCAATATATTTGTATATATATTTGTACTTATAGGGAAAATTTAGTTTATGCATTTGCATATGGTAAGTATCTTTGTATGTAGTTTCCACCCAGACGTAAGGCAAATACTCGAAGCCTTGTTAGTTGTTGACTGCAATTTCCTTGGCATGCAATCGGTTTTTCTTTCTCCTCGCAACACACGTGTATGTGTGTGTGTGTGCTGAACAAATATTTGGTTTACGTCAAATTGACACGCATGAGTTAATCAAAAGATGATTTGTTATTTCTTGCAAATGCATCCGCATCCGCATCCACTTCCAGTTCCTCATCCGCATTTGCATACTTGAGGCTTGAGACTCTCGTCTCAGCTGAAGAGAAGCAGCCACAAGGCCGCAAATTTATATTGTGGAGGAAGAGCTTGCTACACTTCAGCGCTTATTTTCCGCGCTCTCATTAATAAACACAAGTATTTCGCATCAATTTGCAAGCCACAAACACACACACAGAGAGAGAGAGAGAGAGAGTGGAAGATAGTCCAGTAGTTACATTTAGTTAAAATATATACTCTCATTGCTGCGAAGGATGCGCTCGCTGGCCGACCCAAAGAGGCCCCAAGGCATCTCTTCTTGGCCAGGCTAAATAAGATAAATGAGAAATGTGAAAATGAAACATCACCTTTGCCTTTGCCTTTAAGACGACGCCCACGCACACATACTGTGGCTGTTAGCACAAACGAAGACTCGACTATTTTTTATATTTTGTTTCTCTCTCACACACCATCCCTCTATCTCCCTCTCTCTGACTGTCTATCAGTCTCTTTGGCGAGCTGAGCTGAGCAGATAACATTTTAATATGGTAGGAAAAGCACTTGTTAGTCAGCCGCAAGTTGTTAGCCAAGACTTGGACTTGGACTAAGACAGTTGGCAGTTGGTTGTTGAACATTGGATGCTGGACCACCTCTTCGCTCTGGCCATTAGGTTAATGTGCACTTCAAACGAAATTAAGATGAATTGATTAAAATTACAAAAGTGTTTTGGGTTCTCGGTTTAAGAGTCAGAGTGCGAGTGCGAGTTCTAGTATTGCAAAGTTCAAGCACAAGATTAAGTGCTTTCATTTGCCTGCCTTTGAGAAATGATGCAGCTTCAACATTCGGCCTTCCTCTCAACCTCTCAACCTCATTTGAGTCAAAAACTTTGGCTATAACTGCAGGTGTAATGAATGTGCTTGCATTTATTAATGCTTCAAACTTGCCAAATTAATTGGCATTTAATTTATTTTGCGGCTAAACACAAGTTGTTCTTGAAACATATTACGCTTAACGTTCTCTCTCTCTCGCTCTTTGTGCTAAATACAACTTATCATATAATTGGCCTGGCTGCAGTTGCCAGCATTTAATTGCCAGAAATTGCAATTAAGATAATTATCTACCAAAAAACAAAAGACAGAGAGAGACAGAGAGTAAATCCGTTTTTCGGATTGGATTATGTGTGCCAGTGTTTTTACGCCATTTCACAACGTACTTTGCATAAATTTCAAATGAATTTCAATGCCAAAAGCGCAGGCAAAACAATTGCCACTGATGAAGCTGCAGCTGCACTCCACTCTTCTCTTCTATTTTCCCCAAAAAAACCAGGTGCTGCTCCAATCAAACCAAATGAACGAAAGTGTAGTAAAGAAACGAGAAGCAAAAGCAAACGCAGCACAGAAGTTGCAGTCGATGCAACCGACTTGTAAACGTAAAGCGCAAAATTTTGTGTTATTCTTTCGGATTTTCTACTTTGTTGGCAAAGCAAGCAAACGACTTCGTTCGTCCATTTCCACCTTCCTGACTCCTCCTCCCATCCTTTGAAATGACCCACCCAGGTCGGGTCGTGCTTTCGTTTGCTCAGTGCAAAGTTGTCGCCTTTGTTGAGTTCGTGTCGCCAGCATGTTCTGACCAGCCAAGGCAGCCAAAGCAACCAAAGCAGAACTAAGCAGAGCTGGGCAAAAGCAAAGGAAAACTACTTGTACTTTCTTGCAATTGGTCGCCGTCTGGATTTTGCTTCAATTATGCTAAAATGTCGAATGAAATTTAATGCCAAGCTCAAGTGGCTGAAGATTGTTTTTACCTTTCTTATTTTTCTCTTGCATATTCTCAGCTAAAAGCTTCAAGTGGTGAATTGAATGTGCAGTAATCTCTCTTTCTCTCTTCCGTTTTCTCTTTATATTTCTCTTATAACTTTGAGAGCATATAAAACAAGTAAGAAAGCTTCTGACGAGTGTGGTCGACCGTAAGATACCCACTACTCATTTTGAAATATTAAAATATACTAAATCAACAAACTAAAAGTATATATATTCTTCATTAGCGTCAACGTCCGTTACGTCCGATTATCTGTCTGTCTGACTGACTGTTCGTATGAGCACCTCTCAGACTATAAGAGATATAATTATGTTAGAATGTCATTCATTGATTTCCGTATATCCGTATATCCTTCCTTTACCTATGCAGGAACTGCATTCGAAATACATTCGAGCTCTCTTTCGCTCATTTGAATAAAGAGAATGTTTCGTCAAATTTCTTGGAGGATCGTTCATTCATTTCCTCATATCACATGCGATATTTCTTCTTTACTTCACTATGCAGAACTTGTGCTCTGTTTGTCAACGCATGACTTTGCCAAGTGCATTTTTAAGCTGCATTTTGCTCAACGAACAGCGCAAGAGAGACGAATATGCTAACACTGAGAAAGAATCATATGAAAGCACTCCTGAGACTACATTTTGACCAGATTTATAGCTCATGTTGTTGTTGTTGTTGTTGTTTCTGAGAAACTTTTGCAATTTGGTTTTACATTTTTGCTAATTTCAAATGCACTGGGACCAGAGTCAGAGTCCGAGTTGCATTCGCATTCGTAAGAGCTGCGTGTTGGTGGCGTCCGTTTGGTTTTGGCCCTGGTTAGGCACGAACTGGGCCAAGCGAATCGTTGGGGCATAAGCAAAAGGCAAATGAAGCTACAATTACGAGTTGAAACGGACACAAGCACAAAAGGAAGTAATTTGCAATTAAATTACGACGAAATGGGCAATAGAAAAGAAATTAATTGTCCACGAAATGCAATTATGCTCCGGTTGCACAGAAGTTACAGTCAACCAAAATGAACGCCCTGAAGGGGCCAACAACTCGTGCTACTGCTGCTGCTGCAATTGCAGCTGCTGAAGTGGCTAAGAGGAGCCAGTCGACAGACGACAAAACGCTAGTTGCCACTTGCCACTCGCCAGTCGCCAGTTTCCAATTGCCAGTTGTTGACAGTTGCAACTTGCGCGTAATGAAATTGCATATTAAGAAGTTGTCAAAATTATTAGTTTTGAAATTATAAATTGCAACTTTTGTAATCCGTAGCAACCACCATTAGTTTTGCCCCAAAAAAGTTAAAGCCATGGTCAATAGCTGCTTGGCTGACTGGCTGACTGGACCCTAATAAATTACGAATACTTTTTTATTGAACTTAATTTCCTTTTGTAGACCACATTTTTGGGTCTGGCCAACTAAGCCGCTGCAAAGGAGATATATGGCCCAGTCAAAGATTACATTTAGGGGCCACACACACACACATACACACAAACACACATACCCAGTGCACTTTGCTGCCACTTCCACTGATTTTTGCCCGTTGCACAAGGTTGACTCGGGGCTGGCCTCAAGCAAGCCGCAAGCAAGCAAAATGCAATGCCTTTTATGTTGAACTAGTTGTTCCGCCCACTTGTTTCCCTCCACCCCCCCGCCGCAAGCTGCTACAGTTTGTTTTAATGCAAAAGCAAGCAAATGATCAGCAACAGCATTTTTCGGTTACTCTGAAACTTGCCGAGTCGAGTTGAGTTGAGTTGAGTTGAGTTGAGTAGAGAGTTGAGGCGAGTTCCAAGTGGGCCGCAATGTGTTCACAAGGCTCAAAGCGCTTGCGAGCAGCAAATGCGTTTGCATTACGGTCAGATGTTTGCGGTTAGCCTACATGCAAACACACACACACATAAACCCGCACACATATACATACGAATAGCTAGTTGTTTGCGCCTTTATGGCAACCAAAACTTTGACCACATTTTACTAACAAAAATATTACAACAATGTCGTCGTTCTTCTGTCTGCTAGTCGCTCTCTTTCTCCCACTCCTTTGGTAATTTTAGCCAAAAAGGATGCAATTAATTTTACAAAAGGGACAACTTCATCTGACAGCAATAATGTATTGCAAATACGAAAACGGTCAATACATAAATTCAAGCTAAGCTGCCATCCAGCGATTCATTCATCTCGTTCGTCGTCGGCATCGCGATATCCACACGGCTCAAGGCTGTGTGAAAGTAACCGAAACGGAAATTGGTAAAGGATTACGGCCAAAGATTAAAATGTGCTAATGCCGATAGCCACAACATTGCGTATACTTAATAACAACTCCTGCGCTTGGCTGCGTTGCTCAATGTCGCCTAGCAAACTTTTTACTTTGCATACACATAAAATACATGCCAAATAAAAGAGCAACAACAAGGACAACAACAACAAAAAGAAGAGAAAAAAATGAGAAAAGTTTTTAATTTATATTTAAACTTTTTCAAAGTGCTGAAATCGGGGCGTTATCTCCATTCAATCCCCTCTCCCAGTCTCTTGCTGCGTGCTTGGACTGCTTGTGTGGTGACTGCTTCGAATGCAAAATAGTTCGACAAACACCAAAGGCTTCTTCTTTTTCTTCTTCTTTTGTGTGTGTGGCTAGTTGCTAATGGCATACAAAAAGGCTAACAAGCACAAGGTTAACAGCATCAGCACTAGATCAACATAGAGGCCAGTTCATTAAGGCAATTGAACAAAAAATGTTTACATTTATAGTACTAAAAGTTCCACTGACAAATGGAAAAAGCTTCAAAGTTAACTTACCACATACGAACTTCTCTTTTAACTAGCTCAAGAGGTATTAAAATTGACTTTTTAGCAAAGCAAATTCAATCTGAAAGTTTCAATTGGATTCGATTCATGCGCGAATGCGTTTAATTTGAACTGCCCATCGATTGAATTATATGTAATTAAATAAGAAAAGTTGTTGATTTTAATCTTAAGATATTTACAAATGTGTTGAACAAATAATGCAATTGGTAATATGATTGAATATATACTTATTGTAATCAAATGCGTTAAAAAACTATTGCATTGCGTATACTTTATGTTATATTGCACCTCAATATACATTTATTTATATTGTAAAAATTTGTTTTAAATTTTAAATGTTTATATCTACAGTGTACTTGAAAATTTAAAGTTGATATAGTTCATACATTTAATTTAAAGTTATTTTTTAAAGAGCCAAATTATTGAAATTTCTGCTCTTAATAATATAATTTTCTACTAAACACTTATCAGTCGTTAATGATATTCCAATTTTCAAAAGAAATTATTGAAAATAATTTAACAGCAATAACACTTAAATTTACATTTACTTTAACCAATTAAAGCTCTAATACTTTACGTATACTTAATATTTCCCATTATACCCTTTTGTACGTGTAACAAAATTTAATATCAAATATAATATATTCTAATAGGTATTATAATATTATGTATAATTAAAACTCGCGTGGCGTATACTTAACATTTCCTATCACATTATACTCATACTCATTATGCATATAACAAGTTTACAATTACTATCGACACTATAGAAATTTGTTAAAAAATTTGAAACTGTTGAATCTCTATATTAATTGTATATAATTTATAAACCAAAGCTGTTAATTTAAAGATAATTTCTTACAGCGATACATTTCATTTTATCATCTGCTATTATAATAGATTATTTTATTTGTTTAAAGATCTTGAAAAGTTAACTAAAATCATATTTTTATATATATTAGAATTTAATTTCTATTTATCTTAGACACAAAACTCTCCTTGCGTATACTTAATATTGCCCATCACCTTCTATTGTGCGTGTAACAGCTTCACAATAAATATTGACACTATAGAAATTTATTTAAAAAGTTAAAATTTATTTACCTATATTTATAACACTTAATGGGCAATTTTCATTTGGTTTTCTTAATAAAATTACTGCAGATAAATCAACACAATTTGTGTGCATTTAAAAAGTAAAAGAGCAACTGTTCAACCAATTTCATCGTTCAAAAATGCGGTATATCAATATCGCTGGCCATGTAATTTACGCTTAATTTGTAGCCATTACCACAAAAATGCATTAATTGTAAGTGTGTGTGCAAGTGTGTGTGTGTCCATGTGGGTGTTCGCGAGTTTGTCCAAGTGGATGACTCTGAATATGTCCGTTTGCCTTTAAATGTGCTGCAATTATTTGCAATGCAATTTTAATTGAGTGCTGAAATATCTGCGGCCGTTCACGAGCCAATAAAATATAAATCGAATATCAATTATATATTTATTGAAATTGTGTCAGTTTTATATTTCAACTATTTTCAACTAATATATATTATAATTGTTATCTCAACTCTGGACTCTCGACAGTCAAATTATGATAAATACTTTGCTGGTCTACTCCATTAAATATTTTTAAAGTGCGCTGTCGGGTTTTTGAAAATGGGGGAACAGTAAAAAGAATAGTTATGATTTATTAATATGTAAATTAGTTTAATCGTAAAATAATTGCGTGTGACACACATAAAACTAAAGAGAGTTGAAATCGTTTTAAAGTGTCTTGAATTAATAATGAAAGTTTTCCTTATAACTTTAGCCGAAATAACTGAAAGTCTGAATGAAGAATTTAAGCGGTTGAAAGTAATGATTGTTTAATTTATTTAGGCATTTAAATTCAGTACATAAAAATAGTATTTAAAGATGTCTAAGGTCAATAAAATCTAAATAAAATCTGTGAGTTATTAATATTAATCGTAAAATAATTGCGTGTGACATACATACAATTAAATAGAGTCAGAATAGTGAAAATAAATAAAATTTGTATTTTAAACTTAAGCTAAGATAACGCAAAGTTTTATTAAGGGATTGAAGCGGTTAAAACTACTGAAACTCTTGAAATAAAGCACATTAATATACTGAACGATTACTAATATATGCTAAAGGTATATTCGGTATATTAACATACTATTATATTTAAAATATACTACAGAGTAAAAAGTATCCAGAATATTCTGTTCTATAGTCTTGGCTATTGACCCTTATCAAGAATATATATTCTTTATGAGGTCGGAGATAACTTCTTATAGATTATTCTAGGGGTACAAAGTTATAATACCCTTCTACTTTTCAAGTAGCTGGTATAAAAAGAAAGTTCTAGATTTTTTAGTTTACTTGAAAGTTAAAGTAAAGTTCATGAAATAGTTTTTCGGCTTTATTAAAGAATTGTCTTTGCCTCACATTTAATGAAACAGCTTTTCCCCAGTTTTCCATTTGATTACTGTGACTGCAAGCAAAGTTCTTGTAAATCCCAGAAAGATGCATGCAATTGTATTCCATCATTGGTGCATCGTATATCTTGCACGATGTGCGCATAGTGATGGCCAAGTTTGGGTCAAATGTACATCTATCAGATGCATGTGGCATGCAACATGCTCGCTCGCTTGCTTGCCCCCATGCGAATGCAATGGTTTTTGCCAAACTGCCAAAGTTGTTGCACAAATGCATTTGTAATAATTTAGTTAGGCTGCATTTGCAGCAAGTTGCATGCCCCAGCCCATGTATATGCATGTGCCCCTTGGGCTTCAAGTTTGTGAGCGTGCGTGTGTGTATGTAGACTTGCTTGTGTGTGTGCGTGTGTGTTAATAAATTGAGTTGGCCGTCTGTGAGCAAATAGTGTAACGTCGAGCGTTAGAGAAGCATTGGATATTTCGGGTGCGTTTGGTGGCGCCACACTGAGCCTGTCGATTTCATTTCAAATGCGCCTTTGGGCCATAAAATTTGACACAAACACGAGGCACACCCAAACAAACACAGAGAGAGAGAGTGAGAGAGAGATGGCAGCATGTTGCAGAATGCTCATTTGCAGCCGTTATTAAATTGCGTTTTTCGGTGCAGACTGAGGCAAGCCTCAGCAGCTGAGGCAAGCCTCTGAAGCAGAGAGAGACAGAGAGGGGACAAAGAAGAAGGCAGAAGGTGGCAGAGAGGAGGCATTTTAATGAACTGACGCATGGGCAGGCAATGGAACTGCCCTTTGTGCATTTTATTTGTTTGCATTGCCACTGATTGTATTTGCATTTGTGTGCGTGTGTGTGTGCGTATATGTGTCTCTCCCTCTCTGTCACTCTCCATTCCTCACTCTCTTTGTGAAGCCGCGTACAATTGGCAAGCGTTCGATTTGGTGTAATGAAATTTTCTAATCAAAGCGTTTTGTTTATTTACTCGGCTGCTGGGCAATCGTCCAAGGTTTGAATTAGCTTGTTGACCGCCAACCACACACACACACACACACACACACACACACAAACAAATGTTCATACATTGGATATATGAATGTTTTTGTTTACTTTAGGTCAAAGGTTGTCAGTTGTGCAAATAGTAATTAGTTGTAATTAGGTTTTACATATGCACTACTGACTGCATCCGGCTCTTGCATAAACAATTACGATTTGCAATTTCCGATTTGCCAGCCATTCACGGCTCTTGTTTCAAAAGCGTTTGGCTCAAGGCACTTGTCGAGAGTTTAAATATCGAATTTAATTTTGAGCGAAAGCCTCAATGACGCGAGCGTTCGCTTTGAAGTGCAATTAAATTGCCATTTAATGTGGGCTAATTTGCATTTAAAGGGAAACAATAAGCCATAATTTAGATTTATCTCTACGCGGTGTATGGTTGGTACATATAATTAACTCGATTCCCCACAAGCCGTGGCCAAAAGTCTTTGAAAACTCATTTGAATATGAAATTCTGAAATTCATATTCAAATTCAAATTTTCGCAGCTCGCTTCTAACGTTGCTCACGACGCTGCAGAGTTCAATGAGGTGTTAAACCATAATTTGCACAAACCAAACCCCTACCCCAATCTTCAATCCACCCCCCCCCGAACCCCCTGCACCCAACCACGAACCCTTAACAAAGCGCGTACATTTGCATTTTACGCGTTTTGGCGCTTTAATTTTACCAGAGTTTCTACAGTTTCTACTTTTTTTTCTCGCTGATTACACCCTGTATTTTATAAACAAGAGAGTCGCGTATTTAAATATACGTCTAAGATATATTATTGGAGTTCATAATAGAATTTGTTACTTGCAACCTATTTAATAAAATAAATTTAGATATGGGGATTTTTTTTGTAGAAGAATTTATGAATTTAGCAATTACGCTTTTTACGTTCAACTTAATGCATAAGATAAATTTATTTGATGTAATTCCTAAATTAAGACATTTTTGTGGTTACTGTGATATTATCAAATAAAATATCTTGCTTGGTAAGGCTTGTTGATGCGTTTATATTATAGAAATGCTATATAATGTTTCTAATACTGTTCCATTAAATTAATATGTATAAAAGATCTAATTACACTCTTCTCCTTTCTTTAATATAATTTAAACACCTTCGCCTGTATATCTTTTTATTATTAAACACTTTCATTATTATATTATGTTATTTGCTAATAAGAATATTTAATTATTATAAAATATAAAAACCGCTTATTATTCTAACTAATGAGCAAATTATGTTCTTAATAATTGTGTTACATATATAATGATTACATTTTTGGACTGTAAACTAACTGTGGGTAAATCTCTAGAGCTATTTGTTATATTTAGAGCTAAGATTGAGTTAAGGAAATATATACATTCGTTAATTTTCGTACGAACTCGTTCATTTTTTCAATTATTTTAATACGGAAAAATAATTTAAAAATCATACTTATCTCTAATTTAAGTGCGAATCAAGATCTATAATACTCATCTTTGTTAAAAATAAACAAAAATAAAGTGTTGGTGTATGTTTTTTACACTTTAGATATTTTTGATATATTCTTTATATGCTTATTAAATTACTTATGATATTCAAAGCAGAATTTTTCCAGGGTAATTGCTAATCGAGAAAATGAATTTCACTTGCTCTTTAGCAGTTTTTCTGTTGCCGCTTTAGCTGTTTTTTTGCGAGATGTGCTACATTTTGACAAGCACAAAGGACGCTCTATTGTTTGTGCTCTCGTGCCAGAGAGTGTTTGGCCACAATTACGCAATGGAGCCAAACCAGCCAGGAGACAGCTGGAGAGAAACCGGCGCGGGAGCGGAAGGAGATGCGTTGATGCTGAAGCTGAAGCGTGAGGCGTGAGATGCATGTGCTGCCATCAAATTTAATCGCCATGAAATTTGTGGGCCATAAAATGGGTGGCAACGATGCGCGTCAAGTCAAGGCAAGGCAAGGCAAGACGAGGAGCTAGGCGTGGCAAGTTGAGGCGTAGCGTAACACTAAATTTTATTAGCTTCAATTTAACAATTTGTGGCCGGGGCCCCTCGACTTTATTATTAATATTTAAACAGAGCAGAAACATTAGAATTATGCGCGTGGCAAGTTCATTTCACCTGCTGCCGCTGCCGCTGCTGCAGTTAATAAGCGGGCAAGCAAGAACTGCCCAAAAGCCTGAAACAGAATCCATTTTAATTTTTCACTTGGATGAGTGCAAAATTAAGACATTAAATGAATGCGCGTCCCCATCTATGGAAGAGCACAAATTGAGCTCTCACCCCGTCTCCGTCTCCGTCTCCGTCTCCATCTCGGTCTCGTTTGCGTTTTCGTTGCCCGCTCGCTAGCTGCACAGCTGGCGCCGCAGCAGCACACTGGGACCCAACATTGTCTGGGCTGATGCTGCTGATGCTGCTGGAGCTGACGAACAACTGATTTTAATAACAGTCATCTGCCGCTGTGCATAACGATGCGTAACGCGAATGCGAACGGCAAAGGCAATGAGAACGACAACGGCAACGACAACGACAACGGCGAAAGCAACTGTTCCCTGGCCACGTTATGACTTTGATTCATCAGCACGAGCAATAGTGGAAGAGGAGAGGGGGAGGGGGGAGCAGACAGACACTGGCCGTGCCGTGGCATTTGCATACAAATGGGCGTTGCCATAAGTTCACTGGCGTGGCCACAATTTGCTTATAAAACGTGCATATTCTAATTGCCAGCAATTTGAGGTGGCTGAGCGAAAAGTTTATGGCTAATACGGGCATTAAGTAAACTGTCCCCCAACGCGAAGCGGTTAACACAATAAAAACGGCGACTAAAGAACTCGCGCAATTCCCAAAGCATTCTACAATTGTTTCACCACCACACACACACACAGTCACACAAATACACACATGTGATAAGCTCGCTCTCCTCTTTCTCTCTGTCTCTGCCAAAAGCTGTGCAACTCGTTCCCCAGGCAGCGTCAGTAATAAAACTTTATTGAATTGTATTGATTTTAAAATTATTACCATTGAGGCGGAAGTAATGCAATGTAGCTGCTGTCTATGTATGCGCCTGTGTGTGTGTATGTGGGGTGGGTGTAGATGGTGTGTGTGTGTGTGCGTTCGCTGAAGTGTGCTGGCAACTGCTGTTGGAATTTCACAAACAACAACATTTTCATTATTGTGTGCAACTGTGCAAAAAAAGAACAAAAGCCATTGCGTCTTATTGTCGACGTATTTGCAAAAGAAGCGAAAAGGGGTTGCAAAGCAACTTCGCAGAGCGAGGGCTGAGGCTGGAGTCTGGAGTCTGCACTTAAAGGCGCTTCAAGTGCTTAACTTTCCATTTCACCGGCGCCACAAAGTAGGCAACGCTTTTTTTCAGAGTCAGACGCAGCGAGTGTGTGAGCGAGAGTGGGAGAGTGGAAGAGAGTAGCTTACACACACACACACATATGCCAGCAGCCAGTTTAATGAAAATCCAATAGCAACCTAACAACGTCCATTGTAATTTTCTCAGCGATTTGAGCGTTTTCCACGAAAACTGTTTGCCGTGGCACGTGCAGCAGCAGCTGCGTTTATCTGAGTACCTAAACAAAAGCTAGCTACACACACACATACACATATGCAGGCACGTGTTTCAATGCACTAAACACACAGCTAATCGAGTGTGAAAATGCTCTTGGCTACCCAGTTGAAACGATTTAGTCTTTAAGTTGCCTTTAACAATTGATAAATTTGCAATTGCATTATTATTTTATTATTAACAAGTAATCGAATAATCAAACAAAAGTGCATATGCAAATATTTACGGCCGCAGAGTTGATTGAAAAGTGCATAAATGTCTCGCATTAGGAGGTTGTGCCACATGAACTTTCCAGCTCACTCTCAACCTTGAGTATGCAAATGCGCTGGCAGTTAACTTTTTTGGCCCGCCCGGGCAAGCCTGACGGTTTGGTAAGCCGCAGGATATGTTTGCCATTGGCACTACGCTCCAGTCGAGTTGCAACAACTTCTCATGCTGTTGCAGCCACTACTACTACTACTGCTGGCTGCCAATTCATTTCTATTCATGTTATGCAATTCAATTGTTCCACATCTCTCCCTCTCTCCTGCTCCCCTGACAATGTTCGCTCTGTTTAAACATCCTGCGGCTCGGCTGCCAAGGCATATGCATATGCACAAAACCGGACTGGAAGTGGAGGGAATGTGACTTCTTTTTGTTAAACCTCCCAGACCCAGTTTGTTGGTCTGCTGCCTGCTGACCAAAACCAAAAGCATATCCTGCTGCAACTTGACTTTAACTTGTGCTGTTTCTTCTGCTGCTTGCAACGTCGTGTAAGGACAGCATTTGTGGTTGAGTTGATCTGACCGCTTGTCCGGCAAGCCATAATTATGCAATTTCTTGTCAGCATGCTGTGGACGAGACGCACTTGCCGGAAATGCACAAAGTGCTCTGCAAGAGAGTGAGAAAGGACAACGACTTGGTCGTTTTCAACTTCTTGAAATATACAGAGAGACATTTATAGGCAATTATGCATAGGTTTTAGCTTCCGTTCATGTTGCGAGGCGTTCTAACAGCCTCAGCTACCAGTTTGTTTGCCTCACTTGCCATAAATTATTCATAGCTTGCATTTTGGCCCAATCAAAAGCCTAATTTTCCATGCTCAGCCAGCCAGCTAACTGAGCAAGCTATCCAGAGTCACTGTCAGAGAGCAACACAATGCAACATTGTCAAGCATATAAAAAAGGATATACTTTTTATGCTCATGAGCCCTAATCTGTGTGCGAAGAGGATGAAGCGGGAGTGAGGAAAGTACATTAAGAGTCATGTTAAGCCAGTGTGGCAAGTGTCTTATCTACTTCCGGCTGCTGTTTACGATGCCAATGCCACTGATTATCAGTTGCACAATAAGAACGAAGGCGTCGCCTACAACCAAACAAGAAGTTATTGCAACGAGCTGCTGTTCACAGTGGCTGCGGCAATTCCTAGAAGTTGGCATGGCAACAACCAAGCCAAGAACCAAAAGCTGCTTCTCCATCTCCATCTCTACGACTACATCTCAGTCTTTGTATCCTTGTCAGGGCAACAGATTATGATTGAGTTTTGCGCGTACTCCGCGGAGCACATTCACAACCCACAACCTACATACACATCTACAGCTATAGCTATAGCTATAGCTACTGCCTCTGGATGGCGTCATTTGTTTGGCTGCACTGTCATCTCGACGGAGGACATGCAAAGTTATGGCAACCGAAACGCGTGAAGCCATAACGCGCATCATTATTAGGCGAAAATTATTATCGCACACCCGCACTTTACAACCCGTCACACGCTAACCCCTCCTCTCTCTCTCTCGCTCTCTCCCTCTACTTCGCCTGCTCCAGCTCCTACTTAAGCTTGACACGATAACGACATTTGCTTGGGCGAATCTCATCAGCTGGATTTATGGCACGCATAATTTTTATTGTGTTTGAACTGCAGCAGGCACAAAATTGGCAACGAGCAGCGAGGTGCCAAAGCCAATAATGTGGCTTACATTGCCAACACACATAGAGAAATAGTTGAGTCGATAGTTATTTTCTTCTGAAGTAAATAAACCAAATAAATTGCTTCATTTAAGTAATCAAAATGTAATATTCTAATAGCTCGGATTTTAATTTATACAAATAGTGTTATAATTAAATAATTTAATCAGAAACCAGACAAATATTGAATAAATTATTTTAAATTAGTTTATTAATGTACAATATGAATATTGAAAAAAAAAATAGAATATAATATTGGCAATGATTTTATGAAGCACTCATCAAAACTAATAATTTATAAATAACTAGAATCTAATTAAAAAAAATTACTCAAAAATATATAAAATTTGTTAAGTTCTATTTCCGAAATAATGAAAATGATAATTGGAACACTTTTTTGGAATAATATAAAGAGAAATTATTAAACTGAACATGTTTTAGAAATGAGATGAAGAAGAGTTAAAGCCATTTCAAAATTCTCTACTTAAACATAAAAAATGTATATAAAAAAATCTTAAAGAACGTAGTTAATTTCCAATAGTTTTTACAGGATTTTATTTACAAAAACCTCATAAAAGATTGTGTATAAACTATAATTATATTAAGAATGGTGTTCTTTTTTTATAATAAGCTGAAATACAAACACTAATTTAATGGATAAGGGTAATTATATAATTATAATAATAAAATTATAAATTGTATAATTACTTCATTTTTTATTTTAACAGAGTTTAACATAAAAGTAAAATACAAATAACATTTTTATTACTACTATGCAACCTGAATCATCTCCAAGTTATTTATTTCAGTGTAGTGGGCTGACATGGGACATGCCAGCGCATTGCACAGAAGTTAATTTCTTGCGATTTCGCAAATGCGTGTGTGTGTGTGTGTGTATGTGCCCAGCTCTTTTATTAACCATAAAATTCTTGTAATTTTATGTGGCAAAAAACGTTGCAAATTTGCATGTGCTCGAAAGAAAGTGTGCTGCCGAAGCAGGGGCATGAGGCAAGTGGCATGCGTGGCAGTCGCTTTTTATGAGATCATAAATATGTATGTTTTTGAATGGATTAAATTCAGAATGGCACATTAAATTTTTGGTCGGCCTGCCTGAGAGAAAGCATTTTCAGTGGCTCACAACTTGATGCGATGATTTGACGAGTAATTAAAACTAAAGACAGTAAATTGAGAAGAGTGAAGAGAGAGGCATATGCTAATGCATGTGTTTAGAATGTTGCCAGTGGCAGCGGCAGCTGCATTTGCAATTAAGCAGCTTATTATGACCAACATCGTAGCCTCGACAACGAGAGCGACACCTTACCTGTCATTTTATGTGCGTGTTGCATGTTCAGACAATGTGTGACAGCTGCCACCGAGGAGGCAGGATAATGCTTGTGCCCCTCAGGCAAACAACAAGTACAAGCACAGAGAGAGAGAGAGAGAGAGAGAGAGAGAGAGAGAGAGAGCTTTGAGGCAGCCTTGGATGTTAATTATATTTATTAAAATTGGACACTTCCGACGAGCCACTCAAAAGGTGACAGCCAATCTGAAGATGACGCAGCACTCGATACAGAAATTAAGCAAAATGCGGGGCGTAAAGCACAATTTTCATGGCAACTAATAAGTTAAACAGCAGCATACTGGCCTGTTTCCTGCATGAATTGGCGATTATGAATACAATACTCCTTCTTCTTCTCTCTCCCTTCTACATGCCACAGTTGGAGTCTCTCCCCAAATGTGGCACGCCTCCGAACATGAAGCATCAAATTGCAATGTCACGGCTGCCGATACAACAAAAGCAACAGCCACAGCAACAGCAACAGCATGAACAATGGCATTAAGCAGCCAACTGACAACTGTCCCTCCGCTATCCCCACTCTGCCATCTCTCTCCTGTGGCTTGTGTTCGCGTGCCGCATTGTGATTGATGATGTGTCTGATTGGAATCATCAAACAAAACAAGCGGCAATTGCTGTATCGCTTACCGCCAAACATTTCAACTAATTTAAATTCCAGTCTAGTCGCTGCAACTAAAGTAACTAAAGTAAAGTAGTGAAAACAATTTGGCAGAAACTTACTTAAAAACAAATTTTCGATAATTCACTATTCATCCTCTTAGACAACCCCCATTTAACTGCCTAAAAGCTGGCCACAGTGTTAATGATGACGCTTATCTATTGCCGCTGCTCAAAATCCGATTGAGGGTGTCATGGCAAAGCAACAAAAACCACAACAACAACGAGAACAAGCGGCAACAAGATGCTGCTGCTGCTGGTGTTGCTTATTAATTACAAGGCTTTAAATTAATTACAGCGCTTAAAATATTAACAACGCCAGCAGCAAATTCCTCCAATCCGATGCCCAAACCAAAAACTGAGCGAGGAGAAAGCAGGGTGCGGAGTCAGTGTCGATTCAAGTAACAAATTGATTTGAGTTTTGTGTACAAATGTTAAATGAGTATTTCAAATCATTTGGGCAGAGCATTGTATCCCTCTTTAATGGGAATTATACAGAAAGAGTTATTATGATTTTCTCATCCAAAAATGATCGGCTTAAAAACTAACAACATTTTGTATTTATTTGATTTGTCAAGTAAAGGTAAAAAGCGAAAAAGTTCAAATAAATTTCAATTATTATTAAATGGACAAACCTCAACGAGAAAATCTTATTTTTTGCCAGCCACATACTCAATCATCGCATAACTATCCGAGTGCAGTTGAAATAAATTTGAAAATTCAACTGCAACATAAAAGTGGCATCCAAGTTATACTTCATATTTATTCTCATGCTGAACATGGCAACATTTTGCGACTGTTCCCGTGTCCGTGTAACATTTTCACAGAGTGTTGGATAAATTGTTTGTTAGTTTGTGTGTGGCCATTAATCAACACAGCACACAGACCGGTTGGTGCTCAAATGCCGCTAAGCACACTCCACTCCACCCATTCACCCGCCCACATACATATGTTACATATGTGTGTGTGTGTGTGTGTGCATACTATATGTACACACGTTTAAAATTGGCAAATTGCTGTGTGATTTACCAGCAAATAATAAACATGTTTAGCGAATAAATTCATCAAAAGTTGCTTTTCATATAGACGAAAGCACTAACGAGTCGACCAGGATTCAATGCCAGCTTCGACATACGATTGCTCTGCCACCTGAAGTGGTCCTCCACTATGTACAGTGTACATACATACACTTACACACCCGTACACTCACACACATACGCAGCTAGCGTTTAGGTTGACTGCGTGCACAGTGAGAGCAAACAAAAATCGCAGCAGCTCGCACAGGTGACACAGGTGAAGGGTTAGCTTCGAGGCGCAGGTGCAACGAGTAGGAGGTGAGCAGGAGGTGAGCACGACTGGACTCCTGCATAGGCAAAGCCAATAGAAACAACAACGACAAACATTACTAATGACAAGTATGCGATGCAACGAGTTTTCAATAGTCCTTCAGATATGAAAGTGGGCAAATAAGCTGGTTATACCATGGAAATTGTTGTGCTTAGAACAAAGTATGCGCAACTGAATTACTTCAACACAACTGAACTGTTTTCGAGAAGATATTAGATATAAATATATATATTAATTTATATAATATACTTTCCGTAATAATAATATTAACGTAGAGGCATTGCATAGTATTAAAGTAACTATCTTTTATTTCACCAAATTGAACTCAACGAAATAATTCTTAAAATCTTTAGAGGGCCAAAATAAATTGAACATAATTCACATCTAACTCTATTATTAAGTAATTTTTAATTTAAATTATTGATGAACATATAAATTATTTTCTTTTTCTTCCTTACAAAATCCGAAATGAATTGAACATAATATTCTTCTTACATAAAAATGTTTACATTGATATTTCATGTTTTTCTGAATACTTTTTCCTTTTTAAGCATTTTTATATTCCACCTAAATTTATTGTTTTGTTTACTAAATGCTTAATTAACTTATATTGTATTTTTTTTATAAAAAATTAAGTTTATACACTTCCTAAATATTTTTCATCAATAAAGTGTAGTTATTTTGTATTATTATTATATATGTTTTATTTCCAGATATTCAAAAATTGTAATAAGTTTAATTCATTAATGTAATCAAAGTCGAAAAAAATATTATTATTTTTGTAATAACTTATAAACCCAATATTAATTTAAAAATATCTTTATTTCCACTATTCTCTCTTCAAATAAATTTATTTAAATTTATATTGAAATAAGTGTATATTTCAAATCAAAATTCATTTTGTTTATGAGCTGTTGACATTAACTATTTACAGGGTAGATTGAAAGTCAACAACTGACAAACTGGAAAAATAATTTTTTCAAAATCCAAATGCAATTGTTCGACTGATGGCAGATTGCAAATTGAACATGTTAGCTACAAATGTATCTGCCATAAGTCTGCTAATCATTTGGCCGACATTTGAAGACCAATTTTTTTGTGTGCTTGTGCACATTTTTTCAGTTTGTTGTTTTTGATGTTATTTTTGTGCTGGTAACCTGCCGATTGAGCGCTTAATTTGTTAAGCTGCAAAAGTAGAAACTCAAACAAATCAGAATATCTGACCAGAAGTCAAGGTGTGTTTGCTTTGGCCCTTCACTCGATGTGTCTGTCTGTGTGTGTGTGCGAACTGTATGTGGATTTTGTGGCTGCTCAACGGCTGCCACTGTCTATCAGAGGAGCCACAGATTTTATCAAATACACGCATATCCCTTCAGCCATCCTCCTCCCCTAAACACACACACTCCGAAATATTCTCACTCCGATAGAGACATATCCAAAAATTTGTGTGTGGCTGACAACAGTGCATGTTGTTTGTTTGTTTGTTCGTTACGTTTTACTCATTTCGATCCTTTTTTTTGTGTTCTCCCCTTTTTTTCTGGTTGGTTGCTGCAAAATGCGAATGGTTTGCCTTTTCGGGATGTTCTATTTTTGGCTTTTGATGTGCAGGAAGCTCATCATCAAAGGCAATGTGATAATTGTGTCTGTGTCTCTCTGAGTGCCAACTTTTGGCTACCTACAACCAAGAGAGCAGTATGTACTTTCTTTTTTTTAACCTCTTCTTCACTTTTCGGTACCTGTATATGTATAAGTGTATGTGACTGTGTGTGTGTGTATGTGTGACCGCTTGTCGTTTGCCGTGTTGTCGTTTTGTTTTTCTTTTGCCTTTTAGCTGTGTGATTTTGTGCCTTTTTTTTCATGCGCTGACTGCACGCTGTTTGCCCCTGACAAATATTGACCCGCATTGATTGTCGTTTTTCCGCTTGTAAATTGCGACTGGGGAGCAGCATGAGAACCCAATGGAGAAAGGGGGCCGCCTGCCAATTGACGTTGTCTTTTAGTTTCACGCTCCTGGTTTATGCGCAAAGTTTTCACTTTCATGTACTTGGTAATTGGCCAGCAGTTGAATGGAGTGGGCTTCCGATGAGTAGAGTACATTAAGCATATTTAACAGCCACAGTTATAGTTACAGTCGCAGTCGCAGTTACAGCTGCAAAGTGTAAGGTCACAATTTTGGGACATTTTATGTATATTTCATATAATTTTTGTTTCTTTTTTGGCGTCATCGTTAAAATGGTTTTTATTATTTCCGCTGCGAGCGTTATTAATGTTGTTGTTCTGCTTTTGACTTTACTTCCGCCACACACTCATACACACACACACACACACACACACACACACACATACACACTTATACATATGCACACACGCGCACATTGCCACAATTTATATTTTTCAATTAAGCAGCAAAAGTTTTACGCTTTGTTTCGTGCAACTGTAATAAATTTCAACTCCCTTCTGTACTTCAGTTACCGCCCCCTGATTTCTCCCTCCTCATGCAATGTTTCACTTCATTTGGCCGCATATGTACGGCAGCGCCAGCATCTCAATGCCGTTGTTATTGTTGTATATATTCCGCGTTATGGTTTCATTTTGGAGCCACGCGTGTAATTGATAGCTACCCATGGCTTAATTGATAATTTCGTAGTTTCAACACACCCACACACACACTAGCTATGAAATTTTCACAAATTTTCCATCCGCACAATCAGACAAACTCGGTTTAATTGTTCGTTTGGCGCTGACTGAATTTGATTTAGCTACAATTATCAAATTTCTAGACACGATTCCATCCAATCAACTACAATTGAAGCTCTGCTAACATTTTAAATTTCCCAGAGCAGGATTAATATATACCCAAGCTATTATCACTATCCGAGATAATATGCGGTGTGGTAATTCTCAAAGTAATTTGTTGCCTTTCATTAATCATACGCAATGTAAGCAAATTAATTCGATGTTTGCACTTTCCGCATTTAACAATTGACGAATGCTTACGTCATTCGCCCCTTAAACTCACACACACACACACCCTCGTACACTGAAATAAGATAAGAATTTCGACGTTGGGTAACCCTTCTACCCTTCTGGCTGTCAACATGCGATTGCCCCTCATGCATTAAGCAGCGCTGATTCTGGCTAAAGGGCTCGTTTAGCTTCGCTCGAACTCGTTGTTCTTGTTGCTCTCGCCACGTTGTTGTTGTTGTTGTCTGTTTTGTTGTTGTACAATCATCAAACGGTTTAGCTGCAAAACTAATTGCATTACATCAATTTTTCTGTTAAAAGTCAATAACCAATCAAACGCACACAAACACAGACACACACAGACGCAGAGACGCAGCAACGAGGTTCAAAGTTTGAAAACGTGCAGTTAAATGCACACAGACACGCACACATACAAACATATATTTGTCTATATAGTATATATGTATATAGAGTCAACCAGCGGTCAATTTAATGGCAGCGTGAGAGAAAGAGACAGTTATATCGGGGATAGAGACAGAGACAAGGACAGAGAAAGGAACGCAATAATGAAAGGAGTAATCACATTAGCCCCACATAAACTTTTGCGTAGCGCTACTCTTCTCTGCTCTGCTCTACTCTGCTCTGATCTAAGGGTTGTCAAGTGGCCTTAATTGAATAAAATTCAATAAAAACTTGCCCTAACTTTTTTATAAAGTCCATAAACTAGATCTGAAACTAAAATATATGATTGCGTGGTAGAAAGTATCAATATAAGAAATCATTTCTAAATTATAAGAATTTTTTTCATATAGCGCTTTACCTTGAATACTTCCCAGACTTATTTAAAAGTATATTAAATATTATTTTAAAATTTTAAATAAATATATATTTAAAAAGTAATTATTAATTAGTTGGCATTGCTCAAAACTATAACATTTTAATTTATATATCGATTTTCTTAAACAATATTTCATGGTTTAGTTGAAGGAACTTCAGAATAATCCCTTAAAAAGTTTAGAATTATTATTTAAAATAGAAAAATAAAGGAATTCTATGAATTTCTTAAACAAGAAAATAAAAATTCATTTTTTGCACACTAAACTGTGACAATCAATTTCATATATTGATTTACCTTGAAAAATTCTTTAATTCTTTAGTTTTTTATAAATATTATACCAAAAGTTATTTGAATAATATTACAGTTTATAAATTTTTTGTGCAATAACTGAATAATTTAGTTTGCACTGCTCAAAATTAAAACAATCAAAATTTGATATCGATTTATCTTGAACAATTCTCCTTGGCTTAGCTGAAAGTACTTTTAATCTGCAGAGACAGAAAGCTTTTTGTGCAACTCATATATTATTCAATGGCAGTTGCAACGAAGATGACAACCCTGTCGATAATTTGATGTGCTGCAGCAAGCGGAATGCACTTTGCCACTTGCAACTGCCATTGCCATTGCCATCACCATTGCTTTTGCCACAGTGCCACATGACTTAGTCGCAGTCGCAGTCGCAGTCATTGTGCCTCGATGACGTGTTCATGCAGCCGCTGTCAATGTGGTGCGTTTCAATTTTACAGTCACACAACCCACACTTGCTCTCCCTTTCTCTTCCTCCCCTCTTGAAGGTGGAATTGGAGCTATTGCTGGGGACGGAGATGGCGCCAAATGCTGACGGGTTGTTCCAGCCGCACAGCGAACGTTAAATCGTTAATTGATTACAGCCAACATTGATTGTTGTTGTTGATTTCTTTTTGTTTGTTTTTTTGTTTTTTTTTTTTTTTTTTGTTTGCCATGGCCATGACTGTAGCTATAGCCATATATAGAGCTGAAGGTCTGGGTATTGTTTAACTGGATTACACACACACAGACGCACACGAACAGCTGGAGATGGAGATGCTTTTATGGATGCATCAGGCGGTGGCGACGGCGACGGCGACGACAGAGCATAAAAATCCATTTCTGTTTTTACAATGCTTGACGGTCAGCTCTAATGAGCGTACATACGACTTTCATCATGGTACTGTTCAGTACCTCGAGGAGGAAACCGAAACAGGCACGAGACCAACCAGTTTAAAACTAATTGCTAAGCAAAGGGCATTGCGAGCCACAAGCGAACCCAGATCACGTACACATCAACAACAAACGCACCGCACCGCAAACACAGACAATCTGGCCAACAAGAACCAAAAAAATAAATAAAATAAAATAAGTAAAGCACAAGAAATTCTCGGATCTGAGATGAGTTAGTTTGAACGTTGTTGCCGTGCAAACAGGCCAAAGGCCAAAAAAAAAACGATGAGTAAAATAAAATACAAAATCCCTCTCAACGTTTACACACACATATTTCGAAATCGGAGAGCGGGTCAAACGGAGCAGATAGAATATGAAGTGGGAGCAGCTAAACTGTACTCCGGATCTCTCTCGGTAACTGATATTACGGTTAAGGCGGTAACGAGCCAGACCAGACCAAGAGCCAGGAGCCAGAAGTGAAGCCAGCTCTGAGCGAGGCAGCAACGCAATATGCGCGGCCACTCAAAATTGTTTAGAGCAGAAGCCAAAGGGTCCAGCCAGCCGAATTGGCCAAAGCCAAAGCCAAAATGCTCAAAACAGCCAAGTATTAAATGCACGTATGTGCACAGAGAGCAATAACGAAACTTGAATACTCTTTACAAAGAAAATCTTATATTTTATTTATAATTGAAATTGAGAATTAATTTAATCTTATATTCTACACTATTAATCTTATCTATACACAGACAGAAAAACATCTAGATTTAAAAGTAGATTGCAAAATTTTGAGTTAAGAGTATGTATAATATTTCTTTCATAAATCTAGTAAAGTACTAGTGGGATAGGAAATAAAATATAATATGATTAAGCACTAAATTTACTTAAACTATTACCTGAAATTGAAAATAGTTTATTATTTACTACTATTAATATTGATTAAAAAGACTTCAAAATTGTAATAACAATACTGGAATGGGAAGCTAGGATTGAACTTAATAATATTCTCACTTTACAGTTGCCAACAGTTTCCATCTTCTGAAGGACCTTACTACAAAGAGAGCACTATCGAAAGGTATGGTCAATGCCTGACAAGCATTTAAAACAGCAATTATTTACTTGATACCAAATGACAACAACAGCAGCAACCACACAACGAAGCAGCCTGCGCATGAGATGGAATAACAAAATGTTCTATCGTATGCTGTTGAATTCATTGAATGTGGATGTGCGATGAGGATGGAGATGGGGATGGGGGATAGCTATTGCTTAGCTGGATATGGCATGTTGCTAAAGATGCCTCTTGATTCAATTTGATTATTTTACAAAGCGCACTCGAAACAGGCAAACTTGCAAGTTGAATCACGAGGCAACCGCAAATGGAGGCGCACACGGCATACACTTTTGACTTAATTAATGCACAGCAGGCGGTAGAAGGTTTTGTGCTTCCTTCTCCTCTCCTCCAGAACTAAATTTCAGCTGCAAGTCAAAATAGTTGAGTGGAAAACAGAGCTCAAGGCCGGGGCCATAGGCAACATTGTGTAGTACACTAATTGAAGAACCTGCGGCAAGCTGCAACAGCCACTGATCCTAATGCGTTCGTGATGCTGTTGTGTGCCGGTGTGAGTGTGTGTGTGTGTGTGTGTGAGTGAGTGAGTTGTGGAACACGTGTAGAGCAAGTTTCTAACAAATCGCTGGCCTAGCTACCTTTTCTCTTCACGCTGCATGCTCTCAGTGCAGTTCAGTTTAGCTGGGCGACTGCGCTTGTTATTTTAATTTCCGCCTAAAAGTATGCAACAAATTGAAAGGATTACACAAAGTTTATGCAATGCAGCATTCAGCCAACAGCCAGCAAGCAGCAACCAGCAAGCAGCAGCAAGCGAGGCAAGCGCAAAGCAAGCGTAGCGGCAACTTAAAACAACAAGACAAATGCGACAATTTAAGCGCGTTTTGGGCCGTTGCCGATGGCAATGGCGATGGCGATGCCTGCTGCTCATTCTCATTGTCTCTCTTGGTTGTTTGTCGTTTGTCGTCTGTCGTTCTGCACTCCCTGGCACGCAGCAACAAACTCGCACAAATTGTTAGTGCTGCAGCAGAAGCAGCAACAGCAGCAACACACTGCATAGCATAAAATTAATGTTAAGCAAAATGGAGAAACAGCAGCCGCCAGCAGCAGGCAGTCGCCATCAATGCCAGCTGCAGTCAGAGCAGAAGCAGCAACTTCAGTTGCAACTCCAACGGGTTGCGACGCCTCTGCCTCTGCCTCTGCATCAGCTTCAGCGTCAGCCAAAAACTGTTGCAAAAATGATGTGGGTCGTCGATGGCTTGTTGTGGGCGTGTGTTCTAGTTGCAACTTTTGTTGCATATTCAGCAACAGCAGCAGCAACAGCAATTTGTTTCTTAAAAATAAACTTGGCAACGGCTTTCAGGCGCTTATATGTGTGGCAAGTCAGCTTGCCGCATGACAAACCATATAAACTGTGTCGTTCTGCGCAAATTGTGCGAAGCACAGCATAAAAATGTTGTCGACTTTGAGGCGACACAACAACTTAATTGACATGGCATAGGTCAAATCAATGAATGCCACGCTCCAGCTTTTCTACGCATATACTAAATGTGCTCTGCTCGTAGACATTCATTTTGCTCACTCGCAAATCGTGCTGCCTGCTGCCTTCTGCCTCCTCTTGTCCATGTGGCAAGCTTACAGTGTCCCAAGTGGCATGGCGCATAAACCGCTCTAATGAGTGCATATTGTGCAACCTGTCACCATATTGCAAATGAGGCTTTGTTGCCCTTGTGCCACACGTTTCCATTTCTCCTGCTGCTGTTAACTTCTTTTTGCTCCTGCCGTGTAATCGATGCAGCAACAGAATTCTGGGTTACTTCAATGTCTTGTCATTTCTGGCACGTCGCCGTAGGGCGCACACACAAATTAAAGCCCACAATAAGTTGTCGAGTCTTTTCGAAATTCTTCTTGCGGAACGGACCAAGTCGAAACTCGAGACTCTGAACTGTGAACTGTGAGCTGACCCCGACACGGTCAAAATGTACGGGTTGAAGAACACTTAGCTGTGATTTGCATGTTTTTCGGTGTAAGCATCTTAACATTTTTTGTTTTTTATTTTTAACATTTTATTGGTATTTATTTTTTTGTGAATGCCAACTCTTCATCATCATTTGTGAACTGAATGAATCATGTGCTGCTTGAAAATTCTTAGTTCATAAATACTTAATTATAACTTGCAGTCAGTGGCAACTGCGGAGCAACCCTTAAGTTAGATGTTTATGGACCCCAGCTTAAAATATCAAAAGCCAATGCAATGATTCCGTCAACATCAATGTAATTATTCGTCAGTTTGCTGATGTTGTCTCTCAGTTGCGGCAATTGCTGTTCACATGAAACGAAAAGTAAACAAATTGTTGTTAGCTTTAATTTGAGTGCTAAATAAGTAAGCTAAATTCGATTGGGCTCGACAGTGAGATACCCGGTATCCATTTTTAAATAAAGTAAAACAGTGCGGTATTAGTTTCAAAACGCACTTAATTAATATACCGAAATAATAAGAATGCGGGCTTTGGGATATGCGCTACTCATTTTTAAATAATATAAAACAGTTCAACATTACTTCCAAAACTTGCCAAATGAAAAAATACCTAACAATTAAAAAAAAACCTATGGTGGAATGGACACGACTGGGAGATACCTACTACCCATTTTTATTTATGTCAAAATATACCGAAATTATATACTAAACAAGTAAGAAAGACCCGTTCGAGTGTGCTCATCTGTGAGATACAAGCTTCTCATTTTTAAATATACTAAAACTGTGCGATATTATTCTCAAAAATATATTAAAAAGTCTAGTATGTTCGCCTGTATAAAGCTCGGTACCCATTTTTGATAAAATCAGAAGAGTATATCGAATCAATATAGCAAACAAATATTAAACAAGCAAACAATAAATACTGAAATATTGCTATAGTTTTAATACCCTTCCAACCTATGGCTGGCGGGTATAAAACAAGTAAGAAAGCTACAGTCGCGTGTACTCGACTGTGAGATACCCGCTACCCATTTTGAAGAAAAGCAATATATTTTGCGGTATTATTCTCACAATATACCAAATATACTGTAAAAATACTGAAAATATGCCAAATGGTATATTTGGTATATCGATACAGTACCGCTTTCAAAATATACCATAGACGGCACAATATACCAGATTGTTAGCCAAAGCAACTAAGACCCCTAGTAAGTAGGCGTTTTTGCCCATACAAAAGTATTTCTTTAATAACTTCCACAATTTTTATCTGATCGTAATCAAATTTTCAGGGATCATAACTACTATAGTTATTACTCTAGCTTTAAAATTACGCATGTTATTCGATTTTTTTTATTTGCGGGGGCGGAAGTGGGCGTGGCAAAAATTTGAAACAAACTTGATCTGCGTGCAAATATAACAAATGCTGTCAAAAAAAATTATAGCTCTATCTCTTATACTCTCTGAGATCTAGGTGTTCATACGGACAGACGGACATGGCTATATCGTCTCGGCTGTTGACGCTGATCAAGAAAATATATACTTTATAGGGTCGGAGATGCCTCCTTCTACCTGTTACATACATTTCCTGCCGGCACAAAGTTATAATACCCTTCTACCCTATGGGTAGCGGGTATAAAAACTATACATAACTTACCCTAGTTGTCAATACAAGACGCTTAAACTCAGGAGCCTTGATTCCTTTGTAGAACATCGCAAACTCCGGGCTACTCCGAACTTTCTGCACAGCAAAGTTATAAAAGCGCGCACGTGGTAAAATCGCCTTAACTCTGACCAGAAAGCTTTCCAGACTCCGTGGCGCTTGAAAGTTGTCGAGCAATTTACTTGGCATGCGAAATTGACGCATGTTTTTAATAAATCTATAGAAAGATCCAAATAGATCATGCCCGGAGCTCTGCGCCTTAAGATAATTGCCAATCTGACTGTCGCTGAGTTTCTCTGAAATATCAGCCAAGGTACGCATGAAGTCTCTGCTGCGAATATAGTTTATCGCAGTGCGAAATTTGATGTCGAAAACGTATTGGCCAATTCCAAGTGTTTTGATTGTATTGATGGGTATCAATGCTTTGAATTCGCGCAGATCATCGATTAAATTCGCCGCTGTCAAGCTAAGCAAACTGCAAAAACAGAGCGTCACAATCACCGAACACTTCATGATGTTGCACGCGAGAAACGAGAAATAGTTTTGGGTCAAGTTTAACCGAGTCTTTTATAGCTTGCTCGAGACAGTATTTGACTTTGTGAAGAGGTGCTAATTGCTGGTTTGGTAAGGTGTTGACATATTATATAGCGTATAATCGACTCGCTTCGACTTTTACTTTCGTTCAATGTAGTAACAATTACTTCAGATTCATTTGCAATTGCCGTTCAATGTATGTTACTTACAACTCTGTAACTGGTGTTTGCATTCATTATGATGAAACCGGCTAGACAAAAGATTAAATTGCACTCACACACACTTACTGGCAACACATAATAAACACAAACAATCAGCTGGCAGGCAAAACAACTATAAATCAAGTGTAAATTCTTTTGTCTGCTCGACTGACTGTAATTGCTCCCATTTGTGCATTAAAAATCATGATTGATTTCGACTTAGGCAGCCACACAATAAGCTACTCTAACTCTCATTCTGCAGCCCGATAACTGTCTGCTTGTCTGTCTATCTCTCAGTCTGTCTGTCCGTCTGTCTGGCTGCCTGTCTGTCTGCTTTTTCTTGGTATAAACCAAAAATTAGAATTCAATTGCGTGATTTATGCAGCTGGCAAATTTACGAGCCACATGAGAGAGATATTCCATGTACAGATTGTGCACTTTTTCTGCAAGCAACAAATGTACTTCAAATACGGACTATCTATCTATCTATCCAATGTATCTACATTTAACTGTTGAAGTGTAATTCTGCTACACATTAAAGTCGCCAAAGTGGCAAAACTTTTGCTCATATGAGTCCCCAAAGTCCACACTCACACTCGCACACTCTCGAATGAAGCCTAAGGATAGCATCAACACTAATGCTTATCTAAATTTCTGTTAATGAAATCTACTGATAGGTCAAAGCTTTTTGCCTGCATCGTCGTCTGACTTCCGGCATTTGGGTCAGAAGGCAAAACTTGCCGTAAAAATTAACAGGAGCGGCTTGAAGTGTGTCTAAGGCCTAACACTTTTATAAAACTTATAAAAAAACTTATCGTAGTTTATATTTAATTTAAGCTTTCACTTTGAATTATACTAACTATGTAGTTATGTGCAATTATTTATATATTTATTTTAAATTGCTTCGTTATAAGCTTAAGATTACATTTGCGAATTGACGTGAATTAAATTTCTATCAATTCAATTGATTTTTGCTTTCTCAAATGAATTTGAAATGTGTCTTTCGAACGCTCCTGTTCACTTGTATTAGTGCTGTGAAAAGGGTTGACGTGCATTAAGCGGTTGGCTGCAAGGAAACATACACACGAATCTCCTCACACACATACAATATATGTCTGTGCGTTTGGAAGCCGCAATACAAAAGGCAAAACAAATAAGCCATAAATTTGCATGCCAACAACAATTGGCAATTTTCCGTAGGTTAAAGCATAAACCGACAAACAAACCGACTAACAAACGAACAAGCAAGCAAACAAACAAACAAACAAACGAATGAACGGGCGAACAGAGTCTGAAAGGTGAGAAGAGGCAGACACTCACACACACAAAAACTCGCACACACACTCATGGACAAACACACACCCCGTCGACTTATCCAAAGAGTCGTAAGTTTAAAGTGGGCATTGTGCGGCGGCGTTCAGTGAAAACGGAAATAGAAATGAAAGCATTGCGTGGGCAAGTAGGCCGTTATCGGTGTGCAGGTAGCGCCAACATTGCGTATACATAACGAATGTTCTCTGTGTGTGTACGTGTGCTTGTGCGTGTGTCAGCACAAATGAAGCTGAATTGTTGTGGTTGCCTAGGTGCTGTGCTGTTGTGTGTGCTTGCCTCTGACTCGTATCTGTGCGTAATAAGCTCAACATTCGCTTTTTTATTCACACATTTGGCATTGGGCAGTTGTCGACTGTCCACCGTAAATGTCCTTTGAAGTTTGTTTATGATTTTCGGATGTTGTTCTCGTTGTTGTTAGCCAGACACAAAAAAGCGGCAATCGTATAAGCCGCGCTTAGATTTTGTTGTGCGTATTAGTGAGATTTATGCATTTAGGAAATTAAACATCCTGACTGCCTGCGACTCCACTTTGCTGCTGCTCTTTGTCCCCCTCTCTCTCTCTCATGTGTGAGAGGTGTGTTTGCTTTTTGTTGTGTGTGCTACACATTATGTTACAACTCCGATTCCATTTTTCCCTCTCTCTCTCCTTCTCACACTCTCTTAGTCTCTCCCTTGCTGTCATTAATTTTAAATCATGCGTAAAATCGCGTAATGTCGCCAACGCAGCCGCCAGCATCCTTTGGGGCCTCACACGCAATCATGCTCCCAACCTTCTCTTTGCACTTATATGTATATACATATAGTATTAAAAAATTGTTTCTCGCTGTTTTTATTTGCCGCCACTACACGTCTGTGTGTGTGTGTGTGTACATTACATGCTGTTGACTGTCGTTATTTTTTCCCTGATTTTTTTGCTTTTTTTATTTGGCCGCGATGGCTGCTTGGCGGAAATGCGTTCGACCACATCAATCACGCGACATTGACAAATGTGCATATTTCTGTTGAAATTATATGGGCACAAGGGCATATCTGTGTGCGTACATGTGTGTGTGTGTGTGTGTGTGTGTGTGTGTGTGTGTGTGTGATCCATGGCCAACCAACTGGCGAACTGGGCAACCAAACAACCGGCCAACCAACCAACCAGTCGACCAACCAGGCAGCCAAGTGGCTCTGCAAATTATTGGCTACAATAGTGCTTCAAATTGGGCAATTTATTGCTTTATTGCTTTTACGTGTTTCGTCTGCGGCTTCGTTGCATTTTTTTGCAGTCTCAACGAGTGTTTTTCCCCCCTTTCTCTCTCCTGGGCTTCTCTCAATTGCACTTACTCATTACGTCAGCTTGTTACTGTCGTTGTTGTTGTTGTTGATTTTTTGTATAATTGCAAATTTAATCATTTGCATGACATCAAATTGCAAGTCGAGGGCCACGGTTGAAGTGGTAGCTGAAACTTCAATCTGACTCAAAAGTGCCATAATTGTCTTTCGGCCTGTCAGCAGGTTGTCAATTTATCAATTGCTTGACCATTAAATCACACAAAAGGTGGAAAACGAGTCTTGAGATGGAGACAAGTTAATAGCGCGTTAAGGAAATGAGAATGAAAATCGTTTTTGATTTCAACAATTTGTATACCCGCTACCCAAAGGGTAGAAAGGTATTATAATTTTCTGCCTCCAACAAATGTGTTTAACATGCAGAAGGTGACATTTCCGACCCAATAAATTAGGCAGCTGCATTTGGATCTTAGCTGTTGTTATTCACAATCTAACATATTTTGTACTGTATGGTATGTTGTGTATCTTATAATATATCGATATACTCTTCGGAATTTTTTTGGCTTTTTAGTATATAACATACAGTACATTTTAAGAATAATACTTTTTTGCTTTTATTCGAATCTTAGCTGTTATACTACGCAATTTGTCATATTTTGTACTCTGTTTTAATAATAGTGTATCGATATACCAAATGTAGTCTTTTGCTTGTACTCAAAATGAATAGCGTGTATCTCATAGTCGAGCACACTCTTCCTTTGTACTTATGTATGTACTTCTTTTTGACGCTCTTTATCCCTTTATAAAATCAAAAGAAAATAAATTCGATTGCTTTATATTCAGAGATAATTCCCATCACAGTTCACCAGTTTTAAACTTTCAACTCAACTCGATTCCTTCATAGGGACCGATTGTAAATGTTCCTCAGTCAGTTCAGTATACTCAGTGTATTTAAATGTTTAGCGCTTAATATTTTTAAAACACAGTTTTTGTTTTTGTAACCTTTCGAAAAATTGTTAAAATTAAAGTGCAACTATTTAATACATATATCAATATTGTTGGAGAGCGTATTCTAAATCAGAAAAGAGATATAAAAAAACGAATAAAATGGCAAAATCACAGGCCACAGTTTATAGTAAATCCGCCTTGTATTTACTTCGAATGAGTCGCATTGCATCACAGGCCACAGGTGTCAGGCATATGCAGATGCGAACCAAATGCGATAGCATGAATGGCGTTGTAATCGGGCTATACCTGAAGTCGGGCGAGAAGGATCCCCAGCTAACGTCAGGCGGTGAGAAGTTTGACGATCGTGTCAGTGGAAAAATATCAGAATTGGTGCGGGAGTCAGGTATGACCGGAGAGTTGGGCAAAGGCCGAATGTTTAGCAATGTGGACAAAGAGTTCTCAAGCGTGGCAGTAATTGGCGTAGGTCCACAGAACGCAGGTTTCGATGAGGAGGAAAACATCGATGTGGGTATGGAGAATACACGTATTGCGGCCGCAGCTGGCGCTCGATTCCTACAGTTGCATGGCTGCAAAATCGTCTACGTCGATGGCATGGAGTACCCCGAACAGGCAGCCGAGGGAGCAGCCTTGGCCGTGTGGCGTTACAACACCAACAAATTGAAGAACAAGCGCCACTCTATACCCAAAGTGGAACTGTATGGCACAGAAGGTGTCGACGCCTGGACGCGAGGACTCTTCAAGGCAGAATCGCAGAACTTGGCGCGTCGTTTGTCGGACACGCCAAGCAACCACATGACGCCAACAATCTTTGCTCAGTCCACCATTGATGCCCTGTGTCCCTGTGGTGTATCAGTCGAGGTGCGCACCATGGACTGGATCGAAGCGCAAGGTCTCAACTCGTTTCTGATGGTTGCCAAAGGTTCGTGTGAGCCGCCAGTTCTCCTCGAGATCAACTACGTAGGTGCATCTCCTGAGGACAAACCCATCACGCTGCTGGGCAAAGGTCTGACCTTTAACAGTGGCGGGTTGTGCCTGAAGGAGAAAAACGGTATGGACAAGAACCGTGCTTCGGTGAGTGGAGCTGCAACTGTTGTGGCTGCCATTCGAGCGGCGGCAGCTTTGTCGCTGCCCATCAATGTGTCCGCTGTGCTGCCTCTTTGCGAGAATATGCCATCAGGCATGGCTGTCAAACCGGGCGATGTGATCACCCTGATGAATGGCAAAACGTTGGGTGTCAAGAACACGGCTCTGGCTGGCATCGCAATGATGGCCGATCCCCTTTTATATGCCCAGAGTGCAAAGAAACCCTCGACGCTGGTAGAGATTGGCACCTATGCCAGGGGAGTGAAATTCGGACTGGGTGCAGCGGCAACGGGCGTGTGGACCAATCGCACCACACTGTGGAAGCAGTTCAAGAAAGCGGGCTCCCTCACGGGTGATCGCATGTGGCGCATGCCACTCTGGAAGCACTTCAAGCAACTCGTCGGACCCAGCATGACCTACGATCTGTGCAATCAAGGCAAAGGACCCGCCTCCTCTTGCCTGGGCGCCGCAGTACTCCAATCGCTAGCCAGCTGCGTGGACTTTGCTCATATCGACTCCAAGGGCACCGGAATGTTGTGTGGACACGGTACGCCACTTTATCTTCTGGAGGGTCGCATGAGCGGTCGACCAACTCGCACTATTATTCAGTTCCTCCACCAGATGGCCCTGAAGTGACTTTTTAGTGTATTAGATTTGTGTACGAAATTGTTTGTAGAGATTTGTCAGATTTTGGTTTTGAGTGTCATTTCGTTTTCGTAATCGTCCCAGATTATGTCTTATAATGGATGATTTTTAATGGGTATGATTTTCATTTACTTATACAATAAATCGACATACGATGTTTTAGAAATCTCTGAATATTAATTACTTTTTAGTTATTGTTTAGTTTAGTTTTTACTAAGAATAAGTAAGAATAATTATAATAAAATTTCAGGGTGTAATAATACAAAAATAACAAACTATTAAACTATTAACTATTTATTATTATTACTATTAAACTACAAAATCCATTACTATTAGTACATAACAATTATAACAATTTCAATCATCGAAAGGAAATTCACTAATTAATAACTGATAATTTTAATAGTAAATATGATTTTCTTCCCTTGTTCAGCTTAAATAGTTGTAAAAATGTGTAGTACAAATTTGTGCCAATAAATTTGCCAACAGTTAAAAAAAACCTTACTCAATAAAACCCAGACGAAGCGGCATTTCGAGATGATGAGCATAATGAAATTTAGAATTGACTTCCAAGGAGAACCAAAATTAAATAATATGCTTAATACAACTTGTAGATGCTAAGTATCTCACGTGCAACAGAGAAAGTTACAAGATGAGCTATAGATACTATTTCAACAATCCAGTTGATTAAATATAAAGCACTTAAGAAATATAAATCTTAAAAAAGCTTGCGTAAACTGCTATAGCTTTTTTTTAACAACTTGTGTTTTTTCTTGGATTTGATAACTTAAATAGTTTGAATAGTTTATTATAACACACTTATATTTATGCATATATAATATTTATTTTGTTCAGTCAAAATAAAATCTTTTAACAATACATATTTTTATACCCACTACCCATAGGGTAGAAGGGTATTATAACTTTGTGCTGGCAGGAAATGTATGAAGAAACAGGTAAAAGGAGGCATCTCCGACCCTATAAAGTATATATATTCTTGATCAGCGTCAACAGCCGAGACGATCTAGCCATATCCGTCTGTCCGTCTGTGTGTCTGTGTGTCTGTCCGTCTGTCCGTATGAAACACTGGATCTCAGAGACTATAAGAGATAGAGCTATAATTTTTTTTCGACAGCATATGTTATGTTTGCACGCAGATCAAGTTTGTTTCAAATTTTTTGCACGCCCCCTTCCGCCCCCGCAAATTAAAAAAATCGAATAACAAACGTAATTTTTAAGCTAGAGTTGCGAATTTTAGTATATACAATAATAATTATAATTCCTGAAAAATTGATTGCGATCAGATAAAAATTGTCGAAGTTATTAAAGAAATACTTTTGTATGGGCCTACTTACTAGGGGTCTTCTATTTTGCCTTCTATTTTGAAAGCGGTACTATATCGATATACAAAATATACCATTTGGTATAATTTTAGCATTTTTGTGGTATATTTGGTATATTTTAAGAATAATACCGCAAAATATATTGCTTTTATTCAAAATGGGTGGCGGGTAACTCACAGTCGAGCATACTCGACTGTAGCTTTCTTACTTGTTTATATATTTATATTTGCTGTATTAATTTTTGTCTTAAATATTGTCGCTTCACATTCTTATTTCTTAAGATTGATGGGACAATTGTGAAAACTAAAGTATTTATAAAATAGTTGTTTATTGCACATAGTTAAAGCTTATCAACAGTCGCTTTTTGCCCGGTCGGCAACTAATTGTTTTGGTCCCCATATTAGGAACCTTTGTCAAGTGCTATGCGTGTTGCCTACAAAAATCGCGTGAGTCGGGGTTATGGATATGGATCCTAGTAGGGATCGGGCGGGGTGTATGTGTGTGTACATAGGAGTCGACAGCCGCAAGTCAGTTAGGCTCGCACTCGCCTGACATGTTTTATTTATGCGTACAACTTGTGCATAAGTAATGAGCATAAAGGGACACAGGATCGGAGCACAGGAGTTCTCCTTCTGCTCGCCTGGAGAGAACCGCAAGTCGTGCGAATGGAAATTAACCACAAATGCGCCTAAAAGCATACACATCTGTGTCCTGTGTTCCTACGTTCTAAGTTCTACGTTGTACGTTCTGTGTCCTTGTGTCTTTGGAATGCCAAATTGTTTTGGCCCAATGTAGATTTTAAATGAATTGTGCCAACGTGTTTTCATTACGTTTGCGATTGCGATTGCGTTAACATTTACGTAACTTTGACTAGATTTCATTTCGTTTCATTTGGCGTTTTTATTGCCAACGTCAGCTGCGTTGAGTTCGAATGGGGGGCGAGTCGATAAGAGAGCAAAAGAGCGAGAAGGAGAATTCAAAGTGGGGGAGTTTGTTTGGGAAGGCGGCTTGTTTGTTGCTTAATTGGAAGGAAATTAAAAAATAAACAAGCAAAGCTAAAAGTAAATACTACACGTTTGCGATTACCTGGAACTGGACCGTGGGCCGCAGGACCTGCACCACTCCAACAGCAATCTCTCCTTCATCCTCTCCTCCATCGCAACAACCACTTGGAGTACAGGAGTTGAGGCCAAGGGCTGTTTGGAATTTAATTTTCATTTCGTTGCCTCTGCCTCTGCGTTAATTTCATCTTCGTCTTCTTCTTTTCCTCTGCCCTTCATCCATTCTCCCTCCTTTTCTTTTTTTTTTTTTGTTGTAATGTGGACAGCATTTTGGCTCTTAGCTGTGCAAATAGATTTCAAGTTGTTTTGTTGATTTTGGACTTCTTCCTACACTGCGCCACTAAAAATAAATATAAAAAAAAACCGAAAAGGAAAACTTGCAATTGTTGTGCCACAATATTTGCCTTGAATTAATTAAAAGTCATTGACGCTTATCAATTGCCAACTGCTTGAACAACCGGCTAATTGGATGTGGAAGCTGGCATATCGTAATGCTTCGATATATTGCAAATTGTCGCCCCCCAGTCAATGATATTGGCGCATTAGTCATTCAGAGCAACAGCGAGAGTTGTGTAAACAAAACGGATTCTCTATTCAAATTTCGAGCTGGTCGCATGGAAATTGTCAAGTGGCATCCAATGATTCCCAGCTCCCAGCTCGTAGCTTGGCACGTGATGCGTGATCCGTGAATGCGTGAACGGGGTTGAATGTTGGTTGGTTGGAATGTCCATCGTAGGTGCACCAACAATAATCGTAGTAACTGAATCGTGATGTTGCTGCTGCTGCTGCTGCTGCTGATGTTGGTGTGCTGGCATAACTAATAAGACACTTATTATGCTGTGGGGGTCTGGTAACGTTATACCAGTTTAACGATATCACGTACATACGTTAACTAACGCTAACTACGTCGTTAAGTGTGTTGCGGTGCCTTTGCTCCTGTCTAGTTACTGAATGTGAAGGACACGTTGTGAGTATGGGTGTGTGTGTGTGTGTGGCAGAAGTGGAGGTGGCAGCAGCAGCAGCCTGGACTAATCAAGGCAACGCCAAGCAGCAGGCAGCAGGCAACAGGAGCTGGAGCAGCAGGAGCTCTCTACTCTACGGCGCCATGCTGCGTGGACAACGTGTAAGCAATGAGGCACTCAACTGAAATTTACATTTTGCTGGCAGCCAACTACAACTACAACTACAAGGCAGCTAAGGGTGAGCCCGTAGGGTTGGCATTTACCCCTTTTTGTTGTTTTAATAACCACGATCACGTCGCATTAAAAGCACACAAACACACACAGTGGGGCCGTGAGGCTTAGTTAAACGCTGCTAATTAGGCTTTTCTCCACATAACTTAGGCCCAGAAGTAGCCTATTAAAAACTGCCTCAAATATTTGCGCAGTTATAAAAAGCGTTAATCAGGCATTCAGCCAGGTGAGCCGGGCAAACACAGAGAATAATACACTAAAAACACGGCACAGAACACAACACACACGCAAACTAACAAACATACTTACTACATATTACTTTGGTGGCCAAAATAATCCCGGGTAATGCCACAAACGACGGCAGTAAAAAATGTTAACAACCAGTCAAGTGCTTATGGCCATAACCAAGTCTCTATGGCGGCATCTTGAGGCCAAACAAAGGCTTTTAATTATGCCTGGAGTGCTGCCAAAAAACAATGCCACACACAACAATCTGAAAGCATGTGCCAAAAAATCTATTTCAATTGGAAATTGCCAGTGACAACTCTTGCAACATGCAACTCGCTCTCTCTCTCTCTCTCTCTTACTGTGTGTGGTTGCAAAACAATAAACATAATGGCCATATTTTATATTTCCGACAATGCGACGAGAGTGCAACAAGAAACAGCGGGCAATTGTCAACAAGGCAGCACATAAAACATAAAACTATAAGCCAAAACTCTGTCTCTATCGCTATCGCTGTCTGTCTGACTGTCTTTGTCTCGTAAACAATTTTGGCATTGAATTCAGACTGAGAGTTTTGCGTTTCGAAATTGGGCTGCCAAATTGCGGCTGCCTTGAATATTGGCTGACATTACGATAACGATTGTGCTTTAAACACAATTTTTGGGCACTCAGCTCAACTCAACTCAGCTCAGCTCAGCTCAGGCTCATGAATAATCCTTTTTAGCCTAATCACAAAACATCCTTTGAATCTGCCATCGAAATATGCAAATATCCTGAAAACGAAAACTGTCCCAAAAGGTAAATTAACTGTCGTCCTTTCAAAGTGTTTTTGTCACCTATGAAATCGATTAAGGCAATATGCTAATTCGAGCTTACAAAACGCACTTTACGTTGCTCATCAAGGAGTTTGGCTCCAAATTGAATTTATATGGCTTGTTAAAAGCCCAAAACTTTTTCTCCATCCCCTCCATCCCCTCTTTTGAAATTGCAAATAAAAATAAAAATACAAATAAAACAAAGCCCGATTGTTGTTTCTCTTGTTGTAACGAATCCATTGTTCTAGTGCCCTCGATGCGTTACTTTCAGCTTAAAGCTTATAACAAACTATCAAACTTGAATTAAATGCAAACACTCGCACTCACACTCGCACTCGCACTTTTAGGTGTGTAGGAAATGTGCTTTGTATAATTATGCAAATGTGTTTTGATTGTGAAAATAGTGCAGCGAAATGGAGGGGGATGGAGGAGAAACGCGTGGAGAGGGCCAACAAGTAGGCAACACTTTCAAATGCGCCACTTTGAATGCCCAAAAACAACACATTTGCATAATTATGCAATCTACTATGCCAGCTGACACACCCACACCTATCTCACACACACACACCCTCAGACACACTCAGATATCGTAACGCAACGCTTTTGGGCAAAGTGAAATTTTTGGCTAATTCACCGCAAAGTTTCGGCCACTCTCAGCAAAAGTTTCGATATTTCGCTTAGCTTTTTGCACCAAAAATTTATTGCTTGAGCTTTCCAAACAAAATTTGCATATATAGCACAGAAAGCACCATCATCATCGTGCAACACACACCTTGCACCCTGCAACACCCGCTTCGCTTTCACTTGGTTTTTGAAAATTTAACCGCAAATTTAATGCGAACACAGTTCGAACATGCAATGTAAAATTACATTCAAATATATAATAAACTCTAAACTCATTGTTTCTTGTTGAGACCAGCGAGAAGTTTAGAGATTTCTTTCTGCATCGTCACAGCCTGATTGGCCAACAACTTGGCCAACATCGAGTGCTTAGCAATGGTGGCCACCAGCTTCTGCTCGTCGGCCTCCAAAGAACTTTGAGCACGATGTGCGAGTTTCTTAGCAGAAGCTAAAGCACTGTAGGCCTGACTTAGAGCCAGATTGATTTGCTTTTCTGCCGTTTCATAGGCATGTTGCAGCACTTCAATTTGGCCAGCATTCTCTCTGTGCACCTGCTCAATGCTCCGCTTCGCATCCGACAGCAGTTGAGCAGCTCCTGTGGCCATTTTGAACATGTTCTTGGCAATCTCTTCGGGATCTCCTTGCGCTTTCTGTTGCTTCCCCAGCTGCTTAGCATCTGACGAAGATTTGAACTCGTTGCTGCCATCATCAGGAAGCTCCGATTTGGGAACTGTGGAACTTTTAGTCTTAAACAATTGCTTCTCCAATGCAGCTGCAATTATTTCATTTTGAGAGACTTGCTTCAGTTGCGCAGCTGGTTCAGTTTTGTGATCAGAAATCTCAATCTTTTCGCCATCGGACGCTTGAACCTTATTCTTATCAAACGCCTCAACTTTATTCTTCTCAGTGTCAATCTTTGTTGGTCTTTTTGATCCCAAAAATATCTCATTCTCAGCTGTCAAACACTCATGATGCATTCCTATTATGGTATTGTCATCACCTGAAGTTGGAGTCGAAGTATTTACAACACTTGTTGGTTGCTCAGCATTTGCTGCAGGTTTTAGTGTTGTATCTAGCGAAGCTTTCTCATCTGGTTTACACTTGTTCTCCTCTTTTTTGGGCTTCTTGCATTCATCTTCGCTTTGCTTTGCTAACAACTTGGCATCGTCTTGTTTTGCTGCTTCTTTACACGCCTTTTCTTCCTCTGCACTCAGTCTGCTAGCTTTCTTTTTCTCCTGATATTTCTGGTAACAAACTGAATCGACATCTTCGGTTTTATTTTTCTCCTCATATTTCTGGCAAATATTATCGGCATCTTCCTTGCTTTTCTTTTCCTCATATTTCTGGCAAATTGTTTCAATTTCTTCGTTTTTATCCTGACATTTCTGGGAGCAGACTGTTTCGCTTTCCTCCATACATACTGTTCCCTTGCCCTTTGCCTCTCTCGTCTTTTGCTTAGAAATCTGTTCGTCTGGATCCGTTTCTCCTTCTATGGTCAAGTCAACGTGTTGTTCTTTAACATCAGCCTTGGCCATTTCCTCACCTCGAATTATGGTCTTATTGCAAATCTCAGGTGATGCAACGTCTCTAACCGCTTTTCCATCAAGAGTCTTAACTGCATTCGCCGATTCTTTCTTCTTTCTTTCTGCTTCAGCATCCTTCGCCACCTGTTTTCGCTTAGCTTCCCATTTCTCCCACAAATTCTGCAGTACAACGATTGCTTTAGATCCTAATTCCTTGACTAATTTAATTCCTTTAGAAGCTAATTCTGTGACCTTTTCTGTAATCTGACTTTCGGTTGATTCTTTCGGTTCAACTTGCACAGCTTGTACTTTTCCCTTCTCGGGTTCTTTAGGAGAATCAGCTGGCTTTTTATTATCCACTTCCTTTCCCTTATCCGGCTTTTCACTGCCAGCAGGAGCATCTGTTGGAGGTGGCTTCTTAGGATCAGATTTATCTTTCTGCGGTTCCTTTTTAGCCTCCTCCTCGTGAACATGCTCTACGTTAGGCAAATTCTCCTCGACAGTGTGCGGCCAGAAAGTGGGTTTATTTATAAAATCGGGCGCCTCGTTGGGATGGGCAAAACAAAACTCCTCCATGGTCATATCGGAATAGGGTTTCATGCAATTCAGCTCATCCATTTTCAGCTGTAGAAGTTCGATGCGTTCATTGGATGCCTCTTTGAATTTCTTAACTTCCAGTTTCACTTCCTCCGTTTGCTTTTCCAATTCGCCAAAGTATTTGGAAAAATCAATCATGGAATGACGATTCGAAAACATGCTGTCCACATTATCGTATTTCTTCTCGAAATCCGTCACCCAATCAACCATTTCTTTCCGCACATTCGTCTTGTAATATTTCCAATCGATAGTTGGCATTTTATCTGGATATTTGCGCACACGACTTTGCAAAGAAGTTGGAATATATTAAAGCTGCATTGAGTATAGAAAGAACTAACTTACTCTACGTATTCGTTGTGTTTGTTGGAAAACTCTATTAAATTTTTGCGCTGACCCGGAGGAACTCGCTGGAAAAGCTCTGCAATCTTGTCCGCTGAGCATCCCTTGATCTTGGTGCCTTTCCTGAAACACTTAATAAAATCCTCCCACATACTCATGTTGATAAAAAATAAACTATATATATATATAGATAAATCTATTTGTATTAATGCGTGTGTGTTTTAATGTAAATTTCTGTTGAATTAACTAAAATTCATGAATATTTTTATGTGCGTGTGTTTTGTTATTCAAGTCAGTTAAGTCTAGGGTATGTTGACGGTAGCCAAATGGGCCATTAAACCTAAAATTTTGAGCACTTCCAACTCAATGAGTCAGGCAATAAAAACTGGCAGTTACGAGTTTATACGATCTAAAAATTGCATATTCATGCATTTTCAATTAAATCAAAGTCAGGCGCAGCACCAACAGCAACAGCAGCAGCAACAACTAAACAGTTGACAAACTGACAATAAAATCGAAAATTAATTCCATGTCACAGGCAACGCAACTCCTTGGTTCCCCCTTTCTCCGATACTATGGCTCGTGTTTCATCTTCAGATTCAGCCAAAGTTAAATGTAATTGCATAAGCAGTGTGAGGAGCTAAAGGGGTGTTGTTGAGTAGAGGAAAAGTGGATGGAGGTTGGACATGTAATCGAACGAAATGAAAGTCATAGCATCGAAGTAGCAGACACCCAGACACCCTCTGGGCACAATGTGCACTGCCAGCTTGCTAGCTCAGTATGACAGACAGGCGACCATAGGAGCACCACCTCCTCAACTCTCCACACACAAAATGCTCCAAAGTGACAATCGCAATTTATAACGCAACGAAAATGGGCTAATGCCAATTCTCCAGGTAATTGTCGGTATCGGAGCAGTTAGCAGGGGTGCGAGATGCAGGAGATGCGAGAGTTGTGTGAGATGCTCAACAACCCTTGACAGCCCAAACATCCAAACGTCCTTTTGCCAGCCTGCCAGCGAACATGGAACGTTGTGGCAACGAAACAGCTGGCGAGCGAGCGCAGCGTCTGCGCAGTTTCAGATTCGCATAAAACCCTTGAATTGGACTCGGCTGTCAGTTTGACAGTTGCCAGTTGCCAAATGCCGCTTACCACCCCCGTTCAAAGGGACGTGAATCACATTGAAACAGCTGCGCTGTGCTCTCACAGTTCTCTCTCTCTCAGGAGAGCAGCTGCCCAATAGGACGAAACGTTGCGGAATGGAACACCACACGCAATGAGAGCGCATCGACTTCTCCGTCTGTCATCGAAATTCGTACGGTTGTGGATTTTTCGTGTATATTGTTTTTATGCTAAAAACCCAGTTAAACATTAAGTAAATCAATGCAATCAATCAATGAATTAGTGCACTCTGTGTAGACTATGAAATTAACTTAAGAAAAGTGCTGATAGTGCCTTAAATCAAAGTGCAGAACTCACTAACAAAAGCAGAGAGACGCTCGGCGCGCTCAACGCGTCTCTTTGTGGCCCTTCTATTTGTGTATTATACCAAATTGTGTTTACATTTTTTCTGCGCTGCCAAAACATTATATGAAATATGCTACACTTTAACTGCACAGCTGCATTTATTAATAAACAAAAGGGATTTTAATTGTGCTCTTTATTTGAGTAAGTATCAGTGTCGTAATATAGATAATTTATACATTTGTATGTGAGCAAATGCTGCATAAATATTCCCTTTTGTATGTGTGTACACACACTTGAACTCGAGAGTGTATGTGTAACTGTGAATGTTTGTGTATGTGTGGGTACACTATAGTGTGCTGCTATTGCCAAGCAAAAATAGATGAAGTATGCAAGGCTGCCTTGTATGAAGGTATTTCTATCAAAGGTTGCCATGAATATTAGCTTTTCATATTTTTGGAAAATACGAGACTTCAATATATTTTCTGCACATTTTCCAAAATTTTTCCTTGCTTACTATATTTGTATATGTCTGGGTATTCGCAATTTACTTCTATGTCAAACATCTGACTTTTCAATATGTTCTATTATTTCTTTGTCCTAGTGTTGCAAATATAAAGAAATAAAAAAATGTCTGTGATATAAATATTCAAAGTTTACAATAATGATAATCTTTCTTAGCTAATTTTTTAATAATAACAATTTCTTCCACAAAAATATATTCATGTATTTATTTATCATTATTGTTAACTTTGAATTAAGTTCTAGAGTACTAAGTTCTTTTGAAGTATCTATGTTCCTCAGGCTGTTTGCAAAATTTTAATTTGCACCTATTGGTATTATTCGAATTATGCCAAATATATTTTTTGATTCGTAAATTGAGTTTTTTTAGAATTCTCTATATTATACTTTTATTTAGATTTTAATATTAACATAAAAAATAGTCGGAAAATCATATTAAAATCAATAAGGTGTTTCTAAATTAAGACTATTAAAATATATTTAAGGGATATATTCAAGTGTCCATATTTAAAGAGAAAAAAAGAGAGAGAGTTTGGTCATTTAAACTTAACCAGATTAATATGTTATACCGATAAACATAAAACAATGCAATGGAAGCAAATCAACTTAAATTTGTCTTGCAAAAACGTCAGTGTAAACGGTCTATTAATGTATTTGTAGAACATTATAATGGTAAATTTAAATAATGCAAAATAATGCTTTTTAAATAATGCAAGATAATGATTATACAAATGTACTAATGGATTAAAGGATTGACCTAAAAATAAATTCTTGACACTTTATGTTTTAGCTTCTTTATTTGCTAATGTAGGTACTTGTTTATATTTATGCTTTTCACTGCAGAATTTATGTAGACATATAAATGTTCTTTATAATATATATATAGTAAAATAAATAAACTTATAAAGAAGAGGAATTTTAGGTTTATTAGGTATGCGATGTGCCAGTTATTTTCAGGCAGGCTCTCGTTCCTTACAACTCTGATTGTCTGTGCTGTTGTAGTCCTTTTTTGTGGAACAAATGAAAGTGTAAAATTTACACAGAAACTTAATGAAATGCATTAAAATTCCGACCGCCTAAATGAAATGAAATTGTACAAATAAACTAATTGCCTTGAAGGATACTTTACAACTTTGGTCAGTGGCAGCAACAGCAACAGAGCGGAGAACAGTGGCGAGTTTAAGGTATGAGTTGAGAGTAAGTGCCACTAAAACGTCAGCAGCTGTTGTTGCTTTTTTGGCTGTTGTTTTGTTATTTTGTTATTTTGCTGGCCGGAAGCAAACGCAGAGCGCAGACTGCGGAATAAATACAATTTGCGGCAAGCGGATAATGTGCAAAAATAAATTTCCACAGCGGCTGATGGCTTAGAATTTTAATGTAATTTATTTTGTGGAAACAAACAGCGTAGAGCGAGAGCAAGAGACTGCGAGAGAGAGAGAGAGAGCGAGAGAATTGGGCCAGTACAGTAAATAAAGTATGGCCAACATAAAAATTTATGCGTTCAAATTGAAAATACGCCAACACTCGAAATTCCCTGCTCCTAATGCTGATGTTGATGCTGATGTTGTTGATGTACTCGTCTAAAGAGAGAGAAAGATATATGGAGAAGGACTAGTCGAGTTTGTTGATCGCTTCGTTAAGCCTTTCACGCTCGTCCAAAAACTTTAAAGTGCGCAATTTAAATGAGCATTTTGCTTGAGGCCCTCAGGCGTGGCATGCAACGTTGGCAGACTAACCAAGTAGTCACACTCACTCACTCTGGTTGCTGCCACACTATTTATGAGACACACACACACACACACAGGAGAGTCAGGGGCAAGAGGACAGTGCTGAGTGTTTGCTGGCGTTTTTCCTTAGTCCGCCCCTCGCTTGGCTGCCAAGTGATTTTATGCTAATATTATGGGTCATTGGGATTTGCGCACAGCAAAGTGCTTGTTAAACATTTCATTAGACTTAGTGTAAATACCCGCGGTTAACAGGCGCTCGTAAAACTTGCCACACACCAACACACACACACCATCTTACACTCACACACACACACGTGGTTTTGGAGCGTTTTACATTCGATATTAGCGAAAGTTTCTAGCTGAACACTTTGTGAAAATGAAAGTGGCTTTTATGGGGCGGCTTTGTGTTATGCTTTGCATTGGCATATGGCAAGCCAAGCCAGCCCTGCAAAATATAGCTCAAATTCAATCAATATTCTACAGCAAAGTATGTGTAGTGCATGTGTATGTGTGTGTCTGTGTAATTACTCAGCATATGCCAGCAAAAGATGTTCGAAAAATCTAAAATATATTTATCAAAATCCCAAAGCCTGACCCTCGCAACGACATCAGCAAAATGGAAAGCCAATCTTCCACTGCAGTGGACTGCTGGCCCAAAAAATTTCTCTCACTTTCACTAAACAACACACTTCTAAATATACTACATACGAGAGTATAGAGAGTCTATGTGCTGTATTTTCGGTGCTCGGTTATCCTGCGATAATGCCAAATCATGTCAGTCGCACATGTGGCCACATTACGTTTATTAAAATCGTGCCCGCTGACGCTGACAGAGTCAAAATGCGTTTTTGATCAACTGCCGCGTCACTGGAAACTGTAACATGAATGCGAAATATGCTAGTTATCCGACTGACAGATACCCTGTAAGAGTTTACAATTTAGATGCTGTAATAAATGATATTTCTGTCACTGATTGATGTTGTTAAAAAGTATGTAAACTTTTTCCAAACTGTTGCTTGCTTCGGCAAGCTTTTTTTTCTGCTGTTCTCTCTACAAATACTTTGTTTATTTTTTGCCGCCCACGCTTGGTGACATTTCTGACATTTTGGGCACAAAGCCAAAGAGATTGGCTTTAAAAATGCAGTCAAGAGTATATTTCATAATATATATGTACTCTATAGGGTATTTTAGAGCGTTGACAAATGATTTGCGTTCATCTAAATTTTAGATTTCGCTTCGGCTGCATGAAAAATGGACAAATGGGCGTCAGTTTAAAGCGTTAAATTTACGTTGCGGCCGCGTAGCCAAGTGAGTGTCTGCAATAATTGGAAAATTTTCATTTGTCCTTTTGCCCTTGCGAATGACATAAGGCCAAGCAGGCCACTCGGCGAGACAGAGAGAAAAAGCGAGTGAGAGACAGAGAGAGAGAGTCAGAGTGGGACAGAAGAAAAAGCAGCTGTAGGCGCATTTGCCATCTGTCACTCTGGCACTTGTGATGAATGTGTTTGACGTGTAGCCCCAGCGCGCCCACGAGCATCGCTAACGGTGATGTTGCCCGTTGTCCACCGACCACCGTCCACCGTCCTCTCTTTCCCGCTGACTGTTACCATTACCAACCAGTTCCAGTTAAGTTCGCATAGCCATCGCCATTGCCACGATGATGAAACGCACCGCAGCGCCGCATGACGTTGCATACTTTGCGGCGCGCGGTCCTCTCTGTGAGTGATGTGCCCGGCTTGCCACCAAGAGCAACTGCAAAACGCGAGCGCAAACGCGGATGCGGATGCGATTGCGTTGGCTACGGCTACGGTTACGGCGAACACGGTCTGATTTTGTGCACGTCAGACAAAACGAGACGACGCTGCCTGTCAATATAGTCAACGTTGAAAATATTAATGATTTGACTTCATCTTCGCCTAGACCGAGGCTCACCCTCTGATACAATTTCTTAGGGGAACTTTCTAAAGAAATAATAATATACATAATTATGAAGATGTTGGCCATTTTTGTTTACTAATTTTATAACTTATTCTCATTATAAATTGATGGAATAAATTTTCTGAAAATAATTGTAAATTATCATAAAATATAAAAGATCATTACGAAAAGACTAAGTCTGATAAATTAATACAAAACATAATTATAAAGATGTTGGCAATGTGTTTTTATTAACGTTATAAACTTATTTTCATTAGAAATTGATGGATTCGATTTTCTGCAACATCCAAATCATTTTCAACGTTTTCTTTTCATATTTAATAATGTTATCAAATGAATCAAATGAATAGAAACAATAAATTAAACGTATGACTTGTAATGTTTTTTGTTAGTATCAAAAACATATTTTCTATTTAAATTTAAATTATTCCATCGAAGAAATAAAACTTAATATATATTTGGCAATTTCTTGTTTCCTAATTTTATAAACTATTCGGATTATATTTTAATTAAAGGAATATTCTACAACTTTTATGAAATTTTGCCTTTATTTTCATTTTGTTTTTATTATTTTTTCTCCAAGATTATTTAAATAAAATTCAGCAAGAATAACAAAATTTTATAAGGAATCAACGATCAAAGTAAAATCGAATTATTTCATTTGAATTCTATTTACGTAGATTATAAGCTTCAAATTAATAATTAGAAAGAGTTTATAGCTTACAATCTAAGTTTGATCAATTCATATATTAATATAATATTATATGATACGTTTACAGACAAATTCAGCAGTAATTAAATGCATTTTTAAAGAATATTTGTTATTAATAAATAGTTCATTTCTAACGACTAACTTTCTAGTCAATTTACCATGCAAGTAAACGACTGGAAAACTTCTAATAATAGTGTTATTTAGCTAATGGCAGAATCGTGATTGTTTTCTTAACGATATGTTCTTTTCTTTTGCAGCTCCAACTTAGCTGACAACACTATCGAAACAATCCAGAATACACAAGCATATGTATGAGGAGTAGTTACACAAGTACAACTACTTGCCTACTACATTAAAGAGTGTGTGCGAGAGAGCAAACAGTGGCAGTCACCTGCGTGGCAGCAGCAGCAGCAGCAGCAATGCAAACAACTCGACAAGCGCAACACCGGCAGCAACAGCAGCAGCCACAGCAACAACATGCCCAGCATGTGTGGCAGCAACGCCAATGGCTGCTGTTGGCCAGTGTCCTTATGTTGACACTGTTCACGCGCACCATTCAAGGGATTACCGAGGAGCTGTCACCAGGTAAGTGTGTCCAAGTGTGATTACAAAAACAAATGCATCGAGTTCTCTTGCCTTTGCACAACAATGAGTTCGTGCTCTGTCCCGGGCTGCCATTCATTGTTGCATTATAATCACACCCCACAAAGAAGTGTTTCACACCTGATTGGCCGAAGCCTTTTAGAAAAGCAAATGCAACACGATAAACATCGTTCAACAAATATACATTTAGCTGTGTACAATGCAATTTAAAAGTGGGTCAGTAAGGAATAATTTCCTTAACAATATGTTTAGAGGTTTCGAAGCGAGCAACAAGAAATGTTGTTGCTGGAGATAAAGACGAACTTCTGTATAGGAAGCAATTTAAGGAATCCATTAAATATTTGTACTCTATAGTATATTTTGAATGAACTACTAAATACATACACCAAATATACCATTTCGTATATTTTGGTGCATTAATTCGGTATATTTAAATGTAATAGTATATTCATACACCAAATGTAGTCATTAGTATAATTAAATATGTTTTCAGTACATTAATTTAATATATTTTAAATGTAATATTATATTAATATACCAACCATAGCCTTCGGTATATTCTTGTATTTTTTCAGTGCATTAATTTGGTATATTTCAAATGAAAAAGTATAGCAATATTCCAAATATAGCCTTTGATATATTTTAGTATTCTTTCAGTGCATTAAGTTGGTATATTTCAAGAATAATACCGCATTGTGTTGCTTTTACATCATTACATTTTTGTATTGCAAATGTCGAGGACATGTAGCTTTCTTCATTGTTTAATACTTATGTACTTGACTTACTAATTTCATAAATAACCCATAATTTTAAATCAAACATTGCGCTTGATTTATTATTTATATCTATCAATAAGTTTGCCACTCTCATTATCTGTCTCTGTGCGTCAATTTCTCTACCAATCACAAGGAAATTAATCGTATATCTAAAGTAACTTGATATTAGGAAATGTGCTTGATAATTGATGAGCTCAATTCCAAATAACCAATTGGCTATTATACAAATGGAGCAATTAACCTGCAGCTATCTTTAAGCACAACTTTGCAGCAGTGAACGAACTTGGATATCCAATTAAATTACTCTTATTATACATTTATTTTAAGTAGTCAGCTTTAGTGTGCAATGAACCTTTCTGCAAGTTCAAATCGAGCAAAGTTCGACTGTATATAAATATAAAGTATATTGTATCCGTCTATCTTGTTCGAATTGGGAGTCCACTTGTAAATTGAAAATGTTTTGCATTATTCATAAATAGCTGCAACAATTGCATTTGCAGACACTGAAATCGACTTGCAATTCCAGTCCATTGTTGTTGCCTCAATGATAAGCTGAAGAGCTGAAGCTCCGTCTCTATCTGTTGCATATATATCTGTCTGTATCTCTGTCTCTATTCGAAGCTCTGCTGTATACGGTATTCAATGTTAGAGCTCCGTTGCCTGGGAAACTTCAATCAGGTGGATGTTGCTCATTTGGCAGTGGCACAATAAATAAACAATGACAAAACAACGAACTCGAAGCAACACAACATAAGTACATCAATATTAATTATGCAAATGAACGCTCGAGGCTCGCATTTGGACCCAGATTCAGAAACAGAAACAGAAACAGAAATACTGAAACAGAGAAACTCACTACAAGGTCCAGTTTCAATTTTACGTTCTTGTTTCGAGTTGCAGAGATGGAGAAGTGAAAACCTTGGCATTCGCCTGGCTTAAGCTCATTATATGTGCATTAGCCAAAAGTGTCAGTCTTGCTTAGTTGTTAGTGTTAGGCCCCCGAAGAAGTAAACTCCATTAAAAATACAACCCAAGTGCCACACAACGCGCACACAGTCTGAGCCCATTTCACAAAATTTTCAATTTTCTTGGCCAGCTGGCACACACAACGGGGCCAAGAGCAAATTATGATGAATGCGGCACGCTTTGACCCAAATAAATTTGTCAATTTATCATTTGCCTAAAGACGAGTTTTGCCAGATTCGAGCAGCGAACTGCGAGAGCTGAGTGCTTCAATGCGGTGCCCGGATTTATGCCACTCGAAGCAACAATTGGCTTCACTCTCATTTTTTCGGGGTTTCTCGGGTGGGTTTCAAAAATGCTGCCATCTTATGATAATTTGTGCTACCCCAGCATATAAATTCTTTTGTTGTGCGGCTTCGGCTTCGGCTTCTGTTGCTTTTGAGCGACGGCTTCTTGCCACAAACTTGTGCGACATCAACAACGGGCATCAAGGGCATTTGTTATGAAGTCTGTGTCTTTTGGGTCGGATAAGTGTCGGCTTATGCACTTATTAAACAATAATAATTGCAAATCATTTTACTTGACTTGTGTGCTGCGGCTGATGCCACTTGATTGCGTGTGTATGTCATGTATTTCAGAATGTGTGTGTGTGTGTGTGTATTTGATTTGAATTAGCCAAATTGTCTTTTGGGGCCATTGCCTCGAAAAATAATGCTAATCAAATAAACGCATTCCAAAGTATTTTCAAGTAGATTTACAACTTTCTTGGCTCTCACACATGTTATCCTTTTATGCCAAAGATTTCGTAATGTTTTCCAATTGTTTTTGCATCTGGAAAGCACTTAAAAAGCTGCCAACAACATGTGAAAATGCTTCAGATTGCCTCCTTACACCATCCCGAACTTTTCTAATTGAACAATGAACAATTCGTTTAAGTTTTCCCCAACGCACACACAAAGTAGAGAAATGCCAAAGTTATGATAGAACTTTAAAGTTCTTTAGTTGAGTCTTGCGGCCATATTTATATTCGTCTAACAATTAACAATCGGCAAATGCTAGAAAAGTGGTTGGAAAATGGCAGCACTTATTTCAATTCAAACTCAAACTCAAACTCAAACGGAACTCAAGTCACTTGACAGCATTTTTTATGCGAGGCATTAATATTACTTTGCCGTCATTCTGGAATTTATATTAATGATCTATGAGTGCGTATTAAAAAATGAGATGAGCAGGACGCTGCTTGAGATGATTAACTTTTAAGGATGGGTATAAATGGCATTAAGCGAAGCTTTTTGTCTAACAATGCCACCGATAACCCAGAGAGAGAGGGAAGGAGGGGTATCTCGACCCCCTCCTAAACTTATTATTATTAATGAGAGCACAGCAAAAAGCACACAACAGCATCCACAGCAAAGGGAAAAAAAAAAAGCAGCGCCAAAAAGGTGCGTGCGCGGCACCTTTACAACCAGAAATTATAAATGTCGAATAATGAGGGACGCTGGGGATCAAAGAGAGCGGGAGGAAGGGAGGAGAGAGCATGACCATCAGCAACACATTATATATATATACATTTTTGGTGCGGTAATGGTGAAAATAATAAAAGGGAATTATTAATATGACAAAAGACAAATGACTGATGCTGGGCAACGGCAAGCCAAAGGATACTCCAACCACACAACATTCCGAGAGTAAGAGTACGGCTAAGAGGGGGGGAGGGGAGGAGAGCATAGAGTAACCACAGACAGGCAGCGCTACAAAGACAAACGGCCAGGCCGTGGCCTGTGACAGGGTTGTGAGAGTGTTTATGGTAGACAGAGACAGAGAGCGAGAGAAAGGGAAGTTGGTTAGCTGCAAGGTCCTTTTGACTTCACTGTCCTGTGGCGAATTGAAAATGTGGTTTAGCCTCACTTCTCTCTACTATATAGATAGATATAATGTGCGTGTGGCGGATGGCAAAGGATGCGACAACGATGTTTGGTCCCTTTTTCTAGTTGCCAAGTGCGGGAGGGGGCAGAGGTCAAAGGCACAAAATACATTATGTGCTAATGCAAAGTCCATGTTAATAAATGTTGATTGAAATAATGATGATTAATATTTTGCATTTTGACATTTGGACTTTCTCGCTCTCTTTTGGAGGAAGCACCTTAAGAACGCATCTGAACAATAGGTTGTTCTTATAGTGTGAGTTTAACCCTCAAGTTCAGCTTCCGTTTCCGCTTCTGTTTCTGTCTTCTTTCGAGTGCGCAATTTGAAGATGCGCCCTTCGTTTTTGTTTTGCAATTTACGCATCACAACGCAAACGCAACTCAACTTGATTTATTGTTTCTCTCATTCGCTCTGCATTTATTTCCTCATTCGCCTCTCTTTTGCCGCACTTACAATATACATTGTGACAACAATTTATAGCTGAAATTCTTCTCACACACACACACACACACAGACTGTTGTGCACACACCTGCCACGTGCCTCGGCTTCTCACATGCTCGATTTTCAGCTATTTCATGTTTTATTTAGTGCATTTTCTTGCCTGACTGCAATTGCTGTTCAACCTTCCCTCATTTCCCTTTGTTCGCCAGCCTCTTCTCCATTACGCGAATCCTTTGCACACACACACACCCCGTAGCGAGGCGAGCCAATAATTCCTAAGTTGTGTGCGCTGCATTGGCATTTTTTTCGATTATTGGTTTTCTTTCATTTGATTGCACATTTACACATTTTTTTGCACCTTTTTCGGCTTTGCTTGCACCACAAATTTTTACACGTTCTGCCATTTTTTTCACTGTACTTCTTTTGCCATTTTCTCTTGTGATACCCTAGAGCGGTGAGGTGCTTAAGACGGGTACATGAAATATTACGTATACGTAGCGATGAAATAAAATGTTGTTTTAAAAATATTACTTAATTAGTATGTAAGTAATTAGGTAACATTTCTTAAGCATACTAACTTACTATTAATAATATAAAAATAAAATTAAAATATAGAATACCAAGATCAAATAAAATGTATATAATTTAACATAATTAACTTGTTCTGCTTTCTAGCACTGAAATGTAAATTTGATAAGCTAATCGATGTTGCTATAAAATATGTTCTATAAAACATTCTACCAAATGTCGAAATCTATAAACATTAAAAGATAGAAAATGATAAAATAGAAGCGTAATTGTAATCTCTATTTTCTACCTATAAATTCATCAAATAAAAATAATGTTAACTATAGGATATCTTGCTGTGCTTCACTTGAGGCAAACACTTTGTTCCATGTTGTAGTTGCAGCTCGCTGTGATTTGGTTTTGGTTTTGTTTTGCTTTCTTTCTATATATACATATATTTTTTGTGTGACTGTGACATTTTTTGGCTGGATTTTTTGTTGCTGCTGTTTCCTTGGGCTGCTGACGCTGTCAAGTGTTTTGTCGCTTGTCAACGATTTTTCACAACTTCCGTAGCCAAAATGCTTGCCAAATAGTTTGCGTGTGTGTTTGCCAATTGCAATTTCGGATATTTATTGCAAAATGCACTGACTGTGAAAAAATCGCGAGTGGCTGCGGAGAGAGAGAGAGAGAGGAAGACTGAGTTCAATCAGGTGGATCCATGAGAGAACATTCGCTATTCCCATTCAATGGTTAGGTCTAACGACAGGGTAAAAATCATTTAATTGGACACTTTGTAACTCTGGTCGACAGCATTGCCGCAAACATTTTGACTGTCTGCTCCGCTTGTAAAATGCTGAATATTATTAAATTAGCGACAGACACAAAGTGCTTTGCATATGAAAAGTGACAGTAAGTGCACAATTTCCAATCCCCCCTCCATCATGGGAGGAAAAACCATAGGAAAATACAGAAAGAAAAAGAGAAAAAAAGGAAAGTAGAAGCCACCACACACAGCTCGCATATGCCGGTGCACCCTTAATGCATGGGAACGGCACAGAGGAGGAAGAGGAGGGGAATGGAGAAGGTTATGGCGTAGTTAAATGTCCTTGCTCTGGCATGAGCCAAATGAGAGTTGGCTGGCGCAATAAACTTAAAAGCCTTGTCATGTTTACTTATCATTCCTTTTTCACAGCGCGTCACTTAATTGCGTTAGTGCGCATTTCTATACCCTGTAAATTGACAACTGGTGTCTAAACACTGTCAGATATTAGACAACATTTTTGATAACTATGATATTAGTAGTAGATATTAGTAGTAGTGGTATATTAAAATTTAGTTGATTGTGTTGTGTAGTTAACTATGTGACAGGGTATTTCCTCGTTGAGCAGTACTGTCATTCAGCATTATTAAGCATGTGAATTAATTCTATCGTTTAATTTTGAAGCTTATGACAGCCGATTAGAATAAAGTTTATTAATTTGTTTACTAAAGCAAATGACGAAACTCATTTCGTGTAATTAAATTCTGCGATAATTGCATTCAACTTCTCTGTTGATCCAAAATATTCTCAAAATTGAACAAGCCTTTGATATACAAACCTTTTATTTTAAACTGCATTTTAAATATCAATAATATAAAATACATCTAGCTTGTGCAGCATTATGAAAGTACAAAAATTTATGCTAATTTATATGAGCTTCAACATGAATTGAAATTGAATTGATGTGCAGGATTTTAATTTTAAGCATAGTTTTAAACTATTAATTAAATTATTAAATTTAAAATATAGTACACTCTCACTTGTGATGCCTTTAAAGATATTGATTTTAAATATCAAATCAAATATCTAGAATCCAATTTTTTTAAAAAAGAATATTCATCTTGCTTGTAAAGCTCATTGAATGTATGGAAATTTAAACAAAATATACATACATTGAAATTGAATTAATTAATATTTAAGATTTATATTTCATACAGCATTTTAGATATCACCTATAAATTTATTTTTTTGAAATAAACAAATTCATCTTTTGAAAGTAACTATACAAACTTATGCTAATTTATACAAAATACAAAACGAATGGAAGTTGAATTGATGTGCACGATTTTGATTTTAAACTGAAATTTATTTCACATAGATCTTGCTTGTGATGGCATCAATTAATTTTTAAAAATAGGAAATTCATATTGTCTTTAAAAAGGTTTTTGAAGCTAGATAATTTATGCAAATTTAAATGAGAGAGAGTTTGAAAATTTATGCTTATTTATATGAGATTCAATACAAATTCAAATTGAATTCATGGGCAAAATTTTTATCCTAATTAACTCTTTAGACATAAACTATAAATAAATTTTGTAATTTAGAAAGTACATGTGAAGCCTATCATTAAGAAGATTTATATTTTAAGCAGCAACTTAAGCAGTTTAAATAACAACTATAAAAACACTTTTTAAAATAGAAATATTATCTTGCCTTTTAAAGTGAGAAAAGTCATGCAAAATACAATTAATTCAACATACATTTAAATGGAATTGATATGCAGGATTTTTATTTTTCATATTTATATAGTTTTTTATTTTGTACAGAATCTTAGACTATAAATTAATTTGTTGAAATAGAAAATAAATCTTCCCTGTAAAGCCCTTTGAAAGTACGTAAATTGATGCAAAATAATGGTGCTAATTTAAATGAGGTTCGGCATAAATTGAAATTTTTGGGAAATTGCTATTAAAAACTTGGCACTAACAAGGCTAATTTCCTGTGGATGGCATAAGGTCAGCAACGATGGCGGAGTTATTTGGTTGGATTTTGTTGTAATTATTACTAAAAATAGGTGCAATTTTTAAATGCGAAAATATTTGGAAGGCAACTACTAACAGCGAGTTGCTGTTGCCCGGAGGCAACAACATTTCAGGTAGGAAATAAAGCAACTTTCAGTTGCAGCCTCCAGCTGTGCGGCCCGTGTTGCGAGCACTTCAAAGGGACGCGCACGGTTTTTCGATTTCAACTTTTTTTGTATGGGTGTGTATGTTGGTGTGCGCGATGCTGGGGGTCAAATTATTGCCCAAATAATTAATTTTTTTAGCTGTCATATTTGCGCAAGCTGTGTGACGTAATTACAGAAACAAGCTAAAAAGCAACTTCAATGTTATTTTAAAGCTGCCAATTTGTGTTGTGGGTTTTACGCAGCACCAAAATCTCAGGGCACAAAGTTTTAGACAACAACTCGGAGTGTAGTACATGCATTTTGCATAAGAGTGGCCCAAAAGTTGCATCCGTGTCCTGGTAACAAATACGCCAACTAAACAAAGCAACAGCTAGACAGTTGGACAGACTTCCTAGAGAGTAAGAGACAGACAGACGGACAGACGGACGGACAGCTCGGCACTACAGAGTTTGATGTAAAATGCTGGGCAAGAGCAATAACAATAGACATACACGCTGGGGAATCAACACCAAACAAACACACAGGCAACAACAACAATTGAACAAAGAATGGACATATGCAAAACTGCAATACGTCTGTTCGAAGGCAGCTCGAGCAGAGAGAAGGTACAAGAGTAGCAAAAAGGGAAAATTAGAGTAGCAATCGGTGGGGCAGCACGTTGCATACTCAAAAGGGAAAGAGATCAGGCACACACACACACACACAAACTAACTGAAGTACTCACAGTGTTGTTGGTTAGCACGTCAATTGCAGAGACATGTGGATATGCGCTCCCAAGTGGCAGCTGCATGACGAGGAAACGAGTCTCAATCCCAACTCAACCCTCAGTCCGGAATACAAAGCAATCCCAAACGAAACCAAACAGCTCTCAATGCCACTAACAAAAAGGCTTATTTTCAAAATAGAATATATATATGTAGTATGTCTAGTATGGGATCTTTTAAGTAGTAAAACTTCATGTTAAGCACAATTACGAGTATGTGAATGTGAATGTGAATGTGGGAATGTGCATACAAGCGCATCCATAGACAACTAAAACAAGTGCACTGAAAGCACAAGTAGCCATTGGCCATATGGATGGAGCAAACGATGTTTTCCATGTGCCACCAAAAAGTTTCCATTTCCCTGTGCTGTGCCACTTTGAGAGCTGGGCGCTTTTCTGGTCAACTTCACCTAGCTCCAAGTAGTTGTTGCCTGTGGTTGAAGCTCAAGTTGATGTTGAAGTAAAATTGAAAATGCCAAATGATTTACACACTCGACGCCTTATTGCTTATTTGCACTTGAGTCGCAACGAGTTTAATGTCCGTGTGTGTGTAAACGACTTTCTATCTCTTTCTACACTTCTCTCCTTCTCTCTTGATCTATTTCTGGCTTTCTATTCCGCTCTGTTTCTGTGGCTTTGTCGTGACAAAACACAAATGTCAGAAACAAGCGGGTTGCGCTCAAAGGTATGCTACAAAAAATTTACAAAACGCAGCTGACAAACTTTCACATTGCTTAGGGCATAACCAAGCAAAGAATACTCTACAAAAGCAAATGAACTCATTGATTTAAAACCCATTATTTTGTATTTACCAATATTAGAATTAAATTAGTATAACATATCTATTAATACTTTAAAATTGATGCTTTATTTAGAGTGTTTATTTATTCTATTCTATTCTCTATTTTTTAACACTTTTATGACATCTGTTGAATGAATCGGTTTACTTAAGAAAGACATCAACTTACTTATAAAATTAAACTCAAAATTTAAATATGAATTTCTTAAATGTTATGCTAAAATTACCGATTTAACTAAAAAGCTTATAAAATTTGAAATTGTCAAATAAAAAAGTTTGGAGATTGAACATCCTCCCAAATAAAGGCACTAATTTTGCTCCCATCTCGCATTTTAACTTGACGTATATTAATTTATTACCTCATTTAATTAGCAACATAATCGAAATTTAATAACTAAACTTATGGCACTCATTAGACGTTTTACCATTCGACTCAGCGAAAGGGTATAAAGACGCTACTTGGTTCGCATTTGTAATACGCTTAAAATTGAACAATGAATTGTTGCTGCAGCTGCAACTTAGTAAGCCTACTTACTTAATGGCAACAAAGGCACAATCCATTGTTTGTGCTGCGCAATCAGACAGACGCAGAGCGCAGGAGAGTGAGGGGCATTCAGATAGACAGACAATAATAAAGGCAAGTATTCCATGGGAGACTGTGCAATTAATAATGTGCTGTCGTCGTTTACAATACCGAAAAGACACTCTGAAGAATTCTGAATTCTGAAAATACAACTAAGTCATTTCATAATTTCAGTCTCTCTTTTTTGCTAATGATGCATTGGCTTTCAAGCCCAGACAGACTCGAGTCGAGTCGAGTCGAGTCGGCAGCAAACAAAGGAAAAGTCTCCCCATCAAAAGGAATTTAGTAAAGTTCTTATGGGTATTTCCCCCTCTGAGTGCAGCATGAATTCAATGAGAACACCTTACGATTATGCAAAAATAAAATTGAAATTGAAAATTGTGTCTACTTTCAAACGCAGCCCAAAAATTCCAAATGGAAAACAAAAATTTTAAATTGAAAATTCATCTTAATATACAATAGAATATTTAGCTTGATCTAATGCAAATGAATGTGGAGTAATGAACTGTTCCCTTTCCCATAATGCAAACATCGCCGAAGCTGCTCAATCAATTATGAGCAAATGTAATAAACTTATACATGACTCTGTCATTCATCCTTCTCCTTCTCTATATTCGTTTGTGTTATTTGCATAAATGCAACTCGACATGAGACATAAGACAACAGGAACTCTTGTTGCGCAACGACAACGAGAACGAGAACGGCAACGGAAACGGAAATGCAACTGCCTCAGAAGAGCGGAAATCAATTTCAATAAACCTGCGACATTGATAAATTCATAATCTGGCATTTTGTGGCAACTTTGCTGTGGCAACTAGAACTATGCACAAACTACAAACAAGACGAACTATGTGCAACGTATGTGTGTGCTGACTTTTTGCTGTCATTGTCATCGTTGCCTTTGAAATTCAATTATTATCCTGTCCAAAGACATGGACGAGGCAACAATTGCAAACTGCACCTGGAACTGAGACCAAACCGAATTGGATTGCAGTATGAGGCAGAGTCAGTGGCAGAGGCAGACTTCTGGCTGCTTGCTGCAAACGGGCCTAACAAACGGCAATTTGAATACCAACATGTCAGAAGCGAAAATCGAAGGCAAAAATCCCTAGATGCAAAACGAACGCAAGCGTTTGCCGTTTTGCCTATGCGCTCAGCTTTGTTATGTCAGTTTGACATTCGGAATTAAAATTCTACCAGATGATTTATGCATGAGATGTCGGTGCAGAGACCAAAGCAAGCTCCTTTCACCTCCCTCTCTCCCTCGTCTTTGCTGTTAATTGTTTTGCTGTTGCATTGTGCGTATGGCTCACACACAAAGTTACACAGAGCCAGCCAGCCGCCTCAATGTCCTTGCTGCCATATTGTTGTGCTGAGCAGCATTTTGCTGATGCTGCAATTACCTCTCACCCGCAACTTGCTGCCAACTAATTTTCAAGCCAAAGCCAACCCCCGTCAAGCGCACTTTTGGCCCATGCTGCCAGCTTGTTAGCGTGCGGTTTGGCTTTTCGGTTGAGCCTGAAGCTGAGGCGAAGGCTTCATCCTCATCCTCAGCTTCAGCTTCAGCCTCATCCTTTCAGCCTTTGTGGAGCAATTGCTGCTGCAAATGCAACAACGTTGGCTGCTGCTACTGCGGCTGCGGCTTCTGTGCTTAAGTGACGAACGGGGCCACAACAAGCAACACTCAGTGGCAACAAAGTCTTCATGTTGCCGCTGTTGGTGCCGCTGCTGCTGCTGTGGCAACTGCTGTCATCTTTGCTGTTGCCGCCACTCGACACTGCCTTCATCAGCTGCAGATTTCCACTTTTGTTGCTGAGCTTTTATATTGCTAATTTTTCATTATTCTAAATTTAATTAAATGAGTTTAGGCCACAAACCTTTGCTTTTGCTTTCACTTTGGCAACTGACGATGACAGCACCTGGACAGCCCAAAGGCAAATGCTTTATTACAGAGAAATGCCTTTATTGAAACATGGTCAATAGTAATTTAGCTAAAACAGTCTGCGGGCTATATTTTGACAAAAAGATATAGTTGAGAGAATTACATTCACCACACTGCACACAATTGAATGTTGCTTCCTTTATTTTCCATTAATATTTATGCATTATACAACACTTTAACGAAGAACACTGAAATTAAGTACTACACAACACTTGAAATAGAAAATATCGAAAGGAACCAATTAGGAAATCGATAATAAGGAGCTACTTGTATGTAGTCGATAAAAACTGGTTAAAAAAGAAATATGTATAACGAAATGAAAGAAATGAAATATAACCCTATTTATTTTTTTATTTTTTTATAATTTGTGGTTCCAAGGAATATGATATTTAAATTTAATATAAACACAAATTTGAAGATCTTTAACAATCTCTGAGTAAATACTTCACGCAGGTTCAAATTACACAATCCTTTGATTGATGCAAAGAATACGTTGATTCACAAGTGTATAAGAAATTCTTATTAAGAATAAAGTTAACTAAGTAAAAAAGCCATAACTAGGGAAAACTAGAAGAAGTAGACAAAAAACAAATAAAGAAATCCCTTATTAATAACCGAAAAAAAATGGCTACAACTGGAAACATAATTAGAGCGACTGATGAAGAAAAAAGAAAAACGTCTCTTGATTCTGCAGTCATAAAACGCTTTCAGTCAAGACTGAAATTGTTTCTGTAGAGAATTTATCAACTAATTATTACCATACAAAATTAAAGAAGTTCATAAAATGAACTACCCAAAAGATAAAAATAAGTAGATAACATACACTTGCTGATATGTTCGCGTCAGATGGAAAGTATCTTTCAGAGGAAGCAAATACATTCTGAACTAACAGTTTTAAAGTGATTTCTGGCAAAGTTCTAACATTTATCAGAAGACGGCAAAAGTTTTGCAAGCACTTCTTCTAGTCTGTTGATTCCTTTTGTAAATGTTTGTGAATGCACCGCTTTTTTCCTTTTCTGTTCATCACGTTGTTTTAGTTGTTGTCGTCGGTGTTGTTGTTGTTGCTTTTGTGCTGATGCCGACGCATTTGAAATGCAACGAATTTTACACCGTCTGCTGCATTTGCATTGAGTGACACAATATAAATCCGAAAGTAGTTGAACCACGTCGCCCAAATGGTTTTTTAATTATGCACCACACACACACACTCACAGAGAGAGAGTTAGACTTTGCCACTTCCTGGCTAGCTGATTGCTATCTCTTTCCATTCAACTGTTGCTGTCTCTATCGCTTGTTTGTTCACTGCACTCATCTCTACACACCTTACACTCTTCTTTATTCTTTCTCTCGACCCAGACGGCAGCTAGACAAGATTTGCCTTTTGGCTTTTGTTGTTATCGCTGTCTGCAGTTCTTATTTTGTTGTTGTTGTTTCTGCTGCTGTTGCTGTTGCGGTGGCCGTGACGCAGACGTCGCTGTACTGTGACTAGAACTTGACTTTGTCCTAGGCCGCCTCTGAGTCTCTGAGTCCTTCAGCGCTAAATGTCATGTTAGCTGACATTAATCCCTGTCGCGTGTCACTCACACTCTTCTCTATCTCTCTCTCTCTCACACACACACATACTTCAAATCAAGGCTTGGCATTTTTCACATTAAATGCAACTTTAAGTTGCAGCAAATCCGCTTTTGGCCATAAAAAGCATCGCAACCAAATTAACGTGCATGTTGCGCAGTTTTTTTTTTTTTTTGAGCATTAAAAAAATATGCCAATGAAATGCAGCAAAATCAACAAAAGCTTATGGAAATAAACAGTAGTTTAATGAATTTTTAACTGTAACCAAATACTATACAAAAGCAAAAAAAAAATACTGTTTGATTGCCGACTACTCAAATGCGGCATTTAATTGATATTTTAAAAAATACTATTCCACAAAGCTTTTTTTGCTGAACAACGCCTAAAGCAGGTTTAAAGCATGCTTTTGCATATTGGATAACAGTTTTTATGCTTTAAGCTTTTCTTTTTTTCTTTTTTTTTTCGAGTATTCATTAATTTTTTGTACAAATAACTGCATTGGATATTTTTTAGTTACTTGAAAATGTAACTATATTGTTACAATGACATTTATTATACCCGCTACCCATAGGGTAGAAGGGTATTATAATTTTGTGCCGACAGGAAATGTATGTAAAAGTATATATATTCTTGATCAGCGTCAACAGCCGAGACGATCTAGCCATGTCCGTCTGTCCGTCAAATCAAAATCGTAAATTTAAAGCTAGAGTTGCGAATTTTGGTATATACTATAATTACTATAAAAGTCTGTCCTACAAAATATACAAAATGCCTACTTACTAGGGTATAGGTAGGTATATTAAGCCGTCTATGGTATATTTTGAATGCGGTACTACATATATCGATATACCACATATATCATTTGGTATACTTTTAGTATTTTTACAGTATATTGGTATATTTTGAGAATAATACCGCAAAATATATTGCTTTTATTCAAAATGGGTAGCGGGTATCTCACAGTCGAGTACACTCGACTGTAGCTTTCTTACTTGTTTGGTTTTGCTTTACAAAACATGTCAAAAACCCATAAATATAATATATATCTTTTGAAATTCATTGTGTTGTCTTTAAACTGAGCTGTTTTCTAAAGGAGTTTTTTATTTTTTCATTGTTCTATTAGCACAATGAATAAATTTAATGCCGCTAGTTGTTTCACTTTTATTTATTAAATTGATTTAACACTTTTGAATAATTTCTGTTATTGTCATTTTCTTAGCTTATTTAATTTGATTTATTTGCCAAATTGATTGAATTAATTTATATTATATATAGTCACATTTCTTCATTGCTGTCTTTCCATTCATATTATTGTTATTTCGAAAATCGCATGGTTCATTGGCGAATTCGATTTGTTGTGCCACAAAACTATGCAACGACGCTTGTTTGCTGTGGCTGCCACACGCATATAATTTGTGCAACATACAATTAGGTTTCGTTGCGGTTGCATAAACGCAACGCCAACAACATTTTGCTTCGATGCGATGCGGTATTTGGGGCCCAAAGTTGTCATTATGCAAAATATGTTGCATTATTTATAGCATAAATACAGGCGTTGACATTGCATGTCTGGCTGAAGTTGAGGTAGAAAACACAAGTAAACAAACAAACAAGCCATACAGAGCAAACAAAAAGCCGCAGCAACAAGAACAGAAACCAAAGAGAGATGTAGAAGAAGAACAAGAACATCAAGAAGAAGCATTTGCAATACAATGGCCGCCGCACTTAAAATTAATTGAACTTGAAATAAGTGCCGCTCTGTTGTTGTTTTTATACACTCGTAGTTGTGTAGCTCATGAGAAATTCTGTGGTCGAGCCAAAAGGCAAAAACTTTGCAAAGTAACAGCAGCAACACACCAGACTACACACACACACACACACACACACTCGCACACACGCAGCTCACAAAAGCTTTCATTAGTTTTGGCCCCAGCCAAGTTTGCGCTGTTTGTCGTCCTGTGTTGAGCCTGCCCAACAGTTTACGTTAAGGTTTTCCACTACTACGTCTTCTTTTTCTTCTCGTTCCCCTTCTCCTTCTTGCTGGTCAAGTTGCAAAGGCAAACTTAATATTTAGTGCCATTTGCTTGCTCTGACAGTTTGCAGAAGTCAAATTGTTGTCGTTGTTGCCTGGTCACTCTTTTTTTTCTGCGCGAACAAGTTGCTGAGTAAAGTGCATTGAAATCTTTGTAAGTAACTTGAGTAAGCCAACTTGGGCACAATAACAACGACAACAGCAACAACAACAACAATAACCACGACAACGACAACACTACAAATAGTTTTTATCACTTTTTTGCCTGTTTTTCTTGTTGTTGCCGCTGTTCTTTGGTTATTTGTGCAACTTTTTATATAATGCATAAAAGTTGCCGCTCGCTGCTGACAGTTTGAGTGACCACAGACACCAGACAATAACAACACAACAAGAATACAACAACTGTGACAACAACAATAACATTGTTGGTCAAGCAGCAAGTTTGCCATGTTTTTATTTGTTGATCATCAAAATGCTATTTCAGGAGCTTAAGGTATTAAATGTCATGTAAATTATGCAAGAGGAAAGGCGAAACTAACAACACAGACAAATAGCGAAAAACAGGAAAGCAATGAGAAATGGGGGAGAGAAAGAGGGAGAGAGAAGGAGAGTGAGAGCGTAGATAATGAGGAGTGGGATGGGAAGCGGTCTTTGGCATGTGTCAAAGCACACGAAGTGTGCCCAAAGTGCGCTAAATTAAGCTGTCATTAAGGACTTAATTAAAGTCCTTTGTTGAAAGTTGACATTGTGTAAAGAAACGTTTTGCTGCTGTATGCGAAAACAAATGACAATGACAACGACAACAACAACAACAACAACAACAACTTGGATACAAACAAAAACAATGTTAAGAGCTGCTGCACTTGAAAAGCTGCCAAAAAAGGGAGAAAAAAAATGGAAAACAAAATGTAACGAAAGGAAAAAGTGTATACGACATCAAAGCAGCCACCAAAATGAGTGACTATGTGTGTACGCGTGTTGTGTCTGATTGTGTGTGTGTGTGTGTGTGTGTGTGTGTGTGTCTATAGCATGTGTCAAAATTTTCAAGAGTATCATGGCAAGAGAGACAAACATGATGCATGCGGCATAATGAGGCAAGGCGACGCTGCGAAAACTCATTAGCAGGCAAACAGACAAACAGATAGACAGACAGAAAGAGATAGTCAGCGAGAGAATGAGACAAGTGAGCTAGTTCCATTGACAATTGCAGATATTAAATGCGGCGCAGCATAAAGGACGCACTTGCCAAAAATGAAAACATAAACGGCTTGCCTTTTAATTAAATATATATATGTATGTAAGTAACTACACACACTTTCGTATGTGTGTGTAGTGAAGACGTATTTAAGGGAGAAGCCATTGCATACTTTGTGGCGCCGCAAGAGATTCAATTGCAGCAGCGACTGTGACTGCCAAACTGTTTTTAATTGCCGCCCAAAGGTAAAAACAGAGACAGACAACGTCAATGGCATGCATATCTATACATATGTGTGTGTGTGCGTAGTGCAGGTGAAACGACGTTTCGCTTTGAGTGCGTTTGTCTGCTTAACAAAATGACTTTTATTTCGAGCTCCATTCAAAATTGTTATGTCGCCGGCGTCGTCGGCAGCAGGCGGCAGCATTTAAAATAATCACATTTTGAGCACCGAGCATTAAGCACAGACAGCTAGACAGCTAGCCAGACAGAGGCAGAAAGAAGTAAAGACAATGCGAATGGAGAGACAGAGCAAGAGGCACTTTAGAATAGCCACACACATACACACAAACACACATACAACAGACAAACACAGAGAGGAAGCGTCGTGCACGACTTTGCATTCCAAAATTGAAACTGCAATGCAAAATGAGAAGAATCAACCAGACGACGGCGCGTGCTGCAATTTTAGCATACTTTTCCGTTTTGAAACAATTTTGTCTAGCAAACGTGTTAGAACGTGTTGCCGCTTTCCCAGCAAAAACCTCCAGAATAGCCATGACCATGATGCCACATGCAGCCCACGGCTTTTCTGTTCCTCACCCCTCACTCCTAACCCCACCTTAGCTTCACAGTTGGTATTCAAAGCAAGGTGTCCATTTTAAATTCCAGTTGGCCACCCAGTCTGGGAATTATGCGTCGTGCGGCCACATTTTGTTGCTTTTAGGCTTTTATTTGTGGCCAAAATGCCGCAAATCGAGCAAAGGCAAACCGACAACACATTCGAGAAAATGCCGTTTATGAAATTCATGATAAATCACAAATGAAATATGTCCACGATGACCAAATGAAATATTGAAAATTACATTCTATTGATTTCTATTGTTATTAAATCATTTGAGAGTTCAGTGCACAAGTTAAATATACTCTTTGTGCCATCTGTTGTTGATGCGATTTCAAATTAACAAGGCGTTAATTGAATTATGGCCTGTCAGTATTGTTTGGCTCCAATTTAAATTAAGCATTTCCTACGCGCCAACATATTATCGATATATGAACACCGATTGCTGAACACGGCCTCACTATTTCATGGAACCTCTGATCAGTATGACCAGTAAAATACTAAAAATACCAGATATACACCTTATCCGCCTTTCGCTCGATTTTTATTTATTATTTTTTTAACGAATAAATTGAAAAATTTGTTATGTTGACAATTCTAAAACTTATATTAAGAATAAATGAGAATAAATCCAACTGACTCTTTTAAAAATACTAATATACTTGAAACAGTGTACACACGCTAAAAATTTGTGCTTATGGAGCAATTGCTAAACACTTACTGGATTATTTTGAAATTCCACCTGCGGTCACACCCGTCAGTGATCTTGTTGTTGTCTTTTAACATAGTTTGCGCGTCCGTGGCTGCGTTCGGTTTTTGTATAATGTGAATTGTCGTTTTTGTATTGGAAATAGCCTTTCGTATATTCGTGAATGTACATATTGGTTCCATACAAAGAGTGTTGCAGATGCCCACCACACGATCATACAATTTACTGAGCAATTTTCTCATATAACGAGTGCTATTTTTTTGTTTTATTTATTTAGTGTGTATGCATCTTGACCTATGTGTGTATGCACATACGCTCATACGCATACGTGCATATGTCAATGTATACATTTCTTGCATTGCAATGCAAGCAGTACTTGAGGTGCCAGAGTAAAAAAGAAAGAGAGACATACGCGCAACAGATGTTTTAAATGAAACTGATAACTAAAAGACAGAAAGCAAAGAGTCTAGTATTACACCTTCTTTGTTCAGTGTATCTTGGTTATCTGCAGATTTAAATTAAGCAATAAAATGAACAAAAAGAGTGTGCGCCGACGCTCTGGCAACCTCGCAAAGCAGCTTGTTTACATGTTGCGCCGCTCGCACATAGCCTCTCGCTCGCACTTGTCCGATCGCTTGGCGGAAATGTTGAAGAATTTTTCGGCCTGCTCTTTGTTGTCGTTGTTGTGGTTGTTGCTGCGTGGGTTCCAACTACTGAAACCAGTTTGTCGCCTGGTTTTTTATGTGTTTATGCTGTGTGTACCTTTTTCTTTTTTATCAATTGTCGAGTGCTAAATGCCTCGAAAATTGAATGCACAAACGCGCGAAACTGTAAAAATTCAAACTACACTCGTTATGTCCGTATGCTCAATTGTATATGTGTGTGTGTGAGTCTGCATTTATAATTAATCAAAACGAAATTGTTACCACGCACTGCGCACTGAAAATTTATTTAAAAACCATTTGCCGCTGCTGCTGGAAAATCAATTTCATCGCAATTGCGGAACAAGTGTAAAAATATTGCGCGACCATTAAAAATAATACAACTTAAATGTGTTAACAGTTATTTAAAAGGACTTTTTTCATGCGGCTTGGCAAGTAAATTGCCAGCGGTTGCCATTTGGATCAACAAACAGCATCGAAAACATTTCCCAACTCGCCCTCTCTCTCTCTCTTGTTGGGCGAACGTGTGTCAGGGGAAGTGAGCCGTCTGCAAATTAAGGCGAAAAAAACGCAGTAATCCAATTGAGGTTTGGGCATCACAGTGTGCCCACACCCAAAAGAAAAAAGAGTAAGGAAAAACAAGCAGTGCAAGCAGGTTCAGCATGCAAGTGCAATTGATTCTTTCGCTGCCGCTGCTGCTGCTTCTGCTGGCATGCGGAATACAACAAATTACAGCCGACTATGAAAACACATGGAATTTCTACTATGAACAACCCTGCTGCGCCGGCAATGATCAGTCCAGTTATGGCAAACACAAGCGAGGTAAACTAATGATATACATAAATCCGCGATATTTATAAGCCCCACTCTGCAATGCCAACAGGAATGCATTTGCACTGCTTGCAGTCGGATTTACGTAAAGCAGTGCAATTAGTGTTTTGACTGAATTGATAACATGTTAAATACGTTCCAAGACTATTTTCTGAGAAAATCTTTGTAACTTCTTAACAAACTTATTTAGTCTCTTTGAGTAGCAAGTTTAATAAGAAAATGCAGACACGCAATTAACTGGGTTTCTACAATCAGTTTAAATACTCATTGTTTATTTTGCATGCCTTAGTCAGCAATCTAGCTAATTCTTAATTGTTTATTTATTGCAACTCAGCGCGAATGCATTTTGAAAAAATCATCAATAAAATTTAATCTGTACTTTGGGAAGCGCTATTATTTTTCAATTTACATGCAATCAAAATAATAAACAAAAAAATATAATTGTAATTTATTTGCTGCAATATTGTTTTTGTTATTTATTTTATTGGCCGCGATATTAATTCAACACGTTTTTGTCATTATTGCCACAGGCATTTAAACAAAAAAAAAACATGATTTTTTTTAAGCACTGACTACTTTTTAATGCATTGGTTGTCCTTCTGTATTGTTGTAATTTATATTATTTTCCCAGCATCGTGCAATTTGCATATTAATATCAAGGCGAAAGCATTGTTATTGTTATTCGTATTCATATTCATTTTTCAGCATTGCATAAATACCAAAGTAATCACACACATATTAACTAAAAATGCGGGATTATGCTATATACTCTGCATTGGAAAGTTCAAAGCCCCCGAATAAGTTGCCAAGAGTAGCTCAAATAGGTTTTATACTTCTTCTTTTTTTTTGTGTACATTTTTAGACCACAATTTCTTTCAAACAAGAAAAAGCAATTTTACGACCATCTGATTGAAAAACCGGTTAAATTATGATTCGCTTTATTGAGTCATTTACATTAACCGAATCCAAATGAGCTTGGGAAGCTGTTCACTGTATGTTATTTGGTTTCTGTTTCTGTTTCTGTTTCTCTTCAAAGTCGCCTCCAAAAACGATTCATTAATCATTTTGTCGGCAAAATTTAATTTGAAAATATACGCATGCAATAAATTTAACAACATTTCCTACGAATCGAAAATGAAGCAAATTGCAAAATTGAAATGAAACTGATTATTAAACGCATACGTAATGAGCTAATGTTATTAACTATTAATGTTACGCTTATGTTATTGTGCTGTTAAAGCTACTGTTAATGGTAATAGATAGAGCATACAACCACAAATCAACCAACACATTTAGGTACTTGACAACTATTATTAATCTGAGAAACGAACAAATGTTCTTTAATGAATATGTGATTATTAAAAGCATATGAAATGATCAATTTGTTCTTTGTTATTTTACGAATGCAAATAATAAAAGATAATTTAACTAATATACGTATTTAAATATTTCCTAACTATTTGTGAGACTCTTTCCAAGACAGTTTTCTTAAAAACAAACGTATATTATTATTATTATTATTAAGCGACTATACTAATGTTACGCTAATGTTATTTAGCTGTTAAGGTGTCTGTTCATAATAATGGACAGAGCATTAAATCAAAACATATTTAAATGATTGACAAATAATTTTTAATCTGTATTGAAGAGAATATTCTAAAAAATAAACCTAATTCCTGAACGAATAATGTTATTAACAATTAATGTTTTTCTAATGTTACGCTAATGTTATTAAGCTGTTAAAGCGTCTGTTAATGTTAATAGACATCGCAAAAACAGCACATATTCAAATAGTTGGCAACTGCTAAAGGCAGTTTGATTGGCACTATTTTCATAGTCTATTGAAGTTCTTTTTTTTATACGTAGCAGCCGCAGTGGCACAGAGGCAGCTTCATGTTGCATGTACATGTCCAGTAAACATTTTCTAATAGTTCACGTTCAGAGATGCTGTCCAAAAGGGGGCGGAGTGTGTGTGTGAGTGTGAGTGTGGCATGCAACACACGGCTGACAGACTCAGCTATTACCGCAGCACAAAGTTCACGTTCCAGCAACAACAAACTGTATTCTTTTTTCCTCGTTGCTGTTGTTGTTGTTGTTGTTGTTGTTGACGCATATTGTAGTAAACTCGCCGGCTAAGCACTTGTAGCAGAAACGTGAGGCGATTAAGGAAACGCTCAAGTTGTTTGCGCATACTTTTAACACAGAATGCTGCATAGAGGTGTCCAGAGTAGAGTGTCCTTGCTCCTGGCTCCTCTCTCTCCTTTGCACAGTCTATTGACTAAGCCATATGCACGTCGCTTCCTTAAAAAATGCAGCAGCTGCTTTAGAGACTCGTTTATATTTCTATGTATGTGCTTAAATGGAGTCGTGTATGTGTGTGTGTGGTTTAAGCCATAAATTAAGCGAAAAGCCACAAACACAACACCGAAAACAAAAAAATATAAAGAGAGAGCTTAAAACTATACAAAATAAAATGTCAACTATAAATTTTCATGGCCGAATAAAGTTGCTTAGTTTGTGTTTGGCCACATGCAATGAAAAATTGTTATTTTTATTGATTTAGTGAAATTAATTGCATTCGAATTTGATCACAATTTATGCGCTCACACTCGTCCAGCTGTGAAGTCCCAAATGCCCCAAAGTGCAGCACGTTTCCCACTCCTCCGTTCCACGCCGCTGCATCAACGAACTTCGCCCCGTTTCCTCCGATTTTTGTCAGTTCATTTGTTGACTCAGCGTTGCGAGCAGATGCTCTCGTAGTTCTATTTTTAAATTGTCTCTGAAAGAGAACAGAACGCTGTCTGCCTGTTAGTTGCCCTTTGTTTTATTTTTTTTTCGGCTCGGCCACGCCCCTGCTGTGTGAAGAGTGTAGAGTTGCTCATTATTGATAGAATGACTTCATTAGGTAGACGGAAACGGACAAAAGGTGACGAGTCAGGTAGCAGCCACAGTCTCTATAGAGTTCTATCGAAGTCGAGAAACTTGTTAGTTTTTTGTCTTATAGAATGTGAAGGGGAACTGTCTGACAATTATAATAATGATGACTATCTATAGTTCAAGAAACAATAAATAAAACAGATCAAAGAAGCCGTTTGGCAAAGGCACCAGCGAAATTGCACTGCTTAGCAAGACATTTATTTGTGATCTGCAATTGCACTGCTTGCTACAGTTGCGCATGAACTGCAAGTAGCGGGGCGCATTTCAAACTGTTGCACAAATGCTTGACCCAATAAAACGCAAGCGATAAGCTGAACTGTGTAGGCGTTATCCAAACACTGACCACGCACAAAACACTAATGTTGTACTTACTGTGTGAGTGTGTGTGTGTGTGTTGGAGTTCGCGCAATTAAAACTCAGCGACACGTTTTCAGTAAAGTACTACTTAAGCTTTTGTGTTTGACGCTGTGTGTGGCGCGGGGTCGACTTTTATGAGAGTCACATGTTACGCAGCGCACACACATAATGAAAGTTCCTTGCCACAAATTGAGTAACGAAGTGTACAGGCGTTGCCCCGCACCATGTTCCTGCTTGCCATCGAGGTTGACAAGCTGTGCTAAAGCAGCAGCGAACGCGTCGCCAACTGGCGTTAATGCAATGTCAAAAGCTGTTAGCTCAAAAGCTGAGAACGCACGGCAGAAAAGCTGCTTTCTCCCTCTTTCCCTCTCTCTCTCTCTAAATGTCACTATATGTGTGCGTGTGTGTGTGTGTCCTTGTTGGTTTCTCTGTCCCAGTTGCGCTTTGATCAGCCTCTTTGCTGTATTCAGTCCGGCCCAAAGTGTGTTAACGAAAACTTTGCAACAGGAGCTGAGCAGAGCAGAGCGCTAACAAAATTGAGTTTCAATCCGAACACCTGACGCAAAAATTAATAATGTTAGCAGCAGCAGCAGCCAAGTGGGTGTGGACACAGGACACAGCAAAGGACAAAAGCCATCATTAAAAAGTATGTTTTAAAGTCCTTTTGCTCAACTCAACTCAACTCAACTCAACTCGAACTTATAAGCGACAGCAAAATCACGTTTCTTTCCAACAACTTTGACGCTACAATTTATCAGCGAAATAAGTAGTTGCAACTATAGTACTTACCAAGTACACTTGCCACTTGCTACTTGCCACTGCTTTGTGTGTGTCTTGGCGCTTCCCCTCACAATGCAGCTGTTTGAACAGAGTTCCATTGTGAAAATGGTCATTAAAACTGTGTCACGAAGGCACAAAAGATGTGATTTAAGTATAGTCAAATAATTAGAATTATATTGTTATAAATGTTAATATGAAGTAAGGAACAATTAAGAAACCTACAAACAAGTGTGCTCGACTATGAGATACCCGCTATGTATTTTGAATAACGGTTAAAGAGTGTGTTTTTATGATTAAAGTATACGATATCAATAAATTGAAAAAATAATGAAATATATTGAAGGCTATATTTGGTATATTGATATAATATTACATTTAAAATATACCATATTTTCAACTATAGCAATCAAGATCCGTCTGCAGCTGATATATTTGGTATATCAATATAATACTGCGTTAAAAATATACCAGATCACAATTAAAGAAATCAATACTTCTTTGCAATAGCTATATTTGGTATATCAATATACTAGTCTATTTAAAATATACCAAGTTGTCAACTAAAGCAACCTAGATCAGTTTGCAACAGCAGTTTATTCATGAATAATTTTTTTTAGATTTTTACCTGACCGCAATCAAATTTCCAAGCTCATACTTTTCTTCAAATCTTCAAGCATCACACATCATATACATAAAAATCATGCAGCATTTCTTTGAGTCTCTTCATTGCATTCGCAGTGCTTTTCTCTATCGCGCATTCGCTTTTCATATTTACAAATCATTAAGCTGAAAACTTTTCTGAATAAAACGCTTGCCAAAGTTTCGCAACATTTGATTGATAAACTCTCGACTAGCAGCGACTCAGAACAAAAAGCAATTCCGGTTGCGGCTGATTAAAAGACGAGGAGGAAAAAGAGAGCAGAGAGCAGAGAATGAATGTGGGATAATTTATCAGTAGAGCAGAAAGTCAAACGAGAATCTATTAAATACTCATAATGCAGCTGATTTAATTACAGCAGTAACAGTTACAACTAACTAGTGCAATTAATTATGTAATGTTAAATGCAAAATGCAAACTGAATGACATTAATTGCACATTAGAAGTTAGGGGAAAAGCCAACTTAATGCTTTTGCCAAGAGAGTTTGTCATGTTTTGTTGGTCGTTAGTGAAATTCAATTATTTAAACGAAAATGCCAGATGAAATGTGTGTGTGTGTGTGTGTGTGTGCAAGTAATTGCACAACACACACCCAACAAACAGAGTCAAGAGACTGAGAGAGCGACAGAGACAAACAAGTCACTTAATATTAATTTGCATTTGTAATTTTGACAGTAGCTCCTGCGAATGCATTTCGCATTTGCATATGGATTCAAAAAGAGACAGAGAGAGAGAGAGAGTCAAGAGTATTAGTTTTTGGTCACTTGAATTGCATTACATGCAATGAACAAATTAATTTTAGGAAATGTGCAGAAATTTGTTGCTAGCAAATTGCAACGTTTGAATTGTTAATCAAATGCAGGCAAGATGTGGCAAGGTTTGAGAGAGAGAGAGAGTGAGAGTCTCGGGAGTAAACTCTTAATGCTTTTAATTATGCAAAAGTTGCAGTTAGCATATCATCCGCATACTTAAGTGCTCATTTTGCCACCGCAAAATGTAGCATGCTCTGTGTGTTTTCTGCATTCGCTCAACTAACTAACTGCTCTAGGTAACCCAAGAGTTGTTGTTGCATGCAACAAAAAAACAAAACTTCAAATTGTTAGTGCTCGTTTATGGCGCTCGAAATGGACACACTCTCTATGTGTATGTGTGTGTGTGTGTGTGTCTGCCACGCCACAAAAACCTGCACACACATGTGCCACGCTGCCACGTGATGCTGCCCCCAAGCTCGCTTCCATATCTTTCATTCTCTTCTCTGCTGCGGGCTCATCAAATGAAGTTGCTGCCGCTCGTTGCATGCAAGTAAAACACCAAAAATGAAACGGTTGCCGCATTTGTTGCGTTTTTGTTGCCTGCTTTTGGGCGCAAGCTCCACTCAATGTCCTTTGCATGCTCCTTCGACTCCTCCCGTCGTCGTTGCAAGCTAGCGCATAAATGCTTTTCAGCTGCTTTTTGTTGTTGGCGATGCTGCTGCTGCTGCTTTTTATGACGACTGTTTTTGCATTTGCTATTTGGCAACAAAATGAACTCAACTGCTGCTGTGTCCCCCGCTGCTGCTTGCCCCATGATCCGAGCGTTGTCGACAGCTATAAAACGAACTAAATAGAGTTGAAAATGTTTCGCACTCTGCAGGCGAAAATGACTGCAGCAACTTTAATGCGCGCTGCAGTTGCAATATTGATGCCAACACAGAAATGCATGAAGCGCAGCTTAAAGATCAGCTTGCGTCACAGCTGTGTGTGTGTGTGTGTGTGTGTGAGTGTGTGTGTGGCAAGTGCTGCTGCGTTTTAATTATTTTTACATGCAATTTCTCAGCAAATGAAATGGCAACCACTTGAAAGCGGTCGGGACAGTCTGTAGACTACTGCCAACTGGCAACTGGCAACTTGCAACAGCCAAGTTGCAACTTGCTCTGCTCTGCTCCACTGGGGCCGCAGGCCACGAATCAGCGCACAAGTGTGGATAACAACACGCCTAGACATCAGACGTCTAGACAGTTTTCGAGTGCTTTATGCTGACGTAGTTGCACACACACAAACACACACACTGCGAGAGAGAATTGCGGCAGGAAGAGGAAACCATTGCTCATAATTAGCCAGGAAAATAATGGGAAATTTGCATAGATGCGACGTCATCGTCAACTGGGATTACCGAATGAGACTAAGACTGAAACTGAGACTGAGACTGAGACTGAAAATATATATTTGGCGAATGTCTTTGGCAAACACGAATTGTGAATTATGCACAAATACTTCTTGGTAAATATTATAACCAAGTTTAGAAACTTGTCTAATTTATGCCTGGCAACAATAAATTCTTTGCAATTCAAACTAAAACTCCACTTATGACTTTTCTTCTGGCAAATTCCTCACGCAAAAGAGAACAAGTAGGAAAGCTAAGTGTGCTCGACTGTGAGATACTCGCTCCCATTTGGAATAAAAGTAAAAGAGTGTGGTATTATTTGTAAAATATACTGAATAATATACCAAGGAAATACTAAAATATACCGTTGGAAAATTTAAAATGTACCATAGAGCACAAAATATACCAAATTGCCAGCCAGAGAAACTAAGAACCTAAAAAAATAATATCCACAAAAATACCGAAGGCCATATTTGTTATATCGATTAAATTCGAAATTCGAAATATACCATAGAGTACAAAATATAATAAACCAGATTGTCAGCCAAACATAATAACACAAAAATACTAAAATATACCGAAGGCCATATTTGGTATATCGTTAAAATACTAAATTTGAAATATACCATACAGTAAATATGCCAAATTGTAACCCAAAAAGCTTAAATCCAACACAGAAGTATTTCCTTAAATATCCTTTTACCCTATGGGTAGCGGGTATAAAAAAGTTAATCTTTTGAACTGTTTTACATAGCTCTTGTTGCAGTTAACCTTCATCACATGTGGCAGCTTACCTTTCATTTGCTTTGGCTGTTTGTGGCAGCTATATGGGATGCTTAATGCTCCAGGAAAGGGGCGGACGGGTAATTGTGACATTTCAAAGGATTTCAAATGTCCTGCTGCCACCAAAGCTCTGGCTCGAAAGCCCGAAGGCATGCGTCTGAGGTGGGCTTGCAATATGTTTACTGCATTTGAGTCTCGTTATTTCTTTTGTATTTGATTCGATAATAACGCTTTTCAAAATGACATTTTTCCGTCATTTCCGAGGGGAGCTAACAAAATTGATTTGACAGCGAAAGGAAAGAGGACAACCGACTTCAGACTTAAGGCTGTCGGTCGGTCGTAAAGACGCACGCATATTTATGAAGCGCATAAAAATTATTGACATATATGGAGTCATAAATACGAGTACTTCTCTTACTTACGCATACAGAGCTTCTCTTTCTCTCTGTATATCCATAATAAAAATATAAAAAAACGAAATGAAAGAAAAATCCCCCGAAAATCTAAAGTAGGAATTGCCGACCAACAAAAAAAAAAAAAAAGAAAAAAGCGAGTAAAAATGTTTGGATGTCATAAAATTGCGCGCTTTCAAAGGCAGCTCGTAAATGCAATTTGATTTTGATTGGACTTGGATTAAAAGCAAATAAACCGACGTCGATGTCGATGTCGACGTCGATGGCAAGTTTTGGAAGGTTGCTAAAGCACATTTACGACTGCTTTTTGGCTTAAAATTTGATGGCATTTCCCATATTCGCTGCCAGTTCGAAATGTCGCATGCAACAGCTTTCCAACTTGCAGCAATCAAATGCAACTAAATACTCACTGCTGACAGCTATCAATACGCTGTTGAAATTGTTGTCGCCCTTCCGGCGCAAACCAGAATACATATGCCTACGATTAGCTTCCGTTCAATTTGTAATTTATTATCGCTCCCAGGATAGAATCGAGAACGAAGAAGAGATGGAGGTGGAGACAGAGACAGAGACAGTTAGTCTCTGGTTTCCGCAGCACTCGTAACAATTTATGCTGTCGCCCCGTTCTGCATGTAAATAAACATTTCAGACTTGCCTATCATCATCATCCTTCCAATATCCCTACAACATTTATGGCCATCTCTCTGTCTCTGTGTGATACATATATAATATTTTTATAGACTGCTGTACGCGTATTTATGCTGTGTGTGAGAGACAATTGTAGACTGACAATGGAACTAGCAAATTGGCATCGTAAATATGCCACAGATCGTTTGGCATTGCAAAGATGTTCTCTCGCTCGTTCGTTCGTTTGTTCCCCCTTAATAAGCCCCATAAACATTTACAGTTTTCGTGCACATAAATTTGACTACAAGCAATGCGAGCAAATGTTAGCATATTGATACAGACCCAATTAATGCGTAAATGTCTGTACACTCGAAAAAAGCAAAACAGTCTGAACTGTAAATACTAGTCTTAAATCCATTCCGTTTCTTGAACGATTTTCTTACTTTTCGAACGAATTGTTATTAAAAGAACAACATTCTTAAATATAGAATTCTATATATTAAGTTAACTATTTCTTAACAACCTATAAAAAGAGATTGTAAATATTTTATTCTTGTGAATTGTGAATCTAAACACAACAAATGTTGCAATTCTTTTTCTATAATCGTTGGATCTAAAGACATTTTAATAATTAGAGATGATGATGATGCAAGCGGCTGAATGCTTAGTTCGGATATAATACCATTAAATACTTAAAACTTAATGACTGCTACTATTTGAACATGTTTATAAGAAAATTGTATATTCATAAAAGTAAATAATAAAAGAACATTATGTTTTTAATCAATAAAAAACAAGCTCCAAAATATTTGAATCATTTATCAAGAATTTTAAAATTAAAATTTCATACTGAAACCTAAAATCTTGTTGAAGCTTGCATATCACGAATTCCACATTCCTAAACAGTACTTTATATTTCTCTCAGTGTACATATTTTGCCATATTTATGCAGACTGCTTTTATAGTCATGTTTTGCTTATTTTTTGGTAAACTACTTATCCCTACTGGCGCCTAAAATGTACAAGAAACACTACAAATTAGTTGAACTAACTAAATTTGACTAGCTAACTAGGTTTAACAGCAGTTGCTTTAACCTACTTCCCTTCGTTAAATTAAAAACTCAATTTGCTAGCTGCACAAACTTTGCACAACTTATGTGCTTCATTAGGCTCTAAAAGCGCAACTTGCCTTCCCAGCTGGCATTTGACACCTTAAGCTAGCTCGTCTTAAGTGCAATTTGAAGCTTATTCATTAGCCTTTAGACAAATCGGGAATATGTTTTAAAGTTTAAAGTCACAAAACTCAGCACAAACGGAAAAGCGGCCAACAACTAACTGAAAAGAAAAACAAGAAACAAGAAAAAAAGAAAATGAAGCGGGCAAGAAAAAAAATGTAAAAAAGCAAAACTACAAAATGCGGAAAAAGTTCGACAGCAAGCGGCAAACAAATGCGAGTACATATACTATACACATATATATATATATATATATATGTATATGTGTGTGTGTATAGGAAGGAGAGTACAAGGCAGCGGGTACAATAACAATTCAAGCGTATACAAGTCGACTTCCGGTTTGGCAAGGACATTTACCCGAATTGTGCGCAATATATGCAAAAACACACACACACACACTCACATGCATATATGCATATGTAGATGGTACATTGTTGTAGTTGTTTCCCGTTGGCAAACAAAAGACGCAGATTCCTTTTTTTCGGAGTTTTTTTCTGTGCTTTTCCTTTATTGACGCTGCTACTTTTGGCCGGGCCTTGGCTTCGGTGTTTGCTTTTGTCCAAAATGTTCTTTAAATCGGAAATCAAAAATAGCTGCACTTGTGGCCGAAGAGTAAAGCCGGGGGGGTGAGGGGCTAACGGGTGACGGGTGAAAGAGGCGATGAAAGGGGCATTTGCATTTTCCATTGTTGTATGCGAGAGTTAGTCATACACACACACACACACACACACACAAACACCGACAGATATATTCTTCGATATGTAGAAATGTTTTTTGTTAAGAATGCGGATTTGAGTTTGTTTTTATTTTGATGCGACATATCTTGTGTTTTGGGGTCAACTGAATGCTGAATACATTTCATTACTTAGCATGCGAGACAAGATTATAAAGCATTTTTGCCATTGTTAAGCCTGACAGCATTATGACTTCAATTAAATGTGCTTTCATTTGAGAATAGAGCTTGAATTCTTGGCACTTTGCAGACTCTTCAATAATCGCATAAATGCCAAGAGATGTCAGAAAATTAATTGCTCGACATATCGATATCGACATGTAGAGTTTACTGTCTGACAATCACATTAAATGACAATGCTTCAGTAGTGTGTGTGTGTGCGAGTGTATGTGTGTGTGTGGTCAGGCACTCTAAGCAAATATTAATTAGTTTAATTAAGTAAATGCATGTTCAGCGTTCTCTCAGGCTCAGCGCAAACAACGCGCAGACAGCGCGACGTCAATGAAATTAACATAATAAGTATACGCAACACACACACACACACACATCCACACGCAAGCACACACGGACATCACATGCTTAAATATAATTAACAAGGCTTTATTATTTATTCTCATATTACGGCAGCAAATTGATTGGATATGTCAGCAGTTGTCGCCTATTCAAATCAAAATCTAACTCACAACTCTTTGTAGCATACTTTTGTGCGTTTTTCAGTTTAGTTTTATCAGTCTCAAATATGTCAAGCTGTTATATTGATTGTACTGTTTTGATTGCTTAAGAATAATATAGAAACAGTCTCTGACTTTAAGAAGAGCAAAGCTTAAGCAGCTAGACGTATTTGTCACAAAAAACCAAACTATAAATTTTTCGTAACATACTTTGGTGCGTTGTCTTTTTCAACAATCTTAAATATTGTTTCTAATATGTATATTGCTTGTACTGACTTAAATGCTTAATAAATATATTCAACAAAATGAAATCAGTCTCCCATTTTAAAGAAAGCAAAGCAGAAGCAGCAAATTATATACTCATTAGTTTTCGCCTATTCAAATAACAATCCAACTATTTTTTGTAGAATACTTTTGTGCGTTTTCAGTTTATTTTTAAAATTTTTATATTTACTTCAATTGCTTAATAAATCTAAACAAGCAAAAAATTAAATCAGTCTCCCTAGCAACTCATACTCCCAAAAGTTGCCAAATTGAAATACGATCTAAAGTTTCTTTGTCCAGTTTACAGCGCAGTTCTTTACATTAGTCAGTGCACTTTTTGCCCCCCCTCCTCGCTGTCTCTAAATGTGTCTATGTGTGTGTATTTGTGTTGGCCAAAGTTAAAAGTAAATAAACAACATTTAAAGCTTGCACTTTGGCTACATTTGCCGACGTCGCCGGCGATAGTGTCCGGCAAAGAGAAATGTCAAAATGTCATTTGATTGAAATGGGATATCTCACTCGCATGCTTCGTCTCTATCTTCCATTCTCTCTCTCTGTCTCTTTTTCTGTGATGTTTGTCTTTGTGTGTGGCCTGCCTGTGGCTGTGCTTTGTGTGCCTGCTCCTGCTCGTTCTCCTCCTGCTGTTGTCTCTCCATCTTGCTGTGCACTGTGTTTGCGTTTTGTCAACGTCTGTGCATAAACTTTGTTGACAGGCGCTCATTTGTGTCGGACATTGGACTGGGACTGCGAATGGAAACGGGAATGAAGTAGAACTTGAATTTTTGGGTGATATGAGTGTTTATGAGAGTGTGTGTGTGTGTGGCAAGCCAGCTAGCTCGCACTTAAGAAAATTTGTTGTCCAAATATTGAATATGGAATTAAGCTAACTAACGCTTATTTGCTGTGTATTAAATGGTGACTTCTCATTCTCTCTTACTTACAGATCATGTGCGCGAATTCACATGCGGCAAGCTCTATTACCGCACCTTCCATATGAACGAGGAGCGCGATTCGCTTTATGTGGGCGCCATGTAAGTAGAGCGATTAAAATAAATCCAACTCAACTATAAAATCAATGTCTATTCATTTGCAGGGATCGTGTATTCCGTTTGAATTTGCAGAATATTTCGTCGTCGTATTGTGATGTAAGTATGCATGCATTAAACTGTAACAAACTGACAACAATTCAGAAAACAGCAAGCCAACTACTGTTGTGTACTGCGGCAATAACAATAAGGATACAAGTATAATCCTAGCATTTGCTTTTAGGCTAAGCTCCCACGAGTTTCGTTTCAAACGCAGCTTGTTGAGTGGTTGCTATTGTTCTTGTTGTTGCTGTTGCTGCTGTTTTTTGTTGCTCTCTCTCTTGTTGTTGTGCACAATTCCCCAGGCCACAAATCTAACAACGAGCAGCAGCAGCAGCAGCACATAAAACGTGTAGCACGCTTTTAGGCAAACAAGCTTTGCCACGCTGCGGCATATTTTTAAAAATTCATTACGCGCCTTCCACACGAAAATTGTCCATATCTCCGAGTGTATGTGTGTGTGTGTTAGTGTGTGTGTAGTTGCCAAATAGCCGCCACTGGCTTAAGCCTGTCCTTTTAGCCATTGCTGTTGATGTTGTTGTTGTCGGACGTTGTCAACACACAACAACAACAACAACACCAACAACCGCAACCAGAGCAGAAGCTTAGCCACCTTTTAGGCGTGCATCAAATGCGATGCCACAAATCTTCGATTCCCCGAAGTAAACGAGTGAAAAATATCTGTTTTAGTTACGCAACCCAAACCCAAACTCGTCCCTGTCCACCTCCATACGACGAACAACAAAGCACAAGTAACAAAAAAAGGGCAAGGCAAGGCAAGGCATGGAAAAAAACATATTTAATATGCGCTCTGGGGGCTGCATTATGGGCATTCCGCTTTCGAGTTTTGGCCATGGCCATGCACACGAGCCCAGATTCTACTCTCCACTTCCACGCTCCTCCACGTGGTAATGGCTGAGTACCGCATAATTTATGTACACTGAGAGAAAAACAATCAACTATTCAAAGCTGTAGTGGGACCCACAACTGAATGTTTCAATGCTTTTCAAACCGACCATTTACAAGGATTACTCTCTCTTATCCTGTCCCATTTATTATGCGTATTAATAAAATATAAGCTGTAGTTCAGTTTAGCAGCAGCTGCTTTACTTTTAAGTTTCGTACGAATCTTTGACTATTTAAATCGTAAATTTAGACTCATGATTAGAAATTGAAGTTTTTAGGTCAAATTTTGACAGTTAAATGTGAAATACAGCAAACAGCAGGAAAATTAATTAGTAAAAGCTGTTTTTACCGTAGTTGTTCTATTTCTTATTACAGATTATATTTCATAGAGAAAATATTTAAATACATGAATAATTATTCAGAAAAATCTCATGGGCAAACCTATTTTTGTTCAATTAGCGCAGCTCATGTAGTAAATTGATTGAAGTTATGTTGAATAATAGTTATCACTAGAATTCAAGAGAAATTGTTGGAAATTGTCTATAGTACTTACTGATAAAAAATATGTAATTTTCTGTAGTTTACTTTATTCATTTAATTCGCACAGCGATTTGTAACAAATACAAGCAAAAATTACTAATTAAAATGGCAAATTCGATGAAGTAGTTTAAAGGCTAAATCATATATAAAGATCTTAAAATTACTTGTAAATATGTACTAAAAATGTGTGAGTTTTTGTATTTAAGAAATATTTTCATCCTTAAAAAAGATAATAAAAATTGTATAGCGTATTAATACATAATACATAAAATGTTGTGAAAAGAGTGCTTATATTAAATTCTAACATTATTTGCTGTTTGCTTAATTATATTAATTAGAATGTTAAAACAAATAGATGAACTTTATATTGTTGCTGAATACGAGATCTATGTTAAATATATACATAGAGCGTGTTATATTAGTATTTCGTAGAGAGGATAATTAAAATTGTTTGACGAGTCGAAGCCAGTATTTATACTATATTTAATATAATAAATGAATAAATAAAAACGATGTACAAAAAAAATTTCTAAGCATCCTTTACCCTTTGTCTTTGTTCTTCGATTTGTGCATAAGGTAGTCTTTATCTTAATAAGGTGTGTAAGGTATTATTTTGCGCAGTGTGAAAAATATGCTTCGGTCTACGAAGGTGTGAATACATATTTGGTGTGTGCGATTGTGTGTGTTTTGTGAGTAATTCCACATAAACGTCGAACTTGCGAATTATCGAAACTCGTGAGAGTCGATAACACGAAACATTCTGTATATATAGCCATATATACACTTGCCAAGCAAGTGCTATAACATCTGTAGTGTGCGAGTGTGCGGAGGCTGTTTATGAATTTATGTCATACAAAAGCGTGTTTTATGAGTGAAACGTTGTGTGGTGTATATGGAGTGTGCTGTGTGTGTGTGTGTCTGCACCTGCAACAGCTGAAACCTGGCCGCAAACGTATCATAAAACTGAAAAGACGCCACGTTTTGCTGTCGTTTCGAGACATCCACATTGCCAGAGCCGCCATCTGCCCAACTGGCGAACAGGCAAACTACCCATCAACATCATCCTGCAGCGGGCGGAGGCACAAGGGGCAGTCAGCTAGCTGCTGCTCTTGCGGCATACGTCAATATATTTTATGTGTTATTTCACACACACACACACTCGCAGAGAGTGCGAGTAACTGCGTTCGCCGTGGGCATCATTTGGCTCCGTTGCCTACAGCCAGGACGAAAATACTCGACCAGACAAGGTGCGCACTGTGTTGCTGTTGCTGCCACAGTCAGTGCCGCAGTGACTGCTTTATGCGGCAAATGCAAATTTTACTAAATAATACATGATTTTGGTTTTATGTTGGCTCTCTGAGCTACTCTGTACTCTGTGCTGTGCTGTGTGTTGGGTGGTTTTAACCGTCTGTGCGGTGCGTGCGCGTATTTTGTGCTCGTTACATTACGTGATTTATAAATCAATTTGCTTGAAAGCATGCCACGAAGTCTATGCCAACTCCTACTCCTCCTCCATTTCCTCCCTCTTAGCTTCTAGTTGTAGTTTATGCGAGAAGCCGAAAAAAATGGAAAGAAAATGCTACAAGCAAATGTATTCATATTAATATTTCAAATGCGGGATTGTCATTAATAAATGTGAATTGAAGTTTTATAATTTGCTAGAAATTTTCTATTAAATCGATTGCTTTATTAACCTGCTTTTATTTATTTACTTGCAGCGCGATGTGATCAATTTGGAGCCAACGCGTGACGATGTGGTCAGCTGTGTGTCGAAGGGCAAAAGTCAGGTGAGTGCATAAAGAGAAAACAACAAGCTTGTTAACCTTGTCGTATACGTAATGTAAACAATCAATGAGCCGACGATGATGATGATGTTGATGATGATGATGGCACTTAGCAGCAAGCACAATTGTGGCATGCACGACGATTTGATTGATTTCTATATCATATGGTGAGCTAACTGATTACACAGCGCGCGCAAATCCATTTTTCTTCTCTTTTTTGAGCGAGGCGCACGCGAGTTGCTGCAATTTGAAATTCGTAACCGAATTGCTGTAGCTGTGTGTGTGTGTGTGTCAGGTTGCAAGTGCAACGTTGGCGCTTCTGTTAGCTTGGCGCTGTTATTGTAACTCGTTTATAATGTGACAGCAAATCCTTTCATTTGAAATCTTTTTCAATTTATTTGTGGCTTTTCAATTTGTAGCGAGCGCGTTTTTTTCTTCCTTTCTATCGTGCGCTCCACTTTCGTGTGTGGCATGCTACATACACATTGCGCTCTGTCATGTCTGCAGCTGATTCTGCCTTCCAACTAGATGTCAATTGAACTGTCTGTATAGATGCTTCGATGTGTGTCGGGTGTGTGTGTTGCTTAAGTCATCATAATGCTGCGTCTGTGGCAGGGATTTTCTAGCATTGTGTTGCATTGTTGCCAATTGATTTAGCGACAGTGGCTGCAACGACGCGTGCTATTACAAATTGTTGCATTTCTCGAGCACACTCGACCAATTTTGATTTATTATTGCGTACGGGTGTGTGTGTGTGTGCGACTATGCGTATACTTAATGTTGCCATTTTGTGTAGCATACTTTGCTGCTGATTTAATTGAACCCAATACAATGATTTTCTCTCAAATTCTATGTCTCGTTGCAGGTGTTCGATTGCAAGAACCACGTGCGTGTCATACAATCGATGCAGCAAGGCGATAGGCTCTACGTGTGTGGCACCAATGCTCACAATCCCAAGGATTATGTCATCTATGTGAGTATACACAACTTTCAGCTACAGCCAAGGACACTTTTTGTAACTACGCAACTATTCAAAAGAGATTTTTGAGGCCAACTTTGTGTGTGTATTGACTTAAGATCGCAATCCGGAAACAGCCTCGTTACACGCACACAAAGCAAAGCCACGCATGTGTTCTTTTCATACTCGCATATAAGCTGAATAGATGTTGTCATCTTTTTATACCGCCTACGTATGGGGTAGAAAGGTATTATAACTTTGTGTAACAGGCAATAGTCTCTTTTTTCGATCAACGTCAACAGCCGAGACGATATACCGATGTCCGTCCATCTCTATGAGCATCTAGATCTCAGAGACTATAAAAATAAAGATATAATTTATAATTTGTACTCTATGGTATATTTAGAATATAGTACTATATCAATATACCGAATATATTAAATTGGTATAGTTTTATAATTTGGGTATATACTAAATATAGTGTTATGTCAATATACCAAATATAGTTTTCGGCATATTTAAGTATTTTTGTGGTATATTAATTTGGTATAATTTTAGAATTTGGGTTTGTACTAAATGTAGTATTATAACAATATACTTTTCGGTATATTTTGGTATTTTTTTGTATATAAATATGCAAAATGGTCTGGTATCTCACAGTTGAGCAAACTCGGCTACAGCTTTCTTGTTGTAGATTTCTTGGCACACATATAAGTTTTTTGACATGCATTGTGAAAATAGTCATTACTGCTCAACTGCATTCAAATCACACACTATTGAACCTTTTGCAGCAATCCCCTCTTCACACCTCTTCATTCATTTTGATTTCTTTAGAAATACAAAATACAATGAGAATGCACTTTGCCAGAGGTGAACACCAATCAAAAATGCATTCTGATGCGACTGCTCACAAGTACACAAAATACTCAAAAACAAACCAAACTATAAACCAAAAACAATATTTGTGCAAAAAGGGATTGCAGAGATATTTTTGGTTCATTGTTCTATAGCGACAATTAGCAACAACTTTTAACTTTTGAAATGAAAATTAATTGGAGAGTTTCTTTAGATTTGAAGCTGCAAAAGAATAAGCAATTTAAACTCTTTATTTATTTCTTTGGTATAGTCCAATCTGACGCATCTGCCACGCTCGGAATACGTGATTGGAGTTGGTCTTGGCATTGCCAAGTGTCCCTACGATCCTTTGGACAACTCAACGGCCATTTACGTGGAGGAGGGAAATCCTGGCGGATTGCCTGGTCTGGTAAGTAAATTATTTAAAATGTAGAAAAGAATAGAATTCAGCGAACCAGATAAGTTAACAATTTAAATATTTACTCTTTACATTAAAATTTTAAGTAAAACGAGAAAAAAATAAACAATTTTTATATATTTCTTATGATTATAATGAATAGAAAACTGTGACTTACTCAAATGTATTGAACTCTCACATACACTTTGAAAATTGAAATAATAGAAAATTGACAAAGCTTAGACTTATTCAGTTTGAATATCAAATAAATGTAGCTTTCAAGGAGCATAATAGTAAAATAAATAAAATAATTATTTTAAAAGATAGTACAGATTACAAATGGTAGACATACTTATTTGGTATAGCAAATAAATGGAACTGCATATCTCATTTAACACACTCTGCAATTTAAAATCATATCTTACATGGAAAATGATAGAAAAACAAGTAAATGTATTATTATTATTATAAGAGATTGAAAGGATAAGAAAACATTGACTTATTTAATTTATAAATCTAATAAATTTAACTGCACAATCTGCCAAGGGAAATGAGAACAAAGGAATTCAATTTATTACTATATATTTAATTTAAATTTAATTTTAGAATGCAAAACTTAACTCTTATATAGCAAATATACCAAATAAAACGTTGTGTACACTCTGCAATTCGACAGCAACTCTTCCATGACCTTAACACAGCAATAGAAACAGTTTTATACAAGCAGCTGGCGCATCTCACTCTGATTCACTCTATTTGTATTTTGTATCTTTCCACACAGTACTCGGGCACCAATGCTGAGTTCACGAAGGCGGATACTGTGATCTTTCGCACGGATTTGTATAATACGTCAGCAAAGCGCTTGGAATACAAATTCAAACGCACGCTCAAATATGATTCCAAGTGGTTGGACAGTAAGTAACAAACAAAAAAAAGAGAACAGAAGCAACCCAACCAAAGCCAACCGAAGCTCATGGCTGTGGCACTAGATAAAAATTGAAAAAGGATTCTGGATGCTATGGCGCGTTACAAATGATTTCGCGCTTGAATCCTCTTCTATTTTTTTTTTATTTTTTGTTATGTATTCTTTTTGTTTGCATTACGTATACGCACTGTTTTGTGTGTGTGTGTGTGTATGGTATTGTGTGATGATGCGATTCATGAGTAGCCGACAGCTAATCGGCTTAGGCTATTCAATTATGTAGATCGTTACTCACAGTAGCAGGTCATCAATCTGCGTTAGAAAGAATCTCTGCTCCTCTCATCTCATCTCTACTTTCAATGTTTCTTTACAGAACCGAATTTCGTTGGCTCCTTTGATATTGGCGAGTATGTGTACTTCTTTTTCCGAGAAACAGCCGTGGAGTACATTAACTGCGGCAAGGCGGTCTATTCGCGTATTGCACGTGTTTGCAAAAAGGATGTTGGAGGCAAGAATCTGTTGGCCCACAATTGGGCCACATATCTAAAGGCACGGCTTAACTGCAGCATTTCGGGCGAATTTCCGTTCTACTTCAATGAGATACAATCGGTTTATCAACTGCCCACGGACAAGACACGCTTCTATGCAACATTCACGACCAGTACCAATGGCCTGATTGGATCAGCCGTGTGCAGCTTCCACATTAACGAGGTCCAAGCCGCTTTCAATGGTGAGTGCAGCAGTTCCATTCTAGTCATTCGATTGCATAAGCGTGGGTGGCCCAAAGAGTATGTCACATAGAGATGTGGCTTTTTGTGACAAAATTTACTACTATTAACTATTTATATAGCAAAAAGAAAGTTTGAAAAATCAAAGTGAAGCTTAAGAGATTAGAGTAAAGAAATTATTGGAAAAAATTTCATCTTTATCTAAATGCAATCTTAATAGAAATAAATCCATGAGTTATGAATATAAATTCTATATTTAAACGTCAAATGATTAGTAATAGGTTCGTGGATTATCTATATAATATCTAAATTTAAATGGCAACTAAATAGAATGCTTTATTATTGATCTCAGCTGATGAGTCTCATTAATTAACAGCTTTATGAAATAGGTTTATGGGCTATAATTATAAAATCTACATATATCTAAAGCAGTCTTGAATTAAACATAAAAAACTTTACATTTTAGTGATAGCTCTTACCTAATATAAGTTATGTGGCATCTGAATAGTAAAATACTCCAGCTTAACAGTATTACAAATTCTATATTTAAATGACAGCTTATTAGATTATTTTTCCTTTACATAAATGCTATATTCAAATAACAGCTATGTGGAATAGATTTATAAATTATAACTTAAAAGAATAAAAGAATATTAATATTTTTAAATGAAAGCTAAATAGTATTAGATGCCTAGATTGTCAACTCCACACAAAGACCACAAGTTCTCAGCTGCTTAAGTCGTAAAAGGAGCCTCGCAACCTTCGAAGCAACCCTCGTATATTACTTATGTATGCAGGCATGTGCTTATGTAGATGTTAAGTGTTGTATGCAAAATGGATGCCCGCACACATGTGATGAACGTTATCGGAGCCACAATGTTGCCAACTGTCAACTCAACTGACGTGCAATTTTCTCTTTTGTTTTGCGAGCGAGCAACTAAATTGCGCTCAATCCCTCAAGTGCTTTGAGTGGAAATAGTAATAGAAACAAGAATAGAAATAGAAATAGAAATCGAAATACGAATAGCTATAGCAATAGCAATAGGATTGGCAAATGGCAAATGCAACTTATCGGTAAATTTTATTTGCAAAACTGCAGCACATTGGTTTCAGCTGGCCCTCATGTGATTTTCGTGCCACACGGCGAGCCCAGAGCTCAGTGGACGGGGACAACTCTAGCTACAGTTACAGTTGCGATAAATCCAATATAGGTGTAGCGTACAGATCCAATAGCAGTAGCAGTAACAGCAGCGGCAGCAAACACACACACTCTGAAGCTAGAGTGGGAGCTGAGCACTCACGACGTTGAGTGTTTTGTAATTTCAGTGCCCGCTCTCTCTTTCTCTCTTTTTGCAGCGTGTGCGGAGCAACATAAATCGTATTAGAAAATCCATTTGAATGGATTATTGCCACACACACACACTGCCACTGAGCCACGCCCACTTAGAGACTCTTAACGTTTACGCCCAAGCACAACACAGCTGACACTTTGGGGTCGCAGATTTAAAACTTCAATTGCAACACTTGCCACCTGGCATGTTGGTTGCTCAGTTCAAAGTCGAAAATATAATGCCTTATATATTGTTTTCATTCTTTCTCTTTTCTCGCAGGTAAATTTAAGGAGCAATCCTCGTCAAACTCCGCCTGGCTGCCGGTGCTGAACTCTCGTGTGCCAGATCCGCGACCCGGCACATGTGTCAACGATACCTCAAATCTGCCAGATACCGTCCTGAATTTCATACGCTCGCATCCACTTATGGACAAAGCCGTAAATCACGAGCACAACAATCCGGTCTATTATAAAAGGGATTTGGTGTTCACAAAGCTCGTTGTTGACAAGTAAGTTTTATTTCCACTTGTTATCTCTCTCCCTCTCTCCTTTTCTCATCGCATTCCTTGGCTAGGTTTCTATTCAAATACATACGTACATTTTGTATGTATGTATGTATGTATTTGTTCTTTACCTATACACGAAGGATGGTTTTTATTCAATTTTTAATTTATTTGCGTATTCTACGATTTGTTTCTGTGTTTCTGTTTGTGGTTTGTCTCTCAAAGTGCAATTTCATGTTCGAGCAAACTCATTTCATCATTTGAGTGCTTTAATTAAGCCAAGTCAAGCGTGTTTTGTGCTCCCAAAATAAAAGCGATATCAACATCAATTTAAAACATTCCTCATTGTGGCCAAACAAAAATACAGATTTATCATAAATAATAAATAAAATAGAAACAAATTATCCAGGCACACATTGATGTCGATAACATCAAGATAGTTTCGCATTTTATTAAGGAATGTACTTAAATAATATTTTGAACTGACAATTTATGTCTAGAAAAAACCGGTCATTTGACAATAGTTCAATAAAAGAAATATAAAACAATAATATATCATGCTCAATATGCAGCGCAATCTACATATATATGTACATCAAATTGAATGCTCTACTAAAATATAACCAAATAATATACCAAAAATACTATAATATAATGAAATCTATATCTTAAATACCATTAAGAAAAATTCAAAATAATTCGAAAGCGGTATTATTATTTATAATATACTATTTATAATATACTGTAATTTCACATATTAATATACTACGATATTCAAAATATACCATAATTAACAAAATAAATCAGATTATTAACCAAAGCCACTAAAATTCAACACCTAACATATACAGTTTCTAAGTTTTCAAACTATTAACTTGTTAAAATAACAACATTTTAGTAAAAGCTGATTAAAAAACATAATATAAGAAAAAAAAACCAATACAAAATGAAATCTTAGGATAGAATTAATGTGCTTGAAATTGAAAAACAACCTGCAGCTAAAAAACTGGCTCATTTTCAGTCATTAACGCATTAATGCAAATTAATGTTGTAATTAAAAATACAATTGCAACATTCTGATGAAATGTTGTTTGATAATCACATTTTTCCGTTGCTTCACCTTAAAAAACAATGCAAAATTGTAGTTTCGTTTTTTTGTGTTGAATTGTGATTACTTGCAAATTTATTGGCATTTCAAATTTAATTGCAGTCGAATATTAAAAATAGATAAATAATATGCATAATTGCATACAAAAAAATGTGACTGTCATATAATATTATTTACATGGGGTTTTCTATATGGATTAATTGCTCGGCAACTGACAACTGGCGGGCAGCAAATGGCGAAATCATGTGACGAATTTTAATTCCGACATTTACTCGCATCGCACAACAGTTGCAAGTTGCCGACACGCTCAGGTGTTACAAGCCCGCTATTAATATGGAAAACAATAATAAAAGACAACAACAAAAAACACATAAATGCGAATGAAAAGAATGCAGATGGATCAGAGAGAGAGAGAGAGAGAGAGAGAGATGGGGTTATATTTAATTTCGTTAATATTCAGGTCGTTTATCATATTAAATAAGCATTTAATTTCGCATCGCCCCATGTATTTTAATCTCGGCCATTGTATGCAACTCGCACTTTAAACTGTTTGGGATTTTCTCTCTTTTGTTTTGTTTTTGTGTGTGTGGCAGAATCAAAATCGACATATTGAACCAGGAGTACACCGTATACTATGTGGGCACCAATCTGGGTCGCATCTATAAAATCGTGCAGTATTATCGCAATGGCGAGTCGCTGTCGAAACTGTTGGACATCTTTGAAGTGGCACCCAATGAGGCCATCCAGGTGATGGAAATCAGCCAGACACGTAAATCTCTGTATGTGGGCACCGATCATCGCATCAAGCAAATCGATTTGGCAATGTGCAATCGCCGTTACGACAATTGCTTCCGTTGCGTCCGTGATCCATACTGCGGCTGGGACAAGGAGGCCAACACGTGCCGTCCATACGAATTGGATTTGTTGCAGGTGAGATTCAGAGAGTCCAAATCATTTCACTGTAAACAAAAATGCAAATTTTTCGCTCTTTATTTTGTTCGACAACAGGATGTGGCGAACGAGACAAGCGACATTTGTGACTCCAGTGTGTTGAAGAAGAAAATCGTTGTCACCTATGGCCAGAGTGTGCATCTGGGTTGCTTTGTCAAGATACCCGAAGTGCTTAAGAATGAACAGGTCACCTGGTATCATCACTCCAAGGACCGAGGACGGTGAGTCAAATGCGTCAAGCATGCAACATTCAAGTTTACTTCAATCGAATACGTTTTTGCTTGCAGCTATGAGATCAAGTACAGCCCAACGAAATACATTGAGACCACGGAGCGAGGACTGGTTGTGGTGTCGGTGAATGAGGCCGATGGTGGACGCTACGATTGCCACCTTGGTGGCTCGCTGTTGTGCAGCTACAACATAACCGTCGATGCGCATAGGTGAGTCCAGCACATTAAATGGCCAATAATTGACTTATAATTATTGCCACGTTCTTTTTACCTCCGCGCACAGATGCACGCCACCGAACAAAAGCAATGACTATCAGAAAATCTATTCGGATTGGTGTCATGAATTCGAGAAATATAAAACAGCCATGAAGTCCTGGGAAAAGAAGCAAGCGGTAAGTTATTTGCCTGATTGAAATTATAAGAGCTTAGGCCGCACTCTAATGAGCCGACGCCGTGTTGTCGTGTCCGTTATCCGTTGTCCGTGCAATCGGGGGCAGACACATGCCATAATAAATGATTTGGGGGGCAATTATTTTAATAACTTGCCGCTGCCACTGACGCCGCCGCGGGCTGGCAAGCTGACACCACACACAGCACATACAACGTCAAATCACAAACAGTGTAAAGTAGTTAAGCTATCATTATCTAAACACCACCTGCCACCCGCACCTGACGTCCTGTTGGTCTGATTGAGCGATGCTTTATGCGTACGTTTCGAACGTATGCTAATTGCCTATGTGACAGGTATTCAGCGCCACATACATGAGCAATTAAAATGCAATCATTTTGTGTATCGTTGTTGTGTACTTCAATATAATATGCATATAATACTCATTAACATTACCTTCAATTTGTTTTATCGCCCCCCCAAAAACAGCAATGCTCGACGCGCCAGAACTTCAGCAGCAACCAACATCCAAATGATATCTTCCGCAAGAACAATGTTTGATACCACGACAATAGTTTTGCCGTCAACATGCCGCCACCAAGCACGTCCATCAAACGTTTCTACTAAATTCATTGAACCAACCAGCGATGAGTTTGCAATTTAAATCAAATTCAATAGACGACTTGAGTTGAGTTGAGTTGTGGATGCAAATAGCAATCGATTGGCGCTAAACTGAATAAATAAGTTTAAATAAATTTAAGCAATATGTAAACCGCGAACTCGTAAACTCGATCAACTGCATTTATACGGATATCAACGTACATATGTATAGCGAACCACTTCCAGTACAGTGCATTTATTCAGCATACTCGATACTTTAATTGCAATTGCAAACATCTAAAGAAATTAAGACATTCGTCTGCGCAATAACTGAAATATAATAATTCATCAATAGTTAGCTACAAAAACGAAGAAACAAACAATAAAAGATCACTTCATATCGTTAATATAATAAACATTTTACATTTAATACAATATAAATGAAAATACATATTTAAGCATACTTAATGCATACTTAAAGTAAACGCAACGTTTCAACATGTTAATAATTCTATCGACAAACACAAACTAAAGGATGAACAAGCAAACAAGTATTACACATAAACGTAAAAGTAAATCAGCAAAATGAGCTAGCATTTCATTCACGTAATTCATAATTAAATCAATCGAATCATAATTAAAATAAAATTAACCTTAATATACGAAATAGCAGTTAGCATTTAGCATACATATAAACACGAATTGCATCTAAATAAAAGTCGAATAAACCTACACGTAATTGTAATTGGAGAAGCAATGTGATGTTAAGTTTTGATACATTTATGAATTTGCCAGATTAAATCATCATCATCTGAATCATATCACGAGATGAATGAGTAACTAAATATGAAATGAAATGCATTTAAAGCAACTGCCGCATTAAATACGCACAACAACACATTCAAACGTACATATTGATAAGCATACTAAAATATTATGGAAATTAAATCAGATTTGCTTAATTGAACTAAACTAAACTAGATGAACTGCAACTTCAACTAAGTAACGTCAATGAGCAATATACACACATAATAATAAATATAAAATATTACAAAGCAGCAGTAAAATATCCAACGCTGAATTATACAAATAATATATAAATACAATCTACATCAAATCGGTCCATAGTTTATACACAACATAACATAATAAAAACTCGCATAATTCGCAATTTTGTCAATTTCACATGCAACTTAATCGTTTCTTCACATCATAATCCAAATTTTGATTTCAACTAAACTTGCCAAGACACAACAAAGCAAAAATAAACCGAAAATATGAATTTTTAGCATACTGTTCTATGTGTACTTAAGCTAAATCAACAACATTTTAGTTACTAAGCGTTTAGTTATAAATTAAATTTTAATAAAAAAAAAAAACGTATCTATAAAAACCAACTTGATCTCTTTTTCTTTGGGCAATGATTCAAATTCAAATTATCAACATAATTTCCATTACATTTCCACAATTTGTTATCTTCAATGCTGCGCCCCCATGAAGTGGATAATAACTACCCCAAGTTGTGACTGTGGAAACGGAGAGAGATAAAAAAAGTTCGGACGCAAATCACAATCACAAAAGAATTAGAAAAGTTGAGCGGCGGGGAAAAAAGAGCGAGAAATTAAATCAGTCTGTAAAAAAGAAATGAAAATTAAATGAAAACAGCAGCAACAAAAATTACACGCATTGTTGAAAATGCCTCAAATAATTTCCTGCACTTAATTTCACAATAAAGAAATGGCAGTAAAATTACAAAACAGGATTTGTGGTATGACTTGGCCTAGTTTATGACAAGAGGAAATATTCTTAATAAGAAACTGCATATTAAAGAGATGAATTATTGCAGAAATAAGTTAGAGAGTTGTATTAATATAGAGCTCTAAGGCGTCTTATCCCTTTTGCATATCGTGAGCTAATTAAAGCCCAAGCTGCGAGCAATATTTGGCTTTCACAAAGGTCAAAATAGGGCACAAAATAAAACGAAGGCAGTTACCCATACCCCGATTTCCATATTTTGCGCCTTTTGCCAGCCGCCAGCTAGCTGAATTGCTACGAAAATTTTCGTCTTTGTTCTTTAAAATTATCGCACAGCAAATAAATTTTGCTGGAATCTGCGCCTGTCATTGTCGTTGTCTTCGTCGTAGCTGTTGTTGTTGTTATTGCCTCGTCCCTGGCAGTCGTTGTAATTGTTTTAGCATCCTTTTGGCCCCGGCAGGGTGCCATCGTCCATTCTGCCAGTTTGCGCCTGGCTGTCTGCTTGAGCATATTACCAAAATGGTTGTCAACACTTTGGCGCAAAAGCTTTTAGAATTCATTTGAGCGCTCCGCTATCCACTCTCTCTCTCTCTCTCTCTGTCTCTGGGCCTGGTTAATGGTGCCCACGGCCATTTTTCCACGCTTTGTGTAATTTGGTGCTCATTATTTTATTGTGTCCAGCGTTTCAGCATTTCGGTGTTTCGGCATTTCGACGGGGAGCTGTTGCTGTGCACGTTGAATATCCAAATTGCAAATTTTAAGAGCCCAACAGCAGTTAATCTTTTTTGTGTTATTTTCTTCTTGTGTTCGCTTTTCCTTCTTTCTTTTTTTTGTTGTTATTTCGATTATACGGCAAATACCATTAAAAAACAATTTAAAGTTTATCACACGCCGTTTTCGCTGCCTATTTTGTGGCACACGACGGCGCAAAAGTGAAGAGATATCGCTGAACATTCTCGATTATTAAATACTCTGTACTTTGAGGGTGTTGAGTGGCACTTTTGCTTAGAAATTTTACTGACAATCAAATCAAAATTTGTTAAGTTAAAGAATAGTAATATGGGTGGAACTTAAGCTACATTAGCAAGCAATACTTTTGACTTTAACATGCAGTTTCCAAATACGCAAAGCATTGACTTTTTGCTTGCTCGATAAACTCTCATACTTTTATTGCAAGCATTTTGTTATGAAATTGAAATTGCAAAGAAATTTTAAGATTACATCATGAGCTGAGCGAATGCAAAAGACTTTTATAGCGTCTTCAGGTTTTTGCTGCTGTTCAGGTACAATTAATTTGACTGCCGCAGGATTGTTGGTTGGTTAGTTGGTTGGCTGCTAAACCATGACAAGCAACTGATGCGCAACAGACCGTAAGTGTTTGCCCTGCCCCATGTACTACACTGAAATTTACTTAAGAGGCACACACTCACATGAAGTCTCACACTTATTTATACTCACGAAATAAGCCTTCAGGCATACAGTCTATGTCACATTGCGCATACGCAACGTGGCCCGTATGCGACGTGCTATGATTGTTGTTGCTGTTCTTGTTTCTTGTATTTTTGGTCGTGCTCTTTTCGACTGCTTCCGTGCAGACAATTAAAATCTGGCAGCATTTTACTTGTAAGCCGCTTAATAGGACTGCGAAGTCCTTTCTGCACACAGCTGCAGCATCAAATGCGACCCGAAAATGTGTTCATGCGTGAGAATCTCACATATACACAAACACACGCGTAGAGGAGACTGAGGGCTGTTCACTGTACGTGTGATGCGATGTGTGTGTTAACTCAAGCCAGACAAAGTGCATGGCTAAAAGTTGCGAGAGATGGTGGAGAGAGAGGAGAGAGATCCGGCTAAATTATGGTCATAGCTTTAGGTTTATGGGAATATGCATGTTCTTACCTCTGGCTTAAAGCTGCACTTAGTTAGTTAGCAGTTGCATATTAATTGGAATGCTTGAGTCGAAAAGCAAAGATTGCGTCGACGGAATACAGAGAGAGAGAGCTGAAATGAGCTTATCGGCGACCACATTGCATAATTCCAACTGAGTGCGCCAAGACAAATGTTAATTTAAAATGAAATACTTTGAACTATTCAACTTGTGCAAATATTTTATCATCCAACAAGGCGACATTTATGATTGTCGCACACACTCACACACACACACAGACATACTAGCCAAGCAGGCCAAAAGCTAAACCACAAGTTTTCTGCCCATTCTCCGTCTGTCTTCTGTCCTTATAGCTCCGCTTTTCTGTTTGCTTTGTACTGAGTGTATGTGTGTGAGTGTGATTGTGGGTTGCTGCTGCAGGACATTCATTTGCTGAGCAATTCTGTTCTGGATATTTGCTGTTCTGTTCTGTAGCTGTGTCTGTCTTGGCCATGTCTGTGTTATCAAGCGAGCAGGTCAAGCGCAAAGGTGAGAAATAACAAAATTTCAAATTTGGTTTCGGGGCATTTCAGCTGCTGCACCAAAGATTATTGGGTTAATGTGCACACCCAATTCTCCAACACTTCCCTTTCTCTATGTCGCTCTGTCTGTTGCTATCTCTGTGTTCTATCCCATGAAAGACAAATACCTCGAACTGCAGCTACAAATTCGTATTTCCTTTTGCACACTTTTATGCTTGTGAATTGTAGCAGTTGGCAGTTTTACACTCACACTTACACTCACACATACTCAAAATTCATATTCAGACACAAAAGTCCACACTTTGTTGAACTTAAATTGAATTCCAGTCTCACTGCTGTTTGACAAATACAAATCTTAAGTATTTGTGCATGGACAACAAGATAAGTATAATTAAAACTACAGATTTACGAGTATTCATATAACTTTCTATACATGTTTGTAACTTTTAATTGGAAATCTTTAACAATTTATTCGTTATGCGGCTTGCAAGGAAATGCATTTGCAACATTTGGCACTTGACGATAAGATTTTTGATTGGCACTCTGATTGAAACATAGTTATGTTGTATTCTTAGCAAGCCAGAGATCAAAAGTAAATTGCGAACAAAGGGCAAAAACTTTTTTAAACCAAACTCATTCGAAAGCAGCTCTCAATCCAATTAAATTTATAATGCGTACACTGGCAAAAAAAAAGCTATTAAAAGAAGATTTTATTATTGGTTCTAATATATGGAAATTTCAATGTTAGATAACACAATATTGATTTCAAAAACATTTGATTTTCTTATTTATACAGGAAACATCTGTTAACACCACAAAAAATTTAATAAAATTAATATGTATTAACTTACTTTCCTTTTTTTGTATTGTACGAATTATGCACATCACTATTATTATTCAAATACCATTCAGTTATTTGTATATTCAACATTTTATTAATTTTCCAGATTAATGTTCTCAGATTTAGTAATTATTGCAGCTGACTGGCAATCTGGGATATTTTGTGTGTATATTTTGAATTTATATACAAAGTAAAGGCTTCGGTATAATTTAGTATCTTTGAAGTAGCTTTCTAGTATATTCTGCACTCTATGGTATATTTAATTATAAAGGAATAATAATAATCAACATACTAAGTAAAGCCTTCGGTATATTTCCGGTATATTTTGGCTTTACTGCTTTATCGCAAATAGGTTGAGGGATACTCCAAAGTTGAGTCCACTTCACTGTAGCTTTCTAACTTACATATTTGACATATAATGTATTCATTAAAAAAATGCTTAGAAAGCAAACAAAAGCTTTTCTCGAGGTTAGTTTGATTACTTTTAATACCAATATTTTAAAATGTTGCCTTATATTGAATTAGCTGCTAAATAACAACACTTAAAATAATACCAAAAATTGCCAGCCAAAATTAGCTTGAATACTATTAAGCTAATACTACGCAAAAGTGATTTACATATTCAGCAAGTTTCTATCGCGATAACTCTATTATATAGCCCCAACTTCATCGTCTATCCTCAGTCATTTTCCCTGCATAATCATGAAGTCTGCTTTGTCACCGAGTTCCATTTGAACTCGTGACCATGTCCTTCTCCTTCTCCGTCTCCATATTCGTTGCCGGAGCCGTAGCCATATCTGAGCTTCTCATTTGCGCTTAAAACGCATTTTTTCGCACCAAAAAATTAAGCCCAATTATGCTTGATTCACTGGCTTGGAAAATTAATTATGTGCACCTATTATTATTGTTGAGCTTGTGCATTTGGCCAGCAGCGGCAGCTTCCGTCGTCTGTCCTGCGTCGCACGTCGCACACAAAATTAAAATTCATATGATATTAAATTTGATTTTTTTTACTTCTCTTTGACGGAAGTACTTGCTGCATATTAAGTGCCATTATGCATTTCAGTAAATGAGAGAATGAAGAGTATGATAAAGTTTTTCATCAGATCAAGGAAGGCGTCGGCCGCCTGTGTCACAACCTGTGCAGCAGTTTGTGTATGAGTTTTCATCAACATTTGAGTTCAATTCAGTACAGCTTGTCGGACTGAGCACAGAACTAATTCCTTAAAAATCATTTCCAATTTTCTGAAAATTTCGAATGTAAAAAATTTCAAGTGTAAAACGTAAAATTCTAGATTCGTTTAATTTTATACAATATTTGTACATTTCAAAGACGAAACTCCACATTTTTTTTATTGTTTGAATAATGTCTTCGTATCGCGATATTCGTATGGTTAAGGTGGCTCGCAGTCTCTTGTCCTACAAGAGCAGAGTGAATGTGCGTGCGCTGCGTGCGTTTTCCTCGAAGTGCGACAAACCCAAGGGCGTTGTTGTGGGCGTGTACCAGAAAGATGGCGACAAGCCCATTCGATCCTCGGAGAATGCTGTGCTGCTCGATGACGCTGTCGGTGGCAAGATAATGAGTTTGATACGTGAACGTGGCATGGACGGAAGGCCAGGCAAAGGACTGCTCTTCAATGGTCTTGAGGGTGAATACTCTACGGTAGCTGTGGTCGGCATGGGCGTGGCAGGAGCTGGCTACAATGAGCTCGAGGAACTGGACGAGGGCATGGAAAACGTGCGCATTGCGGCGGGCACAGGAGCGCGAGCTCTGCAGCTGCAACGCATGGCCGAGGTGCATGTGGATGGCATGGACTTTCCCGAACAGGCGGCCGAGGGTGCCGCCTTGGCCGTGTGGCGCTACAATGCCAACCAGCGTAAGAAACATCGTCTGGCCACCCCTAAGTTGCACATGTACGGCAAGGGCGATCACGATGCCTGGGTGCGTGGTCTGTTCAAGGCGGAGTCACAGAATCTGGCGAGACGTCTCTCCGATACGCCGGCGAATCAGATGACGCCCTCCATCTTTGCTCAAGCTGCTGTGGATGCGCTGTGTCCGTGTGGCGTGTCTGTGGAGGTACGCTCAATGGACTGGATCGAAGATATGAGCCTCAACTCGTTCCTCATGATCGCCAAGGGATCCTGCGAGCCCCCGCTGCTGCTGGAGTGCACCTACTGCGGCACCGCGCCCGAGGAGAAAGGCGTGCTCATGCTGGGCCAGGGTCTGACCTTCCACAGCGGCGGCCTGTGCCTCAAGCCCAAGAATGGCATGGACATCTATCGTGGCGCCATGTCCGGCGCTGCTGTCTGTGTTGGCGTGCTGCGCGCTGCCGCCGCCCTCTCGCTGCCCATGAATATCACGGCCGTAATCCCGCTCTGCGAGCACATGCCATCGGGCATGGCGGTGAAGTGTGGCGATGTGGTGACACTGCTCAATGGCGTTACCTTGGGTATTAAGAACGTCGACAAGGCGGCGGTCGTTATGATGGCAGATCCCCTGCTCTATGCGCAGGCGAACTTCAAGCCGAAAATGATCTTGACCATTGGCTCGGTGGCGCGTGGCGTCAGCTATGGCCTGGGCGGCAGCTCGACGGGATTGTGGAGCAATTCGGCGTACCTGGCCAAGCAGTTCCGCAAGGCTGGCGGCATCACTGGCGATCGCATCTGGCGCATGCCGCTCTTCCGCTACTTCAAGGAGATCATCACCAGCAACTCGACGTATGACATGAGCAATTGTGGCCGTGGACCCGCATCGTCCTGCTTGGCAGCTGCCGTCCTGCACTCGCTGGTGCCGTGCTTAGATTGGGCGCATCTGGATATTCGGGGCACCGGCATGACGACCAAGGTTAATCCGCTGCCGTATCTGCTGAGGGATTGCATGACCGGACGGCCAACACGCACAGTGATTCAGTTTATGTATCAAATGGCCTGTTCCCAGTCTTGAAAAGTAGTTACCTCTCGATGCATAGACATTTATCGTGTATTTAGTATAGTATGTTATTTGGAAGTCATATTACTTTTTTGATTTTGGATTAAAAGTGATCAGATTTAGACGTTTACCACAATTTGTTTTGCCTTGACAAACCTGCTCTGTCGTTTTCAATTATGGGGAAAGGGGAATGAGAACGTGTGCAGCTGTTGATTGAAGCGCAAATCGAATTTAAGACCATAAACGCTGAGCTTTTCTTAGACGCGTCAACGACGCGCAAAAGTATGCTATGCAAAGCTTATATTGCGCTGTGTGTGTGGGGCTCAAAAGAAGGAACACGTCCTGACGGTTATATTTCTATGTACACTCTATAGTATAGCGTCTATACCCTGTCTGAATGAGACTGTTGGGTAGTATTGGAATGAAGCTTAATAGAAATATCAATAAGTTTATTACCAGTTGTTTAGATATATATATATATAAGTGGTTTAACCTATCAAATTTTGAAAATTAAATAAATAAAATATATATGAAATAATATACATATATTGGATTCAACAAAAATAAATTCAACTATAAATTAAATAAATACATTTTTAAAAAAATACATATTTAGCTGATAAACTTAACATACTGTGAACTGCTTTGAACTTTGAAATAGCAGTGCTTACAACTTACGCGGTTAAAATTGCAAAATACTACAACTGCAACTGCAACTTAGAAACAAAATTTAAATGAATGTATTCATTTTTAACTTATTCAACAGCTTTCCTATTTCTATGTTCCATTTCACAAGAATAATGTGATCAACTAACAATAAGAAATATGCGACAAATCCTGCTATTCCAAAGTTCACAAATGTACAACAAATAAATAAAATCTTTATAAATAATAAATTATAGTTAATTTAAAAATAACTTTCATTTATTTACAAAAATGATTAAATTCGATGTTAAAGTATTGACTTAGGTATGTTGCTCATTCTTTTTAAATACAGGGTAACCTGCAAGTCTTTCTTTGCAGTTGAACAATATTTTCATTTACAGCTTGGCAGACGTATAAATGTTGTCTGATTAGCGTGTGTCAGCAATTGATTTTGCACATTTGATTGAGTGTCTTAAGCTGCGCCTGATTCCACGCACACAGACATAGAAAGGCAGACAGAGAGATAAACAGAGAGACAGGGCAATGAAGACAGGTGTGCCTGACGTGTGTGCGTGTATGAGTGTGTGTGCTTGTGGCATTACATAGCCGGCTTATCGACTGCTAGCTTAGCTTTGCTTGCAACTCATCAAATTACCAAAGCCAAGCCAAGTGAAGTCAAATCAGTCGTCAGTCAGTCAGCCTTTGGTCTTTGATGTGCTTGAGCTTTGGCGTTATTATTTACCATAAATTGTTTGGGCTTTTGACAATGAAATTACCTTAAAGCTGTTCAATCAATGGCATTTATTGTGCTGACTTGATTACACCTGTGCTTCTGCCTCGTGTCTACCACAAATGCGATCGAGTATTGTATACTCTATGCTGTGTTTACTTTAGAGTGAAGCATTTGTGCGACTGTTTTGTGCCATGCAACGAGGCATACGACATTAGGGCTAATCACAGTCGGAGGCAGAAGCAATGCTCTGGCTCAATATTTAATTTAACCAACCGGGAAGGGAATTTGTGCATGTGTGTGTGTGTGTGTGCTAGTTGTGTATTTGCAAATGCAGATTTTGGCTGCTCGTATTTGACACTGCTGCAGCAGCTGCCAGCTGCCGGCAAAGCTTGCTTTGCTTTGCTTTGCTTTGCTTTGCTTTGCTTTACAAAGCCAAACGGAGCCATCGTAGCAATTGGAACCCAAGCGCTAAAGACGTTGTCCTTGCCACCAAAATGCGAATGCGAATGTGTGTGTGTGTGTGTTTTGCTTGCAGCATTTGCGCACAATCAAATTTAATCTCGCTTTCAAATGTCAAATCACAAACTGCTTGATTACACATTGAAAGGACCCGAGTCCTGAGTCCTTGTTTGCATGCATGCATGCGAGGAAAAGCCAAAATCTAAAGCTAAACAAGAAGCTGATTTTATTTATTTAATGGCTTGCCTGATGCTCACCTTTGGCTTGGACAAATCTGGCTTACAAATTCATTTGCTACATTGATTAATTAATGCTAATTTACGAAAATTCCATTTGGCCATTAGCCGCAGCCAAACACAACAACAACAACACAAAGGACGAGCCTTGTTCCGTCTGCATGTGTTTTCTGTTTCTGGTTTTAGTGTGTGCTTAATTTAGTGCTTTAGTCACACCACAGACACACATATGTCCTCAGATGCTTAGTCGTCGTCGTCTGTATTTGCAATTTACTATTCCACAAATTTATGGCAAATTCCCACTTGTCCTTTGTCCTTTACAACTCCATTTGCCAGCCAATGACCGCTAAACTAATCAAGATTATGCTAGTGAGTGCGAAACAAAAGATTTAAATTACAATATTCCTTGCCAAGAAAAACAATTTTCATGACAGCTTCTCCTTGATGCTTTATGGAGCTTATCAAGCTGAATGAAATGTAGGAAATTGAATGATCACTGGGCATCAAAGAGCCAAGAATACTCTGTAGAAAACTATAGAAAAATACATTTAAATAGAGCAAGTTTATTAGTATGTATTTATTATTATCTTAATATTTATTATTACTTATTTCTTTATGACATAAGAAAATGTGCTAGGAATATTATGATGCTGAAAAGTTTGCTATTGACATTAAAGATTTATAAGAGTCTTAAGCATAAAACTGTATTTTAAAAAATACTTGCTACTTAACATAGTAGTCAGAATTAGTATCTTCTTTGTAACTTATTTAAAATATTTTGTGATAAAGAAATCTTTAATTGCAATATATATTATAGGAAATAACCTGTTTATCTTTCTCGCATTTAAAATGCACTTTGCATTTTACTTTTACTTGATTGACTATCATTTTTGTATTTCTATTTTACCAAGCGATTTACTTCAAAAAAATTTATTATTGAAAAAAAAAAGAATATTGAACAAAAAGATTTTGTAATTTATATGTGTTACTCTTAATTACAAAATATGTACTTTGTATTATATTTATATACTTAGTTCCATTTTAAATCCAAATATTTTTGTTCATTTGTCTTTTTATTTAGTTTTAAATTCTACATTGCTGGGCGATTTATTATTGTTTATATGTAGTATAGAAATTGACCAGAGGTACAATTTAACTCAAAATTATACTTTTTTAATATTTGTATTTTGATCAAAATTTTTTTTTATTTTTGACTATTGTTCTTTTGTCTGCATTTTGACATTAACAAAATGTTGAATTTATATTTAATTTGATATAATTTTTAATTTGACATCATTAATTTATGAAGTCATCGCAATTTAATGTAATTCTCAAAGGGTTACAAAATGTTTTATGTTTAATATCTTTTTCCTTTTACTCGTATTTAAAATGCACATGACTTTCACGCAAATTTATTACACATATTATATTTTGTGGGGTATTTTTATAAGCGTGCTTATTTTGCCATGCGAATTATTCAAGCGTCAACTGTCTTGCTTGTGAAACATTTCTGTCAAGTTTAATTTAAGCTGTTTTATGTAGCTTTTTTCTTAATATTGCTGTGCATTCTAGTTAATAACAATGCTAAGATGTCGTTTGAAGTAGAGACTGACATTTAATAACGTTTATATAGATACTCCTTTGGGAGCTTTATGCGATTTAAGGTTTTATTGACCATTTGGTTGTGCATAAGAACATTGATGGCTGCAAATATGAGGGGCAAATTAAAAAATAAACAGACACACACCGAGTTTCTTGCAATTGGCTAAAATGGTAACGGCAATTGGCTGAAGGCGCATAAACGTTTGCTCCCCGGGCCAAGCTAAGACACGGGTTGGACTTGGACTTGGAGTTGGACTTGCCTGAGAAAGAGAGAAATGTACGGATTTTATTGCTTATTTGTTAAATGACTTGAAAAAGTTAATCAAGCGTGATTTTGATACGCCCCAGAGATAACGAATTATAGCCACGAATGTGAGTGTGTGAATACGTGTATGAATACGAGAGTGAATACTTGGTGAATATGCTTGCTTTTGTTTCTGTTTAACTTTGGCCACTTTTGTTTACGCTGTATTTCAATCTTTACGCTGCTTATTCAACAAGCTGTTGTTGTTGCATAAGAGTGTTGAACTCGGGCCACTCGGGGTCCCATAAAAGTAATAACAAAAGCAAAGCAAACATATAGCAAATCGTCGGCGACACCTGTCGACGCCGTTTTATGAATTAATAAAGACGCCAAAACTCAAAATCAGCTAGATGTATGTGTGGGGGAAAACGAGCAAAACCGAAGAAAATGTGTGGGTGAATTGCCAGCCAGGTGGTCCACAATGAGGAAGAGAAAGAGGAAGAGAAGAGAAGACGCCATCTGATTGTGCGTTCAGCTTATTAAACGCATTTTTACAGCGCGCTTAACAAGAATTTTCACTTTATATGCAAACATGTGAAACACTATAAACAAAGGACGCCAATTTGCACCCACACACCCACACACACACATACACCCTCAGAGGGGACACACACATACACATAAACTCATATGCGCCAGTTGTGCGAAAAATTTCCTTTCTATTAAATTTTACAGTAAACTGAATTTACACCCAAGCAAACAAGAACAAAACAGTAACAACAGCAGCAACAACAACAAGACCCAAAATAACAACAAAGAAGCAAAAAAACAACAACAACAACAACATGAAGGAGAAGAAGAGCGCGTTATTAAACAGCATGAAAATTGCCAGAGCATTGAAATTGAGGGGGTTGCTCTCAGCGGGTGTGAAAGGGAAGGCAAGAGCTGAGCTGCCTGCTTCTTTTTTTTCAGCTTTCGCTTTAGCGTCATCTTCGTCTCTTCTTCTTCGCATATTGCCAATGCGAGTGAGGCGAGCGTGTTATAAACAAAATGGCACAAAATGGCGACACCTGCTGTTGCAAATTAGAAAAATAAGATGTTTCATAAAAAATGAAATGTCAGAGGCAAATGCGGAAGGCGCACAAAATACAAACACACCCACACACAAACACTCGCTCACACTCACTGAGGGAACAACAGGTGAACCTGGCAGGGCAACGCTGTCAAAAACCCAGCAGGGGACGTTCTGGCACATTAGCAAACAAATTCGAAGCCAAAATATACAATATATGAAAACAGGCTGGCGAAATGGAAATTGGAATGGATTTGGGCTTTAATGTGTGTTGGCTTACCCCTCCCCCTCCTCTACACACACCACGCCACACCCAAACAAATGGTTAGTTCGCCCACAACTTGGCTACAACAACAGCCCCATCACTCAAAGGCCAAGCAGCAATTGAATAGAGCTTCAGCTGTGAAGGTAAAACGCCAATTACACGAGTTGAAAGTTGTACTTAAAAAATTGGATTAAACAGAAAGATGAATTTGCTAATAACCTTACTAATATTAATCTTAATATTACCAATAGTAAATTAGTATATAAAATAGTAAATAGTAAATACTAGAAGTAAATTTTAAACAAAATAAAATTAAGAACTAACACAATTTCAAAACAACTATTTAGAATTATAAATTGAATAATAAAGTGTCTTATTAAAATTAAATTACGCTTTGGTAACGCATATTAGGAAAATACTATATGAAAATCGTATATTATAAGAAATTCAAGCTAAATATAAATTAAGTTGCATTAATATTGTGATAATATAAAAAAGGAAAATTTTAATGAATTTAATTGACATTAATGAAAGTAAATATGATTGAATGCGTTTATTTTTATTATAGAATTTTACTTTTATCGTTAGTATAAACCACTTAATTTACAAAAAAAAAGAAAGAAATTATGTATATAAATGAAAATAATTTAGTTCAGATATAATATATCTAAACCTTGAACAATAGGAATTTGCATTTGACAACATTTTCTAGAAACCACTTCTCGAATCAATAAATTAAATAATCTTCGAATTTAAATATAATTATTTGTTTATATAATGTTGACAATGAGCTGTCTACTTAGAAAAAATACTTCATAAATTTATATATCTTAAAGATATGATTATGAATTAAAAGACTCTAAAACCTAAATGAAATTTAAAATTGAAAATTAAATTAAATTTTTTGTGATGATAATAAAAGATAGAAGAGATTTTTACTAACCATCAAATTTTTGTAATAAAATACTCAACCTGACTCTTCTAAAAAAATTGATTTCTTACAACAATTTTTTTGCAGGAATTTCGTTTATATTATTTTACTTGCTCCTCTAATGTCATAGTTACAAATATGTGGAATCAAGAGTGAACATTCAGCTGGTGTCATTGGCGACGACATTTGAGTACAAATTATGCTAAACGCAGTCAACAACTGCCACAATGCTTGACCCTTGAACCGTGAGTAAACCCACAAGAGGTGGGAGACGTAAGGAATACGGTGGCTGTTGCTGTTACCTTATCAGCCATTTGCTTACACCGATTGGGCACAAAAGTCATTTAAAGTTAGCTGCCAGTTAGCCAGGTTTGGTTTCTGTTACCATTCTCGCATTCCTCCACTGCAGCCGCAGACAGACGCAGTTCGAGTCTCGCAGTCAAAGTCGCAGTTTCATTCACTGTCTCGAGACTCAGCAAATGCAGCAGCGACAGCAACAGAAGCTGAAACTGAAGTTGAAGCAGCAGCAGCAAACAAACAGAGCAAAGGAAACAAATCTAATAAAATCAGCAGATGATGGTCATTAGACCGAAAAGTAATTTCATTTATTCGCAAACTCGATTTGTTGCTTTGTAGCCCGAAGAGCGCACGAGTGCGCCTTGCCGTGGTTCAAATACACTCACATTCACTCACACACACATTCACTTACACTCATACTTTCCCTCTCCCGCTCTTCTTTTGGCCACTGTCTCGTTCGCTGTCCAAGTAATCGGGAATTGGAAACAGGGGCCAGGGTCTGAAAGCCAAAGACACTGAGCAAAGGGCAAAGGGCAAGCACAAGGGTAAAAGAGGGAAGCGAGGGGTTGAAGAGGGCAAATCAAAGCAGCGAAGCGTTCAACCAACGGTCGCGCATAAAAACAAACAACGACTGCAACATAGGAAGAAACTCAACTGAAGACCAGACAAAGTGAAAAATCGCAGGAGAAACAACAACACACAAGCACACAAACACACACACACACAGATTGAATGGGCTTTTCTTATAGATTCCTTAAGCAAATTCCAAAGACGCGTCGTTAAAATTTTCGGCACTAAAAACACAGACGGATTAGTGAGCAGAGCAGAAAGCGGATCAGGAGTTGCACACGCTACGTTCGGGTCATAAAAATCGTTGGCCAACACACACACACACCCTCGCATACACCTGAAATAATGGCAAAACAATAAAATGCCAAAGAGAGAGAGAGAGAGAGAGAGAGAGAGAGAGGAGAGAAACTGTAGCTGCTGCTGATGTTGGCCAAAAAGTTGTTAGCTGGAAATTTCAATGGGCAACTGAAATGGACAAAATGTAAATGAAATGCTTTTAAAATGAAATTTACTGCTCAACTCAATACTCTGGCCAAACGACACCAACTGCTCCATTGTTGTGCCTTTTGGCCAAAGATGACCGGCCATTTGTAACGGCACTTAAACGGAAATGAAATTAAGCGCAAAATCTGCCAGTTGCTCGATGCCATTTGCTTTCTCTCTTTTTCTCCCTTTGCACAGCTGCCGTGTAATTGAAATATGCGCTTGGCCGCTTCATCAAATGTAACCAGACTTATGCTATCTATATAGTACACACACACACAGCACCCACACATGTGTATGCGGTTATTCATCAACTTTCACTTGACTCATTCAAAATGCAACATGCACTCAGCAAAAGTTGAGCAAGTTCGGATGTTGGTTTTTCATTTGCACAAAGTCAAGCACAACAAAATCACTCACAAAAATATGCCACAAGTAAGCACACACACACACACACACACACACACATGAATATATATATGCGTGTGTGTGTTTGTGCGTATTATTTATGGTTGTTGCAAGTTAAGTGAATTTGTCAAATATGCTTGACTAACTCTTGAAAAAGTTTGCAGTTAAATGTAGTTGTCAGTTTCTTCTTTTACGAGCACTACCTGCAACTTGTGGCATTCACTTTTGATTTGATTAGCAAGTTCTTATTTGATTTACACGAGTGTCCTAAGTGCACCATCTCTCTCTCTCTCTCGTTGCTGCTGCTTACAAATTGATGGGCATTTAAGACATCTTCGTCCATTTGGCTGCATCAATAAAAATGCATAAATAATTGTGCGCAAGTTGGACCAAAGTAATTGCATTGCCCACACGAAAGGATATCATTAATGGCGTTTCCCCTTCCCGTCCCTTCCCTTCGCCCAGTTTCTATCATCTTTGCTGAACTCTCAAACACTCCTTGACACTCTCGCATCATCCTTATGAACAATTCACGCTTGGCAACTGGCACAAGAAAAGCGCAAAGCGCATTGGAAAAGTTTAGCGCCGGCAATGCTAAAAAAAAAAAAATGTGAAGCACAGCACAAAGCTGAGCAAAAAACTAACAATATCTTTTCTTCGCTGCACAGTTGTGAGTGCCGTCTGCCTGTTCACATAGTTTTTTCTAGTCCATGGCAGCGCTTTATACCCTTTTCATAATTAATCAAGCGGTGTATGCGCTATATTACGTATACGTACGATAGCACCAAAGACTGAATTTTTCTTAGTTAGGCAAAAATGTAAAAGCTGCATGATAAATACAGTTTAAAATTTATTTCTGTTGATAGTAATGCATAATATATACATGTATATCTAGATATTATATAATAATACATTTGCATTATAATTGTATTGTATTAATATACAATTGAATAAGCAATGTTTTTTTTGTGAGCTAGTAATCTAAACTCATGATTTGTATGCAAAATATTACGTATACGCAATGTAGAATTAAATGTAGAGTCATTCCAGGTTAAGTAAAATTTAATGAAAAGTATAATCTGCATGAAAAATATAATTTGAAATTGATATCCTTTATTATTACAATAATAAATCATTAAATTAAAGTAATGTAATTGGATTAATAATTTCCACTTACTCCATGCCTTATTAAAGAAACTATTTATTTTATAAACTTATTTTGTAAAAATCGTATAGTAATATTGACTGAAGAATCGAAGAGTTGTATTTCTGATATGCAAGATACCATCAAATGCAAAATATTTCTTGGTTACTGAATAATGAAATATACAGTCTGCATTAAAAAGTCATAATTGTAAATGTATTGCTTTTATTAACAATATAATAAGTACTAAGAATAATTAATTAATAATAACATAAGTATATAAATTACTTTCTACCTTATTTTCTTTTCAATGAAAATGATTTTTATATATTCTAAATTCAAATAAGTAAAATATAATATTAATTCCATTACTATTATAACTATTAATTTATGTTTATCTTTTTATTTGTAGCACTATTAATTACAGATTATAAATTAAAATGTCCATCACAAACTTAAATTTAACAATTCCCGAACATGAATATTCTAATTTAAATATTTTTTATTATAACAATTTTATCTTTATTTTGACGTCGTTGCATTTCTTGCTTCTCCTTCACAGTCCGCTCCCACTAATTATTATTATGGAAACATTGTTCCCATTTTACTGTAATTAATCACTACACAAAAAAGTGCTGTCAATTTTACAGGGTCTAACCATATCGACTAAACTTCTCCTATCTTTAATAACTATTCTTGGTGCACTCGTTTTTTTGTGCGGTGTTCGCTATTCATTCTTGCTTTAGCTGTTGGTGTTGCTGTTTTGCTTGGCACTTGCCGTCCGCACTTCTATTGGCGCCATCGTTGCTGGTTTGCCTCCTTTTTGCGGCCGCTCATTCATTCATTCATTCGTTATGGCCGCGCGGGCGGCAACAAAGCGTGAATTACCGCCATTTTGTGCACTTTGAACGCCATGTTGCCAGTTTTTATCGTCCTCTTGTGCTGTAGCCGCTTGCAGGGCTTTTCAGCAAAGTAATTGCCCGGTGCCAAAGCAAGAGCAAGCTGCAGTTTTCCTTTTGCCCTGCACACAGCGTCTTATTGAAACTGATAATTGATTTATGTACTTATTTATGCTCATTTTTAATTAATTAATACGCTTAGCGCGAGAACGTCGCATAATGCAATTTAACGCTGGCACTCACAAAATACAAGCACCATAAATCAGAGTGTGCTCTTATTTGATTTGAATTTAAAGTGCAGTTGGCAATTCAGAAAAACGAGAAAAACAAAACGAATATAAATAAAAACAGAAATGTGTTTATTGATAATTCGCATAGCCACAGCCTGCAAATGCGATGACCACTCCAATATGCATGCATTTTAAATATTAACTAAATATGCGGTTGGCCAAACAGCAATAAAATGGACAATAACGGATCCAAACGCCAAATAACTAAAACAACACACAGCCAAAAACATCAGGCAGAGAGCGCGACAAGAGCTGCAGCAAAAATGTACGAGTACTCATCAAATTTTCATTATTCATAATTAACAAACCGCAGTCGCAGTCACAATCGCAGTCGCAGCCAAAGAACCGACAAAACGAGGAAGAGAAAGAGAACGACAACGAGAACGTGAATGAAATAAAATCACACAACGAAAGGAGTAGCGAAAAGCTTAAAACAAAACCGCCGAAATCCAATTATAGCGATGCTCTGCGGATACGGATGTGATTAAAATGCCAGCCAGTGTGACCAAAGTTCAACAACAACCGCTTCGAATCATTTTAAACATATTTATTGACATTTACAATACGTATGCATATCGCAAATCAATTAAATGGCAATCAATATGCGTGCTTCATTTATGCTGATTGAAATTCGCAATATTGCGAAATGAATATATTAAAATGGTAATTATAAAATTATCCTTTCAAATTTCGCTAATAGTTCTCGAAAATCAAAATTTGGCGCAATTATATTCAAAATTCCATTATGAACATAAATTCATTTCTGGAATCTTTCAATTACTCTTTGCTTAATTTATGTGAAAATATTATTAGATTTCAAATAGTTGAGCATTAGCAGTCAAATTGGTTTCCAGTTTCTTTTGTACTTATTTTTTTTTTAATTTCTGGTTTTTTTATAAATATATTAACAGTGGTAACAGAAATTCGGATATTTCTTTAACATAATGAAAATAAATGGATTTCTAGAAGCTTTGGCGTTTTTGGTGTATCTATTTTTTGAATATATTTTATTATAAGATAGTTGGTCATTGAGAAAAGATTGATTTCTAATATTTTGCTTAAATTATACGATTACTTGTATTAATATATTAATAACGCTAGCTTCAATGTTTGGAATTAATTAAAAATGTTACCTTTTCCTTTTTTTAGTTCTTTGTTAATGGAAAGTTACATTTGTGAGTATAAAATAATAACTACAGTATTTGTGTGCGATCATATACAAATTGTAGAAGTTATTTAAGAAATACGAATGTATAGGAAAAAACGCCTACTTCCTAGAGGTCTGAATTGCTCTGGCTGACAATCTGTTTTATTTGTACTAGATGAAACATTTTAAATGTAGTACTTTATTAGTATACCAAATATGGCCTTTAAAGAATAATACCGCACTGGTTTGCTTTTAAGCGAAATGGGTAGCGAGTATCTCAAAGTTGAGCACACTTCACTATAGCTTTCATACTTGTTTATATGAATTTATTTCTATAAATATATTTCAGATGATATTATTAATATTTTCTTTGGCTTTTCCAATATATATTTTTACCCACAAATTATTTTAGATTAATGAACTTTAAGTAACCTCTTTTCATATTAATTAATACCTTACCTAAATTAGTAGTTAATATATTTTTTTTCTTAATAAGAAATGTAACTTTGTATCGAAAATGCAGTCAATCGATAATGGCTTAGATTGACCGCAGTTTGTAGTCAATTCGCTGGCTTTTGTCTTTATCCGGTTGTTAATGCAGTTGAAACGCAAAAGGAACAATCAGTTGCAAATCGCAGATACGTTGCAGCTTTTGCTGCAACATGCGGTCAGCTGGACCGGACACGAGGCAAGGACAGAAAACAGACAGACAGACAGACGAACAGATGGACAGAGAGAGAAACATATCAGAAGCCACAGTTATGGCCGTATTGTTCAATGCGGGCCAACAGGAGCTCATAAACTTCCATTACCGAGGCCCATACAGAAATCCATTAGTATGTTGCTACTTTCATATGTGCATGTGTGATGGTGTGTATGTGTTTGTGTGTGTTCTGTTCTGCGTGTGTGTGTGTGAAGTGTTCAGCATGTGGAGAACTGCGGCCATTGTCATAACGTAAAAGTTATGCTTGTTTTTGTTGCCGCTGTTGTTGTTTTTGCCATGGCATGTATATGAAAATTAAAATTGTTGACAATTGTCATTTTTGTTTTTTTCGTTTTTTGTTTGCCGCTGCTGCTGCTTTTGCCGTTGTTGTCATTGCGTTGTCAGTATTGTTACCGCGGTTGTTGCATGCAGCTGCGTTCAACTGTTGTTGTTGTTGCTGTTGCCACACGCAACTAACCGCATTTTGATTGCTATGCATTCGCCCGAATCGTGCTCCATGCCAAATTGAATGCATTTTCCGTGCGGTAGATTCGAAAAAAAATGAATGTCGCCAGCATGGAGTGTGTGTGTTGTTGTTGTTGTTGCTGTGACTGTTGCTGTTTCTGTTGCTCTTGCTGCTTATGTTGCTGTTGCCACAGTTGCGGGTGCGATTGCTGATGCCACATGCATTCATTTCATGCTCAGGCTGCAATTCTGCCTTCAGCTTAAGCCTCTCTTGTTATGCACTTGCCTGTCTTTTCCTAGATTTGTTTGCCTCCCTCCCCCAACAGCATATTTCACTCTATCAAAAGATTAATTCTAGTTGCGTCCAACTCAAACTACTTTTGTTCACCGGCGTCTCGCGTTCAATTGAACAATTCTGCAATCATCATTGGCATGTCAATTCAACGTGTATTCGCTTCAATTTGCAAATTATGTGAAATTAGCAAAGACGCCGCATGAAATTATGGTAAAAACACGTGCAATTCAATAAAATTAATACGATGGATAAATATATTAAACACACAAATACTGTGTACATGGCAGAATTTATATTTATTATCTAAAAATAGAATTTATAAAAAACTGTATGAATTTTTACTAAATAAAAATAAAGCAAAATACATAAAGTATGCAATTCAATAAAATTAATGTGGTTGAAAAATATTTTATAATCACTCTGTACTCTGTACATTTGAATATCTACATATTATATATTATTATTAAATGCAAATTATTTACAACAGAAGTATTCAAATGCAATAATCTACAAAATGTATTATACATATTACATAATAGGGAGAACGATTAAAATTTGAATAGAAAATGAAAAAAGCTAACTCGACAACAATCAAAAATAAAATAGAGCATGAAATACAATAAATATAATGATTTGTTTACAGTGCATTTAAGGAATTAAAAAATGAATTATCACTTTTAATAATGCAAAAAAAAAAAAAAATAAAAAAACTAAAAAAAATTAATTTATATTTTACACATTCTAACTTTGCTCTGACTACAATATAAATATATTTATAGTAAGTATCACTGAATGTAATAATTGTTTCTTTAAATATTAAAAAGATGAAAATTAAGAAAAACAAATGTATTCCTTTGTATTTCTATATATGTACATATATAATATAAGTATTTTTTACCATACACTCAATAAAAAAAGGTTTACAATAAATGACAATGAATATAATACGTTTAGTATTTATAATATGAAGATGGAAAAAAATATTATTCCAAAAGTTAGCAATTTTAATACCGAATGTAAAATAACCTAATAATATATAACTTATATTACACACATTTGTAATTCCTATACCAATAATAATTTGTAGCAGTCCCTAGGGTCATTTTTGTTGTATACAGGGTATATTAAATAGCAACACTGTGGCTTTTATATATGTAAAAGCATGCATATGAATCATACGGGGCCCGTGTGAGTTCCTACGTGATTTATGTCGTCTGGTCAACAGCTTCCCCTCTCCCTCCCTCTTACTTCACTCTCCACTACAGAGGAAGCTAGTAGAAACTCGTGCCCACTCATTATGCATTTTTAGGCATTGGCATTACCCAATGAATGTTGCATTTGCATTCTCGCCGAGTCCGCACACACACTCCCCAAATATTTTGATAACACAGGACGTGCTGCGGGGAAAACGCTGCTCACATTGCGGTTGGCAAATCAAAATATGTGCATTCATTTGGCTTTTGCGGTGTCACTTGTATTGGCCTCAAAAACATGAAATCATTTATGTAATGCCAGCAGAAAATTATTTAGTGGCAAACACAAAAACCAAAGACCAATCACCAGCCAATTTAATTGAGTACGTCTAGTATTTTATTGAAGCGTTAAGAAAACTGAATCAAGCGTAATTACATTTTTAATTTGCCACTTCAAGCATGCCAAATCGTATAGATTTATTGATTTGTGGCACAACTCGTGCTTTGAATTTTAAGTCAAGACACAAGTGCCTCGGGACGTTATCTGTTTTCTATATGCCGCAATTTGTTGCAGCCAAAAAACACAGCATGAAACTTATTCAGTTAAAGTCATGATGCCCTAAAATTTCAATTAAATTTATTAAATCTCACAAATATTAAAACTAATTTACACACAACTATATAAAAAGCAAGCAATTGAATTAATTTTGCAATGTGTGAGAAAAAAGTAGATGGATTTCATGCTGTCAATTCCTGCTGGGCAAGCGAATGAAAGCTAACGGATCCAGGGTTAGCAAGAGGAGCAAGCAACAACAACAACAACAAGCTGCCATGTCTAGGAGGCAACCAAAGAGCTCTCTTAAGTTCATTAAGCCACAGAATATAACATAATTATTCACTTACAATTTGTGCACAACGGCGCGACGCCTTGGCATCTCAGCTTGTTTATATGCGGCGTATACGTAATTTTGTTTAGATGGTGTCGAGCGTTACCTTTGAAAAGATTGACACGCAAAAAGGAGCAGAGAGCATAGAGGTTAAATAGAATGTGTAGAGAGTGAAGACTTGGAGAGCAAAGAGAGCAAAGTGTGCATCATTTTGGCTTTAAGGGCGTCGCATTTGGCAAAGTCAATAACAGTTTCAACAAAGTCAACAGACAGGCTGCTAATGCCATTAGAGGACCTCAAGCAGTCCGGAAAAGGCGCACAGCATGAGCTGAGATAGCGATAGAAATGGAGATTCAGAAAGCAATTGCAATAGCTGGCAAGAAAGATAGAGCGAGTGCAAGTGTGAGTGTGAGTGTGAGTGTGAGTGGTGAAAAACAATGAGGAAAATGCGGAGACGTTGGGCTTGTTAAACCGCAGCTCATTGCTGTTGCAAAATAAAACCAACATTGGCTCAGGACCCGGCGCCAGGCCCATAAATTCCAACATTTGCCAATAAGTTGAAAGGCTAAAGTTTTACATTGGTAACCGAAAAATATGCAAAGCAGTCATAATTTTACTTTGCAACGAAATATTTTTGTATAAAATTGTTAGCAAACAAACTTTTTTATGCTTCAACTAATTTCAATCAGCTAACAAAAATGTGCTGCTGCGCCTCTATCCACAATCCCTGGCAATCCCGCAATCCTGCAATCTCCACCCAGAATCCCAAAAACACACGCAAAACTTTTGTCAATAATGCCGACGCCGTCACCGACGCCGTTGCCTTCGCCTTCGCCTTTGCCTTCGCCTTCGTCACCATCGCCTTAAACCCTAAAAACCTGAAACCCCCTGAAAACCTAAAACCCAACCGATTGCTTTCGCTGCCAGAGCACCGGTGTCAAGACAAAGGCACAAACACAAAGAGCACAAGCTAGAAATGATCCATGCACCTGCCGAAGCTGCTGCTTCGCCTTCGCCTTCGCATTTACCTCCACTTCACTCCTTCCTCAGTTTCGGAGCGAGTTTATTAAGTTGGGTGTCACCTTTTTGTGTGTTGTCGTTGTCGGCGTTGTGAACTTCTCAGCACATTGCAGCCCCTGGCCATTTTTGAGTATGTTTGCAACTTTGTCTGCTTGTTTTTGTTGTCACTTCATCAGCACGTTGCCTGTGTGTCTCTGCCTCCGCTTTGGGGCACAAATATTCGCAGATACTTCGAGATAGATACGAGTAGCAAAATTATTCTTAATTCCAGTTCCAAGTTTTTTTTTTTGTTGGCTGTCACCTTTCGTGTTTGTTCATTACTCGCATTTTCATATTCCTCTGACCGTTTTGCATAATTGTCAATTGCCATCAATAAAATGTTTATTAAAAAGTTTTCAAGCTCATCCTCCATCCCTCAAATATTCTGAACTTCCACAACTCTCGCGGCACTTGGAAATTATTTGCCCATCATGTGTGCTTTTTCACTTAAGTAATTTCATCCCTGAGATTGTATGTAAATATGTGTGTGTGTGTGTGTGTGTGTAATTCCAAATCTTTGAAACTTCTGCGATGCTCTGCTAACTCATTAATTAACTTTGCCTGCCATTGTTTGTGAATGCTATTTATTCTTGGCTTATCACCGAGCCCAAAGTGCCCGTTGTGCACAACAATATTTGCCTGGCCCAGGCCCACAACCAAAAAGAAAACAATACACAGGAATGGCACAAGAAGCGGAGGGCAATGAGTCGAAATCGCAAAGTTTTAATGAGCTAACGCAGGTAAGTCCACCTTCTAATTAACATTTAACGAAAATTCATTTAACTTTGCACATGCTATATAACATTAATAGATAGTACTTTCATTAGATCAAAGCTAATCTAGTGCTATAATCACATGCACTAACACCAAACGCACATTGATAAATCCCATAGATCAACCCATTACGTTTCTCCTTTGCTTGGTTTCTTTCATTAAGTTTGCAGCGCCATCTGTGTTCGGATCTTGGAAACTTCATCTTAAGCATAGTGAGCTTAAAGTTGTTATAAAAGTTCATCGCAAGCTTTCAGGCAAATGAATGATTTACCAAATAAGTACCGCATTATTAAAGCTTTTACGGAAAATCCCTTGAGGTTGTGAAATTGCGATGATTTATATTAAAAGTTATATAATTCCATGCTTATGGAAACTTATTAATTCCCCCATGAATTTGATGGGCATTATTTTGTTAGGCCACCCCAGGGGAATTTAATCGAACAAATAAAGTTTGAACACGCACAAACATTGCAATATTACCAAGTTTTCTTGATGAGAAAATAATTAAAAGTACATAAATTTCATATGCATGAAAAACTTGATTACCATTAAGTTATCGATTCTTGCATAAGCAGAATTACTTATTATAAAAGCACAAAAAGCTCTCTCCAAACAATGTGGCAACGCCCGCAACGCTTAAGCATGTGCTCTGCAAGGCTGCAAAGCTATCATGTGCATGCCCGAACATGTGTTTGTGCCTCTGCGCCTGTATGTGCGTGTATACATATGTGTGGACGCGCGGCTGTGTGGGTGAGAGATTGTTTCCAAATTGCTCTCTTGGCACGCATTTGACTTCAGAACGAATTGAATTTCAGTGCGTTCGCGAACAGCCTTTCAAAACGTTGTGCGCCAGCGGCGGAAGCGGATGAGCGATACAAAATCCACCAAGTGGATATGTGAAGTGAATGAAGCCAAAGAGAAAGAGAGCGAGCAAGGAGAACAGCAAAGGAAAACAGTGACAAAAAAGCAACAAAAAAAATGTTAGCATACTTATTCGAGTTTGTGCTGGTGGTCAAACGTTAGTTAGTTTTTGTGTTTTGCCTGCCTTTGGCAACGACATCGAAATTGCCATTTAATGAATTCACAATTGCAACAATAACATGCAAAAATGTGACCCAATTCCAAGTGCGATTGTTGGGCGGAAAGGAAAAATATAACAACAAAAACAACAACTCCATTAAGTCAAATTGTAAATGCATTTGCAATCTAAACCGAATTTGCTCTGACATGCGATACAAGCAATAAAATCCACGGGAAAAAGCAGTTGCAATAATTATAAACAATTTGCATAACGCTGTGTGAAACGTGAAGCGTTTTGACTTGTGAATAGTGCGGCAATTAAATCGGAGCACATATACTATATAGAAATATATGTAACACTTCAGTTGAGCAGCAGCCCCCAAAAAAAAAAAAAGAAAAAAGTTTTCCTTTAACTGTGCTGCTCTTTTTGTGAGGCAGCAAACAGCACAGCTGATTGTCAACGACGACGCGACGCAACGCAACGAGGGAGAGAGCGCGAGCTCAGCTCATCGCTGCTCAGCTTTCAGCGAACATGTTGGCTTGTTTGGTTTGAGCCACAGCCACAGCCACAGCCAGAGCCAGAGCCAGAGAGCCAACAACTCCAGTACTCCGTATAGGAAAGCATAGCATACCATAACCACCCCCAATCCGTATTGCCTGCTGGCTAACGTAACGAGTTTCGAGACACGCACGCCAACAGCCAGAACAACTACAACAACAAGAACAACGACAGAGTTCACGTCCACATCCACGTAATATAGCCATAATCAAAGGTAGCCGTAGCCGTAGCCCAGGTCAACAGCTCGGGGGTGCACGCACGTGTGTGTGTCTGTGGTAAGTGCATAAATTGTATCATCTCGATGGTACTTGCTGCTACTATGACTACTTGCTACATGCCACTTGCCACTTGCCAACTTTTACGGGCCAGCGAATGAGCGAATAATGAAATATTTATGCGTTTCGGGTTCGCCATTTCCTCCTCCTCCTCCTCCTTGGGCCCCGTTTCCTTCATCTGTTTTTCTATGCCCACAAAACGTGGGGACAGATCTGTCAAAACTCTTTCACATTTTGCACTTTGCAACATTAACTAAAACAACAGACGTATAGGGTATGTTTGTTTATCTTTGGGTTTAAGCCTCGGGTCGGGGTTGCCAAGGCATATCACATATCGATAGCAATTATGGCACTTTTGGTTTCCCGGATACGATTGTTATTATTATGGTTGAAAACTAAAGCGCAATATCATTTGGAATAACACCTGTTTTTCCCCAGAAATACTGCCTTCGCCGAGGCACTCAAACAAATTGAGGGGCTCTGCTTTCAATGCTCAAATGCATTAGGAATGGGGATGGGAGGGTAGGGGAGATGTCAGTGAAAGTGCTGTGGCCATACGGCAGTCAGCAGTCAGACTCATCCCTACATCAACACCTCAGCCAAACATACATATACATATATATATATATACATAAGTACATATATGTATGTATTTATGTAAGTATGTCGGCACTTGTGTTGTTCTTGTATTATTCATTACTTCGCCAGCTGCAGCCACACTTCGAGCGAAAGAGCACTTCAAATGTGTTTTCAGTCATTTGTATTATAACATTTTCCGCTTGCATATTTATTTTCGTTTTAATTGAAAACATATGCACGTGTGTAGATGTGTGCTGTCTGTCGATATTATTCTAAATATAATTATAATACACATTTTCGATTAGACCATGTGGTCTAAGCAACAATGAAATCTATTTTGAGACATTTAAGTATGGCTTAAAATAGAAAAATGTATATAGTATGCGCAACAATTATGAATATTTTGCATTCCATTAATAACAATTGTAAATCAATGGCAACGCGCTAATTGAATTTATTTATGCAAATAATTCGCCAGCTGATAATTTCGTAAAACCATAAATAATCACAAGCCAATTAAAATGGAAATCAATGCAAAATCATCGCATTTGGTTTTGTGAAAAGTCAATAGGTCGATGCGGTAACCGCAAATGCTTTAGTTGTCCTGGACGTATTTCCTTAGTTGCCATGGCAATAATATTTGCCACATCCTTGCCACGAGCTCGAAACTTGCCCCCCACAAGGTAATAAGAAACAGCGCCAACTTTCAAGGTGGCACGCATTAAATTCCAGCCAATTAAATGATTTATTTATAATAGCATTATAATGCGGTATAGTTTACTCTATAAATAAACGTATTTCCTTTTGCACTAAACTCATTTGTGAGCTAATGACTTTATTGTTTAGTACATGCGCTTGCTAACTTAAGTACTCGCATGCTCGACCTTGCCAACAAAGAAAGGAAAAAAAGAAAGCAAGAAAGAAAACCTTCTGAACTCAAGAGCAACCCCGCTTAGTTTGTGTGTGCCAACGTCTGCTCAAATGATAGGCTTATCCAGAAAGAGGTTTACTCACCCATTCCTCCCCCAGACTACTGCGAATTCAACTAGCCAAGTCGAGCATTGGGCGCAAATTAAGTATACGTCGCAAATGTAATTGTAGATTATAGCGAAAAAGGCTAACGAAACTTTTTGGATTGTGGTTTGGAGAGGAGTCTTGCTCAATTGCACAGAATTGCTGATTATTGTGCTGTAATATCAAATTATACTTCAGTAGACATTTCCCAAAACATTTTTGCAGAAAATATGAAGCTCTCAGACACCATGGCGACGCCGATTGAGGAAAAACTCGATCAAAACTTGAAGGTGAGCTGCTAGATTTGTAATTTTTTTGGGGGGTTGTCATTAATCAACATCTCTTTGAACATTCACGAATATGCATATGCAACAGGTGCGCTCTGGCATGGTACATGTTAGCGATGGCAAGAGCAGGCCAGAACCACTTAGACTTAACTTAACAATGGAATTGTTGACCTTGCAAAAGTTGGAAATTGTTACGCCAACAAGCTCACAGCACAATGGACCCCCGATGGAATCCAAGGTATGTTAATACACTTGTTGTTCTTCATTAAGTAGCTAAGAAAATCATGTTGAACAACTTTTGCTTGATGACAACAAAAACAATAACAACAACAAACAGGAGCGCATGGTGCAAATAACGAGACAGAAGCAAGGCGGCCTTGGCCTCAGCATAAAAGGTGGCGCTGAACATAAATTGCCCATATTAATATCGCGTATCTATAAGGATCAGGCGGCGGACATCACCGGCCAACTTTTTGTGGGCGATGCCATCATCAAGGTGAACGGTGAATATATCACAGCCTGTCCACACGACGATGCGGTCAACATACTGCGCAATGCCGGCGACATTGTTGTCCTCACTGTGAAACATTACCGCGCCGCAACGCCCTTCCTCCAGAAGCAACGTAAGTTGAGCTCTGACTGACTGCATGTAACTTTAAACGAAATGAATTCAATTGAAATCAATCGTGTTTTTGCAGTAACAAAAGACACGCCCGACTCGGACAACGATGTCACATGTGCCGAGCTGAAGGCCGACGAGGGATACAAGTCATCCGTAAATAGCGGCACCATAAGTCGCAGCTGCAGTCGGCCAATGTCAATTTGCTCGGAGCCCGAGAAACGTTGGACTGATGTGGTGGCAGGTAAGTACTCCTCGAGTAGTGCACAGCCCACTCGAAATTCTCTTTTTGCTAAGCTATTTTCACAACTCTGCAGTGCCGTTAATGATGGCCTATGTCACACGTTACATCTACGGCACGGACAAGCTGCGTCCGAATGCATTCGAAGTGCGTGGTCTGAATGGTGTCACCACCGGGGTCATACACTGTGATGAGCTGGCGATACTTAGCCAGTGGTTAAAACTAATTACTGACAATGTTGTGGGCCTTACACATCTGCAGGTGAGTTAAATATTGACAAAAGAAAATGGTTGAAGAAGAGAATGCTATTCTATTCAAAATATAATTTCGTTTCCCTTGTCACTTTTACCAGATGAAACTTTACAATCGCAATTTTGCCGTGGGCGAACGCATTGAGTACATGGGCTGGGTCAATGAGGGAGTTATCAACAACAATATATCATGGCAGAGCTATAAGCCTCGATTTCTGCTGCTCAAAGGCACCGAAGTGATGCTATTCGAAACGCCTCCGGTATGTTGTTACTTAAATATTCTACATACATACATATGTAATCAGTGTATAGCTATGGTTGTTGCCTTAATATTCAAAACTAATTAGGACAAGAGCTTAACAATATTTTGTTCTCATTTATTTGGCACATTATTTATTTATTTATTTAAATGAAAAGCCATAAATTTATGTGAGGTCACACTTAAGTTTAAACATATTTTCATACTCGCTAGTTATGACTAGGTTGAGGAATATTACAACTTTGTGCCCGCATCTTTGAATGTTCGTCGTTCCATACGAAACTCTGTATCTCAGAGACTAAATTAGATACAAAAAAAGATAGCTATAACATTGCATTGATTTACAAGCTACAACATTTTGTACACTATAGTATATTTTGAATATAATACCATATAGATATATCAAACATATCTTTCGGCATATTTTAGTATCTTCTCAGTATATTAAGTTGGTTTATGCTATCAATAGTGTGTACTGGGTATCTCACAGTCAATCACCATTGACAGAAGCTTTCTAACTTGTTCTTTAACAGCACTTTTATAAATATGTCATATATATTTCGGTATATTTCAGTATTATTTCGGGTTAATAGTTTAGTTTATTTAAATCAGAATACTGCACTATTTTGCTTTTATGGAGAAATGGTAATGGGTTTCTCACAGTTGAGCACACTCAAACTCAGATTTCTTGCTTTGTTATTCACATCTCTCACAGTCGAGCACACTCAACCGTAGCTTTCTTACTTTGTTATTCACAGCGCTCATCATTTAACAAATTTAATACGCACTTAAAGCTACTTTTATTTGGATGCATATCTTTTTCTTCAATTGCCAACTTTATTATGCATCTAATTGGATATGGAAGCATTTTCAGTCAGCTTTGTCATGTTGCTCCCCCTTTGTGTGCATTTGCCTAAACTTGCTCAAAGCAAACGTCGCTCCATGCTGTGCTAATTTTATGTGTCAAGATACAACCCTTTTGGAGCACCCAACAACCACACACACCATCCACACACACAGTCTCATAGAGAAACATGTGCACGAAAAATTGTACTTTTGCTCTAATGAGCAGCCTTTTGCACTGTAAAGGGGTGGAGGGACGATGGGTGAATGCAACCTGCAACCTGCATGAAATGTTGGCCCACGGCTTACAGGATGATTCCACATAGTTGGGCTCCACTTGCCACTCACTCATCGCTGTCAGCAGTGGCGCAATTGCACACAGTTTGACAGACTGAGATGAGCACTTAGTGTATGCTTTAAAAATAATATTATCAGATTTAAGTAGAGTGTCAGAGTTGTCAGACTTCTCAATAAAGTGTAATGTGTTTCTCTCTCTCTCTCCGTATACTTCTTTCTGTTTTTATTTGCAGCTGAATGTGGCGGGTATTAGCAAGGCTTTGGTGGTGTATAAAGTTTATCAAACAATGTTTCGCATTGTGAAGGAGTCGGAGACCGTGGATAGCCGACAGCATTGTTTTTTGTTGCAAAGTTCTGGACACGAGCCGCGTTATTTGAGCGTGGAAACCCGCCAAGAGTTGCTGCGCATCGAGAACAGTTGGAATGCCGCAATTGTGACCAGCGTAATCAAATTGGGCGTAAGTACAACAACAACAACAACAACAGCAAAAACAACAAACATACACAACACGCTTTCACATGACCTTCATTAAGTACATGCATACGAGTACTTGCGGCATATTGCCTGCAACTGAAACTGTTTATAATTTCGCATGTTTGTTTGTAATTAGCCAACCAGACAGTTGGTCGCTATGTAAAGTCCGATAAACGTGAACGTGATTTCCAATTACTCGTTAATTTTTAAAACGAAACACTGAAACTGCCTTGAACCAAAAGGTCATGGCTGCTGACCTCAACTTAAATCGATGGAGTATGTAGAAATTTAACAAGTTTCCAATTACCGAAATTATACATATATTAAACTACATATTTCGCAACTAGAAGAACGACAAGAAGTTCAAGTATTCAAGTATTGTTTTGTCAAACCCATTTCAGGTTCAAAGATACATATAAACTTTTTATATCTATAACTTACAGGGTAGAAGGGTATTTATAACATTCATTTTAGTTTTTATGATTCTGGAAAATTTGGTTGCTGTTGGAGAAAAATTGTAGCAGTTAAAATATATAAGAAATGGGTAAAAAGGTCTATCTTCTACGGTTCTTAGTTGCTTTGTCTGACAATCTGGTATATTTTGCAATACTGTATCAATATACAAAATATAGTCTTTGGTATATTTGAAGTATTTTTCAGAATTTCAGTATGTGTATTTTCTTTTAAAAATAAAATTATTATTTTATAGCTCTGTTTTGCTTTTATTTAAAATAGGTAGCTGGTGTCTCAAAGTCGAGCACACTCGACTGTAGCTTTGTCACTTGTCAACTACTGAGATTATAAATAAAATTGCATTACACTACATATTTTGCAATTAGAAAATAAATATTTCTCACGCTTAAGTATTTATTGGTCAAAACCCACTTAAAGTTCAAAGACAAAGTTGCTGTTGAAGCCAATGACGACGACCCAAACGTTGTGGCAATTTATTTAATGTTGCAAGTGTTCCATCCACACATACTCACACACAAGCAGTTTTTCGTAGTTTTTGTAAGCTGAACAAAAAGAAGAAGAAGCCAGAGAGGCAAGCCAATGACCGACATAAACGACGCAACAGAATGAAAGCAATTTTGGCCTGGACAGAATCGATACGAATTTCGTGTGCAATTTCGAACACTTTGAGACAAGCAAAAGAGACTATTGAACCTTTTGTATTAGCTGTTATTTTTGGCCATTAGAGACAGAGCTACAAGTGCCACAAGTATTGATATGGAAAGCATTCGCTTTGTGCTGCTGTTCGGGGCGTATACGTAATATTTTAGAAGTGAGACTCAATCAACGAAGTGTGCACGCTATAAATAAATACAAACTTGCCCAATATCTACCATATACATGCACATATATTTACATATAAGTATATCCTTAATTATATATCTACATATATCCATATCTATATATATCTAGCGCAAGACCTTTGCCGTTTCGCATCATGGCAAAAGCGGTGGCTTGACACTTGACTGGCAGGCGGGATTCTCGCTGACTGAGGGGGCCGACTCCGCTGTGGTCTGGCAGTATAAGTTCTCACAGCTGCGCGGCTCCAGTGACGATGGCAAATCGAAATTGAAGCTACATTTCCAGGACAACGAGACGCGGGCCATTGAGACAAAGGCAAGTGTCAAAAGTTGATAAATTTCTTAATTGCTTTTACTACCCGCCACCATTGATAATACATTCTCGAAATCTACTAAATCGTATCCTTTTTACCCCTCTCGTGTTTCATGTATAGGAATTAGAGTGCCAGGTTCTGCAGAGTTTGCTATTTTGTATGCACGCGTTTCTCACCGCCAAAGTTGCTTCAGTGGATCCGGCATTTTTGAGCTCGATACAGCAGACCTAAGCTATCGATAACATAATTGTCACCATAGCGCTATCGATAATCTGAAAATCAAAAATTAAATATATATTAAGCTTAAAGAAAACTAAACAATTTGTATTTCAAAAATACAATTGAGATCAATATATGTATGTTTAAGATACAAAAGTTTGCAAGTAAGCCAGTTATAGATACTAAGTAATTGCAGTAACAATTAGTTGAATTTGAGTTACATTTGATATATGAAATTATTACAAATATAAAACAAGATGAACAAAAAGAAAACGTAGAACGAATGATATACTTAAAGTGAAATCTCTTGGTGCAACACAGTAAATTTAAGCGTGCTCTAGGCTTCTTTCCTATATTCAAAAGTAAAAATTAGTTAAAAACGTTGTAATTGTAAACAATTGAGTACGAGTACTTAAATATATCTTATATATACGAGTACATACATATATATGACGAACAATTAACAATTAGCTATTAGCAATTATATTAGTAATATTTATACTTATTGTCAAACTTGGGCTTTACACAATTACTAAAAACAAATAACGAAAGCTGCAAAACATCAACTGATTCAACTGATTAATCGAATTGAGTGAAAACTCTAGTTATTTTGGTCAACTAAAAACATTATAAATGGAAATGGAAACCATGTGCATTATAGTGAAAATTTAATTTTCAATTTTAATGAAAATGCAAATGCAAATGAAAATGAAAATGAAAATGCTACTGTTATTATTGTATTATTACTAGATATTTATTCTACAAAACTTTGCGCTTTTTCAATTCAATGCAATTCAACCGAATTAAATCAATTATTTACTCATTTAGTTTTAGGCATTGTCATTCGAAGCGCATACAAAACAAAAACGAAAAAGTTCAAATTACATTAAACATTCTCTCATTAATTTAGACTAATCAAGTTACATTTTAAATGACAAATTTTATCATTGCACACACATTGAAACATTGAAAACAGCCACCGAAATTCGCATTCGCAATTTACATTCATATTTTATTAGATTTTACACCCATATTAAAAGTCAGCCGATAATTTAAGTGATTCTCCATTGTAAATAAACAAACCAACCAACAAAAAAGTAACCAAAACATGAACCCAAAAAAAAAAAAAAAAAGAAACAAAAACAAAAACATGTCATGCGTCAATTCAAACGTGTCTTTCACACTCACACACTCAAACACACACTCACACACACACACACACCCAGAACAATTTGTTGCTTGTATTCATAAGGCATTAGTCATTGAAATAAATGGTTAATTTATTGTACTCAACTTAACTCAGCACAAAATGTACTAAGACAGCCATTAATGCTTAAATATTGTTAGATGTAATCACACAGATTAGTACTAGTTATAGCCACTAGTACATAATCGTATATAATCGGACTTGTACTTGTAGTTGTAGTAATTACAGGTACTTCCTTGCCAGCAGCAACAGTCAACGCAACTCATCAACGCAATCATATCAATAATATCAATTATCAAGCCCACGTACTCACTTATAGATGTACATACATACTCATAGATACATGCATATATGTATATGTATTTGAATATGAACAAGGACAAAGCTAAATGTGACAGAAAATTAATGGATTAAATATATATGTAGTAGCTAATCGTATACACAACAACAAGATACACTAACTCGATTTACTTTGGCTTGCCAGAGATAAAATATCATTGCAATTAATACTGAGATCAATAACAATCTAACAATCCTTATGTGTTAACAAATTGTCCGTTAAATGAGCTTTATCAATCCTGCAATGATATTTTGGAAAAAGACATGCATAAACACAAGCGAGATACTTGCAGAAATAAAAGTTCGAATTGAAAATAATCACTAATAATTTAATTTGTTTTAACTTCGTTTGCGAACTTCTGTGACTACCCTCGCTTGCTTAATTTCAGACAAACATACATATACACATACAATATTGAATATTTATGTAGACTGCAAATTTACACGAATACAAAAACCAGCGAATAAACCTTGCAAAAACAAAAACAAAACTCTAAAGAAGCACCACATAGCAACAATGTATAAATACGAAATAAATATTACGAGTATTACAAAAGAATATAGAAAAAATACCAACTACATATTTACAGAATATACTACAGTATACCAACAGACAACAGACACAAAACAAACAAAGCTATATATATACTATATGATAAATATACTTATATAATAATTCAATAGAGCTCTTGAAACTATTTAAAGGATTTTACGATGTATTCAAGAATTAATTCTCATATACAGATCAGATACTGTATTAATAGATTTTGAAATACTTCAGAACGATTTAAAGTTTCGTATGCAAAAGTCACAGACTGCAGTTAAATTAAGAAGATCCATAAACGATCCTGTAGGCTTTTGTATTTAACCTCTCAATCAAGGCACCTTAACACAGACCAAAATACGTAAATGCACCACAAATATTACCAAATATAACCAAAGGCAGTAATAATAATGCAAAATACTATTTTTAAATAAATAATACAAAGTTAAGCCCCCTTGCAGATTATGTCCAAATAATTCTCGAATATTCACTATTCTATTCTCCAATTTTATTACAACATCTCTCCACATTCTTCTTCAATGATATCTGCAGGGGTTTGAAGCCCAAACCTTACACCAAATACCAAAGTTTAACTGTGCATACCAAATAACTAAGTACATTGAATTTATTGTAATGTGTGTGTATATCATATAAGACAGAACAGCAAATCAAACATAATGCTGATCTATTCATTGCTTGTATACCACTAAAAATAACAAAACGAAAGATCAAGCTATCGGCTTTATATCTATCAATGTATCTTTAGCTGCGCATTGTTAACGCAATTAATATAACAATAAAACAAGGAATCAAACACATCAGATTCATGTGCATCTAACATACGATAAGCTTTAAGAATGTACACTCATATAGCATATACTTAATCCTATGTTACATAAATGTCACACCATCACATTACCTAAGTTAATACTTACGATTCTTTTGCAGTTTTATAATTACCCGAATATTATTATATAAATGAATGTATTCTTTTCGATAATTGCGAAAATCAATATCCAATATTATGAATAAACCAAATAATGCCCCAAAAAATTCGACTTTAATTAATTTAGATACTATCAGTGGAACAGCTTGGAGGATATTTTAATACCTTCTATGCAATATTTTAAATTTTAAATTAATTTGAACAAGCTGCAGTCGAGTGTGGCCAACTATGAGATACCGGCTACCCATTTTCAATCATAACATTCAGTATTATTCTTAAAATATACCAAATTTATGCAACGAAAAAACTTAAATATACCAAAGACAATATTTTGTACATCAAAGGATATATTATTATTTCTATGGTGTAGGTATCGCATTGAAGTAATAATATATACTTTGGTATATTTTAGTATTTTTTCTACAGCCTCGAAGTAATAATATATAGATATATCAAATATGACCATTGGTATATTTTGGTATTTTTCGGTATATTAATGTACAACTTGTTTTGGGTAATAGAAAATAAAATCAAGACTTCTGTGGAATATTAAATTTAAAACTAATTTTTTCTACAGATTCGAATTTTTTTTTAGAATACCTTGAAATCCTATCCTCCGTTGAAGTATTTTTAATTTTCAATTCATTTCTTTTCTTCTTCAAAGCCCCCCTTCCCTGCTTCAATTAAATAGACATTCATTTAGTAATACCAACTAAAAATATTGAAGTGATTTATTTAAACATAAAAAACAGTTGAGTATAAATAATTTAAATATGATTTTTTGTTCATCACATTGCATTTTCACATGGCTGCGTGAAAATGCATTGAAAATCACTTTTGTAAACAATATAATGATTGATAATAATTATGATTTAAATAACATTGCAGCAAAATCGATGGCTGGCAACTTTGCTGTGCTCACTTAACGATAACACCTATAACTTAATATACATTTTGTTTTTTTGAAGCAACAATTGATTGATTAAATGAATCATGCGACTTGGCAAACTCTTTTTATGGCTGTGTAAAAAAGAATTTGCCAAAAGTCGGTAACTACTTCTATGGCAGGGATAATGATAACATTAGCTCAATTTGTATTTGGGTTATTAGCCTTATATACATAACACATTTCTGGTTAAAGCTTCCGCTACGCTGACACTATATAATAAAGCTATGTACGTATGTATGTGTAGGTGTATGTACATATACAAACTCATGCAGACCTCGAAGCAAGGATCTCGAGAGTTACCTTAAATTCCATTTTGCATATGCTCAATGTTGGCTTCGTACCAATTACAAATTGTTGCTTAAATATGTTATTTCTGTATTATCTACACAGCGTTTTCAATAATTCTACATACTTCCATCTTGTATGTAAACGTTAATAATATTTGTAATTATATTTTTTGGGGTATAAACTCGAATCATATATTATTATAAGTTATGTATTTATGTATGTGTATTTTGGCATTATGAAACTACTGGCTAGTCTTAACTGTAAACTTATGGTTTTCAGCTACAACATTTGATTTATATTTTGGCATCGAAACCTAAGTGTAAGTACGTTGTATGCGAAATTTGCATTAGTTTAGCTAGATCCGAATGTGTCGTAAGTGCTAAGCTAAAACTGATAACTGATAACTCAATGTTAATGTTAAACCCTCACTCAAGTTGAAGTTGAAGTTGTTGGTAAATTTCCCACCACTCAAACCTATACGTAATAGATCTGAAAACGTGCAATCGGTCGAACTCAAACATCGGCCGCCTCATTCGCCTCAGCATCCGCCAGACGCACCAATGTCACCGTCACCTCGGTGGTCACGCCATTCACGGCCAGCTGCTGATCTCGCCACGGGGTTGTGAGCGTCCTTAAACGCTGCCTCAGGCTGCCGGGTGTCACAATCAGCTTGTAAATGGCCACAGCGGGTATCATGATGACCGAGGAGCCAGCTATGCTCCAGCCCAAGGCATTTGCCCAGTCGGGATACACGTAATCCGCATACGTCAACGGCTCATAGCCGAGCAGCCCATAAACAGTGATGAAGAGCAGAAAAATGGGAGCCACAAATCGCCAGCAAACCTGCCAATATCTGCCCGGTGGAAAGCCAATCATATCGCGAATATCATCGCTGAAACGCTTCGTGCCATAGATCCACGACACGGCAATGGCCTCGAAGAACACGGCGACCAATATGGAGTAGCCGGCGGCATAGCGATCTAGCAGATGGAAGAAGTAAAAGCCACCTTGAGTGCAGCTGGCGAGGCCAACCACGAAGTACAAGGAGAACAGCCCAGCGACAAAGAGTTCGCGGTTCTTGCGTATCTTGGGAAACTCATCACTCAACGCTGTGATAATGGCCTCTGAGCCGCCAAACTGGGAGGTAAAAAAAAGGAATTATACACATTCATTGACAGTCAATCTCTAAGCTTACCGAGCTGTCCAATCCCAGTGTAAGCAGCATCATAAAGAAGATTAGCGCCCAGAAGATGCTGCCCGGCATAGTGGCAATTGCAGCTGGATACACAACAAAGACCAAGCCAGGTCCTTCCGTGGCCACATCCTCAATCCGCACTCCAGATGTGTGTGCCATGTAGCCCAGCACCGAGAATATCACAAAGCCAGCCACAAAACTCGTGGCCGAGTTGATGAAACTGGTAAGCAGCGCATCTCTGCAAAGCCAAATCAATTAGCATACTCTTCCGGAAAATATATAAATAATGTTAAGTACTTGTAGACATTGTTGTGATATTTATTATACGACGCGTAGGCCAGCAGGACGCCAAAGCCTGGACCCAAGGAGAAGAACACCTGTGTGGCTGCATCGACCCACACTTCCGCCTTGTAGATGGCATCGAAATTGGGACTCAAATAATACTGTATGCCCATCGCCGAGCCGGGCAGTGTAATGCCGCGTATGAGTAATATCAGCAGCACGGCATATGGGAAGAGGGCGGTGAACCAAACCACTTTGCCCGAGGTGCTAATGCCCTTCCACAGCGAGAAGTAGCATATCAGATAGACCATGAGCAGGCACAACGCCATGTCCCAGCGTATGTGACCCAGATCGTGCAGTCCCTCGCTCTGATTCAGCTCAAGTATATAGCGACTGTGAATGATAGATTCGAGTATGATTGAGTACATCCGTAGATATGTGTGTTTGTCTCTCTGACTGTTTGCCACTCACTTGAAGTATTCGGAGGCAGCCGATTGAAATCGCTCGACGGGCACAGCGGGCGCAATGCTGGCGAATGTTACATTCGCATACGTCTCGTTGGCCAGAAACAAACTCTGATTGCTGAACGCATAGAAATCACTCAGATTGCCAACCACTGGACGCGTGTTTTGACCCTCAAACTAAGCACAAATTATTCACAATTTGTATATGGATAATGGTTTATTTGTATTTACCGGTTTGCAGTTGGGCGTATTCCAAGGATTGTTGCACGACGTCCAGGGCAACACATTGGTGAAGGAGGCAAAGAAGAAACGCAGCGACCACGCAATGATCACATTGTAATAAAAGTCCACATAGAAAGCTATCAGCACTACAGCATAGCCAATGCCTGCAACATAGAAAGAGACTCTACTACAGTGAAAACTCGTGTAGCAAACAAATACATTAGCCGAAAGTTCCGTTTAGCGGAATCTTCTTCTGACAATCTGATTTATTTTGTACTATATGTTATATTTAAAATGTAGTACTATATTAATATTCCAATTACAGCCTTCGATGTGTTTTAGTAATTTTGTGATATATTTTTGGTATATTTGTAGAATATTGTGGTATTAACAATGGGTAACAGGCATCTCGCAGTAAAGGAAACTCGACTGTAGCTTTCTAATTTGTTATTTTTTTATTTTATTATTAAAAGTTTAAGATTACAGCTATTGCTGCTTGACTTACCCTTAAAGAGCGGCACTAAGCGACCCCAACAGGTGATGGCACCCTTACGATTGTGCTGACCCAGCGCCAGCTCCATATAGAATAGAGGTATGCCGCCCACCACCAACATAATGCAGTAGGGCACAAGAAAAGCGCCTGTAAAGTCACCAAGAATAATGTAAAATTAAAATAAAATTATTATTTCACACCTGTATCGAACAACTTATAATCTTTAAACTCTAATTTCTATGCTTTTCCTATACTGGATTGCATTGACACTCCCAATAACAAATTTTTGATATTCCTACCATCGATTTTTAATTGCAGCATTATTAGTTTAAATTCAAAAGAAAATGTGATGCACATCGAAGATATGAATCTCTTATTAGTTTTAACATATGAATTCTCGAAGAATATTTAAATGAAAATTATGATTTCGAATCAGTTTAAAAGTAACAGAGTCTAATCATTAAACAATAATTGCAAGGTTAAATATTGTTAATATTATATAGCTAAATATTTTAATTGTGTGTCACATACAGAATACATTTTACTGACGATTTGGTTGACTTTCATTTTGAATTATTGCATTTAAAGATAAATGTTCTTTCTATATATCAAACATACTTATTCATTTTATTGTATTAAATTCTTTCTTATATTATTTCTTTTATTTTTAAAAAGCTTCTATAGGATCGTAGGAAAATGCAAATATTAAAATAAAAGTCAATTTTTTGGAATCTTTAAAATTATAATATTGCAGATAGTCAAATTTTTCTATTATGACTTTAATTTGGAATAGCTTTTTATTATTCAAATTCAGCAAATCTTATATTAAATTGTTATATTAACACATCCTTTAGAAAAACTACAGGTTTAAGATGAGGCACAAAAAAGACTCCTAAGAAGTGGCGCAGTTAAAAAAAAATATTTAAATATAGAATGTATTGTTCCGAGCATGACACTCAAAAGTAATTGCTTGTAAGTAATTAGACTGTAAATGATAGAACGCCGGTTTATACTGAAGATGCTGGCCTATAATTGTTAATGTTTTGTTTTAATTTGTTCTGTATAATGAATATGCCTATCTTGGCATTGATTTTTGCATTAACTCATTCGATTGAAACTCCACATATTCACATTTTTGAGGTAATATAAATGATTATCAGAGTCACTATAGTGTCAAGGCTATCTGGAAGCTGTTCTATCAATGTAGCTAACATGAATGTCGTTCCCAAAGTGCAAGCAATTTGCTTGAATTAAGCCAACTTCCATTGGGCAGTTATGATTAAAGCGCAATCAACTTTTTCTAATACTTATTTTACGACACCCGATTATGAATAACAATATGCGACAGAGGTGTGTGTGAATGTGTGTGTGATTGACCCGTGTCAAGCTCTATGGTTGGCACCCACACACACACACACACACACACACACTTCGACACACACAGAGATACACACAAAATCAAATTGTTTCACAAGTGCCACTCTAAGGACATTTTAAAAACATTAACAGCATCCAGGCTGGGCTGGCATTGGGATATAGAAGAGAACAAGGCACGGACCTCCTCGACTGTCTCGTGCAGTTGCCGTTGTCCCTTGGCGTGGTCGGTTGGCTTTTGCCACCCCGCCATACCCCTTCCCCTCTCTCCCCTTGGTCTTCTCCCTTTTTTGCCTCAGCCCTGCCTGGTGAGCTCTGCCCTGGCAATTGCTAAAGTGCCATCGATACTTTGTTGAGTGACAGCGGGGCGTTTTATGATTTGATTATGTCTATTAGCAGGCAAAGTGGGCGACAAAGTCGTCGACGGCTACAACACAGAGACACAACCAGCCATTATACTCATATACACACTTCCTCACACTCCCACACACACACACACTTACTGGTAAAAAAGGCGCTTGAACATAACGCTGTCAATTATGTAGAAAATGTAAAACACAACCTAAAATAAATACCATGCCCAGATAAGGATCTTAAAATCAAATGCAGCTCTGCTGTTGAAGCTGTAATTTCCGCTACTTTACATAGCATTTCCGGTATTCCATTTCCATTTCCATTTTTTTTTTTTTTTTTTTGGTGTGAAAGATTGAATATTGATAACATGATTGAATAGTCACTTTAAGCCTCTAACTTCAGCACTTGACATTATTTTTGAACTAGTTCATTAAATAGATAAATACATTTAAGCTTTAACTTTTAGATAAATTCATAGGTAGATTTTAATTAGATTATTTTCCACAAAAATATTATGGCTTATTTGTTCACATTTGAGTTTGATTTTCATATACTACCAAAGTGTGAGTTAAAATAATTAGAGAAGCAAATTAAATAATGTATCTTAGACCTGGGCTATAAATATGTATGAGATGAATGCCAATAATAGGTTTCTTAAAATAGCAAAATTCACTTGAAGGAGTAAACTTTCAATTTGCATTAGCTTAAATACTTCATTATAAACAAATGAAATAAATAACCTTAAATAACTTGTTGAAAGTTGAAAGAACTTTACATTAAAAATCCTTCAAATTCGCATAGATAAAACTTTAAATATAATATCAAGATGCTACTTGAAATTGTAGAAATCATGTGAAATTTCTTCAGTTTATTTTTGAAATGTTATCAAATGTCATGAATATAAAATCTGAATCGTTAAAAGGTTAAAAGTGAAGAAATTTACATTAGTTAAGCGGACGAGAATTAAAATTTAATTAAAGTCAACATAAATATTGCTTTTAAAACCAATAATGAAATTGTGCTTCTTTATCAATATTGAGAATAATTAAAAATATTTTGAAGAAGTGTGATTCTTTTCTATTATTGAAATAGTACGACACAATAAATATTTAGTAAAATATTCTGAAATCGTAAACATCAACAAAGTTGAATTGTACTCTGCTGACTTGTCATTTCTTGAACTAGTTTTTTTTAACCATTTAATAAGCTGCATTTATTTAAAGAACTGTGTCAAGGTGCTCACGAGTGCAATTGCTTGGGAAAGCAGCTAATGTTGAGGTATTTCACCAGTTGCTCCGCCAAGCAGGACGAGGGAAAAATTAAATGCCCACTAAGCTGATGGCATTAAAAGCTAATAATCGCAACCTGTAGGTAGCGCAACGTTGTGGCTCGGCTTAAGCCTGGCAACGTAAAAGATGGGGAGAAGAGAAGTGTGCAGAAAGATGAAAATAATATCATAAAATATAATAAAAATGAATACTAAGCTGTCACTGATTGAGTGCAATGGAGCGTATAAAATAACAATTTATTTTTTAAGAGCTGAGAGCGAGCAGCAACAATATATACTATATGAGTATGTAAGTATGAAATTGTCATAAAACTATAAAGGAAAAAGGCAACCAGCCAGCTGGCACACACACACACACACACACACACACACACACACATGAATGAAAACTCATTTCAACGCCTAAGTGCCGCCGTCAAAAACGTGTGCGGCACATGAATTTGCCACAATGCGTAGCATACGTTCTAAGAAGTGGAAATATGTCTTTATTTTGATGTGTATGTATGTGATATGTATGTATGTATGTACATACATCAAGCAAGTAACAATAAAAGCCTAGAAAAGCGTGTCCTGCACACACACACACACACACACACACACACACACACACACACACACACACACACACACACACACACACACACACACACACACACACACACACACACACACACACACACACACACACTCACACACACACCCTTCTGGCGATGCTTAGTCACTTCGCGCTGTCAGATTGTGGCAAGGAAATGGTGTGGCAAAAGGAGTAAGTGGGGGAGGCAAATGCGATTATGACTGCCAGATTTAGTTGTCATACAAAAGCACTTAACTTTGAAATTGTTTTGAATGATGGCGTTGCGAAACGAAGATCACAAGTCCTAAGCATATTCTCGCATGAACTTATTTCTTTCTTTGGAGTCGCACGTCTGGACTCTGGGTAATTTCGTATAGGAAGTACGCACTTACGTCCCCCTTCCCCACTCTCCCCGCACTCATCCATTCACTGCCCAGTTAATGGCAGGCACTTCGCACGCATTTTCACATAGCACTTGTCAAAGTGTTAACAAGGCCAAGTCACTTGTTCTCTTCGTTGTTGCGGTGGTTGAGGAGTTCCTGGTGGCGCTCAATGATGTGTAAAGCCTTATAAATGATTTTTGTGCCATTGTTCATGCGACTGTGTCCCTAATTGGCCACCCAAGCCAAGCCAAGCCAAGCCAAAACTTAAGCATAAGCATACGAAATATGTATAGACACTTAAGATGAAGAGAGAGATTTTCTTACCACCGCCATTTTTGTAGCACAAATAGGGAAATCTCCAGACGTTTGCTAAATCGACGGCGAATCCAATAACCGATAATAAAAAATCCACCTTGCCGCTCCATGTTTCACGCTGATCGTTGATGCTTGTGTTATCGTTGTCGTGTGGCGTGGACGTCTTTGCTATTTGTCCGGTCGGTGACATCGCCGTTGCGACGATGTCCGTATCCTTGGCCAAAACGTCGTCGTCGTCGTCGTTTTAGTTGCCAACTCCGTCCGTCGCACGCCAATCCACACACTGCAAAATCACAAGAAACAGATACACGATTACATTGAAAATTTAATTGCAATTACTGCAACTCTCTCACACACTCTCTCTCTCTCTCTGTCTCTCACTTTTGGCTAACACTCATTTAATTCTGCATGTTTGTGGCAGACGACAATTTCGATATATGCTGCTGCTGCTTGAGTGTTTAAGCCGACACTTGATGCTCAATTGAGCCGGGTGAAGTGTGCGAGAGGAGTGTGTGTAGCAAGCAGGTGAGATTTTGTGTGAAAGTGAAATGTCCATACACACTTGAAATCTGTTTGGCCACGACATGTGCTCTCTAGCCCTTCGAGTGCTCGAGTGTTCGCATATTACGCATACGACGTGTGGCGGCCGCACACACAAACACTTGACAATTATAGCACATAAATGCCAAACCGTATGTATGTTAACTTTCCTTTCATTGTTCTCAATCGTGTAAAACTCGACAAAATACATAACATGTATACATTTTTTTCATTTTCATTTTTTCATTTTGTCACAAACGATTCGCATAATTAATTGTCCCACTTAAATGCGCGCATTGACTTAATTCAAGCTGAGAGCTCTACTCAATTAAACCCAATCCAGACTGAAGATTCAATTAAATAATTTAAAGAGCTCAAAGCTCAGTGTTTTACGGTGAAGACAGCGTTTTAGTTCGTCTCACAGAACACTAGATTATAAATAGATTCGCTTTTATTAATTTTTGTTGCGTTATTAAAACGCGTTTTGGAAACAGCAATTATTTTCACGAATAAAGTGCTAAGATTTATTCTTATCTAACGTAAGGAGCAAAGGTGAAAATTCTTCTATGGTCCAATTTAAATTTATTTTTCAGTTTCGAAATCATTCGGAGCTTTTCTTGCAAAAGAGTAATTTCGTTTGGATTGTAGTTTAAATAAAAATTAGGTATTATCATTAAGGGAAAACTCGAAATGTTTTCCGTATATGAATTAAACAAAGTATGAAACATGTATTCTGTGATTGTACAGCAGATATACATGTTACCTGATTTAATAAGCTTATAAATTTAAAACTTTAAAATACATTCTCTGTAATCTTAGTGAAAGCATTTGATCAAGCGATTTCTAATTACTTAAGATGAAGAAATATGTATAATTTATGATTTTTATTAGGCAGTGTCACATCGTAAAAAGTTCAGAGCTTTTGATATATGTAATTAGAAACGTTATCGATTAAAGATATAATAGTAAATAAATTCTAAAGATTTTAGATTGTAAAATAAACGAGCATTTTCTCCAATAATTTTTATAATTTTATTAATTGAAATTTTCAATATATGTATGTATTAAGAACTATAGTAAAGGTATCGAAAAACTTAAAAAAATAAAAAAATCATATTCACAAAAAAAATAAGTCACAAATTAAACTAAAACTTCGTGTATGAACTTTGTTAAAAATATTTTTTTGGCACTTTCATTATAATTGTATCCGCAGAAAAGATATAGAAGCACATATAAATTAAACACAAAACAAATTAAAAGATATAAAACCAATTTTTTATTTACATTATTTTGTATACTATATTAATTAAAATAAGCAATATTGTGATAACTAAGGTAAAATTAACGCAAAAAATATAAAAATATATTTTATACATAAAATAAAGAAGTAAACCAGTAATTAAATCATAATGTTGTTTATAAATTTTGATAACCTTATTATTTTAAACTTTTAATATAATAACTATGGTACAGATTTAAAAAAATATTTGCCATTTGAAGCATTCTTACCTATTCTTCTCAATGCTCAAATCAATCACTTTTCCCAATCCATTTTACAGATGTCTCAAATTCACAAAATAAATAATTGCAGAAAGGGTTATTTGCGAAATGTTTTAAAAACGACGGCAGGCCAGTTCTTATCACTTATCACTTGAATTGGCAGCTGCAAATACAAGAACACATACTCTCACTGACCGTGGCACATCGACTAGCTGGACAACAACTATAACTACTGAATATTGGGCAACACCAAAACAATTCAGTTGTTGCGCTAACGGTAACATTCAAACGTATGCAAGCAAGTTTGACTTTGTCGCTCGCTTTTATAGCCCGCGACAAGTGGTTGGCTGCACCTGCACCCTCCCAGCCTCTGCATACACTCACACACACACACACACATACACACTAAAACAACATGAACAACTCTAAAACTCTGTGTATATGTGTGTCAAACGCAGCAACTGTTGAAGTTGAACGTCGCATGCGCCAAGGAAACGTCGTCCAAACGGAAGTGACCAATTAGAGTTGCCTTTGTGCGTATGTACGCAAGTGTATAAACGAATGTACATACATACATACATACAAAGCACATACATATTTACCAGCGTGAGCTTTGCGTGCTTTAACAGCCTCCGATGCTGAGCTTTTTGCTTAACAGCGCTCTGTTAAGCGGCGCTGTTAATCTTCTGCACTGCGCTTCAAGTGAAACAAATTGAATGAATAACTTGACATCTAAATATATCATTTATTAATACAAACGTAAACCTATAAAATAATTCATAAATTTTAATTAAAAACCTAAACATCACCCCTAAGTATATTTATATTTTCATTCTCATGTCAGCTCATGTCTCTCCACACAACTAATAAAAATATTTCGCATCTAAATATTGACTAAACACAAACATATGTTCAATAAATATGTATTTGCTCTATGTGTAACACTTTTATAGACGATTATAGCAAAGTTTTGCAAGATCATCGAATACATACGTTGTTGCGGCAAGAGCACAACTATTATTTATGCCATCGTTCTCTCCTTGCTCTCTCGGGCTCTCTCTGCCGCGGAAAAGTTTCGAAAAAACTTTAAAATATTTCGAAAAAAATCTCGCACACGTCGAAATGAAATGAAAACAGCGTAAACAAAATGTCTTTTTTTAAACATTTTCAATACATTTCGCCTGGCCAGCGACAAATCCGCGAGAGTCGAGAGCAGTTGGCAACGGGTTTTCATCGAATGCGGCCACGGATAATGCAGAACTAAGAAATAAACGCATTGTGCAAAACAGTGCAACGCTCTTTAAAAAAAATAAATTAATCTAAAAAAAAACAAGTGTTGAGAAAGTGAAACAAATCAAAATCAATGTGATCGGGAAATTGTAATTGCAGCTGATTTAAATGAATTAATTTAAAAGTTGTTCGAAATAAATAACAGACATTTTTTTGCTGAGCATATTGAAATGTCAGTGAAATAGATTTTTGATTCTGTTCGTTTATGTTTTTATATAAGAGGCAAGAAGCATTATTTTTAATTTCGCTGTGGATAATATGCAAAAGTGTAGGCAAGAAATACACAAAACACAAAACAACAACAAATAGCAAAAGAAAAGAAATTGAAAAGATTTGAGGCGAATTTCACAAAAGCAAAAACCTAGGCAAAAACACAGTCTGAACTAAACAAAATACTATTCGCATTTTTGCTAGATTTACATGTGTTTGTGAGTGTATTAGTGTGTGTATCTGTGTGCTTTTAAGTGCTAGTGTGAGTGTGAGTGTGAGTGTGCAGACAGCTAGACCGTTCAATTAAATATTTGTTTGACAACAACAAACAGAGCTAAACTAAATATATTTGCACAACATTGAACTTAAGCCGATTGGCACTTAATAGCAATTGTATTTTTGGGATGCCGACAGCTAAAAACAAAATTACGCATTGCACAAAACAACAACAACAACAACAAAAGCAAGAAAAGGACTACATAAAATTGCAATAATTTATTTAGCGCATTTGCCGCCCATTTTCCAGGAAGTGAGCCAACAATGAAAACACATTTTTCTGCCAGCCAACACCAAAGCTGCGAAGATATTTATCTTATAATTTTTTTAACCTGCCTGCTACACACACAAACGCATGTAAAAGCAGGCCCACAAAAGATACATATGTATCTGAGAGGCATACGAGTGCATATTCGCATACGTATGTAAATATGTATATGTATGATGATTGCCTTTGTGCAGCAAACAGAGCCGCTATAAATATTTACAACGCGCTGCGGCGTTGTTGCCGTTTCTTGTTTAAAATACGGAAAACAAAAATACACTCTTAATCGCAATTCGCTTTTCTATTCTACTTTTCTTTAGTGGTTTGAAAGCAAATACATACTTGTATCTGATGTGATTTGAACTGATTGAAATACACACTCCTAAGAAAGCATTCGAACATAATAAAATTCGCATAAATTTTGAACACACATGTAATACGCCAAAATGTCGAAGAAACCACGAGGGCATATACACAAAATTCGTGAATTCGAATTGGAAAAGGTAATTTCTGAAATGTTTACACCGCGTTTTTGTATATTAAACATACATAAGAAAACAAAAACAACAACATTTCCATTGTAAGTCAATAAAACTCAAATCAATATATTGCACATGTCTCTCAGAATCGAGAGACTAACTGATCGACCTCCCGCACAGCTCTGGATTCGTCATAATAAATGTGAATTTGGCGAATTTCGCATTTTCGCATTTTCACTTAACAATAGAAGACTACCAAGAAAATATTTAATGACTGAAATTATTTACATGCAACGTCTGGAAATTTAGAACGAAGCTATTAAAATTACTTTCCACATATGCATCATTTCAGAAGAAAACACTTTAGTCTAGAAGAGAATCTTAGACTGTAGAAAATTACTAATAATTCTATATTACCATTGATTTTATTATTGAGAATTTTTCGAAACCTGAAAAGGGATTTCCGTTATATACAAAATTATTTTTACCACGAAGTGGATTTAAGGCACTTGAACAAAACGTGGCATAGACATGATCCTCATATTTTATCTCGAAGATCAAAAAGTTTTTCATTCAGACATGGATTTGTAGATTTTTTTCTTATCCTGATCAAATGCAGACACACGCTTCGGTGCGTTGCAAAATGTATGACATATTTTTGATACCCTTTTGCGAAGAGTATTTCAAATGATTCCATGTTAATTAGCAAAATTTCTGCTTTCTCTTTCGTTACGGATATCATAATTTCATATGAGAAAAATACGTAAAATCTTTTGCATAAAATGGAAAAATACAAATATGTATTTATAAAATCAAATACTATTGTATAAAATTTCCGTAGATAAAAGAGATTATTAAAATAATCTACGAAATTGAATTTAAATCTTATTCGAAACAAACAGGTGTATACCTCAGATTTATTGTAAAAACATTTCGAGGGTATATACACTTCGTTCATATTCGTAATCTAAAATCATTCCGTTTGGCACTGAGCCAACATTCTCTTCGCTGAGCTAATAGTTAACGCTACCCTAAAATGAAAAAAGAAAGACAGCAAAAAAAAACTCATTTTATTGGGCAGCAAACAGCGACTGGGCATTATATCAAAAATAGAGTAAATTTAATATTTCTGACTGGGGGTGAACATATATATTGGGTAATTATTAAACTGTTCACAGCATTTCATGGCAGCCACCATCAATCAGCTTGCGGTATTAATGCATGCCATCTAATTGAATTGTTCTCTGATCTCAGATACAACTGGTGGATGAGTTTGATATCATACAAATTGTTGGCGAAGGATGGTTCGGAAAGATTTTGTTGGTTGAACATCGGGGATCTCAAACCGAAATGGTTCTGAAAGCGGTTCCTAAGCCATATGTGACATTACGTGACTTCTATCGCGAATTTCACTATGGACTGCATCTGGGCGTGCATCGGCACATCGTAACCACATACGATGTGGCCTTTGAGACGGCGGGATTTTATGTATTCACCCAGGAATATGCACCACTGGGTAAGTGGCGATCCCCACTCATAAAGTATCTTTAATAATAATTTATCCACCAGGTGATCTTACGTCAAATGTAACCGAAACGGGCGTTGGAGAAGTGTACAGCAAACGTGTGGCTAAACAGTTGGCATCCGCCATAGATTACATGCATTCAAAGTGAGTTTCAATGGTATATTATAATGATTAACGAAAATGTAACTTCTGTTCATGCATAGAGACATTGTGCATCGCGATATCAAGCTAGATAATGTGCTCATATATCGCTCAGACTTTCAACGCATCAAACTGTGCGATTTTGGCGAATCCTTTCAAACTGGTACCTTAGTGGAACGGCGCAATGAATGGTTGCCCTACAGTCCACCAGAAGTATTAGAAGTCAAGCCCGAAGGCACCTACAAGTAAGTCCCTGAAATCGAACTATAACTGTCAGATACATTTGTATCTTTTGTGGTTTCCAGAGCCGATCCCAGTCACGATGTTTGGCAGTTTGGCATCGTCATATTTGTCTGCCTTACAGGTTGTCTGCCTTGGCAGAAAGCTTGCTCCGAGGATCCTCGCTATATGCGATATATGGTCTGGCAAGGCAGCATAATGATGATGCCTCTACGACGCACACCAAAACTATTCAAGGTAATATGAGAAATGAATAGAATAAATAATAAATAGAATAAATATAATAAATGTTTATAATTAAATTAATAGCTAGGGAATAATATGTATTTCAATATATATTTTATATTTTAAAGTTCCCTTCTAATATTACCTAAACTATTTAATTTCTGTATTACCATTTATAAATAATTTAAAACTTCTATTTAAATGCTAACAAATAAATACAAATTATATTTTTTAAATGTAAAATCTGTTTATTTTTTGCAGCTATTAACTTCACGTGCTCAGCGCATGTTTAAGCGTTTTCTGGAACCTAGAAGCGGCAACAGGCCAAAGAGTCTGGGCGACTTGACCAAGTTCATGGACGATCGCTGGCTGGCTAAGACGGCAGAGAAGGAAATGGCTGAATATGAGACAGACGAACTATGCCCTTCCATGTATTCCTTTCACAGCAGCCCCGACGAGAAGAATCGCCTGCTTTACACACTGGCCGACTGTGGCATCGAGACAAATGTCGATCGTCAGCTCAAGAAGAATCGCATAAAAGACTGGATTGAATCGTCCATCATCACAGAGGAGGATGAGGTGGGTATCTCACCAAAGAATTGTATACATTTTTTATTTAATTTGTTGCGTCCTTCTGCTTGACAGGAAGAGAACGAGGAGACAAACTCGGCATCGCCAACATCGTCTGTCTCACGTGAACCGATGCCCGGCCACATCTCCTCCATACGCCAGCCACAGCAGCCGGAGAAATCCAAAGAGATCAAGAGCACACTGAAAGATGCCACACAGAAGCACTTCGATCCACGCACTGGAGCACTGCAGCAGGGACCAAGTGAGATGGGCATGGCCATGCACACATCCAAGTCGATGAGTTTGGCATCGTCGTCGACGCTCAACAATGCAGACAGTTTGCTAACGCTGGGCTCCAGGCAGGATATGCTGGCCAGCAATCTGACCATTTATAATTCTATGGAAATGGAGCTGAACCGCTTAGGTAAGGCTCAGCCACTGCTGCAAGTGGAGGGCTATTTAAATCAATCACAGAGCAACAACCAACTACTAACTGCACTCGATGTGCCGCACGACGCCCGCTCCTCCACTCCTGCCGCTAAGAACTCCATCGGCGTTGGCACACGGGGTGCCACCAAGAGTATTCTGCACCGCTCCAAGTCCGACTCACTGCAGGGGGCCATGTACAACAGCATGCCGGCCATTGATAATGTCAACTCCTTTACCGCTTTTAACACCAATATTAACCAGCAGAGTCTGCAACCATTGCTGTTGCAACAGAGCAACAGTAATGCACCCAATGGCAGTGCCTACTTCAGCAGTGGTAATAACAATCGAACTAATCAAAGTAAAACGGTGACTTTTATGGGCTTAACTAATGCCTTCCAATCGCTTGCTCAACTCCCAGTGCTGTCTAATCCAGTCCAGGCACCTGCTGTGCCATCTGCCGTCCACTCGAATTATTTTAATCGCTCCCACAATGATTCTCAAGTCAAAGACAGCGCGTATGGATCAGCTGATGTGAACGATACGATGACCACACACCATCCGCAACATCCACATAGCAATGCCCGGCAAATGGTTTACAATGGAGGAGGAGGTGGAGCACGCGAATCGAATTTGAAGGATACGGCTTACGACCGAGTCGTCGTCACTAACAGCGCGCGAAAGCGCAGATAGCTTGTGCAACATCACATCCACGCTATGCTACACAATACTATTTGCAAGTTCCAATAAAAATTAAACGTAAATTTGTGAAAAACACTTCTTCTGTTTGTCGTTTTCAATTGAAAGGCATCATTACGTTCTTAAAAAATTACGTTTCCATTTATTATGCGTAAAAATCCAAAAACAAGCCAGAGCCGGAGACAACTCTGTTGCAGACAATGCCGCTTACTTGAGGGGAATAAAACGTGAGCTGTGGGTGGCACCAATACCGGGCCTACCGTGCTTGACGGGTTTGTAGGTCAACGCGAATTCGCCCAAGTAGTGGCCAATCATTTCAGGTTTAACTTCAACCTGTCGAAAGAAAAACAAACAACTTTAGTCTATGACACCACCACACTTCAATTCTTTGATTAGCTTACCTGGCCGAAGTCCTTGCCATTGTAAACGCCAATGATGGAGCCGGTCATCTCGGGAACGATGATCATGTTCCTCAGATGAGTCTTCACAATCTCGGGCTTCTCATTTGGTGGAGCCTCCTTCTTGGCCTTGCGGAGCTTCTTGATCAGAGCCATCGGCTTGCGCTTCAGGCCGCGGGAGAAACGCCTGCGGGCACGGCTGTGCATCAGCTCAACCAGCTGGTTGCTGAGGGACGCAAAGGCAAACAATGAGGTTAGTTTAGGACGCTCTCGGCTGAAGTCGCTTAAAAACTAAACTACTTACTTGGGCATATCCAACAGCTGATCCAAGTCCACACCACGGTAGGTGAACTTCTTGAAGGTACGCTTCTTCTTAAGAGTTTCATCAACTTGCTGTTTGTGCAAAAAAAAATAAACGGTATTGATTAGCACAAACTGTGTACACTTTTTAACTCAATACAACACATAAAACTCTAAAATAACATTGGCATTCATGCGCAGAATAATCCATATTGAAAATATGTTGAAATTAAAGTAATTCTGCCCACAGATGCTTAATATTTTTTTAGATTTTTATATTAAAATTACATCGGCCATCTTGACGTTTGCAGTCTACGGAACGGAAAGAAACAAGCACCGCAGCCTTGCCACCGGGCACAAAAATTTGTGCTGCCACCTAGTGAAATTTAAATTGTATTGCTGGTCACACTGTCTAAAACTAGAAACATGTTGCATGTTGCCTGATATTTTTTTAAATTATAATTAAGGAAAGCTGTTTGTTATTCCGTATTTCGAAGATTTTTTAATAGATATTCAAATTTGTTAAATAATTTGTTTGCCACTTCATACTCATACCAGAGTCTGATCAGCTGTGCTGCTCAACAGGAATACTGTGAACCAGTTCTGTAGGGAAACAGTTTTTTTTGGTATTTTTTAACGGAGCTTCGTTCATTACGAAAGTTATTTTTCAAAGAAGTTTATTTACATTAGGAATTCATATAAAAGTAATACTTAATATATTTTGAAATAAATTTTAGGTTTGAACAAACGCCGTTGCTTTATAAATAAAAATCGATGTTTTAAAAATAGTTTAATCAATTTAGTTATGCATCGATGTTTTCCCATCTCTAGCCTCCATCCAATTGTAACTGCTCAGAAGTAAACGAAACAACAAACACTACTGGGCGCAATCTAAACAATGCTGACGTTACCAAAAATATGTTTTAAAAGACTGTTGAACTCGACTTGCGTAAAATGTGAACAGCAAACAAATGCAATTTCCGCCTAAAATAGTATTTTATAAAAAGTATTCACTTGCTCAATGTGAGACAAACACAGTCGCAACGCCAACTGCCCTCAGTTTCAATTATTTGTTTTTGTTTGTGTTTTTGCTTGCACAAGTGCGGCGCCATCCATTCTCAGCGATAAGAGAGGTAAGTGATTACCATTCCGATTACAATGGAGTGTGCTAAAAACTATTTCTTTGTTTTTTCTTCATTTTTTGCTACGTTACTACCTTGGCAGTGCCCTACAATAATTTTCCACAGTTTCGTTTAGCTCATCGTCAGGAGAAAGTTACAAAACTTGCATCATGTTCTCTCATTCGGGTCATGTTATGACGCTGGCCAATAGCATCATTGGCGTGGGCATTTTGGCCATGCCGTTCTGCTTCCAAAAGTGCGGCATCATACTATCTATTGTGCTGCTGGTGCTCAGCAATTGGATAACTCGCATTTGCTGTCACTATCTGATCAAAACATCGCTGCTGACACGTCGCAAAAGTTTCGAACTTCTGGGTCTCCACGCATTCGGCACATCCGGCAAACTATTAGCAGAACTCTGTATAATTGGTTACCTTATCGGTACATGTATAACGTATTTCGTTGTTGTCGGCGACCTGGGACCACAAATTGTTTGCAAGCTATTTTCGCTGGATATCGCCGAACACGATCACTTGCGCACAGTCGTTATGATAGCTATAACTATCTGTTGCATTGTTCCATTAGGCATGCTACGCAATGTGGACAGCTTATCGGCTGTGTGCACCGCTTCCATTGGTTTCTACGTGTGTCTCATGCTTAAGATTGTGCTGGAATCGGAGTCGCATATTGTGGCCAATGATTGGACCGAGAAAGTTCTCTACTGGGAACCTGCTGGAGTGCTACAATGTTTGCCCATCTTCAGCATGGCTCTATCGTGTCAAATGTAAGTTAATTAAAAAACTAGTTATATAGCAATGCTAACTTTTATCTCAAAATTGCAGGCAGCTCTTTGAAGTCTTTGATAGCATCAACAATCAGAGTCTGGATAAGTTGAATGGCATTGTTCGCAATGCTACTTGGATTTGTACCTTTGTCTATATATCTGTTGGATTCTTTGGCTATGTGGCTTACTGTCAGCACACGTTTTCCGGTAACATAATTCTTACTTGCGTCCATTTCTATAATTTATATCTAATGTTCTTTTAATAGGCAACATTTTGGTTAACTTATCGCCCTCATTCGGTAGCGATATCATTAAAATTGGTTTTGTACTTTCAATTGCATTTAGTTTTCCGCTGGTTATTTTTCCCTGCCGTGCTAGCATCTACTCTCTGTTGTACCGGAAGGTTTGTGCTTCAATTTACAAAGTTACATTATCTAATCTATGTTTTCTCTTGCAGCAGGGACATGTGGAGAACAGCAGTTATATACCAGAGCGCCGCTTTCGGTTTATTACGCTCTTCATTGTGGTCTTCTCACTATGCGTTGCGCTGGTGATTCCATCGGTGGAGCTCATCATTGGATTGGTTGGATCCACAATTGGCGTGGCCATTTGCATCATGTTTCCAGCATCCAGTTTTAGAAAGATCATCAAAAAAGGAATCGACGGAACGCACCTTAGCTCAATTTGTATTTGTGAGCGGCTTTTGCCTCATGATACTCGGCACCTATGCGAATCTGAACGCCATCGATGCCCAGAGTTCGGGCCCTCAATTTGATGGTGTTCAAATGGTTACACCACTAACACCCAACGTAAAACCACCTCCAGCACTAGACACACAATTACAAAACTCCGAGATTTTAAAACACTTAGTTAAAGAACCCAACGAAGCTGCTGTTAAAAAAGTATTAGAAAGTCTAGATGATGGCAAACGTGTAGGTAACGCTGAAAGCGTTAAAATTGCAAAGAAGCCAATTGTAGAAAGTGCTTCGTCAGATAACCCACCGATGCCTCCGCTGCCTGTAGACGAATCACATTCGAAAGATACGAAAGACGAACCATCTTTGGACAAAGCAGAAAACCCGCCCAAGGTCGTTGCAAAACTTGAACAAATAAAAGAAGTTGACGCAGTTGAGAAGAAAAGCTTGGTAGTTGAAAAAGTAAAAGATACTGTTGTTGCAGCTCCTGAACCCGAGAAGCCAAAACCGCCTCCGGAATTGCCTGTAGCTGCACAGCAAACGATTGATGGTGCTGCCATCAAAAAGGAAGAGGAAATAACAGCCGAGGAGCAAAAAGACAATAAAAGAAATGCAGACGAACTGCGTGAAACACAAAAGGAACTCAAGGAGAAAATGCAACAATTGGAACGCACCGTAGATGAGTTGAATGTGGAGTTGGCCAAGCAAAAACCACAGAATGAAAATACCATGAAATTACTAGAACGCAGCATGGACAAGCTGAACGATGAGTTGGCCAAACAGAACCCTGACAATCCAAAGCCCTTGGTTGTCAATGAACTCGCCGAGGCGTTGAACAAAGTCAAGGAAACCAATCGTCAAGAGGAAGAACTTAAGAAGGTTGCGCAACCGCAGTCACAGCCTCAACAACTAGAGGCACAACCACAGCCTCAACCACAACCTCAACCACAGCCACAAGAAGCTAACCCCGTAGTCAAAGAACGTAAACCGGTTTCATTGATGGAAATGCTAACAGAGAATGCGCACGCGCGTGAGGAGCAGGAGGCGCATGCCGGCGTCTTCGAGCCGCTCTCCTACAAAACGGGAGAGCTGCTTAAGAATGGAACTGCGGACGTGGCGCCATCGCTAGTTCAACGACTGCCGCTACCTCTTGTGCTACTGGCGAATGCCACTCGGACAAAAGCAAACAGCACTTTGGGAGCAGATGCGCAGGCCAACAAATCTAGCGATGTTGTCAATGTGGAAGCTATTCGGCGAGAGCTGTTGCAAGTAAAGGAGCAACAGATTACGACTGCCTCTCCCATGACTCGCATTAAACGCGATGTGGACGGCAAGGAAAACTGTCTTCCTGAGCCCAAGCTCAATGAGGTGAACAATGGAGTTAGTTTACAAATCGAAAATATGGGACGTGAACTAAAGTCTATACAGGATGAAGATGAAGACACAACATCGACGACAACAACGCCGTCCTCCGAAACCAACACAAAACTTGAAAAGAGTTAGGAGTACGTAATAGTGTAGCATCACTTGATATTTATACTTACGTACAGTTCCAGTGTGATTTTCACAGGGAAAATTAGCTTTATGTACATATACATTAAACTTAGTTTTAGGGCTAATATTGTATTAGTATGAGTGTAGCATACTAAAAGTTAACAATTCCTATTAACTATGTAAATAAAAGACCATTGTGTAGTCAAGAATGCTTGACCAAAGGCAACCTGTAGTAATACTATAATGAATTTAATTATATTAATACTTATTCTATTTTAACTGCCGAAGAGAATTCCTCTATAATCCCTATTTTCAGTTTAATTACTTTTTTTTATTTATCTACGCAGCTCTAAGAGAGAAGTGCCTTTATGATTTTTAACTGATAGTACCCAACATAACATGTAAGGTATTGAAATCAAATATACTTAAAAGTATATTGAAATGGTCTCAATACTGCTCCTTAAACAAAAAATAAATAATAAAATGAGCTGTAAATTAAATGTTTAAACATGTTGTGTTTCATGTTTATGCACTCACTATTATTTATCTCATTTAATGTATGTTCTTATACTCTATGTATTCTAAAATATAATGTATCTATAGTTTGCCGAAACTTCCAAAAATAAAATATTGTAAAAACAATCATGTATTCTTTTTAACATATCGGAATTTTTCAAAATTTTTCCGGCCTCTAGTTATAATCTAGTTAGATGTTAATGTTATCCAATAGCCCCATTTTGAGATCGTAATCACTTCTGAGGAAGCAAGATGTCGATCGTTTTAGATGTTGTTCAAAAGATGGTCCTGCAGGGCGTCTACGAATTCACCTGTACTGCAGCGTTCCAGGTGTTCAAGAGACGCCCATGTGTAAGTTCGCTTTATAGATTATATGTATTGTCAGTTTTCAATAAATTCTTAAAAGGTGGAGACAAAAAAACTAGAGGATTGCGAGATCTTACCCCAGGAGGTTGAGGAAGAGATTAAGCCAGAGGCAGCGTCAATAAGCTTGCAATTAGCAGATACTTCCAAAGATGCCGATCAATTAAAACTTGAAGTGAAACCAGAAGTAATACGCCCAGTATCCCTGTGCGATATATCTACAAAAAGCAGTGGACCCATCTATCCGCCAAAGACGTCCTGCATGCGTATAGCTAGGAATAGTTATTTTTCATAGCAAGCAAACTCAAACTACAGTAAGAGATTAAAGAACTTTAATAGAGAATGGGATGATCAACAACTTTGGTAACAAATTGAACAAATAACTTTTATGGTTACGCCCATTAATTGAATCATTAAACCAAATTCTTTGTAGCATCAACCAATATTTTCCTTTTTGCCTTCTGCATAATTTAGTTAAGTTAATAATTATATATCTCTGCAATCGAGAGATTCGTTGATTAGATATGACGGCAGTTGCTCGAACTATTTATCGGCGCCCAGAGCATGCAGATCGTGGAGCACCTCCAGCACTGTGCCTATGCTCCAGGCCTGGGTGCGGCAAGAGTCGCGGCAATAGCTGCCATTGTCGTTGGTCAACTCGGGCAGACCACGCCAATGGGATGTTTGCAGCTCACGCAGATGGGCACGCAGTATAGCCCACGTCTCGGCAATGACCACGTCGAGGAAGCCACACTTTCTGGCAAAGATCAGGCGAGCACGCAAGTAGAAACCGATGGGCCAGACCCATTCGGGTCCCTGATGATAGTTGGCGCCATGGGCGACAGTGCAATCTGTTGAATCATTGGAGTTATCATAGTTGGCCCTGTAGTTCCAATCGTCGGGATCCAATGTCTTCATGCCCAACGGACCCAGCAAATGTTTCCGGGCCGCCTCGAGCGCACGCCAAGCGTTCTGCGGATCGCATAGATCCGGAGCTACTGTCAGTGTGATGGGGAAGTTGCAACGCAGCTGGAAGTCAGTCCAGTCCTGGGTGGCGCCGCAGCTGTCCTTGTAGATGCCCTTCTTGTTGGCCACCGACGTGGTGTCCGTGTCCTTCACAAAGAAATGCTGATCGAAGTTCTTCTGTATGCGATTTGCCCACTCCTTGTAGCTCCACTTTGTCTGCTCTCCCGACGGACCCTTGCGCTCCACGCCACTATAGGGAATCACTTGACGCTCGCTCAATCCCTGCATAAAACGTAATACAGCATACTCCAGGCCAATCAATTCAACGGCGGAACCATCACGCGGAGTGCTGGGACGTCCACGATTGCCAGCCTTCTCGGAAGAGCCCATCTTGTCCATCCAGGTGCCGCAATTGGCGCTGTTGCCGCCAAACACAAAACCAGTGTCCGGATGCACGCCAATATGATTGTTGAAACCCTGATCCACCATGTGCGCATCAATCTCGTGACCAGCATTGCGTTCGCGATACTGCAATCCCTGGAAATGCACCTGCAGTCCCTCCTGCATGACGTCGTAGAGCAGCTGATCGAAGGCGCCAGGCGCATGTGGCTCCGAATCATCGTAGGGGAAGATACGCGACACCTTATCCTTAAGAATTTCTCCACCTTTGGGTGCATCCTCCACATACTGCTTAATGCTGTGCAGCCACCACCAGACGGCATCGCGGCAATTGAGACGCGGCTTGGAGCCATTGTCCAACAGATTGGGTATCAGACCATGACGCATGGCAGCTGCAAAGCCCAGAATGATGAAACGTGCCTCGCTGAATCTGCCAGTGAGCAACAATGTGCCGCGCAAAGCAATGAACGTGTCACGGCCCCAGCAGCGCATGTAACCTGAAGATTAAGAAGTTAACACGCATAATTCATTATTGATTAGATTGACTTACCTGTTGAGAAGTGCGGCAATCCGGCAGACAAAGTAACACACTGCTTGGGCGGCTTCGGTGGGTTGAGCGCTGGGCTGAAGCCAGGCAGATTGGCGGACCTGCAGACAGCCAGAAACTGCAGCGTAGATAACGCCAGAGCTTGGGTAAAGTGATGACCATCACGTATGAAACTAGTAAATGAATTATTAATCAAATGCTTAGTCGTAACAATCTGCTGCCTCACCTGGGCATCAGCTGGTTGACCTGGTTAACGAGCACATTGTAAACGCCGCTCACAAGGGCATCGAAGTAACAAGGCACGAGGTAGCGTGGCACATTCTTCAGCGGCTCAAACGTAGCTTTCAGCCACATCGAAAGTGGTCGCAGATCCTCAAAATTATTCAGACGATCGGCAATGTAATCTAGGCAGAAGTATAAATCCGTATAAATTGATTGCTGCTACAAATACTATTTCTACTTACCCATCATCCAGTTGCCATCACGCAAATTGTTGCACAATGGATGACCCAGATCGTCGCGTGGTGAAATTTCCGTAAGAAGCGAAACAAAACCCTGCAGACCGCAATACACAATTGGCCCAAAGTTGGGAATATCATAAGCAGAACCACCCAAGCCCATGTCACGTTCCTCTTGATCGCAACTGAAGAGCGCGCGACTAAGCGCCGTCAAGTCCAGCTTGGAAACAATCTCCTGCAGTTCCTGGCACTGCGAACCCGACTCGACGCGCAGCGCATTCGTGACTTGCTGCAGACGATCGAAACTATTGCGCACACTGGCATGCAAGGAGACGCGAATTGCAACCACTGTACCAGGACGCAGATTGGAGAAATTCAACTGCGTGTTGTTGCCATCCACGTAGGAACTAGTCTCAAACACCTGCGATTTGCTGAGCGGAATGTGCTCCTGCAGCGACAGTTGGAACTGTGTGAAACCGTTGAGCACATGCTCGTCCTTTTTGAAGGGCGCGGGGCGATCGAAAGGCTTGTCGCTCTTCGTGGTCAGATTGGCCTCCAGTATGATCTCATCCAGCACGCCCTCAAAGCGCAACGGACGCACATTGGTGGGTCCTGCATTGGGGTAGGGATAACCGAATGCGGTGTGAGCCACCAGAATAACAGTTTGATGTGTGGTGGGCGAATGGCGAGTAACTGCAACCACATTGGGATCCATTTGATCGACGTACACCTGGGTGAAGCCTTCCTCCGCCAGCTGACCGTGGAGTAAGTTCAAAGCGCGCTTGGCAGCAACGATGCCAGTGTTAAAGTCAACTTGTTTGCCCCACTCCTGATACGGACGTTCTTCGTCGACCACATGAATCTGCAAGGCAAATAAAACACATTAAATAACGATAGATACAAAGATTCGGAATTGAAGCTCACATGATGTGGCACCAATTCATCGTAGCCGCGATTGCTGCCCGTGGCACAGCAAGCCATGGCCACCAAAGCAGAAGAGGGCAAAAGATCGTAGACTGAACGCTTCTCCACAGCTGAAGGATTGTCGTGTGTCAAATCCATGAAGAGCGCATGCGCCACACTTGGAGCCACGTCGCGTTTGGGATTTGCATAGAATCCGCCAACGGGTACGCCACCATAACGATACACCAGACGCCCCTGCTCGTGCGAATCCCAAGCAGAAAGCGCCTCTCGGATTAGCGACGTAATGCCTAAGCGATTAACAAAGACATTATCGGTGCCATCCGAGTTAGTGAACAGCTCGGCAACCACATACAACTCGGGATTGATTTTGCGCGCCTTATCCAACAAGTACTCGGCCACATGCAACGGCGTCGAGTGGCAATTGTCGAGACGAACGCCATCGAAAATGCGTGCTGTGGTCTCCACATACTCGGTCATGTGTTGCCACAAATATGGACTATCCTCAGGCTTTTGCCGAAGCGCAATTTCACGCTGTCACCCCAAGCGATGAGCTCACGCTTCAGATACACATTGCCACGTCCCGGCTGCTGCTCGGCAAAGTCCAATAACGGATCGCTGGAACCCATGACCCAGCCATTATGAGCCATAAAGAATTCGCCCGCCTTGCCATACATGTCCTGCTCAATCTCCGACAGCGTCTTGCCCTCGGTGCCCGTGTGAGTGAAGTACGTCATGAACATCGCATGCTTGATGGAGATTTCACGCACACGCGGTCCATCGCCCTGAACACGTTCGTATCGTATGCCAGCCAGACAATTATCGATGGCATAGTTGAGGTAGCCCTGAAGTTCGGCGCGCACGCTGTCGTTGAGGGCGTCCAGATGATGCCGCAGTGTCTCTGCGCATTTGCGGAAACGCGACTCCTCATCGAAACAGTCGCCATGGAAAGCATTAAAGACCTCCAACGCCAACTCGAAATCAATGGTGCTACCCAAGCGTCGATATTCCGGATCCTGTATCAGCTTGATCTCCGAGAAGCGCGACTGCTTTGCCACATTTTGGGGCGGCTCACGAGTGCGCACTTGGGTCATGAATTCATTGACATACTTCATGACATCGCACTGATACAGTTCATGGATATTGACCTTGGATAGGTAGGTAGTGTGCAATTGGTACTTTAAGGCTTCCAGATGGCATTCCTGATCGATGACCTGGGGTACGCCCACATTCTCCAGACTGCCCGATGCAATATCGGCGCCGCACTGTGCAAATGCAGCGTCCAGCAGGAAGGCGGGACGTAAATAAGGGCATGTAGCACAGGAGTACGTGGCATCCGGATGACTCAACAGCCACTCGGATTCATTAGCCGTGTGATTCAACACAATGTCACAAATTGAGGCCACCTAGAAGGAAAAAAACAAAATCAATTAGTAGAATAATTAAACAATTTCCTACACAACCAACTTACGCCCCATTCCTGGCGACACTTCTTGATGACCTTCTCCATATCTTCAAACGTGACCTTATCGCCCTTCTTGGCAGCAAAATTCGAACTGACACGCAGCTGATCACGCAGCGAATATCCAGAACGGGAGCCGCCCAACTCTTGAATGGGCGTAAAGTGAATCACATTGTAGCCCGACTCCTTGGCCACGCGCAGCTTGGCCTCCCAAGTGTTGAGCGGTCCCAACAGTTTCGTCATCACCGTCTGACAACGCACCGAGTTCAGCGGAATAATCTTCTGGGCACCGGGTGGTCCCACATGCAATGTGGGCTCCACCTGCACATAGAGCGCACCATCAGCTTCTTCATTCGTAGATGTTCTTTCACTGCAAAGGGAGTAAAAGGTTTAAAGATTAGGAACAGACATTCTCTGTAGGAATTACTTACCGATCGGCGTAGGTAAAGTAGAAACGATATGTGCCGGACATGTTGAGCTGCAGTTCGCTGTAGATATCTGTGTCCACCACATGCACCTCGGGATGCTCCACGCTGGTCACCTGCTTGCCATCCTTGAGCTGCCAGCCAAGCACACGGTATTCGGTCCGCACAAACTTCTTGCCCTCGGCGGGATAATTGGTGAGCAACAGGATCTTGCGACCCAGCAATGCGACATCCGGATGGACGCATAGTTTGGAGCCACGTTTCAAGCGGTACAACACATGCTCAGCATTCGTGCCCTCAGCTATGGGAATGCTGTGCGATTCCGTGCTCTTGCTCATTTTTACAGCCTGCAAAAGAATCACAAAAGCTATGAAACTGAACGATGTTCACAAGTATTCGGGATGTACATGAATTACAAGTACATCAAACATAGAAGCTCATTAAGGAGGTATCAACTTCAGAAATATCTGTAATGTTTGCACAAAAGATATGAATGTGGTTATGAAATATATGAATCTATATTATATTACTCTTATATTTACTCCAAATACAAATAAAACATGTAAGAACATTCAAAAGTAAAGGTTTTTTTTTCTTTTGAGGTGTAAAATTAAAAACATAAATATTATACGTTTTGCATATAAAAAATCACATGATTACATATATAGATTAGCACAAGGATACTCGGATCGATATATTATATAAGAAATGTGTGAGCATTAAAAATTAAGCTCAATTTAGAAGACGAAACATAAGAGCTTTATGAAATGACCAAAAGGAAATCAATGAATTCATACGATTTTTTAAAGTAAAGATTAACAGATGAAAGTACATAAGAAATTTAGAGACGTTTGTTTACATAGATGAGCAAACAGATATGCCTTGAGGCAATCAATTTGAATCGATTCAATTCAATTCACTCTCAATGTCACCCCAATAAAAATTGAATAAAGCGAATACAAACAATAAAAAAAATTAAAGCACTTTGCAGCCACAACCAGAGAGAACCATTAATTGATAAATAAATAATTGAAAATTTCTGACACCACAAAAAGCTACTTCTTAAAGGTCCTTAAGGATATTTTAAGCTCGGTTATATAATTGCAAGGATTTTTCACTTGCGCCGGCGCCAGTCTATTTTTAGTTTCAGCGATTACACATTGATTATAGATTAGAGATTGACAGACTCGGACTTGGACTCACACAAGCAATCAGTTACAACACCACAGTGGAAGTAATTTTGATAGATCGATTTTCGATTTTTGATTTCGAGTTTAATTAGAACACGAGGAGCACACGGCACAGACTGAAGCAGTCACTGGCCGCTGGTTGCACCTTTTGATTAAGTCTGTGCTATGCTTTTCCAATACAATCACATAAATACATACAGTCACATATCAGCAATATTATATATAATATACATATTTTGATCATGTGTAATGCATGTACTTATTTACGACATAATTTTGTAGACAATCTCAGATTGTGATCATACCTCATCACTGTGGCATTTTTGTAATGATTTGTTGCGGGTGCTCTTGGTAGTAGTAGTTGTTGTTGTTGTGTTGTTGTTGATATTGATGTTGATGCTGTTGTTGCTGCTGCTGCTGCTTCGGCGGCGGCGGCTGTTGCTGCTGCTGCTGTTTGCATTCCCCATACTTGCTGCACCACTAAGCTGCTCATTAGCACTAAACTCAACTGGCACCGTTACTCTGCTCGCCGGCTCAGCTGTTGCTGCTGCTTCTTCTTTTTTTGTTTTAAGCTTAGCATTCGCCTGCTGCGCCGGCTTGGCCGACTGCTCTTGTTGCTTATCACAAGATTGTTGTTGTGGTAGCTGTTGCACTTGTTGCATCCCGCCATTAGTTATTCGTACATAGTTATCGATGAGCCAGCGAAAGAGCTGATAGCCCATTAGGACGTTAAACAGCCACTTGAAACCCTCTGCTATCATTTTTAGAGTAACGCAAAGCTCACAAGATACAATCGAAGCGTTACTTTTGCGCTAATTAACTGCCGCTACTAAAGCCACACAGCTGTTGATCGTTAATGAAGCATTAAAAAATAAATACTATTTTAACAACAAAAATATAAAAATAAAACGAGCAAGTGCAAATGCTAAGTGAGCTTAATAAATGACTAAATGCATGCGTGTGCGTGTGTGATTTGAGTGTTTTCTTATAATAACGACATAGAAGCTTTGCTTTGCCAACTAAGCGTGAAGCTTTTTAACGGCGCCCATGACTTTGGTGCATTGCATGCATGCAAAGCTTACGTGCCGAACGAAGTATTAAAGGTCGTTAGATAATACTGATTTCAACTTTATTACACCAACTAACATAAGCATATGCAATAGTTAAGCGAATTTCGCAACCATTTTAGCTTTTGCATTACGCATTCACAAATTTTCACACTGTGCAAATCCTTGCTATTATTTTTACCGGTTCAACTGCATTTTCTTATCTAGTTTCTAGCAAAAATGCTTCTCGTTTGTTTTTATTTATCTTTTGGCTTAAAGTTGAATTCTAAGTAAACATTTTGTTGTCTCGCTTAAAAATAGACACAAGTTTATTGGGTCCATTGACCTACATACTTATAAACATCTGTATGTTCATAGATTTGCAATTATTCAAACATATGTCTCATTAACGAATATATTTAAATGTATTTTTGCATAGATTGACCCCCAAAATTCGAGCATGTACGTATATCAACACTTAGATAATATATTTTTTTTTTACTTGCACTGGCAAAGTGTTTCGCCAATAATTTGTAGATATTGTAACTAAAATCTATTTATTTTATTTTATTTTTGTATTCAAATTAATTATTATGCCACTATTTAATTTTATTTATTTTTTCACCGAAAACTATGATGTGTTGCTGAATTAAACTTTACCAGCAAATAAATTCCTCAATTCTTTTTTTTATTGAGCTCAAGGTGACCTTTCAAGTTTTCGTGCGCTCATCAGCTGTTCCGGCAAGAGAATGTCGCACCTTCAGTTGCTGGTAAACAAAAATCAGCTGTACATTCATGTGCTTTCTCTTTCACAATGTTGTGGTTTCTTTGTGTATACAATGAAGTTCTCCGCATGTATTGACTATGCAGACACACACATATTACATACACAATCATAATGTAGGGCGTTGTAAAACGGAAGAAAAACAAGTTTTCGAAAGGTCGCAAGGGCAATGATTGTTTACTTACGGTAATGTTAGCCTATAATAACACGAACGTATTCTTTGCAAATTTAAAATTAGCATTAGTTCACTCATTAATATGTGCTATACGATTTACGGCCACATAATTAATTGTTGTTTTTCTACAGCCATTAAAAATTGTCGAGAACATTTTTTAGAATCACAAACAAAAACAAACGAAAGAGCTTTCCTAAAGCTGTTTTACTTATTAGGTGTGACCAAAAGCAGCATATGTAACAAGTACGCTGATGGGATATACCAAAATACAGAATAACCCCCTGGTTACGCTTCCTCAACGAATGCACAAATTTAATTAATCTCATTTAATTCCTAATTTACAAATAATTCTAGATATTTTCGGTAGCATTTTTTAATACTACTTAAGTGACCCCTTACACTTTTTAGAAAAATGCGAGAATGAGTGAATGTGCCTTTATCGATAAATGTAGAACATCGAAAGTTTTAATTATTAGCTACGTAATCCCTTACGTTACGTTGCGTGCGTTAGAGTAACGAAAAATAACTGAAATTCAAATTATTTTTAGAGGGAAATACTAAGAAATTTTCTTTGAAATCTTGGTAATTTATTTGTGAGGATATAGTGTTTTTTGGCTTGTTTGTAAAGCTTTTTATTAAATATAATTGTCTTAATTGTCGTATGCATACTTTTATGTAGTATGCATATTAAATTCATAATAGTAGTAAGTGTATATTTGTGAACAATTTTCTCTATCAACATTTGTTTATGACGCGATTTACGTTTAACAGTGAGACGCATTACTCGAACTATAACCTATCAGTAACTTAATTTAACTGGCACTAAGTAAAAAGCACATATTGAATTTCTTGTTGTTGCCGCATGTGATTGCAGTCTCTATAGACCTACTATCATTTTCGCACCGTAAACACAAGTGGTGCGGACTCATCTTCCTGCTGCTCGAGTAGTGTGGTTCTAATAGCACGTATAGAATGCTGCTGCGCCTCGATGTCTTCGTATTCAATAGATGAGGAGCGCAGCAGCTGAAATTGCGAGGTTGAATCGTTTTTGGTTATGATCAGAGAGGCTGGTCGGGGACCTGATAAATATACAAAAGACAACGAATAGTATACAAACAGACCATTAAAAGAAACACACAATTATAGCAAATTTAATTACCTGCCGGTGGTTTAGTGGTCAGCCGGCCTTTACTGCTGCCTTGGCCCGTTGCCAGTTCCATTTGACGCTCCGAAACGTATTCCACATTGGGTGCTAGCTTGGCATTATTGTTATTATTATTGTTGTTGTTGTTGATGCCGGCAAGATTGCTGCTACTAGGCGTTTGTTTGATCGATACTCGCTTCTCTGACTTGACGCTGCCTTGCTGCTTTAGTATCGAGTCCCGACGTTGCTGCATCGGTGAACCGGAGGTAAGCAAAGTGGGTGTCAACATGGCACTCGTAGTTGCCAATTCGAGTTCTAGAAACAACATTGACAATTGAAGAGCAAAGTTAGAAAATTCACATAATTTGGGAATAAATCGCAAACAGGGGAAGCACACAAAATGTGACAAAAGTTATCAATTGGATGTTGCACTGACGCAGTCTTTTTGGCCTTTTGTTGACGACGAAAATGAAGAGCAGCTTTATTTTATATACAAAAAAAAAAACTAAACTTATGTACAGTTACCCAAAGACCTTTCTGTAGTACATTTAATATTTATAAATTATTTACAAGCTAATCTAAGTAAACACTAAAAGACATTAATTAAGCATGCAAATGTGGATTAAATGAAAATTAGTGAGCAAAGATGAAAGCAATTAATAATCAATTTACCCTTGTCCAATAGGCAGATATTTCTTAAACAAAATGTTATAAAACACACTACAATAAAATGCATTTGGTAAAGAGTTGTTCGTATAATTATTTATTTGATCTTTCCACATAAATGTTGGTTAATAACTCCGATTCTGGAAGCAGCATTTTATTAGATTGTTAGTCGTTATGTCAACTTAAAACTAATTTTAAATAATCGTGCAGTCCATGTTACACATAATACTTAACAAAAAATAAAAAAACAAATGTTAGCACTTCTTGTAGAGCTTGGTTTAAGCACCAGAAAAATAATAACGAAAATAAAAAATACAAAAATGCATAAAAGCAACATGAGCTACCGAAAGTTTCTATTGAAGCACTTTTAAAATGAATCTTTAAAAGCGTTTAAACGTTTTTAATATTGTTTTTAGTTTAGCTTGAACTGCTTTAATGGCACAGATATAGTAGATTGTTATCCAGCTAGTTGTTTAGTATAAATTGTTAACTTAATTAACTAAGCTTACAGTTAGAACTATGATTTAACCAGACCTGCAGTAACACCGATTACACGTGTTGTCTAATAACTAATAGTATTAATCATTTTATTATTATTATTATGCTTAGTTTTTAAGAGTTAATGTACATGCATATTATTTTTAGCTTTGTTTTGCATTTTATTTTACATGTTCGTGAAAATTAGGAAGCTCGTTTTTTTGGTTTGTTTTTCGTTTTTAATACAGATATGTTAGTTAGTACTATAGATGGGCGTTTATAGTTTGGTATCGTCGTAATTTGTATCACTGTTGGGCACCACAACCACCGTTGGCACCGTCGTATACGGCATCATTGGTTCAATGAGGAATTCGTCGGTTATGGAATTTGGACGCGATCCGCGGACTAAACTATGTGAATTGTGATAGCTATGGAAAGCAGAAGAACCAACACCACTACCATTATGAACACCATAACCACCGCTGCTGCCACCGCTAACAACATTTATTAAATCAGCACTGCTGTTACCACGCATCTGAAGGCCACCAGAGGCGCCACCGCCGCCTGTTGCAGCTGCGTTAAGACTTTGCAGGGAATGCGAGCTGGCACTGCGAGTGTATTCGCTATTTAAATATTTCGATTGTGCCGCATTGTTGCTGCCGCTATTGTTGTTGTTATTATTGCTGTTATTGTTGTTGTTGTATTGCAGGAGACTGTTCACCCGCTGCTCGTCGGAGGGCGAACCAAACTCTGAGGTCTCGCAAATGGGTGCTAATTGCAGCTGTGCGGCTGCAGCTAACATCTCACCTGTGGGCAAACCGGACGGACTTGGACGCTCACTGCTCGCCACATCCTCGAAGGCCTCCTCGTTGAGAGTCTGCAATGCACCGCAGATCATCTGCTCCTCCAGCGTAACCTTAAGAAAGTTAGAAACACAATTAACAATACGAACTAAGCATAAATTACATAAAAACTAAACCATAAACTAAACTCTTTTTGTTTTACCTGCAGATACTCATAATCATGGATCTTCGACTATTAGCGTAAGCATGATTTCAGAAATAAATCAGAGCATGATTCGATTTTAGCTATCTCAATGCATCAACTTTAAACTAAACTAAGTTTACAACTAACCTGTTTCTCCATATGACTGACTGAGTTTCTGCGCGATAGCGAAGGAGCTGGCAATGTTTCTGGTATTTCCCTGATGACAGTCGGATTGGCTGGCGCCTCTGTAAGCGCGGGTTGTGGACGCACCTTGCGTGGCAGACGCTCGCAATCCCTCAGCGTGGTGATTAGCAAACGAAACAGTTCCCAATGTCCGAAACTCAGTCCCAGCACCTGTATTAAGAAAGGCAAACGTAAGTTGATTCTACTTCTTCAACTTCCATCGATTAGCTGACTAACCGCCTTGAGATCCGTCAGTTCGCAGTGCTTCAACACGCGTCCATTGATGGCATTGTCTCGTAGCACAGGCGCCAATTTCTGTAGCGTTGGCTTCAGATCTTCGATGCGTTCCAGCAGACTGATGACGCCCTCAACGGTGAGATCCGTGAGTTTCGTTTGCAGAATATCATCCTGCCCAAAATGAATCATCAATAATAATTTATGCACAATTCAAGAAAATAACATGTACTCACGCCAAATGAATCGCTGGGCGATGGTATCAACGGTGTCGTTGGCTCTAGGGACAGATTACGCGGCCGCAATTCATTGACCGCAAACTCGTTCTGAAGCATTTGGTAAGGCGGATACATTTGAGGCGAAGGCACATAGGTGGTGGGCGCGGGATGTGGACGCATGCTGTGCGAGACGCTGGGACGCGTTTGCAGCACAAGCGAGCCTTCGTCTTCGATGACTTGTTGATCCTCTGTAAATATGGCATATATTGATTAAGAATCTAACTTGAGCTACACATTTGGCACTTACCTTTGAGTACCTTGCGCAGATACGGATCCAGATTAATGGTAAATGGCAAAAAGATGCGCAAGTCTGCGACCAGCAAATCGGATTTGTGCAACTGTAAAAAGGCATCCAGCTTGCGCTCATCACGATCCAGCTCCAGCAGTGGAGCTGCCTCACGTAAACACGCCAATTTGGGACGCACTCTAAAAGAAATTAAACAAAGATATTTAGTATAGAAAACATTGGAGTTCAGCTGGCATTTAATTACTTCTCGTAGACGCTCTGCAGCGAGATGTTGTCATCGGCATTGCTGTCCATGTACTGATCATGATGGAGGACAATCATGCTGGCACGTAGTGGCCACTGCTCGGTGAGATTGATCCAGGAACTAAGACGATACCAGCTAAAGTCGATCTGGAATGCTTTCAGCAATCGCACCGTGATGTAGATGACGTTCATCAGGCGTCGCATGCTGCGTGGATTCACATCGCTGAAATAGTCATCGGTGAGCACAATGCGCGACAAGTCGATCACACCTTGCTGGTTCTGACCCAGACGATGAAGATTGGAGCCAATCGAGCTGGCCACCGACTCGGAGAGTCGCAGTTTCTTGCCACCGCCGCCGCCACGCTGAGCATTATGCGGCGCCCGCAGCTTCTCCTGACTGGACATGATCTCCGAGGCGTTGGAGAGCCGTCGTGCAGACACCGAGTGTCCCAGAGTGGGTCCATCGTCCACCTGATAGTCGACGCCGCTGCGCTTAAAGAGCAGCGCTGTCATCTGGGCACGCTGCACCTTGCGCAGTCCCGAGTTCTGCAAATACACCGGCAAATGCACCAGATTGCGCAGAAAATCGTGACCACCAATGCCGCCCTCGGTGAAGAGACGTCTGCTATTCGCCTCAGCTGCTTTGGCAATCACATGCGGATCCACAGAGATAAGCAGCACAAAGGGACGATTGGGTGATGAGAGCAACGTCTGCACTGCATTTAAAAGTGTGAGAATGCGTTCCGTATCACAAGAGTCGAGGGCATCGACAACGCCCACAAGGCGACTCTGTTGATTGGTAAACGCATCCAAACACTTGACCATGTCCGTCAGCACAGCCACCTCGGCGCCGAGCAGCGTGAGCGGCGCATTCTCATTGGAGCGCACAGCGCGTTTTAGCTGCCGTTTGTGCGAGATGAACAGCGAGCCAAAGACCTTGGCCAGCACATGCAGATGGGTGCAGATGAGTCCCACCAACACCGCAGCAATCACATAGACAGACACAAGTATGCGTTCCCGCTCCGACTCGTTAGCATGCGTAAAGTATGCCACAATCAGGGCGATGCCTGCGACGAGGGAAACCAAACCGAGTTCAAAGAGCAGCACAATGGGCAGACAGCACATGCGACGCCAACGCCAGCCGACGTCCATCTTGAGGCACTTGGGACGAAAGGCACGATACAAGCGAGTTGCCAGCCAGCCATAGTGGGATTCTGGAAGGAAATAGAGAGATAGGATATATGAAAGGAGGTTCGTAATATTGTAATAAACTATTCTATAATGCTCCCTTAATATGCTAATACTTTAAATTGATATACAAATCTATTCTAATAATAAAGACATCGTTAAACTAATATTACAAATATTATATTGCTCCTAATAAAAACAAGTAAGAAAACTACAATTGAATGTGGTCGACTGTGAGATACCCGCTAAACATTTTTAACGAAAGAAAACCAGTGCGGGATTATTCTTAAAATGTACTAAATTAATAAAGTATTTGGTATACCGATATAGGTTATATTTTATACATAGGTATATTTCGAGTATGAAGTACTAAATTAGAAAATATACTATAAACGTCAAAATATACCGGATTGTAAGCCAAAGCAGCTAAGACCCGATTGGAGAAGTTCTTTAAATTACTTCTATGTTACACTCTTAATACGCAATCAAATTCTCGGGAATTTAGTTCAATAAAGAATATTACATAATTAGAAAATTGTCATGTGTTTAATGCATATCAAGTGTAAAGAAAAGTTGTTCTGCAATTTCTCTATAAAATATCGAGCTTACATTTTTTAAAATTTGAAGATTTTTACGTCCAACTACAAATTCCAAAAGTGACCCTTTCCTGACATTTCTTTCAGCTACCCTTAGGACCCTTCTAATCTATGATAGAAGTAGTTGAATGTTAAAATCTACTTTTGATACTGAAACTAAAATAAGCTGAGTTCGGTGTCTGATATTTTGATGAACATATTTCCCTATGAAACGATTTCTTTTAAACTCTAACTTTCAATTCTTGTCACACTTTACAAATAACATTATAATGGTTGAATTAATTCACTTTAAATCAGGCAAGATTAATATTGCGACACATTGTTTAATTAAACTTTAGCATATATATAACCAATATCTCCCCGTAGCTACCACTTACCCATGGCATCCAGAAGTGCTGCTAGCATGTGAGCCACGGCGCCATCTCCCGTTGGAGAAGCGCTGCTCGCCTCGGCAAAGTGAAACCGCACAGGTTTGGGTTGCGAGTCAGCCTGTGGTCCAGGTGGATGACAGAACGTCACCTGCAGTATGAGACGCAGACGTGTGATACGCTTCTCTAGGCCATGCAGGACCGAGTAGGCCCAGAACATGTCCATTTGGTAGTTACAGTACTTTGCAGCTGCCAACAGAAGATACGCAAGCAGCAGGAAAAGTAAGGCTGCCAGTGAACCCCACAGAGCTGACCACGTGCTCAGACCCACAATGGTGCCAATGAGCAGCGAAATATGCAGGCAAACGATGAAAAGCAATCCTCCGATCTTCGTCGGGGTTCGGCCCATTGGCGAGCAAAGTTGTTCATCTCCTCGCGCAGTTTGTTGAGCAGAAAACTCTTGCCGCTGCCCCACTTGGCGTACAGACCCACCGTGATCGGTGTGGTCAACGTAGGTTCGCTGAGCACATCCGCCAGCGCCGAGGAGTATAGCTCATAGCCCAGCATGCCCTCAGAGTCCTCGTTGGTGTTGAGACGTCGGGCGCCAAACACTTGGCCGAGTATCGTCTTCTGGTGCAGGGAATCGATGTTGTAGGGCGTCTCACCCGCCTTATTGGCACGGTACAACAGCTGGCTGTGCTTCGGGTTGCGCAACAGTGCCTCCACAATGGCCTTGGAGCGAGCACGCATTGCAATGTGCAGGCAGGTGTCTCCACGCTTATCGCTGGCCGTCACCTTAGCCTTGCGATCGAGCAGCATGTGCACAATCTCCAGATTGCGATTGCGCACGGCGCGGAGTAGCGGCGTGTCGCCATCCTTGGTGGATGATTCCAAGTCGGGATTCGTGGACAGCAGCATCTTCACAATCTGCATGTGTCCCTTCTCCACGGCCGTGTAAATCGCCGTCTTGCGATCCTTACCCTGAATGTCCACATCGGCGTGTTTTTTGAGCAGCGCTTCGACCACTGTGCGATGTCCGCCTTTGACAGCATGTATCATCGGCGTGTCGCCGCCTCGATCCTGGATATTAATGTAGGCACCGGCGGCAATCAGTGCCGCCGCAATGTCCTGGGAACCCTCACGACTGGCAATGCACAGGGCCGTCATGCCATCCTTGTCCAAAGCATTCACATTGGGCTTCTTCTCGAGTAGCGAACTGACGCAGTCTGTGTGTCCACCCGAGGCTGCCACCAGCAACGGTGTCCAGGAGTACATGCCAGCGGTGTCCACATTGGAGCCCGCTTTCAGCAACGTGTCGACAATCTCCACGTTGCCACGCCTACACGCCCAGACCAGCGCTGTGGTACCGTACTTATCACCCACATTCACCTTGGCGCCTCGCTGTATCAGCAGCTCCACAATGTCCTTGAAGCCGCGTCCTGCGGCCCAAAGCAGCGCACCCAAATGGTAATTGCCATGCGCATTTCCATCAGCTCCCTTGTCCAGCAGCAGACGCACCAGATCCGTGTGCCCGCGATACGCAGCCCACATTAACGAGGTCCAGCCGCCCTAAGAGAGAAGAGTGAGGAAAATCGTGGTTAGAGGAAAGTGGGAATAAGAGTAAGAGCTTCCTTTAATTACCATATCACGATGCTCGATTTCGGCGCCATGATCCAACAGCAGTTGCACCACATCAAAGTGTCCATTGCGTGTGGCGCACAGCAAAGCTGTCCAGTTATCCAAATCCTCCGCTTGCACATCGGCGCCACGAGACAAGAACTCACGCACAAAAGCAGTTAAGCCGCGTCCAGCGACCACCATAAGCACAGTGGTAGCATTCTAGTTGAAAAGGTAATAAAAGATTAGTTCATAACAGAATTGAAATTATCTAAATATGAAATATAATATTTTACTAATTTGAAAATTTTATAAAATTGTATATGTAAAGAGAGTTAGAGAACTTAAAATAAACCAAAATAAATAATATATGAATAAAAAAATATATTGTCGAAATACTTAACAAAATCAATTGTGAATAAATGTAAAGAGAAGAGAAATAAAAAAAATAAAAGTAAATAGAAAAAATAAATAAAAATACTTCAAAAATTGTGTTACTAGTAAGTTCAAGAACGGAAAACTAAATAAATAAAAAACAAAATATTCAAATAAATAAATAAAAATCAAAAAACAAAAGAAAATTACATAATATACAAAAGACCAAAGCAATAAATTTTATTTGGTGAAAAGTACTCAAACTATGTTTTATTATTTTATGAAAAGAAAGAAGTAACTTAAACTTCTCATTCTTTGTCAATTGCCATGATTAGACAGTTAAGAAAATGACAAAATGAAAGGAAAAAATTAAAAACTAAGTAAAGAATGAAATTATAGAATTTAAATAAATCATTTAACATTTAAAAAGTCAAGAAAGAAAGAAAATAAAATGCCAACCTAAAAATCAACTTGATAGAGAATGAAGTTAAAGAATTTTATATTATCATTTAAAATTCAACTGCAAATAGTCGAAAAAGTAACCAATTAAATTCAGAACTAATAATCAAATTAGAAATGATAATAATAACTATGGTGACTCACCTCATCGCGATCATCGATGGTTAGATGACGACTGTCGAGTATAGCGCGCAGACCAGAAATATCATTATTATCGATGTACTGCAGCAGGGCGCGATGTCCGAGTGAACCCATGGATTCTCCGTATCGATTTATGTTCTAAATGGTGATAAAACAAAAGAAAGACAAGCACATCAAGCAAACAGTTTTTGCGAATAATTGAATACAACATGCAATGGCAAAGATTAGTTCTCTTTGACTAAATGTAAGGTTGGTGGGGAATAGAATATCATTTAATTGGGTTACGAAACGCTTGCAAACAACTTTTTTATTTTTTAATTAAATATCCAAGTCTGCATTCGTTATTTCAATTTGCAAGTCACATGCTAAAGAAACGTTCATGTTTTGATATTAAGAAATAACTCAAATACAATGCAAATATTACACTCGAACTCGAATGGGGAACTTCCAAAAAGGGACAAATTTAATTACAATGCAAACATCATATTTGATTAGAAAAATTTATGGGAAATACAGAATACAATATATTGGCAAACAGTAATGTCAATTAATTCTTATTAATGTCTATACATTTGTTAAAGTTTTCAAGTTATATATTCAGCAAAAGCAACAAATATGCAACTCATAATGTTAAAAAGATGTACATTTTTGTAAGTCTGCTAATATTATTGATAACTTTCAACATTTGTTAACAATTTTACTTAATAAGTAAATTTTTCGTAGTAAAGTAAATATTACTTTAATATTACATCCACTTATGAGATTTTTTTTAAGTTAAACATCAGTTATAAATAGTCATAAAGTTCTTATTCAACTAGTACATTTCTTGACCATATTTTTCTCTACGTAAGAAAAAAATCTTTGCGGAAATAAATAGTTTCTAATTACATTGCGTAATTTTGTAGACAGTAATTTTAATATGGTGTAAAAGCTGTTAAATAATTAACAGATTGCATTCTAAGTACGGATTTTAAGCTATTCCTCTGGCATTTGTTAATAGCATTTATTGAACTGTTTTAATTTAGAAGAATGTACTAATTCCATTTATAAATTATTCTACTATACAAGAATGTACTAATTACATTTCTATATTATGATAATCAGGAATTGTTAACACATTGTGTGGTTAATAAGGCTGTTTAAATATTACTCATTGTTTTTATCAAAATACTTGAGAAAGCATAAATAAAGATAAATTGCACTTGATTTTCACGTATAAAGGTTAATGATAACAAAAGAAGGCTAAAGTGTCCCTTGAGATATGATTAAAGGTAAAAAGTGAATCAACTTGTTCACGAATATTCGTCGTAATTTACTTTATGCGATGTTACTTAGAATTATAATTTCATAATTAATGCGTTTGCCAATTGATTTGTTATACAACTGCAAAAGGAGACAATTTGCATCGTCAGTGAAGCAGAGGAACATCAAAAATTGATAAGAAGCGAAATATATATGAGATAAAATATCGGTTCATTTGGGATAACTTATGGCTGTCAAATGGTCAGTGATATGTCCATATTTCTTAGTCGAGCTGAGACAGACAGCTGTCAAGAATTAATGCCCAACCTGAGAAATACCATTGATAGTGGCGCCTAATAAATCTCGAAAAGGAAAAAGGTATTCTCGTTTATCTAATATAGAATTCTTGTAGTTAGCTTGATTTTGGACATACATATGTAGATGCCCCCTGTATATATATATATATGTACCTACCAATCATGATAACAATGCCAACGAGAGATTACTGTATTTGCCAGTGCGAAATAAGCCAGCACTCACGTTTTGCAGTAGCTTAACTGGCACATACCAATTTAAATATGATCCAAAATCATGCGGAATGAAGCTGTCAAGCTGTCACAGTTCTAAGCAAATGTTGATGAATCAACGCCTAACTAAAATTGTGTGTGTGACGAAAGAGAACTTCATTTAGACGCTAGAGACTAAAGAGAATGCTGATGCCTTGTAATGAGTTTCGATGCGAATTGTAACAAATTGATTTCGTTTATTAACGTTTTTAAGGCGTGAAAATGTTTGTAAATAATTGTTGGCAAATATCGAGACGTCTGGAGCGTATGCAAAAAGGTGCGATTAAGGTTGTGTATCTAGATACAAACATATCTCGCCTTTATTTTCGGTGCTAAAACGCATTAAGGCATATCATGAAAACAACTGACAACAATTTTTGTAGTTTTACTTCTTCGAGATCACTATAAATATTTATGAAAAACTATTTATGAATTTTGGTTCTTAATGAATACTAACATTTTTTGGTTTTTTCTTCGTCGGCGATCGCAGATTATTTAAATTTAAACGCGACGCGTTTAGAATTAATTCGTCTAAGCTCTTTGAGAGCTTCATTTTGTCAGCTGTTTCGCGTTGCACTTGCAGATGTTAAACAATTGTAAATAAAATCTTTGAATTGTCTTATTTACTCAAGACTGATAAAAAGTCATGATTTACGACAAAAGACACTGGCACCATTTATAAAAAATTAATAATATTAAGTAGATACGCGTAATTAAAGCAGCGCGTGCCTTTAAGCGGCAGTCGTAAAATGCATTCTAAAATATGTTTGTTATTAGTTTATATCGCGCGAGAGAGAAGAACTCAGCGAATGTATCTGCAAGAACGCTTCTGTGCGCGACGACGGATCGCCTTTGAATGTGCGAAGCCAATGGAGCAAAAGCAAAAGCAGCAGCCATGTGCAAGCTATTGGATGTGTGCTGGTTAGACGGTTGCTTGACTTGGTTGGTTAGCTGTCGCTGTTGTTGCTGTTGCTGTTGTTGTTGGGTATCGCATGACGGTGTTGCTTATCAACAAGCCAAATACTCTGTCGTTCTCTCTCTCTCTCTGTCGGTGTGATTTTAAGCGGGCACGCAAAACTTAAAACTCGAAAACTGGCACTGATTACAAATTGCAGAGCGCGCGATCGTCTCTGTATGACTACACATGTAACTAGATACAAAGATACGCAGTAGATAGGCATGTGGAGATACTTCGATAGGTATCTACGAGATACATCCGTGCGCGCACTATATGAAATGCTGTAATTTTGCCTTGTTCCGCAGCCACTTAAAACGTGTTTGCCAATTTGGCCAGTAGCTATATTTAGGCACACAGTCAACAAATGATTTTCCTTCGTCGCTGCATTTTCCGTTCACACGCTCTGGCCAACAACACGCACTGCCAGCGACTAAAACTAAAACTGAACTGAACTAAAGACTAAAGTGACCAATGACCAGTTCAACAGTTGACCAATGACCAATGCTGCGTCGTCTTTTGGCTGCCATTCTAGCGGCTCCAACACGCACAGTGGTGCCAAACCCATTGTGCGCAGTAAAAAACAAACACAAATTACGAAAAGTTTCTCTGGGCCTGGCCTGACATTGTAAAGGCCAACTGCAGTTAATAACCTTAACTGGTGTACGAGTATAGTGCAGTGCATTTGTTAATTGTTAATTGATTTGCCAGCAGCACACTCAACACTATCTCTCTCTCTCTTTCTGTCTTTGAGCGCGCGCATTAGTTTAATTAAAAACGCGGCAAGTGCTAAACTAGCTAAACGAAGACACTAAACTAAACTCAATTGATGAGCGTATCTTTAACTTTACAGGGGAATTTTTCTTATACACTTAATTCGAAGTTCGTATTGGGGTTAATTGTTATATTGATTTTCAAAATTATTACCAAAAGTTGTGCATAAATATTTGCACACATTGATTAAAAGTCAAGAAAAATTAATCAGCTGCATAGAAAATGTTTGCTTGGCAAACGAAACGATTGAAAAATTGGAAGTACTCGAAAATTACGAGTACATAATTATGATTATTATTATTAGTGTTTATAGCCTTGTCCAATAATGGCTAATACATTATTGTCTGTTCTCTTTTACGCCGCTGCTGTTGTTTTTGTTATCGACACTGATGGACAGCTATCGATAACTTTTTGACAGACTATAAACGATTGCCAATACGAAAAGTTTGATTCTCGTCGTGTGTCGGCAAAATGAACAAAGGTATATTAACCACTTACAGACTTCAGACTAGTCTCTAGTTAGGTTTATCTACATTGCGTGACACACTCAATTTGAAGTGCATTCATTCATTTCCTTAAAATAGCCCATCAGAGCTTAAGTAAACTTAGTGCACTAGTGTACGTTAATCGATTTGGTATTATTAATTGTAGAACTTGGCAAAAAATAAAAGAGGAAACGCAATAAAAATAGAATGTGTACACAAGGAACAACAATAAAAAGAGAGTTAATGACAGGCAGGAAAGCACATTGAACTCTTGTTGGATCACATAAGAAGTAGCATAGAAGGAGAAGAGAGAGAGAGCAGGGCAGGGAAGGGCAGGGCATAAAAATAGCGTCTTGGGTTTTATTTTTAGATACTGTATGTAGTTAAGGACAGGTTATTGCTTGGGCAGCCAGGACTTGAGGGTTAGAAGCATAGTCAGTCAGCCAGCACAAAGACAAGAACAAAGACAGCCGCAAAGCAACATGTATGTATGTAACATATGTTGGTTAAATCGAAAGTCAAGGCAATAAAAAATACAGACAACAAACGAATGGCGAAATAAGAAGAAGAAGAACAAGAGTAGTACATGTACGTGGATATGGGAGAAGCGACGTAACGCCAAATTAAAGTGACTGAAACGTCGCGTTGTGTTCGGCGTGATGCTCAGCTCTGGATGATAACTCCCACTGCCGGCATCTCCGTTCAACTCCTGGCCATAGCTATCGGGGGTGAGGGAGCGCGTCGGTGTTGGCGATAGCGATAATGCTAATGCACTGCCCGTGGTTGTTGTTGTCGCTGCTGTCGTGTTGCAACTTGTTGCATCCAGCGGCGTTGCATCGGCGGATGCCTCGATGTTGATCACAAGACGCGGCAGCGATGCATGTGGAGCCAACTCGCTGCCCCCACCACGACGTCCCAGCGTGCTTGTGTTTGGCGTGGATTTGGAATTGTGATTCGCCGCAAACATCAGCTGTCGCTCCTCACGCTCCAGCAGCGGACGATGCAGCGACTGCAGATCATTTGTGCCCGTGTCATGCAGACCGCGTACCAAAGCGCTGATTGTCCGCTGTTTGCTCGACTTTGAGTTGAAGTCTGCAGCAGCAACAGTCGTGGTTGTTGCTGTTGTGGTTGCTGCTGCTGCTGCTGTTGTTGTCGTGTGTGTCTTTGGGTCAGACGTCGTCTTTGTGACTGGGTTTTTGTTCAGCTTGGACGCTTTATCATCCGACTGCATGTTAGCTGTTTTCTTTGTGTGTGCTTGTTACCTTCTGACACCTCAACTTTATCGCAAGTTGAGTTTAATGAGGCCCCTCCGGCTATGGAGAGAGCTGTGGCTGCCAACTGGGATAACTGATTAGTAATTAAGTGTGGGTCTTTGTGTGTGTTGGTGTCTCTCACAAGTTGTATATGTGTAGTTAGGGTTCTGTTGTAAAAAGTATCTTTTATTCAACAATTTCTTGCACATGTCTAATTGTCTTGATTAAAAGGCATGTTCACATTGTTGATCCAACGCAAGTGAAATGACATTCATAAAGAGCTTGAAAATCTCTGCGTTCCCAGTTTCCCCTTACGAATGAATAACAAATATTAATTGTTATGTGAATACAGAGAGATGCAAGACACAAATCAATTGCAGGCAATAAATAAAGAGTACACATAAATTTGAGAGTATCCAGCAACTGATATAACATCTCTTTAACATCAGGTTACTTTCCCTGTGTAGATAATATCTGTCCTACTTTACAGTGTTTGCTCTTTGTTGACGTCCACAATCGTTATTGTAAACTTATCACGGTAAACATAGATTACAATTATAAACTAAGTGTAAGCACACATTATAAATTGCATAAATAACAATTACAAAATTACACACTATCGATTGCAATAAAGATTCACCTCAGATTCACCCGGATGCGTTTTTAAGCGGGCCTTAAACATTTTGGTCAAACTCGCGCCGTTAAGTTCCGTCTTGAAGGTATTTTTCCGCTGCGATTAGTGAAAAAGTATTGCAATCTTTTCTTTTTGGTATCGACCGCTTTTCGAAGGCGTTCAAAAGTGAACTGTGTGGTCCACGCTGCATGCAACATCCATATATGAACAACGAGATACGCAGTTTGTCTTTGACTTTTAATTAATTGAACAAACAAAGCATCTCCGAGAGATCCCCGATAAGCACTCGACTCTGATAACGAACGGATATTAAGCAGAGGATTGCTAGAAACCAGCACTTCCTATTTGCTAATTGAAATCAGTTTTCTTTCCTCTAATTTATTCTTTTTTTTTCTTGGTAATTATTTTCACACTTTTTGCCCAAAATTCGATTAGTCGCGTGGCAACAAAACACAACACGAAAAGAAAAAGGCGAATCGAGTCGAGTTTGCCACGAAGACGCGTTCCAGGCTGCGAGTCAAATAAAACTGAATCAAAGTCTTGTCTTTGACTTTGAGTTTCTGTGTGAAGCGGCCCGTGGAGGGCGATTGCTTAGAATGCCGCCTTCAATTATGACAGTCCATAATAAAGTTTATTATTGCCGACAGTGAGTGTCAATAGTAATTTACAGCTTGCTGGGAAGGCACTCAAAGTGCTGTGAAGCTCTGAGATGATGCGAAATATATCTATCTTTCAACTGTATATAATGTATAGTTATATACTATATAGAATGTGCATGCGACTCGCAGTGCACTGCAAATTTATTTTTGCAGTGTATTCGCTCTTCTCTTGACAGTAAGAACAACAAACGTAATTGCGATATCGATTTAACAATGAAGAATACAAATATAGACATCCCGACTGCAAAAATTTACATATTTTCAAATAAACTTGTATTTATTAGCACTTAAGAATACGCATAAAACAGTTTAAGATTTTTTCATTAAGTATTCACATATAATTTTTTACTCAAAAGTAACAAAAATTAATTATTAGTAGCCTCAAGAACTCGAAATACTTGTAAAATACCTGGCAAAATCTCTCATCTTGAATGTCCAAAAGTCTGAGTCAAGTGCATTCACACATACACATACACACTCACTCATGAGACAGGCAACACAAAATCTTTTGCCTACTTTTAGGCTGAATTCGAAAAGATTTCGAAACAGAGTTGCCAATAATTAAGAATTAACTTACACTTTTGTAATTAACTATTACTTGAAATAAACAAATAAATATTCATAAATACGAGTAAAAATAGCAAATAATTGATTAAAGCACACTCGATATTGAATTACCGACTATAAACAAACAGATGCAAATTGTGTTCCTAAATACACACATCAGAAAACATTACTCAGTGGTCTGCCTGCTATCGATTTACAGCCGCCTGTAGCATTATAATCAGCATATATAGTGAGTTGTATATAAACTACACACAGATGTGTATAAACATATGTTTGACTTGCCTGTCTGGCTTCGGCGGCGACGGACCCAAAAAAAAAATATCTATATTGCGCCCCGCCCGCATTGCTTATCAGATAAACCAACAGTTGACATCAAAACATATGGCAAAACGCTTTTGGCAATACAACCTAGTATTTTTCACTCTACTCCATGTAGTAATAATACCCATGAACTCATTGTAGTAATACGCACCTGAATGGAATTACCACTGCGCCCAAAGGAGCCGCGAAGGAATCCGAATGGAAATAAGCTACCATATCCACCGGAATCGTTACGCTCATGGCCGGAGCTCGTCGTGGCCGTGGAGTGTGCCGACAAGGGCGGATTTAACGGCGACATCTCCGAATAGGAGCGTCCCACTTGATCCAATTTGGGGGTGCGACCCATTTTGACTATTTGAATAGTACAGACTAAAACACTTAAACGGCCATTTAACACAGAACAAATAGTCCGCAAAATACACACAGTACACAGAGATTTCGTTTAGAGCAGCAATTTATATTCGACGGACGTCAATTATTTCAGCATTTTGTTTTGGCGAATGCTTAATCTTTAATCGAATCTACAGCACTGATAACCCTTAAATAATGTAATTAACTTGATGCCATTTGTTTGGCGAAACAAAATATAAATATATTCAAGTTTTGATTCCGATTCTGTATCGCTCGGAAATGTGGAGCTCACGCGACGCGCACTGCTGGAAAACTAACCGCAGGGAACGGTCCGGATAGGCGCTGACGGCACATTATGCAGCTCAAACCATGTGCTTTACACTCACTACTACTAATACCCTGTACGACTGAGGTATAGCAAATCGGGTAGCATAAATTTTGCACAGGTCATAAGAACTCCAGCAATGTTTACGTTATTAGATAAAGCTAGTGATAATAACTATCAGTGAATTCTTACATTTTGTAGAACATAGAGTATCCGATAGTCTGTCATTCCCACAGCTTTGTTCTTGGTTATTTTCCAGATAAAAGCACAACAATTTAGCGCAACATTAACGGCGCTTATATACAAACTACATGCAGACCAAGCACACACACACACACACTGGCGCAAACAATTATGACTAGCGCCAAAAATGAATAATGACAACGGCTACTTAATACATTTCTATTTGGTTATCGTAAAGCGAGTTGTCAGTCTCGACTCGCGAGAGAACTTAAAATTACTCATTACCGCTCTCTATCTCTCTCTTTCTCCAGTGCTAACAACTTGCTCTCTGTCTCTGCTTTGTTTTACTGTCGTATTTAAGTTGAGAGTGATCTCGTTGACTGATAACGAACTGAGCCGGTTGCCACCGACATCCCAAAATACACAATTATGAACATTTTCTGTTTATGTTTACATTCACCACTTCGTAGTCAAACATGCAAACACACACTAAATACATGTATACACTTTTATAACAATGAAATGCATTAAAGAAACACAATTAATCAATGCTTTGCCCAACAACCCCATCATTCAAATTGTGATTGCGGATTTGTTGTGCTGCCCCCCAAGAACACGATGTGCGCTTGTGCACAAAAAGCGTTGCATACTTTTGGGCTGTCATGGAAAATCAGACAGTATGCAATTATAACAGTGTTTTTATTGGACACATGTGCTTTGATTGTAAGCAATAAAAATGCAATGCAACAAAATGTATATATTTGTATTTATATCGAGAACTTGCCAAAACAATTTGCAAAGCAAATTTGTTGATTATCTGCCATGGCTCAATCAACACTTCCACGAATAGCTGGGCACCTAGACAAATAATCTTGTACACCTAGCAAACGCCAAGTAGCCGTGATCTATTATTAAAAATTGGCATTATAATAGACTCTTGTTTGTAAGCAATAAAATTATGAAACTACACAGTACTTTTCCTGTGTGTAAAGAGTATCGTCTACACGCTTTTAAGCGCTGACTCATTCAAGTACTTGGATAGCTGAGATGGGAGATGGGGAAAAAAATAACTCACTTGTTTTTCGGGCGGTAGTAGGGATTCCATATAGTGTGATATAGAATAGACTGGTATATTTTCAACCATTTTAATACTTGATAGATATATTACTTTCGAAACGTTTCTGACACTCTCTCTGACAATCGGACATCAACCTAATCTCTGTCACTTTCAGGCCTTCGATCACAACTGAGAAATATTTTGGACAAATGGTTATCTGCTGTAGATGTGATTTATTCGCTTCAATTTCCTACAGTTTTGATCAGATAAATTAACATTAATTTGTGGAGTATTGATCTTAGCAATATGATAAAAATAAGCTCATACTCAGCACTCGACTAAAAAGTACCCTATAAATAGTTTAACAATTATATAAAGAAAACGAACATAACTGACAAATTTAAGTGGAATGTGAAAGCTGCGTTGTTCTTAGAAATCCTGTATGACGCAACACAAAAAATGACTTTTAAAAGAGTCGCGTTGAAGATCAAACCCATTGAGTACAGTATTATATGAACTCATAATTAGAGTAGATACGTCTGTCAAGTTTGATTGTTGTTAAAATTGATTTATTAAGGTAACAACGCAAATTAGCACTTGCAAGTAAATAACAACAACTTAATCACAGTCTTTGATGATCATCAAGCTCCGTTTCTCAACTGTTTGTAGTTGTCTCTGGAGCTTTAGATAACGTTAGTGGAATTTAAAATGTTTGCAGTTGCCCAAACTCTTAAATAATCTCTACAACTTTGATAGTATTCTCATTATGTGAATGTTGGATATAGACGAGGTCATGAATCATAAATCACTGCAATCGCTTGCGTTGCATTGACAACACGAAGCGCCGTCAGATTTCAATAACAAAATAAAAAAGAAATAATAATAATAAGAACAGACCGACTCAAGTAACTTTCTTATCAACCATTTGTGACGACGATAAGCGCCGTGCCAACATCAACACAGTTGGTAAATATAAATGACACAGTAACAATGGAGATAAAGTGTGCTTTACGGTCGAGCACACTGGCATTATGCCATTATTCAATTTAATTATGACGGATCACAAAGACATTATGATATATATATATACTATATAGCGTCCCCCGCAAAGCAAACGGAACTAATCAATGTATTGATTTCCGCCTTTGGAATAGGATTATTTAAAACCATTTAACGTTGTACTCACACAATATATTGAATAAATATTTACGGGTTTTTTATTTACATTCGATGAAGATGAACAAACCAAGCTCTAAGTAAAATCGTTATTTGCGTGGCTAGAACTGGATATGTTTAATAATATCTCAATTTATACATAACTTGTCACTCGGATATTCACGTCAAAGACTTGGCGAAACTGAAGATCAACTGTTAGTTTATGGACATGTTGATTTGGAGTTTAGTTAGGAAATCTACAGACAAGCAAATTGTTTTCTCACACAAAATGACAATGTTGTTTAAGTAATTAACACCCCAACTTCTACAATAATACAACACAGCCACATATATATTATACACTACCCGTTTAAGTTATTCGAAAATCATGACTACGCACAAATCTACTTAAATTATGGATGAGAGACAAACGTGTCTGTGCAATTTAAATTCATATTACCATGTATACTAATTGTATGGGTTCGTGTCATTCTAAGCATTTAAGTCAACCCACGAAAGCAAATACTAGTAGTTAAACGTTAAATACATATATATTTCGATTTTTAATTTACTTGATTTACTGCGAAAAACAAAAGTTGAATTAAACAAAGAATCGCCCTCATCAATTGTTAAGTGTGTTCTAGAGGTGGGCACGGGCCGGGCTTTTTTTCGTGGCCCGCGGGCTTACACAGGCCCGGAGCGGGTTCGGGCGGGCCCGGGCCTTAAAATTAAGGTTCGTACGGGCTTCGTGCGGGCCCGGGCCTTGGCAAAAAGGCCCGGCCCGTAAAAACCCGAAATAGGCCCGATAAAAATTTTGATTTGATCGAATTAGAACCGTCATTTATCGCATTTTAATTGCTTATCGATGCTACTACTGATTTGCTTATACAATATTTTCTTTGTTTGCACACCACTAATTCAAAATTGGCGGCTTGTTGTGAAATTAGCAAATCTGTGAAAAATAAAAATGTCGCAACAAACAATTCAGGACGCTGTAAATCAAAAAGTGAATGTGTAAAATTTATACAATATGAAAAGGGCAGGAGTGAAGTGTGGAAGCTTTTCGATTGCGTTAATTATAATGGCAATAATGTTTTCTTATATGTGTAAAAAAGTTTCGTGCCGGGCCGGGCCGGGCCCGGGCCTTGATGAAAAAGTTTCGTGTTCGGCCGGGCCGGGCCTCTCAAAAAAGAGTTTGTTTTCGTGCGTGCCCGGGCCTCAAAATACAGGCCCGCGCCCACCTCTAGTGTGTTCTACGAATATATGAATTAAACTTACCGGTTGAGTCAATCAATTGTTGTTGTTGCTATTGCCGTTGTTACGGTACACCGATTTGCAAGCTTGCCGCGCAAAACAAAACACTGTGGCAGGATCAAACACATTGACAACAAATGACAGCTGAGCACAGCTGAGCGCTGCTTTGTATGCAAAAGTGTGTGTGTTGAGTGTGTGGGTGTATGTATGTAGGTAGACACGCACGTGTGTCCGCGGTGCGCTTGTTGTGTGGATGTGCGCGTGTATGTGTGACAATGAAACGTCGATATAGCTGATTATTTTTATTCTCACGTTGACTTTTACACTGTTTGTCTTAACAGTAGCACTTTAATTGCTTTATTTATCGTTTTAGAAATATGTGTAGTATACGTTTAGATGTAAAAACTACTTAATGTAAGTAAAATAAACTGTCACGAACACGAAGTAAAATATACAAGTACATACATATGTATGTACATATTCACGTACATATAATAAGCAAGCATCCACAGCACACTGCGCGAAAAACGATTCTTTCACTACTAAATTTGATTTTAACTAGCACCGTTTTTGCCGTTTACATAATTAGCGAATAATATAATTCATATATTTATGACACAATGTCTTCACACTCTAAAATGTATTGTACTATTATTAAATTAAATTACATATATGTGTATTGGCGACCGAACGACAGTTCTACGTTCGCTGCGATTTGACTACCCAACAAACAATGGTGCAAGCATTTACGAATTTCCCATACAATTGGGCGGCCAACAAATTGTTTGCTTGGCAAAATGCTGATTGCAAACCAAGGTTGCCAGACTAGCAAATAATTAAATTTTTAATAATACAAGGCAGCACAGTGAGGCCGTAATCGACGGGGCAAATATACTTGATGGTATAGAAAATGTTATCTCAGTATATTATTAAAATTTTTTGATGGTCACACCTCTACAGCTGTTCAAGAAAACAGCTTTCTTTGGAATATCTTTTTATATTAAAAATATTTATTAATAAAAAAATAAGTTATTAAAAAAAGTACATAAAGCTTTTTCTATCTGGTTGTAGCAGTGGTCTTAAGAAGCATTAATCCCAGTTTCATATTCAGCTTATGTTCAAATGTTTTTAACACATTCGAATCTCCGGGAATACCGGTTTTATCATGGTTTATATGAATTATAAGTAGCATACACAAAATAAGCTTTTTATTGCTTAGACATTTTAACGAGCCATTTCCATATCAAACATCGCCACACATTTGTAATAAATGTTCGTCCTAATCCGACTTTCCAGCTAGTTCTTTGAATCATTGAAATCCTGAAAAATGTCTTTCGAATATTGCAAAATCCCGAACAACTTTCACTACACCAGAAACAACACTTTGGATGCATTTGTTAAAAAGTTTTTTTCATTTATTCTAAGACGCGATATTCACTCAAAACATAGAACGAATGCGACCTGGAATTTACAATTTAACGGGCTTGGGCTTGCCTTGCTGGGCAGCAATGCGCTCGTTGTAACGCTTCACTGACTCCTCGCGGGAAAGATTTCCCTTGCGGGCATAACGCTGGTTGATCAGGAACTTGACATCCATCTGTGAAAAATTCACAATTTTAGATTGACATTGCAATTAACTAGTTGATTGGTTGAATTCTACTTACACCCAGGGTGGACTCGTGGCGCTTACGCAGTGGGCGCTTGATGCCATTGCGGTGAGCCTTCTTGTTCTGGTTGTGATTTGTGTGATTCTTGGACTTGGCCATTGCGAATTATCAACTGTTGGGTATCAAGTAATAGTCGACGGCAAATCGGAAGGTACCACAATATGAAAACAGAAAATATTTAATTAAGTACACCATTTACAATATCCTTTTTGCCATAACGAGAGCGACAAAAGCCGATTGTATAGTATAAACAACATTTTTATAGATTTTTAATTATAATCATTTTCATTTGCAACCTACGTTTCTGACAGTTCAGCGGAAAAGAAGAGGAAGAAGCAGAGTCACTATCGATACATTACCTTAACGTTGCTTATCGATAGACTAAAAACAGCTGTTATATGTTTCAAAAAGCTCTGGCAACTCCTTTCTTTAGTTCATTGTGAATAGTAAGGAGGTAAACAACGAAGTATATGCAATTGTAAACAAAAGACAAGAGAAATCTCATTATTCTCAATTTTCTTTGTGAAAAATACTTATTTATTATTTTAAATTAAATTGTTTTATAATAATAATATTATTTGGCCGCAGCATCAGTGTGCTATAATAGATCGATTCCTTATCCATTTTAAAAAACATATCGATACTTCAATGTTGCCATCGATGTTTCTTCACTTCTAAAATACAACGCAAATTCACTTGACCGTATCAAAAATATAAATTAAATTCTCGTTCTTTTAAACCACAAAGAAAAGTGTATTGTATCGTGAAAATTTTCGCAAAGCTCACAGCACTGTAATTGTGTTTTGGGATAGGTAAGTAAACCTGTCATAAATAAATAACTATGAAGTTATCTTCTGTACGCACGTATTGCACACAAGAGTGTGCATGTGACAATGTCGTTGTGTTTGTGTGCGGGCGGTTGGGTTGTTATGTGTTAGAGTGAGAGGAAAGAAAAAACCTATGAGTCATCATCTAAAAACAAGTTATCACGACAACAGCAACCCATTTATTTTGTTTGTGCTCTCTCGCTTCGCAGTCTGACGTCATATTCAGAGGAAAAATGAAAACAATCGTTTCCGCCGCAACCGCTGCCGCTTTATCGGCCAATAATTCAAGCAACAGTAACAGTGCTAACGCCGCTGCGATAGTACCTAAAACTGAACCAGAAGCACTTGGCACCGAAGACTCGATGGAATTTCAAACACCCAATAACAGCAGTTCAACAACATCAACAGCCATCGTGAACAAGCGACCAGCGTTTTTGGACCTCAATAAAGTAACAAATAAACGGGTCATCGATCACTTGAACATTGATTCGCCAGACTTGCAAGGCAAAACTTTAAATACTCCTGACTTGGAAAAATTCTGTTGTCCAGCAATCTAATGCAGACACCACAGCCCGGTACAGTTTTCCCATCGAAAGTGGGTCAAATCACTTCGGAGCAGGAGGCATTTGGCAAGGGCTTTGAAGATGCATTGCAGAATCTTCATACCAGCAAGAATACCCAAGCATTTCTGGGTAATCCGAACACAGCGTCTGCAAATAATTCTTCAGCAGCCGGCAACGCGATGACAGGTGTTAATAATGGCATTAGTGGTGGCACAATTATCTACAACACAGTGGGTAAGTTTCACCTTGTTTGCATTTCTAATGTATCGAAATTAAAATATGCTTTTATCCCATAGATCGCTTTCCTGTCATCAAAGATGAACCACAGAATTCGGCAGGTTCCCCGACTGTGAGTCCCATCGACATGGCCGACCAGGAGAAGATTAAACTGGAGCGCAAGCGTCAACGGAATCGTGTGGCTGCCTCCAAATGCCGCAAGCGCAAGCTGGAGCGCATCTCCAAGCTGGAGGATCGCGTCAAAATGCTCAAGGGCGAGAACACGGATTTGGCGGGCATTGTCAAGGGTCTGAAAGATCATGTGGCCCAGCTGAAGCAACAGGTTATCGAACATATGGAAGCCGGTTGCACCGTTCAAGCGATTCCCAACTCAGCGCTACTTTCGAGCAAATAACATAGGGCTATAAGTGAGGAGAGCGTGCAACAGTATATGTCGAGCTTATTGCCGGACGACAATGATACAGAAGCCGAAACAGAGGAACAATTGGAACAGGAACAGGAAATTGAAGATGCAATTGAGACGGCCGTAGACGAGGAAAGTGGTGAAGTGTTGCTATCAGCCGTAGCCTTGGAGCAGGAAATCTCCCTTGAATTATTGCTGAATGCAACGTCCAGCACTTTCGATTTGGATGCTCTGCCAAACAATCATGTGGTAATTGAGGCCGTTGACCAGCTGACGGACTGCAGTGAGTCCACAAGCTGAATCACACAATCAATGAATGGCTTGGAGTGCCTTTAAAGTTTAAACAAAAACACAAATAGATATTGTCGTTTACTGCTTAAGCTTTGATTATATACTAATGTGCAATGCCTTATTTTATTTGCTAAAGTTATTTGAATTGCTTTTGGAAAGTGCTTTTTTATTTAGTTGTAGATGTGTACATACATCATGCATATATGTACTTATATATGTCTAGTTTTAAGATCAAGTATTACTTTACGTGTTTGATTATAAGAAAATATATAATATATTTACTACAATCTGAGAATACTTTTCATTGGGAAGCAGGTTAAGTTCCATTTAAAAGATAATAACAATATTTATCGAAAATTTAAACACGCTTTATTTGTTATTTCAAGCTAGGGGCTGTAAAATTCCTAATTGACACAAATATGATCTTATTTCTTGGAATAGAATGACTAATACTAAAGCTACTTTTAAATTTATTAAAATTCGGAATATGTTTGAGTATAATAGGTGTCTTCTTATGAAGATTATTGTCACCATTACCATTAAATGTAATTATTTGTATTATTTGTCCTTTAATGTGAAGCACGAACAAGATGGAAACACTCACGAATGCTATTGTAAGGCACGATAACGGACTCCCATCTCTAGTTATGACGCACAGTAGTGCCAAGTTGATTGAAAGTTCAAAATAAAACCCGCATTTGTTAAACAAAAGAGAGAACACAACAAACATGACAATTTAAAACAAAACACATGTAGATGTTCAAAACAAATAGAAAATATATATTTCGAGTGCAAAATAAGGGCAAAAGACCACAGAAATTATAATAACAAAAGTAATAAGATAACAAAGTACAGGAAAAATGTTTATTGCAAATGGGTTAACAACAAAATAAATACAATGAAGGTGCAAAGGTAAAAAAGTGTCAATGTTGAGCTACCTTTAAGTAAGGTAAAATAAATAAAGATTCGAAGGCTCCCAACCCAACCCGTTATATAACTATAAATTAGCTAAAACCTTCGCAATTTGTGACCGCAAAAATACTGAATAACAAAAGTTATTTAGGCAGTGGCAAACCGTCGATTAAGAGGCTCTTTTCATCGCTGAGCTGTCTTGGTCCGTCTCCGATCTTGGTATGAATGATGTATTTCAGCAGATTCTTGGGATTAACATGTTCCGAAATTCCATTTGTGGCCACCTTCTTGAGCTCAACTGGTGGCACTGGAATGCCTTTCAAGTACTCGACACTTTGCTGGGCATCGTTGGGGAATGCCACCTGAATGGCTGCCAAGAGAGGCGCCACATTTTCAGCCAACACATAGAGGCATCCGTTGGGTCCAGCATCGAAGGTATAGGCAGCTTTCAGTTCTCCAACGGATTCATTGTAATCATGCACGAAATTCACTATCGCATGCGACACATCGTTCATGTAAACACATGGCGGATAAGTGTCCAACGCGATAGCGTGCAATTGATTTGAATCTCTCATCGTCAGCTCAGCGAATGTCTTAAAGTCTCGAGCTTGAATCGCCGCCCTCAGTTCTTTGATACGTTGCGGCACAATCGTTGTGGCACGATGTTGTATTAATGTTGATGTCTCCACGGCACTTTGCATGCCCTTTGTGGAGCCCGTTTTCTTGCGTGCATCGTTTACTACCAGTATGAGCATGTGCATGTTGGGCCAATGTTCGGCGGTCACCAGTTGCTCGGCAATCGAATCGCTGCCATCATCCGCCGTTCCTCGATGCCATTGCACGAAGCCGCCGTGTAAACTGCGGCAGGCGGAGCCGCTGCCCTGGCGTGCAATCGTTGTAAGCTGCTCGTTCATTGGTATCTCGTATAGGCGTGCCAGCGTGTACACTAAGCAGGCGTATCCGGCTGCACTTGAAGCCAGGCCAGCTGCAGTGGGGAAATTGTTGTAGGATGCAATGTGCAGTTTCCAGGAGAGGGGAAATTTGAGGCCGCCGTTGGCTAGTGCCAATCGCTGCACGCCTTCTAGGCAACGCATGAGACGTGCGTTATCCTCAAATGGAACGACCTCACCATTCAACCACATGCGATTTTGTTTAAAACTCTCGGAAGCAGCAACGGTTGTTTTTGCCGACATCTCATTTGCGTCAAGTGTCATGCTGATGGAGTCATTGATGGGCAGTATCAGTTCCTCGTTTCGTTTGCCCCAGTATTTCACAAGGGCCATATTTACGGGCGCTTCACACGTTGCGGAATACATTCTTCGCTGACAGTCGTATAAACAATGTAGACATCCAATCCAAACAAAAAAAAAATCACTTTCCCCAGCTTTCACTACAAATTCCACTGCTCGCCCGATAACAACGTCCGATAGTCGACTAAAATATAACACTGCAATGTTTATGGGCTTTAGTATTTTGTACATTGGGTGACCATGTATAAATTAGTATTATTGCTTGAAATATTTAATATAATAAGTAAATAAAAAAAATGTATATATAAATATATCACATAAATAAAATAAATTTAAATTTCGAAACTGGATTGCCTGAAAATTGAAGTAATCTTTGAGCACTTCACGGTATGACCATTCACTTATTTTCTACCGGCATATTGTTAAATCAAACTTGTGGTCACACTAGTGTAGAATCTGCAAACATACGAACGTAAACAAATATCTTTATTGAAGTAATTAAAAAAACAAAATGCCATTAACTGCAGAAAGTGCGGCACAACAAATTCAGGTTAGTTCAAACACGAACATGAGAATGTACAAATATGAATTAATCAATGTGCTACAGGAACGACTGAAAGACATACAACAACACATACACAAAGTGGACAGTGAACGGCGTCGAGCAGAAACTTCTATTGCAAATATTGTGCGAGCACAGCAAAGTCAGATAGCGACTCCGAAATTGAAGAGTCTGCTGCAGTCAAAGATCTTGGAGGCCACACAGGAGGAAGCTACGATAAGAGCAGCGTTGGCTAAAATCCATGAAATACGCAACATACGGAATGAACGTCGCATTCAAGTAACAATTAGCGAAATATTTGAGGAGAACCAACTAAACATTTTTCTTGTAGGCTAGAAATGCGGGCAATAAAGAAGCAATTCGTCGTGGTGCGCTCATGAAAATGGTGCAGCTCTCGGCGCAAACGTTGCCGCTATTCGTTAGCAAACCAGGCGAACGAGCTCCGGCTCTTTGCGGAGCAATTCCAGCTGAGAGTAGCTATGTAGCCAAAGTAGGCGACAATGTGGCCGCCTTAGCCAAGGGCATTGATGAGGAGGAGAACTGGATATTGGCTGAGGTGGTGCAGTTTCTACATCGTCAGAACAAATACGATGTTATTGACATCGACGAGGAGCAAAAGGATCGCCATGTACTCAGCAAACGCAAAGTTATTCCACTGCCATTGATGCGTGCAAATCCGGAGACCGATGGTCATGCACTCTTTCCCAAAGATACAGTTGGTAAGCACAACTAGCGTATGACTTTAGAGCAAGCTAATCTCTCATTCTGTATTTTATTTAGTGATGGCTTTGTACCCACAAACTACGTGTTTCTACAAAGCTATCGTGAATCGCCTGCCACAAACAGCTACCGAAGATTATGATGTGCTATTTGAGGACTCGTCGTATTTAAATGGGTACGCGGAACCGCTGCCTGTAGCCCAAAGATATGTCATTGCATACAGACCCACCAAGAAAGGTGGCAGCAGCGGCAGTGGAAATCTCTCATCGGCTTAAGCAACAACAACAAAAAGTGGGGGAAATTAAAAACATACGAGTATCTCAGCAATCGTTTGTTGTAAGATCTATATATATAATTATATACATATTCATAAACTTAACTTCTATTTGCAATTATTAGCTATTAATTCATTCCTCCTCGTCCTCGTCATCATCATCTTCGTTATCTTCATCCTCTTCCATTGGGGTTTCCGCTGTATCCTCCTGTACATCATCCTCAACATACAGCTGGAAGCCATCAGCCTTTGTCCACGAGCACTTCATAGTCAGGCGAAACTTGGCCATAGGTTTCCCAATCAATTTTAAGATACGTGCTTGCTCTGGGGTCAGTACCTTGCCTTCCTCGCAGACAGTGTAATCACTGTAGATGGTTACAATGCCCTTTTCGAGCTTCGTGGGCAGTCCCAGTGAACGCAAATGTGGCTCCATGGAGTGAGCGAATTCCTCAAGTGGTCCGGCTGGCAAAGTAACAGTTTCAGTTGCTTTAAAGCCGCTGCGCGCATATTCTACGGCCCAATAGTTTTCGGCCCATTCCAGAACTTCCGATTTTGACTTTTCCGTAAATAACAGACCCACTTGACCACTAAGACGCTTCGAAAGCTGTTTAGAATATTGTGAAATTTAATATTAATGATTTTAGAAGTTGTTATCAAGTTGTACCTTGTGAATGCCCGTTTCCACTTCCTCAGCTTTATTGCGCCCCAATCCGATTTGCATTATGCGGTTTTTGCCAAAGATGAAACGTGAGTTGCGTTTCCACTCCTGCCTCAGATCTTTAAGCAGATTATTACGCATATTCTGGACCTGAAACACGAAAATGTTGGGATACTTCTCAACGCAAACCCGAATATCTTCGATGATCCGCTGTTTCCATGCCAAACCCTTGCGGTCAGTCTTCGTTAGAGACACTACCAAAATACCGGAATACAAATTATATATGAGGTTTATTAATGATGATTAGTAGTTTTTTGGGTACCTTTCTTATCACGTTTCGAGCGCGGCATTGTAGCAGTTTTTATATATTTCTAAATTGAGGATCTGAAATTTAAACACACTAGTAAACACGTGCGACCGCAACGATGATATCTGTGTGACCGCGAGAAATATTTCAAAGCGAACTATTTTACATCGATAAAAATACCAATTACTGCTGTCTACAAATGTACCATTTGAAAATTCTTTTTTTTATTTCACCTTTTCTAAAAATTAAATGTTGTAGGAACACACTTGGCAACGCCAAAATCTTCTTTAAATAATTAAAAACCAACGTTAATGGTACTTTATATTTATTATTTAGTCAGTGAATAATGAAAATTAAACTTATCGATGGTTTCGTTCTGTCAACACGCTTGAAAATTAGCACGCTGGGTGTAATTTTAAAAACCTGCCAACCTAATTTGTTATCGACTACATTATTATGAATTTTAAATTTGATGTTGAATAAAAAAATCAAATATATTTTTAAAATTTTTGTATTAGTTGATTTTTAAGAATTTTCAATTCATATACTTTTTATATTCATCGATGCATCGATAGTGTCACCGATGCTTCTCGAATGTTTATCCACCTCTAGTTCCAGCTTTACCATTCACTACAGCAATAGCCGACAGAGGTGTGTGTTTACGTAGTAATTTTACGTATCTAAGGTTACAAAAGATAATTAATTAAATTATCACAGTGTCTCAACCAGGACGTGTGTTGTCATAAACATTTTAATTAGTAAGGCGCAGTGAGTAATATATTTATGAACTCGTCCGCGTCGCAATTCGATTACTCAATTTTTTGTTACTTGTCAAAGAAGCGCCATGTTGTCGGCGAAACTCAGACCGCATTTTTTCACATGTATCGATCTGCAACGCTAAGTGAATTAATTTGCAAGCATGCATATTGCAACATTCATAAAAGACTACGTGTGATAAGCGAGTTGTTGTGCAACTTTATTATAGCGAATGACAGTAGTAATATGCAAACGCTTCAGAACAAAATTACTTGCTTCAAGTAGGACGCTGATGACGTAATTTTGTGAATACGCGACGAGTAAAGCCCAACAACGGCATTGCCAACATCAACAACATTTTTTAATCAGTTAGAATTCAAAAAGCGCTGAGAGCACAATTTTAGTTGTTGTTGGCTCGACTCGGATATGCTTTGGTTGGTCGGTTGCTGCTTGCTGCTCTGCGTAAATTCAATGGAATCAACATTAGAATTAAAGCAATAATTTTTCTGGTGCTTATCAAGAGCACACAATTACTGATAAGACACCGTCACAGGCGGCTGAAGTTAAAAAAAAATAAATTTAATCAGTGTACTCAGATAAGAGCTTGAAGGTTTCAACAGGTAGGATTTGTCAGTGCGTGAGTTGTTGCAATTCAAGGGCTTAACGTAAGACCAAGTGCCATTAATTGAGAGCTGTTGGATTTTGCTAACAAAACATTATTGAACATCTCACAGATTGGTAAAATGCTTCAAGCGACACGTACTGTTGTCGTCGTCTTACACAAATACAATTTGTAACATTCGATTCCAAAAATTTAACTGACTGACGTACTTTACGTACGTATAATTCCGACACAGCGCCAATGCTCGTCCGTCTCATTCAAATTACTCAATTAAACGACAATTGCGCACAATTGACAGCGGCGACAGCGAACACAAGCGAAGCTCCTCCCCACAACACAACATTTCAGTGGCATGCGTCATATGCTAAGTGCAGCTTGTAATAATGGCCAACAAACTCATACCTGCTTAAATCATTCGCAAACAACAATTAGTAATTGCGCTATTGTAATGGCCTAATGAACTCTTTCCTTGTAATTTACTTATGCTAATATGCTATCTCTATATAACTAGCTTTAGCATACATCAACAACAGGTCTGTGTGCGCATTTAAAAACTTAACGAACCCATTTCACTTGCGTCACACCTGGCAACACTATTCAAAAGCCAGGTTGGCAACGCTGACACGTATTTACTCATTTTTCTTCGTTTTCTTTTTTGTTACCTACTCCTACTCTTTGTTCGGCGTCTCTTTCTCTCATCTGCTGTAGCGGCATGAGCGCTGCCGCCTGTATTAGTATGTGTGTGTGTCTACCTACACATGCATATATACACGAAGAGGCGTTTACACAGATACAGCGCGTTTGCTTACTGTGTGCAACACATTTGCCGTCACTTTTAGTCGTTCGCCGTTCGTTCGTTGGTAGTCGTCGTTGTCGTTTCGAGTGAATCGAATGTAAGGTAACCAATTTGCATTAGTAATATGGGGCGAAATATATGTACATACTACTACATATGTACATACATAACCATATAAAAAAATTGTAAAACCTTAAGTGACTAAAATGCGACAAATGCACGTGTGCATAATTAATTTATGCAACAACATAAATTGGACATTTTCAATTTTAATGGAATGAACGAAAAACTAAAGAAAAACATGTGCAAAAGCCGCATGCATGAAAATTTTTCTACATGCTTCCATGGGAGCGATCGATAAAAATACTACGCAAAAAGACGAAAAATGTTGAGAACTGTGAATTTGTGCAAAAAATACATATGTACATACGAACAGTGTATAAGTATTGGTCAATTTTGTATATGTGTGTGTGCTTGATTCGTTAGCAGCTTCGTATTTTCAGTGCTTTTCGTTCGTTCGCTTGATTGCGCTGACGGCCGTGGCAACAACTGACTTGGCTAATGCGAAGGCGAATTTGTAGTGCTTTAAGTGTGTGTTCTGTTGCTTGCTGGTCGCTAGGCGTTTGGTTCGTCGTCGTTGTCGTCAATAGCTAAAACGCATATGAACTAATAAAGTGTATGAATGTAAAGTACATTTGTATGTGTGCTAAATGTATTACGCACTAGTACATTGAGATAGCAGTGGTATATCCTCTAGCACACACACACTACGCACACACAATTTTCCTATGGATTTGATAATTTGTATATTATTGCTGGCGAAAATTAAGTACTCGCATACATCATACATCACGTACTTGGTTTTATTGGATTTGCTGTGTCACAATTCACCACACACAGATGTACATTCATCCATTGGAATATATGTAACAATATATACCAATGTATATATGTATATCCGAATAGATGTATGAGCATGCACACACATACATGTACATATGTATGTAAGCGACACACGCGGTTACGTGTTCTTTTATGCCGCACTGCTCTTACTCACTTGACTCTATCTCGCTGTTGCCTCTGGTGTGAGTTCGTTCTCTTGTGTCGCCAGCTCTCCATCTTTCTCGCTCTCCCCTTTCTCACTCTCTCTATCGTCTGTCGGGATTATTTTTATACATTTTGTTGCGCGCCTAACCCTCCTTGCAACCCCCTCGACTAACCGACACACACTTGTTTCTTGCGTGCCATAAAGTACATCTTTAAGTACATATAAGAATACAATTTAATTTCTTCTTTAATTTGATTTTACATCAACATACACTTGATGTAAAAATGTCCTTTGAGTCGCATTTGTTAAATCATTGAGTGTTGGAATTTTGTTCTTATCTGCGTTTCTCTATAGTCGTTTTTTTTCGTTCGTTCCTACTGCGCATGTAGCCGCAGCGTTGAGCGAATACCGCTGTCGCGACGACCTCATGGGGCCGGTGTGGTGAGTTAGCTGTTTGCCGCCCGGTGTGGTGGATTCTCCACACACACACACATGCACACATTCATACTTATTGCTTACTAGCGCCGTTTCGCCAGTAGTCAAAGTTGCCGTCATCGCAGAATTCTACAAACGGTTTCGAATTTTATTTGCCGTTATCTTCCATCTGTGTACCACTGACCGACGGCAATGACATTTCGCCAACAATTAGCGTTTCTTCATGGTAGTTGTAACACACTTGTCTAAACACAAATGCATGTGTATGTGTGTCCGTGTGATATGTGCATGTAGTCTCTGTAGTTTTACATCGAAATAGTTTTATATTCATACAGTCGCCTCTTGCAGCAACTCGCGCTACTTCCTCATTGTGTGCGGCATGTCCAACAACACAAATAAATGACGCAGTCCATGACGCATAGATTTCGCTTCATTGCCGCTCTTTCAAATGTAGGAGGGAGTGGCTGGCTGGCTCCCAGTCAATCTCAATTTGGGCTATTTAATCGTTTCTCACTCCCCTATACACATGTAAATCTTTTGCTTTACATACATATAAATGAATGTTTTTCAGAAATGGGACAAACAAAAAAAAAACATACAATACTTGGCCCGTTCTGCTCTGTTAAGTTCATTCTGTTAACTGTACGGTAAACACGTCAATTGACCTAAAAACGAGCAACGCCAAAAAATCGCCATTATCTGATATATAGTAAATGTATGTATATACGATATAGAGTTAGTTGTCTGTATTGTATGTTTGAATACAGACTTGTCTGCTGCCAAAGGGTCAATGTTTTCAAGACTTTGACGGTCGATTGTTGTGAGATTGTGTTAATACACAATCTCAACGTACATAGATAACAAGAAGAGCATGAGCGATAATCGATTTGATTTATTCTGATTGTTTTTTACCTAGTTATTGTTTACACCACTTACCACGATAGCACTCAACTCTTGTGCTGCATTGGGGTCATTGTGCATTTATCTATTGACATCTGTACACAATACATTGTAAATTCATCTATGTACATGCAAACGTATGAATGTGCGTACATACTTGGTTCGTTGCTCATAGACCAAGCACTCAAACGCACAGACACAGACGTACACACACACAATCACACTAGCATAGATACAAGCCCACAGATTTCTCTCTTTATTTCGTTTTAAATTTTTATTCATAGTTTATTTTTAACTTTTTTTCTCTGTATGTATGCGTTTATTGTCGTTGTTGTTGTTGTTGCTTTTGCTTTTGCCGCTGCTGTTGGTTTTATTTTATTTTTTCATTCCATTCGCTTGCTATGTCTGCCTGTATTTTTGTCTTCTTCTTCCAAATGAACATTCCGGTGCACATTCATTTCGTATCAATGTGCATCTTGAAGTTTGAGGAGTGTGGTGCACCAGGAGAGGGAGGCAAAAAGATCAGATCCGATGTCTTTCCTAATGCGACGGCACGTGTAATGGAATTGGCAAACAATTTAAAAGCTACAACAATGCAAACACACATACTACCAAGCATACTCCTCACACCCACACACCCACATACACACACACACATATACGGTAGTCACGTTCACCTGTGTATTATGTAGCTGTCAAAAGCACATTAGACTAAAAGCTATCGCGCGGCGCAAGCAAAATGTCCTCTTGAGTAATGACAGTGAAAGCTCCTCCGGGGGTTAATAATTTTGTCGTTTGTTGGATTATGTGTCCGTCCCCCAAGGAGGATAATGGAAAATGTATCAATCAGCCACACTGGTTAGTTGGTGTGTTTTATTTATAAATAATAATCAATCAATATTTATGTAATACACCCGTTGCCAGTGGCAGATACAGGTGGCAGATACCGAAATACAGAGAGAGATACATGTGTCGTGTGTGGCAAGTGGGGCATTCATTGAGCATTCATCGGCTAGGTAAATGGCAACAGGTTACCCTTTGTATCATAATATATGTATGTATGTATCTCAGCTATCAATATGTGAATGGACACAATACGATTGCGGATACAATATTTATTTATGTGACTCACAGCTGTTTTGTTTTGGGAGGGGGCACAACTGTTTATTGACATTCAAACTGTTTATAAATAAAACATTGATTAAATCTTGGAATTGCGAGTTTAAGTTACGTTTTTTTTACGTTATTTCCTTTTAATTCGAGTATGAATGTGTTTAGTACTTGCGTTGAAATCGAGTGCATCACACTCATGTGACATGATGATGATGATGATGATGATAAGGATGAGTCATGGACCTTCAATGGATGCTAATTGCCACACAAAGATTCAAAGTTTAATATGTGTTGATACATATAGACGAATTTAGATCCTTCAAATGTGTGTACGCATGTACAACACATGTTGATGATGAGCACAACTTGTTAAGACAGATTCTTTCCTCTTTCCTTTTTTTTTTCTTTTCTTTTTTTGTGTCTGATATGTATATGATGGGGAGTGGTGGGGGGCAACAGCAGCAGTAGCAGCAGCATATCTGAAATAAGTATCAGCAGAAGCTTGCAACGCGCAGCTGCTATCCATCCACACCGCCTCTGACTTCCTTTCCTTTCCCTTGCCGCACCACAACGCGTCGTTGCCTCAGCAGCAGCTCATCGTCGAGTCGATTCCGAGGCAGCCTTTCAGCCACAGCCAAAGCCAAGTTCTCTTTTAGTCGAGTTTCGGGCCTGGTTGAAAGCGCAACACTCAAGCGGCAAATACATTTCATTTTTCGGGTTTCCGCCTTTCCACAGCATTGTGTGTGAGTGTGTGTGTGTGTGTGTGTGTGTTTGATTGTGTTGGTGAAACGTGTTACACTAAAACTAAAACTTGGCGAGAGAATCTCGCAAATGAATTAATCTTTGAATAATTGAGAGTGGGATGTGAATGGTTTGTTCCTCTCTCTCACAGTGCGAAAGATGTTTCTGGAATAGGAGAATATATATTATGAGCACAAACTATTAATAATCGTCGCCGCATTGCGAATATGTGTGTTTGAACTTGTGGCTAATAAATTATATAGTTAGCGTGGGAAATTCCATTATAGACACACTGAGCGCGAGAGTGACAATCAATTATATTTGAATTAATCGAATTTGTGTTTTGTTGTTGTATTTAATTTTTGCAGATAACCAGTCACATACTGTGCGCGACGCTTTGAGCTGTGGATTCCTCTTACTTTAATTAATTTTTCTGCTGTCTATCTGTAACTGCAACAGAGAATCGTGCGTGTGTGCAACTAAAACACAAACACGAAACACAGACACATTTACAAATTATTCTTAGTTTGGTCAAGTAACTAAAACAACAACAAACAGCAACATGTCGACAGTCGATAAGGAAGAATTGGTCCAGAAGGCAAAATTGGCCGAGCAGTCAGAGCGGTAAATATATACAACAAATGAAAATGCAAAAATATATTTGAATAAATCACTTTCGTATTTATAGTTACGATGACATGGCCCAGGCCATGAAATCAGTCACAGAGACGGGCGTCGAGCTGTCAAATGAAGAAAGAAATCTGCTCTCCGTTGCCTACAAAAATGTGGTTGGAGCGCGCAGGTAAGAGTCGCTAAATACATATAATATATATGTTCGTTGGTTCGTGTAGATAACAAATTGATGTTAACAACCACAACCACACCTAAATGAAATTAATTAACAACCCAAAACCAAAAACCAAATCAAATTCAACCAACCAACCAACCAACAGGTCATCGTGGCGCGTCATTTCCTCCATCGAGCAGAAAACCGAAGCATCCGCCAGAAAACAACAGCTCGCCCGCGAGTACAGAGAGCGTGTGGAGAAGGAGCTTAGAGAAATTTGCTATGAAGTTCTGGTACGTATTTTATAGACAGACACATATAAAATAGTACAACACAATTGTTATTACACACATAGCGTATATATATATAGCTACTCTATTACCACCTATCTATCTATCTATCTATCTGTCTATCGTATCTGCTGTCTCATGTCGCATGCCCATGACCATGAACATGAACATGGTTAGCGCAGCGCTGTCTAATAAGCAAATTATGATGGGTTCCCTCCTGACTGACTGACTGCCTGACTGACTGACTACCCATCTGTGGCAGCTGTTCGCTACTGCGCAAGTCCTGTTTCGAATTGCGTTGTGGTGTGTGGAGCACAAGAGCATCCTGTTTTATGTACAAATATAAATGGTATCATATACAGCTGTGTTTAAACCAATTACCTTGCCACACTTGAGCGCTAGTTTGAAGTTACAATCCTCTGCCGCCTCATCAGCATCATCATCATCTCAAAAACCCATCGATGTGTCCAATACTTTTCTTTTCTCCTCTCTTTATGCGATGTATGTGCAGCCAATTCTATTAGAATCAATAAATCTATTTTTAAATAGAAATTTTCCAGACATGTTGCTGCTGTATGCCTGCGGCGTTGCACGTCCTATACAGTAAGACACACCCCACAAGCACACACATACACATGCTTGTATGCTCGTGTAGCAAGATATATTATGTATGTATATGTCTTACCAAATCGCAGATAGCAACAGCCAACAAAGGGCCAACACACGGATTGAATTATGTCAATTTAATTACAGTTTTTCTTTTGTTTTTCTTCAGTGTTTCTTTTTTCCCAAAGCGGTCACAGCAATTTATATATTTTCCAAAGCGGGGACAACAGACTGTGGGCAGTGGGCAGAAGAGTGTTGACCTATAAAGTGAAATACGTTTTAGATACAACATTTCAGAGCCACAAAGTTTAAAAATAAATCAAAGTACATTGTACACTGTGTGTATACATATGTGTTTGTGTTTGTGTTGGGTTTATGCCCCCCACAACCACCTCCCTCCCCAGCCATCCATCCGTCCGGTCCGCTCAGGTTTGTTGGGGGCTGTCGTTAGCTTTCGTTTTCTTTGGGGACAGAAAATCGATAAGACTTTGAAGTGTTGCAGTCAACTGTAAAATTGGCATACATACATACAGACAGCCCGGACAGCTCGCTCGCTTTATTTTTATAGCTGTATCGACTTCGAGTAATGTAAAGTATGGCATCAAATGGGATTAATAGCAGCTTATTGTCCGCGCCAGCAATTAGGAATGTTTATTTATATGTTTACGCATTGTGTGTGTGTGTGTGTGTCAGGCAGAGGTACAATAAGCTACAATGTTGTTACAGCTGCATTTGCGAAACTCAATTATAAATGTGTGCTTATATTAATATGCTCTCTCTCTTCCTTGCTTGCTTCTACTTACAGGGACTTCTGGACAAATATCTTATTCCAAAAGCCAGCAATCCAGAAAGCAAGGTTTTCTATCTGAAGATGAAGGGAGATTATTACAGGTATTTAGCTGAGGTCGCCACAGGAGACGCACGCAACAGTAAGTATCGTCGATGCCACCGACGATTATTATTCAAAAATAATATTCCTATTCTCTAAGCACATAAACAAATTGTAAACTTTTATTATTAAACAAAAACGCAGCCGTTGTTGACGATTCCCAAACCGCTTACCAGGATGCATTTGACATTAGCAAGGGTAAAATGCAGCCAACACATCCCATCCGCTTGGGTCTTGCACTTAACTTCTCAGTCTTCTATTATGAGATTTTGAATTCTCCAGACAAGGCTTGCCAATTGGCTAAACAGGTTAATACCCCAATTCATTTTGGCAAAATGTCTGGCAAGCAAAGTGTGCGACTAAAGAAAAGAAGGAAATCATTTCAATTCATTTTATCTATCATAAACGTATTTAAGCATCGAGTTTTTATATATATTATTCCATGAACTAATTGTAAACTATGGTTGTTTATTTTCTTTTTGTTTCATTTATTTTGGTACCATTATTAACGTACATAATTTAAGACGTCGTTGAGGACTCGAAAAAAGCTTATCAAGAGGCATTCGATATTGCAAAAACTAAAATGCAGCCTACACACCCAATCAGATTAGGTCTTGCACTCAACTTTTCCGTCTTCTATTACGAAATTATCAATTCACCAGCGAGGGCTTGTCATTTAGCTAAACAGGTTCAGTCATTTTTTGTTTCGTTTTCTACAGTCTCTTTTTCTTACACATTTATGTTTGTTGATATTAATTTAACTATCGTTGTTGTCGTTGTCGTTGTTGTTGTTGTTACGTTGACTAACATCCTCAACTTTGCTTTTAAACAAACACAATACACAAAACATTGTTTACTCACAGTCTCTCTCTCTCTGAGCAACATACAATGAACCGTATGCACTATAAACATATACAAAATATACATTCAGCTCTCTGTTTTAATTCGCATGTTGGCCAAAATGCACTGACCTGGCTTAAGTCGCTGCTGTGTGTTTATGCCCGCTAACACTCCACAATGCGGTCCGTACCTTGCTGGTGAAGTTTAATGATTGTAAGAGAAAGTGCATTAACCAAAAGGTTACAAAAGTATATAGTTTGAGTTTGCAGATAAAATATGTATTTATATTTTTAATTTGTATTATTTTTTGCTTTTCAATTTTTGCTTAATGAAAACAACACAACACTAGGTACTATACATAAATATCTCTAATACTAAATCAGTTGTAAATGTTCCTCTAATTGAATTGAAATGCTTTCGTTATGCACACGATGAAGTACTTGAACTTGAACTTGCATTTACCTTGCCGGCATTTTTGCATTGTTGAATTATGATCTTATTTTTTCTATTCTTTGAAAGCATTACTAATCGAATTATTATTGTATTGAACACAGGCGTTCGATGACGCGATAGCCGAGCTGGACACACTCAATGAGGATTCATACAAAGACTCAACACTCATCATGCAACTGTTGAGAGATAACCTGACTCTTTGGACCTCAGATACCCAGGGTGATGGTGATGAGCCACAGGAGGGCGGTGACAACTAACCAAACAACTAAAATGTTTCCTTTTTTGACTATGCAAATATTATTCAGTAATACAAAACAAAACAAACAAACAAAAACAAAACAAAACAAAAGCAAGAAATATAAAAACAATTCTTTGAAGTCGAAGGTAATACAAGGCAGCAGAGCAGCAGTAATGTAATAATAAAAGCAACATCAAAACCAACATCCAAAACATCAGCAGCGACACAAATGAATAATAAGAAAAAAATCAAAAAAAAAAAAACAAGTAACAGCCGAGAATACTGATTAAGTTTGTAAATGAGTGATGATAGTTGTTTGAAATGAATTTGTGGACTATTGTCATGATTATACAAAGTTGAGGAAAATGAATCTGATTAGACAGTATATAAGAATATGCGTTTGTGCATATTGCAATTGAAGAAAAGGCAGAGAAAAACCAAAAAAAAAGAAGAAAAACAAAAACAAACATTTTCTAATGAAATCAATATGTGTATTCGAGCAAATAATGTATAAAGAACAACTTACAGAAAAAGCCAATTAAAGTCTACAAATGAAAACAGAAAACAGAACGTCTTAATTTGCTTCACATGCCGTTCAAGTTGTCTTTGTTACTAATAAATGCTCTCGCAAAATATTCATTATATACGAATTATACGCGAATTGATCGAAAAGCAAACAAACAATCAATCAACGTAAAGTATCAGCTACACAAAGAACAGCATTAAGATGAAATGGCTAAGAATAGTAACAAGTGCATTGTGTAATGGCTAAGATGTGAATTTTGTTTTGTTTAGTTATTTACATATCCGCTGTTTACGCCAACTGCGTACCCTATACACTATGCCTAAAAGTAATATTATTTATTATAATTATGTTTTAATAAATAATTACATTTTGTTTTATATTAACATACAACAGAACACAAGACACAGTCAACAACAAAATATGTCTTTTATTTTTTGTTTAATGCGCTGCGTCGCTTTCCTTAAAAAAAAATCAAATAATTAAATCAACAAAGGCTAAATTGGTTTAAACAAATATGTAATTACAAATAATGCCTCTATATATTTTTCGTCGTCAAAGAAGAACAATCTGCCCCAAAAGGCAGAACCCAAGCGAACCAAAAGAAACAAATTATGTATTATTTGTAATTCTTTCTTTTCTAAAATACAACAAATAAAAAAAACAACAACAGAAACCCCAACTTTTATTTTCTCCCGATTTTCATTCGAATTTCTTATGATTTTTGAGTCTCGGTTTGGCATTGTTTTGGACGAAAGAATTGTTAAAAACGCCAAGAAATGATTAAACCAAAGTAATATGTTGAATTTGCGTAAGCAAGAAAAAATGCAAAATATCTATATTTATATATAAATATGAATTCATTTATCATGTCGAAATGTTTCATTGTGCTAGCGACAATGACAAAAGCAGCCAGATAATAAATTATATATTTGGAATCTACTCGTGATGGCATAAGTTCTATTGTGCCTATTTTAATGTTTTTCCTTCGAAGTTTATGTTCTAATACTTTTCTTTTTTGTCGTCGGTAATTATGTCAGCTGGATCAGGAATGAGATTTTGATCGATGCGATAACTATCTATTACATACTTATATACTATATACTAACTATATGCAATTATGCAGAAGCAACAGCAATAACAGTATCAATGTGCAATTGTTATTATAAATGTCTCAGTGTCTTCATTTTTTTTCTTATAATCAATCGATGTGTTTCAATGTCAAATTCTATTCAAAGCGATCGGTGTGTGAAGCAATTGTGGATGAAAAAATATATAATTTTTATTATTATTACATTTTCATTTGATTGATTGTGCTTTATTAAATACTATAATGAAACTATTCAAATTCAACTCATATTGCTTTATGGTTGATCATCAACAAACAGACAGACAAACAAAAAACAACAGGAAATGATAAGAACTAATCAAAATATTAACAAACAAACAAAAAAATACTTGCATTGAAATCTAAGTATATTCAATTTTAACTCAAGAAAGCGTCACCAAAAAAAAGAGCTACATAAAATCGCTAAAATAAATATGCACATATTTATATAAATATATATATACTATTATTGTCCAGTAAATGAAAATAATATGCAAATATATATGTATATACATATGGGTGTATTCGTATACATGTGTGAGTATAAGAAAAGTAAATGTATATTTTCGCAATTGAATTTACGCTTACAAAATACATAAATACAAATAATAACAATACAAATAATAAATGAGGAAAAACGTCGAATAACCAATGAAACTGCAATACATAATACACGCATACTATAAAAGATCTAAATGAGTTATAAACAATGAGCACACATTAATTGTATGCAAAATGGAGGCAAAGATTGATGTGAAAATTTAAGTTTATTGAAATTACAGTTTCTTAATTACCAAAAAAAAAAACAAAATAAAAATAAAAAAACAAGAGAACAATTGCGTTTTATTTCGAACTAACCATATTAAGATAAGATTTCTAACAATCACGTGCCTTTTAAACCTTATCGCTGTGGCGATCGCAACACATGATTTGTTGTTCTCTAACCAAAGTATGTCGAGCATTTAAAATGTACTAGTATATAGCAAAATTATCATATAACATTTAACACTGCCTTCAAAATTTTGAAATTTTACTTTTATGAGAATGCTCTCAAGCTCAGTTCGCCTCTTCACTGAATTTTCAACCAGGTACGTCGGATTCTTGTCACGTATCAAAAAAATAAAACCTCTAATATCCTATAGTTTTAGGCGGCTATCGAATTTGGTGCCAAAGAATCAATTTTCATGTGTTAATCGTTATTATACCAAATATAGTAAATATTATGGAGGGTACACAGTGTCCGATATTGAAATGAAAGTAAGTCCCTGATAAATAAAATATATATGGAATTGAGATTTTTTCTATATTATATTAAGCGCATAAATGCTCTAAAGGAAACTATGAAAGTACCAGCAGTAAATAGTCAATATTCCTCGATTAATTACGTAAATGGTTTTAAGAAACAATTGCAAACTCTGGAAGATCCTGTAAAAAAATACGATCATTTAATGGCATTGCGGGAACAGGACTTAAACCTGTATTATAACTTTCTGTGCAATAACACTTCTGAGGTGTTGACCATATTATACGCCGTCGATAATATCATTCAGAAATACAGGCGCCTAATAGTTGGGCAAAAATTAAGCCAAGTTCTAATGAAGGAGACCAAGAAGAAACCACTTAAACCACTTGATCCTCCAGATACTATAGAATATTTGAAAAAACGCATTAGTGAAATAAAGAAAAGGGAATCGGAAAAGGTCAAAAAGGTGGTTAAATCATCTGCAAACTGGATTAAAAAGCCTCTAATGATATCACCAGAGAAATGTTTAATGGTATATCTGAAAACCAACTGAGGCCTTTTCAAATATAGAAAAGAACAGAGTGAGCTTCTGTTTTACCTTGTTGATTTGGGAAAATGTGAATTTGGATCAGGCATCGTCTTTTTAATCAAAATATAAAATGCAAAATTTTTAAGTTTTCTAAATTGGTATGTATCCCAACAAATTTCGAGTATTTACCAAATTAATAGGCAGGTTTGTGTCTGCAAATATCTGTTAAGAAATCTGCGATCTTACTTATTTTCCATAGTTTTTTTCAATTAGAGGGATTACCGCCAAGGCATCAATATTGTCGAATAAATCGGTGTTTATCAAATACTAGCAGTTTTAAACATTGCTATAACGACTTGAAATCAGTGTATTTAACAGAGGTAAGATCAATTATTGTATGTGGAGAAAATTCTATAACTATTTGATGGCTTAGCATAAAAATACGCAATGGTGTCATAATGGATTTCACATAAAGCATAGCCACAATCAAGTAAGCATAAGTGATAAGTTGACCATGATCGAAGATACTTTGTCGAAATGCCAGGATCCCATTCAAAAGTTCCACTATTTAATGGCTTTGCGTGACAGTGATATTGAATTGTATTACCATTACTTGTGCGATAATACTGTAGAATGGATTTCCGTTCTCTGTGCTGTACATGACATTATTCAACATTTTGGTAAACTTGACGAGTTATTTCGAAAAAGGTACACTTATAATTTGTATCTCTGAAGTATATGTATTAAATAGAACAATTTCTAGTAAGCAAATGTATTCCGAAACCGTCAAAAATTCAGAATATCGTGAATTGAGCAAAATTATTAAAGGATCTGCCGTTAATCTAGCAAGGAATTCAATATTGCCTGGCGAACGAAAGCTGAATGGAAGCGGCGATGGTTTCCAAAACGTGAATAATGTGGACTTGATCAATTTCTACAACATTCAGCGGAAAGTATGTATTCTTCTTGTATACGCTTCTCTTAGTATTTATATATATATTCCACATATGTATATATATTTATATATATATAGTTGTCCCAAAAAGGCTGCGTTACAAATTCGGAAAAAGAAATGGAGCGAACATGTAAGAAACGCGAAAAGGAAATAAAAGAGTTACAAAGCTGCTTGCATAGCTTTCAAGACGTCTTCGACTACGTGCATCCATATCGCAAACCATTCGTAAGTGACAACCGCACCCAAATACAGGCATACACAAGGTTTAAACTGCCAACGGTTACAAACGCACGTTGACGCGCCGACGAAAAGCTCGAGCTGCGCACGAACAGAAAGCTCGCAAGCGTGAGAAAGAGAGAAAGCGACTGTGAGAGAGCTTTTATCCGTTGGTCGCGAACAGCTGTTGCACAGCTGTCATTCTGACACTCACACTCAGTTGTGTGGGGTAAACAAAAGAGTCCAATAGGGTAATCTCGCCCATTTTCGCCCACAATAGCGAAATATTGATAGCACAATTTCAACCTCTCTTTGCCATAATAAGAAAATAATATTAATTAAACACCATATCAAAAGTCGCAGTTCGTGTTAAACAACCAGATTCGAGGCGTTGCAAGGTGGCAGCAGTGTAACAAACACCACACAACCAGTTCATTGCATCAGTGCCGTCGCGTCGGTAGTTGCGCTTAGCGAAAAAAGCGTTTGCTGCGTTTAAAGGTCACCTTGAAACGTCAAAACCAAAACTTCTGTGCTCGACCGACGCGCTCTCGTAGCCAGTTACTGAAAATCGTCTCGCAGGCATAACACACCACCAACAGCCGCGGCAGCCTAATTTTTTGTCGTCATTTATTTGGACATCTCCCGTTGACTTTGACTTGGCTTCCTCGAAGCTCCTCCAGTGCTGTGCTGTGCTAGTGCTTATGTGAATCAATTCACATACAATCGGTGCAACAGTGAATCGTCTCTCTCTCTCTCGCAGCAGCGCGTTCTTGTGTGTTGAACTGACAAATAAAAGGAATAATCCAACATATTATACCTACAACATAATTTGCTGAAGGATTCAAAATGAATAGTGATATTAATCAACGTTTCCTGGCACGCGGATCGCAGCGTGACAAGGGTCTGGCCGTCTTCACCAGCGGTGGCGACTCCCAGGGCATGAATGCGGCTGTGAGAGCCTGTGTCCGCATGGCCATCTACTTGGGATGCAAGGTAAGTTGTGACCTCTGCCAAGTGCTTTCACTTTGATATATGTACGTATGTATGTGTGTATGTGGTGGTATACGTACACGCATTCCATGCAAATATTATATGTATTCAATACTATTGACATAATGAACCAAGTGGGTCTACTCATTCTTATCGGTCAGCTGGTTCCACAAGTGCAGCCATTGAACTCTGTAGTATACTTTCTATACCCTGTAAAAAGGGAAATTGAAATTCAATTACTTGCATATTGTGAAAATTGAAACATTTTATTGCATCTAAAAGTAATTAAACAAATTAGCTTGCTTTTTGGTGTCAAGTGCCGTTAGATAACGGCCATGTTAGCCTGAAAGAAAATATTTAAATAAAATAAAAGCGCTTCACACTTCTCACTCACTCACACAAAAACACACACTCTCATGCACGCACACTGACACACCTACACAATCAATTTGTATCTGTGTGTGCGCACATTTGACATTGAGTTTATTTCGGGCGACTTACAGACGATCAAGAGACGCAGAAATATCTGAGAAAATGCGGTTATTGTTTGAAAAGTCAATTACTTACTGTGTTTTCATTGATTACCAAACATACTACTATAAATTAAACTTTAATTTAAAGTGTTGATGAGCGGCTTTTACTTCATGTGTTTGTTACACACTTGCTATATATTTAATTATCACCAAAAGCAAAGCGTATTATTATATAGTCACGATATGTTTATAATCGCTTAATAATTTTAAAAAATAATAAATATTCTTAACTGGGCTTGGTATTTTAATCATCACAGACATATAATATGCTGGTTTCCATAGAAACTACTAAATTTGTGAAGAAAATAAAATATGTTCAACGCATTCCAAACAATTAAAAAATAAAATCGAATTTGTATTATAGCAGCAATTTGCAGCGAGGGTATTAAAGCTTCGTCATCTGGAATATGGCAATTTTATCTTGTATCCAAATTTAAATAATTGAAATAAATTGCACACAGAATTTCATGATTTTCATATTCGCAATGAAATTGAATTTGTTGCGAGGCTGTTTTCTCAATGTCACTTTTATTTTCTTGCTATATCAATTATGGCGTTTTATGAGTCTGTGTCCTTCCCCAAAGGGTAAGGCGATGTTTCATGTTTAGATCATGCAAGAGCAAGCTAGAATTGGGAAATACTTTAAATTGTGCAATTATGCAGATTCGCTTTCAATTTCACTTAACAGTTACCTACTTTCACTTCTTTAATTTACAATTGAGAAAATTAGTGAACTCAATCAATTTCAATCAGTTCTCAGCGACACCTGACTTTGATCTTTGGCTCTTTTAAAAGTTTATAAATCAATATACATATATTATATAGTAAATACAAAAATGGTTCCATACCTTTTAGGTTTCTAAGCGCATATATCACAGTTTACTATGCTTACATAAAGCTTGAATGCGTATTGCATTTTAATACGTATGATTAAGCTTAATCCTCTCCAACGGAGTCATGTTTATAAGGAATTTCTAAATATAGAATAGATGTCTGCAACAATTGATTTGTTATTATTTCAACAGTCAGACCTAGTAACTTGACAACTACAATTTAGTTTCTCATTCATTTATAATCGCAGCTGAGCGTTATCACCAATTAGGCCTGATAAGTGTTGATAATGTGGTAATTGGGTGCGGATCATATGTCAATGGCTTGATATTATGCATAAGTAATCATTGCTTGTATTTATAAAGCGAATTAGTTTAAGAAATGCCTGGAAAAATACTTACGACAATTTCAAAATCATTCTTTATAGGTCTACTTCATCCGGGAAGGCTACCAAGGCATGGTTGATGGCGGCGACTGCATCCAGGAGGCTTCTTGGGCTTCGGTCTCATCCATTATCCATCGTGGTGGCACCATCATTGGCTCCGCCCGTTGCCAGGACTTCCGTGAGCGTGCCGGCCGCTTGAAGGCTGCCAACAACTTGGTGCAACGCGGTATTACCAACCTGGTTGTGATTGGTGGTGACGGTTCGCTGACTGGCGCCAATCTGTTCCGTCAGGAGTGGTCTAGTCTGCTGGATGAGCTGCAGAAGAACAACACCATCACCACCGAGCAGAAGGAGAAGTACAATGTGCTGCACATTGTTGGTTTGGTAAGAAGTTGCTGTTGAATAAATTGTAATTTATATAAACTAAATGGAAATTTATATTCTCTAGGTGGGCTCCATCGATAACGATTTCTGCGGCACGGACATGACCATTGGTACCGATACGGCTTTGCATCGCATCATTGAGGCCATTGATGCCATCTCCAGCACGGCGTACTCGCATCAGCGCACCTTCATCATGGAGGTCATGGGTCGTCATTGTGGGTAAGTCGATTGTTATCGGATTGACCTCTTTTCATTGATAATGATGACGATAGATTGTGATGTAACATCTACTTTTTTTTGTGCAATTTTTGTGAATTGCAACGGTAATGTTAAATACCTTCCAATACCTACAGTTATTTACCCGTTGTAGCTGGCATTATATCCGAGGCAGATTATGTCTTTCTCCCAGAGTATCCGCCGCCACAAGATTGGCCCGATCGTCTGATTCTCAAACTGGAACAGGCAAGCAATCAGAAGATCGATTCATGTCTCTCACAGTCGTACAAACTTCAAATATTTGTATGTCTCGGAATTTCTCTCGCTCTTTTCGTTTTTCTTTTTGTTAATACGAATCGAAGCGCACTTGATGTTTTCCATTTTTCCGTTTCACTCTCTGAAAATACTCGATGCTGATTACAAAGATTAGGAAGAGAAAGTCGTGCTGCTGCTCTATTGAAATTGGAAAAGTATTTTCACTTGTTTCGATGTTATTTCATCATTTTTGTACACTTTGTGTACATCTCGTGCTAACTATTTGTTACCTATCTTGGAGACTGCCCCCTTATCTATGTGTATTATCCTATGTATAATCCCTTTGTATAACTACTACATATTTTTACAGTTATTTAGCACTGGTCGGCGGATTGGCAAGCGAGGCTGATTTCATATTTATACCCGAAATGCCACCGAAAACCGATTGGCCAGATAGGCTTTGCACTCAATTAGCTCAGGCAAGATGTGAACTTTTTAACTCTTTCTCTATTTCTCTCTCTCTATCTCATTGCTTTTGGTTGTGCACTTCTCTAGAGACTACACAGCTCGATTACAGAATGTATTTAAAATGAAATCGAATGAAAACATATCCATTATACACTTTGCATTCATCCTACACGCAATTGGGCACGAAAATCAAACAGCATTTAGTATTAAAATATGATAATTGTATTCTGTGCTTTATAATTGCTTTCGATATTGCTCGACAAGTGATTCTCTTTAGTCTACTCTTCAGTTTATTTTAAAATACATCAAAATATATATTGTTTTATCGTCATCAATAGCTTTACGATGTGTGATTCCTTTCCTTTCAGCAAGATTCCCCGATCCTAATCATAATGTGAATAATATTATATCAAATAACAATATTCATCTCATATATGCCACATTGTTTCTCTGTGTTTTATTATTTTTGTTTTTAGCTACTTAGCCATTTCAGCAGCTATCGCTACAGAAGCTGATTTTATGTTTATTCCCGAAGAGCCTGCTCCAATTGACTGGCAGGAACATCTCAGCAAAAAACTCCTTCAGGTCAGCAAATGGTTCAGGTTTTAAGTAAACAATTTTACTCCCTATTTCTCTTTTACTCGCTCTCTATCTCTCTGCGGTGTTATTGTTTCTTCTCGATTTTTCCGTTACCATATTGATAAATCAAGAAATTCAAAATCTAACATTTCTGAAACTAATCGTGCGTTTTGACAGATGTTCCAAAAATGGGCAACTGCAGCTGCTTTTTGTCAAACACGTTCTGGCAAACACACTAATTGGCAATTAAATTGGCTTTTATTGGGTTAAAGTGTAGTTAAGGCTAACAGTTTCAGGGCAATTTAATTGCCTTGAAATCAACACCATATTCTTACGTAGCTTGACAAGTAAATTGTTTATTGTTTTTTTTTTTTTTGTTGGTTTTCACCTCACCTTCTCTCATACTTTCACTCTCATCTCTTATGCCAATACCTTTTCATACGATTCATATACATATTATATGTTATAACTACATGTGTTCTTTTCTTATATGTATGTATGTTTTGTCCACTTGCCTACACTCCATTGCTTTTATGGCCATTCTGTGTACACTAACATCATTAACTATTATTTTTAAAACGGCTTTTAAGAATAGTGTTTAACAAATATCTGCTGTTATTCCCCGATTAATCCAATAGGAGCGTTCGGCTGGCCAACGTCTGAACATTGTCATTGTTGCCGAAGGTGCCATGGATCGTGAGGGTCATCCAATTACTGCCGAGGATGTGAGGAAAGTCATCGATGAGCGTCTAAAGCACGATGCTCGTATCACTGTGCTGGGTCACGTGCAGCGTGGTGGCAATCCTAGCGCCTTCGATCGTGTCTTGGTAAGTTTCCTGCACTTATTACCATCATCTATATATATACTGTTATTGGTCTTGATTAAATGGATGAACTATCAGAGCAAAGGGTAAAGCAACAAGGCAGCGGTTTTTTCAAAGTTTACGATATTTTATCGTGCAAAAAAGCAGGGTTTATTCCTACTCAATCTGAAATCGCTCCCTAAAATTAGTTTCTAGAGACTAAACTTTGTTTTTGGCATAAAATAGTAAAAAAAAGTAAATAGCGGAAGGCTGCAATTTTTAAAAGCAATAAATGCTTTTCCAGGATAAACTTTGTGATTTTTATTTTTGCTCGCTTGTTATCCACATATTAATTGTGAATTATTTCTGTTTACAGGCCTGTCGCATGGGTGCTGAGGCCACGCTGGCCCTGATGGAGGCCACGCCCGACTCGGTGCCTGTGGTCATCTCTCTGGACGGCAACCAGACGGTGCGTGTGCCATTGATGGAGTGCGTTGAACGAACCCAGGCCGTGGCCAAGGCCATGAAGGAGAAGCGCTGGGCTGATGCTGTGAAGCTGCGTGGTCGCTCCTTTGAGCGTAATTTGGAGACCTACAAGATGTTGACCCGCTTGAAGCCGCCCAAGGAGTGCTTCGATTCTCAGGGCAAGGGCATTGAGGGCTACAGGCTAGCCGTGATGCACATTGGTGCCCCCGCTTGTGGCATGAACGCCGCTGTGCGCAGTTTTGTCCGCAATGCGATTTATCGCGGTGATGTTGTCTACGGTGTCAACGATGGTGTCGAGGGTCTCATTGCTGGCAATGTGCGCGAGCTGGGATGGTCTGTATGCAGTCGCTTTAAAGGTTATTCTGTTTGCTAATCGATTTACTTGCATTGCAGGTCTGATGTGTCTGGCTGGGTTGGCCAAGGTGGCGCTTATTTGGGTACCAAGCGTACTCTGCCCGAGGGTAAATTCAAGGAAATTGCTGCTCGCCTCAAGGAGTTCAAGATCCAGGGTCTGTTGATCATTGGTGGCTTCGAGAGTTATCATGCCGCTGGCCAAATCGCCGATCAGCGCGAAAACTATCCAGAGTTCTGCATCCCCATTGTGGTTGTGCCCTCGACCATTTCCAACAATGTGCCCGGCACAGAGTTCTCGCTGGGTTGCGACACTGGTCTCAATGAGATCACCGAAATCTGTGATCGCATTCGTCAGTCGGCTCAGGGTACCAAGCGTCGTGTCTTCGTCATTGAGACCATGGGCGGCTATTGTGGTTACTTGGCCACATTGGCTGGCTTGGCTGGTGGCGCCGATGCTGCCTACATTTTCGAAGAGAAGTTCTCGATCAAGGACTTGCAGCAGGATGTCTATCACATGGCTTCCAAAATGGCCGAGGGTGTGTCGCGTGGTCTCATTTTGCGCAACGAGAAGGCCAGCGAAAACTACACCACAGACTTCATCTACCGTCTGTATTCGGAGGAGGGCAAGGGACTCTTCACCTGCCGCATGAACATCTTGGGCCATATGCAACAGGGTGGCTCACCCACGCCCTTCGATCGTAACATGGGCACTAAAATGGCTGCCAAGTGCGTCGATTGGCTGGCCACGCAGATCAAGAACAACATCGATGCCAATGGCGTCGTCAACTGCAAGTCCAATGACACTGCAACGCTTTTGGGCATTGTGTCGCGTCAGTATCGTTTCACACCTCTGGTCGATCTCATTGGCGAGACAAACTTTGAGTAAGTTAATGGCTTAGTAAGAGTATTGAAGTAATCCCTAATTGGTTTCCTTTTGCCTCCGTAGCCAACGCATCCCGAAGAAACAGTGGTGGCTGCGTCTGCGTCCACTGTTGAGAATCTTGGCCAAGCACGACTCCGCCTATGAGGAGGAGGGCATGTACATTACCGTCGAGGAGGAGTGCGATACCGATGCTGTCGCTTAAGCCCGACACAACTGAGCGGAACCACAACAACAAGAGCAACACTATCCCGCATATTTATCATGCCCAGTGCACAAACAATGATCACACCGCGTATCAATCTCAGTGTTTTATTATTTTTTTCATATATGCACATATAATTCTTTGATAACTAAGTCTACTGCGCTGCTGTTGTAACACTCACGTTTGTTATTCATTTATTTAAAAATGGCATGCATACAATAATATTACATATATACAATAAATTTCACAGCTCAGGTCAAATGTTTAGGAGCTAACATTTAGATTAGCCAAATCAATAATAATTCATGCCACCGAGTGGTACATAGTGTCTATAGTATGCCCGATAATAATACCCATAATTCAAGTTATACATACATACAAATTATGTATGTTTTTGTACATACAACACATGCCCCCATAACAAATATTTATATATTTCTCTATATACATTACAATACAATATTATTTATTTTAGTTTAAATGCATACATTTTGTTTCTTTCTCGAGTATTTCTTCCTTCTCCCCATTTAAAGCATACTACATACACATTGTAATTGTTTATGATTGTTTAACATTGTACGTGTATTACGCACAAATACACAAATAGAAAATACACGCATGGCAAATGTTTAATAATTGTGTTGTTTAACTGGTTTGACAAATACAATGTCCCCACACTATGCGTATATTATTGTAATTGTTGAAACAAATATCTACATATATAGAATGAAAAATGTTACAAATACAGAAGAACTAATACATACATACATGTATGCGAAAACCTTTTCGGATTTGTTAAGAGAATATCAAATGTTACTAATTGCAAATCAACGGAACAAATATTATTACAAGGGGTTTCCATTCGAAATAAATATAAACACAAAATGCGCCGTCAAGTTTATTAAATAGGGGAAAGAAAGCATGTTAAAAGTTTCGTCAAGTTTCATTACAGTGCGTTCTTATTTCGTCGATGTGGCAACTTCGCCCAACCGACTTTTGATTATTGGAGTAAAATTCAACATATAATTTAGAGACATTCAACAATTTAAATGAGAATCATGTATTTTATAGTCCACCACCTGATCTCTCCACTGAGATCACTTGTCGCTTGCGATTGTTAATCGCGCTGAGCTTTTGATCCAACCGCAGCTTGGCATAGCGCAAATACGCTGTATCTCCATGGACCACAGCGGACATGAGCAGCAGAAACTCGTAGAGATTCACCTTGCCCTGCGAGTGGCAGTCAATGTCACGCAGAACGTTGTGCATCAGATCCACCGGCACCTCTTTGACGCCAAAGGTTTTCATGGCCGCACAACATTTGTTGATGGACACAAAGCCCGTATCTTCGGTGTCCAGGCTCTTGAAATGCGCCGCATACTTTTGCACCTGTTCCACGGACATTTTAATTGGAATATTCACATGGGCCGACGATTGATTGGGTGGTGATTGGCCCATCTGAGTGCTGAGAAAGAGTTTCCCTTCCTCGATCTCTTGCGCCCTTCTCTTCTTCGACCACTGCAGCTCGTGAGCCATCACCTCGGCTACTTTTGGCAATATCTCCTCGGCCACGTGCACATTGAGGAAGGCAACCCGCAGACGACGCGCAACCATGTCCACCAACGTGCAGGCGTAATCCTTAATGCCCTGACGCACCTCCGCTTCGATGTAGGGAAACTCGGAATGCAATCGTTTGCCAGTGATGGGCCAACTGCCGCTGGGATGTGCACAGACCGCCACTTTGCAGGCATTCGAGCCATAGGTGTCGGTTAAATGCTTCGCCACATCACGCTCCAGTCCAAAATCCTGCACCAGACGTATAAACATATTCGGTGTCCAGCCATCGGCACCATCTAGTTTGCAGGAAAACGCCGTAATCGAGTTGAGGCGCAATGGATGCAGGCCACCAGTTCGAATGGCCTCATCGATTGCCTCTTCGGCGATGATTCGGAACGAAGACCAGGTGCCGCCCACAATAGACAACATTTTGCCCTTGCCCAGCGTAATCAGATGATTCTTAAGCAGCGAATTCTTTAGCTCATCCGTCTCGGTGGGTAGCGGCTTGTAACCTCCCCAAACAGCCAGAACATCACAGCGGCGTACATCGAAATTGGGATTAATATAGTTCTTGATGCCATCCAGCAGATATTGCACCTCCATTTCCGTGGGCTGTGGCCCCGCAGACGATTCACGCAGCTCATCCGAGGTGCCCATTAACGTGTGTCCCAGCCAGGGTAAGAAATAGATGGCTGAGCCACTTCGCGTGCAGGGATCGAAGAGACCCACTTCCTCGGGACAGTAGAATGGCGGCAGAACAATGTGTGAGGCCCAGGTGGGCGAGCAATGTGGCACCGCATTGACATCCTCTAGCCGGCAGATGCAATCGCTCATCGGACCCGTGGCATTGATGACCACCTTGGCGCGTATCTTGTACGATTTTCCAGTCAACTGATCAGTCGCCTTGGCTCCCACAATTTGCTCATGCTTATTGCGCAGCAGTTCGGTGACCTTCATGTGATTACAGACATCGGCACCATAACGTGAAGCAGTCAAGATGACAGCGAGACACAATCGCGCATCATCGTGCTGACTCTCGTAAAAGACAAAGGCGCCGTAGATATCGCGCGGTAACATGGGAAATATGTCCAGTGCCTCGGGTGTGCTGATGTATTGGAATCCTCGAGTGGTGCCGGGTGCCATTAAATGATAGATGTGCAGCTTGGCCCAATACGAGGGCAGCTGCCACCAGTGATGCACTGGCAGCATGATGGGCACCGGCTGATTCAAGTGTGGTGCCATATTGGCAATATTACTGCGCTCCTCCAGCGAGGTGCGCACACGTCGAAAGGCGGCCAAGTCCAGCTTGGAGATAGCCTGATCCAGATCCCTGAGTCCGCCATGCAGTAATTTACTGGACTTGGACGAGGTGCCACTGCCGAAATCATCGGCTTCCACCAGAGCGGTCTTCAGGCCCCGCGTCGCCGAATCGAGTGCACAACCAGCTCCAACTGCGCCGCCGCCAATGATCAGGATATCGTATTCGGTGCGTCGCAATGCCTCCAGATTCATGCTGCGCGTGGGGAGCTCACGTTTCATTTGCGGCGCCTTGTTGCGCTGCTCCTGGCACAAGGTGAGTGAGGAGATGCCCAGCATGGAGCTGCCGGCCAGCAGAGCTACATGGAACAATTTTGACATGGTTTCTATGTGCAAGCAATATGAAATCAATCAAATCTTATTCGACTGACAACTAAGGTGGGACAACAGATGAATTTTGAATACGTTTATATTTATTTGTATATTTAAATATATGTGTAAAATTTTTGTGTGTTGCATTTTGGAAAGTTACAAAAACAGATTATCTAGTGTAAGAAAACTCAATCCCACTCACTAAAGCGATTATTAGTACAAAAATAATAAGAAACAAGATGCCAAAACATTCACAATAATTCATTATGTGTTCATTCTTTCCTTAGTTTTTCTCTATCTCATTTATATCTTTAAAACTTAGCACAAATTCTTTCTACTCAAAATCTCAGCATCTAGCTGCAACAGCCACCGCATAGATGGTGTCTCCACAAATTACCTCCTGCAAGCAGCATGCATGCAACACACAACGAACAATTTTTGGATTCTTTTTTTAAAGGCATGGCATTGGAATGCGACTACATCATATCTTTTTGTGTTGTGTATGTTTGTGTGTTGTTGTTGTTGTGTGTGGCAGTCAGAAAAAAATGAGAGGCAATCATCGGGTTGAGGGAAGCTAGAGCTGCAGCTGCATCTTTTGGCATTTACTGTTGCTTAGCGCCGCCAAAGAAGAATTTGTAGAAAAGCGTAGCAACCAGGCAGAGCACCAGAGGCACTATCCACGATTTCACCGAACTCTCCTCGGCCTGCGTGTCTGTGCTCCATGTGGGTTCCGATTTCTGTGCAACATTGGTGCGCTCGCTGGCCACAAGCTCACCGATTTTGTACTTCTTCATCATTTCGCGGGCATCGTTGCTGTGGCCCACGTCCTCAAAGTTCTCGGTGGCATCTTTGCCAGCCTGCTCGATGAGCACTTCCTCACCGCCGGGATGCTGAAAGAATACGAATATTTAATACATGTAGATGCCCATATGCAAATATGTAAGTCTCGTCTCTTGACCGCGAAATATCGAGAATCGAAAAATAAAAATAAATCTAATGTTTAAAACATTCAAAACCCATGTCTCATTGTGTTGTCCATCTGATAAAGTATGTAACATGGAAGTTGTGAAGGGGGATAGCTAATAAGTGTTGGTCAACGCCCAACATATAAGTTGCATGGTGAACGTGAGTCTTTCATCATACTACTTTAAATTTTTAAGTTAAGAAAATGCAGCGTAATGATTAGATTGCGCCTTCTTAGAGTAGCCGGCAAGTCTTATCACAACAACTATTGAAAACAAGCTAGTATCACAATGACAGCGACATTTGTATATACATATATTATCAAAGTATCGAACTCGTTTTTATCTTATAATAACATCAATAATGCAGTTCATAGATACATACGTAAGGTATAGATTTGTTTATAATTTTTTTTTTTTTTTATGAACTGCTCACAACTTGTTTTTAATAAATGGCTACCGTTTCTATGTAGTTAACATACATATGTAATAGTATTTAAATTCTGAACGTAACCATGAATTGAATATAGCCTGCTCTTTCTCTCCCGATTCTCAAAGTACCCGTATTTCCAGCAATACTTAAAATCACTTGAAACATCTGCTGCTATATACCTAAATTCTAGAATTATTATGCACAGCAGTACTGTAATTACACAAGACTTCGCAGCCGTATTTTCCATATAAATCATATGTTAATTCCGCTTACACCGAAATTCGCTAAACTTTTGCCCTATTTCATATTCCCATTGATAATGACAACAAATTTCAACTGCGTCACCAACAAATTTGTAAAAATAAAATATATTGAAATTATAAACACTAAAATACGACTGGTTTTTGTTCAACAAATGGAAATGTGTGGTGTACAAAAATAGCAGGTCAACTAAAGACCATAGGTCAAAGTACAGACCAAATCTACACTGCCATTTGGTTTGTTGCACGCTGGTAGCAACTACATACACATGTATTTATATGCACGCATCCCAGCAAGCAAAGTTAGGAGGGCTCTAAATTATGTGTCCAAAAAGAGCCGATTTTAAGAGTGTTTTCTGAGTAGGCACATAAATAAGATCGTTTTCGGAGCGCAATCAGTGCATTCTAAACATCGACTCATAAAATGGTCTATTGTCTGAGCATATTCGGAGTTAAGTTAAGTAAGAACTGAGTTAAAACAGCGCTTAAAATAACGGAATGCAGATTTGCGATAATCGAGATCACAAAACATTTATTTAGTTTCTGCATTACGTGCCTTGCAAGTCGGTCGTGATTAGTGAACAATTAAAATATAAAATATACGTTAAGTTAATAATGCTAAGTTCTTCATAAAACTGTGAATTTGAAATCCTAACTTTATAATATTTCAATTATTTTTAAATTTTTCTTCAAATTCTTTATATTTTTCTAATATTGTAATTTGTTGAATTAAATAAAAATTATATAAAGATCAATTTATCCACACGATTGTATAAACCAAAACGAGTCCGATAAGAATTTTTTCGGTGCGATTTAAGTGCCTAAAAATTATACTTTTATGAGTATTTTCTGAGCGTTTTCAATGCTTGATTAGGAGGGTGAAAGCACTTATTTCTGTGTCAAAAAAGAGTCATATTAGACTCAGAAATTGCCCTCTTAAAGTGCGACCGTTTTCACGGAAAAAAACGCTCTTTCCGGACTCTTTTTTGGGCACTTTATGATGTAAAATGCTCATAAAAAACTATCAGAAAACTGTCAGAAAACGTTCAAATTGCTTGCTGGGATTGTACTTGCTCGCATTATCTCAAAGGTTAACATCTAACACGATTGAAACGAGTTGTAAAAACTCAATTCGCCATGATAAGACAACTTTTCACCACACTAATACACTAGTCCGCCGGAATGACTTAATGCCCGCGCCCTGATTTCGACGTGTACTTCTCTAGCTTAAGCTAACTGTTGTTGTTCTTTTTTTTTTTGCTGTTTTTGCCTAGGGCATGCTCACCTCGTTCAGAAATGCGGTGACATCGTAAACGCTATTGTGGATGAGCAGCCATGTGTCCTTGTTGGTGTTGTGTTTGGCGACTTCCGCTCGCGTAAAAGTTTTTTCATCACCGCTCGACATGTTTGATGACTTGTTGAATTGCGTTTCTATTTCTTTCTATCACCAACTTTTTATTGAACACCTGTGATTGGGATGTGACCGCTGTTCAATTTTTAAAATACACTATTAAACGCAAATGAGATAACGTACTATTCCAAAAAAAATACCTACAAAATAATTCTGCTAATTTTCAGTTCTATATACCAAAAATTATTTCTTACTCCGCGTACGGTCTTACTAAACAACATATTTTTTGGCTTACGTTTCTTTAGCTCTTCGGAAAACCCAAGTCCAGAGTTGTCACTCTTTTATTAATTTTCTACGACTTTAACGTAATATCTCCATTTGAATTTGACGTACGTTTCAAATTGGAATAGCGAATGAAAGTAATTATGTTAATTTATGCAATTATGCGCGGATTATAAAAATTATAACTCTAACCATTTTAAATCACACACTTAAGATATTATTCAAAACATTTTAAATCAAAATTAAACTCTATATAATTTTTAAACATCGTTTCTGGTATTCAACTTAAATATTTCAACTGCCAGACTTTTACATTGTTATAATGTGCACTTTATTATAATTATTTACATTATTATTGTATTACATTTGCACTTATAATTTTGACTGTGATCTGTGTCTGTGATTGTTGTCAAACGATAAACCACACACACTTCTATAATCATAATGTTATCGTTAAATATGTACTATTATCATAGGGCGGGCTTTCAATGACTTGCATAGCGATAAAGCTATTTAGTATGTACAATAAATTACTGTGGCAAAAAAAAATCCCACCTATGTTATTTACCGTTAGTTACGTTCAAATTATTAAAATTTTAATAAAAATGCAATGTCTATTTTTAAAAAGCAGCAAAAATTTGTATAAATTATTATATTTACACACGATTTTTAAGCGATACAAATAAGTCATCATTAGTTTTTAATTTTTTTGTAATCAGAAGTAAAGGTTATGATCGAAATTTATTAAACTTCCGATCTAAATATTATTTTCCGTTAGTTAGGTTCAAATGATAATAAAATAAATATAAATTCTGTGTCTTTAAAAGCAGAAATGTGTTTAATTACAAAAATGTTTATGTATATGTATATCCAATTTACATACGTTTTTATTTTTAAGCTGTTAAAATAAATCATCATTAGTTTTAATTTTTTTTAATCAAAATTAATGGTTATGACCCAAATTTAGACAACTACAAAATAATTATTATATATGGGCAAATCCCAGGAACAGTCCACCAGCGACCAATTTTTAAATTTCACATTTTGTAATGTTTCTTTATATGGAACATTAAAGTAGATATGGCATTTTAAGAATTTAAAGCAAAAAAGAAATTTCGATCATTATATGTTAAATACACAAATTTGTATCAAACCCAATTTTATTTATAATTTTCATAATTTTACTTAAATTCGTGCTCTGCGCACACCTTCAAATCCCTATTGTATTCTTCACAATTTTTTGCCTCTGCTTGGGCTCACATACAAATCTAAAGTAAATCACGTTGAAATAATTGTGAAGCACATTTATGAATATAATAAATAATGTTTAGTTCAAATTTAAAAATTTTTGTCTTATGTTAATGTCAGCGGAAAAAGTGTAGCGTGCGACACGTAGCGTGCGACACAATGGGTTTACGGCTTTGCTAAAAATCTATAAACATTATTAAGACCAAACGATCGGTTTTTGTCTTCTAATATTCTTAACTTTCTTTAGGATATTAACTTTCATAGGGTTTATTTTGCAGAATTCGCTAAAAATTGCTTTTGAAATGAAAATTTTAAAACTAACTTCCACTTTATGTAGCGTGCGACACGTCACAATTTTATTAATTATTTTCAAAACAGTGACTCCAGTGAAATTGAATCTTATACCCTCCGAAAGTACTCTCAATTCACTCTAAACACATAACAAAAGTTTATGGTAAATCTTTTAAAACCCCCCCAAAAAATTGATTTTCATTAGCTAAAATCGTGCGAATGTAGCGTGCGACACGTGGGATTTGCCCATATGTACAATGAATAACTATCAAAATCGTAGCATTATCATTACCTCGTATTTTTTGTAATATATGTAATTATAATGGTGATGCATACATAAATACGTTCATACTTAAGTTCGTTCGTTGAGTACCTTACATGGGTACAGAATGAAATAAAAATGACATAACTTTATGACCTTTGTCAATAACATAGATCTTGACATTGCTCAGACAAATTGGCGACAACACAGGAAAAGTAAATTTTGGTTTTGATTTCGTTCTTCTCTTTGACAAGACAGTATAGACGAACTCATTTTGTTCATGCACCGTGATTAGCAGTTATCAAAATGTTGGCACTGAATCATATTTGACAGTACTCAGTATTGGCTTTTAGTACTATGATATTTTTACGGAAAGTGTCACCTTTATGTTCTACGTCACTGTCATAAGAAAGTCTCGTGTTTCTCAGCTCTGTCTTTATATCAAGTCACGTTTCTTGATTCTATCCACTTAGAAACTCATTTGTCTTGTTTGTACCCTACCCTAATACATATAATATGTTCCAGTATGATCGATGATTACTTCTGTACTTTAAACGCAATCTAGTAAATGCTAAATAATTGTTTATATCTACTCGATTGAATAAATACAAAACGTTAATTTCTATTTCGTATACAAGCTTTGATCTGCCATAATCCTATTGGTTCTTGTGTTACTTGGGTCACGCTTTTCTCATTGATAAGAAAATGATTGCGATAAATATTAACAGAGAGTAAGCGGTGTGAGTAATGCGTTGTTCGCTCTCTATTATTGTTTTTTTCTTACCAATAATGATGACATTCATAAACAGGGAGAGTTAATTTAACAACCTGAATTATGAAGCCCAACTAAAATGTGTTAGTTTTATTGGCCATTAGTTAAAGCCACATTGCGCGGGATTATTGTTTCACAATGTTTTCGTTATTCGAAATTAAAATCAGTAAAATTCTCTTTAAACCAAATATTTGGATTTCTTAGACTTTTGATAATACAAATTGAAATTCACTCTTCATTTTATTAACACGTGGTCTCTCTCTTTCCGCCTACTCTTACCATATTAATAGCACAATAAGCTGATAAACATTATCAGCAGAACCGATATCAACTAATATAATTTGTTGCCTAGCCTGTTGCTTGTTTGAATATAAGCCCATATGTTTTGACGAATTTCATAAGTCTCTTTTTACCTGTGGTCAGATTCAGTTCACACGCTCTTCCTATCCGCAATTCTCTTATATGTACAGTAAATTCCAAAGGACTATTCAAATAGATCGATAAATTGCGCAATGACCGCGTCGAACGGTAATGTCGTCAAGGACGACGACAATCGATTGTCACAATATAAATCGAATATCGTTTTGGGTGAATCCTTTGCTGCAAACGATAAAGAACGCAAAAGCTTGTGAGTTGAAAAATTGTGTTTTGCATAATTAATTTTAATTAAATTAATTTAATTCAATTGAAAGAAAATATTTCTTTAATAAGAACTAACAAATTTTTACCGAATCATGAAATTCATAAGAATTATTGAAAACGATTAAGTGTGTTTCATCGCGTGTTATTAGTGATTATATTACTCAAGATTTAATGATTTAATAGACTACATTAAAAAGTGAACATTATTTATTCAATTAACAATTGAAATTATTTAAAAGATATCTTTAACTAAAAATTAGAAAGTGCTCACACGTGCAGTTGGTTCAAGTTTGGCTGTATCAACAAAGCCATTTAAAATATTTGTCTGGAATATTGATAACAATTATCAAATTCCAGATTATTGTGCTTTGTAAGCATTAAAAAATTCTAGGAATTTACGTTATTTTAATTAGTAGACAATATACAAAATTTATTTTATTTTTTATTAAAGTGTACGCATAAAAATCAGTCAAATAATGAATAATATTTCAAAGCAATTGTGTAAAGTATTTAATTTTCAAGTTGTCCATAAAAATAAAGGTTTCATCATTATAATGTTCCGATCATTTACAATCGTAATTGTGATATAATTAACCCTATCTTCAATTGTGCACCACCAATGATATGATTTATTATCAGGTTTACAGCCATAAAATTTAAAAATAAATAATAATGATGCAATCTAGTACTATTTGTGGAAAATTTTGTATTTAATATAATTGTAACTTCAAATTAAATTGTAGAACACTATCATATAGACAGAGCATCTAAAAATAAAGAAAAACTATATGTAAATTAAACAGAGAAGTGTTAACATTCATAATGTAAGTAGTACTCATGGCATGAAGTTCTTAAAGGAAAAATGCGATTGCGCTTTATAATCGTAACTACTTCAATGAATAACAATACGTATGAGTAAAAAATATAAATATTGACTATGTAATCTTTGTATTGATATATATGATAAGCTAATAAGTAAATGAATTAACTAATAGCCAGACAGATAATAATTGAGAGGTCTAGCAGAAGCTAATGTAATCATGACTGAGCGATTTTGCGTCGTGTGACTGGTCTCGGTATCAAATTGTACCATTATCATAACGAGCTTCAGAAAGTCGGAATTCGAAATCATAAAATTTACTGCACCAATTAAAATTATAACAAAGAAACGAACGCATATCTTTTGGCGCTTATAACGCGTGAATTTATATAAATTGACTAAGCGTGATCTATTGATACGCTAACACTTCCATTAAAAAATGTGATCCTATGACGACGTTGACATGAATTATTGATATATGTACATAATCTCATATACTATAGGCGTAGCGTAGTTTCTTTAACGATTTTACGTAAACTCAAGAGGCCTTGAATGGGTCCCGGGTTGGCGATAAACAAACCGATGACTAGTTAAATTGCCCATATATAATGTTCAATGGTTTTGAATGATATTCATAAAAGGCGCGTGCTTCAATTTCTTTTTTATTCTTCAGTGAACCCAATAAGTCGAAGAAGAAGAAATCCAAGCATGACAACGCTGAAGACACTGAGGAGGACGATGGCAGACCCAAGGAAGATATTAAGCCTGTTAGTTTCTTTTCGATGTTCCGATATGCCACAACGCAGGATCGTATACTTTATTTTATTGGATTTGTCGGTGCTATCGCCACAGGTCTGACGACGCCAGCGAACAGTTTGATCTTTGGTGATCTCACAAACGTATGTTTAATATAGTATGACTTTAGAAAAATAAATTATTAATAGTTCAAATTACCATTTAGGATATGATAGTCTTGAGTGGTTTACAACCAGAAGGAACCAGGTATCAAAGAGACGACGCTGGTTCTAATGCTCTACTCGATGCCGTGCAGCAATTCTCACTGAACAATACATATCTTGGTATTGTGATGCTCGTCTGCAGTTACCTCTCCGTCACATGCTTCAATTATGCTGCTCACTCTCAAATCATGGCCATTCGATCCAAGTTCTTCAAATCTGTGCTGCATCAGGATATGAGCTGGTATGATTTCCATCAGAGCGGTGAAGTCGCCAGTCGCATGAACGAGTAAGTATTTGCACTAATTTCAAAGACTAATCCGGAGATTAGTTACAATTCTCCCTCTTCTTTTTTCTATGTAGAGATCTGTCGAAAATGGAGGATGGTCTGGGTGAAAAAGTTGTGATCTTTGTGCATTTTATTGTCGCGTTCATTGGCTCCATTGTCTTGGCCTTCGTCAAGGGCTGGCAGTTATCTTTGGTGTGTTTGACCAGTCTGCCGGTGACCTTCATTGCCATGGGCTTTGTGGCCATTGCCACATCCAAGCTAGCCAAGCAGGAGGTGAACATCTATGCCAGTGCCGCTGTCGTCGCTGAAGAGGCTCTCTCCGGAGTACGGACAGTGAAGGCATTTGAAGGCGAAGCCAAAGAGGTGTCTGCTTACAAATCAAAAGTGATTGCCGCCAAGGAGCTGAACATTAAGCGCAACATGTTCTCGGGCATTGGCTTTGGCCTGCTCTGGTTCTTCATATATGCTTCATATGCCTTAGCCTTTTGGTATGGCGTTGGCTTGGTCATCAAGGGTCGTCACGACCCCTATTATGAAAACTATGATCCTGGCACCATGATCACTGTCTTCTTCTCCATCATGATGGGCTCAATGAACATAGGCATGGCCTCGCCCTATATCGAAGCATTTGGCATTGCCAAAGGTGCTTGCGCCAAGGTTTTCCACATCATCGAACAAGAGCCAACCATTAATCCGTTGGAGCCACGCGGCAAACGTCTAAATGAACCACTGACCATAATTGAATTCCGCGATGTTGAGTTCCAATATCCCACGCGCAAAGAAATTCCTATTCTGCAGAAGCTGAATCTCACGATTCATCGTGGCGAAACTGTCGCCTTGGTGGGACCCTCGGGTTGTGGCAAGTCCACGTGCATCCAGCTGTTGCAGCGTTACTATGATCCCCAGGGCGGAGACCTCTTCTTCAACGGCCACAACATCAAGGACATCAACATCAATTGGCTGCGCTCGCGCATCGGTGTCGTCGGACAGGAGCCCGTGCTCTTTGGCCAGTCGATCTACGAGAACATTCGCTATGGTCGTGAAGATGCTACCAGGGAAGACATCGAGGCAGCGGCTGCTGCTGCCAATGCTGCCGTCTTCATCAAGAAATTGCCCAAGGGCTATGATACGTTGGTGGGTGAACGAGGTGCTCAGTTGTCCGGCGGACAGAAGCAACGTATTGCCATTGCTCGGGCTTTGATTCGTGATCCGGAAATTCTGCTCCTCGATGAGGCTACCTCCGCTCTAGACACAGCTAGTGAGGCCAAGGTGCAGGCAGCCCTAGAGAAAGTTAGCATGGGTCGCACCACTATTATTGTGGCCCATCGTCTATCGACGGTGCGACGTGCCGATAAGATTGTGGTGATCAACAGTGGACAAATTGTTGAGGCCGGAACCCATCAGGAGCTGATGATGCTCAAGAATCACTACTTTAATCTGGTGACCACACAGATGGGTGACGATGATGGCAGTGTGTTGAGTCCCACCGGAGACATCTACAAAAACTTTGACATTAAGGATGAAGACGATCAGGAGATTAAGATCTTGCATGAGGAAGAGGAGGAAGAAGAGCAAGCGATCGATAAGAAGAAAAAGAAGGAGAAGGAACCATCGCCTATGATGGGTGTGATTCGGATGAATAAACCCGAATGGCCTCAAATCGCAATTGGCTGCATCAGTTCCATTATCATGGGTTGTGCTATGCCCGTGTTTGCTCTGCTCTTCGGCAGCATCATTCAGGTGATGCAGTCCAAGGAAGATGGTTACGTTCGCGAAACTACCAATGAATACAGTTTATACTTCCTGATCGCTGGCATTGTTGTTGGTCTCGCCACATTCATGCAGATCTATCTGTTTGGAATTGCGGGAGAACGTCTAACGGAACGCTTGAGAGGACTGATGTTTGAGGCGATGTTGAATCAGGAGGTTGCCTGGTTCGATGACCGTGCTAATGGTACCGGCAGTCTTTGCGCTCGCTTATCTGGAGATGCCGCCGCTGTACAGGGCGTAAGTATCCCACCAGCAATTCACCAATCAAAGTCTGCCTAACGCCAATTTGTTGATTCACATAAGTTTACAACCTCTTAACAATTGTCCAAATACTTTGCCACTTGGGCGATAAGTGTTTTGCGCTGATAATTTGCCCATTATCAATCTATATATAGTGGAGCTCGTAGCTGACATGACCGATAGCCAATAGTACATGGGGTAGATAAGCGAACGTTAATCAAACATTTGTTGTTGGCTGCAACTCGTGAATTAGAAATGGGTTAGTAAACATTTGATGCATTTTTACAGGCGACAGGTCAGCGCATTGGCAGCATTATCCAATCGATTGCCACGATTGTCTTGGGCATCGTCTTGGCCATGTACTACGAGTGGAGCTTGGGACTTGTGGCCATTGCCTTTATGCCCTTCATTCTCATCTCGTTCTATCTGCAACGAACTGTGATGGCTCAGGAGAACATGGGCAATGCCAAGATCATGGAAAATACTACCAAACTGGCCGTTGAAGTTGTGTCCAATATTCGCACTGTCGTTTCCTTGGGTCGTGAAGATATGTTCCACAAAAATTACATTGCCATGCTAACTCCTGCGGTTGAGGTAAGCTATCCCTATGATGATCTTTTACTTTGTTACTCATATTTTTCATGATTTCATTTGTAGAAATCCAAGAAGAATACCCACTATCGTGGTATTGTCTATGGTTTGGCCAGATCCATGATGTTCTTCGCCTATGCAGCTTGCATGTACTATGGTGGTTGGTGTGTGGTTAATCGCGGTCTGGCCTTCGGAGATGTCTTCAAGTAAGTTTCGCTAATAGCTGTAACTGCTACTCAACTTTAACTACAACTCTCTTCTCCTTCTTCTACAGAGTTTCCCAGGCTCTGATCATGGGCACCGCATCGATTGCTAGCGCCTTGGCTTTTGCACCCAACATGCAAAAGGGTGTCTCTGCTGCGGCAACCATTCTGAAGTTCCTTGAGCGTAAGCCTCTCATTGACGACAAACCGGATGTCTCCAGGGAACCATGGCACTCTAATGGAAACGTGCTCTTCGATAAGGTTGAGTTCAGCTATCCTACGCGACAGGAGATCCAGGTGCTTAAGGGTCTGATACTTGCGGTTCAAAATGGCCAAAAAGTGGCCCTGGTGGGTCCCTCAGGTTGTGGCAAATCCACTTGTATTCAGCTGGTGCAGCGATTCTACGATGCCGACGTTGGTTCAGTGCAGATCGATGAGCACGATCTCCGCGATTTGGCCTTATCTAATTTGCGCATGCAGTTGGGAATTGTGTCACAAGAACCGATTCTTTTTGACCGCACCATTCGCGAGAATATTGCATATGGTGATAACTCCAGAATCGTGACGGATCAGGAGGTTATTGCGTCGGCAAAGAAGTCAAATATTCATCAATTCATTGCAGCCTTACCCCTGGTAAGTAAATTTGCATTCATCGGATTTAAGTGATCAGTTAACTAAATTAAATTCTTTCCTTTCTTTCAGGGCTACGAAACCCGCATGGGTGAGAAGGGCACACAGTTGTCCGGAGGACAGAAGCAACGTATTGCCATTGCACGCGCACTTATCCGAAATCCTAAAATCCTTCTGCTGGACGAGGCTACTTCAGCTTTGGACGCCGAAAGTGAAAAGGTAAGCCAAGTGTTATAACTGGTGTTGAGCGATTTGTTTAATACATATTTTGTTGCCTTCTCAAACAGATCGTTCAAGAAGCCTTGGATGCTGCCGCTGAAGGACGCACAACCATTAGCATAGCCCACAGATTGTCCACCGTTGTCGACTCGGATGTCATCTATGTGTTCGAGAACGGTGTCGTCTGTGAGAGCGGCACCCACAAAGAGCTACTCCAGAATCGTGGTCTCTACTATACATTGTACAAATTGCAATCTGGCGCTGCGTAAATACTCGTCGTCTAGTCAAAACCTTTAGGCTTATATGGAACTTCGATCAATGATATACTAGTATTACTATCATATAATAAGTGACAATCCATAGGCATTTATATAAGCGTAGATCGTTAAGAACATTAGTAGTATTTAAGACCAAAGTGAAACGAACTGTTAATACATCAAATTATGAATAAATAACAAAATTAAAACCAATATATAACAACATTATTAAATTTACAATTCAATACAATGCATAACAAGGAAGTAACTCGATTTATTCACTATAATTAAGTACCTGATTGCTTGCCCGGCATAAAACTGATAAGATTAATTGACAAACACACTCAATCCATGAAAAGAATTGTTTGTTCGGTTTGTAAATAATATTATGGTTCACCTATGTTTTAAGTTTACACAATCTAAACTTATCTACACTAGAAATCGTTGAACCCCGTCCTATGTTTTGGTTTGAGTTGTTATTGTATGTAGATAAACAAGTTTTTACATTCCAACTAGTATAAAATAATATGTGTAGCTTTAGCTGGTCTTTTAATTGATCTCTTCAGAGTGATTCTGCTTCTGTTAGTTAGTTATTTCTCTTCTGGCGGTGATGGCTGAGATTCTTGGCCGCAAATCGGCGATTTCTGTGCTCTCCGAATCCACTTACATATGTATGTATGTATGTTTTATCGGGAGCAGCAGACAGTTAAAGTTTATGTAATGCAGTAACAGCTTCTGCCAGCAATGCTGCTTCTACCGGCAGCACTCTCTGGCATTGTTAATGCTCGCCTACATTTCGATCGGCTATCATTGCATTATCATTATTTTGATATTTCTCGTTTGAAGTCACAGACAAACTTTAAGTGCTTAGTAACTACTGATAATATATACGAACGTACAAATATGTATGTATATACTTTAACAATAAAGCAATTAATTTGATCTTTAATATACGATACTATTTGTGCATGCAAGCTACTAAAAAAAATTTAGTAACACAAATAGTATATATGTATGTTTATTCTTGAAATGCGCTATAGATTTTTTACTTTTTTCTTGGCAACCTTTTTGAGACATTCTATGGCTACAGCTTTCCAAACAACAATATGTCTTATCCTTTAATAATTCCTCTAGTTAAAACTACGATTTGATTTTGTTTGTAATTTTTTGAATGTTAAAATTGTGTTCTGGGCTATGCATCAATAGTTTGTCAGACAATAAGTTTAGACTAATTACTATATACATATAGAATAGAATGAATGATGTGCAATCACTTTTCAAAAAAAATGTTGATGCGTTTATGAGACAGTCTGATGTATGTGTCGTATACTTAATATGTGCCCAACACACTCCAAATTGTGACCAATTAATAAAGTACATATGTACTCATTCAAACTGTAATTACAATTTCACTCACATACACCATCAATTTGTTCTGTAATCCTATTGGTTCTCGTTTCAGGCTATTCTGATTGATAACAAAATGAGTGTGATAAATACCTACGGAAGAGTAAGCAGAGCGTGTAATTTGTGATTCGCTCTTTATTATAAATTTTCAAAAACAATGATGCAATCCATAATAGCGTTGGGTAAATTGAATTATCGAAATGTTAACGCCCCCAATTCAAATAAACAACATAAACATACATACTATATGTTATATGCATGGTTTTTATACCCGCTACCCATAGGGTAGAAGGATATTATAACTTTGTGCCGGCAGGAAATGTATGTAACAGGTAGAAGGAGGCATCTCCGACCCTATAAAGTATATATATTCTTGATCAGCGTCAACAGCCGAGACGATATAGCCATGTCCGTCTGTCCGTCTGTGTGTCTGTCCGTCTGTCCGTATGAAACACTGCACATTGGGATGAAATGCCTTTATTTTGGCCATAACCGTAATTTTAAAGCTAGAAAGTTGAAACTTGGAGAATTTGCTGCTTATATTATTTGTGAAATTCGGATTTTCTTATTTTTTTACTTTTTTATTTTTTTTTTTTTAGTTTTTATTTTTTATTTTATTTTTTTTTTAATCACCTCTAAATCGTTTTCCGGAAAATCATTTGGAATTACCCAGTCAAAAGAGGCCTTGAAATTGCGATTTGTATCCAGCCAAATTTTTAGTTAGTCACCCCGACGAAGAGAAACCTTGCTTGTATCTATTGAAATATTTAACCCCCCCGCAAATTCCCGCAAATTATTTAAATACTACCTGAATATACACATAATAACTCATACTACCACATAAGTTGTTATTTGAATTCTGTTGTATCTTGCTAGATATGCTCTACGAAAAACAAATATTTTAAGGTTAGAACCAACAAAACTACTGCTTACGTATTTCATTAAAAACATGACAACACAAAAACACATATAATTAAAAACTTATACAAATATTTTCTATATACCATGAAGAACATTTTCCAATTTAAGGTATTTTAATAAGTCAAACTGTTTACAAATACGAGAACGCCAAAATTTAGTAACTTCACTAATCAGCAAGCTTGCCCGCACCACGTGGCAAGAACAGCTGACTTTAGACAGCTGGTTCAAGACGAGGGCTGCGCAATAAAATTCAAATAAAATATTTTCGATGTCTAGGGACATTTCTAAGCTTGAAATAATTGCAACATTATTGATATATTAACATGAACTTTTTAGGTTTTTGCCAAAATAAAGGCATTTCATCCCAATGTGCACTGGATCTCAGAGACTATAAGAGATAGAGCTATAATTTTTTTTCGGCAGCATTTGTTATGTTTGCACGCAGATCAAGTTTGTTTCAAATTTTTGCCACGCCCACTTCCGCCCCCGCAAATCAAAAAAATCGAATTACAAGCGTAATTGTAAAGCTAGAATTACGAATTTTGGTATATACAATAATAACTATAGCATTTATGATTGCTGATTAATTTGGTTGCGATCAGATAAAAATTGTAGAAGTTATTAAAGAAATAGTTTTGTATGGGCAAAAACGCTTTCTATGTATGTATGTGTTGTATGTATGCGTATACGTATATACATGCTCGCCTCTATATTTGTATATGTATGCAAGAGGCACTGCGATAGCCCTATTGGTAGAGTGCAAGCTTATTACTGCTGTGGTAGTCGGGGGACTCGGGTTCGAGTCCGCTCGGGGTACAAAATTTTTTTTTTTTTTAATCGTATTTACAACAATTATAAATAAAAATTGTGGATTTTGTTAAAGAAATATTTTGTATAAGCAAAACCGCCTGCTATGTATGTATTGTATGTATGCGTATACGTATATACATGCTCGTCTATATTAGCATCTGTATGCATAAGGGTTCTTAAGCAATGCGATAGCTCAGGTGGTAGAGTGCAAGCCGCGTATGTTGTGGTGCCCGGGTTCGAACCCGCTCGAAGTACAAACTTTTTTTTTTTAACCACCCGGTCGGTGGTGCTCGAGTTCAAATTCCGATCGAAAATACATGCATATTTATTTTTAATATTTTGAGATTATTACCGCAATATATTGCTTTTATTCAAAATGGGTAGCGGGTATTTCACAGTCGAGCACACTCGACTGTAGCTTTCTTACTTGTTCAATTTAAATTTGTGAGTTGTTTTCCTGAATTTTGTTTTCCAGCGGATTTTTATGCAATAAGAAGTGCTTTATGTTAGATTTTGTTTATAATTTTATTCCTCTATATTAAAAGGTTTTCGAAGTACTTAAAGTGGAAAACTTGCGGATGCTCACATGCTAATAAAAAAGAATAATATAATTATATAACATAATAATATGTTATATAATAATAAAATATATATAAACCGTATAAAAGCAATGTTTTTAACTTGCTATAAGAGGCAGTGAAACACATTTCAAACTATGTTTGGTCAAATTTGTGTTAGCAGAGAACATGCTAAGCAGCCGCTAACTATAAAGTTTGAGCCAAGTGTATAATTTCAGCCGCATTGTGTACTTTCGTTTATAAATGGTTGTCAATGAAATTAAGTTTTACTAGGATGCTCTTAAGGCGAAATATTTGTTTATTGTCTCTCTTTTCGTCTACTCTTAGCATAATAATAGCACAATAAGCTGATAAACATTATCAGCATGAACCTATATCAACTAATATAACTTGCTTCCTAGCCTGTTTGTTGCCTGTTTGAATAAAAGCCCATATATTTTGACGAATTTCATAAGTCTGCTTCTAACGGTGGTCAGATTCAGTTTGCACGTGCATCCGTCTCGGAATTCCCTTAGGCGCGTTAAAAGCCAAAGGATTACAGAAATAGATCAAATAATTTCGCAATGACCGGGTTGTACGGTAATGTCGTCAAGAACGACGACAATGGATTGTCACAATATAAATCAAATATCGTTTTGGGCGAATCCTTAGCAGCAAACGACAAGGAAAGCAAAAGCTCGTGAGTTAAAAAGTGCTTTGGTATAATTTATTCTGAAAATATTATTTATATGCTCTACCAATAAAAGTAAAAACACGAAAAAATGTCGTCGAGTTGTGAAATTGAAAGCAAAAGCTCGGGAGTTAAAAAGTTTACATGAGTTGCTTTGCTATGCTCTTTCAATAAAAGTAAAAACAAGAAAAAACGCATCCCACGTGATTTTATTGAATAGAATTTCATTAATTATGGACTGTGTTAAAAATTATGAAGAATTTATATAAGAAAAATCTTAATTTTTAAAAATGCTCAATTGTTGAGTTCTGCATTCCAAGGTTGACTATCAGCACAAGATCATTCAAAATATTTTTATTGAACCTAAAAATTGATAACCATTATCAAACTTCACGAAATTCTGCATGGGAAGCTCAAAATTTAAGGAGTATACATATATTCATTTCAACCGATTAATAAACAGTCGGGTTAAATAAAATTGTTTTCTGTATTAAAGCATATCCTTCCTTAAATTATGAAAATAAATCAAATCTTTATGTACATTTTTGTAGAGCTGAAATTTTTCATTTTGTACAATTTATTTTTCTTGAAAATAAAAAACAAAATGTGCACAATTTCAGCCACAAATGATAAAGACACAAATATGTTTATGCAAAATTCACTTATTATTTTCTTTTGAATGCTACAGTCTAGTGAGCACGACTGTGAAATATCCACTACTCGAGTTCTGTGCATTTCAGACTCTCTAAGATCCCGAGGTCATCATTATTTTGAAGCTTCGGCAAATGTTTTTCGGCCAGCCTTGACATATGGAATTAATTGAGCAACAAACAATTTCTATTATGGTTTTCTTAATAACTTTTTCGTCCTGGCTGGTCTATCTAAAATTCTCATTTGCAGGGCAGAGACTCATAAAAATTTAAATTTAATCTTCCAGATCAATTTCATTTTCAAACACCGTCGTTAGCAGGCCGCTCTTGTATGTATTATAATATCCCAACTATAAAGAATTAAGTTGATGATATTATTTTCCTACAATTTTACAATCGTAGCTGCGATATGTAGTAATTTTGCTTATCTTCAATTGATATGAATTATCATCAAGTTTACAGCCAATGACAATTAAAAAAAATAATAGTGATGCAACCGGGTATCATTTATGGAAATAGTTGCATTTATAATTGTTGCAGACAATTAGATTCTAACGGATCATAGTATTGCCATATACATAACATGCATATGTATACCGCTTCAACCGAAATATGTCATGCACTTTTAAAAAAGGGAGTTTATATTTATGTAGTACTCGATATACTTTATAATCGCCAAGACTTGAATAAAAAGTAGCTACAGAATCTTACTATTATATATTATATATAAACTAAAAGTTATATTAATTAGCTAATATAGAGATAATAGAGAGCTTTATTAGAATCTAATGTAACCATCACTAAAAGATAGCACTCAACAGCAATTACTATACAAAAAAGACAGGAATATATATCTTTATTTATAATATTTGACTAAGTTGAAATGCATTATTGATTTGCATTATCTAATAATCTGATAAGAGTATCGTAGTTTCATTTGCGCTAATGCACAAATCTGAGACTGGTTGTGTGGTAAACGAACCGATGTGTAGTCAATATATAGAGTCCAATTTTTTCTGAATGCTTAAAATTGGATTATTTTTTCAGTGAACCAAAAAAAGTCGAAGAAGAAGTCCAAAAAGAACGCTGAGGAGGAGACTGAAGACGACGGCAAGCCCAAAGAAGACATCAAACCAGTTAGTTTCGTCAAGATGTTTCGATATGCCACAACGAAGGATCGTATACTTTATTTTATAGGCTTTCTCGGTGCTATTGCCACGGGTTTAACGACGCCAGCGAACAGTTTGATCTTTGGTGATCTCACAAATGTAAAGTTGATAAATACTTATGATCTAAAAATTAAATATTAATGGTAAAACTAACCATTTATGTTAGGATATGATTAACTTGAGTGGTCTTCAAGAGCAAGGTACCAGATATACGAGAGACGATGACAATTCCAATGCCTTACTTGATGCCGTGCAGAAATTCTCGTTAAACAACACGTATATTGCCATTGTGATGCTTGTCTGCAGTTACATCTCCGTCACGTGCTTCAACTATGCTGCCCACTCTCAAATCATGTCCATTCGATCCAAGTTCTTCAAGTCTGTGCTGCATCAGGATATGAGCTGGTATGATTTCCATCAGAGCGGAGAAGTCGCCAGTCGAATGAATGAGTAAGTAGTGTTTGCATTAATTTTGCTAAATGTAACTTCGATTAAATTTCTCTTCTCTTCCTTATCATCCCTGCAGAGATGTGTCAAAGATGGAAGATGGTTTGGGTGAAAAAGTTGTGATCTTCATACATTTCTTTGTCGCATTCGTTGGTTCCCTCATTTTGGCCTTCATCAAAGGCTGGCAATTGACTTTGGTTTGTTTGACCAGCCTGCCAATGACATTCATTGCTATGGGCTTTGTGGCCGTTGCTACATCCAAACTGGCCAAGCAGGAGGTGAGCATCTATGCAAGTGCCGCTGTCGTCGCCGAAGAGGCGCTCTCTGGAGTGCGGACAGTGAAGGCATTTGAAGGCGAAGCAAAAGAAGTATCTGCTTACAAAACTAAAGTGATTGCAGCTAAGTTGCTGAACATTAAGCGCAACATGTTCTCGGGCATTGGCTTTGGCCTGCTCTGGTTTTTCATCTATGCTTCGTATGCATTGGCCTTCTGGTACGGCGTTGACTTGGTTATTAAGGGTCGGCACGAACCCTATTTTGCCAATTATGATCCTGGCACCATGATCACTGTCTTCTTCTCTGTTATGATGGGCTCCATGAGCATAGGCATGGCCTCGCCTTATATTGAAGCATTTGGCATTGCCGAAGGTGCTTGCGCCAAGGTTTTCCATATCATCGAACAAGAGCCAACCATTAATCCGTTGGAGCCACGCGGCAAACGTCTAAATGTACCACTGACCAAAATTGAATTCCGCGATGTTGAGTTCGAATATCCCACGCGCAAAGAAATTCCTATTCTGCAGAAGCTGAATCTGACGATTCATCGTGGCGAAACTGTCGCCTTGGTGGGACCCTCGGGTTGTGGCAAGTCCACGTGCATCCAGCTGTTGCAGCGTTACTATGATCCCCAGGGCGGAGACCTCTTCTTCAACGGCCACAACATCAAGGACATCAACATCAATTGGCTGCGCTCGCGCATCGGTGTCGTCGGACAGGAGCCCGTGCTCTTTGGCCAGTCGATCTACGAGAACATTCGCTATGGTCGTGAAGATGCTACCAGGGAAGACATCGAGGCAGCGGCTGCTGCTGCCAATGCTGCCGTATTCATCAAGAAATTGCCCAAGGGCTACGATACGTTGGTGGGCGAACGTGGTGCTCAGTTGTCCGGCGGACAGAAGCAACGTATTGCAATTGCTCGGGCTTTGATTCGTGATCCGGAAATTCTGCTCCTCGATGAGGCTACCTCCGCTCTAGACACAGCTAGTGAGGCCAAGGTGCAGGCTGCGCTGGAGAAGGTCAGCAAGGGACGCACCACCATAATTGTGGCCCATCGTCTATCGACGGTGAGACGGGCCGATAAGATTGTGGTCATCAACAATGGGCAAATTGTCGAATCCGGAACTCATCAGGAGCTGATGATGCTGAAGAATCACTACTTCAATCTGGTGACCACACAGATGGGTGACGATGATGGCAGTGTGTTGAGTCCCACCGGAGATATTTACAAGAACTTTGACATAAAGGATGAAGATGATCAAGAGATTAAGATCTTGCATGAGGAAGAGGAGGAAGAAAAGGAAACGACTAATAAGAAGAAAAAGAAGGAGAAGGAACCATCGCCCATTAGGCGTGCGATGGGGTTGAATAAACCCGAATGGGTTCAAATCACTATTGCCTGTATCAGCTCTATCATCATGGGCTTTGCCATGCCCGTGTTTGCTCAGCTTTTCGGCAGCATCATTCAAGTGATGCAGTCCCCGGATGATGACTATGTGCTTGAAAATACCAAAATGTATAGCTTGTACTTTGTAATCGCTGGCATTGTTGCAGATTTATCTGTTTGGCGTTGCGGGCGAATGTCTAACTGTACGCTTGAGAGGACTGTTATTTGAGGCGATGCTAAAACAGGAGGTTGCCTGGTTCGACGAGCGTGCCAATGGCACTGGCAGTCTCTGTGCTCGCTTATCTGGAGATGCTGCAGCCGTACAGGGGGTAAGTTGATGTTAAATTCAGTAAACATCCACATAGAAAGAAATTTGAAACTCACAATTATACTACTTCCAAACACTCAGTCGCAATCGGATAACCAAATGTAGCTATAGAGGCTTCGACGGACTATATATGGTTTATTTATTACTCTCTGGTATATTTTCAATTTTCATTTTCTATATTTCATTAATTCATTCATTATTGTATTTAAAAAAAAAAGTGTAGCTGAGCACACTCAACTAAAGGTTTCTTAGTTAATTAACACTCAGTCCAATTTTTTTTTTAATTTTTAGAAAATAATTAAAAAATTATTAATAAAATATAATAAAAAAGGAGGGCCGAACGATTGCAGATATTTTTCAGAGCTGTCTGCCTTTCGAACTGCAAATATCTAACTAGAGCTTTCATAAACTTTTTCAGGCCACAGGTCAGCGCATTGGCAGCATTATCCAATCGGTCGCCACGATCGTCTTGGGCATCGCCTTGGCCATGTACTACGAATGGAGCTTGGGTCTGGTAGCGATTGCTTTTATGCCCTTTATTCTCGTCTCGTTCTATCTGCAAGACAAGTTAATGGAGCAAGAGAACATGGGCAATGCCAAGATTCTGCAGGATACAACCAAATTGGCCGTTGAAGTTGTGTCCAATATTCGCACTGTCGTTTCATTGGGTCGTGAAGATGTGTTCCACAGGAATTACGTTGTTATGTTAACACCTGCTGTAGAGGCAAGTCCTGCCTTTTGTCTATTTTTTCTGCTTTCACATACATATGTTTAACATGTTTGGCATTTATAGAAATCCAAGAGGAACACTCATTTCCGAGGAGTTGTCTATAGTCTGGCCAGATCCATAATGTTCTTTGCCTATACAGCTTGCATGTACTATGGTGGTTGACGTGTGGTCAATCGTGGTCAATCTTTGGTGACGTCTTCAAGTGAGTTGAACAATAACAACCATATCTTCTGCTTCAACTGCAACTTGCCTTCCTCTGCAGAGTTTCCGAGGCTCTGATCATGGGCACTGCATCGATTGCCAGTGCCTTGGCTTTTGCACCCAACATGCAAAAGGGTGTTACCGCAGCCAAGTCTATTCTGAAGTTCCTTGATCGTCAACCTCTTATTGCCGACAAGCCGGGTGTCTCCATGAAACCATGGCACTCTAAAGGCAATGTGCTCTTCGATAAGGCTGAGTTCAGCTATCCCACACGTCAGGAGATTCAAGTGCTCAAGGGCTTAATACTTGCGGTGCGAAATGGTCAAAAGGTAGCCCTGGTGGGTCCATCAGGTTGTGGCAAATCCACTTGTATTCAACTACTGCAGCGATTCTACGATGTGGACGCTGGTTCCGTACAAATCGATGAACATGATCTTCGCGATTTGGCCATATCTAATTTGCGCATGCAGTTGGGAATTGTGTCACAAGAACCGATTCTTTTTGACCGCACCATTCGCGAGAATATTGCATATGGTGATAACTCCAGAATCGTGACGGATCAGGAGGTTATTGCGTCGGCAAAGAAGTCAAATATTCATCAATTCATTGCAGCCTTACCACTGGTAAGCAAGATTGCATTCGGATTTAGTTGATCAGATAACTAAAGTAATTTCTTTCCTTTCTTTCAGGGCTACGAAACCCGCATGGGTGAGAAGGGCACACAGTTGTCCGGAGGACAGAAGCAACGTATTGCCATTGCACGCGCACTTATACGTAATCCTAAAATCCTTCTGATGGATGAGGCTACCTCAGCTTTGGACGCCGAAAGTGAAAAGGTAAGTCAAAGGGTTTTAACTAGCTTTAAATAAATTGCTTAATATATTGTTGTCTTTTCAAATAGATTGTTCAAGAGGCCTTGGATGCTGCCGCTGAAGGACGCACAACCATTAGCATAGCCCACAGATTGTCCACAGTCATCGAGTCGGATATCATCTATGTGTTCGAGAACGGTGTCGTCTGTGAGAGCGGCACCCACAAAGAGCTACTTCAGAATCGTGGTCTCTACTATACCTTGTACAAATTGCAATCTGGCGCTGCGTAAATACTCGTCGTCTAGTTAAAACTCTTATGCTTATTTGGAACTGCGATCAATGTTAAACTAGTATTATACAATTTACGTTATTAGCACTTAAGACCAAAGTTAAACGTCATGCTAGAACATAAAAGTCTGAATAAAATACGAAGATAAAAACTCATATATTATTCAATTCACAATTCAATACAATGCATAACAAAGTTTCCGGCACTTTATTACTCACCATAAAACCGATAAGATAAATTAATAGCCACGTTTAAATCATAAAAAGAGTTTGTTCAGTTTGTAAATAATAGTTTTGTTCACGTATATTTTAAGTTTACATAGTATTATTTATATCGACCTTGACATTGCGTTTTACCCAGTCAATCTATTGGTTATCCACTGGAAACCAAAGTACAATTTTGCTTAAATTATGACTTTCAATCTGCCAACCGATCCCGGTCCTGTGGTTGGGTTTGGTTCGAGTTGAGCTGCTGCTGTGCTCGTTATTGTACAACTACAGCTAGTTTAAAATAATATGTAAGGTAAAAATAGGGGAAATCTTACAGCAAGCACAACAGAACTTTACCAAAAAATAAAAATAAAATATTTCACATAGGACTTTGCGATCCAGATCTTCAGTTACATTATAAACAATAAAAACTTAATGCAACTGGCAACTGGATCGTTGGTTTCTGGCATCTCGAAGGTCCTTTCCGCTTTTCGTCCTCGCATATTACTACACAATTTGGGTAAATGCTTTTTGTTTTTCTTATGTGTGATTAGTTTGTGGGGGGACATTATTTATGATTTTGAAGAATCAGGAATATGATGTGTGTGCTTTATGTTTAACGTAAAACTTAATCGAAATCCATATGTGATTATTATGAATTAAGGGAAACAACAACTACGCCTATGGTTGCCTAATTCTTCTCTTCCTTCTTGGTCTCACCAGAAGCTTCGCCTGAACTGCTGCTGCTTGAGCTAGCGCCAGAGCTCTCACGTTCAGCAGACATCTACAAGAGAACAGAAATGTTAAAGTAAATGCATTTGAAGTATTTCTATTTAGTTGTCTAACCTTCTTGTAGGCCATCTCGAAGAGCTTTAATGAAGCCTGCTGCAGCGCAGAGGTGGCTTTCCTGACCTCCTCTGGATCGGCTGTCTCCTTGTTGGCCAGCAGAGTGCGCAGATCAGCAATTTCGGTTTTCAGTTTCTCGCACTAAAAATACGTAATTGCATTATTAAATAGTTTAGCTAATAACATTGATTAACTATTTACCTCTTCGGCGGGCAGCTGGCTCTTGAATTCCTCCATTTTGGTTTCAGTGTCGTGCACAATGCTCTCGCCCTGGTTAACAATTTCAATCAGTTCACGCTTCTTCTTATCAGCGCTGGCGTATTCCTCGGCCTTCTTGATCATGTTTTCGATTTCATCCTTGCTCAGACCACCGCTGGACTGAATCACAATCTGTTGCTCCTTGCCAGTGCCCTTATCCTTGGCCGACACGTGCACAATACCGTTGGCATCAATGTCGAAGACAACCTCGATTTGGGGAACACCACGAGGTGCTGGTGGAATTCCGACCAATGTGAAGGAGCCCAGCATTTTGTTATCGTTAGCCATCTCACGCTCGCCCTGGTGCACCTTAATCTCCACCTGGGTCTGGCCATCGCTAGCCGTTGAGAAGACCTGCGACTTCTTGGTGGGAATTGTGGTGTTGCGGGAAATCAAACGGGTGAACACGCCACCCAAGGTCTCAATACCCAGCGACAGAGGAGTGACATCGAGCAGGAGCACATCAGTGACATCACCAGCCAGCACACCACCCTGCACGGCAGCACCGACAGCCACAGCCTCATCGGGATTAACCGAACGCGATGGTTGGCGACCGAACAGATCTTGCACTGTGGACTGCACCTTGGGCATACGAGTCATGCCACCGACCAGCAGCACCTCTCCGATCTCGGACTTGGACACCTCGGCATCAGACAGAGCCTTCTGGCAGGGCTGAATTGTGCGCTTGATGAGGTCACCCACAAGGCTTTCCAGCTTGGAGCGTGTCATTTTCAGATTCATGTGCTGAGGACCAGCGGCATCCATAGTCAGATAAGGCAGATTGATGTCGGTCTGTTGAGAGGAAGACAGCTCGCACTTGGCCTTCTCAGCCGCCTCCTTGAGACGCTGCATGGCAATGTTATCCTTGCGGATATCAATGCCGCTGTCCTTCTTGAATTCAGCCACCAAGAAGTTGACAATAGCATTGTCGAAATCCTCACCTCCCAGCAAAGTGTCACCATTGGTGGACTTTACCTCGAAGACGCCCTTCTGGATCTCCAGAATGGAAATATCAAAAGTACCGCCACCCAAATCGTAGACAGCAATGCTACAATGCAAATGGAATAAATTAATATTGGAACCATCTAGAAATATTGAATTGGCTTACATTTTATCCTCAGTCTTGTCCATGCCGTAAGCCAGAGCAGCGGCTGTGGGCTCGTTGATCACACGCAGCACATTCAGGCCAGCAATTTGACCAGCATCCTTGGTAGCCTGACGCTGCGAATCGTTGAAGTAAGCGGGCACAGTAACCACAGCATTCTTGACGGGAGTGTTCAAGTAAGCCTCAGCTGTCTCCTTCATTTTGATGAGCACAAAGGCACCGATCTGCGATGGCGAGTAGACTTTGCCATCATTGGCCGAAACCCAGGCATCACCGTTGGAAGCCTTCACCACTTTGTATGACAGGTTTGTGATATCTTTCTTCACCTCGGGATCATCGAAGCGGCGACCAATCAAACGCTTTGTGGCATAGAAAGTGTTGGCTGAATTGGTGACAGCCTGACGCTTTGCCGGCATGCCAACCAAACGTTCGCCATCCTTGGTGAATGCCACATGAGAAGGTGTTGTGCGTGCACCCTCCGCATTCTCAATCACCTTAGCCTGCTTGCCCTCCATGACAGCCACGCAGGAGTTGGTAGTACCCAAATCGATACCGATGACAGCACCCTTAACCTCGCCAGATCTATTTGAGAGTAGCAACAAGACAAGAGACAAGAGAGAGACAACACATATTAAGTACCAAGTTCGAGAGACACGCGCAAAATTGATAAGCAAGTCGTGCCGGCAACAGGCCAACAGATAAGCAGAGCCTCATAGTAATAGCTATAGTAGGGGTATGTAATAATAGTACTCTGAATATTTACTCTTAGAACATATACTAGATATTAGCAAAGTATTTAGTTATTGTTGTCTTGAATTTTATGTTTACTTTATAGATGGAATATTATTGGATAAATATGAAATTTAATTAAGGAAACACAACACCGAGTATTCTTTCTGCACAACCATATTTGCCATATAATCAGTCAATACGGTATTGCCGTTGAAACTAAAATTCAGAAAAAACTCGAATTGTTCATTTCACTGCAACTTATTTAAAATTGAAATACGATTAGTAAACTACTGTGAAATGTTTTTAAAAACATAAGTGCGTCAGAAAGTACCAAGTACTTAAAAAGAAAGTTTGTGAATTGGCATTATATAACACCAATAAAATTTGTAGATATACTATAAGCGCACAATTACAGTATTGGAGAGTAATTGTAATAAATGAATGGCTAGAAGTTTCCATATTTGAATGCACATGCATGTACACAACTTACACTCACCCACATACACTCTCCTATGCACACATACTTAAAACAGTTACTACCCGGTGAAGGTGTAATGAACTTTCTATTGATATTAGACAGTCTGATGCAAATTCGTTGCTACTAGAGCAATTCATTTTGTAAACTTATTGTATGAAACATGGTCTATTACATAAGCATTGTATATTGTTTGATCTTCAATGAGCCGCATTGCGATGCGGTACATTTTAAAACATTTATGTAAATGCACGAAGAAATGTCAAAGTTCACTTACTTGTAGCGAAGACCAGACAATCCATTGCAGGCTGCGGGCAGGCTCTGTAATTGATAAATTAAATATAATATTGTTAGTTTATTCACGAAACATTAGGAGGAACATGGAAACAATGCCGCGCGGCGGAGTATTATGTAAAGCTTTCATTTCTTTAATACTCACGCGGAATATGCTAGAAGCAGCGGGCACATTCGATGGCACTGCATAACTGGCCTGGCGTGCAAGACGCGGTAAGAATTTGGGAACGCGCAGCATTTTCGATTTTTAAATTGTTGTAATCTGTCACACTTGCACAAAATTATCAATTAACAACAGCTGCACACTGCACCGCTTTTCGAAGCGAAAATTTCGTCAGAACAAACGAACAACGAGCACGTTTCCCTTGCGAGGGCTGGAAGAGATAAAAAAGAGTGATGTTAAAAGGCAATTGACTTATCGATGTTATAAAATATATCGTCAATGCTCAAATGGAAATGAAACACGCAACGTTGCATTCAATAACACGGACAGAGCTGTCAACGTTCTTCAAGTGGCAAGCGTATTTGTGATTTCTTTAAATTGTTGTATAAAAACTGCGCGGGATTTAGTTAAAAGTTGTGTGTTCGGTAATTACAACTGTAATATTTGCGTTAACAAAGTATTTTATTGATATGACATTATATTGCTCGCCTTCTCAACAAGTTCCAAGCGAAACACCCTGTGTTCGTAAGGTTTTCCCATCGTTTCGTGTTCCATCACACGTGTTGTTATTATTGCGTAAAGTAGGAGTAGAAAAATAATAGTTTCAAAATTTTCACCAAAATTAAATCATATAACTACGGTTCGACCGATGCTGCTGCTGTTATCGCACAGCCGCCAGCAACAAGACTCTCTGAGCGTTATCTTTCGGTTAGACAAGTGTAGAAAGCGGGTGGCATTTATTAATTATGGCATCCGACAATGAATCCGACGCCGAACTCGATGAGAACTATTACACATTTCTCAATTTGCCGCGAGATGTAAGTGTATTTAAATTTATTTAATGAATTAATTAAATGATTATCTGTTTTGAGTACAGGCAACGCAGGAGCAAATTAACAGCGCTTACCGCAAGCAAAGCCGCATTTATCATCCGGATAAACATCAGGATCCGGAGAGCAAACAAAAGGCCGAGATGATGTTTAATCGTACTAAACGCGCCTATGAAGTGCTCTCCGATCCCCACCAGCGTGCCATCTACGATTCGGTGGGCAAGAAAGGTCTGAAGACGGAGGGCTGGGAAATTGTGCATCGAACCAAGACGCCGGCAGAGATCAGGGAAGAGTATGAGCGTTTGGCACAAGCGGCAGCCGAACGTCGTATGCAACAACGCACAAATCCTCGCGGCAACATCACGATCAATGTGAATGCTACGGAAATATTCACTCCCTACGATGAGTCCGAGATGCCGCGCGTGGAGATCGGCTCCATGAGTATTGCCCAGTCCATTGAGGCGCCCATCACGCGAAAGGATATGATTGTGATGAGCGGCAATCTGTATTCCAGCAATGGCACCGGCAACGGCGGCTTCATGATTGCCGGTCGACGACTCCTCAATAAGGGCTGGCTAGAGATTTGCCTCGGAGCCGGTAATGGCTTCCTCTTGGGACTTAAGGGTAAGCGATGTGCGCTCCAGATGTTCGCTCCATGCGGTTTATTGAGTTGTGCAGTTTTGCGAATGCATTTGCAACAGGTGGACGCACGCTTACGTCGAAGGTATCGGTGAATGGAGGGACAAATATGAATTTCCAGGAGAATGGCGTGATACCCGCCGTGTTTTCCACACTTGCTGTGCAGCTGGACAAACACACGATTGGCAGCTTGACGCTGAATGCGGGACCACAGTCGTCTATGACCACTCAAATTGATCACTCCACTGATCAACATGCGATCAGCACATCCTTTGTCCTGGGCACTCCACATATCTACTTTACTATGTCGTATACTCGCAAGATGCTAGAGAACGAGATGAAGCTGAAGTTGTCCGCCAAGTAAGCAAAATATTAACTTAGTTTAACAAAACTTACTAATTCGTTGTCTATTTCTAGAGTGGGCACCTTTGGCTTCATGGGCGAGTATGGCGTGGAAAAGAAGGTTTCCAAATACAGTAATTTGGTCGCCACCGTCTCCATTGGAGTGCCCTCCGGTGTTATCCTAAAGCTGAAGTGAGTGCTGGCTTAATTTACATATTAAAGCCAACTAAAGTGTTGTGTTCTTTCAGAATAATTCGGTCAAATCAATCGTATGTGTTCCCAATACATCTGAGTGATGAAATTGTGCCCGCTGCTGTATTCTATGCTTCAGTGACGCCAATAATTGCGTGGTTCTTTGTGAAGAAGGCCATCATGGATCCAATGGAAGCGGATCGCAAGAGCATTGAAGTGGAGCGCTCAAAGCGTCAGAATGAGCAGCGACTTGTTGCCAAGAAACTGGAGGCAATGGCAGCCATACATTTGATGCAGAGCACCTATAATCGCATCACAAACGAGGAGCAGGCACGCAAGGGTTTGATCATCACAAGGGCCATCTATGGTTGCTTAAGCGAAAATAGTACGCAGTTTAAGCCGGAGGCATCACACGATGTAACAATACCGATACAGTGTCTAGTCAGAGACGGCATACTACAGTTGTACGAGTCCTCAAAGGTAAGTGTCTCTCTATGTAATAATGAATATAGTAACTAACTGGTGTTTTCCTTTTTCCCAGAGCGATTTACCTGGCTTCTTTGATCCAAGTTTAGGAGACGACAAGATCTTACGCATAGAATATACATTTAATGATGTACCTAAGACAATTAATGTAAAGGACAATGAACCAGTACGACTGCCAGGATAATCGATGAGAGCGCCCTAATTGCTAATTTGTATAAATCTTCAGTTTTGTGTTAAAATTGTTTTTATAATTCGTCGTAGTAGCCGTACAAACATACAAAATATACCTACCTATTGATATTGATAGGCAAATTTATTTTTAAAACTTGCTACGGGTTTGCGATAACGACATTCTGTATATGATATGGGTCGTATTATTGCTTCAGATGCTTTTTATATGTGCCACGTCTTATCCAATAAATAAGCAATGACGCTGCGGAAAATGTTTTATTATCGCATTCAAAAGCGGCGCGCAAGGAGCAATACGCCCGAGTCACCCTGTGTATAATTTCTTGGTTGAAATCAGCTGATTGGTTTTGGTGCTTGCAAGGTGGGCGGACGTGGAATCGAACAACAATAAATTGGAACTTGTGTTTTTAGTTACTAGGTGAAAACGAGGGCAAATGGCAATTAAGAATGCTATTTGTTAAATAGGAAACAAGACTAAAAAGGAATGATGCAATCGATGGACCATGTTCATTTACACAAAGCCGAATCTCATACGCTTTTTGGTCGGCGCAATATGTCTTCTGCTGCTGCTTAACTTCCTCTGGACTTCCGATTCGGATGGCGCAAGCAATACATCTCTTAGCAAGTTAAGGTGAGTGCACAACTGATTAGCATTCTAGCTAGCAAACACATGTGATTAACCCTGTGTTTACAGCATACGGCGGGTGCACAAGTATGCACACATACACATACCCAAAAACAATAAAAATGACAGCGGGAGCGATAGAGAGGGCAATACAAACATCTTGCCCGCTGCTCCTTTGGCTCCCGTTGCAAAGGAGCGCGAGTTGCACTCCAATCGTAACTCGACCTCAACAACAACCAGAACTGTGATTGCGACTGCAAATGCTACTTCCATTTCACAAGACTTAAATCACGCGCATAATTACTTTCCGAATGATTATGCAAACAGCACCCAGAAGCCCGAAATGTCGTTGACACCAAACTGCACAGATCCCGATCCACGAGATGGTAAGCAGAAAACATCGTTACATACAGCAGTTACTTAACTAATAACATTTACTTTTCGCAGGTGGACCCATCACGCCGAACACAACCCTCGAATCCCTTGATATTATTGAAGCAGAGCTGGGGCCTTTGCTGCGCCCAGGTGGCGCTTATCAGCCAACAGATTGCGTGGCACAGCATCATGTTGCCATCATTGTGCCGTTCCGCGATCGATACGCACATCTGTCGGTCTTCCTGCGCAACATACATCCATTCCTAATGAAGCAACGGATTGCCTATCGCATATTTATTATAGAGCAAACCAATGGCAAGCCCTTTAACCGTGCTGCCATGATGAATATCGGATACTTGGAGGCCTTAAAGCTTTATCAGTGGGACTGTTTTATATTCCACGATGTCGACCTTATACCCCTGGATGACCGCAATCTGTACAACTGTCCACGTCAGCCGCGGCACATGTCCGTTGCAATTGACTCGTTGAACTTTAAGTACGTCGAAATTATCTCTCGATCATTAGCAAATTCACATATCTATCATTGTATTTGCAGGTTGCCTTATCGATCAATATTTGGCGGAGTTTCTGCCATGACTCGACAGCATTTCCAAGCTGTTAATGGCTTTTCCAATTCGTTCTTTGGCTGGGGAGGTGAAGACGATGATATGTCCAACAGGTACACAAAATAATATTATTCTAATGCAGAGTTGAAACACTAATCTACCATTTCTTAATGCAGATTGAAGCACGCTAACTTATTCATATCACGCTATCCGATTAATATAGCTCGCTATACAATGTTGAAGCATCTAAAGGAGAAAGCGAATCCCAAACGGTGAGTAAATAATTTAATTTACATACTATCCATATTACAACTTTTTGTTTTCCTTCTTTAGATACGAGAATCTCCAGAATGGTATCGGTAAGATTGAAATGGATGGCATCAACTCGATTAAATACGAAATCTATAGCATTAAAGAGTTCCCAACTTTTACTTGGTATTTAGCCGAGCTAAAGAACTCAGAGCGCAAGAGTTAGCCTCAAACAGAAATCAGAAAATAATGCGAAGCCACAGTAGTTTCCAGTTTTTAGAAAACTGCTGTCAAGAAGACAAGATTGCAATAAGAATTTCAATTCAGTGCAACTTTTTGAATATTACTTATATAATATGTACAAAAAATGACAACATTACTTTTTCAAAGTAGCCTAATTATCAAAGAATAATAGACACACATATTGTGTATGTAGCATGTCCAGTCAATAATATAGAATTACACTATGTACTTTTGGTAGTACTATTAGCCCCATTGAATATTCTATGTATTCTCGATGAATATGTGGACTTTGTTGATTTTACGTTTTTGCCCTAAATCATTTTTTTATTAACGAATCTCTTTAAATAACTAGACAAAAAATTCTACACCAATTCCTACAAGGTGAAATGTAGATATTACTTTTGTGATATACAAATTGTTATTCGAGCAAAAAAGATAATTACACGACGAAAAGACGCAGAGAAAATACATTGAATATTCGGTAAACCGAATCTATAGCATAAACCCTTGCAGAAGATGTGGTAACATTCGATTTCAAATAATACTTGGCTATCATAATATCCTTAAGGGTACATTTTAATCGAATATCAGAAAAGACAACTTTTTGAACTGCTTAGTCTATAGAATCTCATTTTTTATTTAGTGTTCCGATCCGGTCCGACCGACTACAGATTTTTATATAACTCGTGTGCCAAGTAAAAAAGAAAGAGTATTTTGATCACCCTCTGCAAGGGTGTTTATTACCTACCATACTTTAATATACAATACCAAATGTAAAACTTATAAAAATTACATTTTACTATACCAGAATAAATCTTTTACTATATGTACCAAACTACTAAGCTGTATATTTCTTTGAATGCGGGTATTGATTCATTCATTATTCATCATCCATCATGCCATCAATACTGCTATGAATATTAAGCCCAAAACGACGACCAATTAAAAGTTTAATTTATCATTTCGTTGGTTAGATTTCGTTTTTTTTTATTATGGTTACGTTTGTGTATTAGAGAATATTTATGGCTTTGTAACGACTATTTGTTACCTTTTTACGATAAGTCTGGGTTACATTTACGAGTACGTGGCGCGTTTTTATGGCCAATGATTAGTAACAGATAATATTCGAGAGGGGAGAGGGGGGCGAAAGGGGAAACACACATACTTGTATACAAATTATGGCGAGTGGGGAATTAAATTCCGTGGCTCATTTATTAGTTTGGTATGCAAAATACAGTTAAAACAATTGGCTTTCAAAATAAAAACTTAAAATTATATTGGCCTGCTGTGGGGCTTGCTTTGCTTAGGCTTTTCACTGGTCACGTTGTAATATAAATGCTTTTCAGTTTTCAGTGGGATTGAGATTGACATTAGGGAGAGCGTGAGCAAATCATTTCAAATTTGGAGCAAAAACTAGGTGTTAGGATAAAACTTGTATCAAATCCAACAAAATTGTTAGGCAATGCCTAGTTTAGAAATAGTAATTATATATATACATACGATACGAAACGATATAATATATATATATAGTAAAACATTATATAATATATCATATATAATGTATATAAATCAATTTGGTCAACAAATTACAACAATAAGAGCATTCATAGAGAGAAGCGAGAACCGAAAAAAAGTGATTAGATTAAATAGAAATATCAACGACAAGCTTTACTTAGGGGTTGGTTGGGGCAGGGCAGGAATTAGCGTTAGACCTATTAACGGCAATATTAGAATCCTATATACAAGTGTAATCGACTCGTTGCAATGCGAACTTCGCTTTCCCGATACTCCTTTACATAATGGAGCAGGGCATGGCGCAGCAGAGGGGCAAGCACACTGGCACAACAGCTCCTCCAGACTTGGTTTTCGTCTTTGACTTGGATCCCGATTCGTACTCGTACATGCCCGAGCCCTTGGCCCAGCGACCCTGCAAGCAGAAAACTCATTAGCAGGTTGCAATTGTGAATGCGAATTAAGATTAACTTACGCCTCCCGCAGATCCAGCGTGCATTTCCTCGCGCCTGGTGATGATGGTGTCGTGGCCAGGTGGATAGTAGACCTCCTTGCCGGCCTTGTTGACGGAGGGCACATGCTGCTGCTGAGGTGACGCGACTGCAGTCTCAATCTCGCGTTTGCGCACAGGTGTCTCAATGTCCACACGATCCACATGATCGGACTAAAAAGTAATACAAAATTGATAAGCGAAATACAGAAGTAGAACTCTATGTAACGTTAGCTTACAGTGTTGAAGGACTGCATCAGATCGTCCACCCGCTGTGGTGGATTGCCATTGCCAATGGGATACTCCACGCCATCCACGGGGAAGGGCGATGGGGTGCCATAGTCTGGGCCACCGCGACGATTGTTTGTGGTATTCGATGTGGACGAGTATTTATATGTGTAGCTGGTGGTATTTGGTGGATAGCCATTGCCATTCTGTGGTTGTGGATAATTGTTGTTGGGTAGCAGCTTCAGCGGAGCCGGATGTGGAGGTTCCACTGGATAAGGACCGCCACCATTAGGTGGGCCATGGATGGTATTGACTGTATTCGATGTCTCGGTCTCCTTGTAATAATAGCGATTGGTGCCGCCTGGTGGCAACTGTGGCTGTGCCGGGCTATGTGGTGTTCCATAGTTGGGACTGTGGGCCGGACTATGTGGATAACGCGGCTCCGATACGATGTTGTTCACATTGTCGGTCTTATGTATATTGTAGACAATGGTGCGGCTGCTGTTGGGTGGTCCACCATTTGGAGGACTTCCAGCTGGTCCCAGCGGCAATTGACGCGGCTGTGGACTCACGCCACGTGTGGTGGTCTCCTTGTGCTCGCGAATCTCGTACGATTGATTGGTGACCAGTGGACGATCGTTGGGTTTGTTAAGGGTCGAGTAGCTCTCGGTGTTGTAGACAACCGTTTGGGGAATATGCGATGGCGACAACTGTGAGTAGTTCTGGCTGCTGGTGTTCGTGTTGTGCGTTTCGTGGTGCTTGTAGCTGAGCGTGTTGTTGTTGCGATTGATCGTGCTGGTGGTGCTGCCGGGTGCATTTGGTGGGATCTCATAGGTGTAAGTGCGCACAGTGGTGGTCACCTTGGTGCCGGGAGCAGGCAGAATGCCATCGCTCAAAGCTATATCCTGCAGCTCTTTGTCAATGTTCACGTTGCTGGTCAAGGTCTGTGTGGTGTTCACTGTTGGCACCAGCTCGACATTGTTGTTGATCGTGCGATTGCTCTCATAAATCTTGGTTCTGCTCGAATAGTCGCCATTCGGTGAATGGGCTGCAAAATAATAATTAATTAATATAAGGTTACAACAATGAAAAGATAATCTTACCCAGCGTATACGGCTTCTCCTTGTTGAGGTACTCGTCACGCTTTAAGGTGTCCTGAAAGCTGGAGTACTTGGCCGTCGACTGCAGTGTGCTGTAGTCACTGGGATTAAAGGTTTCCACATCATCGTTGAAGGGCTGCTGGCCGCCAGAATGCTTCGTTGTCTTGATCACACGCGTTGTCTTGGTGACAGTGCCAGAAGGATCAGTGCGTTCACTATTTAAATTTACAGGATTAGTCAATGAATAGTAGTTAATTCGCAGTGCACTTACAGTGTTCTATAGCTGGTGCCAGTGGGCAGCGAATCACGCTCTCTGTTGGTAATCTGACGCTCCTGCTTCAGGTCCTCTAGCAGGGCATCCAACTGATCAATGTTCTGATCGGGTGTTTTGCTCTGATACGAGGCATTATTGTCGCTTGAGCTTGAGTATTGATACGATGACTTCTTGTATGCATAATTCTTGTCGTTCTATTCAAATAGCAAAACAATAACGCCATCAATGTAAGGCTACTAAAAATGATTACTAAGTTTACTTACACGTCCGTTCCATTTCGATGGAGTGTCTCTCATCGAGGATGAGTAATTTTCCGAGCTGCTCGAGTACTGCATTTCCAATTAATGTTTTCTGCTGCAAAATGACATCAAGCGAAAATATGGAAATTATTTCAATGTAAAATATGAGTGAGTCGTATTCTCATTCAGATTCTTATTTGTACATTAAGCGAGCTGGCTGCTCTGTGGGTGTAGAAGCAAGCGTAAACGACTTCACACTGACAGGTTGATTCAACGTCGTCGTCGTCGTCGTCGTCGTTTATAAGAATTTTAAGCATTTTTTGTATACATTACACCCACGACGAGACTGCGAGAGACTTTTCAATATGTACAAAAATGGTGAGTTGTTTTCTAGAACAACGATCCCAATTCCATGGTGATATTTTTGGCGCTTTAATGGAGCTTAACTCATCTGAAGTGGGCAACACTTGGAGTGATTATCTGTCAATGGACCTAAAAAAACGAAGACTTCCCCTCCGATGTGTAAATACGCTGTAGTTTCTAATCGATTACCATATATTTACTATATTAGGTAGAAGTATTTTTTCAAAATGGAATTTTCAAAAAATTTAAAAATACATTCATCTCCAAATATCGATACAAAAATGAAATTTCATGTGGCCACAGTTCGTATACGTGTTATTGTTAATTACCAATTTGCGCCTGACATTTAATTTGTTTAATTGCAGCTCGCTTGGGGGCACATGCAAATTGTTTAAACAACCATATTGTATTATTATTATCGGGACTACGTCAGCTTTTGTTGTTCAATAACAAACATACATTTATCTGTCGCAACAAATCTCCCAACTTAAAACACGAGGTATACGAAAATAAAAAATGATAATGACATTGATTTTCAGAACGGATATAAGTTAAAACAAAAACACAAAAGACTTGTAATTTCAATGTCAAACAGGATTTCACTTTTATCGTGTCCTTTAACGTGTTCCTTTTTTTGTATGCCAAAAACATCGCAATCAGAGAAACCTGTATCTTCGTTTGTTTGCCTTAAATTCTGTCTGGGTCTGAGTTTTATTTTATTTTATTTTTTTGTGATTTAGCCGATAACCTTGAGTGAGATTTTCAATGAATGACTTTGTATAAGGTGGATGGAAGACTGAGTGAGTGAGAGAGAGAGAGTGAGAATGACAGGTGCAAAACACACAAGGATAGCCAAAATAATGACATCATTCTACAGAGAGTCGTAAACCGAACATTTTTAACTCAAACTTGTCGCACAACAAAACAGTAAACAGTAAATGGAAATAAATCACATTGACTAAAGGTGACGCGTCAGATCAAAATTGAAATGAAGCTCCTTGAGACTGCGAGAGACATGATCGCAATAATCTGCAATTCGCTCGTATTCGTATTCCGTCGCCATATGGTCAATAGTTTAGCTAATAAAGAAGCTCACGTAAGCAGTATAATACATATACATACATATGTATAGACGATTATATAGTAGACGCACATAAAACATCATAATATAAATAAAAGGCTGCGTCTAATTGACGCCTGATCTGTGATCACACACAGCACGTTTTTTAGTGCCGCTTTGAGGTGAATTTATTTTCTTAGAACACCAACAACAAAACACGCAACAACACCACAACAAGAGCACGCTGAGAGAACAAGTTGGAGCATTTAGTTGCGTGTGTGTGTGTGCTAACATGTATCTTTGTATGCATGCGTGTGTGTTTTTGTTTTTGCATACAATTCAAAATGATCTCATATAATCGGAACGAGAGACAACAAAAGTGGGAACATGTTGCTGTTACTCTTGCTGTTTGTGCCTGGCATTAGAGTGGGTGGAGGGGGCGGTGGTTCGGCTCGCAGAATGCTTGCGGCAGACGCAAACATAAAATAAACAAAATAGCGAACGAACAACAAGTTTGAAATAACCGAAATGAGCAAAGCAAAGCAAGGTGTTGTTGCTGTTGCTGAAATAACCGAAAATCAAATTGAAAACGTAGGCGAAAAAAGGCGTACAACTCGCACACACATACGCACATAACTCTTGTGTGCGTGTGTGTGCAAGTTCTAACGCCTGACTGTGTGTGTTTGTTAAGTTGCCAATTTGTGTTGCGCTGATGACGCTGCTTTCGTTGTTGTTGTTGTTGTCGCCTCCTCTGCCACCTACGCAGTCAGCGCATAGTTCAATCGAGTCAGCAATATATTGAAAGCAGCATAAACAAGCAACAACCCAGACACCGTTTGAACTTGGCTAATTTAAATTGACTCAAAATAAGCTAATGTAAAAAAATTGGTCGTTATAATTATTGTTGTTCGCTTTTTGATTTAAAATTCAATTTACCAGCAAAATACTAGAGAGCGAAAGAAAGAGAAAGACAGGGAGCGTGGCAAAGAAATGGATGCTTCGCAGGCAAATAATGTTTTCGTCGCCTTTTTGTTCATTGCGATGCTTTTGCCAACAAGAGTTGTGTATGTTGTATGTGTGTGTGTATGAAAACAAATAATTCTAAAAATAGTTCACTGCCACTGTTCTTTTGGCTTTCAATACTGCCGTTTGTTGTTGCTCTTGATACAAAATTGAAAAAAAAACCCAAAAATACAAAATAAAACGAGTGCGCTTCTCCTCCTCCAAATTTTGTACATGATTCATCGCAACCCAACGTAATGCATATAAAAATACATGAAGAGGATGCGATGCGGATACAAAAAAAGCAATGCGTATTTTTATTGAACCCAAATTGAATTTCTCTTTGCTTGTAGAGTGCGCATACACACAATTACATGTTACAATAGATTCAGCTACATGATACACACATACAGACATATATACATCACGTATACGTAGGGAAAAACTGAAACTCGTTTCTACTTTGTGCGTTTGTCGCCGTCATCAGTTTGTTTTCTAAGCTCGTCTGACAGTTCAATAGATAGCTAGATTCCGTTGATACACGCACACATAGACGCTTACTTGCACATCCACTACTACACATGCATTCAAATTATAAATTCACAAAACACTCACTGTGCACTTTTCCAAAACCCAAAATGAATGGTTGCAGACTTTTGCCTCGGTCTTGTTGTTGTTGCTGACAGCGGCGTCGACAGCGAGTTCAGTGTTCAGCCAAAAGATATATTGCTACAATGCGCGGGCGCGTTAGTCTTAGAAATTTCGTTTTGTATATGTAAGTGTGTGTGCTTTATAGTTGTTAGTGTATGTATTCGTGAGACGACTACTACAAAACGTAACGGTAACGGAACAGCTTTGCTTTCAATACGCGTACGCGCGTCGCTGGTTTGTGCAGTACTGACTGAGGCTTCAATTTTACACTTGCTGTGAGCAGAGCAGAGAAGCGCAGAGATCGAGTCGGATCCACAATGGACTGACCTGCAGGTTATGCTAGACGTTTGCTGCTCGTTTGCTCTTGCTCTCGCACTCTTTCGCTCTCAATCTAGCTGCGCATACGTCACAGCTTTGTTCAGAAACAAGAAGTAACAAATCAAATTCAATTTGTAAGAGTTCAACTTGAAGTTTTCGAAATATACATGTTTAAGTATTAAATGTATTGCATTACTTTTCAATTAGCATTTTAATTTAATAATGAGCAACCAAATTCAATACTCAAAACCTCACTCATTATGCCAAAACACATGCGAATTTCTAACTCAAATATTTGAGTTTGTGACGTCATGCGCACTCTCTACTCAAAGTCAAACGACAAATGCGATCAGACCCATGATACAATTATACAAGGTAGTCTCGTCGGAAAAAAGCTGGTACCCTGTCTATGTTAGCAATGAGTGCGAGTGAAAGAGGCACAGCGTGGTAGTGTGAACGAGACGACAATGAAATGCGCATTAACCCTTAGAAGATGATATTAATATTTACATATTTTGAAGCTAATGTTAATGTCTCCTTCACATATTTTTAAAATGCAAATTGTTTATGAACAATATTAATAATATATATAAGAATTCTCTAATTCTCTAAATGTTTTAATTCTATCGGTGTCTACGGCATACATGGCAAAAAGTCATTTTGCATAAGGGTTAATTGCGCTAAAAATTTTGTCCGCAGACAACCTCTTGCGTCGAAATACGAATGCGCACTGACGAAAGCTATTTTCCGACGAGACTACCTTGTATAATTGTATCATGATCAGACCTGTTGCGCTCACATTTTAGAATTCGCTCAGAAAAACATCCAATTGACGCTGTCAAAGATCTGCTCAACAAAAGCTTATTTTTTTGCGTTGTAGTCTGTACAAATGAAACTCACACACACATGGAGCTTTTGGCTTGGCGGCTAAATTGTAAATAAAGTGTGAGTGCTTTTGTATTTGCATTTTGCTCCCGACAAAAAAGTCAAGTGTATTTTATTTATTCAATCATATTATTATTAGCGGTGTCCATGGATTTCGTAATAGATCAGAGTTTGTTATTATTAATAAATGTTGTATGTATGTATATGTAGTTTAGCATTTCCTTTTACAAAAAACGGTAACTTAGTTCACTCATAAATTGCGTTGTAACTTGAGAGCTCTCCCGCAGCAAGCACGAAAACATTGGCTGTGCTCAATAAGAAATACATATGTATAAAGAAAAAAGGAATCTAATCCTTGGCGGGCACCTCAATGACACGTGGCTTATCGATGATGCGTGCCGTTTTATTACCCTTTTCCACAATGCCAATGATCCAGGCCTGGTATCCCTCCTGTTTCTCAATGTCCTTACAATAGGCAGCCGCCTGTTCGCGTGGCAAGCAGATGAGCAATCCACCCGACGTTTCAGCGGAATGTCCTTGCAGCAGCTGGAACATATTGCCGCAAGCCTTGGCTACAGCGGCCATCTTGGCAATCACGGGTAGATTGTGTATAACAAAGGACACGTCCTTCTTCTGATGAGCGGCCAGAGTCTGGGCATGACCCAGAAGACCAAAGCCGGTGATATCCGTAGCACCATGGGCATTGTACTTGTGCATTAGTCGGGCGGCTACGCGATTTAGACGCGACATGGAGCTCATGGCACGGTGATAAGCCTTGCGTACATCCTCCTCGGAGACGACAAGCTTAATGCGATTCCAGCGCTCTGGCTGATCGATCCACTGATGCGCATTCACGGCCACCTGGGTGCCCAGTGGCTTGGTCAGCACCAACACGTCCCCGACCACAGCGTTGTCGGGCACAATGTACTCATTGGGTTGGCAAATGGTGGAGGCGACGCCGCCAATGGTGCACCAGGGATTGACAACGCTCTGTCCACCAGTGACGGTAGTGCCCGCCTCCAAGGCAGAGTCTTTAAAGCCACGCATTATCAGCGGAATCACCACATCGCGCTCCTTCTCTGTCATCTTGGTGCTGACTGCAAGCAACATTAGCATATTGTCACAATCAGTGACACCCATCGCATACAAATCACTGAGCACATTGGCGCACGCAATTTTGCCCATCATGTAGGGATCATCGACAATGGGATAGAAGAAGTCGGTGGTCTGGACCAGGCACAAGCCGCCATGGCGCAGCGGAATGACAGCACAATCGAGTCCGATGCCAATGCGGGGAATGGCCACGTTAAGGAACTGAGCCTCCTGATCCTGAGCAGAGTAATCCTGCTGCAGTGCTGACACCAGTTTGGAGAGCACCTCTTGCGGCACTTTGCAGCCACGTCCCTTTAAGTCGGCGAAACGCGTCAGGCGGAAAGAAGCGTCCAGATCGTGGGCGGTGGGATCGAAGGGGCGACGCAGCTCAGCATCGCCACCGCCATGTAGCTCGAGATGAGCAGCATTCAAAACATCTGCAGCGTAACTCATTGTTGTATTGTATGCTATAAGCCTGTGGATGAAATGTTATTGGAAGATTAGTTGATAAGTTCCAACTAGAATTACGCACTTTTTGCCGCCAATAAAACGGGCGGCAGCAAATAACTCGCGTTCTCCCTAGACACAAATACATGCGCAAACAGACGTGTATGTACACGGATTTTTAGAGCAAAGTAGTGTATGTGTGAGTAGCGCGAGCTGCGATTGGCTATTCGTACGATGGCGGCTGAATCGGGCGAAGTCAGTATTTCTCCCCGTCGTCAAAGAACAAAACGTGAACAATGTCCACTTTCTTCAATTTACAAAATCCTAATTTTGGATTGTTTTACAAGTGCACAGTTTGCCATTGTATTTTATAGCGCAATATTACTTACGTTAGATGTTCACAACAAAGACAAATTGCTTAATAACCGGGCAAAAAATTTTTATTTAGCGCGTTGATTTTGCTTTTGCACTGCTGTCGCTGTCTGAATATGGTTGCATGTGCTGTATATCGATGTTCGACTATCGTTTTGACAACTTAAGCGCTGCCAACTGGTTTCAAAAATAATTGCGCGATGCAGTTTCTTGTTTTCGTTATTAAAATAAATATTTACAATTTGTAAAGTAAAATTAATTTTAATTTGCATATAACAATGAGTGAAAATTGGCACACATTTATAAATTTATTGCACAAATAATTAAAATGCAGTATATAAATAAAGTCAGTTGAAGCGAACGAGCAGTTGCGAAGCAGAGTTAAAGAGAAGCGGAACCTGTTGCGCGAGCGCAGCTTAAAAAAAGTAAAAGTGACGATAGAAACAGTTAATAACGATGTGTTAACTTTTATTCATTCGAATAAAATTGGTTAATTCTGGATATTTTCGTTTGCAGCTAGCTCGCTAATGTGTTACAGTTAATCGGAACTCGACAAATCAAGAGACTCAAGCAACAAACTCGCTCTTGCCATGGCTAAAACAATTCGCTGACGACACCACAACAATACCAATATACAAACAAAGAAATAACAAGTTAATAAGTTGACCATGATTAAGCTACGCCTGCGCATACTTGTTCTCTGCGTGCTTCAGTTATTCGCTTTGGTCCGGTCTGAATACGTTTACGGCGAACCCGAATATAAATGTCCCAAGAAGTAAGTTCTTAAGTACCATATACTCTTAGCTATTAGAATTAATTTCAATTATATTTAATTGCATTCGCAACAGCACTCCCGTTTCTTACACTAAATAAAAGTACCATTAGCTGCTATATACAATTAAGTTATTAATTATTATCTAGGATATCCAATTATGAAAAATTAACGTGTAAACTCGCATTTCGGATTATTTGTTAGTTTTAAGTTTTGGCTTAACATAAAAATAGAATGTCTTATTATTTTGTAAATATTTTGTAATTATTTGGACGTTGACGTACTAACGGCAGTACCATCAAGTGGCCCAGCGATACCAAGCACGGGCTTGTTGACGCGCGGACAAAACAAAATAAATTTGTGAACAGCATAAAATATGTTAGAATGTATGTATAATAAGATAAATAACAATTAAATACTCGATAAATAAGGTAATAATAAGGTTTTAAGCAAAGGAATAGATTTACTAGAGCAAACTACGTTATTGAGATTATTATAGTTCACACACAAGATACGGAAGGGATTATGGCAAGCAAAGTGAGTAGATCTACGTGAAATGAGAAGAGGAAGAAAATTCCTAGTGATCCTGACAGGAACTGCAAAACTAATTTGACTTAACAGCTCCAAAGAGTCTATTTCACCATTAATTAGTCTCTGTATGAAAACAGCACCTTGCATAGTTCTACGGTCAGAAAGAGAAGGAAGGTTTAGTAATAAAAGTCTACTTCGATACGGTGGTAATCTAATATTAGGATTCCAATTTAAACTACGAAGAGCAAATAATAAAAATTGTTTCTGCACCGATTCAATCCTATCTTGATAAACCCTATACTGGGAATTCCAGACAAGAGATCCGTACTCAAGGATAGGACGAACCAGTGAGACGTACAAAGTCTTAGTGATGTAGGGATCATTGAACTCCTATATATTATATTATCAATATTTCATAATTTAATAAATTTTATTGTTGTGCAGACCTCAGATCTTGTATCCCTGTCTGTGCACCAAGGGCAGTGATGATGGACTCTTCGTGCGTTGCGAAAACACCAATTTGGCCACTTTATCAGTGGCCCTGCAGAACTTGGCATCGCTGGAGATGCCCATTGAGGAGTTGACCATCTACAAGGGGCACTTTGGTAAGCTGTTTTAATAATTCAATAATTGTAGAATGCTAATTTTTATCGTTTGTTATAGTGAGACTTTTTGGTCCGCTCTTTGCTCATGTGAAGGCGCGTGTTTTAATCATTGAGGAGACACCGCTTGCGACCATCGATGACTATGTGTTTTATGGCATGAATAATACTTTGGAGCGACTGCATTTAATTCACACAAATCTGAGTCATATTGGTCCGCTGGGCTTTGGCGTAAGTAATGTTTTCGCGTCTAAAATGTATCATATGTTAAGCAATCAATGAATATTACAGATCCTGGGCAAAACTAGTCAAATTGTCATTGAGGGACATGCCTTCGAACAACTTCCAAAGGATCTCTTTTTGGGACAGGAGATTACTAACAAATTAGAAATTATGCGACTCACAAATGGACGCCTAAGTGATTTGCCCGTTGAAACATTTCAACCTCTGCGCAAACTGAAAACCTTGGACTTGCATGGCAATCAACTGGAGAACCTTAAACGCAATCAATTTAAGAATCTACGCGAATTAGAAGTACTGGATATTAGTCACAATAAAATCAAGAAATTGGAGGCGCAGCACATCTCCGATCTAACCAAGTTGGGCTGGTGCAATGTCTCGCATAATGCGCTCAACGAATTGAGTCGAGGAACTTTTGCCAGAAATTCAGTACTTAAAGTGCTGCATCTTTCGCACAACAACATTGGCAAACTGGATGCGAATAGTTTTCGTGGCATGCGTTTTTTGCGTCGCCTTTTCCTTAGCGATAATGCCATCAAAGAAGTGGGACGTGGCACCTTTGGATCTGTTGCTCGCATCGGCACAATTGACTTGGCACGCAATAAGCTTCAGAAGATTGAGTATCAGATGTTTACGCAAATGAACTATGTTGAGGTGGGTGAAGAACTTCTTTCACAAACTGTAGTTTATGATTAATTTAAATTGTTCTTATGTAGCTGCTGGACTTGGCCGAGAACAACATTACCAAGATAGAGAAGAACTCATTCAAAGACATATATCAAGCAGTCATCAACGTGTCGCACAATGCGCTGGAACTAATTGAAACGGGCGCCTTTGAAAACTGTGTTAATATTACAGTTCTTGATCTGTCTCACAATCGATTGAGCAACTTTTCGCGTCGCAGCTTCGATGAAACAACCTTTGCCACCGAGTTTCAGCTTAGCTTTAATAGCTTGACTAATTTGGCACATGTAAGATCACCGTTTATATATTTGCTCTTGATATTAATGATTTGCATTTAATAGGTTCCCTTGCAAAACATGTCTGGTCTGCGCGTGTTGAATGCATCCCACAATAGCATCAGCGAGATACCCAAGAACTGCTTTCCCAAGCTGTACGAATTGCACACTATTGATGTATCGCATAACAACATCTCGTCCATATTCAACGGCGTCTTTCAGACACTATTTTCACTGCGATCACTAAACCTGGCTCACAATAGCATGGAAGAGATTAAGTCCTCAACATTTGGCACATTGCCAACGCTGCTGGAGATGGATCTCAGTTACAATAAGCTAGTCTCCATAGTGCGTGGCTCGCTGGCCAAGCTGACGAGCATGCGTGAGCTACATCTGAATAATAATCAATTGGAGAAACTGTTTCAATTGCCCATTTCGTTGAATGAGCTGTATTTGAGTCACAACAACATCAGTTCCATACCAGCGGGCACTTGGCCTGTTATGAATTCCCTAATTTTCTTGGATTTGAGCCATAATCAGATTGGCGATAGCTTAGATGCACAAAGCTTTGTTGGATTGCTGGTGGTGCAGCGTCTACTGCTTCAGAATAACGGCATTACCCAGCCGCCAATGGAAGCAGTTGCTGTCATGTCTACGCTGCAATATCTCTATCTGGAAGTAGGTTTTAGTCTTTTAAGTACTCCATCATATATAAATATTTTGTTTGTTTTTAGAACAACAATATCAGTGTTCTGGAGAAGGGTGCGTTCGGCAAGCTGCCCGTCCTGTTTGAGCTCAATCTTTACAACAATCAAGTGCAAGACATAAGGTAAACATTAGCCACATCAATCTGTTTACCATCTAATTATTTCATTTGTTTATAGTAAACGCGCATTCGAGGGACTTTTGCAGCTGCTCACGCTCAATTTGTCGTCGAATGGCATACAACAGCTGCCAAATGATATATTCATTGGATTGCCCTCGCTGCGTACCCTAGACTTGTCCCACAATTTGCTCTCCAAATTGGACAATAAAACAAATGGTGTGCTGGATGATTTGCTCAGTTTGGAGAGGCTAAATTTGAGTCACAATCGCATTAGCTTTGTGACAAAGAAAACATTCCCATCGCATCAGTATATACCCTACAATCTGAAGTATCTGGACTTGAGTTACAATCAAATGCCGGTGCTAACTTATGATATAACCTTTGGCACTAAGAAGTTGGTTCAGCTGAATCTATCGCACAATCAAATCAATGAGCTGCGACGCGGTGTTGTCTCCAATTTTACATCTCTGCAGCTGCTGGACTTGTCCAACAACGAGCTGGCAAATCTGATGTCCGAGGAGCATATCTTTGATTTGCCCAAGAACTTGAGCAGCTTGATTGTGTCGAATAATCAAATCTATCATATGCCCTTTGCCAATCTCGAGAAGACGCAGTCATTGAAATATGTTGACTTAAGAAACAACAGTCTGGAGGACATTCCCGCATCGTTGGTTGGCAGCATGCGGAATGGCAGTCAAGTGCTGTTCTCTCAAAATCCACTGTATTGCGGCTGCAATCTGAGACCCTTGAAGCACTACATTCTGCAGCAGACGACGCCTCGCGAGGATTGGCAAAACGTTGTTTGCCGGACGCCAACTCTGACGAGGGATCAGCATTTGCTGCAGGTGGATGATGAGCATTTGAATTGCCTGGAAGATGAAAATGAACTTTATGCGGGCAGCGACTATGAGCAGCTGACTGACGTACGCTTCCGTGAGGTGAAAACGTAAGTTGAGCAACACCTTTTAGATCGACGTATACGTAATTTTTTCTACTTTTGTTTGTAGTACCAAGGTAGGCAATCTAACACTCAGCTGGTTTGTCTCTGGCATCGGCGACGTGGCCGACTTTAATGTGTACGTGCGAAGTGGCAGAAACGAGTTGCTTCATCAGGCGGATTATGCCTACAACCAGCGAACAGCCCAGATTGCCATTTCAGAGCTGGAGCAGCATGGAGAGGAGAAGTTGCGTGGTGCTGAGATCTGCATTGTGTCGCGTGATAGCGATGGCAAAATACGACGTTGGTTTGCCGGCCAATGTCAAGCGTTGCCATCCCTCAAGTTGCCCAGGACCTTTTTCTTTGGCAACTTTAATGTGAGAGGATCGGGGAGTGTCACAAAGTCACCGTTTACCTGTGTTCTATATTTAGCTTTAACATTGTTTGTTGCCTTTATTCATTAAATATATAAAGTCACAGAAGAATAGACGCCTTGTGTGTTTACTGGCAGCACGCACAGTAAGGACACGCGCCGCTCTGACCTTACTACATGCCACACGCACACAGTTGCCAACAGTTGAAGTTGAACATGTGCGCGCCGCCCTGCGCACATGTATTTGTTTACTTGGTCGCCGTTGCCGCCATCACTTCGATTGTGTTGGATGGTTTGGAGGGGGGTGAGGTGGGGCCGGAGGTCGGGCAGGTCGTCGTTTGTTGAGCACAATTGAGAATATGTTAAAGCCCTACCAGCTGATGCGCTCGAACTTTCATTCACAGCGAAAACACAAAGGAACAAGGAGGCAACTCAACCACTGCCTTTTCGTTGTCTCTCGTTTGCCGTTCGGCTCGCTTCGGCTGTTTGTTGTTCTTGCACGAGCAAACGTCACAGAATGACGATAACGTCGGCAAAGGCAACGGCAACAGCAACGACAGCGACAACAACGAAGACGATTACGTTGATGACAGCAGCTACACTCAGAGAGCGCAGCAAGGACTTTGAGCAAAGGCGAAAGCTTGCCAAACAAATGCGCACTCGCATGATAGTGTGCTCAACTCAGTGAGTACACAGTGGTGGATAGAATTGTGTGCCACGTGTAAGTGCAAAAATAAAAGAAAAACATTGCCGATATTGAAATTCACTGGAGCTTCTATTAAGGGTTTTCAACTATAAACTGATAATAGATATATTAAAATCATGTTGAATTAATAGTTATATTTTCATATTTATGAGTGAGTCCCAATAAAATATAAAATATATATTAAAAATATAAAATTTGCTGTTTTACTTATTAAATCGACAATTTGGATTTATAACAAAATACTTCAATAAAAAAAGGAATTTATTGTATTAAATATAACATAAAATATAATATATGAAACATATAATTATTTTGTATTAATATTATTTCATTTTGCTTTCACTTAATATGTTGCGCTATTGTCGCAGACAGTGCACGCTTTGCTGGCCGCCACTGCATCGGCACGCTTAGTACATGTGCACTTTCACTGGCTGCGTTCGCTCTCATATTCGTTTTCGTTTTCATTGTGTGTTGTGCTTTTAGTTTTTTTTTTTTTTGGTGACTTTGCTTTTGCATTTGCGCTGGCACTTTGCTTGCTTGGTATCCTTATCGATTTTCAGCGAAATTTCACAGGCTCACACGGCGCACGTCAGTGGCAGTGCCATGCGAAGATTCACTTGTCGCGCTGAGTTCGTTCGTGTCGTGTTCTCCGCTCAGCTCAGCATAGAACAGCTCAGCACAGCGCAGCACAGCACAGCAGCGAGTCACAGTCAGTCAGTCACACAGTACCAGGAATCGTTATGTAAAGAGATTTCAATAGAAAGTACATAGTATAATACATATAATAATATAAGTGAGTGCTGCTGTGACCAATAAATTATTATTCTGGCATAAATACTGCATTACGCCCAAAATGCATTAAGTTCAATAAATCCGCATTTGTGATAATATTAAAAACACATCGCGATAAATTACTGAACAATCCGATTAACGCATTAAATACTTTCCCAAGAAAATGAAACGTTAAACGGGAAAGAAAAAAAAACGTAAGCGAAAAGGGAAACACGCTGCCAACTTGTGCCGTAACACGGGACATTGAAAAGAAAGGAAAGCGAGAGAGAGAAAAAAAGTTCCAGGTAGCAGGAGACGCCAAAAGCGAAGCGAAGCGAGGGCGAAGGCGCAAGCGAAGGCGAACGAAAATGTAATAGAGGTCAAAAGAAGCATTGATTTAACGTGCACTTTCTTCTGTTCCGTTTAACGTCTTTTTTTTGCGGCCATCGTGTGTGCGAGTTTGCGAGTGTGCCAGTGTGTGTGTATGTCAATTGTGTTGCGTAAAGAATTTGTTAAAAACTTGTCAAACGTTTGATGTTCCATTCACTAGATTAACCCACACACATACACACACACATTAAGACACGCGCACGCTTAAACACATACACTTGCAGGCACAGTGGGGCAGTCGCTGCGTTTCTCTCTGCGTGTGTGAGTGTGTGTCAATGTGGCGCCCATAAATTATGTATGCACATACGTGATTCCCTATCTCTGTATGTGTGTTTGTGTGAGTGTGCTAAATATTGATGACGAACTACTTACGTACGTCCTTTCGCACAATTGACGAAACTACCACAAACAGCCGCAGCAGCTGAAAGGAAGGAAGCAAAAAAAAATGGCATGTAACGCAGTTCAATATTCAATAAGAGACCAAGCATAATTACATAATCAAATAGAAGGACTCAAAAACTAAAAAAAAACGAAGGAATATATGTATAAGAAAGAAAAGGAAAACGTCACAATAACAATTGAAACAGAATAGCAAACTATTGCAAAAGCGAAACCAACGTCAAATTCAGCATTATTTAATCAACGCCTAAAAGCGAGCTAAACGAAACTCCCAAAAATAGCAAAACCAAAAAGTCAAAACAACAAAAACCAAAAAGCAAACCACAACCAATGTACCTGCAACAAAGAAATTGAGCAAATTATAAAACACACACACTCATGCAAATGCACAAACACACACACACTCACAAACATTGAGACACGCGCAAAGTGAGCGAAAATAGAAGAAGCAGCAGCATCAACTAACGATAAAATTACTGAACAAAATTTAGCAAGAACGAATTACTTTTAAAAATATACAACAAAAAACAGAAAAAACACCCTCGCTATAATTATTTAAAATACCTATTATATACAAAGAGAAAAGTGCTATAAACAAACCAAAAATAACAAAAAAAAAAAAAAAACTATATACAAATAATACAATACAATTATATAGAGAAGTTATATACCAGAAAATCCAAACCAAAAACATACATACTTATATATGCGATTATATATATATCGATGCTATTTATATAATGTAGTTGCCGTTACGCGAATTGTTCAACACTGGATGCATTAACTGATATAACTAGAGCTAGAGCTAAAGGAAACCTCGTAGTTTGTAGGACAAGCGTCTTCTTCATGTAGCGAATCAAATTGAATATACATATATAATCAACCACGCACTTAACGACTAACAAAACTACCAAGTAGTTGCCTCTCTCTATACATATATATACATATACATATATGTATATCTATATACAAATTGCTTAGAATATAACTAAATATATATACATATATATATACTATATATGGATTTATTTTTATAAAGCCGCAACGAACTTCAACTTCAACTCCAAAACTCGACCTAGGCCTAAATTAGAACATAACGCAAAGATAAAACTAAAACGAAAACGAAAGCAAAGAAGAAGCAACTAATGCACTAATTAAAGCTAAAGTAAAAACGTGCAGAACAAGGAGAAGGACAACGCAGTCGCCTCTGCCGCTTCAGCTGCCTCTTGTTGCCGGCAAGCAAAAAAGCTCACGCCTCCAAATTTGCTCGCGTGTTGCTTGTGCTACTTTCTAGGCTACAGTTAGAGAGATATATACACAAACATATACATATATATATATATATATATATATAAATATATAAGCAAATTTTACCTGCGTTGGGTTTCTTACGTTACACGGCATACGGCTTACGGCTTAGGGCCACGCCCCGGCATCCCAGCTCCCGGCTTCAAACTACTAAGCTAAGCTACAGCAACAGCAACAGCAACTACATATATAAATGTATAAGTAATGGTAACACCATAACGCCTTAACTTGACTCACAACTTTCCACAAGACCGCAAAATTCGTTGCGTTCATTAAACTTTCACGACCACGAGACCAAGCATTAAATTGACTACAAGAGCAACCAGGAGAAGGAAGGAGTGAATAAACTACTTGTCGAAACGAAATCATAGCATACTTTTTTGCGTTCGCCTGGATAATACATAATAAGTTCAAAGATAACTCGATTATAGCTGTTTCTTGTGATATTCGAAACATATAATTAAACGATCGTGACATAACTGAAATCTAACATAACCGAAAAACTCTCTGTGTGCTCCCTGCCCTGCCCACCATCCTTCAGTTCAGTTCGCCTGCCCCGCCTATCATCGCCACCAACAAATAATAATAAATAAAAACTCCACCTAACAAACAAATAATAATAACGCTACTGACAGCCCCCTAGATGATAAAACAACGTCTATAATCCAAAGTACAAAAGAACACGAAAAACATAAAAGTAAAAAGTAAACCACATTATATATACATATATACTATAACAAGCGCCGAAAAAACATAATAGCAACATATGGTATTAATATATTAACTCAGTAGTCAACATACGCGTTAAACATAACCTCAAAACCAAAACCAAACCCAACCAACTCATAAGCAATACAACTAGTGCTGTTAACTATTTTAGAGACTACCTTTTAGACCGTCTGTCAAGCAACCAACCAACCAACCTACTCTACGTTACTCAACACCTCTCTATAACTATAACCCACCAACAAAACGCACACAGTCACTAACTCACACACACATTCACTATCTCAGTGGAAAAAAAGCAGTGCTAAATAAGTGAGCGATAAAACAGTAAAACTGTAAAACAATAAAAACAAGCATAGCAACAATACGAAAAACAAAAATCAGTAACAAAACGAAGGAGCAGAAAACTCCCAGCCCTCCTTCCCCACTTAAAACGTTACAAAAAGAAAAAAAGTGCTCAGCATGCGGGTGATGTGAGTGGGATAGCTATAGTGCGATAGCGAAGCCAAGCGAAGCAACAACAACGAAAAGCAATTATTTTGTTTATGTGTCCCGTATATGTCGTCGTCGTGTACTTGTTCTTGTATTAGTTAATGCCAAAAATCGAAACGGAACTTGCACCTACAACACTCAACGACTGAAACAGTGAGTGAGCGAGTGCGAGTGAGAAGGGAAAGTTGGTGCGAGCAAGATAGAAAGTGACAGATATACACATACACCCAACAAGCGAACAAACAAACAAGCAAGCACACGCACACATATATACAATCACACACGCTGTCGATTACCATATGCAGCAGCAGCAGCAGCAGCATACGATGATAAGTCCCAGAATTGCGCCAGGCGTTGCGACGTTTGCTCTATGCCAATAACAACAAAAACAAAAACAACAAAGAAAAAAAACAACAACGACAACTTAAACGTAATACAAATTCAACGTCAGCCGCGACAACAGCAGCAGCAGCTGAGAGTGTGTTCCTCTCTCTCTCTCGCTCTGCAAGTGAAAGCGTGTGTGTGCGAGAGTGCGCCTGCATGTGAGCGAACGTGTGGGAGAAGCACGGAGGAAGGCGAAAGTTTTTATATTTTTCGTTTTGGCGGAGCGACGATAAACGATAAACGGTAACCAATTTCGCCGTTTCCATGTGGCGGACCTGCTAAGAGGAGGGGCGAGACGAAGAGAGTGTGGTGTGGGGGTGTGTGTGTGTGTGTTTGTGTATGTAGCTAAAAGAAAATGCACGTTAAACACACACAGCGCCGAGTCAGCGGTCCTGGAGCATTTGGAACATTTACCAACGACCAACGGTATGCAATTATTTTGAATTGTCTTGAAACCATAATAATAATATACTACTATCCATACTACTTGTATTACCAAATTGTTGTTCATTTAACGTATGACTGTTACGTTACATTACCTTACGTTACGTATCTCGTATACAGTATACAACATGTAAGCATGTACATACATACATACATATGTACATATGTGCGAGTGTATGGAAGTTTCAATGTGTATGCAAATAATATGGGACAAGAAATCCCAACATTTCATTAAATATTTACAAAAGTGTGACCGTAAATAATTTAGTGGACTTGAAACATCCTGCAAACACCTTGTGCCCCAGCGCACACGCACACATCGACACGCTTACATGTGCATGTGTACTGTGTACATTTTCAAATATTTACATGAATGTATTTCCGTTTCTGTTTCCGTTTTCGTATTTCGTTTTCGTCTACGTTTTCCTTTACGTTTTGAACATTTTGCCATTCTTTTCGTTTGTTTGCTGAGTTTGTTGGTTCGTTTGTTTGTTTGTTTGTTTCTTGTTTAGTTCAACTGTTGGTATTGATTGTTGATGTTGATGTTGTTGTTGATGTTGATGTTGATGTTACTGTTGTTGTTCTTGTGTTGTTGCCAATCTGTATGTGTGTGTGTGTTGAGTGAGCGGGGACAACATCGTGGGCAGCAGATATTTAGACACTTACGTTTGAATGTTCAAGTTCTTATTTGCTCCATTATGCTTATTTCCTTTGGCTTGAGAGCACAATTGCAATTGATTTCCGTCCATCGAATCCAATACAAATCCATGCAATGCCCCCCATCAACACACAGCACAAGTATGTCGTCCATTGCGGCGGCAGCTGTAGAAAGGAGACTGAGCCTAGCTGGACTCGACTCGGGGGCAGTCATCCGTCACTTAGTCAATGCAATTACGAAACTAGATTAAAAGCCAAACGGCCAACAATGGCGAGTATAGCAACAATAGCAACAGCAACAACAATGACAAACACGAACACACGACAGCTACAACGACAACGACAACGACATCGACAACGCCAACAACAATGAGCAAGCGTTCGAGAAAATAGTGTCAAAGTACGTTGAGTGCACTTGTACGTAGTGTGCAGAAAGCGTTGCATACACACAGGCGCCATTCAATTACTTGTCCTACATGTGTTCGTCTCTGTATGTGTTTGTGAATGTGTGTGTGTGAGTATGTTTGTATTTCGTGTATTTGTGTTGCACATCCCAATGTACATGTCCAACGACAGCAGCATCAAAATGCAGCAGCGGAAGCATTCGCTTTTACTTCAATGATTAAACCACTGACCGAATTTCGGCTTTCTATGTACATACATACTACAACATGCATACATATTTGCATTTGCATCTGTATAGTTTTTGTGTGTGTGTATGTATGTGTGTGTTGTTATCGTTGTTGCTGTTGCCTGCACATAGTTCCCCCACATACAAAGACACACACACACACACACATACACCTTATAAAGCAGACAGTCAGAAGGAAAGAGCAATAGATAAACCCATTTTGTTGGTCTTTTTGTGTGTGGAAATCTCGATGTTTCCAATTGAACTAGTTACACATTTTTCTATGCTGTGTTGACAGCAGCATCACACCCACACACAAACATACACAATAACACTTCTTAGCATACACATGTACATAGAGTACTACTATATATGTATGTGTGTGTGTGTGTGTTGGCCAGCCGGATTCAGCATTGTGTTAGAGCGGAAATTGGCAACTCGTCAGGAATGATGGAAACTGGAATCCGGCTTATCAACTTAGTTTTACGTTTTAGTTTAATTCCATTTCGTTTCATTACCAATCTCATTTCGTTACGTTTGTATTCCGTTTCGGTTCGTTTCAAGGTAAAAAACCACCAAAAACAAAAAGCTGTACATTTGAATTTATGTTTGTCATTGTTGTTGTTGTTTTTACAGAAAACTTGCTTAAAAGTACAAAAGTTGAAATGAACAAAACTTAAAAAACAATCAAAAACCAAATAAAAATAATAATAAAATACAACCAAAACAGAAGCGCAAGCAAAACAAGTTTTGCTACCAACAAAATATAAACAAAAACAAAAACAAAATCAAAAGAAACAAAGTGAAATCGTAATCGAAATCGAAATCGAAATCAAAAACCAAAAAGAATCAGCGTAAAAACATTCGATTGAGTTTCAAGTATAAGTATTTCGCTGTGGAAGCTAATTTTGCCTACTACTGACATCATCAGTTAAGGTACTGACAAATTTCAAATTTCAAATTTCAAATAGCCACTCTCTGCCTCTCTACCTTTCAACTATTAATCAAAAATACAAATTAACTACTACTACTTAAACTAAAAGTACTTACTACTAATTCTACTATTACTACTACTCTACTACTCTACTACTACTACTCTACTACTACTTATACTTAATACTTACTACTCTTATGTACTTGCTACAGAACGTCCCCAATAACACTTTTAATGCTATTTGCTCTCTTCCTATTTTATCCCCATTTGCAAGCTACTTTCAATAGTAAACACAATGCAAACAACATTTCTTGTTAAAATGATATACCTAATACATTTTTTTAATAGTTGTATGACGCACTCTGCTATCTCCCCCTTTCTCCCCCTCTACTCTAGCTCTTCTCAATGTACTATACATTATCTTTATGATTTGCATTCATAATTTGTCCCTTTTTTGTCCCAAATGCGAATGCCAATGAACCTCGAAATATTTAAATACAATAATTCATTGCTTTAATCAAATAATTGCTCGTGTTTTTGAAGCTTGCTTTGCTGCCACCCGCAACCCCCGCCAGATTCAGTCAGTAACCACTTCGCCATAACATATAGTATGTGTTTTTGTGTGGCGTCTGGTCATATTTTAGATTTCTATATTTCACAGTAATTTAATTTTAAGATCAATGACATTAATTTTGAATTGGCATGTCGGTTGATTTTATTGTATTTCCAGCTCAATTTGCAAAATATATAAAAAAAAACTCTCGCACACACACACACACGAAATAATTTTGTGGTTGTTGTTGTTGTGCGTTGCGAAAGTTCTCGCAATTAATGTCCAGTTGTGTCAGAAATAACTGATGGTTCTTTTTATAGACGATGCCATTGTAGTACCTATTGTAGTAGCTGCTGACCTTCAGGCAGAATAACCGAAAAATTCCAATTAATTATCGCAGTAGACACTTGACAATGGCTCATTTCAATTTAGCTAGACGACTGATTGATCCTTTGTGTGCCACAAAACCGGTTTTAGTTAAATAACTAAATGACTAACTAAACTATCCGAGTGCGAAGTACGGAATTAGGTGTCTGTCTCAATTGGAAATATAAATATGTATCTAGCTGTACGTCGTTTCTCCAGAACGTAGCTAATTGAATTATCAATTATACAATATCAAAATTGCGTTCGCATCGAATCGCATCGAATCGACTTGCAATTAGAGACGATGACAGCGATGACTGTGATTGGAGCACTGTAAACATTTGAACAACTAAAACATGAAAATTGAGTGGCATGTTTAGTAAATTGTTTAGCTTTGATTTGTTCATTAATTTGTTTGTTCCATTTGCAATCGCAATCGCATTGTCATTGCCATTTTCAATACGATTTCATATTTGCATTTCTGATATATATGCATTTAATTTCTGCGAAATGCTTTCATTTCATTGTATTGCAATTAACAAATCAATTTGCGCAATTGTTTAAAAATATTCTCCTCCGGAATATTGCACAACTTGAGACGCTGCCAACTGCCAAATGTGTGGCAAAGTTCAAGACATGCATAATTAATAATAGACTTATGAATATTTTTGCTAAAATTAGAGCAGGCCAATTGCTTTGTGGTTTCTTTGCATAAAACTCATGCCCGAAACTGGGCAACTCGACAGCCTGACGACAGCCCGAGGGTGGGCAGAACAGTTTGCGGGGTTGTGGTGCAAAGAAAAGAGTCTGGAAAAATCGAACTTTTTTCAATAAAAAACCTTTTTTATTTGCCATTTGAAATGCGTGTATTGGTCCAGAGTAGAAATGGGAAAGTTAATAAAGAAAAGCTACTTAACAATATCACATATTTGGTTTTAGTTGACTATATATGGAAATTTCTCTGTTTATAGATAATAAATAGACCATTTTTCACTTTGCCTTAAAAGTGAAGGGTCTTTGGAAGAAATGTATAAGTTTTTCAATGATGTCACTTTGCTTTTTGATCTATTTAAACGCTTTTCCATGGGTATATATATATGTTAAGTATTTCTAAGATTTGAAATAGGAAAAAAGATAGTTATAAAACAAAGTGGGTTTCTTTCTAAAAACACAGTTTAGCTTATATTCTTCTGTTTTTTTTTTTAAATGTACGACTAAAAGAACAATAAATATTTTTTGCACTAACAACAAGTAGAAAAGCTACAGTCGAGTGTACTCGACTATAAGATACCCGCAACCCATTTGCAATAAAACCTAAAGATTGGGATGCTATACTTAAAATAAACTATTACATTTAAAATATGGAATATTTAGAATACAAAATATGCCAGATTGTCAGTCAGACATCTGATGCTTTTTGACTATGGCTCAAACTTCCCTCGCGTGTGCGAGAACATGTATGTACATACAATATCTCCATTATATGGCATATATTCCCATCGCCTCGTGGGCTGCAGTTGCTACTGTAAAATTGATATAATTTCGATAAACGAAATGGAATGCAACAGCAGAAACAGCAGCAGCAGCGACTGGGCGCAATTACGCTTCTCGAATTTACGCTTAATGCCTTCAATTGGCTTTTGAATTAATAATTGAGTCGTATTGTATTTAAAAGGGGGGGCCTCACTGTGACGCAAGAGTCCGACCGACCGAGAAACTGTAAGCAAGTCCGAGACCTGACTGACTACCCTCCAAGTCTCCCTCTTCTCCCCTGTCTCTACTTCCCAAGGCAGTCCCTGACCACAAAGCACAATCACCAACACCAATAGCAGCAGCATCAGGCATCAGGCATTTGGCATCAACATCAGCATCGCCATCAAAAGACAAATCCGATTGCCCCGAGGATGCAAGCACGTGCTCTCAATGTGAAGGGTCTCAGCCACTCGAGAAGTGTCTCCAATGCGCCAAAGTTGACATTGGAGCAGGTCCCACACTCAATAAAATTATCTGGCCTAAGGTGGACACACCAGCAGACCAGCCACTTGGCAATGCTCTTGATCCGGATGCGGCTTCAGGTTGCCTCTCAAACGAGAAAACGAAAAAAAGCCTAACGACATTTTGTGTCCGCAACACTTGACATACGTAATTCGAGTATGCCGAAGTCCAAATGAAAAATACATAATAAAATTGACAATAAAAGATCGAAATGTGAAATAAGAAAAACGCAAACCCTGAACCCAAAACTCAAACCCCGAAAACTAAACCTGAAGTTGATGATGTAGCTTAAGTTTTGTGTGTAGTGCGAGGCGTTGCTGTCGCTTTCATTTCAAGTTGAACTTGAAATCGGATTAATGCAGGCATATCTGTAAATGTATCTGTATCTGTATCTGTATCTACAGCTGTAGCTGTAGCTGTATCTTTGAAGGGCTTTCGTGCGCCCAAATCCAAATGCACAGTCATTTTGCTAATGCACATTACGTGCGCAAATATTTGCCAGCTGGAAACTCAAACTCGAACTCGTATTCAAATTCGATTCGAATCCAAATTCAGATAATTGCATTTGCTGTGTGTACTCTCCGTTTTGTGTGTGCGAATGCATGGCGTGAGCACTTAATTGAGTGAAATTGATTTTAGTTTGCTCAACGGTTCGATTTTTGCACTCAAATTGCGCGCACACACACACACACAGTTGAGCTAATAAAATATTTGCATTTGTTGACACTTTGCCTAACAAAAAGAAGAAAGAAAGAAAAAACTGTGCAAAACAAAAAAAAATAAAATATAAAACAAAATAAATAGAGAAATTTGTCCGTTGTCTCGTTTGCGTGCCAAACGAGTTGAGATTGCGACTGAAGCAGAACCCATCATCGATAGCACCAACCAACTGACTTTGAACAAAAACCAAGAAAACCAGCATTGTGCTCTCACTCTCCTTCTCTTGAATAACTGCCACAATTTGAGTGCACACACAGCTACGGCTATAGTATGATATGATATGATAGATACTCGGTATCACGCACACTGACATGATACTTACTTACTTATTAGCGAAGCATTTGAATTGTTCTTTCTTTTGTTCGAACTACCGAGTATTCATCATACATACATCGCGACATGCGTACATACATTTTCATCAACATTCTTTTTAACAATAGCCACCATAACCACCTCACTGAGCAGTGCGCACTGTGGGCTGCGACCCATTTGCATGGCCCACTTTTTGCCCTTGAAAATGTAACAGTGCATAACGATAAAATATGCAAATTTCTATAAGCTTCTTCTACCTGCAACGAACCATTCGACTATTCGACCTTACACACGCACACACACACATACATACACAGTTTGACCCAGCTCCCCATTTGCATAACAATAAACAAGGATTTTGCAGGCCATAGTCGAGGGTATTTCGAGAGAGGAAACTGTATCGTAAAACGCTCTTGCATTTTTCAGATTAGAAAATTGCGAGTTTAAATAACGCATTTAATTATATGAGATTTGAAATAATAGTTGGTGAGGATTATGGATACGACCTTTGTTTATAAACAACGGTGGGGGATTTTGGTTAGAGATTGAATTAAAAATATGGGTTTTAAAGAGTGGAGTTACTAACTAAGTGGCATCAATATTTTTATACCCTCTACCCATAGGGTAGAAGGGTATTATAACTTCGTGCCGGCAGGAAATGTATGTAAAAGGTAGAAGGAGGCATCTCCGACCCTATAAAGTCTATATATTCTTGATCAGCGTCAACAGACGAGACGATCTAGCCATGTCCGTCTGTCCGTCCGTCTGTATGAACACCTAGATCTCAGAGACTATAAGATATAGAGCTATAATTTTTTTTCGACAGCATTTGTTATGTTTGCACGCAGATCAAGTTTGTTTCAAATTTTTGGCACGGCCACTTCCGCCCTCGCATATCAAAAAACTCGAATAAAAAGCGTAATTTTAAAGCTAAAGCGATCAGATAAAAATTGTGGAAGTTATTAAAGAAATACTTTTGTATGGGCAAAAACGCCTACTTACTAGGGCTCTTAGTTGCTTTGGCTGACAATCTGGTATATTGTGCCGTCTATGGTATATTTTGAATGGTGCACTATATCGATATACCAAAAATACCATTTGGTATATTTTTAGTATTTTCGGTATACTTTGAAAATAATACCGCAATATTTTGCCTTTATTACAAATGGGTAGCGGGTATCTCACAGTCGACCACACTCTACTGTAACTTTCTTACTTGTTTTATGATAGCAATCAGATTTTTTTTAATATTTTAAACTAGGCGATGGCAAATTAATTCAATAATATTAATGTTAGTAAATATCTATAAAAAAAAATATATATATCATGATTTATTGGATTGACAATTTAATTACTTCAATTAACATATTACTACAAAAATAGAAATGGAAATAGGCAGATAGTTTCTATTCCTTTGAGCTGTCTAGAATTTGATTAAAACCGACAATAAATTATATCTTTATCCCAATCATAATTTGTTGAGCTGCCTTTGTTACTTTAAGCAGAATTCAAGAACTATATTAGTTTAAGTGTTAGCCTAGGCCTTTGTGAAGATCATAGATATATTTGGCACTACAAGTTATTATTCTATTAGCTCTATCTAAATTACAAGATCAGCTCTGCTATAGTGTACAATGGTGTGGTATAATTTATGAACTCGAGGCGATGGCCAAGGGCAATTTGCGGGGGCATGTCAAACAAATGAGTGGGGTACGCAGATTACTGTATTGCGGTGCTTATCTTATCTGTTTTGCTTTTAGGAAAATTTGATTTAGAGCAACTTCCGTTCAGTTCGAGTTTGGGGGAAAAAGAGGTCTAAGGTTACGGTTATATATCTTTGATATTTGCACAATGTGCGGCGAGATTTGCTTGCAACGTTTCTCTACACACTTGGATACTTGGCTTGGCTGTGAGCGTGTATCCGCAGTAGCTGTATATACATACATACACATACATATCTCTATATCTATCTCTAGTTGAATTAGTTTGTATCTCTATCTCTATCTGAGTGCCATGCGTGTTTCTATACATTAATTTAGTTCAATTTTTCGCGCGATCAAAAGCAGATGAGCATGTCGGCTGGTCTGGTCTGGCCCATTGTATATATATTGCTATAAATATTTACTTGTGTATAAATTGTATCATATGTACCCAGCACTTATGATGAACTCACATTGAGCCATTCAGTTCAAGCTCAAGCCTCCATGTCACACCACCTCCCAAGCCTCCCACTTCCACTTCTACTTCCACTCCTCACTGCTCACTCTCACTCTCTTCTCTTCTCTATTCAATTCTATTCCTTCAGTTTTGTTTGGAAGCTCAGAAACTCACACAATTGCACAATCAATATTTATAATTAACAACAGAGTTCTTTTGTTTATTTGTTTGTCTCGCGGCGTGTGTTTTCCACACCGTTTCCTGCTCACTTTAGCGTAGTATCTCTCTTTCTCTCTCTCTGTCCACTTTATGCCCCACCCTCCTTGATCTCGCGCCCGTTTTCCGAACCCCTCACCCCCACCCCCGCTGCACATTTGTATTTTTCGTTGTTTTATTTTCTTTTTTGCCAATTTCAAATAGATAAATTTGTGTGTTTGCCGGCGACTGTCGCCATTCATTCTGTATCATTTACCCGGTTCTCATTCTTGTTTGTCTGTGCCTCTTGTAGCGCTAGCCGAGACAACTTGTACCCCGACGATCAGCAGCAGCAGCATCACCAGCAGCAGCAGCAGCAGCAACATCAGCAGCAGCGTCACTCGCATTCACATCAGCATCTGGTGCGGCAGTCTCTGGTCAGCCTCAGCTACGCACAGGCGGGCAGCAGCAGCAACTCCGCGACAGCTGGAGCCGGGTCGATTCCCATCCACTCGCATTCGCACTCGCAGTCGCATTCGTCATCGGTGCGCAACAGCCCGAGTCCCAGTCCGGCGGCTGATCAGCATAGCTGCAGCAGCGGCAGCGTTGGAGTCGCACTTGCCACACGAAGTCGCCGCAGCGAGCAAACAGCTCGTGACAACGACGACGACGACGCGGACGCCGACGACGCTCTTGGTGTCTACGGTGGCAGCGGCGGCGACGGAGACAGTGTCTCGCTGCTGAGGGGCGCCGCTGGCTTGGGCCAGCTGGGCTTTGATGAGGCACGCGCGCAGCGGCAACGCAGCAACAGTCGGCTATCGAGCGGCATCTCAAAGCAAAACTCCTGCGACAGTCGCAGCGGACTGCGTATCATCGATCACAGTCACAGCCACAGCTACAGTCACAGTCCGGTCAGCTGTGGCACACAGAGTGTGAGCAGCACTGGCGGCCAATCGGCTCTGTACGATGCCTGTCACGAATACACGCGCAGCTTGAGTGCAGCTCCAGCCACATCTGACATTGCAACAGCAACAGCAGCAGCAGCGGCAGCGGCAGTTGGCGGTAGTAATCTTGGTGGTGGCACAGCGACAGCGAGTGGACTGCTTAAGAGCCATTACAGCGAACAACAGCTATCGGAGCCGCATTTTACCAATCTCAATCTCAATCTGAACAGCGACTACGATACGGGCAGCGACAAACAGCAGCTGGTGAATCAAACGTACATATTCAAGTGCATTGCGAATAGTCCATCGTTTCTGCGCACCAACAAGATCAAGGAGCAGTCGAAGAAGCTGCGCAATCTATCGCTCAAGACACGCACCGCCAAGAAGAAGGGACAAATCATTTCCAAATCGAACGCGGTGTCGGATAACTCGTTGCATCCGGGTGATAAGTATCTGAATCTGTATCTCGTTGAGAAGAAGCATTCACTGCAACCGCAAGTGGTCAGCACAACGAATCCAGTGCCGGCATCAATCTCAGCACCCGGTTGCTCCACTTCCTCCTCATCCTCGGCGGCAGCAGCAGCAGCAGCAGCGTCACGACAACAACAGTTGCCGGCGCTATCGGCGGTTGCGGCGCGACAGCAGCAACTGCTGCTCAACGGTTCGCTGAAGAGCAAGACGAAGACATTTCCGGCGTATCGGGCGTCCGTGCGCAGCGAGAGCGACGACAAGGAGTATCGCGGCAGCGGTGGTAGCAACACCATACCAACGACGGGCAAAAGTCCGCCGGTGCCGCATTCGCTGGCGGCCAAGATCAGCGGCAAGAACTGCAACAATCTGCTGCACAACGCCGGCAACAAGCTAAGCGTGAGCAGTAATTCATGCCACAAGCTACATGCCCACAGTCATCAGGGCCAGGGACAGGCACACACGGCGTATACGCAACATCTGGCCTCGTCACCCAAGAGTTCGGTCTCCAGCAACGGGCATCTAAACAAATACTGCCTGACGGACATCACACGCCGCAAGGCGGAGTTTAATCGCCAGCTGAGCGCCCCCACGGATTACACGCATCACTCGTCCAGCAACGGTTCGCAGCAGGGCTCCGAGGCGGCCAATGAGGCGGTTGGCGAGTCAACGATCACAGTAGCCAGCGCTGGAGTGTTGGGCCAAGGACACGGCCAGGGACACGCACACGCACATGTGCATGCGCTGAGCGCTGGACAGGCATCGACAGCGCCGGCAACATTGAAATCGCTGCAACTGCACAACTTTGGTGTACATCATCAGCCAGCACGGCCCACGTCCACATCGTGCACCAATAGCTTCAATCGACGTCACATACGACGGCACAAGAGCAAGCTAAGCGAGCGGTGAGTTTACCCTGACAACAAACAGAAAAAACCATCAACTACACATACTTGAGAATTCTTATCACTAGCATTAACCAGTTACCAGTTTTTGCCCAGTTCGCTGGCGAATTACGCATGCAAAGCGTCGACGCGACGTTGTTGTCGTTGTCGTCGTCGTTAAGTTCACGTCTACCGGTTTCGGTTTTTTTTTCTACCTTCGCTTATCGTGTGCGGCATTTGCATAAAGCCATCAGCATCGTCTGAGTGTCTGCTTTGGAGTCTGAATCGAGTCTGGGATTACTCTGGGAAGAATGGCCGCGTAATTACCGAAATACCTCGCGAACAGTCAACTTCAACACGTCGCGGTGCGCAGTTTCAAATATAAAAACGGTTGGCAGGATCGTTTCAACGTGCAATCGATTGCCGCGAGTATCGCACACAGGATCTATCGTTGCTGTATCGACAGCTGTATCGATAGTTGTGCAGTGACCGTGAATTTGGTATTGAATTGAATATTCAGAATTGTGTTGATTGTTTGTTGATGCGGAAAACTCCCGGCATTATTTATTAGCATAATAGTTTTCGCTTCCCAGTGACTAAGTTCGCGCGCAATTCGTTTAAAACGAATCTATAATTTATTGCACTAGATTGTTGCGTTTTCTCGCTCGCTCTCTTTCGCTCTGCAACTATTTATCTGTTCGGTTCGCGAAGCTGTTGCCGTTGTCGTTGTTGTTGTTGGCCTCTCGCCACCCGGTAGACCCGTTAGGCCAATTCATTTACATAAAATCTAAAGGTAATTTGGTGTTGATGATAGCTTTTCGTGCTTTTATTGGCGTAAATTTTTGTTTTGTTTTTAAGAATAGCAAGCAAACAAATTATAGTCCGGGTATAATTTGCTGCCGATGCTTCGCGTTGTATCGCACAATCAATTAAAAAGCAACGCAGCACACACACACAAACTGACATACAAACGTACACACAAGAAAATATTTGTTTTTATTTATTTATTGTGCAACAGGCAGCGAGAGTGCCTCAGAACAGGTTATCAAGTCGCCTCAGCAGCACAGCTTCAGACAACTTTGAAGCAAAATCTAAATTAACTTACGAAAAAAAACCACACACATACACGTGCAAAGAAATAATAAAATCACAAAAAAAAATACGGCAGCAACAGCAGTTGTCAATGTAAAAAGAAATCAACAACAATAATGTGTTTAAGTGTAGCTCTAGAGCTTTGAGTCTTTGAGTGTCGAGTTGTGATCAATTATTTAATTACGCGCACAAATTCCCTTTTCGGCATCTCGTGCGATCTCGATGTCAATCGCGATTGTGATCGCGATCTCGCCCCGGGTTTATTATCGATTGCCACAAATTGAAAGTCGAGGTAACAAACAAGCGAACATAACTGTAAAGCAATCAACAATCAAACAAAACAAACACCAAACTGGAGGACGCTCGCGAGCCGCGCAACACACAAGCAAACATATGAACGCACGACTCACACACGACGACGCACACACGAATCGTTTCTCGGAATCGTTTTTGGTTTCGGACTCTCTCGCTTGATATTCGGAGTGTTTGCCGGCGTTCGCTGGCTGCGCATTGCGATCAGCGTTGCCAATTTAGCTATTTCCCCGCTAGATCTGACGGTTTTCAAAAGCAAAATGCGGGATAAATTGAAAACTAGCGGCTAGCGGGAAATATAGCTATTTTCAAAACAAAACTTATGGAAATTTAGTTTTTTTTAATATCTGGTACTTTTGTGTATTTTAATGTTTTACTATGCCACACTTTAAAATCTTGCAGTATTTTTGCATTGCAATGGTAAAAAACATCGATATATAGTTTATACTAGTTTTATACTATATATACATGACCATCTGTGTATTTCACAATTCCCAAAACGATCGTGTGGGGCAGTTAAAATGCCCAAGATTTATAAACCCCTTCCTTAAGAATTGGTTAGCTCTAGATGCAGCCGATGATCAAATATGCTTTTGAAAATATTGCAAATGTACCATTAATGCGAAACTTTGTGATTTGCAAGCACATGCCAAGACAAACAACTATAAGTCTTCATCATCTGCATTTTCACAGACGAACAAAATAACGTTTGTTCCGACTGTCTCTAAAAAAAAAACTGCCAGCAAGAGGCGGCATTTCTCTTTATATGGGCATATATTGCGACGCATTCATTGGTCAGCCCCATTGACCATTTGGGATTGTTGTGGTGCATGATTGACGAAATTTACTACTCAAAAATACTTAATAAAAAAATCCAATTAATAAAAATATTGTTTTACTAACGTAGCTTTATATTTTGGTTATCATCCTAATTTTCTGGCGGTTTCTAGCGTTTTTCATATGTTACTTTAGCTATTTTATGAGCAGAAGAATTGGCAACACTGATTGCGATAGCCGCCGCTAGTTGCGCTCGGTTAGCGCGATTGTAATAACTTGGAGAAGATAAACGACGGTCTATATGGTTCGGTCTACGACGGTTCATGGAGTAGATTGCCCACAACTCAAAAGTAATATTTTTTTTTTGCGCGCCTCGCACGTTTCACAACAAAACAGAACGCAGCGATAACAAGAACAAGCATCAGGCTTCGGTCGTCAAATTGCTGCCAAACAGCTGCTTGAACACGTTTTCAATTACAAGCTGGCGACAAAAATTAACGCAAACCACAATTAAAAGCGCAATCAAAACTGAAACTGATATTGATATTGATACTACAAACTGGCAGTTCTGCAATAATGTGCATACATAAATCACATGTATGCTGTGTGTGCTCTATAGTCGCGTATATATATCGACCAGCAACCGATCGTGATAATATTGAAAAAATGTTTTTGCTTTTCATTTGTGGTTTTTGCCCGCGCAGCAAATTCTATAGTGCATTTCCCCTATTTTCCATTTCCAATTACAAAGAAATTAATTATAGCGCGGAAAAAAAACTACTAAAATTTTTAATAAATTCATTAGTCTAATGCGAGTGAAGATTAAATTAAATCAGCTTCATCAGGCTTAATTAAAACGAAGCTTTCCCATTTAACAGACTACACTCAATTGAGTGTGAGCAACACAGAACTGAACAGAGGCGAAGAGAAGTGAATAGCGAACTTAGTGTAGTGCAGTGATACCGTGAGCAGATTAACAAAAAAACAAACAAAAAAGTGTGTACATAAATAATAATACAACATAAAGAAAGAATACAACCAAACAATAGGCATTCCATCAGAACACAAACACACTTCACGCGATTTCGTGTGTCAATAGGGCAACATTTCCGCAAAAAGCCAGAAACTGAGAAAAACAGACAGAGTGAGAGTCGAGAGACTTTGATAGTGTCGACGACGCCGGGGCGAGAGAGACCTTGACAATCACCGAATGCAAGGTGAGATCTGAATCTATAAACATAGCTCGGATCAAGTGCGTGTGCATCAATTAAGCAACAAAAAGCCCCGACATAACATAAAGCATAAACATACTTTCACTGCGATTACTTTACAATACATAGGAATTTGTTGCAACTCTATATTGTATATAGTACTTATATTTATGGGTTTTAGTGTAAACATTGTGCTTCAACAGTTATTATTGTATTATTATTATTGCAGTTTGCTAAACGGCGATAGCGAGGAATCAGTACGCTGCTCGTATTGCTCCGTATTGAATGTGAATGAGAACGACTTGCGAATTTCATTTGAAAACACCTGCACCGACTCGCTGGTCACCGCTTTCGATGATGAGGCACTGCTAATATGCGACCAAGGAACCGAAATGGCAAGAGCAAAGGTTTTATTAGTACTTGTAGAGCCAGGGACTTCATTCACACTTAATTGATCCCTTCAAAACTGAGCTGAGACATCATCATCACACTTAAAAAAGATTATTCACGAGTGCAATAATCACTCACTTGCTCACTCACTCGGTCGTATAAATAGAGCACACACATTACACTTGTTGTTGACTTAATAATTGAGAGGCAGCTTTGAATCAGCTTTGAATACCACTAACATCACTTTTGGGATTTTTCCTTTCCTCCCACTCGCACATCCGGATGGCGCAGGTACACTTTGATGATGTGTCGTTGTACGGCACTCCGAAAGAGGAGCCAATGCCCAACATACCGATAGTCTCGGAAAAAGTCTCGGCGAATTTCCTAAAAAAGTCAATTGCAATCATGGTTCCAGCCGACGGACAATCGTCTGGCCATGAAATTATTTGGCAGCCGCAAGGCTTTGGTCAAAGAGCGCATACGTCAGAAAACTTCCGGACATTGGGTCATACACCCGTGCAGTTCATTCAGGTAAGCAAAAATATCGTATATGAATTACTTATAAGATACAAATTTTTGTAATTTTCTTTAAACAGGTTTTACTGGGACCTTTGCATGCTTTTATTATTAGTAGCAAATCTTATTATCCTGCCAGTCGCAATATCATTCTTCAACGATGATCTGAGCACACGATGGATTGCCTTCAACTGCCTAAGTGATACTATTTTTTTTAATAGATATTGTAGTCAATTTTAGAACAGGTAACGTACAGTCAACAGCCTTATAACTACATCATCCATTTAATCGATCTTTTCTTACATATATTATATTTAATAACAATTTGCAATTTGCAGTTCGCAATTCGCAAAATAATGAAATTCAAGTGTGCTAATTTTCCAATAATAATCGCGCACACATTTTGTGTGTATGTTTGTGGAATTTCTTATATGTGTTTGCTTGTGCAATTACAGGAATTATGCAACAAGACAACGCTGAACAAGTAATATTGGATCCAAAGCTTATAGCTAAACACTATTTAAGAACCTGGTTTTTTCTCGATTTGATTTCGTCGATACCATTAGATTATATATTTTTAATTTTCAATCAAGTAAGTTATTTGTATTTAAGAAACAGTACGCAACATTTTGATTAAGATTATGAAATTGCAGGATTTCTCTGATTCTTTCCAAATCTTGCATGCCGGACGCGCTTTGCGCATCCTGCGTCTAGCTAAATTACTTTCCTTAGTTCGCCTGCTGCGTCTGTCTCGCCTCGTGCGCTACGTATCGCAATGGGAGGAGGTCTATGTAAGTACACGGTTCAATTTTGGCAAACACTTTACATTTTTCTTTGCATAGTATAACTACGTATGTGTACATATGTTTATTATGTACTATTATATACATATGTTTGTTTTGAATTTCTTTCTTTCGTCATATTTGATAATGTTTACATACGTATACTTAATATTTGGTATTGACTTTCAATTTACAATTTCGTCCATTGTTCAGTTTAGTTTTTCAATCGGTTACGTTGATTATTCTCAAATCAGTTTTGATTTCGCCACAATATGTTGTGACCTTTAAGATCGACGTATGAATCTCATTGCTGCAATACATTCCACACCGAAAAAATGTTCGAAAGAGTCGAAAAGAGCCTAGGTCTGGGTTTAGGCTTAGTACAGACAGTCAGTTGGACAGTGGTCAGAGAGTTGTCTATCTATGTAGTCCAAAGTGCTCACTCTTCTCGAAAGATAACCAAAACAGAAACAGAATAAACAAAAAAAAAAAAACAACAAACTCTGCATTTGATTAACTAGTTTTATATGGCGCGCAAAATGTTCAAACTATAAAAATTTCAGTTGTTATACAGAACCTTAGTATACTCGTACTATGTGTGTGTCTCTTTGATTTCACTTTACGTTGTGTTTTGATTTATGTTTGTTTTATCATTATATATATATTCTACCTATATTTAAATATATATATATGTACTGAATGTACCGATATAAATGCGACCAATTCTTCCTGCCGTGCTGTACAATAAAAGCCCAACCAAGCCCAGTTTTTTTTTTGTAAATTTTCCATCAAGTAATTTGTACTTTTCCGCCAACCACAAAAGAAATAAATATAAATATGTTCTATTTGTTTTTTTTTTCGTCAACTTGTGTTGCGTTGCATTGCGTTGCGCCTCCAAGCCCTAGTCCACAGTCCATGTCCACGTCCAAAACTCCTCAAGCTGGCCATAATAAAAAAAAACCAAGATCAAAAAACAATAATAACAACAAACACCTCACACACAGCGCCTCTTCTCAGCCGCTCAACTCGCTCGCGATTCGTTTCAATACTCGATCGTCAAACTCAATGCTCAATGCTCGTAAACATTTTTATTATTCACCATGTCTCGCGCCCGCTACGCTTGAACCTTCGCTCGATCGCGGCAGGGCGAGGGCGAGGGGAGTAAGTGATCTTCTTCAGTTGCTTTCTTTCATATATGTATATGTTTGGTCGATTCTTTTCCGTTTCTGTTTCCACTTGATTTTCAAATATAAATATATATATTGTATATCTTTTGGAATTTCATGTCTTCTTTTATCATTTTGGTCGATCTTGATTTTCTTGCTGTCTTTTGATGCACTCCAACAACAAAAAATAAAGCCAAATCTTCATTGCACTATGTACAAAAAAATCTTTGGAGTCTTTTTTTCCTAAGTCGAAGTACCACAACTGAGAAACATTTCAAACATCTTCAAGTGTTGACAAATGCTTTTTCTCCACAACCAAACCAACTACTACAATAACAACAAAACACTTTCTTGCGCAAAGTCACCCAACAAAATTATTAAAAAACAAAAAAACAAAAAAATAAGTAAATAACGTACAACAGAAACTTCAACTTGGACTCTGTTTATTGTTTTATGATTGTATACATACATATGTATTTATTTTTGAAAACAAAACAAAATATCTATGATGACATTTTCGCCACGCATACAAAAAATAAAAAAAAATCAACAACAATTTGATTATCAAAAATCAGACTATCAAACAAAACAAATCAACAAAAAACAACAAACTATTTTAAAATTAAAAAAACAAACAAATCTTAGAAATGACGAGGGCCTAAAATACCTGTGTATATATATGGTTTTTAGATTCTGCAGAATCTACAGAAAAAAAGTGCTGATCGCAGAGGGAGAATGCACAGAAAAGACAAAGATGGCTTGACAAAAAGCAACCTAATTCTCAAGGTAACAACCAAATACAAAACCAAAACATCTTTAAAATTTTTAAGAACTATAAACAAAACAAAAAAAAAAATTTCAACACTATTTAAAACAAAAAACAAATTCAATTTTTTGATAAACAAAAACAAAAAGCCTTGATTGATTGACATTATAATTATGTATTATTGGTTGGAACATAACTCACATTTGAGATATGATTAAACCAAAATTGAGTTTTAGTGCATATTTCGTTCGTTCGTTGGTTCGTTCGATTGTTCGATTGTTCGTTGATCATGTTTGCTTGATTTTAATGTTCGTTCGTACATTCTGTAAATTTTCTAAAACTGCCTTTTTATATACATATTGATTGATTGATTGACATTCTACATACATATGTTCTTGATTTGAAGCATCAAAAAAAAAAAAAAAAAAAAAATGTTAATATGAAAAAAAAAAACAATAAAAATCATATATGTATCTGCACTTCGGTTGGAATCGAAGCTGGTTTTCATGCACTTCACTAGGTGTGGGTTATAGATGGATAGTCCATGTCCGATCTGTGTCCGATTCCTTTTGAAGGCGAAGCTTATAGACTATATACCTATAGACGTAGGCTTCATGCATGAGCATGTCTAGATTCGATTTTCTTCTTAGCCAACGATTAGTTTTAGTAAAACTAGCTTTAGTCCTTTTGCTCTCTCTCTCTTTTATTATCAACCATTTGTATATAAAACAAAACAAACAAACAAGAAACCCCCAATTGACATCTGTCTGTGAATTGCATTGAGACGCTTAGGTGAAGATTTCCAAATAAAATCAAAACGAGAATCCGAATGCGAATGCGAATGACAAAAAACAATACATGTAAAATATAATAATGTGAAAACGGCATAAATACAAAAATAACAGTTCTTATACTATATACATAGTTTGTTCAATGCTTTTTGCTTTACCACTTGGCAATACGATTACAAAACATTAACAACAAAAAAAAAAAGAAAGAAAACAATATAACAAAAAACACATCAATGATATGGTCTGCCAGTAAAATAGAATTCGTAAAATAGCGCCCCATATATTTGTAGTCGATTGATGAATTGTATATATGCATACAGACAATTACCTACATATATATACATATATATAAATACATACAATATCGCAGCAACAACCCATCTACAAAACAACAACAATAACAACTCGTACTCGACCTCAGTCGCTCGCTCTCATGTACAAAATGCCAAAGGTTGCTGCTGCGACTGCGAATTGTTTGAACGTTGCTTTTGCGTAAGCTTGTTGGCCAAAATGCTGCACCCCACTCACAGAACACAACAAGAACAATAACAACAACAGTAATATCAATAATTGCCATTACAAGAGCAAACAAATGTAATGGTAAGCGTAGCAGCAAGCTGCAAATGTTGCTAATTGAAAAGTACTGAAACACAATTGAACGTTTTGTATAGCATACTTATTTGGGCAAATGCAAAACTCGCTCACACAGTACAGTAATAATAATAATACTTGCTATCTGTAATACTTGCTACTGTCACAACAACAACAACAAACAAACAAACAACAACAACAAGCAGAACAAGAACAACAACAACTACAATACACGTTTGATTGATATCGTAATCAATGCTTTTGCTTTTGTTTTTGGCGCAATTTTGTGCTGCGCGCTTTATTGCCTCCTACTCTCTCCGCTACTACGCTACTCTCTACTACTCTATTCTCTACTCTACTCTCTACGCTACTCTTCTCAACTGTATTTAGTACAACTGTAAAGCTAACTAATTTAACTCTGCTACTGTTGCCAATTATTTTACTTTTTTTTTTGTTTGGTTTATTCTCTCCTTGCGTTACGTATACTTGATTTTGTTTTCATGGTTATGGGTTCTTCTTTGGTTCTCTTCTCTCTTTGGTTCTTCTGTTGTACAAAGATTTCCAGCTGAGATTCGCGTGCCAATCTTCTTCGTTTCGTAAGTCTGTGTAAAATGTAAAAGGCCAAGAATCCATGCACCAATGCATTGGTGAGCTGTGTCTTCAAAGTCCAAACAACTTCCCATATCTCGTAGTTCACCTGAACACACACAAACACACACAACACACAACCAAAGAAACAACTGAAACTTGAATGCAATTTTACTCTCTCTCTCTCTCTGTCTGTCTCTCACTCCGTTATGGTTTATCTTTTTTGTTTAATTTCGTTACGTTTTGTTGGTTTGTTCCTTAATATTCTGTACAGAAAAAAATGTAGAACTAACAACTGAGAATTGAAAAACCAAAAACCAAAAACAAAAAATGCTTTTCGTTGTATAATACTTTGGAATACTTGAATAATTTGAACGTTTGAACGGCTTAGTGAGCATAATTATATATATTTATCATACTTACTTCCATATACCATGCTAAGTATCTACAGTATTACTTATTTTGGAATTGAGCAAAAGTTAAGATGAGCACTTGTACCATAATAGCAGCTGATTTGCACAATAAAAACCAAAAAACAAAACAAAAAACAATGTAGAAACTGGTTTGATTGATTGCTCTCAGGTTGTACTACACTGTTGTATTGCCTAACACTAGACTCACATACAAACTACTATAATATAATATAAATATATCTTATTCTTTTTTTTTTTTGTTGTATTCTTTTCTTTTGGTCTTTCGTATACTATCGAATTGATTGATAGCGATTTTCTCTCTGCATTTTTAGATCCAGCCTTTTTGAGTGTGTGTTGGGGCAACAAACTGCTAGCTTATACTGATACCTCTTAAAAAAATAAAGAAAACTAACAAACTAATTAAGGCGTTTGCATACTTATTGGCATCACTGTTGAAAGTATAAACTGCCAGCTGTTGTTGCTTAGCACATCGCAATTGTTTATCATTATACATTTTGATTTGATTTTATTTGATTCTTTTTTTTTGGCTGTGGTTTGGTTACAAAATTTTTTTGTTTTTTTGGTTGCTTCTTTTATGGAAAAATTTGGCGCAAATTATTTGTACGTATTTTTGTATGACGCGTTCAACGGCAGCCGGAAAACCAAAAAAAAATTCAAATTGAACGGAATTCGATTTTGGGTTTCGCAATATATAATAATAATATAATACTATATATTTTGGTTTGTCGTATTTTAAATGTGAAACTCACAAATTGTTATACACCTAATACTCCGAAACATACAAATACACCAAATAAGTACAACACACACTTACACACACACATACGCATACATGTAAAGACAGTGCGGTGCTGGGCTTGCGTTGATGTGCACTCTTTATTGATAACTCTGGTTGCAGTTCCTCAATATGGCCTCGGTATTCATGAGGATCTTCAATTTGATTTGTATGATGCTCTTGATCGGACACTGGAGCGGTTGTCTGCAGTTCTTAGTGCCAATGTTACAGGGTTTTCCATCAAATTCCTGGGTATCCATCAACGAGTTACAGGCAAGTCTTCATAGCTCAGCCACAGGAATATCTGATAATAATAATATTATTATTCTTCTTCCAGGAATCGTATTGGCTGGAGCAGTATTCATGGGCATTGTTCAAGGCCATGTCGCATATGCTGTGCATAGGTTATGGCAGGTAATTAAATTGTGAATTTTATACCCGCTATCCATAAAGTAGAAGGGTATAATAACTTTGTGCTTACTAGAAATGTATGTGACAGGCAGAAGAAGGCATCTCCGACCCCATAAAGTATATATATTCTTCATCAGCATCAACAGCCGAGACGATCTAGCCATGTCTATCTGTCCGTCTGTCTGTCTGTGTGTCTGTCCGTCCGTCCGTATGAACACCTAGATCTCATAGACTAAGCAGCATTATCAGCCGAGACGATATAGTTATGTGCATCTCTCTGACTGTCCGTATGAAGGCCTAAATTAAATATAAAATTCATTTTCGACAGCATTTTTAACACGTTGTTGTAAATTTGATTGCGATTAGCATTCGGTATACCTTAGTATATTAATTCGGTATATCCTAAAATTGATATGGCACTCTTTTGCTTCTATTAAAAACGGATTGTCTTATAATAGAGCACACTCAACTTTAGATTTCTTAAGTGTCTTATTTAACCCGGAATATTTACATGGGAGAAGACGGGTTGCCCGTTTATCCTTTTCTTAAACAGCTAAATTGTAGTGACTATGATGCTTATGAATGATAATCTTTTAAGCTAGATAGAGAAGTATTAGACACCAAATGATTTTTCAAACCAAAAGAAAAAAGTACTACGCTTAATTGAAATTTTAAGCTTTAGGAAAGTCAACTATAAAAGTAGCTTTTCATGATGTGTTTAAATAACTAATATGCTATGATCTGCTTGAGACTTTCTACACATTTTTGAATTTTTCAATAATTTTTAATTTTTGTAGATTTCCACCACAGTCACTAACGGACATGTGGCTGACGATGCTATCGATGATATCGGGCGCCACATGTTATGCATTGTTCCTTGGTCATGCGACCAATCTAATACAGAGCTTGGACTCCAGCAGGCGGCAGTATCGCGAGAAGGTCAAACAGGTGGAGGAGTATATGGCCTATCGCAAGTTGCCGCGCGATATGCGGCAACGCATTACGGAATATTTCGAACATCGGTACCAGGGTAAATTCTTCGATGAAGAGTTGATACTTGGCGAGTTGAGCGAGAAATTGCGCGAGGATGTCATCAACTACAATTGCAGGTGGGCGATCTAAATGTAGCGGCATTAACTGCAAATCAGCATTAGCTACTGCATCTGTAGACATACATCATCAGGCTGAGTGTTTAACCAACAATCGCACAACAATACTTAATCACACAAACTAATTTTAATCCCACCCCATTTCCGTTCACTTCTTAATCTATAATTGCGTTTGCTTTCTCACAGGTCCCTCGTGGCGTCAGTGCCTTTTTTTGCTAATGCCGATTCGAATTTCGTTTCCGACGTAGTTACCAAACTGAAATACGAAGTTTTCCAACCAGGTAATATGACTTTTGCAACCATAACCTCAACAATCGTAAAACTAACCTCAAAAACTTGTTTCGTTTGAAGGTGATATTATCATAAAGGAGGGCACGATCGGTACTAAGATGTACTTCATACAGGAGGGCGTTGTGGACATTGTTATGGCCAACGGCGAGGTAAGCTTTGAAGACTGAATAAGACATATAATCAGTTGATTATATAATCTGCATTTATCAGGTTGCCACCTCACTATCGGATGGATCTTACTTCGGTGAGATCTGTTTGCTGACCAATGCGCGTCGTGTGGCCAGCGTGCGAGCCGAAACCTATTGCAATCTATTCTCATTGAGCGTGGATCATTTCAATTGCGTTCTGGACCAGTATCCGCTGATGCGCAAGACCATGGAAACTGTGGCTGCCGAGCGACTCAATAAGATCGGCAAAAATCCAAATATAATGCAACAAAAAGATGAGCAACTAAGCAATCCAGAATCAAACACAATTACGGCGGTGGTCAATGCATTGGCCGCCGAAGCCGATGACTGCAAAGATGAGTAAGTTATTATTTAACTCATTAAGTATTTAACTCATTAAGTTTTTGTCCGCCCAACGGGGGTGTACTCACAAAAATAGCACCAATTTGTATTTCTATTTTTTCATATAACTAATATTTCAACTTTTTGTATTATGTATTACAAAAAAAATCTATTTTTTTATTATATATGTATAATTTAGTTATTCCCTTATGTAATAAAAGTTAAATTATGTTTAAATTGTTTTATTTTTAATGGATTTTTTTAGCGGAAACATTTATTTATTTTCAATTTCACAGCAGAAAAAGATTATCGCATAAAAATTATTCCCTTAAATGAAGAGTCCGTCTATTAGAAGTCTGCATTTTCAAGTATAACTTTATTTATTTAAGAATTTCCCCCGCATGATGGTTGAAGGTTTATGTGTAAATCGTTATAATAACATAACTTAATGAAACTTTGTATAGTTGCAAGTAATGATTTAATAGTTCTAATATTACATATGATTGCGATTACTAAGTATGGTATAATATGTCATAGTAGTTCTTATATATTATTTCTTGAGATCAGTCTTCCGAGACCTAAGCAATCAGAATAATAGGTGTATAATATTTTAAGGGGAAGGTTAGGTTATTTCAATTAAACATTAAGAGTGCTATTATCCCGTATGTACGTTATTATTTTGAAAAGGTGTATAATATTTTAAGGGTTAAGCTGTTTCAATTAAATTTTAAGAGTGCTGTTCTTAACCCTGCATAAAATTATATGGCATTATTATCCCGTATGTACGTTATCTGCCCGCTAAAAAACGTAAGAAATTTCTTAAATCGCTTATTGAAATATTCTTTCTAAACTAAAGCTTTATTACCTAAGGCTATATATTACACTTACAAGGGAAAGTAGAGCTTTAGTCGAAGCTTATTAATCTATTCTCTTGCTTCGCAGTGACATGGATCTCAAGGAGAATTTACTGCATGGGTCAGAGTCGAGCATTGCTGAGCCGGTGCAAACGATACGCGAGGGTCTGCCCAGACCCAGAAGCGGCGAGTTTCGCGCTCTATTCGAGGGCAATACTCCATGACACTGAGGCATCATCATCAAGGGCCCTGGAACAGCCAGCATCACGCATCGAGCAACCATCTGAGTAGCGGTTTGCAACCCAAAAGAACAAAACAGCAAATAGTAATACATACACACACATACACATAAAAGCAACGCAGACACAGATACAAACACATACACAAACACACACACACACTTGCGTATATAATAATTAGTAAAATGAAGAAAACCCTAAAAGATGAATCAATTTACGGTAGTCTACATACAAGTATATATGCAATTGCGATTTAGTAGAAAATGACAACAAACAAACAAACAAAAACAAAACGAAAAAAAAATGAAGAGATAGAAAACGTATTACACAACAATGTCCTCAATAATTATTCATAATTTCAGCTCCGCTAACTGTGATGAACTTTAATATAAGAATCGAAAAAAAAAAATTAAAAACCAAAAAAAAAAAGATGAGTACATAAATAACTTATACGATAAAAAAAAAAATTCAGCAGCCAGTTAAAGCAGTCACACAGATATCACACAGCCATAGGAAAAACTCACACACATACACGCAGTTGCAACATAAACACACACACACACACAGACTAACAGACATACATACATACATATATAAGTAGTAAATCTACATGTAAGTTTTATGCCCACGATATTGTAACGATAACGAAGTGAATAGACTTTTGAATTGCTACCTAGGTGTTAGTCCTATGGACCTACTACTACTAACAGTATCACACACCCACAATTACCCATACCAATACAAGAGAAAACACCCAATACAACAAGAATACACACACACAGACACCTGTAGTTAAACATTTAAAGACGTGCATAAACTTATGATATAATAACAAAAACAACAATGTTACGTTATGCATTCCAAAAACAAAACAAAAAAAGGTAAAAAAAAAAAAATGAAAATTAATGCGCGTAGCTATTATGTACTCGAGTGCAACCAACAATTATGTATTATTGCGATTATATAGCATATTTAAATACGCATTGCAAAATGAAGAAAAAACCAACAACACTCAGCAATACGACATACAAAACAAGATGAACAACAACAATATTATTAAACAAAAACAAAAAAAAGAAGCAAATTTAACGAAATGCATTAGTAGTTGAACTATTAGTTTTTCACCTATACACACACACACTCACACACACACAATGTAGTAGAATAAAAGAGAACCTCAGGTTGCCGTCGTTTCAACGGTAACAAGCAACAAGCATTAACTATATATACACAACAACAACAAAAACAACAACATACATACATACATACATATTCAACATGAAAATGAAACACACACACACACATTAATAGATAATGTTGTCTTTTATAGGGAATTGTTATAACGATTCAGTTTGAATAATGTACGAATATTTATTGCAAATTATATTTTTAATTCAACATTCTGTTTCCAACAATACTATTTAGTTGCGAGCGAGATCTTTTTGCAATTACATACGGTAGTTTGTATGTCTTTGTTTGTCTTATTTTCAAAATAAATCAAGTGAAAGACAGCAACTTGTTTAACGATTTATGTAACTTAGTATTTTATTATACGTAAACTAATAAAAGAAATGCAGAAGGACAGCGTTTGCCTTAACATAACATAATTCCAATTCTTTCATTGAAACATGCTGTGCTTAATTTGCTTTTAAATTTTCTCTAAAAATTAACAAAATCGACAACAAAAACTTGGGATATTTCAAAGTTTTTCAAACATAAAGGTAAATCATTAATATTAATGACCAAAACTAATTATAAATGAAAAATCGTAATAATAAAAGTCAAATCATTTTAAGGATTATAGCTGCGGAGCACCAATCCTAGCTCGAGAAGTGTTACATTAATATTCACAGCAGGTTTCGAACTCGAGTCCACAAGTATCATGTGAACGGCGTTATTCTGAAATAAGCAATATTATATATGTAGAAACCTTATACATTTGATAATATTGAATATCTAATTTACCACATTGTTGATTTTCTCAACTTTTGCAAAGAGTTGGCGGTAAGATACGAGATCGTAAAAATATTTGCTGGCATCTGCAGAAAAGTGTCCACCTTGCCTAGGCATAATATTGGCCAGTCTTCCGTAAAGACATTGAGCTGGTAGTGTGGCAAAATCTTTGGATAGATACTTCAGATCGCTGTGGGTAATCCACATTCTCTCGCCCGTATCAATGAGCTCCACCTGTGACATAAATGCAAAGCTCAAATACATTTTATAATACAAAGAACTCATATTACACATGCCTCAATATTCATAGGATGGCCCATCTTCACAGCAAGCACACGAACGCGCTGCCAGAAAGTTCCCCTGGTGTGAATGGCTCCCAAATGTCCAGGCATAACAAGGTGCAATGGAATAGTGTATTTTTTCATATCTATGTCTCTATAATAGAATCTGTAAAATAATTTAAAATGTATTTTTTGGTGAAATAACTGCTTTTAAATCTAAACTCACTGCATATTAATTGCCATTGCCTTGTAGGTATCGTACTCCTCGTCATGTATCCAAAAGAAGAAGCTGTGCGGACTTGATACCTACGTATAAAGAGTGGTTCAAATATGCATTACAACTAAAGTAGCATTTAAATCACCGTCACAAGCTTCACTCGAATGCGATCATCTAGCTTAAGTTTCTTATTGATGTCGCGAACTGGCAGTGGAAAATCATAACAAACAGCATCCGTGGGATAGTCCACTTTTAAGACACGGTCATCCTTTGAATATACATAATTTAGCAATTAGGAAACTAGCATTATGCAATTAAGTTACCACAGCATATCCCGGTATGGCTTCCTCATCGTTACCATCATCGGAGGATACGTATTTGTCGACGGGCTCTTTTTTGGGCTCTACTAATACAGTTTTAATTTCGGGTTTCACATCGCTCACTCTGCTATCGTTTAAAATTAAATTTCGAATTTGGTCATCCTAAAATTGATAGAAAACATGTAGAAAAGATAGCAACAATATCATTAAACTTACCACAGCATACGCTGGAAAAGCATCTTCATCACAGCCTTCGTCCGACGACATATATTCTGTGTGATAAGTTGCAATTGGTTTTTTATCCAAATTATTGCCGTTTTTGTCCGTATGATCAGAAATAATGGGCTTAATATCTTCCTTATTATCGGGCACACATCGTTTGAAATTGTCTTCTTCTTCGACATTTGCAATAGAGATCTTCTTAAGCGAACTTGCGATTGAGGTTCTCGTAGGTCGTTGATGCACCTGTCTTGAGTTGTAGTTGTTTTTGTTGGTCGCATAGCTTCCTCGTCCTCGATTATTATTGTAAACTGGCCTGCTTGCGTTCGACTTCTCATTAACGAAGACAAGATCTGATCGTTCGGTAGGATATCTTGACCAAATTTGTTTGCGCGCTTTTACACTTGGCTTCTTTTGGCATTGGACCAAACTTTGAATGTGAGCCGACTTCTCATTTTTCTTGGCTACCAATAAAGCCATAGGACCACATCCTCTTACCTTTAAATTAAGAAAATTTATTTAGGTCGATTAGTTTGAAAATATTGAGAAACTTACAAAAACAGTGTCAGGAATAGAACGCAAAAAGCTTTCAACGTCTTTAAAGCCCAGCTTGCTAAAGGGTAGAGCAACTCCTTCTTCGTTAATATAATCACGTTTCAATTGTTCCACAGTCATATCCTGTGGCGTTGAAACGATTAAGGAGTGTACTATTTTTTTCACATAACTTAACAATCCTTGCTCTTCCATATTGATCCGACGCTGTTCGAATTGATCAACTTGTGCCTCATTGGAATTTTAGCGCTTGAAGCAAGTGACAGTCTGACCGCAAGTTGAATTTAACAATACACATAATTTATCCCAGTTATTAACTTCGGTCACACACTGTTGAGAATTTTGTTTTCTCATAATATATGTAATTCTTGTTAAGAGTTATTATATTTTATTGAAAGCGATTGAAACTTTCTTAAAGATTTGTTTTTGACAATAAAATACACAATTGCAATAAATATGGTTTGTATTAAAATATTTATTATTGATAAGTAACGGGCCTTATTTACTCGAGCAGACTGACGAGCAGACCTTAAAATCGTTTTTGGTATTTTTAGTATTTTTCTATAAAGTGTATTTCTTTTTTTAATTTTTATAGTCACACTGCTTATAGACTATTTCCACTGCACCCAAAACGTCTGTTTTCTTTGGTTTTTCCGTTCAGGCCGAATGTTACGTTATAGCCTCTTTCCACCGCTCGGTTTTCTTTGGTTTTTTCACGTTCAGGCCGAATGTTACGTTCGCCCCATGTAAAAACCCATAAGAAAAAAAAGTCGGTTTTTCTACGTTCGCGAGCTACGTAGAAATAGCGAACGCACTTTTTGGGTAATTATGCGATATTTTGATCGATATGACAACGAAAAAGAGGTCACCACTAAACAAACAGCTGACATTTAAGTGCGCCAAGGTATGAAAATAGAAAAATAATAGCCTTTTTCCACCTCACTCAGTTTTTCTACGTTTTTTAAAGTCCCGTTTCGGGGTTTCCATCTGCACGAACCGAGAAATATGGGCAACGGTAAAATTCTCAATATGGCCGCTCTGAAATGTCAGCTGTTCAAATGTAAACACGAGTTGGCGAACAATTCAAAAAACAGCACGCGCATTTTAAAATGGAAAATTTTCTTAAATTGCAGAATTTTTATGAGGATTTTGACGAAGTGGAGGGAAAATTAGCGGAGTATAGAGTATAGGCCATTGCCAATAGTAAAGAAATCGCCATCAGTTTGGGGCTATGTACATAAGTAGATTTGCTGGCAGCAATGTAATATTTACATAAATACATTTACTTTTTAGCAACAGCATGGGTGTTTTTGGAAGCGCGGTGTTCCTGGAAACAACGAATCATTTTTTGAAGATAATTTTCGAATTAATAGGGAGGAGTTTGGCACCCTTGTGGAGCGCCTTTGTGGATTGGCCAAAAAAGGCACCATATTTCTCCTCCCATAACTCGAACAACATAGCCTCGTGGATGCCACTCCACGATATTGACGGCTTTCGAGTTTTTTGGCTTATCTAAAATATAAAAAATTTGCGTTAAAAAGCAAAATAAAATTTTAATTTTTCTATTTTCATACCTTGGCGCACTTTAATGTCAGCTGTTTTGTTAGTGGTGAGCTCTTTTTCGTTGTCATATCGATCAAAATATCGCATAATTACCCAAAAAGTGCGTTCGCTATTTCTACGTAGCTCGCGAACGTAGAAAAACCGACGTTTTTTTCTTATGGGATTTTACATGGGGCGAACGTAACATTCTGCCTGAACGTGAAAAAACCAAAGAAAACCAAAGAAAACCGAGAGGTGGAAAGAGGCTATAAATAAACAGCTGAAATTTAAGTGCGCCAAGGTATAAAAATGGAAAACTAAAAATTTTATTTTGGTATTTAAAGCAAATTTTTTATATTTTAGATGAGCCAAAAACCTCGCAAGCCGTCAATATCGTGGAGTGGCATCCACGAGGCTTTGTTGTTCGCGTTATGGGAGGAGAAATGTAGTGTCTTTTTTGGCCAATCCACGAAGGCGCTCCACAAGGATGCCAAACTTCTCCCTATTAATTTGAAAATTATCTTAAAAAAGAAATTCACTGTTTCCAGGAATATCGCGCTCCCAAAAACACCTCATGCCGTTGTGCTGTTTTTGAATTGTTCGCCAACTCGTGTTTTCATTTGAACAGCTGACTTTTCAGAAATTTACCGTTGCCCATATTTTTCGGTTCGTGCCAATGGAAACCCTGAAACAGGATTTTGAAAAACGTAGAAAAGCTGAGTGCAGTGGAAATAGGCGATTAGTCGTGAATAATATGGTTTCGTTTGACTGCGATCGAAAACGATATTTTATAAAAACAGTATTTAATTAATAAAAATGTTAAGTGACTTCTTTAATAAATTAAGCTGGCTGTCGAATATATTTATATTTTTAATAATATAAAATATTTTGAATATATAAGCTATCGAATATTTTTTAATCGATAACTAGTTCGCCAACATTTTATGTGGCAACGTTGTAGAAGAACTTTGTTCATTATGTATGAAGTGTGGCAGCTCCACCAGTTCGCGCTAAGTTGGCTGCGGTTCAATAGCCGAACCAGCTCTTTCTTTTTACTTCCTTTCGGTTCCGAACAAGCAGCAAAATGTCGAAGAGAGGTATTTTCCAAAAAAATAAATCCGAATTAATCGTGTAAAATACTGTGAATTAATGCAAAACAATAATGCAATGATGAAGTGTTCGAGTGATAATGGCCGTTTAATTAATTATTTGTGTTTTCTGTCATTTAGGACGTGGTGGTACCGCGGGAGGCAAATTCCGCATCTCGCTGGGTTTGCCCGTAGGCGCTGTTATGAATTGCGCTGACAACACAGGTAATGGGCTAATAGAATCAAAATACCAATAAGAAATATGGTAATGAAATGAATTTATTTGATAGGTGCCAAGAACCTGTACGTTATTGCTGTGCACGGCATTCGCGGTCGCCTGAACCGTTTGCCTGCCGCTGGCGTCGGTGACATGTTTGTTGCCACCGTCAAGAAGGGCAAGCCTGAGTTGAGAAAGAAGGTAAGTTTGTTGAGTTGTTACTAAAAAGTGCAAGACAGCAGTAGGTAGTGTACAATAAAACAATTACAACAACCACCTGTAAAGTGTGTACACTTCTCTACTGACTACTGCTATCTTGCTTGCACGTATCAATTATTTACTAATTGTTTGTTTGCACGCGCGTGTTTTTTGTCTTTCAGGTTATGCCTGCGGTGGTCATTCGGCAGCGTAAACCGTTCAGGAGGAGGGATGGTGTTTTTATATACTTTGAGGACAATGCGGGGGTCATTGTAAACAATAAAGGCGAAATGAAAGGCTCGGCCATAACCGGGCCAGTTGCCAAGGAATGCGCTGATCTGTGGCCCCGTATCGCATCGAATGCAAGCTCTATAGCATAAGCAGTTTTGCCTGTCAATGAAAAATATACCCAATATATAACGGAACAACACCAGATGTTATTAAATTAGAACTGACGTCTTCAAGATTCTTTTTATTTCATTTCAATATTGATGGCGGACTAAAAACAACAACAACACGACGGACGGTGGATGAATTTCGTTTTCTATTCTCTTTGTGTTTTCTATGCCTTATTTAGGTGCTTCGGTGCGTAGTGTTGGCTTCGGTCGTGTAACCTCCATCGATATCTTGCCATTGGCGCCCTTGAACAGTGCATAGCACACGGGGAATGTGCAACCCTCCAGCGAGTCGCCGTTGAATTTGGTTATGATGTCTCCGCGTTGCAGCTTATTATCGATTTCTGGATATTGTCCTTGTATCTGTAAGAGCGTGACTTAATTTATTATCATATGTGCCTAACCTGTTGGACACTTACCATATCGGAGATGGTGCAGCCACGTTCGTTGGGCGTCAGTGAGAGGCCAAGTTCCTTGCCGCTTTTCTTCATAAAGTCCACATTGAACTTCTCCAACTCGGGCGGATCGGCACGATAGACGGTAAAGTTGACAGTTTTCTCATATGTCACATGGAACAGCTGATGTACCTTGAGCGTGGTTAAGCTTTCGCAATGCACGGCCACGCCGTTGATGTCGCAAATATGATCGAATATCTTCAGGCGATTGTCTGCGGCCAAGGCGCCCTCGGGATAAATGTGTGTGATGACACAACCAGTCTGCAACGATTGATGGATTCAATTAAACCGCGTGCAATTGTAATGCGGGAAGATGTACAGCTTACCCTGACGTGGTTGTTCTTGCCGCCAGTCACAACGACACCCAATGGTTTCTTGTCTACCTTCACCTCGATGAGCACCTTTTTGTTTGGTTTGATTTCGGCTGTTGCAGGTTCCTGTGGCTTTTCTTCCTCCTTTTTGGCTTCTGCAAAGGAGTGGATAGCATTTTACAGGCTTTAACTTTGTGTTGCTCTTGAACTCACCCTCTTTTTTCTTTTCCTCCACTTCTTTCTCGGCCTTTATGGATTCCTCGCTCTTGAGCGTCAGCAGTATCATAGTCACATTGCCCTCGGCTCGCTTAAGCAGTCCAGTCGCCTGTAAAAGTATACGTTATTCGCTGTATCGCTGATCTTGTAATATTGGCTATTGCTTTACTTCATCATAGTTGGACTCGAGTGTCACATCCTGGTTAACTGCCAACAGCATGTCACCCACTTTGATGCCCGCCTGGAAGGTTGACATTTAAAGTATGTAACTTGAGGCATAATAAAAGGGAAACCACTTACCGCCTCGGCATTGGAGCCCTCGCGTAAATCGGAGACGAAGATACCGTTGCCCACCTCGACGTGCTTGCCATAGATGACCATGATGCCCAAGAAGCCCTCCTTGCGCACTTGCACTGTGCGTGCTTTAGGGAACTGATCAAATAAGAACTTGGTCTGCAAGAGGGAAGAAGAGCTTAATAGTTTTTGAAATACTAAAAGACTTCTCAAGCCTTGCCTCATCGCTGGAAGTGGGGAACTTCTTAATGGGCTTCACACACATGCCTTCATCGTTTGGTTTGCGACGCGATGTGATCAGGACGAGCTTCTCGCCCTCGACATTCTTGAACACAGCCGTGGCATTCAAGTGGCAGCGATTCTTTAGTACATTGCCGTTAACCTCGACAATCTCGTCACCTGGCTTCACATCTAAGTTGGCCAGCATTCCTTTGGGATCGACGCCCGCAATGAAACAGGCCATTTTCTGGCGATCCTTGTGACCGGCTAGCGCGATGCCCAGCGGTATATTGGCCTGACGTTCGAACTCGATGCGTCGCAGATCCTTCATCATGTTATAGCGCTTGTTGATCTTGGCCATCGTATAGCCAAACTCATCCTCCTGCTCCTTGTCGCGTTCCTTCTCCTGCTTGTTGAGCTTACAGTTGCCGGCAGAGGCGCGATCAATCTGCTCAGCGAAAGAACTTTTTAGCAATATGTTTGCTATTCATATCCAATATACTCGCCTCGTAACCTGCTTCGGTGCGTATGCGACCAGTCATGTCGCGGGTATCTTCGTCGTCCTCATCGTGGTGAGTCGGCACGTGTTTGACGCGCTGCGATGCCGAGAAGGTTGCATTGCGCTTTGGATCGTTGCGAACAGTCGGTTGTCTGCCGGCTCCCATGGTGCCCATGTTACCCATATTGTTGTTGGGTGTTTGCTCTAGCAGTAGGATGATTTCCATTCTAATCAGATGCCTCTTTTAATCTCCACACTTACCTTGATTGAACTTATTCTTTGCCTGCATATAGCCATTGCTGCGTGGATCATTTTTGTTAGTCTCGTCGCTCTTGTCGAATGTTTGTATCTCCAGATCGATCTTATAGTCCGCCTCCTTGATGAGATCAATGACCGCCTGTTCCGTGGAGTTCCGCACATCCTTGCCATTCAGCGAGAGAATCCTATCACCAACCTGCGAATACGTCGCTTTTATACCATGTTTCTTGGCAGCTGCAACTCACTGACTGACCTTTAATTTCGCACAGAGATGCGCTGGACTATCGGGCACGATTCCCTTTATAAAAATACCCGTCGTTTTCGTATTCGGCGAATCTTTCACCTCGCCCCGCACAATGCAAATGCCGAATGATTTCTTGCCCGTTTTGTCCAACGTCACCATATGAATGTGCTCTGCAGGGGGGTTGATCCAAAATAATAAATAAAGGATTAAAGGGAAAAATGGGAATATATCAAATATTTTCATAGTATCGGTTATGATATTTTATATCATTTGAGCAGTATGCAATTTGTTAATATGGATTATTTTCCAACTTTCATTGCCACGCACATAATTTTATTGCATAACATTGCTCATAATTATATCAACAGTTAAAAATAAAAACAGCAGATACACTGAATTATTATAAACCAATAATTTTAATATTAAATTAACAGAAACTTCGAAATTTTAGTTTTCAATTTATTTTAAGAATTTCATATTTAATGTGCTGCAAAATTGCAATGCTTTGAAATTCAATTCTTGATTCATCTTTTTTTTTTAATATTATAAAATTGATCGAAATTTAAAATTTTAAAGTTCTTTTGTAAAAGGCAAATTAAATTAAGGTAGAAAATATTATATTTAATTTCCATTGAAAATGATTGTAGGCCAATGTTAAAATACGGATTTCCAAAAGATTTTTAATTTAAAACAAAGCGGAAAAAAATTTCGAAAGTTATATAGTTGCATATCCTTTTCATCTTTAAGCTTCCAGCTAGTAAAACTTAATAAAATTTTCAGTCCTTAAACCAAAACATCTTGATATTGACCAACACTTTATTTATTCATAATGGCATATCCTGCAAATTGTAACAATTATCCAATTAGAAAAAAATAACTTGAAAGCTGCTAAACAAAGTATTTCACATTAGCTTCACTCAATTGATAGTTTTATTCACTTATAAACACTAATTTGTGCACAATTAGTGTTAACATGTATGCTCAATGTCAGCATGTTTTATATAATCCTTGATTTAATTAGATTGTTATTGCACATTTGAATTTGAAGTACTGACCACCGCCACCGGCACCGGGATTCCCTTGGAATTGAACCATATTTAGTGAATAAATCTATTCGTTTTAAAAGGTTTCAAGCGATAAACATTAAATATCGAGTTATTAGTTAGTTTTTGTAAATTATTTTATTTTTTTAGTTTCTAGTTGTGAGCTTTTTGCAGTGAGCCCATTGAAAATCGCGCCTAAACTGATTTTACAATTAGCCGTCTGGCATTCTTGCTAACTGACTTAGTGGTCATTCTATTTTGAGTCTGATTTTCGTATCGATTACACTGTCCAACAAAGTGGTGGGCTTTGCACAGTGGTGCCGAATATAATGGCAATTCGTCTTGTGATGCAAATTCGTGTTTTGTTGGTCAGTGTTATTGATTTGGCGAGAGTATTTCACATTGGCTTCAATTGCATTGAGTAACTTTCGCTGTTTGTTGCGGTAACTTGACAGTTATGACGCAACGTACACACACACACACAGTTATGCACGCATGTGGAAACATTGGTGGGTAAAGCAGTCATAACATTTGAGACCACATGATGGCAAAGACTGTGTCCAGTTGCGGGCATCTTTATTGGCCATATTACAATATTAATTTGTCTGCCCCTTTGCCAATTTGTCTTGCAGTCGTGCGATGGAAAACTCAGCACTCCACACCAAATGGAAGCCCATCAAGTGCATTTGGCCAAATGCCCATCGATTTTAGCCATTTCTCTGTTTTCATGTAATAAACACAGCAAGTGCAACATGCACAAAAGAAGAGACACATATGTGAATGCGTAAAACAATATGAATGTGCTCCAACTACTAAGGACAACTCGTTAATGGTGGATGGGATCGTTGTAATTACGGGTATTCGTTATGCGAATGAATTTAATTTGTCTGCACAACTTAAATGCATAATCAAGATTTGCATTTTAATGCTCAGCCAAAGGGGGAAAGGGGAATGGAGTGAGAAACTGGGCAACAAAGCTACGCAAACATTTCCATTAAATACTCCAAAGGAACTGAAATATGAATATTACTCGAAGCGTAGCGAAGCAGGGGAGAAACGCAAAGCAAAAATGTAGAGTAAACAGTGGAGACGTTCAAAGAGCGGGAATTACTTGCTTATGGCACTGAATGGAGTGGAATGGAAAGAAGGGAGTAAAGTGCGAGGGACTGGGGAAACGATGTTGAAAATTAATTTCATAATAAAAAAGCGTAAGGAAACCCATTTGATAAAACAATTTCCTTTTTGCCTCCCAACAGTCATGTTTTGTTAGTAAAGTAAATTCAAAAGAGAACAGTAAAAGCAGCAGCAGCAGCAGCAACAATAAAAACACACAGCAAAGCAAAAAGCAAAAATATGGCAATGAGCTTAACTTTCAGCGCTGCACGCATCCGCAGCGGCAAATGGCGGCCTCAGTTTCATCTCTCACATTCCTGTTCTCCCCTTCTTCCTTTGCTCATTGCGCTGCGCAGTCGACGTCGCTGCGCTGCTTGCTGTCGCAAGGCAGAGCTGAATGCTGATTGGCTAGACGTTCGGCTGTTGGCACGCCTTTTGCAATGGCCGCTGTCAGCATGCGATTGTGTGAGGCAGAGAAGGAAAGAGAGTGTGTGTTCTGCACTGTGCTTCGCACTCGCCTGGCAGCATCCTCTATGTATTCAAGTGTGTGTGTTTGTGTGCGCTGCGTCGCAGTCGGCGCATGGTTGTTGCGACGATTTAGTTAACTGAAGTGATTTTTGTATTGTTTGCTGTCACACACATACATACACATTGAGACAACAGCATCGCGCTATGCTCTTATGTAAGTAGCTACACGTGTATGTTGTATGTATGCCTGCTAATATGTATGTATGTGACCGTGTGCCCGTGTGTTCGTGTGTGTGTGTGAATCCGTTGTTGACTTGTTCTTGTGTTGTACTTACATGCAGTTATATCAAATTGCTAATAATCGTTTAGCAGCCACTTCTGAGTGCGTCCTGGAAATGAATAAAAATTACAGTTTTTGCGCAAAAACACTTCAGAGCGGCAAAAAGCCGTTACACTCGGTATATTTCAATATTGCTGCCGCTTGAAATACTCATTCATAATCACCTCGAGAGGCGCTTTTATAAGCTGAGATTATGATTTAAGCGAGCAAGTAAAAAAAAAGAAATCCCATTGATTACGTACTCCATAAACATGTTGCTTTATCTTTTTATATTTAAACTATAAAACATTGTTTATATTTGTAGTATTTATTTAAATTTATAAGTAAAAGTTAATTAATAAATACCCATTAATTTAGCTTTGCTGGAAGATGTGAATCATTAGGAAAATATTTCGCTACATCAAATTTTTATGATCAACTTATATTTAAAATATGGAAAACCGTAGCTGTCTTCGGTTATATTTTTAATACTTATTATAAGGTAACACATAATATAAATAAAATACATCACTTTTAAAATATACTATACTTCGAAAAATTTACTATTACAAGCCAATATTAGAAAATAGTTCCCATTTATTTTGTTTCATTACAGAAACTTAGATAAATAAATAATTATTTAAGTTGATATCCATTTCTTTTACTGTTAATTTTCTGATTTTTCTGAAGTTTGCAGCAGAATAGAATTCTTTTCCAATAAGTTTTCTTATATATGCATAAACATATATAACATAATAAGGATGAACACGATGTTTAGATGGACAATAACTTTTTTTTTGCAAACAGGAAAAACTTTTTATATTTCGAGCAACAACTTTCGGCCAAGACTTTTCATTATCTTGACAATGTTCAACCCAAAACACTTTCGAGCTAACAACGTGAAAAGTATTTAAACAGGCAACAGGCAGTATGCGAACAAAACAAAAGAGAAAAAGTTGAGGAAAATAAAATCGAAATGGAAACGTAGACGTAAAAGTGAAGCTACTGAATACTCTCACGACAGACGAGGACATCAACAAACAATTACGCGTACATGTGTACGAGTCGTATAAGGATAAGCCAGGACTCTCTCGCAGGACTCGCAGGACTGTGGAATGGCATGCCCCGTGGTATGGATTATGGATATTTGTGTTTACTACGGATCTAATGGGCTCATAACTTTTGAAATGCGAACGTGATAGAGCAAATAATGGTGCCCACATAAATGGCATTGGCACTGCCCCTCCCCTCTTCCTTCCTCTTCCCTCTTCTGTTATCTCTCGCTTCCTGTTGAGTGTCGTCGCAGTGCGCACTTGTTTTTGAATCAGAATCCTGTATTCGTAGTATCTGCAACTGTTTGTAATCACAACTGCATACAAACATTGTCGCAGTTTTTATTTTGGTCAATTTTACGTGAACCAGAGGGAGATTTGTATGTTGTGTGCTGTCAACATTAGAACTCAATTTAAATGACAACGCGTAAACAAATAATTGTCCTTTTCGGCACACACACACACACATGCACGCACACAGGATCCGAAGCGTCCCTTAGCTCGAGTGCGCCTCAAAAAGTTCACTCGCACGGTAGTAAGTTATTCAAATATTGAGTTTTTAACTCGCTGCCAACAACCACCAAGGACACTAAGAGGCCCACCCCCCGCCTCACCGTAGAGATGAAGGCAGCATGTGCGCAGGGTCGCAGATGATGAACCTGGAAGTGGACTGAACTGACTGAACCTGAGCATCAAGTGCGTTTACTGCTGCTGCTGCTGCGTCTGCCCGAAAAAAAAAGCAAATTTCATTTGGATGTCGTCGCATCCCTTTGTTTGAGTTTCTACTCCTAAATATATTTGATTTGTTTACCATGCCCTGAAGCCGATGCCGAAGCTGAAATCTTAAGCCGCATGTAAATGCGTTAAATTAAATTTCAAATGCTTGTACTTTTCACAGCAGTAGCGACAGACATGCAGGACAGTAGACAATTGAATGAATGTTTTTGCTTGAGAGTTGCTTGCGTAAAAACCATGACGAAAACATTTTATTTACCGGATGAGGCTAAAGACCTAATGCGATTACGCCAATGAAGCTTTTGATGGATTTCGATTTCGATGGCAAATCGAAAAGGAAGCAAATATAAATACAAATACAAAACTTGAAAGCCATGTGCTGCCCATCACATTGAGAAGACGATTGATTCAATCACTTGCCAGCCAAGTTTACCCTCTTGATGTGAAAGTTAACCCCCTCATTATATCAATGCCTATTTATATTGCGTTCAATATTGTTGATTTTGGACACTGATAGTCCGTTGTTGGTCGTGGCACGTGTTCACACTTCAAGTGTCGCGGTTCGCAGACACGTGCAAATGTTTTGTAATTTCGTCATCAATGTCCTGCAAATATTTGCTGTCAAATTGATAATATCATCTCACCATTATCATATAGCCTATGCCTCTATTTTCTTTTCATTTGTCGCCATGTCGCCCAAAATTCAGTTCAGCGCAATTGAGCCTTCCACTTTGATCTAACAAATTGATTTACACTAACGATTATTTAATGAAATTCCGGCGGCATATTGCAATCGCGTTGTCCTGGCAGGAAGTGTGAATTACCCAACACCCGTTAACCGACGCACGTTCGACACGTGCCACACCAGAAGTTATTAGGTGTCTCTCTCTTTCTGTGCAACTTTACATGCCACTCGTTTATGCTGAGCCTCTTGTTATTGTGTTTTTACACGTTTTCACATTTTTTTACACTCTTTTCAAGTGGTTGCACGTTGAGAGTTTGAATGGAGAAGAATTCTACTTTTTATTAGAAACTGAATTCTTGTTAATAAAGTTTCAGTTGCCAAAAAATTTATTACATAAAGTTTGTTTTTAAAAACATACATTTTTTGCAGTCATCTTTCATTCACATTGCCATTGGCAATATTATGATATTTTTGTGTTTCATTCTGTTTTGTCATTTCTATTTTTACCATCGTGTGTATGTCACTTTATTCGCATTAACACCCACGTTCGTATTTTGACACCTTTATACATTCACAATTTTATCCAATTATGCTATAAATAGCATTGCGAAACTCTGAAAGGAAAGAGGCAATAACAATTTTCCATATTTCATAACAAGTTTAAATAATAATTTTTTAATTCATGGTTTTTTTTTAAAGTAATTAACATTTAAATATTTAAAACTAGTAAGAAAGCTACAAAGAGAAAGCTACAGATTTTGCTACTCACTTTTAAAGAAAGCAAAAAGTGCGGTATAAATTCCATAATACACCAAATTAATATTCCACAATTTACTAAAATTAAACCTAAGGCTATATATGGTATATTGATGTAGTACTAGATTCAAATTATACCACAGAGTCCATAATATACCAGATTATCAGTCAAAGCAACTACAAAAGAAGTTCTTACATAAATTTTACAATTGATGTTGTCTGTACCCAAACTCTAGCTTCAAATTTTCGATTGCTATTCGATTTTTAACGATCTGCGGGGCAAGTAGGAGTTGCAAAAATTCAAGTCAAACTTTATCTGCTTGCAAGCATACCAAGTGCTGTAGATATCTCTATCTCTTATAGTCTGAGATCTAGGTGTTCAAACAGACAGACGGACATGGCTACATCGTCTCAACGCTGATCCAAAATATATAACATATATTTATAGGGTCATCGATGCCCCCTTCTGCTTGCAGGCACAAAATTATAATGCTCTTCCACCCTATGGGTAGCGGGTATAAAAATAGACTGGTTATTTAATGATAATTAACATAATTTACTAAAAATTATTGTTTTATACACAGATATTTTAAATTGAAAAATAATCTATAATAGGTCTTATAATTTAAAATAGAAATGAAATCATATTATAATTCTACATCATTAGAAAGTATTTGCTTGTATACCTATGAAATATGTAACTATTTAATATGTAACTGTATTTATTATTTATAAAAACATATATATAAGATGATGTATGGTAAGACTAAAGAAATATAAATATCATATGCTGGATAAATTTCTACTTACAATTTTGCATCATAATCCAGATTTACATCATGAAATATTATCAATATTTTAACAACTGAATTTTCTCATTTATTAAAAAATGTTCTTGCATATTACATTTTTATAATCGAGAAATTGTAGTTGTTAAAATATGGTAAAAAGCAACTAAAATAATTTACACAATAGGTTAAAAAATATTTTTTATGTTGATTAGAATAAATTAAAATTTAAATTTGAATATACAATTGTGTAACGAAGGATATTAAATATATACTAATAGCAAACCAATTAATCAAAATTTCCTTTTTTGCAATATATTCTTTCCACACTATAAAAATATTCATTCTACCCTAACAGAAGTCAACTCTTCCGAGCAAAATTATCTTTCATAAGGCATGAACATACACAAATAAGTTGAATGCCTTCTTCTTTGACTCTTGCTCTCAATCCCGTCGTCAGTCAAAACAAATAAATGATTATCTGTGGCTGGATGTGAAAGCCAAAAGGATCATTGCCAACTATTAACAACTGTCGAAATAATCACGCCCCACAAATTAAACGTTTAGCAGCAGAGAGCGAGAAAAGTCATAAACAGTCTACGGCAAAGAGAACGATGGGACAACGAGTCGTATGATTTTATCGTGGCATACGGACAAGTGACAATCATCCTACTTAATTGAATTCTTCACTGCATAATAAATCAACTTAATGCGATCCAAGTGTGCCTGCGAGCATGCAAAGCAATCCACACGAAAACTCAAGCCCTTTCCCCGTTTATCGAGGCAGCGGGCAGGAGGCGCAAATCCTTTGGCTTATTTGGCGGAACGTGCGGTTTAGGCGGCAACGTTGCTGCACTCACACACACACACTCAGAGACACACACACTCACGCATTCGCACACTGGCAAATAAACAACAATAACACAGTGCAATCAAAAGTACCACGCGCCCACTCCAAGCGAATTGAATCTATGGGAATGGTTGTAATTTCCACACTTGTGCTGACACATTCAAAGGGCTTTCGGTTTTTATTTATGAATTGAGAAATTGACATCCTGTGTGCAGTTCGAGTCCTTGCTGAGGGGTGGGTTGTTGTGCTGCCTCGATTTTTATTGCCGCCAAACAAGAGGCTTAAGCGGCACCAGAATCATCATCATCATCATCGTCCTCAAATGAACAAATGAATGAAATGAGTCTCGAAACAGGCTGCCACTTGCTGCTGCAGCAACTTCTCTCCTCCTCCTCCTTGTTCCGAGCAAAGCGGATAAATCGAGCGTAAAATATTCCAGCTTGGACTCCTTTGTTATGCTTTGCCACTTGTTTTGCCTGCGCAGGCAGGTTGAAGCGATTTGTAGCCCAGAAATTGAGCCAAACTCTGAGCTCCGCTGAGCTGTGGTTGATGTGGATGTGGATGTGGAGTTGCTGACTACCAACTGCAGCCTGCTGTGATTTTTCCCATTCGAGGGTTGATTCCTGATGCCGCCACTGATGCCCATCAAATTGAGCGTCACTCAAGTATTCAAGTGTGTGTTGCTGTTTTTTTTTCTTGCTTTTTCTCTGCTTTGCAGATACTTCAAAGATTTAATAATGACATAAGAAGAGCTGCCATTAAACCTGACCGACAACAACAATGCCGAGCATATCCTTGTATCCATTGAAGTGCATGTTTGCCTTTGCGATTTAGCTGCCAGCCAAGCAGGTGCTACGCAAAAGCAAAATGAAAGAAAAGGACCTGGGCTGCAAATTAGTGCAGCCGAAGGAAGACATTGTCTCAGTCTTGCCTTGACAACAACCAATTTTATAGTGGCTTCCAGTCTCCAGTCAAAGCAATTCGAGTGTCAAATCTTTTATTTGCCTTTTGCAGATTTCGCAATAAAAATGTATATTGTCAAAGGCGTTCAATGTTTAACGTTTAACATTCGACGTTCATCGTTCGACGTTTGCCCAACTCCCAGCCAACATTCATCTCCTTTGCGTTGTCCTTTGGGCGGCCTGTTTGTTTGTGTGCAATAAATTTGCTGACAAAAGAAGGATTATTGCTGGATCATGCCGCTATTGCCGCTCACCGCTCACCGCACCCCGCTACCCCGCTGTTTACTTCCTCACTCCGCTTAGCAGGATGTGGTAGTTGGTTCACGATTCTCGATTCTGGTTCCTCTGACAGCGTGCATTCTTTGGCGTTATTGTTTGCGCATAAGTTAATTGTACCCCTCAAAAAAGCTTAAATGCATCGCATCCTTACGCTCAACTTGAGCTCCCCACACCACACAGCACATCACAGCACACAGCACAGCACTCCATGTCATACTCAATCCTAGTCTCAGTCCCAATCTCTGTGCCATGCTGTGCTTAAGCGATGATTAACCGTAGACTGACAGGGGCTGTCACAGAGGCATGTGGGATATGGGTCGTTATCCTTAGCCGTAAGCTGTGAGTGCCTTTAAAAAAAAGTAAACTCTAAACTCTAAGCGAGCGCTGCTAGGGGCAACTGTAATTATACTTATGGCGGTAAGTGTACTCACGGAAATGATAACAAATTACCAATTCCACCAATCAGACCAACTTAATCGTTTGACAAATGCGCTACCAAAATATTTAATATGTTTAAAGATTCAACGCAAGGAAAGTATTATTTTAATTTGTTTTTAATCAAATTATATGCATATATAATCTACATTTTCTTAATAATTAAATATTCAATTTAATTTTTACCTTTGCTTAAACAAGTTTTATACATTTTAAAACGGTTTTATACATAAATAAGTTATTTAGATTAAAGTTATCCATGTGTATTTCTCCATTATTATTATTATTTCTCTATTATACACAACATTCCAAAATTAATTGCATTAAAAAAAATGTCTAAGAATGGATGTTTGCAGAAAACACTTTAAATTTTTATATAGTAAGAAAGTCATAGATTTGTAAGTATCTAAAAAATATTAATAATTTTTTTTTTAATAAAAATTCATTTAAATTACTCTACTTTTAGGGGTGAATATGCGCCGATTATTTTTTTTTTTGCGACATAACAGGAATAAAATGTTTGTTGCAGTTAAATATATTCATAATAATTCATAAATAACGTAATATTTCATTGGTACTAATATACTTATCACAGAAAAAGCATCTTAAAATCAAATGAAGTACTTGGATACAAAATTCTTGCATATTTAAAAAGAGAAACTTCTTAAATTCAACAATATGTATTATTATTATTATTTTCAAAACGTTGTTGTTCATAATAAATTATTTATAATTTGAATTCCAATAAAATATAACTTTTCTATAAAACACTCAAAATTGAATTTACAATTTTTAAAAGGCAATATTCTTTCCTATTTTAAGAGCTCAGAAACAATTTTTTGTTAGCTAACAACTATTTATCTTTCATAAGATTGAATTTATATTATGTGTACATTATTTATATTATAAAATAAAACGTAGTCTAATGTTTCCATTATATTATTTTCAAATTTAATCAGACAACTCTATATACATAACATAACATACGTCCTAATTAGGCATCGACCATAATAAGAAAGTAAATAACTCGTTCTGAATATTATAAAATAAGAAATAATAAAAGATGTATATTTATTAAACAGTTGCTTCTATCATAAATTGTCAAGTTGGAAGAAAAATAGATCTAACGAATGTAGACACTGTTTGCCCATAAAATGGAGTAAATAAGTGAAGATCAATAACGTTTGAAAATCTGTAGTTTATTACTTTTGGTTGTGGTTCTTTGTTTGGTAGCAGAAACTCTGCAGAGTTGGGTTCGCTTCGATGTCCAACTGAGCTCGTAAAAAGACAAAGGAAATCCGCAATAAATTTACCACAACTAAATTGCACAACGGCAACCAGAACCCTAAACCCAATAAAGACTTCTGCACACACACACACCCACATACATTCACACTCATACCTAGATGTGGATTTGTACAAAGGCGTTACCACGCCCATAAAGTTGGCTAAAAATCAGTGATTTGTAAGTGTGGCCAAGTGAGTTTTTGGCTAGCGAATGGGGCGGAGATTGAGATGGCTGAAAGAGAGCGAAAAGAGGGGGCGGGGGGTCGTAGAAATGGGAAAAAGCAGAAGAAAATAGAATAATGAAAATCAAGCAAGGAGAATGAAACGATATCAATATTGTCCTGGCGCTCAAGCTGGAGGTGGGAGCTGCCAGCCATTATTGTTTAGCTTGTATAAGAGTGTATGTGTGTGTGTGTGAGTGTGCGGGAGAATGAATGTGTGTGTGAGCTGGCAACTTCCGCAAAACTGAAAACTAATTTGAACAAAGTACAACAAATAAAACTGACTACTGAATGTTTAATTTGAAAAGGGAAGACGCGAACAACAGCAGCAAGCAACAGCAACAACAGCAACAGCAACAAGAACAACAACAACAGCAACAAGAACAAAAACAACAACAGCAACAATAATAACAGCAGCAGCAGTAGCAGCAACAATAACAACAGCAACAATAATGTCTAACAACTAAAGAACAAAAACAGCGAAAATGAAAAAGAGAAATAATGCACACACAAATATACAGTGGCATACAAAATACCCTCCCAATTGTGTTAAGGATGTTGCGAAAATGGCGCATTGGCGTCGAGCAAGAGCAGAAAGAGGGACGCAAAGGGGAAAGGCGAGAGGAGGCTGTGTTGTGCTGAAATGAGAACGAGCAACGAGCCCGACATACGGTTAGAAAAACATTCGCACATAAAAATGCTAACATTTGAACGAGAGCGTATATCAGTACACACACACACACAAGCATACACCTTGCTCTCTTTCTCTCGCGCAGTTGCTAGCTGAGTATGTGTGTGTGTGTGTGTGCGGCTGACATAATGAAACATTATTAAGAGCCACGACGTCAACGCAGCCAGCAAAAGGTATCTAAATTTGTGAAAATGTTGCTCGACGGCCTCTGCGGGGGGACCGGTGAGCAGAGGGGGAGAGATGCCATGAGTTTTGGCTTCTGTCGTCGCGTCGTCGTCGTTGCCAATTTGAGTCCCGTTTGCATTACACAATAGTAGCAGCGACAGCGACAGAGGGAAGGAGCGAGGCGTGCAGAGGAAAACACAAATATCACATTTACAGCAAGCAGCACTCCACCATTTTATGTTATTACGTAGTCTGTGCGTGTGTGTGTGCCCCTGTGGGGGGAGGGAGGTGTGCAGTTGGCCGTAGATTGGTTTACAATCTCAGTCATCCCCTGAAGAGAGCAGCACACAACATATTGCCGTCACACTCGCACGCACGCAACAACAGCGGGGATGCTGCCTGACGTGCGCCGATGCTGACGTTGGCGTCGACGCAGACGCCGGCTGCGCTGCTGCTGCCATTGCTGCGGCGTCGGGCTAACGACGACGACGACGGCGACGACGTCGGCAGTAGAATCACAGTTATTCGAGATACGAAAACATAGCAGCGGCGACAAAAGCTCATGGAAGCGACAGCGGCAGCGGTTTCGATAAATAAATGTTTGAGTTATGTAGAAAAACATTTCGGGCGAGAAGATTTTCGTTTTCGTTGCGATTCAGTTAACATTTGGCAAAAGGATTCCGCCTAAAACAGACAGACCGACGGATGCCGCGACACAACCCAAAACTCAATCGCTTCACATAAAGTTAAAGTTAAATGCAAATGCGAATGCGAATGCGGAAACGTAAAACGAAACGATAACGATCGATTGCGATAACGATAACGCAAATTGAAACAAAACTAATCGCGGAGTTAATGTAATTGTGAAATCAATTTAAATGAATTACAAGTAAAGTGAATCAGTTCCTGAGCTAAAGTCAAACAAGTGTTGCGTCCTCTATCTCACTTAGTTAAGCAATTTCATCGATATACATAAATAAAGTACAAGTTTAAAGACAGATCTCAGCAAGTTATAGCAGCAAATAATGCACACCACAACGGATCCCATTCACGCGCTGCACGGTGGCGACTCTCAGTCTCCGCCGCTGCACAAGAGCCAACGTGGCGCCGGCGTCACATCCTCGCGTGCCGCCGCCGCCGCTGCGGTGGCCGATGAAATGTCCATGATCTGTGATGACAGCGACTTTGAGCCGTCGGCCGCCGGCGGCAGCAGCGGTGACAACAGCAGCGGCACCAACAACGGCAGCGGTGCAGCCGGCGGTCCTCTGGTGAAGCCGCCGTATTCCTACATTGCTCTGATCACCATGGCCATACTGCAGTCGCCGCACAAGAAACTAACACTCAGTGGAATATGTGATTTTATTATGTCCCGGTAAGTGGGGTGAAACATAATCCGTAATCACCTCTATTTCAAAAGTTGATAAGGAAAAGTCTTGCATATTTCGATTTTTCGTTATCAACTTTTGAAAAAATAAAAGGATTTGACTCTCAAGTCGAATCTAAGCAATTTTCAAATATTATAGTTCTCGGAATTCCAAATATTTTAAATTTATTATAAAGTTGTTTTAAATATTGAATAATATGTGATAGGATTGAATAAATTATAAGTTAAACGGATGCAAAATATGCAAGGTTAATTCATTGGGAGAGGAACAAATTTCATAAAGCACACTTTTTTAAATACAATAAGATAACTAAATTAAATTATTGATTTTGTTTAATTTTTTACATTCGTCTTTGAATGTCAATATTGAATTTCATTAATTACAAATAATACGTATACGTTACGTATATAGGACAAACACATTTATGTACATAGTTTGCAGTTAATTCTTATATCAATTTGAAAAAAACACTCATTTTTAGATAATGACAAGTATTGAACTATTTGCGCATAGTTTACTTTTTCTTATGAGGAGTGATCTGGAATATCAAAAAGGAAATCAATTATTAAACAATTATCTGAAAATAAATAAGGCATACATGGCTGTAAAGTAATCTTTATCATTACAAGTTATACAAACGATATACTTTTTAAATAAAATATTAAAGTTTATGGCGAATAAAAATAAAGTTAATATTTATAAATTTTTAATGTATTTTATTATACATTATTATACATTTTCTGTGAAATTTGGCAGTTTTCAATATCAATAGACTCAGAAGTCCGCCTATCTCTCGTTCTTTCCAGCTATAAGAACAACTAATTTCTCCCCGAGACTAATGAGAAGATCTTCTATCGCTTGCAGTTTTCCGTACTACAAGGACAAGTTTCCCGCTTGGCAGAACTCCATTCGCCACAACCTCAGTCTGAACGACTGCTTCATCAAAGTTCCACGCGAGCCCGGCAACCCGGGCAAAGGCAACTTCTGGACGCTGGATCCGCTGGCCGAGGACATGTTCGACAACGGCAGCTTCCTGCGTCGCCGGAAACGCTACAAACGAGCGCCGGCAATGCAGCGCTTCTCGTTTCCCGCCGTCTTTGGCACGCTTTCGCCATTCTGGATACGGAAACCGGTGCCGTTGGTGCCGGTGCACTTCAATGTGCCCAACTTCAATGGGAGCCGCGACTTCGATGTGATGCACACGCCCAGCGATGTGTTCGACACGGCGCTGCGTGTGGACAAGAAATTCAACTTCTTCGCCAATGCTGAGGCATCGTTCTATCAGAACAACAGCGACAAGTTCGATCGTCTCGCGTTCATCAATCGTCGGGCTGAAGTGGCGGATGCACTACCTCACAGCAGTAGTGGAGGAGGTGGAGGTGGAGCAGGCAACGTGACCAACGATGCGATCAGAGCCAGCAAGTACAAGAATCCCTATGTGTTTGATGTGTCCGCTGCTGCCACCGGACTAGGAGCAGCGGATTATCCCGAGCGAGGAAACTATGCGGATCTCAATGTGTACAACGATGATGTGGATGCCGATGCGGATGATGCGTCGTGCGACAAGATCGATGTGGAGAGCGCCAATGAGCATGAGCAGGACTCACACATATCGGATTCCGTGGACTCGGTGTGCACGAATCCCACAAATCGTCCAGAGACAAACAGCGCACGCGATCCCGATGCACGTGATGAGCTCCCGGAGCGCACCTCTCCCTACGTGCTGCTCTTCGATCATCATGCCGAGGCGTCCAACAGCTCGCTAGCCATTACGTCCAGTCCCAAGACGCTGACTCCGACTCCAACTCCGCTCCAAGCGCACTCGCATCGATCGCTGAGCCGGACGACGCTTCTGCACATGGACAACGATCCGGCGACGCTGCGTTGTGCCCGACAGACGAGTGCCAAGGACTTTCGCATCGAGACACTGATCGGTCATGGGCACAGCGATGGAGCGGCCAGTGACTAGGATCAGGCTTGAAACTACACTGATTGATTTAGTCGTTTAGTCTTAGGCATTAGTGTTAGTCATCGGCTTGTGTATATTCCCGTGATCTAAGCACACAATTTTAACTACTATAACTTCTTTACGTTGTAAACTCTAGTTGTACGCGATATGCATCTCATTACACGCCACTCCCCCTCATTAATGTAGTGATTATCCCTGGGATGTATATTCGATGCCAATACGAAAGTTTTAATGCGACCAAGTAAACGCTCTCCACTTGAAATGTATATTAAGCACGATATAAATACATATATTTAAACTAAATTACGTTTAAACCTGAGTGTAACCAGTAAGAACAACAAAGACATATATCAAACAATTACATATTTATAGCATACTTTTAAAGCGAATTCTATAGAGTTACCACATACATATATATAGCATACATATATGTGCATGAACTATATATGTATACCGATCGTCTGTCTCTGAGTGTCTGTAATTATAATTGTATTGAGTATGGCAATGCGCGCAGCACATCAAAACACTATTAAATATAGTCTAGTTCTTAAGTGATTTGCTGATGTTATTGAAAATTTAATAAACCGTATAATTAGAAAACGAAATGCCGTTGATTTTTAATATAGTCTGAGTAAAAATTGGGGGGACTAATAATATAATAAAAGAATACTAGAAAACCAGCTTGATTTTAAAAATATAAAATAAAATTAAACATATATATTGACACTACCCACCTATGTCGAAATTTACTAAAGTTAAATTCAAAATTTAATTCTGCATAATAACTGAGATAATAGTAATCAACATTGATGTAAAGATTATATTGTATAAAAAGGCATTTAGAAAATTTTATATTTCTTAATGTGTTATTGACATTTGGTATTTCTAAATGTTTTATTTTTTATTACTCTATTATATTTCATTGAAGCAGTTTGCTAATACTGATAGGACATCATAATCATACTTTATAGTTAGGTAAAATTACATAAGAGGCTTAGTAATCTCATTATCGCATTCACAGTCGAGCTTGTATTTTTCGCAAATACAATATTTTATTTTTTTTAATTCTCTTGCATTCTTTGTAATTTATATTTTTTTCTCATTAACCCTATCTTTTGCTTTTGCTTGTATGTTTGTTTATTCACAGTATTTAAACTAACTTTAATTTGTTCTATTTAATGTTGCATGTACATATTTAAAAAAAAAATGGCTAGATTTAGTTTTGCTTGCAAAGCATTTTGTGCTTTTGTTGCTGTTTTGTTATAATCTATTTTTGTTTTGCTTCACGTTCTCCAAGATCTCATAATCTATTTCTCAATATATTTTGTATATGTCTGTTATCTCATTATATATTATTGTAAGCTCGAGTTAGCATTGTGAGCTGAGGCTTTGTGTTTATTAGTTAAGTGTGTGTTTTATTCATTTTGGCTTTGGAAATCTATTCGCAATTCAAAAATTGTTTGTTGACTCTCATTGAAAGGTAGTTATTTAAAGTCGTTTCTTTCTAAGAAAATTATCGGCATTATAGTTGGCCAAAACTCTGCAAATGTTTTGAGAATTTCTGGCAGAGGAATCCTAATTTTATTACGATTTTGCGATTATTATAAAATAATATTTGGCCAAATCCGACTCAAAAAGATTATATATATTCAGACAATGTTTGCTAGGAGAAGAGAGAAGCTAACTAATTTGTAAATTATCATAATCGATCGTAATTGTAATTCAAATTCATTGGATTTCAAATTTTATTGCCTGTCTACGAAGAAGTCTAGATATGATAGAAATGATAGAAAATATACATAATATATACATATGTGTGTATTACCTGTCGACTGAGTCAATTCGCATGATTAATTTGAAACAGCATTTTAAACTTTCCATTTGAAACATATCCTTGCAATGTAGGCAACCATTCAGATTTAATTCAATCTTTAATTGTATCCCTGAAAAGAAGGCAACATTTTAAAGTCAACAGCAGCAGCAGTAAAAGTCGTGAGTTGAGGCAACAGTTGAGTTGAGGCACTAATTAGGCATTAAGTTGGCCAACAATTAGCACAGTCGAGACACTTGCAACAAGTCGACATTGCAACCCCAATTCCAAAGGCACCGTTACAATGTTGCACAGAGTTCTCAGCTCAGCTCAGTTCAGCTCAGACTGACAGTTGGCGAACTGTCAAAAGGCGAAACGTCAGAAGCGGACAACTGTCAGAATTGGCGCATGCGCTGAATCGATGGCCAACAGCTGATTGTGGCTTTTCGGTTAGGATAAAAAAGGACGACATGTTGTGTATGCGCCAAAAGGAAAAGCTCGCGATACGCTTACCACCAAAAAAAAAGCTCAGCAACTCGCTGAGTCGGAGTCGCGAGACAAGTTTGCGAGTCGAGTCGAGTGGAGAGCAGGCAAGTGACTCTCTGGTCTCTGGTCTACGTAGCGTTGTATTCCAGTGTGTGTTAAAACATTAAAAGCTAGGCTGGAAAAAGGACAACAGTTAAATAGAAGATACCAACACTATTGGTATCCAGCAGCGTCAGCGTTAGCGGTACGAAGCGTTACGGATACGGAGCTGCAAACTTCATTTGGCATAATTCCCCACACACACACACTCGGGAGAGAGTAAAAAGTCGATTTTTCACCAACATCAAGTTGTATATGTGCAAAGTTTCAATTGCTCGATATTAAATGCAATTGCACTTCACTAAAAAGTTCGATATACATAGTTGTTATACGGAGATAGATGTGCGCAGTGAAAAGAAAACCATATCAAGATGTGCTCGATGTGTGTGAATCAATTATAGATTGCAATTCTCTGTTGTGTTCACAAATCGCAATCGCAATCGCAAATCACAAATGGCAAATGGCAAACGGGAATCGCAATCGCAATGCTGAGCTCATCGCATAGAGCATAGAAAAGTTTTGTGCCCCCCAAACAGCAGCAAAAACTTTCAACATTCAACCACCCCTCAGCAGCAGCAGCAGCAGCTCCGCTTCGCCTTGTTTCCCTTACCCCCTCTCGAGACGTGTCGTGTAGCCAGGTCTCAGCACTGTGCACTCAACACTCTCAGGTCCAGCGCTGGCCTGTTGTTCGGTGTGATGTTATGTTTATGGTAATGAGCAAAGTGATAATGCGTGTGACTAAACGCCTCAAAGGCTGTTGAAGCGATGCGCACTTGCCGGGGGCGGAGGACAGCCGAAGCCAAAGCCTTAGCCTTAACCTTATCCTCAGCCAAAACCAGAAGCAGCGCCTGTGACCAATAAAAAACCAAAAGCAAAACATCCAAAGAGAGACAACGAAACAAAAAACGCATACGTCCAGTACAACGAGAGGCAGCAGCAAGGACGCTAAGGACGGCAGCAAAACGACAAGACCAACAACAGGAAGTACGACGACCAACATCAGGTCGACGAACAGGACGCGCACATGGCGAGCTGGAGCTGGAGCATCTTGTGCGCAACGCTGCTGGCCGGCCTCACTCTGCTCACGGGTAAGCCTAGAGATCTCTCCCTCTGATCAAGTATTGAACTCTGATAATCCCTTTACGATCTCATTCGTTAGTGACGCACACGGTGCGTATTACCAATCTACGGGTGCCGCACACCTACACACTCGAACGTGATAATGAGCCCGATCCTCTGGTGCTGGACTGCGAGTACGAAATGGCGCCGCGGGAGAAGGGCTTCGTCCTCAAGTGGCTCTTCAACAATCACTCCATCTATCAGTGGATACCCTCCGTAAAGGGTTTCGCTATGGTGAGTCATCGTCATCCGTGGCCCGTCGTTGTCTTCGACTTCGTCATCCTCTCAGCACCGTCATATTATTCATCGTCACCCCATTTAGACAAAAGTCAAGAGTAGTTGGCGGCAAAAAAAAAGAAGAAAACAAGCAACACACACAACACAAAAATTAATTAACATAAAATTCGCTTTCTTCTCTTCTTCTTCTTCTTCATTGTTGTTGGTGCTGCCTTGTCATTAACTCTGTAGGGCTTCATGAAAGCAAAGATAGACACCAAAATATTCACCATGGAGGGCAGTCCCGGTGTTATATCGATAAAGAATCCCGACTGGAACATGACGGGGGAATACACTTGTGCCGTGCAAACCTTTGAGTCCACGGATAAGCGAAGTGCCCGCTTACAAATAATCGGTATGTGTGTGGGAGGGTTCTACAATTTACATGCTATACCTATTGTTTTTTATGCCATACGAACATACACTCTACTCAATGGGGTATAGATCTTATTAGTTGCAAGTGTTTGATATCCTTAAATTGATCTTTTCTTTATAATATTGTTTATTATTTATACCAAGAAATGTACATAGTTTGGGCATCTTGTAAATGTCTTAGCTAATTTAAGGGAATTATATTACATATGCTCAACTTCAAAATTATTTTACGAATGGTTATTTTATAGTTCGTCTTAATGGTAATATAAAAACAAATTTAATCTATATTTTCGTAGAATGAAATCTATAAAGATTTTAGCTAGTAATAGATTTAATAAAGGGTTTTATCTGACAAGATGTTCAACTTATTCACTAAGTATAGTGATTATTTCTGTATACTATGAAATTCATATAATTTACTTCTAATACTAAATCAGGAAATATATAGTTGATAAAACAAATCTTAGTGTTCTGATAGAATATAAAGATTTTAAATATTTGATTTAAATTTGGTGTTAGCCAGAATGAAGTATCTTGTCAACTTGTATCTTTCTTTAGATGCATTTCTATAACTTTCCATTCCAACTCCAAGTATATAGTGTTGTTAAGAAATGTTAGCTAAAGACAAATCAATTTGATAAAACAATCTTATAATCGTCTTTAATTGAATACTCTCAAAAAGGTATTTAGAATTCTTTATTAGCTAGAACGAAGAACTAGAACTTAATACTTCCAGCATTCCTTAACTTATTTTTCTATAAGTTTCCATTTCAAACTACTTTATATAGTGCAGTTGAGTAGTCGGCTTTGCCGGACTTGGGTTTCCTCACCTGTTTATGGCGTGAAGTTGTTTGCATAGGTGTTGGGTGGGTGTGTTGCCATATGTGGAGGGGGTGTGAGTGGATGACTGATGTGTGTTTGTGTGTATGTGTATGTGTATATGCATGTGACTGTGTGTGTTTGTGGCACGTGCGACTCATATTTGCATGCGTGTCATGTGGCAGTCGCTGTGGTTATAAGCGACCAGCCAGCAGCCGCCTGTTTTTTTGTTTTTATTTGTGTTTTGTTTTTTGTGTCCTTTACTCTTTTTTTCTTTTTTTTTTTTTGTTTGGTGTTGTCGCTCGTTCTTTTTTATGTTATTTCGAAAGTTTTCTTTTTATATTTTGTTTAGTTTGACACTTGATTAATTCTCACGGATTTGTTGTTGTTTTTTCCCCTTTGCCCGCCTTCCCATTCCCATGGTCACATTTGATCCGCAAACAGTTCCTGAGTCGGATTTCATGCTGGAGGCACGCATGGGTGGCGAACAGACCGATGTGGACATCATGTGCGCCGTGCAAAATGTTTTCCCTCAACCAGTTCTATCTGTCATGTAAGTGAAACTCACTCGCATTCATATTAGATTTGTAATTGATGAGAAACCATTTAAAATACAGCTTCGATACACACATACTGGACTCGGTGCTCACGCAGTTGGATCAGAATCCGAGTGGTCTGTACAGCATGACAGTGCGAACGCGCATTCCTAGAGATCAACTCGAATCGCCCACACCGATAACATGTGCGTTTTTCCTGCTTGGCACAAACTATACCAAACGCAGGGAGACTATTTTCTATGGTAAGTAGAGGTAAGCTGGCAGCTGGCAGTTGGAACCACTTGAATGCCCCCTTAAATCATTCCATATAATTAATGTTCTATTCTTGTATTGCAGATAAAGCCACAAATATACAACGCAAATGGACAACAGTCGCCGTAGTTATGTCGATCGCATCTTTAGCTTTAAGCAGTTAGTTTGGTAGTGTTTTTTGTAGGCTATGTACGTATTTGTTTTTATGTTCGTATAGAATGTTTACAATTCTTTATTTCTCATTTTTAAATAGAATTTTTAACGATAAACGTAATTTTTTGCGGTATTTTTAAAAAAGCGCTTATTTTGTAAATGCATGTAAATGTAAGAGAAAACGATAACAAACAACACTTACACCCCCATAAATACAGACAGACAAACACTACTAAGTAACAAACAGACACTTAAACTAGACTCTTCAAACACACACACACATACACACACACACATACAACAAACATTCAAAACGAAGCTGAGAACAAACAAACAACAAGAAACTAAAACAAATTATTGTATTCATATATATTTACCACATAAATAAATATATATATATATAAATAGTTATATATGATGTATAGGTATAATTGAGTACAGAAACGCTAATAAAAAACGAAAACATTAAAAGTGCATTAAACGAATGTCTGCTCCACTTTTACTTTCCTCCCACATTAAGTATACGCCTGGGTAAACAACCAAGCATTAGTGCTCTTTAATTCGGAAAACGTCTAAATGTGGAATTGCTTTGAATTTGTATATGACGACAGTCTTATTTTTGGATTCATTCGATTAATTAGTTGTGTACATATTTTGTGCTAAAAATAGTGAAATGTGATTAATCTCAGATTGATGAGGAGCTTGAGAGCGAACACTTTTGCTTAATAAATATCGAAGGAAATATTTAATTTCGAAATGATGTAGAAAAGTGTTTGAAGTTTCTCAAATTCCTATAAGATTAAGAAGATTATCTGAAAAAAGTGATTTGAATTCTCAAATTTTTGAATTAGGTGTAAGAAGCAGTTAGTGCGATTTGATTTCCTCAAATTTATTGGCTGCAAAAAGAATTTAGTTATGCGCAATAAATAAATAACAGGTTCAGCTAAAATATAACATCTTTTAAATTACTAAAACTACGACATTACTTTCTTTCTTTACTGAATTACTCTGTATTAATAAATTGAATTATAATATTCATAATGTTTTCATCTCTTAAATATATAATATGAAGAGAATTCATTGTGGTTTATTCAAATTTATGAAGTCAACCATGTGGCGCCTTTAAATGCAACTCTGATTTAACGGTTTACGTTTTCGAGTGTGCAGCCCTGGTGCGCATGCACAGTGGAACACTTCCAGCGCGCCTTCCAGTGCGCCTATGAGTATGCAGTGAAAATGACAGTAGTGGCAGCAGCAGAGACATCGGCAGCAGCAGCAGCAGCAGCAGAGAAGAGAAATCAACATCGTTGTGAACTTATGTAGACAGCAAAAAGTTGACGCCATAGGCCAGACGAGAGACGAGAGACAAGAGCCAAGGTTTCTGCTCCCTTGGCCCATTGATTGGATAATTGAAATAATCTCGAATCACAGCAGCAGCAGCAGCAGAAGAATTATTAGCAGCAGCATATACAAAAGCAAACGTCGAAATAGTTCGGAATCGTTATCACACAAAAAAAAGCAAAGCAAGGCAAAAGAAAGCTGACCAGCATGTCCTAGTATTAGTTGACGAATAGCTTGAGCTTGTAGGTGGAAACGTGGGCAAATATTTTTGCAGAGCAGGAGAAATTCGAGTTGCAAAAGAAGCCGGAGCAGCAGGAGCAGCAAATGCGTCAGCATGGCGTCCGGAGACGACACCATTGACATGGACAGCTCCTCGACATCGCAGGCGAAACTGGCGGAACCGAATGGTAATGTTACTTCCTGATAAACTGATAAACAGATAAACGGATAATCGCAGATAAGCAGATAAACGACTGTGATACTTAATACTTAAATGGCAAAGAAAACAACATTTGAAGAACCTTGCAATTGGTCAAGCATTGGCATTTCCATTGTAAACTTTTCTAAACAGACGTAAAAAAAAAAAAAAAAATCAATGAATGGCAAATGGAAGTGGCCGTGGCGCATGTGTCTCACGGGTCGAACGAAAGCAGCAGGCAGCAGGCAGCAGTCAGAAGGCAGCGGGCAGCAGGCCACCCCCATTTGAGGCATTGACTGCCTGCTGACTGACTGATTGGTCGACTGAGTGATTGAGCGATTGAGCCAACTCGTTTACACTTGTTATTTATATTTTCGAGAGACTCGTTAAGCGAATGATAACAAAAGAAACTTTCAAACGGCCAACAACCTGTCAACTATTTATGGCTCTGCCCCCCCGTGAGTGTGAATGTGTGTGTGTGTGAGCATGTGTGAATGCCTTCATGTGCGTAAATGAATGTGAGTGTATGTGTACCTAACCCAAGTTCAAGCTCAAGCCCATGCTGAAGTGGTTCCCAGTTGGGTCATTGGCTATTCATGTGCCGCACTAACTCTAAATTATACATGAGCAACCAAAATTCGAATATACTATATAATATTTACGAGTGTACTCGCACTCACATATGAATCTACTCGCACTTAACACAATACTTAACTAATAATACACCTTGTAAAACCTTGTAGCCTCCTCCACCGACCATGTGGGTAACTCGTCACCCGACGTAAGTACATCCATTCCACCTATTTATATTACTCCATATACCATATATAGAATACACATCGAATCATTTTTCGTGTGCTTTATTCGCAGCTCGGCAATCGGCCGTTGCGGGAGCGACAGGTCAACAAGACGGACAAGGAGCGCAAGCTTGGACATCGACGTGTTGGCGAAGGTGGCGAGATTACCTACAAGAAGATACAGACATCGCAGATTATGGGCTCCATACAGCTGGGAATACAGCATACAGTAAATGTTATAATATATATATCTGAATAGTATTGAATTGAATCGTAATTCACAGGTCGGCAGCTTGGCATCGAAGCCCAAACGTGATCTACTTATGATGGACTTCTGGGAAATCGAGAGCATTACGTTTCCGCCAGAGGGTTCTAGCCTTACACCTGCCCACCATTATAGTGAATTCAGATATAAGATCTATGCACCCATCGCATTTCGTTATTTTCGTGATTTGTTTGGCATACAGCCAGATGATTTTATGGTAAATCAATTCTGATTATTATATCAAGTATTCCATTCTACAATCGCCTCTTTATGCACAGATGTCTATGTGTACTTCGCCTTTGCGCGAATTATCGAATCCTGGTGCTTCCGGCTCTATATTCTATTTGACGGACGACGATGAGTTCATTATCAAAACGGTGCAACACAAAGAGGGTGAATTTTTACAAAAACTACTGCCTGGGTAAGCAGCATTTTCCGCACAGTGGAACATCGCTAACACACACGCTGACACTTTGCAGTTACTATATGAATCTGAATCAAAATCCGCGCACTTTATTGCCGAAGTTCTTCGGTCTCTACTGCCTGCAGACGAGCAATGCCAAAAACATTCGATTGGTGGTCATGAACAATCTGCTGCCATCGGCGGTGCGAATGCATCTGAAGTACGATCTCAAGGGTTCGACGTTCAAGCGCAAGGCATCGAAAGCGGAGCGTGCCAAGAAATCGCCAACGTACAAGGATCTCGACTTTATGGAACAGCATCCCAATGGCATATTCCTCGAGGCGGAAACCTATTCGGCGCTCATCAAAACCATTCAGAGGGATTGCACAGTGCTCGAATCCTTTAAGATTATGGACTATTCGCTGCTGCTGGGCGTGCACAATTTGGATGTGGCACTCAAGGAGAAGCAGAGTGAGCACCGGAAGCCGATGAAAGCACCGCTGGCCGAGGACTCGGATGTGGATGAACCGCTCGAGGAGTCAGATGCCAGGGATCGAGACACAGCAACTGGCATTAGCAGAAACAAGTGAGTAGCAAAGTAGTTGATGTTGGACCCAACATAATGTGACGACTAATGTGGCATAGTGTGGCATACAGATCGGTGAATCGACAGCGACTCGTGGCGCACTCGACGGCCATGGAGAGCATTCAGGCGGAGAGCGAGCCCATCGACGACGAGGAGGATGTGCCGTGAGTAGCAAGTGCAAGTACTAGTCAGAGAATGTTTAAATTAATCGATTGCTCGACTAGACCTGGTGGCATTCCAGCGCGCAGCGAGAAGGGCGAGCGTCTGTTGCTCTACATTGGCATCATCGACATCCTTCAGTCGTACAGACTCAAGAAGAAGCTGGAGCACACATTCAAAAGCATCATACACGATGGCGTAAGTGCGCAATTAATGGATTATGCACTTTGTAATACTAACTATTCATTTGCAACTTGCAACTTTAGGAGACCGTCTCGGTGTGTCGACCCTCGTTCTATGCTCAAAGATTTCAGAACTTTATGGCCAAGACCGTATTCCGCAAGATACCATCGCGTAAGTCAGTCGCAGTCGCAGTCGCATTCGCAGTTGGGGCTAAGTACACTATATACTATATAAGCATTTTTGTGTGTGCAAGTTTGTTGGGCAAATTGCCAGTGGAATTCCAAACTCAATCTAAAAAGCAGCTCCTTAAACATGTTCACACATTTGCTGACCGACTTTCTCTAGTCGATTATTTTTGTTGCGTAGCCTTCACACTCTCTCTCTCACACACACACACACATACTATACATTAATTGAATATTAATAGTAAGACTTTGTATATGAGTATTGGTAATTGCCGCTAATTATGGTTTACTTATTCAGTTCAGTTTTGGGCAGCAGCAAAAATGCAATATAGTATGTACACACTTGCCCCCGCGAGCGCCATCTATCGGTAGTCGGCTAGTCTCAAAACTCTTTAAATCTCTTTTTGAAACTCAATTGTAATCAGTAATTGAATTTGTATTTTTACGAAAATCGAAAAAAAACGAAAAACAATATGCCGTTCTCTGCTTCTCTTCTTTATTGATTATTACGTTTAATGCATTACTCACTTGTACGCATAGTGGATCTCCCAGAGATCAAAGGAAATCACAGAAAATTTCGTACCTTGGTAACCAGTTATATAGGTAAAGCAACAAAACAAATAACAATCACCACTCTAATGCTCATTTCTTATTCATTTTTATTACGATTAACAACTTGTATTTACAGCCTTTATTTTTGATTAATTTTGATATTATTATTAAGTGTATTAAGTTTTAATTGATGTTTTTTCTGTTCCTGCACTTGGTTGTTCAATCAAACCGGATGCAAAGCATGTCTCTCGATCTCACGTTAGTGTTCACTTTTCAAATCTCTCTCTGCAAATCCTACCTCACACTCAAGAACTTTCGCTTGGCGTAATTGCTTCGATTGCTCTGTGCTTCACAATTTATTAATTTTAATTCCTAAAATTGTGTTGCATTAATCCTTGATGTTTGCCGTTGCAGCTCTAAAGCATTCGCCGTCGAAGAGAAAAAGTCTCTCAAAGGCCATACAACGCTCCATCGACAGCGAGAACGAGGCCATCCGACGTAAGTTGAGCATCCTCTAGAGGCTTCACAGCAGACTAATCCCCAACAAACAATTCCCTGCTATGCTTCTGCAGCTTCGCATTCCCACAGCAGCGGCAAAATCCATCAGCCAACGAAGACGCCAACCACAGAGCCCACGTCCGCGGGCACAAGCTCGGAAAGGGAACGCGAACGGGATCGGGATAGAGATCGGGATCGTGATCGCGATCGAGAGAGCGGACGTCATTCGAGTGCCACTAGTCAGAGCAATGTGCCACCGCCAGTGCGGCAACGTGCGTCAACCTCCGGATCGGCAGCTCCTCCAGCGGCGAGCAGCAACCTGAAGGCGCGTGTGCCGCCGCCAGTGCCACCACGAGGATCGCCGCGGCGCAAGGACACACAGGACAGTCGGGCACACTCGACCACGCCAGGTATAGCATATAGCACTTCAAACACAGACTTACCCGAGTCCAGCCACAACACGCTCCAGTTGCCCCGCAATGATGCAGTGCCGCATTTCGGGGAGCGACGGTCGCCCAGCAATGTGCAGGATTGGCTGGAGCTGCACGATCTTTTCATCGTTGCCGACAGTCCGACACATGTAACACCGACTCCTGCTCCTGCTGCAGTGCAGCGCAGCAGCTCGGTGCGACGTCGCGAGTCCGTGCAGTCCGCTTACTCGACGGCACGCTCGGAGAGCAGCCATCGCCGACAGCAGCCGCGTCTGCTGAGCCACGTGGACATCTTTCAGCGCCAGAATAGTTTCATAGCACGCAGCGAACGTTCCTCAGTGGGCAGTATAGTGCGCAGCTTTCCGCCGATTCGAGCCGAGAGCTATCGCACCGCTCGCACCACGCTCAGCGGTAGTCTGAGCACCCGGCAGTCGCCTCGACGTGCCCAGCAGCTGGAGAAGCTGCAGCGCAAGCAGCAGAAGCGCAATCGCTATCTGCACTGTGCGGATCTGGCACTGGGCGACGATGCCGCCTGCGACAATCAAGAGGACAATCTGCTGCAATCGGTCAGCGCTTTCCTTGAGGTGAAGCGCGAACTGGAAAGTCCTTACACCCGCAAGCGACCTTTGCCCACCTTAGAATTGCCACCAGAGGAGGGGTTAACGCTTGAGCAGCAGCTGCCACAGTTGGTGGCGCCACAGCGGCCACGACGTGGCAAGCGACGTGCTCCCAAGGCAGCACCTTCCACAATACCCGAGAGTACGGACACTCAATCGAATGGTGCCACACAGCGTGATTCGTTTGACTTGCGACGCAACAGTTGTGTGTAGAGTGTAGACTTGCAACATGCTTTCATCTCGCTTGCCTTTTGCCCCATTGTTCCCTCTTGAGCTTTGTCCTTTAAATATCACATTGTAATTGTAATCGTATTTTGTGTTCTCATGTATTGCTAGGCACAACTCCATCATGCAGTTCAACACCTCCCCCTGCCTTTGACGACATCTCCGAGGACAGTTCGAACAAGAACAGCACATCGTCGATGGGTCGCAGGTCGCATCATCATCATCACCATCAGCAACAGCAGCAGCAGCAGTCGAGTCAGTCCAGTCATTACTATCAGCAACAGCCACAGTATTTGGATCGTAAAATGAACATTGGTCCCGCCTATCGAGGCTCCTACAAGGAGGATATCGTTAGGTACACTCATCTCCCTTATATACTCTCAATCTTTGATCTCCATCTCATTGACTTCTTTTCCTTACAGCGTTTCGGAGGTGCATTTGGACACGTTTCTGGCGGTGGACACATCGTCGAGCAGTCACTATGGGTCACGTGGTGGCCTGGCCTGGACGCCACCGGCATCAGGTGAGGGCTCGACACCCACTTGGACAGAGGGCACACCCAGTTTTACGGACTCCAGTTCGAGTGGTGATCTCGGTAATTGGCACTTTCAATTCCATATGTTTGTGTATATTTTTTGCGATCGCCTTTTATATTAACCGTATCTGTTGTTTATCTGTTTTGTATCCGTATCTGTTATCTGTATTTGTTATCTGTATCTGTGTATGTTGTATATTCATTCACGCTTACTATCGTAGACAACTTCTCGCCCATAAACTCATCTAAAATCGATCGACACAAGCCGACGGTGGAAGATGCCATCAACTCTCTGTCCTCGGGAATGGTAAATATCAGTGCTGGTGTGGGCAAACTCTAGATAGAATAAACTTAGTATATGGTAGTTGATTCACACACACACACGCAGACTCCACCACAACATACACACACTACCACCACCACCACAGACCACTACAGTCTACTCCCGATATGAGCGACAGTTTCACACGCATCCTCCAACAATCGAATCTGAACTCAAATCATTTTCTTTGCCTTCTCAACTCAACTCACCTTTGCTTTTCCCACAACGTGCTGAGATACACGCATTAATCTCTAACTACATATATTGCATTTTTATAGATCAACTAACATAGCATGCGCTGATGGATGAATTGATAACACATAAGACACAACAAGAACAACAACATCAACCAGAACAACAACAACAACAACAACTACTTCTTATATACATGGTGCGAATAGATATTGTATTGATCGGAATGAAGTTGTGTATTCGAGTGCACTTGTATAGCTAGGATATAATCAAAAGTAACGCGCCCTATTTTCCCCCTTCCTCGTAGAACTCCAAGTACCACAGTTTTACAGACACATCCACGACTCGTTAACGAAATATCGACTATAGAGACGCATATACTATATAGTACACTGGATACCAGCAAACAGATATCGTTCAACACGTATACAAAAGAAACATATAAAATACGAATACGATACAATAAATTTATCTATTTGCAACAATAATTATAATTGATATTATACAACAAGCAAACAAAATATATATATATATATATATATATATACAGAGCAAAACTTAAGATCAAATAAGACGCAAACGTTATCAACATGCAAACAAAACAATACTATATACCACATACCTATAAAGAAATACCAGTTCCCGTTCCTTTTGCCCCGCGTATAATATATTGTGTATGTAATAAAGGTTCGTTCGGCGTTCAAAACTCGAAAAATTATTGACAAAATGAATGTATGCATAATTATTATATATATATATAAATATATATACATACATACATCTATATATATTGAAAATTATACAAAAATACATTTAATATTAAATAAAATGTTTTTGCGATACTTTCGATCTCCGACGATATATCCACATACGTATTATGTACTTATGTATAATCAGCAATCGCGATATTACAATATTGTTGTAACATATTTAAATTTATAGGATTGAAAACCAAAAAGCAAACAAAACATAAGCAAACGCAAAATTCTATGCATATTACTTCATTTGTATTTATTAAATGTAATTGTAAACATCTTTTAGGTTTAAATGACGCGCACTTTACAGACAAGAACATAGTTTAAACAAAACGGACAGACAGACGGGTCATTAGACCCACGGACTTTTACTCCAAACCGATTACGAATACGAATAAATTGATTGTTTATTAATTAGTTGAATGTTATTTAACTTATATGCATTATTCTAAAGATTACTGAAATCCAATTGTAATTAAATACAATAAATTAAATTGCAAGGTTGAATTTCCGGCTCTGCTCCTTCATTTAAAAACACCATTTTCGCTATAATTTATAACATACTTAGGGGGATACAAGGAACACCAAGAACTTAACTCAAGGTGGCACATTGGTTTACAATATTCATAAGTTAGTATAACTTTTGCAGATCCTTCAGCGATTGATTCAGAAACTGATTGGTCCAGTCATTCTCAGGATTATCCAGATGATTATCGAAATCAATAACATCACGCATTGCTCCACGCTTCAGGAGCAGTGACACGCCTTCCAGAGTCTGTGACGATTGCCTTAGCCAATGCTTGGCCTTTGACCAGCGACTCGAATCATTCGAGTAACTGTAAACCTGCAGCGCAGATCGATTGTGCTCCAATGTGACTAGCTTATTGTCGACTATCGCAAAGCATGCGTTCTTGAAATTCTCCTGTATTTTGTCCGCAATCTTGGCAGCAGGCGCCTTTTCAATTTGATTGTCGTAAAAGTTCTCTGGAGCCGCATAGTAGCCGGCAATCACCAGTCCCTCATTGTCGGCATACGAGTCAATCTGCAATTGCACCAGTTTTATTAAAATAACCCCAATTGTTGTCTTCCGGCTTAATACAGACCTGCATTAGAGCTATTTCAGCCATTGGTGTGACCTGCAGGCATTGATGAAAAAGTGGAATAGCATCAATGATTTGCACAACTGAACCTTTGGACTTTTTCTCGGCCAGCAGTAGGCCATTTACGGCTTGATGTGGATATTTGGCCGCATGGAATATGATTTTAGTATATGCGGTCTCGGAAAACTCATATTCACTCATTGCAACAGATTATTTTGTAAATTTTTCTTGCCGAAAAGCTGACCTGTAACTTTGTACAATCAATTAACTATCAGTGTGCTAGAGGTGAAGAAACAACGATAGTTTTATCGATAAGCGTATGTAAGTGCCAAATACTTTTTAGTATAAATATACTGAAAATAATCAGATGCTTATTCAATGATTCTCAAACTGTGGATTATCTTCAATATCATTTTGCAACAGAACTTTTTTTAAAAGTGGTTTTCAATTGAAATGCATTTTGAATAATAAATTGCTATTAATTCTATGTAGTTTTAAATTGAATCATTCTAGTGATGTATTTGTGACTTTTTATTGTTGTTAGAAATACGAATTTCATCATGCCACGACTGAATAAAAACACTTCCTATAATTTGCTTACACATCCTATAGTGAATTTATAGATTTTATTCCAAAATAACTTTCGATGGTGTTATTGAAAACATAACAAAAATATGTATAACATTTTTATTCTTAACTGTCCGTCTGCGTCCCGACCTTGTTTGTTGTTGTTATGTATATAGTATTTCTTTCGCAGTGTGTTTTCACGTTTATAATATTGTAACTAAAATATACGTATATATATGTATATATTAATGTATGTATATATGTTTGTTTGTATGCAGTACATGACCCAACTAATTCCACTCCTCGAAATACATCTTCTACTACTGGTTGTCATTCAGTATTGCCTTGATATCGTCAGCATCCAGAGTCTCATATTTTAACAGGGCCTCAGCCAGTGCTTTGTGTTCCTTTGTATGCTTCTTCAGGATCGCCTTCGCTCGCTCATAACTGTCGCTTAAAATGCGCTTGATCTCAGTATCGACAGCCTCCACAGTGTTAGGTCCTAGTGTTTCTCCGCTCCCCAGACCCTTGGCAGACTCAATGGTTCGCAGACCGACTTTTTCTGACATGCCCCAATCCTTTACCATGTGTGTGGCAATTGCCGTAGCTTGCTTCAAATCACTGCTCGCTCCCGACGTGATCTTTTCGGTTCCAAAGATGATCTCCTCTGCAGCACGGCCGCCCATCATTGTGTCCATCATGGCGAGCAGCTGTGCCTTTGTGACATGGTAGCGTTCCTTTTCGGGGATGTAAGCTGTGTGGCCGAGAGAAGGACCACGCGGCATAATTGTTACCTTATGCAGGGGGTGCGATTCCTTGGTGTAATAGGCGACAATCGCATGGCCACCCTCATGGTATGCTGTAATTGTGTTTGCTTCCTCGTCGGGCAGACGCGCCTTACGCTCTGGACCCATAAGTACTTTGTCGCGAGCGGTCTCCAAGTGCTTCATGTTCACAGTCTCAGCTCCATCAATGGCCGCTCTACAAAGAGAATATAATTAAATATAAGTGATCACAGCCTAATACACATTTCTCCCACCTTAACGCTGCCTGATTTATCATGTTCTCCAAATCTGCGCCAGTAAATCCTGAGGTGCCACGCGCTAACATGTCCAGGTCCACGTCATCATGCAGAATCTTTTCCAAATACAACGAAAGAATTTCCTTGCGCCCTGTAAAGTCTGGCGTCGAGACCATGACTTCCACGTCAAAGCGACCTGGACGCAGCAATGCCTGATCCAAATCGTCGCGACGATTCGTTGCACCTAAGACAATGACGCCAGCGTTCTGATGGAAACCATCCATCTCGGAGAGCAATTGATTTATGGTCTGATTCGCATACGGATGCAGAACGGAATTTGTGCGCTTTGCGCCAACCGAATCAATTTCATCAATGAATATCACGCAGGGAGCGCGGGCTTTAGCTGCCTCTGTAAACATCAACAAAATAATTAGTTAGATCATGGAGTATATTAACATATATTGTGTGCACTTACTGAACAAATCTCGCACACGTCTGGCGCCCTGGCCAACGAGAACTTCGTCAAACTCGGGTCCAGCGGCATGGAAGAATGGAACGTTTGCTTCGCCAGCGACAGCACGTGCAAGCAAAGTTTTTCCCGTGCCGGGCGGGCCCACAAGAAGAACACCTTTGGGCAGCTTCCCACCCAAATTGGAAAATTTGTCGGGATTCTTAAGGAACTCGACAACCTCTTTCAGCTCCTGTTTTGCTTCATCGCAACCCTTGACATCATCGAATGTGACGTGTATTTCCTCAGGATCCACCTCGACCTGGTTCCCTAGTTGTATACTGCTGAATAAGATGGTGTAAGTGATGTTCGAGGTGGTGAAATAGGCTTGAAAACTTACCGAAACACCGATCCATTCGATGAGGTGAAGAAGCTCAAGAAGATCCCAATGAAGACAACGATAACTATTAAAGTCTGGAAAAGCTGTGTGATAATTACTGAGCATTATTTGAAACACTAAGGAGCAGAACAGGCGACACTGGGATAGTATAAACAGGGGAGATTTAAATGTCATCGAACAAGATAGGGAGCAACGTGGAAGGTTAAGGATCACATTAGATAGGAGTATTAAAACATTTAAACAAACTCCTTTGGGAAAAAGCTTTGGAAAGAAGGGCTTGAACTTACCTTAAGATATTTCATTGTTTTGCCTGATTTCTGCGAGTCCTCGGCATTCGATGCTGCCAAGTAACCTTCAGCAAATGCAATTTTGATGTTTTCCTGCAAATCAAATGAAATCAGAGAGTAAGGGAGTTTGTAATGTAATTATTATTCTAAAGAGCCTACCGCATTTTGAACGCTGCCACTTTCGCCGGATTTGGCAATGAGTCTCTTTAGGTTATCGGCTTGAATTTGGAATTCTCCATCTGGCTTTTGTGGCGTGCCTTGAAACGCTGATTTAAGTCTGGTTGACATCGTCGGATTGCGTTTCTGTTCCGCCTCAATGGAACGATCCGTTTTGAAGCCGCGCAACTGTTTACTGTATAAGAAATGTTATATTCAATTAAAATTCTATTATAATTAAGGTGCACTTACATTTGATAGCTAGAATATAGTGGTGTCAGCAGGCCTCTCATCACAGTTGGATATAAATTGCTGTAAGTTTAAAGTAATAATCAATACTAAATCAAAAAAATATTGCATCGATGATCAACTCACCTACTGTTGGCTTGTGGTGCATTCAGAGCCAATTCAAACTTATAATTTTGCCTTTTGTTACGACCGATTTGTGCCGCTGGTTCTTCGAGTGTGACGTGTATATCATTCATTCCCGACAACAGCGACGTCACCTTGGCCATTGTCTCGCTGACCAGCTGTTTGTCAAAGATGCCATTCATCCGAGCGGCCCTCTCAACAATTGTTTGCAGGCTGGCACCCGACTTTACGATCAGGTTCTTAAAGTCCAGCACGAGGTCATGTCTCTTCCCCTGTCCAGGGCTGCCGTTGCTGCTGCTGACGCTGCTGGATGACTTCGATTTGTCGACAAAGAAGCGTGGTACACTGGCATTACCCTGCAGTTTTGTGCGCTTCACTGTGTAATAGTGGGGTTTTCGACTAAAATTACCCAGATATAGGTAGGGCTGACATTGAATGAGAACCAAAAGTCAGTGATGCTTGTTGGTTGTGAGATAGCAAGTGAAATCAAAACCAATCAATAGATAAACGTATCGTAGTTGGCCTGCACTTACCACAGAGTGTGTGTTGGCAGAAAACATTCTCGAGTTATACAAAAATTTTTATTTAATTACAATAACAGGCTCAGATCGGAGCGAGCGGACGACAAAAACTTTTGACAGGCTAAAATGTCATAATCTAGTCGCGTCCGTGTTGCATCCCTGAACTTGTGTGGTAACCCTCGTTCAGTGGCAAACGCGCCTAATGTGTGAATTTGAGTTACAGTGGATTTTTAATTTTTGCAATTTCCAGCGTTTTGACCATTAAACTCATTCTATAAATGCTCTATTTTCGTTATTGGTGCACTTACTGTTTGCTTTTTGATACGCTTTTTTTTTAATAAAAAGTTTTAAAAATTAGCATACGGTCACATTGCGAACAGCTGTAAAAATTTAAGATACTTCATTTTAAAATTTAAATTGATTTGACCAAAATCACAAAATATTGTCAAATAAAGCGAGTGTGACAAAAATTTATTTTTATGGGCTGGCATTTGGATAAATTATTCATTTCATCCAATCATAATTCGCAACCATTATATGGGCTGTTGCACAACCGTTGGGAACGGTGTTCATAAAACTGTACAGTTTTGTGTTGCACTTGTTTAATAAAAGAAAACAATTTTAATTGAATAATCACTAAGTGGTTAATAGCGGTTAGTAGCTTCTTCAAGAATAAAACGAATCGAAGACAATAATATAATTGTAAGTATGGAATCATTGATTTATTCATTAGAACAAGTTTTAAGATATAGGGTGTCTCATAGAAAAAAATAATTTTTTTTTTATTGTTTAACAAGTATTTAGTGTTTTTTGTAACACATCCGCACAATTTTCAATATTGATTTGATTTCGTATTTTTTTTTTATATACATTTTTTAACCTTTGAAAGGTATATTTTAAAAATTGAAATGGGCTTGAGCATAGATTTAAAAATACTAATTACACCACTGAGTGGGATGGTATATTTTAGTATCTCTTTAAAATAGAATCTTTTGCAACCAAGTCGCAGTCACACTTTTCAACAACATTCGACGATCAGTCCAGTTTGAACTTCAACAGGTGTTAAAACGATTTCGTTCCGAGAGAAGCGGGAATTCTGCCGCATACGAGATATATCGGTAACGGCTTCGTTTATCTTATTTATCAGATAAAATACAAGCTATCTTGCATACTTCAGTTTTTTAAAAACGTGACAAATTAAAAATTTCATTAAAAATACCTAGCAAATATTGCGTATACAAAATATAAATATATGCACATACGCATGTGCAGTGGAAGATAAAACCTTCAGCTTAAGTTTGTGTTTGTTTTCGTTTTGTGTTTATTTTAGCGATCAAATTGAAATTTGGATTACTTCGCATCATTCGAGAGCATCGCATTTTACGCAGTCTACAAAAAACGCACGGTAAGTGTTTTGTTTAATTGTTCCAATGAAGATGCAGAGATGGGGCAAGTGCAGTTTTCTGGCTCAAACCAGACATTGAATTTGAATGGAAATTTGAGGGATGGGATTTCGTCATTTACAAGTAAACGCAAAATGAAAGAGTGTGACAGCAACAGGCTGCGCGCGGTCAGAGATCATGCAGCTAGTGTGTGTTCACTCTACCGCACGTGCTTTCCAAGCCACTGTCGCATATACTAGATGGGCAAGTGTGTGTGTGTGAATGAATATGTATGCGTATAGTGGCTTGTCGTCTACCTACCTGTGGCTTCATTACCTGCCCGCGGCTACCTTTGCTGTGCCATATCTAAGCCAACAGCTGCAATGTATTTGTGAGAGCGTCTGTCTGTATGTGTGTATACATACACACACTCGCACTCCAACTCGTATATTGGGTGACATATAAAATTTTCAACTTATGTTGGCATTATCTAAACTTTTTGCTGTGGCTGGCTGGCCCAGTTCTCTCCTGCAATTTCACAGCTTTATCAGCATACAGACCAGTCCAAGCATAAACTTTGCAGACATCTGACTCTCTTACACTTATGTACATACTCCTGCATTTACGGTATACACACACACACACACTCACAGCTTGAGGCCATCAAGGTGTATACAGTTGCTGCAGCGAGCTGCAAAAACTGCTGCATTCGCATTTCGGCTCTATCTCCGATCTCCAAGACACTCGAGATATCTGCATATATATGTGCGCGAGGTCTGAGCAGACATCTAGAAAAACAAACAGTTGTAGTCTGCGTAAAAGAAAAACGCGCTTTATTTTCACAATTTCAAAAATGCCGAGCGGCAGCTGAAAAGAAATCTATCGTCGACTCCACGACAAAATCATACTCTTATAATTTTAGAGTTCTACTCAATGATATACAACAAATACGAAGAAAATGAATTTCTTTATGATTCAGATGACACATCCTTGAATTCAGAATATGAACGGTGAAAACAGATTCGTGCTTTAATGCAATATAGTAATAATGTTGACTCAGCACGATAAGTCGCGTCTTTATAGACAGCTTTTGTCTGCTTCATGTCAAAGCTGTTTTACCCGCTGCAAGGGTATTGTAAAGGTAGATAAGATTACACCTGTGAATGCGCTAGTATTAGTACTCTGTGTCTGTGTGAGTGGCTCTCTGTTGTAAGTATTTGCTCTTTCCTTTAAAACGCGACTCTCGCTCTGCTCTTTGGGCAAGGGGTTCGTAACCGATGAGCATCGAATTGACGATACTCTGCGGGTTGCGGTAGAAAGAGAGGGGAAGCAAAACCGGTAATGCATTCGAAAAGAAGTCACCTTCATATATTTCTACTCACTTACATGCTCGCATTGTGTACGAAACTCGAGAGAGGCATTTGCCAAGACGTTTCGTACATTCGTAACGCCCGACAAACCTGAACCCGATTCAATATAGACTTTAGCATTTCGCTGACATTCACCAGAAAAGCGACAAAACTGCAGCTGGCTAGCAGAATAATTAATGGATTCGTCTGATGTTCGTGCAGTTTTTCTTTTCGAAATACTTCACATTTTAGATCTTGGTTGTAATCGTACAAAATAATGCCTACTTTAATAATAGCGCTTCCTGGCAGCAAAAAGAGCGACATCGCCATCGGCATCGAAAACAAATTCGAAAATATATGTACATAAATAATTCAAAACAAGTTTTGAACAGTTTTTTAATGCGGCATTTGTATTTATTGGAATTTCATACTCGCGGTTAGAATTTTTATCAATTTCATAGCTGAGTGAAGTATAACAAAGACCATCAATACACCACATAATCGTACATGCTCGTAAAGTAATGCCCCATCAAGAGATATGAATTTATGGACCTCAACATGAGTGTGCGTGTGTGTGTAAGAGTGTGTGTGTATGTTGTATGGACAGTTTCGAGGTGCGACATGATTACGATAGTCAGACAGAAAATAGGTGTGTTGCAATGCAATGAAAACTCACGAATACAAGCTGAAATCACTGTATGCAAATTGATTCGCATACAAGTCAATTAATCCGGACAGAAAGTCCTCGCCAAACCAGCGACAACCCAGTTTTGAAATCAAAATTATGATTGCAACTTTGTTAGCTAGTTTTAATGAGCTTACGATCATTTGAAAAGTTCATCAAGGAATGGCGAGAATGGGAGACCTTTCCATCATGGCACTGTCGCCAGGTCTTTTGGTGACATTATCTAATCTGGGCATGTTGCCATAAGCCGGCCCACAGATAAAAGACGGCGCAAACATAAGCGAGTCGAGTACATACAGTAAAAATAGAGTAAACCCACTGCGACTGTGACTCCGTCTCGGACTTCGACATCGACTGCGACTCCGATTCCGAGTATCGTTTCGTGTGCCGAGCTAATGAGGTCAAAGCGCTCGGGTCTGGTCGAGACTGCGACTGCGACTGCGACTCCAACACGAGACCTCTGGTCCACACGATTACAGCGGTAATTGACTAGATGCCTATGCTGTACTTGTGTCAACAGCTCTGCGCGTTGAGAGTTGTTAACAACAAACATTATGGCAGGCCAAGACGAAGTCCAACTCGAGACAAAGTGAAGCTTGTTGAACTCCACATTTGGGGAGGAGGAACAGGAGGAGGAGGTGGGTAAATTATGAACACTGTGCTTAAACTTTATGAGCAGCTTAACGAATTCGTCAAAGTGCCAGACAAACATTTGGCAAAACTAAATGTTGTTCAACGAGCTGCCAGCAATAACAACAAAAACAATAGCAACAGCAACAGCAATAACAACAGCAATTACAATAACTACATATAGTACTATGTGTATACAACAGCAACTGGCGCACTTTGTGTGTAGGCAAACTCGGTTAGTTGCTAGTTGTTTTCGCATTCACAAAACAGCAACAGCAACTTTAAGTGTCGGCACATGCGGCGTATGCGTAATGACAAGGCGTACACATACCCTGCACAGCCTGGCACCAATCACTAGGTAGCATCTCCCCAGTTGTGATTAAGTTAATGTACTCGAGAGAGTGAGAGAGAGCTTCTTACGAAAACAGATCACGCCTATTAAGCGTTGATTGAGAATTTAAAACATCTTGCAACTGGGTTTCATGAATGGGAATGATCTTAAGTATTTTGGTTGATAATAAAAACTGAGAAATGCATAATTCAGCAACATGTACAGGGTGTTCATAAAGTTGAGCAGCTTCGTTCGCAGCGCACTCATTTGTTTATTGTCGCTATTGCCTAGTTAGCGAATCGGCGCATGACTGTCATGCCAAAATAGCGATTCTTAAAATAACTAAGTACGTACGTACATATTCTGAGTGATTTTGAAGTGTTTCTTATGGCAAATGATGTCATATTAAAAATTTACTCGCACTCGTTTTGTAAGCCTCTCAAAACAGGAGCAGCGCAGAGAGTTTAAAAGCGCGTTTCGAGTGAGTTAAAGTCGAATGCACTTTTCTTCAATGCTCTACTCGATGCTTGCGTATTGCTTTTGTTTATTTTTGGTCTATGTCGTATACGTAATTTTTTCGATTTACGTTTGTTAAATGAGCCGTGAAATTTCATAGCCGCAATACGCAACTACGTATGTTGCTGTGACATTTACCTTAACCCTGGGCTTATTCAATCAAGCTTGACTGTGCGAACGACCAACAGAGCGACGAATAAACAGACAGACGGACAGACAGACAGACTGAGCGTGATCATTAATCACTTTCTGCAACAGACGAGTTCTTAGAGCCGCCAAACGCTGTCAGATGGTCGACACTTGGACTTGGCGCTAAATTAAAACACCATTCTCCAGCTCGTTGGCTTCAATCTGATCAAGGCAAGTGACAAACAAGAATTCATATTGCATGCCCCAAGCATGACGTAGCTCTCCAAGTGTGTGAGTGTGTGTGTGGCAAGGTATTCGATTTGCCATGCCCATAAGCGAGCGAGTGCAGCACAAATTGAATTTCAATTGCAACGACTTCTCAACTTTCACTGGGCAAATAGCTTAGGTTTAGCCTAAGCCATGAATTCCGGAAACCACTTGATAGTGAGTTGAATACAATCGAGAGCTTCAAGGGCTTCTAACAGTGAATACTTGGTTTGGTTTTGATAACCTATTCACGAATCATTATGAATACACTTTGAAGGTGTTACAGTTTTCTTTCTAACAGTTCTAATTGTATCGAGCTGAAATGTGGGAGGTCTAGCGAAGTGTTTCAGAGCAACTGTGTTAAAGCTTTCTCAGCAAAGATCATGACAAATGGGCGAACAAATAGTAGATTTCGATTTAGTTTCGTGGCTGGCCCCACATGCAAACATAAATAACGTATTAAGCCAATGACAAGCTCTTGGCTGAAATGCTCTTATGACCATAACAGAGGCGGCAGTCAATCGGCTTGGCTCTGATTTCGATGTGTGTGTGGAAGGCTAATGAAATGAAGTGAATTTGATTTGCGTCAGACGCGCCGAGTTGCCTCCAGCAACAGTCAGACAGCAACAGCAACAGCAACAGCATCAGCATCAGCTCCGACTTTGGGCCAACAAATGACTCAGAGTGGGAGGAGTGAGCTACGTTACTATATGTTATGTTATGTGCACCGCTACGCGTCTGTCCGTCTGTCGATTTGTCCAATTTGGGAACCGGCAACAGCTACGTGCGGCTTTGCTTGGTGCCAGGAATGTGGACGTGGCCAACAGCAGTCGACTGTGTTTGGGCCTGGTTCTGACGGCGTTGCCGTTGAATGTGGCTCTCAGACTGTGGCACGCCTGCGCTGGCAGCTCAAAAAGACAGACATTTGAGATTCCATTTCTGCAGTTAATTAATTCAGAGATCGTCGAATTGCAGTCGCGCGGCATTCAACTTCACACAGCATGCCAATGCAAATATGGCAACGAAACCAAAATCCAAAGCGACAATCGAAGGGCAGGGTCCACGCCTCATTGCAGCAAAAGAGAAATGTAAATGCAAATGTTAAACAAAAGACTTCGACTTGCTTAATAATAACAGCAATTTGACAGGGAAATAATATTATAAATACGATAAATACTATACACAGACGTCAATAAATTTTCGAGTGCAACGTGTGAGCATTAGCACGTTGACAGTTTCATGAACTCCACCTTAAGCCCCCGGGCCGTGCAATCTGCAATCTTAAGGGAGACCTACGTGCTGACAGGCCACTCAAAGTGTTGAATGATATACCTTTCAGCAGTGGCAATAATAAGCCCGCCGACGAAGTCGTCGTCGAAACAAAGGCAGCATTGCCTTGCAAACTGTTTCAAACTGGAATTCAGGTCCAAAGCTCAGCTGGAAAATCTCGCACATTGTTGTGGAAAAGTTTCGAACAAGCAATGACAACTGTTTTGAATATGCATGCCTCGCTCAACTCCTAGTCAATATATCATCTGTTACTACTGTCGTTTGGGAGTGGCAAGACACTTCTTCAAGTGCACACTAATGAAGCCGGTTTTAGCCAGCACTTAATTTATGCCTTGTTTCCTGGAAAGAATCAATGTCTATATACACTTATGCATATATGCATATGGCTATAATTAAAACAAAGCCCAATCAATTCGACTTGCTTTATATGGCAATCGCAATTCGATTCGATATCGAAGGAGGCGCCCATAAATTCTGCTTTTATCGCTCCCAAAATTGACGAAATCACTTAAAGATACTTTAATAAGTACTACCAAAAATAATTAAGTATCGAACCTGAACTGACCACTAAGTACAAAATGTGGAAGGTGAAGGAGAAAGAAAAAACCTGTTGGCTCCTTTCACGACGGACCGATAACAGAGGCATCTTTATCAACAGAATTCACTGGGCAATCATAGTTGTAAGCTCGATTAATCACATGTGATGTGGTGTCGTCAACCATCATCAGCCATCTATGTCGACTCCACTCTGCTAGGGATCATTCAACGATAAGCAAAGCCCCCTACATTTTGTTGACAGCTGCCAGACTCAGTCTTATAAACAAATGCTGAAGTGTCAGCAAAAAACAATGGCGAATCCAGATACAAACAAAGACCTTATATTCGCGTAGTACCTACAATTTCATCAGCTAGGTGGAAACGCAACAAATTCCAATGCATATTATTTATTTCGCAATTCTGAAAATATTCCAGAAATAAATGAAAACACGAGTATGACGTGAGTTTCAGCAATTCAAATCGATTTGAATAATTCATTGCACTTATTTAAGGCACACTTTTGAACTACAATTGCAATAAAAGAATTTCCCTGCTTTTGTTTTGCAAATAAACATTCCCTGGACTGCGTACTTTTGGAATAGATTTATTATAGTATTTTGATTACCAACTTGTGTGCTACACAATTATTAAATCATTTTATTCATTAGCTCTGCTTAGCACATTCACATCTTTGCACAAGGCTCGAATGTTGTTTCACAGAAAACCCATTTCGATATAGACTCTTTTTTATGGCACTTTTTTTTAAATTCAGCACATGACTGCTAACCATCAACATGATTATCGTGATTATCAACGTCATGATGAGCTCACAAATACAAATACTACTACGAGAATGTCTCCATAGTTTTGTGTGGCCAAAAAGCAAATAAGCTTGGCTTGAACAATGACTGATATGCCTTTTTTGGGTAGTTTCTTCATCGTTGCAAAGTAAATTGAAATTGTTTTTACCAAGAATTTCAAAACTCAAGAATATCATCTGTCTGGGGCTTGGCTTCAGCTTTGAGCTTCGGGCTCTGTAACTTTGTTGTTGTTGTTGTTGTTTTCGCTTTGGCAACTTGGGCAGCTGGTCGAGAGTTGACTTCGGCTTCAGCTTCAGCTTCGACTTTGGCTACTGCGGCGGTCACTGTTGACGCTTCGAAGTCGCAATTTCCAGCCAAAAACCAGTCTGGCCATCTCTTTAAGCCGCTTTCTTGTTGTTGTTCAAGTCTCACAGCAGTTTCCCCCTTTTTTCGTTGTGTGTTTGCCAGTCTATCTCCCTCTCTCTTTATTTTTTTCGCTCTCTGTCTTTTGTGTGTGGTCAAATGTCGGCATTTTTTATGTGCACGCCTTGAGCAATTTTTCCATTGTACACCACAAAAAAAAACGGAGTCTTTTGCAGTGTTACGCTCCTGCAACTAAAACGTTAACGTTGCAGAAATTATGACTTAAAGTCGAACTAACATATGTATGTATAATGTATATAGTGGAGTATACAATGTCATTTGTGGCAGATGTGCAGTTGCTTTGCATTTGCAACTTGACTTACATATGTTTTGGTGGCAATGAGAGTGACGAGCGGCTTAGTATCCGATTATAAAATATATCACGCTGTCTGGGGCTGCTAATGAACTGTCAATAAACGAGATTAAGTCGTGATCAAGGTGCGGTGAAAACCTGAACTCAACTCGACAGATATCTAAACGCGTAGAAGCTGCTGTGCTGTTGTTTGTTCACTCTCGCTCTCCTTCTCTCATTTGATATTCGCTCGATTGCATCCCTGAGATACTTTAGTATCTTGCAGATGTGCGGAAACACTTCCGTTGCAGTTTTTCAATCATCGCCCAAAAGGAACACGGGTGGCCAAATGGTTTATCTACCTGCTTTTGATACGATTCAACAGAAAGCAACAGCATGCTGAAAGGTGACTCGTTTCTCATTTCACTTCCTGTTTTAAATCGAATACTTACGTCGACCTGGCTATTTTTAACGACACAGCTCAATCGAGACACAACAGCACCCACACACATGTCTTTTGAGGGTTTTTTTTCGCTTGAACTTGACGAGTTCAGCAGTGAAATCTTAAGCCGGAGTCAAGGCGAAACTACCTGAAGCAGCCATGGTCTATCCTGAGTTCAGCAATTTGCGACCTTGTGACTCATACTTAGATAACTGTTTGTCGCTGCCATTAGAGCATCGATCACAACATCGCCGCACCCAATTTCCAATATTCAACTTGTCAACTGCGATTGCGACTGCGCCCAAAAATTGATCACTGATAACTTTCATGGGGCAGTCACTAACCAGCTGCTCATCTCGGCTGCTGCTCCACATGCAGCGCCAGATGACATTTTGTTGTTGTCTGTTGTTGTTTGTAACTTGAAACTCGTGTCGATCGTTGGGGAATGGGGAATGGGAAAGGGAATGCTATACCCAACTGCGGGTTGGCTGCCACAGCCACATGGGAAATGTCGATCGGTCAATGCGGTCTGTTGACAAAACCCAAACTGACGCCCAGACCAAAGCAAACCAGACCAGACCGAGTATCATTTTTGTGTGATCAAATAAATAACTAATTTCCAACTCATCGCAATATCACGAACAAATCGCAGTTTTGTTTTTTTCCTTTCTCGACACGCGATACAACATGATATTTTTTTTAACTGTAATTCATGGGGAGCTATAAATCATTACAGCATGAAAGAAGTTCTTTTATAGTGCCATAAAGTATGTTAGATATCAAATGAAATATTAATCATTTTATGGCATTGACATATTTCAATGCAAGATATTGTTATTTAGCTCATCGCTGCATTTCCAATAATCGATCCAAGAACCGGTTACGAGTCCTTCTTGAACCGGTTTAGCACTGCTTACGAAACCAGACTGCAGAATATATTCAATACGAAGCGACTGGTTTTCGGAAATAATAAACCAACCGACAGAAAGAAATACACTTCAAACATCTTATGAATATGCTTACACATACATACATATATTTACATAAGACGCACTAAAATTATCAATTAATTGTGATTAAAATAAATTTACATAATACCAAGAATTGTATTGTTGCGGAAGTGTTGTTACTACATCATGTCGAGGTGATCTCGATAAATGCCAAATGAAAGTTGAAAAAGTGTCGGGCGTTATTGTTATGAACTCGTTAAGCTGTCGGAGATCTGGAAAGTGTTTGTCTCTGTCAACATTGATCGGAATGTTTGTGAGCGTAACGAAACGAAACACTGAAATCCACTTGGTTCTATTTATTCATATCATCTAAGCATATACACACACACACACACACAGACAAACAGTTGGAAGAGTAAACAAAAACAGAACATTCTGAGAGACAGTTAATCAAATTTGTCGCTGAGACATTGACCGTAACAGCGATGTTGAAGTTTTTATTGTAGTTGTCTGTAGTCGGTAAAGTTGAGAGATGCAGCAGCGTGTGCCAATAATAAATGGGAGGAATATAACAAAAAACAACAAGACAATAAAAAATGAAGAGATACTCGGTGTACATATGATGAATTGGTTGACTCATGATTTCCGACTCGCAAACTGATTTGCATACACGTACAAGTATGGCCAGTGGCGGTACCGGTTTTATTTTCTAAACTTGAACACATCCACTTCGTAGCACTGCAATGGCAACACACAACAATAACAACAGCAATCGCTACAGCCAATAGCAATGGCAATAGCAATAGCAAATGGAATTAATTATGGTATCGTGTCGATGTCGCTGTCGATGTCGTCGTCGACGGCGCCTCTGATCGACCAGCCTCAGCTTCAGCTTCAGCAGCGGCTGCTCCTCCATTGAAACTTGGCGACAATGCGACGAAGCTGTTGTTGCCCCGTCGCCAGTTGCCAGTTGCCAGCTAAAGCCAACTCCGAATGGAGTTCGTGACTCGACGAAATGCTGGCAATAAGCGTGGCTAAGACCTAAAAACCTAAACACGTTTGAATGCCGGTCTAAAGCGCACTTTTCCCTCTGCGTCTGCATCTCTGACTGCACATAAATATATTTCTCTCTCTCCCTCTCTGTCGTTCACTCGGGCGTTGCAAACATTCAAGTTGACACCCACGCAATTTGTGGCAGACAAACTGGGCAAGACAAAAATTCAAAGCGATTTCATGGATACAACGATAAGTATCTGCAGCTACGACTGTATCTATCCACCTCTAATTAAACGAGTTCGATCGTTGCGAGTGTGTGTTTGTACCATGCAATACATGCATGTGTGCATTATCACCCGATATGGTCATACATTATATATATAAATGCCACATTTTCACTGATGGCGCCGCAATCAATCTAACTGCGCATTTCCATTTTGCGCACACACACGTTTGCCCCACTGAACAACAAACGAAATACAGAATACAACAATTACTATATTGAACTGAAAAGCGCTTTGTTTACTATACTGAATTATTCTCAAAATTTTCTCTTTTGTTTCATTTTACAAAAAACCAAACACTCCATTGGGGAATTGTATTCGAATTTCAGGCAAAGAGAGCGTCTGGCATTTTACTACTATTCTACGTCATTTGCAAATAATATTTATGCATATTTATTCATTTGTTTATGGCTTTGGTCTACGTGCTGGGCGCCCTTTTGTCAAAGGAGCTTCTTTGGAAAACACACACACAAAGCATTTGTGCAATTGCACTGGAAAGTGACGTTAATATCGTTTGAAATGTGAGGAGCTGAATTGGAAACGTTGTCGAGTGCTTCGTACTTCGTATAAGTTAATTTAGATTAATGGCAAAAGCAGGAAACACAAATAGTCTTCAACCTCGCGACTGTTTGCCAAACAAAACAATCGATTTGAGTGCGAGAATTCCCTAAGCAACTCTCTTTCGAACTGGTTTTTTGCGACTTATTAATATGCGGTGGCATTTAGGATTCGTAATTGTTAATTAGTTTCAGGAATCCAATTCACTAATATTAAGTAAATAAAACTGGTTATTGTGGCAGCTACGATAGCAGAAATGAGATGTAAGAAAATTAGAGTTTTATACCCTCTACCCATAAGGTAGAAGGGTATTATAACTTTGTGCCTCCTGTATGTAACAGGCAGAAGGAGGCATCTCCGATCCTATAAAATGTATATAATCATATATTTTTTAGAAAGCACTTGTTTTGCTTCCAAATTTTAGTTTGTTTCAAATTTTTGCCGACATCCGCCCCTGAAAATCGATGTTGAATTGAATAACAAGCGTAATTTTTAAGCTAGAGTCGCGATTTGATTGCGTTCAGATAAAATTTGTAGAAGTTATTATATAAGTAAATACTTTTGTATGGGCAAAGATGCAATCTGGTATATTTGGTACTCTTTAGAATATCAATATACCAAATGTTACCATTAATATATTTGTAGTATTTTTGCAGAATATTTATTTTGTATATTTTAATTTTTTCACTATTTTCAAAATGGGTAGCGAGTATCTTACAGTTGAGCACACTCAACTGTAGCTTTCCCACTTGTTTTGGAACTATTTTGAGCAAGCAGCTAAATTTATAAAAGTCAGCTGATAACAATTACAGAAGTGGTATAAATAATAAACATTTATTGGTTGTACACATGTGTAGTATTTAGTGTTCTTAACTAAAAATATGCTCATATGTACAATACTTATAAATTCATAATAAAAATGTGAGATTTAATTAGAATATAAAGATTTTGTATAGTTTCCTAATAATATTTAATGACGTAATTAGAAAAATAATCATCAGATTTTAACAAAATATTTAATAATGATTTAATTAGCAAAATGCTTATCAGATTGAAATAAACATTAAAAAATTCTCCAAAACACTTTGAGCCAAAAAAAAACGTGTTGCAATCTCGTTTTTTGTGTGATTCTTTATAACCACAATCAGAATAACAGGTGTTCAATAGAGTCGATGCATTGTTTGGAAAACCCATTTTTCAACCTTGTGCAATTTGTGGGTTTTCTTTGCATTCGTTATACTTTAAGCACTTGAACTTGCCATCGTTATACTTTAAGCACTTGACTTGTATTAGCATTTGCCTCCGATAAATTACTCAGTGCAAGTGGGGGAAGTACCTCAAGTGCCTCGTTTACCTGTTGAATATACTATGGTATTCAATAAAGTTTTCACAACATTACCAAAAAAACTGAAAGCAATTGTTTGTCAACTTCTGAGTAACACATTCGAAATATACGAAGAATCATAACTTGTTTGTTTTTTATTTTGTATTTTTTTTTTATCAACAAAAACACAAATCGTAATTGTCGATAAGCAAATAAATGATGAGAGCAAAAAAAAAAACTTGAACACTGAGCGAAAATCCCCACGGGTCTCTAACAGTGTTGAATTAAATGTGCCAATGAGATTAGCAAGCGCATTTGAGTCCAATGATGTCAACTCTTTCGCATCGCTTCAGGAGGCGCTAATTAGGCGCATCAACAGAGAGAGAAAGAGAGCCAGAGAAAGAGAGAGGCAAACAAAGAGTGCGAGAGAGAAGTTGAGCAGTTGTATATATATAACAATATCGATAACTATATAATTGTAGGGTTACCTGTGATGCACAGACAGTAGACTGACTACTGTTGTCCATTAGGCAAGTGTCTGAAATTTGAAGTGACATTTTCAACCAGATCCGGTTAACATTATCGCCCACTGCAGTTCCAACTGGGTATGCAAGAGTCGTGTTCGTTATGGCTGATTAAATAAGCGTTTTCTCGTTCGTTATACGTTTTACGTTATTTTCCCTTATCTCTGTACTCTGTTCATATATGTGTTCGAGATAAGATAAACTTTGAAAATGCCAGAAGTTGTTGTATTCTTGGTATCAGAATGAATAGTTTCATAAGTATTCTATTCCACCGGAAAGTCGCACTGTTTTCTCATATATTTTCGGAATTAAAAAAAAAAATAACAAAAACATTACTTAGAATTGCATCTTAACTTATTTCGTTTTAGTATACGATCGATAAGAATGGGTCGCCAGCTAAGACTGGTGTTGCTGCTGGTCATCTCACTGGTGGGTCTCCATCTGAGCCACTCCAGTGCTTTGCAGCCAGCTCCTGCAGCCAAAGCTAAACAACTCAACGATGACGTTGCCAGCACTGAATTGGACTCTAATGAGTTGCTTGACACTGAGACAAACAAAACTGTGAGCACAACGCCAGCTCCAAAGCCAAAGGCAAAGCATCCAGTCAGTGATGAGACACTGGAGGATCTGATCGAGGCAGCCAAGCACAATCTAGCTTTGGCTGAGGATCCGCGTTTCAACAAAATGCTGCCCGATCGTGTGAATTCAGAGAATGCCACAAGCATCAAGAATAATACGGAGGAGAACTATGAGTACGATGATGACTATGACTATGAGATGGAGAACTATGATAGCTCCGAGGAAGATGAATCGGATAATGTGGTCAAGGAGACGAGCACCACAACACGCACCAAGAAGACCAAGGTTGTCAAGACCACAACGCCTAAGCTGCATCCCATTGAGGAGAGCACAACAGCCAAGCCAAAGGTGGGTTTTGCTCTTGGTGACTTCGAAAATCCCATATAACTTTACTATAATGCATTTCAGGCCAAGATCAGCAAGGATGTCGATGGTGACACCAAGGAGAATGACATTGACACCAGTTACGACGAGTACATCGACGAAGACGACGATGATGATGACGACGACGCAGACGAGTAAGTTATCCAAGCAGTTATCTCGTAACCTGTCTTTCTATTTTACCGTTGTATCCGATTCATTGCAAACAAATCTCTCGAGGCTTTGAGGCTGCTGATAAGCGCTGGCCATGAGGTCTGTTTTCCATTGTTGGCAGGCAGAGTTTAGATAACTAAAAGCAAGATAAATTTTTGCATTTATCATTTGCAACAGAAATGAATCATCCATCGAACCCACAGTTCAATTGTCATAATGAAGTCACTAAAATTCGCGCCGACAGATTCAATTATTTCGTTATAATGTAGGCACATCAATTTGTCAGTTAAATACTATCTGCATTTAATTTAGCATTGTTAGCAAACAATGAAATTAGTTATGAAGTTACTTTCCTTTTCATATTTTCTATTTCGATAGCTTCAGATTTATGCATTTTAAAAGTTGTATTCATTAATTTTATACATTATTCAACAATTTTGTAAAACACGCAACAGCTCCGATGATGACGACGAGTCCGACAAAATTCAGGATGAGGAGCAGGTAGTGTTCAGCGAGAATGTGCCATGCCCTAGATACTGCACCTGCTCTCGCAACATCAACAGCTACCTGGTGGCAACTTGCTCCCGACTGGATTTGGGCACACAGAAGTTCGGCTCGGATATCACCGATTTGGTGGTGACGAATGTCGGTCCAAAATATCCCATTCCACTGGGTCCTAAGTTCTTCCAGCAGCTGGGACTGAAGTTTGTGGCCTCGATTAAGATTGCTAACTGCACAGTTCAGTACATGCATGCAGATGCTTTCCTTGGTCTGGACGACCTGTATGCTGTTAATATGACCGATGTTGGACTCGCTGTCTTCAATCCCGATACCTTTGCTCACAACAAGAAGCTGCGCATGCTCACCATCTCCGGCAACGATTTGAGCGCCGTTTCTAGTCTTCATTATCTGCTCAAAGTATGTACTATATTGGACATACATTGCTAAGATTTCATTACTATTATCTTAATTGCTTTCCTAGTCTTCCACCATTGAGGAATTGGATTTGTCGCGCAACAACCTGATGGAACTGAATCCCACCGCCTTCTCCAAACTGTCCAGCATTGTGTACATTAATCTGTCGCAGAACAACTTGCAAAAGATCCCCGAGAAGCTCTTCGAATCGGTTGACACCATCGAGGAATTGGATCTGTCTTACAATTCGCTGAAGGAACTGCCAGCCAACCTCTTCAATGGCACCAGCATGTCGATTCTGCACCTTAAGTACAACACATTTACTGGTGATTTGCACTTTGGCATCAAGGAACTGCAACAGGTGGATTTGAGCTTCAATTCCATTGTCCATGTGCATCACAGCATGTTCGACAAGATGCCCGGCTTGACCAATCTGAATCTTAAGGGCAACGGCATCACCAAGATTCAGCCTGATTCCTTCCTTACGCTGAAGAGCCTGCGTCACATTGATCTGTCGATGAACGAACTGGATCAAGTCTCTAGCATGCTGTTCTTCAAGAACTCTGAGCTCGATGTCATTCGCCTCAATGATAATCCTCGCTTGAGCCAGCTGCCAACCGATGGCTTCCTTAGCTACAATGGTTTCTTTACTGTCTACTATTTGGATCTGTCCAATTGCGCTGTTGGAGCTTTGGGACACAAGACCTTCTCCACAATGCCACATTTGACTACTCTTAAGTTGGCCTGGAACAACATTAACAATCTGCCACATGATACATTCGCCAGTCTGACCAAGCTCATTGACTTGGATTTGAGCAACAATTTGATTGTGAAATTGGACGAACTTGTCTTCAAGGAGAACAGCGAACTGACCAAGCTCAATTTGGCTGGCAATCCCATCACCAGTCTTTCCATGGGACTCTTCTTGCCGCTGCAACAGCTGCGTTATCTGGATGTCAACGATTGCGAGCTGACCTCGTTGTCCATGTTCCGTGATACGGGATTAGCCAAGGATCTTAAGATCTTCGATACACTGCGTGGCGTGAATGCCTCTGGCAATTTGATTAAATACGTTGCTGCTGACGACATCAAGACCTTCAAGAACCTGCGTTCTCTGGATCTTACCCAAAATCCGCTGTACTGCAACGATGATTTCCAGAACTTCATTAGCTACGTGTCGCTGCACAAAGTGATGTCGAAGAAGGCGCCAGTATTATCCAATCTGGATGATGTCTCGCTGATCAACATTCAGTACCAGATGGGCTGGACTCAGTTGGCTCAGGAGGTGTGCAAGCACAATGGCACCATTAGCGATAAGGAGTTTGATCTCGAGAAACGCATTGCAGAAACCGAGCGCAAGCTGAAGGATGATGAAGATAAGCTGTTAAGCGTGCTGGACAAGAGTGTGCTAGATAAGAATAAGCTGAGCAATATGCAGAAGATCATGAAGGGATCTCTGAGCACGGAGAACAACAAGGACAACGGTTCCGAGCTCCTCGAGAGTGGTGAGGAGGACTTGAACAATGGTGGCGAGGATAAGGAGCAAGATACTGACAATGACAGCGAGTACGAGGAAGACAGCGAGTATGAAGATGATAGCGACAGTGATGAAGATGACGATACCAAGAAGAGCGACAAAAAGAAGAAGAGTGACGCCGCCTTCCAGAAGTACATGGAATCCGTGCTGAAGCCCAAGGTCTATGATGGCATTAAGGTTGAGGAAATCGATTTGTCCAAGGAAACTAAGGACAAGTTCTTGCTAGGTTCGTGTTTGTAGTTCTTTAAGAGTTCCTCATTGCGTTATCTCTAATTTGTATACTTTTATCTTGCAGATAAACTTGGATCTGATAGCGAAGAGGAGAACAGCGACGAGGAGGATGAGGAGGAGGAGATCTTCATTCAGCGTGGTCATGTCTACAATATGAGCTACAAATACATTGCGCCCACAATCATTGTCGTCTGCTGCTTGCTAATGATTCTGTTCGGTCTCTTCAAGATTGCTGCGTTGGTTCTGCACAAGCGGGGCGAGCGTTATCGCATGGCCATTCTGGCCTCGAAGAACTCCTTTGTGTACCAGAAGCTCTCCGAGGACATTGTTAAGCCGGCGGTTAGCAAGGAACCAAAACAACCAAAGGTGCACAAATATGCGCCAATCAATCAGGTCTAAGTCCATACCGTACCGCACAGTAAGAAAGAGAGAGCAGCTCCGAGAAGGACTTCGTCGAGTGCGGGAGTGTGTTGCGCTGTTTTTTTAATTTATAAGTTAATTCATAGTTAAAACACCATTTGCAAAAACAAAAACAACAGATCAAGAAATACAAAAGATAAAACCGTACAATAAGAAACGAATGAAACGATAAATAACCCGTTGGCAAAAAACAGAGCTAGAAGCGGAGCGAAGAGCAAGATCAAGAGTCATCTCTTGGCGTAATGCGCGAAAAAGTATTAGCAAAAACTGAAGAAAATACTGAGGAATGCCCCAAACCCCCTACCTCCACCAGACCCCGAAAACATATATGAAAAGAAGAGAAAACAAAAGGAAAACTATCTATATAGCACATAGTTATTGTTGTACTTAAGCCGGTTGCAGCGACTGCACCGATGGCACTACGCAGAGGCAGAGATCACGAGCGAACAGTTTAGCAACCGTTTCGGGAGCAACGGACTTTTAAACTGATTGAGGCGCCGTATTCTTAACATCTTCTTCGTCAGAACGTATTGACATAAAGACCTACTACTTTATATTGTATTTTTTCAAGATGCAGATCAATAGATTTGTGTCTTACAACTTTTAATTTTGAAAGCGGACGATTTGAGGATTTAAGTGCCATTTTGCCGAAATTAATAATATCGAGATATACTAATTTTTTATGAAAGAATATTTACCACTGGCAATCAGTCATATTGAAACGGTTGGGCAAAGTGTGGATGTGTGTAACTGTAACTGTAACTCTATCTTTAACTGTAACTGTCGATCTGAACCTGTCAGACCCCTTAAAAATATCGCTTTTTGATTTCTATTCTGGGCAAAGAATGATATGATGATGACGCAAAGCATATTAATAAACTACGTTAAGTCTTTTTTATATTATCCCTTCAATCAAATCAAGTAAATGTTGGACTTTGAACACACATTTTCCGAAATCAATAAATTATTTTAACCAAATTGAACATAATCTTTATATGATTTAGTATCTATAATATATATACAACAAATACATATTCCATATGTGTTAAATACAAATATATATACATATTTATGAATTGGTCTTCGGTATATTGGGTACACATCGATATAATACTTACATTTCCTAACTTTTTTTTAAAACAAATAAAGTGTCAATTTGAAATTTAATGCAAAAATGGATCACTTCTATATCAAGATATTCAAATGAAGCCTTGGTTTATTTACATTCACATTAACATTACATTTTGAAATATATGTGTCGATTAAAACTAATTATTTGACACTTCAGTTTTGTGCTCGCTGTGGAACTGGTTCCAGCTGAACATTAACTAATCCCTGAAATGAATCAATGCAGCCAACTTCACTAAATAGACCCGTTAGTTTGCATTTGCCCCCAGTGAAAAAAGAACTTAAGAAGCCATAAAGAAAAAAGAGGGTAAGTGTCTAATAAACTTGCATTGAATTCTCAAAGAGTTTGGCCAAATCTTCACGCGATTGTTCACGTGGTGCCATCTTTGTAATGCGTTCTTGGGGTAGCGTTCCCTCAACCAGTGCTGGAATATCGCCACTGCCAAAGCCCAGCTCCTGGAGGCCATTTTCAATGCCTGCACGCTGCATATAACCTCGCATTGTGTCCGCCAAAAGACGCCCGGCATCAGCGGCTTTAACGCCTGCGGTGTCAGCACCCAAAAGCTGAGCAGCTTCGAGGTGACGCTCTGGGCATGCAGCAGCTGTAAATTCAAATACAGCCGGAGCACTTATTACCACAGAGAGGCCATGTGGAATCAGAGCATGGCTGTCGGAGTAGCCCTTGGGTTTGTAGTTTCGCACATGGCCCGAGATGGGATACGAAAGACCATGGCAAAGATGCACACCAGCATTGCCAAAGCCCACACCCGCCATGGTGGACGCCAGATGCATGCTAGAGCGTGCTGCCAGATTGTCGGGCTGATAAATGGCGTCGATGAAATTGCTGCGTATGGTGTCGAGGGCAAAACGTGCCCAGACATCGGAAATGGGATTTCTGCCCTGGTACGTGGGACGTAGACTGGGGTTGGAGGGAGCTGGACCACGCTCGCGATAGTCGACAGCCGTGAAGCTCTCCAGCGCATGGCAGAAGACATCGAAACCCGCAAATGCCATCACACGTTCCGGCTGCGAGAGCGTATGCAGAGGATCCACGATAGCTGCGGAATGAAGACGTGTAGAGTTATTGACAAATGGAATCTTGAGGGGGCAGCTGCTTACCTAGAGTCGGCTTCAGATGCTTGCTGGAAATGCCTGTCTTGGCATGCAGACGCTGATAGTCAAATATGGCCACTCCAGTGGTCTCCGATCCAGTGCCAGACGTGGTGGGTACTGCGATAAGAGGCTTTAGTTTAACAGAAATCTACAAAACGACAAAAAGTTGACGTTAACTCTTCTGCTGATGATTTCACAACTCGACTTACCTCCTTCGCCTTACCAATGGGAGCGTTGACATAGTCTAACAACTCTGCAGATGGATCGCTGCTGAACAGATTCGCTACTTTCGCAGTGTCCATGGCGGAGCCGCCGCCAATGGCGACGAACGCATCGAACTGATTGCGACGCGCAAACTGGGCAGCATGCCAGAAACTTTGATCCGTTGGCTCCACACGCGTCTCGTCATACACCTGATAGTTGATTCCATGGCGAGCCAATGAATCGAGGGCAACACGCACCGACGGCAGCTTGGCCACATTCTTGTCCGTCACCAGGCAAACATTCTTTGCGCCCCAGTTAGACAGATCAGCGCCCAGCTCTGCACTCACACCTGGTCCAAAGCGCACTGTCGATGCCGACATCTGCGGCATGCAAATTATATTTTAGATTACAGTTTATCTCGTTGATTAACTGGACTTTGGACAGCGAAAAGACTTACCTCGAAGGCATACTCTTTCAATCCCGTTTGCTTTGCGGCCGCCGCTGTGGATCCATAATTATGCGAGTGGGCGGGACACTTACATCTATATTAATTATACAACAATTATAATCGGGAAACTCGTTGCTTTACAATAATTGATACTTACGAGCCACCAACGATCGTGTTGATTAAGTTTAAAACATTCTTGCGCGACATCTTCGTTCAACAGCTGTGATTGCTTTGCAGTGATAACAGCGCTAGTTGTGGGGCTGCCCACTTTCGATAGGCATCGATCTTACCTGTAGCACTCAAACTGTATTTATCGATTAATGCTGTTTAACCGTTTTGTTATCGCTTCTTTCAGTTACAAATTCAAAATGTGTGATTACGTACGTGAATACTCTTTCTGTTTTGATGACACATTCAACGATGATGACATCAGCAGCTCCCAATGGGACTGTGAATTTGAGAATATGTGGGAGCAGATTGGCGAGGAGCTGAGACAGGAGCGCGAAAACAACATGTTCATGCAATGCTTTCAGGAGAAACTAATATTGCACAACAATTATTGCATGGACTCTCAATAAATATAATAAAATTTGTTATTGTATATATTTTCTATTTCGTTAACTGCATTTTTGAAAAATGTGTCGTTAATGATAATCATGTTTTTAGAGAACGCTCGGTTATTATTAGTTATTTAATAGATATACTCGCAATTGGATAGTATATTTGTATTTACAAATTACGCGTATTTCTTAAATGTTCCCGTTAGTCAACTATTGTATTTGTATTCATTGTATGCATTAACATATTTGACCAACCAATTTTCGGCGTTCTTCCGAAAATATTCGATGGAATTTTTACATCGCAACACTGTCATTTGCATAGTATCACGTTTATATTGTATATTTATTATTTATGTAATTTCGATGTATTATTGTAACTATAAGCTATCACTGCATTTAAATCACAAAACGTTGTAAAAACATTCAAATACAATGCGATATCGAAATACCTCAAATGTAAATGCCGTAAATTGTGTCAGTTTTAAGTGTCAAGCTGTCAAGAATCTAGAGAAATGTCTCTGCCAGAGATCTCACGGTGTGTGCGCGGCACAATGTGAATAATTCGGCAAACAATTGTTCAATGTTGTTGCAGTCAATTACCTAAATGAATGTCCGCCCATTTTTATCACGAAATTTACAACTCAATTTTGCAAATCTTGTTGCTCGATCTTCGAACATAAACTAAACGATGTTGATAGGTTTTCTCATCGCCATTGACATAAACTTCTCAGTCGTGGACCATAAAAACGACGCTGAAACTGGCAGCACTCATCAGTTAACGACTAAGTGACTCCAGCAACGTTTCGACCAGCTATCGACTTTAATATGAAGTGGTTTAATTTGTTCCTGCTGCTCAGTGTTTTGGCCTTTGTGGGTGGCATTGGCTCCATGGCAGCCGCCGAGCCGCTTCCTCAGCCGGGACCAGAGCCAAAGGGTCGTCCGAACACCACTCGTCGTCCCAGGACAGATAACATCAAAGATCGACGCTAGCAAACCCAGCAGGATGCTCCTGTCAGCTGCACCCAACAGGAGCAGACTCGTGATGCACGCACAAATGTTATCAAGGTGAAGGTGAAGTGCTTTGGATTGGAGAAAATGCAATTTGTTGAAGTTTTACTTGTGTAATATTTGAAATAAACGCACTTGAACATTATTCACAGTGTTTTAAGGAATAAATGAAGTCCAGACTCGTTAGTTTTGATCATTGTTTTATTCGATAGTTTTACCTGTTCGTAATGCTAGAGTTAAATTGGTCTGCTTAAAAATAAACATCTCATATTATTGATACAATATATGCTTTAGGAATTGCAATGGTAGGAAGGACAATAATGCAGGATATCATTTATCGTCTGGAGCTAGAGGATTATTATTTTGACTCTTGCGGTATTTGGTTTGGTTGCTGCGATTCAAAGTTCGTTAATCTCAAATTGATTGGAATACATTTGCCTTAATTTTTCATTAATATATATATATATAAATATTTACTTAGCTATTTCCATATAAATTATACTTATGTTTGTTTATAGCCACATTAACAGTTTTGCACATTTCTGCACTTTATTACATTTGAATATTCGTCAGGGTTTATTTGTTTAGCTACGTTTGTTATTGGAAGTTGAAACTGGGGTTTTGGTGGTTGGAAAAGGTTTAGGTTTGGGTTTGGGCAAATGGGGTTTAGCTTACAAAATAATTTCAATTTATCTAAATTGCAGTTACAAAAGCAGTTTATTATTATTTCAAATCCAATTCAATGCAATCTGCGGAAATTAAAATTTATTGCGCACGCACACAACAATTTGTTTTTCGGTCGTGTGCATTTTGCCGTTTGCAATATCATCGAGTATAATTATATGTATAATTAAATCAATTGAAAACTAAATTTACAATTAAATACGTTCTTATTAGCCTAATAAAGTTGTTTTCATTTGCATTTCGCAGTTGCAGCTCTGCAGGCGGAATGCCGCCTCATGCCGAATTAATTTAATTAATGAATTGCCTTTTCTCCTATTTAATTGCATGCATTCGAGTCGAACTTAGAGCTAAGTACATACATATAAATATCCATGTCCAATATTATTATTAATTATGTTTACGTTTTCACTGTTTGTGTTGTAGTTTCAATCTGATTTCATCAAATATGTTTAGTTGTTTCTCTTTGTGTTGTGTTTTTGTATCTTGACATATGTATCCGTTGAATGCACAAGTGTTTCTCGCATCACTTTGATAAGGTGGGTCTTGTGTTGAATGTAATTGAATCCAGTTTATACATATTTCTATCTTTTATATATATATTATATACTCCTACTAACTTATCACTTTTATTCTCTTTGGAATTCAAGCTCACATGAAGGGAATGAAGATACTACGACAATTCTGACATTGCTCACCTATCTAGACCTACAACAAACGCTCTGTAATCAGCTCATGCCGGCGAATCGGATGAAGCCGATATGCCACCTAGACTACATGCTCCCATGCTGCCGCTACTTGCCACACCGATGTCGCTGATGCTCTTCACGCGTCGACTGTTCTGCTCGTAGAGCAGATGACCATCTGGCCCATTGGGATCGAGGATGCTGCCCACGGGCGGAGCACTCACACGATGTCCGGCCGGTGGTGGGCCATAGTTGACGCCTCCTGAGATGGGTGGGGGTGGTGGTGCGGTTGTGGGTGGTGGAAGGAAGTGGTGAGGCGGATGATGAAGCGATTGCATCTGGTGAGGACCTATGGTAGCGTATATTCCTCCGCCGCCCTCGCTGCTGCTGTACGATGGCGTTGGGGAGGTGGAGTTTCCGAAGGAACTGCGATCGCCGGCCCGGTTTGGTTTTGTGTTGAACCGAAAGGCTTTTGAAAGAGAACTCTGCGAAGGACGGAAACATAATTAGAATTTGATATTTCAAATATAATTTATTATTATTACCTGAGATCCTTTCCATGCCGAAATCTGTATGGCACAAGAACAGAAGATGGGAAGATAAGATTGAAAAAAATATAAATTAGTTTTTGTATTCAACTCTCATATATGCTTATCACCCACTCAATCGAATTAGTATCAATTGTCCAGAACTCTTTTATCTCTGAATTTGTCGTGAAACTTCTGGTCTCGTTGGTCGTTTAAATTATTACTTGAACCCGCGAAATTAAATAAAAGATCTTCATTTGAACAGTTTACATGTAGTTTAATTATTTCTCCATAGTGTGTGCATTTTACAAAATGCTCTTTATTTATTACTGTTTTACTTACGTGTAAGTATTATAATTTCGATTATATTTGTATGTGTAAATTTTCGTATTTAATTTATCTGCTTAAACCATAGTGTTTTAGCGTGCTTAAATTATAGATTTCACGTTTTGCCACACTTAATAAACATTACATCATATGTTCCTAATTCATGTTCTTCTGATATTTCTTGAATTTCACTTAAATACACGCTATAGCGTTAAAAGACCCTAAATAATTGGACTAGCTAATTGAGTACAATTCATTGTAAACTAAAAATGCATCTTTATGTTGGCAGAAAGAGCATTGCAAAATGATATTAACTTAATTCCTAATTACACCATTACCAATTTATTTATGTTTGAGTTCCCCATTTGCTATTTATATATCTTTAACTGGAGTATCTTGTAGAATACATCGTTTTGTATGTATCTATGAATGTTTAATGCGTGGTATGGTTTATTTTGCAAAGTGAAGAAGAAGTCTTGGGTCCACAGAAAGTATATATCTTCGATAAACATGCCAAAGTATAAGGAGTATGCAAAATAGTATTTGGAAAAGATAAAAGATACTTAGCTATTTAAGTTATATGTTATTGTATATATATATTTATATGTACTTATCCTTAGACTTGTATAAGATCATGGTATTGATTCGTATTCTGAAGATACTTATTGGAATATTAATGCTAGGTAAATACGCTATAAGTGTTGAAACATCGTTGTACTGTGTGCTCAAAGTACTTGGATTGAGATGTTTTTTTTATCCATGTCATGTTGTGAGAAACTTAAAAGTGAGCAAAACTAATATCAATACGAATACGAATACGAATAGTATGATCCTTGACATTCTACACAAGTACTGAAAGCGATAAGTATTACGAGTAATCATAATCATATATAGAGGCATAGACACAGAGAGACAACAAAAGCTTCACGTCAAATCAGGCTAAGATAAGTACAGAGGCAGAAACGAGTACGAGATTAGTTTCGAAAATATTTGAGCATTTCTTTTATGTTGTTTTTTTTTTTTGTTTTTGACGCGTAGGCAACCAATTGAGTTTTGAGTTTGAGTTTGAGATGAGAGATTAGAGTTTCACTTGTGAGATGTGTGCGAGACAAGTAGAGTACGATAGTATAGCTAGATAGCTAGATATACATAGATATATGAATATAGTATATAGTTAAGACTTACCCGTAGGCTGCCACTCGAGCGTCGATCTGTTGTGGCATAGTGCTGCAGTCCGCCGGGTCCTGTAAGTGGCACTATGCCGCAACCGGAACGAATGCCTTGACCCAAAGTTGCTCTACACAACAAACATTGCAATACAACCGGATTGTTTTCGTTTTGGGTGTCAAGGTGTGAGTGAGCGAGTCAGTGTGTGTGTGTGTGTGTGGGGGGGTGTGAGGCGTGTGTATTCATGTATGTGCATTGTTCACAATTTTGTTGTTGCATTTTGGCACAAATGAGTAACGAGTACACACACACATAACGGGGCAGGCAGGCAGACAAAGAGAGAGAGAGACAGAGACAGTGACAGAGAGGCAGGCGGGCAGGCAAGCGCACACACACGCGCACGCACACAGTCACACGCACAGTGTCGTTGTTGTTGTTGTAGTTGTAGTAGTAGTTGTTGTTGTTGTGTTGTATTATGCATTATTGTAAACAATCAAGACAAGGATAGCAACAACAAGCCGTTGAGTTTGAGTTTACAATACAAAATGGAAAGAAAGATGTGAAAATATGGAAAGTAGAAAGTAGAAAAGAAACGGGACAAAGACAAAAAACGGTTAATAATATTAAGGAAATTAGTGTATATCGATTGTATCTTTTTTTTTTGTTTTGTTTTGCTTTTGTTTTATTGCATTTGCATAATTGACTACTTGTAGCGTAAACAACAAAATTAATTAATTATAACTATTATAATAAAAATCTTAAATATAGTACGAATATGTCTATTTATATATGTAAAGTGGGTAGATGAAATGCGGCCCCAACAAATAGTAGGAGATAAATGCATGTATGCATGTATGTATGTATGTGTGGGTGTGTGTGTGTAGTCAGACTACATAATTATATAGTAGACATAGACATAGACATAAAGGTTACGTGTTATACTTAGGCAAAAAGTGTGTGTACTACTTTTTTGTTATACTCGAAATCACTCGAATGTTACTTACAATTGACATTGCTTTGCATTCTGAACAAATGACTTAATCAAGAGACGAGGCAAATTGCTCTGGGAATGTGTGGGAGAGGGGGAAGAGTTCACTTCACTTCTTTGTGGCATGGGGGTGGGGCGGGAGACAACGAAAATGGGAACAAAAGAGGAAAGCAAAAGCAAGCTAACACAACGGCGGCATTTTTGAAGCGCTCAAAAGTATGCAACATCTAGAACAAAACAAGCTAATTTATGGCTGGCTCTAAATGTGTGCGTGTGAGTGTGAGTGTGCATTTTACAATGTACATGTGTATGTGAGTAGCTATGTATGTAATGTAGGTTCATGTTGTATGTGGTTTATCTTATGGATTACTTTACAGTTGCTAAACTGCTCTCGAGTGTGTAAATAAATCCAATTCGCATATGTACTAAATATATGTATGCATGTAATGTTTCCATGTATATGTATCTGTGTATGCATGTGCCTGTAATGTTTCTCTATGTATCTGTATCTGTATCTGTATCACAGTGGACGGCTGCCCACATTAGTTACAAAGCCAAGCGTTTTGCAATTTGCACAATTATTTCAAGTGGCTTCAAGAATGTTTTCGCTACACATTAAATACTATGTATGTGTGTGTAAGTCTAATAGGTATCTAAAGAATGCAATGCGAATTTCTCGGTACCTGCAAATTTGCATAAGTGTAATTAAATACATGTATTTCACATCTATATCTTTTATACGTTTGCTCCACATTCTATGAATTACTTTACCCGAAAAATTTGCTGGCCCACTATACCTAAAATAGTACATGAAATTTCTATCTGTGTCTGTTGCTATTGTTGTATCTCGTATCCGTTTCTGTATCTCGAGTCAACTAAATATTAAATTTGGTAATTGATATACTTAAGCTATGAATGCAATTAACATTGTTTTGCTATTGTGTCGCTTTTATTTGTTTGTTTTCTTCTTTGGCGGCTTTTACTTTTGGTGTTTAAGCTTAAATGCAAAAAGTTTCGGTTGTTCTTGTTTTATATTTTCGTGTAAATCGACATCAACAGCTGATTTGCTCTAAGATCTCGTCTGTATCTAATGTATGGACATATCGATAATGCAAAGCTCTTTAAGAATCCCGATATGTGCTAAGTATATATTTAATTTTTATGTACTAAGTTCTCTTTATTTCACTCTTTAAATGGATTTTTGGGGAAAGGTTGGGGTTTCGGTTTGATTGCGAGTAGAATGTGATTCATTTTGATTCGATTCATTACGATTTGATCCTTCAATTTGTTATGTATATATCGAATTCATTCATTACTATGCTACACGAGTATTACGATTACGATTACGTTTATGATTACGTTTAGGTTTACGAGTAATTATGATTTGATTTGATTAGCGCTGTGCTCCAATTATTGTTCTCTTTCTAGAATTATCAATCAGCTTAGCTAGACACAATTTTTGTATATTGAATCCCATCGAGTTTTCTCATTACAAATACATATTTTCTTGCCACACGTATTACGTTTATCGTTTCATGTGATTTTATGATATAATTTCTAGATGATTTTTTCTCTTTTTTTTGTTTTTGTGTTGTTAAATTATTTTCATGTGAGATTTAATGGCCCTGTAATTTGGCCAATTGCCGGGAGTTTTCCATTTGAAATTCTTCCATTTGACAGTAAATAATGTATCTGCATTTTTTTTTTTAGAAAATATATATTTTTGATATCGAGTTATTGGAAGAGAAGAGAGAAATTTGGGGGGAGAGAAAGAGAGAGAGAGAGAGAAAAATGAGGCAGAAGCCAATTAGTGCGGCATTTGACGGCATTTTAGACATGCTCTAAAACACGCACACAAAAATCACGGCACACATTTAAAATATGTAAGTTATTGAGTCGTTATAGACTCAACGATACTGATACGTATGTGAATACTGAATGCTAAATGCTAGATGATGATACGATTATATAGTAAATATATTTATTTGATTTATTCGCTAGTTCACAAAGTAGTACAAATTGTATGGACGAGAGAAGAGACAGATAGATGATAAACAACATATACGACAAACGATATACGATTTACGATGATGATGGACTGAATGAGTTGTGAGTATTAGTGAGTACTCGTTTCAGCAGCCAGTCCACATAGTATGCGCTTTTGACTATTCGATGATATACTTAATTGCATTTGGTTAGAATTTATGCAAATCAGAAGTTGAAAATCAAGAAAAGCATTTTACACAAATGTTTGCATGTTTCGAATGATGTGAATAATGAATGAATGTAAGCAATAGACGACAAACATTGTGTGTGAGTGTGTTTCTGTATTTATTTCCTACTGCAAATCGATTGCACAATGAATAATAATCGTGTTTTGGGCAGTCAACGAACCGCAAATGATTTTAGCCATGGCTCACTGACTAGTATTATAAATATGATTATTGCTTTGTCCCACTTTTACTAGCATTCAAGGATAATCATCTTTTCCTCACAAGTTAATTTAAAATAATTTCTTTAATTTATGAGTTGGAAAACTTAACCGAATCAGGATGAATTTAGTGTGCTTGGCTTGTCACCATAATTTAAACAGGATCAACAATAACATAACTCGAATTCGCAACAATAACATAACTCGAATGCAAAAGCAATTCACTTATTTCCTCTCTATTCACGAATGCGAATATGAATATGAATGCAGAGTGACTGATGAGTGAGTGATGATGATGATGTTGATTATGGGAAGCGTGCAGGAATGATGAAAACTGACCCAACTGAATCACAAAAGCATTAAAGCATAATGGCAAAAACAAATAAAATCGAATCAAATTACGTATACGACTAACAATGCGTGGATGAGTGAATGAGCAAGTGAGAGAGTGAATGAGCAAGTGAGTGAGTGAGTGAGTGAGTGAGAGTATGCAAAATACAACAAACCAATCAAATGTGAACGAAACAAAGGAAATTCTAATCAAAAGGTTGTATTACGCTACACATACTTAGACGATATCAATACGAGGGATAATTCATAATAGCTGTTGTTGTAGTAGTTGTATTATACCAGGGCTGCACACGCACACACACATATGATGTGCTCGTGATTGCCAGGATGATAGGATGCAGGGGATTGGGCGGAGGGGGTATGGTTTGAGTACTCACCTTGCGGGCAGGATGAGGGCATCGAATTCCGTGTTCAGATGTCGACGTATTATGTTCTTCGATGGCGGAATACCTAAAGCCGTGGCCATAGTATCGCCCGAGAAAGATGGCTCCAACACCACGAGGCCACCATGAACGCCGCTGTCTGTAAGCGATTTAGAGATGGATGGATGGTTGCGTTTCATGAAATTGTACACCCAAGATACGTTATGTTATGCCGTATATTATCGAGACGAGGTCAATTGCAAACTCACCCTTGAGATTGTCCGCATACTCGCCGAGGTCAATGGAGCGCACCCAGCGTATGAAGCGTTGATTAGTCCAAACAATGGGATCCGTGTCAACCGTTTCCGACTGCACACGTCGCATGGCCAGCGTCTGACGGTCGTATTTGACGATGCGCAGCACATGGATGCCTGCAAAAGGCAGCACGAAATTAGTATTAGTAACATGTAAGAAAGCTAAAGTCGAGTGTGCTCAACTATGGCGCTACACGTTTTTAAACAGTACAGTATTCTTAGAATATATTATATCAACTTAATGTACCAAAAAACAAATAACATTTGCTTTATCGATATACTACCTTAGTCAAACGTAATATGATATACTACTTAATCCACAAATATACCGAAGAGTTCAAAATATACTAAATTCCTAACCAATGAAATAAAGAACCGACAACTTCAGCAGTTTTTTAATTTCTTCTGGGATTTTAACCTGTTCATCACATTCTTTGAATATAACAAATTAATATACAAAAAATATATATATTTTGTATATCAATATACTACTGTATCCAAAATATACCAAAGGCTATATTTGTTATATCGATAGAAAACTATACCCGAGCCTATATTTGTTATATCCACATACTACTCAATCCAAAACATACCATAGAGTTGAAAATATTTCAAATTTTCATCCAAAGAAATAAAGGCTCGTCAACTGCAGCCGTTTTTCAAACAACTTTCATGATTTTTATTTTGTGTGATTATAACGATTTTGTTTTTATTGTATGTACTAAAAATCGCAGCCCGCACTTTGAAATTACTATTAGTCTTTTGGATTTGCGATCTTCGTGCAATAATAACAAGAGAGTCAATAAATTTTTAGCTCTATTTCTTATAATCTCTGGATCTAGGTGTTCATACGGACAGACAGAGACGAACAGACGGACATCTCGTTTCGGCTGTAGATGCTTAACACAAACGGATTGTAAATACATTTCTTTTTGACCTTCTACCCTATATCTATATATTTCAATTAATAACATTTATCTAATTACCATGCACTATGCTGGCCTGATGGAACTTGCGTGTAACGCCGAGGAACTTCTCCAGCTCCTTCTTCGAGAGCGTGTCCAGCATGCGTGCATCGACCAGCGATTGCAGAAAAGGTTCCGCATACTGTGGCAACCCGATGTCCGGCAGCCACTCGGATGCCACCCAGGTGTGTCCCAGCTGGGTGATGAGTGGATAGCGCACGAGTTCGGGACGTCGCTGCTCCTCGATGGCCAGTCGGAGCTTCTTGCGATGCATGGGATGCACCAGCCCCAGGCCCGCCTCCAGCTCCACATCGTTCAACTCAAGCAGCACCTTGCCGCTCTTCACGTTCTCCGCACAGCGTGCACTGTACTGTGGCATACCCAGGGCCACCTCCAGCCAGGCGAGCACTTGAGTCGCCCGCCAGCGTTCAATGGGCAGCTGCGAGGCTTCGCGCAGCAGTCGCAGCTTCTCAGCGTAGCCTTCCTCAGACAGCGGATTCCACGAGTAGTCGCTGTACTCGGTGACGCCATCGGCGGACATCGCCTTGCTCTTGTTGCGCGACCGTGCAAAGACACGGGAGATGCTGCCCCAGGTGCCTCCGCGTCCATTGCGAGCGCCCAGCGGTCCGCTCTTGTTGCCGAACTTGCGCGTAATGGCGCCGGCGCCGCCTGGTCCCTCTGCATCTGGCGAGAGCTGCTCCACAGATCTATATTACAGAAAAAGAAAGGGTAATTAGTGTGGATTATAATGTACAATATAATTTGCTTGACTATATTGAGAAATCTTTCCATCTTCCTTTTTTTTATTAACTTTGAATAAACCTAATCACAACCATATTCTATATATAAATCGTAGCATCGATTCACCTATTATTTTTCTATATAAGATAATATATATTTAATAGTGTAAATTTATTTATATATTTATAATGGAAGTAGTGCTGCAAACCTCAGATTGCAGCTTAAGTTGGGTTGGGTTTTTTATGAAAGTCTGTTTAATCTTTTCTTACTTAAACAATATGATTTCTATACCTGTATTTATGTTAACATAAATAATAAGCAAATAAACTCTTAAAAAAAATGAGTGGCTTTCAATGCACTTTTTCCATTTATGATTGAGCAGTGATCTTAGATGCCAAATAATATAACTAATTTGTAGGACAGAAAGAGTTAATTAATTAATTAAAGAATTATACAGCCTCTTTTATTTTACATAATCCATATTTCTGTTGTCAAGTTAAGAAACTTTCCGTTTTCAATAACAACTAAAATATAGATATTTAAATAATTGTGACTTCCCAACAAAAAAGGAATAATAGACAAGAAATTTACATCAGTTTTTAATATCTGAAAATAAGAATTTCACTTTAAACTTATATCTTTCCGCTATATAACGTAAACTTTAATATATTAACAGTATAGTATATGTATGTATATCTTCTGAGTGCTTGCTCACCTTGAGTATGCGCCTGAGTTGAGCGGCGACAATGTGGGACTGCGTTCCTTGGGCGTGCCAACTGTGAGTGGGAAAAGTGAAAGAAGTCATCATTAACCAATTGAACCAAGTGTATTCCTGACTACTTACATTGGTACATGTTCTGGCTGGAGACTAGAGAGATGCTGTCGGGATCGACGGTGATGCAGGGTCCATTGTCGCAGGTGCCGTCGCTAAAGTTGAGCTCACCGCCAGTGCTCTCGCGATCGCTGCTGTTGCGCAGTCCCGAGTCATTGGAGCAGGAGTTGCGATCACCGACTGTGGCACCTGAACCCCCGCTTAAGCTCCCGCTGAATGCGGACAACGAATTCGAATTGCCACGCCCACTGTCGTCAGCGGTGCGCAGTCCGCTCATGGCACCCGTTATTCCTGATCCGCCAGCCAGCTGGCTGAGCATGCCAGAGGCAGCTGAGGGCGGCGTCAGCGGCGCAAAGGAGTGCAGACTTTCCTGATCGGAGAGGCAACCGCTAAGTTGACGTCGCGCCTCTTGCAGCTGCTCCTGCAGTCGTTGCAGTTGCAGATCCCGCGAGGACAGCTGCTGAGCCAGCGCCAAGGATCGTTCGGCCTCGTCGCGTGCCTGCTTCAACAGCTGAAAGCGCTCGCGATCCCGATCACCGGACAGCTTGGCATTTGTTGACTCTGTTTCGCGAACGCGTTCCTGATAGTTGCGTATAAAGTCGCGGAGCTCTTGTTCCTTCTCCTGCAGCGAGGCGCACAGCTGTTTCACCTGACCAAGAAGATCAGATTTGTCTGTGCGCAGTTTCTTGCGTTCGAGACGCATGGTCAGCAGCTGATTCTTCACACTTCGCAGCTCGGTTTCAAGGCGTTCGATACGCTCCTGCGATGCGGCTGCTGTTGGCTGCACTGCATCGACATCAGCGCTGGGTTCAATGCCGCCCACGGCGCCATCTGTTGAGTGCTCGAGGAGACGCCTCAAGCGCAGCAGTTCGGCATTGAGGCGTTCGTTCTCATCGCGCAGCTTGATCGCCGACTCTGCAATAGATCAGGGATTAGTGTGTGTGTTAAGGATGAGACCGTGTGAGTGCCGCGTTAGGCTCAAGCTCAAGATGTGGAGAAGCTGTGGTGTGGACGCAGTGGTTGTCGCAAATGTCGAGTGGAGAAGACTATTCCCAATAAGCAGCTAGCAACCCTTAGAAATCCCATTTGAAGCCCCATCTCCCCCAGTCAGCTGTAAACTGGACGCACTTTGCATGCCACAAAGACTACTACGACTACAACAAACGAGCAAAAGCAAAAGTTGTTCACGGAGCGAGTCAAACTTAAATAGCAAGTGCAACTAGTTGGGAATTGGATGAAGATAAGGGAGGATAAGGAGGAGGAAAAGGAGTGAAGACATGCGGGTTAAATGTTAATGCGAGTGCTTGCTGCTCCAATTAAAAATACAGAGCGAGACAGAGTGAGTGAGTGATTGTGAGTGAGAGTGAGAAGGAGCAGGAGCAGGAGGAGATGGTGACTGGTGACTACGTGAGGAACTCAATCGACTTACCTGAGCGAAACGTGAACTTTGACTCATTGCTGCCGCTGCGATTGTGATTGCCATCTGGAATGCAGCTCATGCTCATGCTTGTCGGTGTCGTGGTGGCAGCTTCCAGCATCAGCAGCGCCGCGGAGGCAGCGGCTGTTGGGGAATGCGCCAGGCATGAGGTGGATGACGATGATGTCGATGTTGTTGTTGTTGTTGGTGAAGGAATTGGCATGCAGCCAGGCATCGACAACGTTCCTCCTCCTGCCGCTGCTGTTGTGGATTTAATTTTCATTGTCTTCGATATGGCTGGTAATGAGGTTGCGCCCACTGTGGCCGTGGCCAGCTCTGGTTCCATTAATTTCACAATCGAGCAAACATCATTGGCATTTCTCTTGTCGACTGCATTTATATATTGTAGTTGTTGTTGTAGTTCATGTTGTTGTTGTTGTTGATGATGATGTATTGTACTCGTATTGTAGTTGCTGAGTTCTTGTATTTATATTGCGAAATTTCGCATTTCCCCCTCCCCAGATACATATCCACACACATACAAAGACATTCACACAGATAGAGACAGAGATGAACCCAGGGATTCAGTCGAATTCGTGATTTGCGTTGATGAGTTTGATCCAGGTTTTGGCAGAGTGAGGAGTTGGGTTCGATTGGGTTGGATTGATGTGAGTCGAGTGTTAACAAAATAAACAACAACATCAACAACAACAACAACGATTGCGATTTAAGCACATCACCATAATGACAACAACGATAACCATAATGATAATGACGAATTGCAAAAGATGAATTTATAGCAATGTCAAATGAATTGTTCGTGTTTAGTAGGTGTCTATATGTGTGGGAGTGTGTGAGTGTGTGTGTGTTTGGTTTGATTGGATCACTTATACAACAACACACTCACACACAGACACGCACACGTGGGAGCATGAAACATGCAGGAGCAGGAGATGGAAACAATGAGTGAAATCAAATGCCGTGAGGAGTAAAACAAGTACAAAAGGACATCGAACGACAACGGAAAATTGAATAAACAACAACGAGAACAACAACAATTATTATATGTACGTATTTTTTTATTTTAGATTTAACGAGTTGCAGCAACAATAATATTGATTTACCAACAATTTATCTATGTTGAGCGCATAATTATGATGCACAATTTTAATGAATACAAATACGAATGCGAATGCGAATCCAAACACGAATGTGAATACATGTATGTAGAAATATGTATATATTCCCCTTTGGTTGGCAGAAATGCAATCTTTTATCTCGACATTCGCTCAGTCATGTGCACACATCATGTTTACACACAACTTAAACACCCACACATTCACTCTCGGTGGCATTTCCATTCAATTTGCACACGTTGCAAAGTAGTAATAATGTTATTGAATCACAACATTCGCTCGATATATGTGAAGTTTTTAAATTTCTAGTATTTATGTTATTACACTGCATGTTGTGCAAAATGTCAGTCAACTACACTCGGATTATTTGCAACAACTTCAATCTATCTATGACTATTTTTGAAAGAATTTTCTTTTCAATTTAATTACAAGACTGCTGCTCAACAATTTCTGTGCCTATTTTTATTTAACTTTACATTTTGATACCTGATACCCTTAGGGTAGAAGCGTATTTTTAACTTTGTGCGAGCTTTTGTAGTTTTAAGAAATTTAAGAAAAATATTTAAGAATTAATATTTCGTTAACTATCTGGTATATTTTGTACTCTACGGTATACTTTGAATGTTGTAGGTTTTTGATATGCCAGAATAGGAGCCACCCATCTGGTATTTAACTTTGTGGCTGCTTTTGTAAGGTTTTAGGTAATTTAAAAGTTAATATTTGGATCACCATCTAGTATATTTTGTATTCTAAGTATATTTTGAATGCAGTAGTATATTAATATACCATTGAGGTATATTTTGTTATAGTAAATTTGGGTAGTGTTAACAATAAAAAAGCACCTATTTGCTTTTATTGAAATTAGGGAGAACGAAAATCTTACAGTCGAGTGTTTTCGGATTTCTTACTTGTTAATTAGACATTTTATTACTGGCAACATGAAATACCTTGCTGTCAAGTAGTATGAACAGTTTAAATGACCTTTTTATGCCTATCTTTATTTATTTTTATGTAGTACTGACAACTCTGCACACTTTGCTGTCCGTCAAACTCAATGCCTGACGTTAATAATATCAAAGAGCATGCAGAAAGTTGATTGAGATTCAATATTCCTGCTGTTTCTCATTACTGTGTGAATCAGCCTTTACACTCACACATATATATGTATACTGTATATATATAGTTATTGTATTGTATATGCGACCACATTCACGCCTTGTTCGAGAACAACCATGTCCATTAGCATGCATCCTCGTCATTTCATTGCATTCCACTAACAACTGCAATCTGCAACAGCAACAGCAACTCCAACTGCTGCTGCTGCTGCTGCTGCTGTTGATGACAGATCCGTGTTGGGCCCTCACTATCCATCATAACCGTTGGCTGGTAGGCCATTAAAGCGATTGCCAATGCCACAAGGAGTAGCAAAATGGGCAGCACATGCCATCAACTACTTCTGCATACTTACTGCCTCCGCTCTGCAATTCGTATTCGCAATCGTATTCGTTTCGTTCGTATTTCGAGCATTTTCAGTGTCCTCGACGGGCAAGGAAAATGCCATCGCATTGGCACACTGGCAACTGCACAGCGAAATGCGGCTTACAAGCTGCACTTTACTTGCAGACGACAGACACACATTTGCTGCCACATTTGCCCCATGCGATGTGGCACAGAGTGAGCCCACCCAGTTGCAGTCTTCTAATGCGAGCCAAGGCAACGGGCATTGAGGAATGCCGCAGATTTGCGTTTTTCATACTTTGCGTGCGCTACGGATACGGTTGCTACATTTTGTGGTCGTTGTCCGGATTTCGTCCTGCGTGTCCCCGACATTTATGGCCCATCGCCGCAGGACGCTACAGGAATTTAATTCGACCCGTAGCAGCTTAACAGATTGGGTTCCGGGTAACCACCTGCCTCCCCTCCTATTCTAACTCTTCACCTGCTTCTTTTTGTGCTTGAGTCTGATCGAAAAGGAATTGTTCAAGTTTCCAATGTCAAAAGTAGCTTAAAGTACATTTCGCACTCACAACAGATTTTGCTGCAGCTGAGAAGTTGCTCGAGAGAAATGTGCTTTAAGGTACTTACTTGTATTGAGAACGTATCGCATTTTCAACAAGTATTCATTAAAGCAGCATTGATTTCTGTCATTTTTAAATTATATTAAAGCTTTAAGAGGAGAGAACATTAAGAGAAATATTCCTATTGTACAATATTGAATGTATTTAAAGCACTTCTATTATTCTTTTCCATTAAACGGAAAGTTCAAAGAAGTCGTTGTAAAGGTAAGCTTTTATTTTATTCTGATTTCTGTTGAACAAAACTCTCTGACTTCTCTACGGGAACTTGTATTATCTTTGCAAGATGAAAACTTTTTACCTTCTTTGTTGAATTAAATAATTATAGAATAATATTGCTGCACTTGCAGCAAGTTCTCGCTGTGGTTTTTAGCAACAACTTTTAAGGTAATTTAAATCACAACTTTTTCGCAATGTTCGCAATAAGCCTTCAGTCAATTACGGACTTGAAATGCGAAATGATTTAATGATAAGCTTAAGGCTGGCATTAAACCATTACGAAGAGACAGCATGTGACCACAAAGAAGGACATTTGGACAGGTGTGACCCGCATCCATGGAGGTGGTGTGGAATAATGTGACCAAAGCGGAAGCGCGGCTTTCGAATGTTAATAAATTATGCAAATATTTAAATATCGTTCTTCGTGTCTGTTCTTGTGTGGTAAATAATGAAATGACATTTAAATGGCAGACAATCTTTCATGCTGTCGCTTTAAATTTCACCTCCAAATTGAAGAATTAAAAAATGTATATAATAAATATCCCACAAAACATTTGCAGTCGAGCTAATTGCGTCCACTCATGTGTGTATCTCCCCTCCCCCCCCCGAAAATGTTGCACAGCTAAAGCAGCTGAAATGTCGTCGAGATGGAAATCAAAGGATGAACGAGGGAAAAATTCTCACTTACCCGCACTGAGTTGGTTGCTGCTGGGCGAGGAGACCTGCGCCATGTGACCGGCTGCAATCAAATTGGAATTATTCGCATGGATCATGGCTGCTGTGGAGATGGAAATGGCACCGCTGCCATTCACTAATTGCGATTGCGGTAGCCCAATTGCTTGTGCTTGACTCTGGCCCAATGTGTCGCCTTTGGCGGCCATTCGATTCTGGTTGTCGATGGTCATGGGTGGCGTCAGCGTCTGATTTGACGAGCTACCATTCGAGCTGGCCGGCGAGCTGCTATCAGAGGCGGAGGGCGTCAGATCCCGCTTGTTGGCCAACAGTGTGGCGGGCGGCTTGACGGGCGGCGCTGTTGATGTTGTTGTCGTGGTTGTCGTTGAGGCGGTGGCCACACCCAAGTCTCGTGTATTCGTGCTGTTGCTATTGCTGCTGCTGTCGAGGGAGAGCAGCGGCTTAACGGGCTTGTTGTTGTTGACGGACTTCTCTTTGAGAGTTGTGACACTCGAGTCCAGCGACTTGACAATTTTCTGCAAAGTTAGGCAAGCGTTTAGTGGATGGATGCACTTCAATCAGAGATTCAGCAGCAGCTCTACGTGTAGTATATGCATAACTAGGATAGCAGAAAATGTCAAAACAGAGAATAAAAGAGACATAGAGAGAGACAGAGAAAAGTAGAGAGAAAGAGAGTGAAGCTAATGGCAGACAGACTCCTCCCGTATCAAGTCAATTAGTCAATGAAAATGTGTGTGCGGAGAGTGGAAATGGAATGGAAATTGTGCCGAAACTAGTGAGCAATACATATATACATTATAAGTAGTAGCATGTGAAAGTGGAGCAGCTCCAGGAGAATGACGAGCAGAGTGGCATGCAAATTGTATGTTGTAGAGAACCCCTGCACCCTGCCCCCACCTCTACTACCTCTCTCCACCCCCTAGACCTCAACCCCTACCCCGATTTCCAGTGGCGCTAACAAGCAAATGAATGAGGCCCAATTAGGTTAAACATCAAGTGAATGAGGGAGCTTTTTTTTTCGTATTTTCGTATTTTTGGATTTTTCTTCTTTTTTTCGTATATTTTTTTTGTGGTTTGCTGCTATGGGGCTGAGGCATGCGGGTTTATTTTGAGCGGTAGCGGGGGGAGGTGTTGACGGGGTGTTCGTATTTTTTAAGGTTTTTTTTTGTACATTTTTCGGGTTGTTGTACTTGGTGTACTTACGGATTCGGCGAGCTTGTGCAGAGAGGCATTTATGCGATCCGGATTGCGTGGCGGCGGCTCTGGTGGCTCTGATGCGGCCATGGTTGGTCCGGCAGCGAGACCGTTTATTTGCATACCTCACACTCACACACTGAAGCAGCAGCTGCTGACCGACCGTGTCTGTCTATCGCTCACTATGCTCTTTAGTTGCTGCCCAGTTAGTACTCCCTGTATGTATGTATGCTTGCTTGCCTGCTTGCTTGCTTGCTTGTGTGTGTATTGAATACAAGTGCTGTTCCCGACTGACTGACACGAGTATTTTTCAACTGCCACAATTTGCACCATGCGCAGCCCGCTCTAACATTCTGATTCTGACTACGTTACAAAGTGACCGAGGGAATACGTACACAGAGACACGCCCGATAAGCCACAGGATGTAGGGGCGTCGCGTCGATTCGGTTATCCTTGCTCCTTCACCGTCCACTTCCACTTAATCCTTTAATTGCTCAACCTCTGCGTTTAACGGTTCCCGCTTGTCGTCGTCGGCAATTGCAAATTCATCTGCAATTAAATTGAAAAAAAAAACGAAATCGTTTCACTAAGCTGCCACTCACAGATAGACAAATAATTTCATTGATATAGAGATAATGTCACAATAATGTTGGCGTATCCATGGCTTAATTATTTATAAATGGAATTTGCATTCGCGATGAGAGCTTGCACTCGAACAAGTTATCGATTACGAAAATGCGTTCGATCACTTATTGATTATTTAGTATTTTTGTGTATTCTGGTATTTTCATCTAGTCTAGCGCTCGCACTTATGTGCATATGTACGTATAAATACAGAAAACTGAACTTATTTTTGGCGGAAATCTAATTCCGTCTGCCGACTTCAATTTTACAGTTGGTCGTAAAAGCTGCAAACTAGTTTTTGCTGCTCCGCACAGCACACACATGCCAACACTAACACACTCAAGGCAGCTAGCCATGACTTCAATTTGCGGCCATTTTGTCGAGTCTTGCGTGTCAGGCATCGGTTTGACTGCATTGCTCCTCTAGATGTGTTTGTATGTACGAGTATTGTATGCCCGGTCAGCAGTAAACCCAAAAGTCGTAAGCTCATAATGAAAATGGAAATGGAAATGGAAAATTTGCTCGTTTGCGAACAGCCGGAAAAACTTTGCTCAACTCGATACGTGGAAGAAGTGTTGAGTTTGCTATTAGTGCACAGAACAGGCCCATGAAATATCATGTTTCATAAATCATTTGCGTTCGTTAATTGACGTTTCGCGTAATTATGCAATCAGCAACTAAAAGCAATAGTGCGAAATTTATGAAGCGATGCATCATAGTTATTCATTTATCGTTTACGATGTCGTAGAACTTTAATGCTAAAAACATTCTGTTCAATTATTTAAAGTATTTCCTTTGGTTATTACGTGCTTGCCATGTTTGATCAACTTTTACGAAAGTTTAATTTCAGGTCAAATAAATAAATGTTGTGGCTTTTGCTTCACCGAATCGTTGCTTACATATGAAACGTTTTGTGGTCGAGTTCATATTTGTGAATGTGCACAACAATTCTGAGCTCTGAGTTGAGGTTTTAATCCGATTAAGGCGAAGCTAAAAAAGCAAAAAAAAAAAAAGAAAACAATAACAACGCACCATCAAAGATGTTGTTTGAGGTTTTCTTCTATTTTCCGTCTTTTTTTTGCTGTTGCTGCTGCTGTTGTTGAAGTTGGTCAGACAAATAATACCATAAATACCAGGCTTAAGCAGCGGGCTACTCGTGGTGCAATAGGTTTGCCCAGCGGGCGCAACAAGGAGTCTTATGTAAAGCCAACCTGGCTGCACCTTGACTCCAGACCACAAAACATATGTGGGCTCTCTGTGGATGGATGATGGATATATATGAGCACAACATGACCACAGGCACACACAGTTTGGTGCGCAGTTGTTGCAGTTAGGGAACTTAAGCTACGGAGCAATCTCCTACCCCCAAAACAAGCCTCAAATGGGACTAATAGTAATGTATTTTATGGTGGTGACCCACTCAAAACCCCAGAGAGGAACAGGCTCCAACAGTCTGCGCTGGGCCACACAAACAGCAATTTTAATCATAATAATAACACACACAACTTCCTCCTCCTCTGTTTGGGTTAAATCCGTGTATATGCTTTGTGCATGAACTAATCTCGGAACTCAACTAAAAGAACGTCTGCCATCTGCAATTTGCAGACACAAAACTTTGCTAATGAAAAACATACGCACAACACGCTTTCATTTTAATACTACATTTTCGGGTCACATCAATCTGTTCCTAAAACTTCAAAATATCATTTTGGAAGACCCGAACAAAATTCAAGAAAAACTAAAATGCACTTTAGTCCGCATTTCGTGTGCTCAGATGTTGTCTATTCGACACCGATGTCGCCATTCTCTCACAGATATCAGACTTATTGTCAGGAAGAAGTCAAAGCGGATGTGAAACCCAGCGAATCTTTCTATATTCACTGTGAGAATGCGCGGCAAGAACACTATCCCAGATATGTGGTCAACTATCGACGCAAATTCTGTGAACGAAGCTCCAAATTAAAGAGGCAAGCAGTCGAGGAGCGTCGGCAGCTTTTCCTAAACGATCGCGTCGAATGCCTCAAGCAGCAAGGAGATAGAGTGAGGCAAGTGGTTGCTGATTACCGCGCGAAACACACGGAGAACTGGCTCAGAACGAGGGAGCACTTGGCCAGCGATATGGAGGAGCATCGGCAACGGCGTGAGCGGCATTTAATCGAGCGCCTGGAGACGCTGAGGAGGCACAACGAGCAGGTGAAGAGTCGTTGCGAGCTGCTGCGATACGGGAACTATCTGCGACGCATAGCGCGACAGCATGAGGTTAGACGGAAACGCAGAAGTATCTTTTAGTTGGCAATACATCCGGTTAGCTGGGCATATTTCCAACCGACAGATCCTGTTTTCCTGTCATCCGCTGCTTCTGCCACTGTCACTTCAACACGAACCCAGAGCACACTTGGTATAGAACAACAATTTTTTTTTATGTATTCATTCCGTGTCGAGGCTTAAAAAAGTTGCACCAAAAGTTAAAGGACTTTTCAATGCGTCGCAAAGTTTGAGCACATTAACTAGTTTTCTCAAGTGGGACGCGGGGGGCGACATCAAACATCAAGGCAACACATAACGTAAACTGAGTGAAATCGCTTGTCAACTTCAGGCACTGCCAACATATTATATTCTCGCTCTTTGTGGTTGAACCATCAGTAAAATGCGTCTCTCTAAAACCTAGAGCGCAATTATCAACATGCCGTGACTCCGTGAATAAATGAAGCAGTTGCTAAACCTCCCAGGATCGCAAATCCACCACAAAACTTGAAAGGCAACTGCTGGCAAACTGAATGCAGGTCAGGGCAATTTGCCTTAAATATGCGCGATTCAAAAGGAGCCGAGCAAAAGTGTTCTGAAATTGATGTCAAAGCGGCAACCATAAGCCATAATTAGCTACGTCTCCAGTGCTGAGCGCTTTGATTATATTCCTGCCTGGCCATTAAAACTATGGAACTGGTTGGCTGGTTGGCTGGCCACAAAGGCAGCCCATTCTTCAGTCACTGTCAAAGACAGCAAAAGACTCTGGCAAGGATGTGCACTCAACTGTAATTGCATATATTCGCATGCAGCTCAAGAATTTCGCCCCCTTCGACTCCTTTGAGCTGGTAAAGTAACCAAACACAGTTGAACAACAGCTTTGGCTTTGCCTTTGGCTTTGGCAGGCTGCATTCATCTATGTGTTGGCCAAGTTCAACTTAAATACTTGACCCATTTGTGGGTGATGAGAGGTGCGCTGAAGGTATTTGAACTGTGTCTGTGTAATTCAATTAAACACAGAACCCTAGAGTAATCTGTGTATGTGTGTGTGTGTTTAGCTTATGCAACCTCGCTTTATCTTTATGTTTACTCATCTTATTCGACTTCAACAAGGTGCATAATTTATCCCTAATACAAGTTGCATAATTATATTTCCGCAGACACACAATTTTGTTGCACATAAACTCAGCATCAACTTTGCATAAATATGCTTTGTTTGAAAAATCTGCAAATTTATGAATTTTGCTCCAAGCGAACTGTCAACAATCTCTGCGCAGACAATAACGCACACAACCACACACACCACACCCCCACAAACACACAGACACGCACAAACACACATGCAGATGTATCTGTATCTGTATCTATGCTATGCATGTGAGTATCTGCAGCTGCAGCGTCGTGATGTCTGTCAGATTTTGCGGTGCAGTCAAGCTCAGCAAAGTTTGCATTCAAATGGCACAGAAAACAAATTTTCAAAATTTGTTGCTGAAATGTGCCAGCTGAAAAGCCAACGAGGCAGCATTAAGTGGCTTCACCTTCACCTCTCTCTCTCTCTCTCTATCACTCTTTTACTATTTCTCTCTATTTACCGCTGGCTGTCACCGCTTCCCTTTGCTGCTCGTTTCGCTGTTGCATGCAATTGACGCTGACATGGAAATTAATTGCAAATTAATAAGTTAAGTAAACGCAGTTCGCCAAAAACAGACAACTGACAACATCGAACTGTCTATCAACACGATTCTAATGTGCATTGATTTTTACTGGACTCGTTTTGAATATCCCCAGCTCAAGTTGATGACTCACTTTACATTTGGTGAAATGAATTTCCTGTTGACTGGTTACTTCTACTCGATTATCCATATCGAGTTGCTTCAATCTAAAAACGCATAGAGCAAATGTTAAAGCAGGTCGACAACATCAACGTCATGCTAAAGTAATGTTTTCCATTGATATGCAAATTATTCTGCAGGCTCAGGCAAAAGGCTCAATGTTCCCTTCATTGCCATCCACCATCCATTGGCTTGGCCATTCAGTAGCTGAAGCATTTAGCATATTTTGCTCGCCTTTTTGTGTTCCGACATAATAAAGTTCCTCATAATCGTGTGGAACTGGAAACTTTTTGCGTATAAATTCCAAGCAGCAGCTGAATATTCAACGTCGATGCCATAAATGAAGTTATCATCTAATTATTTGTGTTTTCCATGCAAAGTTGAAAGTTGATAGTTGATAGTTGTGAAATATTGCGCATACGCCGAGTGGCTCAATTAGAACGAGATCCTCATCTACTCATTAAACCGACTGCACACAATTAGTGTGTACGAGTGAGTATATTGACTGCAATCTGTGTGTTTCAACAAGATAGAGAAGAAGTCGAAAGTTTGAGTGGAGAAACTCATTTAGTTTGCAATTAATTTGTGGCAGCGCAACCTAACGCAGCAAGTGGCAAGTGGCAAGAGGCAAGTGTAGGGAGAACAACGAAAAGTTTGTGTTTTTCATTAAACTAAATAGATGCGGCTACAGCTTGTTCTCGCCTCTATTTTTCTCTCCCACTTTTTCTGTCTTTTTCTACTTGTTGTTCTCCCTAAGCAAGTTTGGCAAGCGGTTTCCGGTTCCGTTTCTGCTTGCGCTTTGAGGTGTGAGTAAGCTACGAATGTGAGTGTGTTTGTGTGTGTTGGGTAGACTAAATATTTTTGCCAGGCGCGAAATGAAAATGCTTGACCCAATTGGCAGCGAGCCGTAGCGTAAAACATGCAAAATATTTCAGCTGATGCCTCATGCTGCTGCCTCACCGCCCCCGCCCCCGCATTTACATCCTTCGCGAAGGTGGCAGGATGAGCTCTACTGCTAATGCTGTGTAATCTTGGGTCAGTAAATGATTTTGCCATTAAAATGTTTTTGTAAATGTTGTTGTCTCTCTCTCTGTGTGTGTGGGTGTGTGTGTGTGTGTGTGCGATAAGTAAAAGTTTCTTGTGTCTTGCGGCAGATGTGGCAGCGGAGGATTCAGTGCAACAACTTGGCAGCAGCCCCCCAGAGTCCTAACCCTCTGCTTATACAATTTGATAACCTACTTTCGAGGGGTTGTTCTTGCTGCTGTTGCTACACTTGGTGTTGCAACCTCTTTGGGCTCGCAACATTAAAAATTTACACATAATGACATTGAGGCACACTTTGAGCAGCGGCAAGAAGATTGGGGCCGACGGCAAACGAGCTGCACTCATGTCCTTGAGCTTATGTTTTTGTTTGGCATTAAGAGCATGTCAAATCAGCAAGTGTGCGTGCACACACACACACACACACAGACACACAAGCCACATACCACGACACAGGAAGGTGCGTGGCATCACACTGTGCAGCCTACAAACTAAGTCTGCGTTTTGTTTTTTGTATGCGGCAGGAACAGGAAGCGGAACTCAGTTCGGCACAAGGCGCAAGGCATGAAGCGGATGTGTGAGCCTTTTGCTTGGCTATCTCTTGGCTATATATATATATATATATGTATGTGTAGGGGCGTGGCTGGTTGGCTGACTGCTATGCCGTGCTGTGCTGTGCTGGCGACAATCCCCAAAAGGGCGCAGTGCGCACAGCTTGCCACTTGGGAAATACTTTAAGTCCCTCTTCTTAATAGCCTTGCCTTGCCTGCTTCTTTTTCTTTCTACGTTCCTCTTACTCTTTCCACTTCTCTCCTTTTCACTCTCTGCACCTTGATGGCGTTTTCATTCCTTCGGTCGGGTGAATTATTGTCAAGCGATTTATTACGCGCAACGGGCTGCTCCACATGGCGTATGCGTAACAATAATTGTAATAAAATGCACGCAATATTTCGCTATTTCCATGCCTGTGTGCCACCACACATACATGTCACACACACACACACACACACACACACACACACATGTGCGCTCTCTTTGACGAGCATAAAACATTCGCATGCATATCCTTGTCGAGAGGATTTAATAACATGTCCATAAAACGCTTCACAGCTTCGCCTTTAAAATCCTTTTCGCAGACACAGCGCAGCACAGATCGGATATGAATTCTTGATCCAATGATAGTCATGTCCTGTCTACTTAAAGACTGTATATAACCATATAAAAAAAGAGAACGCGATTACGTTGACGGGAATCACCTTGTGACACACCTGACAACTGTCGTTTCGGACAGGTGAGAACAACACGTGGCCTTGATTGACATCAGCAATGCAAACAATTTGTGGAATTTGCACAACGCACATTTCACGCGTGCCCAGACAAAAATTCGAATAATAATTAGAGTTAATTGGCTCTGTGATTAAATTAAGTTTGCTTTGCGAGCTACGAAATAAATTAGTGAATGCATGACAAGAATATTGCTTTGAATTTGTCAGTAAAACTCAATTGGAAGTTGTTTGACAAATGACTGACAATTGATTGATTATTTTCTTCTGTTAATTTAATTTGAAGAACAACTAAGCTCTCTTTAACTTTTCTAGAGAATAAAATGTAGGCACAAAAGAATTATAAATTGTATTTTTCAATATTTGGCAACTCAATTGTATTTAAATATTTAACAGAAAGAAAATAAATTACTTTGCTACTTCAATTATATTGAGAATTCTTAATTGAGTGTGGAAACAAATTTTGTTTATTTATTAAACATCCAAAGATAAGTAATAGTTTTCAATTGAGTTACAACTTGCAGGCTTAATAAACTGAATTTGGCATTGTTGTAAATTCTATTGCAATATAAATATAATGTTGAACTGAGTGCTTTGATAACATAGTTTGCAAACATAAATTGTAAATATTTAAAACGAGATTTGCATGTTAGATAGAAGGGTGTTAAAAGGGTGACAGACAGTTGGCAATCTGGTATATTTTGTTCTTTTTGGTATATATTGAAAGTTATAATATATTAATATACCAAATATAACCTACGGTATACTTTAGTATTTGATTGACTTATTCATTTGTATCTTAGTTGACAGTCGGGTATATTTTGAATGTAATAGTATATAGTATATCGATATACCAAATATAACCTACCGTATACTTTAGTATTTGATTGACTTATTCATTTGTATCTTAGTTGACAGTCGGGTATATTTTGAATGTAATAGTATATAGTATATCGATATACCAAATAAAACCTACGGTATACTTTAGTATTTTATTGACAGTCGGGTATATTTTGAATGTAATAGTATATCGAATTATCGCCTACGTTATATTTTTGAATTTCATTGGCTTATTCATTTTGTACGAGTACGTCTTAAGAATAACACCGAAATGTTCTTCTTTTGTGGTCTTTAGCTTTCTTAATTTTAATTTTGTGTTATTTGATCCTATTGTAATAAATAAACTAGTAGAAATTACTTCAAGAACAACTCTTTCATAAATAAATAAGCTAGTAGAAATTACATCAAGAAGAACTCTTTCAACTAGTTTATTTATGTTATTTATTTTCAAATTAAAAGCATCTTCTACACCTCTTTGCTAAATCAAACTTCTATTTAAACTAAGCCTTTACTTTTGCGTATTGAATTTCCTTGCACACAGTTTCGCTTTAATGTGTTTATTATTTCTATAATGGTTTTTATACCCGCTACCCATAGGGTAGAAGGGTATTATAACTTTGTGCCGGCAGGAAATGTATGTAACAGGTAGAAGGAGGCATCTCCGACCCTATAAAGTATATATATTCTTGATCAGCATCAATAGCCGAGACGATCTAGCCATGTCCGTCTGTCCGTCTGTGTGTCTGTCCGTCTGTCCGTCTGTCCGTCTGTCCGTCTGTCCGTATGAACACCTAGATCTCAGAGACTATAAGAGATAGAGCTATAATTTTTTTTCGACAGCATTTGTTATGTTTGCACGCAGATCAAGTTTGTTTCAAATTTTTGCCACGCCCACTTCCGCCCCTGAAAATCAAAAAAATCGAATAACAAGCGTAATTTGAAAGATAGAGTTACGAATTTTGGTATATACAGTAATAACTATAGTATTTATGATCCCTGAAAATTTGGTTGCGATCAAATAGAAATTGTCGAAGTTATTAAAGAAATACTTTTGTATGGGCAAAAACGCCTACTTACTAGGGGTCTGAGTTGCTTTGGCTGACAATCTGGTATATTGTGCCGTCTATGGTATATTTTGAATGCGGTACTATATCGATATACCACATATACTATTTTGTATATTTTTAGTATTTTTGCAGTATATTTGGTATATTTTGAGAATAATACCGCAAAATATATTGCTTTTATTCAAAATGGGTAGCGGGTATCTCACAGTCGAGTTCACTCGACTGTAGCTTTCTTACTTGTTTTTTTACATTTCGCACTCGTTATAATTTATGGCGAAAATAACTTGCAAAAAAATAATAATTTGCTTTATGCGCCGCGCTTCGCCTGTCATTTGTTCTGCTTTAGCCTTTTTTTATTTTTGTGTTTTGTGTTACCCCTTTATTTTCTTTTTTATTTTGCTTTTGGCCAGGCTCAAACAGAAACGCGTTGCGTCGCAATTTATGCTGACACAGATTTGGTTGCAAGCACAGAGCGCTGCTCGCTGTCAAAGCACAAGACAGCTGAAAATTTCCCTTTTCGCCTTTTCTTTATTTTTTTTTTGTATTTTTTTGTTTGTAGTCAGTAGACTTTTAATACACACACAAATACACACACACACATACGCAAAGTCAGACACAAATATTGACCGAATTTCGCCGAATTTTGGCCATGTTTTCGTGTTTTGGTCGCCTTTTTGTCGTCGGCGTCGTTGTCGACGCCTCGTGCGGTTGTTGGCCATATTTTTATATGTTCGAGTATGTGTTTGTGTGTGTGTGTGTGGTTTTTTGTACTATACGCGAATATATGTTTGGCTGTTTTCATTGTCTGCGGCATTTGGGCTAAAAGCGAGTGCGTAAATAACGCATGAGAACCAAACGCAATAAGCAGCAATGAAGCACATAAACATCGCAATATATTGAAGCCCTGTTTTACCAATTTACCTTTAAATTGAACGCTATATTTGTGTGGCTAGCAAAAGGGGGAGGAGGAGGAGCACGAGGGAGCGAGCTGGGAGGCTGAACCACAAGCGTTTTCTGTTGGTTTCGCAATTGAAGCGCTAATTGTTAGTTTTGTTGTATTTGTTGTCGCTGTGGCTGCTGCTGTTGCTCCTGTTGTTGTCCTTGTTGTTGTTGGTGTTGTTGTTGGTGTTGATATTGTGCTTGCTGGCAGCTTCGTTCGTTGGTTGCCAAACTTGTTTGTTTTATTGACGCTCAAAAGCATCCACTTTCACACACACAAACACATGGACACTAGAAGCACCCACGCAGCACTTATACACGTGCAAATTGTATACACACACATACGTGTATTCAATGTATGTGTAAATTGAATATTTTCCTCACTGGGCACTCACTCACGTCTCACTTGGCGAATGTCTCGAACGGGACTGAGCGTCACCAGCAGCAGCAGCAGCAGCCGCATCATCATCAACAGCAGCGGCAGCGGCAGCGAATGCGGCATTGGCGTTATTTGCCGAGTCGAAATCGAGTCTGAATCCGTGTGAGAGTCCTTGGCATTTGGCGACTCCTTTGTTGTTGTTGTTGTTGTTGTGGAGGGTGGCGGAGCTGACGTCACGCACAAAGCTTCGCTACAACTCGCTCTCTCTCTCTCATTGAGAAAGCTTGCGCCTGCGCCGACCACAAAAAGCTTTCACGAGCCAGCGCCTCGGCTCTTGGCTGCTTCCCTTTACCTCGCTTCACCTTTGCCTCTTCCACACACACACACACACTCACACACACACACACACACACACACACACACACAGTTTGAGCCTAAGGCCAAGTGTTTGTTTACGTTTTGCTGATTTTGTTGGTCGCGCGGGCTTCTATCACCAAAAATCCATGTGAGCACTGCGGTTGTTTTTTTTTAGCCATTTCGTAAGCCGAAGGTCACATTCGGATGCTGAGCATCGAGCCGAATCGACTTTAAATGTCAATGCAAAATAAATGAAGCTGCAAATGAAGCAGTAAATAAATACTACGACACCAAGAGCCAAGAGCTTATAAACTGCATTGCATTGCCATGGCAACAAATTGGCAAATAAGTTGTGCATGAACTTTAGAAGTGCACTTGAACAGCTGCTGCTTTGCCTGGGATTAGCAGCAATAACAATCACAAATTTCATTTAATGAAATGTTTGCAGTTGTTGCTGAAAAGTTTCAGGCGTTGACAGCAGCAACATGCTTTTTGTGGTTTTGGCAAATAAAATGCAACACTTTGATGATAATTAATGAAGTTTCGAAGACAACGAGAGAGAGAGAGAGAGATTGGGATTTAACTTTAATTCGTGTCGTTACGTTTATTCGTGTTTTGTCACATCTTGTTCATCCCGTTGTTTGTTGCTGCTGCTTGTTGTCTCTTTATCAATGCAGTCACCGACAATAGGATGAAGATGATGATGGCATTACTGTCATTGTTGCCGCCTCTTTGTCCACATGGCCCACCACAAGTGTGTTATTGTAAGTGTGTTTGTGTGATTGTGTCCATGTTACATTAAGCATGTGCACATAGATTGAATAACAATACCCATTGACTCGAGTACTCAAATTCAATGCACACTCCAGACTTTTCTCTTGCTCTCTTTCTCCGTTTTTCTCTGTTCGTCTTCTTAAATGTAATACTCAATTGTCGTCCCTCATTTGTCTAAAAAAAAAGGCGCGAAAATTGCACATGTTCATGTTGCAACATTTAAAATTTCTAACCACTACCATTGCAGTATTTTACCGGAAAAATACTAATATAATCGGATGACTATAATTGGTATAATATATATGAAGAAAACTAATGCAGTATTATTATTATTTAGTATAATCTACTATGCAAGGAAGAAAACAACAGTCGAAATACCCGCTTCCCTTGGCAGTACTAAAAAAAAAACAAAATATACGTATGGATATATTTGGTATAGTAATGTACTATACAAGAGAAAAAATTACAGCGGAGATAACTGCTAAGAAATAATTTTATTATACCAAAAAAATACTGTTATACACAAATGACTATATTTAGTATAATAAAGAGAAAACTCAAATCGAAATACTAGCTACCTATTGCAGTATTATTATTATACCACAAAATACTAATATACATATGTAGAAGCCTAAACTTAGTATAATTTTATACTAAATTAAGGAGAAAACTACAGTAGAGTATAATGACTTGAAAATATATATAATATTTATAGATGGGCACCTCCTTTATTTTCTTACATTCAATTTATACTGGCATAAGGTTGTGGTATACCAATATACATACATATATAGTAAATATATATGTTGGTATAACATAAAATTGAAAGTTACAAAATCTTCCAAAAAGGAAACCAATTAGAAATTAAATGAATTTAAAGGAAACACGAATTTGTTTTACAATTAACTAACACAAAACTAATGTCAAATTAATCAAATAAATTATGTGTGACGCAAATGTCATGCCGAATCAATGAAGTAATAAAATTCATGCAATTTTCTTCCATCTTTAGAGCTGCTGAGCTTTGTGCTACCAATTTTGCAGACAGGTCAACTGGGGCTAACTCCGAATTGAGCCCTGCTCATAGACGCATTGCTGCAATTTAAGTTTTATTGGAGTTGAACAAACTAATTTGATTTGTTAGTCGAGATACGAGTAATTAGTTACTTGGCCTGTGCAAACACTGACTCGCATATAGGCAAATACCACAAGCAAGCTCGTTTGCAGTTCCCTCTCTCTCTCTCTCTCATCCCCTGCGACATTCTGATGAGGCGTCTGAGGTTGAGTGTCCCAACTGTGGCTCACACTCATTAGACATACTAAGTAAGTACATACATAGGCTATGTGTGTGTGTGGTATATGTTGTGGATAGTTTGTGCTTGACTGGTGTTCATAATCCGAAAGCACCTGGCGTATACTCAATATGCGTATACTCCATATTACGTATACGTATTGGATTGCTAGCTACAACGTATTTATTTGCCCATGCGTGTGTGTTTGTGTATGTGTGGTGAAGTGACAATCATTGTAGTGCCTGGCCACAACATCAGAGCTGCATCCACAGTTTTGACTTGTCTCTGTAACTTGATGCTTATGAAATGTTATCAAATGAATGTCAAACTTCTTCCGCCTATTGTCACAGGCGGCTAATAAAACTTTATCAGCCTGAACCGGCATCATCCTGATGCCGCAAAACGTGAAAACATAAAACACAACTTAAACACAAACACACACCCAGAGAGTTTTATCGGTCTGACAGCAGCTGAGAGAAGCGACAGCGGCATGAAATGAACTCCAACAAAATTGTATAGGCATATGTGTAGCATACATATGCACACGTCTGTGTTATCAATCGATTGCCAGCTTACACACACACGCGTATATCGCAATCACTATACTATATGTTTTATGTGTGTAGATGAAAGGTTCATTCATCTCTATAGACTACGCCTACTCTGACTATTGTTGAGCTTGACAATGAGCATCTGCACAACTATGCGCGCACATATCTGCATGCTATATATAGCGTGTATATATGTATATACATTTACAATCAAGTGAAAATCGGTACTATTCATCATACTCGTAGTTGGCCCCATGCAAAGACAGCCAACACTATAGCAACATTTTTGCAATGCAATTTACGGCTTTGTCGTTAGTCAAATGCTGCCCGAGTGGAGCACACACTTTGCTCTCTATTCACGCCTCCCGCCTCCCACCACCCTCCTCCTCTATAACTCACAGAAAGACGTGCAAACCGTTTCTCAATTCGATTCCAACAATGTGCAAATGCAACAATGAGTATGAATAACTTGCAGTTACTCCGCACTCGCTAAGATAGCCATCGATTTAAAGTTGTGACACTTTGACAGTTTGGAAGCAGTAAGGAAACAAAAGTAAACTACATTTTAAGATTGCTTACATAATTTATAAACCATTTTACAAAAACCTAAATCTACTGACCAAACAATAAAGTGCAATATACAACATACAACAATTTAAATTGCTCGAAAAAGTAATCGACTAACAAAAATTCGACTAAGATTTTTTTTATTAGTAATAATTTAAAAGTCGAAAGATCCTTCACCGTCCAATGTCTCAGTAAACATATAAGGCATATAAATATATGAAGCATCTTTTGTTGGTGGTGTATAATAACTGAGTTTTATGTCGAGAAATTACTCCACATCTTATTTTTGTAAGATTTTGTATCGTTTGTGTTTATATAAGAAATATAAAAGTTTATTTGTGAATAAAAGAAGGAATATAAAAATACTTAATGTATAACAATTCAAGAAATCATATACGTAATAATATTTTAATAAATAAATCTACATAAATCTACATTCAAAAATAATCATTAGTCAGTTAATAAATTTTTGGAGTCAAAACAAGCCACAAGAAATAGTAAAAATATTAAATATATACATTTTACATTTAAAGTTTATTTAAAACCTTCATTATTATTATTATTTTATTAAAATAACGAATACACTTCTTCATTGCAATGAGATAAGCTAGAGCAGCTAAGCAGTTAAGCTAAGAACCCCCATCAGTATACATAAGTTCTTTACTTTATGTAGTTAATACAACCCTTAAACTATCCTTAATAGGGTATAACAAAGGCAGCACAAACGTGCCAAGAAGAACTTCACTCGACGCAATACACAATTGTATTTGCTGCAGTTGCATCTGTTATTGCAAGTGTCTGCGTGTAAGCGTTGTCAACGATCTGATGCGTTGCCAGACAACCGCATTATCATCGCCATCATTATCATCATCATCATCATTCTTCTTCCTTTTGGTGCGCTGTGTTAAAACTAGCAGCGAGTCGCCCTTGCTTGCTGATACAGAATGGGCATGTTTATCAATGTTGTGCGCTTATCGTCGACAAGCGACAAACCGAGAGTCGAGAGTCGACGGGAGTCGCCATTTTCAAGACGGAAACAGGCAACAACAGAGCAGGAGGCGTGGCGAGAAGGGGGCGTTAGGTTGACAACTTATTTCAACATCTTGTTGTTATCCGTCGTGTGCTTCCTATTTTCATTTATTGGCAAAACTTTTAGCCCAGATGTGCGAAAACACGAACAAGGTATCACAGAGTGAGTTTCTATATCGATGCTGGTGTGAGTATGTGTGTGTGCGGGTGTGCGGGTGTATAAGGGTGTGCGTGTTTAGCTGTCGGCAAAGTTTTGGCATTGTTCAAAGTACCCAATACATAAATAAGCATGAATATAAAGCAAGAATGCGAATTCGCATCAAATAAATAAAATACTCATATGCGAGTGTTTCTCTCTTTCTCTCTCAAAAAGAAAATATATATTCATTCGTTATTGTTTCCATTGTTGTTTTTTGCCATTTAAACTCTATGGAAACTACAGCCAAAAATATTGCACTCTGGATTCCATTCAACAGTTGCTTGCTTCGACTTCGACTTCGCTTCGAATCGATGTCATCATCTCATACGTATGTGCTTTGCCTTCGATTTGCCTGCAGATAAAAGTCAAATATATATTTCTCGGGGTGTGCAATTTGGTAATAGGATTAAGTCCTTAGCACAAAATGTTGCTGAATTTAGTGTCAAGACTTATCGGCAAACAAGAACTGATAATCTGTCGAGTTGCCCGTCGCCAAAATTAAATCAATTTCCATGAGGAATTTAAATAAATACATTTCGAGCAGTCAGCTCGAAGCATACGAATGTGAGCTTCTGATTTGGGTTTGTCACATGACACTATTGACAGACAGCTATTTTACTCAAGTGAAATGAATAGCTCTTGAATATGTGCTTTAAATTGAGGAGTTTGATTTTAAGAATTGACTTGGTGAAGTGGATTATAAACTTTCTTTCTTTACGTATTACATTATTAAATTTTAAGTATTGCTTTACTTTATATAGTTGAGTACTTAGATTGAATAATAAACTATCTTATAAATGCCATTTGAATTGTATATAGCTGATATTTTACCAGAAGATGTGTATTCTAAAATGAGAATGAATCGAGTTCGTAAATTAAATATTAAAATATCGTACTTTACTACTTAAATTGAAATTGATATTTGAATTTTATTATTATTTCCATGAATAATTATTATTCTAAATGTGTGTTTTATATTCAAAACTTTGCTTTTAAGCATTAAGTTCTTAAAATGCATAAAAAATTATCTATCTTTACTACTGCAATTAAAATTGAAATATTTTATTATTCACATTAATAATTTTAGTTGTAAAGATGATATTTAAATTGATAACTTTGGTTTAAAGTATTGAGTTCCTGCATTCAATAATAAATTATCTATTTTGACAACTTTAATTGAAATTGATCAATTTTCATTTTATTATTATTTCCATGAATTATTAGTATTGTGAATATGTGTTTTAATTTGCTTTAAAGTATTGAGTTCCCACATTCAATAATAAATTGTTTTTCTCCACTACTTCAATAAAATTAAAAAATTCTTTTTATATTTTATCATAATCTCCAAGAATATATGATTGAATTGTAAATATGATTAAGTTCAGGACTTCTTTTTTAAATATCGAGTGAATAATAAACTATATTTCTCTAATATTTGAATTTCTATAATATTTAAGCATTTAATATTGCAGATTAATAAACTAAATTGAATAATAAACAACCTCTCTTCAATATTTGAATTGTGCATTTTATTCAAGAGTTAAATAATGTATATTATGCCCATAAATTATTCTGTTTTTCGATTGCAATAAAACACTTTAAATTGCATTTATTCTGCAATCAACAACGCGTTAGAGAGGTTTCAAAATACAAGAGTTTCATATTCATTTCCGCAACAACATCGAATTGGGCCCATAAAACGTTCGATAGTTGGGTCAACAAAATGCTTTGACACTACACGCAGAGAAAAACTAAGAAAACAATACGATAACTAAAAGTAAAACTGCAATTATTTGTATTACGTGTATGTATGTGTGTGTGAGTGTGTGTGTTTGGGTGTGTGTTGTTTAGTTGCCACGTTCTCTCTCGCTCTTGTGTTTTGTCCGGATATTGCTAAACGGTTTATCGCACTTGGTAGTCGACGAGGTCGAGCTTGTGGAGCGGAGACCGGAAGCAGATATATATTATTAATGACTGGTGGGTCAGGGGGACCCAAACGAAATGTACTCGATGGCTTGCGCACGATGCGGCGTATGCGCAATATTTTCGCTTTCATATTTTATTACAGTTGCGAATGCTGCACATAAACATTTTCGGAGGGGACCGCTCGGAATGTTTGGCGCCACATTTGTAAAATCGAAATATTTGTCGGTCGTCTTGCCTTATGGCCGTGCACATCCAGAGCTCTGGCCGTGTTCTGCATGTTGTGGTTGTGGCAGCCTCAGATTCCCCTTTGAGCGCTTATTGTAAAGCGCCTTAATAAGATTTTATTGCGCCCAGTCATGGCCAAGCAAAGGGCGCTGAGAGGCAGAGTAAAGGCCACGACGAACAGACAGACAGACGGACGGACGGACAGACGGACTGTGGGACGTACGTGTTTGTGTACAACTGACGCAGATAATAAGTTTCATTCATAGCATGAAAGGACGACGCTTCATCCGTTGCTTGCTTGCTTGCTTTCTTTATTTTCAGACCTTTCATTTTTATTTTCTTTTTTTTTTTTTTTTTTTTTTGGTTTGGCATGTGACCCCGCCTTGGTCATCAGCCGTAACGCCTCCCAACGTCCAGCGTAATGACTGGCCACAATTCGGAACACCTACCCCAATTTGGGACTCGGGCCCAGTGAATTGGCTATTTGGGATTTCGTTCTCGTCCTCGCTCTCGACTGTGGTTATGTTTGTGGCTATTAGCATGAAGTAATTAATATACCCTCGACCATTTAGAGGCGCAATTGAATTGCGTGAGGCACAACATTCAAATTTTAACCGAATTCACATAATTCGATCAAATTTCGAGTGATGAATTTTCAACTACGGCTTTAATCTCGCCAGCATTTTAAATGCTTGGCAATTCATCATGTCGAAATACAGAAATTCCCTCTGACATTGTATACGCCTTTCCTACGCTTCTATTAGCAAAACTTGTGTGCTCTCTTGTGACGAGTGAAAAAATATGTAATAAAGATGGGGGACATACGACAACGGCAGAGACAATTTTGTGAATTCTTTTTGAAAGCATTTCTCATATATTATTGCCGAAAACTTTTTTTGCGGAACTACACACAAAACACAGAACAGAGAACGAACGTGCGTTGGCAGTTTATAAGCTGGCAAAACGTTTTGCAATAGTATATGAAATATACTATATATATAGACCCATACAAACGAGGGTTGTCTTCAAAGTGTATAAATACTTGTAAACCAAGGGTTTATTTGATGTACCAAAAATAGATACAAATTGAAGCTCAAGTTCATTGTGCGCTGCTTAAGAAAGTTTCGCATAAATTAAGGACTATTTGAAGATAAACTTAAATGTTCTTAAGCACTCTTGAAACCGCCCTCGTAAGCAGCGAGTTGAAAATACGAAGCTGGCACAGAAAGCCTTTAAGCTACTTAGCCATATTTCAGAAAGAAAACTATATTTTGATAGCAACACATTAATACAATACGTTAGGAGCAGCAAAAGAAAAAGTGATGGAATTTTTATTGCCGTTTCCCAAGATAACAAGTGGCAAAAAAATATATATAATTCTTCAATGATAGCTAGCTATCAGCCGAAAATCAATCATTTGAAATTCAAGAACCTTAGGCACTTTTAATAACATATTTTCTTTTAGGTTATTATTGCACTTTATTTTATTTATTCGTATATGTGTCTGTCTGACCGTTTCTTATAAGTTCCACGATCTCAAGGACTATATGATATAGAGATATAATATTTTTGATAGCGTTAATTATTAATATACCAATCATTTAATTTAGTATAAGAATTAATTTATTTTTAAACATGATTATAATTCCGTTTGTCCGTACACCAAGGTCTTAAAGAAAAAAGGGGTAAAGATAAAATGTGCTTATTAGCGTTTGGTATATTAATATACCAAATATATATTTTACTATATTTCAGTATTTCGTAAATTATTATTGCAATATATTTGTTAATTTATTTTTAAATCTGTCTGTCCATTTACCCGTATGTGAAACTAGATTTTAAGGACTCTAAGATATAAGTGTCGGGAGCAGCAGACAGCGCATGTTAATGCAATGCTGTGACAGCGTCTGCCAGCAGCGCTGCATCTGCTGGCAGCGCTGTATGCTCTCTGTTAGCGAGCGCTTGCAGTTCGATCGGCTAATTGCTTTACTCTTGTGTTGATTCTCGAATTATAAACTCTTGTATATCGTGTCGGTGGCGAAGCTTGAAAGTGTTCAAGTCACAGCCAAATAATCCAAAGTGGTGGTTACATATACGAACATATGTGCCATTTAATAAACAATTAATTTGAATTCGCGTGTTTTATTTATAAACAATAGACATACGAATAAAAGCTACTAAAAAAGCTTAGTAGCTCAACATTTGGAGGCCCCGGCGAGATATATACTCTCGCTAAGTGTTGTGAATGCAATTGATTTGCATAAATAATGATTGAAAATAGCTAAGCATAAATAAAAATAGCAATAACAATTGTTGAAACATTGAAAGTGCAAGTGCTGGAGAGTGCAAAGTGCTAGTTGGAATTGATTATATATGTACATATGCATATACATATTGAACAAGCGGTGCATTTCTGTTCTTGCATTCTCCGTTGTTTGCGCATGTTCGCCGTTGCTCCGTTGCTTGCGCACCTTCTCCGCTCTCCGTCGCTTGTCTATGCTCTCCGCTATTCCGCTGTCGCAGCTGCGTACATTGCCCTTGCTGCTCTCTCTTATGCTCTCGGTTTGTGTGATCTAAATCAGCTAATCAACTGATTAACTTTGAACAGCTGCTGTGCGTAAGCAACTCGCGCGCGTTTGTGATTGCGGTTTTGACGCGTTTTCCGTGGTGCGCTTTACTTTAAGCTACTGCTGTGCTTAAGCAACTAGCGTTTGTGATCGCGGTTTTGACGTGTTTTGTCTTGCTTTGAACTGCTGCTGTGCTTAAGCAAACCGCGCGCGTTCGTAATCGCGGTTTGACGCGTTTTTCTTGCTGCGCTGCACAGTAAGTTTGCCAACAAAGTGAGCAATTGCCAGTTAGCAAAACTGCGGTTAACTGCTAGCAATGGAAAACTCGATGAACGAGCAAGCGACTACTGTCGAAAATCGCGCGCGGTTTTTCAAGCGGAAGGTTTTATCGCTTTATGATAGCCTTGTGAGACTCGATGCGTCACTTTCTGAAGTTAAGCTAGCTGCATTCAATTCTTCTGAATTAGCAGTACGGTTGGAGCTATTAGAACGTGCTCAAGCTTCGTTTGACTTAGCTCAGAATGCGCTAGAGGAGATCGACTATAATGAGATCGGTAGTGAAACGCGAGACAATTTCGATGAACGGTTTCTTGAAGTGAAATCGCGTGTTCGGGCGCATTTTGACAGTCGTGAGCGCCAGTTGATTCGGTCTTCCACATTGCGGCGTGATGAGACCATCGATCCTTCGGCTACTGGCCTCGGTGCTCGCTCTAATAGACGTCGTCTACCCGAGCTCAAACTTCCCACGTTCGGTGGTGGTTATACGGAGTACGCGAGTTTTTGGTCAATGTTCGAGTCTGTCATTGACAAGGACAACGACTTAGATGATGTTGAAAAGTTTCAGCATCTGCTATCGTGTTTAACTGGTCCAGCGCTGGATGCAGTTCGGTCGTTGGAGATATCGCGGCCCAATTATCGTGTGGCTCTGGAGATATTGGATAATCGGTTCAACAACAACCGGCTTGTGTTCCAGTCGCACATCAAGGATCTGTTGGGTACCAAGAAGGTTGAGGGAGGAGCATCCGTGGCCACTAAACTTCGTGAGTTTAGCGATAAGGTAAATGTTCACATGGGGGCATTAAAGACTCTGGGCCGTCCAGAGGAAATCGCGAACAGCATTCTTATTTACGTGCTGCTGCAAAGGCTGGATGTGGAAACCCAGGCTGCGTGGGAGGATAGCAGGGCATTGGACAACCCTGCCGCCGATAAAGTGCCGACAGCCAATGAGTTCTTCACGTTCCTGGATGAAAGATGTCGCAAGCTCGAGACTCTGCAATACGCTATGGGTAGTCACACAGCAGGCTCACAGGTGGGAAGGAGCTTTAGCCATAACGGCAGCAGGAAGGCGTTTGTGGCCCAATCTAGCCCCAGCAAAGCAAATGTTTGTGGGTTTTGTGACGCGCCTGGTCACGGCATATATTCTTGCCCCATCTTCGCAAATTTGTCGCCCTTCTTGAGGCAGAGAGAAGTGAAGAAGCTCGCTCTCTGCTTTAACTGTTTGAAGAAAGGACACCAAACTCGATCCTGCACATCTGGCGCTTGCCGTAACTGTGGTGGGCGGCATCATTCTTTGCTACATTTTGAGACATCGCAACGAGCCTCATCAACTGATGCGTCTGCCGCTTTACAGCCTCAAGCGTCCACCTCTCTTGCTGCTCAATGTCGTCGTTCTGATGCTGTGCTCTTGGGTACTGTTGTTGTTTGGCTTAAGAGTCGTGCTGGGTCGTTCGTTCCTTGTCGTGCTCTGCTGGATTCCGGTTCGCAAGTCCACATGATGACGTCCCATTTAGCCCAACAGTTACAATTAAAACGGACGCGATCAGATGCTATGATTTCTGGCCTCGGGGACACAGACGTTTCTGTTGAAGGATGCACGGTAAATGTTTGTATGCGCTCTTGCATCACCGACTACTCGGTCAACTTTCAAGCTGTTGTGGCATCGACAATCACCAACAGCTAGCCGAACTTTGCTATTGGCATCGACGGTTGGGCAATTCCATCCAACATTCAGCTGGCTGATCCTGCCTTCAATCGTCCGCAGCGCGTGGACCTGCTGATTGGTGCAAGCCTATTCTACGGCTTGTTATGTGTAGGACAAATAGGCCTTGGAGATGGATTGCCTATCCTTCAGAAGACCCGCCTTGGTTGGATCGTTGCTGGTGGTGGTGGCAGTACGACGCACACAGCATTGATGGCAGCGCAAAAGGGTTCTGAAAGTAGTAACGATCAAGCAGATGCCAGCCTCAATGAGCTTGTTCGCCGTTTTTGGGAAGTCGAGAGCTGCGAGTATGTGGCCACAAGGCTTAGTAGGGAGCAGCAGGATTGCGAAGAGCATTTTCGCAAAAATGTTACTCGGCTACCATCCGGTGAATACTCCGTAAGATTGCCAATGAAGTCTAGTGTTGACTCGTTAGGGGAATCATATACTCAAGCTCATCGTCGATTTCTCAACCTGGAGCGCAAGTTGCAGCGGCATCCTGATCTTAGGATGCAATACTCATCATTTATTGAAGAATACTTGAAGTTGAATCATATGTCGCGTGTTCCTGCTGAGACCATTGAGCGTTGCAAGTATTTTCTGCCGCACCACTGCGTACTAAAGGCCGATAGCACGACAACAAAGCTTCGTGTTGTGTTCGATGGTTCGGCAGCGACATCCACTGGATATTCGTTAAATGAGGTTATGATGGCTGGTCCTGTTATACAGGACAAATTGATGCATATACTTCTTCGCTTCCGTACATATCTGGTGGCACTAACAGGGGATATATGCAAGATGTATCGATGTGTGCGCATGGCTTCAGCAGATAGCTATTATCAATGCATCTTATGGCGCGATTCGCCTGATAAAGAGCTGCAGATTTTCAAGCTGGACACTGTTACTTATGGTACGAAGGCAGCGTCATTTTTGTCGGTTCGTGCAATGCATCAGCTGGCGCATGATGAAGCAGACTCGTTTCCGGTTGGATCTGTTGCTTTGAAGAATGAGTTCTACGTGGACGATTTTATATCTGGAGGCGATTCAGTTGCTGAGGTTAAGGTCAAGCTGCAGGAAACCGCTGCAATTCTAGCTCGTGCAAACTTCAAACTCAGGAAATGGTGTTCCAGTCATGCCGAAGTATTGTCGGAGATAGCTGACGACGAGAAAGAGTCGTACATGAGGTTCAGCGATGGCAGCGAAATCACAAAAACTCTTGGCTTAGCGTGGGATCCCTCATCGGATCGGCTGCTGTTCTCGCTGTCGTTCTTAGAAGCTGGTTCCAAGCCGTGCAGGCGGTCTGTCTTAGCCACAATTGCACGATTTTATGATCCGCTAGGACTTCTTGGACCCGTCATGACAAAGTCCAAAATATTTCTACAGCAGCTCTGCAAGGATAAGTTGACATGGGATGAGAGTTTGCCTTTGCAGCGATACACAGCCTGGGTAGAAATGTGCAGCAGTTTTAATTCCATTTCTAGTCTTTCATTCCCGAGAGCTGTTCTTGCTCCTGGGTGCCATGTCGAAGTTCATGGATTTTGTGATGCCAGCGAAGAGGCCTACGGCGCTTGCGTATATGTAGTGTCCAGTGGACGCACTTCTCAGAGTCAGCTGTTGTGCTCTAAGTCCAGAGTCGCACCACTCAAAACTATATCAGTTCCCAAGCTGGAATTATGCGGTGCTTATCTTCTGGCCAAACTGCTTCATGCAGTTAGAAACATGGGTTTTCTTGATGGGGAGTTCTTTTGCTGGAGTGATTCATCGGTGGTACTCTCATGGATCAAGGATGATCCATACAAGTTCAACGTTTTTGTGGCAAATCGCGTAGCGTCTATTCAGGATCTTACCGTTAACATGAAGTGGCAACATGTTCCCACGGCTTTGAACCCTGCCGACGTACTCTCCAGAGGTACAACTCCAGAATGTTTAGCAGAGTGCAAGATATGGTTTCATGGACCGGAGTTTCTTGTTGGAAATCGAGATGGATGGCCTTCACAACGCTGCTTAGAGTCTTCAACGTTGGAAATGCGTAGTAAGGTCATGATAGCCACTTCTCCGTATGATGATATCACTCTTCGTTGCAAGTACCTTAACACGTTTGCCTCAATGCAGCGCGTATATGCGTTTGTGTTTAAATTTGTTAATCGTATAAAGCATCCAGGCCTCAACGTGGTAGATGTCAACAAAGGCACATGGCTGCTACTGCGATTGGTGCAGTTGTCAAATTTATGGAGTGATGTCAAGGAAATTCGTTCGAAGGGCTTCGTCAAGAAATCGAGTTCAATCGCTTCTTTGTTGCCGTTCATCGACCAATTTGGACTTCTGCGTGTTGGCGGTCGGCTAGCTAATTCAACTCTTCCCTACGATGCTCGCCATCCTATTATATTACCTCGACGGCATCCCATTACGTTGGCGCTCATCGCTCACTATCATGAAAAGAATCTTCACGTTGGAGCTAGAGCATTATTAGCAAGGATTCGGTTACAATATTGGCCGATTGGCGGACTGCGAACTGTGTCGAAGGTTGTTCGCAATTGCATCGAATGCTTCCGGGCCAAGCCCACTGTGCTCGAACCAATTATGGCCAGCCTTCCGAAGGAACGGTTTCTGAATTCTCGTGCCTTTGCAATAAGCGGAGTGGACTACTGCGGGCCGTTTTACTATAAATCTGAAGTTCGGAACAGACCCCCAATCAAATGCTACATCAGCGTATTCATCTGCTTTGCTAGCAAGGCGATTCATCTGGAGTTGGTGAAGGATTTGACAACTGCCGCCTTTCTGGGAGCGCTTCACTTCGTGGGAGGCCTAATCAGATTTGGTCCGATAATGCGACTAACTTTGTCGGGGCCAAAAATGAACTTCATGATGTCAAGAAACTTCTCCTCAGCGATCCTCATAAGGAGTCAGTTCATCGGGTGTGCCTGATGGACAACATCGAGTGGAAGTTTATTCCTCCTCGTTCCCCACATTTTGGTGGATTATGGGAAGCAGCAGTCAAGAGCGCAAAGCACCATCTGTATCGCTCTGTTGGTCGTTCTATTCTCAACTACGATGAGCTTCGCACGCTGGTTTGCCAAATAGCGGCAATAATTAATAGTCGTCCATTGCTATCCATTTCAGAGAGTCCTGACGATTTGGATGTGCTGACTCCCGCTCATCTATTGTTTGGTGGTCCTCCAACCGTGATTCTGGAGCCCGACCTAAGTACGCTGGACTACAATCGGTTGGATGGTTGGCAGCGTGTCACTCAGCTGCAGCAGGTCTTCTGGAATAGATGGCGGGAGGAGTATCTGACTCTTCTCCAGCAAAGATCGAAGTGGCGCACTCCTGATCGTCGTCTCCAAGTCAACGACTTGGTCTTGGTGAAGGACGAAAACTTGCCTCCTCTTCGGTGGCCGCTAGCCCGTGTCATGGCGCTTATCCCTGGCAAGGACGGCGAGTGTCGAGTTGCCGACTTAAAGACGTCGTGTGGCAGCACCCGGAGAGCCATAAATAAACTATGTCTACTGCCCCTGAAGGATGATGTTGAAAGATAGGCTTTCAACGGCGGGAGTATGTCGGGAGCAGCAGACAGCGCATGTTAATGCAATGCTGTGACAGCGTCTGCCAGCAGCGCTGCATCTGCTGGCAGCGCTGTATGCTCTCTGTTAGCGAGCGCTTGCAGTTCGATCGGCTAATTGCTTTACTCTTGTGTTGATTCTCGAATTATAAACTCTTGTATATCGTGTCGGTGGCGAAGCTTGAAAGTGTTCAAGTCACAGCCAAATAATCCAAAGTGGTGGTTACATATACGAACATATGTGCCATTTAATAAACAATTAATTTGAATTCGCGTGTTTTATTTATAAACAATAGACATACGAATAAAAGCTACTAAAAAAAGCTTAGTAGCTCAACAATAAGGATATAATTTTTTTTAGGAACACTTGTTATATCAATATACCAAAAATATATTTTTGGTAGATTTCAGTATTTTATAAATTATTATTTGCAACTTTTTAGCTTATTGATATATAAATCTATATACCCGACAGAGAAATATACTAGATATGCAATTCGATGTGTTTTAGTATATTTTTGGAATATTAATATGGTTTAAATGATAATACCGTATAGGATTGTTTTTATTGAAATCACGCTCGCTTTATCTTTGTTACTTGTTTTGGTTTTAATAATAATTAAAGAACAAAATTAACATCTATTTTATTTAGATAGTTTATTTCAATTTAAAACTCATTTCTGAATTGTGATGTAAATGTAAATTAGTTAAACTAAATTAAAAAAATAAAAAAACTTTATTTATGAAGTAGTTGCATTTGAATACGTTTTAGTTTAACGCTTTGATGTAATGTAAAGAGCGATGGGACCGAAGCGGAAAACAATGAAAATAAATAATGCATTACCGGGTTTATTAAGCACATTTACGAGGGTGCATTATTTAGGTCTGTGCATAACTTTCGACATGCTTGACAGAGTTTTGGGTATGGCACGAATGTACGTACGTACATGTGAGAATATCCTTAAAATTAATGTACAGCCTCGCAGTCCTCGCTGCTGGCTGCCGCGCCATGCATGGCATAAAAGCTTTGCGGATATAGTTTTTCATAAATCTGTTCAGGATTTCCGCGCTCCGTGTTTGTTCTTTAGCGCGTAAAAACCACATTGTGAGCTCTTAGTCGACTCGCTCTGCTCTCCGCTTCTCTTCTGTGGTGTTTGTGGGTCGTCGACCCACATGAGCGTACCCAAATTAATAAAAATGCCCGTAAAAAGCGAACAAACTTTTGCACTGCGACAGTGCAGAACATGGATTTTTTTTTGTTGCCTGTTGACTGTTGCCTGTTGTATGTTGTACGTAGTGTGTTGTGTGTTTCCTATTTAAGTTTTGACTTTGTCTGGCTCGTTGCTAAAATGTGGCTATAAATGCAACAGCTATGACCATGGGATTTCCCCTTCGGGATGCGGCCAATGCACTTAAGATGTCACACAACTGCAGCCACAGACTGTCGCTTGCCACATGTGGCACTGCAGCTTCTCTATCTCTACGTCTCTCTCTCTCTCTGTCTACATTTAACGTTGTTCACCTTCTACTTTTACTGGCCAATAACTTTTCTGTTCACGCTTAGGTTCTCTCAGCTGCTTTTGTGGTCCAAAACTGCGGCAGTTTTACTTTTATGGCTGCCACCGATTAGTTCTTGGCTCGACACTTTATGGCCAAACAGTAGATACTGCGCTGTCGATGCTCTCCGGGGCAGGCATAAAGAGTGCAACGCATTGCTCTCATAAAAACAAAGGATATAGCCGCCTTCATCTACATTGTTGAGAGTCAACACGAGTTTTTAAAGTTTCGATTTTAAAGCTAAGCGCGCTAAGAAATCTTTTCAGCCCCGGTCAAAACATCGATCGAAAGTCGGTCAACAAGTGAATTATGTATGCCACAAAATGGAAAGTAAACCAAGTGGAGCAAGTGTGCCACCAAATGGTGGTTGCCAAGTGGCAAGTGGCAAGTTGAAAGCAGCAAGCAGCAAGTGCTATATCTGATATGCACCACGGCACACGCTCGCATTGATTTGCTGCAGGCCCACAAATGCTGACATCAATTACGAGTGTGCGTATTAAAAGGCGAAGTCAAGTCACTCACACACTCACACACACACACACACTCACAGCTCTGCTTTGCTCCACTGTGCCACATACTTAAGCGTGAGTGTGAGTGCGAATGTGACTGCGAGTGTGATTTTGTATATGAATAAGTACGAGCACTCGGCTCTTTGACTGCGGCTTCGTTTGCTTTCTTAATCCTTTGCCAACACCACAAAAGTAGAACTTTTGTTTGACATATGTATACTTAAATGTTTTACAATACCCTGACATCGAAGCGCGGGTATATTGATGAGGAGAACTTACATAAATTTATAATCCTTAAAAGATATAATAATCATACATAATTATATGAAAATAAATAAAGAAACAATTAAGTTAATGCATAAAGAAATTTAACTTTTATATATAAAATTATTGGTCAAAAATCTGCGGAAATGTATACTAAATATTAACAAATATGAATTTCATTTTAATGGTGATAGATCTTTCGACCAGCTATAGAGTCTATCAATAAGAATATTGTCGAGTTCTTTAAGTATAGTGAGTAATAAAAATTTTATGTTTATTTCAGTTTATTAAATGAGTATAGTTTTCATTATGTATCCCTTAACTAAAACCGCTCCGTATATTTAGTACTGAATAATAACATAAATTATAATTTGATTTTTACAGCTATTAATCTTTCGGCCAGCGAATAAGCTAAATCTAAGAATAAAGTCGAATTATTGTAGTTTTTTTACTATTATTAGTAATAAGAATTCCATGTTGAATGATTTTAGTAAAGAGCGAATACTTTTCATTTCCCAACTAAAAGAGAACACTATACTCGTATATTTAATAGTCAAGCACTCTCGACTAAAGCATTTTCTGCATGACTTCGACTGGCTTAAAGCCTAAACTTTGTTGTGGCTCAACTGATGTAACCACATCGGGGAAAAGAAAAACTCACAAGTGTGATAAACCACAGCAGCAAAAACACACAAAGACTCATTAGAAATACCTTGAGTTAAATCGATTTTCGTGTTGTGCTTAAGACAACCTCTGGTTAAAGAGATTGCCAGAGAGATTAAAGAAGAAAGCGTCAACAAATAGGATTACGTTTGTGTTTGATTTGAGTAAATGATTCCTGATGATTTCGTTCCGTTCGTTCGTTTGCTGATTGTATTTACATTTAAAACACAACTTGTAAAATAAAATGCAGTTCACACGTGGCGCAAGGGTTATATAACCCTCAACTTGGAGTGAGAATCAAATGGAATGGTTGCAAATGTATGTTTGTAGTGGAACTACGAGCTGAGTGTAACAACGATCAACACAGAGTGGGGAAATAGTCTCACGTACTTCGCTTGTAACTGTGACGATTGCCATAAAAATACGCTGAGCTGTTCAGACTTCCTTTTTTGGGCTGCCCATCGAGGATGTCGTGACTGAAATACCAAAACCGAAAAACTACTGCAAAACAATCTAATGTTCCAGACTTACCGCTCTGTAGTCGCTTAATTGTTTAGATGCACATCTGCAAATAAATAATGAACAAATAGAAAAATAATTAAAAATAGTTGGCAGTTGAGTTTGCAGTTGAGTTGTGGAATTCGTTTTCGTTATCAAATTGTTTGGGCTTGCAGTTTAGCCAACACACAGCACAGCACAGCACAACAAACTGCAAATCCAATCAAATGTGAACTGCTGCGCTTTTTCATTGCCTACCCCCAGGCGCAAGCAGTATTCGTCCTGTCGCTGGCTTAGCTTCGGCTTCAGTTAGAGCTGCAAAATGTGCACACAGCTGCTGCTGCTGCTGCTGCTGCTGCTGCTGATGCTGATGCTGTGAGGCATCCACAAGGAGATTTAACTTGTCTTGCGCTCAGCGTAAACAGAATTATTTCCAGATGCCTTGTTCTTGCTTTGTGTTGAATTTAATTGGGTTTTCTGCCATATTAGATTTTCATTCATTTTCATTTTCAACTCCCGCCGGACGTCTCTCTCTCCCTCTCTTTGCATATGCAAAAGAAGCTTTCATACATTCATACGACATTTGTGCGAGTTTAAATTAAGAATCAAGTATACGCACTGTATACATAACAGCAGACATTCATGCATGCGAATCTCTCTCTTCCTCTCTCTCTATCTCTCTCTCTCTTCGAGCATTTAGATTATTACGGAACAGTAAAGTCATACTTTATGTAAAATTCAGAATCTTTCGAGTTAAAAACAAAGGACAGCAGAAGCTGAAGCTGAAGCCGCAGGAGCGTAAAAAATACAAATACAACAACCGAAGAATGCAAAAACCATTCTCTGAATGCAAGTTTTATGACCCGGCAATGCTACGCAAAGAAAAGCGTTGCAAAGAGCCAACATATTGTGAGCACGCATGACTAGATGTTACCCTAAAGTGCCAGCAAACAAATTAAGTAAACGTTTAAAGTTTCATTTCATGGAAAAAGGTAGCGCTGGAAATTTAAAGCGTTCAATTAAGCGATAAACAACAATCTTTAATAATGCCCTGATCGAATTTCTCTCGCGTAATAAACTCGTTAAGCGAAAAACCCATTTTGACGATGCGTAATTGGAACACAGGGTATGGAAAAGCGCTCAAACCACATTTTCACATCGATCCGCCTTTCACATGCGTATGCTGAATGCCAGCTTTGCACATACGATATGCGATTGTGTGTGTGTATTTGTGTGTGTGCGTGGCACGTATCTCTGATTTTTCAGGTATTCAACTGGCGATGCCAAAACTTTGCCTTGGCCCTTTTGTTCGCATTTCCCTCGCTCTTTCTCTCTTTGTCCCTCTGTCTCTCTGTCTCTTGGTTAACTGGAGAGCTGTCAGTGGGCCTGTCAAGTTGCTGTCTTGTGCAATTGTCAAGTTTCCGCCCCCGTCCCCGCACGCGTAGCAACTGTCAGCGGGTTGTAACTCTATTTGTGACGCTGAAGCTGACGTTGGAGGAGGATTTAATAAGTTGGCCGCATCATCATTACCATTATCACTATCATTATCATTACGCTTTACGCTTTACCTGCTCCTGCTGCTTCTGCTTTTCTTCAAGTTCCACCTCTGTTTTTCGCCGTGTCGTTTTGTCATTCTGTCGGTTCTTCATGTGCACCATTTTGTAAGTGGGTTATTTAGCGTAAGTAATGCAATAAGTCTGTTAGTTTTCATATTTCCTGTCGTCTACCGTCTGCAACTGCATCTGCGTGTAATCCACGACTATCCCCAGGACTTGACTGCCAAAATAAAAAAAAGGATGCAGCTGGAAACTTTTTGTGCTCCGCACACAAACTGAAAGATGATACGGCAAACTGAATTAGCGCGGCACGAATGTCTTCCATCTCCACTCCTTTCCAGCTGTGTCTGATCCTTCAAACAAGGAATAGATGGTTGCCTGACTGCGTGGCAGCCAAGCTCAGTGCTTGGCAAGTTTTTATGTCTTCAGCTCAAGCTCGAGCGCTTTAATTCATTTGCCAAGAATTTTAATTCATTTGCTAGAAAATTTACTCAGAGCTGATTAGCAAAGTTAAAGCTAACATTGCACGCGAACTCTAATGGTCAATTAACTAAGTGCAGCTGCTCTCCAAATTCAACTCCAGCTGCAACAACTTACGATGCTTAAACTCTTAAACTACTTCACTATCCATCTCTCTCTCTCTCTCTCTCTCTTTCTTTTTCATGTTGACTTTAGTTTTTATCGGTTCTCTTGGTTTCTATCCCCAGCTTTGGCTGCTCTATCTGATTTAATTGCATCCTAACTACAAATTGCTGAGCTATGCAGATGTCAAAGCATTTGCAAATCAAATTGTCATCAGAAATTGAGCACTACAGATTAAGATGCAGATTATGCCTTGAGATCGTAAACTTTTCATGTGCGCTACAATGTCGGAAGTACATACAATCAGATAATAGCATATAAAATTGACTTTATTGACATGTACTCGTCAATTTTTCATATCAATAATTTATGAAATACTAGCAAAAATCATAAAAAGATAGTAGTTAAATTGAAATGGGAATATGTATGTCATTATATCCTTCGAAATATTTTCGGTATGTCAAAGATGAATGAATTAAAAGTAATATAATCATGGAAATGAAATAAGTTCCCATTAACTAAATAATATTCTATAATATTTCATAATCTTTGAAAAGTTGGTGGTAGTAAATAATATTCTATAATATTTCATACTCTATTGAAAGTTTGTGATATTTCTTCTCAGCAGAAGTAAATTCTATGTAGCTTAATTATTTAAAAATAAATTTCATAATTTAGTTGTTCTTATTTCTATTATTATATAAAAAATGAAATGAAAAATAAGTTATGTTGATAGTTAATTTAAAATTACTAGTTCCTTACCAGGAATTTGATATGATTATTCAATCGTTTGAAGTTTCTTTCAAAACTCCCAATCCACACACAATCCTAAACAAATCCCAAGTTGCGGTGTCGACATCTATTTTATTAGCAACACCCTGTATGTAAATGAAGCTTTGAAAAAAAGAAGAATGAAACGAAGAAGCAACGTGCGACAAAATTGATAAATTACTCGTAGTGTTGTTGAGGTAAAATCCGTCGACTCTGGGCCCATGGCCTTACATGGCGGATGTCAATAGAAATAATTTTGGAGGAAAAACCAGCAGCAGCAGCAGCGCAGCGGCAGAGCGGCAGCGCAGCAGTAGCGACCTACCATAAAGAGAAACTACGAAACTGCGAAATGAACGCGTACGTGACAATAAAATGAAATGTGTAAAAGCTGTCAGTGGTGAACTGGAGCGCAGAGAGCGGAGAATAATGTGTGGTGTGGAAAGAGGGAGAGAGAGAGGAAGCACACGAACGTGGACGTGCAGTGTAGACCAAAACCATATTGCTGTGTTGTCGCTTGTTTGTGGCTGCTGCAGACTCTCCACCCAACACCCCAACTCTCCTCTGTGACACTGAACTACTCCAAGCTCCAAACTGACAGCTTGGAGTTGCATAAGCGGCAATGGAGAGAATGAAATAGAGAGATAGCGTAGAGTAGAGAAGAGAAGAGGAGAGAAGAGCAAAAAACAGCGAATTGGGAATGCAATTTGACAAATTTATTTGCAACGGCAGCAGGCAACAGAGACATGCGACTACAAATGCAACTATGAGTATGAGTCTGACTGTGAGTAGTATAGTATATGAGTATGGGTATGAGTACCCGTCTCATATGGCAAGTGGTAACGAAATGAAACTTCTTTAATATTGTAGTATTGTTGGCAACAGCCGCCAACCTGGGCAAACATATGAGAAATGAAAGAAATTTGCCAAGTTCCAGTTGAGCGACAATATGCAAATGACTCCTAGAGGGCGCTGCACGTGAGCTAGGAGCTGGGAAATCGAGTTTATTCTGACAGGCAACACGATTTTAATAAAAGAACAAACTCGGTGAGGAGCAGCAGCAGTACACACACACATGTCATGTGTGTTGCCCCCTCTAAGGTGCATGCCACATCACTTGTTGCTAACTTCGGGATGTCTGCGAGAAATGCATTTAAAATGGGCGCCATAAGCACGCATTACACACACTCAATTTCCTATTCCATTTTCTAGTTGCTGCTGCTGCTGCTCTGCTTCATCCGGGGATCGACACCGGCAAAACAGCTGGAGATGGAGCAGAAAGTGGAGCTGGAGCTGTGGCAGCCACCGCCGTGTGTGCCGCTTGGAATTCCCATTGCCTCATACTTCTAAGCATGGCGCAATGTAGGAATTCCTTATATATGTTACATATGCTTGTCTCTTTGAGTGTGTGTGTGTGTGTGTGTCTCTGCCCCATCCAAGTGCCACGCCATCTGCATCTCTGGTCGCACAGCTGTGGCAGCTGTTGGAATTAATGCCTCGCTCGGGGGCAACTGTCGCCCATTTCCCAGCCAGCCAGCTTTTGTGGAAGGTGTGCATTACACAGCATTCCATTTGCCATCTCTCTCTATCTCTCTCTCTTTCTCATTCGTTCCATCTCTTTCTGCCTTTAGGTAACACCATATGGCGGCACTTAAAGCGACAGCTGTAAACTTTTCAAACATTTTTCTAAGGACGAGACTCAGTGGCAAGTGGCATGCAACAAATTAACGAGGCAATTAGATTGAATTACTGCAGCGAGTGGCCAAGTTAATGTTTAGTTAAAGATTGTGTTACTAGAGTGCGCTCACAGTTTCCCATTTCAAAGGTGCCACAAAGTGTTTTGGCTTCTATTTTGTAGCATCCGAGTTGCTGCGCTCAAATTAAAATTGCAACTTGCAACCACGCAACGAACACAGACACGGCCAATGCGATTGCGAGCTGTGTGCCCCACGAGTGCGTGCCACACGCTGCTTGGACGAGGCTAATAGAATTTTTGGGACAGCAACAGTAGCAGCAGCATCAGCGGTAGTCCATTCCCATTAGTGTGGTCACTGTGAGGAACATGGCAGAGACAAAGCGAGAGAGAGGGAGAGAGGAAGCGATATCCTGGGGAATGTTGCAACTATCATTTAATTTGGCTGCACCGCCGCTCAAAGTGGATACAGCGCTGAGAATGTCATGCGAGGGTGGCAAGAGAATTGGAGAATCATTTAAGAAGTTTGTTAAACTAGTAAATGAATGGAAGAATAAATAATAAATAAAATGACAACTTGCCAACGGAACAGTTGTTGATACTATAAGTATATGCTATAAATATAATATGTAGAGCTACCCAACTAAATGATTCGCCGTTAAAAGTATTTACCGAACTATATAGATATGTACTTAATTTAGTTTATAGCTATGCACCTATAAAAGAGTCAAATCGGTTGGAACCTACTCTCTTAACATTAAAGTCGATATCAGTGACGATATACCATTAATCGACATTTATATATTGAATGCATATCATTGTAGAGTTTGGTATTCAACTGCGAGTTCCAAATCTTCTATTTTTACACTATTTTAACAATTTGTTTATGGGATTGTAATAAATAAAAGTAAGGATTGTAATAAAAATAAGTAAAGAGCTACAGGTATTGATTATTGTAGACCCTTTTTATTAGTTAGTAACTTTATTATTGCGACTTTGTTAAAGAGTTTCGGTCTTGAAATTTAAAATCTAAAATAAACTTGTCCAAAATAGTGATAGTCTTATATGTATTAGAATATGCGAAAGGGACTGAGCCTGTATATCTTGGTTGACGGACAGACAGACAGGATATTCACGTTTCAGAATATTGTATATACTTTATATGATTGAAGATATCTTCCTCTGCCTCTTGAAAGCATATATATATACATATATATATCAGGATTTGTCAAAATATATATACATTATTATATTATATATATATATATATATATGTATATATATTTTATTAGAATATGTGTATATTCTTAAAAATAAATTGTCTAAAAAATAAAGGGTCAAATTAATTCATAATCATGAGCTTAACTCCTCTGACTCTATAGCTATATTATGTGTTAAATAATCTACTATTATTATTATTGTACTGGAAAATATGATTACTGAGAAGCACTGGATCTGTTGAGCCCTGCTCTGCACCTTAAATTCACCCAAAAACTCACCTTTTTTTATGGAAACAAGAGTTTTCAGTCATGCATTTGAATGACACTAATATATGTTACACCAAGTAGAGTGTTGAATTGTAATAACTATTAAATAAGAAGAATTCTTAGGTATTAAGTATTGTTATTCGCTTTAATTGTAAATTAATCAGTAACACATTCTAGTGAAACAAATAACAGCCCGATTCACAGCAATAATAACAAGAATATTATCAATTGAGATGACTTTTGAAACTGCCCTCTCGGTGCAATGTGGCACTGATGCAGTTGCACTTACACAGCATGCGCCATAAATTATGATGAACTCGTTGTCCCAGTGAACTGGTGAAGCTGAAGCTGAAGCACAGGTAATTGCTAATTGTGCTAATAATTCCATGCGGCGGCTAAGCCGAACAGCAGTTAATGGAAATGCGAGTGGAAATGGAAATGGAAACATAATTTGGACTTGGAATGAACACACAAAGCTGACTGGGATATATTGGATTATTATGAAGAGCTCAGCAAACACATGAACGAAAGCAAAAGCAACTGCGTAAAATCAAATGAAAACAAACGAAGAAACGACAGAGAACCGAGTAAGAACTGACTGAGAGAAGAGTGCCATAGTTGCGATACTCCTGTGAGTACTGTGAGTAGCTGTGAGTAGCTGTGTAGCAGTTGCTTTCTGTCTGAGGTCGAAGTGGCTGTCTCTCAATTTGGCCATAAAATGCGTCTGTTGGCTAAAGCTAAAGCTGAAGTCGAAGCTAAAGCTAAAGCTAAAGCCAACAGAGGCCACACAGCAAAACACTCACATAGACAGAGATAGAGAATGCGTCTTTATGGCTTTCCAATCGCTACGCCTTCCTTCCTGCCCCCGTCCCCGCCCCCGCCCTCACTCCTTGGATCCTGTTCATTGTCCTGTCAATGTCCAAAGCGAAAGCAACCGGCTTCACACTACAGAGATAACGACGATGGAGCGCATCAAATCATTTCGTGCTAATGGAATTGCATTTGATGTTGATGGAATTTTTATTTCCTTACCGAGCCAGCGAGCGTATAACCATTTTTCCCATCAACTTTCGATTGAAAGTAGAGAGAGAGCGAGTATTCGAGAAGTACTTCGAAGCAAGTTCACAAAACCAAACCCTAAAACCGTTACAGCCATTAATTTTCCACATTTTTCCAATCTCTTGAACAAATAGATCAATAAATAGTGAACATTCATGTTAATACATATCTAAGATACACTTATAAATCTAAAGGCTGATTAAACTAAGTGTTAGGCATAAAATAGTGAGCGTTGCTATAAATGTATCCGTGAGATACAATTGAGCATATAAATTCTTGAATATAACTAATATATACTTCAAAGTTTGAAGACTGATTAAACAAAGTGACAAACAGATAATAGTGAATAGTGCATAAAATGAATCTTTGAGATACAATTGCGCATATGAATTATCGAAGAGCAAATAACTTTGTATGCAGCTATTCATTAATATTCAAGACATAAACGAAAAGTGTTTTATCTTTCATTTATCTTTCCATTTATCTTCAAGATACAAATTTCATGTGTTTTGTCTCCTTATGCTAAAGCTATAATGCATACAATAACTTTGCATTTGACTATGAATTTAGTCTCAATATACAATGGCAAGAGTTTCACTTATCTATTTTAAAACCACTTCCAACAAACTAACTAACTTAAAACTAAGTGTTTATTAAATTAATTAAGTTTTGTATTCCGTTAATAAATGGATAAAGTTCATATTTTAAGCGTTTTAACATATCTACCTCATTAAATACAATAACGGCCCATTCAAACATAAATATATCCTCAAGACACTTACGAAAAGTATTTTATATTTAACTATTCATTTATCTATGAATTTATCCTCAATATACAATAAAATGTGTTTCACGTATCTATTTCAAAAATCTAATTATCCTAAAAATAAAATTTAAAGCGTGTCATATTTAGTTTTGTATTCCATTAAAAATTTATCCTCAAGATACAAATTTAAAGTGTTTTATCTACCTCATTGAATACAATAACTTTACTGTCAACCACAAGTGAATTCTCAAGACACTTATGAAAACTATTTTATATATCACTTTACATTCAAATAAAAATTTATCTTAAGGCTTTAAATGTTTCATCTCTAACTTTGTATTTAACTATGCATTTTTCTCCGAAATACAAACGAAAAGTGTTTTATCTATCGATTTTAAATCAGTATTACATAAAGTAACTTGGTATTTACCTACCAATTTATCCTCAGGATGTAAATGAAAAGTGTTTTATACTTAATTTTGTATTCAACTATAAATTTATCTTGAAGGTGCCAATAAAAAGTGTTTTACAGTTAACTTTGTATTAGACTAGAAATTAATCTTCAATATACAAACAAAAGGCATTTTATCCCCAAAATTTAAAGCCAAGCTTTCTCATTGATTCCATTTTATTGCTAGTTTTTCAAGCGCTGCTTAGTCGTGTTTTCTCTTGCGACTTTCTGCTCGCTTTTAGCTCGGGTCATTCGCAATCTACTTTTGGTTGTTTTAGCCAATCTGCACTCCAAAGAATACCCAATTTGGGCTTTTAGTCAGCGACAATATGGCTGGCCATCTTTCAGCTTTTATGGCTCTTTGTTTTTCCATTTTTGAGGATGCCAAAAGGATGTAAAGGGAAACTGCTGCTGCTGCGACACCGCGGACAATTGAAGCACACGATGCGTGATCCTGGCCAGGACTAAAAGTCCAACCCGCAGAGCACAGAGATAGAGAGAGGAAGAGAGAGAGGGAGTGCGCGAATGATGAACTGGTTTATTGAATTTAAAGCTGACGGAAATTGCTGTTTGCTTTCGGGTGCGTTGGGGAAAATCAGAATGGAAATCGCATAAATCTGCATAGAATTGTGTATTCACACTCGCACCTAAAAAGAGATCTAATAGATTTTTGTGCCCGCAGCGCGCGCAGAGAGATTTGCCAAAAAGAACAATGGAATCGATTTCGCGCTGAACTCAATTGCAATTGCCTGCCAAGTGGAGTGGTTGGAAGTGGAGTTGTCTAGCGTTTTTATTTGACGGTGGGGGGTTTACCAAAACGAGGGAAATATCAAAAAGAAATAAAAGGGCGTGAGCCAGGGCAATACATCAAACAAAATTAAAACGCACTGCGAAGGGTTGGCAAAACATTTGCCACCGGCTAAAATAATGAACCAGGCGGGGAGAGGGGGTGGCTGAACACGTGCACACGCGCCAGGGGTTTGCCATTGAGTAAGGGGGGAAAGGGGGAGTCGAAACTGTCACTCAACGAACAGCAAACGAAACGAATGTATCAGCCAAAACACACACAAGGATAGCAAGAGACTCCCAAGCAGACTGTTGCATCTTTTGTCGTCCTGTTTATTGTTGCTCAATTTAGTCCATTGGCTCTAGTTGCCCCATCGCCAGACAATTGCTCACGCCCCCTGGCTCTAAATCCGTCTTCCGCTTCCCCTTCCCCTCTACCTCTTCGTTGGAGCTGTGTCCAGACATGACACGACGCTGGGGTTGAAAGTGCATGACACACAATTGTTTCCCTGACGCCCTCCACATGCGACCATTAACATGGAAAAGCGCACGTGAACCCCAGCATAGAGAGAGTCCTGTTTCTGTTCCTTGTCCTCTGCTAGCCACCAAATTGTTTTTGTGGTCACCAGCTGGTTTATGGTTACACATTCGCTCTCTTTGCTGTTATATTGACATCGTTGTTGCATGCAATCTTCAGGTATAAACAACAACAACGACAGCAGCTAGTTATTGCTGTGGGTTTATTCTAAGTGGCAACTGCTGCTGCAACAATTGCAGCTATCGCATAGCCGTAATTTATGGTCATGGAATTAAATACGCTATTTATTCGTACATCCATTGATCCATTGATATATTAACCCATTGCGCATGCAAATTGAGTACACGCAATTTATTAAAATAAGTCAGAAGGCTACACTCGAGTGTGCTCGACTGTGAGATACCCGCTAAGCATGTTGAATAAAAGCAAATATAATGCGGCATAATTATTTAAGTATACCAAAAATAATATACCGCAAAAATTCTGAAATATATACCAAATGACATATTTGGTATATTGGCATAGTACTACATTAAAACAAGTAAGAAAGCTCGACTGTGAGATACCCGCTACTTATTTTTAATTAAATCAAAATAGTGCGATATTCATCTTAAAGTATACCGAATTAATATATCGCAAAAAGAACAAAAATATACCAAGATTGGGTATATTTATATAGTAAAACATTCAAAATGTACTAAAGAATGCAAAATATACCAGATTGTCAATCAAAACAACTAAAACCCATAGTAAGTAGGACTTTTGCTCATACAAAAGTATTTCTTAATTAACTTCTATCAGATTTTCAGGAATAAATAAGACAATAGTTGTTACCCAGAATCAACTCTATATCTTACTTTTTTTATCAATTTGCGAGGGCGGTAGTGGGCGTGACAGACCTTTGAAATGAACTTGATTTGCGTAAAAATATAACAAAAAAAAATTACATCTCTATCTCTGAAAGACTCTGAGTTCATGCGGACGGACAGACAGACGGACATAGCTATATCGTCTAGACTGTTCACGCTGATTAAGAATACAAATACTTTATCGGGTCACAGATGATTACTTCTGCCTATTACATTTCCTGCCATCACAAAGTTATAATACCCTTCTACCCTATGGATAGCGGGTATTAAAACCAGCAAACCAAACAAATTATAATATCAATAATATTGCCTCATATCGTGCCTAGAATTTCAGTTGATCAATTACAACATCAAATGGGCCAAAGGTTATGCAATTTACAGTGCTTCATTTGGCTGGCATTGAAATGCTTTTTATGGTTTTAATTAAAAGTTTAATTAGACATTTTTCCGCTTGTTGGCTGCATGACCTTTGAACCCCCTCCTACCACTCCTCCTCCTCCTAAAAAGACGACACAACAGAGAGAGCAAAGCAAAGCAAAGCAAAGCAAAGCCATCTGGCCAGCTCATTAAGGGCAAAACAATTTGAGGGCTCTAGAGAAGTCGCATCGCAATTCGAAGTCGAAATCTCAGTTTTTGTTTTTTTTTGCTTTTTTGGCGGCCAAGGGAAATGTACTTTAATATTTATGACATTTTTACAATCGGTTTGAATTTAATTTGCAGTGCATATTTTTTGGGCACTTGACCTGCCTGAAATTACCTAAGTTTCGCCCCTCTCACACTCTCTCGAGTTGGTCAGACAATTTAATTAATTTGTGGTCTTTGCTTGACAACGAACAACGAACGAACGTTTGAAAAAATATGCGATTGCCAGACAATGCCCATCTATTTATATAGTTCCAAGTCAAATACTAGAAGCGAGCATGCGAGGAGGAGGAGGAGGGAAAAGGGAAAGCAGAACAGAACCAACAATAGCCGCAATACAAATTATTTAATTTGCTCTGCGATTTATTTGTTGTAGTCAGCATGGTTCGAGGCGTTGACCAGTCAACGTCGCCTCCTCCTTCCCCTCCACTCACCACCCTCCGCCCTGTGGGCTAGCTAGTACCACCCAATTTGGGTAGTCGACCCATTCACCAGTTGTCATTCTCACTCGTCTTTTAGAGCTGCCTGAAGCTGCTCATGTCATACGCGTTGTCAGTTGAGTTGAGTTGAGCTGAGTTGCTCAGGCATTCGGATCACGTAACTTGTGTGCCACCAGCACTTTTTCATTTTCATTCACTTAGCGAGGAAAGAAAGACGGAAAGAGACGCGCCACATCACAGTTCATACACTAAAAGAGTCTTGGACTTGGCTCTGATTTGTTTGCTGCTGACTAAGTGACAACGACGACGACGACGACCAGCTGACTGGCATTGAAACACGACTCGACTCGGTTTGAGCGCAAATTGAAATTGAAATTGAAATGGAAGCAGAAACAGTAACAGCAACAGTAACAGAGAGAATCGTGGGCGTACCAAGAATGCCAAGTTTTATAATTTAATTTGCGCTTAATTGGCCTGCAAACAAGCTTTGCAATTACGCATCCCACATGAAGACGTGAATTATGTGCGGGACAACGCTGCGTATGCGTTAAAATTGAATAACACACAAGTTGCGCTTTAGGATACGAGTTAAGTTTGCACATTCTCGTATTTGTAATATCACATCGCTTAATATCTAATCACAATTAATTAGATATGCAGCAGATCCCACACTCAAGCAGCTCAAAGAAACCTACGTGTCGGATACGTAATATGCAATTATACCACTTTGAGCTGAGACAAAATAATTTGAATAGTTGCAAATGTGCATTTGACATTCTAGAATAAGGTATTTCATATTAAATTCAAAGCATATTCGAGCTGCTTTCATTAACAAATTTGCGCTGTTTGACTTGAATGCAAATCCCCTTAATGCCTTCGCCTCTTCTTTCCTGCCTTTCATTACGAAGAAAAGTTGGCGCTTATCTGGTTCTGTTTGCGGTTGCACATTCAGCACTCTCTCTCGTCAGATTCAAAAGACTTAATCCTCGAACTCTGTGTCAGCATTCGAAAACTTTACGTCAGTCTTTTTTGTTTTTTTTTTTTTTGGTTCGTTGTGTTTTAACTTTATAAGTACATAAGCATGTATGCTAATTGCGAACAAATTCAAGGAGAATCAAACACACTTTGAAGTGCCAAAGTCGTAAATATTGTGTATGTGGAGGAGCAAGTATTTTCTGTTCATTAAATTGCTATTTGTATTGAGTGAAATGTGGGCAGCAAAAAAAAAAGATAATTACAATTTTGTTATCTACATAGAGTGTACTATATACTCAATGCTCAATATTGTGGGAACAGTTTTGCTTCTTCTTCTATTTTTTTGCGTGCCTGATTAAAGAGTTTGAAAAGTGGGCAGAAAGTTGGTTTTCCAGCGCTCGAAAGGGGGAGGGAAGGGGCAGGACGATGAGTAATCTATGGGCATGCAAAAGTTGCGTGAAGCGGGTTTTTGTGGCTGGCTTATCAGACAGGACGAAAGGATAAAGTTTTGCGGAACAGCGAAAAACAGCTCGGCCATGCGGCAAGCAGCATGCGGCGAGTGGCAGATGGGGCAGATGGGGCAAGCAAGGCGTTGAGTGAATGAAAGGAATGCCTTGGAAACGCTCACTCGTTATATGAATGTGTGCGTTGGGTGCTCTGGTTAACAAAATGGCGCCGGAACATAATTAATTGCACTAAAGAGATTAGTTGTTGTGCATAAGTTTTCGCGGCGCAACAGCAGCAGCAGAAGCAGCAGCAGCAGCAGCGCAGCAAATGCCACATTGCCACACAATGGGTGGCGGAGGGTGAGGAGGGGCGTGCAACCTGTCAATAGCTGTGCACGCAATGCCGCAGCGAAAGCAAGAGAAACGAGAAGCAGCAGCAGCGAGTCTGACTTATCAGCCCACTCACTCTCTCTCTCTCTCTCTGTCGATCTCACTCTCCCCCTCTCCCACTCACCCCTCAACAAACTCATACGTCACACGTCCAAGCTGCTGACGACGACGACGACGACGCCGCAGTTTGCACCTGCCGAGCAACTTGCTCGCCCACATTCTGCACGCAATCTAATTTCGCTGGAAAAAGAAAAACGTGCCCGGCGTGGAAATGGCAGGGCAAAGTCAAAACCAAACCCTCCCCTCCCCCCACACACACACACACCTCTCCGGCCACCTTTAGTTGCCACCCTTCGGGTCTTATAACACACCCGTCAGGAAATGCCAGGCACAAGACAAAGCTGCTAATCAGGTTAGATAGCACAGGACCCGGAACAGGCTCCTCCATGATATGTTTATATCAAGAGCTGGACAATATTTATAATTAAAACTGAACCTGAACTCGCAACTCAAGCCGAACAAAGAAGTTATTGCAGCTTATTAAAGATTATTTACACTTTATTACAAACTTTAATCAATCGATTTAAAAACCTTCTTTTAACCTATACTAATTCAAGCACTAAATAAATATGAAATATTATTGGACAGAAAAATATATACCGAATAAATACAGCAAAATCCGAAGAGGTGTCAATATCTGGATAATACTGGATTTGCTTAAATCTATTACCAAAATGCTTGATTTTTGTAATCTCGAAATGCTAAAGACCTTTTTATTCTGATTTTTTTTTTTTTACTTTGTATAATTTAAACATTCTTAGTGATAATATTTGTTATATTCAAGTGTTATACATCAATGATTACTTTAAAAAAGCATCTTATTATGAGCAATTTTGTTGTTCTTTTTCTCTTAACGAAGCTTTATTAATGAGTTAATGAGTTTGCCTAAGCTTTACATAAAGCGCAACAAATAAAAGTAGAACTACAAATTGTGAACTTTAGGGAACTTTTATGTTACTTTCGTAAGTAGTTAAAAGTTCCAATAAAAAAAAGGATCTACAAGCGAGAAAAAGGGATCTATTTAATGCAAGCTCGATATACATATATAGTAGATTTAATCTCACTAACAAGCTACAAAGATTAACTAAAAGCTGCAATTAATTTCCAATGAATTATGAATGAATTCAAACTTGGCAAACAAGTCTCTAAGTAACAAATGTAACAAGTAAGAAAGTTACAGTCGAGTGTGCTCGACTGTGAGATACCCGCTACCCATTTTTAATAAGGGGAAAATATTTTGGTATTATTTTCAAAATATACCGAAAATACTAAAAAATACTAAAAATATACCAAATGGTATGTTTGGTATATCGATACAGCACACCATTCAAAATATACCATAGACGGCACAATGTACCAGATTGTCATCCAAAGCAACTAAGAGCCCTAGGAAGTAGGTGTTTTTGCCCATACAAAATTATTTCTTTAATAACTTCCACAATTTTTATCTGATCGTAACCAAATTTTCAGGAATCATATCTACTATATTAATTATAGCATATACCAAAATTCGCAACTCTAGCTTTAAATTTACGCTTTTTATTCGATTTTTTTGATTTGCGGAGGCGGAAGTGGGCGTGGCAAAAATTTGAAACAAATTTGATCTGCGTGCAAACATAACAAATGCTGTCGAAAAAAAATTATGGCTCTATCTCTTATAGTCTCTGAAATCTAGGTGTTCATACGGACAGACGGACAGACACACAGACACACAGACGGACAAACGGACAGACGGACATGGCTATATCGTCTCGGCTGTTGACGCTGGTCAAGAATATATATACTTCATAGGGTCGGAGATGCCTCGTTCTACCTGTTACATACATTTCCTGCCGGCACAAAGTTATAATACCCTTCTACCCTATGGGTAGCGGGTATAAAAATTGTGTTAGCATAGTAAGTTCAAAGAAGGAAATTTTGAAAAAAATGTTTTAATAGTAAAGCAACTCGAGATGACTCAAATAATTTTCATAGTAAGAACTTTTGATTCACACATTCTTGCGTCAAGAGTTTTATGAAATCTGCCTTGGAAGCCAAATTAGTGTCAAATGTCATCGATGTTGGAATTGAAGTGATGGTGATACCTGACAAACATTTCATAAAGTTAATTGTGTGCTCCGCGGACCGTCAAATGTGAGTCAAGAAGTTCGTTTACATTGCTTAAGCCACATTTGAAGTATTTACTATCTCTATATATACATACATATGGAATGCTGACGCCCTGTGGAGTCAATGAATGCGAATTGTATGCGAAATGTTTTGCTGTCAAACGGAAAAGGGAAATATTAAATTCCTTGTCACTTCACGAGACATGCAACACGGTCTGGTGGCAGGCAGCACATAACGATTGATTACAGCATGTGCAGAGAATGAGGAGTGCTTGGAGTGGGTGGGGGGCGGACGATTCAAGGACCCGTCGAGAAAACTGTGAGAAGGTCGCACATAAAAAAGAAAATACAGAGAGAAAGAATGGAAGACGTGGCAGCGAGGTGCGAGTCGCAAGTTGCAAGCAATTATTTTGAGGGTTAAGCCAAGCTGCAGTGCAACTCACTCAAGGATAATGCACTTAAGCCTGCCGAGCCAGAAACCTGTCAGGGACTGGCAGCAGTTACCGTTACCGTTACCGGTGCCGTTACTCAGCTAAAGCTAGGAGCTGCTTTTTGTATGCACACGCATACCAGATGCGGCTGTATTTGAATTATTCATCTTTGCTGCAGTTTGCTGCTGCCTCAAGACGAGGGTTGTTTACCCCTGTCACCCCTTTCCCTCCCCATCCCATCTCCTGTCCTTGAGGGTTGGCGGCAACAGGCGGTGCGGCATCGCTGCTTTGTGCATACACATATAAATCGAATCCACACACACAGACACACATATATTAGCATCCACAAGTTCCACAACGCCATCCACCATTGTTGCTGCGGCTGTCGCTGCTCTCATTGTATTGTGTTGGCGGCAATTCGAAAGCAATTTCTGCAGCATTAATCATTCCCCTTTATCCACACACATGACACTTATCTACCCGTCCCTGGTAAAACACACAAACACACTCACGCTCTCCACTTGTATGGGACACGGACCTCTGCTAATGTTGACAAAACGCATTTTAAGCTCTTCAGAATTGCCTTCTTTTGTTTAGTTAGTGACTGTCCACTTTGCATATGTGTGCATGTGTATGTGTGTATTTGTGTTTGTGTGCCTGTTCGTCTCTGATTTCATTTCAAATTTGGATATTCGAATTGGAATTTTGCCGCAGGAACGGACAACGAGACGACCCTTAATATGAAGTGGCACTCTCGGGCCTTTGTTTAACCTTAAGCTCTTAACTATTCAATGCTGCAGTTGCTCATTTTTTCAAATGCTGCTCATACACTGAGCGACAAAGCAAACAGTGCGAATAAAATATCATATTTTTCTCAAATATTCAACTAAAATAATTGAAAGCTATATCAATAAAAAATATCATCTATGATTTTCCCAACAATTTTGAAGTTGTTCAGCATAAAGCTTTTGCAAAACGTGAATATGAATATATATTTGTATCATTGAATTTTGCTGTACAGTCAATATCAATTTTTCAATAATTTATTTTTCAATTTTTCGAAAAATAATTCTGATAGAAAAAAGAGTAGAACAGTTATTTCAACATTGCACTCACCTCATAGTATTTTTTTAGCTGGCAACCGGAGAAAAACTCTTTTCTGTGTTATTTTTTGCCGTTTTTTCGCATCGAGCACTAACTTTTCGCAGTTGTTTTTCCACAGTTGCTGCAAATGCACGACAAATTAACACGGCGAAAACAAAAACGAAATGGTCCCGTGGCAACTGCTCTTGTTGTTGTTGCTGTTGCTGTTGCTGTGGCTGCTGCTGTTGCTTTTACTGTTGCTACTGTCAGACTCCGACAGCGTCTCCAACTCCGTGGCTATGTCCGTGCCCCGTATCCGTGGCCGACACACCCGCGGCTTTGCTGTGTGGCTGTGAGCGAATGCTTGTGCGAATAAAAACTAAACTAAAACTCTGCGCTTGTTTTTCCTGTGTGATTTTCACACAGCACGGTTGCAAGTTGAAGTTTACCCCCACTGTGGAGGGGGTGGCGTAGTGTGAGGGTGGCACACGTACAACAGCATGCAAGCACATGCACGTTCACGTTCACGTTCACCCTTGGGTAAAGGCGCAACACGGCATGTTACAGTTAGCAGAGTTGAAATAGGTTTTGTCTGCTGGCTTTATCCGCTTAAATTCTCTGATCACACTCACAAATACGACCTCATTAACATTTAATTATTTCATTCACTTTCATAAAATATACTCGAGTAGTATTCAAGTAGTTTTTGTCGAAAAGTTGAACACTTCTATTATTGTCTTATTCATTTATATATTTTTTTTTTTTTTTTTTTGGTCAGCAAACGTTTTTATGCTGATGCAATGTTATTTTTCCACCCTCGCGTCGCGCAACAGACAGACAGACAACGGGATATTTGTTTGTGTTTACCGATAAAATACATATGTATATTATGCTTAGCGTTACCGCACTCGCGAACGTCTTTCGTGAAACTGGCGAAAAAAAAGACGCTTGCTCACCGGAGAATTTCTCAATTGAACTTTTGGAAAGTAGAATTGCTGTTTATTACATCAACAACTAGCAAGCAAAGCTTTGTCTGAGCTCTCTCTTTACACTGCTTGTCTCTCGCTCACTCACTCACTCAGTCAGTCACTCGTGTAGTGTTCGCACACCTACATTCACTCTCCCCCATTTGGTCAGTTACAACAACAACAACAACAACAGCAAAGAGACCGAAACTCAAACAATAAATACGACGCAACAGCGCGTTGAGCTTTGAATGGCTACCACCCAAAAATGGCAAACGAAGCAAATTAGTCGCAGCAAAGTAAAGCTCAGCCCACCCCGTTACTGCTGCGCATGCGACAACAACAACAACAATTGTAAAGTCGAAATTATGCGTAGAGCTTTGAGCGCAACGTAACGTTTACTCTCAGCGGTCGCGCTCTCACTGTCGTTACGCTCTTTCTCACGTGTGGTGGGTGGCTTGGGTGGTGGTTGGGTTAGCGCGGGGTGACTAAGGCCAAGTGTGAGTGTGTGGGATGGTTATTCTTCTAACGCACATTGTTATCGTTATTGTTGTTGGTTGTGTAGTTGTAATAATGCAGCAATAGCAACAGCAGCAGCAGCCGCAGTAGTTGCTGCTATGTCGGCAGGAATGTGCACTTTGTGCAATTCTCGTCGTTGTTGTTGTTGTTGCTACTGCAAATTGCCTCGTAGCATTTAAGTCGAATTATGAAACTGGGCTCAGGCAGCCAACGTTGCTGCCCTCCATCCCCGCCCCCCTTGGCACCCCAAAAACACCCTTTCAAACCGCCAGACACAACAGAAGCACCCATGCAAAACGTCAGGCAGAGAATGCCCTAAGGAAATATGCCTGCATTTTAATTAATATTGATTGAACTTATTCGTGCGCTGCAGGTGCGTTTAATTTAGTTTAATATTTGTATGGCAAAACAATTAAAATGCTACCCACCCAACAATTGCTGGCGGTAAACTGCGTTTAACTTATACACTGTGCATCAACTAACTACCCAGATATATATTCTAACAAACTCATCCACAGATTAAAAAGTTATCACAGTCCAAAAGTTGCATAGAACATGCTGTCTTCCCCTCTTGTCCTGCCATTGCAGCAACCAAATTTGCATTTCAAATCTTTCACTTTTGCCGCTCATCCCACTTTCAGCAAGCTGACTGTACAGCTTCTTCTTCTTCTTCTTCTTCTGTTGCGCTGTTTGCATTGCACTGGAGCATATTCTCAATTTTGTCTTCTTATGCCCTGTCTTGTAAGTTGCATTTCCATTTTGTCACGAAATGTGTTACGCATTAGAAAAACATTTCCAGCTCTATATGCGATGTTACACAAATAAGAAATTCCTTAAATGACATTGCTACAAACAAAGTATACCCAAAATAAAAACATTTAAAAAAAATGTAAGGGAATAAAGTGTTCAGTATAAGAAAGTTGCACTTGCAATTTTCTTGATTTTTTCATTCTTTGCACAGTTTAACTTTAAGTGTGATTCGCTGTTGCGCTTGACGGCGCATGCTGCAAACACTAAAAATGAAATTGTTTTATGCAAAACTCAAAATTGCAGTTGAACTTGAACGAAAGTGAATTTGGCAACTATCAGAGCAGAAAGATAATTTAAGTTGAGCCATAAGTTTCGTTATTCATTCAATTAGTTAAAGTGCCTGACTTTAAGAAAACATGAAATTTATAGTAATAAGCGTATTGAATAAACGAGTTTTCAACCTTTTTTTCTTGAAAATGCAGAAGACACTATTTAACACATTTTAAATAAACGTTAGAGTTGCAAAGCAGCCAGCTTTTGACGGGTACGTAACGAATGTTTTTCCAGCCCTGTAAAACTGACTTCCAGTGTGACCATGCACTTTTCTGAGCAAACATTTGTTGAACATTTTAAAATTAAATTTGCTGTAATTTAAATTATTTTCGTGTAATTTTCTATATTATTAAAAGTTTCTCTATATTGTATACATATTATTTAAAATATAGTTATCGATTAACATGGAAAAAGATTATTAAATTTAGGAACTCTGTGCCTTTATTGCTATGTTACTTAACATTTGAATTGACATTGACATATGTTAAGTTCAAATGCATTGCTAATTTTTAGTAATTTTATTTATTTTAACTACTTATTGTTGGAAAACTAACACCTACAGGTAATAAATTGTACCAAATTAAGAAATTTAATTTTTTGCTCCACACTAACGATTTTTCCCGGGTAAAATTGGATTGCCACTGTTAATAACAGTGCAGAAAGCTGTTAGGATTGTATCGCTATATGTATGTGTATGTTAGTTATTTATTTTCACACTGTTTGCAGGTTAACTTTGTTGTTTGGCACGAATTTTACTTAATTGCGATGGGAAAACGTCGAACGCAGTCCTTGATCGACTCCCAATTCTAGTGATAGCGACAGCGATGCGGATACCAATTTAGAATCGGTAAAGTATAATTGCGCATTAAATAAATTCCCCGACGCCCTTTTTGCAAGCAAGCCGCCAAAGTAAAAATGCAAAAAAATCGAAAAGGGATGATTGACGCATTGTAAAAATCTATAATTATTTGCACACAGGATCTACTGTCGCTGGCCAGAAAGAGGAAGAAGCCAGCCAATGCCAACAAATCAGACTCGGACTCTGATTGGGCCAACAACAAAACGGGAGCACAAGGCGCCAAGAAGAAGCGTCCCAAGAAGGCAAGCAGAGACTCAAGTTCATCTGAGGAGAACTGGGATGACGACAGTCAAGACGAGGGCGCAGCACCCGCTGCCGCTTCTGGCGCCGAGAAACGCGCTGAACCCGAACAAAAGAAACCAGGCGAACAGCTCAGCGAGCAGGAGGAGGGCGAGGTCTCAGACAGTGATTCAGACAATGACAAATCCAAGTCAAAGTCGACATCATCGTCGAGCTCTGGCTCTGATTCGTCCAGCTCATCTTCGTCCAGCTCGGACTCAGAATTCGACGATGGCTACGATGATGATCTAATGGGAGACGAGGAGGATCGCAAGCGTCTGAATAGTTTGTCTGAGAAGGAGCGAGAAACGGAGATCTTCAAACGAATCGAACAACGTGATCTAATGCGCACCAGATGGGAGATCGAGCGCAAATTGAAGCTGGCACGTCGTGGAGAACGAAATGAACGCTCGAAAACAAAAGGACCCAAGAAGAAGGCAAAGAAGGAGAAGCGCAGCAAGAAGGCCAAGGAAATGCCGCCACCAATGCCGGTGGCAATGCCCGCTGAACTGGAGGCCAGCAAGATCAGTGCGCTGGAGGCACGCGCCACAGCCAAGAGTCCTTCGCCATTGCCCTCTATACGCGAAGGGCCCTCAACCTCGAGCATTGGCTCGGCTTTAGGAACGAGCAGCGGTGAGAAGAGTGGCGATGAACAGAGCGCCAGCGGTGTGTCCGATTACTTTGATCACAAGGAACGTTCCAAGGAGCGCAAGAAGAACGTGGAGGCGAACAAAACGGATGACAAACGCAGCAATGCGATGGCTGCATTGAAGGCCAAACGCGAAGGCAAAGCAAAACGAGGTGAGCATTAAACACTAGTTGAATAAAGATTGAAACTAATCATGTGTCATTGCAGAGGAGGAGGAAGCCAAGCGATTAGCAGAACGAGATCGGGATGATGACAAAGAGGAACTCGAGAGCGTCTCGGGCTGCAAATCAGCCGTCAAACTGAAAGCCTCAGAAATCTACTCAGACGACTCGGGCAGCAGCGACTGGGATGACGATGAGAAGCCAGTGGGCAAACGTTCACGCTCCAACAGCAGCAAAGCATCCAGCGAATCGGAGGACGACGAAAAGGCCACAAAGAGCCCAGTGTTTATCAACAATCGCGAGGATCTGAACAAGCTGCGACTGTCGCGCTTCAAAATGGAACGTTTCGTCAATCTGCCCATCTTCGAGAGCACCGTAGTCAATTGCTTTGTACGCATCAGCATTGGCAACAACGGCCAGAAGCCCGTCTATCGTGTGGCCGAAATTGTTGGCGTTGTGGAGACGGGAAAGATCTACTCACTGGGCACTACGCGCACAAATCGTGGGTTGCGGCTGAAGCATGGCACACAGGAGCGTGTCTTCCGACTAGAATTCATATCGAATCAAGAGTTTACGGAAACGGAGTTCAACAAATGGCACGAGGTGTGTCAGCAGGCGAATGTGCCGATGCCGACGATGGATCTGATTGAGATCAAACAGAATGACATTAAGAAGGCGCTCAACTACGAGTTCAAGGACGAGGATGTGGACAAGATTGTGGAGGAGAAGAATCGCTTCCGCAATCGCCCCACCAACTATGCCATGAAGAAGACCTGCCTCATGAAGGAGCGCGACGCAGCGATGTTGCGCGGCGACTACGACATTGCCAACGATCTGGGTCAGCAAATCGATCAGCTTGAGAGTCGCGCCTCTGAGCTGGACAAGCGACGTTCGCACAGTCTCAACTTGATATCGTACATCAACGATCGCAATCGCAAACGTAATGTGCAGGATGCCGAGAAGGCCATCATGGAGGAGGCGCGTGCCAACAAAGGTCTAAAGATATCGGATCCATTCACGAGACGCATCACACAGCCTCGCATGGGCTTCAAGGGTGGCAAGAAGGACGAGGATGATATGCTGCCTGCACCGTTGCCACCACCGCCGCCGGGCAAAAAGAAGAACGAGACGAGCACATCGAGTGCGAAGGCAACGGACGGCAAGGACTACAGTTTGTACTCGCTGCACGACTTTGACATTGAACTGGATGTGCCGTTGCCAGGTAAGTTGCCACTGACTACATTTAGATGATTAACCAATTAGTGACAACATTCCGTTCTCTCTCTGAACAGTGAACAGCTCCAATGCGTTGCCGAAGCCAGCGAACAAACCAACCGAGACGGTGTCCAAGCGTTCACTGAACCTGGAAGACTACAAAAAGAAGCGCGGTCTCATCTAGCTACAACGTTGAAACCACATTAGCGTTTCATTATCTATATCTTTACCCCTTAGGCTAGAGTTGCGAGTTGCCAGTTGCGAATTTTGCGAATTAAACGTGTAATCTTTCGATCGAAGTGACTATTTGAGGAGAAGGTGGAAATGTTTGTTAGCTTAACGCTCCATTTTAGCAGTACAATGAAAGGTGAATCACCTATAGACATAATTTACGAATTGTATTATATTTACGAATATATATTGCCGCTTTGTACTGTATTGAGAGAAATTCATACCTGAGATCAACCAATTCCAAATATTCATTCTCATTCAGAGAGCAGGGAGCGATGCATAATTTCTCGTATCCTTTTGTCTATCAGTGTCTAGTGTATCTATGTGTTTGTTTGCGATTCATATGCATATATATCTTTTTATAATTTATGATCAACGATTAGCTGAATTTTACTTAACTCAAACAATAAAGACTCATATACACTTATTACATGTTGATATGCATTAGTCTAAGGATCACAAACTTCTTTTGTAATTTTGTTTAGCGTTAAGTTCAAAAGAATGTATTGGGTACTATATAATCTATCTGCCCTCTCTTCTCGTTTCTCTCTTTTCACACACTTTTCATCTGTTTCATCAATAAACAATTACTTAAGACATGCATAGATACATACTCGTACATCATTGTAATGTTCTGCTATATATCGTTGATGATGATGATAAGCATAATAAGAATTATAATTATACAAATAATAATAAATACATTAATTGTAATGCGTCGGTTGTAAGCATTGAACGCTGTATTAAATTTAAAAGAGATCAATTTAAATGTAGCCAGGTCCATAAATAAAAATGCTATACTCGTATCATAAGCTATAAACACTTATTCCACTTCTCCCAAAATGTAGTTTCAGTTTCATAAAAGCTGACCGTCTTTTACTCTAGTAATTACTCAACTGTACCACGATGAGAAATCGGACTTGGACTCGCCATCGGGTTAAGACTCTGATGGCGATGCTTCTTTTAATTGGTTTGCAGTTTGTTTGCGCAGCTGTTTTGGGTTGGTTTGGCTCCCTCCATCTCTACCCGTAATTTAATTAATTCGATGAAATTGTCTTTTAATTGAATGTGATCGTGTTACAAAGATCTTTTGGCGTATGTATGTTCCGTTCGAAACTACACGCATTGAGCCGCTAAAGGTCACAATTGAATTGAGAAGTTATATGTATATATGTGTGTTACATTACGACATTGCTTATGGAGAACATTTCATTTGACAATCCATCAGAGAATTTGTGCTTCCCTTATATTTACAAATTGTCACCAGAGACATTTTGTGTGATTTATGAGTTTTATATATTGCTAATGGAATCTGAAGCTGTGATTGACATGCAATAGGAAAAGTTAAGTCTCAGTATTAGTTTTTAAAGAAATATAAAAATATTGATTTAAGAAAACAAAGCTTTAATTTATTTCTTGCTTCTTTTTTTAACAGCCATCATAAAGATTGTGTTTTTAAAATACTTTATTTGAAATTAGTTAGAAATCAACTGAAACAAGAAAAAGTTTGAATTTTTGTTATTAAAAATATAATAATATTTTTTAAATATACCATTATTTTGAATGTAATACAAAATATACCAAAGCATCGAAGACCCTTAATAAGTGGGCGTTTTTTCCCAAACATAAAATTGGGTTCACGATGACTCCTTCTGCCTGTTACAACCATTTCCTGCAGGCACAAAGCTAAAAAAATAAATAAAAAACAAGATTATTTAATTATTGAAGGAAGTTGTCATACAATCGTATTTAGAAACGACAGAAAAAACTCCATGAATGTCATAAAAGAGGGGAAACTGGAAAACTGCATTCATGTCCAGCAACTCAACTATTATGCAATAATTTATAGCACTATATCACATTATATAGTATTATGGAGTATGGAGTATGTAGATGCACTTCCGGTAAATGTGATTTTCGTTTTGTTTAAATCTTTGCATTCAGAATTCCGAATACAAAATGCCAGCATAGGGGAGCGAATGTTTGGCCCGAATGGACAGAACTCCTGCTCGACTGTTCGACCGGCGAGGCGACGACACCTCGTCGTGACCATGTGAATGTGGCTGATCCGATCAGAAAAGCAGGAGGAGACAGTCAGGCAGATAGTCGAAGAGGGGGCAACATGCATGTGCATACGAGTGTGAGAGTGTTTTGGCATTGTGGCACAATGACATTTTATCTCGAAATATGCAACAGAAGCACGTTCTCTGAAGCGGAGAATGTAATAGATCAGAGAAGCTAACGGCAGCATCTGAACCACAGAATCCAAATCACAATCAGAATCGGAGAGAATGCTGACAAAACTAACGATGCGTATCCCATGCAAATGGACATGCTTGGCGTGGGCGTTGCTTTGTTGTGTTTGCGTTTGCGTTTGGGGACGCTCCGCTGCATCTGTAGATACTTATGTGAGCGTACTTATAGATACATATGTATGTACATATGTATCTCGAGCGTTGCCGAACATTAAAGGCTGTTAATCAACAGGCGTTCAAGAAATAGCAAGTGGCTTTTCTTTTCTTTTTTTTCTCTCTAAGCTGTCTTCATCGTCCATCGTCGCCTCTTTGCTCTGTCAGTGCCCCCATCTTGAGCTCAGTCGCTGTCGCTGCGGCTGCTCGGCTTTTGCTCGACTCGGATGCCGTCACTTGCAACAGATCCACATCGGCAGCTCAAGCGATCAGTTGGGCTCGTCGCGCACTGCAAACTCGCCGCAATAACTATTTTTGTGTAAATTTTGTGACACGCGTCTCGTACTCGATTAAGGCTGGTGCATTAGAAAAAGTCGTTAAATCGCATTCGTTCACTCTCGTTCTTTAATTTAATTTAAATCTCAGTGCAAACAATATGTGTGTCAAAGTGTGCTCAATTGATCTGTTGATTTTACTGCTGCTGGCTCTACTCTCTAGAATCAATGCCGAGCTCAATTTCAACAATGATCTCGAGAATAATCAGAAGTTCAAGAGCATTCCAACAACGATAAAAACCTATGAGAATGCCACCGTTACATTGCCGTGCCAATTGGACAGTAAGCACCAAACTAAATAACTAAATAAATAAGCGTAGCTGATTAATGACCAAGATATATTTCAAGTGTATCTTCAAGATACATAAATAAATACATAGTTAAAAACGGGCCTTGAAAGTGCCTCCTTTTGTGGCAGTGTCGCCACAAGGGGCAATTGGACCCGCGCAACACAATGACATTTAATTCGATTGATTACGTACATAAAACCGCTCAAATGACTTAACAATAGCCAGCCAAGGAAATTCGTTCATCACAATGGATTTTCTTCATTCGCTTTCAAATGTCGACAATAGTAGAAACCTAAACGGACTTTATTAATTTAACATCTTACTACTAAAGAAATGCTGTCTTCGCAGAGCCCTCAGAAGTGTCGTAGAATTTGTCTATTAAAAAGGGTTGTTGACAGCTTTTCAGTCTTGAATCTTGGTTTCTGATTCTATTTCGATTTAATTAAAAGATTCAGTGGAGATCAAACTTACTTCCAGAAAAAGTTTAGTCAAATTCCTATAGTTAAGAAGTTCACTAAAAAAATGCTTTGGTAATAAAATTAAGGTTTCGAAAGAAAAGTGTTTAGATCGAATTCAAGTTTGATTTCTTGAAAAAAAAACTTGGAGCATGAAATAAAAAGAATCAATTTTAATTTGAGCAAGTAATTAAAAATATTAGGAAATAATTAAATCAGGTTTTACATTTTTTGTTATATAAAACTATTCTCCACTTTAATTTGAAATAGAAAATTAAAAAACTCATAATGAACTTTTGTAAATTCTGTTAAAATTAATGCATAAAAATTAAAAGTAAAAGAAATTTTGTTTTGTCAATGTATGCGTTAAAGGAAATTTTTGTAAATTTAGTTAAAAAGTAAAAATAAAAAATTTAAAGAAATGTTTTTTTTTAATGAAAAATTGCAAAACACATTTAAAAAGTTATTTGCAATGTACATTACCAAAAATTAAATAAAAGAATTTCAAGAATTAATTCTAAAATGGATAAAAAAAATGTATACCCTTTGTTTTTTTAATCAAAAATTTTCAACATTGAAAAATAGCTAAATAAGAAGAACTAATAATAATATACACATGCATTTTAAAATACAAAATAAGAAGATCAGATACTCGGCAGTTTTTGATTTAATATTTAATAACTTATCACATAACATGTAAATTTAGTTGTTATATTTAATATTTAGTGTTAAAAATTAAATTGAGTTGTAATTAAACGAGCACTGGATGTTAAATCTTTCGCTTTGACAGAATTCTATACCCAATTTTCAAATGTAACTGCAAGATACAAAAGTATCTGCTGCTTGACTTGGCTAACTATTGAACTGTATCTCATCTTTCTGCAGCTCCTTTCCGCTTTGTGCGCTGGCACCGCGACAATGTTGCTCTGGTGGATTCGCGACATCCCGAAGTCCCGCCTCCAGATCGAATTGTTCTCTGGTCGAATGGCAGTTTGCAGGTGGCCAATGTGCAGCCCGAAGATACCGGCGAATACTACTGCGAAATCATGTCGGACACCAATCATGCGGTGCAAACACATGCCATAGAAGTGCTCTATGCACCCATTGTGGCCACCGAACCCAGCGGCGACTTGGAACTGGCCATTGGCACCACCTTCGAGGTGGTTTGTCTGACCAAAGGCGTACCTCAACCTGCTGTTAGTTGGCGTCTAAATGGCAACACACTGGACCAATACAGCAATGCGGCCAATCGGCAGAGTCACATCTTCGAGATCAAATCGAGAGACATGGCTGGACTCATCGAGTGTCTGGCAGTGAATGGCGTTGGTCCTCCAGCTGTAGCTGGCGTCTATCTGCATGTGCTCTGTAAGTTTTGCTTACTTTTTATACCCACAGGGTGGAGGGGTATTATAACTTTATGCCTGCAGGAAATGTATGTAACAGGCAGAAGGAGCATCAAAAGCCAAGACGATATAGCCATGCCCGTCTGTCTGTCTGTCCATCCGTCTGAACACATAGATCTCAGAGACCATAAGAGATAGAGCTTTCAATTTTTCGACAGCATTTATTATGTAGATGTTTAAATCATTTGCCACGCCCACTTCCCCCAAAACAAATCAATAAAGTTCGAATAACAAGCGCAATTTTGAAGCTAGAGATTTTTGGAGCTTACAATAATAAGTCTTATTCCTAAAAACTTGGTTGCGTTTAGATCAAAATTGATAAAGTGATTTATGGGCATAAACTCCTACTTACTACGTGTCTTAGTTGCTTGGCTGACACTCTTGTATATTTTCACTATTTTCAGTATATTTTGAATGTATTACTATATCAATATACCAAATACAGACATTGGTATATTTTAATATTTAAGCGAATATACCGCACTATTTTGCTTTCATTAAAAATGGGTAGCGGGTGCCTCACAGTCGATCACACTTAACTGCAACTTTCTTACTTGTTCTAATCAAATCTTTTTCTTTAATCACCTATATTTCAGTTGTTCCAGAGGTGTCGCTGACGCAGTCTGTGGTCTACACCAAGGTTGGCGATCGCGCTCAACTTGAGTGCATTGTGGAGTCTGCTCCCACGGCCACGTTGCAGTGGTTCCATCACGGGGTGCCCATTCACATTGGCGCCCAGATCGGTAGCCAGCAGATGGAACTGCCCGACACTCAGTCACTCGATAGCCATGTGAGTCACATCAAGCATGTGCTGACGGTGCGCAAGGTGCGTGATTCCGACATGGGACAATACGAGTGCCGCGCCAGCAACTCGATTGGTTTCAAGAGCGCCACCATTGAGCTCACGGGGCGTCCCATGCCGTGTGTCTTTAAAATCAATCCCGGCACTCAGAGTTCCACTTCGCATGTGCTCGCATGGCAAACGGAGAGCTTGTTGCCCATTATGGAATTCAAGCTCAAGTTCCGACAAATTCCATCAGGTATGTGCTTGAGAATGAAATTAAATAAAAATACTTATAAATGTATTACTTTATTTTAAAGCAAATCTCACAAAGTCTGTCAGAACCAATTGGACAGAGCTGACGATTCCCGCTGAAGTTACAATTGGTGAGTTAATGATATAGTAGACGATAAGTATAAATAACATTCCTGAAGCTCTTCTTTACAAAAATAAACATACAGTTTATTTTGCAATCAACAAATCTGGTCTCCAAAATATTTGCTCTTCTTACAATAAATCAAGATGTCAGCGGAGATCTTTAACTCTATTTATTTGTATACTAAAAAAAAAGAATTTGGCATGAATTGCTTAAACAAAATAAATATATAACAGAGCATATTCTTATTCATTTGATATTCTATTCATAGACTTCTTTGAATTAGCATTTAAAATTTAAGCACATATTCTAATGAATTTCTTAAGGTTACAATGACATTTTTGGCAGACTATAAATTCTTTTTATTTATACACTAAACAACTTTGGCGTTACTTGCGTTTACAAAATAAATACATAATAGATAATTTTCTTATTCACTTGATATACAACATATAAACTTCTTTGAATTACAATTAATATTTAAGACCATATTTTAATGACTTCTTTTAGGTAACATGTTTGACAGAGATTTATTTATATTCTAAAACAAAAAGAAGTTGGCGTGACTTGCTTAAACAAAATAAATATATAACAGAGCATATTCTTATTTAATTAATTCGATATAAAGACTTCTTTGACTAAAATTTAATCTATTCTTATCCCTCATTTAAGGTCCCATTTACATGACATCCTATCCGCTGCATGGACTGCAGCCGGCCAGTCTCTATGAGGTCTCTGTGCTGGCAAGGAACAGCTTTGGTTGGAGCGACAACAGCAAAACAGTGCGCTTTGCCACTGGTGGCGAGGGTAAGTTCTCCACTTTGTGTTATCTAAACTTTTCAAATACAAATTAATTCACTTAAAATTCTAGTTGAGCTGCCCAATTATTCAACGGAGTCAGAGTTACAGTATGATGCCACGGAGGAGATCTTTGACAATCAGATAACGCAAAGATCGCACATATTTACGGCCAGCATGGTGCACAATAACAGCGCTGTTAGCCAAGTTTACAGCGCCTTGGCTTACATAACGATATGCTTACAAATTGGCCTCGTAATGCATTACACATAAAATTAACTAATTAATTGTACTGAGTTTCAATGTTCCAAAAAATAAATATAGTATATCAAAGTATAAAACTATAGAATTCATGAGGCATGCGAAGAGACTGTTGGATTCGCATAGATCTCTTCTGGCTCCAGTTCAGGTGTGATGCACCACAAGGCATCAAAGACCATCAGCTGCAGCAGTCCAGCGCCAGCTGCACAATCCTCATATGTGATGGGAGGCAGCTCCCTGCTCACGTGACGGCCATATATCTTAACCATCTTGTTGCTTAAGCATACCAACGAGATGAATTTCTTTTCGTGCTCCTCGTGCTTCCACATGTCCCGCAAAATATCCGAGAGTCGTACTATAAATTCATCCAATGGGGCCACAGCTGTCTTATTTTTTGTGGTGTTCTTATTGCAAATTGTGCTCATTTGCTCGATATAGGTGGCCTCCGTATACAGCTCAGTCACGAGAAGACTTGCGATGCGCACACTAGTCGGGGCGAACATGTTCCTTAATGCTCTCTGCAGATCACGAATATCATCGACTAACGGCGGCATCTGCAGTCCGCTTGATTCGATCAATTCCGTCACAACTTTCATGTGCATTCTCGTGTAATCGCACACAAGTCCTACATAGTTAGTTATTGTCTTCTTCTTCAGCTCTCTCAATATGTAACCCAAGGCTTTGGCAATATTCTCGGGCGAGATGATCTGCAAGGATTTGAAGAATGTAAAAACTTCGCTGTCTATAGACTTGTCGATATTTGCAACACACAGCTCATAAGCAAGAAATTATGAACTTATCTGTACTATACTAAATAAAATTAAAATATTTGCAGTACAAAAACAAGTAAGAAAGCTACAGTCGAGTGTGCTCGACTGTGAGATACCCGCTACCCATTTTTAATAAAGTCAAAATATTGCGGTATTATTTTCAAAATATACCGAAAATACTAAAAGAATACAAAATGGTATGTTTGGTATATCGACATAGAACACCATTCAACATATACCATAGACGGCACAATATACCAGATTGTCAGCCAAAGCAACTAAGACCCCTAGTAAGTAGGCGTTTTACCCCATACAAAAGTATTTCTTTAATAACTTCTACAATTTTTATCTGATCCAAACCAAATTTTCAGGAATCATAACTACTATAGTAATTATTGTATATGCCAAAATTCGAAACTTTAGCTTTAAAATTACGCTTGTTCGATTTTTTTTTATTTGCGGGGGCGGAAGTGGGCGTGGCAAAAATTTGAAACAAAAAAAATTATAGCTGTATCTCTTATAGTCTCGGAGATCTAGGTGTTTATACGGATAGACACACAGACGGAGAGACGGACATGGCTAGATCGACTCGGCTACTGACGTTGAATAGAATATATATACTTTATAGGGTCGGAGATGCCTCGTTCTACCTGTTACATACATTTCCTACCGGGTATAAACATTCATTCATTCATTCTCACTCCTCTAAATTTGTGCATTTAATTGTGAAATGCACAAATATGCAATGTATTTAAGTTAAAGATTTAGTGCAACTGCAATTAAGTGTAAGTGCACCTATCGACATTATTAATTATTATAGTACTATTAGTTTAAGTTCACTTACAGCTTTTTCCGGCACTTTACGTTTGACCTCTTCACCTTTCTTTTTATCGTTTGAGACTAGCTGTATATATTTCAGAATGTTAATGCATTTGTTTTAGTCTATATAATGAGTTAGCTTACTGATAAATCCACGCTCTCACTATCAACTTCTTCCATGGTGGCTAATTGCACCATGCTCCTCGCATACAAAAGAGTAAGATCCTCTCCCGTGGTGCGAGATACAAATATTGTGAAAATCTATTCAAAACATATTTAGTAAATCAGCTTTAATAAATCGAATTATTGCAGATTTACCTTGTGAACATATGGATTTTTTCGCACCACAAATTCTTCCATATTGATCATATAGGTTTTCCTGCGGTCAATTCGCTCCAAGACCTCGGGATGAAAGTACTCCAAGCTCTCATTATCCTCTGTTCTACGCACCTGTTCAATGCGCCACTTCAACTTACTGGCCAATATGTCACACTCAGCCTGTCTATAAACCCGAATCTCTGCGAAGTCATCAAGCTGCACCCGGGCACCAAACTTTGAGATTGCCGGTCGCCTTGGTCGCAGGTGTGGATAGTTTAACTTGTGACGAGCTGTAAACAGACGTTCATAGCGCTCCTGCTTTGTGCCCTCCTTATTCAGGCCATAGGCATAGAGCTCGCGCTCCAAATCGATTGCAGTGAATTCAGTTAGCGGCACTTCCATTATTAAACACAATTGTAAACAAACAACAGTGAAATCAGCTTGCCACTGCGTAACCTCAAGTAAATTACAAAAAGTACTAAAATATACCACAGCCATAAATAAATACTAGTTCGCCATTTGCAAAAAACGTGCGAAAAGGCGCCATTTTGAAACAGCTTTTTAAATTCCTTGCCTGTACGCATTCTTATTTTCCCTTATTTCATTTATTTATTGGTAGTTGCACAAATTAACATTTCATCAAAAAATATTGACAATATTGTTAATGATTTTTAGGTTTGCAAATTTCAATTAACAAAACCTTTATTAGGATGTAATTGCTGGTAACGTATTTACTTTTCAAATTATCTTACTTAGTTAAATGAATGATTTTACTATTTAAAAAGAAATATTAAATAAATTATAAAGACTTTTTACTATTTAATTAAGTTAATTATAAATGACTAATAACTACAATGTTTCCAAATTTGAATAATTAATTGTTTGTGCTTACTTCGCTAGTAACGTATTTATTTTTCAATTTATCATATTTTATTGATTACATATAAAATATTATGCAAACTTATATATTATATTTAATATTTAGTAATAATTAATTTAGTTAATTCTATACATATCAATTATATTTAATTATATAGATATCTATTTTACTAAAAACACTAAATTTAAAAAAAAACTTTAACTATTGCTCTTTACTTTCGCTGGTACTTTATTCTGCCCTTGCATGTAACATATTTATTTTTAAAATGAGCTCACTTGGTTGAATGAATGCTTTTTTCATTAAAGCCAATAATAAATTATGAATACTGTTTGCTATTTAATCAAGTTAGTCAGCTCGTCTGCATCATATCAGATAAGAAAACTTCCTGAAATTTATCAACATTTGATTAGATCACTGTGGTTCATGAAAATAAACGCGAAAACTAAAACGTTGACCAGTCAGCTGAAGCAAAAAATTCCTGTTAAAAAGATTATCAAGAAACACTCACAAACGTTATCATCAGAGAGATTAATCATTAGCATATTCGTGCTGCAGAATTCTTAGCATTGTTATGTGAAGTTATGCCATATATCACCTAAGTCTTTAGGTAAAAAGTAAAATTTTAATCTCTGCTTGTTTCTTTTATTTCATGCATTTATTTATAGCAAGCAAAAGTATTTAAAAGAATTGTATTCAATATTCGTATTTAATGTTAAACAGCATTTTATATTTGTACACTTTTAATTTAACGAAAACTCCCCACTTTGTTTGCGAAGGGTATTTATTGAGTGTAGGGCTTCGGCATCAGCGAAACCAACAGAGCAATTGACAGTGACATTGCGAGCATCTTTCCGACTCATACTCCATATGATTGTCTCTCTCTCAAATAAAATTTGGCGCCACAAGAGCAACGCGGAAAGAAGTGAGCGACACAAATTGTTTACCTGCAACAGCAAAGACAGCAACAGCAGCAGCAGCAGCAATATGGTGAGAGCCGTTTGGTGTTCCATTCCATTCCATTTCGTTGCGGCGCGCTTTTGGCTCCCATTTGGCATCCAAGCACGCGCTACACTTACTTTCAGTTCTCGTTTGAAAAGCATCGTGTCGGGTACGAAACGAGCGCGCAGCGCACCAAACAAATTCAAAATACAAATACAACAAAATACTCCTATCAATACGGCCATTAAGCACTTGAAAACTTCAATTTGTTTTGTGCACACACACACACATTCAATACACATATACAATTAAATTTATCTATCGCTGAAGCTTTTTGGAAAAAAACACATTTGTATCTAAAACAAATGAATTTTTTTTTTGGAAGGGCTCCACAACAAATTGGACACGACGAAATTGAATTTGAGCGAAAGCGTTGCAAGTGCAAGTGTTACAACAGTGAGCGCGCTGGAAGTGGGAAGAGCAGCAACTTCTAGATCGGTTGCCTTTGGCTTTAACTTTACCTGCTCGTAAATCAAAAGTGCTCGCACAATATGTCGTCGCTGCTGCTGCTGCCAGAGAGTTGTTGTGGTTGCCTTTTGTAACGCTTCAGCCGAATATTTGTTGTTGCGAGTTGCGAGTCTCCTCCATCTTCCTCCACCTCCTTCTTGTTTCTCGCACGTCGCACATCGTTCGCATCTCGGAGCAACGCAAAACCTGTTTATTCCTCTTAATGTTGCCCCGTGTAAATGGCACAGGCACTTCACATTTATCCATTCTTTACCTGGCAGCCCAACAACAACGGCAACCACGGCGGGTGCAGCTGCCCCAAAGCCTGCCTCCAGTTCATTCACACACACAGACAAACACAGAGTAGTAGAGTCTTTGCTTCGAGTCTCGTGTGATTCATTTGAACTAAAATCTCGCCACTAGCAAAGGCAATTTACGAATAGCCAACTCAAATTATAGACCCCAAATGCATTTTGGCAATCGCCTCAATCGCAATTAGAAACAAAAACAACAGCAATATCAACAGCACAAGATAAACAACAACAACAACTATGCAAATGCATTTGTAGCGCATTCTATAAATATATATGTGCAATATGTAAAACACACGAATACCCCTAATACACTCTGTGCTGAAATATGTAAAATACCCGAATACCCCCATCACACTGTTCTCTCAACTCTCCACTGTCGACAGTTGTCTGTTGTTGTTGTCGCAGTCGCTGTCGCCGTCGCTGCTTCTGCTGTCGCTGCAGCCGGCTCTCTTCCCAAAATGCACAGCGAACGAAAACGAAAGCGAAATGATTGAGCGGAAAGTTGACTGCCAAAAAGGAAACGGGAATGGCAGCAGAAGCTGTCACAGATGGACACAACGCAGGCACAGTTTCGTTTAGCAGGAGTTGGGGCCAAAAGAAACATACAAAAGCGAATTGTATTATTTACAGTAAAAAAAAACGAAACGAAAAGTTTTCAATTCAATTGCGAGGCGTATTCTGGCCAGCAAAGTAAAGCATTCCGATTTCAATTCCCAATAGCAAAGATCGCTGTAATAGCAAACTGAGCGCAGCTGCAGCTGCCCCACACACACACACACACACACAGCCCTTGGCTGCATTCTGATTGCGCTTGTGTGTGTAAACTTCGAGCGCAATGTAAATAAACAAACGCCAAAAAGACCAAAAAAAACAAGACGAGACAAGACCAAGACCGAAACGGCGACGACAGCGCGGGCGACAGAGACGGAGACAGAGAGATAGAGCAGGAGACAGGCAACCAAGTAAGCAAAGTAAGCAAGTAAAGCAGCAGTGATTGCTGCGACCCCAAGACGAATACGAAGAAGAAAACGAAGATGTAAACGAAGACGAAGACGAACGACTGTCGTAGCAAGAGGGTCGCTTCAAGTATTTCTGTGTTATTTTCGAGATGACGTCATTTTAAACTTGCAACAATGCTGCTTAAATCAATAGCTGTGTTTTGTGGCAACGCAAGTCAAGTAATAAAATACACTATTTTATGTTATGCAAATTCGATGTAGATCTCAAAACTTGTTGGCCTTATTTTCAGCAATTTTTCAAATTGCCATTAGTCATTTTTTCACAATTCTCTTGACAATATGTGCGTGTGTATTCAGCTGATAACGAAATCATTTTATTGTACCTATGGGAATTTCCTATAAATTCTTAAATATTTATTTATTTATTTAAAGGTTATCTATAATTAAAATTAATACTAACGCTATTGGTAAAGCAATGGCAGCGAAGGCCTTCAGCTTAATTCTTAAATATAAATGAAATATTTGTATAATACATAATGAAATTCAACAACTGAAGATCATAAAACAATTTCCAAACAATTTAAATGAACTAAAGAAATGCTTTTAGCTGCCCTCGTTAGAAGCAAAGGTGTTTAAAGTAACGTTTGTTACTTGCCCTGCCTATTGATAAATGTATTTGAAAAATAAAGTCGCCTACTTGCTAGCGATAACTGTGAGCTTTCATTATGGCATACACTTGTTGTAGACTCGTTTAGGGCAAATAGTAGTTTGTACGTAATTTAGATTATAATGAATATATTTGCTGAGCCAAGTTAACGCTTTATTTGCGCGCATTTTTGTGGAGAGTGCGAAATGAGTGTATTCATTAGGACACAGCGGGCAAATGCGAGTGCCCCGATGTGTGTCAATATACAAATGAATATTCAGCATTCGTTCGTTCGTTGCAAAAACTCAAAAACACACACACATTGCAAATGCAGTATTTTTGTGTGCAACATTCATAGAACAAACACCAAGACACACGCTACGTATACATAATATGCATAGAGCTCTATGTGCTGAGTGTAAACATGAGAATGTATCTTTTAAATTTTGTTTCACATGCTTTGCATACCCTTTCACTGCCAATTTGCATTGTGTGCAGTTGCAGTGTATCTGCTGTTCGGTGTGTTTTTTTTTTTGTAGTTGCTGTTTTTCGTTTTTCAGTTTTCGCATTTGCACATTAATTTATTTATATGCATACATATTTGCATGCTTTTCAACTTGGCACACCCTCTCCCCCGCCCCCTCTACTTACCTCCCTGGGTAGCTACTCCCTCCCCCCTTGCTTGCACTAACCACATCGACCCGACACGACCCACTTTACAGGCGGCCAAACGCTCTGTGGCATTGAGTCAGTCAAGAGAGAAATATAGATAGAAAGGAGGGGGGGTGGAGGCTGGCTGACCGAAGAGCGGGTAACGGGGTAATTTAGCGACCAGAGAGCGAGACAACAACAACAACAACAACGACAACAAATTACAATTTTCGCACTGAGATCATAATATCATTGAGATACGACGCTTGACTACAACTGAATACGAGAGTGGCTCTGACTTGCATAACTCGCAGCAAATACCAACAACTATTAGCCATGTTTACCATTTAGCTGCCAATCAGCGAAAAATGTGTCCACTGTATGCTGGAAGCTGTGATTTCTATCGCACAGCTGCGATTTTATGTTATTCGATGTTGTTTTTGTTTTTGTCTCATTTCGAATTCAATAAATGAATTATGCGTGCGCTTTTCTTTGATTTTACTTTTCGGCCAATTTTGTGTTTCCGCCGAACGTGACACGATTAACAAAAAAAAAACAAAAATTTAATAATTATTAAAATAAAAAAACAAATTGAAATTTCGGTGGCTTTGCGGCTCCCAATTGGGGTTTTGCAATTGGTTGTAGCAATTTAGTGGCAAATTAATTAAATCGGCTTGCAACAAAACATATTAATTACAGTTAACGATCCACCTCCGATACGTAAAACAAATACACAAAGTGCGTGCCATCAACAACAACACTAAAACAACGGATAACAAACCCAAAAGAGAGAGAGAGAGAGAGACAGAGAACAATGAGAGCTGCGACGTGGATGTTACTCATTTGTCTGCTAATTGGACAATTTAATAGCGGTAAGTTTTACTCTCTACATCGAAAAAGGGTTTCACAGCTGCCAGCCAGAGATGATGATAGAGGAATGCGATAATTTTAATTGGCACTTTAAGCTTCAATTTCGATTAGTGAAAACCCTCTTGGGACTGACGCCCATCAAAGTGTAGGCAAAAAATAAAGTTGAATCAATTTATTGCGTATACGCAATGTTGGCATTCGAACAGCAATTCTGATTAAATTTATCAATTAATAGAACAAACTGGAAAAATAAACAAAAACTGTACTATCATCGTCAATAATATAATTTTGCGCTTCTGATGAGTAACAACAAAATACGGAGCAAGGTCTGCGCTTTGATAGCAAACAAAATTGGTGAAATTTGGAAAAAAAAGCAAAATTTGTTAATAAAAAAAGAGAGCACGAGAGAGCACGATGTTTGAACAGCAATTGAGGAATTTGAGCAATTTATTATAACGGCAAGTCAATTGGTTTGTAATTGATTGTTCAATGAGTACCTCTGAATTAAAGTTCATTTAACCGCTCGAGCGACGAAATCGTAGTAAACGAAATAATCAAAACAATTCATAATCGCAGTCTGCTTTACGTAAGCGTCAAAATTATGAATTACCAATGTGGCATTTGTGCCATATTAATAGGCATGAGCAAGCCCACATATCAGTCAGTCTCTGCCACACTGATGTGTTGTGTGTGTTTAGCTTACCAACCAACACACACACACACACGCACACAGACACACACATGTGTGTCACATACTTGCTCGTACTCGGCGGTATCTAAGTACCACGTGGGTTACGTTTATTGCCACCGCCAAAGCAGCAGAAGCAGCAGCAGAAGTTAAACCCCTTGGACCCAGGCAGTCAGCATATCTTATCGTCTCGGAACGAACGCGTCGCTTATCTATTCTGGAAAGTTAAATTTCATACGCGTTTCGAATTATGGCGCAAATGCTATAGTAGATAACGGTAAACAGAACACATTGTAGAGGCTGAGGCTGTGTGGCCATGTGTCTCCACTTCTACTGCTCTCTACTACTCTTCACTCTCCGCTCTCCACTCTGCTCTCCACTCCAATCCAATCCAAGTCACATCCAATGGGAAGAGTAAATATTTGATGTTGTTGTGCAAAGAATGGCAGTCTGATGTTGTTGTTGTTGTTCTTGTTGTTGTTATTATGCTAGCTAGATATTTGCTCATGCCAGACACGCAGCCAGTGCGAAGCCTCCTCCTCTTCTCTCCTCTTTGCTCCCCTCTGCGACCTCTGATCTCGTGTGTGTTTTCATCTAGTTTCCCTTGCCATGAATGAACACGAAATGTTTTGTTTTTTAATTAATTGTGCGCTTTTCCAATTTTAGCCATGCGATAAGGCATGACAGCATGGCAAATGTCGAAATCTGACCATTAGACAATGTATACAGATCCAGACCATCCATCCGTCCGTCCATACATACATATAGTTGGCTAAAAACTCTGCCAAAAATGTCGGCAAAGAAAGAAGTAAATAAATACATCAAAATAGAACAAGTTCAAAGCATATTTTCCATGTTTTTTTTTTAAATATTTGGAAATGTTTTCGTTGCATCAAAAATTTGAACGAATTTGACGGATGTTGATACAATCGGCAGCTGTGTGAATTATGTTTGTTATTTCACAATTGCGACATATAGAAAAGTCAAGTCATTCAATCAAAAAAATATTCAGAATTCTCCGAAGATCTCAATGTTTGAATACTTGAATTTGATCGAAGGTTATTACTCTTTACTTAATTGTTAAATTAGAGATAACGCTGACAAATTTTAGGCAAATGTGATAATTTCTTGAAAAACTTCTAATTAATATATCACTTTATACTTTAGTTTCTGCAAGTTATTTGAAATTTAGTAAATTAAAAAATTACAACATTTTATCAAATTTGTTTTCCAATTTCTAATTCATGCTTGAAATTTTAAAAATTTTAATTTAATATTGAATTGGGAAAGAATCTCTGAAGACTTTTGTCTTTTGCGGAACTTAAGAAGCTCTCATTACTAAATTGTTAAATTAAATGAATTTTTAAGTATTCAAATTTTGTAATTTATAGAAATTAATAACAATTTTTTTAAAAGAAACTCTAATAATATTTTAGCAAATTTCTTAAAGAGTTTTTATAATAAATTTCCTATTTTCTGAATTAGTTGTTAGATTTAAGGAAATATTGATAACATTTTCGATTTAATTTTTTATGCGCTATTTAAATACATTTATAATTAATATTGTACAAGTTAGACTTTTCATATTTTTCATAACAATTTTTTAAAAAATTGAGAAAATTCCTTCCAGACTTTGCTTGAGTTTTATCGACAACTTAAAACACTTTACACTTAATTTTCCAATTAAAGATTGATCATATAGTTAAATTTCTATTTAATCGTTCATATTTTAAACTTTTAAATTCTTGGAAACAATTTGTTAAAAATAGGGGATCCGTCGATAACATAAGAAAGCAAAAGCCAAACCCAAGTCTCGAGTTTTTTTTCAAGCTCATGTATCACGGCAAGCTTTTAGTTTCGTTTTCTTATCGAATGCATAAGAATTCCTAAAATTGTACTCCAAAGACATTAGCTGCTCCCCTAAAATGATATTTCGCATAAGTTCAAGAATGTTTCGAATTGTAAGAAACTTTACGTATTTGAAAAGATCTCAGATTACGCATTCACTTGCCGTGCCCTGCACATTTTTTTTTTGTGTTTTGTTTGTTGAAATTGATTTTGATGGAAATGCTGTCCAAAAAATCGGAGAATAAATCATATGGTTGATCGATGGAAGGGGGGATAATTTGATCCATCAAATTGCGTGGATCAAAGGCACGCCTTCGTTGATCCGTGCGCAAAAGTTCTCTGTCACGGGTCTGTAGTTGTCCATGTGTGTGTGTGTGTGTAAATGAGTATATGTATGTGAGTGTGTGTGTGTGTGCGGAAGCTCATTCAATGCAAAGTCAAGCGAACCGAAGCAATTGATTTCAATTCAATTTTCGACTTTCGCAGTTGTTTTATTTGTGACGTTATGCAAATTTCATGGAATCGAATTATGTGCCTAGTCGCTGTTCAAAATTTATGCCGTCTGTCTGAGACCATTTGGTCAGTTGCTGTGCTGTCCATTAACATTAGGCGCTAGACGCTATCTGTGGCACTTTTATGACCCCCGACATGAAAGCTTTAATGGCCCAAGTTTCATCCCCCATCCAATAGCAAATTCCATTTTTTCGGTTGCGGATTTGTGTTGTGTTTTTTTTGGGACAGATCCACAACCAAAATTGGCTATAGCCAGACTTTAATATTTATTTATACGAAGCGAAACGAAACGAAGACGAGTATATTCCATTGAGACAGCAGACATGGCATTTTATTTGTTTACGAGTTGACCCAATAACTCAACGGTATCTCTTTCCTTCTCCTTTTCCCTCTCTCTCTCTGTATTTATTCTCCAAAACATTCTCATATGTTTATATGTATGTAGGACACGAAATAAAACATCGATTGCAATGCAGTCTGATTGTGAGGAGAAAGAGTGAGAGGTGGGCGCATCATTCGTGACGATAGTAAAGTAACAACAAAAAGCATATCAACAACAGTATTAACAACACGCACTTGTATATTTAGTACGTGCCATTAGCAATCATCTTGAACTGAATCTTGAATTGAATGGAACAATCAATGCGGTCTCGCGGTCTCTCTGTAGTATCTCCTTATCTGCCAAAAGCGACGCCTCCCATGCTGACCTTACTGATATTACAATTCCCCGACAATCAATGTCCAAGACCAAAGTTGTTGCATTGCATTCATTGATACAATGAAATCGTTGTAAGTCTATCTAAAATACCTTTAACATCCCACGCTTAAGATTATTTAGTTTAAGATGCCAGATTTGTAGCAATAAATTACATTTTAATATAAATTATTTTAGTATCTGATTATTTTTACTAAATGTGCGATAAATTAAAGAAAATGTAACCCAACTCTAAAATGAAATATCATTTCTTTTAATAAACGATTATTTTATTATTATTACCGTTTTACCCACAATGAAATAAAGTTTCCTTTAATATTTGATAATGTTTTTTACAAATTTATATTTCATTATGTTTAAATTCGTAGCTAACACCTTATAATAGTTATTCATATACTCAAGGTTTAAAATCAAAGTCAAACTTCTTCCTGGAATCAATTAATAAAGATTTAATTCATTGCAAAATGAAATATGATAATTATACAAAATACTTCTATTCAAATAGGTGCGTTATTAAGTAATATGTCAAAAAAATTAAAAATTCAACCAACTTTAAAATTCCTAAAAATAAACGTCGTTCAATTTAGCTAAAAATATTGATTTTTTTATAATTTCAAAAATGAAGTATTTAAAGTTTCTTTTAAAATTTGAAAAAATTTTAAAAATGTACATATTTCAATTAGTCTCTGAAGAAAAAACCGACACTTTACTAAGGTTATAAATACACCTTAAACCAAAGCTTCTAATCAAACTTCGTTTCGTCATAAATAATGATATTGAATAACATGCCAAGAATTTGCGAGCACACTCCCAGGCATGGGCGTAGTTAATCTTAAAGTCTATAATTATTATTAATTGCCTTTTTCGCAAAGCTAATGATTTATACTGGATCTATAATTAAAACATTTTTGCAATACCAAATCTCGTTCTCCATCAAAGCATACGGAAACTCACGATTTATCAGACTAAAAATAAACATAATGAAAATAACTAATAGATCATATTTTGGTTGGAATTTAAAAAGTATTTCGTTTAATATTTGAAAGATTTGAAGTGCTTGAATTTTCACTTTTGTGAACTATAATTTTAATTGTTTAATTGTTTTGAAAATAAAATAAAAATTTTGGCACTTGTCTTTGCCACTCTAAAACAGTATAAAAATCATTAAAATAACAAATGGTACTTCAAAATAATGACGCACAAATATGAAAAAGTACTCTATGACCATAAAAGTAATCAAAGCTATCCGAATTTACTTGAACTACTTAAGAGTTCCAATTGAATTTATGCACTTGCTGTAGCTGAACTCTTATTGGAGCCATTGAGTCAAGTTGACGTTTGATAAATTTATTTGTGCGATGGCATAACGAATTGCATGGCATCCCTTGGCACAGTTAATTTTATTTGAGGAATTCAAGAGCAATAAGAGATGACAAATTCGGAATTCTTCTCTTCGTGCTGACGCCATTCCTATTCCCATTCCCAGTCGCAGTCGTAGTCGCAGTCGCAGGATGTCGCCGGTCTAGTCCCAATGCGTGCCATCAACAGCCAAAGCCATTACAGCTAACGTAGGATGTTAGGATGTTACGAAGATAGAGAGAGAGAATGAGAGAGAAATCCACTTTGGGGGTGCAAGGATAACGGCAATGGCGCCACGTCGTCCTGACGCCATTGTTACACACAGTAACAAATGCAAGTGGGAGCTAAAGCTAAAGCTGAAGCTGCCTTGCAAAAAAGTGTGTTCTAACATCCATCCATATGGTATCATAGACTCCTGCTGCTGCTGTTGTTGTTGTTGAGTGGCTGTGTGAGTGTAAGTGTGTGTGTTTGTGTGTCGCAACCCCCCAGACATCGATCCAAGGACAATGCGAAAATGGAGTGTTACCGAGGGGCAGCTGACGCATGTGGCTGTCGAAGGCCCTGCGGCGCCCCTTGAGCTGACCCACTTACCAGACTGCGACTGCGAATGCGAATGCCACTGGAAGCTGTGACTGAAGCTGAAGCTGAGGATGGGGGCTGCGACTGCCCTTGGGGCGCCTTTTGGCCTTGACTCACCAAATACAGCGACTGTGGCTGCGGCTGACCAAGATTGCACATTTGGTGTTTCAATGATGTCGGTGAAGGTCTCGGTTTCTGTCTCTGTCTCTGTCTCTGTCTCGGTCTCTATCTCGATGTATCGATGCTCTTGGATGCTCTTCAATGGCCACCAACTGCGCAAAGCTAACAACGAAAAGCAGTTTCATTTTCAGTCTCCATACATTTTTGTTTTTGGTCTTGTTCAAGTTGTATGCCATAAAAGGCGCTTCTTGCTGTCTGTCTGAGTGCGGATATGACCGCGGATTGGATAAGATAGCTGTCGTCTTGGCTGTTTGATTGCAGAGTCTTAAAGGTAAACGCTTTTATCGACGCTTGATAACGAAGCCTTAATGGTGATGATGATGATGATGTTGCTGACTTGCGTAACTCTTTTGCCAGTTCGAAAAATACTTAAGAGCAGCCATAATCCCGTGCATATAATCGTTTGATTTTGATGACGTTAGCGCATGAGTAAGTGAGTCACTCAATTTGTTTGGCTTTAACGTGTGGGCATTGAGTCGTGAGATTGGAATTGCCGTTAGTTCTCTATGCGTATATGGCATGCAAATTGTTATTGGATTTTCGAATTTCGATATTTTTTTTAATGTCCAATGTCTAATGGGTAATGGTGATTTGTGATTTGTGATTCGCAGTGATAAATTAGTCATTAGATTTACATATAACGAGCGCCGCCTTTTGATTACGTGCATGTAATACGAAAAGACAACATTACCTTGATACGGTTGTCGTTTGTTTGCTTGTTGTTTCTTATTTATGGTTTATTGTTTGTCGCTTGTCGTTTGTCGCCATGGGCCAACGCCTTTATCGATGCTAATTAAGATTCCATCACCCAAAACTGACAACACAAAACTCGTTTCTTTTATGGTTGCATCCCATTTCGGTTGCCTACAATTAAAAATCATAATTACAGGCCGTGTTTTCTCTATAATGTCATTTCGAACTATATCTGAGAAGCTGTTCCACACTTTGTTCCACATGATTCGTTCCAGAAAATTATCTAGAAATTGCCAAATTGCTGATAACTTATCGCTGTAAACGAGGCTAAATTTTGAAGAGTTGTCGCGACATCACTTTAGATTGAAATCTACCTCATTGAGATAAGATCTAATTATTTTACATTTATGGAACATTTGTTGGTCGAGATAAATTCAGATTAACATCTAAAGTTGAAAAGTTTTTATGAACTCTTAAATTTGCATAGTTCTGCATACATATTTCGTGTTCATAATGATGTAGTTTTTATGGTCAAATGTGAGTGCATGTTTCCTGATCTTGAAATGTTTTCCTATTAAGGAATGTTTCTCATCGAGAAGATGGTGCTTGTCGATGATGTTAATTATTAGTAGATGCTTTTAAATTTGAATAATGTTCATTTTTATTTTTTACTTTGCCATTTCTTGCTTTTCCTGGCTGTTCGCTTCAAGAGTTACTCATAGAGTTTCTTGCATCTCATTTGAATGAAGACTTAGTCATCATATTGTCACTGTTTTTGTTTACATATATCTCCTGAATATTTCAAAGATTGTATGCCAATTATTTTGCAGTGTTAATCATCTTTTCAACTTCTTCCACTTGCAATTTGTTTATTTGCATCAGTCATCTATTTGTTATTGTTTTCGGAAGCATTTTCTAAGCTCTGCCGATTCTTGCTCTAAATATTATTCATACAGAGTAGAGTAAATATCTTTTATATCTCTGCTGACCTCATCAAATTCTGTTTTCTGTTACGAATTGTAATAGATTGAAGGCTGACTATTTTCCGCTGAGTTACTCATGCACATATTTATAATTTCCTTGAAAAGGGTTCGATTGTCTTTTGCCTTTTCACATCCGCTTTGCGATTCAATTTCCTAGCTGTTGAAGCAATTACTTGAGAGTGCAGATCGTATGACAAACTTGCCAACGCCAACGCTCCCCATAAAATGGTGATGGGGTGTGATTTTTATCAGTTCCAGTTAAGAGCTCCATCGACCATGTAAACAACAAGTACAGCAAACATGTTGTTCCTTTTTCGCATGACTCATCTCTAACCCAACTCTTTCTATCTCAATGTCGTTTTAGACTTTTGTGGTGCGTCACCAATTGAAGAAGATGTGGCCTATGACGACTACAGGAATGATGATAATTTTGATTACGACGGAGAAGACTCTGGAACAGAGTCACCTCTGGTACCCGTTGAGGAAGTCAATTTACCGCCATACTTCGAGGAGGAGGAGATCTTTGTTAAAGCCAAGCCCGGAGATGATGTGATTCTCAATTGTGATGCCCGAAACTTTGACAGTAAGTAGCGAAAAAGAACTTAACTAATTTGTTGCTAAATTCAAACTTGTATATTAATTTCTAGTCTCAAACGTGGCGCTGTGGTACAAGAAGGATCAAATAGTCTCGAATGGACCGAATGCGATCAACAATCGCTTCGAGGCGCTACGCAACAATTCGCTGCGTCTGGCGGGTGTGACGCCCGAGGATGGCGGCGATTACTACTGTGCGATCCTGCCGCAGAATGTGAGGCAACACACAACGCTGATGGTGGGCGCTCGGCTGTCGATCCTTTGCGACGATCGCGATGTTACGGATCGCTCGCAGACGTTCAAGCAGGGCGACCACCACAGGCTTGTCTGTCAAACGTTTCTGCCCACCAAGACGGACATCAAGTGGTCCTTGAATGTATGTTTCTGTTTTTTTCACATTCTTCTTTGTCAAACTATATTTCTATATTCTACTCTCTAGGGTCAACGACTGACCTCCGCTGGGGATCCGGCCAGTGGTGTCATTGTGCTGGACAACGTGGACGAAGAGGACGCCGGCGTTTATCAGTGTCTTGGTGACGATGGCAGCAACGATCCACCACATGGCATGATCAACGTTGACGTTCAGTACAGTCCCAAGGTGTCCACACACCGACACCATGTGAACACCCAGGAGGGCGGTAGTGCGGAGATCTATTGTGACTATCGTGCCAATCCCATTGCGATCAGTTTCTTCATCAAGGATGGCAAAACACTCTCGCTGTCCGATAAGTATTCCATCAAGAATTCGCTCCACAAGCAGCACAATCGCACCACGTTGATTGTGAAGAATACCGATGACAGCGATCTGGGTGAGTATCTGTGCCATGTGGAGAACTCCATTGGCTCCAATGAGGTGCGTGTTCAGCTGAGCTATGCGCCCGAGACGCCGCAGTTTGAGAACAGCACCATCGAGGGCAACAAGGTGACGATGCATTGGTTGGTTCGCAGCTTGCAACCGCTCTCTGAAGCTGTGCTCGACTACAAGTTGTCGAAGGTAAGCAAAGAGGGAAGAGAAATCCGGTTCAATTCATTCATTTGCTTCTCTTGTGCAGTCTATTCACTGGAGCACCGTCTCAATGATCAAGACGCAGCATCACAACCACGACAAGGAGAGCGGCATCTGGAAGATTACCCACGAGATGGAACTGACGCCAGGACTGTGGCATGTGCGTGTCAAGACGAAGAACACCGTCGGCTGGTCGAACTTTGCACCCAATCACGACGTCGTCATCAAGGATCCAGAGGGTAAAACCCCCAACATTTCATCCGTGGAAGATATTTACTTATTTACCTTGCAGATTCGAGTGTTGAAACGCCGCCAGAAGATCTGGTGCGTGCTGGATTTGGCATCGGCGGTGGCGACAGTGAGGAAAAGAAGAATGCAGCGTGTACATTCAGCTTAGTCCCAGCTCTGATCATGAGCGCTGGCAGCATAGCTTTGTTACGACTCTAAGAGCGTAAGGCAACGGAGTGGACCAGGAGCAACAGCACTGCGCACCTGGTTCAAATTGTCACCTAGGCAATAGCAGCTTATATCGATAAGAATGCCAATGCAAAATACCCAAGTATTCTAATTATACACACATGCAAATGCGAATGCAAAAAATGCTAATGCGCCTGAAAGGGGTCAATGTTAATGTTGATGTTAATGTAAATGTTAATGTAAATGTAAATGTAATGTCGAAACTAAAATCAATCACGCATAAGCAAATCCAATTGAAACATTTGTGCCAACAAGCAACTAGAATCACAGATAAATGTAGAACCAGATCAATAGTTAGCAAGAGAGATTAAGAGAGAAAGAGAGAGCGGCGAATTAATATATAGCTTAGTTTAGATAAAGTTAAAGATGGAGTTAAAGATGGAAAGATAACTGCGACGATTGGTTGAAAACCGCCCAAAACCTAGCATATAATATTTATTTGTTTGTATGTACAAGAGAGACTTCCTCCTTACCTGAACAGATACAGAATCGGATACACACAAACAGATACAGATAGGAGTGTAAATAAAAAGATACGAGGTAAATGAGGATCATCTACTGAAATGGTCTGAATGGGACATACGCAAACACTTTTTATTTAATAATAATCATAATAATAATAATGAAAACAAAATATAATCGAATTACGTGAATCACTGGAAATATATTACGATAACTAGACCAAAGCTTAGACATATGTATGTTACCTTAAAACACATACATATGTACGACTATTTTTTACGATGATTATGACGACGACGACAGCGATATTCTTGATGGGAATTGATTATGAGAAGAAGGATACTTATTGTTTAAGGGAGATATTGAACAAACGGCGTGTTACCAAGTACTTATTTACATACACACAAACATATGTTACATGCATATTACCCATACTATCTAAGCATAACGAGTATCTTTGAAAAAAGAGAAGGATAGAGAGTCGCTTATTTGTTTGGCTTCGATTGAAATTTGTTTTGCTACAATACCTGAAATTAGCCATTGGCCATATAAATATATACATACATATATATATACACATACGATCAGATGGAATATGGAATATATTATATACTTACATACAATCAAAAAGCATCAATATAAGAATATATTTTGTATACTTATATTTTCTTTAAGAATCATTATATAAATATTAAAAATGAAATCGAAATCGAAAACGCTAATGATAATGATAAAAACGTAAAGAACAACAACTGAAAGATAAAAGATAAAACATAAATGTGCCAATTGCAGTAATCAACGCAAAGATTGTGTCTAAAAATGTTCCATATGAATTTTGCAATTGCAAAACTTAATTTCGAGAGCCGACCTGTTAACATACGACTTGCATACATACATATTTAAAGCCAGTGTCTTAAACAAATATTGTAATTTTTTCATTTACCTTTTAATTAATGCGACTTTAAGAATATATACATACCGATAAATAAATAAAGCAAATTTCATTAATACATTTATTTTTTTTTAACATAAATTAGTGTACTTGATATTCGGATATATCAAATTTCTAGCTGTTTATAAATCCGCAATTATTTTAATTTCTCCATTAGAGTAAAAAAGTGCTGCCTACTTTTCAGGGCAACAATTTGCTGCATTTTAAAAATACCCCAAAAGTATGCTATACTTTTTTGCAACATTCCGGCAATTTCGATCAAATCCAATTGGAAAACACGTTAAAATAAAAGTCTTGTGTTTATACTTTGGTTTTTTTTTAATAAATAAAATCGTTTGTCTTTACAAAAGGGGAAATTCACGATTAACAAGACTTAAGCAGCTTATTTAGCTTTTGGAGACAGTATCGGGAGAGAGAAATGCAATTTCAGTATAATATATATATCTAAGCACATCCAGGGGACATTTTAAAAATCGCTGCGTAATACTAAGCTACCAATAAATCTAATGTTTATACTGCTGCAGAGCTGCCACGAATACTGCAGACAAAGACCACATTAGCGTCGCTGCAAGTCCATGTATGCTGCTCTGAGATGACTTCGAGCTCTCCGGCGTAATTATGTCCAGCGAGTGTTCGTTCAGGACGAGCTTGATGAATGTGTGCGATCCACTGGGATAACGTGTGCAGTAATAATCACCGGCACTTTGGGGACTTGAGTTCAAAATGGTCAGATCGAAATTGCTTGGGTTCAGGCTGAAGTTGGGCTGCACCAGATTTGTTCCAGTCGAAATAATTTTCTTTCCTCTGTACCAGTTGATGACGGTATCTATTTAACAAAAGAATATAAATAATTAGAATGATTTTGAATATTTAAATTAAATAAGTTATGCCAACAAACCTTTTCCTTTCTTAGTATCGCACTTTAGCACAACATCCTCGCCCAGAATGCCGGTGACAGTCACACTTATGTTCTGCTGTGGTGCAATATCCTTAGCGGGTTTCGTTTGTGGACTGGGAACATTCGATGCATCATCATATTCATAATCATCATTCAACATGCCCTCGTTGTCCTCGGTGCCCGATGGATAGGAAAACACTGCAAGCAGAGAAATTAAAATATTTTAATTGGGGACTCATTGGGAATAATAAATAAAAGATTATGTAATAGTGGCCACCTTGAATTTTAAATCATTTTACGATCTGATCATCATTATCTGGGGTTTTACGAGACCTTTTGATCTGAGCAGTGCATAAAAGCATTGATTGCTTTGGTAAAACAAAGGGACCATAAAAAAAGCCCATTATGTTTAGCGCCTGGTGTGAATGTGGGTGCGTTTGTTTTTTGTGGGCATGGGCGTGGGCGTGGCATATTGATGACCCACATTTCCTGCCGGCTAATCGCGTTCTTCTACACTGCATTAAATTGAAATCGAAAACCGAAGCGACGACGTGATGTACGATATATGTACATTCTATACTATATTATATGTGTTTTGTTTTGGCAATGCATTAGGGCAGCTCATCAGTGAGAGAGTTCTATTCATGTTTACTCAAACAGTTTGCAGCTCATATTCATATCCTCCTACTTTAGATAGAGATACAACAAACGGATACGGATGCAATTAAGGGGGACGGTTGGCAGACAGACAGGGAACACCAGCTGCATTGTTGGGTTAAGGCAATTCGCATGTTTTTCCCTGCTTTTCATAATTCCAAATATTCATTTCGATTCCTTCATTTCTCCTACATAAACACACACACACACACACACGTTCACATACACACACATGCTTGCGTGAATACATTTTGTCAAAGTCGTATGAAAACATTTCAGGGAAATGGGGTCACATGAAAATTGGGTGCACGGGGCAAATGAGAAATGAGAGACGAGAAATTAAAATAAGCGAATGGAAAGAGAAAACAGAAAACAGACCCCAACCCCAAGTCCGTGTCGCTCGGCCGATCGCCGCACCCACATGTGCATGCGTATGCTATGTACAAGTTGTGGGAGTGAGTGAGACGGGGAGAGAGGCGCTGAATGCGGCCAAACATTTGGTGCCATGGCCCGCAGTAGCCGTGCTGCCGGCAGCGACGCCAGCAGCGGCGTCACTCTGCGCTACTTTGTTTTAGTGGTGTCGACAGTGGACACAAAATCGAAAAAACATTTCACAACAATGTCCATTTTCATCAACTGACAACTGCACTGCACACACACACACGCACACAGACACGAGCATATCACACCCTCGCGCCGGATTGCGCAGACAAAGTGTCTGCAGGAGTGTGAGAGGGAGAGCGACAGAGACAGCAGACAGCCGATCGGACGATTGTGAAAAAAGTTTAAATTTACATTTGTGTGTTTCACTGCTGCCATTTCTAGCGTCGCGTCGCTGCCGCTACTGCTTGTGTTTATTGTTATTGTTGTCGCCTTTGCCGCCGTTGCTGCTGGCTGCTCTTGTTGTTGTTATGGCTATGCGTTTTATTGTGTTATTCTTTGCCACTCACACATACGCGCATACGTACGTCTGCACACTGACACACTCTCTTCATTATGGCCACTTTTGTTAGTGTTGTCGCGTTTGCTGTGCAGCGTTGCGTGCTGAAATTCTAACTAGACACAAAGTTCGGACACTCGCACAATAACAAAGAGTTCACCAAATACCAACACGAGCATGCCCGACTACCAAGATACCCACATACTTGAAATTAATAGCTGACCACTTTCAACTACAATTCAATTAGGCCTAGTACCACTGTTAGCATAATTGTTTTCGTTTAATGAACGCAACTCTCTCACCTACTTAACGAAACTACACAGCTGATGCGTAACTTAACGAAACTTAACTTAACTGAGATTAGCAGGGTATCAAGCAACTACAATTTCCGCAGCTATCGAATATATTGAGCATGTGGGTGATTGAACTTGGCATCTCTAAGATATTTCTTTAACTTTGCAGCAGAAGAAACTGAACTGCAGTAAGAACTTAACGAAAGCAGCAGGGTGTCAAGCAACTTAAATTTCAGCAGCTATAAGATATACTCGTAGGGTGATTGAACTTGTCATCTCTCAATAATTTCTTCAACTTTGTAAAAGAAAAAGAAGACGAAGCTAAACCGCAACATTATCCAAAATGTGTTTCGAAAGAATGCTAATGAAATGCGATGGGAAAGATGCATTCCTTTTGGACAAATGCTTAACTCATCCGGATACGGATGCCACAACCACTACAGTAACGAACGCATTAACCCCATCGACTTCTCTTTGTCGTAAAACTTGGCACATAAAACTGCAGAAGAAGTAACAACAACAGCAACAACAAAAGCAATTGTGCTTCCCAGAAAAAAAGCCAATGAACCAGGATGTGGACGACAACAGAAGATATATGGGATAAGTAGAAGCAGCTGAGGGATCGTCTTCTTCTTCTTTGCATTTTATTTTGCATTCTTTCAATGAAGCGAGAAGAACCGAAAATTGTGTTTACACTTCGACCAAGTGTTGAAATTTTGAAGGTAAACTGTTTAATAATAACAAGCAAAAAAACACAAAAAACTGAGAAGGAAAATAAACAAAATGCCAAACACAAAAAACACGTGTTTCCCACGATATTAAGTGTCCGTAAAAAAATACTGTTTAAACTGAATTATTGGACATGATATCGCTCCACATTCCACTGTGTAATCAAGTGCTAATCAAATCCTGCTATAAGGCCAAATAATTCCAAAGAGTATTAGTTGATATTCGAGTTTTCCTATTGGATTTGTAATGTAATGCTCCACAAATAAAATACGGATTCTCATGAGAAAGATTTCTACGCTTCTTTGTCATGTTTTCAATGCTTAAGATAACACAATTGTTGCTCATCTACTACATAGATGTTATTGTTGTTGCTTTCCTGTTTTAATTGGTACTCAGAATTAGGCCAACATCAATTTATCATAAGCACAATGATTCTGAAAATTTCAGCTAATAACCCCTGAAGCTGACCCTTTACAGTAGATGACGATGACCACTGAGTTCTGAGTTCGCTGTGTCGCTGGGTCCGCTGGGACCCGCCTGCAGTCTGCCAGTTTAGAGTTGCCAGTCATTGGAATCATCCAAGTGCAGCATTTTTACTACCTGATAAGCCGCGAGTGCAGCCTAAAAGTGCTCCGATGTGGCTCTGATCTTTGATCTCCTGTCTGTCTGTCTGTCTGACTCGTTGTTTCGTCTGTGTTTTCAGGTTTTCGTTTCGAGTTAGCCCCTACGTGACTGACCCTGACTTGAGGTCCATGTTTGCCCTGTCTGGCCAACTGACAGGCAGCCTGAATGTCTGACTGACTGACGAACTGACGGACTGACTGACTGACTGTGCGTTATACGAGCCGAAAATTATGCTGTTTGTGTGTGGCGTGGTGGCAGATAGAGACATGAAACGAAGCGGATAATGATAATGGCATTCTGGTTCTGTGAAAGCGATCAGGTTACAGCCCGAGGGACAACAACACAACAATCATGGCTATAAAACCAGGTCTACCTACGCATCGATCCAGGCAGATGTGCAGCAGCCTCCTGGTTCCGAAACCCATTGACAAAAACCCACACAGATGCACAACCCAAAGAGAATATTCGCATTCAATTAGAGTTGAAAGGCCGCGTGTCCTGTGCCCCGTCAAGGGGATTGAATTGGCAATTGGATTGCCAATCGAATGGCAGATGTTTGCCTTAAACATTTTGTCTGGCTATTATGGCAAGCTGTGCACTGCAAAATGCAAATCGCAGTACTTAAATATATAATTTATACTCGTAGTAACAAAATGAATATCGAACGAAGAAGACGAAGGGTCGTTAATCGACATTCAATTGAAACGAAGCGGGCCACAAATGTGATCAAGTGGCCAGCGCAATTCGAATTCAAATGCAAACACGAATTGGAGTTCGTTTTGTAATTGAAATGAAAGTACGAAACGACACATAAATAACATATCGACATGCATATGCACTTACACTAACCAAATATAGAAGTTCAGACAGAACATTGATTTCACTTACTTGCCTCTGCCTGCCACACAGTGCGTGCCCCGTCAGCTTTATGATCAGCGCCACCAGCCATCGCCTTAAAATCGAAGGAAGTTGAGAGTTGAGGCAATGGGAATGGGTATGGGAATGGGAATCGGGGAGCCATGGACAACGTTTCCCGTTTCAACAAACTGCACGTGTCGGCACTTATAAGAGACGCAAGACGAGAGTTTCGAGAGAGTCGCAAGACGCAACTAGCGGCAAGTGGCAAGTGGCGCGATGCGGGCACATAGCCAAAAGCTACAAGTTGTATATATATATAATATGTACATACATAACATATATAATATATGTAGCATATGTTGTATCCACAAAAATCCAATAGGTCAACAAATAGGCGCAAGTAGACAGCACTAGCAATGACCGAATCTTGGAGCACAGTCCAAGCAAAGCGACTACGTCGACTGCATATTAAAACGCTCTGCATTCAGTTTGGGTTTGGAATTGGGATTGGGGCAGGGCTTGGCTTGGCTTGGCTTGGGTTGGCTCAGGGCTCGTGTTCCATTCAAGTGGCTGTGTGGCATGTAATTAATATGCGGCACTCCTTATCCAGCACCGCCAACTATTTGGCGCAAAAGGCAGCCAACTCTCTGTAGTTCTTTATGTTTTATTTCATTTCTTTTTCGTTCGCTCTATTCTCCTCTATGTAATTTATTACTATGCTACGTCCATTCCCTTTCAAGTGCGACTATATTTTATGTATTTGTATGTGTGTGTGTGTGTGTGTGTGTGTGTGTGTTTGAGTGTGTGCGTAATAGTTGTACATAATTGTAGAGTGCGAAGACCCATCAATGGAGACCGATATCGAATTGCCATTGAGTTAAGGCCAAGGAAATTTAGTGTGTTACTCAAATCAATTAAACAAAAAGAGAGAATATAAAAGTCTCGACAGCCATTTAAGGAAAGCTAACCAAGAGAAATCAATCAAAAAAGTTCCATTATTACAAATTGCTTCTAATTATTTTATTTCAGTACTGTTTTTTTTTTAAGAAATTTATTTTATCACTTGTAAATTCTTTAAAACACCTTAAAAAAACATTTTTATAGAAATGATTTTTGCTTTACGATATTTATGCAATCAGAGTTCAGTTTGAATTCATTCTTGAAATAAATCTCTAAAAGAAAATTATAATTATTATGCATTATATTTTAAAATTTATTCTTTGTAGTGAACTTAATTATATATTTGAAGAGCTTCAGGTCAAATCTTAGAAGTGAATCAATATTCAGCATATAAAATATACTATAGATTATTTCAGTATTTATTTAAATTTTTTAAATCCTTTCATAAAAGCCCAAAACAAATTAAAAATCCTTGAAATATATTCTCTGCCAATCAATTTGAATCAAATAAAAGAGTCTAAGTATTTATTTATGTTTTACAAATCACTTAACGAAAGTTAACTCACATTCAATTCTGTTTATTTTCTTACTCAGCCCGCTTGTAGAGATTTCATTGATAAAATGCTTGTAAATGTTGCTTGATTAAATTAAATATATAAACAAAGAAGAAAAGGGTGTCAAATTTCGAATTGATTGCCTTCAACAATGGGAAGTCAGAGTCAAATCGATGGCAAATAGTTGTCAATGGGCGCAGTTAAGCTCTTTTATAATATCATTTTGTTTATAGATTGATTTCCAGTCATTGTACTCTGTTGGCTTCTGTGGCAGCTGAATCATCATCATCATCAGCTTGAGCAGCTCTTCATTATCATTGTGATCGAAACGATTAATTTTTATGTTTTAATGTGGCACAATTTATATACAATGTAAGAGAAAGAGAGAGTGAGTACTCGAATTGTGTCTTATGTACAGACGGAATGAATACTCGTTTCGTCTTTTTGGGTTGCACATGGGAGTCACCATAACAACAGATGCTCAAATAATAATACCCGCCTTTGACTGCTGCCCCACTTGAGTGCGCACACTCCGAGACCGCAATCGAGTCACTGTCTATCTTCCTTCCTCTCAAACCCCGCTTCGAAGCGGCGGCACCCGCACCACAGAAGCAACAACAGCAAGCAGCAGGAGGGAATCAACTGCAGCAGCAGAAGCAGCAGCAACGCCAATTCGCCAGCTCAGTTAAGTAAATTGATTCTTTAATTGTTGAGAATTGGTTACGAGTTTGTTTAACTCGCTTTGCCGCTTGGCGGCGGCATGCCCCGTTCCTGCCCCACACCACAAAGCCCCCATCTGTAGCATGCAGCCATGCAGTCAGTAAACAGCGAAAAAGAGAGGGAGAATAGTCATGAATCGGGCGGCTTACATGAAGCGACTGCAGTAAAACTCGTATCTGCACTCGCAAGAATTCCAACAAACAAACAACAACAAGGAGTAGAGATCTATGTATCTGCGATGAGTCAGAGATTCCAAAATAAATGCGTATGCAAATACCACAGAATTATGCAAAAGACTGAGAGACCCAACCTCGAAAGAGAAGAGGATCGCTTTGTGTGTGCTGTGTGCTGTATCTATCCTCTGTGCTCAGTTCTCGGATTCGCGGTTGTGAAATTTAATGCGAAAGAGGGAAGATCCAACAAGGCGAAGCAAAGGTAGACAGACAAACAAGAGCAATGCGATAAGGTCAGATCATTTGGCTTATTTACCCATGTCAGCTCAAAGAGGGAGAAAAGACGAAGACGAACATAGTATTATATTATAATACCAAAATGTGAAAAATTGATGGCCATTTCGAATTTGAGAAAGGAACGATGTGCACCGCTCTCTTAATGCCATTATCTGAGATTGCAATCGCATTGTTTATGGCCAACGTAAAAGGGTTAAAGGAAATGCTTATTGATCGCAGGCAGAGGGATGCGCTGACTGGCGCCCCCTAGCGTTCAGATGTGTGCAAATAAAAAACACACATTCTCACGCTTCCCTCAAACCGACATCGAAACCGAAACCAAGAAGCTGTCGCGATTCGCACTCGATCCCTGGCCAAGAAGTGTCTGCAGCTACCTGGTCCGAAGTTGTTTGTGTTTTCCGCCTAGTTGCTCACTTCCTTTATGTAGACACTGTTGTTGTTAACCATTGTTGTTGTCGTTGTTGTTGTTGTTGTCTATTAGGCACCTATGGAATAATTAACAGCGTAACCAATATGCGAATGAATTGCTCACCCTGTCTTGAGCTTGGCCCCCCCTCTTTATTTGTCGTTGTTGCGGCATTTTCCATTCATTCAAAATTGGCATACTCACTTCCTATTGAATGAGTGCCAGCCAGCAAAACACGAATGAGGGAGTGTTGGCTTCACTTCGTTTCGTATCGTTTTATACCATTTCTGCAAGCTGCACTCTGTCTATTGATCGTGATAAATAATTGCATTAATGTGACAGCTTTCGCCAATAAATTATGGATTTTTACTGTTTTGAAAAGCGCGCCAGAGACTCAACTCAACTCGAATCGAATCTATTCGTCTGAGTACTCACTCAAACAGGTAGCATTAATGTCAGTGGGTACTCATGGCATATATTATATATGAGCTGATTGAGCAATAGCTCAAGGAAAGATTAACCTTTAGACGCGGAACTCGCTTAATGTTAATTGATGCCAACACGCTCGAATGTCATTTCCTATTCACAACGAATCCATCATAAGAACGCTTGAATACTTGTGACAAATTTCACATTTCGTATGTGTCTTAGAATTTTAATTTATGCCCCCTGATGAATCAATTCGTCTTCACAGTTTTAAATATTGCGTGTGGTTTAACCCAAAATGTGAATCATTTCATTCAGCTGCATTGCAACTAAATTTTGTTAGATGACTCAGTGGGGTCTCTGAATTTGCGGATGATGATAAGACATTCAAATTTTTTTTTTATAACAACTCAGGATTGTCATGGGGTTATTTTTAGAAAAAAAAAAACTGTCTAATCCTCTGGAATCAAGAGAGATTTTTTGTCTGTACTATGCTCAAAGTTCAATGTGTTCGGGGCATGCGTGTTGTATGCTTAATAGTGGACATACATAACATAACATATGTAGGTCAAAAATGGTGCTACACATTTCACATTCTACATTCCAGCGACAGCAACTCAGTCGGAGAAGCGCACAATCATTTTTATTTAGATTCAGATGCTCGAAAATATAAAAAAAGCGCATTCCAATCGGAATCTGATGTATGACGATTATGTCGGTTCAAAGGGTCCCAAATAATCACAGAGATTAGATTATGCCCACTTCACTTACATAAGTCATTTCGCCGTCCCCAATTGCAACAGATTTCCGCTGCACTTTTCATTTATACTACTTCATATGTAGATAGATCGGACTTACCCAGGGAACAGCCAGCGATCAATAATGCTGCAGACATCAGGAGTTTATTTAGGGCTCGACTCGACACCATTTTGGAAGCGTTCTTAACTGTTTGACACTCGAAAGTTGTATGATAATCGCTTGGAAATATTCTCAATTCGTCCGAACTGTTTTTTTTTGTTTTTTTTTTTTTTTTAAACTATGTCACACGTCTTCGCTTTGGTTTGCGTCTTTTGTTAGTTATGTTCGATTGCTTGTTTATTATTCTTGTGATTTTTCAGAAAATTATTGCCGAGTAATTAATTTGAGTTCAGCGTCCCAATTATCGGCCTACAAACACTCGAATTCAGCACTTTTTTCAAGAGATTTATTTTTCTTTTTGTTATGATTTCGATTTGAGCTTAAATTGTGTTGCTCATTCACGCTTCCGACCCTTTTCACTGACACTGCACTGTGTTGAAATCCAGAGGGAAAAAAGTTCCACAACGTAAGTTTGTCGCACGATAACAACAATTCCGATCTCCGCACCAAACTTGATTGCACTAACGTGTCGCGTTTGTAGCTGTTTTTGAATGTCTTTAGGGCGCGAATTTATTAAAATGTTTTACCAACTGAGTGTGTTCGGCTCGCTTCGGTTCGTTTTCGGTTTCTGTTTCGGCTTTGCCGTGTCGCTGGGATTCCGACTGTTCGTTACAAGAGCACGAAAGCAAATGACGTCGGCCACTGCGCTCGGGTTCGGCGATAGTAGAGTGAGACCGAACGATAAGCAGCGCAGTCGAAGAGAGCGCAGCAGTCCGTTCAAAGAGAGCGACAACGCGAAAAGCATAGACTAAGAGAGAGCAGAGCGTATTTGATTGAAATACCAGCAAAGGAAAAGCAGAACTATTGGTTGTTGGCATTGCCAAGTATTTCAAATATGCTGAGCATAAAACATATTCACAAAGCTTATTTATAGGATACTTGAAAAATATGAATTATTGTTAAGAATTTGTTTGTGAAACAAAATTTTCGTATAAATGCACACTCAGGAAAAGAAAGGAACATTTTCAAAATATACAAATAGGAAAAGCAGTATTAGATTGCATTTATGATAGTGGAATTGAAATAGCTTACAAGTGATTTTAGCAAATCAAGCAAAAAGCGAAAATCATCATGAAAGATCTAGAATAGATTTAAGAAGTGGAATTGAATATGTATTTTTCAAAGAATGCTTTGAATGCATTCAAAGAATGCTTTGAAATATACTCAAAACACAAATTGAATGTTTTTTAACAAAACAATGTGTTAGGAACTGAAATTAAGATTGCCAAATATTAATATCTTAAAAGTATTATTAGCATACTATACAAAAATGGAAAGATTTCGAATTTAGATAGCGAAAAATCTTGAAAGTAAAAATGAGAATTGAATTAACCCTCTACTGCCCAAAGCCGCTTCTAGATGGTTATTTACTGTCAATTTTCTTTTTTGTTTTCGTTCTCGGTTTTTCTATTTCAGGGAAGTATGCTAAAATTTTATTCGTTGGATTTGCAATTTGCTGTTGTTTGAAGTTGAAAATGTGTCAAGTTTGGCGAAAATAATAATTTTGGAGAAAACGCAACTTAACAAAAATCATTTCACTTCATTCATTTAATATTTTAAGAAGATTGTTGCTTAAAACAAATGTAGTATCTGTTTTTGACAGTCTCTTTTTATTGGTTTTATAAGGTCTACTCGGTCCAAGGTTTTTGTGCTATAAACCTGAATCCGTGCAAAAACCAAAATTCTTCCAAAACAAAGCTTTTCCATTAAGAGATAAAAAAATCAATAATATTTTGTTTTTATATTTACAAGATTGCAAACGTGTCATAAAATGAAAGACATTAGGAATGTTCTACAATAGAATTTAATATTTTGCACACAATTCATGAAAATGTAGTAAGAGTCTATTAATAAAATAAACAAATTGAATAGTATTGTGATTAGAATTGAAATTGCATAAATCTAAATATATAGTATTGACATAAATATGTTCTTATTCATAAGCATATGTAAATAAGATAATATACAATGCAAGTGAATTGCATTAAATGAAATGAGTATTCTTCTCACATAATGAATAATTAATTAGCCGCAGTTAAGTTAAGAATGCAACTGTATCTTTGGTTGTAATACTCGTACACACCCATAAACTCACACTCAGAAAGAGTCAAAAAGATTCATATCCATGCGAAGCATATGTAGGTTAAATTTGAGGCAATCGGTTAGCAATTAATTTGGCATTCAACTCGAAATGGCATAAGAAATGTAATTATATCATGTTTATCTCATTTCAGCATTCTTGTGCTAAATTCTTTGTATTGGGCAGCGCATCTCCCATTCAGTGTGCAAATATGGAATCGTCTCATGCTCGTTAACTCCACATGCTGCATCTCAGACTCCTACTCCGCCTTCTCCTCTTACTTTCTCAGAATGTCAGCAGCATCCCGAGATACATTTTCCAGTTGACGATGAAGTCGCAGATACAGTTGCAGTTGCAGTTGCAGTTGCAGTTGCAGTTGGAGCATTTGCTTAATGAAATCGCGACGTTCCCAGCGATTTGTATGGGAAGCCCGTTGATTGCCTTTGGTAAGCACTGTGATTTACTTACAAAAAACTGGAGTGGCATGGCGTCTGTGTGGTTGACTCTGCGGTTTGCCGTTGACGTTGTTCATTTAGGGGTCGTTTTGCTGTTGTAAACGCATCCTACGGATACGAGAGTGCACTTGCAGCGGCAAGATATGACGCTGACAGTGGCAACAACAGCAGCAACAGCAACAGCGAATTGTTTGTGCTCATGTGGACACATGTAATGTGCAACATGCAACATTTGCTGATATGTTCAACGCTGAAGCGAGACAAACAAACAATTAAAATTAATCTACGACCATAAAACAAAGTGTGTATTGTACGATTGCGAGTATTTCTCTCCTTCCTCAGCTTGCATTATGCATTATGAATTCACACACACACACTCTAAGAGTGTGTGTTGTTTGTGTTGTCTTCTGTTTAGGGGGGGCAACTGGTTGAATGGCTGAGTTGGCTGCGCTTGGGTGCCAAGTTTGTAAACATCCGCAAATGCAGATTTGGGGTCCACGTCTGGCCAGCGGCAGAGATTGTCTGAGATTTGTGGCAGGCGAAGACGAAGAGACGTTGCACAGTGCACAGTGCATATGTTGCATGTTCGCGCCTGCAGCTCCAGCAATCCAGAGGATATTAATCAAATATTTATATTTACACGTAGACAACAAGCAACAACCACACATTCACATTGTTGGGAGGCGACGGCGGCATTCACCAAATTTCCCAGAATTTTCTTTACAACTTTGGAAACAAATTAATCAAACAAACAACAACGACAATTTGTGTATGAAAGTGTGTGTGTATGTGTGTGTGTATACGGGTGTGTGCGTGTGTGCTTGTGAGTTAAAAGCTGTGCGCTGTCAGCATTAAGAACCCAACACAGATCTGTATCTGCATCTGCATCTAGTACATTTGCCTTTGTATCTTAGTCGTCGCGCAGACTCCATTTGTATCACAGTCCCCCCCTCGCCATGCCCCCTTCTGCAATCAGCAGCAAAGAGAGCGCAGCATTGTTAAGAGAGCGACAGTCGGCAATATTCGGCATAGTTGGCAACGCGATGCAGCCACTTCTCTTTATGTGTGTGGGTGCTTTTGGTCGGGGGTTGTTTTGTCTGCGGCTTCCGCGAATTGAGCAGTTCGTGATGAGTGGAAAACAGGAGCCATCGTCAACGACGACACCGCCATGGCAACGTCAACTAATTTAATTGCTTGGAATTTGAAGTGTTGGCAAATGCGCCAAAGCATTTTAAATCTCCCACTGAAAAACAAACACACACACACACACATACATTTTCCATTCACATAATTCGAAGAGAACAATTATCGTGTGATTAACGAACTGGAAATACGCTGCTGATGCTGATTGTGTCAGGTTCAAGCTGTCATAAACTACATATAATATTTAATAACAAAGCTGGTTTTCTTGTTTAAATAATTAAGCACTATATCAATAAAAATGGTATTATAATAATTATTCTACTAGGAAATGCATCATGTAATTCAACCTTGAAGAGAATAAATTTCATTTAGTTATTTGTATTTTATTTATATAAAAGAATAAATTCTTTTATTATCATTATAATAGTAACAATTTTTGTAATGATTATGATTATATTTACATTATAACAAGTATTTTTCTAAGAAAATTTATCGTCTAATATAATATAAAGCTTGTCAAGGTTAAACTCAACAAGAATCGTATTTCTTTAATAATAATCTTTTTCTAGGAAACTGCAGGAACAATTTTTTTATTATACTAAATTTTACACTTTAAATATTTCTATATTATAATGTGTGAGAAGAGGAATCATCATTTCATAATTTTCTTATGTATTTATAAACAAATTTATTAACTATGAATATTAAATACTTTTACCTAATTCCTTTAAATCTTTATATTCTATAAAATATCATACATTTTCTGTAGCCTGGCATTGTTGCAGAAACATTCTGCAAATTAAGTATTTTTTCTTAATGGGGTCTTTAATTTCCTCGAAACTCTATAAATATATTCAAATGATTTCTTTTTAATAGAACCCAATAATATGCTATCGCATTGACCTAGGCGTCACACAATACGAGAATTTAAAGTATGTGGATTTGTGAGTATATGTGAATACTCTTCATAAGTTAAAAGTTTTACGACATTTAGGCCACGGACTGGCTGGGGACATGTTGATTGCTGTTGTTGCTGCTGTTATTTTTCGCTTGCATCGCGACTTTAACTTCATTTTGTGGCTCCCTTTCTTTATGCTTGTTTTCTTTTTTGATGTTTTTCGCTTGTCGATGGAATCATTTGCGCATGGGCATGCGGTGAATACGAAATGGGGAAGCTAAAATGCGATTGTCGAATGAGTGAGAACATTTAGAGCGCGACGCGACGCGAAAGAGACTGAGTGAGAAATGGAAATAGTTGTGCATCTCCAATATCCTGAACACATGGTTGGAGCTGAAAATGCGCCAAATTTCCAATTGGGCAGCAAGTCTGCGAGCGCGCGCTGTGCTGTGCTGTGTGAGTCATCGTCATCATCCATTCGCATAGTTTTCGTTTATTTCCTTTTTCTGTGTATGTGTGTGTTGTGTTGTTATGCTGCTCCTCGAGTTCATTTGGCATTCGCGAACAGTCAGTAACACACGGTTCGTGGTCCGCTCCGCTGCTGCTGCTCTCTAAAAGGCAAAAGCATCAACATCGGCAACATCATCATCGGCAACTGCAACAGCAACAGCAACAGTCGCACACAACCCACGCACAGTTTTTAGTGTCTCAGTGTCGCTGAGTGTGAACGGGTTTCTCTCGTCTCTCGGTTCTTGTTTCGCACAATACGACAACAAAAAATAAAAGAAAAAACCATAACAACAACAGAGCGGAAAAGTGAAAAGAATTTCGATTTGGACACTACACGACATTATCATAATTACATTTGTGCCATCTATATTATCTGGCCCCATACAAACAAAATGCCGACAATGACGCATCTGCTGCTGCTGTCAGTTATCATCGCATCTCTGCATCTGGCAGGTATGAAGTGAAGAACATCCTCAAAATATATTATAGATAGAGTTGAACTGATTAATACATAACTCATCATTTCGTATACACTTAAAATCTGTTTAATATTCTCGAATCTCGGCGGCATTAATTTTAGAATTATTTAAGCATATTGCAAGTCCAATCGCTCGCTCACGCACAAACATTCATGCGAACACTCATACGCACTCGTACGTATTTATAGCAGCATCTGTTTTCGGGTTTGGCATTCAGACTTTTTGCGACTATATAGATTAACTTTGGCTACATCTGGAACCAAAACAAAACACATAGCAACAATATTCATATCGAAAATCATTGAACAAATTGGGATCAACAGCCATTTGGTTTGCTTTTTCTGATTAACAATTAACATGCCACGCATAATGAGATGAACACCCATTTTAGCTTATCAATCATACGTCACGTTGACAGATCAACCAATTGGACAACAAGTTCTGTTCTGTTCTGTTCTAATCTCTGTCAAGAGTGAATCTAATAAAATGTGTTTAATGTGAATGTCTTTCTATAGCCATAGTGAACATAGACTTTGTGATTTTCTTTATCCAACAATGCATACGCATTGTATAATCTCAAGATTACAGCTCAGCGATATAGAAAAAATAAGAGTCCTTAAACCAAGTGGCTACGTTTTATACATATGTATAAGCCATTTGTAGCACATGCATTCCATACAAACTGCTGACTGTGCAACGCTCAAGAAATCGATGGATTAACCCTGCCCTGCCTCTGGCTTTAACCCTGCTGCTGTCAGAACCAAAAACCAACTACACTGCACTTTATGCATTTCTCGTATTTACATTTGAGATAAAGATGACAGTCTTTGATAGTGTGTTTGCTTACTTAAGTTTAAAACATCGTTGGTTAGGAATTAAAGATGTGTTAAAGTAAATAAGCTGTAAAGCAAAATCAGGTCAACTGATCTTTGGTGCATCCAAAAAAAGTGTTGCATACTTTTGGGTGTCGTATTAAATTTGCTTAATACAAGTCTATCTACTACTTCCTTTTGCTACGGTGACTAATCACCTCGACTATAAACGCGCCTATAATAATAAGCATAAATTATAATATCGTTTGACATTAATAGGCACAACGCCTTCGACGTGTCTTGGACTCACAAATTTCGCATAGTTTATTAGAATAGCTATGAATAAGCATTCAAATAATGCTTATGTATGCATATAAAGTTACATATTCGCCATTCCGTATGGCTCGAGATCCAAAAAACACTTATCTACATCATGGTCACGTACTTGGGAGCCACAAGTGAAGAGACTTTCCTTACAAACCCGCCGCAAACATGAGCCCAACATAACAACAACGATGATGGGAAACGCGTCTTGGCAGCCGAATGACAATTTTTTTTTTTTTTATTCTTTTTATTATATTTGGAACCCACTTGTAGCTGCCACTGTTGTACATTGTTATGTGTATCTATTGTATGTAAGTGTGAGTGTGTGTGAGTATAGACAAATTAGTGCCAACGACAGAATCATCCATGGAATGGGGCAATGAGCACATTGTTAAAAATATCAACATGATTAAAGTGGCTTTGAATAATTAAGCCATAGGGAGACCCAACCGGAGCTGACCAAATGAGTACGCATCCGAGGCGGGGGTTATCCAACAAAAATGAATAGCTTTACGAGTTAATTGTTATTCACTAATAACTTTTACTCAATGTCTTCATCATTAAAGTGATAATTTCTTTATCAATTGACTTTGACATTGCACTAGATATCCTAAGTCGCATGTAAAGAAATTGAAAATATTATGCACAAAAGTTGTACTATTAATTAGAGAAATTTATGTTAGATTTATGCTTTATTCAGAAAAGGTATATAAAAATTAAAAAAGTGCAGCAAAAAAGAGTAGAATCTGACTAAGACAATAAATATGTGAATTGAATTAGTCGATTTCCTTAATTATCCAATCCTAAGAAAGTGGTAGGTGAATAAAATTAGCCAGCAGAAGCTTCACGGAAGAATAAAATGCTATTCAGCAGCAGTTTTTCAAGTCTTTAGAAAATGGATAGATGCACAATATTGCTATAATATTATTAATATAAAAGTTGAACTTATAATATTAATAGTTTGCAAAGACCTTCAATCAGAGAAGTTCACTGAGAAAGCACTTTCATGTGTATTTTACTGATTTAATTATGGAAAACATATTTAAAATAATAAATATGAAAATGGCATTCACAAAATGCGAAATGGTCCATAAAAAAACACCTTAAAGATTATTTAATTTAGTCTTATTATCTTATTTGACAAGTGACTTCAATCAGAAGGAAACCCATAAACTAAGACGTTATAGTTAAGGAACAGTTTTGTCTATCTGTTGACTTGGCCAATAGCTGAGCCACTGACCCAATTCAATACGTATGCATGTGTGTGTGTGTGTCTTAATAAACTAAACTAATAACCACAAAATGGCACGCTGTGTGTGTGTTATAAACGTTTGCCAATTTGTGGGGACCAAGAGGCGATGATGGACTAAAAGTGCAAATGACGCAAGCAATTCGAATACATACGGGTGAATTCTTCAATGTGAGTTCTGAATACTCGCGTCGCTGAAGAACCTTGGCGTAAATCAATAGAATATCCACACAGTGTCCGTGTCCGTGTCCATGTCCATGTCCGTGTCGACAATGGGGGAGTGTGCCCCAATGTCCAATGTCCGATGTCCGATGAAATCCCGAAAACTCCTGACTGACAATTCCCGTGTGCTGAAGCTGTTATTCCATAAACGAATGGTGACCTCGAAGCGCTGTGACATGGCATGTGAAGACACGGGAATATTCGAGTGAGTGAGAGCTAGTGAGTGTATTCGAGTATACTCGAATACCCGCAATACAAATGGGCGTTGACACGCTGTGGAGCTGCCACTTGGAGCTGCGCCCTTTTCTAATGGTTTTATGTTGTCGTCTTCGTCGTCGTCGTTGTCGGGGGCGAGTCAGAGAAGTGGAAGCGGTAGCCAAAGCTTAGGCCCAGTTCTGATATATGGGGGATAAGCTCGATTATCGCGCGGCACGAAAATCTCTAGATTTGTTCAAAATGTTTGTAGAGTGGTTTTCCCAATGCATAATTGGGCCTTAATTACGCCGAATCCCTCGTGTGTTGACCTTGCCTCGCCCAGTTCATTCAGCTACCGCCAATATAAACTAATCCATACTTCCCTCTCTCTCTCTCTCTTTCTCACACACAGTTTCAGCCCATACTGTCGAAGATTATTACGATGACACTGAAGCACCGCAACAGCCCGGAAATTTGGAAAAGGTAACAGAGGCCCCCATAAAAGCCTTCTTTAAGGAGGGGCACGCCATTGTCTATGCGAATCGCAGTGCGGAACGTGTGAAACTCGATTGCCCAGTTCAAAACTATGATGGTAGGATACGCAAAATTCAATGGGTGTTACTCATCACCCGCCTCCAAATTAGACTTTTGACACTGATTACGACATTTCGTGCTTTTGTATTTTCGACTCATTCAGGCAATCATCATGTGATTATGTGGTATCAGGATGAATCGGCGATTTCCTCCGGCAACAAGTCGATGGCCAAAGACATCACCATCGACGATCAGTTCACCCTGACCGTACCCCTGGAGAATGCCACCCATTACAACTATTCCTGTCTAGTTCATCCGTACGCAGTGCGACGATATGTCACCATTCAGTACCAGACCGCAAGTGGTGCTTCATCCATAAGCTGGCCAGCTGTGATGGGCTGCATATTTGTGGTTGCCACGGCGTTCCTGCATCCTGCAACACCTCGCTACTGAAACGCTTGCATGTGGCACACACTTAACCAACTGCACCACCGGCACTTGAACTACCTTGCAGTAGGATTAGACTAACTATGATCTATGTATTGTAATTACTTGGAACTGCGCACAGTCAGAGGCGAGCTTGGAGCTTCAGTTGTTGTTCGGCCTGTTTTCGAGTTAAGGATTCCTTGGTTGTCCTTCAGTGGGACTTCAGACGATGGCTTATCTAGTTAAATGTTAGGTGTTGCTTTATTACTAGTAGTTTAGACCTAAGAGATCATATATACATATATACTCCAATATATATAGTATGTGTCTAATTTTAGATGGTTTGTATGTGTATATAGTATACGAGTCCAGACATCGGTATGTTTATGTTCATGTTAAAGCTACTACTTTTCCGACTATCAAAGGTATTATCTTATTTTCACTCTTTATATCAAATTTCTAAACTGCTCTCAAAGCTACAATACATTTTTGCAAGCCTAACCAAATATATAACGCAACAAATCGGCCTTAAAACAAATAAATATTTGCCTTAGAATTCAAAGAATATAAAACATATTTAACTAAAAAAAAGTTTAAGATAATAAAGCTAGAATGAAAGATCAAATTTACTGCAGCATTTTTAAAGTTCAATTATAGAAACGATGCCTTGAAGGTCTTCTAAATCATTGAAAGAACCCATAACAAAGATCTATGGTTTAGAATAATCAGTTCAAAAGCAACGAAGATTCAAAAAGAAGTATCTCAAGCAAGTTTATGTTAAGCTTTAAGTTATATTCATAACATACATACATAGTATTTTGTTGAAAAGTTTTTTAGTGTCTTACAAGTAACTTTGCAATTCCCTAAAAGAGTATAATAAAAATGAGCTTCTATAAACAATATCTGCTGTCTTATTGAATTATCCTTTATCCGTTTAGCTGGGCTACTGAAGAGGCAGACTGCTGATGAGCTAATGAGTGAACTGTTTGTGTTGCAATCAATGCAGAACGAACATTTCAGTTCGTATATTGTTGTGTTTCTTCAATGTGTTGCAGTCGGCACTGCGAACCCACCCCTATATAGGGGCTATAGAAATCCATAGGGCACTGTGTTCTTCGCTGACAACCGAAATGAATAGGGGCGGCTGAAGACGAAAAAACACCCGCCGCGTTGCAAGCGAGAGGGAAGCAGCTCGACGTACTCTGTCCCACACGTGCTGAAGGTCCTTTAGCCAGCTGCAGCTTGTGGGTAGGAATTCCGCAATGTGCGCAGGACATGCCAGCCATATGGCAACGGAGGCAAATACAATGGGACACGACCACTAAAAGAAGCAGAAGCAGAAACAGAACCAGAGAACCAAAACTCTGCCAGGGTGGTGGAACCGACCGACTGAGACAGCGACTGCGGCAGCGACGCAAGCCAAGCGCGGCTCAGAAACATGTTTCATTTCCTGCAGGCGACAGTCGAGAACGGAACTGCGCCAGGACACACTTCTAGTCATCGATCCAAAAATCTGTGCAGCTGCATTTAAGCAAGGTAATTACACATTTCACACAGCACCAATTCAGATCATTCAACACAACTCTACTGCAGATGATTCCACAAACTGAAGACATTGAAACTGCGCCAGTTTATCTACAGAGTGGCAAGAGCGACTGTGAAGAAAGTCGCTGTAATCAGCTGCAGACAGCAGCGGAAGTCTATCGCAGAATCCTAGAGCGATTGCAGAGGGAACAACAAAATCAGAGTGCACAAACCCAACATGAAGAAACTCTCAAACAGATCTGGATCGCAAGTTTCACAGGAGGCAATATATATTATCGGGCATAGCACGATATAAAGAAGAAAAGAGTAACGCCCACATATAAAGTTTTGAATTTTATACAATTATCAATTTAGTTTTAAGATATTCAGCTAAGAGAACCAAATGAAAATGTTATTGTAATATAATAAGAAACAAGTATTTTAGTTTATTAAAGATATATTTTATTGCTAAACTACTTGTGAACTATTTTTATACCCGCTTCCTATAGGGTAGAAAGGAAATGTATACAACAGGCAGAAGGCGTCGCCGACTCTATAATGTATATACATATATGTAGTATTGATTAACAGCCGACTATACATAGAGATGTCCATCTGTCCCTACGAAATACTAGAATCCAGAGTCTATAAGCCATAGAGCAATAACAGCAGTTGTTATTGTCCAACACAGATTAAGTTTTTATGTTTTGCCTCGCCCACGCCCGATTATTGGTTCATACAACAAGACAGTATAACTCGTGAAATGTTTTCAATCTGCTTAAAATTATAGAGATAATTTTAAAAATGATTCCATATAACAAAAATCGGGGTGACATAGTACAGTAGAATCCGGTTATAGCGACCTTCAAGGGACCGACGATTTTACGTCGTTATACCCGGAAGACGCACTAACCGAAAGGAGAAAAACAAATTTTTGTTTTTTTTTTATGGTTGCCATGTTCGTAATAGGTTTTTAAGACAAAACATATTAATTGTTTAAGCAAAAAAAAAAAAAATAAAATTAATTAAATAAAATGGTTGTTCCATAATTAATCGTTTACTTGCTTGTTCCTTAGCATAAGCTAAGGCGTCAGCTAAAACTAAAAGATTAGTGGGAATGTAAGAACCTTCGTATCGCTGCTAAGCATACAAGCAAGGGTCTCGATCACTGATAAATACGTACATTTATAATTACGTCATTTGATGGTTAAATTTGTTGGCATTATTTCGCTGTATTTTTTTTTTCGTCGCTATATCCGGTTGAATTCTCAAAAATTTCGTTAGTATAAGCGGTCCGTTAAAAGCGGAGACGTATTAAGCGGAAGCCCTTTCATATAAGTTTGTATGGGGACCAACCAAGCCATCGAGTTTTCGTCGCAATAACCGGACGGACACTATAAGCGGAGTCGTTATAGCCGGATTCCACTGTATAGTGATATTCCAAACATAATGTTTATTTGATATACTTGACTGTTTGTCTTTTATTAAAAATTGTTAGCGGATAGCTCATAGTCGAGCACACTCAAAATGTGTATGCTTCAATTATAAAATCTTAATTCTAAAATCAAAGTCAACGATGTAAATATTTTGTTCAGAATTCAGAATTTATTAAAAATTCAGTATTTTATTTAATTAATTACAATAACGTACGTACCTTTCTCCTTTACCTTGACGGTATTAAATACATATACATATTATCATAACGCCCATTACTTGCAATAACTGGCTGAGATCTTAAGTGTGCTTATCCTTGGCAACTTGCTGTTCTCAACAAATGATCTCAGCTAGCTGGAAAAGTAATTAGTTGGGTCAAAAGCTATTACATTGAATATAAAATAATTGTTATTGTGCTGAGCATGTTATTTATTCACTCAAATTTAATAGTTTTATAAATGTTTATTAACTTATTGTAATATGCGCATATTTTTGTATGTTATTAACTTTAACTTTTTCATTGATAATTCAATATATTTAAAGTGATCAGAAAATCATTTGGTTTATAAACAATTTGGGTAAACAGGGCTCAGTTATATAATTTATATATTTCGGTTTATATTTTCTATTGCTAGTGACAAAAATCATGTGAGGGGCTTTTATTTAAGTATCTATTATAATCAAATATATTTATAGCTGCTTTAAATATTTTATTTGATATTGATTTTTTTTCGTTTGTTTTTATTTTACTTATTTATATAATTTGAAAGTAATAAAGTAATGGATTGGCTTTTGGATTTTGCTCACGACGCTTCAGGGACAGAAATATGAGAAATACTTACAGTGTCTGTGATAATGAGCGGAACGTGAACATTTCATATTTTCATATTGAATTGGAAGTCAATTAAAATCTTTTATAAGTATGTATATTCCATTTCATTTATGTATTATTATTGATATTTATTTAGCATTGGGCATGGGTAATTCTTTTCAAAATGGTTTTCGCCCAAGGCCAAAACAAATTGAAACGATTTTTTCATATAAATTATTCATTAATATTATTATTCTTAATTGTTTTTTTGTTGTTGTTGTTGTTTTTGTATTTTTTTTTAACTATTACATCATTTTGTTTGTAGTATTATCATTAGGTTTATTGTATGTATATGTAATTTCATATTTAATTTGTTTTTTTTTTTGTCTCTGATCACTTGCGATTATTTATACTTCTTGAGTATGGTATACGTATTGGGTTTATAAGATTTGATGGGCGGTTCGCGCATACGTTTCATGTCAGTTTGATAGGGCTGAGGCCGTTTATATGCAGCTGCGTTTGTTGGTATTATTGATGGGCGTGCTATAAAATTTATGCATTTTTTATATTATATTATACGAGATTAGAATCGAGTAGGTATACATGAAGTTATAAATAGAAAATTTGTTATAGTAAAATTAATTGTAGTCATTCAGTTGAAATGTATATTTAATATTTGATCAGCTTTATTTGTGTTTACCCCAAAAGCCCAAATAAAAGATACAATATCTACATATATAGGGACATCTAAAAGGAATGATTGGTTAATTAATTAACTTACGTTTGGTGTATTCATATCCAGATGGAGCCCCACGCTTGGCCATTCTATGATCGTATTCGTAGGCCACCTCCTCAGCCTCTTCCGCTCTAGAAATAACAACAAAAAATCAACAATCGAGGAAAATTCAAACGAAAGGTAAAAGCTCAAATATTGTCGACGTTGCAGCGAGTTCAAATCGTTATCCGTGGCTTTCGAAATAATTATTTAAAATTATACTTTACAAGTAACTTACTCGGGCGGATTTTCCGCTGTTCTCTTGATAAGATTCAAGTATTTCGGTGCACCGCTGCTGCCGCCGAACTTTTTATCGAAAACCGATCTGTAATTACAATCATGATTACTATATTGTCATTAATAGATCAACAATGCTTACCTGTAAGCCTCCAGGTTGGGCCCGTGTATGTTTTTGGCAGATTCCGGATCCATTTCCATCAGTTCACGCAACTGTTCGTGGGAGACTTCGTCGTTTTTGTCTGGAATTAGATACTTACGGATCTCGGCGAGAGCGTACGCTATGCGAGCATAGCACTCGGCTGGCGTTGCCACTGTGCTCACCTCGAGGAAAAGATCCTTCTGCAGATGGGCATAGCGAGGATCCCCGGAATTCCGCAGCTGTTCCTCCTTGCTGCGATCGCGTATCGAACTGCGTCCTTTGATGGCAATCTTGCATTGTGTTTCGTCCTGCAGGCGTCGCAATGAATTACCTTTGGGTCCCAAGATTTTGCCAGTGAAATTGAACTACAAACAAAATATGTGAAATTCATTCAACAAATTCGTAGTCATACTGCGTTTTTGACATTTACCTTTGGATACTGTTTAACAGGTACAAACACTTTCTGCGTGATTTTCATGGGTTTCTGCTTGTAGACATCTGCATAGAATTCACGGCCGGGAATACGACCAGTACAGTAAACACGATCCACAGCTGCAAGCAATTTTAATTAATCACAATAGCCAGTTTTTGTTTGTTCACAAATCGCACCTTCGTCAATCAACAGGGCGCACAATGGAAACTCGGCGGACAAACGTTGACGCTCCTCGTCCAAATCGGCCAAGAACTTTTGGGCCACTTCGTTTAAACGTGGCTGATGCTCATGTGGAGCTGGTTTCTCATTAAATTCACTATTTGAACTATCCATAATGATAAAACGTTTTAATAAAAATTCAAGTGAAAATTCTGTATAATAGTTTGCAACACACTCTGCTTCTTCGCACGAAATTTATCATGCTATCGAAAATGGCTTCGACAAACGATACTTTTTGATTTACTATTCTTATCGATTGACGGTGTGGTGTAGCAGAGTAATATATCGATATTTTTGGCGCCGGCAAAACAGTCTGCGTTGTTTCTCTAGCGCATAAAGAGGCAAAATAAAAACAAAAATTGTCAACAATTAAAAAAAAAAATGGCAAGTGAAGATTTATTTCCAAATGAGTTAACGGAGGAGACTGACTTGGCACAGGAGTTGCAAGGGAGTGAAGAGTTGATGGACCACGAAAACGGCAACAAGGATGATGATGAGAAAGCGACTGACGAAGATGGCACAACAACAAATGTGGCCACCAACGGCGACGAGTTGAGTAAAGCAAGTTAGTAAATATCTCAAAGTGTCTATCATTTATGTGCTTTGTATTAATTGAATGCATATTGTATTTTAGCTACGAACGGTGGCAAAGCAGCTGAACACGAACATGAAGCAAAATTGACCCAGTTGCCTATGGCTCGCATTCGCAACATAATGAAACTGGATCCAGACCTGCAAATCGCATCGAATGAGGCAGTTTTCGCCGTAACCCGGGCTGTGGAATTGTTTATCGAGTCCTTGGCACGCGAATCCTTCTCGTATACGGCACAGTCGAAGAAGAAGACGGTACAGAAAAGAGACGTCGAACTAGCAATATCCGCTGTCGATAGTCTTATGTTCCTGGATGGTGCCATGAATTTTTAAATACAATTTGCTTATTTTAGTTATGTGATAATAAAGTTGATTATAAGAAAACGCCATGTTTAGTTTGGTTGAATTATAATTGGTATTTATTTGGGATAGTGTCTGTTGTTCCACGAACAGTGAGAGAGAGAAGTATGTAGAATTAAAATAAGTATTAAATTTTATTCATTCTATTGTGAATGCGCACATTGAGGGTTATAATTTATAAATAATAATTAAGTATGTAGTATATTAAACAATTATAGATTATAATCATTGATCAGTTACCGACGTTACAACATTCAAATACGCATTTATTTTTTGTGTACAACGTTGAACGCTCTGAATTTACAACGAAGCCGGGAGAAAATTGGGTTTTTCTTTAAATTTATGTTTCTTCATTTTTGTTTGTTTTGAATGTTTTATTTTTATTGAAGCCGTTTTTCATACTTACTTTGTCGTTGGGCGTTTCTGTTATTTATGCTTTATTGTTTATTTAATTTGTTCTGCTCATAAACTTATTTGAAAAATAATTCCCAAACTTACGCTAACATTTCTTTAGAATAATTATAGAATTTGTTTACTTTTCTTATATGGGGGTGTGTGAGTGTGTATAATGATTTGTTGTCTTTTGTCTAAAAGTTTTCTGATTGTAAAATTGGTTATCTAATTTATTGTGAATTGCATTTAACGATGTTTTGACAAATACTTTAAACTTTGCTTTTTGTATTTAATTTTTTTTTCGTTTCCTATGTTTGTTGCATTATTATTTGTTGTTTGTGGGTTTGAATTGCGTTTTGTTTTTCTTTTCTTTTGTTTTTTTTTTTTTTTTTTTTTTGGTTTGAACACAAATTAAATATTTTGAAACATGGTACTATAAAATAGGTTTTGCTTTATCATTTTGTTTTGGATTGCGATTATAGTAGATATTTATAAGTAAGTGTATGCATAGATTTGATGTATTATTGGTTGGATTATTAGACATTAAACATTTTTGTTGTTTGGGTGTTTTTTCTTAGTTTTGTTTTCGCATTGATTTTAAATGGAATTTTTTTTGTTTTGTTGTCGCAGTTGGTGCTGGAAAGACTAATAACTCTTAACTTTGTTGATTGGTTGTTTGTTTTTACTTTTTTTTTTTTTTTCGTTTTTGCTTTGTGAAATATATATATAGTATGTGAATTAGCGCATTTTTGGGTATGGAGCCGAGCGATAACGCACGCTTTCACGAGAACGTGATCCAGTTTCATAGTGAGCCGATGAATGTGATCCCGAGCCCGATGTTGTTGGTCTATATGACGATGAAGAACGACCGTTGCTTGGTTTTGCTATTTTGGAAAGAATTTTTATTGTTGTTTAGATTTTTTCAGTGTCTGTTTGTCTCTGTGCTTGATTTCTTTTTTTTTTTAATTTGAATTGGTTAAATTTTCTTTTGTTTTCATAGTTGTCTTAAGATACATAAAAAAAATAAAAATATTTTGTTGTTTAACCGGTTTTGAATGCACTACCCCCAGTAAATAGTTAATTTATTTGAAATCCAATGGATTTGGTACTTTTTTTTTGTTTTGCATATAAAATTGTCAATTACAATTAGAATTTGATGTGTTATCACAGTTGGTTTTGAAGTAGGTAAGATTGGAATTTATTTTGATGGATGAGTATTTGATAGTATTGCATTAAATGTGTGTTTGAAATGCTTTTGTACGAATGTTTGTTAGTAGTAATAGTTTGAGATTGAGATTGATATTGATATCGAGATTGTGATTTTCGGTCGTAATATAATTAAGTTGATCGCCAGCTCATTAGGCATAGTGCATTTAAAATCTTGTTAAATATATATAGAGGACAGGCTTCTTCCGTTTGAATTTGAATTTCGAGTCGCGTTTTAACTTTTTTGTATTTAATTTGGTTTTTACATTTTTTTTTTTGTATTTTTTACTCTTTAAATTTTTTTGTTGCTGTAAAATGGTTTTTGGTTTCAACAGTTGCGCGCGGATTATTTATGAGTCGTTTGAAAACAGTCCTGCTGCGGGAAAGATATGAATTAATCTAATACGAGTGCGCTTACCTGGATAGGCCGCCGGGTAGGATGAGGAAGACGAGTGTGGATGATACTCACGGCGGTAATCCCTCTCATACGAACTGCTGTCGTACTGAGCGTGATGACTCGAGTGCTTCGACGATTGCGTCGGTGGCGGGGTCGCATATCGATCATACTCCCCATGGTGATCATATAATTCATGGTCCCGCGATCTAAACAATTTTTAAGAAGTCGCATTGTATTAAACATTTACAAGTTAGCTACAATTGATCTTTGCTAGCTTACCTATGAGCCTTAACAATGCCATAGTTGGGATCGTCCATAACATATCGCGCTTTTTCGAGAATCGAATAGACCTTCGGCTTAGATGTCGCTGGCGGAGGTGTGCTTTAATAAACCGAAAATAATGGAAAACAAATAAATTTAAAATTCAATTCTTAAATATCGATGTATCTAATTGGAATTGGATTATTCCTTAAATATACAAATATTCATGCAAATTACCGAGTACTGTAAGCGCCGTGCTCGCCGTATGATTTGGAGTAGTGATGAGATTTCTTATACATACGCTCCTTGCCGTCCATTTCGCGCAGTTGCTCTAGACGAATGTCGTCATTGGCATCAGGTATCATGAATTTGCGTATTTCACACAGGGCATAGCCAAGGCGATGATATGCCTCAGCTGGTGGTGCCACGGTGGATATCTCTACGTGCAGATCTCTGCTGAGATGTGCATACTTTGGATTACCCGAGCTGCGCAGCTCCTCCTCCTTGCCATGATCTCGCATGGAGTTGCGTCCCATGACGACCATCTTGCAGAGCGTCTCCTCTTGCAGCTGTCGCAGTGTATTGCCCTTGGGACCCAGTATTTTGCCGACAAAATTGAATTTTGGATACTCTTTGATGGGGAAGAGGACTTTCTGAGCCACTCTTATTGGCTTTTCACTATACACATTAGCGTATATCTCAGGTTTTGGAATGCGACCGCTCACCAATATTTTTTCAACCTCTGCCAAAGAACCGTATTAGGAATGTATAGAATCTTACGATTTTCTAACTTACCATCGTCCAGCAGACGCTTCGTTATAATGTTCTTTTTCTCTAGCGTCTTCTTCTCCATCAAACATTCCTGCAGGTACGCATTGGTTTTCTCATTCAGCTGTGGCGTATCGTGCAACGGTGTGTGACTCGTTGCATGTCCATGGCTGCCGTCGACTTCTGGGGCATCTGCTGCACTGCCGGTACCGGCTGCTTCATCATCACGTCGCTTGCGCTTGTAGTCGGCAGCGGTGTCTTCATTGTAGTCTCTGTCATAGTCTCGCGGCATTTTAGTTCAATTTCTTGTTAATTCTAAGTGGAAATGTGCGAAACACTCAACAAATGCTTGGCAAAAACTTTGGTCAACACGTATTAATTCAATGCACAAATTTAATTTGTTGTTTTTTTTATTGTTTTATATTAGGGCGAAAAAAATTTTCTTTTCTCTATGGGGAGGTCAGGGTGACCGCAATAGAATTTACCAAATGTACTAACTTAAGATGCACAATATACCAAATATACTGTCTATCGCTGCTATCGTTCGATATATATGCAAATTTGTAGTTGCTAAATTGGGCTTGTCAGGGCTGGGCAAGCATTGCGATGGAAAGAAGCTAGCGCGTTTTTCCCACTTTTGCTAGATATGTACACACTTTGATGGAAAAAGAGAGAAAAAATTAGGGCCACAAAGAGGTTGCAAACATATTTGATAAATTCAAATTGAATTGACTGCTCGGCGACGAGGCCATTTAGATAAAAACGCGCCACGCACTGTGCCGACACCAATTTTGGTAAGAATCGTCGCATCAATTAACTACGGGCGCCGTTAGGGAAAGCAGGACAAATGGCGGAAAACGGAATGCGTGTGGGCCCAGGGTCATCGTCGGCGGCAGCAGCGGCGGCGGCGGCAGCAGCAGTCAGTGTAAATGCAGGTGCCAGCAATGGTGAGCATGAGAATGAACAACACAATGCGACGACTGCTTCTGGTGAGAACGAGAAGACTCAGCCGGCGCGCCTAAATGAGTCGGCTCAGAAATATATGCAGGAACTGATGAGCGAGCGATCGCGCATGGAGAATCAGTTTCCATTGGCCGTAAAACTAATTGACGAAGGTAATGAAATCGATTTGCCAACATCTCAGTGTGTGTACACACTGATTGTAATGTGTGCGTGTGTGGAAGTGTTATATACTAAATACTTTGTGTACACATTTAAACGATCTTGCAGCTTTGGAGCGAGTTCAGCTAAATGGTCGCATACCAACGAGAGATCAATATGCCGATGTGTATCAGCAGCGAACGATCAAATTGTCGCAGAAGGTGCACGTGCCTATCAAGGATAAGAAATTCAACTATGTTGGCAAACTGCTTGGCCCCAAGGGCAACTCCCTGCGCCGGCTGCAGGAGGAGACGCAGTGTAAAATCGTCATACTCGGCCGCTTCTCCATGAAGGATCGTGCCCGCGAGGAGGAGCTGCGCAACTCAGCGGACGCCAAATATGCCCACCTGAATCTTCCGCTCCACGTCGAGGTGTCGACAATTGCGCCACCCGCCGAGGCCTATGCCCGTGTTGCCTACGCCCTGGCCGAGATTAGGCGCTATTTAATACCCGACAAGCACGATGACATACGTCAGGAGCAGTACAGGGAGCTTATGGAGGACCCGGAGGCTGCTAAGAAGTTGACACTGCGCCAGTTGCAGCAGCAGCAACAGCAGCAGCAGCAACAACAACAGCATCAGCAGCAACAACAACAATCGGCTGCTGCTGGTGGCAATGGCAATGGAAACAATCGTTCTGGCGGCAACTACAGGTGAGTGCCCATCTAATCATACTTCAAGTGCCAAACTCATGTTTGTGTCTTCGCTCGTAGACAAAAGTTTCAGCAGCAATCGCACTATCATCACAACGACGAGACTGTCTATTATCGTTCACACAACACACACAATAACACTTACCACCAGCCAAAGCCCTATGTGCCAGGTGAGTGCATTCAATCTAACTACTTACATCCTTGTAGAACACTTCTAATCGAAGCTTTGTCTTATAGCTGCCCAGAGGGGCAACGCCATGCATACTACATTGCCGCCGCAGGCAATTGTTCGGGCATCGCCGCCCGGCATGGTGGTGAGTGCGGCCAGTTTTAATGGACGCAATGCCGGCATGGGAAATGCCGGCGGTGGCATCATGACGAACAGCATTGTGGCTGCCACGGGAGGCGGTATTGGTGGCGCTGTGCCACCCATACGACACTATCGCCCTGCCGCCCCGTATCAATTTGTCAAGAAATAATACAGAAGCAATGCTGCACCGACTGCCGCTCGCTGTTTGTTCACCATATTGTCATCGTCATCATTTACTCATCCAAATGCATGCCCCGCCTAGCAAATGTTGCATACATACCATGATTAATGCATCTGCATGCGACGCCATCTGATTTGGGCTTTGATCATCGATTTAGGTGCAAGCCAAATCACTCACACAACACACACACACACTGCTCCAAAGGTAGATGTAATAATTATAAATACAAAACACACATACACATTGACTTGTAACACGATTTGGAAAAGTGGAAAACCAACAGATAAAAAACCAAAACTGATCGAAACGAAAAACTAAAAAACAAAATGAGTAATGAGAATGTACGTATAAGAAACTAGCCTAAGTAGACGAATGCTCCAAATGAACAGACACCACACACATACACACACACACAATACACCATACACACACTGCACACTATAAACACCAATACTAAGATTGGACTTTCGATTGAAAAAGGACACTCGTTAGATGCCATTTGCTATGATTAACTGTTTCCCTCAATTCATTCTTTTGAGCTGTGTGTTGGGCTCTGCGAGCATTTTGTGAATTGGTCATTCAGACGGACCCCAAGGTGTCTTGAGTTTTTAAATTTGTTTTGTTTTATTTAATAATAATCACACCTGACGCATTTCATTTCATATTTATACATATAATACTATAACATATTTAGTGCATACGTACGAATCAACTTGAAATATTTACTCTCATTCTACAATCAATATTTTCATTTCTTTCGTTAATGACGAGGAGGCTTTTTAATTTGTTACGTTGCACAATCGAAAAAACTGCAAATATTTTGTGTTTTCTCTTTAATTTTTTTTTTTATATTTATGATTTTGAATGATTTGTATTTGCGTGTAGTTGAATATGATGTATCACATCCACACCGAGGCACATACAAAACAAAAACATATACCTACATACATATAATCAAGCATACATACATATTTACATAAATATAAACCAAAAACAAAAACAAGAAAAGGCAAAAAAATAAATAATGCAAACATGAATCTACACATATATCGGCGAAAGCCCGATCATATGACTACGATAATACAGCATCAAATAGCTTAGCATTATCACATCATACAAAAATAAATGAAAAATCAAGAAATTAACTCCACAGAAAAGCAAATAATATGAAAACGAAAATACATACATATAAAATACATTTAATGAAAAACATGATAAGAAAGAATGCAAACCCACACATTATTGTTATTGTTGTTGAAAGCAACTAAAATTGTAATAGAATTATGCAAATATACATACAAAATATGATGACAATGTTAAATTGCAGCTTAGTTATTATTTGTGAACGAGACGCAAGATAAACCTACTATTTATACTTATACTTTTCAACTTCCGCACACCAAAAAATATTGCCTAAGATACGATTTGCATACCTCGAAGCTCGAAGTATCGAAAGACGTTTTTTGTTTATGCATTTCCCTAAACAAATGAAAACAAACCAATCCTAACTGTCATTGTATGTCGTAAGCACTCACAACATGTGTGAGATCTTTTTTTTGTACTGTGTGTTCAGCGAGCTTCTGAAGCGCTAAAAACATAAAATTTCTATTCATTTGGTGCATACAAACATCAACACATAAAGAAAGAAAACACACATCTATGCATAACACACACACATTATATTTTACAGTGCATTATTATATATTGCTGATTATCGTTAAATAAATTCCCAATTTGAATTGAATATATGTTGAATAAACTTTGATGAGAATCATTTTTTATTTCTTATTCAGCTCGCACTCAAATTGATCGCAAATCAAATCTAAAATGGACACACAAGCATGCTAAATATAAATATACAAGATATTTGTAAACTTATCCGTTGGATTCAACAGGTACACAAAAAAGTTTAAAGTACTCGGAATAAGACAATAAAATATAGGTAGACTGCCACAATCTTTTCTTCAGTTGAACAACAATGCACATTCAGTGATTAATTTTACGATTTCGTTTATTTTATTTAATTACAGAGTGTATAAACTAATAACAAGTATCATAGATGATGACAAAGTCACTCTTAATCCATCTACAATCCTCTCACAAGCTGCATCAATGTGTAAGGATTCATATTGCTCATGAACTTGAGCTGCTTCTCAAAGCCTGGCGGCGTCTTCGAGATCCAGTGGCGATCCAAGTAGTAGCTGATGTAGCTCATGAATTCCTTCTCGGTATAGTTCTGCACATGGATGGGCACAAATGGATCCAAATGCTCAAAGCCTTCCTTACCTAGCAAATAGCGTGGCATATACGAATCCATGTAGCCCTCGGTCATTGCGATCTTATCCACGGACAGAATGCACACACCGTTCGTCCAGTCGTAATTGGTGATGTCGAGGAAGGGCTGCGTGAGCGTGATGCGATCCGGCGACACACGCTGCTTGTTGTCCGAGAAGATGCGTGTGATGGGATGGAAGAAGGCATTGAAACCATCGATGGCCACCATTATTTTGCATTGGTTGTTGGTGGCCAGTTGTTTCAGCTCCGTGATCAGCGCAGCTGTCGTTTCAGAGGCATACTTAATGCGAGCAATGCCATGCTCGACCAGCTCAATGAGCGAAGCTCCAGCTGGCGTGCTCTCTCGCTTACTCCACACGTATTCCTTGCTCGTCTTCAGCTGTAATTTCTGTAGCAATTGTGCGTTCTGATTCTTGAAATGCACCAGCCAAGCGGCCGCATCGAAAGGCAGATCAATGAAGCCTTCCTGGCCAGATGCATTGGCCGCCTCCTTGGGTCGTTTCATCCAATTGGGTGCCCAGGGTACGTGAACTAGCACAAAGTCGTTTAGGGCGCCATAATGCAGCACATGGGCCATGGTCAGAGTCTTGCCTACACCATTCTCGCCATAGAGCACGTAACGCACAGCAGGCTTACTTAGGTCAGCGTTCTTGATGTACTGCAGCAGTTCCAGGGCAGGAGATCGCACCATAAGGCACGTTTCAGTAAAGGTCTTAATCTGTTGCTCGTACTGTTTTGGCAGACCACCGCCCGTAAAGATCTGCTTCTTCTGCTCCACAGGTATCGTGTAGAACTTGGCAGACTGCAGCGTGGAGTGCTCGCCAGGATTGGCAACAGCTGTGCGAAATTCATCGAGAGCAGCTGCATCCAAAGCCGGTGCTACATTCGTGGACATCTCAGCGGTTCGACTGGCTGCTCCACTTGCTATGGCATTTCGTTGAAGTTGCGTCGATATCCGCGAGAGGCTTCCAAGCTGTTTGCGAAACATTTTCATTAACAATTTACTGCTAAAGTTGTGGAGGAGCTCGCGGAACGTGTGTTATTTAATAATAAAAAGAGCGACTAGTGCTGGCACTATTGATGCAATGATGTGAACATGTAAATTGTATCGATACGAAGAGAAGATGAATATCGGTACAACGATATTTAAATTGTTAAGTGGGTAAAATGGGTGTTAAAGTTAAATTTACATAAACTTTACAAATTAAAAAAAAATTAGAGGCCGCTTAGAATAGCATTTTTATAAAAATATGAAGGGGGATGGTATTTTGCGGTAAATAAATACGGACATATCGATAACAATAACAAGACCGTCGATATTTCTAGAAAAATAATTAACGGTGAGTAGCATAGTATGCTGCTTATGTTTAAATAGTGGGCAATAACGGACGTTTAAAATTTGAATTATTGAGTTGCATCATATTATGATAATATGATATTAAATGTGCCCATATTACACATTTTTCTTAATTAGAAGAAGGACTTTACGGCAGTTCAACTTAATTAATTAAATTCACTCTTCCCTTATCTCTTCAAGAAACACAAAATGTTTGAGTATCGCAAAATTAGCAGAATAGATAAGAATAACTATTCTGCTTCAATTGAAAGTTAGATACTTTATTGTAACTAGAATGTCTCCTGTGATACTTCTGTCAATTTGCATCATTTATTTATTTAAATTTGATGCTAAAATTGATGGTTTCTCCATTCAGTTTGGTTATCAACATCCGTCTGCAGTGCCCATCCATGAAGTTGAGATTCGTTGGAAGAGTGGTGTGTACTATATGGACTTTGTTGACAATGCTAAACAAGTAAGTAAATTTTCTATTTGTGCGCATGCATATTTAACCGAATGACAAGAACAAGTTCAAATTTAGAATTAATCTGATATTGGTCTTTGATGAGAGTCAGTTGGGATTTGGTGTTTTGACGGAGATAATGCGAGGTGGCATTGGCTTTAACTTTACAACACTGCGCTTGCGAAGCTTTCATTTCGATGGGTCGAAAGTAAGAAGTGCAAAGGTAACAGTTCTCATTTATGGGCTAGAGGAATCATCTCATATATGATTTGTTAACAATTATCTTATAAATATATGTTCTCTGTTACTTTATTGCTGTTATGTTTGTAAAGTTTACTTTATAATTAATCCCCCAATTGAACTTGTTTTAACTGTGGGTTCCAGGAGTAACCATCTTCCGGCAGCTTGCTTTTGATCATAGGAAACAACCAAGCCACATGCATTCGTTCTCCTAGCACAGTTCTCAAATTTCGATTCAATCCGAAATTATATTTACTTTCTAGGTTCTTCTTATGCTCACCAGATACTTCACCTGCCATCATCATGGGCATATAATTCCAAAGTGCAGCAAATGCGAGAGCCAATAAAATTAAGTTGAGGACATACAAAATCGTTACAAGCGAATCCAACAAATTGCTTATTAGGCTAAGAAATATGAACTTAAAGCCAGTAATTCTCCAAAGATAGATTGAATAATAGACGGTGGAATAGATTGATGCAACCATCAGATGGAACAAGAAACACATGAAATATCTATGATTTTGATGGCCAATGCAATAGCCAGAAAACATGCAGTGATGATCACGTCTCAAGATGCAGACACCACACAATTTACAGTGCCAAGATCTCGGAGGAGCCAAACGATCGCAGCGATTGCAATGCTTCCAATCTTTAATGTTTCCATTTGTTGCTTCCTTCGCACGATTAGCTATGAAATATCAATGTATTAGATTTTGTCTCATTTAATTAGAATATAACTCACGATCTACACTGGTGTCGATGATCATGCATGCAATTAGGTTGCCCTCTATGTTGAGTACCAGAAAAATGCCCATTAGCAGATTAAAGACATATGCGAAGCTCCCTTTTTCATGAATCGCTGGCAACAAATAGATTATCTCGTAGACGAAGATAATAGGCAGAAGAAGGCCAACGGCAAGGAAGCACAAACCTTCCTCAAGTTGTTGAGGTAAAGGATTCCGTCGAAGCTTCATGCTTCAGGTATAAAGTATTTTAGAATATTTTCTACAAAATTTCTCCAATTTTGACAATGTGTTTGACTTTTTATTTATTTATTTGAGAATGCGTTTGAAGTGAAGCTTAAGTTTTAAGTTATCTATATAGCTAGAGATAACTGATGAAAATAATATTAATATATTTAATACAGACATCAATGTTAATCAATCTTCAGCTATTTTCCTGGAGTCTCCATGTGCAACCTTTTCCCAGTTATAACCATCTTCGGGTAATGGGCTATTGATGTAGGGAAATAGCCAAGCGACGTGCATGCGAAGCCCAAAAACGCTTTTCAAATTGTTAACAACTCCATTATGGTATTTGAACTCCACTTCCTTGTGGGAACAGGCATCATTGGGCCATAAAGTAGGTGCATTCATACAGAGAATAGCTATGGAAATGGTCACCAAAAGGAAGTTGAGTCCAAAGACAACAACCTGCAGAATTTCCCAAAATGTAAAATCAAACCAAGTCATAATAATCGATTGCCAGAAATTGAAATAGATTTTTCTATAGACTGATCCATTAAGTCCCCACATGTAAATCGCATTATAGATCAACGAATGAACAGATCCAATGACTGTGTACAACACAAAACACAAAAAGTATCTTTGATTTTGATGGCCCACGCAATACCCTGTAAAGCCGCAGTGATGATGCCGTTTCAATATACACACACCGCAGTATTTGCAATGCCGGGATCTAGGAGGTGCTAACTTATTGCATATGTTGCAATGCTTCCACTCCAGACGCTCCTTGGTGCCATCAGGAGGAGGAACAGCGGTTTCAACTAAGGAAGCTTATTCATAGGGAATGACTTCAGTGATTATATTTATTTAAATTCTTACAATCAACACTGGTATCCGTCATCATGCTGGCCAAAAAGTTGCCCTCAATATTAAGTAATAGAAAGATGGCCAGTAAACAAGTAAAAGTATGTGGAAGACCGCCAGGTTCATGAATTGCCGGAAGAACAATCCAAATATTGTAGATCCAGCCAAGAGGCACAAGTACGGTCAGAGTTAGAAATAAAAAGAGAGAGGATGTTTTTTGGGGAAATGGATTGCGACGGAGCTTCATGACGATTTATACTTTTGCTAAATTTATTTAGAAATATGTATAGTTTGAGTGATTTTCTTTTATTGAGTTTACAGTCAAAAGTGAATGAAAACTTGATTAGAATAAAGATCTAAAGTTTCCTTTACTTCGGAGAATTCGATGTCCAACTGTAGCCATTATCAGGCAGTTCGCTCTTAACCAACGGCGACAGCAAAACCAAATGCATTCGATTGCCAAAAACAGTTTGAAAATTGCGAATCACTCCATTATCATATGGAAATGATGGATTCTGCTTCTCTGCGCACACTGCACCACGCAATATTATGGGACAATGATAGGATAATGCCATGACTGGGAAGATGAAAGCTATAAAGTGTAAAATATAAACGCAGAGCTGCAAATTAATCCAAAGGTCACTGAGAAGTAAAATGGGACTCTTTATCGCATTTCGGAAATCTTGATAGTTAATCACAATATAAATCGTACTATAGATCGTTGCGAGGAATGCAATGATTGCCATGTTCAACACAAAGCTAAAGAAATATCGCTGATTCTGATGACCAATGCAGCAGCCAGAGAAAGAGCAATGATGATCGCGTTTTAATATACAAATTTGACATGCTTTACAATGCCAAGATCTGGGTGGTACCAAGCGATCACAGGCATCGCAATGTCGCCACTTGAGACGCTCTGAAGAATCTTCTGATGGTGGCTTAACGAGTTCTAATGCAGTGGAAGCGAGTTTGTTAATATGATCCTTTTACTTGATGTACTACTTACGATCTACACTGGTGTCCACCAGCATGCAGGCCAAGAGATTGCCTTCTACATTGAATAACAGAAAGAGACCCGTTAGAATAGTGAAGAAATAGGCGAAACTTCCTAGTTCATGGATTGCAGGAAGTACAATGATGATATCGTAAATGAAAACAACAGGCACGAGAAAACCTATTAAAAGGTAGCAAAAGAGTTCTTCTAGGCGTTGAGGCATAAAAGTGCGGCGAAATTTCATTCTTCTAATGAGTTTATTCACGAAACAAAAAACATATAATTTCGATGGTACATCAAAGTTGTTAAATAATTTGCTTAAAATAGTGTTACAATTTTAACTTGTATTTTCAGTCTATCAGAAAATATATTAAAATTTTCCAATTTCCATAGCTAGCTGTTCTTTTTAGTTTCCGTACTCCAGTTGTAGCCATCGCTCGGCAGTTCGCTTTTGACCAACGGAGAGATCAAAATCAAGTGCAATCGCTTGCCGAAAACACTTTGTAAATTGGCGTAGACTCCCTTATTATAATTATGCTCCTTGCCGCTCTCCGCACAGACTTCGCCACGCATTACAATGGGCACATGATAGATCAATATAACAATGGAGTAAAGCAGAGCTAGAATGTTCAGGCTGTAGAAGAGCAGCTGTAGGTTCGACCAGAAGTTGCCTATGACCAGCATGAACATGGGGCAAATGAGCTTAATCACTGTTAACCATGTGCAATAGGTGGCGCCATTGAGGACCCACATGTAGTATGAGTTATAACTCAATGCATAGACTGATCCCACAAATAGGTAGAAGGTGAAGCACATGAAGAACCGATGATTATGTTGGCCAATGCAGCAGGCGGTGAAGAGACAATGGTGATCACGCTTCAGTATGCAAACGCGGCACACTTTGCAGTGCCACGATCTGGGAGGTGCTAAACGATCGCAGGTGCTGCAATGCCGCCAACCGTGTCGCTCCACAGCGCCCTCTGGCGGCGCTTTGCTGCGTTCACCTAGAATGGGGTCAGTGCAATGAGTGATTGACTCGGCATTATTTTTTTAGTACTTTGACTTTTACTCACTATCGACGCTTGTGTCAATCACCATGCACGCTATCATGTTGGACTTGATGTTGAATAACAGAAACATTGCCATGAGGAAAGTGTAGGTGTGTAAAAAGCCACCCGGCTCATGGATCGCTGGCAGCACAACAATAATTTCGAATATGAAAATAATTGGCAAAAATACGCCGATCACAAGGTAGCACAATGCATCGACCAAGCGCCGGGGCAGCGGATTGCGTCGCACCTTCATGGTGAACCGACTCGAGTGGAACTGAAGCAGCTGATATTCATACACTCCGGCACTCTCACAAACCGGTCGAACGTCACGTGTATCTGACAGCTTTGAGCTTTCCAACGTGAGCTTTTTTATCAATAAGTCCAAACAAACTTGAGCGATATTGTGTCATATAAACAATTACGAATAATGTGTGAATTGCTCATAACTATCAGATATTCAATTATTAAATTATTGAGATGATTTTGCTGTCTGAAGCAGAATATCGTTGGAATATTCTATTTTTATATTTCACATTCTTGATCAAAGTGGAAACTACAACCATTTAAGCTTAATGATAAGCACTTAAGCAATCTGAAGAACTTTTCTTATCACAAAAGTAGCCCGCATGTGAGCATAATGGGTTTGTTGCTCTATTTATATTCTTTTTAGGGAATTATAAAATATGATTTGAAGTTAAAATGTCACACTAGATGCTTTGATAGTCTTATAAGTAGATAAAGTTCTGATATGTATCATAAATGTCATTATATTATTAGAGAACATCATTTAACTTCAGTTGAAAATACTAAACATATTAGCGATTTATTTCAATTTACAAATAATACCATAATTATTACTCATACTCAACAAGAAGTTCACTCTGTGGAATTAATAAACAAATCTGCAAAGTAATTGGAAATTAATGTGCTTAACATATTGGCATAATTGCAAATTTACCTTTAAAGTGTAGAGCAACTAATCCTTAGTATTAGCTCGTAGACAGCTCAAACGTTAATTCAACTTGTATTATGCCAGGGTAAATAATAGGCTTAGCGTAAGATCCAAACATCAATGAGATAAGTCAGTGCAAATGAAACCACAAATTAATCAGGTAAATTGCTGAAAGCGTTTCAATCAATCGATTGCTCTAATTGTTTTCCAGAGTACTCACACTTTAATTAGACGCAGTTAATTAGTTGGTGTAAAATGTTATTGCTTTACTGCTTAATACTCGTATATAAGCAGGACCTCTACTCAATAGACGTGCTTAGTTGTCGTCATGGCAGGCAAAGATAACAAACAAAAGACGTATTTGTTCTTGCTAAAGAGTTTTCGGAACAGTTTGATAGTTTTCCTTAAGGAAACTGGACTTCATGGACTTAAGTTTGTGGGCGATGCGACGCTCAGCATCTGGGAGAGGTAATTGCATTTAATCAGTATTTATTTTTTATCGTTAATTGAAACTCTTAAGGTCGTTCTTTTTGATTGCTTTTGTGGTGGCTTTTGTGCTGACTTTCCAATTGATATCCAACATATACGATAAGTGGAACAGCACTCCAGTCATCATAGGCATTAGTCCACATGCCACATCTATACTAAGAGTGCCTTTTCCTGCCATCACCATATGCAACATGAACCAGGTGCAGCGCAGCAAAGTGTTTCAATACAGGGAGTAAGAAGTGTTTTATTCTTAGATAGTTTAATAACATTTAATTATTATTTAGTGGTTCACAAGAGAGTGATCTGCTAAAAGTGCTATGCAGCGATGAGATGGAGGACACAGAAGAAACTACTGATGCGGAAAAGCTTGCCTTTTATGCTTCTTTGGCAAACAACACCTTGAAAATATCTGAGTTTGTGACGAATCATTCACAGACTTGTGAACAGATGTTACGCTATTGCAGATTCAGTGCCATTGAATATAAGTGTTTGGAGTTATTTCGCCCGATTGTCACAGACGAAGGACTCTGCTGTGTCTTTAATTTTCTGCCACCTGAGCGACTTTATAAGCGACAGTAAGTGATGACTAGAAGTAAGCAAAAAAAGTAAGTATGTATTTGTAAAGACTTAACAGGCAGCGATCTAAAAATGGTAATTAACATATATTTTATTGTCTAATAATTAACGAAGTCAACTTCTCTTGTACAGCTTATAATTGAAAACTTTCTTCAGACTTTAGCCACTGAAAAAAAGAAACAAGTTAGAAATACTAAGAACATTAGTCTGAAAATTATAATTTCTCGAAATAAGAACGAAATACTAGACTTAGGTTTTAAGTTATATCTGCAATATTTAGCACCCATATTAAGTTGATGAACATTTAACAAAGTATCTTAAATATCTACAGTTAAGAATTTAATTTTTCATTCCTCAAAATAGAGGCAGAAATTTAAGCTCCCGGTTTGGCAATGAGTCTGTGCCCTGGGATCCAGAGGTTGGCTATCCCAAAGATTTGCCCAATCGTTATTATCCACGTCCTGCTGTGGGTAAGTGCATTGATATGCATATAACGCTCGATGGTATTACTTTGGTGTTCCTTAAGGATCTGGAATAACAATGGGCTTTAGTGTTGTGCTCGATGCCCAATTGAATGAATACTTTTGTTCCTCCACGAATGGACCCGGCTTCAAGGTCTGTTAATAAACTGGTTGGACAATCGTTAAATATATACAATTTAATTTATGCTGCACATTTTAAGCTGTTGTTTCATAACCCCATCACAACGCCCGATATGAAGGACGAAGGACTTGTCGTTGGCATTGGCTACGAGATGAACTTTCGCCTGGAGGTCAGCAGGTCAGAGGCCATGCCAAGCATTCGCTCCATTGCCATCAACAGTCGACAGTGCATTTTTATGGACGAGAGGAAGTTGCTGTATCACAACCATTACTTGCGCCGCAACTGCGAGAACGAATGCTATGCCAAGTTCCTTTACGAGGCTTGCGCCTGCATTCCCCACAAATATCCCCACATCTATCGGAATGCCAGTGTTTGCACCGTGGGCGATACGATCTGTATTCGGCGGGCAATGCGACTCGAGAATGCCGCCCAAGCCGCAAAGTGTCGCAAGCAATGTTTGCCGGGCTGCTTTGATCTGTCCTACCTGGCGGATGCGTTATATTTTCCCCTTGCCAAGCGGGACTTTCGCATTGCCAATTCACTTGTTGCCTCCATGAACAAATCGTATTTGCTGGACAACATTGCGGTCGTGAACTTGTACTACAGGGAGTCAGTCTATTACGGCAGCATGAAGAACGTCTATATTGGATTGACTGAGTTCTTGTGTACGTAAGAGATTGTTGTTCTTGTAGTGTTTATGTGATGAGATGATATTAATAGTTTTGCTTGCATTTCCAGCAAATATCGGTGGTGTTATGGGACTGTTTATGGGATTCAGCGTCATCTCGTTAGCGGAAATGTTTTATTTCCTTATTTTGAAGCCCATCTCAGAGTTTATAGCCTGGAAACGTGGCAAACTGGTGGAAACCAAAGAGAATACCTTCGATGTGAATGCTGTTCAAGAGCTGACGAAGCAAAACCAAAACATATGGCATACTCGAGAACTCTATCCCAAGGGATTCATGTCAAAGGGCATAGATGTCAGTGGTCAGTCAACAAAAGATGTATTCAAGCCAAGAAAACCCAAGCTACACAGAGCTTTCTACTAAATTGAATATTAAATTAAACACTACTATTTGCGTGTTGTCCGAGAAACTAGAATCTGCTGCATCATCGGTATAAATATTTGTTGCTTAACCCACAACGAAATAGGTCATCGTAGAAGCACATTTATATGTCATGCTTGAGGCTGCAAGTGTCCCTGAGATAATGGCGAAATCTATAATTATAATGAGTTTGCATTCTTGTGTTTATTAAAATCAGCTAGCATATAAATTAATAAAGTTAAAGAATCTTGGCCTGAAAGTTGGGAAACTATCGATCCTTGCCTCTGGTTAATAGAAGAGAACTGTAAGTAATTTGTGTGAGCCAGCAGCTGTTCCAAATGATAACTACTTGTAAGAGAAGCGGAATACTGATTTCAATTAAGAGTTCCGAGATTAAATAAGCAGCCTTTTCCCCTTTTGTTTCCCTGTTCAACATCTTCGAGGTACTTGATGCGAGTAGTTGGCATTTGGTCTATGTACTCGTCCTTTGGTTATTTATTATATTTTATGCCAATAAGCGCATTTAGCTAAATTGCTTTTCTGTAACTAGAAGTTCTCTTTTCCACTTCAGCAGTATCTATGGCACTGAGTGCGCTTTGGTGAGCTCTTAAAGTTGCCAATTTTGCTTTGGATACACACGAATACACCACAGCAAAACACACAGCACACTTTTACGACTTGCAATTGTGGAGCTTCACATATGGAGTCTAGTATTGTGTATGTGCTAGAGCAGAGACGCGATACAATACAGTTATGCTCGCACTTGGAACATTTTTACAATTTTCTCAGACATGGCACATTTCATACTTACGCTTCGGCTTTAATTGCTGACCTACACACAAAGTGACTAATTTTGTTCATGCATAACATACTTAGACTGCAGCGAGGGTGGCTCAATGAGTATTTAAGCAATAGTGAAAGCAGTTTTTTTATTCCAGAAGTTAAGTTTCTATATAATTATAGAATATGATAAATAAAAACATTCATATCATTAAGTATTGAATATGAAGTAAATAATTATGAGCTGAATTTTAATACCCGGAATGGGATCTTAATTGTTTTAGCTGACAATCTGGTATATTTTGGTATCCATGGTACCATGTATTCTATGGTATATTTTGAATATAGTACAATATCGATATATGTTACCAAAAATTGCCTTCTCCTTAGTTTTGTTTTTGTTGAAAATACTCGTAGTTACCTCACAGTCGTGCATACTCGCCTGTAGCTTTGGCAATTGTTTATAGTTGTATATAGAACTTTAAAATTAATTTTGATGTAAAAATTATTGCAATTTATATCAACATAAAATATCACAGCGTAATCATGCTTAATATTACCATTACCATAAATATTGCATTTGAATAAATTAAATTTGTTTTTGATTTTAAATAATATCACATTTTGATTATTTCTACTTTCAAAATAATACGCTTTAAATTGCCTTTAATTTTTAAAATTTTAATTTAATTCGAGTTAAATATTTATATCTTTACTTGTATTTTAAGTCGGGTGTTGGCATGGGAAAATAATACTTTTAAATTTAAAAATAGCATAATAATAAAAACTTTAAAGAATCTTGTAGTTAATATTATTAAATTAACAATTGTAAATTCTTACAAAATTATAAGTTAATAATGAAAAATTTAAAGCTTACGAATTTCATAATATTAAAACATATTTGTTTTGAATATCACAAGACTTGGTACTTGCAATTATTTATAATTGAATCTTTGAGCTACCCTCGTTACTATATGATTTGTGTCTCTGTAAATTTGTGAAGCTCGCTCAGCCCACTTTCATAATTTTGGGTAGCAGACGCCTGCGGTGCAGCAGCAGCAGAGGCAGCAGCAGCAGTGCGTGTTGGCGATGGGCAACTGGGAGGCGAAAAAGCGGTTTGTGGCATAAGTATGAGGACGAGGAGGCAGACAGCTGCTAAAAATAGAGGGAGATGGTTACAGAGTGGGTTAAAAGGAGGGGGGTTGGTGTTGGGCAAACCGAATGAAATGCATTCTTGCATTTCAAGACAATTTGCGAAATTGCAACGCTTGATGCTTCCACGTGCATTGCATCTGTTTTTTGCTCGGTGTTTTTATGGCAAGTCAACAATGTGGCCAAGATACGAATGAGAACAACAACAACAATAACGGGCAAGTACAAGATAAAAACAACGACAACGACAGACGGCAACAAATAAGAAGAACTAGAGCTGATGTAGCTGGCGAGGCGAATGTGTATGGGGTTAGCGCTTGGGTTAAGGTGAGGATTAGGATTTGAGGTTGGGGTTGGGTTAGGGGACTTGGCGAAACTAAAGTAAAATAAAGTAAAGTAAACGAAGGACAGGCAACTCAGCTTTCAGCTTTCAACGATGACAACTAGTGTAAATGATTACGACGTGTTCACGGAATTCTATACATCTTGCAGGGCAGCGCCATAAGTGTCAGGAACAGAACTGGATTCAATTCTTTATGGCGTTGTTATCGAGCCAATGGCAGTTACCCAGTTTGCTAGTTGCCACTAGCCAGTTAGCAGTTCCCACCGCCCCACTTTGGGGGAATGGACAGGGCTTTGGCTTTAAATGAAAAATGATCACATTAAACTTGCAGAGAACTGAAGCAAGAAACAAAATAGCAAAGCGTATTTCAACTAGTTTGTTAAATGAAATATTTATATTATCGTATATAATATTATTTCACCCATCTAGCCACACCCAAAGCGAGAGCGAGAGAGAGAGAAGGTAGACGGATGTGGGACAAATGCACACACACGAGTTGTAGTAATTAACATCCAATTTCCAAGTAAAGTTGTCAAGTTAACAATGAAGTTTTGTGCGACATACACACACACAGACACAACAGGAGCTGGAGCATAGAAGGCGAAGCCAGAGCAGTTCAACAACTAGACGGAGGTCGGGTTTGATTAAGGTATAAATAATTTATGCTGGTTTTGTTATGCTGCATGGCATCATTCAGTAGTTGGATGTGTGGCCCGGGGACGCCTGTAAGCCTTAAGCATTGTCAACTTTATGACATTCCAGCTGCTGTGTCTCCTTTATGGCTTGCTTATGCACACACACACACACATACCCGCACACACACAGACACACATCTACACACACAACCTCGACTACATATTCATCAAAGTTGTTGTGCAGTTGGGAGCATGTCTTCTTAAATATGACTGCTGCACAACAATCTTGCATGTGTGTGTGAGTGCCCCTAAACACGTTGCGGATGGATGTTAGTTCAAATTTTACTTAGGTGCTTCTACTGCCTCTGCTGCTGCTGCTGCTGTTGCAAGCGCCCAGAAGTTGCATGCGGAAAAGCAATTAAAACTTCTCGACTTCGGAAATGTTCTTTCATATTTCATGATGTCTTTTCCTCAATAATGATACTCATTCCCCGATTGTACATGTCAAAACACTTTCCTTCGTCACCTAATCTTATGAGCAACTTGCTAGCAAACACTTCAAGGTCCTCATTAATAATCCAACACAGTTGTGAAATGTGTTCAAATTCAAAAATATAATTTTACGTTAGATTCCGAAAATCCTTGACATAAGCGTAAAAGCTTATCCTTTTCAAAAATGTTATGATCCTGTCGACTTATAAATATAATTAACAAAATATTTAATGAGGTACATTTTGTACATTTGCACTAATTATTACATTCGGTTTGTAGAGATTAACTCATATTACATATACATATGTAAACCATGAGGTCATACAAGGATTGGACATTCCGAACACTTTTATCAGATGAAAAAAAGTAAGTTGCAGTTGAATGAGCTCGAATGTGAGGTAAAAGGTAATCACTTCTCGATTTTATTTTAAAATATATCAAATAAATATACCGAAGGCTATATTTGGTATACTGATATACCAATACGTTAAAAATATACCATAAACTCTGCAACTATGATTCGACAGGTGACGTTTTTAGTCATATAAAATGTTTGTTTTTTAAATAACACTAGATTTCACAAATATATATACTTTATGGGGTCGGAGATGTTATATACGTTTTATTTAGAGAAAAAATGATAAAAGCCTTGTACAAAATATGCAGCGAGTAAATACTAAAATGTAGTTTGCGGGCGTTCATCGCAAAATAAGAATAAAGTTTTCCAAATTAATTTAATCACTGATGCAAATTTAAAAGTTCTGGGAAGAAGGAAAGGCTATGTATATTTTAGATCCTAACTTTTTTCCCAACATCTGTGAATGACAAACTTGCCAAACACCTAATCCAAAAAAAGTTTCTCTGAGCTTTATCACAGATTGATAATTTCCTAAATTTAATTTAATTTAATTTTATATTGTTGTCATTGACGCAATTTAAGTTTCAATGTGAAGTGGATTAAATTCCTCTTTTGCTAATTTGACTTAATTGTATTTTAAAACTATTTATTCATACTTATGTAGACACGTTGGTGAGTTTGAAATTGCATTAATCTTAAAATAAATCGAATGCAGTTAAATTTAAAGCACTTTGCAGCAGTAAAAACTAGTATAAATATCATATAATTATATGCCCCCTGGGAAAATTGGCCATAATTTTGTTGTGCGTTGCAAAATTTACGACGCGAATAATGGATAAACTGTTGAGTGGTGATTTTCAGCGCTTGGAAGGGGAAATGGCAGCAAAAAAAAATTGATGCTCATTTCTCTATTTTGGCATATTTGTTAAGTGAAGAAACTTGTTCGGTGCACTCCTTGGAAGGTAACTTTGATCACAACATTGAATTTAATGGCAACCACTTAGGGCGTAATATTCGCCATATGAGTGTGAGTGTTGGGTGTTGAGTGTCGGCAGTATGAGTGGGAGGATGAATACCCGTATCTACTCGTAACATTTGGCTAATGGAACCTTCGAGCGAACGCTTGCTGTTTGCCCTCCATCACGGCTATAAAACGACAGCAATAACAGGTTGGCATACCAAACCCAAAACCAGCCACACAGACCCCAAACAGCTCCCAGTTGCCACCCATGTGTAATATTTTGCAGGTGAGCCAATGCCAAAGCTAACGCCAAAGCCCCGAAAAAAGAAAGGGTTGTAAGAATGCGACGATGCCCCCCCGAGGCAACGTTTAAATATTCGTAGAAAATATGCAAATTTGTCGTTGCAGCCACGCCCACCTCCTCCCACTTACCGCCTAATGCAGCAAATTGCATTTCAAATAAGGTAATTTTACACATGCACAGAGATATAACTATATATACATAGAGCGAGAGAGATAGAGAGAGAGAGCTCTAGCCTGGGGCAACCAAAATGTATTTCGGTTCGAATAGCACAGATAAAATTCATCGCAGTGTTTGCAGTTGGTTTCAGAGGGATAGAGGGGGGCAAACGATGACGACACGAAGTTGGACAACTGGTAAGCCTGTCAGGCTGAATAATCATGACCATCAATCAGACGGTCAGTGGGTGCCCTGCACACCTCATTAGGCTAATCCCACAATTGCGCACGGACGCACAGACGGAGAGACGGACACTCGAGCTCCTGCTCTCGCTCTGGCTGCTGCTCCTGCTCCTGTTACAAGTGAGTCGCATGAGTCGGAAGCATTAGAGCAAAGGGGTAACGCAATTTCCCATGCGCTTAATAATATTTCATTATTACGAGTTGACTTGTGGCTGGGCATTTAAAATTGGCTGAGTGACTGTCTGCCCAAAACTGGGAGCGAAGATTGATCGTCAACTCTGTTAATTATCAGCTGAATTATCTGCAATGCACACTTGCCCCTTGCCCTGACCACACAAACAGTTAGTCAGTCAGTCAGATAGACAGACAGACAGAGAGATAGCAAAGGTCAAAACTGTTCCCACACAAAAACTGTTCCCAGTTTTCCCAAGCGCAGACTCCGAGACTCGCTCGCTGCAGAAACGAGCACAGCATCCACACTCTTCAAAATGTGGCACACACAACTGTGCCCCCAACTGGTAACAGTTCAGTGTGGCGATGGTATCGCAATGAACATGTTGTTCTTGCCACCGCTGCTCGCCAACAGGTTGCAAGGCGCTGACAAGTACGTAATTATCGAAGAGCCCTGCGAGACACTTGGTAAAAATGTTCAGCTTAAGATGCTTCCCGACTTAATTGACCCATAAATGCAGAAGTTGAGTGGTCAGAAGTACTACGATGCAGTAGAGACAGGTTTTTAATACCTGACTTGCTGATTTCGGGTTTTCAGTATTCAGTTTTATGTACATGCTTCCTTTCGACGTGTTTCATATTGGTTTTCGCTTGAATCCCCATCAGAAACATCCGAACGTAATAGCTAAAGTTATTGTTATAGTTTGCATGCGCTGAAATTGATAACCATTGCTTATAAACAATTAATCAAAATGGTTTCTAGCAATTGCACAAAGTTTTTCACTTTGCCAAGCTCTTTTCTAGTTTAATCAAAAAGTTTTGTTGCTCTCTTTTTTGTGTGATTTTTTTATGGATTATTTAAATTGGTTGTTGGTTGATTTTATTTGAGGAGTCATGCAATTTATAGAACTTTTGCATATATAATATGATTATGCATTGACCCAGAGAGAGTTATTTAAGTTTTACGACTCTCAACGTGCAAAATATTAACTTTATTTTATGTTTGCCGATTGCGTAGACAAAGCTAGTTAAATATTCGCATATTTTTCGTGTTTACTGAACCGATTTTATTATTCCCATAACCATCCAAAACATGCTATCGCAATTAAAAATACATCTCAATATTGTTAGATTCGCAGCAAATATGAATGATTTTATTCGCCATTTGTATTTGTATGTAGTTACATCTATTATTAATTTTCCATGTGTGTGCTCTTTAAATACACGCATTCTATAATAAACAATTTATCGCATTATTAACTATGGAAATTCGAATGGTTAAATGCCATGTCAATGACTCCGTTATGCGTGTCTCTTCAAATGAACGAATACAAAAGTCGGCTTAAATTCGGCAATTTGACGGCTAATTAAATGAAATGCGAAGTGGACTGCAATTAAGGCAATTTCGGATTTTTGCTGCCCAAGCGCGTGAAAGCCATAAAGCAAAAAGCAAAGAGCAAAAGGAAAATGGCAGACGGGAAAAGGGGATGAAGGCAGAAAGCAAAAGAAAAAGCTACTGCAATCGCTGGCACAATCAGAATCACAGATTTGTCCTAATCTCTTTGCTTTATCCTGCGTAGTAATAACTACTCGTACTTCTTGGCTTCAGCTTTGGCTTTTCCGCCTATTTCTTTGTGATGTACCCTGTACTCGCAAGTGTGTTAACTGAAGGGTATGCACAGCCTTTAATTTGTATTAATTTAATTCGCAGGGTAGTCACACACAAGGCCAGACTCACAACACGGTCTTTTGCCAGCTCATGTCTTGTTTATCTAATTCATCCGACTGTGTAAATGCCAAGCCTCGCATCCTGCCTCTGCTCTCCTCTATCCTCTCTCCTCTATTCCTTTGGCTGTGCTCGCACTCGAGAAGCGTGCGCCTGTCGGCATATGGCAATGAGCGGTGAATGACTCGTCGACTCTTCGCTGTGCAGCCCGTGAAGCTATGCAAAAATCTGTCAAACGTCACTTTGGCAACAATGCTGCTGCTGTTGCTGTTGCTGTTGCTGGTAGCTAGTGCTATGTTGAAGTGGATCTCGGTGCTCGTCACTTGCTACTTGGTACTCGGTTCTCTTGGCTGGGGTAATTACGGTTAGTACACAGCATCGTTGCACAATTTTGTAGCGAATGAGCAGTTGGCCTTGTTACTTGACTTGTTTGTGCAACATTTGACCTATCTATGGAGCGTGTGTTGCTTCTTTTGTCTACCATATTCCGCTATGCTATGCAACCTAAATCGGAAATTGATCAGATATGCACAACAAACAGAGGAAACTTTACCCACAGCATTTCAGCATTACGACAGTAGCGGACTAAGAGCTGTGAAGGTAGTTCGGGAAATTTAAATTAAATTCTAGTTAAGCGAAGTTATGGCAAACTATTTTTTTTTTGCCATCACATTATGATGTTTTATTTTGTTGTGGTCTCTTTTTGATTTATAAATTTAGTGCGCCCCTTGGGCTGATGTATCGCTATTTATCGGAAATTGCTTCAACTTGAGACAATGCCATCATATTGATGGCATTTTTTTTGCCACAGTCAGCTAGCCCGAAGCCACGAATATAAGGATATAAGTTTATATATGTAGAGAAGAGAGAGGCGGCGAAACAAAAAAAAATGAACGAGGAGACAAAACGAATATTACAAACTTTGTGAGCATCGCGGCACGTGCTTCGTGTTAAGGCAATCGAGAAAGTTTTGCGCGCTCGCACAATTTTTCGGGGATTCCCCGGAACAAGACCAGAAGGAGCCAGCGGCTAAATTGACAGCTGTCTATGTAAACATGTGTAGAGTGAGAGTGTGAGAGAGCATCGTGGCGAAGCGATTATCACTATCGATACGTTCAGATTACTGGAAAATGACTGTCACATAGTTATGAAGTAAGTATTATATCAGAATCCGATTAAATGCGCTCTTGTCAGCGAGTTATTATGATGAGTTATACTTGAAATATGTTTAACTTGATTGAGTTACCAACTTTTACTATATTTGTTATGCGTGTGATATACTGTGTGTGTGTGTAATACCTGTGCTCAAATGCCGTTTAAACGCGCGTTTTCTCTCAAGGCTTTTGGGCAATTTCGTTGCGCTTTCTTCGTAATGATTCCCCAGTGTCTCTTTGCGCCGCAGGAAGCAAGCCAAATCAAATAATGGCCGGCGTTTAACAGTGCGTATGTAACATATAGCGTGCCGCATGCCCAATTCCGCATGCCACATGTGCCTTGTGTGTGACGCATACGCATTTGACTTTTGGGGATTACAGAGCTCAGCTTTTGACTAAGCTGCTTCGTGTTGTTTTTGTTGTTTTTGTTATTCTTGCTGCTTAGATCAGAGACAACCGGTCATAAAATGGGATCTAGGAAATCATCTCAGTTTGATTTGTGTTACACGATTATGATTTGTATTTTGAACTGTACGCGCTTCTCTCACTTGCCTCGCCTCGTTAATCTCGATGCCATTTTACTTTATGGCCAGAGCCAGAGCGATTGCCGTGTTAACGCGATTGGACTGGCACAGTGGTATAAAATATATATTCGGAATGTCGAAAACTAGTATCATGCTTCGGTTGAATTCTAAAGAGAGAAACAATCAATAATTAAAGTAAATAACTTTGTTGTGCTGCTCTGTGTAAACTTGCCAGCAATTGATTTCCCAATTCGCTTTTCAATTTCCCCATCAATATTAAAATACCGTTTTCGTATGGCAGCCAAACAACGGAAATTTGGTAACTTAAATATTTAGTACCTTGTAGATTCAGTTCAGTTAAAGAAAATGTCGAAAGCTAATTACGTAATTCAGTTAACAGACAATTTTATCAACGACTTTAAGCTAAGGAATCATAAGCACGAATGCACTCAATTGAAGCTGTCTTACGAACAATTCTAGCTACAAATTCCTTGGTGTATTCACTGCATTCACCGCACACTCAACCTCGCACCCGCACCCGCACTCACACCCACAATCGCAACCACACACTCGCACAATCAGAGACTAACGCTTACATTCACAATCACATTCAATTTTCGTCTATTCGGTGCTACTGTGCCGTGGGATCAATAAACCGAGCAGCGCTCGTGTGAAATGCTCCAAGCAATAAAGGCATCAAATGTTTGCTTACACATACGAGTATACTCGTTCATGAATAACACACTCACACACCCACACACACACATTCGCATGTTTTCCTTTGTAGACTCGTAGTAGAAAATGAAAATATTTAGGTCCATCGTTTGTATGCAAATGCGGAGAACTGAAACGTGGCAAACCAGTCAAAATAAAAAAAAATACAGAAAAGGGAAAGAAAAGAGCTGAGCAATTTGTGCAACGATGCCATTTCCATATAAATCTTCAATAATTTCTATTATTATGCATAATTGAAATTGATTTTGTTCTCAAATTGGAACACACGTTCTTCCTCCAACCGCCAATATTGGCAATTGGTCAGCTGGTCAGTCTGTAAATCCAAAATCCGGATACAGGAAACTTGCTAACATCTTGAAAAGATATGAGGAGGCAAAGGAGGGCGGCGACCAGTGATAGATGACAGCTCCATTGAGTCAAGGAACAGCTGGCTGTTGTGTGTAGAGCTTGTTAGCCTGATTGATATTTAGCCACAGGCTCCCTGTAATCAAATGCCTTCTACACCACATTTCGCCGAGATTCCTTAAAGCAAGCAAACAGCAAAAAACAGAGGCATTAAAGCATCAGCAGCGGCATTAGCATTAGCGAAAATTTGTGAGAAGTTTTCATTTGTCAATTGCGGGCTGAAGGCAACGTCTATCCCGTTTCCTGTCCACTTGCCGCTGAGTGGCAACTTTTCAATATACGGAATGCGGCAGGCTACTTTACGACCACCGGGCAAATCCCCATGGCTGGCGCCATTGGCCTCATTCTGTCAGCAAATAATAGCAATCAAATGCCAGGGTTTCCCAACTGCCGTATACCGTATACCGTATAGCGCATTTCGTATTCTATATATTTCGTATTCAAATGCTACTGCAAATTTAATAACAAATATAAATCATTTCCAGAGCTGACAGCTAAAGCACGCCCACGTCCCAGTTCGCTCTCTTCTCTTTGTTTCTCTCACTCTCTCTCTCTCTCTCTCTCTCTCTCTCTCTCTCTCTGCGTTTCTTTAGCTATCTATCTGGTCTCCATCTCGGCTTTCTCACCTCAAGTGTGCGGATGTGGGCTGCGGGACATTTGGCACTGCGTCCAAGACGGACGCACTAATGGCAGTGGCAGACACCAATAAGAGGCAATTTCTCATCTCGCCAGCTACACTTGAAGTGTTTGTTGCCCAGATGTGGAGAGGGGAAATGTGTGTAAGTATTTTGGACGCCCCGAGGGGCGGACCAAAGTTCTCTTGCTGTCGTGTTAATTTTTTATCACTTTGAAATTAAAGAACAACACTTGGGAGTGGAATGGAGTGGAGTGGCGTGTCGTCCTTGTTGTCCTTTTTGGCCAGGCGGCTCCTGTCGCCACTGTTTCTTTCATTCTTTTTCAGTTTCTTTTTTTTTGGAGCTAGACAGCGACTTGAAGCAACTTGTTCTGTTGTTGCTCTCCAGGGTCTGGGTCTGGATCTGGGTTTGGGCAAACATAAATAATTAACTTAATGCCATGTTGCCCATAAATTAGGCATGCCTGTCTCTCTGCATTTGACCAAAGGCCTCTCTCCGTGTTTGTACCGACAATACTTTGATTAACAGTCGACCACAAGTATTCCAATGCGGATGCGGAGACTGGTTGCCTTCTACAAAGGCTGCCTTCTCGATTGCGGCCTATTTGCTATAGCCAATGCAATGCCAAATGCAATTTCAAGCAAATCAATTGAAAACACAAATCGCAATTGCCTTTCACTCAACTGCTTTCTCTCCCTTTCACCCTCTCTCTCTCTCTCTTAGTCTCTCCCTCTCTTTGACTCTTTTTGCCCCTCAGCAACATTGTCCTTCTCCTCTTCATGGTAGCCATTCAATGGAGTTGAGATTTGTTTTACATTGACCGCAAATTTCAATACAGTTTTGCGGCTAGCGTACAATTGTCGACCCCTTGCCAAGCTGCCCCTTCACAGTGGGTTAAAGGGGCAAAAATACTTATAAAAAAAAGAGTATCTTAAAGTTATGGGAAATCCATAAAATCCATAAAAAAAAAAAAAATGGGAATATATTCATTTTTGTTTATCAAGAATGATGATTAACTAGTTATGATCTTTTTAAAAACTACTCAACACTAATCATTATTGAATGAATTAATGAAGAAAGATCATGAGAATATCAGAATGGTACTATATAGATAATCATCATAATAGATGCTCATTAATAATGATTAATTTTGAAAAGATCCTGAAAGGATCGGGAGATTTCTTATTTAATAATGAATAATAATATCTATCATCATTTACAAACCGCAACGATAATCATCTTTTACAGTCTCTGGTTTAATATCAATTACATCTATTAAACAACTTAATTTCGTCTCGCATTAATTCGTACATTATTTCAAAATTAACAAACAAGCCAAAAATCAGTACACTAAATGTCATGTATGTTATTGACGTGACACTTGCCGATAACTGAAGGTCAGACGTTAATCAACACTTTTGCAATTAAGCTGTCAAAGCTGTCAAAAGTTTTCACATTGTCGTCAGCATTAATACATCTTGGGCTGGGGTCAAAAAAAGAGCAGAAAATATGTTGGCGAATAATTACCACAATTCAGAGCCGAGCTGTAGTGATGATGAGACGAATGAAGTGGAATTGGAGGAACAGTTTATTATACGTTTTCCCGAAGTAAGTTGAATGCAAAATAAGATTGAAATTAAAATGAAATTTTTGCTTTTGGCAGGACATTGCTAAAAGTATAGATGAAGCAATTACTGCTGGAAAAGTGAGCAATAAACTGTCATTACATTTAGATCTTGACTTTCGTTCGGCCATCGTCTTTGCGAACAACGAGATTCTACAGGGAAAATTGGTGCGATTGCCGACAATTGTCGATAGCTATAAGACAACCGATAATGTGAATTTCTATAAGGTGGCAAACATAAGTGAAATGTTGATTTGCAATCGCGAGACAACGCAGCCTAGCAAGGAGGTAAGAATCGCCGGAGTGGAGCATATTGACGAGGAGAACATTTTGCCACATGGCCTCACACCGCCGACAAGAAATATTCGTAAACGTTATCGCAAGCATCACAAGAAGAAGTCGAAGAGCAACAAGCTATCAGAGCAGGAGACTCTTCAGATGGTCAAGCGATTGATACGTGCCGATAAGGCAGCTATAAATGTCGACTTACATTTTAGTTCCGACAGTGGCGATTCGGATGAAGAAGAATCTGAAAATGACTTTCAAGAAGTTAACACAGCATAAATAATAACTCACATTATATCAACCAATGGGAATAAATATGTGCAATCTAAAGAAGTTAACGACAATTTGTTGGTCTTTGAATAATAACTAATTATATTAACCAATGCGTATAAAAATATCCTAACTCAGATGATTTACAAAATTAAATCTATGTTACTTCAATTACCAAACAGCTGGGAAACTGTTTCGATATATGAAAGAATAGCTTTAGATAACATACCAATTAAAGCTCTTTTACATTAAGATACAGTAGAGCGTAGTAGACTGTGTGATAATCGCTGTCGATTTTCAATAAAAACAAAACTGTGTGTATAAAAAATCTATAAAAGCTATATTTTGCGTATCAACTTACTACTACTTTCAAAATATACCGGTTTCTTGAGTTTGCAATTGTGTATAACAAACAGTAAAAAAGAGCAAAAGCTATATTTTATAACAATCTAGTTTGGATTTTCTTATACTTGTTTTACTACCATTGAAATATTATTGCTTATGTTTATGATTTTCAATTTGTTTTTGGAAGTAGTTTAATTTTCTTAATTATTCTCTGCCACAAAAATAGACTTATTAACAGATTTGTCATTTTAGATAAATGAATAAAATAGACCAAAAGCTATATTTTGTGTACTACTACATTCAAAATATAACAATATATATTGGTTCTTGTCCTTATAATTGATTTTCAATTTGTTTTTGGAAATTTCGTTTAACTTTCATATTAATTATTTCACACAGAAATAGCATAGACGTATTTAACGATTTGTTATTTTAGATAGATATATGAATATGCGATCGGTTTTATTTAATTTTAATCTATGGAACACACTGTGGCAGTGCCACAATCGCATATGCGGTTGAATCGGCATTAAAGATTTGTGTTGTGGCTTTGCAATGGCGCCAACGAGGTGCCTTGTACCTCGGGTGTATGCGGTTCCCACTTTGTAATACTATTGTGTAGTTGTTGTTCTATTACAACTGTTGTTATTGCTGTTGTGGTGGTGGCGGTTGCAGCCCTTGTTGTTGTCGTTGTCGTTGTTGTTGGCGTTGCAGGTGCTGCATCGGTTGTGTTTGTTCAGCTGTGTGTCAATTAACTGCAGGGTCGACCTAATTGTGTTGACGCCATTCGTTTAATCAAAGTTTAACGCCTGCACTTTGCGGCCTAATTGAAAACGCAAATTTTGGACAGATTGCAACTGGTTAAGTTTTGATATTGCACTTTGAGTAGTGTCGCTTGTCTGTCACGTCTCTCGTTCGTCTCCCCCCTCTCCTCGTCATCTTAGATGTCATCTGCAGCTCATCTGAAGCTGCTTCTGATGGAGAAGCAGATGCAGATGTAGAAGCTGTTGCTGATGATAATGATGATGATGATGATGCTGTCCCTGACCCAGATTGCGTCCACTTTTTTGGGGGAGAGGAAGAGGGGGTAACAAGTTGAGAAAGTAGATTTTAATGAGATGCTTTGCAAATTTCGTGTTAGGGCGCAGCAATTTCCTTAAATTGCTAAAAGGAACTTCTGGAAAATGCTGCTCGTTTTAGCCTCATTAGCCTATTCATTGCCCAACGTCAATTAAATTGTTTAAACAATTTTCATTGAATGCATGTGTTTGTACTGCTCTTGTGGCACTGTCTAACGTATAAGTATTACTTGCAACACGAAAAGGCGCTGCCACCAAATTAATGAATATTTATGCGGGCACGTAAGTTCGTTATGTACTGGCAAGTGGCTGCACTGAGCGAAATTTGTGGTTAGTTCGATTATAAATTATTGAAATAATTGTTATGTTTTGAGAATGAAATGTTTTAAAGGACTTTTTTTAATGTAATCTAATTTTTAATGCACTTAATTGCAGTCGTATACTTAAATTTACTTTGAATTTTGTTCAGTGTATGCAAAGTTACTCGCAGCAGCGACCTCTTGACATCTCACTGACCTCGTAAACCCTTGATACGCCTCCTGTCACCCATCACACCAGCTGTCGAGAACATAAACTTTCGTTGTCGTTGACGCTGCTCCACTCCCCTCTCTACCCTACACCCTACACCCTCTCCCACGCCCAACCCCTTCCTCCATTCTTGTTGCAACCTCCCACGTTCTTTAGGTAGTCTGTGTGCGCCGGGCAACTTTGCATATGATTACACGAAATTTGCATCACATTATTTTGTGTCTGATGTTGGTCCTGGACATGAACATGGACCTGAACTTCAACCAGGTTGTGCTCTCTGCGCTGTGCCTCATCCAAACTAACCCAACACCAGCTGAGAGTCGCAAACACGTGGCGCAGAATACAAATGACGCCTGCAATATTTATTACTCGAGACCATCGCAACCGGGCTTAAGTAGTGGCAACTGTTTGCCATGCAGATAAATTGTTTATTTCGATGGACGAACCCAGATGAAGATGGGCGATAGAGTTTGGCGATAGATATAGTGATGGAGCAGCAGTTGAAGCTAAGCCAGATGTTGATGCTGCTGGCAGCAAATCGCCACAATTGATTGACTTCACGTTGCTTCGACTGTTGCTCAAACTGTTTTATTGCCACGATCCCACGCAGTCAACGCATCGAAATGAATACTTCGATGAGCTGGAGAAATGCCTTTGATATGTTCGCTTTAAATTACGAGTATTCACTTTGCTCCTCAGCAGTTTATTATACGAGTACATCGTGCATCAATTGCCGCTGCCCCAGCTGTGAATTCAATTTTCTTTTCAACTACTACTATTTTAGCTTTAGTGTGGAGAAATATGTGAAAGCAACTTTGAAAAAGGGTGTAAATAACAATTGAATAAATAAATATTTATAAATGCGAATTAGATAAAAGCGAATGTTAGGTGGATACCTAAGAATATTAGATTTATATTTGGAAAGGGAATGAATTATCGATATCTGTCAATGCAAAAAAAATTTGACTTTCTAAAAGCTAGAATCAAAACCTTGAGTTTGAGAAATTTTCAAGATAGAAATATTTTTGAAACTGGAACTCTAGATTGAAAGTTTCCTCAACCAGAATTACTAGATAGCTAAATTCATATAACCAAAAAATACGGATTGAAGAATTCTTGACACAAAATTTCAGTCATGAATTCAGTATTTCCAAATAATCTTCCTATAAGATCCAAAACTCTGAAATTAAAATCTTTTGTTTTTGTTTTTTAAAGAAAGAATTGTCAATCTTGACAGAACAAATCTTGTAATATTGCCTTTCTCTCAAATTAGAAACTAATCTCTGTAGATGTCGCTGTGAATAGAAATTGATATCTAGTTACTTAGACAGTCGCATAGTTAAAAATAGATGCATCTACTATATAGACAAGCGTTCGCTTTCAAGGCCATATCGATGGTGACAATACTTAGATATGCTCTATGCTCAATTATACGCAACCAATCTCAGAAAGGATTTGCTTGGATGGCTTTAAGCCATAAGCCAAGTCATCGATCGGGGTGAAAAGACTTGAATCTGCGCTGTTAAAGATTTAAATAATGCAAGCGACGCTGCAGATGTGCATGTGTGTGTGTGTGTGTGTGAGACAAGGTGTTCAAATGCAAAGCGTGGCATGCACAATGCTCACATGCAGTGCGAGGGCAGCCAATTTCTGTGGCAGGAAAGGATATGGAAAACAGGAAGCGAAGCGTGGAGGGGTAAGCAAAAGGGGGGGTGAACACTTCAGACAGCAACGTATTCACAGAGGATGCCAAGCGTCACATTTTAATTCATGCAAGTGGCATGGATAGAGGAAGAAAACAGAGAAGAAGTTGGAGAGCAACACACGAAGGAGGGAAAGAGATGGTAAGAGAGGGAGAGAGAGAGTTCCCCTCCTCCGAAGCATTCCTTGCACTTGACGCGCCTGTGAAGGATGCGGAAGAGTACTCGGTGCGCCCACTTGGGACAGGATTTATTGCCGTTTTCGGCTTCAGCTCGAAATTGAAAAGCAAACAAGCCGCTAACAAGGTGAAGCTTTCCCAGCTTGCGTCATTTTTTGTTGCTGTTTTTCTTATTGTTGCTGTTGTTGTTGTTGTTGTTGTTGCTGTTGCTGCTACCTCGTCGCGAGCCACTTCAATCTAAATTTGAAGTTCGATGCGACTCGGTTCGATTTGTGCTTCTATTCGATACGATACGATGCGATTCGATTTTTGCTACGTGCTCGATAATCCTTGTTGTAGTCCTTTCGCACTCACACACTCCCAATCGCTTAGTGAAAGCAAAAGCCAAAGGACACACACACAAACACTCACACACACTAGCAGCAAGTCCTTGTGCTTATCGCAACATTTTTGATTTCTCACGTATACTTATGGCTTTCTATGCGCACTTGTGTGTTTGTGTGTGTGTCGTTTGTACCATATATTTGTATTTGTGTTTGAGTACTCGCACTCTTCTCCTGCTCGCTGTCGTATTTTGTATTTGCAGCGAACACCATTAAATATCCAAGTGGCATGCAACATTTTTCTTGGTACACAAGGCGAAAACGCTGTGGCATGGACAGCATGTTGTCCATTCCAACTCCAGGCTTTAAGCTATCTCCTCACTTCGCTCACCTCACACTCTCCTCTCCTGTCGCTATTTATTTCTCTCCCAGGACTTGTTTTGGGGGGCAGCCGAAGACGAAGATATATATTTATTGGATTGAATTCAATCCACTTGGAATTTTCTTATTAATTTTCGTCGAACAATATTGCAAATGTTGTTTTTCGTTTCTCGTTTTTTGACAAAACAGACGACACCTTTTCAATGCCAATTCAACGAAAATTGTGTTAAAATGGCAAACAATAGTGAGTGAGAATTAAATAAAACGAGACAAGTGACGCTTCTAGTTTTATTATGAGATGAACATGTTAAGACTTGTCAGTTTGGTGAATGAATGTAGTTGATTGCAACTGCTGTGTTGACTGTTATCTCTTGGCCATTTCAACAACAGCAACAGCAGCAGTACTTCTGACCTGGTTCGACATTTGGTAGAACAGAGCAAATGAAATAAATGGAAGCGAAAGGAAAGCAAAGCAAAGTAATAGTGAAAGCACAGAGAAAGGAAGAAAATCAGTTGCAAAAGATACAAAAACTGTGGTTGTTGTTGTTCCTGTTGTTGTTGTTGTTGTTGGTGGGCCAACAACATAGTAGTATATAATCTTCAATTGCCATGCACTTATGCATTTTACAAGCAAAAGGGTTTCAAGGTTCTACAGCAAAGCGTAGAAGTAGAAGTTTTTATCCTTTCACTACAGCAGCATAACTCTCTGAGCACAGCAAAAGTGCAGCAAAAGTTTTTATTTATGAATGTGTTTTTGCACGGCGATAAAAACAAGTTACGCAAAAAGCACGTTCCCAACATTTAAGCAGAATTTCTGTGTTTTCTTTTATTTTTTTTTTTTTGTGTTTTCTGTTTTTTTGATAGCACCCATTTCAGAGATTCATTGTATTCACACTCGTATTCGAGCGTGAAAGTTGCGTGAATGCATTAACTGGTTAAACACGAATAATGCGGTTCTGTTCTTGGTTCAGCAATCAAATGGACGAAACCCTTTTGTTTGCTATTTTCTGCCAAATTAGGGGCAATAAAACAGTCTTAAATTTATGGCACAATCATTGGATTATTCAGTTATCAAAATGGTCTACTCTCTACCTCTACGTGCGAAATGGAAGTGTTTGGCTGTGAAAGACACCCACACACATACACACACACACACCCACATACAACATATAATAGTATAGTAAAATACACACACCACGAATTTGGCAAAACAAAGGAACAAATAAATTGGCAGAGACCAAGTTTGCTCCTATTAAAACATAACAAACGCAAAAGTTACACAAAAGGAAACTTTTCTTTCTATTTGCAAGTTGTAAGCGCCCACTCGGGCCTCAACTGCAAATCGGGTATGCACGACTAACAGAAATTTGGCTTAAATCTAAAAGAGGTAAAATAATAAACAGCAACGTTTGCAGTGACTACTTTTAATTTCTCAATTTTAATTTTATACTTTAATCAATTAGTTTTAAGTCGAGCACTTCTCGCCTGCTTCTTCATTAAGGGGTATTGCTTGTTTCTAGCGCCTGCGGCCTTTGTCGGCTCTGTTATTTTAGAAAAGAAACTTGGGGCTCCCTTGTCTTGGCTTCTGTTCTATTCGGTTTGGTTCGCTTTCAGTTTTTGGTCTGAGCACAGGAGTAAGGTAACGCTAATGCCATGTGATGTTCTTGGCTACCAGCAGCTGACTGGTTGTTAGCTTAGCCTGGCTAACAATTGTGGGCGACCAGCGAACCGGAAGTTTGCTTCGACATACATAAGTTTAAATGATTTGCGCATACAACACACAAAAAACCAAAAACCCAAAAAAATAAAAAAGGTTCAAAGACGAAGTCAGCGTCCAATTCATTATAATGACATCAGCGCTTGGCCCTTTTTCTGCCAACATAATTGAGATTTAATGGGTAGCTAGACGAGTTTTTCGAAAATTTCCCTAACCACTTTTCATCCATCTTGTGTGCATTTTCATCTCATCTGTGTTCCGTACGGGCTCATTGGCCATTTTGTGCGCAGTTTACGAGAGCGATGAAAAAGTGAATGAATTTAACTAGTCGAATCCGATTACGAGCATTCTCTGTAAGCACCCGCAGCTATGTTTCTTTTGCAACCGCCTCCCCCCATCACTCTCCTTCTCTCTGGATCCGCCTCTAATTCAGTCAGTCTCTATCTTTTTGTGTGTCCCCACAAAAGGCGGCCCAAGGAAATGGCAATGGAAATGGGAATGGGAATGAGAATGCGAATACGAATGGCGAATGGCAAAAAGCGCTGGCGGAAAATTGAAATTGCACACGAAGCGCGAAACGTTGCTAAACAAAAGCGAGACTGCTGGCAAATTTAGGAATCATTTGCTATCCCCAGGATAAAAGCACACACACAAAAAAAAAACAAAAAAAAACAGGCGAACAACAGCAGCAACAACACCGTTGAACAACAGCAACGTGAACAACACGAACGAACATGCAGGCCCATTGTGCAATTGGCGGTTGCCCATTTTGTGGGCAATAGCAGCGATGCAATCTAAAACTGGAACTGAAAGCCAGCACTATAAAGCAGCAATTGCAAAATTGAGTTGGAGTTGGAGATGGAGATGGCGTTGCAGCTGCAACTGGACAATAACCTGAGGCTGGCGTCCAGGCAAAGAGACATTTGTGTAATTATCTTTGTGCAGCAGTTACCAATTGTTGCAGAGACGTTAATAGAAACCAATATTAATGGCAAGTGCAGCTTGTAAATTTCCATTTAAATACAAACTGGTAAATAAGCTGCAGTCGATTGTGCTCGGCTGTGAGATACCTCATAATAAAGGCAAATGAGAGTAGTATTATCCTTAAAATATATCAACTTTAAATACCTAAAAAATACTGAATTATACCAAAAACTTTATACTGCTGCATTCAGTATATATAAATGGTGTTCAAACTAGTAAGAATGCTACAATTGATTCTCTGAAATACCCGAAATCTGATATTAATAAATAAAACAAATACGTTATCATTAAAATATACCGAATTTATGTATCGAAAAAATACTGCAAAATACTGAAATTTATATTTAATATATCGATATACTTCTACATTCTTAATATACCATAGAGTGCAGAATATATCAGGTTGAATTTATCAATATATACATACATATCGAAATATAATGTAATTTACATTTGACTTTACGATATACTACTACATTCAGAATATACCATATAGAACAAAATATATCAGATTGTCAACTAAATTAACTCAAAAAATGACATATTATCATTAAAATATACGAAGCATAAAAAGATATTTCATGAATAACTTTTAAGATTTATACCTAATCTTAAAGCTATATTTTGATGTCGGAGATGCCTGCTTCTGTCTGTTACATACATTCCTTTTATACTATCCTTCTATGTGTAATGAATATAAAAACCAAATATTCTACAAGAAATTGACGTTAATTACCATTGACCACTGCAACAATTTAAGTGTATAAAGAGGAGAAGCAAAAAGAGATTGGCAATCAAATAGCACAAAAGAGAGACGAGTAGGTAAGCTTCTGTTAGAGATTAATTCGTTTTGTGGCACCTGAAGTCACACAATCGCATATATTAGCATTGAAAAACAAAGAGAGAGAATGAGCGAGACAGATAGACAGAGATAGAGAGAAATGTGAGAGCATTCAAATGAATCACCAGGCACTTGAAGTCAACGCCAGAAAATTGTAGTTGAACAAAATGGAATACTTATACTCGTCAGTAAAAACAATTTATTTGAAATGTTGAAATGCTGAATGGGAATCCCCAAAAATGTAGCAGCCCACATGTAAAACAGGCTTTAATATAGAGTTCTAAGAAATTGTAAAATAATAATAATCATAATAAATTATAAATTTGGGGAATGAGTATTTTGCATGGCCTCAATTTCGATGTTGTCGGATATAAATATTTGCTGCGATGTAAATAAATATTTGCATATGTGTAATTAGGATGCAAAGAGCAGCTTAATCCTTAGCCAGAAAGTCGCGTAAATATTGCAAAACAATAAGCTAAACAGATCCGCATGAAAGTCATGCGTACAGCTGTTGACTGTCGCTGGAGAGGCGGAAGCAGAATCAGTGGGTGGCAAATAAAAACATTTAATTAAAATTTACCAGCTACATACATGAATAATTAAAATTTAATTTTCAGCAATATATATTACTCACACAAGCGCAAAGAGACATGCGAGAGACTGACTCTATTGCAAAGCCAGGCCAACCCTCATACGCCCCGTTGTACCGCCTTTTACCTTGTCGTACGCCAACTTGTCACCTAAAATTTCAGATGACGGGGCGCCCACAGAGGCCCAGGGCAAATGTAAAGGTAACATTCAGAGAGAGAGAGAGAGAGAGAGCACAGCAAAGCAAAAAAAAAAAAAAAAACGCAGAAATAAAGCATTCTGTTTCCATTCAACGCCGCCGCAGGGTCTCATCCCCATCCTCATCCTTCTCTTTCCCTTCGACATCCCTTTCTGCTGCTGCTGTTGCAACTTCTGTTCAGTTTGAGAATTTGTTGTAATAATTGTTGTTTAGCTTCATTAAAAAAAGTCACAAATTCGTTTACTGGAATTTCATATGAAATTCCTTTTGTGAAAGGCATCTCCACACACAACGGAGGATTCTTTTTTTATTTAGAAAAGGACATGAAAAATTTATGGCGTTTGCCACACAATAAAAAACCAAAAATAACAGAAGAGAAAACAGCTCACAAAGTATAAGCACGAGTTCATAATGCCACTGGAGGGTGGGAAATATATTTGGACTTGTGGTCATAAAGTATTGAATTCCAACAGACCTCAAACTCAAATGAACAATAATTTCTCTCTGCTGTAATATTAAAATAGCACAAATGTCAAAAATAGAAAGACCTGTAAGAACAAACCAAAATAGATGAGGAATAAAGTACATTTAAATTGCAAAAAAATTGGATTTATAAAAAGTAAATCAATGTTAATAAAGAAAATCAATGTATATGCAAATATGATTGCTTAAAGACAAGTTGAATTTTTAACTAAACCTTATCTAATTTTCATGACGAGCAATTACAATAAAGTAAACTTTAAATTTGCTGTAAAATTTGTGCGAGATCTTTAAAATAGCACAAATGTCCAAAATGGAAAGAGATAAAGCATAAGAGCAAACGAAAGTATACTCATATGGAGAATAAAATATTCAAATATGCAGGAAAATGTGATATATTTAAAGTAGAGTTTAATTAAAGAAAATCCAACTGTTCTTGATTAACTAATAAATTCTTCAAACAACATAAACAAATAACAAGCTGAAATATAATCTAAACCCATCTGTAATTTTTATAACATTTAATTATAATAATAGCAAGCGCGAATATTGTGGTAATAACTTAAATTTGATGCTGTGGTCAAAGTTGAACAAGTACTATAAAAAGCACACATTCCAAAAACTTTAATATAAGTATGTATGTTAAGAACAGACATAAATAAATGGAGAATAAGTAGACTTGAATTAAAGATAATCTAAGAAAAATTCAATATGATTTGATGTATTTAGTAATAATTTCTTAAAACAATAATTACAATCAACAAGTTGCATTATTACCTAAACATTATTCTAATTTTCATGGCGATTAATTATGATAATGGAAGGTCGATAAGCAGTGGCAATAAGGTTAAATTTGATGCTGCTGTAAAAGTTTGGGAGAGAACTTTTTGTTTTAAAGCGAGCTTCTGCATGGTGTGCAAACGTTTAATAAATATGCAAATGAGACACGAGGGAAATAAATAATTTAATTGATTTCATTAAAGGCGAAGCATCTGTCGATGACATCATCTACATACATACGTAACATATATATAGATGCATATACTTATACCCATCCATAATCATATCGATTGCCATCGAGTGGCGTCTCCGGCTCGTAATTTGAGTTTTGCTGGAAATTGTCGCCGAGTGTCACTACATCTCATCGCTTCCTGCCTTCAGGCTGCTGTGACAGCTGTCTGGGTCGGACTCGAAGCAGTCTGGGACTGCGACTGCGATTGAGACCGGGAGACTGCCGTCGAAGTCTGGGCATGAGTCCTGCCAAGCGGGCTAACGAGATAAATTTCAGTTTGATGGCAAGTCACAGACGCAACTGCAAATAGCTTGAATGTAGCGTCAGGTAATAAGATGGAGCTCTAGGGGAAGGAGCACACAGCACCCAAAAGAAAAAGCACAAAAGTGACGCCAATTTTAGCATCAATTTATGAACGCAATTTGAAATTATGGCCCAAGTGTGCCAGCAGCTGTCGACATGAATTATAAAGCCATCAAATCGCCTAAACAGTGTCCTTTTTAATTTTTCGGCTGCCTCATTCTCTCTCTTGCTCTCTGCGTCTCCTCACGTAATTGTGCCATCTTGTAATCACAATAAGCATTAAGTTCCCTTTTTGTTCCAAGCACAAACAAAAGCTATCACAAGATGCTTCTCCTGCTGCTCGCTGCTCTCCATTTCAATTACAAATTTAACATTCAAATATTTACGAGTACTCGAATGTTAAGCGTGGCAGCTTTGTTGGCCAATTTCGTTCGAGAAATGCGATGCGCTGTGCAACGGGGCGTATGAGTTTTCTGAGTCTTCTTCTCGGTGCCCGCATTGCGCGATGACTCGAAACGCAAAACATACACCACCAGCAGTCATACACATGTCACTCGATCTGTCTCGGTTGTCCTAGACCATATAGTATCCTGGCATGGCTTTGATGACTTCTATTTCCACTCCGCATGTTTGCTGATATGCCAAAAAACAGAGTGGAAGCAACAGTCGACTGTTCGACTGCTCGACTGTCATATGTCTGCTCAAAGGCAGGATTAGAAATCAGCGTTTTTTAATTCGTCATGCATAACGAGCACAGACAGAGACAGCAATCGCCAGAGGGAAAGAGAAGGAGAGAGAGAGAGAGAGACAGAGGAAGACTCCTTTGGGGTCCTGGCGCCAGCAACTTCGACGAAAATAGAGTTGACTACATAGCATTACAACCACAAATGCGGTTGGGGAAAGTCTGCGAAATATATTCTTGTTAATGGCTCTGATTTGAAATTCCAGTCACATTTCAATTGTAATCACTTTTAAGATTTTTCTTGTATTTAATTCTAAATAATGATACAAGTTGCATTATTTTGTATCCCTTTTTTGTTAAGATTTGTAACTCTCAAGCAAGCGGTTAGTATATTGAGAGTAATAACGTTTATTACTGTTGCGTTGCTTGAACTTTTCTCCTGCAAAGTCCACATAAAAAACGTGACCAAAGAGTGCGCATGCATTAATTTCCCGCTTCCCTCATCCGTTCCATTTACTGTCTCAAAGCATCAATGTGTTCCCATTCCACACAGAGAGATATCCAAAGCACACACATATCCCTGCATTGATGTCAATTGTCGGAGGTGACATAAAAAGTGCGAACAACATTTTAAAACTCAAACAAAAGGAGAGGCATAGACGAAAAAAAAAAACGAATGAGAAAAAATGCGGCAAATCAAACAATGAAATTTGCAATGCTCTTTGTCATTGATTCCGGCGCAGCTTCGCTTCGTTGTGGAAGTCGCGTAACGAGGTCAAATGGAAATCGCCGCATTGGCATTAACTTTTGACACCATGATGATCATCACCATCATCATCATCATCATCATCATCCTGGAGGATGCTGCTCCTGCTGCTACCACACGATTAAGCAGTCAGCCATAGAAATATCACGCAACTAAACGAACAAAGAACCTTTCCCTTTCCGGCCGCGGGTGGAGATTCGATTGGTTTTAGCCAGTTGGCACCTCATTGCCATTTTGCCAGCTGTGACTGTTACTTGCCAGTTCAGCTCAGCTCTAGGTGGAAATAGCGTAGAAGGGAAAGGGCAGGGAAAGAGCAGATACTCGAGCACGTCGGCTATGAAAAATCAACTTTTCCTCTTCCTCAACTGTGCTCTCTGCTGAATTTTTCGTTAAATGCGCGAGCATTGAGCACTTGACGTTTGCTTTTGTGTGTTTTCCTTTTTTTCTTCGCTTTCCCCCATTTACAGCGGTAGCTTTTCTTTTATTTGTGCTTCGTGTACTTCCCTTTTTGCCAAATGAGTTCAATTGCATTACAAAGTCACTTCAATTGAGCGATCAGCAGTTACACTTAACAGTACAACCTGAACTGGACTCGAACTTGGACTCCGACTCGGACTCGAACTTGGACTGCGACTACGACTACGACTGCGACTCCAAAGTGTCCGTTTAAGAATAACAGTTAAGTGAGTGTCAGCCATGGTTGTTGTTTGGCTGTGTTGGCAAAAAGCTCTCAGTGCCAAAGTGCAAAGTTTTTCCAGTGTCAATTGTGGTTAATTGTTGTTTTAAAATTTGACATTTTCCACAATGAACAGCACTCAAGTGTACTTTGGTTGACTATTTAGCAGTTTAAACTGACGAAAAATGTAATTTAAGCTATAATGAAATTCTGTTGATTGAGCTTTCAGTTTAGGCGTTTCATTACCAAAGTGTGTGCATCAAGCTTTGGCCAACACCAACTAAACATAGTCGATCAATAGGACTTTGTTATTTTGTCTGATATTCTCTTTGTGTTGAACAAGAGAGAACAACAGGTAATCAATTCTCTCATTGGTTATGGCTGAGTTTCATGTGCAATCAGCCTGCCACACAAAGCGAAAGCTGATTAAATTTTCTTTATGCAACTCTGAACATTGGGCATGATTAAAACTTAAATGTCAGAGACTAGAATGCACAATAAGCTGCCCATAAACTATGGCCAGTTGCACACACACACATTGAGATACAAACACATATCTAAACCGTTTATTTGCATAAACTGGGCATAGATAAAATTTGAGTTATGGTAACAAAGTAACAAGCTGCTCACTCTATGGAAGGGATGTGGCAGCAGGCAATAGAAAAGTTTCAACAATTGAATACAATTTGAAACAATTGAAAAACTTGATTGAAGAGTGCATCAATTAAGGCCATATTTGCTGACCTGCATATTTTACTACTATTTATGTTATACGCTCTTATGCCGAATAAGCAAATACTCTACTGTATAGGAAAAAGGGCAACTACAAAATGTGATGTACAAATAAATGCTAGGATGCCTTGATTACTTCCGCTTAAATTGCGAGGCAGTAAAATTAAAATTTACATATGCAGTGCAAGTGTGACGCCCACTCATCGATTGAATGTCCATGGGAATAACCGACCACAAGTGTGAAAATCCTTGAATTATTGAACAGCAAAGGAAAGCATGCCGTCATTATAGTTGCACCTTGCTCTTGCGTTTGCTCTTTGTTCCCTGCTCTGAGGCTGACTGTGACTGTGACTATGACTCGCAGCCAGATAACCGCAATTACATATGCACATTCATGCGAATGTGAATGCCACTTGCTGCTGTGGATGTTGCTGCCACAGTCATTGCTGCATGTGAATGCATTTCATACTCAAACTCACACTCACACTCACACTCGGACTCGCACTTGCATTCATACTCAAACTCGTGGTTTGTGGGCACCGCCTGTGGGCTCGGCTGCGTTTTTTGAGCACATCCACTCCCACTTTCCCACTCTCACTCTCTGAGTGCCACTTGAGTTTGCCACAATTTTAATTGACATCCACATTTTGGCTTTGAATGCAAACGCCTGCCATGCGTCAATTGCGTCCTGTGGCGACATCTGAATTTGAAATCGCAACAGAAAAACAGCATTTGAATTCACATTAGAATTTTGCGCATTCGAGTTTCTGTTACTGTTTGTTTATGTGACATGAAATCCAAATTGATATTAAAATTTTCGAATGGCAATTTAGCAACTTCGGCACATTTGATAAATGGTTAATAGCTCATTGCTCAATCAGTTGCTGGTAGGCCGAGACTTAATGAGAAGTGCAATCGATATCATGATTGCAATTGCCCATTGTGATTACGTATGCAAGTGCACTCATATTAGCCAAGCTCAAGCTAAGTGCAGACAATGCATCACTAAGATCTAAGCGTTGCTAATGAACGATGTGCTTCAACTCTGTCTTTCCCTTTCTCTCTCTCTCTCTCTCTCTGAGTGTGTGGAAATATTGTTTTAACCTTTCAAGTCTTGGCAGCAAACGAATGCATATGTAAATGTGCGTGTGTACACACAAATAATTATATATATATTCGAGTTGAGTGGCATTCAATTTCAGACAGACTATCCAAACGATGCACCACTTGGCGTATGAGCGATTATTGTATACCAAGAAATTTATGCACAATAAGTATACAACATGTATTCACATATCCATGCACTCTGAACACAGCAATTGTATTGTGTATTGAATTATGTATTGTCCGCTATTAATTGCAGTAGTTATTTCAATTTAATAGTCTGTACGATGATTTCATCAATTACTCGTAATTAAATGCGAGCAGTAGTTGATAGATTCGAAACAATGCCTTGATTAAGCTTAAATTTATAAAATAAACTGAATTAAATTTTGTAGAGCAAACTACTAAAAGAATGTGTGCATAAATTAAAATAAACTACAATTTATAATTTTTAAAATAGTTTGATTAGACATGTAGACTATTTTAATTTTTCAATTTTAATTTTACTCTACAACAATGATAATTTGTGTGTTAGAATATAACAAATCAACAGGAAAATTGCAGTTTTATTTTTGATAACAAAATATACAAATTGCATATGCGATTCTTTGTTAATTGAATTTTCTGTTTAGAATGTGTCTCTAATGGACACTAAATGATAAATGGGAATTTGAAACTATAAATATTCATTATCTATAGCAGTAATATAAAATTGGTTGAAATATTGTGTCAATGATAACTAATCAATCAAGAACATAGACATAAAATATGTGAAATTATTCAATTAGTTTATGTAATTATTTGTTAATTTAAAATTAAATAGAAAATGGCTAATGTAAAAGGATAACCTTTATTAAATTTGTATTTTCTATGCTCCCAACAAAATCTTACTTATCAAACTGCTTTACTAATTTTAGATAAGTTAAAAATATACAAATGGTTAACGTAGTTACTCAGTCTAGTTTGCCAAAATAAAACTTGAATTTCATAAATAAGGAATATGAAGTTTCGCAAAGTCTTTGAACATTTTGTGTTCATAATTTAACTTAAGTATTGAATCAAATTTATGCAATCCCATAAACAAACATAAAAACACTTTAAATAAATGCGAAAGAACACATTTCAATAAACCGAAAGTCAGAAACAAAACTCCAACAATAAAACTACAGTATTATATACTATAGAATACAAAATTACAGAACAGAACAGTAAGCTGGCACTCGTGTATAAAGTGTTTTAATTGTTAATACTTTTAAGCAATGCTTGGCATTAAAAGGGCAATCGCTGCAAATAGGTTCAGTGTTGGTTTTTCTTCACAATTTCGTCTTGTTTGTTTGCATTTACGCCGTATTTTCCATTCACGTCGAATAAAAGCTGAAAAAATATATATGGCTGTAAAGCCTCTGCTCTGTTCTGTTCTTTTTTGTTATTTTTGTTGGTTTTTTTTCGTGTGCGGCAACCCGAAAAGCTCGAGAAAAAATGCATGTAAACACTATCAAAGCAAATGAATGCTGAAAAATAAGGTCAAAACATAATTCGAGACACCGAAGTGCATATACCTTACACATTCTGCTGGCAATTGCAAAAACTAGCTAATGATTGACGAAAGGATTGAGTTGAGCCCAAGTTGAGTGAGCTCTCAGCAGAGTTGGCCAAGTTTTTCTCGAGCTAGCTAACTTGGCTGTTGAGTCAAGTTGAGCAGCTGAAGTGCTTTGGACAGGGCAAAAGCGAAGGAGCAAAACAATCATAAAGCGAAACAATCACAATAAATGCTGAAATCCTTTACACTGCAGGTTGGCAGCAGGATGGAATGGAGTGGTATGGAATGGTATGGAATGGCATAGAATGGAATGGCTTTTGCGGTCCTGTGGCCATTCCTTTCAGATAAAGGGTTAAAGTATTTAAAGCCGCATTTCGTATCCGCAGGAGGGCCAATTCCAGACCATTAGCTAATGAGAATTTCGTCGTCGTCACATTCGAAGTGCTTGCTTTTTATTATCGGAAAACGTTGATGTCCTTAGAAGCAGCATGCTGACAAAAGGATCTCACCTTTGTTTGGAATTTAATTAATAAAGAAAAAATACGATGACAAAAAAAAAGAAACGTACGTCGCTTCATCTTGGTCCATTGAACAATCACATACGATGTCCGTGTCCACATCGATGTCGGCTATCAGAGAATGCATTTCAATTTAACTTGCTCCATAAACGTACCGCAGGCTCCGTCCCGCTTCCCGCTTCCTGTTTCCTCTCACACGCTTGCTTCGCTGCTCTTCTGACACTGGTGAGTTAATCAAGGCTTCGGTAATTTCGAAAAGAGTGTGAAGTGTTGGTCGAGACTCAATGGAGTGTGTTATATGCGCTGTACACACAGCTGGTCACCGACCACCAACTGCCCCCCCGCTTCAACCCCAACTCCACTCGTTCGCCACTTCATCAAACCCACAATGAATTGCGCACAAGCTTTTGGCTGTGTCGATGTGAACGTGGATGTCGATGCGGATGAGAATGTGTGAAAATGGAGCGATGAAGGCGAGGCGTGTCGGGATGAAAGCTGAGGAATCAATGCTGCTATACGGTGACTCAGTCTATGTTACATCTCCGAGTCCGAGTGCGAGTCCGAGTCCAAGTCCGATGCTCGCTTAAGTGTTTTACAATGCTCTCACAAAGCTCACATCATTCATGTCCAACGCAGGCCGTAATATTTGCCCAAGGCCGTAATAGCTCCATGCCGACCACGTACATCTCAATGAACTACGTTCATACATATGAATATATTCGCAATTTGTGTGTGTGTGTGTGTGTGTGTGTGTATGCGAGTGAGTGTGTGTCGATTCAGCTGACAGCTTGGCCAGTGGTCGGCCCTTCAATGCATATGAATCAAGTGGAGGTAATTGAAAATCAAAACCAGTAAAAATCCAAATGCTGCCTCAGCTGAGTCAAGACATCAGTAAACCAATTTTCAGCTTCTGACACATTCAAACTGGGTATTATGGCAGCTCAGCAGAGCTTGAAGCTTCAAGCATTATACTCATAATATGTTGTACTTTATAGATCAACTCTTAGTATAACAAGTAAAATACCGTATCTAATATGTCGTTGGAGTGTACGACTGGTAGATGCTCTTTTTTAATGTTAATGTACGAAAGCTTTCAAGTTATACAAAAAGCACAAATTTTAATTAGTTTGATTACTCTATTTTACTATATTGTAGCTTAAATAATGTACATATTTTTAAAGCAGTCAGTCACTCTTTAAAACTAAAGTTAACAGGGCACGTTATATTATCATCGTAATTTTATATTAACTATATATTAATCTACAACTATATATTTACGTCAACAACAATTAGTTGAAAATATCAGTATTCGTTATATTCACAACTAAAATTTAAACATTTATTTATAAGGTATATACAAGTAGATACTACACATACCAACACTTTATGCTGTCCAAAATATCGAAGTTATAATTTTGTCAAATGTAAGTGAATCGAAAAAAGTATGCAACATTCGGTTAGTTTAATCAGAGTCAGCAGAGTGAGTGCAACAGATGTCGTTGTAGCATTGCACAAGTTGCAATTGCAGTTACGCTGTTGGAAAAACATAAATGTTGACACACATGGCAAAGGCCAGACGCGACAAGAAGAATAAAAGCGCAAAAACTACGGGCGCAAGAATCGCGCAAGGTACACGGACAGATTGCGGAAGGATCGCGTAAGAATCGCGGAAGCATGGCGTGACAATCGTGAAAGGGTCACGCGACAATTACGGAAGGATTGCGCAACAATCGCAGAAGAATCACGCGACGTTCACGAAACAATCGCGGAAGAATCGCAGATGGATCGCGCAACAATAGCGCAACAATCACGCAAAGATCGTGGAAGAGTCGCGGAGTTGTAAATTTTCCTGTGTATTTATTCTTTTCAAATAACTCATTATTCCTGGTAATTCAAAGTGAATCGAAAAAAAGTATGCAATATTTCGTTACTCTAAGCAAACGCTAAATTAGTTGATCGTCCTTGAGGTCACTAGAGTGTGTGCAACAGCTTTCGTGGTAGCATTGCACTAGCTGTAGCAGAAGTAGTTGCAACAGCAGCAATTGCTGTTGGCTGCTGACTGTTGCTGGTGCAGGAAGTGTGGCAAGTGCGTTCAAGTGTCAAAACATAACTGGCGACACACATCCGAAACATGACAAAGCCCAGTTGCGACATGGAGACGGAATAAGTGTACCGCGCCTCTTTGCCCTTCGCCCTTCACCCTTCGCTCTTTCGGACTTTATAACCACCTAACCACTTTGCATGTGCACTGTGACACTTAACAGACAATTAAGTTGCTGACCCACACACGCACAAAGAGACTGTCAGCCAGAGGGGAATGAGAGACAGCGAGAGATGGCGGTGGGGAGGGGGAGGGGAAAACAATTCGTGAACAATTCACAACAATGCACTTGAACCACACCCATGGCAGGCACTGTTGGGGCGCTGGTATTTTTCATAATTAATCCAACAACTGCCGGTGGCATTTCCGAGAGTTTTTAGCCACTGCTTGGCGGTGGGTGTTGTTGTTGGTAAAGCATTTCGCCATTTCAAGACAATTTGCAAAATTGCAGGCTGCTGACGCTGCCGCTTGTCGTTTGCCGTTTGCTGTTTTCTGTTTGCTCTGTGTTTTCCACGTGCTTTTCCGTGTGTTTTCCATTCGCCGAGCTCAGTCGACAGCCCTTTTGGACCCTAAACAAAATGGAGGCCAAACTGCAATTGCTTTGCAGCAGCCAAGAGGGAGAAAAGGAGAAGAAGCAACTTCAGACGAAGCAGAGAAATCTCTGTCGAGAGAGAACGGGAATGAGAAAGAGAGAGGCAGTCAAAAAAGTGTGGAGCACTTTGACTGCGCCTTAGGGCGAGCTGCCTGCCTAATCCGCTTTGGTATGTCTGGGGCGCTTGATGTCAAATTTGCAGGCAACTCTCGGGTCGTTTTCAGTTACAGTTTTTAGTTGTTTCCCCTCCCCCACCTCATTTCGCTCTGCCCTTCTATGTTCATAAAGCTTTGCTCTCTGCCTCTCTGCCCAACGGCCATAAAAAGTTTTTGACGCGCGGCATGTTCAGGCAGCAAGTTTTCCATTGTACGAGTAGGAAACTTTAATCCCGCTTAAATTATAAATGGCACATTTGGCTTCTATCTCCAGCCCTAGCTCAGCCGCAGAGCATCGTTCCCCTCATCCACCGTCCCCTTCGTCTTCTATGTTGCGCCTATGTGTTGGGAGGAGATTGTCAAGCTTTGGCAACGCTCGAGTGGCTGACAACTTTATGTGTGTTGTCGCAAGCTTGCCACAGTGGCAAACACAAAACACTTTGTAGCCTTTATTTCGTGAGCTGTGCGAAGCGAGCCGCAAGAAATGCACTGCACTAAACAAAACTTTACGACTATGTGCGGCTACTGCAGAACTGCAATATTACTAGGGATAGTACTTTACTATCTTTTACTACTAAGTATCTTTTACTCTACTACTCTACTAACTCTGTTACTCTACTAAGTCTACGACTTAGTCTCCTCTTGACTTCTGGGAGCTGCAAACTGCGTCGAACTCACTGACTTTACAGCTGGCATAAATTTGTTATTCCCTCTCACTGTCTATCTGTCAACCACTCTCTTTCACTCTGAGTCTCTTTCTCTGGGGTATTTCCACATAGAGTTCTCGTATGATGAATTATGATGCTCTGTCTCTGCTCCCTTCCCAATGCAGTGTCCTCGCCTGCTGCAGGAAATCAATTAAAACTTTGCTCTTGTCCCTGGCAATTCAGCTAGGAGTATGACAACTTAGCAACCTGGATGTTCGCCATCCATTTTTTTTTTTAATTTTTTGCCGGGCGGGGACAACACTTCAACATGCCATTCAACGGCATGTCTGACATGATGCGACACTGACAGTTAAAGCTAATTAAACATTTTGTGAAGCACAATTAATGACACACGCTTCCCTCTATCCACCCATGTGTTTTTTATACTGCTGACATGACTAACATCTAGGATTACATTAACATTTGATTTACATAAAATTCAAGCATTCGCTGTGCTCTCTCAACAATGTCAACAGTGTGTGTTACTTCAAACTTCAAAGCAGATACTTCAATCATCGCTGCAAAACGGGGTCAAACCACAAATGAATCAGTTTACTTTTTAATAATTCAGCGCTCTAAATTTTCATTTACTTTTTTTCATTTTTAAAACAAAAAACTTTATATTAAATTATTATAAATTTGTTTGCATTTTAGATATTTTAAATGTCCAGAAATGTATTTCTTTAATGCCACCTCATATAGATTAATTAAATTAACTAAAAGTTCTTTAAATATTTATTTTATTCAATAAAGCAACGAATCACAAAACTTATCAACTATTTTGTAGCATTAAGAGTAATGGCATAATAAATAATTCCAGCAGCAAGGTCACGAAATATTACAATTTATGTCATAGAATTGCACACATGCTTTTATTTATTTTCAATTTATATGCTAACCGCAGGCCAATTCAATGGAATTATGCCGCTTGCTGTGGCGCATCCTAAACTAATGCTGGAGTGTGAATAGTTCATTTGTTTTTTAATGAAATTATAGTATAAACAAGACTGCTAGATTGCACTCAAATTTAATATAAATTTTACCATATACAGAGAGAAAAAATCTAAGTTAAAATAAAATTGATTTAAGATTTTTGCGATCTTAAAAAGAACAATTATGAAATAAGATTTTTAGATTAACACAATATTAAATCAATATTTTTATGCTAAATTTGCATTTTAAGATTAAAACAAGTAAGAAAGCTACAGTCGAGTGTACTCGACTGTGATGCGGTATTACTCTCAAAATTTACCGAATATACTGCAAATATACTAAAAATACTAAGAATATACCAAATTGCATGTTTGGTATATCGATATAGTACCGCATTCAAAATATACCATAGATGGCACAATATATCAGATTGTCAGCCAAAGCAACTCAAACCCCTAGTAAGTAGGCGTTTTTGCCCATACAAAAGTATTTCTTTAACAACTTTCACAATTTTTATCTGATCGCAACCAAATTTTCAGGAATAACTATAACTACTATAGTAATTATTGTATATACCAAAATTCGCAGCTTTAGCTTTAAAACAAGTAAGAAAGCTACAGTCGAGTGTACTCGACTGTGAGATACCCGCTACCCATTTTGAATAAAAGAAACATATTTCGCGGTATTTTCTCAAAATATACCGAATATACTGCAAAATACTAAAAATATACCATATGGTATATTTGGTATATCGACATAGTACCGCATTCAAAATATACCATAGACGGCACAACATACCAGATTGTCAGCCAAAGCAACTCAGACCCCTAGTAAGTAGGCGTCTTTGCCCATAGAAAAGTATTTCTTTAATAACTTCGACAATTTTTATCTGATCGCAACCAAATTTTCAGGAATCATAACTACTATAGTAAATATTGCATATACCAAAATTCGCAACTCTTGCTTTAAAATTACGCTTGTTATTCGATTTTTTGATTTGCGGGGGCGGAAGTGGGCGTGGCAAAAAATTGAAACAAACTTGATCTGCGTGCAAACATAACAAATGCTGTCGAAAAAAAATTATAGCTCTATCTCTTATAGTCTCTGAGATCCAGTGTTTCATACGGACAGACGGACATGGCTAGATCGTCTCGGCTGTTGACGCTGATCAAGAATATATTATATACACTTTATAGGGTCGGAGATGCCTCCTTCTACCTGTTACATACATTTCCTGTCGGCACAAAGTTATAATACCCTTCTACCCTATGGGTAGCGGGTATAAAGAATAAAATGTAATCTACTTTTTTATTTGATTTATGTTAAACAATCTAAATTTAAGATTGTTTGATATTTATTTATTTATTTATTTTCTTGGCTTTAGATTTTTTCATTTTAGAAACAAGATTATAATATTGAATTTAAAGTTAGGTCAATCTAAAATTTTTGTAAATTTTTTATGATGATTTAAGAATAAACCTTCTTGGTTGAATTTTACAAGATTGATTCAAGATTGTATTCTTCATTTTAGCTCGTTTTTTTTCTGTGTAGTTGAGTTCAGACTAACTTTAAAAAATATTCAAAGTTCCCTGCTATGCAACTCGAGTATGCGAGTATTAACATAAAAAATATATGTGATCTGCCGAGTTTTTAGGCCCCCTTTTAGATAAAATATATAACAACACTTTCGGGTGTAATAATACGCCTTGGGCGCGAGTTTATTACATTTTTTTTGCTTGACCAAATTAGGCTGTTGGCATTTAGTTTAGTTGTGTAACGTTATTTAATATACGTTATTTTTTTTCTATTTCTTGACTTTGGCCTCGTAAAACAATTTGAGCAGAATGAAGAGGAGAGGAGAAACATTGGAGCCCATGGCCAAAATTTTAATTAGAGTACACCACGCAAACATGGCAAGGGTTGTGGACTGGTCGTCACGCTGCGTCCACAGTGGCAACAACAGCATCATCGTAGCATCAGCATCAACGCCGAGAAAACGATACTTTACGGTCTCCATTTCAGCACACAATGTTTATGTTTGTTTGTCATACATAGGAGAGTCCCAGGCGCATTGAACGGTATCCAAATAGGGCCCCTAGCGTATTGTGCTCGGTGCTGGAAGTGGAAGTGGATGCTGTGCTGTGAACGATGTGCTCGAGTATGTAAACCATGGTCATAGAGTTGAGTTGAGTTGAGTCGAGAAGAGTTGAGTTGAGTTGAGTCGAGCATTCGCCAAAAAGGATAACGACATACTCTACTTGAAACCGACGCGTCGTGTGTTGGCCACAATCAGCCCACAAAAGCTGCTGTTGTTCTACCTTTTTATTTCCCTGAAATACCTCTGATAACTTGAATGCAAATTTATTCTGCCAATGGCTCACAACAGATCGATGCAATGTGGCCAAAATTAAATTACAACAACAACTAGAACAATGTTCCCGCAGTGTTTTCCTCTTTTTTCAATTGCAGCAATGCACTCGATATCGTATGTTAACCATATAAACTGTAATATATGCGTTTTGATTTGCATATTGATGCAGTGCTGTAAGTGCTAGTAAACAAATGTAATCAAGGTTGTTGATTCCCGTTGGAAGTATATAGAAAGAAAAGTGAATTTCAGTTAATTTTTTTGTTGGACATATGAAATGTTTACACTTTGTTATCACAACACTTTTGAGAATTCTCGTACTGAATAAATCAATACAAAAGTGAACAGAAATCAAATAAATACACGACTTGAATAAACAAATACGAAAGTAAATATAAATTCAATTAAAAATTTATATGAATATCGATGCAGTCCTGTAAGTTTTAGTATTCTAAAATGTAATTCTAATCAAGGTGTTGAGGGAATTCTAATTATCGATATCGTATAATAAACATATAAGCTGTATAACATAAGATTTGATTTGATTATTCATTTCGTGTTTCAAGCGCAAGGAAGCAATTGTAATCTCGATAACAGCTTTCCTTTAGAGGTGTCTATAAAATATTGATATCGTACATTAACCATATAAAATAAGTAATTCATGTCGTTAAGTTTCTCCATTTGACGAGTCCAGATCCATCACTTAAAAAAAAATCTATGTAAACATAATTACAAGCTGAAATGTATACATTTGCATGTCGATTTCGTGGCTTGTAAATAATTCTAATCAAAGTTGTTGAGTTGCCTTAGAGGTATGTATCTGCAAAGATAGACAATTTTTTTTAAAGAACTAAAGTATAGACTTACTTAATACTTAATTAACGTACCTCATTTTGAAAAAGTCGGATTCTTCACTTTAATAAAGAAATATGAAAATTTCGATTTCGTATTTAAGTAAACAACATTTGAGATCCTTTAGAGGAGCTTCGAAGTCAGCTGAACTTAATCTAATGTGTTATATTTAACCTTATGAAATATTTAAACTTCCTTGTTAAACTAATAATTCTGTTTATAATTATACAATTATGCTTATGCTGTTATTTACCCTTTTATTTACATTTATTTATGTATTAAGTGCTAAATTTAATTGTACTATAAAGAGAGTACTGACTGCTAAGGTCTTTGTCTCATTTAAATCAATGTATATTCAAATTAATAATAAGTGTATGTGGCATACACATAGGGTTTTAACTTAGTATATTAATTTCGTGTATTAAGTGTCAGTTATCAATTGTAAACAAGCTTGTTGCGTTGCTTTGGAAATATTATATATATATATCATTATATCATCAAGGATAAGGGAACTGCAGCTAAAGTATTTTGACGACCCCCCCGTATGTAGTTGATTACACTTTGCCCTCCGTTTTCGTCTCCAATTTCAGACATTTGCACAGGAATTAACGATAATCGTCATTTAACTTTCAAGCACGAAAAGTTTTGCCATTTTACAGCACTAGCAGCATTAGCACAAGTTGCGTCAGGGAATCACTTTTCGTAACGTCTCAAATTATAGTGCTAATTATTGTGTGCGTTTATTTCTTACGAGGTGACAACTCTGACCAACTGGGGGGTTAAGTGAATACCGTTACGTTTCCGCTTAAACCCCTTAAGCCATTTAATCCGTGGCTCATATTCAGCTTGATTATTATTGTTGGTATTATTAGTGCTATCTCGGTTGACTTCTTGTCGAGTTGAAAGTGGATTTTTAAGCATAACGGAAACTGTGCGTAACTGTTCCCAGTATAATAGCAAGAGATTCCTGCGATGAAATGCGCAGACTCGTCGTCAGCATCCACAACCTCAGATAGGTTTTTGTTTTGGGCCATGCAAGACTTCAGATTCAGTTGCGCGCTGGTCTCTTGACGGAACGGTTCACCAAACGGTAAAACGGTCGTGAAAATCATCAGATGAGATGTGCTCGGTAACTGGGAACGCTGTGGCGCTATTGTAGTTGCTATTGCATTCATTCAGTTCGGTTCGTAAGCGGTTCGGTTCGGTTCACTTCAGTTCTGTGTCGTGCTGTGCTGTTCTGTGCTGTTCAGGTGTTTGGCGCCAAGCTGCCCATTTCGACGCGTCGCAGAGACAAATTGTTTATCTTGTGTCAAGTGCTAGGAACACATTGCCGCACCCCTTTCCGCCCACCCGAGCTCTCTCTGGCTCTCGCTCTTCCACTCACTCTCTCGAGGGGAGCCTATGTCCTGGACCAGACTACTTTCTCGGGCTTAACTGCCAGGCAGTGAAAGTTGTCGCTGACAGTTGTCCTCTTCTTCTTCTTTTTGTTGTTGTTGTTGTTGTTGTGGGTGCCGTGTGGCGCCGTCTGCGGAGTACTTAGCCAAACAGTTGGGACACAGCAGTCGCTATTACTACAGCTGTTTGCTGTTGTTGTTGCTGTTGTTGTTATTGTCGTTGATGTCGTCGCGGCGCGCGCTTTGCTCTCGTGCGGTTCCCCAATCGGATGACATTATCTGAGGCCCGCGGGATATATCTGCAGTGTTGTCTTTGTTGTTGTTTTTTGTCAGACAGTCTTAAATTAAAAGCGAGCAAAGTCTTCGCACCTCGGGCACGCCCACAACGCCCAAGCAGGAGCAGAAACACAAGCAGAAGCAGAAGCAGAAGTCAAGCCAAACCAAAAACGAACCCACTCCAACGACAACCAACAACAACAATCGACTCACCACCCCCAACCCAACCCCACAGCCCTTGGGGGACCATGCATCTTTAATCAGCCCTGATGAATTTGGTGGATGTGCAAATGTTTGCAGCGAATGAATAAAGCATTAAATAAGCACTTCCAGGCATTTGTCAACGCGACGCAACGCAACGGCAAAGTGAAAATTAAAGTGAGTCGCGCAAAAATTGAGATAAATGTTACACAATTAAAGCAGCATTTCAAGCGGATTACTTTAACTACGCCAACTTTTGCATATTTGAAATCAAACGCATAAATAATATTTAATCTGGTAAGTTACGCACACAAAACTTTTTGTAGTTGAATAAATTAACTATGGAAAATACCAAAGTCATTGCTTTGCAAAAGTAAATTCAATCGCATTTTTATCATGATAACAAAGCGAGTTTAGAAAGTTCTATTAATGGACATTATATAGAATAATATAACTGTTATTTTATGCATAAAGTTTTCCAGCCTTAATGGACAGGTTCAGCTTATATGTACATATCCCTTATTATTGCTAAGCTATTCCAGTTATTTTTGCCGTTGCCCTTCCAGATTAATTTGCCTTTTTTTAGTTATTTATGCGTATTATTAAGTAAGCAAGTATTTGCATCCTTTGGGATTCCGAAAAAGGAGCCCACGCCAATCCCCCCAGTGACCATTTCTCAAAAACAAAACTTGCATGTCTGAGAAGCCAGCTGCCAGCTGCCAACTGCTTCTGGCAATCCATTCTGTTCTGTCCCTGGCCTTTGGTTTGCTTATTGGCTTTGCCTTTAATAGTCGGCAATCGGGTATATTTACATTGCAGAACGAGTGTTGTCTCATTAGCCTAGATTTGCTTGTTGTACACTTTCATTTATATGCATTAAATATCCAGAAGTACATTGTTATTACACACACACACACACTTATACGCACACACTTTTCGACTTCAGGTCATCAATTTGAATTACAGATTAAATGAAATATACCGAACGAGACTGGAAGTGTAACAACTTAATTACTGCTGGGAAATCGCCTTAATTATTTACTTAACCACCGCAAAATGCAGATAGCCGACAGCCCATTGAATGTCCACATCCTCCTATATGCATATAATACACAGATATGTGTGCTATATATATATATACTATATATATACATATATGTAGGTGCTCACATAGCCACCTATTTGGACAGACTCCCCGTGGGCGCTGTAAACGAGAATGGATGTTTGTAATTGCTTCTGATTTATCTCAATCTCATTGCCGACAGCCGAGGGGAGGCAAACACAAACGGCAAAAGGAAGCTGAAGAGAGAGAGAGAAAGAGAGAGGGGAAGGGGAATGATGATGTGGGCGTGGGTGTGAAAGTGGCTTGCCATTTGTTTACTGATCTCAGCTGAGGCTTGACAAAAATAAAACTAATTTAGATAAATTATGAGCAAAAATGCTTATGCTTATTGATGTCCCCTAATTTGCCTCCTCAATTGCACCGAGTTTGGCAAACGTAAACTACACTTTAATTTGACTTAATAGAGGCTTTTAGCTTGAGAGCGAGATGCTCTAAAAATGCTTACAACTGAATTTGGCAGAATCATGAATAAATTCGCCCATATATATTCGTTTATAATGTATTCGGCTCAAAGGGGCCTTTTTTTGTGGCCAACACGGTGCAACCACATTTGCGGACAATAAAGGCAAAACTTTTGCTTTGTGTGTGGCCATTTCTATATGTATTGTGCATTACTTTATTATCAACACACACAACCACACACACATACACTTACATAAATGTAAGAGTATGTATGTGATTATGGGCAGAGGTCGGATTTCGATGCCCCAAAAAGGTTGAGAGGCCACTCAACTATTTTTGTGCTTCATTTGAGGCAGCTAACCGCAAAACTTTGCGACATTCTACAGCCTTAAAGTGGTTACACCTACTGCCAAATAAAAATAAAAAACAACAGCCAAGCACAGGCTTACAAGTTTCATTTTAAATACATTTAAATTTCTATTTATTCAACGATTTCATAAAAAAATCCATCATTCGTTTATTTGCAGATCCATCTCAGCAATTTTTGCAATTGGCACAAAAAGTGCTCGAAATATTTATTAACGAACTATTCTAAAGTTTCTTCGATGGAATAAAAAAAAAGAATTGGCATGTTTTCAATTTATTTTGCATTTCTCGCTTCGCATTGTGTTTTCCTTTTTGTGTTCTTGGCATTTCCCATTAAACACCCTATATTTATTGGAAATGAATAAAGAAAAGAGCAGTGTAGATATCAATTCATATCTATAGAATTTATTGTAAATATTGTTGTTGTTTTGTTTTTTCGGCTTTCCTTTCGATTTATTTAGTCAATCGAAATACCCAGATAAACAAATAATTATTTAATTATCCTTTATAGATTTTTTATTTTATTGTTTTAGAGAGTATCTGCATCTGCATAATCAACGCATTGAAAATCTTTGAACATTTTATAAGGGAAGTCCATTCTAACTTCAGAATTTATGGGAAATAAGTCTTTTATTATTTCTTCTTCCCTCTTGATTTATTTAGTCTCATAACTAAGTCAATCTTGTGTCCGATTTAATGATTATCAGAAAATAATGAGGAAAAACTTTAATGTCATTGAGAATACTTTAACAAATATTAAATATTACAGAGCATCTGCAAGTTGTGCCTTTGAGTTTATGGCATATTTTACTTGTTTTTCCAAATTAATTGGTTAGCGTTTGTGAAACAATTTCCGGTCAGGAATTTCAGTTGCATCTCGAGGAAATAAAAACAAAAACAACGCTGGAGATACACAAGCTATATGTAGTATAGAAAAGCAAGAGGAGGAGGAGGCGGAGGAGGAGGAGGTGGAGTCAGGCAACAACTAATTGTGGTGGAGATGGAATGGAATGAATGCGAATCAGAGTGGGAATTGCATATACTCTACTCTCTCTACTACATACACAAAATATATATTTCAATTTTGCACTCATATGCACAAACAGATGAGCAAATAAGCAAATATACCAAACAGTTGGATAGATCGCAATGGGTAATAGGAGGGAGGATAGAGGAGGACATTTTGACGCTGCGTTGGGCATTTGTGCAGCAGAATACAAACCCTGATGCTATTTCCTATGCATTGACTGACTGAAATTTATGGAATTCCAAATGTTGACACAAACACAAATAATTTAAATGCTGTGTGAAGCTGACGAAATTCTCATATGTTATTCTCATTCCCCATGCTCAGCATATTCCCATCTGTATGTGACACCTGACTGTCCGTCCGTCTGTCTGTCTGTCTGTCTGTCTCTTTGTGTGTTTGTGTGCATTTTGCCAGCGGCACGTGCGGCATCTCTTTGAGCCCTCAGCTTCCAGTGCATTTCACACGGCACACGAAATTCGAGTGGGCCTCTTTTTTACCTACACAACTAGAACTACATCCAGAACTATGTTAGGAGCTACAGGACTCTCCACCTGGTTGACCCAGGTGTGTGTTCTCCAGCATGCTGGCATCTCTATGCATCCACATATACATACATATGTACATATACTCCATCAGCGTCTGCATTTGCATTTCCATTTGTGTTGTTGCTGAATCCACGGACACGCCCCCTTGCGCCTCCTCCTTCTCATCGCGCTGCAATGTTCGCTTGAATAAATTATCCATGTTCGCTGTTTTGCATACGAGTTTTTCCAGAACTAGTTCTCTCTGTGTGTGTATGTGTGTGTGTATGTGTGCTGGCAGCACTTTAAAGCAAAAGCTAAAACGTGCATTTTTATGCGAAATTTATACGTTGTTCTGGCGATTAACTCACCCGAGGAAATGCCATGGAAATGCGTTGGAATTTCATTTGAATTCTATCCCCTCCAAAAATTGACAGGTTCTCTCGCAGTTATTATCGTTATTCTCATTATAATTAATGCTGAGTTAGCTCATTTGCAAGTGGCGTGAAAGGCGGCAATTATAATTGATAACACGATAGTTGCATTAATTTGGATAACAACAATTTCGTGTAAATGTCGCTTATTGTTATTGCTGTTATTGTTGTGGTTGTCGTTGTTGTTGTCCTTGTTGTTGTTTTCCTGTTGCTGGCTAGCCGCAGTCACAGCATCAAACGCAGCCTCAGCCCCTGTTTCTGTTTCTGGCAGAACCGAGAAGTGCCGCTCGGCAATCACGGCTTTCCTAAATCCTCTTCATTGTATTCAAATTTCTTTATCCCTTATAATGCCATCCCACTTTTATAATGTCTCGGGCTTATTTTCCCCTTCCGTTGCCATCGAATTCTCATCCTCGTTCTTCTCCCCGCTCTTTCCCTACCTCCTCTACACGGTGCTTCGTTGCTTCGGCTTCTTCGTTTTATGGTTCATGTTCATGTCTTCTTTATCTAAATCATCCAACTGTGTAAATATTTGCCTCGCTTCCTGCATTCCATCCTCGTTATCCTTAAATCGTGCGTGCGAAGCTATACAAAGTGACGACCGAGAGTGCAAGAAGAGGCAGAAGCAGAGCAGCAGCAGAGCAGCAGTAGAGCAGCAGCAGCAGCAGCTGAACCCACCGACCGACCGACCATCCACAGTCGACCAACCGACCCACTAACCCACCGAACCGGCGAACGAACACAGGACTATATTCTGGGTTAAATTTTGCATATAAAAGACGGCGGCGCTCCTGCGACTGTCGTCTTTGCAGCTTGCACAGTGGGCACGAAAAACTGCACTGACGAGAATAGTAATTAAATATACTATACTATACTATACTAGTAGTATACTATTTATATACTATATACTAGACCATACAAATATGTACGTGTTTTACAATGTTAATTTACTTTCTCAAGCCAGCAAGTTAATTTACATTCTCATATATTTGCGCAATCAACGAACTTTAACTTCTTCCTTTTTTTTTTGCGGTACTTTTGCAATTTGACTCAATCAATATTGGCATTAAAAGACAAACGTTTCATGTCTGATTGACAATCATATTTGATTAAGAACACACACAGAGTTGTTACAACTTTTGCCTCATCAAACATGGCAAAAGTTGAGAGTAAACAAATAAATAACGTATACGCACCATAGTACACAGTGCCAACAGTAAACAATAATCGCAGCATTAATCTGAAAATGCGCACAAATCCGTCAAACTCAGAGCCATCCAGTGTTTTGGCAGACGGAAAGCAGGAAAGCAGAGCGGAGCGCAGAGAGAGCGGCGAGAGGAGAACAAAAGCAAAAACCCAACAATGACAAACAACATTGCGAGAGATTGTCAGTACCGCGCCATCATTAATTTTAAGAACTCGCTGCCTCTGTCTCTTTGTCTCCATCTCTGTCTCCCATTCGTTTATCCTTTCGTCGATTTTTCAGGTAGTTGGCCTCAACTTTAATAGCTCAAACCTTTAGGGAGAGGTCGCGCTGGGTGACGAAACAAATGTTTCGCGTCATCATAAAAGGCAATTAGGCGGCATGACGCACAGGTTGATGGCGTCGAAAATGATATTATCTATAATATGATTGCTCATATTGCCGTACTCTAGAAATTAATGGGGCGTGGCGATAATTATCTAGCATTGCATCAAGCCCAAGGAACAGCTGGAAACCCAATTGGGGTCAAAAGAACCTTGCAGATAAAATCAATTGCCTCAAAATTAGTTTGCCTTTTGATTTAATAACTATATTAATTGCTGAAATGTAAATAGCATATTGTAATTTGACATTTTAATACAAATTTGCAAAAGAGAACGAGATGCAATTAGAATTATAGTATTTGCTCAACAGCTTATTAATATCTTTTAAAGTGTCTAACAAACCAAACACAACGTTTAGCTTAACTTTAATTGCTCTGTGACTAGACAATTTATTCAAAAATCAATTGCATGAAGATTGGTTTACTTTGAAATATATTTATAGCAGCTCAAATTTGCAAACAAAAACGATTCAAATTAGACTATTTGCTTATGAGCTGACAAACATATTTTACTGTGGTAGCTAAGTATTTAACAACGGATTACTTAAAGATTTCACTCGAAAGAGAACCAGCAACAAAAAATATTTAAGCTCAGCACAGCTTTAAATATACTTTGAATGCAAATATACTAAATGTATTGATTTATCCATTTTAATTATAATATTAAAATTGTTCATTGAAGCTCAAATTAAACAGAAATAATACTAAGAAACAATTAAAATAAATTGATTTATCAAATGTATATTGAATATTATAATTTATCATTTTAACACAATATTTGCAAACAGAAATAATAATAAGAAGCAATTAAAATTGAACTATTTGCTCATAAATATCTTTTAGTGTGTTAGCCAAGCATTTCACAACATGTACATATGGCTGAATGTTGCCCTTAAATTGCTCTTTCAGTATTTGCCAACGATGAAAACTGATACTTCACACACTCGCTGAAAAAGAGGGGGCAGAAATATTTTTGGCCAACCACGGGGAGCCAGAGAGTCTGTGTAACACAATAATGGCCAACACTGACAACATTGTTTACAAAGCATTGAACAAGCCACTCGACATGAATTGTTTTATTAAACGGCTCATTGAAATTTATTTGTTTTAAAGATTTCTCTCGAACGAGATCGAGAACCAAAAGCAAAGCAATAACTTTAACTAGGAATAGAGAATTCCTTAAAAAAAAAAACAAGTATTAAAGGTATAGTCGAGTGAGCTCGACTTTTAAATACCCGCTGCCCATTTTGAATAAAAGCAAAACAAATATACCAAATAATATTCCGCGAAATTGCTAAAAAAAAAAAAAATTTCCAGATACTGTGTGTAATCTGGTATATTTGGTACTCTATAATTTTTTTTAAATGTAGTACTATATGAATATACCAAAAGCTATATTTTAAATATTATATAGTGCTACATTCAAAATATACTATAGAGTGCAAAATATACCAGATTGTCAGCCAAGGCAACTAATATCCCTAGTAAGTGGGCGGTAAAAGTATTTCTGATATATCTAATATATTTCAGGAATAGTAATAAAATAGGAATAATATTGTTGTCTGTACCAAAATTCGAGATCTATCTCTTATAATCTCTGAGACATAGGTGGCTTTATCGTCTCCACTGTTGACGCTAGTCAACTTCTTCTGCTAGTTACATACGTTTCCTGTTGTCACAAATTTATAATACCCTTCTGCCCTATGAGTAGTTGGTATAAAAATGCATAAAGGTTCCTTTGCCATAATGTTGGTTTACTTCTACTTCATCCACAAGTATTATCATAAAATGTTCTCTACAAAATGAAGAAAAAAAAATAAGTGAATCTTTGCAGTAAGCTATTTATACAAACTCTAGCCACATTGTGGGGGAGTTGAAGAAGAAGAAGAAGTAGAAAAAAACTTGGAAATTCCCAAGTAAACTATTATTATGTACTTACATTGATTATTCACCTTCTTTGCTTGCAGTTGCTGAAATTTAAGCATAAAATGGAACCCAAAACCAGCTTAAGCTCACAGGAGGAACGTGCTCTTAAAAGTTCAGGTATGCAATCAAAATAAAACTTTTTTTTATAAGTCGAGTCAAGTCTGTTGCAATTTGTGTTGTGTGCGCCCTTCCCTTCTAAGTTGTACAGCGATGACATACAAGCTTTGATTTAATTTAGAAATTCTTAATAAATCGCTGCTGCATGTGATGGCAAGTATAAAAACGAAAATAAAATGAAATGTCATAAATTGAGCTTAAATGAATTCCACAAATTGTTGATCAAAACTGACAGATTTAAAGCACGATTAAAGACTTAATTGTATGTGAACTCTTCAGAAATATTAGAGCACAGTGGCATGTGTACTAAATGTATTTGAATGAAATTCTGTTACTGGTATCTCAATTGTAGCCAAAAAGCAACTTCCCCCCAGCCACGAAGAACAATCAAAATATTCACCACCAACGTCTCCGTCGTCGTCGCCGTCGTCGACGGGGCTGAAAAGAAATTCAAACAGAGTAAAATAAACTTGCGGCTGGGTTTGTGTATTTTGTGTGTGGACTCGACGCTTGCCACTAACTTGGGGGTATTTAGAAGGCCCCATGCCAGCAGAAGCAGAAGTATTCCGCTTGAGAGTTTCCCATTCCGCTTTTTGTCCGCTATAACCACACGCTTGGCCGTGTTGTGGAAGCTGAAGCTGAAGCTGTGCTGAGCTAAGCAAACGTCAAGCGAAACTGGCGAGATGTGAATTTTTCGCAGCGAGGTTTTTCCTTCGCCTTCTTCCTCTTTTTCCTGCTACCTTTTCGACTTGGACTTGTTTGCGCAAAAGTTAAGGAAGGACATAAAGCGACGGGCATCCTCCTCGTCTCCATCGTCGACGTCGTCGTCGTTCTGGCTGTTACCGATATCGGGAACCAAACATACTCGCACACTCACACATTTGCAGAAATTTAATCATAAGCACACAAGAGGATTACGTCATGCGGTGATAACCGTTGAAAAACAAAACTATTTGTCGTCTTTTCCTTTCATTTGAGCTCATTAGGGATCTAGCTTTAAAGCCCTGGCATTTCGCTTTGAAGCTCCAACGATTCCAGCGATTCTAGTCTAGCAGAGATACAACAAAAAGTATCTAAGCATCTACATAAATCCGCCAGAACCGAGCTGAGCAGAACATAACATAACATAACAAAACCAAACCAAACCGAACCGAACATAACATAGCAAAAACATATAGAATTCAAAAGACACACAAAAGGGTGTTTTTGTTTTGGTTTTCGTGTTTTCTTTTTTTTTGGGAGGGTGTTTGACTTTTTTTGTACACGAAACGAGTCTGGAAAAGTTTAAAATAACAATGTTTCAGCATTCGAAGAAAGGAGCGAGAGCAAAGGATACATTCGCAACGAGAGGGCAACTGTTGTTTGAATGTTTGATGTCCTCATCGTCATCGTCATCGTTGACGACGTCGTGTCGATGTCGGTGGCATGTAAGCTCTTGGGCAGCACATTTTTTGACTAACGAGCCACATTTTGGTAATCCGTCCCTTGGGTATTTTCGCATGGAAATGCTAAACCGTAACCAAAACCGAGGTCTCCCGACCTGAAGACTGGTGACTGGAGTCTGAAGTCGCTGACAAAGATAGAGAGATGCTTGGTTGGTTGGATGCTCCGTAAAGACTTTCGCAAAACGATTAAATGAGCCATTGGCCATTGCCATGGCATTGATGCTTTGACTTTGACCCAGAGGCATTCTGGTACTTGGTTTAACTTGCGTTTCCTTTTTTATTTTCTCTGTTAACGCTTGGTTTTATTCTGTGAGATAAGCAGCAAGAAAGGAAGGAAGAACGAAAACAAAAATCGAATTAATACCGACAAAGCTTTAACACGCTCTTAACAGCACGCGACAAGGTTTTCTCATCAAAATAAAATATCCTATTCTAAGTGGATTCGTGAACAGCATATTCTACCCTTCTTAACGAGTGCGTATATATCTCTTTGGATTCGATTACACACTACTCCTTCGAACGTATATTGATGAATCGCTTTAACAAAGTTTTAAAAATGATTGATACTCTCGCATTTATCAGTTGTATTTTTCTTTTTCTTTTTTTTTTTTTGGAAAACCAACTCGATTGTCACTTGGGTAAAAGCTTTTAAACTAAAGAAATGGAAACTGAAAACCTTTTGAAAAACGTGACTTTTGCTTTGCTGATCCAAGTGCAATAAATCTTTAATCTATAAGCCAAAAGTTTTGTGAGAGCAGTAGATTAATAGTGGCCACGTTTGATTAGCATGAAAGGATCTATTGCCTTGAACCTCAACCCCAAAGGTTATGGCACTGCACTTATTTACTTAGGAAATGGAATTTGGATTTCGATTTTGTATTTGTATTTGGCCAAATGGGTCTTAAAGGCAGGTGTGTGTTTGGGTGTGTGGCTTTTATTAAAGGCACATAAATCATGCTCGAGACGGCGTCATTGCACTGAAGAGGGTGCTGAATGATGACCCGGTGATGGGTGAAGTGCGATGGGCAACTGGTTGACGGGGCCAACGGAACAACTGTATGTGTCGAGGGTCATTTAGGGAGGAGAACAAACCCTCATGTTAACACAAGTGTCTGCCCCTCGGGCATGGGCCGTGTTGCAGGCGGCAACAGGCGGCCTCTGTCTGTGCACAGGAGGAGTCTGGGAGCAGAGTTTTCCGGACAAACAAATGACCTGGAAAAGCCAAACGAAAGCAAACACAAAAGAAATGGAAAAATATGGCAGTAAAATGCGAATAGCAATGCACAACAATGTTTCGCAAACGGAAACAATTGCAACGACTGAGCAAATGTTTAGCATCTGTCCTGGGGCCTCAGTTCTCAGGAAGTCCTCCTTTCCCCCATCCCCCATCTTCCATCTCCCATCTCAGATTTTGTGAAGCGTCTGCCACTTGTACGGGTACCGACAACGTTTATATTTCATGAATATTTCGTTTGTTGTTGTTGTGATTGTCGGAAGCAGAAATTAAGTTTGATTCCACATCGAGTGCTTATCTTTGAACCTTTGAACTTTAGCCAAGCGCGCCAAAAGTCCAAACCCAGCTCAGCCTTTATATTTTGAGGAGGGGGGTTTTTGGCAGAGACAAATGCCAAGAGAACAAGAGAAAGTTTAGCACCTTTTGCAGCCCGTATAAAAAAGCACTTAGTGCAATCTGATAAAAGTGGGGCAAGAAAATAGTTGGAACAGCAGTTTGCCCATAATGTGGGATGGCGGGATGGCGCCCTGTGAAATGCATACCTAATTAGCTTAATGGCCTTTAGCCCATAAATTACACCAGATTAGGCTGCCAAAAAATTTGCATTCCCGTGAAAGTTTTAGTAACCTAGCGACCAGTCGCGTTTTGCGTCCCTCTGATGGAATTATTATCATCAGTGGCTGGGAAAATGAGCGAAAAATGATTACAATTATTATTGTTTGTACTCGCATAATATTTTGGTGCGGTTGAGTTGAAAATCAATAAATGTCTGCCCGGTAAAATGGCAATTAAACTGTTTTTAATGCATCTGCAATGCATAAAGCGGAAATTAATTACATAATTAGTTGAACACATAGCCACCCAATAGCAATATGCACGACGAAATGAAATTCATGTCAACCGACCAAATTTGCATCTACTACCATATTTCATATTGCCGCAGTTGAAAATTGATTAATTAAGCACATTTCCGCCACTACGATATGCGAAACACAATGCCACTTGTGCAAAGTGCAAAGTAAATTACGTGCCGATAGATACAATTTAATAAATTTAATTATTAATAGCGATTGTTTGTACATATTCCCTTGCTAGATTTAAACAATGTTTGTCTGGAAATTACAACAAAAATATGTAATAAATACGCGCCAATTATGTTTATAATTAATTAATTTTAAAGAGAGAAGAGAAATGGTCTATGCCACACGTGATTGTTTCGCCCATTCGCTATTTATCTAAAATAAATAATTTATAATTTACAAAAAGTGACAAGTGAAATAATTAATTAGCTCTGGGCCGCAAAATAACAATGTAAATAAATAAACAAATAAATGCAAAGCCATGAGTGATAGAAAACAATAGCAATTGGAATTGCTGAACATTCGATACAATTAGTTGAAAATGTATAGGGTTAATTTACTTTCTAAATTGATAATTTCATTTGCTCCGACAAAAAGATGAATTTCATTTCAGTTTTGTACTTTGCAAATGGCAGAAGAAACACGTCTAATTAATCGAATTAATTAAGTTAATTATGAGAAGAGAAAAGCCCTTTTTGGAGTGAATGAAGTGCTGAGTGTAATTAATCAGCAAGGCCAAGCGCAAAATGTATTCCCAAACATAAACAATGTTCAAGTATGCATACCCTGCGTATACGTATTATTTTAAGCTTAATTTGCATGACACATACGCACCGTTGCCTAAATGCTTTTGTATTAAATTATGCAAAATACATGCGAAACTCAATGTGAGAGAGTGTTATGGGTGTATCTGTTAGCCAATGTGCGTGAATTTGCTACAGTCTAAGGGGTTTTGAGGGGCGTGGGGCAAAGTCTTTAGGCGGATGTGCTGTGGCATAAGGATGAAAGGCGCCACGCTCACTGGGGAAATGATGGAGCGTGTTTTGATGTGGCAATGGCAACAATTAACACAAATAGGAGACACACACCATCAGAGACACAAAGACAGTCAGACAGGGCTGAAGGAAGAGGTGCATATTCAACTGCTCTTGCACTTACCGTTTGCCTGTTTATGCATTTGTCAGTACCAAAATAGCTGTGAATATGTGTGTGTGTACAGGTGTGTGTGCCAGCAAAGTGCACTCACTCTGCTGACAACTGCAAACTACTTACGTATGTTACTGCCACTGACATGGCGACACATTCAGATTCAACCAAAGCTCCAGCCAGTCTGTCAGCGAGGCTCGCACTTGGGAACGAGCCAGCAGCATTCGTGAGAAGAGAGGGAGGAGGAGAGAGGAGGCAACGACTGCTGCAACGACAAAGGTGTTAAGAAAGCCATTTCGCCTGCTAATGAGTGTCGGTGTGTCATGTGTGTGAGTGTGTCGAGTCCTTGTCTTGGCTTCCCTTCCCTTCCCTTTCCTTCCCTATCACCTCACCTTGCCGAGACTTGAGCTGAAGAGCAAACAAAAATGTTTTCATGTTTGGGCTTGTCAACAGATTTGTCCCTTCCCCAGTACCGACCCAGCCACTGTCCTTCCTCCGGTCCAGGACTCGGTTCACATACAGCCTACAGCCTACAGAGTTTGTTGTGTGCAAAAGCATTTTGCTTAATTAGTTACAAACATCAAAACTGTGAATCCAAAAGGAATTATCCACATACCCAAGTTTTTAAGGGCTCGTCGTCTTCCTCGTCAGACACTTTGATTAAGGATGTCAGATAATCAGCCGTTAAGCACACGCTGTCAAAGTCACATTTATGCCTCATGTCACAAAAAGATTTACTCACAAAATAGATATTTACCACATTTTGTGGTCAAATTAAGCGATAAGAAACTTGCTCAAGTGTCAAGGCGACACAATCTCAGTTTCAGAACTCTTTTTGACGCATAAACTTGTGTCTATCATAGATCATCTTGTTAAATATTCACATTTACAATTTACGACTACGTTCGCTGTCAAAGTGTCATTGGCAAATAACATTTACATGCATATTAAAAATTTCCAAGTGAAGAGGCATTTTAATCAGTTAATAGGTATAACTGTCTGTCACTCAATTGCTACCACTACTACCACCAAATAAGTTGCATTAATATTTTGTGAAATTGTGACAGCTGTTTCGTTTGCACAATTTGCGTTATTATCAATAATTTGCTGGCCACTTTCCACACGACTTCACTGTAAATTTCCGCATCATTTGAAACAATATGGATTCAAGGATGCTTCAAATGGCATTGTGGCAATCGCAAATAAATATTCAGCAGGTAGTGAAAGGGTATATTCGGTGGAGAAATGGAATATATATAAATTTATAGATATATTCGAGAGAAGTGGAATATATTTGATCTCTGTCTATCTGACAGATGAGAATGAGAGTGTTAAAACTTCTAAATAAATCGCATAATTATGCATTTATAATTTATACAATAAGTTAAATTAATTACATTAAATTAATGAATAAAAGCAAATTAAATAAATCAATTAATTTAAAAATATTTCTATATCTAGTTTATCATGTTATTCGTAAAGCTCTAAATTAAAATTTGTTTTTTTTTTCACTTTAGATAGAGTCACAAGCGATATAAATGATATATCTATATATGCATATGAGAACTACAAGACATCTCTAAATGAATTCGTACAAAACAGAATGATAATAATGAAATTCTATAAATAATATATTAAATATTAACCTTAATTTACAAGAATAATTTTTTAAATTTCTCGTAATTCATTTAACTTACTCCTACTTTAAATCGTTCTCCATTTTAAATCGTTATTTAATAGCTTTAACAAATGTGGCATAAAAGTAATATATATACCCTATTTCATTGACCATTATACCATTTATTAATTACTTATTTTATGCGCTGTTAATGTCCCAACCGACTGTGAAGTGAACATTGATGCTTTCTACTTGCAGAGAAACTCAAAATGCTGGATATAACGCGAGACAAGCCAGTGAAGGTGTCCGTTAAAGTGGCGGTGCCGGTGCGGGATCATCCCAAAGTGAGTGAAAGATGTGGTAATCATGGTTAATCATAATACTCAAGTTATTGTGCTTGTGCTTGTGTTTTTCTTTCGTTCGTTTTGCTGCGCAGTTCAATTTTGTGGGCAAGCTGCTCGGTCCGAAGGGCAACTCAATGAAGCGTCTCCAGGAGGACACAATGTGCAAAATGGCCGTGCTGGGACGCGGCTCGATGCGCGACCGCCGGAAGGAGGAGGAGCTGCGGGCCAGTGGCGACAGCCGTTACGCCCATCTCTTTGAGGACCTGCACGTGGAGATTTCGACCTTTGCCGCGCCCGCCGAAGCACACGCGCGCATTGCCTACGCCCTGGCGGAAGTGCGTCGGTTTCTGGTTCCGGTAAGTGCCGTCCCTCTGCTCCCCTGCTCCCTGCTCTTCCCCCTTTCACCACTTGTCTGTCCCAATTGGCTTTTGTTGGTTTTTTCGGGGGCGCAACCCCTTTTCTTCTTCGGCCAACTTAAAGTTGGCAGCGCACACACAAAACATCTTAAAGTTGGTGAAGCACTAAACTTAATGGTACGTCGACAGCTGTGCCCGTGCCCAACATCCAAAACGAGAGACACTTGAAGCTGTTGCCAGGTTGCAAGTTCCGAGTTGCAAGTTGCAAGCACGGGAAGGCTGGCACTCGTTATCGACTTCGGCTTCCGTGTTCTTGTGGCATCCACAGCGGCGGCTGCCTCTGTTGTGGCATGCCCCCCATCAGCTGCCAACATGGCAACATGCCTCCACGCGTCGCTGACGAAATTGCATTGTGCTGTAATTACATTTACCACCCACTCCATAAAATTTGCGGCCATTGCTGCCCCTTTCAACTCCCCATCATCCCCATCCTCATCGCCTGCTGCTGTGTAACTGCTCTCCATTGTGTGGCGCTTGGCATGCTATCACAATGGCCAACGTCACCTGCATCGCATGTGCATCTTGAGTGCTTTCCCCTTTCCCCCCTGCTTGACCACCGCATTGACCCGTGCTCAGTAGAGCAGGAAATACGTCCAACGCTTATTTCTCTCTACTCAATGCACGTTTACAATCCTTGGGCTTCCATCACTCACATTCAACGGGCACGATAATATTTATTTATTTATTATTGCCTTGCACAACAACATAAATAACACTTGTCTTATCTTCCATTGTGTTCAGTTCGAATAATTGCTGAAGCCAGCATTTCACTTTATCAGCTCTGCATTTTTAAAATGAATTTAATATGAGCAGTGTTGCCATCTAAACTCTGACAAACTCACAACGATATTAAGTCAAGATCGAAACCAAAGCAATAAGTTGTTGATAACTGCATGGCACATTGACTTTTAGTTTATAGTGAAATATAACCAATATTTTTATATATTTTGGAGTACTAAATGTAAGAAAACTAATGATACACCTAACTTTCCAACCAATCTGATTAGGTTTGCTTTAGATCAATATTGGTAAAATACCCCGGAATGCCAAATGTAAAATTTTTAAATGAATGTATGATAAATTTTATATTATCTCATATGTAATACTATTTTTACTTCAAAGACTTTGATACTTAAAATTTAAGTTCGACTACTGAACGTAGATTTTAAGTAAATAGAATATCTTTTTAGCAGATCTGCTTTTCTCAACTGAAATTTTCTATGCACATAGTTGCCACTTAACCTCTGACAACTCTGTTTAATCAATATCTCAACATATTCTTTAAGATTTTATTGTCTGCCTGACAAATTACTGTGTAGCTTAAAGTCTTTTTATCAAGTCTGCTGCTATTAACTGAATTAAATATCGAAAGTTTGCCTAGCCAATAACAACGGTGTTATTGAAAAACTAATGCAATTTAACAACTAAATAGGTAATTAAATTACATCTTATTCTGACTATAACAGACTGCTCTGCACATCTTCTCACTATTGACACTAACTGTCAGGTGAATGTAAAATGAGAACTCTTCTCTACTTTAGTTAACCTCTGACAAACTGGATACGCTATTAATTCAAGATCGCAACCAACTAATGATTGCCTGGCAAATTAACTTGTAGCTGAAAATGCATTTATCAAGTTTGCCTTGTTCAGGTAAAGTTAATATAGAGAATGTCGCCTAACCTCTAACAATGGTGTAGTTGAAAAACTAATGCAATTTAACAACTAAATAAGTAATTGAATTACAACTTATTCTGACGATAACAGACTGTGCCTCGCTTCTCCTGACTATTGCACAGTTTACTAACTGTCAGGTAAATGTAAAATAAGAACTCCGCTTTAGTTTATTGCCAAAATGTTGGGGCACACCGCGACGCAACTGTCGTAACTTTGAAAGTATTTAGGAAACATGTGGTTTTCGAGTGGTTGCTTCGACGGCTCAAGCATATGATGTGGGTAACGTGGCATTGGCATCGTGGAACCCTCCCGGAAAAAGGCACCGAAACCTGCGACACGCAACTGTCAAGAACATAAATTCACTTTCGAGAGCAGCCCCAGAGTTTTGCTGATCTGATTACACAAAAATTTGCATAGAAATTATTTCAATTTTCTACACGTTGCTTCGAGTTGAAACATAAACCGTTTCAATTTAGATAAATATGCTGAGCATGTGTGTGTGTGTGTGTGTATTTCCTTGGGGTGTGTGCATAAAGTTGGCCAATCCTTGTAAGCTGGAAAATTGTTTATGGCAGCTGCCAGTGCAATTTATGTGAAGGAATGTCATAAAAAAAATTGTGTGCTTGTGTGATTTCTATTTGCGATGTCACATCTTTGCCTTCTGCACGAATGGAATCAAATGAAATTAATAGTTAGATATCCGACAAATTACTAATACGCCTTGGGGACTCAACTCTTTGAACTGAATGCGAAACTTGCTTAATGTGTCTAATGAAAAAGTATGTGTGTGTATGTGTGTGTTTTTGTGTGCACTTTCTCACACCCAAATGTATGCATGGCCATAATTGCATTAAAAGCAGCCACATACACGTAAAAGAGATAAACTCACACACACACACACACACACACCTTTACTCTGCTTCAACGCGCACACAGCCCGATTGAGTGGGAGGGAGAAGGAGTGAGAGAGAGTGTGAATAGCTGAGTAGAAGTGAGAGTGAGAGTGCGTCGAGGCTAAGTGAAAAAGTCAGTGAACGAGTAAAGGATTTGTTCGGTGTACATTGTGGAGTTTGCGAGGCAGATGCTGGTGAATGGCGAATGCCCTCGCCAACTTTTAATTGACATCCAATAAAATTCGCATTTATTACGCGCCTGAATTAAATTTAATTGCTCGACGAAGCAGAACATGCAGTAGATCTCATGACACACGCCTTCAGCAGCTGCCCCACGGCACAAATTGTTAATCTCCCTACTCCTCACTCTTTCTGCCTCTGTCTGCAGGACTACCATGACGATATACGACAGGAGCAGATGTGGGAAATGCAGGCACTGACATCGACGCCCACGCTGAGCCATCTCGACGACTCGCAGAGCCCGACAAACACGACTCGCGGCCTAGGCGGCGGCCTCGCCGACATGGACACGTCCAACGATGAGAAATCGGACAACGAAACCAGCGGCATGGATTGCCTTTCCCCGGACAAGCTCGACTGTGGTCAATCCTGCAGCAGCAGCGGCGGCGACACACAGCTTCAGCACCAACACCAACATCACCAACATCCACATCAGCATCATCAGCAACAGCAGCAGCAGCATCCACAGCAGCAGCAACAACAGCAGCAGCATCATCATCATCAGCCAGCGCACTTCCATCAGCTATTGCAAACACATGGCGGAGCAAGTGCCGCCGCTGCGGCTGCCGCCTGTGGTGACCATCTAGCTGGACAGACAACCACTGCAACAGCAGCTGCTCGTGAGTATATATACATAGTCTGCATATCGCTGCAGCAAAATTAATGCAATTAGCACAAATGAGAAAGAGAGTGTGACTGAGAATCTGAATCAGAATCAGAATCACAATGACAATGCGACTGCACTTGAAAAATGAGATTCAAAATGAACTCGGACACATTGTCGCAATGGAAAACTGTGCTTTTAATTTGCATGAATTTATTGCATTATGCATTTTGGGAAGCATGATTTCCACATTAAGTTTTGCTACTGCAATAAGAAAATATCGTTTTCTATTCGTCTGTTTTGTCTAAGCATTTGAATCTTTAACACCATAAAAGCCAAAGGCATCAAATAGAAAAAAAGAAGACTGTAAAAACCAAAAGCTTGAAATTTAAAAAAAATATTAATTTTGTATTATTTTCGAAAGCAATGTAGTATATTACAACATTTCTCAATAAGCTACTCCGACTATGATTAAAAACATATACATATGTTTAACTAAAAATTTAAATAAATGAACTTTTTGTTTGCTTACTTTAAGTTTTCACACTTTCTTAAAACATTACAAAACTGTATAGAATCTTTTAGAAAAGTGTTAGAAACTATCAAAAACATTAGAAGGAGAAACTAGAATTTCAGGCAAAAGATTGGCAATTAAATAATTTACTACATTTTTTATTTATTTTATTTATTTAAAAGAATAATGTGATTAATTATTTATGTTTACGGAGGCAAAACTTGATAGGGCAAATATATTAGAACTAAAATAAAAAAAAGAAAAATAACATTTCTACACGCAATTCTAAATTGTGCTCTCCCTGAGGATATATCAAGTACTTCACAGTCGAATCAGCAGATGCCTAATTTATTATCCTCATCTTGAATTAATGTAGCTAATTGTTTATTATATTAGCTTTAGATTTTTGCCACGAAACGTGAAAAAAAGCATAAATAAATAATGCACACTCCATGCAATAATAGCTAAATAAATAGAAAACAAAAATAAAACCAAATAAATATTTTGACACGCACAATTCTAGCATAAATGTTTTGTCACAAAAATGACTAACGACTGTCGAGCACCCTTATCTCTTAGCTTTTTGAGTTGGTAACCTAACATAAAAGAAGTTAATTTTTTTGCTTGATTTTTAGAATTAAAAAACAAACATTATAAATATTTTCACATATATTCAATAGACAAATGTAGTACTTTATAGAAATCAAGAAATTATCTCACAGTCGAGCATACTCGCCTATAAATTTGTGATTTGCAACTTTCAGATTATTTATTAGCTTTAGAACTTTATAATAAAACAATATAAATAAATAAACGCTCTAGTTCGTAAATTCATAGTTAGCAAGTAGGTATCTCACAGTCGAGCACACTCGTCTGTAGCTATCTGGTGGTTTGTCCCAACCTATAGCTAACGTAACTGTGTGTCGAACATCTGCTATTTCAACTGCCTGCTTCCGTTTCAGTTCACACCACAGCCATGGCGGTGGCACTGCAGCATCAGTTGACAGCTGCCGGCATCGGTGGACTGCTGAAGCCAGCGCAAGGTGTGGGCGTCGGAGTGGGAGGTGGCATGTCTGGACTGCCGACAACACAGAGCAGCGCATCAGCTCTGCAGCTAGGGGGCAGCGAGGGAGATGCGAATGCGTCAACGTTGACGCTGCTTGATCCACCCGGAGCACTGTTGCATCCCGCGTTGCGCAACGTGAAGGCCATCAACATAGGTGAGGCTGGAAGCGATGTTGCGGATGGTCTAATTGGCCAGACATTTCTCCACATCAACTTCAACTGCAACTCCATATACACTCTTACAGGTGGCGGCCTTGGACGTAAGCGGCCGTTGCTGGGCGTCCCGCGGTCCGGAATGAATCCCACAAAGCGAACCGTGATGAGCTTGCTGGCGCGGGCCAAGAACTCGCAGTCGCTGCACGCAGTCCGTCAACCCGTCGTCACCGCCACCAGTTTTGCCGAGTAATTAGAATTGTTGTTTGCCGTTTAATGATTATCGATTTGATTGCTCAACCTTAATTACATGTCTGATATTGTGTACAGGCCCCTGCAGATGCTGGCATCACCCTTCATCATTCCGCACCAGGGCATAGATCAGTCGATCATAGCGCTGCCCAAGGAGAGTCTCGCCCAAGGCGTCTAACCCTACGACTTCTATACGCTGCGCAGCACTGATGGTCCAACCTGACCGACTACAATTGCCCCGCCTCCTTCTTCTAAAGACACAAAAATACTCGTAAGTTAAGATTACCAAAAAACCCATACCGCAATTTATGGAACAACCGATCAATCGATCGATAACAATGCCGGAATATCGATACACACACACACACGAGTGCTTTACAAGTTCCGATAACAAACTGCGAATCTATCGAGCGATGCTGCTTATCGACCGACCCGACTTGGGGACTAACGGTACACGTCTTTGAAGAAGCTCCAGAGGTAATACCGATACCAGAGAGCCTACTGTCTACACACGATATGTTTTAAGCGAAATATAAATAAATGAAGCAAGTATTTTTAATGCGATGTTTTATTTCAAAAACCAACAAAAAATATTTGAAAAAACTTTAAAATTTAAAGATAAATGATAAACAAATGAAAACTAAAAACAAAAATGAAAACAAAAACCAAAAAAAAAAAAAAAGAAATGATAAACTAAATTAGAGTCAAATTAATGAAGAACTTCAATAGAATTACAATGTAAACGCAATTACTTTAAATAAATTACTTTAAACATATATACACACACATTTGCAAGTACCATATATACATACATATACATACAACAAATATACTTATATACACTACATGCATATATGTACTTAAATATATATACTAAAAATGTGTTGAAGTAAAATGAGAACCCAAAAAAAAAACAAAAAACAAAAAACAAATCTAAACACAAGCCACATAAACTGATAAAAATTTTTGGAGTACTTTAATGCAGAAAATTAACGAAAGAGAGATAAACATAGAAAGAGAGCTCAGTACAAGGAAAGTGAAGCCAAACCAAAGATCATGCAAAGAAAAAAACATTCGCGAATATTCTTCCCAGAAAGAACCTAAGATTACTTTTGCGTAGATTGATGCGATCAGAAGAAAAATGAATAGTATCGAATCCTGGATTTAATTGATCACTGCGATCCCACCGCCTTCTGCTTGTTTCATATATTAAATCCAAATGTTGTTAATGGAAATGTTAGTGTTATAGGATCAATTATTCGGTTTCAGTTTCAACGCCTCAAACAAGCAAGTTGCAAAACATCGAAAAAAAAATGTATTCCACAGACCAATTTCAAATCTTTTCGCTGTCCCATCCGAAAAACAGATAACATGAGCTTGAGAATTTTTTCAACTTTGTTTTCTCAATTATTTTCTGAAAACATTTGCTACAAATTTATTGCGATTTCACAATAATTCGTAATTGTAATTGCTTAATGTTAATTATTGATAATAAATAAATAGAAATAATTGATTTCAAGAATATAATTATTAAATGAATTGGAAGTGAATTTATCTAATTTGCACAATACATGAAGTGAATTTAATCCAAGTGTTTGGTAATATAACATATTACATGGCATTGATTCATGCAAATGCAAAAAGCAAAACGATCAGATTTAAAATACTCGATATACACTTAAAGGAAATATGAATCTAAATGTGCACTCAATGCATTCATAGCTAAATATAATCGCAATACGAATACAAACCAAAAAATAAATAAAAAGAGAGAAAAACAAATACCAAAAAAAAAAAAAAAATACATACAAAACATAAATAGTATATGCATTAATGTTCAACAGTTTAATCAAAAGGCATATTTACAATTTACAATGAAATAATATGAAATATTGATATTAATATTGATGTTGAAACGAAACGAAACGAAACGAACCGTGTAAAGTCCTAAAGAAAAAAAAAACAAAACAAAACAAAAAACAAAAACAAAAAGATTACTCGTACCTACATAAATACTTGCATGTAGAAACTCAACAAAAATATGAATATGCAACTTGAATTAAATACATAATTAATTAACCTAAAGAATTAAACACAGTATTGATGTGAGAAATTGCAGCTACACCACCACAGCTTCGAGCTATTCCAAAATAAATGCAATATTTTAAAAACAAAATGGCGTCTCTTCTGTCTTCAAGATGTCTAACGCCATGTACCGGAAATGGCGCTGGCATCTATTTACTTTCTCTAATGGAAATGATTATTCAATAGATCAAGATGTTTTTATTTATATTTATTTTATATTTTAGCAAAATAACAATGACAAATATTGGGTTGCTTCAAACAATTATATGAATATCAAATAGGAAAGGTTCTCCAAATTTCCTTTTCTTTTATATAATAATTATGCTGCCATAAAGTATCGATTGAGTTACTATAACAACAGAAATTGATATTCATATTTTGTTCACGTAAGTACTATATATAAATAAAATACATACTCGCGAGAACCCGATAAATTTTTGGTTGTTGTTACAAATCAGCAATAATCGTAAAATTCGCTTCAATGTTTACACATTAACGTGCCGGATGCGACAGCTACAACACTTGCTTTTGGCCAGGTTCCTTTGGCAACACATAACGACATCGATGTAGAATCAACGAACTGAAATACAAATGTATGTTTTGTCGGTGGTATTACTTGGCTTCTTCCATAAAATTCATATCGTTTGTTTGTTTGTTTCTTTGTCGACTGTTTGCGTCGTGCTTTATTGCCGCATTTAATAAGCCATTAAAATTTGATTGCTCAAAAGTAAAACACACATAAAACGCGCATTTACCAAAACAAAAAAATACATATGGATTTTATATGCATGTAGAAATATTTAAATAATAATGTGTATTGACTCCTCATGTTTGACATGCAAAGGGTTCTTAAATTTAGGATAAATAACATCTGTAAGCAGGCGTCGCCTTTAAGAATATTTTATCTAAATTTCAAGCAATCCAAGTCAGATATTTTGGAAGAGTTATCATCAAGTAAATTGTACACTAAATTCTACTAAAAGAATTATACACATCTCTTAGTACACAATTTTAAATTAAAAGTTGAATTTCAAATAGCGAATAATTATGAAGTTGTTCTCTATATTCTTTCTATTGTCAGTTTGGCTGCTTTCTGCTCAAGCAGCAAAGTCCGACTGTGAGTAAGAAAATTACTAATTAAAATTTGATATTGGTAAAGAGATGTCTTATAGATAATATCTTTTGCTACTGGGATGGCCAATCCAATATGCGCAAGTATCGTAGTGTTTATCAATATTGGGATGTCAATACGAAATATTGCACTCATCTGGTTTATGGCTCAACCTTGGACTTAGATCCCGCTGGCTCCGGCAAAGTGGAGTTTGAATATCCAGAGGAATATATTGATTTCAGTAAGTTCCTATAAAAGTTAAAGATATTAATATATCTAGCATTATTCATGGCAGATCATATGGCTAAATACAAGAACCTAAAGAATGTTCAAATCAAATCAATAATCTCGATTGGCAACTGGCGGGATCAATCGACCTTGATTTCCGAAATGATATCAGAAACTCGTAAACGAGATGAATTCTACACATCACTCATTGGAGTGCTCTATAAGACTGGTGTTCAGGGCGTACAGATCAACTGGGGATTTCCAGCTCATCGTCACATGCACTCCAAGGATCGAGAGAACTTTGTGACGTTTCTGCACGAGCTAAAGATTGTGTGAGTGAGGGGAGAGAATCCACCTTCTAATTCATTTAAAATCATCACCTTTTTGTAGTCTAGATGAGCACAAGTTCATGCTTATGGTTGCTGTCTCTGCTCGACTGGATGAGAAAACTCTGGCTGCTTACGATATTCCCAGCATAATGAAATATGCAGATTTTGTAAGCCTGCTTGTGCACAACCATCAGGATCCCTATAGTCGCCGATTGAGCTACAATGCTCCACTTTCGGGAGATAAACTGAAGAGTGTTGAGAACTGTGTTGCCCACTGGGTGAAGCACAGCAAGATGCCCTCTAAACTGCTTCTGGCTATTCCACTGTTCGGACAGACTTACACCATGGCCTCCTCGAACACAACTGTGGGCTCAGCTAGCAAAGGACCTGGCCGACAGCAGCAAACTTCACTGCGTCCGGGTTACACAACCTTTGGCGAATTTTGCACCCAATCTGGCAAATGGCAAAGGAAATTCGATAATGTGACCCAAGTGCCGTATGCTTATAAGGACGATCAGTGGATCAGCTATGAGGATGGTCGCAGCATCAGTGCCAAGACACATGTGGTGGAGCAGCAGCATCTCGGTGGTGCCCTCGTTATGTCCCTTGATGCCGATGACACCCAAGCGGCATGTGGTGAACGCTTTGCCTTGTTGCGTGTTATCATTTCAATCATTGGGGATCCAGATACTTTGACTACGCAGGCAGCAACCACAGAGTCCACCGGTCTCTGTCCTCGCGATGGTTTCTTCCGTAATATGTGGGAATGCGATTTATACTACGAGTGTCGCGACACCAAGCGCTTTGATTACGAATGCGTCAAGGGATATTATTTCGATGAGAAGCTCGGCGAATGCCAGCCAGCTAGCCAGGTTGAGTGCAAGCAAAACTTTGTCACCTGGCGACCAGGTCAGAAGCTGTACAATTTTAAGAATCTGCCTCTGAATCTAAAGATTGTGCAGTAACAAAGTTCACAAAATAAACACGAAAATGATTGTTCGGTAGTGATGTTAAAAAAATCATCAACATTTTACTAATTCGGCATAGTTGCAATTGCTGCTGTTGTAGTCATAACGTAGACCTGCAGGACAGTCAAATTTGAACGTTGCCCCCTCATAACAGTAATAAAACCGTGAGCAATTCTTCTCATCTCGCACATAACCAACATCGCCTGGGCAGCGATATTCCTCCTCTTCTGTCTGAGGCTCAGCTTTCAGTCCTGTGGGTGTTTCCCTGCCAAAGAGCACACGATTAATTTGCTTAAGCAACGGGTAACTGTTGTTGCCACAATTGCCCCGGAAGTCATCCGATTCCAATGACCAAACCATAACACCTGCCAATTGTTTGTCCACGGCATATTGTGCCTTAAGCATCAGGCTCTGTTCATTCTCATAGCCTACCCAGCGGCGATCCTTGTAGGCATAAGGCACCTGTTGCTCAGTTTCCCATTCCTGCGACCACTGTTCCTGCTCCATCAAACGACACAGTTCATTGTAACTTAGGACGCCAGGCTCACGTGAATAGCGTCCTGCAATGCCACGTCCAATGTGGGCAGCGCCCGGCTGATGATTCTCAGCAAGTGTCAAGGTAAAAGTACGCCCATAGAAGGGCACACCAAGTATTAGCTTCTCTGGTGGTGCTCCAGCATCCAACCAATACTTGATCGCCGCATCCACATTCAACTGCTTCTCACGCGGCGTCTTGTCATTGGGTCCAGCGTATAGAGGCGCATTAATACCGACTGTTTTGTCCCAAGGGCCGTGCATATCGTAAGCCATGACGTTGATTAGATCCAAGTATGGTAAAATAGCTGGTATATCGTATGATTGCTCTGCCGAAAACTTAGCTGATCCCACAGCAGCTGTAAGCAGATAGCCAAACGGATCTAATCCCTCTTTAAGTTCCTTGAGAAACGTTATGTAGTTGGCACGATCATTGGTATTCGTCAGATTGTGTCGTTGTCCTGGATACTCCCAATCCAAGTCCAGTCCATCGAATCCATGGTGCTGCAGAAACTCGGTCACCTGCTCTATAAAAAGTGCCCTTTTCTCGGGATCACTAGCGACAATTGAGAATCGTTTGGAGCCCTCATTCCAGCCACCAACTGCCATCAATGTTTTCAATGTGGGATTCTTCAATTTGAGGGCATTGAACTTCTTAATGTTGCCCTTGCCTCCGTTATCTTCCAGATCGAGATAGGGATCAATAATGCGCAGCTCTCCGCTCTCTTTAATGCCCATAAAAGCGTACACCAAATGTGTGCAGAGAAATGGATCTATGTTATCCACACCAAAGCTTCCCTCGTTGGGTCGATAGACTGCCCAAGTTCCCACATAACAGACGACGTGCTCTGCATAGCAAGTTGATGAGATTCAGGAAGAATTATTTATTTCGAAACTAACTCACTTTTACTGTCTGAATCCGCTGCATTCGAGATGAACACCAAGCCAATAAATACTGCTAGTTGCAACCACATTTTACCGCACTCATCGGAATCGGTATATAGTACAATAATGATTTATTTTTCTAAAACATCTTCCCATTTTATACTTTTTGCCAAGCGTACAAAAACCTCAAAACACGGTAATCGTTAAGTGCAAGACATTGTAAGATAAAATTGTATGTACATATGCTACAAACAACGTAGCAATAAAATTATCAATGTGTTGTTTATTCTTTGCATCGAACAACAGCAAGGCAAATAAAACAATTTCATGTAAGACTTACATAAAATACAAATACATGATTCATTTTCAAACAAGCGGTTGAAGGGCAAAGGCATATTGCAGTGTGACCAGTACCAGCTTCCGCACAAAATGCATTACCTAAAACTTTTTCAGCATGGACAACTGATTGTTGCGTCGCAGTGCCATTTTTCGCAATCGCCGCCAATACTGCTTGGTGTTGGGATCCAATTCGTCCAGTGGTACAATGCGTTCTGTGTTTAGCGTCCATAGCCAGTCAGGGTACTCAGCATCTGGTTTAATCTGTATTGTAATGAAGTTTTCAAAGTTTATCTAGCTTTCAGATGATGCTTCCATAGAATCTCACCTTCACATCTTCGCCGGTTTTCATGTAGTTGCTGCCGCACACGTAGCTCACCAGCTTCTGGGCATCTGTCTCCACTGGTATCACCTTTTTCTCCATGACAGGTCCCAGCTTTCCGAGCTTCTTCTTTTTGCCACCTTTTTTGAGGATTGTCATTACTTTTAACTCATCAATATTTTGATTGATGCCTGCGACTCACCTGCTGCTGAAGCTGCTGGTTTTACCGCATAGTTGCGTGTTGCTTGTGAAATTGTTGTTAAGCGTTGCCTCAGCAAGCTGACAGCCATATTTAAATTGTTCATAGTTGAAATTGTATATAAATTCACTGCGAATTGAAATTCAAAATTGCAAACACATTTTATTTACAAGACAACACACAATCCACACACCCGTTGTATAATAAGTGGTGCAACTGGCGGAACACGGTCACACAACAAAAGAAATTTATCGTAATCGTCCCTGTACCGGCAAATTTCCGATAACAATCAGTTTCATTTTGTTGCTTGTGTTATTATACAAGATTGCACCCATGTTATTGTAGCAGACATGCCGTCAATTAAATTTCAAATACCGTCAAATAAAACGCTTGGCACCATTTGCGTTTATGGCGCCGTTGTCTCTATCTCGGCTGTCATGTATATGCGCTGGCGCCTTGAGGATCGAGTGCGCTCCGCTGAGTACTACAAACTTGCGCTCCAAACACTGCGACAACATAAAGGTACACATTCATAAATTAATAACGGCTCCTGACCATAAATTACTTTAAATCGTTTGTAGGCGCTGTCGGATTGCTTGGAGAGCCCATCAAAGACAAGGGCTTCGACATATCGAATGTGAACAACACAGTCGATGGCAACAAGGCACAACTTGAGGTGACAGTGCGCGGTCCCAAAGATAAGGGCACTATATTCTTTTGGGCCACCAATAATGCGGAAAAAGGATGGCTGATTGATCGTTTGGAGCTGGAAACGAAACAACATCCGAATAAACGATTTCTGCTCAAGAAGCTGCAGGAAAACGGTCTGATTGGCAACGACCAACAGCATTACTTGGAGCAGGAAAAACAGTTCCTCGAACAGCAACAAAGAAATTCGCAAGATCCTCAGCAAGAATCCTTTGCGCCCCGTAGTCATTCACAGCCACAGCCACTGCACAGGGTGGATGATCCGGAGCCATACATACAAACAGCCGAAGGAGGTCGCATGCGGTGAAAGATGAGCAGTGGTTTCATTCATTTATTCTCATTTAATTGCACTAATTAAGCATTCTGTTTTTTTACTAACGGTTTGTAATATTAATTTTAGTATACAAAATTTCTTAAAAACAAAACCCAAAAGTCTTCTGTAGTAACAAAAAACTTTCTATCGTTTTCTGGTTTATTATTATTATTATTTTGCTTATGAAGCGCGCTTGTTAAGAATTGTAAGGCGCCGATTAAATGTTTTATGATTTTGTTGTAAATTTGCTTGCAATTGCATAGATGATTTTTTATTAACTGTTGAATTATTGTTTTAATTGTTAATAAAAACTTTATAAATTGTATTTATCGTTATTGTTATACTGTTACTGTTATGGTTTACTGTTTTTTTTTTTTTTTTTGCAAGGTGCCGACACTTAAAGAGAGATCGCGATCTCGTCTAAATACATTATAATACATTATAGAAAGTGCATGCGTACTAATAATAAGTAATAGTATAAAAAACACACATGCGCTTAATGCTTTAAGAGTTAAACGATAAATAAAGGCGACTGTTGGTGGCAATTGTGACTGTTGAATCGGAGTTGTTGATAGAACTTCAGGATCAAGCTAGAGATGCATTTAGTCCACTTTCATTCATATAAGATCGTAATTGATAAGAATTGCATGTTTTCTTGTTTTGTTTGTATGTATATATATAGGTATATGTATGTATGATTTGTAAGCAAATAAAAAAGACAGTTATTACATAAGCGCCAACATTTAACGATCGTATATAGTGTATGATTCTTGCTGCGACTTTTCGCTCATTCTCAATCGGTTTCACTTCTCGCGCTTTGCCATTGCAAGTGGAAGACTGTTGGGTCTCTTAATATGCGACTGCGACTGCGCCGGCATTGCCATGGACATGTTTAGTTGGGATCTTGCTGGCGTGCCATTCACTTCCGCATCCGCTTCTGCTTCCGCTTGCTGCTCCTGTTCTTATTGCGTCTTCAGTTCTTTGCCAATGCTATACGATACGATTTTGCTCCAATCGATCTTGGTGCGGGTGATGGGCAATTGTCGCCGCATCGCCTTGAACGTGGTATCCGACATGCTCGAGTAGTTCTCTGAGATGGCCAGCTGATACTCGTTCTCAGCCTCCTCAATAAGGCGTATGACCTCCTTGGCCAATTGCTGTTCATTCGACACGACAACGCTCTCGCGACAATCCTTAGAAGACACCAATTGCACATTGCCATCCTCATAGTAGTGAACCTGCACTTTTAAAACGCCCTTCAGTTCAGCGGTGCCGCTGCCCGCCTGGAAACTGACGTGCCACTGTGAACGCCATCTGCCATTCCAGTAGTTCTTCGGCTGGAACTGATGGTCTTCAATGCAAATGGTCAGTGTCACCTGGTTTCCCTGCGATTTGCCAAACACAGAGCTCACCTGCATATGAAAATACATAAATTAGACTTGTAATCCCAAGTGGAGTAGAGATTTCAATACTTACGCCGTGCCTGTAGTGATTGGCAGTGTATGCAAGTGTTTCCAGATCCAAGGCGGCGCGCCATGACTCCGCATTGGCATCGGCCTCCAGATCGTGATAGTCGGACGCCTCTTTCCGTAGGTGGTCGTATTTGAAGGCTTGTTTTGTACGAGGATCGTAGAAGCGTCCGTTGCCTGCAAAACAATAACATTTAACGCAAACATATTTTCGTTATCAGTAATTGCAAATGGAAATCGACAATGATATCAAGGGGACATATGCGTGGCCTAGATAAAAGTGCTACCAAGTTGGGGAGTTGATAAGCTGAATCTTTGTTTGCCGCTGCATTTAATCAGTGAGTCAGAAATGAATGAAATCATGTTCGAGTTGAAGCGAAAGTTAACGTTCGCATAAATTTAGAATGCAGGTTATCATCTGATAGTAAACCGTTAACTTAAATGAAACTTTCAGTAAATCGAATTAATTGTCTGTTTGAAAAGCGTTCACTAGAGGATGAGAAACTGTCAGATATAAAGACCAAAATAAATGTGATATTATATGTATATTTTGCTCTGCGAAATTATGATTTGAGCTGAGGGTAAGTTTTTTTTTGATTTTGCCCATATTTGGTCGTCGCCTATCAAGCAAATTGATTTGGGGCACAACAATCCCATCTCCTCCCTCCCTTTGGCACCCATCGAATGACGTAGCCAAAACTGTAAGAGATACGCACCCAAATCGTTGTACTCGGAGATGATGGCATTGTGTTCGCTGCCCTCGATACGCACGGGAGTCAACTGGTCTTTGTTATACTGCGAGAAGGCGTGGCTGGCGCCATCCTTGAGCAAAGCATCGTTCTTGAGCAGCTCGCGGACATCGTTGAATACCTCGTTAAATTCACCGGGCGGCGCGTGCAGTATAAAATCGGATACAATGCGTACTTTTTCCGAATCTGTAATCTGTGTCTGTTCCATTATTTCGTTCGTTTGGGTGATTCACGAATTTGGGGCAGTGTTTGGTTTTTACTCTCGTCGCTGTTGTTGTTTTTGTTGGACTACTATCGCCACTTGCGTTGTTCCCGAATGTGCGAGTATGTCTTGAGTTCTAGCAGTTCTCAGTTGACTGCCGCAATATTGTGGTTTACTAAATTATAGCTTTATAATTTAAAATATCAAAGCGAATTCGGTCTTTTGTTCTTTTTCAAGCAATTTTTAATGGTGACGACTGTAGAGATGAAGAAACATCGATGACATTACCGATGTTTCGATGTTTTTTGCTTATTTTTTTAAACATCGATTTTTTATAGCAACCATCAATCTTTTGTGGCAGTCAAATAAAATAATTTAATGACTTAACCATCATATGGAAATATTTAATACATCCCACAGATGATCTTAGCAAATTCGTCGCTCAGTTGCAAATTGATTAATTGACGTCGCAATTTTTTTTGGTATTTTCTAAAAGAGATTTTTGTATTTTGTATATCTCAAGTTGTCGTTTTAGAAATTTTGCTGCTGGTCACACTCCGAGAATACAAATAGAAAAAGCATTTAAAAAGCTTTTTATAAGAACAAAATGGTCGAAATCTTCTAAAAGTATAAGACGGCGAGATCAACATCAGCAAAATAATGTAAGAATAGTATTATTTTAATCAAACCCGCAGGCTAAACTTTTTAAACGTATTTTAATTCAATTAATTATTTAAATAATTAATAATAATAATAATATTATATTCATGAGAACTTTGCAGTAAGACTTACAATTACAAAGTAACTAATTTAGTAAAGTGATAAAGAATATTTACGGAGTTAAATTGTATAAATTATAAAGTCTCACCCCGGTTGAGACAACCGTTGTTAACATTGTGAATTAAATGTTGAAACAGCAAACGATAACAATCAAATTAAATATGCCTATCGATGCATCGATATTTCTTAAGATACTTTGTCGCTTTGTCGCCGTGCTCATGAGTTTACCGCTCATTTGTCGGCTTGCCTCTCATTCTGTTTCTCGCTGTCGGACTGTGCGGACGCTCTCGCGGCATTCGTGAATTTTTCTTGCTCTATCACTTTTAACGGTTTTCCCAAACACGATCGTCAAGTTATTTGTGAATTAAAACAAACACCGAATTTACGTGCATATAAATCTAGCATTTTCGATTTCGAAAATAGCATACAAAATAAGTGAACAATTCGGAGAATTACCCATAAACGGAGCTGTCATTTGTGACTTCTTTGCAAACGTCAGTAAAAGCAACAAAAGTGCCTTTTCTCTTACTCTGCAAACACACATAAGTATGTGTGTGTAAAGCTACGACGAGTTGGTAACAAATACAACTACAAGTGCAAGCAGACTTAACAACGCGCGCTCTCTCAACCAACAAAACAACATCGTTGTGTGTGTACGCGCGCCTGCGTGTGTGTGAGTGAAACCACTTTTTACCTGGATTTACCTGTTTGTGCGAGTGAAATAAAGCCGAAGCGAAGAAGAGAAGAAGCGAACAAAGCGCAGATGGCAATAAAGTGAATACCAAAGCAATGCTAGATTGAGTGAATGGTATTTAAACATTCACCGAAATTAAATACGCGAATGCATTTTGTATAAATAATAATATTAAAATTATTAATAAAACTGTGTGTGGCATTCGTTTCGTTTCGATTTGTCGGTGACTTAGTGAACGATTGTTGTTTGTGTGCGTTGCCATGAAAATGCAGTCTAAACAAACCGCGAAGCACACGAACACAAACAAACAACGACAATTGTGAGAGAGAACGAAAGAGCTAGAGCGTGAGTGAGTGAACACGAGTATTCGAGTTCAATAGAAAAGCGTAAATTGAATTGTTGTGTGAAGCGGTGCACGCGGAAAGTGGAAAAGGAAGAGAAGAGCAACAGAGTGAGAACCTGTGATCTACACACACACACACCTCAGAAAAATACTAAATAAAATACTAGCTGAAATACTGGGTGATTCATTTACAATATAAAAAAAGTGTCTATGTCGTGATGATTTCAAATACATGATTCCGCGCTCTTTCATCTCCCCTAAACAAAAGTCCCCTCCTCCAGTGTAACAGAATAAAATGCAATAAAATGTCGTTACACGCGGACAACAACAACAACCACACCAACCGGGACAGCAACAACAACAACAACTACAACCGAAATAACAACACGAATTCAACGCAACAGCAACAAGAACAACAGCAGCAGCAGCCACATCAGCAGCACAAGCGAAAATGTCGCAGTCAGCGACAAAGCTACAGCTACAGTTACACCTGCCCACAGCCGCGCCCCCTCACCAGGCTGATGGCATTAGCGATAGTTATCGTTATCGCCATCATCTGCAATTCTCCCGCCCTGATCGTTCAAGCCCTTCAAGCTAGCTCGAGTTCCAGCTCCCGTCTGAGTCCGAGTCACACGTCGACGCTTGGAGATAATCGCAAACCCGCCTTCGTCAATTGCAGCAAATATGCCCCGTCCGTGAAAGAAGAGCAGCCGGAGAATACATATGTGTTCAGGGTTACGGCTGTGGATCCAGATCCAGATCAGGAGATACGCTACAGTCTCGTCCAGTCGGCGGCAGATCGCAGCAAGTTCGTTATCCATCCCACCACCGGTGTCATTATGACAGCTCACATTTTTGATCGCGATGAACCGATTCACGAGAAATTCGTCTTTGTCACGGTTCAGGCAACCGATAACGGTTTACCGCCTTTGGACGATGTTTGCACTTTCAATGTCACCATCGAGGATATTAACGATAATGCGCCCGTCTTCAATAAGGCATTCTACGATGAATCCATGTCCGAGAACACAAACGTAAGTACTTCTCAGTTAGTACGTGACCTATCTATGGCCATCCATGCTCAGTGCTACGTGGGTCAAGCGTGCGGACCTCGGATTACTGCCGTTTGACCCTCAAAGTAGTCGCTGTGCGGATGGGCAAATCTGCTTTAACCCCAGACAACCTGTGTGACCAAACCTATGATCATAATGAACTCAGTTTAATGATTTTAATGCTCTTTGTAGTCATATTTTATCAGTCATACTCATTAGTCAGCTTTTTACGATCTAGTATATTGAGCTTAACTTTTGAGCTTAGTCACTTTTTTTTACCTTTTAGTCATTATTTTCTGTTTGTCTGACATAGAGTTAATATCGGTTAAATACAAAAGATCGAATTTGGCGATAATTTCAACTAATTATTTAATTGTGATGTACAGTAGAAAATATGTAGCACAATGATTGATATATTCAGAAACATAAACTAGATAATTTATCATTTTTTTTTGTTTTATAATTCGTAAAGAAAATAACTTTCTATCTTTCTATAGCGCCAGTAAGGCTAAAATGTTGTTAAAACTTAAGCAAAATAATAAACAACTTTCTGATTTAAAGAACGGGGTCCAGAAGATCTTTAAAATTTAATAAAAACCGTTCAAATATCGAAACCCAGACGAATCTATTCTGTTAATTAGATACGCGAGCGATTTGCGAGATAAACAACTTCACTTGATCATGAGTATTTATAGAAAACAAATGCAGTCGAGCAGATTGTTTATTTTAGATAATGAATTCAGCACCTTAAACATTTAGCTAGCCCTCTCTTCATTCGTAAAGCGAGGCTGCTGCGATGGTTGAAGATGCGTGGGTGTTGTAGGCGTTGAACTGGAAAAGCTGGTTGGTTACTCGTTACTAGTTGCTGGTTGCTGGTTACTCTCTTCGGGCTAGAGTCACGTCAAGTCAAGTCACAGGTTGAGTTCATTGTTCGCATGGCTCGATGAGTCAATCGCGCGAAACCTTGAAACCTCTTCTCACGAAAGCTGCCAAACAAGTCTTCTCCTGGACGCAAAGTGACTCGCCTCAGCCAGCCAGCCACCTAGGGAAATACTAGCTATGTTGAGCTAGCAACAATTGCAAACTTTTGTTGTAGGCTGACTTAGAAAACACAAATTTCAGCGAGGGGCCTTGAGAGAGTGCTAATGCTCTACATTTACACGCACTAGTCGAGAGTATTGATTATTTTAATGCGTTCAACTAAGCAAAAAAGACGCCTAGAATAGACCAAACACCCTTAGGGAGGGGTTCAGTCTTTAATAGTTCTTGCTACTGACAAGTAGGGAAAATCATAGATTTTTTGGTTATTTACTAAATAAATGTGTAAAGTTAGAATTGGGATTTCTATATCTAAGAAGGAAAGTTTACTTCAGATTTAGCTTTAGGGTCTTCCCCTTATATTTGAATGTCATCCAACCGAAATCGTTTGTCTTTTATTTGCAGGTCGACGCAGTGGTTATGTCGATCAGTGCCAGCGATTTTGATGATGGCAACAACAGCATTGTCGAGTACGAAATACTTATGGAGCGTGATTATGAATACTTTAAAATCGACAAGGAGTCGGGCATCATCTATCTGAAGCGTTCGATTGACAAGAGACCGGGACAAACATATACGATCAATGTGCGTGCCTATAACTTAGGAAACGATCCGTTGCAAGAGGCGCGTATCGAGGTGCGAATCCGTGTGGTCGAGTCATCGATAAAGCCGCCCTCCTTTGTGGATCCCATTATGGAGCCCATCTATCTAAAAGAAGATCTCAATAATTTCTCTGTGCCGATTGTCACCCTGCGTGCAGTCTCTAACATGCCCGATAAGCCAGAGGTGATCTTCGAACTGATCACTGGTCGTACCGAGCAAACGAATGGCAAGAACACATTTGTATTCAATCAGATTGGCAACGAAGTTACAATTCGACTGGGCAAGAGTCTGGACTACGAGTCCATCACGTACTATTCGCTGACGATGAGTGTACGCAACACATTCGAGCTGGCTGCCGAGCACAACATCAAGATCATTGTCGAGGATGTCAACGATAATATTCCGTTCTTTACTGAGGTTAAGTCGGGCACGATATTGGAGAATGAACCGGAGGGCACACAGGTGATGCAAGTGCGTGCCTTTGACATGGATGGAACCGCTGCCAACAACAATGTCACATTCCAGCTGGACGACAACACGGAATATTTTGCCATCGATTCGTATACTGGTATCATCACAGCACGGATTCGATTTGATCGAGAGGAACGCGATTTTTACAATGTCAAAGTCAGGGCCACGGACAATTCGCCGTCGAGTCTGTTCAACACCGGGGAACATAATGTTGGCTATCAGGTGTTCCGCATCGCTATTGGTGATAAGAACGATCACGCGCCGCATTTCCAGCAAACACACTATGTGGCCGACAAGTTGTTGGAGGATGCCAACACAAATTTCGAGGTGATCGAAGTAAAGGCCGAGGATGAGGATAATGCCTCGCAGATTTTGTACAGTATTGAAAGCGGCAATGTGGGCGATGCTTTTAAGATTGGCCTCAAGACTGGCAAGATTACTGTTAACCAGCGACTCGACTACGAGACAATTACCGAGTATGAGCTCAAGGTGCGCGCCTTTGATGGCATCTACGAAGATTTTGCCACAGTTACTGTGAAGATCGAAGATGTCAACGATAATCGACCTGTGTTCAAAGAGGAGTACAGCAAGACGATTCGCGAGGGTCCAGTGCTCTCCAACGATTGCATTCTGATCATTGAGGCCTATGATCCGGATATTAAGGATCGCAACGCCCCGCAGCATATTGTGTACTCGATTGTCAAGGAGGAGCACAGGAAGTTGCTGACTATTGATAATTCTGGCTGCTTGCGTCTGATTCAACCACTTGATCGAGATCCACCCAATGGACATAAGAGCTGGCAAGTGCTGATCGCGGCCAACGATCACGATGGCGAGGTCACAAGCCTCCAATCCGTGCAGCCTGTGATCATTACGCTGGAAGACATCAACGATAACGCTCCATTCCTGGTCAATCACATGCCCGTCATCTGGCAGGAGAATCGTAATCCCGATAAAGTCGTGCAGCTGCTGGCCGATGACTACGATGAGCCGCAGAATGGACCGCCCTTCACCTTTGGCATTGACAGCGAAGCATCGTCGGACATCAAGACCAAGTTCAGCATCGACAATGATTATCTTTTTGCTAACGTGTTTTTCGATCGCGAGGAGCAAAAAGAGTACTTCATACCCATTAGGATCAGTGATTCCGGGGAGCCTAAACTGAGTGCGGTGAGCATACTGCATCTGATCATTGGCGATGTCAATGACAATGCCATGACGGAGGGCTCGTCCCGTATCTTCATGTACAACTACAAGGGCGAGGCACTGGACACGGATATCGGTCGCGTCTTTGTTGATGATCCCGATGACTGGGACTTGGACGACAAGACGTTCCAGTGGAAAAACGGTTATGCGCACGAACACTTCCGCCTCAATCCCAGCACCGGCATGATCACCATGCTCAAGGGCACACCTGAGGGCGAATATTTGCTAGACTTTACGGTGACCGAGGTGTCGCCGTTGATCGAACGCCACGAGGTGGATGCCGATGTCACGGTTCTGATCAGAGAGCTGCCCGAGGAGGCGGTAGACAAGAGTGGCAGCATTCGCTTCGTCAACGTTACCAAGGAAGAGTTCATCAGCGTTAGCCGCGACGTTCAGGCGGATGACAACTTTTCGCTTAAGGATCGTCTACAGCATTCGTTGGCGCGACTCTTTAACACCTCCGTCACGAACGTGGATGTGTTTACGGTGGTAGAGAATGCCGAGAATCGGCATCTGGATGTGCGCTATTCTGCCCATGGTTCTCCCTACTACGCACCCGAGAAGCTCAACGGTATTGTGGCTCAGAATCAACAGCGTCTGGAGCAAGAACTCGGTCTGCAAATGTTGATGGTCAACATTGATGAGTGTCTGATCGAGCGGCTGAAGTGCGAAAGCTCCTGCTACAATCAGTTGACCAAGAGTTCGGTGCCCTATGTGATCTACTCCAACACCAGCTCCTTTGTAGGCGTCTATGCCTTTGTCCAGGCGCAATGCGGCTGCCAGGCGCCGCCTGCTACGGTGCACTGTCTCAACGGTGGGACACCTCGCTTTGGCGATGACAACGCCTGCGACTGTGATGATGGCTTCACTGGCCCTCACTGCGAACTCGTCTCCGTGGGCTTCTATGGCAACGGCCATGCCTTCTATGAGCCCATCGCCGCCTGCGACAACACGCGCATCAGCTTGGAGATTACGCCGCAGCATGAGCAGGGACTAATCATGTATCTGGGACCGCTGCACTACAATCCATTGCTGCCGCTGAGCGACTTCTTGGCTCTAGAATTGGACAAGGGTTATCCGGTGTTAAGCGTGGACTATGGCACAGGCATGGTGCGCATCAAACATAGTCACAGTCAACTGAAGCTGGGTCGCTCTTATCAGCTGGACATTCTACTGCAAAACGCCAGCGTCGAAATCAATGTGGACAATTGCCGTCTATCGACTTGCATGAGTCTTAGCGCTCCCCAAGGCTCCAACGAGTTCCTCAATGTAAATGCTCCTTTGGTGCTCGGCGGTGCTCCCGTGGATCTGGCGCAACTGGGACGTCAGCTCAACTGGACGCATGTGCCCAATCAGCAAGGCTTCTTTGGCTGTGTACGCAATCTGACTGTCAACGAATACACCTACAATCTGGGCATGCCAGCGCTCTCCACGAACATTGACAGCGGTTGCCAGCGAGCTGTGGCTGTGGCGGTTAGTTTTGGCATTGATCGTAACTTTATCATTGCAATCATCACGTGCATTGCCCTGTTGCTGATCATTCTGTTAGCTGTGGTGGTTCAGAAGAAACAGAAGAACGGCTGGCATGAAAAGGACATCGACGACATACGCGAAACCATCATCAACTACGAGGATGAGGGCGGCGGCGAACGCGACACCGACTATGATTTGAATGTGCTGCGCACTCAGCCCTTCTACGAGGAGAAATTGTACAAGGATCCACATACACTGCAATCGGGCATGCGGGATCCCAACGATATACCCGACATTGGGGACTTCCTCGGTGGTAAGAAGGAGAACTGTGATCGCGACACGGGCGCCTTCACTGTCGACGATGTGCGGCATTATGCGTACGAGGGCGATGGCAACTCTGACGGCAGTTTGTCGAGCTTGGCATCCTGCACCGATGATGGCGATCTCAATTTCGATTATCTATCCAATTTCGGACCACGCTTCCGAAAACTGGCCGACATGTACGGCGAGGAGCCTTCCGACACCGATTCGAATGTGGATGACGAGCAGGGCTGGCGCATCTAAGCAAAAAGTATCCACGTTTGAAATTGGCGATATTGAAAAGACTTTTACGATTAGTTTTTGTGTGTAGGGCGGCATAGCCGAGATAGAGAGAGACTCCAATCGATCGATCGGCCAGTGTCGACGACATGTCGTCCGCTCTTGAGGAAGACATTGCAAATATATATAAAACAAATTAGTAATAGGATTTTTTTATATAATTGAATGGAATGGTTGGTGTAGAATGGCATCGAATCGAATCGAGGAGGAGCATTGCAAGGGAACATCTCTTTTGTAACGTTTGTAATCGCAAAAAAAGTGATCTTGATCTTACGTAAAGAAATCTTAAATCTAACACAAAAGTTAACTTAAATTTATCGAAGCAACTGCGAACAAAGCTGGATCGTATTGTTGTCTGTATTTTTGCGACAAAAAATATAGAATAGAACACACAAATTGAAACAAACAATATAAATACATACACATATGTAGTATACACATGTAAGTTAGTAATGTTTAATAACAAAAACAACAAATTATGAAATGAAAATCAAAAGAAAACAGAAAATAACAAAAAATAAATTCAACGAAAATTCCTACGAATAATATTATATGTTAAATGAAACAGATGGCATTTGTTTTTCGCATATTTCCAAGATGAAAGTTTACAATTATTATGTAATTTAGTTAATAATATGTTAATTTAATGTACAATTACTACAAAAAGCATTACGTTTAGGGCATAGACAAGAAACAAACTGGGAGCTAATGAAGCTCCTTCAAACTTCCGAGTAACACTTTAAATTAAACTCTAAGACAAGTCGATATAATCCATATTTTATAATTAATTTATATTCAAGAAAAACAAAACAAAAAAAAATAACGAAGACGGGAGTTTATTGCTTAAGTTATCGCTGTAAATGTATCTTATAAATATATATACTTATATATTCTGGATATCAATCAAAAAACAAACTATCGAATCGAAGGATTTAGCTAGGCGCTGTAATTATGAAATATCACGTACATATTCACATGTATGTGCAAATATATAGATATATATCTGTGTGTGTTCCATATATACAAATCGAAAGAATGAGAAAACAAAGTTTTATGTGAAAGAAAATGATTAATAATAACAATATTAATAAATAAATGCGATATATGTATTTTTTTTAAGTCGTTTTTCGTCGAGAGTCCTAAACTAAGCGAATTTTTTACATGCCAACGCAGCTAAATAACTTCTACAAATTTATTTATATAAATAAATTGACAGAAATACACTCACCAATACACACACACACATACAGACACAACAATTGTGTAAAAAATAAACAAAAATGAAAAAAATATTAAATGAAATTCTTTTTATTATTTTCCAATTAATCAATAGCGGGGTTCAAGATAAGCCTAGGTACTACGCAAGTATTGGGGATCGTTAATCTGAGTTGCAAAGGTCAGTGAGACCTGCAATTGATGAGATTGTCGGAAATATTTGTAAGAAACACGCAGCATTATTTCATTTCTTGCAGCTTCAAAATCAACACAACATAGAACACAATTCTCTGTTCAAATACGAAACAAATGCGTCTTTCGACAACGACGAGGAGGAGGAGGAGGCGGGTGCTCAATGGAAATCATTGACTGGCCAAACAAGAGGGCGGCCAGCTACCGTTTGGCGTCGCGACGGCGTTGGAGGAAGAGGCCCATTATCTTATCAGCGGGTCGTGTGGAAAGTAGGCCGACGCGTTGCTGTGGCTTTTCAAATTATCTGAATGTTCAATGTGAATATGAGTTGGTGAATAGTGAACGATTGGGGCACGAGCACAAATGAAACGCATCGAACCAAACTGGAGCAGTTGCCAATTGAAGTGCAGGTGCTTAGCTTCAAGCTTCGACTTAAGTTTCAATCCAGCTGATACAGATACTTTTCACTACTTCCTATACCCTATACACAGCAAAGAACGCTCGACTTCTGTGGCCAACAGATGGTCATAAATTATACGAAAATTGATTTTCAATTGGTTCTCGAGCGTATCAATAAAATTCTGCTGCGGGAGTAATTCAAGATTCCAGAAAAAATGCCCCAAAAAAATAAAAACAATTACCCTCAAAAAAGGCAACTTGAAAACGCTCAAAAAGTATCTGAGAGTTTGTACTTGTAGGTCTGCTGTGGATTGCGGAAAGAACTGACAGATGCGTTTCTAACACTCGAACCAAATGTCGATAATAAAAACAGGAAAAAACTGCAAAAATTCAAGCGAAAATGACAAGGCTTGGCTTCGTCAGAAACCAGGTAAAAGAAACGACGATCGAAGGGCTCGCTCGAGAGGAAGCTACACAAAAAAATGGCTGTTGAATAATCAAATAACCGTCTGCTACCTGTTCGACGCAGCGCAGCTGCAGCTGCCGCACTCAGGTGAGCACTCTGGGCACGGGATAGGGATTGGGAAGGCGACTGCGACGGCGACTGGGATGTTTAACCAATGGATTAACATAACAGTCGAGGCGAAAGAAACGCACAAAGCAAAACAGCACAAAGAGGCAGAGGCGCAAAGGCGAAGGCAAGGCAAAGCCAGGCTGAGAGAACTCGGCTCGAATGCGATTCTCTTTTGTACCTGAGATCGTGTCCGCACACAACGACAGCAGCTGCAACAGTGTAAAGGTACATATCTCTCAGATACACACACCAAGCAAACACACTCACATACACACATAGAGAGGCCTGCTCGTTGTGGCTGTTAACGGAAAAATGAAAGCAAATCTTTATAACGAACTTGGCCGCATGCAGAAAACCAGTATTTCAAACTGCTTTTTGGTCGAGGTGTGTATCTGTTGAATACTCGCTATCTTGCTTTGTGTTCTTGAGTGAAGTTTGAAGTTGGAAGTTCGAAGCGAGTAAATGCGTGAGTGAGTGAGTGCACTCATTCATTCGCTTTTGCTTTGTGCGCTCATTCGCCAGCTGCCTTCGTTGCTCGGAAAGAGCGAGAGCGTTGATCAGCTTGAAGCCGAACATGTCACGCACGATGATGCCATTGTTTTCAATATTGATGGGCACGTCTTGGCGTTTTACTACCTGTTGATGATGAGGAGGATGCTGCCGGCTGTCGCTGCCGGCAACTCGAACTGTTGCCGGTTTTGTGCTGTTCTTAGCCATCAGCTATTGCCTCTGCTCTTTGTCTAAGCTGAACGCTGCAATTTTGCATTGGCCTCGCTCACAGATTCTCCTCTCTGGAGAAGACCTCCTCTTGATTAATAACAGCAAACTGAACTGAACGTCGATGGAATGCCGCTGAGCTGAGTTCGGGCAAAGTACTCATTAACACTCGCTGGCTATTCATCACAATTTCAATTACCATTTGCGCGCTGTTGGCTGAAACATTGTCTGTCCAGAGAGCTACTCTTAACAATGCTATGCCATTGTGTTCAGCTTACATTTGCCTAAAACAAGATTTTCTTGCTGATTACTTCGAACTGTGCTAAGGTTACACGATCTTTCTATTTTGTATTTTTTGATAACTGGCGAACAATTTCTATTTCTATATATCTTTTTTTTATTATTTAACTAATGCTCACTTGAATATTGAAATTGGTTTATTAATCATAAACTTGGGCTCGGCTGCTTATGGTAATTTTGTTGTTTATTTATTATAAGAAATGATCACACACAAAAGAAAATGCTTCCACATTTCAAAGTCATAATGCATGCGCTCTTCTCGCCCCATCCCCGACTATATCTCCGCCATTTGGCCTTTTAAGACGACACTAATAACTCTATGAAGCGAGCTACGTGTTTGTTGTATCAAGTCGCTTATTAGTTGGCCAACATGTCGAATGCCAGCAGGTAGCTGCACCGCATAGAATACTGAGTACACAGCATAAAGAATCGATAATACAGATCGCTCATAAAGGGAAATTTTTCGTCAACTGCCTGAACAGAAGAAATGCTGTTCAACTCGAGACGTGACTGTCTGGCTTTGTCAACTGTTTAGCCAAGCTCGGCACGTACAGCAGAAAAGAACAAGAAAGAGAGAGAACTATATATGTGTATATGGATGATGTGCAGTGATCGAACACTTCACCTGCCAGCAGAAGAAAGAAACGAGTTTGTTGACAGTGACGCACATATAAAATGAAAACAATAAAATATGCAAATATTCAATCAGAAAATCATTCATGTGCAAATATGGCGGAATTCGCAACTGCTTGCAGATTTGCATGGATCTGCACTGCTTGTACTGCTTCAGACAAGCAGTGCTAATTTAAGTCTTTCTCCTGTTTGTAGATCACATTTTAAAATATTTGAAAACACGCAACTGTTTTTCAATCACAAGCATTTTCTATTGTCGTCGTTTGCTAGCCACTAGCGCTGCAGCTTGAAGGCAAAAACGTGGTAAAACTAGTTTAAGACCATATTTTCTGCTTAAATTGCAATGTTTTCCAAGTGATTCAGTTTTCAGCTGCGACTCTTGGCCACTTGCGACTTGGCTGAGTGTCTTGTCTGTGTTGTGGTTTGTGCCTGCCTCATTTGCATTCGTCGAGTGTGAATTTTTTCACCTTTTTTTGTTGCATCGACTTACAAAGAATTTGGAATTCGCAGAATTGCTTTTGCTGTTAGCTCCGCACCCTTTTCGCTTCCCAACATTTTGCCATTGTCGATTGCTGTTTGAAATCAACCTGAATACCAAAAATAATAATATTGTATACTATTTATTTGTATCATATGGCATGTGACATAATATCTGATTTGAGTGCAAATAAATCATTAAAATAGAAATAGAAATCCATACGCCAGCTGTCGTTAGTATTTTTCGGCATTAAAGTGCGTCAACAATTGTCGATTATTAATAGGAGAAATAAACGAAACCCACGAAATGCTTTTTGCACCCTCCCCGTGGACGAGATCCAAAAATAACCGCAGGGTTGGAATAATGTAGTGTAAGTGGACTTGCAGCTGAAGTCGTAGCATGGCCAAAAAAAAAGTAAAGCGAAGAAAACAATGCATTCGGTTCGGTTTCCTTGTGTTTCAATGGCCCAGCGACAAACAATAAAATTAAAATGAAACTTCGCTGGAAACCCTACAAGTGAAATATGACCCTAATACAAATTAGAGTCCCCCCACAACACACAGACATACAGCAACCCTCGCCATAAACAATGTTTTCTGAACAATGGCAAACCGAAAAATGAGGAATTTCCTATAAAAGGAGTGCACAGAGGATTCGCATTCATTGGAACGATGAGATTCCCACTTCCATTGAGTACAGAGTACAGAAACAGACTTGAGCTAAATAAATAAAATAAAATAATTTCCAGAGTTTCAGTTGGGTGCTACATAATTGTGATAACTGATAAGCGCACCGGATATCTAGGTCGTCTACTATACCTTCCGAGTGCATTTGACAAACACGGCGATAATAAATATTTATAATGCATATGTGTGTGTTGGGGAGGGTTATCGTCGCTGCAAATGAGATATTGGAATTCCGTTGTAGAACGTTTATCTTAGATGTCGCACACAGTTTTGTGTTTATTCTCCTTGTCTGTCTGTCTGTGAGTGCATAATGCATGGACATGACTGTGGTTATGGATGAATGCCTCAATGGATGGATGGCTGGATGGATGGATGAATGTGCATGTGCCTCTCACTCTCTGACAGCTTTTGATGAATGCCGCTCTAGCTGGGACGTGCTGTGGTTCAATAGCGGTAAACGACAAGGTTATGGAACCCTTAACCCGACAATCTTTATGTACAGAGTCTTTACCTGGGCGCCTGCTAATTTGTTTGTCATCGAACCTCACATTTGTACGGTAATTTGGAGGGCTGCAGAAAGCATTGAAAGCTTCGCTGAAACTTAATTGATGTTAACCATATGAGGTGGGAGTTGAGAAAGTACAACAAAAGACAAAAAAAAGAGTTCATTGATTGTGAAGAAAGGCAGAGGAAAGTAACTGTTTAATATACAGCTCTAACAGCTGGTTAAAACTCTTTGAGACGGCGAAGAATTGAAACAGACAACGGCAACAGGCAACGGCGGTATTTTCTTCACTGCTTTTTGTTCAACTGCTAAAGGAAATGTTGATCAAGAAAAAAAAAATGGGTAGAATTGTATACAAAATATGGCTTAGTTACTATTGAACCTGAATGCTAAACCACTTCGAAGAATATTTAAGAAATTAAATTGCCCATTGTGAGAAGTATCCTTAAAATATTTGCGATCAACACTTTTAAAAGCTTCATCAAATGAAGATGAACAAAGTCATACAAATAACAAGACGCTGAACCATGATTTTGACCCGCTTCGACCTAATACAAACTTTTATTGCAACCATTTTTGATATAAAAAAACTTATAAAATATACGTTCAACTTTGAAAAAGTTGGAGACATAGATAAAGAAAGGGAAAAGATAGTATTACACTGAACAAAATGCAATTTTGGGCACGTTTCGGTGCAATTACAAGCTGTGGCAACTGTACACCAAATATGAAGTCATGAGGTTTAAGTATTATGTCTGTAACTAGATCTATATTATGATATGTGGCATGCGGTAACCTTATGTTAAGTCGTCTAGGCAAAAACTCATAAATCTGTGGCCGTTCAAATGTGTTCCGGGGTTTTGGCGACGCTGCAAAAATTCAAATCGCAACGGCAAAAAAACATGAAAAAGCAACCACGACGACGTCGACGACTCGAAGGTTTCGCTGTAAAAATTGCTTAATTGAAATAAAAGCAACAAACAGCGACCACAAATAGAAGTAAACAAAATAAAGACATTTGAGATAGCTAAGAAAAAATACAAACACAAAAAATAAATAATAAGAAATAAAAATAACAAAAACAAAGCTAACGAAAAAAAATAAAAAATAGAGAAGTCGGCGAATTGGAGCAGCATTGGCTGCAAAGCAACAAAACCAAGGCTGCCATCGTTTCTGGACTGACGCGGGTAAAAGCCAACCCGTATATTGGCCACTCGCCGGTTGCCAACATACACAGCTAATAAACAATACGACTAAAAAAAGGCATTGACACACAAGCCACATACAGTTTGTGCTGGCCAAAAGTGAACGCTTCTAAGGCTGCCCAACAAAACTAGACCAGAGGTCGACCCGACCAAGCCAGCAAAGGAGTCTCGCTAGCTGTTGTCATAATATCAGAACAGATAATAATAGGTTAGAAAACTATTTCAATTACCACAAAACCCTTCGCTTTATGAGGCACTTAAGACATCCGGGGCCACACAGCGCGAAATCTCGCACCAAAATGCAGTTGATAATCTCAAGTATAACGTTTCCCATGCACCAAGCACCACAAATACAAATGTATCTAGATACTTGGCATATCTACTTGGAGCACTCGGTAATGGGCGCAACGCAAGCATGGAGCATTTGACAAATTGGTCGATCATTTGGGAATTTGATGTCAGGCTGGTCGGCCGCACAAAAGACTAAGGCAAAGGCAAAGGCAACACGGCAAAGAGCAATTGGTCTATTGGTCTATTGTTATTTGAGACTCGCTCGAGGCAAAGGCAAAGCAATCCAATTGCAATGCGTGCGCTGTATTCGATCCGCTTAGTACTGCATCACTGCCCCTCTCTTCTTGGTCAGAATGAAATTACAAATTGCTTTTTTACAGCGCGGCCCTTTTTAAGCTCTTTTTGTTATTTTTGCTATTTGCCGTTTGCCGCTTGTCGCTTAAGTGCGTGACGCGGGGAGGAGAAAGAACCCACTTCTAGATTGTTTTTAATAGCTCAAATATTCTTTCATTAGATTCTCGAGTTTTACAGTGTCTGCGGCAAACTTACGAATGCCATCGGCTAATTTATCTGACGCCATCGCATCAGCATTGAGCATGTATCTGAATTGACTCTCGTCTATGCATACTTTCTTAATATCTGCTTTCTTGGCACATTCAACAGATAACGCTGGCTTCACTTCACTCTTATCGCACTCCAATTCCTGGAGCAGTGCAGGACTAATTGTCAAGAGATCACAGCCAGCCAATGCCTTGATCTGACCAATGTTTCTGAATGACGCACCCATCACTTGAGTTTTGTAGTCGAACTTCTTGTAGTAATTGTAGATCCTGGTGGTAGAGATTACTCCCGGATCATTGTGTGGCTCGAATTTCTTGGTATCTGTGTTGGCCACATACCAATCGAAGATGCGACCCACAAATGGCGAGATAAGCGTAACTCCTGCCTCGGCACAAGCTATCGCCTGAGCCAGTGAGAACATCAGTGTTAGATTGCAGTGCACACCATGTTCCTTCTCCAGGATTTTGGCTGCTTGAATGCCCTCCCAGGTGGAGGCCAGCTTGATAAGAATACGCTTTTTATCCACTTTAAATTTACTATATAGCTCAATCAACTTCAGCGCCTTGGCCACACTTGCTTTTGTGTTGAACGAAAGGCGAGCATCGACTTCTGTTGACACTCTACCAGGAATTATCTTGAGAATTTCACTACCAAACAATACGGTGAGGTAATCAACAGTTTCCGATGCCTGTTGCGCTTTGGCTCCCTTTTGACACTTGCCATACTCGACTGCTTTGGATATTAACTTCAGATTGCTCTCTTTTGTGGATGCTGCCAGCACAATGGATGGATTTGTTGTGGCATCTGTTGCTTTATATTTTTTCAATTCTGCAAAGTCACTCGTATCAGCAACTATTGTGGTTACTTTCTGCAAATCTTTCAGCGCAGACTTTTTCTCGCACTTGTTGGACATTAAACGTTGAATTTGCCTTTTGGATAGTTTTGTCAATTGTACATTGGGGAATGCGCGTATTGCAAGTGCAGCCATTATTAAAAGAAAATATTACACTATTTAATTAAATTTAGAAAATACCATATTGCAGTGAATATAAAAGCAATGTCGATATTTCACAGCATTCGTGAGTACAACTGACACTTGATATCGATATCAAAGGAGATTTAAATTACGGCGATCAGCAGTGCTGCCAACTTTTGACCAGCAAAAAAAGCTGTTTTTGACGGAATGAATGGAGAAAAAAGCTCAAAAAAATTATTAAAAATCCAAAAAAAGCTAAAAACAAATGTATCAAAAAAAGAGAAAAATTTCTTCAAAAATAACAATTTATTAAGTTCATTTTTGTTTAAAAGATAAAGATTTGCATTATTTTATCGTTATCTCCTTAGTCTGTCTCATTTGCGTATGACATATTAGTGCCTATCATCTGCAGATATTTTATAGGCACTTCATAGTCGACGCAGCATTTTCCCATCCGTCACAATCCGATTCTCTATATTACAATAAAAATGAATAGAGCATATCTTTTGCTTGAAATTAATACTTTAACTTATGCTTAGAATGCATTCCTTAAATTGGATTTAATTAGGTTAACCTGGCAAATAGCCAGAAATCGCGAGTGACCAGGGCAAACACAATATTTGGATGGCCACAGTTGCCAACTCAAAAAATCTCCGGTTTTCACCAGAATCTTTAAAGACCAAAATTTGTTTGTGTTACTGATGTTGGCCCACTTGATCAAATGGTCAATCGATACGCCAACGCATTTTCTGGATTGTTTATAAGTGACTATCGTAAATCTGTCACTTTTCCATATTTTGTACTTTTGTTTTAACAACACAAAAAAAAGTTGGGAAATAGCCAACAGAATTTCCAAAAAAGCTAGAATTCCCGCTTTTCACAATTACCGCAATTCACAAATTTTTCCCGCATTTAGCCTTCAAAAAAAGCCAGTTTTGACGGGAAAAAATCCAAATTGGCAGCACTGGCGATCAGCACTCTTAGTTGGTTATCGATAATTATCGCACAAATGCAACGCTGTAATTGCAATAAGCTTCGGTACCGCAACTGCTGAAAAGTGAAAAATGTTTATTTTAAAGTGCATAATTAAGTGTTTAGTTGAAATTAAACAGTGAATTATAGTGCCACACCTTTCTTTGGCTTTATACAACACAAATATGGGTTGCAGCTGCATTGGTGAGTCCAAAGAGCTTTCATTTTAGTTGCCACTGCATTTTGCATTTGTTTTTCGTTTGGCTTTGCTTTGATGTTGCTTTTGGTTTTGCGTATTTTGTTTTTCTGCGTAAATTGCATTTTACGCAGCGCTTAAGCTAAGAATGAGGTCACATGTCGTTGTCGCTGTTGCTTTGTAGTTTGCTGTTGGACTCTGGATTTGAGTTTAAGTTTGGCTTCAACCTGGGGCGGGGAAGAAGAGGAGAACTAGAGGCTAGCGCTGCCAAGGGGGCTGCCAATGACTCTTTAAGTGCAATTGCCTATGGAAAAATATGTGAGTGTGCCGTAAAAATCTTTTCAAGTTTGCCGATTAGTTGTCAGTTAATTTTGGTGGTGGACGTGCCACTGCAAGAGCCAAACTGATTGCAACGACGGACGGCAGCTTCAAAGCAACAGCTGACAGTGCACTTCCGCTTTTGCGCTAGCCCAAAGCAGAGTGGAACACGTTGCTGGAAAAAGGAAGGGGGACTGGAAGTGGCGCGTGCGCACGCACATTCCAATGGGAAGCTTAAGCTACTATTTAGTTCATTTTTGTAGGCAGCTCAGCGCGCATTTAAATTTCAGTGGTTAAGCAAATTAAACGGCAATCGAACCACAAAACTAAGAGCTAAAATAAAAGCCCACGCATGTTTTGCTGCGCATTTCTTTGGCTCTGTTTTTTTTTTGTTTATTATAGTTGTTTTTTTATTGAACCGGAAACTCGTCACTGAAGCCGAAAAGCAAATGAAGCGCGAAATTCAAATAAACAACGGGTTTGAGAATCGTTCACACGAACCGAGCACAAACCTACAAAATTTCTGTTCAACTTGTTTAAACAGGCAACAAGGGCGAATGAAGATGGTTATGGTTATGGTTTTCAACCTAGGTTGGGCTCGTTGTTATGGAGACATTTTTCACATTAAGCGAAATTTGTTTTTACGAACCATTCAAGTTCGAATTTATAAATATCGTACAGTTTTGAAACACATTTATTTCTTATCTGAGTGTTTTCATTGTTGTTATTGAAGCACAAAAAGTTGAATTCAAATTTTTTTGCCTCTTGGGAAATCTAGTTATTAATATGCAGAACTAATATTAGATTGATAGCGTGAATGTAGAGTAACGATCGCCTCGGGTCTGCTTGGAATTCTAAACAAAGCATAAAAATGCCATTAGAGTGGAGTAAACGAAAAACAATTTTGAACTCTTGCGCTTGCAAATTTCACATAAATTAGAGCAGTAAAGTTGCGACGCAGTGTGAACAACTGCGAGACACCCTGTAAACTAGAATAACGATCAAATTATATAGGGGGATATCAACTTGTTGTAAGCATTTAAAGAATTTACATTTAAAAGCAGTTTTTCATATTACAAATTAATTCTGAATAGATTACTACGCTGATAAACAGCATTTATACATAGTAGAATGATATTTATCAAATTTCTTACAAAAGTGCGAGAATAATTTGCATATAAACAGGGGAATTTGTATTCCCAGCAACCGTTTTCGCATAGGGTTGAGATGGATCATCGACTTGGCTGCTAAATTTGATCTAAAATAGTGGAAGGAAAGAATTCTGCTGCCTGTTGCATGCTTGTGTCCATTATTAACACATGATACTCTCGCTGCCAATGCACACGGGGTATTCGAATCTTTAAAGTGTTGGCCAAGCAAAGTTCCCACCAAATTGTTTATGGTTGCATCCGCAGCTCCAGGGCGAAAAGGTGCTTCCATATGGCAAATGGTTTGTTGCTCACAATTAGTTGCGCTTGCCTGGAGCTGCCAATGGATAAACAAACGAAAAACACGCTCACTCACTTACTATATATATTATATGTTATGTTGTGTTATGTATTTGGGTCCATTCATGGTAAAAAAAGACTTGATGTTAATGCCAGAGGGCTGCCACTAAAATTGTTTACTTTTGATTGCATTTGTTGAGCAATGTTTTTGTTATGCAAATCAAGTGGTGACATTCGTCAGCCAAGTTGACTGTTAAATAATCATAAACAAAACATAAACAATTGAAATTCTTGAATTGCGTTTATTGTTGTTTGTTGCTGCTGTTGCTGTTGTTTCTGTGGGCGTGTTTCCTCTTATTGAAATTCCATTTTCATACGTTGTTGGCTGCGTGGAAAATGTGACTGAAAAAAGGTCAATTACGCGACGTCATTTTGAGCACTTTCCCAGGCCCAAAAGGCAGCCAAGCGAAGCGGAACCTGGACATGAGGAATCAGCTCCCGTCGCTTCATCGTTGTCGTAGCCAATGGACACACCCCGCCGCCACCACAGCAAACATCCTAACGCGACCTCAACTTCACTTTACACACTCGACTGCATTTTGCCAGCAATTTTGTTCAACTCACATGCACCTACAAATTTTCGGGTTGCCTTCGCAACGCGTTGGACTCAACGTCCGTCATTATCTTGCCATGAACCAGCGTCATCAGCGCCGAGGCACAGGTGTCATCCGCTTTTGCCCTGTTTATCAAGCGTTTCGTTGCACCTGCAGCTGCTTTGGACTGTTGAAATAAACATACATTGAAGAACCCAAAAAAAAAACAACAAAAACCTTTGCTTAGCTACGCTAATTCTTTGACTGTTCTACAATTTCCACATAATTTACTCGAATCTGAACTTCAATTTGCAGCTCCAAATTAGGCAGCATACTCGATTACCAGCCCAATTACGACTCAAATTACTCGACAATTCGGTTATTCGATACATTAACAAAGCGACAACATTTTGCTGATTAATTTTTTGAGAAAATTACCCAACAACAACGACAGCAGAGAGTAGAACGTTCAATGGCTTCATTGTGTTTCGCTTTTTTGCTCTTACCAATGACGTAAGTTCCATTTAATAATTAAGAAATAAATTCGATTCTTATCTTGTATATGAACATAGAGATACTGAAAGTCAATTCAAGTCTTGCCAACATTTGCATAAAATGTTAATTTCCAAATCAGCCCAAAAGTGACCCGCACTCTAATCTGGTTTTCTTTTGATATGAAATCTGCTCTCTTCTCTAGCCTGAGACGATTTGGTAGCTGCTTTTCACACGCTGCATCGTGTCACATTTGGCAATGCCATTGTTTTAGTATTTTAATGTGGAGCGCAGAAAGATGAAATTAAGTTCAAAATTTACACAAAAAGATTCGCATTTTAACTCGTTTAAACCGCGTTTTAATGCGGTGAGAATTGCAGATCATTTGTAGAGTTTTTATTTAAAAAAATTAAATAATTTTTACTATACGTATTACTTAATATGTAAGTTGAGAGGTATGGAGATTTATATAATATTCTATATTTTATTTTCCATATTTTCTTAATGAATTACAATAGAACTTTTCAAAAGCTTGAACTCTATAGATCCCAAAGGAAACAGTTTTCTTTCATTTTGTTAAATTGGAAACCCAAGTAGCACAGTACTTCACCAGTTTGCCCATATATGATCGCCTATCTGACTGATGTTATCTCCAGTCTGCCGACGACAGTTCTATAAATAGTATGCTCTACCTTTACCTGGTTGTTCAAACACAGATTGGCAAGGGAGCAAGCAAGCGAGAGAGTGACGCAAACATAAACATGATGAATGCTCATAAGTAAACCTCGAATCATATCTTATCTCACTTAATTTTATCTCAACAACGGAATTGATAAGCAACTGCCAAGTGTTGGTAGTTTGTGCATCCAAAGCTATGCAGTTGCAGCATATGAGTGTTCCAGCAACATCCGCTGCAACTCTTTGCAAGTTCGTTCAACCCGAACACGAGGCTCAGACCCTTCGTCTGTCAAGTAATTACCAAACAAAAAGCGCAGGCTCAAAGCCAACAAAACAATAATGGAAAATAATAAAACTGGTAATAGTAAAACAAAACCCTAAAGGGTAAATTGTGAATTCGAATGCAATGCGACAACAACTCTGCGTGCAACAAGCGAGTCAAGGCGGAGGTCAGACCCAGCCCCTGCTCCGCATCTCTGCTCAACAAGCTGAAGGGGTCAAGCGTGGTGGCCGACATGCAACATATGCCATGTGCCTCCTTTGGCCACTTCCTGAGCTGCTCAGCTATGAGTCACGACGCTCGAAATTTCCCAATTCAAATCCCTGAAAATTGAGACACTGCAATTAAGCAGTCGACCAATCGACCCGACCTGATTCGACCGTTATACAACACTTCGATCCAGTTCCAGTTCCGAGTCACGTGCAAAGCAAAGCAAAGCAGTTGTCTCGCTCTCCCTCTTTCTTATTCTCCTCTGTCTGTCTTGTTCTTACTTATCGCAGCGTGTGGCGCATGCGCAACCTCCTTAGGCTGGGCATGTCTCGGACTCCTTTTCAACGTTGTTGTTGTTGTTGTTATTGTTGCTGCTGTTCTTGTTGTTGCCGTTGTTGCTAATTATGCGCAACAACAATAACAACAAGTTGCCGATTTGCAGTTTGCTCAACTTTTTGGCTGCAGCTGCCAGCAGACTTTGCAGTTCTCTTTTTTACTTCCACATTTTGTTTTGTATTTTTTTGATTTTGCTTTTGCATTCTGTTTTGTTACCATTTGCTGATTTATTTGCTGCACACCCTGCTCTCTCTCTCTCTGCCGATCCCTTGCCTCACGGTGTCACCCCTTGTTGCACTCGAAATGTATTTTTGCCGCCACTTCAATGACTGTGAATATTCGAATATATTCACTCGCATTCACACATCTCAAGAGCAGCTGCTCCCGTCGCGCAATTGCAATTAGTTGTGCATTATATGGAAAGGGTTGCTCCACACCTATGGAAATAGATTATTGTAGTAACACTTCTATTGATAGCTGCGACAATCGGGTCCCTGAATAGAATTATTCGAGATTATAACTCAATATTAATTTCAATTAAAGTTCTTCACATCATTTAAATTCACGAGCTAAAGAGTTTCGTTCAACTTAAAGCAAATATCGAAATATTTTAATAAATAAGTAATATAAATATAAGATAATACGATTTCAATAGATAATATAAATAATGCTATGATTTTTTAAATGAAAGTTTTTAGATTAAGACTTAAAATGTTTTATTTTTTTAAAGTGACAACCTGTACTCAAAATCGAATTTAATTTTTAGTATATGCTGAACAGTTAATTCAAATTTAATATTTGATATTCTACAGAGATGCCATATTTTCAAAAGGTTATACCAAAGATTATTTCAAATTCATAGTTTGCTTTCGCTACATTAGTTTCATTTTTTAATGCAAGCACGATAAGCAAGATAATAGTTTTTAAAGGCCAATTTATGTTATATTTGTTTATTAAAGTAAAAATGTAAATATTCATATTAATTCTATTCACAAAATTCATCACGTTTGTTTCTTTGGTCAATCAACTCGAGTAGATTGCTCGAGACTTCATTGTCGAATTCAAGTAAAACTCAACATCCCCTTAATAAAGTTCTTTGTTAACGAATCTTTATCTTTAACGAAGTAATTACCGATTAATAGTTGAGTTCTTTAGGGAAGCATTAAAAAGAATATGCTTTTAAAGATAGCCATCAGTCATTTATAAATGCGCTGTTAAAAAATATGTTTTTAAGCGAGATGTAACTATCCATGCTATACAATAACTTGCCCTTGGAAATTTCAGATTCAAATATCTCTCCTGCTTGTTTGTTTTTCTAAACAGTTCCCAGGGGTAGAGATTTTCAGTCCTTGTTGACGTTCAAATGGCAATGACTTTCAGCGTCGGACAGCCAGACAAGACACTTAAGAGAGAGCGAGGAAGGCGGGTAGCTGTGTGTGTGTGTGTGTGCAAGGGTGAGGTGACAACGTGCATCGTTTGGCTGGCGGACCTCCAATTAGGCACATCCACAGCTAGAATCAGAATCTGAGTCTGAGAATCGGAATGGGAATGGGAATCAACATCAACAGAAGATGGCGTCATCTAAATTAGCGCCAAAGTGCGCATTTAAATTTTATGACAGGAAAGTAAACAAGCTCAAAAGATGCATATAAGAAGTAGAAGGCAGACATGCAGACGTGTGTTGCATGTGGCAAGAACTACTTACGTGGAAGCGATGCCACCATGTCAGCATCCCCAGCCATTTGCCATGAAAAGCGAAAGCAAGTGCCATCATCAGACGCCGTCGTCCGTTCCTGCTCCGTACTCCCAACTTCTGCTACCGCTAGTTTTAATGTTTTGATTCCTGGTGTCGCTTAATGGGCAACTGCCACTGCTGCTTGCCGCCTGCCGCTTGCCACTGCCACAGGCTGTGGAAGGCGCAGACGCAGCCAGAAGATTTATGGGCAATTGTAAATCTCGTGCGTGTGCAGATGCAGATGTGGAAAGAGAGATGCAGAGATGAACTTCTGTTCGTCCCATGCACAAGGGGAACATCAAACAGAGTGGGGAGGCGGGGAAGGCAGAAGTATGCAAAGTTTATTATTAAGTTTTGATCGGGAAATATACACACATTGTATTAAAGTCTTAGTCTCTCTTGCATGCCCAAAAGTTGCATGGGCGTTTCTTCGCTCCTGCTTCTCCTACTCCTCCTCCCTTTTCCTCCGCTCGCTAGCCGATTGTTGATTCTCACAGGGCCATAAATAATATGGGCGCTCTTAATTAAAATCTTTGTATTAGCAGCATTGGGTTTGCCCATTTCTGTGAAATATTTCTCTGACACTTTGGTAAATGAATGCGCTTTGGTTTTTTGATAAATGCCCGGCACATTTTTGATAATTAATATGATTTTTATAGACATGCAGAGCAGGCATGACCCCCAAATAGACCAAAATCTGGAACACGAATCTGATTATACCCGCTACCCATAGGGTAGAAGGGTATTATAACTTTGTGCCGGCAGGAAATGTATGTAACAGGTAGAAGGAGGCATCTCCGACCCTATAAAGTATATATATTCTTGATCAGCGTCAACAGCCGAGACGATATAGCCATGTCCGTCTGTCCGTCTGTGTGTCTGTCCGTCTGTCCGTCTGTCCGTCTGTCCGTATGAACACCTAGATCTCAGAGACTATAAGAGATAGAGCTATAATTTTTTCGACAGCATTTGTTATGTTTGCACGCAGATCAAGTTTGTTTCAAATTTTTGCCACGCCCACTTCCGCCCCTGCAAATCAAAAAAATCGAATAACAAGCGTAATTTTAAAACTAGGGTTACGAATTTTGGTATATACGGTAATAACTATAGTAGTTATGATCCCTGAAAATTTGGTTGCGATCAGATAAAAATTGTCGAAGTTATTAAAAAAATACTTCTGTATGGGCAAAAACGCCTACTTACTAGGGGTCTGAGTTGCTTTGGCTGACAATCTGGTATATTGTGCCGTCTATGGTATATTTTGAATGCGGCACTATATCGAAATACCACATATACCATTTGGTATATTTTTAGTATTTTTGCAGTATATTTGGTATATTTTGAGAATAATACCGCAAAATATATTGCTTTTATTCAAAATGGGTAGCGGGTATCTCACAGTCGAGTACACTCGACTGTAGCTTTCTTACTTGTTTTATTTGATTTGATTTGAATTGAATTGAGAGCGAGAGCGAGAGAGTGAGTGTAATAATTATAAGTACACAATATGCCGCCATGTCGAGAATTGTTAATAGACCTCAGTTGAATTCCTAGAAACTCCTTCAGCCTGTTGTTCTATGTCAATATATTGCTGGTGGTGTAGCATAAGGCAAGTTCGCTGTCAATCACTGCGATTCCACAAAACAAAAAAGGGGCGAGTTTTAATTGAATTTGAAATAATCATGTGTGAGTTTCAGCTTGAAGACTGCCTCAGTCTCTCAGCTCTGACAGCTCAATGACGTTTCGAATCGAGCAACGACGAAGACGCGACGCATTTTGTAAGTGCCGCTTTGCCGCAATCCCGAGAAAAATATTTAAAGTTTCTCATTCAGCTTTACTTCAATATTTTCTCATCAATTGATTTTAGAACTGAAGTTTTGACACTTACGATTATAACAATCTTTTTAATCACGCTTGAAAATACTAAAAATACTAGGCGAAGCAGCTTCCATGTTTTGTTGGTTTTTTATACAAAAATATTCTTTTTAAATAAGATAATATTTATAAGAATATTTACTTTGTATAGAATATAATTTCTACATAATGAAATATCGCCTTTATTATTAATCAAAGTTATCAACAAGCAGCAGAAAGAACAAACAATGAAACATTTTTAAGAGAACATCATGAGAGATATGTGTTTGAAGTTATACTCCTATTATAAGACAATATTTACTTTGTATACAATATAGTTTTTTTATTATTAATCAAACATATCTACAAGCTGCTGAAAAGGACAGACAATGAAATAACTTTTGAAAGAATATCATGAGAGATATGTGTTTCAAGTAATAACTCTGTCTGTTTAGAGCATTAGCTTTAATTGGGCACGCTGTCCGAATGTATAATTTGAAAAGGTGTTGGAGAAATGATCATAAATAATGAAAGTATAATTATGTTGGGGTGTAGAAACACGAATCTCGTTTTAATGATTCTCTTATGACTGTAATTACATATTCCCCCTGATATATCGTTGACTGTGGGAGACTTTTGCTGTTGCTCATCTTGTTAGGGAAATCGTAATTTTTCTGCATTTCAAAGGTGTCTATGCTAAAGATATAAGGTTAAAGATAAGTCTAGACTGGCGACGTTTTTTTCAGTTTGTGAATGCAAACGCAAAATAAATATTAAAGTATCTGCTGGATACGAGTATTTGCTGTGTATGCACTCGACGATACATTTGTATCTTTTGTGTGTTTCGAGTGTCTGTTTTTTTGACTGCCGTGATCAACTTTGACCTCTTTTGCGACTGCCAAGCCTCATTTGATTGCCAGCGTTTATGTTTATGCTTTTGCTTGTCTCTTTTCCGTTTTGTGCATTTTTCAAGTCTGCAGAACCGGTCTTAGCGCCATCTCGCTCGCTCTCGCTGTCTGCTGAGTCTGTTGCCCTCTCTCAGTTACCAGTTTTCAAGTTTACCAACTGTTTGCAGTTGTTAGCCAGCTTGAAAGCCCCAACACAACCAGCAGCCAAGAGCAGCAACAACAATGTAAGCCAGCCCGACCAACTGTTGACTAACTGACTTCAACTGACTCTTTGTTGACTCCGATGCTCTCACTTTTGGGCATATGCACTTTGTCGCACACTAAGCAAACTCCCCTTTTAGAATACTACTCGTAGAGTATTAAAATGTCGTGATTGCCTTGTAGCTTTTATATTTTTTTATTTTTTATTTATCTTGCACCTTGTTTATACATAAAAATATTTTCAAGCTTGCATTTTTTTTTAGTGCTACTTTATGCCTGACTTTCTTAAGCCTGAGCCTTTTGTGCTCGATTATAATTTGATGTGAGCGCTTCAATAAAAATAACTTGGCTAACTTTGTGGTCTCGGCGGAAGCGACCGACATACGTGACACAAGATCCAAAGGATCTCTGTTCCCTGGTCAGTTCGCTGTTCCTTCATACGTAGGTACACACACACACACACTCGTGTTTACTCTCTTGAGGTGCTCTGCTGTGTGCTTAACTGTTTAGCGTAGGGGCCTCTCAACTTTCCCATTGGCTGGGGAATTGTTTTGGCGCGTGTTTTTCGTGTCGAACAAGTTTTCCATGGTGGTTTTCCTGCACGATCGCTGGCCAATTCATTGCCATTTCTATGGTACTATGGTACCTAAAAATGCTCCATGCCCATAAACAGTTTTCCCATTTTCCTTTCGCGCTGTGGCGTGCGTCGATCCTTTAGCGCTGGACATGGCCAATTTACACTTAAGGGCCTCCTCCACTCTTGACCGGGACAAGTTTCACAGCCGCCAGCGCATTTCGATGCCAAAGCCGATGCCGACCCGGCCAAGATTAACAACAACGTCAACGCCAACTTCAACTCCAATGGACACCAGACACCACGTACCAAAGCCGTTAAATCGCCTTCCACGACGCCAAATGCTTTGCTGCAGTTGTTGCATAAAGTACACACAAAATACACTCGAATTACACGTTCAGATTGTTTGAGCGATGACTTTACAAACGAAAGGCAAACATAACCTCAAATTTCAGAGATTCTGACAGATTTTTCTGGGTTAATATGTTTTGTTGAGTGTAATTAAAAAAGAAACTATAAGTGTTTTATTTCAAGCAATTGTGATTGCTTCTTATTGAATTATAAGAGGGGCTTAGCGTAACACATTTTCAAGTGAGAGGATCGAATTTTATTGAATTTATTTTTATGTGCTTCTAATTTTATTGTTTTTCATTTAAAACCAAAAATAAATAAACCCTCGAAGATTTATTCGAAGATTTTGAAGAGGAGTTTAAAAAACTATTCCTAATAATTTCGTAAAAATCTTCAGTTTGCATTTAATTGTTTTAATGTATTAAATTTTGTTTTAAAAGAAATATTTGTATGCCCCAGAAAAAGAAAAGAAAACCTTAAGCTTATTTTGAAATTTGTATTTAATCTTGGATTCTTAATAAATTTGATGAATATCACTCTTTATCTTGAGCACTTTTAGAGTTAACTCACTTAAAGAGTTTTGACACTTCGTTTCACGTTTTTGCTCTACCTTATGAATATCATCATTCAAGTATGCCGTAAGATGTTATCTATAAAGTGCGCTCGTGACAAATCTTGTACTGGGAAAAACTATTTGCCCCATGTCTAAGTCCATTTATCTATTGCTATGCTGATGCTACGTGCAACGTTGCGACGTTCGACTTTAATTGCGATCTCGACAATGATGACTGTATTTGCATACGATCTAGTCATAAATTCTGTCTCGCCCCATCTCTCTCGCTCTCTTTCTGTATACATCGCATTGACACTGAATATCATTTAAGATGTAATATATTTTGCTTTTGTTCCACTGTTGTTGTTGTTGCTTGTGTAGTAATTAAGTTTACGAGCTTTTTGAATGAATTTAAATTGTTCTGCGCCTCGGCAGCAATTATGATGACTGATCGCAGTCTCTGCCATGAGGCGGGAACTCTTCATCTCTCTTCTCACTCTCTTTCTTCGACTTGGGCTGATCTCAAGTTGACTATGTCAAGGGCTTTCTCTCAGAAACTTAATTGCATTACGCAAGGTTTAGTTATGCTTTTAACTGTTCTTTGGCGCAAAGAAAAACACAATTATGCGAAACACAGTGAATGACAGAGCAAAGACAATGAGAATAAGAGAACAACAGTTGCAGTTTGGCATTTCTACGTGTGTTTGCAGTGATTTATGCACAATATCCCACCCAGAAGAGAAACAGCTACAACAACATTAGGCTGACGCATGCATATTGCTGAAACCAAACACTACATGCAAATCATATGAATGTATGAGTGCGTGTGTGTGTGTGACTTTTCATTTATCAATTTCAAAAGTAACGGCAACAAAGGTGTGATTCAGTCGAAGCCCAGTTTCGTGTGCGGTATCTCAAAACTCAGGCTTGCATTTTGCATTTGACATTTGCCACACAAACATATGTATGTATATGTATGTATTGTATATACATATTTTGTATGTGCATGTGAGAATACGTGACAATTCGTATAGAAATGCAGCCAAGGCATAAGAAGCCCAGCAAGCAAAGTTAGGAGGGCTCTAAATTATGTGTCCAAAAAGAGCCGATTTTAAGAGTGTTTTCTGAGTAGGCACATAAATAAGATCGTTTTCGGAGCGCAATCAGTACATTCTAAACATCGACTCATAAAATGGTCTATTGTCTGAGCATATTCGGAGTTAAATTAAGTAAGAACTGAGTTAAAACAGCGCTTAAAATAACGGAATGCAGATTTGCGATAATCGAGATCACAAAACATTTATTTAGTTTCTGCATTACGTGCCTTGCAAGTCGGTCGTGATTAGTGGACAATTAAAATATAAAATATACGTTAAGTTAATAATGCTAAGTTCTTCACAAAACTGTGAATTTGAAATCCTAACTTTATAATATTTCAATTATTTTTAAATTTTTCTTCAAATTCTTTATATTTTTCTAATATTGTAATTTGTTGAATTAAATAAAAATTATATAAAGATCAATTTATCCACACGATTGTATAAACCAAAACAAGTCCGATAAGAATTTTTTCGGTGCGATTTATGTAAGTGCCTAAAAATTATACTTTTATGAGTATTTTCTGAGCGTTTTTAATGCTTGATTAGGAGGGTGAAAGCACTTATTTCTGTGTCAAAAAAGAGTCATATTAGACTCAGAAATTGCCCTCTTAAAGTGCGACCGTTTTCACGGAAAAAAACGCTCTTTCCGGACTCTTTTTTGGGCACTTTATGATGTAAAATGCTCATAAAAAACTATCAGAAAACTGTCACAAAACGCTCAAATTGCTTGCTGGGCCAATGGTCACAAACACATACATACATATTTAGCGAGAGTGCTGATGTGTATGCTTGTATGGGTTTGTGTCTTTGCTATCAATTCTCGCTCCACTTACAAACAAAATTTATGTTCATGTTTCCTCCCAGCAAGCAATTTGAGCGTTTTGTGACAGTTTTCTGATAGTTTTTTATGAGCATTTTACATCATAAAGTGCCCAAAAAAGAGTCCGGAAAGAGCGTTTTTTTCCGTGAAAACGGTCGCACTTTAAGAGGGCAATTTCTGAGTCTAATATGACTCTTTTTTGACACAGAAATAAGTGCTTTCACCCTCCTAATCAAGCATTAAAAACGCTCAGAAAATACTCATAAAAGTATAATTTTTAGGCACTTACATAAATCGCACCGAAAAATTCTTATCGGACTTGTTTTGGTTTATACAATCGTGTGGATAAATTGATCTTTATATAATTTTTATTTAATTCAACAAATTACAATATTAGAAAAATATAAAGAATTTGAAGAAAAATTTAAAAATAATTGAAATATTATAAAGTTAGGATTTCAAATTCACAGTTTTGTGAAGAACTTAGCATTATTAACTTAACGTATATTTTATATTTTAATTGTCCACTAATCACGACCGACTTGCAAGGCACGTAATGCAGAAACTAAATAAATGTTTTGTGATCTCGATTATCGCAAATCTGCATTCCGTTATTTTAAGCGCTGTTTTAACTCAGTTCTTACTTAATTTAACTCCGAATATGCTCAGACAATAGACCATTTTATGAGTCGATGTTTAGAATGTACTGATTGCGCTCCGAAAACGATCTTATTTATGTGCCTACTCAGAAAACACTCTTAAAATCGGCTCTTTTTGGACACATAATTTAGAGCCCTCCTAACTTTGCTTGCTGGGTGGGGGGATGCGACATTGAAGAGCGCCAGCGCAGTGCTCTTCCTCTTGTTTTGCAACACTCCCTTTGTGTGTGTGTTGGTGAGTGGGGGAGAGCGATCATAAATAAATGTCATAATGCAATAAAAGAGAAATGTGACACAGTCGGCGACGACATGGACTTGGACACGAACCACGAGGAACGGACACGCGACTCAAGGCAAAATGCATTCGCATTAAAAAACATATTCACATACTCACACCCACACAAACAAAGTTCATACGTATGTACATACAAGCATATAAAAATACCATGTCGAAAGGAAATCCAGTTTCGTTGTAAGAAATGTGCAACGCAGTTGCGTGTAGAATGCAAAAGGGAAAAAGATGAAAATGCGAACTTACAGCTCAAGATTAAATATGCATACATCGAGTAAATAAGTAAATACAAAAACAAAAAAACTTAAGTATATGTGTGAGAATACTTTTGTGTGTGTTTAGGTGGGCGTATTTCAACTTAAATTGCACATTGCGAGAGTCAAAGAGTTGGGCGGACAGAAGACTGTAACTGTAATGTAATATTTCGCAAAGTGTGGGAACAATTGTCATATGGAATATACACACACTCGCTGCTGTTAATTTCGAAACGGTTCAAAACACTAAGCAATCCATAATTAAACATAAACTATAATATCACAACCTTTTTATAATAGCCATGGGTGTAAATTGATATGGAAATGAAATCAAACATGCGAATCTAGAGAATGTTTCTTTTATTTGTCGCCTCTGGAAATGTTTCTATGTATTCGAATTATCGCCTTGCTAACTTTAGGCTGATTTCGCAGTCAAGTTTTAAACGCCCACGCAACAAAGAACTGAATTCTTTTTCTTTCTTTTTTTTTTGCACACCAAATGCGCTGAACTGTAACCAGAACTAGAACATGGGACTCTTGTCGTGGCTTTTGGCTTGCGATCCATGCCGAGTATGCGAACTGAACTGTGTGACATGTGACTATCGCTAAAGCAAGGCAAACACTTTTTCAGTTTTCAGTTTTTGGCGACAGTCAGTGAAGTTGGTTTTCTCAGTCGGTTTCAAGTTTGGATTGGATTAGACATGCGAGTATTTACTAACATACATATATACACACACTGAATTCACCTTTGCTTATGTGTATTTTGTGCTCATGTATCACACGCTTTCTTTTTTTTGCCCAGTTCAGTCTTTCCGGTCAGTGATTCTTTTTGCTGGCTGCCAGTTTGGGTGAAAATTATAGTTTATGATTATAATTAATACAGTTTAATGTGTTGTCGGACTCGAAAAACACAAAGCAAAACTTTACGTACTTTCGCTTTTGATTTTTTAAACGCGTTAAGAACGAACCTTAAAAGCAGATTCCAATTGTGTTGCGGCATCTGTGTGTAGTTAAAATAATTATTATTACTGACTCATTAATAGTTGTGCACATTTTTCTGTTTTATTATGGAAATATTTCCATACAAGCTGCAAGTGCAATATTTTGAAATTATTTACTAACTTTTTTCGACTACTGTACTTTGATGTTCTACCCCCAGCTGGGACTGAAGTTCTTCATTCCCTTCTTTATTAGAAGGAAATATGATATACAACACAAAACTCGACAGTACTTAAAAAGGAAGAAGACCGCTGGCAATTTATTTCAAATGCACTGATTCTCAGAGATTTGCTGTTTATGTATTTAACAAACAAACGTATAAAAAATAATTCGAAAATCCCCAAATAGTCAAGTTATTGCATCGACTGCAAAGTTATTAAAACAATATATCGCATTAAATTGGATTCATTTGCTTGCCGAAAGATGGTCATAAATTTGAAGAAGACAGTTCGTAGCTTGTGTCTCTTCAGTCCCGAGGGTTGTATTTGTTTATTTTTGGTTTACTAGAGGGCTTAACTGCAGATAAGCGGCGACTTAACAAGACCACGCTCCATTCCGTGGGCAATGGGATAAATAAACGGCCACAAGGAGCGCTTCCTCCGTGCCAGACGACAGCCATCGTCATCGAGGGTTGTCACAACAACAAGAGCAGGGAGTGGCCTGGCAACTGATAAGTAATGAAATCAGCGAACTGTGCCGAAGACCGAAGAACTAATCCAGATGGTTCCACGATAAATACAAACTTCAACATCAGCCCTTTCGTTCTTGATGTCCTGGAGTCCTGCACGGCAGCTGCTGCCTGCCGTGTGCTCCGTGTGCTCTTGGGGTTAATTCCAGTTTCCTTCCGCATGCAAGACGCGTGCGGCAGTCACATTACTCAACAGGCTGCGCCGCAGGATGCCAAAAAAGAGGAAGGCGAAAAAAAACAGTGTTCTTAATTTCATTTACTTTTATTTTCTTTTCATCGCGGGGGTTTCCCTTTGTTTTTTTTTACTACGTCTCAAATTCTGCTCAAAAATTGATGCAATGCAAATAGAAAGTGAAATAGAACTTGGGAAATTTGGGGGACCGGCGAGATTTCATTATAAACAGCGTATGTTTACATTTTCTGGTCATGTTTATCCAACAGTTGTAGACCAGATTCACCCTACTGTTCCTACCGATAACATTCCTAGTCATATGCACTCCATTTCGTTTACTTTCCTCGACAGCAGCCTGTCTGGCAGATTGCGTTAGCATCGTTTGCATCGGAGGGGTAGCATTACAAATTGCTCGAGTGATTCAATTTCGATAATGTTTCCAAAAGGTTCCAGTTGCAGTTGAGGGTGCTATGATGTGTTTGTGTTGTTGTCTCTATGTTGTGGCATGTGGCATGTGCCATGTCCATAAATTTCCACATACGTCACACAATAAACACCGTCATGGAAATAGAGATGGAAATGGAAGTATAAATATATGCCTATATAGTAAATTACATACTTCAAGTAGTTTTGATTTGTTTTGGTGACCAAACGGAAATTTCATTACCAAATTTATTGCACTTGATTGATGGTTATAATCGTAAAAAAGTAGCAATCAAATTTTGTAAGACTTTAAAATGAAAGTACCGAAAGTAAAAGTGTGGCAAATACGATTATCGTAATGCTCATGATATTATAGATAATATATTCTGGATTTATGCTCTGCAAGATTGTATCGAAGTGATTTTCCTTTACGACAACTTTTTACACGCGTTTGGCTCTTTTTCTTAAATTGCCTTTAAAATGTAGAAAAACTTTGGAACCGCCCCCGGTACAGATCAGAGACGTTTTTATGTGAGATGTGCGTGATGTCAGTAATTACCACGGCTTCCACATGTTGCGAGTTGTTGCCTGTGTTGTCAGCGACAAATCTCCGATGCTGGCTGGCTGGCTGGCTGGCCATAAAGTCAAGAGCATGTCGAAAAGTGATAATCGACAGTGTTGAGAATCTAGCGGTGCAGATGCGATAGAGATGTGCTGTTTATTAATTCTTCCCTCAACCAAAAACAGAAACGAAACTGTAAATTTGAGATGAATGCCACCAGAAGAAATGGGAATTGTCACGAAGTGTTTCGCACAGGTGACTCAAGAGCGAGTGAGCAAGAGAAGCCATCGAAGCGAGACACAATACTTCAAATGCGTATTTCTCTTGTATACATATATGTTCATTGTGTTGTCTGCCGCCCACTGTCCTCCCCCACTCCCCATCCAGTAGTCACTCCTCCGCCATTTAGCGTGGCCAAAGTATAGCCAATAAGTAGCGCACCCAAAGCTAATAAAACGCTCTACAATGCGATCAAAAGTAAACAGTCGAACAAAACATAATTGGCACACAAAAAACATGATTACAACTGCACGAAACTCGACCACGATATACTCATTACTTCAGATTTGATTTACTAAGCAGATAAATATGAGAAAGTTGGAAGAATTATTTTTGACATGTATGAGTTGATTATCTTTACTAATAAACGTAGTACGCTTTTTTAAAAATTTTAGTTGAACATTTACAAGTATAAAACATAAATTATGCAGTGCAAAAGCTTCCCTTTATCAAATATGTAGCAAAAAGATAAAGTAAGAAAGAAATAATTATTAAATTTTAAATTTTGTAAATGCAAATTATCCCAATTTTTAGAGTTTTGATGGCCAGTTTTAATATATTTTTCCAGACATTTTAATTAAAAATAATTATTGGGAACTACTTATCATCATTAGTTGACTGATTTGCTTTGCTAAACATTTTCAGAAAATTAGAAGAAATTAATACATTGAGTTAATTATCTTAACTAATAATGCTGCATTATATCTGTAGTCACTTTTTTAAATAATATGTATACAAAATTTCCAAATTAATTTTTGTAAAGAATGGAATTTAAGCTACCGAGCAAAGTCAGTTTTTGTAAGACAGTAATAAGATAAACAAAGAGAGTTGATTAAAATTTTCATAAACACAGATAATCCTAATTATTAAAACTTTGCTGATTATTTTCGCAGCTCATTTTCATAAAATTCTATTAAAGTATTTGATTAACATTTTTCTATAAATATGAAATACTTCTTGAAGGGAAGTTCTATATCCATCCTTAAATCAATACGAAAAGAGCTTCTAAACAAAAGTCAACCCTTTTCATCGCATAATTTACTACACTAATCTCGAATGGCAGATCAAGTATCTGCCATTTCGTTTTGAAAGATGCATTTGTAACGAGCATGGAGCCACCCTTTCTATGTTTTACTGTAACTGCGCGGTACAAATAGCAGCTAACAAAACGGAAGCTAGCCGAAAATTGAAGTAACTGACGACAGATACGACCAAATGAAACGCACAACAGACACAATGACAATTAATGCGTGACACAGTGAAAAAGCTAGTCGAAGACGAAGGGGACTCAATGTGTTCAATAGATAAGTTGTCAGAGGGCGGAGACGGGGCGGGGGGTCGGCCCAAAGAAGCACCGCAAATTGAACGTCGTCGTGTTGTCTTTGCTGTCTGTCACATGCGAGTACAGCGACAGCGACGGCGACATCGACTGCGTCTCGACAATAGATCCGACCACAAATGTAAAAGTCTCGCAGACAAAACAATCGATGTCACACCCCCCCAAGCCCCTGTCCTCAGCCCCGCCCTAGTGCTATCCCCAATTGAAGAGATGACGGAATTCGATATCGTCATGAATACATCTAGTATCTACGCTATATATGTTTTTTTGCTTCAGTGCAGCATTAGTTCAAACATTGATTGCCCAGCTCAGATAATGCTAACTTCTATATCTCTAGTCTAAATCACAATTGTTCAAGTATAACAAAAAGAAAACTAACGTCAAGAACATTTAACTCCACTGCATTTCCGTTCGAAGAAAGCAAATAGCAACTGTGTTAGTTTGCCAACTATTTATACAATTATTTCTACAATTTCGATAAGATATAACGGATAACAAAAGCTGAATTTCTCCCTTGTGACTAATACTCGTATTTCAATTATAATACGCGATGGACTTCAACTCATATTCCCCAATGTGATCCATCAATAAGCGCTTTGCCCACTGTATGCTGATAATAAAAACTTAATGTTTGTTGACATTTCCCAGTTAACATGCTCTAAATTGAAGATCAGTCTCGAGCAATTGTGGGATTTGATCAAACAGAAGTTATGATTTGTTCTGCATAATTGAATCAATTGAAAGCGGGCAACTGAAACATAATTATGTTGCCCAAATGTTGAGCTTAACTCGAAGATTAATGATCGACTGCAGTTGTACTCAGCAAATGTAATAAAGTATATTTTTTTGGAGTCTCTTTGAAGTTTTTATTTTGCTGTTTCTAAGAACTAGAGTCGTATATACCCAATAATGCACTGCGTTTTTGTAGTCAGCACCATAGTACATAATTAGTGCATTAAAACAAATTCGGGGAAGAGAAAAGTTTGTAAATGGAACTGTGGCACAAAGCACTGCACAGATTTTCCCTTCTCGCCAGCATAAAAACTAAAATTGCCTCTGAATGCAGTTCATAAATAAGCAATGCGGTTGGGAGTTGGAGCTGCAGCTACTATGGAGGGCGCAGAGAAGGCGCCTCAAGTAGCCACGACTCGGTAGCATATAATTGAAAGCTTCCATAAGCGGCAGTGATTTCAAGTGGTGGGGAGGCAAGTGGGGCAAGCTCTGGCTGCGCTTGCGCTCAGAACACTTGTGGCATGGATCGATGTCAATCGACTGCCGTTAGAGGCACTTAACAGAGAGATGAAGAGAAACAGCAAGAGAGGGAGAGTGAGAGTAGAATTGTTTTTAAATGTCTTTCAATAAAAAGTTCATTTCGCATGCTTCAGTTCAGTTGTGATTCGTTGTGATTCGATCGGCCAGAGTTCACATGAGTCACGACAACAGAAGAGATCGCCCCACGCTCCACGCCCCATCCAAAAGATTTAATGTGCGAGTCGAGCACTGAAAACGGAAGCCACTCGAAAAGAGCGAGGCAGCCAAGGAATGCCACTTGAGCAGTCAGCGACGCCAGCAAAAAGTATTCGTATTCGTATTTATATTCATATTGGTATTCGTGTGATTGCTGAGGAAAAACAGGAGGCAGACGCCCAAGAAAAGCAAATTAGCAGCTGTTGCAAGATTCATAATTGAATACAACTTGGCAAACGAGCTCTCGACTGTCTGCCTGCCACGCCCATCTCTGGACGCTGCACCACAAACAACGACATGTTGCAACATTCACATGCCACTGTTGCAGCAGGCAGCCAAGTGTCGCACATCATTTGCAACAAATGTTGCATGTCGTTGCCTGAATTGTCGTTTGTGACGAATTTCCACTTGATTTATGCATTTGTATTGCGCCTTTTTTCATGTGCCACATTTTCCCATTTTGAATGCTATGATGACGCCGCGATTTTTATGACCAAATCAAATGCAATTCATTATCAACAACATTGTGCCACATTCTCAGCGCCAAAGTCTGTTTGCCATCAGCTGCCGAAAGAGAGCGTGTTTTAACTATTGCACTCGCTGCTGTAAATTGTCAGAGATGCAATTTGAATTATTGTTTTAGTAGCACGTTATTGCAGCCACTATGATGAAGATAATTCTTCAGCGGATGCAAGCTTGCAAAATATATCGAGGTGCACACATAAATTGTATAGTGTAACTAACAAAAGAGCTTGATTTACTGTCACTGAGAACTTTACACATATTTCAATTGTCACATTTGAATAAACAGACAAACATTAATCATAAATATCTTTGAACGTTCTTTGGCCCATTTTCTGAATATAAAAGAAAAGCATAATAAAAGATGCTAATTTGTTGTCACTGAAGATATCACACTTATTTTAATTATTATATTTGATTAAAACGTTATATAAATCTTAAAAATTTTCAATAATTTTTAAACAATTTTCTAATTATTAAATATTGTGCTTTAACAAAAAAAAATATATATTTCTAAAATTACAAGTATATGTAATATTCTTAAAAATTGGTTAAATATTTCCTTTAGAGTGCAGATACAGAAATACATATTAATATTATATTATTATGTGGTGTGAAATCTATTTATAGAACACAATACTTAACTATTTTTTGCAGTAAATCAGTATTTTCATAAAAAGTAACTTTTTAAATTGGTAAACTATTCCTTTTATCATAGATTGAATATAATAGTTGAGATACTGTTGAGACATACGTAGTGGAATTTTAATTCCCCCCATAATTTCAATTGCATTAAGAGATCTCTACTAGAAATTTATCAAATAAATGAGTACGACAATAAACTCTTTGCGATATACTGAGTTTCATTGAATTGTAGAAAGTTGTTTATTGAACTTGATGGCTCAGCAGCCGGGTGATCTTCACTTCTGGGTGTTGCAACATTCAATTGTCAGCGACAATGGCCTCGGATTATTGAAAGATGTCAATCAAAGCAACTGGAGCATAAGCAGCCAAAGCAACAGCAACAACAACAAAGAGAAGAGCATCCACTCGACAGGGCCAAAGGCATTCCAAGTGATAAAACATGTGTTAAGATACACACACATACCCGTATATATATGATATAATGGTATGTGAGTATTTTTGTATGTTTTGATGAAGGAACTTGAACACCAAAAGTGGTGGCTGGGTTGTTGGGTCTGAGGCTGCTTTGCCGCAATTGATGGATGCGAAAAGGAAACGAAAAAGAAATCAATCTGTCGATGGAGACGCTGCGGCGGCCCCGTTTTGAATATTGTTATCCAACTTCAGAGAAAGAGAGAGAAAGATGAAGAGACGAGATGAGACTCCATACCACACAAATAAATGATCGTAAGAAGACCCCAACGCGTGCTATTGTTGCTTTCCCATTTCCCTGCGCTTCTCTCTCTCCCTTTCTCACTCCCCCGTATACTCGCTCGTCTGTAGAATGCATTCAATCACTTCATTTGTTGCCGAGTCTGGGGACTCTCGGCTTCATCTTCATCTGCATTCATATTGATGCTGTTGCCTAACTCAAAAATATTTTATTTACTCTGCACTTATGACCCCCATGCCGGCGCTGTGCTGTGTTGCGCTGCCTGTCGCCGATCGGGTTAAGTGAATCTGATACCGACTCGTCTCACAGTGCCTATCTGTATCTGTATCTGCGTTTGTGTTTGCTGCATTTGCATCTCTACCGCTGCTGAGCTCTTTGTAAGTTTGTTGTCTGTTTGCCTGAGGCTACTCAGAATGTCATTGCAACGACAAACACGAGACAACCGATCTCTCTCTTTTCCTCTCCCTCTCACTCTCTTTTCTCTGTGTCGCCTCTTGACCGTACTCCCCTGCATCTCATATATGTTGTCTGTGTGCGCTGCAGCTGCTGCGGCAACTAACTCCAAAGATACTTTGAATGTGTGCAGTGATGGATTGTGTCCCTGGCCCCATACATGCTTACTTACTTACATACAAAGCACCCAGCTAAGTTTGCTGCAGTCGTGAATAGGCAGTAGCAAAATTATCATTGCTGCACAGTGGTTCAGCATTCAATTCCAGAAGAATTTAGCTCAATGAAAAACTTTATTAAATAAGATTTGAGAGGATACAAAAAATATTTCGAAACTTGCCTTGACTTTAAACCGCATAGAGCACTCAGATTATTTCTATAGTTTTAACTTTATGTGAAAGTTGTAAATATGTAGTTATGCATATTAAAAATATGTTGTAGTAAACATCCCTTCAAATCAAATTTTATTGAAATTCTACATTTCTCCCCATATATAAACGTACAAACTTAAAACTTTATGAATCATTCATTTGCAATTATTAAAGATTAATAAGAATTTAAAGCACATCTGCTTGAGAATTCCAAAAGATTTCCTTTAACGTTTGTTAAAGGCTGCTAAAGTGTTAATATTCACTATTGAATCAATATAAACAAGTAAGAAAGCTACAGTCGAGTGTACTCGAATGTGAGATACCCGCTACCCATTTTGAATAAAAGAAACATATTTTGCGGTATTTTCTCAAAATATACCGAATATACTGCAAAAATACTAAAAATATACCAAATGGTATATTTGGTATATCGACATAGTACCGCATTCAAAATATACCATAGACGGCACAATATACCAGATTGTCAGACAAAGCAACTAAGAGCCCTAGTAAGTAGGCGTTTATGCCCATACAAAAGTATTTCTTTAATAACTTCGACAATTTTTATCTGATCGCAACCAAATTTTCAGGAATCATAACTACTATAGTAGTTATTATATATACCAAAATTCGTAACTCTAGCTTTAAAATTACGCTTGTTATTCAATTTTTTTTGATTTGCGGGGGCGGAAGTGGGCGTGGCAAAAATTTGAAACAAACTTGATCTGCGTGCAAACATAACAAATGCTGTCGAAAAAAAATTATAGCTCTATCTCTTATAGTCTCTGAGATCCAGTGTTTCATACGGACAGACACACAGACGGACAGACGGACATGGCTAGATCGTCTCGGCTGTTGACGCTGATCAAGAATATATATACTTTATAGGGTCGGAGATGCCTCCTTCTACCTGTTACATACATTTCCTGCCGGCACAAAGTTATAATACCCTTCTACCCTATGGGTAGCGGGTATAAAAAGAACACCTTATATAAAGATTTTCATTTAAAGCTTTAAGCATTAAATATTTATTTTATTTCGCTTTTATTTAATTAATGATAATAACCAATATTGACATTGATTTATATTCTTATTGTTGCTTTATCCAATATATATGATTAGCGGATTTGCAAACAATTTTCATCTCTGAAGTTTTTATAGAATTATGTTGAAGGCATACTACACATTTAGTATGCCTTCAACATAATTCTATAAAAACTTCAGAGATGAAAATTGTTTGCAAATCCGCTAATCATATATATTGGATAAAGCAACAATAAGAATATAAATCAATGTCAATATTGGTTATTATCATTAATTAAATAAAAGCGAAATAAAGTAAATATTCAATATTATAAAAAATCAAATTTTGAATTGCAATCACAACAATTATCAATTTGACTGTTTTTATAAAAAGAGAACTAACAATGAAATGTATTAATATTTTATGCAACCTCGTCACACTGTGCGTTGGAGCTTGACACCGATTCAATGGCAACAGCAGCAACAACAACAACAAAAGTGTTTAGTTGCAGTTGCAGATACATTCACACACATACATAAACACACATGGTTTGAGTGGTTGAATGTATCTTCTTTTGTATTGCGTCTTGTCGCCGATCTTTAATTGCAGAATTGTGTTGTGCCGACCCATAGATGAGCATGAATGTGCGTTGTTGCTTTTGCTGTGGCTCTGGCTCTGGCGAGTCGGCATTTAGCCCCAGCCCTCTTCCTCATCAACTCTTCTCATCTTGTCTCGATCGTGGTGATTAATTGACGCTAGTGTCGCACGAGTTGCGCGGGTTTATTAAAAGGATTACAAGATGTGAATGTGCCAAGCGACTCCATAAATGCGACTAGCAACTGGGCGGGGATGTGGGCAACGGCAACGAAATACCTCAGCCCCGTAATAAGATTAATTACGAATGCGTCTCTGGCCCTAAAGAGCCAATATATGTATGTTCGTATGCTTTATACCAGGAAACTGACGACACAGTGACAATATTTTGACATGACAATTACAAAACTTAAAGTTTTGCATTGTGTTGGCTCAAGTGTTTCATTAATTAAAAAGCTTTAAGATCTGTCTGTCTAGTGAAAAACAATCAGCATAAAGTTCGACGGGGTATTGTACGCTTAATCCCCCAGAGACGTGTCCAAGTGTAATCCTTGCCTGACATTTGCATACATTTTACATTTTGTATCCTGTTGACACGCGAACCCGGAATAAGTGTCATCAGGGGCGCAAATAATCGACATTTAATAGAAGGGCAACAGCGTTACGCCAATTAGCTGAAAGTGGCCCAAAGGGTCGCACAACAACCATATAGTAATATATGTATATTTATAGTTGATCCCGCCCTTCAAAATACTACTGATGAATGAGAGACCTTTTTACGCCTCATTGCCAAGCATTTCCGTCTGACTTTTGAATTCCTTGTGACTGAAAGTGAAATCCACAAATGTTCCGCGCAGATATGCAATTTATTTTACTTTTAATGAATCTTTTGTATTTGGTTTTTTTTTTTTCTTTTTACTTTTAGCATTTTTGCCAATGATGATGATGATGTCATCCGCAGAGTAACAGCAAATGCGCTGAATACGCTGAACACACACACACCATAAATCAGGGGCCGATCTCTCTGCGCTTATGCTCATGCTCAAGTCTGACAGCTGGAGACCTGACTCCGACTCCGCCGATGCCGATGCCGCAGTCGATGCAGACAGCGACAGCGAATGAAGTGGAGCAGCTGCCAGAGATTAGTCAGCTTTAGTGACTGGCGGCGCACTTTAATTCTCTTGGGGCCAGGCCAAGCTGCTCAACTGGTTTTGTGCTCGCCTCCAAGGGACATCGGGAGCTGCTGCTGCTGCTGCTGCTGAGCTGGAAGTGTACTCAAAGATCAAGGTGAGTTTCGAAATAGATGCTTAGAATTCAGCACAAAATGCTGCTGCGTTTGCTATTGTTAACAGATCCAGATCCAATTTTGAATAACAAACATTACATAAGAATCTTATAAAGAAACATGATCAAAACAATGCGTATAACTGTCTTCAGCTTAGAGGTCAGTCACAGTGACAGAAGCGAAATGAAGAATCAGCAATTTTTCTGCAAGAAACAAAAAAGATGCTACAATGAAACCGCAAAATTTATGAAACTCTAAAAATGAAGAGGTCTTAACCCTCATACACACTCTCAAAACCCATTTGTATTCCCATTCGCTGGCAAACCGCAGCCGCAGTGCGATTCTACAAAAGATACAAGATCTTGTTTCTCAGCAAACTGAATTGCTGGCGTTGCACTTACATAAACCAAAAAAGAAAACGCACAATAAACACAACAAACACTAAGCGCAGCATTGCTTAGCTAACAGGAAATGCAATGTTGCAGCGCAATTTGCCAGAGCAATTTAAAGGAATTCTCAGCAATGCAATGCTGTGTTGTGTTCCCGTAACCCAGCAATAGATTGTCTAGAAAACCAGTTTGCGATGATTGATCGCATGCCAGATCATTATAAGCTCATAATGTTTACTTAGTCACACGTTAGCAGCTGATTTGTTTACTTGCCCACTTGGTTTATGCCATGAACCATGAGCACTTAAGTGTTCATATCCACGTTGTCCCAAAGCTCAATCTCAATCCCAATCGAAGTTCGCTGTCAGATATTATATGCCCCATGCCACATGCATGAGTCACGAGTCACGCTTGAGAAAGGTATAACTAAAAAACGTAGACCGCGACGTAAGAGAAAATGCCCAAAATGACTAAGTGCATATTCATGGCTGCCTTTTTTATTTTCTTTCTTTCGTTTGCTTTGCTGCTGTAAATGGGCCGCCGAAGAATCAAAATAAAAACTCGGAGCGTGACTTGGGTTCCGCTCGCTTTGTCGCTGTTGCTGTTGTCGCTGCTGCTGCTGTCGTCAGTGGTTTGGCTTAATTTGCGGCATAGCGCTGACATTGCCGAAATATATACAATTTGCATAAGTTTGTGCTTTCTTCACACTCCCAAAATAGTCTGTCACTTGACAATTATTCGTTGGAACATAGCTGAAGTGTCGGCGCATGCTTTTAGTAACTTATTAGCTAAACAATCTTAACAGCTTATTAAGCGTGGTCAGTGATTAGCTGTACCATATGGTATAGGTATGTAACTATTATACACTTTTTAATACCAGAATATTCATGCGAGGTACAGTTGAAACTTCCCGGCTTATGTACCCGATTCCCAAGACATCATCAATGGTTATCTTCCTGTTAATAGTAAAAAGTAGTGAAACATTTTAAATGAGAGATTCACACTAACTTACATTAGATTAATCCGGAAACCATGACAGCTACCTAGCTTTGAGTGTTGAGAAGTGCATCCTCCATTCAGATAGCTTCATCTTGATATAATTTATTAAAATTTCAATTACATTTTTTTGCGTGTATGGACAAAAAGGCCAAGAATAGTGATTCCCGCAGACTTTCTGACCCATCATCTAATTTTATCCTGGTGGAATTGTCCACAATGTAATCCAGAGGCCAGCAAGAGCATACCTGTTCATTTTTCAGATATTTTAATGTATCTTCACTACTGGCACATAAGTAGCATTATATTTGTCTAAAATAAAAGTAAGAATTGTTAATAATAATCGTTAAAATTCGAAAAGTCAATTCCAAAACTTAGCTACCGCTGAAATATTCGCCATTTGTCTTTTTGTATATTGTTTGGACATTTTTAACGCATAGCCCATGTCAATGTTCTTTAATAATAACGTAATAATTCTTAAATATTTTTTCAACAAACACTTTTTTATTTACTTTGCTATTTGCGAGAGTTTACCAAGTTGATTCTACTAAACTTTGTTTTAAAAAATCAGCTGTTGCTCAGTGTGTACCTATTGTCGCAAAATGAATAAAATACTTAAATGTGAACAGCACATTTTGAGTCAACATGGTTTCTTAACATTCTGTTAACTATCTGGCGCTAAATTTGATAATCTGAATTCGAGCAACTGAAAAAGTTAAAAGAACATTTTTCTATTAGTTGATTTTTGTAACAAAAACATAAACTAAAACATTTTTAAAAATAAGTGAAGGTTATTCTTAAAGCTTTGGATTAGCACTATTTTTAGAACTAAGATTAATTTTAGAAACTTGTTCTGTTTTACGATAAAATATATAAATTCGTTAATTTTTTAGTTTTGCGTATTTTTGCAATTATCAGAACAGCTATAAGAGTAATCATTTCTTATTTTTAAAATTGTTTCAGGTTATGTTTTTTTTTTTGTTCACTGAATAGATGGTCGCACGCGACATCCTCCAGAGAATTACGCATATATTCAAATTACGCTTTGGGGCAAATTGTCGACTGTACCACAATAAATTTAGCCATGTGAAGAAGATAAATTCTAAAGTTATAATAATTTGATTAAAGTGTTAAATTTAGTGGAATGATATAATGTGCTCACTTTTAAAATGATCATTTTTGTAAATTATTGACATAAAGCAGTGGTATTTCATTTAGCATAGCACAAGAGTGCAACTCGCGTTTACAAAGCAAACTTTATTTGGCGGTCAACTTTTGGGCTACAGTTACAGAAATCCCACATTCATATGCACATTTATATGTGTATTAAACATAATGATGTTGTGGGAAGTCGACTTTGTGCGCTTGGCCATAGTGAGGTCAAAATGTTTTGGGTCACCTGATATTGAATTATTCATTTTTGTGTGCACAAATTTTGGGCGGTAATTACGTTTTATTTTTATTTGCATTTTGTTTGAAATTTGAGCTTTTTTATAACTAGAATTTAAACAACTTTCAATCTGATTTAGCGTTGAATAAAATAGTTGTATTTTACATAGATTGCATAGAATAATTGGATATAAAGTACAACCGTTTGGACTAACATATAAAACTAAATTTCTTATATAAAAAGGATTCACTTGTTGACTGACTCAAACATTTTACAGATATTAACTCAATAATTTCATTATATCTCAACATTTCGTGCAGTGTAAATCTATTTCACAGTGGAACACTGTAATTTCTCCTTCATTTGCCCAACTTTCGCCCAACCGCTAACACTATGTTTGCCGAAAATGTATCTGGCTTTTAATGCAGTGCAATTGGTGGCATGCACGCATGTTGCATGTTGTTGCCATGCTAATTAACAACTCGAGAATAAATTACGAGCGTATGGCTGAAAAATGCGAAAAGGATGCGCGACAGTTTGCGAGTGAGAGCAGAGAGTGGAATGTGGATGATAGTAGCTTTTAGGCACTCTCTGGCCCAACAAAACAATTAAATGCATGACCATTCCATGTTCGCCGACCACAAGGCGTATACGCAATGCGACGCTGGCAGCATTAAGCATTCGCCCCGTGCGCGTGTCTGCCATTGATGGTGACATGTTGTCAACGTTTTAGAAAATTTGTTATGCAAATTGCTTATTAACTTTATGACTGGTCCCTGTGTCCCCTTCAATTGTCGACATTTTCAAAATGTCAATTAGATGCAGCGCCCATAAACAATAGAAAAGCTCTCGTATATCCAACTGAAAAGCGAAAAACACGGCCATCATTTAAACGTTGCCCCACTCGATGCTGGTGCTAGATTCGCTCGCATTAAATGCACATAAAATTGCCAGGCTTCGATTTTAATTTATGTGACACCAGCTACCTGTCGTACCGTGTCGGCCCCAGGAGGTCCTTCGGGAGCTCTACACGGGAGTTTGGCACCGGCGGCCTCTGCTAATGACATTGCCACTATCAGCAATGGCCTTTAGTTTAATTGAAAAATTTCGTTTTGTGTTAGCTAATGGCAGCTCTGTAATTTATGATGCCAGTTCCAGTTGCCGCAGCCTGAACAATTCTTGTTGCTGTTGCTGCATCGTTGGTCGATTCTATTGAACTTAAATTATTGAAAATTGCCCAGAGGAGAGAAAAGCTGTATGTGCTCTAAGTGAGAATAGATTTTTAAAGAGAGTAAGGCTTAAATTTCACAGATTTGTTATAGCTTTTTCCTATTTTCATTCTATGCCTTTTTTTCTAAACAGAATAAAACATTCTTGAAGCAAGAAGACAATTTAACATCGAAATCCTGTTTTACTCTATTTTCAACTTCAAATTCTTGTTTTAAGTTTTTTAATACACGTTACCCATAGGGTAGAAGAGTAATATAACTCGGTGCCTGCAGGAAATGTATGTAACAGGCAGAAGGAGGCATCTCCAATCCCATAAAGTATATATATTCTTTATAAATACATTGATCTCAGATACTAAAAGACAAATATATATAAATTATTCTTGTGCTTCCAGCAGATCAAGTTTGATTTACATTTTTGACATCTGACATTTGAAAATATCGAATAACAAGAGTAATTATGAAGCTAGAGGATAGACAATAATATCGAATACAAATTTTAAATGATATTTAAGAAATTCTTCTGCATAGCAAATTACGCCTATTGCATTCGGAACTTAGCTGCTTTGCCTGACATTCTGGTATATTTCATATCGCTTTTGATATACATATTTAGAATGTTGTATTTCATCAATATACCAAATATAATATGACCTCCGGTATAATTTTATTATTTTTGGGGTATATTATTTGGTGTATTTTAAGAATAATATCGCACTTAGCAGGTATCTCACAGTCGATCACACTCGACTAGTTCTCATAATCGGGATTTGCAATTTACTTTTCAATCTAGGTTTTTCTTTATCTGTAAGTCTCATTGTTATATTTGCGCAAACATTTCAATCCAACTTTAATCCTATTGCTCTTAAGCTTCCACCTTAGAATTTGCAGTTCAGCATAATTGGTTTTGTGTTCACACAGAAAGTTTGAATAATTGCAAGTTTGCTGGACAAAGTGCAGCAGCTTTGGTTTTCCCTTTGAGCGAATCATAATACAGCAGAAATATTGCGTATAAACTGTGCGTCGAGGCGAGAATTTGAAGTGCGGAGTTCTGTGTGCGGACTTCTGTTTGGCGGTTTTTGCAGCATTTTACACGCTTGCATAATTCGCACAACCTTTGTTTTGCTTGACTTTGATGGGTTTGAAGTGGGCATCGCTATGGGCGTGGCAGCAGTTGCAGCTGCTGCTGCTGCAGTTGTGCGTGCAACAGCAATTGCGATTTCACAGTGAGTGCGTTATTTGATAAGCAAACATTTTAAAGTAGCGAACTAGCAGCATTTAGCAAACACAAACAAAATGCGGATGTGCCCAACGGGCCAATCACATTGCCAATTTGCATTGCACTCTGTCTCTGTCTCTGCCAGATGCGTTATTTTTTGTGGGCTTACAAAATACGCGCATGTTTTACTTTCATTAAATCGGGCTACGCGACGTATACGCAACGCGCTTCTATGGACACTTCTGGAGCCTTTGCTAATCGGCTGCACACAAACTCAAAACTTTGTGTCAGCGTCAGAAGCGAAGCGAAGATAGACGGGAGACGGGGATGAGGTCATGCCTTTTGCCTAAAACTGTTCGTTGCACCTGCTGCTGCGAAATGGCTTCGAAATTTTCCTGGCATGTTGTCGACATTTTTATGGCTGCCACCGCTACGAAATTCTCCGCTCCGCTCGCTGCAGACACCGTCAGCCACTTGGCTGCCCAATTAAAAGTTTTAGCACATTTTCACTTGGAATTAATTGTCGGTAAACGTAATTCATGTCCGAGACACGAATGCGAAAAAGGCAGCGGCAGTGCCTGCAAAAAGCCAAGGCAAGACATGAAACACATTTTTTCTTGTGCCACATCCAAACACACACATACATATAAGAGTGTGTTGCTGTTGTGCTGCATACTGATGTGTCTTACTGCGAGCAGCAAAAGCGAGGAGCACAAGACCCACTTAGAGTGTATGCAACATCAAGCAGAGCACATTATTCACTATAAGTAATTATATTAATAACATCATTTGATGCTGCTTAACATTTCATTTCGAGCTCACAAATAAAAAGCTAAGCAAATGGCGGAGTTGAAACCTTGAGAGAGCGCAAGCATGCAACTGTTTTCAATGTTCTTGCTTGCCACAGTCATTTCTCTCGCTGTGGCAAGTGTTCGTCTGTTGGCTGCTCAAAAGAGATTTTCAGTAACTAAGCGACTATCACTTATTATAAGCTGTGTTGCTGTTTGCGTAGCAGTTAATTACCCATCTTGAATGTGAGCAAGAATGCAGCTGTACTTAATCAATGCTCTAGTCTGCAATTTCTGTCTTGTATCTGGTTCTGTCGATTTGCATTTGTTAAATATATTATAGGATATCGCATCTCTTACCTATCCTTATCCTTTTAAAATAATCCTTATAAAATCCCATAAAAATTGGCACACGCTTTTTCCTCATCCTGATTTGAATATAATGAGTTGGTTGGGCTTTTTGTTGAGTCTAAAATTTGAATTTATAAATGCAAACTTAATCTGTATAATGTATTTATATAAAATCTCAAACTAACTAATTAACATACAAGAGCAGCAATCAATTGCCTTCTCTTATTATAAGCTATCGCTATTCGTCTTACGAATGAGTAACTTTTCTTACTTTTTACTTCACCTGCAGTTCCTATTGTCTTTATTATCTGTTGAGGCCACTTGACTTATCACTGCTCGTCACTTCTGCAACTATTCCCAATAATTACTCTAGTCTCTAATCTTTATCTCGTATCCGGTAGGATCAATTGATTTTTATTTTATTGTGGAATACAAAATGGGATATTTAAAGGAGTGAAATTATGAAGCGAAAAAGGTCTATTCAACTTCAACAAATGAACTTAGGGAAAAATAAAAACAATGTGAGGAATAATAACAACAAATTTTTTTAAAAAATGAAGATTTGCACAAATAGATTAATTGATTTGCAAGCTATATTCATTAAATTTTCCTTTTCATAAGCTATAGCTTTTTGACTTTCAATTATTACTCTTCAAGCAGATTCTTTATCTATTGTCATTGTCTAATCGCTACAACTGTTCTCAATCATGCAATTTATGCAATTTCTCTCTTATATCTGGTAGAATCAATTGATTTTCAGTTACCAGAGCTCTCTTAGCTGTCACTATTTGACTGGCGGTTAAACATTTCTCATTAACATATAAGTTGTCCATGCCAAAAAGAGAGCTAGTTACATGGCAATGATTGCGTTTAAAGAACAAGTTGAACTTGCCACAAGTACACTAGTTGCACTTAATTATCGAGTGCAGCAGCAGGCAGCAAGTCTGGCAGCAAACTGCAATTAAGCCGCTCGAACAATATAAAACTGCTCATAGAGCGCCGCAAATTATGCAACAACATATTCAAAAGTACAAACAACACACGCCCCCAATACACACCCCCTGCACCCCTTGCACCACGCTGTGTGTTATTAACAGAAAAAGAGTTGAAATAAATGTATGTAAAAATGGAGCAAACAAAAAATGCGAACAGAACAGAACGGAAGCAACAAATGCAGCCGGCATAAATGCAAGATATCTCCCGTTCACTACGCTCTCAAAGCAATAAAGGGGGCGAGAGAGAGAGAGAGAGAAAGAGAGAGGGAGGCAAAGGGGAGTAGAAGGGTAATCGTAAGATTCTATGACCGTCTGATATGCGGCACAGCGGTTGTTTGTCTTCTACGGCAGTTCGCTCCTTTAATCTATATGCAAATTACGCAACCCCTTTTTGAAAGAGTGTGTGGGTGTGTGGGTGTGCGTAGAGACATGCATATGCATGGAACTGCAGCTGGTAGATGGGGAAGGAGGGGAAGTCGTGGGTTTAGCCGGTATCACAAGTTGAGTAGAGTCGCTGATAAAGCCAAAGTTAGTTGTGTGTGTTAGGTTGTGGTTGTAGCTGTGACTGCGGTTGCGGTTGTCGTTGCGGTGACCCTCGGCCAGTCTGCCACACACTCACTCACAAAATTGACTATCGCTTTGCGCAAAATTTGAATAGCTTCGACTAAAACAAGTTGTGCATTATTAATAACTTGATGAGTACAACAACAGTCATTTATTAAGTGAGAGAAGAGTGGGAGTAACTCTTGCTTAGTGGTTGTAAATTTCATTGACTATCATCTATTTATTTATGCTGTTATTATTGACAACAATTTGTGGTTATTAATTATTTACACTCGTTTTCGAGAATCTTTTCGTAAGTTGAAACTGATGATGGCTTTTTATTCTCCTTCTCAAAAGTCGTCCTCTAATTACACTTACATGTAAAGAATCTTATAATTTTATTTTCCTTGCAACTTCGCTTCGTTCTTAGAGAAAAATATTAATTAATAGCTTCGACTAAAACAAGTTGTGCATTATTAATAACTTGATGAGTACAACAACAGCCTTTTATTAAGTGAGAAAAGAGTGGGAGTAACTCTTGCTTAGTGGTTGTAAATTTCATTGACTATCATCTATTTATTTATGCTGTTATTATTGACAACAATTTGTGGTTATTAATTATTTACACTCGTTTTCGAGAATCTTTTCGTAAGTTGAAACTGATGATGGCTTTTTATTCTCCTTCTCAAAAGTCGTCCTCTAATTACACTTACATGTAAAGAATCTTATAATTTTATTTTCCTTGCAACTTCGCTTCGCTCTTAGAGAAAAATATTAATTCTTTTTTTATAAAAATATACTCCTATGATGGGTACAGGGCAACTTTGTTTAAAATCCTAAAATTAAATAATAAATTACGGTGTTTTAGCCGACGAGGACGTCGAGGATCATGAGGGTTTCACGGCCCTGAGTTGGGCCATTTGCCAGGATCACAATGGTCGAGCTGCTCTGGATCTGGCGGCGTATCAAGGTACAGCTAGTCTGGTGCTGTATCTGCTAGAGCAAGGAGTCTATATGGAGCACGTTGATGTGGACAGCAAGCGTCCTTTGGTTCCTTCGATTGTCTGTAGAAACATTCAGGCGGTGCAGGTGTTTCTGCGCAAAGGCAACACCCTGGAGATGCTGCTGAACAAACTGCTGGAGGATAACCATGCTCCGTATCGCAAGAATCGTTTCCAGGACGCGGCATATTACGATCTTCGGCCTTGAGCAGCTGTTTGAGAAGAACACTGTATTTTTCCAGCTGCGCACGAATCTGCGAAAACTCAATGTAAGCCACATTCACTTTTCATCAATCTATCGATCAATCCAATCATCTATTTCGTTATTTACAGGAACTCGCCCCACGAAAGCGATTCTCCGGAAACCGTTCAGCTATGACGGTTACTATGCTCAAGCCAAAGCGCGTACAGAGCTAGGTGCAGTGAAAGAAGACCTACCCGATCCCAACGAATCCATGAAAAATTCTGCGTAGAGCGGTAGTCCTTTGCGAGATCGACGAAGTCCTTAAGCGCATTACCATCAAAGATCAGACTGCCTCCAATAGGGGAACGGTAACGGAAACAGCACGAGAGTATGTGCTGTCTACGAATCTCAGTTAGAGATCACCGATATGTAAATGTCCTCAACGTTATTGTTATTACTCGTATACGTCCTTTCGCGATCGAATCACATGTTATTAGATTTTAGTTCCTAACTACTTTCATATATTTATTGTGTTTGAATGTTTTAATTTTACAAATGTATTTGTACTGTTTGTTTTTTTTTAATTTCGCATTTACAAACTACTTCTATTCCACTTCACTCACTTAAGTTTATCTTGAATAATTAAATAATGGAAGATTGTAAAAGTATTTAAGTTCAGATAATTGTGGGCAACAGCTTGAAATATTATAAATCAATTATAATCTTTATAGTGTAACACTTTCTCCTGTTGTCTTATATGGTATTTTATATAATATGATTATTTAAAGCATACACAGACACACACACACACACCAAGTTTGTATCATACTTTCGCTAAAGAACAAAATTACTATAACTATAACTTGACAGGATCTTGACGGACATGTATTTTTATGATCACCTATACCAACACTATCGGTTGGCATTCAAGGATTTTCAAAACTAAACAAAAAAAATTACTAAAAATTTTACAAGGGGGTGGCATGTTAAAATTGGCAAAAAATCTAATTTTTTGCTGTAATTTCGCCATTTAAAGGACGATTTGGATATCCTTTTCCAAATCAATAGATATTAACACAAGAATACAGAGTATATAAAAATGTCCTTAAAAGTCCTTCAAATGGCCGAGATATAACAAGTTTTTTGTATTTAGAAAACAAGTTATATCTCTGGAGTCCTTAGCAGGATCAAGCAAAAATTAGTGTTGAACAATATAATTTTAATAGGGCTACCAACTGGGAAAAGGACATTCAAATCGTCCTGTTACTTTCTGAGATAGCCAACATTTTATGATTTTCACGATTTTTTAAGCTCAAAAGCCAAAATTTTACAAGTGTTGGCTTCTTAGATGACCCCATAGTTTCTTGATATCAATTGATAGATTTCGTTTATACGAATCGAATGTAACAAGTCCTGTCAAAATGCGCAAGGATATGGCCGAGATAGGATTATTTTTGTTATTTATACACAATGTGCAGCAGCATAATTTTTGTAGCATACTTTTAGGGTGCGATAGATCCAAAATTTAATTATGACACCAAACCATAGATGGCGCTACTAAGCAACTTAGATTGACAATCTTTGTTGAATTCATAGATATCTTAGTTTTTTTATGTCAATTGATAGTTTTTGTTCTAATCAATCAAATGCAACAAGTACTGTCAAAATACACAAGGATACGGCCCAGATAGAATAATTTTTTCGATTTATGTTCGTATTTTTAAGCTCTCAATTCTGTTTATTATAATAAATTTTATTTTTTATATACATAATTATATTGATATTTTCTATTTGAATATGCTGTTTTTATTGAGAACAACTTGAATAAAATCTTTATGATTGCTACAATATTTTTTAGTTTAATATACCTTATATTAACTTATTTGTCTTTCTCCAAATTTAACTGTATAAAAATAGTTTAGTCCTAAGTGAATATTGGTCAGCATTCATTTCTGCTTAGTGTGGTATATTCTTTGTATCTGTCTTGCAACTTTGCTTAACAAATAAAATCCAAACAAAATGTATTCCCCATTTTTTGTGCTTCACTTTTAAGTTGTGTGCAACTCTAATTGTTTGTTTCCATTTGATTGCTTCACATTGCCAATTTGCCGTGAGACATGAGCATGAAGCTCAGTACTTGCAAGTGCTTCACACAGCACTGCTGCACACACATGCCACACACACACACACAGTCGTTCACAGCTGCCACACAAGTCAACTAATTATGTCAATTGCAAAGCTCGGCCTGACACTTGCCAGCAATTGCCGCACTTAAAGTTTCGCACCATGATGCAGGGAGGAGGGAAGGGAGATGGAGGGAAAGCACTTCGCATAGTTCACTGCATGCCAAAGAGCAGCAAAAAAGCAGCAGCTGTAGCATCAGCAGCAACAACAGCAACAACTCTGAAGTGGTCCAAGGAGAGTGTCGTCAGTCCTGTCACCAGTTGCCTGTTTGTTGCCCGTTGCCAGTTAATGATAATGAGAAGCCCTTTTTTTTTTTTTTTTTCTTTTTATTTATTAAGTGAAGAATCTGTACAGCAAATTTAAAGTACCTTAACATCACAGGAGTATCAAATATATAAAAATAAACCAAACCTCAACACCAATATGAGGATTATATACATATGTATCAGCGTTATTGGCACCTAATTGTTTTGGCAAAGCCTTGCCGTTTAAGACGCCTTAATGGTCTCGCTGGAAGTAACTTCCTGGCTAGTAGGCTGCGGTGTCTTCTAAGTTTATCGCTATAGCGGCTTGTGTGTCTCCCAATCTGTTCTTCTACAGTATGTAGCTTCAAGTCTCTATGAAGCGTTGTGCCACGCACGAACCAAGGACAGTCTGTTATGTTGCGTAGTATCCGATTCTGCAACACCTGAATTCGTTTATAATTGGATTTGGCTGCGATCCCCCAAATCTGGATGCCATAGAGCCAAATTGGCTGGATGCAATGCGCATACACTGCCCTTTTGCATCTTAGCGGCAAAGTGCTTCGTCTTTGAATAAGCCAACGCAGTTGCTGGATCCTTAGGTTACATTTCTTAATTGTGGCTTTTAAATGTGGCCCAAATGTAAGGCGCTTGTCCAGTGTAATTCCAAGATACTTGGCTTGCGATGGCTGCTCCAGAGTAACTCCTTCTAGTTGGATTTCAGGGGTATTCATTATAAGCCTCTTCAGTGTGAAACAGGGGTTCGTTGTTTTAAGCGGATTTATTTTCAAGTTCCACCGTTTACACCAAGCAGCAAGAGCTTTGAGATATTCTTGTATTCCATTAGCTGCTTCTCTACGGCAACTGGAGTTATAGATGACTGCAATGTCATCTGCATAGGTTGCAATAAGTGCTTTGGAAGGAGCTACCATATGTTGACTGTTTGGGCTGGGTATATCAGCAGTGTACAATGAATAAAGCAGCGGTCCAAGCACACTACCCTGTGGTACTCCTGCACTCATACGATAGTTATTAGAGTATATATCCTTAACTTTGACCTTAAACTCACGTCCATCCAGATATGACCTGAAAATTCCATAGTAGGGAGCAGGTAGGAGGTTTTTAATTTTGGACATTAAGCCATCATGCCACACTTTATCGAAAGCTTGCTCCATATCTATAAAGACTGCGTTGGAATACTCCAAGTCGTCAAAGGCCTGTAATATATGCTTTACCAGTCTGTGGACTTGTTCTACAGTGCCGTGTCCTCCTCGAAAGCCAAATTGATGGTCTGGCAAGATATTGCTTTCAGTCAAAATCACTATAATTCTGTTGGCGATGAGTCTCTCCCACAACTTAGACAGGGAGGATAAAAGGCTTATTGGACGGTATGATTCAGGATGAGCCTCTGGTTTACCGGGCTTGTGGATCATCAGAATCGCAGCTAATTTCCATTGCTTTGGGAACGCTTGGATCCTAATAATAGCATTAAAAATTAATGCTATATATATAATCGCTCTTGTAGGCAAAGCCTTCAACGTTGCGTTACAAATCCTATCAATACCTGGCGCTTTATTTTTTGGCAAAAATTGAATGGCTTCGGATATTTCCTCAATCCTTATAGGCTTAATGGGCAATGACATCTGCAGTGGAGTATCCAAACTTTGATGGGTCTCTCTACTTTGTTCTATTGAAGCAAAGTTATGGGGAGTGAATCGATCCTCTAGATGTTGACCGAAAGCATTGGCCTGCTCCATTTCATTTTTTGCAAGTTCACCACCGGGACAACGAATAGGAACCTGTCTAAGAGGTTGTCGTTTAAGCGATTTTGTGCACTTCCAAAGTGAATAATTTGCGTCAACTGTGTAGTCCATGGAGGACAATTTTTGCTCGAAAAATCACTTCGGAGTTCCCTCAAAAGGGTTCGTAGTTGTTTCGCTGCCCTGTTCCACAAAAGACGGTCCTCAGGATCTTGAGAACGAATAGCTCTTCTTCGAAGGCGTCTTTTCCTTTTTATTAGTTCTCTTGCTTCCCTTGTGAGAGCAATACCGTAGCTTATGGGCCGAAAATCAGGATCAGGTGGCGTTGAAGCAGAAGCAGCTCTATGTATATTCTCAGTTAGAATTTCGACTGCATTCTCAATGTCTTCCTTAGTGTCCAGAGTTGAATTTAGTTGGAAAGAGTTATTAAGAATATGTTTAAAAGTGATGAGATCAGTACGACTTGTGATTAACCGAGGACTTGGTCTGACATTAGTACCATTTGTTAGCAGATTAACAATAAGGGCTAAGTGATCAGACTCCAGGTCCCAGCTTTGACATATATTTATTTGAGAATCCAGTATTCCATGGTATAATGCGAAATCAATGCAAGTAGCTGTGTGATTAGGTACGTATGGGTATCTCGTTGGTGATCCAGTGGCAAGTATTTTAGCTCTGCTGACTGAAATGGATTCGACTAGCTCACGCCCTCTCGGTGAATTATATGTGTCGCCCCACATCCAATGTCGAGCATTCCAGTCACCTCCAACCAGAAACCTCTGGCCACAAGAAGCCAATATTTCAGTAAAATGTCTTTCCTCAATTTTGTGCCTTGGAGGACAGTATATTGCGCTTACTTCCATATATCCCAAGCCTGTCGCAACTTTAATGGAAGACATTTGAATGGTTTGTGTTTCAATAACACGTTGTGGGAAATGACTGAGAGAGCTCCTCACCAGTACCGCAGCTCCTCCATTACCGTGATTATGCCGTGATGGTTTATACGCTGGATAGAAGGAATATCCGAATATTTTAACAGCTTCACCTCGATTGAGCCTTATTTCACTTAAAAGTAGGATATCGACGCCATTGTTGTGCGCAAAGAATTCAACTTCTCTGGCTTTTCCTGAAATGCCATTGACATTCCAGATGACGATCTTTAGTGTGTTCATTTTAAGGCAGAAACATTGTTGTGGACCTGGGGAACTGATTTATCCCCAGCCAGTTGTTTGATAGAGTTGGCCATTTCAAAAACCATACTTTCGAGCCGTTCAAGTCGTTGACTGTTCTGCTTGTTTTGCGTTTGTTGTTCCTGCTGCTGTTGCTGTAGCCACAAAAAGAATTGCTGCTGCTGCTGTTGCTGGAGTTGTTGCTGCCATTTCAAAAATTGCTGTTGCTGTTGTTCCAATATTGACTGAATGTCAAGAACATTTTGTTGTTGTCGTTGTGCAGTAATTTCCTTCCTGTTATTTACTTGTAGACGGCGCTGAGCCTGTCCATTTCCATTTTTGGCAATTGAGGCATAAGATAAACCTATACTATTGCAGACAGAAGGGTTAGGCATTTGCTGAATTGGTTGCTGTCGAGCTGACTGTTCTTGCTGTGGTTTTTGTTGTGGTTGTAGTCGCGTTGGTTGCTTCTTCGAACCCATAGATCGTCTTAGGTAATCTTGATACCACTGGCAACCCTTGTAACTTGCCGTATGACTCCCTCCACAGTGCATACATGTAGGCGGTTGGTCTTGTGGACGTACACACTGCTTTGTAAAGTGATCTTCACCACAACGAGCACAATTGGGATGACGACGGCAGTATTTCGCTGTGTGGCCAAATTCTAGGCATCGTATGCATTGAGCGATTTCCGATGTTTTCCGCATCCTTTCTATCCTTACACGTTGTCGGCAAAGCGTTACAATATCATATACATCATTAATTTTGGCACAAGGCTTGATATTAATAAAAAATATGTTTAGTTTCTCATCTCGGTTTGACCTTGACCTTGGGTTATGCACCTGAAGGGCTTCAAAACCTAAAGCTTTAAAATTGCCAACAATTTCGCTACTTAATGTGCTATGATGAAGCCCCTTAACAACTATTCTGTGAGGCTTCTCTTCCTTCAATTGGTACGTATGGAATTCAATTTCCATTTTATCAAAATGATCAACAATGGCTCTATAAGTTTGAGAGTCCTTGGGAAAAATTCTGGCTGTAACTCCTTGGTTAACTTTAACTATTACGTTATCTAAACTAGTGACCTCCGATATGACATCAAATAGATCGTTAAGGTTTGTAATACTTAAAACTATTTGCGGTGGTTTTGAAGTAACATTAGCATTATTATTACCATCAGAATTAATAGGTTGAGATCTATTGCCTGAGTCATGTATTTCCATATTATCATTTGATAAATTTGTTTGGGTAGCTGCCATAGAGCTAGTAGGGCATTCCTCTGCAGCACTGCTGCTATCTTCAACATGTCTGTCACTGTTTAAGTCGACTTCCATGTCTAGTAAGGCAAACCTATTCCTAGAGCTTGCCTTGCTGGTTGATGCTGAGGATGATCCAAATGACAATTCTCTGAGTGCTTTCTTAGAGTTACCAATTGGTGAGAGTGTTTTCTTCCTCTTACTCGACATATGTTTTTGGCTAACCTTCAACTTGGTAGCAGCATCATTAAATGGAGGAGACGAAAATCCAGAAGTTTGATTGACAGTTGGAGAGACAATTGTAGCACCTCCACTGAGTATTGGGGAAGCAAGTGCGCTTTGCGTGAGATTCGCATAATTTTTATCCATGCTCACTGCAGAGCAAACACTGCTGATTGCCGTAGTTGATGCAGTTGCCATAGTGTAAATTGTATTACTAGTAGCACTAGTAAATGTAAGCGTTGTAGTTATTGTACTAATATTTTGAGTTACAGAACACAAAGGGCGAAGATCACTAATAATTTCTGACCTTATCTCCAAAGGTGATTTACCAGCCACTTGTAGCATTTTTTCATAATCAAACTGCTTATTGCTAAGCTGAGTGTTAGGAAAAATATTTCCATCCATTACCAAATATTTTACTAATCAATGTAACTTATTAGTTTCAGTTTGGCTTCAAATAGCAAAAGTTTCTGCAAAGTTTTTGTCAAGGACAAAAGAAGGTCAGATCGCTTGACAGATAAGCGCAGATTTTATTACCCCTCTTGTGCGGCTGCGCGCAGAGTGAGGGGCGACGTACTGCCCAAACGGGCACAGAATGCAGTCTTGTCTCACTACAGTAATGTTTTTGTTGTTGTTCAGCTGCCGACACTGCAGAAGCCAGCGTCCGAAATTTTACGATTGGCACACGAAGAGTGCGCAAAAGAGAAACTCGAAAAAATAAAAAAAAAACAAACGAGAGTTACACTTGTTTTGTGTTTGCTTATCCGCGACACAACCGATCTCAATGAGAGCAGATTAGCGACTAATGAGAAGCCCTGTCGGCAATGTTTGACGAGCTGCAACAACGAAAACAGACGCAAAAGACTGTGACACATAAGTGTTGCATATGCAACAGCGAGAGAGGGATGAGGGAGAGGAAAAAAAGGGTGGAGAGAGCAATGTGTGTGAAGGCCATCGCGCGAATTGTGTATGAAATGCAAATACACATTCAATTAGGAAATAACTTTGACGTTGATGTTTGACAATACCACTGACAGTTGACACACACACTGACACACCCCAGTCATACACACAAACACTCTGACACACCTCACTCTCTCTCACATATAGCAACCACATACAGTCAGATATAGTAGGTCAGGGCCAGCCTAAAAGCAGGCTACAAATTGCAACTGTTACTGCAGCTAGTCTGGCCTTAAATAGCCAACCAAAGCAACCACATAGCGTGGCCATTTAGTGACCCAAACAATAGGCCCACTCACACTATCCAACTAGCACACACATTCATACCTACGTACACTCACATAATAGATGTACGGGCACACTTGGAAATCTTTTAGACAGCCACGTGCAAAAGACAAACAAGCGCACGACTCGAAAATCAAATCACGTAGGACTCGTTATTTATTCAAGTCAATGGAACTGACATTGCCTCACACACAGCCTAAGCTACTACATATTTGGCCTAAATGTGCACTTGGCTGAATGGCCAACGTAGTAGTGGCCGCAAAAACTTGGAATATGAGCAACAGCAGCAGCAGAACCTAAGAGAAAGAAAAATGCAAAAGGCAAGCAGCAGCGAGTACAACTACAGTCAAATAACAATAACAATTCAATCAAATTGAGCGCGTGTTCTTCTATGGAAATCAACAAATAATAGCTGAACTATGTTAGAGATGAGAAGGAGAATGTAGCAGGAGATGGAGCGGAAGACGCTGACTTCAAAACATTACAAAACCTAGTCCCAAATGTTTTGATTTAACAGAGCACTAAAAGCTCCTCGAAGCTTACAGACACCGAACAAAACAGAGAGAGAAACTGGCTAACAAATTTCTCTCTCTCGTTTGGCGACTGCGCATTGCAAGTGTGCCAATTTAACCGTTAGTTATCTTTATCCTTAAAATATATCTCTATCCGCAAAGGCAACCCCTGTTGCGATGTTTTTAGACCATGTTATGAACAGCAGTTGCAGCAGACAAAAAGCTTCATTTGGTACACCTTTGGGAATTAGCATTTTAGATTTGTGAATAAGAAACATTGCCCTAACTGACTGTTAATATATTTTATTGTTAATCTAAATTTGATATAAAACTTCAAAATTAAAAAAAAAAAACGTTTCAAAATTTAATTGTTTTTTGTCCTATTTTACAAATTTTATTAACAAATTGAAAGTGGAATAACTTGTTGGTTAAAGAGATTAAAGATTAAATTAAAAAGATTTTAACAAACGTTTTGCTCTTGAATATGAATAACAAACGTTACTTCTAAACTTAGAATAATTTGTAAACTATATATGAAAATCATATTTTATTCTACAATATATTGCTTTTTTTTTTTGTAAGGCGCATTAGATCAACGAACCAGCTGCGTTGCCTCTCAATTATATGAGTTTTCTCTAGATTTATACTATTCACAGATCTTAGTACAATTTTTTATTAAATATTCTATACATAGTTCAGGCTGTTGTTACACTAATCCTCCCACTTTCATGTGTTCAAGGCCTAGCATGGTTGTTGATAAGTTGCAAAAATGTTGCACACAAAATGCCAAACTTTCTAGTGGCATTTCGATAACCTCCTTCAATATTTGTTGCATCTCTCTGCGTGTGTTTCATATTTTTCGGAATACTCCCATGCATTTTCACAGTCATTTGAACTCGGCGGCACTCGCGAAATGTGCAACATGGTGTAAAGAAATCGCATTAAGCGTTGCAGTTGACTCCGCGGCAAAAAAAAAAAAAATAATAAAATAATAGTGCATCAATCTGCAAACAAGTATCAAAAATCAAAAGTATACGTTTGGTTGCAAGTTCGAGTGGATTGCACTTTTCTGAGTGTGCAACTGTCGAAGTTAGTTTGCAACGCTTTTGATAATGTTGTTATAAATGAAATTGAATTTAAGTTGCCTAAGTTGCCTAATTAATTATGCAAGCTTAGTTGTAGAAATGAACTTTGAACTGAACAATATTGTAACATATATGCAGAATAAGATCTATCGATCAGAGACTTCTTTAAAATACCAAACTTAAAAATGTAGCTTACATTATAGATCTATAATATTTCAATATCTTCTATTTAATTTTAACACTCAAAAATGTATTCATAACTTTTGTAAGCAGTTTCAATCCAGGCAATACTCTACGGTAAACTTCAGAACAGAAAATATTGACGAATATTCTTGAGACAGTTTTGGCATTAAAACTATTCAAAACTCGCTCAAATTCGAAATGCAAAATTATGACAGACATATAATACTCAACTTAAAACATAAATATTAATATCAGTTCCCCTCCCATTTATGGTAAACTAAATGCAAATCAATCATTACAATAGTTTCAAACCATAAGTATCAATTGGGAAAGAAGTTAGCTTAACAACACAAATCTGCATCGAAAACAGATACGTAATGCGAATCCGTCTCTGTAATTGCATCTGTAACTGTTGCTGGTTGCAACTATTGTGTTCGTTGCCTTAACTATGTTTGTTTTGTTGGAATGTTGGCATTGACAGGCAAAACGTAGTCAAAAAGCAACTGCTCTTATTTGCATTTTTACTGCAAACTCGAAATCGATTTCATATGCTGCCCATGGAAACTTTGGGCGTGCCGAGTATGTATGTTTATATAGAACAGTCAGTCAGCCAGTGAAATGACTGTGATGCGTTTTATTGGCCCAGCATTGTCGTGCTATCGTCCTGGTTTCGATTGCACAGCTACAGCTAGCCATTGCGCATTGTGGCGTATACGTAATATTTACCTATCTACGTATAATATATCTTAATGCGGCTGCTTCAATGTCAACATCGTTGTCAATGTCGTAGCATGATGCCAGCATTTAATTCTGTGTTCACTTTCTTGTTTTGTATTGTTGTTGTTGCAATGTTCACTTACGTTTCGTTTCCGTCCGGTCTTGTCAAGCATATCCGCCTGATATGGCGTCTGATTTCCGCTTTGCGCTTCAGCGAGCTGCGAATGACGGCGAACGAGCTATTGCCGAGATTGACAGCTCGCCTGTCTGTCTCCCTCCCTCCCTGTCTCTCTCTCTCTCTCTGTCCCTCTGTTTCTATCTCCTTTTTCTATCCTGCCTCTCCTCTGGCTGGCCATCAATCCGTGTGTGTCCTGACTGCGGCATCTTAGCGACCTTCAAAGTGAAAGTTATCGCTTTCGACTTCGTTGCTTGTCCTCTCCACTTCGCTTGCCCCTGCCACACTGGACTCTGCCACTAACAACTTTTTTCTTGCTGCTGCTTTCGCTGACATTGAAAGCACATTGCGCATTTCTGATTCAGACTCTTAGCGTGTGCAATCGCCCGTGATTAAATCAGTATGTTAGAGTTTAGTGTGCGAGTCTCTGTTGCATTCCTAAATGTTTTTTTGACATTTTAATTCCAAGCTGTTTGTTGTATTTCAATTGCAGACTTTAATAAGATTTATCATAGCATTAGTTGCAGATTTTATCAGCTTCAGCTGCTGGAAAAATCCTAAAAGATTATTATTTAAGTGTAATACTATATTAAGAATTTATTTATAATTTAAGATTTTAAAGTGCAAATATATGTTTAGTTAGTTCAAATAGGTGAAAGGGAACGTAGATACATTTTTAATTAAACGTGATATGCGTTAAATTTATAGTAATATTGTCAGCAAATTTGTTATTCATAGCCAATGTTGTATATAGCTCTCAAAGACGTATCTTTAGATAAAAAAGGCAGGCTGACAATATTGTGTCGGTTGTAAATAAATTTCATAAAATTACATTCATTGTAGAGGCAACGACTCGTTTATATAATTCTTGAATATAATTTTGTGAAGTGAAAATACAAAATGATTGAAAAAAACGACCTGGAATTGTCCTTCGCGATGCACAAGGATGAGGTAAATAATATCCACTATACAAAAACATAATTATCTTTTAATGCTGCATGTTAATTGCGTTTAGTTGAGTTGTTCCAATGTGATGAAAATACCCCATGAAATGCGTTGCAACTTTATAAAGGCAACGAAAAAATGTGACGTTTATTTGGGTGTTACAAACTACCTCAAGTTTGTCGAGTGCAGTAAAAAAGATACCTCGCGTATTGATGAAATATTATCCTGTTGTGGACTGGCCATCCTTTTCTTCTACTTGGTGCTGTTCGTTGCCATTGTTGCCGATCGATTGTAAGTTGTTGAAGTTGTTCCATTTGTGCTTTTATGAGTTCGATTGCAGTTACAGTCCTGCTCTGAAGGCAACAGCGAAGAAGATGCACATGAGCGAGCATTTGGCTGGTGTAACCTTGCTGGCCGTTGGCAACAGTACCTCTGACTTTTTGGGTCAAATGAAGAGCACACATATAGATCAGGTATTCACGTATATGATGGCTAATGCCATACTCGTTACACTCATCTCTGGCGGACTCGTTTGCTATCTGTGGCCCACTCAGTTGCCCAAGTATGAGACTGTACGGACTCTTCTATTCTTTATGCTGGGAGCCGTTACTGTGGAGTATATGTACACAACTGATTCCAGCATATCGGTGATCGAATGCTCTTGTAAATATCTTTCCTTACTTATTTCTTCTTAGTTTTTGATCTTTTTTGTAGTGATTTTTTTTTTTTTTTTTAATATTTTTTAACTAATAGTTTACTTATTCTTATTTTGAATTGGTATTAAATGTTCCCATATCGCGACGATTATAGTAATTATGAACTTAAAGGTTATCAGCGTGTCAAATACACTGAAAACTAAAGTGTATTTTATGTAAGACATTTTTAGTCTATTAAATTCACTTATAAATACATAGGTTTATATAAATATAATTTATAATTTTTTATAAGGTGGCACAAAGCTATTAAAATACATTTATTTTAATTAAAAATTTTATATTTACAAAAAAAAATTCGGTTCGCCCGAGCAGGGACTTGAACCCTGGACCCTTGGATTAAAAGTCCAATGCTCTACCGACTGAGCTACCCGGGCATATGTTTTCCCGCTAGAAATAGCGCTAGATGCTATCGCAATAACAAGAATTTAATATTTCGCCAAATCATCAATAATAATTTAACAAATACCATTTCTTTTGCAGTAATTATCTTTTTATATATTGTCTATTTGATTATCGAAATTATCGAGGGATATATTGAAAAAGTTGCTGACCGCGGCATTGTCATCCTGGAGTCGAGGATGCAATATTCACATATTCCACGATCCACAAGATCGACATCCATTCGTCGCTCCTCAACATCGTTCAGTTCCAAGGAAAAGGAACGCAACACCATTAACACTCAGGCCACACGAATGGTGGACTATCGCGTGGCAAATCCAAAGAACGAGCTTCTTCTCGAAGGCTTCGTAGAGACTATACAGCCGATCGAAGAGGAGTATTGGAGGAATTCTGGATATGCCGTACGCGTTGCCCTCCTCATACTTGCCCCCTTGGTGTTCTTTTGCAAGTTGCTGATGCCGATTGTGAATTTGGAGAGCAGACGTCACGGCTGGTCAAAGCTGCTCAACTGCATCCAAATTGTAATCACGCCGCTGTTTGTCACCGGTGTGGGTAGGTTTATTTTCTTCATCTACATTTTGCAAATCATTTGACTTTCTTTTTTCGTAGTGTCCTTGTCTTTGGGATTTTCTCTCGTAATGTGCTTTCAATTTTTAATAACCGTTCCGGTTGCTTTGGCTGTATTCAAAAACTCGCGCACGGATTTGCCACCGCCTTATCACTTCGTAAGTGATCCTTGATCCTCGACTCGAATGTGAATGCTCATCTCTAATTATTCCAACAGGGTTTCGTCATTCTTAGCTACGTTGGATCCATTCTGTTGCTCTACATTTGCACAAACGAAATGAATGAAATATTGAATGTGGTTGGATTAGTTTTCGGATTGTCTGCTGAATTCATTGCCTCCACCATCAGTTGTTGGGGCTCCTCGATGTGTACGATTGTCATCAACTGTGTTCTCGCTCAGCATGGCTACGGTGCCATGGCGATCGCCGCCAGTTACGCTGGTCCCTATTTCAGTGAGTACATTAAAAGTACCAACTTGTAATGCGATCATCTGATTGGCTTAGGTTTTATTATGGCCATGGGATTCGTACCCGCTTTTGGGCATATTTTGGGCACTTACGATGGCGCGGCTAACGGCTTTTATCTGGTCGCTTATGTCTTTCTTATTATCTCTCTATCGAGCTCCTTGATTTGGTCATTGCTATTCAATTTCTATGGACGTCGCTCGGTTGGTATCTACAACTTTATAATCTATATGCTGTACATTATTTATTGTGCTCTATGCGAAATGGAACTCATACATTCTTATGCTCTGGACTCTGAAATCAAAGTTGTCTAAGACCTAGCTGGACTTTTATACAACTTATACAATATACGAAATATTATAAGCGTGCTTAATGATTAAGTAATAAATTGCAAGATACAACTTTTGTTATTACTCGTACAATATCAGGAATGTTGACATTATTCTCATTCTGACTTGTTGGCCAACAGCCATTAAATGTCATTGAATTGATTTTTCTTTACTCGACTTTCTGCCGTTGGGAATCTATGGAGCGTAAAGCATAAGCATGAAATTCTTAGAAATTCATATTAAACATATTGATATATTTTTGTATTTGTACTCGAATAAGTCGGTTTAAGTTTGCGTGTGTGAGTGACGTCGGCTTTCATAGTCTATTAATTTTATTAGTGCCATTAGCAGTCAGCCGTACAAACATTAAAGTTATCTATGATTGTCTGGCAAAAAAATATATATATTTTGTATGCACATTTAGTTTGTTATCGCAAATTTGAATTGGGCACTCAACTATGCTAGTCGCAACGTTCTGCACATGACAGTAAAGGCCGAAAAATGGTTCTTTTCATAATAATGCAACTAAATTCATTGTAGACTTCGAAATGCACTATAAATATGGTAAGTGATTCACGTTTTTATTTATTTGTTTAAGATTTAATTTAATAGGCGGCTTTAATTTTGACGTGAAGCAAAGATTTCATTGCCTTGGATCGTTGTTGGAACCCTATTACAGCAATGTAACTGCTATAAATAGTATCTGCTAAAAATATCGCATGCGATTTTTGTGCTCTGTTATTTAACAGTGCGTGAATTGAGTGCTGTAAATGTAAAGCGGCTATTGAAAACTGTCACAAATGCAAAGCTAATTTTGTGTTATATTAATTTTGTTGTAAAATTTTGTTACTGCCACTAAGCTACTTTTTTAATTTATGACGCTTATGTTCGCATTGGCGATGGACTCTGTGTAATACACTGCAACCATAATAAGATTCTCCAAAGCCTCAAACTTTTTGCTTAGTGCAAGCAACGTCGAGTCGCACATTTTTTATGATTTATTTGTTGCATAAGTGCACGTTAGTAGCCATCGTTGCCAGCAACTCAGAGACCCACTTCAGGTGAGACTGTGCCCGCCGAGGAGTATGCAACGTGCCGTGGCTGCTACAGTCAAGCCCTGTAATAAATGGCCACCCGGCGGCTGCTTAAGTGACCGTTGGGCGAAACATTAACAATTTTTAATGCCACGAAAATGCGCACAATGACTTAAGTAGGGTAGTGCTAGTTTAGCGTCTGCTGAAAAAAAATCGGAGTATAAAATACCAAAAAATGAAGTAAAATAATTAAAAAAGCCAACTGGTAGTGAATGATATTAATGAAGTCAGAATTAACAATCCTTTTTTAAGCTAAGTTTAACGTACAATTTTTGTTAAATGTGAAATTTATAAAATTGAAAATAAAAAAAGTTCTTGTCAGAAGTGGGATTCGAACCCACGCCTACAGAGTAGACTGCGACCTGAACGCAGCGCCTTAGACCACTCGGCCATCCTGACATGTGTAAGCGTTGCGGCCACGAAGTCTTCATGTGAGAAAACTCATTTATTTTAGTCGAATAAAACAACAAAACAAAGTGGGGAAAATATTCAAAAATGTAGATATTTATTAATTTATCTCCAGAATTATTTATACACCCAAAATGTACAATAATGCAATGATTTCATTTATATACGACTGCTCGCAACTCATTCTCGTTCTACAATAATTACGAATAACTTTGTAAAATATGCATTATACATATATATTGTAGTAGTGTTTATAGTACACAAAATGAATTCCGATTACTACAATTTGTCAAATACATATGCCATTTTGTTGTCATTTTTCTGTGTTGTGTGTATATTTAGAAACGCAACGTTTCATAATAAATTGCTAAACATTCCTAGAAGATATCGTTAACTAAAAATATGACTAAAATTTAATCAAAATTATTTGCACATCTATAAAAATGATCGAATCTTAAGGGGGTTGTTAGGCTTCTTATTTTGGCCATTTTCTTAGATAGTTTTGCTTATCTGATTTATATATTTATGTATATTATTCCTTTAGTTCTAAGTCTTTTACTTGCAGCATTTTTGAATTTTGACTTGTAATTGATTTTGTAAAGTTAACTAAATTGCTCTAAAATATATTTTACAATAATATAATTATTATTCTTAGATTTTCATGCGATTTTATTAGTTTATGCTTGGAGGGTTTCTTATAGTTCTTTATTTATTTTGCTTTCTTTGTGTCCCAGCAGAGAATTAAAGATTTTTCCATCATGTTTTCTTGTATTTATAATTTTAATTCAGAACTTGCCGCTTTTTAGCTTTTAATTATTGTTGTGTTGTTGGTTTGCTACAATTCATTATTTCAATATTTGCCATTTATATTAAACTTAATTTAGAGAAGTATATGCTATATATGTAATGTATGTATATTGATATATACGCATTTGTGTATGTATGTATGTATAGTATTTACATAATTGTTAGGCAACCACTTAGTTAGCTTAGTTTATCGTGTTTTATAAAAATAAGTATTGTATTACGCATTCTTCACATGCCTCAAAAATGTACTAAAAAACCGAAAACTGTACATCGATTGTTATCCTTTTTGTGTTTTTGTCGTCTGCATCATAATCATTTGTCAACTATTCGTAGTCAATAAGCACAATCGTAATTTTCATCATCATTAGCATTATCGTTATAATCAACAGCATGTTAGAAAACATTTTAACCAAACCATATTTGCACATATCTAAAAACTTAACACGTTTTATTACAATTGCAAAACAAACATAACAAACACAAATGACCTGTTTATGTTCATGCGTGTGTGTTTATGTGTGTTGTGTTGCATCTATTTGGTTTTTAGATCTTTTAGTACTTAAGCTAGTTTGGTTTCAAATAACGCATCTTTTTGTGTCTGAGCTATACTAAAAACAATTGCTATATAAGTTTAGTATATAATTAGCTTCGCTGCCGCTAATGCCGTTCCTGCTGCATTTTCTTCTACTACTGTCTCTGCCGTTTAGTATATTGGTTTTCATGAGGCGTACATGCGATTAATGTCATGCTGATATTTATCCTGGATGTCCTTGCGCTTCAGCTTGAATGCAGCCGTAACCAGACCCATATCTGGTGACCACACCTCCTTGCACAGCGTAATAGCTGCGGGCACCTCATGCTTTTGCAATTTGCCTAAACAAACGAGTTTTACACATTAAAATCAATTCGTTAACAAGCATTTGACATGTTACACAACTCACATTTTCTCGAATGATCGCTAATTTCCTTAAGAATGGCCTTCTCCATGATGGGAGATGAGCACAGCTCTTCGAAAGATTTGTTCTTTAGTCCATGACGTTCGGCCAACTCCTCAAGACCCTTTTGATTCGGCACGACCAGCGCGACAGTGAATTGCTTGGTTGGATCGCCATATACGCAAATGTTCTCAATAATGCCACAGGTCTTCAGTTCCGACTCGACTTTGCCCAGGGAAACGTATTCACCAGCCTGCAGCTTAACCAGATCCTTCTTACGATCTGTAAAATATTGATGGGTTAATAGAGATACAAATATTTTAGGGTATCAAGACGCACCAATAATCTTAAGTACGCCATCGGTTTGCACTTCTCCAATGTCGCCAGTTTTGAACCAACGGCGTCCATCCTCTTCAAAGAAGTCCTCGCCAGTCTTGCCAGGCAGCTTATAGTAGCCCTTGGACACGCATTCGCCACCGATAAGCACTTCACCCTGTGGATAGGGCTTGTTGGTAACACGATAGTTGCCCTCCTCCCAATTCACTAGCCGAATATCGCAAACGGTCAACGGTCCGCCAGTACGTCCATAAGTCATATCACGACCTGCAAGGCGAGATGTTATTAAATATATTTTCTTAGTTTTCTGTATATCGATAACACTTACTATCCATTACAGTAGCGCCCGAGGTGGTCTCAGTAAGACCATAGCCCTGAATCAAATCCACGCACAGGCATGTCTTGATCTGCTCGTGAGTATCGGACGAAAGCGGCGCTCCGCCGGACATAATGATGCGCACCTTACCGCCCATTAGCTTGGCCACTTTCTTGAAGACCAATCTGCCAAAAGAAAAAGATATTTAGTAGTCTGTTAAAAGCTTAAATAACAACTAACATACTTGTCAATCAATGGTGTCTGATAGCCGCGTTGTATCCATTTGACTTTGTACTGGTAAAGGAATTTGAAGAGCGCCTTTCTGAATGCTGAACCGGAGTTGACCTTGTCGTTGATACCCTTGGAGATGCGATCGAGAATCAATGGCACGGATGTCATGCATGTGGGCCTCAACACGGATGCATCGCCCTTGCAGCCACGCTTAATCTTGCTACTCGTATCGATCAGAGTCAAAGGAGTCGAATAGCCAATGGAGACGCCTGTCATCAAGCACACGCTCTCTGCCACCAGCTCAAAGACATGCGCAAGTGGCAGAAAACCGATCAAAACATCTTCGGGATAAATGGTGACCATGTCGCAGAAACCCTTCATGGTGGCAATGCAATTCTTATGCGACAGCAGAACGCCTTTTGGTGTGCCCGTCGAGCCGGAAGTGTACATGATGATGGCAATGTCTTCACCATCTGGGGGCACATTCTCTGCAAAGTTTCCAATTGTTAGATGAATTTCTTTCAATCTTCAACTGATTTTACTAACCGAATTTGCTCTCGTTTCCGATCTTAACAACTTGAGCGAAGGGCAGAACTTTAACGCCTTCCTTGAAGCCAGTGGTGTCGGTCTTGTGCAGCTGATCCTCCATGTAGATAATGGTGTTGACATTAGGGCATTGAGCGAGCAGCGTCTTGAATTTGGGCAACAGATCGTGTGAGGTGATGACAGTGGTGACTTCCGTTTCGCTGATGCCTGGCAAACAATATGAATTCAATTAAAAAAATATTCTCAAATTCACATATTTCCATTGTACTTACAGTGGGCAACGCCATCATCGCCGAGCGTAGCATAGACAGTGACAATGGGCATGGCTTGCTTGAAGCAACCGTGGGCAGCAATCATCCATTCGGCTCGTGTCTCGGCAAAGATGACAATGTTTTGGCGCGGCGCCTGGCCGAGCTCGCGAAGACCACGTCCAAAGCTGGCCGCCATGCGCTCCGCCTCAATGAAGTTCTTCCACTTGTAGTCACCCATGTTGTACTTCTTGAAGACACGTCCATTGGGCTGCGTCTCATCCTCCTCGCTCAGTATCTGACGTGTGCCCAAACAACGCTTGGTCGAATGCGTTTTGGCCACATAGTTGAAGACCTTCTCCAGCGTATCGATGTTCTCCTGCAGCATCTTCACGTGCACATCCCGTGGCGGCTCCGTGGTGCGATACGTTAGTTCAGTGTCATCGCTCTTGATGATCTTTGCCTGGAATCAATAAAAGGTATGAATTAGCATTGAAATCAACTTTCGACAATTTAAGGGGATAAAAAATGGTTCTTGGATATGGGGATTGGAATGGAATGCCCATAACAGGGACATAAAAACCACGAAAAACCAAAGGAAGAGGAAGTGAAGTTTACACCAGCAATTGCTTAGAATCTGTGACTTAAACCAAACCCTTGAACTCGATCACCAGGTGAAGGGTCATGACGGGGTGCGTATTTTGTGAGTAGGCGAGGGAGCGGGGACAAGGGCGAGGGAAATCCAAAAACAGACACCAAAAACATATGTAGTACAAACAAATTGAAACCAATTAATAAAAAAAATAAAAACACAAATGCAAATTAAAACCTCAATGTCATCCGGCGGGTACTTGCGGGACTCATCGACCAGCAATTTCTTGCTTATGGGCGTGGCCTGTGGGTGGTGGGAGGAAGGTCAAAAAGAGAATTCCAATTATATATGTGTATGACAGAGAACAAGCAGATATATAGGCGACACATAACGATATCGTTTGTGTTTTTTTTTTTGTTATTTACGACCTGTGCAGCATTTGATTTGCCATAAACGTTTATAGCAGAACGGAGCGTGTGTCGCTCTTTTCTTTTCTAGTTTATAGCAGGTGATTTCGTTATTTTGGATCCTTATCATGGTCAAGTCGATAGACGACAAATGTTTAGGAGGAGGTAATTAACTGTGTGGAAATTAACTGAATGTGCTTAACAAAAAAAAGTTTATCAATGACTTTTTTCCAACTTTAACTTCCATATGAATCACACACTCAAAAAAAAAACCTAATTATTTTAACTGAGTTAAAAATAATCAATTATTAATGTTATATGCAGCAGCTGCGATTTTAGACTAAGTTCGCCGTGACCCTGAATATAGTTATTCAATTTTCCATCGAAGCTATTTTGTGTTGAGCAATGTATTGAAATGTAATTTAAAAATTGATTATACACATCGATTAAAGGCCAACACTGATAATATAGTTAGTACCTATAGGGACTGTGACTGTCTCTAAGATTGACATGCTTTGATAGGCAGTCTAACGAACAGAGATAGCAACAAGAGTCGAGTACACTCGACATTTAAACAGGTAGTTGCCTCTTGACTATAAAAACTGATTATAACGCACTTTTATGGGTCCAAGGTATACAAAACTCTAATAGATAAAGATAAGGAATAGAAGAGAGACAATTGCGAATGAAAAACTTGCAAGTCAGAAAGAGACTGCAATATTATGATGCTAAAGGCATTGCGTGTGAGAAGGTCAACGATAAACTTCGACTGAAGCTGTGCCACAAAAATTGTCAAGCAATTCAACACAATCTAATGCTTATTATGGACCACCTTTAAATTGAAACTCACCTTGACTCGCCGCGATTCCTGTCGGCGTTTCCATGGGGCCTGTAATACCAAATAGACCGGCAGCGTGATAATATCATAGACAAATGCAATTGCCCTGATGGCGCCCAGTGCACTCTGCACCCAGAAGCTATCCATTCTGAAAATATATGAATATTAATATATATGTATATTTAATTAGATGCACAGCAGATGTTTTCAAAGTATTATTTAAATTGCTTGCAAAATCAATTACTTGAATTGGGAAGTGAGGGAAATACGTGCTATATATTTGCTTGATCGGTTCTGAATCTGGTTCTGTTGCCGTTGCAAACCGACAGCCAACTGATTTCAGTTGGCAAATCTCTCATGTGCAATAACTAGAAAAGGGTTGTCGCTGTTCGCTGCTTGCTTCTCTCTGCTGACTTGGCTGGCTTAGCGACGACGACGCAGCGATAACACACTGACTGAAAACATTTCAGCCTCTTATTAGTAGTGGTTCAGTAGTATAAACGTCGTGTAGATTGTCAGCCAACAACACAACACAACACAACACAACACAGTCAAGACACAGTCCGATTGCGCTTTTTGATTCCGTTACTAATTGGAACAAGTCGGTTGCAGGTACAACGCAAGTCTGCTTTTCTCATGCGGTATTTTCGCAATTTTCGACAACTGCTTTTCGCGTACTTCCGCAGCGACCTTTGGTCTGAGATCGTTTACTCATATTGCCAGTCAATATCAGCGGCAACCAACAGCCACAGCCAAAGCACTTGGGTGTCACAAATGTGTCATAAAAAACTACCAAGACTACAATCATTCGTCCGACTCATTACAGAGCACTTAAACCGCTAAATTGATTTATGATGCAGATAACTTCATTTGAAGCGTTGCCCAATTAAATCGTCTGATTGCCAGTGATTTCAAATGCACGACTCAATACAGTTTGTGTAAAGAAGGAGTATAGTTCTTTCATAGTTGTTCTTCCGGCTTTGTGTTTTATGTCTAGATGATCTCACGCTAAAACTATTTTGCTATAAACACTTATTAAATGTCATTTTTATCACACTCCGAGTTCAACTATACAATAAATTGTTTTTAATTTTACATTTGAATCTAAAATATAATTTAAATTAAAATACATATACTAAATGTTACATTTGGTATTTCGAAATACTAATCTATATGCAAAATATACCACATAGTACAATAAATACCTCACTACAGACTATCGAACAATACTCCTAGCTTTAAATAAATCCCATTTCGATGTATAACAACTACTACATTACTACATAACACTCAATTTAAATAGCCAAGGTCGTTGCCATATCATATCATACGAGTCCAAATCAAAGCTGCGTTCCAAAAGCCAGCTGGCTTATAGTCCACCTGCAGATAGTCTATCTGAAAGTTGTGTATGCTTGTGATTGTATCTCAGACTACTCTATGCACAATGTGTGTGAGTGTTCGTGTGTGTCACATGCTAATCAACGCTTGCATGGAAAGTCAATTATCAACCTTTGCACTGTCACATTCGAGTCTGAGACGTTATCAACGAAAACCGCTAATAAGCTGGAATATAATTAAAGTTTCAATACTCTTATCAATTTGGGAAATTTGAACAGAAGCAGGTGTATGTCATGTTTTCTTTATAGATCGAAATATATACCATATAAGTATATATGACTGTTTTTGATAAGTTAGAAATGCACTTAATCGCAAAATTTCATTATAATGAGATCAGTGAAAGGCGAGCAAAGTAAAAGTTTTGCGTTGCTGTGGCAATCACAGCTCACAGCGTAGCACACATCGTGAAACACATACTATAAATACTTGTGATAAGGCGCGTTGCGCTGTGATAAGCAAGCCACCACGACGTCACGTCCCTGAACTTGGCATGCATTTAGCTCCAGCTCAGTTCAGTTCCGAGTAGCACGAGAGAGAAAGAGCGAATTTCCTCTTTCTCTATCTGTCTCGCTCTCTCTGTCTACTGCGTTGTAGAGCGCTGTGGGCGTTGGTCTGGCACTGATTGCAGATTTGATTTTTGGTCATTTCACGCTCTCTGATTAGACATGGACATCAATATCACATCAAGCGATAATGTCGCCCACCATATTCAATATATAGAATAGTTCATATATAATAAAACAAATACAGTATGCTAATCGCTGTAAAATGCGTTTGAAATTCAATATCGTCTAACTACTTTTCACTCGATCTACGCACATATTTTTTTATGAATGATATTGCGTCTATAGACTATCATTTGATAAACCTTGTGTGGCCCAGTTTATAATTTAGGATATCATTTTATTCGGTTTAAGGAACTGTCAATCTTATCATTTGGCAGCTAGATATCTATTAAAAGTGGGTGTAGCTCGGTCTTTGCCCTCAGTGAATTGAACTGAAATCTGAGTAAACTATAATCAATGAAATTTTAAATTTAATTCGAACGCGATCGAGCGTTAACCCAAACAACCTTGCATCGCACTCTAGGGGTGCAATTTTATGGAAATTATAGATATGTGTGTTGATGTAGTTATGGCGTGAAAGATTTAAGAAAGTGAGTATGCTCAACTGCGAGATACTCGTGAATAAAGTCAAATAAAGCGACACTGAAGTCTACTCCAATGTACATTTGCTAAATCGATATACTACTACTTGTAAAATATACCAAAGGGTACAAAATATACCGGATTGTCAACTAATACTTAAGATTACCCATTCTATAACCTGTCTTATAATATAAAAATGCTAATTATACTAAAGATTACCCACTTTATTACCCATTTTACCATATAAAATCTTAGATAGTCTTCTGAGATTCAAACCTTTAACTAAGCACATTTCTCATGGCAATTTATGGGCAATTGTCAAATTGAAATTATTTTGTTATTGCATTACTGTATTTAATTCCAAAACCAGATCTTCCAGCACCGACAAAACACACACACGAATACAAGTTGAAACGCATAATTAGCACATGGCTTGACGAATGGATATGTGAGGGGGGAAGGAGAACTTGGGGGTGGCATGGGAGGGTAAATACGTAGTTGATTGAGAAGGAATGTATGTATATATGACTGTTTGTACTTACTGCGCATCATCTTCGATGAACATCTTGCCGCGTTTTTAGTGTGACAATTGGACGATGAAGAAGGTAAGCGGGCGACACAAAGACACAGGAGGGAATTGCGCGCTGACACCAAATTACACAGAGCGAGATAGAGCGAGCGAGAGAGAGAGCGATGCGGGAATGATAAAGAGAAATGATAGCTAGCAGTTTCTCTAATGTCCTTCGGTCTTCTTCTTTAGTTTTGGCGGCTGCACTGCTGTACAATGCTGCGTATGCGTAATGCGACGTCTACGTTGTTAGCTGAAATCGAGGGAAGACAGACAAATGGATGCAACACTCAAACGATGATGTCATTCTCCTTACACTTCTCTTGTGTTGTTCTTTTATTTACCTACAATGAAATGAGAGAGAAAGAGAGAGATATGTATTTATGTCGTGACAATCGTGACAATGAAGAGACAACAATGTGTTAAGAGTAGGCGATAAGTAGAGTAGAATGAAAGATACAAGTGCTAAGGCAAAGATTCAATTCGGAGTATCTTTAGTGAGTAAAAATTAACAATGGATTTATAGTAGATGTAGAACACCAACAAAAAAAAAACTTTTCTCATTCAATAACAACTAAATACGTATAAAATGAGTGAAACTTTTCCAGCTGCCTTGAAAGGTTTCCAAACATTTATCTAAAAATAAACTTATTTTAATACTAAACAAATAAGTAAAATTTTGTTTTGCTTTCATCAACATAAAAATGCAGTAAAAAAATGAACCGAAACCAATGAAAGAAAATCAAGTAAAAAAGCTACAATCGAGTGTGCACGACTGTGAAATACCCGTTACCTATTTTTAAGAATAAAAGCAAAATAATGCGGTATTATTCTTAAAACTTATTGAATTGCCATACTAAAAAAATACTAAAATATGCCCAATGCTATAGTTTGCGTATTTGGTCGGTAAAATTTTTAAAATATACCGAAATACTATACAGAATGGGTTCTAAAAATATACCTAACACCAAATTTGGTATATTTATATATTGCTACAGACAAAATATACCGCATTGTTAAGTAACTTCTAAATTATGACCACAAATAAGAATCGTAGATTATAGTTATTATTGTAAATGTGTGTCCTACAGACGCTGATCAAGAATATATATTATACAATTTCATACAATTCCAGTAGCCACAAAGTTAAAACACCCTTTTACCCTACAGCTAGCTAGGGTATAAAAAGGTGAAATAAAAACAAGTTCTGCAAATCTTTGCTTTGCCTTGTTCTTTTGGTTTTTAGCCAACTAATGATAATAAGAATAACACAGCACACAAAGCGAACTTTGGACGCGATTGCCGCTTGCCTCATTTAAATATACCACAAGTATAAATATATGTATAGACTTAAATTTAGACAGCCAAATTCGCATTGCATAATGTGCGAGAAATGCCAACGACAAAGCCGCAAAGACAGAAGAGTATAAGTTGGGTGTGCGTGTGTGTGTGTGTGTATGTGTGATATTTGCCCCTTTTCTGCTTTCTCTAGGGAACAACGTTGCCCTAGGTCGTGACCGATCAATAGCTGTGCAAAGCCATAACAATTTATTACAGCTAACGTGAAACTATTTTTCTTTGCTTTGTTTGTGCCCACCGAAGAGCACTTTAAAGCAAAGAAAAGGAAACAACTGATATTTAAGACAGCGACTTAAGACTTTATATAATTTAATTTAATTGATAAATATAATCTACATTTAGTAAGTAGTTGTGTGGTTAACATTTTAAATAATTTTTTGCATTTTAAAAGTATTAATTTTATTTTTTAACTACCTCAAATTTTCTTTGACTTCAATTTGTCTTTATTAATTTTCTTATTTATCCAATTTAAACTTTCTTGTACTTAATTTTTACTTTCTTTATTTTCATATTTTCTTTTTTTTTATTTATAAGTTGCGGTCATTGCACCGTCTCTCACTTCAAATAACCAAAACAACAATGTTAACAAAGGCTACGTGTTTTGTTTACAAATCAAAAGAACGTCAACGAGTTGATTTGCAGTGCAAAAGCACTTAAAAACAAACAGGAATATACGAATAAATTTAAAACACTTTTGTAATTTATATAGGACTAAATTGAACATATTTTTGCAATTTAAAAATATGTATAAAACGGCTTCTATAAGTAAAATAGAAAGAGAGTTGTGAATTTAATACGAAATCTCTCTTTATTGTGCGCCTTTCTCATTTCACCAACTGATCATTGATTTGAAACATTGCTCAGTATTAATCACTCCATTTACAAAAGTGAATTGCAATCGGCGAGTGAAGGAAAAGCAAAACGCTGAGCGAAAGTTTGTTGCCACAGTCAAATGGCACAATTTGTCATGCTCACTTGCAATAGCCAAATTACAGGTTAATGAATGAAAATTGTGCTCAACAGCAGCGACTGAGGCAGCGACGTCGCGTCGCGTCGCTCACTTCAGCTTGTGTAATTGTGTGGCTTGAACTTTGAGCGTCGAGATTTTGCCGCATGTGCGACGATCGTGACCCTGATCAAAGTTAAACTGCAACTAATGTGGAATGGGACCACAAGGAACCAAAGGTTCCCAGTAACCGCAACAACAACAACAACAACTAAAACAACAACAACAGCAACAAGAGCGACGTCGACGTCGACAGACGACACCGAACAAGCAGCTGGCTGCCTGAGCGACGATCAAGTGTAAACATATGCTGAGAATGTGTGTGTGTGTGTGTGTGAGTGTGTCTGGTCTGGATTAAGACAATCAGGAAATGTGTGGCGCGTATCGCTTGATTACCGGCTGTACTTTGTACCCAACACCTTTCCACCCCACTTTTCTCTCCTCTCTCTTTAGTGAAATGTAGTTGGATGCTCGAAATGTCGAGCAAGTGAAAAAGTGCTTAAACAACGGCCAGGCCACATAAAATCTGATTAAATCAACCGAAATTAGAATAATATATATCCGAGATTGCCTTGTACAATCTGTACACGCGTCGTATACGCAACATGACGTGACGAATCGCATGCCAAACTGAAATTAGGCTCTCGATTAACCAAAAAAAAAAAACATGCTACCCAAGTAAAAGTTCAAGTATTATCAACAGTCGGATTTCAAAGTTCAGGTTCAGTTGAAACTTGATATATTCTCAATTCATTTAGCACAACTCGTTTTGCGTCGAGAATAGTGAACGATGCTTTAGGTGAAACTGTTTTAATTGCTTTGATTAAGGCAATTGCGAGGCCCGCCTTTAATTATAGACATGGTGCATATGCAACCCCGTTATAACCGTGTTTTTATTGTTTATTTTATTTCATTGTCTCAGCTTTGTTGTGCTTTTATTTCAGTTCATTTCATTTTGTTATTTTTTTGCATAGATTGCACAACAGAAACACAAAAAAAAAATATAAAAAAAACGACAGCTTGTGGAAATCATTGAGGCAACAAACGTGCAGTCGTTGCAACGTCACGCCTGACTAACTGAAAATGCAAAAGTATCTGTATCTGTATCTGTGAGATACTGGATTGACAACCTCGAACTTGAAAGCGCATTTATGCATGTTAATGGCGTCTTCATTTCACTGACATCAGCCAAAATCGCGAGTATCAAGTCTCGACAAACATTCAAGAATTCTTCTTTGTCGATTGTCACGCAGTTCAATGTTGTGCGGCTCAAACAAAGTCCAAGTGCGGTACAAAGTCCCCGGAGTAATTGAGCTTGAAATCGTAGATCGATAAATATTTAGTTTCATTATTGTGCGAACTATTCCACGCCGAAGACAAACACACATTATTCACTATACATATGTATGAAAGAACATTGCGATGATATCAGTGACGAAATAAAGACAAGACTTGCAGCTTAGAAGAAAGGAATCACAGGAAATCATTCGCCGATAAGATAATCCGCTTATGATAAGCCAATTTCTTTCAAACTACTCGACTTAATGAGCAGCAGATTGCAATAGCATTAAAATAAAAGCGAGGAGAGAGAAAGAAAGAGATTAAAGCTAAATTTTGATTTTCTAAAAATAAAGTATGTTCTCATTATTATTATGTAAGGGACTCTACGAATGCTACAAATCACTTTTACAATTTAATTTTAATATACGTTAAGTTCCAATTAATTCTTTCAATTAAATTTAAAAAGTGCATAGATAATGCAGTTTTTTTGAGGGCTTCCGAAATAAATACTTCTTAATAATTAAAACAAAAGAATTTTCCATTACAATAGAAAGCTTCCGATGAATAATAAAACTAAAGTACTTTATATTTATAAGAAATGAAACAAATGCTATAAATAATTTCTAGTCATTTCTTCCATAATTTCTAAATAAATTTTTAAATAAGCTTAACTACATCACAGATAAAGAATAGATTTATAGGAAAAAAAGTATTTATATAAAAGGAAATAAATTTATTTTATAATTATATTCAAAGATAATAAGATAATGTATTTTAATAATTTATTTTAATGGATTACACAATTGTTTATTAATACATTCCAGTCATTTCACTTATTATTGCATTAATATTATTTACATCTCTGCATCCGACTGTTTTTCAGATATTTTATCATAGAAGTATGCTTTAATCAACATGATAAATTTAACTCTCAGAATAGGTTAAAGCTGGCTATTAATATAGTAATATTTGTTTTTGGGATTACTCGAATATATATAATATATTTATTAAACGACAATCGGCACGAGTCGACGGACTTGTTGAGGCAACAAACTCAATTACGTTAAGTGGGCAACTGTTACTTGAACTTTGGCAGTCGGGAGGCCATCTACAAACAATCGACCAAGGTGCTAAGCCTGAACTGGTCGTGTAACGGTGCTTGTTATACGAGTATCAGCATTTGCATGCATATATTAATAACTGACGCCAGTGCATATATCGATGACTGGCGAGTCACCTTGACATTGTCAGCTGCAGGAATGCATAAATATTCATTCTAGCATACAAGTTGTGCTTTTAATACATTTGTAGACTCACGCATATGCATGCAATTAAGTTACTTTGGAATATAATTCATTTCCATATAACCTAAGACAAAACAATCGCATTTGTTCTTTGTCCCTGTCGTTGACTTCGCTCTGTCTCTCTCTTTCTTTGTACGTCTCTCTCGTAAATGGGGTAACAAAATCATCGTATGACTGTGTCAAAGTCCAAAATAAAAATAATTTGCTATAGTGAGTTTTTTTTTTTTGTTTGTTGTTCTCTGTGTTTATGTGAGCAGCGCGCACATAAAATGAGAAAAATACGCGGTAAGATTGAAAAAAGTAAAACAAGAAAAACAACAACACCAACACCAACGGCAATAATACGTAAATTTGAAAAAACGACAGCAATTTGCACGACGCGTTGAGTATTTCATTGAACGAAAAGAGAAAGAGTAACAAACATGCGAAACAAACAAACCGAAGATTGTGTGGGTGAATTTAAATAAATTTGATTATTGGCAAGTGCAGGTCTTACTCACAAGCGACAGAGAGAGAGCGGGAGAGATCGAGTGTGAGAGTAAACTCACACACACACAAGCACACTTCGAACACTGATGGATACTCGTACATAGCTGCATAAAAAGACAGTTTTGTTCGCTCATTTGCACTCGCTCATTTCGCGTTTGCCGATGACCGATTGTGTGTGCGTTTGTGTGAGTGTGTGAAAGTAAAGCGACGTCAAGAGGCAAGCGCCAAGTGACAAGCGCTGCTGACGTCGCCGTTGCTCACACAAATGACCTAGACAAGCATGCGTGTAGTTATCTTTAGAGTGACCAATGCATGGTCGCCGCTCAATCCCCTAACGAAGCACGTGCCATGCCAGCCAACGAACCAACCAAGCAAGTGAAGTGAAAATTTTCCACAATGTACTAGTTAGAGCAGTCAGTATTGGCAATGATCATGATCATGGAGCTTTAATGCTCATAACAACTACCATACAATGCGGATAAGTTGGATGGCAAAACCGGTTAGAAAATCTTTTCAACAGACACTAAGTTCGTGACTAAGGCAAACAATGTTTATGTCTCTCTCTACGTGTGTAGGTGAGCTTGATTGTTTATCAGTGTGCGAAGCATTGAAAAAATTAAAAGTTACGGGAAAACATGTTTAGCACCAGTGCCGCATGCCAAAATTTAGAACTTAGTCAAGCGTTTTGCTTTTACCCTTTTCTAAACTTACATTCGTATGTATTTACGTAATCTTAACACACGACGTAAGGCATTAGTTGGAAATTCTAATTGGATGTCAAAGCGCCTTCTATGGACAAAGCTCAATGCCGACAAACTGAACGACGCACATGCGTTTGTCCGTTACGAAAGGAATACTATTTAAATGCTTTAAAAAAAGAGTGTTGATTTATTTAGAAACTGTTAGCAATGTGCATTTCCTGTAGGCCATTAAGAGTTATCAGGCGCCCTTTAGTAAATGTAATCTCACTAGCAGTCATCCACAATAAGTCACAAAACTTTAACGACACTCACACAAACGTACTTATCTACTTATAGCTGTACATATGAAATGGTGTGTGTTGTATACACATATGCAGATGCACATAGAAATCGCGTGACTATTTTCGATGGGTCTCGTTGAAGCAACAGCAACAGCGAGAAACAACAACAAAGGCAGCAGAAAAAGAAAAGCGCCAGACGAAAAGCGACTGGGAAATGGGTGCAGGGAAAATGCGGCTGAGGGTTGAATCGCGGCAACACGTTTTTTCTTTCTTCTTCGTTGTGGCATTTGGTTATACCAGCTGAAAATCATACGAGTTTAAGGGGAAATGTTGCGCAGCAACAGCAACAACAAGAAACACATCTGCGGCGAAGAGAAAAGAAACTGCGGCGAATACGCGCAGCATGGCCAACGAATGCAACGTCAACTGTACAAGGGAGAGCCAGAAAGAGAGAGAGCGAGTAGCGCAGGGTAAAGGCGAAGGCGAAGTCAAAGTGGAGATGGCAAGGCGAACTCGATGTGCGCGCTTTTCTTTAAAAAGGTCAAAGAGCATGTTGTTTACTTCGCTCAGGGGTTTGGCCATGAATGAAAGCTGTGACCGGCAAAATATAAAAAAATAAAACCTTCAAATAAGTGTACATATTAATAATGTATTTATGTAGATTTGTATGTATGTATGTTAATAATAATTGCAAGAGTAAAAAAAACTGAAAGATACTCTGTATTATTTTCACTATTCACTTTATATTTTAATCAGTTGCACAATTAAAAGTGTAATTACCTAATCGATGCAATGCTTTATATTCTAGATTTTCCACAACAGTGAACGTGCTTACTACCAATAATGATAAACAACTACAACACATGCCACCGGGCCATAAACAAAACCGCACCCCAGAAAATTCATCGTACCGCGCCTCTTCATTTGAAATGCAACAACATTTCAATGAGGGCCATCGAGCGTTGGTCTCGAGCTCAGCTGGTCAGTGAGCGCCGTCGCAGTCACAACAAGAACAGAAACATATGACACATCACATCACATAAACACACACACAAATGCACACTCGCACACGCATAAATGACCCCGAAGCAGAATTACGCCCCCACCAAAATCCCTTGGAACAAAAAGGCAAAACAGCACACAGCAGAAACTCGCATGATTTTCTGTTGGTATAATAAACTGAACACAGGGCAGCAATGAGTGGAGAAGCAGGAGAGGCAGCTGAACTGAGTCAGCTTGACCGAGAGAGAGCCAGAGAGAGTGTGTGCACAAAATATTTACATGTGTGCGTGTGTATATTTACAAGAAAGTACACGTGCAGTCAACGGCTGTCAGGGGAAGTGTGCCAGACAGTCAGAGAGCGAGCGAAAGAGAGTGTAACCACAAGAGAGGAAGTACTTCAAGGCAAAACAGACTGAATGTATGAGTGTGTGGGTGGAAGTGTGTGTCTGTTTTACAGCGTATTATCAAAAATGCTATTAGACTTTTTAGCTAATCAGAATCCTTTTTAATTGAAAATAACGATGCTCAGAAGAGAGAAACACGTCATTTAAAGTTGATGACATTCTCTTTATTGCTCTCACGACGAAGCTGGCAGCTGGTATTGAAGGTCGTTACCACCTCTCGCCCTCTCTCTTTTACACTCTTGGCGAAAAGTTGCAAGTTTTCAATTTGCAATTCAAAATCAAATGAAACAAAAAATCGATACAGAAATAAATAAACATAAATTGGTTGCCAATGACAACAACAATTGCATAATGCACAAAAGTAAAAACTTTCGTCTAAAATAGAAACTAGGTCAACCGCATGAATTGTTTATCAAACTTTAGGAAATCTAGAAAATAAAGTTTGTTAATGCCAAGTGAAGAGAGTGGGGTGCTGCATTTTATATTGCCGACATGGTCATTGATAAGGTGGCGTGACATTTGAGCCATTTGCCCGCCGCACCGGCAAACGCTAGAGAGCCAGAGAGAATGCACAAGTGTCTCTCTATATGTGTGCGTTGTGCATGAAATTGTATGAGTGAGCGTGTGTGTGTGAGTGTCAGCTGAGCGGATGATGGCAAGAAAAGGAAGTACGTCATGCAAACACAACGTAATTCAAATTTAAAGCTCTTCTTACCTGCTTTATTGGTGAAATGCAAACGATTTTTTGCAGCATTTTCGCGATGATAGATTTTCAGTTGTCAATTGCAGAGCGGGGAGAGGAGCGGCGCGAACACATGTAATAAACATTAAAAACATACAAATATGAAATATAATACGAGTTTTTATTCTGGGTTTGCTTTTTGGCATATAAAACATATTAATACGAGAACAAAACACGCACGCACAGTGAGGAATTAAGTGTGGCGTCGTTATAAGCACGTTGTTTGTTACGCGTTTTATCCCAATTTACTCGATAAGTGCTTTTATTTAGTATATTTGATTTTACGCAGTGCCAACGCTTGATTTGAAACTTTCACCGAATTACACATTTTTTTTGCATATACTTTTATTATTTCGTAGTTGCGCTTTTGCTTGCCAATTTGATGACCCACTCACACATGCATACCATCACACAAATACACGCATTCACACACATGCACTGAGACAGTAACGGAGTCACACAAAAATTTAAAGCCGGGGCAACGCAACCAATTTCTTACTTACACAAAAACGACGTTAACGTTTCGCTTTCAATTACGTTTTAAATATGATTTTAGTATGCGTTTTAATTTCGCGCCCGCATATATGTGAATATCAAATATTTACTATGTATGTATTTTTTCTTTATTGTCTCCCGGACGCGTTCAGCGCTACGAACGTTCTCAAAACACGTTGAGTTTGTTTCTGATACGTGTATAAAATGTCGCTGTCGGTTTTGCCACGATTATTTTTCACCGACCACTCACTCACAAACACAGGCAAACCAAGTACTCTCAACAACGCTGCTCTCTCCTCGTTCTTCTTGCGGTAAAATTCGTTTTATTACGTAGTTTTCTCTGCACCGCATGCAAATGCAGTTGGTCCAAAGTCAATAAGCAAAAGACCCTTATTGGAAAATGCACGGTTTTTATTGCAGAACTTAGATGCTGCAACGGTTCTAAATAAGTTCTTTTTACACACGCGGCGTACTTAAAATTTTTTTAATTTCTTGTTGATGTTTGTGTTAAGTGTGACCGCAAATTGCTTCAGAAATACACTCTTTTCAGTCCAGCAAACAAGAACAAAATCCCTCTAGAATGGCCACACTTCATATGGTATATTTAAGGCGGTTAATTTTAAACATTTTCTGCTGTTTTTTAGGTACACCATAAAAGATTCTCTAGAATACCGCTTAAATAAGCTCTTTAAATTTATTTAATTGGCATTACAAATAACAATTACCGAAAAAAATTTAAGGGTGAGCAAACATAGAATTTTAGGCAATTTCCGTATTTTAATACCAATAAATAAATACCAATAGCCAAGCAAATTGCATTGGTGCGTCACCATTGCTTATCTATCATCACTTCACATTGCGCTCAGTAATCGCATGATTTTAGCGTTGCCAGGGCTTATATTTATATTTATATTTACTGACTTACCGAACTCCTAACTGAACTAAATAGCCTAGAAATATATCGACTTAACGAACTCCTAACTTACTGAACGCAATAGCATAGAAATGTACCAGCATATCGAACCCCTAACTTACTGAACGAAAATATTTAACTCAGAAATGAACCGACTGGCCGAACTCCTAGTTTACTGAACGAAAGTATTTGCCACAAAAATGTACTTGTTAAGTCAGCTAAGACATATACCTTACCATAACCAACATGGCTTACTCACTTATGGTACAAATTTTTTCATTTTGGTACATTTTCAATATGCCTGGTCTAGTAATAAAATATTTCATACATATTTTTAACTTGAATAATAATAAATCAAATTTAAACTATCTTAGATAATTTTTAAAAATTAACAGTCTTTTGTAAACCAAACATAGGGAAGGCCTTTACAATTAATCAATTCCTTGCAATACATTATGTTATTTAGTGTCTTAAATTCTAATTTATTTGGTAATTTAGTTTTCATTAACGAAATTTCAAAAAACTTTCGCTCTGCAGCACCAGAGCTGTGTGGCAACGAATGAATGTTTATGAATTCTATTAAGCTCCTGAACAGCGGTTCGTCAACACAGTTTTTTTTTACTTCCAATGTCTGTCCAAAATTTACGAATATCTTTTTCTTTTCCCTGATTTAAAGAAAGTTGAAGATGGTTCTATTGGGATAATTTATCATCAGGATCACCATAGTATAAATTTTCAAAGGTTTTCATTAGAGGTACTATGGAAAGTTTTTTTCGCTTAGAAATTTGGAAAATGCACCAATATGAAAAAAAGTGATCCATTTTTTGTACCAAAATTTGGAAAAAATGTACCAATTTTAGCAAAAATGTACCAAACATTTTTCACGAAAGATTGTATATCACAGATTGTGATTCACAAATTGTGATTTATCAATTTTAGCAAAAATGTACCATACGAAAGACTTTTTGTATTTCACAAATTGTGATTCACAATAAATAAACTGTTTACGTAGTGATGGACCTTACATTGGCGCACACACATTTTCTAATTGTCATCGCAAAACGTATGCAATATTTTCCAGTGTTAGTCATGGTTGAATTTCTAACTGATACAAAATTTGTGTATGGTGGAACAGAGCCATTTGTTAAAAAAATATATATGTGAACATAAAATTTTATGAAAAATTTAAATACTAGAACAGGCATATTAAAAATGTACCAAAATGTAAAAAGTGATCCAAATTACCAACGCATAAAAAATGTACCCGTTTTGGTACATTTGTACCAAAAGTGGCAACCGTGCTCACAACGTAAAAAATAGTGTAATTTTAAAAAGTAACTGCCAGATTTTTTTGTCATGCATTAGAAGATCTACATATAATAATAATGATAATATATATAATATTAAAAAACAACATTTATTAGTACACTGCAATAGTTATCTGGGCTCAAACCTTTCATCATTCGTTATTTCGTGTACTATATCCCACTCGACAGCAACGGCATAAAGTATGAAAAGAGCAAGAATAGTCCAAGAAAATACGGCTGCCGACCGTCGAGGGGTAAAGTTAAACAACGACAACCACCATAATGTGGTAACTATTGTAATGAATATAAATATATAGCAGTTGTCACCATGCTCGCCATTCAACCATATTGCTGATCCCACCTTATGAGTTTTCTCATTGTACATGAAGGCGACACCCATGCTTACAACAGTATCTGGGATTTAAGAAGAAGAAAGAGTTACAATTTTGATTGGTCAATCAAAACAGTATTTCGTGTTAAGATTGTTTTGGAAAGCGTAAATGACTTCTTAGTAACTAAAATTTTGATTGATCAATCAACAAAACATTTTTCCGTCAATTTGTTATCATTTTAAACATATTTTAAAGAACAAAGTCGAGTTATTGTACTATTATCATAAATTAAATTTTTCTTAAGCATCTTAAAACAAAATTTTGATTGATCAATAAAATTTGATTGTTAGTCATTTACTTTTGAATTATTTTAAAAAGGTTTATGGTGTTCTACTAAAAGTATATTAAATTGAAATTGGGTATTCCTATCAAATTTTGATTGATCAATCAATCAGTCAATATATATTTTTTTTTTTACAAATATGACATAAGATAATCACTAAAATTGTAACACGAGAATTAAAAAAATTTTCATATTGCAACTTACTAAAAAAAGGTCCAGCAAAGACTCCCGTAAAGGCCAATTTTTCATATCCCTGGACGGTCATGGCATAAGAAGCCATCAGATTGATAACAGCACTGCCCATCGATCCGAATGTGATGTTTAAGAAGTGTTCGCTCAGGTGACACACGATGCCCACAATGGCAATGAGCACCTCAATCTCGCTGCTACAAATGACGATGATGACCAACGAACTACTCGCACTTAGCACAATAAAAAGCTGAAATTATAATACTTAAAAATGTTTCCAATGCACGAGCGAATCTTACAAAGTGATAATGAGGCGGTACATCGGTGCGGGCGTGGCAAAAAGTAGCGATGGCCAGGGGAACGGTGAGGCACAAAGACCATTTGGAGTAGCTGATGTTGAAGTCTGCGATCCAAGAGGTGTACGAATTGCCACACTTTGCTGTAAATGGAGAAAGCTTGACAAGATTGATGCATGAGATTGATTGCTCAACCTACAATGTACGGCGGTGATAAGAAAGAAGGGATTTGTCACGATCTGCGTGCAGTTGAGCAACTTGCTCCAGCCATGCTTATAGAGCTCGTAATCCACCACGGGAACGAAGATGGTGACCAGCAGTCGCATAGGACACTGAATCAGGATGCAGAAACGTTGACAGCGTCCAGCTAATCTCCATTCAGTGGCATCGATGGGATTCAGGGACTCTAAGAAGTCTGTCCACAGCAAGCGATTCTTTGGATTGTTCTTGTTGTGCAACATGGTGCGATTGGCCTCGTAATCCAAGACCTCCTTTTTGAGTTGCGGCAAAGAGTTCTCCAATGTTCGTCGTCTGCTTGTACGCAAGGAACTGCTGCGTATTTGCATATGCTGATGACGCATCAGTTCCCTCAAGGCAGTAATCCTTATCGCCAACTGGTTTTCGCGCTCCACTGAAGATGACTGTCGCTTGAGCTCAAGAATTTCCCGCTGCAGCTCTGCCAGAAAATCGCTTTAGAACTTTTACATCCTTAAGGAAGTCAACTCACTATTTATGGTCCAGCGCAGCAGCTTAAGGTCTATTATAATAACGATCAAATAAAGCAAGTAAACGGAGAGCAATACTGTAAAATTATTTCGAGAATATAGACTGATTAAATTATTAAAAGCTTTCTTACTTGAGCTGTCTGTGTAGCTCATGCATTGATTGTAGAACATCAGATAACGCAGCAGTTCCACAGCCAGCCAGAGGAACAACAATTCTCGCACCACAACAAACCAATCCATCTTAAAAGGTTTCATATAGCAGATGAGGCCACCGCAGAGCAAAACGTTGACCACCGAGTCGCCAAAGGTGACGGCAATTATAGCAGAGTCCTCTCGAATGGGCAGCAGATTGGCCACAAAGTCCGGAGACGAGGCGCCAAAGGCAAAGAGCGTGGCACCAGCCACAAATTCGCTCAAATGCATCTTGACCGACAAAATCTTCAGCACGGGCATGAAACTAAGGGCAGCATAAAAACAAGTAAAAGAGCTACAGTCGAGTGTAACCGACTGTAAAATACTTGCTGCCCTAGTGTCAATAAATGCAAAATCGTCGGTATTATTCTTTAAATATACCAAATTAATATAGTGAAAGCTATATTCGGTATATCGATATACTATTACATCCCAATAAACCTTATAGTTCTAAATATACTAAATATACATTATCAACCAACTAACATCCAACTGCAGCAGCCCAAGTAAAATAATTTCATAAATAGCTTTTACAAATTTTGTCTGATTGGAGCCAAATTTTCAGGAACCACAAATACTTTAGTCAATATTGTGTATAACAAAAGCTAGCTTCAAAACTCGCGTGCTATTCTATTTTTCGATTTGCCGGGGCAGAAATCTATTACAAGTGTTGACAAAAACAAATAAGAAAGCTACAGTCGAGTGTACTCGACTGTGAGATACCCGCTACCCATTTTGAATAAAAGCAATATATTTCGCGGTATTATTTTCAAAATATACCAAATGTACTGCAAGAATACTAAAAATATACCAAATGGTATATGTGGTAATCGATATAGTACCGCATTCAAAATATACCATAGATGGCACAATATACCATATTGTCAGCCAAAGCAACTAAGACCCCCAGTAAATAGGGGTTTTTGCCCATACAAAAGTATTTCTTTAATAACTTCAGGAATCATAACTACTATACTAATTATTATCTATACCAAAATTCGCAACTCTAGCTTTTACGCTTGTTATTCGATTTTTTTGATTTGCGGGGGCGGAAGTGGGCGTGGCAAAAATTTGAAACAAACTTGATCTGCGTGCAAACATAACAAATGCTGTCGAAAAAAAAATATAGCTCTATCTCTTTTAGTCTCTGAGATCTAGGTGTTCATACGGACAGACGGACATGGCTATATCGTCTCGGCTGTTAACGCTGATCAAGAACATATACTTTATAGGGTCGGAGATGCCTCCTTCTACCTGTTACATACATTTCCTGCCGGCACAAAGTTATAATACCCTTCTACCCTATGGGTAGCGGGTATAAAAATGAAAGCTGTATCTTTTAAAGTCTCTGAGATCATAACCTATAGACGAACCGTAAGGCAGACAGACATGGCCATAACGTCTCAAATGGTGTCTCTGAACAAGAATATATATACTTAATGGAGTCGTAATAGACTCCTGCCTCTTACATTCATTTTCTGAGGGCACAAAGCTTAATATCCTCCTACCCTCTGGGTAGAGGGTATAAAAAGAGAATCCATTCGAAGACTTACGAAACATCCACCACAATGGACATGAGCAGCACATAGTAGTAAGCAATTATCAAAAATAGCAACATCACACAGATCTCAATGAACTTTTCGTGCACATTGAAAAAGCAGTACATCATCTCAAAGTAGTTGAAGTAACCCAGAATATCGCGACAGTTTTTCACTCTTTTGATCATCATGCAACGTTTATCGTAGGGCAAACGCAACACAGCCAGGCAACTCATCTGTGGAAATAAGCTTTTTTTTAGAGGCATGCAACTTGAGCAATTGATTTCTACGTACGTTACTCAGGAAGTATTTGAATTCCTCATCTAAAGCCGCTGCCATACTTACAGCTTACATTAAACAAAATTTCTAAAAATGTGTAAATTAAAAAATATCGATTACTGAAAAATCACAGCCTCAAATTGAATATTCAAATTCAAAAACATAGTAAATACAATCTTATTTTTTTCTTCAATATTTGGTCAATGTTTTAGGCCTGTGAGATACCTGGACTGTGAGATACCTGTTACACATTTTGAATAAAAGCAAAACCGTGCGGTATTTATTTTAAAATATGCCACATTGTTGTACTATAGAAATACTGAAAATATAGGGTTTATTTGGTATATTGTTATAGTACTACATTCAAAATATACCATAGAGTTACAAAAATATTTACAAGTAGTAAATAAGCGTTTTTGCCCATGCAAAAGTATTTCGTAAGTAAATCGACTCGGCTGTTGACGCTGATCAAGAATATTCTATGTTATATGTAACAGGCAGAAGGATCAAATATGCCTCCTCCCGAAGCCCCAAAGTTATAATACCCTTCTATTCTATGGATAGCTGGTATAAAAATAAGCATTAACTTACTATTAATTTAAATACTATTTGAATCCCGCATAATTCCAAAGTGTTGTGTTCCTTTTCGCCACTAAAAACCCAGATTTGCGCTTTATAAATTTTTTGATTTTATTTAAATGCTTTCGCTTTTGTAAAAACTTTGTAAATCTCAAAAAGTTCTTCAACTCTTCCATTTTCTTGTCCTAACAATGAATAATTTTGTTTGTAAGTACCTAAAGAAGGGATTCTTGTTTTGTTTTTGTTTTTTTTTTTTTAGTAAAATTCTCTTTCGTTCGTTTTATTTTTAAGCTTACATCATTGTTTTTTATATTTTGTTGTTTTTGTGTTTTTTGTTTTTAAGCGATACTATTTTGGTTTAAGTCCTTGTGTTTTATGTACATATTTAAACTAAATTAAATGCTATAAATTACTAGTGCTTTTTGACATTTGTGTGTGTGTGAATCTCGCATTAAATTATATATATTTATGTATATATAAGTACATAGCTGTGTTTGTGTTCGTGTGTGTGTGTGTTTGTGTGTTACAATAAATAACTCTATGTATAAAAATGCCTTAAGTACTAAATACAATACATACAAGGGGGGAGTTGTTGCTAGGCATGCGGAGAGAGCGTAGCAGCGTGCTCTATATATATTTCTATATATATAGATCTATACTAGACACACATACAAGTATGGGAAATTAACTAACATGCATACACGTCATATGCAGATTACAGATTAAGATACAGATATAGTATATATATAGAGTGTGTGTGATAGTCATTAATGGCTACAGGAACTAATGCAGAAGCAGCAGCTAGCAGCTAGGCTAACTGGTAAAGTTGTAGCTGCGCACCGCATGTCCCGGTGTGACCAGCTCCACTTTAATGTTGGCCGTCGCCGTCACCTTGGTGGTATTCCTATCCGAATGCGTCGTCTCCACCGTCACCTCCGGCTGCACCACAATGCTCTGCAGCTCCGGCGGCCCGTACTGCGACTGCGACACCTTGTGGTATGAGGGCTGTGGCACCGCATAGCTGCTGTTGCTGTTGCCGCAACTGTTGCTTGGATACGTTGGTTCACGATCCCTTTCACGTTCACGTTCACGCTCGCGTTCCCTTTCGCGTTCACGATCACGTTCGCGCTCGCGATGCTGATAGTTGATGTTGTTCATGTAATGATTGTTCAGATTGTGATTGTAGTTGTGATGCATAGTCGGCGCTGACGGCGCACACCAATCGTTGTGGATTTGTATCGACGAATTGCTCGACTTCCACGACTGCGGCTCCTCTGTGATCGTCGTCAGCGACGGATCATTGATGTTCATATCCTTGTGATAGTGATGCGCCTTGTGGCAATTGTTCGAATTCCGCGACGAGCCACGCGAACCATTCACAATGAACGATTTGTTGGAGCGTTTGCTGCGTAGCGGCACCGGCGATGGCGTCGAGATGCGATCGGGATGCTCGAGCGGCACCAGTTCGCCCTCGGGTCCCAGAATGCTCAGTAAGATGGGGAAGACGACGAGACTGTTGCAGGCGCCGACGCACAGCACGACGAGCAGCAGCCAGCAAAAGTGCCGTATGACAAACTCAAAGGGCGATGTGGAGAGCATAAACACAGCCATGCCCGAGGTGAGCATGCCGTGGACCAGCGGACCCAGCGACAGCTGCATGGCCAGATGAATGCGTCGCTGTCGATTACCCACCGATGTCATGAAGCCCTGTAAAAAGAGTTAGGAGTATTAAATACTGTTCTTAAAGTATCAATTCAAAGCGTAAACTTACCAGCGAGATGTGCACATTGAAGCAGAGCATCATGCCCACGCTCAGTATGAGTATGACAGCGGGAATCGCAGACAGCTTGATGCCCAGCAGCGTCATGGCGCCAAAGATCTGTGCCAGCGATGCGAGCACCGTGATGATCACCAACACGGCTGCCCACACCGAGAGCAGCAGCAGTGAGACCAGCAACATGGCAGCCAGGAAAGCGCAGGCTAGAATCAACGCCAGCGAGGAGCGCAGCGTCATGTACTGCTCCCAGAAGATGAAGGGAATGCCTGTAAGCGAACAAATTATAACGATTAATAAGGCAAATGAATAAGGAACTAATAAGCGTAAACTTAAATATATAATCGATCTAAAGACACCTACCTGATGGATAGTTGGGTAACCCGTAACCCTCGAACTTGACACTCAGATCGCGTATGTGTCCGATTAGCGCTTTGATCTCCGACGTGTCCGTCAATCCGTGTAGATAAAAAGGCATTTGGGCATAAACTAAAGGCAGACTCTTCGGTATCTTCAGATCGTACTCGGCGGGCGCATGATAATACTGACGTGGTTCCGGATACAGTTTTGCCTGCAAAAATAACACAACAAATCAGTCACAGTTTAATATTGAGAATCGATGCTAGAAACTCACCTGAGAGGCGCCGTAGGCAAACACATCGTTGGTGGCCCAGGCCGAAAGATAGTTGTAAAAGGCCTTGGGATTGATGATGCCATCACTGCTCACAAGTCGATTGCTGAGCACTAGATTCTTATTCACCGGATTATCTACATGACCCGTCTGCACGATCAGCTTATAAGCGAGTATCGCATCGCTGCTGGCATTCCCATGCCATCCCTCAGTGGTGAGATTCTTGTTCGCCACCGCATCGTCAAAGATGCGCTGCAGATTCAACAGCCACTCGCGGAAGAGCACCAGCCAGAAATCGGGCAAGCCGCCATTGTCGTTCTTGATCACATGCGGCACTCGGACGAAGGCTTCGTGGTAGTCGCAGAGCAGCTTCTGTTGTGTGGGATACTCAAAGTTGCCCTGGGTCACCGCAAACATGCTGTAGAAGCCAAAGAGACGCGTCTGCGCATCGAGGAACTTGTGCTCGTTGCTGTGCTTCGGTACCAGATCAATAATATCGAGGCCATCCTGCAGCGATCGTGCCTCGTATAGACTGAAGATCAGCGCACAGAGGAAACCCATCACGGTCAGAAATTTAACCCAGCTGCGCATGAGAAACGGCGTATAATACTTGAAGGCAAAACTCCTTAGCGAGAAGCAGGGCAGAAAGTAAGTGTTATCCTCATTCGTTGCTGGCGCGTTCGAAGCTGTTCCTCTTGACTCTAGCAATGGATTTTGTGCCGGCTGTTGTTGTTCCTGTTGCTGCTGCAGATCGTTCGAGTTCTTGAGGTGTCGTGAGCTGCGGCTGTTGTTGTTGTTCATGACCAGCTGTTTGGGTTGCTCCTTCCACACGGGAAAACAGCAGCAAAAGATGTCCGCTCTGCCGGCGGTGCGACGACGCAAATCCAACGAAATCATGGCGGGGAATACCAGAAGCGCTGCAGCAAGATTAAAGCACATCACAATCGCCGCCTGCAGGCAAAACACTTTCAGCGCTGGCACCGGAATGAAGACAGCTGCGGCAAAGGAACCCGCCGTGCTGCAGGCGCTGAAGAGGATACTAGGTCCGACCTTCTTTAATATGAGTTTGGTCTGCTCCTTGCGATTGCTCTCCGCATACGCTGCCGTCAGCATAAAGATGTGATCCACCCCAAGCCAAGTGCCAGAAAAGGCACGACCTGGGTGCTGGCTGCATTGAAGACAATTCCCAGCAGGGCACACAAGCCCAAGCCAGCTGCGGTGCTGAAGCACATGAGAAGCACGCCAGCGACGCCCACGCTGCTCTGGCCACGCACCGGATCACGCCAACGCAGCAGCGTGCAGAAAGCATACAACACGGTGGCAGCAACTCCAATCACAATGCTCACCGCACTTGGGTGCGAGAACTTCGCCAGGATGTCATCCAGAGTGGCGGAACTAAACACATAGATGTCGTAGTTGGCAGCGATGCGGGATTGCTTGCGCAGCAGTTGCTCCACTTCGCGGGAGAAGTTGCGTTGCCACGCATTCAGCACTTCGGCGGCCTTCTCCTGTGACCAACCAATGTGATGTACCTTGTAGTTGTCCTGCCACTGATCGAACATCTCCTTCTCGGTCATCAGCTGCACCACCGTCTGTAGTGCCTTGGCCTTCTTCAGGTGTCCGCTGCGATTGCGTTGCGACCCTCCCACAATCAATTGCTCCGGCCAGTGCATATACTTGGCCGCGTAGCCATAGCAGCCGCCCGAGAGAATGGCACCCACATCCGGTGGCTGCGTGCTGTTCTTGTTGGGCGCTGTGTCCGGGCAGAGCGGATGCTGGGGATTGAGACAGGGCTTCTCCATGTAGCCACTCGTGATGGCAGCACGCTTCAAATACTGCTCGACGGTGTCAAAGTCAAAACTGATCTTTTGATCGGACATTTTCTGCTTCATGAACTGCATCACCTCTGAGGGATTCAGCGTGCTCCATTGCAGATGTCGATTGAGGCCACTAGAAGGTAATGAAAAGCGATCTTGGTTAGGTTCTGTCTGCAATTCTAGTTCCCAACATTCAACTTACGGTATAAAGACGGGAATTTCGGGTCCCAGCAGCTGGCTACCCTCCCAGAAGCAATCCAGCGGCGTAATAATCGAACAGGGTATCAGATGCTTTAGTATCTGCTCAATGTAATAGTGTCCCTCGAAGCTGGGCGTTGTCGGTGAGTTGCACATGTCCTTCAGTCCCCATTCCGTGTCATACATGTGCACCTTGACCGCCGTCGCCTTGATCAGCACCTCGAGATGCGATTGAAGCGCTTGCGGATGCAATACGGAGGCATTGGGATCGTGCGCCGTCTGGATGAGCAGCTGATGCGTCGTGGATACGTCCTCGCCAACTGTCTTTTGTGTGTAGGCGAGCTCGGATTCGAGTCGACCGCCTTCCTGTATCCACAATTGATGCACCTTCGAATGGATCTGGGCGCTCTTGAGGCCCACACAGAACGTGCTGAGCATCAGGATGGCCACGAAGAGCACCTTGCCCGCATGCTTTTGCACCGAGCTGCCGAGCGTTTCGAGGTGGGATTGGAATACTGAACGCAGATAGATTGCCGTGCGGTTGCCACGCGCCTTGCCCTGCGAAAGAGAGAGGGAGAAAGAGAGAGAGAGTTAGTTTTGTTGTTTTTTTCCTTTTTTGTAGCATATTTGTTTTTATTGCTCGTGCTGTTGTCTTTTCTCTGGCTCACATGCCATAAATAACGCATTAAAATTATAACGAAACAGCGTGTGGCCCAAAACCGCAGCCATATAATTTATATGTTTCCCCCTCCAAGTCTCGAGCAGCATCTGCGATGAAGACATCAGCATCACCATCAGCAGCATCAGCAGCATCAGCAGCAGCAGCATCACCAGCATCCCCATCATCATCATCGTCATGGCATCCCAATCCAAAACCCAACCCATTCCATACAAAAGCAAAACAACACAAGACGCCGCCGTCGCCGTCGACGTCGACGCAGCCACAGCCGCCGCAACCTCAACCTATAATCGTCTGTTTGGCAATTGGAACTCAAGACCCACCAAGCTGAGCTGGCTTTGTAGCCCCCTCTGGCTTGCTGGCTTCCCTTGCCCTTCCCCTTTCCCTCGCCATTTCCCATTCCCATTCCCATCGCTTTCTCGCCGTCTTTTGCCTGCACGGAAATTGAGCCCCAAATAATGAGGAGAACGCTAACGTCTCAATCGAACCTTTAACCGAACAGTCATTGCACAGTGGAACGCCATTCAGAGAATCTTTTAGTAAATAGATCTGCCAAGACACCAATCAGATTACTAAGATATTTTCCTAAGCATTAACTATTGTAAAAAGATATTTTTAATTCAATTAAACATTTTTCTATTTTATATTTAAATTTATTCTTTCCTTGTAACATATTAATTTTTTATTGTTTTTTTTCAATCATAAATATTCTGAATAAAATTCCCTTTAACATCCTTTTATTACTAAAAATTATAATATTTATGATGTTCATTTAGAATTGAAATTTCTATTTATTCAATCTTTTATTAAAAAAAAAAAAAAAAAATGCTTGAGAAATAAAAGTAGCTAAATCATTTTTGACTGACTGCGTCCCACTGTGCAGCGTTCGCCTTACCCAAGCCCAAACCCAACCTAAGCCTCAGTCGCAGTCGCAGCACACACATTCCAAGCTCGAAACGTCTCAATCTTTCGCCTGGGCTCTATTTAAGTTGCTGTTGGTTTTTGTTTTTCCTCAAGACAAGTCTCCTTTTGCTTTTATCGCTTTTCACAGATTTTCCGCACACAGTGAAATGTGGCCCAACCATTAGGCTGGTTTTAGGTTTTTAGTTTCGTGCTCACGCAGCAATTGCTGCTGATGTTGTTGTTGTTGCGATCGATGTTGTTGGTTTTGTAAAAAGCACAAGAGCTGAAAAATGACTTAAGTGGCATTGACTGTGCAAGGAAGACGACGGTTTTATTGTTGCTGGGCAGGCACTTTATGACTACCGTTAACAGAGAGCCACAGCGAGAAAGAGATAGAGGGACCCACTGCGCGGGAGTCAGCCATAAATAAGGCATGCCAAAAGGTTAGCTGCGCTTAGAGTCTCTCTTTCTCTCTCTGTGTGTTTGCTTTTGAAGTTATGCGTGGCATTTCTAGGTGCGTCCATTGCTAGAAAGAGCGACAGAGGGAGCGAGACAACACTAGTGCCGCACTTCCTGCTGTTGTTGTTGCTGTTTGCTTTTCTGTATGCAGTCGACGCGTCGCGACTTTGTGTCATTTCCGCAAAAATTCAAACTCAAAAGCGGCTCTGACTTTGTCGCTATTAATTAAGTCATTGACGGCAACACCGGCAAAGAAAACAACAACAACAGCAACGGTAACTGCAACAGCGTCGACTGCGTTTGCGGCGGCGTCTCTTTCAAGCTGCAGCAACAGCAGCAGCGCGCCGCATGTGGCGACTGCAACGGCGGCGACTGGGCGATTGCAATGTTCGTGGAATTTTTCCATAATTTGTGTAGCCTAGAAGAATGTTTTTCCCTGGGCAGAAAAACCTAAACAAAATAACGAAAGCAACAAGGAAAAAATGGAAGATGCACAAAATTCTTGGAAGTACTGTGCGGGGCGCAACAATCTTGTAATGCCGCAGGTCGCAAGCAGCAACAACAACTAAAAATAAACTTAATCTAGATTCGGCAGCCCACAGTGCAGTGCAGCTCAAACTGTGTTTGATTGAGCCATCACAGCGACGTCCGCTGTTAACGCTTGTCAGCTCAGCGCGCCATCTCATTCTCTTGCTCTGCCTGTCTACCTCAATTCCTCTTTGCTTTCATCTTTCAGCCTCCTCTCAATCTGCAACAAGCTGCGCCAAATGCTGCCTGCTCCATGTGACATATCATCAATCTTGCCTGCTGTTGTTGTTCCTCTTCCTACTCCTCTCCTTCTACTTCTTGCAGTTGATGTTTGTTGTTGTTTCTCCGATACACCCGCAGCTGCTGTCGCTGTCGCTGCCAACGTCGACTTCGACGTCAACGTAGCGTCGTGAGGAAATGTCACAAATTGATTTATGGCCTCTACTTGCCTTGCTTTCATCTTGTTGTTGCAGTTGCTGTTGTTGTCGCTGCTGTTGTTCTTTGCTTTGTATGTGCTGCATTTTCTTTGTAAGACACACAAGCACAGCGTCTGGCAAGCTCTGGGGAACAACTTCATTAGAAATGCGCATTTTCGTCCTAATCCTCTGCGCATGGCTAATCCCACGACACAGTTTGACATGCACTGCATGTAGCTGTGCCGTGACGAATATACGCCTGCGCATGACCGAGACCGCAACACTGCCCATAACCGTGTGACAGGTGCATTGTGTGGCAATCGAAAATAAAATGGATTCCCGTAATGAGATGCTCCATTAGGTTTTGACTTGGTTTTGAAACAATTTCAATTTGTTGAACCCAAAGAAAGCCTCAACCACTAATCAATCAAAAAAGTTCCATGTCAGTCGGGACATCTATATGAATAATTTAGCCAAAGACCCCAGACGCCCCCCACGGGCTTTGACTACTTAATTACACGCCACATTATAAGCAGAAGTCGCTACACAAAAAAAATATATGAAAACATTTCCATGCCCATTCCAAAGAAAGCAACAACAAAAAAATGAAAGAAAAGAAAAAAGCAAAAATGATATTCAGTATACACAACTAAGGCGCGATCCATAATTTGAATAGGAGAGGCCAGTTATAGTTATGCCGCAATAAAAAACGAATGCAAAGCGCTTTTTGGCATAAAACGAAACCCAATATATGTATCGGTTGGACAAAAAAACGACGTGACGGACCACCCAGTTGATTCATAATTATCATATTACTCACTTCGAAACGAATGAGATATCAATAGATATGCTTCTTGGGCAATATAATCCGTATTTTGTTCCCTCCACTCATTGAACGGAAAGATTTAGGTATTTCAAAAATAAACATTTTTCGACACAAACAGAATGGGCCCACTTAAAACTTAAATCATATTTCGTTCGATACAGAATTGAGTTGGAAATGGCATAATTTATGGCAAATAAATATAGATTTACGATAAATTCTTTATTATCGTAGTCATAAATTACATAAATATTTTAATATAAAATGCTTTAGATTTACACATACTGCTTAAATATTGAAATAATTCAAAATTTATCGTGAATACGCTTTTACACATAAATCATTCGCATGGAGTTTGAGAGCCCAGTTTTAAAATTTAAGCTAGTCACAATCACAACGGCATCTTTATCCTTTATAATGCCCGCTTCCTTGGATATCTTAATACCACGTTTAAGGCGCTCATCAACATCAATATCGCCACTGCTATCGTAGCTAATTGTGAAAATACCACGATATAGATTCGACTGACGTGCAATCATATCATTGCCAGTAATGAGACTTATAATTGGACAAGGCGGTCGATATCGGCTCAACATAAAAGTCGTATTTCCCGTTGAAGTGAGCACTATAATCGCCCGAACATTGCTATTAATCGCCGCACTGACTGCAGATATAATCATGGCAGCCTCCAAATCAATTTCATTTTCATTAGCATTAACAAGATCCGTAAACAAATTATCGCTCCACACAGCAGCTTCGGCCTCCTGACAGACTCGAGTCATGACTTGGACACATTGCAAAGGATATTCACCCATAGCCGTTTCTCCCGATAGCATGACACAATCGGCACCATCCAGTACTGCATTCGCTACATCTGAAAGTTCGGCACGGGTGGCGCGAGGTTTTTTAATCATAGACTCTAGCATTTGGGTGGCACAGATTCCCGGTTTCCCAGCCATGTTACATTGAGCGAAAATCGATTTTTGAGCAAGAAAAACCTTTTCTGCAGGAATTTCAATTCCCAGATCGCCACGGGCCACCATAATGCCATCGGATGCTTCAATTACTTTAGCAATATTTTTCATGCCCTGATGATTCTCGATCTTAGCAATGATCATTATTTTTTTACCCTTCTCACCGAGCAAGGAACGTATCTCCTTAATGGCATTAGCGTCGCGAATAAACGACGCAAATATCATGTCTAATTTCTGGTCTACAGCAAATTGTATGTCAGCTTTATCCTTTTCGGAAACGGACGGCAGATCCACATCAATGCCTGGCAAATTAATGCCTTTACGTGAACCCAATTTTCCACCATTTTCTACTTCGCAAATCAACTCATCCCCTCTGATATCTTTAACTAGCAACGATATCAATCCATCATCCAAAAATACTCGATTTTTGGGTTTCAATACTTTTGTTATATTCGCATAATCTACGAAAACCTTTTCAACAGTGCCATTCTCCTGCAACTCCTGATTTGTGCTCAACCGAAATGTGGCACCTTTTTTCAAATCAACACTTGAGGTACCACTGCCCGCTATGAGACCTGTTCGTATTTCAGGACCCTTGGTATCCAAGGCAATTGCCGTATGATTCTTGTATCCCAATTGTTTGCTGTAAATTTCTGAAGCTTTCCGCAAATTGACAATTGTTTGGCAGTGCTGAGCGTGAGTGCCGTGGGAGAAATTCAAACGTGCTATATTCATGCCAGCCTCCTTCAATTTCACCATCATTTCCACACTTTGCGATGCAGGACCAATGGTGCAAATGATGCCCGTGAGACGTTTAAAAGTAATCTCCTGATCATAGTTTATGCGACAAGAATGCTCCAGGAGACTACGAGAGAGTACCTCAGTCTGTTTGCTATATCCATATATAGGGAGAGAGAAGTATAGTAACGTATCACCGTTGGAGTTTTTTTGTCCGCATTAATCAATGCTGCATTACAGCTGCTGCTTTTTTTTGCAACAAGTCGTAAAAATCGAAAACTCAATTTTGGAGATATAATAAAACTTACGCTTGGTTGCCCAGTCTTTTCACGTAACGCTTTGACATAAAATGTGTAGATCCCATTAAAGTTATATCCCGCGCAAAGGCGTTCTTGAATACACAATTGAGAGCATGTTGCTGACATTTAGACATGTGGATGTCCGTTTTATTTTAAAAATAGTCTTCTTTTTTACTATTTTATGTTAAAGAATAATCAAGAAAATTAAGTGTAATCTGAATAAATACACAAAAAAAAAAAAATGCCAAGGCCTATGTGATTATAAGTTCTAAAGTTCAAGACTCCTAAGAAATAATGTGAGATCACAATTCATGCAAATTCACTTAAAACAATGACAACACCCTTGCCCCACTGTGCAAGCATAATTTCTCTATCTCTCTCTCGCCCTCGACGACCCGCATTAAAAGCACAGCCATGTGATTATTACGTATTATGATCTGTGTGTATGTGAGAGAGCATCTGGACCACACACAATGTTCACATTTAGTTACGCACTCTGTTTAAACGCGCCAATTTTTGCGGCTAGGCAAGCAATTAAAATAAAGTAAATGGGACGATGAAGACGCATGCAAATCGCCATTTGCCGGCACTTTATGGCGCCTCTTAAACGTGACCAGCAAGCGTTCATGCATGTATTATTTTTATTTTTATTATTTTTGGCATTGCGTCGCTCTCCATTCAACGGAATCGGGCAAACAAAAAAGAGAAGCAAAAAGAGAAAAAAAAAGGGTTTGAAGGTCATTGGAGCAGCTGAAACTGCTTGGCAACTCGTGAGATCGCCAGACGGCAGACGGCAGCTTTCGTTACCGTTAACCAGCGCCGACGACAACATCAGCATTGCAATCACAGGTGACAGAGCGAAACACAAGCATAAGCGACTAAGAGAGAGGAGCCTGTGAGAAGAGAGGCAGCTGTTGACTTTGTTGCTAAGCTGCTCTTTTGCTTTTCAACTCATTTCCACAGCTTTTTGTCGTTTGTTGTGGTGTAGGCGTTGCAGCCGAAAAAGCTACAAAAAGCAAAAATAAAATAAACTTCAACTGGCGGCTGTCATAAAATTGCAGCAATAACTTTAAATTTAACTTCACCTGCCCCGCAAACAACGGCAACATCTCACTGCTTGTTGCTTTGCTTTCAAGCAATTTAATTTCTTTATTATTTTCATACGAAACACACAGCCACACACACACTGACGCATACTCGTACACAGGCTGTTGTCGGTCAGGTAGCCAAGGCGGCCACGTCGCTCATTCTCAGTCTCATTCAGACACAGGTACACACGCATCGAAATCGAAACGAAACAACGAACGAGAGCGAGAGGGCAAGACAAGGCAAGGGCTATGCTACAGGGCGACAGCCGTGAGTGTGAGTGTGAAGGCTTCAGCTTCGTCTTGGGCCTGAGCCCTGCATGGCCCTACACTACACATTACACTCTGCTATGCTATGTTTGTATGTGTTTGTCCGTTGCTTGTCCAGCCTGTCCGTTAACTGCTTTTTCAGTGAATTCCGTGATTATTGCTTGAATGTTTCTTTCCGGTACTCGCATTGCTCTTTGGTCTCCTCTGTCTCGCTCTCTGCCTGAAGTCTCTATCACAGCCTCAGTCGTAGTCGCAGTGGCAGCAGCAGACGAGCAGCCGAGCAGCCGCAGCGCAGTCGCAGTCAGAGTCTCAAGCCTTCGTTTCTGTTTCTGTTTTGTCTGTCTCAGTATTGCTGTCTCATTTTGCTGCCCAATGTCACTACGTCGCCGTCTTCTTCTTTGCTTTTGGTACCTTTTTATACCCGCAATGCGTAACTTAGAAGGGTATTAGAACTTGTGGGAATTGATAATATATAATCGACACAATGAACTAGTTACTTTAGTTTTTCAACTACAATTGCATTTATACAATAAGTTCTTATTATTTTAATTTTTTATAAGTTTTAATTCAGGAATTATTATTTATTCATTTTTATTTGCTTCACAAAATATTTTTGAATTCCATAGAGATGGCTAACGGGTATCTCACAGTCGACCACTCTCAATTGTTTTGCTTTCTTGCTTGTTCGTTACTGCGACGGCTGCTGCTGCTGTTGTTGTTGCTGTTGTTGCTGCTGTTTTTATCTGCTTCGCTCGGTCGGCCGGCCGGCCCGTCCGCTTGCTGTGTGGTCAAGTTAATGTCTTCATAATTCTTTTGATTTTTTTTTGTTCGTCTTACGTTTGTTCGTTGCTGTTGCTGTTGGTTTTATTGTTGTTGTTGTTGTTGTCGCTGTTGCCCCGTTGCTGGGGCACGCTGATGAAGACAATAACAGTTTTATGTGCGGCCAGAAACAGAGGTAGGGCTCGGGTCTCGGGACCCGGTCTGAGGTCTCAGTCTCGAGACAACTCAACTCAACTCAACTCGTAGCCGAGCCTAATGAAGCTGGCTGAAAAACACATTTCGACTTCCAGTTCTCTCCACCCCTCAGTAAAGTTGTTTGCGTCTCTCTCACTCTCTTCATATTTCTTTCTCTTTCTTGTTTGGTGTGAGGCCTCAAAATTGAGCTGTCAATTGTGTGGGCGCTATTTGGGGCAACAACTTGAGACCAATTTTTCGGCACTGTGTATTTTTAGCTTTAATTGAGGGGGGGGGGGAAAGAAGCATGTGCTCTTTTCCCCCAAAGTGATCGCTCAGCTGCTAAGACGATTACAGAGTTAAAGGATCAAAAAGATCAAAGATCTAGGCGCTAATTTATGGTTCCCAGTTGGATGGGTTCAAGTTAGAGATAAATGTAAAGCGTATGTAATATTTATAATCTCTTACACACAAGGCGGAAATTTAAAGTTCTCGTTCAAATAATCTAAATATCTTCTTTAGACTAAATATCAACGAACACACGTTGAAAGCAGACTGGAAAATAAATATTATAATAAGATAAGAACAGATAAGATCAGAGATCACTCGTGGAACAGGTGTAACGCACATAAATCATGGTCACACTTTGGACCAATATTTGTTATACGAAACGCGACCAAGGCAAACATTAATAAATTTAGAGAGAAAAATCGAAATCACAATAATATCTCTTTTAAAGAGAATGAGAAAAAAAGCGAAAGATCAAAGCGAACCGAGGAGGGGGCGAGTCTCAAGTGGAGAAAAGACACTTGTGTGCGAACTAATCCTTAAGCAAACACACGTCTCAGAGAGTTCTCATTCCAGGAGGTAGAACCTCCAGTTATGTACCTGCATAAATTGAATCAGCTCCAAGGAACTGAAGTCGAACCGCAGGCAACGCTTCCAAGAAGGATAGAGACCCCTGGACGTGTTGATGAAGATATCTCACGCCTACAAGCGTTTCCGGCTTACAGTTGTCAGAGGGTTGAGTGCAAGAGCGAGAAACGTCTGCATTTTGAGGGAGGAAGTGCTCGACCTTAACAAGACCGTAACTGTAATTGAACATGCTGGGCGTGTTGCAACTATAGCATAGGGGCGTTGTAATGCTGCTTCGCAGAAAGACAGAAGCCAGAGGATACCAATCGCCTTGACTTTCGTCGAAGTGCTCCTGAAAAAATGAGTAAAGAGTACCGGGAAAGGCAACTCAACTAAAGAAGGGATAAGCTATCAAAGTTTTTCTCGAAGTGCGCTGATCTATTGACAACTATTTTAATGGGGAGTAAATGAATAATGTCAAAACCGTTTTCAAAGTTATCTAGAGAACTTTCTTTAAAAAAAGTTTAAAGTTAAAAGAGTTTAGATTTTTCTTCCTATTTATTGCATCTCTACAATGTAAACGAATTCCGTTTTATCCCAAAGTATCTTTAGTTCCTTTGAACTTGCTCCAAGTGGGAGTTCAACATTGTATATCGCGTATATAGTGTAAACATCTATATGTGTATTGTGTATTTGTTTGCTATGCAAAAGATTTTTGCGCTCAGCTTGGTCTTGTGTTTACCGTAGTGATTACGATGCAGCTGCTTATTTATAATTCGAGGGTTTATGCTACTGGTTTTCGATTTTGGCCATGTCAATTTCGAGTGAGAGAGAGCCAGAAAGGCAGCGAGAACGAGATGGAGAGCCGCATCACAAATATTTGTTTTTCATGTGCTGTTGTGAAAAGATCGGGGCGGCGGCATGACTAAACAAATTTGTTAGCCACCGCCGCATGAACAACAACAACAACAACAACAACAGCACCAGCAACAACAACGAAAACTTCTTCAAAATGCCGCCAATGTTTCTCAACTTCCTGTGTTGAGTGGTTTTGTGTGCCTTACAATTGGCACAGCGTCAGTTGAGAGGGGGCGAGAGAGAAAGAGAGAGACAGAGAGCGAGTGCGAGGGGGACTTGTGCCTTGGCCCCGACGATTTCATTCATGAATTTGTATGTGCGTACGTATATAAATGTATCTGATAGATACAAATACAAATACAATGATCCTCGCATTCATTCGTACATGGTCTGCATCCATAGTGCGGCATTGCCATAAATAAATTTGCGGCACAAGCAAATGTGAAACGAGTCACTGCTTGTGAGCTCGACTTATCTCACAAATACCCTATAGTTTAATAAGTTAATAAATTAAATTAAATCGAATTAAGAAAAGGCAACAAGTAAAATTTGAATATAATCTGTATCTAACACTAAAAAAAAACTTAATAGACACTTTTTCGCAGAAGGATCTAAATAGTTTTATATTTGACTCGCCTTCTTCTCCAGTTTTCCTCTAGTTGGGTAAACCCCTCACCAATAATCGTTATAGGGTATGCGCTAATGGCTAAAGAATTGATAGAGTGAAAATCATATTTATCAATAGCAACAACAACAACTGAAGTATTGATAAATTCAAGCTCAATTTGGCATTCAGCTCATTCATGAAAACGTCACCCTCGGACCTCCCAGAAGTTCCCAATAAATTGGTGTGGTTGTTGTTGCTGTTTCTTGCCCCTTGTTTTTTATGGCAAACAGAAAATAATAAACATAACGTTCAAGCCATTTGCATTTTGGCCAGGCGAAACGAGCCAAAAAGGTAACAAATGCATTTCATTTTACTGTTGCCGTTGTTGTCAGTTCTTTCGCCTTTTCGCTTGTCGCTTTTGTTGCTGGGCTTCGTTAGACAATATTAATGTCTTAATATATTTCGTTAAATTGAGTCATTAAAATAAATCGCCCATCGTCGTTGATGACGACGGCGCCGTCACGAGCAACAACAGGCCAAAAGCACAAGCAGCAGCAGCAACAACAAAAACAACAGCGAAAACCACAAAAAGAGGAAAACAACAAAAACAATGCACGACAGCAACAACAACAACAACTACAATAACTACGAAGTCAGTCGACCACACCTCAGCTGCAATCGCAGTCGACTTCGCAGTCAACAGCGCCTGATGCTGTTGCTCTTGTCGATCGATCGCTTGCCACAACTTTCGAGAAGTTCCATGCAAGCAAGGAAACTTTGTAACGTTACAACAGCAAATAATTGAGATGCAGACCCAACTATGCAGCAGCGAGAAAGAGATGGAAAGAACCAGAGAGCTCGGCTGGCTGCCTGCAAGCATAATGAAGACATCAAGTTGTAAAAAGCGCCGCGAAAGGAAGGCAATGGGCAAAAAGAGAAGCAACGAGAAAAAGTTCAGACAACAACACAACGCAACACACAACACACAACAGTTGCCCACAGTTTGACAGCTACTGAGCGCAGGCAAAAGCGCGTGCGTCAGTGAAATGTTTCGTTCTTTTTTTTCTTAGTTATTTTTTGTTGTTTTTTTTTTGCCTGTTCCGTCGTGGGCCACCCGCGCTCACAAAATGTACAAACATACGTACATACACATTTGTGTGTGTCATGTGTGTGATTGTGTTTCTTCTAGCTGACGTGACGCGCTGTGTGCGGTGGCGGCCTCTACAATTCCTCAACAGCAACAACAACAACAAAAGCAGACAAACAGAATGCTTTTGGCAAACGACGACGATGGAGAAAAAAAAACTAAACAGTATACAAAACAACGACAGCATATGAAAACGTACGATAAAAAGTCAAGGAAATATTTTCTACGACATTTGTATGCTCTATAAAAATTCCTAGAAATGTCTTTAATCTTTTTATCATGCATTAAATGCAGCTTTCTTCCGCGACTGCCAAAAGATATCTACGCTTCGTAAACATAAACAGTTATCTCTTAGATTATGTTAAGTTTATTAAGCATAACACATTTCAAGTCGCCAAGCTACAAAGCTCCATTCCATCAAAGAGCAAATCAAAAATGTTTTTGTTGCCGTCGTCTGTTGCTTTGCCTTCTTCTCCACTCACACACACACACTCCCCATTTACATTGAGAGGCTCCTGCTGTTGCTGCTGCAATCGCAGTCGCAGTCGGAGCTTCACTGTTTTTGGCACTCGTTGTCGTTGTTTTTGTTGTTGTCTTCTGCAGTTGTTATTTCTGCTGCTGCGAGTGTTGTTTTTATTTTTTTTCTTTTTTTGCGGTCGGTCAGCAATGACGACGACGTCGCCGCAGCACAGTAGCACAAAATAATGAAGTTGTTTTTGTCTGTGGCTCTGGAAACTGCGATCAACTTGAGTAGAGTTGGAGTTGGAGTCGCACTCGAAGTCGGAGGTCTTTGGGGTCTTTGGGCCCTGCTGTGCGCCAAGTGAAAATAGCTTTGGCTTGATTTGTGCAACAGTTGACGTGCATTTGCTTTTGCTTTTGCTGATGTTGTTGTTGCTTGCTGTCACTTGAAAAGTCAGTGAAAACTCAAACATACTATAAAAGTAACAAACACATACAGCCACAATGCATTTGCGAGTGTATATGCGTATGTGCGATGTTGTTGATCTATTTATGTCTTTGAAATATGCTCAGCATACAAAGTAGGCCTATGCTACGTAACAGTTTGATGTTAATTAACAGTGACAATGAGGGATGCGAGCAAAGATAAAAGCTTTCATTATTAAGAGATCTTTAACCCCAAGTACTTTATTTATTTATATTAATGTAATCTCTAATCGCAGTTAACAGATGTTTTTATCTAAGAAGCTTTTTATACGTTTACAACTTAATTCGCTGGCATTTGGTTTGGTTTATTAATTCAACTACAACAACAATTCAGCCGAAATCGATTGTTTACGATCGTCGTCGGCGTTGTCAACCGCCTTCTTAACCTCTCCCCTCTCTAGCAAACAACTCTATTAAAATAAATTGAGCACAACCAAAAACCGAAACGAAAACGAAATGAAAACGAAACGAAACGCGCGAAGAGACGTAAAAAAACGGCGAGAGATATCAGCAATAAATTGTATTATAAACTGTCCGAACGGCTTAATGACTTCATTAAACAAAGCTAGGCCTGGAGATTGCTTTGCTGAATCTTTTATTTCGTTTTCTCACTTACCTTATCAATTTGATCGAGCGCCACTTGAGCGTCCACCCAGCTGGTGCGTATGTAAAGATCCGAGAATAATTTCTCATCGACAACATCGCCGTGTGTGTCCGGTACTCGCGGCAGGCTCTCCCTATCCCTATCCATGTTTGTGTATATGTATTACGGTGTGTATAGGTGTTGGTGTGTGCAAGGATAAAGTGTTTGTGTGGGTGTCACACAACGCGCTCTTTCTCTCGCTCACCGCGTCTCTCTCAGCTGTAAAGTGTCAGTACGAAGCTATGCTGTTAACTAACAGCGACAGAAAAGTGCTACCAATCTGCCTGAAGTTCACTCAGTTCGCTCTTTTGCTATGTCTCTCTATCTGTGCTTGTGTGTGTGCGCGTGTATTGTTTATTTTTGTTATTGATGTTCAAACAAAAAAAAAAAGAACACTATGCTTTTTTTTCTTCTCTCAAATTTTGTATTCAATTTGTAGCTGCATTTTCAGAACAAATGCAAACAACAACACACAACATTTACACAACACACATTTCAAACTAAAAGCGCTCTCTCGTTATCTCTTTTGTTTTTGTTGTGATTGCTGGCTTCGCGGTGGCATTAACTCGATGTAGACTCGTGTTTGAGATAGCTTCACTTGGGGACAGCATTTGTGCACATTTTCCACAATAATTTCAACAATTTTCACACATAATTCACATATTTTCCGTTGCCGTTTTCGGATGCGACGCGAACGTCTCTCTCAGATATTTCCACCACAAAGCTGCATCACGTTTTTTCCTTTTTTCTTTTGCGCTCTCTTTTTATGCTCGCTGCGCGTTTTGCTTTTTTTGTATTTTTTGTTGTTTAACACACACTTTGCGCACGTAGACGTTTCGTTTTGGCTTTTGATATTTAAATTAATTTTTAGATATTGATCAATTTATATACATATAGAATGTATAAATTTCAACACCGTTGTTGTTATTGTATGTTTAGCGAGAAGAACACACAATTTGATCTTAGCTCGACTTATACAAAATAATTTGCATTCAACGCGTTTTTCGTTAGTGCCGCTCACGCAATGAGCACAACCGTTTCGTTCGAGGATCGCACGCAGTCTGAGAGATACAGAAACGTTAACGTTTTCGTCTTCTGGCTGCACATTGTTTTTACCTCGCCATGCTGTTAACTCGAAATGGCACTGTTAAGCTTAAAATGAGCATGTTACATGCACAGCGAAGATACTTTGCGAGAGAGAGAAAGAGAGAGGGAGTGAGAGATGTACATCTCGCAGTGGCAACTTCAGCAGGTCTACAACTTCATTAGCGTGCAGTGCGCTGTATCTGTGTGTGACGCCAAGACTCTCTTACTCGACGCTCTCATGCCTATGCACTCTCGCTCTGACACTGTCTTTTACTCTGCTGCGGCCATTTTGATTTGAGCGCGAACGCTGCTCGCAACTAGGGCTACATCGTTCTCGCGGTTAACAGTTTGACATCTTTTGGGATGTACTGATACCCTGCAAATGTGTAGGTAGCATATAGGCCCAACTAATATACTATAATTTGCAAGTATATGAATATTTTGTCCACATGTAAAATATATGTATATCTTGCTATATGTGCTTAAGATATAAGAAGCTTAGCTATAAATAATTAATATATTGTAAAATTTTATTAACATAAATATTATTGAACAATCTTTGCATAGTGCTGACTAATATTTTTGCTGGTGCTGCTGCTCATGTTGCTTAAGCTTCGGCCACACACATCGTGCAAGGCGTGTGCCCTCTGGCAATATTCTTATTATTATTGTTGTTGCTGTTATTTTTATTGCAGCGACCACCCAAATAAAATGTTGTTGTTGCTGTCGCTGTCGCTTCATTAAAAGCGACTGCCGGCATTGTGGGTGGTCCCTGGACTCTGCTGCTTCTTTTTGCTCTGCTCTTCGCTCTTATGCTTCTGCTTCAGCTTCTGCTCGACGCCGGCCTTCAACTGTGCGAGCAGCAGCCAGACGTCGACGTCGACGCCGGTGGAGCTTTTATTGTTATTGTATGTGTGTTTTTCTTCATATGAAGCGCGTGCGTGGCAGGCTTTAGCTACATCAGTATGTGTATGTGTTTTGGGTCTGTTGCTGTGTGTGTGATTTGTGCAGGCTGTGAATTGTTGGCAAATTTGTTAACTCCATGTGGTTGTTTTTGTTGTTGCCTGCCACATGTGCGGTTGATGTCTGTTTTTGCATGTTTTTAAAACTAAATTATGAGCAGGATGCTTCCCTCTTTTACCCTGTTAACCTTGTCTTGTATCCTTATAAATAAATATGCTTGTATGTGTGCGTAGACCCCACAAGTTGTTTTCGCGAACATATTATGGGAACTTACGAGGGCTGCTAAAAAATTGATTAAGGTTTTTGCACGAAATATAAACAATTAAAGATTGGCCCCACAACATCACATTTTATTTTTTCTTTCATTTTATGAATGAAAATGCATAGTTCGTAAGACGAATAGAAATAAATACGAACATTCCACAATCAAAAGAATAAAAAAATACAAAAGAATGAGTGATCACAAAATTAGCGTTCCAATCGCAGTCGAACTCAAAGTCGCATTCAAATGCAGCGTCATTGCTGGGACCCACCACATGCCGCTTTTATAATCAAACTGACAACAACAACAACAGCAGCAGCAGCAAAGGCAAAAGCAACAATAAACAACTTTTGATGATGAGCATCAGAGCGCACACGTAGCTGCCTCCTCCTCTTTCCCCTTTAGTGTGCCTCGCAATATCGCTCCCTTTCTCTCCCACCTGGCTAACGTTACATCAATGTGAATGGCTGCGGTTTTGCCTTAGTCGTTGTTGTTGCTGTAGCTGTAGCTGAGTGCGCCTGCACTCGAAACTCTTGTGTTTGTACGCTCTCTCTCTGCTCTCTGTTATGCTCTCTCATTTAAAGTTGCGGCTGCGTGTCAAAGGGGAGACAAGTCGCCAACTTGTTGTTGTTGTTTCTGCACGTTTCTGTTTGTGGATTGCGTGTGGCGCATTTTGGCGACATGGGCGGCATTTTTGCCGCCGTCTCGCGGGTCGCATATTTAAGCTTTATCCATTTACGTTCGCTGTTCTCTCTACAGATTGCGCCATTTTTTGCTCAACACATTGGAAATTAGAGATGGTAGTAGTTCGTGACTTTCTTTGCACGAAAATTAATTAAGAGCAAGACTGTAAAAGAAACCATGTATTGTTTTTAGAAATTTATTAATAAATATTCGTTTTCAAGATTTTTTTAAGTTCTTTTTAAATGTGTATTTATATATTCTTTAAATATTTGCTGTTAAAAATCAGAATTAATTTAAAAATTACAATTTGTTGTGATTTTAATTTTGTGTTGTCGTGTGCATCACTGACAACGGTACCGCATGACTCTCATGTTTTTGCTCTCAATGACTTGCACTTTGTTTTGCTCAATTCGCCTGCAGCGTAACGCAGCTCCAATGCTCCCCAAACCCAACTAACACATGCACGCCAAGCAGCGACTGCGCGCCAGTGAGAGAGAGAGCGGCAGAGAGGGACATATACATACTTACGTACACACATATGTATGTTTGTATGTACATACATGAGCATTCAAATGCTGCGCCTGTGTGGCGGCAGCGGCGCAGCTGCCATTGGACCACCAACGTTGCGGTTGAGAGAGCTTCATTTGCCGTTTCAGTTGCGCCAGCATCGAGTTGTTGTTGCTTTTGCCTTTGCTGTTGTCGAACCGAGTTGCCTGGCTGCTTGGCTGCCTAGAGCGCTGCAACTTTTTCAACGTCGCCTTGTTTTCCGATATCATTCACATGCAGGGCAACTGCTCTAGTTTTCTTTTGGGGGATGAGGAAGCAGTTGTTGTTCTTCAAATCTTCAAATCTAAACGAGAGAAAAAAGGATCACAATGCCTGCTGGCTACTTGGTTGCTTGGGGTTGTCGCACAAAAGCGTAAAAAAGGGGAGATCAAGATAGATGATGGAATTATGCAAGAATGAAGCAGTTGTTGTCAATGCATTGGGGGAGCTGTTCGATTGTTATCGCTCACGACAATCGATAAAAGCCTGCAAGGCAAATTGATGTTATTTCGGCAATTGTGAATGATGCTGTATGCTGTGGCTAGTCTAATGGTGGCCAGCCCACATTTAGCTAGCCAAAATTTACGCTCCCCCTTCCAGTTCTCTCCCACTGCTTCTCAGTCTCTCACACACACACACTCACACACTTCGCCGTCCCTCTCTCACCCATTGTCGCTTTAACGACAGCCTGTTTGTTTTTAATCGTATAATGTCTTAATTTATAGTGCATCGTAGTCGTGGTTCAGTCGGGGGGAAGTGTGTGGAGGGAGACTGTCCCGCATTGCAATCCACATCGCTAGGCAATTGCATTTGTCATTGGCCTATAACGCCATTAACATTGCTGACGTTGTGGGGAGGGGGAACAGAGTGAACCACTCGCTACACCACTTAAAGTTTAACTGCATTCGCTTAGATGCAGCTGAGGAGTAATAGAGGGGGAAAGGGGAAGCTGCGGCATCGTTGCAATTTTTATGGCTGGTCGTTGGCGCAGCTCCTGCAACGACTTTTTGCAGCTACCGCAGTTGTTGCTGTTGTTGTTGGAGGTATTATTGCGGTGCATTTAATGTAATAATTACTATTTGCCACCGGTAATACGTGTGGCTCTGGCTCGCCCAAGTCGCCGCCACAGCAGCCCTGCTATCCCCTCCCCTCTCCAACTCCTTTTGCCATTCTCCAGCAGCTCCTTGGCTTTGCCTTACCTGTGGATGGCGTGTGTGGTAAATTTGTTTGTGGTTGGCTTTCGTTCCTTATTTTTGTTGTCGATGTTGTTGTTGTTGTTCTTGCTCCCTCTTATTTTTTCTGTTCTTTTTTTTTTACTTGTTATCTTGGCGTCGGCTTTTGCGGTTACGCGAACCGACTGCGTCCAACAATCGACCGATTCCAGTCGCCGTCGCCGTTGCCGTCGAAGTCGACGTCGCTGCCGCAGTCATTCGCCGGCTGCTTCGCTTCGTTTGTTCATGTAATCAAGCGTCCAGTCGCCGCTCAGTGGTTGTCTCTTTTGCCTGTGTGTGGCTTTCCAGCGTCTTTGACTTTGACTTCGTCTTCATCTTGTGTGGTCCTGTCATGCGCTCTGTTCTGCTTGTTGTTGTCGATTTTGTTGCTCTTGCTGTTATTGTTGTTGTTGTTTTGGCTGCCGCTTTTGCTGTTGCTGCTGTTGTTGTTGTTATGCTTGAGCCAATCCGACGGCTCGACGGATCGATGGCTTTTTGGTTATCATTTGGCAACCTACGCGTGGCGACAACGCCAACAAAACGAACCAAGCCAACTAGACTTATGTTTGCTCAAATGGAAAGTGCTTTGTGGGTGGCCTCCGCTCCGCTCGCTAATTGAGGCTTTTGACTCCAGCAACATGTGGGTGGCCCTGGACAGTCGGCGACCACGAGTCGCAAGTCGTAAGTCGCGAGTTCCACAACATTGTAGGTGGGTATTAGCCGATATGCTTGGCCAGGTTTCTAGAGCGAGTCAAGAGACCACATTGGATTGAAGTAAACAAATTGCAAGTTTCACAAATGTGTTGATTACCTTTCGCAACATTACTAATTATAAATTAAGAAATGATACTAAAACAGAAAATTCATAGATGAAAATTGCAATGGATCCTGTCGAACTTCAAACGACTTCAAATTAAAGATTCTATTTAACTAATTTTTTTAATAATCCAAATTAATACACATAAAGGCAGCAAAAATAAATTCCGTACTCACAATTTAGACTTTTTATTGATTATATAATACTTAAAATAATAATAGTAAATGAATAATAATAAAGCATACTATGTATAATCTGTCAATGCTTAAAAGATCTTCATTATTTTAGTTACTTACTATGTATGCTACATCACAAATGTTGATCGTATGTATTATAATATTACTTTTTCCATTTAAAAATAAATGTTATGCATAGCAGATACTAACTATCAAAGAGTTGACAGAGAGAGAGAGAGACATATTAACTAGCACTCTAGTAAAAAATTAGCTTCTTATATTAAATTTAACGGCAACCAACAAAAAAAAAAAAAAAAAAAAAACTTTTGAATTTTAGCACATTTTCATATCTTTTAAGTAAAGACTATTTCTAACAAAAAGTTATTACCTGAGCTTTGCAGATGGGTTATATTAATAATGAACAAGCGCCGTAACACTTTTTAGTAAGATTTCGTAATTTAAATAATTAAACAATAAATTTTTATAATCATTTTTCCCATAGAATAAAGTCAAGTAATAAACGCTTCAAATATTTTCCATTATAGCGATATTTTAACATTTAGTGACACCTCCAACTTAACTATTAATAGTGCAATATATATCCAAAGTCAATCTAGATCTGGCTGAGCAACGATGAAACTGCTTCTGGTTTAAGGCGCTCAGATGGGTAATTTAACTGTGCTTTAACATCTTAACGTGCGCTTCTCGAATCGAAGGCCTAAAGCGCGGGCATCAGTTAAGCTGATCGCAATAAGCATAACCCATTCCCATTTTAAAGTCGCATGTGTTAATGTGACTGCGAGGACGATAACAATAAAATCCAGAGTCCCCAAAAAGACGACAACAAGCTTAAGATAGTTATAAAATACAATAAAAAAATGTAAGGCGATAAGCTTGCAACGTAACGTTGTCTGTTGACTGTTGTCTGTTGTCTGTTGCAGAGGCAGACACAAGATGCAGATGCGAGATGCGTTGCAAGGAAAGAGGCTGAAATAATGTTCAAGGCGCATGCGTTTTGCGTTGGTTGTCAAATTAATTTGGTTTTGTGACGACGTCGTCGTCGTCGTCGTCGTCGTCGTCGTCTTCTTCATGACAATGCGGCTGCGTGGGCGCTGTGTCAGCTATAACCAACAGACATTAACATATCTTTAGAGACGCATGCATAATTTGGACTTTGACAATAAAGCCAGGCGGGCTGTGGAGCCAGACCCAACTCTCGAGTCCAGAGATGCCCGTGACGCAAACGTTCACAACGACATCTTCAGCATACTAAAACGTACTTTTTAATACCCGCTACCCATAGGTCAGTGGGGTATTATCTCTGTAACAGACAGAAAGAGGCTTTTCCGAGCCCATAAGATATATGTTATATATATTTTAGATTCGAGTATATGTGGCTATCTGCCTCACTATCTGCCCCTCTATCTATTTTCAATTAAAGCAAAACAGTGCGGTATTATCGGGTAAACATACCAAATTTATGTATTGCAAGAGTTCTGAAATATACCGAAATGTATATTTAGTATATTGATATAACAGGTGCTGTTAAGAAAAACAATTTGTTGAAAGCAATATACTATAAGTACATTCCGGTATATTTTAGTATTTTTACGGTTTATCATATTTCAGTATTTTTTGGGTATTACATTTCAGTATTATGTTATATTAATATACCACAAATACATTTTTGTACATTTCAGTATTTATCGGTTTATTAAATTTCAGTTTTTTTTTTGTGTATTTCATTTTAGTATTATGTTATATACATATGTACATATACCACAAATACATTTCGGTATATTTCAGTATTATTCGGTATATTGGTATGTCTAAACGATAGTATCGCAATGTATTGTTTTTTTTCGAAAAATGGTTAGCGGGTATCTCAAAGTCGTGCACACTCGAATGTAGCTTTCATACTGCTTGCCTTACTCATAAGCTGGTGAAATGTGAAATGGGCTTTCGGCTGACATCGTGTCGTCTCTTTCTACCTGTTGTTGCTTTTGTAGAATTCGCCAGCCAGGCCTCAAGCCAAAAGCCGCAATCACAGTTGAGCCTGACTCTTACTCAGTCTTCTTTTCAGAGAGCTTGGCCTGGCTTGGCTTGGAATTCGTGGAATGACTGCACAAATCGACGCCTGGGTGGTCTCGTATTCGGACCCCGTTCCCGTCTCCGTCTCCTGTCTTCATCTACATCTCTGAGTCGCTGCTCTGCTCGACTCGCCTCAACTCGCCTCGTGGTTTATGAGGCACGTGCGCTGGCGTTCGGCTTATGGCTGTGCAACTCATTGAGTTGCTTATTTACGGCTTGAAGGTATTCGGTGTGGCCTGTCGTTGTACCTCCTCCCCCACAAATCCCCCTCTCATCCTGTCCTTACCTTTCACTGCTGCCCCATAACGTTCTTCTCTTGTTTTTCTTTTTTTTTTTATTATCGGCATGAAGTGAAGTAATAAGAGTAGCAATTGCTTGATCGAAGATCGAGTATTGCCAGTGTGTGTCTGTGTGTGTGTGTCTGTGTGTGTAGTAAGCTCACTTTACCTTGGCAGTTAGCAACTGAAAAAACAACAACAACAATAGCCACAGATTGTTATTCTGGTCTTGTGGCAATTGATGGAGCTGTGCATACAATGTTGTTTAATTTAAGGACTGCTTCATAAGTACGAGTTTTGTGCAGCGAACACTAAAAAAAAAAACAAAATATGCCAGCTCTCTTTGTTATTGCACTGAAGTTGGCCAACTAGACTCAAGGTAAGATATATTATCATCAGAATATAATAAAATATATATAATATATGGTCTAGCTTCTGCTAATTTAATTTTTAAATTGAGACCAAAAAGAATTTTATTAAAATTGTAAATAGATAATAATAATTTTGAATATATGAATATAATGTTAAATAAAAAGTGTTATCAAAATAGGGTTATAAATATATAAATATAATTATAAATAAAACACAATTATACTTTAATACTATTATATTAATAATCTAATAATTTATTTTAAAACTTACTTCGAAATATTTTTATACACTTCAAAATAAAGAAGTTGAAAGATATTTTAGCCAATTATTTATATTGAAAAATATTCATTTTTGATTTTGAAATAACGGATAACTTAAGTCTAATAAATTTGAGGTTTTATTAGTATTTTGAACTACTATATTTATTTAAATAGTAGTTGAAAATTATGTAAAACTTATGTACATATAAATATATAAAGTAAACCAAATTATGGTTTCCATCAAAAAAAAAACCCTTTCTAAAACTTTTCTATTATCCTTGACAATTTTGTTGTATCCTTTTTATATGAGAGTATCATTTTTATAAGAGTTATTTCATTATTTTTATTAGGATTAAAGCTATTTAAAAAGAAAACTAATTGCTAAGCATAGCTGTGAATTTATCTTATTAGCTATACTATTAAAATACATCGAATATAATAATAATAAATGACAAAATATAAAAAATTCAAATTAAGTAAATAATGTAACCTAATGCTTATACGTTGATGTTAAATTAAACATAAAACATTGGTTCGATGATCTTCATAAAATATTCAAACAAATGTTGCAATTAAATTCGCCAGCCACACAAACGTTTAATAGATCGACTCTTATGTTATATCTTCTTATTGAATAGCATTTGTTTTTATGACCATTTGTGCATACGATTAAGCGCAATCAGAGATCACAGGCAAGTGCAAGACATTGCCCATGGGCTAATAATGGTACTACGATCAATTAGGCAAATGCCTCGAGGCCATAACTCATTCGACACTTCACTTGCCTGTGGAGTTGCGTTGACAACTCAACTTGTTTGGCTCGACGTATCTACGACGGCGATAGCATCTCGTGTCTCTTTGGCTGTGGACCACACGAATGCAGCCAAACCACAGGCCTAGGCCAGGTTTTTATTACTTATTTTCGACAAACTCAAATCAAATGAGAATCTCTTTGAAATTGATTTGCTGCGACTGAAACGACTGCGTTGCAAAGCCAGTTTCGAGTCTGGCATTTCAAATGGAAGACTGAAGAGATCGGGGCCTAAACCGTGTCCAGCTGTGAGGCCTGTCGCTGTCGCGTTCGTCCAAAAGGTGCGCGCACCAAACGAAAAACATTTCAATTGAGACCTGGCCTGGGATCTGAACTCCGAGCTGAACCTCGTTCCTTCCTCGTTTTCTCTCCCCGTGACCGTATATCATTTGTTTACATTGTATTGAGTTGTTAGCTCGCCGCCCGCCGTTACATTTTAATTGGTCCTCTCACACAGGCCTCACACGACGCTACACGTATGATAAGCCTCCCTCCCTCCCTCACTCCCTCACTCCCTTTTCATTACCGAATCAGGGGTCAAAGTGTTGCGTGGGCAGTGTTCGATTTTCGCCAGTGCCTGGGTTGCTTTATTTATGAGCTTAACCACAGCACCTCTCGAGGTGTACCGGAAGTGCCTTCATTGGCCCATTGCGTGCCTCCATTTATCACAGATGCCAGCCAGTTAATAACTTTATCGATCTGACGATGCGGGCTTTATAGCATAGTATATGTAGTTGATGATGAGACTGCGGTAGGTGCTCATTTTCTATTCGCATCACACAGACAACAACAAAAAACAAGAAAAAGAAAAAGAAAACGACACACAGCAAAGAAATGTGACTGGTAAGAAGAAAAGAACTGGATAGCGAGGCAAAAGAAAGAAAAAGAAACGTTAAGAGTGCGCTAAACCTCTTAAGTTCTATTCAGCTTTGACAGTTTTCTTAATATATTGTGGCTGCGCATCTATTCAAAAAAAAAAACTAGGAAAAAAGACAAAAAAAAAAAACTCGAAACTCCATTGTCATGGAACCGGCAACGTTCCCAAACCCCTCGCCCTTGCCTATCTTGAGAATCTATTTGTTTGTTTGACTCTTCGACGAGCGTATTTGTTGTCTTGGCAGTTGGTCGCACTCGTGTGTAATGATCTGCGTTTGTCACAAGGCAACAACAAACAACAAACACACAGCGCACAACAAACTGACTTTGGCTATGCATACATTGCGTGGGCGTCCACTTCCAATGAAGAACTCCCTCCCAACTTTTCCTTTGAATCGAGGAAGTGACAAATGCTTAACGATGTTTTTTCACTTTTCTTTCGAAGTACATATTCTAATTAAATTTTCGGAATTGCAAACATTTTCTGGTTGGTTTGGGAAAGAGTTTTTTACTACGAATTCTTTTTCAAATATTGAAAACTTTATTTCTGATTTCTTTGCTTGCAATTTATTTAACTATTCTTATTAGTTCATATCGGTTTTGAAGTTTTGAAGAAAACGAAACACTCCCTATTACTAATATAATAACTATATTTCTTAGTTTTTAATTTGTACTTTTATCTTATCTCTTCATAATATTTTAAAAATATTGATAATAAAAAAATGCTCTATACTTCAAATGGAATATACATATATAAATGTTATAATCTTTAAAACTTAGGAAAGTTCTTAAGATATATTTATTATTATTACAACTAATTTTATCATTCAATGTTATTTACCCCATATAAAACATTTCTTTATTAGCCGAAAAGCTTCTTTTTTTTGAGTCATGAAATTTTATTGTCATTTTTAGGGACTTATATTTAAGTATAAAAGAACTTGTTGATTTCCGAAAACAAGACTTTTCTAAAGATAAGTCATCAATTATGTTTATTGAAAATGATACAATAATCTTTTATATTCTATCAAATATGAACAGATTAGGAAACAATTATGTTAGTATCTCATACATATCAAATCAAAGGATTATATTATATTTTAGATACATTTTGGATTGTATAACAAAATGTAATAACATTTTAAGTACATAAATTGAAAAAATAAAATGAAAAACTACATTTTAGCATATCCAATTCGCAAATTTCGAAACATTAAAAACATTTTACTGGATGCCGATAAAGACAAATCTTTTTTGATGTTCCAGGAAGACATCGAGTGGCAACAATGTTACTCATGATCACGATAATGATGACCGAGATGCCAATGCCGATGATGATAATGATGATGATGATGATGATGGGCAGGACGCCGAAGGAGGTCCGAACTCATAACTCATCATTAATAACCGAACCTAAATAAGACATTTTATTGTTGTTCACCAAATTGAATTCCAGCTGCGTGTAACAGGGAAAGGCAACGAAGGTCCGTTCCAGAATTACACAACTGTCCGTAGATTATAAAAGACGAACCTGAGACGAAGACGATGTCGGAGTTTTGTTGCTCTCAGGTGTTGCACATTGCTTGGCGGCGGCATTAACGCAAAGGACTCACATCAAATTGAGTTGTATAGAGCCTGGGCCAGAAAGAAAGACATCAAAAGAGAGGCTACTGTGGCCGTTGTTGTTGTTGTTGCCTTACTCGGCTTGTATTGTTCTACGGCTCACACTTTCTACAGCAACAACGAGAAAGGCATAATTAAAATTTTAGTTTCTGACCCTTCGACGTTACCTTCGACGTTAATCTCATTTTGGGCAGCCCCATTGTGTGATCTTGTGTGTGGATCGCATGTCGAGTAAAAATTTGCTGGCTTTACACAAGTGCAAAAGTCAATTTATTCGAGAAGCGCCTCAGATCAAAGTCAGAGACAGAGAGAAGATTTCTTGGGAGCGTTAATGTGGCATATAGAATCGCTACCTGTTTTTGTTGTTTTGTCACAAAGACGCTGACAAGAAGACTTTGTTAAACATCTCTATCCGCCGCATCTCTCACTTTTCTGTTTCTGTTTCTGTTTCTGGTTCTCTGGTTCTTTGGCTCTCCTTACAACAGTTTCCGTAATTTCGTAAAAGCGATTTGTGTTTTCCGAAACAATTCTGCGAAACAAATTGATTATTTTGGCCCGATGTTGGATTGTGTGCGGTGTTGTCGGCAGCAACGGAAGACAACTCAATTTTCTCACACCTTTTTCTACGAATTAATTTGTTGGCTTTAATGGTTATTTCTGTTCATCATCAAGCGAGCAGCGAACAGTCGTCGTCTTGATTGCCAACCAAAGCCCATATCGTGGTCGCTGCTTGATGCTCGGCGATTATGCAGATAATGCCACACAGCTTTAGCCTCAGCTCCAGTCCAACTCCAACTTCGAGTCCAAGTCAGTATTTCTTTTTTTTTTTGTGAATGTTCCCCCATGGCTAGATAATATCATTTGACTTGTCGACTGTGTTTTGTTTTGTAGTTTGTTGTCTTTTCGTGAGGGCTTTTAATACAGCTGTAAGCCAAGAAACTGAAAACAACTTTATTTATTAACAAATTGACCGTTCGCCAGAAGTCGAATAAACGAACTAGTTTAGAAATTAATCAAATATAAGAACGAAGCAAAACCTTGACAATTTTAAAGGAATTAAACGTAATCACACGTAATTGGCTTACATTTACATTTAAGTTAACAGAGCTTGAGAGTAAAAATCAAATTATCAAGGTTTTTCTATATAATTTTTCCTCTACAAATTCTTTACAAACACCTAAAGGGTTTGTGGGTATCAATATACTTGGTATTGTCCATTTAGATTTAATATACATATATTATAATATACATTTTTTATAAAATTAAAAAGGATCTTTGTGCCTGCAGAAAATGTATATAACAGGCAGAAGGTGGCATCCATAAAGTATATATGTATGTACATATACATTATTGATCAGCTTAAACAGGCGAGACTATATAGTCCGTCTGTCCATCTGTCTGTCTGTCCCTATGAACACCTAAATCTCAGAGACTATAAGAGAGATACAGAGCTTTCATTTTTATATATGATTGAACACAGATGAAGATTGTTACAAATTTTTGCTACGCTCACTTGCGCCCCCGCAAATCTAAAAAAAATTTCATAACAAGCGACATTTTGAAGCTAGATTCGCGAATTGGAACCGACAATAATAACTATACTATTCATGATCCCTGAGAAATTGTTGAAGAAATACTTCTGCTTGGCTTTGGCTGACAATTGGGTATATTTTGACCAAAATGTTAACATATATTTCGAATTTAGTACTGCAGCGATATGGACAAATCCCAGAAACAGTCCACCAGCAATCATTTTTTTAATTTTTCTTTATATGGAACATTAAAGTAGATATCGAATTTTAAGAATTTAAAGCAAAAAAGAAATTTCGATCCTTATAAATGCACAAATTTGTATCAAACCCAATTTTATTTGTAATTTTCATAATTTTACTTAAATTCGGGCTCTGCGCACACCTTCAAATCCCTATTGTATTCTTCACAACTTTTTGCCTCTGCCTGGGCTCACATACAAATCAAAAGTAAATCACGCCGAAATAATTGTTAAGCACATTTATGAATAAAATAAATAATGTTTAGTTTAAATAAAAAGATTCTTATGTTAATGCCAGCGGAAAAAGTGTAGCGTGCGACACAATGGGTTTACGGCTTTGCTAAAAATCTATAAACATTATTAAGACCAAACGATCGGTTTTTGTCTTCTAATATTCTTAACTTTCTTTAGGATATAAACTTTCATAGGGTTTATTTTGCAAAATTCGCTGAAAATTGCGTTTGAAATGAAAATTTGCAAACTAACTAACACTTTGTGTAGCGTGCGACACGTCACAATTTCATTAATTATTTTCAAAACAGTGACTCCAGTGAAATTGAATCTTATACCCTCCGAAAGTTCTCTCAATTCAGTCTAAACTCATAATAAAAGTTTACGGTAAATCTTTAAAAACCCCCCAAAAAATAGATTTTCATTGATTGATTTTGCGGAATATTTTAGTATTTTTGTGGTACTGTTTTCATTTTATTCAAGACCTTTTTTTAATATGTAGAAAATAGGTTCATTTTCTATTATTCTAAAAAAGTTTTCTAAATAGAGTTAAATGAAAAAAAAGATTTTATTGCCGCTAATTAATTAAGCGTAATTCTGATTTGGTGATTTGAGTAAGTCTAAATATATTTGTTTATATTTAGGTTTCAATTAATACTCAAGCGAAATTTTCGATTTCAATTGCGCTGATTAAATTAAATTAAAACCAAACATAATTGCAAACAAATGTTATAAATAAATATAGATGTTTATATTTGGATTGAAATAAATGCTGATCTGAACGAATTAGCTAGAAAACGAATTAACTGAAAGAAGTCATCAAAGATTTCAATTGCGATAGTCAAATTATCTCAATTGTCTATAACAATTTACCAAGTCTGCATAAATTGCCTCCATAGTTTTCGCTCTTCATTTGCCCGATTCTGAAATATCATTAAAGTCATCAGCGGCATAATGTTTTCCGCAGCTTCCGTTATACACAGTTAAATTACTTTAGCAAATACTCAACGTAAGTTTATTTTTTTTTTTGTTGGGGGGTAAAAACGATTCGGGCAATAAATAAACAAAACAGAAGTAAAAAGTAAATAAAAAGAAATTCACAAATTTGTGGCAAGTCATGCAATAAATCACATAAAAAAGCGCCTGCAGCTACTGTAAATATGATTACGCGCTTAATTAAACTAAGAGAATCGCTGTGGCAAGGTGGCGTTTCCTTTTCCCAGTTGCAACAGCAACAGCAACAGCAAAAGGCAACTGCAACAGGCTTCAACGGTAGCCGTCGACGAATGTTAATCCCACTTTACACATTACGGCCACTTAAACTTTGTGTGCAAAAAAGACAGCAAGAGGGAGAGCGAAAGAGAGAGAAAGAGAGACAGTGATCAGGCAATTTGAAAGCGGAAACTTTTTGGGGCCACCAACAGGCAAAAACAGAGAGAGAGAAGACAGAAGTCGAAGCCGAAGCCGAAGCCGAAGCCGAAACCGGGACTGAGATTGGACCTGGACGACGATGAGGGACCACCGTGAATTGAAAATTAACCTACCTACATATTACGTACGAATAGATAGAAGCTGGACAGCCAAGAGTTGAGAGCCGAGAGTCAGGGCCAAGTGACATACATGCAAACATCCGGATCGCTGTAGATCGCATACATAGATGCATACACATACATACATATTCTCTTCACAACATATGCTGGCCCCAAAATACTGTGCGGTTGTTGCTTACATTTATTGATTTCATCGCAACGAACGAGGAAGACTCAAAAGGCAAAGCTGCCAACTGCACAGCTGCAGGGCGAAGAGAAAGGAGAGGGTAGGGAAGGGAAGGGAAGGGAGCACAGACTGGTTGGGAGGCGGAGACGGTGACGGAGGCGGGGAGGGGAGGGGAGCATTAAGCGTAGAACAGTGGCAGCCGCAGAGCCCAGAGCGATTTACCCCACACCCATCAACATTTCAACTTAATTCCTTTTTGGAGTCGCCTTCTGCGTTGACTGGCTAACAAGCCGATCGACTGATGAACTGCTTGCATACCCTGTAAACGCTGAAGTATATACGATTAAGCTATATCCAATTGTAGCTCATCTAAGCAGTCGGATTTGACTTCGACTTCGACTTGCTGATTGCTCACAAGGTGCTGCCTGAGATCGACGCGTATGCAATGAATTTGTTCCACTATACGTGCAATCATCTTGGCTGGCTGTCGACTGCGACTGCGACTGCGACTTGCAATCGGACTTTAACTTCAACTTGAACTTGGCTTGGCTCCCGTCTTGCCAACTCTCCTTTCGCTATCGGTGTGTGTGTCTGCTGTGTCTGTTTGTGTGTGGTTGCAGACATTGTGTAAATCAGTAGCCCTGCTTTGAGTACGAGTCCAAGTACCAACATTGGACACGGTTCAACTGGGCTTGCAACGGCAGCCGTGATCTGTGTAAGCGGATTAAGTGAAACTCAGTTTGCAGCAATTGCGTCTTCTTTAGGCTTAGTGTTGTAGTGTATATACTTTCATATAAGAGAGTGAGAGTATTTCTACTACTTACTAAACGAATTATAAAATAAACTTGGCTTAAACCAATTTTTAAGCTATTAATATTTTTTGTCTTTCTTCTTTTATTTACAATCTGTTTAAACAATAAGTAAATGTTAAAATTATATTAAATTAACAGAAATAGCACTTTTCTGTTGGTTGGATTTATCTATTGGTAACATCAGGTACAATATGTGGTTTCTTTTCAGTCTTACTGTTAAATTGTTGTCTACTATGTTAGATTTAAGGCTAATAAAAAAAAACACAAATATTGTGTTTGAATTGAATGAATAAAATGAAATGACAAAAAGATGACTTTAATTACTATATAATTGAATTTATACAAAATACACCAATGTACCAAATGTGCATAATACTAAAAAAAAATACCAAAGACTGAAATGAATACTAAGTGCGCATAATACTAAACAAATCTAAAGACTAATAACAATACTGAATGTTCCTAACTAAAACTAAAAATCATCCAGACATAAAAAAAAGACCTAAAATACAAATATAAACATAATGTTTATAGAAGGTCAAAATGCTAAGATCAGAAAAAAGTTATAGTAAAAAAAAACCCAATTTTTGTAAGAGGCCTCTTGTACAAGTAAGAAATATTGTCTTAATAACCCATTTAAGGATATTCATATGAAAAAACCCTTAGGCCCAAAGATGAGAAGATAAAAAATCAATAAAAAAAAAGTTTATAATATTGAATTTAATTAGGAAGAATATTAATCCAATTTAATATTTAGTAAAAAAAAGTATATATATAAATTAAAAATATTCATAATATTTAAAAGTGATTTTGTATAATTTCTAGACAAAAGTAATAATTTCATCTCCCATAGTCATTCAATAAAATCAAGTTTTATATTTTTTTTATATTTTGAAAAGCAAAAAATTAGTTTATATAGAATACCTTATTTATATGTGATTTTTTGACTACTCTTAAATAAAATCCTCCCAAATCCTATTAAAATTGGCTATAACTTATGTTATGATTCATGCTAGAATTGTAATAAAATTATCACTTCTACCCGGTAAAAAGCTCTAAGCGTTTAGGGTCACGAACGCGTAGACATTTTCCGATTTCAGAGGCATAAAAAACCATAGATGTAACATAAATTTGCGGTTGCATGTTGTGTTGTGCTTTGTTGTTTTTAATACATTCCCACGACTGAAGAACTTTAGCTGGGCTGGCAGTTAATCCAATCGGAGGACAACAGGAAACGAGACATTACGACAGCCTAGGACTGTTATCGAATCGGTTACGGATTGCCACCCGCATAACACAGAGAGTGAGAGAGAATTGTCGTCACCAGCTTGGCAATTATCAACGGCTGTCGCGTCGAGAACTGAGAATGAGGATGAGGGAATGGGAATGGGAATGGGAATGAGACGTGGAACTGGCAAAGATGACTCATGTATGACACTCAAGTCATAATGGGCAGGGGCACTTAGCAGCGGCCACCTTCGATCGTGACCAAAATGAGTTTTACAGGTAACTCCATTTGGGCCAAATTTAGACATTATCACCGACACACACACACATACAAAGATGTATGATGTAAGAGGGGGGGAAGGAGAGATGATTGTGCTGCGGTTGTGTAAATGCGTGTAATTCCATTTTATGGCTCCTGTACAGCCGCAGCAGTTGATGCGTCCCCAGCATCGACTTGAACTCCTTCTTGCTTACTTTCTGCTGCTGCTGATGGAGTGTAGAAATATAGGTAACAACAGCAACAACAACAGCAACCTGATGAAGAGAAAGAGAGAGAGAAAATGCCTACATAAAATTGTATTTAGTCATGCTACATCACTTTGTAATAATTTTCATTTTGGCGCTTGCTTTGATCTTAAGCCGCGGACCGCGTGCGGCGCTGTCTGTCTCCTCTCTCTCTCTCTCTCTCAGCCCCCCTCTTTGATCTCCTCCTCTTGAGAGTTGCTGCTACAAATGTCAGGCGGGCAAAACTGCCACCGTGCTGCGTTAAATTTGAAATAATGATCATGGTGGTCTGCGTCCGAGGCAGGCAACTGGCCAATTTGGCAGCCAGACCCAAAGAGCGAGAGTTACTTGAATGCCCCAAACCAAGTGGCCACCGTCTGGGGGCAGACAACCAACCCACACTGCTGTCAGCGTGGCAACTGTTGTTGCCGTGTGATTGAGCAATCATCAATAATGCGAATTGAGCATGAAGAAAAGCGAAATTTAAACAGCGATGCCAACACGCAGCATGCAAAAGGTGAATTCAATGCTGGAAAATGCAAATTGGCAAACATTTGTGTGTAGTTTATTTCCATACTGAGCAGATCAAACAACTATTCACAAGATAATCAATGTTTGCAATAAGTTTAACGAAAGATTTAATTGCTTTATTAGTATTATTGATAATATAATGGATAGCAAAGCTTATGCCTAAAATTTGTGATTGTCTTTGACTATTTCTTCTTGAGGTTGAATAGAATAGAATTTAGAATATTTAAGCAGTTAAAATCTGAGAGGTAAGTAATAACTTAATTATTATGTAGATGACAAAAAATACTGCGATGTATTGTGTACAATTGACATCCATTGAATATAAATATTATTTACTTTCATTTTTACAATAATTTATTTTGTAGAAAATCAATCAAGGATATTTATTTATTTCAATGGTAAAATTATTGAAAATTTTTCAAAAAATTGTTGTAAAATATTTATTTTATTTAGAATTAAACTTGGTTGGTAGTATTTGAACTCTTCTTATATCATTACTTATGTATATATTAATAGTATAGTTATATTATATTTCTTCAAGGACATAGTTTTTTACACAATTAAAATACTTATGTATAGGTATATTAAACATATAAACGTATAATTTTCTATAATTTTTTCACTGAGTTCTTTTATAAGAATTCAGGTATTCCTCTTTAAGATGGCCCCTCGATTACAACACTTTAAATAACTGTAGAACATCTGAAAACAACTAAACAGCGAGATTAGGAAATTATTACAAATATTCTAAGAAAGTTAAGCATTAGTTTTTTTTATTTTTTTTTTCAACAAAAATACTTTTGTTTTTTTCATGTAAATAATTTAATTTTTATAACCGCTACCCATAGGGTAGAAGGGTATTATAACTTTGTGCCGGCAGGAAATGTATGTAACAGGTAGAAGGAGGCATCTCCGACCCTATAAAGTATATATATTCTTGATCAGCATCAACAGCCGAGACGATCTAGCCATGTCCGTCTGTCCGTCTGTGTGTCTGTCTGTCTGTGTGTCTGTGTGTCTGTCCGTCCGTCCGTATGAAACACTGGATCTCAGAGACTATAAGAGATAGAGCTATAATTTTTTCGACAGCATTTGTTATGTTTGCACGCAGATCAAGTTTGTTTCAAATTTTTGCCACGCCCACTTCCGCCCCCGCAAATCAAAAAAATCGAATAACAAACCTAATTTTAAAGCTAGAGTTACGAATTTTGGTATATATAACAATTACTATAGTAGTTATGATTCCTGAAAATTTTGTTGCGATCAGATAAAAATTGTGGAAGTTATTAAAGAAATACTTTTGTATGGGCTTTGCTTTGGCCGACAATCTGGTACATTGTGCCGTCTATGGTATATTTTGAATGGTGTACTATATCGATATACCAAACAAATCATTTGGTATATTTTTAGTATTTTTTAGTATTTTCGGTATATTTTTGAAAATGATACCGCAATATTTTGCCTTTATTAAAAATGGGTAGCGGGTATCTCACAGTCGAGCACACTCGACTGTAACTTTCTTACTTGTTAATGTATGAAACGTTTAGTTTTCTTTCATTTTTTGAATGTCTTCTATTAGAATTCAGTATAATTATATTTTATTTTTTCAAAGACTAAATTTTATACCCCAATTCAATTAGTAATTTATTAAACGTATAATTTTCTTGAATTTTTTCTAAGGGTTCTTCTATAAGAAATCAGTTATTATTCATTAAGAAGGCCTCACGAATACAACATTTCAAAAAAGCTAATAACGTCTAAACATTGAGGTTAGGAAATTATTGCAAATATTCAAATAAAGTAAGAGATTACATTCTGGATTTTCTTTGTACAAAAAATAAAAGAAAAATCAATAAAAATATTGTGATGAAGGGAATGTAAATAAAATATTTCCATAATCTTTAATATTTTAGAATTAGAATTAGTGATATAATCGAATAGTTATGAATTCCTTAATATACTGTCAAATACATTATTTGAATCAATATGGTTTCAACGATCAATGATCATTTATAGAAATGCTATTTTTCCCAATTTCCGTATTACCAACATGTGATAAACAGTTGCAGTTGGTATTTCATCTGACCCCATATGGTTTTTATTTACCCACAGAACCCGTCATGCCAACTTTTCCAATACGCTACAGTCTTGCTTATTGTTGTTGACATGCAAATGGCAACGAGCCGTGTAAACTGAGCGACCACCAGCTCATATATCATCAAGGGCCAGTTGCAAGTAACAAAGTAGTTGACTGCCCGTTTTCCCTATAAATAGCACGTGTTGTTTGTTTACTCCACTGCGAGTGTGTGCGAGTGTGTGTGTGTGTCTGTGTGTGTGTGTCTGGCTGTGACCTTTGCATGTGCTCGTATTCGTATTCCATGTGCAATGATTTCAAGGAAAGCATTGGACTCGCTTTTAATGGCCGTGTCGACTGTTGTGACCTCGTTGAGTTTGGCATCTCTTTATCTTCTTCTTCTCTAAATCCTCTTCGTATATTCTTCTCTTCTTTATAGCTGTTGACGTTGCCCATTAACAATATGACCGTTTGGATATTTGGAGTTTGTTGTTTGCCCCTGACAGATTTATGGCAAGGTCAATGGGTCTGTGAAATTTTGCGTATGACAACTGCTGCAAAATACTTTGCAGTACGTTCTTGGTTATATCTTTTGAGCCGAACTTAAGTTATACGCTGTCTTAATGCTCACATAAAGTTAACAGACCAATTAATTATGGCCATTGAGCATTGGCATCTTTGACTTCGGCTTCGATTGCCATGAAACACGAGCAATCCTCGATACCAATTTCAATTCAATTTAAAGTCGAATCCCAAATCCAAGACAGAGACAGAGGCACACAGAGAGGAACTGGGAACTTGAAGTTGAACTGGACATGGTCATTGGATTGGGTTGGTTGGAGACCACACACGACGTGTGTGACGGCGATAAAAATCACAGCATGTTGCAAACACAGCGCAGAACAACGAAGCTGATGTTGAGGCTGCTGATGTTGTTGCTGGTTGCCCGTTGCTGTGGGCAAATCTTTTGACAGTTGTGTTGAAGCATAAAGATGCCAAAAACAACAACAACAACAGAAGCAACAACAACGAGAAACTACAACAACAAGAACAACAGCACTGACAACATGAGCCAAGTGCGTGAAAAAATATAAATCCGAGCCGCCGTCACAGACGCAGCACCAAAAGCGCATCAATCAAACGGCACCGCCAACGCCGCAAAGCAATCCCCAACACACACACATAGAGAGAGATTCCCTCACACACACACACTCACACACACACAGAGTTAGTTCGATCAATCATTTATTATGGCGTCGCTGATGGCGGCCCCAACGCTGCGTCGTCGTCGTCGTCGTCGTCGTTGGTGGTCGCTGCTCTCCATACTCGCCTCGTGAATCGAGTCGCGTCGCTCGCCATTAAGAAAAATAATTTTTGAAAATATTTCTTTATATTATACGCGCAAGCAATAGCTAATTTTCTATGGATAACCCATTCTGTTTTCTGTTTGATTTCAAATTTGTTTTCAGCTTTATTGATTTCATTTCATTTCTGTTTAATTTTGTTTTTGGGCGTCCAGCCAATTTCATGATCCCAAGCAATTGTATCGTATTGCTGTTCGATCCTCAAAATGGGCAACATTGCCCATTAACATGCCCATTGCCCCATTCGCATTTCAAATACTGCTTTAGCTATTGCTCAGTGCACTGCAAGCAATTAATCTACTTAAGTATAAAGCGTCAAAAGGATTAGATCAGAACGAAGAAATACCCTGTTGGAATATATACATAACTCTATAATGAATTAAAGTAACAGGAAATGCTGTCAAGGGATTACTTTTGATAAATAGTAAAAAGTTTAAACTATTAAAATAACATAAAATATGAAATAGATTGAATAAGCTTTCATAAGCTAAGAATTTAATGTAGGTTATTCAGTATGTTCGTATCTTTATTTATTTATTAGTTTTCTAGCCATTCTGTTCTAAACTAGGAATTCTTAGTTATATACTATTTAAAAAAAAATAAAAAAAATGGTAAATTACACTCTTAACATATTTAACATAGTTCATGAATTATGAAGTTTTAATTTAAAATATTAAAAATTATAAATTTAATGAACTTTCAGCAGTACATCAACACACTTAAGCTTATTAGAAATACTTTACTAATTTAATTTTATTATAGAATTATGATAAATATATTCATTTCCACTTCAACAATTAATAATTAAGAATTCATAGCTTAAAATATTATAGCTAAAAAATAAATAAAGATACGGACATAATGAATTAAGATTTTAGGTATATAAAGCTTTAGATCTATTATATCTTTACTTATTTGAAAATCCACAGATAGCCAACTAAATTTCTCGTTTATTCAAGTTTAAGGAATCTTTTCGTTATTTATATTTTGCTTTGACTAAAATAAATAATAAATAAATAAATAAAGCTTTACTCTGCTGTTCAATCCACTTCAAATTTAAAGTTTATTAAAAATTAGAGGTTTTATTACAATCTTTTTGAATTTGTATTTAAACTTAAATAAGTTCTGTAACACGCTTTCCTTCTTAACAACATAATACCCACTATCATGTAGTGCAGGGTATAAACTATGAATAAACTTGATCATGTCATTATTAAGGTTAGCTTATTAAATTTCATCAAACAAATGGAACGACACACATACGCGTATCAATAATTTAAAAAACTATAAACAACAAAAACAATTAGAAACACATACGAAAAACGAAAATAAAAAAAACACACATAAAGCTTTGGCCGCCCAAGTTGTCGTTGTTGGTGGGCAACGAGCAGCCAGCCGCGAGCAACGAGCAACACACAATTTAGGTTGTTGTTATTGGTGTTGTAGCATTTTTATCGCCACATAAATATGGAAATTTTTCATTAGCGATATCCGTTTCCGATTTATCTTAATGGGCCCAGCATTGAATGCTCATCTCACTGAAGTTGTTGTTGTTGTTTTGTTTGTTGTAATTAAGAATGGCTACCGTTTTGGGGCTTTGCTTTGAGTTGTTGCATAAACGATTTCGATGTCGCTGCCGCTAGCGACTGCGACGCTGGCTGCGTCGGCAACCGGCAACGGGCAACACGAAGTTGCGCTCTGTGTGTGGTCTTCTGATTGAATGTTCAAGCTTCGGCCAATGAAAGCGGCTATTAAGTCGAAGCGGCCAACCAAGGCACAGTTGGCAACTTGGGTGGCAACATGCCATTCACCAATCACATACAAACAAACACACACACACAGACAGACTGTGGCGGCGCCGCAAAAAAGAAAGCGCGTGCAACAGCAACAACAACAACAAGGAGAACAGCAACAACATGCAGTTGAACAGGGAAAAACTCAACCGACCGGAACTGCAACTGGCGCTATATGCAATTATAAGCTGCTGTTGCTGCATGTGTGTCTCCCTCCCTCTCTCTCTCTCTCTCTCTTTTTGCACACAAACACACTCGCACAACAATATGAAAACAGTAGCAACATTTGCCTTCGCCAAAGATTGACAGCAGCAGCAACAGCAACTGCACTTGAAGATGGCTGGCAAACAGACAACATACAGCGGGTTATTGGCAGCAGAGACCACCAAGAGATCGCAGCCAAGTTGCAGCAGCAGCAGCAGCAGCAGCAGCCGCAGCAGCAGCAGCAACAGCCGCTCTTCAGTTCTTCAGTTTTGTGGACTAACTTGTCAGAAGCGAAGCATTGGCAACATGTTGCCGCTGTTTGCGGCTGCGGCTGCTCATCTTTGTTGCGCCTTGTTTTTGATCTTTCACGCTGTAAATTATACAGCAGCAGCAACCGCAAACTCACAACAACAATATTGTTGCTGCTGCTGTTGTTCGCCTCCTCCTTCCCTTCTCTTCGTTTGCGTCTTCTCTTTGATGCAAATGGTTGCTGCTGCGTTATCTGTCTTGCTGTCAACAACACAAATAATTGTTGGCAACATTGCATGTGAAACGGTTTTCTTGTGTTGCCAACAACATTTACTGCTGCTGCTGCTGCTCTGTTGCTTGTCATAATTTTAACAACTGCTGGCGGGCATATTTAAATTTGTAATCTGTTGACGCTACAGTAAAATTTGCTATGCGCTGCGCGTTACCCCAAAAAAACAATATCAAAAAAACCATTTTAGTTCCCATGCTAAGCCAATTTCTATAGAAGTCTTTTGCTTGATATTTAAAAGAAACAAAAGCACAACCATAAAGCGCCCCATAAAAACATGTTTAACGATTTTGCACACAATTCTTCCTAGAAAAAAGAAAATCAAAATGCTCCAATGGCGAATAAGAATGCTTTTTTCTGTGCTCTGCTGTTGCTGTTGTTTGTGTTTTCGAATAAAAGCTAAACTCGTAATTTCAGACCACACACAGATCGCATCATGATCTGAGGGCGCCCAGAAGCCGGGTCGCAACGCACACTTAAAAAGCCAATAAAAAAACACACACAAATAATTGCTAATTTTATGCTCGAATAAAAAGACGCAGAAGGATCAAAATGTCTACCGCAAAGCATAAATTAGTGCGAGCGAAAGGGCTATACATATGAAAGCGTCACGCATTATCAAACGAACAAGAAAATGATCAATGGGGGCACTCACACACACACACTACACGCACACAGCCCTCGCTCTCAGTCAAAAGCAAAGGCAGACAGAGATGGTGATAGAGAGCCACACACACTAGCACACACAGCTACACAGCGATAGACCACCCATGATGTAGCGACGAATTAAAGGCCACCCACGAAGAGCGAGCACATGTGCGTGTATGCGAGTGTGAGTGAAAAGACCTTTGAAAACAAATTCAGTATTGGCTATGAAGGGGAGAGAGAGATATGCTGAGAAGATAATTGAAATATGTATGTACAACTTGAACATGTGCTCTGAAGTGGGTATACACATACATGCATTTCAAAATACATACTCGTAATAAAAAACGGACAGACGCAACCATAATAAATAAATAAAAATCAAACATGTGTGCAAGTACAAACATATGTTCAAATGGACATGCCCATGTAATTATTTATGGCTCTGTCACATCGCATAAAGCGGGCAGGGGAAAGAGTTGATGGATTTTGCACTAGCTAATCGGATTATGTTAAGCTAACATAGTTTAATTATTTATCTACACAACTCAGCGAATATTTTTTTGTTTTGAACGCTAAAGTACTTTTCTGATTTATTAATAATTCTTACCCAAAAAAAAAAAAAAAGGAAAAAAGAGGGAGAACAAGTTTACACCTTTACTCAGCTTTTTGTTGTTTGTTTTTTCAACAAATATTACCGACCACCATCCTCACTAAAATCCATTTTTCAAAGTGTGACCAAGCTAAGCAAATCACGGATATAATCTTTTTAAAAACACATATATTTGAGGGATCTCCTCCTAGATTTTTAGTAAAAATTGTGGGATTTAAAATCGAGTAACGGTCGTCTGGTACGTTCAATATGCATATACCAAAAAGTTAATCTCTGAAGCGCTGCCAGATGTGTAAATAAAAAACCATATCGAGTTACCACAGGGTGTATCTGAAATATCGATAGCTTCATTCATTATGACGTTTCATTGATATTAAGTTAGAGAAGGTTTTGATGCTTTGCTCAGAAATAATTTAAAACGAAAAGTTTTTTTAAGGCTTTATATTATCTAAAAGCCTAATTCATACAATAATATTTATATTATTTGGCTGCTATAAAACATCGATGAATGTAATAAGAAATCGATGTTAACAAAAATTTTATAAGCATCGATAGTGACATCGATGTATCCATCTCTATGATCCAGCTATAATTTATAACAAATAGCTGTGCACTCTCGGATTTTACTTTCAATTTGTTAAATTTGTTGTTGCAGCAATATGCCACCAAAAAAGGCGCCTGCTCCTAGCAAAAAGACGGAGCAAAAGAAGAAGGAGAAAGTCATTGAGGTAAACAAAAATTGTAATTGTCTTCAGTGGTATTGCCCCTGTCCAACATAACCTCAATGCAGGAACCACGACAAAAACTTGCCTCTGGACAAATGTACAACGTCAACAACAAATTTATGAAACAATTTTACAAATCTTGACAGGATAAAACTTTTGGTCTAAAGAACAAGAAAGGCAACAAGCAACAGAAGTTCATACAGCAAGTCCAGAAACAAGTGCAGGCCGGCGGACATCATCCACGAGCAGATGGCGACAAGCGCAAGGAGGAGAAGGAGAAGAAGTTGGCCGATCAGCGTGAATTGGCCATGATCTTCAAGCCGGTGCAGGGGCAAAAGGTGGAGAAGGGCACGGATCCCAAGTCGGTGGTGTGTGCATTCTTCAAACAGGGAACTTGCACCAAGGGAGACAAGTGTAAATTCTCGCACGATCTCTCGCTGGAGAACAAGGTCGAGAAACGTTCCGTGTATGTGGATATGCGTGACAGCGAAGATGATCCCATGACCAACTGGGACGATGCCAAGCTGAAGGAGGTGGTGGACAAGAAGCACTCGGCTGAAAAGCGACGCCCAACCACGGAAATTGTAAAGAAAATAAATCTTTGCCATTTACAACTTATTTATTAATCAAATCGCTCACACAGATTTGCAAATATTTCCTGGAAGCTGTGGAGAAGTCCAAATACGGCTGGTTCTGGGAGTGTCCCAACGGAGAGAAGTGCATCTATCGCCACGCGTTGCCTCCTGGCTATGTGCTCAAGCGCGACAAGAAGAAGGAGGATAAACCAACGGAGATTTCGCTGGTCGATTTGATTGAGAAGGAGCGTGCTGCATTGGGTCCCAATCAGACACGCGTCACGTTAGAGTCCTTCCTTGCTTGGAAGAAGCGTAAACTGCAGGAGAAGAAGGCGAAGCTGGCCGCCGAAGAGGAACGCAAGAAGAGCGATTTTAGCAAGGGTAAACAGTTTGGCATTTCTGGTCGTGAAATGTTCAGCTTCAATCCCGATCTGGTCGACGATGGACCCATGGAGGAGGGCGATGCTGCTTTCGATGTCTATAATCGTGAGGATGATGATGATGAAAATGTCGTTGAATTTAAAGAGCTCGATTTGGCCGCTCTCTCGTTGGCCGCTCAAGAGGTTGATGGCTCTGGCACTGTGGCATCCAGCACAAGATTACTTGATCAGGCCGAAGAAGCAGCCAAAACTGCTGCAGCCGAGGATGCAGCGGCTGCAGCAACCAGCTCTGTCGACAGTGCGCCCGCGATTAACAAAGATTTGTTTACCGACTTGGATTTGGCAGGCGAATTGGATGATTTAGATCTTGACGATGACGATGATGATGATGAATGAGGAGAGTTCAACGAGAAGAGCAACTAATAATGCTTTGTTATAGTTTGATATTCAATTGCATAACGTTCATAAAATGATTTTTGCCTTTAGCAACTTTCGATCAATAAAATTGTGGCTTAAAAATGCTAAGAGCCTTCGTCAGTTCACAATAATTGAGAAATTTTAACAAAACAAAATACGATTTAATACATTTATTAGCTAATTAAGTTAAGACATATGCCCAAGTTCAAGCGATTGTCAAGTTTGGAATACATTATTCAGATATATTCAAGTGGATCTCCTTTCGCAAATATCTTGTCCATGGCACGCTCATTCCAACGATTAACGCGTCGACATATTTGAACAGCCTCATTAATTTCCGTTCCGCATGCAAGTGTTCTTGCTCGATCCAAAATGTATTCTATTTTGCGAGCTCGCGAGTTATAAAATTGATTAAACTTTCGTGCAACATGAATATAAGGTTCCTTCTGCTTGTCTGACAAATATTTCCAAAGAGATCCAGCCACCGCACTGCTCTCGTAGGCGGACAATGGATCATCCGAGTTTGCGTCGACTTTACGAAAGTGCTGCAGGAAAATCAAGAATGGATTGCGACAATAGCGTAAGCTGCAATTTTTGTAATTTATGCCTTTTAAGAAGTTATCTTTCTTTTTAGTACGTCGAACCATATTCTTTTTTGTTAAACGATACAATATATTAACAGGAAATTTTGTATTGTAGACTAAAACTATTTGAAAAGACGTTAGACAATTTCAAATTCAAATGTTTATGTTTGAATTCAATTCCCATGTTTACCTTATTCTAATTAAATTATTGATCTACCAAAACCCTGGCGGCAACACGCCCACAGCTTGTGGAATCTGACGTTCACGTAGAAATTTCGATAGCAACATCTCCAGACGTGTCTTGGGTCCACCCTCATCATACGCCGCCAGCTGCGGAATGTACACAGTCTGAATGTAGACCAGCAGCTTTAGGAAGTTCGTTCCATAGGCACGCCACAGCTCGAAGCCGAGTGTCTGCAGCATCTCCATGATCATTGTGGCGCAAATATCAGGCAATGGCTTCACAAACGTGATGTGGGTCAACCAACGCCAAGCTTCGTCCAGGCCAAAGCATTGCGCGGGACCGTCAATCTTTCGGCTGGGCGTCATGATGACAGCCGCATAGAGACGAGCAATGCCTGTTTGACGTTTGAGGAACATGTCCGGTTTCTCCAGTTCATTGTTATCCGACAGTCGATAGCCCATTGTCTTGAGGTATTGCTGGGGAGTCTGATCCGGTTGTTGAGGTATAACATATGGCACCAGATACGGTGACTCCTTGTACATGTAGGCCAGAAAGATTTTGCCAAAATCGGGCAGCAGCTTCCAGAATGTGTTGATCACCGAGGCAAAGGGGAAAGCTGCTTGTGGATTGCTGGAAATGGCGGTGTCCGTTTGACTAACAAACTTCTTGGCCATTAGCAGTATACAATAGTCTCGTGCCAAAGGATGATCATTGATAGTTATATTGCTGCCGTCCATAGTTCTCACCGGCTGACCGGCAAAGAAATTGTACAGCTTGTCAAAGTTCGTGGTGAGATGTTGTGGACTGCTGGCCGTGATGGCATTCAATGGCACGTTGATGGTGCGTTGACAATTGGTGCGATACTTTTTCCAAGCCTCGTCCGTTTGCAGTGGTTTCACTGCGTCCACTTTGCTCTGGTACAGCGCATTGATTTCATTGTAGAAAGCCAAGCGTGTGGGATGCACATAACTGGTAGAAATGCCACTTGTTGCAGTTGCAGTGGCAGCTGTTGGTGGTGCTGCTGCTGGCGCTGCCGCACTTGGTGTTGACGTCTCCGCTGGCTGCTGAGCTTCCTCTGGCTTTGGTGCTGCCTTGAGCAGCGCTTCCAGCTCCTGCTGATGCTTCTGCTCTTGTTGTTGCTGCTCCTCTTGTTTCTTCTGCCGTTGTTGCTCTAAAAGCAGCAGTCGCTCCTTTTCTTTTCCTCCGCCTGCTGCTTGGCCTTGATAAGCTGCTGCTGCTCCTGTTCCGTCAGCTGCTGATGCAGTTTCACCTCCAATTTGTCCAGATTCTGGCAATATTGTTCCGCTGTGAATATGCTATTCAATTCGAGGGCCTCAGAAGTACCGCACTTGAGTTTGGCAACTAGCTGATCGAACTGTTGAGCCAGTTCGCGTAGCTCTTGATTGATAGCCGCACACGCCTGCACACTTTCTGTATCTAGAGTGAGCAGAAGTTGCGCCACCTTCTCGTATTTACCGCAGAAGCGACTGTGACAACACGAGACGGCTTCAATGGTTAGCAGTAGTAGTTTTTGGTTATTTCGCTTGAGTAGCGCATGCTGTTCTTTTTGTTGTGCCTCCAGCTCGCTTTTGGCCAGCTGCTCTGCCTGTTGTTGTAGCAGTTTTTCATTCTCCTTGCGTTGCACGCGACTATGCGCGTAGAACTGATTTTGCTCTGCCTGACGCTGCAGCGCACGCTGTCCATTAAGTGCACTCTGTTGTCGCTCCTTAATCTCCTGCAGCTGTAGCTTGACGCTACGCTTACATTCCTCGGCCAGTTCGCGCTTCACAATGCTCGCATTAATGATATTGGCATCGGGAAATACACTTGTCTCAATCAGTTCTATGCCCGGCGGTGTCTTGTCGACTTTTGTCGCTACTTTGTGCACTGGCAGAACTGGAAGCACATCCTGTTTAATCTCCAAGCGCAATGGTTTTCGATCAGGGCCGAGACTCCGGGGTCCAGTGCATGTGATTGAAGCGATTGCCGCATGCTGCAATACACTCTGCATGTTCAGTAGACGCGCTTGGTCGCGCACTAAGTCATCAACGCTCTGAAATTGCAATAGTAACCAGCTTAAATAAGTGTCTTAAATAAGCGAACATTACCCACCATCGTGTAATTCTTTCAAAACTAAAATAAAATTTGCGGCCGTAAATAAAAACAATGTTTGTAGAGTTGCTTCTTATGTTCAGTGTTACCGCTGCAAAATAAACTGCATTTGGCTATTTTGTATACCAAATCGTTAATCGAACTAATAAGATATCGATAAATTATTTTTATATGATAACAAATGCATATATTATTTTTAATTTTTGATTTACAATAAGAATTTTTACACAGGAATACGAGACGGGTTGTATTTAAATCTATGTAAATTCCACCATGAAATTAGAAAAACTTTACGCCGTGACTGCCATCCATTTCAATAAGCTCACATTTTCCCTTTTCCTCCAATAGACGCAAAGCCTTGAGTAGAACAGCTTCGTCCACGCCGTGGAAATCCAGTTGTGTGGTACTTTCTCCCAAAGCTATTTCGTATAGCGTGCATATGCTATTCGTTTGTCCCGTTTCCTGAATCCAGTCATAGACCATGTTTCCATACTCCTCCAAAGTGTACCAGTACACCTGCCATTCCTGACGCCTCTTGTCTAGTGGCGCTGCATGTCCAGTGCTTTGTAGATGTTCCAGAATAAGCAAAATTAGCTCTGACGACAGGCGACGCTTGATTGATTCATTACAAAATAATGGCAAGTTTTGATCGTTGATGCCAAGCAAAAACTGATTTGTATGTTTGAGGTATTTGAGAAAAAGATCCGACCAGACTTTTAGCTGTTGCTGGCGTGTTTCATCGTGTGTCTGCAGGCTGCAAGTAACCATTTATAAATAAATATTATATATTTTTGGTAATTTTTTTGGTTATTTACGTGAAAAACGGTGGAAATGTATACTCCCACGGCCATTGGAACTCGGCCATTGTTTTGCAAAATTGTTGTGACTAAATTTAAGTGACGTCACGCATCGACAAGTCCCAGATGTTAGGGTAGTTGCAACTAAAATGCCTAGGGCAGCAAGTTATCGATATCGATAAATAATTAAAGTTGTAAATTTGAAAATCCCGGGCGAGATACTACCAAGATAAGGCTTGAGTTGAAATGCATTTTTTTTTTGTAATTTGTTTTATTTGTCTTAATTAGAAAAATTGTGTACATTAACATTTTTATTCCATACTGTTTGAGTTGATCTCATCTTTGCTATTTTAATGTAATTGTTACATTTTCATCCAAAAGTAAACATGTAGAGACAAAAAAAAGAAGTTTTGTAGATATCGGCATTTGCTTTGCTTTCGCATTATAATCATAAATATACATTTACATATATACTTATATCAGCTATATATATTTTCTTGCTCAATATATGTATGTAAAGTACTAGGAGGCGCAACACTATACATTCAATATTTCAGTTTTTATATAGATTCTTTTATTTAGTTTCTCTTCATTTAGCTTTTCCATGTGATTTGCCCTAACTGCAGTAATGATCTACCGCCCTATTCCATTTTGCATTTCATTCATTTACACCTATTATTTAAATTTAATGCTGTTAGTAAATTTACGTTATTCTTTTTTTTTTTTTTGTTGTGTTTTGCTTGGTTTCATTTTATAAAAATTAGGAGCAGCTTGTAATTTAGAAGAAATTTTCGGTGTATTGGTGCTCATAATTAGTTTTGTTTCTCATTTGCTGTGTTCTAATTGGCATTTGAAATAGGCATTTGTTAAACTATTAATTATAATTTGTGTTCATGCAGAGGGAGTTGGGTCGGGGACTGCGGGTGGATGAGCTGTGCAGGCAGTTCATAGTTAGTTAATGATTACTTTCGCATGGTAGATACGAAATATTTAGTGTTATTATGTTTTTGCACTTTAATTTTAGTTGTCTTTATTTGGTTTTTGTACACTTGCGTGGAAATTCTCTAGAGCTATTTAGGGAATTAAAGGTGTCTCTCGATAGTTCAGTTTTCTTTGTGTTAGCTAGTTTAAAGAGTTTTACAGTTAGTTCCTAGTTAACAAGTGAGGTTTGGTTGAAATCTTTTTTCTTTTGCTATATAAGTAGGTATATGTTACTGTTACGGATTTCCTTCCATTTTAGAGAGGAGATATTTAGCATGTCTGTTGATGCTAAGAAGTATTTCTAAAGACATTTATATATAGCAATAACATTTGTTTGTCTCGTACATATAATAAAGCGATCTTCTAATGCTCTTTATTTCAAAAAAATAAAGTACAAAATAAATGTCCTATATACGTAATCTGTGCTTAAAGCATATTCTTGAAAATGTACACTTGAAATGCTTTGCTGGTTCTCTTAAAGTAAGGTCGTTCAAAAGAAATGCAATAACAAATGGCATACAAATGCAATCAGGAAATAAAAAATAAAAAACAATGCGTATAAGATTTGTTTCGTAATCTTGGGACAAGGCTGGCTGAAGAGCCTTTACATGTTGGCATCATTTACAGCACTTTGCAAAAGCATTGTATTGGGATAAAGGTTTTGGTTTCATGCTATTCGAAACAAATCTCAAGCTTAAGTTCTTAATCAGTGTAGAGAAAGCATCATTAAATAAACAATAGTCGCCTTATAAATTATATAAAATATATAATATGCTCCTCGCTCTAAATATAATATTTTTATATATATCATTTACATACAGTTCTCAGATCTTATAATTTATGCATAGTTATTGGTAAACTACTTAAAAATGGCATGTGGGTGACATGTATGCGCTTCACATACGTTATACATTACATAGTATTAGTATTACATTACTCATATACATACAGTACATACATTTATATATATCGAGTTGCTTGGGTTGGTATAAATTGAGAGCTTCGACAATATCAATATCAATATCAATACCATTATCAATTTGAATATCAATATCCATTCCATTTGCATATTGTGTTTAGCTTGCTCCGCATTGGTTGCCTTGGTTGGTTGGTTTGTTGGTTTTTAGCCTATGGTCTAATTGAGTTACATATACATATATAAAGTTTTGGGATTCTCGAATCACTGCACGTATAGCATGACATGACAGCATGTTGTTTCACACAATGCTCCATATTTCGACTAATGACTAATACTAGAGGTTATAGCTAAACCTAAGCTACAATTTTTGCCTAAGACGACAATCGGCTCTCTGCCTTCCTGCCATGCATCCATCCATCCAACTGTTCCGTTTTTGTCTTACTTGGCCAACGGCTCCAAGTAGCAGCGAACCGTATTATTCTCATCCAGCATGGCCGATAAGTGGCGCGCCGGCTGCTGTTGATGATGAGGATGATGCTGGCTCTGAAGGTGGTGTGCAGGAGGAGCGTGTTGCAAATTACTGTGCGATGTGTGCGACGACGATGATGTTGTGGACTGTGGTGATAATTTTTGAAGCTGCTGACGCTTTTGTGCTGGCGTCTGCTGATTGGCCGGTGGCAGCGGCGGTCCGGCATTACCGTGACCAAATAGCTCATTTACCGCCAAGCGTGCGCTCGGTGACTTGGCATTCAGCTGCTGCTGCTGTTGTTGCCGGTATGCGCCACGCATCGAGCCCTCACCAACGCCGCCGCTAACCCCAAAAACCGCATTATTGTGCTCCTGATGGGCTGCTGCAGCGGACTGCGATGACGCCCCATAATCTATGGGTATGCCATTCTTGCGTTGTTGGCGCCTGTAAATAAACGAACATAATTTTAAGTAATCAGCTTAAAATGAAGAGAGAATAGAAAGAACTTACTGAAACCGCCGTTTAAAATCCTCATCTTGGAGCGCCATTAGGCGACGCATACGCTCATCACTTTGGGGCGGCAGTCCATGCGTATCATCATCGAGATCGCTTTCATTATCCTCATCATCACAGACGCTGTCGTGCAGTTGATCCGCTGCCGTCACCTCATCATCATACTCATCGTCATCGTCGTCATCATCATCATCGGCGGCACAGCGACGTGCTGGTTGCTTCTGTTGCTGCTGCTGCAGATGTTGTTGGTGCTGGTGCTGTTGTTGTTTATTTCGGGAGGAAACGCTGCCACCACTGAGGCTGCCACCATAGCGACTGCCACCGGCAACAACAGCGGCGCGCATATTGTTAAAGACGCCCGTGCCAACGCTGTTGTTGTACACCTCATCCACATCGAAGTCACCCACTTCGTAGTGTTGGGCATCCGAGTTGCGATTACTCAAGATCTCCTCATAAACGGGCCCTCCATCGCCGCCTTGATTGTAGTAGGCATCGCCCATGCCCATGCCCATGGTCATGCCTAAGCCCATGTTCTGCTGGCTAAGATCACAGTTGGAATGCTTATTTCTATACTGCTGCTGCTGCTGTTGCTGCTGGCGCTGTTGTTGCGCCATCAACTCCTGCTGATACTGCGCCATATGCGGCGGCGGTGCTGGCAACTGTTGTCCGCCAGCGCGTCGCTGCTGATGCTGCAAGTGCAACAGATGCGCATGCTGTTCAGCCTGCTCCTCATCCGAGGACAACTGTTGTTGCTGCTGCTGCTGCTGACGTTGCTGGCGCAGTTGTTGCTGCTGCTGCAGTTGTTGCTGATAGTAGGCTGCATTGGGCGGATCCAATGCCTCGGCATAATGTGGATAGGCTTGCTGTCCTGGTGGTGTTTGTTTCATGCCGCTGGTCTTCTTATACGATGGGTAGAGCAACACTTGCGACGCGGCTGTAGCGCGACTGTGCAACGATCCACTGGGTGAAGCGGGCACAGCGCCACCTCCACCACGTTTCTTCTTGCCATGCTGATTGTTGTGCTTTTGTGTCCAGTAGAATACCTCATGCGCTTGCTGCGGTGATGCACCTCCGACTCCTCCACCGACGCCTGTAGCCATTGTGCCGCCTGCATTGTTGTAGTATTCCCTCTGCGATTGTGGCGCCTGCTTCCAGCTATAATAATCCGGTTGATGATAGTATGCTTCGCCTGGTTGTTGTTGCATTTGCTGTTGTTGTTGCTTATGTGCAAAGATGAGATGCGTGGAGCCAGCTGAGCTGGTGGGTGAGGCATGACCAACACTGGCAATGCCAGCCGAGCGAAGAGTTCCCCTCTCAAGGACAACAGAACCAACGGGAGCTGGTTGCAAGCTGCCCGTTAAGAGCCCGCTCTTAAGCGTTCTCCGTTGCTGCGCCTCATTCAATTCACAGTCAGAGCTGGCACCCATGATGATGGCATCCTCGGTAGCTGGTAGTTCGTGTTGTTGCTGCGGTTCTTGGTCGTCGCGACCCTCACCACTTGTACCCAGAGGCAGCTTGGATTTCGACTTGGATAGCGTACCAGCCGAATTGGCAGCAGTGCCGCCAATACCTGGACCACCATTGCCTGTCACGATTCCCGAAGAAATCGAAGTCTTAGAGCATCGCAAGCACTTGGGCAGCCAGGCATGCTGACGCACATACTTGCGGTATTCGCGACGTATCTTCTCGTTCTGTATGCAGTGGAACACAAAGATGTAGAGACCCAGCAGCGTGTTGAAGCACACGAAGCAGTAGCCATAGATACCGGCCACATCCTCGTCGAATTTGGCGCCACGCAAATAGAAGTAGGCACAGACCCAGACGGCACTCAGCAGCAGCAGGAACACAAAGGAGCAACGTATGTCAAAGCTGAATAAATGAGAGATAAAAGTAAGCACAGATTGAAGATGGAATTAAAGCTGCAAATTGACGTACCGAACATTGGCCAACCGTGTGTGCTCCTTGGTCTTGAGGGCAGTGCGACTCTTGCGGCGCATGATGATCCACGATAAGAAGGTATAACTTATAGCCGCCTGTTGGAAAACTCAAAGATTAGGCAATGCTAATGACAAACTTATTTCTTTTTAACCTACCACAAAGAAGAGTAAAATAGGTGCCACAAAGGTGGCATAGAACAGAGCGTTGGCTTCCATGAGGACACAGTAATCGTTTTGCGTATACGTGCTAGGATTGATAACCAGCGAAATCGCCACCACACTGAGTGAGAGGCCGTAGGACAATAGATAATAGCAATTCACTTTGGGCGTCTGATCCACCTCCAGTAACAGCTCATCCGATGTGAGGGTCGAGTACGAGTGGAACGCTACATGATTCAGGTTGGAGAGACACAAGTTACAAAGCTGCGCAAAAGCAGATGAAGCCCCGCCGACCCAAGCTTACCTTCATAGCAGAACCAGGCGGTGCCAGAGAGAATGGCACAGTGGAGAAAGACGGTAATGAACCCACAAAATATGCTTGTTTCGGTCTGTTCGATTCCCAGCAGAAAGAGCAGCTCAATGGCCAGCAAGCAAATGTAAATGCTGCTATAAATCGAGGTGCGTGCAGACTGCAGAAACAGATATGAGTGATTGGAGAAAAAGAGAAAGGGAGAAAGAAAAGTGGAAATGAGGAAACATTCGTACAAAAATGGAGATTCGAATCGCGAGCAGAATAACAGCGACAATTAATAATAATTAACAATTGATACTGTCTGCAGCTTAATTTAGTTTACAATAATTTTGGTGGTTTGGTGGTGAAAATGTCGAAAGATATTTGTAAATAAAGACTAATACAAAAAATTTAGCGCATATATAAATGAACATGAATGTAGAACAAGACACGAAACAAGCAACTACTAAACATATACAAATCATATACTACGAAATGAATAAACACAAAATGCAAACATTTACAAGGAAGAATTAGAAACATTTGTTTGTTTTGTTTTTATTAAAATTAATATTAATTACACACGCATAAAGAAAATTACGAAAAACAAATGACAAGAGAACACAAAATGCATTAAATAATATGAATCATTTTAAAGTTAGTTGTTGTTAGACATTGAAATGCACATACAAATAATAAATCAATTGTTAAATGATGATAATTGGGAGCACTCACAAAATGCCGAAAAACTAATTTGGATATTATTATTGTTATTTTGGATTTTAGTTAGTGAGTGCTTCCAATTTAATTAAGGAAAATGCGCTAAACTTATTTCTACGACAATAACTAAGTCTAGTTAACTAACTAGAGTTGGGTACGGGTAGAGTTAGGTGTGGAGACGTGTTAGTGGAGTTAACATTTACAATTTGAGTTACTTATAGATTATATCACATGTGCAGAATGTCGCATAAGCGATCTTCAATTAAATAGCTATCTAGCCTAAAAAAACACTATTAATGTGTCTAGATCTTTAGCCTAAAAAGTAACAGACATATTGTCTTGTTTACTACATATCCTAGCCTATATGCCTACACTTGTCTATATTTTCATATTGTTTTCACCACCACCACCACTTATACTGAAGATCATCCATATTGGCCTGCATAATAATGTTGTTCGCGTCGCCATCGCTCACATTCAGATTGTGATTGTGCGGCGGATGCTGAGCGTGCTGGTGTTGCTGCTGCAACTGCTGTTGCTGCTGTTGTTGCTGATGATGTTGTTGTGACTGTTGTCGCGCTTGCAGATAATTGTGGCTAATGTTCAAGTTGTTGCTAGCCGCATTCGCAGCATTGGCAGCTGCGGCACCCACATGTGCTGCATGTTGCTGCAACGCAGCGGCAATCGATGCAGCCGCCGCAGCAGCAGCTGCTGTTGTTGTATTTGTTGCAGCTGCTGTTGCCGTAGCTGTCGCTGATTGTGCCCCATGTGGATGTAAGTTCAAGTTCAGATTGTTCATTTGCATGCCACGTTGTGGTTGATTCATATTATTGTTGTTGTTATGACTATGTGAGAGCACAACAGCAGCCGCGGCAGCAGCGACAACCTGCTGTTGTTGTTGCTGCTGTTGCAACTGTTGCTGCAGATTGTAATTCAAATTATTGCGATGCGAATTGCGTATGGAATTGTGCTGTATAAAATTCGAATGCTGTTGCATATTGTTGTTGTTGCTGCTGTGGCTATTATTGGGACCAGTTGGCGTGGTCAATGTCAGAGATTCGTGTGTCTGATCGCGTATGTTATTCTGCTGGCGCCTGCTGCTGCCCGCACGCTGATGCGGCAGCTGCGTGGAGTTTGCGTTTCTTACCTTAACGAAGACGCCATTGAAGAGCTTTAATGTGAGCAGCGCAATGATGATGAAAATCACACAAATTGCCACGCTGATGTAGATAAAAATGTGCATGTTGCCATCAAACATAGTAAAAAGCGAATGCTGATGCTCATCGACCACGTCCATGAGGATGGCAAAGTTGGTCAAATGATTGCAACTGCAGACGCTGTGCGTGCGATTCGTCGACTCCAGGCTGCAGCCATTGGCAGACCAAGCACTGTAAGACAATTTCAATGTTAGCAGTTTTACAAATTGAAATGTTTTATATCGGTATAATTACTGGTCAATGTAGTTCCAAAAAACGCAGGTCGGATTGCTAACATTCTCGGTTTTCAAGTGCTTCAGCACAAGTGTGATGGGTTGCGACAGCTGAATGTGACGACCTTTACCCAGACTGGCCGAGATCACCTTGCTGTTGAGTATGCGAATGCGCTGCTGCATTTCGCCACCAGCTGCATCGCTGTCATTCGACAAAATAGCTGTGTTGCGCACTACAAAGTGAAGGAACATTTTGAATAATAATGCAAACTAATAGCTTAACTCTCAACTCACCATAACTGCGTGCACTTTTCAAATCAAAGTGATCATAACTAGGTTTTAATATTGATTCAAGTCGATCGAAGGCAGCAAATACAATGCGCACTAGGCCACCTTCGCTGTTCTCAATGAGCGCAGTACGCGGCAGCTCAATGCGATCCGAGCTGAGAGGCCACTGATCAGAGTCCGGAAAAACTACGTTGCCTTGTATCGTTTTTGTTTCCAAGACGCGCACAGAGAGTACTAGAAAATGACAAAAAGTGTAAATAAATATTGTATAAATATAACACTTTGTTTTCACTGAGTTAATAGCTAGACATACAATGCATAGCCTAAATGAATACTCAATTTAATGAATTTTAATATAAGATTAAATAAGATAATACTTACATATATTCTTGACCTTTTGCACCACATTGCGTTCACGAATGATCGTGTCGGCTAAGAGGAAAGCGTTGTATTCGAGTCCAGTTAATAACGAGGTAGCGACGCGCATTTGATCCTCTTGATTGAGATCCAGCCACGAAGAGAGCTGAGATTCGTCTAGTAAATTGGAGCCAGTTTTAACAACGCCATGCAGCAACTCCATGATGATTGCCTCGCGTTGTCGCTGATCTGGGAATGTTTCTTTGTCATGGAACATCTTCTCCGACATGGTTTGTATGATCTTTGTGGTGACCAGCATATCGCCGCCATACAACGTCTTACTGCTGGTTACCTCCGACAGATCGTTGGCAATCGAAATCAACGAGGAGTCACGTTGATTGACACGCATCTCTAGGCTGTTTAGCCAGAGACTTCTGCATTGCGTCAAATCCGGTGTCATAGGATGCCAGGTGGGTTCAAAGTTACGCAGTCGTTGATTCTGATTCACCTTGTGCGCCATGCTCACAGGTGGATCACAATTGCTGCTGTTCTGCACGCAATCGACACCAGCATTCGGGGGCAAGGAGGTTGTGCTGCTAACAATAGGCACATCATCATCATACTCATCGTAACCTGCATCGGGCAGTCGCTTCATTAACACACAACGCCACTTGGCAATGCCAGCAGCACCGCCAGGACAAGGCTGCACATTGACATCACCCACTCTCGTGATGTTCCAGAAAAGATTTCGGGCATGCGTAGGGCCACAGAACAACTTGGACTCGTCGTCGGTACCCGCCATGCCGGCTGCATTCAGATTAATGTTATTTATGGTGCGCACAACGCTGCCACTGCCACCGGCACCCAAATTGAGGCTGCCATTCGTCGCACTGGCTGCAGTGCCCGGCGTGCGATTCGGCGAACTCTTGGTGGTCAAAAGCGTGCCATCATCGGTGCCTGAGCCACCAACACCTGTGAGTATGCGTGTATTCGACGGAGCTGTAACATTGCTCGAGCTGCCGCTGCTGCTGGGCTTAGTGGGTGGTGTCTCCTCCGTATGATGATGATGATGATGCAACTGTGGTGGTGGCGGCAATCCATCGTGCCGACCACCAGGATGCTTGGTTGTGGTGCTCGTAACTCCCTTCAACCGTCCGCCAGGCAGTGCAGCTGTGCTGCTGCTAGGCGTGGCATGTGTGGGCTGCATGGCATTGATGCCATGAATGCCCACAACGCCCGGCAGTGTGGGCAGACGAGGAGGCGGTGCCGGTGGCTGTATGAGACCGCTGCCATTGCCGAAGATGGGTGGCCCATTGTTGAGCACCCAGGGCGGAGGACTGGGCCGATTGGTGGTCGTGGATGTCTGTGCGGCCGAAATGCATTGATAATGCGCCTCTAAGTACTTGTGTGTGCCTGGACAGGGATCACCGAACATGCTGGTGGCCGCCAGAACACTACAGCTCTGCTTATGAGCACATCTGCAGGGCAAGGAATCAATGCATAAAATATCTGAATACAACTTACTCTACACTTTTGTTTTTTACCTGGAATTCAGCACGGTGAGACTCTTTGGAAACATGCAATTAACGCTCCATTCCACGTTGCCGTGATCATTGCAAATGGTGATTGAGAAGCGTCCATAGTTGGCTCGTATCAGATTGATAATATCGCCGGGATCACACTCGATGGTGAGTTTCTTACCTTCGCATGCGTAGGCAGTCTGATATTTGGGCGCTGCAAAGGTTTCAATTTTCACATGAGTTTAATGCAAACACATACTAAATATTTTGGTATATATTGATGTTTATATGGGTGGGGGAATTTATAGAGAAAATGATTAATTAGCGGTGCGTTGATTTGTTGTAGTTTGGTTTGGTTTGGTTTTTGGTTGATGAGATTGATCTGCAAAGACACTTACTCGCTAGATATGGGGATATATAGATATGTATATACAAAGTCAAAATGGAATTCATGATACACGTTTTGTACGTCGCCTGGGATATACTTAGTTATGTGTGGTGGGTCGTTAGCGATGCTTTGTAGCAAGTAGAATAGTAGTCATAAATACCAAATCCTGCCAGCCTCAGCTCACTTTCACATCCAGTCCCCAATCAGTCATAATTGCCGTCGGACATTCTGATAAATCGGTTTCCAAGTCCATTAATCTGAAATATAATATAGATTTGTTACGAACTTCTCCTGTTATAATTGCAGCTGGCGACAAATTCACATAGGATCATGTTTAGAAAAAAATTGCCATGCACATGGGAAACTAGATATCATAAATATTAATCGAGCTATGGGGGTCATTTATACGGCAAATATACCTATTTCACATATATAATTGGGATATTTGAAACTGTTAAACAAATTTAATTTCTATATTAATATGAAATATTTCTTGCAAATTATTTTACGCCAAACATAAAAAACTATATAAAAAAATACTATCTTAACTTTGATGTGTGTACATGCATATATGTTAACTTTAACATGTAATTTAGTGAGTTCACAATCGGTAGAGAAATCAACCCATTTATGTATTAAATGAATAAAAGTGCTTTCGACAGCTGGCGTGACCCAAATAGAGGTTAAAGTTCACTTACCGCAGCTCCCATTGATTTCGTAAAGTTTCACATCGAAGCCGAGACTTAGTGAGGTCAGCCATGACTGCAAGGCAAGAAGAAAAATCAATCCATTAGTCAGACATTTTCGTATGTATGTACATGTAAAATGTGCAGACGACAGAGATAAAGAACTTAAGAAGGAATGCAAACAACAGATAAACAGAAAAAGGGAGTCTAAAAATACACACAAACACACATACATATGCATATACACACCCTTCATTGATGGTTTCCCAAACGAAGAAAGACTCGTTTTCTTTGTACACTCAAATTGCATTCGTACCGAGTGCAGTTCTCATGTAGAGAAAAATTTCTACGCCGACTGCGCTGCAGCTGCTCTGTTGCTGTTTAGACCACGCACTGACAAATGCACACCAACACTATCAAGTCTTTGCTGCAGTCGCTGCGCTGCTTTGGCCAGCGGAGCACCCTTTGTGCCCATTGTTCTGACATCTTTCATATGAATTTTTAAGTTGCTTTTTTAACACAAATTCCATGATTTTAATTGATGTTTAAGGTTCGATATAGTTAATCAATATGTAAATTGTAAATTTTAGTTATTAATTGTTGAAATATTTATATATTTTCTTGCACTTATTAGAGAACACGACTGCACTTGCTGACGTATGCGCTTTGTTTGAACCAACGAAATTGGGAAAGTCACTTTGGTTGAAGAAAACTGGTTTGAGTCGTGCTTAGCAATGGAAGGGGTTCACTTGGTTAAATATTTTCTGTATTTGAATATAATTTATAGAATTGGATATAGCTGAACTTGTTTAGTAAGTTTATGATTTTTTTTGTATTGTTTAAAGCCTTTATTTGCCAAATATTTTAATATTTAATGGGAGCTCAATCACGCACAACTTTCTTTTAGAAAAATTCTGTATACTTAAATAGCAGTTGACGAATGTGTGGGAGCGGGATGACGATACATACAAGAAATTACGACAAGAAATGGAACTGCCAACTCGAGTCTAGAGCGCATTAATTTGAAAATCCCGCTGTACTAATTTTGTAAAAGCAATGCATGGTTATTAATATGCAAATGTAATTTTTAATTATTATTATTATTATTATTATTATTATTATTATTATTTATTTATTTATTTATTTATTTTTTTTTTCTTTTTTTTTTTGAAATATTCATAAAGTAGATATGAGTTACGGCCTTAAAGCTTATAGCAACTGAATCTGAATCAAAATCTCAAGTGCACGTGTCACTATTACTTGCTAACTCCTTATCATTGCAGTGCCAGAGCTAAGCTCAACTGCACTTCCTGAATTATGAATGCTATAAAAAGTGCATTTGTTTGAATCTCGCAGTTTAGTATCGATTCAAACTGCCAGTGACTTAATTCGTTTGTGAAATTATTATAAATAAATTATGGAAAAGGAAAGCTTTTTCATAATGATAGTGCTGCTATTAGTTATTCCATGGACTTTGCAAGGCAAGGCAGCCGTTTCTAGTGTAAAGAAAAAGGATCCAGTGAAAGATTGTGTTATAGATGCAAATAAAACAAACAATTGCCAAAACACAACAGCTCTTGCAAGTTTTAATCAGACGGTGACACCGAAGCCCAAGTTGGCTGAATTTCAAATTGAGCAACGCAAGACAATCAGCATTACTAAAGATGATCTCAACGACCTCTTGGATGTTTACATGACCAAATTGGCAGAAAATGCAGTGGTTATAAATGAGAAAGAGCACGAAATTGATCAATTGCAATCGCTTAATAAAACTGAAAAGGATCAAATGAAAAAGTATCAGGAACTGTCAGATGCTTGCAATGCTCAAAATGTTTCTTTCGCTACCATTTTAAATGAAAAGGATGTACTCATCAAGAATTTAAGAATAAATTCAAGTATTATTGAGACGAGACTGAAACGCAAGCAACATTTCATGAGTATATATAAAAAGCTAAATGCAACCAACACGGCAACAATAAGAGATCTTAAGCAAAGAGTTCTCTACTTGGAGGCAAGGCTTAAGGAAAGAAAAGATGATTTACTGGCCGATTGGGAGGCGGCAACCGACAGTTGTTTACCGCACGGAAAGTCATTTGGGATACACTTGATACAATTGCCCGATTTTCGACCGTTTCTTGTGCCCTGCGATGGTTCTACTGTAGCCGGATCTGGCTGGACGGTTATACAGCGACGATTGGATGGATCTGTGGACTTTTATCGCAACTGGGATGAGTATCGCAAAGGATTTGGCAAACTAACTGGCGAGTTCTTTATTGGTCTGGAGAAGCTGCATAGACTGACAACATTTCAACCCCACGAGCTTTACGTCTCGTTGAAACTTTTTAATGGCACCAACCGATATGCGCTATATGAAGACTTCGTAATCGGAAGCGAGGCGGAGGGCTACGAGTTGAAATTGCTAGGTCATTATCATGGCGACGCCAGCGATGCATTGCGAACTCATGATAAAATGAAATTCTCGACTTATGATAGGGACCACGATGAGTTTACTCACATGAATTGCGCTGAATATCACCATGGTGCCTGGTGGTATGACTTCTGCTCCCGAAGGTAAGCCAAGGAAAATAAAATAAAAAATTTGTTTATAAATTTGACCTACTTTTAGCAACCTCAATGGAAAGTATTTTAAAAGGCAAACCGATGATGCGCAAGGTATCTTTTGGGAACGTTGGTATAGCTACCAGTCTCTCAAGTCTGTGCAAATGCTAATACGGCCAAAGCAGTCTTAGGATAAATATAAAAGAATGGCTATCAATTCATTTTAATAAAGAAATGTATATGCGTATTCATAAATATTTATAAGCTGAGAGAGAACTGTCAATTAGTCGGCGCTTGTTTGATATCTACATTGAGAGATAAGCCCCTCTCTCAATCCCAATCTCGCTCACAATCTCAATCCCAATTCCATTCCCATTGCATTTGTTCTTGTTTTTGCTTATTTATCTTTGCCCATTACTTATTTGTTTGTTATTTGTTTTTGTGTGCAATTCGCTCTTCACTTTATTTGCTATTAAGTTTGTTACAGTTCATTGCATTGCGCTTGCCATTGTGCTCAATGCTGCAATTAATTTTCCGCTTTTATTGCAGCAAATTAGCGAAATCGAATTCTGTATATTTTCCGCACAATTCTGCGGCACACAAAAAGATATGTAACGAGAGTTTAAATAGTACATCATTTATCACTTCTAATCTCGTAAACATTTTTATTGGGTAAATCGAAAATAGAGTATTTATTACATAAAAATTCTTAGAAAAAATGCGGACACCAAGCTGAAATATTTTCCTTACCACAATTGCGGCTGCGCTCTTATACTATTTTTTATGAACTGTAATCACAAAAAATAAGCATGACAAATCAAATTATGTGCCCACTCTAAAAATAATAATAATCATATTTAAAAAATTATAAAAAAGTGATATGCCGAAACCCGGGATTGAACCGGGGACCTTTAGATCTTCAGTCTAACGCTCTCCCAACTGAGCTATTTCGGCATATGATAAAACCTGATTTAAGGTAAGATTTGGCATAAGTGCTGGACAATGGTTTTTTTTTTCACCTACTATAGAATAAATTATATTTGATAGGGTAGCTAGTAGTCGAGTTTTTGGTAATAAATTACATTTTTAATGAAATGAGTTTAAAGATTATTCGCAATCAACCGCGACATTAGCTTCCTCATCCCATAGGAAGAAGTAAAATTGAAACAAATTTAATAATACTAAAATTGTGTTTATTAATTTTAAGTTTGCTACTTAATTACCTTATGAATATAAACTGAGATCGCAAATAAAAGTGTTTTGGGTTTATTGTTGCTGTTGGTCACTTAATAGGTTATCATTTTCAATATGTGAATTGTAAATCTTATCGGTTATACGCGTACGAGTATTTCAATTGAACTCGCCAGTGGGCCATAAAACTACTTAATTTATAACATCAATTATTTAACGATGAATTAAGCGTTTGATTAGCGATTAGGCGAAGAAATACAGCAGCTGTTTATGTGAGTCAACAATTTGTTACTGGACATGAAGTAGGGCTTAAATATAACTGTTCATAGATTGCTCTATTGATATTTGCACGTTGTGATAAGTACACGCGTTACAGTGATTAACTCTCTTTAAGTACGAGGCCAATAAATCATCTGTAGTTTATGACTCCACCTCAGCGGCGACGTGTTCTTCCTCCTCCTTCTGTTCGGTGTTGTGCTCGCGTTTGCGATGCCAACGCAAACTGGCGAACTGAGCAAAGCGTTTGCCACAAGCTGCACACTTGTATTTCTTCACGGCCAGATGGAGTTCAGTGTGCTTCTTTAGATTGCCATATGTGGTAAAGGTTTTGCCACAAACGGTGCACAAATGCTTGCGTATGTTGAGATGGGCATTCATGTGATCGGTAAAGCGATTCTTCTCATAGAAACCCTTATCGCATATGGGACAATGGAACGTTGACTGATTGAGATGCGTACGCCGATGAATGTCGAAGAAAGACCACGTCTTAAACGATTTGCCACACAGATCACAGATGTAGGGACGTTCCCCTGTGTGTGCGCATGTGGATAGCCACCTCGGTGGATGTGGCAAATCTCTTGTCGCACTGCTCGCAGGCATAGGGAAAGTCGCGGCGATGGCGACGAATGTGCACCGTCAGGTTGCATGGCATCTGGAACCCCTTGCCGCACAGTGTGCAAATAAATGGCTGAGTTCCATCGTGGCCAGCTCGATGCACTTTGTACTGATCACAGGTCTTGATCAGCTCATTGCACACTCCACAGCGAAAGGGACCAATGTTCTGGTCAAGATATTCCCCCAGCTTGGCATGCAGCAGTGAAATGCTGGAGGAACCAGCGGCATTTGTGAGAATTTTCCTTTTCTGTGCGGAGAAATCTTTGCGTAACTCAAACAGCGTTTTCTCCAGCTGAGCTGAGGTGGACGAGCATTGAAATGTTGTGTTTAGCTCTTCCAGCATTTGACTCAACGCCTGATTGCGATAGGCATTGGAGCGAAAATCGGGATGATCTACATCCCACAGGGCAGGATAGTTGCGATAGATTTCCACAAACTGCAGCTGATCCTCTTGCGTGCTGAAGCTGATGCAGTCGGCGTCAATGAATTTGGTCTTCTGATTCGTCTCCACCACGCCTTTTTTCTGCAAGATTTTGAAACAATTAATATATGAATAACATCAAGGATGAGCAGACGCTTACCTTGCTGATCTTGTTGAAGATCTGCTCCTGTAGTATTTTGTGCAGAAACTCCAGCTCATCGTAGCACCAGAGCTTGGGCAGATACAATCCCTTGTGCTTGATCACCATGCGCAGTTCCTTGCGATAGCGAGTGCGCAACTTTTGGATCTCCTTGTAGCACTCCTCGCCACTCATCTCATAGTTCAGCTCCTCGAGCAGCTCGGCGGAGATCTCACGATACAGCTCCTTCTTGCAACAGTTGTTGTAGTCAAAGTGCTTGGGATTCCACAGACTCTCCTGCCGTCGAAAGGCGTTAATAATGCAGCTAAGCACCTCGCGAAATTGCGGTGACTTTGTGGTCGACTCGTTGTCCGTCTCACTGGACTTTTCGCTTTCCGTCAACTCGCTCTGCAAACGCATTAAAAGGGGATTACTTGGGGTATATATGTTAAATAGTTTACTTTCTGATCTACCTTAGCCTCCCTTTCGGCGCGTTTGTTTTCGATGACGCCGCGCAGGAAATGCATTTTTTCAAAGAACCAAAGTCGCGACTTGTACTTGGCGCCCAACGTGTTGAGTTTGCTCAGTTCACGTCGATAGCGTCCACGTAGTTCCTTGAGCACGGCAAAGATCTCGGCACCAGTCAGCGGTATCTGGAAGACAGCTTCAAGCGGTGCTGCCAATTCGCCGTAAACACTGCGATTGGCATTGTATTTGTAGTCGGGATGCTTGGGATTCCAGAGTTTCTCATTGCGCTCATAGGCTAGCAATAAAGAGCAGACAAATTCGCGATTACGCTCGAGTTCTCGACGCGTGCGCTGAAATGGAGAAAGAGAGCGGAGAGTGGATGAGTGGGCATACGTTGAAAAGGAGGTCGCCAATTGTGATTACATAAGCTGATGCTTGTTGACTTTATTGTTGTTGATGTTTGCTTACCAACTTCAAGTCAATGCTGCTGGCGACGCTGCTTGTGGGCGAAGTGGGCGGCACTGGAGTCGGTGGCGTTGCTGGCGGCGTCAGTTCCAGCACATTCTCCTCCAGCTGCTGATGCTCTTGTAATTCAAGTTGCAATTGTTGTAGTTGTTGCAGCTGCAATTGTTGTTCGTCTTCTGCAGTCTTTGCGGTTTCCGCGTCTCGCAGTTTGCGTTGCAAGGCCTGGGCAAGAACAAATAACAAGAGAGAGAGAGAGAGAGGGGGACCATAAGTAAATACATTTTGTATCTCACAGATACTACGAGCAGAAGAAACATTCAAGCTACGCGCGCACAAACAAAGCGGAGCGCACATGATCGCTTCTGTGTACACAAAAAGGGAAAGTCCCCCAGCACCCCACTCGCCCCCTTCCAGTGTGTGTATATATTGTATATATACACACATATATCAGCGGCTATTGGCCTTTGGAATTCTGCGCCGGCGTCGCCCTCGTCATCGTCATCACCGACTTGGCTTATCGCAAAACTATCGCGTCTTAGCTACAACTACAATATGCATATGTGTTACGTATGTATGTATAATATTATTGTTTTGGTTTGGCGAGAAATGTCGTATTCAAAACGCACTTATAACCACATAAAGTCTTACATATATAGCACATACATATATGTACATATGTGCAGTAACTATATGTACATATATATTGTAGTACTTGGGTTTGTTTTGCTTGAGTTGTGCATGAATGAAATCTATGAATAATTCAAGGGCATATCGCGTGTGTCATACGCAAACACAATATGGTGCTTGGTGCCCTGTCTTTCCACTTTATACATAAGATCACTCGAAGGGAGTTTTGCAATGCCCTTTATCACTGGCCCAGAATAAAGCACAAAGAATATTTGCCAAAGCACAAGAACAATAGACTTAAGAAAGGGGTGGATTGAAACAAAGTTTAAAAGACTTGCAAAGCTAGTTCAAATGCTAGCCGCAGCGATACCCTAATTTGAAAGCAGCAGTCGGTGTTCGAGGAATTCTCGTTAAAATATACTGAATTAATATACCAAATATAATTTAATGCACCAAATTACTATATATGAAAAATTATAAAATATACCAAAAGCTGAATTTCGTATATCGATATACTACTTCATTCACAATTTATAATATAGCCTATAGCTCGAATAGCTTATAAGTATTTTATCTGATCGCAACCAAATTTTCGGAAATCATATAAATAATTAGCTTTGAAATTACGCATACTTTTCGTTTTTTTCCGATTTGAGGAGGCGGAAGTGAGCGTAAAATAAACTTGATCTGCGTGCAACGAAACCAAGTGTTCTGAAATATCTGTGAGATCTAGGTGTTATTCGGACAGACAGAAATACATATGTTCATGGCTATAACATCTAATCTGCTGATGCGGATAAAGAATACATATACCTTATATCGTCAAAGATACCCCTCTTCACTAAGTTATAATACCCTTCTATCCTATAGGTAGCGGATATAACTTTGTGCTCTTCAGATGAGAAAAGGAACTTGTCAAGTTTCATCCCCTCTTTTAAAACACAGACGGAATTTTCCAGCTTTATTTTCTAAAGTTTCCAACGCTTCTTTGTTAATACAGCGTAACATTTCACAATTCGCATTTCATTTAAAGACAACAACATGCGCCCAATTGCATATATGAAATTAAATACGATCGTTTGCAATCGGTATTATCCGGTTCCTACTTGTTATGCTGAGTAACAACATGCATGCACAATAGTTCAGACTTGTTTTGATTTTGGGGCCATAATCATTAATTGAAGTTGTCGATTGGGCTGCAATTGTTGACGCTCTTTTACTGTCTTGTTTTGCTCGATTTATAATAATTGTTGGCCCTTTTTTCTTGTTCAGCGAATCAATAAAATTAATGATAAGGCGGCAATGGAGTAGACGACAGTTGTCAATTGAGATTGCTTGGGGAGTGAGAGTTGAAAATATGCGGGCACTCTTGTTGAGACGAAGGTTATTTCTGCCTTCAATACGAAACTAATATTCAGATATGTATTTTTCAGAATGTGTATTTTCCAGAGAATCGATTCATAGTTATGATGCCGTCATACGCCACGCAGCTGTGCACGTAATTTCGCAATTTTCGAACCAATAAAAGGGGTTCGACTGATTAATGACGACACACATTTCTTTCGGACTTTATTGATTACGGTGCCTTGACCTTACGCAAAAACCACACGTAATTTCTACCAACTGCTCTTCTCACCAGTTACCAGCTAATTAAACCAGCTGAAGCATTACGCACCTTGACCTCAAATGGTGAACAACTAAACGTTGCATAAAAATGCAGGAAAAAAACAAACTAAACGACACAAAGAAACAACTAGAACTATGTTATTCCACATCAAACTGAAATCTATAGAGTCCGACCACACCCCATAGAGGAAGCCAACCACACCGAACCAAAGGCCCTCAATTTTAGCGTAGCCAACTAAGCAGCAATTAAATAAAACATGTAAGAAGACTGCAGTCGAGTGGGCACGACTGTGACATACCTGTTAATAGTGTTTTAGGGATGCGAATAGAAAAGTATGATTTGAAGTTAAGTTTGTTCCTAAATGAATGGGAAGAAGAAATAAGCATCCAGAAACAAGAATATGAATCATAAGTTTAAGAACTCTTCAATTTAAAAGCTAAAGTTCTGAAACAATAATTTCAGTTTAAACATTTGTCAAGACGCGACCTTTTATCTTGTCTGTTGACTTTTTGAATTTTTAGAAGGATCAAACTGGAATTACTACAGAATTTTAATCTTGATTTAAGAATTTAGCTTCCGGGTTCAATCCTCATATCATCATAATTCAAGAATTTTATCATGATTTTTGCAAGTTTTTCTATATGTTTGTTCATGAATAATATTCAAAATAACAATTTCATAATTCTAAGTTTTAATAAAATAATAAGAACTTGCTTCCAAATAGTAATTATTTCTATATACCCATATATATTTAGTGCTAGGAATTCATAAAGAATGTAATATATATATGTTTATGTTTGGGGATTTATTTTACGCATAAGGTTTCATTTAGAATATATGTATGTATGTTATATGTATATGCATATTTTATGAGCTCTAAGCTGTCTCATTCGCTTGGACACTAAGCTATAATACCCTACTAAATTTTGCTTAGCTGGTATGTAAATTAAATGCCCCACATCCGTGCTCCCTCCCCCTTGCCAACTGGCGTTCTTTAGCTTCCCCTCACTTCCTTTGACGCTGTCGCCCAGGTGGAAAAGCGGTGAATGTAAGCGTAAATTTGACTTGTACTCATTTAGCTGCTAGGTGCTAAGGGTGGGGCCCATTGAGCGCTTGCCAGTTGGCAGTTGGCAGTTGGACACTTGGAGTTCCAAACTGCATGCCACGTTTACTTGGAACTCACTTGGCATTGTGTATCGCATTGTGGTCAGTTTCAGCCAAATGGCTCAGCAGCTGTTTGTGTTTATTTCTGCAATTTGTGGAGCGTGCCACACACAATGGCAATGCTCTCGTCTTCACTCAGCGATGACGTTCGCGATGTGTTTCCTAGTACCCTGAGCTCTATGTGCTAAATACTCCCCTTGAGGGCCACGACACCACGACAGATTGGATACAGTCTGGTTTGGAAATTGGGTGTGGTATGAATGTAGTATGTGTGTGTGTGAGTGTATGTGTGTGTGGCAAGGCGCCTGTTTCGGGGGGCTTGACCGCTTGGCCACTATTGACGGAGGCCTCTGCGTCATGACGCCGAGACTGTTTACTGAGCACGCAATTGAAATAATTGATCCAGTTAACAAAATTGCATAAAAATTCAATAAAAAAGCACTCACAGCAACAACAACAACTACAACATTGCCAGCTGGGATGCCGTCTGGCGAGACTTCATGGGCTCGGAATTGAAACCCGATCGCAGAACCATTTATCGTGTTAGTTTTCCATTTTTTTTTTTATATTTTCGATTTCTTTAATGGAAAGGGGTCGAAACTTGTTAGAACTGTCGAGGACAGCGCAAGGTTTGCAGTGTTTCGTAAAATAAAGTGAGTGAGAGGAAAATATATGGAAAGTTACCTAAGGTAACATACGTACTGTGAATCTTAAGCTGGTAAAAAAACAAAGGAGCAAAAGAATTCCAAATAAATTGATTTCGCTTTAGTCCTTTAATTAGCTGGCGGATTAGTCCTTCAAGGCAATTTTAAATGCTGTGCAAACGTGCAGAAATTACAATATTCACGCTAAGCAAAGAGAAACCCGAATAATGTATTTTTAAATGACAAGAATTAAGTACAATTTGCTCAGCAAATTGAGGAATACCCTTAAGTATTACTCGGTTGAGACAAATGGTTAAGAAAGTCAGTTGAAAACAACGCAGGATAATTGAAATAGCAAAATTAACAGAGAACATTTACATATTTGTCGTGGGAAGAAGGAATTAATACTGAAACTGCTCAACAAATTTATGTGAGAAGAGTAAAAATTTGAATTCATTTAGCGTTTAAGGTATAAATAAGTGCTGAATTTTAATATGCTAGAGGAAGCAAATTATACAGCAACTAAAAGTGAAATGAGTAAGCAAGCACAAAGTCATAAATTTGATAATCATTATAATTGCTCCCAGAATTTAAGATGAAGTAATTCAATTCGTGTAAATAGACTAAAATATAGTAAAGTTATAGTATTAAATAAGAGTGAAGCAAGCATTAGACAATTATTTTCTGCTTATAAACGAATTTATTTCAATTTTAGGTACGCATTACGAATTAATTAAAAGAGTATACATTTATTTAAGAAACAATTATTCTGCACCTGTTGTAGAGCTAAAAATAAAGACTCCAAGACTTATTATATATTTACAATATTTACATTCTAATTTAGTACATTGAATTATGTTTACTTAATAAATCTCATTGGATGATCTATTCGATGAAACCCCTTTCAAGTCGATTCATTTTCATTCTAGCTTTGGCCTTTGCTGATGGGCTGCTCGAATGTTGTGTTATGTAACAAACACTCTGACTAACAATTTGGCAGCAAGAATTACTTTCTACTGATAAGCAGCACTCACATCGCATCGCGTCGTGCCATGCCACGCAAATCGGCAGACGGCGATATCAATATGAAAATCCAGCGAGCAGCTGTGTCATCGGGGCGTATTGTTAACAAGTCGAGTCGTATGAGTATTGAAAATAGTGAGTGAATGTTGTGAATGCTTACATACTCGCATACAGTTCAGTTGTTGTTCAATTAAAAATGATTGTTTATTGCATTTGGCACTAGGAGAAACGTTGACTATGAAACTATGCGGGCAAAACGTAATCAATTCCTTTGATGATGACGACGTCGATGATGCGATTTCTTTTGCTTTCTGTGTGTGTGTGAAAAGTTTTCCACGAATTTCTTATGTGTGCCACACAAATTAATCAAAAGAAATTTGTTTAGCGGCGAAACCAATTGGTAATTATCAGATGACACAGACACAGACACAGACACAAAACCATATATCAAATCCCAGGGGCAACTGCTGAGTGACAATTAGAACGCGTTCGCTAAGCGAACAAATGAAAATGGAATGCGTGACTCGATGCGGGTGTGAGTGCGAGTGCGGGTGTGGGATCGATAGGGTCTGATTCCAAGTCCGAGTGCAAATAAAAGATTCATGGTAATGCCATTAATACACACGCTTAATGCCATTGTAAAGCTTTACTTTGTAAATGGTGTCAAACTGTCGCAAACATTGCATTAAATGCTTTATTCGTTCCTGTTGAAGTTTTAAGTTGATTGCCCAACCGACTGAGTTAAACTTCTTAAACAGTAGCTAAACTATAAAATATATTGCCAGTGTATATTTAACATTATTTTCGACCCACTTTTGTGTAGCACATGCGAGTTATTGGTGCCATCTGGCATGCGTAGCGCTCATTTGTATGCTATGAAAACTGGCAAACTGCACCATTAAAACCTATAATACTCTCATGTCCACATGATAATCGTCGGGCGAACAAGCGCAAAAGGCCCCAAGACATGCAAACTGCAAAAACATCTTTGAGACGCTGCGCGACGCAAGAGATACTCTAACAAAAAGTTTCAGTTATGCCAGATCAACACAGTCTACCATTCATTAAAGAATGAATTTCTTTCTATTGCTAATAATTCATCTCCTATTCTCATTAAAGAAGTTTCTTTTCTAAATGTGCCTTCTATTTTTAAGGAATTTTTGAAGAATCGTGAATTTTTTAATGTAAACAAAATACTAATTCAAAAGTAAAAGTCTTAAGTAATTCGATACATTATTTCATAAATTAACAAATAATAATTATAAAATCACTTAAAAATATATTCTCACGAATATTTTCCTATGTTTATAAGTATGTGTAGCGAACATACACGCTTCACATTATTCTTAGGGTATACTCATAAAGCCAGCGGCGGTCGTAAAGTCAGGTTAAACGTCGCCAGGCTTTTGAGACACGTGTACACAACACTTTGAATATGAGCTTCCCCCATCGATCCACTCACAACAACAAGAACAACAACAATCATTGGTGAAACTACTCAAGACACGAAATGGAAAAAAAATCAAAGATAATACGAAAAGTATTTGGTGCAATCAATTTCTACGCTAATGCTCCGTTATTAACTTCTTTCTATTCGCAATGGAAACTAAAACTATAAACAAACAATTTCGTCAGTCAGTCACAAGGCAGCCGTAATTTAATTAGACTGATTATAAAGCCAAGTCTGATAAATCAGCTGATCGATCAGGGCCCTGACACGGGCGTGGGTGAAACCAGTCAGCAAAGTCAGCAGGCCAACAAGTCTGTCTGGCCTTAAATTCAAATATGCCCCAAAGAGAATACGAGACACAAAACAACAACAACACCAGCAACAAAAAAAAGAGACGAGCAAGAAAACAAGTTAAACATGCTAAATAAATGCTGAATTAAACATGTTAATTATTTAATAAGTGCGGCTGATAAAAACTGAGTTATTTGCACAGTTCTTTCGCATTTAATTTTGTTTTGTTTAATAATTATTAGAGCAGACATAAAGCGCTCACGGAAAACAATAATTAATTATCATCGACTGTTTAGATATCCTGTGCGAAGTTCTTCCGGCAAGTCAAACAGACGATTGACTAAAAATTGAACTATGTTAGTACTTGTTAAAACAATGATATCAAATGGAAGCAGTGTTTAAAATTCGCTCATCAATCAGAATTATTTTGCTTTTCGACTTGCCATTATTCAAAATTATTATGACAGACATTGTACAACTTTTAAGTAAACATATTCTTTGATTTATAAAATAGAATCGACCATGAATCAGCCTTCGATACACCTTTCGATTAGATTAGCAAAAATGAAATCATATCCATAAAAATAGTCCTAGACGCTATGTCTGTGAGGCTTACAAACTCAAATTTGAGTTTAGTAACTGAAGTTTGTAACCTTAAAAGAAGCAAAATAAAAAACAAAAATGAATTAACATACAAATTAATTGTATTTCTAAAATTAAACTCACAAATTAAAAGTCTGGAATATTAATTCAAAATATATCACACAAGTAGCAACGAACTTTTGCCACCTTTAGCCACTTGAAATTTTATAAATCGCCTTCTAACATTTGTCTTGTGTAAAAATTAATTATTTCTTCATTCATTCAATTTTTTAATCAAAGTCTCGAGTCACCGATAATGTATGAATAACACTTTAATTAAACCTTCACGATAAGTAAGCTGGTCTAAATCAAATTCGATCATCAAATGCGATTCTTAAATGTATTAAAAGTAAAAGTTTACAATATAACATTATCGCGACTTTCGCTGCAGAACTATCATACGATTATTGCGGATCATGTTGACGTTTTCAAAGGCGTTGTTTATATGGGTTATCATATGGCGATTTGTACACTTCAACAAATGTTTCTGTTTCTGTTTCAGTTTGAGTTGGCCAATGATTTATGCTTTCCAATCGAGCCAAAGTTATTGCGATAGCCGTCTTTATGACGGGTGCTCTAAAAATACCAATTTGCCGGTGTTTAAATGTACATTAAAACCTCCTTAGGCCCATGACGGAACTGTGCCCCGATCGCGCTTTATCTCTCTCCAGCCGTCGGACAAAATTCGAAATTATTTTATTGCCCGCAACCTGCAGTTGAAGTGGGTGTGAGAGATGTTCCACACCTGATACGGATTGGAAATTCTGGATTGTAAATCGGGATAGGAATTTGGGATTGAATTAACGTGACTTGCAATTCGATCTAGGCAGCTGCATGGAATTAAACCATGAGATACGAGATGGGGTGAGATACACAATGGGAATATCAATAACTGTTGGCGCAACTCTCGCACCATTTTGCTGCCTAATCGATGCTTAGATAATTTGCCTGCTTGTTTACTTTCTGGGTTTATAGATAATAGCAGCAACGTGAACGTGAACAGTCGAATGCCAACACTACCAGACTTGCCCATATTGATAACAAGTAAAAAAAAAAGAATGTCAATGACGTTGCTCGACAACGAGATACCCTCAAAGTTTGGAAAATTACTTAAAAACTATAGATTCAGGCGAAATAAACACACAGCTTGAATTCCACGTAACGCTAGATGGCGCCAGTGTGGCTTCTCCTTTTCTTCTCACTTATGGGGGGAAATAGTTCCGCGGTTTTCATTTATTCACCCGGGCAATATTTAATAATACTTGTACGGTAATAATAACACTTGTATAATAGAACAGATGTCCCAGCACAGATACAAATAATTACTATCACTCATACTTTATACCCTCTCGTGTTTTTCCACAACTTATGTGTAGGGTATGATAAAAGTTCCTCGACACAGAAATGTCTATTACGCGTAATATATATTGAAATGTTGTCGGTTGTGTCTGCGACAGTATCAGCAATTGTACTCCCATGAGTTCTGTTATTCTGATATCGATATTGGATTGGCTTCAGTTGAGTTCGGTTCAGTTCAGGGAGGAGTTAAGCGATAATACTGCATGGGTGGTACGTGAATGCGAGAGAGCATGCATATAAATAGTAAATAATCATAATATGCTAATGGCCAAGCGCATTAAATGAACGTGTCTCTGACGTCAGCAGTAGGAATAAAGGTTACATTGAATACCAATCAACGAACATACAAAAATGAAACCATAAATAATCGAACTGATAGTAAATTGTCTTTCTTTGTTAAACTCGAGTGCGGAATTCTACAAGCTGCCCCCACAATATATAGTACTGCAGTTTTTCCAGGCCACATCAAAATTCAATTTTGGCACCGCCAATTTTGAGCGCATAAAATTAAATATTTATATGCGCTCACGCTGCCACACTCATTTTCACAAATCAACTCGTAAAACAATCGTAAAATTTTCGGTAGCCTTCAGAATGACTATATATGTAGATAGACGTATCTATAGAAATGTATATTCTGTAGACATGCGAATAGCATGTCCACTGTTTGGGTTACTATTAAACATCCCAACATCATTAGCTCAAAAAGTATTTATAATTTGCATTCGAATGGAATTCAGTTCCAGCAAACATCAACAAACAATTGCATAAATCGAATATTGAATGCTCTTGCTACTACAATATAAGAATAATAATATAATAATAATATATAAGAATAACCGAAATGAACTCTTAAAACGATATGTTTTCAAGATCTGATCATACATCAGTCTTGAAACTGTCGCAATTGTTAAAAACTTGTCAAACAATTCATTTCATAAAAGCATTATATATGAACGTTTTTTGTCAGCTTACTTAAGTGTTTAATTGACCATTCGATAAACAACAAGATCTAGTATATACTTTTTGCTCGAGATAAACAAAAAGATCGAAAAAAAAACATTCGAATGTTTTTGTCCCAAATTTGAGACTTTTTTCCACGCTTCTGTTGAACTCATATTTCTTTTAATTTTATTCTCAGTTTTGTTGTTAGCACATAAATTATTATGTGCTTGCTTTGAAAAAACAAATGTTTTTGTTGTTGCTGGCAACAAATTTATTTTCCCAACGTCCAAAGGAAAATAAAGCAACAAATTTTTAAATTGAAAATTAAACGAATCCAAAACAAGTGGAAAACCAAAAAAAAATTGCGTCGCCTTGCCAGCAAATATAAATAGCGTGATTTCTCTTGGAGCTGATGAACTGTCTGGCCTGGTCGCTACCTTCTCATGCCACCCTCCTCATGCCCCCTCCCCCACTTGCTAACGTTGTGACCACCTTTGGCTTTGGCCTGTGCATCTGGACAGTAGCCTCCCCCGATTTTTTGTATATCGGGATTAGCGGGCAGCGGACGTAGACATAAATAACGCAAAGAAAACAGTGTAACCTGCAAACGACTGAATGTATACCCTGTAGCATTTTTAATTTGTTACAAATTATTTGAGAAATTTCTAGAACTGACGAAATACAATTTAAAAATTTCTCATCGCTTTTATTATGCACATATACAAATTTAAGTATTTCATTTACTTGTCGTTTTTGAAATGTGTTTGACAATCATTTAATTTCTTTTGAAAAAAAAAATGAAATTCATAATTGAAAAACAGAACTCATTCCCATATATCTTATATTACCCAAAAGTTCACTATTTTATTGTTAAAGATAATGAAAATATATAATTATGTTAATTTATCAAAAATAGTTTTTGGTTTTTACCAACAAAATACCTTCTCTACAAATAAATTGTTGTAGCCTGAGCATACCCAATGATCTGTATGGAGATGCAGGGTATCGAAAAATGCGACACAATTTTTATTTTTTTTGCTGCCATCCGCTGCGAGTGCTGGTAATGCGCCGTTATTTTGAAGGTCGTGTGGCCACAGTTGGGCTTATTGACAAAGGGCCAAAAGAACAACGGAAACCCCTTTTTGCATTACGGAATCGCATAAAAAAGGGAAAACAACGTTAACAACATCAGCTTCGACAGCAGAAGCAAAAGCAGCAGTAGCAGCAAAATTGCGAAATGCCAGATAGACATGGACAGGGACAAAAGAGGAGGTGAGGTGAGTCGAGGGAGTGGAAAGTGGGGGTCAAGAATCAACGATTAACTTACCACGCGTCGCGTTTCGTAGCGCGGTGGCGTTGCAGAAGAGACAGCAACATTAAGGGCGCCTCTGGAGCATGCCTCCAGCGTTGACTGTGCTTGTGTGTGCTGTTTTTGTTGTTGTTGTTGTATATGTGTGTGCAGAGGTGTTGTCGTTGTGTGCTGTACTGTGTTTGCCTCATGCAACATTTCAAATGGATCCATTGAGTGCAGTAATCGTGGACTCTGCTGCTCGTCACTCGAAATGTCAGCCGATGGCGGCGGCGAGGGTGGCAATGGATTTTCCATAACATAAACGAAGTCTATTTCGGCTGGCATCGTCGTCGTCGTCGTTGTGGTCGCGTTCGCAGTTGTTGTTCCTGCGTTGCTTAGCTGCATGAGTGTCGTCACGTTGCTGTTGTTGTTGTTGTTGTTGCTATTGTTGTTGCCTCCACTTGTCTGTGGTGTAGTCTGCACAATGCCCGCCAAGTCTAAGCCCATGTCCACATCTAACAACCCCACTGTGGCGTCTGTCGACCCCATTGTACCCATTGTATCAGTCCAGTTGGATTTCTTCATACGTTTATCGAGGCGCGCATTTGCTGTGGTCGTTGGCTCAACTACATCGCTGTCCATGTGCATGTCCATTAGCATTAGATTGAAATCGGTCTGCGTTGTTTGCTCGATTTTGGCATCGGCCACTTCGTATCGGCGTCGCATGTCCTGCATGTGATGGCCACGAATGTGATCGATGAAGACCGAGAACTGCAGACAAATGGCCGGACAAAAGGCGCAATTGAAGCCAAAGCATTGCACGTCTGGTGATGTTGTGATTTCCCCGCACTTATGAAAATATGCATAGTCCTCAAGCTGCCAGTGAAACGATTGTGGCGGCAATAATGCCTCCAGCTCCACGGCGGGTTGTAGTGTCAAAATTGAGTTTGTGATTTCAACGGCCATAGCACTAGAGACAAGCTTTCAAGCGGTCCTTTAAGGAATCGCTCACTTCTCCAACTGCTCAAGTATCTTTATATTACTCGCACTCGCGTATGTCTTTATTTATGTACATATACCGCGTTTATTTATTTATTTATTGTTGTGTTGCGCGCCCACCGACAAACGACAAAACAAAACAAATCGAAATCGAAATCAGCGACAAGTGCGACAAGGAACGATACGGATACCACTCAAAAGAAATGCGTTGCAAACAGCCGGCAAACGAAAACTGTTGTTGTTCTCCCATGTTCTCTTGCTTATAAGAACGCTGAAATCATGCGCCAACACACATACGAGGTGACACCATGCGCAGCAAGCGACTTAACCGCTCTCTGAGAATAGCCAGAGTGAGAGTATGTGACGTAGCAGCAATTTTATTTCAAATGTGTCAAATCTATGTACATATGTATGGATTGTATAATAATACATTTATTATTTTATAACATTATATTCATAGTATTTATAGCTATTTTTTAGTCATGTGCGCAGCCCTGGTTTAATAACCTTCGTCAATAAAGCACCCTGCGCCGCTTATGATCATCGCATGCTACACAAAAAATTAAATATTTGATAAATTACTTATCCTTTGCAAGTTTCACTTTTTGATTTATACTGAATAACATTTACTTTATGATAGAAAATATACACTTGATTTCATTTGTGCGTTATCTATGGTATAGCGCTGCCAACCTGTTGCTTAATTACGCCCGCAAATTTGAATACTTGCATTCAATAATCACTGGTCATAAATCAAAATATGTATCTAAACAATGCCCCCAATGTAGCTAACAACTCAAGTAATTTCTATATTCCTCAGTGCAAAAACTTTAAATTGTAAGAAGCCAATTTTTTAGCGAATTACATTTTTATTCAAAAAATAACGCCAATTCGAGAACATATAAGAAAAAAAATTGTTCATTATTCACATAACATATTTTATATCTCTTTTGACGTTTTCTTTTTTATAATTTTAGCATAGCATTTCTCTGTGTTTGGTTGTCTCCATAAAAATCAGCCAATAAATATTGGGCTAAGGTCTTAATAGTAAAGTAACTTAAAATACTTTGTCCATGGTGAAATTAGATTTGATTAAGCTAAGATTTCGACATCATCAATCTCGCCCTTAATCTCTGCATCCTCCGGCACGCCAACGCCATCTGGCAAGATGCATTCCTCCGGCTGTGACAGCACTTGGTTAACGATGTATAGATTACGATTAGAGGCACCCACATTAGTTGATGCTGCATGTTGTGTACTCGATGGCGTTGCATTGTCGACAGTCCTCTGAGGCATCTGCGATTTGTTTGCTGTCCGTGAATATGTTTTCTGCCTGGAAGATGGCTGGAAAGACACCGTATTGCCAGAAGACACTCTCTTAGACACACGACTAGGTCCACCTCCAGCTCCAGCTGCTGCTGGCGGTGCAGATGGCTGAAATTTTCGAAATAAATCGATTAACAAAATTGCATCATTGAGGTTTGGCTGAAATTCTAGCTTACCTTAATGCTGGCTGCTGTTGGTGGCGTTTGTTTTTGCTGGGTATTCCTGGGAGTAGGAGACGATGAGACTAGCGAATGTCTTGGTTTTTTATATTCATAACCAATTACGTTTCTAGACTGATCGTAAATGGCTCGACTATAATTATCGGCTGGATCATCAGGTTGACTTAGCACCTCAGCTGCAACCGCTGAGCTTGAAGGCTTCTTTCTGCCACTGGTTACATGTGAGGAGGCAGCTGGTGTCGATGCTAGCGTAACAGGGGGCGCAGATTTGGTATTGGCACTGAGACATTATCCACAATTGCATTTAGATGATAGCCATAGTTCTCCAGCAGCTTAGTGCCCACTTCCACGTCAATTGGCTGCAAGGTGCTTTTCCTCACAAAATTTTCAACAACCCGTTGGCGTTCTAACACCGTCATCGATATGACAGACTTAGCTATGTTTTGAAGCATTAGATCAAAGAGTTGGATGCGTGTCTGCAGCTCCACTCGCTGTTTGTCCCCTGGACAAATGGGTGGCATATGCAAAAGATTTGCCGACGGATCGACAGCAGCAGTTGAAGGCGTATTTACAACAGGTGGTGAGCTGGACACATTTGGTGCAACGGCTGCAGCGGTGGGATTCGTTTTCTTCGTCAAGATGGCACTTCGCGGCAGCGAGAGCGAAAGGGGTTTAGTCAAGCGTTCAATGAGACCCGACGCTGGAGATGAAGCTGCAGCTGGTGATGGAGCCGGTTTGGGAGCGCTGCTAGCAATAGGAGCAAGAGCAGGCACGGCAGCGGGTGCAAGAACAGGTACGGGAGGTGCAGAGGGGACAACAGGCGTTGCTGCAACAGCAAGTGGTTCTGATATTTGCACTGATTGCACCACACAGGGCTGTCCCTCCTTGCCCGCCATCTGCTCAAGCTTGGCCCGCACCTTTTGCGGTATATTCTTATCCTGCTTCGAGAAGATCTTTGTTGTGATGACCATGTACTGCGGCAACTCCAGCACGGGCACTTCGGCCTTACGATGCAAACGTGTCGGATCAATGGCCTGCATTGGCCCATTTAAATTTGGGCAACAAAAATCCAATCCCACCTGTCCGTAGGAGCGTTTATAACGTGAAGGATACAAAAATGAAAACATTTTCGTTGTGCCAAATGTGGACACATCATCAGTGGAGCTGCTCGCGGAGGGCACTTCTGCTGCGCTGCCGCTGCTATTCACAACATTGTCGTTGTTGTGCGCCGACATCGTTGTTGGGATGGAAGAGCTGCTCACTGGCGTCACTGGATCACTGGCTGTACGTGGTATGGGCGCGACCACTTGCAGGGGAGCTTCTAGACGATCGGCTGGCAGTAAGCGTATTACTTCTTGCTGCAGCTGCTCCTCCACTGTTTCTTCCTCTGTCTTGACTTCCACCAGAGGCAAAGGCAAAACATTTGTAGACAAATTTGGCTGGCGATGCAATGGTGGTAAAGAAGGCGGCAATGTTGGTAAAGAAGAGGCTGCAGACAACGATTGGGGCAATACTGGAGGCGCTGCTATCATCGCCTGTGTTGCCTCGACTGGAACAATTGCTGGTGTGGCAATCGCTTGTGAAGGTGTCTCCATTTGTTGCAGCTGTTTTTCAATTGTTGCTTGCTGTTGCTTCATCCAGTTGTTAACCACTCGACGATTGAGACGCACTCGTAAACGGCGTGCTTTTCGAAGCGCTGGCAGTTTGACAACAGGCTTCGCTCGAAGGGGAAGAGGCTGAAGAGCAGAAGGCTGCACCACATTCTGGCTGACAGACGATGCAGCTGTAATGCGCACAGGGAAGGCAATTGATGTCGTCGATGGTTTCTCCGGTTGCTGCTTGGCACGCTTAACTATTGGAGACTCTGCTCCAGATACAGCTGGAAGCTTTCGCTTGCGCCCTTGGGGCTTTTCATGCTGCTGCTGCTGTTGCTGCTTTTGCTTTTTTGGTGGCTGTGTCTGCTCCACTAGATGTAGCCGATTAGTTTGCAGCTCCTTCTGTGTCTTCTCCTGCTGTAGCTGTTGCAGCCGCTGCTGGTGCTTCAATGCTTGCTGAGTCACATCAGTGGTCAGTTTCTGACCCTTCTTTGGCTGTCGTTGCGGTTCGCTACTTGATGCCTGCGAGATTGTGGCCGCTTTGGGAGCACGAGAAGTGCGCTTGGTGCGATCGCCAGATGATTCTCGGGAGGTTGAGGTGACGACACGATCAACAGATGATTCAGCTAAAGAACGAGCCACACTTAAGTCGCGCTTTTGGGGCTGTTTTTAGGCATACGTTTCGCTGGTCCTTTAGCTGGTTCAACTGTAGCTGGGGATAAAGCTGAAGGTGAAGATGTTGATCTTGCTGTTTCTTTTTCTAGCTGCTGTCGTACTTCTTCCAAATCCTTAGTCTTGGCTTTGCCAACCGATTTTTTTGATTCCTTTTGCAGTGGGCGCTTCTTTTCTTGTTTTGCAATCGTCAAAGCTGCTGCAGCTGCTGCCATATTTGCTTGACTACTAGTGGAGGGTTCAGTAGGCAGTGGATCCGCATCAAATATTTTGTTAAGCATTGATTTTCGTTGCTGCTTTTCAGCCTTCTTCTTTGTTTCAATTTGCGGCAAAGACTTTTTGCCAAGCAATGGCAATGTTGCGTTCTTTTCCTCCAGCGGCACAACTGTCTTCACAGGCTGAGTACTTCGCTTATCTGCCTCCGATTTGCGTTGCTTATTTGCCGGCAAGGATTTGCCATCACCCTTACTTACTGTTGACGATTGCATCGCCTTTGACAATATCTTCTTGACAGTCTCCGCCTGTGTCAGTTTCTTTTTGGGTTGTGTAATGGCGTCTGACACCACAGATACAGATATGTTGATTCCACTGGAGTTTGCTGCAGGAGATGTTGATGCAACGCGTTTGAAAGGCTCATTGAATGTGCCAACAGTAGTCTTGGTAATAACTACAGAGCTGCTTAACGTGGGTGTCTCATCGCCACCCAGCAACGATGATAATGTGGATTTCGAAGGCGACGTGAACGCTTCCGGTTTCTTGCTCAGCACAGGAGACACTTTCTTTGGCGAAACAAATGATGAGCCTTTTACTTGATGCAAAGCAGTTGCCGGAGATGACTTTGGTTTGTCTCTCGCTTTAATTTCCACCTTGCGACGTTTCGCTGCAGGGGGCGAGCTCTGCTCATAAGCATGTAACGGTCGTCGCATAACTATAGATTTCAAAAATAACTAAATATTCCACATCATGTTTACTTCATTGATTAACTAACCTGATTTTCCAGTAGATGCTTCGTTATGTGATGTAGTGGGCGGTGTCATTATTGTCTTCGCTTGCATCAATTGCTTCATCTTTGAACCACCTACTAAAGAAAAAAAGTTATTATTAGAGAACTTTTGGAATTGCTTCATGGAGAGATAATATTATATGATAGTAATAGCTATTAACCATCTGACTGGGAGACATCCGTTTGCGTGGAGCTCACACCATCATCGTTGTGGTCATGGACACCTGTTGTTTCCGTTACATTTGATTGATCAATTTGATCAGCTTCTGATTCCTTCATTTCAAGTTGATCTAATTCGGTTGTTTCCATCTCGGACTGAAGTGCATCTTGAACATTTATTTCGAGTTTTTTCTCATCAGTGGCGTCTTCAGATTGAGCTGTAATCACAACCTCATTGTTGACAAGCTGTTGATCTATTAATTGCGTTTGAGTTGTCTGCACATCCAACTCTATAGATTCGATGTCAACCAACTCGTCCTGTAATAGATTGTTCAACAAATTTTGCTCCAGCTGAGTTGCAATAAGAGCTTCTTTAGTTTCTGCATCCAATTTATCAGCTTTTGATGTGCCCCCAATAACGACCTGTGAATTGTCAGTTATATTAGCCATGTTGTCCTCGTTTTGCTCTACGTTGAACATAAATTTTGATTTTTTCATCAAGACTCGCAGCTTGCGCCCCGAATTTGTTGAGGAGCTGGTGCTTGGCGTGCTGGCAACCGATGAGCCAAAATTAACTGGGGTAGCACTACCACCGAGAAGCTGTGCTGCAGTTGCAGTCTCTACCGGCGTCTTGCTTTCCTTGACAGCTGCTCGTCGATTCTTGGGCCCTATTCGTGGCTTTGTTTTTGATTTCGCAATTTGAGATTCAACCAACGGAGTTGTTGTTTCCTTCGATGAGTTATTTTTACGATCTTTGGCTTTCGTAGCTGCACGACTAGCTGACGCTTTGTGACCCTGCACTTTTTTTATCCTGCTCCTTACCCGTATTTGTTGTGGTTTCCTTTTCTCTTGATTTAAACCGTTGCGCTGCTGCTGGTGTACCTGCTCTGGATCGCGTCGTTCTACCTTCAGACTCTTGAATGTCAATAATTTCTTTGGGCTTCAATTGTTTCATCATCGAGTCACCGGCGGTAGCAACTTGTGGGCCCTGCAATTTTTTTTACTTGTTCCTCTGTTTCCCTGAGCTGATTTTGCTCTTCGGTTAACATGTTACTTTCTGCGATATCTTCAACGACAATTTTAAAATCTTTTAAAATATTTGCAGCTTCCAGGTTTTCCGCATCATTTTGAGACACATTATCGCTAGATAACAGAACGTCAGGTTTTTTTGGTTGCCTCTTGGTAATCAACGTTTTTCGTTTATTTTTGCCAGATGTCAAATTGCTTGCAACATTTTCTTGAAAACCAATCGATTCTAGATTTTCACTGGGAGTTTTACCTGTTGTCTGTTCTTGAGATGTTGAGGGAAGATCTAAAGGAATTGGCTTACCGCTAACATCCAAATTGGATTCTGAGATTTCACTTTTTGTTTCCTTCGATGTTGACTTGGCACTTTTCGATTTCCGTTTCGTTTGAAGGGTTTTCTTTTCTATAGCAGAATTCTCATTACTGCTATTTGGTTCAAGAGATTCTATATTAGTTTGGCTATTGTTTAATGGCTGTCCTTCAGTTGCGGATGTTGTTCGAGGTACTATTTTAGTATCCTCGTTATTGAAATCCAATGTGGAATCATTTAATTGCTTTTCTTCCGGCATTTCTACTTTCCGCTTTCGACCGCGTCCTTTCGTATTTTGAGATAAATTATCCTTCTGTTTATCAGTTGTGTTCGACACTGATTTTAAACTTGTTTCAGACTTCTTTTGTTTGGAGTTGCTTCGCTTGTGTCCCGTTGCGCTATCCCCAGAATCAACTTTGGTATCTTTGTTTTCTGCATCAACTTTATGATCTTTGCTTTCAGTCAACATAGGACTTTCGCCAGCGGACGCATCGATTTCGCATTTGGTAGTGCGTTTGCCACTGCGACTCCTGCGACCTGTTATGCTTTTGGAGCCATCTGAGCTTTCCTTTTCGCACGTAATAATCGCCTTGGAGGCAGTTTCAATATCTTGTGTTGGCAAATTCTCAGCGCAAAGTTCTGCTGCACCCAGATCTTCTGGAAGATTGGAAGCTTCAGTTAAATTTCCTTCTATATCTTGTGGTGTTATCAGCTCATTAAAATCGTCCGCAACTTCCTGTTCGGATCTAATAATAACTTCCTCTACAATCTGATCTAACGATTCTCCTTCGCAAATTTTCGCCATTTCTTTAACTAATTCATCTGCCTCATGCATTTCGTTCAGCTTAATCTCCTCATGCGATTTTTTCATATTTTCTGCCGTTAGCTCAATGCTAGCACCCACATCAACTTGCTGCTCAGTTTCTTCAATAATTTTCGATGATTCTTCATTAATCGTATCCTTTGAAGTAATTTCTGGTACCTCTGCCATTTTAATCTCCTCATGAATTGACGTGACAGTTTCAATTGGTTCTTGTACGTCACCTATTTCCTTATCGCATTCCTTAACACTATTAATTGTTGCCATTTCTAAAATATTGACAACTTCCTTCATTGTAGTTTCGGTTTCCTGTAAATTCTCCAAATTTTCCTTTGCGATGGCACCAATTTCTGATTTGCTATTGTCATTGGTATCTCTTAAATCTGTTTGCATTTCAAATCCTCTAATTAAATTCTCCATCACTGTAATGCTTTCAATTGCTGCTGTTAGGTTTTCTTCTGTTTTTTGAGTTTTTAAACTATTTTGATTTTTATCTGATCCAATAGAATTACAAATCTTTTCCTTGTCAGTTGTATCCACTTGTAATATTTCAATTTCTTGGGTTGCTTTTCCCAAATTGCTATTTTCATTTGTTACATCGATTTTATTTTCAGCATCCTTATGTTCCGGAAGTTCAGGAGAGACTGGAAGTTTTGATAGGCTCTTATATATTCTTTTCTTTTTACGTGGCCTGCCTGGTTTCCTTTTTAGTGGAATTAACTCCAGTCCCGCTTTCGGCGGTTGTAATTTTTCCTCCGTAACTGTCATCAATACGGGCTCCAATACTGTCGTTAATACTGGTTCCATTACTTTTGCTGGTACTGGCTCCGTAACCGTTTTCAGTATTGGCTCTATAACTGTCGTTGGTTCTGGTTCTGTAACTGGATCCGATTCTGTCATCAGTACTGGCTCCGGAGCTGACTCCAGCACTGACACTGGTTCTACGACATGTGTGTTCTTATTTTTGCAGCCCTCGCTTATGTCGAGATCATTTTTGTCTGATTGTTTCTTTGGCGTCAGCGAACTAACTGACTTTTGCTCCTCCGTGGTGTCAGTTCGCTTCTTGGGTGGTCTTCCTCGCTTGCCTTTAGGAAACGGTCCCTCGCTTATAGCGCGTCGCAGGTTGCTTCTACCTGTGACTGCCTTATCTAAGGCTTCGTTCGAATAAGTGAGCTTGCGCACATGACTCGTTGATGGGCTCGTTGCTTGACAGATCGATTTGCTACGCGGCTTAGACCCGGAACGTTTCTCGAACTCAATGGAACGCTCAGCATCAATGCTGCTGATCTGTTCGGCCAAATTAAGACTGAGGCGCTCCAATGTTTCATAGGTAAGATTATTGTCCACATAATCGGCTGGTGGCATATTGTGCGAGTCGTCGCCGCCGCCGCCTTCGTCGTCGAAGAGACGGCGTGGGTTTGTGGTTGTGCTGCTCGCGGCTACTTCAAGCTGTTGCTCTCCTGCGAATGATTAAAGCGGAATATAATTAATAAGTGTGCCAGAGATAAATTGTATAAACGGCATTTGGTTAAACTTACCCCCGGCCATCGATTGGCCGATGTTTCCTGTGGAGGAGTCATTAACCTGTTGTGAGTCTGATTGATTTTGTTCATTGGCATACGATTTTTTTGTGGGAGAACGCGAGTGTTTGTGTCTTGAAGGCGGCGTCTCAGCGTCACTTAGATTATCTAAATACACTTTCAGACGCTCATTTTTGCCAATTGGCGTTAGTGGCTGCTGGTCACGCTCATGGTGTTGACGCGACTCCGGCGTTTGCTGGCTCTCGTCGTCGGAAACAACAGGTGTCACAGTTTCTACACGGTTTGTGTGACGCACATTATAAATATATCAGAGGGTTGGCAGTATCAACTAATCGTTAAACACTAACTTACCCGCCATAGATGGTGTTGCGCTCGTGTCCGTTGATATGTCAATAATTTGTTTCGAGTCATCTTCCTCATCGGAATCGTCATAACCGTAAAAATCCGATTCATATACATATGAAGAATCGCTATCCGAGTCGCAGGGTAAGTCTTGCAGATCTACAAATATATATACAATACTATTCAAATTAATAGAACTTTAATAGAAGAATCCTAACGTACGCAGTGGATCCTCTTTGGGTTCATGTTTGAATGGCTTCAAGTCAGGTTTCTGTGCTTCAATTATGGTTACAGGTTTCTTGGTTTTATTGTCCCGCAGCTGATGGTTCGACGAGCTGCTGCTGCTATTGCCATTAATGTTTGAGCCAGCAGCTCTTGCATTAAAAGGTGGCGAGGAGGCACTATGACTTTGCCCATATGTTTTCAGCACTTTATCAGGACTTTTCGATTTGACGGCACTTGTGACTTTGTGCAGACTTTGTGATTTTCTTGAACTACTGCTGCTTGCCTTCGACAACAGCAGTTTGTGATTGGAACCCATCAACACCTCACCTAAGATTGGAGAATCAATTGTATTGAAAGAGATGTTAATGAACTTGTTCTTTGCCTCACATACCCAAATCATCTAGAGAGTCAAATGATTCCAATCGACCGCGTCTTTTGCTCCCATGGGTTTTGTGGGTTTGTCGATTAAACAATGCATCCAGAGCATCGTTGGAACCGCTTGACGATGAACTTGAATTATGTCGAGATCTTCCCTTGACATTTGTACTACCTATTTAGAAATAATTGGGATTAGTAATTAAATTTTAGAAATGCGAAAAATGTACATACTTTCATTAAGTAGCTCGTCCTCCATAAACTTTTCATCGAAAAGTTTTTGAAATATATCCGGATCGATGGAGGACGAATTACTCGTGTCCGATGAGATGCGTCTGTCTTGCAAACGCGACAGCGACGCTGATGAGCCCGCTTGGTTGTTTAATGACGCCGTCGTTGTCGTTGGCGTATCCATGTTTGTGTTGATGCCTGCACCATAACAATGGAATTAGTAATTGCACACAGCTCACAAATGCAAATAACATACCAGGCAACACCAAGTCTTTGTACTCATCGAGATATTCTATTTCTATATTCTCCATATCATTTAATTCATTAATATTGTGGTTAAGATTGTTTTTTTTTTTTTGCAATGACTTTAGTTCTTATAATAGGCTGGCGTCGTTGTCAGGATTAAATATCACGTTTAGCACCATAACAACGGTGCAACTAATTACGCATATGATGCACGTAAAACTGATGTAAAGTTTACATTGGTAGCGTCTATATTACTCCTAATATACACCATACAATTGTAAATTAAATAAAAAGTCCGCAAAAGCCGCAATACGACAACTATAATTGATACAAAATACAATGTGGCCGCAACTGAGATTGCCAAATATGCTAATGAATAATCGGGAAAAATACTAAACACAATTCCAATTAAAATATTTTTAAAATCTGGTATACATGGAATATATGCAAAGGAAGAAGATTACTTGTCTGCTGATTAATAGTTATTAAATTGAATAAATGTTACCCAATATGTATAACTTATTTATTTAATTTATATACAATTGATGATGACATATCAGCTTATAGCCTCTTTCCACCGCTCGGTTTTCTTTGGTTTTCTTTGGTTTTTTCACGTTCAGGCCGAATGTTACGTTCGCCCCATGTAAAAACCCATAAGAAAAAAAAGTCGGTTTTTCTACGTTCGCGAGCTACGTAGAAATAGCGAACGCACTTTTTGGGTAATTATGCGATATTTTGATCGATATGACAACGAAAAAGAGGTCACCACTAAACAAACAGCTGACATTTAAGTGCGCCAAGGTATGAAAATAGAAAAATAAAAATTTGATTTAGCTTTTTAAAGCATATTTTTTAAATTTTAGATGAGCCAAAAAACTCGAAAGCCGTCAATATTGTGGAGTGGCATCCACGAGGCTATGTTTTTCGAGTTATGGGAGGAGAAATGTAGTTTTTTTGGCCAATCCACGAAGGCGCTCCACAAGGATGCCAAACTCCTCGTTATTAATTTAAAAATTATCTTTAAAAAAAAATTCGCTATTTCCAGGAATATCGCGATCGCAAAAACACCCATACCGTTGCTAAAAGTAAATGTATTTATGTAAATATTACATTGCTGCAAGCAATTCTTTTCTTTACTATTGGCAATCACCTATTCTTCCTTCACTTCGTTAAAATCCTCATAAAAATCCTGCAATTAAAGAAAATTTTCCATTTTAAAATGCGCGTGCTGTTTTTTGAATTGTTCGCCAACTCGTGTTTACATTTGAATAGCTGATATTTCAGAGCGGCCATATTGAAAAATTTACCGTTGCCCATATTTCTCGGTTCGTGCAGATGGAAACCCCGAAACGGGACTTTAAAAAACGTAGAAAAACTGAGTGAGGTGGAAAGAGGCTATTAAACTTCTGATATACGTGCAACATTTTACAAAAATATTGTGAGATGAAAACAATATATTAGCAATCACAGAAATAATCAATAATAGTAAATAGTTTTTATTAACATCATAGAATAACATTTTTGGAGATTTATCAATGAAATTTAAAATTTAAGAAAATAATGAAGTTATAAAATTTAAATAAATTATCGTCCGATAATTTTACGATAGATGTTATCGAATGTACGCTGTCAAAGTGTTTAGCCAGTGTGAACAAAAATTGTATATTCACGAAATATCTAAGAAATACTAAAAGTATTTTCTTCTCAGTATTAAGCGCGGCTTTAACTTGTTATACTTTATACACAATTATTGTTATAATTATCGAAAATCTTCGCAGGTTGATAATAAAACTAATATTTGTTAAAATATTTTTATATATTATCAGAATATACAGCTATTCGAAAAGTTGCGCCTTTTATTGTTTTGTGAAGTAAGTAATAAAGTGTAACCAGACTGTTAATTGCGGAACTGCCATTTTTTGGTATATCATATTTGACACAAAATAGTGTGTAACACGAATGCCCGGTGACGTGGAACACGAACCCGACACGAAGAGAGAAGTGTCAAATTGATTTCAGCGCATTCAACACTTTCCAGGTCAGCACACAGAACTCACGAGCTTAGTGCATATTTTACTTTTAATTCACATTAAACATATAAATTAAAATGGTAAGTTACAACCTTTTATCTACAATTGAACAACTTCAATTAAGTTCTGCTAAATGATTTTAGCCTGCTCCTGCAAGTTCCACATCCGTTGGCAGCGGTTCACGCTCGCCCAGCAAACTGTCGGCGCCACGTAGCTCAGCCGCTGGCGGCGGCGGCGGCAGCACTTTGAAGCAACGCAAGACAACAACAACAACGGCGGCAAGGAGTCGTGCTCCCGGCGGCGCAGGCACTGGTGGCATGTGGCGTTTCTACACAGATGATTCCCCCGGCATTAAAGTGTAAGTTGTCAGGCTAACTAACGATTAATTACCGTGGCTAATTTCCTCCTCCCCTTCTTCTGTAGTGGACCAGTTCCTGTTTTGGTCATGTCGCTGCTGTTCATCGCCTCAGTCTTCATGCTGCACATTTGGGGCAAATACAACCGTTCTTAGACACTTTCATCGTAGCAAATACAAAATACTTTCACCTCAACGAACGCAACGCGAACCACAAATTGTCGACGTCATCAGATTTCATATCACAACAGTGGCCCAAACAACAACAACAACATTGATACTGTTGTATCTGCATTCCGTTTGTTGAGGCATTTGGTGTTTTCCACTTGAAATTAATAATAATTGTCTAAGCTTAAGTTACCCCTCGTTAAACTGATAAACTAAAAAATTTTATACATAATTTTTCGGTCGAAATTTGCAATTTACTTCAAATTGCTGCAAAACAATTTTTTTTTGATTTTGTGGCATAGACATTAAAAATGCATTCCACAATTTATGGTGGACATGCTTCATGCTGATGTGTGTTAAGAACAAATGATTTTTTCGTATTAAAACAGTGTGTTTAAAAACCTAAACAGAACAGGGTTATGTGTACTTTTAATGCTTTCGCAGTGCTATCGTTGTTTGGCCCATAAACTGGGATTCCTTAAAATAGCGTTCACGCTGTTTACAATTGCGTTCAGTGTGCTGTTTTTGGCCACAAATCAGGCAACCGTGGGTATGTTTCTTCCGCTTGTGCCGCAACTGCAACCAAGTTAGACAATTGCTTTCAACATGACCCCGATGGCCACACAGCCAACAGAGCTGCTTCGATTGATACAACTTGCAGTTGTGACCCTCGACTTGGCTGCAACGACGACAGCTTGGACAGTGTACATAATTGGGTTTCACACACATATCACAGATAGTGCAGTGTCTGTAGGTTTGGCCATTCTGCGCACAACAATTGCCACAGCGATTACAGTGTACATTCTCCACTCCCGTAAATCGTTGGCAGCTCTTGCAGTACTTGTAACCTTCATCGATACGCAGTCGAAGCAGTTGCAGTGGCACATTAGTGAAGACGCGCACTGGGGAGCCGTGGCAACGTCGGGAGGCTCCTACATTGGTGTAGCGAGTGTGGTTGGTGTAGTTGAGCTTGTAGTCGCAGACTTGAAGTTCTGGCATATCCTGCTTTATATAATTGGCCATGTAGTAGGGATAGACCCAAAAGATGGCCAATGGTGTCACTGGCAGGCCATTGATTTTGTTATGCAGCCGCATCAGGGAGCGCAGAGTGTGAGCAATGAGCTCGGTGCGGCAGCCAAATGGAGGATCAGTTACAATTAAGACACGCTCATTTCTGCAAATATTCAGTAAAGTTAGCATAAATTGGAAAACTAAAGGATATGACTCACTGGTCACATTTAAGAAAGTTCTCGAAGGGTTGACGAGCGTAGAAAAAATGATTATTGCACATGTTATAGAGGCAGAACTCGTTTGGGCTCAGATAGCTACCGAAGCGATCATCGAAGTCGAGCAGAAAACTTGCAATATTCTTGTTGCGCCGCAAATGAAAGTGGAGTCGTGGTGCGCCCATGCAAATAACTTTACTAAAGGGTACATTTATAAGAAACTATGAAGTTAAGTGACACTTTTAGTTAAAACTTACCTGATTTCTAATGCTTGGCACTGATCTGCAAAGAAACGCAAAGCGTTATCATCAAAGAAATATTGAGCGTGCACATCATCTTGTGACAGCGCTTTCAGGTGACTGGTGGGATCTGAATCATGTGCACAATTCGTCTTAGGATAAGCTAGGACTTTAGAGCAACGCGGCAATTGATTGCCATTCCAATCCAAACGATTCATGCGAAAATCACAAAGTTTTGGATTACGATGCGCAGAACAAGCGAAGAAACCATCTGCGGGTGTTTGACTTTCGCGATAGAAGAGTACTGTGGGACCATGGGAGCAGCTGGGATGTTGTTCAGCTGAAGACGCGTCATCTTCCTCTGCTTCCACAAGGAGTTTTTCTTTGATGTTTTCATTCATTTGCTTTTTGTTTTGGTTTTCTAACTGACCAGCAGACCCCACATTTGTACGTAAAGAGCGTTACCATCTGGCTAAAAAAATTACGTTTGTTGTGCGTTGCCATCTGGCAACAAGAAATGTTATTAAATATATTTAGAAATCCGTACTACGGTCACATTTATTGCAAGTTGCAACTCAGACTGAAGAAGGCGGCAGCACATTTTCCTTTTTTGATTTTTACAAAAACTTCCTATTATATAACAAGATGAACAGCCTGAAGACCGCAACCCTTCGATTTGCCAGCCTAGCCAGCTCTGCAACTGGTGCTTTGGGCAAACGTGATTTCACCCGCAGCCTGTGGCACATGACCAAAAAGCCGGCGACGGTTGGTGGAACAGGAGGCGGCGACCACGTTACTGTGCTGAACGTGCACAAGCCAAGCATCAATTGCACCTGTGGTTGCAATGTGCATACAAAGGGTAAGCCATTAATTTACATAAAAAGTTGTTCCCTAAATAAGCACAGCTGAATGGGGCATGTTGTTCCACCATTACATAACCTCAAAAACGTGCTGCTGATGAAATCACAGAACATGAATTAGAAATTTGCTAATAATCGCTTTTCTTATGATTAGGTGAACGTGAATTGGTGGAATTCCTCACTGAGGAGATCATCGCTGAGCGTAAAGTGCAAAAGGGCAAAACTGTGCCCACCACTTTGGAAGGTTTCAGCGTCAAATTGAGTGGAGCCGATGTCGAGTTGACCAAGCAAACGGATAAGGAGAAGGTAGTGGTCAGCTTCAATGTAAACCACACTGTGGACAGCGAGGAGGAGCCCGAGATCAATCCCAATGCCGACAAGCCCGATTTGGGTGAAATGCGCAGCAAGCCGCAATTCGAAGTTGACATTATTCGTGGCAGCTCGACGTTGTCATTTACTTGCTCCTATTTGCAAGGCGAGGCACAGGAAGGTGAATACAATGATGTCTTCTCCATCGAGGAGTTGTCTATCTTTGAGGGCGAGTGGAACGACAAAGTTTACGCAGTTGCTGGTGATGTGCTCGATGGTTATCTGTACGATCTGTTAATGAATCTGCTGGAGGAGAAGGGCATAAGCAATGAGTTTGCTGAAAAACTGTCGGATTTGGCCACCGCTCACGAGCACACATCGTACATTGGACTGCTGGAAAAACTCTCCAAGTTCACTGCTGGCGGAAAATAAAACGCTTGCCATCCGCATTTAATCTTAAGAGAAGAGTTTTGTAGATGTTTAAGACAACCCGCAAATTCGTTGGCATTTTGACTGGAAACGTTTTTCATCGTTGGTGTTTTTAGTCCTTTTGCTCTCGGACTCCACTTTGCATACATACATATGTAGTTAATAAGTCCAAATGTGGAAACAGATATGTTTATGTTTAAAAGAGTGAAAATACAACAGATTTTGTTCAAATAACTTGTATTTAAATACTTGTATAAACTTGTATTCCACTAATTATAATTGTTTTTTCATTGTTCACCAGCGTGTGGCTCCAAAATTGGGTGTCGGTGCTCGGTTGGGTGGCAATGTTTGCGGACGCGTGTGTTCACCCAGTTTGGGATGAGGTCCAAAAGGTTCACCTGTGGCAAGTTCCAAATAAGCTGCAGAGGCAACCAGCAGGCACATCAAAAGCGAGAAAAGAAACTGCATGTTGATAATTGAAGCTTTACTTTTTCTATGCTTTGTTGCAGATTGCTTTAGCCGCTTTTATATTATAGAAGCAAAGTCCCAGGCGGGGAAGCACCTGACCTCAAGGCTAGTGCAGCGATAAGATTCTTTGTAAATCACTTCAAAAACCTCTCCGAAGCAAACACTTTTATTTGAAGTATTTTTTTTTTATTATTGTCGTCTATTAATCAAAAACATTTACTACAATATATTTATATACAAAACTTTGACCGTAACAATGTTTCAACTTAACAATAAATTTCTATTTCTATTACACATTTTGTGGCAACTCATCCTGACCTTTGGTTCTACATATTTTTTTAGATTGTAGCAGAGTCGTTTCGTTGCTTGTGCCGACGACGCTGCTGCTGTTGATGATGGAATGAATCCTCGTTCCCAACCTGCTGCTGCTCAACGCTAATACAAATCTGAGGCTCGCTTGTTGTGATCGATGCAGTAATACTTGGCTATAAACTGAACGATGGCGGTCAACTTTTGCTCGGCTTGCTGCCGCTTCCACTTCCATTATTATTGTTGTCGTACTCAGTTGTCGTGGTGTAATCCGTTTCGACTTCGCGCAATTCGATTTTCTGCTCACGTATTGCACGCTGTGGATGGTTGATAAATGCGTCATGTGGTCGGTAATGATTGGCAAAGAACCCCTTCGTTGCCTCTTCCACTCACCTTTACGCACTCCTGATAGACCTTGAAAATGGGCGCACACGCGGAGTCGTCTGTTTGTCCTTTTAGAAAGCGTTCGGAGAACCAGTTGTTGAAACATGCATCGTATTGTTTCTTTAGCTCGTTGCAGTCGTCGCCAATGCTATTCATTGTGTGTATTTTCGTAATTTTAATTAATAATTTGCCCCAACTTTGTTATTCAATAAGCTAACAGAAAATGTGCGCTGGCCGCAGATAGGCTGCCGATAGCACATCGATATATGAAACATCGAAAAGCGATAATTGACAAGAGTGCGCACTTTGCTTCGTTTATCGCTAGTATGCTGATTGCTGAAAATTAATCGAAAATTAAAAATGTCAATATTCCAATCTTATTAATTTAGTCAAAAAGATGCTTATTGTTTTCTTTGTTTTTGTTGTAGTTTCTTTTACAGTTTATTTTAATCATAGACTTTCGCACTTTAAGATTTAAGTTCATACAAAATGCATTTATCAATATTTTTTTCTTTTAAGCATAATGAGCGTTAAAACAAATTCACAGTACAGCGAGTAATTGAAAATCGGTGCTGGAAGAGAATGCAGACCTCCGATTCAGCTTCAAATATGACACTGAATCGGAGGCCTGGTCACAGTTATTGTTATCAGTAGTTGTTATTTTCTTCTTCCTTCTCAATTGCCATCTCAATTCCTGAGCCATTGCTATGGATTTGTTTGTGGGCTGCGGATGTTAGTGTGATTGATCGACGTGTTGCGTCTACTCCTCCTCGATGGTCTGTTGTTGCTGCTGTTGCTGCTGCTGTTGTTTGTGGTGTCCACCACGCGGACGACGACGCTGGCCACCCCAGTTGCCACCCTGGTTGTTCTGGTTGCGATTGTAGCCACGATCGCGATTACCCATATTGCCGCGCTGGAAGAAGTTGCCCTGCTTCATGTCGAACACCTTCTCGTTGACATCCACCAGATTGGTCACCTTGTCGACGAATTGCATAGCCAAAGCCTGTAGACGCGATGGCTCTGAACGATGCATGACAACCGTTTCGCTGGGATCATCCAAGCTGGCCATAAGCTCCTCATTAATGATCATTTTGCTGATGATCGAGTGCACCTTGGGCAATGGTAGATCGTACATTTGGGCTAATGAAGGTATGCTGATCGAAGTGTACACGTTGGAGTACGTAAACAGATATGTACGCAACGATTCCTCCTTGATGAACTTGACCAGCATCTCACGCACACGTTCTGATTCATAGAACAGATCCCATACCTTGGTGTTCATCTTCTTGTTCACAATAAAGTTGGCACAAGCCTGCCAATTTCCACAACGCATTGCCTTGGCAGCGGCGACGACATGTTCACGCATAGACTCTGGTGGTCCCACCAGAGATTGACGCTCTGAAGAACGCAACTGCTGGTAGAACGTTTTGCTGATCATGCGACGGCGGGCATCGAACTCGTGGGCAGCAATGTAGGGGATTTCGAGCAGCATCGCCGACACCAGATAGACGCATTCGAGCAGTTCGAGATTGATGTGCATATGGAATGGCATTTGACGTTGCTTCTCAATCTTCTCCTGCTCCGCAGAACGTTCGTGCTGACGCTGCGGCAAAAGACCCTGGGCGAGCAATTCTTTGGGCTTGCCGGTGACCATTAGATCGACGAGACAATGATGGGCATCCTTGACGTTCTCCTGTCGAAAGGCGCACAGTCCCAAATTGGCCATCATGCGATTGTAGAGAATGCGTGTTGATGGATCCGCTGCATCAATGTTATCCTGCAGATGCGACATCAGCACCAGATCACGTGCCTGGAACCAATTGTCGTGCATTGCATGGTGATAGATGTGCGCCAATATGGCACGCGTACGTATGCGATCCGTGTCGTCCTTGGCATAAATGAACTTGCACAGCTTGTCCATCACCTCCACCGAGGAGGGAGCAGAACCAGCAGCTGGTTGCTCGCCACGCTTGCGCTTCAGCACCTCGGGATCAAACTTATAGTATAGATGTTCGATCTTCCGCAGATAGATGCGACAACGCTCGTTGTTGCTACCGGAGCGTTCAAAGTATTGAACGACAAGCTCAATGGTCTTCACCACATTGATTTCGTCCTTAAGACGCGATACGTAATCGTTGGAATGCGGATCGCACTCCTTCAGCAGCTTGGTGAACTCATCGTCCAATCGCTCAACGGCAGCCAAAGGACAACCGCGAATGAAATAGGGTGCAGCGCTGTATTCCTCGTGCTCCTCAGCAACGCTTTCGTTCATGTTGATATCAGGATTGGCGAGCAGCAATTTCAGCATGCTTTGCATCACCTCCAGCAACAGTGCCCAATGCTCCAGCTTCATGGGTTCCGAAATCTTTTGATTGTAATCGAAGATGGCCGAAATTATGTTAAAGTGAATCTTGACACTAATTGGTGTACCCAGTTCATGCTGCTCGGAGATGTCGCGCAGCTCGAACAACAGATCAATTTGCAGGCGACGATCAGTACGTTTCTTGCCACGGGCAGACATAATCTCGACGAGTTTTGCCAGCACCAGAGGAATGTCGATTTCGGCATCCTTTTCAAACATTTTTGGCTTCTCGACAACATTGCCCTTGACAACGGTCTCCCATTCGCCATCCTCATCATCTTCGGCACGTTTACGCACCTTGTGCTTCTGCTCCTTGCGCTTGTCCTTGCGTTTATCATCGTCCTTATCCTCCTTTTCGGTGGTGCGCTTCAAGAAACGCTCACGCATGTTCTGGTATTGATTCTCATCCTCGGACGACTCCGTCTCCGATTCGGTGTCCGAGTCCCAGTCAATTGAATCATCCGAATCATCATCGTCATCGGCAATCGCCTTCGACGGCGCCGTCTTGGCAGCCTTGGGCTGATCGGGCAGCTTACCGGTGCCAACAACACCGGCATCGCTGTCGGCGCCATCGCGATCCCCATCACTGTCGTGTGCGTCACCGTCGCCCTCCTCGACATCGCTTTCCTGATCGGGTGCTTCACGGAAACGGGCCAAATCATCCTCGAAATCCTTGATATACTTGCGCACCTTTTGACGCAATGTGCCCAGCGATTTCGAGTTATTCTTCGAGAGATTTTTGCGACCCTCGCGATCCTCCCACACTTCGTTGATGAAATCCTCTAGCTCGGCAAGACAGCGAATGTAGAAGCGCGGCGTAATACCGTTCTCCTCCTTCGAGATGACCGGCAACGCCTTTGTGTAGGCGCGCGTCAAGTCCTCGAAGCTGCTTAGCGTATTCGGTATATCCTTGATCTTCTTGTGGTTGCGTATCGTCTTAATGATGCCTGTTAGGTTCTCATATCGCTTCTCCTTGGTGGAGCGCACCACACGTTTTACCTCCTCTTCATCGTCACTGAATTGCTGTGCCACAAAAGAGAATTGCAGTTAATTATTGGATCTGAGCAATATTAGTAAGGAAAATGTTTGCACTCACAAAGTTGGCGGCTTTGTTGTAGTTCTGCAACTGAACCTCCTCCTCGCTGGACTCGGATTCCGAGTCAGAACCGTTGGCAAAGAAACGTGACATGTTGTTTACTTCTGCTTATGCCGTTTTCTATTAAAATGAGAATATATTAAAACCTAAACAAATTATTAACTGATTTCATTAGTTTCAGGGGCTGTGTCACTTGGTGGTTGAGGTTATGTGCAAGCGGCCAACATGGCGTTTGCAAAATATTGACCGCACAAATTCGTCACTATTTTATGATGTATCCGTACTCTAGACACTTGGAACACATGCAGAGCTGGTTGCACTATCGAAAAGCAACAACTTTCTATTGTATTTGGCACGCTTTTAATAATAACTTACAATTATTACAGCAAAACGATGTCATTCACAAGACATCAAAGAAAAGAGGAAGCATTTAGCAGAGTTGGAGAAACATCGATAACACTATCGAAATATCGATGTTTCTATCACTTTTTTAAACTTTGATTTTTTTTTTTTTTTGGCTAAATTGACAATAATTTTTACACATATAGATGTTTTTCTACAACTTGTAATATAATTTCATCAAAACTCTTTATTTTCGAACCTATAAATATTTGGAATATTGAATCGATGGTCACACTCAAAAATATGTTTTACTATCGATATGTCTGTTTGTTTGGCTAATTTGTAGTCCTATAATAAAACAGACATGTCTGCCAATCCCTTTTTTTTGATTAGAAACAAGTTTTTCAAATGACTACTTCTGTTTATAAAATAATTCCTAGTAAGGCGCATATTTAACACACTTAATAAACACCTTTAAGTATACAACATCGCTAGTTGAATAATTTATTTTCCAGTAGCTTAAAATAATGGTGTAAAATATTAATTTTGCCACCAATCGCACAAAAAAATGTCAGAAACGTTTGATTTCTTACGAATACTTCATAATTTGGAGGAGGAGATTTAGACAGTACAATACGATTTTTAGGCGACACCGAGATTTATTGAAAAACATTCAAACAACAAACTTTTTTAAATTAGGCGCCCTTGGAAAACTGGCAGAATGTTAACTGAAAAGTCCAAAGTATCAATAAGGGCAGTTTTCGAGTGCTGGTATATTCTCTTTTCGCAAAAAGTATATTTTAAAAATTTATTCTGTGGTCACACTCGTTACAGGTGTTAAATAAAACAGCTTTCGAAAGCTCTTTGTTTTTAAGAAAACTATGTTTAAATAATAATGGTTATTGTATTTAAGCCAAGCATTTACAATTTGATATAAAATTAAAAATAACATTAAAATCATAAAATACGTACCACGCGTTACCAACAATTATTTACTAATACAATTATTTGATTCAATACAAAACGTTAAAAATACCTGCGCAGGCGTATTTAACAGCCGGCATTTTCGCAGAAACATAGCCTTCCCCTTGTCCGCAATGTCAACCGTAGATTCTACTGTATGTGTAAATGAATATTGTGGACTGTGGCCAACATGTCGACGACTTTCCGCGCGCCAACAAGTCGCCTGCGTTCGCTTGTCGTGGCAAGTTCACTAGCTGCCAAACCGGCGGAAGCTGCAATCTCTCACATTCGTATAGCGAGCGCGAAATTCAAGCGTTGAAGTCAGTTTCCGGTTTTCGCTAATGGTTTTGCTCGGATAGTGTCTGTGCGAATTGTAAAGTGATAAAAAGTTTAAATTTAAACAAAATTGGCTAAATGTCTGGTGTGTTTTTCCGGTGAGAGCAGCAAATTTTGTAAATACTGCTAATAAGATCCCCAGATCCCCAAAAGTAATAAGGAAAACGTTAAAACGCAAATGTAAGCACAATAAATAATAATTGAATATTGATCTAAATGTGTTTATCTAATGTCGCTCAAAGTGCACACGAAATGGAAATCATAAATTGACCAGGTAAATACCGTCTAATTACTTACCAAGTATATTGGATATTCCGTGGGCAGCACATATACTTCTATAGATGTATGTATATATTATATTTGACATCTGACAGCTGACACGAAGCAGATATGCGAAAATTGATTGGCAAATTAATGCATTTTTCATCCATAAATAGTGTAGTGTCGCAACATTTAATGCATTTTCCATTTTGCTCTTTGAACTTTCGCAAAAAAATGATTTTCTCGTTGGCTCTTAGTTCTTGCGTTTTTGTGTTATCGGGTTCCCCATCCATTAGCAAAACATGCCAAATGCAATAATACTCGAACAGGAAAAAGTTTACCATACCCTACAACCACAATTACACATCCCCAATCGACAAGTGTAACATAATTTCCTTTTGTTTTTGTTTTCATTCTTTTTTATTGTGCACCCTTTCCTCGTCGGGTGCTTCCGCTGCCCTTCAGGGTTTTGGGGCCTAGCTCTATCGAGCAGAAGGGTGGTGGGAAAAGGTGCAGTCGAATGACCGACTCACGCGGTTGGAAATCAGAATAATATTGTGGCAAATTTAACACATTTTACAGTCACTCACATTTTCATGCCAAATGGAAATTCCAACGTCTCATTGTTACAATTGTTTTAAATAGCATACGCACTGAGTTGCAAATGTTATTTTCAAATTTGAATTTGTTCAATGCTTGCAATATTTTAAGCGATGTTCTTCGATATTCTAATAGTAACTGCATTGTTGAGCAGAATACTATATGCGTTTCAAAAGCAAGAATATTATCGACCATCTAGAATTTATAATTAAAGCGCTTTTGCAAAAACTTATTGGTCGCAAAAAGAAAACTGCAACATGTTGCTCATTTGAATAGATTTAATCTTTAAATTATGCAATGTTTAAGTAACGTTGAAAATACATCGGAATTTTTTTTTCGGGTTGCAAAAGTATAATCCTAATATTCTTGCAATTGTTTCGTAGTAAATCAAACAATATTTTGCTTTAATGGTTTTAATATACAAGCAATCGCAAACCACAGACTCCCATGTTGTTAAAGGAAAAAAAGATTGTCATTGTCAAACCAGCTCCAATGGAAAACGGGATTTGGAAACACCTCCCATTCCATGCTACGCTGTCAAATTTATGAGCAAAAGTAAAATGAAAACCACAATTGAGCCACGATCCCCAATTGCCAGCAGACTGTGTAGCTAATGAAAAATGCCAGAGAATGCAACGACATGGAGAGAACAATTTAAGAATGCAAAAATGTGTAGAACAAGCGGTTTGAAGGGTTGGCAGCTGGATGCCATTCCGCACTTTGCACTTGCTGCCACACAAAGTCCATCTGCAGTGGGGTGCAGATAAGAGAGAAAGATGCTGCTGGATGCCATTTATTAGCATTTGGCAGCAAAGCGTTGCGCGTGGCTTAGACGTGCTCTGGTCAAAACTATTAAAGTAAGCCCTAGCCAAGGAAGCAGAAGCGGACAACTGCTTATGGTAATGTTTACGAGCTTGTCTATCTAATTGATACACGATGTACACGATGTTCTATACTCGGCACCATGTCCATGTTGACTGCTGCCAATGTTTGTTCCATTTAAATACTATATGTATCGGAGGTGTGCCTCATCTATGTACATATATATGTACGTTGTATGCCAAGATTGTTTATAATCAAACGACGCGACAGCGCTAAACAGCTAGCGTCCAGTAAAAATAAACAAAATAAGCGAAATCGTAAAAATTACTCACCTGAATCACACGGCTATTTAATGAATCTATGGCGATCCGATCCAAACTCGATTTTGTGTCCAAAATTATCGCATTTCGCTGCTTTTGCACTGAATTTGAAAGTCTTTTATGTTATTTTCTGTTAGCTGGTGAATGAAAATTTCCCTAAGTTTAAATAAACTTATTCCGCGCGTGGCATCAAAATATACAATTTAATGTTGTGAGCTCTTATAATCGCTGAGATTGGTGCTTCAGGGCAGACATTGTCTTGGCCGTAAGCATTACTATACTCATATACTTATGTTATGTATGTATGGATGTGTATAGAGTGGCATATGCCACTCGATGCTTAACGATGCCAGTTTTTATGTGTATTAAAAATGTGAATACCCTGTATTCAAAAGATAGCTTGATTAGCTGATGTTCATCACAAGCACAGAACTTTTTAAGTGCTAGAGGGGTAGATGATTCAATTCTTATACTTTATTTCTCAGCAACTTTTATTTATGTTTTTTGAAAACTTTTCGAAATGGTATTTCGAGTTCAGTCTAGAAAAGTGTAATGCGATTAGAATTCTTGCTAAGAGACTTAAAGAAGTAGCTACCTAGGTGACTTGATTATACATACTACTGTCTATAAATATTTTAAATTTGTGTTTTCCTACTTGACTTGCTTGTTTATTTTTACTCAATATCCGGCTATAATTTGCACTTTGATCAAGTAAACATAAGATGTAGATGTGCGACTAATTAGTAGCTATGTATGTAAATAATGGTTGTTCAAGTTCTGATTATCAAGCTGATTAATTAGGCACTGAAATAAATTGATATTCATCTTCCACATGTGAGCGAACATTGTTTGGCAGCCTTGGCTTGGCTTTTATGGCCAAACTTTGTTGTATAGTACTACTATTCGAAACATACGAGCATAGTTAGCTCATTAAACCAACCCACTTGCTGTTGATATCTTTGCAATATGCTACCAATTTCCTGCAATTTCCCTCACGTTGAAGACCCATTGCGGTGGAGACAGTAAACATCTAGAGATCCAAGCCAGCATCAGTGGCTGCTGAGCTAATTTCGCTGTTAATGCTTACGAATGGCTGTCATTTAATTTCTATGAGTCATAAATTTTTATAATGCACATTCGTTAGCTTCATCTATGTATTAATGCGTGGGTGTTTGTGTGTGTGTGTGTGACTGTGATGTAAGCAAGGCACAGTGACTGCGAAAAGTTCAACAGCAAAACAATTGCAACTAATTAGCTGACAAATGACTGAACATCAGTTGTGCATAGTTTTTCATTTCAAAGCCAGCAAAAGCTTTGCACGACTTTTACATCAATTATTGGCGGCGAAATGAAATAGTTAGCAAACTATTAGAAAATTTGCTCATTAGATATTCTTATACAAAAAGATACTATTTCACTTTAAGGATACCTTCAAAATAAATCATCAATATGCCATTTGGTATTATGGGTTTTATTTTTTAACTAAATAAATTTATTGTCATATAGCTACTTAAATGTTGCCATAAACTACTTAAACAAAGTGAAGTCCTAATTTCCTCTGTATTAAAGAGTATACATTCAATTTAAATCTTAGCTCTTAGAAGAAAAATAACAAATAAATAAATATCTAGAAATATCTTGTATTATTATAGATTCAGCTTTTTAATGTCATTTTTTCGGCTTAAATTTCTATTGACATTCTTTTGTACCTGTACTGAAAACAACGAAAGCCACTTCGTTTATGCTGCCCATATCAACTAAACTGAAAACGTGATTTCAATGCCTTAAAATATGTCAAATATACCCACATTGAAGTGAAAGCTCAAAGTGGAAAAAAACTGTTGGAGAGAGAAAACTTTTTTGATATCCATTCATAGCCCTCATTTCCAGAGACTCGAGTGGGATTCCGTTTTGCTTTTGAATTTTTGTTCGATAGCTTGTTTTTCCTGTTTTTTTTTTTCATTTTTTTTTTGTTTTGTGGCTTTGTGTCGTATTTAAGGCTTTGGGGCACACGCGTCGTATGCTTAATAAGTGCTATCAAACATGGCCATGACGAACGCATCACCTAAGCGTTTTGTTTGGTTTCACTTCACCACTCGACAACTTACCCCTCCAACCGCTTTTCCACCTTCCACTCGACGTTGCCTGCTTTGAACAGTCAGACTGCAGTCAGGCATTTGCTTGACTCTATTTTGGTTTTGTTTACCTACTGGCTGCTAAAAGTGATGCCAGGATCAATGTGTGTATGCACACACACACACACACACACACACACACACACACGCGCACACTCCACACACAGACAACTCAAGAGGCAATCGCCACAAAACACAGACCTAATGATGCTGAACTAGGCAAGTGGCTTTTGTCTCCACCATCATTGTAGTAGCTTTGTTGTCAATCCTACACGAATTGCGTATACGTAATGCTTGCGATTCCTATTGGTATCTGCCATTGTTTTCACTATTCACTATTGGCTTATATCAAACTCCGTTACACTTATGAGAAATTGAATAAAGAGCTCAACAGTTTCATTGTTTTCGCAGCTGATGGAAAGCTAAAGATTAAAGCACTCGAATGAAAGTTTGCACTGCTATGAGTTCAAAGCAAAGAAAGCCCCAAGAGTGTGCCAAAGTTTGTCATCGGAAAATATATAAAACGCGCAGTAGATAGTAAATTATTTATCATCATGACTACACATATAATAAACTAGATATAAATTGTCGGCATCTATTTGATTATCTATAATGGTTCGGTAATTCCGTTTATTTAGTATAATGAATGAAAAAAAAGAATTACATCGCTTAACAAATAATATTATTGTTTGACCTATAAAAGAGTAATGTAGAAAAACCTTTTTCACACTGCATTAATTCGCATAAGTAACAAGCAAATTTAGCAATTAGCGTTATTGCATTGACATTAAAAATGCCCAAAAGAAAACGCCAATTTACAGAGTGTTCAATTAAGAACAACTTTGCTTTCTTTTTGCTTGAGAATTTATAAACTTGAAATACTCGTAATTGGATAAAGGACGATAAGTCCTTACTATTGTGACGCGTGCCAGAATTTTGTCTGATTAATTAAAGAAGAGAAGCTGGCGTTTTTAATACTTTTCCTCAAGAGGGTTTTGATAAGCGCACGCGCTTGGAATTAATGAAATGCCGGGCGACCTTTGCTTCGGTTTCGTGCACAAAATGATTACAACAGCATTAAGTGTGTTCGGTGCTCTGTTCAGAGCAGAAATTAATTTATCATTACACATACCATCCCCCTGCCATATCGAATTTGCCAATAAAGTTCACAACTTCTGTGGCATTTATAGTTGGCAATGGAATCGAACTGTTATGGCAACCGAGAAGGAAGCACTCACGATATTGTATTACAATTAACTTTTCACTTAACAATGTTCATTTTAATTAGCTGTGCGCAGTATAACATTTTGTGTGTTTATAACATTTAATTGAAGTAAAATAATGAAATGTTAGGAATTGAAAATATGAGTGGTGCAAAAAATAAGATACAATCGAATTTTCAGCAATTGTTTGGTTATGAAATTAAAATTCATTTCAATTATTTGAATCAGCGTATAGCAATCACCAGTTGCCATTTGCTTTAATGATTTGTTATTTTATACACTACTAACTAATAAAAGCAATAATAATATTATTTTAGGCTGCTACATTTTTAAATTTAGTTTATGTCGATTTTTTGTTTTTCTAGAATATCTATTTTAAATTCCAGCTGATTTCTGAGTTTTAGTTTATATTAGAAAACTTTATTAGATTATATAAAAAGGGATATTTTAAATTGAATATGTTTAAAGAGAAGAAAACAGGCCAATTTGGTCTTCTCTACAAAATCAATTGTAATATAATATAATATAATAATATATATAAAACATAAAAAAATAAAGCATTAAGAATACTTTAAATTCAAATAAACTGATTTATAAAATTTCTTCTTATTATGAAATTCGTCAAGTTAATTAATAAATTAAATGGTTCGTTTTAAATTCAAGTTAACTAGGCCAAAAAGTTAAAGCACTGTAAATTGCATAATCCAAAGCGAATCTGCCACATTATTCATAAATGACATGCCACAGTTTCTTCTTTTTTCACACATTTAATGAGCGGCATTCTGCCGGAGGGGCAGAACACAGGTCGAACTTCCTTCCTCATCTGTGTGTTCCATGTATGCTGTCATGTAATTTAATACGAGAAGGGCCATTGTCGACACCCAACCAATTAACTGTGGGCCGCTGGGCACAAATGGACTAGTCAACGAGCGGAATGAGAGACAAATTACAAAATGAATATGATATATGTATGTCGTTGTTGTTGTTGTTTTTTGGGGGAGTCGAAGAACACGAAGACTGGCAATATTATCCCCCTCCGCTATCCAGAAAAAGCGAAGCTCCAACTTAATTTATGTGTCGAGAGCCATCCAAATTCAAACTGTTGCTGATGATGCGACTGCTTGGCACTGTGGCCATCAAAGAGATGTCAACAAACTATGGTGAGAAAAAAACGAAATGAGCATCTCGCAGAGTGGGAAGAATTATGCAAATTGGCGGCATTTAGGTTCAGCTGCGTTCTGTCTAAAAATATGCTTAAAATAAAATGGAGCCACACATAAAAGAAATTTGAATTACTGAGCAGACGAAAGTAATGAACAAGAGCGAATCTGTTAGCCCAAAAGTAGGCTAAATTTCACAGTCAGTTATTTTATTCAATAGAATTTCTATTTAATACAATACTTAAAATGGATGCTGATGCCGGATCTTAATTACTTTGGAACGTGGTACATTTTGTACTTAGGGTATATTTCGAATTAGTATAACGATATATCGAATATACATTTTTTGAATTGTTTTAATATCTGTACTTTTGATATCGGGAATATTTTGTACTTATGGTCTATTTTATTTGTTTTAGTATATATGTAGATATATCGAATATACAAATATTACTAAATTGCTTTGGTTTCAGTTTTTATGGTATATTTGAAATGTAGTTGTATATCGATATATGTTCGTAGTATACATTTCGGAATATTTTAGTATTTTTGGTATATTACTTTGGTATATTTAGACGATAACTCTGCATTGCTTTAATTTTATTAAGCAAGGGTAGATGATATCTCTCCGTTGTAGATTTCTTACTTGTAAGTCTTGCATGACGGCTTAATCTAAATACTTGCGATTATAATTTAATAAACATTTCATTGCATGCTATTAGTGTTTTTAAATCGAAATTATATTATTTTAAATGCGTATGACTGCATAACCTAAATACTTGTGAATATAATTTTATATACAATAGATTTGCTTATGTATTTTCATTACATCATAAATATATTTATTTACATATTCAGATTATGCAATACAGCTAGCCAGCCAGCCAACAATCGATTGTCTCAGTGGGTGCTGATGTCACTTGCAAATTTCGCAAAGCATTTATCAATTGCAATTTAGATCTAATGGTAATTGAAATACAATTATTTAAAGCAAATTTAAAGTCTTTGCTTGGCACCTACACATCTGATACTCATCACAGTTTTCCAGTTATCCGAGTGCTTATAGTCCATTCCACAGACAATTGAATTACCATGTATTTCATTTGCCATTCTTTTGTTTTGCCTGTTGTGTTCTTTACATTGTCGGCCACGACAACATCATAGACTGCCTGTCGTCTCCCGGCTTTATGTGAAAACACCATTACTCAAATGCATAAATCAACCGCCAGGGACTTCATTTACATGCACAAACACTCGACCAAGGGTCGTGTGAAAAAAAAAAAACCAAAAAAGATCAAGAATGAGCGACTATTTTTGGGGTGTCGAAGATTTAATACACTCATTTGTTAACTGATCTGACAGGGCAACCAGAATTGGTGTCAACGAAGTGCTGATAGCTATTAAATCACTTTCTATTGTTTGTAATCGTTTCTGATTCTATGGCAATAGTAATGGACTTTGCGTCAGTGTATTAAAAGTCAAAAAGTGACAGAAAAAGTGGCCACTTTTAGTACGCAATAAGCCAGTGGAATGAGAATATAAAAAGAAATATGTGTGATAAAGTTCATTGGCAAAAATTAAATGCAAGCACAGAATGAGATCAAATTAAAATGAAGCTGTGCGATGACAACAATGCAGAATTTGAATGTACTCGTCTTCATTAAGTTCCCCACATGTCGCATGCCAAACTACAAGATGAAGCGTTCCAATAAAAGATTTCGCCACGCTTGCGTCACTTTAAGTATACAAATTGTTGAGTGTAATGTAAATGAATATTTCCGCCGGAATGTAATGGCCTTAAGCACTTGTCGTAATGCCAAACGATTACGCGGAATATTGTGAGCAATTAAGGCGAAACAGATTTCGAGCACACCCCCCACTTCGATATGTTGTTGTGCCAATTTGGCAGCTGTTGCATGCTAAAAAGTTGTATGCGTGAGTTTCCAACAATTGCAGTTTCAATTGTGTCTTCGTTTGGCCCCCAACTAATGAAGAGTTTAATTGCACTGGGGTGAAAGCCCTGTAACAGTATTGAAAGTTTATTGTGAGCACTGTTATTAAAAGACATTAGAAGCAGGCGCAGCTGCAATTTAAACTTTGTACAGCTTAGTGGGGCATTGATTGAGTAGGAGAATAACCAGACACGCCTTTTGCCACTTTATCCACTTTGGACGACTTTAAATTACATTTTTATGTTACTCAAATTGCTCGATAAAATTACACCATACTATATAATAATTTGTTGTACGTGAAAGAATCGCTTTAGTGCTCGCTTTGACAGTCGATTTCCGGTGCGTACAAATTTAAAGCATACTTTCAGGCGAACCAATTTATATAAAATAATGCTTCAGCTATTATATAAATTATGTAGATAATGGCTATCAGCCACTGACGCTCTTCATTTTTTTGGTTTTCATTTTTCTTTCTCTTTATTTTTTTCTTTGTTGCTGTAATCAAAAGCAATTTTCATGAGCAGAATATGAAGCAGATTAAAGCCTGAGGCTGCAAGTAAAGCCGCAAATTCCATTAGCCATAAGAGTTCAGAGACAGCGAGAGTGTGTGAGAGTGAGAGTGATATATAAATATGTGCGTACTATATGTATGCAAATTGTAAAACTATGTATTTAAATGGCTTAAAGGCGGCTTTAAATGTGATATTTTTATTGCGGTTTTACATACGATAATTGAAGTACTCAGACCGAGAGTTGGTAAATATTTGCATTCATTTCGCTGAATGCTTTTCTCTCATCTGGCATTTATCTGTGGCTTAAGCGCAACTCAGTTTATTATGAATATTGCTAAATGACTGCTGTGGCTGTTACACTTTGAACTCTAGATAGTTTGCAGTTCACGCATCAGCAAACAAACTGTGATTTTCCCTTCGTAAGCTGTGTATATTCTCGTTTATTAAAGTGATAATACCTTAGAATGACTTGCTGAGGGTTTTCAGCGTTTGTTTGTCTTGCACATAATTTTAGGGTATTTTGTAAATTATTATTCTTCCATTACGAATATATATTGGGTAATATTTCTACGCATTTCGCTGCTTTCCGAGGAAACTCTCGCCCTGGGCATATTCAATTACAAGCAGAAAACAAATGCCCAGTCACAAATCTTTTGCGGCACCAAAAAAGGGGGGAAAAGTGGTGTGCAGAAAATACTCATATCGTCTCTATATATACATAGGTAGCAGACGGTAGTAACGCATATTTCAAGGAATCCTCAGACACACATAAAGAAAACAATGTGTACAACCGACTGTAAAATGCTGTTGAGTCGCGTTATTTATTACGAAATATTTGGGCTCTACTTTGAGTGTGTATGGGTGTGTGTGTGTGTGTGCGGGAGAGTAGAAGACTTAACTGTATTTATTAGGAGACGCACTAAGCCCCCATGGCTGAGAGATAAGATTCGCGTTCTGAACTGAACTGAACCGAACTGAAACTGAAACTGTAACTGGAAGTTGGGAAAGGCGGGACGTGTGCGGCGGGGGAATGTTTGCGTTGAGATAAAAGTGTCGCGGGTGCCCGAAAACATGCGACAGATTTTAAGTGAACTGTTGATAAATTGCATTGATTTATCAAATCTACTCACTCCACCCACACTTCTCTTGTGTGTGCTTGTTGGTGTGTATAAAAGGCCAACACACTCGATGGGAGTCCATAAATGGTTGTGGTATCCAGATGGTCGCCAGATAAGCGAATCAACCATTCCCGCCACCGACTTGTCATAAATCAATAGACTTCGTTTTAGTTTTTTTTTCTCGCTCTCCTTTTTCTATTTTTGTTTGATTTTACTTTTTGCTCGTTCTCGTTGCCGTTTTGATTTTTTCATTTGTTTTCTTTTTGTGGTAAGCTCGTTATTGGTACTAGCAAAACAGGTTAGCCATTTGGGCTCTAATGGTGTCAGCCCAAAAATAGATGAGAGTTTCAGGGGAGGAAATTATTCGCATACAAATTGTACAACGAGTACAAATTGAATTGAATCATTTTTGGTACAAGAGAAATGTGATCCAATTATGAACCGAAGCCTTTATGATCCTTTATGCAAATTAAACGCTGTGCACTTTGTAAATTTCAATTAGCTAAGTGTACAGCAAACACAAACATGCTTAATACACTATACAAAATGTGTGTGTATGTGTATGCGCACACGTTTGTATGTATGTTGACATCCTTGAGGCTGCTCGGGCATTGTGTTAACAAATTAATTACAAGAACGACAAACAATGCGACAACGGCTACGTTGACATTTTGTTGCTCAACCAACTTTATCAAAGGTCTCTCTTTCTCTCTCTCTCTCGTACATCACCAGAAAATTATGTGCGAAAACTTTCGTTTGTAACTTGAGCTTATGATTGAAATGAAACAGTGCAAATGCTTTTCAGATATCCTCGTAACTAATTAGTTCTTGACTGAAATCAAAAGCGACAGCAACCGAGTTTACACGGTCTCTCCATTTTTGAACATTTGCCCCAATTAAGATTCTGCATTGTAGTGCTAGAAATTATGTTATACTATGAGCTTAGAGATTGCAAATATCTTATGAACAAGTAAGCGACGAAAGCTGAGATACCTGCTGTCCATTTATAAATAAAGCTAAACCGTGCAGAACTATTCTTAAATTATATGAGTACTAAATGAATATACCAAAAAAGTAAATAAATAAACTATATCGAAGGATAACTTTGGTACATCAAAATATACCTTAAAGTTCAGAATATACCAGATTGTTTGCTTCTTCCTGTTACATATGTACATTTTCTGTAGGAACAAAGTAATATACTCTTTTATTTTAAGGGTAGCGGGAATAATTAGTTTAAAGTAAATTTGTATACTCTTTAACATTAGTCTATCATCATCAGTCAGCAATGCAATGGCTGAGGAGCGGAAAGACATATTTAAAGATGCTGGATTTTATTGTTGAATTTAAATAAAATGCTATTCATCATTTCTATAATCAACTTCTTAAATGTACATGTGGAGTGTATGAATGAATTTTCTTTTTTAGGCAATTAAATGTGTCTTCAGCTCTCAGCATACAAATCTTGTGGCATTTGACGTAGCAAAAACAGCTGTCATAGCAACAAACATGAAATGTAAATATCACAGACTCAGATAAGATTATTATCGATGAAGGTTGCCATTCATTCAACTTGGTTATTTAATTCTTACATGCGTAGATCTAAAAATAAAATGATGTTGTGGCCCACTGATTGACTGACAAAGTGACTAACTGAAATTAAGTCACTGCCAAAATTGAACAAAGAAAATTGAGTTTATTTTGACAAGTCGCTCTTTGACAAGAGAGTTTGCTATAATGAAGAAAAGCCAAATTGAATTTTGGTCTTTTTACGCTTCTCTTCAATAAGTGGGTATTTGATTGTCAAGCAGTTTCAATTGCAAACAATTTCAAATAGATCAATTCAAGCTGCCGCCATTACAATGAATCTAAATGGTATTTTTATGGAGCACATCAATTAGCAAACACAAGACGCTCTCATAAATTCATTAAAAATCAATTTTTATCATTAGTCCTGCTGTATGGACCCAAGACGAACTTCTGCCACAAAATGAACAATAGTCGCAGCTCACAAATTGCGCTGCAAGAGATAAACAGACTTCAGACTTGAAGTTGTGCGTGACGACAGAAAATTCTACTTGGCTTTCGCAGCGAGAAATTTCCATAAAAACTTTTCACGCTGCTGCCTGCATTGAACTGTTTTTAAGTGAGTTGCAACTTGAGTTAATTAGCTGTGCACTATAAACTGTCTGCCACACTGATGAACAGCCGCGAGGTGCAGCTGCTGGAAGAGAGCTCAAGGGGCAGGCGAGTAGCTCAAAAGTTTATCTCTTTCTCTCTCTGTTTCAATAACCAACTTGTGAGTATTGCCAACAATGTTTTAATCTTCATTCCGGCAAAATGGTCAAAACTTTGCGATGCAAATTAATCAGCATAGGAGAATATTTTGCTGTGCTTAAGGTATTTTCCATTTCATTCAATTTAATTCTATTGAATTCCACGCATTGCTTTACGAGTAACATGAAAAATGCAATGCGAGCAAATAGTTTACAACAAGTATTTCTAAGAAATTGTAAACATTCCTTCAGCTCACGTGAAGGATACAGAAAGAGTGATTCAATAATATTATCTTGATGAAATTATTTATATCTAGTATTTTACTAGACTACTTACTGATAATTATATAGTTTTTGCTACAAGTAACATAGTTGATCAGAAGCAACCTGACACTATTGAATAGTTATGTGATTTTCGGAATTGAGTTTAGAATTTCAACGCTTTTCTAATGCAATCATCTTAATTAAATATTTTATTTAAAATTCAAATTAATATATTTTTGATTTTTCTAGAATGTCAGCGAACAATTTCATTACTTTGAAGTTTAACCACAAAGTCAGATTGACTAATGCGTTTAATATTGGCAAGTAGATTTAAGGCACGCAATATTGCTCATACGCAACGTAATCTCAGGCTGCCATTAACTTAGTGATTTTATACACATATTTGATAATTGCATATTTATGTTATATTAGGATTACAATTAAAACATTAAGAATTTCATTTTATTGGCAGCATAAGTTGCATTTTAGCCTTTATCGTAGTAGTACTGTAAAACTTGCCGTATTTTCTCATTATTTTGCTCCATGTTTGTGACGCTATTATTAACGAACTATTCAAAGCAAATAACAATAAATCAATAGCGCGTGAAAAGAGCTTTCCAAAAAGGTATAGCATGAACCTATGCGACGAATAGAACTAGAACTACACCTATCGGAAACACCGCAAGACTTTTTTGCCAACCTTATATATCATATTTGTAGTGCAATTATCTTTATTAAATATTTTATTTCAAATTCAAATTAAAGCATTTTTGATTCTAGAATGTTAGTGAATAATTTAATTAATTTAAAGTTTAAGCACAATGTCATATTGACACTCGCATTTAATATTGGCAAGCAGATTTAATACTGCAAGCATGTTTATTGCTCATACGCAACGTAATCTCAGGCTGCCATTAACTTAGTGATTTTATACACATATTTGATAATTGCATATTTATGTTATATTAGGATTACAATTAAAACATTAAGAATTTCATTTTATTGGCAGCATAAGTTGCATTTTAGCCTTTATCGTAGTAGTACTGTAAAACTTGCCGTATTTTCTCATTATTTTGCTCCATGTTTGTGACGCTATTATTAACGAACTATTCAAAGCAAATAACAATAAATCAATAGCGCGTGAAAAGAGCTTTCCAAAAGGTATAGCATGAACCTATGCGACGAATAGAACTAGAACTACACCTATCGGAAACACCGCAAGACTTTTTTGCCAACCTTATATATCATATTTGTAGTGCAATTATCTTTATTAAATATTTTATTTCAAATTCAAATTAAAGCATTTTTGATTCTAGAATGTTAGTGAATAATTTAATTAATTTAAAGTTTAAGCACAATGTCATATTGACACTCGCATTTAATATTGGCAAGCAGATTTAATACTGCAAGCATGTTTATTGCTCATACGCAACGTAATCTCAGGCTGCCATTAACTTAGTGATTTTATACTCATATTTGTTGATTAGATGATTAGGGGTACTATGGAATATTTATGGGCATTTAGGACTAGAGTCAAAACATTAAGAATTTCAAAGCTTTTCTAGTGAAATCATCTTAATTAAAAATTTTATTTCAAATTCAAATTTTTGAATTCTAGAATGTTATTGAATAATTTCTTTAAGCACAGCGTCAGATTGACACTCGCATTTAATACTAACATCAGATTTAACACACGCACATTACAAGCAAGTTTATTGCTCATACGAAACGTAATCTCTGGCTGACATTAACTTAGTCATTTTAAACGGAGGTAAAGCGCATAATCACATCTGCTTTTCTGCCATTTCTCGTATATTTTTTTGCTATTGTTGTTGATGCCACAGAGTTGCAATTTTCTGTCGGCAGCTGCAACATTGATTGCATGGTATCTTTGTGGGAGACAGAGTCTGCCACAAGTAGATTCTGACTTTGCTGGCTCTTTCAATCTCTCTGGGGGAAAAGCTCTTCCATTGCAGCTCTTTTGTCAGCATTTTCGACACTCAAAGAAAACTTCAAACGGTACATTAATGCATGATGAGTGTGTTTTTGAGTGAATCTTTCTCTGTGTGTGAGTGTGTGTGTATGTGAAATTGTTTTTAATTAAAACAAAACAGAGAGAAAGAGATATTAAAATGCAACGCTTGCTTGTTTTTGCAGCTAATTGCCACTGCATGCGACTGCAGATGAATGTCACTGAGTTATGACCTCAGAGTCTTGATATGTCCTTATCAACAAGTCCCAAGTTTTTCTCGCATACTTTCACTCCATTTCCAGCCATTAATCGCAAACCCACACACATTCACATACACATAGTCAGCCATACACTTATTGTGTCGTAAAAATGCGCGTTGCTCAAGCCTTGGCAAAATTTCAATGACTCTTCAGGCTCACTTCACTCCACTTCACATCACTTTTGGGTTCTTGGCTATTGACTTCTTGGTTCTGGATCACCAGACAACACAGCAAATGGAATTCCTGGTAATTGAAATCTGTGCTCGGCTTTCACGTTCTCAGTTCTCAGTTCTCAGTTTCCAGCTGACATTAAAGTAACATAAAAGTATGTATGAATGGTTCTTCTTCTTTGAAGTAACTATTCAGTGTAAGCATTTATTGTTTTGCTTGGCTGAGTACAAAATCCACACACGACTGCTCTCAAAATATTATGAATACCGCATAAAACATAAACATCATAAACAAACTCACATGCGTGGTCAGACTGTTTAATATTTTTGCATGAAATTTACATAAATAGTGTCAAAAACTGTTCAAGCAAACGATAAGAATGCAATTAACAAATTCACAGTGAACATTCAATAAAGAACAATCATATTATATAACATATGTTGCTTTTAAAATCGTGATTTGAAACCACTTTTTACTAAAATTTAGCAATTTCATTTCTAGACTTAATTTGCATAACTAAAGTTGAAAACATTCAACTGCTAAATAGGAATTCAATTACCAAAATCCGTAAAAAAATGTATTTGTTTATTCTTAATTATTTCCGATTTTATGATATTAAAAATGCTCTTTAATTCAAAATGAAATATAAATTTCGGTTATATCTATTGAAAGCGTAATCAATATTTCATTTTGCCAAAAATGCGAGATATCATTTTGCACATTAAAGTTTTTGCACTAAGTTGATTTCAATTGCTTCGCATATATGTAAATCAACTGATCAAAACGATATGTGTGTTTGTAAAAATGCCTGAGCTTATTTCCACAACACTTGAAATAAAATTAATGTTGCTTTTAACTCTGCAATTTCTAAAGAGTATTTCGAGTATTCTCGACAAGGGCGTTTAATCAAACTATTTCGAATCTCAATTTCCCTATATTTTTTCCGTCGGAAACTGAAGCGATTACCGGAAAAATTCAATTAAAATATGCTCAATTTGACTTAAACGAAAAGCAAAACTAAACACATTTTACAGTACGTTTGTTTCCATTTATTTTGTTTACAGCAACAGAGCATCATCAACAAAATCAACAGCAGCAACAACGATAGATGCGAGAATTTATCGCTGCGAATTTGCATCAAAAACTTTTGTACAAAATAAAATAGGGGAGACCAAAAAGTTCCAAAAAAAAAAGGGAAAGTTGAGGGTAAAAAATTCGCGAGCGCGAACAAAAAACGCGTAGATATAAAATGAAACAAGAAACGAGGCGAGAGGAAATTGAATTAATAGTTTACGCTTAAATAATTTGCCGTTTATTGCGGCTGGAATTCCCAAAAAGGAAACGCAATACAACCACGCGAGGCATAGAATCTTCAGAGCTATGACGACAAGTTTGCTACTCAACGACTTTAATAGCGTTGCCATGGATATGGACATGGATCTCGATTCCGGTTCTGGTGCTGTTTCCGCCTCCGTATCAGAGTCGCCACTAACATTGCCAAATACCACACGCATGCTGTGGGACCTGGTCATGGAGACAACATCGCAGACAACGCTCTTTGACGACAACATCAGCATAGCCACAACGGAGACACCCTACGTGCCATATGGTCGACGGCCGGAGACCTACATTGTGCCGATCCTGTTCGCCATCATCTTTGTGGTGGGTGTGCTCGGCAATGGGACACTGATTGTGGTCTTCCTCAGCGTGCGACAGATGCGAAATGTGCCCAACACGTGAGTCTAGTAAAAACTTTTTAAATACCCTTGAGAATGTGTGATGGCAAAACGGGGCGTATGAATTATTTTTATTAAGTATACGTATGATAAATAGGAAATAGCTTTGAAAATTTTCACATTTTCGAGTTATTTATTTTTAAAATATAAATCATAGGAATTCAACAGATTTATTAAAAGCAGGGGCCTTTGAATAATATTGTATACGTATACAGATAAAAAAGAGTTTGCATAATTTTGGGCACATTCCAGTAAACGCTTTAAGGCCATAGAAAGAATTTAACTAATTTTGCCCATTTTCGAATACAAAAAGCTTAAATTTGTATGTATATTAGTTTTAGTAATATATCATTATTAAGTATACGCAAGTGGACAATGGTAAGTAAGGGCAGATTAAATTTATATACCATACATTCAACAATTTTATTTTATCATTTTATATTTTTAAGTATATAATACTATATTTTTTTTTTAACAAATCATCCTAGCAATAAATATAGAGTTTACGTATACTTAATACAAATATATTGCTAGGAAGATTTTATAAAAAAAAATATAATATTATATACTTAAAAATATAAAATATAAATTTAAAGATACGTATAAAGAATATTTTCAATTAGCTGCACTCCACAATTTTATGTTAGTTACAGGGTATTGCAAAGAAAGGCAATGGCAGATGCTTTATGGGTGTTGGCTCGAAAATGGCTTTTTGATTTATGGCGAACTTAAAGTGAATTTAATTATGCGCGACCTCTTCGCTTAAATTGTATGCCAAATTATGCATGCAGCCAAAACCGAGAAACAGAGAGAAAGTGTGTGAGTAAGGAAAATGAAAAGGAGAAGGAGAAGATGGCAATTCAGAGAGACAGCGAATGTAACGTAGCTAATTAAGGACGTGGGCGGTATGCAGAGTCAAAAAGATGGTGGCGATAATGTTGTTGCCTGGAAATTACTTACAATTTTCACAGTCACACAGCAGCAGCTCGCATTCGTCTTCTTAACTCTTGTTGGATGTTGTCACAAACCAGCAAAAGAGACGTTTGCCTCCTCCGCATTGTGCCAAACTAATTAGCCATGCTCGCTCGCAACTAAATGTGTTCGTGGTGTGTGAGTGTGTGTGGGTGTGTGTTTCGGAATTTTTGTTTTTGCATAAATTGAATGCCATAAATCAGGTTATTGTTAGACGTTGCGTTTAATGCGATTCAGTCATGGCTAAAATCATGCACCGTCTGCGTTGACTCGGCACAAATTGCTAACGCATGTGACATGCTCTGAAAGATGTTGCCTACTTTTGTGCGCTTCAAAAATTTTCCGATGTGCTTTAATATTAGCTTATCTTAAGGCGACGAACATATTTATGCTCTTACTTATGAGCTGCACTTTAACTATCGATTTTACGCAATTTTATTAAACTTGACCCAGTCCGTTGAATACACTACATTTTGTACGGCGATCGATGAATAATCCAGCTAAATATATATGTAGATGATTTACTTTTAAACTAAGACCACCATTGGCGTATGCTAACTTTTGCAGCAAATGTTTGTGAACTGCAATAGAGTTTATTTAAGTTTCTGTTTAAGTTGCCTATCACTTATATTATATATATTTCTAACGGACTATAACAATTTTATTTATAATGCAATACTTCGTATTAAAACATTTTTAAATGGTATTTTCACATTACTATTCTTGAAGAAAAATATATATTTATAAAGAGGTCGTTTGGTGAATGCATTTGTTTTTTTCTTGCTTTTGGTTCAAAAGTATATATTATTATATATAAAATTATTATATTGCATCATAAAGTACATTGGAAGTTACCATCATTATCTGTAAAAGTAACACATGCATTAAAATAACTACTGCAGTTTGTAGAAATTTTTGTCCATACAAATATATGAATGTATTTGTTTAATATGTCAACTTTAAGTAAAAGGTGTAAACGTAATATTTATTTTTTTTTTTTTTACTCTAAAGAACTCAGAGAGCTAAACAATCTAAACGTTTGAATTTAATTTCATTATTGTTGTTGTTTGTATCAAAGAGAACCAGATTTTTTCACATGTTACATTCTTTGGCTGTTGACACAACTTCAACATTCCCAACTCGCTGCACGCTGAGGTATGTTAACATGACCACAGCCAGGGAGGCAACATTGCAACTCGTCAACGACATCTTGTCAACAGTCCGCAAGCGTCCAATTAAAATATTTACTCTCACTGTCACTTTCCAAGGGACAGTTGACCTGTGTCATCTTGTTTCAGCACGGAAATTATGCGCTGACTTTTGCAGTTCGATAATGCTGTAATGCTGTAGTAAAAAAGGGCAGCTAATTGAGGTAATTTTAAGTGTATTCAGTTCGGAGTAATTTGTTGTGAAAGTTAAGACAACTTTGCCCAACTGTAAGATTCTCTGGCATTTGCCGTTTGCAAGAGGCTTAAACACTTCGAAGTTATGCAACATATAATTTAATATAACTGCTTTATTTGAGAATCTCGTATATTTTTTTGTATTTTGTAGTATACCAAAAAGCCTTTGGTATATTTTTTCATTTATTTTCGATATATTAATTTGGTAAATTTTAAATATAATGCAGCTCTGTTTTGAACGTATCTAAAAGTCGAGCCGACTTGACTGTAGCTCTCCCTTGTTTAGTATATCTTGCATAAACAAGAATTTTTCCGTCGCTTATTTTGCACTTGCAGCAAGTTTATCTAACTTATGTTTGCCTTGCCAAAAAGCAAACGAATGTCAACTGATCACATTAAGTTGAAATTGCATTTCAGGCAATGAGGAGAGTATTTCCAAATTGCCAGTTGCTGGTTGCTCTTTACTATTCTCGCTCTTGAGCTCTTGATGCTTATCGGACTTTGGTTGCCCGCGCGCGTCAGGGAAATGTAATTTGATGTTGCACACACCAAGTGCCACATGCAGCTTATTTATTGTAAGGCACACGCTGCTGGCATAAAACTGAAATAACTGTATGAGATCACACTCTGCCCTCCAGTTGCAATTCATTTTCATCTCAGAGTGATGCCAGCGACACCAAATTACATACATAAAAGCAAATAGAAGAAGCCAACTAACCGAATGATGCATTTGTCGTCTATGCTGGCTTTAATCAGCTTGCCGGCAACTAAATTGCCAACATTTTTCAGAGCTTAAACTAGCCAAGCTGCTGTGGATTAGAAAATAAACTATTGTAACAAAAGTGAGACTGCAAATCAAGCTGATTAACAATGGGTTTCACGCCTTCCCTTTAAATATTTGCGGAATTTTAAGTAGTCTGCTACATTTCATCGCAGAGACTATTTTTAATAAAATCGGTATATAAATCAATTTTTATCTCCACGAACTGTCAAAAGCGCTTAGCATTAGCCTCAATGCAGCAGCAGTGACAAGCGCGCACATTTGCCTGAAGCTCAGCTACATAAATCAGAAGGGTCTCCGGGAAACACGTGCAAAGCGACCCCAGCATAACAGAAGGGTCAGAATGTTTATCTCAGGCGGAAAAGCCAAAATCGCTATTGGAATTTGTCAAGACTTTTCTGCTGAGTTTCTTATTTCAAAGAGCAACGCCAATGAATGGTGTCAGCTGATGAACAAAGTGTTGCCTTATAGGAATAGGGGAAAATCTGACAGGCTGATAGCATATTAATAGAAAGCAGAGACAGTCCAAGTGACTTCTCGGAAATTAAATGGAGTAGCTTAGTAAGAATTTGGGGACATGGATTTTTAGGGGAAATTTAGTATTTCATTACTAAGAAATTAAAAGAAGAAAACTGAGAGAGTTTAATCTAATTTAAGCTGAAAATTATGTGTTGATCTGTATAGTGAAATAATTTCATAGTCAAAAGGGTAATTTTGAGGTAAATTTAAGTATGTACTGTTCAGAGTAATTTTAGTTTACTGAACATTTTGGAAAAAGAAGACAACTTTTCTCAGCCGCAAACTCAATGTTTGTTTATTACTATTGTTTATGCTATTACATATTGCATATGTCAGCGAACGTTTACTAAATTATTTAAATTAAAATTCAATACATTATTTTGTTCTTTTGTTTGTTCTTTGTCACTAATAAATCTAGAATATCCTTATACTTTAATACTAATGAATTCATTCAGAAATGTTTCACCAATCAGTTCTTCCATTCAATATTTTGGTTGACTTTCAACCGAATTTCAATTTCAATAATCCATTGAAAAGAAATACAATCTGTTTAGTGTTATACTAAGAAAATATATTAAAATCTTTCATTAATTATTCTATTCATGCACTAAATTTATCTTTACTTTGCAGCTATATTCTCTCTTTAGCTTTAGCTGATCTTCTAGTGATATTGACCACAGTTCCATTGGTGTCAACAATCTATACTGTTGAGTATTGGCCCTGGGGAAGTTTCCTTTGCACCGTATCCGAATTTATGAAGGATGTCTCCATTGGAGTATCGGTCTTTACGCTGACAGCTCTCTCCAGTGATCGATACTTTGCCATAGTCGATCCCTTGCGCAAGTTTCATGCACATGGTGAGCAACTTAACTGAATTCTTATTCAATTACAGTTTAACTCAAGCTGTCTATTCGTTCAACAGGTGGCGGAAGACGTGCCACACGCATGACTTTGGCCATCGCAGTGTCCATTTGGCTGCTGGCCATTCTTTGTGGCTTGCCAGCCTTGATTGGCAGCAATATAAAGGTGCAATCTCCATTTTACTTTTGTTTGCCTTTGATTGTTAATTGCATTTTTATTTTCTTTAGCCTCTTGGCATAAATCATGAGAAATCGATTGTTTATTGCTATCCATATCCGGTGGAATGGGGCAAGAACTATGCCAAGATTATGGTGATGCTGCATTTCCTGGTCTACTATGCCATCCCATTGGTGATCATTGCCGTGTTCTATGTTCTCATTGCACTGCACTTAATGTACTCGGCAAGTGTTCCTGGTGAGATGCAGGGAGCAGTGCGGCAGGTAAAGTGAAATTTAAATTTTTCATGTATTTTTTTGAAGATAGTTTAGTTTGATTGACTATTTTATTAATGAATGTTGTAAATTATGAAAGTCTGCTTATAAAGCAATTAAGAAAGCTACGGTTACAACCCATTTTCAATAAATCCAAAATAGTGCAATATTATCCTTAAAATATTCCAATTCCGAAAAATACTATATAATATCAAATAACAAATATCGATATTTTACTACATTCAAAAACTATAAGTACGAGAAGCTATATTTTGTATATTAACACACTTCTGCAGTGTACGAAAAATACTATATAATATCAAATAACAAATATCGATATTTTACTACATTCAAAAACTATAAGTACGAGAAGCTATATTTTGTATATTAACACACTTCTGCAGTGTACGATAGTGTACATATATATATATATAGTGTATATAGTATATATTATCAAAATATATTCTAATTTCTAAAATTGAAATATATATTAAAGATATATTAATAATAATATTATTGTGTTATGTGAGTGGCAATTAATAATAAATATAATATTTAATATTGTTTGTAGTAAACCGTAGATGAATGGTGATTGATAACGATTAGAAGCGAATAAATGGTAATCCATTTTGATTAAATCAATTTGAGTTTGCGCCTAGAATAAATGAGTTTCAATCAACGATGCATAACAAACAATTGATATTTAAGATAGAAGAACAAATTCGAATCACGTAATCGCTTTTGCTGCTGTAACTAAGCTATTTTCATGCCAAATTGAATATTCAATTGCTGGGCGCAAACGCAATTGTTACTTCAATAATTTGTCCTTGATGCAAAGCATCTTAAGATATGAAGAGAGGTTTTTTCCTCTCTTGCACTAGATAAATAGTATTTCGTATTCAAGAGTTGTTATTATTGTTATTGTATGTGTTTTTCTTTGTTATTGCAGGTTCGAGCGCGTCGCAAAGTTGCCGTGACGGTGTTGGCATTTGTTGTCATCTTCGGTATTTGTTTTCTGCCCTATCACGTCTTCTTTCTCTGGTTCTACTACTGGTAAGTGTTGGCTTTAATTCAACAGCTACAACGACAACAACAACGACAAGCGCGGAGGCAAGGATGCGGATGAGTGAGCAGGATGCTGAAGGGATTTATGACTGCCGCTTAGCCACTGTCCAGCGTTGTCAGGCAGGCTGGCTATCGGGCTTTTGTCAGATGGTTGGATGGCTCACAGTGCGTATGAGTTATGCGGACATCATGCGTTGTGACCCGTTTTACTCAGCTCAATCAATTTCTAGCTTGTCGTTGGCTTATGTCTCCATTAGGTTTACATATGAAACAATTTTCCCCCTCCTCTCTGCCATCCATCCATCCATCCATCTATCTCCCTATCTATCACACTCTCTATCTCATTTCCGTTTCTGTTTGCAGGCCAACTGCAGAAGTGGATTACAACATGTTCTGGCATGTGCTGCGCATCGTCGGCTTCTGCATGTCCTTTGCCAACAGCTGTGCCAATCCGGTGGCCCTTTACTTTGTGAGCGGCGCGTTTCGCAAGCATTTCAATAGGTATTTGTTCATTCACATCAATGCAGCTGACTAACTGAATAACAGCATGCAAGCGATAGTCCATAAGCGATTACCGATTACCGATTATCGATAACCGATAACAACAAATTACTGTAACTGTAAGCGTAAGCAAACTGCATACTTATATCCACAACTCTCAAACTTATAAACTTACAAGCAAACAAACAACTTAAAACAAACAGAGAAACTAGAAAACAACAAACAGACACTTTCAACTTTTCGTTTTGACTTGCCAAACTCATGTCCACACACGCAATTCTAGCGTAAAAGTTTACTTGATTTTTGATTGCAATTCTGATGGAAATGTTTTTTGCTACTGCTTCCTAGACGCACAATTTATGTCATATGGGAAATTGCTAAGACAAAAGAGACAAGTTAATGGCTCGAACAATGCCACAAACAATCAGCGCAAAAATGTTGCAAAAATCTATTCCAAAATATGCTAGAGAGGGAAAAGTAGTTTAATAACAAATTCGACAGACAATTTGTATCAAAATTGTATCAATTTGCTATTGATGAATTCATCCAATAAAAGCAATTCCATTGATGGCAATGTCAGCAGCAGCTACGCATTGTGATTGCAATCAAAAATCACCGACTTGAGCTCGTAAAAATGTTGATGAAATATAATATTCGTATGTGTTTTATGCTCGCATTTGATTGCATCTCTAAGTGAAGGCTCCTACTTTCCCACGCTCCCAAAACAACAAAACAAAAATACCAATCCTACTTCACTCCCATGTAGATATCTGTTCTGTCGAGGCGCCAGCGGAAGACGCAAGCAGCGCGACACATTCTGCATGCACAGAGACACCTCGATGACCAGCACAGCCTCGAAAAGATTTCAATCGCGTCACTCCTGCTATCAGAGCACCATGCGCAGGTGAGTCTCAGGTTGAGGTGCTAAACTAGCTCATAACTGTTGCACGTGTCCATCCCGTTAGCTGTCGCCTGCAGGAGACGACAATAACAACGCTGCCGAATGGTGGACTCAATGGCGGCGGAGCGAGCAGCGTGTTGACGACATTGCCGCCTCATAATGACACCGCCGGCTATGAATTTGCGCCCCTTAGTGAGTTTGGCTCACTTAAGGACTCGCAGCTGGCACACAGAATACAGGAGTCGCCACTCAACTGAGCTGAGCTGCTGTCCACCAGGTGGCAGCCATCATCGTCAGCTAACGGAGCTTACAGGAAGTCAATGTGCATAAAGCATAAAACTTAGTTAAGCTTAATTGAATCTGTTTCGAGACAAACACAAGTATGATTATATTTGGCTACAAGTGCAACTTGTCAACAGTCAAATATTTTCCCACACATATAGGATAAGTAAAAGTATGTATGTAGTATACAATTTTTAGAACCAACATCGAGATCTTTCTGCGATACTGGAGAGAAATGCCAAAAGTTGACCACGTCACATCACTTTAAAGGCTCCCCAAAGAGTGCGGCTCATAAAAGAAAAAAGTTGAACGAATTACTTGAGGGATTCGGTGTGGAAAGTGATTCGAAGAACATCATGACGTTAATATAAAGTTGATGGCTTTCGTTAGTTCCTCGCGGCTTGTATAATGTATATATACTGTATATGAAATAAGTATATATATGAAAGAATTTGATGTGTTTTTCATGTTCTAGTCGTAGTCATAAGGCAATGAAACTGTGTTTGTGTCCATACTAAAGTATTGCAGCCGTTGCAACGGCTTTAAGCTAACGAAATTTAATTAAAATGATTACAATAAGATTTATGACTAAGATTTAAACAAGTTACGTGCTCGGCATGTCTGTACAACAAACACACACACAACACACACACAAATGCAAATCAATTGCAAAATCCATTTACTCACAATTTCTCACTGTCCAATCTCTTTTCCCTCTGGCCTTGTAAATAAGCAAACCAAATGTTTACCATATTGTGTAAATAAATTTAAGTATTATGTGTATGTTGTGTATATGCAGTATATGATCAATGTATATTGAATGTCAAAGATTTTAAACGATTGTTGCAATAAATTTACATTTTGTTGCCGTTCAGCAGTAAAATTCTTTTCATTGTCACCGACAACAAATCTGTCAAATGCAGCAGCAACAAAAAAATGTTGCCTACTTTTCAGCAGCAAAAAACGTTGCCTACTTTTCAGCGTGGGCAGTCATTGTTCTCGCTATCTCTATCGCTCTCGCTCTCTATCTCCTTTTACAGCTGTGACTTTTATGGGCAACTTTAAGATGGCAAAAACTTGGAGCCTTAACATTGTGTGGCAACTGATTGCGACCGCAAAATCGAAACCGGAAAATGGGCGCGTTGAAAATCGGCTTTAGTATTCGATTTGTCGTTTGTAGCTGCTGCCTGGACAATGTTGTGACCGATAAGCTTGAAGGAGATTAATTGATTTGGCCGCCGGCACGGCATAAGGTGAGATGGGCGTAAGCAAGCAAGTTGAGTGTGGCTTTTAAGCACTGTTTATTTTTGCCCGGAGTCGATTTCCGGGCATTGGCAAATTATGTTGACTCAATCAGCTGAAATCGGCTCGCATATTCACGTTTATTTGATTGAGTTTGTTGCTGTGACAGTTGCATATATTAAATTACTTCTACGAAATCTAAAAGGCGTTGATCTGTCACGAAATTGTAGAAAATTCCTTCGCCATAACAACAACTGTCTTCTTCATCTTCATCATCAGAGCTGTGTTGACAGTTGGTAACGGGAATGACTTCCTACTTATTTATTTTCTTTTGACTTATTAAAAAAAAAAAAATAAACCCGCTTTTCGCGTCCTTAGCTTGTCGCGTCACTGAGCTCTGCGGTTTCGAGATGATGAGATGAGATGTTGATGATGATGCTACGTCAGCTTCTGCTACGTCAAGTTGTCATCAGGGCAGAGCTGGAGTGCTTATCCTTGGCTTTATTAACTTTCCCGAATGTTTTCCGCTCTGCCAGAAACTTGCTCACTTTTTGGTTTTATGGTTTTGAATTTCAATTCTATTTCTGGCCATTTCTTTGATTCGTTAGCTATTTACTTTTGAATTTTAATGTTCAGTTGTTCACTTTTGTCTTGTTATCTCGGACTGCATCAATTCGAATAATAACTTGATTTTATGCGAGCCCTCGCACTCGTAGCTGTAAATTTCACAAATTAGTTGACCAAGTGCTTATCAAATACGCAAATGCCATGCATTTAATTGGCTCTGGCAGTGTCTTGAATTTAACAGTCTGTCGCCTACTATTGTAAAGTGAGTGCTATCACATTTAGTTGTGAAATTGAAATGAAAGTTTATAGTTACAATTGTGAATTAAATTAAATCGAAGCCTTATTTAATTCTTAAAGCAATTCAAAAATATATTGCACAGTTTGTTAGAAAATAACATATAATACCCCTTGCAAGGCGTCTAATGCTAAATCTTTTATTTCACAATTTATATTGATGTTATGCAAAAGGCAATTCGATACCCGTAAAACAATAAAGTATTCTGATTTTTTTTTATTTCATTTTTATGCTACGACCCTTGTTATTGGCGCACATATTTTATATCAGAATTTGCCCACAATTTGGGTTGCCAAGAAAAGAAAATTTAAACGCTTTACCTGCGTTAAACGCTCGACGAGACTAAAATTCCATTTTTCCCTTGGGTATCATTGAGTTTAAATAAATAATTATGATTCCCTGGAATGCTTAGCTTAGTTAACTGTTTCGCAGGATCATTAACAAGGTGGCAATAATAAATGAAATACTCGTAATGCGTTTAGTTATTCATTTCTTATTTAAACGGGCATTAATATTCATTTAAGGAACGGCGCCAAGTGCCTTGACACTTAAAAGCCACAGCAACAATAAGAACAACAATACAAGAAGCCATAATGAATGTAGAATAACAAACGCACACAAATAAAACTCCTACCACACAATAATAATAATGGCAAATGACAAAGGCATATAAAACATATGTGTGTGAGTGTGTAAGGCAATTTCAGTGGGGTAAAGGTTGACTGTGGCAAATAAATAAAACGATTTCAGACGCACAACCTAAATGTAAATACAAAAAACCACAAGGTGCACAGGGCGTAGGAGAGGGCGAAAGGGAGGGAGTGTTAATCGTAAATTGCGAAGAGCGACAGGCAAAAGAACAACAAGAAAAGCAGAAAGATGCCTCTAATCCATATACACACAAAATATACCTAACATACAGGCACATTCATATAAACACCTTAACGATATAAAAATTGGCACTCAATAAGCATGAGGGCACTTTTGGGGCGACACACAGACACTACAGTTACACACACTCACACACACATACACACATACACAGACGAAGCACGTAGGCAGCTGCATGTGTGTGCTTGTGTGTATGTGGAGGACGTCTACTGATGGCATCGGCATTTTCTTGCTTGCTGCCAGGGCAACGGAATGAAACGGAATGGAACGGAAACGTAGAACAAATGTAAACTTTTTGGTTTGACAGCTGGCTATGCATTTTAAATACAAAGCAAGCTACAGTCGAGAGTGCTCGACTGTGGGACACCCGCTGCCCAAAAGTAAGCCATTATACTTAAAATATACCACATATATAATTTAAAAGACTAGAATATTCCAAAATCTATATTTTCTATATCAATATACTACTCAAAATATACCCTAAAATAACAATTTCGGGATAAGTGTAAAAATATATTACGTTAATACTCCCAAAATATACTGAAATATAACAAATACTATTATTTGGTATATCGATATGCTATTATGTCTGTCAAAGCAATTAACACCATATAAAATTATTTCTTAAATACCTTTTAAAATGTTTACCTCATTGCACCAACATTTTCAGGAATCATAAAGACTATGATTTGTGGCGGAAAAGTGGGAGTGACCAAAATCTAAACAAACTTGATCATTTGGCAATCAGTTATAATACCCATCTACTTAATTGTGTTTGTGTAAATGTTTCTTATATGCTTTGATTTGCTGAGAACAATTTGAAGTATTTTTAGACTAAGAAATGGTCGCCGTAAATAAGTTGCCAAAGTGACCAATTAATTAGGGTTGAAGAATGTGGCCATGTTAAGAGAATTACGTTGACGTTAATTAAAGTCAATTCAATTGCGAAATTAAGAAGGAAGTCAACAAAATGCATTATTTAAAAACCATATAAGCGTTTTTAGCGTTTCACTTTAAATTATTAATAGCAAGTAGTTTAAGACAAGCTTATTTATAATTGCATTTAAAATACATTTAACAGTAGAAGACTTTTCATTGAATTGCATTTAACTTGTTGACAATAAATGCCTAAAAGCATTACACAATTCATGGGTTTATCTTTATGGCTGCACGTCGATATACCACAAATTTCAATTAGGCCAATTCAATAGATTCAAATCGATAAAGTGAATTGTGCAGCCATAACACTTATGCTACATGAGAGTAATCATACGCGCCATTTGGGGCTGGCAGTCGAACAGTCACGCACAAAACCAAAAATCATCACCTGCTGACTTGCGATATATTAAGCTGAAATTACACACCGTTTGCCACGCTTGTTGCGTGGAAAGAGAGGGAATTCCTCCTCCCTTCCTCACACACATTCAGTTTATTGGCAAGCCGGAGGCTCGCACACTTCTAGCATGTCCCCCAGCTAGCCATCCAATTTATGCTGGCCTCTCGGGTTCAAGTCTATTTTAAGCATTTACAACTTTATTACCCTTCGGTCAAGTGGTCAAGTCCACAAAAGCAGCGGGCTCTGAATTTATCTTTAGCCAGCGAAAGGGATTGTAAGTTGGCTTTGTGTGGCAACCGCCAGCTACCTTTTGGGAGTAATCACAGGCTGAGATGAGGGGGAGTTGACACCACGGGTGGTTTATGTGGTTTCGGTTGGAAGTGGAGGTGGAAACTTCATGTGAGCTGCGGGGATTCCCCCACGCCACATGCCACACGCCTTGTGCGTTGTTGCCTAATTGCAGGGAAAGGGTAGACGAGTTAGTGAAACTTCAAATTCGACACCATGTCTGGTAAGACGAACAAATGCCAGCGAACAGCGTACAACTCAAATTGCGTATACGCCTTGTGCGACAAGAGAGATTGAAGTAACAGCTAGCTGTCAGTAATTAAGAACATAGCTTAGACTGCGTTGGGCCAATTAAGTGTGGCCAAGCAAAAGCCTGGAATAATTATGAAAATGAAGTGAATCTCGTCGAAATCCCATCTAATCCTCTGAGGACGGCCACCAAAATGCGTTGATGCGTGGCAAATTCGAAGGAAATTTGCACAGATATCAAAGTGCGACACTCAAATTGATTACGTTTATTGCTTGCGCAAAACACGACAAATAAAAAAGAAACGGCTGAATTTTCGAGAGCATATAAAAATAGACCCACATCAAAGTCAAAGTGGCAAATGGAGGACACACGTCGACAATCAATGCAGATGGAGATTCACACACCAAAACCACACACACAAAACTGAATTCGTTGTTCAAATTCGCAATATTGGTAGCGTAGTAAAAAGAACATTCGCCTGGATTGTCACATAGTTACGAGTCAAACGCTTAAATGCGAGAAGCATTCAAAAGATTAAAGCCAAGCGAAACAACAACATTGGAATGAAAAGCATATTGTTAAGAGTCAAAGTCCTTATCATAAGTTCAACACACATTTGCTGCGCTGCATTTAACACAAACATTCATAGAAAATTCAGCTCAGCATCACAATTTGCATACATGCGAAAATCTCTAAGCATTAAATGTCTGTACACTATGTCGAAGGTCACGCAAAGTGCAGCGAAGAAACAACAAAGTCATTCAACTCGTTGGACATTAACTCTTCACCCTCTTGACATTTAATTCGTGCTCGAAGCAATTCAAAATTTTCAAATTTTATTTTACCCAAAAGATGTCAATTTATTACTGTTAAGTTTGCTATGCTGTTGATGTTACTTTGAAAAATTCGAGATACTTTAAAAGTGTTGCTCACATGTTTCATAGCAGTTAAGTAACAGGAAAACTTTTACCTTTGATTTATGGCATTTGGTTTGCAATGAATATCTTATAGAGAGAAAAACTTTAATAAAAATCTTTTAATAACTATAACCTTTAACACACGTTAAAATCTCATGTTAATAAATTACAAAGTTTAAATAAAACTTAACCGAAAATATATTCATTGATATACATTCACATTTATGAAATATGAACAAAATATTTAATAAATTAGTTAAATTATGTTATCATTAAGCATATCGTATTGAAACTTTATCTCATTTACTAACATTAACTTTGCTTAGCAAAATTTCTTGATCCATTCGTTGTCATGATTTATTTTAGTTGCGTCAATGTGGCAAACAGAACTTAATAGGAAAATTAACATACAGACAACCGAGGACGATGAAAAAGGCTCAAATTTCCTAGAAATCAAATAGGTTCCTTAATCATGCTTCTTTCATAATTGATTAGACGCCATGACAAGAAAGATTATTTATTATATACTATATATTATATTTGCCAGAAGTCGAGCAAAACAATTTAACTCTCACACTTAATGTGAACTGACAAACAAATCTCGGATAGTTGTTTAATTAATTTCAAATTGGCAACCTTATTTGGGTCGCTTGTGCTTGGGTTACTCAAATGTCTGGCATAAACTTTTCTGTGGGATTAACGAAATAATAAAGAAAATAAACCAAAATACAAAGTGAATATAAAAAGTCTGATAAAGTACATTTTGTTATTCGTTTTTTTTTCAGAGCTTACGCGCATCGTCGATTTTATTTGTTTGCTTCCATTTGAGAACAAGTTGTGAGGGAAACTGGTGGAAAACCCTTTTCAATCAAATTAGCTACTGCAAACGGGGATGCTCAATCATTTCTAACTACAGCTGAGCTGAGTTCGAACATGGATTCATAGAGCAAGACGTAGTAGAAAGGACCAATGACTGCTGACATGTTGTTAGTTTGTTCTTCGATCTTGGTGTCAGTTGTCAATTCGATGTTGTTTGTTGTCAGTTAAAGTGTCTTGGGTTGAGTGAGTTTTAAAATTAGAGCACTTCTCATTGAACAATTATTTTATTGAGCGATTGTGATTGTGGAGAACTGATGTATAAACATCATAAATTTAAAAATTTCCAGAAATATCTTCTTTAACTTAAAGTAATTAAACAACTTATGTAATGTATTAAGTTTTAACTCAAACGAATGCAAGGAAATTAAAGAGCTGTTTATTGATTTTAGTACCTGTTTATTTTTCAAAAGCAGTCCAATGGTGTTCAACTATGGAAACGCAAAATTCTTAATATTTGTTAACTGATTAACACTATAACAATATATTTGTTCATTTAATAGAAACTCTGTGTTATTGGAAGCCGCGAAAAAAATTAAGGTAACCTTTTAAAAAAAAATTCAAATGTTTTCTATTAAAAGTTTCATGTGCTCAGATCAAAGCAAAACATCATTAAAGTTGCTAAAGCTGTCTTTGATTTTTATCAACGTGTAAACCAAAGTCACTTTGCGACTTTATGGTTAAGCATTCCGTATTCTCAATGTGGTTTACCCATCAAAATTTCAACTTTAACATATACCACTTAAAAATGTTAGCACAGTGTTGCTTAAGTTTATTGGTGGTTGTTGACAACGCTTGTTTTCTCTTTCTCTTTCTCATTCTCTCTATTTCTCTTTTAAGCGGCACTTGTCATTAAGCCAACATTCGATTCTCTAAGCCAAGGCAGTGTGTCAAGGAGGCAATATGACCTTTGGTTACTTTGTTCTCGCTGTTACTCAAAGTTAAAGCCCGTAAATGACAGTTGGGTGTTTCAGCTCCCCTCATCTGTGAGTGCTTTAACTTTCGCTGCGGGAAAATATTGAGAACTGTTTCTGAAGTTATTATGTGGCTAAGATGTTAACAGCTTCGACTTGCAACTGGCAAATCATCTAGCAATATTTCACAAACAATATTTCTGTTCGGCGAACAACTGCGGCATGCTGAGAATTCCAACTTTGACAACTGACGACGGCTCTCCTTCGCTTCCCCTCTCACGTCTATATAGAGCACTGAAACTTTTTTAAGTTTGACCAATATTTTTTCTCTGAAGTTACTTTGGCTGCCATGCAAAATAATGACAAATTATTTTGGCCTCATTCGTCGACTAGACAGACAGACAATCGACTCTCCCAAGCGAATGCTTAGTACGTGGTTTGTTCTCTTGGTTTATGTGATTCCCCTCACAGGATTCATCGCTTGGGTGAATTTTGGATTCCTTCTTCTCACATTGTTTTCTTTCGTTGAGTTATGACATTTTTATGGTCGCACATGTTTGCAGAGGAAGCACGTTTCATGCACCTATTAATAAACCATTCGAATATGTATTTATCTAACATGATAATTCATATAGTTTGTGGTTGGTAGCTTGAATTTAACTGGATTTATGCGATAAAATACTTTCTTATTTTTCTAAACTTGTCTTGAGTTTTAACTCTGTAATTATTGCTTGTAAAATCCTTTTTATACCCGCTACCCATAGGGTAGAAGGGTATTATAACTTTGTGCCGGCAGGAAATGTATGTAACAGGTTGAAGGAGGCATCTCCGACCCTATAAAGTATATATATTCTTGATCAGCGTCAACAGCCGAGACGATATAGCCATGTCCGTCTGTCCGTCTGTGTGTCTGTCCGTCTGTCCGTCCGTCCGTATGAAACACTGGATCTCAGAGACTATAAGAGATAGAGCTACAATTTTATTCGACAGCATTTGTTATGTTTGCACGCAGATCAAGTTTGTTTCAAATTTTTGCCACGCCCACTTCCGCCCTCGCAAATCAAAAAAATCGAATAACAAGCCTAATTTTAAAGCTAGAGTTACGAATTTTGGTACATAAAATAATTACTATAGTAGTTATGATTCCTGATTTGGTTACGATCAGATAAAAATAAATAAAATTGTGGAAGTTATTAAGGAAATACTTTTGTATGGGCAAAAGCGCCTACTTACTAGGGGTCTTAGTTGCTTTGGCCGACAATCTGGCACATTGTGCCCTTTATAGTATATTTTGAATGGTGTACTATATCGATATACCAAACATACCATTTGGTATATTTTTTAGTATTTTTAGTATTTTCGGTATATTTTGAAAATGATACCGCAATATTTTGCCTTTATTAAAAATGGGTAGCGGGTATCTCACAGTCGAGCACACTCGACTGTAACTTTCTTACTTGTTCTTATTTTATTCAACACGATTTTTATTTTGCAGTTCTGTCCAGATATAGTTTATTTTAAAGCCCATGCACACAAATACACTGCGAAAAATTTAAATTGTAAACATTATAAATAAATGTAATTATAAAAATTTGTAATTATATTTTTAGATTACGAAAAAATTTCAGCAGCAAATACTAATATCAAATGCGTTGACAACTAACGAGTAAATACATATTTATACCCGCTACCCATAGGGTAGAAGGGTATTATAACTTTGTGCCGGCAGGAAATGTATGTAACAGGTAGAAGGAGGCATCTCCGACCCTATAAAGTATATATATTCTTGATCGGCGTCAACAGCCGAGACGATCTAGCCATGTCCGTCTGTCCGTCTGTCCGTATGAAACACTGGATCTCAGAGACTATAAGAGATAGAGCTATAATTTTTTTTCGACAGCATTTGTTATGTTTGCACGCAGATCAAGTTTGTTTCAAATTTTTGCCACGCCCACTTCCGCCCCCGCAAATCAAAAAAATCGAATAACAAGCGTAATTTTAAAGCTAGAGTTACGAATTTTGGTATATATAATAACTACTATAGTAGTTATGATTCCTTACTTACGCGCATCGTCGATTTTATTTGTTTGCTTCCATTTGAGAACAAGTTGTGAGGGAAACTGGTGGAAAACCCTTTTCAATCAAATTAGCTACTGCAAACGGGGATGCTCAATCATTTCTAACTACAGCTGAGCTGAGTTCGAACATGGATTCATAGAGCAAGACGTAGTAGAAAGGACCAATGACTGCTGACATGTTGTTAGTTTGTTCTTCGATCTTGGTGTCAGTTCTCAATTCGATGTTGTTTGTTGTCAGTTAAAGTGTCTTGGGTTGTTTCAAATTTTTGCCACGCCCACTTCCGCCCCCGCAAATCAAAAAAATCGAATAACAAGCGTAATTTTAAAGCTAGAGTTACGAATTTTGGTATATATAATAACTACTATAGTAGTTATGATTCCTGAAAATTTGGTTGCGATCAGATAAAAATTGTCGAAGTTATTAAAGAAATACTTTTGTATGGGCATAAACGCCTACTTACTAGGGCTCTTAGTTGCTTTGTCTGACAATCTGGTATATTGTGCCGTCTATGGTATATTTTCAATGCGGTACTATGTCGATATACCAAATATACCATTTGTTATATTTTTTTAGTATTTTTGCAGTATATTCGGTATATTTTGAGAAAATACCGCAAAATATGTTTCTTTTATTCAAAATGGGTAGCGGGTATCTCACAGACGAGTACACTCGACTGTAGCTTTCTTACTTGTTTTATATTATAATTCAATCAACACGATCAAAATCTCAGTATTTTTTAATATAATTGACTTTTTCGCTCTGTGTAGACCACGTTGGAGGTCAAAGACATGTTGAGAGTACATGTTTTATATACTCGAATCGTGTTCGGGTTGCGTTGAATAGATTGCCGCACATGAAACAAATATGAAAACAGCGGAAGATGGCATCGTGGAAAATGGGAAATGAGAAACAGAAGAGCTGGCAAAACAAAAACTGTCAGACAGCGCAATTTTTCGATGTAAAGCTGAAGAAAGAAATTGCGCGAATATCGTCTTAAGCCTGTCAGCGCCAGCTGCCGGCAAACAGATTAAAATATCGAAACGGGCCACACACTGTAAGAGACAATCGAGAACACACACACACACGGATATACGCACACATTCGCATATTGGCTGTTGGCTATTGTATACGCTTAGGCCGCAGGTGGACAAGTTCCCCTCTTGCCGCATGCAACATGGATTCTCTTTAGCTTTTGCACCTGGAAAGTAAAAGAAGACAGTATGTTGTCATTTGCATACTCCTCCAATTCGTCTTGGCGCTTATGTCACTTCAATGTCCATGCAATCAAATCGATGTCACTGCAGGCGGCCGTATTGAAGCATTGGGTTAAACCTTTTTCAATTCTTTTGTGGTTTCTCCATTACGAATTTCAAGATTACAAAAATATTATGCTTGACAGAAACCTCCATTACCGAAATAATTTTTTCGCCGGGCATTCTTTTTGGATATACTTTGTCGGATTGGTAATTGTCCGAGAGGTTTCATTGTAGATATTCATATAATATTTATTAATTTTAGCATGCAATATAGATGAAAAACAATTTAAACAGGCTAACAAAAATTTTTGTATTTTAATATAGAATATATGGCGAAATACTTTGCGTATACTTGATACAAACGCAGAGAAGGAGAAGAAATCATGTTGTGAAATCGATCAACAGTAGATGTCACTAGGTCACAGTGTTCTGAAAGTAGAACCTAAGACTCGTTGGGTATTTTCGATTAGAGGAGGCAGATAGCTTCGTGTACAAATTCGAAACCAACAAAAATTATCTTTTATTTAATCAATTATACTTTTCAAACATAATGAAAACAAAAACAGAACTTTCACTTCAATAATAATAAATCAAATTTTAAACTATCTTAGTTGTTAATTTTAAAAAATGAAAAGTCTTTTGTCGACCAAACATAGTGAAGGTCTTTACAATCAATCAATTCCTTGCTACTAGTGTCTTAATTCTAATTTATTTGGCAATTTAGTTTTCATTAACGAAATTTCAAAAAACTTTTGCTCTGCAGTACCAGAGTTGTGTGGCAACGAAATCAAGTTGTTTATGAATTCTACTAAGCTCCTGAACAGCGACTCGTCAACACCGTTTTTTTACTTTCAATGTATGTTCAAAATTTACGAATATCTTTTTCTATTTCCCGATTTAAAGAAAGTCGGAGTTGGTTCCATTGGGATATTATATCATCAGGATCACCATTGTATAAATTTTCAAATTGTGATTCACAATATATAACTGTTTACGTAGTGATGGGCCTTACATTGGCGCATACATATTTTCTCAATTGACACGAAACATCGCAAATCGACTGTATGCGATATTTTCTAGTGCTAGTCATGGTTCAATTTCTAACTGATACAAAATTTATGTCTGGTGGAACAGAGCCATTTGTTAAAAAATATGTGTGAACATAAAATTTTATAAAACATTTAAATACTAGACTAGGCATATTGAAAATGTACCAATATGAAAAAAAGTGATCCAATGTACCAACGCATAAAAAATGTACCAGTTTTGGTACATTTGTACCAAAAGTGGCAACCGTGCATATAACGATGATTTGGGCAAACTGAAATGAATTCAAAACACATTTCAATTGTAAACTGTACCTGGTTCACTTCGACCAGGGCCGCTAAACAAAAAGCAAGCAGTCCAGTGTGGCGACTGAACGCCACGCCTGCTTTGCACTGCTTGTTAATGGATTGTGTCTGACAAATTTGAATATTCCGTTTAGTTCAAAAGCAAAGACGCTTTTCAAATTCATATTTCTTTATTTTTGTTTATTATAAAAATAAAACACAATTGTTATTTAGAAACTTATCTAATAAAAAAAAGCAATACCCAAATATCACATTTTTATTAAATAAGTTGTACCAAACAAATGTCAAGTTGTGTTTATTAAAAGCGTCAGTATACATATATGTTTGTAGTTGCTTATGTTTTATTATTTATATAAACAATATACTATAAAGCGATTATTCTACAGCGTGCCTCTGAGAATTTTAATCTACATATTTTAGTCGGCAGCGAACGCTTGAGTGAATTTGTCGTGTTATCCGCGCAGTTAGTGTAAAAAACAAGTGATACTAATTTAGTACTGACTTTTCAATGTGGATCTTTATTGCAATACTAATTGGACTGCTAGGCGCATATGCTTTTAAACTACGCAAAGACTATGTGCTCCTAGCATTATGTCGTAGATTCAAAACCATTGATGGCGGACCCTTGGACAAAACTGTGGCTACTGGAAAAGGCACGACTATTTTTGGCAACACTTTTGATACTCTCGGAATGACCTCAGGTGATTACTTGAAGCACCATCTGTCAACTCAATTGAGCATTCATTTTCGACTTTTGAACAGAGCAATTGTTTTATTATTCTCGTGATTATGCTACGGAACTGAAGCGAAGCTATGTTCAATATGTCTTTGGGTTTCCAATTTACAACATTATTGATGCTGACGATGCGGAACTTATTTTAAATGATAATAACTTGATTACCAAAGGAGATATGTACCGGTTTCTGCAGCCCTTTCTGAAAACGGGTTTATTAACAAGTACTGGTATGTGCGTTTTTTGTATAAGCTTCCATAAATAGATTGCATACGAAAGTAATTTTTATTATACATATTTAAATCTTTGTCGGTCATTAAACAGAAACATGCATTGTATTTGTCGTCGGTGTATAGAAAGCTTTTCCTGACCTTCAATTATTTTCCATGACTAACATTATTATTTAAACTGATCATTTAAATTATTTACTTACACAATTATTTACACAGTATTTTTCTTGCCCCATAGGACAGTATTGGCATGGCAGGCGGAAATTATTGACTCCAGCATTTCATTTCAAAATACTGGAACAGTTCCTAGATGTATTTAAGTGAGTAGAGTTTTCTTTTTTTGATTTAATAAAATTTATTTCGCGATTATACAGACAGGAGAGCGTTAAGGTTATAGACCTTATTCAGAATATGTTAGATGCTACAGATGGCCCTTGTCAGATTAATTTAAATGACATAATTCCGCGATTCACGCTCAACAGCATTTGCGGTAAGTATTGATAATGCTAGTACTATCAATATTAATTTAATCATTACTAATAAGTATTGATAATACTACTACAATTAATATTAATTGCATATTTTCTAATCAAATATATTAGACTACTAACTTAATCTTAGCTAATTTAATAATCATAATACCTTTACCCTTTATATTCACATTCTTCTTTTTAGAGACGGCGCTAGGCGTCAAACTGGACGATTGTTCGGATGGTGATGAATATCGTAGTAACATCACAATAGCGGAGCATAGTTTTATAAAAAGAGTTATTAATCCTCTGATGTCGAGCGATGCTTTATACAATCGTTATGGAGATGGTGTCAAGGATATTCCTACCCTTAATAAACTGCATTCCTTCTCAAGCAGTATCATTGAAAAACGAAGGCAAAATTTCAATGAAGACAACCTAAAGGAAATAGACGACATTGAATCAAGGTATACTGAATACCCTCTATTTTCTTTGCTGATCAAATGTAACATTGATTTTCACTGATGTTCTAGGTACTTGAACACTAAGCAACGATACGCTATGCTAGACACAATGTTGATGGCTGAGAAGGAAGGACTTATCGATCACGCTGGCATTTGTGAAGAAGTGGATACCTTTATGTTTGAGGGTTTCGATACCACATCTATGAACCTCATATTAACTCTCGCCTATTTGGCGAATCATCCACAATGGCAGCAACGCTGCTTTGAAGAGATTTCTGAACTAATTCCAAGCAAAGGTATGTTGAAAGTTCTTACATTGAAGCTATTATGTCAATCATTTATAAATATTCTCCAGATCTCAGTGAGTTGGACAATCGCACCCTTTCGCAAATGAAATATTTAGAATGTGCCATCAAAGAAACACAAAGGCTTTGCCCCTCGGTGCCCGGCATGATGCGAGAGTGCCATGAGGAAACGAAATTGGCTAATAATTTGATTATGCCGAAGGGCACCCAGATTATTGTGCATATATTCGACATACACCGCAATCCCCAATACTTTGAGAACCCAGATGAATGGATTCCGTCTCGATTCCTTCCAGAAAACTCAGAGCACAGACATCCGTTTGCATTTATTCCATTTAGTGCAGGTCGTCGCAATTGTATTGGACAAAAATTTGCTATGCTGGAAGTGAAAACTTTGCTGGTTCACATATTGCGAAATTTTGAAATATTGCCTGTGAGTAACCCAAGAGAATTTAAGTTCTTAGCAGGTATTTTAATCAGAACCAAGTCTGATGTCTTCATTAAGATTGTGAAACGCCAAGCTGAATACACAGTGAACTGTGTATAATTTCACTGGCATATTTTATAAAACATTTTTCTGTAGTCAAACTGAAGCCCAAATAAATAATATCCCTAATCCCTAATTCTCGAATCTTCATTTATATTTGTTAATAAAGTTATTCATTCAACCGTATTACTTTTGAAATCGAATCCAAAAGTTTCATGTTGCAATCGTAGATTTCACAGTCGTCGCTCTTCCTTGCAGTCTTCTCTGCCAGTATAAATTCGTAGGCTTCCGGAGAGTCCTTGTTCAGCGTCGAGGATGGACTGTTGAAAATAGTTTAAAATTATTTTCCTTAATTTCTACTGAATGTGAAAGAATGAACTTTCTTACCTTAGCATTATGTGAAACAACTCTTGTACCACGCTAAAGTTCTTTGAAAATCGCACGGAATTTGCCTCGCAAATAGCTTGAAGCATGCACTCGTGCCCGTTGTAACCATATCTGTTATTATATTGTATCATTATATACGTTATTTTTATATTTAATTTCACAAACACTCACCCATTTAACATATGCTCAAGATAAGCGTAAATCTGCCAACGTAGATCTGTGGCAATTGTTTGCAATTGACGAATTGTGCCATCGTTTAAGGATACTTTGGACGGCAAATATTCGGGTAGATAAGGATTTTGACGGTATACACTGGCATTGTAAGGCAAAAAGAACTCGGCTTTTAGCACATGGCCAACAGTAAGAGATTCGTAGGTTAAATCCGCAGGTATACCTATGCCGGCAATAAACTATAAACGGATTTACATCAGTTCTGATTATACGAGTGCACTCATTTATATTTATACTATTTATACCTGATGTCGCGTCGGTGCTTGTCGCGGAAAGATAAGAAAGCGTCTGGCACGACTCCTTGGCTTGCTCTGCTGTGCAGATAATAATAGACAAAGACTCAACAAGCTGATAGACCACACACAGCGCTTCATGTTTGCAGACTAAATGCAACAAGCAGAAGATATCCGACTGACTATAACCAACTAAGCTACTTTCTAGTTACCAGCAATTAACAAGTCATTGTTAGAAATCTCATTCAAACTTCTAAAGTGCAACGTTCTCATTCGATTCGCACTTGCCAAGCATATATGTATTAAACCATTTGCATTCTTAGTCGACACAGTTAAAATACAAAAAGTGTTGTAGTATTTATTGGTGTTATGTTAATTATATTTTCATAGAATAGATCGTAAATTTACACAAAATGTTGTAAAGAAATGATACGATAAGGATTGGATTTGCTTAAGGACCTCGTGTAATGAACATTGTGACAATCACTTTTGCGCGGAAGGCTGGAAATACTTACAATACTTGGGTCGGTCCATATAAGCGTAGTTACAAATATGTATATCAAATTATTAAATTAAGTAGGTACATAAAATTAAAAACGTACTAAGGAATACTTAAGATGAACATTAAATTATAATTAATTTCAAGAGCTGCCGCGGCTGAGTTGGATGGGGAGACTAATTTGTAAATTATACTTATGAGTGGAATCAAACAAACAACACGGAGATCGCCCTTCGCATCGCAACGCCCAATTCTATCATCACTCCACTCTTATGTTTCAGTTCCCGAGTCAATTCCTTTGTCATTTGTTTCGTTTTACTTGTGCTTGTGAAATTCCTCCATACACAGTTTGCAACTCCATGAGCCCTCGGGCGGAGTTACCAGTGGCGGAGATAGACAATACATGTGGTAACCACGATCACAATCGTCGCAGAAAAGCAGTTGATCATCATTGTCGGATGTGCCACAGATCGAACAGTATTTACATTCAATGCACTGCCAGCGATAGCGCTTCACTGATATTATCATATTGGGTGTAAACTGCAAACACGATGGATGGCCAGAGCGGCCGCAGTCGGAGCAAGACACCAGCTCTTCGGGCATATTGGTCTTTTATTCTCACGCTGATCGCCCAAACAGAAGTCGCAATATGGCGATGGCTGTGCCACTTCACGTTCGGCGCGCATCTTGTGCTTCTTGGGACTAGCCAATGGCGTGGTTGGCGATGCATTCACCGTCGTATATATGGCTGGAGTTGCAGCCGTTGTTGCAGCTGCTGCCATGCCCATGCTGGCCATGGTAGCCAAAGGAATTGAATCATTGGAAGCGCCTGCATCGTTTAAAGGATTCTTCTCGAACGTTGCTGGTAGAGTTGCCGACATGACCATGGCTGACTGTGAGGTTTCATCGATAATGGGTATCGGTGATGCTGAGTTAGAGTGCGTTGCATAGAGGCCTGTAGCTGCGGCGGCTGCTGCAGTGCTTGCGGCATGTGCAACAGCAGCGGCCGCTGCTGCAGCTGCGGCAGATGTGTTTGCATTGTTGCCAGCATTGCCGCCGCCGCCGCCGCCGCGTCTTCTCCTATCCGCTGCGTCTCCATCGTTGGCATTCCGACGTCGACTGCCTGCAATGTGCAACAACAATGTTTACCGATTCATATTAACAAAATGCAGATTAAGATATTTCTTACCGCCACCTTTACGTCCGCGCTTCGGAGTTCCGTCCACATTGGCATTGGAACGCCGTGAGCGTGAGCCGCGCTTGCGTTTGCCTCGACTGCTGTACGATTCGTCGAAATCGTTGTCCGAGTCAAAGTCATCTTCGTAGTCGTCTGCGTGATGGTAATGCGATGAGTCCATATCCTCGTGGAACCAATCCTTTTCGGCATTTGCATGCGAATCCTTGCTATCATTGTCGCCCGAAGCGCCCATCGAGTTGCCGTCTGTGGCAGCAATTGCTACAATGCGTCAATGAAATACAAAGATATACACATGAAGTATTATTGTTGGCCTCTACACACATACAATAAATCAGCCCCCAATTCCACCCAGCAGAGATGTTTCATGTCTTGCCCTATGCAAGGGGTCGGGATGGTGGTGGTTGCTCGTTGCCTTCATTTACTACAAATACACAGACACGTGCACATGTATTTTGCGAGCACTTGGTATAGAAAATGCAGCCACACATGTTTTGCTGATACATTTCATTGTTGCTTGCCACTTACAGTGGGACAGCTAAACAGAACAAACTATCAACCTAAATTAGCCAAACAAATGGAATTGCGTGATGCTTTGCGCACTTCTCATTAATCCTCCTCTGCTTATTATCTATGAATGTAAAGTTCTTTACTATCTTAAATTAGGCTCCAAATGATGTAAGACCAAAATAATGGAACGAAATATGCTAATTACAATTTGCCAAAAACTTCATACGTATTAATCACTTTTATTGTCTCTTTTTTATTGATAGTAAACTTTTGGAAAAAGAAATATCTACTGTCTATGTTATTTGCTTCGAATGTTTTTACTATCAAATTAGACCACTGTGCAGCGGTGGTGGAAGTGTCGAGGATGAGACTGAGGCTGTGGCTGAACAAAGCAGCAGCAATTGTAAGAGTTTTATTGATTTTACAACGCCTTTTGTAAATACATATAAATGCGCAAATATAAATAAATATCTATTTGTACATTGGAATATTGTTTGATTGCGAAAAAGGCTTGCCAACTTGAAATCTTACCTGCACTTTCCGCCTGATGATGGTCACGTGCATTGACAGTTCCCGAGCCAGTTGTGGGCACATGATGATGCTGGTGCTGATGTTGGTGCTGATGCTGATGAGACATATGGTGCTCCCGATATTGATAGGCACGGTAGCTTTGATGCGGATTCAGCAAGTATTGGCGCTTTGGTTTGCGCCAGCGTGCCGATGGATAGGTGTAAATTTGGCCATGGCGGAAGCCGGGCATTCGTTGCTTTCGCTTCATAAAGAGCGCGCAATGTGTCTGCGCTACGCCAGTCTGGGGGTCAAGGAACGGCATACGGAGCCGCCGCTCGATACAGAGTCGCGTGTTGAAGTTCTCACTGTTTTCCAGTATCTCCTTGTAGGCGGTGTCATTTAAAAAGTTTTGAATCTTTTCAAAGTTGCCAATGTTTACCACCGCAATATCGGAAGCCATATTGTTACTGTTGTCTGTCGGCGTCGGTGTCTGCTTCAACTTCGGCGTCAGCGTAGAAGGCGGCAAGCGATGTACACTTTTTAAATAACCGAATTTATGGGAACTTTTACTGCACAAACTCAACGATTTTAGGTAGTATATTCTTTTGCCGCAACTTAAAATTATTTTTATGCACCACAAGCACGCATTTTTTCTTCGTTTTGCTTTCGCAAACAAGTTTTGTGCCACAAAACAAGAGATTGACAAGTGCAGAGTTGTCGCACACTTTCAGTTTTGCTCGCAATGTCTGGCAACGTTGGGATTGAGTGAGTTTCAGCATATGCGTCAGGTCACACTGAAAAAAAACATCGCAACGTAAAATGTTTGCTGACAGCTTGAAAATAACGACTTTCTTTTCTGAAATTGCAATTAATAAAATTCTTTCGAGGCATTGGTATTTCACATATGCGGACGATCATTCACTATTTATTAATTAAATGTAAAATTTAAATAATTCAAAATGAGAATGAAAATATCGATATATTTATTGTAAGATCCATCGATGATACTCCATCTCTAACAGTCAGGGCGTGTTAATGTTTTGTGACACACTGTTTGTTTGTGTATTAGTTTAATTTTCTTAATTTACTCGTCTCATGTTTTGTTTTTTTCCGTTTATCTAACTAAAAACTATAAAATAATTGCAATCTAACGCCATGGGCGTGTCCAATCGTAGTACACAAGTTGCCCTTGGCATCTCAGTATTTTCGTTTTTGCTGTTCATCATCGCCTTCGCAACGCCCTATTGGCTTGTCACCGATGGACGCCTTCAAAATCCACGCTTCACTAACCTGGGACTGTGGGAGGTGTGCTTTAACAACTTCCAGGACATTCATCGGTTCTACGACACACGCTTCACCGGCTGCATGTGGGTTTTCGAAGAGGAATACTATATAATACACGACTTCTTGCTGCCTGGCTTCTACATTGCTGTGCAATTCTTTGCCACACTGTGCTTCATCATGTGCCTTATTGCTTTACCCCTTACCTTGGGTATATTGCGTACATCCCGTGACGATGACCGCTATGTGGTGCTGTTGCTCACCATTGGCTCCTGTGAGGTTCTTGCCTCAATTTTCGGGTTTATCGCTGTGGTGATTTTCGGAGCTAAGGGAGATTCACGCGATTGGATGCCCGGATGGCAGAACAACGATATGGGCTGGTCCTTTGCCTTGGCCGTTGTCGGTGGCGTCATGCTGCTTCCTGCTGGTATTCTCTATATGGTGGAAGCTCGACGCGAACGCTACAAGCGTCTCAATGAAATCAGCAACCGTGATGTGAGCGAATACGGTGATGATTACTATCAAAGTCAAGCTGCAGCTGCGGCCGTTGCAGCGTCACAGCCATCAACATCCGCTTCTGCGAAACAGCCAGAGATGCCTTACTTTGCTCCGGAGCCAAGCCGTCCGCGTCGACCACAACCAGGTCGCCATCATCAACAACAACAGCAGCAGCAGGCAACTGCTCCGCCTCAGGGCAGCATCCAAACGGACATTTAAAGTCTAGAAGTGTAGCTCACACATTAACATAACGTATAACATATCCGTCCTTTTATCGAATCTGATTTTTATCATTCAAACTCTTTGTTTGTCGTCGTCCTTAACTTTAAGTGCAACAATTTTATTCGAATCTCGAACGAACTCGAAAACATTCCACAAATATTTTATACAAGCTTTTGATGCATTACTAAAACATTTTTGTACAATGCAAAGTATTTATTTAAATAAATTCTGTTTACACACACAAATTGCATATTATAACTATATGAAGATGAATCCCTTTTCCGTTTCGTAGATACTTGTCCGTTGTAACGTTTGTTTATTAATTATTTATTCAACTGTGAATGTAAACATGTAATTTCTTCACACAGTGAAGTCTTTAAATGCTATATATACAATATATACACTAGAAACTTTTTAGATTGAGCTATTGACTAGAGAGATGGCTTAGTGTCCGGATCAACCCGATTCCTTGAGCCAACGCTGTGCAGAGTCCTCATTTGGACTGCGCTCCAGCACCAGGAACAGCTCACGATGATCCTCCTGGGCGAGCTGTTCCCTTAGGAACTGTAGCATATCGGCTTCATTGCCCAGCGATTCGGGTTGACGCAGCTTCGAGTCCAAGTTGTAGTAATAATCGCCAATGCGACGCACAGCAATCCAGTGGCGTCTTCGCAATGGCAGCGTTATTAGACCGAATTTGTAGTCCGAAGGAATGTTGAGTATGAAGCCCACGATGGCATCCAGATTAATGACAGACGGATCTCTATGAGGTCACAAAAGAGAGTTAATAATCCTAGCTAGAATTCAAGGAATACTTACTTTCGCTTGTCAAACCAAACTGCCTCGCAATTGCGTTTTTGTAGCGCCGTCATTATGACATTAATATCATAATTACCTAGTCCAAGGACCGAGCGATGTGGATTAATCCAAACATTGGGACTGAGATTATTGCAAATATCATCAAGTTCAGCCTTAGTGTACGATTGATCTCCTTGAAATAGATTATTTAGTGCATGTAGTGCACACAATTGCCGCATTTGTTTCTCGTGGTACACGGATGATGGCATGGTGCCGTTTGTCACAAATACACTTTGTTTATAAGAGCAACGAAGCTGGAATTTACTTTATTATTGTGTATAGTTATTTATTTATGTGGGCTTGTGCTTCATACTTTGTGGTATGTCTGTCAAGCATACACGATACGACTGATGGAATGATATGTAGCTTAAAAACATACATAGGTACTAAATAATATATAGAATTTGGTAAAATTAAATGAATTTTATTTGTTATTACCCATAACATTTCTATATTTTTAACAAAAAAATGTAAAAAGGAAATCAGCATTTTTTTGACGGCTCATAGTGTTAGTATTCTTAGTATTTAATGTAATATCAGGGTGGATAGCAGACTGAACAACGTACGCTTGGTCACACTAAACTCACCACGAACTGTCACATGATTTTCACCTGACATTTGCTAGCTTCTGCGAAAAAAAAAGTCTGTTGACGGCAAATCCAGTGTTATTGGAAGAAATTTTCATCCTCGTCGAGCAGCAGCGTAGAACAAAGCTAGCAAAATGAAAATTTGTGGTCCTAAGTGCTCCCTCTGCGGATTAATCATCTCTGTTTGGGGTATTGTGCAGTTGGTGAGTCTCGAATTGTCAATGTCGATTTGTTTGGTGGAGTCATTGTTAAAAGCAGTCACAAGAGTCACAAGACCCCTCAAATACCCCAACACGATTGGCATAATACTTGCTGAACATGAACTTGATGCAAATGTTTTTCATTTGTAGGTGCTCATGGGTCTCTTCTTCTACATCCACAGTGTGGCTTTGATTGAGGATTTGCCTCTTCTAGAGGAGTACCATTCGCTGGATGAATTTTACACAGCTGCGAATAATGCATACAATCAGGTTTGTTTTTTATTTTATTAAGTTTTCAGAGAACAGCTATTGCAATGGTTTTACATGCATTAGATATGTCTTATCTAAATACATGTGTATGTATATACCCTCATACACTTGCACAAATACTTTTACATAGTATATGATTAATTTCCACCACTCGATGCTGAAGCCAGAGGCCTTCATATGTGTGTATGTGTGAAGTGTAGAGTATCTGTGTGTATTCATGTGTATGCGCGTATATTCAAATAAGAAAGTGCGTTTATCAGAATTGTATGAATATCTCGACTTGATGTACGCATGTATTACATAGGAATTAGCTAGCAATTAACATGTTATGACATATTAATTATTAACGATTTTGCTTGCTTGCAGAACGCCTACAACTGCTGGATTGCGGCGTGTATCTACGTAATCACACTGCTGCTCTCTGCCCAACAGTTCTACATGAATAGCAGAGTGACTGCCAACTAAAAATCTGTGCTTCAACTTCAAACACTTTATGGGCTGCTGATCGTCGCACAGCACAACAATGATCACAAGGAAGAGACCTAGCGGGGAGGAAACAACCAATAACGACTTGTGCACTCATCGACGATGGCGAGCCAACGAACCACACTTAGTATTGAAAATGTTTTATTTAAAGTTGAAGAAATTTTGTTTATTTACTGTATAATATCCCCCCAAAGTTTTTGTTGCTAATGTTTAAAATGAATTAAATATGATAATTATTAAGTAAAAAGCTTCATGTATGTACGTACGTAATACAAATTGTTTGTTCATAATAATCACATTCCTTCCTCTTTGTTAGTTCAATTACTCTTATTTTATTGGTCGTACTCGTTAATTAAATTGAAAGCTACAAAATGCCATCATCAAATCTGTATCAAAACGATCTGCCGCCAGTAAATGCATCTCAAGCGTCAGCCAATATGTATCTTATTGTATTTATGAATGTATTCAGAATTCAATGTCAAAAGAATGAAACAACAATTCGCTTAGCTTAGCTTTGTAGTAGTCTATTTTGGGATGGTAAATCGAAACAAAATAAATGTAAAATAAACTTAAATCATTGGTGGCATTCACGCTACTTAATATACGTCGATAAATATATATTTTTCGTTTTCAATTCGTCTCTGTATTTATTGAGCAATTTATTATTGATCAATCGATCAATTTCGTTATTGTGTGGAGTTGACATAGAAAGAAGTTATTTTTGTCTTGAAAAACAGTTATGAAACTGGTATTCTGAACTGGAAGTTATTAAAAAGATGACATGTAATGAATTTTAAGTGTAAGTTATCGCAGTCGATTAATTTCAAATACTTTAATTTTACCAATTTTAATTTGGTGACCTTTAGGGCACAATTGTCGAGGTTATCTTAAAGTGACTAATAAATATGAATAGATGGCAATTTTTCAACTGCTAATAATATTTTCGAAATTTTCAGTCAGATAGGTCAGTTTTAGTATTATACATACATATATTATACTTAGCTTTCATATTTTCTTCTGTGAAAAGATAAAAAATCATAGATATTGTATGTTGTTTCCGACTCATTAAATAAGTATTTATAAAAACAAGTCACTATATTTCGTACTGAAATCAGAGATTTACAATACGTTATAGCAAAGTTTTTAATTTGTTTTATTTTGGGATATTTATTAAGTATATAGATACATATTTTATGTTCTTAGTTTAGACAACTATGTGGGGCTTTATTAATTTAATCGTACATAAATATATTATTTGAATATTTATAATAATCGAAAACAATTTGATCTTTTGACATCAATGCGAATCCAAGAAGTATTCGACGCGTGGTCCTTAACAATCTTTGTAACAGTCCTCAAAATACTAGAGTGTATGTCCATACATACTTCAATACTCGTATGTACATATGAATGTACATAGGTAAATTTGTCAGCACATTAACATACATACATACATATAATAGTACTATGGACTAGATACTAGAAGCTACATAATCGTAGGAATTCTTAAATGTAAGCTTTAAGTAGATTAGCGTATAATTATAATAATTTATTAACAAGAAATACTTTAGAGTTTTCCTATTAGTATCCACAATATACACTTTTACAAGGCCCAATGGCTGTGGGGTTTTTTTTTGTTTGAGGCGAAATGAAGGCTGAGAGAAGAAGGTAGATATTACTTAGAGTCTCGATGGGGAGAGCATAGTCTGTGGTTATAGTTTTGATTCAAATATGTAGGCGATAGAAGCTCAAATGCTGTTGTCTATCTAAGCGATAGATTAAGTTTTGATAGCGTGCTCTGCAGAGTATTCGTAATTCGGTTAAATGGAAATAGATAAACGGAGATAGTTTGCTAGAGAGATGACGTTGAAGATTACTTTTTGTTTATTTTAGATTTATTCGCTCCTGATTGCAGCTCGATGATCGAGACGATTTTCGATTGACCGATTCCAAATACGCTCCTGGGGTCCAACCTTCTGAATTGGAATCTGTGAATATGAGTTGATAAATTATAAATTATCGATCTTAGCATTCCAAATTATGATTAATATAATTATGTACATGCACAAACACCTTAATTTGAAATAACATTTACCTAAGACACGCACATACCACCAGCCGGCACAGCCCACTTTCAGTAGCTCGATAGCTTCGCCTTCTCGCATCGAAACTTCCGAGTGTCCCATAGCCGTATAATCAGCCAGGGCAATGAATTTACTGCCCTGTATTGAATTTGTACAAAAGGTTATTTGAGGGTCGATCACCAATACGTGGTTAGTATGCGAACAAAGGCATTTAAATTATACTTAACAAAAGTAACGATTTTTTCAAAAGTGTAATTAAGTAAGGAGTGTTAATTATTAGACCATATAATCAATATAAAATGTTAGTTAAGTTCGTAAATATTAGCACTGAAATAATAAATAAATAAAAATAATGAATAATGTATTAATTGTGTGTTATTTTGTAGTTATACAGGATATATTGTACAGAAGAAAGCTTATATTTAGTTATTGAATTGTTTTTTTTTGAATGTGATAAAGTATCTACAATACAACTGTATTTAATGGTTAGCTTCGATACATTCTATCTAACTATGCAAGAATATTTATTGGTTAGCTCATACATTCTATCTAAATCTATTTGCAGCGCAAATGAATTTAGTGGTTAGCTTAGATACAATTCTATCTCTATCTGCAGCACCAAACAACGAATTTATTATTAGAAACTTGAAACAGAGCTATGCACAAATCACATGCTGGCTAGCTTCGATTAACTTCTAGCGAGCCTGAAGGATATGTTAATGGAACACAGCGATAAACAATACATTCTTTTGTACAGAGAGAGCGTGCACATTCTAGAGAACTGTGAGACTCTCATACCTAGACAGACTTCCATTCAAACACTTAGTCAACGGAAACATAAAACTTGGAGTTTGATTTGTTGCTGCGCGCAAAGGAGTTTGACGTGGACGTAGATGAAGAAGAACGATCAGCATTGTATGTCGCCCACTGGGCAAGGACATTCAGGAAGCTCTGTCGATTAGCCGATTTGAGAGATGTACACAAATGAAACAATTAACAAAAGTTGTGTGGACAATAGTAAACAGAATGAAATTAAAGGAATTTCGTGGATGAAATGAAAAAGAAACCCAAATATAGATTCAGACATTAGACTAAATACCAATAACCGATAAAAGTTAGGAAGTTCTCATTACCGGCGTGCTATTGTCTTCGTTCAGGGACAACTCGTCCTCGCTGTTGGAGTAATCAGAGCTCCAGCCACAGGCTTCTTGATGCTCACGATCTCCCATGCCGCTGCCGCTGGAATTGGTGCCGCCAACTGGTGCCGAACCATTCTCTTCGGTGCTGCAGTTGGAGTTGCGATTGGAGGACTCGGAGGAGGCATCACAGCTGATTGTGCGACTGGCTGAGCTCAGTATAATATTAGGAGTATCCCAGGAGGTGGTCTGCTTAAGGCCACGATGATTGAGGCCATACTGTTTGATTTTCTCGCCCTTCAACTCTTCGAGCTGATTGAGCAGCACCCGTTTGATCTCCGCCACCCATTTGTTTTTCACATCCAGCGTTGGCGCCTGCATCGTGTGCACTTCCTGGCGACCCTGGAGCCAGACCTCGAAGCGCTTTGTGTCGCCACGCACAGACTCGGTAAGACCAATTTGTGACATCTACAAAGGAAAGACAGTAAATCACGTAATTCTAATATAATTTCATTTATATTAAACCACCTTAACGTGATGCTTGAACTGATAGGTGCTCTTATTGTGACCCGTCTTTGAGGTTTGCTTGCAGAAGAGCAACGACTTCTGGTAGAGAAAGATGTGACGTTGCTGTGGCTTGATACGCAGTCGTATGTCCTTCTTCGATTCCGTCCACACCTGGAACGAGTCCTGCAGCAATAGCTCGCCCTGCTGCGCCAGATCGGTCTGCAAAGCGAAGTACAGATGATTAAAACGTGGTAGCTAGAATTGCAAAGAGAATACTTACTGGGAATCCAGTGATTGCCACCTGATGCATGGAATCGTTGACGCACTTGAGCACAATCAACATGCAGTCGAGTGCCTTTTGGAGCTCCTTAGTGCAGCTGCCGCTGTCGCTGAAGCGCAGCAGATCCTTCAACAGCAACTGGTACTTGGTGATGCGTTGCACAGGCTTCAGAAGATACGCGGCCAGCGGCAGCTTGTGGCCCAAACGCTTTTGGCATTCCTGCAGAAAGAGATGCGTATCTACGAGCGTCTCACGTAAACGCTCAGAGCGCGGTATGTTCTGGCAATAGAACGAGTACAGTCGATAGAAGGTATCACGCTATAAACCGAGGGAGTTGATTAAACATTAGAGTCAATAATTGGAAAAGTAGTTCAACATACCCTTTGCACAAAACAAAGCGCCACCAGTTCGGTGGTGGATATGCAGTTCTCTAGATCCTTGAGGAAGACCTCGTTGTGAAAAGTGTAGAGTTCGTGCAGATTGCCAAATAGTATCTCCTCCTTGCCCTGCAGACTGGCGGGAACCAGATGCATTAGCTCATCGGACTGCATTTGGTCGCAGTAGCCCTAAGAAGCAAGAATTAGGAAATGTTATAGAAACGAGAGATAGAAGATTAATGCTAAGAACAAGTTACATCGCTATTCTGAAAGTTGCTTAGTTTACTACTGATAAACTGGCCAAACTTTTGCTCCACATATTGCTCGACATTGTCATAGCCTTGGGCTTTTACAAAGTCCTTCAGTACGCGTTCATATTTGGACAAGTTGAATTTTGTGCTACGTAGCTTCGGAAGATTTTTCGAATCTGTTGCATCCTGAAAGTTCTCCTCGAAGAACTGGTGACAAAAGCCGAGCACATCGCGATAGGAGGTGGTGTCCCACTCGTTGCCCAGTTCCTCTTTTGACTCCTTCTTCACGCTCTCCTTTTTGTCCTTTCGAACATTGAGATTATTCGGCCAGTTGGAGCGACAGGAGCTGCACATTTGGCTATCCAAGCCGCTAATCTGCTTGGGCGCTTTCAATGACTTTGGCGTCGACAGCGACTTAGAATTGTTCAGCGATCCCAGTGAGCTCTGGGCACGCACTATGGACGAGGACACAGACATGAAGCTCTTGGGCTCGTTGTCATCTAGGTAAGCGAGAATATCCATGTAGTTTTTGCGCTGCAGATAGTCCTTGAATTCAGTATCGTTCTCAATCTCCGAGTAGCTATTCGACTCCAGATAGTCCTTGACCAAACGATACTCCAGCGACTCGTCGCAGCTAGACAGTTCGATGAGCTCCTTGAAGATGGTGCGCCGCTGATCCTTCAGCCGTTGCAGACTATTGCTCACCGTCGCCTGTTGTTGTCTGCTGTCTAATGGCGAATCCTCGCGAGATTCACTGATCACAGACGCTTCACGTTCCTCGCACTCTTGCAGCGTATTGATGATCTTGATCGTCGACTTGCCGTTCAGTATGTTGTGTGTGGCAAAGTTGCATAAATTGGTACCGAAAATATAATTGCCCCCGAGATCAGGACTGAAGCGTGGCCGAAAGTCCGCAGGACGATAGCTGATGCCACCGCAGGAGGACTGCGAGTCGAAGAGCGAGCCTTGAAAGGAGAGCGGCGACTCACGTGGTTCGTCCGAATCGAAATGGAATTTCCTGATCAGCGAATCGCCAAATTTGAAATTGAATCGTCCGACGATGTTGCAAGCCGTATTGTGCACGCGTCGCAGCCGGAATGAGCTTTGCGCTGTTTGCGCTGTCTTCGGCTTTGAGGCTTTACGCAGATCGTAGCCACCGTAGCGCATATTAGCTAAATAGTTGATGCTGTTAGCTGTTCGACTTTGGCTTAATGGTTTTGTGCAATGTGAATTGCGAATCGAGTCCGTCGATAATGATGCTAGAATTTACTGTACCGCCGTGCTCGAGAGTCGATCGTTTAATGATCGCTGGCAATTCCTCGCTGGGGGCTGTCGGTCGGCCAACACACACGCTCAGAATTGGTAACAAATTATGAGTGGTAAACTGCTTAGTTCGATGCACGATGCGTTGCCAACTTCACTGGTTGTCTAATGGCTTTAATGCACTAATTACAAGCGGGCGCATTCAAGCGCTGCGCTGTGCCTGGGCATCATCACCATTGTGAAGAACCAAATCGCAGGCAGTAAACCAAGCAAAAGAAATGCTCTATTGTTTTCAGTTCGCTGACCACTGGGCAGCAGCAGTAACTTCTGAGATTCAAACTCCAATTGCGACTTCATGCTTCGTGCCTTTGGGTTGTACTGGGTTGTACCGTTGTACGGCTTACATTTGCATTTCCCCGACTTACTTAAAGTTCTCTTATCTACTAAGTGTAGTATATAAATTGCGCATTCTATTTACCTTTAGAATCGAACTCATTTCATTCACATAGATGCGCTCCGTCTCCAGCAGCTCAGAGAGTACATGGCCCCGCTTAAGTCGCCGCGCCTCAGCATCCTGCAATAAATCGAAATGTTATCGATAAATAAAGAATAGCTCATATTTGGTACATTCTGATCAAAGCTGGTATTTTTTGATGATCTGCTATTGGTACATATTAGACCTTTCACAACCACGGTTGCCACTTTTGGTACAAATGTACCAAAACGGGTACATTTTTTATGCGTTGGTACATTGGATCACTTTTTTACGTTTTGGTACATTTTTAATATGCCTGTTCTAGTATTTAAATTTTTTATAAAATTTTATGTTCACACATATTATTTTAACAAATAGCTCAGTTCCACCATACACAAATTTTGTTTCAGTTAGAAAATAGCACTGGAAATTATCGCATACAGTCGATTTGCGAGGTATCGTGCCAATTGAGAAAATATGTATGTATGTATGCGCCAATGTAAGGTCCATCACTACGTAAACAGTTATATATTGTAAATCACAATTTGTAAGTCACAATTTGTGAATCACAATTTGTGAAATACAAAAATCTTCGTGAAAAATTTTTGGTACATTTTTGCTCCAAATTTTGGTACAAAACATTTTTTTGGGAATGGCAACCGTGTTCACAACTCATGTTTGATACATTTTCAATGGCAGCCTATATTAATGGTACACCAAGCATTGTTAATGGTACATTTAGTTGGTATTGGGTTTGTTTCGTTGTGAGTTGATGTTTATATTTCGCTCGTATTTATTGCAAACATATTATTATCACAATATTGTGAAAATATTATTTATTTTGTAGGTATTGTATTATTTATATAATTTAAAGTTGTTTTTAGTACCTTTTTATTAAAAATGGTAAATTTTCAAATTATTGTTATTAAAAATCTTTTTATTCCACTACATTACTCAAAACAAAATCTTTACAAATAAATGGCACACATCATTAAAATACTAAGCCAATAATATTTATGTTAATAAAAAATTTGTTATGCAAATCTCATTTGTCATTTTTTGCAGAAAAAAAAGAAAAGCTGTACCTAATCAGGCAAATTATTGAATCGCTTGAATTATATATCAATAAATAAGTTGCAGCTTCAAAATTGCAGTAAACGTTTGGAATAGTTGTTTGACTTATACAACAAGATGGCAAATGAAAAGTCCTAAGTATAACATGTCAATTAAATGAATTAGTAATTACATTAGATAACACTATATTTATGTGAGTGTGTTATGAGTGGTGCGCTTGACTAACCTGTTGATTCTGCATTGCATGTTCGCCGTTGTCTGGACTCGAGCTGGTGTCGCTATTCAGCGAGCCCGAGTCAATGACACCGTCCATAGATCTGGGTCGCAGCTCATGTATGCCAGTCTGCAATGAATGAAGAAGGAACAACCAATAGAAACATAAATACAATATTAATGTTCGCAATTAATAAAATACATCACAGATTTGGGATAGTTTTTGGCAAAAAATAATATTAAATAGATGATGCTCCCGCGCTGTAAAGCACTTTGTTTTTTTTCTGTCTCTTAAAGGGAACACTCAAGAATGAAGACCTTAGGTCTACTAACGAACAAACGAAACGAAAAAAAGAAACAACGGTTGGCATAGATCTCATCAGTGACGAGTTTGCGACGCGAACAAAAATCTTCAGGTTTCGACAACTTTGGCTGTGACTTTTCTAACTAGACAAAACGCTTTATTTAAATGTAAACGAACGGTTCTTTTTTTGGTTTTTGGTTTTTGTTTTTCTTGTGCGCTTGTGGACAGTGAGCCAGTGAACCACTGACTGATGGCAGCCACTGTTACCACTTTCGCTCACTTTGACCGACCGCTTGCAACTTGCCACTTGCGGCCTGCCTCTTAATGCTTGCCTCTTGCCGCTTACCGGTCAATTCGTTCGACTTTCCACGCTTCTACTACGCTTTTGTGGTTTCATATACATAGTTGGGAGGGAGCTGGGCATTTTGAATGTTGTGCTTTAATGGGCAAGCAACAAACATACTTGGGCCCATTACCCAATAGCAGTGGTGATAAGTTCATTCTTAACCAGTGGGAGGATCTAATTACTTTAGCTAATGCCGGTGTATATGAGATAATTGCCAAACAACTCTCGAAGCTTTGCGCTTTCTAAACCGTCAAAACAGACAAGACTAACTCTAAGTTAGTTGCTTGTAGCCAAGTTAACTGCTTGTTGCTCACAGTCTGTTTATGGCTTTAATTGCCGCTTCCCTCGCCTGCTTTGCCAGAATTAACTCTGTTCTTTGGGCTGCTCTCCCTCATTACAATTAAGCAAGTGAGTAAGCAACAAGACTCGGTACAAGGTCTAAATTGGCTCAGTTCTTCACTTTTCTAGTTTCCATTTTCATTTCGATTTCATTAACTGAAATTGGACCAACATTGGAGAGTACAGAGTCCTACGGTTCAGTTGATTTGCAATAGCGCATTTTAATTAGATCGTAAAAAAAGTGAGAGTGCGATTGTCAACGAAGACAATTAATTAGCATAACTAACAAGTGTCGCCTCGCCTCAGCGAGATGTCAAATTATGACATTAAGTTATTGTCACAATAATTTCTGCTTGCACTAATTATCCACAAGTTGGAAAAGCACATCATGAAGGTCGTCGTAGCAAAAACTTGGCCAAGCAGATGCTACGACTTTTCAGTCTTTTGTTATTGTTGTTGTTTGTGTTTTTGGCAGCTTTCAATCGCGGCCAATAAGCATGGCCAACACAGAGAAATTCAGAGCAAACCGTGTAGGTACCGTTAGCTCATAAACTTTGGTATTTGAAGAGCTCTCGATCGGAAAGATTTTTATGACAACTGATTGAAATGAGTGGCAGCAGAAGCAGAAGCTTAGCTTAGCACTCCACGCAGCTTCGATTCTTGAATTCTCTTAGCCAAGCCAAGTAGCCGCAACAGTAAAAATATGTATATGAACAGATTTATTGGTAATACAGTCAACCATATTAACAAACAGGGAAAGTGAAAGGTGCTAGCGGTAAAATCGACAGAGACACGAGACACCAGACACCACAATTCAATGACGATATCTTGCTACACTGCGTAGGTATTTAATATACAAATTTCGGTAAGAAATCAAAGTAATCAAAAAACTTTTACGATAGTTAAATGTTTCCTAAGTTCTTTTCGAAATGCATTTGATTAACTGGTTTAATATTCAAGCTGACCCACTTTGAATAAGAACAAGTAAAAGCGCTCTACAAAAAAAAGGGTACGATTATAATATTTATTTTACGCCCAGTCTAAACAAACCTAAAACATGAAATCACAACTAAACAGAAAGTATAGCAAAGTACATTGTCTCTATTTCCTCTTCTTTATTTTTATCGCATGCTTGTAAACTTGTTGCTTGAATAACTTTTGTGCTTATTACCAGATCGTAATGAAATTTCTAGGACAGTGTAAAACTTGTTAATATATAATTTGTGTCACAGTACAAGGCAAAAGTATTTAAAATTTTACTCAAAAATATGATCAGTTTCGCATTAAAAAGATAATTAGTACTTAGATGCTTCATATCTTCGGTGGAACATTGAGTTTTCATTAAGAAAGTTAAGCATATTATTTGATTAGTATTCCGCTTATTTTTTATGTCAAACTGAAGTCCCTTTATTCATAACAGAACTGAAGATTTATTTTCATATACCATACAGCTGAAATTATAATAAATTTCATGTCTTCAACTCTTATCATAACATATACGTTTGAGAGAGTTTGTATAACTAGCTAAACTGTCAGATCTATCAGATCTGAAGTCATTGCTGAACCTTCATATAAACCGGAGATGAGCGAATTGTGGTGAAAACCAATTGAAATGCGTGAATCTGTCCTTAGGCGATTTATTGACCGACAGACCTATGTATGTATGTAATCAGAGCTGTGGATCGAAGTTTCACGGCTGCTTATGTATCTAACATATTCGTTTACGAATTATTTTATTTGCAACTAGCCGCACAAAAAACAGCGCATCATGTTTACGGCCTGGTGTTAATGAAGCCGCGGGCTACTACTTAAAAAAAACTTTAAACACAAAAAATGTACTAAAAAACGAACGAGTATCTGACGAATTGCTTCGTCGTGAAAAAATGCAAAGTATCTTCATAATTTGTTATGAAACCGCGAAATGAAAACCACAACGGACCAAATCAAATATAAAGTGGTTTTTTTTCTACTTCTTCTTTTATTTTTTGCTGGCTACATTTGGAGCTGTTTTATTTATTAATGAAACGAAGCTTCCTGGCACACGCTAGCCAACATACTCCACGCTACCTTCACCTTTGAATCACCAACCAACCATATTCACTCTCTTCGGGGCGTCTCAAATGTGTGACTTTTGGTTATATAACAATTGCCAACATATTGGAAGTACATACTTATACCAGATGTATACGAATAGATATACAAGCAAAAAATAAACCATCTACTATATGCATCTACGTATAATTCATAATTATACGAGTAGTTCAGCCAAGACGAGCCAAGGCCTAATTATTTGATTCATTTGCTGTTTCGTGTCATTGGAGTATGTCGGATAAGATACTTCGCACCCATTTCCTGTTGCAAATATTTTCATGTATATAATTTGGAGTAGGAAAACTTCATTCCACCCGGACATAGACGTGGGCTGCAAATCATGTTCAAATATCTATTATTAGCAATTCTTAAGTAATCATTAAGCTAACGCAGCGGTTGTTTTGTGGTCGATATTTCTTTATTTTTTGGTAGTTTTATTCAGCAAATTTAAATAGGTAGCTTTGTTGAAGATTTGTTTACAAACTAAAGTTGGAGTTTATTCAGCTGTCAACTGAAAACCTAATGAGCTTAAGAATTCAGAACTTTTATTTATGGGGTTCCGTTTGTTGGATACTGTTGAGAATATTTCGGCTATAAAGTGGCATTTATAATAACAGCATTTTGGAATTGAATTAGAAATGTTTTGGTGAGCAAGTTTTCACATTTATGAATGCATTTGTAAAGCCAGTTATTATAGAACTAGATTTTGTAAAATAGTCTACATTCTTTGGTCTATGTGTAAGCATTAAGTCTACTTTCTAAGTCTATAACAATTGATACGTTTATAATATTTTGACTGTTTTAAATTTTCCATTTTCATTATTAAAGCGTATTTGGGCACCAAGTGCGACTAATAAGTGTAGTCATAGATTATAGACTGTTTTATCTTATTCCATTCAGAACCGTATTAAGTTTTGGTGCTGAGGTCTTTTTAAGAGAATTATAAAATTAAATATAATGCTAATACTCTGACACATTGAGAAATAGAAGAACAGATGAAACCAAATAATAACTGTGACTCGGCAATTGCTTATAGGAACATTTGGTCCCGAAAGGGTTCCTTAGTATTGGGTATTTCTTAGCTGAAGCGCTTAAGAGCATTACTGTGCCACATTTAAGAAAAGTATTGAACTACATAATACAATGAGATAAGTTCATACTCATTCTCACGCTGCAACGCTGCTAATTGAGACTGAGTTGGAGTGATTAAGTCTTCGCAAAAGAATTGCAGAACAATTGAAGAAGTTCCTGACTTCATCTGTATAATTTCTTAGTTAACGCAGTGTTGTTAAAAGCCACTTTAACAGGTGAGTGCGAATGTGTAAACATAGAAACGGTAAATGCCAATGGTAATTGAATTGTTTATTGAATTAGTTCTTAACAAGGGAAGTAATGAAAATGCCTGCGCATAATTTCCCCCAACAAACCCATGATGAGCGTAGACAAAGGGAGCAATAAAGTTTCATCAATTTGTGCTGCACATCGTGGAGAGCGGAAGCAACAAATCGGAGAGTCGACGTCGCACTTCCGCCTAATTAGGGGCGTATAATTATTAGGTCTGCAGTGTTGGCACGGGAAATCCTACCTTTCGCGGCAATTGATTGTTATGCTGTCGGCTCGGAATGCGATGATCCAATTCAACCACAAAGTCACCCTCGTAGTACGAACAATCATCCTCATCGCAGCTGGACAGACTGCAACAACAGCCGCCGGCAGCAGCATCCGCTTCCAGCTGATAGCAGGCATTGTTCCAATAGACGCCACCGATGGCATTGCAGCAATCGTAGTTGGCGCAACTGGCACTCGAAGCTCCAATGCCTGCCAGCTGATGTCCGGCACAGGAGCAGCAATCCTGCTCGGACTCGCAGATTGAACTATTATCGCGACTCGAACCACCGCAGCCCGAGGATGACATTGAATCCCTGGAGGAGGGGGCAAGATGACGTGGTCTGGCCAAGGCAAGCTTATGTTCCTCATAGTCATCGCAGCTGCTCACAAAGATCTTGACGCTGTTGCGCTTCGATGACGAGCTGAGGGGCTGCGAAGTGGGGCAGAGCATCAGCGAGTCCGTTTCCATGTAATCGTCATTGGGATCCTTGCAGGATTCCTGAACCCAGCTGTCATCGATGCTGATAGTCGTCGTCGTCGTGGTTGTTGTTGTGTGCTGATGATTGTTCAGATTATTTAGATGTCGCTCCTTCTCGATGTTACACTGTTTGGGCTGCACAGCAGCGGTGAGCAGCTCATTGGTTGTCGCCTTAGTGACGTTCTTCTTGGCAAAGTTCTGCAGATCATTGGGATCGGCTGCGATTTGTGTGCGCTGTGGGTGCTTGTGCACCTGCACCTTCACCTGAACGCAATCGACGCATTTGTCCTCGCGTCGCAAATTCGTTTGCTTCGTCTGCTGTTGTTCCTTGGTGTCATTTGAGGAGGAAACCCCGAGTCTGAGCAACTCTCAAGCGAGAAACGCTTCAGGCGTTCGCCCTGTGCAGCCAGAGTTGTCGAGCAGCTGCTCTTGGCTTCTGTTGCCGCTGCCAGTTGATTGACAATGTGCAACGGTTGACGCTTCTTGCGTATGTGAACACGCTCCAGCTTCGTCTTCTGCTGCAATCGCGGCGATTGCTGCTCTAGTTGCTGTGGCGGTGGCGGGCGACTGCCCGCCTTTTGGAACATCCATTTCGGTGCCTGCTCCTGCTGCTGGAATAGCTGTTGCACACGTCGCTGCAGCTGCACGTTGGCCTCACTGTACGGTGGAGCCTCGCTACGCGGAGCAACCACAGTGGGTTTGGGTATACGCGACTTGGGCTGCAGACGGTGCTGTGGCTGAAAGATGGGACTGCGCTGTGGCTCTGGCTGCTGCACACAGGCCACGCATTGAGCTTCATCCATTGATTGCTGCTGTTGGGAGTTCGATCTACGCTCGATGCGCGCTATGCGATCTGCGCAAGATTTGATGCCAGCTGCGGCGCCAGCTCTGGCGAGATCGCGTCGCACGTCGCGATAATTCCAGCTCTGCGACTTTTCGCAGTCGGGTGTCACGGTGCTCGCCTCGGTTACATCCGAATTGGAGTCGGAGCAGGAGCACGCTGACTGCGAGCAGCAACAATCCGACTCGTTAATCCTCGCTGCTTGCGGTCGATGTGGTTGCTGCTGCTGTTTTTGCTGCTGTGGAGGTTGCTTGGCCAGCAGCAGCCAGGACTCGACTGTGGGCGGTGCTGGCAAAGCGGGCAACGGCTTGTGGGCGCTGTTCGGCGACAGCGGCTGATGACTTGTAGGGCGTGGCATTTGCAGCGGGCCCGGCTGCCGTCGATAGCCCATGAAGCGTGCGGGATTATTGAGGTGCGGCGTGGGCAACGGTTCGTTCGATTTGCGCATCATTGCCTGCTTGCACTGATGCACATAGTTCACCTTGAGCAGCTCCATCGGGAGCAGCTCGCTGTTGGACATCCGTGAATCGATGGTGTTATCCATGCTGGGTGCTTCGCTGGTCGATGCTTTGCGGCCCATGGCCAGCGACTGCGGCACTTTGCCAATGGGCATATTCGAAAGTTTATCTCATGAGTGTCTCAACGACACGAATAATAATAATAATTATTGCAGCAACAACAACACTTGTTGCACATTTCACAATTCGCCACACTATTATATCTCTCTCTCGCTATTCTGATGCAAATATGTTTTGGGGCTATGGTCCAGTTGCGAGGTCAGCTTTTGTCACGCCTCGTTATTGATCCCCCATTCACTGGCAATAATAATGATATTAAAAAAACACACACACACACACGCTCATTTTATGCACCTTTTCATCGCAGTTATGCAAAGCATCGCGATGTCTCACTGATCGCGACGACGCTTTGCGACTTGAGCTTCACACGTCGTGTTTGCTTCGTATTGGTTTCGTTTCACGGCGTTTCGAGACTCACGTTCATATGCGCGGCGTTGTTGCGTACTGTTCGAAAGATCGGCTTCAACTGAAGCTCAGACGACTTGCATTAGCGACAGCTACCCAGTTATTTGGGGGAAGCTCGCTGCCAACATGTTGCTTGCAAAGGTTGTAAGCGAAACGCAGCAGTAGAAGTTGCGTTCGATGCCATTGAATAGTTTGTAAACACAAACTTGAAATCATGAAAACCAAGTGGAGTCTGTTATGTTCATCACATGTATACGTAAATATTGGATAGTCTAATTGGATTCAGCAGAGACAAGAATTTATAGCAATTCAGTACAAGCAACTGCTGCAGAGATAATTGAGCTAGATTGATCGCAATTGAATTGTGTTTATACAGGCAAGCTGTATTCATTCAAGACGAAGATGTAAGTGGCGCTCCTTGTGCTTTTTGATCGATAATGAGAATATGCTAATCGATATCATTCGAAACAAAATTTGTTTATGTTCCTGCTCTTTATCGAGTCATCAAATTTGAAAATAAAATGTTTGTTCAAAATAAAACTTTCAACACTTCAAGCAAAAATTGTGAATAAATTGTATGTAGTAGTAGGTATCATTGATTATCAAAGATGTTAACAGTGAATTTTTAGACAACGAAGTTTTACTTTGCTTTATATTTTTTTTAAACCATAATTATAATACCTAAGCAATAATATATAACTATGTTTAATAATAGTTGTGGATGAGCATAAACCTGACATATGTACTACAAGATAGTCATAGATATAACCAATGAACAGCTTAATTTGTATGTTCGTGCCTATCCGTTTATGGCCCAAAGCATGCAATAGTTGTTGGCTAAAACACATACGCACAAACGCTCATTGGCCATTGGGCGTCCACAAGCTTGCGCAATTATGTGAAACGGAAGCTAGTCGCCCCGCAAAAGGATTACGCTTGAGTAGAAGTTCCAAATACGAGAGCAATGTGGCAGGCGGGCCCAAAATGAAGCAGAGACCATGGCCAAATCGGTGGCGGGGTTCAATCGAAAGTGAAACGCAACTGAAAATCAGTGCAGCAAACTGAAACTCGGCGTTTTCATTCATTCAATTAAACGAACAGAAACAAACGAAAAGCAAAACAAAGCAAAAGTACAGAAATATACAAGAGACAACAACAGAAAACAAAAAACAGACGGAGAAAACAATCTCATAACAAATAAGTATCTTACCAGTGTATGTGAAGGAAATGTAATGCCATTAAACTGCGATTTAATTTATGATTTCTTTCGGCCAAACAACTGTTGACATCTCTGGGCCCAAACGAAAGTGAAAAAAACAAAAACGCTAATGCGGCGTTACAGCTTTTAACTTCTATTTAATCTAGGGCCATATCGCCGCTACGGCTAATAAGTCAAAGTCTATGTCTAATGCTGTTTGAACCATGAAGAAGGCAGCACTTAGTAGGAGCTTTTTTACTTGCCTTGAATTTGCCAATATTGGTAATGACATCGAGTAGGAGTTGTTACCAAATTGGTTTTCTTGCTAATGAGCGTGGCCATCGTTCTTTTGTTTATTTATTTATGACTGCTCAATGGCCAAAGCACTTCAATTTAATCGTTTTGACTTATGGCCAAGTTATTCGGTTCAGAAATTGGCCGAAGAAAGCTTGAGGCCGCAATCACCAATAAAGTGTTTAGATTAGCCAATTCCGAATTTCATATATTTATTTGTTTTTTTATTTGGCTGGGAACCAAACAATTGGTGTCAGCTTCTGTTTAGTGTCAACTAAAGTTGGTCAACGCAAAAGACAACTTTGACAATCTTTTGTACGAGTTTGGGCTTTGGTTATTTCTTTTTTTATTCATTGAAGAAAAGCCATAATACAATAGTCTTTTGCACAATGTCTAATACAATAAGCACAACAAATGGGTCGATACATAGACGACCCGAAATGGAAATCAAACTTGTAGCCGAAGTTGCTCATACACTAAAGAAATTGCTGAATAATGGGAGACAAAATATTGTGGAGTTTGTATTTTCAAAATATTCAACATATTTGTTGAAATGATTGACGCATAGATTGATGAGAGTGTTGAGAGAATACTATTAACATAATTTCTGTGATATATTCTTTTAGCTTCGCTTAAATAATTTTTGTTTAAGTTGACTTCAGCTTCGCTTCAATAAAGTTTGATATACATAAGTTGACTTCAACTTCGCTTAAACAGTTTTTTGTTCAAGTTGATTTCAGCTTCAACTTGTTTTAAGTTGACTTCAAGAAATAAAGATTATATCCAATTGCTGAAAAGTTTGCTTGCACATTTGTTTGTCAACTTCCCTCTCTATGTTTATATTTAATTTTACTCTGCATGAAGTATTTTTTTTGTCACGTCAACTGCTGTCATCTATGTAGCGTGTGTAGCAACAAATTTTCTTTGCGTGAATACAAATTTAAATATTTCAGGATAGTTAAACACTGCCAACAGGTGTTGTACTCAAGTGAAACGAATAAAAAATAAAGCTAGAGGCTCTCATTCCACAAATGCGCTGGGTAAACGCACTTTAGATTACACAAAAACAAAAAACAACAAAATGGTTTGTTACAACAATTGAAAGAAAAAGTTTGAAGCTGTGATTCGCTTATAGATTGCTCACTGGATAAAATAACATTTAAAATTGTAGAAAGTGTGGATAGTGTAGACAGTGACCCTTGGTACAAAGAGGGCTTTACAACAGTCGCATTTCCCCCTCATTTTTTTTAACTCATTTTACGTGAAGATGTGGAGATGTAGCTCAGCATCAATATTATCGCATTTAATTTCTCATTTGAAATCAATTAAAATTTCTTTCATTTCGTTGGTTTTTCATAGAGATACGAGTGAAAACAATCGCTGTAGATTGAAATACTTGTATTTTCATTGTATAGTTAGTTTGTTTTTATTTAATTTTTATACACTCTTGGAAGAATTAATTTATAATTTTATTTTTGACCAGCTCTAGCTACACTTCAACTTTAACTTTAGCTTCTTCTGCCGCTTGTTTTGCACTTTCGTTTGTATCTTTTTTTTTTTTTTAATTTCCGCTTTGCTTCAATTTTGCGTTAACATCACAGACTCTTAAGCTTCGTAATCGTACTCATAGGTATTTTGTAATTGGTTAAACGTAGGGCTCAACAACTAATGGTTATCAACACGATGCTTTCTCGAGCAAATCTAATTTGCTGCGGTGCTGTATTTATTGAAATCTAATTGAACAACCAGTCGAATTGATATTAATGGGAATGTATTCGCTTTTCACTTCATATCAGATAAAAATGGTAAATTCATTAATCATTGTGGTGGCTTCAATACAGAAGGAACTGCAGATTAAGATTAAAATTTCAATGGATTTTTTGATCTTTTATTAAATAGTTACTATTGTTGAGCTATACTCATAGTATTTCTTTTTTTCTTTGTTATTGACTATCGTTTTCAGTAATTCGAATAATTTACGATTAAAAATTTTATGATGCATGTGAGGGAATTTCATGAAAGGCATTAAGACAACAGTTAACATTTGGTTACACAAAAATTCATTGAAGCGGTGAGTACTAAATAAACAGTTTAAAGTCGAATTGGCCAATTGCTTAATTTGTGGCAGAAGAACAAACAGTTTAGAAGTGAATACTAAGCGAATACCGAATGAGTGTTAGCTATTCAGTCGAAGCAGAACCAATAGCTGAAAATGTTGCTCATTGACAGGAGCTGGTCGATTATTTTGAATATTATAAGTAAGCTGGTATAATTTTTCACTTTTCTTTAAAATCCCTGATTAGAACTTTAGTTGAAAGATACTTGAATGGCAGCACAGTTTGCATATTGGAGCATGGTGACTACGATTGGCAATTGTCAAAATCCGTTGAGAATTACTCGAGCTATGTGGTTATTAATCTGAACAAATTGGCTGACAGCTTTGTGGATAACGTGGTGGATGCGAGAATAAAGGAACAGGAGTTAAAGCTTAACAAGCTACCTTATGATGACTTCTTACTCAAGCTGACCATTTCAATAGAGACTTCCCACTGCGAGGTAATTAAAGAGGCTCTTAACTGATTAATCTGTTTAATACTTCTTCTATCCCAACAGAGTTTTCTTGTGTTTGGAGAACATATTCCTCGTTTTGTCGATGTCTTTTTAAAGGCATCAATGTATTCCATTTGGCGCAGTTTGTATAACAAATTTGTGTTTGGTCTTGAAGCTGACGAATTGGATAAGTTTTGTTGTGAAGGGTATTTTTTCGAGGGTAAGTAAAAGATAAAGTCACTTTACTTCGACAAAAGTTAACAAGCTAATGGTTTAAAAGCTGTACAGTTGTTCAATTCGATTTTAGTTTTGAATTTCTTTCCTGCACATTTCAATAATTTTAAACTTTTTGCCAACTTCTTAGATCAACCCAACATACTGTTTGTTGTGCGTGATTCACCAAATAACTCAACATTTGAGCTAAAGACAAACAAGTACGTGGGACCAAGAGCAGAGCAACCAGCTCAGCTGCTTTTGCTGGATGTCTATGATGCCAGTGAGCAACACTTTCGTCTCAACAATTGCCTCTTTCCCGACAAGCTGAGCGATCTGCAGGGACGTGAAGTGATCGTCGCTGGCTTCGACTACAGACCGTATACGGTTATCAAGCAGTTGGAGAGCCGCAGCAATTCACGGGATGTGGGACAGTTGGATCATCCCAAAGTTTACATCGATGGCACCGAAATGCGCGTTGTACTCAGCTTCTGCGAGCAGTTTAACTGCACTGTGCAGATCGATACATGTGAGTAGGGAAATAGTAAGTTATCAGTGCGAAATGCACTGAAAGAATCATCAAGTAATTTTATTCGTGAATTAAGAATTCAACGAGAAAGAAAACTTCATCTTCATAGTACGTAAACTAAAAGATTAATCGTTCTAAAAAAAATCAGGCCGAAACGGTGTTGCTTAAAAAGTTTAGAATAATAATAATTTTCAGAACGCTATTGTTTTAGTAATTTTTTCACAGATAGAATTTCAGTAATCTATTTATTTGATAAAGATCGCATAACTGCTAAACTTGTTAGCCAATTCTAATGCAATTTTTGGGAACTATTTAAAATATTATATTCACTATACTCAAGCTAATATATCCTTTAACCTCCTCCTGTCTCTTAGCTGACGCCTACGACTGGGGCACCATCTACCCGAATACGTCAGGAGACGGCGCCATGGGCATGATTGTGCAGCACAAGGCGGAAGTTTGCATTGGCGCCATGTACTCGTGGTACGATGATTACACCTATCTGGACATGTCCATGTATTTGGTGCGTTCGGGCATCACGTGCCTGGTGCCAGCGCCACATCGTTTGGCCAGCTGGTATCTGCCACTGCAACCATTTCAGGGCACCTTGTGGGCCGCTGTGCTGCTCTGCCTGGGTATCGAGACAGTTGGCCTCGTGCTCGGGCATCGCAGTGAATTGCAGCTCTATGATGAACCGTTGGACAGTGAAAATGCTTGGTGGAGCAGCTGGATCTTTGCTGTGGTCACTACCTTCAAGCTGTTCATCTCGCAGTCAGGGAACAGCAATGTGCAATCGGTGACTGTGCGTGTGCTGCTCTTTGCCTGCTTCCTCAACGACATCATCATCACGAGCATCTACGGCGGTGGCTTGGCCAGCATTCTGACCATTCCAAGTCTCGGCGAGGCAGCGGACACGATGCAACGCATGCGCAGCCATCGACTGCAGTGGGCAGCCAACTCAGAGGCTTGGGTATCGGCGATACGTGGCTCAGATGATGTGAGTAGCGTTATATATGTATATATTTTAAGATCTGAGAGATCTCAATATCTCTTTTCATCAATAGTCTACGATAGTTTTTGATTGAGTTTTGTTTGAATTCATAAAGCTTATAAACATCCATTAACAACTATTAATCAATATTGACATTAGAATTAATATTAAAGTTTTAAGTTTATTTGTTATCCAAATATTATTTAATCTATTATATTTTCGCATCTTTTAAAAAATGACAGCAAATATCGCATAACTATCGATAGTAATTGGCAACAATCGATAGCGTTTAAACTTTGTTATTGCAATCGATAGTTTTTAACTTCTCTTACAAAACAAGTGATTGATTTCCTAGTGAGTAATTCAAAGCCCTTTTTTTTCACACAGCCACTGGTGCAGGAACTTCTAATAAACTTTCACATCTACACCGATGAGCAGCTGCTGAACATGGCTAAAACTGGACGCATGGGGTTCACTGTGGAGCGATTGCCATTTGGTGAGTCTTCAAATTCCCAACCCACTCTTCCCTAATACATATGTATCTTTTCTCGTTTTTCTAGGACACTTTGCCATAGCCGACTATCTGACCGGCGAGGCCATCGATCAGCTGGTCATCATGCGGGAGGATCTCTACTATCAATACACAGTGGCATTTGTGCCACGTCTTTGGCCGCTGCTCGAACGCTTCAACGATTTAATTTATCGCTGGCACTCGGGTGGCTTCGACAAGTACTGGGAATATCGCGTGGTCGCCGACAATCTGAACGTGCAACTGCAACAGCAGGTGGAGAGCACGATGCCAGGTGTCGAGGGTCAAGATGACATTAACATCGAACCTGTCACCCTGGGCATGTCCAATTTCGCTGGCATTCTGCTCGTCTGGGTTTTGGGCATAACTGTGGCGCTTATCGTCTTTTTGACCGAATTGCTGACCCACAAGTTCAAAGGCCAGCCGGCTGTGAACTCTTTGTAAACACATTATGCGATTCTTAGCACATCTGCGCACTTATTGCCGAATCGGTTTTTTGCGCAACATCTTGAGCTATTAACGGATTTCACAGCCAGCACGAGTATTTGCATCTTTGAGTAGCTTCATCGCAAACATAAAAAACCAGTAGGAAAGCGATAAGCACGAGAGTGATCAACTTAGAGATACCTGATAGCTTTACTTAGAGCATAGACCAATCTATAGGAAATTAGAAAATTGTATGTACCTTGTAATTAAAGCTGTCAACTTTAGTTTTTTGAAGACAGGTCTGAATTCTATACCAAATTTAATACTCGAATTCACACAGGAATATTTCTGTCAAATATAGTATTGTTATTGTTATTATTATTGTTTCTTAGATCTATACGTTTATACAGATGGAGAGACAGGCACTCGGATATACGCTATTCATTTCAATCAAGCTCTACACATTTTGTAGTTTACATTGATTTTCACTATTGGCCATTCAAGTTATTCAGCTTAGAAAAGAAGGTTAATTTTATGGCTATTTTACTTCGGTTGTTCATCATAATCAAAGTTTGTATATATTTTCCTTGCCAACTCGTTTGTATACCCTTCTTTCCTGCGTTTATCAAGTATATATCACATACGCAGTTTTTATGACAATTTCACTGAGACAACGCGCATGATCAAAGGGCCAGCGAGACTGCGAGATCTTTGACTGGAGTCAGGTATCTCTCTGTATCCGGAAGTGCTGTGAAAGTTCTCAAGCTGCAAAGTATCTCGCAGTTACGTACGTGTTTGCAATTAGGCAACGCCATGTACATTGCGTATCTTGCAGATACATTTGCGAATGGCTCACACATTGATGGCCCGACCCGGCCTAAAGGCAGCCACAGTCACAGTCACAGTTTTTGCCATTGACATGTCGATGTCCATGTCGTGTCTTGGCCCGCACACAACGTGCCGTCAGCTCTTTGGTCGAGTGAAATTCTTGAGCGATTGCACGATCCATTGAAGACACTGCGGGCGGGGCTGTTCAGTAGCTGGCTTTGCTGACCAATTAGCTCGCCTGCTAACTTGGCTTTCGGCAGTGCTGCTTTTTTTTTTGACCATCATCTTGATTGACATGCACAACGTGTTGCACTTTTTTGTTATTGCTTGTCGCTTTTAGAAACTTGTCAATGTCTCGCAGAGATTTGGATTTGAATTCGGTTTTTCGATTTGCCACAACTACTCACAACAGCTACAAACTACTCGCAGTGAAAGTGAAATGCACTCACAATTAACACTGAGCACTCAACACTGATGAATAAAACACACATGAATAAATCACATACATTGTTTGTGTAGTATTTATCAAGCCAGCCTAGAAGTCTGGGACGTTATCTATCAAGTATTTTAACAACTGATTTAGAGTAAAGCATTGAACAGCTGTTATACCCTATATATTTATTTGTTCAAATGGGTTAGTTTGGGATTGTTAAAGCGTACGTATATACTTATAAATAAGTTGCTTAAGCTCTAATAAAGAAGACCTGATAGTCTTAGTGATTTAATAGTCTTTAACAATTAATTATTCATTTCCATTTCATTTTGAAGTATAAATTGTAGGGTGCAAGATCGTCTATCAATCTCGTTTACTCTTTCCTTTAAGTTCAGTCTGTAAAGTTGAGATAAGCTTTTGTGTTCTTTCAAATCGATTTTCCTATAAAACGCGCCTGTTTTTCATTAAATACATTCAGTTTTAAGTTTGCAACCCTTCCTTAAGCTTTTCCACAAAATTATGAAGACTAATATGATGTATTTCTTCTGTCTGACGCTGCTGTTGAGCCTGTCTTTGAACTCAGCTTGGACTGTCGAGGATATAATACATCGCATGAGTTAGAACTGACTGCCATTGAAATTGAGGAGAAAAGTTTACTAATTCGCTGTTATCCTTTCAGGCGTTTGCACTGCACCCCCAAGATATGGTACTTGTAATTCAAAACTTCGCCAATGGCATTATGTCTCGAAACTAAGACGCTGTGAACGATTCATTTACTCCGGCTGCGGTGGCAATAACAATCGTTTCTATACCAAAAACGAGTGCGAGGAATACTGCCAAATTGTAAGTATAAAACTATTCTTAAAATTGCTCAAAAACGCATTAAACTCTTTGCTTTGCAGTAAAACAAATTAGAAAACCTTCAGCTGTGGCTTTATCTCATATCTCTGGGATAAAATATCAATTATATAAAATGTTTTTAATAGTAAATTAAAGTATTTTGTATGAATCTTTAAATTGTAATTATTCTCTGCGTTTAGCAAACAAGTCTTTAGGTTACAGTGCTGCTCAGTTCAAGGGAGTTGAAAAAGTATCTTGAGCCATATTTGGTATCCCTGAGATACGTGCCACAAGTACGTAATGTCTCCGGTTGCTGCACTTACTTAACCTCGGTTGCGTTGCGTCTGAGAGCAACAACAATGGAAATTGTTTATGTGTTGTGTGTGCGCACAACAACAATAACAACGATAATAACGATACCGAAAAAAATGACAGCAAACAGCGACACATTCAATTGGCGTCGCGTATTATAATTTTTAATATCGCGCATACGCCGCGCTGTACAAATGTGAAAGTGAAAGAGCGCATAGCTTAGCATTAGCAAGCCTAATAAAATGACGATTAATTATTTAATTATGGAAAAGCTGTGAATGCAACAATCACATAAAGACAGCTCCACAGATACTCTCTACGCTGCCAGACAGAGAAAATCGAGGGACAAACGACCGACGGAGATAAACCCCATCCAGACAGAGACTGGGAAGAGGGAGCTGCTTCTTCGCCCCTTTTTTACAATTGATGAAAACTGATGAAATGAACTGCGACACGCGTCAAGACTTTCGATTGTTGTTGTTTTTCTTTTTGGTGGATGATTGCTCAATGGACACCTGTGCATGGAGAAATCGACAGAAAACAAACGAAACACTAACACAGCTGTTGTTGCAATCGATAGACATTAGGAATGTCAGCTGGAATTGTGCAAAAGTACGAAGCCATCATACACAAGCCAAAAGAACTGCTTTGGCCATAACATATTTCTGTTTCTGTGACGGTAACAAAAACCTGCACAGACAATAGCTCGACACCAAACACAAAACAGCAGCCATCAATCATCCAGAGAGAGACACAGCTGAAGAACTGCAGCAGCAGCAGCAGAAGATCTGCAAACAAAAAACACGCTCTGCATACGAAATAGTAATCAGTTGAGCAAAAAACATTGCTGAAAATTGGCAGACAGATTGCAGTAAATGAACTCGATCGCATTAGAAAGTATCTTTTCTTGCGTACATCTCAAGTATTAGCCTTAATTCTGCAGACAGAAGGCAAAAAAATCAAAGCAATGCGAATGTATTTCAAATGACCATCAAACTAATGAGTTTAGCAAATAAATGAACGAATTAAACAAATACATTTGCATAAATACTACAATGTATGGAAGAAAAGATATACTGTTTTAGTATACTAGCATACCAATAATAAGTGTACTGTAATAAGTATACTTTTTAGTTTAGAATAGTATTCTTTTAATGGACTAAAAAGAGTAAAAAATTAAGCACTTAAATGCAATTTGAAGTTGACAAATTCCAAGAAATATTCTGAACCAATTAAAAACCATCCATCTTATCTATAATAATGATTTGAATGTTGCTATTCGAAGAACCAAATGTTTTTCAGAAAACTATTCTAAAATATGTGTGGAGCATCCACAAGTTTTAATTTCTATGCATAACAATATAACAACAATTTTAATTACGAAATGATTTACACTAAATATGTCACACGAATATGCAATATTATGTAAAGTTCATCTTAAGCCATTGAAATGTTTATTAACTTGTTTGAATATATAATCAAATATATATGGCACACGTATTGTTAGATTATGAATGACATTTCACCTAGAAAGCCATCGAACAAACGAATGTATTTGAATAGTGAGTCAACTTTATTTTCTTGTCTACTTGCAATTGCAATTGCAGGGCACGTGCCAAGATCGGAAAATGATTGAAAATGAAAGATAAACGGGAGGAAAAACTGCACGAGTTAACCGTAATTCAGCAAAAGCATAATTTGCAAGTAGAATGCAAATTGCCTCATTTGCAATGCGAAATTGAAAAGCGTTTTTCCCGCTGCACAACTGACCAAACGGAAATGTTAATTTGCCACTTCAACCTTTGGTTGAGGAACTGTTTTTCCCCCCGCTCTTAGACTAAAGCAGTTGCTGGCTAACTGTAAGCAATTTGTATAGAAAGGTCTTCTAATGCGATGCGTGTTTCTAACAGTTCTCTAAATACTTGGTGATTAATTTAGTTATATTGATAATTATTCATGTATCGAAGAAACGCTAAACAGATAGTTATGAATCAATCTTTTTACTTTTATATTGATTAAATTAAATATATATCTTTGGTATACATTTTCAACAGACTCCACTTTGCTCTCGATGGAGAAGCATCATTTATTAATACAGCCTCTTTTTATAATATTTGGGTTATAATAATTGAAAAGAGGTTTTAACTAAGATGGGGGCAATTAAAAAAACTAATTTAACTAATCTTTCATCTAATCTGACTGAGTTATCCTGGGTTTTCCCTAATTCTTGCAGTGAATATTAGATTGGATTGATATTTTGAAATTCTTCTTTCTTAATTTAGTAAATTTTAATACCAAACTTTTTTTTAAACTGAATTCTTAGCTCTATTATTCTCTAAAGTTTTAATAATTATGTAATTTTTAAATTTTATAAAATAAATCTCACTTTGTATCTATAAATCTCTGCCTAATGTATCTACGCGTTTTTCTATCTACTAAATATATCTGAAGATATTAACTTAAGCTAATGATTTAAGATATAATAATTGGAAGAGGGAATCGTTTTGGCCAAATATAGCATTATTTTGGTATTTGGCCTAAGCAGTTGCAAGTCGTCTAAATGGAAACAGTCTGTTAATGGTTGAGCGTAAATGTTTTGTTTCTTGTCGGTCATTAAATAAACCTAATGGTAAATGGCACCGAGGGTTCAACTCAATTATGAGCAGACTGAATGACTGACTGACTGAGTGACTGACTGAGTGCTGCACAATTGTGCGACTCGGAGAAGGTAATTATGAAATTTTGTTTTGCTGATGGTCAAGCATACGACTTTTAATGGGACAGACGCGTTTCCTTCTCCCCTCTTCCCCTCTCTCCCTTGACTCCACACAAGTACAACCTGCAGAGCTTGCCCGCAGCTATGGGTCGGCGTTGTCTTCGCCTTAGCCGTAATCTATGATTTACGCAGTCGGAAAAAGTGAAACTTGTGGCCTGGCTCCAGCATTTGTCTTATCATGGCAAAGTAAAGCGACGCTCGGTTTAGGCTTTGTTTAGCCCAGCGGCCAAATACAATTGGCCTCAGTCGCAGTCGCCGTCGTCTTCGTAGTTGGCCAGATGAACAGAAAAAAGAGCAACGTGTGAATTTTGCACAATGAACTTGAAATTTGTGTACAACCAACCACAAATCTAAATCCAACAAAAAAGAAATTTGTAAGCCAAGCCAGCGGTGGCGGTGTCATTGTTTAATTAGGAATCTCCTCGAGAAATGCAAATGCAAATGCGACTGCGAGTTGCGAGTTGCAAACGCATTGCATATTCAGCGAGCAACTTAATAAGCCGCAGCAATCACAACCTGAGACGCAGCAACTGGGAGCTGGCAATGACTATGTCAAATGGACACTCACCTTTATTTGTTTACGACGTAGGAGGTGGGGCGCTCCGCCCGGGGGTTGCAGGGGCACAGCGGGCTCGGGTGTAACCTGTTGCACAGGACGCGGTGGTTTCAGTGCCAACTTCTTGAGACTCGCAATGCGCTTGTCGCACATCAGCGACACATCGTCGATGCGCTGCAATACCTGCAAAGAACAATCGAATAGAGTTCAAATTAGTTATGAATGAATATAGATCAGAAATACAGTTCATTATAGTTATCAATGAATGTAGTATTCAGGTGACTCTCATTCAAGCAGTAAATGGCACAATAAGAAGCTGGCTTGAGAGTTCTCGGCACTTTCGAAAGTGGTTCAATATTATTGTATCGATTGGAATTGTAAGCTCTCTATTGTTAGCTACTCCACATAAAGAGCAGATTTATCGGTACACTTCAATGAGTTACATTTCGTCATTTTTTACAGCATTGTTGGCTAGAAAAGAAGCAAGTTCTTAGAGTAAAGAGAAAGTGGCAAGATGTCAAACTAGGGAAGTAGCTACGCCTATAATAAATAGATGTGTAACACGTTAAATTATAATGTTTTTATATCCATCAAATAGCAGGAATGCGGAGGCAACTTCGACGTTATAAAGTTTGAGTCACTTGATTTCAGGGATAATTTTCGAAGGCACTTATTATTATTGCGTTTTTTTGTTCAAGTTTGTTTTAGAATTTGCCGCGCCCACAAATCTACTAGCAAGCGTAATTTTAAATCTAGAGTCGATTTGTGGTATATACAATAACCAATATTAGTATGCTTTTCGAATATTTTTGGTGGCGATCAGATTAAATTCTTAGAAGCTATTTGAGAAATCATTTTATAATGCCCAATTGCCTTTGGTATATTTTGAGTGGACTAGTATATGAATATACCAAAAGCTTCTTTTTTAATAGATAACACACTCGACTGTAGATTTCTTATTTCCTATAAGTAAAACACTGTAAGAATATGTGTCAATGTTTAAAGCGAAGAAAAAAAAGAGTAAGTTCCAATTTGGGGTTCTCTACTATGCAATAGATTAGATTATACAAATTTTAGAGAATAAATACTAAGATTAGATTGAAAGTTAAGCTTAATTGAACTACTAAAGTCCCTCAACTTCCAATTACAGCCAGCTTAAGCTTATCGATAAATCATGACCCAACTCTAATTACACTTGCCCCTTGCCACATTTATGTTGTATGCGACATTGCCACTGGTGCAATGGTGGCAACCGCAAGTGTGGATGCAAAATAGGCAACTGTATAATGTATAATTATGTAGGAGAATTTAGTGGCATTCGCACGCGTTTTCACCGTGATTTGTTGAGCTGAGCCGTGGTAAGAAAAAAAAGGCCAAAAGAGTAGAAAACAAAAGTAAGGTTTTGCTTGCAGCTGGCTCACAACAATAATAACAAAAGCAACAGCAACAAGTAACAATTGAATTTGTGCCACAACGAAAGTGCAACAACTCCAAAGGCGTGGCTGACTTGTCAATTGCGCTCAATTTGTTGTTGCTTTTATCACAACATTTCTTTTGATGAATAAAAAAAAAGTTATTTAGATGCGGTGAAAAATGCTTCTCAAAATAAGTTTTGAGGAAAATTATGCAAAAAGGTCAATTGCGGAGTCAAACTTCATATGCATAAATGTTTGCTAAATAAGCTTCCTGAACTTTAGGTTATACCTATTATTAAACGATAACTGGCAAATTGCGTAATCGAACTGCGCCTGGAGGATATCGCTTTGGCATTTGGCAATGTCGTGACATTTGACATTTTATGTAATGGTCGACGACAGCATTGCCGCCACAGTCGCAATTGTCGCTTTCACTTTTGCTTTCGCCGAGGCAGCATCGCGTTGAACTTACTCGTGTATTGTCAACAGACAGGCGCATCTTCAGCATGCCACAGAGTGTGGCAAGCAATGGCAGCAGCCAGGGCTGTGGCATGCATCGTCGATTTGCCAGCTGACCAGTTATGTGGGTTTTCGGCGAAAAACTCCATGCTCAACACGTGCAGTTTATCAAATGCATAATACACGTAAAATGTAATCGACGATTTGGCGATGAGCTAACCAAGCGCCTAAATATTTTGTAATGCTGTAAAGCTTTATTTATTCGATCAGCGTGGCCATAAATCGATGGTTAAGCATTAATAGGGTTATCGCTTAAATTTTTAATAATTTGCAAAATATAAAAATAAATGAGAATTCTGGATTGTAGCTGTAGGAATACTATAATAAATATATATAAATAGTTGAAGCAAAAAAATAAAAGTATTAATAATTTAAAAAAATGATTTGATAGATGTTTTATTTTTCTTGAAATAGACGATTTGAAAAATATAAATTCTGATGACTAAATAAAAATTGAAATCGTAAAATGATTATTTTATAATAATATATTATCATTCTAAAAAGATGTAATTATATAATAGAAAGATTTTAATTTTTATATTAAAATTATTATAAGATATAATATTGTTATAAAATAATAATTTTTGAATTTCAATTTTGATTTACATATATAATTTAACTCGAAATGATTAAAATTTCTATAATAAAAAAAAAAACTTCTGTATTTTTTTAATTCGTTTTATATAATGTTGGCAACTCTAGCAATGCCAATGGCAACACGCTCAACTGGGCACTTGTCAAGATGCACGACCAGTTGACTGACTTGAACTTCCGTTGACCTTAGCAGGAGACGTCGCCTACGCTGTGAATGAACTCAAGACGGGGACTTGACTCGTCTGAGCATCTTGAATGGATTTTCCGCTTTTGATAGCAATAGACAAGGAATTCAGGCAAACGCTGAAGGCGGAGGATGAATAGCAATTATTGCTGTATTCACTTCAGATGCTCAGCTTGGCCTTCCGGTCTGGAATTTCTTTTCTTTGTGTTTTTTTAGAGGAAACAGAATAATAATAGTACGTGACATTCTGCCAGCTACCGCAGATTTATGTATGCATCATAATTTGACAAAATCTGGTTTCAAAGCAAGGGAAAGTAGGCTAGGTAAATGGTGTCGTGATGCAACTCTGGTTGAGCAATCGACACATGCCATAAGTTAATGGTTATCAAACTATGATAGAATCTTTTAATCGTCAACAATTAAACGCAATCGCAAGGATGTCCAGTGTGGCAACTGGTTAAACGACCGCCGACTGGACTGGAATGAAAGCGGTCCACAAGGCTGAATTGTGTCAGAATCATTGTTCGAGTGCACTCATACACTCATACACTCATTCGCACTCACACTCACATAATCTTCTGCTCAAGCAGCCACTGTATCTGTCCAGAAAAATGTAAATGCTTAAGCGCAAAAAGAGGAGAAAAAAACATACTTCTAAACGAGTCTCGCTGACCCATTTTGGGAAATACTCAGCAGAACAACTTTTTACTTATTGCTTAAAATGAATAAATACCTAACCAAAAACTGGAAATGCAATGGGGTTAGCAAAATGGGTCATCAATTTGTAGTTGCATGGGCCTCTGTAGGCCCAAAAACTGTGACGACCCAAAGTTCGTGCTCTATTTACGTAGGTTAAGCATCTTTTTGATTATTCAAATCATGTTTATTATATGGTAATGGCTGAAACAACTTAGTCATATCATAGCTTCAAAATGTTGTACAAATTCTTCTACAAACTGATCTAAATTTAATTAATATTAAGAGAATTGGTATACACATCAAATTAAAGCTTTGCTTAAATCTCATACCTTCCTTTATTTAAATTTAAATATTTCTTATCAAATAGCTTAAAAGCCGTTAATCTGAATTTTAGTTATACACTTTATGAATCTTTCATCTTATACGCAGATCGAACCTAGCCATCAAACATGTTGAGCTCGATGCTCGAGTTGATGCTGAAGTTGCAAGCAACGATCGAACATGTTTGCAAATGAAAGCACATCATGAGTGTTGGACTTAAGTATGAATAATCGCTGTATTAACTGAATAAGTTGTAGAGTATTCATTACGGCAAGTGAGTATATAGTTAAAACCTTATAGCCACTTAACCGCTAAGCAAAGTACAGGAAGTTAAAGGATTTTGTGGAAGTGCAGGTTTTGAATGTCGCGGACAACAAGTACTCTTATTAATTACATGTATTTTTTAATGAGTAGTAAAACCCACTGGTGTTATGAACCGGTTGATTTGATAGCATTTGTTAGCATTTAAATACACATTACACTGCCAGTTAAATTTAAGAATGCCCCACTTTCCTTCCCAGCGCTGTTATCTAACTGTACTCGTACATGGATAAACTGCAGAAGCAACTTCTTTGAACACTCTGCAAGAAGAACCTGTCTGTGAATTATATCACAATTGCACTGCATCGCATTGCATTGCATTGCGATGCACAACAATTCCAAGCGCCAATTCTTCAACCTGGTCAATCGACATCGGCGGTAAACGCTGACAAGACGACATAGACACCACTCCATGGGTCAATACCCGAGCTTGCATCAATTCTCTGTCTCCAATTGAATAAGTGTTTATTGAGAAAATACAATAATTTTCTCTCTGGCTTAAACAATGATTTTCAAACATTTGTATAAATGTTTAGTGCATGTAAAATGTTTTTTATATATGTTACATAGGTTTATCGACGTTGAAATAAATAAATACATATATACAACAATTAAATTAGTGCATTTTAAATAAACCTTATATAATATGCTTTTTGTCTCATAGTAAAATAGATTGTATTTGTAAAATGTCAACTGATTTGCCATTGGTATTATTTAGTATAAAATACTTTACTATTTAAGGCAATATTCCATTAGTAGTAGATAATATTTTAATAATACAATAAACAATGAGTATTTTTTAAGAACACGGTTTTCATTGATGAAAGAAACAGATTGTGTTTGTAAAATATCAACTCATTTGCGAAGTGATTGATTTAGTATAAAACACTTTACCCCTCACAGCAATATTCCATTAGTAGTAGTATATAGTATTTTAAAAAATACTCATTTTATTAAGAAGAGGGAACTCACCTGAGATACAAGTGCTTTGGTTTCTGGAGTAGTGCTTTCCAAGAATATTTTCTTGAATTCACTTGGCGTGGATAATTTAAAATCGGAAGCAGACGCAATAAACGCTTGGATTTCGTGCAAACTCTGCTCGGCAAGATCCGCCGACACTGAGCACTTCTCGATTCTCTGGGAGGCCAAGAGTTCCACACCATTGGCACACCATTGATTAGCCTAAAATCAAGTTAGAATAAATTAGGTAATGTCACACAATAATTAAAAAAAAACTGCTCACCTTTTCAACTCTCTCCATAAGTTCGCTGTTCTTCGCCAAGATCTCCAGGCGTTTCGTCAGCCGCATGTTGATTATGTCACAAACTCGCTGCAGTTCATCGCACTTGGGCTGCACAATCTCCCAGGGATAGACACCCCGAGAGCCCACCAACTGCTGACCCGTTTGGATAACTGTCTCGGCATGCTCCACATCCAATTTAATGAGGTCACGGAACTGTTCCGTGTCCTGAATAAGCGTGGCCACCCGTTCGACGCTCTCGCCGATCTCTGTCATATCGGCCACGGTCTTGAGATGTCCATCAAAGATGTTCTGTGAAAGTAATTAAATTATTAGATAGTTGTAGGAATAATTATGAATAGTATGACTTACCTGCAGCTCACGAAAGTCCTGCTCGAACATGCGCAGCCTGAGGCACTGCTCCAGGCGATTGCGATGCGTCCGCCAGAATTCGTCGAAGCGACGCTCCGTTTCCTCCAGCTGGACGAGCAGTCTACGGTAATCGCGACAATCATCATAATGTTGGGGTTGCTTAATCTTATATTGTTGGTGATAAATAATTTGTTGGCGTTGTATTGGCTGCCCTGCACTGGATCTGCACACATCAACATTTAATTCGATTCATTGTATTTTAAGAGAGTACGAGATATCGATTTGAAAATATTTTGGGGGAACATCGCGAATGACAAAGGCGAGAACACGCGCGACAGGGAAGATAAAAGACAAGAGACAACAAGACAACAGCTTAATGAGTGAAATGAGTGACATTCAGATGGGCTTAAAAGCTATATCCCCATCACTTAAATAAGTATATCTATGCGTGTGGCCGTGACTGTGATTGTGAACTGTGATTTTTGTGACTGTGAATGGGACTGTTGAATGTGCTTGTGCTTGATTGCATGGATATGTGGATGTCTGGGATCCAGTTGACAATATCCATAAACAGATTTAAAACTAGGATCGTCTGTGACAGACTTTTTAACAATTAGACATACATGCATTCTCTATTATTAAGCGATATTTTTGTTTATATAAAGCTCAAGTTTGATCTTCATGCAATTAGTAAAACAAATCGATTCGAAAATATTTCCAGCTAGGAAACACAAACTTAAACACATTGATCTGCTAAATCAAATAAAGACTATTTAAATTTTATATCTTTCCAAGACCCAGTTTTCAAATTATCTTATTTAATGTAATCTAAAAATTCTAAAAGAATAAATGAAGCTATAATTAATTAGAAGGGGAAAATTAATTTAACGAATATAATCTAATTTTCATACTTCTCAGCGAGGATACAAATTATATAGCTCCTAGATTAACAAATCCTAAACTCAATTGTAATAAAAATTATTTAAATAACATTTACTTTCTGTAATGTTTTTAATATTACAACTACAAATATCTTATTTATTGGTGGTCCTCATTAGAATTGATTTTATGAGACAGTAGAGAGTTCATTGTTTAACGATTAACAAACTTTGAAACATTTGCATTATTATATGTTACTTTGTTAGTATGTTTTATCAAATTCGAAAACTACTTTAAAAAGAACACAATGAAAGAAATGCGATTGACACATGAATGACAACAAACTATGGGAGGAAATGAAATCAATGTGTCTATAAATATGCTGATGAATGTTTTTCAAAATATTTTCAATATAATTAGGTAAATATACATATTATTATTAAAGTTAATTATCAAGTATAATAACCAGTGCAGAGCTATATAAAAAACGAAATCAAATGCGAATAAATTTCGAGAGTTAATCAAAAGAGGAGTTAGTTAAGTTAATAGAGAGAAACGCGTTAAGAGAGTTAGAAAAGATCGAACCAAATACTGCAGAATACGGTAACAGGGCAATTCAAAAACACCAAACTTATGTTGTATAGTGTACAGAGTACAAACAGTGTATATACCTCTCAATGGAGCTGACGTTGCCGGTGCGTTCGGAGAATTCTTTTAACTCGTCGTTGGATTTGATTTTATTCAATAGCGTCTCGCCATGTCTGGCTGCAGCAAGTATCTCGTCCTGAAAATAACACACAATTAGTATTCTTCTTTTAAGAAATTCTTCAATCTAAGATAACCTTTAGGCGCGCATAGTCAGCGCCCTGGTCTTCCAGTAGTTTTCTGGTTGCCTCCACCGAATTGGGAAATTCGGTGTCATGAATGGCCTGTATAAATACATCCAACTCAGCGGAGACCTGATGCGTCAGGCTGGAGAACTTTTCAAGTGACTGCAAGCAATAGATTCTTTTAGTGAATGAAAATACATTTATGTATTGAAGTGCTTACGATGCGCTGTTGAATCCACTCGTGATGCGAATAGATTAAAGAGCCACCCATGTCGGGAGTGAGCTGTGTGGCATCCACAAATTCATGCAGATCGGAGAGCGCTGAGCAAATGACCAGCCTGAAGCGATATTCATCCTTCGACGAGAACTTTGAGCTCACCTCAGAAATGGCCTTCTGAAAGAGACCCGAGGGTCGCAGCACATAGACCACATGTATAATGCCGGGGAAGTAGATCTGCAAATGTAAATATCAGTTAGAAAAGCTGAGCAAGAACAGTAAGGATCATTTACTCACCGATATGCGCTGCAAGGCTGTCTTCACCGATGTCCATCTGTCCTTGCGACGATCGATTATCAAATGGAAGCCGAGATCAGCATCTTGGAGGCTGCAAAACAATTTAAGATTAAATATAGAAAGAATATAAAGGGTCATCTTTACTTACGATGGCACTGAGCTAAGGTACAAAATGAGCTTCTGGTAGTCGGCCTCTTCCATCGCATTGAAGTTGTTGTTGTCGGGGAAGATGATCAGCGGACAACCTTCCTGGGAGCGACCGCCAGTAATGATGGCATGCTGCGGATGCAGCAAATCAGCCACATCGGCTATGTTCAGCACTCCCTCGCCACTCATGGCTGCCGCCGCTTGAGCGGGACTAATGTGCTCCAGCAAAGAGTTGATCGGCTCGACGGGTCGCTGTGTGTTCAACGCTTCGGCGGCATAAGCAACACCCTGAGAGTTGACTGATGTGGTGGAATTGCTGCTGATCGTCGAGGTTGTGTGCTGTAGCAATCCTGTGCTGCGATTTGTGTGCGCCGGCGAATTGCTGAGCGATTGAAAAATCGCCGTCTGTATGGAGGCTCCGCTGCTAACCGAGATCTGGGAGTCGATCATGTGATGGTTGATCAACTGCTGCTGCTGTTGTCGCTGCTGTGTCTGGGATGCACTCATCACAATAGCTTGGGACTCGGCCAGCGCAGTTTCCACATCGTTGTCTGTTGCCGGAAACGAAATAAGCCAAATCATATGCAATCATTAGCGTCTGCATTCATCTCTGGCCAACTCATAATTCAAATGCAGCAAAACATTTTCCGAAATCATCAAAATCATTTCAAATGTGGTGTGAAAACACACACATATACCACACACACAAACACTTTTTATAAGCAATCTCATGCCGAGAGTATACAAAGCATGAATGATTATTATACACACTTGCCCCAATGTATTCATATCTGTGACTGTGTGTGAGTGAGTGTGAATGCACATATCTGCGAAGTGGTTATGGATGGTGCGTTTTGTTTTTAGCTTTGACCCATTTTAAAGCAGACGCAGCACTTGCTCAAGTCTATGCATCTCTCTATCTTTTTTCTATCTCGCCTCTCTTTTTTTAACACAGCTCTTCTACAAAAGTATTTGCTATTCATTGAGCAAGAGGTAATGCTCGTAAACAGGTGTAGTAGTAGTACTTTCTTCAATTGCTGTCCGAGCAACCGCACTTGAGAGTTTATTGCAAAGAGCAGACTACAAACACCTGCCAAGGTTTTGTTCAACATATGCAATCTCAGCAGATACATGAATGAAGATACATTTCCGTGGAATGAGCAACAATCAGAAGCACAAAACAAATCATGTACTATTTAACTATGTATTCCTTCCGCCTGCTAAATATATACAACAAAATCATTTAATTGACTTAACAACCCACCATTCTATTTGAATATACTTATGGCTAGACTTGGACTCTAGACTTTGAGGTAGTTGCTCGGTTTTATAGGCATCTTGGTGAAAAGTCAAGTGAGCTAGCAGACAATAAAACAATTACGTTGTGTCATTGTACTCTATCGGAAAAATCATTTGTTTGTATTATACAAATTTTATAATATTCGAATTTCGATTACTAAAAAGAAAACTTCTTATAAATATTCTACAAGATAACTGAAATATTAAACATAAGTATTGAATAACATTTGTGTTTCAAAATCATTATTTTCTCTATTCAATGCTCTCTCGAATTATTATTATTATTAAATATTGATCTTGTATCACTATCAGACACTAATTCTATCACACCTTCTAAGGAACTCAGGCCGTGAATAAGAATCAAAATGTTTTCCTCAAATCAATACAATTCGTATAATTTATTTATTTAATTGCATGATTAATTGCACAAATAATTCTTATCTTTATCAGAAGGAAACTCCAAGGTCCCTTCTAAGGAACTACATATCTTAAAGATGTGAATCAGAATCAACAGTTGAGTCAATTTCGATGCGTCAGAGAAATTTAAATCACGTTCTTGGATACAAATGCGTCAATATCATAAAGAACAATGCTTTACGTTGGTTAATCCTTTTTACAGATGTGGGTCATTTATTTAAAAAGTCACGCCAATAGAAGGCATACAATTTATCAGACAAAAGTTACTGAATTATTTGAGAATTTTAAATAAATGCTTTTAGTTATTAAGAAACATTAATTATAAACCAATTATTTTAATTGTTTTTTGTAATAAGTATTGTCATTCTCTACATATTTTGCCAAAGATTTCTGTATTCCTTTGCTATCATTGTTTTTAACAAACACCCAATTGTCAGCTTTTACTTTAGTTGTCATTAAATATTTATTAGAATAGCCGAAATGTGTCAATTGAAATTTGTTTGTGATAGGCTTCGATTCGAAGAATATCGTCTATTATCAATTGGCAATCAATAAGAGGACATCGTCTGATAACTCATTCTATTTTGTAAGCGCTCAAATAAACAATATTATGTGATTCAATGGGACAGTGCCTGCAGAATGTTATTGTTCCATTCATGTGTGTATGCGCAAGCTTAACGTGAAATAACAATGTCGATTCTTATCACAAATAATTACGAGTTGATATCGAGCTCATTGACATACCATCAGGCAGACTTTCCTGGTTTCCCATAGTACCTGGCACCGCTGTGAATACGAATATGAATACTCGAATTGGGTATAACTAATTGCAAATGTATGTTTTTGGCTCGTAGAGACAGATAAGTGTGCATACGGTTTGCGAACGTGATTACGGGGCTGACACTACGGTCTATGTAAATAAATCACATGTGGTTACGGTTTGTCCGACTTTGAGTCCGACATATGGAAGCGTATGCGAAAAAAACACCTTAGGGTATTGAGTTCCCCGAATGAATGTCAGCTTCAACAACACAACACAACACACACACACACACAAACAAAACACCTATACATAAGTGTGTATGTATGGGAATGAGTAATAACACTTATGCGGCACTTTTTCCTCTATGTATTTTCCGCGCCAACAACGACAACAAGAAAATAGAATCGCGTAACTGAAAAGCAGCGTATGCTGTTGACTCGACGGGTCTTTGGTACTGAGACCCAACACTCGCATCGTCATCATCATCAGCTGCTTCTGAGAGCACACACAGCGAGCGGTAGACAGATACTGTGAGAGAGAGAGAGAGTGAGAGAAAGAGAGTGCTCGCTTGCGTAAGAGAATAACATTAATGTGTGGAGAGAAGAATTGGCCGATCGTTAGAATCCCATTTAATTTAAGACCAATGCAGAAAAGAAAGAAAGAAAAGGCCGCGCGTTTCTTTAGCTTTCTTCTGGTCGTGTCTACGACTTTGAGTGCGACTGCAGTGCCAATTAGAGCAGCTGTTCACTCCACAAAAATGATACTCAGATACGAAAGTTAACTGAAAAGTTAAGTTCGCTTGTCTGTCAACGATTTTAACGCTTCAATTAGATCATTTACACTCGTATATACAATACGTAGAACACAGAGTTTTGGTTCCGTTCCAAAGCGCAAGTTCCGCTAGTATAAATAGAAATACAATTAAAGTTGATGTCATAAATACTCGTAGAGTACTGTAACTATTCTGTATGGCATTTCCTCATATTTCATCTCTCGTTTTACTCAGTTCTAAACAAGCTTTTAAGAATTGCAGATAAGAGATCTTTGAAATACTCTCACTAGATGGCGCCACCACTACATGATAACTATAACTTTTCTATTGTTTAGCCGATTATAACGAAATTTTCAGATTAGATAACAAATGGGATAGTAATGCCTAGGCATAAACGTTTGTGAATATGTAGATTGCAAAACTTCTTTACTATAGAAATTATTAATAATATACTGTAAATATTGTATGATTCAAATATTGGTAGTTAACTATCTGGAAGACTTTAAAATACAAAAGACTTAAGACTTGTTTACATATGCATAATATAACAATCACAAATATATTTGGCGCAAATGTACTACATAAAAGTGTAATGAGTTTACTGAACTTTTATTTGTCGTGAAGGGCTGGCACACGTTCTGTAAAGAGTACTCTTGCAATTAAGCTAGTGCACTCCACAGCATTTACATTCTTTCTATAGTTTTATTCCTGGCAAATGAATTGAGGCCTCTATATATCTATATGTATATTCGTATATATTTTTAGAAGTACTCATTAAGAATTGACTCATCAGAATTTACTTTTAAAAAAACATACTAAAACTAATTATGTTTTCCTTGAAATAACAGGTAGAATATAAATAGTGAGATACACTAGATTCCTATCATTAATAATAAAGAGGAAAGGAAATTTGAGTAGAGTAATTCTAATTCGGATAATTTCTACCGCAATACTTTGAGTTATTTTGTTTGGCATTAGCGAAAATTCGTACACACATTAGTATTATATATATTAGAAATTATGTGAATGGAATTACGCCGACTAAGCAATACTCTGCACTCAATTTTGTAGGTCAACCTCATATGTTTCCATATATCAAAAGCGGTTTCCCCCCATGCCATAATAATAGTAACTCCCATAATGCAAATGAGGTAATTAAACGCTAGCGAAAATGCCTTCACTTATTATTATACAAATGTGATATGTATATTAAATAAAAGTTAATAAAAAATAAAAACGAAAAGCATAAAAACACAGTCACCTGTTTTAAGAGTTTTGTACGTGATTTCCGAGTAATTGCGGTAAACTTTGCCTCTACTCTTTTGTCATTATATTCGCTATTTGTCATTGTAAGCACAGCAAAGCATTGATATCGTATCGTATTATCACAATCCTACTATGTTTGGAATATTTTTATATATTCACTAATAATTATTCTACCCAACAATAATGCCGACACTCGAGTTGAGTGTTCGGAAATTGCCGGTAAACTGAAAAAGCAAACAATCAAAGTTCTCACATATGTATGTATGTAATTGTGTACGTCAGTGTCCATATGTTTGTATAGTGTGTTTCATAAGTAAATTGCATACCCCACAGAGCTGACAGTGGATAATGAATGTATTTATGCATACATACTTACATACAGATATAGCTATATACTATAGATTTTGTGCAAAGGCGATTCGATTGTCAACGCAGCGATGTGAAATATTGGATCAGCATCAAAGTTATTTATGGCAACAATAAATGTAACAGATGAGGCTTAACAGCAAAATCATTTAAGAGGTAATGTCCAAGTACAAACATCAAATGCTGCAGCTCATCTGCTACACGAATTACATACTTGTATGTATATGTGTATGTAAACACATTCACCAGCTGTTGGAGCACTGATAAATAATAAGCATCCGTTTGGCAATGACGACGATGCGAAGATGAAGTTACAACGCCCGCATACAGCATCCACACTAACACATTCACACGCTCATATTGATTGTGATACACATACACATTTTTGGAGCTGTTGGCTTTGTTTTGCAAATAAAAGGGGGCGGAAATCCAAATTATAATCCGTATCAGCAACCGCCAAACAAGATCACTTGAATCTTTTGTTAGTGCAAACAATAAATCGCAACTTAAAAAAATGCGCGTTTGATACAAACGCAAACACAACAATTTGCAATAGCTGAGCATATTTATTTATGTACACAGCTGAGCACAGACACGATCATAGCACTTCAGATTTTGCAACTACTTGAGAACCACTTCACCACCGTCGATGGCACTGTCTATCGATGCATCGATGTTTTTCGAATTTATTAAAATATCGATTTATTTATGGCAAACATCGATTTGTTTTTTTTTTTTCATACAAATATTAAAAGTGCATTTATTATTGACTACATGAATATGAAATAATTGTTTAGCATAAATTTTATAAGCTATGTAACAAAAGTATTTCTTAAATATCCATTTTAACACAAAGAGATATACTAAAATACACCGATAATTGCCTCTTGGCAAGTATATTAGTATATTTTTACAAAGCGTATAAAAGGCGCCTATTTTTAAATACAATTTTATTTTCGAGCTTTTGAACAAACCTACATCCCTGTCAATAAGTGTCTTTAGAAATTATATTTATTTTCAAAACTATCAATGTTTGGTATGAGACACAACAAAAATGGTAATGTCGACGTCATGTTTAACATTAATAGATATTAACGGCTGAAATTAACAGCGATCAATAGTTGAATAGACAAAAGTGGTTCCGTAGCGAAACTTTATTATAGTGGCGTCATAAATAACTGTGCATAAAGGTCAAACTTGATTAACTAGATTAAAAAACCCTTTTTTATATACCATAGTTTGCCAAAGAGCAAAAATATTTTAAGTATTATTATACATTTTGATTATGATTTGATTGTTTATGGCTACTTAAATGGTTTAAAAGTGGTTCATGAACTTGCAGATTGACACAAAAGACCGTTACAATTTAAATACAAGCTTAAACCAAGACAGTAAACCTATGTAAAAGTTAAGGTAAGCCTATCTAGTGAACATAATTTCTTAATAGTATTCAATGACATTATGAAGCGCAATATACTCTTGTGCTTTTCCTGAATATAATTAAGAGACCAAGGCCACATGCATCGTAGTGTGGGCTTAAAAGAATGCAAAAGGCAGCAACAAATGACAATTGACGTTGTCGGTGATTAGCAATAAGCGTCGTCTACCCTAAATAGAATTGAAGCCCACTTGCAGTGCTACGTCAATTGCAATGGGGGTAACACTCTGCAGCAGTTATGCCGATGTCAGTTTGTATTTCATATGGGCGCCCAATGAAGTGCAGCTAATTGAAAAGTGTCATATGCATTTCACATAAGCTACGGTCACAAGAGCACCAAGCAAGAGGTATTAGTTGCATCTTTATATGCAAACTTAGTTAAAGTTCTACGGCCAGGCAAACAATTCGCTTTACTAAGTTAAACGTTGGCACCTTTCTACAGGTATTAGTAATTTCCAACAAGATATGCTATTAAAAGCTTTAAGAGCTATCTTACACGATATCCTCAAATGAATTGGGTGTGGTGTGGTATACTTATATTTATTTGGGTAGTTGAAGAAAGTTCGTAGCTATCTTAATTATAAAGCACTTTAAAGAATATTAATCAACATTCATATCTTATAAATAAATAAATCGTAGTTGTTGTGCTAATATTATCAGTCTAGCTATTTGACACCTTTTTATATCTAATATATATTTTTATCGGAAACCCATTATTACTATCTAAAGTTTAGTCATTTCCTTATCAAATATTCGTAGCCTTACTCATGAGCATTGCACGAATGTCGAGAATAATGAGTTTAACCGTGACACCAAAGGAGTATGGAAAATCAATAGCGAGTTAACAATGCTGGAGTAGAAGGTCCTTGATGTGTTCGCATACAATACATGAATATGTGATTGTGTTTATGGGTGTGTGCGTGAGTGTGTGTAGACAATATTTGTAGGCCTACCCGATAACTCCGAAACGTCTAGGCAACTGGAGCGACTCTTGGTCTTTTGGAGCAAGCGCTGCAAGGGCGCCTGGCGTTGTGGACTGCCGGACTGGCCATTGTTGATGATATCGCTGCCACTGCCCCACTCGGCATCGATGGCCTTGGAGGCGCTGCGCTTGAAATGCTCCAGAAAGTGATCGATTTGCTTCTCTATAGAACTGGAGGGTGAGCTTTCCATTTTCACATGCACATTTTGAGAATCACTTCAAAATCTCAATTTTATCTTTCATTTATATTCCCATAAGGTTGGATTTTCACACTATTATTATTTTTATATGCATATATATTATTGCGTGTTACTGTTGGCGTTTTTTCTCTGATTTAGGCACGCACAAAACAAAATTCACAAAATTTTTTTTTATCTCTACACTATTTTTTTTTGGAAGTTGCACATTTTCTGGTGAGATGACTCAACCTTAACCGTCCTTCCGCGTCGCTCAGCAAGGACTGAGAGCACAACGGAGGTTGCTGCTGTCACTGTAACTGTTCAACTGAGCGTATACCGTTTACGGGTGGTGCTAACGCTTATATGATTCCAAAATGAGAGCGCGACCATGACGCCACAACGACTGTCAAAGAGAGAGAGCCGGCAATTTGATTCGCTCTTCTTTCGCTGCTCTCTGTTGCTTTCCCACAAGCAAGCTTTGTTCGCACGTGCTGTTTTGTAAATTGTAGCAGTGACATGCGCAGTATTGTATTACTTACAGGTTAATATACATATACACAGTCGTTATTAAATGCAGATTCAAACACATATTTAGCAAAAACAGCTGTGTACTAATTCAAAGTTGGCAAATTCACCACAGTCGTGAAATATGCAACACTAAAGTTCACCACAGCTTCAGATATCGATATTTCGATTCAATAGATGGCGCCAGCAGTTCAGGTTACTTGTTACGATAGATTCTTGATTCTGAAAACGTCTTCTTAAAAAAATATTTATAGAATTGTGAAAAGTCTCGAAGATGAATGTAGAGGAATGGTTAAGTAATGCCACCACATATGCAAGTTATAACCGCCACATTCAAAAATATAAAATCCTTTGAAATTGTATTAAAAGACGACTTTATTAAATTTAGCATAGCTCATTGAACTTCTTTACAACAATATATCAAGTACAATACATACATACAAATATATATATTTTAAAAAATTTACATTTTCTTCTTTTTATTTCCTCCAACGGGAAGATCTATTAGCAAATATCTTGCATGCATCTTTATTCCATGTATATCATTGTTATTCTCAATCAAAAGGCATATCATTTTATATATTTTATCATAAAAAATTTCAATATAATCTATCACAATATGAGAATTTCAGGTTTTGCATTGCTCGCTTCTGATCTAGATTGTGTTGATGTTACGTGAGTTCCTCAAGCGGAAGCAATCCTGATTCTAAAAATTTTGATATCGGTAATTTTAAACTCGTGGTTAATTATCAAACTTGTAATTTTTTTGTTGAAAACTTTTCATTTTGCGTGTTTTTCTTTTAAAGTTGTACTTAAAGACTTAAGATATTAGATACATTGTACATATAAAAATATATATTATGAATTATTTATTGTGTATAAAAAAATTGCATGTTACGGACGGACAACAGCTTAAAAAAATAAACATAAACGTATTAAAATGCTGAATCTGTGTTTAAAATACATGCAAACTATTTTATTACAATTCTTAGTTTAACTGTTTAACTTTACATTTAAGGCCTAAATATAGGCATATAATTATGTATAATTAGATGGTATTTTGTTTAAGGCGCGTGCAATTCTTGTTTTTATTTTGTGCGTGATTGTATGCTGCTTTTTTGGGGGCTGCCGTTGTCAAGGGATCTCAGTTCTTATGAATCAGCCTCATATTATTTGATGTGTTGAACGCATAATTAATGAATTAATTATATTGCTTCTTATCCTAGGGACACTATGTTAAGTTACAAAAATACAATCTTCCCCCGATATTTTCAATTCCTTATTGAGCTTAAATTTTAAATACAATTTGTATTGCCTTCTGTTAGCCACAAAATAGACACAGATTATAATTAAATTAGCATTCTTTTACCGCACATGCATGCACCAAAAGAAAACTAGCAAGATTATTAGTGAAACATTCAGTCTAACAAAATACTTGTACAGATTAATAATCGTTTTGAATTTTCGAGAAATATATTCGATTTTGTGGGTGGGTTTAACATCTGTGATCACCAACAAGAATTGTTGTCGTGGTTCAATAGAAACATAGCCAATTCTTGCGTGTGACCTCAAATGCATGCCTTCTACATGTGATATGTAAAATGTGTTAAGCTCTAATTTCTTGCACTTGGCATCTATTCTAACTAAACATAAAGACGCGCTGCCCAAATCAACTATACAATAGCCAGAAAAAGGGAAGGAAAGCACGTTCCAATTACCACTTCCCATTTCCAGCTAACGCAGTAATCGAGGCAGCGCATTAGCAATAAATTTAACTAAATCTTGACGAAATTAAAGTAAATGATAAGCGCACACAACAGTTTCGGATGGGCCCCGAGGCACGTTTCAAACGTGCCGTCAAAACTGAATGTTGTATGCCCAATCGTTGGGGAGGTTTACTAACAACTACTGCAACATAAACAACGAAAATTCGACTAATCTTGTGGCAAACTGGCCACCAAAAGAATTGTGTTTGTGTGTGTGTTTTTCTCATATGTAGGTGCGTTTCACTTTTGTTAGCGTTGACGTTTTGCAAGGCAGCTCTTTTTCCAAGTGCTCTGTGGAGTTCTTGCACTCGTGACTGCGATCTTTTTTCAAGATCCAGATTTGGCGTTTTCTGCGTCGTCGTGTACGGATTCGAGTTGATCAATAAATTAATGTCCTTGCCGCTGTTTTGATGCTTGAATTGTCTGTAAGCATAAATGTTAATTAAATTCAATGCATGTTTTAATATTTTTTCATTTATTATTGTTAATAAGTATTCTGTATTCGAGAAGTAAACAAATAATTAAGTACTTACGTTGGTTTACCAAAGTGATTGTGATGGCTGGCATCTAGACGACTTTGTTTGCATTTCTTATTAATTTTGATGCCTGCAACGGTGCCCAAGAAGAAGGCAATCATTATCACAAACACAATGATCAATACGTTATAGCTAGACAATGTAGCCTTCTGCAGCTCATTGACAACAGCTATCGATTTCTGAGGATCTATAAAGTTAAAGAAGAAAGATTATAGATAAGTAATTGGTAAAATCATTTATCAGAAAGTAAAGCTCCACTTACCATGCAGGCTAGTCATAACTTGCTCGGGGTCAACAGATGCTTGTGGTATTTTATTCTCGTCAATGTAATCATTGAGCGCAAAGTCAACACCAACGCCCGTTGCCTGCTGATCAATGCTGGATGGTTTCTCTGCCACACTAGCGTAGTGCAGTTTTTGTGAATCATCCACTTGCGATGGCGGCATGGTTACAATCACAGGATCTGCGGCTGTTTTGGGACAAAGCGAGGCGGCTGATTTCTTAGTGGTGTTGAGACTCTGCAAATAGGTTTTGGTGCCAAACTTGTGCTGACTGGCCGCGAGATTCTTGCACTCGTGTGTTTGCAGATCCCAGGCGCAGTTCGGATCCTGCATGCTCAGACAACCGACACAGTCCATAATGAGCGAACAATGATGCAATGGCACCGTCACCAGTCTTCCATCGCTGACCACAACGAGTGTATTCTTCTTCGACGAGATGACCATTTCACGAACTGGTGTGCCCAAGGGCAGTACCTGCATCTCGGAGATGACAACGGTACGCAGGCGATCTGTGTTGTTTGGATGCGATGTGATGACATTGATGAACTTGGTCACCTTGCCATCGTCGGTGCCACTGTAGATCACATCGTAGTGCTTGCCATTCAATGCTTGCACTTGGGCATCCACAGCAATGGCTGTGAGGCGATGCATCAGAGTCACTTTCGTCAGCAGTGGGCGATTGTGCACAGCAGGCACAGCGCTCTCCATCAATGGATGGTTCTTGATAAAGTTAACTGAAATGCTTGCCAGCGTACGCGAGTCATCCACACATTGGCCGGGACGTGGCTTGGGCACCTGCGTCTGCTCCACGGGCAGCCAATGCGACTGCGAGTCTTTCTGTGATTTGAAATCACCGTCGAAGGCGGCCAAGATGTCATCGACGCGATAGGCGCACACAGCCGATCCGGGAATGGCATTCACTGAGGTGGTAAACACAGCATAGACCATGGCTTGACCATTGATCTCTACAACCGGACTTATAGCCTCTGCAAATCAAAGCGATTAAATTAATTATAATCTCTGATTTTCCGTGAAGTTTATCATCACTTACGTATCTCGTCGAAATAGAAGGGAAAGTCGCCAGGCATCGAGCAGTTGAGTCGCGCCTTGAGGAACGATGTCCAACTCTTGCCATGATTGTAGGGACCACCGCGATCGTTCTTGCAGACGCGTCCGACCCGCGAGTAGACCGCTTTGCCAAAGTTCATGTACTCCATGGACAGTTCACGGAAAAAGAAGAAAACATAGCCGTTACGCTCAAAGGCTCCCACAAAGTCTGGCTGATTGAGTTGCTTGAGATCATATTGTTCGGTGCGCAGATTCTCCCGATAGATCAACGGATCACCGCCAGAGAAATCGGCCACAGTGGCACTATACAAATGGCCATCGGCAAAGGCGTATGTGCTGTTATGGGCAGGACTATAGGGACATAGACCCTGGGCCTCCACATCACGTGTGATCTCGTAACGCATACTTCCGGCGCTAGCTCCATCCGGTGTCTGTTCGACGGGCGTGTAATGACGACAGCGAGGCTTGTAGGAATTGGTGCCGCAGAGCAGTATCTGACCATCGCTGAGTGGAGCATAGACACGCATATAATTGTGACAATCCCACTCGTGTTTGCCCTTCAACATGCACAGCTCGCGATCGGCGCCGGAGCTATTCCACACCAGTCGACTGTTCTCCTTCAGTCCCATCATGCTGATGTTGTAGATGACGTCCCTGCAAAGGAGAAGAGAGATAGAGGAAAGACGATATAATCGAATTATTCACTTAATTGCCAAAGCTGTTGTTGGCGTGTGCTGCCTGCTAATGAAGCAAATTGCCAACGAAGCCAAAATAAACAAGTAGGAAAGCAAAGGTCGACTATAAGATACTCGACTGCGAGATACCCTGTACTTTTATATGATACACACAACAAAAATATAATGTTTAACTATTCGAAAACTATTAACTATGGTTCATAGTAATAAGTATTTTTTTAAGGTTAACTCTCAAAGTTAAAATACCCTTTTCACTTTTGGCTTGCAGATATAATAAATGAGTCCCAAAGAGGGCAAAAAAGTGAGAGGGAGGCAGAAAGGAAGAGGGCGAGTAAAAGAGAGCGAAACTAGCGAACTGTTTGTCAAGGTTGTTTTACGTTTTCGCAAGTAATTAGAACCCAAGTAATTACGTATGCAATTGCGTTTTTTATTTCTAATTATCATTTATGCTCATGTCGTTGCCACTTTATGGCGATACTTTGACAAAATAACAAGCAAATAACATGAATAAAATTATTGCGTTCCTTTGTTCCATCCATCATAATCAAATTCAACTACTCTTTACTATATAAATATCTAAATTATTATTTCTTGCGACTATACAAGTTTTTAACCTCCACAACGAATCTATTAATCTCGCATTTTAACTAGAAAAGCCTTTTTCCTAACTAGAAAAGCCGATGACAATGATATATCCTGAGTACTTATGATGCATGAATTTCTTTGTTACTAATAGTGCTGATTATTTTCTTACGCTCGTTCGTGCACTTATCATCGCCTGTCGGATTTCTAGTGAATGCCAAGGAAAATAATATAAACATAAACAAGTTTGAAGTCTAAAGAATTATGGATGACTATGAAATACCCGGTATTGCATAAAATACGAGTTATGCTAATTTTATTTCAAATTTCATAGCTGTTTCTCTCATATGTCGCTCTACTTTTAAATGGCTTAGACGAACAAATCTGTTTGTGACTTAACAGGTATATTGATAAGAGATGTTGCTCTGACTTTTGCACACATTATCACCACCTCGATCGAGGCGCATATCAAGTTTGGTAGTAGGGTTCTGGAAATAATGCTTCCAGGAAATTGAATGAGAAATGCCAGATTTGCACTTGCCCAGCCAGTTTCTATATATTATTTGCACGAAAAGTTAACAACAACCAAGCACAGCGTAATTTCAATGGCGCGTTAATTGTTCCACGGAATCGAATATGGTTGTAGAGATTTATTTTTGTTGTTGTTGTTGTTTTTGCTTTATAAATATTTAATTTAGCCCGTGCCAAAAAGCACATTCAAGACAATACAATGTTTTATGCATGCAACTCAGGTTGCGCTAGAGAGGAATTCTCGAATACATTGTGAATGATTGAAAATGGCAATCGAATCGAATAAGGAACTCGCTACTTACTTGGCACCCACGAGAACACTCTCATCATCGTGATCCAAAATCTTATAATAGTCCGTGGTGTTGCCAAAGAAACTGGCTATCACTTTGTCTGGCTCTGCAATTTAAATGAGAATGGAATATTTTAATTATTGAATGCGTAGACACAAAATATTTGCAAATTGTTATTGTTAGGCGTTTTTAACTCTCTGCCAAATATCATAAATTTTGTTTTGCTGATTCATCAATTGTGTTAAATAAAATATGTATTTAGTTTAGAGATTAGTTTAGATCATTTTAAATGCGATCAAGTTTGAAGCAATAATTACTTTTCAAATATCTATCGACTGTGTTTTATTTACTTAAGAAAATTGCTCATTTAAAGGCAGATTATGACATTTTCAAATGACTTGAAATTTGCATTTAAGTGAGTTTAAGCAATTAAAATTATACGGAATTCAAGTTTAATTTTCAGCAACGTTTAAGCTTAAATAGTCGCAGAATAGCTTGAGATGGCGTTGAATTTGTTTTATATAAGCCAAGGCTACTGCACAACACATCGTGGACAGCTGCGCTTGAAATTTTCCACCCATTATTGTGAGTATTCAGAGCAATTAGTGGGGGCCATAATTTGGCCCATTTTGTTGAGTTGTGTTGCTTCAGAGGAAACGCTAATTTGTTGCAAGCATGGCGAAAAATTGGGCGAGCGATAGCCAAGCGATTGCTTAGCTTGCCTCAACGCTGGACCACTCTTGATGATAAAGCAGTAAAACAAAAAAGGAGAGAGAAAAAAGAGCTAGGCCAACAAGTGGCACAACATAATCGGTAGTAAACAACAAAATCAACATCAACAATAACAATAACAAAATTTATTGTGGGCGTCTTGGAACTTACTCGTTTGCAAATCGGGTCGCACATCGGGCATCCAAGCTTCGATTGTGACAACGAGGAGGAGGCATAGACAGAGCGAGATGAAGGCATTGAACATCGTCAGTTGACGTATTCTTCTCCGGTCAGTAATTAGCATGGTTGCTATTCTGTGTTGCACTTGTCGTGTTGCTGTTGCTGTTGCACTATGATCGCTGAAGGTCTCTTCGTTGAGTTTTCAGTTGACGTGTGTTCTTCTAGCTGCAGACTTAAAGTATTTTCAATTGACGTAGCGCACTTGAAAACTGTTGAGCCAGGCTCTTTTCTTTTTTTATTCGTTTTGTGTGTGTTTTCAGTGTTCTGATGATTCAGCAGCGTTTTGGTGTTGCAGCTGCTCTTATTGTTGTTGTTGTTGTTAGTCTCGCACTCACAGACTGAGTGGCTGGTGGTGGTGCCAATGGGGCTAGGCTGGGCTAGTCTGGCCTGACTGGTTTTAATCACTGCCGTCCGTTTGTCATACTGATTGCTGCCATTCTCGAGCCCGTTGCTGCCTCGGCTGCTGCACAGTCACTGGCATTACATTTATCTTCAATTGTTGCTGCACATATAATAATAATTTGTTTGCTTTTCTCAATGCTATTAGTTGATGTGCTCAAATCAAAACGCAAAACCTGCAATAAGATGAAGACAAGATTCCTTCGTTGTTACATACTATATACACACATACATACATATATTTTACTATAACTATAAACAACAATTAGATTATTCATGTGGAATGCTCGTTAATTTCGCAGCATTCCTAGGCAGCAAATGAGACATTTTTCCCTCTAAATATAGAACACTTTAATTTCCATAATTACTTAGTTAAATCTGCTTTCAGCACGTCATATTCACAGTATTGTTTTTGGTTTGAAGAGGTCACGGCAAGGGACAATTTTGAATATTATATGCCGGGCCCAAAGCAGGTAAGATTTGTGGCAATTAAATGGTCTTTCAGCAAGGTCAAGAGCTGTGGTAATTTTCTTTGTAATTCTCTTTAAACACGAGATGTTCATTCCTTCCCAGCCAATTATTTTAAATTCATTTTTGCACTGAACATTAATAAAAAATAAAAATAAATAAATACTAATTTCGAAATATGCTGAATTACATATTTTCGAAACGGAAGTGATTTTTGGTAGTCCAAAGTTCCGTAGAATATGCTGACACTAAAGCAACAAAAATAACGCGGAATTATTGAAGAAAGTCTTGCAAGTATTACATATAGTAATAATAATGTATAATCCAAGACAACGCATTTCCTCTACACTTGATAATTTTTTGCATTCGTTGTACTTCAATTTAAACATAAAATTTCGCTTTTTTTGTTGTTACATATCATTATAGTATTATTACCGAATTGACACGGCCAAATTTCACTTGTGTAACAATAAAACTTGTTTTGGGCTTTTGTTTTTTTGTTGGTTTGCGAATTATTCACACACTTTTCACACTTTCTTTGGTAACGCTTTTGAAAACAGATTGTGAAAAAAACAGACGCATACAGAGAGCGATCCGCACGTTCAGCCGACTCGTCGTGTACTGACTTCGAGTCTCGTAAACACAGCAAATGTGCCAATCGAGCAAAACGACAAACGGCAAGCATAAAACAGAAACTACGACAACGGCAGCAACAACAACAATAGCGTTGACACCCACACTCACTTAGAAGGGTTTGAGAGCAGCTTACGTTGAGCACAGTTTGACGAGCACTGCACTCACTCTCTTTATCTCTCTTTCTCACTCTCGTTCTGCAGCCCACTTTTTGAATAGTTTGTTCTACACCGCTCACACCGCACTCACTCTGCATGTGTCACGCACCGTTTCACGAGTCCTGTGGAAGTGGTTCGGTTTTTTTTTTGTTAGGTCTTGTATCTGTATGATTCATAGTTGTAAATTTTCCCGTCATTGTTGGAAATCACGTGCGGTATTTTCCGCTAATTTCCCCGTGAGTCCTTTTGTGTTTGACTATCTAATCAGTTATGCCGCCGAACTATCAGGACGTGCTCGCCTCAAAAAGGTGTCGATCACACGTTCTCACACATACACACACACATGCATGCTCATTCACCTTACTTCCATGTGTGGGATTCAGGTTTTTTTAATTTTACGTATGATACTCGAAGGAGGGAAATTTATGTTACAGTTTCTCACGCCTCGTCGTAGGTCATGCTTGGACAACTTTTACCTACGCGAAGACGTCGTCGACGACGACGTATGATAATCTTCAATAAATTGCTTTATTGGCCAACCGAAGGTCGCAACTTGTTGTCGTTGTTGTCTTGGTCAATGAATTTGTGTCTGCTTGGTATCGTTTTTCCAGCACTAACACCATCAAAGTGCTGCCCGGGTCAAGTGACCGTCTGACTCTCTCAACCCAAGCGACGAGTTTTGTAATGTGCACGTCAAAGTGTGGAAATTATAGGGGCTTGCAATTGGCCTTAAGAATATGTTTATGACATACGAGGGCCGCCTAAGAGCTACCACTAAAAAAACATACAAAAAACTCAAGAACAGTAGCTGGGTTAAGCGACTATTAATCAGCAGTTATCTCAACTACAAGCAACAATCTTACTCCTATAATAAAAAACTTAAAATTTAAACATGGGACTTCCACAAACTTAAGTTCTAAATTTTGAATCTTTAACTTTTACTTGAATTTAAATTTATTTTGTATCTACTATATATTTTAAAATATAATGTTAGGTCGGACAGACACCAGACTCGTCTTTCTAGCTGATTAAGAATATATATTGCCTATCTCACGATTAATTAAATACTGAATAGAATGTCTAAGCTTAGCTTTCAGACCTGTTATTTATTTACTGTGGCCCAACAAACAATGTTCGATGGCTTCTTTGCTGAGCTGCCCTCGTTGTGCAGCTTGATGTAGCATGTCAGATGTGGCTGAATAAGTAATATTATCAAATTCATATATTTTCGGACTGAGCGCTCTCATGTTTCATAAGGCCCATTTAGTTCATTGCCAGGAAGTGCGTTCCGCTTTCGTGGCTTGTGGCTTCGCTTTTGGCGAACCAGTTAAATATGCTGGCTGGCTAGCTGACTAGCTGATTGACTGGCTTTCTGTCTGTGCGCTAATTAATGATGAGCTCAAAATTCCAGTTTTGGGTTACGATCCGATCGATTGATCTAACTACCTAGTGTATCTAGTGTAGCTATCTAACTATCTATCTGAATGTTACAACTCTGACATATTTTTGACAGCTTTCACACTTTTCCAGGTTTCCTCAACTGATAAAACTGTGAAAGATCTGTGCGTCGGTCTCTCTGTATGAGATAAGCAAGACTTAATCAAGATAACGGCAAAATGTATGTCACGTTTGTTGTTTGTTAATGCTCACAACACTCTCGACATTTGGTCGGGAAATGCGAGCGTGCTAATAGATAATTCAGTTTCGGGCGGGAGTTAGTACGTGCTCCATATGAAATTGATTTCTGCGTATGGCCATTAGACATGCCATACATAGATACCATGTAGTTATGCCCATGCCCATACTCGTAGCTAGAAACCCGATCTCTCTGCACTACAACTATTGCAACCTGTTTGGCCAGTGGGCGTTCAGTTGGCCAATACGCAGTGGCAACAGGTGCTGCCACCTGTGAGTTTGGCTTATAAATTGGCTTTGCCAATCGCAGACTGATTGGCTGGGCGCAATTTCTGGTTCTGCCTCTAATAGCTGTACTTCAAATGCTGCATATTTTAATACCCGATGCCCAATTGGATAGAGAAGTGGTTTAAGTTAATGAAAAATACAAATATAATGAATAGTAAATTGTCTTTCTATCGATCTTTGAATGCGTAGATAGCGCAGAGTTTTAAAGAGGGAGATTACTAAGCTTGGTGATTATTTTAATGGGTTCTACGCATTTCCAGTTCATTTTTGAAATGTAAAATACCAATTTAAAGAAATTTGAGATAAATGGTTTGGATAAATCAGTTAACGATCTCATATTATAACAATGTAGAAAACAATTGTCTAATGGAATATAACTTCCTTAAACCATTTTAACGGGTATTTTACAATCGAGCTTTCTTTCTCTTGTTTTCAACAATTTTGTAATCATTTTGCCCGCTTTACATGATCCAATTAAGATGTTAATTAACAATAAATATTTAACAAATCAGCTGATAGGAAATATTAATACTATTCTAAGGAATCAGACAACATTTACTCTGATTTGGTGTCACAACTTGACTGCGTTGTTTCATTTTATTTTTTGTGGCTTTGCTTTTGTTTTGCGGTCTCTTATCATTTAGCTTGGTTCAATGCACTTCGTGATCGTCACTTGCTTATTCACTTATCCGTGGAAAGAATCGTCTCAAGTGCTGTTCCAACTATCGTATTACTTCCGATTTGTTTCCAACGCCTACATGATTCAAACAATCTATGTATATCTATATGTGTGTATATGTCTTTAAACCAGTTTAATCGACTGGGCAAATGCTCATTTTGTTTTCAGCGGAAGCGTAGCCGATGATTCAGAATATGTGTAACAAGAAATTGAATACATTATAGCAATAAAATGGACAAGTTTTTCATTCATAAAATCCTAAATGTTTTAAGCGTGGGAGTTTTCAGTTCGAAGTTTACGAACGCATTTCAATCAAGCCTAAAAACAAAGTAAACACAAACACATACAAATACCTTTCTATGTATGTGTGAACAGTATCATTTATCACATACAACAATTAAGTGCATCTCACTTCCACTCATACACAAGCAAATACGTGCAGTGGAGTGGGGTTTGCTTGGGGAGCAAGGGGTATGGCTAGAGTTGTGTTTGAGGTTAAGTGGGACACACTATGCGACGTTCCACTTTGAGTTTGAGCTGCTGCCGCTTTTTGACACTTTGACTCGATGAACGCGTTAGAAGCTTTCAATCGAGTTGTTGCTTTTTATTTATTTGTTTTCTTTTTTATTTTTTTGGGCGTTGTTGCTGCAACAGCGCTTTATGCTTTATTTGAGTTTGAAGTTGTGCGTTGAGTTTATTTTACCGCTATGCGTTGAAAGCATTTAGAGTTTGAAGCGAGTTTATAGAACAACGCGAATTGATTATGCTGCTAATTTATTAGATTTTTACTCACAACTTGTTTTCTGCTGCTGCCTTTTACAGTTCTTGGCCAGACACACAGACACAGGCACTATCACACTGACACTTTGGTCACCGCCTCGACGAGACGAAGCTAAGACAAGAAGAGTAGGGTGGGGGAAACAAGTCCAAATGAATTCACCTGTAGCTGTTCTGTTGTGTAGCGCGTCGTTTAGTTTATTTTTATTATCTCTTTCACTCTTTCGTATGTATGTATGTTCGATTCGGTTGCTTAGCCTCCACTTTAGCACTTTGCTTAGCTGCTGCTTCGCCTTCGACTGTCGACTACTTGCTGTTTACAGCGCGTTACAAACACAAACATAAACACATTCACACACACACATGCTTAAGCACACATACAGCATCACACACACGCGTACGAACGTAAAATTTATGTATTTTCTTGTATTACTCGTTTTCAAGCTTATGCTTCATGTTTGGTTTGTTTATATGTGTGCTTGTGTGTGTGTGCTGTTGTATGTGCATAAATTAAAAGAGAGAAAAACACACGTCTGTACACAATAAAAACCTGTTTGTTGCTTGACTATGGGTGTGGGTAAAACGCAACGAGACGCGGCACGCGGGGGTTGTACGCTTGAGTTGGCTTGTGGTCGTAGTTTTTTTTTCTTTGGATGTATTTATGGTGTAGTAAATGCAACAGCCAACAGCCACAATATCACAGATTTAAAACACTTTTTGCCCATTTATAATTCACAATTTGGCAAAGCTTTTATTATACACTTATGGTATGCATCTTTGTGCAGCCATTTAACTCACCAAAATTCATAAAAAATGTACAAATAATTATCAAATTAAGTGAAAAACACGAACTCCAACAAAATTATTCTTTACACTACAGCGGCCATTTTGCTTTGGCTTGTTTGGTATACGATCAGAGTGACCGCAAATGTGATTTAGAAAAATACCGAAATCACTCTTTTGATGTTTTTGGTATATTAGTTACAAGTTGGCATGTCCATTTAAAATACACCGAAGCATGTAAATTGTATACTCAAGGTATGTTTTGAAAATTTAGTTCTGGTCACGCTTTTGCGGGGGGGTCAAGAAATACCGAAAATGGAAAGTGTAAAGTTATTTTTATTAAAATGAAATAATTGAATCAATAAAGTGCAATATATCTCCTGACAAACACATTTACATCGCAACTAAAATGGCTACAAAGTAAGTGCAATCATACATGTTAAGAAACTTAATGAAGAACTGCGGTGATTTTCTGTGCGTGGGTATGTGTATGCAGTGCGTGGTTGTGGGTGTATGTGAGGGTATTTTCTTGTGTTTGTTTTGGGCTGCAGCCACTGCGCACGCAGACAACAACACTGATTAAAAAGAAGCCTCACAACAAAGTGCCGATAAGCATTATAAGCAATAACAAAATAATAATTGCATTGAATCGCTGCAGCCGTTTTAATTCAAATTTGTTATATTAAAGAAATATGCAGTGTTTTGACGCGATTTTGCACAGATTAGGTTATAAGAATAGCAACCTTTTACTATAATTGTGTTATCACGTAAATGTTTGAGCATATGCTTAAACATTGGGGTATACCCGGTACTCACACGGTATAGGGGTATAGCTAATAGAATTCTCCAATTATTGTCTGCTATAATTGTATTATTATTATTATTATACACTAAATCCTTAAATATACATGTTTTCATAAATGTACAATGAAACACGGAAAAATAATTGATATGAAAATAAAACTCCAGCCATGTTACGGGTCCAACTGAATATTAATTATTTGAATTTAAGCCATGAGGAACGGGTACATTTTAGTTGGACCCAATCGATTGCAGTCTTTATATTTGTTTAATTAGATTGACACTGCAAACTTGCTCGTTAATTTAAGCAACAGACGAGTTCCAAACTTGCCAAAATTATTCTTGAACATGATGCTTAGATTGACTATGCGCCGGTTTGTTGGTCATTTCTATAATAGATATATAGTAGCCTATTCTAGAAGAAACGCTTCATTCGATTCTGAGATTTCAAAGGCTCTAGTTCCCAAAATGGTTCTATTCAAAATTGTGAGTTTGATCAACGTTTTATGAGTATATACAATAAATTAGAATTAATATTTCAGTAGACGATTTTAATTTTATTTTTCAACATGGTGGCTACAGTGCATGCACCAATACTAGACGAAAGATGGTTTGACTCCAAAGATTTCGTAGTTCAATGCAAGGGATACGATTCCAACATAGCGTAAGATTTGTGGTAGATGTGCATTAATAATAAACTTACATGTCGTTTATTAAACACTATTCATAATAATGGCATTAATGGTGTTTGGAAGAAACATCGAACTGAGCTATATACGGCTATTATGCTTCTCAAAAGTTTGTATAATCAGTAATTTAAATACAATCTCTTTCTGGACGTTTCAAAATTCGATACATGTAATGGCGAAAGAGCCAAAAGTTGTTGATAATGATATTTCTCTTACACAAACCGTTTTCAAGTCATTGACTGGCTAAGCTTCAAATAATAACAAAATAATAAAATTTGTAAAAGAAAATTAAAAAAGAAAACTCAAGCTTGATACCTTAAATTAAGAATTTCTGATTTCTTTTAAACATTTTAATAGTTTTGGTTCTGAAAATGCCTTCAATATTTGGTTATTAAAATCTTGGTAATATTATTTTTAATTATTACAAATTTTGTTTCGAATATATATTGTAATTCACTATAGTAACAAATTCTGAGTTTTTTTTATAGTGGAAACCAAAATAAAGAGCTTCTGGGATATTATTAAAAACAAAATATTATCTTCAAATTTAAATCATTATAGACTTATAAAACAAAGGTTTTTTATTCAACGTACTAAAATAATTTAATTTACAGAAAAACCTTTCATATATGTAATATTTATTAATGTGAAGGTCAGTTTGTAAATTATTCTTGAGCGGTTCTCTTATTTGCCAAAATCCTTAAATAATAAGGATAATAATTAACCACCTTCCAGCTGTTTTTTAGTATATGTACACAATATATATTTTTTTTTAAGAATAAGATCCTTTAATTATTTATAGCGAGTCTTTATTAAAATGCAGTCAACTTTAACGCTATTAAATCATGAAAAGAATTTATTTTCTTCATTAAAATTATGCTCTTACTTAATTTTTATGCAAGCGTAGCTCAAGTCATAATTAAATTAACAAATAAATATATGGAAATAAATATATAGACTATCGATTGAAGACTTTTATTACCTTAAAAGTGAAAAAAACTTGTTCACTGATGCGATTTAATACCAATTGCTGTTTGTCGAAATTATTCCTAAACGATGGATAATGCTTTTTTCTATCATTGTTGTTCTCATAATATTTAACCAATCCAACTGGTTGAAATATCGTCTATATAATGAAATATGATGTGTTAGTTGCATTTGAGATCTCAACATACGATGACACTCTTCAAAGCTGTGAGTTTCGTTAATATTCCTTTAAGATTATGAAATTGATTTAAGGAATTTTTTTTCAAGACGTTTCTGATTCTATTTGTTAATTCGGCGATTACATCGCCAATACCGCAAATAAAAGAAAGTTGGATTAATTTTAACGATTTTGAAGTAAATTTTAATGAAGACGGATTAAGATTCAAAGTTAAGTAAGATTTAGATTGATAGTATCTAATCTAATTTTTGTTGACAAGTGACATTTATTAATCAGTATCAAACACAATGACATTTATAAATTATAATGTGTGGAAAGTGGAGCAGTTTGAAGGAAGACTGCGTCTCAGAGGCTGGTATAACAAAGCTATTGACTTCAGTCTCATCCTGGACATTCCATCAGCAGCAGCAAAGGGGGAACAGGTAAAGCATTACCAGCTGTAATGAAAGATGATAAAAATCTTTCGGGATGTGCATTGAAATAATGTGCTGGTTAACTACTGAATACTAAGTACTTAATCAATAGGCGTGCAATATTTGATGAAATTGTGAGGCAGATTCGTAAAATTTATCACTTTTAATGTAGAATGTTTGAATTAAAAATCTGATTAAAAACTTTCATCATATAATTGCGCATAATAATTTGTTTAGCTTGGTCAAAATAAAATACCATTTTTAAAAGTGCTGCGATTAAAGATATTAAGTTCCAACTTATTACTAATAGGAACGGTTTCATTGCCATATATTTGGCGAATTTATGCTTTATTTACTTTGTTGGCAATTGGTGAATTTATAATTTGATCAACGATCATTCAAAATGCGAAATGTCAATAACGAAAGAGTTTGTTTAACATTAAACAGATTAACAAAATTTGAATAAAATTTGTTTATTATTTCAGAGAAATGTTGAAGTTAGATTCAAACTTAAGATGCAAGTTTATATATTGAGCAAAATGTGCACATAATAGACTTGAACGAGTTTAATAATAAAACCATCATTTTGATAGCACTTTTTTTAAACGCGTTCTTCATGCTTTTGTGCAATTAACTTTCTATGAAATTAATTTTAAAAAAACTGTAAGCTTTGCAATAAATTTCTTTACAAAGCGGAAATGAGTTGACGACTAATCTGTCCTTATTTATTTAAATTAAGTAAAGTTCTAATTATCTTCTACTTTAAAATCGTACTTTGCAAAAATTATATTAAATGGATAATAAATACATTAATTGTAATACAATAAATTGAATTTATTCTTCAATACGATTTATAAACAAATATTTATAGAAACTATATCAAGTAAAATACACCAGTTCTTTGAGGTAATTAAGTTAACAGATTCAAATTGTTATTTGCAATGCATCAAATTTACTATATTGTACTGAGTTTATATTGAATGCATTCGAGTGCTGAAAGTTTAGTCGTTTCTCAGATCTCTAACGCATCGCACCATGAAAAGATTTTATGTAGTGAGTTGTGCTGACGTTTTTTTCTTTAGTCTGTTGCTAAAATCTCTTTAGTTCGTCCTGCTTTTGCTTCTCAGCTTGGCATTTGCTGCGCCTGGAAAGCGTGGGCCTAAACCCAGAGGGCGTTCTTCTTCAAGTAAAGGGTAAGATATCTGAAGTAATTATTTAATTAATTCGCAATGAGGTTGCCGTTATAAATAATATACTGCCCATTGCTCAGGTCGAACTTTTTTTCCACTGTCGAAAGGATGTCTTAAAGCTTGTGCTGGTTAAGTGAAATTGACAATGGAATTTCTGTCTCCCATTTGTATATAATTTAATAAAACTTTCAATTACTTAAACTTATATCACTGAGATGCCATCATCATTTGGAATACGCATTGTTTTGGAAATCGCCAATGTGATCTTACAACTGGGTATAATAATAAATTTAATAATAAATACCTCAAGTAGTTAAAGTCAAGATTACATTATCACCAGATATTCTTTATAAAATTTCGCAAATATTAATTAACCAAGTTATAAAATAACAGGTTTAACGTGTTATCACAATGCAATTTATTAAATTAAAATGTTCAAATATTATCAGAGTGTTTTATTTATATCAAAGTCAATTGAGTGCCTAAAATTAGTTATTTCTGAGATCTCGAAGCCGTCACATGCTGAAAGATTTGGTGCGGTTAGATTATTTGGCATCTTTTTAGACAATTTCGAGTATTCTTTAGTTGGTTCGACTTTTGGATATCAATTTAACAATTGCCGCCCTTCAATGATATCTAATTGCTAATCAGTGAGACATCAGCTAACGTGAAAAGTTCAAGTTTGAATTGTATGTATTTTAAATTGTTTATCACATTCCAAGCTCTATTGACTACTGCAGCATCAACTTTTCAGACAATAATTTCACTCCAAGCACCATCGTGTCTTAAGTCATATTCTGGCTATCCCAGAATTATAAAGAAGAAAGTGACGATTCACTATTCATATTTCTATTACATCACAAATTGTGCTTTGTGTAATTTCTATGATCATTATCTTTTATTCAGCATAAGAAAAACAATTATCAACGATTTCATTGTCATAACTTTTTCTGAATTTGTGCTTTATTTAGTTCGTTGGCAACTGATGAATTTATGATGTATTTGTAGATATCATTAAACAGAGTGTCAAAATTTGAATAAAATTGAAGATTTGGAACGTTTTGTTCGCATAAATAAGTATATCATTTCAGAGGAATGTTAAAGATAATTTGAACATATTATGCAAGTATATATATTTAGCCAAAATGTGCATATTTTAAACAAGTTAAAGAATAAAACCAACAGTTTGATAACACCTTATAAAACGCGTTCTTCATGTTTTTGTGCGCTTTACTTTCTACTAAATTGCAATTTTGTTTTTTGGATAGAAATTATGATACATCTGACAGGGGCATTATATTAAAAGCATTCGAGTGCTGAAAGTTAGTCGTTTCTCAGATATCCAAGGATCATCATGAAAATATTTTATGTAGTGAGTTGCGTTGGTATTTTTTTTACATTATTTTGTTGCTAAAATCTCTGCAGTTCATTCTGCTTTTGCTTCTCAACTTAGCATTTGCTGCGCCTGTAAAGCGTGAGATTTCATTGAATTCCCATTCAACGAGGTAAGATCTTTGAAGGTGTTTTTTAATTGATACGCAACGAGATTGCTTGATTGAATAATATACTTTCCATTACTCAGATTCGCAGAGCCGCAAGAGTTGTCGGTTAATCAGCGGATTAAACTTCCATTACCATTTCCATTACCACATGGATGTCTTAAAGCTGGTGCTGGTTAAGTAAAATTGACTATGGAATTTCTGACACCCATTTTTAAACCTTTATATATATATAAATAACTTACTAAAAATGTGTGTGGACATTCGCTAGGCGCAACTTCTAACTATTCCAATAAAATTATGTTTGTGTCAATATTTATGTATATTTTCAAAAATATCTATTTCATTGAACAAAACTTCAGTTCACACTTTCTAGCCAATTAATCCATTGCAAGCATCCTGTCTTAAGTCTTTTTATGGCTGAACCAGAAATATAGACAATAAAGCGACGATCCAGAAATAGATCATTAGAATCCAAATTATCAATGCTAAAAACAGTGTCATTTCAGGTATTTAGTTTTTTGGCAATTGGTGATTTTGTGATTTATTATCGATCATTTAATATTTTTAGAAGATAAAGTGATAAAATGTAAATAAAAATTGTTTTGATGATTGGAGCGTTTTTTGACATAAATAAGTATATTCTTTCAGAGGAATGTTGACATTAAACATATTATACAAGTTTAACTTATATATAGAGCCAAATGTGCAAATTTTAAACGAGTTTAAGAATAAACAAACATTTTGATAACACGTTATAAAACGCGTTCTTTATATTTTTACTTTAAAGCAATTAAATTTTTATTTTTAAAATAAAAATCATGAAATATGTGGCACGCCCACTAAAACTAATCAATAATGTATCGCGATAATTGCGATAATAAAATAAAAATTTATAAAAATAAAATTTAATATATTTTTTTCACAAAGTGGAACGGAATCGACATCGAATCTTTTCTTATTTATTTAAATGAATTACAGAATGTTCTAATTATGTTCTACTTTGAAGTCGAACTTTGAACCCGTTAACTTTTGTAAAAATTAAATTAATTGGATAATAAACGAATAAATTGTGAAATCATAATCTGTACTTATTCTTCAAGTAAATAAGATTTCCAACCATGTATTTATAGAAACTATATCAAATAAAATCCACCGGATTTTGTGTTAACATCCTGAACTTTTTATTTAATTGAATTACGAAGATCTTGCCTTTATGAATATTTTATATATTGTACATTGCATAGTGACGAGATCGAATATGACGATGATTATCAGCCAGTCACAAAACCTACGCACATCAAAACTTCTCCTGTACCTTCGTATCTGCCTCCGACTAGCAAAGTTCCACTGTCGGATAACTGTCTTAAGGCTTGTAATGGTTAAATAAAATTGACTATTACCCGACATTAAATGATATAATAAAACTTTAAAATTATACTTTACTTATTTTTCTATAAATAGTAGGGCTCATATCGAAAAAGCATTATGTTGTACATACTACTTAATGATATACCGTAGGTGGCTTTACAGCTTTACTAACTGCATGTAAGAATACATTTTCTAATTTTAATTTAGCGTAAAACAATATATCAAGTAATCATTAGTCAGTATTACGTTTTCACTAGGAATTCCTTATAAAATTCCGCCGCCAAATGTTAATATAGATCTTGGGATAATAGGTTTAACATGTCATCGCAATTCAGTTTATTAAATTAAAATTTTCAAATATTAAAATGTTTCATTTATATTAAAGTCAATTAAATGCCATAATTCAGTTGTTTCTGAGATCTCGCCATCACATACTGACAAGATTTGGTGTAAAAAGTTTATTTGGTGTCTTTATTAGCCAATCAATAATAATTCATTGTTGGTTCTATATTTAGCTATCAATTTAATGACATTTTACTGCTGTTTATCGGATAGATAGAGATGCGGATTTGAGGGGGCGGAAGTGTGAGTGGCAAACGTTTGAAATAAACTTGTTTTGTTTTTCTTTCTCTTATAGTCTCAGAGATCCAATGTTTCATACGGACAGACAGACAGACGGACGTGGCTATAACGTCTCGGCTGTTGATGCTGATCAAAAGTATACATACTTTATAGGGTCGAAGATGCCTCCATCTGCCTGTTACATGCATTTTATGTAGGCATAAAGTTATAATAACCTTCTACCCTATGGGTAACGGATATAAAAATAATAAGCATGTATAAATTCCACCCATTTAATTTTTAATTATTCTGTTATTAGAAACTGAGAGAAATAAATCTTTCAAGTATTGTAGAATTTAACCAGTATTTCAAAGAGAACCCCCCAGTATTTCCCTATTCTAAATCCACCGCCGCATTCGAAATTGGGCTAACAGGTTGAACATGTTCGCAACAGTCGCAATGCACTTCACTATATTAAGTTAGTCACATATTATATCGAATAGCTGTTGCGAGAATGCTGACGTTTAGTTATTTCTGAGATTTCTACGGCATCGCACGATGATAAGGTGGAACGCTGTGAGTTTCATTATAATATCTATCATAGTATATTGTTAAAAAGTTTTCTTTAGATATTTCTTATTTTGATTATCAATTTGGTGTGTGGAATGTGTCGTTCTCTATCTGCTGATATGAAAATCGAATCATCGGAGAACCAAACGTAAGATCTGCTTTAATGCAATTGTGGATATTTAATGAGATTGTCAATTATGATTTGCAAAGGGTTGCTAACGATGAGATTGTGCCAGAAGGTGACGATGATCCTTCGCTCACTGGACTTATCGATTTAGTTTTCACAGAGGCTCGTTCTCTATTTGATGATATGAAGACGGAATCATCGAATAGTCAAGAGTAAGCTGTTTCTTTTTATAAAATTGAAAAAATATAATAGATTGTTATTTGTGAATCAAATAGTATGGATCACGTTGTTGAACTTGGCGTCAACGCATCGTCAGAAGATAAAACCGTTGCGACTCGAACTTTTTTTGAAGGTCCAACGCCTTCAACTTCCACGAATCAAACTACAACCGAACCATCCGATTTTAGGTTGGCAGGTTCGTGTCTTAAAGCCTGCGCTGGTTAAACTTTGCAAACTAATAATAATAATGTATGCATAATAACACAAGTGTGAAACCCACTCAGTAGCACCATAAAATCATTTTAAAATTAGTAGTTTAGCAAATAATACAAGTAAATAAATACAAATATTGAAACAAATAAAAAAAGCATATTAGGTTCATTTTGAATTCATCCCGTTTTAAATTTTGTGAAGGTTCAACATGATTTTTGTGTTTTGAAAATGATAAGTTACTCGATGCCTTACGGTTTTGTTATGCACAGCTTTTTACGCTGTCAATTAATGAAATATTTTCTTATTACTGGCTACTGAATGAAATGCTTTTAAATAGATCCATCACTCGATGCGATAGAAAAACCAGTATTTAACATATTATCACATGTAGAAACTTCAGCAGGTTCTCATCGTTTTTTGCAATAAAGTTTTACTCATCAATATGAACGTCATTATTTTAGTTGGAAGTGCAAGCCAAATATAATCAAATTAGTGGACAACACAATATATGTTTATTTACAAAAATATCAACCCTAAATGTTCGCAATATGTATAAAATCACTTTAGGCAAGTTTGTCTGTACTTTAAAGTATTATATATAGTAAAGGGCGGTCATTTTTAGTGTTAGTTGCATCTTGATTCTTGACGAAATCAAGCGTTAATATGTTTGCTTTAGTGAATAGTTTCATTTTATTATTATGAATATAAACAATGTTTCGCTAGACGCTTTTTGTGCTGCATGGAGATTGCAACATCTCGAATTCTTGCACCACACGTCACTGTAATTAACCCGGCAAATAACAATGGGTTCCATATCAATACATCCGATGGGTGATACAAATTGAAGTAAGCATTGTGAAATTTATGTGTAAATTCAATATTATGGTATTGCTTAGTATAAATTATGATGACGGTTGGCGTACAGAGGATGTGGAAGAGATCAAACCCGGGGAACTGCAAGTCAAAGGTCATTATGAAGTGCTCTTGGCTAACAATGTCAAGGTATACGTAATGGATATGTGGCCTAGCTTCGAACTGGCTTAAATTTAGATCTATCTCTAGTTCAACCGCAAGCATTGCCTATGTTATAAATCTTCTAATGTCAAATGCTGGATAAGGGTAGAAATTATTATACCCAAGATAATCCATTGCTTAATAGGAAACATTAAGGTAGCAGCAGTTTAGACGTGCAAACTAATAGTATAGATATTGATTTCTCATAGTCAAATATAATTCAAATTTTTCTTCAAAATTTGATGTTACTACGATCTTTAACTTGTGGGGTTAACCGCTTGTTGATTCAAACGATTATTTTATTTGGCAATTCTTGCAAATGGGTAATTCTGAAAAGTAATTGAACTTTTTGTTTTGAAATAAGAATAATATTTACATAATATTTTTGAAATTTTTAATTTCAATTGAGTCTTCAATTGAGTAAGAGCTTGGAAATTTTGTTTGGGTTTTCACAGCATCAAATATAAGTATGAATTGTTAAATAAATTAATTACTTAATAAATCCGGATAAAGTCTCAATGCAATTCAAGTATGTGTCAGAAGTAATTATAAGTAATTAGTATTTAGTTATTTTAGCGAATTCCTCTTGGGATCAGTTTGAACTCTTCACACTTTTGACCAGACAATGTTATGCTACGATGAGGTGGGAGTACTCGTAGCTGTCATTAGTGTGTATTAATTTGATTTCTATGACTTTTTGTTAACTCACGGTAGTCATCGATTTGCAAACTGGTTTTCTATGATCGTTCGTGGTCTCATAAATATGAGAACCTGGACGCGAGAAATTCAGTTGCGTTTGGGTTGTGCGCAAATGCAAATGCCCAAAATGTTTCGATCGGTGAGTTAGCAGCATTTCTTTACTGTCTGTCTATTGTGTTTAATAATTTATTGCCATACTACGGTTCATCATCAGTCGATCGTTATTCTTGTTGCCAATTTTGTGTTTGTGGCGCCCGCAACTTTCGTTCCACGCATAAATAACGATAATGGATTTCAACTGGTGCCGAATAATGATGGATATACCTTGAGGTACGCTTCTTCTAGGGGACATTTCAATAGCTTGAGCTAATCGAATTGATTCGCTTACACAGCATTCGACATCCGGATAATGCCAATTGGCGGGAGGAGACGGTGAAAGAGGTTGCACCCGGCGAATTGGAGGTAAAAGGAATACTGAATCAGGCATTCCAAGAAGAAGTAGGCACTCTTGTCGTGGTCTACGAGGCGGGCCGTAATGGATATGTGGCCAAGTATATATACGAAGGATCTAAAAAACCAACTCCATCCCCGCATGCGCCCTATCAAATCTTGCTAAGTGCCAAAGCATTAATGTCAGCAGCTGGTTGAAATTTCATAGTGTGATTTGATATTAAATTAATAAATGTGTTTATTGGAACAATAGGTTGGAATTACCGTAACAACTTTTTAGCTTGAATAAATAAATTAAATTCATTTGCATTCTGTTTCATTAATATGGCGCCCGCCTAGAAGTATGCTTTAGTTTTTAGTTAAGCAGACTGCTTCAGCAGCAGCAAACGGGCGTATGCATTGAAATTTGTGCAATCAAGAATATTGAAATTTGATCTTAGCACATGCTTTCTCAGTCACTCCCGCAGCTACTGTTGTCACCAATCGACATTGACCTTGTTATCGATATCAATTAGTGCTGCTGCTCTTACGTTATATTGATAACATTCTAATCGATATCACTACGTTATGCAAACTGACCTCTCTGTTGATATCGATTACCGTCGGCGCTTTTGCTGTTAAGTGGCATTCAAATTGTAAACTGCTGTTGTTAGTTAGTTGAAGCGCAGCGGAATAGCAATAATAAATGAACGGCGTAATAAACGGCGATTTCACCTCGTCTCACCTTAGCCCACTGCCACCCCCCACCAGCCCACTTGCCCAGTTCAAGCTGAGAAGCGTGAGCGGAATTTCAAACAATGTGATACACTGTTCGGCAGAGCTCATATCATATTTATCAGCCAGACCAGACAGCTGGCAATTCAGTTGAGTTTCTGTGCCATTGTTGTGTTGACTGACTTATTATCAACGCTGCTGAGGGATGTGATAAGCCGCTACGCTATGCCACGATGCAGCATTTGACGTGAATTAGCCAACATTCTCTCTCACTCTCGCTCCTACTCTTTTACTCTCTTATTTACTTAATCTTTTAAACTGACGGAATGTTTAAAGAGTGGCGCAAGCCCAACCATAAACGATGGCAGCAACAGCAGCACCAGCTACAACAACAAACGCAACGGCAGCTGCGACGTCGCATGCTTGACAGGTGCCACTAGCAGTTGCTCTCAAACTGTACGTGACTTGCATTGATGTTTTGCTTCCCTTCTTTTTGATTGCAGAGAGACGATGATTGTGTTTGTCTACGACACCGAGTGTCTGAAGGATGAGGCAGATGATCCAATTGCTGCGGTTCTCTACTTTCATCCCAGCTGGGTCTCGGACACACAAAGGTGGCACTATGTGGTCAGCTGATGGGCACATCGTACTTCCTTAAGGATTGCTTCTTCAAGCCGCGCATTCTCTCACTGCAGAATGGCAAGTTTGTGCTCAAGGAGTTTGGTCGATTCACCTTGGTCAGTATAAAAACGATGTGTTGTTATTTGGGTAATTGCCATTATATAAAAGGAGATTAGCAATTCTATTAAACAAGTCTTCCGATTATTCTTGAGTCCCTATGAATCCAAAGACAATAAAAGTTAAGGTCATCCAATTTGGGGTCTATATTAGTGTAATTATCAACCTGTTTGAAAAACCAGTTGTAATTACAGCTTTAAAGATAGACAGTTTAATTTCAATAATATAGTGGTAGTTTTCTAAGACCCCAATATCAGGTCACTTATCCTACACGAATTGTTTTAAAAAATTAAATACTGACACCCGAGCATAATAATATCTATTACAATTTGCATTTGTTAAGATATTTGTTTGGAACTCTGCCTTTCATTATGATCAGACCAGGAACTTAATATATTAAAAATTGAAATAACAAAAATAACAGCCAAGACATACAAAGTGTGTTTCGAAAATTAATTCAAGATTTTAAGAAGATCGATGAGAAGAAGAGGGTCTATTGCTGTCAATACTTGATTGTAGCTTTTCTATGTTGCATGTTATAAGTCTAGTGTCTAAGAATAAGTCCCATCTAGAGTAATGTACTAACTGAATATCTCTGATTACTCACCAGGCTGTAGGAACAGATCGAAATATTGCCGATCAGCTGCTGGAGCATCGCGCGAATCTACTGAGCTCTCTTTTGAAGTTCTTCCATCGCGATCTGCAATCGCTGCACGAACAGTATGCTCAGCCCGCCCAACAACCGAGCCGGAATCTCAGCGAGAAGCTTTATCACATATTCGAGACATATCTGCCGATGCTGCAACGCAATGGCAACACATTCCAGAATGTGCCCAAGCTGCGCATGCCGAAGGTGAGTACTTAGAGTCGTTAGAATCCCTTATGTATATCTAGTAATCATGCCTAATCTCTTAGACCGCAAGTCACATTTATCTGGAGGCTATACAGACGCTGCAAAGCTGTCAGCAAACAAAGGGGATTCTAGGCGGCGCCATTCTCTACCACAACAAGTAAGTGGTCTAGCCATAAATCCAATTTAGTTACTAATTCCTTCTTCCATTTTTTTAGAGTGGTTGCCTCACAGCTGGGAGATGTTGTGACCAAGCAGTTGGTATTGACAGATCCCCGACATGTGCGCACCACAGCCGAGCAGCTTAACATGCAACAGTTCCACATACCACATGGTGTCCAAATGCTTGTGGTCTATGTGGAGCAGCAGCAATACGCTAAACTGGCTGCGGAGGCGCAACGTGCACAGAACCTGCAGACGACAACATCGCAGTTGGGCCAAGGATCGTTGCCATTTCAATATGCGAAGCGTAAGCTTAAGCGCGACAAGTCGTTGATATTCACACACATTCCCGAGGAAGAGCACGCATCAGATACAACGTCAGCCATGGAATTGCCCACGGCAAGACCCAAATCGATGCGGCCAACACATTTGCCGCTGCGCCTGAAGAGTCTGCACAGCAAAGATCTGCCCGAGTCGGGCATTGCTTCGATCAATTTCGATGAGACCGATTCGTATCCGGAGTTCATTGGACGCACGAGTGTCTGCAATACTCCGATGACCGAGAATAAGGTGCTGCCGGTGGCGACTGTTATGTCCATCTGTGCCAATCCGGATGAGGAGCAAGTGGCCGATGCGCACAATTCCAATGGCAAATCGTCAACAGCAACGGCATCATCGTCTCGTCGCAACTCCCTCAAGATGGATGTGGAAAAGTTCTTTCAGAATTTCATTGGTAATCCGCACAAGCAGCTGACGCGTCGCAAATCCTCCGCAGATCTCCAGGATGCCTTGCGCGCTATATCCAAGAAGTTGGGACACTTTACGCACAGTTTCAAGAATACAACAGATGTGAATCGCAATGGCAACGCAGACATAAGCAGTGAAGTATCTCTAGATTACATAGAGAATGATGAGCGCAGCAGTTCTCGAACCATCGGCGATCCCACCTATCCCGTTTTCAATACCAATGGTCAGCAGATATCGGGCAGCTTATTCCAACAGTTCTTGGAACAGTATCGTAAACTTTGGGGCGCTGCCAGCGAGCAGGCATCGCAGGATGCGGAGTTGGCTGCATTGGTGGCCGAGTTTCAAGAGTTTAACCTGGAAATACAGAAGTTGGACGAGCACATGCGACAACAGGCCGAAGCTTCGGCAGAAGCGGCAGATCGTAATCTAAATGTTGCCGCCAAGACGCCGATGGATAAACGCGCCATGTGTCTGCCACTTAAACCCGCCGGCGAGTCCAGCAATGTGGATGCACCGCTCAGCCAACGTCGTGTTGGAGGTGCTGGTGTGCCGTTAACACCGCTTATGGCAAAGTTATCGGTGCTAGCATTAAATGAGGCGACGCCCATTGAGATTCAGACACCGTTGAATAGCAGCAAAGTATTTCCACGCCGCAACTCACTCAAGTGCGAAGATGCAGTCGATGCGCTCTCTGCTTTTTCCAATGCACCGCAAGCTCAATTAACCACACAGTTGGATGGACTGCAGCGCACAGAGTTATACATATGTGGGCAGCAGAATATGACGCTGCTGCTGCTGATGGAGGAGGGCTCCTGTCGCCAGCAGACAATTGTGCAAAAGATGGTGAGTTGTACACGTAATTTCTCAGCTATTTCTAATACAGATTTACAATAAGGAATTTAGAAAAACATTATTTAAAACAGAAGGCGATAAAATACTTTTTAAACTGGCATACCAATCTATAATTAACATATTTAATTTCCTGTACCAGTTTGACATTTGCGTTGCGAAATTTCCGCACATGGAATCGCTGCTGAATCAAACGCTCAATGTAAATGTGGAGGGCGACAAACGGGATGGCAGCAACTATAGCTTCATGTGCATCGACGCCAAGTGGGATGCCCTGCAGCGCAATGGTCCGTGGAATCCGCTTGAGATGACCACTTTGGAGAGCATGCATCGCGATCTGCAGCAGCCAAGTGGTCAACTCACCGACCTCATACTTAGGTGAGTTCTAAATAATGTTTAAGGAATTCATCACTATAATTGTATAATTTACTTTTTAGATCTCATGACTCTGTCTTCTATGGCTACAAATGCGGACGGACGGAATACTTCTACAAGGAGCCAACGCATGAGATCAACGGCATTCCACCGCCATCAGATCCGATTGGAAACATACAGATGCGTGCCAAGTCGCGCCTGGAACGTGATCATTCCTACATGCTCTTGTAGATTACAGACAGAATAACCATTTATACATACAATATACATACAAATACTCGCAAGCTTAGCCAAAAACAAACTTACAAGATAATGTCCAGATGTTAAATGGGAGACGCCCGTGTGCGAATCCCATTGCCAATTTAATGCCATCCGTTGTAACTGTAACTTTATTTGCCATCTCAATCTGCATTTGCACGAGTCTTTATTGATCACGAGTTGTTGATCGCAACTCTTCAGCTCGTGTAGAAGTAGTAACAATATTTTAAAAACTCTTAAACTATGCTTAGCTTTTAGTCCGAATTCATTTAATATTCATTTCACTTATTACAAAGTACAAAATGCTTTATATTTATTTATTCCTAAACAAAAAATGTTGGTTTATTATTAAGTGATTACGCCAAAGGAAAAATATAATTACCGGGACATGAAATGCCATTTCCTAATTTTAATTTCGATTTACTTTAACTGATGGAATAACAAACGCTATTTACTATATGAACTTATGCAAAATCGATTAATTACTAAACGCGTAGTGCCAATTTGAATGAATATGCCGTCGATGTGTATAGAAATCTTAAGCCTAAGCTGACATACTTAATTTCCAAATTGATGTATGCAGGTATTTGGGAGATATGCTATATGTTTATAATTATGTGTAACTTTATATGTAGCAGAGCACTGTAAATTGCAAACTGCAAATTAGAAAACGGGTGCAATAAGTATTTAAATAAAATATTCAATATTTTGCGAGTTTGCGTTGATTTTAGCCAAAAAAAAAAAAATCAAGAACAGAAATAATAATTTGTATACATACTATAAATACTCAAACAATGCATGTGTTTTAAATGTGAGTATTTGAGTTTTTAAAAATAAACAAATGAAAATTCCATGTCAGAGTTTGTCTTTGATTCATACATATGTCACATTTTGAGTTGCGGTAAGTTGTGGAATGTTTCAGGATATAAATAATGAATCTCTCCCGACAATAAAAAACCGCATGAAATTTATGATTAATAAATAGTGAAAAGATGCTATCGTGATTTCATGGTAATTATTACCTCCACAATCCATCCTCTTAAAATGTGAAATGCCAAATTAATGAAGTCCTCCAACATGAAATGAAAAGGATCTTGTCAACAGGTTGATTGAGCATGCTGTGAAGGTGGAATCTGCGAAGTAAGGAATGCCTGAACTAGCAATATTTGAATTAATTTATTAATTCACTTTACTTATCAAATAAATAAGGTAAACTTATTATCAAGCCATGTATGCATATTGAAAAATGATTGATTTATTTATTGCGCTTTCGGGTTATCTTGTTGTTTCACTTTCATTTGCAATTTGTGGTTTATGGTTTTAGTGTTGCTTATAGATAACTTCTTCGTTTCACATCCCTTTTGTTCTTATCAAAATACTATTGTAGCTACATATGAATGATAGTGTCCGACATGCATATACTAAATGGTACTCGTAAAGCTTAACTATAGTTTTGTTAAAATGTATTCTTAATATGATACCACAATGAAATAATTCTCAAGCGTTTCATTTGCAATCAATCTATGCGTAATTATTTATGTCTAGGTTACAAATCTCACGAACAAAACTAATTGTTAAATTCAAGCATAAGTATTTGATAAATCACACAACAATGTTTGCTGCACTATGCACTCTCACTGACTTCGTTGTAGGCGGCTAAAAACTATATATATATATGTATATATATACTATACTATATGTGTGTGTAGGTATGTGTGTACGTCTAAATGGAATATAACTATGCATGTATGTAAATATAGTATAATAATATTAGGTAGTATGTGTAGTGTAGTATGATTAACATTCTTGTGTTTTTCCTTTCGTTTCCGTTTTCATTTAGCACATTTGCCTACTAAGCTTAGTAATTAACCCGTTGCTGCCGTTGATTGACCAACTAACAAACTATGCCACTATATGACTATTTTTGTTCAGATCAGTAAGTAACTCGGCAGCCATATCCTCTGCCTCCAGCAAATCACCATTCAACGAATGTGGAATGCTCGTGGACAACACCATGCCCCGTCCACCGCTGCTCGTTCCAATAGATATATCATCGGGCGGCGAGTTGCGACGACGCTCCCGTTCCCTTACAATATGCGGTGCCTCGTTGAACTCGTCCAGTTCATCCATGCCTGCCAAGAGATGGGTATCGGTTAAGCAGATGTTTAAAAATTAATTTGTTCAATTATCTTACCTGCATACTTGGTACCGGCAAGCAGCAGATATTGCCCGGCACGATTGGGCCACAGGAGTCCAGTCATCACGCAGTAGGCCATGCAGTCAGCTGAGTTGGTGATGCCTTGCAACAGCTTGTAGCGCCACATGGGGCTCACTTGCAACGCCACAATAGCCACAATGGGCAGATAGATGAACCACACCAAACTGGAGGCGCCCAGATGCAAAAGAAAGTCCAGTTTCTTGCTGGAGTGCTCATACTTCATGGTGTTACGCAGTTCGTACAGAAACCACATCATAAACATGGTGCTAAAAGTTGAGTTAAAAAATGAAAATAATGGTTGAGCAAAAACAGTGTGGTAACCTACCGCAGGATTAAAACAATCCAGCCTGGCCAGGTCTGGTATTCATCAATATCGGATATGATATCCACCTCCGTCTGCAAAGCAATGCAAATTATAAATTGTTTATAATGGTATTCAATGTGTAGACAACTCACCCGATCCCAGATGTAGAGAAATATGTGGAATGCACAGTATGGCACCCAAATGGACATCAAAATGATCCACCCAGTGCGACTGATTTGCTGCCGAGTCACAGCCCAACCCTTGGCCAGCAGCAGCAGTATCAGCATAAATGTAGTGCGACTAAGGATGTCCAGAACATCGCCGGCAGCTTGCATATTGGGTTCACCAACTCCATTGGTGGCATAGCGCAGCAGATGCACAGTGATTAGGGCCAAGCTAACAAATTCACTAAGCAGACTCAGCGTAAACAATTTGGTCACGGGATGCTTCTGGCGGCGCACAGCGTAGATTTGCATGGGCAACAGCACAATGTAGACGAGCATAAAGATGAGGTACATTTCCAGCAGATTCTGCTGATCGTACGAGTACTGAAAGGTGAGCAAATGCGCTGCCGAATTGTTGGGATGCAGATTCACCAGATTGATGTTGTACTGCAGTGTAGTGAGGATGTTGCTGCTGCGATTGCTCGTCCTGGCGAGAGTCTCATGGGCATGCCATTCACATGTAGTGCGATTGCGATAGCAGGCCACCAGTGCCACATACCAGAAGCTAGAATAAAGATGATGAGTCATGAAAGATAATTATGGGTTTGACTTCTGTTTACACAAACATATCAAATTGTGAAACCAGAGAGTGCGACAGCACTCAAAGCAATCAATGGAGTAGCCAGGCGGTAGCTTATCGAACAGCTGATATCGTGATACACTGTGTACTTAAGATACCAGCACAGCTTTATATACTGTATTTAGTACTTACCGTGGTTCCGCCTCCAAGTTGATAACGTAGGTGAACTGATGATCGGCAATGACATTCGAGGGTGCATCCTCGTCCACACACAGCGCTCCATGAGGGCAGGGTACGCGTCGCAGGAAGTCGCGTTTGCCCCGCGGATTGCAGTCAGGATCGTAAACGATGTGTTGCAGGCGCGAGAACATGCGGGAGCAGGCCAATTCCCGATTGCGATAAGTGCGATTGCTGTAGAAATCCACGAACGTGGATTTGTCCAGCACGACAAGCGTAACTGGTGCACTATACGTATCCTTGGACGTCACATTGCCATAGATGTAGCCATAGGATGGCAGACTGCGCGGCGTTGGAGGATCCGCTTTCTGAAAGCCAAACTTGATGAGGAACTGAAAGAAGTCAGCGGTGTGAAAGTCGCCACTGATGTGAGTTGCCTTGGACGGCGGCACTGTGTGCAGAAATATCAGCAGTAGTGCTAGTAGCAGCCATTGAATACTGTGGGAGGCGGGGGATGATAGTCGCAGTCGTAGTTGTAGTTGTAACTGTGATAGAGGTGGAGGTGGTGGTGATAATGATGCTGCGCACATTGCAGACCTTATCACTGATTTTGTCGATGCAGTATCATGTATGTTGCTGCTGCCGCGTCGAAGACTACTCTCGTTTGTTGCTGTTGCTACTGTGAATGCTGTTGTTGCTGTCGTGGCAGCAGCAGTGCAAACGCAATGCCAAGGTGGCGCACTTTTGTGCATTCTGTGCGAAATTGCTAGCTATTTTTGTTTGTGGAAACTTCCACCTTTCTACTTTATCGTGCCCGAGAAATATCGATGACTCCACAATCGAAATAATCGATGTTTCGTTTTTGCAACTTGCAGTCATCGATATTTTGCAACCCTACACGACATTACAAATAATTTCAAATTTAGTTTTATTGATTAACGAAATAAAATATAAATTTTTACATACAACAATTATAAATGTTTATATTTTCATGCATTCATCGTTAGGCGCGCATCGAAAGCAATCGCAGCCAACTTAGCGATTCATGCGTTTGCGTAGTAACCACAATAATGCGGTAGATGTCGCTTTATAACTTAAGAAGTGGAGGGAGATTTGAACTGCAATTTCAAATTTGATTTATAAAAAAGTACTGGGAGAATAATGTGTTAAGACTTAGTACCATTGCTATACAGTATTTGTATGTGATATTTCTTGCCGATAAGCTCTCCGAACAATAGGCATTAATATGCGATTATCAAACAATAAAGGTCATCAAGAGAGTGAGGAATTGCATGCTTTGCCGGCTTTTGAAACAGGAACATACTCAGTTTCGCCTTTTTTGCACGCAATTCAAACATAAATTTCAATAATTCCAAAATTTATGCGGCAAAGAATGATGCTACCCTTTTTTGTCGGTGTCCTCAGAAGGGCAACTTCAAAGTCTGCAGTGTTTGGAATTATGTCCACATCCTCATCCCCATCCACAACCCCCGCCATTGGCCAATGAGCACATGCATCCCTCATCCCATTCATAAATACGTATAGCAGTACTCGTATGTATAATGCATGCGATTTGGGGACGTTGGTGGTGACAAACCCCACGTGGATTGCGGTTGCCATTGACGGTCCGGACGTTCGGGAAGTTCAGGAAAGGTGCAAAAGAGCTTTGCACGCTGACAATTCCTTTGAGATTTGATTGTGTTGAAGGGGAAGAACGAAGCAAAAGTGGATTTCAAAGTGTGAGTTTTACTTTGGTTTTTACTCTTTATTTTGCGCATAAAAATATTAAAATTCGACATTCAAATGTAGATTTTCTATTGTGTTTTTGTTTTCTTCCAAGCGGGGGTTGCTTAAAGTTCTGCTCGATTCGCGAGGGTTGTGAAATCGTTAAGTAGTGTTTATCTTGGTCACTGTCCTTCCAAAATGTTGACCTAAATCTCAAAGCTCATTGCTCATTACCGATGACATGGCAGAAATTCATAGGAAAAGTTAACTAGCATTTGGTCTGTTGTCAGTTGTAGTTTGAGTTCAATCACATGTGCAAAATATTGTTACAAAACAAAAGTCATGCGAGAGCAGTCAGTGAAGTTTTATCAGTTGATTCGATTAGTGGAGAAATGAATTGAGCTACTCGCGTTGACCCTAAAACAAAGTAAACAATTCAATGAGCTAAATAACTTGCCACTACAAATTATTTGCCAAGAAACAGACAACAGACAACAAATAATAAATTCGAGTTGTTGTTGTTGTTCACGAGCCCCTAATAAAAATCGACAAGGTTTGCAGAAATACAAAAATGCGCCTAATTTGTCGAGGAATCTGCTAGCTGAATGAATGGCCAGACGAAAGACGATAGACGTCAGACCTGAGACTCTAGACCTCTGACCCGATGGCAGAACGCAGAGACAAAACAGTTCATTGAAATGCCAAGCAGCATAGATCCGAAGGGGGAGGGTTCTATCTACCATTGAATTGTATTGTGTTTGTGCTGTCCCTGAATGATTTTTGCCAAGTTTGCAGAAATTTATTTTATTATTATTGATTGAACACGCTGCTGATGTGAGTGAGGCCAATAAACAATGTTTTCATTTTATTTGCAATGAGAGTTTTGAATTGTAGTAACATTTAATTGGAGAACATGCGACGCACCAAACGTGCCGTAAAATAATATATAATCTCCGTAAAGCTGAGCGCACTGCAACCGAGGAAGAAACCGACCAGACCGCCAATATAAACTGCAAGCATTAGCATTAAATTATAAATAAAATTGTAAAAATTTGAAGGGACAGAGAGTTGACTTACCCAAGACGTCGGCGAAGGAGAAGAGCACATCGCGACGCAGCTGCATTTTGGGATAATCAATAATGCCCCATTGTAGATTAGCGCCCAGGAACCAGACGCGCGACCTCTGCGAATTTCCAAGAAAAAAAACGAAGGGAAGTAAAATGTGTGGAAATGGCAAGCGCAACAACAAGAACAACACGAGTGTAACAAGTCAAGTAAGCTGAAATTATTATTAAATGTAAAAAGTTTCGCCGCGAGAAAAAAAGTTAAACAAAACTTTGAGCTGCGTCGAGTTTGCAGTTTACAGTTTTCAGTTGCCGCCGAAGCGTCCCAAACAAAACAGAGGAGAAGAGAAATAGTAATTGCATATTTCAAGGCGCCCGTTGCTGAACAACTTTTGTGCGCTTATTATTTTTTACGGCCTCGGTCAACAATTTCGATGTTTGTGCCCGGCAACATTTCGAGGCGCCAACAAACCAACAAACAAGCTAACAAGCCAGCAAGCTACCAGCTCCCATCAAGAATTGCCAGACTTCTAGACTCCCAGACTCCTATTCTAGCCACTTGATGCTGCGTCCTGCAGCTTTAACGAGCGATAGATGGCGCTTTTGTTGCTAACAATTTTAAACACACATTTCGAAAACTGGGCAAGCATACCGCGTAGTTAACTGAACTGATTAAAGGGGGTGTATTCTGAATGAGTAACAAAGAATTCTTGTAAAAATGATTTTTGCAAGTCTAACTAATGTGTAAAAAAAAGGTTGGAAAATTGTGAATTTTTTGAAATCGAAAATCTGTTTGTGGGAATTTCTTTTCTTTTGTAAAAAATTGAAGCTCTTATTATTTTTGTTTATTTTGTTAATATGTTTAAAAAGAAGTCCAAGATTGCCTGCACTTTTTTTTTAGCTGAAATAATTTTATTTTTCCCAAAAGATTAAATTGTTAAAATAATGTATTCTAAAAAGTGAATTTTAAAAAATTACAAATTTGAATTTCATATAATTGAAGCTCTTATTATTTTTGTTTATTTTTGTTAATATGTTTAAAAAGAAGGCATAGTTTGCCTGCACATTTTTTAGCTGAAATATTTTTATTTTTTCCAAAAGATTAAATTGTTAAAATAATGTATTCTAAAAAGTGAATTTTAAAAAATTACATATTTGAATTTCATATAATTATATGAAATTCAAATATGTAATTTTTTAAAATTCACTTCATTTCATATAATTATATGAAATTCAAATTTGTAATTGCAAAAAAATGGAAATGCAAAAATGGAAAATAAATTATATTTCCAGAATTCAAACTTCTATGTTAATTTTTAAAAACAAAATATTTATTTTAAATAAAATAGAAGTCAATATATTCTAGTTATAATTGCAAAAAAATGGAAATGCAAAAATGGAAAATAAATGATATTTCCAGAATTCAAACATTGCTTACAGGGTATGTATTCGTGCAGATGTGAGCAATGTTCAAACTTGCTTCGTTTATTGTTATTATTATTGTAATGATTGTGCTACTTACATAGGATTGTACAAAGAAGTTGGAGTCATCACAGTTGCTCAAGCAATTGCAATTGATTTTATATTTGTCCGACTTTAAGGATATTATTTCGCCTGTTTTGCGGCAGTCAGTAGGAAGAAAAATTTGAAAATGTTTAAATTATTAAATGGATTTTGTTATGTGCGATTAGTGCCGCAGCTACTTGATATTCATTAATATTTGAGTGTCACATTCCTTTGGGGAACTTTTGGTATATTTACTGACCAACTACAACTGGAAAAATTACACGATGGTCACGTTCAATGTTCAAATATTTTTGTAATAAGAATTTTTTTTGGGATAAATATTTGCATGTTCAGAAAGTTGAAGAAAAAAATGTGCTCACGTTTAATTTTGACCAAGCAACCGATGCCTTCCAGACCACAGACCGGCAAGCGACGACCACTGCGTACTGAAAGAGACGGAGAGATAGTGAGATGGAAAGAGATAAAAAGTGAGAGTGAGAAAGATAGGTAAGGGAGTCGTGGAAACTTCAAGTGGAACTATTTAAACATTTTATGAGCAAATTTGCGCCATAAAATGCGCAGCGTCGACAACGACGTCAACGTCGACACATAAAAGTTAAATTTAATGGCAACAATTAAGTGCAACTATGTGAACGAGGCACATGCTTCCTGGCCATGGCATGGAAATACGGCTGAGGACGCAGATGAGTATGCGAATAAGGATGAGGATGAGGATGTGGATGTGGATAAGCGCGGCAATATGATTAAAATTGGACAATGATAAATAATTGGGGCGGTTTGTCTTCAACACAGCAATTGGAGGAGCCAGGTTGACTTACAGCGATTGCGATAAAAGTGCGGAATACAACCGCAGATGCGAAGTGCAAAGAACATTCGACACTCGGAGAGGCAGAGACCAAAGCTATAAATGGGCACCGTCTGCATATCGTCGGCCTCGTATTGAAAGCGGCACTTGCGCTGTTTCGTGGTGAACCTATCATAAAACAAGTAAGAAAGTTACAGTCGAGTGTGCTCGACTGTGAGATACCCGCTACCCATTTTTAATAAGGGCAAAATATTGGTATTATTTTCAAAATATACCGAAAATACTAAAAAATACTAAAAATATGCCAAATGATATGTTTGGTATATCGATACAGCACACCATTCAAAATATACCATAGACGGCACAATATACCAGATATTCAGCCAAAGTAACTAAGACCTCTAGTAAGTAGGCGTTTTTGCCCATACAAAAGTATTTCTTTAATAACTTCCACAATTTTTATCTGATCGCAACCAAAGGAATCATAACTACTATAGTAATTATAGTATATACCAAAATTCACAATTCTAGCTTTAAATTTACGCTTGTTATTCGATTTTTTTGGACGGACAGACACACAGACGGACAGACGGACATGGCTATATCGTCTCGGCTGTTGACGCTGATCAAGAATATATATACTTTATAGGGTCGGAGATGCGTCGTTCTACCTGTTACATACATATCCTGCCGGCACAAAGTTATAATACCCTTCTACCCTATGGGTAGCGGGTATAATCAGGGTATATTTATTTAATTATCTAATTAATTTGCGTTAGCTATAGGCAGTCAATAAAGATATATTAATAATACATATTAACTAAAGATAATTAATAAAAAGAAAAAAGTATAAAAGCGGTATAATCAGTAGAAAAAACTTAAAAATATACGAAAAAAATACTTAAATATACAAAATTAATATGCCGAAATTACTTAAATGTGGTAATTAGTAAATTTGATATATATTGTGACCTACTACTATTTCTCAATAAAAACAAAACAGTAAAAAAACGGTATAATCAATAAAATATACTTATAAATATTCTAAAAAAATACTTATACAAAATATATAAAAAAATCTTAAATATACTGAATTGTAAATATTGTGTTATAACAAGTACTGTCAAAAAATATTATGGCTCTATAGTCTCTGAGATTTAGGTTTCAACAGTCAAACGGAATTTACTCTAAGGGTAGCGGGAATAATAATTGAAAATCATAAAGACTAGAACTGAAAACTTCTAAGGCAATTCCCAAGTAGTAAGCAAACTTATAGTTAGTTAGTAAGTTTATGGTTAAATTCTTGTTACCTTAAGTAACAAACTAAAAATAAAAATAATACAAAACCGTAGGTATTAAAAATGCAGACTGCTGAATCAACTCAAAGAAGTAGTACAAATATGTTAATATAAAATCTGATATATAAAAATGTATATTACTAAAGCAACTCCAAGTTCTACTTACGCTCTCGCTTCCTCATTCGTATAGATTTCGAGAGCAATTAGCTCCACGGTTGTGTAATCGCTCTCGGGAAAAGTGTAACGTTGCTTCGATATGCTGGGCACATCGCCAGGTCCATGGAAGTAGACATCGTATGCAGTGGATAGATTAATAATCTGGGCATAGATCTCGCCATCCAGCGGATGAACTGTCACTCGATCCCCATGATCCAGCAGATTCCAGTCGTTAGCACGCCAATATCTGCAAATTGAATCAAAGTTTGTTATCTCACAATTGAATAAAATGAATGTCAACGAGTCCTCACTGAAAAGAGTTGTATCTGGCCACCAGAGAATTGACCGAGTGGCAAATGCCAAACTCCGTTTGTGTCTCGTAGATGAACATTTTGACGGCGGCGCCGCTGCTGATTTCTGGTTCGAAGGGCCATTTCAGTTCATAGAGTATATCCAAGTAATTGCTGCTATCGATGCCATACGACTTGTTCAGTGGCAGAGTTTCCAAATTGTCATATGTGAGACTGGCAAGTTTCTCAATAAAGTCCCGGAAATTGTCCTTATCCTCGTCATCCTCGAACTCCTCGATGTGTGCACTGCGAGTAAAGGATTATATAGTATATGGATTGACAGGCAAGGAAATGGATTCTTGGGGTTAAAATAAAAACTATTATTGTTGCTTTTACGTTGCTAAGAAATGCTTAAAACTAATATATACATTTTTCTTCGGCTTCTTTATTTAAATTTTATACTAAGAATGCAAATCATCTTAGTAGAAATTTAGAGTGGTTTTTATTTCCTTATTTATTGTTAATTAATAATGAGAGCATAATTTCCTATTTCAATAAACTGCTGACTACTACAGCATTTTTATTGGGTAACTATGAATTCTTTTTGCATTATTTTTTAACTTCTATTTTATTACTCTAAGCTATCAGCAGTAAAAAATGAATCAAAATATATTCTACCATAAAAATGATGTTAATATTGTGAATGATTGCTTAATTTTCTTACAGTATATAGTCATCCACTTTGAGTTCATCGATGCGCTTATGCGGACAGACGGTCAGCGATGGAAAGCTGGTGTTCCACACAAGTTTGTTGCGATCCATGGAGATGACCATGGGCGAGGTCTGGAATCGCTGCCAAGTGCGTTGGCTAAGCGAGATGATGCTGAAGAGGGCAACGCATATGAATGCAAACCAGAGCATGCTAGAGAAGTGAATTAGAAAATAGAAAACAAAATCAAGACAATATACTAAAAAAAGGCGGCAAAAGAATTTCACAATGATATATGGATTCAAATCATTTTTTGCGTGTGCATTCTGGCAATGCACATAAAAATCTATTGCGTGTAAATTTCTGGTAAGCATCATAGCGAAATATGCGCGACAAAAGAATTATGGCTGACTGGCGGCAAGTTTGGGAAAAGGAGTCAATGAACGGCAGGCGACGCTGGCGTAAAACCCTTTCACAGTCGCCCCATTTTTATTATTTGTTGCAAGTGCGACGACAGCCAAAATAGACAGCAACCAACACTAAGATAGCACACACACACACACACACGCACACATACAAGCAGTTACACAGACATAGACAAAGAGTAGCCATAACAAGTCTGACAAAAGCCAGCAAATCCTCGCTGAATTCCTCTCCGAGTGCTCCTCCACACAATGATGACATTTTGACGCCAGCAATGGCTCATAAAGCCTTCAGCACTGTCACCACACACACACTGACGCACACACACTGACACACACACACACTGACACACACACACTGTCATACACTTGGATATGTGGGCACTTCGTTGCTGTAACAGCTACTTGGCTTTTAATTTTCCAACATTTCCCTGCAAGGAATGCTCAACACTTTCCGCTTCTGCACCAAATTATTTCAAATTTCAAATTGTCACAGCTCTGTAAACTTCTCCATTTTCGGTTATTGTTGTGTCCTGTGAGTATTATGGTTTAATGTGTAGGGTATATTAAACTAAGGGACTGTCTTAGGTATAAGTTAATATGCTTGTTACTACATATATTATACATATATAAATTTAATTTCCAAAATATTACTTTTGCAATTAATAAATTCAAATTTTAAAAATTTAAATTATTGATAAATGTAAATCAAAAAAGATATATCTTACAATTAAGATAAAATATATTATAATAAATATTATTATTATCTACGCCCATTTAATAGTGTGAGTACTTCTACCTACACATAAAGAAAAAACGTGCTCAAGTCAAGTTTAACATCTTGAAACAAGATTGTATTAAAGATGCTTTCAACCTAAAAATCTTATTTAAAGATGATTTTTTGTTAGGATCGAAAAAATCTTAAATTAAGATTTGCAATCTACTTTTCAATGCAAACTTATTTTCTCACTGTACGCAATTTGTTAAATAAATTTAATTATTAAGATTTTAGTTCGTAGCAAATATCTCTATAATTTCAAGGTACAATTGACGTTTTGAAACATATTATATTATTATATAGTAAATATTGTTATGACCCAGAAATATGTATTCAACATTAATAAACTGTATAACTTATTATTGTATAGTACTCGCTAAATTAACCAAAATATATTTCCAATATTATTTTTTATAATTATTAATTTTTCTAAATAAATGAACACCATAAGTATATGTATTCAATGAATTCAATTCTAATAAAACTTTACGCTCTGTTGACAGGATATCTCTTAGTTGAGCAGTGCCTCTTTCAACACTTTTACTCGTTCACTTTATTGTTATGACGGGGCCTAGAATGTCCGTTGTTTTCCTCTTCCTACTCGCAGAGTACTAACGTTCCTATATTTTGAAAATGTTAGACAACGAAAATTCTTCGGCCGTCATAGCACAATGCAAATACACGTAGTGCGTATGTCAGACTCAACTTGTTTGCCTGTCCCTCAGTCTACTTGTCAGTCTGTCTGTCTGTCTGTCTGTCTGTCTATCAGTCAGTCATTTGCTTTGTTTCATCATCACTCAGCACTCATATGAATACATTTTGTGCGTGAATGGAGTTCAGTGATGCATTCACATTCACATATGAGTGTACAAATGGATGGAAATTCTGTAATAAGTGATTCGAGATCTCAAGGGTTTAATTTTACCACTTGCATAGATCTCTTTGAAAGCGAATTAATAAAGGCTTAGAAATTATTTTTAATTATAACAATTTTCAGTTATTTAATTGTTCTGTCTCAAGTGCTTATTAAAGTATTGTAAAAACTTGTAAATATATATTTTCCATTATTATCTTTCAGCTTCTGCACAATTTCCCTGAAAAACAAACCGCAATTCATATGTATTTTTGGCGTTGTGCATTTTTATTCGATGCAGCGCTTTTTGATCCCTATTTGAGTTATTGGCTGCGGATTATAACATACAGTCATGCACCTGAACGAGGTGCATCGATGAACTCATCGATTTCCTATATAAAAGTAGTTCAGCTGTTGCCATATCAACGTTTTGGGGATTGAGATTTTTGAATGTCAGCAACGCAAACTCTTTCTATTTTTATAAATTTTGTGAGCAGTGATATTTTACTGGCAACTAAAGCTGCTTACTTGAGAATATGCAAGTCACAAGCTAAAGGGTTTTATACACAGATGATATTGTAAATAAAATATAATTCTATATTAATGATATTCAATTTTCTGGTTAGTGGTAAGTAAAATATTATAAAGATTTTGGATAATTTTTTTAATACTATTTATATATGCAAATATATTTTATGACACCTATTTAGAAATATGAATGCCAATAATACAAATTAACTTTATAATGTTAGTTTAAAGTAAAATGGTCTACAGATATTTGTATTTTGCGTGCCTTAATATAAAATTGTGTTTATAAATTTGTATTATTTACATATTTTAATGCACTTAAATAATGAATATTTATTTAACAAAATGAATACACCTTATAATACAAATATACAAGATAATTAATTTCGTTGACTTTTGTTTGTATTAATAAAATAGAATATTTTCTGTATGTATTTATAATATTTTTTATATAATAAGAATAGTATTGAAATATATTTGTAGGCCCCTCCACTGGGAAATTGAAATTACTGAGTATCTACACAACATTGGATAAGCACAAGTCGATCCCTCCCTACGCTGCTTACGTTTGGATACGGCGAAAGTGAATAAATCAAAGTGAAGTGCGGAAATAAATAAATAAAATTGCTGGCAGCACAAATCATTGTGATGGAAGCGGGGCGGTGCGGGGCGGGGCGGGGCGCTGTATTAATTAGAGCCTGGCTTTGCGTGTGGCACAACTCGCATCTCCCATTTTGCCATTTCCCCTGCACTTTCCCTTAGCTGGTGCCACATTGAACACCTGTCTCCTCCGCATTCGAAAAACTAACAAAAATTGTAATGGAGCTTGCCATGGAGCCATGGAGTGGATTGGAGTTAAGTCTGGCGTGTGCCAGGTTCTGTTATCCACTAATTAACCCTCAGCTGCGGGTTGGCTGTGGTCCATTTTTGTTATGCTGACAGTTCCCACATGTGATGCCGCCCCTTTCGGTTTCTGTTATGGAGTGTGTTACCAATTTAAGCCTTGCCAGACATTCCGTGTAATCCTGTTTGTCATGTCATGTCAGTTTTTAGGATTTATTGCTCCGCTGCTTCACCAAATACAAATTCCAACGGCAAAAATAATACTTCCCCCACCACCAGCTAACGCATACGAAAGATGTAGAAAAATTTGTTGCTCATGTGTAATTTTATGTATGCGAGGGGGAAAAAGAACTTATCACTGTCTACTCTATACTGTATATATATATAGGCACGCACATCCCTTTGAGGCCGATGCCATATGCCAGCGATATCGCATTCGGAGTTGGAGTTTCAATCTCAATGCTGCGGTCTGCACGTGCGAGTGCTTTAGAACATTTTAAGTCGTCGACTTATAGTTTGGGTGTCATTTAATAGTTGGATTTGAACGAAACCATAGCGAAAGTAAACCAAAGCGAAAGTTTTGGTTGCGATTTGACTTGGTGCCAGGCTGTAATGAGGTTTCTGGTTTCAATTAATTTGAAAATTAATTGGTTGAAAGAATTGGACACGATTGAAAACAGTGGATGCGTGTGATAAATCTAAATTGAACATTAAATTTACTCAACGAAATAAAATATTTATTTACTATCTAAGTAAACTTTAGTTTTCATTTTAAACAAAATAAAATATAAATGATGTTAAAGCTTTTAAATTATTATTTGAATCTGCTCTAAATTAGGAATATTTATTATTTTTTTCTATTAGATAAATGAAAAGTTCTAAGATTATGATTTTAAATAATAATAAATAATAAATTAAAAAGAATCTAAAGCTCTTAACATTGTTATTTAGAGCAAAGCCATTTTGCTTCCTGCAAACTTACCGCTCCAAAAAGTTGAGCCCGAATTTCGCCAAATAGATGAATCCGTGTATGGACGAGCCTTGCAGAAACTCGATTATGAATGCCTGCGCTTTTGCTATGTATGCTGTATTCTCAATGCAGTCCTGCGGCGTCTCTGCCTCCTTTGTCGCCGCCTTTGTTTGCTTGGCCGGCGGGGGCTGCCAAAGCGGCGGGCGGCGAAAGCTGCGAATGCTATACGGTTTCCGTTGATTAATGACCACTTCGTTCTCATTCGCATTCGCATTCGCATTTGCATTTAGTGTTGCCGTATTCGCTTTCGATGCCTGATTTTCATGATGCCTTTGAGCGGTTCCGGGAAATAGCAAAAGTCCTGGTCCAGCTCGTGGTGTTGTCTCACTTCGTTGTTGTTGCAGCGATGCTGTGGATGCTGTCAGCGAATCGTTGCTGCCATCCCAGCTAGTCATTGTTCTTGACGTGTTGCTTTGCGATTCTTCGTGTTGCATACTTTCAGGCTGCGCTGTAAAATTCATAAGGCGCTTTGAAACGGTTGCATATACTTAATTAAATAGAGTCTATTGTCTGCACTGAAATATAGAAAAAAAAGTAAATAAAAACCAACTTAGATATAGTATTTAATGTGTATCGAATGAATTTCATACATTCAGTAATAATAATAGCAATTTGGGTCTAATCGTTTGTTTTTTAACTTTTTTTGTAGCATACTTTCGGGCGAAGCGGTAAATTTCGCAACTCAATGAAAATGTTGCGAATTTTTCCAAAAAATACTAGAGTAAAATAAAAACAAAAACGTATACAATAAATAACATTACATACACAATTTAAGTAATATTATGATTTTGAAACTTCCAAACTTTCTGACTGTGCTCAAATCGAGCAATAGAAATTAAATACAAGCTGCACAAATAATAGAAAAACAAGTAAAAAGCAAAGGAAAGGTGAGTATACTATTTAAGTCGTAGTATGACTTTAAAAAAAAAGTAAAAAGAAAAGGAAAGGTAAGTATACTATTTAAGTCATAGTATGATTTTCATACCCCCATTAAAAGCAATTTGTTTTTGATGGCACACGATGCTCTATCATAGACTAATTAAGCTACACAGGTCATAAAATTATTTGCAACTCATAATTTTATATGGCCTTTTCGATATGTACTATTAAGCGCTTATGAATATTATATTATGCAGTCTTTTCTGATTGTAGGCTCGTATCAGTTTACTGTTCATTAAGCATAAATATGTCGTTTTAAATATGTTTTTGTGGCGCGTCTGCAACGGCGGCAATGGCTACGAAACATACAACAATAAATCATTATTGCCGTTTTTAATGCCATGTAAATTATGCCGTATAAGTGATTGAGCATGTGTGTGTTTGGTGTATGTGTGTGAGTGCGAGCGATGTAGCCATAAATATGTGTGTGTGTGTGTGTGTGTGAGTGTTCTCATATGCACAGATTGCGAGATAAAAGCGCTGAAGATTGAAGGACATATGGAATAAGTAAATCTCAACGGGAAATTCCCGACACAAATGAGGCATTAAAGTTGCGCATAATTTGGTTAAGAATACACTGACGAAAGAGCTGAATACCAAATTTAAAATTCACAATTTGCAATTTCTGTGATGCTGTTTGATTATTTATTTAATGATTTATTTTTGCAAGTGTAAGCTCTCGCATTGAAGCCGAGAATCAATCGACTGAGGTTTAAATTCATCATAAAAGTAACGTAATTGTATTCTACCAACATAATGAGAAATACAATATTATATGTATTTCATAAAGTAGTCCATGAGAAATTTAATTCAGAGTGAGTTGATTACATTTGCCACATAAAAGAAGATCAACAGCATTGAATTATAGCAAATTCAAAGGGTAATTTAATTGTTATTTAGGGTTTTGAATTTTTGTATGCTCATCATTTCGCAACTTGCAGCAATATGAACATGTACGATTGCGACTTCAGGTTGTATTTATGCAGCAACTGCTATCGTCGTTATCTGTGGCATGAACTCTCTCAACAGGAGCATCGCTGCAAGCGTTGTCGATTATCTTACCGAGGATGCATCATTTGTAATCGACAATTCGAACCACGCCATATGAATGATATCCACTGCAAACGCTGCGAATTTCATTTGGTCAAAAGGTTTCAGATACGCCGCCGCCAGAGTTGGATCTTGAATTAGAACACGAGGTGAAGGACTCACCAGATTCACCAGAGGATCGTGGAAATTGCTCTATGTCACAACGCTGGAAGAACATTATGGCGGCAAATGGCTGCTACAGGGGCTGATTGAGAGCACATTAAATGAAATTATATATAAAATATAAATATATATTGTTGAGCCTCGTTTAAGTAGAGCTCACTATTGCAGTGTCCAATCCTTCCTCTGCTTCATTGGGCCACTTACATGCGACCAAACACGAGCATTAAGTTTTACAACAAACCGATTCATTACTATAAGGTTGCATTGTCCAGGCTGGGTCAGGAGAGGTGGCAATTGGGGCAACATCGATGATGCTTCAGGCTGTCGGCCATCTGCCCCAACATCAAAAGGTTTCGTGCGTAGAGCGGAGAGTCCTTAAACTGGATTAAAATTTCATTTAAATTTGCATTTAAATGAGCGCAGTGCACTCAAAGTAAATGCCCATTGCCCTTCGCATCCCTCTCCCTCTCCCTTCTTTCATTCGCCCTTTTCCACAGCAACACAAAGAGCTGCCCAGACTCCTGGCGAGACGCAGACGCAGAGTTTCCAGGAGTTGCAGACATTCACCCGAATGCCGAATACCGAATCCTGCGCCCAGAAACTGTTGCCATCGTGCACATGGGCAACATTAAAAAGGTTTTTTAATGCAGTTCTCATTTTTTTTTTGTTGGTTGGTTGTATTTTATTTTTATTTTTTATACGTCTTTCGCTCAGTTGATTACCTTTGGCAGCTGATATGGGCGGGGCTGGAGCGGGACTTAAGCGAGCGATCTGCTACTGCATTTTAATGGGTATTATTTAAATATGTATATTTTACAATTAAATAAACGATTTTTATGCTCTTATAGCGCCCAGAGTTACATTTTCAACTTCTGACCGCCATTCCCGTCGATGCCTTTTATGTAGCTCAAGAGCTCGTTCTCTACGTTGTTGCTGCTGCAAGCTATGTGCGGGTATAAAAGTACTACTCTATATATATATTTGCAGCTTTGCGTGTTAATTAAATTGCAAAAACGGCCTAGAGGACATTTTAATTGGCCTTCAGTTTGTGGGATAATCGGTCAGGTTTCAACAGTTACAAAGGCCTAGCCTACATTTTATGTTCTCTACTCGCATTGTTGATGGCACACTTAACCCTATTGATTACAAGTATTTAAATTGATGTTCGTCTCTTCATCGATTCATTTGAATTCCACTATCGAAAAAACAAAAAGAGGAGATAACTCTTCCACTTGGTTTGTCATCTGTCCGCCCCGGTTTTGTTGTCTCTTGTCTGCTTTGGCGAAATAACAAATTTTCCAATTTGTTTCTTGATTTATTTTCACGCCAATTTCTTGGCGTTCTCCTCCGACGCTGCTGACATTTGTTTATTTATTTGATTTCATGTTTTGTCTGCCATCGTCGTCGACGTCGTCGTCGTCGTCGCTGTCTTCTCTGCGCTGTTTTGCTCAGCTCTGTTTGCCGGTTGCGTGAAATCACGAATGAATGAATGACTGCCCCAGCAACCGCTATGAATATTCATGGGCCATGCCACTAGAAACAACAGTGCCACCACCACCAACAACAACAACAACAGCAACAACAACAACAACAACCACAAGCAGCAGCAACAACAAACGAACTTAGCTTGCATTTCCGCTCCATGCGCCAACAATTCGCAGCTCCATTTTGTTGTCCTCTGTGGCAACAGCAACGGCAACGGCAATGGCAACAGCAGCTGCAACAGCAAAACCATCAGCAGAAGCAGCATCTTCTTATCGAGTATTGAATACTCTTTGAATGGGGTTGTTTACTTTGGGTGTATGCTTAGTTAAAATAATTATTTTATATTTTTATTATTCAATTGAGTTGTCCGTTTCTCTATGCTAATGGTTTTAACATATGTAGAATGAATTTGTCAGAGATATATTCTCATGATCAAGAAAATAAATTTTCAAGTTTTTTGCTTTAATTCAAAATTGTGAACTATTTAATTACCAAATTATGCTAGCTTCACTTGTAAAGTATTTGAGATTCCATTAAAAATAATGAGAACATTAACAGAATACCAATATTGCTATGAGAGACTTTGTTGATGCAAAAATACAGACATCAGAAATAACTAACTGAATAACTAACAATACTGTAAATTAAGCCGTCAATCAATAAAATGTATTTTCCAATTATTCTAAAATTGCCAAAGTAAATCGTATTTAATTACCCATTGTCAATTTTGTTTATTTTCGACGGACTATCTTTTAATGTTTTTAATGGTCAATAAATAATAATTTCTTAGAATTCGGAATTAAGTTGAGGTATGATTTACTTTTATTTTTGTGATAATTCCAATGGAAACTTTAATATAATTATACTATTTTATATTAAATTTATTAATACATATGTCACAATAAAAGTTATTATTGTTATTAATGTCCGATAAATGCTATTCGAGTAGGTTGAAATTTCTTAATTTATGTTGCCTACAATTATTTATTATTTAAATGAATAGTGTACTCAGCCATCGGTTTTTAAGTACAGCATATTTTCTTGTGTCTTGTGCATATTCGTGATCTTTGAGCTTTTGGAATGAGCAGCTGCTTCGTGCTGAGATGCTGCAAATTGATGTTGTTTTTCTTGTTGTTGCAACCATTGTTTTACTCAAAACGTTGTGGTTACGAGTTGGTGTGTGTGTGTGTGTGTGTGTGTGTGTGCGTGGGAGTGTGTGACTCTTTGTTGTGTGGGGAGGACGCAGAAAAGTAGGCAATGTTTTTTGCGTTTGTATCGAACAGGAAATTTAATTAAAAGTGCTTTGTTGCTGATTCGAAATGCAGGAAATATAGCTGAGACCACAACTTACCTCTTGCTTTCTTACTGCCACAACTGGGGTTTCAATTCACTTTTCCCGCTGCTGTTGAGTGTAGAGAATGTGGCTGCCACACTTTGTGCTAACGAACTGCGACTGTTGCCAACGTTGTGCTGCACTTGACTTTTGTACATTATTTGGTCAAGCCATGGCCATAGCGATGTGATTTTTGGTCGACAATTTTTCGGCTGGCTCATGAGAAGCTTGTCAGCTGCTGCCGGCCATTCCATTCCAGTTCAGTGCAGTCCACTTCACCTCCAGAGTTGGAGTCGATGTTGGACTTAGCTCAGATTCGTGTTGATTGCTCCGGAACAATCGCAATGGCATTTGTCTGGTACAACACGTAACCCAATGAATCTGATTGCGATGGCGATGCTTGTGCCCCAGCAACAGCAACGGCAAAGGGAACATTTAAGGTTGTATTGATTTCTGAGCGCTAATTAGTAACCGAGCAGGGAAGCAGAGTGCGAGTGGCAGTTGACCGTTGTTGTTGGAGTTGCATGTCAGTTGCCAGGTCTCGACCGGTTAACGATTGTTGCGTCATTATGGCCACCAGATATGATCGATTGGGGGTTGCAGTCGTAACACGATTTTGTGGCCAAGTTGAGTAATCTCTGCTGCGGTAAGCTGAGAGATTTCTCGAATTTTTAGTTACGCATTAAACTGAAGTGAATGAGTAAATAAAATATATGCTCTCTAGCTTTTAAATTTCAATCAACAATTGCAAAAACTACTTTCAATATTTAACTGGCAAGATTTGTACGAATAAATGTTTTTGGTTCACGGACTGATGAGAACTTTTAGCCTGAACGATCTCTTTGTGGATTTCCACCATAATCAAGGAAAACAGAAAACTGTTTGGTGGAGACACAAGAAATTTCAAGTGCTTCAGAAGTTCCTCTTTGGGATGAGTTTCAAATATTTGGGCATTATGTTGATCACGAGCAGCGTAAGAATGCTTTTGCTAGAGAATATGATATGCAATATCCACTTCCAGCGTAAGAGAATGTAACGAATTAAATTTAATTGAACTGCTTAAGTAATAATGCAAGCACTGTAAATTTATGAATTAACAAAAGCGAAGCGTAAAAAAATGGTTCAACTTTTAATTCCTTACACTCGCTAATACAACAAAATCTGTATAAAAATAAAGAAAAAAAAAAACGATGAAAAATGGATGAAAAACTGTTTCTGCCTGTTGGCAAATTGAGCAAACTTTGTAGACCATTAGAGACGCCTGCCAGCATCAGCGCGAGCTTCATCTATCGCTTCTTATCCCGCTGCTGCTTTACTCCACCCACCGCTAAGTAATCTTTGATTTTGCATGCGCTGCGGGAGCAGCTACACATTGAATGGAGCGAAGTCCAAAGTCTCCTGCTGCGGCCACTGCAGCTGTATAAATTTTACATTTGTTTCCTTTCAATTTAACAATGTGTACTTTTGGCATTGTATTGCTTAACAGCCAACGGAAAAGGAGAGCTCAGATATTGGCAGACTTTCTTTTTTTTCTTTTTGTTGGCTGCTGCTCATTTCATCGCCTGATTTCGCAATATTTATGAAATTTATTCATCATTTTCGAGTGGGCAAACAAAGTGAAGCAACCAAGTAAAAATCGAATAATGTTCTGCAATAATTCTCTTCAGCTCAGCTCAATGTGGGAGCTACATTTGTGGGTGGTGCGCACATTAACTTGCACTTAATTTGATTAACAAAAGCCGATGTTTACATGCGCGCTGCATGCCACAGCCAGCGCCAAATCTATCAAAAATTGTGTGTGTGGCAAGCCAGGCCATGGATCCGATGAGGAACGAGAACGCTTTCTGTCACAGCGATGGCTATGGAATGTGGAGTGGGGAATTGATGGTTGCAGTCGCTGCCTTGAACTGTGCCAGCTAGCTTAGTGGGTGATTTGTGTAAATTATTTATGCGCTTCAGCGCAAGTACAATATTTATATATGTACATGCTGGTGAGCTTTTGAGCTGGCGAGTGCCTCGGCACAAGCTGGAGTGGAGCAGGCAACTTCGATTCAAAGATTAAACCTTTGGATGTGCATTAAGTACGCTCCGTTTTTTCCTTTTTAAATCCCAAAGTTGTAAATCTATTTTATGCTATTAAGGATTGCAGCTTTACATGCCATATACTTACCATATAAAAATAATTCACTTGAAAGACAAAATATTAATATACTTACAATATAAGAATAATTCATTGAATGACTAAATATCGTAAGTGAATAATTTTTGTTCAACATATCACAATATTACATGATAAAATTCTTAGTTTAATTGATAGTTTTGTTAGTGTTTGATCGTCCTTAATTTATGCTAAATAAAAAGTATTTATGTAAAAAAAGTTAGTCACATATATTTCATCTTTTCGGCAGAATATGTTATTTGTACAAGCGTAATTTTATATTATTGGCAAATACAATAATAATTATAGTCTTTATGATTCCTAAAAATTTGTTTTGCAATAAGATAAAATTGAAGAAGTTACTTATGAATGTATTTTATGTGGACAAAAATCTATTTTGAATGGAGTATTATATTATATATATTGGTATATTGGTATATTTTAACAATAATACCGCACTGTATTGTTTTTATTCAAAATGGGTATTGGGTATCTCACAGTCGAGCACGCTTTCTTATTTGTTTTTTTTTTTATATATAATATTATTTTGGACCATACTTCTGATGTAAATTTTATTACTGTTTATTCGACTATCATTCAAGTAAAGTAAGTAAATTTTCCATTAAAGCCAACAATTGAAATGTTAAGTTTTGAATGCAGGGTATAACTTAGGTATAAATTTAGTTAATGGGCGATGTCCAAAATGTATGTTAAATAAATTATAAAATAAATTTCAACATCTCAGCTGAATTGCAAAACAAAATAAAATAAAATAAAATAAAATAAAATAAAATAAAATAAAATAAAATAAAATAAAATAAAATAAAATAAAATAAAATAAAATAAAATAAAATAAAATAAAATAAAATAAAATAAAATAAAATAAAATAAAATAAAATAAAATAAAATAAAATAAAATAAAATAAAATAAAACAAAACAAAAATAGAACCATCGTTAAAAAATCAAAACTGGTATTCAATCCCCTATTTTAGTTAAATGTTATGTATACCATAATTAAGTTATGTTTGATGTCTAATAGTCTAATAAAAGTTAATGGCAAACATTTTCAACCTTTCTGCTGATTTGCTATAATATCTAAAACCGAAACCATCAATAGCTGTCATTTGTCAAGAGGAATTTAATTAACCCATCGCAATGCCATTTATTCAACGCGCATTTTGGCCCATCAATTGCGGCCCAAATAATTAGCGCCACACTCACACATTATGTGTTAACGGATATATTTTGCTACGGTTGTTGCTAGATTCCAATACGGATATCTCTCGCGATGGGCAATAAATTTCAGCGTTCAATATTACACACATCCAATGACGGGGAACGCGGCGATAAGACGACTTTGCATTGAATTTAAATATTTGCAATTATATTGAAATGCTTTTGGATGGACAGGAGGGGAAGAAGAAGCTCCCATCGAAGTGTCGGCTGTTTACACATGCCAATAAATTGTTGGCAACAAACCAACGGCCTTTTTACAAAAATGTATACGGAAAATTCTGCTTCGTTTAATGGGCATCAAAATGGAAACGGCATCCACTTGAAAATAGAGCATTATCCACTTGCATATGTCGCGTGGACAATTTAAGAATGAGACGACGCCATAAATATTATTGATGGACGGGGAGTACACCCCTCAGTACTCCATTCTGCCTCCACTCCCAATTTTTCGCCTTCCCCCTTTGGACAACGACACAGACAATGATTGCGGCAAGCGGATGTAAAACCTTGGCAATGACAGTTTCGGGTCCCGTCTGTTATGCAAATGTTGGCGGAATGCTTCTGTCTGTGAACTCGTAGTTTGTGTCTGACTCTATACTATATATACGAATATATATGTATGTACATATCTGTGTGTGTATCGACGCCTGTTTATATGCAAATCTTTTATTTCGGTCTCGCTTGGCTTCGTTTTCTTTATATTTTTTTTGGTTTTATTTTTATTTCCGCTGCAGAACCGCCTGTTTTATTTTTTTGCATTAAATTAACATCAATAAAATGTGTCTTTCGTATTTTTCGAGTGTGTCCTGCATCGATGTACACGCCTCCTTCTGACTCCTTCTGTCGCTGCACTTGTCTGGTCATAATTCGTAGCTAATGCCAACATGTGCTGTGATTTGTCCAACGGTGATATTCACGCCGGGGGTGCACTTTCCATATCATTCTCATCCACATTTACTTCCACCTCCACTTCACTCCACAGACAATCATCTATTATTTTTACTTTTAAGACATTTGCATGAGACACTTGCCCCAGGGCGCCCAAAATTTGGCATTTGCATTGAGCGTAAGAAGTGAGAAGTATGCTGTATTTGTCTGCTGTATTTGTGGGCTAACATATTATATTGGAAAGAGTGAGATAAAATTGAAATCGTTAAAACGTAAATAGAGGTTTTCCACTCGTTAGGTGACACAGACAGCAAGTGCGATATATCCAATTGAATTTGTAGCAAATATCCAATCATTTCCTTTTACATCTTCAACATAAAAAGATTGTTAAATTTATAATGATTATATATTCCATTTCGTAAACTATTTAAGCAGAATTAATGTCAGAGTAGAACTACTTTTTGAAGACACCTTTTCATTTCAACACACATTATCAAATTATGCAAATATGTATGCTTGGGTTATGGATTTAAATCTTAATTATTAATGAATAATTAATTATCACTTTATGATTTACAGATTTCCATTTTCATTTGCATTGCTACCTTCAAATCAACAATAGAAATATTACTTCATTTCGACAGCTTTTAAAGAAATGAAAACACATATTATGATTTTAATAAATTATTATTATTTGTATAAAGAATATCAAAATGAAAGCTAAAATTAACAACCCAAATTGATTATCTAGGTCGTTCACATTTATTTAATTTAAAAGCTATTAAATTATAGCAATTTAAAAGTGTAAAATTATAATTTCATTTAATTGATAAATTAATAAATAAATAATTAATAAATAAAACCCATAATCTAACTTTGATTGTCCAGATGTGACTAGTCTATTGAATTTAAAAATTATAAAATGCATTTACTTATCAAGAAGTCAATCTTAAAGTAAGACTTGAGCTGGGTGTAAAATCATAATCCAATTTAATGAATCAATATAATTTAACTTTATAATAAATAAAGTTACAGCTCATTACTATAACTAATAGTAAGATTACAACTACTACCCATAACTTTACTTAAATTGTTCAGAAGGAAAACATTGAATTGAAAAATTATTAAAATGAATTAAGACGTCAATCTTAAAGAGTGATTTAAAACCATAATTCAATTTAATGAATCAATTTTATGTTATGCGGAAAGGTTGCAAGAGTTGCCACAACATTGACTTCAAAACTTAAGCTACAATTTCATGAGAAGGATGGCGATCTTAGAGGGCGTGGCCCACGTTGAGCAAACAAATAAACATGGTCATGCAATATTAATATTTATGCACAAATATTGAAAGTAGAGCGAGAAGCAAAACCAGGTCTTGCCACCACAATACAATACGAATACAAGCACGAGTCCATTGGAGCGAGGTGGAAGTTCCTGAGGGCGATTCGCAAATACATACTCGTATATCTTCTAAGTGAAATGCTAAAAGATTGATGACTCGGCGTCTTTGTGTGCCTTTGCGCCGGACGTTCTCTCACACTCCTCCTCCCAAATCGTTCGTTTCCTTTCGCCCTGCACGTTTATAAGAATTTATGGCAATGACTGTTAAGGCAATGCTGCGTATACGCAATATTTATATTTATGTATTATGAATCAATGCGTGCAGCGTGCGAGCAGAGGCGTGCAGAGCATGGCTGGCTATCAGTATTGTGGACCGAGAAAGGGGGCGTGGCAGGGCAGCATAAAAAAGTAGATACACATGCCATGTACGACGACGCTCCACTAAAACAAAAGGATAACAATAACTTTTCGGCATGGGAAGAAGGAAGAAGGACTCGCAATCTTAACGAAAGGTCTTTGGGGGCGGATTATGCGTCAGCTTCCGTCCTGACAGCGGGGGCGAGTGCGGGGACTGTGCTTATAAATAAGCTCGCATAACGGTAACGAATAGAGTGCACATAAAAATTGCATGAAAATGAAAGACACCCACTCGACAACGAACAATACTCAAACTCAGACTCAGACTCACACTCGCACTCGCATTCACAACAATCATAGGCAGCTGGACCCTGAACCTAAACTGGGCCAAATAGGCCACAATGTGGACGTGTATGCTTGTGTATATATATTATGTAAAAAATTATACTATTACAATCAAGTTTACGACTGCAATTCGGTCGCATTGCTTGAGTGCCAATGAATATTACGATGGCAACGCGATGATCGGCCCTTGAGAAGATAATGATGATGATTTCGTTGGCTTTCTATTCGTTTCTTTTTTTTTTTGTGGGGAAGTGAAATAAAAAAACAAAACAAAATCAGCCTAAACGGCCATTTCGCAAAAATGAGATAACGGATGTGGTATGAGCTCGCTGCAAAGAGGGGGAAATTTCTTAAAGATAACTTAAGATGCCAAAGCTTGATTCAAAAACGTATATTGTTTTTAATGCTGCACAGAAAAAAGCGTGCTAAGATTGAGAATATATTTAAAAGTCATAATTAAATAATGAATTGAGAAAAAAATGTTTAACTCTTAAATCAAGATAAAAATTATACAATATTTCTATATTGGCTTTTAATGAAATTTAAGAATTCATTCTTATTCGAGTCTTAGTTGCTTTGGTTGATAATATTGTATATTTGGTACTCTGTGATATAGTATATCGATATACCGAATATAGCCTTTAGTTTATTTTGGTATTTTTGGCAGTTTCATTTGGTATATTTAATGAATAATAACGCAATGTTTAGCTTTAGTGGACATCTCAGAGTCAAGAGTGGACATCTCAGAGTCAAGCAAACTCTTTAGCTTTTCTACTTGTATGCTTCAACACAATGGTTTAAGATCGATATTTTGTTTTACGATTTTTTTTTTTCTGTAATCCTTGGTTTTAGAAATTAATTAGAATAATTTTCAAAATCACAATTTTAATTATATTTTTCAATCTAAGACTTTCTCTATGTGTACATACACTGACGAGCAAAACTGTAACACGAGTTCATTGTTGCAACTTCAAAGGTCTGTAACTTTTTTCTAATGCACGCATTTTAAAAATTTTAGTCTTGTTTTATTGGTTATATCATTTACTATTATTAAGCAAAATTTAAAGCCATTTGTTATCAGTTAAAGAAAATGACACGCCAAACTGTAAAAAAAAGTCAAATGTTACAGTTTTGCACTCACAATGGCAAAACTTTGGTTTTTAACTCTAAAGCTAAGTTAACCGTTAATGTTTATTTGTTAACATTTTACTCGCTGAGTTTTGATATTTTAAAGCCTAATGGTAATTGAATTTGTAATGGCTAGTGAAAAAAATAAGATCATTCTTGATTTACTAGAAGCTGGTGAATCTGTTCGAAAAGTGACTAAAAATTCGGTGTTAGCCATATGACTGTGCAGCGACTAAAAAAATACAGTCTAGGAAACTTTCCAATAAATTCAGGAGGCCGACCCAGAGTTTTGAGTGAACCTGACACACGCCACGACGCTAATTTGGTAACAGGCAATCCTGATATCACACCAATAAAAGCGGCGTCAATGCTTAATTTGAATGCCAGTGCTTGGACAGTTCGCCGTAGCCTCAACAAATTGGGTCTAAAAGCTAAAGAAATGAAAAAAAAACCATTTCTTACAAAAAGACACAATTCCAAAATATTTTTGTTTCCAAGGTTATATGGTCGGATGAAACCAAAATTAATCGGTTCGAGTCGGATGGACGCTCCTGGTATTGGACTAGAGATCCTACGATCCAGTCACCAAGGAATGTGCGACATACCGTCAAGCACGGTGGCGGTTCCATCATGGTTTGGGGGTGTATTAACTGAAATGGAGTTGGTCCCTTGGTGCTAATCGATGGAATTATGCGAAAGGAGCAATATCTAGCAATATTGCAAGAAAATCTTCCGAAAGTTATTGGGAATATGGTTCTTTCTGTCGAAAAATGCGTTTTTCACCAAAACAACGACCCGAAGCACACGTCCATATTAGTTAAAAATTGGATTTCAAAACAGAAATTTCAATTTATGAAGTGGCCACCACAATCTCCTGATATGAATCCGATTGAAAACTTGTGGAGTCACGTGAAATCGCAGCTGGCGAAGTATGCAGTTCCTCCAAGTGGAATGAAGGAGTTGTGGGAACGGACACAGGACGTATGGTATGCTATTCTTCCGGAAATGGTACAACGGTATACCCAAAGTATGCCCAATCGCATAGAAGAGTTGGAAAAGTCCAAGGGGATGTGGACTCATTATTAAAAAATCATTAATAAAAATATTTGTTAAAAAAAATAACCAGAGTGCATTTGTAACATTTGACTTTTTTTACAGTTTGGCGTGTCATTTTCTTTAACTGATAACAAATGGCTTTAAATTTTGCTTAATAATAGTAAATGATATAACCAATAAAACAAGACTAAAATTTTTAAAATGCGTGCATTAGAAAAAAAGTTACAGACCTTTGAAGTTGCAACAATGAACTCGTGTTACAGTTTTGCTCGTCAGTGTACGTATGCAGCAGATTAGTTATTTTTTAATTAGGTATTCATTTAAAAAGGGGTAAACAAATAAGGGAACTTCAACATAAACGCTTCACAAATTTCTTTCCTTCGTATGATGCTTGAACCATGAGTTGTTTTCTTAAGACTTACCCTTCAGGTTCACATGAGGATTCCAACTGCAGTCTTAATCCTAAGCGAGGGAGCCAACACTAACAGCACAAGCATCAAGAACATCAGAAATAGGAATGAGCGTTAGTTTTTTTGAGCTGTGCTCACACAGTTTTAAAACCTTTCTCTCGACACCCCTTTGCAAAGTGGGCAACTTTTGAGCTCGCGGCAGTCAGGTAAAAATTGCAATAGCTAAAAGGGTTGCTAGCAGCAACAGCAACAGCAACAACTACAACAACAAAAGCCAAACGTAACTTTTAGCATCGACAAGCGGCGCTTTTGACAGCCAACAACAACGTCATCCCCCGCTGCGTGCCACTTCACCCCTATCCTCATCGCATCCCCATCGAGTGCTTTTTTTCGTGAGCTTTGAGCCACTTTTTTGCGCCACAAAACTTTACACTTTGACATGCAGCCATGTGTATGACGACTTTATATGTATGTATACATATGTATATATGTGTTAGTGTGTGATTGTGTGAGTATTTGTGAATGCTGAATGCGCATTCGTTGTCGCTTTGCCTGACATTTAAGTTGTTCGTAGCCGCGCGGCTTTTTGGATTGCGGGGGTCGGGGCGTCCTTTGAATGCAACGCCAAAGCCAACGCTGAGTTGCCAATGGTTTACCCTTTGAATTAGCCAACAGCAGTTGCTAATTCCCCTAATAGTTGACAAATGCTGCGATTAATGTATAATGATGTTAGCGTGATATTTGTGTGTGTGCTCTCTATTAAAACTAAATTGCGTTTTATATGCTCCTATTACAGTTAATCTTTTTTTTTTAGTATAATAGGCAAGCGTGTTTTTTTTTTCATTTTATCTCAATCAATCAATTGCATATTATATTGCAGCATTTAATAACAATTAATTAAGAGAACAAACTAGGGGAACAGATGGTTAGATATAAGAAGTATACTATGAAAAGTATGTATCAATGGTGCCAGATAAGCCATTATTATGTTACATTATATTCTTTCTCCCAAATATTGGAGAATATAAATTATTTGTTAAAAATTTGATTTTTGAGACAATTTTTAATAATAATTACTAAAATAGAAAAAATCTAGGTAACAAATAATGATTAATTTATAATTTTGGAATGCTATTCAACTAATCATCAACTAATATCCGATTGTGTGAGAGTATAATATCCGTGATCAATAAACGCAGAAAGGTGCAGTATTATCTTTTAAATTCACTCAATTTATATACAGATACTAAAATATACCAAAATATTATATATATTCTGTATATTTCTAAATGTTACATACGTTCAGCTTAAAGTTATAATACCCTTCAACCTTGTTATTAATATTTCATTTAATTTCAGTGACTCTTACGTTTCTTATTATGCTGCATTGCTCAGAGTTCATCATGCCTTAGTTATTGAAAGATACAAGATATAAGAAAGGTATCTTTTTTTTTTGGGAAACACTTTCTTATGTATCCATTATACTTCATAGTCTAAATTTGTCTCAATATTTTAGCATAGCATTAGTATTTAAATTATGCCGCACTGAATCTAAGGGATTTATTTGATTTTTTTCATTGTTTTAAGAGGCAACCATTAAGCAGCTGTCGCGAGGTGAGAGAGCGTTCTCTAATGGCCACACAAATATAGCCATAATAATCAGGGACTCTCTCTTGCACACAAGGCAAACACACACCTACACACATACAGAGACACACCTCTCGCACAATCGTTATAATGCACACACACGTGCGAACACTTGAAAATCTTTCAACTCGCATGAATATTTTAAAACTCGCTAGAAACGTATTCAAATTATGATAATGATGGGCAAGGCGAGTGTTTTGCAAATGTGCTTGGGAGAGGGTTGTGTTGGGTTCCTTACCTCTCACATGAGTGTGTGCACACACACATAGTATATGCATGTGTGTGTGTATGTGTGTGAGTACAACGCTAACGAGCGCAGGCACTCTGCGACCCAGTCACAAGTCCCAGGTCACAATTCACAGCGTACAATTCGCATCTAGTTCCCTTAATGCATTTCATTAATTTGTATACAATTTTTTTTCTTCTTGCGAAAAATTATATGTGAGTGTGAACCTGCGTGTTGGTGTGTGTGTGTGCGATGATGTGTGCGTGTGTTTAATGAGCACTTGTGTGAGTGGATTGCCGGGCATCATTAGAAGTCACTTCATGACAAACTCTCCCCTGGGAAGGAGTTAAGAGTGCACTTGACTTTGAGCTTCTTAATTTTTGAGATTCAACAGACTCTTGAGTATTGCAGCTGGCACAATGCAAGGGTCGGGATGTCAGATCTAGTTACAAATCGATTGAAACTCAGCAGTAATTGCAGACAAGTTCATATCACATTAATAAATTCAACATTGTTATTCATTGGTAAAATATTTGATACATTTTTCAACATCAAATCATAAATTTGCCATGTTCAGAGCAACTTAATAATAAATAGTTTGCCCTGGCTTAAAAGTTATAAACACTTTAAAAATTATGTGAAATGTCATACACATTATGAGCACTATAAACTTTGACGACTATGAGAAATCAACTTGGCCACCAGACAGGAATCCACCGATTTCGACAACCAGCTGGGTCATCATATTGGTAGTCAGTCTCTTTTGGTGCTTGTGCTGCATTCCATTCATGATTTGGATCTTCTGGCGAATGGGATTCTGTACGAGTGAGCAACATTATGTCTGATTAAATGTGTGAGTTATGCACTGATTTGAAAGTAGATTCTATATCGTATTTTTAACTTAACATCTAGGTGGTAACCTGAACAAAATGGATTTAATACTATAAAAATTTTGAATGTAATATTAAATCAATATCATGCAAGTTATCAAAGAATGTTCAATAGCACAATTTTGGAATATTCTATGATAAAATGCACAGATAATTTGTTTTGCATAAATATACTAATTTCGGTTTATGATCTAATCTAAATACAGTAATCTCGTGAAATTGTTAAATATATTTAACATATATATAATGCCATGATTTTGTCTTCAGTTTTTAAAGTTGTTGTTGTTGGAAAATCATAAAATGTTTAAAGAAATTAATCGAACTTTGCATCCTGATGACGATAAAGTTCATACTATTTCCGAAATAAATTTTATTATAATCATAGCGATTTGCATATTTTGGTGCTTTTGCTTTATTCCTTTTTGCATCTGGTGTATTTGAAGACTGGGTCTTTGTTCTATTCATGAGCAATAGGAGCACAGTATATGTATATAAAATTGAAAAACAAAATTCCACGTTTAGTTTTCTTTTTATATTGGTAAGTCAAAAAGATGAGAGCCAGTTATATTGTTTTATTGATTTTTTCTGTTATAGATACCCAATGCTTTGGATACAAATTGGATAAATCAATATGAAAGCCAAAGTCAAGGTCTTTAATAATTTACATGATTTTTAAACTGAAATTATTGTTGATTGTTTTCAATCGACGGTAAAAGACATTGATTTTATAATGTAACAGCATATACTGTATTTGAGTGTGTTCGATTGTGACATAGAAATAGAAAAAAATATAATATTTACAAAAATATACTAAACTATACCGAAGGCATTTCATATATACACATTCAATATACCAGATTGGGAAATCATATTAAATTATTTGGTTCTGATGGCAATTATTGTATGTACCAAAAAGTATATTTTGTATTTATATATATATATATATTATATATATATACTATATAGTTTATAGTATATTATAGTATATTATAGTATATTTTGTAAAGTATAATTTATTTATTTAAAAATTTATTGAGTTTTCTATGTTTCCATGATTAAGTATTTTAATTTTCTTTTCTAATATCGTTGCTTTTACATTAGAACAGAATCTCTATATATTTCCAAGAAGAAAAATGCCACAGAGATGCACAAGCATGTCAGCTAAAAGTCGTAAATGCACTCAGCACTTTGTCAGCTTTCAGACAGGAAATGCAGTTGCCATTTTTCTTTAGCCAGTTGCATCAGCCACTCTCCTTACTCTAGGAGAGCGAGTAAATGTGTGTGTGTGTGCAGAAAGAAGTCTTACATCTTTCTTGGGCTGTCTGCAATTTTGGGTGCTATAAAAAGTATCACTTTACTTCTCAGGATGCCATGTTTTGTTGTTGCATTGTTGTTTTGTCTAAATTTCGTAGCTTCCATATTCAGTTTTATAATTTTTTGCAAGTTTTTGTGGGGCATGAAAAACTTTTTCATTGCCACTGGCAAAGTTTTTTTCTTTTATATTCCCTCGTTGAAGTTTTGCAGAGTGCATGTGCACTTAGAGTGTTTGGAAATAGACATGTTGAAGAGTGTGAATTCAAAGTTGCAAGCACGATATACACATGTAAACTATAGTCGAATTTTGATATGGTTTCTGCAAGCTTGTTTATCCAATAAAAGCTAAGGAAATTAAATAGATTTTTGTGAATTTTTATAGTTATGTTTTTTGCTTTAATTACTTTGGTCACGTGCTGTGAACTATTTATTATTTACATAATTTAAATTAGGAAATCCGGAATGCACCATGGGAGTATGATAAATGGAAATGGGCATAAATTTAGCTTGGACAACAGATATTTACAAGAATAATAAATAAACCAAATTCAATAGAAAGTTCTTTCAAAACATAATTAGTTGGTAATTAATTTAAATATAGATTTGAATGCATCAATTTTAATGTTGGAGCATGCTTAGATAATAAACACAAAAGCCATTCATGAAACTTGTTTTATGATACAGAGATAGAGATAACAATATGCAGATAGCTAGAGAAGACAAAGATAAAGAGGTTATCTATTTTTAACTTGGAATGCGAATGTTGTTGTATGTATCTCATTTACCAATGGCAATCTTCATTTAGCTAAATATTTTATCTCTTTTTGTATTGACCAACTATACTCTTTATTGGCGCTAATAAAACACTATTCTTCCACACGGCACATGGATCATTGCCCCTTTAAATGTATAAAAATATTATCGTTATCTTGAGAAATAAATTATATTCATAAATTATACAAAATAGATATGTTGCATTTGACACGAAAAAGTCTGAAATGAATTTATAACATTGTTTATATTGATAAGATGATGCAATAAATTAAATGATCTGTTATTATTATAATTAATTGATGAGAATTATGTAATTAAAAAACTGAGGAAAAGATCTTCACGATGTCATCTCGATGCGTAGTTGCTGAGCGCTCTTATCGCGCCAACCAGCTAATAAAATCTCGAAACTTTTCCAGCTTCCTTTGCCCATTGCGCACTGAAACCAGCTTCCAATGATGCTCAAGTACCAGACGCTCCTCCTTGTCGAGTGATTCAGCATATTTGTGGATCTTTTTACCAAAGGATTTAAGCAGCTGATTAGTGCGCAATTGAACGGTGCGCTTCCAGCGATCGAAGCCATTGCGTTGCAAGCAGAAGGCAATTAGTTGGGTCTCAATGCTCGTCGTCTTCTCGGCGGCATCTGAATCCAAATAGTCATCGACAATGGCGTAGAACAACTCCAGTGTTTCCTTGGTGTGATTGTGGCTAACGGCAAGATATCTCTCACAGCTGCTGAGGTAATTGAGCATTTTACTATTCTGAGAGTCCAAAATGAGCAGATCATCCACAACGCCATCAATCACTTCGGTGGCCTGGATTACAGCATTTCCAGTGATTGCTTCAAGATTCTGCTCAGCTTGTTTGGTCAAGCGACTGCGGATGTGATCTCCATAGCAGGAAACCGATGTGAATTGCAACTAAACCAACAGCAATTATAAGGTTAGAAAAGAAAGGCACGCGCGGACTGGCAAATAACTTACCAGCGATAGCAGCAGCAGCAGCAGCAACAGCGAGGCGTTGAATGGGCGCTGTTTGCTCGATGTACGCGGCTTTCTACTCATCGTGACAGCTTGACAGGCGGTTGTCTACTGAATGCCAAGTCTGGAAGACTTTAAATCGGGTAGACGAGCCAAGAAAAAAAGACGAGCAAGAGAAAAAAAAACTCTAGATATTGCTGATAGTGTTATCAGGAGGCGGCCTCTTTTTTTTGGTATGGGAATTGCCTAAGTTTGAATGTTTGTGATGAAATACGATTGGGATTAATGTTCTCGTATGACACAAGCTTGGGGGTGAAGAACCCGCCGATTCCGCAGTGTAGTTGATGACGTTCCCCGCCCAAGAAGAACGTCATCAACTACACGGTTCACTTGTGATAGCAAAAGTTCACTTTCTCATTTGAGTGGCAGGGGAATCGTTTTTTCCGGTTTAGTCACGGTTGTGTTTTACTCTTCGTATGTGTGATAAATGCGCAATGTGGGTCAGTAGTAGATGATAGTGGTGCTCATCGAGAGCACAAAAAGTGGCAATTACTTGCTATTTGGAGTTTCGAGTGCCTGCAAATCCCCAATACGCGCTCCCATCGAGTTGCAATTTAAACTTTGATGAGCCAAGTTTGTTTGGAAATTGCGTTGGCTGCTATGAGAATATGGATAAACACAATTCAGTGTAGTGTTCTTTTTTTTTGTGCAGGCTTGTTCAGGAAATGTTTCTGAAATTTCTATATTTCTTCTTTAATCAATTCCACTTGCTCCTCTTCGAAGTAAACGCAACATAATCAAGCGTCTAGTGCGAAACAATTACGCCCACCGAGACCTCTTTCTAATCGCATGTAAAACTCTCGGTTGAACTTCCAAACATCAGATTTATACCAGAAGTATATGACTAAACAATAAGCAACTCGGTGCCCCGGTGAATTCCACAAGGGAACGAGTGCGAAACGAGGAACGCAAGTGTTGTAAATTGGTTTGCCTTACATGGGCTTTGCCACCCCTTGGAATTCTCTCGCCCGCCCAGCCATGCTTGCATGCAAATTTCAATAACTTATATTCGTAACCCTTCCGCCAACTGACACTGAATATCAAATATGAGAGGCAAAGCGCCGACGATGTACAAAAATTATTTGCATACTTTTTAGGGATGCTTTGGGGAAAAACGAAAAGCGAAAAACGTGAAAAGGAAAAGCTCAAGCGCAACCAAAAAAAGGCAGCAAAAACAAGCAGTTGGAGCCACATGTGGCGCACTTTTGGTTTAGTGCGAGAAAAAAAGCTAAAAACAAGCCGTTACATGGTTTCAGATTGAGGGTGGAACGGGGGATTCTCTCTCTCCCTCTCGAAGGAGAAGAAGAGCAGACATCCTCACACTACTTTGTAGACGTCTCCTTGCCACGCAAACGAAACGAGTTTATTTATTGCATTTGCAAATTTTACACAACATTTTGTAGTCGATGCATCTCCTTCCTCGCAAGGTGTGTAACTTGAGTTTATCGCTGAAAAATACTTCCCTCTCCATACCAGAAATTGATTCGGTTTACGTATGTGGAAAGTAAACTTTGCCTGGCATTTGTAACACGAAGCGGCAAGTTCAATGAAGCCAAAGGTGTTTGCTTGTTACACTGCCCCGACCTCCCCCCTGTGTTTTTTTTTGTTCCTTTATTTCATTTTTTTTTTTGTGTTTGGTGTTGGTGATTGGCAGTCAGTTGAAGAGTGTGTTCGGGGGAGTTGGAGAGAGAAAACCGCTTGCCGTTTGCCAAGCAGCCAAATTGATGTGCAAATATTTCCATAAATTTATTTTCTATACCTCCAAGTTTTTGGGTGTCATGTTTGAAAACATACAAAAAATTTGCACAACTTATTGGTGCATCACGGCAAAAAAAAAGTAAGAAAGCTACAGTCTCGACTGTGAGATACCCGCTACCCATTTTGAATAAAAGCAATATGTTTTGCGGTATTATTCTTAAAATATACCAAACATTCTGCAAAAATACTAAAAATAAACCAAATGGTATATGTGGTATATCGATATAGTACCGCATTAAAAATGTACCATAGACGGCACAATATACAAGATTGTCAGCCAACGCAACTAAGACCCCTAGTAAGTAGGCGTTTTTGCCCATACAAAAGTATTTCTTTAATTACTTCCACAATTTTTTTCTGATCGCAACCAAATTTTCAGGGATCATAACTACTATAGTTATTACTGTATATATTGCAAAATATATTGCTTTTATTCAAAATTGGTGGCGGGTATCTCACAGTCGAGCTCACTCGACTGTCGCTTTCTTACTTGAATTTAAGATTTTGTAGATTGTTTTTTATTTACCAATTGTTATCTTTATTTACTACCTTTTTTATTTCTTGTATTGACTGAATTATTTGGCGCAAGCTAAAGTATTTATTACTTCTATTAAAATAAGGATTTTCCACATGGCCTCATGATCATTCACCGTTTAAGTGTACGAAAAAAAAAGTCGCAATTTGCTTATCTTGAGAAATTAATATATTCGTAAATTATTTAAATTGATATGTTTGTGGTCGACACGAAAAGTCTTCAATAAATTTATAACATTGTTTATAGATATTAATAGTATGATGCAATAAATTAAATCAATTATTATTATAATAGTTTTCTGAACCGAATCAACGCTGGCATTCCTATGCAGAGTTACTCGAAACTTTTTCAGTTTCCTTTGATTATTGCACACTGGTCGAGGAACTTGACATATAGTATGCCATCTGTTGTTGTGAAGCGACTGTGAATATGATCGCCATCAAAGCAAACCGATGTAAATTGCAGCTAAACCAACAGCAATTATATGAACTGAAAAGAAATGCTCGTTTGGATATGCAACTTAAACATAAAATACTAAGTTTTTTATTAAAGAAATAAATTAATGTACGCTGCCAGTGATGACTATAAATACAAAAAGAAAGAATAATATTTTAGGCAGAAATTAAAATAACGAAAGCTGCCTTTTAGGCAGCCTTTTAAATGCAAATTTATTTATTTCTTATCATAAATGAATGTATATCTCTACATTTTTGTATTCTTTTTATTGTTTAGTTTTATTGCATATATTTTGTTTTATTTTAGTCAACTGGGCTCCTACTGCGCTGTTACTCTTGCGATATCAAGTGAATCGTTTCGCTTATTCAACTTTAGACACAACGCAAACATTGTTGCTGTTGCCAGCATTGGTAGCGCGCTGGTTTTGGTATAACGTAGCTGCTGGTTCATATCACGCATGGAATTTATTTTATATATACATTTTTTTATAAATAATTTTCAATTTTTAAAACATGTTCTGAGCATTTTTCATACATGCCTTTTATTGGATTTAGCTGAAGTCAATATAAAAATATTTCACTGCTTACAAATTATAATAATTAACAGAGATGTTTTCTAATGTTTATATATATTTTAAAAATAGTTTTCTATAATAAAAAAATTTTAAAAAAGTAAAAAAACATATCACGCGTTTACCTCAGATGGGACTCGAACCCACAATCCTCGGCTTAGGAGGCCGATGCCTTATCCATTAGGCCACTGAGGCGATGAACGCTGTGCGGGCTAAAAGCAAACATGAAGCTAACATGCTCAACGTGCGGCAGCTTTTACACATTCGTATACGTATTTAGATTGATTGTTGTTGTTGGTGGAATTTATTTTGGCCGCAATAACAGATGTTTTAAGGCAAACAGATTATTTGCTTTTGTCTTAATTCAATAATTGTTTGCCTGCGAATGCGGGCCAAACAGCTGCGTAAACAACTTGGCATTCTCTTTGGCATGTTACGGCATTCTAAGGTTTTGGGGCAATGTTTGGTTGATTCGTCAAAGTGAATGGTTCAAATAATGCGGCTATATGCACATATACGAGTTGAATGTTTGCGTGCGCATATCTCATATGATAAATCAACGTCACTTAGCACTCATTGGAAATTCACTTAGTGAAAACTTTGCAGAAACCAAAATGTCAACGCCAACAATTTGAGGCCAAATCAGTCAAGCAAGAAAAGAAGCAGAAGAGGAGCAGCTAAGGAGCTGCAACGTAAACGAAGACATATCATTTATATCAATTTAAATAACGACCTTTCAATGTTTCGAAGAGCAAAGCACAAAAAATCCCTTAATCAAATGCTTAAAAAGCTCAACAAAGGCACCTTTTGTGCGATGAGGTGGTGAGGGTTGTCCTTTGAGTGACCAGAATGGCTGCCAAAGACCCCACATAAACACATACACACGCACACACACATGCACACAGAGAGCAGCACTCAATGGCTAGATGGATAGTCGGACGACGCATTGACAGTTGTAAGCCATAAACCACAGAAAATTGGGCATTATATTAGTTAAGATGCTGTCAAGCTGAAAGATATCCTAGTCACGGGACAGGGGAGAATGGTGTGAAATGTGAGTGTGTGTGTGTGTGTGTATGTGGTCTGTGCTATGGAGTTGGCGTTAACTCCAAAGTAAACCCAAAACACCGACCACAGTGCAGACATATCGCTTTCAAAGAGCGATACACTCGGGTGGCAAGCGTATCCATTTCCGTATCTGTTTTCTGTGGCCTAACACACCGTTTGACAGGCAACGAAAGGCGGAAACCAAATGCTGAAGCTGAAGCTGAAACTGAAACAGTAAAAGCAACTGAAATAGAAACAGAACCTGAAGCGAGAACCTCAACTCAAATCCAATCGCAAACTTAAATCCAAAGGCAACCAGCAGCTGTGGGTAGCTGAACCCGAATCCAAATCCGAAATAAACAGAAAATAGAGTGGCCAGCGGGCAACTAGATAAGCAAAGGCATTCATCTTACTGTAAAAGCCTGAGGGAAGTGCAGAGTGCCGAGAGAGTGGAGTGGAGTGGAAAGTGACCAAGAAGCCATCCCGAAGTAGCAAATAGGCAAAAATAAAAGGAAGTCCAAACAAAAGTTGTGCAGGCGTGCTTGAGCCTTAAAAGCTTTAAGATATTACATCTTGCCGCTCTCTAAATGAACGAGTATCTGCAACTTAACCGGTTATCAGCTGGCGTTTTGTTGCACTTGCAACAAATGCTGAAAGTATCTTTGCAGCGCTATCTTCTGCTTTGGCATTGCACAAATCATAGCCAAAAGCTTTTCTTTTGTCAGTTTGTGTTTATGTTAGTCGCTTTTGTTTTACACACACACACAGACACACAAACAGAAATCATCGCTTGTTACATTGTGTTGTGCCTTTTAGCCACTCTGCTTATCTTGGCCACACTTTTATTGGTCTCTCTCTCTCTCTCTCTCTCTCTTTCTGTCTTTATTTGGCATGCCACAAGCTATAATTCACAACGAGAAACCCCGCAAGATAAGCGGAAACAGTTTTGCGGTTGCATGTGAATTAGTTTGTCGCCATTTTTGAGTGTTTGGGGAGATGGTTAGTTGAAGTCGGTTAAAACAGCAGCAGCGTAACAACAAATTGCCGATACTAGCTTTAAATGTATTCAGACCGTGTTTTACTTTGATTGCGAAGAAAAAACAAACGAATTTCTGAGCATTTCTTTTTATTTGGCAATTTATTTCGGCCATTAAATCGTTTATGCGGCAACATCACTTAAATTTATATGCATGCAGTTGTGCTCAGTTGTATCCGTATCTGCACCCCTAAATGTATCTGTTGTCGTATCTTTAAGCGCAGACAAGACAGCACCTATAGCAAATATGGTTTTACGGTATAATTTCCTAAGCAATTAAAATGCTGGCACACTCGTAACTCAAACGCTATGACCACGATGCTGAGTATCTGATGGATACTTATTCTACTGGTGTGTTAAGCAGCGGCAGTCTTGGGCTGCATTTAATGGGCTCTTTCTCACTCGAAGATTTCGTCAACATTTCCTGCACTTTATGACTTATTGGGCAATAAAGGAAATTTGCGCTCCACCAATTGCCTTAAAGCGTTCTCACTTAATTAATGAAACAATCCGTTGTCGTTGCGGCTTGAATTGTTATCAAAATATTAATTACTTGCCATTATTAACAGGCTCAGGTGCTGCATCGAAACTCGTGTGTAAATTGTGGAATATGGAGTGCGGCATGTGGAATGTGGTTGATGTTCCTTCAGATCCTTAGATCCTGCCAGACAAATGCGTTGCAATCATTCACAGCGAACAACAACAGACAATGTTTTTGTTCTCTCATTCATGTGTCAGCACTCGCCCGACTCAGACTCGAGTTGAATAACTCAATGAGTGGCTGCTGGGATCCACTTAAAAATGAAAGTAAATGACTGCAGCAGGGGATGTCGACGATGGCTTGTCATGGGCCTAAGGCATGTTAATTATTTAGAAAGCATGCAGATTTATTTACTAAATTCTTCAGATGCTTTGTTACCCAAGCTTCTTGTTTGCGCTTTTGTTTTTTGAGGTGTACTCTCCCGTTGTGTGCCATATACATATTTATTTTGAATGTATGCCACATCGGCTTAAAACTAGATTACTGCAGACTATAGCATATATATTTTTTCCTTTGCTAAGGTATTTCCACTTCTTTCGCTGTGTCTGTTTTTTCTATGCCATTAGTGGCACACGCTTTTATTTGCTTTCAAGTCCATGTCGGCCTGGAGCAATGCGTCATGCATTTACTTTGTTCGCTGACTCTGTTTTACAAAGTGTATTTTAATCTCTGCTTTGGCATATATTTGAGAACATTTTTGCTGCTACTCAAGTGCGTGAAATACTCCCGAATATGTGTTGACCAAGTTGCCCTCTTTGTTGCAATATATTACTTACTTATGTTGACTCTGCCACAATTCTCTGCTGTTTGTATCTGCCCCTTGCTATGTGTTTTTGTGTGTGTGTTAAGAGTGTGTGTGTTTGGTAGGCGTATCGAGTCACTTTCTTTGTAGCACTTGCCATACACTCCCAGATTTATGACATTTCTTCTGCAGTTTATTTGTCGCATAAAACAAGCACTTTATTTGTTAACATGGCTTTATTTCGTTGGCCCTTTCTTGCATTTGTTTCACCCATTTGTCGCATATTCGACTACAAATGAACAGTCGCCCAGTTATTTGTCGTTTACTGGCTCTATGATTTATTTCATAGTTAAGGAATATCTGTATTTCATAAATATTTAGTAAGCAGTAAAAAAGCTACAGTCGAGTGTGCTTGAATGTTAGATACCAGATATTTTAAATAAAATAGCTACCAGTGTGGTATTATTTCTAAAATAACCCACTTAGTATATAACAAAAATACTAAAATATATGATGGAATCTCTATATTCAGTATATTAATTTAGTGGTACATTCACAATATACCTATGAATGCAAAATATACCAGGCTGTCAGTCAAAACAACTAAGACCCGTAGTAAATTGGCATGTATGCCCATACAAAAGAGTTTCTTATATAACTTCAACAGTTTTTATCTGATCGCAACCTAATTTTCAGGAATCATTAATACTGAAATTATTATTATTATTATTATCAAAAATAAACTTTTTATTCGATTTTTTCGATTTGCAGGGTCTGAAGTTGGCGTGACAAAAATCTGAAACTAACTTTAATTGAGATAACTGTATTGTCTTGGCTGTTAACGTTGCTCAAGAATATATTTTCTACCTTTAGTTTTAAATAAAGCAAACGTATTGAATTTATTTTTATTTATATTTTATTTTTCCATCATCGTGTTCTTCAGTCTTCATATAAGAAATAACATTTTATTTTGTTTTGTATTTGTTTATGTTAATTTTGTTGTTGTTGATGTTGTTGTTGCTGCAATTTGCCGTTTCTATCAATTATGTTTTTATCATTTAATTAAATATTTTTGCATATTTTATATTATTTTCACTTACGCATGGCTGCTATTTTATACACACATTTTATTTTTGTTTTGCTTAATTCTTTGTTGTGTTTCAATTCGCTCACAAATAAAACAAATGCAATTTTTGGAATAACATTTGCTTAGTGCTTTGCTTTGCTTTGCTTTTGATTTAGCTTATTTATTTGTTTATTTGTTTTTTTTGTCGAGTTTTATAATTTATTTTCATGTTCATTTCCATATGTGTATTGTGTTTGTAGTAAAATGAAACAATTTTAATACAAATTGAAATTGCAGTTGGGTTTCTATTTGCTTTGCTGTCGACCCAATCGATTAAGTGTAAATTATTCTGCCAACAAATTTCGCAAGCTAAAGAACCGAAAATAACAACACATTAGAATTGCTCAATAAAATTGCTTTTTATATATATATTCTTTGCGATTTCTGTTTTCTTGCTCTTGCTCTTTGACTAAATGTAAATGTTTAATTTAAATGTTAATGTAATAATAAGTTATGTACAATAAGTGCGTAATCGTATGCTAGATTTGTGCTTGAGTAGAGTATTTTTCTTATTTTTTGTTTTTGTTAATAATAGTTAATATTAGTATTTACAAATCAATTGTGATATTTGCAATTAAATTTCGCTTACATTTACAATTTGTATATTGTCATCTTATTTTTGTGTTAAATATTTTTATGTGGTTTTATTCCAGAAATTATTGGGAATCAATTCGAAAAGAGACCAACAAATGGCATTGACTGAACGCTCTGCTCTAAGGTCGGAATTCTATATAGTATGGACTTATTTTGGTCCCCCTTTTTGTGTGTGGTATTTCAATCGATCAATTAACTACTAACAGTCAATGCCATGCTGGGAAGTGAAAGTCAATAAGAATAAATTATGTATAATTTCGTTTGTGTTGTTTTAACTAAGTTATTGTTGCACTCTTTTTACACTCTTTGCATTTGAAATTCAGTTTTTAATGCGCTTATCGACTAAATGCTATTTATTTATCATTAGAATGCTAAATGCCTTTAACTATGAGTTGGGGTTTCGTTTAAACTTGTTTCTTTGTAATTGCGAAGAGAGTGACAGAGAAAGAGAAAGAGAGAGAGAGAGATATTAAGAGAGAGAGAGATAGAGGTGTGAGAATTCTCAACTATTGCTTGCATTTTCTTTGCATTCATTTAGGTGTGAGTGTGTACTTAAGTTAAACTAAGTGCTAGGCTTAGTTAATCGAATCGTTTAATTACTCGTACTTTAATTATATCATATATATATATGTAAGTATACTATATTTTTATTCATATATACTATATAGTTGTATGCTGCTATACACGTAGACATATCCCTTGTTTCATTTGACGCTTGTTAAACTTTGTTGCGAGTTATCAAATATCAGAACTCAAATCGAATATCGAATATCGAATAATCGAAAAATGATAAAAGACACTAGGAAATCAAGGAGTTTCGAACATAACCTCAATTAAACACATAACCTAACCTCACTTAATGTGATGCTTTCTACTTTTGCTGCTGCTGCTTCTATTTCCCTGTTTTTGCTTTTGCTTTTGCTTTTCAAAAGTGGCCACTGGCCTTGGTCTGAGTCTGGCACTGCACATAGCTGCGATAATTATTGTTGGTCAGTCCAAGGCCCACCATTTCCATCTCCATCTCTTGCTTCTCCCGCTTCTGTGCCTGCTGCTGCTGCTGCTGTCCACCGCGTCCACGTCATACGTAGACCACATGCGGCTTGCCACCAGCACCGGCAGCGGCAGCCGCTGACACAGCGCTGCCCTGAAGCGCCGCCGCCTGCTTCAGCTTGGTCATGGTATGCGTGTCGGGATACTCGTAGTGATCGAAACGCTCGTACAGATGCTCGGGCTCATCGTCCGCATCCTTCACGGGCAGCTCCCATGGCTTGAGGGCTCTGTACTCGTTCGCTATCGACTGCGCCGCCAGATAACGCTCCAGCTCCAGTTTGTCCAGCTGCGGCAGCGTCGTCTGCTGATACTCATGCCCCATGCCGCCATGCGACTGCAACGGCATCGCCTGATGGTAATGATGATGCGCCTGCAGCGTTTGCGCATGATGCGGATAGTTCAGTGCCATGCCCATGCCACCACCGCCAAGGCCACCGCCGCCATTGGAGCCACCAAGTGTCATGCTCATGCCGGCACCGCCGCCACCGCCGAGGGGCTGATGATGCGCCTGCAGGATGCGGTCATGCACATTGATGATGCTCTTGCTGGTGCGCATGGGACCGCGTTCGTGCAACAGCTTGCGGCGTCGCTTCACGAAGCGCAGATAGTAGAGCACACTGATGCCAATCATCAGCACCAGCAGACACGTGATGACCGCACAGACCACGGTCACAATGTGCGCCGGACACGTGATTTCGCCCTCAGTCATGGTCAGCAGCTGGCGACGCGTTCGCACCGCATCTCGCCAAATGTCGCAGCCAATCTGCTGCTTATCCATGCGCAGATACCCGGCACTGCTGCTGCTCGAACTCACGCTGGCCGCTGCTTCTAGGCGCTGCTCATAGGTGCTTGGCTCGGTGGTTTGCAGCGCATTCGCAATGTGCTGCTCGGCAATGTAGGCGGCCAAAGCAGCCACACCATCATCAGCCTTGGCTGTGGCTGTGTCGTCCTCGTCCCGCAACGCAGCCGCATCGTTTGCCAACGCAGCCACAGCTCCGCCTGCAGCGTGTTCCAGCGGTGGCTCGGATCCCTCAAAGTTGCCGGTGACCAGACGCCAAAGCCAGAGCAGCGAGCAGTTGCATTGCAGCGGATTGTCGCCGAGGTAGAGCTTCTGCAGCTGATCGACTGGGAACTGGGCGGAGTAGAGTGTCTGCAGGCTATTGCTCTGCATGTAGACTTCGAGTATATTGGGATTGCCCTGGAAGAGACGCATCGGTATGTCGCTGAGCTGAGGATTGTAGTTCAGGTGCAGCGTCTGCAGGTGCGTGTTGTCCACAAAGGCTCTGCAAAGAGGTAAGAAAAAGATGTAATGGTTAGTCAAGTGAATAAATAATGATAGAAAGAAGAGAGTAGAAATTGTAGTCTATGATCCCAGAAAATTTGGATGGGATTATATTGAATTCTAAAAAAAGTTTTTGAAGAACGAATTTCTTATTGCAAAAACTAATTGTAGCTATCGTCTTTTTATTACTTTGTATGATAGTCTAGTATATTTTGTATAGTATCGGAATACCAATTATAGATTTAGATAGATGTATGACTAAAAATAAATGTTTTTTGATTAATTTTCTCATTCAAAATATATTTTATCTGGTATCAACATTTCAATATTAGTTTTTCCAAATGATTATAGAAATTGAATAGCCTCGTTTTCAGCTTTAGAGCTGCGACCTTTCGCTATGTTTAATAATTCTGATTATTTTCGAAATAAGTTGGCGGCATTTATACGGCGTGTAAGCTGTCAGGCACATGCACACAGATTCAGAATAAAGAGAGCGCGATATATAGAGAGAGAAAGGGAGGAAGAAAGGGAGTGAGTGAGACAGAGATATAGTGAACAGCAGCAATGGCAAACTAGTGAATATTCGACTCAATTCTCGTCGCTTGTTCATTTTAATTATGCAGAATGCGATGCATCAACGTTAAACTTAAATGCCAGGCAATGAAATACATGAATAAACATACAAATTCACACACACACACATATAAGAGAGAGAGAAAGAGGAAGTGGGACAAAGAATGCGAGAGGAACTCGCTTTATCCACATGACGTCGACTAAAGCGACATGGATTTATTTATGCAGCATCTATTCCAACTTAATAATAAAAAGAGAATGGCAGAAAGGAGAGGGAGAGGGAAACTCTACACACTCGCAAGCTGCATGCTGCAAGCTGCATGTTGCACGCTGCACGTTGCATGCTCCATGAAGCGTGGCCGTAAATCCCTGCCAAGTTAAGTCAACGTCGCAACGTCGCAACGTCGCAAAGTCGCTGACTGGAGCAGTTGCAGAAGTAGCAGCTGCAGGCACTGCATTACCTCTAACAGCTACCCGTTTCGCCTTCCCCTTCCGCTTTCCTCTTTCCTTCGCAACACCGACAACTCCCCAGTCAGTCGCACAGTCTGAGCATAAAGTAAGTGCAACGTGGCGTATGAGCAACTTACCAAGAACTGGCGACAACTCGGTGGCTGCTCCGCTGACACACAGCGAATTTGTCGCTTTTAACTGATGCTTTTTTTTCTTTCCTTTCCTATAACTCTGTTCCCCTTTCTTTTCCCCATGTTGCTGCTGATTTGATTTGATTCAAGCTCTTAAGTTGCATTTCGTGTTAAATGAACGCATTTATTTGAGTTGCATTTGCAGTCGCTGTTGAACTTTTCTTTGCATCCCTTTGCCCCAATATCGCTGCTTGCCACACGCTCATTGATTTGATAAGTGACACAGTTTTGTTGGCGCCTCTTAAACGCATTTGTTTGCGGCATTTTGCTACGACTGATTGCAACTACGGGAGCTAAGAAATGAGCATGTGATGCATGTTGTACTTGCCACATGTAGCAGCAACGTTTGTGGCACTGCTAAATGAGCAACGCTAGCGACATGTGGCAAATGACTTTTCGCAATAGCAGACATAAATATGGTATTTTATAAAATAAAATGTTATACTTAAAAAATAAGTTACACATAGAGTAACTTTGTAATAAAAATGTACAACATTAACTTACTAAATCGGAATTCAAATTATTTACATTCCAAGTATCTTCAATTCCATTTTATAAAATATTAATTTGACTTGGTATATTTTTTGTTTTAAACCATTTTAGATATAGAAAAATACACTAAATAGAAACATTTTATTTGAGTAGAAAGGTAATTCTCAACAATGAGGAAATGATTTAACTTACTTTAGCTAAGAAAATTTAAGAAGATACATAGCTATAGATTGGGATATATGTATATATATAAATAGATATATAGATATAGATATATATTGGAAAAGTAATTTAACACAATTTATTTGTAATATAATTGTAGATAAAGAATAACAATTAATAGAAACTAAGTTCATTTGCCAATTGGATATATGCTCGGCAAACTTTACCTCTAGGAAGTTTAAGTTTAAAGAAGTACAACAATTACTAAGAATAGTTTAAATATTAATCAAAAGTACGTGAAATAGATTTATTCTGAAATCAAATTGTGGTCGTTTTTGAATTCACATCTAAAGTCCTATTTTATTATGCTTTAAACCGAAGACATGTATTCAAATTTGGTATTCGAACATTTTCCCCAACCATTTGAAACTTTCTAGACAAAACAAATGAAGCACTCTCATGTTGAACGTTCAATTTCATGGCAAGTTAAACATCAAAAAAAAAAAAGCTTCAATTGCAGGCGGCTAAAAAATTTCGCCATTATCTGCACAGTGGGAACCAGAATAAAACTTTGCCATCGAAGAAGAAAAAAGAACTCAATTTCTCTACAACAATTTAGCAAACCAGAAGCCGGAGAGCGGGAGTAGAAAACAAATTCAATTATTTGTGCAAATATTATGCAAATAGTGCTAAGATCCAAACACTTGGCCGCAAAAAAAGAAAACGTGACATTGGCTGGGATTTGTGTTCATTGGGGATTGTGTTTCCCTGTTGGCGATGCCACAGGTCGCTGGCTGCTGTTGGAAGTTGGATGTTGTCTGTTGGCTGTTGGCTGCTGTTGAATGCTCTTTAATGCAACTTTGGCGACGCCCAAACGTAGAAGACACGCAGTGCAAAAAGGTGGTTGTCAGTCAGGCAAAACATAGCTCGATTGCGAGCTAGTGGTGAAAGGGGGCGTGTAGCTGGAGGAGGAAGGGAGGAAAGGGGTGGTAGACGGCTTTTCGACTGCCAACAACAGCGCCAGCCTTTTTGCTGTCCTGCAAGTAGAATCAAACTTCATTTTGTGTAACGTGTTTGCGTTCCTTTTTATTTTGTTCGCATATCCTTCGCAATTTTGAAACGAAGGTTATTTTAGTTGAAGTGCTTTTTAGTTATTTATTTATTTGTGAGATTCTGCCTCCACAAGTTGTGACTGTCCCAACAAAATATGCATTCATTTAAATGTCAATTAAAATTATTAATATTTTATGATTTAATTTAAATTTCCCTTTGTTTTGATTGGGAAGTAAGAAGAACTTTCTAGGGTATCCTGATAGTTGACTCCATTTTGTATTTAAGCATTTACTTTGTGTACTTTTTTTTGGCTGCTGCTCCGTTGTTTTGCCTGCTTTTGCCAGCGTCAAACGTGCGGAAACGGAAATGGTTGCCATGTGTGTGTGTGTGTATGTGTGAAGGCGAAAATGTTTGTGTTCTCTTCTTCATATATTTTTTAGCCGACTCATATGCAAATTGTTCACTCTGTGCCTGTTTGTGTGTGTGGCGTCTGAATTGGAATTGCTGGAAATCGGATTGAAATGTTTGCTGCCCATGTTGCTGTTCGTCGGGTTCAGAGTCACGTTTCCCGATGGTGATGCCGCCGCTCTTTAGTTCCGAGTTCAGCCAGAGTTCAGTTGCACGACCTACAGCTAAAGGATACAACTGGATGGCCAGTTGTCAATCTGTCAGTCAGTCTGTCAAACAGTTTGTCAGTCAGTCAGTCAATCATTTGATATGTTTTGCAGTAGTTTTTGAATCCTGAATCCTGGCAATCGACTGTCGTCGTCTGTCTGCACTTTGCTCTATGCTCTGTGCGCTGGGTCTCGTTGTCTATGTATTGAAGTAAATCCGCTCACTATTCAGTTGATTGACGTTTTTACTACAATAAATAGAAATAGCGGTGGGTGGAGTACATTTGGGGTGAACTGAAGAGATATGACAGTTGATAGCCTCGAGGGGAAATTGCCAGCTGAATTGAGCATCGATTTGGTTTGCTTTTGATTTATTGAGTTGTGCGGCGCTGACAGTCCGATGCTCTGATTGTAAAGCCACATTAAAGCGTGCTTTAAATTTAATACGAAATTAACTAAAACACCCCGCAATTCGAAGCAATCATTAACTAATTGCCATAACTCACGCACACACAAACACACTCGCATTGAATCGCAAATTGTTGTTCTAAGCCAGCGACAAATTATCATGTGATATGCCCAGAGCATTTGTTAATGGCATTTTAAATGTTTTTGAATTACGTATACGCCCCGCGGAACCTTTAATTTGACGTTTCGACGTTGCGTTAACGGAAACTCACAGAGTTTAAGAGATACGCATTTTGATGCCTTGCATAAGACACCTTCCATGAATATTTCAACAAAAGCAACTGCACTATTAGCTTAATTATTAAATTTAAGTTGCATTTAGTGGATTGCGTGGGTTAAAACTCTGGCTATTAACCGGGCCTGCATAATTTAAAATTGTCTTGAAATTGAAGTGCATGGCGATGGCAATTATCAACTCTTACCAGCTCATGCATATGCATAAATAGGCAGGCTTAGACGAAGACTCTGCTCATATATCTAGCATAAGCATAAACATACGCATAATAGCTACTCTCGAGGTTGCCTTGAAATATTTCCAAGCTTATAATTTATGGAAAAATTGCCAACGCGCTGAAGTGTGAGAGGGGATTGTGCAAGGGAAGACCTCTTAGGCAGTTAGGCAGGCAGCAGCATGTTTATGTTTTCCTGTTTCCGTAATTTCTTCCTGCTTTCATTTTGCAGCTGCAGATGTTGTGTTGCCGCCGCTGCTTCCACTTCTTCGCTTTTCTGTTGCTCTTGCTTTTTTCTTAGCACTCGCAAAATATGTATGTATATAAACATGAAATTATGCATTGCGTACTTTTGTGAGCTACAACAGCCACAGCAAAAGCAGAAGCAGGAGCAGAAGCATAAGCACCAGGAGCAGCTGCCTTGACGCTCCCATTGTTATGTGGGCCAAGAGCAGGATTTGAGTGATGGAGTGAGTCAGCAAGGGGCGAGTTGCATGAAGCTTTCTTTTGTTTGTTTATTTGCTGTCATTTATTAACATTTTGTCGCTGTTGCACCCCATTTTGCAGCAGAGCTGCTTAGAGCTGTGTGCGTGACGTGATTTCTCTCGTGTCACGAGAAGCACTAAAATTACACCTGTTTGTAGTAAAAACAGTTTGAATTTTATACTATACTATACTATGCTACAGTGTACTATAGTTTACTTTATAATAATAGTATATAAACATAAAAGTATAAGAAATCATATAAATTCGCATAACTTCATAGTGTTTAATTCTTAGTTTAATTTTGTGTTTGTAAATATGCAATTTTGATGTAATCCTTTCTGAAGTATTTATTTATATTTTTCTGTGAAACTTACATAATTTGTAATGCAATTAATGTTTATTATATAAATTCAATATTACATATTATTGCACAAATTGAGTGCAAATTTGTACATAGTTTTCAACGCATATCATTGTTGCAAAATATATGTCATATTTTTTCATTTATAGGATGTTGGTATTAAAAGGGATAGAATGTAAGACTCTTTCGCCATTTTGACCCTCTTAACTTGCGACTCAACTTTAATGTAAATATTTGCTTCATGCAGATAACTTTTTAATGCACAATGCACAATCGAATCAACTCAACCTCTGTAAGTTGAAGTGTAACAACTTATATCTTATCGTACTTAAGACTTACCAATTAGCTTGTCTTTTTATTTATATATGTAATTGATTGACCTATCAAAATGGGTAATAGTGTATCGACAATTCTTATCTGTGGTTTACGGTGTTTTTGATTAATTTTTTGAATAAATAGTTCAAAAGTTGCAGTTGTCGGTGTCAGTTACACTTCTCTACTCGCTGCAGTCGAACATGAAGACACTTATATTATTTGTTGCCCTCTTTGGGTACACTCAGGCACTTTCCTACTCCGATGTACTGGAGGAGGAATGGAATCGTTTTCAACTCGATTACACAAAGTTCTATGAGACTGAAGATGAAGCATTGCTGCGCAGACTGATTTTCGAAGACAATAAACGGAGGATCGACCAGCACAACAGAAGATTTATGGCCGGAAAGGAGAGCTACGAAATGGGCGTCAATCAGTTCACGGACTTATTGCCAAAAGAGTTCCAAAGCCAAATGCTAAGTTCACTCAACATTACGGAGGCAGAAGGTCTCATCGACTTTAGATACTCGGCTCCGAGAGACTCGGCTCCGCCGAGCAGCATTGATTGGCGCACCAAGGGCGCAGTAACGTCAGTGAAGAATCAGGGAGATTGTGGATCATGCTGGGCATTCGCGACAACGGGGACGCTGGAGGGTCAGACCTTTGTGAAGACAGGTCGGTTAGTCTCGCTTTCTGAACAGAATCTGATGGACTGCTCGAATCGTCCCCCATACAACAATAACGGCTGCGGCGGTGGCTTGACATGGAGAGCTCTGAAGTATATTGAGGACAATGGTGGCATCAATACGGAGTCGTCATATCCCTACCAGGGCACTATGCAGCAATGTCGATACGACAGACGGTACATTGGAGCCACTGTTAAAGATCGTTCCCTGGTAGATGGCAAGAGTGAAGCAAATCTGGCAGCTGTAACGGCATTCCATGGTCCCATTTCAGTAGCTGTTGACGGCGAAGGCATGCAATTTTATACTACCGGAGTTTATAATAATCCCAACTGTTCAAAAACAATATCGAATCATGAGATGGTTGTTGTTGGCTATGGCAACGATAAAAGCGGTGGCGATTACTGGCTGGTTAAGAATTCCTGGGGCACAACTTGGGGCGAAAGCGGTTACATTCGTATGGCTCGTAATCGAAACAATCAATGTGGGATTGCAAACTTTGCTGTCTTTCCGTTGGTGTGAATTTAATCAGCTTTTTAAACCTGCTATCTATAAGGTGTATTATAACTTTGTTTGTATGAAAACTTTAAGTAAAGAGTGTCATCCAGCTTTCAGCTATTTGTATGTTTTAAATTGAGACTCTCAAATAAATTGTTATTAAAACCCTTTAGGGAGCCGAAAACATCTAGGATCTGTGAACGTGTTAATATCTTTAATATTTTTATTATTAATAAAACATTTCAATTAATTATCTAGTTAATCATACAGCTAAAACTTTATTTTATTAATATCCATTATTTTGATTCAAGTCTAAACAATTTTTATACCCGCTACCCATAGGGTAGAAGGGTATTATAACTTTGTGCCGGCAGGAAATGTATGTAACAGGTAGAAGGAGGCATCTCCGACCCTATAAAGTATATATATTCTTGATCAGCGTCAACAGCCGAGACGATATAGCCATGTCCGTCTGTGTGTCTGTGCTAAAGTGAAAGAGCTATAATTTTTTTTTAGACAGCATTTGTTATGTTTGCACGCAGATCAAGTTTGTTTCAAATTTTTGCCACGCCCACTTCCGCCCCCGCAAATCAAAAAAATCAAATAACAAGCATAATTTTAAAGCTAGAGTTGCGAATTTTGGTGTACACAATAATTGCTAAAATAGTTATGACTCCTGAAAATTTGGTTACGATCAGATAAAAATTGTGGAAGTTATTAAAGAAATACTTTTGTATGGGCAAAAGCGCCTACTTACTAGGGTCTGAGTTGCTTTGACCGACAATCTGGTATGGTGGAATGGTGTACTATATCGATATACCAAATATACCATTTGATATATTTTTAGAATTTTTGCAGTATATTCGGTATATTTTGAAAATGATACCGCAATATTTTGCCTTTATTAAAATGGGTAGCGGGTATCTCACAGTCGAGCACACTCGACTGTAGCTTTCTTACTTGTTTGTTTTATTTTTTATAAAGGATACATTTTTAAATTAGCGCATATAAGTATTACACTGTTTGAAATGTTGCTCGTTATGAATTAAGCTTCTATAGAAAGTATTTACCTGCAGAACTTTTAGAACTCTTTTAAACTTTTCGCCCTTATCTTTCGTTTGTGACTTCGCTTTAATGTAACTTTTTTTCTGTAGAAAACCCTTGAATTTGTCTTCAACGTCCAAGTGAAATACCTAATCGTTAATAACTTATATATTTCTTATCATACTACTAATGATGGAATTGTTTTACCTGTTACCCATAGAAGATTTTTTCACTCTGTGCAATCATTAAATGTATGTAACAGACAGAAATGCGCTTCCGCCTCTTAAGGTTTATATATTCCTTATCAGTGTCAATAGTCGATTTAGTCATGTTCGTCTGTCCGTCGAGTTTGTTTTAGATTTCTGCACTCGCCCACTTCCGCCCAAGCAAATCAAATAGAAAGCGTCATTTCCAAGCGAGAATTGCGATGTTTGGTACATACAATAACATATTCATTATTTTATGACTACTGAGAATTTGGTTGCGATTAGATAAAACATGTTGGAAGTTGTTTAAGAAATAATTTTATAATGCAAAAAAAACGGATGCAGCCCGTAGTTCACAATTGTTTTTGTAAATAAAATGTGGGTTTTGTATTCTATAGTATAATTTGAATTTATTGGTGTTATATTGATGGCAGTATATATTAGTATTTTTTTCTGTAAATTCTGTATATTTTTCTGTAAATTTATTTGCATGCTTCAATATTTTTTCTGTATCTTTATTTAGTATATTTTAACGATTATACCGCATTTATATTGATTTGCTTTTATTGAAGTGGTATCACACAGTCGAGCATACTCGACATAAGTTGTTTTACTTGATTCTTTATTTACTCTTATTTTATTGACCTACAGCAATGGATCATAGTGTTCTGAGAATTCATATCTGCGGTTTATGCACTGTTTAATCAATTTTGTGAACAAATTCTTATAAATTGTTGAAAAGTTGCAATTGTCGGTGTCAGTTGCAATACTCTACTCGCTGCCATCGAACATGAAGAGACTAATATTATTTGTTGCCCTCGTTGGATACGCTCAAGCACTTTCCTACTCCGATGTACTGGAGGAGGAATGGAATCGTTTTCAACTCGATTACACAAAGTTCTATAAGACTAAAGATGAAGCATTGCTGCGCAGACTGATTTTCGAAGACAACAAACGGAGGATCGACAAGCACAACAGAAGATTTATGGATGGAAAGGAGAGCTATGAAATGGGCGTCAATCAGTTCACGGACTTATTGCCAAAAGAGTTCCAAAGCCAAATGCTAAGTTCACTCAACATTACGGAGGCAGAAGGTCTCATTGACTTTAGATACACTGCACCGAGGGACGTAGATCCTCCGAGCAGCATCGATTGGCGCGCCAAGGGAGCTGTAACTCCAGTGATGGATCAGGGAGAGAGATGTGAATCATGCTGGGCATTTGCGACAACGGGCACGCTGGAGGGTCAGACCTTTGTGAAGACAGGTCGATTGGTCCAACTTTCTGCACAGAACTTGGTGGACTGCTCAAGTGATGAACCATACAACAATAACTGTGGTGGAGGATTGGCAGCAAGAGCTCTAAGGTATATTATCGACAATGGTGGCATTAATACGGAGTCGTCATATCCCTACCAGGGCACTATGCAGCAATGTCGATACGATAGTCGCAACATTGGGGCAACTGTGAAAGGCCGTGCACAAGTTGAGTACAAGAGTGAAACGAATCTGGCAGCTGCAACGGCATTTTATGGCCCCGTATCGGTAGCTGTCGACGGCACAGGCTTGCAGCATTATCGCAGCGGAGTTTACAATAATCCCAACTGCACGAACGACTTGAATCATGCTATGGTTGTTGTTGGCTATGGGCACGATAGTTACGATGGTGATTACTGGTTGGTCAAGAATTCCTGGGGCACAAGTTTTGGTGAAAGCGGTTACATTCGTATGTCTCGTAACCGAAACAATCAATGTGAGATTGCAAGCTTTGCTGTCTTTCCGTTGGTGTGAATTTAATCTGGGTTTTTCAATAAAGAGTTTGATTCATCATTTGCAAATTTATTATCAGCAATTTGTTTGCTTTAAATGAGTAAATCACAAACAAATTGTTATTGAAACAAAGCTGCTTATGGCAGCTGATACTCATTGAAGGGCATTTTAAGTACTCGCTAAGCACTTGGATAAACACGGCAAATAATAATGAGTGCTTGTTATTAATACACGCATATTTATATTACGCGATTTGTTGTTACCATTAGATAAAAACAAAACCTGTCAGTTTGTGTGTGGCATAATAGAATGTTTGCACATTTGAAGCGGCTCTTGAACACTTCAACGAAATGCCAATAAAACTGAATATCAATTATAAAGTGTTCGCCATTTTATGTGCAAGCGCATTACAAGTAGTTCATATAGTAGACGAACACATTTAAACCACAATTCAAATAAACTTCCTTTGTATTATGCGATATATAGCATCTTTTTACTGATTTAATACATTAGAAAGTTACAAAAAAAAAATCAAGTGACCTTTATATGTACAAATTTAATTCCTTGTGTTATAATCAAATAATGAAGTTTAGAATGAATGAAAATAAATGAATTACTAAAAGTGTTTCATTTTTAAATATAGTTTAGATTCATTTGAAATATATTACATTATTCTATAACTTATATAATTTCTATATATGTAAACTTTTAGTAGTTTAGAAACTTAATTAATTTATAGGAAACTGAAATTTAAAGTTTTGTATTTGATGTCGATTTCATTTGTTTTTATTAACGAATAATTCATAGACCATTTAATTACTTAAAACATTTCTTTTAAACTCAAAGTATTATATATGAAATTTGTCTTTGATTTTAACACAGTAGAGAAATTGAATTTCTTATTTAATTTGCTGATTTATAGACAATTGTAATCAAATGAATTGAAACGAATGGCGACAAGTTTCATGACCAATAGATATCATGGGCTTAATCAGTTCCATCATTCGCCGAAATTGTTTTGTAATCCTTCTACCAGTCGTATTAAAACCCAATTCATTCGCAAAATCATTAGATTCCAGGCCATTACACTCGAAATATATCAACTGTCCCACTCATAATTCAAACCGAGTTACAAGTAGCCAAGCATAAGCTGTAACTTCCGAGATAAGCTGACATGGGATTCGGGATTGGGGATTGAGAATATGCAGACGACGAGGTAAATTACAACCCCAAAGCTGCCACAAAACAAATGTCACACATGCCCCAATCGCATTAGGCAAAGTGAGTGAGTGTGAAGTCAGTTTGGTGTTCATCTCGCACAAAGTGCATAAATTCTAAAACAATTAGTTTCAATTTGGAAATCCGCAAGGACAACACCTTTATGGTTACCCTTTTACAGAAGAGTGAGAGTGGAAGAGAGAGTCGGACTGTTAATGTAGCGAATGACTTTTTGCTATTAAGTCATACTCCGCTTGCTGGCAGAGCAGGGATGCTGCTTCCACAGCTTCCACTCGGTGTAAAAATGTTCACTTAATATTCCCTTTGATATGCTCAAGTAGAAATGGGGATGGGGATGGGGATCAACATGCTATCGGAGGGTTGTTTGCTTTTTGGGGGAGGACGTGCCACTGCCTAATGAATTTTGTGCGGCCACGTTGATTGTTTAGGTGTAAGGTTTTTATAATGAGGCAGGCAACGTAACGTAACGCAACGCAACGCAACCTCAGAGCAGCAACACATGTGTATATCACAGTTTGCGAAATGTATCTGCCATAAACTTTGCTATCAACGTGTCGCCATCGTCGCACGTTTCCTGCTCCCTGTTCTTTTGGGGGAGTTTCCATTAACGCATTTGCATAAATATTTACATACATGTGTCTCCTTGGAGCTCGTCGGTCTCCCGTCTGGGCCTTAATGCAACGCCTGGCATATCTCTTTAAAATGTTGCGCTATTTCCGTTCACTTTTCGTTTTTGTTTAAGCGCAATGTTTACCAATTTGTCTGGAACCCTTTGGCCAAAATGCACTGACTTATTTAAGCGACTGTCGCCAGCAGTCAAGACAAGTCTCCAGTTTGCGAAATACAATTTCCTGTGTGTGTTGAAACAATTTTTCAATCGCTCGCGGAAGGAAATGGCCATGAAGTTGCAGTGTCGAATGAGATAAGCGAATACAATAATATGTCCACGGGGAGTAACAGAAATGTATTTATTATTATTAAGTGCAAACTTGACAGTTAAGATGTCGTGTAATTCTATGCATAGAATTATTTCCATCGAGCTAATAGACTTTTGAACAGCCCCCAAAAAGTATGCAACAATTTGTTGAGCAGAGTTTTCCACCCTCGGACAGAAAGCTATTCAAATTTCTTTAAGCTGCCACAGAGAAGAACACATAAAGCAGCAGGAAAATTCAAATTCTGCTGGATTAGCATAACGATTTTTGTGACAGTGGCAAAAAGATTCTGCCGATACCAAACGGAGACAAACGCAAAATTTAGTTTGCAAATCAGGCGAGACAAGACAAGTACATGTATGTATGTGTGTGAGTCTCATTGTCTGTCTCTGACTGTCTGTGTGCGAGAGTGTCATGTAAATTCTAGAGTTAAGCAACAATTTGACAGACAGCGAACAATGAGGAGACAAAAGTTTGCAACACGAATGAAACAGAAATCAAACAAAACCAAACAAAAGCAAAACCAATTACAAATGGCAAAGAGAGAGAGAGAGAGTGAAGGGAGGGACGGTGGTAAGAATATCAAACGAATTTACAAAATTAAACGGATTTAATGACAGCTCTCTTCATCTGTGGATCGATTCATTTACATGATTCGGGCTGCCATCATGTAAGTCATGTTAATGCTGCTTCTCAAGCTAAAGGAGCATATGCCCAACATAACAGAAGAGGAGTGGAAAGGAGGGGAGGGATAACTGGTGGTTGATTGACAACCAAGACGAGACTATGGCGCAGACACAGAGAGAGGCTCGTTCAATGATGATTTGATATGAAAATTGCCTGGAATTATTGAATTAACATATGCTCGAATTGAGTGCAAGCATTTCCATTACCATTCGTCTGCTACAGAGTGGGGAATTTCAATGTCTGCGGCAGGAGGTGGAAGGGATGGCAATTTGGCTTTTCGAATGTGTGTGTGAGTGAGTGTGTGTGTTAGTGAGTGTGCGGTGGCATCTTATTACCAAAGCGTATTAGGCATGATTGATTGCATTGAGTAATAATGATTTGTAACTCGGCCATGTTCAAGTGTCTATCATCGACAGTGAGTGTTTCTCTCTGCTGTGTGTGAGTGTTTGTGTGTGTGTGTGTGTGTGTGTGTGTGTGTGGATGAGGTGGAGGTCACGTGCAAGTGTGTGAAAGTGACTTGCATATTTAGTTGACTACTTTTTGAGGCTGAAAGCTTCGTTTGTTCACATTCGCATGTGCATAAAGCGATTGCAAATGAAATTCAATGCCCTCAGTCTGATTCGCCAACTGAGGCAAATTATTAGCTTAAGTATTTTCTTATTTTAGATGCTTTTGGATAGCTATAAATATAGGGGACTAACAAAAACCAGAATCGTTTAGCAAATGTGAGATTTATTTGATCAATTTCTATTACGAAAATAAGACTAATTACGTTTTCCCAAATGGACAACATTCAGATTACTGTGAACTTGCGTTAATAATGGTCTTCTATCTTCAATATTTCGGGTTTTAATTTATAATTAAAATCAGAGGATATCAAAAAAATAAAAGTTTAAAATGTAGTTCTTATCTAAATTTTTTGAGTATTTAAGCTATTCTTTATATTAAATATAATTCACTTTTCTAACAAATTTATTCTTAGTGTTGGCTATTTAAATATTAAAAAAATTGTGTTATTTAAATATTATTATAATGCAAAATGTTTTTCAAGTGTTTGTATTAATTCTGAATTATTTATTTCTCTTTCTTCCCAGCTGCTGTTAGTATTATATATAATTTTGTGATCATACTCTGTATTTTCTTTACTTCACATAAATATTATACATTTTTAAAGTTAATTATGATTTATGTATGGGATGTTTGCGATGTTTATTCATCAATGTTACTAACTATCTAATTTGAAAGAATATAAAAAATATACTTTTACTATCAACCAATATTATTATATTACATTTTTGTAAAGCATTCAATTTCCCTCAAATTCATTTATTTTAAAGCCTTTTAAAGTACTGTCAGATAAATTTAGTTTTCGTGATCAACAACTAAGCAATACTCTCACTCATTGCAAACTGTTTGCTGCTGTCCATTTTGTTGATTCACTTTATGTGCGTGCTCTCTTTCCTTTAACTGTTTGCTGAGTCTGCAGCACTGACCCAGTTATCGTTAGCGAAAGACACGAACACATGCTGAAGTTCTTTGAGTATCTTCTATGACTTTGCCCAAGGGTTGGGATTTGTTGCTGATTTCAACTTTCAACTCTCACTTGCTACACTTTGTTTGGTTGTTGTGATGAAAGATGGGGGATGGGAGAACTTACCTCGAATCGATACGCTGCAAAAAGTCCAAACGGCTCAAGTGCAATTCGCGCAAATGAAACAAGTTTAAAAATGCCACCGCGGGCAAGTGTGCAAACCGATTGCCGCCCAAGTTCAAATAAGTGAGATTCGAAAGTTTCGAGAGCTGCTGCGTGGGCACCATCTGCAAAATACAGAAATAGAGAGAGAGAGAATGATAGTATAAGTAAGAGATAGAGAGAATAGCAGAAAATCATTTTATTTGGATCGTTTAAGCAAAGTGATAGCCAACTTTGGGGTTAGACGGGCTTATAAAATGTTAATGCAAACCACTCAACTTTAAAAGCGTTTTGCGGCTGCACTTGAAAGTAGTTGCCCCTCGTTTCCCCTTTTCCATATCCGTTTCTATCCCACTCACAGTTTTTATTTGTTTCGCCATTTCAATTGCAGCAACAGGCAAGAGTAGAAACGAGAAACGCTTCAGTTCTGTTCTCTGTTCTGTTATTCAACAATAAAATGTGAAACACTTGAAAAGCGCAGTTTTTGGCGGCAGCGGCGACGGCGGCGGCTGCAGCGGAAACGGAAACGTCATGTACGTCATGTACATCCGTGCGCCATTTTCAGATGTCTGACCAAATTGTCTGAGTCTCCCCTCCCCTCTGTCTTTATGTGTGTGTGTGTGTTGGCAATACAATCAATCTGGCAACAAATTTGTTACAGCCAAACGACAACAACAAACGTGAAAAGGTTTTGGCAAAGCGCAAAAGCTTTTGCCTGTTTGTTTTTTTTTTTCTTTGGCTGGCTTATAAAAAAAGCTGCAGCTGTAGTTGTAGCTGTGTTATTTGCCTCCTCCGTCTTGGGACTGCTCGCGTGTCGGAAGCTACGTGCCAAGCGTCCGGACATGAAAAGCGCCAGCGATAACGTAATGAACTGAGTTTGGTGGTGGGAAGGGGAAGGGGAAGGGGAAGGGACTGAGAGGGGGATGTGTTGCCAGGCTGCCAAACTCATAAGGCAAACAGAGAAAAAAAGAAGGCGAAAAATTAAAAGCATTACGCATACGCAATGTAGGCCAAGCGCTGCAATTGTTTAACCTAATGGCAATTTTCAGCTCGCATTTTAACCCCTCGCTTCTTGTTTGTGCTGCACTTAAACGGAGGGCTAATGGAGGGAGACGCGAACCGTTGACTAATTAAAAGGTCTGAACTTCAAAGAGCAAGAGGGAGGCTGATTCTTTGGCCAGTTCGTTTACAAGTTCAGCGCAGCAGAAAAATGTGGGAGGGAGGCGAGAAAAATTGTTCTGCGAGTGTGCAAAGTGAAAACGGAATAAGGAGAAAGGCACATAGAGTCAGCACAAGTGGGGCACAAAAGAAAGCGAAATTATATTGACTTTGATTTTTTCAAATTAATTTCCGTTTTTTTTTTGCGCCAAGGCCTTTGACTTAATGGTTTTCATGGTTGCGCCACTTACTGAACAACATTTTTATTGGATATTTTATTTGACTTTGCAATGAACTCAATTGAACTTTATTTTGATGATTACTTGTTTATATTTTAGAGAAATTTCTTATTCCGAAAATATGGCAAATATCTTCATTGCATGACCCTTGATATTCTTTTCTAATTTCGCAAAAAAATAAATATTTCTTTAGCTTGCTGCCGCACTCTTCATTGCTTTTTCCCAGCAGTTGTTCGCTTCACATGCGAATATACTCGCATTTACATATTCAATTTCACAGCTAATAACTTTTCGGACAATCAAAGTTTTTCCAGACTCTGCGTAAATATACGAAAAATAATATACAGCAATGCAATGCAATGCAATTCTGCTGCAATGCACGTAAGAGCCCTTGGTGTATGTAATCGTGTTTGTATATGGAAATGTTGCTGAAATTTTCCAGAAGCAAATAAATTGATTATAAATTCTGAAATTCCCTTTTCATATGTTGTGCTGCTATTTTTGCAATTATATGGCGGCAATGTTGAGTGCAATAATATTTATGCGTAAAATGCAAAATCATAATTCTCGGCTAAAAGCACAATAAATCGAAAACAACAATATACACAGAGTAGTAATACAATACACACACACATACACGACATAGACAATAAAATGCACGCACATGGTTGGGAATATTTTTGTTAAATAATGGAAAATGTAAAATTGTGGATAAGCAATTTGCATTGAAAATCAAATGTTTGCTTACATTCATGTGTTGCTCGAGCATTCAATAAAACATTCCCTATAGCAATGTGCCATTATATGAAGTAAAAACAAAAAAATATGTTAGGAGAGAATACTTATGGCATTCAATGTAGCCATTATTCTCGAAAATGAGTTTATTACGTATGCCTGTCAAAAAAAAACTTAAATTGGGCACAACAAGTTGCTCTACTGTGTTAGAACTTTTATTAAAAAGTGATTTTTTAAATACTCTGATTTAAATGTGCTTAGCACTGTGTTTGTGAATAATTTTGTATGCCCCTAAATGTATGCTACAATAAGTTATATACTAATTATTTGGATGCAACACATTTAATCAGCTTATGAAATGAAAGTTTTTATTTGTTTATTACGTCTAAGTGAAGAACTGGATTAAGTTGCCCCTATGGAAACTAAAAGTTTGTTTCATTATAATTTAAGCGAAACTTAAGGAATACAACTTTCTTGAATTTCTTTAGATTTAAAGTATTTCGTTTGAGTAAATTAGAATTCTTCTACCTAAATGGCATCTTAAACATGCTATAAACATTAAAGATTTTATGGAAAATGTTTCTATCATACGACAAATTTATTAAGTGTACACCATTAACGTTTTACGGAATATTTATGTATCCTAATTGTAAATAAACGTATTAAAATAGAACATTTTCAAATTAAAAGGAGTTGCATTTAAGCAGCTTACGAAATTATTTAGTTATTACGCACAAGTGTATCTAAAAGCAGGTTTTATTCAAATTTAAAAAATTAAGTAATATATATTTTTTTTATGCTGAAATTGTTTTTGATTTTACATATTTATTTCCTCATATATGGGGCATTTTAAATAATATAATTTTTAATGGAAATGTTTATTTCCTTCGAAAAACTAAAAGCAACTGCAGTGTGTACACCATTTATTTTCAATTATAATGTTGTTTTGAATCCCCATTTAGTGTTATTATAAAATGGAATATATAAGTAAGCTTGTTAAATATAAAATTTTTTCATCAGAAATAACTAATAATAATAAAAAAAAATATCTTATTTAATGTCACTTAAATCGACCTTTGATTTGCGAACCTTCTTAAATGGGAGCCTAAAGATAAAAGCTTATTATTGGCATAACCTAATCGTAAGTCATTAAAAGGCGGAGTACTCAAAAGTGAATCTCTGTGATTGTAGTTGTAGTAGAGTCTGGATATATGTAGAGTTGAATGCATTTTTATGCACCATGTAATCAGAGACTCGACCGTTTGATGCAGATGCAAATGATTGCAGTTGTTGTTCTTCTTGTTGATGTTATTGTTGTTGCGAGTCTAAGGTATTGAAATAAAAGAGCAGGCGAGCTGCATCATGGGCACGATCTGACGAATGCATTGTGTCTAGCTACCTGTCTGGCACTGCATGCAGAGCACATACACTCCAACACATATTTATGGTCGTTAAAAAGGGATAAAGGGCTGCTGAGCACTGAGCACCGAGCACCAAGCACTAAGCAGACGCCCGACATGGTCGAGACTAAGCAGATGTAGAGTCTGTGTGAAGATAGAAGCGCGTAGTCAACGGCAACCGGGCGGGAGAGAGAGAGCGAGAGGAATTTATGGCGCTTGGAATCAGTTCGAAACTACTTTGGCATTTTGCAGTTGAAATATATGGTCTGGTCTGCTGTGGCCGTGTGCTCCTTTGGCCATGTGCAGCAAACTATGCAATGGCATGCAACACAGTGTCCTGCTGCTGCAGGAGTATAAAAACAGGGCTTTTGAAGCTGTTTATCTCGAGCCGCATAGCGACTTTGTTTTAACCTTTGCAGCATGTTTTGGTATTTTCTAAGCTGCATTCCACCATCATCACAACGCCGCAGATTGAGAGTTTGTTTTAGCATGCGCCCAACATGCTGGTAGTTGTTTCGATGCATAACTTTCGTCTTTTGTCCAGAATATACCTGTTATTATGCTGAAGAGGAATCAGCTATTGGAAAGAATTTACACACGTTACAGGGGTTGCAATTTATTTTAAATATTGGCATCCAAAAGTATGTGAATGTTAAAAACAAGTAAGAAAGATACACTCGAGTGTGCACTAGAAATATTCGCTACTCTTTTCAAATATTAACAAAACAGTGCGGTGTTATTCTTAAAATATGCTAAAATGATATACCACAAAAATACTATTTGGTATATAGTACTACATTCAAAATATACCATACAATGCAAAATATACCAGATTGTTAGTCAAAGCAACTAAGATCAGTAGTAAGTAGGTTTTCCCATACGGTTCTCGCCCCAAAATTAAGCTTGTTATTATGTTTTTCGATTTGCGATTTGAAATAAACTTAATCTGCGTGCAAAAACAACAAGTGTCGAAATTAGATCTCTATCTCTTATAGTCTCTGAAATCCAGTGTTTCATTCGGACAGACGGACAGACCGACAGATGGACGGACTCTACCCTATGGTTAGTATTATAAAGTATTATAAATACGCCACGTCGTCTTGTTGTTCTGCTTTAAAGTTACATTGCAACAAATGCGAACTACTCAAGCATGACCAAGTTGAAGCAGCTTTAAAGCTGAGTGGCAAGGACACTAAGCTGCTCAACTTTAAGCGTGGCCATCGAAAAAATGGACAGAGAACCGAGGGAGGACTGGCAGCATTTAAGTAACGGAAAATGTCGACGAATTGCTGTGGGGCCTAAGCAAAGTGTACACGCAACAGAAAATCAGCACGGTACGAACATGTTTGCATGCATAAATACTAGAGGAGATGGCCAAAGGACCCAAGCACACTAAACTCAACTTGCAGACACACACCCACACACACACACACACACGTTGGCAACAACAACAAGTTATGGTTATTAATTTTGCGTATGCAAAAGGCAGTCCAGGAAGGACGAACTTAAGCTGCCGTCCAGGACACAGCACACAGAGCGCCGAGCACAGAACAGAGAACAAGGGCGAGTGCAATCCGCTTTGCAGAGTGTTGGTCACAGGATTTACAACGAAGAGTGTCTGATTTATGTACACACATATGTGTTACTATCTCTCTTTCTCTGTCTCTTCGGTATCTCTTGCCCTTTCTCTAGCGTTGACTGCCTAAAAGGCTGCCACAATATTTTAGCTGCTGGTCCCTTCAAGTGGCATCCGCCTGTTTCATGCTAAATAATTTCATCTAACAAGCACACGAGACATGTGGCCGCATCTTGTTTATGGCGCACAGCGCACACACACACACATACACACATAGACAGACACTCACCGTCAAATTGTTATCCGATAGATCCAAATGTTTCAGCGAGATGAGTCCCTCAAAAGCGCCCACATCCAGCTCGCTCATCACATTGCCCCGCACACTGAGGGCGAGCAGCTCCTTTAAGCCCTCGAAGCTATCGTTGCGCACAAACTCAACGAGATTGTCGGACATGTCCAGACTCTTGAGCGCATGTAAATGCCACAGATTGCTCGCCGGTATGTCGAGCAGGCGATTGTTGCGAAACACCAGCACCTCCAGCGATTGCATGCCCTTGAAGCAATTGTCCTCGAGGCTAACAATATTGTTGTTCGTCAAATCGAGTTCCACTAATGCCGCCAGATCGCCCAGCGCCGTCGGATGCACAGTCTCGATGCGATTGTAGCTGAGATCCAGTAACAGCAAATTCGTCAATCCCTTAAAGGCGTGCTTATGCAGCGCACTTACAAGATTTCTGCTCAAGTTTAGAGTACGCAATTCCGTTTGATACTCAAAGTTCTTGGAGCCGAGTGTTTCGATGATGTTCTGCGACAGATCGAGCACCTCCAACTTCATGTAGAAGGGCAGTGTAAACTCGAGATTACGTATACGATTCAGTGTCAGATTGATGTACTTTGTCTCCGGATTCAGTTGGATGGGCACATCCTCGAGTGCTGCGTCCACACACAGGGCGCGACTGTTGGCATCGCCGCCCAGACACTGGCACTTTGAGGGGCAGAAGGCGTTCGTGCTGCTCGGCGAGTGCAGCAAGAGTAGCAGCAGCAGCAGGAGAATGTGCAACAACAGCGGCGATGACGATGACGATGAAAATGCTGTGTGGCAGGATGCTGGAGGTTTGCTGTTGCTGTCGTGTTGCCACTTTGTGTGTGAGTTGTTTGTGCTGCTGTCGCTGTCAGTGTTGTTGTTATTGCTGTTGTTGTTGCTTATGTCGCAGTCGCTGTTGTTTTTGTTTTTGTTTCTGTTAGCTGCCATTTTGCTGTTCGTTTCGTCAGCCTTTTATTTTTGTTGGTTGGCTTGTTGTTGCCTGCGAGGTTTTTGCTGCTGCACTGATTGAGTTATTTGTCTTCAATTTATGTTGTATGTGATGCAATATCACCAATTATTGGACGTCATTGCTGACTGCGCGCTGCAAGTAGAAGACAAAGTAATATATTGAATAAATTTGCAGAGGATTGGGAGAATAGCGTAGTGCAGCTTAATTTTAGGCTTAATTAGTTAAATCAAACTAGGAAACCAAAAGTCAAATATGCATTTATTTGCAACTACAAATCCTACAAATAATTCATGATAAATTTAGCTAATTTTCTATTGTCAACTTTATGAAAATGCAATTTTTAAATAGCTTTTAATCTCTGGCACAGCCAATGACAGATCATAACTATAACCATTCTACTGCATTATGCAAAAGTTTTTCGGGGACATTAGGAGAAATTGCAGACACGCCTTGGAGTCGTCGTCGACGTCGTGGTTCTTTTTGCATCTAAGCCATAAAATGCAGCCGAGTTAGCTCAATAGCATTTTCATTTTCTACCAAGCTCACCGCGTCGTTGTCTGGAAAGTCAGCAACTTTCTATGCAAGTTGTCAGCACTTTTCATCGGCCAACGAGTTCTGACTTTTGCTACGCTTCCTTTTGGGTGCGGCGACTGCTCAGCGAGAGGGGAAGCGATGCAAGAGAGGGAAAGGTGTCTGCGAGTCGACTTTTATGAAATATTAGCGAGCAACTTATGCGCATAAATCTTGTGGCGAGCGAGTGTTAAATAAACTGGCAGCAGCCGCAAAACTTTTTTTATGAATTACGCACCAAAAAATTACAAATAAAAAAAGGAAAAGAAAAAACACAAAGACGATTCCCACGCCAAGGTGTTGCAGCAGAAGTCACAGGCTGATTTGCATATTAAATCTCTTAAATAGCGCGTTGTGATGGTTAAGTGTCTGGCGCATTTAAATATCCGCTAATTTGCACTTGCAAATTTAAATGCCTTCAGCGCACACAATTTTTCATTGCCTACTTTTTGGCTGCTGCGTTAAAATATGTCCAGTGGCGTTTCACATTTTGCATTGCCTACTTTTAGGGTCATCCACAAATAGCTTTCAGTAATAATGCATTTGCGCACTCAAGGCAGTAAGTTCATGGTATTCACCACACGGATCCATTAATAGCTCACTGCATGCATTCTATTTAAATTAAATATTTGCCCTTTGGCCAACACTCAATTAGGTAATTAACAAATTACAGGCAAATCTTCTGCCCTTTGCGAAATGGGGAAAATGTCTGTCTGACTGTTTCACTACCGATTTGCATATGTGGTAAGCACAAACAAATGAAAAGACCTTTTACAATTATCTTCTCTCTTACTCTCTCTCTCTCTCTTTCTCTACTTTTCCTGCACACAGCAGCAATTTGAACAATGCCCTTAACTAGCTGTAAAACAAATAATAAAAGCGAAGCGCAAACTTTTGAGGTTTCATACTGTCAACAAAAGTTGAATGCTCACTGGCACACACACAAATACAAACTAAGAACTATATACACACACACACATACATAGCTTGTAGGCCGCCATCGCAATTTGGTCGCCAGTTCTTGGATCATATTTTACGCTTCAATAAAATTGGTGGAAAACAAGCAGAGTCAACTAACCATCTCTGTCGCTCTATTTTCACCATCTCTTTCGCACTCGTTTTCTCTCTCTGTGTGGCAACGGCAAAAAAGCGAAAATTGTGAAAAATTCACTCCCATGTGAATTATTAAGTTTCACATGGCCATTGTTGTTGTTGCTTTTGTTCCTGTTGCTTTTGCAACTCTGTCTACGTATGAGTGCGGGTGTATGTATGTGTATGTGTGTGTGTAGGTGTGTGTATGTGGTTGTTTGTTTGTTTTGCAAAAAAAAATATAGCAAAAGGCAAACAAAGTTTTTAATAAACTTTCGCACGCCAGCCTCACTTGAGTGTGCTCCCTCCCCCTCTTTCTCTCTCTGTCGTTGCTCTTCATCAACTTTGCCTTCAGAATGTTTGCAGGTGCACCGCCTCTAAGTGGTGGGCGTGGCGCAGGGCACACAAATATGATTTCATTGTGGCAAATATTTTGATAGCACGCCGTCGCTTGCGGTTTCTCTAAAAGAGCTGTTGGAACGACAACAGGCACAGAGAATGAGAAGAGGGAGGGAAAGGAAAGGGTAGGGGTAAGCGGAGCACAAGGGCAGTTGGAAAGTACTTGGGGCCATCCGAATTGGAGCAGCCAGCGATGTCGTCGTCAAAGGCCAACAAGTTGTGAGGGAGCTGCCATTGTTGTTGTTGTTGCCCTTTTGTCGCCCACTTTTCACTCTGTGGCACTTTTAATGGGGCCAACGTCATCGAAGTTGGTCCATAATAGGCTTATGAAACGCTTAAATATTGTAAGGAGAAGCAACTGAACAAAATGAATGAGTGCTTTAATCGACTTAAGCCATAATTGAGTAGCAGTCTCTGATTTCCAACGCCAGGTGCAAAATGCAAACTTTAAATAAAAATAAAGACCGCATTTAATATTAAAGAACTGTCTGACATTTTAGTGCACATATTTAAAGAAGTTGTCGGTGAAGTTCACAATGTCATGGAGTTTATGACTTCTGGTCGATCCAATCATGTCTCGTCACACTCGAGTTTTTTTTGCTTTGCTTTTGCCTGCTTTTATAAGCTTCATTTAATTATATTGACAGTGTTTGCCTATTTTTTTTGGCAATTTATTTTTATGCCAGCCGCATGGCAACTCAAGTTAAATGCGTACCTGAAACTGTCTGTTCCCATGGGAAGTGCAAAAAAGGAAGTTACAAGGTATACATACATATATTGTAGGTTCCCAATAGGGAAACGAGACGCTCAAGTTAACTGTCATAAAAATGGAAAATAATAGCGAGCGCAGCATCAAATGCTGATAATAGTAGAAGCATGCCACCAGTTGCGAAAATCCAACAGCAGCAGCAGCTCTCCCTTCGTGCCACGCACAAAACTTTGCACATAAATTTAAAAGCAGGCATCGAGCAAAAAGAAAGAAGTATGGGAAAATGAGAGCGAGTGAGCGGAGACCGCATTGACTTTTAAGGCCACAAATGGTAAGCGAGGGTGAGGTCAGGGTTCATGGGGATTCAGGTTCACGTTCAGGTTCAGGATGGCAAAATGCGAGGAAGCGAAACAATCAAAGGTGAAAAACTTTGCCAACTATGCGAAAGCAAACAGGCAAAAAGTCAATATTAATATTCACTTAACAAGCGTCCAAAGGGAGCAGAGAGAGAAGGGAGCAGGAGGGGATGAGGTAATACTGACAATGGCCAGGCAAATGCCAAGCAAATTGAAAATGCGACGAAAAACGTGAGACGCGCCAACTTTTCCACCTCAACGTGCCCGAGTGCGTTTATTTTTATCAAGATTAGCATTTCACTCGCCCCCCCGCCACTCTCTCTTCTATAGTCTGGGGTCTGGTCTCTTTTCTTGGTTATTGGATAGGCAAACAGAAAAGGCAACAGCAACAACAAAAAAAAGCGACAGACAATGCTGCAGATTCCATGCCCGATTCGTCGTCGAGAGTGAAGAGACTTCTGTTTCGCCTTTGAAGTGCGGCACGCACAAATTTCTTCTATGCCTCCGCTCACACAGATTTGCAACACGTTGGTGAGAAGCGAGAAGAGACGACACCGTCAAAGATGAATTGTAGATGTCGTCGCAGAGGCAGTTCTTCACCTCCTTCCCTGGCATTAGTTGGACCACATAATTGAGTGTCTGCAAAAGTTTCAAGTGCTGTGCTGTGGCAATTTGGCAAAAGACATTGCCACAAAATGTTGCCGCACGCATAATTAATGCAATTGTTGGCCGAGTTCTGTTGCTGTTGCTGTTGCTGCTGCAGCTTTCTGGTCAATTGTTGAAGAGGACTTCAGTCGTGACAGCTCTAAATGCAAAATTGTGTTCTTTTTGCCCGAGTTGTGTGTTTCGAGTGTGGCACAACACAACAAGCAAAAGAGAACTACACAAAATGCGTTTAATAATTTGCCATTTTAATTCAAAATTCTAACAAACAAACGATATTTATAATTGCTCTAGATATGCATGTTGTTTAGTCCTTGTGGCATTTTCAGTTAAACACTTCGATAAACTCGAAAACTTTATTCGACCATAACCTGGTGCAATAAAAACCAGTAAAAAAAAAAAAAAAAAAAAAAAGAATAAAAGATACCATCACCATGAAACTGAGAGAAATGTGAAGCTAAATGACAAAAACTGCAAACTGCATATAAAGATAAAATATTTCATTTGCCAGGCAATCGTTTAGTTGTTCGCTCCCCTCCTTTCTCTCTCCCTGCTCGGTCATCCATCCATTGTGCACTTAATGCAATTGTCGCATTATTTCGGGCCCCGTCCACTTGGCTGGCGAAACTCTGCTTCTGCTCCGGCGATATATATTTTTAAATACCTAGTCCGCGTTCTTGTATCTATTTTATTGCGTTTTTTTGTGGGTTTTTATTTTGCCGCATGGCGTCTGTTCCACTGCTAGCTGCACGTTGCACGTTGCATGTTGCCTGCTGCCTAGTGGCTGGCTGCATGTCTGCAACTGCCACGTCTGCCACGGCGTCTGCAACTGCGAGACAGCTTTAGATATTGTGCTCCCCTCTTTTAAAATTGTTGTTGCTGCTGTTCGTGTTTTGGCTCGTGGCTGCTTATTAAGCCATTTGAAGAGGCGCTGCCGCATTTTGTGGCCTGCTCCCTGCTTCCCCGTTTTGCCACTACAACTTATACCCTGTAGTACATCATAAACTTCTGCTGTATATTACGAGAGATATATATGTAAAGCAATCAGCAGCAATTGCAGTTAAGGAATGATTTAAAAACTGGTAATCATAATAAAATATTTGACATGTATAGATACCAAAATAATAAATATATAATAAGGAATGAGCTGAGAACTGAGAAATAAGAACTATGAATTAAGAATTAATACCTAAAAATAAAGAAATAAGAAACGTAAAATTTGAACTAAGATATCAAAAAGAGTAAATAAGAAGATAGAAAATAAGAAATCACAAAGATATTTGCTTATTTAATTTTATAAATCTTTTAAAATTGTATGCTTCAAATGTCTCAATAATAAATATTTAAAAAAAAAACATAAAATTCACTTCTGATTTACCTTCCCAATTATTCCTACAGGGTATCTCGTGTCTCAAACTTATTCCTGCTTTGTCGCTGCAGATCAACCGCAGCGCAAATAAGAAGAAAACAATACAACGAAGTGCACATGGCAAATGAAAAAAGAAAAACGTTTGCAGACACTGGCACATATGTGCTTAGTTTTCTATTTTCCCAGGCAGCTTCAGAGGTCGTTTTCCAAGTCGTTTTGTTTGCGCTCATATATCTCAGCCAATAGTCTTAAAGTGACAGACAAGCATGAGTTATAAGCATTAAAAATATTTGGCAGCTAAGATTTATTATTTGAGAACTGTATACATGAGTATTTTAAACAAGTCTTGGTTTAGTCAAAAATTGTCAAAATTATTGTTGAAAGAAATTGTTTAAATTGTGGAATGTTCTCTTCAATTAAATTATTTATATTTCAACTACATTGCTAGCACTTGCTACTAAAATCTTTATTTCCTAGCTTGTCAAAGTAGTAAAAAAAATATTGCTGAAATAAATAATTGAAATTGCGAAAAATTCTCTTTAATTTTAAACGATCTATTTCATCTATAAATGTGTTTTTCTTTGTTCAGCTTTTGCTACTAAATCTTGTACCTTGTCACAGTAGCAAGAAATGTTTTGAAAATAAACTGTGAAAAGTTCTCTTAAATTTTAAATGAACTATTTCATTTATAAATACTTGTTTCTATGCTCAGCTTTAGCTAGTAAAATCTTTATTTTGTACCTTGTTACAATTCTCATACGCCACGTTGGACGCTTTTGACTTCTATCGATTTTTGCTGGCAGCTCAACTCAACAAAATAAAATGAGTCGAGTACAACGCACTTTGCGTTCTGGCTGCTGCCAACGAACATACAAAAAAAAAGAGAAGCAAGCAAAGACCAAACATAGAAGTCAAGCAGAAAAAAAAAGAAAAAGCTTTAGGCCACTGGCACAATAATTTGGCACGCAAACCTTTTTTTATTCGGACGCCACGGCAATACATTCACATGCAGGCAAGGGTTGTGCTTTTTGGGTGGTTCTTGTATGTGTATGTGTGTGTGTGGAATGGAGTGAGCACATAAAAAATGAAGTGAAATACATTTTTGGAGCCACTGGCGGCGCGCATTAAAAATTCGCAAAAGCTAAAGCCAAAGCCAACACAATGTTCCGCTGCCAGGGACTGGGACACAATGGCGCCATAGCCATTGCTTGTAATGGCTTGACTTTGGCTTAGGGATTGCCCATGGAGTGAAGGAATTGGAGTTGGAGTTGGGGCAGGTCACGCGGCATGGTCATAGTTTCTGTGTTTGCCATCTTTGCTGTGTGTGTGTGAATAAACATATAACAATTAGAGTGCTTTCTACAGTTTTTAGTTTTTAAGTCTCTGAACTGCATCCCTGGGTAATTTTTGTTCTTCCCCTTTTTTTTCACATGTGTGTGTGTGTGAGCTAGTTAAATATTTAGCTAGATTTTCGTTTTTAATTTATTTCGAAAGGGTTTTATCGCCCAAGCTGCGACTGCGACTGAGACTCGAGTCGCTGCTATGCAAATGAGCTCTGCGAAATGGGTCAAAGTTTAATGTGGGGGCGTGCTCCTGAATGGGCGGGGTGGAGAGGGTTGTAGCACTTATTTATGACCAACCCAACGAAATTCAGGGAATTGAAATTCTGACTGGCAAACGTGTCTGGCATGCATATAGTACTATATACATATATACTTTTCCCTATACTAAATCGTTGTGGTCTAATTTTCGTAATCTCAACATTTTGGCTTGCATAATACTTTGATGTCAGTTGCAACAGCATCTTTAAGAGCAACGACAGAAATTATGAATATCAAAGGGGGAAAAACAGTATTTGACACTTCTATTAACGTGATTTTGTAAGCACATAAATAAATTGAGCAAATGAACAGAACAACATCTAGAAATCCCAAGAATTTAACCTGCTCTCATAAATTTTCGACAGCAAATGCAACAAATGCTCATTAATATGCCAGACACACCCCAGTAGAGAAGGGGACGGAGAGGGGCTGGAATGCGTGGAACAAAAGAATGAAAAAGAAAAACACGAGGAAAACAAACGACTGGGCAAATGAATATAAAATTTATTAATTGGCAGCTAAATAAGTCGCTGGAATTTACACGTTAATAATTTTATTAGCAAGCTGCCAGCATGACAGGTGGGCGGTGGGGCAGAAGGAGAAGGGGGCGTGGCATGCGACAGCTGCTTACAACGAAAATAAGAACAAAGCAAAGACATTTTCAAATTTCACTTTATCACAAAATGTGGAAATAATGAAAAATGTGAAATGTGTTGCCAAAAGGGCGACAGCAGCTTTGGCTAATGTTCTCTGTAAGAGGCTGAAGAGAGGGGAGGGGGAAACGGGGAAGTGGAATGCGAGGAATGAGTTTTTGTTGTTGGAAAATTTAAATAAAATGTATAAAATGTACATAAAACATGCACAAAACTATTTTTAGACATTCGTCGCCCAGACAGATGTTGCCCCTGGAATCGATAAATTATAATCACTTCAGGGTAGGAGACAACGTATTTATCTTTTTGAGAGGGAATTCTAAAGGGGAGGGAGCAGGGAGGAGTATTGAAATTGAAGTGGCAAAATGATGCCGAAAATTAAAGCAATGCGCGTTTAATTTTTTCCCTTCCTCATTCGCCGTTTATTTCCAGCTGTTGAACACAATTTAAGTTAAGTGTTTTACTTTCAAGACACACACAATGACACGCCCCTTTTTTGGGGGCATGCCACCCCCCACAGCGCAGCGTTCCGCCCCCGCACATTGGCAGGCAACCAAAAGACAAACAGAGAAAGATTAAAGTGAAAGAGAAAGAGCAAAATTCATTGCCTTTTAATTGCAGTTGGCAGTTGATACGAACAATTTTCGACAGAATGTGAAATACTTACTCCTCTGCATATGTGTGTGTGTGTGTGTGTGTGTGTGTGTGTGTGTACTGCCCGACTTTTCCCCCATACATAAATTCAACTGTTAATTGAATGCAGGCACTTGAAAAATGGGCAGACTATTGGAGCTGACTGGGCCAATGGCAACCTGTTGAGTCCACTGAGTGATTTATGGAACTTTTATCCACAGACTTGACAATGCTGACTCTGCAGCTCCAAAGAAATTTGGGGAATTCTCTTGATGCGTGATGCGAGAAGGCAATCGAAGTATTTGCTTTATATGCGCATATGCGATAAATATTTAAGAAGTCAAGTTATAAAAGAAATAACTCACTTCACGATAGTAAGAGATGTGAAGGCTTCAGAAACAAATATGCTTTATAGTTGATAATTATAGGTTTAACCAACATCTTCGAAATCCTTATTTAATGAGGAACACATTTTAAGCTTTCTAGTATTTTTGGTGTATTTTATTTTACTTCATCTTCCGATTATGAGACAGAGTTCCACTAAAATAAACTTCAAATATATATCGCTACAATATACAATTACATTGTATACTATACATTTAAAAAACACTAATTTTTAGTTATTCAGTTCTTCATTATGCACACACATATATGTTTTGAATTCAAATACAACAATTTAACTGCTTAGTAAAAAAACAGCAAACTTTTCGTCGAATCTGTAAGCACACAAAATATGGATAAATGCCTGCTCAAAGTGCCCAAAGTCGAGCCCATTGAGTTGACTGTTAATAGACAGGGGAGGGAAATCAACTTGTTGTCCCTGGCAGCGCAGTTTCCCCAGCTGTTCCGAAAACGTAAATACCCAAGGACAAACGAATCAATAAATTACGAGTAGTCGCCCATCGTTGGCGACACAAAGCAGCAGGAGCAGCAGCAGCAGATGCCAAAGCCATCAAATAAATACCTTTTGTAAAAATAACTCTCACAAAATCAATGAAAATCAATGAAGTGCCTAAAAAGTGTCCCCTAACTGGCAGCATTTTATTTTATGTTCGGCTTTGAAATGGCCAAAAAAATGGCAGATGCCTGACAGAAAAAAAAGGCAGTCTATGTTTGGGTATGGCACCTAAAGGAGCCTCTCTGTAGCTTATAGAGAAGGACAGGGACTGGGAAGGGATCGTACTTTATCCATTTTGTTGCTGGTAATTGAATTATATTTACGCATAAAATTTATTTATTCATGATTTACACAGCATTCAGACCAATGTGAAGCCAAAGCACGTAAATGTAATTTAAATTCATTTAGTCGAGAGTCGCCAATCTGCCAGAGTTGTCAGCGTTGTCTGGCAACACACACAGACTTTATTTTTGGCCAGCAAATAAATATGAAAAATAACAAAAGTTTAGTAAATAATGGGCAAAGAATTAAGTTTGTCACCCTTTTAAATTGCACAGGATTAGCTGAAGAAAAGGCAAACTATGTTTAAGCTTAAAGCTGCCTTAATGCCTATGGCAAATTAGTTTTTTTCCATGCTGCACTTGTTGCTGCCTAGCGCTGTTGTTTGGCTAGTTAATGGACTTTAATAAAAATTGATGTGAAAGTACATCGTAAGAAGATTATGGTGTGCAGTAAGAGAATAATAAAAAGAGATTTCAATGCATTTTCCTTATACTGAACTTTTTGCACTGCCCAGCAAGACTTCTTTTTTCAGTTCTCTTATTTTTTGCGGAAATGGAAGAAGTTTTTTGCAAATGGTTTTTCACCTGGTCTTCGCATTGGTTCGTTGAGCGCATTTCCGTGTTGCATTAAATTCCTATCAGTTTTAAGGACAGGAAATTTGATGGCAAATGCTTTAAACTCCCAGCTACAAATTGAGTTTAAGTGTGATTTCCGCTTGGTAATTATGCCATGCAGCTTGTGGCTTTAAAAAAAGGACTAAAAGGGAATGCAACTTACCTTTTTCTACTTTTACTATATGCGTTGCTGGCTGCTCTAAATCTCTTGTTGGCAATTATAGCATAGCTCTGAAAAAAAGAATAAAGAGATAACTGGGTTAGCAATGCTAATTTAATTTTGAATCAGAGTAGAGAAATATTTTCATATCTAATTGGATTAGAATGTACTCGTATTTAATAAAAGTAGACCGCAAAATTGGATTCGATATGTTACTCATTCTATTTGAGCATACATAGTTAAATGAACTAACCAGAAATAAGTCTGTGCGCTGGCAACTTACTTGCTTACAAGTCAACTTGCTACGTACTTTCTGTTTGGGCTGTCAGCAAAGTTTTCATCGCTGTCAACTGTGGGAACAGCTCAACTAAGTAGCAGCGAGGCAACAAGCCAACAAGGCGGCAGCTTACAAGTTGCATGTGCAACGCGCTGCAACACGATGGCTGAAGTGAAGAAGTGGCAACGCAACACGCATATGCTGCCAGGGCTGCAGACTCAAGACAAGCGTGAACAATTAAATTGTTAATTAAAGTCAATTGTTGACTACAAAATACATAAATTTCTGACTCAAAAGAACAAGTTCTTTATAATGTTTACTGCAGCCCTCGTTGCGGCTTTTCATCAGTTCAATATGCGGCCTCCTCCAACTTTTCTTTTGCAAAAACTTTCTATAAAAACCAAATTTGCAATTTCAATTGAAATGCACTCTACACACACACACATACAGACTTTATACTGCTACTTGCCACGCACTAATCGGTAAATCAAATGTCAAGTTGCTGTCGGTAGTTTCGCCTAAGCAGAACATGACGCACGTTAACCTCAATGCAAGAAGCGAGAATCAAAAACCAAATCTAAGTAGTTGCCGCTTGAAGACATGGACTTAAGTTCGTTGGCAGTTTGGTTTCCGTTTTAATTTGTTTGCGTGCTTGATTGTTGGAGTTCGAGGTCAGATCGAGTGTACGCAATATAAATTACTCATACGCCGTGTTGTGCGATTAGAATCGCATGCCGTTTTAATTTCAGAGCTCTGCACATGCATCATTAAGGCAAGAGTGTATCAACGAGTATGCCACAAAATCACAGCTCAGCTCGGCTCAATGCAAACACACACACACACAACTCGAAGGGGCAACGTTGCGTATACTTGATCTTGTTACACACAGATAAATGTCAATTTATTTGCCACACTCCAAAACACTAAGCCGACGGCGGCCTTCACCAACAGCTCTAGTACTCCCTACATTCCCCTCCCCCACCCCTCCGTGCACCATTCCCTTCGCCTCTCCCTCTCTAGCTGTCTTTCCTCTTCACTCTGCGTCTGTGTGGGCGTCTGACGCATGACGAGATGTAATCGATAAGCACTGAGGCTTGACACAGCTTGACTGGTTGGCTGCCTGCCTGACTGACTAACTGACTTGACTGTCGACTGTCGACTGTCTCTTGGCAATTTCATTAAAATTGTTATTTCCCTTTCTACTTCCTTCGTTCGTTCGTCAGCCTGAAAATTATACAGAAATTTATGCGCTCTACAAGTTTTTAATGAGTATTATTCTAATTAATAATTGCCGCTTATTTTAATTGCCAGGCTAAAGCGTCAAATTCAAGTGTTTGCCAACTTTTAGGTCATGAGGGAACTAATGAAACGCATTAAGTGATTTGCATTCAATTTGAGCACGAATATGTTTCAATATAAAAATAAATAATAAATCGTGACATTAAATAAAATGTGTTTAAAGATGCCTTTAATATTTTACTCATCACACATTTAGCTGGGCAATAAAGCGCACATTGAAAAGCATTTGCAGAAGATTGTGTTTTGTTGTTACCAATTTATTTGCCACCTTTTTTAACCCTCTGTCTGGGCTTTGTCTGGGCAACAGCTCAGGTGCATTTTACACGCTTTTACTTATTTTATGGTTTAGAATTGCCCGAGTAAATCCAAATGCTACATCATTTTCAGCTGGCCACAAATAATAAAAAATACAACAAAAAAAGGCAATGAAAATTGAAAACGAAAGTTAAAATGCAAACACAAAAGCAGTCGATGTTGCGGGAGGGAGGCGAAACCGAAAGCGTTTGGTGAATATTATTTTTATGTGCGAAGCCGGGAAGGAGAAGAAATGCTTTCACTGCTTCAACGATGTCCTGCGGCTGGTGGTCACAGCTGGAACTTTGGTTCCGTTGGCAGAGTCGCCGCTGGCAGCCTTGAATGCCACATACAGAAAGGGAGCGAGTCAGTCAATAACGTCAATAGACGGCAAATAAAAATCGCTTTTATGGGTGTGGAGACATTGAACGTAGCATTTTTCGATTTGCGCTTTGTTTGTTGCCAATGCCAATGTCTGCGGTGGACAAAAGGGCTGAGCTGAGACTGGCTTGTGACTGAAACCGAAATGAAATGAAAGCTAAAACCAGCCACGCAGCAAAAATGCTGAGCTTGGGGGAAAGGAAAATGAGGAAAGGCTAGCCAACTATTAATATTGGAACTGTGATTGCTGCTAAATCCTTTCACGCTTTGTTTTTCTTTCAATTCCAAATGCCAGTCACAGCTCTCTGTAGCTCTCGACCGGAAACGGAAATCGGCTGCCCTAACGAGCTGCCCCCTAGTCAAAGTCAAACCTTTTGGTAAAAGCCGTGGCTACAAACCAAAGTCAAAGTCAGCAGACAGTTTTTGATTGTTTGACGTCTGGTTTTCGCATTTCTCTGTTTTCTCTATTTCGGTTCGAGCTTCTATTTGCTTTGTGCCTTCTTTTTCTTATTTCTTAAGCTTTTCAATTTTGCGGCATAGCCAATTATTTTAGACAAGTAATTGCCAGAAAAACGGCGCAGACAAATTGTTTGGGGAGCAAATCCCTCAGCCAGTTAAGAGAGCGACTTGGATAACTTTTTCGTCTCAACCATATCCCATCGGCTATTTCCAACTAATTTCAGAATCATAACTCGACTCCTCAAACCATCTTAGGTAATCTGAGACTCGTTGCTTCTGTGGCGCCACAGTCTTGCGTATTTGGTTACTCTTTTTGGTCTCTGTTCTCCAAGTGTTTGACACACGGAAGCCGCTTAAGCGCCCTCTGATATAAAACATGAGCGCGGTATTGGATTTCAGTTCTATATGGAAAAGCGAGAGACACGAGTGCTGACATGGTTGTAGTTCAACTTGCTCACAGCTTATTGTCATATAAGACACTTGAGAAACTCGCAAGCAAAAACGCGGGGGCGAAACTTTAGAACTTCTAGAGTGAAGAGCAGGCATAAGTGGAGACAGTTGCATGTGCGGCTCATTTACTGTGATTTGCTTAAATGAAGCGACTGCTAAGAGGCTTTCGAATTGCCCTTGTTGAAAGGGTGTTGACAAAGTTAAGAGCTAAATGTTAATAGCTTCAAAATTGCATAATTGTTGAGCTTTAACGAGGATTATGGCAAAAGCAGAAACATTTCAATTAGTTCATTTAATTCCTCGATAGAAAAAGCTGTGAAGCAGACAAGTTTTTATTTGTGCTTTTTAATGTTGCTGCTATGCAAGTTTCAATTAGGGATAAATATGATTAAAATGATTTCGCCTAGAGCATTTACAAAATGTATTTTGTTTGTATTCAAAAAAGTTGTTGATAAAATGTGTGCCGTTTTCATTTGCATTCTAGTTGCATTAATTTTCCAACAAAATAATTATTAAATTAAAATGTCCGACCATCAACATGAATAGAATGATGTGTATCAATGTTACTTGTTTACATTATTTCCTTTGATAATATAATTTAGTTTAGACATTTTTGTAGCACGCAAATTAATGAAATTCGAAATAGTTGATTCTACACACTGGGATCCATCGTTGTATTTGGCTTCATTTATTCAGATTACTCGCCTACAGTTTGTTTACTTGATTGCATCTGTGTTTTTAGTCTTTTGATTGGAAGTGAATAGCAACTGTCATTTAATTAGCTTATTTACTCAGTCTCATTAGTTGTTATTACCGTGCATTCTCCTATCAAATGTCCCAATTAGTGGCCTACACATTTCCCCCACTTCCAGAGAGACATTTATGAGTCTCTTCTAGCCGGCAATTGTAGACGAACTAATGAAACTATTTATAGCCGTGACAAAATAACAAAATGGTAAACAAAACAGGGAGAAAAACAAGTTAACAGTGCTTCGTTTTTATTGTTTTTGTTTGCTGTTGTTGGTTGCTTGCTGCAGTTTTAATTTGAAGATGCGTTCACGACGGACGCTGAGTTTTAACAGCTCATTAACATTCGCTACACGGCAGGAGACATGACAGCCACAAGGGGAGAGATGGGAGAGAAAGAGGGAGGAGGCAAGTTGCAGATGGACGACGACATTTTTGACGTGGCCCGGGCGCGCGCATCTTTCAGAAGCTGCTTAAAAGCCACTCCCAAATGTATATTTAAATATATGTCTCTCTGTTTGAGGGGGTAAAAGCCCAAAGTGTCTGGCCGTCTAAGTGTCCGACTGTCAGACTGTCAGTCAACGCGCCACTTGCGCTCAATCAGCGCGGCGACCACGTCAAAATGTTGTGGCAAGGCAAAGCGAGGTGCAGCAGTAGAGGAGGGAGAAGGGGAGGAGGCGACATGCTGGAGCCTTGTGGGCGAGTGGCTTATCACATAACTCAAATCGACAGTAGCAACATCAGCAGCATTGCAGCAGAACCTAATGAAGTGTCTCAAAGTAGCTGTTAATAAGGGCTTCGTTGTTTTTTTTACAGCCAACATTAAAGTTTTTATGCCTTTAAAGCGAGTCGGGAGAAAAATGAGAAAAACCTTAGAAGAGACAACGAGCAAATGCCAAAAGCTTGTTAGCGGGAAAAACGCTGCAGAAAAAGCCATTTACATTTTGGCTGCCAACTGTCGACTGCAGTGTAGAGATTGGGTGGAGAGTGCTGAGAGTGGAGAGTGGAGAGCAGCGCACATCAATCAGTCGCACTCGGCAGCATTAAAATGGTAATTTAAAACCACGCGAGAGCAAGAGAGACGGACTCCAATTGGAGCTTCAGTGGAAACTGCGAGGCGAACTCATCATGCCGACGTTTTAATGATTGGCCAGCGGCGTCTTTTTTAGCGAGAGAGCGAGCGATGCAAATGCAAAAAGCCAGCTACCATTTCTCAGTCCATAATCTGGGCAGCCTGCGGCCAAGTTCAGTTGAGGCAAATGCCGTAAATCAAGGTTGCAACACCTAAACTCAAAGGCAAGGTACAAAAGTGGACTGAGAGACTGAGATTGGGAATGGGAATGGGTTGGGCCACGTAAAGTGTTTTGAGAAATGTCACCCGTGGGGCGTTTTTGTCATTTCAAAAGTGTTCAATCAACTGTCAGCATCGTCAAGCAGCTCTTGCGTCCATACAGACGACGATTGAATATCTGGCAAAGTGGACAGTCAGCTCAAAGGCTAAAAGTAATTTGAAACTGCAGCAAATGCAAATGCGTGTGTAGGGGCAAGCAATTACTTAACATTAAATTGCGGCTTTAAATCAATAAAATGTGAGAGAAGACTTTTGGCATTGGAATTATACGAATTTAAGCTGTTAAATAAGACAGCTCTTACTTTCCGGCGACCTTCTAGCTGTAATGTCAAGGCACATGTCGCACAGTCAAATGAAAAGTTGTCTCCTTCAAGGAAGAAGCAGGCAACAGACATTGCTGCAACACCCACTAAACGACATCAGACAGCCAGAATGCATTTCCTGTATGCTTTACACTCACTTCCGTTTCTATTTGATGTCCTTCTCCTTCTGACTCTTCTGCTCCTTAGCTACGACGTAGGTGTGAAGTGAAATTTCTGGAGGCGCTTGGCGAAAATGTTCTTTGCCTCCCTTTTTATGCATGTCTGTGCTGCATGCCCCATGCCCCATGCCTCTCATGCCACTTGCCACTTGCCACTTGACTTGCGGCGTCTGGTTGACAGGCGACAGCGCTCAACACGACGTCTTTTCATATTTCTTTTGGGCGTTGACATGATTGCTTATAAATGCAATTTTGTATTTTGTATATGGTATCAACAACAACGTCATCATCATCTCGAGCGGCAACTTAATCATCGTGTTTGTCTAGCGACTGCGTTCGCTTTTAGTGTTTTTATTGCTTTTGATTATTGTTATTACAAACAGATTTGATTTCAATGTGAATGCACTTTTGAATGTCATACAGTCTTTTGACTATGCTGAAACTGAAACTTTATTTGCCTGCTTGCTGCTGCCTTGGGGCTAGAATGGCTTTCGTGCATCGTGTATCGAGTATCGAGTAAATATTCAATTGCAAATTTGACAAATTGAAAATGAACATTCAAAAGTTGTGTGTGTATTTTTGTCTGACGGCTTAAATTGAATTTGCTTTTGCTAGACAACTCTGAACTTTTTGTGTACTTAACGATTTATGATAAACAATAACTTTGTTTCTTCACTGTTGATCTTTAACATTTTAAGGTTACTCAGAATCGCTTTAATAACATGCCTTGTAATCTTTTGTTGATTTTTATACTAGCTAGAAGGGTATTTTAACTTTGTGACAGCATCAAATGTATGTAAAAGACAAAAGGAAATGTGTTCGTTCCGGTAAAATTATGCCATACTCGTCTGTCTGTCCGTCCATCTTTATAAATACGTAGATCTCAGAGGCTGTAAGAGATAGAGATATAATTTTTTAACAATATACCAAATATACATTTAATATACCAAATAAAGACTTATAGTTTAATATTTTTTGGTATATTAGTTAGGTATATAATTTTATTTAAAACCATAGTGCTATGATTTTTTAATAATATATCAAATTCGAGTATACATACAATTATTTTGGTATATTAGCTTAGTATACTTTTATTAGGAACATTAGGACTTCGGGTACCTCACAGTCGAGCACACTTGATTGTAGCCTTCTTATTATTATTTCATCCGCCATAGATCCATATCTATATATGTAAATCGCTTGGCGTCTCAGCTTAACAAGTTTCGTAATCGACTTGCAAACAATCTTTGGCATCTTTTCAGTTTTTCCTTCGCTTAAAGTCTCATCTTAAATTTGCATTATGTTCGTTGCTTGGGGGACTCATCACTCCCTCAATTTGTCTGTCTCGTACTTTCGCTTGGGCTTTGCGGCACACGCTGAAAATGCTAATGACCCACATAGTCATTAACTTGGCTGCGATAAGCGATGGCAAAAAAAAAGAAATAAGCAAAAGCAGAAGCAGAGAAAAACGCGAAAAAAAGTAAAGAAATTTTCCGTGTGTGCGCGCACGGAAATACATACATTCCGGGGAAAAGCGAGAGGCGAAAGGCAGAGGGGAGTACAAAATAATAACTCTGACTCTGGCTTGGGGAAAGCAGATGGGGCAGGACAACATTATCAGTAAGGTTGGAAACCCTGGACACGGACACAGACACATACACGGACATCTTCTGACAGTCAGTCGCTCATCAAATTGCGAGCAGGCGTTGCAGGAAATTAAATAATTTCGTGTAATGAAAATAAAAACGCTGAGGGAAGCAAAAAGAAGCGACATGAGAAATTTTTAGGAGTGAGCTGAGTTAATGTTAATGCATTTGGTTAATGTCGAAAAACAAAACAAAGTCATGCACACTCACTCAGGCACACACACACACTCAGGCACACACACACTCGCACACACTCACGCGAAATGGGTGCGTTGAAAATGAGGCAAACACTCAAAATGATTGTTATCATCCATCCCATGCCAAATGGGTGTGTGTTAGTGTGTGTGTGTGTGTGTGCTCCGACTGTGGCTACATATAAATATATTTTTTTCCCACTCCCATTTTCCCTCTCTCTCTTTCGCTGGCTTTGCCAATTTTTTTGCCACGCCCCAGAAAGCACATAAAACAAGAAAATTATAGCATAAATTGAAGTGTGTATATATACACATGCACACATATATCTACAAATATGTATATGTATTTGTTCATCTTCGTTTGCGTTGTTTTTTTTTAATGTGTCCCCCCGGTGCAAATGTGTGCACATTTCAATTGAAATGGCTAACACGAATGCGGCTTACACTTCCTCTTCTTTTTGTTGTTGTTGCAACAGCAGACACTTTGGTGTAGGTGTGTAGGTGGCATGTTGTAGGTGAACTGCTGCGTCTGCCGCATATTTGATTTATATTGCCATTTACACTTGCTCGTTATTGTTATTGCCGGCAAAAACATAAAATACAATAACAAAAAACAAACCAAATAAAAACCACTTTGCGCTGGCGAAATTTCAGTTCATTTGTAACGCACAATGCGAGTCATAACTACAATACAAACAAATCGCTTGTTGTCTTTAGTCACAGCGATAGTCGAATACAGGATGTGATTAGGGAAGTGATAGAAATTAGATTAGCAGTCGTTAAGTCGACAAAAGATCTACAATCTTCCCATTACAAATCGTTGTTAATCACATAGACATATGCAACACAATTGTAAATTAATCATCTATATTGTATATTCATTATATTTATATAATAGCTATCCTTACTTTACTTTTTCACACATTGCAATTTTAAATGACAGCATCTAAGATTATTTATACACAATTCATAACAATATAATCTCCAACAGAACTTAAGGATATGAGTTTTTCCTGTGCAATGCCGAAAACTTAATTATAATATTTTCTGCATAGTCGCCTTCAGATATTTTCCAAATAGTTGGAATATTTTCTGAATATGTTATACTCAAATTATTCATCCCAGAAATGCTTTCTGACATTACACGAATTTAAGAAGACAGCATTGAAGATTTATTTATTCTTAATTCCCAATAATAATTCCCATAAAAAACAGATATATACTATTAGATATAATACGTATTTAGAATTCTTTAGCTATCTTTTATAGCCCATGTATGTATATTTGCCAAATATGTGTTACTCATATTATCAGCTTTACCACATACCACAAGCTTAAAAGGCAGCATTTAAATATATTTGCACTTTATTTACTATGATGTAATATAATTATTTGAAGCACAATGCTTAAAATTCTTCTTATTCCCCAATATTCAATATTGTATAGGCATATTCTCTACATAAACATGTTATACTCATATTATCAGCCTAGAATAGACTTTATTACAAGATCTAAATTCAAATGACAACATTTAATAATATTTATGCTTAATTTACAATAATATAAACGCAAACTAGGAGTCGAGGCATTAACCTAAACACTCGTATGTGCAATTATATAGAGTAGTAAGTTATGCTCTGTTCATTACAATTTCCATGCCCAAGAGCAGACCCAACAAACGAATGTTATGCTGACCACCATTTAAGGGGCTCGGCACGCTGTGGCCCCAAATGATTTGAAAATGACAGTCGTAATTTGTTTGCCAACACAACAAGCGGGAGAAGAAGGCACTGCGCACTGCACGAATGGGGCTGCTGTGGACGTGGCTGAGGCCACATCTGGCAGGTTGCCGCAGAGTCGGGGTCGAAGTTGGAGTTGGAGTCGGGGTTTCATTCCTGGCAAAGTACTGAAAAAGTCACAACATATGCGCACATTTTACATGGCTGGGGACTTGCATTGTGTTGGTGCCGTGCCCAAAGCCAAAGCCAAAGCTGAAGCCGTAGACGTGGTCGAAGCAGGAACTGGAGCTGGGCGACAATTAGACAAAAGCTCGACACCGGCAAACCGACAACTGGCAACCGACGAGGCGACGATGCACGGGTCGCTTCAATTGCATGTCATTGTCAGGTTTGGGTTCTTGCAGGTTTTTTGTGTCGTCGGCTTTTATTATTTTGAAATTAAAATGCTTTCCCCTCCGCTGCCGCTGCCGCAGCTGCTGCTGTTTATGAGCTTTGTGTACACATATGTGCAATTTGCCAGCCAACCAATCCAACTGTCTCTCTGTCTGTCTCACTGTCTATGGGCGGTTTGTGGCAAGGTTGCGCTGCCTTTGGGGCGCGTAACGCATTTGTGTTGTTGCCATTTGGGGTCTGGGCGCCTGGGCCTGGGCGACAAATGTGCACGTACGCATTTTTAATTGATTAAATATGAGAAAAAGCAACAAAGAATAAATGTACAAGGACATGTACCTAGTGCCTGCGAGAATGGAGAAACAGATGTCAACTGGGTTGCTTCAATATTTGCCAACTGAAGGTTAGACTAGAGCTTTGCACAAGGGTTAATGGAGGCTGTACTAATGGAAATGTAAGTACTTGACTTTTGAATTTAAATAGCATAAATGAGAGCACAAATTGTCTAACGAATAATGTGATTTTAATTTTAAGTACCCAATAATCGACAACATAACCAAAATATTGTATTTTTGAACACATCAAAGATATGTTTAAATTTTAAATCTTTTTATTATTACCTAAAACCAAAAATATTGAATTGAGGTCCCGAAAAGTAGCTAGTATTAAATATAGTCAGTTGCTTTAAATTTAATATTTTAATCTATATATACGCTTGTAAAATAAAAATTCCAGTAATTGCCCAAATTTTAGTAATTTTCGTTGTCAAATCGGTTTTTTATACATATCTTTGTTAAACAATCTCTTTTATTTTAAAATTAAAACTATTTCCACACAATTCTCCATATGGAATTGCTCAATATTCGAAGCTAAACAAATGTGCCACATCAAATGGCAATTTGAAAGCGAAACGCAATTTGACATTTTGACAATTTGAGAGCAAAAACAGATGAACGAAAAACTTCGATGTAATCGCTCCGTAAATATTGAAATGAAAATATGAGGCAATATTTGTGTAAAGCAAGCTAACGGGCAAAATTTAGCCAACAAATTTATTGCGCACATATCAATGCCAAAAATTGTAATTCGACCCGCAGGCGGACGAGACCCAAAAAAAAAAATCGAGAGGAAAAAACTGACATTTAAAAAAAGCACTACACAAAAAAAAAAAAAAAAAAAAAAAAGGGAAAAATGTATTTTTAAACGAAATATGCGATACGAACGGAATAAACAAATTTTGTGTGCCCGCAGTTTGGTTGCAGTTTTGCAGTTTACATTTTGCAGTGATTGACTGACTGGTTGACTTTGACTTCCTGCCTGTCTGATGCATTTTTTATTTGTTTTGGGATTTTTTTTTTTTTAACTTTTCTTTTTTTTTTTTTTTTGCATCTGTGCAGTGACAAATTTGCACTTAGCTGCGGCACTTGTTGAGAATCGTGCGCTGCATTTTTCTGGTATTGAATTTCAACATCGGATAGAGGACGACTGAATTTATAGTCGGCCTTTTATACCTACGTAATAAATTGCCGATGCCTTTGGCAAAAGCTGACGCCCATTTGGTAGCTTTATTTATTTGCGAATGCAAATACTCTTGAAGCATAAACTATATGATAGACATATATCATTATAGGATTGAAGCATAAAGTATATGATAGGAATATATCATTATGACAGAAATACTGTTTTTTTTATTAGTTATTCGCTTTGACTTCGCTGACAATAATTTATTATTCAAATTTATATAAACGATGACGTAAAACTTTCTAGTTTTAGGTATTTTCAAATTTAGTATTTATTTTATGTAACGAATAATATTGTATACAAATGTGTAAAAAATTTCAATGAAATGTACTTTTTAGTTTTTAGAACATTCAAATACTAAATGTATTTAGTATTTTTATGAAGTGAATAATAGTTTAATTTAATTAGGTATTTTGCAGCAGTATCTATATCTAATTTTTAAGGGTTTAATCAACACTTCCAGCACACTCTAAAAGTTAGCTTAATTTATGATTATATATGCTATAAACTTCAACTTAACTCGAGGGTATTTCTTGGCACATTCAATGTCTTGTTGCCTCTTTTGGTTGGGGCAAAAAGTTTTGCGTTTCGCTAGTTTACACGAAAATGAATCGCATTAGTTCTGGCTGAGTGATTTGGCAATTGCGTGGGGCAGAAGGAATGGAAGTGAGGGGGAAACGCAGACAGTCAATAGGCAAGCATGTCTGGCAAATGTTGAGGTTTCTTTTAGTCAGAGTTGAGCAGTTTAAAGTGTCGCTAATTTCTGTGCAAATTACACCTGAGTGTGGGTGTCTGCGACTGCGACTGCGACGGAGCTTTGTCTGCGGCTTAGGATTTGCTTTTGATTGAACTTAATTAAGTTGCGAGTTTGCGCTCATGAGGGTTTCAGAATCACAGGTGGTAGATAAACAAACTCATTATATAGCCAAATACAAAAACAAAACGTCGTTAAATTCTTAGTTAACATTTTGACAATTTACGTGGTGGGTCATCCACTTTAACTAATTTCCCCACTGAGAGCAATTTTGAGTAGAATTTTGGGAGAACAGGAAACAGGAAATATTTCGTATGTTGGGAAAATCAATTTAAACGAAATGCTTTGGCACAAAACATTTAAGTGACCGACCGCAGAAACCTCTAAAAAGTTGTTGGTCTACAGAGAATGGCAAAGCAGAGTTGAAACAAATTTAAAACCATTAACTGACCAACTTTATGCAAAATTTATGAGCAGCATTGACGTCCTGTCTGTTTCTATTTCAGTATCTCTGAGTGTGTGTTTGTCCCTTAATGCTGTCATTGGTCTCGACTCGTGCAATGCTGAAAATATTGAGGTATTTTAAGGATTTAACAGCAGACCGCAACCCGGTCGAGGCTTTGGGCTTGTTTGAATAAACAAAACTAAACAAAACAAACGCAAACACAACAGGATACAAACTAACCAATAAGCCAGGCAGAAAGGGGATCAGGAGAAGAACTCGAACAATTTTCCATTGGGTCTGCAGTCGATGCTCGAATGCAAACAAATTGGGAGACTGAACTAGGCTGGCGATTTTTATGTTAGGGTAGCTGGATAGTTGGGTTGCTGACCCATTGTTGGACTTTGGGTCACAGCAATAAACTGTTTAATTTACACATGCACGAACATGTCTGCTGCATGGGCTTGGAATCTGGTTTCCGTTTTGACTCCTGTCGATTGCCTTAAATATTTAATGATGGGAACCATGGCAGCCATCGCAGACATTCATTCACTGCAAGGCCATTTGAACAGTTTCCAATAAATTCAACGACATCAGCCAACTCGATTGGCCCTTTAAAAATGAAGTTGTTAGCAGGGCAAGGCATCAATTTGGCTATTTTGACATCGAATTATGTACATTTTAGAGCAGAAACTTTTCGCTGTTTGACAACTTGTCAGCAGCGAGGCAGCCAGACTTTTGAGCCGACTTGATAACTTGAGCACTTGACGAGCGGTTGATTCTCGAGTGCCGGAAAGCATGAAGCATGGCTGACAAAACTGGGCCAAGAAACACTGTTGAACCTTCGAGCTGTTGACTGTTGGCAAAGCAAAGACGCAAACTCAACAACTATACAAGTGATATAATAAATACTTTAGATGGTTGTTCGACTTGCTTTCATTGGCAGTATTTAATTATAGAAGAATACAAAAATTACCAACGTAATGCCGCCATGAGTCTTTATTTTTGGTATATTTAAATACTAAATTGTATAAAATTGAATTGAATTGAAATATTTGTTGTGTTTTTGGTAATTATATAAATAATTTTAATGTTTACTCGGTTTACCGCTGATAGTATTTTAATACGCAAATTTACAGCAACTACCACAGCAATGACATCATTCATATTAGTAATCAGTATATTAAAATACTAAACATTAAATTAATTCTATAAGATGGTTAGTCCATCTGCCGTAGCTGGCAAGTTTAACAGTATAAATAAATGTTCAGATATTACCCCCCACATTTTCTTAGTTGTTAGTATTTTATAATACTAAATATATACAATATAATATATTTATAATTTTGTAATTTCTTTAAGGTTTATTTATTACAATTGTAAATATTTCTCTGAGCTCGATAAATTTGAGTTTTCCTTCAACAATTTAAATCAACAAATCCTTCATTTTATGGCTTTTCCTACGGATTTCCGTGTTCAACACTGCAATCATTCATCAAGCTTTAGCTTCACTTTTTGGACACATTCTGTGTGTTGTGGACTTTATTTCCTCTATCGCACTATTTCCTCTCTTTCGTGAATTGGCAGTCAAATTAGCAGCTAAATGCTAACTAAGGGTCATCATGCAAACTGCAAACCAATCAAAAACTAATCAATACGCCCGCATAATTTTGCAGTATCCATTATCCGCACTACTATCGCATGATACTCAATACTCTGTATACCATACTAAAGAGGTGAAGCGGATGATGGAGGAGAACGATTTGAATAAAAGCGGCCGCAAATAAATCGAAGGCAGGTAAACCAAATGGGTAAACCCATAGTTCAAAACATTTTGTGGTAAATGCAAATTTATTGCAACAAAAATTTGCGTACGAATCGAACTGCGAATCGAACTGCGAATCGAACTGCAAAGAGAAGTCGCTGCATTAGCTGCATGCCACAAACCGCAGTTGCTGCCACAGTCGCAGCCACAATTCGCATGCATGTAAAATATGCTAAAAGTAAATCCAACTTGAATTAATGGACAGCAATCTTTGGCCAAATCTTATGCATTTTCAAATACACACTCACACACAGATGTGAGGAAGAAAAAAAGTAAAAACCATTTGCATAACGGCAGCAACGTGTGGCAAAAGGGAAGACCGACCACAGCACAGAGACACAGAGAGAGGAGAGGTGAGGAAATCGTAACCCCAAACTGGACTGAAACTGAAGCGATTCCTGGCACAATTTATGCAAATTCAATCGCAAAGTTTAGCCGAACTTTTGGTTGCGTTTTATGATGGCTTACATACGACGAGCACAGGAGAGATGCAAGTGTTGGCCATGTGAACGGAATTGGAGAGCACAATCGACTGGTAATCGAACTGGGAATGGAATCGCAATGGGGCAATGGATGGAAGCACATTACTCCATACTGAGCATAACTTATGTAATGGCCATGGAATTGTTGTCAAAGTGATGTCCCCAGAGAGAGGTTGTTTCGAGTTCTTCTTCTGTCTGCCACATTGCCATTGATATCGACATTTGTAGAGCTATCAGCTGTCAGCCAACTGGAATTTGTTCAAGAGTTCCAGCTGCATTTTTTTCTGTTCATTTCTCATTAGGTCAGTCGTAGAGAATGAAGAAAATGTTTAGAAAAGGAAATTATCCAGAGTATTTAATCGATATCATATTTTAAATAAATTCAATAAATGTGTTGAAGTTATTTATTTATATTTAGTTGATTGAAATAATTATTATTATTTTTAATTAATTAATTTTTCTTAATTATAATTTCTTGAAGTGTTTTGGATGTTTGATTATGTTGAGAGATGTTGAAGTGTATCTATGTATTATGAATTTGCTGCTGTTTAAGCAGGGAAATATCTATTCAATTAATTTTAAAATATTTTATTGAAAGTTCTGATCTATATTTAGTTATTTCATTAATTGCAATTTAAATTGTATTTTATTATCTTTAATTTCAATAAGTATTCTGGGTTAAAGTTTATTAGTTCATGTCGCTGTTTAGGGAAATAAATATCAACAACTTATTTTGTATTCTTTTAAATTATCTTTCTGGTTTAATAATATCATTAATTTAAAACTAAATTGTTTGGAAGTATTTATAATTTCTTTAAGTATTTTATTTCTTTGATTATATTGAGAGTTGTTAAAGAGTTTCTTTGCACTGTGAATTTACTGCTCCTTGGCACACAAAAATCATTTGGCTTACGCTGATTATACTTCAATGCCACTCGAACTCTCGTATAATCCAATTTCAGAGTTCTACTTATGACACATTCTAAAGGCTGCTGCCTGCGGGGCTATCAACTCAGCAGACCGCAAAAGTCATTCACATGTTGCTTAACATTCAATTGCCTTCAATTCACAGCGCACTCACATTCGCATTCACACATTCGCAGACTCCGACTCAGACATAAAAGTCTGAGAGTAAGATGGAGACTCAACAGACGACAACAGCTCACAAATCAGAAAACACCCACACAAAAGTTTCGCATCACAACATCAACAGAGTTAACGGCAACATATTATTATATATACAAGTATGTACATATATGTACATACTTATAAAGACTGTATTATCGTGACATACTCATATACAGAGTTGCTGGCTGATAATCGCAACTAATGCGCCTGCTTTTTCCAGACTGCCTTAGTTACGCTTTGTTGCAGCTTTTCTTCCTTGAAAGCAGTAATGGGGAAATCAGGTAGAAAAAAGAACACTTGACTCAAAACGCTGAAAATGTCAGACTGAATGAACAAGCAAAGAAATTAGAAAACGAGAGCATTGTTCAGATGCCAGAAGTAAAAGGTAAACGAATTGAAATGTTTGCTTTAAGTCTGCAAAAAGAAATTAAAGCTTGCCGGTTAAATACTGAAAAGTAACTTCCAAGTTGTAAAGATATCTTAAAGCAACAATATGCACAATAAGTTCATCTTTATATTAATATTAATACTATAGTTTTTAATACTCTTACAAAATATATAATTTAGAGCACGTTCACCTGAAAACATGCCATTGCTATTCTGCTAATAAAGTGTTCAAATTATCAAATATAATAATTGAAATCAAAATTTATATTGTTTAAGATTAAACTGAATAAATTTTCAATTACTGGGGATTGAATGCCAATGAAATGTCAAATTTGAATTTTAAATTAAAAAAAAAGAAACAATTACCACTTTGTTATCCAAGCAATAGAATATAGCAAAAGAAAATGTGTGTGACAATATAAATTATTTAGATAATAAAGAAAATATAATAATTATTAAGTAAACACTTTATTTTTGGCTATGCAATAGCATAGCAAGACAAAAGCGCACTTAATAATTTAAGAATAATTTCTGCATTAGCTTCGATCGATTAAGCTTTTCTCTCTTTTCCTTAAGCATTTTTTCTTTGGTGTGTTTTCCATAGCATTTTTAAAGTCACGAAATTGTTGTTAAAGACAATATCGTTTATTTTCACAGCTGAGCTGTCAGTGCATATTTGCTCGTACTCTCTTTCTCTCTCTCTCTCTATTTTTTTCCAGCTTTTCTATCGATGGCCACAACAAAGTGCAAGCTTTCAGCTTATTTTGTTGATGGCTTCAAACGCTTTTCGCTTTTATCCGTGTCCCTGGACCAGACTCGACTCGACTACTCGACAGTATTCTCGCCTCTCTCTCTCTCTCTCTATGCTTTTCTCTCTCCTTTTCTTTCTCTAATGCCACTTTCGCTGACACTGACATTTAAAAGCATTGCATTGACTGCCGCAACAGCTAACGACTGCCAATAAGGCTGGCTTCACTTGACTCCTACAAGCCAACAAGGAAAAGCATTGAAAATAGTTGGCAACAAGAGCAACTGGCAACAATCTTACACATGATTGGCTTCTGCTCAGCTGCAGCTTGAATTCAAGTTGAGGTGCAAAGCGAGGAGCGTGGAATTTGTGTGTGTGCAACTTCAACTTCGAACAACATGATTACTTCTTGTTTATTGTTATTTTACGCTACTTTCCAAACGATGGAGTTGAACTGCAGACAGACAGCGAAACAGGCCCCAAATAGTTTGAAAAGTTTTCAACAGTTTGAATGGGCCCTCAAGATTTTGACTTTTTGTCTTATCAGAGACGCGTCTTGTGTGGCATTTTAAAGGGTTTTCAATGTTTTGTTGATGATTGAACCCTGGACTCTCTGCAGCTACTTCAGCTACTGTTGCGCCTTATCGTGTTGGCAGACTCATTTAATTTCTCAAACATCATAAATCGATTAACATTTTTAAATTTCAGACGACTGCTGCAGCAGCATCATTAACAGCCGCAAAACTTTCCGACAGCTATTAGACCCTTCTCAAAATGTGTCTTCTCGGTTTCTAGTTAGTTGCTTTGCTCGAGGCGCTAATTTGACTTTTTTCATACCCGCTATCTATAGGATAGAGGGGTACTTTAACTTTGTGGCAACAGGAAAGAGCAGATACGATGTAGCCATGACCGTACGAACTACTAGAACTCGAAGACTTTAAGAGATAGGGCAATAGTTTTTTGCACAGCATTTGGTTATCAAATATACCACATATAAATTTCGGTATATAAATATATCAATTAAATATTGCGTAATATTAATATGCCAAATATATATTTCGGTATATCAACATATCAATATACCAAATAAATATTTGGGTATATCCATATACCAAAAAAATATTTCGGTATATTCATATACAAAATATATGTTACGGCTTATTAATATATCAAGTATATATTTCGGTATATAAATGAACCTAGTATATATTTAGTTATATTAATCTACCATATATACATTACGGTATATCAATATACCAAATATTCATTTAAGTTTCTTCAGTATCTGTATATTCATTTGGTATATTTAAATATTAATACTGCACTGTTTTGCTTTTATTGACAACGTATAGCGGGTATTTCACAGTCAAGCACACTCCACTGTAGCTTTCTTACTCGTTTTTTGTTGTGTCTGGACTGTCAAATGGTAATGTGAATTGGAGTAAATGGTAAATGCTTAAATGGAGTAACTGAAGCGAGTTTTCAGCATGCATCCGACAGCTTTTCACAGCAGCAGCACCCCAAAGAGATTCGCAAACTGGCAAACTGGGCAAACATTTCAATGTCTAGCTGTCATATTTGACATTTTGCGCTAATGCCTTTGAATACCCGTTTTATGGTAACTGGGTTAACATTGATACGGCAGCCAACAACAGCAGATCAACAAGCCACATCACTCAACCAACAGTCAGTTAGTCATTCAATCATTCAGTCAGTCAGTTAGTCCGTTAGTCATTGCTCGTGTTTGGTTTGGTGTGCCTCAAGTGATTTGCGCTTGTAATAAATAGTTAAAGTTTCTTGGCACAAAAGGCGTTTGCGTTTGCGGCTGATTTGGTTTCGGGCGCTTTTGCCCCCCTCCTCATTCCTTTCCACTCCCCACACACTCTCTCTCATTTGGCTGTCAGTTGCAACAGTTAAGAAGTCTCACACTCGTTGCCTGCAATACTATTCGAGCCTTCGAGCTGTTGTGGCAACATTAATCTGCGCATCATTAAGTCTGAAGTCTTGTGAAGATTGTCTATGGCTTTTTCGAGATTCGCTTGCCACAGCAGACAAAACAGCCATTTGATAGCTGCGTGTGAGGATCAAAGTGTGGGCTTCAAGACGACTCAAGTCGAGACTTGTCGAGAAATGTGATAGTTGTGACAGTTGAGAAATGCCAAAGCAGTGGGAAGAATATTGATTCTGCTAAAAAGAATCGCAGATAACACACAAACATACACACACACACAATATATCTTTGCATAACTTTATGCTTTCACCTCAAACCAATTTGCCATGGCCAACTCACATTTTCCCATTGACTGCTCATGTCACAACATGTCGCAACATGTTGCACCCGACAACGCCCACAAAGCGCTTAACTCCATATTTTTATTTCGATATCAAAATTTATGTGGATTTCGTTTTGTAAATTATGCAAATCACTTGAAAACTATTCAAACTCACTTTTCTGTATCGCTGCGACAAATCGAATCATGCGATTTATGCGCCACCTGTCGGCGAGTGGACATACCTGCAAAGATAAGAAATGCAAACAGAAATGAGAAATATGTGAGTGGCAATTAAATTTAATGCGTTTGATATTTTTTCGTTGTTGGTGTTGTAGCTTGGTGGGCTTATTTTCATAATTTTAATGCTTTATGGTTTTAATGAGCATGCCTCAAAGTGACCAAATTGCAGCGCCCACAGCACACGAGGCGTATGAGTGATGCAGCGTTGTGGCACAGCGTGAAATTGTGTGTTGAACAACTAAACAAACGAGGACCACCAGCTGCGTGTGTGTGTGTGCGTGTGTGTGTGTGTGGCTGCTGCAAGTTGGACACATACGGCACATAAAATTTCGGCTGGCCCCATGTTCAACTCATTTGCATGACAAAGTTGGCCAAAAAGCAGCGTCGACGAGCTGCCGAAAATGGCCGTGCCCCAAAGGCGCACTGAGTGGGCGTGTTAATTATCCACTAATGTTGCCTGTTTAAAGCACAGCACAATGGGTCTGAACTTTGACACACGAGTATGTTATGTGTGTGCACAAGTACAATCCAAAGCTGTATCTGAATACATATAGTATTTGTATCTGCAGCTGTTGCTCAGTCTCAGTCTCTGTCTCTGGTAATGCACTCAGTCAAGGGACGCGCCCATTTGGCCTCCATTTGAGGCTTTTGGGCAAATGCTATGAGTGCGACTCTAACTTCAACTCCAACTCCAACTCTGAGTCCAACTGTCGCTTAGCCCGTGGCTTTGCGGGCCAATATTAATGATCTAACATTGGAGGGCGCAGCTTAAGGCGTTAGAGTGGAAGAGAGAGGAGAGAAACTTAGGGGAGGGGAGGACAGAGAACTGCGCCTAATTGATTTTCTGTGGCCCTTTTCGACCGGCTGCCAAACAGTTGCGGGAGGTCGTCAGTTAATGAGACACGAGTGCTTTGGAGTTGCACAAGACTTTGAGGCATTTGTGTGGCATTGTGTCATTAGCGCCCAAACATATTGAAGCACGTTTTGTAATTACATATGTTATTTGACCCATAATTACGAGGCCAAGATGCTGTCTGTCTCTCATCGATTTGCCATGCCAAAAATGAAAGTAAATTTGCGGCTAAAAGCCAAATAAATTTGCTGTGAAGAGATGAAAGCAAAACAAATTCAAAGCTGGAGCTGAAGCTGGACACACCTCACAACTGTAGCAAATATTTTACACTCCCAACTTTTCCATTAGCTGTAGGAAAAACTACTCTAAAGTCCAGGCAGCTTTATCTGCTTCATATGTCGCATTCAAGTGAGCCATCAACAAAAGCAATTCAGCCACAATTTAAGGGTTTAAAATGACAGCGACAGATCCCAGTTTATGACTCGCTCTTAACTTTTACAACTTAAATAAGCATTTAGACAGCAGCATGTGGTGCTCAGTTGGGTGTTGCTGATAATGGATAATGACCAGAAGCATTCGAGGACATTGCCGTTGCCACTGATAATCAGAAGAAGAAACCCTGCAGCTCATTGCGTTGCCTTTTTTCTCATTACACGTTAATAACACGCACAGCAATCTCTCTTTTCCCTTCCCTTCCTCGGTCACTTTCTGTTTGCCTTGGGCTACTTCATCTACAGCAAGTATTTTCATCGTCCCTCGAGCGAAAATCGCACATTTTCAACTCTCGGCATTGTCTTCACTAACTAGTTAAACCTAATCTACAATTAATCTACTCGCTAGTCGCTTTTGAATGGCCAACTTATTAGCAATTTTCCAGTTGATAAACTTTATTCAACAGCGACAATATTAATTCAACCGAAGAGAGAAAGCGAAGCGAACTTAAAGTAGAATTTAATAGTTGGAAATGCTGCAATTTATCGAGAATGCAGCTCTTTGACCCCAAACTGGACAGCTACGAATTGTGGCAAGAACAACAACAACAACAACAACAACAACATTAAGAGTCAAGACAATTGCAGAAAAACGTAAAGAGGTTTAACGCACAGCTGCGGCCAAGTGCAAGACCAACAAAACAAAGGAAACACATTAGAAAGAGCAGAGAAGTCTAGAGCTTGCCTCTCGTTTCGTACAGAAGCCGTTGGCTAACTGCAACTGGCCTGGTTGCTGGTTGCTGGTTGTTGGTTGTTGGCTGCTGGCCGTCAGCGGGTTCATGGCCAAGTTTGTAGAGAAAACAATTTTGCACGCGGCTGCAGACGAAAATTGCAGGCACGCAGGAAACCAACTCGAAAAATCTATTATTGAAATCTATAAAAGAACTAAGAACTGAGGCAACTCCCTCTCCCTCGCTCCTTTTTGGACAGGTTTGCTTGAGAGCTTTATATACATTTTTAATGTGCGGAAAGGGAGAGAGAGAAGGAGAAAGAGAGAGTGCAGACTGCAACTGGCTAACTAACTGGCCAAAAAGGGTCGAGTCGGGTCGGGCCAGATTGTACGATAACAGCCACAACAACAACATCGATTGGGAACTATTAAAGTAGCAAATGATGTTTTTTATTTTTTGGTGTTTGGGGAAATGCGATTGGGTTTGGGTTTGGGTTGAGAAGCACCTTTACTCCCGGACTGCTAACAAGAGGAAGCACGCGCGTTGAAAATAGATTAAAATGGGAGTTGTCTACGGTACTCCTATATTTTTGTGGGCGGCACAAGCAAGCAAGCAAAAAACCAAAGCAAATCTTTCAACTTGAAAATAATTTCAAATCTGATAAGGCGGCGAAATGCATTGAAGCGGCGCAAAAGCAAATGTAGAAACACAGACACACAGATAGACAGACATACAGACTGAAGGCGAAACGAGACTAGACGAGCTTCAAGCTTCAAGTGCAAGGCAAAGTCCAGTTCCAAATACTCTGAAGACAGGAATCCATCGAAGCAGCTGCCGATGTTGTTGCTGCTTCTGCTTTTGGGCAACAGAGGGCGCTGCACTAATGCAGTCGTCGCAAAGGAAATTGATGATGTGGATGAATGAACATTGCGCAAAGTGATTAAGATTACGTTCGAATGATAACGGAACGAAAGCAGAGCACAGCACAGAGAGTAAAAAGTACACAATAAATCGAAATAAGCAAGTAAAAAAGTTGCAATGAAATAGCATTACAAATATTGAGTGGGTTGACCCCCAAAGTCTGGACTGGACTGAAGAGAAACATGCTCGAATGGACAACGAGTAAGCAAATGCCAAGTAAGAAGTCCAAATATTGCTACAGCATAGCGAAGGAAATCGTTAAAAGCATTTTCAGATATAGTTAAATGTCAAATAAAAAAAAGTGACGGCAATTTATCAACATAAATTTGATTACATTATTTTAAATACTTGCGCTTAAATGGAAGTTGATTAACTTGTAATAAAAGCCAAAGCTTTGCCCCACAAATCGCTTAATTCATCATCAAATTTATGAAAGAATCAACAAAAGGCCTTGAGAGATGATGTATAATAAATCAGAAATCAGAAATCTGCATTTGAATGATAGCGAATGAGATATTCAGTGGGCTAATCTTCAAAACCGAGCATTGATTATGGATATCAAGTATTGGCATTGTTCGGCAAGCATATCATCTTACAGTCGTCAAGGTCTTTTTCCCCACACACATTTGTGTGTGAAAATATCGCAGCATTTTTGCGGCTTTTAGCTTAAGCGATTTCCCATGAAAAATCTTCGTTTTATACTCTTTTTATATTTTTGGTTTTTTTGGTGCATAAATACATACGCAAAGAGGGAATGAAAGGCGTTTAAATCAGCACTCACACGAAATACGAATGCCAAACGCACACACATTAAATTTCCAACACTTGAAGTGTCGATTTCAAGAAAGCCAATCAAAGAGCCAGATACAGCAGCATCCTCTGCATTACATATGCACAAGTCGTCGAACAAAAGATGCCCAGAGAGAAAAGAGAAGAAGACGGTGACTTTGAGTTGGAGCCCACATCAATAGTTTGCTATCATTTCTGCATAAAACGAGTGAGTGAATGGTTGACTGACTGACTGAAGGATAGACAGACAGGACTTTTGTGTGTGCACATTTTATGCACTTTTAGTTAACGTAAATTCTCCCCGAGTTCGCTGTGGCTTTTGCGTACATATATTTAACACTTGACTGCACCGCCTGACACCTAACAAGATGTACTAGCTGCTGCTGCTGTTGTTGCAGCCATTGTATTGGCCAGCGGACGGTTAACCAACTGACAGGCAATCAACACAAATCGATCAAATCGAGCGGCAACTCTGACGTCTGCCCAGAGTGAGAGGGTCAATCTCTTGTCTGTCCCTCTGTCTGTCCGTCTGACCGGGCCAATTTAGAAACAGGGTCGCTTCTCGAAGCTGTCGCCACAGAGTGACAAACATGCCGCGATGCCAAGGCATCAAGACCATCAGCAAATGCACATTGTATATTGCACATTGGACATTGGACATTGGACATTGGACACTCGACACCCGACACCCGACATCAGGCATCAGACATGGGGCATGCCACAGTGAGATGGCAAATCAAATAAATCAGCGTAAATTGCATGTGAAATTAATGCAAAGCACACGATGCTCTCAAGAAGGGCTCGTGCATCTTCTGCTGCATTTAATGAACGTCATTTGACTCGACTTGCTTCGCTTAAAAAGTGCTTCCACTGACCGCAAACGAAGCAGCCATATATTAAAATTGTTTTAACTGAGAATGCTTATGAATATTTTAAATATTTTTCATTTTAAACATTTCGCAATGTTTTTAAAAATTCACGATTTAATAAAGCGAATAAATTAATATGTATATGAAATGTAAAATAAGTCACTACATTAAAAATGCCTGCAAATAATGTTAATGATAAGAGACTTGAAGCCTTTTTAAGAAAAGTAATATATAAAATATAATATTATATAATAAAGTAATATATACATATGTATGAAATTGAAAATAGCACTCAAAATATCATAAAATAATTTTGACGATTATTATAACACACTTAAAATAATTTTTAGATTTTAAGTAATAAACCAATAAATTAAAATTTAAATGAAATATAATATTTTATATTTTAAGGATGCTTCTAAATAATTTAGAAGTTTATAATAACAAAAATAATTACTCAAATGCATATTTACTAAAGTTAAGAAATGAATATGTAAATGATATATACAATATATTATCATGCTAAAATGTCTTAAAATAAATTGTAAAATGATGATAAAATGTTTAAAATATTTCTAACAAAATAAATGTTGATTTTCCCTAATATTTCCTATCTTTTTTAATTATAAAACTTTGAATTTTATACTTTTCTTTGATACAATTTCAATAGCGCATCAAGTATTCGTTGATTGTTGCTGCTACTTTCATCTTCTCACCATCAAATTTTTAATTATTTTCACAGCATCAGCAAAAATGTGCAACAATTTATTGCATGCCGCATATTTCTTTCTTTTTGGTTGCTTTTTTTTTTGGGACTGATTGTTGCGTGCAACATGTTGCAAGCTGTCTGGTGCTGTTTAATTTATTGTTTGCTCTCGCAAAAATGCTAATAAACATGTTTATTATGCGGCATCCGCAAACGCAGCAGCCGAGCAAACGATGACGACTAACAACAAGTGGAAAAAAGGGAAAAACTCTGCACACACACAAATTCCTTTTGCAGTGAAACAGAAAAATCCATAATTTAATATGAAGCTTTTTTTCCTCTCAATTTTTCCCTTGTCGAGAGCCTTTTGTGTCCTTTGTATGGAAAAAATTCGCGTATTGTCTTGTTTTATGTATTTAAACGGACTGCGTTTATTTCATTGGAATTTTGATGAAATTTATATGCGTACGTGCTCAAAATTATCCAAGCGATCAATCCTTTTGGGCGTCTACTCCGTTCCCCGTTCCCCGCTGCCTGCATCCCATCTTCTCTTCACCATCCTTTTGATTCTATGTGCTCCTTACGTGCGTTACAAATGCGCTGCTTAAATTAGACTTTAAATTGGCTAAAAATGCGGCGTAGCGAAAATGTGCAGGCAGCGCGACGTGAACCGCGAGACATTGACCATCTTTGGGGATAGCCAAGCCAGGCCAAGACAAGTCAAGTCAACAGGCCAACAGACCAACGAGAGGCACTAGCCAAGTCCAAACAGCCAGCTAGCCGCCTTTGCGGATCGATCGTTGAATGGCTCATTGACTTTTGGTATGCGCCAACTGTTTTAATACCCGCTAATCATAGGGGAGAAGGGCATATCCGACCGAATAAAGTGAATATATTCTGCACTTAAATCTCAATCTCAAAGACTATAAGAGTTAGAGCTATAATTTTGTTGACAATATTTATTTCAGTATATTTCAATATACTTGGTATATTGACTTTTTTACGCAACTCGTTTTAGCAGTATACCAAATATATATTTTGGCATATTTTCGCAGCACTTGTTACATAAATATACCAAATACTCATTTCGGTACATTTATGTACATTTTTGGTATACTAATTTTTTGAAGTGCATGTTATCACACCAAATATACATTTCGGTTTATTTATGCACTTCTTCGGAATATTATTTTTTAAAAGACCTTTTTTATATGAATATACAAAATATACATTTCAGTAGATTTCAATAGTATATAAATTTGGCATATTTAAAATATAAAACCCCACAGTTTATTTTTAACTGATAACGGGAAGCGGGTAACTCACAGTCGAGCCTACTCAACTATAGATTTCTTACTTGTTTCGGTTGCTTTTTTGCTCACGTAGTTTGGCTTGTTGCCTTTCAGTATCTCAGCATCGCTTTCTGATTTCTTTTACTGCAGATTGTCCTTTAGCATTTAGCTAGAAACTGATTAATGTGGTTAGACGATTGTTTGGCCAATCATATCAACAAATATTGCGACTGTTGACCAGCGAGAGAGAAGAAATTTGTAAATCGTTTTGGTCATTCACAATGAAATATTCAATAGAAATCCGTTGCTGCCAATTCTCTCAGTCGCTTTTCCAATTAAAGCGAAAAGCGGAAAAATGTTGCCTGAAAATTCAACACACTTTAGTTGCGTTGTCTGCACTGTTGCCTCCTTGCCACATGCTGCATTTGTTTTGCTGCTGTCTCACATATTTTAATTTATGACTAGAAATTTATTTAAATTAGGAACTCATTAGTTGGCAACGCTGCGGCGCCGTTTGCCGCCGTCTGTGCGCCAGTTTCATTCTGCTTGCTCCTTGCCACACTCGTTTTTGGGGCAACATTGGTCTACCTTTGTCACTGCCAGAGGGTCTGCTCTGGTCTGGTCTGAGTTTATTTCTGTGCGCCAGTTTATTACATTGCAAAGTAGCCAAATTGAGTAAGTGGCTGCAATTGAGTCATGTGGCAGCATAAATAAAATAAGAACACGACTCTCGGGCAGCATTTGCCACGCGTGCCACAAAGTTGCCGCTGCTTCTTCTATGTGTATTTGCAGTGCACTCGAGAAGAACTTTGAGAGGCGAAACCCAATCAAACATGTCATAAATAAAATTACAGGCGGCCTAAACAAACACTTTTGCTACGCAAAGCCAAAAAGGGAAAATGCTGAGCAGTAAAAAAGAAGGAAAAGGGAAAGTGTGGCAAAGGAGCCGCAACGATAAGTTGCATGATAAATTAGCAGGCGGCCAATGTTAAAGTGCCCAAATACTAATTTTCAATTCAAATGCAAACAAAATAATGGAAAACAAGTGAGGCCACAAACTAGGCCCAAAAAACAAGAGCGGCCTCAGCAAACAAACAAACAGAGAACGGAGAAAAAAAAGGAAAAAAGAAAATGGAAAAGCAGTGGACGGGGGAGAGCAACAAGAAAACAACACGCAGCCACAGGAAAAGTTTTACAAACCGCAAAATTGTGGCGGTTAGTGGAAGCACAAAAAACCCACCCACAGTGACTCAAAAAAAAAAGAGAAACACATAGAACAACAACAATGTCGGGTCCTGTCAAGGATACTCTGGCGGGCTGTTTGCCTGTTTGACTTGAGTGTTTGCGATGGCCATAAAAAATTAAGCGCCATTTCAATTGTCGTCCAAAACTTCGCCACAGCATTTTAGTTGTTGTTACATCAAATTTAACATGAATGCCACAGCAACAAAAGGCTGTGCCCCCCGCTGTTGCGACTTATGTGGCAAGTTGGACAAATGAAGCAATTTGTAGGCCAGTTGGTTGGGGTTTAAAACGAGGGGCTTAAACATTACGCAGATCAATTGGAGGAAGCGCTTTACAGCTTTAATTTATCGGGAATACTTTCACAATTCACATCTTTGGCCATATTGTCAAAGTGGGCGTGTCGCCTTGCCGCCGCCTACTTTGCATTTCAAATGCGCCGCCGTCTTCGACGTCGGCAATTTAAATTTTGCGCGACATCTTTTCAAATTGTTTAGCTATTTTCGGTGCGTTGCGTTGCGGCGGCTTTTCACGCTCCACACACACACACACACACACACACACAGACAGAGACACAGTCGTGTGGCAGACGCTTTTACTTCGGTCACGTGCCACACGCAATTTGTGGCAGGCTCCATGAAAGTATTGCCAGCGCAGAAATCTTTGTGGCATACTTATTAAGCCTCATTTATTGTAATATATGGTAATAATAATTTTATTAGATAAATTACCTGCAGGCTGTCGAAGCTACCAGCTTGTTGTTGTTGTTGTTGTTGTTGTGGCAACAGCTGCTCTTGGAGGCAGGTATAAATTATATAGAGAGGTGTGTGATAAGTGTCCTGATGTGGCATTAGCACATGTGTCATTAAAGACACATCTTTGATGCATAAGATATCTAGAATGCTTTAACTTGGCTTATCTCGGTGGCACAATATGACGCTGATCAAGAATATATATACTTTAAAGGGTCGGAGATGCCTCCTTCTACCTGTTACATACTTTTCCTGCCGTTACAAAGTTATAATACCCTTCTACCTTATGGGTAGCGGGTATAAAAATGTTTTTAATAGAATATTTATAGTGCTTTTTCAAATAAATTATAAAATGTATTGATAAAATATTGAAAATGTTGTTTGAAAAGTACAATAACATAATTCATAATTTAGAAATTAAATATAAAATATGTTTATTTTAAAAATGAATTCAATTAAATTCATTATATTATATGTACATATGTTGTGTTATTGTTGCGGCAACAGCTGCTTTTGAAGTCAGGTATGAATCTAATAGAGGAGTGCGATAAGCAAAATATAGAGTATCTTTAACTTAACTTTAGATATCTGATGACTTTGACTTGGCTAATCTTGCTAGGCAAGTTAAAGTCACATCACATGCCAAATTTGGCTAAGCCTTTGGCCCTCGCCTCGAGGAGCTTCACCTATTTTTGGGCAAATGGATTACAGAAATTAATAAGAAAATGCATTTGCTTGGCAGGCAGGCAGGCTGCCAACGAGGAAGACGACGACGACGACGGCTTAAGCAGCAGAAAATTAGGCAGACAATGGCGGAAGAGGAAGAAGGAGTCAAAGTGGAGCGCTTCAAGCCAAAATAGGCAAACACGAGCAAGCAAGAGAGCTAAGAAAACCGACAGAAAAAGGAGCCAAAGTTAAATGCTAAAACACAATTATATGTTAACGATTGAAGCGTGTAACAGCAGAGAAGAAAGCAAATGGCTGGCAGTGAGTATGTGTGTGTGTGCGACTGTGTGTGAGTGTGTGTAATTTTTCTAGCACAACATACGATTAACTTCAAAGGATGCCTTTGACGGCAAAAATGCGCTCAAGCAAGAAACTAAGCCAAACACGAGAAACGACAGGCAGCAAAGTGAAACGCCGCTGTACCAAGCATGACTTTCACATACCCTGTATTTTGCTGGAACCCAACTAACTTGCTAGGAATCCAGCTGGATTTCTAGAGCGTATCCCAGAAACAGTTGCCCTGCAAAAGCTACTTAATAAGGCACAAAAAGTGAGCGAATTAAGGCAGCGAAGCAGAAGCTAAATGTATATTGTATAATGAGAGCACAGTCCACAGCCCACTGACAATCTTCATTCCTCTCCCTCTCCCCCCTGCCCCCGTTCTGGGCATGTCAATAGGTGGCAAAGCCATCCACAAAAGGTTGCCACGGCCATAGGCCACAAGAAGACCACGAGTCTTTAGACTAAACAATAGTTTGTTAAGCATTCAACGTGGACTGGATTCAGCTTCAGCTCAGTCTCCATCTCCATCTCCTTCTCCTCCTGACTTTGACTTTCTAGCCGCATGTTGCTGTTGTGGCACATGCCCAGCTCTCAGCTCTCAGACCCAGTTTCAGTTGAAGTCGAGGGCAATGCTTGGGCACGATAATTCAGTGCAGATTAGCTGGGTCAATAGCAACTTTAAAAGGAAATCAATAAATTATTATTGTTTATTAATAGATAGCCTCGCCTGGCCCTGCAACGTCTTGGCTCTAACTCAAAAGATATGCAACTCGTAAATTGAAAACTGGGCGTTACACAGCCACAAAAAATTGATGCATATAAAATAAGAATAGTTCTCTTATGCGTGGGCGTGCATAGAAAACTAGAAAAAAAAACTATTATGTGGGGAGATAAACTCCATTCAACTGGGATTTATAACATTTGGGTTCTCGCATTGAAATAGAAACATTCTGTGAATTGAATTTACAAGTTTATTAAGATCATTTGAATGCGTTTAGCTGCCTAAAAGCTAATCCATAACTTATGTGGTCAATTATTAAAAAGATGATTCCAAATTTGGATTGATCTTAAATGAAAATTATAGTTTGTTATTATATAGAATATTCATGGGAACTATGAAACTTCTTGCATTTTTCAGATTTTAATATGTAATAACAACATAAATTTTTTATTAATTATCTTCGAATTAATATTCTTCGACGAATAGAGTTCTATTAATAATTAAGAACATTTATAATAAAATAATAAAAAAATCTAGCAAGAAATCTGTTTTATAATGCTTTAAATCTAATTCTTAAAGAAACACTAAACTATTTGAAATTATATTTCCTTTTAATGTAACACTTATTTATCACTACAAGTTCGTTTAATTTGGTATTTGTTTCACTACTCCAATACAATTACATAATTTCTCTCAGTGCACCATGATACAATTGCGACAACAATTGCAGCTCGACGGGAGCAAAACAAAAGCGAACAAAAGGCGCAACGGAAACAGAGCACGAAAGTGAGAGGAGGGGCAGTTTTTTTGAGGGCGGTGGGCGGAACGTAAGCTGCAGATCGACACAGCCGGAAAGTCATACACACACACACAAATGAACTCTGTCGATGATTTGCCGGCGCTGATTAGAGGATTTGTTAATGCGCTTTTAATACACAGAGTGCGCTTGTAGTTGTTGTTGTTGTTGATGATGTTATGGTTGCTACCATAAGTTGGCTCGCCTACTGTCGCCATATCTAAAATACTGAATCAACTTCATTATGATGATCATGATGAGCAGACAATAAACGAGCCAAACGACAATACAATTAATTATAAAAATTCGCTACAATTTATTTGCGTTGCCTTTCTTATTTATGTATATGAGCAGTTGCCGCCTCCATCTCCATCTCCATCTCTTTCCCCCCGCCACTTAAGCCTAATTATGTTCGATTGTGCTGGCATTGTTCACGCACCTTCCAACAACGCGGTCGCGACTTCCAGCCTAACGTCAACTTCCAGCACAGAGAGTAGCGATCGAAATCAGCAGCCGAAGATCCAAAGGCGGCTGCGTTGGAGTCGAAACCGAATTCGGATCTCGAAGGCAGCTCGAATTTGGCATTGTTTGTTGTTGCTCTTATTGTCGTTGTTGTTGTGGTCTTGTTTGTGGTTGTTGTCTTTGTGGTTGTTGTCTGTGCTTTTGGGTGTGTTCTTTTCGGGCTCCTTTATCGCAGTCGTTTTCGTCGACGTTGTCGTCGGCGGTGTTTAAATTATATGCTTTTAAAAAACGTTTAAGGATTAATTGGATTATATCGTTTTTTTATTATTTATTCTTTTGCTGTATACTTAATGGCCTTCCTTGATTTTATTTAAATCGATCGGCAGGTAGTTAAATCTGAATGGATTACAATCTGTTCTTCCCACAAACTTCTCTCTAATCGAGCTATACACAAATTTGTAGAGAATGTTTTTACAACCATATAGCGGTCAATTTATATGGCATCTTTTCTGAGCAATAAAACGAGAAAATGCATAAACAATTCCAATTGTTATTTATGGCGCGATATTTAAAGATATAACGCAAGTTTATAACTCAGACAAAAAAAAAAATAAAAATTGTAAAAATCAATTACAACTTTCAAGAGAAGCGCGGCCCAAAAGAGGCAGTTACCATAAATAATAAAGAGCAGGCCCAAAGAGGGAGACATGAAGAGTAAGAGTAGATATAGAGAGAGAGAGACAGTAGATAGAAATCTATACGAGCCCGAAAGAAACTATTGTGGAATAACTGGACAAAGGAATGGGGACCATAGATGGAGTCAGAGTTGAAGTTAAAGTCGAAAAGACGAAATCGAAAACGAAGCCCGCACAGTTTTGATTGCATTTTGATCGACAGGCTAAACAAAAAACACAACGTTAACGACGCGCGGCTGAATGCTTATGAAATCATAAAGAAAACGCTAACAAACCAACAAAGAAAGAAAAAAAAAAAAAGCCTGGCCAAATTCATAAGCCACAGCTACAGACAGACACAGCTGCTTAAGCGCAACGAAAGCAAAGCGCAGAAAGATGAGACCACAACGAAACCAGACATGGCTTTGGACTTGACTGGACTGGACTGGAGGGCGGCATAATCAGATAAACTTGATGGTCTCGTAGCCACAGTGGATACAACACAGTAAAAGCTGAGCATAAAATGGAAAATACCATCAAATAATTTGAGAAACATAAGCAGACTTCACTGTAATTCATTGGCAGCTAGAGCGCAGCGATTTATGTTAAAGCCAAATTTACCTGCTGGCCAAAAATACGAAAAGAGGAGAAGAAAAACTATCTTAAAATCATGAATGCGCATAGCCCAATCCCCAAGTCGAATCCCAATTTCAATCCCATCTCAAATCCAATGCCCAAGCAAATGATTTGTGCGCATATTTTTTGAAGTTTATTCATTTCTATAAAAGGGCAAACGATTCGTTTCATTTCATTTTGAATTTGGTACGCATCGATTTTGAAGATTTTCCGATTTGAATTTGGAATTCGGCATTTGGAATTTGCATTTATATTAAGTTTCCAGAGTTTCGTAGAATCGAGGCGTCACGAAATTGTAATTGCCATGATTGATACGATTATGTTAGTTGGGGTCACACACGAACTTGTTTTTTTTTCCCCATTTCACCTGTCTTAAAGTTAAGCACAACAATCCTTCAATGGAGCATTTAAGCTGTCAATATGCGCACAAGAGACGACAGACCGATATCACATGTTGAACGGTAAATAAATCAAACCAAAAGTGTATTAGATCTTGGCAGCAAATAAAAAGAGAGATAGAACTATTCTTATACTCTTTCTTCTTCATAGTTGCTTTATCATTTCGGGAAATCTACTTTGGGTACGTGCCGTCATTTTTTATGGATGATCCCCATCAGCGTCAGACGGCTTCAAATTGGCATTGTAATCGACATCTTTGCGAGCTGCGAGCTATAACGAAATCTGAGCTGCAGTCCGACAAGCAAAAGAAGAAGAACTGCGACTTCATCATCAACCACATCTTTCATGCTCATCTTCTGTGCTGGGCTGAGCTCAGAGCCCACGGCACTTGGAGTCTTATCAAAGTTTAATAATCTGACATTTTGAGTTTAAATGAGCCGTCTTCAATGGGTTTGCATTTAATACAGCACTTAGTGCTGTTGATCTGACTTCAGTTTGACACTTTTGTGGGCTGTGTGTGCGAGTGTGACTGACAGATCGGATTGCCTTTTGCGTTCACAAGTGTCAATCAATGGGAACTCGTAAGTGTCGCCCACTAAGGAAATTAGTTTCATCTGGCAAAAAAGGCAGTCGAGGGCGTTGCAATAGAGTCAATTATGGGTCATATGGTTCTCTGATAATGCATTTAATGGATGCAGCTCGTCGAGTGACATATAAAACGAGCGGAAGTGACAAAAGAGCACAACTTCAAGAGAGCATAAAGAGCTGATTTTAATAACTTTCTCCACTCTATCTTCAGACCTTGTAATTATGTAAATATATATTAATACTCCGCAAGTCTGAAGATAATCAAAACAAACCTATAATTTGTTTTATCAAGTTAAACGCCCCAAGTTCCCAGCTTCAACGTTTATCCCCTCCACAAAAAGAAGTAGGAGAGCTACAGTCGAGTATGCTTGACTGTGAGATACCCGCACTCATTTTCAATAAAAGGAAAACCGTGTGGTAATATTCTTAAAAATATACTAAATTATATACCGAATATACTGAAATATACCGAATGCTATATTTGGTATAATCATGTACTATCTAGAAAAGTTATAAAGTTTCCTATTATTCTTAAAATATACTATAAAATATACCACCAATACTGAAATTTACCAAAGCCTTCATTTAATATATTCATGTACTATCTCACAAAGATAGAATATTCATTTTTCTTATTATTCTTAAAATATACTATAAAATATACCACCAATATTAAAATATACCGAAGCCTATTCATGTACTATTTCACAAAAATATAATACCATTCCACCTTTTTACAAGCGGGTATAATTATCTTGAAGCGCCAGGGCGAAAAGTGAGCCAACGAGAAACTGAAAATAATTCCAATCTTGGGGAGAGGCGCAGACAATTTGCATTATGCTGCTTCCAAGGGCTTTGAAGTGCTTCCCAGAATCGACGCTTTCCCGGAATGACACTGAGAACGAGAGACTATAAGGGACTGAAAAGACATCTTTTCATTTAAAACAGCGGGCGGCAGATCCTTGGCATTCTCTTATTACTTCATTTATATCTGTGATATCAAGAGCAAAGTGTAATTGGAGAACTGGAATTGGAATTGCAGGTGGCGTTAGAGCAATCACAATAATCGTTATATCAACTGAAAGACAATGTCTAGACTGCGTGGGCTAATCGCAAAATATGAGGTTCAATAATCCGGCATTCTAAAAGCCATTGCAAGCTCTCTCTTTGAGCAATAACAATTATTTCAATTAGAATATTTCATATACATATAATGGAAAAAGCGCAACTTTATAAAAAACTAAGCGAGGCAGCACATAAAAAACTTAAATTAAATACCAGAAATAACGCCAGACTGCAGACTGCCAACAAAAAACAGAAACAAAAGAGCTCTTCAGCCTGAAAAGCGTATCAAAAAGACGAAAGAAAAAAGTAGATGGAAATGGAAGTGGAAACGTTGAACAGCTTCATTTAAATTGCACGCAAGGGAGTCCTGGACAGTTCACGCCAGGCGATACCATTTCCCATTATCCTCCTCTGCCATCCCCTCTTTGTACGCTGTCTCCACAACACATAATGAAAAAAGTTCACACACAAAATACCAACAAATGTCGAGAGCGCGTATTAAATAGTTGCCATTTTTTGCTGTCTCTCTGTCGCTTCTTCTTCATCTCTCTCTCTTTCTCTCTTTTTGGCAGCACGTGCGTCGGCTTTCCGAAGTCTATTTCACACACTCTCTCTCACTCTTATTCTCTCTCTCTCTCTCACATTTTTTCTGTCTGAACCTTCGGGGTCTTTGTTCTGCAGTTCTACGTGTTCGCTTCATAGAAGTAAATAATTTTCAGGTTCAAGTGGCATATAATTTTTTCGTGTTCCCCCGCTCGACAAATTGCAGTCGAGGACTGTGAGGGAAGGGAGAGGCGTATGGTGCGCCCACATAAATAACGCCATTAAACATGTTCGGCTATGGGCACAACAACTTCCTGTTCACTCCTCCTCCCTCTGTGCGTTTCGGCGTTGTTCCATTTTTATCAGCCGCCCATTTCAAGTTTCTAAACAACATTCAAGTGTTGTTGTCGATAGCAGCAGCAGCAGCAGCAGCTTCTGCCTGGCATCATGTCCTTTACTTGGTCCACGAGGTGACTGCCTGTATCCTGGCCATGGCTGTGGCTGTAGTTGTGGCTGTAGCTGTGGCTCCAACTCCAACGTTGCTCTGGCTGCATTCGTGTCTGCCATATATCAAACGAGCGAGCTCATGTGTCTGAGCCCTGTCGTGCGGTTGCCTGACTGCCAGCCTGTTTAGTGTCCTGGCATTCTGGGTCCCTTTGCGCCAAATCCCTTGCCCTGTTTCCTCAGCTCGACTCGACTCCGCTCGGCTTAATTGCCAAATGTGTTTAGGTGTGGTTTTCAGCCATGTGCCACAGCCGCAGCAGCAGGAGCAGCAGAAGCCATCTTGCCCCATTGTTGTTCTCGTATTTTTCTGCACGTTGCAAGAGAATTAAAAATGCTGCCATCGGGATAGCGAATGATTGGAGTGAGTGGACATGGCACGACTATTGCTCCTGAATTGAGAGCAGCTGCGACCTGACCTAAGTCTCAGTCGATACGTCGCAGACAAATTTGCATGTTTCATCTTCCCCCCTCTGGATGTTGGGGCACGAAGCACGAAGCTTTTGAAGTTTTATGGCTGCCATTTGATAACCTTCATTCAGCGCATAGAAGCAGATAGCAGCAAGATAGGGAGCGTATGCTGTGTTCCTACTCTCCACTTCATTTGGTGGCTTTTATTAAAAACAAAGCACTTAAGCATTAATTGAGAAAACGAATAATTTAAAAAGGTAATGAAAACCTTGAAACGTGTATGGAAGAATCCTAATAGTTATAATATTAATTCATTTTATATTTTGATTAATATTCTATGTATTCCAACTCAATATACCCAAGTATTAAAACATACCAAAAGCTATGTTTGGTATATTGACGATTTTATCGTTTAAATATACCTACTTATTATACCAAAAAAAACACTAAAAAGTATATTTGGTAACTTACTACTACAATTTTGAAATTTGAAGCCTGTTCCTTAACATATCAAATTAGTTTTTAAATAAATCCCAAGTTTTTTATCTGTTTGCGAACATAAATCATAAAGTGATCAAAAACTGATTAGATTTAAAATTACTTTAGATGATTTTTTGTAAGGCAATTTAACAAGTTAAACAAATCAATTACGTTAAATAAGTAAACAAAGTCACAGCCAATCAAATAAAGAAATTACCAATTTAGACAAACACTGGAATATTGATTCTACATTTTCATCTGCATCATCAAAAATACATTCAAAATACATTTTGTATTTTGCACTGCCTATTTTTGGTTTCGTGTAATAAGAAAATTGAAAAGTTTAGCAAATAAATGCACAACTAATTGATTTCTCATGTACATGGAGTCAAATGGCAACCAGGAAATGCCGCAAAAGCGACAACAAGTTGCAAGCCGCAGGTGGAATGCCAAATGTCAACAAAATAAAAGCAAAAACCTTAAAAAAAATAAAGAGAGAGACGGAGAGAGAGAGAGAGACGAATAATAAACCAAAGTCAACAGTGAGAAACAATGCAAATAAAATGTTGTATGGATAAGCAACGTGATAAACGCGACAATTTCGTGTTCTAAACAAATTAATCGAGAAAATTGCATAAAAATGATGCGAAAGCGAGACGGCAATAGAGAGTTAGAGTGAGAGGGCACATCAAGTAGCCATAATAAATGATTAAATAAGCGTAATTATCACCTTAATGCGGCGACGTTGACGTTGACTTTGACAGCTGACGTGACTACAATGGCGGCTAAGTCCGGCGGAAGCGACGAAAGCTGAAAGCATGATGGCGACACGCAGGTGAAGGAATATATCCAGATGTCCCTGTGTCTGTCTCTGTCACTGCTGTTGCCATCTCTGTCTCGTTTTTCGTGTGCGCGACATTAAAACAAATTTTATTACTTTAATTACTTTATTTACATTTCGCCAAATGGCGACATCAACGTCATATATTAAACAGGAAGCGAGCGCCAGCGAAAAGGACACGCCATCCAAAGCGGAAGTCGACAGAGGCACGCAAAAAATAAGTGAAGAAAAGTGCACGACTTGTGAATTCCCTTCTTCAATTTGTTAACTACAGAAATACCCGCTTTTTGGGATTCTCCTTTACAGGGTAAAAAAGGCAAAAGCAACACGGGAATAAACGTGTAGAAAATTGTGCGTGTGTTAATGTGTATGTGTGTGTGTGTGTGTGACTTGACTGACTGTCAAGGGGCGTGGCACTTGGACAATTGTTGTCCTGATGAGCGGCGTCATGCAATGTGTTAAACTTGGCAGTTGGCAGGAAGGAAACCAAAAAGAGACGAAGATAGAAAGAGAGAGAGGGAAACATGAGTAGAGCATAATGTGCCCTTGTAACGGTACATTAACATAGTCATAATTTAATTAAAGCGCTGAGCTCTGACTCTTTATTGTTGTTGTAGCTGTTGCTGTTCAGACGTAGGCTAATGACAGGCTCGGTTATCAGTTTTAGATCGCAAACAAAGTCGAGGAAAAAAAGCGATCAGGACATGTTCGAGGAAGATAATTAGGGACTTAATTAAATGTTTGAGTTGCCCTTGATTGTTGTCTGTCTATTTTTGAAAAGTTGTCTATTTATTTAGCTCTTGAATAAAACAAGCAATTTCTATGCTGCCCGACAATTTCCAGTGAAATAAATAATTACTTTTCTTAAGCCCTAAGCTTCTTAATTGACTAAGTCAAATTTCAAAAATGCAATTTCCTTAATCTCAAGCTCAACCCAAAATCGTTTTCAATATTTAATAAACTCTGAACTTTTGATGAATTTTCACATTGAATAAATATTTAAACATGCATCGGACCTTTCTGCTTGCCACGCATCGAATACCTCAATTAGCCCTAAGTGGAGTTGGCCCAGAAATAATACAAGTCATTTGCTTAGCCAAAATTGATGGAAATGAATTTGAGGCAACTATCAGAGAGCTCAGAGCTGCGAAATGGCAACGCATGAAATTTAATCGATTGCATGTCTAAGCAACAATGACGAGGTGCGATTACTTTCAAGAGAGAGAGAAAGAGAGAGAGAGAGAGAGAAAAGAGAGAAGAGAGTTGGGAAATTGCCAATTAGACACACGCACGATGCAAACGCGTTTTAAATACGCTTTTAAAGACCATTAGCAAAGCTCACCATTGGCTTTCAGACAACTAAGATGATAATGATAATGATGATGATGATGATGACCCCAACAAAACAGGTGGCAAAGCATCAGTTGCAAGCAGCAAGCAGCAAATTAGTTGGCACTTCTTCTTCTGTCCATTAGCCACAGAGCACAAACTTCAGCTCTTTGATGTTTTATTGATGATTTTGACGATTAGACTGAGACTGAGACTGTGTAGCTGATTATTCGACTTCCTCTTTTTTGCTCTCACACTGTAAATGCAAAGTATTTGCTCTCAGCTATTTATCAACTTGCTTTAATTAGTATTTAATATTTGCAGAATCGAAACGATTAAGTGTGAGAAGCTTTTCAAATGCAAAAATAATAATTTCAATTGCCATTAGAAATCTGACAGCTCTTGCTTTAATATCCATAATGACATCGATAAATCCAGCAGCGAGACCGCCAATTAAATGACCACCAATGAGCTGAAGTTGTGTCTGCTTTTGGTTTTTGGTTAACTCATAAAGTCAATTAATGAACGTTTTTTGAGGTTACCACAAACTGCAGTTTGCAATGCAAACAAGACACGTTAATTGAGCCAAACAAGTGTGTAAATCGACATCATCATCGGAGTTCTCATCCTCTGTGTTCATCAGCGGCGTCAAAATGGATGGAAATTCAACACTTGACAAGTGTATGAATTTTTCATTGGTAAATTTTTGGTTTGTCAATGGGAAGATGCGAAATACGCGCAATGAGTACATTGCAAAATCGAATCGAATCGAATCGAATCGAATTTGAGGTGCAATTGGAATTGGAATCGGAATCGTTGCGAGATTGTCATTACCATATGTCATCTGACGATTTCGCATATTCGCGTGTTTTTGGCATTTAATTGCGCGTCCTCTGCTATTTGTTGTGTTTGTCTTCTCTGTCGTGTTGCAGTGCCGCAATTTTCAATTAAAATTTATGAATTGAATGGTAAATGGTAAATAGACGCAGCCTCCTCATCGCCGCCCCATGTTTGCCCTCTGTGCGCATAAATTATGGAAATTCGTAAACGCCAAAAAATATCCATGGAGCACGGACAAATATTTTCGCATAAATATTTGTTGCTGTTATTTGGCATTGTTAAATGCATAAATATTTAGCAACATTCCAGTGCCCTTTTTCCATACATAGTTTTTCCGCATTTTCAGCGGCAATTTTCAATTAACAATTATCATGCATTCATTGCAGTGCAGCCAGAGGCAGACGGGGGAAGGGGAAACAGAGCGGGAGCGGGTGCCCAACCATTTATTGACTGCTTTTGGGGCTGATTTTGACAACAGGCCAAATTGAAATGTAATTGTTTTGCCAGCCATGGTCGTCGCATTCAAAATTGCAATGCCAACTCTTCTTCTGCCAGTTTATTTATCCACCAATTGGCGCACCAAACAAATTCAACTACCCCTCCACCCCCGTCCCACCTCTGTGTTAATGATGCAGCCACAGAATGCCGTTAGCATATGGTGCCACTCCCACGGGATTGTCTACCATTGACTACCATTACGGCGGTGGCAGCCACCAGGCGGTGGCACATCAAAGCGCGGCTTTTCACTTGAAAAATATATTTGGAAAATGCCAAGATTTGCATATGTGTAGTATTTATGTTGCCACTGATTGCATGTAGGCTTACAGTGCCGCACAATTGTTTACAGCCCCACTCCTTCCCTCTCTCAATACAGAAAAACTTACTCTGCTTACATAGAAAATCACATCAGCTTACCTGCAATTGACAGAAGAAAGGAGAAAATTTAGTAAAAATATATTGGTTAATATTAAGTTTGATTTTAAATAAATATATGTGAATGTGGGAATAATTCTTTAATTTAAAGTTGTTTTGCATTTAGATAGTTTTTCTAGTATTTAAGTGCAATTAAATATGTGGACAATATTTGTGCACTAAACTGATTAAAAAATTGTAATTCATATATAAATTTTAATATTTATTAAATATAGTCTGCAAAATACTAAAATTATTTTGATTTTATACAAATGCATGCGAATGATGGAACAATAGTTTTTATTATATTTTTTATTATATTATGCTTGTTGTTATTGTTTGGTTTGTGCATTGAATGTACACAAATAATTTGATAATATTTATTGGACTTAGAGAGCCGGCGAGATTAATAAATAAATAAAGAATTTTATATACAAGTTTTAATTTTTGAGTGTAAAACTAATTTTCCAATATAAAATTTAAATCAGCACATACAAACATTTATTTAAATTAACTTCTTGTAAAAAACAAAATCAGTTGTAATTCTTGTATAGAAAACTGGAGTAAGTTAAACAAATAAGAAAGCTACATTCGAGTGTGCTCGACTCTGAGACACTCCCTACCCATTTTCAATGAAAGCAAAACACAAAATATACAAAGACTTCTCTTGTATACAAATCTTAATCAATATTAACTTTGAGTAATAATTGATTACATTTACAATTGCTGATTATGAATTGACACAAAAATACTAAATCAATTTAAATACTTTTTTTCAATAAGCGTTTACAAAGATTTCTGCTGTGCATTAAAATTAACGATAAGTAGAGCTTATCAATCAGCTCTTATCAGTCACATATTCAGTCGAATTCCTGCAACACACCTAGACAACAGCTGTTGCCACTCCCTGCTCAAAAGTTGCCTCTCGACAATAATTCTAGAAATGCATTTAAACATCGCACCTAATATCAATTAAAGTGCGGAAAATAAGAAAAAAAAACAAAAAAGTGAAAAATAAGGGAAAAACTAAAGTCAAATTGGAATAATGTATGAAGAGGGAAAGCGTAATAAATACAAATACGGGTAATTTGTAATTTTTAGGTATTTCGTTAGGCACCGACAAAGTGAAAATGTAGCAATATTTCAAATTCGCCCACGCTCCGCTCTCCATCCCCGAAGTCGACTCGACTCGACTCGGCTTGACTCTAATGCTTCCAGGTGAGTGCACATTATTCATTACTAAGCAACCCCTCTCCCACTACTCCTTTTGCCCACTCCACTGGCTGCCACCAAACACCCTTTAGCCGCCTCATGCCTCATGCCACATGCGAGTCCTGTGCTTAGGCGCGCCGTGTTGATGTGCATGTTATTATCCATTATGTGGCACAAAAAGGGAACCCTCGACCTCAGTCTGAAAGCGCACACACACACACACACACACACACACACACACACACACACACACACACAGAAACACAAACACCCCCTACACACACATACATACACAAGCTATTTTTTTGCTGCTTGTTGTTGCCTTTTTAAGTATTATTAATTGTCTGCCATGTTTGTTCTTGCCACAGGATATGTGAACAGCAGTGTGGCACAAAGGGAAATGCAAACGGAATGGGAAATGGGAAAAGCAACTGAAACTGTAACTGTAAGTGAAACTCTGAACTGAACTGAGCTGAGCTGAGCAGAGCTGAGCTTATTTGTCTAGTGTCGTGGAGCATTATGATAAAAATCTAATTTAGAAATTCATATTTTGTTTACCATTTGCTTAGCACAATATGTTTACAGTGAGCGCAAGCAGTTCACCGCACTTTATCTGCATATGCATACACACTGTGGGCCATTTTATGCTTGAGTGAACTAAAATTCGACTGCCTAATTCGCTAGTCAATTATGTAGACTGGGGTCAAACTGTGCTCTTGGCATTGACTTGACTTTACTGGCAGACGTATCGGTTAGTGCTTATTACTCTTTAACTCCTTAGGACATGCTTACCTGCAATCAAAGTGAGCAGTTCGAGTGCCACGCCCACAACGCCAGTCAAAAATTGAACTTTTGAGCAAGGCAAACGAAATGTAATGGCAGAAAAGTGCACTTCCCTGCAGCTGAAAATTCCACAAAAGTGGAGAGTGGAGAGTTCGGAGAGTTTGGAGAGTTACAAGAGTTCGCGCACTTTGAAGTGCGATATACTGGTTCAATTAACTGGCAAACAGACGCTGTCTCTGGCCCATAGCTGTGAGGGGCCCCCAAATGCGATCTACCGATTTTCACAGCATATTCAAGAAGTCAAAGAAGTGGAAGAGGAAAATGAGAAACAGATACTCGCTACGATCGTGCGGCAATTGCACATAATTCGCATAGTTTATGCAGACGGCGGCTGCAGATAACTGAGATCCATAAGTTAACATGTTTATTTCGATTTGGGGCTCGCTTCAAGAATGGGCTCATAACTTAACTTTCGAATGGCCACAATTAACTAACTCTACATAGTTATCGCTGACTGGTCGACTGGTGTTTTGGTCTAATCGAAGCCACAACCCGACTGGCGTCTTGCTTGTTGTGACATGCTAAGTGAGACACTTTTGTGCCCCGATATTTACGAGTTGCGATAGAGCCGAGAGACAAGCACCTCTTCAGATTCCCCCAAAAGAGAGTTGAGATCGTGCTCAAGCAGTTTATTTATGCGATGAGCTTTCGAGCAGTTGTTGACGCATCAATGAGATTGTGCCAGACTTAATGACTTCATCAGGGTCCGAGACCTGTCTCGCTCTCTTCTCTTGTTCTTTGACCCGACTAACGATCCAACCATGTCGCATGAGTAGTTTGACGCACAAAAGTCGAGAGTGTTAATAAACACACAGTCCATTTAGGTTAAACAATTACTAAAATTATCACATGTTTGCGAAATATAGTTCAGTTCTTTTTGTTGTTTAGTCTCGGAATTTCTTTATGCCTCTTAAATGCCAGTCATGCTGACAAGTGCATAGACTTTGGATGTCAGTGAGGTAGGTCCAGAGGGTGCAGACCCAAAATATCTACTTATAAGGTTTCATTTTTATCGAGCCCCGCTCGATGCAAGCCTCTGGCTTGATTATGCAAAACCTTGTATAAACAACCGTATCAAACCACAACAGCTGTTATAAAGTGATAAGTTCATTCTAGCGTAAAGCTTGACAATGAATTAGAAAGAACGAGATAAACATAGCAAGAGCAGCATAGCAAGAGTACAGATGCGAAGAGAGAGTGCGAAATTGTGAGTGAGAATAGAGAAGACAAAGAACCATACGAAAAGTGAGGCACAAAGCTAAACGGTAATATCAATTAGAACCTACACTAAGAAACATTTATTACTAGTTGCACTTTAGGTTCAAAATATTGCTTCTAGAGCTCACAGAGTTTCGCGAATATGTTGCTGCAGAGCAGATCAGAGTGTAAGAAAAATCAATCAATTTCCAGTAAATAGATTTAAAAAAAATATATTTCAAAAAAAGAAAAAAGATTAGAAAAAACCGAAATAGTTCATTTTGAACAATTTGAAAAACTCGAATATATAATATAAAAGCAACAATGGGAATGTCCAAATTAAAAGAAAGAAAATGTATATTTGAAAATGTTAAACATTTGTGTAGTAAGAACATAATTTAAGTTCAACTACGATCTTTTGCTTGCATTTTACACATTCAAAAATTAAAAAAAAAAATAGCAACACAATATAATTATAGCCTAAAAAGAATTGAACTTAAGAGATTAAATTGCTTTCTTAATATGTTAAAGCAGTAGTTTATTTTTGAAAACGTTTAATATGTATCTAAAATTTGATATAGTCAATTTATCTTCCCGACTTGAAATTTAACTGCACTTCCTCTTCCTAACCTTTTCTCGCAGTGTACAGAGTCCAACTGTAGCCATGGGGGAAATGCCAAGTGCGACTGACAGAGAACCGAGCATGACGATCAGTTGATCGCAGCGACTTCGACATGACGTTTTGCTGGCTGAGTCTCGCTCTGTTCTCAGCGGTTTTGTTGCTGCTCTGGCTATGGATGCGACATACGTACAGCTACTGGGCGAGACGGGGCGTGTTGCACGATAAACCCGTGATGCTCTATGGCAATTTGTACAGTGTGGGCAGATCGACAACGGCTCTGGAACCCTTTCGCCGCTTCTACGAGAAGTACAAAGGTCAAGCGCCATTCGGTGGCTTCTACTTTGCAGTACGCGGAGTTGCAGTGTTGCTCGATTTGGAACTGGTTAAACTGGTGATGGTGAAGGAGTTCAACAACTTTGCGCATCGCGGCAACTACTACAACGAGGAGGATGATCCCATTTCGGCGCATCTATTCAATTTGGATGGTCGCGATTGGCGTGAGATGCGCAACAAACTGACATCGACATTCACCTCTTTGAAGATGCATCAAATGCTGCCAACTGTGGTGGAGATTGCCGAACGCTTTGTGAAAGTGGTGCAGCAGCAGGTCGAGGCCAACAAGGGTGCCGAAGAGTCTCCCGTGGAGGTGAAGAATCTGTTGGCTCGTTTCACCATCGACGTTATTGGCAGTTGCGCCTTTGGCCTCGACTGCAACAGTCTCAACAATCCCGATGTGGAGTTCTATCACCTGGGGCACAAAACCTTCAAGGAACGACGACATGGTCGTCTGGCCTTTGGCCTCATTCAGGCCTTTCCCCGGCTAGCCAAATGGTTGCACATCAAAATGGTCAGCGATGATGTCAGCGAATTCTATATGCGCGTTGTGCGCGAGACTTTGGAGTACCGCGACAAGCATCAGGTGCAACGCAACGACTTTCTCAATCTGCTCATGGAACTTCGGAATGAACCGAGTGGCGGCTTGACCTTTAATCAGATTGCTGCCCAGGCATTTGTCTTCTTCCTCGGTGGCTTCGAAACCAGTTCTAGTACCATGGGCTTTGCTTTGCATCTGCTTGCGCTGCATCCCGAGGTGCAACAACGTGGCAGAGAGGAAGTGCAACAGGTGCTGGCCAAGCACAAGCAGCTCAACTACGAAGCACTGCGAGAGCTCAAGTACATCAAGCAAATCATTTATGGTAAGTAGTTTTTTTTACTCGAAAAGTATCTCCAACTCAATCACATTCTTAACTACAGAAACCCTACGCAAGTATTCGATTGCCTCGATTCTCATACGCAAGACGCTGGAGGACTTTCAGGTGCCTGGCACATCGTATGTTTTGGAAGCTGGTCTCCCTTTGGTCATACCCGTAGATGCTATACATCACGATCCCGATATTTACCCCGAACCGGATAAATTCGATCCGGATCGTTTCACACCCGAAGCCATCGAACAGCGTCATTCAGCTGCGTATTTGGCCTTTGGTGCCGGACCAAGGAATTGCATCGGACTGCGCTTTGGTGAAATGCAATCTCTGGTGGGATTGGCTGTGCTGCTCCAGAACTTTAAGTTCTCGCCAGCCAAGGAAACAGAAATACCACTGCAGATCAATAAGACGAGTTTCTTTCTGCAATCACGTGGCGGTATTGTGCTTAATGTGGAGAAGGTTTAACTTCAAACATTTCCGTATTATATTATTTACATTCTTATGTATTCCCTTTAGCTTGAAGTCTATGTATGCTTGAACAAAATATATATGTGACTAATCTGTAAATTGTTGAAGGGCTTATCATTTGGTTGAGTGCCCAAAATGTTAGTCATTGTGTTGTAATATTTTGTATTTGGGTTGAAGCATGAAGCAAACTAGTCGCAACTCAATTAATGTTCACCCAACTATTTGACTTTTGTTCCATTAATATGCTAGCAGTTCCCTTTCCTCGCACTGTCGATGTGATAAATAAATTATCACACACTTCAACAGCTAAGGAAACAGGTGAAGTTCGACTGTCACCAAGGTAAAGATTATTAGGCATGCAACATAATTAGCCCAGGCGATGACTTCTCCTAGGATGACTGAGAACCTACTCAAACATGGCAGCTGCTCATGATTTGTCACACAATAAATTATGCAATTTCACATGCCAAAAATGAAGACATTCGTCTGTAGAGAAGTCACCTTCTCTCTATGTGTTCTCTATTCTTGCGTGTCTTTGTTCAATCATCATCAACTACAGCAATCCATCCATTCTCCAATCCATCCATCCATCCACTACAACAATCATCATGGGCTTTTGCATGCCGAACAGAACGACATCTCACTTGGGTCTCTGTCTCGCTTTTCCTCTGCATATAAATAAGTAAATAGTTGCTACACAACATTGACTTTTACGAGTGTGTGTGTGTGTGTGTGTGTGCGTGTGTATTGTTGTGCTTAGGTTGATTGTAATGTTGATGAACCTGAATTATCACATGCCGTTTGATGGACTGCAAACACGCACAAAACTTGGCAACTGTCGCCAGACTCTTCGAACTACACTTAACTCTCGAGTGACCTTAAATATTCGCGCAAAATACACTGTGAGAAATGTGCTTAGCAAAAATAATTTAAATATAAAAACGATGAAATAAAGACTCCCTTTAAAGAAAAGCCTTAAAATAAAATACAATTTGCGTGCACTTAAGATAAACTCAAACTAATAAACTAAATAATATCATACTATTCAGTTGACAGACAAAATTGCATTTTAAGTTTAAGATTAGATAATAATAAAAAGAATTATATTATAATAAGAAATCTTCATAATAAGAAATCTTCAACAAACTTTTCATTAATCATAAGAATTAAAATTTACGATTTCAAGTAATCATTTTAATGGACTTATTTTCATAATTCATTAACTTAAATATTTCAAATAATTCAGCTGCATTTCTTGCAGTGTATCTTGCAGTTCAGTTTGTTTAGTGGGTGAAGAAGCTGTTTAGGTCCCTGGCGAACTGTCAAGTTGATAATCTCTCGACACTTTGATGAAATGCTCTCTCACTCTCTCTGTCTCTGTCTCTTGCTTTCGCTCTTGTTTATGCCATGGCATTGATAAATCGTCACAAGTGGCAAACAACAAAGACACCCGCAACACCACCCCCATGTCGCCACATTCCACAGCGCCTCTTATCAATGTAGGCTGTTGTTGAAGTGGTTGTTGTCGTTGTTGTTGTCTTTTCTGTATTTTGTTCATCATGTCTTTGTTTATTTGTCGCTGTTCAACATGTAAACGACTCTCGGACATTGATTAATTTCGTAGTTAATTTGTCAGCATTAATCAGTATTAACTTAAATGGGCATCAACACGCCTCCCAGTATTTGACTGCATTAGTCCAAAGGTATTAACTGACACTCACTTTGACTTCAACTCCAACATCGACTTCGACTCATTCCATATTCATAGTTGTTTTTTTTTTTCGTATGTTATTCTTTTAATTAATTTTTGCATAAAGCTTAACGTAGTTCTTTAGTAGTTGTAGCTGCAAGTTGCTTCAATTAATTGCTTGGGATTTCTTTTTGTAAGCTTTGGATAAAAGCGCAATTAACTGAATTGCCTTTCGCTTCATTCCCCAGCAAAAGGTGGGAGATATGGTTACTTAGAAGTAAGCTGCGCGTAATGACTCAAAAAGACATCAAACCCTCAGCTTGTGATTCACAAGTAAATCGAGGTAGATTTTCTCATCAAACTAACTTTTTTATTGTGCTCTTCCGTTCTCAGTTCTCAGTTAATTACTGTTGCGTTGAGATAAACTCCAGATGCTGTATTACATCATGAAGGTGGTTACAAATCCAAATAAGTAAGTAATAATATAGTAATAATAATGTAATAACTATAATAAAAATAATAAAGTAATAAATACTTTAGAAAATTTTACTATCAAAAATATTAGATTTCCTTTAATATACAATATTTTAAAATCAACCATTCTTTTCATATTTCCATCTAATACTACAAGATTTCTCTTTATAAAATCAATTCTAAGTGTTTGGTACTTTTAGATCAAGTTCACAATCAACATGACCATTCTGACGATTACAATAATTAACTCGTAAACTTCAAAATGATTAACTGTTCAAAATAAATGTCAATTATAGGTTAAACAAGTAAGAAAGCTACAGTTGAGTGTACTCGACTGTGAGATACCCGCTACCCATTTTACACCAAAGAAAAAAAAAAATGCGGTATTTTTCTCAATATATATCTGGTATATCGATATTGTCGACAATTTTTATTTGATCGCAACCAAATTTTCAGGAACTATAACTACTATAGTAATTATTGCATATACTTAAACTCGCTAACGCTTGTTATTCGATTTTTTTTATTTGCGGGGCGGAAGTGGGCATGACAAAGATTTGAAACAAACTTGATCTGCGTGCAAACATAACACATGCTGTCGAAAAAAAATTATAGCTCTATCTCATATAGTCTCTGAGATCTAGGTGTTCATACGGACAGACGGACATGGCTATATCGTCTCGGCTGTTGACGCTGATCAAGAATATATATGCCTCCTTCTACCTGTTACATACATTTCCTGCCGGCACAAAATTATAATACCCTTCTACCCTATGGGTAGCGGGTATAAAAACTGAATGGGCAAAGAAAACCACATGAAATTTATTGTAATAATTATAGTACTAGTATTGCAGTCTGCTTTCCCTCTAGTTGCTCGGTGGCTCTCATCAACACCTTTCTAAAACAGTTGACTAACAATGCGCTTTTAAGTCCTCAAATATCTAACGAAATCAACTGCAAGACTGCTGATAGAGAACCTTACGATGGCCTAACAATATTTACAATGTAAGATGATTTATTTGATATTTATTTATTAATTTATAATCATAATTTAAATTTGCAGTGTTTTACTCTCAGTGCTAGCTGCTGCAGTGCTACTCGCCACGCTTTGCGATTACCTCTTTTATGTGGATCAAAGTACGTATTTATAATATAATAGAAAAAGAAATGAAATTACAATTCAAATTGTATTTTTTTTTCAGCCAAACTTCCAGGCATAGTGAAAGCTTTCTCAGCACGCGCAAATTCTCGAGTTCTCTTCCGTCTTGTGCAGCCGAATTCGAATCTGAATGTGATCGATTGTCTTCATGGCATGCGCTGCATGTCACTCATCTGGGTTGTGTTTGCTCATCAATATATTATCTCACTAATGACTCCGAATATAAATGGAATCAAATTGATCTCAGTGAGTAATCTCATCTCTAAATTATATGCAGAATTTATTGATATTTGTATTACAGTGGTTGACAAGTCCATTTGCCACGGTTTCTTCTCAGTTGACACATTCTTTTTGCTCAGCGGCCTTTTGGTGGTTATGATTGCACTGCGCAAACTGCAGAAGTAAGTTGAATACTATACGGAAGATAGAATAAATTAAGAATTTGTTTATATTCCTTAGAACCAATGGCAAACTCAATATTCCATTGATGTATCTTCATCGCTATTTGAGATTAACTCCAGTTGTAGCTGTGGCTATTATCGTGCATATGAAACTACTTCCCATTGTGGGCAATGATGGTCCAACAACTGCTCAGGCGGCAGTTGAGAACTATGAAAATTGTGAAACCAACTGGTGGATGACCTTACTGTATGTCCAAAACTATGCCACAAAAAACATGGTAAGTTTCCTTATTTATATTGCTTTTTAACTTTTTAATCTTAGTGCTTCAAAAATATTTTATTCATTTTTATGATAGTCAATTATATGCCTTCATATAAATATAAAATGAATTTAATTAATTCCAACAATATATTTGTATTTTATATTATGTTAAGTTATGCATTAATTCTACAATTTTTCAAATGTGAATTTAAATTTATGTTTATATTAATTTAAGTTATATTGAGCCCTTATTCCCTACAATCTTTCTAATTTGAACTTCCAAATTGACTTTAAGTGTGATTTTAAATTAAATTTAAAATCATCTGCATTAAATATATATCTTTTTATATATTTTCTCATTATCATCATCATCATTGTAGTGCTTAAATCACACCTGGTACTTGGCTGTGGATATGCAACTCTATATTCTATCGCCCATATTTTTACTGACTTTGTATAAATGGGGCAAGAAGGCAGCTGCAGGAATCTTTGTGCTCATGCTTCTTCTCTCTGGTTGCCTCTTTGCCACAATAATGACGGGCAAATACGCCGTAAATGTTGCGTAAGTTTAGTGCCTTAAACATAACGTGAAAAACATATTAATTTTGATATCTTAAAGCATTGGAGATCTTGGAGTTGAGGGCCAACGCAAACTATATTTGGCCACACACACTCATGCAGCTCCTTGGCTGATCGGTGCGCTTCTTGGCTATTTCCTGTATGCAAATCGCAACAGAACCCTTAAGTTGAATCGTATCTTCATTTGGCTGGGTTGGATTCTCTGCCTGGCTTTGTTATTCACCTCTCTGTTTGCCGTGTATCCAGCGGCAAATGGAATTGCACCTGCATTGACATTGGGAGAGCAGTCAGCTTATTATACTCTGAGTCGCATCGCATGGCCTTTGGGTCTCAGCTGGGTGGTGTTTGCCTGCATGAAGGGATACGGTGGATTGCCCAATAGTTTCCTTTCTTCCCCACTGTGGCAGCCACTGTCAAAGCTCTCCTATACAGCTTATTCCTATTTCATATATTCCTTCAGCAATTAATGAATTGCAGACGTCTGCGAACTAATACCTTCTTCTCCGACTACGAAGTGGTAAGTGGAATTTTGGTATATTTTTTTATATTACCACTAAATATTATTCATTTTACTAGATGCTGTCATTCTGGTCAGCTTTTGGCTTTATCCTGTTACTCTCTTACGTAATGTACATATTTCTGGAAGCACCATTTGGTGCTCTGGAAGGCATGCTAATGCTTCAACGCAAACCCAAACAAAATACTGAACAACAGAATGAGAATCACACTGAGGAGATTCAAGTTATCGAGGTGCCAAGAACATCCGATTCTCAAGAACTCTCAAAAAGTTGTGAAGAGCAAGAAAATGTTGATAATTCCACCAAAACTTAATAACACATTCAAGATTTTTGCATAAAGTATTCTCTAAACCACAAAATTGTTTTTATATGCTCTAAATCTTTCGAGAATATTTTAAGATCCGTCAGAATAAAAAATAAACAATAGTATATATTTTTTTTGTATAAAAGATAAAAATTAACCTGTTACTAACTTAATTTGAAGCATGTAAGATAAAAATGTTATTTATTTTTAAACAACCTGAACCGTATTGATTTTTGAGATGATATTCATTTAATATTTGCGCATCTTTGAAAAACATTAGATCACTTTGGCATCATAAATTATTGATATGTTTGAGTTTTACAGTCTTGAAATTAGAAGTAGAATGCTACTACGAGCAAGTTTTAAAAAACTTTTGAAATTGATTTATTAATGTATACAAAAATGATTTATTCATTATTATAAATGTATACTATATAATTATTAATATCGATCGAATTTTTATTTTATTTCCACCTCTGATTAATACAACAAAATTTCGCTACAAAATATACCTTCTATAGATATTTGCAACATGACAACACTTGGCAGCCCCAAAGTGCAGACCAGAGTTGCCACTGTGTTGATTCGGTCTTCACTCTTTGTCAGCAGAACTGTTTACACACGCACATACACACACACACTCTGCCATACGCACACACACACAAACAGGGGGTCGGTGTAGAGAAAACCCTTAAAGCACGTTTATGGGTTAAACAGAGCAAACAAAAGCAGAGTGTGGACTTCCTTTTGGCTTTTCGAACTGCCAGTTTATATGTACATATGTATGTACGTAGTTCCCTTCAACTTCTTCTTCTTCATCTGGTGCTTTTTCGTCTTTTTATGTTCCCATGTACAAAATGGCGGCCAGGCGCACCTGTCTGCACTTAAGCGTGAGTAATGGGGACGACGGCGAGGCGAGGCGAGTCGGGGCAAGGCGAACTAATGCAACACGGCGAATTCAAGTGCCGAACATAAAGGTAAACATGCTAAGCGGTTTTTCTATGGTGCGAGAGGGAGATCGGGAGAGCAAGAAGTCAACGGGAAGTGTTTGCACATGCCAAAGCCGACAATAAAGGCAGCAATAGAAAAGGAGGAAGACGAAGAAGTAGAAGTAGAAGTAGAAGTAGAAGTAGAAGTAGAAGCAGAAGCAGACGCAGAACAAGGTGGATTGGGACAGAGCAACGAACGATGAACGACAAGCGTTGATAAAAATGCAAACACTTTTAGCCGCTCTCTCTTTCTCTCTCTCTCTCTCTCTCTCTCTCTTCGACTGCAGTGAAAGTGTTAGGCACCCGACTGCAAATATACCGAGTCTAAGGGAGAGCGAACGGAGTTTACTCTTTTTGTCAGCCCAATTGCGGTTTACAAACTGTTCCTGTCCTGTCTTCTACCTTCCTGTGCTTTGTCCTGTGCGTCTGCCAATTGACGGCTACTTGACATTTGCGTTGCTGTTTACACACTGTGCGCTCGCTTGGCACTTAGCCACAGACCCACCCTCCCCCTCCTACATAGAACATGGACAAATGGGGCAGCGTCCTCTTCATGCCCCACTCTGGACAGCAAAAATATTATTTTAGCGTGTGAAAAGTGTAAAGTGCTATAATGTTTGAAAAATATACTGTATAACAGTTATTCACACACACACAGCACACAAAAGGGAGGAGGTTAAGTTGACTCGACTTGGTAACGACAACTTATCCAACTTCAGCAACAGCGACAGCTCTACAAATGTTATTCTTCATTTTGTTTGATTTAAGCTGATCAAGTGTTGCAGTCTTTGCAACGAGGTTATGCTACGGTCTTGGCCCTCTCCATTCCCTCTCCCCACCGACCATCTTCCTCTTCATTCATATTGTTTACACTCGAGTTGGCTAAGTGCAGGGCCCAGTGTTGAAGTGTAGTTAAGTGTATATGGTTGTAATACTCATGTTTATACATCACAAGTTGTTACTACCGTTTGACGCATTGGAAATTGCATTTGCAAAACTTGCGAAATCTAGTTAAGAGTTATGAAATTGTGATATGAATTAACATAAATGGTGAGGAAAGCTTGGAAGTACAACAATAATACAAACAATGAGAAAAATAAATAATAAAAAATAATAATATATTGTGTCAGTGTCAATAAAAAGCTCTAAAACATTCTTTTAGAAATTTCGATCGATGACTGACGAATGACGAAAGTAATCATTTGATATTCACAAGTTTTTTTTTTTTATAAGTTTATCTATTAAAAAATGAGAAAAATATATATTTGACACTGCATAAAACGTGTAAACTTATATTTTGAATGATTTCTACTATGTATAGAATATCCAAAGGTATTTATTTAAGTAAAATACAGTCGAAATTTTAAACTTTCTTCGATTTACATTTCGTTTGCTCGTAATTCAAATTATTTTTGAATTCCTGCTGATAATTTTTATGATTTTTTTTAATAGTACTTAATTTAATGCGTTTTCTACAGACTCCTACGACTTTCCTGGGCGTGTGAACTTGTCAACGCGGCTAGTAAGAAAGTGTAAATTTTACGATCAATTTCCGTTGCAGCAAAACAAGCCCAAAATGCATGTTATGAGGTAGACACACGACTCGTTAAAAGGGAGACCGCATCTCGGAAATACTAAACTCTTGTAGGCAGCCAGACTAGGCAGCAACCGCACTAAATATGAACATTAAAAACCATAAATATTAAAACATAAAAATAGGCACATAACAAACACAAAAAGTAAGAAATAAAATTCGAATAGGGAAGCGTGGCAATAACAACACAAATCTTTGGCAGCCAAATGAAAATGAATTTCCAAACAATGAAAACAGCTGGAGTTCCACGGAAGAAGCGAATGCCACCCAGCGTCTATGGAGGAGTCACACAATTAGTCACAATGGAAATTGGAAGATCGATGGAGTTAGAGCATCACGGAGACGGGGGCGAGAGGTAGATATAGGGAAATCAATTTCATTGCGTCTGGGTCTGGTTGTCTTTATCGAAAAGGCATTTCCATTTACAAGAACCACAGCGAGATATCAGCTCTGGGTAGTGTATTAAAAATCAATGAATAAATAAACAGAACAACGAAATCCGTTGCACAGTGTTTTCTTCTGCAGCATTTCCATTCAATTTCCCCAGTTATTGTTCTTGCCTTGATGCCTTGTGTGGTGATTTATATTTATAGTATTTTTGGGACTCGCTGTGTGAATTCCGTCGGCATCGGCGACAGCTAAAAGCTTTGGCGGCACACGTCTTTGGCCATTGCAGTCGCAGGTGTCTGGGAGGAACTCAGATCGCAGACGATTTCTCAGTCTGGCTAGCACCTTAATGAGTCTGCCTGATCAGCTATTAAAGTTGTTCTCCAATACGTAAATGCATTTTGGTTGTCATTTCAAATGAGACTCGCCACAGGGGAGAACATTTAGTATCTAGAAGTTAATTAGAGCGGCGTGGGCTTGAGTTTTTATTTTAGTATTTTAAACTAATCACCACCTAATCGCAAAAACAACATATTTTAATTTATGGCAAATATATTTAGTCTCTTTAGATTAGACAATTCTCTGCCGCGATAAACAGACACATCAACAGTATTTCTATTAATAGCTCAGTTGACTTTGTTGTTCTTTTCATGAAATCAAACACAAACGATAAGAACAACTAGCGTACGCTTCAAGTGCGCACTTTGCCGCGGATCATTCATGTGACTCCGTGGCGCAACGGTAGCGCGTCTGACTCCAGATCAGAAGGTTGCGTGTTCAAATCACGTCGGGGTCAATTAGTAGAATTTACTTTTTTAAATTTTTTCATAAATTCAACTCATTTAATAGTGCGAAAAATCATTTTTTGTTTGCTATTTTCATTATAATAAGTATTATTATGCATGGACTATTAATATAACTTTTGTTGCACATTTCAGACAGGGAACTTTATTCAATTGATTGCTTAATTAGCGAGGTTTTTGTTTCATAACTGAAAACAATTGTAAATGTCAACAGTTGTCGTTTATTGTTGTATCGCATTTACTACACATAATTACAACTGCAACAACAACAATATCATCATTAATAATGAGTCAGGGGGCTGGGTCAGGGTCAACGCCTATATGATGGTATATTATGAGGGCTTTCACTCAACTGCCGCCCCCGTTGCGCAATGTGTTTTGCAGTCGCATCATAAATGGTGTTAATTAGTCGGTAACGTCAATCGGCAATATGTTTAAATCGAATGTTGAAATTTATGAAGTCACTTTCACAACTGAAACAGATCAATTTAGATGCCATTTGCAATTTATTTTCTTAGATTTTGAAAACTATAGAAATGTTGGGAAATTCTTTTTTTACTGACAGCTTCTGTAAATATGCATGTTTGCTAGTCTAACACTTGGTCATTGTTTTCAGGGGGTTGATGCGAGAGAAAATCAATATTTATACGTCAGTGACATCCTAGATTGTTGTCAATAAATATTTAATTGATTTCTGATTGTGACATATGGCTATGGATTGACACTGATTGATGGAAAAGTATCGGATAACTGCAGAAGGAAAAAGACTATTCTTGAAAGGAATATTTATTGAATTCTAAGCTTTTTATTTCCTATTCGGAATGTGTCAAGTGCCTTCATCTCTTTGCCCAACTCATTTATTATTCACTTTTAAGCCCACCCATTTATAAACTCTTACGAAACTATAAACAAATGCACATTGAAAACTGTAATTAATAATAGTGTACTGCATGAAAATAAAAAGCACTAAATAAAGAAACTTAAGAGCTTCCTCGGTCAAGCGTAAGGCATAAAGCACGCCCACTTAAACTTACACAACTTGAACTAACTATAATCACATGGATCAAAGAAAAGTCGAAAAACGACAACTTAGCTGCCCCGCCCCCTCTTTTCATTCAAAGTGCACTTGTCATGGAAAACAGTTGTAAAAATTCCCACAAATGGTCAATACAGCTGGCAGAGAGAGTGAGAGGGACTGAGAAAGAGATTATGATGGTCTGAGGGGGGTAGCAATATCCCTCATACAAAGGCGCATCATATTTTCTAGACGCTCATATAAACAAATAAAAACCCATTAACGAAAACCAACAACAACTCTGCATTGATGTGTGCGCCTCAAGCCATTTCACTCTGTCTAATACACGCACACATGCACACACTCTCTTGCAGTATATCTCCCCCACTCTATCCGCCACTCTGCCGTGATTAACAGCGCATTGTGAAGGGTGCAAGAAAGTAGCGACGAGCAATTAACAACTACAAGAACAAACAAAACGAATGCGACTAAGAGTGCGAGTGAGATGGAGATGGAGACTAGGACTGAGGCTATATGTGCGGGCTCCGCAGCATGTAGAACATCAACAACAACAATGCATATGCCGATAAGCGCAGCATCAGCCGCAGTCGCCGTCGTAGTCGCAGTCGCAGTCACTGCAGCCCATTAGATAAGCAATGCGACGCAGTCGGAGGCCCAACTCTTCGCACTCACGCAGGGCAGGGCGAGGGCCCAGCTGTGTTTGCTCTGCTCTTTTCTGATGCTGCGCGCAGAGATGTAAAAATAGCGCAAAACTGCAGCCAAACACACACACACACACACATACACATAGTATGCACTCAAAGACGAGTTAATTTTTTCGTGTGAAATATTTTAATATTTGCTTAACGGGGTGAGGGCACCAAGTACTTGTACTCGTACTCGTATTCGTACTCGTATTCGTATTTGTTACTACGACTACTTTGCAAATCCATAATCTTCAATGTTGCGGGCGCTGTCAAGGGGTTGTCGGAATTGTGGCTCTCAAATGTATTTCTTGGACAAATATTCAATCAGAGCAGCAACCGCGCTAAATATGTGGGCAACATGTTGTCAGCTTGAAGATATAGAGCAGAGGCGTAATGAAGAAGGGGTTTGTAGAGCATAGAAAATAATGTTTATTAAATAAATATTCAAAATAGAAACAGAAGATGGGATTGAAATAATATTAAATTCAGGGAAAAATAAAGAAAAATAGAATTTTCTTATTCTCAAATTTTTAACATTTTTGAAATGATTCCTTTCTTGTAAAATTCGTTTTTTTAATTTTCCAAAATTTAAGAACATAGTTATTTAAAGAAAAAACATTATATTGAATGTCAGAAAATTAAATTTCATAGAAAGAAAATGTAATTTAATAAATGTACTTGTTTCGTGAGATACTATATTAGTTTAATAACATAAAATGTTTACTATTATATGTATTATTTCTTGTATGTTAGACTAACAATATGAGAAGGGAAGCTTTAATGGCTTGAACTTTCTCTTAACCCCTCTTAGAAGTTCTCCCATGTTTGGAAAGAAGTTTGCTTCAAATCTAATCAGACTACTTGATGCATTGGTTTCGTTTGGGGGCTGCACGTTTGCAGAATTCTATATACGAATGCGAATGCGAATACGAATACGAATCTGAATCCGAACTGAAATCGGAAGCGTTTTGGCTGCTTGTCACACGCTCTCGTAAAATCAAGAAAATGCAGGCAGGCGACTGTTGTGACACTTGGCATGACAAGGACAACAATGCAAACAACGGGACTAAGTTGCAAGTTGGCAAAATGTTTAATGAGTGACAGGCCAAAAGCAGAGTGCTGCTGCCTGCCTGCATCTGCGGTAGGTTAAAACCAGGCTGGGATTTGTCCCCGGCCGTGTTGTCATGGCGCCGCACCGAATGGAATATCTAGACAAGAACATAAACATAGTAACCGGGGGATGACAATGAGGAATGGGAATGAGGAATGGGGCAAGTAGCAGAGAAGGGGAGACTTGCATCATGCGCAACCCTCCCTTTGCCACCCACTCAAAATGCGTTGCTTTTGCATTTTGTGTCAGCTGTCAAAGGCAACACTGAAGTTGCCTTTGTATTTTTATGTGTGGCCTGACGATTGGTGGGGTGCAATGGAAGGAGGGGTTTCGGGGGAGGCAGCTTGCCGCTGCCGGGCAAAGTGTCCATTATGTTGATTTGAAAAATAAAAGCAACGGATGTGATGCCTCAAAAAGCAGAAATCTAAAGAGCTAGAGCGAGAGCGAGAGCAAAAGAGAGCGGAGAAATTTAGTTGATTGAAAGACAGTTATATATTCTTGTTATATATGAACCTAACTCTCTGAGCCGGAGATTTGTCATAGTGCTAAGTTTATTGGTCTGGGTTGGTCTGCCCCATGGCAAAAAACGGGGAGGGAAATGAGAACTGATTTCGAAACTGTCAATCAGATAACAAAGCCACTTCAACAGCCAGTGCGAAATGGAAAACCGGAATGAGAAGCTACTTAAATATTCACAAAAGCAGTGTGTAAGCGTTGAACTTCTTTGGACTTTGCATTCGCCAACCATTTACATTGTGAATGACAACGGATTGTCTCCTTCTCCTGACGTTGGAATGCTTAATGAAACTATCAAACTGTGGCTATATTTGACCTTACTCATTGAATAATAAATACTCTTTCGATAGTCATATTACGATATCTTTTACACTTCTCTAATAAGAGTGATTCTTAACTTGGATGTTGAAAAGTTTGGTCATGAAATATGCTTTGGCAATTTATTTGTTATCAGTCAGAAAACAACATTGGAAAAGTGATTTTAGAAATAAAAGACACCATACTGATCAAATACTAAAATATACCAAAAACTATATTTGGTATATCTACATACTACTATATCAAAATATACCATAACAAATAATCCACGTAATAGTATGTTAATCATAACGATGTCTCTCTTTCCTAAACTTTTTCATTAATTTCGTTTTCAACAATCAGACAATTATACTTAGCAAAAATATTCAGTTTAATATTAAATTGGGGACTCGTTTCATCCCTCAATCGTTCAGAAATTGTACGGAAAAACAAAAACAAACCAAACAGACCAGACAGACTAGACTAGACTCATCGAAATTCCAAATTATTCCGCTCCCCTTGTTGGACTCCATCAGAAATGTCATCGTATTTCCTGTCCAAGGATGCTGCAGTTGGCTATTGCATGAATTACATGGTTCGCAGGAGTCGCGTCTCTGCCTCGCCCGTGTCCAAGTCGAGCAGCGACTCCGTCTACGATCCCACACCCAATCTGGATGAGATTATAGCTCGCCTAACCGAGCAGGGCATGTCAAGTTGGAATGGGAGTGTGCTGCTCGATGATCACGAGATCAAGGCGATCTGCAGCAAAGCACGCGAGGTGATGCTGAGGGAATCGCCTTTGCTGGAGCTGCAGGCACCCATCAATATTTTGGGCGACATTCATGGGCAGTTCACCAACCTGCTAAAGTACTTTAAGATGGCGGGATTTCCGCCACAATCCAATTATCTCTTCCTTGGAGACTATGTGGATCGGGGCAAGCAATCGGTGGAGACGCTCACGCTGCTCTTGGCCTACAAAGTGCGGTATCCGGACAAGATCTTTCTACTGCGTGGCAACCACGAGAGTTCCAGCCTGAATCGCATCTATGGCTTCTACGATGAGTGCAAGCGACGCTACACAATCAAATTGTGGCGATGCTTTGTCGATTGCTATAATTGCATGCCAGTGGCAGCGATCGTGAAGCAGAATATCTTCTGCTGCCATGGCGGATTGAGTCCCAGCCTATTCACCATGGATCAGATAAGGACCATTAAGCGACCCTGCGAAATACCCGATCAGGGTCCGCTCTGTGATCTGCTGTGGTCCGATCCCGATGTGCGAACCATTGGCTGGGGCCTCAATGATCGCGGAGTGAGCTACACCTTTGGTGCGGATACCGTGAGCAGTTTCCTCAATCGCCATGGCTTCAGTCTCATCTGTCGTGCCCATCAGGTGGTCGAGGATGGCTACGAGTTCTTTGCCAAGCGACAGCTCATCACCATCTTCTCAGCCCCAAATTATTGCGGAGAGTTTGACAATGCTGGCGCAATGATGTGCGTCGATGAGAATCTGTTGTGCACTTTTCGCATTCAGCGACCGATCACCTTGAGACGCATTCCTAATTCCCAGTCGATGCTCAGCTTTTGCAAGTCCTCAAACTCAAGTCGAGACTCACGCAGTTGATGATGAGAGTACCAAAATTAGCAGCAGGGTTCGCAAATATAATTGTACTTGTTTGTTGTTTTCGGCTAATCGTTATTGTTTTAACCAAGAGACAGAGATGCGGTATCGAGTAACGTGTAGAATACAGATTATTTGATAATGTGTGAAGTAGATTCGTTTGTCGTGGATAAAAAGTATAAGTCCAGATTCAATAAAGTTATGTTGATTATTGATATCAGATTTAAGAATCTATGAGTATTCTTGGTAAATTTTTTTAGTTAAAGTTTCATTTTAATATTATCAATTTAAGTAAATTATTGTAACTACTAGTTTTCTTTAACTATTTAAATGAAATTTGGGTTAATCTCTAGATGAAATAAATAGTCAAAATTTAAAGAATTATATTTATGTTAAATACTTTTAAAATTTGCCAATAATGGTTATTTAAATGGAAAGATTTATTTGTTTACAGTTTTCCATCTCTCCGAGAGATATAATTTTTTTTTTATTTTCCGTATATTTAATTGTTAATACACTTTCTTTATTTTATTGAGAAGTCGATCACACTCAATTGTAACTTTCTAACTTGTTAGTTATGAAAGTATTAACGATGAACGGTTGTCATATTATTCATTGCAATCTATATTGTAGTAATTTATGTTCTTATCTATACAAATTGAATAGTTTATTGATAAAGAAAGAACGAATTATATTCGTTTTGAATACGCTTGAAATTTGTTAATCCAATTTCATAGAATGAAAAAAAGTTATCGTTGATAGAATGAATAAAAAATAGTTTTTGTTTTTTTTTTCTTCAAACACCTCTTGCCTCTGACAAATTCTCAATATGCATTAAAAACAAATTATAAAAATAGTTTTTAATATGCATTAAAGACAAATTATAAAAATAGTTTTTAATAAGTTTTCATATCCACAGCAAATTGCTCATTTAGCGCATTTATTATTTGAGAATTATTTATGGAAATATTTATGCTCAAAGGAGAGTCAAGTTATTTTGATTTCAAGTGAAACACTCGAAATCTAATTATTTAATTTATTTTGTAAATATTCAATTACAATTGCTTCCATTTTGAATGCTAGTTTTTCGATGTTGTTGTGCTTGAAATTAATTGAATAATGCATTTGATAAATTGCAATTAATGTTTAATGCAATGTTTTTGCTTTGATTCGCAGCAGGTTAATAAAATGCGAGCAATAAATATTAATTTGCTAAATTATTTTTATTGATTCGCTTACAAATGAAACAAATGCAATGTCTGCTAAATAATGTTCGTCGAGTTTTTTTTCACAATTTCCGGGTTAATTGCACTCGGCATTCGGGTCAGCAAAATAATAATTACGACCGTCGAGCGAGAGAGAGAGAGAGAGAGAGAGATGATAAAAGTGAATGCAGCTAAAATTAATTACTAAAATGCATTATAACACGCACATCTTCCATGCACAACTGCAACTGCAACTGCAAATGAAAATGAAAATGGGCAAAATAAAAAGTTGGAAAACAAAAAAAAAAAAACAAAAAAATGGTAAATTAAATGACAACGATGTGGAGAATATGCTAATGCTAATTCGTGGTGGGGAACAGAAAGGACCATTAGATAGTTGGGTGGGGGAGGGGTATAAACCTTGAACTAAATTGGGAATGATGCACAACATTGTTGAAAGTGGATTAAATGCTGGGGGAGCAATTACAATCAGCAAAGCGACTAATCAGCACTAAATTGAATGAATGAATGAATGAATGAATGTGTGTGGTATACTACATAGAGAATGTCCTGCCAAAGGACACACTAATCATGGCTAGAAAAACTTACAAGTTGCCAACAATCTGAGTGCCAGCTAAAGTCACTGCGAACATGACAAGCGAGAGCCGAACAAGGACAAGCCATGTCCTGGCGCTGACTAACGACAACAAAAGCATATCAGTGACCGGGCAGCCAAGCAAAATACCCAATGTCCTGAACAAAGTCAAGGCGCATAAATTTTGCTGCATGTCCAAATAAAGAAGGAGTCAGCGAAGAAAGGACTCGGGATTGGTGGGAGGGGTTTGGGCAATAGATGCATAAGATAGATGGAGGACAGGGACACACATAAGCCGAAATATCCACAAAACTAATCTGCAGGCGGCAGACGAAGAAAGTGCAGGCAAGGATTTACATATTAAGCCATTTTTAATTTACGACTCTCTGCCAGTCGTCGAAGCAGTCCAAAAGATGCTTGCCACACACACAGATACAAACGCACACGCACACACACACACATACACACATCGCCTGACTAAACAGCAGATAACGAACGTAGCAAGAAGCGAACACAGATGGATGATAAAGGCGCCAGTCGAGCAAAAGGATAACGACGACAACAGCAGCTTCCTCCCCCTCTCCCTCTCTCCTCATCTCGCTTTCTCCTTTCTTCCACACACTCACTTTCTTGGCCACCCTGCAAAAGGTTGAAACGGAAGCAACCCGCCAACAATGACAGTAATAAAATAAAAGTAAATCCATGCTTTGCCTCTGTCTTTCTCTTTCTTCCCCTCTCTCTCTCTCTCACTTTGTCTATCACTCTTGGCTTCTGTCAAAGTTGACATTGACGTACAAGTCTCGGAAGTGAAAACTGTGGCGTTGTTTAGGCAACTGTTTAGCTGTTTTTCGTGTTTCCCCCCAAAAACTCTGCTGCAACATTTTTGGGGGCCAAGAAAGTGAAAACTTTCAGAATGTTTAGAATTTCCTCAATGAGTTGTTGCACCCACTGAAACTGTTTGGCAACTACACACATGGGTGTGTGTGTGTGTTATGCAGCAAGGACTTTTAGTTTAGTTAAATGACATCAAAGATGTGTCTTGGGAATAACTCTTTAATCCACGTCCAATGAAAATTTAAATCTACCATAAATAATGCTGCAACTATGCTGCCCCTTAAAGCAGTTGTTGCCACAACAGGTGCCAGCGAAGACTTTCAAATAGCAAACAGCATAGAAGAGCCATCAATCATGTGGCTTTACAACATGGATGAGCTTTGCCTCCTCCACAGCACAACATCGCACACAACACAAGAGCACAAAGCATATGCCAATGGTAGTTAAAGAAAGCCACCCCTTTTTTATGGCAAAGAAGCTGACGAGAAGCTCAACTTTCTTTGCATACCCTGTAGACATAGGAGTTAACTATAGGGTAGTGGATATTAGTTGCATATATATTACTATTATATATGACTAGCTTAGAAAATACTTATTATTACAGAAAAGATAGTCATTTTTTTATACAAAATAAAAAGAAACTTTTTGACTGAGCTTGCTTAGGCTTTGAAAATATTTAAAGAGTGATAAAATGAAATATATTTAGTTATCTTGCACTTCTCTGTTAACTTCTTCAACAACTGTCAAAAATGAGTGCATATTTTAATAAAGATTTTTGTAAGGAAAACTTGCCAATATCAGAATATTATATTTTCTATAAGACGCAACTATTCTATAACAGTCTGAAGCTCTATGTTTTTCTGGTTATAGAAATGTAATTTTCTATAGAATTAAAAATATATAAGATAGTACTTTTTATAATATTTAAATAAAGTAAAAATAACTGAAGTTTTTCTAACTTTTGTACGAAATTGATTAACTTTTTCTTTAACAAAATGAAGCTCTAATTTGCTCTGACTATTTAGATTATTGTACTAGAGAATAACTAGCATAATAAATAAATAGTAAAATATTGCTTATAATTATAAAAAGAATGAAACATAAATACACTTATGTATCATTCCTTTGCTTTAATAATGTGTACACTTTTTAAAGCTCTAAGTTGTGTTGGCTACATAAAGAATAATGTGCTATAGACTTTCATTCTACAACTAAAGTAAATAAAACTTATATTTTCTAGCTACACATGTACAAATATATATTTCATTATCTCCCGAATTTCTAGGATATCTGCTAGTTCAGCACTCTCTTCAAAACCCCCTGACTTATTCCTCATGTTTTTGCGGTTTTGTGGTGTCAATTGTGGCGCTTTTTTGGGGGTTGCACACATTCTTCCCCCTAATGCCAAGCGGAAGGAAATGTTGGCTCCCCAACGCAGACGATGACGATGATGATGATGATGATGGTGATGACGACGATGTTTTGCTTGTGCTTGTTTTTTGTTTGGCGAAAAGTGTTGTTGGTATTCTTTTCTTTTGGGGTTTTTTTTTTAAGTTTTCACTTCTTTGCAACTGACTGTCAATTTGCGGTTTTGTCGCCAGAGCCCCGAGAACGAATCGCTTTTGTTTGGGCGAACTGCATGAGATGTTTGTCATGTGGTAAATGAAATGTTTCACTCACGATGATGTCCCCAGAATTGGAGCCGATTTAAAACAGGGCTAATTGAGAGATTTACCTGCTTATTTAGCTTATCAAACGCACTCACCTGCAAAGATAAAGAAATGCAAAATTATGATATTAATTAAAAGATTACTCGACGGGCAAAAAAGCGTTTAACTTATTTTTATATTTTTTTGTACACATTTTATGCAAACCCTTTTTAAAATTTCCAACTTTTGCTGGCAGTTAATTCAAAACCGAATCCCGCATTTCCCTCGCCTCTAAAATCCAACCACAAATTCGCAGCAAGCGTGGCAAAAGGTTAACAAAAAAAAAGACAAAAAATAACACAAGTAACAACTCTATTAAAAATATGCCCAGCCAATGATTTATAACCTTTTTTCGTGTCGTTTCCACGGGCAAGGACAAAAGTGAAACTCATGCTGAAGAAAACAAGGGAAAAATGGAGAGTAAAAGAGGAGAAAAAAAATTATAATGGTTGGGCATTATTGTGGGCACCTTTTCGACTTTTTTCATATCATTTTTTTTGCTGTTTGTTGGGTAGGAAAAAAGTGTTTAAAATTTTTGACAGGATAAAAGCGGGCGCATCGCAGTGAAAAATGATGAACTCGCGCGGTTTATGAGTTGCTTAAATTGAGTCAATTGAGTAGGGGCTGTCAATGGTCTATTGAGGGTTAACCTGGTTAATTAACAAGGCGAGAAAGCAAGCCTAGTTGTGCTATTTGCTTAGCCAGCTGCAATGGGTCAAGTGAATCGAAAATATGTAGGCTACTTTCTCCGCATCAGCTGCATGATTAATCAGTAAAATAAGCAATCCGATAATGCAACTAAAAATGAAAATGAAAATAGATGAAGCTGAAACCACAACAACAACAACAACAAGCGCAATGATAAACAAAGTTGCAACAAAGGCGTGTCTGTGCCTCGAATATCGATGATGAAGCATTTTCCCCTGCTGTCTAAAAGAAAACAAAAAAAAAAAGAAACGAAATAACAAGAAAACCACAAACAACAATAGCCGAGCATGATGAGCAGCAGCAGCAGCAACATGAAAAAAAAACCACAATTAAAATTGAAAAACATTTATTAGAAGAAGGTGGAAGGGGCGAAGCACATGCTAATGAAAATGAGCAACCCGTTGCAAGCAGACAGGATTACATAAGTCAGGCTAAACACACACACATTTGGCTACTGTTCGATGTCGCTTTAGTCACTCTGTGTTTCACTCGCTCTCAATTTATGAGGGTTCATAATCGAAGTGCGATTACCCAGACAAGATAAGCCCAGCCGCCGTTCTACCTACTCTTCCTTCTCTCTCCTTCTGTCCTTCATTCCTTCCCTCTCTTTCTGCACTGTGGGTTATCTTAACTCAGCAAAAAGAATGCCACAGCAAACCGCGTCGGATGCGGGCGCCATGCCTTGGATGCACTGACTGTTTGTAAAAAACAAACACAAAACTGGATTGAGAGCGAAACAGTTCCATAGTTCCACACAGGCTGTATTATTTATTGATTATTTAAATATGCACAATTTCGCCTTTTGTGGCTGAAAATTAATAAATTATTGAGCATAATCAATCATGAATAGAGAGGCATTCTTCTCGAGATACTTCCACTCCCACGACGAGATAAATTGTTTCATGCATGAAATGAAGCAACGTGTAAAGACTTGAATACTCTAACTATTATTGAAATTGTTTGAAAGACGATTAGATAAGATAATTGCTTAAAAGATAAGTTGCTTAAAATTAATGTTTAAATAGTAGTTAAACTAGCACAATTAATTTATAATATTTTTAAGAGTCTTAAGTACATAAAGGTACATAAAATGTATTCAACACACTTTCAAAAACAGAAAACTAATATTATCTATAAAATAAAATGAATAAATCATACACATAAATATTAGTAGACTCTATTAAAATGTATTGAAATTGTTCAATTACTTTTACAGTATTGCTAACATTGAATATTATTTAAGAATGTAGAATAACTTCAATTTAATCTACTAAATATGTATATACTTATATAACTAAAAGCATAAATTAAATGAAATTAAATATAGAAATAAATAAAATGAAATATTCTAAATTTACTAACATAACAAAGTATATACTAAATGAAATAAAATATACTAACTACACTAACATATACTAATAATATATTAGTAACATGCAATCAGAATTCGATTTCAATTGTCTTCCTTTTTATAAATTAAAGACGAGGCTTTAATTGTTCATAGAATAATTAAACTAAAAATTTCATTAACCTCAAAAGGCCTTTTAAAACAATATCTTCCAAGTTAAAGTTACTTCGTGCTATCTCAGTTCGAGATACTTCCTTATAAATGTATCCATCGGGCTGTCAGGTTGAAGCTAATTCGTTTGAGACCATCTTGAGATACTTTCTTCGAGATACAAACGTATCTTGTTGGGGTTAAATGAAACGTTTTAATCTATTCGACTTTAGAGCCGTCGTTTTGTTGAATTGACAAACTGACTCATTGGGCAGTCAGTGGGCATAATGATTGACATTGATTGATGTAGTTGTTGTTCAAAAGAGTCAAAGATGAGTAATGAAAATGCCAAACAAATAATATTGTATCTATCTCTACGCTTCGTCGTATCCTTAATGTCAGCCATTTGAGGCGACACAAAAGCATTATTTGAATAGAACTAACATCAAATTTAACAGCATTTTCATAACTTGAGCAACAATGGGCGCGATTATACTGCCATCAAAATAAAATTTTTATATGCAACTCACGTCGCAAGCATTGAGAAGGAAGGGAGAGAGGGGGACAAAAAGTTTCTGTGGCGCTTCTAAAGAGCTGCCAACGGAGAGTCAACAAATCAAATCAAAGAAAATGCAAATGCATAAATGTTAAAGTCCAAGTTGGACTTGGCGGATTGAATTACAGGGCAGCGGCAGAGTCGCAAAATAATCAACATCAGAACCGCAAACTGACCGAATGACTAACTGACTAACTGACAGACTGACAGACTGACGGAGTCAGTCACTAAATGCAGTTTGGCTGCAGATTAGCGCGAGTTGATTATTTGCTTTGGCTCGCAATTGTGCAACGTCTGAGGAAGTTGGGGAGGGAAGAAGCAGGGGGGGGAGGAGCCGCCGCATTATTATGTTAATGGCAACAAAATGCAGTTGCAGTTGCAGTTGCAGCTTCAAGTCTCCTTGCCGCAATTTGAACGTTAAACGTGTTGTCCATGCGGGTCGTAAATCTGCAGACAGCAGCAAAAAAACGAAACGAGCAACAAAATTGGAAAATAAAAGAAAAATAAATAAAGCCTCTTGCTGAGTTGACCCCGCGTCTCCATCTCTCTCTCTCTCTCTCTCTCTCTCTCTCTCTCGGTGCCCCACCTCATTCAATCGGAGGCTGTGGCATGTTGCATGTTGATTATTTTATTGCAATTGACAAAATGCAGGCAAAAGCCGCACCGCAAATCCACAACTAAAAACGGCGCATTGTAATTGGCCGCGACGCACAGCTGCAACGCTCTCTAAAACGTAGCCAAGACATACCTCTAGTTAACCCCTTCGATCCCCACTCAATATAACCCCCCCTCTTCTATCGGTTTATGGCATCAAACTGCCACAAAATTAATGCCGCAAATTAAACTGGCAAAGCACTTGGCATTAATATGAACCGAAATAGAGGAAAGCTATAATTTTGGATTGACCAAGATGTTGACAATGTCATCGGCATCTACTGAGAAATAATGTTAACATTTTATCATTAAACTTAGCAATAGCTTAAGGCAGCCTTGAAAGTAATTAGCAAAATTTATGGAATGTTTAATAATATATATGCATGCCATCACAAATCTCTTAGTAGTAATCATAATTTATTGAAAAGTTTGAGAAAAGATGAAGGAAAATGTTACGGAAGTAGAATGAAATGAGTTTGAGAAGTTTAAGTAAGAAATCTTCAAGAAAGTAGAATGAAGTGTGGACAAATAGTTTATAGGTATCTGAAGCCTTTTAAAAATAATTTGCATCAATAGTATATAATTTTCATGCACTGAATATTGTTACTTAAGTTCACTAAAAAAATATAAAGCAAGTAAAAATGCCCGCTATCTATTTTTATTGAAGGCAAAACAGTGAGGTATAAATTTTAAAGTATGTCAAATTAATATACCACAAAAATACTAAAAATATACCAAATTGTATGTTTAATATATTGGTGTAGTACATTCAAAATACTGTAGGGTGCAAAATATACCAGATTGTCTGCCAAAGCAATTAAGAACCGTTTTAGCCTTTTTCAAATAAAAAGTATTTTTAACGTCTACAATTTCATTCCTGTCGCAACTTATAATATATTTGAGAGCTAAACTAAAAGTATAATAAATTATTTTATTTAATCTGTATTATTAATCATTTAAGTGCTCTAAATGTATTAATTTATATTCGAGCTGTTTTCTTTCATACTTATTAAATTATTCGATCTCTTCACTTTAGATAAATGAATGTATATCGACAATATAAAATGGAGAAACTATTTGGAAGATATTTGAAAAAGTTTAAATTTGTATTGAATAGCTAAATGGTTTTGCAATTTCTATAAATCTATGTCATGAAGAGAAATAAATAGAGTTAAAATTCTGATTAAGAACTGCGCAGCAGATATATATATTTCCACAAATTATCTCACAGGATCTCTCGAAATTCAAGTAGTCTAAAGTTGTGTAATGCTGCATATTGATGTCACGATGCATAAGAACAAACAATAAATTCGACTTGTACAGAAATTAATTGCCCAGCCACTTTCTACAGAGTTCCGTCTGCGATTCTTCCGAACTGATCACAGCTAATCAGACGATCTCTTAGCGTAAACAAATGACCAAAGCGACCAAATGGAAGAATGAAATTTGAAAATTCGAATCGTAATCTTAATTATGCAAATCAAAAGTCGCACTAATTTGTTAGTTGTCGTCGTCCGTTGGGTCTATTAATGATTGTGCATGATCATAAATTGAAGTATGGATGGAGTGAGTTCATTTTTCCATATGGATGTGTCATATGTCATTCGAGAGCTTTATCTGCGGAAAGACGAGCATAAATTAGATGGGGCGACAGGTGTAGGCAGCTGTGTGAGAAGATTGAGATAAATCCGTTGAAACTCAATAGGGAAGTGGGAGGACAAGTTGGGACTGAGATGGAGACGCAGACTGTGACACACTTTGTTTAGTTGTTAATGCTCTATGACACTGACGACATCTCCACTGAGATATATCTGTGTGAATTCAGTTGTTGTTGTTGTTGTGGCCTCCAGGTGTTTATCTTTAAGATAAGTCACGTCTCGTTTTGTTTTGTGTCCCCTTCCTTTGGCTCTGACTAATTTGCTGTTGCAGCTGCAGCAGCTTGTTAGCCTAATGCACATTAGTTGCGCCCAATTAAAGTGGACTTTAACTTATTTAAAACTATTATCTGCGCAATGCTAAACCGCAGCAAACACAACCGACAACACACACAGAGTCTCTGTCCCATAATCAGTTCAAACAAATCAACTTTCAAATGCAGGCGAAAACCATTGAAACCACCGAGAGACCAGCGAAACCACCAAAAGCGACCACTTGCAACCACAGCAAACATGAATGTGAATCCAAATCCAAATGCGAATGCGACTGTGAATGCGTCTGTGAATGCGAATACCAATGCAAATACTTCATGAGTCAGAGTTGAAGTTGGTCGGAACAACTCAAAAACTACAAAGTGGCTAATGTGGCGGCATTTGTAACATGGCAAACAGAATTCTCGTGCTCACAATCCAAATACTCTTTTAAAGCCCTCCCCTCAAAAAAAAGTGGGTGCAGTGCAGCACTAGAAATTAACTCCACTTGGCTTTTAAACAAATATTATTGCTGCAACTAGTATTCAATAAAAATACAAAAATTCAAATGAAATATTGCCAAAGTTTGAAAAGAATATAGGAAAAAAGTTTAGAAGAATTAATTTATTCAAAATGAAACATTTAAAAATGATAGAAAACCTTACTTTTAAGCAAATAATATTCCCTTATATAAAAAAGAAATATATTCAAATTAAACAGAATATAAGATGAGTTGAATATTTTTTTATTATTTAAATTTCAAACATTTCAAAATACTACAAGAGAAGAAGAAATTGTATATTTTACTAATAAACAAATACTATTACTTCATTTAAATAGTAGAAACATATTCAAATTAAATAAAATACAAAAATAATAATTATATATTGTAATAGAAATATTTTTAAATTAAATATAATCATATATTTTCTAATGAAAATGTTAAAATATAAATCAAATCGAATACGATGTGAATTGTATCCAATCTTTGTAACTGCGATAAATATGATATTTGTAAAACCATGTTAAATTTATATCTTACAATTTTGTAATTGTTGATAATACTCATTGTATTAAATACTTTACTTAATAATAATTAAGTTTATACATAATAATAAAGGTTTTAGATAACACTTTTTATAGAACTTGAAAACAATTCAATATGTTAGAAAAATAAACAGAATATTTAACAGTTTATTCAAAACATAAATAATTAGCACTACAGTTATATATTTAAGTGTTTTATTGCAGACTCGAATTCTATGAATTTTATTTATTAAAGGCATAGACTATAAATTAATTTGTAACCTAGCGTAAATTTACTAGCACTGGCTTTGGCTATTCTATGAATTACTTATTGTTTCCATATTAGAATTAAAATGTATAAAGTATAGCTAAAACAAATGAGACTCCTGAATACAATATTTTACATCCGGCTTAAACAAATGAATCGAAAATACTTAAAAAATCAAAGTGTTATAATCTTGTTTTTACTTAAAGAAACACTTCATAATATGCAATAAATAGCTAATCTTATTTCAATTTCCTTTAAACGGAAATATATTAACGAAATTGATTCGTATTCAAATTATGTTCGTAGTAAAGTTGTTTTTATTCATCACATTTATTTAGAGTAGGATTAAATTTGTATTTACTATGCCAAAGTCGAATTGTTTTTGTTATCGAGTGGATCGATGACAAAAGATACCCAACTCAAGAGACAAGTTGCAGCTGCAGAGTTCTCTAGAAGTCTCCTTCGAACACCTCTCTCTCTCTGACACTTCAGGGTCTCTCCACTTCCCCCTTTCCACTTTTCACTCATTACCAGCGGAAGTGCAGTGAAATAATGAATGCTATTCACTTACACGAAGAACAACACGAATTTCCAGTTGTTGTTGTTGTTTATTTATTTACTAATGCAGCCCACACAGTTTGAGGCATCATTCAGTCGGGTTTACAGTTTACACTTTGTGGAAGCGACGAAGCAGTTGTCAGCTGTGCCTCAGAGAACCCGAAAAACCGAGTACTACAAATATATAGAGTAACTTTGAAATGTTTAAGAGGTGCAACTAGGAGTTGATCCATTTGGCCTCGAACTTAGAAAATATCTAACTGACACTTGGCTGTCATGTCAGTTTTCCCTTTCTAGACCTTGCGTAGGTAGAATTCAACTGACAGACAAGGAAAAACACTCTCACACACACATGCGTATAATCTGTAAGTGGAAATCTGTTTTTCCATTTGAAGTGCACACGGCTTGTTGAAAATATTAAAAAGCAATTTCAGAAATCTTTCAACATTTTCCACATTTTCCCTTACGGAATTTCGTTTTAATTAACCTCCAAGTAGGCGGCCACTTGAGAAAACTTAAGGTAAGCTAAACTGCGGCATCTTTTCCGCTATTTGTAAATATTTGTGGTAAATTCTTCTGCAGCACAATTCTTCAGACAGCTTGACAAACACACACACACACATACAGTTGAAAACTAATTACTTGCCACGCACTTGAACTAGTTTCAGTTACCTCAGCGTCAAGTGGGCCGCCCAGTGAAATTGTTTGTGTGTATCTTTCAGATGCAGATACAAGTGGAGGGGGAGGGGAAAGGTAGGAACCTTGTCTTAGTTGCATGTTGATGCGACGATGTGGCAAGTGCAGCCACAGCAAGCAATTGAATGAAGCGCAGCTTTTGTGGCATGCAACTGAGAGAGAATCAAAGACAGTCTTGAAAAGTTGCGCACATAATTCATTTCTATTTTGCTGCAAGTAAATCATTTGTACATCACTTTTCGGGGCATGCCACGTGCAAGACAATAACATACAGACACGCTTTTGTTTAAACAATTGCGAGTGTTTTGAAATGTTTTTCGTAGACACACGTCTGCAGCTGCCACTGACGTTGCCACTGCCACTGCAACTGGAATAACAACAAAATGTGGCACGTCAAATAGTTGTACAAATGTTTGTACATGCATTGCATTTTCACGCCGCATAATTAGAGAACAACCAACAACAATTGCCAGAGCAACGACAACAACAACAATTTCAATTGAAATGCAACACGACAAAACAACTCGAACTTAGTTAAAAAAGTATAAAATTAATTAAATGCCAAACGCAACTCGTCCAAATGAAACAACTGTAAACGGCGTCGAAAAAAAAATGCTAATAATACTATATAGGGGAATGCATTCAGAGAGGGAGGGAAATCGGGATAGGGGCAGACAACGGATTATCATGGTTTAGACATGGCTACAAAAAACATGCCTTGCATATTCAAATCGATAATCAGGCATACGAGAAGCGTGACCCATTTGAAATTGCCGATCTATCGAAGCGGGGGGAGGCAATGAGGAGGAAATAAAGGTGTGAGATGTAAGAAAAAGGGGAGTGGAAAGCCATATAAGGAAACTCTTCATACAATAAAACTAATTTAAATGTGTTAAAAATGAACAGGAATTCATTTTTAATTATTCCACATAATAACGAAATATATTTATTTGACTTTTTTTGGAAAATGTCAATAAATCCAATTTAAATTTATATAAAATTTAAGCGTGAAAAATATATTTAATTAATTGCCGTTTAAAAGAAATTTAAATATGTTAAATGAAGGTTTAACAAATTTGCATTCATTTTGTATAATCAGAATTTATTAAATAGAGAAATTTCTTACCCAAATAATAGGAATTACATTTTGTTGAATATGGAAAAATTAATTTTAAATGAAAATTTATAAATTCGTTAAAAGTTGTTATGAAAACAATTAATTACTCAGAACAATCTCTATAAAACAATTTACTCATAAATAACAATTAAATTGTATTACAAAAACTCTATATTAAACGGGAACTAAAAATTATGTTCTAAATTGTTCAACAATTTTCATAATTAACAAGTAAGAAAGTTACAGTCGAGTGTGCTCGACTGTGAGATACCCGCCACCCATTTTAATAAAGGCAAAATATTGCGGTATTATTTTCAAAATATACTGAAAATACAAAAAAATTACCAAATGGTATGTTTGGTATATCGATATAGTACACCATTCAAAATATACCATAGACTGCACAATATACCAGATTGTCGGCCAAAGCAACTAAGACCCCTAGTAAGTAGGCGTTTTTGCCTATACAAAAGTATTTCTTTAATAACTTCCACCAAATTTTCAGGAATCATAACTACTATAGTATTTATTGTATATACTCTAGCTTTAAAATATATACATACATATATAAAAATATATTAATATTTAAAAATTTGTTCATTTAAAATAAAAGCTAATAAAAATTATTAAACAACGAAATAAAACAAACAAGTAAAGCGATAGTAAAAGTTTTCTTAGATTAATAATCAAATCAAATAAATACAATTTTCGTCTTTCGAACTCATAGATATCGCCCAAAAATTGAATAATTTTGCAAATGAAAAATAAATGATTTACAAAAACAACCATAAAAATACTTTCAACCACTTTCCCCTCTAGCTGCCTTAAACATTTCATCATTTCAAAAAATTCACTCTCAAATTCTTTCAAATTTTTCATTCAAAAACATTTATTTAAATTGAAAGGCAAACTTTGCATGTATTAAAATTCAAGAGTTTAGCTTATTTCCTTATCATTTTCACACAGTCACAAAAAGCTTTTCCACAATAATAATTTTAAATTATTTAGCGCATTTTAATTGTCAGCAATAAAAAAGTTTCTGCATAATTTCAACTCACCTTATCAATGCGAAATGCATATAAATTTCTTATCAGCTGAATGAAAGTTGTTTATTATTTTTCGTGCTGTGCTTCAATTAATCCTGTTTTAATTGTAATTTATATATTTTATTGTTGCTCACATTACGCACTTAAACACACACACATTGTTGACTGTGCTGTTTGTGTGTGTTTCACAATTTAATTGAATTCAAGCAGAGTGAAAAAAGAAGAACAACAACAATTGCAATTGCTCGTAACTTTTCACTTGTCAGTTGGAAATCGAACGCACTCTGGTCACACTTTACAATTTTGCATTTCGTTTCGCATGCCGAATAACGGCACAGTCGCTGCTGCTATTCAATCAATCAATGCAATTCCAATTAGAAAACAAAGCCTAGCTTCAGCACAGCGCTGACGGCGTCGATGTCACAAAAGCGCGGCCCGTTAAAAGTCGAAAATTCTCGCTTTACGCTTTGTTTATTTCCGTTATTTTGCCATTCTTTTCGCTCTCAGTGGGAGCAATAGAATTATTTTATTTGGCTTGTATATTCTGCACACTCGGGTGCTGTTTTATTACATTTGCAGATTTGGATTTAAACACCTTTATTTTTTATTACGCATTTGCATAGAACACACGCAGCACATTCGGAGAATTATTTTACGTAAAATGCTGTTAAACGGCGAAAACGACGGAACCACGTTCTGGGCTGCAACCGCTCGCGACGAGTTTCGCTTTACAACTGGCGCCTTCCAATAGGAAGCAGCGGCAAAACAGCCCAGCGTCGAAGCCAGAGCCAGCATACACACACACACAAGCACTCATCGCTTGCATGTGGCGGCATGCGTGTGCCCCGGTCAATGTGTGTGCGTGCGTTTGTGGGTGGCTGTATGGATGCTTCGGCTTTACGAATTTGCTTCGCGTGTGCGCCTTCGGCTCGACCGACTCGGTTATGGCAAGAGAGAGAGAGAGCGAGTGCGAGTTGTCGGATTTATCGCATGCGAGAAATGTCAGCAATTGACTTTAATGCTGACACAATTATGTTTTTCAATATTTATTTTTACTATTTTCCTATTTATGATATTTTCTGATTAATGCAATTTATGTATTTTATTTAAATTTTTTAAAAATATTACAAACATATAGCATGCAACAAAATTGCTGGTGTGTCACTTGCAAACTTGCTATAAACTTTGTGCGCTCTCATTTTATGGCAACACTCTTCAAATGCCGGCAGACAACAAAACGGAACTCGTTTCCCAGCTGCTACGCTCTCTCATTGGAAATGGAAGTGCGACTGGCAACAGCTGTTTTTTGTTTATTTCAAACAAATTCTCTGTTGTTGTCTGCCCAGCGTGTCTGTATGTGACTGTGTGTGTGTGTGAGCAACTGATAAGCACGTGTTTTTATTGTCGGCGTGTGTCAGTAGTGTGTGTGTGTGATAACTTGCGCTGTCGACGCCGACGTCGCTGCTGCTGCTGCTGCTACAGGTAGCGTTCGCTGTTAACAGCGCTGTTATGTTAACAGTCACCATTCGCTGTTAACGCTGTGTGATAAGGAAATAATTCTGTTATGCAGCTAAAATGCTTTCGCATTTATTTTTTCAATATTTTCTGCAATGCTTCTTTGTTTACCTGCAGTCAGACAATTAATTAGCTGAGCATCCAATTAGCCGCCGCCCTATTGCCACGCCCCGTTGACCAATGCAAATGGCACGCGCAATTGTTGAAATCAGCCGCACAATCAATTAAAATTGAATCTAGTTGGCCAAAAGCAGACTAAAATATTAGAAGCATTTAGGCGCATGCAATTAGGGAAGGCAGCAACTGCACCAGAGTTGATCGACTGTAGCATACCCTGTAATTGTAATTTAATTATTTTATCAAACTAATAAAACTGATTTTGTTTTCTACATTTATATATACATATTTAAAAAAATTTTTAAGAGGGTTTATATAAATTTAATTTATTCAAAAAATATAAAATATGTTTAAAATTAGCCTGTGAATTTGATGCACTTAAATAATAGTTATATTACAATTATTAATTATATAATTATAAATATATAATATAATTATAATATCATAATATAATATAATAATATATAAATATAATTATAAATTATTATCAACACACTCCCTCAATAAATAAAGATTGTTTTAAACAATTTAAAAATGTTTTATGAGCAAGGTATCTATTAGCCATAAACAGAAAAGTAGTATTCTTTTAAATCTGGTTTATTTTTAAGAATTAAGATTTGCTAAAATAAATTACAATTATCGAGTATTCATTTGATGCATCAATTTTAAATATTTTCTATTTTGGGATATTTAACCTTAATACTATATCGTTTAATCTATATTACTATTCCGATTACAGGGTATATTTAACACCAATTAAATACTCAACAAATAGAAGTCGTCGCATAATTTTGTAATTGTTTTACACGAGTTCGTCAAATCAAATCCCACCTGAAAAGGAAGCTGATGTCAACTGCCTACGGCTCTTTCATAATTACAGGGTATATTTCTAGGGCTATGCTCATTACAGACTCGCCTCCCTGTCTTGGCGTCTGTTGCGAAATCAGCAAATGTGTCACTAGCTGCACGGGAATTCTGCTTGATGTAGAAAGAAACGCATTAATTTGGCTCGTTATGATTATTGCCACGCCCTGCCACCGCCCCCTCTCCAGGGGAGGGGAAACCGACGGCAGCGAGCATATGGAAATATGGAAATACATGCGAGTGAAGTACGATGTGTGTATGCCTTGAGTAATATGCCACAAATGTCTGCGACGTCGACCCCGAAGTTGCCCCCGCATCGAACTGAAGGAGTGGTGAAGGGAGAGGGAGGGGGAGGGGGAGGGGGGGAGAAGGGCCTTCCACCGCCGGCGGCGCACGTTAAGCGAATCGTGCACACGCCCCATGACGATGATTAATTACCTTTTGGGTGCTGCTCGTTGTTGTTGTTCCCAGTTCTCAGTTCCCAGTTCCCGCTTTGCCAGTTGCCAGTTGCCGCTGACTTCGATGTATCTGTATCTGTGGCTATAGTTGGAGTTGGAGTTGGAGTTGTGTATGAATTCGTATCTGTATCTTGTGCACATTTCACTTATGCACGCTTCACGGCAACTGGGAGGCTGGCTTCGCAAATGCTTTTGGGGTTTCACTCCACAGTCAAAGAGGAGCAACCTGCTCCGACTCTTCCCTCTCCCTCTTCCTCTTCGTCTCCTCCCTCGAAACAAGTCCCTGATGAAGTTGTTTTATTCATCGCAAATGATTTTCGCACTTTTTGCCAGTCAATGTTAAAGTTGAAGTTTGATGTGCATCGCAAAGTGTTAAACAATTCTTGTTGAATCAAAAACTATCGTTAAACATTTGTTGTTCATTGATGCGAGTGTGAAAAGTGACAGCGCGAGTTAGGATTGAAAAATTATATAATATAAAGTTGTCGTATTAGTTAAACTCATTTCTATAAATGATAAGCAAACGAAAAATATAAAATCTTTTAATAGTTTTAAAAAATAATAAAAATGTTACCTTTAATGTAAGAATCGCACTATTTAATTGTTAGTATTTTTCAAATTCTTTACTATTTTATTTATTTGTAAATAATTTTCAAGACTTATCTTTAAAAATTATGTTTCTCTTATAAAAAATTAAGTTATTTAAGCATATTTCTATAAATGACAACCGAAAATAAGATTGCTTTAAAACTTTGTCGATCCACAATATATTAAATGTGAAAACTTTCATTATTTTTTAAAAATAAAAAATAAACTTACTTTAAGTTTAAACATTTTAGTATTTATTTTTGAATTACTTATTTAATATTTTATTTATTTGCAAATGCTTGTTTAAACTTATTTAAAGAAAAATACTTTTATCTTATCAATTATTAATTTATTTAGTTTTTAATTTTTTTAAATTAAATCTAATGATATTTTTAAGGAAGTCTGGTATTGTTCGAAGATTATTTTTTTTATATTTAATCAGCTTTGATTTCAATTTCGTGCTTGGTAATTTTTAATTTATTTTTTTTTATTTTTAAAATATTTTTTTTTTATTAATAATTTTTGTGTAAGTCTTTGTGGAATTAAGTACAAAAAGCGACAATTCTAATTTCAATTCAAAAATTAAAAAACTAAAAGTTTCAAAAAATTAAAAACTACAATAAATTTTTAATTTTGTAATTGTTTTTTAGACTCATCCTTAAAAATAATTGTTTTCCTTTTAAGTATTAATTATTTAATTTATTTAATTATTCATTACATTACATTACATTAATCGTAATTTGTATTATTTTTTTATACACATTAATTTTTATTTTCTTTTTCGTATTTAGTAATTTTTAAATTAATTTAAATCTTAACTTTTGTGGAAGTCTTAGTGGAATTGAATAGAAAAATCTAAAAAATCGTCTCGAATTTTGCATTAAAACTCTTTTCTTAAATGAGACTTTAAAATCTTCCCTAAAGCTACAGTAAATTGAATAAATGTTAAAGTTTATACTACATATATTCATTGTTAGACATTGCAGAAGACATGACAGACATATCAAGTTGCTGCATGCCACATTCACTTGCAACTTGCAACTCGTTTAGCTCTGTTTCAGCAGCAGGACAACGACGACGACGACGGCGACGACAAATCGATAAACTTGAAATAGAGATGCATTTTACACTTGAAGTTGGAGTTGGAATCGAGAAGTCGCTGTCGCAGAAGGCGAAAATATTTCACAGAAATTCGAAACCGCACAGTCAATGAACCAAAACAAAAGAAAACAAAAGACAAGATAACTACACCACACAGAGACACACATAGAAAAATAAATAAAAACACAAAAGGGGGAAAAAAGAGTGAAGGAAATTTTCAACAATTTGACATCTGTTTCAACAATTCCTTTGCCCAAGTCGATGAGGCATGCAACACACAAGAAGAAGAAGAGAAGGACGCCACATCACGTAGATTGACTTGTAGCCAACATCGCAACATCGACAGAATAACTCTTTTCCCTCTCTCTCTCTCTCTCTCTTACACTCTGTTTCTCCTTTCTCTGTTTTCCTTTTCAAATTCGCCTTTGTGTAAGCATGTGACAAATGCCAAGGGTTAATGAGATCCTTGCCCATTGAAATGGAGGAGTTGTGTTAATTATCTGAAACAACGAGCAACGAATGCGACTCTTTTTACGCTTCATTAGACCAAATGCAACCCAGAAAAATACTTTCCCAAAATACTTTTCTCACTCTCTTCACACACAGAACAAATATCATATTACTCAATGCGTTTTAGGGTCTCTTTTTTAAGGGGGAATTCGGTTCTCGGTTTTTAGGCATACAATTAGTACAGATTTCAAATGTAAATTTAATCGTTGTTGGGGATTTTCTCAAATCTTCTTAGCCCCGCCCACTTTCTGCAAATGATCTTGAAAATTTGGAAGAGAAAACTGGAATATGTTTCGTATTTTTCAAATATTACTATAATTAGAAAAAAAAAAAGTTAAACTTACTATTGTATATAACTTTAACTTAAGTGTAAATATTTTTGTGTATAATTTGTATTGTGTGTTCTCGTACATTCTTCCTTTCATTTACATAAGCGAAGTGAAATATTTAATAAGAAAATTTTAATGTATTTCTTATGTTTATGATAATTCAATAATTGCCAAAAAAAAATTATTTAGAGCTAATTTTTTGATGCCCTCAATCAATCGTCATAAATCTAATTGTTTGTATAAACTGACCTATACGGATTTGTTTCATTTGTTCAATGTCGTATTATGGGAACATTTATAAAAATAATAGCTGATGGCAACAGTTGCCCAACTGTTGGGTAGTATATAAATGTTATGGATATGGTACATCGAAAAAAAATAAATTTTATTATAGGGACATTAAAATATCGGCCGCTAGTCAAATTAGTTTGAGATGCAAGCAACTACTTTTGTTAGAGTGAGAAGTAGGATATTCTAGTTTTGGTAGAGCAATAAATCTATAAAGGAGAAATGGCAATAAGCAATTGCTTCTGCTAGACTTTGTCATAGCTAGACTTCTGTTAAACCTTGAACATAGCAACTGCTTGCACTAGACTTTGTTTAAGTGGAATGAGTTGCTAGCAAATGCTTCCGCAAGTCTTCACTAACACGGCGTCAAAGCGAGAATTCAATATAGGAAAAGGAGTAATAATCAGCATTCCGTTACTCTGTTAATGTATGTCCTTTTACTAGCAACTTCATCCGTTAGAGAAACTAGCAACTACTTCCACATACAAGTGTTAGAGCGAGAAATCTATATAGGAAGAGTAACAAGCAGCTGTTTCTGTTACTCTTTCTGTTACAGCTTTTTCTGTTAGAGTAACTAGCAACTGTGTCAGCTAGACTTTGTTAAGTGGAAAGAGTTGCTAGCAAATGCTTCCGCTAGAGTTTTCTAAAGCAGTGTTAGAGCGAGAAGTCGATATAAAAGAAGGAGTAACATGTAGCTGTTTCAGTTACTCTGCCAATTTTGTCCTTCTGCTAGCAACTTCCTCCGTTAGAGTAACTAGTAACTATGTCCGTTAGACTTTGTTAAGTGGAAAGAGTTGCTAGCATCTACTTCTGTTAGAGTGAGAGTCTTCAAAAGAAAAAAAAAGTAACTAGCAACTGCTTCTGTTAGACTTTGCTTAAGTGAAAACAACTGCTCACACGTTACTAAAGTAATGTTAGAGCGAGAGGTCTATATATGAGAAGGAGTAATACACTGATTTTTCTGTTACACTGTTAATGTAGTCCTTCTACTAGCAACTTCTTCCGTTAGAAAAATTAGCAACTGCTTCCGTTAGACATGATTAAGTAGAAAGAGTTGATAGAAACTGCAAAACCTTTTGTTTCTGCTTCTGTGATCTTTGCTGATGTAGAAAGAGTTGCTGCAACTGCTTCTGCGACATGTGTAATAAAGTAAAAGTGATAAGTGTATTATTGTAACTAGCATCTACAATTGTTAGATTTGGCTAATATAGAAAGAATAATGGTAAGAGAGGCCCTTAATATGCTATGTGTAATATCAAAAATGTAAATAGATAATCATATCTATTTGTAAATTCATTATTCGTTAAACTTATTATTAATGTTTTTTTTTTTTAAATTTAAATAAACTCTTTTATCAAAGTTGTCTTACATTCTGTAAAAGATTAAAATAACAAATGAATTTAGTTCATAACTTTAAATTTAATTTATTTTTAAGTCTGCTAAAGAAATTTCTTCTTTTATTTAGACTCTTGTGTTTGCATCATTAACACTTTGGTTTCTCAGAAACTCTTTTTGGAAATTAACGTTTATCACTTCAAAGGGAAATGCTTGAGAAGATCGCAACATCATTAACACCAATTCTTATATTTGGTACTTTCCTCTTTTCCTTTGAAAAATGATTCTATAGCATGCGGCCCATATAATCAACGATATCGATTTTCGAGGCTAATTGTCCAACCTACCAGAAAAGTGCCCCTTTTAGTTGCTGTAGCAAAGCGAGAACTAATCATTTATATTAATTAACTGAAGGTTTTCGCATTTCGCTTGGCAAGTGTGTTCAGAAGACGCCTCAGAAATGTCAGATCGCATCTTGAAAATGTCAAATGATTGATGAATTCCCAACTTGAAAGTGCGATCGTTGTGCCTCTGACTCATTCACAAAATGCAAGAATTTTGTTTAATTCTCGTAGATTCTTAAGTGAGTCATACTACAAGAATTCAAAAAATCACATGTCGAAGCTGGCTCATAAAAATGCAATTGAGAATTCGACTGGACTTTAAACGGAAGTTTTATAGCCAAACACTTTGACAGCTGTCAAATGTGGAAAAAGGAAACGAATCGAGCACAAAGGTCGAGTTCTTTCTTTTTTCTCGTATTTTTATGGCATTCGAAACAACAAAAATATATTTGAATGTGTCCAAGTAAAATGCATCTAACAAGCCTTTTAAGTAGAGCCCATAAAACATAAAAACATATAATCGTAATGTATGACCACTTGACACGCATTAAGTTCCCTCCTTTTTCCGTTTCATTTTTTTTATATATATTTTTGGGTGTTTTCAGTTTTATATAGCTTTCGAAAAGAGTCTGATAACCGATTGATGTCGTTCGTCATGTCAAAGGTATCTAAAGCGAGTTCAAGGGTATTTCAAATGTTTTGTTTTAGTATCTGTCGAGTGTTCAGCAATCAGTCTATCAATTCAGTACAGATAATGCTGTCGGAAGTCTGTATAAATTCAGCTAATCTTAAATATAAATATAAGTAGGTTAGTAATACTTACTAAATATATTAAATTGGCGCAGTTGATTTCGATGATTCAAGGCAAGTTATTTATGTTTCTTTATGCGAGCGATTTTTTTTTTTTATAAATATAATAAAATCATTTAATATATTTTCAATATAAAATCATTAAATATTGATGAGCCTGTTATTACAACTCGTTGTTGAAGGAAATAAGTAAATATATTAATATAATACTGTTTTATTTTACAAAAATTCATTGAATATAATTTATATTTTAGTTCAAATAAAATATTTTTTTTAGAAGAAGAATACAAAATTCAAAATAGTTCTTATAATTTATGTTATTTGACAGATTAATATTTGGGTATGAAAGTGGCCTGTTTTATTTTGATATTATAATGTTTTTATTTGTATAAAATTGAAAGACAAAACACAAAAATTTCAAATAAAGGTTTATTTTACACGAAGTTTAAAACAGTTTTATTAAAATTTTCTACAATTATTGATTATTTATTTTACAGAGTATACAATAGTTGCTACAGACAAAAATAAGTAAAGTATTTATGATTCCTAAAAAATTGGTTGCGATTATTATTTATGAAATTAATTTGTATGGGGAAAACACCGTGCTTAATACGAGTCTTAGTAGCTTTGACTGACATTGTGGTATGTTTTGAATTCCATGGTATATAAATATAGCATTTTGCACTTTTACAGTCATTTAAGTATATTTTATTTATTTGGTATTTAATATGTTAAAATTTCTTTTTTATAAAATTCCACAGCATTTCTTAATTTTCTTGTAGTATTTATTTTACAGAGTATACAATAGTTGCCATAATCTCTTTCAAAAGTGCGTTAGTTGGTTGTTAGTTTTTTATATTTCACGGTGGAATGGTTTTTATGAAACATATTTTTAATGCTTAAAGACTGATAGACAAAACGTACTTTTGTGTTTGGCAATTTATCAAGCGACAAACGACAAACGACAAAACCGAGACGAATCGCGATAGAGATCAAGGAACCGAAGCGAACCCGTGGCGAGCTCGTAAACAAGTTGCAACACTTGTGGACACTAAGTACTATGTGTAGCAGCTGTCATGCCACAAATGTCAGGCGAAATTAAGTTGATCATCAGTTTTCGGTTTCGGTTTCGTTTTCGTTTTCGAGTTGTGCTGATAAGAGCCACATGGCTCTATTTCTAACTGCACTTGGTTGAGAGCAAAAACAAAGTAAAAAAAGATGGTACAGTGAAACCACGTTGCAAGTGAAACTGAAACTTTGTGGATTGCGTCACATCATAAAAAACTTTGCTCGTGTTTGCAATGAAAGAGAGCAAAAATGAAAATAAAAATCAAAGGGGAAAAAAACCAAGAGGAAATGCGAAAAAGGAAACATTGTGAAAATCACGTGCGTTGCGTGCTTTTTGTGGGACTTGTAAATTTATTCGTCACATTCGTCCTGTTCGCGGCTTTCATTGTGCTCTACAATTCAAATAAAACTTGGGGAGGCATCATAACTTGTCCATAAACTTGGTCCCCTAAAAACATCGAGAGGAAGTCGTCAGCATTGGCCATAAAATGCAGCGAATGATCACGAAGCCAAAATAAGTCAAAAGTAAACACATAAAATATTCGTTGACAAACTTATGGAAGCTTATTTTTAAAAAAAAACTAGAGCAACATTTTATAATTCTCGATTTAGTATAGAAATAAAATTAATTGAAAATTTTAATCTAGTACTAGTTACAAATGGCAATCAAATAATATTAATGATGAAAATATATTTTCAATAAAATGCAGCAATTGAATACAAATTAAAAACGGAATTAAAATAAATCTAAATATTTTGGAGTTATTATTAAATATTAGATTATTGTGCTATAATAGAACAAAGTTTTTAATTGTAGAGTTTTGTAGTTGCATTCAAAATAATTACAAAATTGAATATAATAATAATAATAATTAGAATGTTAGTATTTTTCAAATATAACGCTAAATCATGCATTCAAAAAGATTTTAATTTTTATATAAATATTATAATATTTAATATTATATTAAGTTAATATCGAATTATTTTATAAATTTCAATAAAAGAGAAATCTTTATAATCATGTGTAGATTCGTTTTTAGCAAGGGTATTTTATAATCGCTCAGCAGAGTTTCCCATTTATTTGAACACATTTTTCCAACACCCAGTAAAATAATTGTTTGACGAGAAGGCAAAGAGAATTGACGCCATGCTGCGTGTCCATGTCCATGTCCATTTCATTATTGTTGTTGTTGCTGCTACTGCTGATGCTGATGGAGATGGAAGTGGTCGAGGAGATAGCGGTGGAAGGGGCGTTGTCCATGCCCACAATGTTCATGCCCATCCATTTATTCAGGCAATGAACCAACATGGAACTTGGTTATTTGCCAGGCAAACACAGCCAACGCCTCATGATTAAAGGATGTGTATTAAATATTCATGTAAATGTCAATTTAAAGCTTCTGTTGCCGCCGACCAGCAACAACAACAACAGTAACAACAACTGCAACAATAACAACACTAATAATAAACAAGAGAAACATTGAGGAGAGCGAGTGTCAAATGTTGGCGGCTTTTTTTTTGCTGTCCTTCGCTGTTATTATTGATATTGCGTGTGTGTATCCTTTTTTTTTTTTTATTTTTTAGGGAAGTTCCTTAACCCATCTCCAACTACTTTCCAATACTTTCCCCCCTTTGAAATTTGCCGCCATTTGAATGCGTGACGCCGGCGACGTCGATGGGGAAATGAAATGAAAAAGGGAAGAGGGAGAGGAAAGGAAAAGAGGAACTGCATGAATAACAATAGATTTATTGCAAACAATACATAAAATGCATTCAAATGGAATGAAATGTGTTTGGCTCTTTGTACGCATTATTTTATATTATTTGCTATACCCTGGATGAGCTTAAATCAATGAGTTATACTAGTTATGCATTCTGTTATAAATTCTTTTGAAGAAGTTTGGAAATTTGTTTATTATATGAAAGGATTTATGCTTTTTCATATAAAAATATTTCGTTTATGGGTCCATTAATTTAATGTAGATTCTATTTATTTATTATTACTAAAACATAATGTTTGTGTTCCTCTGTTTTAATTGTTTTATTATTTCTTAATTCAAACTTAGTTGCAATGTAAACTAGTTGTTTTCACTTTTTACTTTGAGATAAAAGCAAATATTCTTGGAAATCAAATTTTTGTTAAAATATACAATTCTTTGTCTAATATATTCATTTAATTTAATAAGATTGTACTTGTACAATATAATAAACATTTTGCATTTAAAAAATTCAATAATTTAATAACATTTTTGTAAAATGTAAAAATTCAATTTGGTATTTTTGTTTAACATTACCGAAGAAACATTTGTATTTAACAGAATTTGATAAACACTTTTTTTATATTTAAATCATATATGAATATATAGAAAAGGTCAGCTCACGTACAGGGTATTTCCCATGTCAATCACTTGGAAGTACAAAATATTTACTTATTGTTACTCGGTGAGTTTAGCCATTTATTTTTATTTGCCTCTTCTAGACACGAAAGTGAAGGGCGACGTTGCTAAGTCGATAAAGTTGATTTCTTGGAAAGTAAAACATTAATATTCTAATGGCAAATCGAGTGACTAATACTTACATCATTTATTATATTATTTTTTCGCTTAAAGTTTTCTCAACACTCAATTCGAATTTGACTTATTTTTCGAGTTTATCGATATACTTTTTGGACGTTTACCAACACTAGACTACCTTGACAGGTCCTATGAAAAAACAAACAACAAACTCATTCATGCGAGACAAGTGTGCGATTCGGTCGTAAAAAAAGAAACGCCCTTGACTTTTTGTTTGAAATAAGCTCGACTAATTTTATTTACTGGGATCCAAAGTACCAACCAATGGATGGAAATCAAAAGGGAGCGGAGGAACCCAATGCAGGGGACAATATGCAACTAGACTTTCTGCAGTATCTCCATTCGTTGAGTGGCATGCCCCAGGTTGTCGAGAACAACAATGACACCGGAACTGTCACTGCGGAACAACTTCTGATGGACACGGACATCAATATGCCACTGACGGATCAGCAACTGATGGAGAGTCTCATGGCCTCGTCGTCACCTTTGCCCAGCAAGGACCCGGAGCCAGCGATTCCCCAGATAACAATCAGTTTGCCAGAAGGTCAGTTCTTCAATGGCGAACTGGATCCGCAGTTATCAACCGCAGAGATCACGATTAGCTTCAATGATCTGCCAGCCATGGCAACTACTGCAGCTCCTGAGCCCGTGGAATCGCTAGACATTTCAGCGTGCAGCGTGGCAGAATTGCAACAGGTGCGTCAGGCGCTGCTCAAGCATAACTTTGTGCACAAACTGCACTTGGCAGCGAGTAGTCCACTGGTGACGTTCCTCAACTGGTCAGCAAATGGCGAACAGTTGCAGGTGGATTACATTGGATTGCAGGAGCATCTCAGTGGCACCCAGAGCATGTTTCGCAGCCTCAACGTGCAGCACTTCACACAACAGCTGCTTGATATTGGTTTCAAGCGCGTGCAACAGCACTTGCAACAGGCTGAGGCGCGTCCCACGTTGTACTATCTGCATGAGAACTTCACTGCCGGACAACCCGATCAGATGTTGCTGCTGTCCGCACCCAAGTGGGAGCTGGACTCTACGGACGTAACGTATTCGGCTTTGCAGTTGGCGCGAGCTCGCTTCCAGACTTTGTTGCTCTATCACAACGATGTGCGACTGCTTCACCAACAGGAACCGAGTGCAGATCAGTTGCTGCCACGTCGCGGACGCATCTGCAACAGTCGACAGCCGGCGCAGCTGTTGACACAGGAGTTGGCCCACAAGCTTGTGAATCCCCGGGAAACAGTGCTACAGGCTGAAGCGGCGCCAGCACCGGAATATGCTGGATACTATGGAACGACGGATCCGGCGTTGATTGCCGAGTTCTTTGCGGAATATCTGCCACGTTTTGGCCCGAGGAATAGCGGCTACAAGGACATTGTAGTGGATGCCAGCAAAGCGAACTCGTTTCAACAGAACCTGCCCATTGGCATTGTGTATTCCGAGGACGAGGAAGAGCTGGAGAGTCAAAAGAGCGAGGAGACATCGCCTCCGACAATTGAGGAGGTTAAGACTGAAGAGGAAACAGTGGCTGAGGTGGAGACTTCACTTCCTGAAGACTTTGAGCTCGAGCAGGTGATGCAGGAACTATGCGGTGTTGTGCCCGAAGTAGATGATAACGGTGGAGACAAGGAAAAGGGAAACAAGAAGGAGAAGGAGAAGGAGCAGGAAGAAAAGAAAGAGAAGGTAGAGAAATTATCCAAGAAACTGAAGCAAGATCTGAACAAAGAGTTGACAAAGATGGATCCGAAACTGAATATAGTAAATCCCGAGGAACTGACACAGGAATCGATTAAAGAAGATGTCAAGCAGCTGAGCAAGGAACCGATCAAGGATAAGGCCAAGGAGCTGGACAACAAACTGATTGAAGTAAAACCCAAGGATATGAATAAAAAACCAATCAAAAGAGAAGTCAAGAAAGTAGAGAAGGAACTGAGTAAAGTAAAGCCCAAGGAATTGAATCAAGAACCCCTTAAAGGAGTTATGAAGCGGCTTGATAAGAAACTAATCAAAATAGAGGCAAAGAACCCAAATCAGGAACTGATGAATATGGAAAAGGTGGACAAAAAACTGACTATAGTTAAGCCTCAGGTGCTGAACAAAGTACCGGTTAAAGACATCAAGGTGGTAGAGAAGAAACTGATTATAGTAAATCCCAAGGAGCTAAATAAAGAACCGATATATGAAAAGACTAAAGAGATAGAAAAAGAATTTATTATAGTAACGCCCATGAAACCAAATAAAGATGGTATTGTAGAAGTCAAGGAGTTGGGCCAGAAACTGTTTATAGGAAACCCTACGGAGCTGAGAAATGAACCGAATATAGAAGTCAATGACCAGAATGAAGAACCGATTAACGAAAATGCCAAGGAGTTAGAGAATAGAATGATTCTTGTTGAGCCGATGGAACTAAATAAAGAACCGATTATAGAAGTCAAGAAGCTACATAAAAATCTGATTCAAGAAAACCCCAAGGAGCTGAAAGATGAACCGATTGCAGAAGAGGCTAAACTGCTGAACAAGAATCTGGTCATAAAAGAAGTAGAAAAGTTGAACAAGGAATTGAGTAAGGAGTTGCAAGAAAATTATCTGGAAAAAGAGGAGTTGATAAATAAAATGAGCAAGGAGCGGGCTATAGAAGAACTGCAGAGTAAAGGCATGGCGAAAGAAGAACAAAAGCACAATAAGAGTAGGGAACAGGCTAGAGAAGAGATGAACAAGATGACAAAGGAAGAGACTAAAATAGTGATCCCGATGAACAATGAACAAATTAAGGAAGGTGTCACAAAAGATCTGAAGAGAAAGTATGCAGCAATGAAATCAACAACAGTAAGCGAAAACGAAATTGCAACTTCCCGTGCAGCCAAAGAGGAGAACGTGAAATCTAAAGTCGACACCGATGAACCGGATTCCAAGAAAAGTCGCTACGGTCTGCGCAATTCGAAAATGAGATAATAATCAAGACCTCAAGGCAAGTCGAACTGCTTAGAAGTATTACAAAAGAAAGTAATTAGAAATATATTAAACTTTATAAATATATTTAGTTTTAATGCTTAATTGTTAGTAAAATAGATTACAACTTATATTAATAATTTAATACTAGATTTACATAATTTTTGTCAGTGTGCCAGAGCACATTTATAAACTGAAACTTAATAAAGAAGAAATTGAAGATATCATAACTTTTATAATGAACAAAGATATTTCTGTGATAATTAAAAACCAACAATTAAAGCTAAAACTAACTTAATTTGCTTCAAATTTTTAAGGAAAGATAGGAAATTTTTAAAGATTAAGTAAAAAATCATTTGGTATAATTTAAAATATTTTTTTTTTTATATCTAGTGACATTACACAAAAATGAATACCGATTTTCTTTTGAATTATCATTAATGTTAATTTAAATGCATTTACATATATTGAAATTTATAAATTGCGAATAAAATTGTATCTTGGAAGGAAGATCAAAAAATAAAAAGTAAGTAGTCCAGAAAGCAAGTGCCTTGTTATTCTAAAAATACATGGAATTAATATAATTAAGATTATATGTATTTGGTATATCGATATTATATTATTTCGGATACAAAACATAATACATATTAAAAATGAAGTTATTTTTGGATTTGGTTCTACTCAACACTAAATATTGCTAACATTACGAGGAGGTCTTGCTATATTTTTATTGTAGATCGGTAAAAAACCATAAATATCGAACACATGACACATCAAAAATAAATGCGCTTTGAATCTCACAATCACCATCTTTAAGAATCAATCGGATCGAAAAACCAACGATAAAACTGCTTTATATGGAACGGTCGAATTTATCAAAATGAGTCTAATAACAATGTGGAAACATCGAGCGAAGGCAAATCGGTGTGGGCATAATGGCCTTCATTTTTTTGATCATAATGCGGTTAAGTGCTAACCATGTGAATGAAGGGAACGTTGGGAACACATATTATGGAGGACTGGGCAGTAAAACGCTTATCGCATAATCAGATCTCAGACGCCTTCGCCTCATTACAACACCAAACAGACCAAGAGACGGACTATCAAAACTGAAACTGAAACTGAAACTCCCAATGAAACTGTAATATAATCTGACTGAAAATATCTTTACATTTAACGCCCACAAAAAACAAGCAGCTAACTTTGAGGAGAAAAGCGAGAGAGGAGAGAGAGAGAGACAGAGTTTGACGGAGGCACAATCAGTGCGATGTTTACAAGTTTTATGAGCCACCAAATAACAAGATGAACAACAGCAAACAGCAACCAGAAACTACCGACCAGATCCAAAGCGAAGCCCAATTTTAAAGACAGGTCGCCTTTGGCTTCGATTTCGCGCAAAAAAAAAAAAAGAAGAAGGAACGAGGAGACGAAAATGTATTTTTATAAGGCACAGCGTGAGGCGAGACACGATTTTTATCGTCTTTAATTTGCTTTTTATTTGATATCATATTTCATGGCAAAGCTGCAAAACCCCAATGAAAACAAAAGCAAGTGGCATTTCTTCTCATTTCGATTTTTTTGTTTCGTTCTCGTTGTGGTTTTTTCGGGACAACATGACGCGGGATTCTGGGAGTCTCTCGGCTTTGAGTCAAGACGTCATAATGTCATAAAAATGTCACATACTTTTAATAACTTTATGACAGCTACAAAATCATAAACAAAATGCTCTGACAGCGACATACACACAACAACAGCAACAACATCGAAGAAGAACTGTGAGTGAGGGAAGTGGAACTCAATCTGGATGGAGGCCCATGCAAATGTTTGTGGCCCAAACGAAGAGACTTCATCAATTGAAAGTCGCCTCATAATGAGATGTGTCATGTCTGTGTTCCCAGAAACTGGCGAGATTCTCTTTTACAGTGAAATCATTGGGCATCATTGGAGTCTCCAATTATGAACATGACACATGATTATTAAATTTGATATCAAATAAACATTTTGAGCGCATGCTGAATTCCAAATGTATCTTTCCTTTAATCTGAAATGTCAGTTATAGTCTTTAGTATTATATGTTTACATTCAATGTGATCTTCTCTGAAAAGAACGAATCCTAATCCTTTTTGATTTGGAATCTTTTTGAAACATTCATCGATTATATGATATATTCGTTTATTCTCATTTATATGGACTCTCAAAAGAAAGAATCCTCATCCGTTTTGATTTTAGATCTTTTTGAAATATTCCGACATTTTAGCTCTATAGTATAGACCTGAATTTTAATTAAATACGATCAAGTTGGAGTTGTCTGAAAAGAAGTCATCCCGTTTGATTTGCAATTATACAAAATAAACAAGTTGACGTATTTTTGAAAAATATTGTGATTTCAAAATCTTTTTTCTTTAATTCTGGAAAGTAAATTATAAATTTTAATATTTTAAAGTTATCTTTCTATAGTCCCATTTAATTTGAATTTTGTTGTTAAGTAATTATAAATATTTGTACTCTTTATTCTAATATGATATTTAAAGTACTAAGTCTTATTTGATTTTCTTTAGTTTAAGGTTTTTTTGAATAGAAAATTCCTAATCTGCTTAAGTTTAAAATATTTTTCAAATATTCCATGACTTACAAATATTTTTCTGTTGCCACTTCAAAAGTTGTTTTATCTTTTTTCAGCTACCACACTCTCAAACCTTAGCCTCGATATTCAACCTCAGCTTTAATTTCAGCACATAAATTTGTTGTGCGACAAAGCGCAGTTTTTAAATTATGATGCCCCTTCAGCTCGCAATGAAGTCGACTCGTCGCATAATAATGAAGCCACTGTAGAACAGCGAAATGTGAAGACAGCAAAAGAGAGCGCGACGGAGAGAAAGAGAGTTAGAGAGAGAGAGATAAAGAGGGAGTGAGAGCAAAAGTCATGCCCGTAGAGTTATTAAATGCCAAGTTATTTGTCGTTTAGCTGGAAATCCATGCAGGCCAGTCGTACTTGAAGTTTAAGACAAGACTCCGAGACTGCTTTATGGCTTTGAGTAGGAAATCTTTATGAGCATACGAATATGCGGTTGCGTATGTGCTCTGTCCCCCCAAAAAAACAAAAAAAAAAGTGAGACAAATTTATTGGCAAAGTATAAATGCTTTTCTTTACGATTTAGAGTTTGTGTAGTTTTAATATGAAGTCGTAAAGACTTTTAATGATGCAAGGAAATTGTGCTCCACAGACTTTTTGCATATTCCGATTCCGATATGTGAGACTTAAGCGGGTCTTCGACTTTGGTAATACGTCTCTGTTTTCTGTTTTAATGCCAAACAGTTACACTTGGCTGGGAAAAGCTGTGCTGGATCTCGATTTGTAATCTTAACTCACACTTACACCTCAGCAATAATAAAAATGCAGTTAAGAAATTCAATTAGTTTTATAGATTCTATGCTTTAAAGTTTATGCAGAAAAGTGAGTAATGTGAACACAAAAAGCGTCTCAGAAAAACTTGAATTTTCGTCTCTAAAATCTTAACAGTAGAAATCGCTGCAGCTCGAGAGACATTAAACTGGTAAATGTAATAATAATGTCAAATCTACGTAAAACAAGTTGTTGTTATAGACTCAGTATCTGCTACTAAAATTAGGAGAAATCATTTAAAATATTACAGTTAGAGCAGATCAATAATGTTGAAAGAGAGTTCCAAATAGCTTTTAAAGCATTTAAAAAGCAGGTTTCATTTCATTTGCGAATTCAGATACTTCCTTTTTATGCTCTATTGGCAAAGGATTTAATATTTTATTTCATATTATTATAGATGTTAGTTTTTTTTTTAAGTTCTCTTCCCAGTGCAAGTTTAATAGTTTTTTCATTATATTTCATTTTATTTCTTTCAATTCCCAGAATTTTTAGTAATATACATACGTTTGTTTTATTTAAAGTAAAATATTACTAGAATTATTGCACACAAAAATATTACACAACCATAATTAGCATAAATTAAAGTATAATTTTTGTATGTAGTAGAAACATGCACTTCCATTTTTTTCTTTAATATTTATATAATTTGTATAGATTTTTATATTCTTGAATTAATTATTTATTTGCAGTTTTATTTAATATAAATAATTACTAGAGTTATTGCACATTCATATACTACACAACCGTAACTAAGGAATTGTGAATACAATATAATAATATGTATAAAAAGGTGGCTATCAAGTTATTCTATTTCAAGAAGGGGAAATCACCGTACTTTAGCTCGTGTCTAACTTCCCAATCTCACTTTAATTTCGAAGGCATTCATAGTTCTACATTAGAGGCAGCTGGGAATTAAATCTTCATAGAAAGTAAAGAGGTAGTTTCGAGTAACGGAAAGTTATGCTTATCGCTTTGCTGTGCAGCAAGTTGCAACTTTAAAACACACACAAATGCAGACACAAACGTTTGCCACAAATATTTCGAGCAATTTATCTAGAGAGTGAAAAAGTTGCTCCTGTGGTCGGTTGGAAGGACGATGTGTCCTTGCTAGTGGATTTTTCGGGACGGGGAGTCTTCGGTATGGCTTTTATGATTTTGCGCAAATGCAAAATGCATAACAATCTCAATTGCACAAAATATTTCGCATGCGGCGGCAGTTGAAATGCGGCAAATTGGGATTTATTTATGCGAGTGTGTGTAAAACTAGAGAGAGAGAGAGAGAGAGAGAGAGAGAGAGGGAAGAGGATTGCCACGAAAAGTTGCAAGTTGGAGATGAGAGAGAATGCGAATTGTAATATGCCAAGTTCCTGAGGTAGCTAACCCACTTTCAAATTGCTTTTTTATTTGCCAATGGATACGGTTATGGTTATGGCTATGGATATCCTCTGTTGGGAAAATGAATGCCACGCAAATTGAGTCAAAGTAGTTTATGCAAGAATATTCTAATACAGCATCGTCCAAAGTTTCGTGCGTTGCCTTTGGGCAGTCGAAAAGTTTGACAGATGAGCTCCCAGTTGCTACCTCTAGTAATCCTCCTCGGCAAGTGGCATGCACATGCAGGCGTGATCTGTGTTGGCCGCAATCCAGCGTAGATATCGATTCACTCGGGTATAAACTCCGGGCGCATTCGGCCTGGCACATCCCTCGCCCCAAGAGACAATCCCGGCCAGCTGATATTGACCCGGCTGCTCATCGAGCAGCACATGAAGTGGTCCACCGCTGTCGCCACTGCACGCATCCTTGGCCACATCGCCCACGTAGCCGGCGCAGAGCATGTTGTCGGTGATCTGGCCGGGTTTGTAGCTGCTCAGACTCGAGTTGCGGCAATCTTCTTGACTGAGCACAATCACATCGACTTCCTGTGGGTGGAAAAGCGGGATAATTAATTGGGGGGAATTGAAAGGATATTTAAAGGAAGGCACTGTGCAGCAGCTTGAGCTTAAACCGAGGCTTAAAGGTAATGGAGAAGCTCAAAGCGTATCTGAATGCGCCGAAAAAGGGTATTGAAATTTTGATGGATAAGTTAATTTTCCATTTCAGTTTGATCCATCGCTGAAAAAACCTGAAATTAGTTTCTTACCCGGCACCAAAAGTGAAAGTGCAATTACCTGCAACGTATCGGTGGCAAAGCCTCCTTCTCTTCTTGCTCCCCAGCCTGTGACTATTGCGGGTACTCCATCGAAGTCGCCACTTGTTTCGGGCATGCAAATCGGACGAATGCGTCCCTCAAAGCTCACGGGTTGATCGAGTGTCAACAGCGCAATATCGTTGTTAAAGCTACGTGGATTGTACAGCTCGTGTGACTTCACTTTGATGGCACGTCGCTCCACGACCAGTGCATCGCTATCACTACGATTGTGCTCGAGGAAGCGCAACGTGATCAGCTCTGGCGGCACGCCCTCCATACAGTGGGCGGCGGTGAGCACATAGCGATCACTAATCAGCGAGCCAGCGCAGTAGAAGCTATCAAAATAGAGCACGGCAACCATCCAGGGATACTGATGACGACGCGTTTCGTGGCCACCAACGATCTTGCGCAGCGTGTTGATCAAGCCACAGCGGCAACTCACACACTCGCGATCCTCCAGAGAAATAGTTGTGGTTGTTGTCTCAGTTGTTGTGGCTGCTAATGTTGTGCTCCTAGTTGTTGTGCTTGCTGGAGTTGTGGTTGTTGTCGGTCTTTCGATGGGAAACAGTATCGAGGCGAGCCACTGAAAGAAGTTATTCTGCCTCTTGATTCCAAGCATCGGCTGCACTTTGAGCTCCTCCGCAGCGCTGTTGAGCAACAGCAGAGAAGACATTAACACTGCTAACACACAACAGATGAGCTGCAATCTCATCGTGATGAGCACAAAAGAGTTACTGCAAGTCTAAACAGCTGGCAAGGCAACCAAATGCTGTTCCAACATTGCTCCACTTTGCAATCCTGTTTTGCCTTCTGTCTATAATGAAGAATAAGTATGTAGCGTTTGTTTCTCCTGACCAGTTTCCGTTAAGCAAAAGCAGACCACCATTCAAGCCAGGTGCCAACTTTTCACTTTTAAGTTTGCCAGCAATTTTACACACTACTACACAAATGTATTCATGAAATGTTTGCGACGGTAATGTGTAAACATTGTCATAACAGCCGCAGGTTCGTCAACATTTTCACATTTTCACAAGCCAAGTTTAAGCCGTATCGAGTTTTAATCATTTTCGTGGAAGTTGCAGCAATTAATCTGAAATTGAGCATTTTTTAAATAGTGTACAACAAGAGAAATAATATTGTTTGCGAGTATGATCGACTGGGAAGTACCCTACATATTATATTATATAATTTATTCGTTCATAACAAAATGAAAGTAAAGGCCACCTATACATAATATAGAATTGAATTTCAGTATACAAAATTAGATATTTATAAAAATAAAAATAAGTTCTATGTAGATTAAATAAATAACATAGAATAAGTAATGATAGTAATAATTTACAGTTGAAAATTTAAAACAGACTTCAATACTTTTTTTTGTGTATTTTTTGATTCTTGTAGTAAATATTCTTTTACTCACTATTAATAGAAAGGAAGAGTATTATAACTTTCTGTCTGTAGGGAATGGTACTCTACAATATGTTTTAAATATAGTTCTATATAAATATTTCAAATATACCCTTGCTAATATTTAGTATATTTTGCGGCACTTTAATTTAATATATTTTAAGAATAATAGATATCCTTTTATATAATTAAAGCTATGTTAAAAGTTATATAATATTTGTTGAGCGAATGAATGATGATATTTTTAATTGAGCTGCTGCTTGTCTTGTAATTATTAAAACGACATGATACTAAACAATTAATTTAAAAAAGTTTTTTACTTCCAGCGACCCAAGTTTCTTTTAAATACATCAACAAATTTTCTCCCTAGGTTATAATCTGTTTGGCAAAATGTAAATTCTCGAACCCTTCACTTTTCGTTTCAGAATTTTGAAAACAATTTTCCTCATCATACCACTCTCAATCGTTGATTACAGGGTATAACAACGAAATAGTTCCCTGGGCTCCCTTTTTGGAATTCTAACGAATCTATAGTTCATTTAGCATGTTTTGTATCAAATATTATGCAAATGCGAGCGTTCCTCCCCCTTCGGTTTCCCCTCGGACACGCTGTGCCAGTTGCCACTTGTCATTTAGGCCTTTGTAAGCTGGCACAATAATCTCTAATAGGCTTAGCATGAAATATTGACGCTTAGTGGACGCTTACTGTTGCCAACTAGAGCTTCGAAAGTGTTGTTGTTTCTCTCTCCCTCTCTCTGTCTATTTTTTTGCTGTTGGACTTCCCGAGCGACAGTTTGTCAGTCTGTCTGTATGTCGTAATGAGACTCGCCTGAAAATTAGTGAAAGCAGTTTAATAATAATTTTCTTAGTAAGCCTCTTATTGGATAGCGTTGCCGGAATTTTCGTGCTGCGCCCCCAGTTGGAAAAGTTTTGTCGCAGTTAAGCAAAATGTGGGAGGGTGCAGACTAATTGAATTCCAACAGAGAGCGAGAAAGAAAAGAGTGGAGAAACAGAGAAGGGGAATTGAATCCATAAATCCAGTGAACTGTTGTGGCAACCCATTGAACCTTGACGTGGCATCAATTGCATTGACACGCCCACAACTTGGCTCTACTACGCTTCAACACCCAAAGTGAAGCGCATTCTACATTCTTTTGATATCAATTTAATGAGCTGGGCGAGGAGGGGCAACTAACTAGTAGCCCGTAAATTGTCCAATTATATACTACTATATAAAATGCAAGCTGCTGCTGCTGCTGCTGCTGCTGCGTAGGTTGACCCCACACCACAGCAGGTAAGCCCAGTAGGCTCAGAATCTGATGTTGAAGTTGCAACTGTGGTGCTGAGGCTGCAAGTCAGAGGCAGCAGCTTATTGCTGCATGTCTTGCTGTCGCCGACGCTGTCACTTTTGATATTTTGTGCTCTTAATTGATATTTATGGAAATGGATGTTGTTTCGAAAGTGGAGCAGCCATCTGTGTGAGATTTACATGCAACTAAATGCTGTTGAAGGAGGGGCAAGGGCAGCTCATTAAGGTGTCAGCTCTGCGGCAGACCAACTGTCTAATGAGCACAACTTGGAAACTTGAGAGCGCCGAGAGTGTACCTCGGCTCTGTGGTCAGTCCACAAATCTTGTAGAACTCTGGCAACACAATGCGAATGCGAATGCGAATGCGAATGCTACAAACTAAGGCAAAAGTAATCCTAATCCCTGGTTGCCACAGTGACCAACCGCAATGAGTTTTCCACTTGACTAAGAAATATTGCTTAATTGCAGAAATGTAATAAACTTGCCAAGGGGCTCAACAACACAAAAAAAAAAGAGAAAGAAAAGTTGCAGCATCAAGTTTTGTGGTCTCATTTAGAGCTGCCGCCTATATGTGGCAAGCAAGTTCATAAACTAAGAGCAACAATATTCAACTCGAACTTCTCTGACAACAACAACAAAGTGCAAAGAACAAGACAACAATAAGTGATGGGGTCTAACTTGATACTGCAAAAGTTACTATTACACGATGCTGGACACCAATTACTTCAAAGTTAATACTACACTTCTTAATATTGCGAGGTCAGTATAAGTTAAAATCGCATTATATTGCTAATAGTATTTATAAGCAACTTTAAATATTCTTAATTTTAGAAATAAAATTCTTTCAAAGAACTTGTCGCTGGTACATATTGTACAATAGTTAACATAAAATAATTAAAATAAAAATCTTTCCTTATTTCATCTTTTTATATTGCACATACAATTTTAATATGCAATAATGCCACCAAATATATTGAATAGTCCAATATCCTTTATTGTTCAATGATCGATATTTTCTTATTTACTTCTAATTGTAAGTACAATAATATATTTAAATTAATATAACAGAAAAAATGTTTGAATAAATTTTTTCAGTGACAATTATTCCCACTCAATCTAAGACAACACGTGATTTTATTGAAAAAAATTCAGTGAACTCTCAGCAATTTTTACTACGATATAATAATGTTAAATTATATACATATATTTATAAGTTCTTCTGCTTTAGTAGAGAAGTCTAAGTTGGCCTGAACCCTTTGTTTCCTTTTCTCTTTAATCACGTACCTTTTGAATGTGGTTTCACATTTTCTGATAAAGTATTCAGTAAATTAAAAAAATATATATTGTTAGATAAAATTCCGAGTGTCTTTATTGTAAACTTATAATTATTAACAGAAAATTTTTATTAATCTAATCTACATTTTATTTGAATAGTTTATTTAAAATTTATACCGATATTTCATCGATGTTTTGACAATGTTTTTATATTTTAAATATTAAAATATTAAAGTTAATATACTAAATTCAGTTTAATGTGCTTAATTTTGGACTACGAAAGAATGTCATCAATTAACATACAGGAATAATAAGGAAACCGGTTTGCAAGTACATTTACATTTATACATTTTATTGTACTTAATGATAACAATAACCTTCAACATTTTTATTAAATGTAATGCATGGAATTTTTAATTTTATAGTACTTCAATTACTATATTCATAAAAAGAGTTATTATTTAATCTTTCGATATTTAAAACGTATTGGCTAATGAAATTTTTCTTTATTTTAATTTAAATCGTAATATTTTATTAAATGTAATTTATGCAAATTTAAATTAATGTTATAATTAAATTACCCTTTAGTTTAGCCAGCAATCATGTAGGGTACAATGACATTTTCGTAACATTCGTTAATGCATAATAAATAGTTATCCAAAATTGCGTAGGATAACATTTTAAACATGTCTCAAAAATAAATGCAAAAGTGCGAGTTGTTGTTGTTGTTGTTGCTATGGTTGTAGCTGCTGCTTTGGTTTCCTTGGAGTCTCCCAAAATGCAGACTGTTGTTAAACATGCGCTCGATGTTGCTGCCTGTTGGCTTCTTTATCTTGACAGCATCGGGCTTTAAAATACAAGTATAAATACTGCGGTCTACAAATGTACAAACATTCCGACAGTTCCCTCGCAGCTTTGGCAGCAGCGAGGGGCGTGGCACGGGGCGGAAAGGGGAGGTGAGGAGGCGCAATTGCAAAAGCGGCAACAACTTTTAATTAAAAGCAACATTTTCACAGGCCACAAGCAACAAGCTTATTAACAGTTACTTTTTGCGACGTAAATCTCCGTCTGTAGTCTGTCTGACTGTGTTGTGGTGTGTGTGTGTGCGTGTGTGTGTGTGTCTGCCATTTAGCCGCAGCAAAAGCTGTCAATTGATAAACAAGTCAACTGTCACTTAGGCCCGCATTGATAGCCGCTTATCGAGCCCAATGCAGCGAATCGAGCGGCCAACGCTAATCAGGCAGAGTGTCCCCAGTTCTCAGTCTCAGTCCCCAGTCTCCGTCTGCGTCTCCATCTCCCATCCCTTCCCCTCCTCTCCAGTGTCCAACTGCAGGTCTGAGTCCTGCCTTGGCACTTGCTGTTGGCCAGCTTCGAGCTGGCCTGCTGCAGAGATGGCGATAAGGCCACGACATATGTCACAAGTTGTATTCATTTTCGTTTCCCTCTCTTTCTTGTTCTCCTTCAGTTTTTATTATTTTTTATCAAAAGTGGAAATTAAACGCGGCTAATGAAGATTTTAATTGCGTGCCACAAAATGAAATTGCATGTGGGCTGCAAATGCATATGAATACGAATGCGACTACGAGTACTATTCATGAATACTTTGAACATGCTCAACTTAGGAAGCAACATGCACAGCGTCTGTTTCAGCCTCGTTCGACACGCAATCATCGTCGCAATCGCCAAACTCAATGCTACTTTCAACATTTCCCTCTACTTCGATTCCCTTGCCACACGATTTAGTTACTCTTACTAGTTTCTAGTTAGTGATAATGTAAGCTGCTTAGGTTTTGCACGTATTTGCTTGCCGCCTGATTGCCGTTTATGACAGTTTTTCATAAGCTTAAATCAAACATGATGTGGGCTTTGCATTCGATGTCGCGAGTCGCCTTCGTGTTTATTTGCCGGATTAGTTTGCAAAATATTTGACATGATTGTTGTCTGTCGGGAATTCGAAAGTTTACTTCGAGCACTTACTAATTGAGTGGCCATAAAATAAAGTTAAGCAAATGAGGTTAGTCTTGGATGCAGCAGGCGTCAGTGGGGATTAAAATCAAGTCAAGGATCAATGCAATAAATGGAATATATTTGATGGAACGAAATGAGGGAGGATACAAGTACATAAGAAATTTTCAGTCGAGTGTGGATACAGTGAGAAGCCCGTAAGCTATTTTCAATCAATATTATTCTTAAATCGGAATTATTCTTAAAATATACCAAGTTAATAAACGGAAAATATTCTAAAATACCAAAAGATATATTAAGTTTAGTTTATATCGATATACTATTACATTTAAAATATACCATCTTACCAATCAACGCAATTAAATCGCAATGCAAAACTTCTACAATCTGATCACAACCAGATTTTCAGGATTCATAAAGACTGTAGTAATTATAATTATGTATTATGTACCAAAAATCATGACTTCAGCTTTGACAAATTGATATACAAACTAACGAACATATTTCTACAATTATCTTCCTATATTCCAAATATTATTAACTTATTCAGAAGATATAATACCTCACGTTATGCCTTAAAACTCTTACAGACAATAACAAGTAAGAAAGTTACAGTCGAGTGTGCTCGACTGTGAGATACCCGCTATCCATTTTTAATAAAGGTAAAATATTGCGGTATTATTTTCAAAATATACTAAAAATACTTTAAAAAAATACTAAAAATTTGTCAAATGGTATGTTTGGTATATTGATATAGTACACCATTCAAAATATACCATAGACGGCACAATGTGCCAGATTGTCGGCCAAAGCAACTCAGACCCCTAGTAAGTAGGCGTTTTTGTCCATACAAAAGTATTCCTTTAATAACTTCGACAATTTTAATCTGATCGCAACCAAATTTTCAGGAATCATAACTACTATAGTAATTATTATATATACCAACTGCAACTGTTGCTTTAAAAGTACGCATGTTATTCGATTTTTTTAATTTGCGGGGCGGAAGTGGGCGTGGCATAAATTTGAAACAAACTTGATCTGCGTGCAAACATAACAAATGCTGTCGAAAAATTATACCTCTATCTCTTATAGTCTCTGAGATCTAGGTGTTCATACGGCCAGACGGACAGACGGACGGACGGACAGACGGACATGGCTATATCGTTTCGGCTGTTGACGCTGATCAAGAATATATATACTTTACAGGGTCGGAGATGCCTCCTTCTACCTGTTACATACATTTCCTGCCGGCATAAAGTTATAATACCCTTCTACCCTATGGGTAGCGGGTATAAAAAGTTAACTGGATTTTCTATCATCAGCTGTATCTTGTCTAATTGGTTTCATCACTGTGCAGTTTATCATAAATCCAAAACTGTCACTGAGAACAGCTTAATAAAAGTAACAAATTGAGCCTTCAAAGCTTGCTTAAAGATGGCCACTTTTCTTCTGTTTTCTTTGACCAACTGCCCATTTAGCATAACAACTGTCGAGAGCAAAGAGGAAATGTGGAAAATGTCACGCTTGATTTGTGTAACCCGTACAAACGGACACCTGGCCCAAGCCAAGTGAAAAGAACTGTCAACAGAATGAATTACAGAGAGCAAAGAGAACGCAAAGGAAAGAAAAAAAGACAGAAATAGAAAAAAGAAAAAGGAAAAAAATGGAAAATATCAGCATGGCACACAAATTCCTTGATAGATGCTGAAACAAATAGAATCGGACAGATCGATTAGGCATACAAATGTGCAATTAGAACAGCAAAGTGGACGTGGAGTGTGGAATGTGTGGTGGAAACGGAAGGTGGAAGTTCACTAGGGAGATATGTGCTGACACTCGACGCTTTGCTACCCTTTGTGCAATAAACCGTTACAAATGAGAGAGGAAGAAAGACAGAGAGAGAGAGAGAGAGGGAGCAAGATGATGGAACAGGAAGCGATACAACAAACTAACGAGCCATACAAACGGCATTTACTCTACCTCACTTACTTTTCCTCTTCGCCCCTTTATTTTTTAAACTAAAACTAAAACGAGATACAAAGTATTTACTTTGGCGGGGGCGTTGCTGTTGCTGCGCTTTTCCACTCTTTAATTGAATTAAGTTTTATGTAATTTCCCATAATTTATCTGCCATTTGTTTGACCAATGCAGCACCACAAAATTTCAATAATTACGAGCAATTTTTAATTGCGTGACTGGAGAGAGAAGAGAGAGACAGAGAGTGGGAGTATTTTACAGTAAACATTTAATTATTATTTATGATTGTTTAGCATTTTTCTGAAATTGATTTATGTGGTTTTATCGTGCGTCCAGTTTATTAATTTGTTAAGTCTGCGGCAGTTTTGTGGGCTCCACCTCCAATCGCTCGGCGTCCGCCTCTCTTCATGCTTCCGGCTTGATAGGGGGCAAGTCATGTGGGCCTGTCATGTCGTGAGGCCATTACAATTACATATTAATTAATAACAATTTTTCGGGGTGTTAATGCGTGTTTAATAAAAACTTGTAATTATAATTTTTGATTGCCAGCGGCAAATGAAAAATCGACTGTTTATGGCACATATGATCGATTTAAATGTTATAAATGCGTCTGCAGTGATTTAACTTTCGTAGAAAGTTGGTCACATCAACTAGCATGAATTCTGTTGCAACATAAATTCTTAGCCTCAATCAAAAGCGTTTCCTGCTTTCGCCAGTCGTTGTAGCTACCCCTAAAGTGGGAAGACAATGCAAACAACGAACCGAATGAGCAACGCCTGCGTGAAAAATGCAAATCAATTCAATTAAAACAACAAGAGCAACATGCGGCAACAACATCAACAGCAACAGCAACAGCAACGGCAACGGCATGCCTCAATGCCACAACGCCGCAAGGTACAAGAGGCTGCAGCAACAACATGATGCATGTTGCAAGCAACAAAAGACAGGCGCACCATAAAGATCCCGCGTAGAGACGTTGTTTCTTCTCTGACAACGGCAACGGCAACAGCAACAACAACAACACACATGCCACAAAAGTGTTGCAGTTACAAGAATTTTAATCAAGCGTTTAACACTAAACGCGCCACAGCCTTGCAACAACGCTTGCAACTCGGCAACATCGCGGCGTCTGCGCAGACGCATAAACAATTTTCCAATTGTTGTTGCTGCTCAGCCTTTATTGGGGTCTTTGTGTTGTTGCTGTTGCTGTTCTTGTGTTGCATAAATTAACTTGCCGCTTGTCTAGCCCGCAACTGCGTCTGCGTGGCACGATCCCAAGCCTGCAGCCTTTTGCCCCCTTTTCGCCATTCTTCTCTGTGTGGTTCGCTGTGCCCGTTTCAACGTTTGGCTTGGACAAATTTAAATTTGCATGACAGTCGCACATTGATCATGGCCAAGCTCTGTTGGCCAACTGAATGTCTGACTGTCTGTCCGCCTGGTCGACTGTCTGACAACTCGCAGACTCTCAGGATATCTCCAACTGTGCCAACTTGCAACGCATTTTCAATTAACCAAAACATGCCACGCTAGTCCAATGACATTTCGAACATTTGAATGTGTTTTGCCAGCATGTGAATGCGTTTGAATGTTGCTTGCTGAATGCTGAATTTGGGCCAGCTGACAGTCCACTTAAGGCGCCGCCATATAAAAAGAAATCCGCCCAAAAGCCCAATAAAAACCATTCAATAAATTACAACAAATTAACATAAATCTTGCCGCTCTGTCGTCGCTCGTCTTGGGGCAAGTCTGGAAGCTGCCACAGCTCCCGTTCGCATTTTGCTGTTGCAACTGTTGATGATGATGATGTCGATCGTAAATCCTAAAAATTTTGACAAATGTACAAATGCTTCCTCAAAATGGGCGATAAAAAATTAAAAAAGATACACAAAATCATAAAAATTGTTTTGTATAAACTCATAACACACACACACACACACACACTCTCGCTTATACGAGGCCAACAAGAGGCCACAAAAATCTTGAGTGCATACTCAAAATGCGCACAAAATGAAGCGAAGAGAACAAGAGAAGGAATCCTCAAACCGATGCATTTATGCTCTTTAAATGCTTGCTTGGTTCAGCATGAATAGAAGAAACAAATTTATTTTTTTGCTTAGTATCATAAAATCAGATTTATAAAAACAATAAAAATTTATGGCTTGATTCCAGCCTTTTTTATTTACTAATTTATTATATATTATTATTATTTATTATAATTTCAAATTAAATCCTTCTACTTTTTATTGTTGGGTAAAAATTTACTATATTTCTGCTTTAGTTTTTAATATTTAAAGTTCATACCAAAAAAATTTAAATGTAAAGTGAAAATATATCTATGACTAATTTACCAATTAAATAGCACAATTTTATTTTGTAATCGGTTAACTTAATAATAATAAAAGTATAAAAGCATTAGTGTGATCTATGGCAATTTAAAATATATCAATTCCTTTATCACCAATTCAAGAATAAATTGTATATGCATAAAATAATTATTTATTAAGCTAACTTAATAATAATTAAAATCATCTTTGGTAATTTAATACGTAATTATAAAGAATGTTTTTTTAGCTAAGGAAAATACTTTTCAGTAGAGTATGAGAAGACAAGCCAAAATAATCTTAGACAACAGATGCAGTTCTAGGAGTACTAACAAACATACACACACACACACACACACACACACACACACACACACACACACTCATATAGACATACACATGACACAAATGGCGCACTGAATGTATCTTTTAGGAGTGAAAATGAGTGTCACACTCGTAAATGTGAACAGAGACGCAGCCTCTAGTTGAAGGGGGCGGACAGGCGGCTGAGGGCAGACAGCAGTGGGAGTGGCGTCTGTGTGTGCTTGTGTGTGAATGCCCCAAAGGGGCCCCGCATAACGCACATGTCTGCAAAGTGTTAATGTGAATTTATGATGCATTACGCGGCGTTGGCATTGGATATGAAGTTGCTGCTGTTGGGCAGTGCTCGAGGAGCCGCTGTCGTCGAGGCTTTAGCTTTGAGATTTTCTACTCTCGCATAATGAAAAACAGATTTGGAGAACTTTTTACGATATGAAGTGATATGCCGGCTAGCTAGTTTTTATGGCAAACCCCATTGGGGAATTAAAAGCAAAACAGAAGCGACAGATTATGCAAGATAAACTTTAAAGTGCTTAACGCGGGAGAAAAAAAAAAACAATTCGAAACTATGATCAAAGTAGAAGATACATCTCAGGTGTAGAAAATATAGAATTGAAGAGGGAATAGGAGAGGTATAGAATGCCATTTTTAGTAATAATAGTTTAGATAGCGATTCGACAGACTCTACTCTTATATGGTTTTTAGATAGAATTGCAAAGAATATGAGTATCTGAATTTTATCAATATATACTCTAAGCCTTTAAGTAATTATAGATCAATGTTTTTTTTTCGAAATCTAATATTGCTAAGTATGGATTGTATTGAAAGAATTGTTTGAATTGGTTTTGCAAATGAAAGCTACAATTTTCTAAACATCTTCAGGATTTCATCAGCACACTTTTTCATTAACTAAGAATGGAGATGTGTTTTTTTTATCAGTCATACAACATGTAAATATAGATTCAAGTATTTATATTTTTTAAAATTACAACAATAAACAAATTGAAAGATTACTTAATTCAAAACAAAATGAAGCTAAAGAAATCTTGAGCTATTTTCCAGAATGAATCCTCTATAACGAGTTTATAGAAGATTAAAATGGTATATATAATAAACATATTGAGATTATAATCAAACTTGTGATACTGAATATAATTGATACAATTTCAAGCATTTCACTTAATAGTATCTATCGCAGTAAATTCAAATGGAAAACCAAACTGATTGGCGGACTAATTGCGACGCCTTTGACCACCCACAAAACACTCAGAGCACAGCTGCCACACCCCCGTTTAGAGTTGACACCCCGCCTCGGTTGACTTGTCACGCCCCTGGCTTAATTGAAACCGCGTGCGGAACTTGGATTTCCCAATATGGTTCGAGTCGAAGTATTTATGGATGCTATTAGGAGAGTAACAACACAAAAGGTGCAGCCCCTTCTTCTTGCAGCTTGCCCCCCCCTTCTATATTTTTTCTGTTTTTGGGTAAATTCGCTTGACAGGCCGCATTGAGTGCGTTGCAAGCTGTCGAGAGTGTTTGCCACATTACAAGTAAATTAAATTATGGCCACGCCGACGCCTCAACACGAATGCGACTAATAAACTTTCAATTAATGCAGCCCAAAAATAGTAGACAGCAAGCGGGGAGGGAGCATGCAACACTTACAAAAGTGTGGCAAGGTGCGGCAGTGAGGCAACTAAAACTGCGGGAGATGCGCATGGAATGGAAAAGCAATTTGCTCCAGTTCACAATGAGATGAGATGAGATGAGTGGAGATCAGCTGAAGGTATTATTCCCTTCCCGTCTCTGGATTTTGGGGGCGTCACTAGTGTTGACAGCTCCGCTTGGTGGGCGCATAATTTATGCAGTTCCTGTTTTCAGTTTTCAGTTACAGTTCGAGTTCCAATTCCCCCATTTATTTGTTTGTTGCACACGCAATGGGCATGACGAATTTCTAGGCGCTGCTTTGAAGTCGACAACGAAACTCCTGTTTTCCCTCCCTGACTCCCCTCTCTCCACTTAACGGTATCAGCTTCATCTGCTCTGCTCTACTCTGTTTGTGGCTCGTAAATAAAATCGTAAATTGCCATTTTGTTTTATTGTTTAACCGACAGTTTTTATTGAGCTCGTTTTGTCGGCATTCGGTTTTACTGCCCAACATCTCAGCTCCTTGCCAGTCCCTTACCCCTTTCCATTTCCCCTCTCACATTGTGCTCTTAACTCATTCGACGGAGGCAAAAGTTGTCGCTCTTCTGGCCGCAAACATGTCCGTTAATGAGCCATAAAGGTGTGCACAAAACACCTTCAGAGTGCTGCCCCTAGAAATGTCTGTGAAATTGAAGATTCTTTTTAGTTTTTTTTTGTCATCCGGGAATCATGCATTTACTTTATAGTTCACTTGAACTACATTCTCTTAGTTATTGTTTTGCTCTTAGTAGTTTTCATTTTCCATTTACACTTAAAATGGGTTTCTTAGTTGCATGCTTATATTAAAACAATGGTTTATATGCAGTCTGGATTCTTGTATTGCTTAGTCAATTTATTGCTGTTATAAATTGAAATTGAAAATTTGCATTATTTAGTCTAGCCATTTTAGGATTGGCATACTGCATTTTATGCTATTATAATAAATAAGTTTATACTTACTTGTGTTATTTATTAGCAGTTTTTAATTTTATTATATTTTTCTCTAAACACAGCTATTTTTATGTAAAACATAATCTTTTAACCAAAATGTTGAATTATTTAAAAATAAATGCATTAAGCTGTTATAACTAAATTTTGTCTCGAAGTTACGTTTTTAATAGTATTTTTCAATATGGGTCGTAAACACTGCTATTTCAAAGTTTAAACTTGTACATTATTTTCATAAGCATTTATATAACATAGAATTAAACGTAACAAATTTAAATTATTGTACTTTACTTAAATAAATATATAAATATTTAATTTTTATCTTCGTGATTTATCTTAAATTCCCTTACAAAATGCTTAAATAATCTTAGCATAGAATGTCTTCAAAAATCGTATATTTCTGCATATTTTGACAACCTACTTTATGTAGCTAATAATCCGGCGAAGATTATGATATTAATTTAAATACTGTGCATAAATGAAAAAGATGTTTTTATTGATTATTCTAAATTACAATAGATTTTCTGGATTATTAGACATTTTGTGTCTGAGGTCTTGCCCATTTTACCCTCAGTTTTAACCTGCTCGAGCACTTTGTGGAGTATCTGCAACTTTTGTGGATACAAATTAAGAACTGGTCACGAATATTGCCGTAATATGATGTGGCAAATATATCAAAGAGTGCTAATGCGACCGGTACAAATTGTGCTGGCTGCTCCTTTAAAAGGCCATAAAAGAGAACCACGCGAACTAATCACGCAATAAATGAGCGCTCATCAATTCATAGACAGTCAGTCCAGTTGCCACAGTTTGCTGGGATGGATGGTCAATGGTTTTGAGCTGAACAGACTAAACCAAAGCAGACCCCAAATGAGCAACCAAATAACAACAACATCGGCAAAAGCAATAAAATTTATGTTAAGTAGCGCGGCCATAAATAGCCAAGGGCCAAATAGGATGGGATGCTATCGAATGGAATGGAATGGAATAGGCTGCGACATGGATGACGACAACAACAACAGGGGAGAATCGCCTGGCTCCGATACGGGACTGAAGCTGGCCTTGACAAAGGCAAAAACGTTAATCGTGGAATGATAAATGTCAAAGCAAATGACATAAATAATCGAATCGAGCGCAAAGCAGTCGAGCATGAAAGCGATGCTGTAAGGAAAGAACCGAGGGCGGAGGGGGCGAGAGGTAAAGATGTGCTGTGTATGTGTGTCCTATCATTATCATTATTATCGTCATCAGCCAATGGACCAACGGCTAGACTGGTGACGGAGCCCATAAAAGCAAAAACGAGCTGAAGAAAAATCCTTTAACCGACGCCAAGTGTGGTCCATGGGCACGAGAACAGCGCACGAGCCGAGAGCTGACTCGCTGAGCAGGCGACTTCAATTATTGATAGATTATTTACTGTCAGTCAGGCAATGACATTGCCCATTGCCCAATGTCCATTGCCCATTGCCCATTGTGCCAGGCAGTTCCAGGAAATGCAGTCATCGTCATCGTCAACGCCGTCTTTGACTTTGCCTCGTACGCGACTTACATTAATCATCAACAGAGGCTGCTTTTCCCCTTCTCACTCTCTTGGGCTCTCTTTCCTCATCCTCAACATCTCAAACTCGCTCTCATACTCAACACTCAAAGCCGTGTGTAATTTGTAATTCTTTTTGCGCATATTCCATTATGAAGCACAAGATATCGCTTCATATATCATGCATAGCCATCGCAGCACTTTTTGCCAGCATTCATGTATAATTTGCATTTCAATCTGAAGGCAATCGAAGTACCTCTTCACAAATAGAAGGTTAAGCAAATAAAAACATTAACTGCAATTACATTAATATTAAATAATATGTAGTAAACAAATTGTTATATTAAACTTGTTCAAAGGAAATAATATATTAGGAGGATGAAATAAAAATAATGCAATATAAATGTTTTACTATTAAATTATAAATAAAGCACTTAATACTAACATGATTTAAATCAGAAATTTATAACTTTATATAATATATTATATTAGAAATAGCTAAACCACTGAGAGTTCTTGACTCGCTATTAACTTTTAATAAAAGCAAAACAGTTCGGTATTTTTCCAAAAGTATACAAACTTAATATACCAAAAATACAAAAGGCTATAATCGGTATATCAATATATTACTACATCGAAAAGATGTTATCTTTTAAACAACTTCTACAATTTGAATCTGATCGCATGCAAATTTACGGGGAACATATACATTCATAATACTTTTTAATATACGATTTAATGTAAATAAAATAATAATGATAATATAGAGAAATAAAAAATACACATAAATTTGACATATTTATAATTGATAGTATTAAAAAGTCAATTCACAACTACGACAATCCTTCTGTACAACCTATTTTTAGCAATCAAGTTATATAGTTGCATTTTATAACTATAGGAAATGATAATGATCTTGTTTATTAGATAATACTATCATTCTGCATGTTAATAGCATTAGTTTCCTCTTGTACTAGAAAAACTCATCACTTATCATAGGCAACAAGTGTGTGTCTCTAATTCTATAGAGAGAGAGGGCCACCTATGAAGAGTGCAGTCTAGATATCAAGAAATCTGCATGTTCTGCTCGATAATTGAAAATTATTAACCAACAATTTAGCCATGGGCCAGAGAAAGATGTGTAAGTAGTTGAGTGTAGTAGTTCCGACAACGGGCAGACAGAGTCAAGTGAGTCGACTGAGGTGAGTGGACTTGAGACCAGTTAACAGTCAACATGATTCATGAGTATGCAAAATGCTGGATATCAATCGCTGAGACAAAGAGAGAGTGGGGCAGATGAGCTGCAAAAAGAGTTGGACAAAAACGCATGCCAAAATCAGGTCAGAGCACGCATGTCAATCACTCACATGCAGTTTACCATCCAAGCACTGATTTCCTGGAAATTATTGATGAATGAGCTTTGGCTTCGCACTGAGAGAATGAGAGGATGCCAAAAAAAAATGAAGAGAAATGAAGAAGAAATCCAACAACAATTACAGCAACAATTTATGCTAGCCTCACTTGATGACTCCATATACTCGAAAAACGTATCGAGAACTAATGGTTGTTCTGCCCCGGCCCCGACACCGGCCCGGTAGGCAATTTGGTCTTCTTTGGTCAATACAGAAAAGTTGCCAAGTCAGAGTGAACAATTAAGATGGAGATGAGGTAGTTGAGTCTGGGCATTTTCGGCATCGACATGATTTTTCATTAATTCAAGTTTTGTGGCCCCCTGCCGTCAAATGCAAATGATGCACACATACATCTAAGTTAGCTGTAGCAACTTTTGCCGAGTCACAAATCGATGAGTAATTAATTGGCCCGGCAAAAAACATTCGCAGTCGCTTTCGCATGCTGCATGCAATTAAAAATTCATATGCCATGCCGCAATTTCATTAGCTGCATCTTTAGACTTAGACAACTTGCTTTCAACAGCCAGTCAGCCAGCCAACGAAACTTGCCCAGACTTTGCCCAATGTATACTTGAGCCCAGCTCCCAGCTGCCAGCTTGCAACACCGCATGTGGCATTCTTTGGCCAAATGTTTGCCATTGCTGCCTCTTCACTTGGTCAGCCTCCTGGCTCTGCGACTTGTTTTGATCGCTGCCTGTTCGCTGGTGTGTGGGCCAAACACTGAGGATACAAGCAGACGGAGAAGAAGGAGCTGAAGCTGAACTTGGAGAAGGCGGCAGGACTTGAAAATATATGGTCCGTTGATTACCGCTTGCTGTGATTTTTGATTATGCAGTTTCCGTTCTGTTCAGCTCAATTCAGTTTAGTTCGTTTCGTTTTCTTTTTTGCATATGTAATTTTTTCCATTGGCCCCGAACGCATCGCATCTCAAGGACTTTGTTGCACACAGTCATGGTAGAATAAAAAAAAAACGTGTTCAATTTAATATGTGAAGCGAAGCGCTGATAAGCTCTCAGCTGGCTAATAAATGCGTGCGTTGAGACATTAAGAAGTGCAGAGTATCAGACAATTTAAACAGCACTTCTGATAGTTATTTATGACACTGAATTTATGATTCAGCCAATACTATGTATTTAAATTGTTTAGATGTTCAGAGTTAACCCTTAATTACATTTACAAACAGATAAACCAAAATATATGTAATTTTGGGGACATTTTTTATATACAGAACACAGTTTTGAAGGTTATTGCAACGTAATAATTATTACTTATTTGCTCTAGAAATGTTTATTTTTGTCCAAAAAATATAAGTTCTAGATTATAATTTTTAATTTATTATTGTATTTCCATTAGTTTTCTTACTTTACTAGACATATTACCAAAAAAAAGAAATGCAGCTTAATATGTATTTTATTTCTCGTTTATTATTGTTGTTATTAAAAACTACGCTCAATATCTTCATCCATTCATCAAAAGCTGAAAGCATTTACTTCTTACAAAGCTTCCATTTTAGCCTCAATAAAAACACTGAGCCACAAGGCATAATTCGGAGACGGCTTTGTTAAGCGATTAAGTTCAAATAATAGACTCAATTAAGCAAAGTAGACAACTCAATAGGCTTGAAAGTCATGCTGAAGGAAAAAAACAACTCGAAGAAACAAACCGAAAAAATCAAAAGAAAAATGAGCGTAGATAAATTACATGAAACGCTTATTCAAGCAACAAGTTTCGAACGCCTTGGATTTCAATAATAATGGAAAAGAAAACAACACAACGAGAAATAAATAAAGAATTGAACACAAAAAAAGAAACAGAAACAGAAATCTAACCGCAAAATGTGCAATGACATCATTTGGCATCACTGTCAACTTTTTTTCTCCTCTCCAAATTCGGGCCGAAAAAAGGTCACAGGCCACAGCACAAGAGAAAAGGGAGAGGATGGTTGGAAAAACAACAACGGGCTAAAAGCTTTACAGAGCCAATCAATTATGAGACACCACGAAATGGCCAAAAAGGTAGCTGCGATTCTCTTGTAACAAAAAAAAAATACTGAACAAGTTTAAATATTCGAGGGGAAACAAATGAAAAACTCAGTTTGGTTTCTATTTTGATGTATTGCTGCAATTTGTTAGTCCAGCGAACGCTTTCGATACGGGAAATTACCTACACGCTGTGCGCGGATCGTACAAATTAATTAAATGCCTACATGAGCCTGGACAAGAAGAGTGTAGAGTGTGGTTGGAGCCACTCACAAAAGGCTAAAGACTACAGAAGATCGACTGCGGAACGAAACCTAAACACGATTTGATTGCTAAAGGTTATTCTACTGCTGTTTTTACGGTTCATTTACCAAAGGGGGGCATCTACTTGATGCCGCTGCTGCTGCTGCCGATGTTGCTGCTGTGCCATGTAGTATAATAAATAGTTCGTGGACCTCATGTGGTTTACGGGCCTTCTTGTGGTCAAAGTGTGTGTAATAAGATACATTCGTATCAAACAAATTAAATGCTTATACTGATAAATAGATAGAACATGCAAGGTTGTTGTAAACTTTGAGCTTCTGAAAGTTGCGGGAAAATTATGAAATTAAATTACTAAACAAATTCTCAATAATATTTATAGAAATAGAAATTTTATTAGAGTTTATTATCTCATTCATATTACTTAAAAATAAAATAGTATTAAAGATATTCAAATGAAATATTATCAAAAACTGGTTTAGCTGAAATATGTAATTTATAATTAAATATCTGACAATACTATTAAATAAAATGAGAAATAAATAATTATTAGTAATGTGATAATTTTTATAAAAGTATATCGTTTTGTCAATTGTAAAACTGAACTGAATTGATCCAATTCATTTAAATTAAATTACAAATATAATAAAATAAAATATTTCTCATTCCAAATACCAGAATCATTTTCAAAATTGCCACAATTTTATTAAGGCAAAAGCATTTCATAATATTGAATTTAAGCTGTAGATAGATTTCTGTATTATACATCAGAAATATATCATTATCAAAAGGGAGACAACTTTATTATAGAGCAATATTTAGTTATTGTTTAATACAACTCAATTTTATTCAGCGTATGTTAAATGAAATTATATATTAAAATAAAAACATTTAGACAATAATCTATGAAGCAGATACAACTGCAATTATTATATAAAGTGCCAACATTTTATTAGAGTTATACTATCTTTACTAAAATTCAATTGCAAATTAAATTAACAGATACAACTGCAATATATAATTATTAGAAACATGACTATTATATTAGGGAAAACACTTCTCTAATATAAAATATTACAGAATAGTATTGACTAAAATGCCACAATTAAATTACAATTAAGTGAAATTTATTGCAAATATATCATACATATTAGTAAAACAAACAACCAACAATTTCCAAACAAATTACAAACTAAATTCTCTCCATAGAAATTACAAAATTCACCTCTTTCTCTCGTTTTCATTTGCATGGAAGAATTCTGAGCTGTGAAGCGAGCTGCTATTGTTGTTTGACCCAATTAGATAAGGCGAATTAGTTCTGAGCTCTCTTATGCGGGTCCGATAAGATTTCTATATTTAGAATGTACTGCCTAGGTTTTAGTTTCAGACCTTAGATGTGGGGTAATATTTGCTCATCACTCAAGTGGCGTCGGTGGTGTAATGGTCAGCATAGTTGCCTTCCAAGCAGTTGATCCGGGTTCGATTCCCGGCCGACGCACAAACAAAATTTTTTGTTCTCATTTCATTTTTTTATAAGTTTCTGCATAAATTTTAATAGTGCTTTAATCATAAACGGATTTATTCAAATATCTACAGCTGTGCTGCCAAATGGGTTTATAATTAATTTTGTGTTGCATAAATTGCTAAAACTCAACGAAGTCAACAGCAGAACGACAAAAAGCTGTTTTCAACTAATTCGGAATACTATATTATAAGCAGTTGTGTGTGTGTGTGTGTGAGAGAGTATTTAATGTTATTCAATTAAATTTCAATTACTAAATATTTGACCGCATCGAGAGTCTGCATTGTGTAAACGCCATACATATCTAATTATTGAGCTTTTGGTATTGTTCGCAGTGCGGGATGGAGACACTTTTGCTTGACATCAAATATTTGCATTCAAAATTAAATTATGCTGCCCAGGCGATGTTATGCTGGCCAAGTAAATATTTAAGCCAATAATATTGTTGGGCATTTGAGATGAAGTTACTCTCGAACTCGGACTTGGACTTGGACTTGGAAATCGGTGTTCCAAGGTCGATGACTTTGCATTGGGGAAGACAAGTCCGAGACTCATTGGCCGCTCGACTGACTGGCTGACTAATTAGTATGCCGTTTGCTTATAGCAAACGCTTTGTTTGCACTAATTTCCTAAGGCCGGACCAGGACGAGCAGACAGACAGCCAAAACTAAGATGCACTCAGCACAAAATGTTGGTAGAAAATTATAGAAGTGGCTTTTGTATGCATTAAACTCATATTTCATTTAGTTTCGAGTCATAAATTTAATTCAGGTAATTTATAATAACACCCAAATTAAGTAACAACTTCTTAGTTCAACAATATAAATTTTTTAAATGACTAAGAGCAAAATATGCACGATGAAATAATAATTGTTTCAAGACAGAAGTCAATTCCGATAAAATAAAAAATTTTTGATGTCGTATAGAAAACAATATGAAAATAAATAAAATATAAATATTTTCCAATACTTTGTCTATACTATTAAAAGAACAGCTGAACAAACCTACAAAAAATATGGAAGGAATAAATAAAATAAAATGAAAAATAAAAAATGAAAGGAATGTAATGAATCAAAATGTGATCACAAAAGAAAATGAGCTAAAATCAATAATAAAATCTTGAATCAAAATTATGTCGAAAATGAACCCAGAAGGAAAATTAAGATCAAAATTATACAAAAATTACAACCCATTCCTGAAATTCAAGACTGTTTTCTTGATTTAAGAATGGAAACATGACAAAATTTAACATATATTCAATCTCGGTTTCGAAAGGCTAAAAATAAGATATACAGAATACTTCTTCACTTAATGCATAATTCCTTCGCTTCCAGAGTATATTTGTGATGAAGTGCTTACCAACATTTTTCGTTGGCTGTTGGCGACTGCTCCTTGATAGCCTTTTGGATTGGGTTGCTGCTCTCCTGCTGCGCTCATTTGCTATTCATTTCGTTTCTGCCATGTCTTGACTTATGCGTATTACTGCAAATATCAATTAATGCATAAAACGTGCGTGAAATATTTAAGATTTTTTCACGCACTGCGCGAATGTTGTGAGTTCCTTGGCTGGACTTCACAAACTGACCTTGGATTGCGGAGTTTATTTTGGTATATATTCCATAGTCCATACATATGTGAGAGGTGCAGAGATAAGCACTTGCAGACGGTCAACATAATTGATTTGCTGGCGATTTATGCGTCTGCCAAGGGCTGGGCAGGTCTTTGGGGTCAAGTCACGCACATTTTGTCGGAAGCTCAAGTTGTTATTGTTATTGCTGGAGTGGCTGTTGTTGTTGTTGCTGTTCAGGCAAGTGTGAGTGTGACATGGACATGACCGAGTGCAATATGTAAAGCATGCTTGGATGCATTTGTAATCACTTTGAGCATCATTAAGTAAATTACAAGCTGCCAACATCACAACAGCAAGCCAGCAAGCTGGCAAGCACATTCACATCTAGATACATTTGTATCTTCAACAACAAGCTGCGACTGTGGGTGGCACTGGGAGATACTTGCGATACTAGCAACAACAGCAACAGCTTGTGCTTGTTCTTGTGCTTGTGCGGTTAACCAACGGGACGAGTTTGGGTTCAGTTAAGTTATTTATGCGCCTGCCAGCCAACTGGACTATTTAATTTAATTCCCGCTCTTCGACCATAAAACCCAAAAAACAAAATGCTCAAAATTAAGTGGTGGCTGGAGGTCGACTGCCTGAATGACTGACTGACTGCCTGTTTGACTGGTTCTGGTTTGGAGCCAACCCCTTTTGGGCACTTTAAACCAATATTTGCTTTGACTGCCACGCCTCAAAAGAGCAAAAATGAAACACTGCGTTTTACGTTTTTGGCATTTCAATGCGTCTCCTCTTCTGATACCCATTCTCATTCCCATTCCCCCGATCTCTTCGTGCACGTTTGTTTATTTGTTTGCTGGTAGCAATGGTCAGTTTTCCCCTTTTGGGGTTGCCAGGGTTGAGGTTGCATATTTATAGCACATAAGCTACTTCATATGCCTGCTATCTTCCCCTTTCTCTCTTTCGCTATCTATCTGTGTATTTGATTATTTATTATGCTGCTGTTGCTTTACTTTTGCTGTGTGCTCCCTTTGTTGTTGTTGTTGTTGTTCCGGTTTCACTGTTTACTCTGCGGCATCTTCACAGCTGACTGATTGCGGCCCAATATTTGTCTTTGTCTCATTTTTGTTCGTTGTCCTTCTGCTGCCGTCGCATCGCAACAACAATTGGTTTTGGCATATTTTCATCCTCAGGCCCTTTTCACGCCTTTCACTCTTTGCAACTTTAAACGCGTAATTTGCGTGCCAAAGATAGAGGGTTAATAAATGCTCGTAAATATTTTAAAAATAGCTGCAAATAACTATCGTCTAATTTCATTCGCTTTTTATGGCTCTCGCTTTGTGGACCACACGCAAATCAATCTGAGCATCGTCATTTCCATCGCAGAGCAACTGCCATTTGCCATTTCCACAACCATTTAGCATTGCAAACTACACTTCAATCAGGCGTAATAATGTCTCTGTTGAATGGCCAACTATAGACGTTGGCTTTAATTAAAAAGGAAAGGTCTCTCCTCTACGCTCCGCTTCGTTCCACATTCGCGTATCAATTACGCAGACGATTAAGCCAAACAAACTGCCAACTGATTGCCAATGCATGCCGATGCCAATGCCAATGCATGGGGTACCAAACTTGGTTCTTTTCGCCATCAAGCACTTTGGCAAAAAGAGCTTCTAGTCTTTCCATCGTCGTCGTCGTCGTCGTTGTTGCCGTCGTCGTCTCCGAGTCGTGTCATCATTAGAAAAATTGCAGTAGTTCGAGGAGGGGAAAAAGTTGCCGCGTTACGCACACGAACTGTCAACTGGCTAATAGGCGCAGAAAGGAAACTGGTTAAGAAAATTGCAGCCTTGATTGCATGTGACCACAGCGCGACACGCAGCAGACCTCTTACAACGGTTCCTTAATTTGGCTTAAATGGCTAACCAAATTGCACGTCTATGACAACACTATGCAAATCTGTTTTTCTGTGTGTGCTGGCGTGCGTGATAATAATTTTCCAATTTCATGCAATTTAATTTCCGTTGTCATGCGCACATTTTTCAGCGTTATTTTCGTTAGTTTTCTTTCGCCGCGCAGCGCCATTTAATTGTCATGCTCTTTGAGTTGACCAAAACGGTGTCGGCTTTAATTGCATTTTGTTGTAATACGTAATTCTATAGCTTAACCGTTAAACGATGCAGCCTGTTGAATACTCCCATTAGCAGCTTCTTCTTTATATCAGCAATTTCAAATCTACTCAATAGTCAACTGCAGTGCGCTTTACGCATAATGTTTGGTATGTTATTTATATTAAATTCTTTTAAAAGGATTAAGTTCACACTACTTATAAAAGATAGACAGTTATTTATTATTATTATCTTAAAAAGATTTGGCTTAATGCTTAAAATAGAATTTTATATTCTTGCTTGCAATTTAACAAAGAAACGAATGATTAGCACACTTTCTGATTACTGATTAAAACTTAAACCGAAATGAAGAGAGATAGAAAGCAAGAAAGATTAAGTGAAGCTCGAACGAAACTTAAGATGAGATTAAAATTTAAAACACACTCTGATGTCATCACGTGGCGTCGGTGGTGTAATGGTCAGCATAGTTGCCTTCCAAGCAGTTGATCCGGGTTCGATTCCCGGCCGACGCACAAACCAACTTTTTGATTTTGAAAATCTTTTAAATACTCAAAATTTTGTTTTTATTTTAGTTGATAAAATAATCTATAATACCTTAGGCATTTCCAGTAATAATTTCTTAATTTAAATGACTTCTCAAGTTGGTCCAAATTGATATGCAATCTTATAACTTATAAGTCAATAGAATGTTACACATCCAATTGATCTATTTTAGTTTATTAAAATGAAATCTCCGCAAAATCAGTTAAATAACCCTTTTGATATCTAATCCAATTGTCTTCAGCTGCTTCGCTGTTGCAATGTTCCTCTCGCTGCAATCTTTTAACAACGTACACGTTAATCGCATTTCGCCACATGCAGCAGCAACAGCGTAAGAAGGCACATCTTGTTGGAGGTGAAGTAAGCAGCAAAGCGGCAAATCCACAAAAAAAAGGAAGAAAACCAGTCACCCACTCTGACCGGGCCATAAACTGGACAATTCATGGCTAGTCGGCAGAAACGATGCAACGGCGGCAACACTGGCACAACAAACAAGAGACAACTTTGTTCCCACCTTGATCCCAATCAACCTTTTGGTGACACACAGGCGACGACATCCTTAGCCATTCCAAGCCAGTCCATTCCATTCCATGGCAAGCGAGGCATCCCCAACCGCGCCGCCTTAACATGGCTGCTGCATAGTTGGCAATTTCTTTACCATTTTTTTTTTTGTTGTAGTTGTAGTTGTTGCTGCAGTTGACTCGACTCGCTTGGCCAATTAATTAAGCGGCACGAGAAGCAGTTGCGATGTCCATGCCGCAAACTGTCGATGCATGTGCAGCTGCAACAACGGCGAAACAACTTTGGTTGTGACAGCGTCAAGCTGAACAACAAATTTGCTGAAAATTGGCCATGGAGCGCATTCTAATTCTATTAGCCAAAGCACCGCAAGGCAATTATGAGTGGATGAGGACATTGTCGCCTGGACATTTAACTTCATGCCTTTAATTTCCGCACGCATAGCGGATAGCAGCGGGAAATGAGAGGGAGAAGAAGACGACGATGCAGAAAGAGAGAGAAAAAGAGGAGAGGAGATGGTTCCAAGGACAATGAGTAAAGCAGCATCACAATGCATGCAATTTTCGGACCAGAAATCCCCCAAGCGTTCCTTCAAAGTCAAACGCTTTAAACAAGTTTAACTAAAGCGCATAGAAATAATAGTTGTTGTAGATGAAGTTACTTTGTGTACTTAATAACTTAATTATTATTCTTAATAATACAAAAAAAAACTTATATAAATTTATATAAATTTTCCATTAAAAAGTAATATTTTTTTTCATACCAAACTTTAAATTTAGTACACACTTTTTTTTATTTAATATCTATAATTTTTATTCTTTGCCTTTAATATGCAATAGTTTTCCAATAAAATAAAGTAGTTTTTTTAATACAAAAATTTTAAACTCAGTTTTTATTTCTTTGATTTAAATTTAAATATATTTTCCATTAAAAAGTAATATTTTTTTCATACCAAATTAAAATGTAGAATTTTTTGAATACCAAACATTATTTAATATCTGTAATTTTATTTCTTTGCTATTAATATACATTAGTGTTCCATTAAAATGAAGTAGTTTTTTAATACCAATCTTTAAACTCAGTATACACTTACAGGGCATCCAAAGCAGCGACTTCAAACTTGCATTGCACATAATTTATTTGGCCTTACGCTGGCTGTAAAAATGTACGGGTTATTAAATTGTGTGTATGTAAGTGGGTGTGGATGTGTGTTGGCCAAATAATATTCCGCAAAATTTTTTAATTAAAATTTTTAATATAAACAACAGAAGACAATGGCAAAAGGACATAGAAGCAAATAAGGATTTTATGATAGAGATTGCTTAACTAATAAAATATCCTGTAGAGAAAACTATTGCTGGTTAAGAAAATGTTGAAATATAAAATAGTATTTTATTAGACTAGAAATAGCAACATAGAAGATAAACTAATTAAATAGATTTTTTTACCAAATCATGTGCTAACAAACATGCCTTTTTTTATGAAACTACACAGTAAGCATAGAATTTCTGCTTAAGCTGCGAATGCGAACAACAGCGTTAACTATTTGCACATGATGTGCCACGCCCATTTGCATAGAGGGGCGCATAGAGTGCGAGTATTACTTTATAATTAAAGAAAAACTTTCAAAGCAAATGTCTGGCAATGACGAGCACATCAGAATAGCGTGGCTGTTAATGATGATATTTTCCAGCCAGCGAAACTTTTTTAATAAGTTTGTCAAAAAGTCTGGCGAATGTGTCATACACACACACACACACACACACACACACACACACAGTAAATAGTGAATGAGAGAGACGGATATAAAAAGAGGAAGAGAGAGTGAGGGGCGTCTTGTTGGGCTGTCAAGCAACACATAATAAAGATCCAAGCATTGGAGGCTGGCATTTGGCATTAGGCAATCTCAATGCGAGAGGCAGCTGCATCTTGTAGTTGTTGTTGACCTTTAACACCTACACACCAACGACTCGCACCATGTTGCAGAAGGTGGGCAAACGAATTTAACAAATTACTCTCAAAGCAAATAAGCAATCAACATAAATTGCATTTTACTTTGCCTGTGGCCAACCATAAATTTTAAACGAATTTTTGTGTGTTTATCTAAGCAACAAAATGTTTAAAGTGGTTAAAGTGCAAAATGTGCAGCACTCTGACAAAAACAATTATCAGCTTAAGCAAATATTACGAAATAGAAGTTCAAAAGTCAAATTAAATCAAACTACAATTTGTAAATCTTGCAAAATTAATTGAGGCTTTAAAGTAAATGATTTAATGTTGCAATAAGGACTTTCTTTGGCTCAACACGAAATTGATATTTAGTAACAAAATTCAACATTATCAAGTGGCGTCGGTGGTGTAATGGTCAGCATAGTTGCCTTCCAAGCAGTTGATCCGGGTTCGATTCCCGGCCGACGCACAAACCAATATTTTTTTCTGTGTTTTATTTATTTCCCACCGTAATAATTATGCATTTTCAGTGTTATTTACGTATTCCGGTTGTCTGCGCCTTGTGCTTCATCAACCTTAAAAACGATTATTAATTTGTCATATTTATTCATATTTTAAATCGCATACGCAAATGATTGATATGAAAATTACCTTATTTCCCTTATCTAACGGCGCATTCAGCATTCTGATTTGACGCTTTGCATATTAAATTGTTAATTGAATGGCCAAATCAAAAACACAAATTGTCCATTAGAAGAATGGGCAGTCGTCGCGGCATTATCATTCAGGGCGATAAAACGCTTATCGATTGACATTGTTGGTGGTCTTCCATTCCCATTCCTTTCCGCGTCTCACTGTCGATGTCAACATAATTAACGGCAAATGCCTGCGTCTGGCGGCAAAAGTCTCACGGCATGACAAGAAGCTAAGCAATGCACAGGAGAGGATGGGACAAGACAGACAACCTCATGGAGGTCTCTGTGTCTGTCGCCCTCCACCATTAACTTTGCCTTCGATTACACTCCTGCAGCTGATCGCATTGTAATTTCCACGCATAATTACACAAATATGCGATGTCTATGCAAATGAGTTGACTGACAACAACAACGCTTGGCTTCCTTCCATCATTTTGTTGGTTATTTATACGGCGGATGATTACGCGCAATTAATGCATCAATGCTAGTTATTGAATATTGAATACTAATGACTTATGCCACACCGTGTGGCATCCACAACAACTACCTCACATACATACATATCTACACAATATAATTGCGCTCGTAAATTGCAAAGTCAGCGGGGAAAATGGTTAAGAAAATGCAATGACTTTGCTCTCTCGAGGGGGAATTTGGCGACTAGACTGGAGAGTAGGCGCTTGATCTTCTCGTGTCTAGTCGTTTTTGTCATTCCGTGCAGACATTTCCCAGACACACATTCTACTATCCACTATATACAGTGGAGTTGTTGCTGTGGTCGCCCTGTGGCCATATCTCATTGTCATAACGGACAGTGCTGACAGTAAATAATCCATCAATAATTGCATCTTTGCTGCTCTTGTTGCTGCTGCTGCCATCGAGTTTTTCCAGTTGCTTCAGCAGTGGTGGAATTACCTTCTGGCCATGGCCATGACTAGATCCATGGTTTATGTCAATTGTGTTGACATTAATCATGGCAGTTTTGATTGTGCAACGTCGCGAACTGCTCAAAACTGGCCACCCAAGGGTTCTCTTGGCTCTACCGAGCTTGATCTGGTTATCTTGCTCTGACAGCTTGTCCATTACACCAGTAGCAAACGCCAGTCAGGTCTGAGCATGTTGCAAGCTGCAAGCAGTAGTCGCCGCTGTAAATGATGAGCACAGGCAATCAGCCAGCTTGTCTCTGAACAAGTCATGATTTCAGTTATCAGCAATTAGTTAAGTAAACAAGTAGCACTAATTTCGTACAAATATTGTTAATTAATCTTGCGAAAGCTGCAAAAATGTTTATTGCAGCTTCTGCATTAGTTAAGTAAGTAATTTATGAGTTCACTTTGGGAAGTCTTTGATTAATAACATTTATTTGAATATAACATTTTGATTAATAACATAATATGTACATATATATAACAACATATACATAACTGTGAGTTACTCGCTACCCATTTTGAATAAATGCATAAAATTAATAATATACCAAACGCTGTAATTGGTAAATTGGGGTAAAAATATACCAGATTGTCAGTCAAAGGTACTAAGACCCATAATAAGTAGGCATTTTCCCCATCCGTTAAAAAAGTTGTTATTGCTTTGAATCAAGTACCAATGAACTGATCAAAAGAACTGGCAAGAACTCATACCTTTTTTATATTTTCTAACATGAAAAGCCTTTGTTTACGCTTTTTTATTTGCCAAAGATATTTTTAACATGGTGTAGTTGCATCTCCTTCTATTCAAGCAACGTTTTCTATTCTACTTTTAGCATTGAGTGATTACTAGCAAGTTAAAATATTCGTCTACCTAACTTAATCAAATTATGTTCCTACATATTGTCTTCTTAGATTCAAAATATATTAACATTATACTCAAAAGTAACTTCTTTTTGTGATTAACACCATATTCGAATATTGTCTTTATTGATTCTTAGAAACGTATTAGCTGAACTAGCTACAGTTTATATAACTTTATTAGAATATTATCTTAATAGCTGCAGTTATTCCATCAGAGTTTATATTTTAATTAAACATAAATTCTAAACTTGTCTTAATCGTTAAACAATAGGTTACTTTAATGTACTTTGCCATGAAACTTCATCTTTTGTTGTCTTAAAACTGCAACTTTCTATTGTACTAGGCCACACTTCCCATTGACCCTTGACGTCTTTCACAAAGAGCACAATTTACACTCGCACTTGTTAATTTACACACAAAACAGAAGCTGACAGCTGCCTGAGTTGAGCTGTAATCTTGGCAGTAAAGAATGGTAAACACACACATATTTGCACACACGACACAGAGAGAGAAAGAATGGAAGCAAATTGTTATACACTTGATGTAGTTTGTTTATATTTGTTTATGTTAAATATTGAAGTGCATATGAAGCCACTAAAAGAGAGCGCCACTTCAGAGCTGGGCCAAGCCTTTTCAGGTCAACTAATGGCTGCATTTCGGAAAAGGTAACAGCAACAACTATAACAACAACTACCATAACAACAACAACAACAACAGCAACAACGACGATACCACTGAGTACTTTTACTGTTAAAGTGGATTTTCTTTTGCGCCATTTTGCGGCATTTTACGTTTCTTTCGTGGCCGTTTGCCAGCTTGGCTTTTATTTACGTTTACGTTTACGTTTTACCTCATACAGCAAACTCAACTCGTTTCCACCTCCTACCCCCCTCAGCTGGTGGCAACCCCGCTTCAACCATCCAAAACAAAGTGGTGCTCGTGGCGGCTTCCATCCGCAAAAATGTTTGTAGCCATCCACTTCGCCGCCGTCAGGTAGCGCCAGGAGGCTCTCCCCCTTGACAACTCACCTGCTGCCTCTGGGGAGACGATGCATTTGGGTCAGGGTTCAGCGGCAGACGCAAAAGAAACTCTGAGCTGACACACAAATGTCGAAGAAATGTACAAGAATTGTGTGTGCTTGAGTGTGTATGACTGAGTAACTTGGCAAAGAGGCAAATAGGCAAAGCAAACCCATACGAAAGTGGCTAATTTTTCAATTCCTTCTTAAATTGCCTGCTTTTCGAGACTGCCTCTCGTTTAACTAATATTCTAATACTTAAGTGTTTCTCAAGACTGTGAAAAAGTGAAAAGGGGATAAATGCAAGGTTAATCAAATAGGCTTATAAGGAGCTCATTTTAGTAGTTGGTTTCTTTTTATATACTTTCGTTTAATTCAATTAAAATAATACAAAATATATGTTTAATCTAAATTAATTACTAATTAACTGCAATATATAATTATAATTTTTATATATATTACATATGCATTTACTTATTTTGCATTTGATTAAATTCAAATATTAAATTTGAAACATTTACGTAATATAATTAATAACAAATTAACTAATTTTTAAATTATTAATTTCATTTTGTGTAATTTTTTAACATTAAAAAACAATATAAATATTAATTTGCAATCTTAAAGATTTAATTATAAATTTCCATTAAAAAATAAAATTAGTTGTGAGTAACAATATTTGAAATTTGTCCCAATTGCCATAAAAGTTCAAAGTTCACATTTAGATGGAAGGGGAAAATTCGAACAATATTTCAGATTAGATTATGATTCAATGTGAAGCGATTATATGTTATGTGGCGTCGGTGGTGTAATGGTCAGCATAGTTGCCTTCCAAGCAGTTGATCCGGGTTCGATTCCCGGCCGACGCACGAACAAATTTTTTTGATTTGAAAATTGGCCTGTTATGTTTTCTCAATTTTTATAATATTAAAATGTTATTTGGTATTGCAGATCGGCGCAGCCAAATTTATGATTAATTTTCAAGTTTGACAATTATTATTTGCAATACTATACAAAATTGAAATTGAAATTGTACATTACATTGTTTATAGCTGCAAATGAACTTACAAATGGAATAAAGATGCAATAATAAATACATCTGAAGTAACTTCAATAATCTTGTACACATGAGCAAACTCCCACAACTTGATTTGCAGGTCTATACTCATAAGTGTGCTTGAGTAAAACCCATCTTAAACAGCTCTGGGGCGTAGTTGCAAAACTAATCCGCGCCATTCAACAGAGGACGCAACAGCGAGGCGACTGCAACACTAACAATCAAATCAGCCAATCAACTGTCGATTGCTTAAGCCATTTTCAATCAACACGGCAGCGGCAGGGCTCACACACATACATAACATACCTACACAGATGCAGACACAACCGCTTACAAGCGAATTACAAATCTCAAACGCACAATAAACGCAATTACAAACACGTGTACAACAGCCGTCAAGGGAGATAGCAAGTGAAAGAGCGAGAGAGAGGGAGAGAGAGAGAGAGGTTCAGTTATAGAAATAGTCAGACTGTAATGTTGGTGTGACCGCAGGCCGCAAATCGTGGCAAAGGAAATGAAAGGCATGCGTATGCGGAACATCGAGGCGTATGCGCAATATGAATTGCCAGCGAGCGGAGCACCACGCGCATTCCAACAGGCAATCAATCAATCAAGCAATCACAACTAACACACGCATGCATATTGTCCAAAATGTTGCAAGAAAACAGCATTTTCGATAAGTGGACCCCACGGTGTTACAGGCCAGGCGATTGCAGTAAATTATTTGCGAACGAAAAACTAATCGAAATTACAAATGTAGAGTTGACTACAGAATCATTGTGTGACAGGCAGTGACAGTTGTGCAAAGATAGACGCACTCAATGCATAACAAATGGCATTTGTATCTGTTTGAGTGGCAGCCATATTTGCGTTGCATAAATAATATAAATACTTGCAAATTGATTGCCACAGATATAAAGCTCAATAAGCAGGCGGTGACAATAAACCAAATTCATACTCGCAATTGTGTATCTCAAAGATGCAAATCTATCGATGAGCTGCAAGTGACAACTGAGTGACATCGCATTGAATTTGAATTCCTGAATTGCATTGCAAATGCGTATGTTATTTATTTAGCTGTCATTTGACAAACACTTTTATATTAAAGATCTATGACTGTTGCCAGTGCACAGCTGTTGCTGCTGCTGTTGTCCATTTCATTGAGAACTTACAAGTTGGAAGCCACTTCTTGATGCGATACTTACGGGAATACATAAAGTCCACTTCCGGGTTTGTTTTGATACGTTTATAAGTGGATTTTCTTTTCAGTTGTTGTTACTACAGCCCCGCAACAACTTTCATTTTCATTATGTCTTTGCATTGTCTTTAACATCTCCTTTGCCACCCTCAATGTTTTGAGGACACAAACTTGTCCCGGCGGTAAAATAAAGTTACAATTTTTATAACGATTTCTGTTTTTGTATTTCTTTTTCACTTTTTCCCATTTTTAGCATTACTTTTTTCGTTTTTGCTGGCCCTTTTCTCATTGTTTCTCTCTGTGACGCTCCTTTATCCCCAATTCATCTGTTTTGCATATTTCTTTGTTATGGTTGTATTATTTTCATTTTCGTTTTGCTCTCGCAGATTTTCTCTCTGTTTCATTTTTTTTTTGTTGTGTATTGTATAACGTAATCTCCGCATACTTACCGTCGTCCGCTTGCAGCGGGTTGTAAAGAAAATCTGCTGGAAATGTATGCAAATAAGTACAGTTTGTGCTTTAATTTGAAAGAAGTGAATTTTCTGAGTGTGACCTTCGCATTAAAGTTTGCGAAAACTTTTGCAAGAAGTTGCACGAAAAACACAGAGTGATGAGTAATAAAAGTTGATGTCTAACAGAAGCTATGAACAAGGAAACTCTAAGAGATACAAATGAGTATGCCAAACTAACAGAGAGTTATTCTATTCATAGCTAATTTGCCAGTTGTTTTTCATTTAAAAGACACCTGAATAACTACTTCAGTTTTACTATCTGAAGGTGATTAACTGACTGACTCATTTTCATTATAGCACAACTTTAATATACATTCACTGTCTGTTGTATCTATCATAATCAAACACAATTGAAACTTGTTCATAGATAAGCTACCTTTCGGCATTTATGTTAATTATTTTATAGCTCACTCTTCACACACACTTTTTATGTTTACCCCTATTAGCAACCAATGTCAATGCTTTTCATTTCATTCCTATTTCCCAGATATGTTGAGTAATGATCATAATTGAAGCCTCGTGTTTACTATAAATTATGTCGGAAGGCTTCAGCTGCTACTTTACTTTGGGGCGTCATAAATTTCGGCAGCAGTCACCGATAAGCAGAAGATAGCTGAGCGAATATACAACAATTGCTCGACTATGGCCTATACTTAATGATTCACTGGAAAAATTAAGAATCTATCGACATCACATGGCGAAAACTAAAAAGGGTTATAAAAAAGTACATATGTACTATTTCTTTGAATTAAAGAGTGTAGTGAATAATGTAATGATATGTATCGTAGTACTTTCAATTGATTTGACAATAGTATTACAAGAAAAACACCTGATATGTGAATCACGAACTAATCCCAGAAACTTTGAACTTACGGATATTGGGTGTATTCTATGGGGTAGATAAGGCTTACAAATGATACTTGTGATATGGTCCGAATTGAAAGCAAAGCAAACACAACATTGTCACACTAACCTTAGCAAAGTTATCAAGCGGAGTAGATAGAAATTAAGTTCAGTAAGCATGACTCAGAAAATACCCTACAGAAGAATTTTTAATTAATACACAAAATGTATTGATTGTGGTGAAATAAGTTGAAGATTACTAAAAGGGAAGTAAAAGGAATGATTTTATTTGTAAATAGAAAGTTATAGAAAACTTTACTTCATCCAAACCAATTTATTGTTATCTCTATGTTTATTATCTATTTGTATGTGTATTGAATATATTTATAATGAAATAAAAGACTATGATTCATTTAGATATTATAATTTTGAGATATCTATAGTGTAATAAATGTTTTACGTTTCTTCGAGAGTGTATATCGCTGTCGCTATAACTTAACTCATTCTTTTAGCTAGATTGAAGAACTACTTCCTAGCCTTGATTGCTCTTTAAGAGCCTCTTGAATATAATCGGCGGCTCTATAATGCTAGTCATTATCTGATTTTTCCAACTTGTTATGGAAAATATTGTAAAGAAATATTCTCAAGTGCCGCCTATTGAATTGCCTTGTCCATCGGCAAGACAACTGTCAAGTTTCAGTACTAATTCGTTAGTCCAAGAAATATGATGTCCCCAATTGGAGTTATCCTGCTACTGTGCTTTAGCCTCACATCAGCTGAGCTCAGGGATTCAACAGTGAGTGGCAACAGTCCACGCAATTGCTACAGCTGCGAAGGCATCAATTGCCAGCGAACCTCGCGACAAAATGTGTCTGTGACTTGCACCGATCTGCTGGACATCTGTGTTACTGCCTACGATGATTGTAAGTAGCGATTAAACATAAACAGAAACACAAAATTTTAATTGAATATCAACTTTGCAGTCATGGTCAGCGAGCGAGGATGTTTGCTGGAGCTTTCGCTGGCGTCTAAGGCCAAGTGTAATGCTGGTGACAAGCAGTGCCAGAAGTGTAATGGAGAATTGTGCAACAATCTGGGACGCATTGATTTCCAATGCATTCAATGCGATGGTTCAGAGGTGAGTACTGCAAATTATTCCAATCAATAAGGTCCTTACGCTCGATTTCCTCACAGAACTCAGACTGCAATACGGGAGGATCGAGTGTGAGTCCTTCGCAGTGTGCGGCGCCAACATCAAGCAATTCCTATTGCTATGTCAAGGTTGAGGGAACAAATCTGCAGCGAGGTTGCGCGCTGAGTTTAAAGGAGCAACAAACTTGCCTGAATGACACCGCCTGCAGTCTTTGTTTGCCGGAGAATGCAGATGCCTCGAGTGCATGCAACAACTACAATCTGGAGTACAGCAAATCGGGGGCAGCACAAGGCCAGCACCTCTTTGTTCCCTTGGTTGGTGTTGTTTCTCTGCTGGCTCTGCGAGTACTACAATGATTTAACATTTTGTTTATGATTAATCAAAAATAAACGCAATCACTACACAAGTCAATCACAAATAGAATATGTATGTATTTTTTTTGTATTTTATGTCGCTTATCGCTTGGGGAAGATAGTTGTGGGGCAACATGTGTTTTTGCTTGGCCAAAAATAGCAAAACAAATATCATCAAGGTTACGAGTATTTCAGTTATGCAGTTTAAAAGCATTGGTAAATAAATTTACATATAAAATGAATTGAATTTTAGTTGGATAAATTGCGAGCGAGCTTGTAATGGAATTTGCAGCCATTAAACTGTAAAGAGACATCAAAAAGAAATCATCTTGCGATTTAAAAATAACTAACATTCAAAATTCCATAAATTCATCATTCGTCAAGTAAAGAGCGAAAGTCATTATAAGTTTCATTTTGCCAGATACCATTTGCTAATCAAATTTGCTCACAAAAAATGCTGCGTTGAATCATACTCTCTCTGATCAGCAGCAGATAAATATTTGATTTATTTCTGTGTTCACAATTTGACTGGCAAATGCATGCAAAATATTTGATTTAAATTTACAATGAAATTAGAAATGTATATAAATAAAAATTGATTTTTTGTGTACATATGATTCATATTTTTTCCTTAAACGGCATTTCAATTTGTTCGTTATTTTAAATGGTACAAAACTGAAAGACAGTTATCAAAGAAGTGTGTAATTTAATTAGAGCAGAATTGTATATGTATAAAAAATAGATTTAAAAATAATAGCTAATTTAGAATAAAAGTAAATAGAAAAAAGTAAAACAGCTACAGTCGAGTGTGTTCTAAGATTAAATAGACGATTTTAAATAGACGCAAAATAATGCGGTAGTAATCCTTAGATATACCAAATTAAAATACCACTAAATTACTAAGAATATAGCAAAGGCTATAGGTGTATTAATTCAGTAATACATATCTTCTTGGTCGTTAACGCTTATAAAGAATATGTATATAATCTGTATAGGGTTGGAGATGCCTCCTTATGCCTGTTACATCCATTTCCTGGACGCACAAAGTTATAATACCCTTCTACCCTATGGATAGCGGGTATAACAAGCTTCTATCTAAATATACATATATATAGGTACATATACATATACATATATGAAGCATTATCTTTGAGTTACCTAAGTATACCAAACATTTTAGGTGCCGACTCTCAAGTGTTTTTGTGGTGTATATAGAATGGGGCATCAAGTGCACTTCACAGGCTATAAAAGGTGAGCATATTAGCAAATCAGCGGACAGTAGAAGCTCAATAATGAAGGTTATATCAATTGTTGGTCCGCTGCTGTTGCTCATCTGCACGACAGGATTTTCCCGAGCAAACACAGCCACCAGCTGCTATAGTTGCTATGGCATCAATTGTCAGCGAACATCGCTGAGCGTGGAACAAACGTGCTCCGATGTTTTGGACTATTGCGTCACTATATACGATGAAGGTTCATAGAGTGATGGAATATCATTGAAATCTAAGCAATCATTCTTCTTTTTTGTTTTGAGCAGCAAAGGTGTTGTACAAAGGCTGCTCCCTGGAGATTCCCGTGCAACTGCGTCAGCGTTGCGAGTCGCGACCCAATGAATCCTGCTACAAGTGCAACTCGGACCGTTGCAACAATGTGGGGTCTAGGCAATATGCTTGTGTGCAGTGCGATGCCAGTACGGTAAGCTTCAGAATTCGAGTCTCTAATAACGCATCACTATTCGAAATCACTTTTTTTACATCCGTAGGACTCAAACTGTGCTGAGAATGCGACCTCCTTGGAACCTTCCGTATGTGCTGCTCCGACTGCAGCAAATTCCTATTGTTATGTGAAGTCCTCTGGCACAAGCAGCACTATTGTGCGTGGCTGTTCCACAACTTTTGCTGATCAAATGAGCTGCCTGAATGATGCCAACTGCGCCTTGTGCTCACCCGGCGACATTCGAGGCTGCAATAGTGTGAATATCTCAACGGATTCCAGTCGCTTCATTCGCTTTTTGAGATAGATCAAAGTTAAATTTAATAAAATGTTATTCAATAAAAATAAATAAAATGGAAATAAATAAATTTAAAAACAATCTATGCTTAAGTGCATAAGACCTTTGGACTTTCTTTGAAATATTATTAGTAATATGTGTAATTATATTTTTTGAATTAAACTTTGATAATTTACATGTAAACTCAACAATATTCTGAATCTGTAATTGGAAATGATTTTTATAAGGTGGTATATAATTGAATCTGTTAAAACAAATAAAATAATATAGCGTCTAATAGAATCATTTAAATTTTGTTTATTTTATAAATATTATGGCTTTACAGTTAAATATATGCTATCATCATACTTACTGAAAAGCGCATTAAAATTTGCATGAAAATTTTACAAAAAAAACTTGTCATTTCATTATTTGTATTTGGTATATCAATTAGATAAAAAGTAAAGTAATGTAATAAATGCTTTTTGTACTCCGCTTCGGGCCAGCAAATAATGCAAAAATAATAAAGTATTTATGTTAAAATACTGCGTATTATTTGCAATATGTCAAAAGAATAATAAGCAAATGATATGCCAAATTAAATATAAATTATATTTATAATTCACATTTTTTTTTCAATATTATTTCAATATTAACGAACTCTTTTCTGCTTTCAATAAATCAAAGTAAATAAAAACAAATACTGTTAACCACATTTTTGCAATGAAAAACTTCCATAATATTGATAAACATGTTTGTTTACTTTTGACTAAGGAAGACTTTGTATAATACGATAAGTACTAATAGGCATTTAAAGCATTGCACAAAACCAAATAAGTAGATTACACAATTTGTAAGAGTTGAACAAATAAAAGCGACAAATAACACGACTAATGTGCATTATTCGGTTATCAAAGAGCTTGACTTTGATGGCAGTTACAAACATATATTTGGACTACTTGATCGCATTAGAAAACCCAGCTAATCAGGACCAACGGTTTGTTTACACACTTCTCCGCGATTGACATCACTTCAGCTCAAGCGAAAAACACACTCAAGTGCCACAGAGTTTATATAAAGTGATGGTCAAATCAAAGCCCAGCCAAATGCCAAACGAATTAGTCCCAATGTCGATGCGGAAGTGCGCAATTCTTTTCATTTTGTTGCCTTTGCTGCAGGCAGGATTACTCCTAGCATCGGAGACATGTCTCTACTGTCGCGGCATCAATTGCCAGCGAAGCAGCTACCAGGCCACGGAGCAGTGTGTGGATCAGTTGGACGCATGCGTTAGTGTCTTCCTTGGAGGCATGGTTCAAGCTCAAGGCTGCCTGGAGAAGCTCGAAGATAAATTTCGACAGCACTGCAAAAGCAATCACAATTCCCTCAACGCTCAATGTGAGATTTGTGTGACCAACAGTTGCAACAATGTGACCTCCAGTCAACTGTCCTGCTTGCAGTGCCTCGACACAGAGGTGAGTGAAGTGCTGAAGTCCATTTATTGTAAATAATATATATTTGTGTGTTTTCTTAAAGGATGCTCGTTGTAGCTCAGCACCTGACCAACTTACTGCGCAAAGATGTCCTATTTCTCATAGTGGACGTAACCTCTGCTTTGCCAGCATCAGCAATCAACGAGTTGAGCGTGGCTGTTCTCTGACCATGTCGGAGCAGGTCTCTTGCCTGGCTGATGTCAATTGTAAGCTGTGTGATCCTCTGGAACTGCCGCATTGCAACGATCAATTGTTGAATGAGGCCACAACAACAACAGAGTCACCTTCGAGCTCTACTACTAGCAGCAGCACTAGCACAAGTTCTACTGCCAGCTCTAGTACCAGTACTAGTTCCAGTAGTAGTTCCAGCACAAGCTCCAGTACTAGTTCCAGTAGTAGTTCCAGCACTAGCACAAGTTCTACTGCCAGCTCTAGTACCAGTACTAGTTCCAGTAGTAGTTCCAGCACAAGTTCCAGTACTAGTTCCAGTACTAGTTCCAGCACTAGTCCAGGCACCACTTCATCAACGACCTCATCAACAAGCGAGGCGCCAGACTCTTCAACCGACAGTCCAACAACCACATCAACAACAGCAAAGCCGAATAGTGCCACGAGTCTTTCTATCCAAAACGTTTCTGTTTTACTGGCGATTTCTCAGCTAGTTTTTTGTATTTTTATATACGTGCAATAAATAATTGGGAAAAAACGCTGGGTTAACTGCTATGTGACTCTAAGTTCCCATGACCTTCCCTCTATCATAATACTACTAATGTTAATCTAATAATTGCTAAAAGATTGTTCATGTTCATAAATAACGATAAAGCTGATAAAGAAGCACACACAACTACAATGGGCTTTACAATCCAGTTACTGGACAACAATTATGGATTATACGATAAATGTTTGATAGTTGACTTGCAGAACAAAGAGTTATAAATATTGTTATCTAAAATTGAAAGTTTATAAGAAATGAAAAACTTAGCAATTTCGATTCTAAGAATACTAGCTTAACTCGCTGCAATCCATAGTCCAGACGTCTCAGCATTAATACAATAATAGCAATCACTAATTAGATTAGTATCAATAGATTAGAGAGAATTGTGAAATCATATGAAAATCCCACCGAAATAAACTGCTTGACGACACCCAAAAATACTTTTATATATATATGTTCACTTCAGCATTAAAAATCAAATCCTTTATTCTCGAAACAATGTCTGAGATTTGGCAGCATTTTGAGCACCTGCTAGTCACCAAACAAAGCAATCTAATGATAAACAACAAAGTTGAAGTGCATCGAAATTCTTGATTAAATACTGAGCCAGCACATATGAAATGCATTTCCTGAACAATTCATTGAATCAGTTTGCCAATAAACTTGGTCCTAAGCGCTCGTGCATGGCCTTTAGTCTGCACAATAGCCATAAAAACATTATATATATATGTATTCGAAGTGTGTGCGCTTATTTCGAACCTGCAATCGTTAAATTATTGGGTTATCGTCGTCTTATCTATGTGACGAAAATCGAAACAACTCGTACACGAGTATAAACGTGTTTCGGGCTAAATTCTGTGATTATACGACGACTTTTTTGGCTTATCTTCTTCAATTTTGTTTTTGCTTTTTATGTTAATTCCCAGCCCCGTTGAGGGTAGTCGGCATAGTCGGTGTTATAAATAACGCCGAATAGAAATTCGCTTTATCGGACATTCGGCAACAGTGTCATATAATCATAGTAGTTATTAGATGGCAATAACTTTGCGCTTGCTGATACGCTTGCATCGATAAGTCTATAAAAGGCGCTGCCATACTGCCCACAAAATTAGTTAACCGATTCCAATATTGTGGGTTATACGTGTCGGGTAAAACCCATCGAATATGAGACTGACCGCAACAGGAGTAGCGCTGCTACTTCTGGTATTCTATACCAATAATCCAAGTGGTACGTTCTTCTCAAGGATAATAACGTGTGCCTCGTGATGTGATTGTGAAATTAAGCAAATTAAAAAATAAATAATTTAAGTTATAAATTACTCTGGTGTGGATACTATATAATGCGAAAAACTTTATGAAATGTGAATAAAATATATCACAAAATAGTTAACGAATAAAGCATTAAGTGCATGTGACTCCAATAAAATTGCAGTTCATTTTCTACATAGTGCCGATATTGGATATCGCAAATAGGCGGATGTATTATTAGATAACAGTCATGACTCATAATAACTTTATTTATAATAATGCTTATCGATTTATAAAATAGCTAGCTAAACAGCTTTATGATGAACTCTGAACTTCAGTGCATAAAAATTAAACTGAAAGTGTTTTAAATATATCAAATTTATTAGTGGGCAAGTGAAATCGAAAATGAATTACTTTAAAGTGTTTGAACTCATAATTGTATTAATAAACTATAAGTACCCTAAGTATTATCACATGTTAATGGATTTATTTGACATTATTATTAATAGATTTTGCATTTTGGACTTTAAGTTGTTTAAAGAACAAACAAAATCGCAGGTGGTCGATTATATTTAGAGCACAGATTTATAGTATTTGATTAATTCCAATGAAATCTTAGAATCCACTTCTCTGTGCCGCTTTATATAATTGGTGCTTATGCAATCTGAATTATAGTATGTGCTTTACTCGACCAATTAGCTATTATGTACCACATACGGATGGTGTATACGAGACGTTGTAAAACGATCGGCGATAGCGGTATTTGACTGCCGACCATAAACAACAAGGCAACGAATTGTTTTAGCGATAAACTAGCCAGCAGATTAGCAATGAGCAAGAAACAGTTTTTTTTAGGTTCGAATACTGTCGAAAACTGATCTGTAAAGATATAGCAGACGTTTCACTTCCTAACATTTTACCCCAAAAATAAAAATAATTTTAAGTAACTAAAATATACTTTGATTTATTTGCGTAATTAATAATTATTTTTATAAAATGTTGTTTAATTTAATCAAATTATTTATACTCAAATTGCTGTTCAATTTTTTGCAGTGTATACCAAGTACTAGATTACACTTTAAAGAGATTTGATTGCCAATCGAGCAACAGCAGTCTTAGGCGCTGATTCAATGCCATATTTCTATCTATAAATACCATAATGACATTAGGGGGGTTTTTAGTTTATATAGACAAATTTATTTTCACTTTATACACATTTATTTTTGAAGAGAGTGTATTGGTGATGAATAATCGATGTCAAATAATAAGTATATAACTTGAATCACAAATAGAGTACGGAGTCATGCAATAATATTTATCAATTTATCAAAGTGAATAAGGAAATTCCTTAAATATATAAACTTTTATGGCATGAAAGAGATACGAAACAAAATCAATAGCCAAAAAAAAATCTAAAAAAATTATTATTAATTATAAATTAAATTTAAAAATCAATCTCATTATGTCATTTGTATTTTTTGGCACATCTAATCTAATCAAAAACTATGAATAAGAAATAATTTATTTATGCTATGTTGATCACTGCAGATGCTTGGACACACAGTTGGCACACAGGTCCAATAAACTGTTACAATTGCTCGAGTACAGAGGAATGCGCTGCGAGCGCGGGGGCGTTGAGGAAATGTGCGAATAATGATGCCCAGAGTTGTGTGGCAGTGTTCCAGGATGGCGTTGTCATCGAACGTGGATGCAGCGACAACCTCGAAGAGACCTGCGCTTCAGAAGGAAATTCATGCTATGAATGCCGGTCACATGGTTGCAACGATATCAAGGTTGACACCAATTTGATCGATTGCTTGCTCTGCGATGCTGACACCGATGAGAACTGTGTCTTCGACCACGAACTGGTCACTGATACACGCCGGTGCAATGAGCAGTGTATCACTGCTCTCTATCCACGCACTAGCGATGTGGGTGCTCCCTTGGAGCTGGTGCGCACTTGTCTCGATGATCTGGACTACGATGATCGCCAGTCTTGCGCTGCTGGTACATTGGAGAACTGTGTCGCATGCAGCAGCAATAAGTGTAACACGGCTGATATCGGAGTACGTGGTACATGCAACTTTTGCACCAACGGCAACTGCAATAGTCTGCAGTCGAAAACATGCCGCGCTGTGCCAGCCGATGATGAGAAAGAACAATGTTACATTGAAGTGGATGAGTCGGGTAATATCTCCGACTTGGGCTGCCTGAGTCAATACAATGTCAGCGATGCTAGTTTACTGCAAGGCGAGAAGCGTATCTGGACTTGCACTGGCGAGAATTGCAATGTGCTCTCTGCCCTGCCCACGACCAAGACCTGCGTTCTCTGCAGCTCTCGCACTGCCGCCGAGTGTGCTGTTGCCCCAAATCTGCTGGGCAGTGCTACAGAATGCTCACATCCCTTGAACAGCGATTGTTATTCGCTGCTTCGTGATGATGGACACACGGAACGAGGTTGTGCCACAACGCTGGATTCGGAGGATTACCTTGAGTGCCAAAGTGGCAGTAATTCCACTAAGTGCACCACGTGCAACGGAGACAATTGCAACGTAAATGTAAGTGAGCTGATCTCTATCAATACCTGAGTTAAACTGACACTTATATCGAGTAAAAGAAGATTTAGCATATTTCCAGATATTGTAGTATACATAGTAGTATTTTTACTCCTAATGAAACATACACAGTTACAAAACTAAGAATATTACCACTTTCATTGCTTATTTACTTTTTATAAACATCAATTATCCCTTAAAGCAATTACACGGAAATTGGGATGTCATATTCAAATGAGTGCTATTCACGTTTTTGATAATTTCTTTACTGAAAAATATCCCCAAAAGGATAACCTAAATGTATATTAAAAATTAAGAATTATAACCTTGTAACCATCGATGCATGACTGTATAATTTACTATATCAACTGACAATACTTCATATCGTTGCAATCTTTTATCAATTGATTCTTAATTTAATCAGACACCTTACACAAAGTGGAAATCAGTAATGTTCACTTTGATAGTAAGAATTATTAAGTATTAAAGATATTTACTACAAGATAATTATCTTAGCATTTATTGAAGAAGTCTTCAATTCTATAGGTACTCATGAAAGTTCTGCTCTGCTAACTTTTAAAGTTCAATATAAAATAATTATTTAACTAGCTTTATAACATGTTTTCATTACTGCTTGCAGATTCAACCTGCAGAGCGTTTGAGCTGTCATGTGTGCAATTCCGCCGAAGATGACAGCTGCGAAACTTCACCCGATGCTTCCGCTCTCTGTGTGATACATCGTGTTGGACAACAGTGCGTGAGCAGCCTCGATCTGGATGGCAACACTGTGCGCGGCTGTGGCGACAGCTTGAGCTGTGTATCGACCGATTCGCAGAGTTGCCAATTCTGTTTGGGCGAGAACTGCAACACGGTGAATCTGCAGCGACGCAGCGATGGTCAGCCTGGTGGTTGGGGACAAGAGTTGCCGCTGAGCTGTCTCAGCTGCAACGACACCACAGCCTGTGCTGCCAACTCCATTGATTCGGTTGCCTGTGCTACCAACTCGGAATATTGTGTGACTATCTTTAGTGCTGCAGGTGAAGTACAGAGCCGTGGCTGCAGCGATGTGGTAGAGGCGGCTTTCAGTGCTTACTGCGATGCCAATGATGCCAACTGCCATAACTGCAACTCGAACAGTTGCAACAATGCCACTAGCACCGATAGCTACACTCAGTGCGTCTATTGCGAGTCGAGTGTCGATAGCAATTGCATTGCCGATGCTCAGTTGGTGACCAAGAGACGTCAGTGCAATGGCAAGTGCATGACGGCCTTCAAGCCAGTGACTGGAACTGATGGCTATGATCTGGTGCGTGGCTGTCTCGATGACAAGGATCCTGAGGATCAGGAACTCTGTGCTGCTGGCAGTGATAATAATTGCGTGGCCTGTGATGGCGATGCCTGTAATGTCGCTGAGATCGAGGCGGAGAGACTCAGTTGTTACGTATGCAATGATGACGACAGTTGTGCGGAACCCGACCAGGCTGTGTGTCTTAACTATAGTCCTTCGGATCGCTGTTACATACTCTTCGATGACACTGCCTCTGTTACTGCGATGGGTTGTCGCTCGGATCTCGACGCCGACTATATTGAGGATAACTTTGTTTCCTTATACTTCTGCGAGGGTAATGGTTGCAATTTCTTCACCAACATTCCTCAGCCCAACATTTGCAAGGTCTGCTCTTCATTTGACGATGAAAACTGTGCCGTCGATCCCAGCAAGATCACCGAATACGAGAACTGCAATGTGGTGCCCAACACTGGATGCGTGACACGAGTACTTACTGGTAAGTTAATTATTTAGTTGAAAGCATCATTCTTTAGACTTACATTTTTGTAAACTATCTTTCCTTTAAGCATTCTGATACTGCAATTTAAGATCAAAGGGTTTTATTAATTAATAAACTAAAATTAACTTATCGTAATATTAAACTGATTGCTTAAAGGGTATTATTATCAATTGGATATTCTTTCCTTAGGCAATTTCGGATAAATTTCTACTTAAAAATGAAAAAGTTTCCCGGGATCTTGACATTTATTGGAATTTAAAATAATTTATTAATAATAATAATTCTCAATTAGCTTATGAACTTTAAAATCTTAAGGGTTATTAAGTTAGGTCAATGAATTTATTCACCTAAGTTAATTGTGAGAACTTTCAGTGCAGTTGCTTCCCTTTTGTTTTTAACTCAATACCTAAAATTCCAAATCTAAACTCCCCCTCCTCTCTTTTCAGACGGCTCCACGGCGCGTGGCTGCGTCAGCAACTTGGCCACCACTGCACAGAAGGCCTGCCTTCGAGGTGAGGGCGACTGCGAAGTTTGCGAGGGTGAAATGTGCAACGCAAACATTTATCCCGAGGACCGACGAAGATGCCATCGCTGCAACTCCTAGATGATCCAAGCTGCGAAGCAGCGCCCAGTTCCGCCAGCGTGTGTCCACGCTACGATCAATCGCAGGGTTGCAGCAGCAAGATTGTGAATGGCTACACATACCGTGGCTGCCAAACCGAATTCACCTGCAACGACTCCGACAAACAATACTGCCGTCTCTGCTCCGGCAGCGATAACTGCAATGTGGTCGATCTCGATGATCTGGTCATTGGTTACCCCGGCAAATGGACAACGCCACCAATCAACTGCTACACTTGCGAGGGATTTGCTTGTCAAGGCACAAGTCTGGGAGCTCTGCAGAAGTGCGCCAACAATGACCAGCAGAACTGTGCCACAGTCTTTGCCACAAATGGATCTGTGGTGCTGCGTGGCTGCACCGATCAACTGTATGCCGATGAGGAAAACACGCAATACTGCGATGCGAATGGCGCCAACTGCAAGTTCTGCAAATCCACGGGTTGCAACAATGCCCGATCCCTCGACACCTATGTGAACTGTGTGCTCTGCGATGGCTCCGAGCAGGCAGCCTGTGTGCGCAGCATTGGCGACATCACACGGCAAACTTCCTGCCAGGGCAGCTGCTTCACTGGCCTCTATCCGAGATCGCGCAGCGTGGAGGATTCTCCATTCGAGCTGGCACGCGGTTGTCTCGATGATCTGGAGTACGATGATCGTGAGGCTTGTGCTGCTGGCACTCTGGAGAATTGTGTGGCATGCACGGGCGCTGCTTGCAACACGGATGATGTACCTGAGCAGCGACTCAGCTGCAACTACTGCGTGGATGAGAGTTGTGCCGAGCTTACTGCTTTGACTTGCACTGCGTATAGGGAGAATGATCAGTGCTACATTCATGTGGGTGATCTGAAGATCGAGAGCGCGGGTTGTGCCAGCGATTTAGAGCGCACTTTCCTGACGGAGAATCGACGTGATTTGTATTTGTGCAGCGGCGACAATTGCAACACGAAGGATGTGCTCAACGAAGTTGGCGTTTCTTGTGCCATCTGCAACTCGACAGCTGAATCAGGCTGCATTGCGGGTGAATCAATTGCAGCCTCAGTTTGTCAGCATTACTTGTATCCACAGTGTTACACGCACATCACAGAGGGTAAGTACGCGCATTGAATATAAATGTATGTAATAGGGAGATGTAGTCTTCTACGAACCCATAAAGAATACATGTTATTAATCAATGAGAATATATCTGATTGTCTGTCCGTACGTCCATAGGATTCCTTACAATTTGTTTACGATCACATTGAATTCTTTTATATTGTTAAAATCTGCTATTTATCTGATATATTTTGTACTCTATGGTATATTCAGTATGTAGTAGTATATCGATAGTATTTAGTATTTTTCCGATACATTAATTAAGTATGTTTTAAGCACGGCTATGCGGGTAGCAGGTATCTCACAGTCGAGCTGACTCGACTGCAACTCTTTTACCTATATCTTAATTTATTGTCGCTACTCCCCCATAGATGGCGTTGTGCAGCGTGGTTGTCTCATGGATACAGATGATGAGCTCTTCGATGACTGCTTGAGTGGCACCAGCGACACTTGCAACACCTGCGACTCAAACAACTGCAACACGCAACTTTATCCCGCCGACTGGCAGAGCTGCTTGCGCTGCGACTCCAACAGCGATGCCAACTGCGAGAAGCTACCGGCGAGCTATGCCGAATATTGCTCCGTCTACCAGGCCGAAGACGGTTGTGTTACCAGCCTAGAGAATGGACGCACGCGTCGTGGCTGCCAATCGGAATTGTCTTGCGATGTGAGTCAGCCGGGCAACTGTCGCTTCTGTGAGAACAACAATTGCAACTCGATCAATCTGGCTGCCAGCTATGTCGGCGAACCTGGCAAGTGGCAAGATTTGCCACTCAGCTGCCATGTGTGCACGGATGCCGCAAGTTGTGGTACGCTCGGCACTCCTAGCACCTGCGAGGGCAACAACAAGCAGACCTGCAGCACAGTCTTCAACGAGGCAGGAGTTGTTGTGGCACGTGGCTGCAGCGACTCGGTGCTCACCGATCATGCCACTTACTGTGAGGCCAACGATGCCAGCTGCTTGCAGTGTAAGTCGAATGGCTGCAACAATGCTCAAAGCTTGGATGCGTACATCGAATGCTATCACTGCGATGCTGAGACGGATGAGGAGTGCGCCTGGGAGACGCCCCAGAAGACGCGACAGTGTCAGGGTCAGTGCATGACGGGTCTGTATCCACGCAGCTCCGCCTGGGACTCGGCTCTGCTGCCCACTCGCGGCTGTCTTGATGATCTCGAGGAAGCTGATCGTGAACTCTGTTCGGCTGGCAATCATGCCAATTGCACCGCATGCTCTACAGCACTTTGCAACACAGCCAACGTGATTGCCACCGCACAGGAGTGCTACAAGTGCACCTCGAACGATTGTGCAGACATGAGTTCTGGTAAATGTGTCGCTTATAGGGAGCACCATCAATGTTACACAGCTTTTGATACGAACGACATCATTGCTATGGGTTGTGCCAGTGACTTTGAGACGCAGGTCGTCGCTGAGTTGGTGGCTCAGCAACGTCTGCTCGTTTGCGATGGACAGAACTGCAACAATCCCTCGTTTGCCATACCCGAACCCAACACCTGTCTGCAATGCAGTTCGCTCAACGACACTCGCTGTGCCACGAATCCCAATCAACTACTCACCACGGACATCTGCTCCCAACTGCCTTACACGCAGTGTATCACCCACATTGATGCTGCTGGCGTGACAACACGTGGCTGCCTGGCCACCGTGGCCGGTGATGATTTCTCCGGCTGCTTGGCCGGAACTTCCGACCGCTGCGACATCTGCACGGGGAGCAACTGCAATGGACTGAGCGTCTTCCCAACGAATCGTCGTCGCTGCCATCAATGCCACTCGTCGACCACGCCAGCTTGTGCCAGTGCTCCGAGTAACAGCACCGTGTGTCCCATTTACGATGCCGAAGATAGCTGTGTTACTACGTTGATCAATGATGTCACCTATCGCGGCTGCAGCTCCAGTTTGAGCTGCTCCGATCCCAGCGATGCGACCACCTGTCGTGTTTGCAGCGATGCCGATGGTTGCAACACAGTCGATCTGGAGCGCCTGCACACGCATGGCAATCCTGGCGTTTGGCAAGAGACTCCCATTCAGTGCTTGGCCTGCTCTAGTGCCGAGGGATGCAGCAACGGCGGAGGAGTTCTGGAGACGTGCGTGGGCCTGGACAATTGTGTGACTGTGTTTGATGCCAGCGATGCGGTCACTTCGCGTAGCTGTTATTCCAATCTCGATGCCACTTCCACCAGCTATTGCGATGCACAGCCCGAGAATTGTCCGCGCTGCAACTCTAACGGCTGCAACGTGGCTGACTCCCTGGAGAGCTATGTGGAGTGTCTTGTCTGCGACTCGACCTCGAATGCTGATTGTGTGAACGATGTGAGTGCTGTGACCAAGACACGACAGTGCTACAAGGGATGTCTGACCGCCTTCCGACCACTGTTCAACGAGTCCTCAGATCCCAGCTATGCGTTGGTGCGCAATTGCCAGGACGACAAAGAGGCAGAGGATAGCGCCTCATGTGGCACAGCTGACAATCAATTGTGCACTGTTTGCAACGATGCCAAGTGCAACACGGCTGATCTAGTTGACAGCAGACTGAGCTGTTTGAGTTGCCAAGGCGATGGCTGCCAAAATCCCCAGCCAGCTAGTTGCGCCACCTATCGGTCGGCAGATGCATGCTACATTCAGTTCGATGAAACGCGCTCGGTTGTCGCTCAGGGCTGCCTCAGTGAGTTCAGCAATGCGGACATTTATTTGCTGAGACTCCGCCAGCGTCTAATCAGCTGTGAGAACAACAATTGCAACACCCTTGAATCGCTGCCCGATCCACAGAGTTGTGTGCTGTGCAGCTCTCGCACCGATAACAATTGTGCCGTGACTCCTGCCAGTGTGACAAGTGCCACAACTTGCTCTCAGCTTGGTCTTACGCAGTGTTATACCCGGGTACTCTCCGATGGCTCAACGGAGCGTGGCTGTCTCTCGAGTCTAGAGGACGAACAGTTCCTGGGCTGCTACAATGGCACAGCCAACGATTGCAGCTCTTGCGTGGGCAACTCTTGCAATAATCAGGTGTATCCCAGCGATCGCCGCTCGTGCCACATTTGCAACTCGGAGAGCGACGGCAACTGCGAGTCGACACCCAACAGTCTCGCTTTGTGCCCCCTTTATGCCGAAAACGACCAATGTGTGACCAATTTGCGCAATGGCATCACCTACAGAAGCTGCGGTAGCTCGCTCACTTGTGAACCAAACAGCAAGAGCTGTGTATACTGCGAAGGCGATGGCTGCAACGTGGCCGATCTCTCTGCGTCGGATGATGACAATCACGGCAAGTGGCAGGATCTGCCACTTAGTTGTCTTACCTGCCAGGATGCAACCTGCCAGCAGACAACAATCGAGAGTGCACGCTGTGAGGACAACAACGAACAGGATTGTGTCACCGTCTTTAACGAAGCCGGAGTTGTGGTGCGACGTGGCTGCGAGGATGCCATTGAACAGGACGAAGAGCTGGCCAGCTATTGCGGCACCAATTCTGCCAACTGTCCTATCTGCAAGTCGAATGACTGCAACAATGCCACAGCCTTGACGCAGTACAACAGTTGCATCTACTGTGATTCGTACAAGGATTTGACTTGTCTCTGGGATGCCACAAACACGAGGCACAAGCGTCGTCAGTGCCAAGGGGATTGCATGACTGCGCTGCACGGTGCCGAGGATTCGGGCTACGATCTGATACGCACTTGCCTGGACGACAAGGAGCCGGCGGATCAGCTTACCTGTCAAGCTGGTACTGATGCCACTTGCGCCGCTTGCACTGGAGAAGCTTGCAACGTGGTGACTTTGCCAGCGGAACGCACGAGCTGTTATCATTGTGGTGACGATGTTGATTGCGAGGATCCTGACACAAGATTGTGCGACATTTACAAACCCAACGACAGCTGCTACTTGTGGGTGGACAATGACAACGATATCAAGCAATTGGGTTGTGTGAGCTCGTTCCGCAATCAGGATGTGGAAACATTGATCAAGACAAAGCGCGTTCAAGTCTGCGAGGGCAACAACTGCAACACGCCCCAGCTACAGTCGCCTGTTAAGTGCGCCGTGTGCGACTCACGTACCAATGCCTCTTGTGCCACAACTCCTCTGGCTGTGGACAACTTCGAGGTGTGCAGTCAGTTCCCTTACACACACTGTGTCACCCAACTGGATGATGGTAAATTTGCAGTATTCTTAAGATAATATTTAATTCATTTTACTAAACTGTTTTCTTCCATTTGCAGAAGGAGCCACCATTCGGGGCTGCCTCTTCGATTTGTCACAAACCGACTTTGCCAACTGCCTGCTGGGCAACGATCCCAACTGCGAAATTTGCTCTGAGGACGGCTGCAATCGTGAGGTGAGTTTGACAACTTTGTAAAGAGATTTAAGGTTGCGCTTAGTTTGACACCCAAAATCAGACAAAGTTTTCCGGCATCGCATCAATTATATTCTTTTGAATGTTTGTTTTTACAATTGCCATTTTTTTTAAATTGATTTGCAGATCTTCCCTGCTGATCGCCAACGCTGCTACACCTGCAGCTCTGCGGACGACAGCAGTTGCGAGTCAGACCCCAGTCGCAGCTCGGTCTGTCCCTGGGTCAGCCAGTGGGAAACGTGCCAGACCAATCTGCTGAATAATGTGACCACTCGAGGCTGCAGCAGCATCATTCTCTGCGACAACGATGACTATCGCAACTGCCGCAGTTGTGTGGGCAGCGAGTGTAACTCGATTGATCTGGCCAATCATGTGGATGACGGACAGCACGGACTCTTCCAGGCGCTGCCGCTCAAGTGTCACACATGCGAGGGCGACCATTGCCACAACTCCCTGGGACCGGCTACTGAGTGTACACGCAATGTGGAACAGGACTGCAAGACGGTCTTCGAGGAGGATGGCGAGACAGTTCGTCGTCGTGGCTGTTCCGACGATGTGGATAACTACGAGGATCGCTATTGTCGCCAGCACCCGGAGCTGTGCTTCACGTGCAAGTCGAACGAGTGCAACGATGCCTGGCAAGTCTCCGAGTACACCAGTTGTCTGTACTGCAACTCAGAGTCCGAGGACGAGTGCGTTACATATCCGCAGAGCGCTGAGGTTGCAACGCGCCAGTGCAAGGGCAAGTGTCTGGTTGCCTTGCTGGAGAACAAGCAACTGCTGCGCAGTTGTGTGGACGATAAGGAGGCCTTCGATCGTGCTGCCTGCAGCAGCGATGAAAGCGGCACCAACTGTGCCACCTGCGAGGATGGCAGGTGCAACACCTTCTCTTTCCCAGCTGATCGCCTGAGTTGTCACGTCTGCACGGGCACCGACTGCACTTCGAGTCGCACATCCGCTTGTCTGGCCTACGATGAGAATGACTTCTGTTTCGCCAAGTACAACGATGGCGCCGTCGAGCTGATGGGTTGCGCTAGCAGCCAGAATGAGACCGATCTGGAGCAGTGGCGTCTGACGAATGTACTCTACGAGTGCGAGAGCGCCGATTGCAATGATCTCACTCGCCTGCCAGCGAGTGGCGAGTGCATTGCCTGTGACTCCAGCCGAACGCTCAACTGTGCTCAGTTGCCTAGCGATGTGGAAACCACTGTCACCTGCCACGCCCCCTTGTCCGATTGTGTAACACGACTGGAGAATGGCAACACCATTCGTGGTTGCCTCAGCAGCTTGAGCACTACCGATGGCAATGCTTGTGTCGCCAATGGCACTTGTGCCTCTTGTGCTGGTGGTAAGTGCAACGTGGAGGTATTCCCCGCTAATCGTCGAAGGTGTCACATCTGCAACTCGGTGGCCAACTCCAATTGCGCCGATGATCCCAACAGTCTGGCCATTTGTCCCGTCTATGCTGCCGACGACACTTGTGTCGCCACCTTGGGATCGGACTCATATCTGCAACGCGGTTGTGGTAGCCAGCTGGAGTGCGAGATCGATGATGAGGATCATTGCCAGGTGTGCAGCACGGATGGCTGCAACACGAACAAGTTGAACGGAGCTGCCACGATCGGTGGCATTGGCCTCGTCCTCACGCTCGTTGTGTCGCTCATCGTCAGCAACTTCCACTGATCGCTGATCGCTAATCCCTGATTCGCCATAGCTTGTATAGTAGTTAAAGCCATAGATGTATATATGATATCCCCTAAAACCCCGACATCAATTAAATTAAAAAGAAAGTATTTTAAAATAGTTGTCAATCTTTTTATTTCTTGCAATAATTACTATTTTTTTAATTAACTGAGACTGAGTGCAGATTAATACTTTTATTTCAGTTTAATTTACAGTGTTGTTTGATACTATTCAGAAAATATCCGAAAATGAGTAAAAAAGCCGCAATAAAAATAAACACATTTAATCTGAAAATTTCGCTGGCGCCATCTAGCGCTCATTGCTTAAAGCAAGTTAGTGTTTTTGAATGGTAATTCAATCGACAGTCTCAACTTGAATTCCCAATTGGATATTGGATATCTGCAATAAGACTCATTAACGAATGATATTAGAAATTCTATGTTTTTTTGATTTCTTGCAGTCTGAAAGCTTAAATAAATTAATATCAACAAAGCTAATAATATGTATGAAAAAGTCTTCATGAATTTAATGAAGTGAAAATGAATGAAAATATTATTAAATAGTATTAATCAAAATAGTTTATATTTTCAGACTACTTCTTTTACACTTATGTAGTTACTGAGTCAGCAGCAATTTTCCATCTACAACAGTAGCATATAGCAATCAAAAGACATGCGTATACGTAACGTAATAAAGAAGGGAGAATTGAAGAACATTTTCTGAAGATAGTCACAGGCAATCTAAAGTAATCAAATGGCAAATGCCCCCACTAAGCTTCTGATTTATCCAATTTGCTAGTAAGTTGAGTTGCTATTTTGTAATTGTCCAGTTAATGGCCCAACATAAATCCAAACCGCAATTGCTTTTTGTCTTTGCTGGCAATTAAAAGCAAATCAAATGGCAAGGCGACAAGCTTCAGCTCGGTTTTGGGGTATTTTTTTTTTTTTCATAGCAATTGCGATAAGTTGTAGAGTGTACCACATAAAATGTCAGCTGGACATAATCTTGATGGCAATTGCCGTTGACAAATTGAGGAAAAATTGTCGAGCCATTTAACAAATCTGATGCTCTCTATTATTCTGTAATTTAAAATATACCTGAAAATCAATTTGTTCTTTGTTCACTGCTCATTGCTCGTTGAACTGAAGCTTCTTCGATTATTTGCATTTTACTTCCAATGGTTGCGCTTTGCAATTTCTTCAAATAGAAAGCAGTATGAGGCATTTTGTCGGTTAGCAAGTTTTACTTTTCAACTTTAACCGAGCGCAAAATTGACGTGGCAGACATGCGAGTATGAGCCTGGAGATGGTTAGAGAATAGAGTGGGCAAGCGAAATATGTAAACATGTGTTAAGGAAATAATATTAAGTTTTCTGGGCTAAACTTGAACCTAAAATCCTTGTCTAAAATTTAAAGGCTGTAATTTAATTAGATTGGTGACGAAATTCCATATTTATTTAGGGATTCTTCAAAAATATATATGTATATATACTTTATAATTTGTCACTCTTTAATTTTGTCTTGCTCCCAAGTATTTTAAGTTATACTACATCCATTTTTGTAATATTGCGAAATTATCTCAACTTTAATTCGGATAAATTACGGAAAATTTTCTTATTCACTTAGTTCGCACATGAAACTCTTTAGGAAATCTTATCAAATATCAATAGAGACTTTATGTTACGATTCTATTTAATTTCAGTTTAATTTAACAACATTTAAACATTTTTTTTTTCAATTTTAATATGTGTAAATTACAATTATATTTTTACCATATGTTCAATGTAAAATCTATTTAATATTTCCTGATATTAATATACATAATTCTTAATTCTGATGACCGGTTAATTTGGTTACGTTTTTAGTAGTTGTTGATCTTGGTTTAGTTCTTGATCTTGGTTGTCGGACCTAAAATCCTTGACTACAAATTGACGCTAGTTATTTAATTAGATTTCAACATTTTTCTTAATACAAACAATAAATAGCTCCAAAATCCTCTATATATATATATTTGCTTATCGATCATTGCTTCGTTCACCTGCAGTAGATCTTGTTGCAATCGTAAAGAGTGTTAATATCTCCATGCTGGCTGTCAAAACAGAGCCGCCCGTTAACCCCGAGCTCGTGTTGGCCAATTTATTTAGCCACGTTTCAGCCCACAGCCCACAATCTGCCATCCAGCATCCGCTGTCGAGCCGTACAGTTGCTGACAGCGACAGCCACATTTAAAATCTATTAGTCCACCAACTGCAACTGCAACTGCCAAATAGCCAAATGGGAAACTGGCAAATGGTAACTCACAACTGGCAACTGGTATCACAGAGCCTGTTTCTGTTTTCTGTTCATGTCTGCGCCAGAAGAGCAAACAAATTTAATAAAGCCAAAAACTGGACCTCGTCCCCGTCAGCAACAGAAAAAAAAATAAAGAGCGCAACACAAGCGACAACAACAACGACAAAAAAAGAACAAGAGCAACATCACAACACGAGGCAACAGATTCCTGTGCTGTAAATTATGTGCAACAAATAAATTATTTTCAGTTCTGTCATTTGATTAAAATGTGTTTAAGTGTCGAGCGTTGCAAGCGATGAAAACGTTGGCAAATGAATTGCAATGAAGTTGCGAGTTGACAGGCCACAGGGTGAAACCAATCTGTTGCATGCAACATGCTGAAACAATTGTTGCAATGATTTAATGTTAACTTGCACTTGGTCATTTAATTACCAAGAGAATAAAAGTTTACTTAAAATTTACTTTAAAATTCGGTTTATATTTTACATAAGATATTATAAAAGAAATAAATAATAATAATGGAATGCATAGTTTAATATAATTTATTTATTGTAAAGAAAGAATTCGTTTGTTGTTTATTAAATATTTATAAAAAATATTTATTTTATATTTATTTTTACATAAACATTTATTTTATACTAATGTTGTCATTTTTGTCCAGAAACTAAATATTTGTAGTTTGAGTATTAAAAAAGTTTTGAGATCTCGAACATCGCCTAACTCTTTTTCACGTACAATGTTGCATTCAGTTGCATTTAAGTTTCTTTAATATATTATTAAACATTTTTACCAATAGCTTATATTACATACCTTATTTTATACATATATCCTTCCCACTTCTAAAAGTATAATTGTTATTTATTTACTATTGAAAGTTGAGCTTATCACCAAATGACCGCATATTTATTAGTGTTGTATGAAATCATTATAAAATATATATTGTAACATTTTTTTCAAAATTTTGTTTTGTTTTTTTTAATGCTACATATCTTGGTGTTGGCTCGTTGTCATATAATTACACAAGTTTTCCCTTTTCAAATAGTTAACATTTACATTGCTCAGTGGGATCGAATTCCCAGGACTAGATCAAACTTCGCGTAACTCACGATTTTTGGAGTTTCACACTAATCAATGTGAATGTGAACAACAGAATTTATATGAATTGCAGCTCACACTATCAGCTTCAGTCCCACATCACATTGCATCAGAAGATCAGTTCCTGGTCTGGACCTTACGCATACCCGCCTTCTTCGATGGCTTGAGCACAAAGAACGAACACATCAACGTCTCATCCACAGACATCATGGCGCCGGCATTATCAAACTCCCCACAGTAATTGGGAGCCGAGAAGATGGTGATCAGCTGCCGCTTGGCAAAGAATTCGTAGCCATCCTCAACGACCTGATGGGCACGACAGATCAAATCGAACTTGAACCGATGTATGAACTTGCCCACAATATCCGACCCAAAAGTGACACTCACGCCGCGATCATTATCGCTCCAGCCCATGATCTTGGGATCGGGATCGGCCCAGAGCAGATCGCAGAGCAATCCCTTGTCGGGCACCTCGCAGGGACGCGGCAGCTTGTGTATTTGGCCCATATTATTGAGATCGGGACTCAGTCCGCCATGGCAACAGAATATCTTCTCATCCACAATGGCCGCAACGGGCATACAGTTGTAGCAATCGACAAAGGTGCGCCACAACTTCACCGTGTAGCGTCGCTTGCATTCATCGTAGAATCCGTAGATGCGATTGATGCCCGAACTCTCGTGATTGCCGCGCAGCACAAAGAAATTTTGGGGGAACTTGATCTTGTAGGCCAGCAGAAGACACAACGTTTCGATTGATTGCTTGCCACGATCGACATAATCGCCCAAAAAAAGATAGTTTGATGCGGGCGGATATCCGCCATAGTCAAACATACGCAGGAGATCCGTGAACTGGCCATGAATATCGCCGAGTATCTTCACCGGGGCCGAGATTTCCAGCAGCATCGGTTGCGTCAACAGCACCTCGCGACAGCGCACACAGAGTGCTCGAATGTCTGTTTCGGTGAGGGGGAATTGCTTGACCTTGCGCACATCAATGATATTGAGTATGATTTGATCGATGTTCGCCGACTCATTCATCGACGATAGTCGGGTTGACATTGCGGATACGGAATGCTTAACGTGCGGCATGCAAAATGAATTTCAGCAGGATTTCCAGGACGACGAACAAACCGAGAGAGATAGAAGGTAAAGAAACATTTAAAAATCAGCAGCATCTATGTCAATAATTAAAAAATCGAGACGATACGAGCTCTTGATATTTGTTTGACAGGTTTGTTTCTGTTTTTTGTGTGTGTTCTGACAGTTCTGCGCCAGCCGGCTCAGCCTTTGTTGAGGTCACCATTTGCACTCTGGCTGGCACTTGCACTCGGACTCGACTTCGAGAAACGGCCACGTTTTCGATTGTTCGACGGACGCAGCACATCGAAGGTGATCACCAAATCCTTATCAATGTTCATCGAAGCTCCCGCATTGTCATACAGTCCACAATAATTCGGAGCCGAGAAGATGGTGACCAGCTGACGCTTGGCAAAGAACTCGTAGCCATCCTCGACGACCTGATGAGCACGGCACAGCAAATCGAAGTCATATTTGCGCAGAAATTTCTCGAGCACATCACGACCATAGAGGAAACTAACGCCACGATCACTCGGCGAATAACCAAAGCCAAAACGATCGGGATCACTCCAAAGCAAGTCACACAACAGACCCTCGTCTGGCACTTCGGTTGGCCGGGGCAACAGCTTGATGTCGTTGAGATCCTTCAGACGCTGGCTCAAGCCGCCGTGACAGCAGAAGATTCTGCGGGCCACCACAGCTGCCACGGGCATGCAGTTATAACAGTCGACGAATGTCTTCCACAGCTTGATGGTGTAGCGTCGCTTGCACTCATCGAAGAAGCCGTAGACGCGATTGATCGACTGTGACTCGTGATTGCCACGCAGCAGATACACATGCTGAGGATACTTGACCTTCAGGGCCAAGAGTAGCGTGATTGTTTCGACCGAATTCTTGCCCCGATCCACATAGTCGCCCAAAAATAAATAATTCGCGTTCGGCGGATATCCAGCATGATCCATAATGCGCAGCAGATCGTTGAACTGCCCGTGAATATCGCCAACCACTCGCAATGGTGCGGACAGCTCCAGCAACATTGGTTCAGCCAACATTGTCTCCCTGGCCTGAAGACACAGCATTATCACCTCCGGTTCGTAGAGATGAATTCGCTGCAATTTGCTGTTGCGGAATGCCTTCAGTTTTCCAATCAGGTCATTCAGATTCAGTGTGGAGTCCGTTATCAGTGAGCTGCGCGGTGTGTTAACCATTCCATTTTCCGCACTGTTACCACTTGACGATGGCGGTGGAGTTCCAACGGGTGTGGAAGGGGGTGGAGTTTTGCCCTTAGTACCGCCGATGGCAATGTCTGGTTTAATAAAGAGTTTCTCGAGAACACTGATGGTTTTGCAAGAGTATTTTGGATATAGAGCCATTATTTGATTTTCTTTTATCTATGTAAATTAATATTTAAAAATAACTGATTTTGCAATGCTAACCGAACAAAATCAAGCTTAAAACTAAATCGAAATTCTAATATTTACACAAAGCTATTTATTGGCATCTGAAGATAACAAATATCATACCAGACCAGTCGCAAATTAATTACTACACACGCTTGGCTTCCTCAACGAACTCATCAACGCCACTTCTGCGAATTGCCCGCGATTTGTAAATGTCAAAAGTGATCATCAGATTGTGATCAATGAACATTGTTGCCCCCGCATTATCGAAGACACCACAATAGTTGGGCGCCGAAAAGATGGTGACCAGCTGCCGCTTGGCGAACAATTCGTAGCCATCCTCAACGACCTGATGGGCACGGCAGATCAAATCAAAGTCGTTGCGATAGAGAAACCGCTCAACGACATCGCTGCCAAAAACAAACGAGACACCGCGACTGCTCTTGTTCCAGCCAAAACTGCGATCCGGATCCGACCAGAGCAGATCGCACAGCAGTCCATTTATTGGGATGTCGGTGGGTCGCTGCAACTTGTTGATGTCATCGATGCAGCTGAGACTAGGACTCAGGCCGCCGTGGCAGCAAAAGACACGATTCGAGACAACAGCTGCCACGGGCATGCAACTGTAGCAATCGACAAAGGTCTTCCACAATTTGGAGGAGTAGCGTCGCTTGCACTCGTCGAAGAAACCGTAGATCTGATTAATGCTCTGGCTCTCGTGATTGCCGCGCAGCAGAAACACATGATGTCGATACTTGATTTTGTAGCAGAGCAGCAGTGTTAATGTTTCCAGCGAGTGCTTGCCACGATCTACATAATCGCCAAGGAACAGAAATCGTTGAGATGGCGGAAACCCTTTGATCTTGAGGATGCGCAAGAGATCTTCATACTGGCCATGCAGATCGCCAACCACACAGATGGGCGCACTAACCGACAAGCACATGTCCTCGTCTATCAGGATTTGACGCGCATCGCGACAGACAGCCTGAATATCCTTCTTGTCCATAGGAACGACTTGATTGGGTGGCCTCACACCATACTCCAGCAGTCGAATGAGATCATTAATCTTGCCGAGAGACATTTGCGATCCGACTCCTTCGTTTCGATTTTTAAACGGTTTTTTGCCTTTTTTCTCTAATAAATATGTATTTGTGTGCTTCAAGGGGAAGCAAAGTTCAGAGGTATTTAGAAAACATTGAATATTTCAAACTAGCTGCTGCGATCTAATGTGCAACTCTAGCTGGAAATAGAATACAAGACTCAACGCAACGCCACTAACCGCTAGATGGCGTCCACTCCGTCCACTATGAGTAATCATTTAGTGTAGCTCTTTTGCGTTTATTAATCAATTGAAAGCTAATTTGAAGATAAGTTCAAGAGGATGTAAGCATATTATTTACTTAGTCATGTGCTTCGGTGCCTTCTCTATAATCGAAGCTAGCTTCACATCAGCATGGCCCAATTTCTTTGGCTTCAATACAACCATTGAGATATTGAGAAACTCATCCACACACATCATGCCACCAGCATTGTCGTATTCATCACAATAGTTTACGGCCGAAAAATTGTGATAAGCTGCCGCTTGGCAAAGAACTCGTAACCATCCTCGACCACCTGATGGGCCCGGCAGACAATATCGAAATTGAAGCGGGCCAGAAACTGCAGCACAATGTCCGCACCAAACACGAAGCTAACGCCACGTGAGTTCTTAGCCCAGCCAGTGATCAGCGGATCAGGATCGGCCCAGAGCAGATCACATAGCAAGCCACTTGACTTGACCTCACAAGGACGCGGCAAATTGCGTATGTCATCCAACTCGTGGAGTGACGGACTCAATCCACCGTGACAGCAAAAGATTCGATCCGAAATTATCGCTGCCACAGGCATGCAGTTGTAGGTGTCCACGAAGCAACGCCAGAGGCGCACAGTGAAGCGTCGCTTGCACTCATCGTAGAAGCCATAGACCTGATTGATGCTCCCCGATTCATGATTGCCGCGGAGCAGAAACATCGAATAGGGAAACTTCACTTTGTAGGCTAGAAGCAATGTCAATGTCTCTACTGAGTATTTGCCACGATCCACATAGTCGCCAAGAAACAGATACGATGTCTTTGGTGGATGGCCGGTATTGTCGAAATATCGCAACATATCCGAGAATTGGCCATGCAAATCGCCGAGCACATTTATGGGTGCATCCACCTCCAGGAGCATTGGCTCACCAATGAGAACGCCGCGTGCCGAGTGTAGCAGCTTGAATATATCAATTTCGGGCACATTGATTCGCTTGTCTGTCTTCCATTGCAGTAGGTTTTCGATAAGTTCGTCCAGATGTTTGGGCAGCATTTGGTTTGCAGCAAAAAAAAAACAAAATAAAATGAAATATATGATAATCAAACATAGTCTTAATTCTAAACTGACTGTCACTCAGTTAATTGACAGTGACTTGAAAGATTGTTCTATTTTTCTAATTTGTTTTTTTTTTTTTTTTTTTTTTGTACACTTCTTGCAGGTGGTTCACATATTCCTGCAGACACTGTAATATTTGCTTGAAATACGCGACCAACTGTCACTTCAATTTCTGCTTCGAAGCTCCAAACACATGTGTCAGCAAGATGGCAGCAAGTGCAACACACACATACACACACACCTCCTACGCCATCTGTTGCCACTTGCTCCTCCACCTAGACGGCAGCAGCAGCAACAAGGCGACAGCCTTGGTTTGGAGCCATGTCAGTTTATCGTCAGAGGTGCGTACGTGCCTTTGGCGTTTATTAGTTTTGTGCTGGACACGGTTGCTCGCCAAAGGAAATTAAAATAATTCAAGCATTAAATTCAATTTCATTTTTGCAGCTGCAAAAACGTTGCTGCATGGAATAGTCATAAGGTTATTTATATATTTACACCATTTCTTTGACAACGTTGCACAGGAGGCAAGAATTGTCCTCTAAAGACAATCCCTTTGAAATAATATTTGCATTTGTAAACAGCGTAATTGAAGTATGTTTAAAATAGAAAATAGGAACATTAATGCTAAAAATTAGAACAATAATTTATATTCTAATTAAGTGGTTAGATATTTGAATTTAAAGTTTTAGTTTCATCTTTCGAAATATTCTTTGAAATTGATTCAGAGTGGATTTCGTCGAAAATATTTGTTAAAAACGTTGCTGCATGGAAAAGTCGTAAGGTTATTTATATTTACACCATTTCTTTGACAACGTTGCACAGGAGGCAAGAATTGTCCTCTAAAGACAATCCCTTTGAAATAATATTTACATATTGTAAACATCGTAATTGAAGTATGTTTAAAATAGAAAATGGGAACATTAAAGCTGAAAATAAAAACATAAATGCTCGGTGATCATTGTCTGATGGCCGTGTGCTCACTTATTTACATAAAGTGTTCACCTATTCCGTTTTAGAACGTATCATAGCCAATAGAACACAAAATCCAATCCCATCAATTTTAGCCAGTTAAACAAATTTAATCCTTCGTGCAAGCATATATAAAAAAGGCAGCTGCTGGCACAAAACTAAATCCAGACAATTGAATTTGTGTGCGGTGTTACTCGCCCTACAAAAACAATATACTGCAGTAGTACAGAATATACATATATGTATGTATATATATATATATAAAATATATATGGATGATATACCAGTTTGTGTAAGAGTGGTGTGTATTGTTTTTTGTTTTTAACATTGCTCAGTGTGTGGTATTATTTAAATTGAATTTGCAAATTAAGTTTATTGTGTTACAGCACACAGGAATTTATATTCTATGTGCGATTATTGTTTCGCTATTTTTTTTGCTTTGTCTTTGGCATCTTTTTTACAGCAAAAGCTTCGGTGGGCTTATGCGATATTTATTTATGGCCAACAACTTGTTTGTTGTGCCCGCCTCGCGTTCTCAAATGGAAATGGGTAAAAGGAATTGTATTTTATTGTATTCGCTGCGCTTCAATAGAAACAATTGAGCAATTGATTTGCATGCATAAAATTTGTAACTGGGATTTGCATTGAATGATTTATGAAAACGCGCGTCGCATGTTTCGCGGCTTTCTCAAATAATTTTGCAATTCTCAAACACACACTCTGCAAGCTCAATTGGCATAAGCTTTAACAATGAATATATCAGGATCAATCGAAAAAATCCCTTAAAATGCCAAATTAAATTCTAGACTCGTTGCAATATTTGTGCTCTGCGTTTGTGATTCACAAAAATATAAAAATTCTAATCTTGCTCTGACATGCAAAAGTTCTGCCAAAAATTCATGCTCTAATAACTGCGAGCACACACATATAACATTTTTTCGGGCTTCCGCCAAAGCAATTGTTCAGTCATATCTTTAGATTTAACATTTTTGTACATTTAAATGCACATCCGGCAAATATCACGCATACGCACTGGTGTGCCTTGTGCCTTGCCATGCAATTTACAATTTACATTTACTTGGCAAACCGTTAACAAATTTGGCGCAGCGTCTATTTGGCACCATTTGGTCAGCCAAACAAGCAAGAAAGAAATACTAGCAGCCGATGTACAAAATAAATTAAAAATCATATAAAAACGGACAACGCAATGCGGATCGAGGCGAGTTGGCGCCAGGGACAGGGTTGCTGCCGTCTGTGTGACGCCTATGGGGCAACAACCCTGGCGCATCATATTTACGATTAAATTCACTCATGACTTTTAGCGTGCTCCACAAATAAATAGAAATGGCAAAAAAACTACAGCGCTGCAAATAAATGTAAATAGGAAATGAAATACATGACTGTGAAAAAAGAATGAACGCAAAAAGGCAAAAAGGGAAAAATTGTGCAACGTTGGCGAAAATTCTCCATGTGGCCCAGAAAAAAGTGTGTTTCAATGTTCAGCTAAAACTAAAAAAAAATGTAACACAGCCAAGAAATATAACTAATGACCAAGTGTTAGAAGGACGAAATGTGTGTTAACAGTCGCTTTAAAGTGTCCTTCGTGTCCCCATAAAAAGTTGACAGACGACGCTGGGGACCATTGATGGGTCAACGCAATAGGGTTAACAACACCGAGTAGAGGGTGAGTGAAGTGCTCCTAAATTGAAATCATAATCTCTCCGAAGAATTTTCACCCCCTTTTCCAATTTATTGCAAATGAGCTGCTCGGCAATTGCGTCACGTAAAATGTGAGTGTGTCCAGCTTTAGGTTTGCATTCCAGCATGCAGCAGAGCAACAGAGTTGTAAGTGCCACCTGCTTCACGTAAAGGAGACATAACTATTTAAATGTGAATATTAACTGGCGGCAGCCTGGGCAAAGGACATGAAATGAATTCGGATGGTCGCTAAATTATCTCGCACGTACAACTCGACCAGCTGGCGGTGCAAATATTTGGCAAGTGACGCCTGGTCGGTAACTGGGTGCAGGTAATTAGCATTGAAGAGCAGTGCATATAAATTAATTAAATGCAAAACACGCTCGTTGTGCGGTACGTAAAATGCATTTGGCATCGGCATCGGTAATGGCGAAAAGGCTGTGACACCTAAGCGCATAATTTATGTGGCCAAATGATAAAGTAAATGGAGCTCCTTCTGACATAATGATATTGGTGTGAACGCCTTAGGCTAGGCGACTAAGAACACGATTTATGGAACAAAGTAAATAACATCCCGCTTTCAAAGTAAGTACAAACAACCCTCAACTAAGTCAGTTGGTCAGCTGGTCAGTTGTTCGCTGGTCACACCAGAACCATCCCCATTGGGCAAGTTTAAGAGTAAACGATGCTGACACAGACAGCAGCAGGAGCAGCAGCAGCACTTGGACATCGACTGGTGCCAATTTTGTGTTGATTACACGACAACATTGTCGTTGCCACCCTTTGTTTCACGCTGTCTAGTGGGTGGGTGGGTGAAATGTCCTGACAAGGGTCAAACGAAAGTTTTACGAGCTCTCGCCTGCATTTAAACTAAAGCTATTTAATGTGTTGTTCCTTGTCGTTGTTGTTGTAGTTGTTGTTGCGATTGCTGTTGTTTATTTTAAGTTTAATTCGTTTGCCGGCAAAAAGGAAATTGGTTTAAGTGGAAGTGGAGCGAGCAAAGGAGGAAGCTTCTAGCTGAGGGCAACCAAAGGGAGATTTATCTAGTGAAAGTTTCTCACCTGAACTGCCACTGACAGCATCGATTTGGGCACGGAGATGGAGATGGATGGAGAACTGCTTGTTTTATTTTCACATAATAGTTCAACCAAATAGCCAGCAAAGTAGTGTCTTTCAGTTTCTGTGAATGTAAATGAAAAGTGAAAATTTTGCGGCATCCTCGATTTTAAAGTTACTCAAAAATTTAAAGTGAAGCTAGCCAAAAACTTTGCTCAATCTCTGCGCTGTAGACTGCCATATTATAAATCTTCAACTATCTGACAGAGTTGGCATGTTGTTTTTCTATCGCGGCTGCTGTTGCTGTTGCCCCATGATGGGGCAGCTTTGTTTCTGCCAAAATCATACATCAATTTTGCTACATTCGTCAGCATTGCAACCGAAATATCATGCTCCACAAAGAGAAGGAGAGATGAAGCGGGGCGGCGGAAGTCTGCTTGGTTGCAACGATAACAAATGCCGCAACTGATGTGTACGTGAATGTTGCACAGTTGCACAATTTTTGGTTTTGGGTAGTTTTGCATTTTGCCGCGGAAATTTTCGACGCACTCGTTTTCGGGCAAATGTCAGACGATGACGACGACATGGCAAGGAATTTGAAAGTGATGTCTGCCAGACCGAAATTGTCAAAACAATTAATCATTGATGAAGAAAACGTACAACATGCAACAGCCACAGCATGCAACCGCAACATCAACAGCCGCCCCCCGACTATATGCACCAAATGTCATTAGTCTGAATAAATTTATTTGCAGACAGTTTTGCCCGTTGTCCATTTGTCTCTCAAACTAGTTGTTGGAGCAGCTCTTAATGCATTTGGCATTTTCCATTTTGTAGCAACTAGCAAAGTCTACCACATAATTATTTTAATTAGTCTGATTGAAATCCAGAGAGAAACAGAGGCACTTAAAACATTGCTTTTGCATGAGAAACTCTCTCATGAAACGGCGCCTCGGGAGAAATAATATTATCAAAGCAACAATTGCAAAGGAATAATTGATAAACATCATTGATTTATTTAATTGCCCTATATTAAGCATTCAATTTCATTTGCTTTATTCATACACATGTTTGATAATTTCATACAATTAGGTCAGTTTGCATACGCTCAAGTTTGCCTGACAGATTCAGATTCAGTTAGTGCCTTTATCAATATTTGAGCCAAACTCATTTGTGCCACATGCAATTAGAGCCATTTAACTCTTACATAAATAGTTTACTTAGTTTACATCATTTGTGCGCAACTATTTGTAGAACATTTACTTTTAATTAAAACATAATTGAATAATAGAATTCAACACAAGACACATTTTCTAAGAACGTTCACTGTTAATTAAGTTATTTTTCAATGATGCCAGATATAATATTTAATTCTTGATTAGTTTAAACTTTTTTAATCGATTCTATATAAAAAAAAAACGAGTAAGAAAGCTACAGTCGAGTGTACTCGACTGTGAGATACCAGCTACCCATTTTGAATAAAAGAAATATATTTTACGGCATTTTCCTCAAAATATACTGAATATGCTGCAAAAATACTAAAAATACAAAAGTATTTATTTAATAACTTCGACAATTTTTTTCTGATCGCAACCAAATTTAGGAATCATAACTACTATAGTAATTCTTGTATATACCAATTCGCAACTCTAGCTTTAAAATTACGCTTGTTATTCCATTTTTTTGATTTGCGGAGCGGAAGTGGGCGTGGCAAAAATTTGAAAAAACTTGATCTGCGTGCAAACATAACAAATGCTGTCGAAAAAAATATAGCTCTATATCTTACAGTCTCTGAGATCCAGTGTTTCATACGGACGGACGGACAGACGGACAGACACACAGATGGACATGGCTATATCGTCTCGGCTGTTGACGCTGATCAAGAAAATATATACTTTATAGGGTCGGAGATGCCTCCTTCTACCTGTTACATACATTTCCTGCCGGCACAAAGTTATAATACCCTTCTACCCTATGGGTAGCGGGTATAAAAAGGTAATAGAATGCTAGAACGGCGCTTCAAAGCTTGTTTAGTCCAATCAAATGTTGTTCCAATTAGCCACGCGACTTTAGAGAGCCCGGTTGACAGTCGAATTGAAGAGCAGAGAGAACTCGAGTGCCCGTTACACGCTTAGCCACTTTAAGCGCTTGTTGACAACCATAAAAATCGAAATCCACGATGGATGAAAAAAAAAGAGCAAAACAATTTCGAACACACAAAAAGCACAGCTCTTGAAGTGCGTGATAAATATAGAAAGAGAGAGTAACAGAAAACAGAGAACGGAGAACGGGAAGGGAGATGGTGTGTGTGTGTGTGAGAGTGGGAAAGAAAAAGGTGAAGGTGAACAGATACATTATGGTCAACATAAAATAGATTTTTTTTTCATCGTTTTCGTTTCGTTTCTTTCCGATTCGCTCTTGATTGTCACGAATAGAAGGCGAAAACAGAGCGCATAAAACTCGAAGTCGAATTTAATGTTGTCGACAGGTGATTGGAATTTCTTTGCGATTTGTTGGTCGAGTCGTGCCCTTGGTCCCATCGATGGGGCATTTTATGTCCCATAAAGACACATAAAATCTATGGAAATGATATCGTTAGAAAAACAACAAACTGTCCCGTTGTTAGATATTTAAAATTGCAATAAAATGCTTGATGATACATAAGTGACAATTAATTGAATAATAAACAAGAGTAGATACACCTAATTATTTTCTTTGAATTCATTACCTTAAATCATCATGTTTATTATTATTGAATTTTATTAAAAGCTATATAAAATAGATTATTCAAATATCGCATCTTAATTATTAACTAACAGAAAAATACTATCTTGTTTGTAGAAATATCTATATTAAAAAATTAATTAAATGCTGCTTTCACATTCGTATGTTTTTATTTTGCTTTTTTGTGATGCAACTTTTGTTTACTTGTAAAGTTTATTAAATAATTTATTTTATGCTTTTCGCACATGGCCCATAAAAATTTCATTAAAAACTGATTTCCTATGAAAACACAATCAGCAAAAGTCGACACTGTTGAAAAAAAAAAAATTAAACTAAAATTCATAATGACTGAACACAAAGATACCTTGCACTCAAAAACAAGGAAATTGTGTAACCAAAAGTTTTTCCAATTTGTATTTACAATTTTCTGAACTACCTTCCCATCTGCGCTGTGACAAAAGGGTATCGAAAAAGGCAGAAATAAAATCAAACCGTTGAGTTGAATATAATGTTACTGCACTTCAAAGCGGTTAAAAGGCGAAGAGTGCAAACCGCAATTAATTAAATCCGCAGTTAATTTTATTGCCGGCGGAAGTGGCAGCGGCAAAAATAGCACAAATGAAATTATAGCCGATGACGAGCGTGCAAAAAAAAATTTGTCATCCCCACAGGAAAAATACGAGTATTTCCCACCAGCTTCCAGCTTATCACAGCCCACGTTAAATTGTGTGCGAAAGTGACAAAGACATTTACTATATGAAAGCAGTGTGTAATTTAAATTAAGTTTTTGCGAAATCTTTTTAATTGCAAATTTGCTCTTTAATGAACGAAGTTTTCCAAAAAAAAATGAATGTGTTTGATTAAATCATAAATGCAAAGAAAAGCCAACATATATGATTGAAATTATATTAAATTAAATTGAATATTGTTAAGTTTTATTTTACTCTTTTGAGTTGTTTCCTTTTTTTTTTTGAAATGAGAGTGACAATTATCGATTGTCCTGAATGGCGTCCAACGCCTTGATTCGTATCTTTTCATTTCCATTTCCATTTGACCGGCACCTGTAATTAATCTATTATGCGGATTGCGTGAGGCACTCTCTCGTTGCATGCCACTTGAAAACAGCAAACTGCTTGCATGCAAATTATTGCAAGTTGAGCATGTCCCGAAAAAAAAAGTTGTATCCTCCAGCTGCAACTACAACTCATAATCGACCAATATCGCGTGTTGCAAACTTGGCTACAAGTTTTTCGCTGCGACTCGAAACTTTTCGACTGCCTTCTGGACTCCTTGGCATGATTTTTGATATCGTTGCATGTTGCGAGTCTGTGTTTTTGACCTTCATGTTCACGTTCACTCTCCTCCACTCTTGAGAGGCGGCACCGCGCCATCATTAGGAAGCTTGTTGAAGTGGCTACATGAGCTTCGAGCGCCTTTGCGTGCCCTTTGATGTATTGCAATTTTCGATTCAGGTGTGGAAATTCCCTTTTCAAGCTTTCGTGTCTTTCAATCCAGCGCCATTCAGTGCCTTTTCTATATGCAAGTATTAAGTATCATGCACATTTAATTCGGAGTTCAAACGAAATGCGAATCACTCCCACTCAAACTCCTTCTCCGATTCTCCCCTCAGTCACAGAATACTTTGGTCCACCGCACACCTTTCACCAAAGAGCACACAAAAAGCACATTGGTTTAATTTGAATGAATGCTGTTGGGATGAACGAAAAAAATAGTACAGAAAAAAAGAACAAATATACGTATAAATATGTATGTATGTATAAAGTCGTAAGACTGAAAGCGCAAATGGAATAACTAATTAAATTTTCGACTGCAAATGAACAAAGTTGCCTGCGAAAACACCACAAAAGCTGAATTGCGCTCCCTTTCCCGGCCAACTCTGACTGCTCTGGTAGTTAACTATTAACTACCAACTGCGAACTGCGAATTGCCGGCTTAATTAACTTGGCTTATAAAATTTTATGCTAACTCGCAGTGCGCATAGCAAAGCATTATCTATGAGTGCTGTAATAGTTGCCCATAAAGGTTGTCTATGCAAATATGTTGCAATATCTTTGTTGCCACTCAATTGTTGTTGGCTTTCCGCGCAGAGTTCTATCACTTCTTCATACTCATCCTAATCCTTGTACTGTCTGATGTCCAACCTCCCACGCCACGTGCATAAATCAAAAGTGAAATTTTTACACGCGCCAAACTGTCTGTGAAAATTTCATTTACATGTGCCGCGGCATGTTCTCAGCTCTCATTTCCCATTTCCCAGCTCACAAACTTTTCAGCTTCCCCGTTTCCCAATATATATATAGCAAACAAAAAAAAAATGATAGACGGACGACACCAAAGCTGAAGGGTCACAGCAACACGTTTTTAATTGTTTTTTGAGGTTTTTCGGACAATATTCAAAGAGAGTAATTTAAATTCCAGTCTGTAGCCTGTGGCGACTTTTTTAGTAGTCTCGGATATTCATAGCAAGAGGATTGCAAATTCCTGCCCACATGCGTATTGACAACATTTATGAATATGAAATATAAACTTCACATTAAAATATAGTCTGAAGAACGAAAGGTTAGATATAGTTCATATATCAAAATTGCAATAAATATTATGTTTCTTAACTAAATGTATTTTTTTAACTAAAATGTGTTCTAATTTTGAATGACTTTTGTAGATTTTAATAATACGATTTTCCAATATGTTTTAAATGTTTTTTTTTTTTTTTTGAATTTAAAAACGCTTTAATAGATTGTACATTTTTAAATTTCTACAAAATAAAATATACTTTAATGAATAAAAATTTAAATACTTTTAGAGTCAAGATTAAGGAAACTGATATACCCATTCAATAATAATAAATAATACACAAAAAAAGTTTAACATTTTTAGAAACATTTTTACGTATTTTATTTAAAATACGCAGTCATCCTGTTGGCAATTTATCTCCATTGGAGTATAGATCCTCATTTATTCGGAGTCCATCTCCTTGTAGAGATTCACACTAATTGCTGGCCTACAGTGTACTTGTAGTTTATGACTGTGCTGTAGTAGCATCTAATGTGCATATTACAAAACCTATTAACATATTTGCCAACGTGTTTAACAACAAAAACAACAGCAACGACATGAACAGCAACCCGTGATGCTCTGGCCACCAATCAGCCAGAGTCCGACTTTGTTGGTGGTCACGTTTGTGAAGCCAGACAACGAGACAGCCTTGCATAATTGCGCCGCCAAGTGCAGGTCTGCAGTTCTTCTACCTCATCACATAAATAACCCACCCAACACACAAACACACATACACTCATTTTAAAAATTTATATAGTACTGCATGTAGGCATGTGTGTGTGTGCTCGTATGTTGTTTGGCTTTTTGTCTAGCATGGCTATTATGCAAATGGCACTTTGTTTTAACAACGCATTGCGGTTGCCCTGCTGGCCTGATGGCTCCAGCTTTAGCTTTGGCTCTAGCTCTGGCTCTGGCTATAGCTCTGGCTGTGCCTCTGTCTCCGACATTAGTTCGTCATCAACGTTTCCCCTGGTTCTCCTCTCCCCGTTGGCCACATTACGCGCACAATTAATATGCCAAGTGTTATGTGTGCGCATACTAATGACTTTTTCCAGCTACACATCTGTATCAGCATTTGCATTTGCATCTGCATCTGCAACTGACTAATGCCGCACTCATCTGTCAACCGTGGTCATCTATCAATAATTGTTCAACTGCCTCAAAACAAAACTGCGGCGCAGGCGCACAAGTTTTCTCCCACAACTGACGCACAGCCAGTCATCATTAATCCTGCTTGACAATTGTCAGTGAGTAAGCCAGAGAGAGAGAGAAGGGCAAGATGTCTTTCTTGACAGGTTTACTACGAAAGGGGCGTTTTAACTTCTTGAGTGCACTTAAAGTTTTACGAGCACAGATCCGCAGATACTTAAAACCTAGACAGACTCTTCTCCAACTTTAAACTATCTGTGTGCTCAACTGAAACACCCTGTATTTGTGAGTTGACACAGCCAAACCACGTAAACGTTGTAAAGGTAAACAGTTAAGTGGCATCGCTTGTTGGCGCTTCTACCACGGCCAACAAATAGCACGAAAACGCCAGCACAATAAAGCCCAAAAACACACACACATTCAGATAGTCGGCTAATACAAACAAGAAGCAGGCAACACACAAAAAAATCAAGTCAACCCAATAAAATAAATCAAAAGAAAGTAAAATTACGACGCGTCGAGCGATCGAACTGCGAATATACATGCTGTAGACAATGACAGCAACAACAACAAAAAAATCATTTCAATAAAATCAACAGCGAGAAAAAAACTTTCGCTACTTCAGTGGCAAAAGCAAAAAAATAATGTAAAATCAAAAAAATTGGGAAGTACAACATATCGATGCTTCTATACACTCATAAAGTAATATATTAAAAGAGAAGAATAAATTTCATAGCTTGGTTAAATATAAATCAATTCATTTATGCAGACTAAGCGATAAAATATTACTAAAATTAAAAATTTCATAGTAAAATCGTAAAAATTGAGTTGATGGCATACTTATTTTTATTATTCTTATTATATATTACCTTAAAGTTTATAAAATAAAAATAATATAATAAAAAGCTGATTTATTCATAAAACAAGAATAACGCGAATACATAAAACTTTCAATAAAATGTTCAAGTTTTTTTCATTAAGATTTTATGTTATTGCGTAAAACTCTTTAAAAATGCTTAAAAATTTAAGTACATTTTAGATTTTATTTGTTTGGTGTATTTTTTCATAAATAATTCAAGCAACTTGTAATAAAGAAATTAAATTTCACACAAAATGGCTCAAAATTGCAAGACATTTTTATCATTTAACATTTGGTATATTTGAATTCTAAAAAATCGCTTATTTATGAATAACGTAACGTAACCTACATTATTTTATACACTTTGTTATCTGTTTCACAAGTGATCGGCGATACTTGTGACAAGAGTATCGAAAACCGTTGAATTGAACTCATTGGGTGTTGCTTTTGAGGTGAAGCATCATTATCATGGTCAAGCCGGCGTAGCCCACGCATGAGCAGAATACAAATACAATACAGCGAAGACTCTCACACACATTCACATACACTGACACACACTCTCTTACACTCACTTGTTGTAGATTGGCAAAGTGGACGTGCCACAGGCGAGAACAACTTTTTTTTTGCTGCCCAGTCGCTCGATCGGTTGTTGGTTTGCTTGTCATATGAATTTGGGTGAAATGTTTGTCGCTGGCTTTCAAATTCGTGGCTGGCTTTTCAGTTTGCAACGAGCCACACAAGCCGTGTGTGGTGTGGTGTCGCGTAAACGCAGAGAAAGCCAAACAAAACTACAACCAACTCAACACTCATTGGCAATGTCTTGTGGCTGCCAAAAGTTCAACCTGCTGCCGCTGTTGCTGCTGTTTCTGCTACTCGGATCAGCTGCAGCACAGCAGGCCGCCGCCTCCGTGGGCACAACACCCAGCTCTCCGCTGCTGAAACAATCCCAGAACACTTTCGTCCAATGGGTGCTCTCGCTGTTACCACAGCGACCCGGTGCCATAGAAACCGCCACGTTGGCCACACTCAGCAGCTCGGCCACCTCGCCCACTGAGGCGCCATCGTCTTCGTCGTCGTCCAGTGCAGCCACCACGACCAGTACCACATCAGCACCCACCATGGGCACTACTACCACACGTCGAGTCACTACTCCCGCACCACCCACTTTGAATCCACCTCGTAACTGCACCGATTGTGTCTGCGGAGTGGCGAACATACAGAAGCGCATCGTGGGTGGCCAGGAGACGGAGGTGCATCAGTATCCCTGGGTGGCGATGCTGCTCTATGGCGGACGCTTCTATTGTGCCGGCTCGCTGCTTAACGATCAGTTCCTGCTAACGGCGTCACATTGTGTGTATGGCTTCCGCAAGGAGCGCATTTCGGTTCGTCTGCTTGAGCACGATCGCAAGATGTCGCATCTGCAGAAGATCGATCGCAAGGTCGCCGAGGTGATCACGCATCCCAAGTACAATGCACGTAACTATGACAACGATATTGCCATCATCAAGCTGGATGAACCTGTGGAGTTCAATGAGGTGTTGCATCCCGTCTGCATGCCGACGCCAGGACGCAGTTTCAAGGGAGAGACAGCGATCGTCACCGGCTGGGGAGCACTCAAAGTGGGCGGACCCACCTCTGATACCTTACAAGTAAGTAGTGGAAAAGCTTAATGATCAGCTATGGAGAATTCACACTCTTTTCTCCGATTTTCAGGAGGTAATGGTACCAATTCTATCGCAAGACGAATGTCGCAAGAGTCGCTACGGCAACAAGATCACCGACAATATGCTGTGCGGTGGCTACGATGAGGGCGGCAAGGATTCCTGCCAGGGCGACAGCGGTGGTCCACTGCACATTGTGCCGAATGGTACGCGGGAGCATCAGATCGCTGGCGTTGTTTCGTGGGGCGAGGGCTGCGCCAAGGCCGGTTATCCGGGCGTCTATGCGCGAGTGAATCGCTATGGCACCTGGATCAAGAACCTCACCAAGCAGGCTTGTCTGTGCCATCAAGAGACCAAGAAGATCAAGTAGCCGAGCAGCTGCAACTAACTTTAAGGCAATCACTGCCAGAGCTCTACTCTATAAACTCCAAATTGATCAGCACTTTAAAACGATTATGCGAAATTCTAGTTTTTGGTAGCGAAAACTTTTTCGTTTCGTTGCAAATCGTCCGAGAGATTTCAACTCCCGAAATTCTAAAAAAAAATCGCGGAAAATTCAGTTTTTATTTGCTCACACAAAAACTGAAATTTTTCGGCAGATGAAACTTTTTATATTATTTTTTTTCTGATCAAATTGGCAGTTGGCTCTGAAAGTGTATTTAGGCTTCGACTAATCGAAGATAATTGGCTCGATTCGTTTATTTATTGATTAAAAAAAGAAAAACTACTGCCAAGTAGAGTGTTCTATAGTAGTTCTGCATTCCACTCGCTGGTACAGTCAACAACCTTCGGTTGGGTCCGGTCTAGCCAGTTTAAGATTCAGGTTCAGGTTGAGTTCTATTTCAGGCTTCTTGCAACTTGTGGCGCATCCTCGGCAACTCAGTTGCCAATTGCCAGTTGGCCACAAAAGTTCTGTGCAGCGAAAATATGAGATACGAATATATTTGCCTTCTCTCGGTGCTGAGCCTTTGTCTGGCCACGCCCAGTCTACGTGGCGTCTCCGAACCGGGTAAGATTCTGGAGTCGTTGAGCAACCTGCGTCAAAATAGTTTTCTCGACTGGATCGTCTCCATCCTGGGACCCGACTACACCGACACCAATGCCCCGGCGAAGCGCGAGTGTCCCGCTTGTGGCTGTGGTAACATCAACACCAGGCATCGCATTGTTGGCGGCCAGGAGACGGAGTTGCACGAGTATCCCTGGATGGCCATGCTGATGTGGTTTGGTAGCTTCTACTGCGGTGCCTCGCTGGTCAATGATCAATACGCTGTGACTGCCGCACACTGTGTCAATGGCTTCTATCATCGCCTGATCACAGTTCGCTTGTTGGAGCACAATCGCCAAGACTCGAATGTGAAAATTGTGGACAGACGTGTGAGTCGTGTGCTGGTACATCCCAACTACAGCACTCTTAACTTTGACAGCGACATTGCTTTGATTCGCTTCAATGAGCCAGTGCGGCTAGGCATCGACATGCATCCCGTCTGCCTGCCAACCCCAACCGAAACTTACGCTGGCCAAACTGCTGTGGTTACGGGATGGGGAGCTCTTAGCGAAGGCGGACCTGTGTCTGATACGCTCCAAGAGGTGGAGGTGCCTGTGTTGTCACAGCAAGAGTGTCGCGACAGCAACTATGGTAGCTCCAAGATCACCGACAACATGATCTGTGCCGGCTACGTGGAGGAGGGCGGCAAGGACTCTTGCCAGGGCGACAGCGGAGGACCGATGCATGTGATTAGCGGCGAACAAACCTATCAGCTGGCTGGCATTGTCTCCTGGGGCGAAGGCTGTGCCAAGCCGGGCTCTCCCGGTGTCTACACACGCGTCAGCAACTTCAACGAGTGGATCAGGGCCAACACTCGCGACTCGTGTGCCTGCAGCCAACCTGAAGAGCCAGCAGCTCCAGAAGCCATGAGCACTACCACAACGGAGCAGGCAGAGGCGGGCACAGCTGCCTCCTCTGAGACAAGCCCAGCTGGCGAATCAACTGAACCCGATCCGGTCACCGATCTTGTATAAATAAAAAAGAAATCATTTCAAATAAAGGCATTGCTCATTTCATTCGCATAAATTTTGCTTTTTATTCACATATATAAGATTCTTTGCTTTGAAAGCCCAACGCATAACCCAAGTGTAAGAGGTTTGTCATGTGTACGTGGGTTAATTTAAAAATAAGTTCATTCTACATTATACTATCGCATTGAGTTTGGTATTCTGTTGACTTTTCTTTTCTTTTTGCGAATCAACGGAACTAGGTCCGGTTACAGATACAAGATATTAGAGAGAGAAACTATATTCTTCGTTCTTACTGGCGGATCAATCGTGAAATAGTCCAAGACTAAAAGCAAGCTGCATTGTTATTAGTTTTTAAGTAAAAAACAAAACATATAACTGTTTCTGTTCTTCTTCAATTTTACAAATTTAATATAGTCTTTCGTTTGACAACCCATATTATGAAAAATGTTAAAAGGAAAGATCAAATTTTTTTTTATTTATTGCTGTGAAAGTATTTCAGTAATAGCATCATGATGTAAACTTTGAGAGGAATCAATAACATGATCAAATTGGATACCCTTAATCCTAATCTTAATTCTCTGTCTACTCATATTAAGTTCACTTGCTTCAAATATGAAAGCTTGAGCACATTTTTAATGCCGATTGATATCAACAAATCGAGTACTGAGCCTGCCATAATAAACCCTTTATCAATTCCGCACTGATTGAAACCAGTGTTGCTTGGCTTTTAAAGCAATCCGGTTTTACAAATTTCCGATTAGCTTGCGAAGGCGTTGGATGAGTATATTCGTATGTATTTGACCCTCAGGTGACCGTGTTGTTATTGTTCTTTGGCTTGTTAACTGCCTCTCTTGAGTTGCTTCAATTTCCGCCTGTTTCTCTGCTTGTTTCCAATTTTCCCCTGAGGCCATGCTCAATTTTAGTTCCCGAAATTGCCACTAAATCAAAACACGATTCGCACCAGCAACAACTCCTACACACTGTGCGGCTATATCGCATTGGGATCCAGTTGAGCAACGATCCTGGCAGCATTGATAAATAACTATATAATAGAATAACCAGCGCACAAAAGGTGCAAAAGCTTTAAAGGTGGCATTAAGTGAGAAATATACAACATATAAAGAGAGGCAAATATAAGGAGAGGCAGAGTATGAGGAAGAAAAAGTATTGAGAGATGAAGCGAGACAGAAACCCGCACTTAAATTATTGCCATCCTCGAGCCAAGTTTATATTTTGTGGCAAACAATATTTATTTTCATTCGTGTTTGCATCGTTTTTACGATATCTTTTTTTTCTTTTTGTTTTTGTTTGCATCCAAGGCGCAAATTTGCTGCAATTGAGCGCATTTTAGTGTTTTGGCTGCCTGCAGGTTAGAAGTATTTATTGGGGCGTAAAATTGTTTGATTGAATATTAGTGCGGTGCCTTTATAAATTCATTTTCAGCTTTCTCTTTCGTCGGCTTGTTAAAAGCATAAGCTAACTTAAAGGTTGCAATTTCAGATGGAAATTTAAATAGCTGTGTTTGTACTTTTTAGTTGGCTTAAATTAGAGTAAATTAACAGTGGTATAACTTTAAAAGTAAAAACTTTAAATGCTTTAAAATATTGATTAATATTATATTAGAATTTTCAATGAGAGAGAATTGCACATTTTTTACTTAAGCAGAATATATAACTTCTACATAACATTAATCAGAAAATAAATTAATTTCTTTACTGGTAAAAGGAATTGATAAACGGTTGCAGTATTCAACATATTTAATTTGTGTTATACATTTAGTATAGTTAATATCATTTAGACATTTAGACACGAGACTTTTACAATTGATATAAATTTCCAATATCGGGGCAAATGCAATTTATAATTAATATTATAAAGTAAATAACATCCTCTGTAGATAACAACTTACAACATTTGCAGTCTTAAACCACAGACACCTCTTCTAATTTTATTGGAAATCTAAGGTATTATATTATGTTAAAGTCCACTAAGAAAATTCAACTTGCTACTCGATCTCAAAAGTTCAACGCCACCCACAAATAAAAGTGTAAATAGATACAACGTTTGTACATCGCAAACCGCCTTTATTTGCATGCAAAAAAAGAGAGCAGAAGAATTCCAACGATACAAGGAAACATATTTAGGCAATTCCAATCATATGCAAAGCACTGCTCACAGTGTTGATTAGAGTAACAGTGCATACGAGGGCGCCCACAAGCATTTTCTCTATCATGATCAGCACCACATCGAGTATGTTTGCAGCCGGCTAAGAGGATGGATAGATTAAGTTTAATGGATCTCGATAGAAATGGAACAAGAATAAAGTTTGCAAAAGCCACCTCAATAAATGTTATGGTAAGACTTAACGTTCGCTGTGCGATGACAACTCCAAGAGAAACGCAAGTTATGAGGGCCATCAGTGTGACTAAGGCCAAGGCTTCCACCAAGCGAACAGCGACGGGCATTTTAAATACATTAACTTGATACTGATAATTTTCAAAATTTGTACAAAAGCGTCGCAAACGAAATTCGAAATTCATATAAAATGACAGCTCGCTGTAAGTAAAGTTGTTTGATTTTCTTATTTCTCATCTTCCTTTGCCATAACTTGTTAAAATCCATTTTGCGTTTGCATACAAAAAGTAGTAAAATAAGCCCACGCTGTTTGCCAACTGATTGCCGCAGTAAAGCCACAAAACCGCCAACAAATTATAGTTTTCCATCTCTTGTTTTTTGTTGTTTGTTCTTTGTTGTTATTCCATTGCAAGGCTTTAACTCTTTTTTTTTCAATATGCAATTCCAATTATCCTATGCAAATGCAATTTGTCTCGCTGCCGAGCAACTTAGGCTCTCATTCTGAACGTCCCTCTCGATGTGGCCACAAACTAGGCCCGTTTGATGTGTCTGCTGGCATAGATTGTTCTGAATTATGGCACTAAATGGCTAGACATGTTACATAATTCATTTATGTAGTCCGCACCAGGGACATTTTCCCTATACCAGCTGTGTGTGTATGTGTGTGTGTGTGCCACAATCAATTCAACGCGACAGAACAATAGAGTTGGTTGTTTATATTTTTTTTATTTGTGTTTTTGCAAAGAGCTTTAATACATAGCCCAGCTTATTTATTGTATGAACAATTCAATTAGCTGCATATATCCTAGTAGAAAAGGAGAAAAACAAATAATGAATTTAATTGAGTTTTATATTCATTTCACATTCTTTTTTCGTTCAATATATACTTAAAAGCACTCTAGGGCTATTCACTCCGCAGGCAAATACTAGACTGACAGATTGCTTAGCCAAGTTGAGTTTTATTAACCAAGACGTAACACGGCGATTTTCCGGTTTTCTGCTTTTGATTTCTTTTTCGCCAACTTCATAAAAATCCTAAAATAAATATTTGCTCACATAAGTTCAGGCCACGTTGTCAATGCCTTCGTCTTAGTCATCATCATCCTCATCGTCTGGAGACAGACAGCAAAATAAGCGGAAAGTTTTGTCGCAGATCCCCATCGTTTCCCAGCCGCAGGCAGGCAATAGACAGTAAAGGGCACAACAAAATTAAAAGCAGTAGCTTCGACTTCACATAGGCTTCTTTCGCAAAACAGATACACTTTAATTTTTAATTTAACTGATTCCCTTTATTCAATATCTATATATTTTTTATATATTAAAAAAATGTTTCTCCATATTTAGAATTAATTTTTATTTTTTCCTTTTATATGTAAAATAAAAATTCATTTGTAATTTTCTTATACCCATTTTAATTGCTTTGGTTGACAATATGGTATATTATGTACCATGTGGTATATGGATATACGAAATATAGCATTCGGTATATTTGAATATTTATCCGGTATATCAATTCGATATATTGTTTTTTATTAAGTATCTATATATGTATAATAAATAGATTTCCACCCATTTTAATTTGAATTCCCTAATATACAAAAATTGGTTCGAAATATAAAAATTAAAATATATTAAATTGAAAGATGTAATAAATATACCTTTATTGTGAGAGTAATAAATATGCAGACTATGCATATGCTGGTTTTATTTGCAATGTTTAAGCTACTTGTTTGGGCGGCTCTTACAGAAATTTATGTTGTAAAATATTTACCTCTTACTGTTCGAGTATTTTGTATTTATTGTGATAGTAGATGCCAACATCTGCTGCAACAACATTGCAACATTGGAATTGTGTGGCCAATGATGCACTATCCCGGAAATGCCACCTGCTATTTGTATACAATATCTCAATATTGGCATAAATTTGAATGGGAATTCCATGGTTCATCGCAGGTGGTGTTGAGGGGGCCTTTGACATACGCAAGTCACAGATTGATGGCATTTCGGTAAGTTCAAGCGTATTGAAATGTATAAATGCTTCAATAAATAATTTGTGCATATATTGAGAGAATGTGGCAATGTTGTTATTACTATAAATAACAAATAATTTCAATAATCAAGTGGTTTTCGCGTAAATAAAAAAGTGCATTAAAGTTTCTGGCGAACAAAGTTAGCTGAAATTAAATTTTAAATTAATTTGTTCCGAAGTAAAGTAGATGGACGAAATGAAATTCGAAAAATAAAGCTCATTATAATTCCGAACGAGAACCGATCCATTTCAATGCCCTTCCCTTTAGTTTCATTCAGTGCTTGCTTGTCTCTCTCTTGTTTTCATTCTTTTGATTTCATTATTGTTTTTATTGCTTTGTACTTTCGTGTGTCCAAGTGACTGACTTTGCCAAAGCAAAAGGCGCATTTTAATTTCATTATTTTATTTGGAAACCCAGCACGTTCCAGTCCCCTTCCCCCTCTCAGTCCTTGTACCAACCCAATTTTCCATTGAAATTCGCATAAAAAGGGTATTAAAGCAAAGGCTTTCGCTGATTGTGAGCTCTGTTTCATTTTTATTTATTCATTTTTTTAGCAATGCGCAACACGCCTTGCCACATTTGTTCAGCATTCATTTCGTATTATTTATTTTTTTTTTTTTTTGGCATTCTTCTGTGCCTGTTCATATTACGAATTAATAAACAATTTTTTTCTTTCACATTTAAGCTAGCTACAAATTTGCGAGTTATTGCCACATTTTGTATTTCATACATTTTTTTATGATATCTGTTCAGCGTCTTCTCGGTTTGCTCTAATGAATCATGGTTATGTCGGCTATAATTTAGTTTTAATAGCATTTTGGTGACATTTATGCTGTCAGCGGCATGCAATTTTATTAATGTTCAAATGAGCGCCCATATATGATATCATTATAAAGAGATATCACAGCTTTTAATGGCCTTACAGTGGGCTTTATACAAAATGAACTTATGGCCTGCCTTCGTTCCTTCTCGCTCGCTCTCTCTCTCTCTCTCTCTCTCTCTCTCTCTCTCTCTCTCTCTCTCTCTCTCTATCTATCTCTTCATTCTGGCGTGTGGCCGGCAATTGAGAATTATGTACTTGCTGCTTAAAGCTGCTGTTGGAAAATTTGTCGACAACTTTCAATGTCTTCAACGCAAATTAATCTAATTATTGCATATATTTTGTAGTCCAATTTATGACTATGATGTGATCTTATTCATGAGGTCATGTGAATTTTTTTTATAGTTGTGCTTTATTGTCAGTAATATTTTATAATTATATTTTAGTCTTCATTTAATTAGCTTCTATGCTTTTTAGTTCTTTATGCAGAGGGAAGTGTTTATGAATAAAATTGCCAACAAATTATTAACTCAGCATTCAATATAATAACATTTGCTACTCGATTTAAGTTTCGTTAAGATTAAATGTAAATATATATTATTAATAAGAAACATTTTGAAAATATAGTACTTGATGCTGTTGGAAAATTTGTCAACAACTTTCAATATCTAATTATTGCTATATATTGTACTTCAAGTTATGACAGTTATGATGTGATCTTATTCTTCAGGTCAGAAATTTAATGTGTTCCTCATGCGAATTTTTTTTAAAGTTGCGCTTTACTGGCAATAATATTATGTAATTATATTTTGGTCTTTACTTAATTAGTTGCTTTTTGTACTTTATGTAGTGTGGAGTTTTTTTGAATTAAATTGTAAACATATTATTTTCTCACTATTCAGTATTATAATATTTGCTGCATCATTTAATTTAAACTGTGGTTGAGACTAAATTTAAATTTTTAATATCTTTAAAATAATGAAAAATTTCTTGCTTAACCTTCAACGCAATATAATATAATTATTCCATATGATACTCGTACTCTAAATCTAAAATTTATTTTTTTTTTCCTAGTACTTTATGAAGTGCGAAGTGTTTATGAATTGAATAGCCAACAATAAAGAAAAATTTGCTAGTTGACTTAAATTAAACTGTGGTTAAAAAATATATGTTTTAAAACAATAAACAAAAATCTTATCACAGCAATTTTCATCATGTATATATTTCTCATTTTGAGTCTAAAATTAGTTATTTTAGCATATTTAAGTAAAATCCATTAGCAAGAAACTACAGTTCTTCCTCCCATAGTTTTCTCCTTTGGCACAGCATTAGTGTCATTAATATGTAATTGTCCTCAAAATATACTAAAAAGCAACTGTCGCCTGAGGGAATTTCGTTACTTTCAGTTTCCTTTCGTTATTTGAGACTGCAGTTGCGGCACGTTAATGAGCCACAGGGCGACTGCGGATGTAACAGCAACGGCAACAGCAAGTAACAAGAGCAAGAGGAACGCCAACCTAATCATCTGCCGGCTCACTTAAGTAATAAAGCAATTTATCGTTTTTCAATATCCTTTAAGCAGTTTTTGCCTTTTTAGCTGCTATTATTGCACTTCCAACGCGAAGGCCCTCGAGCCGAGGGAATGAATAACGAACCCACACAAATTATTTTCGCGCTGGTTTCATCTCATTTTTTACAGCTCCTTCGTCTTGAATAAAAGCAGGACTAACACTAAGACTAAGGCTCTGCTTTGTGGTTGTGGTTGCGGTTATGGTTGCTGCTCTTTTAACTTGTCGCTTCGCTTAGCCGGCGGCACACGTTGCCATTTTTATGTGTTAAGCTTCAGCTTGGGACAGACATAGGGACACAGGCATAGGGATTGTGAGACTCGGATTGGTAGATTTTGGATTGGGATTGAGACTGGGTCATATCCTGGGCCGCCTGCACGTTTTTGTGCCGTTGCCGATGGCGTTGCCAGACCAGTTAGATTTTAGTGTCTTGCCTTGGCACCGACCAAGGGCCAGTAATGATTTTATTACACGATTTTATATCGAATTTTATTACCTTTGTGCATGACGTTGCTGTTGCTTCTGCTCTAGATGCTGCAAGGATTGTGTGCGTTGTCGTTGTCCTTACGCCTTTGGCAGCTGCCATTGGAATTTACGCACTCATAAAATTGGTTCGCTTTGAATTGTGTGGGAATTTCGGAGCAAAGTTCCTTGTGCAATGACCCCAACCTCCTTGGCCATCATAATTCAATATCATAAAACGTTTATCCAATTAATTTTGACCAGTTATATTTATGGCCAGTTCGTGTGAGGATGCGAATAGTAGTAGATCGTTTTCCTCCTATTACAATTCGATGATGTAAGCCATACAACAGAGCAAATATTAATTTCTCTGTTCATTTATCTGCCATTTCACTTAGGTATAAACTATCAATGTAGTTGATTAATTCGCATATCATCAGCTCATCAGATTACTTTACATTCAGCTTCGTTCAGCAGTCCGATAAGTCTCATTGATCTTGAAAATGTATCCAACTTCTGTGTGTTTTTTGTGTGAGGGGTACGCTTCAATGCACTTGAATGTTGCCGTTCAACTTGTTGCTATTTTTATACCCATTAAATAAATGTTAAAATGCAGTTAGCTTAAATATACATCATTTATCATGTTTATATGAGTTCAACATTTATAAAACAATCGTAGAATTAACGCGAAAATAGATTAAGGAAATCATGTTCCACGCTGTTGAGCAGGCGAAAAGGTCAAAGCAGCAGCACATGTTTTGCCTGCTACTCAGTAGAGGGTATCTTCAAGTCGAGTTTACACCTGTTGTCTCTATTTCTCTCTCTCTCTCTCTTTCTTGTTCTGACCTACTAACTGCTCTCCGCCGCTGACCTAATCGGGTTAGATTTCCAATTTCGATTATGCTGGCACTCTTGCTAATGAGCACACCCCAACACAAACTCACACACACACACACTGACACATACACCCACCCACACATGCAAATCCAAACGTCATTACCGCGTATTTCTGTTTTCCGTTTGTTGTATGGTTTGTTATCGTTGTTGCTGTTGTTGTTGCTGTCGTTGTTCGTCGTATTTGTTTCAGTGTCAAGTTCAGCACTCAATGTTGCATGTTTCGTTTGCTTTTTGCGGCGTTTCAAATGGCTGCATGCCAAATATATAATGGGTTTCCCTTGATGACTTTGCAAGCTATGCAGATGGAGATAATCTACAGCAACAACAACAACAAAAACAACTATAACACTTATGGAAACAACTCATAGACATGAGTATTGTGTGCAGTGAATGAATTATGGCTTAGTTTTCCATATTTCAGTTTGTTAGTTTTCAGATTTTGTAATGACGTTCCAAGGGGAACTTTATGCATCAGGGGCAAGCGGCAACGCAGCAAAGCCTCATTAAATGTTCGTCAGATGTGTGAGAAATAGTTTATAATTGTTATTATTACTATTATTATTATGCCATATAATAAACAAGTTGCTGTTTCTATTTTCTTTGATATTGTTTATAGAGCAGCATTTGTTTGCAGACACTGAGAGAAATGATATGGCTACATGGTGTAACTCTTTCTTAAATTTTTTGAAATATATGTTTATTCATATGAGTAAAATAATATATATATATATATATATTTATATGTATAATATTTTTAATATATATGATTTTTTTTAAATAGGAAAAAATTATAATATTTATATAATATAATATATTTATATATTATATTTAAATACAAATTATTATATTGATTAATTACAATATACTTTTATTTTGTGACAAAACAAATTATATATTAATTTGATATTCATTTAGTTGGAAATACTTTCATCAGATGTATTCAGTGCTGAAAAAACACTTGAAACTTTTCGAATTTCGATTGCAGTGCAACATCATACTTGGATTTTGGCAGCCGCAATCAGCCAAGTTGACTGATTGAGAGACACATCCGCCTCTGAGTGTTCCAGTTCAACAAATTGGCTCAAACACACAACTGCTGCTGATTCTCAGAAACTCATCAGAATCTTGGCTGCAAATGTCATTAAGATGCATCCATTGCCCGACCGCCCGTCCGCCTTCCACATTGCCAGAGTTGGGCACAGCTGTGTGTGGCTGGCTGTCAATGCATTAACATGACCAAATCTGTCTCGAGAATCAAGCGATTCATATGGACGCTCACTCTCAACCTCCGCCCTTGTCGACTGACATTCTGACGTCAGCTGAACAGACCGAGCAACAAGCTCAGAGAGCGAAGCTTCTGAACCGCAACAGAAACATCGCACAAATCGCAGCTCGCATAATGTGTATGAGGCAGATAGATAGATCCAAGTAGACGCCACAGTAGAGCGCTGAACGCTGAGCTTACCTGAAGTTCATAGTTAAATGATTTCATTTGCTATTTAATTTACTTTTTGTTTGCTAGGTATTCGGTTCAGTTTCAGTTTTCAGATTCCAATTCAGTTCTCGAACGGACGTCGAGGCGGACAAATGCGAACAGCACACGCGATCTAAGCCAAGCCCCAATACACAATACAATTATAGCCAACAATTAAGATGTTTTTGCAACGCGTTCTATGCATAATGCTGCTCGCACTGCACTCGGCGGCAGCTGTGCCACATCAAACGTTGCAGGATGCTCGCGAGGAGCGACAGCAGCTGATACAACGCTATATCAAGACGCTCAACAAGGAGGAGGGCGCAATTCGTCTCGTTGGCGGTGATGCAGAGTACGAAGGTGGGCCACAGAGACTCAGTTAAGTCTGGGCAATCCTTAATGCAGTTTTCTTCCTTACGAGGCAGGCAACATCGAAGTGCTGCACAACAACAAATGGGGCGCAGTCTGCGATGATGAATGGGACGCCACGGAGGGCGAAATTGTTTGCCGTCAATTGGGCTTCCTTGGACTGCGTCGCTACACGCACAGCGGCTACTTTGGGCCCGCTCGGCGGCGTTACTGGATGGACAATCTATTCTGCGAGGGCCACGAACAGGAGCTGACCCAGTGCCACTTTGAGGGCTGGGGCATCAACGACTGCGAGCCCAGCGAGGCAGCTGGCGTCATGTGTTATGCCCCACGCAACGCTGTCCGAGCTGCGCCTCTTGCTTTGCCCGACGATCGCCCGTTGTTGAAGTATCCTATTCACCCCCGATCACGACTTTATGTGCGTCTTCGCGGCGGTCGCTCGCCCAATGAGGGACGCGTCGAGGTCCGCATCGATGGCCAGCGTTGGGGCAGCATTTGTGCCGATGGCTGGGGCATGTTAGAGGCGAATGTTGTCTGCCGGCAACTCAGCTTAGGCTATGCCAGCGAAGCCTTTCAGACGGACTACTTTGGTGGCGCGAATATCTCACGACCCACGCTCAGTGGCAGCGAGTGCTATGGCAATGAGACGGAACTGGCCGATTGCTTGCATCACGATCATCTGCAGGGCATCGTCAGCTGTCATGGCAATCGACAGCATGTGGCTGCTGTGATCTGTGATTACCTCTCACCCGATTTGGTTGTGGACTACTATGAGATTGAGCAAACGGCACATCTCGAGGATCGACCCATGGTGCTGATGCAGTGCGCCATGGAGGAGAATTGTGTGTCCAATGAGGCGTATCAAATACAACGCGATGATCCCCATTGGCGCTATCAGACAAGACGTCTTCTGAAATTTACGGCAGCTGCGATCAATGCGGGCAACACGGACTTTCGGCCTTTTAAGGCGAAGAGTCAGTGGGAGTGGCACATGTGTCACATGTAAGCAGGGAAACTGAACTGTGAATATTGTAATAGTGAACAAATTTATATTCTATGCAGGCACTATCATAGCATGGAAGTCTTTGCCACCTTCGACATATATGATTTACAGGGTCAGAAGGTTGCACAGGGACACAAAGCATCGTTCTGTCTGGAGGACAGCAGTTGCTTGCCGGGCGTGCCCAGGAAATACAATTGTGCCAACTTCGGAGATCAAGGTGAGAGCAAAGCGTAAATAACTAAATTAACATATTAAATTATTATGTATTTGGTCATATTAAGAAATTATTAAATAACATAATATAAATGTAAATTAATTTTACTATAAATTCAATTCAACAGCTCATATTAAAGAATTGAATGCTTATTTATTATAATTTAAAGAGTTCTAGCTTCAATAAATTACTTAAATTGAAAATATAAATTTATGAAATTTCTCCCACTCCCACTTTGACATTGCCATCAGCTCATGTTAAATTATTGAAGATTTATTTATTATAATATAAATACCACTGACTTCTGTAAATTAATTGCATTGCAAAGATAAATTAATAAAATTTCTCCTACTCCCCCATAGGCATCTCCGTCAACTGCTCGGATGTTTATCTCTACAATCTGGACTGCCAGTGGGTGGACATCACTGAGTTGCCACGCGGCTCCTATGTACTCAAGATTGCCATTAATCCGGAGTTCAAGGTGGCCGAGATGACTTACGACAATAATGCTGCCATTTGCGATCTTTTCTATGCGGAAAATTATGCCCGCGTTGACAACTGTCGTCTAACGAGACCTTAAAGCAAAGTTTGAGGCAAACTTTGAACCGTCGAATCAGTGCCAAATATTATGAAAACACCAAAGCGTTAAGCGTTAAGATGTTTGTATTTTTCTATAGTACTACATATTACTCAAGTTTTTTTTGTACCCAAATAAAACTGCACAATCCAAATACATCGACTAAAACGATGAACTTGAAAGTCACTCAAGTGTAAACCTGTCAGAGACATCAACGGCATTGTTGTCGCCAGCGAAGCATTCATCAAGTGTCAATACTTGTAGTATGTAGCTGGGGCTTCTCTGCAGATATCATTGTATCTCGTTGCTGCTCAAAGGTGGGTGTTGAACTGGAACTGAATGGGGACAACAAAGCTATAGAGAACAAATGTCTGGATGTGAAATAATCACTGCAAATGCCTTGCACTTAAAACATTCTTAAAGAGCACAGTAGAGGTCTTTAAATAAGGAAGCCTGACTACTTTGGGTAAGATATATGAGAATTGATGCTAAGTAAAAACCTTTTTGAAGAAAAGCTCTAAATTCGATTTTAATTAGATGACTAGTTAGCAGACAATTAATAAATTATAACATAATTATACCTATATAAACAATAAAAAAGTATTGTCGCAAAATTTTGATTTAAATATAAAATATTAAAATAGCAGAAACTTTTTTTAATATGATTTAATAACATATATTAAACAAGCAAAAGTGGTTTATTATTTACTGTTAATAAGTTGTTAGCCCATAGTTGCCTCTAAACTTTTCAATTCTGCTTTATATCAGTTTTTACATTCATGAAAAATTTGCACCAATCAGTAATTGAGAGCTGCCTTTGAATCCTTGGTTTAGTTATATTAAATTTAGTAACTATGGCTCGAAATCACGAAAATGTTTTAAACACCTCGCCTATTCAACAATCTTTATTTTTGGTGAGTTAAAAGATATGTAATATAATGAACTTAAACCCTATTATTCATTTAAACGTGTAATTCATAAAGTACTGATGTAACATAATTGATGCTCTTTATAAAAGGTTGAAATATATACATACACATGTCTTCCGAAAAAGTGCATTGAATCCAATGCATTAACCTAGAAGTCATTTTTAAAGTACATGATTTTATACTTCAGTTCTTTTGATAGTCGTTTAACCTTCCGAAAAGTCTTTGATACAATGAATATCAAACTTTTCCATATTATTGAGCATTTTAAAAACTGATGTAAAATACTAAATAACTTTCAATATTTATTTACTCTACTCCACGGCTATTGTTCCTAAATTCGGTAAGATGAAATTACTCTCCCTTAACTCCCGCACAACAGCAACTAAAATTGCTTCCATCTTCTGGCACTCGTCGTGATAAGAAACAAAGGAAACTACTCACTTAATCAGCTGAGCACAGAAGGCATCAATTTCGCCAACAACTGCAGCTTAGAGCCGTGCAATTAATGGTTCAATGAAGATTCGGACGCATAGTTTATTCCTATGCGGAAATCAGCAGCATTTTTTATACAGATAGGAGAGAAAGGCAGAGCGTCGACTTGATGGATGCACGTGGCAAAAAAATGAAGCAATCAAATGCTCGTAATGTCATCAACACCATCCATACGTGGACACACACACACACACACTCCCAGGAGTGGTGGAAAGGACGGCGGATACAGGATACTGGAGAACTGTGACAGGATTGAGGGCAACGATGATGAGTCACTTTGGTCACGAAGCTATTTTTACGCTTGATTACACGATAAATGAAAATCAAATGTTTGATTGCTTAATGCCTGGCCAGTGCGAGCAGGACAGCAGCAGTCGGGCGTGAGAGAGACAGAAAGCTCTATCGAGGTGGAACCTCTTGAAAAGTGCTGCAATTTTGCCAAAGTGGAGGGTGGTTTGTGGTGCTCTTTGGGTGCTTCGCTGAACATTTCAATTATTTATATGCTTGTTTGTCTCCTCAGCTCAGCTCATGTGGGGCACGTGCGTGGGTGGGTTGCAGGGTGATAACACTTGACTGCGCACAGTTATCATTTTTTTTTGTAGCACGCAGACACGCAGCAAGCTGCAAATTGCAAAAGCTCAGAATCAGACTTTGACTGATTTGTTGATAGTTGAGTGCGCTCAGAGGACAGAGAATACTACTCGGAGAATCTGGAAAGAACATTGTCAATCTAACACCTCTGACTAATTTATTAATCGGTTGAGCATACACATTGAAATGCCGCAATTTCAAGTTCTCTCTGCTAAACCGCTTATGTTAATTAAACTTTTGCCAAATGCTTTTCCTTTCTTCCCGGGCATTTTCCATCAATCCTTCGACTTGTTTGTTTATGTTTTGTTTAGGGCTCTTTCTCTCGCCAAAGTGTTAAGTACAAAACCCATTTAAATTTGCGTCTTGGCATTCAGTTTTGTGGGGTTGAGTATTGATGAGCTAGGTCAGCACAGTTTGACAGCACTTTGAATAAGATAAATGCGCAAAATAGAGAAAGTAATTTACCCCAGCTACAACCGAACAGAAAGAGAAACTTAATCAGGTTTGAGGAAAATCTATAAAATGTAAATGTCTGAACAATTGTTTAAGAAGATTTCATTAAGTCTATCCAAGTTCTAGAATAGTAAAGAAATGTTTACAAAACGTTTTCGGCAACTTGGCAAATGGGAACCTAAACAATGCTGCCCCAAGGCAAAAACGGAAGGCACAAAATTGTTATTTCAATTGTCAGCATTGAAACTGTTTTCCCTTCTAGGTTCCCTCTAGGCATTCTCTATGCAGTTAATTTTGTGCTTTGCCTGCAATAAATTTTAAATGCACATTTCCAATGAAGAAGCAACTACTTCAACAGCAACTGCAACTGCAACGACGCGTCGACGACATCGAAATGAAACGAAACGGAAAACAATTTTGTGCAATTTCACTAAAACGACACAAGAACACACATTGACACACATATGGACATGGAGAATGGGATTGGGATTGACACAGGGAATGTGAATGGGAATGGGATTGGCAATGGGAATGAGATTGAGAATGGGAATCCGAATGCGAATGCGAATGAGCTGGAAGCCTTGCAAATGCAATCGAAGTGTCCTTGCAGTGACGACAAATGAAATTGTTGACCAAAGTGCAGCGTTTAAGAAAAATATATACACACACAGACAGGATAGTAACTCACACACACACATAAGAATTTCACTGGGAAAATTCTTGCAAGACAACTGAAAGTTTTCCATATGGCCAATGGATTTGTCGCTGCACTTCAATGGAGCTGCCATTGTCCAGATTTCTATTATTGTTCCTTACATTAAATAAACGAAGTGAGGAAGTTTAGCTGCAAAATATAAAATCGTGAAAATATAACAAGTAAATATTTATCAGACATTCAAATGTTAAATTTAAATTATTATTGATTTCTTTTTGTATAATTTACAAAATTTGCAGAGTATCTCCAAGTCGGTTACAAAACTTCATTTGCCATTTTTATGACAGTTTTAAAGGCGTTTTTATGTGCTTAAATTTGGTTTAAGTTTTATTTGTCGACTCTTAAGAGATTGCCTGGCAGCTTTTGTTATGGCAACAAATGCAAATTGCAATTGTTATGCAAGTTGCATGTGGCACGTTGCACGTTGCACGCTACACGTTGCGCCCGATGCAGACAATATTTTATAGCAGTAGTAATTGTAATGGTCGTATTGCTAGTCGTATACTTGTAATAGTTGCTGATGTAGTGCAGATTACATTGTTGTCGCCCAGAGGATAGCCGAGCAACGAGACAGCAATGAACTCGAAATACGCATATTATTTATGTGTTTAAAGCAGCTTGAAGTGTAGACATTTTGAAAGTTTTTTAAAATATTTGAGTAATGACAAGAAGGGATATAAACAAATAAGCAATTATAACAAGTAAGAAAGCTACATCTTAACTGTGAGATATGCGGCACCCATTTTCAATAAAAGAAAAAGGATGAAGTAAAATTCTTAAAATATAACAAATTAATATGCTAAAAAATATATTATGCCAAGAGTTGTATTTGCTATATTGATTTTTATTACCATTAAAAATTATATTGTTATATTTGGAGTATTGATATCCCATTACATTCAAAATATAACATAGTGTAGAAAATACAGCATATTGTCAACGGACTCAATTGTTTTTCCAATGCAAAATTATTTTGCTGAAAAACCTATTAACCAACACGAAGAAGAACAGTCATGAAAAGCTTTTTAGTAAAGCAAAACGAACTTATGAAACTAGCTAAGATAAAATCAGCCACTAGTTAAGCCACGAAGATGCTGTTGTTCATAATAGTTACTGTTGCGAAATTTGTCGGATATTATGAAATTGAGACGAAATATCAAAAATCTACAATTAACTCATGCTGCGTGACGTTATACTTAAGCATATTCAAAAAGTTTGCTATCGGTTCTTCTGTATGTTAGTTATGTTCATCCGAACGGACTGTCAGGCATGCCTGAGTTGATATGATTTAGCTATTGATGCTGACTCAAAATATATGTTCTATACTTTAAGGGCTCAGAGATGTCTAATTTTGTCTATGTTATAACGCATATTTCGAAAGTGACAAACTTAATTTAAAAAAAGTATTCTTTTAATAAGATGTATGTACACAATTTATTTTTAAAAATTAATCATATATTTTTTGTAAAACAGTTCATTTATATTTAATTTAATTGTTGATAATTATCAGTCATGTAGATGCTATAAAAATAAGATACATATATCTACTATATAAAGCCAGCAGTAAAAATTGTAGTTGTAAAATAATAAGTTCGGTAATTAAAATAACAATTCAACTCTGTTTGCTTTAATCTAAAAATGCTTGCAATGGGTATTATGATATCCCAGCAGCTTGGTGTCTATACCCAAAATGTTCATTTGATAAGCTTCTCATGGACATTTGGGTTTTGTGTGTGTTCGTTTGTGTGTGTGTGTTTAGTTATTCGTGTTGTCACTCGCATTCAAAGCATTTGCATTTTAAACGAAGCTAATTGCGAATAAACTCATTAGATGCCAGCGACACAGGCTCCAATTGGCAAACGTTCCCCATCCACATTTCCCCCTTCCCCTCGTGACTACACATGACACCGGAACCCCGAGCGAAGCCCGCACAAATTGGGCAACATTTGGTGGCATCTTTTGCCAAATTGAAAGAGGCAGACAATCAAGGCCCCCAGCGAGTGCCCCTCTCTCCCTCTCTCTCTCTCTCTCTCTCTCTCTCTCTCTCTCTCTCTCTCTCTCTCTCTCTTCTCTCTTTCTCTTTAACTCTTTGTCTCTCAATGGCGCACATTTGGCTTGTTATCATTTTCATGGTTGATGCGACATACGAAATACTGAAAAGAGTTGGCGCGAAAGAGAGAGAAAGACAGAGCAGGACGTCCACAAATTGTTGGCTCATTTGGGTGGCATCCTTTGTTGTTGTTGTTGCTGTTGTTTGTCGGGCATTCAGCCAAACATTTGTTTTAATTATTATGAATGCAAAATTGCATAATTAGAAATGTTAAAATCATTTTAATTTTTAATTACAATTAATTTCACACAGAGCTCGGCAAAGATTTGCTGTGTATGTTTGCCTGCCAAAGTGGGTTAATTGTTTGCCCATATACACGAATGTATGGCCACTAATGGGTTAATTACCGCATTAAGCTGCTTACACCACACGAGTTAGATGGATGATTGTTCTTGAGAGTCAAATAAGCAGCAATCATTACTCTATCATATCATTTACAAGCATTTCTGCGACACTTTTCACCATGTCAGCACTTCAGCATGCATCGCAATTTGTTTTGTTCTCCAACTCCAACTCCGACTCTGGCTCTCACTCCGCCCCGGGCAACGAAAAACTCGCAGAGCTACGCACATTTCCTGCCCGCTGCTGATTGCACAACAACTCGCCCCTGGCTGCCACTTCATCTCTCTCTCCCTCTCTCCCCACCGTCAACCACTTGACACACTTAAGCGCACTTATCAAAGCGCGCAAAAAAGTCAAACGCATTGAAACGCGACGCAGTCAGAGACAGAAGAGATGACTCCCAACACAACATTCGCGACAACAACACCATTGGGAACCATATATCAAAAATCAACAACTGCAAAGCGAGAAATGTAGCAACAAAAAAACAGAAAAAGTCAACACCCCGCACATGTGACAAAAGATAAACACAAGAAGAAAAATTCTAAAATCGTAGGGCTGCAAAAAAATAAAAGGAAAAAATGAAAAGAGAGAAACATGCGAGCAAAAAACTTTCATGGTGGCAACATGCAACATTAAACGTGGCAGAGGCGCCACGATAAGCATGCAAATGAAATGCCACAAGCAAAACGCTGCCAACGGCGACCGAAACAAATTCAGCTTCGCATATCGCTTGACAGAGATTTCCGGATATACATACATATATAGCGAGTATGACTGAACAATCTTAATTGAGGGTCAGAAAAGCCAACGCCAAGCGCAAATGCCAGAAAAATGTTTCCACTGACAAACTGAAGGCAACAACAGATACAGATAAACATGTTGGCCTTCAAAAAAAGAATTAAAAAAGAGAAACACTTTTGGGCTAACAAATGCTTCACATACGTGTATGTCAGGAAATTAAGCTTAGCTGACAAACAACATTTGATAATGTTGTGCGAATATCGAATAGGTTTTCGTTTGCACCTTTTTGCTGATATTTAATCTTTGAAGCCGCATAACAAATTAGACAGCCAGTAAACTAGATTCAGGCCGCGCTCCCTAAGGCACAATTTTTGGCATTGCGAGAAAAATATTTAGAATTAAGGGTAAAGCAAACCGTTTGAAACTGACAAACTTTCTACGCATCAGATTGTCTATCAGCGAGCGAGCGAGAAAGCATTGTAGCGTTCTAAAACCCAACTCGGCAACTTTGGAGCTGAGAAAAAAAGTTTGTCAGCACGCATACGCCGTGTTGCCAACGCCGCACTTTGCTGCATACTTTTTGGCGCTTGGTGGTTAGCAAAGGGAAATGCGGAATGGGAATGGGAATGGGAAAGCTGCGGGTATTGTGGGCTGCTTGTTATATTTCGCTCTCGGCACTCGCCTTATGAATTATTTGAATTTTATGCGACAAATCACCTGCAAAATATAAATTCGTAGCAAAAACGCGACATCTGCTTCGCCTCAAACTCAACGGGGACTCAGCAAAGCAATCGCAAAGAATGAGAAGAGAGGGAAGAGTGGGGAATACGTGAGCACGTACTGAGCGTAGCACCACGTTACACCGTTAATCGTTCGTTAATCTGTCGTAAAATTTTGCGTTAGAAATCCCGCCGTCAAGTTAAGTGGATGTCTGACAATTGCCGTCTTGAAGTTTTCACTAGAAAGTTTTTAATCGAAAAAAGATGTGACCCCCCATCAAGTCAGGTATTATTCTTTCCTCCACTCCTTGTAATTAAGGACGAAGCGTGCTGTGCCTTGAGGTGCTGCTTGTTGAGCATCGAATTTACGTTACAAGTTTGTAAAATAAGCAAAAACCAAAATCCGCTTCAGGTTACAATACGAAATGAGCAGCGCAGTAAATTTCTAATTATTGCAGAGATTCAACCATAACAATAGCCAAAAGTTATAGAAGAAAGCGATGGAAATTTTGATAGCTCAATAGAAACTTTATCACGTGCTTACACTTAAAAGTTAACTTTCCATTTCATTTTCAATACTCGTTTCTTTAAATATTTGAATCGCTTATTTCCCCCATGTATAAATAATATATTCTTTCTTTGTGAAGTCTGCGATGTGATGCAAATATGCCACAGGTAACATCAGTGTTCGCTTCCCTGGCCAGATGTGACTTCACATCACAACAGCAAGAGCTGCAAAGCCTTTTCAAATTAATTGCAGACAGCAAATGTCGTGTAACTCAAAGATAAACGTTTCTCGAAATGTCTGCTCCCCTTACTCCTTATGCAATACCTTCAAAGTTAACACAAATCTGCATCAGAGAAACTTTTACTAAATGCTGGCAGTCGAGAGAGACACAATCGTACAAGTTCAACATTTATCACACGTACTAAACATTTACCCAACATAGGAAAGCAAAAAAAAAAATAAAGTGAAAAAAGAAAGAACGAAGAAAATGACACGGCATGGAAATTAACAAAGAAACATCAACATCAAGTCAAATTGTTTCTCTAGCAGCCCGCATATGAGGAAGGCTAAAGGGCGATAGACACAGGGATCTACACTGACACAAAGCAAAAGTCTCTCTGCATACTATAAACTCGTTGTTGTCGACTCCAAGACACCCAAAAGGGAATGGAAGTGGAGGCGGCCAGGTTGACATGCTGAGGCACACACACCAACAGAATCCCAAGTAAATGCAACATGAACGAACGCTAGAAATATTTTGGACTCGTTCAGTGTTCGTGCTATTTGATTCTGTGTATGTTGTTGAAAAGTCTTCAAAAGCGTATGTGCGATATGTCTAGGTCTTCCAGTCTATAGCTATGACTTCATTTCGGGCTGTCACATTTGATACGTCTACAAAGTAGACGACGACGACATGAACTCCAGAGGCCAGAAGCAAACACGAGAAACAATTTGGTGTTGATGCTGCAGGAGCTGCGACTAAGACTCGGGGATTTGTCACAGCATGGGGCATGACGTTGACTTTGTTGCATCGTTCCCAGAAGTGCGCGAGCATACTGTACAATACACTAAGATAAATTTAACGAATAGTTTAAAATAATAAGTTGTCAGAAAGATAAATTGTCAAAAATTTGTTCAAATCGAAAAATAATCCTTTTTTTATCGGGAAATGATATTATTTAATTAAATTATTTTACGTAAGTAAAACCGAATTATAATATTTTGTTGGTGTATAAATTACATAACATATTTGTCGAGTGCGTCAAAAAAAATTGTTTTAAAATTTGAACACAGAATGGAAACAAATTTACTAAGCTAAAAATATTAAAATGAGAGAGAATAACAATTGAGAAATAAAGAAATTTATTTGTATTTCCTTTATTTCTCTATTGTAATATGTTATTTATTTGTATATTGTATGCCAATTATTTCAGAAATACAATAAAGTATTTTTATTTAATTTTAAATAAAATGCTGAATATTCAATGTGAATTACATTAAATTTTAAATATAAGCAACACTACAAAAGCATTACATTTACTTACTATTAACTGAATTACTATCAAGAAAGAAACGAAATAAATTTATATACATAAAAATGTAAATACATAATCTTATTTTTATTAAGTTGTAAATACTCTTTAAACTATTCAATCTAGATGAATTTCATTAAATTGTTAACTTATACAACACTATAAAAAACTAGCTATACTTTTTACGGTTCGCTTTAATGAAGTAAACAAATAAACAGCTCGTAGCGTGACTCGTGGCAAATTTTAGCCAGTTTCTTGCCCCTGCTTCGTGGCCATTGTGCTGCCAAAACACAGAAAAGAATTAATGTGCAGCAGAATACAAAACGCAAACATAATTAAACTTGCCACACCCAATTTTTGCAAGACGATTCAACTGTTCGCAACGTTGCCACATCTGAGACTGGGACTGCGACTACGACTACGACAGCGAGTCTGTGCCTCATTTGTATGTTTTATTGTGTCTGTCTGCCGCACAGAAATAAAACCAAATTTGTCACAATGCGAAGCGAACTATCTAGAGAGTAGAGAGTGGAGAAGAGAGGAGAAGCACTGGGAATTTTGACGAGCCACTCATATTTCGCAACTAATGAAACACGCAAGTTGTTGGCCAACGACTTTGTCGCCTGCCGACGACATTTATGGCATGCAACTGAATTTTTATGACTACAAAATTAGTGCAGAATTGTTGTAGGCCACTCAACAGTTTGCCACGCGTCTTCCTTCATCCCTCTGCTTATCGGTCGATCTGGCAAATGTCTGGAGTTCATAAAGACGCACTCATATTGAGTCATAAAAACGGCGCTTGATTGGCGAGCTACGTGGGCGTTTATACTACGTATAGAAACTGCAACTAATTTGATATACAGACGAAAACGACGACGACGACGACGACTGTAGTTTATCTTTGAGCTGTTTTAATGGTCTCTTATGGGATTTTATGCATTTGCCAGCTAATTGCAACCATCTGTGGGTGGCCCCAAAAACACGTTTAAATATGCATCGCTATATAGTATTATATATGTATTATGAGTTGTCCCTTTCCCCGACTGAAATACAACCGCAGGCCACGAGCCCAATTTTCGCGCTTAATTATGAAAAGGCAAACAAACTTTTGTGGCTGGCCAAACAAATGGTGGGGACAACAGTCTGTGTGCAATATCCTGTTCACTTCCGTTTGCTTTTGCCACCGTATGTGTAGCAACAATACCCCAACGATGGCTGTCCTCATGCAAAATAATTTCTAGCCCGCGGCCTTTTATGCGCCGACAGCTGCTTTAAAATGCATTTTCAATTTGTTGTGTGCCCCAAAATACGAGTCGATGATGTAGTATTAAGTGTGTGTATGGGGGCCAGGACACAAGAATGTTACTACAGACAGCAGCGACAGTCCTTTGTAAACTAATTTGCTTGAACGGGGAGCACAGCACAACATATCGAAAACAACGAACGCTTTGAGGCCTTTTTGCATAACAAATACTCATGCACTCACACACAAACACACTGACTGTGAAATGTATGCAAACAATGTGAAAAATGCTCACCCAAAAAATAACGAGAAACAGGAACTTTGGCAGACGCGCAAACACAACACGAAAGGCGGGCACACGAAAAAATGTGAAAGAAAAAATGAAAATGTTAAAAACAATTGCTCATTGTCTGGGCAATTATACACGCATTACTGCCCCGACAGTGCAAATGCCGACAGACAGCAGTCGAAACTCAATACGACCAACCAGGAACTCGAAAAGTGGTTGAAATACAGTTAAGTGAAAAAGCCTGAAAAGGAAGAAACAAATATAATACTCGTAGTAGTAATTGCATAGTATACTTAAAATATCCTATATATCATTAAAGTATTTATAAGATTTTTATTTTTTTATAATAAATAATAAATTTTATTATACCGTCGTTAAAAACTACAAAAACTATTTACTACGGATCTTAGTTGCATTGGCTGGCATTCGGTATATTTTTCACTCTATGGTATATTTTAATATAGCACTATATCAATATATCAAAATGTAGTCAATGTAATATTTTTAGTATTTTTGTTGTATATTAATTTGATATATATTTAAATATTATAAGAAATATTATAGTTTTCTTATATTTCAAATTGTATAATTTTTGTACAAGTTAATACTTAAAATAAAGACTTACTTTTAGACAAAGCAATTAATACATATAACAAACAATTGTGCATATACAATTATATTCCAATGTTAAAATACCGATATGATCAATTTAAATGTATAATTTTTAAAATAATATTGTCTTCATGAAAAACCATTAATAATTTGTTTATATCACATATAAACATTTATAAATATAAAATGATTTGCAATGTTAATGTATAAAATTAAAAATAATGTTATCATCATGTGATGACCAATATTTATTTAACGAACAATGCTATCCTCATATTATGGCCATCCTTTAATTTGTATTTATCATTTTCTTTTATAAGAATTCATTCATAAAAATAGAATTCTTTTGCAATACAAATTTATAACATGTTATGACCAATGTTAATGTGTAATATTAAGAATAATGTTATCATTATGTTACGACCATCCTTTCATTTCAAAAAACAAAAGCTTACCACTTACCCTAATCAAAAGAAATATGTTTAAATAGACTAATAAAATACACGATTCCAAATCGAGAACAATCTCATTTCCTTTTATAAGAATTCAACCAAAAAATATGACCTAATAAATAAACACAAAAAATCCTTTTCAAATAATTATATCAGCCCTTTATTGCGTTGTGCTCGTATTCAGCTGAGAGCAGCGCCAAAAACAAAAGCCAAACTCAAAGAAAATATCAAATTTGATTTCTATGTCAAATGATGACCTCCTCTCACAATTGTTGGACTGCTTTTGAGAAACTGGCACTGACTACTCTTTTCATGACTGCCCTAAATTTTTACTGCTCATTAAAATGTGGCAGTCAATTTGACAAAACCCCCATAATAAACTCCCCAGCGAAAGAATTTGACAATAACATAAAGTAAGTATACCAACAAAAAATGTGGAATGAAATGTATGAAATGTATTATGGGTGCTCAACTCATTTATAATTATAATGGATTTTTTACGAATCTTTTCGAATAGACTTTTTGCACTGCACTCTCGCGCACAAAGAACCCCTCTCAATATTTTTTATTTTTTTGTTCTAATAACAGAAAGGAACCAACATCATAAAAGACAAATGAGCCGCAACCAAAAGCGGTCGAAACAACACAAAAAAAAGTCAACAAAAAAGCAGTGAAGAAAAAGGAGAAGGGGAAAAATTGTAACCGAATTCGTCTCATTGTCTACATGACTTTGGTCAACTGACTGATTGCGCTGTGGGAGAGGCGGTTGAGGGGATTGCGAATATAGAGTGAAATCAGTTTGTATTGTATTCCTTTTGAAGGCATCTAATATTTTATGTATTTTGTGCAATGATAAAAAACAAGAGAAGCTAGTGAGAGGAGAGACGTCGTTGACTTCCAAGGAAATGGCTACTTTTCTAAGCTTTTAATAATATCCTTTTTATGTCCACTAAATGAAGGATATAAAGTCAACACTTTGTACAATAAGGCGCCAGAGGATGGAAGCTTTGCACATTTTCAACGCCTTTCTTTCTCAGTTTCTCAGTTTTTCGTTTTTTTTCTTTTTCTTGCTTTTCTTGCCCTGCCGCTGGCATAAAAACTTGGACATCGTCCTGGGATCCTGCCTCTTAGTTGCCATTCTCTATGACCAACTTTCCTGCCGCTATCTGCCGCTTGGTTTGCATAGGTTTGCTTCAAGGCACTTCCGGTTAATGTGGTCAGCAGCCGCAGCAGCCGAGGCAGCAAAAGCAACAAATAATAAAGGAAAAACCAAAGTCTAGTAGACATTTATATGGGCAAATCTTTGTGTGATTTCCGCTTCAATGGCAAAGCATTTCGGGCATCCTCCGTTGGCGCCAAGAACTGAGCATTAAGTGTCGCCAGCGAAGCCATCAATCTTTTCCTGCCTCACTTGCCAGAATTTTATGAAGGTTTCCCCTTTAAATTCTCTGCTCACTTTAAGCCTGTCGAATCAATAAAATCAATCTATTGCTGGCTCCAGCAGCTCATCAATAACTTGAAGAGCTTCTAACGTCAATTCGTTGTCCTTTACCCTTTTTTAATAAAATTAAAAGGGCAACATTTGTCAAGCTAAGTACGCTGAAAAGCAAGCTATAGCTTGAGGGCAGGCAAAAAGACTTGATAAATTTATTTAAATTTATTTAAAGTCACAAAAGAGGTGAAAGCTTGTTTAAAGCTGAAATATTTTACTTGCTGTTTTATCTGCATTTTCATTTAAACTTAACTACGCAAATCAGTTGCCATATTCATGTCAAAGCTTCCCCTTGTCAAACTAACTGCTGCTAAGCTCTTTTATATTTTCTGTGTGATTGCACTTGGAACCACTGATCCAAAGGAAAAGCTTCGATTACAAGTCAAAACGCAAAAAAGAAGGGAATAATTTCAATAAGCAATTAGTCGGCAATTACTTACAACAACTAAAAGGACTTCTTGCAGCTCAAGTATTGGTCGACGACGACTTTGTGTTGACTTTTGTCGAAGGGGCGCAAAAGGACTTTGACTTGCTAAGCAATTACTTGAAATTTATATGTGACTGGGCCCCCTGAAGTGCTTACTCCATCTTCTGTGATGTTCGTGCTGCAAGTCAAGCCACTCACCATGAGCATTGCCATAATTGAAATGCTTAAGAGAAATTTTCGAAACCAGGGAACGTGAATCGGAATCGTACTGGCGCCAATATGAAAGCTACTACAACTATGTATTACACATAAACTTTTTTTTGTTGGGGGGCAAAAACTAATTGAGTTACATACTCGGTTATACTCGAATGCGTTTGTCAAGACATTTGGGGCATGTCCACCCACACACACACTCTGCCAGTTGCAAGTTGCTCGAGTTAGTCAAACATGGGGACAAAGTTTGCTTCTCTTTGGCTTGTTGAGCAAACCAAAAGTTTACATTGTTTAATTTCGACAAATGTAAGACACTCGAAAGCGATTGCAACCCTCACTAATCTTTTGTTTGTCGTGTTCTCTACATCGTGCTCCACATCGTGTCGTGTCTCGTCGTGCCTTGCGCTCACACTGAAATAACTTTAGATGTTTTCATGTTTCTTAACATGGCATAATCCCTTTTCCTTCCTTTTTGCTTTTCTTTTTCGGGTTTCAGAAAAACTTACTTTGCACTACATCGACTTATGTTGGGGTGGGATAAGTTTGCCTCTGTTGTTTCCGGCGGCGCCATCTTTAAGTTTCATTAGTATGTGTAAATCTCTTTCAGTGCTCAAAGCTCTGTTTTATTTCTTTTTGCCTGCCCTGTGTCAAAAGTTTTTGTAATTGAGCTACTACCACTCGCAAAATAATGCCAGCTTGAGCCACTCTGGCGTATGCGTAATATTTAATGACATTACTTTATCATTTGAGACAACAATTTATGCTGACATTACTTAAATGCCATGTAGCTTTAATTACAAATTGGAAATGACGCTGCAGCCAAATAGATTGCACACTATATATTGTAGATAGTAGAAATTTAAGCAAAAAACGTGCTTTAAATGCTCATGACTTATTAGCTTGGGCATCTCTCCATTATAATAAAACTAAGCGAGCCTCAAGTGGCTCGTACGCATTCTTACCCGACATTATTTCCTTGGCTAACAATACAAATGTGGCCTGGACTTGCACCCACAGGCACAGTGGGCAAATCTGTTATGCGTGTGTGTTGCTAAGAGCTTTGTTAAATTAATCAGCATAATTATGCTGGCAAGGTAACGAGAAGGAGCCCACGACTCTCACATACTTGCTTTACTTCTTAGCTTACCTTACCTTATTTATTAATTAGCGATTCGTTAGTGCAGCCAGTTTGTTTTGTCCTCATTGTTGTTGAGCGCACAACTTTCGCTGCCGCTGTTGCTGTTGCTGTTGCTGTTAAAAAACAAAAGGAATAACAAAAGTGTCGCATTTTAATTATGGCGGCAAACAAAACACGCCCCAAGTGAGGCAAGTGCAAACAGGCGGCTACGTTTACGTTAACCTGGGCTTAATTAAAATAAATAGACACATACGTTCAAAGTACATACACACAGAGAGAAAACTTGACAGTATCACCGGTCACATGTCCTTGAAAGGACCACGAATTATGCCTGGGCAAGACAGCTTTCGTTATTATGCGAGTCGCGTGTTTTTGGTATTAACCGATATAGACGGCAATTTCCATAAGTCAACAGCCAAGTCCGGCCAAGCTAGTGAACGAAGCCAGCTCAGCAATTAAACCTCATGTCCATCATGGACAACTTCGACATAGTTTCGGATTCGGGCAGACTGCATTCGATGCCAGGCTAAATGCCACTTTCGTTTACGAAGCAGCTTGTGTAAATATTCGTGTTTCTCTTTTTTGCTGGCTTTACTGCTTGCTGCCTCGTATTCAAATCAGTTGCAACGCCCAATTAATGTAAGCTGCCGCAATGTTGCATACTAATGAGCGTTGGCTGCGAATTGCCACAGCAACTGGATTGAGAGAGCAAAAGAAGAGTCCAATGAACATGAACATAGCTGTATGAAGATGTGCCGACTGATGTACGAATGAAATATATTTACATGCAGCAAATGGAGGAGAGAGGCAGCAAAGATTGGCAATCTTTTAGTTTGATTTTGCGACTGTTTGCTTAGGCATGCCAAATGAACTAGATTTGACTTAATTACGAATTTTGATTAAATGTTAGCAGACGAGATTACCATTTAATAAAGTTCCGCATCAGTTATAAAGAATCTATCAAAATAATAATGTTAAATGGGATGAATTCTTATTTGTGCAGAATATTTATTTATAAAGTAATTGTAAAGTTTGGGTTTAAATTAAAAGATGTCACCAGTAAATTAAAAGGTGATTTAATGGTCCAACCTTACACTATCTTTATTTATGTGGGAAGCGCCTCTTGCCATACGTGTCTCAGTCACCGAATCGTTCTTTTCTTTACATCTTGCAGGCTTCACTTCTTTAGTTCAATTGAGCCAGAAACTATCTATGCTCTGTTCATTTAATCTAGAAATAATAATTTTATTTTCATTCTGATAATTCAATTTAGAATTTAAATGCTATCATACAAATACTCTCAATATTTAACAAACCAGGAAAAATATTACCTACTTTCAGAACTTTAATTATTCAAGCCTTTTAAGGCTTTGCATTTATTAAAGCATACATTTGCTTGTGCGTTTTTAATAGCATTTTGTCTTACTTGAAATTCGCATTTGCATTTCAATTTTTTTTATATATACAATAATAAAACAATAAAAACATCAACTTTTGACACTTTGCAGCCATTTGCTTGGCGGAAAGTCGCCAAAATGATGTCATTAAAGGCACATGCTGATGGCGTTTTGAAGGCATATTACGCATACGCCGCGTACAACAAGAGCGTAACAAACGCAACAGCTGCGACATGCCAAGTCGAGCCAAATCCAATGTGTGTGTGTGACCGTATGTGTCTGTGCCAGTCTGTATTTCCGTTGAGATTTCCCCCCTCCACATCTTCGAACATTTTACGTGCAAATATTTTAAGCCTTTATGGCAACAGCTCGCCGAAGTGAAGATTGTAAGCGTGGATGGAGCGGGCAATGGGAAGCGAAGAGGCTGCGCATTATTAGGCGCATATTTGTTGAGCAAATGTGTGTACATACACGAGAGTACATATCGTATATCTATATACATATTCATGTATTTGAAGGAATGTGGTTATCTGCTTTAGGATGTGCCGCAACACGCATCGCTCGTGAGCGGCACGTGACTGCGTCAAGAAAGTGCGTTCGTTGTCGCCTTCTTTCCCTCTCTGTGGGGATTTATTAAATTTTTTTGTGCTCGGCAACATAATTCATGAAATTTGTTTTAGATGTGGTTGGCTTTTGGTCCTGATCACAGCTGTATCCCCCGCCCGCCGACTCCCCGCCTGGTCTTTATTCTCGTTTCAGGCATTTTCTTTTCGCATTTTCGTCTTTAACTTTCATTTAATTGTCGCAACTTTTTAGTAAGACTTCTTAATTAATTAAAAAACTTTTCAAAACTGCTGCAACGAAAATGCTAGCTCACCTAAATATAAGAAACAACAAAACCAAAAAAAAACGACCCAAAAGAACCGCATCAGAGCCGCTTGCCTAATATCAAAATTGCTGAAAATTGTTGGTCATTTGGCTTTGGTTTTTCCGCTAGGTGTACACCAAAGTAAAAGTCATGCCAAAGTCAAACTCAAATAGCAAGATTTGCGGTGGAAATGAAAGAGCAATTTTATTTGATTCCTTGCTTTTTTCTTTTCACCTGAAAGGGGCATAAAAATCTTTTTGAATTAGAGCCCAAAGGAGTATATAATGGCATTTATCCAAAGAAAAGGTTTGAATAGTTTGACATTTAAGCAAGATGTGCTTTAAACTAATTAAGAAATATAACTGAAATTTTTATTTTTTGACTATCAAGTCAGTTAAAGGAACTCTTTCTTCTCTTCTTTTTATACCTTTACCTGTTGGGGAGTAGGGTGTTATAACTTTGTGCTATAACTTTTTGTATACATTTTAGTATTTTTGAGGTATATTTTAAAATAAGTACAGCCCGACACACTCGACTGTAGCTTTCTTACTTGTTTTTGAAAGCATTTGTTCTTTTAATATTCAATATTTAAGTTTTTTTTTATTTATTATTATTGGGAACGGATATCGAGTATTTCACAGTCTGTATCTTTCTCAGTTTTTTTTAAATACTTGCTTGCATTGCCCAAATTTTCTTCTTTAATCTCTCCACCCATTTGTTCACAGCAACAACACAATAACTCAATTCCCTTTACTTAACGACAGTGTTATTTAACCAACTTGCAAATATCTCTTTGTCTGTTTCCATTTTAATTCATCCAACTTCACTGCAAAATGAACAAAACAAAAAAAAGGGAAATACGTTACCTTGGCAGATTATGCGCTTTCCATGGCAAACAAAATATTCATTGCAAACGTATCGTTGACAAAGCGAAGCACAAAAGCAAAAACTGGATTAAATAATGACAGAAAAAATATATAAGCACTTTATTTTACTTCAAAGCAGGCACTCTAAAATACCCTTCACTCACTTAAATGTGGGCTAATAAGTTTTAGAGCAAATTAAGAAATGAATTTGCAGCTTTGAAAGCACTTATTGTAGCATATTTAATTTGATATAATGGAAATAATAATAGAATCAATTCACTGGATATTATCTTAGTATATTCCCATTTAACGTACTTTCTTTCAGTATTCGACATTGTCTCAAATTTGAAAACAAGCCAGAGAATACAGATTTTGTTGTTGTTGATTTGTCTGTCAGTTATTTATTTTTTACTCCGTCAGGAAGCATATCAAATACTGAATCTGTGTGCGATGAGGATTTTGTCCTTTTTGATGTAAAGTTACTAAGCGGCAGCAAATTTATAATGCCGACAGCATATGCATGTGTTGTGTTGTACTCGTATTGTTTCTGTTTGCTGGTTGTTTTGTTTTAGCGCTCACTGTGATTGTTGTCAACGCTGCTGTGCTTCCGCATCAAATACGTGTGTGTATAGAGAGTTACTATGTGTGTGCGTGTGTGTGTGTGTGTGTCGATGTGTTGTTTGAATGTATGTGTTTATCCTGCCGCCATCTGCTTCGCTTTTGCTTTGTTCTGTTTAATTTTCTACTTGCTGTCGTATCCTGCAGCTGTTTTCCCCTCTTCCTTCTTCGATTGTCCCCCTTTCCTTTCATTTCATCTCTTCCATGTCATCAACGTGTTTTCATTAATGTTATTATTCCACATTTCTATGTTCACATCAACTCTCCGACACACACATTGTCGTCGTTCTCTAATTTGTATGCATAATTTACGGACACACTGGGCTTTGAATACCCGAGTATAGAGAGAGTTTCCAATTGTCTGGGGAGGACGATAACTTTATATGTTGTTTGTTTTTTAGCTTCAGATTGATTTGCACTCGATATTGTTGATGTTGCTAGAGAGATTGTTAAACTATTAATGAGTGCGTCTATATGCAATCATTATAATTGCTTCAGTCGAATGCTTTGCTTGCCTTCAATACAACTAATAATGAAAACAAGCCAGTTAGTTATACAATTTAATCTTCAAGATTTTTCAAATCAAGCGCACATCGCTTCATCTGCTGCCGAGAAACTTTGCATAGTAAAAATCAAGACTCAGTGTTTGCTGAAATTGAAATAGTTTCGCAAGCTGAAGAAAAGGTAAATTGTAAAGCAGTATTTCGGTTGTTATTCTTTCTGATTCCTTGCACAAAGTTAACAGATTTAGTAAAACTTTTAATTAAGAATCTCTTTTCAATAGAAAAACAATCCTAAAAAAGAAGGCTAAGGGAGCGTACATTGCTTTTGTATAGAATATGGGAAAAAAAATGAAAAAATGTTTGGCCAACTACTATCAATCTAAATGTCAAGCTGTCAATAAAATTGTCAGCCAAGTTGCAATTGCAGGTGCAGCAAGATGTGGCAAGGGATGCGGCATGCGGCATGTACGAATGAGTACTCGTAGCATTTGCCAACACGTTTGCATACCTTTTTCTAGCTGAATGACTTTGGCGTTTGTCCCTCATTCTGACCCACAATCCGAGGTCTTTTCCTGGGTAACTTTTGCTGGCCAGTGAACGTCAGTCGTGTGAAACAAATGCAGGGAATTGCAACTGCAATTGCGACTGTCAACTAACAACGACTTGGTGGCGTTTATTTGACGTGAAGCGTCTGAGTGACGCTTAAATGCATATGTAAGAGTTTCAAGGCTCAAGTTAAATTTATTGCATCGAATATGAAGAAAAAACATATGAAAGATGCAGCCTAAAAGACTATGTATTTTTGCAATTTGATTTATAATTTATCCAGCTATGCTTCACTAAAACTATCAAAAGTTTAACAGAGTTTTAAAAGAATTAAAAATATGTAAAACAAGTAAGAAAGCTATAGTGAACATTGCTCGAGTGTGAGATACCAGCTACCTATTTCGAATAAAATAAACAAGTAAGAAAGCTACAGTCGAGTGTACTCGACTGTGAGATACCCGCTACCCATTTTGAATAAAAGAAATATATTTTGCGGTATTTTCCTCAAAATATACGGAATATACTGCTAAAATACTAAAAAATATATCAAATGGTATATTTGGTATATCGATATAGTACCACATTCAAAATATACCATAGACGGCACAATATACCAGATTGTCAGCCAAAGCAACTAAGACCCCTAGTAAGTAGGCGTTTTTGCCCATGCAAAAGTATTTCTTTAATATGTTCCACAATTTTTGTCTGATCACAACCAAATTTTCAGAAATCATAACTACTATAGTTATTACTGTATATACCAAAATTCGTAACTCTTTAAAATTACGCTTGTTATTCGATTTTTTTGATTTGCAGGGGCGGAAGTGGGCGTCGCAAAAATTTGAAACAAACTTGATCTACGTGCAAACATAACAAATGCTGTCGAAAAAAAATTATAGCTCTATCTCTTATAGTCTCTGAGATCTAGGTGTTCATACGGACAGACGGACGGACGAACGGACGGACAGACGGACAGAAGGACATGGCTATATCGTCTCGGCTGTTGACGCTGATCAAGAATATATATACTTTATAGGGTTGGAGATGCCTCCTTCTACATGTTACATACATTTCCTGCCGGCACAAAGTTATAATACCCTTCTACCCTATGGGTAGCGGGTATAAAAAGTGCGGTATTATTATTAAAATATACCGAATTAATATACCGACAAATACCAAATATATACGAGATTGTCAGCCCAAACTACTAAGACAGGTTTTTTCCCATACCGTTGGATTTTCCTTAATAACTTTTACAATTGCTATCTACTATAGCTTTAATTGTATGTGGAGACAGAAAATTATAATACCCTTCTACCCAATGGGTAGCTAAAATAATAAATATTTTTCAAACATATATTTTCCTAATCGATATGTTTCACAATTTAATTACTATTTCTATGATGTTCACATAAGAAAAAGAAAGTTTTTAATAAATCTATACTATCTCAGATGACCCAGTTTCGTAGAAATAAACTTTATTTTATTGCGTCAAAGGTCAGTTTAATACCAATAATAAATAAATGATTATTTTATTACATGCAGTGACTTTCTAAGTGCAAATATGTGTATGGATAGTTTATAAATGTAACGATGCTCAGCATTTTTCGTTAAGCATTTTTTATTTCCTTTGATTTCACATTTGAACTATTTTCACTTCAATGCAATTGACATTTTTATTAAAAGCTTTAAGTTGTAGCTGCAGAGCATACTCGAGAGTATATACATACGTATTCGTTCATATAACAGTCCTGCGACAAGAATTTGCTGCAATGGCAACGGCTGCTGTCAACTTATTGGCTACAAGGCTACATACGTAAATGTATGTGTGAGTGTGTGTATGTGTGTGTAACAACTGCTGTCTTACGCTACAAAGTAATATTGTCAAATATGAGTTAGTAGACGAAATCAGCTTTAAGTTGCCGACATCGCCTGCAGAATCCTTTTGTTTGATGCTCTTAGTCATTGCTAACCATCTCTTTTTCTTTCTTCTTTTTTGTGCACTAGGATTTTGTCATGACACACACTCACACACACTCACACACTCACTTAGAGTACCTTCAGGAAGAGGACTTACAGAGTTGCAATATTTTTTGCTCCGTCGTGCTCTGACTTATGAGCTAAAGCAAAAGCAGTTGTGCCGGCATCATTTTTATAAGCTGCCAACCGGGAACATTTTTTCAGTGCGTGACATTTTATGAAAACTCACTTGATAAATGATTGAGAAAATGCACACAAGGGAAATGCATACAAATGAATTTCGCAATGATATTTTAATGCGTCTTCCCCCCAAATTGGGTTAGCATGCGACATTAATATATTGTATGTGAAAGTGAATCCAAATTAATGACACGAAGAAAGCTTAAACTCCTTGTGTTAAAGTATCAATTATGCATTAGAGTGCATGTCAAACCAACAAGAGGGACTTTAATAAGCAAGCAAATTGAGGTTAGCAATTTCAATTTAAATATGCCAAACACACAGACAACACGACACGACTGTTTATCTGTGTGTTTAGCGGCAATGTGTTTATAACGTTCAGCGTTCACCGTTTACCATTTGCAATTGCCGAAATTTTCGCTTTCACACACATAGACATACACACATAATTCTCGCGCATAATTCCCTTGAATTTCAATTGCAATTGCATTTGCCCAGAGCCTAAGCTCAGAGCCCAGAGCCAGAGCCTGTGCTTGGTGCTTGGTGCCTGCGTTTGGCATTCAGCAGATTTCATTGCAAGCGCGACAAAACATTTTAGGCCGGAAGGAGGAAAGGGGGCCCAGCATATATCCTTCTATGGCTTCGATAGCATTCGCACCCGCAAATCCCTTCAGATTCATTCAATCCCTCGCACATGGCGCTTGTTCATTATGCGCATAAACATTTCGGCATCCAATGCAAGCTGCGTTGATTTGGCGGCTGCCTTCGCATTGTCTTCCAGCTGCAATGTGTTAGATATTTTTGGCACTACAATTTTCCCTCTCTCCACCTCCCAATTGCCCGCATTTGTGTATGAATATGTGCCGGATGCAGCTTCCAGCCTTCGCTTACCAGTTGCCAGTTGTCTGATAATGACGGTCATGCCGAGATTTTCATCCAGCTCGCAAAGTGCAATTGAATTACGACGAGTAGGAGGGAATTTAAATTTCAACCGCAACATTGCAGCATTTAATTGCAAATCAAGCTATCCACACATACTTATTTCAAACATCAGCCCATATAGTATGTTATATTATTGCATGCAAAGCGATTTCAGTCCAGACCGCAGCTTGAACACATGCAATTGGCCAAACATTTCAACTGCATGCTTTTGAAATTGCAAAGATTAAACATAATAACAACATAAACTGAATGACATTATAATAAAATGTTGTTACACTTCGCTCAGCTGCTGCACCTGACAGCATAATCACAAAATAATTTACATAAAATTATCAAAATGAATTTGCATTGTCAGACACGCGGCACTGATTTAATAATTGCACCAGAGAGTGGGGCAAATAAAAACATATTTCATATGGACTGCAGTGCATAATGTGGGATATTGACTGATGATATCAATTAATTGCACATTTTTCGAATACATTACAGCTAAATTTGAAATTATGCATCTTTGAATTCATTACTAATTATCATACCCAATATTAATTACGATTTTAATTTGTGCTTTCAAAATGTTCTAAAATGCTTAAAGCGTTTTCACTTTGAATATTTTCATTTTGAATATTTTGTTTGTACTGGATTCCTTTCATTAGCATTTAAATTAAAAATAAAATATTCTCTTACAGATATTTGAAATATTTTCTTTCAAAACTACAAACATAAAAAATGTTTTCAATGGTATTTTAGTAAAACAAATAGGATTCAATAACTTGTATATTGTAATGCAAACTTTACAACAACTAAAAAAACGAATAGAAATTGCAATTTTCAAAACTCAAAACTAAAAGCATTTTATGATGTATTTTTGATTTATGGTTTGGTCTAAAAAGGGGCTTTAATTGGATGGGATGACAATATAATACTTTATATAATACTTTGTACTTTATGGTATATTTTTCATGAATTAGTATATAAATATACCAAATAAACATCGTTTATATTTTGATAATTTTAGTTAATTAATTTGGTATATTTTAAGAATAATACCGCTTATTTTATTATATAGTAGAATTACCATTTCCATTATTTTGCTTCCATTAAAAATAGATAACGGGTATATAACAGTCGAGCTCTCTCAGCTTAGCTTTCTTACTTGATTTTTATCATTTAAAAAATGTTTTAATAAAGAATTTCTTTTTTATCTGATATCGAACTACGTTCCTCTGCATACTTGCATATTGAAAGTGTCTGACTACTTTTTGAATTGTGCCGTAGATTTTCAGTTTGCCACGCTTGGGAGAGAATGCTGCACGAGGGGGGAGGAACGTAAAAATTGCCAACCATTTGGCACGCATCAAACGTGTCAAAGTGACAATTCTTTATTTACATATGGCCTGGCATCCTGTGCTCGCTGGAATTCATGGTCGTGATGAATGACAGCAACAACAATAACAACATTTGCTACTCCTGGTCACATTTGCGTGCCGCGACGTGTGTCGCATGCAAAGAGCAGAGAGAAAGCACAGTGAGAGTTGGACAAAAAGAGAGATAGAGAGAGAGAGGAAGAGAGAAAAGTGCGAGAAATATTTGGAGCATGAACGGTGTGGAAAATGTTGAAAAAGTGTCACCATTGCCACAGGTAAAAATGTTTGGCATTTATCAACGACGCTTACACACTTTTCGTCTGCAATTTTCTCCGCTCACCCCACAGCTGCCCCTTGCACCATCATGCTCTGGCGTTTCACGTGTTTTTTGAATGAAGCTATCAAATTGTGCATTTTGTTTATTTATCAACAGATTAGCAGGCTGTTCCAGACATGATGCCTCACATACAGCATACTTGCAACGTTCTCTCTCTCTCTCTCTCTCTGGGTGACTCTCTTGCTTCGCTTTCAGTTGGTTGACTTGGTTTAATGGCACATGAAATCGCAATAAACATGGCCCAGAGCGCGAACTTTTGCGGCCTGTAGTAAAGTATAACTTACGCCCTGAGCGCACATAAGTCAAAATTTCACAGTGACAAGGCAAGTAGCAGGGGATGTGTAGTTGTTGTTGTTGCCGCTGTTGGCTTACTGCCTGTAACTGCCACGCATTAAGTGTAGGCGTCGAACAGTTGAACAGTTGCCTTCGCTTTTGCCTCTGCTGTCCCTTGGGTCTGTTTTGTCCTTTCAGACTCGAACTGTGAAATATGTTGCATACATTTCGGCCCCAGACAAGCGACACATTTGCGGTTTATTGTAGGCGTGGCGCGTGCCAAACTTAACACACACACACACACCCAGATCCACACCCACACCCACACCCATACTCACACACACTTTCATATACATACACAATAATTTTTATGCCATTTGCTTGCCCCTCACGTACACAGTTGTCGCTACACAGATCGAGTAAGTTACTTCCGTTTCAGTCCCAAGTTCGCAGTTCGCATACTTCATAATTCATTTTCTTTCTCTCTTCCATTATTATTTTCATTTTCACATTTTCTACTGCTTCATCTACGATGTCTCTCTTTGTATAAGAGTGTGTCCGGTCATAGTGTGGCAGACAAATTGTTTTAAATTACATTTTCATAACGTCTTGTGGAGGAGTATCAAAGTTGAAATATAGCATAGTTTTTTTTTAACAGAATCTTAAGTCGAACCTACAACTTAATCTTTAAAGAGAGGGACGCTAAGAAAATAGAAAACAGTGAAGCTAGAAGTAAAGTTGCTAACAATTATAATTACAACTATGAAATCCTCTTTGTCATTCTATTTAATCTCAATAATAAGAAACTTGACTCATCATAATTAACATATTACTTCGATTAAACTTTTTCACTCTCTCTAAATTAATTCTAAGTGCCTTCCAACTGCATAGATGCGTAAAATAAGTTCTACCACTAACTCTCTTAGTTAATAACTATTAAAAAAAAATTTTTTTTGTTAAATATAATTAAGTTATCATTTAATGTAATAAAAATTAAAGTTATAGAGTAGAATGCAAAAGTAGAATGAATGTATGTATCAGGCATAAGAAGGGATCTCCGACTCTATAAGTATATAAAATTTGGTACATATTGCAGTCTGTGATACAAATTCAAGAGACAATTTATATATCAAATATAAACTTTTGTATATTTTAGTATTGTTCAACAATAGAGTGTTTAATGAAAACGAAGTATTTATGATATCAAATATCACAAATACAGATAAATTCTAATTAAGCTGATCTATGAACATTGATCAAAACACTAATGGCAATTTAATGGAGTCAAGCTACAAAATATTTTTAATTTGAACATGACATACTTGATTTTGGAAAGGCCAGTCTTCATTAGTCATCATGGAAGTTCGGGTTTTGGTTCTTGGACTAATCTTGGGATTCTTTTCTGAACATATTTCCCATAAATCAGTAGGTACACAGAATAAAACATAAACTTAGCAATATACAACATTTTATCTTCAAAGGAAGCACTTACGTTTAAATTTACAAATGTTTACTGTGAGAGTCACGATGAATCACGAGTCATAATGCACGTGTGCCGTCTAAAAGCTATTAATCGAAATCTGACCGTATTAAATATAAATGCAACAATCGTTTATCCCGTTTACGATATAACATTGGATATGCAACTGTTTAAGAAGGCCAACGGATACAAGCCATTTCTTGTTAGAAACTTCGTTGATGTCTGCCAATTTCTCAAAAAAAAAAGAACGAAATCATTTTTCAATATTGTGTACAATCTAGTAAACCCCCTTTCGAACCTTAACCATTCTTGTCCCTATGCGGTAAGTAGAAGACTCTAAAAGTTAAACTCATATTATTAATTGCACTCCAATATTTAAACAGGGATACATTTTAATCAAGGATCTTTATATTATGCCTAAAGAAATAGGACTACCCATGCCAACTGGCGAGTATTTAATAAGTTTGAAGTGGTTATATGATAAGAAGTTGCAAATCACATCAAATTTCTATTTCACATTCACCGAAGATTACATTGATATGTAAAAGTTAAACACATCATAATGCACATTGCTCTTTTTGAATATAATTTCGAGTTTAATTTGTATCTACTTACAGTGATAAATATTTTGCACCTGTATGAATCTAAATCACAATTATAATGATAAATCATTATAACTATGTCCATGAATTTATTTAAAACAAATAGTCAGTCAAATAACATTTAATTGAGTCTAATTACGAGACTGTTGACGCTAATGAAGAAAACACGGGATATACAGTTAAATGTCTGTTGTGATTTCTTAAAACTATATTTAAAATTTGTAAATTGATAACAAAAACAAGTTTATTAATGTCGGCAACGATTTTGTTAAAATGTTTGTTGCAGTTAAGTTGCACAATATATTATTTATAACATCATTTATAAAAGATGAACGGTTCGGGAAATACATAAATAAAGAAAACAATTTGACATGTTAGCATATCGGGTGAAAGTTATTAGTTTACATAAGAAATCTTTTTTGTGCGTGAATATGAAACTAATAAAGCGTTCGATTTTGGAAAAGCGAACTCATCAAAAAATGTTATTTAACTACGGAAGCTAAGCACAAGCAATTTTCTATGTCAGCAATATAGAAATTAGTTCAAGCATCATTTTACTTTTACAACTCGTATCTAACTAAAAATTGTAATCTTAATTAAATTCCGTATTGAAAAAAATTTTAACTGTGTGAATCAGGTAACCACGAGAACCCTTTAAATTATTTACGACTTTAGCAATTTCACAAAGACTGCAAAGTCAACTTTGCGCAGCCGTTGACAATGAACGTCAATAAATGTTAAATGAACTTTGCAACTGCCACATGACATTGCGTTGATGTAGGACTGGCAAAAACGAATATTCAACACTTCCACTTCACACTAAGTGTTGTCCGACTGGCTTTGCATGTTAATATCAACATCAAAAACAACACACAGAGATTTTTGGACAAGAGCAATCAAACATCGATGTTGATGCTGAGGTTGAGGTTGAGGTTGATGTTGATGGTGATGGAGCAAAGCTCAAACATCAATGGAATTCCAATAGGGCAATCGTTATTTGATGGCCAGAGCGAAAGTCAGAGAGAACCGTTACAATTCATCAAACAACAAATGGATATTACTTCATCGAAAACAATATTAAATACTTGAACGTAAAACACGGACATCCCGCAATAGCCGGCAGGCGTCAGTCGCAGGATCAGGTCCAGACAGAAGGACAGAGAGCTTGGCTTCGAGCTCTGGCCCAAAACAATGAAACGACCTCAAAGTGTGTCCACATGGAAGCGAATGACTGCTGCTGCTGCTGCTGCGAGCCTGAAACAAAAGTAAATTGCAATAAAAGTTTGTAATTGACAAACGGACAACAAACAAAACTCCACTTCAGTTGCCAGTTGCCAGTTGCCAGTTTGGTGGACACTGAATGTTGTTGTTGTTCTGGGATGCTGTTGGATATGGATGTCGTTTGGTCTGACTGGCGGCGTTCCATGTTTTCGGCGACTAAACAACTGGCGTGCTCAAATCAACAAAAACCGATTTTCAGAAACAGGAAGCAGCAGCAGCAACAGCAGCAACGTTTGCCGTTGACAGACATGCAACCCAAACTAACACCCTTATGAGGCGCCTCTCCCCGCTCACTCGGGAAATGTGCGCCCGCATATTGACTTTGTGCGAGGGGCACAAACGATTTCGGATTTAAGAAATAAAAGTTTAGTGCCTCAGCGAGCAAATCTGCAGCCACAATGGCAAACAGCTAACCAGACTCTCGACACACACTCACACACAACACCAACTATGGGAATGGCAATGAGTTAGAGCAAACAAAAGACGCGTCTGTGGTTGGAAACCCCCCATGGCGGAGGGCGATCGAAGCGGGTGGGGGTAAAGTTGTGGCCAACTCTGAAATACGCCTGCTGTTATCCTGTCGAATGGCAAAATGTCGGCGGTTACGACTTTGACTTGTTTACCCTGCCAGCCAGCCAGAACAGCATCGAATGCTGAAGAGGATCTCCATGTACATACATATATTGGGCCAGTCGAGTCAGACAGTGCAGGGCTCATTGGTTACGGGCAGCGTTTGGTAAATAGACTCCAACTCCAATACCGATGGACCAGAAACGCAATGACAAACGACAAGTGCAATCGTTTGGCACTGTTTGGCGACGATGCGCTTCCGTTTTCCGGGCGTGAAAATGCGCTGAAGATTGCCATTAATCACACAATAATCAGATTTGCAGTTTACGTATATGTAAACGATAATTTCCACCCACAGGCTAAATTTGACTATTGTATTTCCTTGCATGCTGAATGTTAATTGTTTAATTTGCATGCGCATCGCAGTCTAGGGGAAATTAATGAATTTGTGATTAGCAACTAGAGCAGAGAATGAGACGGCGATTGCAAAACTCAATTCAATTGGAGCTTGGGCACTCACACACACATGTGCCTGATGACCTGCTGTGCTTTAAGCGTTGGGGCAAGGAACTTGGCTCAAAAATTAACAAATTTTGAGCCAAACAGCCTTTGGGCCAGGCACAACAAAGGATGCGCTAATTTGACAAACCCACATGAGGTCTGCCTGTCCTTGGGGCACAAATACTCATGCGAATGTAAATGGATAAATGTGGGTAAGATCGTGAAAGGGGCGGGGCGGGAACTTCCACTTGATGGAACAGACGCGCACTTAACGTGCACCACAGGAGGCTGTCGTAATTGCAAGTCGAGTCGAGTCGAATCGAATCGAATCGAATCCAGCCCCAGATGCGAACCACACACATATGTACATATGTACAATCAAATCGAAATGAAATTGACCAATAATGCCTGTGTTTGTCTGTGTATTTTCCAAGGTGTGTATGTGTAAATCAGTTTAGCTTTGAACAGTAGAGAATACTATTCACAAGTATTGAATAACACGCAGAATACCAGGCATTTCCTTCGCCTGTTATCACAGACCGCCATGCTGACATGTGCAGGTCTTATTACCAAGCCGAAGGACATGCTAATTATTACGCATGAAGCGGAAGGTGTACCTAACATACAGTTTATGGTCAAATATATTTGGATTGATACATATGTATATTACATGCATTTTATAATTACTTTACTGGATTCTTCGATTATTCGTAAATTCATACAATAATAAATTAAAAGTAATATAGGAGAGCTATGTACATAAATCGCTTCTGCTCAATTCCGACTGTCAGCGGATAAAAGCGATTAAATCGAGTCTCAAATCTTCTATAATGTAAAAATTGACCCAAAAAGGTAAATTCTTAAATGAAGATCAAAATGATACTAAAAATAATAATACAAAATTAAATAACGTATGTACATATATTGGGTCCACAATTTTTAATGTTCCGCAAATATGTCGACCTGGCTTTCAATTATTTGGTCAGTGAAAGTGATGCCTTCAGAAAGTTTCAGGTAATCACTTTTACAAATAATACATATTAATATTATTTATTTCTATTTATCATATATGCGGCATTAAACGTAGCCACAACTATACAACTCTAATGAGTAATTCACAAAATACTTTTTATACACTCTTGTGTACGTCGCCATCGTATGTCTGCTTATTGCACGGCCACACACTTGTATCAAAACTAACAACTAAGAGAAAAAGTTCTGATTAACCTCACTTCGTAGCGGCGACAGCTAAACTTAATGGCAGCACTGGCAGTCAAATGGCAGTACTGCACTTTGGTGCGAAATCCGATTTGCACGCAAAACGACCAATATTTGAGGTATGTTCGACGATTTCGTTCACTGTGCAAGCTCTCGGCATATCGCTCGCTCGCTCACCTCACTCGCTCTATCTCGCTCTTTCAATTTCGATATTTCAATACAAATTTGCCTTATTTTCTGTTGTTACGCTAATATTGTCAAATGCTTTCTTAGTACAAAGCGCTGCTCTGAGAGAGCTTACATTCAAAAGCTTTCTCACGAGCTTTCTATCTACGATCCGCTTTTACTGCATATTTGCGACGAATTCGTGATGAACAACAACCATCACGCTGCCAAGAGCGTAAGTCCGCATTTCGCATTGCAGTTTTTGAGCTTTACCTGTATGCTGTAGATGGTCTTAAGTTAAATGCGGGCTTACTTGCGTTAAAGTTTTTCTAATTTTTATTGTTTTAATAAGGATTGAAATATTCAAATAATTATACAAAAATATCAAAATTGTGTTTGTTTTTTAACATTTTCGTAAACCTACTCAAAATAAGGTGCATTTGTCTTAGTTATTAGAATCGACGCACTTAGGTTTTTAATTTTTTATAAGAAATGTAATATTTTTTTGTATCTAAATTTGTATTTGGTGTTAATATTTGAATTATTAGAAATACAAAAAAAAAAAAAAATTATTTTAGTAATGGGTATTTCCATAATTTGGTAAAATTGCTAAAAACCTTTTCTAAAAAATTTTCGTGTTTCGGTGATATTGGTGAAATTTTCGATCGGAATAGCTGTCAGCGGAATGAATTCCGCTAGCGATTTCTGTGGGACGCCTGATATTCTAACTTTTTGCCACAATTTCACAAAATGAATAACATAATAATAAAAAATGATTAATAAAAATAAATCAATAAACTATAAATTAATACAAAATTAAATACAAAATCATTGAAAAGAGTTATACAAATATGGTGACATATTCAAATAAATAACCGACATATTATAAAATTAACGTATCAATTTTAATTTTAACCCAATTTCGTATAAAAAGTGAAATATTTAAGCTATTGCTTCGCTTAAAATATCAACTTTTAGCGAGCATATCATTGACATACCTCTGAATCAATTACCCTGAAGTTGACTGTGCATTTTGCAGCATTTAGCAAACTCATTAAAAACTTTTTCCTTGCCAAAATTAAAATGCTAAAAAAAATGCCACACAGAGTCGTTTTTTCTCTCTTTCTCTCTCTGTCTCTCTCTCGCTCTCTCTTATTGTTTGTTTTCTCCCTCTATCTCTCTCACTTTATCAACATACACACCTGCATATTTGGACAACACTTTGTCAGCGATGCTGGCAAACATTCTCAACTTGTTTTGCACATAACTCAAACGTTATGTCGTTTTTCTTTTTCTTTTTTTTTTTTTTTTTTTGCTCTCCATTCCTTTTTTATGAGTTTCCCCATTCTTTGTTTAAATAATTATTTTTCTGGGTGGCAGAGAATTTCTTCATGGTTCGAAAATGCATAAACTTTGCCATGGCAAAGCAGCTACAGCAAACATTTTTATAGCGCATTTAATTAATTAGTCATAAAGTTTTGTTCTTCCTTAGAAAGTTGGTAGCTCGCCTCGCCTCGCCTTGCCACGCTTTCAGCATCAACTACTTTGAAGGGCGGCCAGTTAAGAGGGCAGGAGTCATTATCCCTTTCTGCGCTTAGCTTCTGCTTATTATCCTGCGTCAACGGCAGCTCGTCATCATGCGCTCGATTATGACAGTGTACCCAGCTCAGCCACAGTCCCCATTCCTTCTACATTTCTTGAGAAGGAACTCAGGTCCCAGGACTCGGGCTGTAGACAAAATCCAACTCCACAGACAAGATAACTTTTAGATATTTTCGCCATTTGCGTAAAATATTCATGTGCATTGCTAAGTGGCCCGCGAAAGGTGACTTCAACCGGCAAACCGGCAAACTGGCAACCGGGGAACATCGAATACCATTTTTCGGCCGTTCCCTCAGCGATTAGAATGCCAATTTCCCGCTTTGTGGCTGAAATATTCATAAAACGCTTAATTAATTGATTAATGGCCTCAAAGTCAAAAGTTTTGTGCCGAAAAAGCTATCGCAAGGTATCAAATTAGTTGCTCAATGGGGATCAAATTGCTTTCTGGCGGGGAGAAAACGTGGGTGAGAAATATTATGATACTTATCTCTCCAGGCACATTCTAGCTGGATGCTGGCTAGTTTCAGCCAACTCAGCAATTGTGTGGCTAGAAAATTATTGCCTTTGTTATACAACTCGAAATTTATGGATTATTCACTATATATACATGAGTTAGTGTTCCAACCAATCGTTTTTATGCTCCTTTTGCTGTGCGAAAAATAAATTGGATTTCAAACAAGTAAAATTTATTCAGTTGGGTGCAGGGTTTAATTGTGAATCGGTTATTAAATTAGTCATTTTAAATAATTGTTTTGTTTTGTCATTGTTTTCATATAACAGAGACATTTTATAAAATTGTATTGTAGTTTCATAAACAAAATGTTGCGACTGCTCTTTTCAAATTTTTAAAATAATACATCCAATTTCTTTGGAACATTTTAGTCTTTAAAATAATACTTTATATAAATTATAATATAATTAATTTAATTCCATATTAGTTAATCCCACAAAAGCATTGCCAAGAGAGCTAAAACTCCCACTCATCGTTTTCTGCCCATTAGTCGTATACTTTATTTTCCGCCACCTCAACAAACAACAGAATACAGTTCACCGATAGCCAGAGGGGAAACTTGTTTAAATATTTTCCACCACGGTTATAAAATTAGTCATTTCAAATAATTATTTTGTTAGTTTTGGCATTGTTTATATACAATAGATTTATTTAATTTTTAGACTGTTATTTTGAAAGCTAAGAAATTTTTGCATATAATACAACAAATTTTTGATAGTTTTTGAATAAATAATAATCGCAATATAATTCATAAAAATAGATAATTATAAGCTTTGGCATTATATGAGTTATTCTCTCCATAGAATTGCCATAAGAACTAAAACTCCCACTCATCGATTTCTGGTCACATGGCGTATACTTCATCTTCCCCCATCACGGTGCAGTGAGTTGACCGATAGCCAGAGGGGGAAAAAATATGTGTTAAAAATTTTTCACCACGACATTCGCACGTAACATGTCATGCTAACATATAATTATATTATTGTTGTATTTTCTTTTGTTTAACACATGCCACTGACTCTCTTCTTCTCTCTCTCTCTCTCCCTCTATCTTTCTCTATGGCCACCCAACGGACTTCGATGTGGGCAGCTCGACTCCCCCTCTGGTCATATAAAAAAAAGATCGCTGGCTTGATAAACTTGAATGCCCCGGGGCACATGAATGTGCACTGCAGCATACTCGCACAACATACAAACACAGCAATAGCAACAACAACAACAACAATAACAAGAGGGTAACGCACGTGTTAACAAGGATGCGATAAAAAGAAAAATAAAGCGTTGTGAGGAAATAAACGCTAGAATGACAGGAAATATGTGTGCGTGACATTGTAACTTACCTGGGCTTCTCTCATCCTGCTGTCGTTGTCGTTGTTGCTATTCGTATTGTTGTTGTTATTATTATTATTGCGATTGCGCCTTTCCTTCCACCTGACACGAAAGCAACAGGACACTTTGCACACTCTTGTATATATTTACAACTCTAAGCAAAGCTATGGCCCTGGCCCAGGCAGGCATCGTTGCTTCCTCGTTGCGTGAGGATTTAATCCGATGGGTGGGATTTCAACACAAGGGGTTTGCCGCCGTCCCCAGAGTGTCTGGCATTCCGCATGACGTGCATTGGTCAGCGAAATAGCATGGAATAAATCAAGTACGACTTTTACGCTGCTCTGGCCATGTGTTATAACATTAATCAAAGGCTTAACTAAAAGCAAAGAGTTATATCATTTACTACAAATGCTTTATGCTCTACTTAATATGCCGCAAATCCTATTGAAGTGAACAAAACCTATCGCAGTTATTGTACGGTCATTAAACATTAATTACTACTACTATACTATATTTTATTTGTATACTTTCTAAACACATTATACCAAATTATTATACAAATTCCTAAATATATTTATGTTTTCTAGTAATACCTTTTCTAGTAATAGCAGAAAAGTTATTAAAAAGTAATAAACAAAAATTATACAATACTATTTTTGACCTTTTTCATTTCTCTAATCTTGTATGCAATATTCCAAAGATGAAGGTTACTGTAAGCACTTGAGTTATGTAAAAGTCAAGCACTATTAAAACTTTGCACAAACCACACGATGTGAATAAATGGAATACTTTACTTCTATGCATTAAATCATCTTAATTAATGAATCCAAATCAGAAATTAAGCTTGCCATATTGTTATATCCATTTATTAAACTTATTTATTTATTGAAATCGAATATGCCCGACTTCTACGCACATCATTTTCCTAACAAGATACAAACAAGATAATAATCACTATTAATATAAACAGGAAAACACGTTTTAGTAACCAATCATTTTACTTTACAATTTTTTTATTGTAATTATAAAAAAAATTAAGCTACATTTTTGATGCAAGCTCACTCAAAACTCTGCTTTAATTTCAAAAATATGACAAGCACAATGTTGTTTTACAACTATACGATGCTTACATCAATGTATCTTTCCCCTTCCCCCTTGTTTTGTGTACTTTTGTCAGACTTATCAAGCGTAAAAACTCGTTATACATAGCTATGCATATTTCTGTACTTGATGCCAGCACGCAGCATTTACAACTGCAATGCAAATTTTTTACGATCCAACGCTTGGCCATAATTTTTGTTTTTGTATTTTCTTTTTCATTTTCTTCTTTTGTTTTTTTTTTTGCGCGTTCTTATTCTGGTTTTTCTGTGTTTGCTTGGAACTTTGTTATGGGTCGAAAACGTTTTGCTTGCGCGTAAATTCTTTCAGCTGCCGGCGGTAACTTTGTTTTAATTTGGTTTGCCATTGGCGTAACACAACTGTTTCGCTAACTCAATAAAAATGCATTTTACATTTTGATTGGCACATTATCTGGATACGTCTACACACGCACGCACACCCACAAACACACATGTCTGCTTGTTCCACTGTAGTCTGACTAGCATCAGACTGCAACACAATTAGCAATGCAATTAAATTGTGATGCAACTTTGTCGCCTGACTTTATGTTCACGCAAATGGCCAAGCCTTTGCTGACTGGCTCCTAAACATTTCATGGTCAATTTTATGGGCAATATCATTAGGTGTTTATACCCTAGAGTAGCCATACAAAAGGGTTTGATTACTAATTGTAATTTGGCTTTAAAGAATGTTCTTGTATAACAACATTTAATACAAAGATATAAAATAAAAAAGTTATGTATGTTTGACAAATATTTTTGCTTGCAGTAAAAACTCTTAATACACAAAAAAAAAATTAAAAAATATGTAAGAAAAAAATAAATTAACTAGATCCCATTTTTCATATTATTTTATTTTATTTTAGCTTTATTTTAGCTTAACAATAATCTGTTCAAGTTTAGTTAATTACAGGGTAATAATCCTAAACATTTATGGTAAATTTTAGCAATATCATGACGTGATTATACCCTAGATGTAGCTATGTTAAGAGTATATATGTACATAACTTTACAAAATATTCTTCTTGTTTTGTTTACAAACTTAATATACAAAAAATTTAATACTCTTTAAAATTACTTTAGGCCACTTGGGATTTTTTTTTATATTTTTGTATCTACTTAAATTCAGCTTTACCATTATCTTTTTAAGGTTGTTTAAACAACATTATTGTTGCTTTCTTTAAAAACCTAAAACGATAATGAAATATTACAAAACTTGTTTAAAATACTTAAACTAAGCTAAACGCAAATTTTGTATTTTAATTTTGTACTTACTAAAATTCTTTAACAATAATCTTTTTTTATCAAAAAACATATTTGCAGGGTATACATTTACCCATCAGCAATAAATTGACACCTCTGCCGAGCTTGTTAAACAATGTAATTACAAATTATGATTTATGCTGGCGTTAAAATTAGACAAACTCATTGTCCACTCTCCGCCCAAAATTAACAATTGCGTTAAGTCGACTTTAAACAACCCTAAAAAATAAATTATCCAATTCTTTCACTCGGTTGAATTGCGGTTTTAATAAAACGACGCTTAGTCCGCTTTGTTCCCAGTCATATTTCGGTGCAAGTTTTTTTTGCAGAGCATGGCTAATAGGAGTTCGAGTTGTGGTTTGGAGTTGGTGTTAGAGTTGGAGTTGAAGTTGAAGCGAGACCAGACATTGGCTAGACCATATATCATATGATGGTAGCCTCCTCTATTGTGCTCAGCGCAGCGGCAACTCTGGCAGACGCCTTTTGATAGACGATTTATTAAGCGTTTATTATTAGTTTTTGCCGTCGTTGTCGGTGGCTTTTGAAGAATTTTTGATTACAAATTCCAGCATTCAAGTGTTGCAATTACGCTCAACATTTTTTTTTTATTTGCCAAAGTATCTATAGTTAAAGATGATAGTAACAGGCAATTTGTGGGTTGTAAGTTCTAGTGGAATAAAGAAATAAATTTCTTGTAGCTAACTGGCTTTTGTTCATTTCATGTTTTTACAACACAGTTAAGATAACAAATTTTCCTATAGAAAAATTAAATGTACACATACATATAAGATATAGAAATAAACGAAAAACAAATTCGTTCAGGTTTAGGTAAGCAATAAAAAAAAATTAATTTTTTTCATTTAACATAGTAAACAGAAACACAAAATTTTCTGAAAAGATGATAGAATATTGACTTTTGTTCATTTAATGTTTCTACAACATGAGATCGAAATTGCTCAAAAGAAAATTTGAAAAATTAAAATTAAAATGTCTTTGTATACAAGAAATACAATTTTTCAATTTATTGTATTTAAATGACAAATTTATCTTTAAAAAAAAATAGGTAATAATAAAATAATCATAATAAAAAAGCAAAGTTCTTTCGTATCGCAAATTTGGATAAAAACATTAAATTATTTTTGAAACATAATTATTACATATGTATATGAAATTTATTATTAATTCAATTTAATTTCGTGTATAGATTTGATTGTAAATAGAGAATAATAAATTAATTTTGGAGATCGAGCTCAAAAGACATGTTTGTTGAAGCGCAACTGTCGCTGTTGAAGTCAACGCTCGATGGCTGTGAAAAGTTTTTCCCTCGTCACATTATAATAAATGCCAGAATTGAGTGAAACTGTAAATGCCAAGCGACTTCATTATGCAACATAAAAGCCGTGCAACAACAATAATGTGCAACAGTAGCAACAGCAGGAGCAGCAAGAACAACAAAGGCTTTTATCTGCTCAATATGACGCTTAAGTTGTCGCTTCCTGAGGCAAGTTGACGTGCAGGGGATTTTGATTGTAAGGATCTGCAAAACAATTAAATCCCCTCGATTGAAGCAAGGTGTAAACTTGAATGAGGAGGAGAAGGTAGGTGACATTACCGTTAATGTTTACCTGCATGCAGTCAGGAAACACATGCTTTTTTGTCCTGCTGCTCATGCATTATTTTGTTGAAAGAACGCGCTCATATGACAGTCGGACAAACAATGAAGCTCGTCGACATCTTTGTAACACAGAGAGTTTCACTTGAACAACAACAATCACGAGCTGCAAAAGTGCTGAGCACATTTGCAACAGCAGCTCAGGGTCAACGTAAGGCGGTCAGGGCCTGGCTCTCGCCCTCAGCTTTGCAGACTGACATTAAACTTGCACGAGGCCATCAGCGAAATCAACATATCACGCATACGTCGCGTAGTCTTGACTTTTTACTACACCCAAGGTTCAGTTCCCCTGGCTTTTGTCTAGCTTCTGTTATGAGTCAACTTTAAATGCAAACCAAACAATTGATTGAATTTACGCTGGCAAATTGCTGTAATTTGTGTTGACATTCCGTAAATTGTTTTTGAATTGCCGAAAATTGCTGGCATACGAGTAATGTGGAATTTAGTTTGCCGTCACATTAAATTGCTCCATTGTGCAGGTGTAACGCAGGAAAAAAAACAATTTCAATATGCACACGTGTCGTATGCGTAATTTGGCTTATCGATTGCCCTCGTCAAAAGCGACGTTTTGTTTTTAAAGTCAACACATTTGCGACTTTCGCTTAATAATTTACGACACCAACGACAACACGTGTCCTGCCAGAGAGCAAAAAACAAAAACGAGTGAATTTTTATAAGCATTTCATTCCCAACCAAACATAACTTTTGAATAGTTTCAAAATTTGCAACTACTGGAAGTATCTTTGTAAAACCCCTTGCTCATAGAGACGCTTTACATCCGTTCCACCGCCAACGAATTTACCATTGATAAAACAACGCGGCACTGTCCGAGCGCCGGTTAATTCACCCAGCACCGCCTGGATTTCCTCACCATCTGGCCGTAGATCCAACTCGATGACGGTCATGGCCACATCCAACTTGCGAAACTGTTCCTTGGCCATGCTGCAATAGGGACAATACGACTTGCTAAAGATCACAACCTTGTGATTGTTGATGGTCTCGCGCACGAATTGAGCCTGAGGACTTTCCATGTTCACATACATTGTTGGCTTTTGCATAGAGCTCACAATGGTTCCCATTTATGGTGCGTTGAATATGCTTGCAAATTGTTGTCGAATTGAGAAATATTTAATTTTGATAACTATCTAAATGTCTGACATGTGAATACATAAGTAAAGCTGTCAAGCTTTCATTTCCTGTCTACTCTGATCAGCTGCTATAATTAACGATAGACAACAGACAGTTACTCAACTGCAACTTTGCGGTTCTGTGCCAGCTCGTTGATGGCTTATGACACTTTCACTTCACTCAAAGGCACAGACATATCGCATCATCAACACCCAAAAACTAACCACAAACGGAGTGAGTTGGCTCTCTAATGAAGCCAGGCGTTTAGTTATTTATGCAAAGTCTCAAATCTCAACTAATGGCTAAAACATCAAAGCGCATTTAGCAATGTTTTGGGCCAGGCCCGAAACTAAACTGAAATCTTCAAGGGTGAGAGCTCTTAAATATTAAATAACCCCAGGGCCAAAGTCATTTCAAGTGCAAGATTGCAGAACTATAACTGCAGACATATGTCTACCACACACATACAAACACATATACTACTACAATATGTAGAGGGGTGGAAATCCTTTTCATTAACGTGACGCTTCTTGCTGACTTCCTGTGCCCGCTGTTCTGTCTGTCTCCTTTTTGACCCTTTCTACAGCTTGGCAACTTCAACGATGTTGCACGTTGTTAGCTGCCTTTTGCCTGTTGCAGACGCTTTCGAGTTCCGTGTAACAATGTAATTTATTGTGCGCACCTTTGTTTTCAGTCAACACGCTCTCAACACGGGGTAATAAAACAATTTCTCAGCTCATATGCAACCTTGTTGTCTGATGTTGTTGCTCTTTAGTTGCTTTACTCTCTTCCCCCTCTTCCTCCTCTAATCCCCAATTCCTTAGAGTGCAACACTTTTACAATGTGCTGTAAATGGATTATCCTCAGCTAACTGGTTAGTTGTTCATACACTCATTATGGCTTCTTCCATGAGGTTTATGTCCCTCTCACATATGCAAACATCTTGCGTATCGCATGCGAGACAACGCATTTATCGCATGCGATACAATGCTGTCGCGCTTTTCGTTTGCGCTCTCATTGCGCAGGCTTTCTCTCGCGTTAGTTCTCTCCGCTCTCTCTCTCTCTCTTGCTGAGAAACAGCTGTGTTGACTGGTCGGAAATTCTGATGTGCCATTTAATTGTTTTGGGAAATTTACTTACAATCATTTTAAATTGTTCGCGGTTTTTCCCAAGGATTAGTACTTAATTTGATTAGGCCCATTCGGTTGGGCGCCATCGGGCGGCATTTTTATTGTCGCCTTGTTGATTTTGTTGATTTTTCAGTTCGTTTGAGGCGCCCCATTAAAATTTCATTGAGCACTTTTTGGCTTCAATTTTGAAGCCATAACTATTATTTGGCCAATTAAACTGCGAATAAAGTTTGTTTACACATGAAATGACGCCATTTCAGATGGGGAGTAAAGGATTGAAATGAGTTGGGAAATATTTTGAAGTATAATATTAATATACATTATAGTAAGAAACTATTACAAATATATTTAAGATAAAAACAAATCTAAACAATTATAAAAGCTACAGTCGAGTGTGGTGTGAAAAACTCCAAGCCCATTTTGAGCAAGAGCAGCTATTGATTATTTTAAGACAATTCCAAACAAGTAAGAAAGCTACAGTCGAGTGTACTCGACTGTGAGATACCCGCTACCCATTTTTAATAAAGGCAAAATATTGCGATATTATATTCAAAGTATACCGAAAATACTAAAAAAGGAGCCCTAGTAAGTAGGCGTTTTTGCCTATACAAAAGTATTTCTTTAATAACTTCGACAATTTTTATCTGATCGCAACCAAATTTTCAGGAATCATAACTACTATAGTAATTATTGTATATGCAGCTCTAACCTTAAAATTACGCTTGTTATTCGATTTTTTTGATTTGCGGGGGCGGAAGTGGGCATGGCAAAAACTTGATCTGCATGCAAACATAACAAATGTCGAAAAAAAATTATAGCTCTATCTCATACGGACGGACGGACAGACGGACATGGCTAAATCGTCTCGGGTGTTGACGCTGATCAAGAATATATATACTTTTTAGGGTCGGAGATGCCTCCTTCTACCTGTTACATACTTTTCCTGCCGGCACAAAGTTATAATACCCTGCTACCCTATGGGTAGCGGGTATAAACATATTTTCCTTCAAATTAAATTATGAACTTGAGGGCCAACTCTTTAAGTGCTCAGTTAAAGTGATGTCAAATCGCCATTTAGATTAATGCTTAAGCAATCAAACAAGTCTTCTTCAAGTCTGCTCAAACGAAATTGGCAAACTGTATCTATATTTTGTCGGCTCAGTCCGACAATTACCCCATTGAAGTAATGGGCAGTAGTTAAGGCGGCTTTTAACGAGCTGAGCTACGGTTAAAGTACCTTTGAATCATACTGTTTACACGCTCCAACTTAGCTCGGGCGCATTGTTTGTTAAACAATGGCCTATGTGCAGCTCAATGGCTAATCGACAGCAATTTGTATGTAGCGAATACACTTAGGGCCAACATAACATAACAACAACAAAACACAACACTACACAACAGCCTGCCAAATTAATATCCAATCATTAAGTCAACTATGCCAACTTCAAAGGGAGGGCAAAAGAGAAACTAACGCAATTTCTGGAACTGGCACTGACCTATAATAAGTTGGGAGACTCACGAATTCCTAAGGAACACGCATCACAAGGACAGCAAAAGGGTTGGCATTGCATGCCAGTAAATACACACACACAGGCACACACCCCGACCTCCTCCTCTCCCATCGTTAATGTTGGTCATTTGCAGAGGGGTTGCTGGCCATGGCAATTGGGGTGGCAACTCTGGCTGCGTTGACTATCGACTTCAGCGACTCATTTCGTGGCTAATTGCACAACGTCAAATGGCCCAGAAATGTGATGCGTACTTTGAACTCCAGATGAACCAAGATTGCCTTATAGACGCCTCTCATTTCGTTTCGTTTCGGCTTAATTGATTAGCTTAATTTGCATTTAATGTTCATAATTTTTAAAATGCTCACACAGCCTGCTGCTGCTGCTGCCTCTGCTGCCATTATCTTGGCCTCAGCCCATTTGTAAAAGTTTGTTATAAATTTCTTCATTAAATATTTTCATTCATGTGCCAAGGCAAGAAGGGGTTTAGCCAAAAGGATTCAGTCTCTGCTTGGAAAGTGAAATTAAATGAACTGCCTGGCGCGCTGTAATTATTCATGTGGGGATTTCCCAAAGGCAGCTGCCAGAAAATGCCAGATAAACGCGATGGCATCACTTTTCGTCTCAACAAGCTCAAGCAAAAGTAACCCTCAAGTTATTTACATACATAGTTCGCTCCTTGCAAGTGGTTTTTCTTAAGAAGCCTCCCGCTGCAATGCTGCCTCAATGTGGGAAGTTTATGGCACAGGTGTCTCATTTAGGCTGAGCAAACAAAGCCGAGGCAGGAAAGGCTTGAGGAAATGCTGATAAATGCTTGTTGTATTAGTTCACATTCCGCAAACTAAACTGATTCACTTTTGCCGAGCTTGTTATAAAGTTGAAATTGAAATTACAGCCAGCTGCAAGTCAAGTTTATATCTCATTTTCTATGCCACTTTCTCTAAGTTTATGTTGGCAAAGAATCAAAATTAAATTTGGCAATAGACCAAATATTATGCTTAACTATGCATCAAAATGTCTACTAAATAATATCTCTTATTTTCAAGAAGTTCTGTAAGCTCTTGCTATATCTTATAGACTTTATTTAACGACTTCGAAATACCTGCTTAAGAATACAAAAACTTTATTTTCTATTCTTGATAACTACACCCTAAAACTGTCATTAGAATCGTGTCCAAAATCACACTTCATAACTTGCAACAAGCGAAGTCTGTTAATGTGGCCAAAAAAAGTTAAGACAAAAAGCATTTATAATTAGAAACTTGTGCAGCATTGTTCAGTCAGCCAGCGATACGCATTTGAAGCGATTGCAGCGAATCATTTGCCAAAAACCAGTTTACCACTTTTATCAACTTCAGCTACCAAACAAGAACCAACTACCAACAATGCGTAGAAAGGGAGCCCACGCCAAAGTCACAATAAACGTCTAGACGTTGGTAAACAAAGCACAAAAGAACTCTATAGAACAGTTTTGCACTGTTTCCGAGTGCCAGGACAAAACGAAAAAAAAACTTAAGACCAAAAACCAAAAGCGCCTGGCTGAAAGAGCTTCGTTTTATTTTTTAAGTATTTTCAATGCTAACTGCATAAAATCTACATAATTGACATTTGATTGTGCGCCTTAAAAGGCGTGCCAAAAGGCAGCGCACTCTCATAACTATGCGACTAGAGCCATCGATATTAGCATTTTCACTCAAACAAATCCCGTATTGGTCAGCAACTATTTTGAAATTCAAAGGAAGCCTTCAGACATTGTCCAGAAGCGGCAAAAGAAGTTTATAAGGTTGGGAGTCCATAAAGTTGCTTTAAATGCAATAAAAATAAATTTAGTTTAATTTAATTGCACGTTTCAAGTGTAGAGATATTAAATTTTACTGGAAGTATATAAAGATTATTATTATTAAAAAATACGCGTTATTTACAAGTGTACGTGTATGAAGCGAATAGAAGAAAGAGTTCCGTTCAAGATGTCTTTTCTACTTAAGAAATAAAGCAATGTAAGAAACAGATATACAACCTGTAGATGAAAAACTATTTTCCAAATCCCCACAAATGCAAGCTTCCAACAAAAAAATTGCACAAAATGTATTTCCAAGGTATTGTAATACTATTTAAGTAGAACAAACTAATATATCTGTTTTAAATTCTGCTTTTGCGGTATTATTAAATGTAGCTATAGTGAATTGCTTTAATAACAATTTAATTTTAATTTTCGATACTATAAGAGATAGAGCTATAATTTTTTTTCGACAGCATTTGTTATGTTTGCACGCAGATCAAGTTTGTTTCAAATTTTTGCCACGCCCAATTCCGCCCCTTCAAATCAAAAAAAATCGAATAACAAGCGTAATTTTAAAGCTAGTATATACAGTAATAACTATAATATTTATGATCCCTGAAAATTTGGTTGCGATCAAATAGAAATTGTCGAAGTTATTAAAGAAATACTTTTGTATGGGCAAAAACGCCTACTTACTAGGGGTCTGAGTTGCTTTGGCTGACAATCTGGTATATTGTGCCGTCTATGGTATATTTTGAATGCGGTACTATATCGATATACCACATATACTATTTTGTATATTTTTAGTATTTTTGCAGTATATTTGGTATATTTTGAGAATAATACCGCAAAATATATTGCTTTTATTCGAAATGGGTTGCGGGTATCTCACAGTCGAGTTCACTCGACTGTAGCTTTCTTACTTGTTTTTGGTTGTCTTAAGGAGCGGAGTTAGCAACTCAGTATGTTGACCAAGTTATCCATACCATAACATTTGAAACGTCTTAAAACATGATTTTAAATCTCAAAACGACAATTTAAGAACTGTTTCTAGAATTTCGCAATTTGAAATTCTTGTCTCCTTTCATTTAATTTTTTAAACCGAGAAGTTGCCAGGATAACTATTAGAATACTCTCCCTTCTAATATGGTTTTATTACAGTTGTTTTTTTTTTCAAGTCAAAATGTGCATTATTTTTAAGCTAACCCTGCAAGATCAAGCAAATCATTTCAAATTGCTGGCGGTTAGCCATCACAGAAGTTGATAGACTACTGATGCCGCTGTTGGAAGTTGCAAGTTACAAGTTGCAACGCGAAACGATTGCAGTAAGCCAAGATGCAGTTCTGCACACACACAACACACACTGTAGCAAATTAGTTAAATTACAGGCGCTTCTCGCGCAGGTTTTGCTTGATTAGAAAAAGTGGCAGTCAAGTTGGCTTTGGCCGTGGCTTTTACCTTTTGCCGTTTGCCGTTTGGCTTTGGATTCGGATTCGGATCCTTCTTGGCATTTGCCAGGCATCGAATCAAGCTGGCAGCTTAACTCGTTTACTTTGGCCAGCTGCCGCTAACGAAGCTCAATTCGAGCGCCAAATTGAAATTGATTGTGACATTTGATCATGCGTTCGTTCGCTGGCTGGGAAAATCTCGCTAAAGAAAAGCGACTTTACTGTGGAATCTGTGCGGAAAATTACAAAAATGGTAGGCGCAGATTGCCCAGGTATCTTCTCTATTTTTCCTTCTATTTTTATTTTCTGCTGCCCTGCCAAGTTGTCGTTACGCATTGGATTAATTGAACGGATGTGACAGAGTCTCAGAGGCAGCAGAGAATTCAACATGAAATTAACTTTTTTTAGATATTAAAATGAAATTTATACACAAATCGAATTGGCACACTTTCGATATACGGCTCTAGTCCATGATGTCCATCACAAATTTGAAAACTTGCAGAAAGTTGTCAGCTCCGTATGTTGCTTAAAACTTTCGAACACACGTCACGCACTCAGACCAACTTGCAAAAAGCCCACGCCACAATGATGAGGATGATGATGATGTCGTTGTCGCTGTCGTTGTCGTTGTCCACTTCTAGGCCTAATCCCACGCACAGCTGAACCACTCGAAGCTGGCCGTAAGAAATGCTTAAATAGAGCAGCAGAAGCAGCAAAGCAAAAAATAATCAAATGCGAATAAAATCAAAACATTGTGGCCAAAGTAATTTGCATGCGCAGAACCGGCAGCAGCCACTTGCAACTTGCCCCCTCAATTGGTTGCTGGCTTCGTTGGCTTCTTTGGCTGTCCACACTTGAAGACAACGCCGGCGGCGCCTCTGCAGCTGGCAGCAGAAGTGTTTGAAGACACTTGTTGGCCGGTTGCCAGTGCAACAGCAGCAACAACATATATATATAAATACAAGATAACATGCACAAAGTCAAGCTGCAGAAGCCAGCAGCAGTTGCAACGATGATGATGATAACGATGATGATCATCTGCTTGGGTCGACGACAGCATAACAAATGAACATTTAAATGGAGACGCAGGCCATGGCAATGCCAGGCAATTTTTTTTATTTTCTTTTCTTTCATTCTTTTTTTTTTGTTGTAGTCAGCCACTCAAGTGGGTAGCTGCCAAGAGGAAGACATTTCGAAGCTTTAATCAACCATCAAGTGTGCCGTGGAAAAGTTTCGTGTTGCGTCTCTCTAGGCTGGTCACTCAACTACTCAACTGGCCAGCATCAACTACATCGTCATCCACATCGTCATCGTCACCGTCATCGTCATGTTCATCATGTCTCCTACTCAACGAGCTACTCCCAGCCATTTGGGGGGTTCTCGTCTTTGCCATTTTAATAAACGTTTGGTTGTCAGCCGCAGATTGCTTTTTCCTTTACCAGCTGCTGCTGCTGCTGATTCTGCTTCTTCTGTTGCTGCACTGCATCCATGAGCTCGCCATGAGTTGTTGAAAAGTTTAAATGGGTTTTACGCAAAACTTTCTGATATGCTACTGCTGTCCGTTGACTTATTTTTGCATCATCTTTTTTTGCCGTTTACTTCTAATTATTATCTCTAAGTTTCACTTTTTTAAAACACATAAAAGTGCTAAGAAAATTAGGCAACTATAAATTGATGAAAATAATTACTGTTGGGCAAAAGCTGTACCCTAAGTATTACTTCTAATTATTATTTACCATTTCTATTTCTATTGACTAAAAGACTATAACATCTCTATAAATTGACAACCTTTCGGTGGATCTGCAAAGCAATACTCTAAATATACGAAGATTTTTTGTTTTTATAACTGCTACCCACAAGGTATAGTCGTAAAATTTTGCGACCACACGAACTTGTAAAAATTATTTAAGAATTTGTTTTGTATTGCAAGAAACAGATGCTTCTGAGGAGACTTAATCGCCTTGGGTTACAATTTGGTATATTTTGTACTACTACAATTTTGGTATATTTTAAATGTAATAGTATATTGATATAATAAATATATAATTTGGTATATTTTAGTATTTTTTAATATGTCTATTATTTGAAATAATACCGCTCTGCTTTATTTTTATTAAAAATATATTTAATTGTAGGAATAAATAAATTGATCAAAATATCTGGTAGTTAATTTAAAGCTTCATCCAAAAGCATAAAGTATTTGTTTTCAATTCCTTTTTGTCATTTACTTCTCATTATTATCTAAAAATCCGAAATTGCCTAACAGGCAAAAACTAGGCATCTATAAATTGACAAAATGTTGGCCTCAATAAATGATCAATTCGTGTTGATTAATTTCCTGGCACTTTCCCCTTTTTATTGCAAATAGTATGATAAACTCAATTGCCCGACATTAGCACACTCTTCAATAGGAAGCAATATCGCAAATGGCCAAGCAGTTATAGATACGACTGCCAGATAAAGATACATTTCGAACCCCATAAACAGCTCAAGATTTATGCATGCAAACATTTTATTAGTCCCGGCCAGCGAACTGCGAGCCGTTGGCCGCTGGCTGCTGGCTACAACTGCAATATTTATCGATACAATTGGCCAAAAATGACTGCCAAGTGGCCAGCAGACCATTCGCCCCATTCAAAAGGCAAATGTGTGCCAAGTGCGCGACTCGACTGATACACTACACATTCATATATAGTAGATACTGTAGTTTGGTCCAGTCGTTTATCGCTTAAATCTCAACAGGGCCAGACTCTGTGTTGCCGCTAGCCACAACTGCAAGAATACCCATCGCATTCACACTCGCACCCACTCGAGTACTCGCTCTCGCTCTCGCACTTTTGGCTAACCGCCAACCATTGGCGGTTTCCAATGCGAACTTGGTTTGCAATTCAGTTGGAAATTTGTATGCTCGGCAAATGTGTGCAGTTAATTAATTGAATCGAAATTAGTTTCGCTTCACCCTGGAGCTCAATAGATTTTCTCCGAGTAAGTTTGCGAATGACAAGCTTGAGTTTATGTATCAAATATATGTATAAATAAAATCAGAGTGTGAAGTTGGCTGGAAACTCAATCTGTCTGCGGGTCAAAAGATGACAGATTTATTGTTAGATGAACAGGTTTTAGTTTTGGATATTTTATTGTTATTGCATGCAAGTATGTTAGTTTATAATTGAATCGTATTAAATAAATTATTAACCAGCTTCGGCTGACACAAAACTCTAAGCTTTGTGGCCTTAGTTTTATAATATGTATTTATTTTCCCCTAACGTCGTCAATGCCTCTATTAAATACATATAATAATTTCATTTTATTTATTTTCATTTCATTTTTATTATTATCTTAAAACAAATATATTACATCAACTAATTCAGTCATACTAACATCCATTAGATTTACTTTTATGTATTAATGCATTATTTTACATTTTTATGGTTTTCATTTTGTTTTATTTAAAATTTGTTAATCTTAAATTTCCTTCTTCTATTTCCATACATGCAATTGTTAAGTTATTATTAAATTATCTAAATCTAAATTATCTTATCATAAAATAAAGAATTGGCTTTAATTATTATTATTATTTTTTTTTTTTTCTTTAAAATGTTCTTTAAAGCAATAGCTTCAAATTTAGAAAGTCAATACAGCAATGTACACAAATTAAATCGTACTTATTCTTTTTAAACATTTTTCTTTAATATTACCTTTAACTTATTTTCTTACTTTATCAAAGCGTATTCAAGAGTTTTTTTCCTTAAGGAAAACAACAGAAACTATCTTGTTCATTATTTCTTGAATCTGTTGCTTAAAGAATAAAAACGCAAATGAAATTCTCAAGCAAAGCATAAAATTGCAATTGAAAAACTTAAACCGATGCTGTCGCCATTTAAGCCTCACTGTGCCACAGTTGAGGCTGGTCAGTCTTTGTCTGTCCATGTGTTTGTGTCTGTGTCTATGTGTTGTCGCCGGTGCAACAGTTGTTGTCATTGTTGCAAGTTGTCGCAAAAAGCAAATTGCCAGACAGAGTAGACCAGGCAATGCATAAAGAGAGAGAGAGAGAGTTTCACAGGGCGCCGGCGATAAGGAATTTAATTTTATACGCACTGGCGCCTTTATACAACTAAACAGGATGGCAACAGGCAGAGATGGAGATACGGATTCAAATTCAGATGCAACGCTGCAGCTGTTGTTGCAGATACGTTTTGAAAGTTTGCTCAAAGCGTTGCAAATATTTATAACATGCCATATCGAAGACCTGAAACCAAAAATTAAATAGCAGACACAATACTGCTGCAACAGACTGTTCTGTGCTCTCTGTGCCCCACAACAATGCAGTGAGCAAACACTTTGAAGTATGTCAATGCTTTGCTTGCCACATGTGCCACATTTCGCAACAGGCTGCTTCATTTTGCCCCTCCTCTTGCTGTGACTTTCTGCGACTGCCTGCTTAGCCAGCGATAATTTATGTGGTTGCCGCCTCTGTCGGCGCTTCGCTTTGATCACACGCGACAACAGCAAACATTGCCCCAGTCCCCCGCCTCCCGTCAGGAATTCTCTGCTGCCACCGTGTTGCAACAACACTTGAAAGCGAAAGTGACATTTTACTAATTTAGCATTTTGAATGCGTCTCGTGTCGAGGCGCGAAAAGATTTATTTGCCAATTGCATCGCATAATGCGGTACTGCAGTTTTGCTCGCTTTAATTAAAGCATCTTTTCCGCAAATTTATGCACCCGGCTGGACATCGATTGATTGATGACTTGTTGGCGTGTTTGGCCCCAGGACCCCTGGCTAAAAACTGCAGCAACTTCAAGGTGAACAGCAGGTGACCACAAGCTAAACAGGCGACGGGCAACAGGCTGTTAGCTCACCATTAAGATAGCAATCGAAATCAAGAGAAAAATTGTTGTTTTAGTTTGAGAAACTGCTGAATATAATTCAGTTTATAAGATTTTTATATCTGTTTATATTAGTTAATTTCTCTACTACTCTAGTCTTATCTTAACAATCTCAAATTTTCTATTTGCATTTATTTATTATTATTGACAAGAGACTGTTAATACTGATATTGGAATTCTAAGCTAAATCTTTTAACATTAATCTCATTACATTTATACCATTCCATAACAAAATTTCAACAACCAAATCCAATACTTGTAAATATATATGGACTTTAAAAATTGCAAAGTTTCAGGATTATATCAAAGACATTTTTGTTAAAGAAAAATTAATATGAACAGCACTAAAACTTAGAAATTTCATTACTAAGATTCATAAATAACCATTTCAGAAAGCCATTTTGTGATTGTTGTTCAAAAACTCTGTTGGGTAAACAAATAAATGTTAAACTGCTGTTGATATTAAAGATTTTATGAGTACTTCAAAATTCCGTTGATAAAGAAATTTCCTTACTGCTGTATAATTTAGAAATGAATAACATAAATTCACATTTTTTCCTGCCAATGACTTCATACTTTTATTAGACAATTGATTTTTGATTTGAGTATTTTTTAATACCCGGTAATTTATTTATACTGATTTTAACTTAATTACTAAGCGTGTTCCACAACTAATAATTTATCACAATAATTCTGAATTTTGTAATTTTTGATTATATTTTTCGAGCATTTTTGACATTGTCTCCTCAAATGAAACACCTTAAAGTGCCCATAAAATATCGAGTGAAATTCGAATGGATGGCATTGGAACGTAGCGTTGACCTAAAAATGACCCATTGCGAGAGATGAATGACTCTACATCATTCATTTGGCAGTGCTCAGCTTGCATTGCGAGTTCCATGGCCATTGACAAACAATACGACAAATTGGTTTTGTGTTTTTGACCCATATTCGGTTTGGCAATTTGCGGAAATTGTTTTTACACAAAATATTTGCACTGACAGCTAACAGCACGACAGAAAGAGAGAGAGACAGATTGATAGTGCAAGACAGAGAGAACAAACTGCAGTTTTTAGTGTGTCTTTCATTTATGTCGTCCATTAATATTGAACTTTTGTTGCACTCTATATATATGTATATGAATATGTTTTTATACGCATAAAGCTGACTATTTTTGTGCGTCAGCATTTTTGCGCATTTTGGGCAAATAATATATATTTTAAAATATCGCTATTTTGCTTTATAGTTTCTCTGGCTTCTCCGATTTGCTGCTGTTTGCATTCAGCAACGAAATTAATTGCGTAAATTGTATTAAATGCTTTGGCCATGGCCATTTTAATTGAATGCCTTTTGTTTGGCCAACTCGAAAGTGTTGTTTTTTTGGTCGATTCGATCCACTTAAATGCAAATCGGGCTGTGCACAACATTCGATTGTGAAATAAAAACAAATGCAAAATCGCCATGCATGCCTGCAGGATTGCATTTGACGTGATAAACGGATAAAAGCTTGGCCAAAAACATACAAGTGGCAGCAAACAATATGCGTTTTATTTCACTAATTGGTTTATGTTTGATTGTGTTTATATTATTTCCCCCAAAATGATGTGTTAAATGCGTTTCATTCTTCTCTATGGCTCTCATCACGAGTACCACAAGCTTAGCCACTGGCATGAGTATGTGTTATCCATATTTTAACTAGCTTTTCATGAATATGTGTAATTTATATTTTACTAACTGACTTTGCCCGCAGCTTTTCCTGCGACCTAACAACTGCGACTATTCGAATTTTTCAATCAGCGTTCAGTTTCCTTCAAATATATACATACATACATAGGTAGATTTTTTGCATTATGACACGATGTGATATCCAAAATCGAATATTCTACAAATGTACTTCACTTATTTTGTTTTAGTTTAGTTATCCATTTTCAGTTTTTACCACACGTATAAATTAAGGTACATCTATCAATATAAATAATGTATATACAATTCTTTTATTTTAAGAAATAATATAAATTGAAATTATTTATTATTTATTCATAAATATAATTTACAATCAACAATTTTTTTATTGACAAAATTAATTTAAAATTTATATTATTTTCATTTAAGTGTATGAAAATAAAACTCCAAGAAATTTTACTAGCGAGTTTACGAGATTTAATAACAAAAAAAGTACATACAACAGATTAATTTAAGAAAAAGTATTGTTAGGAACAAAAAAAAGGTTTTATTTAAGAGTATTACTTCTTTAAATTAAAACCGATGTAATAATTAACTAAATATGTCCGAAAAGTGGAAATTAAAAAAAAAAAAGTTTCCACACAAATTTTCATGTAAATTTTATTATCAATTAAAAAAACGATTCAGTTTTCATCAAAATAAAATGAAATACATTAAAGAATTAATTTCTTTTTATTTTTCAAATGCTCTAGAGTAGAGCAAGTAAATAATTGTTGTCTCTTATACGAAACGAAAAAAAGGAACACAAAATGTTGTGATTCAGAAAATTACTTTTAACTTAATTAAAACTCATTTTTATTTTTCACAAGTTCTAAAAGGTTTTTAAAACAAAAACAAAACACGTAATGAAATCCAATATGGTTTTTACTATTCCGATGAACAGAAAAGACTAAAGCAATGAGAGTGGTGATTAGTAATGTGTATAGAATCCCCATAAGTTAATTACATTTTATCGTAAGAGCAAATCTTATCTACCTTTCAATGCTTTTCACATTAGACAACTGAAGAGTGGATTATGCATTACTCGCAATTCAATTCAACTTCAATTTCAGTGTTCCACTATGAGTGTCCAAGTGAAGTTCGTGTTGCTCGCAAATTATTATTATGGTCGACTCATGGGTGTGATCAACTTTGAGATCGACTTTCGAACGGGACGAGCACGATTAACCAAAGTGGCGACCATTTATGCGGCAGCAATGAACATTTTATGCTTTAGTTTATTTGCACTGATAATCAAAAGCAGAATTTGGCGAAAATTTGTGGGAAGTTTGAACGAGTTTCATGATTACGTCTTTATTACGGTGTTGGTACTGCGCATCTCGTGTGTCTTTGTGACCATGTTAAATCGCTGGTGGCAACGACAACAAATCATCCAATTACTGAACCAATTTCGCGGTCTGGTATTGGAGCAACCAAAGGTTATTCGAATGTGGCGTCGCGGAGTCATAAGCAAATGCATCACAGGCACGTTGTCCGAACTCTGCCAAATACTCATACCATTATACGCAATGAGAGCGACTCTCACAGCTTCAATGGCACTTGGCCTGATAACGATGTGTGTTTCGGTAGCTCTGCTCAACATTATCATCAGTCAGTATTACTTTGCAGTGCTCAATGTCCATGGACACTATGTGCTCTGCAATGAGGAACTTCGTTTGATACTGCGAGAAACTCAATCCTTGGAATCGGATTATCGCAAGGGAGTCCGCAATCTGAGAAGTTGCGCTCTAGCGGATCGCATTGATAGCTTGGCACTTCGACAATCAGCGCTGCAAACTCTTTTACACAAAATGACAAGAATCTTTGGTATACAGATTTTGTGCATGGGTACGATTATTTACATCTCCTTCATTGCCAGTTTGTACACCTCATTTCTTGCCGTCAAATACAAATTGGTTAGCACCAGCTTCTTCACATTGGAAAATCAGTTGTACTTTTTGGGCGTGTGCAGCTATATAGCGGATGTTCACATAGGTTATTCGATAACATATTATCTCGAGGATCAGTATGAAAAGATGCGACATCTTGTCATGCAATACTCGTCATTTGGGCCCACTGTGGACAGACGCTTGACAACCGCAGTAAGTTCTATTATAATAAATGTATCTCTTAGTCTAATTTATTCCTGATTTTAGTTCGAAAGTTTTCAACTGCAGCTGGTTCGCGATCCACAAGAACTATCAGTATTGGGTCTATTTAATATGAATCGAAAAATTGCTATATCGATGCTCAGTTCGATGATAACACACGCTTTAATTCTAATACAATACGATATAAAGAACTACTGAATAAAATTTGCAACCTCATTTAATGCGCATAAATCTCGGTATTTGGTATTGAAATCATAATACCCAGGCAGACAAAGTATCAGACAAGAAGACTTAAACAGGCATTAGCACTCGACGAGTTTCATTTACTTTGCTCCCCCGTTGGTTTGCAGCACAAATTTCAAATGCCAATAATTCAAAAATAAATAACTCATACGCCACGTGGAAACGATACTGTGAAACACTGAACGAGCGAAACAAAGCCAAAGTCACGGCTGCCAAACAAACAAAAATGCGCCGCCCAATTGTAAATATTTTGCCATTGAGTTTTATTTGAAAAGTTGTTGAGCGCACACCGGCTGGAATAAGGAAAAGCTGTAAAAATGCCACCACCAAATGAAAAAGCAAACCACCCACCAAACGAACAGGCTAGGGGAACAGGAGGGGGAAGTGGGAGGGAGAGCAGACTATAGTCTTACCTGTCCTTTGGGTTACACGCTCGTTACGTTTGATTTATAAAAGTTTATTTTTAACAAGCTTGAAGGCAGTGCACAAATTAATTGCCGTTGTTATGTTTGATAAATTGCGCATACGTTACGTTGAACGCGCTAAGCTAAACAAAAGGAAAAAAAAACAGCAAACGCGAAGTGAATTTGTTGGAAATAAAATTTTCTGCATATCAACATTGATTAACGTTCAAAGGTTCAAGGGTTGTAGTTGCAAAACTCTGTCTTAGCCGAGCTTCTTAAGAAATTTTAATGAGAAATTTTTGCTTTTAATTTATTGCAAGCTTAACAGAAGATTTTCTCTAGTTGAGTTTGGTCATTGAACTCGAAGAAATGTTCATTTCATTTCACTTCCTTTTTGCTGTTACCTGTTTCTCGAGAAATATTCGTAATTTATTTTCCCAAATGCGGAACCTCTTGCCACGAAATCCGCTTGAACTTCAACTTGGCTCCATGTGTTTTGTTTCAACATTTCTCTTAATTTGTTTTGTAATAATGTGGCGCTTTGTTTGGCTGCCCGTGCACACGGACGCAGAAAAGCCAGCAAAACAGAAAAAATAGCCGAAAAAACAGAAAACAAAAACAATATTTCTTTTCAGTTTCATTTTTGCGCGCAGATATTTCACTTTGGTCCTGTTTCTGCAACTGCTGCTGTTGCTGCTGCTGCTCCTGATGCTGCTGTTGCTCGTCCTTTTTGCAGCGGCGCCAACGGAAATGAAAACTTAACGCTTATTTGAACCTTCAACAGTGCACATAAATCACCAGACGACGCTACCTACCCGCTGCCGCCTCCCCCGAAAGCAGCTTAAATGCCATTTTGTTGCCAGTTTTTTATGTGGACATCTTCAAAGTCGCTGTTGCTATTGCTGTCTTTGCCTTTCATAATTCTGTCTCTAAATATTTGTTTCCAGCATTATGCTGTGCATATGTGCGTAAAAAGTATTTTAGTTTTTCTCTTTTTTTGTTGTTGTTACATAGTATCGTTATCTGTGCCATTCTGTAACTGTCAAGGACTCCGCACATCCACTTCCGCTTTACACCGGAACTCAGAGACGCCGCGGTGAACGAGCACTTTCACTGATTGCACTTTGCCGCCGCCATCAAAAGACATTCACACTTGTAGCTCATTTGCAATTTCAATTATTAGCATAAATGCAACCCTTAAAGTTTGCCAGTCTTTTGACAGCTGCCGCTTCAAGTTGCAATAAAACATTCTACTCGACTCGCTTGGGGCTATCATTTGCCTCCAACCAACGCTCTCAATCACAATCATCATTCGAAGCGGAGTAATGGTAAAGTTACTCGCTGTATCATCACTTCCCTTCTTACGCCTCTCACAAATATCATTCAACAAAGCAGCCCCCAGCATCCGATTGTATTTAAACGCCTCCAGTTCTTTCCTTCCCACCCTTCCCCTCATAGCGAGACAAGTCGAGATGCCCTCCGTCTGCCACTGATTGGCCCTACGCCTCCGCCAAAATGAGTTCGAGTTCGTTTCGTGCGTCTCGGCATTTTTTGAAGTAATCTCAAATTTTTGCTCATTTGATTCAATTACACCTTTGGGTGCTGTAATATTGGACTCCTGGCAGAACACAAAAAAAAATACACGAAGAAGAAGTCGACGCAAACGTAAAAGATGTTACGGAAATGAATTGCTTGAGACGAAATGAACAACTTCTCTTTATGCCAGTGTTGTGAAATTTGTTGTGCAAAATATAATATTAAAGACTAAGAAAATGTGTATCTTGAAAAAATGTTGAAATTCAAAGCAACATTTTAGTGTGACCCTTTAATATGCAGCTTACAAATATATTTAGTTATTACAGTGCAAAAAAAAAAACAATTTATAATACTAAAAAAAATTTAATTCGAATGTGTTCAAAATATGATAGAAATTAATTTTGATATAAAATATATAAAAATAATAAAATCTTTAATTCGAAGTCTTGGAAATTATTTTCAATATTTTTAATAACATGAAAAAATATTAAATTAAAGACTGCTAAAAAAATATTAAAAATGAATATGAATTACTTAAAACAATATAACATACAAAAAATGATAACTTTAACTATATAACGTAGTTATACAAAAATAGTGTATCACGATAATCACACGTATGTAGTTAAAATAAATATTAAGGATGAAAAGGCTAGAACAAATGAAGTAATTAATTAGTATATGAAGAGTATTAGAAATATGTTAGAATTTAATTCTAATATTCTGTGACCATAAAGAAAGTGATATTAATACGAGATTGTGTATTTCCCTCCTGTTGGAATCAAATCGTTATTTAAAAATTTGTAATTCAATCTTTTTATGTTTCAAATATATACAAAAATAATCATTTATTTGTCAAACTGCCAAATGTTTTAAATTCGGCAATTCTGTATTTCGCAAAATCTTTTGCAGTGTACAAACCGTTACTTCTTTATGCTTGTATCATGTTCTTCTTTTGTTTTATTTTGGCACACTAGAAAGGAAACACAACAGTTGAAAATGAAATTCGCGCTTCTTTTTATTCAACATGGCTGCTAATTTGATGCAACAACATTGCAGAAACCTCGTTGCCTCCTTTGCTGCTTTGCCTTTTCCCCACACACATTCACCCCCTCGATTGAGGAATGGGGGGAAGTGGCGGAATGAGCTGCAGTTTATTTGCAACTCGCCGTTGGGGTTAGCTTTAATTTCATGCTTACTTTAATGCGAACAAGGACTAATGCTCGCCAGCGCGTCTCCACTTCCGCCTCCTTCATCATTGCCAGCGTCGTTGGCGTCGTCGTCGTTGGCGTTGGCGTCCTCGTTGACTTTGTGCTGTAGTTAACGGCTTTGGCTTTGGGTCTGGCTTTTAGGGTGGCTTTGGCCGCAACCCGCGTGAGGTTAACTACTTTTCATGAGCTTAATTTTAAATTGAGGCTGCGGCGGCGACGGCAGCTTCATTTACTTTGTGCCTTCAACTTTGTTGCGCACAACTTTTATGCGGACTATTTAGCAAAGTTGCTGCTGCTGCTGCCTGCTTGCCCAAGTATTAAGGGGGACAGTCAGGGGAGGGGAACACAAGGAAATTCTATTAGGCAGAGGCACCAATCAACAGCGAGGCATCAAGGCAATGAGACCAGTCCGAACCGGTTTTCTGTTGTTGCTAGCCCATTGACTTATTAAGCCAAATAATTGCTTATTTGCACAGCAGATGCCCGATTGCAATTTGCACTTGGCGCGAAAAATGACCACACACGCCCACTTTCGAGGGGCGTGTGGCAGCTGATAAACCATCCACATGCACATTCACATCCTCCTCGCTACTTCGATGGAGCTATGTGAAGAGCAACGCCTATCATCAAATCAAATGCATTTTGCCCAGCCTCACTCGTAATTAAAAAGTTTCCCCCTCCGCGAGTTTAATTAAAGTTTGCATTTGGGAAAAAAGACTTTGGCTATCTGCAACTACTTGATGGCTCAATCAAGGTAAGCAGCTGCTCTGTCTCGATATCTATCCATCGATTTTAATGTTTGCCTAGCACTCGTAATAACTTACTTTCTGCTAAAGCTGGAGGAAGTTCTTTGCCACAATCAGATAACTTTAAAAATCCACTTCAATTGCAGTTGCCATAAATACCAGAAAACTGCAGCAGATAATTTGCGGTTTTATACCTCAAATTAAAGTCTCATTTCAGCTTCATCCTAATTGACTATTTCGGTTTAAATGATTGTAAAAACCAACTTAAAAATTGGTCTTAACCCGATCTCATTTTCACTTGAGCTAACCACATTCAATTTCCTTATCCAGCTGCATTTTCTTTTAGTCTTAACCAGCATTATCATCCACCTCGTGCATTTTCCATTCTAAGCTCACATTTTCAGCTATCAAAATACCGAATACTCGAAATAATCTAATTTCACAGCAAGTTAAAACCATAGGCTATCTATGGATGCGCAAATTTCTAGCCCAATAAAAGTTTTCATGCATACATAAGGGAAACTACAAAATGTAAAAAAAAAAAGTGAAGAAAAAAATTGTAGAACCTCAATAAAATGCTAGAACTGGTCTTAGTTGAGGGCCATCATCGTATTGCAACATACGAGAGAAAGAAAATACTTGTGCATGTGTGTTCGTTGAGAGTTTAGTTAAGGTTTTTAGGGGGCTTTTTAACTGCTGCTCCCCCCTTGCAATTTACTGTGTTTTGTTAAACGCTTCAATACGAAACTCTATGCTCAAAAGCTTCTCATGGAATGGACTCACACCTCGCACACACACACTTACAGAGTTTGGGCCAACGGATATACAACTTAAAGGCACATCCGTTTCAGTCCAACGAGCTAGCCATAAACAAACTCAATACCCTTTTCGGTCTCTTTTAAATAGGGTATAATAGAGCAATAAGTTGGATAGTAAAAACAAAAATGCATATACCAAAATCATATGAACATATACAATAAATGTAATACATTAATGGAAATTAATTTCATTAAAGATATGTGAATACATTTCTCAAATATTGACAAAATACAGAAATATGTTACCTCAAAGTGTAAAGACGATATTTCTTATCGCATTTATATACAACATTTCCTAATAATCTATATTATTTCCATTTTAAATCCTTATATTTGTATTCAATGATTTTCAACTCTGATTTTATGTAAAGCTTATAGACACATATCTTTCAATATACTAGCCACCAATATCCCAGGCAAATTTCAAAGATCTAAGAAAACACCTATGTATAAAGAAATATATTTTTCATTTTAGTTCTCTATTTTTATTTCATCGTTTTCGTTTAAAATAGTATTGATAAAAACTTAGAATATATTTTAAATATAATTTATATTAAACATTTTTTTTTTAATTCTCAAAAAACAAAATATGGTATGTATATAGCTTAAAACTCTTTATTAAATTACGTTATAATTTTATTTCATGTCCTTTAAATTAATTTGCTTTATATTTTAATTACAACTGATACTCAAATTTTATTTCAAATTCTCAAACTTAAAATTGTAATATAGATTAAAACTCTATATTAATTAAAATTACAATTATCCATTAAGTACCAAAATTGCACTATAGTCTTTTTCACTTATCGTCACACAATTTCAAGTCAATTGCGAACTCTACCAAAACTTTAGCGTAAACAGATCAAACCATAGAAATTCCTTGTACAGGGTATTTTGTATGTTTCAGTGCATTCCTTGGCTGTGCTCCTCACAGCTATTGTTGTTGCTTCGTCGCACTGACGGACCGTTACTGGGCAACTATAAAACAATTTCGCATAGGGGGCGGCACGACGGGCAACTCATCCCCACAAAAAAAAACAAAAACTCATACTCGAAACTCGTTGGAAATAAAATGCTACTTTTGCAACGAGCTGGGCAAGCTTGCGGTTTGTCTATGCTATGCTCCCTTCTGCCATATTACACGGCCCTCTGCCTCTGCCCTTCTTAGCTTTGGGCCCATCTTCAGTTTTCACCTGTGCCAACACCTGCACCTGGTTTAAGAGCATGTTCATGCATGTGTGTGTGCATGTAACGGGAGTGTTGCATACTTTTGGGAGTTTCTGCTTTTTTCTTGTTGCTTTTTGTTTTATTTCGTCCTTTTGTACATGTTTTGCTCGCAACGAACAAATTTTTGTGGTCCATGTGAATTTCGTCCGTTTCTTCATTTTTTTCTGACTAATTTTTTCACATATTTTGTGAGGGGGTAAAAAGCCATGATGATAGAGTTATATGCTTGTACTATATCTTCATAACATGTTCGATAGTCAACAGTTTTTTGCTAAAATGTGTAGCATACTTTGCGGCAGCTTGGCCTTAAATCAATTAACGCCCCACTAATTGCACTCCCAGCTCGCTGAAAGTTGCCACACAACTCGCAACTCGCAACTGACAACAGACATTAAGTTTTCCAATTAAAATAACAATAAAGCCTTTTGCCAGGACACAAGTCAAGACTTTGGCTTTAGCTTTAGCTTGGGCTCTGGCATTATCAGGAACAGGTTGCTTAGCGCTCAGCCAACCAACCGCGTCATCCTGGCGCGTCAATGCGTGGCCTATGCCGGCCCACACAATGGCACATAATGACCTCGTTATTGTGGCATCAACTCTTTGCCTCATTAAAAGGTGAACTTGTCGCCAACCAGCGCTGCGAGAGATTGACTTGGGCCTAGGACTGGTGTGAGCTGACGTTTTGGCTTTGCGGTAAGGTCGCATCTGGGTCGTCATTTTGAAGTTGTGGTAAGCGAAGTTATGCTTTGTTAAAGGTCGATGGAGCACCCACTTTTGTGGCTGACTGTGAGTTATGACGCTTTAATTAAACTGCAAAACCAAACACTTACAACAACTCGTAGCTTCAACGTGTCAACCGCAATGCGTGTTGAGTAGCCTCACATTCGATTTTATCTATAATGTATTGTCTAGACTTGAAAAGGCTGTGCTCATAGTTCATAGTCGCATAAGAATGAGAAAGACCTTTCTAATAACAAAGACAAACTCTAGCTTTTGTTTTGCACTGTCACATTAAAAAGTGGAGAAAAGTTTCTTACTTTGGTTCTTGACTTACCATTACTTATTTTTTTGTACTTTTATAATAAGTTTTATAATTTATTTTATACTATCTGTATTGAATATGGAATTGAACCGAAATTCTATATACATAAAGTTTGTTTTGTCTGAATCACAGCGCCAAAAGACTCTGCGATTTTTTAAACAAAGTAGTATACAAAAAATTACTTGAATTCTAAAAAATTCCTACTTTTAATTAAGGAAATCGTTAGTTTTTTTTAATTATTTTTTAAATTCAAATATCTTTACTACATGAAGTTCATTATAATTGCCAGAAACATCCACAATAACATAGCTGTAAACGTTATAAAACAAATGCAAGATAACCTATTGGATTGTCAGCTGGGAGATCTGAAATGTAATTCCTGCAAGCGGACTTCCATAAATAGTTCATAAATGCAAAGCAAGCCAAGTTTTTCGCTTAACAAATTCATTTTCTTTGAGTGTTGATGCAACATGTTCTGCTTACGTCTAAGCTATCATAATCTAGGATTAATAAAAACGTTTTTTTCTTTACATATAATATAACCATTTTCTGCTTATCTTTAATGTCTTTTTCGACTTTGAGAAATATTTGAAAGTTTTTATGTGTGTAAATAGCATAAATACTTGTTATTTTTAGAGAATGTTAAGGTTGCTGAAAAAAGAAAAAGATTGATTGATAATTAAAATTGCATTATTTCAGAAAAACTGTAAATTTATTACATGTCTTCTTTCACATTCTAGGTTATAAAAATTAAACCAAACATTCTCAAAAAATGTCTAGTGTTTGCCCGTGACTATTTGTAATCAGTGTCAGCTCGAATGTTTGACATTTGGCTTGCTGCAAAAGATGTTGTTAGACAAGCTAAACTACAAATTTTCCAAGTGTTTGCACTAAAAAGCAATTAAAATTTTACACGAACATTTTGCCCAAGACAATTATGAGTCCTCCAGACCCCAGTGTGCACTGCAGTGTGGCAAGGCAGTAAAACAACGACGATGACGACGACGGCGAGTTGTTCTCCAAACTACTGTCTGCTTGCTGGCCAGATGCCACACACTGAAGCCAAAGACCGCCCGTTGTATGCTATGGGTAACTGGAAGGCATAACACCCCACAATTTCTACACATTTACGACACGACAGCCAGGTGCCAAGCTATCCCTGCCAGCCAGGGAACACATTTTAAAGCCGCAGACCACTAAAAAACGGGCAACAAAATAGCGTCCACTGCAAATTGAATTGTAACCAAAGTCGTGTTGGCAAAAAAAAAAAAAAAATGCCAACAGCAGTAAGAGAGAGAATAGCGAATGAAGAGAGAGGGAAGTGAGGCAGAGTGGGGGAAACGAGGGCTTTATGTTATGGCTAAGCAAAGTCTGGCGGCCTTTTGCGAGCCCATTAGTTGAAGCCAAGTTATGACTCTATTAAAAATGCCACGCCTCGCTGCACTTGCCAATGCGAATGCGAATGCGAATCCGAGTGTCGCCTGCAATTCGGTCAGTCTAATAAACACTGCGAAATATAAAATCGCCAAATTGCCTCGAGGGGTTTTTCAATAGACACATCCTACAGTAGGCGGCTTTTTGCTACCGACAATCATAATCATAGATTAATAGTTAATCTATTGTTGCTGTCACCCCCGCAGGCAATTGGGAATCTTAAGATTCCGTTCGACCAAATGTGTAAATGCTTTAATTTGAGTTTATTAGAATTCCCCACGGGGTGCCTCTACATATTGTGACATAGGTTATTTTATTTTGTGTGCTGTCAGGAAGTTCTTTTTATACCCGCTACCCATAGGGGGAGAAGGAAATGTAACAGGCGGGAAAAGGTATCTCCAACTTTATCAGCGTCGAGGCTTAATTGCAATGGTTCACAATCTGGTATATTGTCATATTGTCATATATGGTATATTTTGTATTAATTCAGTATTTTATAAAGATAATACCGCCTTCGCACTGTTTTGGGTTTCTTGAAAATGTCTAGCGAGTATTTTATAGTCTATCACTCTCGACTGCTGCTTTCTTACTTGTTTCTACTTGCAGTATAATATCAAATTACCAACTGCCAAGTTCCATTCGCAGTTATTTATGGTTACAGTTGTTAATCTATTGTCGTTTTGATAGTTTCACTTGAGTTGCTATCGTAGCATTACATCAAACCCACAAAACCATTAAGAGACATCCCCTTCTCAACTGTTCAACACTTTATCTTGCCCCCCAAAAAAGACGAAGGACCAAGTTTGGGTTCCCTTCCATAGAAATTGCAGACAACTCATTAAAATACAAAGTAATTTTCCACACCATATCACCATGCATGACACATATATCAAAAATTTATGTGCGAACCGCCAAAAGTTTAAACAGCAAAGAAAAGAACAGAACAGAACCGAGCAAATTAAATACATTTTTGATTATGATTATGGTTAAGAGGGGGGGCGGTGTCAAGCGAGGGAGCCCATTGGGGAGCAAAGAATACAGCGTAACCCTAGTCAAAAAGCAAGTCAAGCTGAAAAACAGCTTCGCAACAACACTTGACACGCAAATTTTGCTGTTTTCTTTTCCCGGTTGTGTGTGCGTGTATTGTCGCCTCTTGACATGTTTTTGCTGTGGGCGGAGTTTTTCGGGTAGGCATATGCAAAAATATGACTTGGGCCCATATAATGTGAGTCAAGTGATATGGGATAGACTCGCAGTGGGGACATGTGCCCAAATATTTGCACAGCCCATTTCAGAGTTCAACTGAAGCGTTTCATAACTTTGCCTCGCAATTCCGACTCTGATTGCAATATCAATTTGATTTCTTACTCTTCTTTTTCATACACTCTATTCTAGGCGAAGCTTTCACTATTAGTTCTCTCTTTCTCTATGTCTAGCTATCTTTATCTCTCGCTTCAGATTTATTGTGCTCATTGCCAGCGACACTTGCTTTGGGGCAAGTTCACATTCAGTGTCAGTTATGGTCACATTTTTTGACATTCATTGGCCTTTTTTCTCTATCTTTTTTTTCACATTTTCATGCGACAGGCGCCACTCCAATTTTAAATAGAAATGAGCGCATGAAGCGTGAAATTAAATTTGATAAATTCTATTTACGTAAAACGATGGAAGATTTGTGTGCAATTTTCTTCACTTCTTTTTTTTTTTTGTTGGTCTCTCAAATTTTTGCTGCTCTTCCTGTGCCTGGGTCACATTTTAAGTGTATCGAATGACTTTTTTACGCTTCGTTATACAATATCCACTGAGGACAAGAGGGTTTGCCATAAACCCACCAGGTCAGCGTAAAAACGAGCTTTACTCTAATGTTTGGGTCAGATTGTATACGAGCATATAGTTATGACTATGACGGTTTTAGCTTTTGATCTGATTTCCAGTTGCTTAAATTTCATACCTTTGGGTTATATTTTATTGCCTAAACTTGAAATTGGCCATAAAAACAAATGATTGATGCATCGATTAGTTTGATTGAGATTTAATCGAAATGAATGTTCGAGTAAAATGTTATATATTTTAATAGAGGAGACTATATAATTGATATATGTATGCACATCATATAAACTTGAATATTTTCCCTATCATAAAATTCAAAATATACAAGTAGCGTCTATATTTCTTTTAACGTACAATTCTTAGCAACCACAGAATAAACTAAAATATCGACAATAAAATATTATTATTTTTCCAATAGTTGGCAGTTATTTTTCTCCACAATAAGATACAAAATAAATTAAAATAAATCAATAAAATATTATGTATTTTGTCTTGCTACAATTTATGTAAATATGAATAAATAAACAGTGTCATTTAAAAGCAAACATATCGCATCGATTTTGCTCACCGCCTTTCAGGCCATAATCTTCAGGGCCATTAAAGCCCACATTTTGCGCTTAATCTGTGTGGCAGGCACAACAAACAGTACAATAACATCAACAATGACAACACCTCGAACAGAAAATCAACGCCAAACTACACACACTAAGCGTTACTCAACTGAAAGTCCCCATTGAGCAGGTTTCCCCCCGCATCGAAGCTGAGTTCAGAACCGTTGTGTCCAGCTGCAGCCAAAACAACAGCTGCCTTTTGCTATTGTTGCAAAACTCTTCACTCCCCAATCGCCAATCTCTTGACAACAGCAACAACAACAACAGCAACAGCAACAACAACAACAACGATAACAACAGCTGGCGAACAATTTGCCAGTGTGCAGTGTGCGACAAGCAATCGACGAACCCACTCACCCACAAGAGCCAAGAACTCTCCCTTTAACTCTCCACTCCACTCCACACCATTCCACTCTCCACATCAGATTGCGAGGGCAGCAAAGTCTCCCCCCCTTGGGGTCATCCCGCAGAAGCGCTACATTTTGCGCTCTATGCACATTGTTTATGAATTTTCGCGCACAAAAGTTGCCTCGCCCTCACCTTCCCTCCATCCCTCTCTTGTCTGGCTGCTCTTGCCGTTGCTGTTGAATGGTTTTACGATTATTAACCCATAAAGTATTCATTGAAGTGAGCTGAGTGGAGTGCTGGCAAAGACTGGGCACACTTTGGATGCTGCCACGCAAAAGTGCAATAACAAACAGCAACAGCAACAACATCGACAACAACAACAAGTACAACAACAGCAACCTGGCCTGCTACAAAGGCGCCACAAGTTGTAGTCGAATCTCTCCATTTCCGTGCATCCTTTTTTTTTGCATTTTCGGCTCTGAGCTGTGAGTCACTTTTTGGCCTGACGGGCACTTCACTTGAGTGCCTTTCATTGGTTTCCCTGTTACGCAGCCTCTTTTATCTGGCCAGCTTCCCACCTCTCGTCTCCGTTTCGCCACTTCTCCCCCGCTGAGAACCCTTCGAGTACCTTAATTTATGCAGCAACAAGAGTGAATACTTATTAAAAGTTTTCAATGTTTGTACCTTTTGAGACGCCTCCTTTGAGCGCGGGTCTTGAGGTCGCCTCTGCGGTCCGCCACCATCCCCGTCCCTCGACACTTCGCGTGGGCTGCGTCCCTCTCTCGACTGATTATGATTACTTTCTGGCAGCGCATTCCTAATGAACAGACGCCCAAGAGGCCGCCAAGTGCCCAGCGCATGTTAATATGAACCAATGGCTGCAACAGCAAGACTGCAGCTTCTTCAGTCCCTGAGTAATTTCAACTATGTTTCATATTTAATTTTAGGGGAGAAGTTGCTAGACCACAAGCATCCATCAGCGAGATCTTAACGGAACAAGGTCTTATCCCTTTAATCTCAGAAGAAGACTTAATGTATGCACTTTTAATTAAACGGTTTGGCTTTCAATTCGGTGATGGTTGACTTATTTTTCGTTGTCATGTTGCATTTCAATGATACTAAATGTCACAATCTAATGCATCTTTAGTTATAGATTATTCAAAAATGATTCTAAATTATACATTTTCAGGTAATTCAGAAGATTTTAAACTATGTAAATTTAAGTAGATTAGCTATTTCTTTAAATTTAAGATATACAATTAATTTTAAACAATTATATCACATATTTGATATTTAGATTTTGTTAAATACCAAAAAGATAATAAGACGTAAGATTACCAAGATATTATGTTTAAAATTTTCAAATATTATTTTGTGAAAATGCTCAATAAAAAAAAACATTTTGCTCGTTATTTCTAGCACAATCTTAACTTTCTAAATTTGTATTACTTGAACAGCTTAATTGTATGTTATTTATGTCAAATATAATTGTCAGATTAAAATAAATTAAATAGCTTAACAACTAATAAATATTATTGTTCAAATTTTATTCATTCTGTTGATACAAGTTAAAGCTATATGATTATAGACATCAATCACTAATCAGTAGTAATTTTAAGTTATACTATTTAAGCACAAAATATAATATTTCTATAATTTAATTAAAATTGCTGAACAGTCAAGTTGACACCAAAACATTAATTTTAGTCATAATCGTAGAAAAGTGAATAACAAGGGAAAAGAAAAATAAGAAAATAAAACATTTGGAAGCACAATATTCATTACACATATTAAAGAACTTTCTCTCTGGTCAGATTTAATGTCCCTCGTCTATCAGTTTGCAACTACAGAAAACTGTAAGTAAGGTCTCTGCAAGGCAATCAAATTAAAATATAGCAAAATGAGTTTTAAATATTTACAACGCGACCTCAAAGTCCGCCTCACACACTCGACACAGGTAGCGAGCGAAGAGCATTCGCATAAATTGTTGCTATATTGCGAAAGGTTTAACAAATATTTTCATATGCAGCCTTTGCTCGGGGCACACAACGAACACACACACAGACACACACCAAACAGACACACTCCAAGCACACACACATGCATAGAGAAAGTGCGAATCCCTTTGAGACGCACTAGACGCCAAAAATAAAAAAGAAACGAAGCAGAAAAGACAGTTGAGGAAGAAGAAAGAGAGAGCGAGAGAGAAGATGAACAAAATGTATGAAATTATTTTACGGCACGCATATGCAAATATTCACAGTTAGTCCAAGGGGAGAGAGAGAGGAGAGGGCAAGTCTACCCAAATATGTAACCCACACATACTTAAAGGAGAGATAAGGAGAGAAAACGGAAGTTGCGTTTACATCTCGCCAGAATTAAAATGAATTTAAGTGGTTTGCTTTTGGCCAAAAGTTTTTATAGTTAAGGAAGTGTGCATAATGGTTAACAGTTATGATGCGAGCGAGGCGGGCTTAAATTCATATTAAGTGTGGCAACCACGAAAAAAGCTCTGCAACTGATTTTTAATTAGGCGCATTTAATGAGAATGCGAGTTGCATATAGGAAAAGTTTTTTCGCCATGGCAAAAAGATGCTTATAATGGAGCAAAGTACTTAAGAGCGATTTACATAAGAATTGATGAAACTGGCAACAAAACCACGGCAAACGTTTTTATTTATTTACTGTATTAATTATGACGGCGATTAAAAAAGGTAAAATTGGGAAAAAGCAAAAGAAAAGTGGCTGAACAAAAAAATTACTTTTAAATGGAATAATTTCAAAATAAATATTATATTTATATGAAATAATCTTAAAATTATGAACGAAAACAAACAAAAGTAAATTTGCTTTATTTTAAATCAAATAGTAACCTAATAATAACTTTAAATAATCTTAAAGCTACAAATATCAATGTTCATTTAATATTAAAGCAGTTTTGTGTTATTGGTAAAATTAAATAAAATAAAATGTGCCTTCACTTTTGAAATACAAATAATAAACATGTAGCTTGCAAAGGAATTGTTTATTATTTTATTACCTTGTCACTTGTTGACAATCTTCGTTATGGTTTTGCTTTTAGAGCATACAATTTGTGTGTATTTGCGAGACGTTTAAAAAGCTGCAAATTGAGTTTCCTCATCGACAAAGACATGCAAATAAAACTTAAACTCGACCAGCAAAAACCTTTTAACAACAATTAGTGCAATTTCTTGGCCAAGCCAAAACGAGACCTCAACTAGTCTATAACAGACTCCAACCACCCAAGAACATGGACAGACGGGGGGAGAAAGAACTGGACGCCCACTCGGAACATAAACGTAACGTCAAATTACTCGGGTCTGAATGGTAAAGAAAATATGCCTGGCAAAAACAAACTTAATTGTCTGCCAGAGTTTTATTTACTTCGTCGACATGGACTTACACCATCCTTGGGATGTGTCCTTGCCAGAGTTGAACCAGAGAACAACACGGCTGCATTTACGTTTGCTTCTACGTTTGCGTTTACGTCTGCTGGTAATTACTGAGCAACGAGCCATGCTCTGCACTCCAGTTCCACACTTAACGAACATGGCCAAGTCTGGGCAAACAATAGGCTCGGACTGCATAACATGCATGGGGCCAGGGATAACTAGAAGCAGCTCTTGTTTAGTGCCAACACAATAAGAGGAGCAGCAGCAACATCGACAGTAGTAGCTGCAGTAACTTCATCGTTATGCCTGGCCAGGCAACGCGAACAAGTCTGTGGCATGTTGTAGGTGTTGTTATCATATTTGCATGTCGTCTCACTCTTAACCTTTGCCTCTGCCTCTGCCTCTGCCTCTGCCTCGTCCTGCCAATAACTCAATCAGTGGCGCATTGCAGCTGCAACGGAGAGAAACATCATTCATCATGTCCAAAGTCCGGACAACGCACCAAAATATGAATTGCCCTCTGTAAACTTCAACTCCGACTCCAACTCCGCACCGAATCATCGCGATTATGTCACAGCAGCAGCCAACTTACAATTTATAATTGTCAAACGGAAACTTGCCAGACAAATGGATAGATATTGTTCGAAGACTGCACTCTTCCCTGCACACACAGAATCATCGTATACGTATTTTGTTTGTAGTATACGAGCATAGCTTGAACGCCTTCGTGTTTTATCCTGTTTCCCGTTTGCCACTTCCTGCTTGTTCTGCTTTCTGCTTTCTGCTCCACGTGCTGCTCGCACAACGCAAATTGAACTACCAACTGGCCCATTGATTTATGGACATGGGAAATTGACTTGTGATGTATTGTCGGGACCTTGAAACGAACGCACTCAGAGAAAATACTTGAATCCAAACAAAGCTTGTTAGCAATCAAATATTATGGATTCTATTCCATATTTAATTTTATATAATTGTTTTTCAATTTATTTCATATTGATTATATGATATCATATTTTATCCTCTTATAAAAAAACAAACAATTAGGGCATACATAAATAGATTAATGAAAAAAGTGCAATTTAATACAAGTTAAGATAGAAAAGTATTTACAGAAATAGCTCAACAATTAAGTGAGATATTGTGAATTATATTACACTGGAAAAATATGGGTAAATCAAATAGGAAACTGTTTAGATATTAAATACAGATGAACCTGAAAATGCTACATCCATTAAATCGGAAAAGAAAATTTATCTCTGACAAGCACTTAAGCTCAACGTAATTTACTGATATCAAAAAATATTCTTGAATACATTTTCTTTTTATCATCCGTCTATATTTAAAAATTCAGTCTTTCTTATTCTATTTTTTTAGATGTGTATGTACTTAAGGAAGCTATAATTATTACATTTTTTCTATTATTTTCACGATAATTCCATAATGCAATATTGAAACAATGCACAGTCTTAAACCAGCTAGGAATTCCTTATTTTTATCGCGTAAATTAATTAGTCATTTGTTCGTTAGCTGCAAAATGTTGTAAGGCAACAATTTAAATTATTAAACTAAACAATTTCCTTTGAACAAATTTTCTACTTTCACTTCGTTCTACTAACATTATAACAATTTGTTGCAGTGTACAGCCTCGCATCAAAATTGAAAGCAAAACGCATCTCATTGAAAATTCCATTTCCAAGGTGGCATAAATTAAGTGCATTTGCAATCGCAATAATGCTATTAAATGACCGCCCTTTGTCCAACCAGTCAACCAACTGACCTGCCCTTTGCTCTGCTCTACTCTGATCTGTCCAATTCTGTTCTGTCCAACACGCACTTAATCCCAGCAGAGCTTTTAAGTGGGCAATGAGCAAAAGGCTTAGTGCTTGACTATTTAGCCTTGGCTATGACATTTTAATACGCCTTTAGCATTTAAGGCATTTTAGTGGGTTAGTGGTAAAGTATTTATGCGCAAGCTTTAAATTTGCAAAATTAAACATATTTCAAACTATTTGCATACTCACTTATGTTAACTTACTTTTTAAACCTACTTTTGTTAATGTACGCTAGCTTTAAATTTGCAAAATTAAGCGGCATTTAATAATTTAAATTATTTTCATACTCATCTATGTTAACTAACATTTTATTAATTTTATTTACTTTTTATAACTACTTTTTTGAACATACAATTTTAATTTTTAATTTAAAATATCACAAAATTTAACTTGAGCCTTTAGTTTAATTTAAGTAAAATATTGATGAATATTTCAATATATTTAATTTCCTAATTTAACAATCTCTTACAATTTGGTCAACTCTTCTCTATCAATATGTCAACTTCTTAAATGTTGAGTAGTGCAAAGGTTGAATAGTGTATAAATATTGACGTATAATAATATTCGATTGAATTGTTAACCTCTTCTCTTACTTATTAATATTTTCACTAAAGTATAATAAATAAAGCAACTCTACAAAATATTTACAATGCCTCTGCAAACAGCTAAATTATCTTTTTATCCATCGCGTTTACATTTATAATTGCTTAATTTCCTTTTTTGCTTAATCCGATGCCCGAATGCAATCAGGTGTGAAATGCTCAGTCAGGACATTGAGACATTTGTCACCAATGACTTTTGCCGGTTACATCGGCCAAGTGTTAAGTCAATTTGATTCCTCGGGACACACAAACACGCACACACACAAACACACACACATTAGCATAGTCAACGACTTTGGGGGCCATTGAAAGGACTTGACAACTTTGTCAAGTGAAAGGACAAAAGGACTTGTCGCACTGCACATTCATCTTCATCACGAGGAAACTAGGGCCAAGTTTGCATTTAAATTGGTAATTAACACAAAACTGAAAGCGAAAGTCAACGCACAAAAAAAAAGATACGATGAGAAAAATGCGAAGAAAATGTCGAGACAGACAATGCGCACAAACACAAAGAGACAGAAGCAGCAGCGGATGGTGAGAGCGAGAGCGAGACGGAGCGAAGCGGAAACAACTTATTACGCAAAGCGGAAACAATCAACTACACAAAAGATAACAAACGTGCTGGGCATGAAGGATGCGAGTAAAGCGCAGATAAAATAGACACCACAGCAATGGCAGCAGCATCGAGTGGAGTTCAGCTTAGTATAGAAGAGAGAAGTGGGGAGCGAGGAGCAAGGAGGAGCACACACATCAGTGCGATGCCAACGGGCAGAAATACTCTTGGCTCCTGCACTCAGCGCAAAATTGATTGCCAAGCAACGCGGAACAATGATGGGGACGTGCTAGAGATGGGAGCGTGACAATATGACGCCAAGCTATGAGCTTAAGAACTTTATCAACACTGCTAAAAACATTGTTTCTTTTACAAAACAATACTATTGAACTTAACGATACAGGCAAACAAAAATAATACCACTTAAAGTTTCCATGAAGCACTTTCTCTGAATGGTAGCTTCTTATAAAACTATTGAAGTTAACGATACAGATAAATATAAATCAATAACTTTAAAGAAAGCTGTTGGCTACCAGTTGGCTTCTATTAGTCATTTGAAAGTGCGCTTAAAGCATTTATCAACACTAGACGGTAACAATCATAGGAAAGGATAATATAACATAGTTTTTGCTTACACTTTCTATGTTATAATAATAGTTAACAAGAACAGGAGGAATTATCCGCAAAACCTAGATCTAAAAAAACTGAATACTATAAAATTAGCCTCGAAAACGAACTTAACCAACACTATTTATAGATAAGTGTTGTTAAAAAATTCAATAAATCACTATACTTTATAATTTGCAGTTCATAATTTCAAAAGAAAAGTAATTGAAAACTATTAGAAATGAATTTACCCTCGAAACGAACTATACCAATAATGAAAATAGATTAATATTGTTCTCTAAATTAAAAAATAAGAAATACTGCGCACTACAGAATTTAATTTATCCGGATTATAAGCTACGTTTGCAGTTAATAGTTTTAAACAAAAGATAGCTCATCAAACCCTACACAATGAAATAAAATAATGTCTATAACTTTTATATTACAATCAATTTCCAATCTTGTTTAAGAGCTTTACTAACACTAGACTGAACTACAAAAGTTACTATGAAATTAACCTCAAAAACGAACTTTATCAACAGCGCTAATAGATTAGTGTTGTTCTAACAATTAAACAATAGGAAACAGTGTATCTATAAGCTACAATATCAGTTAATTATTTTAAACAAAAAAATTCTTTATTGAGCCCTGCACAAAACAATACAAGATCAAACAATACACAATCAAAGTTTACTACAATCGATTTCAAATATTCTTTAAGAGCTTTATCAACACTAGATTGAACTTGAAACTTTTAACGAACACGAAACAAAAAAAAGAAACTGCCTAACAAGGAACCAGGAACTAAGCTCTCTAAAAACACGCTGCCAACTCTAGGATGAGCGGTCACGTAGTCGATGTCAAATGTCAGCGGAGCGTCAGCCAAACGTAATGACAATAAAATTTATACCTTCTTCCCTCTCTGTGGTGCAGCAGCTCTGACTGCCGCTTTGACAGCGTTATCATTTCATTAAATCAAAAAAACGAATAATGACCAAAAGACAAAGCGTCAAAGTTCGTTGGGTAGAGCGTTTTTGTCCTTCATTGAGGACTGGCAATTGAATGTGAATAAAAGGTTCTCTGCGATGGCAGATGAATGCGACTATGAATGAATGAAATGGGGCAAGGTGAGGAAGTCAAATGGCAAAACACGAAGGACGTTGTTGTATGTACTATAGTTGGTGTCCCACAAGCTCACTTTAGTTGCGCAGGTCGTTTCCAATGAATGTTTAGGGCGTCTCCTTGCTAACACACAGATGAAGGATGTTAATCAAGCCATCAGAAAACAGACATGCAATTTATCCAATGTCAATATCATGGAGTGAAATAAAAATAGCTAATAGAAAACTCTACGCTTTCCATGTTATCGTTATGGGAACTTACACAATTAAGCTGGAATTGAAAACGCTTTATTGTTAAATCGAGTTTATAGAGATAAAGTTATCCTTCTACACTTTAAAGTTGTAAACCCATTAAATAAAGAAGTATAAATTAATAACAATTCTTTATTTAATTCGAAACTTATCGAAAAATCATAAATATTTTAAATATTTTATTTATAACTCAGCTTACGAACTTAAATAATATTTTGAATTGAAATTCATTGGATTAAATTAATTTACTTAATATTAAAATACATATGTGTTTATGGTGGAAAATTATTACATTTTTGTTAAAAATCGATTATTTATACTACATGTCTATTACTTCTTCATAAATATCAATGTTAACCAAAGTTTTTCAGAACTTTACTGGCAAACTTAAATAAAATGATGAAAGAAATTCAATGGAAATTAGTTGACACCTTCTTTTAATAATATTAGAGTAGCCAATGACTAAGAAACTCTTTAAAAATTGTTCTTAGAATATAATTTCCATTATTTTAGCAAAAAATATTAAATTAAAACCACAGTCTTTAATTTTAATCACAACTGTTGACTTATTTAAAATATGTCTTTACCTTTTGGCTGTCAGAAATTTTACTAAAAGTAAATGTCAATTGCATTTATTACTTACTTTCCTTGCTTCACAAGGTTAACTTCTAATTTATCTTAACAAACCCTTAAAATATATACTTTAAACCTCTTAATTGCTCTTGATTTATGCTGCCAAAGTTGCAATCGAACTTCTAAATAGTCAAAAGCAATTTGAGGCAAAAGCAACTTTCAATTTTCAGTATCGAGCTGCTGTCAATCAATCAATCAATCAAAAGTTTTGCTTCGTAGTGCAGTTCATAAAATGCATTTTCACTGCACCACATAAAGAACAACAAATGAGGTCTGGCCACAAGCTTGTGCATAGGACAATAAATAACTCACTTACAAACCTAATTACACTTAATACAATTTTATTGACCCAAACAAAAAGGCAACTAAACTGCTGCCCCGATACTTGCAACGATATTGATCTCAACCGGTTGTTATTGTTGTTGTTGCCATTGTTGCCGTTGACATGCAGCAATTACACGCAAACAACAACAGCAACAAGAAATGCAATGGCAACAACTGCCACCGTCAGGCAGCAACAAAATTTATAGAAAAGTTGACAATTAGCGCCGCAGCTAGGAAAGCACTGCATCGACTTGCCACAGACATTGCGGCACCCACGCAACACCCATGGACTTGGGACTTGGGACTTGGGTCTTGCAACTGGCGACTCAGACTCGAACTCGCTCTCTGAGTGCAGCAGCTGGGAGTCGCAGCAGTTTAAGAACCAGCCACAGACCTGTCACCAAGCACAAACACGACTAACTGCCCAGAGCGAGCGAGTGAGGCAAGCAAAGGGAGAAAAGGGGCAACTTCTAGCTAGAGATGGAAACAAGTCGCGTCGTGTAGTGCACAAATAATCGATATAAAATATATATAGAAATTTAGAGGAAAATTATAATTAATATTAGTAAGCCAGCTTTTTATTTATTATTTTGTTGGCCTTGTAAATAAAATATATTTTCTATATGTAAAGAATTTTTGTAATTCATTTTAGTTACAAAGTTTTTGGTATGTCAAATAAAGATTGTATATTATTTTGAATTTCTAAAACAACTTTAATAATTTTTTAAAAATTAAATTTGATAGAGGTCAAAATAAACAATAATTATAAGAAACAATTTGAATTTGTATATATATTATTGATATTTGATTAATTATATATATTATTATTCTTACTCAATATTTTTATTTAGTAGTTTTATACATCATTTGAAAACTGGTGCACAATTACATTTACACTATTCAATTATTACATATACTATTCTAATAAAATTAACCTCACAATGAGCTTTAATAACATTAAATAATATTTGTGTTAATTGTAAATAATCAAAATAAACTCTAAAAACTTTAAAAACGTAAGTTTATTAAAAAAAAAAATAGCTACATTTAATTTATTGTATTATTGTCTATATATATTTTCCAATTTTTGCTCTATTTTATAGATTTAACTTTATTAACTTCCAATTCATTTCGATTTTGTAATAAGCTTATTGATAAATAAACCTTTTTTTATGTATACATTATTAACAATCTATCTTGCAATTATAATTAAATTTTCTGAAATAAATCATTACATTTATTTTAATAAATTTTTATTATTTATTTATTTTATTTACTTGCTAAACCTTCATAAATTTTTTTAATTCTCTTGTACTAAATTTATTATGTTTATATCGTTAACTTGAGAATTCCGTGTCACGTGAGCATCTCTAACTGATGATATGTGTTAGAGTGATGCGGGATCCAGAGTTATATGATCATATTACAGAATAGTAGCCACAATGCAACTGCCCGAATTTCCAGCCTAATTATCGTCCCTCTCCCTGACTGAGGTTGCATGTAATTCATAGCCAAAATGCGTATTAAAACCAGGTCTAAACAGCTGAGTCCATTCAAGAGCTGTCAGTTTGATTTGTAGCTGCTTGTGCTTACAACGCTCGGTTCGTTTTGAGTGACAGCGAATGTGGCACCCGAGATTGGATGGAGGAGAGTGCAGCAATGGGCAGATGGCGAGTGATATGAACAGACTTGGGAGATCCTTCTCGCTATGTATAGCCAAGTTATTAAAGTCGCGTAAATCAGTTTGAGCGTAAAACCAAAAGAAACAAGTAAGAAAGCTACTGTCGAGTGTATTCGACTGTGAGATACCCGCTACCCATTTTAAATAAAAACAATATATTTTGCGGTATTTTTCACAAAATATACCAAATATACTACAAAAATACTGAAAATATACCAAATGGTATATTTGGTATATCGACATAGTACCGCATTCAAAATATACCATAGAGCCAAGGCAACTAAGACCCCTAGTAAGTAGGCGTTTTTGTCCATACAAAAGTATTTCTTTAATAACTTCGACAATTTTTATCTGATCGCAACCAAATTTTCAGGAATCATAACTACTATAGTAGTTATTATATATATCAAACTCTATATATACTCGCAACTCTAGCTTTAAAATACGCTTGTTATTCGATTTTTTTGATTTGCGGGGGCGAAAGTGGGCGTGGCAAAAATTTGAAACAAACTTGATCTGCGTGCAAACATAACAAATGCTGTCGAAAAAAAATTATTGCTCTATCTCTTATAGTTTCTGAGATCTAGGTGTTCATACGGACGGACGAACAGACACACAGACGGACAGACGGACAGACGGACATGGCTATATCGTCTCCGCTGTTGACGCTGATCAAGAATATATATACTTTATAGGGTCGGAGATGCCTCCTTCTACCTGTTACATACATTTACTGTCGGCACAAAGTTATAATACCCTTCTACCCTATGGGTAGCGGGTATAAAAAGCGAATTCGCGACATTTACAGCACCTCATGTCGTCAGTTGGTCAGTTTGTCAAGTCAAGCTGTGGCCCACACTTTGAGCGGTAATTAATTATTTGATAAAAGTACAAGCATTAAGTCAATTAAAACTAAATTTATGCCAAACGTTATCTGATGCTGACACCAAGGCGTGATTTACAGCACATTTAATGCGTGTGTTGATTTCTCCAAAACGATCATTAAATAAAACTCGACAAACTTCCCAGCTTCAAGTACGCCTCCTGCTGGACAGTTAGAGCAATCTGCTAGAGCAAAAAATATATATAGAGATTTGTTTTCAGACAGATCCAGATGTCAAGAAGCCGGCCATAAATTGTCGGAGCTTGCCATCATGTAGGCTTGCTTTTAATGTGGGCTAAACACAAATTAAATACAACTATTAAATATGTATGAAATACTTATTTGAATAAAGGAATTAATTTAGGCATAAATTTTGTATATTAATCATTATTTAAAATAAAGATCTTGGCTCCTAAACTATACATATTTAAAAAGTGTTAAATACGAGTAAAATTTGAAATGAACTTGCTTCAAAAAATGCACAATACAATAATTTTTTTTTGCTTTAATTTCATAGGCACTTAAAAAGCAAACATATATACATTCATTCTTTAACTTTTTCGCTAAATTCAATAATATTAAAACTCAGTAATTATGTATTTTCTGATTTATTTAGTTTAAAAATAAATATTCATTTTTTTTAGCAAGTTTGTTTATTACTTTATTTCCGACTTAAGACGACATTTTAAATTTCTATAGTTATGAATTCAAATTAGTTTACTTTTAAACACAAAGTGCATATTATAATATGGCATATTATAAATGTCGCGAGCGTCACTAAAAGGAAAAGCATACATATATACAACATTTTGATAGCTCTTGATTAGCACCTTAATTAAAGCTAACCATATAGTACCACATTCTAAATATACCATACACGGTATAATATACCAGATTGTCAGCCAAAGCAGCTAAGACCCCTAGTAAGTAGGCGTTTTTGTCTGATCGCAACCAAGTTTTCAGGAATCACAATTACAATAGTTATTATTGCATATACTAAAATTCGCAGCTCTCTCTAAAGTTACGTTTGTTATTCAATTTTTTTGTCCGCTCTGTCCGCTATGTCCGCTCTGTCCGCCATGTCCACTCTATCCGCTCTATCCGCTCTGTCTGCTATATCCGCTCTGTCCGCTCTGTCCGCCATATCCGCAATGTCCGCTATATCTGCTCTGTCTGCTATATCCGCTCTGTCCGCTATATCCGCTCTATCCGCTATATCCGCTCTGTCCGCTCTGTCCGCTATATCCGCTCTGTCCGCTATGTCCGCTCTGTCCGCTCTGTCCGCTCTATCCGCTCTATCCGCTCTGTCCGCTCTGTCCGCTATATCCGCTCTGTCCGCTATATCCGCTCTGTCCGCTCTGTCCGCTCTGTCCGCCATGTCCGCTATGTCCGCTCTATCCACTCTATCCGCTCTGTCCGCTCTGTCCGCTATATCCGCTCTGTCCGCCATGTCCGCTATGTCCGCTCTGTCCGCCATGTCCGCTATGTCCGCTCTATCCACTCTATCCGCTCTGTCCGCTCTGTCCGCTATATCCGCTCTATCCGCTCTGTCCGCTCTGTCCGCTATATCCGCTCTGTCCGCTATATCCGCTCTGTCCGCTCTGTCCGCTCTGTCCGCCATGTCCGCTATGTCCGCTCTATCCACTCTATCCGCTCTGTCCGCTCTGTCCGCTATATCCGCTCTGTCCGCCATGTCCGCTATGTCCGCTCTGTCCGCCATGTCCACTCTATCCGCTCTATCCGCTCTGTCTGCTATATCCGCTCTGTCCGCTCTGTCCGCTATGTCCGCTATATCCGCTCTGTCCGCCATGTCCGCTCTGTCCGCCATGTCCGCTATGTCCGCTCTGTCCGCCATGTCCGCTATGTCCGCTCTATCCACTCTATCCGCTCTGTCCGCTCTGTCCGCTATATCCGCTCTGTCCGCTATATCCGCTCTGTCCGCTCTGTCCGCTATATCCGCTCTGTCCGCTCTGTCCGCTATGTCCGCTCTGTCCGCCATGTCCGCTCTATCCGCTCTATCCGCTCTATCCGCTATATCCGCTCTGTCCGCTCTGTCCGCTATATCCGCTCTGTCCGCTCTGTCCGCTCTATCCGCTCTATCCACTCTATCCGCTCTGTCCGCTCTGTCCGCTATATCCGCTCTGTCCGCTATGTCCGCTCTGTCCGCTCTGTCCGCTCTATCCGCTCTATCCACTCTATCCGCTCTGTCCGCTATATCCGCTCTGTCCGCTATATCCGCTCTATCCGCTATATCCGCTCTGTCCGCTCTGTCCGCTATATCCGCTCTGTCCGCTATGTCCGCTCTGTCCGCTCTGTCCGCTCTATCCGCTCTATCCACTCTATCCGCTCTGTCCGCTCTGTCCGCTATATCCGCTCTGTCCGCTATATCCGCTCTGTCCGCTCTGTCCGCTATATCCGCCATGTCCGCTCTATCCGCTCTATCCGCTCTGTCCGCGATGTCCGCTCTGTCCGCTATGTCCGCTCTGCAAAAGTATTTCTTTAATAACTTCCACAATTTTTGTCTGATCGCAACCAAGTTTTCAGGAATTACAATTACTATATGTTAGTTATTATTGCATATACCAAAATTCGCTCTAGCTCTGAAGTTACGTTTGTTATTCAATTTTTTTGGCCGCTATGTTCGCCATGTCCAAATATTTATAGAGTCGGAGATGCCTCCTTCTACCTGTTACATTCATTTCCTGCCGGCACAAAGTTATAATACCCTTCTACCCTATGGGTAGCGGGTAGAATGAGCAAATTTTTTATACCTTATCGTTGATCATAAAAAGTTCTTAAAATAATCATAGCCTAAATATTGTGCAAATTCAGAGTTTTTACCGATTTTTAAAATTGTTTCAGTTTTAATTTGTTTACTGTATATATGTATATCGACGCATTTCCGCTAATGTATCGTATGATGAAAAATCCAATAAATCCATAAATTATTAAGATCATCAAATTTTTTTTTATAAATATTTAGCCTACAATTATATAATGATATTATTGTTTGGGTGAAATTAGGCAAATTAAAAAGATTTTTCTTTGAATTTTCAAAATATTCATAATTTAATTCTATTGATAATGGGCATTTTTTCATAACAGCGAAATGTAATGTTTTATGTTTAAATAAAGAGTTTGAAAAAAGTTTCCAGTTTTTTTTAAGTCTGTGTACTGTACACCGAGAATTAACGGCACAAAGAGGAACAAACAATAAGCAAAATCGTAAGATGTTTGAGCGATTAGAAACATTTCTTACATGCAAATGAAAAAAAAATTTGTATGGACATACGATAATTTCGAGCGCACATTCAAAAGCACTGTAACATACGATAAAATTGAAACTTTATTTTTATCGGAACTATATGGTTTTCAGTTATAATATTTCACAGGGTAGTGAGGCATTAGGTGCCTAACAATTTTGCATTAAAATCTCAATACCGAAAAAAAGCGACATACGATACTTTCGCGAAAATGCGTCGATATACATATGTATTATAATACTTAAAAAAAAATTGACATATGGGCATTTCCACAGAAAGGTCCACCGCGACCAAAAAATTAAAAGTTCTTGAAAATGATATTTTCCAACATGGTTACATAAAGAAATATTCAAATTTAATAAACTTGAAAAAATTTTGCATTTATCATTTATAGATTTCAAAATATTCGAATGCAAAGTCCCGCAAACGCACCTGTTGGGATTATGATGTTTGTAGGGCATATTTTGTTTTGATAACAACTTCTAAAATAAATGCGTTATGCTTTGTCTTTTGCTTTGTAAAATCAATTGAAGATTGCAAGAAACGAAAGAGAACGCAAAAAGTAACATGGGATCATCAATAACGGTAAAAATTTTGATTTGCTTTATCACTTATTTCAATGTCCCGTGCGCGACCGAAAAACAACATTTCTTATCAGTAAATCCAAATCACTTGCTCGAATTGCATCAAATTTTTTTTGCAAACAGAGTTTATGCGCACAGTAAATATATAAAAAAAATTTGGAGAAAAAAAAATATTTGTATTTTTGGTGATCATTTAAAGTTTGTCCCGTGCGCGACCGTAAGTACACAACATAAGTACCAACTTATTCCTCTCTCTTATTTACACAATATGAATGATGGAGTAAGTTGGCAGCATTGGCGCAAAATTAACAAGTAAGAAAGCTACAGTCGAGTGTGCTCGACTGTGAGATACCCGCTACCCATTTTGAAAAAGCAATATATTTTGCGGTATTATTCTCAAAATATACCAAATATACTACAAAAATACTAAAAATATATACCAACTGGTATATATGGTATATCGATATAGTACCGCATTCAAAATATACCATAGACTGCACAATATACCAGATTGTCGGTCAAAGCAACTCAGACCCCTAGTAAGTAGGTGTATTTGCACATACAAAAGTATTTCTTTAATAACTTCCACAATTTTAGTCTGATCGCAACCAAATTTTTAGGAATCATAACTATTATAGTTATTATTCTATATACCAAAATACGCAACTCTAGCTATAAAATTACGGTTGTTATTCAATTTTGTTGATTTGCGGGGGCGGAAGTGGGCGTGGCAAAAATTTGAAACAAATCTGATCTGTGTGCAAACATAACAAATGCTGTCGAAAAAAATTATAGCTCTATCTCTTATAGTCTCTGAGATCTAGGTGTTCATACGGACAGACACGCAGACGGACAGATCGTCTCGGCTGTTGACGCTGATCATGAATATATATACTTTATGGGGTCGGAGATGCCTCGTTCTACCTGTTACATACATTTCCTGTCGGCACAAAGTTATAATACCCTTCTACCCTATGGGTAGCGGGTATAAAAATATTGGCGGTAAAAAATGTCCCGTGCGCGATGTCCCGTGCGAATTTACATCAAATTAAATTAAAAAAAAAATACAAGTCGTTTTTGAAAAAAATTATAACCTTCTTAAAGAGGCATCAATGCACAAAAATTTAAAATTAGTTGCATTAAAATATTGCCTCTGGATTCGCTGAAATTTGCGTTTGAATTGGTTGACCTCTTAAACCACTTCCGTTTTGTGTCCCGTGCGAATCACTTGACTTTTGCAATTATCTTCTGAACGAAAAAATACCCAACATCAGTCTTTGCACCAATGAAAGAGCTAAGAAAATGCAATACATTAAGCGTTTCAGTTGAAAAAAAAACGTTTCCTTCTTACCGGGTTTTTACTTTGAACGCGTACGAATGTCCCGTGCGCGATTTTGGAAATGCCCATATGTTATATTTATTATTTTAATTATTTCCTAAATTCAGCAATTAAAAAATATTTATCTCTTTTTAAAGCAAGTTATTTATAATTTTAATTCGTATTTTTCACTATTTATTTATATATCTATAGTTTAAAGTTCAAAGTTAAATTTACCATTAAACAAAAAATGCATAATATAACTGATATATTTTGTGCCTTCAAATGAATTATAAAAAATCTAAAATCTTAAATATATTTTATATTTATTATTTAAATTATTCACTTCAATTAATAGTCTTTATTAATACATACTAGGCAATTAGTTTCTCAGCTTCACTGCAAAATTGCAAGTTCTTCCAAAAACATAGTTGCAATTAAGTTTTTCCTTCAACCGAGAAAGGGATGGAGATTAAATTAAAGTTGGCATTTCTCGTTGTGGAAGTTTTCTAAATGTTGCTGCAAATTTGTAAACTGTCATTTTGCGGCGAAGAAACAAACACACAAACAAACACAACACAACAAGGAAGACCCGACAACATTTTGTGTAGTGCTTCCAATTGAATACAAAGCAAACGAAAACCGTTTACTTGCAGTGAGCAGTGAAAGGATAAAGAAGTCCTACACTTAAACTAAGTAAGTCCTTAAGGTGCACTTTAATCATTATTATGGAAGCAACTCAAAACTTTTTCTATAGATGCTCTCAATAGGTAATTGTTGACTGTGTAAAGCAGAAATTTTAAAACTTTTAATAATTATGAATTATATTAAAATCTGTTTTTGTACGTAACTATAATTGAAAAGGAAAATATTAATAAATTAAATTTTTACTATATTCAAAATAAAATTAAATCGACACATAAAAGAAGTCAATAAAAAATTAATTTATGTTGAATAAGACTTTTTAAAAATGTAATATATTATAAATATATGTATTTAAATAACCCCTTTTAACAATTTAAAAAATAATACTAAATATACAAGCAATATATTTATAGAAAAGCATGAAATCAAACTATGAAATAAAATCAAGCGCAACTTTGATAACAAAATAACTATATTTAAAAGAAAATTAAATCATTGCAAGAAAGATGTTAACAAAATTTATATGTTGGTTGAATATCCGTTTTAAAAAATTCAAAAATCAATAATATATTTATTAAAAATATATATTTAAATATCCCTTATTTCAACAACTTAAAACAGAATACTAAATATATGAACAAAATATATATATTTATGTTATAATAAAGTATGAAATGAATAATAAAAAAATGTGAATATTTAAAAATACATAGAGATTTCTGAAATCTATTTAATCTACATCGCAATATTGACGATTTACTAATATTTTCCGAAAATAAAATATATAAACTAAAATGAATAGAAATATAGCAAAGTCTTTAACATTCAGTTTAACAAACTCTTACCATCAGCAAAAACAGAATGATACAAATCAAATTGAAATATTAACGCACATTTCGCGCAGTGTAAAACCAAGTTGTTTAGTTCTTTGCGGCTCTTGTTGTGCGTAATTAAAACAGGAAAATCGAGCAAAATATAGAACTTTGTTGTGCGTTGTGGGCAGCTTTAAAGGGCGGCACTCGAGTGAGTCGGGCCAACTCCAGGCGAGCAATTTACCAGAAATTGAATCAGAAAATAAAATATTATATAGCATATTTCATGGCGTTTACACGGCAACAGAGCCCGAGCACGAGACTGGAGCGAAATGTTGATGATGATGAATGTCAACGCCGCACAAAAGAAGTAATTTTGTGTAAAAAGTAACCACACCCCTGTCCTTGCCCCCGTTGGTAACCTTTGCATGAAGTGGGCGTGTCCCAAAGCCGTTACAACTGTTAATGACATTTACGAATGTTTGCGAGACTCGCTCGACGCTCGTCGCTCGTCGCTCGACGTTCTCGAACTTCCATCGCTGCCGCCACACATAATGCCAAAATAATGACGATGGCTGGACCCTGCTCCCGTTTTGCCTTTCCCTCTCTCCCGCCCTGTTCCCCATCTCCTCCTGTTCTCGCTCTCTCTCTCAACATGCAATAGAAAAATGACGCGGAAACTGTCAAAAAAAAAACAAGTAAGAAAGTTACAGTCGAGTGTGCTCGACTGTGAGATACCCGCTACCCATTTGTAATAAAGGCAAAATATTGCGGTATCATTTTCAAAATATACCGAAAATACTAAAAATACAAAAAATATACCAAATTGTATGTTTGGTATATCGATATAGTACACCATTCAAAATATACCATAGACGGCACACTGTGCCAGATTGTCGGCCAAAGCAACTCAGACCCCTAGTAAGTAGGCGTTTTTGCCCATACAAAAGAATTTCTTTAATAACTTCCACAATTTTTATCTGATCGCATCCAAATTTTCAGGAATCATAACTACTACAGTAATTATTGCATTTACTAAAATTCGTAACTCTAGCTTTAAAATTACGCTTGTTATTCGATTTTTTGATTTGCGGGGGCGGAAGTGGGCGTGGCAAAAATTTGAAACAAACTTGATCTGCGTGCAAACATAACAAATGCTGTCGAAAAAAAATTATAGCTCTATCTCTTATAGTCTCTGAGATCCAGTGTTTCATACGGACGGACGGACAGACACTCAGACGGACAGACGGACATGGCTATATCGTCTCCGCTGTTGACGCTGATCAAGAATATATATACTTTATAGGGTCGGAGATGCCTCCTTCTACCTGTTACATACATTTCCTGCCGGCACAAAGTTATAATACCCTTCTACCCTATGGGTAGCGGGTATAAAAACGAGAAATGAAAACCGCAGCCAGCGTCGCCGCCGTTTTGCGGTTCGCTTTACAAATGACCGACGGCGTTGATAATGAAACTGTATGCCGTCCACCTTCCCCTCCTCTCCACCATATACATTCCCTTCCCCCCGACCGATTTACTATGCTGACAGAACCGCCCACTGAACGAAAATTATACAATAACAGCGTCAACATTAGCAAATTGTTCCCTTGCAGGTTCTCTTCCGAGCGAACAACTTCACAGCCAACTTTTTTCAGGCAGTTCCGGTGGCTCCTTTAATGACCATTCAAATGCCGAACGTTAGCTCAGATCTAATGATAGCGAGACATTTGAATCTTGCCCTCTTTCAACGACCAAAAGATTGTGTTTATTATATCTATTTGATTCGACATATTACATAGATTCATTTTCTACTTGGCAATCTATAACTGATTTATTATGCCTAAGTCAAGATTAAAATCTTGAATCATTATTATATGGTATCAACATTTAACCCAGACAATTAATTCTTATTTCAACATAACAATTCTACAATAATTCTAGACTGGTCATTCTTGAAATTCAAAAATGAACTCCTAATTCAAGATTATTAAAGATTATTACCATTCATTTTCAAGCCACTCTAAACTAAGCGACAAGAAACAGGAAAAAAATGTTTGAAACTAGAAATCTTCGAATTAAAAAAAGTTTGTTTTAATATTAAAATCAGATTGAAGAACGAAATCTTTTTTAAAAAATATTCAATCTTGAGTTAATATTTCTTTGAGATCAGACGCTTATTAAAATTAAGATTTACTTCTACTTTTCAATATAAAAAAAACGATACACTTTAGATGAAAATTTCTACTCATTTGCTCACTTTACTTTACTGACAATAAATTTGTATTTGATTCTTTTAACATTCAATAATAATACATCAATAAAAGTATATATATGTTAAATATTCTTCAAGCTTGGGATTAAAATATTTTCATTTCAATAATAAATAAATATTTAAGTCAATGCGTAATCATGTTGTATATTCAATAAATTAGGATGTATAGCAAAGGTCCAGTTAGGCAGTAACATACATACATAATTCGTTTAAAAAACATTCATGAAAACAAAAACGCAAACAAATTAAAAACTTATATGTGTATTTGGAAAGGAACTGATGCCAAAGAAGCTGCCATCCGTGTAGCGAATATTTTTGAAATCAACCAAATCATAAATGTTCGAAATTCACTTTTGAATTTTCCACAGCTGTTTTTCCGACGCCATCTCTCGATAAGCGGTGGCAACAGGCGTATAATTCTGCTTGCTCAGCTATGCAGTCCGCAAAGCAGTGCTAAGCATTTGTGAAGTAGTTCAGTCGTTATTGTTTGAAATTTCATTTAATATATTTAATTATTTGTAATTATTTGTTTGGCTGCATTTGCTCAATACTCTCCGTAGATAAAGTAATTTACTTAAAAAGTCTAAAATTATAGATGAAAGCAACCAAAAAATAATTATTCGAAATATTCACATTTTTCCAGCGTCATCTGGCGACAGGCAGCGACAAGTGGCCACTGCTTGCTCACAGTGAAAAGCAGTTCAAGCAGTAGTCAAGCAGCACAGCCGTTATTTTTTGAAATTCCATTTATTTTCGGTTTTTAAATTTTCTTCAAAAGGCAAGTTTTTATACTAAAGCATGATTTTTAATAATAAAAGACACTTCTTGGTTTTCTTGAACTTCAGAAACCAAAGCATTTTGTTTATTTGTATAAAGTAATTGCAATATTTACAAATGACATGTATAGAGAATTTGTTATAGCGACAATTAATATTGAGTAGTTAAATACTAGTTTCTAAGTCTTAGAAAATTTCTAGTTGCATTATAGTGTATCATTTGTATGACTATAGTATTGTGGGGTTATTAAACTAAAGTAATTTAATTTGTTGGTGTACGTTTTTTGTTGATTGCCTTTTCTTATCTTTTTTTTGTTTGTTTTTGTTTTGTTGTGAGTAAAATAAACAAGTAAGAAAGCTACAGTCGAGTGTGCTCAACTGTGAGATACCCGCTACCCATTTTGAATAAAAGAAATATATTTTGCGGTATTTTCTCAAAATATACCATACTGCAAAAATACTAAAAATATACCAAATGGTATATTTGGTATATCGATATAGTACACCATTCAAAATATACCATAGACGGCACAATGTACCAGATTGTCGGCCAAAGCAACTCAGACCCTAGTAAGTAGGCGCTTTTGCCCATACAAAAGTATTTCTTTAATAACTTCCACAATTTTTATCTGATCGTAACCAAATTTTCAGGAATCATAACTACTATAGTATTTCTTGTATATACCAAAATTCGCAACTCTAGCTTTAAAATTACGCTTGTTATTCGATTTTTTTGGGTAGCGGGTATAAAAATGTTTGTACTAAAATCATCATTGAAATGGGTAAATGGGAGATGGATGGGGAAAATGAACGAAAAAATACGAAATATGAAATACAAATAATTGATATATCGATTATATACAATACAAAAATTCGAATGCAACGCTACAAACTAATAATAAAAATCAAACAAAGAGGTGGGATGGGGAATTAAACGACAAAATAAAATCATGAAATGCAGCTGGCGATTTAGTAGATCTTGGGCAGAATATAGTAGCGCACCTGGCTGCAATAGCGATGCCACGAAGAGTGGTAGCGTCTCTGATTGCGAGCATTGGTTCGTGTGGCACGATGCAACAGCAGCAGCACCAACAGCAGCAGCGACAGCAACGGAGGCCAAGCGAGACGCGGCACCAAAGGAGCAGCCAATGCACACAGACAGAGAATGTCACCCAAATAGTTGGGCTGACGCAGATGACCCCAAAGACCGCCCAGCAGCAGACGATTGCCCTGATAGGTGTGCACAGTCTCGACGTTGGCGAACAGCGGATTCTGCGAGTTCAGACGATACTTGTACTTGTAGGCGCTGCTATAGCGCTTGATGGTCAGTCCGATGAGCAGCAGCGGCAACGCAGCGTAGGCCGAAAAGCAGCAGTTGATGGGCACACGCTGCTCGTAGAAGAATTTGCTAACAGAGCTCAGCAGATACGGTGTGGCAGCATAACGCAGCAGCAACAAGCAGCCATAGCCCTCATGCTGCAGCTCAAAGGAGCAACTTAAATGATGCTCAAAGAGCAGCGAATCCAGCACATAGATGAGCAGCAAAGAGGCCGCCAGCAAGGTGCCTGCATCATAGTTCAGATTCTTCCAGTAGTAGCGCAACACATAGGCCACACCATCCTGAGCCTGTGGCCATTGGGGCCACTGCAGCGTCTGATAGATGTAGCAGGCGGCATAGAGCACAGTGCTGACCAGCGAGAGGCGATAGTAGTATTGCTTCCAGTCTACACGTCCCAGCCACTTGGGATTCAGCTGGCGACCCAGGGCAAAGTCCACCACAAAATTACCGCTGCGTCCGTAATCATTGGACAGCGTCTGCCGCAGCACATTGTATTTGGTGGTATCCACACGCCAATAGCTCCAGCAGGCAGCGACAAAGGCGCTGATCAGTCCATAGATGCAGAAGCGCAGATAATGACGCAGCACAAAGCTGGCCACCGGATACTTGAGATACTCGGCAATGCCGCCAGCCAGCAACAAGGTGACGCAGACGCCTAGGCCGTTGAACTTGTAAGTTTCCCGCGTAAGATGCACACGCCAGCCAGGCAGCAAGGCGACGAGCAGAAAGACGACAAACTGATAGGCCGTAAAGGCGCCGACGACATGCGTCTGGAACACCTGACGCGACAGATAGTTCCAGTCCAGCAGAGCAGTCAAATTCATCTGCTTAAACTGGCAGCCATTGCGCGCCGTGCAACTCCAGGTGAGATAATAGACCACGGCGGGCACGAGGAGCAGCAGCAACAATGCGCCTGGCCACCCACCGAATTCACGTGGCGTGTCCACTTGGCGGCACACAGTCGAGGTGCCACCTAGAGATGGTGTCACCGACTGTCGCGTGGCATTGAAGCTGCGGAACTGTTCGTTCTCCTCTTCCTCCTCCTCGATGTCCTCTTCGCCCGTAGAGTAGCTGCGCTTTGAGCTCTTGTCGTCGTCGTAAACGGAACGCGATACGGAGCGACTGTAGCGACTGCCCGTCTCCTCGGGATTGGGTGTGGCTGAGGGTGTGCCAATGGTCTTGGAGAGCGACCGACGCAGACGATCCGTGATGCGTTTGCGTATGGATTCAGTGTCCACATCGTCGCCTCCCTCCGATCGTATCTCGATGTGTTGTGTGGTCGTTGTGGAGCTGCTGTATGTGCGGCTTGTGTTGGCGCTGTTCACCGAGGAGGTGGCCATCGTTTGGTTGGGCGCCCGGGTCGATGTGTTTGTGGTCAGTGTCAGCGGGAAGCTGCTCGAATTGCGTGCCGGAGATGATATCTGAAATGCAGAGTCAACGCATGAATATACTGTCATTTAAAAACTATCTTTCAGATACTTTATCCACTAAGTATTTTATCTTCGAAATATTTGATAAGCTGGATGTTGTATCTTACAGATACTTTATCTATAAATTAAAACTAGAAATTTAGAAAACTAATTATCAACTATAATGTCCCTAAATATAGAAGCGTACGCTTATATATTATACATATTTTCTTATATCTTTTAAGATTTCTAACCTATCGAAATGGATATAAAAATGAAGGGCAACACATTTCTACACATTCAAATATAACACTTCTAACTTCACAACACAAACTAACTTTCGTCGTAACACTCATATTGTTAGTTTGATCTTGATGAATATGAATAATATGTGTATTTAATGGAAGTTATACTTAAGACACATAATATAACGAATTAAAAAAACAACCAAGACTTCTTGCTCTGTTAAATTTTTAGCCCCCTAGCTTTTACTGCTTGGATTGTACAATGACGGTAATCAAAGCAAACAACTTGAAATACCTATGTTAAAATATTAGGAATAATTGCAAAAAAAAAAACTTGTCAAATTTTCATATTTTACATGGTTATCATACCCAGCATATACATACTTATAGGGTATACATAAAGGGTATAACCAAAAAGTTAGAATTGAAAATATGACCCTTTATTATTGTTAAATTTGGAGTAGTCTGAAAAGTAAACAAACTTAAAAATACTATTAGCTCACGATCCTCGGCTATTTATATTATTCTTATCTATAAATGTCTTTGCAATTACGTTAATAGGTTGAACTACTCAAAGTGTTTCTACGCACGTGACGCGCAACGTGTCGCTGCTTTGAACTCAATTCACCTGCCGCGGAAATTGTTTATACTTTTTGATTAATTCTAAAATTCTCGGGGAAACCTTGGATCTGATAAGAAAGCAACAGATTAAAACTAAGAAAGAGACAGAGCGAGAGAAAGATAACGAGCTTGATAGGCTATTTAGTAGACAGTGAAAAGCAATATGAGAAACTGGTTGATAAGCTGCTCACCAATACACAGAAGCAACACATGCATACTCTCACACATACACAGACACTCGCTGACACTCGTTTTCTGCGATGCCGAGAGTTGCACGAGCGAAAAGACGAAAAGTAGGCAGAGAGGAAAGAGAGAATACAAAAACTGCACGAACCTCGTTGACTTCCTTGATTGGTGTCGGCAGCTTGATCGTGGCCTTGAGCGGCGCTGCAGCAGACGCAGCAGCAGCAGCTGTGGGTTGACCCGCCGCTGAGCGGGGTCGACTGGAGCGACGTGTGCGCGGGCCTAACTCCAAGACGGGGGGTTCGGGGACTGTCACCTTGCTGCGGGCGGGCGAAACACGTGCGCGTGTGCTTGATGTGAGGGAGGAGGTGGTGGCGACGCGTCTAGTCTGGCTGGTGGGGGAAGGGCGGCGGCGGCGGCGGCGACGGCAACTGTTGGCTCATCCGCACGACGCGGGCGTCTTAAGCGACGATCCATGATACTCTTTCTCTGTCTATATGGGATTACCGTTAGCTGCAAGTACATACACAAAATGTATTTATAATATTTGAAATATATATAATTTAAAGCGTGCTACATTTTATTTATAGTCTTGGACATTCACACACACACACACACTGAATTTGTATTTACACTTTCCCGCCCTGTCGCAGGCAGACACTCAACCAACAACATCAACTTTTTCAGCTGGCACACAAAAAACGGCGCGTACTGTACCCGGCGACGTCGGCAGCGCAGCTGGCAGAGACCGCGCGGCAGCAGCGGTTTCTGTTGCCTGTCTCTCGGTATTGATATGATGCACTTACATTTCAACTGCAATTAAATATGCGTTTTGCGTTTTATGTTTTTTATAACACTATTGTTTATGCACATACACACAGTGTGTATTCACACTATTATTTATTTAATTCGTCACAATAACATTGCTCAATATACGCGAATTTCAAAAAAAAGGACGCTTGGTCTCTACACAACTCGTCCGACTGCTGCAGAAATTTTGTTGTAAATGAGCGCGGCAACGCATTAGCGCGCTTGTGTGTGTGTGCGTGTGAATGGCGCGTTTCGTGGTGAATGGCTGCGCGCTGCTGAATTGCAAACATTACGTTAAGATTTATAATCGCTATTTCAAAATGAATGCAAATTGAAGCTATACATTTAAAATAACAAAAAATTTTATAACAATTTTTAGTTTTTTTTATTTAATTGCAAATTTAAGATTGGCGAACATTTGCAAAAATTAAATCTACAATCGATGTTTTTATAGCAAACTTCGACATATTGAAAATAATCGAAATTTTCCAAGTGCACTTTTTGGTATACAATTATTTAAATAAAAAATCAGCACAAAGAACTTCCTATAAATGCAATTTAAGGAAAAAAGACATTTTTTTGTATTTTAATAAGAGGAGAACAATGATAAAATAAATATTGTAGATTATGTCTAGCTGTTTGAAATGACGCGCAATTCTCAGATCTTTTGTATTTGGCATATTATATCTAGGTTAAAGCGAAGTTGCTGGAAATGTGGACTTTGGTCACACCCCAACAATTAAAACAACTTTAATAAAAGCTTTGTATAAGAGAGAATAATTAAATTTCCTTAAAAAAATAATTAATTGCCAGTAATATTCTTCTAATTATATGTCTGCAAAACATCGATGTTTGCTATAAAAAATCGATGATATAAAACATTTGAAAAACATTGATGCATCGAGGTTTAGACATCGATGTTTCACCACCTCTATTCTAAAAACAAGAACAAGGCAACAAAAGAAAGCAAAAAGGAAGGAAAAGAAGGAAACGAGTATAAAGAGAAATAAAATTTATAAAAATACATCAAGAAATTACGGACGCTTTTCTGTCAGTTGTATAAATGTAAGTAATACACACAGGGGAACACGAAAAAAACCCGCGACGAACAAAACAACAACAATGTTGTGCAACTCCGGCTAAATTTGCAGTGCTTTATAACTGTTATGAAAACGTCTCTCTCTCTCTCTCTTACCAACACAACTTTGTCCGTGTCCCGCACCCACCAACGATATCATCATCATCAGTGCAGCGCAGTTCCTTGGGCAGCATCACAGTGCCGGACAAAAGTATAGCAGCACACAGTAAATATGGTCACACCACAATCGCCCACTCCAATGTTCAACGGCCTGGACGATGATCTCTATAACGATGCGAAGTTTGCGCACGAAATCAACGACAAGATGCGAGTGCCCAAGCGCATTAAGGCCACAGGCGAGTTTTCTGACGAAGACCATTTGCTATCGAATCAAAATGGTTTGATGAACTCGTGGAATTATCATGATAAAATTGATATGAATGTGCCGGATCGCATTGTGGTGCTGGGACACAATCAACATCTGGAGACGCGCTCGGCACCGCGTGAAATACAGCTGGAGAACTCGATATTGCCCAAGAATCCATCGATGGGTTTTATGCGCGTTCAGACGCCACCACGCGTCATTACATTAACGGATCATCATTTTCCATCGGCTTCCGAGGATAGCACGCCACTGCATCCCAATGGCAATCTGTATCGCCATGATGACGACGATGAGGATGATGAGCAGAATGCTACACAATATGTGCGATCCAATGGCAACATTCGCATGGGTTTCCACAATGGCAACGATGCCAACTCGGTGGAATCCGATTCACAGGTGAGCAAATCGAGCGACTGAAAGATGAAATAGAAAATTCAAATTTGCGGAATTCCCAATCTCGAATGTTACGTCAGAATTTCATGACGATCACATTTCACGAGTCCCACTCAAAAGACTATATATTGATTTGTTTCGCGTAATCTTCTTAAGCCCATTTTATTATCAGCACCATATGTTGTTGTTGTAGTTAATAATGCAGCTATGACGAAATAGAATTGCTGTCTACACCGAGAAATTTCTGTCGCACACCCCGCATAAGTGCTGACCATATTTCCATTATTTGTTTTGAGATTAACGAACTGCCCCAATAACAATTAATCAACTTGATAGCATTTTGCTTACGAAGAGACTTTTATAGATAAAAGTTGCACAGAGCTGGGAGTAGAGAACTTCAGACAATAGTAAGCTTTACTCTGTTTCATGTTTTACCTTTATAATATTCTCTAGAACAACGCTGATGACCCCATGAATCCAGTTTCATGAAGTCTAGTTCTTGACTGATCCTCTTTGTCTCTATCAGCCTAGGTCGCTTTTTTATACGGCATAAATATACACTTAAAAAAACAAAAATGGTTATATAGAGTTAGGTATCTATAAGTATTTATATTTGTGAACTGCGAACTAGAATTTTTTTGTCTCTAGAAAATCCATTGAAAAGGGTTTCGAATATACTTGAGATCTTGCTTTATAGAATTTATTGCCTTAAGCTTTAATTTCGATTTGTTTCATTCAACTATAAATTCTTAAAAGCTAAAGGGATTGGCTTCCAATTTACACAACTTTACGCTTTAATTTTGTACTTTGTATACGACTTTAATCACTGGAGTATGCCATGTCCTGGCCATGATCCATTGAATCCTTCGGCTGTTGCTTGTATGCCAAACGCTCGTTGGACTCTCTGGGCATCTTGGCAAAGGCACGACACTTCCAGATATCCACCTCAGTGGGCAAACACTTGCGAAAATCATAGTCACACATGCCCAGCGCATAGACATCCTCGACGGGCTCAAAGTAATGCAATCCCCGTGCGATCTTAATCACAATGCCCGAGCTAAGCACAATCTTGCGATCATTGAGCGACTCATCCATCTGATAGTTCATGTGAATATTGCCAGTGGCCAGATCAGCACGAATCTGCTGAAGTATATGCAACTGATTCTTGGATAATACTAGATCCGGACGAGTTGTCAGTCGTATATACTTCAGATAGCGACAGTTCTTCACTAGCACTTCGAAGAAGTTGATCAGATTCTTGAATTGATGCTGCTCGCAGAGATGCGGCTCATTCACATGCACCTCCTTGACGCTATCGTTCAGATAGTTGCCCAACAATCGCTGATAGCTACGTCCTCGGGCATCCCGTTCGATGGTGATGTGCGTCAACAGTTTGCTTGACTGTAGATGGGATTTCACCTGTTCCCGTAACTGTTTGGCACGCGATTCGTACTTCTTGAGATACTTGTGGCTCAGTGGTTGCTTGTGAGGATCCGCGTTGTGCATATGACCCATCTTAAAGATGCTCTCCTCGTACAACAGTATGGCCTCCATAACGTGACCCGATTGCTCGCATTTTAGAGCATTACTAACCGATTCCAAATGGGGCAGTTCGTCTTCATCCGAATAGTGCGCTTGAGACATTGTTTTAAAATCGACTTTAATAATTTTGTGAAATGAAAATATGTAGTATTTATTTGCCAAGTTAAATGAAATTTGAAGTTAGCTAGAATCGACAATTTTTACAAAGTGCGCTACGCTCAAATCAAAATTTCTTAAAACTTTTCGTGCGAATTAGCAGTACATTAGCAACTAATTTGATTACAAACGCACAACTATATTGTATAGCTGTCGTAAAAGAAAATAAGTGTTTTTCCTCTGATCCCAAGCTAAAGATATGTGCCATAAACATAGAACCACAACACTTTCACAGATTTGTCAAATTTCAAATAGTAAAATAAATTGTTTCTCTTGAAATTATTCATATTCTTTTAACTATTTCGCACTCCATAATGGTCTATCAGAACTTTTCTGTAAGTGATCTTTGAACAATCTTCTCAAGTTTCTTATTCTTTATCCCATCCAGCTGACCACGGGCAGCGCGAGCAAGCGTTCACAGCTGTTGCAGCAGCAACAGAGCAATCTGGATGGCTCGATGTTGGCCCATCGTGAGGGCACGCCCATGGGCGAGCTGACGCCCCATGAGGAGATCCTGTATCTGCGTCGTCAACTGGCCAAACTTAATCGTCGTGTGCTCAACATTGAGATCAACAACGAGCAACGGATGCAGCGCGAGAAGATTGTCTATTGCCTGGGACTGGCGTACTTTGTGTTGAAGACCATTTTTTGGCTGAATCGCAGCAACTAGAGCCAAATAGCTATATAGAGCTTATAAGGTCACCGATTTCGACCTGATGGTGCTTTTTCTACATTTGTTTCCTTGTTGCACACACACACACACACACACATCCACACACAGACACCGAAACCCACACAGTAATAGTTTAATGTTTTCCCCCATTATTTCTTTTTGTGAATGGCTCTGAGAGAGACGTATGTTTATTATTTTTCTTTTTGCCATATTTGTTATAAGATCTGTAATTAAAATAAGCACAACTTTGATTTGTTTTGTCCGCCGTGGAACCAAAAAAAATCTTATTTTATAATTGTCAACATGTAAAATCTTCGACCTACTCTCAAAAATTTTGTCCAAATCGGGGAATTTCAGACCTTGTGTGTGCACACATTTTGAACCACTCCAAAGCACAGCACTGAAACATTGTTTTATATACAACTTATATATGATGTGTATGGATATATAATTATTTATATATTATATCGGATGGCGCATTATTTTTACAATCTTTATGCAAAAATGATCTGAATTCTCGTGTGCTTTTGTTGAACGTTAGTTTTTAGCCTTAACATTGTTAACGATAATCCCATGGAATGATCTTTGATCCCAACAACATGAAATAACTAAAAATAACTACGATATTTCTATGCAACATAAACAAAAAAGAATTCAATACGATCTAGATAAACATAATTTACCCCAAACTCCCAATTTATATATATAGTGAATTTCTATGGATAAGTTTTGAATTGTTTTAAAACGAATCCTACCAGCAGCATATGAAATCATATAGTGTTAGTGATCGATTATTATTGAATTAATTATGATATTTAAAAACAATAAATAAGAAAATATTTAAAGTGTTTTACTTTTAATTAATAAGGCTATTCTTAAAATGCTATGTGAAATTTACTGGATTAAGGATCAGATGAGTTTGAACTATTCAATATCCACGAAACACAGCAATCGATTTACGAGCTACTTCCTGAAAGCTTGAAAAAAGAATAACGAGCAGAATGTTTTAACGCATTTAAAAAATGTATTTAATTTTTATTTCTCATATTGGATTTAAATTATATAGGTATTAATTATGACTACCGATTAAATGCAATACATCATCTGAATTATATCTCGCAACATCTTTTAGGGATTAACAAAGACGTTTCTCTAGTTTTAAATTTTTACGAAAAACCTGAGCGAAATTTCGTTCGTTTATTTTGTATTATTTTTTTTTATTTTAATATTACCTTTTGAACGACGTGAAACTTTTTCAGCGTCTCTTTTTTGTACACTCTTTTCTTCAACGACAACTTTTAACATTGTGCATTACGAGCTATTCGTGTATATTATCGTAGACCTATAAAATAGATCTTTTAACTCGTCATCTCATCATTTCTGTTTGTTGTATTTGCGGGGAGGAGGAAGGGTGGTGGTGGTGGATGTGTTTTACTTGACATACTACACATTATTTGCATATATGTATATGATGTATGTATAATTATTTCTCAGAACAATAGCGAAAAATTTATATTCTTTTATAATTTTATTTATAATGGAATTACGTTATCGTTTAACTTACAAATTTTTATGCAAGATACACAAATTGAACATTGTTTTGTTCACCCGCCTTTCTTTTCTTGTTTTTGTTCAGGTGCAGGCATTATCTTCGACTTAAAAAATTGTTAGCATTAAAAGAAACGCCTACTATAAACTTAAAATCTTATGTATAAATACAAATTTGTTTATGTTCTTTACAGTTGCCAGCATATTAACTCTCTGCAGAGCAACTGATGATCGATCTGCTTTCTTTAGAGGATTTTCTTATTGTTTTTCAACTATGCTTTTTAGAATGCTTCTTTTTTGTTTTGTATGGTATTGGTGTGTGTTTCGTATGTATGTGTAGGGGAGCTTGTGGTGTGATTGTTTGTGGTGGGTATAATTTGTTGAGAAAATGCAATGACTCGATCCACCACACTTCACATATATGATGTTTGCTTTTTTTTTATTTTTTGTAATTTTTTTTTATTATTATTTGACTGGGGTCTGAAGATCAATCAATCTACTCGCTTTCATCGTCATCGTCGTCCTCGGAATCATCACGTTTGCTCTTTTTCGCTTGTTTTTTCGCGGGCTTTGCACGTTTCTTGGCACCGCCATTGGCAGCACTGCTGCCGCCGTTAGCCTCAAAATCTTTGACGGCACGATCGTAATCGTCCTTGGCCTTGGCTGCTTTTGCCTCCCACTCCTAGAAACAAAACGAAACATAAAATGTTTATCAAGAATTGTAGATGGCTAAATGTAGTAATAACTACTTACCGACTTATCCTTCATTGCTCTCCATAATTCACCACCACGCTTGGCAACTTCGGTAACTTTGATGCCGGGATTCTCGCGTTTGATCGACTCACGAGCGCTGTTCAGCCACAGCATGTAAGCGGAGAGCGGGCGTTTTGGTTTGTCGGCCATTTTCAAAATTAAACTGTGTGTTTTAAGTAGTAGACGATATTAAATTAATTTGCTATAAGCTAGAGCTGCAAATACAAAAAGAAAAAAATCAATTATTAGTATTTTCTAGTATTCATTGTAAGTAAAAGCAAGAAGACTAAACGACGCAGCTACCAAGCGAAACAAAAGAGAAGCCACCACCAGTACTACTGCTCACTAACACATACACACTCACTCGCTCGCACGCACACATATGCAGTAATGGCCGCGCGTCAAATGAGATGGCACTACTACACCATAGCACTATTTGTTGGCAGAGCAGCGTCGAGAAAAGCGCGCGCACGCGTCTTTCAGTTCAAGTGGCGTGCAGAGAGTGCGCGCAGCTAACAATATAATCACCATATGAAAATTAATTGCATAAATATAATGCAATAAAATGCCAATTTGTAGCAGAAATTTTATCGACAAAAATAAGCAGCCATTTTTTTCTTTTCGTTTGCTCTCTCAGCAGTAAACAGTGTGGCCCGGTATCGAGTGCAAAAGACCGAAATGGCAACACTTTTTTCTGTATGTACTGGGCTCGGACTGGCTGCTTGTGCTGTGCTGTGTGGTACAGCACAGTAGGCAAAGCAAGCAAGCAAGCGTCGTCTATGCGACGCGCTCTTTTGCACAAGAGGCAAAGCGAAGCGACATATTCAATGTATGAGAAATGTACCAGAGTCAAATTTTATGTAGAAAAAAATACAGCAGTAGGCGAAAAAATGTGCACGAAAGAGTTGAAAAACGTTTTAATAATTTACGTTTTAAAATGCCTCTTTGTGCCTATTAAATTGCCTGCCATGAAATTCACACATATGACACACGACTGCGACTTTGTTGTTTACTTTTTGGTATAAGAAATAAAAACTCTTGTGCTCTGTCTAGTTTGGGATTTAGCAAATAGATTTTTGTATGTCACTATTTATTAAATACTTTGCACACAAATTATTTTTTTTTTAATTTTTTAATGCGTTCCTTGCTAACCAACCTTTCACGTTTCTTTACTGTCTTCAACTGTACTGAGTGAATCAAGCTGAAAGGCAAGGCGGCCGACGAACGCAAAAGTTGATTCGCTCTGCCTGCGCGACAGCGACATCGGCAGCAGATAAATTGCCGGCTGGCCACACACAAGAGAAGCACAAAAGAGAGAGTGTGAGAGTGTACGTGAGTTTGTTTGTGTGTGTGTGAGCGTGAAAGAGTGCGAGGCAAGAAGAATCGCGGCTAAATGCCGTGTAAAAACAAATACAAATACAGAAACAAAGTAAAATATCCGAAAAAAGGCGCGCTTTTTGGCTAACTGCGCGCGCGTCAATGAACAAATTCATTTGTATGACAAAATTAATGTTTGTAATGCAAATGCTCGCAATGAAAATAATGCAACATTTTAAAGAAATTAATAGTCTAGGCAGCCATTTTTCCTGAGCGCCGCTCACGGCAGGCCAATATTCCGCAATGGCAATGCTTTGGTCTCTTATGCTTGGTACAGCAGGGTCGTACTTCTCACAAGCGACGAATGAAAAATGTGCTCACTGGCTCTGCTCGGTGCAGAAAACTCGTTAATGTTAAATGAAAATTGTTTTTGTTCACAACGAAAGTGTTAATTCACTGTACTATACGAGTAAATCAACACATAAAAAAATTTGTTTATCTTCTGACTTCACTTTTTCAATTATTATTTTATTTCACTTTTATACACACAAATAATTTTCGGAATAAGGGAACCAACCTCTTTCTTGTGTTGCTCGATTTCAACTGTACGGACTCAGCAACTACTGGTATAACGAAAACCGAAGCAGCTGCGTAAAGAGACGAAAGAGCGCCATGCAGTCGGCGCTGGCAGAGGGCTGCTGCTTAAGATGAGTGCGTGTTGTTCAACGCGGCCAATCGTGTCACGTCTTATGCACTGCAGCAACATATAAAACACATACACTCATACATTTTGAACATGCTGAATGCAATATGTATTACATTAAATCCTAATATTTCAAGATTCATATTTCTTTGACTTTTTATTGATTATATACTATGTATTTAAAATACGTTATGATGTTGAGCACTCACGAGTCACGTCACGCAATCATATCTAGAAATATGCTCGAGAGAGAGAAGGAATGAAAAGGCCAGCCGGCAAATTATCTGAGATAAATAAGAAACACGAAACTAAAGCAGAGATAACGCTAAAAACCGTGTAAAAACAAAAATAACGCCAATGAAAGGCTCTTTAAAGTGAAAATCGAATAAATGGCGGTCACAAAACGTATTCGCAATAAAAACAAATTCAAATTGACCAAATAGCTAAATGTGAAGCATCTACTCAACATTTCATCCAAATATGCTCCCATTATTATCCATGGGTGGAGTTGTATGCTTGCTACATACACGAAAAAATAGAGGAGAGCCACTGGCTCTCGCACTAACACATGAGAACGAGGTCGAATACAGGCCTCGCTTTAAAATGGCGCCAAAAAAACTGCGCTTCAGTAAATAAAAAATTATTCGAAAAATTATATTTGTTGTGCAGTGAATTAATCATTAAACAAGCAATAAAATTAAATTTTGGATTCGCCGAGAAGAAATACATATGTTTTAAAGAATTCCAAATCACAAATGTTCATCACAAAACAAACAAGTAATGCCAACAGTGTGAAAGGTAATTACCTAATTTAATTACTAGACATTAGTTAAGACATAGTTTTACATACCACAATTAATAAGTTTCCTTACGTGAACAACGTTGTATCTACACTGTTTTTGCTCTTTCCTCTCACGGTATTCGAATTGGGATTATAGCAAGCAGCTTGCAGCGTTAAGGTTCACAACAAACAAGGTTAACTATGCACGCTGACGTCACAATTTTGCTTTGCACTGATACTCGCAGTAGAAATCTTTCTAATTCGATAGTATAGAAATCTTTCAAATGTTTGACAGCTTGCCTTTATAAGAAATCTTGTAAACATTTTTGTGTTGCTTTGATGTAAAATTTTAGAATTAATAAGCTGTGATCCATTGCTTTGATACATATGTATGTACATCCTAAGCGATTCAATTTGAGCGCTTTGAGAGTTCTGTACCAAGTACAGCATGAATATGTATAGCATTCAATGAGAAAAAAGGTAGATGGGCGCAATTCAAGGGCAGTTCTATAGAATGTAACGGTTGCATGTATTTTCTGATGCATATCCCGTTTAGGGTTAAATACGGCAGAGATTTTGGCGACTAGTTACCACCGATAGAGTACGAAACGAGGCATTTTCCCGCCTGAATATTTTAAAGAGCACTGAAAAAAAACAAACTGTACTGAAGGAAAATGGCGTTGCAGTTGTGTAGCAAGCAAATAACTAGCAGGGAGGCAGCAAGGTCTGCCTTTGCCCTTGCCGTACAAGGGATAACGATGTCACGCGCTGTTTGAAGTCCACAATGAGCGACAACGAAGCAGGACAAACAAAACACAGCCAGGCGAGTTGTGTGTAAGGGCAGCCAGGCAAGCTGGCAGGCAGCCTAAGGACTTGGGACTCTGCGAAATTCGAATGCTTTGTGTGTACGATTCCTTTTTAAGCCGCATTGCAGCATGGCAAATGCACAAAGACCTTTTTTTTAAGATTTGAAGTCGTAAGTTCGCACGAAATGTATGTAGGTACGCGGTAGTACAAATCAGTCGCAGATGTAATTCTATGCAATTGAGATTCGAAAACAGTTTTGAAAGATATGGTTAAATTTCCCGACTGTTCTGACCTTAAACTATCCATGTTGCTTAAAATACATTTTATTTAATCGTTTATCATCGAAAAGTTATCGATTATCAATATATCGTACGCCAGCAAACAAAGAGAGCAAGAGAGAGCTGAAAACAAGTAACAAAGCAAAACGACCAAACGACTCGTGTGACACGACGACTGTCGAACGCCAAGTTGGCGCCGTAAACGAGAGAGCGATTGGAACAATCGCCAAGCGCCAAAGCAATCGGCAGTTCGGGGCAAACTCGTTGCGAGAGCGGTTGTCCAACAGTTTGCATTTCCCCTTCGAGTTTGAGTTTCTTGCCTCTTGCGAGCCATGTCAAGCAATCGGGTAACATCTGTGCGCCCGTTTCGTTTTACCGCAGAGCGCCATCTAAAGTTCGTCGAGCTTTATAGTCGCGAACCATGCTTGTGGGATAATAGGCCCCCATTGCAAACTGCAACGAATGCTGCACACAGGCGCCTTCAAATTGGTATCAACAGGGAGGCTGGTCGGAATGAGCGCCCTATGACTTTGCTAGGTGTGAAGACTAAGATACAAAATTTGCGAGCTGTGTATCATCAGGAGTTAAGGAAAATCAATGCAAACCCTCGGTATACTTCCAAGATTTCCTGGTTTGCGCCAATGCATGAGTTTTTGGGTCGAAGTCTGGATGCGGTAATATAAAATAGATATTTAAAATAATTTTTAAATTATAACAGATTATTTCTCTATATACATATGTATGACTCAGTCGGGAAAGAACTCCAATGTGGTAAAAGCTGTAAAACGTTTGCGGATCAAATTGCCCCGCATAAGGCCTGTTAAAACCGAAGGAGAAATCGAGCAGAAATTGGAGTTGAAGCAAAGTCCCCAGGTGCCTACAACAGAAAGTGCTCGTTCACTGCCTTCCGCAGAGTTTTCTGATCCTCGTTCAACTACGAAAACGGCCTCGCCACAACCTCCCACTGCAACTCCACAAACATTGCAAGTGCCTAGATTTCCGGAAAACATATCAAGTCTGCAATCCTTGGGATTCAATGAGTTTACGTTTTTCGGACTTAATGTTGGCGCACAACTTAGCAACATGCCCCTTTCGAATGCAATGATCATGCAATCAAAGATTCAACACATGCTGTCAGTGGAACGTCGTAAGATCGAAGGAAATTCAAGCGATGTAGATATGCACTCGTAATTCGAATTTTACAATGTTCAACTTAAAATAATAACGTATAAATAAGATCTTTTCAAAATTAGATTAGAATTGTTATCGAACATGTATTTTTGGTAATGAAAATATATTTATGTATGTACATATGTAATCATATCATTATAAAAAGTGAATTGATTGTGCTGTAGGTCGTTTAGTTCGCTATTCTACGGAATATTTTTATTTCATTTCTCTAAAAAAATATTAATAGTATTCATTTAACATTAATATTTCAATACTGTTGCCGCCAACAAAATTGGATGGTGAAATAACTAAGAAAAAAACAATCATAACAAGAATTGCACGAGTGCAAACTGTACTGTACAGTACAAATGACAAATGTAGCTTGCTTTCGCTTGGCGGAATTTAAGAGCAACGAATAAGTAAACAAAACGAACGAGAGATCCAGAGAACGCAATTGAAGAGAGTCTTATATGGGAGCACATACGTATGTATTTATGAATGCGTTCGCTGTATGCTTGTGAAGGTGAGCGAGTGAATAGGCTGCTATGGCATTTCGTTTTAGTTTTCTGCACTATTCAGTTTATGTTAACATTTGTTTGTAATATGAAGAAGCAAACAAGCGTTTGCTTTATGTGAAAGAAAGCTAGCATGACTCCACACGCACATGCAGAAAGACAACCAGAACATGTTTATGTATGGAAGTAGATATAGTCGTTCACTCGAACGCTTCAGAGCAGAGCAAAAGAATCTGCGAAACCGGACGAAAACATCAACAAACAGCTGATGATAGTGTTATTGTTGCTGTAGTGTTTTTTACCTGCTACCCATAATCGGGTATATACATACAATAGAGGTGGAGAACTATCGATAGTCTGCGCTATAACTATATAATAAAATAATTTAATTAGTTCTTTAAGTAATCCATATTTATTAAAAATATGATAGGGCCACCTCTAATATACAACTATTTCATTGATTGATTAGGACAAAATATTTGTTTTGTATAGCGCAATATAGTCAATATATAAATGAAGCTATTAGTATCAATCAATGTGTATAGTGCAAAGTCAATAGATCAGACTATTATTAACTGATTTATTTAATTTTTGATGGATTTTAGAGATTCAATTAAACAGACTTTATTGTATTTTAGACCATTAGCTCTACTTAAAACATAAAAAATTAAAATTAAAAAAAAATTAGTCAGACGTGATTGTTTTATTTGCAGCTATACAGCTCTGTAAATAGGATTCCAAGTTGTTAAGATGTCCAAATGCTATATAGTCATCTTTTAAATATTGCTTCAATCTTAAAATTATGTTTAAAGCCGATTCGTCTGAGTTTATTATATTGACAGATGGATTTTCAAATTCAACTGAATAGTCTTCTGTAATAATTGCTTCACATTTTGGAATTAACAATGGTGAACCACGATCGTCTTCAGTAATAATTGCTTCACATTTTGGAATTAACAATGGTGAACCACGATCGTCATTATCTGGAATTTCGGATAAGTTTTTCAAGGATATATTGTGTCTTGAGCGCCATTTATACAGCCATCCATTGGAGGCGGCAAAATTTGGTATTCCAAGACTTGATGCAATTTCTTTTGCTTTGGCTTTAATTTCAGGGCCAGATATTAAAATATGACTTTCACTTTGAGCCTTTGAAAACCATTCATAACATAATACATCAAGTTTTTGGCCTTTTCCATTCAAATATTGCCTCTTGACATTCATATTCCAGTCCCCCGATTCCAACATAGATTGTATTTTCGATTTATCCTTTAAAATGCTGGCTGCCTGCGACTTTCCTATATTGAATCTTTTAGTTAAAAAAAGCTATGAGTGTTGTAAAGATATAATAATTATGCAAATGCTGACCTTCTGGCTATTTCACGAACACTTATTTTTTCTACTTCCTGCGCCTTTATAATTTCCATTTTTTCTTTTAAACTTAATGTCTTTCGTTGCGACATTCTTACTTTTCGCTGACTCGTTCAATAGCTCATGTCAAACTGAATTAAATTTCATCTCTTCTCTTTGTTTCTGTTCACAAATGATTCACGTCCGGCCAAGAGAGGAGTCAATTTGTGTTTTTACATAAATATGGGCAGAGCGTCCATCTAAGAGAGGCAAACGTGCGCTCAAAAGAAAAAAATGGCCGCCTAAGAGAGGTGTCCGTCTAAGAGAGTATTGGTTAAGCTAGGCATATTAAGAGAGTTTTCGCTGTACAACTTTTATTGTAAAAATTTAAATTATGCAAATGGAAATACATTCTAAAATTACAAAAATAGCACCATTTACAAAATTTTTGAATTTTTGGAAAGAAATTAATAATTTGGCTTCTATAAATTTGGCAATAACGTTACGGTTAATGTAAAACATACATTTCATACATATGGCAAGCACATTGATTCAAGTAGACGCAAGATAAGAAAAAAATGACACAGCATTTACTACTGTAATATGGATAAGTACACCGACAACAAGTGGTTGCCACATCTGCTTGCCTCACCAAGTTATCCGTCTAGCCGCTGAGTGTGTTTAAAAGTTGCATGATTCTGTTTCCCTGCTGAGTTAGAAATTTTTTTTAAGGAACCAACGACAGCCGTCGCCCATGTGCGAAACTCGCTGCGGGATATTCGTCTAAAATCTATCTATCCAATGTTCAATAGTCAAGCTCAAATTTTAGAATAGAATATTTTTAAATTGTGAACATCCTTTATCATTTTTGTAAATGTGATAAAAAAATATATATATTCATATTTTCTTTTTGGGGGGTGCATTTTTTTTGTGACTTAGGGTTTTAAACTCAGCGTTCTATGCCTTGACACACTCAGTCAGAGCAAAGGACCTTCTCTCACATACACATACTGTTTTTCTGATGTTGCGCGCTCAGTTCGTTCAGCTGCTGTTTGTGTTGCTGTTTGTATCTCTTGCAGTTGATACAGTTCCCTAGCTTCCTAGCTTGCATATGTACATTCCTAGTATGTGTTTCCATTTATGTAACTGAAAACAGCCACCACCGAAAGCAAACCGAATCCCCACCTTCAACCCCCCGATGTCATCAAACTGCTTGCCACTCGCATGAATCACAATAATGCCTAACAACAGAACTGTACAATCTACTCTACTCCAATATGAATTTATTTATGTTTACTGTCCTTATTCTAATGCATATATTTTTCAACTTTTATAAAATACCTAATTTTGGTGAAAAATAATTTTTTTTATAAAAATAATTTGAAATAGAACAAAATTTTAACGGCTACACTGTAAAAATTCTATTCATTCACTATATAGTTTTGATTGTCTTTAACCCACTGTAAAAATGCCATTCGCATTGCAAATGTAACGATTGCATTTTAAACTATAAAGGGCGGGTGTTCAAAAATGAATAATTTTTTTTTTTAGCAAAATAATCAATTTGCTATAGTGCGACCAGAAAAAATATAAAGACTTGATTTAAATAGTTACTTTAAAATATTTCGAAATTTATTAAATAATTACAATAATAAATAGAGGTAGAGTTAATTTTCAGTTAATCATTTTAACCGAAATGGTGACTAAGTCCCAATCCGCCGCCAAAGTTGGTCTGGCCACTGAAAGGACCGCTTGTCCACTTGGACGCGTTTCCAGTCAAGTCAAGGCGAGTATTGCGATCCTGGGAGGACCAGAGATTAGCACGAGTATCCAGACCCAATTGCTTGCCAATGCCGGGAATGTTCGAGTGAGTCAGACTAGCACCATGTCCATTGATGTGGGAGTAATCCAATCCAGCTCCATTGCGCTGGAACTCAAAGCCATTGGCTAGCTTATTCTGGGAGGCGAAAACCTTGGCATCCAGGTTGTGTCTGCCATTGTTGAAAAGATTGGCATGAGCAGACTGAGTGAAGCTGTCCTGGACACCCGGAGTGTGGGTCTTGGTCAGATCGAAGCCATGTCCGTGACTGGAATAGAATAAGTTATGATGAGTGCCTCTATTCAATATATTACTCTCCTATCAACTTACTTGTTGTAGGCCAACGATCCACCAGTGGTAACAGGACCCTTCTGAGTGTTGCCTGCGGCAAAGACTTGTCCAATCACATTGTGGTCTGGAGTTCCGATGCCTTTGCTAAGAGCCAACTTGGCATCGGCACCTCCTGCAGGATTCGAGGCCAGAGAACCGCCTAGTACCTGACGACGCACTCGAATAGGACGAGGTGGCTGCGTTGGTGGTGGATAGTAGGGCAGAGTTTGGAAGCGTTGGGGCATGGCCTCCACACAAACACTGATGGCCACCACGGCCAGGATGAGGATGTTGCTGCTCTGCATATTTCTTGATGTTGCCTAGAAGACTTTTGACTCTGAACTGTTGATGACTTGTTTCGGCCATTGGCGCTTATATACGCAAATTCATCTCAAAGGGGATGCACCAGGTTCTTTGGTTTTTGTGTTTACAGATTGTGAATTACCCGGACTGACATCTCTGGCTTGATATTTGTCTTAGTCCGTCTTATCAGCAGCCTCTAAAGGGGATTTTCTTTACTAGACAAAGCAAAAAACGCTGCAGGGAATAAAATGAGTATTGATAAGGTGGCTATAATACTTACAGATCGCTACCTCAAATCTTTTGAGGCTTATCAAATTATTTAATAGCTCATTTGAATTAACATAGATCACCTACAAGTTCATTCAGAAAATTGTTCATGATTATTAAATATATTTATAATTTAATTGTGATTTTAGTTCCATGAGTTAGTTAATTCAAAATATGATAAAAACAGAAATATTGTATTTTCTAAAACTGTCACTGATATAAGTTTCTTGGATTTTTACACTCAGCTAACAATCTGAATAAACAACAAAACTAAATTAAAATTTAATCGCCTCTCATATCTTATCTAAAAATGGTAATGGGTTTGATGGTTTTTAATTGAAATTTGATTAAAAAATTTATTTAAATTAAGGAATTAAATTAAGTAATTAAGTGCCCTTCTGTGGGTTCGTCTGTCTGTCTGTCCGTATGGAAGGCTGGATCTAAGGTTAGAGCTATTGAGCTATAATTTTTATTCGATAACTATAGTATTTGAGGTTCCTGAAAATGTAGTTGCGGTCAGACAAAAATTGTAGAAAATATTTATGAAATACTTTTGTATGGCCAAAAATGCCTACTTACTACTTGTCTAGTTGTTGTGGCTAAAAATCTGGTATATATTGAATATAGTACTGTACAAATATAACTACAATGACATTTGGTATGTTTGTAGTATATTTGTGGTATTTAAATTCGGTATATTTTAAGAATAACATCGCATAGTTTTGCTCATAATAAAAATGGGTAGCGGGTATTTTACAGTCGAGCACATGCGACCATATCTTTCTTACTTGTTTAGAATCTAACGATATAAGTTTGGAGTCAAAAAAAAATTTTTATATGAAATAAATTTAAATTAAATTATAACAGTATTGGTTTATTGGTTTTTACACCATTTTTCACATTATCTGAGTGTTGATAGGATTTTTAATTTAAAATTGTTTACTGCCATGAGATGTTTTAACATAATTGAATATTACAGAAATGAAAAGTATTTCTAAGATTAAAAACGATTTTTAATACTCATTTTGAACGTTTTTTTTTTTTTTGCAAATTAGAAATAGTAAAGAAATATCAGCAAAGTTATAATTTTTCGAATTTTTATTCAATAATTATAGTAATAAATAGTGGATAACATTAACAAATACGAATTTTCAGTTGATCATTTTAACCGAAATGGTGGCTCAGTCCCAATCCGCCGCCAAAGTTGGTCTGGCCACTGAAAGGACCGCTTGTCCACTTGGAAGCGTTTCCAGTCAAGTCAAGGCGAGTATTGCGATCCTGGGAGGACCAGAGATTAGCACGAGTATCCAGACCCAATTGCTTGCCAATGCCGGGAATGTTCGAGTGAGTCAGACTGGCACCGTGTCCATTGATGTGGGAGTAATCCAGTCCAGCTCCATTGCGCTGGAACTCAAAGCCATTAGCGAGCTTGTTCTGGGAGGCGAAAACCTTGGCATCCAGGTTGTGTCTGCCATTGTTGAAAAGATTGGCATGAGCAGACTGAGTGAAGCTGTCCTGGACACCCGGAGTGTGGGTCTTGGTCAGATCGAAGCCATGTCCGTGACTGGAATAGAATAAGTAATGATGAGTGCCTCTATTCAATATATTACTCTCCTATCAACTTACTTGTTGTAGGCCAACGATCCACCAGTGGTAACAGGACCCTTCTGAGTGTTGCCTGCGGCAAAGACTTGTCCAATCACATTGTGGTCTGGAGTTCCGATGCCTTTGCTAAGAGCCAACTTGGCATCGGCACCTCCTGCAGGATTCGAGGCCAGAGAACCGCCTAGTACCTGACGACGCACTCGAATAGGACGAGGTGGCTGCGTTGGTGGTTGATAGTAGGGCAGAGTTTGGAAGCGTTGGGGCATGGCCTCCACACAAACACTGATGGCCACCACGGCCAGGATGAGGATGTTGCTGCTCTGCATATTTCTTGATGTTGCCTAGAAGACTTTTGACTCTGAACTGTTGATGACTTGTTTCGGCCATTGGCGCTTATATACGCAAATTCATCTCAAAGGGGATGCACCAGGTTCGTTGGTTTTTGTGTTTACAGATTGTGAATTACCCGGACTGACATCTCTGGCTTGATATTTGTCTTAGTCCGTCTTATCAGCAGCCTCTAAAGGGGATTTTTGTTACTAGACAAAGCAAAAAGCGTTGCAGGGAATAAAATGAGTATTGATAAGGTGGCTATAATACTTACAGATCGCTACCTCAAATCTTTTGAGGCTTATCAAATTATTTAATAGCTCATTTGAATTAACATAGATCACCTACAAGTTCATTCAGAAAATTGTTCATGATTATTAAATATATTTATAATTTAATTGTGATTTTAGTTCCATGAGTTAGTTAATTCAAAATATGATAAAAACAGAAATATTGTATTTTCTAAAACTTTCACTGATATAAGTTTCTTGGATTTTTACACTCAGCTAACAATCTGAATAAACAACAAAACTAAATTAAAATTTAATCGCCTCTCATATCTTATCTAAAAATGGTAATGGGTTTGATGGTTTTTAATTGAAATTTGATTAAAAAATTTATTTAAATTAAGGAATTGAATTAAGTAATTAAGTGCCCTTCTGTGGGTTCGTCTGTCTGTCTGTCCGTATGGAAGGCTGGATCTAAGGTTAGAGCTATTGAGCTATAATTTTTATTCGATAACTATAGTATTTGAGGTTCCTGAAAATGTAGTTGCGGTCAGACAAAAATTGTATAAAATATTTATGAAATACTTTTGTATGGTCAAAAATGCCTACTTACTACTTGTCTAGTTGTTGTGGCTAAAAATCTGGTATATATTGAATATAGTACTGTACAAATATAACTACAATGACATTTGGTATGTTTGTAGTATATTTGTGGTATTTAAATTCGGTATATTTTAAGAATAACATCGCATAGTTTTGCTCATAATAAAAATGGGTAGCGGGTATTTTACAGTCGAGCACATGCGACCATATCTTTCTTACTTGTTTAGAATCTAACGATATAAGTTTGGAGTCAAAAAAAATTTTTTATATGAAATAAATTTAAATTAAATTATAACAGTATTGGTTTATTGGTTTTACACCATTTTTCACTTTATCTGAGTGTTGATAGGATTTTTAATTTAAAATTGTTTACTGCCATGAGATGTTTTAACATAATTGAATATTACAGAAATGAAAAGTATTTCTAAGATTAAAAACGATTTTTCTTTTAATACTCATTTTGAACGTTTTTTTTTTTTTTTTTGCAAATTAGAAATAGTAAAGAAATATCAGCAAAGTTATAATTTTTCGAATTTTTATTCAATAATTATAGTAATAAATAGTGGATAGCATTAACAAATACGAATTTTCAGTTGATCATTTTAACCGAAATGGTGGCTCAGTCCCAATCCGCCGCCAAAGTTGGTCTGGCCACTGAAAGGACCGCTTGTCCACTTGGAAGCGTTTCCAGTCAAGTCAAGGCGAGTATTGCGATCCTGGGAGGACCAGAGATTAGCACGAGTATCCAGACCCAATTGCTTGCCAATGCCGGGAATGTTCGAGTGAGTCAGACTGGCACCGTGTCCATTGATGTGGGAGTAATCCAGTCCAGCTCCATTGCGCTGGAACTCAAAGCCATTAGCGAGCTTGTTCTGGGAGGCGAAAACCTTGGCATCCAGGTTGTGTCTGCCATTGTTGAAAAGATTGGCATGAGCAGACTGAGTGAAGCTGTCCTGGACACCCGGAGTGTGGGTCTTGGTCAGATCGAAGCCATGTCCGTGACTGGAATAGAATAAGTAATGATGAGTGCCTCTATTCAATATATTACTCTCCTATCAACTTACTTGTTGTAGGCCAACGATCCACCAGTGGTAACAGGACCCTTCTGAGTGTTGCCTGCGGCAAAGACTTGTCCAATCACATTGTGGTCTGGAGTTCCGATGCCTTTGCTAAGAGCCAACTTGGCATCGGCACCTCCTGCAGGATTCGAGGCCAGAGAACCGCCCAGCACCTGACGACGCACTCGGATAGGAGGCTGAGGTTGCCTTGGTGGTGGATAGTAGGGCAGAGTTTGGAAGCGTTGGGGCATGGCCTCCACACAAACACTGATGGCCACCACGGCCAGGATGAGGATGCTGCTGCTCTGCATATTTCTTGATGCTGCCTAGAAGACTGTTGAGTCTGAACTGTTGATGAATTGATGTCCAAACAGAAGCTTATATACCTCAAAATTATAGGGGAAGCACCTAGCGAAGTCGCCTGATGATTGAAGCGATTGTGAATTACCCGATCCGTCATCTCTATCTTGCTGTTGGTCTTATCAGCAGCCTCAAAAGGGGATTTTCAGAGCAATAAATTAATGCTTCCACTTGTTGCGTTCGCAGTGCTGCACAAAAAGAGGGAGAGAGTGTTATCCCTAAGCAGATCAATGAGAATTTGTCGTTGAAAGCAAAAGTTTTATCAATAAATACAAATTGCAATACAAATTAATTAACGGCAGCTTAATACTCTTACTATAACAACGGTTCACAGGTGAAGGCATATTTTAAGCAAAGTGTGAGTTGAATACATGTCTGGAATAAGTTTTATAATTCCACAGCAATGCATAAATTACTGTGGTAGGGTATCGAAATTAAAGCTATTCATAGATTTGCTCAAAAAGTGAGTGAAAGCGGGTGGAAAACCGAATTCTACACAAAAGAGCGCACAAAGCTCACCTTGAGTCGCAGTTGGCGAGAAAATTTAATTGAATTTTCTGCGCAGCTGCAGACAAAGAGAGTAGGAGAGAGATAGAGAGACGTAGAAAGAGTGCGAGGGTTGAAAAGCTTTAAAGTTCAAACTCTAAACTTAAAGTTTGAATTATGCGAATAATTCAAAGATTTAATGCAACAGAAATTGCGATGAAACTTTGAAGAAATATCTTTATTGTACACAAAATTATTAAAATATTTGCATCTATGTTATACTCTATACATTCCCAATTGTATTAGGTTTCAATTGTCAAGCAAAAAATACTATAAAAACATTCGCACACTTTCATAAATCTACTATAGAAGCGTGTGTTGTCGTCATCTTCGGCTTTAATTATAGTATTTTTTTTTGCTGGGGCCACTTTCAGGTTTTTTCAAGATTAGCTAAATAAAACAATACGATTTACTGCGTCTGTTTTTGTAGGTAATACATTGAGTATACTACTTTTGTCTTATCAGGTGTTTGCTCTCCCTTTCTCGTTTCCTCATTCAGAATCCAGTTCTCAATTACAAATTTGTTTATTAATGTGATTCACAAATGATGCTTTTTGAACAAACATTGTTCTAAGAATTTCACAAAAAAGTCCCTCACGAGTTCTTGAACTCTTGCGAGGTGTCTTACATGAATAGATTGGGTTTAAGTGGTTTACAAGCCGATGATTGTAGCTTAATTGACAGAGATTTCCTCATAGAGATTTTCAGAAAATGTCATACAAATAATAATAAATTCTAGCATCTCCATTTTTCTTGTATTAATTAAAAAAAAATCTAAAGGTGAGAAAAGGTAATTCACCTAAATACAAACAAAATTAAAGTCCTATTCATATTACTGAAAAATAGTGTTTCTTGAATTGCAATTTAAAATATTTGGAGCTGTTATAAATATTTAAATTAAATTTCTTACCATGTTTGTTTTTTGTATCTATAATTAGTAAATTGTACTTCACCGAAATAAAACATATAAATTAAAGTCTTATTTATATTAACATATTTTAGGCTGACAATAATATTGCATCATTCACAAATTTGTATGTCTCAAATTATATGTACATATCTATCATTTTCTTTTAAACTTTCAATTTAAACTTGACAAATTGGTGCATGATCATCTAAATTCAATATTTCATTATTGGAATAGTAATTTATAATATTTTAAGCTGGGAAAATATAATTCTTTTCATTTATTATTTTTATTACAAATAATCAGAAAAGAATTATAATTACAATCAAGAAATTTAAATACTTTAAGTAAATCTCAAATCTATACTATTCTAATGTTATTTTTTTGTAGCCGATGTTGTTCATATATTATTTGTTGGAAACTTTCGGCAGGTTTTTTCAACTCTCGTTTAAATGAATTAAAACTTGTTTGGCGCCAAGTTGTCTGTTTTTAAAAGCGTCAATTGCAAAGTACTCTCCCTGTCTCTTTCGCTATATCTTTCTCTGTCCGTCGCGTCGCTCTTTGTCTCTCTTAGCCGGCGCGCGACTTTTGTATCGTCGCCTGTCAGCGGCGGCGTCAAATCTCATTACATTTGAAATACGCTTGAGAGAGCTTTTCCGTTTTCCTTCGCTTTTCCTCGTTCTTGAGTGAATTTCTTTTCATGTGTTGTGTTGTGTTCTGTTCTGTTCTGTTCGTGGTGGTAGAATTGCTGCTCTGTGTGTGGAAACTGTGTGTCAAATGCGCGTATAGAGGCAAGACGCGATTTGTGTCTGTAGAGAAACTTTGCTTATCGATTACGCACGTAACACATTCAGTGAGCCACACTCAACGATAATCGTGTGAAAATTACTAAATTTTAATTCCCATAAAAAAATTATTTAATGTGCTAACTACATTTTCGGGTGTGTTTAAATATTTGCAATTATTTTCGAGTATAGCTTAAAACAAAATCCATACTCTGTATATAATGAATGAAAATCTGCAGTCGAATTTTCGCTGCCTATGTGTATGTGTGTGTGTGTGTGTGTGGGCTTGATGTTGGCCTTCAAAGTGTACATAGCTGCTGTCTGCCAACTGGGCTAACAAAGTGCCTGAAATGCTTGCCAAAAGTTGTGTAATAAAAGGATAATGAAGAAATTTGTCTTTTCTTCGTTCTTTCTTATTTCTTATTACATAAAATGTTAAAGTTTACTCCTTAAATCTCACATGCCAGAAACAACAACAAGTCAACCTTTGCCAGTATGTAAGTGTGTCTGTGTATCTGTGTATACACACACAGTTACAGTGACAGCGACAGTTATAGACAAACCCACTTACCTACATTCAGAACGTGCTAAACAGTGCGTATGTGTGATACAAAAAAAAGCTACCTGAAAGCCACTCAAAGAAGTCCACATGCTCGCAAGCTCAAAGCTAATGCAATACTCACTCAAGCTGAAGTCCTCCCCCTTTCCCTCCACCCACCGTCATATCATGAGTTTTCCCTTTCGAGCACTTTTCGATTGTGTCATTTGGCATCGGTTTTATTATGAAATTGCGACAGTCAACGAAGCTTATTTATGCTGATTTACTTGCACAACAAATCCATAAATTCGCACAGAACAATTGCGCACTTCTAAAGTGAAGAAATAGTGACTAAGATCCATGCAATATGGATAGAAATTTCTTATATCTAGTGCAGATTCAACAAGTGATTGTCTGAAGTGGGAGTAAGATTTTTAATATGTTATCATATAACTATGTGGTTGCATCTATGGCTAAAAGTTAGTTCAATGCGAAGTTGGTTTAACAACTTTAAAAAAGTCTGAGTTTTAATTTTTAATAAAAAATGTACAAACATATTTAGTAGCTTCTTTATCCATAAACAGTTTATTGATTACTCAACTCTCCTAATGCGTTACTTTGAAAATTAAGTGTAAAAGTTATTTTCGAGAAAAAATTAATCAAAAACATGAGCTTATGAACTTTAAAATAATAATGTGAAGTTTCACTCAAATAAAAATATTGATTTTGTTAGAGTACTAATTGAATCAAAAGTAAATTAGCCAATTTTAATGCTGTGAGAAACAATTTTTCAATTGATAATGACATCTTAAACAATCATCAATATTAAACTTGATTGATCGCAAATTTATCAACAAAAAAGTCTTTTCAAAAACTTATTTCTACAGTTTTTCTATGGTAATATATGTTCTTAAGAATTTTAGTATAGAAAGAAGCAGAACTTTAGTACAGGGTAAAAAGTGTCCTTAAGATTTTTAGTATAGAAAGAAACAGCCTCCTTTTGACTGCACATTCTGCTTTGAATAATTTTGAAAAAAATGTTTTCGAAAATATTCAATAAAAATCATGTCTAGTAAAGACAAATCCTTTTATAAAAAGCTTTAAATTTAAGCTTAGATTTCAAGTAATGCTCAACTATGCACTTAACTCCATGAAAGTGCCATGAAATAATATTTAGAGCTTATGCTTTAGTTTAACAATTGTGTCTTAATGAATAGTGGAGCTCCAAGAACTGTGAATAATGGTCAAGTACTCAGTTAATATGCTTTGATTTGTCAATTACACTATGAACACTAACGAGTCTCCGTCAGCTACAAAGAGCTGCTATAATTGCAGAAATTTCCGAGCTGTCTCTCCCTTATATTAGGCATATGCCCAAGGAAAACTAACCAACACACACACACACATACACCCTCAGCACGCACACCCCCTTAGCTTATTACACAGGCAGTGAGCAGTTACAAAGAGCAACAGACTAATTGGGCTTTTGTCTACCTAAACAGTTGCTAAAGGATAATCACAGACAGGATGCTGTAGTCAGCGCTGTGCGAAGAAGCAAAGCCAAAAAGCATAGTTGAGCGAGCGAGAGAGAGAGAGAGACAAAAGAGACAACGCCAGCGGCAGCAGCGGAGAAGAACAAAGAGCAGAACGAGAGGCGTTTAATAGCATTGAGACAGTGACAGGATGAATCCCTACAATGCTGGAGCTGGAGGAGGAGGTGCAGCCAATCCGTTTGGAGCGCCTGCATCGAATGTTGGCTATGGACAACCACAGCAGCAACCGAACATGGGTTATGGCTATGAGCAGCAGGCAACTGCTGGCTACGATCAAGGCGGAGGAGTTGCCTATGGACAACAGCAGCAGCAGGCGGGCTATGGTCCTCCAGGCGCTCGACCGCGTGTCGATGTGGAAGCCAGTGGCGAGGTGGATCCCAATTTGTAAGTGAACAAACATTAAAACCATCAAAAGATTGCTCTTATTAAAGTTCATCTTTAGGTATCCGGAGGCCAAGGATTCAACGCACAAAGTACGCGGACACTCGGAAATCTTGCAAATGTTCTTTGGCGCCACAGAGCAGGAGTTGATTCCCGTCAAGAGTTTCTACTTCTTCTTCTACGCCGCCTTTGGTTCGCTTTTCCCGCTGATGGGCGTCTACTTCAAGCAGATGGGCATGAATCCGGGTCAATGCGGCATTCTCGTTGGCATGCGTCCGTTTGTCGAGTTCCTTTCGGCGCCCTTCTGGGGCTCCTATGCGGATCGTTGTCGCCAGGGCAAGAAGCTGCTGCTGGCTTCGCTCGCCTGCTGGGTGCTCTTCACCATACCGTTGAGCTTCATCCGCCCAGAGGCCATAAATTGCATTGAACGTCGCAATGCCACCGATTTTGTGCTCACTTATACGCGCACCAAGCGCGACACTTCGGCCATGTATGAGCCGGATCATGAGCTGGCCTACGATGAGCTGGACATGCTCGCCGAGGATCAGGATGAAGAGCAGGAGTCGCACATTAGACGCAAGAGATCGCTGCTCTTGCCGCGCATCGATGCGGGCATCTCTCCAGTGCACATCAACTTTGTGAGCAACTACGATGACAAGTATCACCGGGATTATGTGACTCCGATCTTCAGCTCCATGGTTTATCGCACACCAGTAAGTACTTTACATTTGGATAATAAATATGTTCCCTTATATGTACCTAGACCAATTACAGTTCAGTCTAATATTAGAAACTTTGAAGGATTTTTAAAAGAATGTGTGTTTAATATTTATTTGTAGTTTGTACAAATCTAATGACGTATCTTCCTTCAAGTGTCGACTTACAGATACTTTATAACCATTTAAAAATCATATAAAATAAAAAGAAAAGTCAACTATTACTTTATTTCAGTCTCTATTTCTAATAGCACAAATAAAGAAAGGAATTTAAAGTAAAGTCAGCTTCAAATTTGTAATCAGTATATATAATATGATACAAAAGCTTGTGTATCTGATAATCCATTTCCAATTCCATTTATCCATTTCTAAATAGTACCAAATAAAATGGAAATCCACAGCCGAGACAGCTTTAGCTTGAAATACCTACTAATATACATATTTCAGATATAAAAGCTAGTTTAATATTAGTAACTATAAGACACTTCAACGAAATAACTCGATTTTCTTAGGAATAAGGTTCCGCTTCTCGAGATATTCTAATAAATCTTCTAGCTACATACTATAATCTAAATAAATTTAAAGTTGCGTATATTATATTATATTATATACCAAGCATGTTTCAAATGTTCTCTGTTTTGATATAATACTTCTCTGTTTTATGTTTGTAATGTTATGAATGTAATATTTGAGTGAGTAAAGTATTCTTCATATTGTAATTCGGAATTCAGAATTTATTTCTAATGTGTAGTCACACCACTTGAGGTCTTCAGGATATTTCTTAAATACCATTATCTGTACAGTTTCCGATTTACAATTTCCAGAATATTGAAATCCATATATTTTGTTCCATAATATATCTAATTTCATTTAAACTTCTCCATACTTCCCTCTTACTATTACAGGACATTCAAAAGGCATTCTTTTTGCTGCTGCTGGTCATCCTCATAGGCGAGTTCTTCAGCGCTCCAGCCATCACCTTAGCGGATTCGGCAGTCATTACGCTGCTGGGCGAGGATGCGGATAAGTATGGACATCAGCGAATGTTTGGCTCCCTCGGCTGGGGCATCTCAATGTTCTTGGTGGGCATTGCACTGGATCACTCCACCTCGTTCTCCAATCATCCATGCGGCGCTGGCAACAAGGAAAAGAACTATAACATTTGTTTCTCCATCTTCTCGGTGTTGATGACCTGTGCCATCATCTCGGCCGCGAAGATCACGTTCAAGTACGAGCCCGTGGATGAGAGTCAACAGCAGGCTTCGGCACAGTTTGTGGATCCCAACAAGAAGGCCGAGGAGGAGTCAATGAACCAGCTGGCCGCTCAACTCAATCTACCATCACTGGCTGTGGGTAGCGGCAGCGCCGCTTCAGGTGCCTGCGCTGGTGGCGTCAGCAGTTTCCTTGCTGCTGGCCATCAGGCGCAACCGCATATTGGGGCCGAGTCCAAGGTGTTTGCCCAGACGGCCAAGGAGTTGCCCGAGTGGATGACGGTGTTGACCCACTTCAAGGATGTGAAGACAGCGTCGTTTCTGTTTGTCGCCTGGTTCATGGGCTTTGGCATCGGTTTGATCTTTACCTTTCTGTTCTGGCATTTGCAAGACTATGGCGGCACGCCCACATTGTTCGGTGTCGCCTCCGTGATCAATCATGTGTCCGAAATCTTTGCCTATTTCTTTAGCTTCCGCTTAATTACCCAAATCGGTCATGTGAAGGTGCTGTGCTTGGGCCTCATTGGCAATGTGCTTCGTTTTCTGTACATCTCGTATCTAACCAATCCGTGGATGGTGTTGCCCTTCGAACTGATGCAGGGCATTACACACGCCGCCGTCTGGGCGGCCTCTTGCTCCTACATTGCTCACAACACGCCCAAGCATTTACGCGCCTCGGGTCAGGGGGTGCTGCAGGGCATCCATCATGGCTTGGGTCGTGGCTGTGGCGCCATCATTGGTGGCATGTTTGTCACCTACTACGGTACTACTGCTACCTTCCGTTGGTATGGTATCGCTTGCCTCTTCGTGCTCGGCCTCTTCATCTTCATCAATTTCTATCGCAAAGAGCAGGGCTTCATCTCGGACATTCCCGTCACCGAGGATCCGCATCAGGTAAGTTGCCGATCCGCTGAAATGAACAATTCTTTAGATGAGCTCGTTTTGCACAGGTAGATTAATGCACTTACTTTTTAATTCTTAAATGCCATATACCCGGTAGTCATCAAATCGAAGAGGGTGTTAACTAAGTAAATAAATGTAATAATATCCACTAATTAGTCTGTAAAAAGACACAATACTCCTTAAAATTAAATGCTATTTAAAATTTTACTATTTACACCTTAACAAAAATGAAGAGGATTCAAACTACTTCTGTAAATTAAATGATATTTTCAATTATTTTCTAAGCTTCAAAATGTTACAAAGCAAATTTAAATCTAATGTTATGAACACCGAAAATATTCCTCGAACTTAAATTGTATTTATATTATTTTCCACTAACAAAAAAACTAAATTCAAAGCTGCATCTTTCAAAAATATTATAAGCGAGAGTTGGTAAAGGTGAGAGTTGGTAAAGGTGTTTTGTAAAAATGTCATAGCTATCAAATATTTATTAAGCTGTGAATGCTTTTTTAAGATCACATCATATATCATATTAACCTTAAACTCTGATGATTTGAATGCCGGGTATCTCACAGTCGAACTCGACTGTAGCTTTCTTTCTAACATTTTACTCGATTGTCAAATACTGACTTATATTAAAACTTCGCAGGTGGCTGAGGAAACTTCTCACTTGGCTCCCCATGGCGTGCCTAGCAATCCGATACCGCGTGCTCTGTCCAATTCGCGCTTGAACGAGATGAATCCCAATGGCGGACCCTATGGCACCTATCAGACCACTGGCGGCAATCTGGATATACCCGGTGGCGGTGGCGGTGCACATAATCCGTTTGCACAGTAAATCGATGGTTTCCCAGAGATTACACAAAGAGTCCTCGCAAAACCACAAGAACCTGGAGACAACTTGGCAAAGAAACCGCAAAAGATACATAGATACATTTAACATAGATACTTTCTCATAGCAACAGCAGCAGAGAACGAACCACATTTACATAGACATAATGATATATACACATACATACATATATGGTATATATAGAGGGAGTATAACCGCAAACATATCGTGGACATTGGCCTGCAATATTAATTGCCACACACATTGCTTTATTATGGTTTTTTGGTGCTTATACACACATAGATACATACGATTACACTCACATGGATATATTTTGTATTGAGACTTCATATATATAGATAAAGCAATCCGGGATACAGTTAACTTTGGCTTAACTTAGTTCATTTTATTGAAAGCAATTCAAACGAATTTTCACATAGTTGCTTAGCATACATATATGCGACAACAAGAAATACCCTGCATTGGGTTGATCAAAGATATTTACAAAGCATTTTTGATATTATTTGCATCGCGATCATATCATATATAAGCGACGGACTCCAATGGAGTTGCATCGAAACCAAGCCATAGACAACTAGAGGAACCAACAACACCAACAACAAGCACACAAGAAACACACACCACAAAAAAAAAAAAAAGAAAAGAAAAACACGTTACACAGAAAGTACCTATAAATATAATGAAAATGAAAGTAGCAAATGATAAATAAAAACTAACAAAGTGGAACATGAATATCATTTTAAAAAATGGAGTATGCGAATTTCTTTCAAAGAATTGAGAATAGAAGATTTCCATATTTTAGTTTAGTTCTTGACAAATTTTACATTCGAAAAATAAAAATATAGCTGCATTAAATTCAAATCGAATATCGAGAAAATGTTTAAAAAAAATTTAAAAAAAATTATATATAGTGAGAAGTGAAGAAACAAATATGGTAACGAATGATATTATGAAAATCCGCCTCATTGCAATCAACTGTTAAATATCTAATTTATAATATTGATAGCATACTATACATATTTATATATGTATGTATTCTATTATAAAATGGCTATTTTGAAATATTTGTCGAATACAAATGAGATTGACGCACCAAAAAAAATGGAAGCAAAAGGGAAAAATTATAAAATACAAATGGTGTCTAGTTAAATAACATATTCAGCATTGTACCTAAGAGATACTTTGGTTCGTTCAACTTGATATTATTATGTAAACTATTCTAGCAAAAAACAAAAACTCTAACTCAATATAAATGTACTTATATATACACAAGATATATTAAATATTGTTAATGATAACAACAAAGAGAGAAAACTCTGTCTTAGATATTGTTGATCATATTTTATGGATATGTTTCAAGAATTTTCGGATTAATATTATTATAATTATACTACTATACAGTTCTTATGTACAGCACTTTATGAATCTTTGGGTAACTTAGAATTGAGCGTAATTACAAATAATTATGTTTAAATACAAGGCACGAAAGTTATGTTAAATGGGCCGCAATCTAACCAATGGCTCTATATACTTACTTATACCTATAAACATACCATATAACATATACCTAACATACATACATAAATGTACAAGTATTATATACAAAGCACATACCATACCATATTATACATACCCCCAAACAAAACAAACAATCGAATAAAACCCATAAAATTAAACAAAACAAATCAACAAAATCAATCAATACGATTAAAACCCAAAAGTCATGTACTATGTATGTTTAATAAAGTTCAAACCGAGTGAATTTAAGGAAAAATACTCAACATTAGTCCCGCCATAAGTATACAAATCGAAAATTATCTTATTGGGCGGGCAGTTTTAAAACAGTTTTCAAAATTTAATTTGTACATTTGTAGTTCAAGAATTTTTAAAATTATATTATGAACGATTTTTCTGAGTAGAGATATTTTTAACAGTCAGCTAAGAGAACATTATTTAGAGATCAAGATGAAACATTAATAGAGAATGTTTACCACATTTAAAATTATCTTTTCAATAAAATATCAGTGAAGTCCAAGAAATATTCTTACGAGTATCTGCATAACACTGTGGCAGCTTTGAACATTTAGTTAAAATTGAATCCAAGTTTTTTGGACAATCTTTTTCACAATCTGATAAATCCAATACAATTTGAACCAATTCTAATGTACCATTCAATTTTTGATTAATATATCTTTGAAGTCAAAACGGAATAGAAACTTATAGTTTTATCTGTATTTTACAGATACAGATAGTTATATATTATTAAAAATTCTTTTGAAGATCGAAGTTTTGAGTAAATTATAACATTTTAGGAAAGTTCTTATAAAATCTGTATTTATTTATAAGCTAAAATAATCTTCAGAAGTAATGTCTATTTATAAACTACGTGGCATCCGATTCCGTTTTGGTTTTCTTGGCTGAGGGAGCTCCTTCATCAGCGGGCAGTTTTTCTGAGAAAATAGCCTTAGGTTGAGTTTGCTTGTAGGCAGGCGCAATCCAATAGGGATTCTCTGCCGCATCTTTAGCGAATTTCAGGATAGCCTCACGTGGATCTTGGTCATCATCCACACGCTTGCTCAGACCCAAATTGCGTATGACATAGGAGGAGAGTGTGCCACCAGAGCTGGCCACACGACCGCCTTGTCCGCTGGTAATAGGCAGATCGGGTCTTTTCGATTTGACGGGATCCATGCGTGCTTTCTCCATCTTCTTGCGCGATGAACGCGTTTTCTCTTGCCTGAACAAGGGCAGGGCATGTGGTGTTATGATCTGAGAGACGCCCACCATTTCCATCGGTTGTCGCTTGCGATGCGTCTTCACCACACACAACTTGGCACCGCGTATGCTACGATGCTCATCATAGTAGCACTTGATGATGCCATTGCCACAGCTGACGAACAGTTGATTCAACTTGGGATGCCACAGCGTTTTGATGATATGTGAACCGGCCACCGGAATACGCTGCACTTGCTCAAAGCTCTGTGTGCTGAAGAAATGCAAATTCGCCTCCGTTTGACCCTTGGCTAGGGATTCACCCGTCACCAGCATGCGATCATCGGGACTAAAGCAACAGTCGGTGGTGTCGTAGCGTGAATAAAGATCCGTCCAACTGTGCATGGGCTTCTTAAAGTTGCGCAGATCCCACAGCTTCATGGTCTCGTCGTTGCAACGTGTCGCCAGCTGTTGTCCCATGTAGGAGAACACAATGGACGTGATCTCGGAGCCCTTTTGATGCGCATCCCGCACACAATGCGTCGTATTCACAAACATCTTGCGTGTATCCCAGGTCTGTATGGAGCCATCAACACAGCCCGCTGCAATCAGTGTGGCATCCCGATTGTAATTGCAGGCCGAGGCACTCGTTCGAAGGCCACCTTGTGCTCTAGTTTTAATCACCTGCAGCTGCTCCTTGACCCGAAATCCTTGCCAGATACGTAGAGTGCCATCCAAGGCGGCCGTGAGGAATTGCTCGCGATTGAAGGGATGCCAGCAGCCCGAGGTTAGCTGTGCCACATGGCCCTTTGTGCGACTCATGTCGCTGATATACTGATCTCCCTTGCAGCACTCGAGTTTCTCGAAGCCATCGCGATCCAGCACCTTGGCCTGTGCATTGCCAGAAATGACCAGTATCATGTCGCCGGTCACTGAGTATTGGAGTGCACGAATTGGATGATTCTCGCATGGCTGCAGCTGGCGAAAACTGCGCATGGACGAGTCCATGCCTGCAAAGTCCCAGAAGCACATATCGTAGTCAATCGAGCCGGACACAATGCGTGCGCCTGATGGATCGCCAGCCAAAGCAAGTACTGCACGAGAGCCGTGCTGCATTTGAACTTCGTGTGTGTAGGGAATGCGACGCGGCAAACTCTCCTCACCATCCGAGTCACCATCGCTGTCTGCGTCGTCCTCATCCTCGTCGTCCTTATCAGCTGAAGCTGCTTGGGGAGTCTTGGTTTTAGTCCCTTCTGCAGGCTGTTGCTGCTCAGTTTTTGCCACTGCTGCGCTTGGAGGCAATGGTCCTATGACATCTTCATCCTCATCCTCATTCTGCGCTGCTTGTGGCTCTGGAGCTGGCGGCGCTGCTGTGCGCGCTTTGGCAATCTGTTCATTGATGTCAAACACTTTGGCCGCTTTGCGTCCAAAGCCACTGATGCCCATCACTTCCTTCAGATGCTGACTTTCCAGATCCTCGGCCACATTTTCGATTTGTCGTATCATTTGCTGCTTGTCTATTTTCTTAAAGCCACCGGCATCTTCTTGTTCATCTTTTTCGGCTCAGCTGGAGTTTTATTTACGTTCAGCTGAATTTTGCCAAAAGATATTTTACCACGCTGCATTGCACGGTTTGTATTTTAATTATTTAATTAAAGAAATGCTAAACGTTGTGCTCTTATGTTTATGTTTTTCCTCAGGTGTTTGTATAACTTATCGGAATATCGAGTATCGATAGCAAGCGTCAAGCAACAGCTGTGCAGTGCTGCCAACTTGTACGTTAAAAGAAGGAAATGGAATGAAATCGATTAAGAATCACTATTTTAAAAATTAAAATTATAAAAAGAATCCGGCATTTTCCCTTATAGAAATAAAGAACATTGTTTTTGATTGGTTTTTTTTTTTGTATTACAGCTGTTTTCAATGGATAGAATCACTTTAGCGCTGCAAACAAATAGCGGTCAGCTGTAAATAGTAGCTGTAAGATAACCGTCACTCTAAATGTGATTATCGAGTAGTTCGCATCTCTAGCGTCTAACCTAAAATTGGGCGCGCAGTGTCTCCGCTCTGTCGGCATTTTTCTCGTGCAAATTTTGTATTTGCGAAGTCTTGAAGAATTGCGCAGACTGGTGTAATTATAAGTTTTGTTTATCGTTTCGTTAACTGGTGCAGGACACATTAAACATGGTTGACGCGCTGGAGTACAACGACATAAACGCCGAAGTTCGCGGTGTTTTGGTAAGTGTCGCAAATTGGCAAATTTCTCAGCTGCTTTTGTCTGACAGCAATTCTCTTCTCTTCCCTCTCCTTTTGTAGTCTTCGGGACGCCTGAAGCTAACCGAACAGAATATCATATTTAAAAACAACAAAACAGGCAAAGTGGAGCAAATTGCCGCCGATGACATCGATCTAATCAATTCGCAAAAATTCGTTGGCACCTGGGGACTTCGTGTGTTCACCAAGAGCGGCGCTTTGCATCGCTTTACGGGCTTCCGCGACAGCGAACACGAGAAATTGGGCAAGTACATCAAGGATGCCTATTCCCAGGAAATGGTCGAGAAGGAGATGTGCGTCAAGGGCTGGAATTGGGGCACTGCCCGTTTCATGGGCTCTGTGCTGAGCTTTGATAAGGACACAAAGACTATCTTTGAGGTGCCGCTGTCACATGTCTCGCAGTGTGTCACCGGCAAAAACGAAGTTACGCTGGAATTTCATCAGAACGATGATGCACCGGTTGGTTTGCTGGAGATGCGCTTTCATATACCCGCTGTGGAGTCGGCTGAGGAGGATCCAGTGGAAAAGTTCCATCAGAATGTGATGAATAAGGCGTCAGTGATATCGGCGTCTGGCGAATCGATTGCCATATTCCGAGAGATTCATATTCTGACGCCGCGTGGTCGCTACGACATCAAAATTTTCTCGACTTTCTTCCAACTGCACGGTAAAACCTTCGATTATAAAATACCCATGGATTCAGTGCTGCGTTTGTTCATGCTGCCGCACAAGGACAGTCGTCAAATGTTCTTTGTGCTATCGCTGGATCCACCCATTAAACAGGGCCAAACACGCTATCATTATCTAGTGCTGCTCTTTGCTCCCGATGAGGAGACAACCATTGAGCTGCCCTTCAGTGAGGCCGAGTTGCGCGATAAGTATGAGGGCAAGCTGGAAAAGGAACTCTCGGGTCCCGTCTACGAAGTGATGGGTAAGGTAATGAAAGTGCTGATTGGACGTAAGATTACTGGACCTGGCAACTTCATTGGACATTCTGGCACAGCTGCCGTGGGCTGTTCGTTCAAGGCGGCCGCTGGCTATTTGTATCCGCTGGAACGTGGTTTCATTTACATACACAAGCCACCGCTGCATATTCGCTTCGAGGAGATTAGCTCAGTAAATTTCGCGCGTAGCGGCGGCTCGACTCGATCCTTTGATTTTGAGGTGACGCTCAAGAATGGTACCGTGCACATCTTCTCGTCGATTGAGAAGGAAGAGTACGCCAAGCTGTTCGATTTCATCACACAGAAAAAACTGCATGTGAGCAACATGGGCAAGGATAAGAGCGGCTACAAAGACGTGGACTTTGGTGATTCAGACAATGAGAACGAGCCGGATGCTTATCTGGCGCGACTGAAGGCGGAGGCCCGTGAGAAGGAGGAGGACGACGATGATGGCGATGATTCGGATGAAGAGTCCACCGATGAGGACTTTAAACCCAATGAAAATGAATCCGATGTGGCCGAGGAGTATGACAGCAATGTGCAGAGCGATTCGGATGATGACAGCGATGCTAGCGGAGGCGGCGGTGGTGGAGACGGGGATGAGGACGGTTCGCCCAAGAAGAAGCACAAGGAGAAGAAGCGCGAGAAGAAGGAGAAAAAAGAGAAGAAAGAGAAAAAGGAGAAGGAGCGTACGGTAAGTGAACTAAAACTAATACTGTAATCGATTGAGACACTAATTGCAATATTATTGTAGAAAAAGCCCACAAAGAAGAAGGACTCCAATAAGCCGAAGCGTGCTACAACTGCTTTCATGCTGTGGCTCAATGATACACGAGAGGAGATCAAGCGCGAGAATCCCGGTATTAAGGTTACAGAAATTGCCAAGAAGGGCGGCGAGATGTGGCGCGAGCTGAAAGACAAAAGCAAGTGGGAGGATGCCGCTGCCAAGGATAAGCAGCGCTATCAGGACGAGATGCGTAACTATAAGCCAGGCGCCGATGCTGGCAGCGATGATGAGGGCTCAAAGAGCAAATCGGTTAAGAAACGCAAAACTGAAGCATCTCCAACGAAGAAGGCAAATACATCGGGCGGTAGTTTCAAGAGCAAGGAGTATATATCCGATGATGATTCCACCAGTTCGGATGAGGCCAAGAACAAGTCTAGCGAGCCAGCGAAAAAGAAGAGCAAATCAGGCGATGGAAGTTCCAAGAAGAAGGCAAAGGAAAGTGAAAGCGAAGAGGAAGCTAGTGATGACGAGACCAATGAAAGTAATGAAGAAGATGATGATGAGGATGAGGGAAGCGATTAGATATCGCAAGCATTACACCAATTCCATAAACACACACTCAAACACACCTACACAAATAGAGAACTATAATAGTTGTAAGATATCTGTAACTAGAAGAAGAAGATATTTAGTAGATCGCTAGGTCAATCTACAATTTGATTTGTCTTTTCATTAAACCCCAAACACCATCGTCGATTTAATGTTTTTCAAATTTCAATATAATTGCTGAGTAATTATGATAATAAAGAAAATTGCTGTTCAATTTATTGGGAATCCGGTCAAAATTTTAGTATACAATTTCGAGAACCAAAATTCAGTTGGCGATTAAACAGCGCGCGTTTGGCTTTCGAGCGCGGATAGAAAATACCACTGCGATCGCGAATCGGTCATATGTTTAAGATCTGTTGATATTATTAATGGCGTTCATCTGGTTCATAGTGCATTTGGTCATGCTCGGGCAAATTGTGCAAGCAAGTGTCGTGGATCAGCTCGCATTATGGCCGACAACTAATGTGATCTCCCTCTCTCGATAGATAAACGCTTTGGCCAAGTTTACAAATGTCGAGTGCGTTAGCCAGGATGTCAACTATACAGCATTCACCGCCTGTCGCCTTTATGCGGTTAAACGTGACGTTGCCGAAATGAGTTTACGGCTTAAAATCCTCAAGTTCCCAAAGAAACCAGTTGCGGTGAGTTCTCTATACGAAATAGCCAATGAATTCAGCGAAAAATATTTTGGAAATAAGTTTATGTACAGTGTTGTTATATAGTAGTCTGTTCCGCTCTTTGGTTTTGCTCAAAATACACAACAATTTTATGCAGCAAAGCGTTAACAAAAAATACAAATATAGTTCGATTTTCGGTTTGGACCAATTAAAGTAAAATGTAGCAATTGTAGCAACAATTATTAATCGATTCAAAATACATTCACAATTGGTTCGATTTGTCAATTTGGAAATTTAAACATACTTATAGGTTTTCTCAAAGTACAGTGAATTCTCGAAAAGTGACCTAGGGCAATCAACTCAGAAGATTTTAATGATCATAAGAATTGTTGTTTATTTTTATAGGTATTTATTTTAATTACATGAGTTAATTTGCATTTTTATTTACGAGAAATTGTTACGCTTAATGTCCAAATAATACAATAACATTCAATAAACACAAATTTATGAACGTTTAAAATTGTAATAAACAAGTGAAGGGATCAAGATCAGTGGAGCACTGAAATCAGATACAAGATCAAATTACTAAATATACAAAAATAAATAAAAAGGTTTACAGAGGAATAAATATGTCAATGAAAAATTTAAAAATTAAAAAAAAAAATAAAAAACTAGTAGAAAAGGCAGTTTTATTCTTAAATATAAAAAATGAATATACAGAAAAAATAATATTCTGGAGGTTAATTTGCAGATCGATATACTATTACCTGCTACCCATTTTCAATACATAAGGAAGGGTATTATTCTTAAACTATATCAAATTCATATGCATAAAACATACTAGAATATACTGAAGATTATATTTGACTTAACGATATACTATTACATTCCAAATATACCACTGAGTACAAAGTAAAAGTACAAATAAAATAAGGACAGAGTAGCGGATATAAACATCAATATAAAATTATTAGAAATTCCTATAAAATAATAAAAAAAATTTAAAAATTTCGTAAAGATTTATTTATCTTCAAAATCGTTCATATATTCGTTATTTCTCTTTTCATAAGAGTCGTTTTACTGAGAATTTGTATATAATATATCGATCGAGTCGAGAACCCTATGGAAAAAGTTGTCGTTCCCTGCCATTATGAACTGATCGTAATGAACGTTCGGCAGCAAGGATTTGGCTTTGTAGCGAGTCCTCCGTGTCGTCCTTAAGAGTTGTAGCATCTAGTTGTCTCTCGTAGACATATGGTTTGCGTTTGGTGCGATTCAATGCAGCAAGTTGAGTTGTCAACTTCTTGTTGAGATCTGGTATGGAAAGCTTCGAGAAATTATTTTTACGTTGTACTCCATTAATTTGTCCCATCGACTGCGACTGTGACGATGGAAACGCGATGTCATAGGACTCTTCTTCAGTGATCGCATCCAAATATTGATTAGAATGCGTTCTGGACTCTTCTATAGTCTGTCCCACATCATCAGGCTCTTCGTTGCTTAGAGCATCCAGGGCATCGTCAGTCTGCGGATGGCGAGGAGGTTTCTTCCACAACTGCGATACCAAGGGCAGCACAGAGTTCAAACTGCGCACACAGAACTCCGTTGTGTATCTCAGCACATCGCTGAGTAAATGAGCTTTGCCGTGCACCAGAAAGTGATCGATCTTTGATGCATGCCGTATCAACAGCGGATGGAGAATCGTATCAAAGACCCAGACGCTCGCCTGGCTGATACAATCAGCCACAAGACAATCAGCAGCTTGGTCTCTGCGTATAGCGGCATCCAGGCGAAGAATGCATCTGCTAACATCTCGATGCACACCAGACCCGCATAGACTACCCAATACTTGCTCCAGGCGGTCAGATCTCGCTCTCGGGCCAAGTCAATAGCTTGGTGGGTGTAACGTGCGGGCCTCAGAAGCCCAAAGGTTATGATCAAGAATCGCGTCACAATGCTGAAGAAACACATGTTTAACAAATTTCGATGCAAATGTCTTGCTTTCTTTTATACAATGGAATTTTTATATTGGTATTAATTGTAAGTTTGAGCGAATGTCTCCTTTTTTTAAATTCTTTCAATATTTATATTTAAGTCAATCAAATTTTAGGGCCTACTTGTAGAACCTACATACATATATTGGAAAATTTTGATATAGTAATGTTTGAGCTGTAAGTTTTTGGTCATTTAATTGCTTTGCAGATGAGAATACAACTGTTGAAGCGCGCCAGCGGCTATAAACCGTTTCTCTACGATGTCAGACATTCCGATCTGTGTTTGTATTTGGATAAGCGCAATCATCCTTTCGTCAACATTATATTCAATAGTTTCGCCAATCATACAAATGTCAAGCAATGCCCATTACCGGTGAGTTCGTAAATTATTGAGTAAAACAATTAATTATAACGTAATCCATATACTATTAATTAAGTTCATAAAGCATATTATTTACCATAAATGTGTATTTCTAAATTATAAATTGAGTTCTTAAATACATTTATAAAAAAATTGTTGTACAATAAAGATTTATTTATAAATATGTATTTTATTTAATAATCGATTCTATTTATGATAACAAAAATTAGTTTAAATATAAATTCACTTCAAAAGTTGTTAAATTATCTTGTGAATAATCTTTTCCTTCTCTCAGTCAAAAAAATAACATATTCTACTTATACAATACTTCATATATCGATAGATTTGATTATATAAAATGTATCCATTAAATCAATTAAAATGTCAAACTATTAATCCGTTATTAGTTTTACCCAAAAGTATAATTCAATTCCATTAACTTTTTGTAATCAATCAGTTTTCAATATATTTATTATTTCTGCCTATCATTCAAATGTCTAAGTTTCTGGGCCAATGTTTAAATAAATCAATTAAGATGAATTCAATTTATAAATCTCTTAATTTGTAATTTGAACAATCTTTTTATATATCAATAATATCTTTCATTAGTCAAAAAATTAACATATTTCATTAATATACTTCTCTTACTAATCAAAATAATAAAAATTAGCCATGTAGTTTACAAATCAATATATTAAATATATTCACAAAAATATCAGTCATTTAAGCACTTAATTGTTTTTCCAAAAGTATAACATAATTAAGATTTCCAACATATTCATCAATCTGATTTTCAAGCTTATTAATTACTGATCGGTCGTAAATTTTGCGTATGTATGATACAAATCAATATACTAATCTACAAATTTATCAATATTTTCTGGGCTTCTTTGTTCCTTTTCAGGCGGAGTTATGTGTGGAGCACTTTCGTTTTCCTACCAAGGCGCTGGAAATGTTGCCTCTGCCTTCTGGGGAATATTCGATTCATGCGACATTCAGCTTCGATCGCATAGATCGACTTAAGTTAAAGGTGTTCTTTAGCATCTCGGAGTTTCGTTGATTGTAATAAAAATAAATGTGAAGTGTGAATATATTTATATGTTTGTAGAAATGCGTAAATGCATTTCAATTAATCGAATAACATACTTGTAATGGGAACCAATGGCGGTGCAATAAACTAATTTACAAACTTGACTCACCCTTTGTTTGATTGTTGTTGTTACTTTTACATTTGTTTTTCGACTCACGTGCCATATAAAATAAAAATTATTCAAATTTTGGGTCACCGAATCAGGTCTTAAAGTACTTCACATATATAAATGTATAAATAAAATGTAATTAATTAAAATGAAGTTGCTTATTAAAATATATTTGTTTCACATAAGCCAAAACCTTTTAAGCTTATATAATTACTGTTAATAGTAGTACAGTATAATCTTTCACATGGTCCAGTCCCAGTCAGACCCCATAACCTATGGTTGCGACCCTGCAAATGTTCGCTCATGACATTTGCGTAGGCATTAAAAACCCATCAACTCACAAGACATGCAATCGAGTATGCTACAACAATAATACTGAGTGTTATATCCCATTGAAATCAAAGACCTTTCAACATATTATTATATTATACGATGCCTAATGCTGGGCCAATCGCGGTGCTTAGCCATTGAAATTGAAACGAAAATTAATTGTAATTGTATCTAATAACTGAAATGTTGACGGAAATAAAAAGTCAGCAGTCCGACGCGACGACGCGTCGACGCGTTAGGGAGTTGTTTGTTAGACAGAAAATACATACAAAATTACGTATACGTCAAATGTAAAAGGCGAGATATATACAAATTCAATTACCAACTTTGCATGCATAATGAATTTGTGGGTCAATTGCAAAAACTTGAACTCCAAAACGAGTGGATGTTGATGTGGGATTTGCGCGGAATCCCACAAAAATGTTGATGTTATTTTATGTTATTGAGATGGCGACCGATGGCAACGACGACGTCTGACAGGCGATGTGTCAAAACCGATTGCCTAGGAAGTAATAATCTCAACAGGCAGCAAAAAATAATATTAAAGTGAATAACAATGCATAAACGTTGGCAATTAATTTCAAATGCAAATTAATGAGCTGCAATTAACAGTGAAAGACAAAATGCCCATTTGTAATAAGTTTTTTTGTTTTTTTGTTTTGTTTCGCCTTTTCACTCATTACAATATTGAAACGTATTTATTGTTAATAAGTAATTTTCGCACAATGTTTTTAAAGGCGTCGATGAGCGCTTTATCGCTGATTAACCCAAAAAATTGTAAGAAACCAGAACGAAACGTCAAAGCATTCTGAGAAGCACCAAAGGCTAAGGAACTGCCACTGCAAGTTATTGACTTTAATCGACGGTTCACACACTCGAGTCTATTTATTTTTGTTAAAAATAACATTGCGGCTAAAAATACACAAAAAACACTGGCTCAACTAAGAAGTTGATTAATGGTTGGAAATAAATTACAAGTCGGGGGCTAAAATATATGTATATTTACTACAGTATTGCAAAATGCAAATTTTATGGTTTAATTGTTAATTTTTTTGTCCTTTCAACTGCAACAATATTCTTTGCTTTACTTTCTCTAATGACTATTTTTAAAAGATTTTTTAATTAAGATTAATAATATGCGTAAAGTGTGTTCAAAATTGTTGACACCAGTCGAGTTGACTGAGTTTACGACTGGCACGTTGCAAGTTCGTTGCTTCAGTCTTTTGTTTTTTCTTCGAACAATTAATCAACGTTTTTAGGCTGACAAATTATTCGCTTAGTTTGTATGTTCTGCTTTCTTTAAATAAATGATTTTCTGCTTAAGTGACAGGTACGCCCCCTGTCTAAGTGATTCACACTTTGGTAATTACATGTTTAATTCATTTATAGGCCGTTGGCTGCGGCCACGGGAATTGTGTATTGAATTCGATACTGACAAACTGTAGGAAATGGCTACCGTATATCAGCGCCAATTGATATAATCATATTGTTTTATTGCCGCTTCATCAATTAAATCGACTTGACACTGTCTAACGTTAATGAACTTTAAGGTGTGAAATTCTGGCGGGTGATAATTATGTCCTCATCACTTCAGGAAAACAACGAATATTCAACGCTAATTAAAGGAAGTATTTAGAAATATTTTTTGAAATTTGTAAATAATTGATTATAAAATTGTCAAATTGTTAGCTCGCCTAGAATGTACCCACTTCAATTAACTTTTAGTATAGTAGGCTGCAACCTACTGCCCAATTGTTTTAATAAATGTTTATAACCGTTGTTTTTAAGGGGCCAGGCTTTATTATTCAACTATTGCAGATTGAGCCCGTTTTCCTTGCGCAAGGTAGGAGCCAGTTCTGTGTGTGTTAACTTATGAATATTTATAGATTTTTTGTTTGAATGAATCGAAGTCACAGCAACAACAGAAGCACAAAGTCAATAAGCCACAATAACAGTAATCGCCAAGAAGCTGGAAAAGGGGGAGAGGGAAAAAAGAGACCCAGTTTATGGGTCAGTTGTTGTTGTTGTTGTTGCCTTTGCTTTTTGGTGTCGCCTTGCTGTAACCACAACGGTTCGCTGTGGTCTCTATGGCTCTTTTGGTCCATGGGGGATTTGTCGAACTGGTAGCCAGTTGCTCTGACATAATAATGGCAATAATGCTTATAATATAATCGATTTTACTCCAATATTTTTGTTTAAAGTGCTGCAATTTTTTTATATATATTTTTTTGAATTTACATTTCAAATTATGAATTTCGGTTTTTGGTTTTGGTTTGCATTTTAATGTATGCACATTTCTTCAGTTTGAGTCCAATTTTTAGTTTATTACAAATTCATATTTACTATCGGCGATTTGTGTTACAATTTCGCTTAAAGTTTAAAACCTGATTAGTCGCCGTTTATTTATATTACATCATTTGAAATGACCCAAGATTGTGCCCGTTGACAGTTTCGTAAATTTTCGTTGGCGGTTTTTGTATTTTTGTTTGTTTCTTTCTTTCTACTCTTTTTATATCGTTTCCAATTCCAATTCGAGTTCCCATTCCCAATTCCCAAATCCGAATTAGGCAGCGTGAAATGTTGAAAATTATGCAAATCGTTATTGATTTTCTTTGTTTGTCATTTACTTGAATATAGAAATTCGAAATAGCCATAAATATTAAACACACGAGTATTTATGCCATATTGTATGTTGACTGAAAATTGTACATTGCTGTTTTTTATGCTTAAGTGCAGATTGACGCCTCGTAAAACGACAACTTACCATTAACGACATGCTGCTGCCTTATGAGTTGGTGGATGAAATATGTTCGATGCGTTCCTCTCTTGATCTCTTGTGGATTATTGGGCAATTGCCGATGCGGGCCACTGGCATTGACCTTAGCAATGACATGGATTAATGTGAGTCAGAAGCTGAATTGTGAGAAGAGCTTGTTGGGTCTTCACTTACCAAACATATAAAAGAAAGGTAGCGAGAAACCAATATGAGAATGTATGCTGTATTTATTGGGAGAGTACAGATGACACTGAAAATCATTGAATAATAATAATATAGCTATATATAATATTTTAGCTCTAGTAAATAAAAGGTGTGTGCTCGACGATGAGATACCCGGTTTTATTGTTAAAAATATTAAATTAATATATCCAAAAATATACTAAAATATACCAAACCTATATTTGGATTATCACTACATCTACATCATTCAAAATTGTCTATAGACTTCAAAATACACCTATGCAAAATACCAAAATATACCAAGAGCTATATTTGGTTTATCAGCATACTACATCTTTAAAAAAAAAACCATAAAGTTTAAAATAATATATAACAATGCACTGAGATAAAGTAAGCTGCAGTCGGTTTTTGCAATACACAATTACATATTTTATTTGAACAACTTTTATGTTTTTTTCAGATGGTATAAGAAAGAATTATCATATGTACCAGAAATCGTGCCTATAGTTTAAATATTAAGTTTGCTATTATTAAAAATGATTTAAAATAATTTGAGGTATGTTTTCAACTTATCGTTGAAAAAGTGTGTTTTGAAGTGTCTTGTTTATTGTTATTATTTTTTTTTGGTTCGACAAGTGCATAATCCTCATTGAGTGCGTCGCTAGCCAAATCAGTTGAAATTGTGTCACTAAACTGGATAAATTGTCAATAATTTTGTACGAATCGCTGACAGTTGACGCAGAACAAATACGGCAAAGTAGACAGACAAAAGCATAGCAATCGAAATGAAATGAAAAACAATAATTAAAGGTAATGCGCTGGCATTTCGGCTTAGAAGAGACACTTTGCTAGAGACTGTGAGAAAGCAGCCGAAAAAAACGAGCAAATTTAAGACAATGTAAACAAATGCAAGGCAATTAGCACGAAATCCACATAAAAGTAATGAGTTCAATTGGGATTCGGTTGGAGGAGCTGCAGCTCCGTAGTAACTGCGACGACCCATGAAACGAAACCTGTTGCTGCTCCAGCTACCGAGTCACTGGAGGTGGAGATGAGGAAAATATCACAGCTCATTAATAGATTCCAATCGCAGCTGGGGCTAAATGTCGCTTGAAATGCTGCGATGCCAAGCGAAGCAACAACACGTGTAATGACACCGATCCGATGAAGATTTCAATCTACTATTTCGCTTATATCGCTTATATAAGACCGTAAATGGCAATTGAGGTTACCTGGCATCTCCAGGCTATATGTAAGATATATATGTATATATGATATTGGGATCGACGTAAACATCGCTACGTCAACGTTGAGTCAGTGTTTTTTTGGGAGACAAGAGTCTGGTATCAATATTTATACGCTTTGGGTTGCTTGATTAGTTCATTGCCATTTCACCCAGTCGTCAAGTCGTCCACACGACCAGTTGACCAGTCGACCAGAAGTCGAGTGACTGCTGGTCTTACGTTTTTCTGTTTTCTGAGGGTTCACTGTACTTGCACCGCCTCCTACATAAGTTATTATTCCGTCTCACACTTAGCTGAGAGAGAGAAACAGAGATTCTGATTGCAATGTGTGACAATTACCTTTTAATTGGACCGCTTTGATTGTTCACATCAATTTATGAGCATCTTATTAATATGGGGGAGTCAAATTAGAATTATAATGGATCACAATCACCTCTCATATCATTAAAATTACAATACGCCGCTGCCAATGAACTTTTCTTTCTTAATCTTTCACAAAGAGAAAGACGTTTTAATTTAATTGTCAAATTTTAATTGCTTCTACGATAAATTGTAATTTTCTTTTTTTTTTTTTTTAGAATACACAAAGAGAGTAAGTATTGTAGATGGGGGGAGTGTAAGGGGTAATGAACAGATGCTGATAAACTAACAGCTTCCTGTTGGGAATGTGCAGTGCTGTCAATGCCTTTAATGACACATTTTTAATTAATTTTATTTTCATAAACTCCAGCAATTAAACAATGTCTGTTTTGTTGCTGAAAATTAGCATGGAGTCAATGAGTCAATGCAGGTGATGTGAAGATTGCAAGCTAAAGATTAATTAAAACAAATCTTTACAACATTAATCAAATGCTTTTCAGCAACAAAAATGCACTCGAAAAGTCATTCAACGCTGGACGCAACAAGAGAAGAGAGCGCAAGTAAAGTGTGAGAGAGCGTGAGAGCGCAAGAGCAACTCACTCACAAAACTCACTCAAAAGCTACAGCTGTATTGAGCACAAACTACTATGAAAAATGCAAGTGTTATTTGCTTTTGCTTTTGTTTTTGCTTTTGCTGCTGCTGCTGCTACTGTTGCCGTTTTGTTGTTGCTATCGTTTTCGTTTACGTTTTCGCTTTCATTGAAAGCTTTCAAGGCAACTTTAAAGCAATGGCTTTGGCTTTAAGTTTTCAACTAGCTTTTTTTTGGTCTAAGCCAAGCAAGCCAGACAACAACAACAACATTGGTTGGGCCAAAGCTCTGCGCTGTGACGATGGCTTTGGTTTTATTGTTGTCTCGCTTGCACCATCAGCTTTTATCGCTGGTGTTTGTTGTTGCTGTCGCTGGCCCGATCATCGTGAGCTATATTTTTTGGACTGCGCAGCGCTGCCCAAGCGAACGTTAACTTTAGTGTGCGCCGACCAGTTTCCGTAGACGGCCACAAAAACGGCACGCAGACGCGAGCAAAGCAACCAACTATTCGTACCAACAATTAAAATACAACAAAATAAAGTTAACAAAAAAATAATTTAAAAAGCAAACGCAAAAGGCAAGAAAACAAACTCAAATCAAAAGGAGTTTCAGATAGAGCCGTTGCTTAAGTAAAGGCTGCCTTTAAGTTCTACCCAGTGCAGTGGCAATAAGTGCAACCCCAACAGCAACAACAACTTCATATGAAATGGCAGCAGCTTCAGCTCGATCGAATTAAGCTCAATTTGCAATCTCTCAACTCTCCGTTTTTTCGTAATCGTGTTGGGCATAACAAAAGCAACAAAAAAAAAAAAAAAAGCAAAAGCAAAAAGTAAAATAAAGAAAAAAGTGAATCTGCCTTTCAGTATAATCTCCATTTTAATTCCCATCTCGCTCGCACCCAATAGTCTGACAGTCTGCCATTTTTTTCCGTTGCTTCTGCCGTAGCTGTCGCTGCCGCTGCTGCTGCGTTGTCGCTGCCGTCGTTGTCGTCGTCGCCGTCGTCATCGTTGTCGCCGCGCTTTTTATTGTTTATGTTTTTTCGTGTTCTGTGCCCACAGAAGGTTAAGAAATAATAAAAGCAATACAATTACAATCACAATGAAATGGAATGAGTGAAATATAAATTTCGTTACCAACAACAACAACACCAAGAGCAGCTTAAAGTCGCCTGCCAAGCAAATTTCACGCCGTATTTAATGTTAGCGCACTGCCCGCCTGCAGTTTAATCGCTGTTCGTCTTTCTTTCCGTTCGTGTTGTGGGTTCTGTGTTCTGTTCTGTTCCTAATCTGATCTGATCTGATCTGCTCTGTTCTGTTCTGTTCTGTTCCCCAGTTATCAGTAATCGCCGCGCGTTTGGCAATCGTTTGGCTATTGTTATCGTTATCGGTATTGCTATCGTCGCATCAAATTTAGATCAGAGCCAGAACTTTTCTCAACCAGAGGAAGAACACAGTCCGCAGGCGCGTTCTTAATCCCAAATCAAAATAAAATACTCGTAAACGCTAAAAGGTGTTCGATGAATGATAATAGCTAGAATCAAATGTAAATTATCAATTCGCAATCGAGTGTGCCTGTTACCACTATTACTGCATATGCATATGAGAGTGCTGTAATAATCCTGAGCAACTCCCAAAAGGATATTCTCACCTTAAGTTTGTCGCCCTTCACGAGGGCCGCATCGAAGTTAGAAATATTACGGACTTAGGTAAGTTTTTAATTAAAAATATAATTCATATAAGTGCAGAGTTTAAGATTGATTAGGAATATTTGATCGAGCAGATCACTTTTTTATCGAGTGCCCTTTTGCTAGATAAATTATCACATGATCCACGATTTTAATTGTGAAATTCTGCTTTCTCGCCGGTGCCTGGCGGTTCTTTAGACAGTTTGTCTGCCTTGTGGCCATAAAAATAATTTAATAATCGAATAGATGATGGCAAGCAAATGAATTTCGTTGTCATTTACTAATTTGCAGACAAGTTATTTAATTAAAACCTTCACACGTTTCACGTTAAAATTTGACGTTGTTGTTGTTGTTAAAAGTTAAAAGTTTTATTTCAAAGTTGCTAATCGAGCCACTGCGATTAGCTTTCCGAGTTTTTCCAGGGCTATGCCAAAAGTGGGCTTGTTTCTGAGTTGCGTCAGCTTCTCTGCTATACGGATTTGCTTTTATTTTGTTTCATTTTTATTTAATTTGTTTATTCGCGTACATACAAAGAGTACTACTACAGTATATATATTTATATATACTGGTATATGAGTACTTAGTTATAAATGCATTTAAAACGTTTTTTTTTTTATAGTTGTTGCTTTTGTTGCTTGGGGTTTTTGGCTCTGCACATTATTATCTCATTGTTGCTGTTGTTGTTGCTGGTCGTTTGGGCCGCTTTCAGGCTTCGATTGTAGTCGATTTTGTAATATTGCTACAGTTATTATTGCCCGATACGCTTTACTCTGCTCTCCTCGCTGTTATTGTTGCAATTATTGCAGCTTGTATTGCAACAAAGCCCAGTGAAAGACAGACGGAGGAGAGCGACGCAGAGAGAGAGAAGCCAACAGTAGAGAGAGAGAGAGAGAGAGAAGCTTGTAGAGCTTTCAAACTGCACATTGAGACACTCGACTAGGCTAGCTTTTAAGTTGTATGCATAATGATCTGAGCTCCAATCAGACTGTAACAGTAGATTTGCAACTTTCTATGCATTTGAATTCTATGGACACGCCGCTAGAGACTTCACTCAATTCCAGACAATGTTTGTTTATGCTAAGGCAAATGATCTGTGGCTTGGCTTTGTACTCGAATTCGGATTCGAGCTCGAATTCGATTCAATCGAAACCTTGTCAGCTGTGTTCGATGTGTTGTTTGCTGTTGTGATCGGCATCGTTCATCAGTTCGACGCTAGTGTCCACTTTTTTTTTAATTCATCTTTTATTTTTTTTTTTACCACTCATTTATATTTTTATTTCACTCTTTTTATGCGCTTTGCCTTTTCATTGACACCGAAGAAGAAACTCGAGTAACCTGTTTGTTTGTCTCTCAGTCTCACTGTATTTTCAACTCAGGCCGTGTGTGTGATTTTTTTTCTCTTTTTTTATTTAATTACACTTTGTTTTTTCCTTCCAACATTTAATAAATAGTTTTTAAGTTGTTGCTGTTGTTGTTGTTGTGGTGGTTGCTAATGTGCGTATCAATTTTAGTTTAAAAGCAGCTGCGCAATCAAATCACACGTTCCCTTTTTTCTCGTTTTGTTTAATTAAATAGTTTAATCTAAAAGTTGCTAAAGAGCGGCCAACAATCAAATCTTTTAAGTATAACAGAAACCATTTCAGACAAAAATTCGCACACAGTTTATTTCCTGTTGCGAATCATAAATATGCAATATTTTTGATTTGAAAATACGAAACGAAAAAGGCAAACAATATGAATTAGCGTTAAAACTGAACAAACAGTGCAATGAAAGAATAACAATAACAAATGTTAAATGCAAATGTCATGAATGTAATAGTTTTAGCCATTACGAAAAATCATAGACAAACACTGCATAATAGTTAAAGCTTCGCTTTGTTGTTGCTGTTGTTGTTGTTGTTGTTGTTTTATTGTTATTGTTGCGCTGCGCTTTTGACGTCTTCTTCAATTTCAATTTCACTTTCATTTTGCGGTCTACAGTTTTTCCGACAGGCAACTGCGACCGCAATGCTGCACGCAATCTACAAGTTATGTGTATGTGTGTGTGTGTGTGTCTGTTGCATGTTGTAACAACAGCTGGAAAATTATAACAAGAGCAACAACAACACCAACAACAATTGCAGCTGCAGCGAATAATTTTAATTCCGAAATGTGTTCCGACTGTTTGCAGTTGATTTTTTGTTGCTCCTATTGTTGCTGCTGCTCATTCTATGGCCACATACAAATATAAACAAATAAATAAACAAAAATTGAGTGTGTGTGTATGTGCTTGCCTGGCATTTCTTTATGCGTTATGTTTAATTATCCAACCTGTTTATGGCTCGTCTTTTGTTTAATTAACTATATACATTACGTATACGCAGTGTTTACTTTTTCATAGCCTTACATTTATTTATTTATTTTTTTTTATTATTTTCTAATATTTGTTATTTGAAAGGCAGTGCCGAAAAACGTTGTTGTTTTAAGAAAAAAATACTCATTCACGATTGTTTGCCATATTACGTATACGCATCGTAACGCTTGGGCTGCTCGCGCGGTTAGCATGAATTTAAATGACACATAATTGATGGTTCTCTTGGCATTTATTTTCTGATTTAATAAGATGGCAATCAAAAGTTTCCATATATTCAAAAACTTGTTTGAGGTGGTTCTTAGCTCCGAGTCACGTTAACAATTCAATCAGAAACATAGTTTTATTTGAGTGGATTTTTCGGTAGTCTTTTGTACATTTAAAAAGCACTTGAACAGCTGTTTTCAGCATCGTTCAGCTGTCAGCGGGTGTGTGCAACACACATTCAAGGTACAAGTTCCCAACTCAATCTATTGTTTCGTCATCCAAACAATGGAAATGTTCGTTCGCCCTTACACCCACACTCTCTCACACACACACACACACACACACACACACTTACACATGGATGAAATGCAGCTGATTTGAAATGTTAAGCAAATGCAAAGAGTTCAGGTCACAGACACTTTACGTAATCCTTCCCGTCATCACCTGCAACCTGCAACCAACAACCAACAACTGACAACCAGTAACCAACAACCGGCAACCTGCAACACGTAAACTAAGAAAATCAAATTTATTATCTTTTGTTAGGTTACATTTGTAGTTTGGCAAAACGCTCGCAGTTGAACTCTGTTATGTCAGTTTGTTATGCTCCGAACTAGACTATGTTGTGATTTGTGTGTGGGAGTCGACGAATCTCATCTCTCAGATAAGCTGCATTTACATGTCTTCAGCTGCATTGGGATGAGAGAAAAAAAACCGTTTGTTAATTGTGTGTAAAAAAGCCGTTGAAGGTCCGATCTCGCTTATTTATGGACTCAACTATATATCTTGCCAAATAAGGAAGGTCTTCGTTATCATGTCAAATATTTGAGGGTTGCAAAATCTGGATGAGAAAAAGGTGTTGAAGGTCTTCTTGCTTTTCTTGGAAATTTATGAATTCAAATGCATTAAAATGCGCATTTCAAAATATGAAAAAAATAACTTGTTAAATGTCTTCTCACAGATTGCTTACGAATGATAACATCGCACTCCAAAAACCAGAATGAGTTAAATGTTTGATGATTGCATAGAGCAAAGCTGTTGAAGGTTCATTTCGATTCATTTCGTATATAAAATATATTTATGCATTAAAGTCTCTATTGCATAATGCGAAAAGTCGCTGTTGAAGGCCAATTTTAATATTTGCGAAATTTATGATAATTTTCTATTTTGAGCATGAAAGAATCTATTAAAAAGCTTTCTAAGGTTAATGCATAAAAGTGAAAGAGCAGCAAACTTCTAGCGGATTGTCTAAAATCCATTTATTTATTATTTGAATTTCTAAAGCTTGCATTATTCAATTATGTAGACACTTATATAACTTTCTATGGAAAAACAAAAACATGTTGAACTAAAAACTTCAATCGTAATCATTACTTAACTGCAAAAAATAACAAAGTCCATTACTCATGCGCCCTGTTTGCCGGCCCAAGGCATTTGGCACAGCTCAGCAGTTTATCAAGAAATGTAAAAAGAAATAAGTTCATTATCAAAGCAAAGTGCTCAACTAGGCAAACTAAGTAGCTGGCACACAGGTGTGTGGATAAAACCGGCGATGATATCAGCACAATGTCGACAGCAGCAGATGGTCAAGATGGCCAAGAGTGAAGACAGTGGCTGTGGCTGTGGCTGTGGCTTTAGCTTTAGCTATGGTTATGGCTTGGCTCTGGTCAACTGTCAATGTCAATTAAAGTAAAACGCTGACGCCCCCAGTTTAAGCCCGCTGTGGCTCTGGCTGCGACTGTTGTGTCAGCGAATTGGTGAAGAAAGCCGCGAAATGAAATGAGACAATGACCAAAACACAGAGCCAAGAGCTAAAAGCAAAAAGCAAAAAGCCATCAAAAATTCCCATAAGCAGACAATAAACAAAATGCAACAGAAAGAGGCAAAAGACAGACGCACAAACTGTTAACAATATGGCAAAGTGTATATGTTAAGTCTGTCTGTCTATGTCGCCATAATTATGCGGAAGCTGACAATGCAACTTGCTTTTTTTTTTTTTTTGGCTGCCTTCCCTCTCTTACTCTCTCACTCTCTCACTCGTTGACTATTGCGTGTCGCGTCGGCTCTTTCAATAGTTTTTGGCATAATTCCACACTTACCAATGGCGACGAAATGTGGCCAAATACGCTTCAGCCAGTTGGCTTTCTTGGCGCTTCTGTTTGGTGACGGCTTTTAAATTTGGGGCCCCCTCAAAAAGCTTAATTGCCCCACAACAAACACATTGCAAATATTGCAGACTGAGACTGAGACTGTGACTGAGAAAGCTGTTGCCGTTTGATGTCTATTACATCACTTTACAGCTCTGGTCATGCACGCGATGCCAAAGTGGAAATATACATACGTTATACTCGTAAATAAATGACTGTACAAAAACAAAAACAACAACCGACAAACCAAAAAAAAAAAGAAGATATATCTCTTGGTCTGATTGCAAGAGTTGTGCAAGTTCAGAAAGCTCTGATTTAGTGTGTGCAACTGTCAGGCACTGTTATAAGTTATAACCGTAACCTTGAGCTCAAGATTCATTTGATCATCACGAGCATCACGATGACTACGACGATGATTATGCTGATGCTGATGCTGATGATGATGATCATCGTCATCTGCATACAAGTAGTAGACAAGAAATAACCCTAATCGACCTTAATTATGCAAACGGCAAACATCAAATTGACAATATGGCCAAACCAACTGGTCAAGCTACAACTGCAACAACAACAACAACAACAACAATAATAATATTAACAAGTTTCATTTGGTTTTTGAATTTGATTTGTTTTTTCGATTTCAGTTTCGTCTGCCGCATAACTGTATTTACTAAATATTTATGTAAAATACGTGTTTAACGACAAACAAATTGAGCGCCTCACGTTTGCGACTATTTAATAATTCGCTTTGTATTATACCCTGTAAATATGGGCGGTAATAGGGTAGCATAGCTGTCAATCAGCACCAGAAAATGACACTCCGTTAGAACTGTTTTTGTTATCAGGGTATTGATAAGTTCGTCTTCAATATTTTCTCACTTGATTTCTGCTTTTCTGCATTTCGATTTCCTTATCTCTTTTTTGCTACTCAAAGTTGACATTCATCTGCGGATTGCTTTGAATCCGAATTCGTCATAATTTGACACCTTGATGAATTAATTCCGTTTTGATGATATTTGCTTGTTGTTTTTTTCTTCAGTCTATTGTTTTGGCTTCGTTCGGGTGAAAGTCTTGCCCAAGGTTATCCCCAAATTTATGTGAGTGCTGCTGCCGCTGCTGTTGCTGCTGCTTTTGCCCATTTAGCTGACTTTGCTGGCTTTGAACTTACATTTGTTTGAGGGCCAATTAAAGCCGCACAAGCCATTTGCCCTTAAGGCGAAGCTTAGTGAACTTGACGCTGACTTAGACAACTTCAGAAATAAAAACGATGACAAAGTGAAACGAAAATGCTTGTAACAAATATACAAATCGTTTGTGGAATAATTCTCTTTAAGTGCCTTGTGACAATTTCAAGTGAATTTTTACACGCTTCACGCTGATTTTGAGTTTCGTTAAGAACATGAGATACCATCATCTATCTAAATTATTAAAACTAACTGCACTTTTATTAATTGTACAAATGTTACAAATCTATTTTAATTAATAGCTTTTGGCTAGCAAGTTCGTTGCCTAAGTCTTTCGATTGGTTTCCTTTTTCTTTTTGGCGCTGTTTTATCTTGTCCAAGTTGATTAATTACAACTGCACGTTGCTATTAACCCTCGAGTGACCCACTAATGTCTTCATTCCTAACAAGGTTTCGCCAATGGGGCTGGACTAATGAAAACCCCACCTAAAACCCCCAAACTAAAATCTCTGTAGACGAGTGAAAACCCATTCAATCTCAACACATTTAACGCCAAATTTACGCCCTCCCCAAAAGCCGAACGTGTTTCGCTTTTCCTTCTGAGCACAGCAGAAATCGTAGCAAAACTCTGTCAATAATTTACAATTAAACGTTTTTGGGAAAATTTCACCTTCAGGGCCATTTTGGCATATTGCTAGCGGGAGAGATTGTTGCACAGAAATAGATTTCTCCCAGGCAAAGTTGCAGTTGGGGATTACGCCCACCTAAGTGCGCATATGTGCGGCATAATTTTGATTTGTTTATTTTTTGTGTGCTCTACTAATACTGCCGGGAATGCAGTTTATGTGGTATGCTATATGTAAGTGCAATGCGGTTTGAATATAGCATATTAAGTCTTACGAATCTAGGAAAAAACTTAATTTTTAGAATAGCTTCAAATTAATCAACTAAACTGGCGTTGTTCAATTCTAAATATATTATTTAAAAAATAATAAAAGATATAACTTTGAGAGTAGATTAATATCAGTAGCTTAAACCTCTATAGTTCTAATTAGAATAAAATAAATATATATTAAAATTTAATCATTAATTTTTATTTATGACCATTAACTTACCATTTATTTGACAAAAGTAAATTTTACTTAAATTAAAAAAGAGTTTACATATTAAATAGTGAAGTTGGTTTATTTTTGTATGTATTCATCAATTTAAATTCAATTTATTCAGTAAGAGAACTTATAAGTTTACTTGCAGGTTCGATTTTAATTACAAATCTTCAATTTCTTGGAATATATCAATGACCTTTAATTGAATTTTCATATATATTTGCTGATTGTCTTTGTTGTACAAGTTCACTTTACTTGCATTTGCTGATTGATTTATGAAAAACTGATTCTTAGCTTATTCCTTCTAACATTAAGTTTTAGTGAAGTGACCTTCGTAGAATTTGCTGTTTGAGCTTTGTGTTGATGCTTAATGCGTTAAAGAAACGATTGTTGCTGGGCAATTTTATATACAGCTACGTTCTTTGAAATATCAGTGCCTACAATGTGCAAGTGATCAATTAACAAAAAAGAATACGTGTGCACAAAAACTGTTATAGATTATATTTCTACTTCTGTCATACTGTTATTTTAATGATCACAGCTATATGTAGACAAATCGTTAAAAAATATTGTAAAAATTCATAATATAATACAGGTTGCTCTACTACTGCCCAAAATAATACGACATCAGAATGGGAAAACGATAAAGACCGAAATAAAGTGTGAAGAATGTAGAAGGCAAAGACTTACATATGTAGTAGTTCAGTCGACGTTCATCTTATTCGCAATGCTTGCTGCAATATGCCACGTAAAAATAAAATTAACTTTCGTTATTTGGTTTGGGTTTTTTATAGCATATTGCAACATTTGCGTGTCCATTTACCCTAAAAATTGATATGCCAAAAAATGCCACTGCATGTTGCACGTGCCCTTCTTCCCCCCCTCTAACCCGATGCAACTGTCGGGCGCAGCGGCAATCAGAGAGACAAATGTCATGCAATTCGTTGTAAGAGTTGAAATTGCAAAATGCAATAGCAGCTGTCGCTGTCGCTGTTGCTGTTGCAGTTTTCTTACTGTTTGTTGTTTTTGGTTTTGTTGCTGGGCAGTTTTGTTTGTTTTCAGTTGGTTTGTCAAAGGTCTGTGTCCATGTCGATGTCGATGTGGATGTCGATGTGGATGCTGCCGCCTCTTTGCCACGCATCGCTGCATCATTATTGACAATTAGCCGCATTCGATGGCATTTACGCCCGGACGGATGTTCAACAAACAGCTCTTCATTGCTGTTGCTGTTGCTGCTTCTGCTGTTGTTGTTGCTGCTGCCTGTAACTTCTTGGCCTTACGCAACAATTAATTACAGCCAACGGGCCAGAAAAGTAGGTTTTGTACAATAAAATACTAATTATTAATCGCACAAGCAGCAACAACAATACTGAAGTTGCAACAGTTTCTGAATGGCCAGAGGATGCGACTGCAAACTTGGCTTGCTGTCTACTGGGCAAAAAGCCCATTTAGGCGTGACCAACTCGGGGGAGGGAGGAGATCGAAGTGATGGGCAAAAGCATAAGCAACTGCCATTAAGGAGCTGGCGTTTTGTATGCAATTTACACCATAAAGAATATAAAAAATAATGTGAATTAAAATGTTACATTGCGTATATAATAATTAGTTTTGCATTCATTATTATTTATTAAAATAAATAATTATAATATCATCATTAAATTATTCACATTTTATTTGGCAAGAATATAAATTTCATATTACAATTTACCTATTTTACCATTTTTTAATGGAATTTGCATTTATTTTTCTTATAAAAGTTTGCAATTTATTACTTTCATATTTATTTAACAAATTAGTTAAAGGCCGTTTTTATTTTTTATTTATTATCATTAATTTACTATTTATTTGCAAACAAAATATTTTTCTTCAATTAAATAAATAATTATTTACTAAATTTGTTTAATAAATTTGTTTGGGCTTTTATTTGATTTTGTAACTATTGACTTCACATTTATTTCTTTTTCGTTCAAATTTATTTAATTTATTTTGATAAAAGAGAAAAATTCAAGTTTTTATTCAAGTATTTATTTAAAAAATTAGTTAAAGGTCGTTTTTCAATGTGATATGTGTTCATTGTTTCCACAATTGTAATGCTGATTTTCGTATTTGTTAATTTTATTATTATAAACTTTTTTATAGGTTTGATTCGAATTTAATTGTATTTCTGTTCCTAGTTAGTTAAAGCTTGTTTCACATTTGTTTTTTTTTTATATTATCAACAATTATAATATGTCTTTAACTTAAATTATTTATTTTTATATCACATTTGATGATTTTCACATTTATTGATTTTGTATTTTTATTTGTATTTCTTTGCAGTTTTAGTTTCGTTAAGATCAAATACTCATAGACAATACACAATGTTCTCAATACTGGGCCCAATCACAATCACGCTCCTATTGGCCAGCACAATATGCCAGGCACTGCCAGATGTAAGTAAACAATATCAATAACAATATCATATCGTAATTTCAGCCCCGTCCGTTAATCACGTTTTTCGGTTTTTCGGTTTAACTCGAATAACTCATCAATCAATTCAATGCAATAAAAACCCATTTTGAGGGGCAACTGTGGATAAGACAATGACAGTTAACGGTTATATTTGACACAGACACAACAACAACGGCAATGACAACAACAATGACCGCCAAGAAGTCAATTTCATTGTCATTTGCATTGTGCGTAATTGGCATTTAAATACATTTTTTGTATATTAATTAAATTACAAAACTATTTCAAGTGAGCAAAAGAGACACGATGGAATCGGTCTCTGACATCAACTCAGTTGCTTTGTGTCTCTCCCTCTCTCAATGCTATCTCTCACCCTCTCTCACCCACACTTGCAAGCGACAAATGGCATTGTTAAGAAAACGAGTAGTCATAAATACAGTTGAGTGTACTCGCAACACTCATTGAAAACCAAACGCACGCTCAGCTTTTGTCTCAAAGAAAAAGCTGCGCCAACGAATTATGGCCAAGGTCGAACGTAAAAAGTTCTTGTAATTATTTCAAGCAACGACTTTTGATTGCTTTTCTTGTTATATTACTCCCTCTCCATTGTTCATACTTTTCCAGAGATATCTATGATTTAATGCAACCAATATACAAACATCGAAAGTGGGCTTGGCAGCAATAATTCTTTTATTTACGCGCTTAGATCACTTGAAGCATTCATTTTTTATGGTTTACCAAGAAATTCCGGTGTCAAATTACAGTAACATCGGCGTCACTTGAAACAAGTTTCAACCACAAATTAAATCGAGTTTCATAATAAACAAAAATTAAGAAAGAAACATGTTTGACCAACGGCACAGTGCCAAATCAAATTGTACTCAGAACAAGTCTCAAATAAATATTATTCTCACATTAAAAATTGCTAATTTTTGCCGTTGAATGAAATACATGTGTTTTTGATTGATTTATTTGATTAATTACGAGTATTTCTAAAAATATACCAAAAATATATCTCAAAACTAGTCTTCATAAATCAATTTTTTCTGCAAACCGTAGTCAAATATAATTTTAGAAGTTAATATCTCAATTACTTCCTTGACACTTCCATATAAGACACACAATTTGTTCAGTTTGTTTTGCATTCATTTTTGGCTATTAACTGAGATGCTGTTGCCGGTTGCATAACTCCAGTATCCGATTGCGAGTTTAGCTGCAATTAAAGTTGACTTTTTTTGTCGCTGCGTAAAAACAAACTATGACGAGGCCCTTCAAATTGCAGCCAAGCATAAAAATGATGGAAGCCAACAACAACGAGGCAAAGAAAAACGTGAAACTGTCTGCAGAATATGCAAGAATCGATTCGTTATAGCTTGCATGACTCAGCCAATTGCATTTGTGGACTAGTTATATTTTATGTGCTGTCAAAAATATGAATTCGCCTTCGCCTTCCTCTTCCTCTTGCTCTTCCTCTTCCTCTTCCTATGCCAATTCCATTGCCAGGAATATCAGTTGCAGTTGCTGCAGCGATTGAGACTGCGAGTATGGCTGGCCAAATGAATTAAGCCTTTTAATTGTGAAATCAAGAACATTTAGCGTTTGAAAATTTGTGTGGCACGATTCGTTGTGCTTGTTGTTGCAACAACACTAGTTACCAATGCAGCTTGTTGATGTTGCTGTTACTGCTGTTGTTGCTGTTTGTTGTGTTGTTGTTTGCCTTTGTCAATGGCTGCTGTGACTGCTTGTCACGCTTGACTTTTATCTTTTGGGTCTCATTCGAGCTTGGGTCACGTTCCCCTCTGACTCTATGTGAGAGTATATAAGTGTGTGGGTCTTTTTGTGTGTGTGAGGGCGGGTGAGTAAGAGCTTAAAGATAACTATTACAAAAGAATGAGGGATTACGGATCAATATATCTGGCGATTAAGAAAACATTCAACAAATGCAGTTGAGAGTTCAGAAGCAAAAAGATTAAGAAGTAGAAAAGCTGCAGTCGAGTGTGAGCAAAACAAAGTGAATGAAATTTATCGTAATGAAATACGATATACTGTTACATTCGAGATATACCAAAGAAAAATAAATATAAATATACTAGATTGTCAACCAAATCATAAAATATGAAAGTGTGCTAAAAGTTATATTTTGTCTCGAGATATATCTTTGCATCATGATATCATAGATAGAAAAATAACAGATTGCCAACCAAAGCAAACAATAAATAATAATAGTAATAGTAAATGATAATACCGCACTGTTTTGCTCTTATTGAGATAGTATCTCTCATTCGAGCATACTCGAGTACAGCTTTCTTATTTGTTTGCTATTTAAAACAAGTATACTACAATATTTTGAAGCTTTGCTAGATTGTTGCCAATCGGCAAGTATTTAAGGCATTGATAAACGAGGCAAGATTTAACAAGATTCAATTAGACACAAAGCTACAACTTTATATAATTCGGATAGTGTCTACACCCTGAACTTTTCACACTTTGTTAATTTTGTTCATAAACATACATATATGCAAAATAAAAAGTGTACAACAAAACACAGAAAGAAGAAATAAAAAACCTAACAGCAATAATGAAATTTGGCGCCAGCAGAAGCATTTGCTAATTTCCGGCGCTTGTCTGACAAGGTCAACACACCCCAACAGAAAAAGCCCACAAAAAAGTAAATACACAAAAAAAAAACACACACACACAGACGGAGACGGAGTTGTTATGTTATTAGTTGAAGTGAACATAATTTCTTTGTATGGTTTGGTAAGCAAAAGGTCGAGTGACACTCTTCCGAGCATTCGTATCGAGAGGCGTTGATTTTGATGTTGACTTTGACCGGGCTAGAAAATTGCACAACGCACACGACAACCAACAACCATCAGCCGACAATACACCATGAGACATGAGCTAGCTAGAGAGATAAGTGTGTGTAGTATACCATAAACAGAGTATTGGCCTCCCCGTTGCCAATTTGAAGCACACTTTTTGCGCTAATATGGCGGCTACACCTTTTACTTTAACTTTGCTCGTTGATGGCTGCTTGCTGCTGGCTGTTGGCCACATTGTTGTTGCTACTTTGTTTATACTTGTTGTCGATGTTGTTGCTGTCGCTGTGGCTGTCGCTGTCGCTGTTTGTTGTTGCTGCACTTAAATAGTCGCAGTCAGAGTCGCAGACGTACTCACTATGCCGGTTATATCGGGCGTATGAGTAATCAGACAATTTCAGTAATTGCGCGCACAAAACAGCAGCAGCAGCAGTAGCAGCAGCGACAGCAGCAGCAACAACCGGACAACCAGCAGCAGCTAGCTACAAACAACAACATCAGTCTTAGCCTCACACAAATTACAAACACAAATTTCACAATATCCGTCATTGCACCCCGTCGAAAATTAAAGCGCGCGCCGCACCGGACAAATCGCCAACAGTCGCAGCTGTCGCAGTCGCAGTCAAAGTCGCTGTGAGCCATCGATGAATGATTAGCTGGGGATTCAGTTCACTGGTTCAACGCAAGTTGTACAGCTAAATGTTACTGGTTTTTTATTTGATGGTCTTTCAGAACATTGCCAAAGCGGCTTTTGAAGCTTCTTAGGAGGGGCTTTCAAAACAGCAGACTAAGAGAATCATTTATTAAACTAGATTCTTAGAATTATGGATGCAATATTCAAAAAATCAACAGTAAGATCAACGAAACTTTAATATATAATTTAAAACAACAATAAAAACATATAATAGTTGATAATAAATAAGATTCATTTAACTAAATAGATTATTATAATGATGAATGCAATATTACCAAAGGCAATAGAACTAAAGTAAATCTAAACTAAATCTTATAACAGAAATATAATTTTATAATTGATGGAACCTTTTATTATAAAGGTACAGAAGTAGAATTAAGAGTATATATATGTGTTTTTATATAAACAGTTTAAGAAACATAGTATGGAATTTGTATAGAAAATAATTTAAGCAAAAGCCTCAAAGATGATAACCATAATTATAGAGTAACAAAGAGAATAACGTAGTTTATTCTTTACTTTATTCTTTGCCTTGGTTCACTTGTTCAATTGTTTGCCCAACTCTGTATTTTCCATCCCTGACTTTGCAGCTTAATCGTTGCTAATCTTGTTCATCAACTGGCGAGTCTTTGCATAATTTGTTGTTGATTCCCATTAATTGCAATTAATTGGCAGCAAGGGCTCTCGACAGCAAATAGATCTAGATCTCTAAATATATGCTTAACAGACCCCAAGTGTTGATTGGTGTTTGGTGTTTTGGGTGTGGCCCGCATTCGAGATTTGCATATTGCAATTTACTGCAGGTGCAATCAGCTTTCCAAATGTTTCAACTGCAGCCAGAAAGCCCTAAGCAGACACACTCATACAGTCATACACTCACACGCTCTTAACGAGTACTCATCGCTCACTCAATTTACACTCAGAGCAGTGAGAGGAAACTTGGCGCAACGCGTCATCAGTTTCACTTTCAATGGGGCAAAAGTTGCTCAATCTGCAGAGCAAGCCGGGACAGAGTCGATCCCCAAGAGATCTGCTGCGTCTGTGTCTGTTGCTGTCTGTGTTGCTCCTCGCGTGGTCAAAACACGTTTCAAATGAAAGTAAAAACTCTTTGGCATTGTCTGCGTCTGCTGGTTTTCTTCTTCGTCGAGCTCTTTGCCCGTTTAATCACCTGTCATCGTCGCATTCGACTCATTTTGTAGCAACTCATTTGCGGCGCCTGCCTCATTTCGCCGGCCGTTGCTTGCATTTCAATTAAAAAAGAATTATCACGCTAACTGTTATACAAGACACACACGCACACACACTGAAATACAACAAGCGTAACTACAACAAAAAAAAAAGCGACAACAAATATTTTCCATGCTCTGGCAGACCTCATGTAGTTTACCTTGTCATCTTCTGGCTCTTGCTTGTTACTCTTGTTGCTGTTGTTGTTGCTGTTACTGTTGTGGCTGCTGCTCTTGTTGTCGTCATTTGCTGTACAATTTTGAGTCATTCCGATGCGGCGAGCCATTTATGGTGCCTCGAAATTCAAGAAATTTGCCTAAATTGCCAGTCAGCATCAGCAGCAGCAGCCAGATTTCATATTTATCTTGCGCGCCTGATACTTTCAGCAAGTTCGTTGTCTAAGTCTTTTGTTTTTACCCGACTGTGTGTTTGTTAAAGGAAATTCTAGTTTGTCTGAATTTGACCCTGTAACAAATTTTTTTGTGAATTGTCGATTTGTTGCTGTTGTTGTTCGGAATGCATGCGATAAATAACGCTAGCAACCGATATTCAGCTAGACGGAAATGCGAGCGTAGATTAAGAAGCAGCTGAAAAAAAATCAAATTAATGATGGAAATCGCACAACCGCAAAAATGTTGATAAATCGAAATAGGAACTGCAACTTTTGCAACATATTCACCAAATAATTATAAAGCTCAACTAAATGGAAGTTTTAAAACGCATATAATTTGTTATTGCGCTCAACCGGAAATTCTGCACAGGCAACAAAAAAGTCTAAGTGCTTTTTGCAATCAAAGTAAAACTTGTTTCCCCGAAGCACTTAAATTTAACTGCAATGGATATTAACACATAATAAGAATTTGATAACGAGAATTAGTGTAAAAAGCAATTGACATACAAAATGATTTTAAATGCGAAGCGAAGTATTGACTTAATTGCTGACTTATAGCTTAGAATCCCAATATTATTAAGAATTTGATAAAAAGCAATTGACATACAAAACAGTTTTAAATATGATTCCAAGTTTCATTACGAATTTGATAACAATAATTTGTGTAACAAGTAATTGAGCGACAAAACCATTTCAAACATGAAATGAAGTAAGTGCAAGCAATTAAATTACAAAATAATTTTAAACATAATGTGAAGTATTGTGAGGTATTGAACTAGAATCATATGATTTAATAATGGAAAAATATTCTATAACTATTGTTACATATGATTAGTTAAGCCAAGTAAATCCATTGTTGGCGAATTGAGCAAAATCGTAATTGTGTATTAATTAATTTGGTATTAACAAACGAATAAAATATTAATTAAAATACACAAGTATTGAGGGTAGCAGCAGCTCTGCTCTCAATTCAAGTTGCGAGTATAGTAGTATACTTGTACACGCATTGGCCGATGATAAGAGTGTGTTTTCCAATTTTAAGAAACACGCAAACAATTTGAACCGCATTAGTTTTTTTTTTTTTCTATTTTTTTGGATTTCTTCAGGCCTTATAGAAATCCAAACAGCATGCGACGCTCTGACCCTGACCCACTTGCTGAAGATACTTCATACAACAACAACAAATTACTGGCGAGGTTTGCTGACTGCTGACTGCTGAGCTGAGCTGAGCTCTGCTGAGTCGTTAATCTCTAGATCACTTGAGTGCCCGTGCAAACAAAAACCGTATAAAAGTACGCGTATGAACCGTATAAACACTTGTGCTGTTCATGAATTATTGATAATTTTTGTTTACTCTTTACTCTTTTTTTTTGCGCGCGCGCTTACAATTAATTGTTTAACAATTGCTACAATTTGTTGGCTGCCCAGCGGCAGAAAACTCTTTGCGTTATTTACACAAAACTCACGCCAAGTCTTTCTTCTTCTCTTTAGCTGCACAAACAAATGTCACCCGAGCAACTGCATTCGGTATTCCATGTGGACACACACGATGCCGTGCCAGAGTATGAGTTGGTGCAACTGCTGCACCACACGCCTCAGGCTGGACTGAAGCGCCGACGTCGCAGCATCGGTGAATCGTTGTCGGTGGCAACTTCGCCGCAGCCGCCGCATCATGTGAAAAAGGATCTAAGCAAAAATTCGTACTACAGTGAACTGAAGCAGAAGGCAGCAGCCGGAGGAGGAGGAAATAATTTGCTGGGTGCCGACATCAGCGACATTAAAGCGCACAACGTGTCGTTTAGCGCCTTTGGTCGCCACATGAATCTCACGTTGCGTGCCACACAGGGACTGTTCAAGGGGGCGCCGCATGAGCTACGCATGTGGTCGGTGGGCAGCGAGCCGAATGCAACACATGGCCTGGACATGCAGGAGATACTCAACGAGGAGGTAAGTCGTCGTCTGATATCTGATCTTGAATCTTAAATTATACTTTTGACTTTATCAGATTCGAATACAAAAACCAATTGACTACTATTTGTATTGCGCACGTTTCGTTGTCGTTACCGTTGCTGTTTGATTGGTTTCTTTAACGCTGCACTTTCATTCATTGTGTTACATCATAATTTGTAACTTTGTTTTTTATTTCGTTGTTCGTTTTTTGTTTCTTTTGATTTGTTTATTTGTGAGTTGGTTTCGTCTTCCGCTTACTCGCACTTTGTTTGTTATCAACATTCGCTTTAGTTGCGCTTCGTTTGCCAGTCTCTTGTCTGCCAGCTACTTTACTCTTTTTTGTTTGGAGTTTTTCTATGCATTTGCCTGTATCTAATCAAAATTAATTGGCCGTATGATAAAGAGATTAGACTGCTGCAGACTATGTCTTTTTTTTCTTTTTTGTCCGGCGAGAACTACTGTAGAGCTAATGTTTAATTACATTGCTTGTTATGTAATTAGCTGCCAAAAAATAAATAAAAATGTGTAGAAAATCCAATTTTAAAGTCAAGGACGTGCGGAAATCGGCTTATATAAATCGGACAGCCAGATAAGTTGTTGACACTAAAGCGACAATTGATTGTTTCTAATAGCAAGCGACATTATAGGTTGCTAGCAGGTGGAACGTAATTAACAGTATTAAAATAGCCGCAACGGTGTAGTAGTCAAGTTTTGAATAACTAAGCAGAAATTAGTGGTCTTAAGAAGTTATTTTGAAAATTATGCAATATTTACATATGAATAATATTAAAATACCCGCAATGAGTTGTCGATGCTTTAAATGAGCTGTAAAAAAATAAAGTTATAAATACCGAAATGTTAGTTGACAGTCTCATGGAGATATTTTAAATATTATTATTATTAAAATATGCGCAACGGTTTTCTGTGATTTAAATGAGCTGTAAAGAAATAAAATTTTAAATAACTCAAAAAAATATTTATAGACAGTCTCTCGGAGTTATTTTAAATAATATTTAACATTTAAATACTTATTCATGTGGATTGATTATATGAATTTCATAGAGGTTATCTCGTTTGTTTGATTAGCTAGCACGTCTTGCTTCTTCGGGTCCTTATAACAAAGTTATCCTCGCTCTTCTCGCTAACGATGCGTCACGTTGGCACATTCCCACATTAATATTATTGAAATTTTCGGTTTTGTATGCTTTGAAAGAGCTGTAAAGAAATAATTATTAAAGCTTAATAAATGGCCTCTCAGAGTTATTTTATACATCATTAATTAGCTGATATTATAGATTAGCATTTTCTTTCATCTCTTTCGTTGTTGCATTTAAATACCATGACAAATTTATTGGCATTTGTGGCCATCGTTAATTGCACATGTTTTAATACTTAAAAATTCGCAATAAAAGATTAATAAGCAGAGTAATTAAGTACGAAAATACATTTCTGATATTTTGATACAAATTTGCCATGATATAAAGTAGTTCAATGATTTTTGTACTGCTTGTGTCTATTACTCTTAATTCTTACTTGTCTTTTTCCATTACAATTCATCTTTCACATGCTTTGACATGGTAAAAAGCAATTTAATTTCACATAAAACCCACACAGAAAGCACTTTTCGTGTCTTTGTCTGAATATATTGCCATGAACGTGAACGCGAACGTGACTTATTTCAATTATAAGTGTTCACTTTCTTTTGCCTCTCTGCTACTGTTGACTCCGAGTACACATGAAGTTCATGCCCATATAAAAATATATATTGATATATATTTAAATTCATTTGGCAAATTTTGGGCGTGATCGCAGCGCAAGTGCAAGTGAATTTTTATTGTTATTACGAGTATTATGAGAGTCTTTCTCTCTCTCTCTCTTCACCTCGTTTTTATTTTGTGTCTTATGATGCCAGAGGTTTGGGCAATCAATCGATCGCATTTTGACTTTCGGCGTTGGGTAAAATTGTAGGGGAGTCACAGTTATGTGTACTTAGTTGTGCATAAAAAAATGATTTTAATGCGCGGCACACACACACAAAAAACTTCGGAAATGAAAGTGAAATGTCATGTCAGTCGCAAAGTTGGTTAGCTGCTCGCTTGCTTGGCCGCTTCGTGATTTATGTGTGATAAATGCGGAAAGATTTATATAGTTGTGTATTTATATTGGGAGATTTTTTCGGCTTACTATTTTTAATTAAAATGAAATGCGACGTGGCCATTTTGTGCTGTTTGTGTTTGTGTGTTTTATGCAACTTTACCGCAAAACCCACATAAACACGACATTTTCCGAGTGTGACTGTGATTTGGCAATTATTTTTCGCCCGCAAGAAAAACTTTTGACTCATGCCACAAAAAGCCAAAAATACAACACAGAAACAACAACGACAACAAATCGCCTGCGGCTGTGGAGCATATAAAACAACAACAACAAGAACAACTACAATTGAATTATTTTGTATTTTCGGTTTTGCTAATGGCAGCACTTTACCTGCCTGAGAGAGACCTTCCATCAGTCGAAACATTTATTCTAATTTGTGGCATGAATGGGTTCATTTTTGTCTGTCTATTATTGTGTGATTTTTTTTTTTTTGGCAACTTTTGTGGCTTTTTTGGAAATTAACTTAAGTATGAGAAATCCAACCGCATGCGGGAAATTGTTGACCAGCATCTGAATTATTGACCTTGTTAAAAAATAGAATTAAGACAAGGGAAATTCATATTTTTAAACAAATTTTCTGCTCAGAGTATCAGAAGTTAACTTTCCAAAAATTAGCTTGAACTTAATTGCACTTTTCGATTGCATTTTGCAGCGATTCGTGCAGTGAAATTTCTCATTCAATATCGGTGCAAGCGCGGGCAACTCCCTAAAAATTTTCTTTCAAATTTATTTTGCTTGCGCCGTGGCTTTTCTTGTTGCCATAAAAAAAAAACGCAAAACAAAGGCAAACACAAGGCGTCGCACGGCACTCCCACAGCCGCATTCAAGTCATAGATAGCAGCCAGCAAAGGTCAGGCGCAAAAAATTAAATAAAATAAAATACAACACAACATACATACACATATGTATATATAGTATAAATAAAGGTGCAGGTTTCCTCAGTCGGCGGCCTCAGTCTGCCACCATGGAAGCCATCTAAATGGGCATAGCGAATTTTCTTACAAACAGGAAAAATATCGACGAACATTGCCCGTGTGCGAATTTGTTGTGTAAAATATCAAATATAATTGCAAAAGGAATCAAATTTGATGCGTGAACTACATATTTAAATACATTTAAAAATATAATAAAATATCAAATATAATTGCAGAAAGAATCAATTGCGATGCGTTTGTTGAGAGTTTGAGCATTCAGCCTTGGCCACTTTGTTGCATGTAAATAAGCCACAAGTTTCTTGCAATTGATTGGCAAATAGCCTTAAAAGGGGCACAAAGCACAAGCACAAACAGAACAATCCCCAGTTCCCTGGGCTTGGCAACCTGTGGCCAACTGCAACATTGCGCTGCGACGTTGCGATGCAGTTCAATTACCATAAAAATACAAAAGCCAAATACACACAATAACCAGAGTCTTGGGCAATGAATGTGCATAAAGGCGCTTCCTCTCCTTCGAATTGAAAGCAACTTAATTAAGTTTCGAGAGCAAAAAAATGCATTTTCGATGCCGAGCGCATAATTAAAATGCTGTTAAGGCAATTTCACAAGCCCAAAAAATACAAGCAAGCAAGCTACAGGCGAGTGTGACCGACTGTTGGATACCCGCTACCGAATTGGAATAAAAGCGAAACAGTACGGTATTATTCTTTAAATATACCGCAAAAATACTAACAATATACCAAAGGCTACATTTGGTTTCCATATTTTCATCCAAAGCAACTAAAACTTCTAGTAACTCGTCGTTTTTGACCCATAAAAAAAGTATTTATTTAATAACTTTCAAAATTTTTATCTGATCACAGCCCAATTTTCTTAGAGGTACAAGGTTATTATACCCTCCTACTCTATGGGTCACAGGTAAAAAAATGGTAGTAGAATCTGCAGTACAAATTCGTAGTTAATGTGTGAGTTTTGAATACTTTTTTTTTGTAATAGCAACTTCAATTACACAAGCAAAGCGTAGTAGATGCTGCTGCTGTTGCTACTACTTAATAGTTGTGTTGGTATCTGGAGTACCTTGTCATTGCAAAACGAGCAGCAAAAAGCAGTTGCGAGGCGCCGAAAGGCTGCCTTGATTAATGAGCTGGCGATTATGGCCAACGTTTGGCAGTTGAATGAATTCGAAATTAGCTCACTGTCTCACTGTCTCCCACTGTCTCTCAGATGTTGCCCAGCTACCAGACTATTGCATAGAAAGCAGTTGAGGCTGTTATTGCTTGCATTTCGCTAGCTTTTTTGTTTTTCTTCGAACTCTGCTGACGCTGCAATCGCTTTGCTTCGTTGCATAATGCTCCCGACTTGTTGCCTGACAGCCTATGTTATTGTTGCCTTGTTTCAGTTGCTGTTGCTGGCCATGCTCATGTTGCAGTTATTGTTAACGCTGAGCTGAGCGGCTTGTTGCTTTGTAGCACACAAACACACACACAGACAATCGGCAAGGCAACAACAACAGCAAACAAACTCAATCTCACAGCCGCCGAGGTTGTTCATTCCCTTTTTTGCACTATAAAAAGTACGAATACGTAGACGAACATTGAGCACCCCGAGAGTAACGAGAGTGGTCAGCCGCTGTGACTAGCTTTTGGTTTCTTTTTGTTTTTTTCTGCCTTGGGAAATTTGCTTATCTGTCGGTGGCAACCAACGAAAAAAATTTAATGAAAGCTTGAAGTAAGCGCGGAAGTTGCCGTCTTTTTCAAGCAAACTATTATTAAATGTCAAAACTTTTGAATAAATTGAAGTTTTTAATTGAAAAAAGCGTTTCGAGACACAGAGCTGACATATTGATCATAAATAGAAGACAGTATTTCAACCCGGCTTTATTGTAGTTGATTCCATGCTTAACATGTATTTAAGCGCAGCTTTAAGTTGATATTTTATTGCATCGGTATTTTGTTGATATCAACTTTTTTATGCGATTCAATACTTAGCAAGTCAGTACTTCTCGCTTTTTATTTCTTATTTTGTTTAAATCTGATAAATTTAATATTGCTTTGAATGTATTCATTTCAAAGAATATTTAGTTTAGTATTTCTCTACAACGGTATATTCTTGATAGCAAATTATGAAATATATTCTCCAAACTTAAATCTTGCACCCACGTTTCGCTGACAAATTCTCTTTCGTCTGATCCGCAAACAATTGAAATAATCTGACATAATCATAACATTGATCATCGCTGGCCAAAATGAAATGTGTAATTAGCCAAATAATGGCCCAGACAATGAGTCGCATTTTGAGGCAAATCGAAAACCAATAAAAAAGCCTTGGCATTGTGACGGCCAGAAGAGCATAGCCAAAACAAAAGCAACGTAAACAAGCCTGAACTGAACTGAACATTGAAATCAATTCAACTGCGTATTGTGTCTCGTATCTATGGGCTGGCATTGTGTTGTAGAGTGTACACTATGCATAAGACAGCGAGTGCATAATGGTGCGTAATAAACGCGCAAATCAAGTCCAACACGCATCAAGCGATAAATGGAAATCATTATGCGCGCGGCCAACGCGTCGTATGCGTAACCAACGACGCCCACATTCGAAACTCGAAGTCGATGTCGCTGTCGCTGTCGCCTGCTAATGCGTTAATTGTCAGTTAGCGTGGTTAAACGGTGTTTGGATTTATGTACACATAAACAAATATGTGCGTATTCACCAAAAAAAGCAGAAAAAAGACAAGACACCGTTGGAGCTTTGTTTATAATTGCAGCGTGGGTTTTGGACCCGTAAAACAACTTCTAAAAGCCAAAATACTGACTGACTACGCTTTCATTTCGTAGACAATGGCAAATTAAATAGCTGCTTAGGCTTAAGGCTAGGCGCGGTAATAAGCTGTGATGAATTGGGCTGTGCGCTCGAAAGAGGTTCGCACAAAAGTTCAAAGGCTAATTTTCACTTCGTCAAGTTCGTTGTCTAAGTCATTTGTTTTTTCCAGTTTTTCTCGATTTTTTGGCCATGGTCTCTTTCTCTTTTGCGCTAATTTGCATAACGCGCTGCCAGGAAGTTGTTACAAATCGAGTGCGGCTTTTATTCACTTACTTTCCGCTGGGCATTTGCCAAGCTCCAGCGAGCAAGTGAGAAGGAGTCTTTTACTTTCTCGCTGCCAAAACAATTCTCCCCTCTCCATTGTGTGCCGCCCACACACATTCAGCTAGAAAGCGCTGGCGCTGCTCTTTAGTTAAGTGTCCATTTTGGTTGATGACCCGACAATCTTTCATCTAATTGCTTTGAGCGTATTTCACTCGCTCGCCGCTGCTGTTGCTCCACATTATAAAAAAAATTGTTAATGAGCCGCAATTTATAAAAATAACATGCGAAATACGCAAAGCCAACAATCTGTGGCCGAAGCCCTTGGGCTTAAACGAAGTGAGAAATGTGATTTGCATAATGCGCCAATTGAAAAATTGCAAAACCATTTCGATTGCCGTATCGAGATCTATTTTAAATGCTCTGTCTTGTTGCCATTTGTAATTAACAATTTACGACGCCGTTAATTAAATAAAATATTGACGCCAATCGCAAGACGGCGACAGCGCAGGCAACACTTGACAATTCTTAGAGTTCTACAATTGTACAATTCATGCGGCGCGTTGGCTAATTAAAATTGCATTTGCAGCCAAAAACGGGCACAATTGTCAACGAGTTAACAAAGGAAATTGGTCAAGTCGTATGCAAAGTCGATTCAAGAGCACTCCAAAAAAAATAAAGATTGAGAATACATGAAAAAAAGGAATAACAAAAGCTGCTGCAGCAACAACAAGACAGCAGAATAAACGAGTCTTTTGGCACGTTAAGTGGCCACCGGACACTAGCTATTCAGAAATTGTGGCCAGAAAACACACTTGGCCTGGCCGAATGGACAACAAGTGCCTTGATTCTTGTTCACTGGTTGCTGTTCGCTGTTCAGTGTTGCCAGTTGTCAGTTGGCAGCTAAAGCTGAATTAGAAATAGAAATATAAATATATACAGAAAACAGCAACAGAAATAGAGAAATACGTGAGCCATTTGGTGTGGGGGTCGCTCTTGTTGCTTTGAACTTATTTCTACAAGGTCGTTAGCCAAGACATGTCAGCCAGCCCGTTAACAACAACAACAACGACAGCAACAGCAACAGCAACAACAACAACAACATCGAATTAAGCCATAAATGTTTGTTGCACATGAAAATTACTATTTATTGGCCGGTGCGTTTGCGTGTCAACATGTTTGGCGGCCAAATGTAAGACAACCGACCGACTGCCACGCCCCCCAATCTGACATGCTTGGGCGACAGCCCATTGATTTGTTTAACCAGCAGACAAATTCTGTTATTAACTCCACGAATTCATCAGCTGACAGCACTTGCTTTCTTCTACGGGTTTACTCCAAGCGAGCTTTATGTTCTTAATGAATGTAATATTAAAGAATATTTTATTAAAATTACTGCTTTCATTTTGTACATTCTGAAAAACTAGAGTTTTCAAAAAAAAATAACATATTAACATAATTATTTTTTATTTAATGTATCAGATTCCATTCTATATGTATTGTTAAAGCTATTATTATTTTTATTCAAATGTTTTATAAATGATAGTCATACTCTAAAATGCATTTTTCTTGTAGCGTCTTTAATTTTAATTGGCCTTGCTTCAATAATAATTCTTTTGAAAATTGAATTTATATTCCTTATTGCTCTTCTTTTTTATCGCAGTGGCTTTGAAAATATCTTATAATATAGATGATGTTTTCATTTATTCTACATTTACAAATTTATATTCGAAATTGTCTCAGTCATGCTTCGTGATTGTTATTGTTAAAATATTGATACAAAGGTTCTCTCAGTTAATGTTTTTATTTATTTATTGTACATTTTACAAATTTATAATTCTTTAAGAAATTTTTTGTAACATGGTCCATGATTTTTGTAGTGATTATGTCCCTATACCATTATTTAAGGTATAAGACCATGATTCGTTTGATTTTCTATTGATTTCTATTTTTAAATTATTGCTAGAATATATTCTTATTGGAAAGCTTTAATATGTTATTTACTTCTAAATAGATTTAATATGCCTTAAATCATATGAATTCACTTATCATATCTTAGTTTTTAAAATGATCGTTTGATATAATTTGAGATACTTTTGCTGACTAATTTGTTTATCGTCATTACTTACTTTCCCTTTCTATTTGCTCTCGTTGCTCCAACATTTTGCATATGACAACTAGTTATCAGCCTTATTTGTTCATCCGTTGTTAAGTTTTTGCTCCTTCACTATTAATATCTCCTCATGTCGTTATTCCTTAATGCTCGACTGGGAATTGCGTGCGAATATCTCATTCAATTATGCATGTTGGACACTGATTTCAATTTGCAAGCCACATCTTCGCCGGCTGCTCCATTGTGTGCGCATAAACCGATGTTTGATTTATGGCCAATGCGGTTTCTTGGCATCTCGGGCTGCTTTCATCGCATGTAAACAGAGACGTAGACGCAGACGGAGACGCAGACAGGCTCGTTATTGGCCAGTGGCCATTTGGTGACTTTGATTTTGGCACTTGGCTTAGTTTTGATCAGCAATTTTTTGTTATTTTATTTATTTATGTTTTTTTTTACTTTGTTTTGGCCAGTTATGAAAATGATTTATGCTTGTAATTTGATAGAGCGCCGTGGACAAGTTTTGTGCTTGGATTCGGATTCAGATTTGGCCTGGTCTCTGTTCCAATACGCAGTCAATGCCAAATGCCTGATGTCAAGTGTCAGATTACATTTATTTTGATATTTATTACAGAATTAATGGGCAGGCGCAGCGGCAATTAATTTAATTAGTTGCACAATTTGATATTCGTACGTTTCAAGTGAAATAAATCTATGCTAATCCATGCATATCCCCTGGGCTTTTTCTGCTCCGCAAATTCGGCAATCTAAATTGCCTTGAAATTATACCAAAGAAAAAAAAATTGGCATGAAAACAAACACTCGAATGTCGATGTCAAAGGATTGCAAGAATAACTTTAAAGCAGAAATAAATAAAAACCAGATCAAGAGCCAGTTGGCCAAATGTCAGAAGCTTAAGCTTTAGTTTAAGTTTAAGTTTTCATGGTCAGCCTGGCAGGCAGGCAGGCAAAGCGAACACGGCACACACGGCGTATGAGTGACATGCATGCTGAGGCGTCACATTTGCTGACCGAGTGCATAAATCAAAGCTCCGCTGCCGCATAAACCCACGCAGACAAAGCGATTCTCTCTCTCTCGCTCTCTCGTTGTCACTCTCTTGACTCTCTTTAGCTTGTCTGTGTGTAACTCTTGCCATTGGCGTTGTTTAATTAATATGCAGCTGCCAGCTGACCACGCGCTTTGCCACAGAATTACAGACCTGCAGCAGTTTTTTTCAGTTTTTTTTTTTCTATAAAAAATTACTTTACATTTAGTTTGACCAGCTTCAACTTGGTCTACCCTTGGCATGCTTGGAATGCGAGCATATAAATCCAAATTGTTTTGTTAATTAAAAGCACTCAATGCGACCGGATCAATCAAAATCTAAACTCGTATCTTTTCTCTCTCTCTCTCTTTTGTATTTGCAGCATCACAAACATGAGATCGGCGAGGTTTTTCAAGATGAGCACAATATGGCTGCGATTCTGATGCGTCGTCACATGGAAACGGGCGATTTGATAATGGTAAGTGCTCGCTTTAAAGTTTACAATAATTCGATAATACAATACAACACAAGGTCAGTCAGTCAGTCTAAGCAATCAATAAACGTGCAACAAGAATTTCAATTAGCACGCCCCCAGCGTGCACTCTATTGATTCTGTTAACCCGACCAAACTAACTGTTATGACTACTGGCCATTGTTAGCTGGCCAAAAAGCGGCTTGGCCCATTGTCTGTGTTGCTTTTCAATGGCCACCGAAATGTATAGAGTACACGCCACTTGTTGTTGTGGGCCGCACACTTGTGGGGCAGTTACAATTAAACGCCTGCATAATTTGCGGATTTAGACAATTTCTGCTGATTAAGCATTAATTTATATAGCGGCGCCTTTTGCTGCGGTAGCCACAAATGTGAATTGCATGTCGATACACATTAGACATTGTCAAATGACCAGCTGCAAGAAATGACAACGACAACAACAGCTAAAGACACTCACGAGCTGGTCGTCGCAACCTAATCGAGCACCTTGACCAATTTGTGTAAGTGAAAAGTCTGGTGGCGTATGCGCAATATTTTCAACTGCAAAGTGGATTATACTTGCACTTAAATAAATGAGATTTGGGCAGGAAACGTAACTTTTGTTTAATTTCCCCCACTTACATACTTCACTTAATGAGCCCTCATTTAAAACAATTAATTATTTGAAGACGCATTATTTTCCTGTAATTATATTAATAACTTTTCGGCTGTTGCTGCCCCATAAACCAGACCATAAAACAACCAAAGCTAAATGGGAATTTTTATTTATTACGTTGAAAGCAGACCATAAAAATTGGAATTTGAATTTATTACGTTAGTGAAGAGTAGAGGGTATTAAGGATAGAAATGAGTATGATGTGTATTATAATTAAATATTAATCTCAAAGTTATGAAAAGTTACAGATCAGTCAAAAACAAATAAATAAGAAAGCTACAGTTGAATTAGAGATTTCCGCTACTCCTTTTTAATAAAAACAAAGCATTGAGGTACTCGTATTATTATAAAAATATACCGAATTAAAATACCAAAAATGTTCAAAAATAAACAGTTTACGTTTTTAATATTACGATAACGAAAAAAACATACCAGATTGCCAGTCAATTTAAATAAGACTCAACTACAGTAGACGTTTATTTGTCATAAAAATATTTTTAAAACAAAATTATACATAGGTGGTATAAAATAAAGTTTTTATTCTCAATATTTATGGAATTCAAATGGCAAAGGCAACCACGTTCTTTGAGCATTTTCTGTTTAAATATATTTTACATAGGCCGACTTCATTTAATAAATAAATTTATCATAATTGGTTAATAGTTTCATGATTTCCTCATGTTTTTTGTTGACTATAAATTTTAATTGATTAAAACAGGATGCAACAAAATATTTTATTGAATTCTTTTTAATTACAAACCAGTTTACTCTTGTCTTCAGAGTTGTTTTCCCCTCCCACAATATTCAATCAATATCAATTTAAATCAAGAGTCAATGGTTTTTATATAAATAAACATTGTTTATGACATATTTCAATTATGCAACTACATAATCGTACATCATGCATACACTTCAATAATGCAATCAGCAAGCAATGTTCTAAACATTTCCTCAAATCAATTTTATTTGCTAAAGTTCAATGTCAAGTCTTTGATATTTTTGCAGATTTTATGACGAATAAAATGTTGATAGATTGTCATGGCTTTTAATTATGGCAACAATTGGCAATTAACATTTAACCTGTGGTGGGGCGGAAATAGAACCCGTAATACATGCTCGTAATAGATTTAAGTGCGAATTTCTGTCGTGCCATAATTGGCTTGGGAAATTCTGATGAACTCAATACGCAGTCAAATGGCAAACTTTAAAGTTGGACTTGAAATCATTGTTGATTGTTTCTCAACGGCGATCAAAGCAAATGTCACAATGCCAAAAATTAATAATCAATAAGCGAACAGATATGCATAGCAATAGGGTCAATCAATAACAAGCTGGGCCAGCAAACAAGGTTTCCACTTCGGCCGGTTACTTCTTTATTTTATTTTTGTTAAATATATATTTTTTTGTTTGGCAATTAATTGACGTTTTGCTCATTTTTAATTTGTTAGACAAAAATCGAAAAAATGTATTTTTGATAATAATTACACAGACAAGTTGTTGGCCAAGCAGTCGCTCGGTCGCTCGGTCAATAAAAGGTCAAACAACAATGTCTGGCTTTGGCTCTGGCCCGTCTTGACCGACTTGTTATGGCCAAGTGCGCTGAGGTGCATGGAAATAATGTTGAAATTGAACAATTCATAAATAATACTCATACTTGTGTGCACCAAACAAAAATGTTTGCTCGCTGACATTTTGAAGTGCAAAGCGGCGGCGAAAATTTCGCAAGCGCAGCTGTTCAGCCCGCTGTGCTAACTTGGCTACTTGGCTACTTGGCTAGTTGGCTAGCTTACTGGCTGACTGACTGGTTAGACGATTGGCGCGGCCGGTTGCCTGTTCCCCGTCTTCCGGCTTAGCTTTGACCTTAAGCAGCTTGAAAATATCAAAACGCCGACTTGTAATTAAAAACATCTCGAAAAGACAACAAAAAAGAATCGACAGAAGATGTCTAAAGGCAGCTCGCGACAATTGAGCAATCGACTTGTCGGCGACCAAATGAAGTTGCTGCAGTTTATGTCCATTTAATTAGGTCCACCGCATAGTTGGTGCCATAAAATGTGCGTCTCACTTTAGTCACACTGCAATGCACTGATTGAAATACATATTTCTCTCTTCGTTGTTGTTGTCGTAGACTATTGGCCAATACACCCGCATTCTGCGCACAGTGGGCACGCTTTGAGCTGAAACTGACACTTTCTTAGCTGTCAACAAGCTGACATATTTTGCAGTTCTCTAATTCTGCAAAAAGTTCGCTCAAGTCTACGCATTGTGACCACCGTGCAAACAAAAGACTTAAGACACAAACTTGCTGACAACAGTTCGAGTTGCCCAAGCTCGCGGCACAATTTGTACAGCGGTTGTAAGTGTTGTTGCTGTGGGCTTATTTAATTATAGCTCTGGCTGAGGCACGCACTATTTGTTTTTGCTGCTGCTGTAGCAAGATTACATAAAATGTAAACCAAATGGGCAGCAACTGTGATCATTAAGTTACGAGCACTCACTGGGCGAGGCGCGTTGATAGGGAAAGGTAAAGGGAGTGAAATGCTTTTAAAGTATAGGAAACTCCATCAATTTTGACATTGAACATGTGAAATTATTCGCTTGATTGCGCTGTCAATTATTATAACAATAATCCGTAGAGAGTTTGCAATTATTGTGGTACTCTTTTTGTACATGGCTAATTAAATCCATCGTCTTAGCCTTTGGGCAAATATGCAAATTGATGACAATAATCATTCAAGTGCTTGGCGCCTGCTAATTGTTTAATATAAAGTACATTGCACTGACTCATTGCTGCGTAAAGTGCGTTGAAATTTATCAATGAAGAAACGAGCTCAAGGGGAACCCGCACAACGAGCCACATCAAAAACCAAATAAAAAACAAAAAAAAAACAATCATCCATCAAAAACAAAAAAAATATAAAGCGAGTGAGTACACGGGCAATCATAATTTTTCTGCTCGCCAGGCTTTAATGCCTTATGGCCAAGATCAAACAAATGGCCTGTGCCATTTGCTGATAAATAAACTATTTTGGGCCAAAGCCAACTGCACGCTTGATTAATGCTAATTACGCCAAATGTCAGGCCAGCGTACAACTCAACTGCCTGCCCGCCGCTTTTTGTTTAAACAAATTAAGCAAAAGGTCGCACTACAGCTCCAATGGCTTGATCTTGCATGAAATGCTAAAAATGCACATGCATCGGATTTTAGATAAAGCAAATTAACTATATTTTCCATACATTTTAAGAATTTCATTCAATTTTAAGTTTTAACAGGGGATTAAAAAAGTCAAAATATTAATAATTTTCAAATTGAGAAAATCCTCAAGAATATTATTTCAGTAATTCAATAAAATAAAAGATTATTAAGAAAGTATTTTTTATGGCAAAAACGCCTACTTCAATTTTGTACTCTGGTATATTTAAAATGTAGTACAGTATCGATATTGAAAATATATATTTTGGTATATTTTAATATTTGTGCAGATATTTTTGGGTATATTTGTATAGAATGGTTTCATAGAAAATTAGTATTAGGTGTCTCAGAGTCGAGTACCCTCAACTGTAGCTTTCTTGCAAATATATATAAGTTTAATAAATATGCAGTGAATATCTGAAGAGACACTTTGCATATATTTTCAGTAATATCTAACTATATATGTATATTTTACACGTATTACTCATGCTTACAAGCAACAATTTAGTCAATTCTCAAATATCTATTTATATCAATTTTCTTCTTATAAAAAGCTGTTGAAAAGCATCATTTAATTTTCAAATTTAGTTATTACTCAGATATCTATTAGTAAAATTTCACTTAAAACAAAAAACTGCTGACAAGCCACAGTTTACATGCAAATCGTTGCATTTTACTGCCAAAGGATGTTTTCAAAACTGGTTAACTCGATCAAGATAACTTTCCTTTTAGTTTTCGGTAATCACACAACTTTCGTGGCGTTATACTTGATTAATGCCGAGTGATTTTTATTTTATTACTATTACTGCTATTACTTGATTTTATTCTTAAATTTTCACTGTAATAAAATGTATAATAAGCACTTTTAATTAGACTTTGATCAACTAACGTTTGAAATTTCATTTTTAATTCAAATAATGAAATTTGTTTTATACATTTTTTATTAGACTTTGATTGAGTAACGTTTGAAGTTTTATTGAAGACTTCTACGCACTTTCCACTCTTTAGTCGTAAATCTTTTGGTTAAACTTTTGACAGTGGAATTTGTAATATAGTTTGGTTTAGTCTATTAGCCTTCGTTTATTATGCCATATTGGGCTGTTGCCTTTTAAGCCAACTAACGATGACTTCGCCTCTGTTTCGTTGTCAATTGCCCTTTGCATTCAGTTTGACATTTGGCGCGCAGCGCATTAAAGATCACAAATGTGCATTAAGCATTTATGCCATTTGATCAAAAATCATCAACAACAGCAACTACCAAAAGAATCAAGAGGAGGCAGTACAATTATTAGGTAGCCAAAGCGACAGCACGTTGCCATTTTGGACACGGGCTTCAGCATTTTGGGCAACTCTATTAGAAACGCATACAAAGAGGCAAAAGTAACTGCGTTTAGCATCGGACGCTAAGTGGTCGTAGAAGTCTTTGGCAGTCGCAGCGCGAAAAACTAGTTTTTTCAGTTAGCTGGCCAAGTGAGCTTCTTCATCGTCACCTTAATAACAAATTGTTTACTTGCTGTTGCTGTTGCTGCTCAGCCTTGATATTTACACAAGAGTTGAACATGTGTCTTCTCTGTATGTTTGTGTATATTCTGTGCTGTGTTTGTTGTCTGACAATTTCTAAGTATATATTTAACTATCGCGTGTGCTTATGAACCAGCTGACTGACCGATCAACCGACCGGCCACTGATTTCTGATTTGATTTGCATCGGAATCATCATAGTCTGCGGCATCAGCAATGCCATCCAATCTAAAGTGTTAAAATCTGTTTAATTTATGTGTTTTGCTCTTTTGGGCCGCGATTCGATTTGACATTCAAATGCATCACATTTCAGCTGACGACATTTATAACTTATTTGATTTTAGAGCTCCACACTTTGATTAAATTGTTGCTTTGCTTTTTGCTTGATGTAAATGTCGCTTAACAGCTTTAAGAACTACAAGCAAATCTTTGTAAAGAGCTACAGATGAGAGTATCTCTTAGCTGTTAGTTTTAACCTATTTGAATATAAGCAAAATATGTTAACAACATAAAGATTTTATTAGAATTCTTTTCCAGTTCGCAGTTCGAAATGTGCAAAACATTTTCGGCTTTAGGAACTACGAATAAATCTTTGTAATGAGCATCAGAGGAGCGAATCTCTTAGCTGCAACTTTGAAACTTAGTTCCAAATAAATTAAAAATGTTTTAAATTGAGGATTTAACTTGCAGTCTTTTCCACTTCATATTTATGCAAGTGCAGCACATTTTTCGTCTAATGAGTTAAGTAATTCGAAGCAGGCGCCACATTTCCTATACGAAGCCATTAATTTTTTCCCCCAACTGAAATCTATACAAAAATTTGCAATTTCACCACACATAACGTATATATCTTAATATAATGTTTGAATCGCTTTTTTGCGTCTTTGGTCAATGCAAATTTTAGTTGCTCAAGTGAGTTTTGAAGTTTCCAGTTTGGCAGCAGTTGCTGTAACAAAACTGAGACAAAATTGATTCGACACAACGACAACGCGCATTGCCAGCTGGCACAAAGTGTTTAGCACGCGCTGTGGCGAAAACTAACTTGCCACTTGCCACTTGCCACAGGTAGCAAGATCAGCTGCCGGCGATCTTTACGCATTTGCGGCAAAGGATTAGTCGCAGTTCGTGCCACGCTCTACATACGAGTAAGGCACAAAACGCTCTGCTACTGCTACTAACATATTATTTAATCAATTCGGGGCACGGCGATTTCCTCATGAAAAATGATTTTTAATTGCCGACAATTGCCCCTCCCCCAAAACACACCGCATGCCTCTGCAAATATGTGGTACTGGAGCAACTTGATAACAAAAATTGTGTGTCCATTCACCTGCCTCAGCGTAGAGCAGATTGCATTTTAATAACGTGGTATCGGTTACGTGAATATCCCCCACAAAAGATCACATAAGCCGATTAACAGCAACAGCTGCAATTTTACGTTTTCAATTTACAATTTTCCATTTTCACAATTTTCACACTCAACGAGCGGGGGAAAGTCAATTGCAGCTTAATTGCATTAAAATGTAAGTCACTTTTAATTAACTTTCGAGGCGCAACTTTGTATTTGAATGCAATTTCAAGATTCCGGGCCAAGAATTGTCAAACAGCTAAACAACCTTGGGAGACCTTCACTTGAGACGCTGTTATGTTAAGTGCAAGGATAACTGCAGCCAATTGAGTTTGTGACTTGACTTGATTTTGACTTTAGCTGACATTGACATGCAACTTCATTAAGCGTTCCACCAACTGCTGTTGCTGCTGCTGCTGCTGTTTGTCATGCGAAGTTATTGGAGCGGCAACTTTAAAGCGCACTTTGACTCGCCCCGTTCGCATTGAACTTGTTTGTCATAAGAGAGACCACATGCATAGTGATCTGGTATTCACACACTGAAACACCCAAACATTCATATTCATAGACACAAATGTATAACAAATTATACCGAAATGTGCGCAGAGTGCGTTAAGCATCTATTTTGCCAAACAAGTGAGTGAGCAAATTAATTTTGATTGCTATTGATTGCGACTTAGAACGTCTAGAACACTGCTCACTGACTGACTGCCCAACTGACTGACTGACTTTGGTGTGGGCCACGTTCTTGTGCTTATTCTTGCTCTTGTTCTTTGGCTGACCATGGGCGGTGCCTGTTGCCGCCGTCTTATAAATATTCATTGACACAAACACTGCGATACACTTGGTGGTACAGTTGCATAGATAGAGATAGAGTATCTGCGTTGCCTGAAGGTGGGTTTTCAGCAGAGCTTTTTTTATTCTCTTTTCTTAACGAGCTGCTTTATGTAAACAAACTGTTAACACTGTTCGGGCTGTGGCAGTCGCGTTATTGTTGCTTTTGGCTTAGTTTATGACTACATGCAGTTGTATCGAACAGCAGCGATCTTAAGCGACGATTAGATTTAACCTTGACCAAGATGATATCAACAACAACAACGAGAACTACAACAATATTTAAAGAATAACAAATATTAAACGCTCGAAATTGAACAACAAGTAAAATTGCTCTAATTGAGAGTTAGTAGCTTACGCTGATAACCTATAGTCACCTACATATTTGAAGAATGTGAGTTTTGTTTGCAATATCAACCCATCTACACATGTAACATATAACACAACTGCCCTCTGATCTTCATTCAATGAGTTATCATTCAAATATCTCTTCGTTTATAATAAAATATCACATGCATATAGCTTATGTTGATTAGAAATAGTGTGAATTGTAGTTTCAGGAAAAAATATATTGTGGTCACAGATGTTTTCATTTTAAATAGAGTCTAGACAAATATTTAGACTCAAGACAAGTTTTGTAAATGGGAAAATAAAGGCAAATTTAAGCCCCAAATGGCGCCAGAGCTGCGTTGCCCACTCTTTAAAGCTGAACGAATTAAAATGTAGTGCAACTAATTTATACATATGAACTTATATTAGCTAGTATCTATGTACATAGAACATTTCTCCTAAATTTTAAAATTTCAGAATCTTAGAAATTTTATCATTATTATTTATTAAAATCAAATTTTTAACTCGAGCATTTACAAATATAAATATATCGAAATGAATTGATCGCTTGAATAACTTTACCGCTTTTAAAGTCACCAAAACGATGCTTTTGAAATATATTAAAGGCGAATGAAAGCTTCGTCGAAACTAAGCATTTAAAATAGATAAAAGGAGTTTTAATGGGGACTTCAGCTACTGCATGTACAATTTAATTTTATGGCTACAAATGCACATTTTACATGAGCACACTCAAACAATATTTATTGCAAATATAGTATACACGGCGCTGTATAAAATTCAATTTATTATTAATTATAATCTTTTCAAAATATTTTGCCCGCTGTCCATTAAAAATCCGCTATAAAATTGAAACTCTTGCTAACTAATGTCTATTCAAATGCAAAGCAATTGATTAGCAATTTATGTGAGCTAACTGAGAATAACTATTATTTATTTGTTGAACAATTTGCAGTGGCATAGCAAACACAAAAATGACTGCCTGAAATGTGTTCGTTATTTGTCATTCTATTATTATAGATTAAAAATACATTTAAATATGTATTTTAGCTAAATGTGATACAAAAATAGTTGATTGAAATGTGTTCATTATTTATCATCGATTTAAAATACATTTAAACATGTACTTTAACTAAATATAAGAATACAATAGGAATGTGTTTAAACGTGACTGAAGCTATGAGCATTCATTTGCTGAAATTGCCAATCAATTTATTTTCGTAGAAGTTGCATTCGAGTTCTTTGTGACGTCATCTGTATTGCGACAAGAGCTAAAGTGACCAACAACAACGTGAAGAAAAACAACAATTTAATGACAATCATATTCGTAGTTGCTGCTCCGCTTCTTCTTCTCACTTCTCGCAAAGTGTTCGAGTCGTGAATTTGCACAAATTATGCTAATTTCCCAAATTACAAACCACAAAATGATTTTTGATATTTTTGTTGTGTTGTTTAGTTTATTGTAGTTGTAGTTATGTGGTTGCTGCCAATTTTCAATATTTGCACATTGAATGTGGATGCTTTTTGGGGGGCTTTTGAAAACAAATATCATAAGGTGTTAATTTTGATTGTAAGTTAATTTTTTTGATGGCGTGTTTCTCTGTTTCTGTATGTGTTTGCTGCTTCAGTTCAGCGAACTCTGCAGCGGGCGGCCGCTAAAAGATTGTCTTAAATTATGCAACAGCGAGCGAGCAAACAATGGTTTAAAAATATCTCGAAAATGTTGATGATGTGCGGCATTAATTTCTGCAATAATGAAAAAGCAATTAAAGCGTCTTAATAAGCGAGCGATAGACAAAGCCAAATATCATTATCATCGCATCACAAATCCATCACCAGCATTGACAATTGATTTTTATCAGCGAGGCGTGGTTCAACGCAGCTCAGCTTAACTCAGCTCAACTCGAAGTAGTTGTGGCTTGGTGTGGCCTCAATGCGGAGATTTTAGTGGCAAGTTGGGCGTTGTTTGTGCAGGTGCCACTTTGGTGGCTTGTCTAACAGACAGACAGACAGCGAGACAGATGAGACAGACAATTGGACTGACTTGCAGTCTATGTGTGTGTGTGAAAGGCTGCGGTGCGGTCTGGTCTGGGATCTGGGATTGCGTTTTGAACCCGAAACCATGTAATAAATAACGGCGCCTGTCTACTCAGGCAGCAGGCAGCAACGGGGAAACCAGATATAACAATCATGTTGTGGGTGATTACATAAACTAGACAAGTAGACAACTTCATTTCTGGCAAAATGCAGCGTGATTTGAAAGCGATTTGTTGTCGATGTTGTCGTTGCCCGTTGGCCACGATTAGCACATTTCCAATTGAATTGATTCAAGAAGAAAACAGCTAATTAATTTAACACCTATTTCAACACATTCCATAAATCTATGTTTTTTCTGTGGCTAATTTATTAATTGCATTTGCATCGCCAGACAATTTCCAAATTACAACTTGTTGCGATTACATAACACGACTCGCAAGTTGTCCGTCTAGAGCACAGAACTCACAAACAAAAAATAAATAACAAAAAAAATGTGCACAGTGAAATAAATAAATGTATAAAAAATTACAAACGGCACACGCCCAAAATGCTTTACTTGTTTGTTACTTTGGCTGGCCAACAGCAAAATGTTGCTCCAGTTTGTGTTGCATGCCAAAATAGGCGGAACACGCTTGTAAATATGCAAATCTATTACTTCAACTGCTGCAAAATTCGATTCAAATGACTCGCTAGTGAAATCATTGGCGCCAACTGAATTCCATAATCACCAGAGAGAGAGCGAGAGAGAGAGAAATCAATGTGTGTAGTGATGCCCTTTTCATAACTGTTTTGCACATAAGGCGCTTTCAAGTTGAATGCCAATTTCAACGAGTTTATCTGCCACATTAATCATACGCACCGTGTGCTTCGCTATCTCTGTACACGAGCATTTGAATGTCGCAACGTAAAGCAAAAGCAATGCGAAGCAAAGCGAAACACTTGCTCATAACTCAAATACCCATCGCAGCTGTTCAGCGAAACGCACTTTGCAATTTTCAATAGACGGCATTGAAGTCGGTTTCAAGTCGAAGCTGCGATTGAAAATGCAGTTGAAGTTGGAGCTGCAACTCCAAGTTGCCTGGCATGTCATCAATGACAATTTGTTGCTGTTGCATTCGCCGCATTTGCTGGCAATTTGTTTATGGCCTAAAATTATATGTTGCTTGGCATTTGGCAGACGCTTGCTTTGCTGTGTTTGCCAAACGGACATTGAACTCGTTTGCAACAAGTTGTATTTTATATGGACATATTTTGTTACTCGCCAGAGTGTTAAGTTCTAAACACGCCATCAATTGGCATCCGTCAGATATATCTCAAAGCTCATAAATATCTCAATATAAATCAAATATAATTACGACTGAGTCAGTATATAAATTCCGTTTCCGTTTCGTTCGTGTTTCGTGCGCATTAATAAAAATCGACTGCAAACTATGTGCTGTAACTTATATTTAATATTTTAATTATAGCATATAGAATCAGCGTGTCCAACATTTAATTGGTCCAACCCGCCACGGGGAGGCAACTACAGCATCAAATCTCGAGTGGGTGCAAGACCTGCTCAGTCAGCGTTTAGTTTTGATGATGAATTGAAAACTTAAACTTCAATTGTCAGTCAGCACTTAAACTCTAGTTAAACGTTTTGCTTTCAATAACTTAACCTTTCTCAAGGTCTTTGCTCGTATTCTTTTGCATTTTTCTCTCCTTTCTGCTAATTATGGCAATTACACAGGCGATAAAAACACAGCCAGATATATATGTATGTATATATAGTAATCCACTTTGTAGAAACAAAAATCGAACGCCCAAGAAACATTCTTATCCAGATCAAGAGATTTGCATAAATTGTACAGCTATGCAAATTGCAGCTAATTTTTATGACTACTTCGCCAAAGCCAACTCAACTCATAGCCAGCTCATTCATGCGACTCGAAGATATATTACAAATGAGTCTAATAAACAAATGTAGTAAATTATTAATATGCCCGCTCGAGCGACTTTTGCCACGAGAGCTAACGCAACACTTGACTTGCTTTGCCATTTTTTTTTTGCATGTTAAATAATATGCAGTTATCTTTAAGTGCACTCAACAGTCCTCAACTTTGTTAGGGAATTATTATGGGAATTTATGTTATATTAATAGTAATCTCAGTTAACTTGAGTGCCAAATTAGTTAATATTTAATGGCGTTTATTTATTTTTATTTTTCCATTTATGGACAGTCAAAGGCTATACTCAATCCAGAGTGATATTAATCAACACAGCTGAACATCAATAGCTTTTATAGTTACTCACTAAACTCAATATCAACATGGATTGAATATTGCTTTTCACTGCAGTAATAAATAAATAAATTAAAAATAAATAAAAAAAAAAGATCGTTTAAACAAGAACTAATTTAACATTCAAGTTAATTAAGATTTCTATTAAAACAAATTCCCATTCAATATCTTTCAATTGTAAATTGATTGCACAGTGCTTTCAACACAAACAAACTATCGAATGAATGCTTAAACTATTTACTATATATATCAATATTATTTACAATCGCTTAAACACTAATACAAACTACTTACATACATAGATAGTGAATTCTCGCAGCAATTCATTAAATGGTGTGGCAATGTTTAATCAAGTTCTGCAATTCCTTTATTTTTTAGGCTTCTAGACTTTTAAATTTAATTCAATTGTATGTGGAAATACTTCCTGAAAAATGTGCTTATAACTTACATTCAATTTAATCTTTTGGCAATGGGTTCTGCAAACTGGGCAAACTTTTTAGTAGCAATTCAATAAAATTTAAAATACAAACATTTCATAAAATTATTACTCTGTTTTTGTCAGCTTTGCTAAAACTTGGGTTAATTGGGTGCAAAAAAATATTTATTGATTCCACTAGGAACATAATCTTTATTGTGTTAATAGAAGCTGCTCAAAAATTTTCGTTTAATGATTTGACAATCAAATTAAGTAAATTCTATATGTTACTTTCAGTTGTCTCTTATACATTTAAATATAACATATGTATATCAATTTTAAGCTAAAATATTCAATCAAAATGTGAATAACTTATGTACATTTGCCCTTTAATATAATTACTTCATTCTCATCACAGCTGTCAGTTAACCTTAACTAATCGTGTTTTAAACAGCGTTGAACAAAAGTTCTTAGACATCGTCTTCTTGTGGCAGCCTTCTTGTTTTAAGCTTTAAGAATCTCAGTTAGTGACAGCTGAAGATACTTCTGCTCAACTTATTTACACACACTCATAAACAATGAATTCTCATAAATAAAAAATGCTCTTTAACATTTTTTATGATTGCACCCAGTCTCGCAGTGAGTCGTGGGAAGCAGAAGATGTTAAGCCTGTTTTATTATAATCATTACTGATTAGTTTACATATTTTATGTCTCACTCTTCCTGATTAACTAACTAACTAATGATTTACACCAAACGTCTTTAAACTCTGTTTTACAGGAGGGCAGCATTGGTCACGACCTGGTCATTAAGCCGCTGCCACATGAGTTGAGTAACAACAAGGAGCAGGCCCAGCACGTTGTCTACAAACGCGAAGCATCCGCCACCGATGACCAACTGAGTGATTTTGGTAAGTTGTAAATCTTTCAGAAGTTCTAAGACATCTATTATGCACCGTGTTTAACCATGGTTCTCTCTGACATTGATCCCCATTCCGCCGACACTAATCGCCATCTGCATCTGTGGCATGTGCCCATCTTAGGTACGGGCGAGTAATGGGCACATTGAACTAGAAACGAACTCTAGCATAAATCTGCCTGTCACAACAAGGCAAAGGCAAAGAGAGAGAGAGAGATCGACGTGCATATGATTAGCATTTCCTGTTTGGCTTTCAGCGCAGAGCAGAGCAGAGCAGAGAGTTCAATGCGAGACTTGAACTCTGTGTCTGTGTCTCGGCCTCTGTCCTTCGCCGGATGCATTTACCTTTTGAGGTTTGTCAGAGGTGGCGCCAAAATACCAACCCGTTAAATTTTAGTTGTGCGATAAAAACGGTGATTTTATGACCCGGGTTTTTCGGCAGAAGTACAAAAAACTTTTGCGCCATTGCGCAATTTGCTTTTTGGGGGCTGCCATTTAATGAGCGAAAAATTATATTAAATACAGTTAAATGGCCAGCTACCTCACTTGGCCGGTGCAATAATGAAGCGATTGCAATTGCATTTTGTCATCTCTTTTTGTTTCTTTTCATTCTTCTTTACACAGCCTTCATGGAACCCGATGATCTGTTGGCTAGCGAGAAACTTGAACGTCTGCAGCGCCGTCAGCGTCGTCGCCGTCGCAGCGCCGCAAACAGTCCGGACTTTGAGGATCTCAACGATGAGGATGAGGGTGCGCTGGACACTGAAGCCGAGGCCGAACCACAGACCTCAGAATCGCGTGTACGCCCCAGACGCCAAGCACCGTATGTCATCTATCCCGAGGTCTTGGTGATTGTCGACTACGATGGTTATCGCCTCCATGGCGGCGACAATTTGCAGGTGCGTACTTCAAGACTCAATTGAAGCTGTCACTGTATTTGGATTTGCCGAAAAAGTCTCCGTCTGTCTGTCCATCTGTCTGTCCGATCCACTCCCTGTCCAGACCCTGTCTGGAGTTTTTGTAAAAGTTGTTTCGGTGATCTGATCAAGCACGATAGAAGGGGACGTGTGTTCATACATTGCAGACAAGCTACACATATTAATTGGGCAGCTGTATCTGAATGTTCTGCTGCGAGACAATCAAAATAGATTTAGTTTTTTCAATTTGTCCGCGACACACCTTCTTAGCATGCACATCATTCGCTCCACAGATTTATGATGTTGCCCGCACTAGCTGGGTGCGATTCGGCTTAGATGAAAGTTGATGCTGACAAATGAAGCATGCAACAAACGATTTAAAACCATTTTTGTATTTATTCTTTTGTTCACAGGTCAAACGGTATTTCATCTCGTTCTGGAACGGCGTGGATCTGCGCTATCGTCTGCTCAAGGGACCCAGAATACGCATCAGCATTGCTGGCATTATAATCTCACGTGTAAGTTGAATTCTCTTTCTGTTCGCTCGCTAATTGAGTAATCCAACTTTGACCCGTTGCCGCCGCCAAAGGGGACAATTGCAAATTGGAGCAGCCAACGGTCAAGCAAGAAACAAAGGAAAATCCAAATATCACGATTTAGCTAGACAATGTGCAACAACGCATGCGGCTACGGTTTCGATTCGTTAGAAAAAATGTGAACAATCAATTTGGCCAAAGCACAGCTACAAATTTTAACAAGTTTTTAGTACTTTGTTTTTGCAGTTTTGCAGTTTATTTGCTTAGAAACGAAATGCTCGTGCCAGCGCGCAAACAACAACAAAATCAAAACATTGCTAAATGCTGAGGGAATTAGCAAATTTTCAAGCACGCAAACAAAAGACTTAGGCAACGAACTTGCCGCAAATCGCAAAATAGAAATGCCGATTGGCAGCTCAAAGTACTTCAGCTTCAACTTCAACGTGAGCCAATCTATAATGTTAATAACTGAATGGTTGCCTGTTATAGATCCTTCATCAGTCATGTCAATGCTCCGTGTCCCTCCAATGATGCGTTGCATAACGTGACCATAAAACACTTTGACAACATTATTACACATGACTCGCTTTTGACTTTCTCACACAAGTCACAGTTCAGGAAGCCATTTGTCGTCGCCAGCTAGACAGTGAGTGAACGGGAGAGAGCGATAGAAAGAGAGAGAGAGAGAGCGAGCGAGAGAAGCGTCTGTCTGGAAAGCAGTAAATTGGCGCAGTTTTTTATTCATTTTTCTGTGTATAGTTTTTTTGTGGCTGGCACCTGTTGGTGGCAGCAACACCGCAAAGTTGCATCAAGCGAAGCCCACACGGCACTGCGACGGCTTACCCTAAGTACGTCAATTGGTTTTCGTTGAAGCGACACACACACATGTGCACCAAAAAAAAAAATTGTTTTAGACAGCATAAATAATGCAGCAGCAGCAGCAGTTGTTGCAGCTAAATGTTGCCATTGCTTTTGAGCTTTGCTGTTGCTGCTGCTGCGTTGGCTGTTTGTGACTGCTGTTATATAAGTTAATGGGCCACCGCAGACTGAGTCTGAGACTTTTGCCCAATTTCACAGAGCAACTTGACTTCCTCTTCTATGCCAAGCACTACCCACAGATATAGATACAGATACAGATACATGTAATGTATCTTCGACATAAACAGCAGCTGCATCCGTCAGACTCAGACTCAGTTTCAGACTCAAACTCAACCTCAGACTCAGACTCGCACTTGTTGTACTAATTAATGTTGAAATATATTTCGCTGGCCATAAACTACAAAATCCAAATACGAATTTATGGCAACATGCCTCTTGACTTGCTTTGGCCATGTAATTACTCAGAATTTGCAAGGGGCTACAAATTACTCGCGATATTGCATATCCGATAAGCCGTTGAAGTCTGTTTTGCAAATATGCAATCGCTTAATGGAATTTGAAAACAAAGTCACGCATTTACGATTAATAATAAATTGTTTGACACATTAAGTGTCTTATAAGATCGCGATAAGATATCGCCATTCATTAACATTCAAAATTTAAACAAGAAGTTTTCCTCAAGATGTCACGAAGTTGCACAAGAAGTTAATTTGTTTACGATTACGATTCAGGGTTCCTCGATTTGAAATACTATTAAATCAAATAAGTTTTATATTTTGCTATATAATTTTAATTTCATTGTTTTCATTTAACACATCTCTTCAAATTCAAATCAATTTCCTTAGCCATTTAAATAGCCAGTTTAATACTATCCAAAAAGTATCATGTTTTATTTTAGGTAGATGCTATTATAATTAAATTTAATTCTGATTCGCAATTGCATATTCGCTTTTCAGAAAGAAAATATTAATTCGTTCGAATTTCCTTGAATTCTAACCAAGTTCCTTAGCCATTCCATTATTTTCGATAAATTTATTTAAACTGTAGAGCAGTCTTTCCGTATATTATTCTCATTTTCTCAATTCCAAAATAACTTTTTTGAATTCGAAGTATGAATTTTAATATTCGCCTTTTTTTTCTTCCATTTAAAGCACATTCTTAAAATTTCCTTAGTTATTGATTCGCTATTTAAAAGTTCGATTTCAAATCGATTCTATTAAATATATAACAAACTGTGTTCAGAAATCTCATTTGTGATTCGCAATTGAATACTCGCATTTTAATATTACAATTTGTCATCAATCATCGTTGAAATCGAAAGTGTTATCCAATTAGACAACGAATAGTTGCGAATGTGGAAGCAATTGTCATTCACTGTTGACTCCTTGTAATTTCTCGCTGGACAAGTTGTAAATTAAAGTGCGATTCGCTGGGCTGGAAGCAGCTCCATCAATCATTCGCCTTTCGTACATTTCTTTGTGCTATTTTGCGACTGTGGGCAATCACAACAACAACAACATCAAGTTGTAGCTTCGCATACATAAAGCCAACACCCAGAGTCACAGATTTATCTGAATCTACAGAATGTGATAATTAAATGAGTGTGTTGCGTGGGCAGTTGACATGGTGCTGGGCTACCGTTGAGCACAGTAGACGACGACAACATAGCGAATGAACTTTTATCTGTGACATTTAATTAACATTTTAATTAATTGCGGGCAACTTTCCGTTAGAATTGCGTTACACCTGCCTTCCACCTCTCCCCTCCTCTCTGGCCCACTTCATGACTCAATGGAAACAAGCTGCAAGCGAGACAAGCGACAGTTGTACAACGTGTCGAACGTTGCGCTTGCGCCACAAACATTTTTCAATACGACGGCGGAGCAACATTGCGTATACGCAATTTATTATGTGCGTGTCGCTGACGCCGAAGTAGAAGCTGAAGCCGAAGCTGAAGGAGGGTAATACTAAACTGAACTGCCAGCAAATTGTAATTTGAGAGCTGCATACTAACTGGCCCCGCAGTCGATTAGAATTTCATTTAAGCCATAAATTGAAGTTTGATGCATTATTAAGCATTGGCAACTCGAAACTAGGTTGACCTTTTGTTGTTTGTTCGATTGGAGGCGGAGGCTGAGGCTGAGGCTGAGGCTGAGGTGTTGCAAGGTAGTCGCCAGCCTTGCAACAATTTCAAATTACTTACGCACTTTAGCGCAGAGCATTTTGTTCAAACAAGAATCGATTAATTGCGTCAATTGCAAACAAAAAGCTGCGAGCTAAGTAATTCTGCTGGTTATTTGTCAGCGCTCTGATTAATTTATGTGAACAATAATCGTATCGATTCGAATCGAATCGATCGGCTGTCGATCGTCCTTGAATGAACTCGAAGAAGAAAGTGTTGCAATAATATCATTATTTTGAGAATTTGTGCATGTGACTGAGTAATGTGTGTTGTGTATATACGAGCGCACTTTTTGAAGCTGCCAATCAACAATCTCCACTCAAGTCTTATCTGCCTGGGTTTATCAATTGCCGCGGAAATGCCAAGTAATGCAAATAACCACACCCAGACCAGATCCAGACCCAAAAAAAAATAGAAACAGAAACACATATGGCATAGAATGAGGCTTTTTATGCTCTTTTTTTTTTTGGCTGTCATAACAAATTCCTGGGCTAACGAAGCATGGAATTCAAGTAGCCCAAGAGTGGGTCTCAAGTAAGAAAGCTACAGTCGAGTGTTATCGACTGCAAGTTACCCAATACAGTGCGGTATTTTTCTGAAATATACCGAAAAATAGTAACATATACCCAAGGGTACAAAGTATACCCGATTGTTAACCAAAGCAACTAAGACTAGTTGCTGTCGACGTTGATCAAGAATATGTACACACATATATACGTATACTTATTGGATTGGAGATGACTCCATCTGCCTGTTACATATGTTACATATTTGATGGAGGCCGAAAGTTTTACATACGTTTCAACAAAAACAGTGCGATATTATACTTAAATACACCAAAATATAAATATATATATGTTATATATAATATATGCCCAAGCGTATATTTGGTATATCTGTATTAAAATACTCGTATACTATGAAGTACCAAATATAACAGATTGTTAACAGAAGTAACTAAGACTACGAATTTATATATCTGCCTGTTACACACTCATGTGTGTAACATATGTGCTTGAGGCACAAAGTAATAATACCCTTTTACCCTATGCGGTAGCGGGTATACAAAAATATATGGCATATATTAATAAATATAGTTTATATGCGAGCGGCGTAGGAAATGTGTCACGAAAGCGGATAACAGTAGCTGCCAGAAGCAAGTGCCAGAAATACACAACAACAAAAATTAAACATACATAAATTTGCACGAACCCCGAAAAAGGAAAAGTGTGTGGCCCAGAGGCCATAAAAGAGACCCAAAGGCAACATAAGCCGCAAACCAAACAGCGCCGTGGGTGGTGGCCGAAAGTGGTCACCGACTGTCGCCCAATCCCAAAAAAAAATAGAAGAAGAAAAATAAAATAAACTCGCCTTGCAATGCAATGCAATGTTGTGTGGGCGCAGTCGGCACAATGCAAAAAGTCAAATCGCACTCGTATGTCACTGGCAATGGAAGCTGGAGTCGTTGCAGTTTGGAGTCGTTGTATATTGGGTGGGTGGGTTGCACTTTTTGCTTTTTGCACATTTCGAAATGATAGAAATTTAAGCAACGACAAGCGGCTAACGGGCAACGGCCAACGGAAAATGCCATGGCAGCTTTGACAGTTGGCCAAGATTTATGCGCCCTGTAAATTAAATTAAATTATTAAGTTGCCGCGAGAGAGAGAGAGAGAGAGAGAAGGAGAGCGACCAAAAAGCAAAGACTGTGCATTTAATTACGCACAAAAGCTATTGCAAAATTGCGCCAACTTAAATAGAAATAAAAGCAAACAAAATTTTTTAAAACAACATACAATTTAAAAATGAATTTTTGCTCTTGTTGCTGTTGTTGTTTTTGTTTTTGGGAAAGGCAAACCGGTCTCCTAGTCCCAGCCAGTTGGCAGCCTGGTTACATTTTAGGTACTACTCAGGTGCCGCATGCTCGGTACTCGTATTCGCACTCAGACGGAGACGCAAACGCAGTCGCAGACTCGTAATCAAACAACGTGCGCAGTGCGCACAACGGGTCGCATGTGTAATATTTCTAATGGCCAACACCAAAACAAATTAGATTAACTAACACCACATGACTGACGCAAAAGCTCTTATGCTCTCATGCGAAAGACTTGCAAGTGTTGTTTGCACTCTTAATTGTTGTGCAACATTTGCCACCAGGTCAAGTCCTGAGCGATCCTTGAAGTGCCTCAAGCGTTGTCTCTCTCTTCTGCTGTGGGTGGCCTGACTAAAGTCTGGGAAGCTCGCATTATATAACAATTGAAAGACTTTGGCTTAATGTGAGGCCTTCAGCGATGCGCCGCCAACTCTAAGCAATTCAATTAATCAGATCTTGAGTGTAATTATAAGCATAATTCGGTAATTTCCAGTCGCAAAATTGTGTAGTTTTTTTTTTCGTTGTACTTGATTGTTTTGCCTTTCCCAAAAGGAAAAAAACCAAGAGTTTGTCAAGGTCGCTGACGGCGCATTTCAAATTCTTTATAGTTTTTTGTGATCTTTGCCAGTCGCTCTCATTTTTTTTGTGGTTTTCTGTTTAATAGTTTTGCTTTGAGTTTGGAGACGTGCTCGCACTAACAATTGATCAATATGTCGAATTGTCAATTAATTGAGTCGAGAACGAAAACGAAGAGGTAGAACAAACTGCTTCAAGTGCCACTTGGCAGCATTTAAATGTGTGATTGATACGCGGCTAGAACAATTGCCAAATTTGCCAGCCAGCCAACGCACAGTGTGGCAAAGTTATTTCTACTGTATGCTAATATACAGATTTATTTTGATTGCAATGCATAACTGTCGTTAATCCGTGCATTATTATAATAACTGACTGTCTGTTTGTCTCAATATATCTCAGCTGACAGAAAGCAAGTCGCAATTCAAAAGAGCATAGAATGACTCCTTAACTTGCCTTTTATCACCTGCACTTTGGAACGAGTTCTATTAACATATTGATTAGCCTAGGGCTTGCATTTTGATTGACAATTGTGTTATAGTAATTTATGTAGCTGTCACGTCAAACACAGATCAGCAGGCGGGAGAAGGAAGTCGAAGATGGAGAGCGGGAAAAGTCACGATAATTGTGGCACGAAAGTTGCAACTGCAACTACAACTGCAACTGGAATTATGCAACGCACTGCGATACTCTACACGACTTTGACTTTGCCAAGCAAACTAACCTAGCCAACCACCAACCATTTCCATAGCGATTTCCATTTCCATTTGGCCAACCGCAGTGGCATCAGCATCTGCAACATCAACAGCCAGAGCAGCGCCTCGTTGACTTTTATCGCTGCAGTCGCATCGCATCGCATTTTACCCGGGCAGCGACACGTTTTTCACGTTCACTTGTTTCCGTTTTGGCTTACAGATTCCGCCATACTCCATTTACTTAAATACATTTGAGCAATGCTCCCCTCTTGCCCCTCTTCTAGTGCTGCTCCTCTGCATAGCAACGACAACCGGCAACAGCAACTGCAACTTGGTTGCTGCCTACGCCAAAATGTCTTTTGGCTGAGTGGGCCATAAATTTTGTTGGTGCTTGGTTTGTTTTGTTTTTGGCGTTGTTGTCAAATGCTAAGGCTGTTGCATAAGCCCCTTTAATGGGCGATAGTTTTCATTTAAAGGTTACGCTGCTCCGCACATCATTTTGCCAATTTGACCCAATGAACTCGCCACACAAAAGAAAAAAGTTTAAGGCGAGCCATAAAACAGAGAGGATTGCTCACAGCTCGAAAACATTTATCGAATTCTATTTAATGCTTTGCTTTTTCAGGGTCGCGATGCCACGCCCTATTTGGAACGCAATCGTGTGGGACGTGATGCAATTGACTCCGCTGCCGCTTTGACAGACATGGGCAAGTATTTGTTCCGCGAGCGTCGTCTGCCCGTCTACGATATTGCGGTGGCCATAACCAAGTGAGTAGCTGTGACTTTTTGTCAAGATTTTGCTTGCTCTTTTGTTCTTGCAGATTCAGCAGCAGCCAAACGTCTCCCTCTCTCTCTCTCTCCTACTCTCCCTCTCTCTCACTCTCTCCATCTATCTATCCCTCTTTTACTTTATCGAAATTGTTATCTCTATAATGTCTACTCATGCGCAGGTATGATATGTGTCGCAGGCGTAAAGGCGGCCGTTGCACCAAAGGCACAGCGGGTAAAAGCAATTAAAAACCAAATCTCAAAAAACTACAAATCAAAAACAATTAATTATTAATTATAGTATTAGCAAGGCCATACACGTACACTTACACACAAACACAGAAACATACTCGTAATCGTATAAAACAAATGTCATTTTGGTTCTTTAACATTCGGCGAAGCTGTTTTGAGTTATTATTGCGAGTCGAGTTGCTCGTAATTTGCACTAGAAAACTAGTAAACATTTAACAAAAGTTGCCTAAAAAATACTGCGTGTGGGTCGTTAACAACACACATATTTACATACACCACACACACACACACAAACATACACTTCAGTTAAAGATACAAAATTGTAGTACAATTCGAGAGGTTTCATCTAAGCAAAGTAATTTAATGAGTGGGGTTTGGACGTAAACCGGTTGAGTATCTTCTACATTTAGTTAGCTAGTAACTTTGCCTATTGGTTGCTGCATTACATAGTCTTTAAGTTTTAACTATTTTGCTACTGACAATAGGTTTAAGAACTAGACTTTACTATTATAAGTATTATATTTTCAGTTGCGTTGAACTAGACTTTATTTTTATAATATTTATTTTTTTAGTTGCTATTTGTTAGGGAAAGTTGAAAGCTCTTCTCTCTTTTTGTTTTTGTTTTGCATATTGTTTCTTCTGTTCTTCTGTCCCAATCGATTGCTGATAAATCAATTATCGATTTAATTTGATGTATTGAAACCCAAACTCAATCTCTACGCATTTTTGAAACATTTTCGCCCGCAGACTTGATATGTGCCGTCGCACCTCCGCATATGGTGAATGTAATCGCGGTACCGCAGGTAAAATCACACAACAAACATCCACAACAACCACAACGACAACTACAACAATCACAATTTGCTCGCTGACAATGTACAAATAAATGCGAAAAAAGTCATAACATTAAAGGCGGCAACACCGCCACCAAAACCGTACCAAAAACCGAACTGAACCGAACCCAAAGCGTCGCTCCATCATCTAAAAACAAAAAAAATACGAAATAAAAATAAACTCAAGCCAATTTAATTGAATTTCATGCACGTCTCTTTGTCTCCTGTTTTTTTCCTTTTTTGTGTCTCTCTCTTTCTCTTTATACATATGTATGTATGTGTTTATTCTCTACTTCTGTACTTACTCTACTATGCTATATTTTGAAGTGAACTTTATTTACGTGTTTTGTGTCGCACGCGATTTGTACAGCAAAAAGAATGAACCGAAAAAAGAAATCTCTGCGCATGCGTCTCGTCAGCTTGTGCATAACCTCAAAGAAGCTGCCAACTGAAGTGCTGCTCAAACTGTAAATTGCCTATACTCTGTATCTGTCTTTCTCTCTCTGTTGATATGTGTGTCAAAATGCGAAAAAAGAAAAATGTGCGCATGCGCCTCTTCTCAGTTCGTGTATAACTTCTAAGGAGCAGCCAAATGCAGCGCTTTTCAAACTGTAAATTGCCAACTCTATCTATTTGTCTTTCTCTCTGTCTCTGTTGTCATGTGTGCTTGCCCCACTGTGCATGTCTACAGTGGCTGCCAGCGAAGCACGCCTTCTTTTGTGATATATATATTTTTTATTTTCTTTGCCTCTTATTTCTAGGAATTGTATCGAATGTGAACGAAGTTTACATAGGAACAACTTTGAATACAAACTATGCTCTATTGTTAACAAAATTATAAATAATTTATTTGGTGAAAATTGGCTTTGGTTTTGGATAATATTTAATTAAATCTAAGTGTTGTAACTAAGTTTCATTTGAATTACAGAACTAACCCTGCCGCAATTTGTGGCATAATCTTTGACACCATTGAACTCGACTCTCTAGTGTGAGCTTGCCACATCCAACACACACACACACACACACACACACAACTAACCACACATGCCTCTCAATGATTACAAAGACAGTTATTATATAAAAGATAAACGCCGTTTAGGCCATATCAAAATTTGAAAGTAAAGACAAATTGCAAAAGCCGCGAGACGCGATTCGCGATTCGCGTTTTGCGAGCCGCAAAGTTGCATTTGATGTGTTTTTCTATTTTTTTTTTTTATGTTTTATTTAATAACTGCGACAACAAGTAGCGACAAGTACAACAACAACTGCAACTGCAACTACAACTAGTATACTAACTAACTATCACATAGTAATAGTTGAAAATTGTCAACTTCCTGTTGGCCGACCAAACTAAATTGCCTAATTTTCTGTTTTCGCCATACCACGAATGTGGCCCACAGGCTTTGCCTACGTTGGCGGCGCCTGCGTGGTTAACAAGCGTCTGGAGAAGGTGAACAGCGTGGCCATCATCGAGGACACCGGCGGCTTCAGCGGCATCATTGTTGCCGCCCACGAGGTGGGACATCTGTAAGTACACTTCAGGGCAACGCCAAGCGAAAACTTCCTTTCACTCATCTACATCAGCATCTGCATCTGCATAACCTAGCATTATTTTCTTTCTGTTTTGCATTTTATGTAGTGCCAACTGTGCATTGAAAAAAAAGAAACGAAAAAAAAATGAAACATTACTTGATTAATTTCCGTCGCACGTCTGAAGTTGGAAAACTCGTTTGCATTTCCGTTTGACATCATTCGACGTGCAATTAATCAATTAACATTTTGGTGATACTGCTCGCAACTCAATCAAAACACCTACCTCTCCTTTCCCTCTCTCTCTTCGTCTAGTTTGGGCGCCGTGCACGATGGCTCACCACCACCCAGTTACCTTGGCGGACCGGGAGCTCAGCGCTGTCGCTGGGAGGATGGCTATATCATGTCCGATTTGCGTCACACGGAACGCGGCTTCCGTTGGTCCGCCTGCACCGTGCAGAGCTTCCACCACTTCCTCAAGTGAGTGTCAATTGAGCTGAGATGCCTCTCAAGACTCTACTTCATATTCATCTCTCTTCCAGTGGAGACACCGCCACCTGTCTGCACAATGCACCGCATGAGGACAGCGCCTTGGGCCGTTCACTGCCCGGCACTTTGCTCTCCCTGGATGCACAGTGTCGTCGGGATCGTGGCACTTATGCCTGCTTCAAGGATGAACGTGTCTGCGCTCAGCTCTTCTGCTTCGATGCCCAGACTGGCTACTGCGTCGCCTACAGACCGGCAGCAGAGGGCTCCGCCTGTGGTAATGGTTACGTAAGTATAGAGATTTCATTCTATTGCTCAAACTTTGACTGCAATTCGAACAATTTGGGGATTTAGCATTGCCTGGATGGTCGCTGCACGCCGCTGCCGTCGAACATAATACCGGACTATGGCAACAATTATCGTTTAGTATACAAGTAAGTACGATTCGCTAGCTTAGAGACTGTCACTTTGTAGTTGGTTGAGTAAGTTAAGTGTACGATAGTATTTCTTGAGTATCTTGTGAGACACAACACAGAAATCATATTTTAATATATGCAAAACCTTTTACACCTTTACAAATATCAACAACAACCACAACCACAACAACAACCAACAACACCACCAATCACCACAACAACAACAACACCACCTAAATATATTTGTAACTAAAACACAAAACAAACACAACAACAACAAACAACTGCAATATGAAATTGCAAATTGAAATTATTTAGTAAAATCAGCCAGAAAAACGATGCAAGCTCTGAAACGGCAGCCGAAGACGTTGAGAGCAGCAGTGAGGAGACAGAGTCCCAAGAAGACGATGAGAATGAAGATGAAGATGAGCGCGAAGATGAGCGCGATGATGACCAGAACGATGGCATCACCAGCAGTGAGGAGCTGGATATCAATCAGCAGGACAATAACATACAGCAAAGCTCAGCTGCGGCTGCGGCTGCTGAAGCTGTGATTGAGACCACGACAACAACAACAACAACAACAACAACTACGAAAAGACCAAAGACATTTCAATATTTGCGGCGACTTTACAACACTGACAACTACGAGAATTCGGCATTAAGCAACACGCACGCACAGTGGCCAACAAATGGTCAAGTTGTGGTCAAAACATACACCAGCAGCAGTGTCAGCAGCAGCAGCGGCAGCAGCAGCAGCTCACACCACACAACAACAACAACACCACCTAGAACAACAACAACAACACAAACACCAAATATATTCCAATTTTATACACACGAATTGCGCAAACAACTCGAATACTATTTTCACTTGCTACAAACACAACAACAACCACAAGAACAACATCAACAACATCAACAACAACAACATCAATTACAACCACAACAGTCCCAAGTAGTGACCAATGAACATTTTTCAATTCCCTTGGTACAAAAACAAATTACAAATTATAGTGCCACCACCAACAGCAACAACAGCGGCAACACCAACACTAAAGAACAAAACAACAGCAACAGCAACGGAGGGGAAGCGAACAATAAGCGACAACAACAGCAACAGCAGCAACAACAGCAGCAGCAACAAGTTGATGAGGAGAACGAGGCCAATGCCGGCATTGAGATCAATGAAGCAATTGAGCGGCAAAAACGTAAGTTTCTCATTCAACAACAACAACAACAACCAAGACACTTGACAACACTGCAACAACAACAACTACATCAACAACAACCATTGGCAACACCAACAACAAGCACAGCAACCGCTACAGCAGCCACAGCCAAAGCAGCGCCAACAGCCACAGCAACATCAACAGCAACAACATCAAGCACATCCAAATCGAAAGCAACAACTACACTGTTTGATGCATACTTTAAAAAATTACAAGCACTGCATTTACCAACACTGGAGGGCGCTGTAACAGCCACCACAACATCGGTGTCCACCTCCGTCAGCTCATCAGCGGGCAAAGCGAGCAGCACACAACAGCAACATCAGCAACAGCAACAGCAACCACAGCAAAACTTTGATGGGAGCTCATTTCTGAAACGTACGCCAAATCGCAGTAGTAGTTTAGCGAACAAAAAGAGTAGTAATAAAATAAATAGCAATAGTCATAACTATAGTCAACAACAACAACAACAGCAACTACAACAACAACAGCAGCAACAATTGACATCGCCATCATATGTGACAAATTACATTGGCGATAATACCAACAATTTGCCAGCGGTGTTGGACAATAATGAATCAAGCACAACAACAACAACTACAACAATAACAACAGCCATACAGCAACAACTACAACAACAACAACAACAGTCAACAAATGGCACTGCGACGCCCAAGAAACCCAAAATTAAAACACAAAAACTGATACGCCGCACACGAGTCATGTAAACAGGCGGAAACAGCAACAACATGCCACATGCAACATGCAACATGCCGCATGCCACATTATTACAACAACTAGTACTACTTTTACTTGAAAAATACTCTCACACACACACAAGAAAACAAACAAACAAACACACACACACAGACACAGGACAACAGCTTCAACAACTTTGCAACACTGCCAACTGCCAAACCCAACCAATCAACAATCAAACCAAGAAACCAACCAACGAACCAGTCGAAGTTCCGCAACACACACACACACACACACACACACACACACTACTGATACAGATATAGTAACCGAAACAAACATAACTGTACACTGACCCCGCCTTCGCCCCCCCTCCGTCCAACTCCAAATGGTCTGATTCGATTTCGATTCGCGATTCGATTTTCTTTTGCTACTGCGTGCGGTAAGAACAACAAGCAACAAACAACAGTTATTTTCAAGTAGTCTAAAATACAACAAAAAAAAGCTTCTTCGCCTTACAAAGTACAAGGTATTATCTAAAATAAAATAAAATGGGAGCTTGTTCGTATATATTTTTAGTGGTATTGAACTGCCTGCTATATTACATACTACAATAAAACATAAACACATAATTTAATCAATCGGTAATTGAGGAATATCGGTATTTATTACATACATAGATTTACCAATTCGCATTCGTAATTGGCCATTTAGTTTGTAATACTACATATTGAATTTACTTTAAGCATTTGCCGCATGACTGACTTTTGCATACTCGTACTTTTGAGCATCTGCAACATTTTTACTTTTAAAATAGTAGTTTATGGGTTGCATTGTAGCAGCTCCATAGTGTAGTGCTTGATAATGTAGTTCTTAGCATGAACAATTACAATATGAACTTTAATCTTTTTATAATGGAGAACAAACCTTTATTCACATATTTTAATATTCTTGATAATGTATTTCATTTTGAAAACCAGTTCAGAAATCAATTGATATTTCATTCCATACGGTACTCAAAAATCCATTGTTGAAAAAAAACAAAACAAATAAAAATAAAAACATAGAAACATCGTTTTCCAAACTGCAAATTTCTAACGCTCTCGCCCTGTCCTTCGATATTGCATTGTACACCCATCAAGAAACCAATGAAGAAACAAATTGGCATTGAAACAGCACACATACAACATATACTCGCAATACATTACAATACATACCACCCACAAACACGCATACACACATACTCTTACATACATACGCATCAAAGAATATCAAAGCATATACAAACGGTAGACATTAAGGTACATCTTTGATCCAAAAATATCTCTTTGAATAAGATTGCAAACGGCATGGCGTAAAATCAACTAAACAACAAAAACAAAATACAAAAAAAAAAATAAATAAATCGCATTCTTGCATACTAAACTCAACTATAGCGCAACAAAGTATCAGCAAAATAAAAAAACGCAACCAAAAACAATTTGGCTATTGGAAACGCATGGAATGTGGAACACAACTATTAGCGAATACACACACCCAAAACAATGATGGCGTCTGTCGCCATTTTGCAAAATTGCTATAAACATACATAAAACATAAAAAAAAAACAAAAACAAGCAAACATTTTCTCATCCTTGCACGCCTAACATTTATTATGTAGAGTATTTGTATGCACCGTATTAATTGTGTCGTCTTTTGTTTCCTTTCTTGTCTCTTGCGTCTTCGTGTAGTGGTTAACTGGAAGCTGTTTCCGTTCTAGTGAAGTGGAGAACCCCCTGAAACGTTTGGAATTGGCACACGTCGGTTTGGTTATTGCCATTGAAATTTGAACAAATTCATATTTGCAGTTAAACAAATTGTGTTTTAGATAGAATTTTTATTTTTATTATTAATATTATAAATATTATTGATTTGTTTTTAGTATTAGACACAACTAATTTAATATACTTTTGTTAAAAAAGAAAACAAAACAAAAAACACCACAAAAAACGCACCCAACAAAGTTTAAGAACCATTTGATTCCATACAACCATTTGAGTATGGCTAAATACAATCAATCGTACATACATATATTATGTAGTGTATAATATAAAAACAAAAAACAAAAAAAAAATCAACAACAAAAACTATTTTGTACATATAATATCTGTTTCTGTAAAAAGTTCATACACAATCATTTCGGCATTAAATCAAACATAAACAACTTCTATAAATTATTCCTAAAGATTTCCAATTTTCCATTGTGATAAAAGATAATTTGTATACTTAACTAAAAATATTTATCTTTTTTTTAGAAAATTGCTTGAAAAGGTGTTAAAAATTCAAAATGTACTCACCTAGCCGCACTTTGCCTACTAGAAAAACTCACAATTCCATAAATTGTTGTATTAAAATGTAGAAAAGTTGTGCATTGTTAATGCGAAAAAATATTTTAAAAATTGCATTGCCTTATCATCTTAAGAAGTATATACTAGTTTAATATTAATATATAAGTGTTAGATATAGACAACTGGAAATCAAATAAAGTGAAACTGTACATTTATCACACACAACAAAAATAATTTAAGAATACGCATAAAATAAATATATACATACATACATCTATATACATAACTGTAGTGTGTTTATACTTCTTTGGTAGGGAACCGCAGACTGCGGTATCGAGATGGTTCGATTATAAAATACCTGATATACATATTCGAAAACAAAATGAAAACCTCCCGTCAATCTACAAATTTACATTTTGCTTAATTTATGTTAATAATGTCAGAGTAATCTAACAATTCCAAAAAAAAAAAAATGTTAAAAAATATCTGAGAGCTCAATTGAACGGATAGATATTTCACTGAATATTCAAATATTTAATTATGAAGTAGATAGCAAATTGCATTCACTTCATAGAAAACCACAGTATCAAGTGCTTCATAAAACAAGTAAGAAAGCTACAGTCGAGTGTGCTCGACTATGAGATACCCATTTTTAATAAAGGCAAAATGTTGCGGTATTATTTTCAAAATATATCGAAAATACTAAAAAAATATATATATACCAAATGGTATGTTTGGTATATCGATATAGTACACCAGTACACCATTCAAAATATACCATAGACGGCACAATGGACCAGATTATCGGCCAAAGCAACTAAGAGCCCTAGTAAGTAGTCGTTTTTGCCCATAGAAAAGTATTTCTTTAATAACTTCCACAATTTTTATCTGATCGCAACCAAATTTTCAGGAATCTCAAATACTATTGTTATTATTGTCTATACCAAAATTCGCAGCTCAAAAGTTACGCTTGTTATTCGATTTTTTTGATTTGCGGGGCGGAAGTGGGCGTGGCAAAAATTTGAAACAAACTTGATCTGCGTGCAAACATAACAAATGCTATCGAAAACAAGTAAGAAAGTTACAGTCGAGCGTACTCGACTGTGAGATACCCGCTACCCAATTTGATTAAAGCCAATATATTTTGCGGTATTATTCTCAAAATATACCAAATATACTGCAATTATACTAAAAATATACAAACTGGTATATGTGGTATATCGATATAGTACCGCGTTCAAAATATACCATGGACGGCTCAATATACCAGATTGTCAGACAAAGCAACTCAGACCCCTAGTAAGAAGGCGTTTTTGCCCATACAAAAGTATTTCTTTAATAACTTCGACAATTTTTATCTGATCGCAACCAAATTTTCAGGAATCATAACTACTATAGTTGTTATTATATATATCAAAATTCACAACATTAGCTTTAAAATTACGCTTGTTATTCGATTTTTTTGATTTGCGGGGGCGGAAGTGGGCGTGGCAAAAATTTGAAACAAACTTGATCTGCGTGCAAACATAACAAATGCTGTCGAAAAAAATTATAGCTCTATCTCTTATAGTCTCTGAGATCTAGGTGTTCATACGGACAGACGGACAGACACACAGACGGACAGACCGACATGGCTAGATCGTCTCGGCTATTGATGCTGATCAAGAATATATATACTTTATAGGGTCGGAGATGCCTCCTTCTACCTGTTACATACATTTCCTGCCGGCACAAAGTTATAATACCCTTCTACCCTATGGGTAGCGGGTATAAAAAATTATAGCTCTATCTCTTATAGTCTCTGAGATCCAGTGTTTCATACGGACGGACGGACGGACAGACGGACATGGCTATGGCTGTTGACGCTGATCAAGAATATATATACTTTATAGGGTCGGAGATGCCTCCTTCTACCTGTTACATAGATTTCCTGCCGGCACAAAGTTATAATACCCTTCTACCCTATTTACTATATTTACTACTACTATTTACTACTTTACTGATAACTTATCAATAGAGCATTGCTCATTATAATTCTAAAATTAGTAAGTTTCACGGTCTATTTAAATTTTCAAAAATGATAGAAAGAGCAAGTCAACAATTCTATTATGTCATAATATTCAATCGAGTTAATAGGCAATTCAGACATTATTTTCTGTCCACCTTTCGTATTCACTGGAAAAAAGTAGCGATAGCTTTCTTGTATCAATTCGTAGATTCATACATGTGTATCGTCGGAGATGCACCTATTACATTTCCTAATGTAAGAAAGTGATAATTATACTTATGTATTTGCTATAGGAAGCGGGAATTGAAATTGTTTAATTTCCGTAGAAACTTACTGCTTTCGTTTGATAGAAACCCGTATATCAACAGCTTGATAAAAAAGATTTAAACATTACTCGAATCTTATCGTTAGAGCATTGCTCATTTTATTTGTAATAATAGTAAGTCCCACATACCATTTAGACTCTCAAAAAAAGATAGAGAGAACATATTCTTAAATCCTATTAGAATATTCCGGCAAGTTAATAAGCAATCCAGACTTTCTTCATTTTTCGTTATTAAGTACCTTTGGTAGGCACTGGCAACAAGTAGCGATTATTTTGTACCAAGTTCTTGACCAGAGCAGCTACAGAAAGCATGCAAACAACTCCAGCTGGCATGAGTTTTCCCGAACGATTCCAACGTGCTCCCATAATGCCAGCCAATAACAAAGACGTTCCCAATTGCAACAGAGGGCGAGGTGGATTCTGGGAGTTCATGTGAGCGCCATAACCCAAGAGTGCGCCAAAGGCAAGACCGGCTCCCAATGAGGGTATGGAACCTATGCAGCAGACGTAAACATTAACGATAAGGACAAAAAGCAAGTTAGCATGATGTGTGAACTCACCAGCCTTAGCATAGCCCATAATGCCGCCAGCGGCAACTGTGGCAGCGTATACATAACCAAACCAGTCAACAGGCATATTGTTATTTATATTCTTTAATGTTCACTGAAAGTGGGATGTTACATTTATAAGTATTTTGTTGCTTTTCTTTATATTTGCATACGTACGTTGAGAAAATGCGAAGTCGTATTTTGTAATCTTGGTCTAAATCAACTCCAGCTGTTTTGCTGCAGACCACTGATATACAACTATAGTTATATTGTTATCGAGTGCGTCCGATTATCGAATACAAAACTGTACTGTTGATATGCCCACATAGCTGCGCTATTATGATTCGGTTGGCTTATCGAATTTAAAAAAATTTGCTTTACACTTTACTTCCACAATTGATTTTATATTTTAAATAGGTTTTAACAGTTTGAACACATTATAATTTTTAAGAAAATTATAGCAATTAAAGTAACATCAATTTTTTCTTACTATTAACAAACCATGAACGAATAATTTGTATCTATCGAATGGATCGATACCATGCTGGTTATTCGAAAAAAATACAGCCACATTTTTGCGCAGTGTTGTTAAATTTGTAGAAAAGTATTGAGAACTTAGCATCCCTATGTACGCATTTTGGGGCGCATAATTTTCACCGAAAAAAAAAAATTGGTTGTAAAAACATTTATTGTGGGCGTTAAATAATTGTAAATATTGTGCACGACTGGTGTGCAACATTAATCAAATTCTAAATAGTTTTTTGTAAAGTGAAAGAGAAGAAAAACGGAAGTTTTTGCGGCGTATAGTCGATTTGCTAGTTGTTGGTTATCGAGTTTTCCAGTTTTGCACGTCGCCAATTTTCGTCGGCATTTTTGCGAAATACAACAGCGGGCGTCGGCTCTTTAATCAGAAAACAAAAAAACAATTAATTTGGAACTGTATTACAGTTAGTAAACGGCGAGATGAGTGATTTTCAGACACAGCAGGCGAGTTTAAGTCAATCGCAGGCATTGGCAGCTGCCATACAGCGTGCCAAGCAGGTAAGAAGAAGAGAGGCAGCCCTAGTCGAGCCGCTTCCAATAGAAAAGGCGCCATTATCGGTAGAGTGGGAAAACTGGATAACGTGACTTTACCGTGTGTCTTTCTATCACTCTTTCTAGATTGCCGCGAAAATTCAACCAAATCAGCAGCAACAGTCACAAGGAGGTGATAGCGGTGGTCCATCCGGTGCGGGAGGCGGCGGCGGAAGCAACAACTTTAAACGACATAACGACGACGGCGACAGTGGGCCTGATTGCAAACGGTCCTTTGGCAGTCCGGACTACGGCCAGAACAACTCGAACATGAGCAGCGGCAGCGGAGGAGGCGGCGGTGGTGGCGCGAATATGACGCAAGCCATTGCCCAAGCAGCGGCGGTGGCTGCTCGACTGGCTGCCTGGCCTGCGTCCACGTGCGAGGAGCAAGTTCGAGTGCCTGAGAGTATTGTGAATGCATTTGTGGGACGCAACGGGAGCGACACGTTGAGTCACCTGGAAGCCGAGTCGGGAGCCAAATTGGAACTGATGCAGGATCAGGAGCGTGTAATCACGTTGCGCGGTACACGGGAGAGCTGCACCAAGGGGCGCGATATGCTGCAGCAAATGGCCAATCGCAATGGTGGCAGTGGCAACTGTGAAGTGCTGCTGACTATCAATATGCCGCCACCAGGGCCGGGTGGGTATCCGCCTTATCAGGAAATTATGATACCCGGCGCCAAGGTGGGTCTGGTGATAGGCAAGGGAGGTGACACAATTAAGCAGCTGCAGGAAAAACGGGCGCACGCATGATCATCATACAGGATGGACCCAATCAGGAGGTCATTAAACCACTGCGTATTTCGGGTGTGCCTCAGAAAGTGGAACATGCCAAACAGATGGTTTTAGATCTGATTGCGCAAAAGGATGCGCTTGCCCAACAGCAGCAGGGCGGACGCAGCGGCGGAGGTGGCGGCGGCGGCGGTGGTGGAGGTGGTGGCTCCGATCAGGGTTTCAATAACTTTAACAATGGCAATGGTGGTGAAAGCGTTGAGGTCTTTGTTCCCAAGATTGCCGTTGGTGTTGTCATCGGCAAGGGCGGTGATATGATTCGTAAAATTCAAACGGAATGCGGATGCAAGCTGCAGTTCATCCAGGGCAAGAACGATGAGATGGGCGATCGCCGTTGTGTCATCCAAGGCACGCGACAGCAGGTTGAGGATGCCAAACGTACAATTGATGGACTCATTGAGAATGTGATGGTAAGCAACGCAAAGTTCACTTTTTGTCATCTAGTTGACTGCTCTGCAAATTTCTGATTGTACAGTAATTTACAGGAGTGTAATCTACATCTGTTTTACACAATACACAAATATTTCTCTATTTAATACTTAGCAACGCAACGGAATGAATCGTAATGGCAGCAATGGCGGAGGCGGCGGTGGCCAAGCCGGTGGAGATTCGAATAACTCCAACTATGGTTATGGCTATGGCGTGAATCATGCTCAAGGTGGTCGCGAAGAGATCACGTTTCTGGTGCCCGCATCTAAATGTGGCGTAAGTTTTTAATAACACAATAATAATGGCTTTGCTCTAAACATGTATTTGTATTCGATGCTGCAGATTGTTATTGGCCGCGGTGGTGAGACCATTAAGCTCATCAATCAGCAGTCCGGAGCTCATACGGAAATGGATCGTAATGCCAGCAATCCGCCCAACGAGAAGCTATTCAAATCGAAGGGCACCACAGATCAGGTTGAGGCTGCACGTCAAATGATATCCGAAAAGATCAACATGGAACTGACAGTCATCTCACGCAAGCCCATTAGCGGAGGCGGCGGCGGTGGTGGGGGCTCTAACAATGCCCACCACAATCAACAACAAGGCGGCTATGGCAACCAAATGCAGGGTGGCGATCCAAATGTAGCCGCCGCAGCAGCCGCCTATCAACAGCAGCAGCAACAGCCCTGGGGTGCCTATGGTCAGCAAGGCGGCTGGGATCCAGCCTCTGCCCAACAGCAACAGCAGATGGCCATGGCAGGTCAAGGTCAGCCAGGCGCAGCAGCCGGTGCTGGTGGTCAGGACTACTCTGCACAATGGATCGAATACTACAAGTAGGTTTCTTCAATAGAAGCGATTGACGATGCAGCGCTCTTATATATTTCTTAACATATTCCAGACAAATCGGCTGTCATCGTGAGGCTGAGATGATTGAGCAGCAAATGAAGGCTAAACTGGCGACCGGTGCTTCGGGTCCCAGTCAACAGACACCACAACAACAGGCACAACCTCAGCAGCAGCAACAAAGCGCAGCCGGAGGCGCTGACTACAGCGCACAGTGGGCGGAATACTATCGCAGTGTGGGTAAAATCGAGGAAGCTGAAGCCATTGAGAAAACCCTGAAGGCCAAGGTAAGACAGTAAATATACCTAAGTCCGCTAAGAATAATTGCATTTGACAATTATAGCAAAATGGAGCCGGCGCTGGCGGCAATAGTGCACCGAACGCAAGCCAAGGCGGACCGAATCCCGGCCAACAGCAGCCAAATGCAGCGGCTGCAGCAGCCGCTGCTGCAGCGGCCGGTGGCTATGCCCAAGGTATGACTCCTAGCCAATATGCACAATATTCACAGTATTATGCTGCAGCCGCTGCTGCGGGTCACCCTCAAGGGGCGCCACAACCCCAGGGCGGTGGTGCAGGCGGCGGCGGTGGTCAGGGCGGTGGTCCACCAGCTGGTTATCCCGGTGGTTATCCGGGTGGTGGCTATGGCGGTTATCCCGGCGGCCCAGGAGGCGGACCCGGTCAGCAGCAGCAACAACAACAGAAGTCGCACAAGAACGATAAACATTGAGCTGTGAGGATTGAACTGGATTAGATGTGGGTGCCTTTGCCTTGGTAAGTAGATGGATCATCGCATTGAGAATACTTCTGAATTAAGCAAATCTTATCAATCAGATGAATTACCAAATGAATTTCCTTGAATATTTTTGCATTTTGCTTTACCTTTCAATTGCCTGATTTTTTTGGTGAATTTACAATAATTTATATTATGTATTATCTCTTTGATCATAATGTATTTATTATGTATTTACTTATTATCTACTTACCTGTGATGTATGTATGTAATCCTAACGATATCTTATTTACCATGCGTAAAACTCTTTGCAGTGAATCATTTGAATCGTTCCACTATCCTTTGTCTTTTATATCCCCCTCCCACTAAATTAGCAAAAATAATTCAAACGCGAAACATGAGAGATGGGCAAGATGATGATTAGAGCAACGAGCGCCTGCCTTTCGTCGGTCAAGAGATCCGAGCCGAGCCAATCCTCAATCAAAAAAAAAACAATGTACACAAAAATAAAACTAAACAGTCAATCAATCAATCAATTCGCGCTCTTTGCAGCTTGAAGCGTCTCGCTTTGCATAATTGTAAATTTACTATATATATTTATACATATATATTAATTATATACCAATAATATTGGGTTTTTTTCATACTTATAATTTTCTCTAGTTTTTAAGTGAATATTTGCCTGAAATTAATTAAACCTAATACTTAATCGTAATAACAACAAAAACCATACGCAAATCAAAACAAAAGTAATACAAATGAAATGCTATTTGCTGCTTGCAATTACAATTACAGTTACAGTTGCTGTCCAGGTTGAGATACACAACTCCTGGAATAATACACAGTTTATTTATGATGGCAACAATTTTCTTATATTACTATACAATACATATATATATATATATTTACTGCATATATTATATACCATACCATATACCATATATATACAACATCCATACGATTTCTTTCGTCAATTTAGGCATCTTGAGAGCAAGTTCCGTCAGCTGCCAACTAGCAAATTAGAAGCATTACACATACGCATAACTCTGTCCACGTTGGGAGTGTGTTTATTGAAAAACAACAAGAAATATACAAAAAAACAAAAGAGAAAGTATTTACTATAATACAAATGCTGCATAATATAATGTACTCGTAATATTTTTCAAACACAATAACCTTTTGATACCGCGACAAGTTTCTCACATACATTTTAACCAACTTAGCTTAGTTATAATACTACAACCGATATACAAATTACCAATACTATATATAAACACATATTATACAATGCAATATACTACGATCAACGTTCCAACTGATCTGGTAAGATTTTTTTCATCCTGTAAAATTACCAATTACACTGTATAACTTGAATATGCCTAGGACTATGCGATTTACTTACTATCTCTTTCCTCTTGGATGATGATACTGGTTTGTTGATCTGTATACAATATGATCATTATACAACATAATATCGATTGAGATTGAAACTTGCAATTCATAGCCATTTACTTATCAAGTTTTGTTTCCGTATTTCAGTTGAGGACACATCTAAATGGTTTATTGTTAGCTGTAATACATCATTTTGATTTCAGTTCCGATTGGTTAACTACTTAGGAAGAACTACAAGGGACTCCCAACCTTATATAGCATGCTCTCTTGCACTCGCTCTCTTTTTCAATATTGTTCGACAATATGTGTTGTGTTTTGTTTTGATTTTGATATATTCATTTATTTTTTCTTTTATGCTTTTTTCATCCCTAAACTCATTGTACCTATAGTTTTGGTAAGAACTTAAATGATAAATTGTGGTATATAAATTTATTATATGTGTATGAAATAGTTTCATTAAACATCTATATATGTATACGCATAATGCACATGTAACCTCTATATATATATATACCTATATGTATGTACTTTCAGAGGCGGTTCAGTAAATCCAGACATCTTCAAACCAGTTCATAAGAGTATCAGAAAAATTGATATTGAATTGATCAATCCCCTTATGAAAATTGAATTAATAATAATGCAATAATAATAATGATTATAACCAATTTTGATAGAATATTAAGAGAGTGTGAACCTTGGTAAGATCTTTTGTTGTTATTGTGTATGTCTCACAAATCTTACAATGCAAAACAAACCATAAACATTTTAAAGCGTAAACCGTATATATATGTATAAATATATACATATATAATTATTGAAATAACCATAGGTCTGCAATTATAAAGAAATTATATAAATCTATATATTTATATTTACAATAAATAGAATAAGTTTTATGTCTCCTAATGAAAAATATTAATGTTGCAACAGCTGAAAATGATATGCACCCTCTCTAATTGAATACTTGTATAAGAAAGTGGGCACGCCGCAAGATTTCATAATCTCTTTCGCAGCAGCCTACGACGATACATTGAATAATAAACACACATAATATATAATATTTATATTTATAAAATCGATTACCACAATGCGTACAAATTGTTATTTAATTTATTATATTTTATTATTTGAAAAACTTATTTGCCATATATGAAAATCGTTTCTGAGCGTATTTTCAGAGGCGCTGAGTTGGATGGGATCGGGACCGGTATCGAGATTGAGATCGGTGTCCTAGGGATGGGATTTTGCTTTTGTTCATTATGGCTGTCGTTCATTGTTGGGTATGTAGCAGGTATATCAATACTCTTATGCCTTGAAACATTTTGAAATATACATATCTGCTATCTACTTGTAATATCTATGTTTATACATAATTTAACTGCCATAACTTATGCACATACCAATATATTATGTACTCGTAATATTGCTGAAATATTTTACATATATATTATTCTACTGTATCTGTATTTGTACATACAAACATATGTGACATCTATATTTCTCTTTACTCTATATATTCCAATAGCCAAGCTCAACGCCTTTCAACGCTGTACTGCCCCCAAACTAGCGTCTCGTTTTAACCTTCAGACCAATTGCAATGATATATTTATTTATTCTCTATGCTCAAACATTTAATATACAACTCGAATCTCCACGATTTATAATATCAGTATCATATTATACTATGTACTATGTTGTTTCAAGGTATCATTTGTTTGCGATCTCTGCGGTTTATATTACCATTAAATAAATGAGTATTACACATACTTAGCTTTATATATATATTATTTTATAATAGAAATATTCTGATACGGTACAGCTTATTAAATGGCAACATATACATATATTTTAATTACACTTTTGAAACAAATGACAGAGTGAACATTTAGTTTTGAAGTTTCAAAGTCCATTGAGTTTGGATTAGTACAGTTGTGTTTCTTTATTTTTGTTGTTCGGGAAGGCGTTTTGTTTGTTTCAATTACAGCAGACTCGAAGTCCATGCGCTCTATGTGATGGTAAGTATAGAAGTGCGACACATTTACATGTATTTTGTAGTTCCCATTGAAATCCATTTCCGTTACATTTTGGGTCAATATCAAACCGTTTATTTCGCAATCAAATGATATTTTTGAAATTGATATATATTTCTTTATATTTGATTTATATTATGTGCTTTGATCTATTTCCAGGGCCAATTTGTGCATATAGAACTATCTTTTAATATTCTATTCAAATACATTTCGAATCGCAAACATTTCATTTATAACAAATTTCGAACAGACATTTATGTGTTTAATTTAACAACATACTATTTACTTTACTTTCTAACATGTCTCGTCCTCTAAATTTGCAAATTGATCTTTTTAATATCTTTATGTTACAGCTTTATCTACGTGATCCATCCACTTACCAGTCGATATAGACCGGTTTAGCTTTAATCCTTCACATTCTCATAAGTATGTTACTACAATTGTTTTTAAATATTGCCAAATGAATTTTTCGAATTCTTAATAAATTTCTATCTGAAATGATAAAACAAACACCAGAAACGGCTATTTTTCTAATGGATTGAATAATATGAATGAAATAAGATTGTAACCCATTAAAAACACGAAGATTAAATTTTATTTTGTCGCGATATATTATTGATATACATACATCATTCGTCTTTATTTCCTTAGTGAAACATTTAAAGATAAAACAAAATATCGCTTTACATACATCTATGCATCCTATTTGGGACGCATTCGGTTTTACGGATAAGTTAAGTTTTCTGTTCTATAAAGAGAGCATTCAATAAATTCTATTTGACTTTGTTCTTGTACGATTCTCGTAAGCTTTTATTTTATAGACATATGTATATATCTATATGAAACAAAGAGTTTAGATTGAGTTTAATCATTTGATATTTCCATTTGGTTTTTTTTTTTTAATTTTTCCTCTACTAAAAGAAAACGTTACATTGAGATGTTTGTATTTATTTTATGTGTTTTGTTCAAAATATTTTGAATCGATCTTGTATGGTATATTTAGTTCAATATATTGTTTATTTAAAATTTACATACATCTAGTTTCGTACGAATATCCAAATGACATATTCCTTGCACAGTATATTTTTATTTTGTTGTGGTTTATTTCATAATTAATATGTGTGTTACATTGTAGGTCTATGTGTGAAAGTCCTAATTGTGTAAACTGCTGCTCTACATAAGAAACCTGCTATAGTTCTGTCTTCAATTGTTATCTAGGCCAAGCTTTTGAGATTTACTTAACAGAGATAGAGAGACTATAACCGATTGAGGAAATGGAACGTAAGACGAAAGTAAATATCATAACATTATCTTGACTTTTGTTAACTGGCCATTCAACTCTTCACACCTTTTAGGTTTGCTTCCCAATTCATTGGGATAAAAAGACAAAAACATGTAAATATTTTACAACAATTTTGAATTTTGTTCCAAGAATTCTTAATTTTAAGCCCGACATTTTGAAATAATATATTTTAAAAAGTTTCATTTCTAATGCTTTGGCTTGATTTCGCTCCCAAAATCTATCCAAATATCTTAAGTTTTTACATTAGCCGAAATCGCGTGCAATATCAATTTTGTATTATAAACTTTGGAGTTTCCATGCTTTGTTTTTTGTACTGCTGCCAGTGTGTGAATTTTCGTAAATTTTGTTTTTTATTTATCCGCTTCTTAATTTAAAAATACATAATTTTGAACGTCAAATCGATCAGCACTACATTTTTATGTATAAATTGTGTTTTGCTTATGTTTTGTTTTCTTTTTTTTTTACAATGTTTGTTGTTTCTCTTTGTGGTCTTCCGGTTTTCCTTTTCAGTTTTTACACACTTTTTGTAGAGCCGCTGAGTGTGTAGGCATTCATAAAGAAAATGAATATAGGTGATTACAAATTACGTTTACATATATACATATTCACATGCATATATGGATAACCGTCTCTTAGTACACAATAGAAAATGGACATGATCCATTTAAGGTAAAGATTAGTTAGTTTTAAAGAGTACAAATTATACGCTTATAGGAAAACTAGAGGTGTTTCTTTGTTGTGGTGTCGCAGCAGCTCTCAAAAAGTGGCTTGTTTTTGTTTTTCTTTCATTTCTTTTCTCTTTAGTGTTTGGTACAAGTTCTGCTGCTTGCTGGCCCATCCTCAGGCTCCAGTGCCTCTAAATTTGTGTGGTTTTATGTGGCAATTAACTGAATTATAGAAAACAAAAATAATTATCATACATTATTCCACGTAATTGCGTATCGCTTTACTTACCGCTTTCACTGTAGCCTTAATGAAATCTTTTTTTGTCAGTTAAATCGAAATCTGGGTATTTAGCATAAACTTGTTTGCACACTGTTTTCATTGTGATCTCTTCGAGATTGGCCTTGTCCAAAATTTCTTTGACATAACTGCGGATTTGTTCGTCCTGCAATCCAGATAATTATTCAATTAGAAAGTGTTCGGGATGATAGGTGGACTAGATTCTTACCGTTGGGAATGCCGCTTTGCCTTTTTTGGTTAATGGCTCGTCTTCATCCGACTCATCTTTGTCATCAGCGTCTTCCTCATCGGACGTTTCCTTCTTTGATTTCTTCGGTCTTCCAGCGGCTGTACAAAATGACAAATTAGAAAAGAACAATACTAATTAATTGTAATAGATTTACCCTTTCCAGCTGGTTTTGACTTGTTGTTAGCTTTATTATTTTTCGCAGGCGTTGTGGGCTTCGCACTCTTTTTGGGACGTTCATCCTGTGTAATGAAATGCAAGTTAATTGATGCTTGCTTATTCAGCATGTTTTGTTTTTTGCTTACTTCGCTCGGCTCGCTACCAAACTCGGACAACTCATCCTCTTCTTCGTCCTCAGATACCTCTTCCTCCTCACTCTCGGAATCCTTGCGCTTTCGCGCAGATGAAGCTCGACCGCGTCCTCGTCTGCTAGGCGTAGTTGCAGCGGATCTGCCACGTTTAGCAGCAGCACCACGTTTGCGCTTGGGAACCTATTGCAAATAAGTTCCATGATTGGATTTTTCAATAACACAAACGTAGTAAACTTACATCACTATCTGCATCGGAGATATCTGATTCCTCCTCTTCCTCCGAATCAGAATTTCTTCGACGACTCTTGCGCGCCGGTCGCCCACGACTGGCACGTGCTGATGCTTTACGTCCTACTCCAGAGCCACCACCGCCACCGCGACCAGCATCGGAGTCTGAATTAGCCGATGGATTGTACTGTAAACGTAGAACAATTGTAAATAAGCCAATAAAGTAATTGTACTTTCAAAAAGACTTACATCAGAGCCAGACTCAGAATCATCATTTCGTCTTCGCTTAGCCACTGTGACTTTCTGCTCGCTTTCCTCGGAGCTTGATAAATCTACATATGCAGACATTTCTGAAATAGATAATAAAGGTAGCTCTAAAACAACTGAAATGCATTCGAATCGCCACAAAACTTACTTTTGCCCGCTGTTGCGCGTTTGGGGCGTCCGCTGGAATTGCGAGCGGAACCTCTGCCGGCTGGTGCGCTTGACTTACTGCTCTTGCGTTTTTTATCCTCTTCGCTGGCGGCCTCCTCATCCTCATCCAGATCTTCATCATCCACCTCCTCTTCGTCATCGCCCTGTTCCATACAGAGCGACTCATCGGGTTCCATTAAAAATTTGAGCACACGTGCCGTAACTTCATCCTTGCTGCCCTTTCGGTCTAGCGTGAGAATTTCACAGATGCTGCGAAGTGTTTTGTTGTCCACCTTCTTAATGGAGTCATATTTCTTTTTGTATTCCGATGAATCCTTGGCAAACTCAAAGCCAGCAAAGGAACGCAGGTTCTTTTTCACCACATTGTTCTTGCCCTGAGCACCAAAGCAAAGCTGCATAGAGAATATATAGCATATTAGAGTTTATCTGGTGTATCAAAATATAGTTAGTTTAAAGCTTACAGCATGTAGAGTCTGAAGACCATCGACACGTGTCTTGTTGATGTTCTCATTAATACGATCAATTTCGGCCAAAGCAACCACATTTTCATCATCCTCGGCCACTTCGTTGTTCTCATCGAGACCATCGTCTTCTTCGTCCGCATCGTCTTCCTCCTTTTCATTATCAGAGTTATCCACCTTGCCGTTTTTGGCCTTTGGATTTTTAGCAGCTGCTGACTTGTCAGCTCCTGTTGTAGTCTTGGAGGACTTGCCACCATCTGTAGCATCATTCTTTTTCTTGTCTGGTTTATCTGTTGATTTCTTGTCCTCATCACCACTAGCAGTATCTTTGTCATCGTCCACCTGATCCTCTTCGTCCTCTTCCAGATCATCCGCATCATCTGCGTCGTCGTCATCTTCGGACTTGGCAGCTAGTTTCTTGGCGCTATTATTTTTTACTTTCTTTGCTGATGGCGACGCTGGCGATCCAGCCGTTGTGTTCGACTCCTTATCATCTGTGACAAAACAAAAGTACTTAGTATTTGGTAAACTAACATTTTTTTTAAGTTGTCCTTATAACTTTTTTAAAAAAGTTGTCTTCATGCTTGGGAAGTCCAATGCTATTAGGTTTGGGAGCGCAAGGAACTATGAAAATTGAAGTATTAATTTACCTCGGCTCTTACTACACGAAACCATATTGTTCAGGGTTTAGTATGAACAATAGCCAAGGGGAGAGAAGGTAGAAGAAAATGTTTTTTACTTATGAAATATGGGCCAATTGGAAAAATTCTAACCCAACATAATTTTTATCACTACTCCAGGGGAATTCGAACCCATGGTCTAAGTCTAATGGTTCTGCTGAGCACGGCCACTTAACAGCAGCGCCACAGCTACCACAGCAACAACTTCGCCAATTGACGCAAATGAAATGCCGTGGCGACGGGGCGAGTTTAATTCGCCGCATTTCGAGAAACGCGCGCAAAATTCATTTCATGATTTTTGTTTTTCTCGCTCTTTCTTCACACAAACACTCTCAGATACACACACGCACACATACATATTGCGAGAACGTATTGGTGCTGCTGTTATTTACCTGCATCCAATGTTGGCGCGGTCGCAGCTCCTCCTGAGTCGCCAACAGCCTTTTTATCAGCGACGTCATCAGTTGCGGGTGGCGATGCTGCATCACCCTCTTTCTCACCAGCCTTTGACACCACCACACTGTCCGCTGCAGTTGTTTCCGCTGCACTTTCTTGCGCCTTCGCTGATTCGCTGCTCACCTTATCGGCGGCATTTTCTTTGCCCGCCTTCTCGGATTCTGGCGCTGTGTTGGCATCCTATTGGAAATCAAAACAAAAAATCAAAACATCAGTTAATAACACTTGCAAATTTTTTTGGCGGCGTTTCACAATATGCACTCGGAATACCATTTCACGTTTTTTAAGAGTTGCGCGAACGATGTTTTTTTTATGCGTTTCGGCTATTTTTTTTTTTTGCAGCAGCAGCAGCACACACAAGTTTTCTTTTGGGCTTTTCGTTTGTGTATGCGTGTCGTCGTCCATGGGGCCATTGGGCATGCATTCGTTGTCTCACTTGCACTCATCAAAACTAGACACTACAAACGCAACGACGCCATGTTTATACACATAAACGAACTGTTCGAAGGGGAGGAAAGGGGACTGATTGGACCACAGCAATATTTGTTGCGCCTTTTTTTGCACGTGAAACACCTACGCACTCCAGCGGTTTTTTATGCATATTTGTGGCATTCACCATTCGCTTTTCATTAAAAGAATTCTTGTTAATCTACGTACCATATTTTCAACGGTTTTTTCTTTTTTTTCGTCAGCCGACATGCTTATGCTTAATGTGCAGGGTGACCGCAGTGGGATTTCAAAACGGGCCAATAAAGGAGGGTAATATACTAAATACATGGCTATGTTCGTTTGGTATTTTTATTTAAAAAGCGCACTTTTTTTGAACTGCTTACAGTTTCAGGCTTTATCATAATTTTACGACAAATAGAATTTAGAACTTAAATGAAGGCATTTAATTGGGGATTTGTAGTATTTTAATATTGAAAGCTACGCAATTATTGGTCACTCGGGTTTTTGTCTGGTATTTAAGAAACGATAAGTAGCAGCATTATAAATCGACAGCCAACCGACCGCCAACAGACTTTGAGCATTCACCTCAGAACGCGTGCACAACATTTGCTGCAAAAACGCGCGCACTTCGCATTTGCCAAATAATAAACTGAAAAACATAAGCAATTAAAACGAAGTCCTTGCCATGGGAATTTTAGGACTCTCGAAGCTAATTGCCGACTTGGCTCCACTAGCCATACGCGAGAGTGAAATCAAGAACTTTTTCGGTACGTTAATCAACAACTCGTAGATTTGTATTATTCAATATTCGAGCCATTTCCAGGTCGCAAAGTGGCTATCGACGCCAGCATGTGTTTGTATCAGTTTCTTATTGCGGTGCGCTCGGAGGGCGCTCAGCTGGCCACTGTGAATGGAGATCCCACCTCGCATCTGATGGGCATGTTCTATAGAACCATCCGACTGCTGGACAATGGTATCAAGCCGGTCTACGTTTTCGATGGTGCTCCGCCAGACATGAAATCCGGCGAGCTGGCCAAGCGTGCCGAGCGTCGTGAGGAAGCCGAAAAAGCACTTAAAGCAGCCACTGAGGCGGGCGATGAGGCTGAGATTGATAAGTTCAATCGGAGATTGGTTCGCGTGACCAAAGAGCATTCCAGAGAAGCCAAAGAGCTGCTTAAGCTGATGGGCGTCCCATATGTGGATGCACCCTGTGAGGCGGAGGCACAGTGCGCTGCCCTGGTCAAAGCTGGCAAGGTGTATGCGACAGCCACCGAGGATATGGATGCGCTAACCTTCGGCTCCACTAAACTGTTGCGTTATCTCACCTACAGCGAAGCTCGGAAAATGCCCGTCAAGGAGTTCAGCTACGACAAAGTGTTGCAAGGTCTGGAGCTTACAAGCAATGAGTTTATTGACCTGTGCATCTTGATGGGCTGCGATTACTGCGAGAGCATCAAAGGTGTGGGACCCAAACGAGCCATTGAACTGATTAAGAGCTACAGGGACATTGAAACTATTCTGGAGAACATTGATACCACCAAATACACAGTGCCGGAGAACTGGAATTATAAACGTGCCCGCGAGCTATTCATTGAGCCAGATGTGGCTGATGCCAGCGCCATTGATCTCAAGTGGACAGAGCCCGACGAGGAGGGTTTAGTTCAGTTCCTGTGCGGTGACCGTCAGTTCAATGAGGAGCGTGTGCGTGGCGGCGCCAAGAAGCTGCTGAAGTCTAAGCAAGCGCAGACTCAAGTGCGACTCGATAGCTTCTTCAAGACCTTGCCCAGCACACCGAATGCCATGCTGGCGGCCAAGCGCAAGGCGGAGGAGGCCAAGAAGAGTGCCAACAACAAGAAGGCCAAGCTAAGCGGAGGTGGAGGACGCGGACGAAGACCCAAATAAAATTAAGAGAGCTGGAATTTCTTTTGAAACCACAAATAATCTTATTGCTAGCACTTTAAACTTACGCATTACATTTCATACAGATATAAAACTTTTTCAGAACTTAATCCTAATTGGTCTTCTTTGTGGGACTTGTTTGGGGGTGGATGGTGTAGTTTAGTAGCAGGGACTACAGCAAATACTGCTTGGCCAGGGAGCGTAGAAAGCGTGACTTTCGCACCATGGCGCTTTCTCGTTTGATTTCCTCATTGTTGTTGGCATTTAGTTCCAAGGTGCCCATCATAGAGATCTGCAAGAAACGAAACGTGTTTAGAATCGTGGAGAAATAACGATTGCAACGCAATAGCTAAACTCACCGCCTCTAACTTGCGACTGTGTTCGCCTCTCTTCGCATGCAGATTGACAATAAATTCGAGCAGCGTTGTGTCCCAAATGCAGCTGTAATATGCATCCATGGCATCCGTAAAGTTCGATGACTTCTCACTGAGATTCTTAAAGACAATGCCGTAGTCGATCTCCTCCAGGAACTGACACAACACTGTCGCCTGCATGTGACAGCCTAAATTGGCAGCACAACGAATCATCTTTCTGATTACATAATCATCGACCACATTCCGCTGCAGTGGCAATGTGCAATAATCAGTGCCGGTGACCAGAGCATTGACATAGCAACGCATCGCAGATTCGTTGTTGCCAATGGCCAGCTCCAGGTCGCCCTTCATCTTCAGCCACGATATGGTCTGGGGATAATGACTGAGTGCCTCCGAAAGCAGCCACTGTAACGTCTCGCTGACGCTGCGCAAACTGTAGCTATTGGGACTGTAATAAAAGAAATAGGTATTTAATTAGTTTGTCTTGGTATTATACTCATTATTTGGAAGATTGCCTACTTGGTAATAGTGATGGGCCAGAGCTGTATGTATTCGCAGTTTAAATCGTGATTGGGATCGTCTTTCAGTATGTTGTGCATTTTGCCCAGCATGGAAATGGCCAGTCCAAAGACACTCTGATGCCGTACCCGCTGCAGAAATGCTTGCAACGAGCTGTTGGTGCCGCTGCCCGCTGCTGCTGATGCCGCTCGCTTAGGCACGTTGAGGAACATGCTCAGCATTAGTTCCCAGGCATCGCGACATGCCTTCTTCGGCCCCTTCATTTTCTCCATCTCAATGAATGTGGAGGCAAAGGCCAAGGGAAACTCCAGTTGCGCTGCGCGTTTGTCCAGATAAAGAAGCGCTGGGAAATCAGTCAGATTGAGCAACATGATGGCGCAACTCTCGAGTATTTCCATGCGTGGCATCATCGCATCACCCCTTGCAGTGCAGCCAAACACTGTTTGCAACGCCCACCAAGTGCCGTGAGATCAAGCGGCTTCTGATGCCACTCCTCCAGACATTGGGTGACTTGTATATGCAGTATCTCCCAGGTGATGAGCTTACACATGATTTGTGCATTGCCGCCCAGCTCCTGGCGCTGCGTCTCCGACTTGAGCACACTCAGCATGGACACGGCATCAATGTAGTTACCACGTGTAGCCAGCTCACGAGCTTTGCCCAGCAGCACGTAGCTAAAGTCCTGCAGGAAGCTCACTGGCATGGCCATGATGAGAGCCTTGAGGGGTTGAGGCACATCCCAACTTGGGTTGATGGCCCACAATGGTTTGCCGGGCGCTGTGCCACACAGCTTGACAAGCAGAATGCGCACGCTATTCGCTGTGCTGCACGTGATCAGCTGGCGCTCCAAGGCGGCGACCTCCACACGAGTCACTACACGAAAAGGAAATATTAGAGAAATACATAAAGAAATTCTTTAAACTTACTCTTCGAGTGGCATATCCAATCGTTGAGCGTGGCCAGCGAGTTGCCGAGCAGAGGCTGTGTGGACTGCACCAGCTGCTCATCCAAATCCAGCATCTCCTCTGCGCTAAAAATGCCCATTTCCTTGGCTGTCAACAACAGTTGTCGACTCTGATCTTGCTGTTGTTGCTCCTGCTGCTGATGCAACACACAATCAATGAGGAAGTGCTTTAGTGCTGTCTGCTCCCTCGCGCTACAGTGCGTCAGCGCATCTTGCATAGCCTCCACAATAGGCGGCATGCAGTCCATGTCGCGATACTTCTCAAAGTACTCCACGTTGCCGAAGATGTTACCCCACTCGAAGATGGTGCGCACCACATTCAGCGCGGCCACCTGCAGCAGTAGCAGACGTGTCTCCTTCAGCAGTCCCGTCGAGATGGCGCCCTCAATGTCCAGCTCCACATTACGTCTGCTGACCAGCGGAATTTCGCGTGCTCGATTATCCAGCCGCAGTATGGGTACGATGTCACTATAATTATTCAACAACGATTGATGAAAACGCTCCAAGAGCGTCTGCTGATGCGCACTGATGCCGCAGGCCTGCAACAAACCTTCAAGCTCCGCGGGTCGAATGTGACAGAAGAAAAGCGTGGCGTTCGCAGGCAGCGCTTGAAGATTGCTGTTGCAGGCGGCGGCAGCTTCGCGTGCCAACATATACTGCTTGGTGTGGAGGTAATAATGGGATAGCTCATAGTGCAGCTGGGCGCGCAGCTCCTGGGGCGAGATCAGGCGCATCATGTCGTAGTTTTGCGTACTGTTCATGTGATCACAGTCTAACGTAACAAAACTATCATAGTGGAAGACATGAAAAGGTTTGCTGTTGGCTGAGGCGCACAACTGCTCTAGATACTCAATGGAAGGCTGCGTGGGAGTCTCCAGAAACTGTTGCACTTGATCAACGGTTTGATACCTGCAAGAGGAGATTGTAGGAGTAGTAACGGATTTCTACACAATTACCCCAAACGTCAGCATGACTTACATGAGCGGACGCGACGCCTTCAAGGCGCTGTCCTTGATGAGCTGGAGTCGAAGCAGCAAACGATGATAGATGGTGAGAGCAAAGCGAGCGGCACGCTCATTGCCAGCGGATGCAATCTTGAAATCGAAGTCACTGGCAAATGGAATGGTAACGTGGCGACCATAACTAATAGTGCAGAGATCACGCAGCAGACTCAACTGCATCGCCACGGGTAAACTTTTCTCGAGCGCATCTAGATCCCATTTGAGCCATGTGGCAACCTTAAGCTCGAGTATCTTCAGTGCCAGCTGCTTACGCGTTAACTGCAATCCAACTTCTGCCTGTCGCTGTTGCACATTTAGTGCTGCTGAGGTGGCGGGCGTGGTGGCATTGGCGCCTCCCAAGCTCTGCAGATCGCTGCCGGGAGTCACCACTGTGGATGCAATCGCTGTGTCCGGCGTCATGCTGATGAACTGCACAATCAGCTCCGCAGCGGTGGGCTCTTTAAACGAATTGAAATTGTTGTTAATGCCATGCAACAGTTCAGTTTCGGTGGCGTTGCAACAACTTACCGGGATTTTTGCATTGCAAGTGTTGGGTTATTTTGTGCGGATCGAGCAGGAATTCAAACCACAAAACTGTTTCGGCAGCCAGCGGTACTGGCTTCGGTTTTAATGGGTCTTCCATGCCGTATATATATTGTTTTAATTTTTGTTTAAAACTTAAGGCCCTGAATTTTGTCGTTCATATGAACAAGTCGTTTTCGTTCCTCAGAAAACATATGTTTTTGCTAGCTCACAAATGAACAGTTCACAGAACTGTTAAACTCTTTGTAAAAATAAAGTTTAAAAGGGTATTAACACACAACCGTATTAAGTTTTACCTTATAATTTAAGATACAAATATTATTTTTATTGCAATTGTATTAAATATTTGGTAATACGTGAAAATTATTTACGAGCAAGAAATTTGAATTTGAGTAGTTCCACACTCGCAGTTAACATAAACCGGATTGCAACTTAAAGGACTACAGTTGTTTTATTGTTTTAAGTCAGTTCAGATCATATTAAGCGTTAACGTATTCAATAAAAGTTTTAAGACATAAAATTACTTTATTCTAAACAATATATTAGTAAATTAATAATAATATTATTTAGCACTGCCAACATGTGAGTGCGTAAACATTGTGAACTGTAACTGTCAACTTTCATTTGTACGTTTTAAAGCACTACCTTTCAATAGTACTGGTGGGGAAACCTTGGTATTTTCTGTTTCTTTGGTATATTTCTGCAGCTAAAACGATATTATTTAAATTATTCTTGCGGTCACACTATATCACAGGTGCTTTTTCTTAAGCTCCCCCTTTTAACGAAATAAATAATTTGAAGCAATGAATTCAAATTCTTGCCTTCAAAAAAAAAAATAACATTGGTGTTTGCCATAAATTAATCCTTATAAGAAAACCCCAGTTATCGATGAATCGAAAGTGCCATCGATGTTTCTTCACTTTTATAAAACGTTTTTTCAAAAATATTTTATATAAGCATATAGTACAATCCGTAATTATATTAGTCTCACCCATCTCTTGGTTACGCAAGTTTGAGTCCATTTGTGGACGTGCTACAAATACAAAAAGTAATTTTCAAAATGGCTTTAAATAAGTTTATTTTATTAATAGCTATGTTGTCGACATCATTTTTATTTTCACGTCATAAAATTCTTATTTATGTCGCCTATTACGCATAAACCTATAACATCATAGAGTACATGATCTTTTTTTGTTTTTTTTTTTTCGGTTCATTAAAAATGTTAAATAGTTTGAATGATATTTAGCTGATTTATGCTAATATCTATGTTGAATTTTATTAGAGGCGCCCATAAGTCAGACTCATAGTTTTCTGTTTCTATTGATAATATCTACACTTAGAGAAAATAAAGACTATTTATCTGGTTATGTAAATATTTGAGTAAGCAGTTAGAAATTAAAGTGATGTAACAATTCTGTTGTTTAATTATATAATGTAAATGGAAATTCGTTCTTACGTAATTTGATAGGTAAATTTAATATTTTGTTTATTTTTGACAGTGTAGCCTTTTAGTCTTGTTTTACATAAAACTCTGTCTGTGTTGCCGCTTTATCTTGAACTTTATGAGCATTTCATGGCATAAGCTGGAAATATTTAACGTTATTCAGGTGATTTTATGCAAATTATGTATATATGGTTACCATCATCTGTCGATGTTGTTGTTGCTTTTTATGACATTCTTCATGCGCTTATGATCGTGATTGGGGGATCTCTCTTGACAACGGGAAACCAATGACCAGAGACCAACAACTAGTAACCGGCAACCCATCACACTCTTTATGCAATTTTTGAGAAATCAAGCGTCGTCTTGATTTGACATAATGTACATTTAAGATTTATTTTTATTAATTTACTCGGGTCGAAAATGATGTTAATCCGTATGCTTATTGTTTCGAAAGTCTTAAGTGTTGCTAGCCATAGTTTGTTTATAATTATGCAATAAATTACAAACACGCTAGAAAACAAAAAACATATATATTTATATACATATATATACATATATATATATATAGACTCCCGGCAAATAAATATGTTTAATTTAATTTTTGCTTTTTCCTCTTCAAATAAAAAGTGTCGCAAATCTTTTAGTTGCTCGAACTTTTTCATGTGCGTTTCTTTCTGGGCCAATAAAAATGTCAAATGTGTTTAGAGTGTTTAAAATTTATTCGTCTTAATAAAATATTTAGTAGCGCTCTTAATAATATCTCTTAACTATGGAAATTCATTCATGATTTTTCGCCATATTATTTTTAATAATCCCCCTACGAAAATTCCAATGTACTTTTCCACTTCTATTTACTATGTTGTACTTTTTCTAATCAGTAGAATGATTTGAATAACATATATTTAATGGGATCAAAGTGTCCAGCAAAGAATGTGCACACGCAACAGTTTTGATTTTATTTTCGTTTTTTCGTCATTTATTGATGTGTGTGTTTAATAATTTCGAAATCTCATCAAAATAGCATTAATTAAGCGCCTGCGCTCGTCTCAATAACGCAATCCCGGGTTCAGGTTATCAGTGATCAGGCAAACACTTGTCGAATTATTTCGATTAGAGCGAAGCGTTTAAGCGCAGATTCGTGACTCGTGATTCGTCTAAACGAAATCAAGAAGCTAAATATATACTTTTGAAATACGATTATATTTGTACTTTTGAATATTTTGGTTGCCAGGGGAAGTGACAGACGCTCGAGCCAAACAAAATATTTGCATAATTTGCTACACTTTGTTCTCAAATTAATGTAAATTTCCGAGCGGTAAAAAAAGAGAAAAGCGAATAAAAAAACACTCAAAAGACGCTCTAAAATTTGATAGCATTTTTGATGTTAGACAAAACCCTGAAAGATTCTATTGATTGAATCGTAAATTTGTGGCCTGCTATTTCTTGCTATCGATGTTGTTCCGTTTTTTTTTTTGTAGAGGGTTTCGATTGAAGTTTTGAGTTTCTTTGTTTCGATTATTTGCATATTATGCAGGTTGATCAGCTCGTGCCATTCACGAATGTTTAACTATTCTGCATATTTATGAACTTGTTTTGGCCTAGCTACGACTATTCGGAGCGTTATAAAATATTGTGTATGAATAACTGACTGACCCAGTGAAATTTGGCTTTGTTCAAATCAAATACAATTTTTATATCGTTTAGAAAACATCGAGCTCACATGACTAAAAAAAAATGGCAACTGCGCAAGTGAAAATCGTTTTTATTTGAATATTTATTGCAAAAGAATGAATGCTAAAAAAGAAACAAAAATCTGGGCAAAAAAATGAAAATAGTAAAAGAAAATGTGCCCGGTTATGCCTGTCAGCTTAAACATCTCCGTGTTTTCGCTGTTTTCTTTTGTTAATTTTCTGTTAATATTTCAAAATGTCATTAATAATGCCATAAATTAACTAAATTCATTGCTATTGCTAAATCTTTTTACGTACGAAGGCAACAACCAAGAACAATTTCTTTTCGTTTTTCCTTGATTTTTTTGTGTGTGTTTTATTTTATTTCGAAAAAGTTTTTAAAAATGTTTTTCAAGAATTTCGTGTCTGTCGCCTGATGGCAGGCGGCATGGAAACAGCGACACGAAAATCTTTCAACAGCAGTTGACAGCGCCACACACACACTCACACACACACACACCTCTCTGAACATACACCCACACACATGCACACACACACACATGAGCTGATAGAGATAGAGACGAAGACGGACACTCTTAGATCCCCAGCTACTCCGCCCGGGGAGGCATAAAAATGTACAACATCTCTTAATTTTCCGACTTAAATGAAAATTGTGCCGAGGTTTTCTGCCGCCGTGTCGTCGTTGATGGGTTCTGAAATGATGCGCGTTCTTTCGTAAAGCGAATGTTGAAATATTTCCACACTTCCTTCTGAAATTTAAACGACAACTGAAAGCTGTAGCTTTTCCTCAAAGTTAATATGACCGAGACCGCAAATCGAATACCCTTTCAACTGTAAAGTCTCAGAACTGTCTGTAAACAACTTGAGGTAGCTGTTATGCCCTACTTCCGCAGGGTATACAAGTAATGAAAATGTCTTTGTCGCCGCCATGGTCTGCGACCGTGTGAGTTTTGGACAAAATTTCATTCGAAAATTGTGCTCGACATTCTTTTTATACCCGCTACCCATAGGGTAGAAGGGTATTATAACTTTGTGCCGGCAGGAAATGTATGTAACAGGTAGAAGGAGGCATCTCCGACCCTATAAAGTATATATATTCTTGATCAGCGTCAACAGCCGAGACGATATAGCCATGTCCGTCTGTCCGTCTGTGTGTCTGTGTGTCTGTCCGTCCGTCCGTATGAAACACTGGATCTCAGAGACTATAAGAGATAGAGCTATAATTTTTTTTCGACAGCATTTGTTATGTTTGCACGCAGATCAAGTTTGTTTCAAATTTTTGCCACGCCCACTTCCGCCCCGCAAATCAAAAAAATCGAATAACAAGCGTAATTTTAAAGCTAGAGTTGCGAGTTTTGGTTTATACAATAATTACTATAGTAGTTATGATTCCTGAAAATTTGGTTGCGATCAGATAAAAATTGTGGAAGTTATTAAATAAATACTTTTGTATGGGCAAAAACGCCTACTTACCTGGGATCTGAGTTGCTTTGGCCGACAATCTGGTACATTGTGCCGTCTATGGTATATTTTGAATGGTGTACTATATCGATATACCAAACATATCATTCGGTATATTTTTAGTATTTTCTGTATATTTTGAAAATGATACCGCAATATTTTAGCTTTATTAAATTTGGTTAGCGGGTATCTCACAGTCGAGCACACTCGACTGTAACTTTCTTACTTGTTTTTTTCGTTGCTGTCGCCACACTGAAAGTTGTTAAACATCAGATCATGTATGTATATATTATATATATGTATAAACTATAGTGTGACAGAGATGTCGCATTTCTGTTCTAATTTCGCCTCCAGAACTCGGTATTTGTATCATTTTCAACGTAATACTTGCAATTAAGCGATTCTATTTTGGATGCCACGACAATCTGTCGGGCTGTTTGTCAAAGTTTTAGTTTTTACCCGGAATGTGGAGCATCTGGAGCTGGAGCTGTCAGCTGCCAAGTGATCCCGACGTCAAATGCATTGTAAATGTAGCTAAATGGATGCTAAAGATATTCGAATTTCGAGTCGAGGGATTTCAATAATACTGTTTATTTGTCACGAAAACTATTTCTTGCTCTTTGGCTTGATCATCATTTGGACGGTTTTGTAGGCGTAATCGATGCCACGCCACTGCACCCAACAGTTGCCACGCCCCACAAGATCGGTTCCGTATTCACCACCCAGATACTGGCCATTGAGATTGCTGCAAATGAAAATGGAAATGCGTTAGCTGCTTGCCCTTAAGTGGAAGTTGTGTTGAAGTTTTTACCTGTACATGCAACTGTTGTACCACCAGGCACCCGAGAATTGAGCAGCACAATTGTTGACACTGTTGTCGTTATCCCGATCGTAGGTGCTGAACTTCATATACTGCTGATATCTGAGCGCATCTCCAGCTGTTCCATTGTAGTTTCCAAGCACGTTAAGTCCGTACAGATTGGACTCATTGCCAATGGCAAAAGAATCGTATTTTGCAAAGCGTGTTTCACCTGTGAAGTCCTGGAGATACACGTAGAGTTCGTGTGTCTTCGACGTGGTCAGCGCATGCAAGATGTCCAGGCCAATGAAGAAACCTCCGTCGAGTTCGCCAAAGCCTTGTTGATACGATGACCAGTTGCGGAAGAAGTTGATTTTGGCATCGACGCGACGCTGAATGACCAACCAGCCGGATCCAGCAATGCTCACATCACAGTACACCTCGAGGGGCACGCTGCCGTTGCTCCTCGGATCTTGGATCTTCACAATGCCATTTTTTTTTGGCTTGGCCTCCACACAGGAAGCCGGATACTTCTTGTAGGCCACAATGTCCTCGAAGGCCTCGCAAATGGCGAGAGTCAAGCACAAGGCGGAGAGTATAATGTGTAGAGCTCTCATTTCGATCAACGTTTTACTGGATACGGTTTTCCCCAACTAATTGTGCATTTATAGGCACTGTCCCTTTTATGCGAGCCTTGAGTTGAGGGTATTAGTCATTTCTCATGCAGATAAGATTGCAGTCAAGTTCTGTGAAATTTAATTTGGCACTTGAAATAATTCCCCTTTTTTGTGATCTATGCTTAGTATATACTATATGATTATAACTGTAATTGATCGCTGATGCGAAAACGCGCCAAATTATCGAGCCCCTTAGTTGCGATTTGATTAGATAAATGTAAAAGTGTTATCAAATTAAAACCAATAAGAATAGTTGGTGTATACTTTTGGGTGCACAAGAGATCGACATATTGTACAAAATATTGAAAGTGTCTTAGCTCAGCTCAGCTGAAGCAGATGAGCACGATGTGGCAAATGGTGAGTGTACTCATTCGTGCATCTCATCGCATTCATATCCCACACATGCCACATTCACTTGCGCGATTCACGTTTTACCGTTTTTGCGGTGTCGCCCATCAATAGCTCGCTCAATGGTGGCTGCAGGTTGCCAAACAACACAAATCAAACGATCGGCTCTTTGATGGCCACAGCCAGCAATGACACACATTTGTCAAAACGAGCTCACTTCAAAAGACCGACAGAGTCGGGGAGTCATTCAGTCAGTCACTCAGTCAGGCAGTCATTCAGTCAGCCACCCATACATTGTAGCTACACTGCAGAAGAGGCAACAACACCAACAACAACAGCAGCAGAAGCAGAGTACAAAATCAAATGCAAAAGCAAACGTAAACGCAAAAAAAAAAACGAATACTTAGAAAACAAACGGGAAGTTGGCCATACAGAGAAGTTGGCTCACACAAAAAAAGAAAGAAAAGAAATACAACAAAATACAAACAGGAAAAAAAGCGCAACAAGTGAAAGACAAATGTGCGGGCCATCAATTGTCAAAGTCAAACGCCAACGAGGCTGACGGATTTCCACTCATAGTGTGAAATAATTTCACAGATGTTTTCTTTTTTTCCATACCTGAACCAGCACTCCGAGATGGGTATATAATCTCCCAAAACGAATTGAGCTGCAAGTCAAATAATATTGCAGTTTCATTTAATTATTTATTGCATTTTAATAAAGTTGAGTTGATAGAATATTATTGATAAATAAATTGTTCGGCATATATACAAAATTATGTTACTTTAAATTACATTTCCAATCATTTTATAATTTTAAATGTATTTTTTCTTAATACAAAATGAAAAGTTTGAAAACTTTAAAGTGGAATTCGAAATATTACTATATTAAATATGATCAATATAATCTCCCAAAACGAATTGAGCTTCAAGTCAAATAATATTGCTTTATTTAATTATTAATTGACTTTAATAGAATTTAATAGAATATAATTGATGAATTTGCAATGAATCGGTTCGTCATCTATGCAAAGATAGAATTCCCTTTGAACGTAGATTTGCTTTTTATATTTATGTTACCCTAAATTGCATTTCCAAATATTTTATAATTTGTAATAATTTAAATGTATTTAATTTCACAATACAAATTTAAAAGTTTGAAAACTTTAATGTGTGATTCACAATATCACTATTTTCTACTCTCAATAAATAGCTAATAAATCTGGTCAACTGCAGTTCAATAATATTGCAGTTTATTTTATTAATGATTGACTTTTGATAAAGTTTATATAATGTAATTGCCGGACTATATATAGAAGCTGGTCATTTAAATAATTCATTTTAAAAGTGCATTTGTTGGCCAAACAAAAAATTCAGTTTTTGGTTCATTAAATTGAATTTAAACATGTATTGTTTAAGTTATTTAAATGATTTTAAGTAACTTGAAGATTTGGGGATCACTAAATTGAAAGTTTCAATATTTTAATGAATAATTTAAAATATGACTTTTCATTCTTGTAGTCAACTATATCGCAAATTAATTGATTGACTTTTAACGAGGTAGAGTACATATAATTATTGTACATATTAGAAAGAACCAACAAAGTTTATTTTAATAACAAACGATGATGATTTGATGATTTTTTTTTAACTATCAATTGCACTTGCAATATTATTAATGATAATTACTAAGTACAAAATTTGAAAGTTTAAATGCCTCATAGTGAAATTTATATATTTATGTTATGATGGTCTCCTCTCAATGAAGAGGTGATAAATATCAGTTGCATTCAACATAACAGTTTAATTAATTGACTTTAAATTAAGTAAAATGTAGTTGTTAAAGTTGTTTATTATGTGAACCAAAAATTCAAAAATCAATTACATTTGCAATAATATTATTTATTATTTAATATTTAATAATTCAAATATATTTAATTATCGAATAAATAAATAAATAAATACTTTAATGTCGAATTAAAAATAATGATTTCCTATGCTCTCAAAAAAAGAGCTGGTAAATCTGTTCACATAAAGTATTGAGTGTTGACTTTACATTTGTCAAAGTTGTTAATTATATTACTCGTATTTGGTTGATAGTTGTAACATAGTTGTGGTGTTTGAACGCTTTTAATAATTGCTTCTATTTGATCAATTTTAATTGTTTAACTTTCCATATTTTGCGTCTGTCACGCGCAAACATTGGAATTTTCGAAAATTGAAATTTGTAAAGAAAACTTGTTTATAGCAACAAGTTGCTGTTGTGTCAATATGCTGCAGAGCAAATAGTAGACACCTCCTCCCTTTCTCACCCTCTGCCTCTCTCTTTGGCCCTAGTTGCTGTGCAACTCCTCTGTTGCCACCAAAACCTTGGGGCGGCAGGTCTTGAAGCCAGGTCCAGAAAACAGCTGAACATTTAGTGTGTTGCGGACATAAAAAGACGCACAACACAACACAACTCAACTCAATACAACTGAAAAAAATAAAAAACAAAAACCTGACATTTGTTTTGTTTATTGAAACAGTTGGCATCTGGTTGTATTTCTTCAATGCCAATGCCTTTTTTTATGACTAGTTGTGCTTGTGCCCTGCAGTTATTCACTCGTCCATGAAAGATCTATGGCGCTTTTCTTGCCACTTCGACGATGATGATTAAGTGTAGTCAAATATTGTCAGAGTATTCTGTAAATGCGAGTAAATTGATGGCAATCGTCGTCGTCGCTGAATTGATAGAGTGTTACGCATTCGGTAAGGTCTGGCTGACAGATAAATTGAATTGAATTCAAGAAGGTTGAACAGCTGTTTCTCACATTCAGAAGGAACTATAAGTGGCTCAGGGCTTTCCGTGTTGAACAAGTTAATGAACTTTAGCTGGCAACAGGTAACATCTGGTTTAAGCCACATCTCTCAGGGTCTACTCTAGTCGGACTTATTAGTCAGCTAGTCTATCAGTCAGTCACTCAGTTAGTCAGCTAAGTTTCTCTCTCTCTGTGTCTGCATTTAAATAAATCCTTCAGCAGGCTCGTCACAAACTGTTTGCCATGAAGTGCGTAAGTGGATTTGACAACTGTCAACTGGTTGCTGTCCAATGTTGAGGTTGTTGTCTTGCATGCTAATCACGTTCGGGGAGTGGAGACTTTTTCCCATCCAAGCACTTTACGCATTATGTATGTGTGTATGCAGAGATATACATACGCATGTGCTCATTAAAATCCAATACAATCTTAATTTGCGTTTGATATGAGTGAACAGGATATTCTGTTGATTTATAGTCAACAAACAGTTACAACCACATAGCCGACATCAGATCTGTTTTCATTTAGCATAAGACTTTCGTGTCTTACGCCTTTATGGGATTTTATTACTTGTCTCCTGCATAAATAGTAGCAGAGCTCATACAAAGAGATTAGAGGAGAACAGGTGAATACGAGACGATAGTTGAAAATTTATGAAACTTTTTAATTAAGCCGCTCGACTAGAAGGCGACTAATGAATTGAGCTAAAGCGCATTGGTCATAAATTTTAATTATGCCCAGCGAGCGAGCGAGCGATTAACAGAATCAAGCGTAGAGTCAGACCCTCGGATGGATATGCCTTCGTCTTCGTCTTCGACTCCGATTGCGTTCCTCTAACTGTGTCACAAATTAAATATTCAAAAATTAACCGAAACACAGGCGAGTCCAAGCGAGTCGAACCCAACGCTTGCTGGTATTTTTATTATTATTATTTTTCGTTGTATTTTCTTTCTTTTTTTTTGGTTAAAGTAGAAACAAAGAACGAAACGTAAAAACATAAATTAAATAACCCAAGAAATTTACTTGGCACCCTCAGCGATGGTATCGATAATGTCTCGCTGATGCATTCGATCGCTGCCAGGACATGCCATTGACCTCGCTCTGTCTCTCTCTCTCTTTCTCTCTCTGTCTCCTAGACAAAGCCACCACCAACAACACCGCAAAGTGCACAGCAAGCTGACAACCTGGCATCCTTCTCATGTGTGTGTGTGTGTGTGTGTGTGTGTGTGTTCAACTTATGCTTTATGCTGGGTTTACACACAAACAGCAACGCTTCATTGGTCAGGCCGCGATTTGTATTGGTTGCAAGGGGATACGTTGAGAGCGGGCGAGGGATGGAATCGCTTTGCACTCTGAGCAGAGGAAAGGGATGAGGTTGGGGATGGTCGTTGTTGTTGCTGTTGTTGTTGCTGGCACATGGATGGAGCACACTGTGTATGGGATTGCATTCGTATGGATGGTTTCTATGCACAAACGCAGAAGGTGTCGAATAACAAGCTAAGCCCATGACGCCTAACAAACATTCTGCACATACATGCAAACATACATACATAAATACACCGCAAGAAATACTCGGTAGCTTGACTCGAACTCAGTTGTGATTTGAAAATTGAATGTGTAGTGAAATCTTGAAATAAAATCATTATTAATATAAAATATTGATGTTTGACAATTTTTCGAAACGTTTCTATAAATTAATAAAAAGCTTGATAAAGACAACATCGCCATAAATTAAAAATATGAGGTGCTATATAGAATATATAGTATAATGGAATGTTATAACCATAATTTAACCTTAAACAGTGGGCATAAAATATAATATTGGGTTGAAGGCTTCATTAGGAGTTAGCACTCCACATAATCAGTATTGTTTTTTTAGATTTCATATTATCTCTAAATTTATAATAAAAAAATGTGTTCAAGATTTTTAAATATATATTATTATGTAAAACTAAAAATAGATAATAAAAAATGTTCATAATTTTTTTATAATAATATTAATCTTACATACAAATATATACTATAATACAACATTTTCATCACATTTTTGATTTGTTTAACCTAGAGATAATATTAAATCTAATTATTATTATTATTTATAAATAATTGGATTTCTTTTTAGAGTTTCTCAATGTTTTTGTATTTTCTGATCAAATAATTTACTTTTAAAATGATGATTACCACCAAGATTTATTTTTAAATACGACCTTCTTGTTGTCGCTGAGTGTACTTGGCTTTGTCTGCAATTAGAACTGCACTTGTGCATTTTCCGTTTCAGTAAGAAACCCTCGCAGTTATCTCGGCCCTGAGAACTATCTGTACTAAGTGTAAGATTTAATGTCTGGCGTTAATGGTGCCTTAAGTCACTCACATACTCACACTCACGCATATTGTTGACAAAGAACTGAAGATAATCCATATGTCTATTTCAATTACAAGAAATATTTTCTGATAATTTCCTACTGATATGGCCCATTACAGACAGACAGACAGACAGATAATCATGCATACTTACGACCCTCGTCTTGTGTTCATAATAAAACGTAAATCAAACAATTTGTCCTAAATAAGTCACGTCTGCATATTTGAGTTTAAGCGCAGATTGTTGTTGTGATTTTGCTTTCGGTTTCTGTGGCGGCAAACTGACCATTGTTCTGTCTTATGGCCATTTGGCATCTTTTATTTATGAACTTGGCCAAGTTTGCACTGAGCTCGAATCCTTTTTTGGTCATGTGGCGCGTTCTTCTCTCGTTTCTTCGCTTCTGCATCCCTACGCCCAAAAACAAAAATAAAAAATAAAAGAAAAATACAATCGCTTTTTTTTGTGACTGTTCGTTCTCTGTCTTTCCGTTATCGGGCGTGTTGTATCTGGCGTGTAGCTTTTAACCAATTGCCCGGCACTTTGCCGCCTGACTTTTTAACAGGCCATAAATCTACACACTGGACCACAGTCAGCAGTCAGCAGCCAACAGCCAGGCTAGCCATGCGACCAACCAATTTCTGGCTTGATTTAGTAGCCTTTGCGAGCTGCAACTGCCACAACTGACAGTTAGAGCACTTAAGCATTTTGATGTCTTAAGCTGAGACAAGACGAGACTCGAACAAATCAAATCAAATGACTCCGACTCCACCTGTTGCCCTCTACCTCAGCTCTGGAATTTATTTCCGGATCGGCAATGGAGTGAAAGAAACTTGGCATTATCTTCGTGAGAGGTTTCAACGCTGATTATTTCTTTATTTAATTTGCTTTAAAAACACTTCTGAAGTGAAGGTAACAAAAGTATCTGTGCGATACAGTTAGAAGACCCACATTAATATTTTAGCTATCACAGAAATATTATTGTTGTTGTCGAAAAGTGTATTTTTTTTTTTTTTTTATTATAAATAGTATATCCCATTATGTTTGAAATTAATTCTATATTTTACTGAAACTTTAGAGGAAAACTCTATATGTATATATATACGCTATGGTATATTTTCAATGGTGCTCTATTAATATACTAAAAATGTAGTCTTTAGTATTTTGCTTTTGCGGTATATGAATTTAGTATATTTTAAGGATAATACCGCAGTGCTTTGCTTTTATTCAAAATGAGTAGCGGGTATCTCACAGTCGAGCACACTCGACTTTCTCACTTATTTATTTTGATTTTATTTATTTCAATATTTTTTCCCCTATTTTAAATTAAATTTTATTCTTAATTTAGCTTTTTCTTTCAGTAAACTCTTTCCATTTATACAAAAGAAAACATTTTTATTCCCATTTGCATTAATGAGGAAAATTCTGAAAGATTCTTGAGTTACTTATTAAAGATAATTGGCGATCATAAGAGCAAAACCCATTTGCAAAGACATGTATTTACAAACAAATACAATTGGTTTTGTGCAAACGCAGTTTTACTTCGTTGCGCCTGCTGCAAAAATTGTGCGGGAAAAATTCATAAATTTTTCACACCTTATGATTATTGTGAGCACTTAAGAATGGAGACGACGAAGCGTGGGGCATCTGAGCTATGCATGTTTGGGGCAACATTGTGGCATCGACCATTTAATAAATACTTAATTTTTATCACGCTCAATACTCATATGTACTCATACTCATATCCGTGCACTCACACTCACACTCACTTTGGGTCTTTGGCACTTGAACCTGTTCCCAACTTCGAGCTGCGTGCAGCGGAAAATATTTCATGAATAAAATTCCTTGCTCATTCGTCGCGAATTTTTTTTTTTTTGATAAGCTTCGAGTCGATGACGATGCCGGTTCCTCCACAGCACATACTACATATATTAAACTATACAATATACATAACATATGACCACAGAGAGAGAGACCCAAGTCAAGTTCAGTGCTGTTTTGTATCATTGGATCGTCCATTGCAGCGCCGGCTTTATCAACGTTGCTTTTGGGCATTTATCACCAGCACTTTACCCCCTTGACTTTACTTTACTTTACTCATACTCAACATTCAAAAAAACTTCAGCTTTCAGCTTGTGCGTGTTTAATGTAGTTTACGGGCTCTGCTGTGGGTCCCAATGGTGCCTAAATTCAATTTGAGTTACGAGTTTGTGCCCCACACTCCGGCATTTCGCTTGCAAAGTTATCAGAAAAGTCAATCTTTCTATAGTTTTCAGAATTTTATGCACTATAAAATGTACCAATTTTTTTTTTTTGCCAAAATAAAAATGCGAAAATATTTGCCGAACTGTTTGAAATATCATTAAACGAAACCACAATTTGATAACGCCAATCCAAACCATTAAAAATAACTCTTATGGGATTGCAAAATGTACGGGTGAAATTTGTTACCGATTAGTTTAAGCAGTGTTGGAACTTCGAAGGTAATTTAAAGGCATTTTAAGAGCTCCGGTTTCTAAGAATGGTATTCAATTATATGGAAACAATGTAAGTACTTCAGGGATTGTTCAGAAATTTATTTTACTAAGATTTTGCACTTCCAAGGAAGATGGATTTTTATACAATTAAAGTGTTTTATTATATGAAAGTGAAGTTTAGTTTTATTTATGTATTGGTATTTATCTGTAATTGTTTATTGTAAGACATAAATTGCAATCATAATTTTTTATTACCATATTTCTATATTTAGTTTCATGCTGTAAATGATTCTAGAATTCGAATTGAAGTTTTTATTTTATTTTTTACATTTTCCTATATTTAATTTCTGTCTGTAAATGTTTTTAAAACTCAAATGAAAAAACATTCGCTAAGCTCATGACATACAAAACACATTTGTGTATTGTAAACTTGTGTGTTCTTGGCTATAAACCGATCCTACATAATTCTAGGCCAAACGATTATGGGTTCAGAGTATGAGTATAAAATGAAACACGAATCATAGCAAAACATTTTAAGGTCGCTTTAGCTGAACTTTGGAAACTGAAACAAGTCTGTTGCCTTGATCTGCATTGACTTTGTAGTCTAGTGTAGTTTTGCAGCTGGCCAAGAACGTCGCAACGCATCAAGGTAAGTGCGTCGGAAAGCAACAAGTACTTAATTAAAAACTATGACCAGGATGCGGAGGCCACATCTAAATACAAACTCGAACACGAACTCAAACTCAAACATATCTGTATGCATTTGCAGCTTCAGAATGAAGATGCGTCTGTGGACGCAGTCAAAAATGCGGCAGCTGTCGACATGGAACATGCACTTGTCACTGATCTGCACTCCACCTGAAGTTGTTCTCGAGATCGAGAGCAAAGTTTGCATTTAAGTTCCAGTTCCAGTTTCATTTCCAATTCGCAGTTGCAGCAGTCATAGCCCTCATTCTCATTCTCATTCTCATTCTCGATTCATTATCTGCGTGTCTCTCTCCTCAGTCAGTCAGTCAGTCCGTCTGCTGGCAGAAAGCCATTGAAACCCTTTATTTGTTCGCTGCTTTTAAGCAAATTACAGCTTTTGCCGTTTTGATGTCGAGCTGGTTAATTTGGCCGGACTCAGTTGGCATTACTATTGCCTTTTGTTGCAGGTAGCCAGCCAGCCAGTCAGCCACTTTGTGTTTGAGGCGGCCCTCAACGGACGTCGGTGTCGCCTCGCCTCGCCTCTCGCCTTGGCTTGCATTGGCGCGGTGGCATGCAACGTGGGCAAATGCCGACGGCTATGCGAATGTGAAACCAGAATATTAATGTTATTTTGCATACAGACAAAGAGAGCAAACCAAAGTCTACAACATTATTAATTGTAGCTAAAACTGTGTCTTTAAAATGTATCCGTATCTTACAAATATATCTATCTGTATCTTTGCAATGGTGTATAAGAAAATATATCGCTTAATTTATATTTTGTTTTATATTTTATTATATGTTTGTTGGCAATTAGTTTAAGGTCATATATTTTAATTAAATTTATTATTATTAAATTTAAATAGCTTAACTCTTTTTTTATACTGAAAGCAGGACTTTGAATGTATCTGCTGCTGTTCTTTTCTTTACAATTTTATCTGCAATGTATCTAATATTATTATTTATGAAATATTCTAGCTGATTAATATCACATTTCATATTTGTTATTTGTTAGTCATGCCTACTAAGAGGAAAAAGAATCATCGAATTAAAAATGAGACGAAGTTGACCTAACTGAGTTATTTTTATATACATATGTATATAGTAATATAAATATTATTTTTTTCTTTTCTCTCTTTTCTTATAGAATTCAGCTTACGATTTAGTATGCAAATATTATTTTAGTATGTAAATAATCTTTCGAAATTAATAAAAATATTGTATTATATTAGTTGACAATTAGTTAAACGCCTTACTTTTTTTTTAGTTTATTTTTTTTTTTATCTGCAACAACTGCAATTTTATCTTGCTAACTGTATCTGCATTACATCCAATATATATTTTTAATATCTTGCTTAATTATTATTAACATTTATATTTTATTAAATGTTTTTTGGCAATTAGTTAAATGTCATACTTTTCTAATTACAAATCAAATTTGAATCTACAGCTGTTTTATCTTCATAATTGTATCGGCATTGTAATACAATTATATATTACTTAGTTAATATTGTATTTCATATTTTATTATAGTTGGCAATTAGTTAAATGTCAGACTTTTTAGATTGAAAATCAAATTCAAATCGCTTCACGTATGTTTTTAATTAAACACACTTTTCAAATATAAATAAATATTAACTGAATATGTATATATGCGAATGGAACTGCAACAACAGCGTCAGCGTCAACTTCAGATTCAGCTACAGCCTCAGCTTCGAGTCGACAAAGTCCAACAGGTTGCCTGGCCCCAACCCCCAAGCTGGCCACCGCAGCAGTCACAGTCTCAGCCGTCTCAGTCACAGCCAAGTCAATTGGCCTGCCAAGCCGGCCTCGCTCTTGTCTGCCCCTCTATCCGTAGATACCTACTACATACATATCGTATAGTATAGTGTAGTATGCCATATACTCTGACTCCGCCGACGTACAGTTAAACGCTTCACCTGTTCGCGCAAGGCGTGTGCTTGTCTTGCCATAACTCTACCACTGCCAGTCATGGAGCTTGTACCCAATCGTTCTCCCCGTCCCTCTCTTTGTCTCTCTTTTCCTGGCCAGGTCCGAGGCGAACTCGAACCGAGTCGAGTTGAGTCGGGCTTGTCTTGGCTTGGTTTGCTTAACGCAGCTTGCCAGCTTGACTTTTGCCAGCGAGAGGCGTTAGTTATTAAAGCAACAGCAACAACAACAACGGCAGCAGCTTGGAGACTCGAGGTCTCAAGTCTGAGACAGAGACTGAGACGGAGACTGCGACTGAGGCTGAGGCTGGAACTGGGGTCCGCATAAGCAAACGCGCGTGCTTCCTTGCCTGGCTGGCTGCCGGTTGAAAACTTGTTTCGATTATGAAAATTCCAAGCATTAATAACTCTGTTGCTCCATTGCGCTGCGCTGCTCTGCTCAGGACGGCAGCAACAGCAGCACCAGCAACGGCAGCAGGCGGCAAACTTGCTACAAAATTTTATGCTATAAATAAAGCAGCAGCAACAAACAAACGAAAAAGAAAAAAAACGAGAAATTCAAAAATCGTATCGCAAAAGCCAAATGCATAAAATGGCCAACAGTAGCAGTCAGCAGTTGGCTAAAATAAAACTTAATCTTCACTCGTTTTTGTTTTTTTTTTTCGTCTCTCCATCTTCTTTTACATTTTATTTCATTTGCACTTGCGCGTACTTTAGTTTGTCGTTTGTCAGCTGCAGGTTACAAAAACTTGCTAATAATTGCAACAACACACAGCATGCAACACTGTGCAACACAATCTATGAAAACATTGTATGTCCGAGCGCCATTAACAATCAAATATGCATATTGCCCCACAAGCAATTGCATTGAAATCTCGTATTTATGATAATGTGATATCGTCGATATAGTCTTTTCCTAGTTCGCACCTCCTTTGCTGCAATTAAAAATGTTAATTGAGTTAGTATTTTCTCTGTTATTATTAATTACATTTATCATAAGTTTAGCAAACAATTTATCAGCATTAATTGCCGATAAATACTTTTCAGAATTAATAATTTGTTGTGCAGTGTTTGTGACAACCTGTTGCTGCCTCTCGTTGTTGCTGTTGCTGTTGCTCAAGTCATTCTTCCTCTTGGCCGACGTCAAGTTGTAAGCTAAGGTTCATTGCAATTTCTATGCAAATTTATCTAATTTTTTACGTGTTAAATTTATATTTACACACACACACACACACACACACGTACATATACTTTAAACTATAACTATTCATAGTTGTAGCTGCAGTAGCTGCTGGGTGTATTCATGAATATTCATCAACTAATTGCTAATTGTCCTCTCAGAACTTATCGATTAACGAGCACAGCTGGCGTTTTCATAGCTGCCAGCTTTCGTCCGTCGTCGTTCCTGTATCGTGTCGTGTCGAATTCGTTCGGCATCGTTTAAGCTAATTATTCGATTAGTTCAACTTAACGAAACTGAACCAAACATAAGTTAACTAAAACGTAAAGTTTTTAATTAAGAGCATGGCCCAGCTTATTAGCTACACTCTCGTCTCCCAGGTGCCAGCTGGCATCGTAAACCCCGAGCTATAAATGCTGAAGTGCATTCATGTATATAGTGCAAGTATTATGCAATAATGTCAGGTAACTTAGAAGATATGGAGTATACAGTGGATACAGCTTATTTCAACTACCACAAACCGACAACTTAATGATTCAAAGTGGCTAAACTAGGAAGGAATTAAATTGATTTAAACGCAGGATTTTATTTTAATGTTTTAACATACAACATATAATATTACTTTATTTATAATCTCTTTTAGTTTGTCGGTTGTTTTGGCAGTTTGAGAATTTTAGAAAATACTTTGGAATCGCCTATAGTACAATTGATGATTTTCAATAAAATAAAATATACAAATGTAATGATAATATTATGGTAAATTCATAAAATTATATTACATTTTAAAATTTCCTGTGATATATTGTAAATTTTAAGAATTTGATAAATTGATAGATTTAGAATACATTCTTGAAATTTTCAAATTGCTTTAATACTTTAGAAAATGGGTTAAAAACTAGCATATTTCCTAAGCTTATCAAGTTGTAGATTCCCTCTTTATATAGAACTTAATTTCGCAATTAGTCGGAGAGCAAAAACTAGTCAAATCAGTTAATTAAAATTCGTAGAGTAATATCTGAAGACCCTTAGCAGATCTGATTCGGTGATTGTATAAAATATTTTATAATAACTAGAATTGATGATAAGCTGGACAAAAAATAATAAAAGATAATCGGAAGCAATTCATTTTGGCTTTTTAATTGAATTTCCCAAATATTTAATGACTTGATTATCGCAATGCTTAACTAATTAATTACTCATTCGCAGATCGGTGCAATTATCGTGCAATCAATCTAGCAGACAGTCTACAAGAATAGAGCAAACATCAGTACAGTTAACTCAAAGGTAAACAGAAAGAGAAGCAGATTGAAAAAAAATCAAGCAGGCATGCATTCTTTATTACAGTGGCTGTGCAACAATGCTAATTTGGTGTACCGCCAGCCATTCAGCCGGTGTTGGAGAGATGGTCAGCGAGGCGATGCAACGCCAAGTGGCATTGCTAAAGAGCAGGCGTGCCCGCGAGCAGAGAGCATGTGGATGACTGCCGCAGATAGGAAGCTCACTCTCCAGCAGTAACAACAGCACAGTAGCCGACGCATGCAAGGGGAACACGAAAGGCGACGAGGAGACAACCGAGGGGGACGAAGAACAAGAATGCCTGTCTTCAAATTGGACGTTCAATTATCTGTGGCTAAGAGGAGAGTTAGTTGCGCTAGGCTTTCGGCCTCTCGGGTTGGTGTTGGGAGTCAATTGTCTGCGATGGCGCAGCACTTTTCTGCCTTTTCATTTGCAAGGTGGCACGAGTCATGCGGCTGCTCCATGTGCTCCATGCCCCATTGATAAATGGACGCTAATATGCAGGCTCTTTGACCCATTTCGCATCGAGTGCAATCAGTGCAGTCAAGCCCCATAAACAGGAAGTAGCTTCATTGGCCCCGATTATGAACCATGAGCCAGCAAATCTATGTATTGATATACATACATTTGTCCACTACATGCTGATGTAACATAAATACACACGATTTGGGGATTACAGACACAAATACAGAGGCATGTGTGTATTTCACACCTGCGATCTTGTCAGCGTATTCGTTCGTATTTGTGTGCCTTAATTTGTTGATCAATTAAGATACGACCTTCTATTAGAGTTTATCTGATCTTCAGATATTTCTGCACTTAATTAACATTCCAGTCTTACAGCCCAATCGATTCGAAACTCGAATGCTATCGACTAATCTCAAGATTATGTATGTAAAGTATTTGTATTTGAATATTCACTAGCTTGTAGCACAGTTAATCTTCACATTTCAATTCGTGCTGAAGTTAATAGAACTAGCATTTAATTTAAAGTGTTGTTGATTTGCTATTGAATTTGAAATTTATTGAAATGTTCAACAAAAGATGTTCCTAGCTTGTCTAAATAAGGGAAGTTGGTAAAGTCATTTAAAGTTTGTTTTATGAAGAACCTAATAGGGACACAACATTTGAAAGGTATAATTTTCTAGTTATAGTTATTATTTTGATTTTATAATAAGTTTAAAAATATCTCCCATTTTCATTATGATATTAAGATAACCGTGCAAGTTTCTCCAATAAACGAAATGGGCGTTCCCCATAAAAATCTTTAAGCATCGAACAATTTTCGAAAAAAAGATTCTAATCTCTCATATATATTTATGGGGAATTAGGTATGCTTTCCACAGTGGGGGAGATACGTTGTGCGGCATTTTAACACCAGTTAAAGCAATTTTATGGATACAGGGTATTAATACAACACAAAAAAAGGAAAAGAAGAGAAGCAACACAAAAAATGAGTTAGCTGAAAAGATCATTAATGCACAGTTAAGAGCCTCCGGCTTCAGGTCTCTCAGGTTTCGCATGACTGTCGTCGATATGTTAGTGTATGTGCGTGTGTGTGTGTGTGTGTGTTGGTGTGTGTGTCTGAGTGTATCTATGAGTACGTGTGTAATTTGTGCTAAGTAAGTTTGTTATAGGTTGCATATCTTTTACGAGTCTGCAGAGTCTCTCTCTCTCTCTCTGTCTCCCTGGCGTCGTCCCAAACAAGACGATTACTGGTAGCATGCTCAATGGATGGATGGTAAGATGGTTGGTAGACGGGTTCGTTGGCTAGTTAAGTTCAATTTGAACCTGTTCTTTTGGTTACAGTTGTCGCTGGGATGGATGGTCGCCGCGGTCGTGCTCGGTATTATTAACGATCATTATGAAGTTTTAACTTAAGTGGTCAATTAACATTTGCATGACTGAAATCGGAATTGGAAATTAGTGTTTCACTAATTTATGCATTCACAAAAAGAAACTCCTAGCTCCAGCTACATCTTAACTCAACAACTGGCTCTACCTTCGCTCAGAAATTCGATTGGAACCAATCGAGGCAGTCGAGTTCATTAAACTAACCGACCGACTGCATTTTTAATTGAAATTATCAAAACCCAACTAAGAGGCTCTATGGTTTTTCAAGATCTTTTCACCTGATTGTCAACGAAATCAGTTCACCATGACTCCACGAAAAAAAAGGGTTCTAAATCCAGTTGTTAACTAATCGAGCTTGATTGCATTGTTAGCCCAAAAACTTTTCCCTTTCCCCATTCTTAAACTGTTTCTCCTACTTTTCTCGATTGATTTGTAATTACCTATAAATAATGCAGCTGCAATTTATGATTCTTATAAAATCTTAGGATTACTTTGTGGTCAAATAAATTTCACAATTTATGGGGGGCAAAGTTTTGTTTAAATAGATAGATTCCCCATTATCTAATTAGATTGTTGAAAATGCGGCCCATAAAATACTTGACAAAGTTTATTATAATGTGGTGAAATAATCAGATTCGTCAGTCTCTTGATTAGTTAAAAATGGAACCTCTCGAAGCCTCTTCACTATACTAAAGGGTATATTAATCATAGGCTAACTTTATTTGACTGGCGCCAAAGAGTTTGTGCTGCCAAAAAAAATGAAAAAAAAAAATATGCTAGTATGTGGGTCCGAGTCGAATAGTGTTTTATCAATAGACGTAGATAATGTTGCGATTAGATACTTACCAAGGCGGTACTATCTTACAGTCAGGCAGGCAGGCAGTCAGTCCACTTGGCTCTCGGTGGGTGATTAGATACTTGCCTGCCGTCGATGACCAGCACATTTTGCATTTATTGTGGCTTCCATTTTGAGGGTATGAGCGTATTTGAGAGGCCTTCAAATGAGATAACGAGTCAACCACATTGGAAATCTGTGCGTTGCGATGCGTTGCGTCGTGTAAATGGCCACGTTTAGGAAATTGAAATCGAAATCACCTGTCAACCTATTTGATGTCATCTCAAACAAAATTCTCAAGAGTATCATCGATTGAAAATTCTTACAATTATTACACACATTTCAAAAGTCTTCCGTCAATAATTTTCATTTGATTTCTAAGAGTCACAATCACTTTGCAAATTAATAGGAAGCAATCGGAATCATTTTTATTTTAATTTTTTTCTATTTATTTTTTTTGCTTGGTTGCTTGGTCAAGTGACAGTTGGGCTGAGATAGAGTCATATGATGATATGAAATTAATTTTGGTTATTTAATTTGTTGTTAGGTATTTGGGATTGTATCATATTGGATGGGATATTGATGTCGTTGCCAGGCCAGACCAGAGCAGCGCAGCGCAGCGCTGAGCAGACCAACTAGGCCAGCTGGCATTATCTTTGACGTGTGGATATCAAGTGTTCTGGTCGCATTTTTGATTAACAGCACTTAATCGATACAATCGCATTCCCCCTGCCTCGATCCGATGGCCATTCAATAATAAATAGCCTATACATATAAACCATATATACACATACATATGTTATGTGTGTGCGAGTATATAGCGGCGGCTGAAGTGTTTTCTATTGCCAGTGTTAAGTTCTTGATTGCAATCGGGGGTAACTCATACAGTCGGTCAGATTGTGAAATAACTACGTTTGATAATGACAGCCATGAGGCACACATTTTATACTTATTACTACTGCTGCTACTTTTATAGAGTTTATTATATAACCGCGATATTTACAATTGAGATGCGATCATCAGCAATTTACTTTCATATTACAACGCGATACTTTTATAGTTTGTATTTCTGAGAGAACATTGTATAGATCATCGACGATCACCTGTCATCAACTCGTTGCGAATCCCAATTACCTACGGATCAATTTCTTAATGGAGTACAAAGTTTAAGGGCGATTGGAATTGATTACGACATTGGTTGATTGGAATTGGTCTGCCTTTGGCTTTGTCTGGTTCTAAAAGAGATATAATATTTTGTTCGAGCTTCGCTCCATCAACAGGTGTTGGATTCGTCTCGGTTACGTCGTCGCGACGGGGCAACCGAAACTAACACGTATCGCAATGCTGAATTTAAAGTATTTCCCAGTTACTCGACACCTTGATTAGATTCAGAGCCAAACACAAAAATAAAAAGCGAATAAAGAAAATGGGAAAACTGTAAAATTTAAAGAGCTGTAAACCGTTTACAACTTTTGACTCTCCAATTGTCTATCTATCTGACTGACTGTCTGTATATAAGAAGATATTCTGCCTATTCTCCAAAATAAATACAGCTTCTTCTTTGTGCGCTACTCTTGACAATTGGCTTAGTTGTCTTGAGATTGTGGTTGTAGTTGTAGTTGATGTTTCTCTTGTTTGCTGAGTGCCACTTGTTGCTTTTATAGACACTTTTACCTTGGTGTGAAATGTTTGACGAGCGTCGACGCCCTCAATGCGAGTTCTCATATGTTCTTATCTCGGGATGAGCTGGCCAACTTACAGTTAGCTATTTGTTAACCTATCTATCATACATACACACACACACACACTTGTGTGCGTATCTATGGAATGTAAAACTCATTATTCAGTTTAGACTCGAAGCTATTTGCATTTTCCTAGAACAAACGACTTATTCTAATTCTTAATTCATTTCCCTCTTAAACTTGCGAGAATTTAATTGTTGTCTCAGAATTGTGGAATTCTTGGGACATCGGGAAGGTCGTCTATGGATTTCTTTTTTATTTTGTCTCTTCGAAAACAACACGCAAAAGTTAAATATCGTTAACGATGAAACGAAACCTCAACCTGCTCTTTATGCGAAACTAAGGTCGTAAATTGGTTTAGCAAGGCAATCATAAAACTGGCATTTTGTCACTAAATACGGCTAAGAAATGGACCGACGGCAAAACAATAAAATGGAAATGTTTAGCCCAAAAATAAAATGAACAAGAGAATAACAAGCAAAAAACTGAAGAGCAGAAAAAATGAAGTGGGACCATAAAATATATATTTTTATGAGTTCTTCTACAGCTAACTTGACTTGCCATCTCTTTTCTTTTCCCTTCCATAGTGTTTACCTGCACACTCACACACACACACACATGTATACTGTCTTATAAAGTATAGATAGAGAAACAAACACGCACACGGGGACATCGATGATCTCTCTGTCTATCTCTCAACTGATGTCATCCTAGAGCAAAAAAAAAAACGCGTCATTTCTGATGCTGCAAAAAATATTTATAAAAATGTTGAGACCAATTTTCTGGGGAAGATTTCGACAGTGTTCGCAGTGGACCAACTGTCTTTCGGGGTCTTCCTCTTTTTACTTTTTTTTTTTTTTTCTGCTGCAGCTTTTCCTGTAGACACAATTGAAAAACTCGTTTCCATTATTCTCATTTGTATGCGTTTCGTTGTCGTTGTTGGTTTTTTGGATTTTTGTATTTATGATGGATAAGGACACGGACGACATCTTTACCTGACAGTATTAGAATTATTTAAATCAAGAATCTAATGCTGCCCGGTAAGATGTGAACAGATGTCCTTGCAAATTTCTGATTGCAAGTCGAATTTTTGTAGTTTTCACTTTTGTTTCCATTTCACGTCATTCGATTTCCTCTTATTTATCATGCATATATGTATGAACATTTAAACAAATATGCATACACATACCCACACACTATTTGTATTTATGGTAGCATTATTATCGTTCCAAGAGCTGTGCTTTAAACCTTGGAATCGAAACTTTGAACTGTCGATAAGCAGCACAACGTTCTCTAGTTTCGATTCGTAGTTAATCTCCTCATAAAAATAACTAGCGATATTATAAAATTGATCAGTTTGTAATGCGATTCGTTTGCTGCTTGAAGATGACATACATTTTGAAAGAATTTCTACAGGCGTGTTTCTCCTCCTCTCTTCCGTTCTCTTCTCGGCAAGTTTAACTTTGCAGCGGGGCGCGTGATGCCGGGAGCGGGAGAGAAAAAGGCTGGCGAAAAGCAACGCCTACCAACCAACCAGTGTGTGTAACAATTTCGATATGGTGCACACAACCTTATATACAATACAAATGTAAATGGCATACAAACGTACTATAAACGATTATTGTTGATGTATTTATAATTAAATCGACGCTGGCGCCAGTCGCTTCGCGCACAACAGTAACCCGATTTGTGCACACATCCACACACACATATGTATATATATATATATATATATAGAAGTATGTATGTGTGGTGTGTGTGCATGCAAAGTGTTCGATATTCGTGTAAATGGATAAACGTTAATTGAAACTTTTTGCCTTGACACTTGATTCAAATACATGCACATATATTGTAGCTTTGTATTGTATTAATGTTGGCTGCTTATTTTTTTTTGGACACCGGAAATACGAGTACACGACAGCGACAATGCACACGCGTCGACGGCCATACAACGAATGAGCGAGAGAGCCACTGGACAGCAGTCAGCAGACACCGGTAACCGTCGCGATCGAGCACCAAATATGAATTGAGAAACGCGACAGAATGTTGAGAAACTGGCGGGCGGAAACTCGAAATTTTTTTTGAAACTCTTTAACAGCACGTCAGCGGTTGCTACAACATCTCAATGTTAACTCGAAATGGCACTGTTAAACGAACAACCGGTTGCATGGCAACATCGAACTTGTGGCGAACGAACCACGTCGAGCCGAACTGACAGCAGAGCAGCGCGCGACACGCGTTTTATAGTTATATTAGTTTTCATTTAATTTCGATTTTTTAATATGGGAAATAGAAATAATTAAATTAGTAGATAAGTGCATTAGTATTGATTTTTATGTTAAATAATATAAAATAGTTAAACTACAGACGTTTACAGAATTATGTTAATAGTGTGAGCATTTTTAGTTTTGGCGGGACATTTGAAAGGGTTTGAAAAATGTACAAAATACATATGACGAGTTGAGTGATGTTAATTTATTTATGTACGTAAATATTACCTGATTACTCACCCCATCGCATGTCCCACATCGTTTCACAGCTTGACTGTTCTTTAATTATAAAACCATGACGCGATTTATTTATTTTTTTCGTTTTAAATTTGCGATCGTCATGTCAACGTCTGATGGAACCCTTCAAATATTTAGTTTTCGTTGGAGATGTGTGCAGATGATGTGGGGAAGCACTCGATTGGGCGGAATTTGCTTAATATTCGTGTTAATTATAATTTGATAAATGTGCTTAATTGCATTTTATATTTGGACGCCTCTTAATGCCTGACTGGCAAGCGCTAAAGCTGCGGCCCAAAAGTTGAGTGAGCACGTGTAAAGTGTCAAAGTCCGGGGCTCAACACAAATCCACAAAATCCGTGGAACCATTTTTCATACATTATTCGCGTCAATTTTTATAAAATGTGTGAAACACGCTTCTCCGACGTCGACTCTCGGACTCCGGGCGCTGTGTCAAGGTGTTAAAATCCTGAACACATACGCAAAAACTCGCACACTCAAACACACTGATATACACACATTTACAACAGTAGCAGCCGCAAAACCGCAAAAAGCGAATCCATTAAAAGTTGAAAATTTGTGTGCATTTGGTTTATTTAATCGTTAGCTCTATTCATTGTTTGAAGTTTTCGGTTATTTATTTATTAGTTTTCGTTTAAAGCACTTTGCATTTACAATTGAACGATTTGTGAGTTTCTATTTTATTTTTTTTTTTTTGAGAACACACTTGACGGAAGTCATAGTTTTAGTTGAAGATTACTTGTGCTGTTAAATGTTTTTCTTCTTATTGTATTTCAATATTTTAATTTTTTTGTTTGCAGCGGGAATATCCCGCTGTAGTTTCCTGGGTCGGAGCTCCTCTAAGTCTGTTGAACCGCTGCTCTGCACGTGTGTTCGGCCAACAGCAGCAGGCGACAAACAGAATTTGATTGAGATTTTTTAATTTTTTGGTCTGTGTAGTAGTTGACGTTCTTGCCACACTCGAAGCGTGTTTGATTCTGTAGCCGAGCGACGAGCGAACAGATACGTCCAACAGCGCACGCGGCACACGATCAACTGTAACGGTAAAAAGCGTAACAAGTTTGATATAAAGTATAAAAATAAAGTTTAAATAAATGCCATACAACATACAACAGCAGGCGACATGTCTCTGTTAGGTTAACACTAACATGTTGCGTTGCAAATGGTGGGGGGAGAACACTGTTATCACTATGTTGTTCACGAGTAACGCTCTCTTTTTCTGTGTGGCTCTTCTTCGTCTGCTGTTGAAATCGAGAGCGAGAGAGAGATGCTCTACTCTTTCCCTCTCCCTCTCTCTCGCGCTTGTCATTGCCAGCTGTGCGTTTTATTTGTTGTCGCATTTCTATTAGCTTGACATTTGCGTTGTGTTGTTGTGGATGCTCGCGACTATTGCCATCCCGTTTCGACCTACATGCAGCGGCTGGGCAGTGCATTTGCTGTAGTCGTCTTGCTCGCAGCACACATGTTGCGACCGCATGGTAAATGTTTTACGTTCGATCGTTTGTAGTTCAAATCTTGTAGCTTGGCTTACGTCGTAAATGCTTACGTTAACATATGCACATGTTCGTAGGAAAACCCACGATGTACATATGTATGTCGCAATATCATAACAGAACATAATTACACGATTAAATTGGTCTACAATATATTGTTAAAGATCGCAACTATTGGGTTTATTAAGCGTAAGTTCGCATTCATGTTGCCGCAAGTTTACTTTTTGTTTTTCTTTTTCGCTCTTTTTCAGTTGCGTCGCAACGCGCTTCTCGCCCGTTCATGTCCATTTTTTGACATGTTCACTCAATTAATAAGAGCAGCGAGATTTCTGCGTCTGGGCTTTGCACCCTACACTTCGGTCTTAAAGACTTTTTCAACTGTTTTCTTAACGATTAATCAAACTCAATCATACGCATATATTTTTGCCCCTTTTTAATGTTTTTTATTTCTTATATGTAGCATATCGTGTGGTTTCCATATGAAAGATAGGGCTTTGGTTTGTCGCTATAAACCGCAGTTCTAAAATTCTTGGGTTCGTGAAATTTTTGTGATATTTGTTGCTCTTGCTGTTCCTGCTGCCTTCATTTTATGCCCAGATCATTGTCGAGTCCGGTTCCCAATTTTTCTTGTAGCCTACATATGTACTTACATACATATGCATACATATTTAAATCATATACAAAGTCTCTTGTAGTTTCTTTTTCAGATAATTTTTTTTTTTTGGAAATTTCAATTTTTTGCTTCGCTTTTTGGGTTGAAGGACCCGCGGCCCTTTCTCAACGTATGTATGTATGTATGCATGTCCATACATATTTATGTATGTTCATAAGTCTGTATGTAGGTCTGCTGCTGTCTCTTTCTGGACCTGCCTGGGAGATTGTGCGCATGCATTCACCCTGCGGCGGCTAATTAAAAACTTGATGAGCCGAGGGATGGCTGAGTACCGCTGAGCTGTGAGCTGTGTACGAGAAATATCATTGCTGATCCTTGCGGACTTCAATTTGTTCTTCGCTGCCATCTTTTGTGATTGTTCTCGTGCCCGTGTTTTTGGGCTTGAGTCAACTTAACCTTAAGATAAATGGAGTGCGTATTGCCTTCACATTTATTTTACGTCGTTTTGACGTGTCTCATATTTTTATTTTTCAATTCGGTTCAACAGATGAGATTGAGAGCGTTCGTAAAAGCTTCACTTCAATATGCGCGAAAAATACAGCAAAGTTAAAATAAGAAACCAATCTTTATATATTGCGTAAGCTCTGTAGAAATGTTATTTAATCATTGATATGTATTTGGAAAATTTACTTTAAATTAGTGAAGTCTTGTTGAAAGACAACTTTTAATACAATAATATATGTTTTTGTATGTATGTACATTTACGTAGTACCCACTATATAGCCGAAAGCTATTATTATTATTTTCCAATAATAATAATTATAAAAAACAACTTTATTTCATAAATTCAAATGGAATATTATGGATTCTTAATAGGAAACATACATTTTAATTTTTTTTTTGCATAAGATTTTCTCAACAAGTAATATAATTGACACACATCCAGCAGCATTGAGGAAAATCCGTGACAGTCGATACGCCCAGCTCTTTGCAACGCTGGAAAGGAGCCGGAATCTGACAACTTTTAGGCGGTAAAGGAGAATAGACGTAAGAGAATGTAATTCAATAGATAACCCATTGTAAATTAGAGATTCCTTGACTTACTAATGTATCAAAGAATCGCCCTCTTTATTCTGGCAAACGTAAACTCCGCACGTATTTGGATCTTTCGCTGTTCCACCAACTTCTATTTCTTGTCCTTCAAAAATACAGCCATTTGCTAAGAAATCGGGAAATCATTAGCTTTGATATATCTATTACTGTGAGCTGATGTTCTTACCTCCCTTTTCTAGTTTCATATAGTGAACCAATGCGGTGGAACAAGAGATAAGTCCAATAAGGACTACGCCTATTAAACTGATAGTTTGCATCTTATTGTTTTCTACAACAATTGCAATTACTTCTGGAGCAAAAATGGGAACGAGTGTAGGGTTTTTATATCAATACATAAGGGAAACTCTAGACAACTGCTACGCCAGTTGGTCTATCGCGAATTGGGTTTGTTTGAAATCCGTGATTTTAGCAAAATAACTGTCATTTACAACGAACAAGTGCACGACTCGCAAATACCCCCCCAGAAAATCATACTTTGATTTTAATAGATTAATTGGGTTAATAATCTATTTGCACAATTAAATTGCTTGATCTTGAACTGCCAATAGGGAATAGTTTAATTATAAAATACATGATTTGAACCTAAAATGAAATAATTTTGGGTACAGGGAATGATTACTCATTTTAGCATATCATGGAGTAAAGCACACATTATTTACGACATGATATTGGGAAATACTGTTTCTGGAATGGGTTTGAAAGTTTCATGAGTAGCAGTTAAAAGCTGTACACTAAAATACACTCGCTTACACAAAATATCATTCTAAAATCAATTTCCTTATAAATTAATTTATTTTAATGCAGCTCTATATATTGCATTACAGGGTATCACTTAGAAGACTGTGGGGTATAACACAAACTTTACCATAAATTAAAAAAAAAAATCATTACAATTATGAGTATAAAAGTAATGTTGAAAATCTTTAAATTGAATTAAATGGAAAATTAAAATTTAATATTAAATAAATTTAAGATACTCCCATTAGAGTACAGGGGATCATGCGGATAGTAAACTGCACCTGATCCGGGTCTGGAATTTCCCTTGACATGCATGCATTTTGTATGACAACTGTTTTCTCTGGGAGTAAACGTAAACATTCCAATTATTGTAACAAAATATATAATATAGGGAAAATGGGGCACAACTAATGTTCGGCGGAAGCCTTCTGCTTGGCTTCGACAGCTGCACAAGCCGCTTTGTAAGCCGCCTGTTTGGTCTTCTCATAATCCTCGCGAGCACTTTGCAGTTGCTTCTCCAATGTGGCCAGTCGATTCTTGGCCGCCTCGAGCAACTGTACCTTGGCGGTCATTTCCTGTTGGGAGCCCAGCGCCACCGTTTGAATGTTGGCCAAATTGTCTTTCACCGTCTTATGGAGTTCGGTGAGTGTTTCGAACTGATGCGTTGCAGCACGAGCTGCTTCGACAGCCGCATTCATGTTACTCTCCGTATTCTGCAGGGACGCAGACTCCTCCTCGACCACAGCGTGGGCTTCTTGCATTTCCAGCTCGAGTTGCTGCACAACCATTTGCTTGCCGGTAAGCGCTGCTTCGGCTGCCTTGGCCGATTGAAAGGCCTTCTCGGCCAGCTCCTGTTTGATGTGCTGAGCAGCCAATTGACCGGCAGCTTGTTGCGCCTCATTCGCCGCCTTGGCATCCTGGGCCGCCTTCATGGCAATGTTCGAGGACTTTTGCTTGGGATCGCCCGGCGCAAAGATTTGCTTCACATCGCAATTTTTACTACTTGCGCTCTCGTTGCATGCCGGGGCACCAGAACCGGCACTCGCACCTCCAGCTGGAGCTGAACCGCCGCTGGGCCCAACCGGATCAGCCGATTTGGTTAAGCGATTGACACTTGGACTGGCGGCAGCTTCATCTCGACTGTTAATGGCCGCAAAGTCTGCATAGAGATTCGATGGCCAAGCCATACGCTTGGGGTGCTGAGCCTACAAGGGATGTAGAGGAACAGCGGGCAACTTCTAATCTCCTTTACCTGACTTACCCTATCGAGGCGATAACCAGCGACACGCATGTTGGAAGAGAGGAGAGACCCAGCGAACAGCAACCAAAAGAATGCGCTTGAAATTCTCATGGATGTCAATAGACATTTAATGATTTGCAGGCCAAACGGATTTGTCAATGACTGACTTGATAAGTAAGAAATTGATGCTAGGTTTTTTGAATGAAACTTTATTCTACAAAATATAATCAAAAATTGTTTGTAATTAGATTTGAGTTGCCAAATTCGGAAGCAAACTCAATAAGATGAATTGTATTCATCCTTTTGAGATGAGACTCAAATGTTAATTATGTTCATTCACACTTATTCACGGGTAACTTATTAAAACCTTTCCGTTTTTTCTTTTTAATAGGAACAAGCTCTTCACAACATATTCAAATTGAAATTGAAGACTGCTTAATACACCTCTCAACTAGGTCTAGAAGTTCTAGCTTTGATAGGAGCTGAGATCCGAATGTTCTTTATGAGAGACATCTCCTTATGTAACGGGTAACTTATTAAATTGTTACTGTTTCTTACCTTAGTAGTATTATAGTACCCTTTAGTTGAGATATAATGCAATTCCTTAAGTAAGAACAAACTACTCTTCAAATTAAAAGAGTAACCGCTCAGCATATTCAAAATTAAAACGAAAACTGCGGAAAGTGCAATATACTGGCACACAGTGGCACTCGGCATTATTTGATCATTAATGCACTTAGTGCAGGTAATAGCTATAAATGTAAACAAGGAGTTCTTTGGAATTGTTCAGAGTACTCAAATTAATAGTAACTTTTTACATTCGAGTGATATAAAAGCTACTGTCAAGGTGGAACTTGACAGTTTAGAGTCATGGCTGGTAATTGGGAGTTGTGTTTGATTCTTTTAGGATTAATTTACTCCACCAGTCCATTGGTCTACGAATTGGTTCGACCCACTTGGGGTAAGTAAATCTGTATTCAATGTTTATTTCTATTTTACAATTCGCTTTCAGATGAGGGTTGTGTTGGCTTCGAGAAGAATCTTAAAGTTGGCGAATTTGAGAAGGATCCATCGGTCTGTGGCATTTTGCTGTGCATGGATATCGAAGGCAGAGGATTCATCTATTTGTAAATACTTCTAACCGAACTTATGGCATTATGAGTTATGAGCAATTCTGCTTGCAGCTGTCAGCAGCCCGCTGCTTTTGCGCAATGCGATAATGATACCGTGTCCTTAATTGCCAATTATCCTGATTGTTGCTGGCAGTGCACTGAAGCGGTTGAGTGTGAGGAAGAGGATGAAGATGTCGCATCAGAGGCCGCAACATATTAAGCTAAGTTCAAATGGTATTCTTTTTAAGTATAGATGTATTTAAATTAATACACTTTTGTTGCAATCTGAAATTTTCCTATTCAATGTTTAAACTTTATCAGGGAAAATGAAGTGCTTACTGCAAAGTTAAGTTCAATGTCTGCTTAATCACTAAAAGAGTTAATTTTAACTAAAGACATAAATGTGTATACATTTATAACTTTTCTTTTATTATCTTGAAAGTATTTGTTACTTGTAAATTAGAACGTTAGTCTTTTAAACTTTATTTTTATGAATTATTTGCAATGTATTGAAATATATGGAAATGGTTTTAAGTTTTTCTTGCATTTTAGAGCAAAGCAGTTAGAATAGATCTCAGCATGTTGTGGGCCTCGAAAATAGTCTTTTATATACACTGCTAAAAATGAGTCTTTTGTGTGTGTGTGTGTGTGTGTGTGTGTGTGTGTGTGTGTGTGTGTGTGTGTGAGTGTGTGGCACCTCTACATTCCATTTGCGTCTCATTTGCTGTCTCGACGCCGTCCATCCAACGGTCTATGCGTCTTTGTATCTCATAGAAACACAGCGCATTCTAAAGTGTCTACAAGTGATGAGCACGGCATTTAGTTGCAATTTTCAGTTTCACTTTGCGACGACTCGCCGTCGCCGTCGACGCCGGCAACTAAGTAAAAACGAAAATAAGAGACAAGGCATAGACAAATGAAAATAAAATACAACAAAACAACATTAGCAACAACAAAATTCAAACTAACATGAAAAACAAATAAGCGAACTCGCGAGTCGAGAGTCGCTCGACTAACACCTACCAAACTACGTACATATGTCTATAAGTGTGTACGAATATATAGTATAGTATTCATACTAACATATATATTCGCTTACATATGAGAATTTAGGCCCAAAGAAAGAACGCTAACACAGAAGCATTTATTGCACAGGGGATTGTCAGCTATTTTGGATACCGCAATCAATCGATAATTTGTTATATTTAGCATTAGCAAGTACCTTTTCTTGTATTCGATTATTTACAGGGTATAAGCGGTATATTACTTAATAGGCGAAAATAATTTTATAATTTTATTTTTAAGAGGAAAGTAAAGAAATTCTAACAGACAATTTTATTTCTCAGCCAAAATGTAAGAAAGGATTGTAGCGTATTTAAATTATTACTTAAAAATTTCGAATATTGTTTTAAGGTAAACAAGTAAGATACCCGCTACCCATTTTGAATAAAGGAAATTTATTTTGCGGTATTATTCTCAAAATATTCCAAATATACTGCAAAATACTAAACATATACCAAATGGTCTATGTGGTATATCGATATAGTACCGCATTCAAAATATACCATAGACGGCACAATATACCAGATTGTCAGCCAAAGCAACTCAGACCCTAGTAAGTAGGCGTTTTTGCCCATACAAAAGTATTTCTTTAATTACTTCCACAATTTTTTTTCTGATCGCAACCAAATTCAGGGATAATAACTACTATAGTTCTTACTGTATATACCAAAATTCGTAACTCTAGCTTTAAAATTTGAAACAAACTTGATCTGCGTGCAAACATAACAAATGCTGTCGAAAAAAAAAAAAATTATAGCTCTATCTCTTAAAGTCTCTGAGATCTAGGTGTTCATACGGACAGACGGACAGACACACAGACGGACAGACGGACAGACAGACAGACGGACATGTCTATATCGTCTGGGCTGTTGACGCTGATCAAGAATATATATACTTTATAGGGTCGGAGATGCCTCCTTCTACCTGTTACATACATTTCCTGCTGGCACAAAGTTATAATACCCCTCTACCCTATGAGTGGCGGGTATAAAAATTAATGTGAAGAAGAATAAGCACAACTTTAAGATATCATACAAAAGCCTAAAAATGAGAACGAGCTGTTATAGACCAAATACATCAAATAAAATACCGAAGAAATACTAAAACATACCGACACTTCAGATATACCATAGGTATGAAATATACCAAATTACAAACAATTATTTCTTTAATAAATTATAAGTTTCTTATTTGAACGCAACCAAATTTTCAGGAAACATAAAGTCTACAATTAATATACAGAAGCATATTGGAATGCTAAATATACAACTATTTTAATTAGCAATAAAGTATGTATCATTTAAATTGAAACGCATTTTTGGTTAAGTTTTGGCAGTCTCTGAATTGGATCTAAATCGGAATTTATTCTATTTAAAGCATGATCATTATAACTTTCGCTAATTACAGAGTTCTTGTTTTAATCACAATAGCCCATATATTTTGTTGATAAAAAATATAGTCATGCTATACATATTACAATTAAAGCAGTAAGAGGAAAATGCGCTGTGATTCTAACTTATTTTGAACAGTTTTCATGCGCCGGCAACATGGGCAACAGACAACAACTGTCGACTGGACTTGGTGGGGTTAGAGGGTAGACCTGATGGCCTGATAAGTCGATGGAAATGCGAGTAGTTGGGGCTAATTACAAAGTACTCATAGTCGTAGTCAGAGTCACTCATAGTATTCATAACTATATTCGTAAGCTGTTGCATGTCAAAACTGTGTCAAATGGCACATAAAAAATAAAAATGTTGAAAAAGCGTTGTTTGTTGTTTCGTTGTTATAAACAGCAGCAGCGGCAATGCATTGAATAATCAGCATGATAACCCCAAGACAGGGAATGTTGTTGTTGCGGTTGCTGTGGTTGTGCGGCAATGTTGCCAGTCGTGGCGTTGATGTTGCTGCTGTTGTGTGGTTTAATGTGGCACTGTGGCAGGCAAGCTAAACTGAACTAAAACTGTAATGAAAGCTGTCGCTTAAACTGATAATCTGTCAAAATATATAAATGCCACATGTATGTGTGTGTGTAAATCAAACAGAAATATTTATTTTTAATGCCCTATTAAAATAGAATTCTAGAACTTCTCGTGATTGTGGTCAGCGACAAGACAACAACAAATAGTCAAAGTCGCTTATCAACTTCAACCGCAGCAACGAAAAAATAGAAGCATTGTGATAAGGCAGCTGCTGAAACTGTTTCAACTGTTATGACAGCACATTGGCTAAGCCAGTGTCAGAGTTCAACCTGCAGATAGATCTCTCTCCCTCTCCCTCTCCCTTTCGCTCTCGCTTATCGCCTGAGGTCAAGAGGTCAGCAACGAATTAAGCTCATTTGACTATAATAAAGTAGAACGACGTCTGATTATGATTACGAGTACTAAAAAACTATTCAATGCTATTCAAATGCAGTTCAAATGACTCGTTAAATTCAATAATATTTGACAGTTTCCAATGAAACAAAAATTAATGATTAAAATAATCGAAATATTCAATAGTTCTGGGTTTTATTTTTGGGGGACACTTTACGGTGATAACATAAAAAATGAGTATTTTAAAATTATTTCTTTATGTTTGAATTGGAGCAAGGGAAACATTTACAACATTAAGAAAAGCTTAAGACATTATCTTAATTTATTTATCATTTTACTTTAGGGGACTAATGTATAGAAACATCAAATCAGACTGGGATACTCGCTACCAATTTTGAATAAAAGCAAAACAGTTCGTTATTGTTTCCAATGTATACCAAATAAATGTATTGAAAAAATATTAAAACATACCAAAGGCTATGTTTAGGGTACATTGATATAGTTCCATTCAAAATATACTACAAAGTGCGAAATATACCAAAAAGATCCCAAACTAATTCTTTACATTTCCTGGAAGCACAAAGTTATAATACTCTTCTACCCTATGAGTAGTGTAATTTTAGCAACATTTTCCATCTTAATCGATAGTTATTTACCATACAAACGATATACAAATTAGTGTTATTCTTAACTATATAATAACATATATAAGATATTTATAACACAGTTACGATGACTTAAGGTATAGAGAGATGGAGACATGTAAAGTTGCATTTGGCAAAACTAATTCAATTCGCCGAATGACTTGTTAATGATGTGCTGGGACATTGAGCTGGAGCTGCTTTTAATTGCACGTAATCTTTATAAATAGACAACATGCTGCAAAGAGGAGGGGAGAGGGAGAGGGAGCACAGAAGAGAGCGAACGTCGGCAAAGGCAAAAAGAGTTGCTCGATCCCTAAAAGCGAGTGCGATTTGTATGCATGAATGCGATGGACAACTCAGGAACGAGCACTAACGATCAATGCATAAATCAATGTGCAGCAAAGAGAGAGGAGGGAGGACAGCATCCCGCTTGAAGGAGGGGAATGGAGGGAGAAAGAAGGAGGCTAAAGGCAGAAGCCAATGCGAAAGAAATGTAATGACAATGGCCATAAATGAGTAATTGCCGACATTGCCGGACCTTGTGCAGCATGCGACTAGAAGTTAGTAGACTAGGTGGAGTGGGGGAAGGGAAAGCGGAGACTAAGGACGGTGTCTGGTTCCGTTTTTAGCGGAGACAACAACCCATAAATGTGCGCCTAGACCGAAAGGCCAAAACAAACAAATAAACAACAAGACAAATCAGCAGCAATAGCTCTGTTTACGAGTGTGTATGTGTGTGTGTGTGTGTGTGTGAGTGTGAGTGGTGGTGTGAGTACTCGTACTCGCACTCATACTTATACTCATACTCGAATTGACCATGCCGGGTTGGCATTCAATTACAATTGCGGCCCCCATGCCGAGAACGGACGAACCTTCGACTTCAGCGGAAAAATGCTTGTTTTGCTGTTGCTGCTGTTGTTGCTGTTGCCTCGTGGTATCTTGTGGATACTTGGATGCTCAGTTGCTCGGATACTCGGATACTTGGAGACGCCTCGACTGCTCTTCTGCTCGACTCAACAACTTGGGCTTGGCTTTTTGGCGTTGCTGCCGCCTTCCAGGTAACCGTCTTCTCTCTAACGGTTCACCACGATACTTGTTTGTATCTCTCGTATCTATCGCTGTATCTCTAGCTCCAACTTCAGTTTCAGCTGCAAGCGGCATTCGTATTTGTGTGTATCTGTGGTGCGATGCGCACGCCTCATGTTGACAAACTCACTTTACAAATCCACAACTACTCACACGAGTACTCGCACTCACACTCACACTCACACTCACACTCAAACGCACACTCGAAGCACAACAAATAGTAATTTTTCTCGCTTCATTGGCATCGTGTACTGTCTACAGTCGACTGTCTACCAGAGTCGTCAGTCTGACTGCAGAGAAGCCTGTAAAGCGAGCATAAGCATGCAGCGGTTTATTTGGTTTGACCAACTTTGACGGGGCGGAGAGAGGAGGAGGGGAGGTAAAAACCCGGCTGCTGCCAGTTAAGTAAATAGAAAATGCAATGCACAAAAGCCACAAACTGGGAACTGGCAACTGGCAACTGGGAATGGGGGAAACTTGGAAACTCATCATTGAGTAGCTACTACTCAGCATTTCGATTGACCGTTGTTTGCCTTGCTCTACACTTCCCGTCTGGCCGCACCCCCAGACTTAGAATGATCACAAATATTATATGAGTGCCAAACACTCGGCAACATGACTTCGATTAGGGCGCGACAAACGGCCGGGAAAATATGCAAATAATTTGCCTTTGGCCAAATTTGTTGCGCTGTGTTGCAGCTCGCTTGGCTGCAGCACATACAAAATTACATGCAAGCTGTTGCAAGCGACACTTATGCGCGACGCGACAATAATATTTCTATAGCACAAACTTCACACTTAATGTATTTTGGAAAGAGAAACTGCAGGCGGTAGCAAAAAGTCCACATACAAAAAGAACAAAAATGAGAGATGCCAAAAGAACAAACAAACACGACAGAAAATTGCATCCAAAGTAGTTGCACATGTTTCTCGGAGACGGCCCAAATTGCTGCCCCAAAGGAGTGGAGTGGAGAGGAGAGGTGCAGGAGGTGGTGGAGGCACGCAGTTGAGGCGCAGCAGACGGCAGCAGCGGCAGCGACTAGTCGATGCTTTAAGGAATATGGCAGCAAATAATTAAAACATATTTAAAAATAGTTTGCCATATGGATGACGACGACAACAACACATCGATGTGCCCCCGTCTGTCTTTCTCTCTCTCTCTCTCTCTCTCTTTATAGCTGATGCTGTGGCGGTGGCGGTGGATCTGATGGTGACGTGGCTGGTCAGCCCCCGACAAAAAAAAAAAACGAGTACAAACAAAAGCAAACAATTTTTCGTCTGGCCAAATTCAACGCCAACGCCAAAAGCCCAAACGATGATGACGACTGCGACACAATGCCTGTGCATTGACCGTACCACATTTAGTAAACTACATGCCACATACTGCATCACATTGTTGCAGCAGAGATACAAATGCAATTGCAGATACACAGTTTTGTCTAGTTCGTCTGGCAGCAGAAGCCACAGCCGCAGCCGCCTTCTAACACACATCCATCCAACCATCCATCCATCTATCTATACAAACAATTCATTTTAACTTTTCCTCTCATCTCAGCTCATCTCACTTCTGCCAAGTTCAAAATTATATGCTTTGCACTTTGCTTTATTCATGGCAAAAAGGCACAGAAATAATAACAAGTAAGTGCGTGCTTAGTGAGGTTGAACGACAGCGAGATACTTCGTAATGTCGAAGCATCAACTTTAATTAAAATCAGTTGGCTTCGAGACTTAAGAATATAAACTAATTTACTCTTGAGATTATAACGAAATTCAGGCATTATTATTTTATAATTTATATTTAAGTCCCCAGTTTTTCTTTTAATATTTATTACATTTCTATTAACGATATAACGAAATTAAAAAATTAAGAGAGCTACAGTCATTTGTGCTCGACTGCAAGATGTCCGCTACTCATTTTAAATAAAAGCAGAACAGTACGTAATTGTTCTTAAAATAAACGTAATTAATATACCACAATATACTAATACCTAAAGCAATATTTGGTATATTGATACTACATTCAAAATATACTATAAAGTACAAAATGTACAAAATTGTCAGATTCTCAGATGACAGTTTTTTTCCTAACTAAAGAATTACTTTAATAACCTTCTACAATTTTTATCTGAGTGCAATCAAATTTTCAGTAATAAGTAAGTACTTAAGTACTGTAATTAATATTGCAACTTGATATTATTATTATATTATTAAAAAAGAAAAACAAACAAGACAAAAACAAATAATTACAAGTAGTAAAGCCATTATATTGAAATTAACTTAACACACCTCTTTTACAATATTATTAGTGAGAAGTCACGCAAGTTCTTTTCTGAGTCGAAAAACATTTTTTTTGAAAACTTGTTGGACCTTTTTTTTAGTTTTGTTTTTTTGGGTTTTTTCTGTGTATCCAAAAATAGGCTTGTATTCGGTAGTTGAAAAACTGCGCCAGCCAGGCGCTAATGTTGTTTTAGTTTTGTTAATTTTTGTTGTTAGTTGCTTGATGCTTGTTGGTAAAAGTGCCTAAAAAGTATCTGCCAGCCTGGCAAGCAGAATGTATCTATAGCTGTATCTGTGTATCTGTTAGATGTTCTAAATATATTTTCGTCATTTTTATTATACTTCACGTTTGCTGAGCGCGTGCGAAAAACTTACAAATGAAAATTGTAATATTTTCGACAGCAAACAAATTTGGCTTGTCTCTGAAAAGTTTGTTGTATCATTTTTTTCGTGCTTCCTTTTTGTTTTTTAGTTTGTTTTTTTTTTTTTGCTGGTTGGTCCGCAACAGACGTTGAAAGCCATAACATTTTCTAAGAATTCTTGTAGTTTAAGCTAATTTAGATTTTTATTACATTCGTTATGCAGAAGTTAATCAATCAAACTGTTACGATTGTCAGCATCGCTCCCTGCATTATTCATAGGGTTGAGATTGAGATGCAGATACAGATGGGAGATAAAAATTCATCAGTTTGCGCGCTTGGCGCTTCTCCAGTTGCCAACGAGAAATGAATTTAAATATTTTGCTAAAGCAAAAGCTAAAGCTGGCGCCGCAATGACTTTGACCAACTGCTGCTGCTGCTGTTCAGCTCCTTTTGTAAATTGACTTGGCGCAGAATTACAAATCGTTTGCGATTAGCAATTAAAATTGCAGCACAACAGAAAACAGAAAGCAAAACAAAGACTTCGATTTATGTGTGACGCGACGCGTCGACTGCACTTGGACTCCACACTCGGTTCATTCTCGGGGCCAAGTAAATCTCTTAATTACTCGCCATTCTCCTCAAGCCAGTTTGCAGTCGACGTCGCCGTCGCCGTCGCCGTTGCTGTTAGCATCGCAGTCAGCGTCAACGTTGACGTCGACTGCAACAGGTGTGCGCTTATTAACTCATTATAAAAACATTTGAGTGCAGTTCGATTTGCTTTTACTCGCAGCTGACTGAAAAGCATTTCAATTGCCACGGCACTCGCCCATTTTCGACTGCGTGCCAATGTGACTACAATCCCCTCCTCCCTCCTCTGTGACTACAATCCACTCCCCATCCGGGCATAGGGTGGCACCTTTCACATGGAGCGGATTAATCAATATCCAATAATAATTGATTTGAGACTTTGCTCATTAATCAGCCTCGCATTAAGAATGCAAAATGTAAATAAATTGTTTATTATTATTTTTTTTTTTTTTTCATTTTAATACTGCTTTTCCTGTTTTTTGAGTCACCCCAATGCAGCGAAATACATGCGAGTGTTTTACAGCATGCAATTCAAATGCAAATTCAATTTGTTAAATGATTTTGCTTTGAAATCTTGCAACTTGTTTTGCGTGAGTTGGCAATTAACGCCGTCCGTCGCATATCCATCTATCATAATTTTATTTAGTTAATTATAACTTCAGCGAGTACGATTGCGAGTACTCGCATGTACTCACATTTATTCACAAGCTGTCTCATTCAATTTGCATGTCTTTCTCTCTCTCTCTCTCTCTCTCTCTCTCTCTCTCTCTCTCTCTGTCGCTGTTGGTGTGTCAAAATGAATCTACGCTCGTGTTGAAGATGCCATTAAGATACTGCGTCAGATACAAGATAATTACTTACCTCCTTCCCTAGCGATGCAGTTGAATCAGAGATGGATTTAACGAGGACTTTTTTGCCATTTACTTCCTGTTGCGATGTTATCCAAGCTGTCAAAGTTGTTCGACAATTATTATTATATAAATTAATGCAAAATTCGAGCTGAAACTTCCGCAATACAAATTTGAAAGTGTCTCCAAAAAACCAAAAAAATTATATTCTACTTATGCAGGCAGAAACGCAACTAAACACATTCCAAAAACGGCAATCAAAATTTTCCCACCACATTCTCAGACAAGCAAAAAACCAAAAAGATAAAAAAAAAAAGAAAAAGTGTAATCATATAAAATAAAAGTATCGGGGCTACAACAATGACCATCAAGTTATGTGATACATTTGTCTTAAATGCATATAATGTTAAGTTGTAGGCAAGGAAAAGTAAATACAGAAAAAGTGCTGGGATCAGCTGATTCTACATAGAATTACTGAATGAATGACCGAGCGAGCGAGTGGAGGAAACTTGATCTGATATTTCATGTTTAATTTCTTCACTTGACAAGTTGTGACCATTGTGCGCCAATTGAGTCATCAGCCATAGAAGAAAGCGCAGCGCCAACAACTCTCTGATAATATCTTGGAGGCACGGTTATTGGATATATGTATATGGATATGCGGAGATGGAGATGGAGCGGATCGACAACGACAACGACAACGACAACGACGACGACGACGACGACGACGACGACGACGACGACGACGACGACGACGACGACGACGACGACGGCAAACGGATATACAATATAAACGCGCAAGGGCAGCACAATTCAAAGTTTCTCATAATAAAAAAAGCGAATGATACTCGTAATCGTCTCTGGTGGCAGAGTCAGAACTTGAACTTGCGAATATATTTTTATCAGCACTTTTCTCTTCAGCAAAACATAAAACTGGAACTGCAATATTATCACACATTGTTGTGGCTATAACAATAATAGCGCCACAGTTTACCACAATATCATTTGATGTCAGAAATCGAAGAAGTAATGACCATAACCTAGCTGTAGATAGTATTGTCTATTGCCTAATAAGTTAAACAATTGCTTAGCAAACAATTATTAATCGATTTGCAATCAATTAGCTAATCTTATCTCAAGTACGATACAAATAGCTCCTATATAAGGCACTCTCCATAATTAGTTCGGCATTACAAGTCCGCAATGAAGAGCTTCGTGTGCATTCTTTTGTCAGTCCTCTGGCTGGCTTTGGCCTCAGCTGAGTTCAATTCGTCTATATCGCTCTTCAAGAAGTATCCCGATTCCTGCACCTCTGCCAAGCCCAAAAAGAATGGCATCTACAAGATCCAAGTAAATGGAGTTCTTCTCTCCGTCTACTGCGATGTGTATCTCGCTGGATCTCCTTGGTTGGTTATTCAGCGACGCTCCGATGTCTCGGTTAACTTCTACAGGAACTGGGTAGCGTATCAACAAGGATTCGGTGATGTCAGCAGCAGCTTCTTTATCGGTCTGGACAATTTGAACTTACTAACAGTATCACAACCACATGAACTTTACGTTCACCTGAAGGACTTTGATGGACAGACTCGTTATGCCAAATACGATCAGTTTGCCATTGGCAACGAGGCCAATTTGTATGGACTGAATACGCTGGGAAACTACTCGGGAACAGCTGGTGATGGATTGAAATATCATCTGAATATGAAGTTCTCTACATATGATCGGGATAATGATAACTCTACCAGAAACTGTGCTGTCGATTACACGGGTGCCTGGTGGTACAAGACAACCCATTACAGGTAAGTGCTAAAGTGTTACCAATTGATCTATCGATAATGATCTCAGCGACGATCACTCTAAATTTGAAAGACAGTCTTTATCAATATTTATAATACTGAATAGATTTTATTGAATTACCAATTTACTAATTATTACAACTACATTTTATTGCAGCAATCTGAATGGTTTATACTTTGGCGGTGATGTTGCCGCAGATCAAGTGGGTCGGGGTATAACTTGGTATCATTGGCGAGGCGATCGGTATAGTTACCAAGAAGTGCACATGATGATACGCCCAAAGTAAACAAATGCATTCAATGAATATATGTATGTATATAAAAGTTGTAAATATATCGATAGCTACGAAAACATCAATAAACATAATAAATCTATAGTAAATCAATTAATTTATCTTATCTGAGCTGATTAAAGCTCTTTGTGACTATAAAAGGGACCCCACAAAATTACTTCATTCATACGGAACAGCAATGAAGACAATTCTCTGCATTGTTTTGTCAGTTGTTTGTCTGGCTTTAGCCACGGACAAACAGTATCCTGATTCCTGCTCGACTGTCACGGAAAGTGGCATCTACAAGATTCAAGTAGGGGATCAAATTTTATCCGTTTATTGTGAAGCGGGTTACGACGGCAATCCTTGGTTGGTCATTCAGCGTCGTTCAGATATCTCGGTGAACTTCTACAGGAACTGGGCAGCTTATAAGCAAGGATTCGGTGAGCTGGACAAAAGCTTCTTCATTGGACTGGATACGCTGCACTTGCTGACCACATCGCAGCCACACGAGCTCTACGTTCATCTGCAAGATTTTGAGGGTCAAACGCGTTATGCTAGCTATGATCTGTTTGCCATTGGCAGCGAGGAAGATTCGTATAGGCTGAACACTTTGGGAAACTATTCGGGAACTGCTGGCGATGGACTTAAATTTCATCAGTACGTGGAATTCTCAACATATGATCGGGATAATGATGACTCTGTCAGGAATAGCGCAGTCGATTACACAGGTGCTTGGTGGTACAAGACAACGCATTACAGGTGAGTTATATACTCTGTCTAACTGTAACATTAACCCAAATATTGGAACAAAATATTTTTTTAAAATGTGGTATCTTTGGAAGCAAGAATTGGAAGGTTGTTAGAAAGCGAGAAATATTCATTGCGAATTGTTTAAGACTCATTTCTATTATTAAGAATTCTTCAAATGTTATTTCTAACATTCTGAAATCATATTTTGTTGCAGTAATCTGAACGGACTTTACTTGAAAGGAGACTTTGACATAGATCAAGTTGGTCGGGGTATAACTTGGTATCACTGGCGTGGCGATCAATATAGTTACAAAGAAGTGCACATGATGATACGACCAAAGAAATAAATTTAGTAAATTTCAAAAATTTGTTACACTGCAATATCTCTTTTTGTGACGCAAATATTACAGAGATAATCAACTAATATCAACAAGAACCAATCTAATCAATTCTAAGGCTATGTTTAGCAATCTTAAGTCACTTCTAGGTATTTAACAGAAGTGCAAGGCTCAAGGAATATATCTTCTATACTTCATATATAAATCATTACCGAATTGCTGTCTGCATTTCCTGTCTAGCTCTCTAAGCTGTCAGTCAGACCAAGCGATGAACGACTGCGAGTTCGAGTATTACTTTCATTCTGACAAGCTGAGTAATACCTCTTTTGTTCTAGGTAAACTGAATAACCGGTGAGTGCCAACGAATATGAATATGACGACGACGACGACGACAGCACAATTGAGTGCCACCTACAAAATGCATACAAATACTTGAACAGGCGACAAACAAACAAACAAACAAATGAACAAATATTTACACTGACGGGTGGAGCAAACCGAACTGGAAGCGATAAAATGGTTTTTATGATAAATACATAATACCAAAGGTACACACACACACACACCTACATACATACATATATATGACTATGCTGTCTTTTTAAATGGGACACAGACGTCTTGTCTACAACATTTGGCACATCTTGAGCATAAAGTGTAGAGTGTCGACTGTAGAGTGCAAGTTGGGCTGTCAAAGTGACAGTTTTGAAATTGATTACAGTGACAATTGTGTGGCTGGCCTCTGAGCAAATAGCACGACTCTCTGATGGCTTTAAAACGACATACTAAAACTACACAAAGCACACATATGTATAAACGTGTAATGTAGTACACATACATACACTTATGCATATAGATTGACAGGCAGACTGAAAGATACGTGGTTGAGCCAACACTACAGTTCCCCATGATTGACAGGCCACACGTGCTAACTGCGGTTATACGTGTCCACCGATCTATTGAAATAATATTACCAACAACTTGCCAGCTACTCCATTATTTGAAATGAAATTTTGTACATTGTAATACATATATGAATTTAATTTGTTTAACTAATTGAATGACAATATTTTATATATATTTTATAACATTAAAAATCTCTATATATTTTGACCTTAACTTAGAACTGAAATTTTTAATTATGAAATTTTATTAGCCCTATCTACTTAACTAATTGAATAACAGTAATGAGTTTTTATTAATTGGTATAATATAAAAAAAAAATACGACATACTTCATAACAAAACTTTATATAAATATATTTGAAGTGAAATGTTTCATGATAAAATGTTATGAGTCTTTTATATAAATTAATTTATTCATATTTCCAATCATTAAGTAATACTAAACTAAACTTGCCAGCAACTTCTTCATTTTAAAATAAATTTTATAATAACATTTTTGAGCCGTCACAATTAATTTATATGAAATTGTAAAATATGGAAAAAAATCTACGTATTTGAGAAGTAAACTAAACTTTTCAGCTAATATATGTACATATCTATTATTTATGAGTCTTACTTGTTTAACCAGATGAAATTCAAATATAGAAATACAAATAATCTACTTACTTTTTAACTAATCTTAACTCGCCAGCTCATCTTTATGTGCGCTGTAGTTTCAAATGATGAAATTTAGGACTAATTTTCTTAACAGGTGAACAAAAACTGTTCATTTTGATTGTTCAAGAACTTTGTATATAGCAAAGTGCTACACATCTTTTTAAGCGAAGTAAAATTACCTTAATCGATTTATAATACACAAATCTGTATTATGAAATCAGTTACGCTCAAATTTCGTCAAAATGTGCAAATTTAGTAATAATTCGTTTATAGTCGGGGTTTTCCTGTATTCCACTAATCAGAGTTAAGCAGCTGGTGCTTGTGGAATTTCCTGACAGTGCGTAATCCCATTCCAGTATTTAATCTCATTATTATAAATCAAAAACTGTTTCTAAAGATATGACCGCTTCGGCGAATTCAATTAAGATTTCCCGAAGCGCTTGCCCGCATAAACGTTTGACGTAGAAGCATTTGCCAAGTCCAAGACCTAACCCATTTTTCGCAGTGTTATTGTTCACTTAGAATTTGAATTGAAGTCCAAAGAAATATTGGAGAAATTCCAGGCATGCCAGCACGATCGAAATTGATTGCATACACCTACAATGGGCATATATTCTGAAATGCCGGCATAAATGGTTGCTAAACCTCAGCGGGGTTATTGAGATACGCGACACTAGCTGTCAAATATTGGCAAACAAATTGACGGCAACAGCAAAACACAACAAAAAAAAGCAAAAAAAAAGAGATGCAAAAATTCACGTCACTAACGAACGTTGTGCGAGTGCACAAAAGGTGATATTTATGTGTGTTGAAGGGGAGCCGAAGTGAGGTGGAAGAGGGGACAGCGGACAAAATACAACACAAGGTGACCAGGTGAACAGTTGCCCAGTTCCAGTTTGAGCTGCGACCACGTGGGTCGGTCTCTCACACCTGGAAATAGCATTGTGGCAGAGTCAGGGGTGGGTAAACGACAGGGCTGGGGAAATGGGACTGAGGGACAGATGGGGAGAAAGAGAAACAGAAACCGAAACAGGGACAGGGGCCGAGCCCTGCAAATAAATTAAGTGCCATGTGAAAATATTTCACGCGTGCTAAAGTCCGCACTAAATATGCTTTGTACTCGTAGTTAAAGTTGTTGTTGTTAGTGTTATTGTTAGTGTTATTGCTGCAGTATCCATGAGATACAAATCGGCGTTGCCGTTGCGGTTCATTAATTCCGCGGTGTTTGACAAATGCAGCGCCAGGAAACAACAACGACAACGAAGTCGACATCGACGACAACGACAATGATGACGACGACGATGACGACAACGTTGAGCCATGGACTGATTTGAATACTATTTGGTCGATGTGGCGGCATTTGCATTTTTAAACGATTTTCCCATTTGGTTTCCCATTTGGTTTTTGGGCTTGTTGTTGAAATTATGTATGTAAATGCCTGCTGACAACTCTCAGTTGTCATGGGTTATCAACATTTGAACCCGCACTTCACGATAAGAGGAAGCAACCACAGCCACAAATCGACAAACATTTACATTCACTCACATGTACATAAATATGTACGAGTCTATATATATGCATATGTATGTTATGTGCTTACTCGGATGTCCAAACTTATACAATACCCTGCATAGCTACACATGATTTCCAGCCACGCCCCGCACATAACGACAGCATGCGACAACAAGATGAAGAGCGAGGAGATCAAAGTGCTTCCCGTACATGACAAACACGTTTTTTAGGGAAGCTCTTTAACAAATAATTAAATTAATCATGATTTTTAGTTTTTCATTTATGTAACTCATTAAATCGGAGCAGACTCCAAGGGAAACTATTCGACACATTCAAAATCTTGTATACATTTAGTAAAAGTGTAATATATATCTAGTATAAATCTTATAGAATTCTAAATGAAATTTAGAATATACTTTGAATATATCAGCTATTTAATCATGTGCCAATTAACAAACAATCACAAACGTTCAGTCGGATTACTGAGTCTATATTATCGTTAAATTAATAATCAATTTGATTGACTTATTTATTTAATATATTAATTCGCATCAGCATGTGTTATAAATCTAGTATACTTATAGTATTTAAAGCATTTTAGATTTATAAAATTTACATACAATCACAGACATTTATATGGTTGATTAGATTAAATAAATGTATTATTAAATCTTTTAATAATGATCTATTTATATATCTATATTTATATATTTTAATTCGCTTTGTATATTTTCTTATTCAATTTTTTTTAATTTTAACACTAATGATGAATAATAAGTGTTTTTATAAAGCATTGCCATTTACATATTAGCTGGAGATTAATTCACTGACATGATGCCAAATTAATTGGCGTAGCGCATATGCAATTCTTTATATTTTTCTATACGGTATACATTTTAACATACAGTATCTACGAACACACTTCCACTGGGATTCCACGACACCAAAGTCTTTCGCGTTCGATGCTAAAAAATTAATGTTGGCAATCTGTAAATTCTTGTAAAGCGTAACTCAAACTCGACACACAGAACAGCTGCAAGGACAGGCCTCCATTTCGTGCTTAGAGATGAGCCACGAAGCCTTGATCGATTATTGATTGTGTTTAACGATTATGTTGATCAAAAAATCGAAAACATTGCAGATTGTATCGCTGTACGGCAATGTGCCAATTTGAATACAAATAAAATGCACTTTGAAACTATTTTTATTAGTCAATTAAGCGCATTACTTATTGTCAAATTAACGATTATCGTTATATCAAATCAATAAACTAAATAATTTGGGTGTGCGGCCAACTATCGAAAGATAGCAATCGGTTGCAGCCCACACAGCGCCATCGCCAAGCAATGCAGCAGTTGCAACTTGCAAGAGACTTGCAATTTGAATTGAATGCTCTATCGAAGAGTACTACGAATTGAGAGTGGAGATGGTTTGCCAAAAAAAATCTTTGGATTATTCAATTATACAAATATGTAGCTGAATTATAGTAAATTATTATATTTTTTTATTTAATTGGATTATTGAAGTTTCCTATACGACTACTACTTAATAAGTAGAATTATTTTAAAAAAAGTTCATTTGTAAATTTAATTATTATATTTTTTAAATAGTTGGATTATTAAACTGCTTTTCTATCTCTTACATAAGTCGAATTATTAGTAAAATAAATGTATTTCTTCATTGACTTATTATATTGATTTATTGGTTGTATTATTAAACTTTAAACTATTTTCTGCATAAAAAACAATTATTTATTTTTAAAATGTTTATATATTCTGTTTGTTTTTTTAAATAATTAATTAACATAACTATCTAATACATACGTCGAGTTATTAATTGCAGCTTAAATCTCTCTTTACGTGAACAATTATATTATATTTATTTTATAAGTTATTTAATTATCGAGCAAGTAAGAGCATTTGCTGTTCGGCTTGTACACAAGGCTTTCATTTAGCTGTTCTCACTTGATCTCGTCTTATTTTTGTTGCCTTTTAATAATTTTATTCTACGGCTTTATTTTTATTTTTATGCAATTTATTTGCTCCACAGCATATTTCTTGTATTTTTCATTTGTTCCTTTTGCTTTTTCGTTTTTTTTTTAAATTAAAAATGTGGCCAAGGAAATTTGTGGAAGGAAACGGCTGCGTTCTGAGTGCCACCTTGTGACCGAGGCTGAGGCTGAGACTGGGGCTGGAGTTGTAGTTGTTGTTGTAGTTGTTCTTGTAGTTGTTGTAGTTGGTGGTGCCGTTGCATGGTTGCATGTTGCTTGTGTTGCAGGTTTACAAGACGACAACGCTTGTACGACATGCTTTTCTGCAACGCGCCAACGTTGCATGCCACCAGCCGGGCGGCCAGTCACAGATAGACAGCCGGACGGACAGACGGACGGACGGACCGACGGACGGACAGCAAGCGAAATGATCGACGACGTTGCAAAGTATTAAAGTCAGCGACACAATCTGCATATTAAACAAGGAAATCCACGACATGCGACAAGCCGAAGTGCAAATACTCTGACCGATTAAAAACTTGTGTTTTATATGCAAACTGAAGATGTGAATAAGTTTGATTCAGACTTGTTCCTTCAGCTAATGCTATTCACTGTTTGTGGCATGCAACGCAATTGCAACTTGTTGCACCGTACATGCACACACATTAGCATCTGTCTGTCTGTATGCGAGTAAGGAAATTAATACACGCCTGACAGACTCGCCAGACGGGGTTGCAGGTGTTTGCTACGAGTTTGGCCTAGAGAACCGGAAGGTGCCACAGTGCAGGATTTGGCTGCAGCAACAGCAACAACTGCGAAACTGCAAAACTGCAAAACTGCCAACTGCAACAGCTGATTGGATTGGCAGCGGTCGCAGCTTTTGGCCTGGCCCGTAACTAATGAAGCATTTCGATTGTGCCAATTCATGTTGCTATTCATTAAAGTTTCGCAGTCAGCATTACGAGTGCCTTCTGCACTCACAGTCTCACACACACACACACACACACTCACGTACACTCACACACAGTCGCATTCGCAATCACATTTGTAATCACATTCGTATTTCATATGCATTTGCTGAACTTTGCTGCCACAACTTCCGCTGCGACAAAAAAAAAAAACTAAAAAACGAAACAAAATAAATAAAAACAAAACGAACCAAAACACAAAAAAAAGAAAACTGCCTTACTGGCAAATTCAAATTAAATGTTGCATATGTTAAATGCACACACCCAAACATATGTACATATGTATGTATTTGGGTACACTTGGTCTTGTATACTAAGTGTGTATAAATTCAATTCTGTGGCACGAACTTTGGCGCCTTTGATAAACGAAACAAAATTGAATAAGATTGCTTGCATTCAAAGAATACACTTCCTTAAATCGTTTATAAAGCAGAAGTTAAGTTAGGTTGCTTTGACTGATACGATTCGAGAAGAAAAAGACTGATAACAAGTAAGAAAGCTTCATTTTGAATGAAAGCAAAACAGTGCGGTATTATTCTTCAAATGTACCAAATAATATTCCCTAAAAATACTAAAATAAGCTGAAAGCCATATTTGATATATCAATGAAGTTCTACATTCGAGTTCTACATAGAGTAAAAATATATCAGACTGTCAGCGAAAGGAGCTAAGATCCGATTGCAGTTGGCTTAATTTGCCATACAGAAGAATTTCTTAAATAACTTCTAAAATTTTTACACGATCGCAATTAGATTCTCAGGAAACAACAGAAATCATATCATAGTTATTATTGACTATACGACTCTAGCTAAACTGAAAACTAAGCTTGTCGGAGATGCCTCCTTCTGACTGTTACAAAGGCACAAATGTATAACTAATACTTTTCTACCCTGGGTGGAGGGTAAAAAAAGCAGAACAAAAGTTTATTAAACCAAAAATCGACAGATAACAATATCAATATTTAGTTTTAGTATTCCTTAACAATAAATAAATAAATCTCTAATCAAAGATTAAACTTTGTTTACTAATTTATAATACATAATTCTATAGAATAATCATAAAAGCTGATTCAATGCATTGTTCTTTCATTTCATTTCTTTTCTTTTAGAGCTAAGAACAGTTGCAACATGCTTTCAATTAGAGTGGACGCTTTTGTTATGGTTATGAAAGGTTTGCAATAAAATATGCTATTATGTGGCACACAAGCTGACATAAATTTTACGACTTTAACTAAAGCGAAAGAGACTTGAGCTAAATCGTTCGAAACAAGTTCAAACGGAAATTCTTGGAATTGTGAAGTCATGAGATGGTAAAGTGAATTGTGGAATTGCAATAGTTGATAGGAAAATTATGGAAATGAAGATGTGGTGACTCAACGTTGACTTAGTCAGCTACCATTTGCATTGGGTGTATTAAACTATCCAGCTAAGGTGTTAACATTAAGTGCGAATAAACGAATTGTCAACAGAAAGACGCCACATGTCCCAATTGCAAGTGGCAAAGTGGCAAAAGGGGCAAGTGAATGAGTCAAGTCGCATGATATTTTCAGCTAGTCGATGACGCTGCGGGCATTTGGCGATCAATGTACGGATACATTTGGCAAATATGTAAGCAGACGCGGATACACAGATACGAGATACAAATACAAGTGTACAGAAACAGATACATATACATTTCGAGCGACGTTCTTGACGCGTCGTTACAATTCCCAAATACTTTTCAATAGAATGTCAACGGTAAAAATTGCTGAATAGCACGAGGCGTCGCTCGTCTGATGGGCGACGAGTCGCCACAGCAACAACAACAGCAACAACATCAATAAAAAAAGAAGACAACAATTTTTCAGAGATTTGAAGCGTTTGCTTTGCTTTGCCAATGATCTTTTCTTCAGCTTCTACTTTGACTTTTTTCGTTTTGTTGTATTTTATAAATGTATCTGTATCTGTATCTGTAAGTTGTGTCTGAGTTTGCTGGCTGCTCCGGCTGCCTTTTGTAATGCAATTGAAGTAAATGCGGCGGCTGCGTGTGACATTTTTCTCTTGCTGCTGCTGCTTCTGTTGATGTTGCTGCTGCTGTGGTTGTGGCTGCTCGATGCTCGATTCCCGATTGCCGATCGCTCTCCGCTGGCAAAGCCATAGAAAAACGTCAAGCGATGCAGCTGATGCGATACACTACAACAACTACACTCACTTCAACATGCATCAATCTGTAGCTGTATCTCTCTATCTGCATCTGCATTTGTATCTGTATCTGTATCTGTATCTGTATCTGTATCTGTATCTGTATCTGTATCTGTATCTGTATCTGTATCTGTATCTATGCTTTGAGCTGATATCTACTAGAGCTGTCGTCGTCGTCGTCGTCGTCGCCTTGTGGCCAATGTAGCGCGACCATTGATGAAAGCTGAAAGCGACCCGGGCCTCTTGGTCATTGAACTGCCGCTGCCGCTGCCTCTGTCTCTGCTTCTGTCACTGTCCCTGCCTCTGTCTCTGTCTCTGCTTTGATTTTTCTCAAAACTAAAATATTTAAGTAGTTCGACAACAACAATCACAACAATAACAACAATGCGATGAACGTCAAATGACTTTTCCGCTTATCTGCTGTTAATTGTTTGGGTCTTTCTTGATTCCGTTTGCTCGACAAAAAGGCCAAAATGAAATGCTTACGAGTTGGGATTGGTTCGGTTCGCTTCGTTTCGATTCAGACCGTTTCGGTCTTGTGCATAGTTAGCATTTTGTGGCCCCTGGCCTCACACACACACAAACACACTCGCACACACACTCTCTGCTTCCTTTCCCGTACTGAAATGTATTCAGCATATATTTTATTGTATTGTAGTTGAGAACCTCTACTGTATATCTGTGTATCCACAAGATACTTGGCAGCATTGCGTTTGAAGTGTCAATTTTGAAATGTGACTCGTTTTCACTGATTTCAATTTCCACCTCTCTCTTTCTCTCTCTCAGGCGTTGGCAAATGCACAAAAATGCTTTTCCTGTAGCATTTTAGCCGTATGTATTTTAGGGCACAAAACGAAATGAAAGCAACAAACCTCACAGAATGTTCCCATGTTTTGCCACCTTTCTGGCTTTGCAATAATCTATATAAGCTCTACAAGTCAAAAACAATTGCGACTCCATGCTCTTTATTTAATTTGAATGTTTAATGTATTTCATTAAATCTATTTAGCATTTCATTGAACTATTTTCTTTCAACTAAACTTGTACTTTTCTGTGTCGCGTTTGTCTGTGTTTGCGTTTGTTTGTATTGGCATATAAATTATTTAACGTGTATGCCACGACCTAGTATTTTAAAATTCACTTTAAAACTGAAAACAGAATATATTGTGTGTATTTATTCACTACACATTTGTCAGGCCTTTCAGCTTGTGAACTGATCTGATAAATTACCTACAAACTATCAATTCAGATTGTGCAGGTATAACTTTGTAAAGTAAAAAATATATTTAGTAACATTTTGAAATTGTTAAATTGCATAAATTAATGCCCAATAATACCTAAATTTGTTATACAAATTTTATTTTATTTTAATATATTTTTCCTGCACAAGTAATTTATATTTATAATTCATCACATTTTAATGCTGTACGTTTTAAAAAAAAGTCAATTTTCCACATTAACATTTATAAATTGATACAAATTGGTTGAAAAAATCAATTTCTAGCGATGTCTAAATATTTAACAAGTTTAGTTTTATTTTTATATAAATATTAAAGTATATTCAATGATACAACTTAATTGATTTCAATTGACTAAATAAACACAAAATTTTTTTATATATTTTGTATCTTATATTTTTACTGCATAAGCATTTTGTAACTATAATTCGAAATAATAATGGTAAAAGTATTCCCCAATTTGAAATCATATGCAGTTAAAAAAGAAGTTCATTTTCAAAAGTATCATTTCGAAATGAATAAAAATGATTTGAAGATATAAATCAATTTTAAACAACGCCTAAATATTGGAACACCTAACAAATGTCAGACATTATGCAAAACTTAGTAAATAAATGATAGAATTTTAATTGAATTTTAGTGTTATGCATTCCAGAAATAGATTGGAAACTTTGTAGGGTAGAGAATAAAGATTCCCGCTGAGAACTAAATACTTTTTATTTATCAGCGATTTAGAGAGAATTTGATTTGTATGGCAGGCAATGGCTGACTCGCCACAAAAGAAGTGACAAATAATTTCCATGTGCCTCACCTCGTGATATAAATTGCGTATGCAGACCCACTTGGTCAGTTTCTGAATACAAATCTATGCGTTTTACATAAAGAAAGAGAAGCACAAAAAGGCTGAAAGCAGAAAGCGAACTGCTAGGCAAAGCATCGACTCCAGACTCAGACTGAGACTGAGGCTATATCGTATGCTACCTTTCCCCCTTTTGCTGCATTGTATTTATGGTAAATGAGTTGAATTTGTAATCGATTCTATGAGTCCGGTCTGGTCTGGCTGACGTGTTGCTTGCGCCCAGTGTTCAAAGTGTGTTCTACTACTTCAACGATTAAATATGCGAGTCCGATGCTCGGCTTTTGTTTTATTACATCGACTTACCCATTTGCTGCGGCTATTTTTGTGCACAATTAAAATTCAATTCAATGCAATTGCAGTGCCATTAAAGTGCACCATAAAATGCATATTTCACACACACACACACACACACACACACACACACAAATGCAATGTATAATAGAAAGAAATACAAAAATTGCGTATGCGTAACTTGTGTGCATTTTTAAGGTATTTGGAGAAAGGTTTTCTTGTATTCTGCACTTGAATTGAACCTGATATTATTTACCTGAATTTGTTATGGTTATTTTTGGAATTTGTCTCGGCTTTACGATTAAGGTCGAGGCAGAAGCAGAGACAGAGTCAGAGGCAGAAAAAAAAGGTCTCAATTTATTGAAAGAAAGTTGCATTTTATGGGCAATAGAAATGCTGTGCTAATTGTTAAATTGATTAAGCCCATTATCATCAATTGTCATACTCTCTGATGATATGTCAATTGGAATGTGCTTAATGGCCCATGCTCTGGTAGAAATATAAGATTTATGAGATTTATGGTGGGGCAAACTTTCGAAATTTCTTAAAATATGTGAACGTATGCGAACGTACTCATATAGTTGTATCTGTGTATCTTGTTCATGACACTTAGCTAACTCAATTATGTGTAACTCATATTAACTTTGTCTGAGGGCACACAACACAACACATTACAACAAAACACAACACAACAGAGCAGTGCAGAGCTGAGCTGAGCAGAGCAAATGCGAACACTTGTGGGTTTTCACTTTCACAATGGCCGGCAAACTGAGTGGCATAGATACTCGTCGGACATGAGGAAGCTCACAGATACTTAGATACGCGCAGAGTATCTGCGGCGGCTGCCTGCTCGACTTTCAGGCGTCACATGAGCAATGAGCAATTGAGTGCTGTCATAATAAGCATAAGCAACAGACGCACACAACACAACAACAACAGCAAAAACAACAGCAGCAAACAGTAACAACAATTGACAGTTATAGATACACTGACAAAAGTATCTGTATCTGCAGCTGTCAACCAATCGTCGTTGCCATCGTCTGCGGTTCATTGGCTTCTGCTTTAGGCTAACTTGTCCCCATGCCCCAATCCATACAATAGTAACGAAATAACAATAATCATCATCATCATCAACATGGTCATAATATCCATCTGGCTCACAGTTCGCTTAACAGTTTTCAAGAGCGCGATACAATCGAACCGAATGTATCTCAAGAATACTTTTCTCATGCTGACTATTAATCATGTGGCGTCTCAAGACCCGTGTGTGCGCGTTTTGTGACGTTGTAAACATTACCCGGGGCGTGAAAGTCATAATAATTTACTTACATAGACACACTATATATAAGTTGTTGTTGTCGTTGTTGCTGTTGTTGTTGCAGCACCATTGTACAACTCCTTTCGTCATAACAATTAATATTGGCCTCGCCAAATGCCACAGCACGTGCGACTCAGACTTTGACTTCAGCTTCGACTTCGACTTTAGCTTGGACTGCGACTGCGACTGCGTTTGGGCTTGACCAGCTCGCATTCTTGACAAGGCAATAAATTCAAAAAATATGCTCGAATATAGCCATAAATTAAAACTTTACATCAATTCAAATTGTTCTCCTCCTCCCCCTTCCCAACCAGTCCCGAAAGAATGGTCGATGGCTGCTTTGATTAGGTTTTGTCGACAAACGCATTTGAATTCGTTTTATCTATTTAGCCCCGATTCATTCACCTACATACATATGTATGTGTTTCTTCCACCAGCTGTTGCCCAACACTGTTTGCCCCCTCTTTTCCCCATGCTTAACATAGTTCGATTCTTTGCTTTTGCCTAATGGGCTGCCGTGATCAGCCCAAAAGTCGAACGCAACGGAATTCCATTGATTTCATTTGCATATTGGGACTAATTGAGCACAAAAATTGTAAATTTGTCGACGGGAATTCCATCAACGTTAATGGAGTCTGCCTGACTAGCAGTTACTTAATAATCAACTACAATTATTATACATTCTTAATATCATATATTTTCAAATTTGTTACATTCAACGTACAGAAATGTATTAAGGATTGCTGTATCGAATAATTTTATAGAAATATATTTGAAGTGATTTATTTTAGCTTTTCTTAGATCTTATTACTATATGAGAGAATAAAAATATCTAAACAATGCGTATCAATAAATTAATCCTTCTGCATTTCGCTAATAAGTATGTCATTTCTGATCCTCTAAATTCACATTATTTTTATTGCTCTAACTGTATATCTTAACGATATATATTCTAATCATTAATCTAACTAAAGAAATGTATTTATTTTGCTTTATAATTGCGATTTTTTTTTCGATTTTATTAAAATCTGAGAACGTCAAACTGAACAATGCCCTACCAAGAAATAAATTTATAAAATTTCAAAGTCTGCCTGACTCGCAGATAATACAAAATATTATATGTAATTTCTGATTAAAAATTTTTTTTTTTATATTCTACCTACTATATATCTTAACTATAAATATTGTAATCAATACTCTAAGTAAAGCTATCTACAAATACATATATTCATAGATGAATTCATTGCTATCTGAGAGAGTACGTCTAAACAATGCCTAGCAGATTCTACCGATGTGTAATTTTTGATTATCTAAGTATTACATTTTTCGTATTATACTTTCTGTATATTTTATTTATAAATAATCACACTAAACCAATCATTACCCTAACTGTTCATTTACTAATAGAGTTTAATTCTTTAGATATATTTTAGGTAACTTTAATCTTTTTTCAACTGTATTACAAAGTGAAAGAATATATCCAAACAATGCCTGACCCATAAATAAATCTTTCAAATTTAATTGTTACCAACATGTTTATAAAAATTTGTGCCTAATAGATATGTTTAAAAATTATAAAACTTGTAATCGATATTTTGAGATGTACTCAGCTTTTTCGGTTCGTTGATAAATTAGCTACAAGTGAAGATACATTCAATATTTTGGAGTAAGACGATCATTAATAACTTATGTATCAATAACTTGATTGTGTTTTCGAGTTGAGTAAAGTAACTTAAGTTACAGCAGCTTGGGGATTGGCTAAAATAGCTGCAGCTGGGCCGAGTTACAAGTTACGAGTATCTAGCTTGAAATTAGTATCGAGTCAGCGCCGAGCAATTAGAATAAATTAAGTAAAGTCGCGTTATCTATCGGGGATACAAATGCAGGTGAAATCAAAGGCGAGGAGTAGAAGGTGCCGTCAGTCCGTCTGTCTGTCCGTCCGTCTGTCTGTCTGTTTGTCGGAGTTGCCGGAATGTAAATTTGTTGCTACAAATGAAACCCAAATAGGCAGAGAGAGAGAGAGAGAGAATCAAAGATCGTAGATGAATTGAAATCTGAATACGAATACGAAAGCGAATACGAATTCGAGCCGTTGAATCTAAATTGAGGTTTAATTTTCATTGTCTGCGTGCTGTTAGAAAAACCTGTTCTGATTTTGTAGAGCCTGATCCAAGTGATCACCCGATCGCACCCCCTCCCCCGTCTCAAGCGGTAGTAGTTGTCTTTATTGCGGGCAACTCTCGTGGTCACTTTTGTTGACTTAATTTATTGACATTAGCATTTGTTGTTGCCAGTGTTTGTGACTGAGCTGTTCTGTATTTTTTTGTCATTTTCGCTTCAGTTTTTGTTTTTTCGACTTTTATTATATTTAAGCAGTTGATTTGCTTTTTATGTAAAAATATTTTGTTCATGCATTCTTGCCGAGAGACACCTGACTTTGGTGCCAACCGGTTGAGGCACGAATCGAATTCGAATCAAAGTTACAACAGCTGTTTCGCTGATTGGCTCAAAAGATGCGGCATCCGATAGAGCTAATGAGTATACAACGATGGCTGCTATACCAACAACCAACAACCAACAACCAGCAACACTCAACTAGCAACCAGCATTCAGCTTCAAATTGTCGTAGCCAGATAATTTTATTAGAAAATTGCCGTTAAAATTCATAAAACACACACATATGTAGAGACAGAAAGATAGAAACTGAAACTAAGTAGTATGCATATGGACAGGCCAATTAATTTTATATGGTTCATAAAATTGCACAATGCTTTGATGGCTGGCATTAGACATTTAATTTGCCTGCCCTCACCTGCCCCCATAGTCGCATCTTGGACTCGCTTAATGTGTAAAACTAACCACAAGTAGTTATGTAGTTTGGCTTCTTTTTTATTCGTTTTAATTGCTGACGCTCTTTGTCCACAGATATAAGATTTTATAGACCTGATAATAAATCTCTAAACATTCAAATATAATGAAATCTGGAATTTAGGAATGTGCTTAGTCTCAAGTGCTCGACCAGGAGATACCCTATCATTTGAAGTATTCTGCGTAACTTAGATACTTATAAATGTATTAATTCGGTATCTAAGAATATAAATAGATAGTTAAAATAGTTTATTATTGCAGATGCCCTAAGATATGTTAAAATGTATTCATTCCATGGTTAAGTTTATGTTAAGGAAACAAACTTATTTATTATTTAGTTTCAAAATTCAAACACTATTATTACAACTTTTGAGTGCAATTTTGAGTTTTTAATTAGAGATATTTTTGATATATATTAGAATATCATAATCAGATGTCTAACTTTATGCTGAGATAATAAACTCATTTATAATATGCTTTTGTCTAAATTCCAACACTCACTTTTTAGAAAATCGATTTGTAATTTCGGGGCTACTTTTAGATATGCCAAGAATCTAAAATTAAGACATTTAATTAAGACAAAAATAAACTTATTTATAATAGATATATTTGTTTCTAAATTACTTTTAATACTTAAAACATTTTTAGCGAACTGTTTTAATGTAGTCGGAGTAACAATTCAATACTTCTTTTAAAATTCGAATTATGACAAATAATTAATCGACTACCGAATTCAACTGCTTCTCAGTTCACGTCTCTAAACTCATGCTACTCTTTTGAATACCTCCATATTAATGCAGGGTATTGCATATTTAAATGAAAACACTAGAAATCCACCAAATTTCACACAAAATGCAATAAGAAGAGCGTGAAAAGACGCAACGCCCACGTTTTCACATTAACATAAAAAGTAAAAACAAACAGTCAAACAGCCAGAAATCCAATGGGAAGAAAAAGTGAAATAAAAAGCGGAAAAGAGAAGAGATTGTCACTGCGCTGTGCTTTACAAAGTGCTTAATTTATTTATAAAAGCTTTACTCACCTCAAAACATCAAGAGTAAAAATACATTTGATCGTAAACTGGAATTTTCTACGTGGGACACCAGGAAGCTGTCCTCATCAAAATGCGGCGTGTATTTAATTTTATTTTTTTGGTTGGGATCATTTCATAATCAGAATCAGTTCTTGCTTGATTTTTCCAACTCACAAATGATTTTTCATTTCTTTTATTATATGCTATAGAAAATCAACTTATTTTAGTCTGAAGTTTTTCGCGCGGAAAATTCTTTGTGTTTTGTTTCAAATTTATTAGCGTAGATTAGTTTTGGTATTTCTCTGCTTGTTGTTGTTTCTGGTTTTATTTTCGTATCTTTTATGTTTTTTATTGTGTTGTTTTTGTTTTGAAGCTGCCTTGGATTTTCACAGTTTAAATTTGGTGTGTGCGGATGAAAATGTTGAAAGAGAGATATTTGTGGCATAATTTGGCAGCAATTTGCTTAAAATTTGTCATAACATTTGCACGATTTAAATACAATCCGAAATGTGTGTGAAATGCCAGCAAATTAGAATAGCCAGATTTTCGACAGTATTCATAATTTAATTTGATTTGGCCATAATATTTCTTTAAGTACTTTGTTTATTGAATATACGCTGAAAAGTATGCTAGCTATTTTGTGTTGATTTATTGTGAACACATTCACAATAACCGAAACTGTCAATTTGCCAACTAAACGATTTGCTCTGCTGTCTGTTGTTGAAGTCTTGTGTCGTTTACGTTCACTGTTCAGCCATTGCACAATTGGTTTTAATTAAATTCGTTTTTTCCTCCATTGCTTAAATTTCAATTTGTGCAGCAATTCAGTGGTAATTTGTTCATAGATTTTTCACACTCACTAAGGATACTCTAAGCACTCAGTTCCTGTGCCAACTTGGCAGCCCCTGCGAGCTGCGGCAACTGAATGACATGCCGTCGCATGTCCAGGCACGAAGTCTCTCGATTCCCGCTACAACAACTGAGCACGCTCACACGGACACATACAAATATACATACACAAACATACTCTTAGAAACCGGCTCTTGCAATATAATTTTTATTCGCAAAATAGTAAAGCAGAAGCAGGCAGTAAACTCACACTAGCATTAACAGCATTTCATTGCGCATACACAGCAAACACACAGATACCTCTATACATAAACAGCAAAACACATATACATATATGTATGCATGCGTGTGTGTGTGTGTGTGTATATATGCTTATAATACTGACATGTCATGCAGCCCAGAGCTCTGAATTCTGACGCCTGCGCATGTCGTGGCAACATTAAAGTATTTGCATTTGTTGCTTTTTCTTGCAGTACAGAAATTTCCGCATATCATGTTAATCGCCCAAATACACGCAATTGCTTCGCCTTCGGCTTCGGCTCAGTTCAGTTCACGTTCAGTTGGTGGCGCCTAAAAGTATGTCGCATTTATTTCTATTTGCTACTATTTGCCGTACCTCGTAATTCAGCTTGATTCTGTCCTCAAAGTCAGCTCCGATTGTTTTTGGCAACAGCCTACCTATTCCCCCCCTCTCTTTCACTCTTTCACTCTATCTCTCTTTCGCTCTCGTTCGACTGTTTCCTGTCTCCTTCTCTGCAAAAAGCACAGTCGGACAGGAATGACGTTATTACCTGTAATTAATTTCAGCTGGCATACATTTTACGATGGGGCGCTGCCAAAACGCATTTGAATTTATTTCGTTTGTTTTGCATATTTTGCGGCACTTTAGCGTCGATTGCCGTCTGGGGATAGTTCCGGGGGGAGAAGGCGCATTGAATTCGCCATCAGCCTTGTTGAAGTTGTTGACCCTGTGGCAAAGTTGTTTTGCCTTTTGCGACAGCTACTGAATTACATGATAGATTGTGCGCCCAAAAGTAGGCCAAGCGAGGCCAAGTTAAGTAAGTTCTTTTCTTTTCTTTTGCAGATATATAAAACTAACATAAGTATATATTCCGGCACGTGTCGTAGCCAGAGTGAGAAGAAGACTGTTAACTGGAGATCTGTAGATATTCTTAAGATCTCCTGCCAGCACACAGCTGGACTCGACTTGTGCCTTTAAATGCTGCCAAATTATCGTAATTAGTTTAATTAGTGCGTGGCACATAAAATACGAGTATGAAATGTGAAATGTGAAATGAGACTCACAAATTGTGGTCAACGTTGCGCGCTTAATGGCCAACGAAAGTGGCAACATCACTCGGCCGAAATAACCGTAATTAAATGTGGCCCAGGATATGCCATATAATTTGGTGGAATGTAACTGCAGGGACGTCGACGACAACGTCGAGAATCTAGCAACAAAACGACCGGATTAGCATAATTTCGGCTCGTGCAAAATGTGTATTAAACTTGAGCACTCGCTGGACACGAGGATTACAAGAGTGAAAGAACACACTCACACAACAAAGAAAACTCCTTGGGGAAATTTAGCAGAGTGTTTGCCGATAATGCGGCCCATCGTGAGACATTTGCGAATGTCACATTGCGTATACGCGATGATGGCAAGCAAAGACTACTCATCACAAAACAGCACTTAGTTGCTGTGTGTTATGATGGCCAAGGATCCATTTTGTTTAGTCGATGACAGTTATGGCTGCTTATTGACACACTTATTTGCATTTGCCGCCCAGCCAACGGCTCTTTGTTGGTTTCCTACAGTCTGAATATTTGGTTGCTTTGCCTCCTCTTGTTGCTGTTGTGTGGCTTCCGCATATCCTGTGACATAATCGACTGATACTTTCATTGTTATTGTTTGTCACTAGTTTCTCTCTCTTCTCTTCTCTCTTTTTGTGCTATTAAAGCCATTGTTGATTGGTTTGTTGTCATGGCAAAGACTGCAAAACTTTTGAGCCCAACTCCCAATTGAAACATTAAATGAAACTATGCAAGCAACTAAAAAGCAGACTCGACGAAATGTCATGTCCCAAATTAATTAAGCAAAGGATGTGCACAATCATACACACACTCACTCACACACTCGCAGAGGGTGCGTCTAGGGGCTAGACTCATCCTCGTTCTCATCCTCAAGCCATGTGCTTGGTCTGTGTCTGTGTACGCATCATTTAATTACGTTAATTGGCAGCGCTTGACGCTCGTCTCTCTCTTTCTCTCTGCGTGGGTGTGTACCAGGGCCTGACTGCTTAACAGAGCACAGAGTTCAGAGTTCACCCAGTTTGCGGGTGAAGTGATGACGTTTCCCTGCAACATGCTTCTCACTATATGACAGCACTCTGCGTCTAATCTAATTGAGGCGCCATTAACTCACAATTGGGTGCATGAAAACGAAGCATAAACTCAAATATTCTTCCTTATCTGCAGATCTGACATATATTTAAACACCGTCAGTTTAGAGTAAGAAAGCCTTTAATACTCTAAATTATTGTTAAGCTTAAGAAGATTATTTTTTTATATTATAATGGCAAATTGGCGGCAAATTTCAATAGGATTATTTCCTAACGTGGAATTGTTAAATTAATCATAAATTATTTAAAATTTAAGTACAACTCTTAGTTTGCACATAAACTTATTTAACTTGTAACTTTTTTAATGAAATAACTGTTTAATGGCAGCTATAATGCTAATAATGCATACTTATTGTTCTGTTATAATTACAGTAATGTTTTAGCAACATTCGAAATGGTTATTAATTAGTTTAAAAAAGCATTGAAAAGTCTATTAGTATATTAATGATAAGGAATTCCAATTATAAACACGTTTAATAAAGTCGTCACTTTTAATAATTTGTATGTACAAGTCAATAAAATTGAAAAGGTAGAAATTTGAATATTCGCTTTATATTAAAAAAATGCATGATTTTCAATTTAAGAATGTTGAGGAGTAAAATAATAATATTCTGGGAACTATAGAAAAAATCTCGTGTTGTGAATTGCTCTAACATACATGAAATAATATAAATGTATATATAGGCTATGAAAGATTCACATTAGAATTATTCAATCAAAGACAAGTTCACAATATATTAATTATAGTAATCCACAAGCAATCTGTACTATGTTTGCAGATTTGATATGAGCTTTTAGTTAATTAGTTTAGTGCTGCAGTAAAACAAAATGGTGGCAAATTTGTTAGACATCACAAAATGGCTTCGCAACCCTTGGCAAAATACTTTATTCTGGGATTTGCGACATGCGCAGCATCCGCGATTTGCAACCCTCATCAGTTATGTAGCTGCTGCTGTGACACATCCCTGCGGGGCACATAACTTGGCGTTGGGATTGGGGTTGGGGTTGAGGTTGGAACTAAGAATTGGAATGGGACTGACACTCGGGGTATCTTCAATGCCAGAGTGTGAGTAAAGGCGGCCATTAAGTGACGAGAATTATGGCAAGAGGCAATCGAATGAGACGACGCACAAAGTCGCTATGCGCTGTGGCGCAACACACGCAGACAATAAGTTTTCGGGGCCTGACACTGCAATGGATCGTTTTGCTGCCCGGCCCTCCACTCGCTGTTGTCCGGGATAGCAGACAACCGCCCACCTAAGAGTAAAAAAAAGAACGAAATAGAAAAAGAAAAAGTTGAGTTAAACATTTCTAATTTATTGATGTTTCCGTCGTTGGGAAAGTTCTTGTCCTCGTCGTCGCGGTGTCTTGGTGTGGGCCAACTGCCAAATGTCTCTCGGTAAAACTAACTCAAATTTATGATGATTAAGAAAAATCACAAAATACTTAAGCAATCTATAGATAGTATAATATACGAGTATGCCACAACATGCCATCTCTTTCTCTGTCTGTATGTGTATAGGTGTACGTACGTGTGTGTGTGTGTGTGTGTGTGTGTGTGAGTGTGGGTGCTTGTTTCCATTCTCATAATTTGTTTGTCGTTTCAAAAATAGACAAAACCCAGCCAGCCAGTCAGACAAACAACAACAATGGCAACAACTGCTTGAAGGCCATGATTTGTATCGTCGTCCAATCTGCTTAGCACTTTTCCCTATACCCTAAGTATAAGTATTTAAGTATTTCCTACTCGAATGAGCATTTATTCTCTAAATAAATGAATCAATTATTTAGTTACGAGCATTGTTATTGTTTTTTTGGCAATTGCGAAACAGTTAAAAAAATGAAGTAGAAAATCGATATTTGTTGTTGTGTGTGGCTAACAAAAGGCAGCAAGAGCAAAGGCAAACAGTTTATTAACGTGAGTCTCTGTGTGTGTTCGTAAAGTAGGTTTATGGGTAGAAAAACACAAACACGCCAAATGAGTGTAGATAAACTTTAACTACCCTAGACCCAAATGCAGCACGAGCAAATCAAATAAGCCAAATAACCTAAAACAAAACGAAAACAAACCCAAACAAAAGCTCCAAATGGAGTTGGCCTTTCTGAAGCATTCGGAGAGACTTCATCGAGACTTGAACACATCCATAAAAATGACAATCGGCGTAAAGTTGACTTTTCTTCGCAGTCATTTGGCAAAGTCATTAAAACATCACTTTGGTGAATAGCCCAAGTGTGAATATCATTCATTGTTCTATTGCAACTCTTGCGATTCGATTGTGAAATATCAAAGTGAAATGAACTTCTCAACAATTCTGCACGGTCGATGTTTTGATCATGTTGCGAGTTAAAGAGATGACAACTATTAAGGTATTAATTCAGAAAATAAATCGATCTAGATAATGGGCTACGATCGATTAATCGTCGTCATCTTGTCTGTCGCTCAACCTTCATAACTTATGACAACACAGACGACTTCTTCTGTGTACGAGTAAAGACAATATATTATCAAGTATTCACAACACACTCCCCATGATGAGAGTCTCTTTTTTAATAGCTTTTATCTGATTGTGTAAAATAAATGCTGCGAATTTGCTGTGAAATATTCTTAAGATCTGATTGCTTATAATTGTTGTATTTGTACATTAAAGTTTTCTATTTTCTATACTCTTAAGATCTGATTGCTTATAATACCTGTATTCTATATTAAAATTTTTCATTTGTTTTCAAAATAAATCTATCAAACATAAATTGCTGGCTCTGTAAGCTAACCTCTAGATCTAGATTCTCGAATTGCATGCATTGTCAGTTATTCAAATTGCATGACAGCAAACTCGGACCCGGAATTGTAGTTGTAGTTGTAGTTAGAGTTGGAGTTGGAGTTGGAGGCGAGGCCAGAGAACAGAGCATGTAGTGTAGAGCATTCTGGTGGTTCAATTGAACCCAATTGTCCAGGTACCCAGAGCAATGTTGACATAGTTTTTAGAGCCCCGTCGTCGACCTCCTTGCATGCTTAGTGTGCATTCGGCAAGCGGCGATAACAATAACAACAAGAACAAGAACACGAGCTGTTGTCAACGCAATAAACTCGTATAATTTGGGCTGCATCTAGCGACAACAATCTACCTCCTTCTCCCATCCCTCTACACCTCCAGTTCCATCCCCCATTTGTGTGGACCCATTCCTACTTGAAGTCCCACTCCCGCTTGTTTGGGCCAGCTAAATAGCAACAAACTACTGCGACAGCCCGGAAGCCTGCAAAGTGGTGAAGTCCCAACTGCTGCTCCCGTTCCCGCTCCCGCTCCCTCTGTTACTCCTAGTTATTTCCCTCTCCCTGCTGGTCCTGCCACTGCTGCAGTTCATAGTTTTTGTCCACAAATTTTCAACGTTTTCGTTTGCAGTTCATTTTAATGTGAGCCATTTGTTTATTTAGCTGGTGTGTCTCTGGCATTGTCTCTGTTTCTCTGACTGTTCCGAATGCCCCTAAGGCTCTCTGGCTCCTTTACATGCTATGCGGGTCAGTTGGCTTCCTGTCCACGCCGCGTGGCAACTGTGGCAAGTGCCAACTGTAGCAAGTGTGGCAAGTGGCAACCAACTAGTTGGTGTTGCGGCGTCGTTGCGTCGCTTTCTGTGTTATGGCTCTTATCGGCATTTTGCGGTTTTCTCTTTGTTGATTTAGTGGAGCAGCCTGTTGAACTTTTCGCTTCAGTGCGGCAGAAGGACACACCCAATCTCCAATCCCCAAGCGTTGTCCTGTCCATCGAGCACACTCTGTTTGCATACCCCGCTCTCTCTCTATCTCTTGTTTACAGTAGCCGTCGACTGTTTGCCTTCCCAAATTGGTAGATAGTAAAATACTTTGCATTTGTGTTTCATACCCTGATCAACATGGTAATAACCCCTATCGACTATTGAAAATTACATAATTTATTGATGATTTCATATTGGTAGTAGATATATTCTCTAAATTAATTAGATATACAAAAATAAAGTTAATTAAAACAAAAGAAGCATTACAATAATGTAACATAATCTTAAATATTCAGCATTAAGACCATCCACAAAGCGCTGTGAAGTTCGTTTCGATTCAAGCATAAGTTAATTAAAAATTGTAGCATACTTTTAGGATGAACTAATTTCAAATAAGGATATGTACGTATATCCAAAGTTATGTGAAATTCCATATAAAAGTAATATAATTAAATTGATAATGTATTAAATTAAAATTTAATTTAAATTATTAAAATTTAATACAATTTATTTGCAGAATATTGTTGGAAACAAACGCGGCGAATTCGAATTTGCAGCGTTAGCTGAGTTCAGCACCAAAATGTTTCAGCGTTAGCTTAAACACAAACCGCATTTCACACATAGATGGCGCTTTGTTATAGATAAAGAACTGGGCTGCTAATAGAACCAACTAAGTAAGAGATACTCCGCTTTTGTTACTGCTATTAATATAAAAATAATTCGTTTTAATATTGAAAAATTTATCAACTCAACATATAGTAACCTTACAGGGTAATTGGAAATTCAGGTCAAACCTAAAGCTCATATCTTAAGGACATGAAATTCAATACTAGTATGTATTACATAGCGGAAATTAAAACAACGTTTTTTGTGTTTTATCCAACATAGATTGGCGTTTATTTAGTTTTTTGTGGTTGCTTTTCTTGTATTTAATGACACTGGAACTGACAAATTGCTTGTGTTTTGTGTGTGTTTTAAGGAATCTTTAGTTTAGGAATTGTACTCCAAGATATAAACCTTGGGTACTCGGGAAATGGATTTACCAAGTGTAGGAAATAATCTTTGATTCTGTGTTTTCGGGTATGTTTGTGTATGTGTGTGTGTGTGTGTGTTTGTGTGATGTAGCAAATGTAGTTTGTCAATTCAATACATTCAATATTAATATATATAGTTAATACATATATGTTTCTTGTAATTTGTAATTAGTAATACACATATTTGAAGTATTCATTTAGGTTTATAATGCCGCGCTTAAGGATTACGAATTTTACGAATCTTGTTTTGGATATTTGTATTAATTTATCTTCTTGCCTCATATATATTTCGTATCGTATCGTGTCGTATGAGTAATATGAGTATGAGTAATATTTGTTTCGGCTAAGAAGGAGCGAGTGATTAGTATGCATTTTAAACTGTTTTTCTTATTTTCAATAATTTCATTCTTTTTTGGTATCTTTTTTTTTTTAATTTCTCATTCTTCATATGCTTAGTTATCGTTTCCAAAGAAGTGTTGGATCTGATGTGCGTTGAAGTTGAATGCTGTCATCGTATTTGGGCGACTTTCTATACCTTTTTAATTTGATAGTTTTCATTGATTTTTTATCTTATGTTTTTAATGCAATGGGAATTAAATTTTGATTTATGCGTTTTAAGTAAAGTTAAGTAGAAAATTATTAATATTATGTATGTATGTATGTAGAGTATGTGTATGCATGTTGAATGCTAAATAATTACAAAATAGGTTAGTTTATGTTAGACTTAATGATTATTTGACTTCGTTTTCGTTTTCATAATATTTGTTTTCTCCCCTTTGCTTTACGTTCTTCTGAAGCAACACAAAAAGCAAGCGATCAAATATGCATGATAAGTATGAAAAATGCTTGATGTAATCGTATATTATATTTGAATATTAATACTTAGCTTAATTTAATTATTTCTCTTTTCTTTCTTTTTTTTTGCAAACCTCTTTGGATTTTGTTTGAAAATGTCAAAAGTTTCGTTTTTAAATCTTTATTTTCGATTAAATATTTGTTTTTTTTTGTTTTTGATTTTGATTTTCCGAAAAATTGTTAATTTTTAATTTTGTTATACCGAAATGCAACATTTTTTGCGCTATTTTTATTACTTGAAAATTTGTGACTTTTTCTCAATCTTTTTTAAGAGTTTTTTTTTCGTTTTTTTTTTTTTTTTTTTTTTGTATATTGTATATTATTTAAATGCCATTTGTCTAAACGCTATTAAATATTTGTATTCGTTTACCATTAAAATTTGTAGTACATTTATATAAGTTTCCCATAATATATATGTACGAGTATAAGCAATATTTTTGTCACAACACTACATTCATATATAAAATCGATATAACTAGGTAGGATTATAGTGTAGAATATGTAAAGTGTTAGGTGAAACAGAAACATAATCGGAACAATCTAGGTGTAATAACTAATTGTTTTAAAAAATTAAATTATTATTTAATTTGAGAATTAAATAAGATTTATCTATTGTTGACTTCTCTTCAAATTGCGGGCTACCTCAAATGCTTTTGCTATTTCTACTTGTTGAGCAAATGTTGTGTACTGTAAAACTCCTTTTGTAATTACATATTTGTTGTTAATCATTTTCATTCGTTTTTAAAATTTGCATAGTTCAGTCTTTGAGTTTTGAAAGTAGCCGCACAATTTATGCGATTGCTGTAAAATCAATACAAAAAAAGGAAAATAAAAGAGCAAACAAAAGTTGTTTCAAGAAAATCGTAAATGTATTTGCAGAACTAAAATAATAATAATAAAAACTTAAATAAATACGTATAATGTAGAAATTGAGGTGTGCACATTATCAATTTCAGAGTTTCTTAAAGCTTGAAATGCGTATAACTGAATACAAATGTAAATCTCTATGACAAATCATAAAGTGCGCGCTTTTCATTTTATATTGGGGGACATTTGTATAATACAATTTCGACAGTGTGAGTGTGAGACTAAACGTTTATTATTTGCTATTTGTGCATTGAACAAGTTCATCTTAGCGGTTTTCGTTTTTGGAAGCGCAGTATAAAATTAAAAAATATAAATAAGTATAAATTATAAATAATCGACACACACAATGCTAAAAATAATTATGATCACAAGTCAACGCAAGTCAACAAGAAGCGAAATAAGTTTCAAATACAACTTTCGCCTTCGTTCTGTCGATACAAATAAGTAGTATATAAGTTATAGGATTTGCAGACCATACAAAATAAAACAAAATACGTTTAACTATCAATTAAGATTATGACTTTGACTTAGGCTAGGCAAAGAGTTTCATGCTTTTGGCATAGATGGCAAAAAACAAATATGTGTCTGGGCAAATCGAAAGCGAATTCTTCGGATGTATTTTCTTACGAATACTAGACGAGAGATTACCTATTTATTCGCTTGATATATTTTGGTTGTTCTGCTTGGCTTACGAACTAAAATGCAATATTAAAAATGACTTTCAATTATGCAATTATCAATTATCAAATATCAAATATTAATTAGCAATTATAATGTTCCACGTTCAAGTTTTGTTCTTGTTGTTCAAATGCCACACACAAATGCGTGTGTGTGTTTCTTTGTGTGTAATTACTCTTGTAAATACTTGAAATAGTTTAATAATTGTGTGTATATATATTTGCGCTTAAATGCGTTGCTTACTTCTGTGATGTTTTCTCTTCGATATTTTATATACTTTCAAAATCTGATGACTGACTCTGCCCTTTTTGTGTCTGTCTGTCTGTATACTCGTGAGTGTGTGTGTGTGTTTGGTGTTTGTGTGCTCATGTGTTCATTCAACTCCCACGCACTTCATTGACTCCAAAAAACACTAAGCTAAACTGCCACGCCCACCTTCGTAAGTTGCTGTTTACAAATTACACTGCCATAGTATCGTAGGCTGTGAATCCTGCGCCATTTGTTTGTTGGAGTTGGAGTTGTTTTGGGCCGGCTTCGTTTCTGTAGGGAATCAATCAATCAAACAATCAGTGGTCAATCAAAAAATATAGCAAACAATATATATGAAATGTTTAATAATATTAGATTTGGGCTCATTTCTGCAACCAAAGCATTGCCTCGTGTGGTTCTTTGGTTCTGTTTGTTGTCTTGCCACATGTGGCACGAGTATTGTGTGTGGCAAGCCAAGGCCAAGCGGCAAGCTGCACAACAACTTTTACGTGTTTTTGAGGTAATCATAGTACAGTGTTTGCTATCACTTAAAGCCTGTTGATTAATATACAGTTACGGTTACGATTATGCTTGGTAATTATTGTAATTGAATTGTTTATCAAATGATAAATGTTTTGGGAACTGTTTTGAAACACTCAACTGTGATTTGCTTTCTTTTGCAATGAACCAAATAAGACAAACCAAATGTAATTATAAATACATAACAGAAATGGGGAAGGAGACAAGATAAAACATGCAATCTTAGTTTAATTATTTATGTACACAAAACATGCAAAAGCGTTTGTTAGTTTAATACATAACTTAATTTAGGTTAGAACTTACAACTGTCTGCGACTGAGTAGTCGGTGTTTCAGTGAATTTCATTGTATTATAATAAATAAACAAATATACAATTGGGGAGGTTAGTTCATGTAGGATAAAGATTTGAAAATTGCACAGAATTCATATTGTTATTTTATTAATAAGTTAGTTCTTTATTAATTAAGTGCCAAACTATGCTATAATTCTGCGCAATTTTGATTTGTTTAATATACTCTTTTGTTATACGCATATTGCATTTGCAATATTATTCAATATTTCTACTCGTTTCTTACCTCTCAATCAATTTACGCATCTCTTCGGTGGTGCGTTGATCTTTCGGTTGGGGTGATCTTTTCACAGCTGTATATTATTTTATGTTTTTGGTTTTGTTTTTGTTTTCGTTATCGACATATTTGCAATAGAAATGATTGTTTAAGAACCCCACAAAAATTGGACCAACCGAAAGTAGTAGTAGTTATTTTGATTTAAATTATCATAGAAAGTAAAAGAAAACAGATAGAAAAAATAAAATATCAAATAAAACTTATTGCTTAAAAAAATGTGTTTTTTCTTTTCATAAATCGTGCAGTATAAAAACCTAAATCTCTTACGTAGCTAACTTAATGTTTTTTCTAACAACCACAAAAATTTCGAACAACTTTCTAGAGGAACACATGCGAAATTCTAGAGACACATGAGTTTTGAATGTAATGAAAATTGAAAAAAATTAAACATATATCCGATATTAGACACAAAACATAAACATTCAACATGTGATAAAAAAAGAAACTCTTAATTGGGATTCTAAGTGCTTCGTGAAATGAAATGAAGTGTGTTTGAATGTGCAGTAAAAATTAAATTTAAAACAAATGTATAACCAAAACCAAAGTTAATTTATTTTATTGACACATATGTAAATGATTTAAAAATTAAGATTTCCAAATAATGTTTTGAAACTTGAGCAAAACACAGCATGAATATTTGTAATGTGATGAACACATCGACTGTCTTCGAAATGACTCATGAATGAACAGGAACAATGAGGGATCAATGAAGATGTGATCACATTCCAGATAAATGGGTGGGGAATGTCATGAGATTTTTCATGATCACGATCACGATCGGTACGAAGAATGAGGTGAGTTGTGATAATGTTAAGCGAGTATATTTCGAAACGGGGGAACAATTCAAATTTGCTATGAAGACTAGATGAACTTTGATTCGATTTCACATCACTCACCCTCATTGGAGTCTTCTGATTGTTTGAATTATAATTAAAATGTACAAAGGAAATTTCGAAAAAGGAAATTAAGAAGATTGCAAATGGAATCGAGTTAAAATTATTATCCATTAAGCACTTCCATCAGAGATAAACTAAGTTATGTTTCTTTCTCAACTGGTTTTCGAAAACTTACCACCATAATTGCCGCGTGGTCCGTGATCGCGATCGCATTCGGCCTCTGAGATCTCGTTGCTCTCCTTGGAGTCGTTGAATGAGGAGTTGCTCATGTCGTGGTTGCGTGGTGGTGGTGGTGGAGGCTCAGGTGAACCATTGCCTGGATTGCGTGCAGAGCCTAAATATGCATTCGTTATAAGATAACTTCAAATTATTTTAAGCATTTCTCTTACCAATGCTACGACGTCCCATAGAGCCACGGGAGCCATAATGATCGTAGGGTTGTCCATAGGGTCCACCATATTGAGAGCCATATTGATCTTCCTCAGGAGCACAGTTAGCGGGATCATCGTATTCGGGTCCGGGTCCAGAGTAAAGGCTGCCGCCTTGAGAGTTGACACGAGTGTAGCGACGCTGCAAAAGATCAGAAGATCAGTAGAATATCGATCACCTAACAACTCTTTCTGTCTGTTTCCTACGTATTGATCCTCCTCGGCACAGTTGGCGGGATCATCGTACTCGGGTGCTGGGGTATAGATCGAAGATTGTCCGCCCTGGCTGTTCTTGCGCTGATAGCGATTGGCACGTGGCATCGACTGCGAGCCCGAGCGAGAGTGCACATGTCCAGGGTGTCCAGGGGGCAGCATGGTTCCAGCGTGTCCGGGTACGGGAGTGTGTCCGTTCTGATGGGGGAAGGTCTGGAAGTTCATGGCCTTGGTGGGATCCATTTCCTCACGGAAGCCGAGCAGATGGAACGTAGCATAGGGGCAGATTTCATCTTCCATGCCTTGCGAGAGAAGATTTCGATTAGCAGGGTCTCTAAACGTTTGCGGTTGTGGAATGATTTGTTTGGTGTTTAGTGTTTTAGTATGAGTGCTGCGAGCTGTCAGACAGAATGACAGATGTCTACTTACACTTCGGGCATCTTGCGACCAGGTTAGACTACAATTTTGTTAGGGTTAGGTTGTTAAAAACTAAATGTTAATCCAAATTATAAATTGTATTGAGGAAAGGATTAGGTTTTAGTTTTGGGAAATGAAATGAAAAGTCTTAAGAAAACATAAAGATAATCAGGGAGAACCTCTCCTACCTGGATGTCTGTAGTGGCACTCGACATTGCCATGGGCATGACCACCATGACCGTAGATATTGGCATTGCCGTGCATGGGAACTGGAGGGGCCTTGAGTTCCTCGTACAGATTCGGATTGCGACGGGGATCCCAGGTGGAATTGTTTGAGCGCAAACCACCGCGGCCTGAACCGGTTCATGTTCGTTTATGGTTTGTGTATGGGTGGGTGTGTGTGTGAGTGTGGGTGGTTTATTCAATTTCCAATATTCATACAACATCAACGAAGAGTGAACCCAAAAACAAGCAACCAAAACGTTGGAGGGATTAGAGTAGGAGTTGGAATCGGAGTTTGGGTAAGAATTCAAATCATTTAAATAATTAATATAAATAAATTGCAAATAAATATCGTAAATAATTATGATAATCTAAATTCAGCGCAACATTTAATAATACTCGTAGTGATATCAGGACTTAATTGGGTTCCAAATCATAAAGAAGCCACTCGAAGAAGCAACATTAAGAATTTCGATTTGAGAAAGCATTGCTATGTATGTGTGTATTTGTTTTTTCTCGTGTCTGATTGTATGATATGATATAATGAATGATGAATGGGGGTGTGGCAACGCCTTAGACGCCTTTCCCCTGTGCCTTGTTTGTGTGATGCAAAAGCAACGCAAAATATGAAATACTCGTCTTTTTTTTCATTCATGTCTTTTTACGACATATTTTCTTTTTTTGTTTTTTGTTTGCAAAGTAAATGGAAGAAGGAAAAAACTAAGCCGCAGCCAATGCGCAGTGATAGCCCAAGTTATCTCTTCTTTTCCATTAGAAAAAAAGAAACGCAAGGATTTCGCTGGCATAGTCCTGGCATTAATAAATGTTGCATTGGAAATTTAGATGCTTACTTATGACTGTACCTCGCTTAATCCGATCGCAGGTGTTGTAGTTGGATCCGGGCACGGGGGGGCAGCTTCCTGTTGGGTGGTGCAATGTAGCCAAGCTCGTCACGGAGATCGGGGCGACGTTTGTCCAAGGTGGCGCCAGGTCCCATTGTCTGATTGTAAACTACATCGTCTAGAATTAATATATGATATCGCGAACTCAATAGTGAAACACTGAAGATGCTTTTCCCTTTTTGTAATGCAGCTCAAAATTTCAACTCGCATACTTTACTTCTGTTTCTCTTGCTTTAGTTCGTATCAATCAGCTTTGTTCCGTCACTCACAATATTTTGGTTTCTTTAGATTAAGTTTTTTTTTTTATCAATTTATTTGGTTTTTGTTTTTGGTGCGGCATCTCAAGACGCTAAAGTGCTAAATAATAGCTCAAAAATACAAGTTTACAATTGCGAACAAAGTTTCCAAAGGGAATTACGTGAAGAGAGTGTTTTCTGTTTTGATTTGTTTTTGGATTTGCAGCTTAAAATATACCAACTTGTTAGCGATATAACGATTCATGATTGAATGACATGAAAATGAGTGATGATATCAATTTTGAATTTATATTTCATTTTACATTACTTTACTTTACTTTACTTTACTGAACTTTACTTTAGATATCAATTTACTGTACTTTACTTAAGCATTTTCATTTGCGATTTAAAAAAGCATCTCAGTTTTGGTTTCATTTCATAAATTGGGGATTGGAAATGTGTGAACTGAACAACAATGAAATATGTGTCGATAGATTGTTTTAAGATTGTAGTAGTCTGTTGTGAATAGTACTGTGAATATTGCTTAGGATATAAGCAAAACGTATTTACAACATTGGAGATAGCATAGGGTACACTTTTTAAACTTTAGGATTAAACTCATAACAAAAGATTAGGAAATCTCGATTACGAGTATGCCATAATATGTTAATAATGTAGATCAAATCAATAAATTCAATTCAATTTGTACAATTGCTTGACATTATTATGGCAAATCTAGAGTCATCGCAAAATATGTTTGTATAAGTTACACGAAAGACACTTGCAAATAATTTTCCAATGGTTTTCAATGGCGATGGAAAATTGATGATAGTTCTATGAGTACGATTATATTAGGAGATATGATTGTAATTATGAGTATATATACAAATATTGATATTTATACTTATATATTGATACACGATTAAGTTGAGTATATTATCTTTGGTATTTTGTTGGTATATTTTTGTAAAAGTGACTGGCAATTGGTATATTTTTGTTCGTGTAAGCTTGTGTTGATCGATTATTAATATAACTACACATTTATCATGCAATCAATAAAGGCTAATAGAATAAAGCATTTCAAAAGTTTAAAAGAGGTTACCAGCATTTCGTTGTGGAGTGACGGTATTGCATTTGTCTAATATCTTAACACTTAATGACAATTTAAGAAAACAAATTGCCGCTCAATGAAAACAGAAATAAAATTTGTAGTAAATCAAATAATTAAATAGAAAGAAGAACACTTTTGCTCCTGTGCTAAGGTCGCACAAGATAAACCTACAATAGACATCCTTCTGGCCGCCTCGCATATCATCGGAACGTCTTCGGGAGAGAGCCACGCACACAACACAGATACCAACCGCGACCACGACAACGGTGGCAATCAATGGCACCATAAAGTTCAGATCCAGCCACTCGGGCATCCAGGCGGGCATGGGAATACGAGCATGGACATTGCCATGGCCCATGCCATCGTCGAGGGGTGCGATAGTGCCTTTTTATTTCGATCGATATACAAACCAATTTGGAGCATGCATTTTATCGTTTATCGTTTATCGGATGCAACAACAACAGTTCAGGCAAATTCATACACATTAAACGTGTGTGTGAGTGAGTGTTGTGTATGTGTTTCGATAGAGAATACCAAAAAAAAAATCGCGAGGCGGTTTTGTATGTTGACAAAGATAGATAGAGTGGTTTATGGAGAGAGAGAGAGAGAGAGAGGAACCGAAAAAAAAGAAATACTTAATTAGTTGGATATACTTATAGATACCTTTGTGGTGATTGCCTTTGCTACGCAGAATACAAATAACAATTATCGCTATGATTATGACGAGCAGAGCCGCCACGACGGGCACTACTAAATTTAGGTTCGATAGGATAATGCGGATCGTATCCTCGGCGCTTAATTCGGGTAAATCACGCGAGGGTGCGATTGTGCCTGCAACAACAATAACAACAACAACCAAAGTGTTTCACATGTAGACCGGAGACAGATAAAGAGAGAGAGAGAGAGAGATAAAGAGTAGTCACAGTTATAGATAAGTGTATATATGTATGTATGCTTGTTCGTATGTTTGTAAAAAGACGACAGCGATAGCGAATGAAAAGGAAGCTTTAACAGTTGGCAAATTAGCAAAGAGAGCAAAATGTCTCTCATTCTTCGCTCTCTTTGCGAACTTTTTGCCTTTTGCCGTCTCTTCCTGTACATTGACTTTTGTACCCAACACACACACATATACAAATACATTGATAAATACAAAAATACATATGCATGTACATATGTATGTATAACATCGAGTTGAGTTCGCATTTAACTTTTTTTTTGTAACATGTTCGAAAATGTGGGGAGAAGTGTCGCAAATAGTCGAGTTAAGAATGAACATTAGTTAAAGTATTTAATTTGTATTTTACAATGCGTTAAGGACACGCATAATTATTTGCAAATATTTAGATGAAAACTATTTGTAACTTTTTAAATTGTATAACAAAAATAACATTATTTTTAATACGTTCAAATGCAATTTGTTTTTTATTTTAAATAGATATTTCTTGTTTAACTGTAAATACTTAGAACTAATTAAGTTAAGTAAATGGTTAAAACTATTTGTAAGCAATTGGAAAAATTCATTTAACAGCATTCCATGTGTTATTGCTCTCATGAGAATGAGTAGGAGAACGAGAACGGTAACGAAAGAGAATCTTGAATATCTCTCTTAGGAAGAAACACTTAAATAAAAGATCGAAAACACTAACTAAGGTGGAACTCAACTATAACTTGATGACATAACTGAATTGTAATCGTAAATCGTAATATTAAATCGAAATCGATAAATAAATGGTCGTGTGTAATGAGAATGTTCTTATAAGGAAGTCAATGTCAATCTCATGTATTTATTATCTTGATCTCAGCTCTCTTTAGGCCTCACTAAACATACTGAGTGAATATGGAACTTTGGTTGTTGTGCTTTTTGGAAGATATGTTCGCATTGGCTCTGCTCGTTTCTGAGTTGTTGAGATACATTTTGTCATAAAAGCAGTGTTAATGAGCATTTTTGCTAGTTGTCAAAATCAAAATAAAAGCTAAACTAAATTGATAACTTGAAATGAAAACAACGTTTATGAATCATATGTGCGATCAGTTGTGGGAAAACACTTTTGTACAATTATCGTGAGAGTTCCTTGCTGGATCCAATGGAGAACTGAAAGTTCAACTACTCACAATTACTTCACTGTCGTCGCTGCAGAAAGAATCGATTAGTTAGGAATTTGTAAAATTCTAGGCAAATTTACAATTCGGAATTTTGTTTAAGCGACATTCACGTATCCTACGATACGTATAGCGGAAGGGAGCACCGGGGGAGTTACAACATTTATTCATTACATTATTACATCAGGCAGTACTTAGATCTGTGTACTTTTTAATGCCTCTTTCTTTCTCAAAGTGTACAAAATACTCCATCTCCACAGACTGGACACATACATGTATGTTATGTTTATAAATGCAGTTAACACAAGGTGATGAAACTCAAACTAATAAATCATATATTCAAAATAAATAATAACATATCTAAGGTGATCTTCTAGGGATCTACAATAGTCTAGAAATAATAATATTGGTGACTAGTGAGAATTGAGTTCAACTATTTCAAGATATTGCATTGAAGCTGCTCTTCTCGGGATTTTGTACATTGTTTGCTCAAGAAATGAAAACGTAAAAAACAAATTGCATTTACGCAATAAAAACAGATTTTCTTTTATACACGACGACAAACTTTTCACATTTGAAATAAAAACTAAAAAAAATATATATATCTTGATGTAGATTTGACTAAGTATGACAAGCTTGGTGTTTTTTGGTGACAAATAAAAAAACCAGCTAATGGAAATTAAATTAAATACTGTGCAATTTGCTCGAAATAAAATAAAAATATTTGCTCATTTTCATATTGGGTGATTTTGATAAAAAGCATTTTCAACTCTGGCAAAAGTGTGTAGAACATTTTTACTTGATGCCTAGCATTGTTATTTGTATATGGATAATGCTGTTGGTTGTTCTTTGTGGGGTTCCCCATCAGCATTATCAACGTAGTTCTCTATGTACAAAAGCAATGTGAAGGTTTGTGAATTGGAAAACAGATCATAAATACCTCCGGTCACGGTGAGTGTGGCAAAGTCATATTCAGCAACTGTGAATCCAGCGGAATTGTGGGCTGTGATGCGCAGATTGTACCAGGTGGCGGGTTCCAGATCGAGCACTACGTAGTTATTATCGGGCTTTACATTGTTCGAGATTTGATTCCATTCCAGTTGATCGCTACAAGTAAAATAAATTAGTATTTGCATTGAATTGAATTTAATTGTGCCTTTGAGTGCAGATACCGTTTCTTGCTCTCGACAACAAAGTGGGACATGGGGCAGCCGCCATCTTTCCAGGCCTTGAAGTGCAACGAGACCGAATTCGATGAGACCTCAATGAAACGTGGCTTCTCTGGCAGTTTGGGTTTCTGGCCCTTGGTGCGTGTGTTCAAAATGTCGGAGGCTTCGCCAGCGCCAATGCTTGAGAGGGCAGAAGAGAAGGGTTAGTTATAATTGACAGTGAATTGATGCGATACTCACTTGTTGAATCCTGTGGCATAAACCTGGTAACGGGAGCCGCATAGCAAATTCTCAATGTTGTGCTTCTGTGAGTCAACGGACACCTCAGCAGTTTCCCATTCTCCGAATTCTGAAAGTGTGTTAACCATTAACAATTTGGTAATGTGTGATAAGTTTTAGTCAAGTTTTGAAGGCGAGAGAGATCATATTCTTTTACTGTACTTCTAAAGTAATTAACATGAAACTAAATTATAAATTACATATGTATATCATACAATTTTCAGACATTGAAATGCATAAAATTTAAATCCGACTTATAATATAAATTGGAATTTCAAACTTTTTATTAGCTTAATAGTTGATTATGCTAACGGACTCGACATTACATTAAAGAAGACTCAAAGTTATTTATACAATCGCCTATTCATTGAAAGACTAAATGTTGCAAATGTATTTAATATATAAATATTGAATTTTTCTGCCTAAGTTACGTAATTTTGCCTAGCCGTAAAGTAAGGTTAAAAAGCTTTTTCCAGTAAAAAAGTAAAATAATAATCAAATACATCCTTCAGTTGCCTTAGTTGCTGTGGTTATGGCTACTAGTCAGATTAAAAATTTTATTCTTGTATACAATTAAATTAAAAATATAATAAAATATTATTCCTCTCATACCTGGCTTGTAGTGCAGAGTATATCCGTGCAGTGGTGCAGTGTCTCCCTCATGGGGCTTCAAGCGGACAGTCAGAGCATCGGTGGTCGTGGCTGAGAGTGTGACATGAGGAGATTGAGGAGGAGCCAGCACAATGAGTTTATGGGTAATCGAGTCCTTAGCAATAGAGTTCTCGGCATGGCAAGAATAGTCGCCAGCATCCTGACGATTGACAGACTTAATCAAAAGGGATCCATCGGGCAGCAGGCGCATGCGATCATTGGCACTGAACTCAACGCCCTTGATCTTCCAGGTAATCTCTGGCTGTGGAGCTCCAACGGCTAAGCAAGGCATCTTGGCATCTTCCTTAAAGGTGGCAGTGAAAGTGTCGTCGAAGGAGGCAATCTTGGCGGGCACCTGGTCGCTAGGCATGGCTACAATGCTCTTCGATTGCTGACCTTCTCCGATGGTGGTGCTAGCAGTGACCCAGAATTCATAGGGTTTGTTCTTCTCTAGTTCGGTGGCCTCGAAGCTCATTTGATAGTGTGGCACTTTTTGGGTTTTCGTTTCAGTCTCAGCGCCTTCAGCTTTGGAGTATACAGTGTACTGAGTGATGATGCCGTTGGGCTGTGCTGGTGGACGCCAAGAGACCAGAATGGCCGCATTACCCATAACCAGAGCCTTGACATCGGTGGGTGCTTCAGGAACTGGAAAACAAGAATGATTCAAGTAAGTTAAATAAACATTTAGTTGCTTGCTTGGTTAGCTTACCATCGGGTTCGGTCTGACAGTGAATGGGCACGCTGCGAACGCCATCGCCGCCAGCTGTGGTGGCTAGAACTTGCATGGTGTAGTTAGTGTATTTCTTCAGGCCATGGAGCACAGTGTCGGAGGAGGCAGTCTTCTTGTAGTGACGCTTAGTCTCATCTAGAAGTGTAATACAATTAGTAATACAATTAGTATTACTCGATTTAACAATAATTCCAATCAATACATACCATACCACTCATCGCTGGGAGCATAGACAACCTTGTAGGTCTTGATCACACCGTTGGCGGACTCGAGTGGTGGGCTAACCCAGCTGACACGAATGGTTTGTGAGGTCAGTGTGGTGCAGGCAGTGTCGCTAGGTGGCTGGCTGGGAGTGCCTTCGGCTGTGAACTGTTTCTCCTCATCGCTCAATGGACCGGCGCCGATCTTGTTGAAAGCCTGAATGACCACGGAGTATTGTGTGTAGACGCGCAGATTGTTCAGTTCTAGATTGTGTTCTTTGCCCTCTTCGGTAATAAAGTTGATTGTCTCAAAAATGTACGACGAGTTGGTGTTCGATAGCTTGTAGCCCACATAGTAGCCCAGGATTTCACCGTTCCAATCGGAGCGTGCTGGTGGCTTCCAGGTGACGCGCAGTGTGGTCTGATTCACGGGTTCGACTTTGATGTTCTGTGGCTTACCAGAGGGCGCCTCTTCGGCAGTGATAATGGTGACAGCTTCCGACGATTGTGACGAACCAATTTCATTCTCGGCGACAATGCGAATGTTGTAGGTGGTCGCGGGGCTCAGTTTCTGTACTTGGGCTTCGGTGGTGTGTCCGGGTACCATGACGCGATCGATCTCATCCCAGGAGGCACGGGAGCGCTTGAACTCAATGATGTAGCGATTGAGGGGAGAGTTTCCATCGTAGGGTTGAGCCCAGCTCAGTTGCACCGAGCGTCCAGATTTGTCGAGCACCTTCAAGGCGTATGGCATCTCGGGTACTTCCTGTACAATCATGTTGATGCTGGCATCGTCGGAGCCAAAGGCGTTGGTGGCCACACAAGTGAACAAAGCAGAGTCAGAGCGTTCAGTACGTTTAATAGACAGACTGGACATGACGCCGGCCGAAAGGATTTCCTCGCGAATTGTATAACGATTGTCGTTCTTGGGGTCCAGACGCATGTTGTTCATGTTCCACAAAATGCCAATGGGTTTCTCGCCCTTCGCCTCGCACTGCAGCACAGCGGGTTCACCACGACGAGCGGTCTGATTGCGCAGTTTCTCAGTGAATTCAGGAGGAGCTTGTACGCTGACCATGATCACAGCCGATAGTCCAGACCCAATGCCATTGATAGCCTCGCACAGATAGTAGCCTTCGTTGGTCTTTTGAATGTTGTCAATGTGCAGAGTTCCCTCCTCGACGCGAATGTTGTCACTCTTCTTCAGATCCTTGTATTCTCCGGGAGTGTCACCTAGAAAATAATTAAATTAAATATTGATTGAAGAGATTTCTTCACATTTCCTTCACTTACCAACTGCTTTCTTCCATGTCACTTGTGGCTTGGGGAATCCATCAGCTTTGCATTCAACCTTGGCATCGGAGCCCTGAGCGAAAGCCTTATCGGTGGGTTCGAGGATCCATCTTGGTGGCACTGTTGTTCAGCGTCGATTGTTGATTGTTGGTAGAGAAAAAAAACTATTAGTATATTTGTTTCGGTTTCTTTACTAAAGTGGAACATTTAGCATGCGGTTTATAGTATTTCATGGCAGACGGATGGACGGACTTTTAAGTGTAAACTGAAATTTCTTATTTAATTAAGTTAAATCTTTAAATGTATTTATTTCAATTACTTTTTATTTCAGTTTACAAAAAGTGTGGAAATATGAAATATATTTGTTGTATTCATCATCATATTTCCACACTTAGCTTAAGTTTCTAAGTGAACCAATAAACCAAACTACAACTAAAGAGATAAGCACAATTAAATAACCAAAGTGTTAAAGGACAAATTAGAGTGGGAGTTTAACTAAATCATAATTAGTAACTAACTAAAATCATAAACTACATGCAGTTTGTGCAAAACGAAGATCTGATTTCACAACTTTTTCTTGTTGTTCTTTTCAATTGGTTTTTGTTTTTTGATCAGCCTTCGTTTTGTGCCTTAGTGAACTAAGTAAATTATAGTTAATAATGAAAATGAAAGTAATTAAAGATGAGGACTATTCGGGTTGTTGGGATGGGACTGATAGATGTTGTTTTGGGGACGTAGCAGAGGCTTGTGTTTTGTTTTCTGCTATTTCATAGAAGCGCTTGGTTATCCCGTAGGACTGAGATTAATTTTAGTAGACAATTAAAAGCGGTTAAAATGCGAGTTGTTGTTGTTGTTATTGCTGTTGTTATTATTGTGGTTGTTGTATTTGTTGTGCCTTGTGGTTTATTCGGTGTTGGAGCATGAGACTGAGTACAAAACTGAATCGAAATTAAACGGATTTAATGCACATTCAATATCTTGAACTGTTCACTCAAGCAGGTATCAAGCTGTGAGTCCTTTCTGTGCAGGTGTGTGTATGTGTGTGTGTATGGGTGCGTGTGTGTGCTGCTGGTTAAACATGTATGTGAATCAGAGCTATTTTTGGCTCACACAAAAGTTGCTGCGGATGCATGGATATTAGGTCAAAAAACTAACATTTGCTTCCGACAGAGACAAAGACAGAGGAGAATATTTATATATATACAGTGGGAATCGAATAAAACTTGACCGCAGTCGAACATTCTTTGGGTCCAGAGAGAGAGAGTAAGAGAAAGAGAGAAAAAGTTCTCGATTAGCTGAAGAGGAAAAGTAAATCTTTCTTTTTTTTTGCTGCTTGCTTTAACCCAAAATTTCGAATTTACCATTGACAATGAGCAGCGCCTGCCTTTGAGCCACGCCCACATGATTACTGGCCTTGCAGCTGTAGTTGCCGGCATGATGAGCCTGCGCCTTGTTGATCAGCAGCAGGCTCGTGTGCTCGCCGACCGTTGCTTGTGTGGCATCCGTGTCATCGTCGTCGTCATGCAATGGCCGCCCATTTAGTTGCCACTCGAAGCGAATGGGCGTGGCGCCGCGGCTGGCAATGCACGTCAGCTGCACGTAATCGTTGACATCGCAAACGGACGTCGACAGCGAGAGGGCGGCAAGCAGCGGTGGCTCTGGAGTTGATTTAAATTTGAACTAAACTATTTGCTAGGACTGTCAAGTTCGTTGCCTAAGTCTTTCGATTCAAGTCGCTTGTTTGAGGTACAAAAATGATAACTTTGTAGAAATGATAAAAATAGAAGAGTGGAAATGAGTGAGACTATGTACCCTTCACTTTGAGTGTGGACCAGCGACTGGCCAAACCCGCCGCATTGCTGGCCACACACGTATAGTTGCCGGAGTCGCTGATGGTTGTTTGACGCAGCGACAGAATCAACGTGTACTCATCGATCTTGTGGTAAATGGAACGCAACAGTGGCTGACCATTCTTCAGCCAGTAGATGTCGATGGGCAGATCGCCCGAGGTGACCATGCACATAACACGCACCGCCTGGCCGCCATTGACGCCATTGGCATTGAAATGGAATTGCTCAATCTGCGGCAACTCTAAACAGTAAATGTACACAGAAAGCCGTGCAAAAGAGTGTGAGTGTTATAATACAATTGTTTTGTGCCAAATGCAAAGTACCAACACCAGTTCAACAAACACACACATAGAGAAAGAGACAGTGGACAGTAGAGAGTGTTCGAAATTTATAGCAGTTGTCTAGTCTAACAAGCCCAGGCTTTAAAGTGCAGCGAAAACAAACCCTTTACGCTCAGCTCCGACTCGACGGTCGAGAAGCCAGCCCCATTCGAGCCCATGCACGTGTAGGTGCCAGCGTGTCCGCCCTGCACGCTCTCAATGTTCAGCGAGCTGCTGCGTCGACTGTGCATCAGTATGTTGACGCCCTCCAGCTGCAAGGCTGGACGATCATTGTAGAACCAAGTGATGTTGAACGGCGCATCGCCATGCACCACGGCGCAGGTCAGTTGATAATAGTCTCCCACATAAAGTGGCGAATTGTTGGGCAGCGGCGCCAGCTTGGGCGGTACTTAAGTCATAAGCAAATTAATAGAAAAGAAAATAATAATAAATGTATAAAAATAATGAAGTTCAGAGCTAAACGTTGCCTCAAACGTTGGATGTTTGCAAACCGTTCGAAAGTGGTTGAAAAATTGGTAATTCAAAATAAACAAAAAGTGTATTTTATAAAAGATTGCGGAGACCTACGATTTCCTAGATAATGAAGTTCAGAGCTAAACGTTGCCTCAAACGTTGGATGTTTGCAAACCGTTCGAAAGTGGTTGAATAATTGGTAATACAAAATAAACAAAAAGTGTATTTTATAAAAGATTGCGGAGACCTACGATTTCCTAGATATCTGACGTTTATTGCAGAAATGTTGAAAGAACAAGGTTTACAGATGAACGAATGCAACTTATCAATGACACAATATCCTAACAAATTAAGAAGAATTTGTTTTTAGAGATCAACTGTCATACCTATAAGTATTGGCGTATGTAAAGTTTTTGTCTATTCAAAATAAAATATTTTGACATACTTTTGTAGTATTTCCTGGATATGAATTTGTGATTAATAGTTTTTTCGTTGCAGTGCTTTGGTTAGGTATTCACATGCAAGCTTTGGAGTGCTACTAGCCTTGGCAGAGAGTGTCGCAGAGAAGAGATAGACACTAAGAAACATAGATAGAGAGACAGACATGCAGCCTGACAGATGGACGCATGGTTAGTAGCAACAAACTACAGCGGACAGGTTAGATTCGATTTACAGTAAGCACTAGTATGTGTGTGTGGGTGTGTGTAAGCTAACTATATATCTAACCGTAGACATTGAGGAGCGTCGTATATCGTTGTTGTCCAGCCAAATTGCTGGCATGGCACGTGAAATTGCCCGCATGTGGCGCCTCAACTGCCTCAATGGTCAGCACGCTGCCGCGGCTACCGACACGTTCAGTGCTTATGCCCAGCTCGTCGCCGATCGCGATGCCATTCAGCGTCCATTCGATAAGCAGCGGCAGATCGCCACCGGGCACAGAACAGTGCAGTGTTAAATATTGGCCCACTTGGGCGGGGCCCTCCTCAAAGGCAAAGGGAATGATGCGAGGCAAAACTGAACGCAACGTAATAAGTGTATGTGTGTGTAGATGGGGATAACCGAAAGTAAATGAAGAAAAGAAACAAAACAAATAATCATAAAAGAATTGTTGAGGCATGAACGCGGCACCTATCACTTTCAGCTGAGTGCTGTAGGTGGCTTTGCCAGCAGCGTTTTCGCCATGGCAACTGTAATTTCCCGCATGCCTGGCCGCCACACTTTCGATGGTCAGGACACTGCTGCGTCTCCCCATTTTGGCAATGAGTATGTCCTGGTCTTCGTCATTGAACAGCGGTTGCTTGTTAAATGTCCAGCGTATGTTCAGGGGCAGATCGCCCTCGGTCAAGGTGCATTGATAGGTTATGTATTGGCCCAAATGCGTGGGCTGCGCACTTGTGGCAAAGGGCGTTATTTGGGGCAGTACTTTGGGAGGTGAGTTACAACGGAAAAAACGTAAAGGGAAACAATGAAAAATACTCATATGTGAACTACAACATAAACTATGTTAAATCTAGAATTTAAAGTGTTGCTTAGGAGCTGCCCAACCGTTGACTATCAGCGCCGCCGAGTACTCCACTGTTTGCGCATTGTTGCGAGCACGGCAAGTATAGTTGCCCGCATTGTTGCCGTTTACCGAGTCGATGGTTAGCACGTTCACCTTCTTGCCTATCTTTGAGGTGGTCACTCCATGGTACTCGTTGATGGCATAGTCATTGAACAGCCAGTAAATGTCCACTGGCAGATCACCCTTCGAGATGGTGCATTGCACGGTCACCGAATCACCGAAATTCGCAGGTTCATCACCAAACTCAAAAGGCGTAATGTGGGGCGGGACTTGAGTGGTTGAAGATGATAGTTTAAAGTATGCGTAGATTGTTTTCATATTAATATTCCCAAATTATAGGTATTCCATTAGGTTCGTTGCGTAAGTCTTTTGATCGCAGCAAGGTTGTCGCTTAAGTCTTTTCATGTGAGCAAGTTTTTGTCCAAAGTTTGTCGCCAAAGTCTTTTCATTTGAGTAAGTTTGTTTCCTAAGCCTTTCCATGTCAACATGTTTTACCATTCAATAAGTTTGTCGCTTAAGTCTTTTACTTAACCAAGTTTGTCGCCTAAGTCTTTTGATTTTTTTTTGTCTTTACTTGACTTTAAACGACTAATATGCAAGTTCGTTTCCTAAATCTTTTGCATTGAACAAGTTTGTGGCCTAAATCATTCGAATTTCTTTCTTATATTTAGAGTATGAGATATGCAGCCGACAAGGGAAGAATGGAATCATGCGAGATTGTTTGCTACGTATACGTAATAAAAGCGAATACATAAAGCTTACAATGTCAATTTAAGCAAAAAGCAGACATGCAATTGTTGCTGTTGTTTGTGTCTTTGTTCGTGTGTCTTACAATTTATAGTTGGTGTAAATTATAAAAATAAAATAATTTAACCGAGGAGTAATTTATATTCATGTCCTGTACAAACGAGTAAGAGTGTTTTTGCTATACCATTCACAAGCAGCTGCGCTGTGTAGATGGACGCGGCCCACAGATTCTTGGCCTTGCACGTGTAGTTGCCAACGTGTCGGGCATTCACAGCATCAATCATCAGCACGCTCAAGCGCTTGCCCATTTTGGATGTGGAAATGCCCGAGTAATGATTGATGGGATAATCATTGAAGAGCCACTCGATGTCGAGAGGCAAATCGCCTGAACTAACCAGACAATTTACAGATACCGAATCCTCAAAATTGACTGGAGTTTCGCCGAAATCAAAATGCGCTATTTTCGGTGCAACTAGTTTAATATTTTGAAATGGAAACGGAAATAGATATGTGATGTTTGTGTTGTTCGAGAGATCAAAATAATACCGAAAGAACTAAACAAATAAAAGTTGAACTACAATTGTGTCGTAATCCTAATGGCCCAAATACCATTCACAATCAGTTCGGTGGTATAGTTAACAGCAGCTGCATGATTCCGGGCCCGACAACTATATTTGCCCACATGTCGGGCCTGAACACTGTCAATGCTCAGCATGCTGTTCCGCTTGCCACCTTTGACAACATTGATGCCCGAGTATGAGCTGATGCCGTAGTCATTGAATAACCATTCGATGTCGATTGGTAAATCACCCGTTGATATGAGACACATTATAGAAACAGAATCCTCAACATTTGCCGGCTCATCGCCAAAGTCAAAGGGCGTAATTTTGGGTGGTACTTGAGGGGAAAATAAGTTGGCATGCAAGATTAGAACGAAATCATAATAATCTCTAATTACATTCAAATAACAGAAAGGAGCAAAGTGTAGCAACCATTCACAATCAATTCGGCAGAAAATTCGCTGCTTGCTGCCTTGTTCTTTGCCTTGCAGCTATAATTGCCCGCGTGTCCGGCGTGCACAGAGTCTATGGTCAATACGCTGGTTCTTTTACCGCCGCGCACAACAGCGATGCCCGAGGCGAAGCTAATGGGTTGTCCGTTAAACAACCACTCGATATCGATGGGCAAATCACCGGAGGAAACCAAGCAATTAACCGAAACGGAGTCTTCAAAGTTAGCAGGGGCGTCACCGAAATCAAAGGGTGCTAGCTTGGGAGGAGCTGTGGATACATTACAGGGATAACTTAAAACAAATCGCAACTAAAAATAAAACTACAATACAGCCTTAAATAGTACAAAAAACTATCTCAATACCATTCACAATTAATTCAGTTGTATGATTGACAGCAGCCGCATGATTCTTGGCCAGGCAACTATATTTGCCAGCATGTCGGGCACTAACATTATCTATAGTCAACATGCTCGTTCTCTTGCCACCCTTCATAACCGTAATGCCCGAGTAAGAGCTAATGCCGTAGTCATTAAAGAGCCACTCAATATCAATGGGTAAATCGCCGCTAGAAATCAGGCAAGTGACCGATACAGAGTCCTCAACATTGGTGGGTTCGTCTCCGAACGTGAAGGGAATGATTTTGGGAGGTACTTTAAAGGAAATGCAATAACTTAATAGTTTATTTCTACAGCATAATCAACCAAAGCACAAATAATTTATTATAATGCCAGTTCATTCATGATGCAAATACCATTCACAATAAGCTCTGTTGTGTAGTTGACGGCGGCAGCATGATTCTTGGCACGACAACTATATAGACCAGCATGACGAGCCTGCACATTATCGATGCCTAGGACGCTACTGCGTTTGCCACCTTTCAGAACATTTATTCCCGAATAGGAACTGATACCGTAGTCGTTGAAGAGCCACTCAATATCGATGGGCAGATCTCCACTAGAGATGAGACACGTGACGGACACAGAGTCCTCGACATTTGTGGGCTCTTCTCCAAAATCAAAGGGTGTTATCTTGGGTGGAACTTTAAGTAAAGTATTTATGAGTGTGAGGGAGGAAATAACTCGAAAATTAAATAATAAATAATTGAAACAAATGCGAAGCTTATTCTGTAAATCTCTGACGAGTACCGTTGACAATTAATTCCGCCGTATAATTTACAGCTGCCGCATGATTCTTGACCTTGCAGCTATATTTTCCCGCATGTCTCGCCTGCACATTGTCGATGCCTAGGATGCTACTACGTTTGCCATTCTTGACAACTGATATTCCCGAATAGGAACTGATGCCGTAGTCATTGAAGAGCCACTCAATATCGATGGGCAGATCTCCACTGGAGATTAGACAAGTTACGGACACAGAGTCCTCGACATTTGTGGGCTCTTCTCCAAAATCAAATGGTGTTATCTTGGGTGGAACTTTAAGTTAAATGTGTATGAGTGTATGGGAGGAAGTAAATAACTCGCAAATGAAATGATAAGTAATCTAGAAAAATGTCAAGCATTTGAAACTCTGGCGAGTACCGTTGACAATTAATTCCGTTGTATAATTAACCGCCGCGGCATGATTTTTGACCTTGCAGCTGTATTTTCCCGCATGCCTCGCCTGCACATTGTCGATGCTCAACATGCTGTTCCTTTTTCCCCCCTTGACCACATTGATGCCCGAGTAGGAACTGATGCCGTAGTCATTGAACAACCATTCGATATCAATCGGTAAATCGCCAGTTGAGATGAGACAAGTCACCGAAACAGAGTCCTCGACATTTACAGGCTCCTCTCCAAAGGTAAAGGGTGTGATTTTGGGCGGGGCTTAAATCATATTCAAACAATTACTAAATCAAAATATACTACAGCAAATAAAAGACGCTGAAATTGTAGAGTTTAAAGGCGTCCGAATACCGTTGACAATCAGCTCGGTTGTGTGATTGACAGCAGCTGCTTGATTCTTGGCGCGACAAGTGTAGTTGCCCACATGACTGGCGTGGACATTGTCGATGCTCAACACGCTGTTGCGCTTGCCGCCCTTCATGACCATGATGCCTGAGTAGGAGCTGATGCCGTAGTGATTGAACAACCATTCGATGTCGATGGGCAAATCGCCAGTGGAAATCAGACAGGTCACTGAGACAGAATCCTCGACATTGGCGGGTTCATCGCCAAAGCTAAAAGGTGTTATTTTGGGTGGTACTGGGTGGGGTAAAGGGGCGAAGTTATAAGTTGAAAAATTAAACGAAAACTTAAAAGAGAACACTTAAAGATCTAAAAGTATTTAGTAAGTTGGCCAACCATTGACCACCAACGCAGCAGAGAACTCGCTGCTGGCCGCCTTGTTCCTAGCCTTGCAGCTGTAGTTCCCAGCGTGTCCGGCATGCACAGAGTCAATGGTCAAGAGACTGGTTCGCTTGCCACCCCGAAGCACCGCAATACCAGTGGCATAATTGACTGGAGCACCCTCAAACAACCATTCGATTTCAATGGGCAAATCACCCGAGGTCACCAGACAATTCACTGAAACTGAATCCTCAAAGTTCGCTGGCGCCTCGCCGAAATCAAAAGGCGCAATCTTAGGCGGTGCTGTGGAAGAATTGTTTGTGGGTGGAAGTGGAGTTGGAAATCATAATCAATAAAAGAAAAGATCACAGATCACATGCAATGCCCCGTCATTTAGTTTGAGTACCATTGACAATCAACTCGGCTGTATACTCTGCGGAATCAGCATCGTTGCGTGCCTTGCACGTATAGTTGCCAGCGTGCCCACCATGCACAGAGTCAATGGTCAGAATGCTGGCCTTCTTGCCGCCCTTGACAATGGAGACGCCGTTGTAAGGCTGTATGTGAGCACCATTAAACAGCCAAGTAATGTCCATGGGTAAGTCACCCAGATAGATAAGACAGTTCACCGAAACGGACTCCTCGAAATTAATGGCATGATCGCCAAAGTCAAAGTGCGCAATTTTGGGAGGAACTGGGATTTCATTGGGCGGGAATGGAAGTCAAAATAATAAGCAGAAAGTAAAAGAAAAGTTAGCAAAGTACTCAAATGATGCTTTGTACCATTCACAACCAATTCGGCTGTGTAGTTGACCGAGGTAGCTCGATTGACGGCCACACAAGTGTAGTTGCCAGCATGATGATCGCGCACGAAATCAATCGACAAGGCGCTAATCTTTTTGCCCAACTTTACCATGGACACGTCGTAGACATTCTCATTAATTTCACGTCCATTGAAGAGCCAAGCGAAGCTCACGGGAAAATCACCCGATGTAACCAAACACTGAACACTCGCCGATTCACCAAAGTTCGAGGGATCCTCACCAAAATCAAATGGCGAAATTTTGGGAGCAACTTGGAAGAGGAATTACAGGGTATTGAAAAATCATAAACAAAAATATATAAAAAATTCTAGTTGTTGTACAAAAATGGAGAATTGCATTAACCATTCACTTTAAGTTCGGCCGTGTGGTTAACACGACCAGCGCGATTCTCGGCAATGCAGGAATAGTTGCCAGCATGCTTGGCCGAGACAGCCTCAATGGTCAGTTCGTTGATTCGTTTGCCACGCTTCGTGGTTAGTATTTCTAGATAATCCTCAAAGGGTTTGTCGTTCAGCGTCCACGTAATATTTACAGGCAAATCACCGCCCGATATTGTGCACTGAACATTCACAAATTCGCCATAGCTCATGGACTCATCGCCGAAAGAGAAGGCGCTAATGCGAGGCAAAGCTGGGGGAATTAGAAAATAAACCATGACTCTTTTGCTCGATTCAACATACATTTTACCAGCAACCAGCACACACAACACCTGCAAAGTTTTCTGTTAAGGGGACGGGAGAAACACAGCAAATAAGTAGTTGTAATCTTCGGCAAACCGAAGCCAAGTTAAAGGGTATATTCAAGTCAGCAAGTCTACACAAAACTACAAAATGTTAATAACAAGAATTGCTACTGCTGGCTATAGATAGGAATACTCATAAACTGCGCGGCCACACACCATTCACAATGAGCTCAGCTGAATGCTCAGCACGACCCGCTGAATTGCTGGCAATGCACGTATAATTGCCGGCGTGCTTCGCCTCGATGGCATCGATCATTAGATTGTGTATGCGCTGGCCACGTTTCTCTGTGAATATTTCCAGTTCCGGCAACAGCGGATGGCGATTCAATGTCCAGATGACCGACACTGGCAAATCACCGCCCGATATGGTACAATGCACCGAGACGGGTTCCCCGAAATTCATGGGCTCATCGCCAAAGGAAAAGGGTGTTATTTTGGGAGGTACTGAGGAGGCAAGGCATTAAATTAAATAAACTCAATGTAAGGTAAAAAATCATAAAGAAAATTGTATAGTATATAAGTTGTTTAACCATTGACAATCAGACGCGCTGAGTGCGCGGTTAAGCCCGCCTTGTTCTGGGCGTGGCAGGAGTAGAAACCCGCATGATGAGCGGCCACCGACTCAATGGACAAGACATTAATGCGTTTGCCAATACGAGAGAACGAGATATCATGGTAACTATCGATGGTAGCATTATTCAACAGCCAGGTGACATTAATGGGCAGATCTCCGCCCAGAATGGTGCATTGCACCGAGGCAGGTTCGCCATAGTTTAGCGGCTCCTCGCCAAAGTCAAAGGGTGCAATTTTCGGAGAGACTTGATCAGAGATGGATAGTTAGTTGTTGTAGAATTAGCATGTTTAAGATTAGTATCCAAACTATGTTATGCAAAAGGCGCAAGTTAACTGCTTAAAGTTAGGCAACCACAACCACAATTCCTAAGCTAATCTTAATTCGACTCCAAGTACCATTCACAGTCAGGTTGACGCTGTAACTGGTTGTGCCCGCCGCATTGCTGGCGATGCAGGTGTAGGTGCCCGTATGGGCTGGACTGGCACTTTGGATGGACAACATGCTCGTCTTGCTGCTGATGCGATTCGTTCGCATCTGTGGCTGCAACTCATCGGAACTCGGATCCGTGTTACTCGCCCGACGCTCAAAGCTCCAGTACACTTTAACGGGACGATCGCCCTTTGGTATTTGACAGAACAAGTCAATGGAATCGCCGGTGTTGATGACGTCCTCAAAGGCAAATGGCAATATTTGAGGCAATACTAGAATTGTGTGTGTTTTGGACATTGTGGATAGATTTGTGGTGGATTAAAATCATACATAGCGACCACAGAAAGTAATAAATTCAAATGTGTGGGTGTTTCGTTAAAAATCTCGCAAACCATTCACTAGCAACTCGGCAGTGTAGCTAAAGTTGCCAGCTTTATTGCTGGCCACACAGCTGTAGTTGCCCGAGTGCACCGCCTTCACAGTATCGACGGTCAGCAGACTGATCCGATCGCCAATTTTGCTGGCCATGACGCCCAGGTGCGGGAAGAGCGGCAAATCGTTGTGCGTCCAGCGAATGCGCAGTGGCAAATCCCCCTTGGCCACATGGCAGGTCAACTGCACGCTGTCGCCTTCATTTGCCTCGCCCTCAAAGCTAAAGGGAAAGATGCTAGGCAGCACTATCAAAATGGGGAAGTTTGGGAATAGGAAACGAGGATGAAAAATTAAACTTCCAAATAAATCATAACTTAAGTAAACACAACTATAAGCTGTCGAGCATCATCACCATTGACTTTCAGCTCGGCACTGTAGCTGCTTTCGCCCGCCGGATTGCGAGCCCTACACGTGTAGACACCCCGATGCTCGGCCGCAATGTAGTCAATGTTCAGGGTGCTCGATTTGCTGGACATGCGACCAATCACCACATCCCAGTCGCCGCTAACCAGCGTCTGATTGTTCAGCTCCCACGTAATATTGATGGGCAGATCACCCTTGATCACCGTACACTGTATGCCCATGGTTTCGCCGGAGTTGGAAGCCTCGTCGCCAAAGTCAAAAGGTCTTATTTGTGGGGGCACTTGAGTTGGGAGTTGGGAATTTCAAATCAAAAGCATAACAAAATAAAATAGTTAAAAGGTTGAATTAATAGCGTGTCTTAACCATTCACAACGAGCTCGGCAGTTTGTTCCGCGCTGCCCGCCGCATTGCTAGCAATGCACTTGAAGAGCCCCCGATGATGGCCATTGATGGAATCAATGCTCAGAGAGCTGAGCTTGGGTGACATTTTGATAATTCTGATGCCCACATTCTCGTTGGTTATGGGCTGGCCATTCAGCGTCCAGTGCAATTGAAGCGGTGTGTCGCCCTTGAACACCATGCACTGTACGGCAGTGCTGTCGCCATAGTTTGAGGGTTCGTCGCCGAAAACAAAGGGCATGACTTGGGGCGGGACTGTCGTGCGAATTAGGATGAAAGCAAAATTGTATACATTGAGCAAACTCAAAAACAAGCTGAGAAATTTGTATTTTCTACAATTCAGCGCTTTCAACAATAATTTAGCGCAGATCAACGACAATTCAGAGATATGTTTCCTTAACAATAAATAATGTGTGACAACTTAAATAGAATTCAGCAAGGGTTATTGACAATTCAGCGCATGTTTTCCTATCAGCAATTAATGTGTGACAACTTAAACTGAATTTAGCATGGGTAATTGACCATTGATTTTCTTGATTTTTTTTTCCATTGTATTAGAATTTAGGACCCTTTAATATTATTGAGAAACCAGAACAGTGCTCTATATAATATAACAGCTTGTTACCGCCAAGTACGCATCATTGCATAGCCATTCAGCAGCTTTAAATGCTATTCAGCAGTCTAAAACAGTGCAGTGTGCGCCAACAACAATTAAAATTAACAACAGCAATCACAACAATTCGTTTTAGTGCTACTTAAGCGAGATACACTAAAAGTATCAGTATTAGTTAGCTAACGTGCTGCACAAACCATTAACTTGCAATTCAGCAAGGTGTTCGCTGCTCCCAGCTTCGTTTGTGGCTATACACTTGTAAACACCGCGATGATATGCGCTCAGCGAATCGATATTCAGCAAACTGGTTCTCTTATTCAAGCGCACCAAACTGAAGCCATTTTCACCATTCACGATGGGCGCTGAATTGAGGGACCAGCGTATCTTCAGAGGTAAATCGCCCTTGGGCACCACACAATTGGCGCTGGCAATGTCGCCCACATCGGCCGCAGCCTCGCCAAAGCTGAAGGGCAACACTTGCGGTGGCACTTAAATTGGTTACAAGTAATGGATTTGTAAAATCATAAATCAAATGAATTCAACAACGTAAAAATAATTGAAATGTGTTGTGAAATAAATGTATTTTAATGATCCTAGATGAATTCGCAGTCGGCACAAACCGTTCACATGTAATTCAGCGCTATATTCAGCGCCGCCCGCTTTATTTGTGGCTATACACTTGTACAGTCCACGATGACGTGCCTCCAGAGCGTCGATGCTCAGCGAACTGGTGCGTGGATTTAATCGCGACAACGAGAAGCTATGCTCCCCCGTTATAATAGGCGCTGAGTTCAGAGTCCAACGTATCTCCATGGGCAAGTCACCTTTGGGCACCATGCAGAAGACACCCGCTATCTCCCCCGTATTTGCGGGCTCGGCACCAAAGTCGAAGGGTTGAATTTGTGGGGGCACTTAATGAAGGGGAGTGGGAATGGGGTCAACAAAAAAAAAACTAAATATAATTAACCAAATAAGTGTAAAACATCTACGCTAAGTAAAGATTTCTTCAGTTCACTGGACGAACCATTCACTTCCAGTGTGGCCACATATTCAGCATAGCCCGCTGAATTATTCGCTATGCATTTATAGCTACCCCGATGGGCAGCCTCCAGGGAATCCACATTCAATGAGCTTGTGCGCTTGTTCAGCCGCACAATAGTAAAGCCGAGCTCACCGTTGACTATAAGCGCCGAGTTTATGGTCCAATATATATCCAAGGGCAAATCACCTTTGGGTACCACACAATTCACACTGGCTACCTCGCCACGATTCAAAGGTTCGTCGCCAAAGGAGAAGGGACTTATCTGTGGTGCAACTGAGTTTGAAAAGATTCTCTTCTTATTTAGCATTCATCTCCAAACGCAAATTTATATATTCAGCTATTCAGCTTTAACTGCATAACTCAGCTATTTATCATTAACTTAATATTCTGCTATTCAGCTGAATTAAAGCTGCTTTCGTCTATGCTTTAATTATTAAATTCATTTTCGTATTCAGCACAAGTTATACTGACAGTAAACAATTTCATCACCAATTTAGCTTATCCGCAAATAGTATTCTTCTACTCAGCAGCACACACAATATGTAAAGCGAAATATTCTAACTCCAACTATGACTCCTATTTTAAGATAAGGTAAGGACTCCAATCCTTGTACAACACGCACTTCATAAACAAAAGAAGCACCGAATAAACCAGCAGAGTGTTAATAGAAAGCTACCAACATAGAGAAGGAAAGTCGCAGTAGAGTTAAAGCAGCTCATAAACCAACCATTCACTTGCAATTCGGCTGCAAATTTGGCTTCACCCGCCATATTTTGGGCAACGCAGCTATAAGCCCCACGATGTTTGGCCTCCAAGGCATCCACACTAAGGTAGCTAGTGCGACTATTCAGCTGCATGACAGTGAAACCATCCAATCCAGATTCTATTTTGGCATCATTTAAAGTCCAATGTATTTCCAATGGCAAATCCCCTTGAGCACCACACAATTGATGCTTAGCATTTCGCCCACGTTGAAGATCTCGCTGCCAAAGTTAAAAGGCAGGACATGAGGTGGCACTAGGTGAATGATGTGTATGATGAGTGTGTACAAATGAAAAAGCAATAAATAATAATAATAAACAAAATTATAAAGCAAAGAGAGCGATGTTATAAGCGCGAACCGTTGACTTTCAATTCGGATGTGGTAAAGCTAGATCCGGCCTTGTTCTCGGCAATGCACTTGAAGGTGCCGCGATGATTCTGCTCGACGGCGGCAATATTCAACACACTCGTCTTGGGCGACAGTTTCAGTATGGTGATGCCCTCCTCGCCATTGATAATCGGACGCGAATTGAGCGTCCACTTGATGGTAATGGGCACATCGCCCTTCTGCACCATGCACTGCACTCCGGCATTTTCGCCCGTATTCACAGGATCATCGCCAAACGAAAACGGCGCAATCGAAGGTGGCACTAACAAGGTGGTATCAAGGTTTGGATGAGGATTGCAAAACAAATTACTAAACAATAAGATAAACTACAAAAAAGATACTGATCAAATGAATTCAACAACGTAAAAATAATTGAAATGTGTTGTGAAATAAATGTATTTTAATGATCCTAGATGAATTCGCAGTCGGCACAAACCGTTCACATGTAATTCAGCGCTATATTCAGCGCCGCCCGCTTTATTTGTGGCTATACACTTGTACAGTCCACGATGACGTGCCTCCAGAGCGTCGATGCTCAGCGAACTGGAGCGTGGATTTAATCGCGACAACGAGAAGCTATGCTCCCCCGTTATAATAGGCGCTGAGTTCAGAGTCCAACGTATCTCCATGGGCAAGTCACCTTTGGGCACCATGCAGAAGACACCCGCTATCTCCCCCGTATTTGCGGGCTCGGCACCAAAGTCGAAGGGTTGAATTTGTGGGGGCACTTAATGAAGGGGAATGGGAATGGGGTCAACAAAAAAAAACTAAATTTAATTAACCAAATAAGTGTAAAACATCTACGCTAAGTAAAGATTTCTTCAGTTCACTGGACGAACCATTCACTTCCAGTGTGGCCACATATTCAGCATAGCCCGCTGAATTATTCGCTATGCATTTATAGCTACCCCGATGGGCAGCCTCCAGAGAATCCACATTCAATGAGCTTGTGCGCTTGTTCAGCCGCACAATAGTAAAGCCGAGCTCACCGTTGACTATAAGCGCCGAGTTTATGGTCCAATATATATCCAAGGGCAAATCACCTTTGGGTACCACACAATTCACACTGGCTACCTCGCCACGATTCAAAGGTTCGTCGCCAAAGGAGAAGGGACTTATCTGTGGTGCAACTGAGTTTGAAAAGATTCTCTTCTTATTTAGCATTCATCTCCAAACGCAAATTTATATATTCAGCTATTCAGCTTTAACTGCATAACTCAGCTATTTATCATTAACTTAATATTCTGCTATTCAGCTGAATTAAAGCTGCTTTCGTCTATGCTTTAATTATTAAATTCATTTTCGTATTCAGCACAAGTTATACTGACAGTAAACAATTTCATCACCAATTTAGCTTATCCGCAAATAGTATTCTTCTACTCAGCAGCACACACAATATGTAAAGCGAAATATTCTAACTCCAACTATGACTCCTATTTTAAGATAAGGTAAGGACTCCAATCCTTGTACAACACGCACTTCATAAACAAAAGAAGCACCGAATAAACCAGCAGAGTGTTAATAGAAAGCTACCAACATAGAGAAGGAAAGTCGCAGTAGAGTTAAAGCAGCTCATAAACCAACCATTCACTTGCAATTCGGCTGCAAATTTGGCTTCACCCGCCATATTTTGGGCAACGCAGCTATAAGCCCCACGATGTTTGGCCTCCAAGGCATCCACACTAAGGTAGCTAGTGCGACTATTCAGCTGCATGACAGTGAAACCATCCAATCCAGATTCTATTTTGGCATCATTTAAAGTCCAATGTATTTCCAATGGCAAATCCCCCTTGAGCACCACACAATTGATGCTTAGCATTTCGCCCACGTTGAAGATCTCGCTGCCAAAGTTAAAAGGCAGGACATGAGGTGGCACTAGGTGAATGATGTGTATGATGAGTGTGTACAAATGAAAAAGCAATAAATAATAATAATAAACAAAATTATAAAGCAAAGAGAGCGATGTTATAAGCGCGAACCGTTGACTTTCAATTCGGATGTGGTAAAGCTAGATCCAGCCTTGTTCTCGGCAATGCACTTGAAGGTGCCGCGATGATTCTGCTCGACGGCGGCAATATTCAACACACTCGTCTTGGGCGACAGTTTCAGTATGGTGATGCCCTCCTCGCCATTGATAATCGGACGCGAATTGAGCGTCCACTTGATGGTAATGGGCACATCGCCCTTCTGCACCATGCACTGCACTCCGGCATTTTCGCCCGTATTCACAGGATCATCGCCAAACGAAAACGGCGCAATCGAAGGTGGCACTAACAAGGTGGTATCAAGGTTTGGATGAGGATTGCAAAACAAATTACTAAACAATAAGATAAACTACAAAAAAGATACTGATTGTGGAGCTTAACCATTCACAGCCAGCATGGCTGATTGTCGAGTCTCGCCAGCATTGTTGGTGGCTACGCAGGAATAATTCCCAGCATGACGAGCTCTCACGGACTCAATGCTGAGCACACTGATGCGCTGGCTATTGCGGGTGACAACGACGCCATCGTTGGTGAAGACCCGCCCACCATTCTTGGTCCAAGCAATGTCAAGTGGCAGATCACCCTTGTTGACCGTACAGTAAGCGGAGACCATGTCCAGCTCATTGATGCTCTCCTCCCCGAAATCAAAGGGCAACACTTGGGGCAGGACTGATAGGATGTTGGGATTTTTGATCAAGTAAAAGCAAAACAAAAGAGGATTTAGCTCAAAGTTAGAGAAATTAACCATTCACAGCCAACATGGCTGATTGCCTTGTGGCGCCGGCATTGTTGGTGGCCACACAGGAATAATTCCCAGCATGACGAGCTCTCACTGATTCAATGCTGAGCACACTCAATCGCTGGCTATTGCGATTGACCAGCAGACCATCGTTGGTATAGAGACGTCCGCCATTCTTTGTCCAATATATATCCACGGGCAGATCGCCCTTGTTGACGGTGCACGAGACTGAGACCATGTCCAGCTCATTGATGCTCTCCTCCCCGAAATCAAAGGGCACTATCTGTGGCAAGACTGTGGGTAGTTGAAGGGAAAGTGGCGGGACAACAACAAAAGCAAAGCAAACGTTAAATAAAGAAGACTCAACAAATAGTAGAAAGAAAAACCCATTTAACCATTGACAGCCAAGATGGCCCAATGTCTGGTCTCGCCGGCATTGTTGGTGGCCACACAGGAATAGTTCCCAGCATGTCGAGCACGCACGGATTCAATGCTAAGCACGCTCATGCGTGTGCTGGTCTTGGTGACCACAATGCCATCGTTGGTATAGACACGACCGCCGTTCTTGGTCCAGGCCACATCGATGGGCAGATCACCCTTGTTGACCGTGCAGGAGGCCGAGACCATGTCCAGCTCATTGACGCTCTCCTCGCCAAAATCAAAAGGCACTATCTGGGGCAGCACTGGGATATTAATTGGGATGTGGTTTAAATCAAAATGGAATAGACTGCAACTAAAACTGAGACACAAGCTGAGACTGAGTCTGAAATTTGGGAGTTGAACTCATCACCATTAACACGCAGCTCCGCTGTGTGGTAGACAATGCCCGCAGCATTGCGGGCCACGCAAGTGTAGTTGGCCATGTGGCGAGCGTGGACAGACTCAATGCTCAGCATGCTGATGCGCTGCGTGGTCTTGGTGATCAGTATGCCATCGTTGGACATGAGACGCGCCCCGCCCAATTTCGGCTCCGGCGCCGTAGTCCAGTAGACCTCGAGGGGCGTGTCGCCCTTGTTGATAGTGCAGGTGGCCGAGACCATTTCATTCATGTTGATGGTCTCCTCACCAAAGTCAAAGGGCACTATCTGTGGCGGTACTAAGCATATATCGAAAGCCACAATGAATCACAGAATTTAAACGAACGACCAACGTTGCAGGGATTTCGTTGCAGCTGAAAATTAACCCGCCCCAAAAGAATATAAAGAGGCGCCGCGTGGGCGACGCAATAAATGAAGCATTCAACTTACCCATGACTTGCACTTCCAGTGAACCGCGTGCTGAGTAACCCTCCTGATTTTTGGCCACACAGGTGTAAGTTGCCTGATCCGAATTGCGTTCCACGTTCTCGATGATCAAAGTTCCATTGGGGAATACCTTCTGTTTGCGATTGATGGGCAGAGCACGATTATCTAAACAGAAATAAAATATAATATAATAAATAAAATTGTATATCAATTTTTTAATTATTATTAATATTTCAATTAATTTGTATTCTGTATCAATTATAAATTAAAAATCTCAGCTTGATCCCTTAAACTCACCACGCTCCCAGACAATAGAATCAATTGGATAGCCAGCAACGGGGCAAGTGACCATCAACGTTTCTCCAGCAACAATTGCCTTCTTTTCCATCTGACGAATGTAGGGCAGACCGTAGACATTCAGTTTAGCAGAGTGCTCAGCCACGCCGACTTTGCTCTTGGCAATGCACTTGTATAGACCACCATCGTTGGCATGCACCGAAGTAATGTTCAAGTACGACACAACATCACCGTTGACAGTCACATATTGTCCGACTTGGAAGCGATCATTGTTAGCGATTTTCTTGCCATCGAGTTCCCAGGAGATTTCAGGTGTAGGATTGCCGCCAGCAACGCACTTGAGGAACACACTTGGTCCAGGTTCCATGGTCTCTTCTTGGAATGCTTGACGAATGACAGGAGGATCGAAGCGTCCGCCCAGTTTAAGTTCAGCACTTGCTTCTGCCGATTCCTGATCATTGCGTACAAAACATTGATACATGCCCTTGTCCTCTTTCTTGACCGATTCAATGCGCAGCACAGGCTCACTGTGTCCCATCGCCTTGCCGTCCTTCATCCAGCTGACGGTCTTGATGGGATTACCGGTATATTGACAGGTGAATACAGCTGGGCGTCCAAAGTCAATAGTCTGTGTTGGGGGATCAATCTTGGCCGACAGAGGAGCAGTCACAGTCAGCACAGTTTCCACACTTTCCCCACCCACCGAATTGTTGACCACGCACAAATATTTGCCAGAATCCTCGACGACAGCGTCCTTGATGATAAGTGTGCCAGAAACCTGTTTCACGCGATCGTTCAATACCACAGCCTGTTTGCGAGTGGTGCCCTCAATGAATTTGTACCATCTGGAACGAGAAAAATGAGTTAATCGATGTTCAATTGCGTCCAAGTTCATTGGGGAGTCGAAGCGAAGACACAACAAGCAAATGGCACTCTGTAGGAGGACTTTACTCTATACTTACTCCAACCTCTTGGGAATTGACTGAGTACTCTACATACTTACCTCACTTCATTTGCTTATTGTGTACAACTTTTCGATTGGGGAAGAGGAAATTTTCCTAACATCAAGACAAACGCCCTATGCAAAAGCTACCTATAGACGGGTACAGGATAACCCTGACCGGGACAATGGGACACAAATGTGCCATTCAAGAGCACCTCGTTGATTTCAATACTCTTTACAGCAATGCGAGGTTTAACATGGCCAATGGGTTCTGCAAATTGCGAAAACAGTAATTAAGGGTTTCTTTTTCTAATGAACAAAAGGAAACTGCCTGAACTTTATATCTCTATTAACAATCTGTCACTCTTAAGTACCTAAAAGCAGGCATTGGATATGCTTGACCCTGGCAGAGTATAGAGAAACTCTGGCTTAGCTTGCGTGTCAGCTCCTGCAGACGATCCCCAGCTATTGTGGGTGCTACGCTGCCAATGGGTTCTGCAATAAACTCATGCTTCAATTCAAGTTGTTAACGCTAAACTTATTGAAACTGCCTGAATATTGTTAGGAGCTTTACCTAAATGCTGGTGTAGGAAAGGATTGACCTTGGCATAGCATGGCCAAATCACTGCCAGCTGTCTTGGTCAATTCCTGCAAGCGACCGCCAGATATTTTGGGCGTCACGCTGCCCATAGGTTCTGTAAAACAGCAATTATTCCCCATTAAGTCAAAGAACTACTCCCACTTAAAAGAAAACTGTCTGAATATTGCATTATAGGTAAACTAACCGTGTGATGGGCACAGGATATGCCTGAGCCTGACAGAGCAAAGCAAAACTGGTCGAGATCTCTTTGATAAAGGTAGAGCTTTTCGACTCCCCCGAAAAAGTGGGAGACTTGGCACCAATGGGCTCTACGAAAAGTCAAAGGAAAATCGCAAATTAACAATATAAACTGCCTGAACTGCATGTGATAAATACTCTTAACTTTAAGCTACCTTATCATAGGCCTTGAGCTTGAGCCTGACAAAGCAGCGCAAAACTTTGCCCCGAATATCGCACAAATGTATAGCTTTTCATGTCGGACGCAAATGTTGGCCCCTTGGCACTAACGGGTTCTATATAGCAGAAAGTACAAATTAGGCAAATCATTTTAAGAATTTCAACCAGTTGGCAGTGTGTTGACAAAGTTTACCTAATGATTGGCACAGGATAAGCCTGAGCCTGGCAAAGCAGCACGATATCATTGGCACTATGACCAACTAGACTAGAGATTTTAGATACGCTGGCAAATGTTGGTGCTTTTGCACCAACGGGTTCTGCAAAAATTTGTAGAATAAGTGAATCTGTAGACAAAAGAAATGCCTTCATGTTTTATTGAAATTGAAGGAACTACCTCATAGCGGGCACTGGATACGCTTGAGCCTGGCAAAGCAATGCAAAGCTTTGGCCTATTCCTCGTATATATGAGAATACAATAGAGTCTGTGGAGAAGGTTGGTGCTCTTGCTCCAATAGGTTCTGCGTAGGTAAAAATTAAAAGCTTGTTATTTTGTAATACAAAAACTGCCTGAACTTGAACTCAAGAAAAGAATCCACCTTATGGTAGGCACTGGATACGCTTGAGCCTTGCAAAGTAGTATAACGCTTTGTCCTACCCTTCACCTTTATAAGAAAACAATAGAATCTGTGGAAAAGGTTGGCGCTCTGGCTCCAATAGGTTCTGCACATTACGATATAGGTAAGAGTTTTAAACTTGCCTACAATTAGTGTTAAGAAAACTAATAGAATTTGAGCGGAAAAAAGAAAGTACCTCATGGCGGGTACTGGATATGCTTGAGCCTGGCAAAGCAGTGCAAAGCTTTGTCCAATAGCACGTGAATAGGAAAACACATTAGACTCTGTCGAGAAAGTTGGCGCTCTGGCTCCAATGGGTTCTGCAAATTAAATTAAAGCCTCAATACTACAACACAATAAAACAACAATCGAATAAAGAAAACTGCCTGAACTTGAGCTGGTTAATAAAAACTACCTCTTGGCGGGCACAGGATATGCTTGAGCCTGGCAAAGCAGTGCAAAACTTTGGCCTATTCCTCGTATATATGAGAATACAATAGAGTCTGTGGAGAAGGTTGGTGCTCTTGCTCCAATAGGTTCTGCGTAGGTAAAACTTAAAAGCTTGTTATTTTGTAATACGAAAACTGCCTGAACTTGAACTCAAGCCACTGGATACGCTTGAGCCTTGCAAAGTAGTATAACGCTTTGTCCACCCTTCACATTTATAAGAAAACAATAGAATCTGTGGAAAAGGTTGGCGCTCTGGCTCCAATAGGTTCTGCAAATTACGATATAGGTAAGAGTTTTAAACTTGTCTACAATTAGTGTTAAGAAAACTAATAGAATTTGAGCGGAAAAAAGAAAGTACCTCATGGCGGGTACTGGATATGCTTGAGCCTGGCAAAGCAGTGCAAAGCTTTGTCCAATAGCACGTGAATAGGAAAACACATTAGACTCTGTCGAGAAAGTTGGCGCTCTGGCTCCAATGGGTTCTGCAAATTAAATTAAAGCCTCAATACTACAACACAATAAAACAACAATCGAATAAAGAAAACTGCCTGAACTTGAGCTGGTTAATAAAAACTACCTCTTGGCGGGCACAGGATATGCTTGAGCCTGGCAAAGCAGTGCAAAACTTTGACCAACTGCACGAGTGTAGGAAAATGAATTTGAATCTGTCGAAAACGTTGGGGCTCTAGCTCCAATGGGTTCTGTAAATTAGAAATGATCGAAAACCAATACTACATAACAACCATTAAATTTAGAAAACTGCCTGAATTTCAGTGGGTTTATAGAAACTACCTCATGGCGGGCACTGGAAATGCCTGCGCCTGACAAAGCAACGCAAAGCTTTGACCAACAGCCCGCGAATAGGAAAAGGAATTATAATCCGTGGAGAATGTCGGTGCTCTGGAGCCAATAGGTTCTAGGAAAATCATTGAGTGAGTGAGTATTGTATATAAAGAGCAATTGATAACTGCCAGTTCTGGGAGCTACTCTTTAAACTTGCCTAATTATGGGCACAGGAAATGCTTGTGCTTGACACAAAAGCGCAAAACTCGCATTGATGGAACGCTCAAAAATGCTGCCCTTGGAATCACTGGAGAAAGTGGGAGCCTTGGCACCAACAGGCTCTAAAATTAAGGCAATTCATGAAAAATTACAATTAATTTATTACAATATTTCTAAGAGAACCAGTTGACAAGGCGAAGTCCAAGTTGCCACTCTAAAGTTTAAAGTTTGCTTATTGAATATTCAATTTAATATACCTAAAGACTGGCACAGGAAAAGCCTGAGCCTGGCAGAGCATGGCAAAGGTGCCGCCCAGGGGCACATTTTGTTGAAAAGTCTGCACTCCGGTGGGCACAGCAGGTGCCTTGGACCCAATGGGCTCTTTGAAAGGAAAGTGAAAGTGATTTAATTTCAACTAAAAAGTTACTACCGAAAACTGTCTGAATGCATTAACCTACAACCTGTTTTTTATTCAATGAAAATCTAATAAAAAAAACTTCCTCAACATAAGTGCAACTTTGTGTTGAACGTGACCTTTTGACACGAAGCCGCCAGACAAAAGACGTTGAACTTTTACGAGCACAGTCGAAAAAAAACGAGCAAAAGGGCAGGAACGGGTAATAGACGACAATACTACTTGTCGTAACAGTGGCGCGCATAATACATATTTTATTAAGGTCAATGTTAAGCTTAAGGTTACGCTCAACAAGTGAAATTGAGACAAGACATGCGCACAAAGCCCCACTAACGGCAACAAGTTGAGGGCAAAAGCCAAGACGAAAACGACAACAAAGCGAAAGCTGACCCAAAAACGTGCGTTCATTCATAAACCGGTATGCGAGCGGAGAGCAATTCCATCCACATACCACACTCACAATCCACAGCAACAATGGCGCGCGCATGTAGGGGTAATTGTTTGGGAAATTTTCATGTGGAACACGAGCATGCGCAGTGGCCGAGAGAGCGAGAGCGTAAGCGAGAGAGCGCAAACAGCTGAAGACCGCCGACTTTTGTTTACAAATCGCAGGCACAGTGAATGGAGGTGGGGGAATTTGCCAGCTGAAATTGATTTCGTTTTGCTTTTGCCAGTCTGCGGCTGACAGTCTACGATATGAGTTGTATGTTGTCCGGTCTGCGCTTTACGGTTTACGGTTTGTTTACTTAGCTTACTTTTTATGAGTGTGCGCGCCTGTTTGCCTTTGTGTCTGTGCCTATGTGTGTTTATGTTTGTGTTTGCTCGCACGTTTTATGAATGAACGCAGAGAAATGAAACGAAACGTATCGAAAAACATTCGCTTGGGGTTAAAGTTCGCACTTGTATCTCATGCATAATTAAAGGCACGCATTTGTTGGGAGCCTAACCTGCTAACAGGAACCGGAAATGCCTGAGCGGGACAAAGCAGCACAATGTCCATGCCGCAATGCCGTTCAATGCCCGACCACTTTGTGTCTGTGGAGAGTGTGGGCGCCTTGGCCGAAACGGGTTCTAAATGGGAGCAATTTATGGCAAAGAATTCATTAGAGGAACATCAAATAATATAGATTATATATCGGTTACAAGAATTAAGCAAACAATTTTAATGTAATTAGAAATTGATTAGAAACATTTCATTTGCATATTCAATATAAAAGCAAATAAATTCATTGATTCATTTTGATTTAATAAAATCAATATATATTTCCAATTAATTGGAAGGTGTGAAATTAGATTATTGACAGCAATTTCATGTGAACTTTTTTTGTATTTGGATTTTGTAACGGCGTCAGCAATTTTAACAAGTACAAATTAATTTAATTTGAAAATCTCTTCGACTTATAACCGATATTTACTGCATTTATATGCATTAGATGTTGGGATAGAGCAAGTAGAGTTTACCGAAAACTGGGTGCTGGATAGCCTTGAGCAGGACAAAGCAGCGAAATGTCGCTACCCCTTCGCAACTCAAATGGTTTGCTCATTATCGAGGGTATGCGAGGTGCGGTACTTGAGACGGGCTCTGAAAGTTTGTAAAAAATAAACTATAGAATAATACTAGACTACAAGAAGACTGCCAAAAAGTTAAAGAAGTTAACTACGGCTGTGGTCTAACCTGAATGCTGGCACTGGATAAGCTTGAGCTGGACAAAATAGCGCCAGATTTGTGGATTGCCATCGCTCGATCCAGGAGCGTTTAATGTCGTTGGAGAGCAAAGTGGGCGCCTTGCCACCAACAGGTTCTAGAGAAGCACATTATATTGTTTATGCAAGCTTAATCAGACTCTAAATAAACACGATAAATTGAAGACACATACTAAATTTATATTTTTTGAATGTTAGGGCGAAGTACGCAATTTCGGCTTACCGAAAACTGGGTGCTGGATAACCCTGAGCTGGGCAGAGAAGCGATATCGAATGAGCTTGCTGCAATTCAAGAGGTTTCTGAACGAGAGCTGGAGTTTTGGGAGCCGAGCTTGAAATGGGTTCTATTAATGTGTAAGGAGATGAATTTATCAGTATTTATAAATCAATCTATGCCTGATGTTGGTATAGTTTGTTTCTTTAAATGTCTACTATGAACAACACACCTAAAACTAGGAGCTGGATAGCCTTGAGCTGGGCAGAGTATTGCAGTGTCGGCTTGAAGCTCAATCACATTTGGCTTGTAGGTCAAAGCATTTATCTTGGGCGGACTGCTGCCAATGGGCTCTGAAAAGCACTTAGAAAACGTTCACAAACAATAAAGGACATCTTTGCTATTTGCCTGAATGTTGGATAGAAGCTAAAGCTTACCGAAAACTAGGTGCAGGATAGCCCTGAGCTGGGCATAGAATGGAAATGCTTGAATGTTGAGCCACAATCAAAGGACGCGACTGCAGTGGCGGCACCTTGGGAGCTGTGCTCGAAACGGGCTCTGAAAAGTGCTCACAAGACTTAACAAAGGAGTACAATAAAACTACACGTAAACCTGAATGTTGAGTGGTTGTACTTGATTTACCTAAAAGCTGGCACGGGATAACCCTGAGCTGGGCACAATAAAGCCAAAGTGCTAGCGCCTGCATAAGTTTTCATATCGAATTTGGCCAGGGAAATAACTTTGGGCACAGTGCTACTAATGGGCTCTAAAGAGTGTAATAGAAGATTAGCTTATTCCCTCAACATTTACGCTAAAGAAAACTGCCAGAATGTTAGATTACCGAAAGGCGGGCACGGGATAACCTTGAGCTGGACACATAATAGCCACAGTGCCATCTATGCGCGCATATTCAATATTTGTTTTCTGTATCAGAGCAACTCGCGGAGCAGCGCCACTAATGGGTTCTGCAAGCAAGTAAATTCCAATTAAAAGTACCCACTAAATTGAATCAATAAACTGCTTGAATGATGTTGGGAGTTCCTACCTAAAGATAGGCACTGGATACGCCTGGGCGGGACAGAGTAAAGTGAAGCTGCCACCAAGTGCCACGTCCACATTGCGCGTCTTATCACCCGAAGTGAGACGAGGTGCCACACTTCCCACAGGCTCTAAAGGAATATCGAAAGAGCTATAGTAAACAAGCATAAACCTGCAAAAATCTGAGTTTAGGGTACTCGAGGTAATTACCTAAAAAATGGCACTGGATAAGCTTGGCCAGGACAGAAGAGCGTAAAGCTGCTGCCCAAATGTGATTCTGCATTTTTGAGACGATTCTCAACACTAATTTTGGGCGCCACGCTGCCCACAGGCTCTAAAAATTGAAAATCAGTTTGCCATTAGCAACTACAACTAATTAATAAACATTGCCTGAATGTTGGGATTACCTAAAGGCAGGAACAGGATACGACTGGGCGGGGCAGAAGAGCGTGAATGTGGAGTGCAGTTGAGCAGCCGCATCCTTAAGTCGCTCACCAACGCTTATTTTGGGCCCCACAGAGCCAACGGGTTCTATGCCAAATAATAAATATATTACAACAAGTTCAAAAAGCCACAAGCTATATGAAAACTGCCTGAATGGGTCTCACCTATAAGCTGGCACTGGATAGGATTGAGCAGGACAAAAGATGCTCAAATCGCCAGCGAGTGGCACTTCGGCATCCTTGCGTCGCTCCCCAATGCTGATTTTGGGCGGCACACTGCCCACAGGTTCTTGAAACGTACAAGTTAGTTAAGCACACAATACAGGCAACAAATTCAAATCCGAAAACTTTGAAAACTGCCAAAACTTTGGGAGGAGTGTGAGCACTGTGCCTAGTTCAAGTCATTTGCGTGACAGCTTATTGTGAATGGGTTTAATTATGCAGCAGTCAAAAAATAGGAGACAAAGACTAAGACCCAATTAATATTGGAAGTCAATGAGGCTTGAAGATTTAGCTATGCTCGATTTATGATTGCAAGCGATGCTAAGAATCAACATATTACCTATAAAAGGGCACTGGATAGGCTTGAGCAGGACAAAAGATGGCCACAGTTTGCTCTGAGCGAATGCTGTCGCGTGTTAAGCCGTCCTGCTTGTTGACACGCGGAGCCACACTGCCCACAGGCTCTAAAATATATATATACATATATATAGGAGGACTGAGTACAGGGAAGTGAAATTGACTCTGCTTAAGGCATAGGATACTCGACTGGGGAAGAACTAACATTTACGTTACTTGAATATAAACAAAACCATATTGACTTTGATAAAGAAAAATAACAATAAGTTCATGTACATTGAAGACTTTTTCACTCTGAAGGTATCAAAACAAACTGAATTGCAAAAATGTTACTCAACTGAGCAGCAATTAACACTACGATAGAAACAAGTAACCTTCGGTGTTAAAGAGAAAAATTATCACATTGTAAGAAACATATTTGCCACTGAGGATTAATTAACACTATGCGAGCAAAAGATAATCAGCGGACAATCACTATCAGAGTAAAATATAATCGACAATCTCTAAAACAAGACTCAAAATATTGTGCACTATTATTTTACCTATAGGCTGGCACAGGATAGGATTGTGCAGGACATTGTATGGCAATTGACTCGCTGCTGCTAATGCGATCATGATTAAACTCATCCTTGCGATTCACACGCGGTGCAACGCTGCCAATTGGCTCTGCAAAAGTGTACGCGAAATATATTTAAACTGCCTGCCTGAGCGCTTACCTAAATGCTGGCATAGGATACGACTGAGCTGGGCACAACAGAGCCATGGAACTGTTCGCTTTGGCCACAAATATACTCAGTTTATCCTTAATCTCTACCTTAGGCGCCACACTGCCCACAGGCTCTGCAAGCGAATTGACTTCAATGAAAGCTCTAACAATTTTTACTGCCTGAATATTGTGCTAATAGGAAAACTTTGGACGATTACCTAAAGGCTGGCATGGGATACGATTGCGCAGGACAAAGCAGAGCGAAGGAATGTGACAACTTTGCCAAGAAAATACCCGCTTTATCCTTGATTTCAACTTTAGGTGGCACAGAGCCAACGGGCTCTGAAATAACAATAATTCATAGTGAGTAAAATACTAAAACCTCACCAAAAAGAAGAGAAATGGTACTCGACTAAGTATTACCTAAAAGCTGGCATGGGATAACCCTGAGCTGGACATACCAAACTCAATGAGTGATTCGACTTGATGATGGCAATCTTCACTTTGTCGTTAATGTCAACCTTTGGCGCCACAGAGCCAACGGGTTCTATAAAGAGGAGCAAAAATTGAAACTAAAGGGTTTTATTCTAAGTAGAAGCTGCCTGAATGTTGAGCGTTGATTTCACCTAAAAGCTGGCATTGGGTAAGCCTGAGCGGGACACAGCAAACTCAGCGATACATTAAAATGCTTTGAAGAGAACTTCAGCTTATCATTCATGTCCACTTTGGGAGCAACAGAGCCCACAGGTTCTGTGAAGCAACCGAATAATAGTAAGCGAAAGTTGATTAGTTTCAACTAGCAAATTTAAACTGTCTGAATAAGTTGGAGGGATTCGTAATTATACCTAAAGGCTGGCATCGGATTGCCCTGAGCTTTACAGAATAAGTTCAGCGAAGTGTTTGATCGCCTAATAGAAAAATCCATTTTATCATGCATATCAACCTTTGGCGCCACACTGCCAACGGGTTCTGAAAGCATATATACTCTATATTACAGAGTCTAAAGACTAAATTAAAACTGTCTGAATGAAACAGGTTTTAATACCTGTAAGCTGGCATAGGATATGACTGAGCTGGACAAAGCAAATTCAAGGATTCCCCAGCGGGTTTGTCAAGCCACGTTATGCGATCTTTGACATCCACTTTGGGTGCTACGCTGCCAACGGGCTCTGTAAGGAGCAACAATGAATAAAATGCAACTAGTCTAAAGAAAACTGCCTTAGAATGCGGAGTAGGAACACGCAGCTTACCGTTGAGCGGGTGTTGGATACGATTGAGCGGGACAAAGTAAGCTTAATGAAACACCTTTCGGCTTGTCGACCCATTTAATGCGATCATTGGCATCCACTTTGGGTGCCACGCTGCCCACAGGCTCTGCAAAGTGAGAGAAGTACATGAAGCTAACCCCAAAAGCAACTAAAATTAAACAACTGAATGTTGGGATAGAATTACCTAAAGGCGGGGACTGGATACGACTGAGCTGGACAGACTATAGCCAGACTGTGATTCAATGCAGCGCGTGCGTAATTGATTTCATCTTTAATATCAACCTTAGGTGCCACGCTGCCCACGGGTTCTAAGAAAAAGAATGGAGGAATTCATAAAGAATGCAATCTAGCTAAGGACTGCCTGAATGTTGAGAGCAAGGGGCTTTACCTAAACGCTGGCATAGGATACGATTGAGCTGGACAAATGAGCGCCTTCGATGATCCCAGTTGTGCCCTCGCAAAGGTAAATTCATCGCGGGTATCAACTTTAGGGGCAACAGAGCCCACAGGTTCTGCGATGAAATGTGGCAAGAATTAGAAAACATTTTTGGGAACTGCCTTGCTGAATGTTGCTAATAGGGAACTAACCTAACAACAGGTACTGGATAAGCCTGGCCAGGACATTGCATGGAATAATCTTCCCGCATTTTCACTTGCAGCACTTGAAATTTGTCATGCAAACTTGTGATCTTTGGCGGTACAGAGCCAATGGGTTCTACAAAGAAAGTAATCTAATGATAATACTATTCTATGCGATTATAGGCTGCCATGAATGAGGGAGATGGATGTCCAACTAACCTAACAACAGGTACTGGATAAGCTTGGCCAGGACATTGCATGGCATAATCCTCATGCGATTTCACTTGCAACACTTGAAACTTGTCGCTTAAACTTGTGATTTTTGGGGGTACAGAGCCAATAGGTTCTAATAAAAAGAATGTTCTCTAATAATTGTAATATTCTTTGCAATTATTATCTGCCATTAATGTGGGAGTTGGAATTTGATGATGCCAAACTAACCTAACAATGGGCACAGGATATGCTTGGCCAGGACATTGCATGGAATAATCCTCCCGCAATTTTGCCTGCACAAACTGAAACTTATCGTGCAGATTCGTAATCTTTGGAGGCACAGAGCCAATTGGTTCTAAATAAAAATATCAAAAATTTACTTTATTTGAATTAAACTAAAACCTATAATGTTGGTTGGGCACTTGATAATGAAACTAACCGCACAACGGGCACAGGATACGCCTGACCAGGACACTGCATGGCAAAGTTCTGAGATAATTTCACTTGCATCAATTGAAACTTGTCATTGATATTGTTAATCTTAGGCGGCACTGAGCCAATGGGTTCTGTAAATAAGATTATATTTTGAATATAAATCTATTTGAATAATCTGCCTGAAGCTGAGACTTAGGAGCTGGCGACTTTTACCTGTTGATGGGGACTGGAAAAGCTTGGCCAGGACACTGCATAGCATACTCCGAACCCAGCTGCACTTCCATGGTACGAACTCTTTCGAGCAGATTCAGTTTGGGTGGCACAGCAGCAATGGGTTCTGGGGGAATTAATAGAAAACCACTCATAATTGTGAGTTCTAACCTACGACTACCTGAATGTTGAGTGATATAGTGAAACCCACCTATATGCTGGTATTGGATGCGATTGTGCTGGACACTTGAGACTCAAGCTCATGCCCACATAAGCACGTGCATTGGCCACCTCGTCATCTATGCTAACCTTGGGCGGCACACTGCCAATAGGCTCTAAGAAAAAGGCATAAATTCTATATAAAGTTCTTTAGATATTTTCTTGAAAACTGCCATACCTATAGGCTGGTATAGGATACGATTGAGCGGGACACTTGAGACTGAAGCTAGCTCCCAGCACAGTTCGTGTATTGGACAATTCGTCGGCTATGCCCACCTTGGGCGGTACACTGCCGATGGGTTCTGTAAAGCAAAAGCCAACCAAATGTAGCATAATTGCCGAAAATTATTTGATAACTGCCTGACGGGAAATGGGACTAACAAAATAATCGCTGAATGGAAATAAGACTAACGAAATAATCGTCGAATCAGAATTAGTCTTAAGTAAGGTTGTGCTGCGGTCAAGTCGGAGTAATTTAAGGATTTTATAGCACCAGGACATGCAGTAGTTTTACAACTATAAGGAGCAGCTAACCTGTAGGCAGGCATAGGATACGATTGAGCGGGGCAGAGGAGAGCAAAGCTCACGTGCTGCGCCATCTCGCGTGTCTGCAATTTGTCCTGAATGTTTATTTTGGGCTTGACTGAGCCAACGGGTTCTACAATATATATAAGAAAAGTTCATTGCGAGTGCTTTTATCTGCTGGCATGACATGCACGACTTTATTATGCTAGAAAAACTGTCTGTTTTTTGCTGGGCGGGGCCAATTTACTACCCACCTGAAAGCTGGCGTTGGATAAGATTGTGCCAAACAGAGTAGCGCAATACTGTTGGCCATTTGCACATCAATAAACTGGTGCTTGTCTTGGGCATTGACTTTTGGACGCACACTGCCAACGGGTTCTACATATAAACATCACCAATAAGAAATCAATCGATGTTGTCTAAACTAAACTGAATGTTGGATGTGGACTTTGCTTTGGCTCTTACTTGAACACAGGCATTGGATAAGATTGAACCGGACACTGAATGTTAAAACTGCTGCCGCCCTCGACTTGCATCATTTTAAAGCGCTCGAGAAAATTGAGCTTGGGTGCCACGCTGCCAACGGGCTCTGTAAACATTGGAAATTTCTTTAAAAAGCGAAAGCAACTTATTAAGCTATCCTGCAATGTTGGGACTGGATTTACCTAGAAACGGGTTGTGGATAAGCCTGAGCTGGACATAGCAAACTGACGCCATGACTGAGCTTGACTTTCACATGCTTCAGATCATCTGCATTTGTTATCTTGGGACTAACACTGCCAATGGGCTCTAGAAGGGGGGAGAGTAAAGATATTGAAACTGCTAGAAAACCATTTTCTGAAAACTGCCCTAGTTGCTGGATGGGTTATTACCTATAAAATGGCTGAGGATATGCCTGGGCAGGACAGAGTAGACTCAAATTTTGGGAACTTTTGCCTTTTATATGATTGTAGTCATCTCCTGTATTTATCTTGGGGCTAACACTGCCCACAGGCTCTGTAAATGAGGCAGACAAATTTGACAACTTTGCTTAAAAACTGCCCGAGTTGGTTGGGTATTATTACCTATAGAATGGTTGGGGATTTGCCTGGGCAGGACAGAGTAAGCTCAGATGCTGTGCACTTTTGCCTTTTACATGTTTAAAGTCCTCGCCCGTATTAATCTTGGGACTAACACTGCCCACGGGCTCTGGAAATAATATATCATAATTGAAGCTCAAAAGATGGTTGCTAAAAGACTGCCTGAATCTGGGAAGCGAGCTTACCTATAGAAGGGCACTGGAAAAGCCTGTGCTGGACAAAGCAGAGTAACACTATGGGAAAGCTGCACTTTAGTGGTGCGAGAATCATCGCCAGAGGTCAATCTGGGACCCACACTGCCAACAGGTTCTTTAAAGCAATAAAGACAATTATGAGAACAAGTCAAATGAAGTCAGCCTGATGTTGGGATAAGAAGTATTACCTAAAGAAGGGCACTGGATAGGCTTGAGCTGGACACATTAAAGTCACGCTTTGATTAAGCGGAACACGGGTGAGTGTGATGTGCTCCTGGTTGCCATTGCCACTGAACTGTGGACTGACGCTACCAACGGGTTCTAATACAAAATAAGAGTGTGTAAAGTCAGTATGGAAAAGCAGCTTTAATTGTGCCTAAATGTTGGGTGTGTTTTTACCTAAAGAAGGGCACTGGATATGCCTGAGCTGGACACATAAGTGTAGCACTGTGACCCCTGGACACTTTGGGTATTTTGATGGCATCATCGCCAGCTGTCACCTTGGGACTAACACTAGCGACGGGCTCTTGAAAAATAATTAATGACAGCTTAGTGGGGGAAAGATTTGCAGTAAGACCTGATGTTGGGTTTGGGTTACCTAAAAAAGGGCACTGGATACGCTTGAGCTGGACATAGCAATGTGGCACTCTGCTCCATGTGCACCCTGAGGATGCGAGATTCGTCGCCACTCGTTAGACGTGGTCCAACACTACCAACGGGTTCTAACAGAGAAATGCAATCGAGTTAACAATTGTTGGGATAAGGCCTTACCTAAACATGGGCATAGGATACGACTGAGCTGGACAGAGCAGAGTTATAGCATGTTGGGCAGCATATTGCACAACTTTGATGTCGTTGCCAGAAAGCAGACGTGGACCAACACTTGCAATGGGTTCTTAAAGAAACAAGTGCAGCAGATACATATAGAGAAAAGAAAACTGCGGAAAACTGGCCAAAGTTGGATCTTATTCAAATTGAGTTGCCCACCTAAATAATGGTGCCGGATAAGCCTGAGCTGGACACAGCAATGTGAGGCTATCATTGGCCGAGCCCGTGAAGCTGCTACTTGTCAATGTGGTTGGAAACTTAGGCGAAACCCTGCCAACTGGTTCTGTGAATGAATCCAAAATGGAAAATGTAGTTAACAATTTTTTTTTAAACAGATTATCTTTTAATTATTAGAACTAATTGTTGTTTTGGCACTTACCTCTTGGGCGCATTGGCAAAAGGATTTCGAAAAATGAATTCAAATTAAATAAGGCTCTGCTTTGCTTTCTTTCTCTGACTTTTTCAACGGACCACAGACATTTCTTAATTATTCTTTCTCTATTTATTTAGGCTTTGTTTCAAGCTCATAGCATTGTCGAGTACCCTATCCCAACATTCAGGCAGTTTTCAATTTAGTCTTAAGCGAACAACAATTTTCTGACCAATGCGATAGCAAGCAATTAAAAATGTTATTTTCATGATATTTTTATTAGCTATTCCTTCACAAAGAAAAAGATTTTAAGCGAAAAATCTATTTGATTGAATGTGGGAATATAAACAAATAAATCAGAATATTGTTGCTCATCAAATAAGTTTTTTATATACCGAGAAATTAATATCTCGGTATTGTATAAACAGAACAGAGAGTAAATAAAGTTTTAGTTACTCAATATTCTGCTAAGTATATTTGGAATACTTTGTCAATATTTCATTTAATCATTACTCTTCTTACATGTAGATTGTATTTAATCCTTGTTTGTTTTCTTTTTTTTAATTAATTTGAGTATTCCAAATACACATATTAAATTTGTTAAGATAATGAAACTACACTTCAATGATTTGTAATTCAATGTAGTTTATTTATTTTAACAAATTTTATAAGCTAATTAAGATTCACACGAATATATGTTATTTATTACATTTGTTTTAAGATTATTGTCTAGATTTTCCATATACAATACCCAAGAATGTAAGATTACTTTATGTCAAAATATGAGTCTTTGCATTTGCAACTTTATAACTAAGTTTCAGCTATTAAATATGTACATCAATAAAATGTCATGTTGCAAAAAGATTGAAGTAAAAACAAATATGCAATATTTGTTCATATTATTAAAAATAGTAAACGAATTTAATATGAAAATGTAACATATATTTGTATGATGCTTATTAGCAATACTAAACTTCAGTTATCATTCTTAAGATAGGAATATATTTCGGAAAATTACAAATACTATTGATATATATTTTCCATTTATTTATCGGCTACGCTAAAAAGGGTGATTTAATTTCATTTGTTTAGTTATTGTAATTTAATTTCTTCTTTTTAATGTAAGAGATAACTTCTCAAGATAATTGATAACTGAAGTTTATATAATAAAATAAATGTTAAAGATTGGCAATTGGCAAACAAGGCCGACTTACCTGTGATAACCAATCGTCCCTTAGTCGCGCTTAAACGTGTCTCTCCGGTCAAACGATGCTTGGTCCGGCACTGATAGCTCTTGTATCCATCCTCGGGTCCAACTTCACGAATATGCAATTCTCCGGAGGGCAGAACTAGATATTTGCCGTCTAATTTTGTGTTTGTGTTTAATTAAAAATAATTAACGAAAAGATAAAATTTATTAGTCATGGTAATCCTTAGGGAAACTTAAGCTAACGTAAAGATAAAGCTACCATTCAATTGATCAAATTCAATTAAAATTGTTGCCTTAATTGAATTTGTTCGTTTCACATTCGAAAGCCACATAACAGCAAAGATTGCAAAGCAAGAAAGCACTTCATATATATTTTTCATAGAAGATAATGTCATTATTCATAGGTCATGCAATGTGACTTTCAAAATGCGATTTGTGTATACTATATATATTTATTATTTGATTAGAATCGATGCTATGTACAATTAAGAGTGTAAGACTGAAGATTGTGCGTTATTTTTATGTTGAGAATATACATGAATTTAATTTCATTATTTAACAAATTCAGTCTTACAACTACAAGCGAGAATCTGTTCAGATTATTTATTTATTTTGCCAAATCGAATTCAATTAATCTGAGCAAAATCTCTTGCTTATAACTAACTAAGTATGCACCATTCCAAGCAATTGTTTTGATCGACAATAAATTGTGGGAAATTATTTAAGTTGAATATATTTACAATTGATTCAAGTGGTTTATAAACAAATTCTTGAGAATTTCCCTCAATTTTTTAACGATGCGTAATGATTTTCATGCTTCAACAAAAATGCCAATACTTTTAGCTGATGTTGTGGATTATCGTGGTTGATGAATGTTTGTTAAACAGTTTCTGAATCGAATGAGTATTTGCTCAAGCTCTCATATTTACTAAATGTTTATATTTTCAGTATTACGTTTAGTTAAAATTCATTAATTTATTAGCATTTTTGTTTATACATTTATTTACATATATATTTACACTAGGCTACAAAACAACGCTACTTTCGACTACATGAAGGGGTAGGTTTTATGTTGGGCAAGTCAGGAGCGACTCTTGGAATTGGGATATAGCGAGGGAAAGGATATAGAAATAATAACATTGGAGTTGGGATAAAGTAAGAAGAGTATGCAGAAAGGAAAGCGAAAATAAAAGAAAGAAAACAGAAAGTAATTGAATGCCTAACAGCGCAGCAATGAGAGTGGTTTCCTGTTAGAAGAGGAGCTCTTGGAGATTTGTACCAATGCACTGAACACTTGAGTGATTGACGAGCAACAAGCTGGCGAATGGAATGCGTTTTTGGACGGGAATTATTTAGAATTGAGTGTGTATAGAAACAAGGCTAACATTTAGAGGAGAACTTAATAGCTAGTTGATGAATTACCGCTAGCTGTGACATCGGCCTGCGGATATATTTGCCGCTCTTCGTCCTCAACCCACGAGTCGACCACAATAAAGTCGGCAACAAAACTGGGAATGTGGCATTTCAGAATTGCGCTGTTGCCACGCAAAATGGACTCGTCCATGACATTGACGCTGTAGGATTGTGGCACAACTGAAGGTAGATGAGAGATCGAGAGTTGGGAAATTGACAAGATGTTCGGGAATTTAATTCGAAATCATAATATGTAAAAATTGTGGACAGACAACAGATGCTTTTCCCCCTTCATGTTTCTACAATGTTACCGATATTCGCAAAAGTCTTGTACCCGTTATATTTTTGGTATAGATACCGCCCTCGGTATCGATCCAGTCCGTTATTTCTAAATGATCAGCGACAAATGATGGAGTCTGACACTTGAATATGGCCGCATTCCCCTTGATCACGTACTCATCGTACACTTGGGACTCAAAGAATTGCTTCACCACTGAAATAGCATTCATGAGGATAATGAGTGAATGGATAATGAGTGGAATAGAGATAAAAGGAATTAAGAGTTCTAGTCCTATGGCTAAGCTAAGCAGCAACGTCCTTTACCAATGGATTCATCTGGCAGAGGACGCATTATTTCCACGCCCTCCTCATCTAACCAAGCCTCAACGTCTATGAAATCGGCCACAAACGAGGGCACCAGGCACTTCAGGGTCGCAGAGTTGCCGCGCAGTACAAACTCATCGATGACGCGTGTCTGATAGAACTGATGCACAACTGGTAGAGATAAACACGAAGGGACCACAAAAAAATAATTTAAAGAAACTACATAATATGAAATAAGGTAATATATGGAACTGGATCTGGAAAGCATGTCAATAACCCACACAAAAAAAATACGAAATGGAAAAAGTACCCGTCTCCTCGGCATTATTGGGATAATAATTGCGACCCTCTGAGTCCAGCCAGAGATCGACGAAAACAAAGTCCGCAACATACGATGGAATCTCGCACTTCATAACCACAGAGTTGCCACGAATGACATATTCATTATCCGCTTCCGATTCATACGATTGAATGACAACTGACAAAACAAAAGTGATGGATGGAAAGTGTTTTTGTTGGGAAGAAGAGTCGTCTAAGAACTAGCTTAAAAGTGTTAACAGCTATGTGGAGAAAATGTAAAATGATTTTAAAGACTGTACCATAAGCGCTGGTTGCATTATCGCGCCACAATTCAACCCCATTCTCGTCCACCCAGGCCTCGACCTGCACAAAGTCGGCCACAAACGAGGGAATCTTACACTTGACCACCGCCGCATTGCCCTTAATCACATACTCATTCTCAGCCTCGGTAATGTAGAACTGCGAAACGACTGCGCAAAAACAAAACAAATAAGCAAATCAATAGATAATTTTGTGGTTCAGTTACGGATATGGGGATTTGGATTCGTCGCTAACTTAAGTCTAAACCGAGCTGCACTATAGCATATTGCCCACCATAATTGTCGGAGAAGGTCAGCACGTTGCCTTCCTCATCAATCCACGACTCGACACGCACAAAATCAGCCACAAATGAGGGAATCGAACACTTTAACACTGCTGCATTGCCCTTAATCACATACTCTGTCATTATCTCGGCCTCATAGAACTGATTAACCACTGCAAAATGAAGCGGGGAAAATAAAAGTTGAAATCAATAGAGAACATGGAAAGTGTTTGGATAGTCGTGGTAACCGAGGTAACTTAAAGTTAGAGTCTAACAAACTGTGTGTGTTGAGTGTACCATAGTTTTCAGAGTGACTCAATTCAGTGCCCTCTTCATCGATCCAGGACTCAACTCGCACAAAATCAGCCACAAACGATGGTATCGAGCATTTCAATACCGCAGCATTCCCTTTGATCACATACTCCATTAAAATATCCGCGCCATAAAACTGATTCACAACTGTACAGAAACAACAAGCAAACAAATGAAGCTATAGCATTTTGGGAAAGGAATCGGGATGATTATGAAGGAAACCTCTATTTATCAATAACAAATACAATATAATTAAGAGAACTACCAAAATCATCTTGCGGCATATATTCCGTGCCATTGCTGGCTACCCAGGCTTCGACTCGCAGAAAGTCGGCGACAAAACTTGGTATTGTGCACTTGAGCACCGCCGTATTGCCCTTGATCACATACTCGGAAACAACCTCAGCCTCATAGTACTGGTTGACGACTGCAAGATGTTTGAGGGAAAGCAAATAATCAACGAAACGAGCTAGCGAGAAAACTATCGTTAAACACACGCGCTGTAAAAGTAAATAAATGAAAATGTAAAATGTACAGTGGGATAATGTGGGGGAAAGATAGTTTGTCGAAGAGTTAAGGCATAGCAACTTAGTTTCGAGAATCGCACCCGTGCCCTGCTGGTCTTCGAGTGTGCCATAGAGTTGTCCCTCCTCATCCTGCCAGGATACAACCTGCACAAAGTCCGCCACAAACGATGGTATCGAGCACTTCAGCACCGCCGAATTGCCCCTGATGACATACTCATTATTAACCTCCGACTCGTAGAACTGTTGCACAACTACATTGAATGGAATGAGATTTAGAGTACTTAATGAGAGTGAAGTGCGGGGAGGAAAGGATTGCCACACCTCGCGTGTGCTTACGTTGGGCGTGTGAAAACCCAGCAGCGACTAATTGAAATAAGTCGAGCTGGAGCGAATGCAATTAATGCAGCTTAATGCGCAATTTGATGAGATGTGCATAAATATTTAGCCATGCCATGCTATGCCATGGCAAACTTCCCTGAGAAAGTCTCCGCTGTACCTGTCTGAGGCTGAAGGTTAATAATAGTTTAGGTACATGGCTCATAAACACGCACTGAGAACAACAAGTCAACTTTGTATCATGTGTGTATATAAAATGCATAAAAACGAAATGGAAAAATAAATAATGTATAGAAGGGGAAAATGAGGGAACTTTTCACGAGTCTACAAAAACTTATATTATAACTAACTCTCAATAGAAGAAACCTGATATCTTGAAACAAACCGTATTCGCTGCCTGGCAAAAAGTCCTCATTCTGATCCGTGTGCCAGGAAACAACGCTAACAAAATCGGCGACAAACGAGGGAATCTCGCACTTGAGCACAGCCGCATTGCCCCGGATCACATAGGCCTTATTTACATCGGTGTCATAGTATTGGGTAACGACTAAAGCAAAAATGGCACAAGACACATGGATAAGCACAAATCAAAATAAAAATACTAATATAAATATATGTTCAATAAGAAAAGAAACCAAACTGAATGAAGAGCGGACAGGAGACGACTTTGACCTAACCAGTGTTGGTTAATGGAGTTAGCTCATTGCAGAGTTACACTTGGTGTGTGTGTGAGAGGCGCGTTTTTACAGTTATTAGTGTACCAGTGTTGGGTGTCGTTTGTGGGTAGTTGGTGTTGGTAAGTACTTAGTACTTAGTGTTGGTTAACTGCTCTTGCACTGTACACGTGTGGTGTCGCTGTTTTTGTTGTCGTGGTGTGTGTTTTGGGGGATTATATTGCTGGTAGACGTAGTAGTTAAAAGTAGTGTTGTTTTGCAACACACACACGCACACACACAGACACACATATACTAAGGCAGTGAGCAAGCGCGCGAGCGAGACAGACGAAGACAGAGAGTGAGGTAAACACACCATATTCAGTGTCTGGATAGAAATTCTCTTCCTGATCGGTATGCCAGGAGATGACATTAACGAAATCGGCTACAAACGATGGTATATCACACTTCAATATGGCCGAATTGCCGCGAATGACAAACGCCTTGTGTATATCCTCTTCATAGTGTTGCGAAACGACTAAACATACAGGAGAAGAAACAAAAATAGTCATATAATATAAGATGGGAATAATAGTTTGATGAATGATTTTGCATGAAGGAATGTTGTAACACGATGACCATGCGTTTTTAGTAGAAACCTAATCCTACATAATGCTGAGATCTACAAAGTAAGTATAGTTTGTTTTTGTTGTTGGGCATCGCACCATATTCTGTGCCCGGAAAGTAGTTCTCCTCCTGATCGGTATGCCAGGAGACAACCTCTACGAAATCGGCCACAAATGAGGGTATCAAGCACTTGATAACCGCCGAATTGCCGCGAATCACATGCTCCTTGTTCACATCCGCTTCGTAGTACTGGGCAACAACTGTAAAGTGGTGTACGATATGAATGAAAGAGTGCTGAGTGTGTATGCTGAGTGCTGTTGTTGTTTGTGCGAATCTGAAACTATTCTCACGCTGAAAAAAAAACACCTGTTCAACCTTGACAACTTTGTTGAATAGAATTCCTGGAAATACACACGCTGCGTAAGCTTCCTGTTTGTCGGAAAACAATTAGGCGGCCAATTAAGTGAAAAGTGCGAGACAAAAAACATAGTTTTAATCACAGTCGCAGTCGCAGCATAAAATTAATTAAAAACGTATTTTAGTTGTCAGCCAGCCAGTCAGCATTTGAGGTGTAGCCCGTGTTAAAGCCATATTTCATTCATGTTGGCCACATTATCATCAGTCTCTGCTTTACTTATATTTTTGGCACTAAACGAACATGATAAATTCTTGGAGTTGAATAGGAACTGAGTTCATATGCGGAGGAAAGGGACGCAGAGATTGGGTTAGGTCTCTTAGGTCTCTCTTTTGGCATGGGGCTAATTGCTAGCGAACACGTCAACTGTCGCGACCCGATGACTAAGCTATGCTGAACTTTTTGCCATCCACGACCGCCAGGTGGCGTTCAAGTGACATGGGGGTTGCTTGCATGATTGTAGCATAATTAGATAAGAAGTCATTAAGTCTGGCCTATTTAACGTTGCTTTATGCAAGCGGAAGTAATGGATATTTCCACAGCGCATAAGTTCACAAATTTTCACATGAATGTCCACAAATAACATACATATATGTATGCATGTCTTTGGGGAGCCAACTAATAACTAGAGAGTATGAACTTCGCCTGCTATGAACTCTGGCCTCCCACCGGACAAGGTGACGACGCGTCGGGGCAAACGATGTGTGGCAATTGCATCATCATCAACAGCAACAGCTTGCACAATAATTAATTACGGTGAAATTGCAAAGACGGCGACTGCAACAAAGGGTGGCACATGTGCCCCAAACCCTATAAACTATGTATTGTATCTTGGCAAGTGCAAAAAGTGCTTCAACACTTTAGACAGCTTGAAAGTGCAAATAACAAATCGATTTAAGGCAAATGCCAACTGACATCGAATTGCAAAGCAATGGAGCAACAACAAAATCGCAACTATAATGATTTTCCTATTTGCAGCAGAGAGCGTTGAAACATTTTCCTACATTACACATTATAAAGCGACATATGCTGGTAATTAAATTGACAGCCCTTAACAACGTAGCGACGAATTTACAACCAACGTGGAGCGCGAGTTCTGCTGAAAGTTTGCTGAAATCCTGAAATGAATATTTGATTGAGCGCAGTGCAAGCTTTGGATGTGGCTGTAGTTTTAAATACTTCAGTAACATGTCAAGCAATCTGCCAAATAAATCCAACATGACTATTTTAAGGCCAACATTTTAAGGATTAAAAAACTTTTAACATTTGAATTGAAATGAAAATATTGAGTCTATTTTTAAATTGGAAAATAATGCTTACTATTAATGTCATCAGTTTCAATCACTTTAAATCAACTTTTCTTCATTTCATCATTAAACTTTTATAAAGAAACCCTATACTAATTAATATTAAATCAATAACTGTTAGCTTATAATTTAATGGCTACACTATGAAAACAACAATTATAGTGTTTTGTTTGAATTTGAATTTATTTGAAATAAGTTCCTTTTTTCACTTACGAAAACTTCATTTTGGAAACTATATTTTTCAGATAATCTTTATGTATTATTTTTTTGAATATTATTTATAGTATTTCCTATGCTATTCAATAATATGAAATAATCAAAAATACACCTTCATCATTGTTTTAAGTAACTCTTGACTATTTTTAAATATATTTAATAAATAACCTGTAGCATTTAATAAAACTTCACAAATCTATGAATTTGGATTTCTTCTAAAATTTTTTTCTCTCCTAATTAGTTTTAACCAATATCCATCTAGCTTGCTCTGCACTCTGTAACTCCTTTTTGCTCTCTCTCTAGAACACCGACAACTTACCCGCTCGCACATGAACATCGCGTGAGATAATGGATCCAAATTGATTGCGGGCCAGACAAGCGTAGACCTGGGCATGCACCTCCTGACGATAGTCCTCGGCACGAAACGGTGGGAAGACCAACTTGCCATCCGACGAGATCTGACGAAGTCCGGGAACATCTCCCACGGCGGTGCCATCGCTGCGGATCCAGATTATTTCGGGCATGGGGTTTCCACTCGATTTGCATTCAATTTCGGCGCCAGTTGAGTTCGAGAAGTCAATACGATTGGTGGGTTCCTTTAGGAAGACGGGTCCCTTTTGATCAGAATCTGCTGGATTGGCTGCCAAAGTGTTGCCGACAGAAGCTGCAAAGAGGAAGAGAGAAAATTAATTAACACATATAATTAAAAACACATAGAGCACTTGAAATATTGAGGGCAAGCGGAACGGAAGTTTATTCACATGCGCATATTAAGTATACGCATGCATACATATGAAAATGTATCTGTGTGTGTGTATATGAGTATGCATGTAAATTTGTCATCATATTTGTCAGAGTCCAAGTCAATTGTCAACAGTTTGGCTTTTGTTCCACAGTTGTTGTCGTGGTTGTTGTTGCTCGACAATTGAATGCCATGGATCAGTAACTCGCTTCGCTATGCGGATGCCCTGCAGCCTGTGCTGAACTCTTTTGCTGTTGTTCGCGTTGTTGTTGCGAGAGCACCAGCAACAACGACAGCAACTACAAACTGGTCTCTCTTTCATTTCCTCTGCACACACTTGCACACACACACCCACACAAAGCAAAGCTCAAACAAAAGGCGAACGGTCTAAAATCGTTCATTGACACTTTCAAAGAGGCTGTTGCTGCTGCTGCGTCGCACAACAAAAGTTTCCATAGACACAGGCAGAACCATCCAACCAACTAACCCATCTGTTCCCATCCCAAAAGTCACTTCTGCATTCGCCAGCAATTTCGTATCGCATTTTATGCATCGGCATGCAGCAATTTCAATGCCTGACTCACCTTAAGCCAGCGCTCAGTTGTGTCTCATATGAAAAGGCTTCGCAATTCTATATACAGCAGTGAATAAAACATTTCAAGCTGTGTGTTATGCCTTTCATTTTCTAGTATGTTATTATTTTTAATTTATACTTTGTATAAAACAATTTAGCTAAGCGATTTCCAGTCTGAACTCATATCAACCTCTGGGCAATAGAACTTTCACCCAACACAATCAGTTTGAACCACATCACCTAATGAATTACAAATACTGTCATCACTTAACTTAACAGATTTATTTATTTTGTTATTACTATTATTTAATTATTTACCATTGCAATAATAGATAGTTTAAATAAGCTAGTTATAATACTTAAAATCATCTTACTAAATTTTTAATCCAGCAAAATAAGTTGGAAAACATTTCAACATAATTAAACCATTTTTTGTTGCGTATTTACTTATTTTGTTATGTATTTCATAAGCATTTTATATGTCTATTTTAAATCATTTTATATAATTTTTAATCCAACAAAATAAATGCCACTTTAAGTCATTTAACTAATCAAATTACAAATATTGACAACATTTTAATTTAACTTTACTTCTCATCTAATAATTTATTACGCTAGTTAATTGCTAGTCTCAATCACTTAAATCATCATATTAAAATAGCATAAACTTTCTTCTACATTTTCCTATAGCCGTGCTTTACAACATATAACGACTATTTCGCATGTCCTTCAGAGTTCACACAGTTGCATTTTGGGGTCATGTGGCCACTTGTCTAATTTATCATTTCCACTCTCGCATTAATTAATGTCGAGCTCGTCTTTCCAAACAAACAACAACACGAAAAGCAACAAAATTTGTTAGAGAATAATTAAAAACAATAAACAGCGTGGCAAAAGGGGGCATATACACAATGGGCGTGGCATGTAAGTGTTTTTTGATAGCAGTGTAAAATTCTTTAAAGGCCGGCAAAGAACTTGCCGCATGCGGCACGCCACTGTGGCATTTTGAGAATGACAACGAATTAATTAAACTGACATAGCCAGCTATTTAGAGTGTGTGACAGTTTCGACGGTGCGTGTGTTGATACCCTTTTCCAATACCCACTTATTAGAGTGAGTGTCAGTGAGTTGGGTTTGCGGTCAACCAAATTGATTTCTCCATTTCCCAATTGTTTCTCAATGATGACTCCTTAATTATGTAAGCGCAGGAAGTGCGCAATAACGCGTTGCGAATTCATAAATTAAATTCCTTTAAAGAATATTAAAAATTCAGAGTGGCAAACATATGATGGCCATGTGGAGGGATAAGTACCATAAACTCATATATAATAAGTAAGCAACCTACAGTGAAGTGTGCTCGACTACGAGATATCCGCTACACATTTAAAATAAAAGCAGAGCAGTGGAGTATTATTATTAAAAGAAACCAAATCAATATACTTAAGGCTTTATCTTGTATACCGATATTGTTTTCAAAATTACCATAGATTATAAAATATACCACACTATCAACCAACGTAACTTAAGCCTTACTTTTCGCCATATCACATTATTTCTTGAATATCTTTTACAATACATAATTTTTTTGTATGTACCAAAAAAACTTAGCTTCAAACGCTTGCTTTTTGAATTTTTTGAAGGCTGTTAACGCTGATGAAAATATATATATACTTTATGGTATCAAAGATGACTACTACATTTCTGTAGGCGTAAAGTTAGAATACCCTTCTACTCTATGTGTAGCGGGTATCAATACCCTTATACAGCGAGAAAAAAAAAAAAAGAGCGAAATTATGAAGTGAGATGAATAAGAATAAATGCGAATAAGGCAGATGGAACACCGCAAATCCAATTATATTCATACTCATACTCATATCTTGCAGCTGTTACACATCTGCTTTTCAGTTTGAGCATTGAGAAAACGATTAGAAACAATGTTTTTTTTTTAGCTTATAAAATAGAAATAGTGAACTGAAGAGAGCAAAGAGACTGAAGCTCCTCCTCTTCTGGTTTAATTTATGGGATCGTAAATATGTGGTTTTATGACAAAAACATGACACCCGCAGCAAGAGAATAAAAAGCAAAATGATTTCCATTTATTATCCTTGGTTAATTCCATTGCTCTTCAGCAAAGAGTCAGAATGAGAGGAGAAGATGAATTCTTTTTTGCCGAATTCACTTTTGCCTTTGTCTGTTGCTTCTCCTTGACACCGAGACCAGCTGCCTTTTGCTTTTGATCTTCTTTGTTTTGTTTTGCGAACTTTTCTGCACGTTGTTTCAGCTTTTCGGCATCTTCAGTTTTGTTTGCAAAGATTTTTGCAGCAGGTGTTTCTTCTTCTCTTCAATGGTCAACAGATAAAGTGGCCCGGTCACTTTTTACCCTAGCTTAAAGTTTTTTTGTTTTTTGGCAAATCAAAAGCTGAATAAACAAACATACAGAAACCGGTTCCAGGTCGCCGGTGACGTTACCAGCTGCCCAACAAAACCACGAGGAGAGCAACGACAACGACAGCGACAGCAAAACACAAGTCAGTCAATTGTGCCGCTTTAGTTGTTTTTGAAGCGCAATTTTCCAATTACATATATGTACTATATACTACACAGTGCAATACATACAAACATGCAGTCTGATTAAGCATGAAGCATATCAAATCATTCCTATATACACTCGTACTGCGTCTGTCAATTGTCTCTGTGTAAACGCAATTATGCGGCAAAATGATTAATCAGAGGGAATTGCAATTGACGCTGATGGGAAGCTAAGGTCATCTGAGTTGCAGTTGTCGATTCGTGCCACGGCAAGTTCCCAGCGCACTTACGATCACTACGTGGGAGCTGGGAGCTTCCAGACTTCTTTGACTCTTCCGAGACGCCGTTTCAAATAAATGGCGCCACAGTAAACAAACATTAACACAGACCGCACTCGCAAATGAATTGAATGTTAAATAAACAAATAAACGAGCTAAGCAATAGATTTATGCATGTGTCTGTGTGTGTACGTATACGTAATGTTTGTGTGACGGCTCGGATGAGTAATAGGAAATATATTTCTAGCTAAAGCAAAATGCTGTCGCGAAGTTGTCGCGTTACTTTGTCAAAATTATTTATTACATAATACTCTCAAAGTGTGTATAGTACAGAGAGCTATGAACATAAAAGTCATTCCCTACTTTTAAGTAAGTGCGAACTACTGTTAGAATAATATTGTGGGTATAAGTAAGGCCCCAACTAGTTGTTAAAATCATTTGGCAGTGAAGAAAAGAATTCCACATATGTAGAACATCTTATATTTAGCAATGCTTAAAGCGAAGCTTTAAATGATTCAGCTTTTATTTAAAATATCAAACATGATTTAATATTATCACCACAGCAGCTATTATATTTAGTGAATTGATTGTAAAATGTAGACTTGAGTCTGCTGTCCTCTAAATTTGCATATATAACGTTCAGACAAGTTACAATTAAATTCTAATTATACACAGATGATAAATTTTATGTTTGCACTTATTGTAAACTGAATTTTGTGAACCTAATTAATAATAATTTATACAACCTAATTTTGTACCTAGAAAATATCACTCTTAAAAAACATATCTGCGACTATAACTATTTCCAAAAATTAGCTAATTTCCATTAAAAAGAATCAATGGGTTGACCTGTCGAGCCCTTCCACTCAGTCGCCAGTGCGTGCTACGCCCATTTGATATGAGTCTTGGCTAATAAACCGATTCCCAGGCTTAGACAAAGGCCGAAATAAGACGTAATTACAGACATCAATGATTCCTGTCGTTTTCATGCGCAGCGGGAAAGTAAAAGGAAATTCGAAATTAATAACTTCCTGACAAAGAAAAACAAAACAAAGCGCACAAGTTCAATAGGCACACGTATGACACAAAGCCCGAGAACCCAAAACACCAAACACAATACGCCCCAAACATCGAAAATTGAACACGCACATGAGGTGAGAGGTCAGCTTGGGGAGGTGTGTGTGAGTGTGTGTGTGTTGTGTGCAACATCAAACAGCGCGAGTGTCACGCGATCTAAATGATATTTTCATCAAACATTACGGTTGAAGTTCTAAATGAGTGTTGAGCTAATGATGCGTGTAGTTCAATCGGATCGAGGAGCATTCTGATAATATTCAAGCGCTGTTTTTGGCAAAGCAAACATCTGTCTGACGAGATGAAAAACCAGTTCGACAGCTGTGAAACAGAGAATTAAAAGGTCTGTTGCGAGTATTTTTCAGTTTTACCCACTCGAATCGTGTGTTTCACAGACCCACACAAAGTCACGTTAAAGCCAGGGGCAACTGTTATAACTAAGTTATAAGTTATTGGCCCGAAATGCAATTAGCTAATGCGTAACAAAAAATGCCATTCAATGCCTACGCTGAGTAACCACTAGACACCGATAGAGTAGGCAGTTCTAACAACAATTCTCCAATCCCGACAGCCAACTCAATGAATGACATGCGAAACCACAAGCTGTCCACCTTGCGGTCGAGTCGACGACGCGTCGCTGATGGAAAGGTGACATTTATCTGGAGCGACACACGTGAGACACCCGTTAAGCAAACAGGAGCCAATGTGGGACATCGTTTAGGTGTGGGTTGTTGTACAAGCACAAAGAGAGTGAGGGAGAGTGGCAGAGAGAGAATCCAAGTGATAGCACGTGGAATCTTGTTATGAAGTTGCTGAGAGACTGAGTGCGGTTTATGACGAGCATGATGATGCAGTTGATGTGTCTCGACAGCTGACACAGTGTCCTGAAATCTATGAAAAGTGTTATACTTTATACAATACATTTTTCATATATTCCTCTATATATAATTACACGTTGGTGAGGTTCATAAAAATATGTAGAACGATGAACCATTGTACTTGAAATAAATGTGTATTTATAGCAGCTTCATTGTGCAGAGTCGGTGAAGTGGAACTGTATTGTTATAAGATAAAAATCATTAAAAAATAAAGTTGAAATGTGCATGTGTTATACATGAGTGTTTATTTTAAATACATAAAATAACAATGCATTATATTTTCTTCTTAAACACTCTCAGCTGAATTTAGTTACCAAAAATAAAATATCATGAAATTCTTCAATATTCATTTTATTTTATTTTTTCTCACTTTTCTTTTATTGCGCTACATTATTCAGTAACTAGTTACCAAACTTCGAATATTATTAAACTCTTTAATATTCATTTTACTTTTCTTTACTTTAAAACTAGTTTGTTTACTTTTAAAGTGAAATTAAATTATGCAGAATTTAGTAACCAAAAATGCATTTTTTAATATAAATGGTACACTTTTTCAAAACTACCCCAGTTTGTATAGTTTTATTGTGATAATAAATTCAGCTTAAGAAAGCGATTGCGATGCATATCATAATCACACCACTGTGTCTCGATGACGACGACGGCTACAAATGCCAGCGGGAACGGCAAAGTATGAAGTAGAAGTTGGCGCTGCTAACGCATTGAGATACTTTTGGGGGAAGCAAGAGCCGGCTGGTTGACTGCCTGCCATACGTAGATAGACAGAAAGAGATAGAGAGAAACAAAGCGGAATAGAGACAGAGTGAGGGTGGTTTGTTTGTCGCTGAAAGCGTTGCACAACATTCACGAGCATCGACCACGCACGTGCGAGTGTTTGTGCATGGGAATGTGTCAAGAGCTTCGGGGGAAGTGCGTCCCAAGTGGGACTGCCAACTTGCTGCTGGCCAGCCCAGACAGCCCCACCAAAAAAGCAAATACAAAAGCCCGACGCGCTTTGCATATTTAAAAACAAGCCAAACGCTGTCGACGCATTAATTAAGACCGAGAACGAGGCGCAAAAGAGATATTTCCACGAGACGTCGAAATGAAGAAGACCCATAAACACGCGAGCAATGGAACTTTAAATAACTTTAAGTCGAAATAAAAGAATTGTTGTCATTGTTGTCTGCCTCGATTGCATTGCTGCGATAAGCAGCGCCAAAAACACAACGAGTTGGCAGCCCCCAAAAAACGTGACTCAGTTTACGAACACACATCACAAAAATGTACAAGCATTTCATGAAGTGCCTGACGAATGAGAGGGAGACGTGGAGGTGGGGGCGGTTACCTCTTGTCATGCCTCGACGTACGCGCCGTAGATGATGTTTGCCTGATAAATGTCACCTCAACTCTCTGGGCGAGGCAATCAAATATTTTACAAATTATGGCTTGATTCTTTTATGAGGGCGCCAAAATTATGTTAATCTTCCACTCTTTTTGTTTTGTTTTGTTTCGTATTGTTAATAAAGATGACAATTCAGATTTTCTTAGCCCCCATTTCGTGTAGATAAACCTTTTTAATTTAACGCCACATAATTCAGCGTTGAAATTCGACTTTTTAATCTCACCAATTCCAGCGAGTTGTTTATAATTTTAAATTTACTGTGTGTTACAGCCAGCGCGTTGATTTCTATCGCATTTCTCAACTAATTGTTATTTACGTTATGCTGTGTATAACAAATTTATGTTCTGAGTAGAAAAGAATATGGTTTGGACAGGCGTAAAAAAGTGTAGCTACTTACTTAATATCCACTTTACCTACGCATACATAATTCAAAGAGCAAAAACAAACTCACGCACACACACACAGTAAGTCACCCACCCAAAAGAGACAGCGGCTGACAGTGAGTGTATGGAAAAAGGAGCGGAAGCCCAGTTCTCAGTTCCCCATCCTCATCCCCATTACCATCCACATTCCCATTCAGGGGCTTGTTGAGTGAAATGCGGCAACAACGCACGGCTCTAAACGATTTTGAAGGCAACGCCAAGCAGAGACATTAAATAAGTATAATAATATGTTGGCAAGTTCGTTTTTTTTTCTCCTTCTTTCTCTCTCTCTGAGTGTTGATGTTGATGTTGATGCGAATGACAGGAGGGGGCAAATAATTATTACAACGTGGAGATGGAGATGGTGGTACGGAGCGAGTGCGTACACAACCACAACCAGCACTTAGTTATTGCCACTTTCAAAGTATTTTTATCTTAGAGCAACATGTGAGAAAAAAACAAGACCCTAAATTTAAATATAGTATAACATAGACTACAAGCATTCGAATTCACTTTTGCTGTCATGTAAATCACATGTGCTTAAGTCCAACATACAAAACTAAGAATGCAGGGAGAATAATGAACACAATTGGAAATTGTAAAACATCTTTTGTGTTTACTAAGAGATGATAGCATAGAGGAACTAGATTCGCATAGTTGAAATATAACTTATGGTTAACTTCGATAATTGTATAAGCATATTTTAGTAATATTCATTTTTTCCCATCAAAACATACAAATATTCAATTTACTGATGCAATAAAAATATTGGCTTTAATGATATCATTTATATCAAAACTGGTTTAAAAATATAACAAGTTGATCTTTTTGATTCATAGCAAAGTAGGTCGCAAGTTTCAAGTAGAGGAATTAATAAAAAATAGTCTATAAGGTCTATATTTCCATTAAAATAAAACCAGTCTTCGAGGCACGAAATAACTGTGACAATAAACATAATAATTAATTAAGTTTGCTCAATTAAAAATGTGCTAAATAGATTGCAAAGCAATGTATTTTCTTTGAACATAATTAATGAATTAATAATCAATTTTCCCACTCTAAACTAAATTATGTTTTTGCCCCAGTCAAGAGTATTAACAAATTGGATTACGCGCTGGCTGGCCTCTAACTTATTTCTATGCAAGCAGCACATAAAATGTTATGCACCTCTTAACACGATTCGTAAATTGAATCCCCCAAATATCATTTTTAAGTTGCAGACAGCATAAATTGTCAGCGATGCAGCTCGTAAAATTCTTAAGGTTTACATACTTAACCATATACCATCTATATATATAGAAACATTAGACATATCTGGGTTGTCTATAGAAATACTTAAAAGTCTGCTCGAGTCTGTTAATGAGCTCAAAATGTATGACAAATGCTCTTAATGGCCCAAAGAATGCAGAAAGAGGCAACGAATCGCTTTGATGCTCAAGCTGTCGAATGTCGAGAGGATTTCTAAAGGAATTTATGATAAACAAATAAATAGATTTTACAGTATTACAAAACTTTCCAAATGCATTCATAAACTATTTGCTTTATGCCTGCGTCGAGACTCTGAAATTGACTTGAGATCCGAAATAATGACGCTAAAATTGCTGCAACAATGAAATGCACAAAACTTTGCCCATAGAACTAGACGAATGTTGATAATGATGTATGTATGCGCCAGATCCTAAGTTCCATATGAAAGGCGCTGGCAAAACAAAGAGTCGACATTCCTGCGGCTGTGTCGACAATTCCTTGGCACTTTGCACAAGCATAATAACTAATAATAAACCGTATCGAACATGCGAGATGTCGAGAGACACGTTTCGGAAAAAAAGCCATTAAAAATAAATCATGTGCAGGAAAAATCTATAGCTGCAGCTACAGCAGCTGCTCCTCCTCCATGCTGGAGTAGTTTCCCATCCGATCCGATCCCGTTGCCTTGGCTGTCAGTTCGCCTTTTGTTGTTTAGACAAGCGCCGCGTGTGATGTGCCTCCATCGTCGAGGCCCCTCATAAGTGGGGGCAAAATGTGGCGACTCCATCTTCGGCATCTTCGACTCTCCACTCTCGATGCTCATCTCTCGACTCTTGTCTCTCGGTACCCCGGCTTCTCCTCGCGTCTAGTGTACATCAATCATTTGTAATTATACGCTTTTCTCTCTCTATTTGGTTTTCCTCTCCCCAAAACACATTTCTTTTCTTCGTCTCATCTCTGTGATGCCATAACGGAAATGGCTTTTATTTTGGCAGCCCAGTTCAGTGATCTGATATGATCCGATCTGGTTGCGTGTGGAGCACACATCTCACTTTAATCTCTCACTTGAGGAACATTCTCCCATTCTTCCATTCAATACAATTTACGAGTGCTCTCAGTTACAAAAAGACAGCACAGAAGCAATTCCTATTATATTTGATAGCAAACCAAACCTGACGCAGTCTAAGAAAATTCTATAATTATAGTTTTCTATCTGTGAGCACTTTTTAAACAGTTAAGTTAATAAGAGTCACTTCTTGTTATCCACCTGAAAGTACATTCTTATTTAGCTAACGAGCTTATAACTGTCCAAGAGTGTTTACAAAATTCTTTCTCACTCAAAGTGAAAAGTACAAGCCTTGGAAAATTAAATATTTTCCATTGTCATTATGTCAACTATCTAAGAACATTTCTCTTAAAAATCTGATTTCATTTACGGCTCTAAACTATCTTCTCAATACATTCTTATTATGATTACGAATTAATGTATATTTAATGATGCAAGACTAAGAAGCTTGCTAGATATTTAGCTATTATATTTCCTTAGTATGTGTCAGCAATAACAAAGACAACGACTCATAATGTCATAATAAGTTTGAGTTCTATTTAATATTATCAAACCAAAAGAAAAAAGCTATATGAGCATTATGTTCGTTCTACTTATTTAATTATTTTATTCGCGCCATGTTAAATTACGTGCTTCCTGTAAATATCACGATTAGCAGACACAGCGACTGTGAGCTGAATTTCAATCCAATTGAATTAAATGCGAATTAAATGTGCTGTTGAAGCAGCAGCAGCAGCAACGAAAACAAAAGATGCACTTTAGATGGCATGCAACAAGCGAGTAAACACATATTTTTGATAAACAACATAAGCATACATAGTTTCAGTTATGTACACGGCACGAAAGTTTATTTACACTTTCATACCCTGGATTCATAAAATGTTGAAAAGAAGATAATATAGAAGAAGAAGTCTTTTATGAGTCAATTAAATAAATATAAAATGCATATTACAGGGTATTTACTAGTATAACTACATCATTACTACATTCTGTACACAGATGTAAAGGAAAATTGGCGCAAAATGTTTTTAATCAATTTCAATTGAATGATGACCCGCACAATCAGCGCAAGAATCGCGGCAGCCGCTCGAAAGAATTAATTTTAGCATTGTATCTTTTAGTTGGTATCTTTGCGTCTTGGATGGCATTATGTATGTACATATGCATATCTCATTGAATCAAACTTGAATAAAGCTTGCTTGTAATAAATTACGGCATTTTATGCGCTGTTTATAAATTGTTTTGTTATGCTTTTTATTGTTATTGCGCTTTTACGATTATGTTTTGTTTGACTTTACTTTCCTCACACACACTTCAATCGACGAATTTTATTTGATTTCAGGTATTCTTATAGTTCTCTTTTTCCCCCTTTTTTTACTACAATTTCAACAGAATTTCATTGCGACTTGTCGATAGTTTTCAGTTTCATTTGTCTGCTTAAAATTCCACACATAACTATAATTATTTCTTCAAGCAATTCGACAGAAATTTCAAATTAAGCACGCGACGCACATTATTTTCTACTTTTTTCTGCACATTTTGTTGAAAACTTATTACAATTATTTTTTGTTTTTTTGTGCTTTTTGTTGGCTCATTTTTTTGTGTCAATTTATTTATAACTTGGCCGCAAATTGTAGCGACTTGCTCTGCATCATATTTATTCTGTTTCTCTTTCTCTCTCTTTCACATTTAATTGATAATGCAAATTACGCATGCGACACGTGGGCCGCAATCTAATGGGGTTTTTGGCTTTCAATTTATGAGCATCATATAAGGCATGCCCATAAGATATACGAATCCCTCCGAATTCGGAGCAGACAGTCCCAAAAAACTTCATAAATTGAATAGAGCTCTTCAACTCGCAGACGGCAATGAAACAATCGAAGCCTTTGTGTTCGGGTCAAGCGATTGCCCCACCCAATTGTTGCTCAAAAGGTGGAAATTACTAGCACATTAGTATGCATATTCATTCAATTGAGTTCAATGAATAAGATTTGCCATGTTGGCTGATTTCAGTTACAGATATTGCTGACTTATGAGCTGTCATTTTTATTTAGAATTGAATATCTGTTATTAAAGTTTTCTCTCTAATAAAAATACACGTTTAAAAGCATGCAGTGCACTTCCATCTCAATAAACAAAAGCTTACTAAAGTAGAAGTGATTAGAACGTTGCAGAGTCCCACAAAATGACGTAGATTGCTTTGCTGGGGCATTAATCATAAAAAGAGAATTCTTTGAACTTCCACAGCGCATATCTTTCATTCAGCAGCAGGCAATGAACCGCAGTTTATCTGCTTAATACACATATATACGTACAGATATGTGTATCTGGATACATTTAGCATTCATAGGCAACCGGCAAGCAAATAAGAATAATAAAAAGCAAACAGTGAAACAAAAGCAATCTAAATGTAAAGTCAACGCAATTAAAAATTCATAGAAATGGTTACGTTATGATAAAGCTACATATCGTATTTAAGGCCTGTCCCAGTGTGATATGGAATGTGTCAACAATACGAAAACCGGAGCACAACCCGGGAAAAAGTAAAAGTAAAAGTTGAATTTAAAAAAAGAGAGCAAAGAACAACATTGCACAATGTGTGTTTACTACTAAAATGTGTCTGTTCAGCCATTTGTTAGTGCAACACGCTATTTTTAAACGCCGTGTATACAAGAATTGTTAGCTTCAATTGATAATTTTTCATTTTATATTAATCATTTAAGTTTTCTAGTGACAAGTGTTGTGAATTACAGGAAAAATGAAATTACTCACCAAGCACAACAACAGCTGCGCACAATGTTAGCCATTTGAGGCGTTCGTTTGGCATCATATAGGCCATTTTACACTCCGCTTTTAGGGTGGCCGCTGACTGTATCGATTTTATGCAAAATGGGCTCAAAGACACCCTTTATATGGTGTAGTTAACACGGCAAACGCGACGACGACGGTGACGGAGACGACGACAACGAGTAGACCCGGTGACTCAGCTGCTGGAATGAGAAGCAAACATTGAGAGCAAAATGGATTAGATTTAAACAGAGAAAATAAAATATTCTTCCAAATGAGCAAGTTTAAAATTATTGTAGCATGTCCGAACGGACTTAAAACTTATGTATCTAGATGCTGTTTGGGGGTAAAACTCCCTTTCGCTTATTTTCTGAGTTGGTTTGCGGTTAAGAAAAATGTACTTAATTTAATGTAGCATAATTCATAAGCATGTGCAGCAGTCGCTTTATTTTACTATGTATAAAACTTTGGTAACAGATTTATAACTTACTCTGTTACACTTCCATATATTAGCATGTAAGAAAGCTAGCTACAATTGAGTTTACTCGACTGTGAGATACTCTCTACCCATTTTTAATAAACGTAAAATAGTACGGTATTACTCTTAAACTTTAAAAAACTAATATTCTACAAAAATACTAAAATACGCCCAGGCTACAAGTGGTACATTGATATACTACTACAATGATATACCATATATATACCATAGAGTGCAAATATACCAGATTATTAGAAAAAACAAATGAAACGGACATAGCAATTGTGTATCGTCTGTTAAAGCTGATTAAGAACTTATATATTTGTCCTCTGAAGTCCGAGATGTCTACGCCTGCCTGTTACATAGTTTAACTATAGAAACAAAATTATAAGACCCGATTATCCTACCTAACTAACATAAGAACTGCTGAAGGTTAAGTCAAATTAGTAATACTTTTACACTCTATTGAAAATTTAAAATCTATTAAATTTCTTACATTTTAAATACTTAATTTGAAAATTTTTAAAATTTACATATAACATGTCATATTTGGTAACCTATCAACTAAAACAGAATTTACTTTTTCAAATAAAAGACATATGTTAGTATTACCTAACAAGTAAATAATTACATACTTAATTAAAAAAAATAAATTAAATTAATTGAAGTTTATTGACATTCGCACAAAATTTTCCACCATAAAATTACAAATTTCCACAGTCTGCATCGATGTTAATCAATAGCAAATAAGTATGTTTACCTTGCTAGTGAAATGCAAGTAATTCGATTAGGCAACAACCCCTCGGACAACCCTTCAAGCAAAACGAGACTCAGCAGTAAACACTCGTAACAAACAAAAACAACAAAACCCCTAAACCCTTAAGCCCTGCTGAATGTGCAAAATTGTTTTACAATAAATTGGTAATTTGATATTTGCATGTGGGCGTTGGGGCGTGGCAAGCTATCAACTTGTGTGGCGACATTCAACTTGATGAGCAGCAACGTTGCGATAAGAACTCGAGCGATTCAACTTAATCGCATTTACTTTATAAATCATAGCATAATATAACCTACGACCTAATCGCACACGCTTCTCTTTCCATCCGAGACATTTATGTAAATCCATCAACTCGACAATTTGTCCACAAATTCCACATATGGTGGTCACATTAGACCCGCAGACAACGCCAACTATTTATAAAGCCATTCGAACGATTAGCGAATATAGCGGAGAAGCGGAGAAGCAGAGAAACTGAAATGGGAAACTAAATGAAATGGGAGGAAAAGCGGAAAATGCGAGACAAGCAACTACTGCGACTACTGTCGATGTGGATGTCATTAATTAAACCTCAAATGGGCGAATGTTCAAAACGGGCAGCGGCAGTGGGGCGATAGAACAGGCACTTTGATATCGTCTTGTGCCTTTTGTCATCCATAAAATATCACCTCCCTACCTCCCTCCTTCTCTATCTTCCATCTCCTGCCCAAAACATTCGCGTGCTTTTTAAAACTTTATGATGGGCAGGAAGTCACGATTCCACACACACACACACACACACATGACTCCATCCATATCTATCAATTGCCATGTCTCTTTGCCTTCCTCTCTCTTTTTACTTCTCTCTGTCTCTGTCTCGTATTGACATATGCCTCAGAAACTATTCGTCGCGACACTGTGAACTTGCCATAGACGCAAACATGGAAACCAAAATGAACTGACAGAGCTCCACTCTGTCTGACTGTCTGTAAAGACGAGCAGACCTAGCATTTGTCTATGTAACATACACAGACTACTCTATACATTGTATCTAATCCGACTGAGCGCGTTTCAATGGCAATTTGTTGGCTTTTTAACGCTTAATTAAAATTTAAGTGAATTCTATCATACTACAGCATCAAATGACCAAGGCTCTATTTATACTTTAGAGCCATAAAAAACAAACTAAAGTTTAGTCTACTCGTAATCAAGTTACGAGAATGTGTTTTATACTCAATAAAAAGCAAATATTGATTGGAATAATAGATCAATAAATTTGAAGATGAAGAATGTTTCTACGTAAATGTAAGTTTAGATATTCAGAAATGTAATAAGATAAATAGAGAAAAAGTACTCATGATTTTATAGAATATCGTAAAAAGAAAAATAAAATATCTTCAGTATAATATAATATTATATTACACTATCTAACAAAGTATTATATATGCAGTATTTACATATAGAAAAAAATAATAAATTAAGAGATCTTTTTCTAATATAGTCTCGCAAATAGAGTTTTCTAACATATTAATATATGTTCTTCTCCAGAATTTGATAATTGTTTACTATAAAGTATCTCTAATATGATCTTTTTTCATTGGTAAACTGTTATATTACAATTTGTTTTTAAATTTCTGAACTTTGTTATGGAAAAATAAATAGATATCAATATTTTTTGTTGCAAAGATTAAGAAGTAAATTATTAGGAAAAAGGTTTATCATTTTATAGAGCCGCTTTCAGGTAAGCATTCGGAATATATTCAGTTTCATATTAGAATAACTGAGGACTTTTTTTTTAACGTTCTGAGCTGATAAAAGAAAAAATTACTAATGAGGGGATAAGTTTTAATAAATATTGTAAGTAAGTTTTCCTAACAAATTGATATACTATTTATCTCAAAAATTCATGGCATAAATCATCTTATAAAGTATATTTAAACTGAGCATACTTAATTCTATAGTTAATATTACAATATCTGATAACGGTTTTATGGCCAGCTAATGAATTGTAGTTAACAAACCACCGTCCAAATGCTGGCAACTATTTCATTCACGTTGCGTATCTACGAATTAGAGTTAGGGATTAATATTATAGACTTGAGGGTTGTGAGGCGCAAGCGCGACTGTGGAAAGTGCCACAGGCTGGGCACGTGGCGATCTACGAAGGGAGGATTGAACAATTGTTAGCTTTCAAATTGGTGTAATGAACTTTGCCAGCGGATAGACACGAGTACAACGCAAATGACAAGTTTTTGTTTTTTTGACTACGACGCAGTTGCACAGCTGCGCATTCGTCTTTGGGGTGGAAAAGTTGAAAGAGAATTTTCACATCTACATAGATCAAGATCTACTTGAGAGCAGGGTAGGTCGCCTGACTGATTAATTCCGCAAGCAACAAAAAGCATTTAATATCATATACTTTAAACAATTCTTTACGATATATTCCATTTGTTGTGATGCCTCATGTGCTGCTTGCTGTATTTGACATGATTCAACCGGCTGTTCAGCCGATATAGCCCAATATACGATTCATATGCCAAAAAATTACAACAAAAAACTGCGTGTTTCAATTTGAAAAACATCTGGTAATCAGTCAACAGCACGGAAGTTTCATATGCGATTCATATACAATAATTATAAAACAGTCGCACATTCAGCAAACTGGATCAGTTCTGCAATTCATCCATCTGTCATTATGGTATTATATGGCGCCCTAGAGTACAATTTTATATGAAATGGATTTTATCACTTGACACCAACATAATTGTGTTAGGGGTTTACTTTGAAACAATATTAAAATTTAAGAACCTAAAGAAATATTATAAAACTTGAAATTATTTTCTAGTATAAAATAGATGAAGATTATTCCAAAATAGAAATCAACAAATTATATTTCGAAAAATCTTCCAAGTGATACAATACTATTTCAATTTAAAAAATAAATATTTCACCCAACAGATATATCATAGTAAGGGTTTAAAAAATTATTATTTAAGATCGAGTATTTTCCAGATTTTTAATAAATGTATTCCATTTTCAAAATATAAACTTAAGAAGCTTTAAATATTATATTTAAATAAAATGATGATTCATAAAATGTAGACTTCTAAAATTGTAACAAATTTCAAGTGTTTTTCGAGGAAATAAAAGGTTTTCAGACTCCTAATCGAATCAGATCATATCCGGAAATGCCTCAATCGCGTGGTAACATCAACAAAATACAAATTTTATTACTCATTCTTATTTTTGGGTTCCTTTTCGCCGTCGATGGCAACTAAAATGCTAAAATGTATGTGCATTAGGGTGGCAATGCCAATAAATTTTGCCATTTACTGCAGCGAAATGTATTTTTTTAATATGGGAACAGGAGGGGAGACAAAGAAGGAGCGCAGGGTGTCTGGTCCACAAAGTGCAGTGGCCCATTGCAGGGTCAATCCACAAGCTGTGCATCGTTCGTCATCAGCAAACAGAAAAAAACAATAAAAACAAAACGAGAAAAAAAGAGTGGAAATAAAATGCGCAGGAATGGAAAAGTGTCCATTGTCCGGTTTTTTTTTGGTGCAGTCATTCCGCTTCCATGTTCAGTGACCCATTGGACGCTGCGCCTAATTGAGATTCAAGTGCACTTTGTGGTCTCAGCAACAACACGAACAACGACAATGAGAAGTTTTGTTTGCTCGGCTTTTATTATTTGATTTGCCTGTTTGTTCCCGTTGCTCAGTTTACCCCTTTATGTTCTTTGGTGCAGAAGTCAAAATCAATATTTGCTATATACTTGGAGCCGTGCGATTTCAGATTGCACCCGAAGATGGACATCTTCTCCTGCTTGACCTTCGTTTCAGCCATGGGCAGCTGTAAAATTTTGCAGCAAATCAATATCCACAGACGAAGCAACAAATTTTCAACAGGATTGCAAAGTTCGCAGCCAAAAACTCCGCCTAGCAACAGCGCAAGAGATTTTGATGCTGCTGCTTCTGTTGCTGTTTTTGCCACAGATGATGACAATGTCGTGAGTTGAGAGTCGCAAAGGGCGAAAGACCTGCAGACGACGACGCGTCATCGAGAAGGGCAAAAGACCCAAAGAAGGAAGAGGAAGAGGAAGACGAAGACGAAGACGAGGCGCAACACTTGCGAAATCAAATAAAGAAAACTAAAGGAAAAAACGTTAAACGACAGCTGCACGGGACGAGATGAGAGATGAGTACCAAACTTGGCAGGGGTTGTTCTCACATCTATACAGCGAAACACACACATACACGAGCACAATGTGCGGTACGTATGTGTGCCACATGGAAACTGCAGAGGATTTTAAAGGATGCTTGAGCTATAAAGTGCCCTGAGCCTGCCTTGAGTAGGGAAAACTACCTGACAGAGACAAAGGCTCAGGCAGGTTGCCTGCATACACACACACTCACACACTCACATACGGATTCACAGGAACAACGCAGAGTTGCTTTGATTGTCGCACAGGGCGCAAAGCGCATGCGCAAAAAAAATTCACTGAACAAATTGCAGGCTGAGCGTTTTGGCAAAACGCAAATTTCTAAATGAAAATCCACGAAATAAATGCACATTTTTAGACAAAATAAAAGCAAATAAACTAATGTTTATGTTTACAAAAATTCTCACTTATTTTAGGCAAAGGAAATGCATTTTCTAGGCATCTAAAAACCGCCATTGCGAATTGAGTTTGATTCGCCAGCCTCTATACAGCACACACCCTTTTGTTTGAGTGTATGCGTGTGTTTGTGGGAGTGTGGAAAGTAACAAAGTGGATTCGCCAAAGGGAAAACTTTAGTTTTTGGCGAAAAATCAATAGGAAGCTGGGGCGTAAGTTTATAAAATTCCTCGGTGAAAACACTGCAGGCTGCAATAATGTTGCACAAAATAGCTCCGAGTCGTTTTGCCGTCACGCTTTTAACAGGGGGTGTTGGTGGGGACATGGGCGTGTATAACTACGAAAACAACAACAACAACAGCAGCAGACACACATACATACACACATGCCCACAAACAAAGAAGTTGCCAGACAGCGACAGATATATGCAAAATTCTTAGTTTTGTTTCTTACCGTTTATTCGATTTTGATTTCAGACGCAAGTTGATCGTTTGATTTAGTTAATGTTAATGCACAAACACACAAACACAATCACAATGAGTGTGAGCAAATTGTATCAGGGTGCCACTAATCCACTGGGGTGGCGACTCTGCACAAAAAACTGCTACACTTCGCACACAAACAACAAACAGCCTAAACGCTGATGCTTTTGCTCTGCTTTTGAACAATTTTGTTGTATTATTTTTTATTGCTTTTGCATTTTATTATTAAATTTCAAATGGATGCGAACGCACAGACAAAGCGCGCTTATGATTGAACCACCACCAGCGAACCGGTTTGCGGGGGTGTGCTTAGTAGCGTACCGTAACCGTAACCGTAGTCAAAACAATTCACATACACACTTATACAATGGCAATCTATGAGAACGCTGACGTACACTCCGGCTTCCCTACGTTTGACAATCACCGCTCGACGGTCCAAACAAGACTGACTTGCCGCTCTGCTCAGCAGTTGATTCGCAGCTGCCGGCCATTTTGCTGTTCGCTCTCTTTTCAGATGGTGAGAGTGTGTGCGTGGAGGGGCAATTGTTTGGGAAATTCATTGGGATATTTTCAGTGGGCACCTGTTGCTGGCGAGGAAATAACCTCGCATGCGATAAAATGATGTGGAACACAAATTGATACTGTTGCTTTTAAAATACTTTGTTTTATTCGGAATATGATTTCTACGCAAAAATATCAGCTTAACGCATATTATATATATATGTATATATATATTTGTTTTATCTGTATATATATTATTTTGACTTTGAGCAATTTTTTGTTGTAATATAAAGCATATGCATTGTATGATCCTCGATATGGGAAAACATTTAAATAGCATCAAACACAACCGAAATGTTTTTTGTTTTGTATCTTAAAAGGATAACATAATAATTATTTAGTAAATGCAATAAGTACTTAACGTAAATAGCTAGGACGATTTGAGCTCTTTTATCAGTTTTTAGTGGGAAGACATAATTATAATAAATGCTTAAAAACGTAAAAAATAAGTGGTAAACCAATAAATAGCACAATCTGGGACAGAGCCTTAAGGCTTAAGAAAACTTAAATGCCAAAAACTTACAACTAAAATATTAATATACATATACAATCTTTAAACATATAAACGCGTATTAAACATACATCAAACAAGTGTCTCCAATCATTTAACTTAACAATTTGAGCATAATAATTGCGCAGTATACTTTCTCCTTTTGTTTTTGGATTCCTAAATTGCGAGTATTTTAAGTAACAGTTGTCAAGTCTTTACAAATTGCCAGTCAAGGGATTTTAAATGCTTTAGTTCAGAGGGGTCAAAAGGAAGTTGGCTTATTGATGAAAACCTTGTTAAGTCGTATTGGACGTCTTTGTTCATTGAGTATTTTTCTTTTTGAGAGATTCGAGACTGATGCAAAGATGATAGCACCTTGAAGTGCATTTTACTTGGTAAATTCGTGAATTAGTTTCTAGTTATTGCGCGAGGCGTCCTGTATGATGATTTTATTCTTTTGTCGTGTGACTTTTGTGGATGTTGGCGCCGGCATCAGACGCTTCAGTTGATCCTGATTGATTTTGACCAACGCATGCTCCTTGCCTCTGCTTAATGCCGCTGCCGCTGTGCTCGTGGTTGCTGTCGTCGTGGTTGTGGTCGCCGTTGTGGTTGTGGTCTCTATCAGTGCAGTCGACTCATCGGCGGTGGACGATGAACCAGCAGCCGCTGCCGCTGCCGAAGCATAGCGTGTGAGCACCTGGAACTTGGCAAAGATGTTGCGGCCACCGCTTCGCTCCTTGTCCTTGTACTTCTCGAGCACTGTGGGTGTGGGTTTAGCTTGCGGCGTCTTTAGCATCACTTTGTCGCCTGTTGTCTTGTAAAAGTCCAGCTCGTAATCGAAATCGCTGCTGGCTTGAGGATGAGCTGGCGCCAGAGCACGCTCGCCATAGCTGGCCGAGCTGGTGGACGTCTCCTCGGCCAGATGACGTAGCATTAAGGTTAACTTTGTCTCGTGCTGACGCTGCAACAGCACTGCATTTCTTTCGCCCTCGAGTCGTGCTTGTCGTACTGCATTTGAGAGCACACGTTCCTTCCACTCCCAGGCATCGCGTTCACGCTCCAATTGCACCAGCTGCTGCTCCAGTTTACGCGACGAATCCCGCAAATCGATGACCTTAACAAAGTACTTGTAGAGCAGAGTGCGCATCTCCTCCGACGACAACTTGTTGAGGCGTGCCATCAGCATCTGTTCACCCTTTTCGCGCTGCAGTCGTTCGGTGGACAAGTCAATTGATTTGCGACCGCAGATCAGTTCGTTCTTGAACTCGATGGCCTCATCGATAGCCATGATGGCCTCATCGCATTCGAGGAGTTTGCGCTCCTCGCGTTGCGTCAACATCTTGTCACGCTTCAGCTTGCGATCCAGCGTGCAACGCTGCTCCAACAAGTGGTCTCGTGTACGTCGCAAATTGCGTATCTCATGGCGCAACCCCTCCTGCTCCCTGGGCGACTGATCGCTGCCATCGCCCAGTTCCAGATTCTCGGACTTTTCGCGCAATATATGATCCAGGTGGGTAATGCGTGCCTGCACCGCCTTCAGCTGATCGGGATGCGGTTCCAGCTTGACTAGTGACGCCTCCTTGAGTGACTTCAATTCGGCCTCCAGCTGATCCCGCAATTTGCATTCCTTCTTCAGCTTCTTTTGCAACTCCTCGATTTGTTTGCGTGACTCGGCCACCGATTGCTGCAGCTTCTTCAGCTTTTGGCCACTTTCTCCAGCAATGTGCTTCATGGAATTGAGATCCTCGAGCCGATGCTCAATGTGCGCCACAATCGCACTCCAGCGTTCCACCTCCGCCTTATCCTTTCCTTGCACAAGCGCCTTGGCCAAATGCTTCTTTGCCTTCTCGCACTCGGCGTCCAATTTGGCCTTCTTCTTGTGGAAACGCTGCTTGACATGACTTCGTGTCTCGCGATTCTTCACCAGCTCACTGATGATGTTCTGCTTCAGTTGCATGGTCTGTTCGATTTCTTTCAGTTGCCGCTGTCGTGCCTCAATCTCTGCATGCAGCTTGCGCATCTTCTTCTGCACCTGCTCAATGGGTTCGCTTACAGCAGGCACAGCAACTGCCGTGGAGACGCCTGCTGCACTCTCAAGTGGATCGAGTTCCGCCACAACTTCGGCGCCCGTTGTCTGCTGTGAGGCAACACGGTTAAGCATGGCCAGCTCCGCACTACTCAAGCTAGCACCTGGCTGTATGCTGCGTCGACGACCTGCAAGAGATTACGCATTTATTTTTGTCACACTGCGAATACTTTCGCCTACTCACCACCTGTGCTGGCTTTGCGTTCATCACATCTTTCAACCTCAGTGGGATCAGCGGGCTCCAGCTTCAATTGTTCCGCCTCCTTGTCTTGGCTCTGCATTACAGCTTTGGGCTGTTTAAGCATAAACTCCTCGTGTTTGACCTTGATGAGAGTATCTGTTTTAGAACGAAACTCATCCATAAAACTGTCAAGTTTCTCATCTAGATCTGGACCTTGCGATTCATTGTCGCTCTCATTATCGGAATTCTGCTGGCATGATGTTTCCGGCTCGCTAACCGATTCGGGCTCTTCGGCCTCCTCAATGGGCACCAATGGCTTCGGCTGGCGCAGCACATCGCTGGAGCTCAGGCACTCCTCGCATTCCTGCTTCAAAAAGAGCCACTCCTCCATCTGTTCTTTCTCCATCTCCGTTATAGCATTGGAACCAATTAATCTAACAAAAAATATATCAGATTAGTAAACAAAACATCCCTTTTAATTGCTGGTACTTACTTGGCAAAGAGTCCCTCAGCATTGGACACTAGTTTGAACCATTGACTGGCCGCAAACTGCAATCCAAAGTTTTCCGCATTGGTCGCACCTACAGCTGCCATTAGCGCCGCTCTGTCTACCACAGCTTGCTCGTTGGGCATCGTCTCAGGTGCTATGGGAGTGTTGTCATCGGAGAACGTATTCATGATGACATAATTGCGCACACATTGCACCTTATAGCCAAACTGCAAATTTCCAAGCGTCTCTGTGAGATGCTGCTCCAGCGGAGAAACGCACAAAATGAGCAAAGTCTGCGCTCGACCGCCAAATGAATCTTTTAGCAACGTTGTCAAGGTTGTCTGGCCGTAGGGAATATTGCCATTGACACTATACATGATGCCCGGATCTGTCAGCGTGTTAATCACCTGCTCCAGCATATGCAAGCCTGGATCACGCGGATAACCAGGTGGCGGTTCGCCGCAGCGATCTGTGCCGCTCAGATCCGAGAAACTGGCCGTTGACAGGCGATGCTGAATGAGGCCATCCTTTGAGATCCACTGCTGTTCGAGTGTCATGGTAAAGAGCGTGTGCGCAGGTAGCTCCAGCTTTTTGCTCAAGCCTAACTTGAGCCAATGAAATACCTCCTCGACACAGCGACAATGGACGTTGCCCATGCCCAACAGATCACGCACTTCGCCATTGCAGATCTCCACAAAACCCACGTTGACAGCATAAGTACGCTCTATTGGAAACATACATATATCGATTTTAGACTGATCTTTACGCACTTTAAATGCTCATTTGACTCACCTGTATGGGCTGCAATATGCGTGAAGATTTCACGTACACAACGTTGGACAACACCCTGATCCGCCTCGCCATAAACACACTCAAAGCCATGGCCGTAAAGTGTGTACGTCTTGCCTGTCTTACGCTGTCCATAAGTTACCACAGAGGCATCGAAGCCTTCCAGAAACAGACTAATCAGAGGAAACACCGTCTGATGATACACCTGGCACTGAGTGGTGCTGCTGGGCAGCGCATGCGTCACGGGCACCGTGTGTGCGCCCACCTGGATGAGGCCAGCGGCAATGCTGTCCAAGGGCGCTCCGCCGGGCAAGGCGCTGGGCAAACCGAGAGCCGATGCAGTAATTGGTATTGCTTGCACGCAGCTGCCATTCTCCGGCGTATCATTTGTATTCAGCGTAGCAGTTTCTTTTTCGCTATTATTGCCATTGGCATCTAACGCTGCCGACGGAGACGTTGACGGGGGCGGAGGCGAGGAGGGAAGCTCCGATTGCGGTTTGTCAGCTTCTGCGTCGCCATCCTCTGTGGTGGCCTTAAGTTGTGGCTTTGCCTGGAGTTCAGCATGGGGATAAATGCGCACAGCCACTTGTATGGGTATCTCCATTGTTGTTCCTCACTTTTGCAGCGTGTTTTCACATTGATTTCTGTGCTTTTGTATACATTTTGTGATTAGCACAAAGATTTTTGGTGCAAAAAAATAAAACTGCTGAATCGATAATGATGCGCACACACAACAGCAATCGGTATTAAACACAAATCTAGTCATCGATATATATTGATATCCATTCTAATTTCGTATCGATACGTTCTGCATGAATTATAAAATTGTCGCCGCCAACAGTGTGACCAGCTATACAAGCTGAAACGTTTGAAACACGAAATTCAGCTTATCAGCAAAATAAGTAATGTTCCCACTCATTTTTCTTCCTTTTTAAATGTTATTAATATGGTAGCAAATAATACATAAAGGTCCTCAACTAAAGTGTCTTGTTTTTAATTGATAAATAAGTAAACGACCAAATTGCTTTAAAGCTGGCGCCTACTACTCCCAGGCGGCGAACAAAGATTGTGGTATGTTTTAGTATATTAAAAGTCTATTGTAATATTAAGACCGCGGTCACACGGACAACATCGCATTTCACGTTGCTTTCAGCGCGTGTTTTTTTTTATTTGTGCAAAAACTTTTTTGCTATAATTTGTGCGTTTTAATATAAGCCAACAAGATGTCGAAGCGCCGCATTGAAGTAGGAGAAACATACACAACCAAAAAGAAGTAAATATCCGTTTGAATTGTCATATAAGCACTCACATATTCATGCCATTTTTTTTGTCGTCTTTAGCAGAGAAACGGAAGCTTCAACCTCAGCCGCAGCGGCTTCTGCGGCCGGTACCGTTGCTCAAATACTGGGCGGATTTGTGCCCAGCAAACAGGTAAGTTAACTATTTCAAAATCCAATTCATCCGACCTATTCTTATGTACTTAAACGTTTAAACGTTTTACATTCTTACGTTTAGCCGCCAACCATGAATCCCTTCACAAATAAGCCTTATTCGACTCGCTATCAGAATTTGTACAAAAAGCGCATCTCGTTGCCGGTATTTGAGTACCAAGCAGACTTTATGCGTCTACTCAGTCAACATCAGTGCATTGTACTGGTTGGTGAAACGGGTTCGGGCAAAACAACACAGATACCACAATGGTGTGTGGACTTTGCGGTATCCAAAGGACGCAAAGGCGTTTCATGCACACAGCCACGTCGTGTAGCCGCCATGTCGGTGGCGCAACGTGTCTCCGAGGAAATGGACGTGATACTCGGCGAAGAGGTTGGCTACTCCATTCGTTTCGAGGACTGTTCCTCACCCAAGACACTGCTAAAGTACATGACCGATGGTATGTTGTTGCGCGAGGCAATGTCCGATCCCATGTTGGAACAGTATCAGGTTATATTGCTGGATGAGGCCCACGAACGTACGCTAGCCACCGACATATTAATGGGTGTGCTCAAAGAGGTGATCCGGCAACGCAACGATCTTAAACTGGTGGTCATGTCGGCCACGCTCGATGCCGGCAAGTTCCAACAGTATTTTGATAATGCGCCCCTCATGAATGTGCCGGGTCGCACGCATCCCGTCGAGATCTTCTATACACCTGAACCGGAGCGTGATTATCTGGAGGCGGCCATACGCACAGTTATCCAGATTCACATGTGTGAGGAAATCGAGGGTATGTGGCAGTTTATTTCCTGTTTATTAAAAGACTTTTCAATCAATATTTTGCTGCCTTTCAGGTGACATACTTATGTTCCTCACTGGTCAGGAGGAAATCGAGGAGGCTTGCAAGCGCATCAAGCGTGAAATTGATAATCTGGGCTCGGAGATTGGCGAACTCAAGTGCATACCGTTGTACTCCACGCTGCCACCAAATCTGCAGCAGCGCATTTTCGAAGCGGCACCTCCTCCAAATGCCAATGGCGCCATTGGCCGCAAGGTTGTGGTGTCCACCAACATTGCTGAGACTTCTTTGACCATTGATGGTGTGGTGTTCGTGATTGATCCCGGCTTTGCCAAGCAGAAAGTGTATAATCCACGTATTCGTGTCGAGAGTTTGCTGGTTTCACCCATATCCAAGGCATCGGCTCAACAGCGTGCCGGTCGTGCCGGGCGTACTCGGCCCGGTAAATGTTTCCGCCTATATACCGAGAAGGCATTTAAGAATGAAATGCAAGACAACACATACCCCGAAATTCTGCGCTCCAATTTGGGTAAGTAACTCTTGCTAATGAGTCTTATTGGACATACTACAATTGATTGTACATTCTTATAGGCACCGTGGTGTTGCAACTGAAGAAACTGGGCATTGATGATCTGGTGCATTTTGATTTCATGGATCCACCGGCACCCGAGACACTTATGCGTGCTCTGGAACTGCTTAACTATTTGGCTGCTCTCGATGACGATGGCAATCTTACGGATCTTGGTGCTGTAATGTCTGAATTCCCATTGGATCCACAATTGGCCAAGATGTTGATAGCCAGTTGCCAGCACAACTGCTCCAACGAGATACTTTCGATTACGGCTATGCTGTCGGGTGAGGCACAAATTTCGTGTGTTAAATCTTTAAGTCAAGGTTCAACAGTAACAGAGCCTGAGCAAGCAATTAATTCCGTATCTTAAGCAATACATAGGGAATGAATTGAATTGCTCGACACTGTTTAGCCAGTAGTGGATTGGGTTTTCCTTGTAAATTGAATATCAGCTAGTTTAGATTATTGAGGGTTTCCTTAGTCGTAACAAAAATCAACATTAGTTTAAAGTAAAGGAATGTTTTTCCTTCTGCCACTTTAAGCTAATGTCAATAGCCTCTAAAGACTCCATGACGTACGCTGACTGTCACTTTAAATGTAATTTCCAGTGCAAAGAAAAAAGTTTGTTCAATTTATTTGTTCTTTGCATTCAACACTAAAAAGCAAAGTTGCATGTGCGTTGCCCTCGTTGCAAGCATTTTAATTGAAATGTGCCGCGGCAAAAATTCTTATTCTAATTTGTTGTAACGTTGCTATTGCCGCTGTGGAAGAACGCACCTGCAACTCACAAATGCAATCAATCTTTGAATCAAGCCTCTAGATTGCCTAGCTGACAAAACTGTAAGCACAATCTATTTGTTTAATGTAAAAACATAAGAAAACATACACGTTTTGAACTTGCGCTTAATCAAACAAAAACAAACCAATTCAAACACCAAAAACATCAATCAACAAAGTGCCACAATGTTTCGTGCGTCCCAATGAGGCAAAGAAGGTTGCGGATGAGGCCAAGATGCGCTTTGCCCACATTGACGGGGATCATCTCACATTGCTGAATGTCTTTCACGCCTTCAAGCAGAGTAAGTAAAAAGCTCTTTTTGAAAGTGTTTACTTTTAACTAATGATTTGTTTTGTGTCCGAAACAGGCAGCGAGGATCCTAACTGGTGCTACGACAATTTCATTAACTTTCGCTCGTTAAAGAGCGCTGATAATGTGCGACAACAGTTGGCTAGAATTATGGATCGTTTCCAATTGAAGCGTTCCAGCACAGAGTTCACATCCAAGGATTATTATGTGAACATACGCAAGGCTCTAGTGCAGGGCTTCTTCATGCAGGTGGCGCATCTAGAGCGCACTGGTCATTATTTGACCATCAAGGATAATCAGGTTGTGCAGCTGCACCCATCCACATGTCTGGACCACAAGCCCGACTGGGTCATCTACAATGAATTCGTTCTGACCACCAAGAACTACATACGCACCGTCACCGATGTTAAGCGTGAGTAGCTCTCTTAGGTTTCCTCGTCTTTCTTCCTCAAATACATAGATTATTATTCCATATTTACAGCGGAGTGGCTGCTTAGCTTGGCGCCTCAATACTACGATCTGAACAACTTTCCACAATGCGAAGCCAAGCGACAGTTGGAGTTGCTGCAACAGCGCATGGAGACAAAGCAGTACCAGAAGGGTTTCTGAGTACCCAAATGCGAGTTTTTAATACAAATACAAGTAGTTTAAACATAATTCAAATGAGAAAAACTAATTATAATGATAAAGTCCGTTAAAGAAGTCTTGGAAATTAGTTGGCTTAAATGTTACATTTTAAATTTTGTTTTCCAAAAATCACAAACTAAAAAAAAAAAACAAATGTTCTCTTTATTATTTTATGCTTTCGCAATTACAGACTTAAACACACAACTAAGAATTCCGATTAGTGTTAATAAAAGCAACCTTTTTGTATACCTTAAAACTATATAAACGACGAGTCGTTCAACCGTTTGTCTTCTGAAATTGAATTAGTATAACCAGATAGGTGGCAATGGCCGAGGCAAACTGTAAGAAACAGTTGTAAATCTTATGTATTATGTTATTATGTGATAACTTACCGATGTTAAAATAGTGCGATTAACACGACACAAGCCGCTGGCCGAGAAATCGGCATCGACAACAAGCAATTGCTGCCAAAACTTCTTGGCCTCCTCCGCCAAAATAGGCTCATAGACCTTTCGCTCAATTTCGCAGACAATCTGAATGGTTTTGCGAGACTCACGAGCGGCCAAATGACACGGCTCGACGACCATTAGCAGGCGTAGAAAATGAAAGATGATCCACAGCATTTGCACCCAGACATAGCCGTTGTCTCGCTTGTTGAGCATCTCCAGGAACAGAAAGTAAGCGGTGGCCACCAAGTGCAGCAGACACGAGACCAGAATGAACAGCACAGCAATTCCATAGGAGCTGCAATGATTTAATCAACAGCATCGTGGCGACACACTTATCTTCTTTATATAAATGTTTTCTGACCTGGAAAGCAGACGTACGCATTTGCCCAACGATTCATGATTGTCGGCCATGGCTCTGATGACTAGACTCTTGTTCTTGGCTGCCGATTCATTGGCCAGCATCTCGCCATTCAACTTAGTCAAACTGGCGTGCAGAGCCGTGGGCATCATTGGATTGAAGTTGATCGTTCTCACCGTATTCACCTTCACCAAATTCGAGGCACTTGTATAGGACTTGTCTATGGAGTGTAAGTTAGTGTTAGTTAGTTAGTTAGTACAGCAACTTACCACCCAAATAACTGGTGCGTAGCATTAGATTAAGACGCCCATAACGCCTGCCCAGACCGTAGGCCGTGTTGGCAAAATGAATATGAAGTCCAGTGAGTATAAAGTAGAGACTATAGAAAGGTATGTACCATTGTACGTTGAGCTCTGTCAATTGGAATTTAAATAAATATAAGATAAGTTAAGTTGAGACATTTTTGCTCACCCGTGTCCGATTTATTGATGTTCATTTGCTGTGCCATGCGCACCCACGTCCACACATCCAGGCCAAGGAGTATGCCAATCACTATCAGCGATATGCTTGCCATGCCAAAGGCACGCCAGCGATCCCGCCTGTAATTGTTGTAGGCGCTCAACGTGCTGTCGATCTGTAAAAATGCGTATATTCTATTGTGTAATATCAATATCACAATCATATTTTAAGCTTACCCTATGCAATCGCATGTTTAGCTCCTGGGTGGCTCGCAGTCCAAAGAGGCCACAGTAGACGCCTGCTACAATGGCCAGCACAACAACAGATACATCCGATGCGGTTACCACTTTGGATGTCGCCGATTTCATTCTGAAAGATGCGCTTTTGATTTGTTGAAGTTTATTCGAAATTATAGTTATTTCAAATGTTGCAATCCACATAGAAACGCACACACACACACTTGCAATCAACGGACACAAGAAGCAATGAAGGACGTACAACAACTTCCACTGGTTAACGAAATCCCCAAAAATCTTACATTTTTGTGCACCCTAAAAGTATGCTTTAAGTATTCGAATAAAATGCATCAGGTATGTTTCACACATCCTAATTTCATTCTTTAGCATTTGCGAAAGTTTAATTAAATGAATAATTATTTTAAATGCTGCGAACAAAATAGAGATTATCAGGCACACATACGCTATCAACGAGTACAAAAAGCTAAATACATTAAACAGCTTCCACTGCCTAATAAATTCCACACAAGTTTTGCAGTTTTTGGTTATTCCTAAAAGTATGCTTCAAATATTTGAAATTAGTGCAGCTGATATTTATTCGCAGTAAACCTTGATGTGGTCATTACTCCCTTCGTGTTTTTGATTTACCACCTTTACTTTTGATTTTAAATATTGATGTTCTTTATTTCCTTTTAAATTTAAATATTCGTAATATTTATAATTGCCCAGATCCAACATTAAATATTTATGTAGTAAATCGATGTTGAGTTAGGTTCTGGGAGCGCCTTACGAAACAGGCCGGAAAGTGGGGCGAGGAAGATATGGTGGCTTGTCATGTCCAGGATCAGCTTCGCGAACTACTCTGCCGATGGGTCTAAAGGTAGGACGAGGAAGATATGGTGGCTTGTCGTGTCCAGGATCAGCTTCACGAACAACTCGGGCAACAGGGCGGAACGTCGGACGTGGAAGATATGGTGGCTTATCGTGTCCAGGATCCGCTTCACGAACTACTCGAACTGGCCTGAAGGTAGGATGAGGAAGATATGGGGGCTTATCGTGTCCAGGATCAGCTTCGCGAACTACTCGAGCAACAGGGCGGAACGTCGGACGTGGAAGATATGGTGGCTTATCGTGTCCAGGATCCGCTTCACGAACTACTCGAACTGGCCTGAAGGTAGGACGAGGAAGATATGGTGGCTTATCGTGTCCAGGATCCGCTTCACGAACTACTCTGCCAACGGGTCTAAAGGTAGGACGAGGAAGATATGGTGGCTTGTCGTGTCCAGGATCAGCTTCTCTCACAACTCGGGAGTACGGACGGAACGTTGGACGTGGTAGATATGGAGGCTTGTCATGGCCGGAGACAACGGCCAGAGCGCAGATCGAGAGCAGCAGCAAAGTGATTGCGAACTTCATTCTTGTAGCTTGCCGAAACGAGATTGTTGTCGATTGCTTGGAGTCTAGCTGGTTTTATAGATCGCAACCTGAGCTATGTTCATGGGGGGTTTACATATGCGGTGATTTTTGTAAACTCAAGGAAACATGTATGTGACCTGAATAAACTTTATGATTGCATTTCTAATCGGCTATTAAAGATTACAAATTAAAGCTATAATCGGTAAAAAAGAAAAGAACCTAAATAATTTTTCTAATTCAAATTGTTCAAATAAAGAAGTTACATTAAAAATCAGAATATCTTATTTACAATTGAAAAAGTTGACTGTGAAAAAAACTTAGAGCTTGTATAAAAATTTTGAATAATTCAAAAAATACATTTTCCTGTTTGATTTATACATATGTAATATATAATATATAGTTCAGTTTAAATAATAGCTCATTAGATTTATTAATTACACTAAGTTCGAGTGAAATCTATGAAGCTGATTTTATTGCAAGCTTTATCTTCATCTTATTTTGTATTTAGATTCTTTTTATAAACAGAATACTGGACTAGTATTCCCATTCGACATACGTTGAAAACTACAAGAAATTCTAACATTATTACGGACATAATTTTGAATGTTTTGCTAGATAATTTATCAATAAACGAAACTAATTCCATAGTACTTCAGGCCCACAATTTAGCAATAGAATACAATACAATTAATATGTAAAATTTTTGTAAGTTTAATTTTTAAAAAACTTCCCCTTTTTAACAACTGTCCTGCAATCGATACTGATAAGGTTGAAAACTTATCATGCCCAGCTCGCGAATGGAAATACATTATTTGTTTAACAGATCACATATTGCCTTGTCTCAGTTCAGCAGAAGAGAACGTGTAAATCCCCCCAGCACACCTCAAAAATCACCGCACTTTGCATTAAAACGTAGTTGACAAAAAAAGCGAAGCTTGCCTATAAAAACGACGTCTTGACGTTCAATCAGCATCAAACCCACAAACTCAACACAACGACAATGAAGTTTGCAATCACTTTACTGCTGCTCTCGATCTGCGCTCTGGCCGTCGTCTCTGGCCATGAGAGACCTCCATATCTACCACGTCCAACGTTCCGTCCGTACTCCAGAGCAGTGAGAGAAGCTGATCCTGGACACGACAAACCGCCATATCTTCCTCGTCCCACCTTCCGGCCTGTATCCCGAGTAATTCGTGAAGCGGATCCTGGACACGATAAGCCACCATATCTTCCACGCCCGACCTTCAGGCCAGTTCGAGTAGTTCGTGAAGCTGATCCTGGACACGATAAGCCACCATATCTTCCTCGTCCTACATTTAGACCCATTGGCAGAGTAGTTCGCGAAGCTGATCCTGGACACGACAAGCCACCATATCTTCCACGCCCGACCTTCCGGCCTGTATCCCGAGTAGTTCGTGAAGCGGAACCTGGACACGATAAACCCCCATATCTTCCACGCCCGACGTTCCGCCCTGTTGCCCGAGTTGTTCGTGAAGCTGATCTTGGACACGATGAGCCACTACATCTTCGGGTTGTTCATGAGGAGAATCCTGGACAAGTTGCTCGAGTAGTTCGCGAAGCTGATCCTGGACACGAGAGGCCTCCTTATCTGCCATCCCAACTCGTAAATCGTACGTGAGGCTCAAGGATATTTGCCCTACCCTACGCTGCCCGAAGAAGAGACATCTAATGACAATTTGCGGCAATAGAAACCATTGAAGGCAATTTAATTTAAAGCCCAATTCGAAAAACTGAACATTTCGCATTTCACTCTTATAGAAATAAATCGAATATTTAGTTTATAAAGTCATACTTACCGAACGGGAATTTTCGAGTTAGCATCAAAAAGAAGTCCACGATATGTGAGGAAAACTAATGGCGAAAGATTCGCGACATCAGCCACTGTTTCATAGCACTTCTCTTCGGGATTGAGATACTCACCCAAAATGACACATATGCTAGCCGAATAGATGGTAAAGATCCAACTTCGACGAATCTCGAGCTGTCCCTTGGAGTTCTTTTGCGCCGAATAGGGCGCCAAGGCGAGCAGTTTGCTCACATAGAAAATGCCAATGCTGGGCTCAGAAATTTCCATGTTTGTTGCAAACTGTCGCCACTCGGCTCTCGACACCTACTGAGCGCCTTTTTCCGCATCAACAAATAACATGGCATCGAATTGTGTTTTTTGCGCACATTTGACACTGAACAAATAATGCGCTCCCGTGTTTGACTATTATTAGTTCAGACCGCCAGACAGGAGACGGCAGGACAACAGGACAGAGCCTAAGTGAAAATAAAAAAAAAAAAAAAATAAAAAGCAACCACCTTATGAACAAATTGTTGACAATAGTCTTTTTCGACTGACTGTCCTGGCGAAGAACTTTACAAACACACACGCACATATGTTCGTGGCTATCTATCGGCTGTAAATAATAATTAGCGTGTGAGCAACGTCAATCAGTTAAGCACATAGTGGCCAATTAGTTGGCCAAATGCCTGCTCTGACAGCTGCTTCAATTTTATGAATGGAAACCGAAAGCTGACAAGCAGCACTTGTGTGTCCATTAATATCAGCAATTGTCACGCCATTTGCGAATTCGGATTTAATACTGCGTACTCCGATTTTTATTACAAACATTCAATTGATATACAAAAAAAAAAGGGGGCGCAACTTTAATCTCATGCTTCAGATTACACGTTGAAGGCATTGAAAATCTCAATCCAGTAGCCGTCGGGATCCTTGATGAAAGCCAAACCCTTCATGCGGCCATCATCGGGCTTCTTTACAAACTGCACGCCATGCTCCTCAAAGCTAAAAAGTTAATACCGAGATGCTATTATAAATATCTGTAGTAGAAAACAAGGAGTATTCTATATTAACCGTTTGCAGGCTGCATAGACATCGGGCACCATAAGGCCAATGTGTCCATAGCCACGTGGATCACTGTTGCCAGTGTGATAGCTTTGATCCGGATCCGACTCGGTACCCCAATTGCTAAATAACCAAGTAATTAGTTAATGGCATAATTATGGAGATTGTAATTATATACTCACTGGGTCAATTCGATGGTGGCCTTGCGACTCAGAGCCCATTGGCGTCGTTCCTTGGGATCTTTCGGCACATCGGCGGGGTTCTCATAACTGCAAGTCACATTTAAGCAATATAAATATACACGTATTGAACACTCTAAAGATAAGACGACCTTGACTCACCCCATAAAATACAACGAGAACTTTGCCTCTGGGAAATCCAATTTAACCAGCAAAGTCATTCCCAAAACACCGGTGTAAAATGGCAGCGACTTACGCGGATCCTTGATGCGGTACATGGTTTGTTGAAACAGAAAGTCCTAGCATATGGCAAACGAACAACACAATTGCATTTTTATTGTTATCATTTCCAATTGGAGTTAATGGAATCTTACCTTGGTAGCCGCATCTTGTGTTTGGCACAGCTCATCGGCCTCCGCGTTGCTCAGTCCTGTAACATCACCCATTGTATGGAGCACAGTCTTTAACCTGACAGATTGTAGAATGTTCTGCGTGCAGAATACAATTTTAACCCACACGTTTTAAGATATTACCGGTCAGCTGTTTTGATTCGAACAGGTGTTTTCATATTTTTGCTCTTGCAATAAACAGCTGATGGGTTGCTTGAAAATCATCGATTGACAATTTGTACGCTTATTTATTAATTATTATTAATTAGGTAGGCACGTATCGACAATATTAATAAATGAATATAAATATTTGCGGTATTTTACAAAGGAAACGAATGTCTAAACATTGTTATCGATAGCGCATCGATAAGCAAATCGAGCTTTCTTCGCCCAACTAGTGCTGTGTAACGTTTGACTGAAAGCATTGAAAATCTACCGTTTCACAATTCAAAACTAACAAATTGAAAAAGTCGAAATTATGGCTCGTCGCATAATTGGCAACTGGAAAAAGCCGCCTGAAAAATTACTGGGCGGAACAAATTTGTCGGACATCATACACAGACTAGAAACGAACAAATCACCAAGAAATGGCGTAACACTTTCTGAATCCACTCTACAGTCCATTTGCCGCGAAGCTCGCAACATTTTCCTAACTCAACCCATGTTGCTGGAGTTGCACGCGCCCATCAATATTTGCGGCGATATACACGGTCAGTATGGAGATCTTTTACGAATTTTCAACCACTGTGGCTTCCCCTCGCAAGCCAATTATCTGTTCCTTGGCGATTATGTGGATCGCGGCCATCAGTCCATCGAGACAATCACATTACTGCTCGCATACAAACTGCAATATCCATTCACGTTCTTTTTGCTGCGTGGCAATCATGAATCCGCCGATGTTAATCGGATGTATGGCTTTTATGACGAGTGCAAGCGACGCTACAACATCAAGTTGTGGCGCACCTTTGTCGATTGCTATAATTGCATGCCAGTGGCCGCCATCATAGAGAATCGTATCTTCTGCTGCCATGGCGGACTAAGTCCCGATCTCAAGGAACTGGATGCCATACGCCGACTGCCACGACCCACCGAGGTGCCCATGACGGGACTGCTTTGTGATCTGCTTTGGTCAGATCCCGATACGAACTGCGTCGGTTGGGGCACTAATGATCGAGGTGTGGGTGTCACTTTTAATTCGGACATTGTTGCCACGTTTCTGGAATCGCATGGCTTTAGCCTGATAGTGCGTGCCCATCAGGTGGTCGAGGATGGCTACGAGTTCTTTGCGGAACGAAGATTGGTCACCATCTTCTCAGCACCCAACTACTGCGATCTATTTGACAATAGCGGCGCCGTGTTGACTATAAATGCCTCGTTGGTGTGTCACTTTGTTATAATTAAACCACAAGTGCTGCAAAATCAATCAACCGATAGAGAAACAGTGTAATGCATTATCTTATATAGCATATATATGTCAAATGGTGTATACATAATTCGTTCACTTTATTTTAATTGTAATCGGCATCCAAGCTGCGCGTAACTCTCACTTCGCTGCTCTTTTAAGTAAAGAGATCGCAATCTCTCGTTCTATCTCTCTCTTTCTTCGATACATAGTCTATTTACATGGTCAAGGCATTTTCAAGGGCAATTATCTCTTCTTTTTTTTGTGTGTGTGGTCTCGGCTCTTACATATTTACATAACGTTGCAATTTGTCATTGTATTGGTGTTTTTTGTTGACTGTTTTTACTGGTCATTATTATTATTAGAACTAATTTAACTGATACTCTGAGATACTGGAGTCGTCGCAATCTTTATCATTTATGTGTGTGTATATGTATATCGTATTTGTATCCGTACCCATATCGTATGTGGTATGTGGTGTATATCGTAAGTAATATTTTCATCTTGTATGTATGTATATGGATATATGTTGTATGTATGTATGCATGGTGTATATAAGTATAATAATATATGTATAATATATAATATATCATTTAGTATATAGCGTACATTTGCTTATCAATTAAACTACTTTGCTTTCATTTCATATCATTGTAATAATATGTTAGTATGTTAGTTTTGTCCTCATTCTTATATATGTAAATCGTTTTAGAATTATTATAATTAGTCCTACATACATTGTGCTTATGATTATCAGAATTGTTTTGATCTTGTTCATCTTCTATTTAATTATGCTTTTTACTTTCTCTTCTTTTTTTTTTGTTTTTTGGTGTTTCAAATGTAAATTTTTAAAACAAATATGTATGTAATCTATGGCCTGGAAATCAATCGACATTATATTCGTTAGTGTAAGTACTAAGTATAAGCTTAATAAAAATAATCATATTACTCTCTAATAAATCTTCTGCCTTTCTATCCTCAACTTTCTATTGATTTAGACGTTTCAGCTGTTGGTCGTTTTCCTTCTGGATGGTTCTTTACAAATGCTATTTTAGTTTTTCTTGTTTTTTTGCTTTGGCAAAATTAAATGCTATTACCATATAAATGTTAACAGAAATTTTAATTGTGTGGACATATTTGTTAATTTTCTTTTCTTTTTTTCTTTAAAGTGCATTGCTCTATTGGAAGGAGTTGTATTATGAGTATTATTGCACCGCAGAATTCCAAAAATTATGTATGTACAATGTTTATTTGAAAATATGAAACAAATTGTCAAGTTCTTTCAATGCATATTTATTTTTGTTGGTTTTTTTTCACATCATTTCTTTGCTTTAAATTATTGCAAGCACATAACAAAATTATAATTATAATAATAGTTATTACAAATTAATTAAAAAATTACAAATAAATTCAAATAAAACATGAGCTAAAAAAACATTAATGTCTTCATTCCGCACTGTTGTAGTTAACGGGGGCACTAATCAAAGGGCGCTGTAGCAATTAATTACAAAATACTCTTGCTTGTAATATACTAAATGTGTATAATGGTAGGCTAACAAATATAATTGAAAATTATACTTAAACATAAAGTATTTATTGCATAACAATGACAAAAAGAAATCATATGTAGTTAAATCCAATTTGGCTTGACTATAAATGAAGTCAAAAGTGAAATGTATTAAACAAATAGAAAAGCATAAACTAATTGATAATTACAAATTATAAGCATGCGTTGCTGTTGTTGTTGTGATTTAATTGATTGATTTAATTATTGCTATTGTTGTTGGTTGCTCTGTCCGTCGTGTCTCTTTTGGTGTTTGTTGGTTTGTTTGTTTGTTTGATTATTTGTCAAATTGTATATTATCTCTAAATGTTAGCTGAAAATTGCTTAGAATAAAATGCGTAATTAATGGCAAAAATCCGCTCTGGTCATTTTTTCTTTTTCTCCCTTTCACTTTTGTCACTTAACAATTAAATGTGTGTGTGTATGTATGAGTGTGTGTATATTCCATTAGAAACTAAATAATTTGTTTGTTGTCGTAGTAGTAGTATCGTAGTATCTGTTGTGTATCTTTATAAATATTGCGCGCGCTCTTCAGGATTCCCAACAAGTTTCACATAACCTTGGATTTCGTACTAAAATTAATGTACATTGAAATATTGGCAAACGTACGTATCATTCTTTGTTTTTGTTTTTTGCTGTCTTGTTTTTACAATTACAATTACATTCGATAACGTTTTTTTCTTTGTGGTTATTGATGCAGCACGTTGTTTTCTTTTTGTATCTTATGTAATTGAAATTTTATGTTAAAAATTATTATTTAATAGATTATATGTTATGATTGTATGTTTTTTGTTTTGAATGCATAGAACTACTAATTTATTTATAAAAATTTCACTAGCAATTAAATTCACCATTTAATAATTTCAACTTAATTAAACGCAGAGAGAATCAATATCGATAAAAGGTGTATTTTCTGTTTTGTTGTTATTAGATTTTGTTTTTACATTTATTGGTTGTTCTCTGTCTAGTTTTTCAGTTTTTGTTGTTTGTGTGTTATATAATTACAGCTAAACACGTTAAGAGAATTAAAAACGGCTAATCGTCATCATCGGACGAATTTGAGGACAATTGCAGATCGTTTTGTAGCAAATCATTGGGGAATCCATTGTTGGATGCATAAATGCCAGACTGCTGCATCTGTTGTTGGTGTTGTTGTTGTTGTTGTTGCTGCTGGTGATGATGATGCGATTGCTGTTGCTGATGATGATTGTTATAGGCCGGCGATATTGAACCCAGTCCCAAATTGGGCAGCTGATTCAAATGTTGCTGCTGATGATGTTGATTGTGGTGCTGCTGATGTTGCATTTGATTTTGATGATGCTGTGACTGAGGTTGATCCTGAACACTGCTGTCATCCGAATCGCTGCCACTGTCGCTGTCACTTGAATCCGAATCAGAACTCGAACTGGAGGCCATTTCCTGCAATTAAAAAGATTATGTATAAGCAATTTCATATTATGTGACAAACTATGAATTCTTAATTGCGTCGAAGGACGACAACAAACCTGTTCCAATGCGGCAGCCGCTTGCGCAACGGACTGTGAGGACAGATCATGATGGCTAGGCGAGTCCAGATCCAGGGGCATGCTATTGCTGTTATGGTTGCTAAACGATGGTCGCTGTTGCTGCAGCTGCTGTTGTTGTGCGTAGTTGTTGCTGTTGCTGCTGCCACGACCATAATTCTGCTGCTGCTGATGTTGTTGTTGCTGCTGCTGCTGGTGGTGTTGTTGTTGCTGTTGCTCGTGCCGTTGCTGCTGCTGCAAATGCTGCATGGGTGGACTGGAGCGTTGAGTCAGCTGCTGACGCTTGGCATGATTTTGCAACGGCGCCTGTCGCTGCTTTCCCATGTGCCCGTGTGATGACGCATAATCCGGCTGGCCAACCGAGGAACCCGTCGAGGAGCCCGAGATATTCGCCTGACCGCCATTGTGCATGGCTGCTCCGAGACCAAAGTCATCATCGTCCAACAGCATGGGGATGCTTGGCAATGTTTGTTGCGCATTGTTGGCATGCCAGCTGAAAGTAAATCGTTTCAACAAACAGTTCGACGAGTTGGCACACTATGATTCAACTTACGCTGGTGCTGATTGTGGACTGCGATGCGAGGCAACTGGACGCGATGGTGAGCTCTGCTGCATGGGCGAATTGCGGGGCTTGTAATCAACTGCAAGAAATGGGAATAACATTAGCATGATGCATACAAAGATTCCCCCATAACTCTTCACTCACTTATGTTGTTCCGTCGACTGCCTGTGGACACTTTCGTCTTGGATGTTATGCGCATGGTGCTGTTCTCCGGCGTGGGTCGAGGACCCGAGGAGGGTACGGGCAAAGAGCCAGAGCCGGATCCGGGTCCGGGTCCACTACCATTGGGGAAAGCGGAGGGCACATTTGTAGCTGGCATCAAGCTTGGCTTGTTTGTCATTTCGCTTCTGCAAATTTAATTAAATTTAATATTCGTTCAAAAATTGATTAAAATCCAATTACGTTACCTTGTCTTCTTGACTTGTATATTGTGATTTAGCTTCTCTATTGTGATAGCACCCGTTTCCTTGTCGAAAATTATTAAGCATTCTTTTGTATATTTTTTGTGATTACCCTTATAAACTGTATGAGGCACACCGGAACTTTCTGCAAAGACACACGAAAAATATATTGTATTAATACATTTTCTTTTCTGTCTCAACACAGAATACTCATAAAATGTCTATAAATGTTTAACTACTTCATCGATTGAGTCAGTCGACAAGGACTACTTAGAGCACTATCAAATTTTAGGGTAGAAACCTGAACTTTTATTCAACTCTGTCATTTAATTCTGGTTGTTGTATTTGTTTTTCTGATCAAACGAGTTGACAGCGGGAATTACGAGTGCGGAACGTCACATTTCACTTCGAAAGTGAATGTTAATTAACGGCGGAAATTAACACGTTGCCTTAAATACAATATTAAATGTAATACAATTGCTACATAAACATTATTAAGCGATGAATCGACAGATATCCCAAAAATACAGAAATGCGAGTGAATGAAACGATAATCATGCGAACACAAAACGAAATAAATATTTGAAAGGCGGGTCGGTCAAGTGCTGAAGCCACGCACTTGCTAACCCCCTAAGAATTTAATTGTTTATCTTGTTTTCCCAACGAACTATTCAACAGATGTGAGTTGGGTGCTGTCAAGTGTTTTGACTGTCACTCAAGATAGAAATTAACTTCGTTAATTTCACAAGTGTTTTATTATTTGTATTTTTTTGTATTTTTTTTTTTTTTTTGGGAATTTCAAGTAAAAGAATAAATTGCCGCAAGCAAACGATAAGAAATTCAATTATCTGATAAGAAATCTGGCCAACACTTTTTTGCAATTATAGTGAAAGCTGAGCTTTTAACGCTTCTACCAATTCAATTTGTTACCCAGGTTGATTTTGATATTTTTATACAAAAGTTTCTCTCAAGCAAGAAGAAGCACTTTCTTATGAATGCAAAAAAAAATTCGCACATGAGTTATGAGCGATAAAAATAATGTGTTTTTACTATGCCCCATTTATTTTAGACGTAATCTTTAATATAATTACAAAAATAAATATGATTTTCAAAATAAATCTGGATTAAATACGAACGTTACTTGGTAAATTGTATAGAATAATTTTAGCATGTAATATCAAAAGTTAGAGATATGTACTTAACTTTCTATCAGCTATTAATTTGAAATTTATTCACAGCATTCATAAAAATATATAATCTTTTGAACTTGATAAGTATTTCTATAAATATTTTCTTATTGTCTTTATTTATTTATCAGTAAAAACCTTTTGACTTTTTAATTTGAAATTTTTCTCCCACACAAAACCATAAAACAGCAAAAAATGCATGATTCTTTAGCAATACAAATAATTAATTATTCAAAAATTATCATAAACTGAATACAAATTGTTTACACAAACAAACGTATTTATTTGTGTGCAAAAAGTCATTCACAAGCACCGAGAGAGAGAGAGAGAAAAGACAAGCAAGGCTGTTTGCGTGTGTGCAATTGTTGCTTTATTTTTTTTCGGTTTATTTATTCATTTGACTTGAACTCTGCTTGTCATTGTAATTGTGCTTGTTGTTGTTGTTTATTGTTTTGGCCTGTGGTTTTTGCCTTTCGCCTGTTGAATAATCTTCGCTTCGTTCGCTTACAGTTTGAGATGCACATTGCAATGACTGCAAAAGCTCACCCAAGCGACAAAGCGACAACAACTACAACAGTGCACAAGTCAAAAAGCAATAAAATGAAAGCGTGCGCGCTGAGCAACAACAACAACAACTACAATACGGAGAGCAGCAACAGCGGCTCAGCAAACGCAAACAAAAGCAGAGCAAAAACAACAAGCAACATTCAACGAAATCGTATAACGAAATCCGGTTGCGTTTTTGGAATTTTTGTTGTTGCAAGTAAACAGAGTATTAATACTATATGAATGTACTCGTTACTCACACTGACAATCGCACGCACACACACGTGCACAACAAGTGATTGTGTGTAACTTGGTAAGCAATCATTTAAAGTGCAGTTAACATGGCTAGGTGCCCAATCCTATATCACAAAAGTCGACGTGAGTGTGTGTGACACTTTATTAGTGATGCTGTGTGTGTTAGTGAATTTGTTTGCATAGCATTGATAACTAACAGTTCCTTCTATGCAATTGATAATGAACTTGCACTATCCCAACATTATCTGCCTCGCTCTCACCTGCACTTTGTAAGTCTTGCTGGAGTGTATGTATGTGTGTGTGTGTGCGCATGCCGTCGGCGTGGCAAAAGAGCAACGAGAACAAAAGAGAGCGATTGCTCTCACTCACTTGCATGCATTCAGATATTTACAGACACACTCACATACGTTTACACGCACGTGTGGGAGTGCAATGAAAGAACAGCTGGTCGAAAACAAAAACTCACGTTAGTTTTTATGCCCTCTTCCCCTCCCCTGCGCTCCATACTTCTCTCGCACACTCTTTAAATAATGCAGACGAAACTAAAAGAGCTGTGGAAAAATTCCACAATAAAATGCAGACTATTCACGTCGTGCCAAAAGCACCACATAGAGAGAAATGAAAGATGCAAAAGTACCGTTTGCTTTTGACGTCAACGCACACACACACATGCATACATAACTCATAATTACGCACGCACACAATTACAGACATATTCCTAATGATAGTTGAACCGAAGCGAGTGTGTGCATCTGTAATGAAGACAGAGACAGGTTCGCATGGAGTTCAAGCGTAAGCTTCTTATATCCAAGTAGCCACCTGGTCGAATTCTGTTGCCACAGCTGATAACGTGTGTTTAGTCGTGTGCCCTTATCAAATACAGCTGAAGAAGAAGCTCATTTGCACACACATACATACATATGTATATGATAGAGTATCTATGTAATTGAAAATAAATAATGCTGTAGTAGCGCAATGCGATAAGCAAAAATCGGATTGTTTCTGTTGTGAAATTGCAGAACCAAAAACTAGAAAGCTCATGACAGCTCACGGTACGTGCTCGAAAGTCGTTGCCTTGAAATAGTTTAAGTCTCAAGTGCATGTAAACAGACATAATACTTTTATACACTTTTGCCAATAAATATATCTTATCTATTTGGATTTAGAGTAGTAATAATAATATATATTTATACTACAATTGCTTTAAAATTGATTATTCGAACTTTTAATGATATTTTTTATCCTAAAACGGAATACAATACGCAAATTTTAAAATGGTTTATATTTAAAATTTGCAAATGTTTTTCTAAATGTAAATCTAAGTTAAAATCGCATTTTTTTTCTTCAGTATTATTTTTTGATTAGCATAGATTTTGAAAATATACTTTTCAATTCGCAGCCTGGATTAATGTAATATAAAAAAGTAGCGTTGACCACAAATATACATCGTATATCTATAGAAACAGATCCAAAAGCGTACATAAATTTACTATAGGAAATAACACATACGATACAAAAGAGATTGGAAATCATCTTCTTAAGAATAAGCAAATACCAAATGGTCTATAGTTTACAGAAGTTTTTGAATTAAAAAGAATTCCAGATAGGTACTAAGACAGTAATATAAACATTTGTGAAGTTCAATCTAAGCTAAAGTTTGACTAATACATACTAAAGAAAATATTATTTCCAATGATTAACTTTTTCCTTAGAATAGTTGTAAAAATACATTTCTGCATCCACAATAACAATAACTTAATGATGTTTACAAAAGTCATAAATGTGTTTATTGAAATCGAATGTCATAAATGGCTAATGTATTTATCTAATTTACACATCTTATAGATGTAATTTTTAAAGGGAAATAGAATTTAGAAATGGTCGACAAAAAAAAAATTGTCTAGTTAAGCGGGTCCATTTATATGGAAAAGAAATATAGAATAGATATTCAATCACACAGTCTCGAGAGTTGAAGTTGATAAAGAATATAAATGAATACTTAATGAGATTGAAGATACCACTCATTCATTATAACCTTCTACCGGGTATCAAAACTAAGCTGATTGGCGCCAGTTGTCATACGATACACAAAAATCTATATATGTATGTATATATCAATGTGTGCAACAGACGCCCACACAATGAAACTTTTGTGTTTTGCATTAGTTTTACGTAGAATTTAATACTACATCACATTGCAAACGTATGGCTATAGATACAGATACAAAAAGTATCTTGTGGTTATCGCTGTTCTGTCGCCGCACTTTGTGCTAAAAATACAATAATTTAATTGAAATTTTCAAATGAATACAACTCGTCGATGAAGTTGCCACGTCAAGTGAGCATTTCACAAGTTGAGTTATCAAAGTAGACATATAAAAATTGTCTTTTATTGCAGTAAAAGTAAAAAGTTAGATTCGTTTACATTTCAACTTTTTACTGTAATATTAAGAAAATGGAGTGAGATTCTTCTTTATACAAGATTTTTTTATTACACAATTTTTTTATTTACTGAAACTTTTCAGTTGAAATCTTCTCTATTAAAGTGAAAGTGCAAAGTTCAGTTGGCAACTGCATTAAAATCAAGCCGCTCTGTTTTATTTCCATGAAGTGAACGTTCCAGAGAAGTCTAAACAGTTATCAAGGTCTTGTTGTTTTTTCCCCAAGTTGCTGTCTGGTTTTCTCGGACCATGGCAGAACACAAATTGAACGTCGCTTTGACTAAATACACTTGACCGATTGGCGTCTCTGTCTATGGACGCCGCCCAAATCTTTGTCGCTGTCAGGGCAGCAATCAACGAAGCGTTACCTAAACCAAGTCAACTCGCCTGTAATGGAGCACAGCAACAACTGTTACAACAACCCAAAACAACAACAACAACAACAACAACTGCGCCTGTCTGGCCACAAAGAGCATGGCAAAGTACAAAAAAAAAAAAAAAAAAAAAAAACAGAAACCTGAACGCTTGGCTGCATTTTGCCTGACTTGATGTAATTTGGTTTCTTTGGCTCTCAGTCGTTGTCGGCTACCTTTAGCTTGTGGTTGTAGTTATACTATTTTTTTTGTCGTTTCTTTGTTTTTTCCCATTTTGCATTATTTTTTTCTGCTTCTTTCGTTTAAACAAAAAATACATAAGGCAAAGGCATTAATTTGTGCGAGTATCTATGAATGTCTGTTTGTGCAATGTTTCATATAATGCCACAAAATTATGTCATCACCCAGACAGACAGATAGAGAAGAGGAATAACAGACGAGGAGAGAGAGTTGGAATCTCAATCTAGCAAACCGAAGTCTTGAAAGCTCTTTTGTTGCAATTGCCATGCATTAAAGCCGCGTTTTTATTGTGTCAATTACATGTTGCTGCTGCAACGCGATTCATTTTGGGTCGCAAAGGGTCGTTGTTTTCCTGGCCAGCAAACTAGTTCTGTTTATTAGTATTGCATTAAATTCAGCTGCTGATTTGTGTTCTGTTAATTGATTTGCTTAGCTTGAGAGAGCATGAGCAACAACATCAAAATGCAAGCATTTCTGGTTTTAATTTGATTTGTATATTTATGACACCCTTTACTTTTGACGCAAGCGAAGAAGGGTCTATTAAGTTTCTTAAAAATATGTATACATTCTGAATCAGCATCAATTGCTGAGGGGATTTAACCATGTGTCTCAGCAATCATAATGACATATCAAAACATTTTACATATATTTCTGTACCCAACTTTCCTATGAAAATTTCAGAATTTTTCAATTTTATATATGAAAAAAAAAATCGTTAAGATTTAAAATTACAACTCAGCTGACCGCAAAAAATGTAACATTTTGTAATCATTCTTAAGAACGATTATATATTAAGGAATAAGTCAATTCAAGACAAGAAAAATGTAGTAAATTTCGGAAACTGAATATAGTTTGTTAAAAACAACACAATTAAAGGGTCTATTAAAGTCACAGCTTGTCTGCCGCTTTCCTGCTTGTTGACACTGATCTCTCAATATGAAACAAGTGGCATGCTAATTAGATACTAGTTGTCTTCCAATCGAAACGAGTGAGACAAAAAGAGATAGAGCATTTGATGATGGGATAAACTCACCTAAATTTGGCACGGTAACAGTAACTTGATTATTGGAGCCAACATCGACAGTTGCCATTCGACTGGTATCCACACTCGCTGGCTTAAAGTCATCTATAGACGGAGATGGAGGAGGAGGTATTGCATAAGTCATCAGAACGGAACGATATATAAGAGATGTATGAAAGCAACTCACATTTGATTGTGTGAAATGCGGTCGATGTGTTTTTCGGATTGAATGTGGCGCCCAGTTTCAGCTCGCGCACCTCATCCCCAATGTTGAGGCGCTCGTTGAGCGTTGACTTTTGTTTGGTCATCATCATCGTAGCCCCGTTGCTGCTCCCGCTCCCGCTCCCGCTAATGTTGCTACTGCTGTTCCCGTTCCCGTTGCTGTTGTATGCTGTATGCTGGTGATAAGGCAGGTGGTTTGTTTGGGTCTGATTATTGTAATTGGCACTGGTGTAGTTTGACTTTTGTTGATAATTGTTGTTGTTGTTGTTGCTGCTACTACTGATGTTGTTGTTGTTGTTATTGTTGTTGTAATGATATGACTTTTCACCAACTGTTTCGGAGGCTGCGGCTGACGCCAACGCCAACGCCGACGTCGCCGCTGTTGCAGCAAAGCTACGCTCCTCCGCAGCGCCACCGCGTTGATAATTGTAGCCGCTTGTTGTTGTAAATGTTGTTGACGCTATGTCGCCACCGCCACCGCTGCTACCACCGCCGCCGCCGCCGCCACCTCCGTTACTGCTGCCTGTGTTGCCGGACTTGCGATAATTGCCGCCGTAGCGTTGACTTGCAGCTGCTTTGGCTTTGAGGCGCTGCAGTTTGCTAGTTGCCACGGGTTTGGGAATTTTTGCGGCCGTTACTTATCGACGTGTTGTTTCGAACGTTGCAATGCTTTTTTCGCACGTTGGAAAAAAGTGTTGCACGCAAAACAAACACGTTTTTATCGATGCAAAACGAAATGAAATAAACCAAAAAACAGAAAAAAAAATAAATAATTTCGTTTAAATCTCGCTCTTTCTCTCTTCCTTTTTGTTGTAAGGTACGCAACGTATTTTTTGATTTCCTTAGATATATTTTAATTAATTTGTTGTTTTTGATTTTGTATCAGGTTCTCCAAGGCGGCGGCGTTTTTGCAATTTTCTTCGTTGTTACATTTGGCATTGATGATATTGGGGTTTTCTCTTATTTATCGCACAGTTCTTCATTTATAAACATTTAATTACTTTTGTGTGTGTGGTTTTTAATCGCTGGCTTTAGGCAACATTGGTGCTGCAATTGAAATGCAACAATTATTATTATTATCATCACAATTTTTCTCAATATTTGTCTGCAATATTTTGCCATATGTTAGCACTGTTCGCACTCACACACACATTCTTTCACATTCACAATCACACACACACACATCATAACATATGTATTTATTTCGCTTTACAACACTAGACAGCTGCACCTGCTGGTTTTGACGCGTCGCCGTCGTCTCACATATTGACACACATTTCGCAACAACTACGCATCATTAATGCAAATCGTTCACTATTTTCGATTATTATTTTAAACATTTTTCTTTGTTTTTGGAGACAGACCACATTATTTTTCAGTGACAATTAGTCTTTCATTTTGTTTTAATATATAAGATACACAGTTCAATGCAAATAAACATTACATACGAATGTATTACATACACATTCACACACACATACACAGACAGCAAGGCAATTTCGCGATAACAACCACACGCAACACAGACACGGGCACTCGTAAGCATTTGCCTACAAACACATACATATGTGAAATGTACACTTACACGTGCCGTGTAAGAGTTGCCAATTTCTTTATGTAAATTACAGCTGTTCACATAGCAAGTGATCCATGTACACACATACCTCATGCACGCATAAGTACATCAGTGTTAATGTGTGTGTGAGTGGGTACGTATACATGATACGTATTCAAATACGCATCAAATTATGCCACTTTACATCCCATTTTGGTGCAAATTAGCGATAATTTTGTGAAACGCACGCACACCATCACACGTAATACGTAAGCAAACGAAAAAAGTGAGCGGCTGGCAAAGGTAAATGAACAAAAAAAAATAAGAAAAAATGAGACTATGAAACAGACACAGCTGAAAAACAAGTTTGAAATAGCCGAAAACAGCAAAGCGAAGGTGAAATTTCCGAAAATCAAATTGAAACGTAGACGGAAAATATACATATGCATATGTATGCCTATAGATGTATATGTACGATTATGCGTGTGTCAGTGTATTGGTGTGCATTCTGCTGTTGCTGCCGTTGTTGCCTTTGTCCACATTTACACTGTGTGCTGCCTATGCACAATGCACTCATATTGTAAAATTAGTTCACTGCCACGGTTTTTTTTTGGGTTTTTATTCGCTTGGCCTTACTATATATTTTGAAAAAGTTCTTACAATATTTACACGACCCACGACCCACGAAACGACTTGTTAAAAACTGTCTTACTACCGGTGTGTCCGCACTCGTAACTCCAAAATATATTAATTTAGAATGCAAAATATACCGAAATACTCATATGTTGTTTTTTCCATCTGGTTACACTCACAAAAAGATATTTTTATATTTTAAAACCACTATTTATAAGGAACATTTCGTTCCCAATGTATCAATTTACAAGCAAAAGATGAGTTTATATCAGAAATTTGTAGCAAACTTCAAAAAGATTTTAGTATTTTAATATCAAAATGTTTATACTGTTCTGGTGCAATGGAAATTAACTGAAAATACTGTAAAACTTGTTGCAGTAACAAAATTTTAAGTAAGCGCGTTTTGCAACACTCTTCCACATAGGCTGCCAGATTGATAAAAACATTTGTATATTATGTAACATGCGATTTAATAATCAATTGTCAGTTATTACATTTAAATAAATATTTGACTTCCACATATTCAATATTTATAGTAAAATAAATTGTTCTCTAAAAACTCTCTAGTTAACAATATAGATTTTTAATACTAGATATTCATAACCAAATGTTTATTAAAAATAATATTAAATCAATTAACTATAATAAATACATACAAATTTAATAGAAATGACTTATACATTTAAGAGAATTCGAATTTTAATTATTGCACGCATATTATATAATTTCTAGCCGATAAATAACAAACAACAATGTTATAACAAACAACAATGTTATTTATCGGCTAGAAATTATATAATATGCGTGCAATAATTAAAATCACATCAGCATTTGGAAAATCGGCCTAAAGCAAAACAAACAAAATGCCGCCCTCAGGATTAACACCATGCCCTGGTAAAATACTAAAAGCAAACAATGGCATCTCACGTACACACACAAGCACAGACACAAACACACAAGCAATGGCTGTTCCTGTATTTATAAGGAACATTTCGTTCCCAATGTATCAATTTACAAGCAAAAGATGAGTTTATATCAGAAATTTGTAGCAAACTTCAAAAAGATTTTAGTATTTTAATATCAAAATGTTTATACTGTTCTGGTGCAATGGAAATTAACTGAAAATACTGTAAAACTTGTTGCAGTAACAAAATTTTAAGTAAGCGCGTTTTGCAACACTCTTCCACATAGGCTGCCAGATTGATAAAAACATTTGTATATTATGTAACATGCGATTTAATAATCAATTGTCAGTTATTACATTTAAATAAATATTTGACTTCCACATATTCAATATTTATAGTAAAATAAATTGTTCTCTAAAAACTCTCTAGTTAACAATATAGATTTTTAATACTAGATATTCATAACCAAATGTTTATTAAAAATAATATTAAATCAATTAACTATAATAAATACATACAAATTTAATAGAAATGACTTATACATTTAAGAGAATTCGAATTTTAATTATTGCACGCATATTATATAATTTCTAGCCGATAAATAACAAACAACAATGTTATAACAAACAACAATGTTATTTATCGGCTAGAAATTATATAATATGCGTGCAATAATTAAAATCACATCAGCATTTGGAAAATCGGCCTAAAGCAAAACAAACAAAATGCCGCCCTCAGGATTAACACCATGCCCTGGTAAAATACTAAAAGCAAACAATGGCATCTCACGTACACACACAAGCACAGACACAAACACACAAGCAATGGCTGTTCCTAAAGAAGGAAAGAGATCATCATTAACATTGGCATAATTCCCACAGGCGCCGGTCGAGCAACAGCTACTGTTTGTGCTTGGACAAGTCGGAGAGGCTGCTCTCATTATTGGGCGTTAATTATGTTGAGCGGTGCCGTCTGGCGATGCTACCGTTTCTCTAGGTTGTTGCCTGATCTTCCTTCATTGATCTGCACTTTCAGATTTTCCGACGACGCCGTGTGTTCGCTTCATTGAATTTCTTTGCATTCGTCTCCTTATCCTTTTCGTTGATTATAATAATCTCGTACATAGCGATTGCTCCCATTTGATAAAGTGAAATTGATACTTTTGCCGTGCACTCACTGTTTATTCTATTGTTCTCTCTCTCTCTCTCTCTCTCTGTACCTCTCTTTCTATAAGCTGGTCCAGCAAGTGGGCGTGGGTGGTCGATAAATAGTATGTAGAAAAGCAAAAAAAACGGATTGTTAAAAATACAAAAAACTATAACATACTATGTGTATGTACATATGAATGTATCTTTGCAGCAAAGTGTACAATAAAATATTTGCTTCTGAACATTTTAATTCATTCAAAATAGCATCGACTTTATTTCTATTACTACATACTCATCATACATACATTTTTATAGACATAGTTACATATATATGTATGTACATATACATATGGATATGAATACCCAGAGAAGAGAATATATGTACAAAGAACAGAAAACTTTCTAACTATATTTTGGCGTGACGGCGGCAATTTGTAGGCCGACTGAATAAAATGCCTTTCCGTTAGCAAACCGTTCTCTATGCGCCGTTGTCCTTGTTTTGTTTTCTAATCAAGCATGTGAGTTTTTTGTTTATTATTGTTGTTGTTCTTGTTTGCTCACTTTACAGTTTCTCAATTCGCAATATTCGCAATATTTCATATTCCATTTGGTGGCTAATTTGAAAACTTTTCTTATCAGTTGATGAAATCTAAAATTGCATTTTTATGGCACTTCCTTTTGTAGCTACTACTCGCTCTCTCGTCCTTTTAGTCGCACTGCCGCACACACACATACTCTTTCTCTCTTTCTTCCACACTCATTCTCTCTGCTGCTCGACTTGTTATTACAGTTGTTGTTGTTAGTTCGAACTGCGAACATTTTGCCGCCTATCGACACTTTCGTTTCAAAACTTGCTCATTTATTGCATTGTTCAACACACATTCACATATGTAATACATACATATTATGTATGTGTGTGTATGTGGTTGTTATTGCTGCTTGTTTGTCTCCTTTAATTGGAATTTTTCTTGTTAACGGCAAGTTGGCCCAGATTGAGGTTATGTCTTAATAAAAGCAATAAAAAATGTCAGAGAATCAGCGAAAAGTCAAAATACAAATTGTTATCCAGAAAAAGGCAGACAATGTTGCGCTGATTAAATTACAAATCTCTCGCAATGCCTGAGAAAGTCAGTTCTGATCGTTGATCGCTGACAAATGTCAGATACGATTGCAATTTTCTTGAACGGATCTTCCCCTCATTAAACGTTGCATTGTCTTAGCTGACCCCTTCGACCCTTCGAGAAGACAAAAATTAGGCCAAGGTCACGTCTTGTCGACCACTCTGACAAGGGTGAGAGGACTTCTCATACCTGAGAAAGTCCGATGTTGAGGCAGCTGTGATTTGTGGCTATTGCGGCCACGCCCACCGTCAAAAGTGCGCCCACTTATGTAAATTTAATTAGTAGTCGTATCAACTGGAATTCAACTAACCAAACTAAAACTGCCGACGGCCTGACAAATGCACCCGATCAGGCGGCCATAAATCAATTTAAGTGGACTCCCCACAGTTGCCATGAGAGTGGAGGGAAGCAGAAAGGGGAGGGGAGGTGGAGAGGACCCACCAGGCAGCCCATTCGCACGATCGTTTGAAATTGTCGGTAATTATAGTAAAAACACTTGGCGCAGATCCCACTCCAAGAGTCGCCCAGCCAGCGCCAAATTGATTTGAAAATTTCGCATACAGCGCTCGTTCGCTGTCCGGGAACGGACACGAATCCGAAGCACAGACCGAATGGAGCACGGAGCAAAAAACGAACGAACGAACGTTCATGTTGTGCCACCATAATTCAAAATTTATGTCTTTTGAAATTATTTTAATGTTTCTAATGTGACTTTTCCTTGCATCTTTGGCCACAGAGTTGGCAGCCATAAATAATGTTTATGTTAATTTCATTGAAGTTTGCGATTATTTCCACGTGGACGTAGAAGCAACCTGTCCGCCTGTTATTACGCTAAATATGTGGTCATAAACTAGACTAGAGGCTTCAAGAAGGGTTATACATTCACCTTATTTACCGCAAGTACTTAAAATGAAACGTGCTGCAATTCTGAAAGGCAACAAAATTCAACTATCCATAAAAATACGCAGTTGCTATTAAATATAGTCATATACATATGAATGCCTCATATATAATATTTGAAAAAAATTGTATGATAATATATGAACTGTCATATTGGTTTTGTAATATTTGTATTAATATTGTATCGTACAATATTGTAATAATATGAGTAAATTGAATTAGCCTTAACAACCAAGTCCAACATTACGAACAAAATATTATTAAAATATTATATTTATGTAGATTTAAAATAATTGTAAAATAAAATAAAATTAAATAAGATAACGGCGATGTATTTGTAATTTCTGCATTTTTCCTATAATATTATATTGTGCTATAGTTATAAAATAGTTTAGAATAATATGAGACCCATAAATAAGTAGATTTCAATCGCTGACAATTCATTTATGGTTTAAAATATTTAAAAAATAAATGTTCAGTTGAAATAATGTCAATGCAAAATTAATTATTGGTTGATTATTACAATCAACCTATTACTAATTTTCTATTATTTTATTATACTTATTTTTCGAGGTATCCTATCATTTTTATATACACTTACAACAACGTTAACTTTAAGAGGCACAACTTAAGAAAGAATCTCATATTCTGAAACCTCAAAGCGGTATTTTACATATTAATATAATAAATCAGATTCTCCACAATCGGCTTATGTCTAATTATTGAGTACAAACTTTCTTTTTTTTGAATGGAACAGTTATCAACAAGTATACTCCCCAATTATCGTATATTGATTCACGTGCCCAGTGAACAATTGCAACTAATTCGAGCTAAAACTCAATCAGCAATCGTATATCAGACCATCAAGATCCCAGCCAGCTGAGATCGGAAGCCCCCCCACAATTGCATGTTGTAGTTGTTGCCTGCTTGCAGCATTTGAAACTATTCGACAACGTTGGACCTCATGCGGTGGAAGGCGGTGCGATGCCACAGTCCGATGAGCAATCACAACAAACAAGCGCACATCGAGAAAGAGGCACAAGCGACCCCACGGGTCTCTCTGTCTCCCAACCCAGACTCCATCTCGAATCTCACTATCGGCGATAAATATCGCGCTGTTGAACCTGGAATTGGAGTCAGAGTCAGAGTCAGAGTCAGAATCAGAGAGTTGTCTGTCGGTGCGTGCCGTCAATCGAGGCTGGCTGTGTGTCCATTATATCGATATCGTGGCGTGCCAGGGTGTAAGTACAAATGTCCAACTAAGTGCAACATCGATTACAAGATCACACGCAGAGCTTGCCACAACTTGTGGCACGCGGCACTCGAGTCTCCAGATGCGAATCGAATTTGTTTGCATTTGACAACATGGCTTATTAACATACATGAACATAGCTCTGGTTTCTTATCTTAACTGCTTGGCAAAGTTTTCACAGAAAAGTTTCTCATCGGCTTAAGTGCACATGAAAAGAAATTTCAAAGCTATACGAAAAATTGTAGTAATTAATTATACTATGGATATAAATTTTTAATATATAATAAAATGGTTTCGATTCTTAAACGAAATTTCAAAGCTAGGCGTAAAAATTAAGTGAATTATTTTATTTTCGTTACAATTTTTTAATCTATAATAAAATGGCTTCGATTCTTAAATTTATGTACACTTAATATGCAATTATTTTAATCAGATTGGATTAGCTTAACACTACATAATTATCTTTTATAGGTAGTTGTGTCTTCAAAATATAATAGACAATAACATTTTAATAAAATTTTGAATAAGACGATTTCACAATTTTTAATCTTTTTAACTATATATTTTTTATTTTTTTGTTATTATATTAAATTTAGTATTTAATACAACATTTTTAACTGTAAGACTATAAGAATAAAAGAAAATAAATAAATAAATGAATATAAAGAAAATATTAAAAATACAAAACATAGAAAATCATACAAAATATAAATTATAATGAATACTAAATAAATTATATACCAATTATAGGTTATATCAATTTGGTGATGGGTTTTACATGAAAATCTTAATAAAAAATACTCTGCTTTGATTAAGTTTAACTTAATTTCATAGCAAGCTAATTTCAAACAACAAAAATTGTACAATAGCGTGTTAATTTTGTTTAAAAATAGATTAATTGTATAATGAATTTTAGTGTTTTAGTATTATTTTTATTTTGATTTAGTTTATTATTTAAAAGTAGTATTTAAGAATATTAGTACTCTTTCTTCTTCATAGCAAAACATCTCTTAATATTCTGACTTTATCCAGCTGTCTGCAATGTGTGAGAAGTTCACACCGCATACAAGAGATCTAGCTGGGGATATGAGGTCCACAGCAATCTCAGCTGCAATCCCTTTGCCACCTGCGCAGCTCAATAAATTATGAAGCCTCCTCCTTGCTCTTCGTTTCTCAGTCTTGACTCCTCGCTCTCTTGGCCAGGGAGAAACGCAGGAAAATGATACGAAAACAAATTGAAATTGGCAAGTCGCTTGTTGAGCGCTAATTTATTAGGCATTCGACTTGTATCCCTAGAATTTTAATTGAATATTAACACCTTTGGCAGGCAATGGCCATGCTCCATGGCCCCTCCACCTCCCTCTCTCTCCCCCCGCATCCGCCATCATCATCATCCGGCTTACAATACTCCATCGTCGCGTCGTTTCACGGGGGCAGCAGCCGGTCAAGCGCCGCAAGCGATGGCCACAATTCAATTTTTGTGTATTTGTGGCGTTGATTTATTCAACGGCTTCAATTGTGAATAACCCCCGAACAGTGTGAATGCCTGTCTGTCTGTGTGTGGGTTTTGCCACCAATTCGGGTAGCTAACCTGAGGATCCAAAGGAAATTGGTTATTTATAAATGCCACCGATGATTAAATTGAATGCCGTGAAATTTAGCTGTGTTGCAAAAATGGATTAAAGCATTGCTTTCTACTTTTGAGACTCTGAATCAAAAATATTTTCAAATAATTCGAAATTGATTACTTTATTTATTCCCCAATTTAAATAACGTCTTTTAAATGTGAAAAATATAGAATGAGGTGTATTGTTTTACTGTGCTTAAATATATTGTAAAATAATTTGGTCTAATTAATTTTAGGATAATTTTTAATTGCTTTCTTAGTTTAAGCCTTTGAAACAACAAAATGTTCAAATAATTTGGAATTGATTACTTTATTTATTTCCCATTTAAAAAAAGTCTTTTGAAATGTAAAAAATATATATTTGGGTGAAATGTTTCCTTTTGGAATTGATTAACATACTTTATATATTTCCCATTTAAATAAAGTCTTTTGAAATGTAAAAAATATATATTTGGGTGAAATGTTTCCTGTACTTAAATAGATAGTAAAATAATTTGGATTTGAGCACTCTATTTAATCTCCAATTGCGCTTAAGATAATTTTTAATTGAAAACTAAATTTGGTCTTAAAATTTAGTTTGGCATTTCAGTGATTTTAATTATAACGAGCTCTAGAATATAATACCATACAACTTTCAAAATTTTAAAGTGTTTAAAATATAAACTTCAGTAATTTCAATAAAATATTTCAAAATTATTCAGTCAAGTTGTATGTAAATGTTTTTTAAATAGTTTTTAAAGAGGGTTACCAAATTTTAAGCCAAATTGCCATATATAGCATTGATTATGCATTTTGTCAGTTTTTTTTGTTTTTTGAATATCTGAAGATATCGAAGTTCTTCTTAGGAAAGTAAAGTAATCTAATATTTTGTTTTGATACAAATTTTTTGGCAATTGGACAGGGATCTTAAAAAAAAATGTTAATAAAAATTTTGTATAAAAATAGATAATATTACTAACATATGAACACACATGAACAACAACAAAGAACATGAAAAGCAAAAAAGGAATTTAAAACTCTATACCTCTTAGTAGCGTGTATTTTTTTTATAAATATCTGCCGTTATCAGTTATCTGTTTTAATTTCTTTAAACTTTATTCCCAGTCAGTGGAATGAGGACATATTTCATGCAAGTTTATGAGTTGATTATGTAGCGTTATTAAACCATAATTCGGCTGTCAAGTTCGGAGACAAATTGGTCACTTGGCAAGCTGAGCATGCGCCAAACGAGGTGACGTCCTTGGCGTTGTGCAGCAGCAACAAATTGAATTTGTGCGGCAGTGCAAATTGTTTTTAAAGTGTTTAATTAATACGAAAATTATTTAAATTTGTGGCGAACGCGGCGACGACCACAATCTAATCTCAACGAGATCGCGAGCCGACTGCGACTTGGAGGCCTGGCCAGCAAGCGCTATTATTTATTGACACCTGAAACCAATAAGCAAAACTTCGAGCTGGAGACTCAGACTGGAGGCTGAGGCGTTGCTGCTGTGACAGCAGATGGTGTCGGTGTCCGTGTCCGTATCGGTCGGCTGCCGGTGTAACATTCCAGCCACCTTTTTGCAGATCGTCATCGGCAGTAGGCGCGGCAGCGTCCAGCAACAGCAACAGCAACAGCAGCAACATCAGCAGCAGCAGCGGCATCAGCATCGCATCATCAGCAACACCATCGCCATTCCCATTGCCAGTCTCTGGGCAAGAGCTGCACGCGACTCTCCAATCTCCAGTCTTCAGTTTTCAGTCTCAAGTCCAAGTCTCCGTCTCCAGTCTGGACCGCCCGCCTGGCTCGACGCTCCACTCGACTGTTTGATTTATGCTCGCGTAATTGTTGGTTTAAACGTTTCGCAAAGTGTCCCAGCTGTTGGAGCAGCGACGTGGCGGGGCGATGGACAGACAACGTTTATGACACCACAGCGCAAAATGTGAGCCAAGCCTAGGGTTGTCAAGCAGTCGCAATAAAGATGGTGTCAAGAATTTCAAATTGTGAAGAGAGAAAAGTGTTTGTTTATTAAATCCAAAGTATAAAATTATAAATATACAAGAAACAAATATATAAAATATATATAATTTCAAAAGTGTGTGTCTACGGAGTACTCTGCTAAAAAAAAAGAATTATTAATCTTAAGGAAAATATAGATAATGTATTTTTGTATAAGGAAAACTGCAAAAATTTTATATTTTTTAAGAATAAAATTTTTAAAGAAAGATAAGAATATCTTACAAAAATTTATTCATTTTTTAAATGTAAAATTCGGAAATATGAGCTGAATGAAAGTTAAAATTTTACTATTAATAAAAAGTTAACTGAATTTAATTAAAATGAATCTTTATCTCAAATTAATGAAAGTTTATTATAAACTTTTTGCAACACTTTGTATAAATAATCGAGGAATGCCAGCAGATACCTGGTAATTTGGAAAATAAATTACTTCTTCTGAAATCCAAAATTAAAAGACAACAAATTAAATATTTGTTATTAGTATTTTATTAAGATATACTATAAAGGTTTTTTTTTTATATATATTCTTTATTTATTTACAATCTATCTATATAAAGATAATAAGTAAATTCTATGACAAATAGAATGACAGAAAACTTTTAATTTTTTACGTGTAGAGATTATTTACAAAATTGTATTTACTACCATTCTGTGGGTGGTCTAAAGGGGACATCAAGGGGGTGGTGCCTTTTCAGCCGTCGGCGATGTTGGCTATTGTCAAGCAGGTTAATGGTTAGCGGGTTGCAATGTTGATCCAATCTCTCCTGATACTTCAAAGCGTACCTTTTAACTTCCTCAGTTACACTCGGAGTCTCAAGGTCCTTGTGGATGACCTGGTTTCTATACTATAAAGGTATTTTAAATTTCTTAAGTTATGTTTCTATGATGTGAAATCAATTATTTTCAAAAATATTCAAGAATACTTCATCGATTATTTCTTAGAATATTATTACCTTCTATGGCATAGTATATTTTCAAAAATATTCAATTATAAGCTCGTTCTGATGGACAGCTTGGCAACCCTAATCAGCGTCTATCTTGGCCATACATTCAAGTGCTGGCTGGCCTTAAATTTCAGCTTCTCACGTCACACCTCCGGGACCACCTTGCAGCTGCCGCATGCGCTTATTTTCGTTTGTTTGTCATCATTTTTTCAATAAATTTCCATTGCACTGCCCCTCTCCCCCTCTCCCCCTCTCCCGCTGTATGATATCCTTTTGGCCAACTACCGCCGAGACGTTGCGGGCCAGGCCAAGTCTTGAGTTGGCTTGTGTGAAATCCGAAGTGTAAAATTGATTTAAATGGCTCGTGAGTGAAGCAGATAATTTTCAGTTGTCAGATGCTTGTAATATTTATGTGCCAGCGATTATTATTCCGAGCCCGTCTCCGTTTAAAGTTACCTACGCGTGAAAATTGCTTACTCCCCACCCCCTCGCTGCCCCCTTTGCCATCCCACGACTGCAGCGCCTAACTCATTTTTAATATGAATAATTGTGGCAAATTACATGGCAATTGCATAATCACCTCGCTCTGGAGCCCGGACACCACGCCGAAACACAACGTGAATCGAGTAATTGAATTGCCCGACCAATTATGCGGCCAGGCGATTGTAAAGGGTAGAGGCGACTACTCTATGACGTATAGTAGTAGTGTATTATAGGGTTGCCCCTATTGCGAGGGGCAACGCCTGAACGCTTTAAATTTCCGGCAAGACGTGGCTGTTGTTTATCACATAGAGAAGGGATTGTGCTTTGATTTCCTGCAGTTGCGATAAGAGTTTCATTTATAATATATGTATGTGCGTGAAGGAAAGTTACTTGTAATGCAGGGAAAGGAGACATAACTTGCAATGTTATACAAATATAAAGCGTTTTGAATAAATGATAATTCTATGTAAGTAGCAGCAAACAATATAAATTATCTAAAATTTCTTCCTCATTAATGTATTTTTGTAGCAAAACAAATATGAAGCAAACCAATTTTAGTTAAGCTCCACAAATTTTGTAAAGATTGTTGTTCAAATAAGCATGAGAATAATAAGAATATATATTTTAGATAAGCTTCAACTCATTAAAACAGTAAGAAAATAATAATATTATAGATTTACATTTTTAATATATATTTTAATTAAATTAGTTTTAACCCACTACTCAAAATATATGAATTTTTAAACAAGCCGTAAAATATAAGTATACTTCAAATATTCCTATAAACAAAGTTTAAGTTATTTAAGATTTTATATTTTTGTATCTTATCTTAACTTTTTATCTTTTTAAGTTAGCTTCAGTTTTGTAAAATAGTGTATGAAACTTGAACAAACATTATAAATTATAACTTAACTAGCTTTAAAATTATATATTACAATCGATATTGAAATCAATTTTGTAATAACTTAACTTGCATAAATAGAGATGAAAGTTAGTTGGATAGTGATGGCAAGGTTTAAACCCTATTCTAACATAATTTAACATCCACTTAATTTTTGACCACATGAATACTTTTTTTTTGTTTGTTTCGTTTTCTGCAAGGTTTCTAACAGGTTTAATCGTAAATTTCATGCCATTTACGATCATTTTGCAAGAGCCAACGACTTTATTTCTATTGGATGATTACGAAATGCAGACACTCAAAAAAACAAATGCTTTATGATCAATCATAAAAACATCTTCGATGAGCAACAATATGAGCATAATTTGGCCAATGAGGCATCTCAGGTGCTGGTATTCAAAGCTAATTACCCACACATAGTCAAAGATCATGCAGAGAAAGATCATGATTCCAAGCAACGAAAATAAAAAGAAACCAAGATAGATAGAAGTTGAACTCTAGGCACGGGCTCAAGCAGCGAACGAGATGGAGTGGAGATTTATGGCGTAAAATTAATAATCATTTCAACTAAATTAATAACACCACACAACCATGACACAGACTTGGCTTGGAATCGGAATAGGAATCGGAGGCGACTCGTTTCTGGTGATTTACAATGTGAGCATGTTTCGAAATGGCTATGAAAATTTATGAACTTTTGTTTTTTTCGAGATTTGTTTACCATTTCTAATAACCACTCATATAGCTAAGTGAGTGAGTGCATCATGAGGGGGAAGCGCCGAGGGGCGCTTTGTTTACACTACGGGTAGAGGATCGCAGTACTCTGGGACGGCACAGCAGGTGACTTTCCTAGAGTTAACGCGCGTTCAGCGCGTGCGCCACTCTCGTTATTATCTTCATTTTTAACACCAACCGCTTTTGGTGGAGAGGGTATCGGGGGAGACAGGGGCACCAAACAGATGTGTGTGTATGTGTTTTTTTGGGACTTTCTTCAGCATCTGCTTCGACCACAGAATGTGGTGTTGATCGCTGCTGCGTTTCGTTTTCTCATTCATGTTGTACAAGATTTTTATCGCGTATTTTCATTAACATACGATATTGCGGGATCGGGGTTTCTTCTTCTACTCTGGCTTCGCTTGTCTCGATTTTTATTTCACATTTGTTGTTTTTTTATGTTCCTTTGGCTATTTTGACATCTCCAACTGTTGTCGTTTTACGATTGCTTGGCCAGTTGTTGATCAGTTGCTGTAGGAGTAGAAGTAGGGGCCCCCCTCAATTGGAAATACGATCTGTTATTATGTAAATTTGATGATTCCCTAATTCCCTAACACATCTTTCGCCCATTGTGACTGGCGCCAAAAATTTGTTAAATGTACATTCCCAAACTTTTCGACACTTGAAAAAAGCTCTGCTCCGTAATCGATATGCAATTTGTCAATTCACAGTCTCCGATACTTCGGATGTCTATCTATCGAAAGATCAATAGCTTGACAATCGAACTGGCGCCTGTCTCGATAATCGTAAATTCAATCAGCCTGCTTTTGTCTTCCACCTGAGGTTTGATTGTGAGTTCTTGATTGCATTTGATGCCCACTTGTGTGGTCTATTATGATCGATAATCGAAACCGTTTACCCATTACTCTGGCGTCTGATAATATCATCAAATAATTACGTTTTATGATTTGAATAATTTAATTAAAATTTTTTCAGATATTTATTTTATTTCATTTCCTTTATCGAACATTTATTTTTATAAATTAATGCAGTCAAAAAAAACTATCACTAATTATCCCTAAATAACTAATTTTAAACATTTTTATTTTTTCAAATAAAAGTGATTATTTTGTAATAAATCTACATACATATTTGATATTTTATTTTATTAGGCCTTTAAGAGTTTAATGATGTTTATTAGGTTTTTTTTAGTATTTTATATTGTTTATTTATTATAATTTAAGAGAACATCTTATATAGTTTAATGGATTGTTATAAATTATTACGATTTATATAAAAATTCGCAAGCATTATAATTCAATCATAAAAAAGAAATATACTTTCATCTCATACTATTTGTGAAGCCTTTAAATCTCATTTGCAGTATCAAAAAATAATGAAATCATATTAATATTTTCGATAATGATGAATGAATTCGATACAGAGCAAATCCTGCGCTCATAATGAGCAAATCCTTGCAGTTCCTTATTAAAATGCGGCAACATTAATCCCACTGAAATGCCATTGCAATGACAACAGCAATTATAACGAGCCGTAATGGCAACTGAAATGCAATGCGAGAAACGGTATAAATGTAATACACTGTCGGGCATAATTAAAATTGAAGCGCAGCATAATTTTCGCAGCATCCTGCCTGCAGGAGTTGCATTGTGGTCATTTAAGCCTAAGTAACGCAACACACTCACCTGCATAAGTACACAGACACACTCACACACACTATGTACGCGTACTTATCTGTCTACTTGTATGTACAAGTGTGTATGTATAGACTCGTCGTTATCAATAGCAATATGGCGGCCATTGCGCATGTCGTTTGCCAGCGTCGCGAATGTTGACCAATCAGCGCTTTGTTATTGCTCGCCTTCGTATGTAAATGCGTTTGTGTGCATGTGTGTGTGTGTGTGCGAACAGGTAGCTTGCAGTAGGCGTAGCCAACACTGGCAGTAAGAGTAAGTACGTTACAGAATGTAACCTGTTTGCTAGCTGTCTCTGTCGCACACAGTGCGCCTATTTCTTTAGCGGCAATTGCGCAGTTACTGCCAAACTGTAAAGAGCAACAGATGCTGAACTGTTTTGTGCGTGCAGATTTACGTACAATTATGCTTAATTGTATTTATGTTATATTGTTAAAGGCAGATAAGTTTTTATTTATGATAAATTCGAATTCTTTATTTATTTAATAGACGAACTATATTTTAATCGTTGTGCGAAATAAATTAAGCGACTTTCAAAGGAGCAGCTCTAATTGAGCAGTTGCAGTGAGAGTTGCGAGAGAGCGCATCACAACAACAGTTTGACATTGACTGTGCCATTCACTGCGTCAACCAAGCAGCCCTCTCGCTCTGACAGCCAGACAACAGCAGCAACCACTAATAGACTCACACACCGCTGCAGGCACACCAATACACGCACATCGCTCGTTCGGCTGGTTGGCCATTGCGTTTGGCCTCAGCGTCGGCCTTTTCTTTGCGTCAATGTTTTGAGCACATTCAGTTTCTCTCTTGCGTTGCTCGCGTGCGGTTCGCTGTTCGCAAGTTTCCCCCCCTCGAAGAATTCCACGTATCACGCTTTTTAATAATTGTGTGTACGAGTGTGTGTGTGTGTGTGTGTGTGATTGTGTGCGATCAACGACAACGACGACGACTTCGCCGCCGGCAGCGAATTCTCGAATCCAAAGAGCAATAAACAAATGTCCGAATGCATAAATCAAAAGTCAAGCACCGCACAGAGTTGAGTAGTTGTTCTGGCGTATATACATCGAAATAGTATCAACTCGAGCATAATAAAAAATAAATAAAAATAAGAAATTAAGATACTCGCATAAATCGAAAACGTGCGCACAGAAAATCAACATAAATATTGGCGACAAGCCACTGAAAAGTCCAATCAATTGTTCAAATTTAGATCGAGTGTGTGTGTGTGTTAAAACCATTTGTTAATGTTGTTGTTTTTAATGTTGGTGTTTACGAAACATGTACGCAATTTATGAAAGTCGCGAAAGCGGAAAATTTTGCTAAAAATTGCAACACGTGTTTATGCTAACAGTGCGTATGAAAATTTCGCTTTGCTATTTTCGTGCACTACGCGTGTGTGTGTGCGTGTGTGTGCCAATGTCCATGTGAGTGTGAGCCAAAAGGCTGGCGAGGAGTTTCCCCAATCGAATCGCTAAAGTAAATGTACAAATCAAGCAAAAGCAGCACAACAGATAAAAGCATTATAGAAAAAACAACACGGATACTTAAGCTTAAGATAAACAGGTGAGTTATCATCGAGAGCAACAAATGCCGTCGGTTAAAACAATTACCACTATTAACTTTTATTGTTAGTATCCATTTAAAACTGCACACAATATGTCTGTTTTAATATTTCATTATCTTTTCATCTTTGTTTGTAATGAATTGTCGTTTATTGTATTGATATCTGCATTATTATTATTATTATTATTATTATGTTATTGTATATTCGAAATAAATGGCTGATTGTAGAAATGACTAATGACCCAAGTCTGTTGTGTTTATGATTCACATGCTGCAACTGTTTAATAACCGACAATCGCCTCAATAAATTTGACATCACGTTTGCAATTATTTTTGGAAATTTTAGAAAATATTCTATATGCAATACACATGAAATGCTTTTCAATGGGAATCATTTTCAAATATATTTTGCAACGAAATTTCAATGCTCTGGAAAATAAATTCAATGCTGATTGAAAACCATTAGCTATAGTCTAAATAATATTTATATTGCCATTCAAATTGTTATTAATAGTTTGTTATAACTAATGGTTTAATTGTATTATAAATATTTCGTATTTTTTGCAAGCTTTTTTTAAATAGTAAAAATAGTTTTAAATAATACAATATACAGGTTCTATATTATAGAAATTTAAACATTCTACTTATTATTTCCTTGCCAATCTATTACATTGGTAGGCGTACCTTATTAAAGAATATCCCTTTAAATTTGTTATGCACATTACAAAAATTTGGAATTAAATAAAAAATTAAAATATATTGTACAGCATATTTAACGATACATATAATCGATAGTTGAATTTTTAAATCAAACAATCACAATTTTAAAATGATCGTTTCTTTTCAAATCATAGGGAACATTTCAGTTTTGGGCCTGTTAGTGTTAACTAATAATTTTCCTATTGCATTCGATAAATTTTAAAATAGAATTTTTACTTCTTTTATTTGAGTTATTTATATAAAGTGGAGGTGACATAAGAACAATTACTAGTAAATTTAAAAATGTCATAATAATAACAATTTCTGGTAATTTTCTTATATTTAAGATTATTCTATTTATTACATTAATTTCTTAAAAAATTATTATTTAATAATTGAAATGTAAATTTACATTTAAGAATTTACATTTAAAAATGCATATTAGACTCTTTTCAACTTGCTAGTTTGTTAAAAAATATTCTAAAATATCGTGCATATAATCTATAAATACAAAAAAGTTGTTAAACTAACAAAACTTAATTAAGAAATTCGAATTATTTCTCAAAATCCTGCGCACACTTTAAAACCCGAAATATGAGCTTGCCACCACTCTACACAAATTAGAAATAAAATGAAAAATACCCAATGCAAGTGCAACGTGAAAATTGCTTTACAAATTTATACATTTTTACACAAAATGCCAAACAAATAAATGTGCAAATATTCGCATTTCACTTGCAGCGAAGTGATGGGTGGGGGAGGGAGGGAAAAGCTCTCCGTCACTCGCAATTCTGCCTCACAATCAAGTGGATCACATCTGATCGGTTTCTGCTTTCAATTTGCTCTGCTCGACGTGTAGTTTTTGCATTTATTTTCGGTTTAATTAGACGTCGGCAAAATAAACATACAGCCAGGCCCATTTCGAATTTCCCCCATTCCCCAATCCCCAATCTCCCCCTAAATTCGCATTTCGATTGCCATTCCCATTCCAGTTGTCATTCATTCATCACATCATAGAGAGAGAGAAGAAGCCTTGTGGTATCCGTGAGATACTTTTTCTTTTTTGCCAAATTGCCTTTGTTTATTTATAAAAATACGTTTTATCATGCAAATTTCTGTGTTTGAAATTTGAAAATTATTAACTGGCCACAGCCGCTCTTATAATAGTTTTTTGTTGTTCAGAAGATCTCTTTTTTTTTTTGTTGTTTTGGAAAGTTTCTTGGGTGGGTGTCGAGCAGTTGTCGTCTTCGTGTCTTCTTGTCGTTTTTTTTGCTTGGGAATCGTTTATGAATAATTCGATTTTACGGTTTAACATTTTAGAGGAACGCGTGTTTGTCGTCATCCATTTGTGATTTATCCTACATACAACGTGTCTGGCACGAATGTATCTCAAAGATACTGGTAACTTCAGTTCAGTTCAAAGAGATGGCTGCCAAAAAACAAATGCGTGTTGTGTTGATGCTTTTGATGATGTTACGCACTTGCGTCGAGATTTCGCATTTTAATTTGCGTGCAGCAATCTTTTTCATTCAAAAAGGCAAAACAGATACAAATCGTCAGGCGGTTGTTTGGTCAATTTAGATTGCCGCTGCATTCATTCTCTCAAGACTCTTAAGACTCATGCCACAGATACAGATACAGATACAGCTACAGATTTCGTTTCGTTGGTTTCGTATCTTGCGGCCCAGCGAGCACAACAGAGCACAGAACATTAGGTTGACAAATTTCATTCATTACATAGTTGTCGTTTAATCTGTTTACAGCTGGCAATTAAATAGCAAGCGAGCAAAAAAAAATTAAGATGAAGCTACAGATATAGAAACAACACACAAATATATACATATGTACATATATCTAGAGTATATATACAGTTGTGTTTTATCGTTTGTTTACTTCGATGGAAATGTGAAATGCCAGCAAAATGTGTGCAACAACAGCTTCGAATTGTTGAATTTGTCGATTACATTGCATATAAACACAGACACAGACACGCACTAAAACAGTTTTCGTCTCTGGATTCGAATTTGAAGTACCAATCTACTAATACAGAGAGGGAGAGAAGTCCTAAACTTTATTCCAACAGTTAAGTTTCACAGCTCCAACTGGTCACAGTCTCGTCTGCATTCCAAACACCGAGAGATCTATCATAAAATCTTGTTCAGAAGGTAAAAAGGCAACTGACAATTTCTCTACTCATGTTTCAGCTGTCGCACACAAATCACTGGCAACTAAATAGTAAATTTTCGGAAAAGAAACAAATCTAAATAAAAAAAAGAATTTTATGACGCTCAACTTTAATTACAAACTAATTGGGCGATGCGATGCGATTCGTTTTTCGATTCAACAAAAGAGCAGACAACTCTATAAGCAGCAGAATCAAAAGCAAAGTAAAGTCAAATCATAGCCCTGGCCACTCAAGGTGTCCACTTTCAGTTTGTGGCTCGAAGCACGCTCCCGCATGCAGTTAAATTGACAGGCCACCAAAAACAAGCGAAGACAATAACAATAACACTCAAATTAAAAGCTTATAAAAGTCAAACACTCGCAGATACAATGGGCAAACAGAAGAAATCGAAAATCAGAGAGATAAGTAAGATTTAAGCATGTGTAAGTCGAGCTGAAAGACACTCGTAAATTAAATTCATTTCTAGTTTGATTTGAATGCCACAGCAGCAGCAGCAGCTAAAGTAGATAAAGATAAAGTATCTGGGAGTGCAGATCGTATCTGTGAGCTTCTTTATTGCGTGGCTGCCGTAAACAGGTCAAAAGATACATTTCTTCTAGTTCTTGTTTGTCATTAGTGTTAGGATTGATGATTCGCTGTTTTACTTTCACAAATGATTTACATGCCGATTGAATGCGATTGAAAGCATCGATTGAACATCTTTTCTCTATAGCGTATTTCGTTTCACGTTTGGCAATATGTGCAACAAGCGTTTTTGCAGCTTGTTTACTTGCGTCAAACATGAAACAAGCCAAAAAATATATCAAACGGAATCGGTTTTGTGGGGGGATCGGATCGGATCGGATCGGATCGCATCGTATGGGATCGTATCGTATCGTATCGTCTAGGTTGATGACTCAAGAGCGGAGGCAACTTGCCGTTGGTATTTTTGTTACAGCAGCAGCAACAGCAGCAATACCAGCAGCAGCCAAAACGAAATCTTTTCTACTTATTTTCCTTTGTATATATAATCTGCCTCGCAGCCACACGGCGTGAGCAACAGAGACAGGGATATGTGAGTGGAAGAGAGAGAGAGAGAGAGGGAGCTACTAGAGGGGGCAGCGACATGCAAGAAGCTGAAAATTGAAAACAGATCCAAGAATATCTCGAATAGCTGCGGCGCAGTTGCCTCGATTTTGAAAACATATACGCGAGGTGCGAGTTGCGAGTGCCCCGAGTAGACATAGACTCAGATATATGTTATACTTATACTTATATATATATTCAAATATATGTGCAGTATTCTGTGGAGGTAAGGGGAGAACTTAGATCTCGAATTTGTATCTTGCAGATACTTTGCGTTGGCCCCCGCAATCCAATCTATTGGTAAAGGCGTATCGAATGCATCTGTTCTCTGACCTTTCGCAGATATTCTATCTTCGGGATACACTTGTAAGCAGAGCCCACGTCACTTCACGTCGTCGTCGTCGTCGTCGTCGTCGTTGCCGACAACGTCGTCTGGTAATTTTAGAAACATTCTCTAGAGAGAAACACACATTGAACAAACCATTCGCCCCATTTAATAATATTGTGTAAAAGTTTATTTTTGTTGAGACTCTTCGGCTCGCCATCATCATCTTCTGCATCATCATCATCATTATGATCAACTGGGGTCTAGAGATCCATACTTTAATAATCGAGAAACACACCTGGGCTTGTGTTCTACTATATTAACCAATCATCGAATTGACTAATCGACTTTGACAACATGGGGTCCATATTTCATAATTTTCCGTAGTGCTTTCTGTTTTGTTATCGTTTGCATTTGTTTTGCTTAACATAAAATGTAAACGTGGAAATTCCAAAAAATGGAAAAAAATCGAAAATTCGAAATTATTCAGTTTTCCATTTAATGGCAATTTCAACAGTTTTATGTGTCTCAATTATCGTTCGCTTAATGCTAAACAAAACATTCACAATGATGGCAATAAAAATATGAAATATCGATGCCAATTAGCAAGGTAATTGCTTGGTCCTGAAAACACGGATTGCCAAATAGCTGGAGCTCGATGCTCCAAGAAAATGAGGTGTCATCATTAAGTTCATATTTCTTAAATGAGCACACTACATTAAGGAAAACCTTGCTGAGAAGACTATTTTTGGAAATGTATAATGCACAATACCCTATATGAAAATGTTTTTTGAGTACTTTTTTAATTGTTGCACTCCATTGTTTAAGATTTTTTGGGACAGTTACTTGATTTATATACAATCTTAATTTTTCTGAAATTGTAATTGAGCTGCAATAAAGTCTAGATCGAAATAAACTTCAAAAACTTCGATAAATTTAAGATTTTTAACCTTATAACTTTAAATTCTTTTTTTTAAAGAGATAGTAATTTAATTGAGAGTAACATCTTAACATAAATGTTTATTAAATTTTTAAGGATCTAAAATATTTCAATGATTGACTCTTTTCAATTTTGATTCCAAAACTTGAATTGAAGTGTTTAATTATATAGCGATATAGCTCAATTTTTAATTTATATAAAATTATATGAGTTTAAGTCAAAAATAGTTCAATTATAAACCTATTTATATATTTCTCCACAAACTTTCAATTTGTGAAAAGCTTTTGTATTTATAGGTATTTGAAATGTTTTATTAAGAATATAAAATAAAATGAAGAAATTTTTATGATTTTGTGTGCATTTAAATATTTTCATCAAGTATATAAAATAAAATAGAAAAGGTTTAATTCTAAAATAATTCAAATATTTACGTATCTAAATTAATGTTTACAGTACTTTCAATAAAATAAAATGAAATTAATAAAGTTAAATCAATAATAGTTCACATTCCAAAATAGATAAAATGAAATCTTTTATGAATTTGAGAGATATTAGATAGATATTAATATTTCTTATAGCCGCAACTTAAATTTTAAGAACATAATAATATTTATATTTCTTAAATCACAATTTAAATTTTAAGAACATAATATTTATATCAATTTGTATATCTAAAGAGATCGAATATGCTTTTATTTATCTGTTACAATTAATAAGATTTTCTTCACTTTTTATTGCAGCGCTCAAATACCAAAGACAACTCAACTTCCACTAGGTTATCGATGCATTAGACGCGCAGCTGGCAAGGATTCACACATCCGCAGCTGGCTAAACTTGGTCGATCATCCCACTCACAGCACAGATATAAGAGATAGAGAAGAGTAGAGAGCAAGTGGAGTGATCCCCTCGTGCTTTTAAGCCTACAAAAAGGAAAAAACACAACACAAACAAAACTATGCTTCAACATCCCGCCACAGATTTCTACGATTTGGCCGCGGCCAATGCGGCTGCAGTGCTCACCGCCCGCCACACGCCCCCTTATAGCCCCACGGGGCTGGGCGGATCGGTGGTGGCGCTGCACAATAACAACAACAACAATAGCACAAGCAATAACAATAATAATCTCGATATGCTGACGCACAACGGCGGCACAGTGGGCGTGGGCGTGGTCGGAGGCGTCTCAGCCACTGGACTGCACCTGAATAGCAGCAGCAATGGAGGCGGAGGAGGTGGTGCAGGCGGAGGAGGAGGCGCTGGAGGCGGCAATGCAGCTGGACGCGAAACTCTGCCCAGCTTCGGCTTCACCCAAGAGCAGGTGGCCTGTGTGTGTGAGGTAAGCGATTGAATTAGATTCGATATCATTGGAGATCGATTACCACAATCGTTTGGATCGTACTTGGCAGGTTCTGCAGCAGGCGGGCAACATCGAAAGACTGGGTCGCTTCCTTTGGTCGCTGCCACAATGTGATAAACTGCAACTGAACGAGTCTGTGCTGAAGGCCAAGGCGGTCGTCGCATTCCATCGTGGTCAGTACAAAGAGCTGTACCGGCTGCTCGAACATCATCACTTCTCGGCCCAAAATCACGCCAAGCTGCAAGCTTTGTGGTTGAAAGGTGAGACATCCTCCCCTTCTTCTCTCTTTTTCCCCTCTCTTGCTCCCTCTCTCTTGTCGGGACTAACCCGAAATTCTTTCACTGTAGCGCATTACGTGGAAGCCGAAAAACTGCGCGGAAGACCTTTGGGTGCCGTGGGCAAATATCGTGTTCGCCGTAAATTTCCATTGCCCCGCACAATTTGGGATGGCGAGGAGACGAGCTACTGTTTTAAGGTGAGTACGATATACAGCGCTCAACGCTGCCATCCCAGACACCTTTCCCTCTTTTTATTCGCCGCTGTGGCAACAAAAAGGGCGCAACATGAAATCGTAGAAATGTCCGCTCATCATCACATACACACACATGAAAACCGGGAGCGGTCACAGCTTTTGTAACTGCCGAGCAACGCCTTCTGTTTCCTGCATGCACATCCTTCTGAGCCTTCTGAGGTTAGCTGACGTTGCCTGACCAACGTTGTTTGCACTTGAGCTTTAGCTGTGCAGGCTTTCAATTGATTAAAAACATTTCCAGCAGGTGTATCCCATGAATGTAGATTAAAAACGGCGATAAAACTCTAAATTTCAAATATAAAGTGTGCAATTATATATGTATATAAAATTATAGAATTGAAAAAAAAAAAAAGTTTAGCGTCAGGGAAAATGTTGCAGAAAAATATTGTAATATTTTACAATGTCTTTAAAATAAATTATTACGTGCTTACTTTAAATTTCATAGTTTGATACAAACATTATTTTTATTATTTTTCTTTTCTTTATTAAAAAACATATTTGACTATGGACAATAACTATTTAAAAAAAAGTACTGTAGTTAAATTCAAGTGAAAATACTAAAAGCTTTAAAAAACACATTTGACCATGGAAAATCACTATTGAAAAAAATACTTTAGTTAAATTCGAGTGAAAGTACTAAAAGCTTTAAAGTAATTATAAAATCGTATAGCTTACATTTTAATGTCTGTAAATTCTTAATGACAAATAATAATTTATAAAATCTGTTTATTATATAAATGCCATTATTTAAAATTCAAGTTCAAAAGTGTAATGTTAGGTAGGACTGTCACTAAAATAATCGAAGCTTTATAATCGATTACATAGTGCACTTTGTTCACAAGTCTAGTTTCGTTTAAAGCTCGCTAGTTCTTTGGCATCCTTAACTAGTTCGCTCAATTGAGTTTACCGTTTAATTTTGGAGCCAAATTAAGTAATTTTCACCAGCAGACAATATAAGCTCTCGTATCGCTAATAAATTTTTTTAATTTTACCCAGTGAATTATTTGGATAATAAAATAAAAATAAAACAGTTTATTATCAAATAAATATAAGACACGGTATCCACTCTAAATTCTCTCTCCTCGTATTAATTTGCCCTGCACATGATTTGAATTGTTGTTGTTGTTTTTGTTGTTGCAGGAGAAATCGCGTTCCGTATTGAGAGACTGGTATGCGCACAATCCATATCCATCGCCCCGCGAGAAACGAGACCTGGCCGAGGCCACAGGGCTGACCACGACACAGGTAAGTTCGATCAGATGAATGTCGAGACATTTGACAGATTTCATTTGTAGTTTGCTCTCTGCACAAGTTAATTGCATGTCATTAATTATAGAAAATAGCATTTTCTATGATGATGTATTCATCTATTTTTAGTCATTCACTTACACATACACACTTGCATTACATGCATTTAACTCTCCAACTCACATTCGCTCACTCTCTCTCTCTTCTTTCTGTCTTTGCTTTTACAGGTCTCCAATTGGTTCAAGAATCGACGACAAAGAGATCGCGCCGCCGAGCATAAAGAGTAAGTGTATTCTCAAAATTCAAAATGTATAACATATCTATATAGTCGCAACTACAATACTATATATTATGGTGCATTTATTATAAATGTTTTTGGGCGAGCGTCAACGCGTGCGAAATGAATTAACATTTCAATTGCAAATTACAAAAGCCGACGACGTTTACTTGGCATTTTTTTTTCTCATATGGATACTCGAAAACAAGGCCAAATTGTGGCTTTTCATTGTGGTGGTGGCCAACTGAGGGGGCGAGATCCATCTAATTAGTGTCAAGGACACGGCCATGTTTCACGTGAAACAACACAGCACAAAAAAACAACAACAACAACAACAACTGCCACATGTGAATAATGTGAATACTATTGTATATGCGAATATATACCACATATTATATTTATTTATTTGTACAATGTAAAATATGGAAATGTCGCTGACAAATTTCATGAACATCGTGTCCATATAGCGAGTGTTTTGTTGTTATTGCTGTGCTGTTTTCATAGGCATAAGCATGTGTGTGGCAGACATGGCCAGCTAACTAAAGCTAAGATGCCACAGGGTCCTGTTGCCAGGACCACGACGAAGGAGAAGAAACATCTGCATTTCCGCTTAAGCAAATAGGACAACATTTGTGAAACTCTTCTCTGGGTTTGTTCGCTCAGATGCCGAGCTGCTGATAGGCAACATTTCAAATATTAAACATCCTTTCAGGCATCCTTTTGTTTGTCATACTCCCGCTCTCTCTCTCTCACTCTCTTTCTGGCTCGATCTTTGTCTTTAGTCGCCGCCTGTTAGAAGTCATGTGAAGCGCAAACATCGAGCAAAAAGTGAAATGTAAATTGGTATTGAGAAATGGGAAATGGGAATGGAAATGGAAGTGGATTTTGAAGTGGCCGAAACTGCTTTTGAACTATATTTGGCGGAGATCGTATCTTTGCATTGAGCCATTAGGCTAAGCGCAATATCAGTTACTTGCAACTGAACAATACAACTTCAATTCACAATTCGCATTTCGTCTAGTGCCAGCCACGAAATAAAAAAAAAACAGCAGCAGCAACAAATACAACAATAATAACAACGAAAAATTGTCGTAATAAAAATAAAAATTGGCCGCCGTAGCAACCGCAATACACACACACCTAGTCACAGATACAGATATGCAGCTGACAAAAGTATCTCACAGATACAACACACATTCATGATATAGGCAGAGCTCGTATCTACGATAGTTTGCACTACGCAGCGTCCTCACTGCTTTTCACTATTATTGTTATTGTTATTGTTGTTGCTGCTGCTGCTGCCACTGCTGCTGATGTTGTTGTAATTGTTGTTGCTGTTGTTGTTGGTAACCCGATATATGTTTATGGCTGTTGCCGCGTCGGGCAGATTCAACGGCAGCGGCAAAAGCAACAGCAACAACAACTCGGCGCTGCTACTTTAACTTTTCATTTTGTTTTTCGTCTCTCGTCTCTGTGTGTTTATAACTCTCCATATGTTGCTTTATTGTTGGCTTCAAATGCATGCACACATATCCAGATATATATCAGACATCTCTCAGTTAGAACCACCCACAAATTTAGCTACAACCCAAAAGCCAGTGCAAATTAAATAAACTTTTCCCACATTGTTCTTATCAAGCATATCAAATGCATTCCACACTTCAACAGTATTTAATTTAGAAACTGATTGAAGTGATTCGTTCCAAACTTAATTCGTTTTTAAACACATATTTTGTAGGTAGTATTTGTTTGGATATAAATTGAAAAAATTTGTTGATACAAACTGAAAAAGTAAATTTTTCCGTACTACAAAAAGAACAACAATTTTCTTACTGTCACATTGATTAAAATAATATTTCACTCAATTATATCCAAAATACATAGAAATAAGGAATTCTCTTCTGCTAAAGATATCTCGGTATCTCATTCTCAGTTCTCCCTTTACTCAGTTCGTTAGCAAGCAATATGCCATTCGCAAATAGTCGACGGTGGAGGATATTGCCGTTATTATAACACGACATCGATCTAGGTACATATTTAAAAAGAGCAGATACGACTTGTTTGTTATCTCAAAGTTCCACAAAACTGATGCTGCCCCGATTAAATCCCACTTCTGGGGGAACACAGCATCCCAATGCCTTTCACCCACATACTGGAAAATGGCATAGTAGAATCCCAGCACCGTCAACGGATAGAGAATCGGCAGCAATAGGAAGAAGAGCAAACCACACGTATAAAGACCTTTGAGGATCGTTGGAAAGGGCAATTGCTGCAACCAAATATCAAACAAGTGCTCCACCAGAGGTTGCATATAATAGACCAAGCGACCCGTCCATGATATATTCGTCCACTTCGAACAATTCAAATATATAGAATCTGAGAGATATGTGGATAATGTGGGGCTTACGATTTTGCGCTTATGAAGTGGCTTCTTCCAGGTCTGTCGCATTTTTTTGGTGACTATGAATTTGATTCGCTTAAACGTTTCTTAAACGCAAATTTAATTATTCAATTACGACAATGGTCAACTATCTACATCTCGTAATGTTTACAATGGGACTTTAAGAAGAATGTAATTTTGAATTAAATTTTGTATACTGTCAAATTAAACATTATTATAGAAAGTTCACTTGGATTCAGAAATTTCAGAATGTCTATAGTAAATAAATATTAAGAATTTGGATATTTGATAATAATATACTAAATGTGGCTACATTTCTGAAATATTTCTCGACCTGAATATATAAATCTACCTCTAAATTCCTCTTGAGGAATCAAGAAAATCAAACAAAATTTATTAAGTTATTATCAAAGAATAATTAATAATTCTTAAAAAGTTACATAAATTATTGAGAATTTTTTTAAAAATTTGTATATAGAAAATGTTTTTTTATTTTACAGCTTAGTAGAATAGTATACAATATGGAAATTCCTTTTTATATTTTTGTAAAATTGGAATGTAAAAAATAAGATCTTAGTTTTTCATAAATGTATGAATCTTTTAGTCGATTTTGAATTTCCTGCAATATCTTTTATTTCCTCTTGGAATCCTATTCATGTGATCTAACATTTGTTAAGATGAACGATATCATGAAAATGTTTAGATTGACTGGCATCATAATGAAATCTATTGACAGTTGAGAAGAACAACAATTCCTGGATTCCAGAACAGCCAGACCACCTTCATCATCATGATGATCATCATAGTCTGACCATGCCCCGATCTCTACCAAACTGAGCAACTACAATGAAATGCAGCCAAATAATAAAAAAGAAGCAATCCAACATAAAGCAGTTTATAGTATGAGTGCCGAGTTCCACACAGTTTCAGCGCCAATCTTCTCCCCCCTCCACCCTTGGCCACAAACTCAAACTCAGTCGCAGTCGCAGTCCGTTGTCTCGATGCTCATTTCTCTAAGTGTGTGTGAGTGTCAGTGTATGTATGTGTGTGTGTTTGTGTCGATCTCGGGCAGCTCAGGGCTCATCGTTTTGCGTTTGCGTTCGAGTTCGTCGAATGCCACGGTTGGCTGGAGGGTAGCTGGAAAGAGTATCAGGTTACCACAAAATGTGCGTGTGTTCTTTATTCGTTCGCCTCAGCGCCGTCGTCGTCGTTGCCGACGTTGACGTCGATGTCGACGTCGCAGCGCGTTATTCATTTTTATTCGTTTTATTGTACATTCTGTTTTTATTATTATGTATTTTGCGCTTTTGCCCGTCTCTCTGTCACGCTCTCCCTCTGCTTGCTATATACACACACACACACATACAATCATCTCTCTCTCGCTCTTCCTGTGCTGTATGTGGGTTTCTGTTTTGTCCGTTTTGCTGGAGTTCCGTGACGCATTGATGGCGTTGATAATGATGTCGTTGTCGATGATGGACCGGTATGCCACTAAAAGTGAGACAGACCGAGTGAGTGCGAGTGAGAGATCTCAAGCCATAAGGCGCTCCACATTGGAATGGAGCAGCACGTGGGGTGGCTGAGAATGTGATGTACTCATCGGGTGGCCCTCGTGTCAAGTGATTTGCGTACTTCTCTCCGCCTATAATTAGAGTGCTGTTTATATGGGGGACATCACCTTATCGATATGGTTATGTCTGTAATTGACCTCCCCTACCATAGCTTAACTTTAACTCTTTTTCTCTCCTCTGCACTGAGCTGACACATTTCTCAATGGCAATGTTGAAATTTCTAGGGTTTCACTTGGAGCAAGTTGAAGTTTGTCCAGTCCCCCTGTCGACTGGCCTAAACCGCTTAAGTTCTTAAATACAACAAAAAGTGTTAGGGCTTATTAACAAAAAAAAACAACAAAAAATAAAATGGAGAGCTACAAGTTCAGCGGTCAAGTGGAATATCCGCTGAATGAGAGTGTTAAATATAGACATGAAATTCGAAGTGGTTTCTTTTTATCTAAGACGAAAATATTTCATTTTACTCATTGTTTTTTTTATTACATCTACGAATTATGACGAAGTTATATTCATCTTATTTTATTTATTGTCTTTTTTCCTATTTTCGCTATTTAAGATGCATCTTTATTAGATACTAAGTTATTTTTAAATTCTTGCTTTTCTCGACTTCCAATTTGACTCTCTGTAAATAAAGTAATTGTCTTCAGAATTACAAACCTATTAGAGAGTTATATCTATTAAACATGTTTCAGAATTAGAGATCTATTAGAAAGTTATATCTAATAAACAAACTTCCCCACTTTAAATTACCATCTTCCGAATTCTCTATTAATTCAAATGAAATGTCTACTCAGTATATAACATCTCTTATAATATAAACAAGTTACCTAACTTCCTCATCTAGTCAAGTCATTATTACAATCGCCAGTAGTACTATAAAAAATGTCTTTGAACTCTTTCAACTTCCTGATCCGCCACAAATTGCCACAATCTAATCTCCACACACAAGTTAAAGTTTGCAATCATCAGCTGTTTATGGCTTAACAAGCACCGGCCACGTTTTTAGAGGAACAAGAGTCAAAACAAATCCAAAAACAGCCGGTAGCGTTAGGAGGGGGAAACATTTGTTGTGGGGGAGCCGACAACGACACATCATATGGTAGATAGTTGCAGGATTTCCAAGAAATTCCATTGCTAATAAAAATTATAAGCCAATAAATCGTACAAAACAAATAAACAGTCGCAGAGGCGAGTTGGGAAAAATGAAACGCTGTTTCAAAAAAAAAAAGAAGAGAAAAAGAATAAAAAAAAACGTATCTTAGCTGAGCCCCAACTCGGATCGATCGAAGTCCGAGTTAAGCAGCCAGGGGAATCAACGAACAGGTTGAGTTATCGCATTGCGCGATCGCTACACAAATCTCGAGACGTGTGCACAGCAGGACACCCAGCTAAACGGTGCCCCAGCCTCAGAAAGAGAGCGAGCGAGAGAGGGAGAGAGATAGAAGTCTCAGTGAGAGAAGAATCTGAAAAGGTGTTGATCATAAATTATCATTTAATTTACGCATGTGTGTGGTGTTGTTTAGTGTTGTTGTTGTCGTTGTTGTTTGTTTTAGTCGTGTTGCGGGCTCAACTTGAAGTCGAGCTCTGTCTTTGCTTTTTTTTTTGAATAGTGGAGAGAAGAAGTCAAGAGTGTAGACTAGTTGTGGGTATTGTCCCTATGCATTGTGCCATTGTCTACAACTATGTTTCGCTTTCGGTTTCAGTTTCGACGCGTCCCCGCTTCGATTTTCTTGTAGATCTTAACGCGATTAACCAAAAAAGTCATCGTTATAAAATATTTTATGTTATCGCCAGTTGGCGTGTGGCGCATTTTATGCTGGCTGCGCTTTGTTTTGACAGTTTTTCATAATTTTGTTGCTTTTTAATTGCATGCCACAGCAGATGCTGTCGCTCTTGATAAGCGATTCTTTTATTATACCAGCTATATGGTATTATAAAATAGTATTACAATCTTAAGGAGACTAGAACGTATATTTCCATCTAAGCACATGGCTTCGTTGATCGCAGTTTGAAGTTGACCAAGCCCAGCTTAATGCGATCATGCATTATTGCCAAGCTAATGAATCTGCTTAATCAACGGCATGAAAAAAAAAAAGTGGCTCAAAACTGGAAAAATCAATTGAGCAAACAAGTAAAAATTAATTCCTCTTCACTGAACAGCTCCCAAAAGTCCAAGAACTTTCAGCTGAGACCACACACATGTCTCCCCCAAAAATAAAAAAAAAGAGAGAAACACAAAAAGAAGTCTTGGTCAAAGCCAGACACGGTCAAGTTGAGCTTGCTGTGTGTTATATAAACTCTATGTGACATTCGGCATATGGAGGGATTGTCCTTGGCGCAGCTTACTTTATAAGACTTTTATAATGCAATCAGTCGTGTATATAGGAAGATATAAGGACATGCCATTAAAGTAGGCTAGCCTCTCTCTCTCTCTCTCTCTCTCACTGTCTGTCTGTCCCCTGCTTTCTGGCCGTGTTAATAAGTGTTGCAGTAAGCCAAAGACAACAGCAGCAGCAGCAGCAGAGACGACAGCGACAGCGGCAGCAACGAGCAAAGCCAACAACTATGAAATTCTGGTAATTTGATATCATTGTTTATATGCTGTTGCCCTTTGTTTGCTCCCCACTTTTGCTCGCTCCGCTGACTGAGGATGGCTGCCTCAATGGCTGACTAGGGCCAGGGCCACAACCAGGGATGGGCATGACCAGGGGCCATGGCTACTCTCGAACATTTCAGCCATTGCTCGATTTGAGGTTAACATTATGTTTGCTCAGCCTGTTTGCATATAGATCTATGTTTGCATTTTGTGGGTGAGTTTGTCTCTTTTGCCTTTTGTGCTACTATCGATTTTGTTTGAGCATAAACAATGTCAGCTCGCTTCCATTTAAAGTTCTCCCCTACTGGCACTTTAAGTTTGTTTTTTTTTTTTAAATTGTTCACAATTTAGTTAAAATTCTATAACGAAAATCAATCAAGGGTAGAATTGCGTATACTTGATTTTAAATTTCTTCTTCACTTTTCTCTTAACTAAATGCATCGTTATTTAACATATTTTAGTAATTTTCATATGTAGCAATTGTTAGGTTCATTAAACTACGCAATTTTCTGTATTTATATTATTCTAGTTTGCTTTTGAAAACATTTGTTATTCCTGCTTTCTATGGGAATGTCGTCTTGAGAAGAATAATGTTATATGAAAAAAAACTAAGAAAATGTTTACGTATGTTAAATCTCTCAGAAAAAATAAAAGAAATATTTACAAATTAGATTTTAGTATTCTTTTAGTTTATGTGATGTATAGTTCCTATGAATTATAAACTCAGTTAAGAGAAAATTTCATTCAAGAGCAAATTTATTAAGGATTAAAAAACTTCTGATTATTTATAGAAAAGAATCAATCACCTTATATTAGTGACTATAAAAATCCGAAGTAAAATCCATTTCCAATTTAATGAACCGCATTGTGTCACTTTTAATGAGGAAATAAAATATGATGCAATAATGATAATTTCAGTTTAATTGTGGGAATAGAATATGATGCAATAATGATAATTTGAGTTGACTCTAAAGTGATTTGCACCCACACAGATTATCAAAGATTTCAATTTCAATAACAAGGCCACCCCCAGAGTGGTAGCAACCAGATCCATAGCAAAGAAAATCAAGGAAAAAGATTGGACAGCATGGCAATTATGAAGCGCTGCAAGTGGCAAGTTGCAAGAGAGTTGCATCTACAATTACACGAGGGCTGCCAATACGTAAACAGCTGGCTGCCCATTCGAGATGCCGCCAAGTCTGCAACTGCAACAACAAGATGCGACTGAGATTGCGAATGCGCGACTGCGGCTGCGCTGTATGTGGCCGCAACTGGGCAACTGGGCAAGAGGCTCGACTTGGCTTGGATTGAATTGCGTGCAAGTCAGCAAATAACTTGCCGCGAATTGGAAAGCAGAAGCAGCATCAGCAGCAGGCGGAGGAGAAGCCGCAGCCTCAGTCACAGCAGTCGAAGGTGGCTGATCTGGCAGATCGCTGGCAATGATCTCTGGGCTACAAATTTGTCGAGTGTGCGCTTAAATGTTTTGCATGGCCCTGGGACCCTTGTTGTTGCCTCCATCGCCGCCTTGTCGATGTCGTTGTCATCAATTTTTTGTGCTCTTTCTTTTTTTATATGAAACTGGTTCTGGGTGCGATTTGCTTGCAATTGGGATTCGCGACAAGATTAAGATTAACACACACACATACACACAAACAGAGAGAGAAACATATTCGCATTGGAGCCCAAGATAATGTCAGTTGCTCGAATTTCAAATGCGCCTCGAGTGGATGTTTGTTGTTATCGCTATTGCCAGCGAATTAGCCATTAAAATGTCAGGACAGTTTAGCACTAACAAATTGAACAACACATCAACAAGAGCAATAACAACGACTATATGTCTGTATGTTTGTGTCTGCTGCGTGTTTCTGACTCTTCGTGTTTCAATTCCCAACGGTGCGTGTGGAATTGGGACGAGGCAGTCGAGACACTCGTCGACTCGCTTCCACCCCAGCAAACGGTGGCGATAAAAACGACACTTGAAAGTCATTTACAGAATCAGCCGCAAATAATAAAAGTCAAGCTGCTTAACTTTTGATCAAAGGTGCGAGTGAGAGCGAAATACACACACTCACAAATCCACACACACTACCTCCTTGCAAAAGCGCGCTGAGAGAGAAAGGAACAGTCGCATGCACAATGCGCAGCTCAAATAACTGAAATCAGATGCGACGGCGCGCTCTGGGGGAATGCACTGAGCTGCTGCTGCCCTCCCCCTTCTCTCTTTCTCACTCCCTCGTTTGTTTGTTTATTTGTATGTGTTTGTTGGATATTTTTGTGGGTGTGTGTGAACCCAGCAAACACCTTTCGTACGTGCTGTGCTGCTCTAGCGCACAACAACTGACGGGCCGAATGTGAAACTGAAACCATTTATAGAAATGCTAGAGTTGGGAGTCAAAATATTCAAGCAGACAGTTTCCTTCCGGTTTTATTTTCAATTGCCCGCCCCGTCATTTGTCATTTGTTTATAAATATATTGCAGTATGTATATATACATACATATGTATATATAAAACTGTTGTTACTCTTGCTGACAGCAGTAAATTAGTTGCAGCAATTGACACATTTTAATTTAAACGACGCTGACGGCTTTAACATCTGTGTCTCCCTCTCTCTCCGAGAGGGTGGAGAGTGTGAGCGTGAAGAGAATTGCAATGACTCTCAACAAGAGCAACAGCATTATGTCATTAATGTGTGTTCAAATGAAATTTGAGACAAGTAGAAAATTATGAAAAGTAAGAGTGAATGAATAATGGACAGAGAGCAAAACAATTATTATTTCAGACACTTTCAAATTACCACAATATTGAAAATTAATTTGTATGTTTCTTTCCTCTAATTTTAGCGGCTCTACGGACAAACAACATTTGGACTCGTCCAGCGATTCGGAAATGGAGGGCAACATGCTCTCCAGTCAAAGCGCACAACAGCAACAACAACAGCAGCAACATGCTGCCGCCCCGCATCACTCGCATCACTCACAGCAACAGCAGCAATCGCCAGGCAGCAATAATAACAACAACAACAACAGCAGCAGCAATGGCAACAGCAATAGTTTGCATCAGCAACATCAACAGCATCAGCAACTGCAACACGTTGCTGCCGATCAAAGCCTGCAACATCATCAGCAGCAGCATCAACAGCATGCGGCGGCCGCAGCGGCAGCAGCAGCTGCCAGCAAGAGCAGCGCTGCGGCGGCGGCAGCAGCGGTTGCTGCCTCCCAAATGCCGCCGCTTTCGGCTGCAGTTGCGTACTCGCATCTGCACAGTGTGATGGGTGCCATGCCCATGTATGATATGGGCGAGTATCAGCACTTATGATTCTAGTTGGAGGCTGCTGCTGCCGCCAGCAGCCACAACAACAGCAACAACACCAACAGCAGCAACTGCAATAACGACAGCAGCAACCTTTTGCCATGCGAGTGGCAGGCAACGTTGCGTCAACGCCAGCAGCGCTGCCAGCAGCAACAGCAGCAGCAGCATCATCCGGAAAGCTTTTACTTCTGAATCAATCAATAGCAGCAACAACAACAACAACAACAACAGTAATAACCACAGCAACAGCAACAGCAATACATTTTATTCAACCAACTTTGCGCATAACTTGGCATTTTTCTATATATTTGCATAATGTATAGAGAGATAGAACGAGATAGGCAGACAAATAGAGACAGACATAGAGGATTGCAGCACAAGCTTTCTTTTTTGACAATTCTCCTTTATTATAAACGAAAAGCATAAAACAAACTTCATTGATCTGTGTAAATAGCTAGGCTTTAGTTTTTAGAGCGATTGAGTCGGGAATGGAGAATTACTATATGTTACATCTTCCTATTCGGGTGGATTATACTTACTAGATAAATGTGAAAGTTGTTCCCTGCTCGAACGCGAATGCAAATCAAATCGAAATGTGCAAAAATTATAAATATATATAAATTCTATTAAATTATTTTCAATTTAAATATAATTATTATTTTTAAATACAAATACATATATTAGATGAACTGATCTTTAAATCAAGTTTATTAATTGTAAACACCCGATGTCTATCTATCATTATCTCATGATAATGCTGCACACCCATTATCCAAAACCAAATCTGACCGCAACAACAAGCAGGCGGCACTAATCCGCGGCGACAGGTAAACCCGCTTATGCTAATAGCTGTAGATAATGGGCTAAAGTCTACACAATGTTGTCGTCTGCAAGGCGCGCGTGCGTCTCTCACACACACACACACACACACAAATACGCACACGACCCACACACGCGCCTCTCGCTCTCATCCTCGTTGGTTCACATCGTAGTCGCGACGAATGTAATGAGCATGTTAATGGCACCAGCGTCTGCCTTAGTTGAGGGCCCACAACCAACAACGAGCAACACCACCATCAACATCGTCAGAGCACTTGGCAACGGTCTCGACTCGAGGGCGGCGCTTGGCAACCGACTTGACTACGCAAAAATGCGCAACTTTCAGGTAGTCTCTGCACCCCAGTTTTCTTTTGCCTTTTCTAGGGGGTGGCTGCTGTCTGACTGGCTAACGGACTTTTATGTTCTCGATGATTTGTTGATTGATACTGTATATGTTGCAGACTCCGACGACGTCGTCTTCCCCAGCCACTAGTCGTTGCCAGGGCGGCAGCTCACACGTGTCCGACTGCGAGTGCGTCTCTGATTGAGGAGGCTGTGTATCCGGTTACAAAATATTTTGACTTCTTTTATCTTGCGGGGCATACTCACTCCTTCTCTTTATCATTTAATTAACGGCCTTAAATTGTTAGCTTTTCCAGAAAAATAGGTGAGACTGTGAAATAATTGTTCCAAATGGTTAAACATAAGAAAATCGTATATTTTATGTATTGTTTAAAGTAATATTAATTTCTTTATTTATGCAATTTATTTTCAAGTTTTATATTTTAAATTTAAACCATATGGACGTTAAGCAATAACGTTTTAAGAATGCAGTCTTTAGCTATAAATTTAAACAAAAGTTTATTACATTTAAATATGGGTATTCACTTCTAGTTCAATTCTAAGTTTTAGTCGGAACGAGCGATTGACAAATCGAAGAGACTAGAAACGATATTGTAATCGATGTGAGCTTTCACGTAGGATATCGAGGGATTTGAATTGAATACTATTCTCTTCGATTTGTCAATCGCTCGTTCCGACTAAAACTTAGAATTGAACTAGAAGTGAATAATCGAACTCTTCCCGTCAATCGAAATTTCAATTTTCTTTTTAATTCTGCTATTCAACAAGCGGGCACGTTCATTATTTTGACTGAAATAAAATGGCTCCCCGAAAGGCGAAAGTGCAAAAGGAAGAAGTGCAGGTTCAACTGGGACCTCAGGTGCGTGATGGCGAAGTTGTTTTTGGCGTTGCCCACATCTTCGCCAGTTTCAACGACACTTTCGTGCATGTTACGGATTTGTCGGGACGTGAAACCATCACACGCGTCACTGGCGGCATGAAGGTGAAGGCAGATCGTGACGAGGCTTCTCCCTACGCCGCCATGTTAGCAGCCCAAGACGTGGCTGAGAAGTGCAAGTTTCTCGGCATCACAGCGCTGCACATTAAACTGCGTGCAACTGGCGGCAACAAGACGAAGACTCCCGGACCCGGCGCTCAATCAGCGTTGCGCGCTTTGGCTCGTTCCTCCATGAAGATTGGACGCATTGAGGATGTCACGCCTATACCATCGGACTCCACACGCCGCAAAGGCGGACGTCGTGGTCGTCGACTATAATTTGTTTGCTTGACTAAAATAATAAATACCTTTTAAATCAAACTAATCGTTTTTAATTCATTCGAAAGTCATATTAAAGGGATTATAGCAATTGCTTATAAATGGTCACAAAAGAGTTGTCTACCTGCTTTCAAGGAGGCTGCTGCTGAGCTGATTCCTCGAATGTGACAATATAAGGGGATTACAATTAGACGATGTTCAGCAAATAATGCGACACATGGAAAGCGGGCCCTCAATAGGAAAACTGTGAATAGCCATAAAGCGGCTTAGTGACACATTCATACACTCACACCCACAAGAAATAAATCTTTGTGCAACTCCCTGCCTTTCACAATTTGTCTGCATCCTTAGAATTCATAAAACTACAGTTGCAACTCATTGTAAAGGTATATAAATTTATTTAAAATATGTGAGTATAAATACATATGTATAATGTGATTGAAGTTATCATTTGCGTCTTCTGCTCGATTGATTTTTGGCAGGCGCTGGTCGCTCCTCCTCGGAGGATTCACTCTCGTCCGACGAGGCTACGGCCTGCTTGCGTTGCTGTTGCTTCGGCTGTTTCCCCGCTTGGCGCCGAGCAGACGCTTCTTCCTCGGAGCTCTCCTCCTCTGAACTGCTCTTTTGACGGGCATTTCGACGCTTAGGCTGTCGGCCACTCTGTGCCTTGTTCGCTGGCTTTGCGGTCTTTGTTTTGTTCATACGCGTCTCATTGCCGGCAGCCGGTGCACCTTCGGCTGGTGGATTGGCGCCTGGCTCAGTCACCTGCAGGCATTCGTTGAGGCGCGTCTCAAATTCTGCAACAACAGCCTTGAGTTCTGGCTTGGCAAGCTTCGAAGTGCTGCTAATGATGAGCTTGAAGGACTGGTAGACCTCGTCGATCTGCACCTTGTCCTTGAAGTGTTGCACATTGTCAATGAGCTTCTTTAGAGCACGCTCATTGTAGCTGAGAAGACTCAAGCAATAGGCAATGTCACGCCATTGACGCTCTGTCCGCGTCAGTGGGAAACGTAGACAGAGCTTCTCCACCAGCGTTTCGATTTGGCGATCCTTCTGGATGAGTCCGAGGATGTAGCGCATAATGGTGCGATATTTGTCCTCTTCCAGATGCAGATTAACGTCGCCCAGCTTGGAGATAATGTCGGGCAGCACATTGTACAATATATTCGATTTGTTGGCAATCTCCTTGAAGAACTGCTGTGTGATGTTCTTAATCTCATCGCTCTCATCGACAATGCATAAGGCCAAATCAGCGATCTGACCTTTGACACGTATCATTTCGTGCAGAATGAGATGTGACAGCATCTTGACCGCAGTCAGACGTAGTTCAGCGTTCTCCTCATGCAGCTGCGCATAAAAATGACTCGTCCAGGGCTCAATAATATTCGGAAAACGAAAGGTCAAGTCAGACAGTCCCACGACCGTATTGCATTTGATCTTCATGTTCTTGGTCAGATTGAGTATGTTCATAAGGAAGGACATGTTCGATTCACAGAACTTCGAGGAGACAGTCATCAAGCGTGCCAGCGTCAGAGTCGCCGCCTGTTGCAACTGCGGATCTCGATACTCGCCGGGTTTCTTACATATTTCAATGATAATGGGATAGATCTTGGACATTAGCGCACTTGGGTTATATAGCAGCATATCTTCGCAAATGGCATTAATTTCCTCCGCAATGTTGTCCTCAGCGGTAGCGCCCACCAAGTCATCGTCGGGTTCCTGTTGCGGCTCGGCAGCCACACCCGATAAACGCTTTCGTACCTCCATGGCGGACACGTTCATTGTCTGGCGACGCAATGCGCTCGCCACGTCCTTTTTGTTCTTCTTCTCCTCGAGAGCCGTCAGCTCTTCGCGGAATTTCATATTGTTGTACACATCCATGTCCAGAAAGATCATCTCCTTGATGATCATGAAGCCAATGCAGAACACAAACCGCGTAACCAAATAAACAGGCATACGAACTGGACCTTTAGGTGGTTGCGATGGCAACACAGTCTGACTGGGATCTTGTGTCAACGGCAGGGTCTGTGAATATGGAATGTCTGTGGTCTGGGTGGGAGGCAGCTCTTCTGGCTGGGTATCCGTAATCAACCATTGCTTGTTAAAGCGCCTGATTAATTCGCTGACAATATTCTGGGCAAGCTCATCTGGTGCTTGGCACATGCGATAATAGTATTCAAACAGACTCATGGCCAAGCTATCAAATTCCGGCAGTTTGGGGTGGAAGAAAAAGCTGAGGAACAAGCTTGTGATGTCACGCACAAATTTGGCATTGCTGGGATAGCGTTTATAGTACTTGCTATTGTTGTTGGCGTCGATGCTGTTAACCAGCAGCTGCAGACAAGCAGTGTAGATGCGAGGATCCTGTCTCACGCGATCGCTAATGGCAATGTCTTCGATGATCGTTCGATTTGCAGACGCAATTGTTGACTTTGACTGAGAGGCCATAATCAGCAACTGCAATGCTAACCGGGACTCATCTTTAGTGGTTCCTTCCAGCTTCAATGTGAAGCGTTCGAACAGCACTTGGATAATGAGTGCATCAATGTTCTCGCTGGCCACCCACTCGCCCATCAACATTTCCATGGCCGTGTAGTGTCCGTATTCGATTTTCGAGAGAAATTTGGATAGATTCTGCACAACCTTAATGGCATGCGCTCTGCCTGTTAGATCCGTGGTGAAGAGCACGCGGCGATAGGCATTGGAAACTGCATCGCGTTTCTCTTTGTCTGATGACCACACAAGATTCAACATGCGTTGCATGCCCGTCTCGGTGCCATGAATGCCAAAGAGATAGCCGGTGGTAAACAGATCCACGGCCTCAAACACATCCGTGTTCGTTTTGGACAGCAGCATTTCCAGCATTTTTGGCATAGCGCCAGTGGCCACATGCGAGAATTCGATGCTGTCTTTGAGAAAATCAACTGTTTTGATTTGCTTTAGCATTTCTTTGCTCTGCAATGAAATGTGAAATAATTAACTCAAGTTGTTGTAAAGATTTAGCTATGCACTTACGCTGTCCTTGCAGCCATTTGCCAGCAAGATATACGTATTAAACAAGGTCAGCAGATAGACGCAGCGCTCCTCCGGCTTCAGCTGTTGACTGTGATTTGAAGTTTGGAATTCAGAATAAATTCAACGTGCATAAGTAGTTACAAACCTTAGATCCTGGTTGCCTGCCACGTAATCAGCCTTGCGCAACAGCACTACGGCGTCCTTATAGTTCTTATCCAAGAGCAACGGGAGAATCCTACTGACCAACGCGTCGTATTCCTCTTCTTTATCAAACTGCAGCTCTGGAACTGTCAATAGATTAAACACATTAAATAAAATATCTTCGTTAAATTATCTGCAACTTACACTCCCTCACATTCTCTTCGACAATAGGCAACAACTCTGGCACCACAGTCTCCCATTGCTCATTGAACTTCTCGGCTTGCTTCCGTTCCTCGGCAATCACTTCATCTAACTGTTTCATGACCTGCACTTCCTTTTCGTATTTCTTTATCAATTCCTCGAGCGTTAGCTTCCCTGAATATGGATTATTCTCGAGAAATGCTTTTATCAGCTGTATAGCTGCCCTTCTGACCAACGAACTCTTGTCCTCCAGCCGATCAACAGCCTCGCGCAACACCTTGATCTGAAAGCTTAGTGGTATGGCATGTTGTTCCTTGAGATGATGCCAAATGTGCATCACTTTAGAACGCACATGCGCCGAAATATCGTTGACATGAGCCACTAAATTATCGAGAAACTCATTGCGCGCCTCCTTCATTTCATCGTCCAGCTCTTCGGAGGTTAGCTCGCTCACTATAGCATCGCCCATGATCTGGAGCACACAATTGCGCAGCACATGTGACTCACAGTCGAGCAATTCGTCGCCCAGCTTGGACAAATGGGGGATCATCAGCTTGGGTGCAATACCCGAGAATTCGGTGAGGAAACTGGAAAAGTTTCGCGACACAGCTGTATCCGAAGTGTCGAGAGTGAGTGCTTCCACAATATCCTTCATGATGATGGAGAATACGGTGGAAATGCTGTACTCCTCGTGCAGCAAAAGAATGCCATTTGCCACAGCTGTGGAAGCATGCTCGGTGCTCCTTAAAATTTGCAGTGTACGAGCCGGAAAAGTGATGGCATGATTGTAGCGTTTAATGGCAATGCCAAAGATGTGAAACAACGTGTCGATGACATGTCGATTGTCAGGACGAGGCGGCACTAGTTCCAAGGTACGGTAGCATATATCACACACCATGCTGCCAAGGAAAGAAATCACTGTTGGGATTATTCTTAAGTTATATGTAAAGTGATGTGCTTACGTTACAAAGCTCTCCTCGGCAACTGGAGGACTCCAGAGCTTTTCCAAGTGATGCTGCATCATATTAAAGAGTTGTACCAGAAACTTTCCGCGCTTCACATCCCAATCCGGATACTGTTCCAATGTCTCCGCCTGTTTGCCGCGCTTCTTCTGCTGATTCAATTGCTGCTCCTTCAGCACTTGCTGGACAACAACATCGATGCGTTTCACCGTTTGGATTATCAAATATATGCACATCTTTGTCAGATTCAGATAGCGCACACGATCCCGCGAAGACGGCGCCTCATTGCTGGCAAGCAAAGGCGCCAATTGGCCACCCAATTTGTCCACTGTGAGGTACAGTAGGTCGAAGGCGCGCATAAGATTGCGTATGGCTGCAGCATCGTTGGCCTTTGTTTCGATGATCGAATAGTAGGTGTCAAAGTGCTCGAATATATAGAATGGATCACAATGATGAACCTTTGATTTGCAGGCTGAAACAACACCAGAGTAAAAGCTTTAATTTGCTGTTCCAATTTTTCCATGTTTTGAATTGCGGGCGCGAAGTCGAAATAATGCACTTGATAATAATGCTTCTACTTACCAAGTAATTGTTCTGGTATCTCATTGGGAGCATAAATCTGTTGTACATAAAACTGATCGCCACGAGAATTGAGCAAATCATTGTTGTTTAATGGTAAAATAAACTGAAAATCGTGAGACTCTTCCATTTTCAAACCGCTTTATTCATTGAAAGCGACGCTCACTGTTGTTTGTAGAGATGGGACGCACATCAGCACACTGAACGGAATTTGTATACCAAAATATAATGGTCACACTATAGCAGCACTCTGGCAACGCCACACAACGATCAAAACCACTGTCAACTGTGTGACCATTAGAGATTACGAAAATGAACCTAAAATACTTTACGGTCACACTGTCGACAATCATATGTAGCGCGTGTTGAACCGCTGCGCACGTTGTTCGTTCGAGTTGTAATTTGGTTTATTTTGAACAATTAAAGGCACAATGCAAACGGAAAGTAATGATAAAAGAAAGCGTCCCAAAAAGAAAGGCAATCGCTTTATGCGCAATGCCAAAGGATTCGCTAAGCAAGGCATTTTCGGACGCGGCACGCACATTGACGACGATGAGTTCAACTACTTTATCAACATCTTGGATGCCATGAAAGCTGGTTTCGAGGATGTCGAGGATAGAGGTAAGTACACTCTGCTATATTTAGCTTAGCTGTTTGTGTACATAATAACAATCATATCTTGCAGTTAACATGGCCAACAATGTATTTGAGCAAACAGTGGATAAGGAAATACACTTGTCCTCCAATCAAATTGTGTCCAAAGCAATTGAATCTCTCATTGGCTTTGTGGATGACGCACAACTGGAGCGATTCTTTGCCAAGTTCGGTGAGAGTTTGCGTCCCCTGTGTTCCGACCGTTTCGCGTCACATGTATTACAGAAAATGCTAGAAATTGCTTTTCTTCGAGGATTAGGAAAGGCAGCAGCTCTTGAGCAGTCCGATGATGCTCCCAATGCCGCCAAACGGGCCAAACCCGATGCAGCACAAGTTGAGGAACAGTATAATCTGGAAACGGAATTCAGCGAGGCCCATCGTGAAAAGTGCCAGGAATTTGTGCTGCGGATATCCAAGTTTATGCTTAACAATTTAGAAGACTTTGTGTGGGATTCATGCGCCACTCATATCATGCGAACCGCGATTCTTTGTCTGGTTGGTATGCATGTGCCGAAAATAGCCTTCGAGAAGGGCGGCGCGGAGCTGGCCAAGCATCGCAAGTTGTACACTGTGCCCGAGGAATGGCATGAGGTCATGAAGGAGTTTCCCCAACGTTTGGAAATGTGGCCACAATTCGTTGACTTTCCCTACCAGGAGCATTCGTCCGCCTTGCTGGGCGTCATATGCTTATCGCTCAGTGTGGTGGACAAAAGCTTGTTAAAGCATTTTGGCAAGAAAATATTGACGCAAAGTTTGTTAAAGCCTCACGACGACGTTGAAGACGATGACAAAAAAGAAACGAAAATTGAGATTGATGACGACGATAACGATGGTAACGCTAGTAAGGAAGAGCAGATGGAGACCAATGAAGCGACAGAGAATGCCAAGAGTGAACCACCGGTGATAATGCCGAAAGTGTTTCACTACCAGTGTGCTGTTATTCTCCTCGAAACGTTGCTCAGTGTGGCAGGCGCCAAGTTGCTGACTCAGCTTTATGCCATGCTCTTTAGCGGACGCATCGCTTACCTGGCACAGCAGCAACAAACCAATTTCGCAGTGCAACGTCTGCTGCAGCACCTGAAGGAGGTTCCCGACTTTGAGGCGGTGTTCAATGAGCTTCAGCCGCAGACGGAGGAACTGCTTAAAATGGGCTACACTGGCGTTGTATCTGGCCTGTCGGCAGCTTGCTTGCGTTTGGGTGCGAAGCAGGCACAAATGATTTCGGCCCTTCAGAACGCTTTGCATGTCTCTGGGGACAAGGAGAAATCCAAAATGTTCTTCAACTGTCTCGTTAAACTGAAACCACATGAGCTGTTGGCTGGCGACCAGTCGGGCTTTGTGCATCTGCACGGTTCGCTAATAGTGCAGCATATCTTGCAGTTTAATAAGCCCATCTTTCTGGTCAATTGCATCCTGGAATTGCCCGCTGTGCAACTGTCGCAAGTCTTTAACACACCTAATGGCTCCCATATTGTGGATGCCTTCTTACAGAGCAAATACATTGGCGAGAAGTCACGTGAACGTCTGATACGTTTGCTGGATGGCTTCTATGTGGATCTGGCCATCACTCGGCATGGCTCGCGTGTGTTGGATCAGTGCTTCAATGCGGCACAGGAAACACAGAAGCTGAATATTGCCAAGGAACTGAGTAATAAGGCCAATATGTTAAAGGGCTCGCCATTTGGCCGCCTCATCTACACAAAATATCGTTTGGATACCTACAAATTGTCGGCCAGCCAATGGCAGGCTAGTTTGGGACAGCAGCTGCAAAAGCAGGAGGATGAGAAGGAGGGCAAGTCGAAGAAACGGTCAGCGAAAACAGCGACCGAGTTATTTAAGGATATTCTTACGCAATAAATACATTTGGATTTTTAATTTAAAAGATCAATAATATTTACGTTAATCACTAACAAATTAACAAGCACCTGACTGTGATGCTTAGCTTACATACATATGTATAAGAGTATGGATTAAGGGACCTTGAAATTGTAACAGAATCAATTTGAATTTCTTATCGCGCGCAAAAAGTTATCAGCTGTGTGATGAGTCTATTTGTCTGACCTCAAGCAGCTGGCAGTTCAATTGTGTTTTGCTTTTGACATGGACATGACGCCGATTTACTTGATGCTATTATGTTCGTTCATTGGAGCAACATGGGCATTTGGCGATGAGGCCATCTTCGAGGATGAGGACATTTATAATCAGGCATTGCCGCCTGTGCCGCACACAGGCATCACTGTGCCTGGCACAAAGTGGTGTGGCCCAGGAAATACTGCAGCCAACTACGAGGATCTGGGACGTGAGAGGGAAACTGATAGATGTTGTCGTGCCCACGACCATTGCGAGGAGATAATGGAGTCACATGGCTCGCTGCATGGACTGCCCAACAACACGGATTGGTTTCCCATGTAAGTGACCACATTGCTCATGGAAAATCAATAAGCGGTTGAAGCTAATTGCTTTACATTCCTGCTTGCAGTCTCAAGTGCAACTGCGAGCAGCAGTTCATCAATTGCCTGCAGGCTGTTAACACCATGACTTCCAATACTTTGGGTCGCATCTACTATGGAACGCGCAGCAAATGCTTTGCTCTGGGCTTCCCCACCACCGGATGCAAGCAGTACCAGGAGGGAACTTTCCGTAAGCGCTGTGTTCGTTACAATGTCAACAAGCAGGCGACCAAGTTGTGGCAGTTCTATGATATGCCATTTTACACAAATGCTGCGACACTATTAAACAAATTCTGACACGGGGAATTGTAATCACTATATTAGAGTATATAATTCAGAGTTTATAAATTTGATTAATTCATAGAATATTTAATGGAAGTGAAGTTATAAAATATATCCGGAAACCTCATACCATGAATGTGCTACTTCAGCGAATTAGATTGCATATTTCTTAATAAATTTACAATTCTCTCTATGAAATATTTATGTGTTATATTTTTTGGAAATGCCCACATAATTTTTGTTTCATAAGCTTAGAACGACATTAAGCTGTGTATGTGATAAAGGTAAATATAATGTACTTGTGGTTATAATATGACGAAATTTATTATACATATTTATATAATTTGCGATATTGCGGTTACTTTTGAAAATATAAATCAACAAGGAATAATAAATCGAAAGTTTAGTTAGTGAGTCGAACACTTCCGACTCAGATGGTAGTCTTTCAATCGTGATATTTCTTAAAATTAATAAAAATTGCAAATATGCCTTCAATAGAGGACAAATATGATGTCCTTTGCTTAATAGGATCGGGAGCATTCTCCAAAGTGCGCTTGGTCGAGACTAAAACGAACCCAGTAGAACGATATGCAGTTAAAATAATTGAGAGAACATCCTTTATTGGTAATGAACAGTTTTTGGATAACGAGATTGAAGTGCTAAAAAGATTTAGCAGATTGGAATCAGAAGAAGAACCATTATCGCATCCAAATATTGTGCAACTGTTCGAAATATTCGAAGACGTATCCAAAGTATATCTGGTCATGGAACTGGTCACCGGTGGCGATTTATTTGATCGGATTGTGGACAAAGGTTACTACAGCGAACGCGATGCATCTCAACTGCTCAACCAACTTTTCGACGCTGTCAACTATCTGCATCAGCATGGGATTGTCCATCGAGACCTAAAGCCCGAAAATCTTTTATACTACAGTCCAGACGAAGATAGTAAAATAATAATTGCTGACTTTGGCTTTGCAACAATGGGCACGTCGAGTGTAATGGTAACTGTGTGTGGAACTCCGCAATATGCGGCACCAGAAATCATTGCTAGAGTGCCATATGGCAAGGCTGTGGATGTCTGGAGTCTGGGTGTGATCGCCTACATACTGCTCTGTGGCTATCCTCCATTCTATGATACCAATGATGCCATGTTATTTACCAAAATAACTAGAGGTTTCTATGAATTCCATTCGCAGTATTGGGATCAAATTAGTGAATCTGCCAAGAATTTGGTATCGAATTTATTGTGTGTCAATGTGGGTGAGCGTTACACATGCCATCAGGCATTGGATCATCCCTGGATATCTGGCAATGAGGCAATTAGTCGCAACATACACGACTCTGTGTCCCAGCAGATTAGACAAAACTTTGCCAAGTCCCGTTGGAGGCGAGCAGTCCAAGTCAACACAGTCATCCGAAACATGCAGAAATTGGCACTCAACAGTAAGAACATACCACAGGAGGAGGCAAATTCTGAAACGGATACAACTAAAACAAATTAAAATCACCGTAAATAGATCCACAAATATAGAATATGGATTATTTTGTATCGATTGCATTACATAGTATTTAGTTATTTATTTATTTATAAATAAATAAATGATGAAGCTTCAATCGATCTGATTATTTGCCGCAGTCTGCTGCAGATCCTCCTCGCTAAGATGAGTATAGAATGGCAAATCGTAGAATTGCCATCGACTTGGCTGCGAATTATCCTCCTTGTAGCTCTTGCAGCGCTTCTTAAATAAGTCCCACTGCTGCTCCTCGCACGACACGGTGGGCGGTCCATGGGCAAAGCAAACACTTGTGGTACTGAAATAAATACGACCCAAAGCAGCTGACTGCATATTGTGCAACATGACGAGGCACTGACGAAAGGCAGCCTCGCAACCACAAGAGAAGCTAAAAACAAGATTTTGAATGAATAACAATAATAAATTGAATAATTAGCTGACTCACATCGGAAACACGCCGATGTTACTAAGACCGTAGCGTTGCTCATTAGGTAAGATCCTTTGCTCACAGTTGTCATGAGCTCGACAACACGTATCGAGCTCCACTTCAATACCCAGATCGTCGAAGTTGTCTGCTGTATTGCCGGGACCACACCATTTGGTGCCAGGCACTGTTATGCCCATGCCGTGGACACAAGTGATGAATGCCGTCAAAGCAGCCACGTATTGATGAGCGCGCATGTTCTCTTCGAGGGCGAAAGTTATACTAATCTATGGAGAAATCCATGCTGACAAGAGTTTGGAATTTCGGATGCGCAATTGTTTTTTAAGAATTCTAATCGGTTTAGCGACGACGCTGTTTGAATGCTGATAAGACTCGATTACTAAATTTGATGAGTAGAATTGGTACTTTAATATTTTCTTTACATTGTATTTGCTTCTATTAAAGATTGTAATAGAATTGGCTGCAGCTTCAACTCGTTTCAATGAACTAGTAGTCTGGCAAATCGTAAAATTGCCAGCGTACCGATTGTGAATTGTCCAATTGATTTGGGCACTGCTGTCCGTCGCAGGATGCTGTGGGTTTCTCTGGCCCAATGCAAATATTAGAAAACCGAAAGTATAGAAAACCTAAAGCAGATGACTGTGGATTGTTGACCTCATGAAGACACTTGAAAAAGGCAGCCTCACAGCTACAAGATAAGCTGAGAAAAGATAAAAACTAATAATATGAATAGGTAATTGAATTATTCGCACACTTACATAGTACATGGCTCATTGGTCCTAAGTCCATAGCCTTGCTCCTTTGTCAAAATCTTTTGCTCGCAGTTGTGATGAGTTCGGCAGCACTTATCAATTTTTACGTGAGGTCCCAGATCAGTAAAGCTCCTTGCATTTTCTCGTTACCACACCAATTTGTGCCAGGCAATGTTGTGGTTAATATGGACATAGGTGATGAATGCCACGAAAGCAGCCACATATTGGAGAATACGCATATTCTTTACGAAAGTAAACTAAGCTTGGAAATACTGCATGCCGGCAAGTCGTTAAATGCGCAATTGTTTAAGACGCTATTTGTTTGCCGATAAGACTTTATTGCCGAATTATATGAAGTCTTTTCGTAGATAAGAATATATAAACATTTAATTAAGGCCACTATATAAAATTGATAACTAAATTCACTATTAGTAAGATAGCTTTTTACAAAAGAATATAAAATTTTTATTGATATTACAATTTGCCTGCATAGAGTCTTTACTAAGTGTTTTATACACATTTGAAGAGGCAAGCATATTGCTTAGACGATAATCACAACAATAAACATATAATATAGGGTCAATTAATACTCATATAATAATATTATGCACATTAGTCATTAAGTTCGCCGACTATATTGAAAATTTAAATGTATTTTGTTTTGCACATCCTAAACCTCACTCTTCTGTCGATTCTGCATCACTTGTCGCAGCTGTGGGAAAGTGCTCTTCGTCTGCGGCGGATGCAGGCGGGCGCACAGTACTGTGAAGGGCTCGTACAGTGAAGGACGTTCCATAACATTGACGGTGTAATGCTTGATGCGTTCACGTTGACACCAATTGTTTGCACGATCCATTACTGATTCCACTGGAATTGGCGTTGTGGGAGGCGTATCCTTTTTACTGCGTGCTCGCACATTGGCCAACACAATGACGGGTACCTCCTTTTTCTCCTTATGCTTGTCTATGTCAGTTTTAATGTCTGCCAGCATATCTAAGCTACGTGGATCAGTTGGATCGTACACGAGCACAAATGCATCGGGAAATTGCAAATAGTGACGCGGCAATTGAGCAGCCTGTTCTCCCTGTAGTCCGGCTGTGTCATAAATGCGCAGGGTTTCTCGAGCTCCGCCGCGTCCTGTGTCCACGCTTGCCACATATATATCCTCGATTGTTGGATGCAATTCCTTGACAATATTTACTTTTGTTACCGAAAAATGTAATGACAAATATTTGCAACCCACTTACGGTTTCAGTGTTCACGTTTCCGTAAACTAGCTGCTCGATCAATGCCGTTTTGCCCACATTTTTCATGCCACACACGAGTACTTTGCCCACTTTACCGATCTTTGCATTTAACATTTTTATAGATATCTTATATTGAAAAATAAACAAATAAACAAATTGGCTGCACCGTTTCAACTTTCGCCAGTACTGTTTTTAGAGTGACCGCAAGTTCTAATTAAAAATACCAAGAATTAATTTTCATGCAGTATTTGTATACTGAGACTGTTGACAATAATTATAAATTGAAATATATCGAAAAATTACAAACAAATCGATAAAATCGAAGACCGTTAGGCCTTAAATTAAAAATGACTTGTCCGGCATTTATTATATACTTTGTATATATGATAAAAATGAAATAAATTATACCAATTTTATTTTATTTGAATTTGGGTGGTATCACCGTTGTTTATCTCATTGCAAATACTTTTATAAACAATGTCTTCTTAGTAATTAGTCTTATATTGCAAATTTGATCTTATAAAGCAAAATGTCTCTTAGCCACTACGACCACCGTAGTTGGAATCTTAATTTACGCAAGTGGATACGTGTCTTAAATACATTATCCCAAAATGGACTACTAATCCCATATCCGAGATCTTGATGCGCAAAATGATGCTGATAATGATATCGCTTCATATCATACAAATGGTGGCTTGCCTTTGGATTGCCATAATGCAAATAGTAATGAATCATGTCATAGCATAAATAGCCTAGTAAGGCACCCGATAGAATTATTCGGGGATTATGATTTTGCAGAATTAAACTAATTGGAGAATACAGAATAGAGGCAAGTACAACCCCAGGCAGTGGTGGAAAAACAAGCCTCATAGGGTCAAAAGGTACTTTGTGGTGCAGACCATGTATCATAAAGTGAAAAGTGCATAGCCAAGGTCCACTGTCTTCAGTCAGCTTTATATGAAATACCCAGCGGTGCAATACGTATTCTAGGAAAGTCCAAAGGAGCACACCAAACAAAATGTAACCTGATAAAATTGCGACCTAAAAAAGACCAGAATTAAAAAGTTAGTTTTCTTTTTAATTGTGATGACAATTAGATCACTTACGTCACTTGTACTTTTAGCTTTTGCCTGAAATTCCAGTCCAGCTAAAACGGTGATAACTGGTATCCAAAAAGTTGGAACGACCCACCATGGGGTCTTTGTGCACATTTCCAAGTACCAAGGTCCGAACAAACGAAGCGGCCTGTCCACCGGCTTGTGCACCCACTCATCATAATATTTTGTTATGTTCTTAATTTGAGGCAGCATTGCTTTCGACCAGTCCACAAGATGCTAAAAAAAAATTCAAATAAAACCAACGTTACTTTGTGATTGCAATGTTTGTTAAAATATCGTTATCCTATGTGGCAACGCATTTCTCTATGGCAATGTCTATCGGCTTATCGATAAATTAAAAACAATCAGAAGTTGGCGTCCAGAGCAGCTGGTAGTTTTTACTTCAAAGCTGTCATTTGAACAAGTGAATTGTGTTCGTTTCGTTATTTGAACGCTAACAAACACGAAAGCATTTAAATTTTTAATATATTTTAACACAATAATATATTCAATATAGACAAGATACAGCAAAATCATGTCGAACACATCGATACGTCCAATACCAACATTGAGAGGCATGTTTACGGTGCCGCGTAAGTATTATTTTCATGCTCGCAACCATGACAACAAATAGGAAAATGTTGACGCGGTGGTTTTCACAGGTCCAACACCGGGACGTAATTTTCTAAAGGAAAACAAAAAGACTTTGCGCTCGCTGGAAAAAGCGACAGCTGAGAAACTCGCAGCCAAGGAACCAGTGCGTCCGAAATGGATGCCTCCACTGCGTCGCACTGCATCCGAGTCGCATGAGCCATGCCAGAAGCACTGCCAGGCCGAGAACTTCTCGGTGACCAGACAAAATGACGACGAATCGTCCCATATGCTACGGAACCGCAACAATTCGCGTTCACAGCACAGCCTGCACATTCCAATGGCAGAAGAACCTTCCGGAGATTATGCCTGTTCTGTGAATCGCGAGACACAAAAGGTTCACATTGCACCAGAGGTCACAGTTAAACAATCGGAGCGTTGTCTTTCGTGTGGCACTGGACGCAGCTCCACAAGCATTGGCATACAGACCGAGGATATCATGGATGAACTCTATTTGACCAATGCATTAAAGAAGTGAGTAAAGAAATTAAAGAAATTATACTGCTATAAACATTGAACAAATTTCACCATGTAGATGCAACTTTGACGGAAAAACAATGTTTAGCGAAGGGGGGATTAATACAGCTGACGATGACTATGATGGCAATTACAAGGGTATGGGCTATGGCCAGTACGATGAGGATGATCAGCCATTGTCTGGCCGTTCCAATGCTAAATATAACAAATTGAATATTGATGACAACGAGGCTATCATGCCCATGCCAGAGCTACATAACTTGGCTCTTGACAACAATGACAACGAGCAGCTGCCATTGAGTGGACGCAGTCGTGCCACAATTGGCAGCATGGCTTCGACCGCCACCACAAAATCAAAGCGTCGCGAACACAAATTGGGCTGTGAGTCATTAGTTAATGGATGTATTTAAATTGTAGTTGAACGCTTTCAACTCTTTCGCAGCACGTGATGATCTGCGACTTCCTCGTTATTTGGAAAAAGAAAAGCGTGATAAGGCTGAGGCTAGAGAGCGCCATGAGGCACGCGATCCAGATTGTCCCCGTGGTCATGTGTTGCTCAGTGAATCTGATCGCTTGGCGGCTCTTGCTAAAGCCAAGCAACGTAAGTTATCATTCATCTCTCATGCAGTTTGAAATGTCACTAATAGCATTTTATTCCTAGGCTTTGATTTGCTGATTAATGAACTGAACCACATGCCAATGACAGCTCAAACATTGCGAGTGCGTTCGCGTAAGGCTGAGATTGATAAGGAGCTCACTCTTGTTGAAGATGATATACGTATCTATTCCAAGGAGAAGGTTTACGTGAAGGCAAACAAATCGCGAAATCTTTAATATGTTAGTCTATGGCAAGTTAGCAGTGTAAAAACAAAAACTACAAGAAACACTGGGAATCTCAATGTAATTTAAATGAATTTGAAGAATTGGAACAGCAACTAGTCTTTCCTTCTGTTAAGTATTTATATATTTTCATTATATGAGCAAAGAACAATCTATAAAAAGGTGCGCTCTAACAAAGACAATTCAATACACCACAAAAAAAAAAGTTTTAGAGCATATTAAAAATGTCACATTTGATCAACAAAAAAGATGCAAACATTAAACTCATATTTCATTACTTACTTCCATACTCTCATCCAACTGATTATTATTAGTATCCTCGGACTCTTTTGGATGTTGCAGCAATTCAATGCCATTCTCTGAAGATGTGTTTTTTTGAATGTGACTCCTTTGATTTTTTTGGTGCCTTCATATTCCGACGAGTCCACCTTGTATTCCCTCATTAAGTACATGGCTGCATCGGAATGTGGCGGAGCCTTCATGAATCGTGACGTCATATCCGAATCGTTGAGTCCTTTGAGGGTGTTGATACCGCCCGGATGCTTGTGCATAAACTCGGATATATCATAGTACTGCTGTCGATATTTCACAATGAATTTGTTATTACTTTGCTCCATCTCTTTGGGAGCATCCATTTTGCACGACTTTGAATTGTTGACTGAAATTGGTAAAAGTTTTTAAAGCAATTATAAAATGTTTCTATTGTAATAGATTCTTAACTTTTTAATTAAATGCATGAACAAGTTTTCACTTGCCAATTATTGTTGACTGATAGTCGACAAAAATTATTTAACTGGCAATTCTTCTTTTTGTACAACTGAAATTCTAATTGTAACGATTTTATTTTGCCTAATCACCATTGTTCGTAAAACATGTTTCAGAATTTATAACACTGATAAACAATCGAAAGATATGCGCAGAATACGCATAAAAATTGTAGGCGAAATCGCGAAATTCTCGTATTATTCGATAATTTCATTTATTGAAGAACTAATTGCGTTAGTTTTTGGTTTTAATTCTCTATCACATAATGGCTTAATCGTATATGCAATATGAGTTCTTTATTATCCAATATCAACTTCTAGGAATAATTCTCGAGCTGGCACTTAAATTATTAGTTTATAGAGATCAATTTCTAAACTCTATAAACAAATATAAGGTTTAAAGGATTTAAATATATATCATTTACAGGATTTGATTGAAAACGAGCGACTCTAAAATAGAAAATGAATACTGTCTAGGAAGACAGTCGCACAATCAGAAAGATTTATAACTATTCAAACAGATTTTTATGTTATAAAACATTTTAACATATAAGTTAAATGCTTTTAATTGTGCGATAATAGAACCAATTTGATACCAAATAGTACTTATGGCTAATAGAGCTTGAGAAAATTTGCAAGCTGTTGGACTTTGTACGATTATAAAGCATGAATTGGGTCTGTCTGTCTTGCCAAAGGGTGAATGCATTTTTATTTAAAATGCATTCCTCTGAACACAAAGCAGATGTTACATTTTCCCGTCTAGATAGAACAAATGCATTTGTGATTATTACACAAATGCCAGCAAGTGTTCTCGCAATTGACCTTAACATACATAAATATTCGATCGAAGAATGCAAAGAAATCGAAATATGTTGTATTCATACTTTTGAATGCATTCATTGCCATACTATGGACTATGACTTTGCCTTTGACTACGCGCCATTTGGAACGTAACATTAAATAGTATGTATCGTAGTTTTATACTATAGTATGTACTCTTCGTACTTGTGTGTGTGTAGTCGTAATCATATATGGTAAGTAAACAGACTTGCAAGTTATCACTCATCGCGATAACGCATTGATGAAGCCGTGTTAATGCCGCGTCCCGGGCGGCAACTTGCTCATGTCGTTTGTCAAAGTCCGTTGGTAAGCCCACTCTAGCAAAAGCAGGAAAAAAACAAGTAAGAAAGCTACAGTCGAGTGTACTCGACTGTGAGATACCCGCTACCCATTTTAAATAAAAACAATATATTTTGCGGTATTTTTCACAAAATATACCAAATATACTGCAAAAATACTAAAAATATACCGAATGGTATATTTGGTATATCGACATAGTACCGCATTCAAAATATTCCATAGACGGCACAATATACCAGATTGTTAGCCAAAGCAACTAAGACCCCTAGTAAGTAGGCGTTTTTGCCCATACAAAAGTATTTCTTTAATAACTTCCAACATTTTTATCTAATCGCAACCAAATTCTCAGGAATCATAACTACTATAGTTTTTATTGTATATACCAAATTTCGCAACTCTGGCTTTAAAATTACGGTTGTTATTCGTTTTTTTTGATTTGCGGGGGCGGAAGTGGGCGTGGCAAAAATTTGAAACAAACTTGATCTGCGTGCAAACATAACAAATGCTGTCGAAAAAAAATTATAGCTCTATCTCTTATAGTCTCTGAGATCTAGGTGTTCATACGGACAGACGGACAGACGGACAGACGGACAGACGGACAGACACACAGACGGACAGACGGACATGGCTATATCGTCTCGGCTGTTGACGCTGATCAAGAATATATATACTTTATAGGGTCGGAGATGCCTCCTTCTACCTGTTACATACATTTCCTGCCGGCACAAAGTTATAATACCCTTCTACCCTATGGGTAGCGGGTATAACAAGTAAGAAAGCTACAGTCGAGTGAACTCGACTGTGAGATACCCGCTACCCATTTTGAATAAAAGCAATATATTTTGCGGTATTATTCTCAAAATATACCAAATATACTGCAAAAATACTAAAAATATACAAAATAGTATATGTGGTATATCGATATAGTACCGCATTCAAAATATACCATAGACGGCACAATATACCAAATTGTCAGCCAAAGCAACTCAGACCCCTAGTAAGTAGGCGTTTTTGCCCATACAAAAGTATTTCTTTAATAACTTCGACAATTTCTATTTGATCGCAACCAAATTTTCAGGGATCATAAATACTATAGTTATTACTGTATATACCAAAATTCGTAACTCTAGCTTTCAAATTACGCTTGTTATTCGATTTTTTTGATTTGCAGGGGCGGAAGTGGGCGTGGCAAAAATTTGAAACAAACTTGATCTGCGTGCAAACATAACAAATGCTGTCGAAAAAAAATTATAGCTCTATCTCTTATAGTCTCTGAGATCTAGGTGTTCATACGGACAGACGGACAGACGGACAGACACACAGACGGACAGACGGACATGGCTAGATCGTCTCGGCTATTGATGCTGATCAAGAATATATATACTTTATAGGGTCGGAGATGCCTCCTTCTACCTGTTACATACATTTCCTGCCGGCACAAAGTTATAATACCCTTCTACCCTATGGGTAGCGGGTATAACTACACCTGAAACATAGACAAGGTGTACCAAATAGATAGATAGCTAACAGATATACTCATACTCCTATAGATATGGAAATATATATGGAAAGAGCTGCTCTCTGACTCATGCCATAGGCTTTTTCAGCTTTGTCTGCGTCATATTGATTAATGGCCCTCAGGAACTCTATCTCTATATAATATAACACCTTATCATAGGTAGGGACTGAGGGTAAAAGAGAGCCGGTATTATTCAATTTTTATCTGTTTCAGACTACATATGGTACAGATAGTCCCCGATGTGGCTACGCGATGACTTTGACTAACAGTGGTTTCCTGACAACGTTTTCGCATGTTTACGCTTATCGATGGATGTTATCTATTGAGGTTAGTTGTAACAATAGTATATAGGCAATATTTCGACCGATTCCTCAAATGGTCAAGGCGTGTCACAAATGGTTCAAATGGCGTTTTCCCTTTATCTAATCGCATTAACATGTCAAAGTGTCGGAGTAGGCCGCGTACTCGCTTCATGATTAATCACACTCAACGAAAGCAGTCAATCCCAGCTAGAACTATTTGCATTGTGGTAACAAGAGATTTATTACATCGCTTCACTATACCCGGTAATCAAGCGTTTAATTGCTTGATAGGAATCAAACATAACGTAACAAATAATAGAAGCATCTCTATAATGGATGTTTCGTGTATATGTTTTCGTTTTAGTTCAGTTATTTGAACTCTTAAATCTCAGTAACTAAACTTGTTCATAGATTTACTTAAAGTTTTATTCACGCCCCCCACAAGTCGAATACTAATTTGCACTTTATAATAAATTTCGTTAGAACTTTAAAGTTATTAAGAAACATGAGTGTATTATTATTCACTTATTTAATTTATACTCCATATGAATCATATTCCCGGTATTTTGCAGTCGAACACTATTATTATTATACTCTTTTTTAATAAATATGATTTTCATTAAACACAATATTTGTTTAATTGACAGCTATGCCCGCCTTTCGTTTAATTATTCTGCTTGTGGAACTACGTTCTTTCACTTTCAATCGCACAATTTCGATGGAGGTGGGATAAAAAACAAAATTTTTTAAAGAAACTATTTTTCTGTAGCAACCTTATCGCTGTCCATAGGGAAAAGAGGGCAGAGTACTCCACATGAAGAGGGTGTCCAGGTCTTAAGTATCATAATCAGTGTTTGCACTTGCTTATAAACTATGTACATGTCTGCGGCAATAACCAAATTTCACGCTGTTGAAGAACAACTTTTTTTAGACATATTTGTATGTTATTTTTTATTTGCAGACCGGGGGTAAGTATTTTTCTCTGAGAATCTTCAATGAAAGACAGCTTAATTGGATTGCAGAAAATGTCCTTTTCAAACGAATGTTAATTTAAAAGTTCTTGCAATATTGAACCGGTGTACAAAAACTTCCATACTTTATTCAACAATTGAAGCTTTTATTAATTAATGAGCTACCCCTGCAGTACCTATTCAGGTCGTGGATTTATCAATGGCAAGTCCAAAGCCAAAGAGTACACAATATCAAGTTGCGACGATTAGCAAATGCGCAAACGGCATTAAGATATTATTTATTTATTTATCAAACGCACGAGGGCGGTTCAATGCGAATAAGAAAATAAAAACAAGCGCGAATTGTTTTCTTGTGTTGTTTTTTTTGGCTACGCAGACTGCAACCGGTAGCGAGAGAACGCGTCGTATACGCAATGTACCAATACGAACGAAGGCGAAACGAAACGAAAATGAAGACGAACCGATACGAACGACAAACCGTACGCAACGCAACTCAACTCGCAACTGAAATTGAAATCCAAACAAACCGCCAAACGGTTTAAAGGAGCTACACACACACATATGCATATATGTACATCGACTGCGACTGCGGCAGAGGCAGAGCCAGCGACGCTGACTGCGCTGTCGCACTATCATTGCTTAGTATAAAAGTTTCAACACAAGATAAACGCAACTGATAAGATTAAGCGACCTGCGTTGGCGGACCTCATAATGCTCATAGACTATTTCCAGTATTTCTAACAATCTCATGCTTAGAACTCTATTAACTTTCATGATACGGAGCATACGATCGACAGTGTTGGGAATTTCAGTTTTATAATTGTTATATGACCCGTTGGTAAACTACATTTGTTTAATAATAACCTGTATACTATATTTGGAACTCCTATCCTAGCTACGATCGTTGGTAATATCGAGGTCTTGACAATCAGTTTTGCGGTTGAGTCACAATTCTTAGCAAGCAACGCGATAAGAATTGATGATTTTTAGTGCAACCAAAATACAAGTGTTTAATTTAATCGTTTGATCACTGATAACTGACAAGCATGTTCATACCCTGTATCCAATTGGGGGTATATATAACTGTACATTTTTGAGTTCTTGTTAAATTTATGATTTATAAGCTTTTGCTCAATTATTTTAAGCAGCCAAAAGCATCCACGATTGTTTTGGACTGTGTGAAAAATCCAGTTTTTTGCTTTTATTTAAAACAGTCTGTTTATTATTAGTTTTTTTTTTCTGTTTTTAGAGATTTTATTGCATTGAAAAAGAAACATATGTGTCATTTTGTTCGCAAGCATGACGAAACTGAGTACACGTAAGTAAATCTTAGTTAAAGAAACAAGTGAACCGAAGTTGTTAAGTTTAAAGTGCACTAAACTTCAAGGTGACTAAATTGGTATTCTGGCTAATTATCAAAACCGTTTTTCCAATTATGAAAGGTTTGCCTCAAATACCTAAATTCGAAAAGTATCTATATAATTCGCATGGGATTTGGTTAGTAGTCAGTAGCAAACAATAAACGTATAAATGTTTAAGCAACAACTGAAGCAGTTAAGTTAAAAATGTACTTAATTTCAAGATTACTAAGTTCGAATTACCCAATTGGTATTATGCCGAACTTTTTTTTGCAATTTGGAAAGGTTTGCTTAGTTATATCTGTAAAATCAAATGTGTATTACTTTATATTAACTTTTATACATTAACAAATAAATTGATTCCTTTACATATAAATACTTACAAGGTATCGCATAGTCGAGTATTCAGACACAATTAGTTTTATGTGATTTTTTTTTAAATCTTATAAGCAATATTTAATCAAACGTCATGCGCCTTGATTAGTTGTAAAATAGTACAAATTCTTCGAATGAGTCATCTTTGAATTACTACTAATTTAATTACTAAATACTCCTACCTCCTGAGATAAATGCTACCCATTGTGAATAATCGCAAAACAATGCGGTATTAAATTTTAAAATATACCAAATTAATATGCCACAAAATACTAAAAATATACTGTATATATTCGGTATATTAATGTAGTACTACATTCCTTTTGCCTGTTGCAGACATTTTCTGGAGGAACAAAGTTATAATGACCTTATACCCTATGCTTAACGGGTATAAATATAATATTATATATAATATAATTTTTTTAAATATAAATAAAAATAAATTATATAGACAACTCTGTTATTATTATAATTTAACCGTTTAAAATTCAAAATTAAAAACTGCTGGAAAACTAGTTTCAGTCAGAAGTATAGAAGACACATTTATCAGCAGCATTCATCGATTGAATACTTAAACCTATAAGTTATTAATAACAATACAATTCAAATACTTGCAAATCTTGTGTGTGCTATGCCAAAAATTCGAAAATATTTGGATGCTATAGTACACATCGTAGCAGAACTTGTTTACGTATCTTCTAATATAATATTTAGCTGAATTAAACTGCAGTCGATTTCTGAGAAAGCGGAAGACACAGAGACTATTTAAAGAAACTTGATCTGCGAATACATACGACGCGCTTCAGATTTGATGACTCTGAGATCATCAAAAACTAGATTGAATTTAGTCTCTTTAACCGTGTTGAAGAAAGAGAGAAATTTGCAATACTGACATAAAGAGAAGTGCAAAGTTAATTTAAATTTGTATACAAATTTAGTAATCATCGTAAATGCAAGTATGAGAACACCTTTTGCAGGGTATTCTGATGTCATAATTTGCATGTCATTAAAAGCGTATTAACCATGACTTACTCCGCCTGAAACTGTGTCGATTGGCTCACTTCTAAGGCATCTGTGATCTAGAGTTCTCGAGTTACTTGCAGCTCTGTGCCACAAAGGTTGCAAGCCGCAAATGGTTTCGATAGAGTAGAGTAAGTGCAAATCTAGAATGTTTAGCATAAGTTAATTTCAATTAAATATTTATTGGGAATAAGCTTAATACAATCCACGTGTTGAGATTAAAAAAAATTTGACCAAAGCGCTTCAAGGTCGCATTAACAAATCTTATGCGGAGGGCATTACGAATTACCTCGATGTAGGGGTCAATCGAGTGGGCTGGTCAAACACACGTGTGTGTCAGATATATACTTATATATATATATATATATATACTATATACTATCTGTGCTTAGTCTTTGACATTTTTGCACGCGAGCAAAAAAGTTCCTGTTCCTTGTTGAGCTCGAAATTATGGCAAATCCTTCAAAACGAAATGCGAAATGCGAAATGTGCTTTGGGGGACACACCTTTAGACTGTTTTACGAAATTTATGCTCGCACACACACACACACACACACTCTCACACTCACCGATACACTCTCAGGAACTGTCAGACTGACTATTTGACATTGACACGCCAAGCCTTTTTTTTTTCTGTTACACGACTGAGTTACACCTTTTGGTCGAGCCTTTGACTCGCATTGTCCAAATAGATAGTCCCACTTATAGATACGAATGTATCTATCTATCTATAAGTATGTTATGATGTGCGTATGCAGACAGACAAACAAATAGAGCCCCGTGGTAATTAAATGGTATGATATGCTTTGAAGCATTCAATTAAGTGCTATTGAATTCTCCTGCAAATAGTTCAAAATGCTTAACTCTTGATATTGCCGCTTAATTAATTGTTTCCCAGTGCACTGAAAGAAATATATATATATTTCTATGATCTACATATTCGCAAAATAGTTATGAATACATTAGCCAATTAAAAATGATCTATAAAATTATGTTGAAAAGTTCATTACCCGATCTGCAATTCGATAGCCCAACAAGACGGATCTTTATGTTAATTTTGATATTTCTTCATTGAAATTGAATACAACGAAAACATCCCAAACACCCACGCTTCAATGTGGAAATTTGTCAAATCAGCGAATCTGCAACATTTGCATAAACACAGAATGTTGCAAGATGCAAAATGCAGCTTATATTTGAGAAGTCACAAAGTCAGCGATTCTTTTAATCGTCACTCAGTTACAGATCTTAATTCTTGTATAAACAATTAAGCTTAAATTGTGCACATATCTTATCGAATAAACTTCTATGGAAGTGTAAGAAAAAACAGCGGACAAAACATCGTGAGCTGCAGTTTTGAAAGTGTTTTGTGTTATATGTAGGTAGACCACTAATTATAGTTGAATATGTTGAACTTATCAATCACAAAAGAACGGCTATCAAGAGCTGACTTCGGTCAGCGTATGAGTAACAATCCATTAGCTGATGAGGCCACAACAAACTACGAATGGGGTTCGACTATAATCCGAACACTTATTGAATTGTTATTAATTGTCTGTTTAATTTGCATTCTCTTGAGAGAAGCCACAAATTTAATAATTTAAGAATATGATAAGAAATGTGGATAAATGTTAAGTACACAAAAAAAATGTTGACAAAAAATTATTGAAAAAAATATGATCAATTACAATAAACAAAACTTAACAAAACAAAAACAAATTTTCAGATTAAAATAATTGTTTCTAGTTCCGTTGAAACACTTGTAAGCTTCGCCGTACATATTTATTGCTTTTATTGAAAATTTATCCCAAACCATTCATCCGTATTTTGAAAAAAATAAATAATGTTTTCGCATATGTTCTTGTTCACTTTGATATCAGAGAAATGCTGATATTATTCCTGATTATTATTTGAGTTTCGTTGAAACACTTGAAAACTTCTCACTAAAGATTTTTACTTTTATTGATTTCTAATTTATGTATGCTTTTATTGGTTTTGAAAATTTACGCAAGGCCAACCTTATGCTAAATGCTAAAAAAGAATAATAAGATCCGTCTTTTGTAAAAATAATCTTTTCGCATATGGGTAATTCTCTGAGGGATGTCGCGTGCGACCAGCTTTTAAGTGACAAAAAAAAAACAACTTCTGAAACAATTTTAAAAATAAGAAAAGGGTATTTTTATAGCTGGGTTTCGAATGATTTTTCTTTTTTATTTTCTGTTCTGATAATTGCAAAAATTAACAAATTCGAACGCAAAACCAAAAAATGAACGATTTTATATATATTTTATCGTAAAACAGAACAAGTTCCTAAAATTAATCTTAGCTCTAAAAATAGCGCTAATCCAAAACTTTAAGAATAACCTTCACTTATTTTACAAATTGTTTTAGTTTATGTTTTTTTTTGTAAGTGAAAAGCTGTTCGCACGCGACATTTACCAGAGAATTACCCATATGTTCTTTTTCTCTTTGATATTAGTCTTTCGTAGTCTGCAGAATAATAGTTATATTTAATATTTTAATATTTTACATATAAGCTAGGAAACCCAATTCTCAAATATATATTTTGTATGTTTTGTTGACTTGTATGTGTTTGCTATTTTGCTATCACTAAAATTGGCCAAAAAATCCAAAGGCCGCTAAATATGCGTATGTATATTTTCGTAGCATATTTTTAGGCTTGTCTTAATATAAATAAATAATATAAATATCTAGAATTTCAATTGATGACAGCTGCTTTTAAATTTATATATCAATTCGATTTTTGCAGAAACTAAAAATGTATTAAACGCATTTAGCAGCTGCGTATATTATTTTCAGCAATAATCGTGCAGACTTTATTTTGCGAACAGTCTTCATATGATATAGCGCCATCTACCACTCGTAATGTAAAATGCGTTCATCAAGTACCTTCATAACGGAACAGAGAGTATTTCGAAGTCGTGCAGCCAAGTAATTAAAACCAAAATATTTTTATTCTGCAACTTAAGTGTGTGCAAATTTGCTGCCAAAATTTTAAGTATTTGTGTACATATTTTGTTCTGGTACCATATGGAATACAGTATTGGAATAAAAAAATGCACATTTGCTAACCAATCGATTGGCGAGGCAGCCGAAAAATATATAAATATGCGAGCAGATTGATGCGGAACGCGAAATAACCTAAGTCAATGCCGAAACGTGTATAACAAGCCAATTTCCCCACAACATGTGGCTCTCCAACTGTAGGGGTTTAAAGTTTATTCATTGTGTACTTGGTGACTCCAATGGCTCTCAAAATGTGACTCCCAAACTGTAGCGCAGAGCAAATTTTAGGTGGTTTGAAGTTTATTTGATAAGTGTAACTTAAGATTAGTTTGTAATCTAACAAATACATATATGTATATTCATATATGATATATATGTAAACGTTATATATATAGGATATATATACTACAATTTTCTCATGTAGCATACTGTTCTTTTGCTTGACGTCCTCAATGTCCATTCCCATTAGCGGCCAGCTTTGCGGTGCCATTAGAGTGACCATTGGCCTGTAGCTTCGAGCTGGATTCCACGGCGCAGTTCTGACCGAGCAGCTTGGCCTTCTTTTGTGGCGGCTCATTCGTAATGGTGGAGAAATCAAACTGTAAGAATATGAATAATATTTAGTCTTAGCTATCTGATGAAGTGAGGGATCTATGAGAAGGCTTACCCGCTGCTCCAAGGTCAGATGGGAGATGGGCGGCAGACCGATGCAACCGCGCAAGATGTTCTCAATGGCGGCGCGCTGACGGAACAGCGAGTTGACCACCTGGGAGCCACGTGGCACCAGCGGCGCCTTGCACAGATAGCTGAGCAACGAGAGCACCGGCTTGAAGGGCACCCATGGAGCTGCCTCACGCTCGGCACTGCGCAGCTGGATGCGCGAGCTCAGCTCGGCCAGTACGACCAGATCGAGGATGAGCGGTGTGGCCAGGAGGGAATCCTCGCAAGTGTTATGGATGACCAAGGTGTTGTGGCCACCCATCATGATCTCGGAGGTGTATTCATCCATGGCACGCTTGCTGTCGCGCACATAGGGCACATACTTGATGACGACCACGTGGTCGGGATGCTCGTTGGGTGCATACAGCAGATTGTTGGATGCGACCATGTCATCGACGACATTGCTCTTCGAGATCTCCTTGGAGCGGAATTGCTGCGGTGCCGAGAGATTCTTGCCATCGTTGTTGCCCAAATGATTGTAGCTAACAATGGACACAGGCTTAATGCCGGCGCCTACGAGGAAATCAACCAGCACCGACTTGATCTTGGTCTGACCCGACTTGAAATCATCGCCAGCAATGAAAACCTGCTTCTCCTCCGCCAACTCAATCAGGCCAGGCACAAAAGTGTTTTGCGGCGAGCCATTAATATAAGTACACTGCAAATAAAAAAGGATTAAGAACTGTGTGAAGAAATTGATTATTCGGACTACTTACGCCTTCAGCAATGCTGGCCATGGCAAAGATGGTTGATGGCGACACCTCCGGCTTGTTGGCCTGCAGCGAGGCCAGCAACTCCTTGCTGGTGGCATTCAGACCCGCCTTCACATCGCAGAAGCGTTCCGTATTCGCAGTCCACAGCACAATGACAGTATCGACGCCGCTGCGCTGCTTAAAGTCACGGATATCACGACGCACTTGCTCGTACTGCTCCAGCTTGGTGCCCTTGATCAGATTATCGGCACGCTCCGACTGATTGGCGGCAATAAAGTCCGGATCGTAGATGGAAGGACGTGGCTTCAACGCCGACAACTGCTCATAGAGCTGCTCCTGCAATCCCACATCCAGCACCTCGGCACGTCGCATGGCATCGCCCAAATGATACCCACTGATGTCCCAGCCATCGACAGCAATGTCATTCGGTTCCACCATGGGCAGCAGCTCCTTCATTGGCACATACACATCGCTGCCTGTTTCATCGGATCCAATGAACACAGTCGACGCCTGAGTAATGGAACCAAACCAATTTGCCTGCTGCACTCCTCCCTTGGTGCGCCACTGCAGCTGGCGACGATTGGCCTCGAGGGCAGCGGTCAGCGTGGAGCCATTGTTGCCACCCCAGCCGACGAGCATGACGCCCACCTTGGGCACATGGCGACCAGTGCGTATCTTCAGCGACGTCGTCTGCGGGTGCACCTGCAAGTAATAAGAGATAAGTTATAGTTGAGATAAGCAAGAGATGGAGATTAACAAATGTACAGTCGAGTGGGCTCGACTCCTATATGAAATTATCAGCTAATAATTAGATTCCGTTTCACAATATATGGGGTAATCTCTAATCTATAGTTTTTAAATTATTCTTTTGTTGCTTTCGAACCCTTAACATAACATATATGGGGAATAAAAACCAATAATCATTTTAAAGTTTAATTGAAATTGTCAGAAACTTTATATAATCCGATTATATTATATTCATCACGATTATAGCTGAAAATTATTATTTGTTTCTAAATTTTAATGTTAAAATCAACCAAATTCCATCCGAAAACCAAATTTGGAAGAGTTTAAGTGCCAGATGAAGATGATTTTGAAATCTCCATCACTTTTCACAAAGAGTTTTCCAATTTCTATTATATATACATATTGTTTGTTATATTTAAATGATTATTTTTTTCTTTTTCAAACCCTTTTTAACTCCCGCTCTCAAGTTAGGTCCTGAAATACAATTATTACATACTATTTAAGGATTACAAAACAATTCAATAACTTTGAGTTTATTGTTCCGTAATAATGAAATTAGGAGAATCGGGCTTAATACGATTGTTATTATATAGCCCAAAACTCCAGTCTCTAGCTCTATTTTTATATTATTATTTTCATTATTTGTACTTGATTGATTTATTAATTTGTTTTGAACAGCTTGGTTAAATTATAATACTTTCAACAGTATTGGTCAATTAATTTGGTGTCTCTAGAATCTACAGTCTAGATCTTAATGTCCTTGAGCTCTTTTGACACTGATTTATTGTAGCCATTAAAACGCTTTTAAAGATGGGGTGATGTATCAATTATGAATTCCTGGCCTATGCCAAGAATTAATGAGCTAACCAATATGCTTATCAGGTCAAGATAATTTAGACGTGATGTCTACCCAAGAACCAAAAAAAAAAAAAAAAAAAAATCACCCGAATCGTTTATTCCCTTCTCGTGATAAGAGCGAAGCGAATACAAAATCAAGATTCTGTCGGCTGATATCGGGGATTTGTCAGCGCAGGTGTTTGACTCTGTGGGGTCTGGGAAGCCTGTTCATTAGCTGCCGAATGCTTATAAATATGTATGTTAAGATGATAATATTAATATCAATAATAATTTAAAAACGTGTTGCGAGTCCAAAGTTCACACTTGTTGTTGCCGTTTGCCAGCTAGCCGGCCGGCTAATTAGCATATTCGCATGCGAACAAATTTAAATTAGGAATATCGTACGATCGCTATAGTTGATCACAATACTATAAACTTTCTTTGGATCGCGAGCTGTGTGAAAACTTATGCAATCCCAAAAGAAACATCAGCTGAAACTTGTTTGCTTAGAAACAACAAACAGACACATATGGCCATAATGATCCAGCTTGTGGTTCTGATTACCAATTACTGTTAACAGCTGGCGAATGAGTTAGCAACGTATGTAGATTGTGAATACTCTCTAGCAACCAATGAAATTAGTATTATATTTATTCTGGCCATTCCATAATTATATTATTGGAAATATTATTTCTTCTTTTTAAAGATCAAATAATATTTACTTTCTCAATACTATTTTCTTATTATTTATATACAATCATTGAAATATCTGCAGATAAAATAATAAATTCTGGATTTAAAAAAATAATATTATTAAATTAATAATTAACTCTTCAAACTGAGGCTATTAACTGTTAACAAAAGTAGTATTGTTTTTAATTTGACAAGATGAAAGTAGTTTTATTGATATTCTAAACCTGGCTTGGCTTAAAATAGCTCTCTAAGTCTAATTTGCATTTCTAGTTTTTATATGTAGATAATGACTTTGACTTATCAACAATTCAAAAAATTAACATTTTATAAAGTGAGGAAGGATTATCACTCCCCTACTAAGTTGTTTACTTTTTGCTTATTAATGTATCTGAGCAATTGCTCTCAAACTGTAGCCAGAGCTTGTATGTTTTGCAAATCACTAATCTAAGAGCATCAAGTGCGTTTTCTCTTTGCAGAAAATTACCCTTATGAATTGCTGGCAGTTCGCTCTTTGGCCTATCAGCTGGCATGTCGGCGGCCATAACATTGACCTTGAACATGGGAAGTGCATCAAGTGGGTCTAGCAGTGGAAGCGACAGAGCGGTAAACAGAGACACACAGTTTGTATTTACAAACAGAATGCATGTCGTTTATAAACAGAACTTGGCTGATTAGCTAACATATCGAATGTGTGGGCAAACAAAATGCGAGACAATTCCACTGCAATTCATAACAAAATTAAAAATGCGAATGACGCCTGCGCATTATCGAAAGGGAAACACGCCACCAAAAAATGGAATGGGGAGCGTATTTACCTTCTGTGTGTGTGTGCATGGCGGACATGCATGTGTATTGGTGTTCATAATTGGACATGGGCAAATATCACGCTTACGCGGCTAATGCTTTATCAGCTGTTTTTGGGAAAATGTATATGAGAATCAATAAAATTGAGGACGTCACCCGCACCATTTTTCCTTTTTCATTGGATTACAATCAATTTTTGGCGCTGTCAGCCCATATCTATATGTTGTCTATATGATGATGACTACATCAATATTGACTGTGCATCGGCACATCTGCTAATCAATGGAAAGTTTTAGGGCACATACGTGTCCCTTAATAGAACACTGGACTGTACTGGACTGTACTTTCCCACAACACTTCCAGTTTGATCCTCCAACGAAAGCTCATCGCCACATGCATATATCGATTATGTGATAGTAATAAATGCTGGTCAAAAACTTACCTGAATTTGGCCGCCGGCACTGCGTTTAACATGCGAAGTTTGATAATCGTAGTCCGTCTCAATGTACTCATCGTCCACGTGTACTTTGGGTGAGATGACTTCCAGCGTTGAGTTCTTTGTAGGCTTCATTTTCAGCACAAAAATACGATACGATTTAGCCTTGTTGGAATGTAATGTTTTTTGCGTTTCGAAACAATTCAATCAATTACTGCCCAACACTTTATGTTTTTAATTTATCGCTGCTTTTTGTTTTGGACAGAAATTTTCTGCCTCCCTCACTAATTGTTGTTGTTTTTTTTATTTGTGGTTTTGCCGTTGCTGATTTTAACGCAAATTTTCGGTCTAAGAAGTTCTGGGATCCGTGCAAAGCAAAAGTTCACCATCTAATGAGAACAAGAGCGCATTGTGACGCGCTTTTATTTGCCGCGATGCCGTTTCTCTACGGCACTCTTTGTTCTGTCAAGAGAAACACGCCAATTTGCCGGCTTTGTCGTACAGAGAGCGTTCCTCTCTACAGAAAAAGAGCACGTACGCTGATTTGGATGCATGTGCGAGCGTGTGTGTGTTTGCATTTCAAATTTCAGTTGAGTCCAGAAAAAAAGTTATCACAATAGATCGCCGCATAAAACGGTTTTGAATTTTGACAAAAGTAAATATATACGAATCCACAAAAAAGAAACAACATAATATTAGCAAGAACATGGTGAGCTCCGAAAATTATGAATATCCAATTAGGCAGACCTGTTGCTCTTCGCGCGTTGGCTGCCAATAGATAAATCAAACGTTCGTTCCCCAGGCACTGTTCACGGAACCACAAATGAACTGCTAAGATTGTGAACTTTTTGAAAGTTTTGAACCATTAAACTTAAGGGAAATATTCGCTTTTCACACACACATTTGAGTATTTGAGTTATTGAAATTACATGGCGAGTACAAAACCTAGCAGTATTTGGCATGGACCTGTTAATGCTTGAATAATGCGGAGAGAACAGGACGGACTGAAATGAATTGAAGCATTATTACATAGAAATTTTCCTTGTTTTCTCAGAGTGACATCTTGAAGCTCGTGAGCAGAAGCTATTCATTCATTTTAAGTACAAAGTGTATAGACATATTTTCAATTTCAATCATTGGCTCGGTTTCGTGGTGGAAAATTTTAAGCGCGTAAATTTATTTGTTATGATTTGACTGCTCAAATGCGAGTGTCATTTTATTTTTCTATTAACTAACGCCACCTCGCTCAATTTTCAAGGTTGTCAATCATACTAGCTTTAACTTTCAAAGTTGTGCTCCTAGAAATTTCTAGATGCGTCCCATTAAAGTGCATGCAAAAACTTTCCATCATTACAGTCAATTGACCGCAGAGAGCAGCTCTCAAATTACAATTTGTTCATCAATATGGTATGAATAGGCTAGGCTTTGAAGAGAGAGAGGGTAGAAATGCTTTAATACATCTATCAATCATCGTAAAAGTTATATATTAGATATTGCTCCATGGAACGATTCATTATAAGTTGGGTTCTTCATCTCGATCTGCACTTCCATATATGTATGTACATATATGTTAATATACCTTTAATGAAATTGAATATATCGTTCTTTTTTATTTCATTCATACTTTTCATACTTTTAATTATCGACTATTAAGCTAGCCCTATACCGAATTGTTTTTAATTATTTTTAATTATATAACTTTAATAATAATCCAATTTATTAAAGCTAATACAAAATTTAGAATTTATTGATTAGTTTTCAATTTTCCGCTACACTCCCTTTAAAAGTTCCTAATTTAAAATTATATTCGCTTACTAGTCTTACTAAAAATGAAGCATGTCTTCAAGAGCTCACTACATTAATCTTTCAATTGATATGCACGGGATTTTTGTGGGCGTCTCGTTTCCCTCACATGCAGCAGCAATATCGTGGATAACATTATGCACATGATCGTCTCTTTCGCCAAGTCATGCGAATATAATCAGAAAGAAATTCGTTTCCTGCGTCTGAGTTTGATGTGTGTATTGTATATTATTTTTATTGGATTATGTAAAGGGTCTTAGACTTACAATCAGTTTTTTAAAAAGCAATATGCATGTCTCAGATGCTCTAAGGCCTTAATAAAATAAAATGTTTGCAACTTATAATAATCAAATTACGTTTCACAGATGCTCTTAAATGCAATGACTTAAGTTTGACTCATTAAGACTAATTTACATTTTAGTAAAATTGTATAAATATGTAGATCTTTTGTACAATAAGCTTTAATTTAACAACATTAACACATGATAATCACAATTTGAAGCACACAACATAAAATCAAAAATACTATAGTTTAAAACCAATTAAAAGAGAACGAATTAAAATGAATACCACCAATTAAACGTGCAAAACTTATAAGCGTTAATATAAATTTTCATCTCTATGCTGAACTAAATAAACATAAAATACTGGTCTGGGTTTAATTATCCAGGAATTCCCATTCACTAGATGAATTCGAATCAGCTGTTGGCGGTGCCGCCTCCTTTTTGAATGGATCGCCAGCGCAACGGAAATCAGGCAGAAAACTTGTGTATTCCTGGTCGGATGAATCGTTGCACTTTGGTTGGGTTTTGACGAATTTTAAGGGAGCCACTGAGGCCTTTGAGGTGCTCGCACAAATGCCATCCACAGGCTGCCCGGTACTGTAATCTTCTGCATCGTCAGCTGCGGCTTTTTTGCGTGGCGTTGTCTGCACGCTGGTCGTCTCAAGCCTGGAGGGATAACAGTGGATCAACGATGTAGTTGTCTGTGGCGTAAGCTTAGAGCGTAGCTCCTCCTCATTGACTGGAGCCAAATGCACTTCTGGTAAATCCAATTCGGCAGCCAAAGTTTTGGCCTTTTCCGCAATGGTTTTCTGCAATGTGGTTGGAGTCAACGCATCCGGCAGATGCTGTATGAACGCGGCTTTCATATCCATTGGAGAAACCAATCCATTGCTGTGGAAAATAATATGCCAATAAGTAAAATAATTCCTACTTAATTCATAATTAAAACTTACTTCTCCATTTGGCAGTAACTGGCTTCCATGAGAGTTGCCGCACTGGTCAGAGGCAATCTGCGTTCGTGTGTCTCTTGTCCGATTTCCACGATTCCTCCGACAACAGCATTTTGTTTGCCTACCAAAACTTTACGCTTCTTGTGGCTTGTTGTGCCGCTGGTGTGCAAAATGGATTGATCGAAGTCCATCTCACCGATCCGTTGAAAGATTTCCAAGCGACGATTTTGCTGGGTCAATGGAGACTCAACGGCCAGCTCGATAGGCACATTCAAGTCTAGTTTTTCTATGGCTGGCAATTCAAAGCACTCCTCTGCGCTATTTAACGTTGGCTCCATTTCCACTGGTGATTCTAGTTCCAACTTAGAGTACGGTGAAGCACCCATCATTGGCAACGGTGGCGGCATCATTGGGTTGAATATAACCTTCGCCGTTTTATTCGGAGGCTCCGGCATTGGAGCTAAGCGAAGCAACGAACGCTCACCTTCTAGCACAAATATTTCCTTGCCGCAAACACAGAAATCCAGAATCTTACGAAAGCCACTAGCTGAGGCCTCAACTCTCAAGCGTTCCAGATTAAGTATGTACAATGTGGCATCGTCATGGGTGACTAGCAGCGCATCCCGGCCATCGTATAAATTAATTTCACGAAAGTTTCTACTGGCCACAAAGGCATCGTTGCTGCCGCTAGCAACAGATGCATCAGTGCCATTTGATAGATGGCTGCGTTGTTTAGGATTAAGCAATGGAATCTCCCAGGCGGGATTCTTTAACACCGCCTCGTTAAAGATAATTGTCTTGGCCACATTACCAAGGGCATCGGCTACCCAAAAACGTAGTCCTGGGCGTCCGCAAATGATTTGTGGCACATTATCTGTTGTCGTTGACGTTGTAGATGGTTTTAGGAATACTCCACCGCAGTCGATAAGTTGTTTGCGATCCTTTTTGCCCACTTGCGTGATTTGCCACTTATTGGTCTGGACATCGCGTCGACAGACGATGCAGCGATAAAGTGTGGCCACCAACAAATAACTCTGATAAACGCTAAGCTGTACAATCTCATAAGCTTCACTGAGTATCTCCAAGGATTTGCTTTGATGCTGTAAAAATATGACTAAGATTATAATGTAAATAAAATATACTATGCTTACCGTCTGATAATCAAATTCCGTGAGGACAACAACGCCTTGTCGGTCACCCGAATACAACTTCATGCCATTCTTGGACCACTCACAGCAGCTGACTACACAACGGTGCAGATCCCGAATCGTATAGCGTTCAATGGGTTTGCTGCGTGTGCAAGGCGCAACCAAGTCCAAGTCCGGTGGCAGCTCCTTTTGAATTTGAAAAACGCTAACTTGACCGTTAGCACTGCCAGCTGCCACCATGTATTCCACTGAGTTAACTATCTTTACGCACGTTATACGTGTAGATACCTATACGGGTTTCGGAAGGGGAAGCACACAAAACGAAACGGAATGATTTGTAAGCACGCAAAGCTAAGAATGTGAGTCATAGTCCTATATTTTAACTAACTGTGCTTACCTCTGCTTTGAGTTTCTGCATTTCACCGGACCGACGATTATACCAGAACACTATACCCGCGTCGCTGCCCAAAGCAAGGAAGTCTTCAATGGCATCCACACAGGTAATATTTAGGTTTGAGGGAAAGAAACCCCGCCGAGCTGCTGGTATAAGCTCCATTACTTCGGTAAGTGGCGCCCATTCTCTTAGGCACATCTCTTTGCTGTTGGCCATTTTAGCCAGATTTTACTACAATATTAAATTAAAAACAATGACTGAAAGTTTGTTTACGCCTGCCGCCCCTTAAACCACAAAACTTGTAAACTGAGTTTGTTTATATATTCGATACCTTTGGCAGCTCAATAATAAGTTGCTGGGTTGCCACCTTTTCCAATTATTGACTGTCGACTAAAATAAGAATTTGTTTTGCATAAAGGAATATATCACATAAATTATTACATTTTTAATAGCTTACCCCAAAATACGTTATACAATTTAAATACAATTTTTGCCAACATCATCCGTTAATTTAAATTTTCCTATATAAGATATCGATAATTATTGAGTCGATGTACGATTGTTTTGTTTTTTTATAATCGGTATGTCGCGTATCGAAATAATAAGAGTCGCCTTGTGAATCGATAATTGATCGAACGACGGAGAAAAAGTTGTTAAAAACGCTACTGTTGTTTTTAATAATATTAATATTATTAAATTACACCAGTGCTAAAGTAAAACCTGAGTTTATTCAACCCTCCAGTCAACAGTTAAGCGAGTAAACAATAAACAAGGCCCAGTAAATAGACGTGCACAGGTACGAAGATCTTAACATTATTTCAACTGGGCCAAAGTTCATTAAATTACAGATTCTTTTTATTGTGCAGCAACAACATGGGCGACAACAATAATCTTCGAAGTGCCGTTATAAACGAGTCGCCCATACTGAGCACACCGTACGGCAATGTGAGGTCACTTCCAGCCCCTCCCCCAGTGCCACAGTCCCCCTTCCAACAGCAGAGTTCCTATGGTTATGGGGGAGGTTACGGAAATCCTGGTGGATATGGAATGGGATTTGGCAGCTATAATACGGGTGGATTGGGCGGCTTTGGAGCTGGCTATGGCGGTGGCTATGGAGGATATGGTAGCATAGCAGGATTAGGTGGTTTTGGCGGTGGCTACGGCGGATACAACCGATTTGGTGGAATAAATGCCAGTGATCCAGAGCAACGATTCATCCAAATGGCCGAGGCCAGTTCGCGTCCAGCTTTTCAAAGCATCGAATCGTTGGTGTCTGCTATTGCAAACATTGCATCCATGCTGGACTCCACATTCTTTGCGTTGACAAGTTCCTTTCGTGCCATTCTCGGAGTGGCCGCCAACTTTGGCCGCCTGCGCAGCGTGTTCTCACAATTCTGGGCATCTTTTGCCATCTTCCGTGGCTTAAATTGGATTTATAGAAAGTAACTACTATGCAATGATACTTTGAAAAGATTTATGTTAATGAGAAAATGCTTTCACAGAATTCTCTATTGGCTGCGCTTGTCCAACATGGACCCTTCGTCAGATGCATTTAAGAAGGCCTTTGCCGAAGCTCTCAATGATAAGAGTGGACAACAAGGCAATGGGCCACGCGTGCCACGCAAAGGCACATCCCCTTGGCCAGTGCTGGCTTTCATTAGCTTCATCTTTACGGCTCCTTATCTGATCATGAAGTTGCTGGGCACAGTTACGAATACGGCGCAGGAAGAAGGTTTGTATGCTTGCGAACATTGAACGCCTGGTTTATCTTATCACAGCACTTTGAACTGACCCAGCTCATCCAGATATAGCTGAGGCTAGATAAGCCAAACGCGTTTGCATTTTTATTCTTATTGTTATTGTTTTGCTTTACCTTCATTTGTAATCGTTCAATCCAATTAGCTCGCAACCCCGCCAAGTGGACCGCACCGATTCAGACACAAGCTGTTTATGATTTTCAAGCTCGCAATGAAGGCGAGTTGTCGTTGAGTGCCGGACAAACAATTCAAGTGGCTCCCCGCGAGATTCAACAGACTCTGCAGCTGCTCAACTCGGGCTGGGCATTGGCCTCCACAAACGGACAGACCTCAGGCATAATACCAATCAACTATGTGAAATCCCCACAGCAACTGCGGCAGGAGCGACAGGAGATCAACACAAAGCCAATGCAACCACAACCTGAACTGATGAATCTTTCTGCAAATGCATTCCCCAATCCGCCCTTTGAACAGCAAATGAACTATGACTTTAGTTTAGCTGCCCAGCAACAGCAGCCGTTGGGTCCGCCATCGACGGCAGCAACGATCCTCGACGAAGGTTTTGCCTAAAGCCCTTTCACAAAGTAATCTTAAGCCAAAGGAAATCGTATATACCTTAATATAAGTCAAACAGTCCGTATTGATTGAAACGTGGTGACTTTTGTACTGTTAATTACCCTCATCTTTATTTAATATTTAAGTTTCTGATATTTTCGAGTTGCTATCGAAATGGGGCATACATTCCGGGTACACGCAAACCTTTCCCCATCACCGAATTTTAATGAAAACTGTATTTATTGTTTGCAAATTGCAAAGCCATTATGTCGCGAATTTGTCCTCAATGCTAATAAATTAGTGCAAAACCAAAATGCATACACATTTTTATTCTAAAATCCCTCTCTTATTGAAAAAAGTTCAAATTTTACTTTTTTTTTAAATCATATTATACAATATGTATTCACTTTATTACCTATATTTACTTGGATTTTTATTTGTTGTATGTTTTATCCGTTTTGTATTTGCTCTTTGTCGGTAATCCCATTTTCAAAATGAAATATGTATTTTAAATTTATTACACAACTACTTGCTCGACTCTTAAATTTACATTTTTGTCACTTTCTACTAATTTGTTTTTCTTTACTTTGTTTCCGTATGAAGTAATTTCAATATTATATAAATATAAATTCTAGAATTTATATCGATGCATTTTAATAGTTGTTATTACTAAATAGGTAGGTTGATTATTTTTGCGTTTATTTGTAGGTATGTATATGTATGTTTGTGTATATATATATACGGCTTTTTATATAAATATATTTGTTTTTTCTAACTGAACGATTTCTTGAGAATTTCATTTCATTTTTGAAAAGGTGAAACAACGGGTTTTTTGTTTATTCATATATAGTATTAAACTTAAGTCGTGGTTAATATTAGGCAAATTAACATATTTCATATGCATTTCGTCTACAGTTTGAACTGCAGCGTTTGTCGCTCTAAAAATATTTGCATTCTTTATTGCTGTCATTTTTTTCAAGATTTGGTGTGTACAGTACAGAATAGAATTCTTAATGTTTGCTGCAACGTTGCATTTACAACATACAAGATGAACAATTCAAAGAGAACATTTGTGTGTTTACATCTTTTGCATTTTGTTGACGGAGCAATCGTGTTAACAACTAAAAAAGAAGACTTTTGTTTGTTTTGTATATTTTCACTAAATTACAATTGTTTTTGTAGCTTAAGTAGAACATTAATTTAAATTGTTTTGCGCTTAAAAATTAACTTCAAAAATACAAACGCCAAGAATACATATATATATGGCAATATACATATGCGCATATATATATAGTATTAAATATTTTATACTTATATATATGTAGTTTAATCAAGTCTCATTGAGAAACAAACATAATCGAAAGCTGTGTAATGCTTGTGTGTGTGTTTAAAAAACGACAAATGAAAGAAATGTGCCAATCTAACCGAATGGGCGTGGCAATCCCAACAAAGCGTTAATAAAAGTGAAACTAAATGTATCCTCTGCGTAGCCGCTATTGACATCCCCAGCATCCGCATTGGAACCCGCCGCCCATGACAATGACATGTCCGCATCATAATCAACATCTGCATCATCATCATCATCATCCGCGTCACGATAATCATCAGCTCAATCGATGTCATCCTCGAGCTCATCATCGTCCAACTCCAATTTGTATTCGACATCGGTGGTATGCTGCGAGTTTTGTACAAAGCTTTGAGACTCATTGTTTGATTCGAGGTACGAATTGTAGTCGTTATCTTCGCCATCTGAATCGTACAGCGGATCTATTACCTTGCCAGTCCCGTAGGCTATAACGATGATATCAGTTATACTCAAAAATACGTTAATTAATAACTGCAATTCTCACCTTCAACATATTTGCCCATATTTGGAGGCACCCAGGCCTTGATGCGTTCAATATTCTCTGCCGTACATTCGCCCTTATCCAAACCTTTAAGATAAATGCCGAAATTTATATTAAATCTACTGAAAATAAGAAAATATATATGTTTAAATATATCATACCCAGCGGGAGTCCCATACGCTTCAAAACCGCGATGTCATCGTGCATTTCGAATGCGTTGTCGAACTTAAATATGTATTCGGATCTACAAAAGAATTCAAGAGTTTATTATCAAAGTAGAAACAGCTGTCGAATTGTCCACATACTTGTCGTTGGTGACACTGCAATTGATCTTGGTCGATTTGTGCGTATTCACAATGATGAACGGCAGCTGAATGGATGAATTTGGAGATGGCACCACACCTTGGCTCTCGGCCCGTTTGTTTCGCTCCACAAGACCCTTGAACGCCACATTCTGCAAAACCAGTTCACGCAATGTTTCTTGTTTTTTCTTGATGATTTCGCGGCGTCTATTGTTTTCTTCCTCTAGAGCCAGAAATTGCTATGTTTGGATGTAAACAAACACAATTAAATATGTTATGAAATAGAATGAATGGGGAGAAGCTGTACCTCGGCTGAGTTGGCAGGCAAGCCAATCCAACGTATTTCCTTTTTGTCTTTGGAAATGACATTGATTGCCATCAGTACGTTGAGTGCATCGTAGACACGACGCCGGATATTCTTTTGATCACAGTTGGTATCATATGAATTCTTCAGTTCCTCGTTAACCAAATCATCCGCAACTTCGTTGTAGGTGGTCTTGCCCTTCTCCTGCACCTTCTCGCACACCTTCATCGAAAAGTGACGCAGACCTTTGCCCGCCTTATCTGGCTTTCGTTTCCTTTGCACGGACGATGAAGAGGCGGACATTGTGTGCATGGGACTGCTTTGTATGGAGTGCCTACAACAAAATATTGAGAAAATCCATTGAGTTTCACTATTAAATCTTCCACAATACCACAACTTACAGTTTCGATTTCATTTTCATGGCATTATTTGGTGTATACTTCTCATATCTCGCACTCTTTATCTGCAATTTCAAATATAAATACAAAAATGATTACAATAGATTCTTTCGAGAATCGAGAGCACGCATGCTGACTGTCTATCTGTCTGTCTGTTTGCTTACCCCATCGTTCATGTCTCCTCCCCCTCCAGCAGCGCCGCTTTTCTGGGCTGACACAGCTGTGGCATATGAAGCATCTGCGTTACCCAAAAAATACAATCAAACAAAGTAATTAATTTAAATATGAATATAATGTTTGTTATTATTGTCTTACTTTCGTTTTTTGGAATTGTAATATAGCTGCGGTCTTGTAGTCGTATAAATTGTCCCTGATTCTGATTCGTTGTACTCTGCTACAGTTCAAGATATAATTAGATAACTACGATATTACGTCTATTTATCATCAATTTAACTTACCGTCTGACTGAAGGCGCCCATGCGACCCACATTACCAATACCACTGCCAGAATTGTTGCCTCCACCTCCCCCACCATTACGGGCCGAGCTGCTGGGGAAAACCACGCTAGACTTTGGATGGTCCATGTTTTGCATTTGCTTCACTTGCACCGGTTTTAACATTTTAGCGATTTGTCCTGCAAATGGCGTTTATTTTCATTACTTCATTGTGCAGTTGAATTACATCGGAAAATCGCCTCCACGTGTTGTCACGGCAAGGCTAAAGCCCACTGAACACACCAAGTCTCGTCATAAACAAAACCCCAAAGAAAGACGAACGAATTGTTGTGTGCATGTGTAAGTACGATTTTCATGCTTGAAAGTTCTACTGGGTTGCTTCAATTGAAATGCATACACGCACACACACACACAAAGTCGTACATGCATGCATGCAGCGCAGTCGCCGTCTCTGTCGGGCTTTGCTGTTGGTGGGAAACGAAAGCGTAGCGCGCAAAACAAAAAAAAGCAATAACAACAACAGCAGCAACGCGTGGAGCGCAATGCTTGACATGGGGTGGGTGCGAATGGCCAAAATGTGCTCGTCTGACAAGGATGCACATTTATTATTATTACAAAGTGGCAACTACGCGCACGTGATCATCACGCGTCCCTCCCCCAAATGCATAATTCATTTGTATGTTTGTGGATAGAAAGCAACCTATTCGATATGTATCGCGATCTTGCTGCTCAAAATAACTACAACCCTGTTGTGGAACCGGCTTTTCTCTAAGCAATTATTTGAAGAGGATTTTTACATTTTTTTTTTTCAAATATATGCTAATCATTCACCTGCTGCTTAAACATTTGCATAATTATTACATTACGACAAGCTGACCAAATAAGATACACTGGTGTTGTGTATGCAAATAAGTATATTTATGTTTATAACAGGAAAACCGCAAACCAAAAAAAAAGGGTCCAACAAAACTAACAAGTAAGAAAGCTACAGTCGAGTGTACTCGACTGTGAGATACCCGCTACCCATTTTGAATAAAAAAAAATATATATTGCGATATTTTCTCAAAATATACCAAATATACTGCAAAAATACTAAAAATATACCGAATTGTGTATTTGGTATATCGACATAGTTCCGTATCCAAAATATACCATAGACGGCACAATATACCAGATTGTCAGCCAAAGCAACTCAGACCCCTAGTAAGTAGGCGTTTTTGCCCATACAAAAGTATTTCTTTAATAACTTCGACAATTTTTATCTGATCGCAACCAAATTTTCAGGAAACATAACTACTATAGTAATTATTGTATATACCAAAATACGCAACTCTAGCTTTAAAATTACGCTTGTTATTCGATTTTTTTGATTTGCGAGGGCGGAAGTGGGCGTGGCAAAAATTTGAAACAAACTTGATCTGCGTGCAAACATAACAAATGCTGTCGAAATTATAGCTGTCGAAAATTATAGCTCTATCTCTTAAAGTCTCTGAGATCTAGGTGTTCATACGGACGGACGGACAGACACACAGACGGACAGACGGACATGGCTATAACGTCTCGGCTGTTGACGCTAATCAAGAATATATATACTTTATAGGGTCGGAGATGCCTCCTTCTACCTGTTACATACATTTCCTGCCGGCACAAAGTTATAATACCCTTCTACCCTATGGGTAGCGGGTATAAAAATATCAACTAATAGCACTCACACACCTACAAATGAGTCAGAGCCTAACTGCTGTCAAACATGCTCTGCAGTCAGCCTTGCAGGCCGGTTAGCCGGTCTGCTGTCGACGTTGACGTCGCCGCTGCTCACTCATTCATACAAACAGCACACGCTCGCACACACACACGCATATCGTTCGTAAGATGGTCAACAGAGCGGCAATAACAACAAAACAGCTCTGTCGGCGCCGTCGTCTCCGTCAGCTGCGCAGCCGCTGCTACACATGTTTGGTGTTTGCCCATTTTGGGCTTTAATTTTTTTCTATCTACACGAACGTTCCGCTGTGTGCGTGTGTGTGTGTGTGAGTTTGTGATGTATCTGTGATTGTGCACGCTTAAGTATGTGTGTGTGTGCCCAGCTTTTTGTAACACATTGCAAAATGTCACGCAGTTTTCGTTATTCTACTCCGAAAATGTATTAGCCACACTTTGATAGATTTTATATCATATTCAAATTAATGATTTTTTGATGACAAGCATCAAAAATATGTGCATTTGACATCGGCTGAGCTGGCAGAGCGATGGCAGCGCTGCTATCAGCTGTTCGAGGATAAAAAACGAAGAAGAAGCGAAACAGTAGAAGTATCTTGTAGATGTACTCGACGAATACTGTATGAAATATTTGTAAGTGTGAGCGTGTGTATGTACGCTGCCGGGCAGCAGCGACAACAGCCACGCCGACGTTCGCCCAGTTGGCGCTCTGTCAACCACACAAACACACACATGCTTGAATGCACAAATACATGCGCATTTATAAATATATGTGTCTGTAGGTTTAAGTGTAAATGTATATATTGGCAGCAAGCAGCAGCAGAGCAGAGAGCAAGCAGAGCAGACAAGAGCAACCGATTTTACTTGATTTTATTTTGTATTATTTGTTTTTTGACGTGTTGCTGTGTAGTCGTAGTCGTAGTAGTCGTCGTTGTTGTTGTTTTTGCTGTTGCTGCCGATGGTTTGCCTCGGCGTTGTGTGCGCGCTTAAAGCGTATTAAGCGATAAATATTGTATGTAAAAGGAAACCGAAAAAAGAAAAAGATGGCGTTTACGCGCCAGTGTTGTTCGAGCATGCAAGTTAGTAGTAGCTCTCCCCCTTACGCCCCCATTATACTTCTATTGTAAATGCACACACTCACACATACCTATGACATTTGTGTGTGACCAAGCAGCGATAAAAATAAAAATATGTATGTTACGCATTCATTAACTCAAAAATTGGCTATTGTGCGTAGCATCTGGCCACCTGCCCCACACTTCATCCCACTTACCGTGTTCATCCTGAAAGAAATAGTTGACTTCTTCTGTCTTAATCGAGCTGCTCGTTTGATTTGTGGCCGAGGAGTTATGCGCCATTTTCTGTCGTCCCGACCTGTTATTGATACCACTGTAGTATGCTGTATACTCTCTTTTTATTTTTTATCGAGACAGGTGTATTGACGTCGACGTTGTTGCTGCAAGGTGCCCCGCACCCTCAACTCCAGCACAGGTAACAAAAAGGCACCTACTACTACCTTTTTTTTATCCTATTGTTGCTGTTCCTCTTGTTGTTGTTGTGATTGCGCTTCTTTGGGGAGAAAAACGCACTCTTAGACGCCGCCAAAAGTCTCACGTAGCCGCAACGTGTATGTGTATTTATGTATCTGTGTGTATGCAAGTGCACATGTATTTGTGTGTGGCGCGGCCTACGATTTTATTCCGTATTTTTTCGGTGCACAATTTGTAACACGTGTATTAATTATTCTTTGAACAAAACACTTCACAACAAATCTACTCAGATTTGGGGGTACTTGCATTTGCTGACTCGTTATTTCAAAGTAGATATTTTGTATTATAGGCAAGTGAAAAATTTTTTGGATATTGTTCCGAGTCAAAATGGCGAGCGCATTTTTTGTTTCCAGCAGCAGCAGCGCATTTTTTTCATGTCACACACACACGAATCGAAATTAATGCGGGTTTTCACTCGCGTTTTTCGTGCACTTTAAATGTGGCGATTTTCATGTACTTTTTTTGCAAAAGGATCGAGAAATTTTCCTCTTTCTGGTGCACTGTTTAAAATAAAATTGTTTTTCGTTTTAATCGCTGCACGATATGCATAAAATTTCCATCCAAGTCGTAGGTTTTTTCGACGACGACGAAGACAACGACTACGAAAACGACCAGCGTACGGGTGCGAGCGAAATGGCAGACACCGCGTTTATCAGCTGATTGGTCGGCGCGCCAAATTTACGCATCAATCGTATGTAGTGCTGTATAACGCCACAGGTTAGCGGCACATAAAATTGTTATATTAATAATTGTTAGCCCCAATAACAAAATAGATGATAGATGGTGTTCTTGAATACTTGAAATAAGATCTTTAAATTAGCTTTTAAATACTTTAAAAGGCTACACTGAAAGTTCATTACTTTAAAAAGTCATGGTAAATAGTTTTTGTTATACAACATTATTTTATTTTTTTTCAAATTAATATTTATCGTAACTTTTCAGTTTATTGTATATTTTGTCATTCTAGTTTTTATAGTCAAATACTTACTTTGCTTGTCACTATTACTCTATAATAGTATTGAGCTCACTTCACCGATAGCCTGAAACCCATTAATGAATGGTTGATCTATACGTCGTTATCCAGAACTGGACAAAAATGTAAACAAACAATGGCTGTTATCGTTGCCTCATCTGAATCTCAACATGGCACCAATATTGCAACACAACTGTTACTGTGGACAATATAACAGTTTATCGATAACTTGAACAAATGAAACTAGCTCATGGGCTATTACAACTACATCACGAACACATTAATAGTTGTTTTGCTTAAATTTTATATAAATAAATTGAGAAGCAAATGCTTTAAACATTTGACTGCTTTACGGATAGGGATTTTTAGAAAGTAAAGTTCCGTTAAAAGTAAGAGAATGGATGATCCTTTAAAATATTTAAATTTCCTTAAACGGAATAATATTTTTGTTTGTACTTTATAAAAATACTGAAGACAAAGTGCTCTCGATGTATGTTTGAACCGTTTCTCTTTCGATTTCGTATCTTTTCGTCAATAGGAATTTTAGCAGACGTCTGATTTGTAGTAAGAATATTCTTAAATAACACAAAATACTTTCAGGAATTTGTTTGATATTTATTTTATTTTTTATGAACAAAGAAAAAATAATGAAGTGCAGCCAGAATATTATTTGGCTGCGAAAAACATCGCAGATAAGAAAAATCGATGTTTAAAAACAGTTTAGAATACATCGATACGATAATGTCATCGATGTTTCACAACCTTCACTGTGCTGTTTTTGCCAAATAGTATCGTATAAAACATATGAATTCATAATATAAAATGACAAAACAGGTATTTAATTACACCCTCTGTGAAAAGTTAATGCCAATATAGGAAATTAAAAGCAGCTCAAAGCCTTCAGTCATACATATTGCCTGCTGAGTTCTGTGTAGCGCCACGATTTTAAGCGTTAAAACTACAACAACAAAATGGTCGACCCGCTGTGCAATTACAATGTATTAGAGTCAATATTCTCATATCTAGAGCTTAATGACTTGAGTCGATGTTCGCAAGTTTGCAAAAGTTGGTATCACTTCCTCAACGATGAGAATAGCGATGTATGGCGATGGCACTGTCTACGCAAACTGCCCAAGGAGTCGGTAAAGTCAGAGCTCCTTTCTTCAGTGTCCACATACAAGACGAAACTGCGAGCCTATCTGCATGCATGGAGTCCCAACGATTGCTCACGCAATGTCTACATTAAGCCCAATGGATTTACTTTGCATCGGTATGTATAATATGCATTTTGTTGTCATTCTTTCTTTGATTATAACCCTTGGTTACCGTTGGTTCCATAACAGCAATCCAGTGGCACAAAGTACGGATGCGGCGCGGGGTAAAATTGGATTCCGACAAGGGCGACATGCTTGGGAAGTGATTTGGGAGGGACCACTAGGCACAGTAGCTGTCATTGGCATTTCCACCAAGGAGGCCTTATTGCAGTGCCATGGCTATGTGGCGTTACTAGGCTCCGATGATCAAAGCTGGGGCTGGAACCTGGTTGAGAACCATCTGTTGCACAACGGCGATATGCAGGGCAGTTACCCGCTTTTAAATAATGCACCCAAATATCAGGTTGGCGAACGCATTCGCGTCATACTTGACTGCGATGATAATACTCTATCGTTTGAGAAGAACTATGAGTTTCTGGGCGTAGCGTTTAGAGGTAAGATACAGATCAGAGAGATAGACAGAGAATATGTGTTAATGCATTCACTTGCAGGCTTGCCAGACAAGAAGCTTTATCCTACGGTATCTGCTGTCTATGGTAATACTGAGGTGTCAATGGTCTATTTGGGCACACCATTGGATGGTTAACTATTAGAGCACAGATGCAGCCTTAATGCCGTACAATTTGTAAAATAAATGCAATTTATAAGTATACATCTATATATATTATTCATTTAGATTTTCCCTTCTCAGTTCTAAGATTGTGCAACACATACATTAACATTCCAATCGATCTAGTTTCTAGTTTTCTTTTGTACAAAAATTGTATGCATTTTGTTGATTTTATATACGCCAAAGTTAAAATCACAGCTATTTGTTCGATGTACTAATTAAGTTTAATTGTACGAAACAAATAAATAAGTAGTTGTAATTTCATACAATGAACTGCTTAAAATAGGAACTAAACATTTCTTTAACCCCTTTTACAAATGTTTCCAATGCAAATACACAAACATTCCATAAATAATTACGCATATTTACATTCTGGTGTTTTGAGAGATTCATTACTCCTTTTTCTATAACATTTTATTTGTTAAGAATAACCCAAAAAGTAAGCTTCATCTTACTCGCTTTGGTGCTGTATATTTTGAGCTGTATATCAAGCAACAAGGACAATTCCGTCGATACACGAAGAGGGTTGCTTTTGTCATTTATAGAACATTTGGTTAACCATCCTGCAAGGACTCCGTGGCGCAACGGTAGCGCGTCTGACTCCAGATCAGAAGGTTGCGTGTTCGATTCACGTCGGGGTCACAGTTAAAGTTAAATAACTTTTTTTCCTTGCTATCCTGCAGAACATTAAGTATTTTCTATTTTATTTTTTTGATATATCAAAAAATCAAAATTTTTTTTGTTTACAATTTTATTGTACCATATTCTGTAAAATATATTTATATTTATGTGTTAAAAATCATTATAATTATTTTTAAATTAAAACACAATTGCCTTCAACAATATTTAAATATTTATTTTTATTGTATATATAGCAGTTTTCTAATTAGTGCAAGAAACAACATTTGTATAACGACGAGCATTTGTTTTTGTTTTCAATTTTAAAATATACATTTTGTTTTGAATTCTGATATAATTAAAATATCTGTTTTGTAAACATATATTAAGTATATTGTATACAACAACAAGCATTTTGAACGATTCGATTTGATAACTAATTTTGTTTTTATAAGTACAAACATATTAACATATGGTTATTTTTATGTATATTCGTAGTATTCGTTTTATTTTAAGCCTAATTGTAAATTCCCTAAACGGTTTGCAATGATTTTTGTCTCATTAGTTGTTCCCTTAGTTCGTATTTATGTATATATATAAAAATATTATATATTGTGTGTGCCATTATTTGCTTTGAATATGAACAAACGTAAGTATGTATGTATATTAAACTACCGACACCAGAAATAGCGATGCTTTCGAATGTTTTTATATGGGGGTTTTCTCTTTTTCTTTTGCATATTTAGCTAAACGAAACTAAAATTTCAACAATTTATTAAACAAGTCAAAAAATAATGCCTTTATTTGCTATTGACTAGGTTTAGGAACTCCTCGCGCGTCTTTGGATCATCGCGGAATACGCCCAGCATAGTCGAAGTGACAGTTTTGCTATTGATTTTCTGCACACCACGCATTACCATGCACATGTGTCTGTAATTAATTAACAAAAAAAACCAAACGAAATATATTAGTTTTTGTTTTTATGATAATAAGATTAGAGCCATGAAATTGAGAAAACTCCATTCGTTGCCAAACAATTTGTGCTAGCATAAAAGCAACTTTAGCTCATCTTTAAACACAAGCATCGGTGGTTCAGTGGTAGAATGCTCGCCTGCCACGCGGGCGGCCCGGGTTCGATTCCCGGCCGATGCAAAATACTTTTTTTTAATTTTTTTTACTTACACGCCCTCGACAACTACAGCGACTCCTGCTGGCTGCACTGCTTGTGTCACAGCGACGGCAATTTGCTTGGTCAATCGCTCTTGCACTTGCAAACGTCGCGAGAAAATCTCCACAATGCTATAAAAATAGTCGAAAATTATAAAACAACAAAAGTTATTTAATTATTTTTCATATTACTTACCGAGCCAGTTTGCTAAGTCCTAGAATCTTATTGCATGGCAAATATCCAATGGACACTTTGCCATAGAATGGCACCAAGTGATGTTCGCACATGGAAAACATTTCAATATCCTTGACCACGACCATTTCATCATGATCCTCGTCGAAAACGGCACCGTTTAATACATCTGCATAAAAAGGGAAATTTATTAATGCTAATCTCTGGCACACACAGTGAAGCTCTTTGATTTATGTGTGTTTGTGGCACATTTGATGCTAGATTTATTTGCTCAATGAAATGCAGTGGCATAACTGAATCTTAAGTTGAAGTTTTCCACTTGACTATTAATGGACGTGTGTGTGTGAATGGCTGTGAATGTATGTGTATGCGTTTGTTAGCGCCACTTGTTGTTGGCCATTCTTTAAGAGCTTGAGCTTTCACTTCTTCAGCTTTAAATGCTCGCTGCTCTTGTGACTTTTGCACACTCCTCTCACACGAAGCTTCAAGTGCTACGCCCACTTGACGCCCACAGCAGAACTCTTTCTCCCCCTCTCTCTCTGTCTATTTCGCTCGTTCTCTCTGTCTGCCTCCCCCATTTTGCAGTCGGTTACAGTGTTAAAAGCTTAAGTGCGTTTCCTGGCAATTTACCAAGCAACAAAAATATTCAATGTCAACTCAGTTGAAGCTGTATTTCTTGAGAATTTAACGCAAGTCATGTTGTGTTTGGGGGATTCTGTCCATTAATTAAATATGCATGCGTGTATGAAACTAGCTAAGCCAAAATGTATTTATCGAGTTCGAGGCAAATTACTTTCGTTATCTTGTTGTTGCTACGACTGTTGGTCAATTTGAATGTGATTGTGACTTTGCGAGAATTTTATTTGATTTTTTTAATGAATCTTAGAACCTGATCTAGACTTAGAACCGGTCTGCATACTTGCAATACACTTAACAACAGAACAAAAATAAACCGCTAAGCTGAAACAACAGATCAGATAATACTTATTAGAATGGAGAAACCCTTCAGAACTGCTCGACTATATAACAAACATTGACCCAAAAGCTCAGTGCATTACACTTAAAAGCTCTTGCTCGATCTGTGGTACGTCTAAGTGTAGCATTACTTAGTCTACCATATATAACGGATCAGCGATTATCATGCTCGCCCCCAAATAGACCTCAAGCTGACCGCAATTAGAGCAATGCACCCGGTAAGTGATTACTTCAATTTCGTGTATCTCTAACCGAAACCTGTGATTCATTGTCAAACTAAACTAGTTTGGAGTTGTTATGGGAAATGCCCCCTTGGAAGCCCCCGATGCATGACGCATATATTGACAGGATGGATCGCTGACCTGTTTTGCTAATTGACAACAGCAGCAGAGACAACTTAACTGAACTCAACAGGTGTTAATTGATTGAGTGTGTGTGTGGAACTTACCCTCCAGATTCTGATCGTAGCCCTTGGTGAAGTACAGCATTGCCTTGGCCGCACGCTCCGGTGTCTTGATCAGACCCTGACGATCGGGATTCTCGCCGAGTCCGCCCAAGAGCAGGCGATAAGAGCGCGCCATATCGGGCAGCAATGCCTCGCGCGTTGGCGGCTTGTGGTCCAGCTCCAAATCGTGATGGAAAGTGCAGTTCTCATGCCCTGTAATCAAAATAAAAAAATATATATTTCGTATAATAATAATACCAAACTATTCAGTGCGAGGCTCGACTATTAGCGATAAGCGGGCAACCCTGGCGTGACCCGAGCTCTCTAGCATTCGAGATGATTGAAAATATTAAAAACATAAATAAGAAATAAAAAATAATAATACTGAAATCAAGTAGAATCTAAAATCGATTGGAATCAAATCTCAATTGAACTGTTGACATCTTAAATGCTTCTGGTATCAGTTCCCGCTAAGTAGACGACGCTTTCCCAAATGTCGGACGTCGGGTGTCGGGCGCCGTTAATTGCCGATTGGCGGGGGCACTAGACTAATTAAAATTGGGGTTACAAGTGTTCAACCTAACATATAGATGCACAACCCTATGCCGCCTAGGCAACCCTATGCCGCCTTCACACCACTACCTGGCGTCGTCGATGTGCGAGGTGTCATTGGTGTTATCGGTTGTGTACCATCGTTTTCCACAATGCTCGAGTTGCTCTTCAGTATCAGCCTTGGTCGCACCTGACCACTGGGAGCAACTTCATCACCTCCAACTGCAGTTGTGCCTGTTGCTGTTGGTTGGACTGTGCTTTGGCCTGTTGCTGTCGAACCGTTGGCCACATCATCGGTGGCTGCTGCCAGCGAGGAGGTGCCCGAGGTGCTACTTGTTGAGCAGACGCTGTTGTTGCGACCACGCGACAGGATGTGAGCCTGTGGGAAATTCGTATCATCGATGGCATCGTTCAGTTCGCTGGCGCTCATCTCGGAGAGTTGTCGTGTGAAACTCATTATGACTGTTTAACTTTGTTTGTTTGTTTTGCCAAAAATTATAAATACACAAAATTGAATTGAAAACAATACGAAGACGTTTTTTTTTTTTGCTTTGGTTTTGTTTTTGCTTTTAAGTTTGCAGCGTGTTTGCGTTATGAAATGCTGGGGGCAACTGACTTACGCTTTGGCTCAGCGTTGCTAATAAGAACTTCAAGCAAAGCTTTGAGCGAGCTTTCGTGCAGCACACGAACACAAGACGACCAAGCGAACGACGGCACAAACAAATTCGTTTGCGGCTTTTGCGCATGCCTACAGTTTGGTAGATCCAGTGCTTGCCAAACTGTGTCATTGCGGCTTGGGCTTTCGAACTTGTTGCTGATTGTGGGCGGCTTTTGGAGGGCGGGTGGCAGGTGTGGTTGTGTGTGACTGTTTGTGGCGCCAACTCGAAACTCTGGTCAAGGTTAGTTCTTTGTTTATACCCGTTAAGCATGGGCAAGAAGGGTATCATAACTTCGTTGAAGAGCAGACAACTGAAACTGCTGAAGTAAATACATGTTGAATAAAATCTGTTTAAATCCTTCAAATTTGAAGGCAATAACTAAGCAGATAGAGCTCTACTCTAGACAACTATGTGCAAGTTAGACAAAAAATAACTTAATAAGGTTAAAATTACGCAAATTAAATGAAAGGTAGAAAGAGACAATTCAATTCGATGTATTCTATAGAGACCAAGCTTGCTTAAGGGAAAAAATACAGATCATGACGATCTATCTAAAGCAAGACATAGTAAATTGCTAAGATAGTTGGAGACAATTCGAATTCCACTAAATAATTATTCGTTCCTAACAATCTACTTAGAGCGCTAAGATTAAATGAGCTAAAAAAAACTAAATTACACTAAAGAACAAAGCGCATAGGTTTAGAAAATTGCTAATATGTAAATATAAAAATCTGTAGCGGGTATCTCAGAGTCGCGCACACTCAACGGCAGCTTTCTAACTTGTTCTTTGCCTGATGTTTGTTTTTCGATTTAAACAGTTACAGTTTCAGTTCTCTGTTCTCAGTGCTCTCTGTTTACCCCAGCGCCAGCACTCAACAGTAACTTGAAAGTCATTCAAATAGCACTCAGTACACAACCGAGCACAACCGCCCCGCACTGACAAAATTCCAAAACATTTCCTTTTCCAGCATGGCTCATCGCATTAAGCTCCGCTGTGACGACTTTGATGTCATTGGCGCCGTGCCACGCGACTTGTCGGTGATTAAGAATTTCCTGAAACGGGATTGTGCCGTGAAGCGACTGATCGACATCGAGGAAGACTTTCTGCGACAATGCCAAGAGCGAAGCGATGCTTACAAAAATAATGCCCAAGATAACAGGAAGAATAGCAGTGGTGGCAATCAGGCAACGCCACCGCCACCAGATCCCTGTGCCAGCTCAACACCAGGGGCAGATCAAAATATCGATTTTTGTGATCCTTGTCGACGCTTGAAGACTTCTGTGGTGCTAGAAGAGGTGCGTCATCTTCGGTATTTCTGCTGTTGCTCATTCTAACTTTCATCTCAACCCGAGTCTCTACAGCTGACAAAACCTGCTACCACCAACCCAGTCTACAACCGTGGCCCACCGCCCTACTTCGATGAGGAGACAGTCATGGATAGCTCGCAGCCCATCAAGTTTCGCTTCCGGAGAAAGGCGAATAGCTGCGACTTTGAGCGTACCTCGAAATTGCCCTGCACTCCGACTCAGAACACCAACGTCATGGTTCTGACCAACTGTGCGGATGTGATGGTCTGGCCCAGTCAGCAGGTGGCCCAAATGAATCGCGTACCAGTTACTCTATTATCAGGATCTGGCGATCTTACCGAGTACATGCTGGAGGAGGAGACAATCATGTAGGGAAATGGAAAAGCTTTCGCAGTTTTGGAATTTTCTATGATGCAAAAGGTTGAATGCCCAAACCCCTTAACTAAGTCTGCATAAATATTGCTAGAGTTGAATAAAAATAATAGTTTATTAGATGGGAAGCCTCTGAAAAACTTCCCATACCCAAAGCCAACTTATGAAACTTGTGTGGCTTTTGGCATTCCATTTGCTTCGCTTAGAATGATGTCGAAAGTGTCCCCCGGACATGTCAATGAACCCAAAGTCATCGCGTCTAGTCAATTTATGCATCCCGAATCTCTCGGCATGCTAATCTCATCGAATTTTGTATGCGATTTCAAATGGAATGATTTCATTTTCGTTTTAGGATTGCCTTCAGTGAGCGTTTGATACTGCGACATAGCTCTAGCTCAAGCTCAGTTATTCAACATATACAATTACTGGTAAAAAAAAAGTACAGCATGAAAGTAAGGTCACCTTCGATAAGCCGAAGATCAAATGCCCTTGCCCTTTCCTTTTTTATTAAGATATACTAAATATAACTTGAATTTGTTCGAATTGAAAGCAACTCAATTATGAAACAAACTAATTCATACAAATTATAAATATAGATTTTGAAATTAACATCGAAAAATTCATTTAATATAAGATTAATAAGCAAGTATAGAACAATTGTTTTTAAATTGGATATTTTGAAAATTATATTTTTCTTTATTATCCCCAATTATTTTTTAATGCTTAATTAAGATCAAATATTTGTAATACTTAAAGTTGTTTTTTTTTTTTTTCTCATCAGGGCATAGGGGTGTAAATTTGCTTTATGAGGCAACCGAGTTGCATATAAAATGACAAAATTGGAATGCCCTCTACCCTGTAATTAATATGAATAAACTGTTAACAGCCAGCTGCAGATGAGATCTACATTAGATTTGCCTAGATTGTATTAAAGTACAGTACAGTGTTGCCTCAATACAAGGCCCCTTCAAGACATCATAAGCATAGTCATTTAGTGAACTATTTGTACTGCGAATTAATCTATGAGTATCCGCAATAAATGCCACAAATAAGTGCATTATATGATTACAACTGGACTGAGGGGGCGACACGGGGGTCAGGCCAACCTGTTGGCAAATATCGTCAGCATGCAATGCAATGCAATGCAATTAAGTAAGGTAAGTCATCATTAACATTTTTCACAGGGCAGGTGTGTGTCTATGGTTTTTTTTTATTATTCTCTTTGAAACAATTACGCATTACAGAATTCTACGAAGAATGAATCGCCAACTGCAATCTGATTTTAGATAAGATTTTGAAGGAAGAATTTCTAGACTCCAAAAGCGAAATACGAAGAACAATATGTTACGAGAATTTAATAACTTTGAATTCGCAAGTGGCAAGTTCTTGACGTTGTCTTGGCTAATTCGATAATTTTTTTATTGACCGCGATCGCTCAAATGTGAAGCATGAAAGAAACAGAGATAGAAACTGACTCAAACCGAAATCAAAAGACGAAAAAAAAAAACCAAAATGAAAACCGACAAATCTAAACCGTTTTAAACGGCAGCTTGTTACTGTGTTTGTTGTTGGTGGTACTCACAGCAGAGCGTCCAATTAAACGTTTTTAACCTTCAAAAAGTAGTACAGGTCTAGCCTCGGGCCGCACTCCCGCCTCACCGCTGCCAAATACCGGATTCATTGACGCGACGAGAGGAGTTTAATGCTCAATTACTACTTGTACAAATTGTCCAAAGCCAAAAAAGCTCATATACCCATAACGCTCTCGTTGCGTTGAATCTGCCGATCTGCATTAAGCCAAACCAAGCCAAGCCAAGTCAAGCAATACTTTCAATGTCAATGTCAATAAGTCGATTACTATTATGTCCGTCTCTATTTTTATGTCTTTTTTAAATTTTATTTTGATATGCCATTGTATGGTTATCGTTCTATATATGCTTGGAGACGGTTGTTTCGGCAATAATTTGAGTTTTCATATTGCGGTTTATGTGCATATTGACCAGCTCTTTATTCGCCGGAAATCAGAGCTATACCTAGAGGGTCAATAGGCGAATCTGAGTCAAGCTGTGTGATGAAATGCGCTAAGATTATTGCATTAAAACGTGTTCAGGTTTAATGTTACCACATACATGAATATAAAACTAAACTATGTGACGTCTTGCAATTGTAATATCTACAGTAAATATTAATGATTTTTGAGGGACTTTTGTTACCGATAATCAGAAAGGAATTTAAGTGCGAGAGCATGTGAATCATGCATGAGTCAAATTATTGTACATTCCCTTTATTCTTGACACGAGCACGCAGCTTATGTAAGCCTGCTGTGATCACTCAGCGAACAGAATTTTCCTGCTGATATACTACGTACATACGTATTTGTAGCTGCCAGCCTGCGATAAGAATTCCTTTTTCTTTTAAACGCACTTGTAGCAAGCAGCTTTATTTAGTGATCACAATTTCTTAACCATAGCAATGACCTTTTAGGTAAGCTTGAGATTCAGAAAGCAGGAAGACATTGCATTGCACAATCCTTTCCAGATGAATTTACATGAGTCATTGTCGCACTTACCGTTTCCGTTGCCCATGTTCAGCATTTCCAGTTTCAACTGTTGACTACTTTTGGCAGGAACGACGGCGCCAGCGCTGGCGACAGCTGTTGCTGACGCCGTCGCTGTCGCAGCGGCTGCTGCTGCCGTTGGCACGATCGCGGCAGCATCCATGGCGACGCTGGCAGCATCCGTAGCGATGTCGCCATTTTGAGTGCTGCCATTTTGTTCATTAGCTTGAGGTTTCATTTTGTTGAATTTGATTTAATTTAACAGGATACAAGTACGAATTATTATTTTATGTGGATTAAATTTGGTTTACTAGCGCGTATAATCAATGCTAAACTAAAAGACTAAATAACGTGCGAATTAACAATTATTTATTGGCTGTATACAATTTGTTTTGTAAATTTGTTACTTTTACTGCTTATGCATTTATTTATTTAAGTTTTATTGGTTGAACGTTAATGCGCGCGCGTTCCGCTTTTATTTGCTTCACCCGACTAAACGGCCAGAGATTTAGTTGTAACCTTTTTATTATGAAAAATCGAAAGTTCTTGTTCAACGAGAGACACAACTGTTGACGTCGACGTCGCTGCTAGCGTCGCTGACAGCGTCGTGTTTGCGGTCGCTTGCCTTTTAACGTTGATGTTGTTGTTGTGACAGTAAGTTATCGCTAAAGCGAACCAGTAAACTGAAATGTTCTATTGTAATTGTACTCAATTACAATTGATGTCATGACTATGAAGTAATAAAATAATGTAATGTTATTTTATTATAATATAATTGTCTGTTTGCTGGATTTATAGTCACTAAATTAACTATATTATAAATGTGATTTTGAGTTCGATACTTATTGTATTAAATGGACAGCATTCGTTTTAGCGCTATTGTACTGTAATTGTATTCGGTTACTTTTTGCTTACTTGTTGCTCTCTGAGCACTGGCCGTGGCCGTTAGTTATGTACACATACATATATTCAACTCTTCATACATATATACATATGTACATGTTTGTATGGATATGTACGGTAAGATTGCAAAGCTTTTGCGCTATACACTCTCTTTTTCTCCCTCTCACTCACACACACTCCATTCAGCCTCTCTGCTTCTCGCGGCTTTTGCGCACGCTCCACGAGGACGAGACTACAGGAAATTAGCAGGTGAAGCTGCTGCTCATCGTTATAAAGTAGCTCGAAAATCATCTTAAAAATTCGTACGTAATTAATTGATTAATTACACAAACACAATCGTTTAAATGAACAAGATGCTGTCGCTAACATTATGATCAAAATAAGTTAATAATATGTGCTTATTGGTGATAACCTATCTTCACATCATTAAGATTTGGCGTCAGCCGCAATAAATATTCATAGACAGCATTGCCTTTTTATTGGTTTGCAGGTTAAATGATTTTTGCAATAATATGTACGGTCATCACGGTTCACACATTTAATTACTTTATTTAGGATTAGATTTAATTTACGACACGAGCGTGCATATATGTACATATGTAAATATGCCTTACAAATATGCAACGGAAGAAAACGTTCTAAGTCGATTAATCTATGCCGACAATACCAAACATTTTATTATCGATAGCAAGAACTTTTGAACGTTAATCCATAGATTAGATCTACTAAATTGTCGATGTTTTTTGAATAGACTATTTACACAGTTTCAAATGTTAATCTAGCTTTTCACAATGTTTATACATATGTTTATATTTGCAAATTCATGTCGCCAAGCACAACGATTGCGCGTTGCTATATGGGAAATTCTGTGTTTATCGATAGGAAAATTTCCTACATTCAGTTAGGTGCCGTTGGTGAACGCGCCCATTTGATTTAGCCCGCCTTGAACGTATGGCCAAAGCAACTGAGTCATTTTGCAGGGGGAATGAGTAAACCGCTAAATTATAATATTAATTAACAGTTAATAAGGCATTTACGTCAGTTTTTTGCCTGCCTGCTTGCCAAAGCCAAATGATAATAACAACAAACGAGCCAAAATGTTTGAACTTTTCAATTTGTTGTTGCTGCTCCGTTTAATGGCATTCAATGCCATTAGCTGGCAACAAAATCGCTTTTTATTGTAATTATTCTCATACAGACGCTGTCGAAAATCAAGAAAAAAATCCCAAAAAACATAAACATTGCGGAAGGAAGCCGGCGACAGTCTCGCTTTTGAAGCCGGTTTTGCTGCACCACGCGATCTCCGATCTGCGATCTGTTTACAACTCCTGGACCTCACCGCCGACACCTTGTTTGCCCTGCGCTTGCCGTTCCAGTTTCTCCTGCTCCATGCTCTCCAGCTGCGCCAGCGTCAACAGTGATATGCCCAACTGATCCTCACGTGAAAACGGTTGTGCCATGCGTCGCAGCCAGCGACGTGCCAATTGCACCGCCTCCTCAGTGCTTAGATTGCAAAAGCTGTCAACGAGATGCTCCTGAATCCATTTAGGAAGGCGGGACCGTTTGTCCTGGCGTGAGAAGCGTTTGTCGGCAAAGATCATGATGCCGTAGTCGGTTTTGCCACGCAGAGCACGACCCACGCATTGAGCAGCATGCCGCATGGCGTCAAAGGTCAAAAAGTCATTCTCGCGTATCTGAAACTGATCGCGCAGGTAGTCGAGACGCGCCTTGAGAATGCGCGACTGCGTGTAAACGTAGGGTATGCCGAACATGAGCACCGCGCGACCATAATGATGATCGAAATCCACACCTTCGGAGACCTTGCCACGCGCCACAGCCAACAAGACAGCGCCGCGACCGCAATCACAAGCCTAGAAACGAAGATTGAGATCGAGAGCGAGATCATTCATGAATGTGTGTCAAGACAAGAAGCCATATATTGCATCAGTTGTTGCTATGGGTCGCTCACCTTAACATAGTTCATCAGCGCATAGCTTGTCTCAGCATTGTCCTGCGTTTCTATGAACAGCAACTTATAACGCAACAGTGTGTCCACAATACCTTGATCATACCACGATGCAACCACCGACTCCAAGTACAAGTAGGATGTAAAGAAGCACACGATGCCATCGGGCACTGTTTTGGCCACCTCTACCAATAGTTGGCCATAGTTACGAATGACAGCGGTGTCCTCGCGCGTCTCAAATTTGGATGAAATGGACACCTGATCGTTGCCCTTCGATACAATCTGCAATGTGCAGGCTAAAGATTAGTTTGCAAGCTAAGCAGTGAATATTGCTAATCATACCATTGGCAGCAAACAAGGACGCGCCAGCGTCATGGTAAAGCTGCTCATTACAACCGGATCAAAGTCGAGAATCTTGGGATACATGTCCATGGGCGACAGCGTTCCCGAGGTGATTACCACTGTTTGGAAGCGCGTAAACACTGGCGACATGGCAATTGAGGAATCCAGGCAGCTAAAGTGCATTATGGGATTGGAAACAGTTGGCGTTTTGTCATCAAAGGGCTCTATAATGATGGTGAAACCTTTGGTGTACGTGGAAACCAATGTGGCAAAATGTGTGATCTACAAATTAAGTGAATCAAATAATTAAATCTGTTCGTTGTAGAACACATGAGCCAACTTGCCAGCGTGAGAGCACCATACTCTGTCATGTCGGTGATTTCAAGTGTGCGCAGCAGACTTGACAAGCGTTCGGCACAGAAGCGCAACGGCTTGCGCTCTATGCATATTTTGGAGGAGACATCTTTGAGGAAACCGGCTGGCGACTCTTGCACCACATGATGGACACGTAAACGCGTTTTGATGTACTCGATGAAGCGTCGCAAAAAACTGAGAAAATGATCCGCATTGCGTATGTTCCCGGGCACCACTTCGGTTAGCACATCGGTTGGAAGTACAGGATTCGCCAGAATCATGTCCGTGTCACGCTGCACGCTGGCATCCTTCAGTCCCTGTACCATGCGCTGGTACTCCTCATTCAGTCGATTGGTGTCCTCATCACGCATGCTGAAGGTAATAATTATGATTAATAACATACAATTGAAATATTAGTTGCACTTACTCTTGCACCAATTTTGTTAGCTGATTAAGCGCATTGGTGCTGCGCTCCACTGTGCGTCTGTTGATCTTGACGCTCATGGAATCAATGCAGACATTATCAATATTGTGAGCTTCATCGAATACCACGCAGGATTCACGACTCATCTCTTTGGACACTACCTGTGCTATCTTTGGATCCAGCAGATAATGATAGCTGTAGACCACAATGTGTGCATGTGCAATCTGTATAGAGCAAATGTGTTTTTATTAAGTTGAATTAACTATTTTTGTCGACTTACAGCGTAGCGTGCCGTGAAATATGGACACCAATTCCTAGAGCGCCCGTATTCCTTCAGATCATCGATACTGTATATGCCAACGGGGAGCGTCGATTCCTTGCCCTCCAGCGTGAAGCCCTCGTAGTACTGACCTATTATAATACTGTTGAATAGCAACACAAACAGTATCGGTTTTCACAACTTACAAATAGGAATCTCTGCATCCATTTCGTGGCGCTCTCGTATGTAACTGGCGGTCAAGCCATAGCATTTGCCATCCACAGCCTTGCCCTCGCGCTCCTTGCTCACCTCCGGATGTATGCACATATTCTTCCGCGAGCTAAGCACCAAACCCGTCATCTCTGGTTGAACGGACGCATGACGTTCATAATACACCATTAAATTTTGCAATTCGGCAATGACTTTCTCAATTTCTGGCACTGTACGTGAGCAGTAGATGAGTTTGCGTATTCGATCCGGATACTCTACCATGTATGCAACAATAAGGGAGAGCAACGTTGCTGTTTTTCCTGTGCCCGAGGGCATTTCCAGCAAACAATGTCCTTTGGCGTCCAGACTGCGTTTGAGCTCCAGCATATAAGCATATTGCTCCGGATAGATGTATTCATAGGGGGAAATAGACAAGCAGCCCATCAACGCTGAGCCTAAAAACGGAAAAGTACAAATAGATAAGTATAAGACGAGTAATTTAAATGTATAATTTGTTTACTTCATTTTGCGGCTTTTTTATCCAGGAACTTCCTCGCGGTTTTTTGTGAGGTTTAATCAAGCCTGAGAACTAAAAACTCCAGCTGCACTTAAATAGTCTCGTTAACTTCTTCAATTAAAGCATACACTTATTGCATATGAGGCTATTTCTAATTTATTTATTAACAACATTAAATTAAGGAGATAAACATGCAGGCGACTTATTTCGTTTGTTTATTTAATTTGATTAGAGGTGCACAAGCATCGATGGCACTATTACAATATAAAACGATGGTCACATTGTTGTGCATACCGACAAAAGAGACCACAATCGATAACCGATATCTGTTGAGTACGCTGATGAACACTTTCTATAATAGTACGAACTTTAGCAAACAAATGATTGCCTTAATAAATTGTATTGTATTTATTTTTTTAATGGAATGAACATATATACAACTTAACAAATTCTAATAAAGATTAAATTATTGGAAATATAATTGAAAGCATAAAATATTGTCACAATATAAAATTAGAATTAACTTTACAGAAGATAACAGTTAACAGCGTACCAGCCGCAAAGCAAACATTCTGTAGTAGCTAGCAAATTTTTGACTGACTTGACAATTTGAACGAAATATTATTTGCACAGAAATAAGACGCTATTTTTCCCCAACACAAAGAGAAACAATAAACACATGGACGATCTGAATCCCTTGGCTGGCACAGCGCATCTGCTGGAGGAAGTGGACAGTGAGTAATTGAAGATGCCGGCTAAGAAAATGTATCGACAAGGACAACAAATTGTTTAATTGAAAATTGCAGAAAAATTAATGGTGTTACTGCGGGATGGACGCACCTTAATTGGCTATTTGCGATCCGTGGATCAGTTTGCCAACTTGGTGCTGCAGCGAACCATTGAGAGAATACACGTAGGCAATCAATACGGCGATATTCCTCGAGGTGTATTCATAATACGCGGCGAGAACGTTGTGCTTCTGGGAGAAATTGTGTGTGAATCTCTTTCCTAGACTACATTACAATGCTCACAATTACAATGTTTTTATTTATAGGATCGAGAAAAGGAACAGAAACTGCCGTTGAAGGAAATCTCAGTGGATGAAATACTCGATGCACAGCGTCGCGAACAAGAACAAAGGCACGAGAAGCATAGGTTAGTGTCCAAAGCGCTCAAGGAACGCGGCCTAGCCGTCAATGCGGACATCATCAACGAAGATTTCTGCTAAGTAAAGAAAAGCGTTGCATTTTCCATGAATTAACTAATGATTAGAGTAAGCGAAAAACATTCATTAAATTTTTGTCACTTGTATATTTGTACTCCATAAAAATTTATTTAAAAACTATACATATATAGCTATGTAACCTGCTTAACCATTGTGACCCGATCCCGCTGACGTCCCCGATCCTGTTCCAGACTCCTCCAACAATATATACTTCTCTAGTATCTGATACATCTCAACTTTCGCCTTGATCTTGTGACGTCGCGACAATTGTCGCAAATACGCCGCTACCGATTTGCAGAAGAAATCATCTTCAGTCTCGTTAGTCGTCGCGGTTCCTGTGGCTCCTATGGTGGCGGGGGCTGCTCCTGCTGCTGTTGTTGTTGCTATCGCCTCAAAACCAGAGTTCACCTCTGTCTTTGCCTGTTCACGCTCAACTCGCACATTGGGCATACAGACCACATAATCCACATCCGTCTGCGAATGCCGCAACATGTCTGAGGACGCAGCTGCTTCAGCTGTTGTGGACGCCACCGTTGCAGCTGTCGTTGCGGGCTCCGAGTGGACGGAGACGAGAGCTGGCGATGGTTGTAATGTGGGCAAGACTTTCTGTTCGACAGCATCCGCATCGGCCATATACTCTTCATATGAATCCTGCCCGTCGCCATCTCCGTCACCATCGTCCGCTTCAACGAGCACTGAATAACTTTCCGATTGCGTCGTTTGCACCTCCAACTTGGCATCCGCATCGTAATTGTGTTCACAATCGTCGTACAGTTGCGAATCATCCATATCCTGTTCGATCATGGGTTCAGGTTCCGCACGCATCTTCAGGAGATGCTTCGCAGCCCGCGGCTCGTTCTTTAGCCAACTTGTTGGCGTATCATCGCGACGGCTGCGTTCACGACGTTTGCGCACAAATTCGCGCAGAAAGTCCATTTGTCGAAAGAATTCATTACGTCCAAATTCTGATGTGGGATGAAGGCGCATTTGTTTCAATTCACGCGAATAGCGATCCCGCAAACACGTCCAGCGACGTCGCGCATTGGGCGATGAAATATTTAAGGCCTCGGCAACTTTGGCCCAATCCTCTTCTTTGCGCTGCGAGAGGCGAAAGTCGCCATGTCTGTGGTCATATAGTGATGGCGTTGAGCGTATGGTGCGTATTAACACCACATCCGATTCGTCCAGGGGCCTGTGGTGGGCGCTCATTGTATTTGCTTAAATACTATTGAGCATAATTAGTAAGAGATGGTTTGTTATAATAATAAATTTGTAGTTGCGTTGAGTTTTCGTTTTACTTTCTATCCAGTGTGGCCAATGCACAGTGTAGCTCAAATATTTGTGCAGCCCTGTACAGCTCGTGATCTGGCAACGCCCAAATATCATTGTTTTGGTTTTTAGCAATTCGTAATTTACATCCAAAGTCACATGATTGAAACATTAAATAATTCATTCAGACTTTTATAAACACATTATCATTTCCATATATGTGTTTTATTTTACTGTATATTCGATAATCGAATGATTTAAAAACTTTGCGATAGCTTTGTGTAGCTATTCAAAACAAATAAATATGTGTGCGCTTTATCGATAGACAGTCGATATCAGCGATAAGCATCCCTACGAAGAGGCAGCCATTTTTTCACGCTTCCATCCGAAAAATTTTGTGAAAATTTGTGGAAAAAATTTGTGCGAAAGCAGAAAAAATAAGATATACAGCGTCCACATACTGAAATATTATGCAAATTTGAAGATTGTGCGTGCGTGTAGTGTGTGAACATCGAAACAAGCATGGAGACGGTCGTTGCATTCAATAATGAGGTAAGTTAAAAAAGCAGCCGCCATACACACATGCATGAACTTACCTGGATATTCACATACATATTTATGTACAAAGCTCTGTGTTTGTATGTGTGTGACATATGTAGTTGTGTAATTTAATTCGTATACAAATGCAATTACAACGCCTTGTGTATGTAAATATTGTCAGAAGCAGATTGATGCGCGTCCTGCACGACAACATCTCACACTCTTATACATTTCTTAAACACATTTGAAATTTTTTTAATTCTATAGCTCTCCGGGCTCTATGATAGCCGGCCGCCCATATCAAAGGCTAAAATGGCGGCCATCACAAAGTCGGCAATGCGTGCAATTAAATTCTACAAACATGTCGTGCAGAGTGTCGAAAAGTTTATACTCAAATGCAAGCCGGAGTACAAAGTGCCCGGTCTGTATGTCATCGATTCGATTGTGCGCCAATCCCGCCATCAATACGGCACCGAGAAAGACGTTTTTGCTCCACGATTCCAACGCAATTTGACGGATACATTTGCGAATCTGTTTCGTTGTGCGCCCGAAGATAAAAGTCGCATCATTCGAGTGCTTAATCTGTGGCAGAAGAACAATGTCTTCAAATCGGATGTGATACAGCCGATATTTGATTTGGCTGATCCGAGTCATCCCATTTATCACCAAATGCCAGCCATTGTGGGTGCGGGCAATCTAAGCTCTGGTCCCGGACCAAGCGGCAGCGGTGGAGCCATCAATTTATCGGATATCTCGAGTGGCAATGCGGCCAATGGTTTAAACGCCTCAGGAATGAGCAACATGGACCTGAGCTCTGTTGTCGATGATAGCATGGGTGGTGCTATGCCGGATTTGTCGGTGAGTGAGCGGCATGAGTAGTTAATAAAGCGGTGGAACTTTGACTGCAGTAGTTGACTTGCTAACCCGATTTTTAAGTGGTATCTTGGTGGTTTTTGGTATTAACATTATCTTATTTACTTGCCTCTCTGGTGCATGTCTTGCCTCCATCGACAATTAGCAGCTAAGCCATGAGAAATGCTCGAGCTCAAGTCGGCGGCACATGGAGCAGCATTATATGAAGCGACAGCAACAACAGCATCAGCATAATTTATCGCAAACTGTTTCTTCGTCCGGATCGAAGAGTCGTTTTGATTGTGGTCCCAGCAGCAAATCGCATCATCACAACAAGTATGGCAAGAGTAGCAGTTCGCATGATCTGGACTATGATGTGCGTGAAATACTTGATGACGACGATGGCGATATGATGATGTCAATGGGCGATGATCATCATTGCATGGGCGATGACTCGCCGCCAGGCTCAACCAACTTGCTCGATGTATGCAGCATACAAATGCATATTTCTTTTGCTTTATATATTTTATTGTTGTAACTTTATTATTTAGCTTAAGTTTATTTATATATTGCGCATAATTTTATTTGCATTATTTAATAGCTACCTTTTTTTACAGAACAATAATCTGAAACAGCTGCTCAACGATCCCAATGTGCTGCGTCAGCTGCAAACGTTGCAGAATTTTCAGAAATTCAAACAGCAAGAGGAGAACCAAAAACATCGCTATCCAGACGATGCACTGCAGCAGCATTTGCAGAATGTGCTGAAGGTGCGTCAACGATAATAATCCATAAAGTTTGTGTTGTTTACCATTTATTACCGTTTAGGGCACAGCCGGAATGCCGCCAGGTGTGGCCATGGGACTTGGCCATAGTGATGTCACGGACATGAACAAAGATGTGGAATTCATATCGGAACAGCAGCCCATTGAGGTACCTTCTTAACTACAACTTACTCTTCTCTACTATCGTAATTTCTTTAGCGTAGTCCGCATCCTTGTTGTTATACTGTTTCTCTATGAAAATGGAATTCTGGTCGACAAATTTAGAAATGCGAATTCCATTTCCATAGTGTCGAACAGATGCTGCTGACGTGCCCAAATTGTTGTTATACCGGGAGAGTTCCGATTGGCCAATATATATTCTTAAAAAATATATATATATCTATATAAATTGGGAGAAAGGCTACTAATTATGTGTAAAGTCAAACACTAATAGAATTTATTTAAATTTAAATGGGGCTAGATATTTTGTGTTATTTGCCCAAGAATTAACGTTTGGATCAATTTAAATTTAAACTTAAAAATTTGAAATATTGCAATTTATGCTTATGCAAAATACATTTGAAAATGGTTAAAGCAAGTTCGCCCTAAAGGTAAGGTTTTTAACTATACGTACATGAAATGCCGACGGAAGCGAAATCCCGATGCTAGAAGCCCAGTATAACAACGTTTGGTAAGTTCCCTAATATGTAAACCACAATAATTGAAAGTCGATTGTAAATTCAATCACAATGCAATTGCCAATTTCCATCAAAACAAAATGAACAAGAAAAGTTGCTCTAAAACGCATCGATAAGAAATAAGAATACCAAAATACAAAAACAAAAAAAAAAAATGCCAAAGTTATAGTAAAGAACCGTCGACCAATATCAAAGACCAAACAAAACCACACGTCAACACGCCAAGAATGCAGTTGTAAATGAGAAATGTATAATTTGTAGTCAACAACTAATCCTCTCCTACAAACTAACCCATTCTAAATCCTGTCCTTATCTTAAATTCTCCAAACGCTCCGCATTATTTGTTTTATGCTTACAATGTTAACGTTTATATCACATTACTCTCTCTTTCTCTCTTGAATTTTTTTGTTGCAAAACCTTTCAACGATCAGGTTATCAATCTGGATGGCGCCGATTCTCGTAGTCCAACACCCGATCGTGATCGTTACAAGCGCAATCGACGCAGCAGCCGCAGTCGATCGCCCCGTAGCCGCGGAGGTGGCAATAACAATGATCGTGATCGTGGGAGTCGCAGGCGCAATTCCAGATCACGAAGCCGATCGCCACGCTCGAGCCGTAGACGTGGATCCCGTGATCGTGATCGTATGGATCGTAGCACTCGTGATAAGGAGCGTGATCGTGAGCATGAGCGTGAACGCCGAAAGAAGGGATTACCCGATATTAAAAAGGATCATCTGAGTGGTAAATATGCCCGCGTAATCTAACGCAACGTGATACGTATCATAACACATTGAAAAGATGGCATTAATAGCAATCAAAAAGCTATGCAAAGTCCTTGTATAGCTCTTTGATTCGCCGTTTGTTTTATTGTTGTTAATTTTTGTTCGATTAATACTAAATAGTACATTTCTTCTTTTTCTGCAGCTCCTTGGCTTGGTTGACGTGTGTGTGTGTGTGTGTTATAGCTTTAGTGGTGCTTGCACTTAAAACATTAACAGTTCTTACTATCTGGCATTTTTTAAATTCACAAAATACCCCAAACTGCCCCTGACGCGTTTATGAGCAAAGTTTTCCTTTTTTTTTTTTTTTTTTGCAACCTACTTACCAATTAGGCATAATAATATATTCATATTACAAAGTGTAAATAGTACATGTGCCCTTTAGCAAATACCGTCTATCATTAACTGTACTTGCTTGCTAAGTAAATTTATACTACTATAATGAACCAATTAATTTGTACATGATCTGATTCATTTGTTGATGTACTTTTTATATAGGAATTGTACTATTCAAGAAATGTACCATTTATAAAAAGTACTTTTAACGAATGAACCATTATACAATTAACTCTTATATCATTTGTCATGTACTTTAAATCAAATGTACATTTCAACGCCATCATACATTAACGTTTTAATTTTACCAACTGATTAGTGCATTTACTTCTCAAAATATTGGTATTCTTACATTAATGAACAAATAACTAAATATATTTATTTCACTCAAGTTGCCTCACTATTTTAAATTTATTATACAATTTTAAAGTGAATGGTAATTTATCGTATACCCTGTTAAATAGGAGTCGGATGTCATCTCAGTATTCCGTTGCTTTAAAACGATGACATTTAAAAATTCTTTTATATAAAAACTAGGAGTCACCACACTCAAAGACTAAGCCCAAGGATCTTAATTCTTCGTATAGTTAACATTAAATAAAATATTTTCCTTCGCGTTGTGGTATACATATGTTTCTTTCCGTTATTAAAGTTCAGCAGTTTCTATCCAAATATGTATTTATCGGTGTAAAAAATTAAGAAAATAGTAATTTGAATATTTGAAATGTTCGGAAAACCAAAATATTTACCAAGTCAAGCCAAAAATAATTCCTTCAGCTCACAGTTATTTGAATGATTTTTTGCTGAACTTGATAACCGGAAGAGGGAACTTAAAATGTGAAATTTTAAAAATTATTATTTATTTCTATGTAAATTTAATATTTAATCCTAATACTTTTTGTTTGTACAGTTTGCAGCACAACGTTGTGGGTGGGCCATCTCTCGAAGCTGGTGTACCAGGAGGAATTGTCCGATACCTTCGGCGAATATGGCGATATTGTGAGCATTGATCAAATTGTGCCGCGTGGATGCGCCTTCATCGTGATGAATCGCCGTCAGGATGCACACAAGGCCATGCAATCTCTGAAGAACCACAAGTTGCAAGGTCGTGCTATAACCATATCTTGGGCAGCTGGCAAAGGTGTCAAAAGCAAGGAGTGGAAGGACTTCTGGGACCTGGAGCTCGGTGTCACGTATGTACCGTGGAGCAAACTGAGTACGGACACCGATTTGGATAGCCTGGAAGAGGGCGGGATGTTTGACGAGGACACCATGCCTGGCTGGATGAAACAGAAAATCAATCAGGCGAAGAATGTCAAGGAAAACAAGGGAACTGGCCTACCCGGCGAGCTCAACGCCGGGCCACCAGTTGGTCCGCCAGGCTTGCTGTTTGGCATTGACACGACGCAACCACCGCCGGTGGCACCGGCACCACATGGTGGACCGGGAGCACCGCCACCTGCACTGATGGGCATTGTGCCCGGTCAGTTCCAGATGGCACCGCCAATGGGCGGTCCGCCACCGCAACGCATGCTGGGACCGATGGGGCCAATGAATCATCCAATGGGTGGAATGGCAATGCCACCTAATATGGTGCCAGGCATGCCACCACCCATGATGATGCCACCGAACATGATGCCACCCGGTTTTCCGGGCATTGCTGGTCCGCCGCCCCATCCCTTGGGTTTGCCACCAGGGGCACAGTTTCCACCCCCGGGTGCAGTGCCACCGCCCATGGTGGCAATTGCGACTACGGCCAGCTCGGCGGCTGGCAATGTGAGTGACGATCAAATGGACATTGAGATGGAGCTGGAGGATGCGTCGCCGTCGGTGGCGCAGCAACAACAACAGGCGCCTAATTTTAGCCAACCGCCACCGATATTCGCGGGCGCCGCTGCGCCTTCCAACAACGTCGAAGCCGTTGTCGCCGCTGCAGCTAATGAACTGTTTCAGCGGGAGCGTGCACGCGGAGCTAGTGGCGGCTCTTCACGTTGGGGCGGTCGCGATGACATTGCTGAGGCTTCGGAGCGCTGGCGCAACGAGAACGGTGGAGCAAGCGCAGGTGGACCACTGCCGCTTAGTGGTGCCTTCAATGAGGCACGCGCCAGGCTCAATCTCAACAGCATGGAGCACGGGAATATGCCACGCCCCGAGTTTATGGGTGGCGTAGGTAAGTTTTGCACACCAAAATTGCAGGTCAAATTAGAGAAATTAGCTAATCTATTCTTTTATCCATTTTCAGATTTCGATAACCGCTCTGGCGCAGGGCCACGTGGCATGGGACCTGGTGGACCATGTGGGGGCAACCATAACGCTGGCAATGGCGGTGGTGGAGTTGGAGGCGACTTCTTCCAACCGAATATGAATCAGAATCGCTTCAATCAGCCGACGAGCTTGATGCAGATGCGCATACCGCCGCCAGCGGCATTTAATCAGCGGATGGGCGGACCTGCTGCTGGAAACGGCGTGGGACCAATGTTTATGCGCAATCAAGGAGGCGGCGGTCCAGGCGGCCGACAGCAAGGACCTGGTAAATTCAACACATTGATACAATACAGAGATTACAGATAATTTACGCAAAATTTTCATCTTACAGGTTTCTTTAATCCACGCAATCCCTTCAATGATAATCAACGTGGTCAAGGCGGACGTGGTGGCAATCGTGGCAGCATGGGTGGACGTGGAGGCCGCTGGAGTGATGACGAAGACGAGGGTGGCAAGAACAACAACAGCAATAACAACAATAACAACATCTTCAAGCGTCGTGGTGGCGGAGGCCCCGGTGGCCCTGGCAATCGATTCCGCGGCGAACGTGAGGGCGAAGATCGTCGCAGTGGCAACGGACGTGGTGCACGCGGTGGGCAGCGAAGCGAGGAACGCGAACGCGCGCCCAGCAACAATAGACGTGGCTCACGCGACGATAGCAATCGGCACTCTGTAAGCTCGTCGGATGAGAACACTTTGCAGGGCAAGTCATCGTCGACATCAGGCGTGGAGGATGTTAAGAGCAAGCAGGGGTGGCAGCGCCATCAGCAAGTAATTCATCGAAGGTGGACACAGAAGAAGATTGGGATCGTGAGCTACAGGAATACGATGCGAGAATGGAGGCACAACAAGCAGCCGAGGCTGCTGCAGCTGAGGCCGCTGCTGCCGGTGTTGCTGCTGTCGATGTAGCTGTAACTGAAAGTGCGACTGAGGAGCGGCACGACAATGCGGGAGAAACATTGACCGAGACTGCACCGACAACAGAGTCGGAAGAGTTTGCCAGACCCGCTGTGCAGCATAACACAGAGGCTCCCAAGCCAAAGGCAGCATCTCCCATCTGTACACCGTTATACGATGAATTGCCACCACCAGCAGCAGCCGTTGATGTACCTGCGGCAGAGCCTCAACAAGTCGAGCAGCTCATGGAGGAAACTCTTCCAAAGAATAATACTCCCCCGCGAGCAGCTGAAGAAGAGGTGGCACCAGAAATGCAACAGTTGGAAACTCCATTTGAAGCCGCTCCTGCTGCTGCCCTAGAGTCAACAAAAGCAAAAGAAGACGGTGCCGAACCAGTTACCAATGCCCAGCCAGAAGTCGAGGCGGCAGACTCATAGAAAAATGCCAGCCAGGCAGCAAAAGGAACGACAGAAACTATGAAGTGTGCACCACAATAGGGTGGGGATGCATGTTAGTCGAGATATGTGTAATTTATGAATTCCTTGCATATAATTTATGTGTGGTTGTGTGTAGAAGAACACAGCCAACGAAATACAAAGTTTTAGCTTGAGATTACGCATTTGTTGAGACTTTCGACGTAACGACAGTCTGCACCATTCTTGCTAGGCTATAAGGCGCTTTATTTTTATTATCATTATAAACAATTCACCTATTTTAAGGTTTTGTTGCCACCAAATCACTACTCAACACCTCTGAATCCAATTGTTGGCATCAGAAAATTGTCTTTTCGATACAATTAATACATGTATGATATATTGAAAAGACAAAACGTAAAGTCAAAAAGAAGCAAAAGCAAAAAAATAACTTATCATTTAAAAAGGAGGCGCAAAGGAACAAACATAAACTGTAGCAAATAATTAGAGAATAAAATGTATGGACGAAAATGACAGATAGACAGAGAAAACAGCCACGCTTGAAATGTTTATAATTTTGTTATGTATATAATTTTAAGCAGATATTTAAAACATAAATCGTTTCTTATGCGCAGAATATAAGTACACGTATATTAATGTACAATTTAAATATGAGAATATTATCAATACTATTAAAGAGAAAATAAAACAAAAACAGACAGTTGACTTAAAAATGTACAACTTTCTAGTGTTCAATACTAATGGGTGAAATTCGTGGAAATTGTAGTAATGAATTGCAATTAATTTTTATTTTACACTTGAGCTTAAAAATATTTAGACAATCTAAACGGTGACAGGGCCCTCTTAACAAACATTTCATATGCGCAGCTACAACTTTATAACTGCAACGCAACTTATTAATATCGAAGTTAGATATTGTGTTAAATAACAATTCTCTGAGACATTTTGCATATATCAAATGCCTTTGCGCATTACATATGAATACGTTTTAAATTTTGCGCCTATCACAAATGTTTTGGAAATATACCAATTTTTTTGGTATAGACTTTCGCGTTGAAGCGCATATTTTGAAATGTTTGGTTGTGGTCACACTCCAAACCTAGAGCTACTCTTAAGCCTACTACTACTAGACTACTCTTTATTTGGTAAATGAAAGATGCGAAGTTCATCCAACAGTTCGTTTTAGTTAATAATAAACAACCCATAGTTAATTTCCGTATATTAATTCGCTTCAAAAAACATCGATGTCTGCCATACAAATCGATGTTTAACATAAAGTTTTCAAAACATCGATGCATCGATAGTGCCATCGATGGATGTTTCTCCACCTCTAGTTGCGCGTCATTTTAGAGCGTGAATTTTCGTTCGATTCGGTAAAATAACGAAAAAAGCTAATCAATAATATAAGTGTTTTACAAAAACGAAATTTTGCTAAATGATATAATGTGCTGACTAAAAGTGTATAACTCCAAAACTACGCTGAACGACGAGTAAATGAAAATTTTAGTTTCTCTGTGCCAAAGAATTTACACACACACTCACATATACATACATACGTACTTACGTGCATACACATGCATATATATGTAGGTACATGTGTATCAATAGCTGCTGTAAGAAAATGTGCAAAATTTATTTAAAATATATATATATATGTACAAATATGTATATCCATTACAATGAGAATTGTTTAAAAATCATTGCCGAACATATTAGGCTCTCTGTTTAAATTGTTAGCAATAGCGTCGTGGCAAAATATAGTGCAAAAATAGTGTGAGTCGTCGAACATTCAAATCGTGTACATTTTTGCTACAAATAAAATAAAACAAGTACAAATATGCACTTATGTGTTTGTATGTATATGTGTTCATTTGAATATACAAATACACACGTATGCATACACATAAGAGGACGCGTGTGTGTGTGTGTGTAGAGTGTGAAAAATACATAAATATATGCATACATAGGGGCAGCCGCCAACAAACCCCACATAACACTCACACATCCAAGTGTGCTTTCTATGAGCGTGAATGTGACTGTAAATGTAGTGCAAAAAGGCAACGTAACCGCTGACGTCGCGACGTCGGTAGCTGGGGCTGCTGTCACATCCAGGAGTAGAGCAGCGTCAGCATCCTTGTTTCGTTTCCTGTAAACGAACAAGCAGCGCTCTTTCGCTCTTTTCTTGCTGTCTGCGCTCTGCAAATGTGAATTGTGGATGCTGTTCATCTGCTGCCACCCACAGCAACAGCACAGAGACTAGTCTAGCTTCAAGCCACACAAGCTTTACAGTCGCGGTCCACACACACGCACAAGCACAGCGCTGTGTACTCTGAGCAACTTTTCACTTTTCGCTCAATAGTCGTTGTTATTGGTTGTATATTGTGTGTACAATTTGTTTATGCTATACATATATTTGTAAATTCAAGGCGATTACGTTAGTCCCAGAGTTTCGATTATTATCGAATCGAAACCGGCGACAGCAATAAATGTTCGTATGTGTGTGAGAGAGTGCATTAAAAAGAATATTTTACCAAAAACGATTAATTCATATGTACATACTATAAATAAATAAAGCAGTGTATAAATATAAATACTTTGATGTGTGGATCTTGACACTGCAATGTCTTGTATCCCGCTAAAATAAATATTAAATAAAAATACACACATACACATGCATGCACATGCAACGCGCGCATTGCAATGCAAAATAGTGCAAGAAATATACATACATGCATGCATACATACTGTGTGTATGTACATATGTATTTAAAGTTCTTTAGCCTTTCGCTTGAGTTGTTGATTTTTCGTTTTTATCTGTGTGAAAAGTGACTTGTCACTTGCATCATTTAATAATTGTGTTAAAAATTACTATTGGCCAAAAAGCAATTATCAGCCAAAGACTTAACAGCGTTTTAACATTGAAAACAATTCGATTACCATTCAACTGTTTACAGCGTGTTAACAATTTGAATTGTGTTCAACTAGTTTGGCGTGAGTGTTTATGTGTGTATCATAGCTAATCTCAATTGGAGTGCAATAAGTAGCAACAGTATATACACGATGTAAGGAACATATATGGATATTTTCGCTCATTTCCTAAACGAGAAGCTCATCAATACATCTCGTTAATTGTGCAATATTTAATGTTCGTTTAAATAGCCATTTTGTGTCGTCATGCTGTCTACCAATAGTTTAATCATTTACATACATACAAACGTAATATATGCATATACGTCTGCATTAATGTATCTATGTATGTAAGCTCAGCTTCCGTCAAAACGTTTTTGTATGATGATGCGCTCCACTTTTGGATGCTATTTATAAATGTTTTCCTTACGTGTATTTGTGTTTGAATGTGTGTACAATCAGACATACACATGGACACACAAACACATGCGCAAGGCTTTGATTGCTCTGCCTCTTCTTCTTCGACTTCCTTCAAATCTGCATACATAGTTCCGCTTCCGTCCAAGCGAAAATGTTGCTTGCGTTCAGTTTAGCGCAGTCGCAGACAGTCTGGCCACACTGTGTAAACGGATTGAAAGCAAGTGTGTGTATGTTTTATGCATGTGTGTTTGTATGAGAGAGTCAGACAATCACATTTAACTTACCGGGCAGCAGCAGCATCCACATGTTGAGGCGCGTGCATTTGCCGCTTCTTTCGTTTTGTCTTTTTCCAGTTACCCAAATATATGTACATACATAAACACACGTGCATGAACACGCATGCACACATCCATAATATCCCGTCGTCTCGATTACAGGTCGCATCCCGTTTTGAGTGCTTTGCAGAATGACATGCAGAAATACATAATGATGAAATAGTGTTTAGAATCATTAGTTACATCTACAACTTGGGAAGATGATAATTGAGGTTGATTAACTAAAATGTAATTATATTGTATAGGATTACTGCAGGGTATATAAACAGTCGTGTTGCAAGCATACGATTTTTACATCTTGTTTATGTTATTATTGTTTTGGTTGGCGACGAACTTTTATTTTGGCACACAAATCCATACTTATGTATGTATGTATTTGCATAAGCAGCCCCTTTTTTTGTTTTTATTTGAATTGCAATTTTATTATGATTTTGTTTTATGCGTTCTTTCAAGTTGAATGTCACCTGTTCTGTTAGATGCATCGGAGGAGCACATGTGAAGCAGCTTTTATTTAACATCTACATAGCAGAGATCGCAATTCTGTAAAGCAGCTGATCAGGTGTTGTTGTTGTTGTGGCTCACTTAAACAATTAATTGGTAAATACGGTAATTCGGGTACGTCTACAAGAGATGATTTTATTTATATATACTAAATGGCTTGACCGCATTACAAAACCAACTGCGACGCCCACTACAACAACAACAAGAAAGCGAACGACTAAAAAGAATAAATAGTTTGCTTAAAAATAGTTTCGAAACAAATAAAAGCGTTGCCCTCTTCTTTGGCAGTTTGTATTAGCCTAAAAATGCAACTTACTCTAAAGGAAGCAATTCTTATAGCAACAATGTATACGTATGCGTGTGTGTTTGTGTTTGTGCACATATGGAAAAGTCTCGCTGCTCTTCATAATGCATTTGTCTTATGTGTATTTGCAGTTAAAAACTGAACGCCGGCTCAGCGGGAGGTAAATTTTGCATACGCGTGAGATGTGAGGAAATGCCGCGCCGGCAGCAGCAGCAGCAGCCATATCGATGTCGACAGCGTCAAAGTCAGCGTCAACCAGAAGCAGAAGCAGCAACAACTTTATCTTTAACTATAACAACTATAATATATAATACGAGAGCCAGCATAATTAAATAAGTGTCAGCGGATCGACTGATCTGATAAATTAAGTGCAAAAAAGTGAACGCAGTGCGAAAAAGAGCGTCCGAAACAATTAATTAATTAATTCTTTTAATCAATTACACAACAACAACAGCATCAAGCAAGCAGAGGAGGCGGGCAAAAGTTTACATACCCAAGCACATCCAATAAACAAAAGTGATTAAATCGCGAGTTTTTGCGATATCCAGATACACAAGCGAACATACAAATATAAATATACATATACATACATATATATAAATCAACTACTAAGAAACGTGCAGCAAAAATGAAGCGACGCAATGCGGATTGTGGCAAATTGCGGCGGCCAATGAAACGGAACAAAATCACAGAGGGCATGTATGGCAGGTATGATCATTGCACAATTCATGTACGCACTATAAATATGAATGTATGTACATACATACATACATTGCATTTATTATTTTATAAATACATCGAATTATATTTGCGTGAAGCTACATCGCGCAATACATAATTCGACATTTGGGAGTTGTTTACGAAACGCTTAAAGCAACGAGAGATTAACAAGACAGAAAGCTGCATTTACGACTGCTCGACTATAAGATACCCGCTAGGCAAAATCATGTGACCAAAATTTAAATGCCTTTGGTTTACACAGTATTCAATACTTATTCCCAATACTATTTACCACTACATTGCTGATCATACTATTCTTAGAATATTAGGATTTTCGAATATTATTGAAATGTCCATAGTTATTTGAAAGAGTGTACATATGTTACGTATGAACAAAAGAACAAATTTTATGTTTTTAGTTCATATAGTTCCTGATATGTACGTATTTACATTGAATTCCATCCAGACACAGCTTTGTCAGCTTTGGATTTAAATTGATTTATTTTATAAAACTAAAAGGAGTATTGTCTCCAAATTTAGTCAATCTAGGCCATATAGTTTATGAGATGTAGTAGTTTATATAGACGGCAGAACTCAATGACTAACTTTTGTGACTAATAAAATTACTTTATTAGAGCTGAAGCTTCATCCTTAGTTTTGATAAATATATTTTCTGTTTGCTATAAATAAATAGTCCCGTCTTTCCTCAAAAAAACGGGTATACATATTTCAGCCCACTCTAACAGTGATTAAAGCGTATCGACTAGTCGAGCACGCATGTCTCAAATAGACATATAATTGATGTTTTGTGCTTATTCTGGTTTTATTACGCATTTATTTGTTTGTTTACCTTTTTATTTTGCATAGTATACTTTAAATATATATAGATGTTGTACATATATGAGACGCTATTCTCTTTTGGGTCTTTGTCACGCCGCGTGCCAATCAAATTGAATAATTCACTGCTGACGTCGTCGGCGATTACAGTGAACTAAAGAGTGATTGATAGAGAGAGGCAGAGAGAGAGAGAGAGAGGAGAAGGTGAGAAATCGTTAAAATATGTTTCATTTAGTAGATGCAGTAAGCCTAAAGAGGTTTTAAGAGAGAGGTAGTACACGTTTATGATATCATTAGCATTCAGGAAAATTATGGAGAAAAATGCAAAAAAAAAAGATTATATTTTTTTAAAGAAATAATAATATTTATATAATTTTGTTGAAAGAAATACTGAATTTAATATAATTGAAAACCTATATTTATCTCAGTATACTCGCAACTAATTAATTTATGTATTCTTGTCATTTGCAGCACAACTGTTTTATACATGAAATTCCTAATACTTTGGGCCATTGTGATGGTAGCCGACTTTATGTTTATGTTCCGATTTGAATTCTTATGGCCATTCTGGCTGCTCCTTCGCTCCGTGCACGATTCCTTCAAGTACAAGGGACTGGTCAGTAGACGCAGCCAATTGCTTTTATCTTCAATTTTATTTGATTAGCTATTAATGTTATTATTATTGTTGCTGCTGCAGGCATTTTCCGTGCTATTTGTGTGTATTGCAATAACATCGGATCTGGTGTGTTTGTTCTTCATACCCGTGCATTGGCTGCTCTTTGCGGCCAGCACATACGTCTGGGTGCAGTACGTCTGGCATACAGGTGTGTATTGCAATGATGTTGATGATTGTCATTGCTTTGATAATAATGACGAACAATGAACTTGCAGATAAGGGCATCTGTTTGCCGACTATAATACTCTGGATGTTGTTTGTCTACCTGGAGGTGGGCATTCGATGGAAAGACAGTCGCCATATGCCACATTTGGATCTTTGCCGGCCATTTGCCGCCCACTGGTGAGTGCTCGAGACACTTTGCTGCGCCTCACAACAAGTATGTGCTAAATGAATGTTGTTATTTTTAGCATTGGCTATCCGGTGGTTACGCTTGGCTTTGGCTTCAAGAGCTACGTGGGCTATCGCATGCGACAGCGGAAGCAACGTGAGGTGGCCAAGGAGAACGAGTTCTATATGCAGCTGCTGCAGCAAGCCTTGCCCGCCGAGGAGGCCACGGAGGAGGCTCAGTCAGCGGCACAGACAGCAGCACCTGTCGTCGCATCGGCGGCCAGCGGTACAGTTGTTGTTGTGGCAAATGGCACGAGTGGTGGGCCAGCAGCGCTGGCAGCCGCATCGTCTGCTTCGCAGGCGGCAAATGGTGTATTGGCAACAGCGACGCAAGCACAAAACCATCATGAGCATCATCATAGCGGCGGCGCCGGCGCCGGCAGCAGCAGTAGCAACAATAGTAATCACCAACATCATCATCATCATCACAATCACAATCACAATAACAACAATAATAATAACAATAGTAGCAACAGCAGTAGCAGCCAACACAGCAAGGATGGCAACAGTAATGGCGACAATAGCACAACGACAACAGGCGCCACATCATCATCATCAGGAGCCGCCAGTGCGGCAGCTTCGTCATCGTCGCCTGCATCATCCGTATCATCCACAAACACATCAGGCTCAACGTCAGCCAAGCAATCGAATGCGACCAGCTTAGCAGCAGCAGCCACAACAGGTGCGCAGTCTCTTATAACTATGATTCTATCCTTTGATTTACAATCACACACACGCACACACACAAACTATCAGAAACCGCTCTGCTATCATTTGTTGTAATCAGAAACTAACAAACGCTTATCGCGCAGCCTGGCAACCAAGCATAACATGAACAGACATATAGTTGTTGGATTGTATGTGTGTGAAAATCAATAAAAATCAATCATGTCTGTTGTACAGTATAATATCAGTTATGTGCTGCACCGCTTTTATGCGGATACATGCTTAAGCTCAACATAATTGGATATCTCCTAGTTGACTAACTTTAATGAATACGAAGTCGTTTAAAGTTATCGAAACTGTGTAGAATTACTTGAACATAGAATGCATCTATTCAATTTCTGCTGATTTTTTTTTGTATATTTATAATATGGCGAAAGATATTAAGTAATTTTTCTAAAAGAATTTCATTTAGGAATGGGAATTTGGGTTTTATTTTATTTTACTCTGTTATTCATTAAAGTCTTTATAATGCTTCGCTACTAAACATTAGATTTAGGTATTAAATGATTTTTAAACTTTTTTTTTGTATTCTCATTCTCAATCAATTAATTTCACATTGTTAATTTTTGTTTGCAGCAAATGGACACGCTGGTGGCGGCTCAAGGAATCATCGTCGCAGCATGGACAAGGACAAGCATCGCAATAAAGGCGACACGGCCGACAATGAGCACAACAACGGTAGCACGCGGCATGCTGGCGGCAAGAATAGTAGCAACAGCAGCAACAGTTATCATCAGGCGGATGGAAATTCGACCACAACAAGTAATAACAGTAAGGAGAAGTCAGACTGGGATAGTGGCAGCAATGCCAACTATCAACAACAACAGCAACAGGGGGCAAAGGACAAAAATGGTGCATTGAACAACAAAAAAGTGCTCAATGCAAAACAAATTGATAGCGTCCCTTTGTCGTCTATTGCAGACAAAAAGGCGCACAACAATGCTGTCAGCAATGGCAACGTTCTGCAGTTCGATACGGACGAAACGGCTCCGACCGTTGAGGCAACGCCGCAAGTAGAGAAGGCGTCCAAAGGTGAGTGATGCATTTGCCTAAAGGTTAATGTGATATGCTTGATTGTAATGCGAAACTATTTGTGCGTTATATTTCAGGACGTCGCAATCGCGGTAAGAAGGACAATGCAGCCAAAGACAATCAGAGCCAACAGCAGGCACAACAGCAGCAAAAGGATAGCCCAGCAACTGCTGCTGCTAGCAATAGTAATGGAAATGCTGGCAACAATAATGATACCAGCTCGGTGTCTTCGTCAGCTAGCTCCACATCGAGCAATGCCGCTGCCGCAGCCATTTCACAGATTGCCAGCAAAGTAGTATCCAAGATATGCGAAACATGTCTCAAGCTCGAGGCCGATGTGAAGAAATATCGCGCCGAAATAAGCCATATGAAGCAAATTGAGAATGAGTTGCGTCAGAAGCTCGATGTCAACATGACCAGCAAATCCAGTTTGCAGGCCAAGCAAAAGGAATGCGATGAGCTGGAGAAACGCATTCAGGAGCTGAACAATGCACGACATGCCGATATGCTCAGCCTTCAGACTGTCGAGCGTCGCCTCAACGAAGAACGTCGTCAGAAGCAATCGCTAGACTCGCAGTTGGCCAACGAGAAGAAGGCACGCAAAGCGGCCGAGGAGAAGGCAGCGCGACCCGAGTGTAGCTCGCAATGCAAGCAACGGCGCCAGCAAATTGATGAGGAACTCAAACGAGTGCGCAACGATCTTAAACAGTGCGAGGAAGCTAAGCAGCTGGCTGTCGAACATGGTCGCAAATTCGAGCAGGAGGTAAGTTGAAATACAAATATGCTTATAAAGGATTGCAAAATGAATGCCGTGATATCTATTATAGTATCGTATGCTGGAAGCCAAGGTGCGCAATCGGGAGACCACACAGGCAGATGCTGAGAGGCTGATGAATGCACTGGCCAACATACAGGAAAAGAACGCCATGCTGGAGAAGAATCTATCGGCAGAGACGAGAGTTAAGCTGGACTTGTTCTCGGCTCTGGGCGTAGCCAAGCGAAAACTCGAAATATCTGACAGTAAGTTCCACATGGAATTGCTGAAATTGTGACAGACTTCATCGTATGCTTGATTTATCCAACAGGCCATCGTCGTTCCAAGGAGGATGAGGTCATTGATCTCAAGGCAAAGATAGCACAGTTGTTGGCTGTTATGCCGGATACATTGTGCTTAAATACCGGACCGCACGGTCCCGGCGGCAGCATGCTGCGCATGAACGATACACCTCCGCTGCAACCAGGCGGACCGGGCCCGTCCTCGCCAATGCTCAGCATGAGCGCTGCTCAAGAGTATCAACAGCATCAGCAGCAGCAGCATCAACAACATCAGCAGCAGCAGCAGCAGCAGCAACAGCAACATCCACATCAGCAACATCAACCGCATCCACATCAGCAGCAACAGCAGCAGCAGCAACAACAACAGCAGCAACAGCAGCAGCAAGTTGTGCCAGTTTCCCAACAGCAACAGCAGCAACAAATGGTGCCCGTGAGCGTGGCAGCTGCATTGCATGTGGCCGCTGCTAATGTCGTTAATGGTGGGAATGGTCTCTCGACGCTGGATCCCAATGCTAGCGTTTATACGCCGAAGGCTGGTAACATGATGGTGGTTACGCCGGTGGGCATGAATCCCAATGGCGCGGATGCCTGACGCCAGCAGCAACATCAGCATCAACAGCAGCAGCAACAACAACAGCAGCAGCAACAACAACAACAGCAGCAGCATCAGTCGTCAGCGGTCTCCTCATCGGCCGCCCCATCCTCGCATCAGCTAATGAGACGACAAGTTTGAGATTATTATACATTAAAAAGCAACAGCAAACTTCAAGAGCGACAGCAAACCGATTGATTTCGACTACAATAGTCAGGAGACAGACGGAGCATGGAGCAGATAGCAGTTTGCGTATGATATGAATGAATGTCCGTACTAAGCATAAGCAGTTTCCTTTTCAATTAACAGTATCACATAGAAAACGAACACAATTTTCCAAATACCAACAACCAACTACCAATTAACAATAATTCCCTTGAACACACATTCAAAGTTGTGCATTGCCAATACTGAAACACTTAAATATTGATATAACTGATTACTACAACTAGTTTGTTGATGGCATTCAAATTCCGAACATATGCTCAAATTGATTTCAAATATGCCATTAACTCGAAAGTCCCTTTAATTGTGGTGGTTTAAAGCGTAATCATTCCACCATAATACAATTAGTAATCAACTTTAATGGAAAAGAACTTTCAACGAGGAAATCTCAATGTATCCTTGGCATTCAATTGTCAACTATTCGGTTCCACTTCCCCTCCAATTATAAAAAGAAAAAACGAAAAAAAAAAACACAAACACACAAATGAAACACTTGGCAAAACACTTTCTGCGAGATTTTGATTTTGATTTGATTTCATGAACTTTAAAAATAATAAGAGAAAAATGCAAAAACAAACAACCAATTTGAAAATTTTTGTATTTAACTTATGGAAAAAGAATACGATCTTTTTACTACTTATTACTATTAACAAAAGCTGTGACAGAGAGAGAGAGAGAGAGAGAGATAGAAAGTTGACCAACTTTAGTGATGGCCTTTGAATTTGGCGTAAAATTATGTTTGTTTATTTTTTGCTGCCAAATTTTTGTGCTGCCTTCTTTCAATGGAATATTTGAAGTCTGCGCCCTTGATTTATTATCTCATTAAATTATTTTTGTTATATACTTTAATTGTACGCCTATTATTTAGCTATTAACTATTACTTTTTGGAAGAAAAACAAACAAATCGAAAAACAATTCTCTTTTTAAGTTTTAATTTATTTTTGCTGTTCCTAAAAATCGAGAAAAAAAAACAAGTTGAAAATGCTTGAATTTAATTTGCGATGAAAATGAAAAAATGACTAATTTGTTTAATAAAAAAAAGAAATCATTTCGCTGCGTGAAGCTAGTAAATATTGTTTATGTTTTTTATTTATTATTTTATATTCATTTGATAACAGAGTAGGCGCTTAGATGTTGAATTTTCAAATCAACGAAAACAGTCTAGACTAAATTCTAGAGATTTTCAAAAGCTAAAAAAAAAAATTGAAAATGATCTTTTATGTGCTACAGACAATCTCAACTACGCTAATCACCGCGCTGAGCACCATCTGGTTGGTTGAAGGTAAGCTTTGAGTCCCATTTCATCAATGTAGCGATTGTCAAGCTGTCCTTACGCAGAGACCATGATCAACCTGATGATGTCGTGCTCCTTGATGGCGCTGCGTTTTGCCTGCCATCCGATGATGCTGCTGCCAATGCTACTGGGCACCTACTATGTGATCCGCAAAGTATGGCAACGTCGTCGGCTGACTGTTGAGGGCTCTGCAGATGGCACTGGGCTGCGCAATCTGCCGCGTACTCCACGCATCGGACCATATCGTAGTGTGGGCAGCATCTCGTCGCGCAGCAACGAGAGCTATGAGTGTGAAGCGTCCGAGGAGGAGACACGTCGCTGCTCGTAATTTGCATTTGTGTTAAATTGATGTAGTATGTGTTTCGTGAATAGATTTATTTTGTTCTTACTCTCTAGCAATGCAGCCGACAAAATACACGCGTGTCTTTATGTATATAAATCATATGGGGAACTTAAAACTAAACTTAAACCCTGTCTTGATCCTATGGTCTATGCAGTGTTGCAGTGTCCATTTTGCCCAGCAGTTCGCTCACTTTCAGCAGCATGGCGTTGTTCTGTTGTCCACTAACCATGCCAGCCAGATGCTGCAAATACTTGTCTACATTGTCAACACTCAATCCGCAGGGTTCCAGCGGTGGCAACGTGATGCCATCCAGTGCACCAACAACCTTCTGCCGTAGCCCTTTGATGTAGGCCATTAACCGGGCGTTTTCCTCTTTCAGCTCGGCCACTTCGCCCATGACCTTGGCATGCCCAGTTTTGGTGTTATCCACATGTTGTTCCAGCACCGAATTTTGCTGCTCCAGGTCGGTTTTGGTCTTGCGCAGAAGTCGCAGCTCATTCTCCGTGCTGCGATTGTGTTCTATGAACTCGTTTGTGTAAATGGGAATCTCGCCAGCTGCAAAGGGACGTGGCAATGCAGCCACGGGATTAAATGCTGCTGCAACTGGCGGCTGCGGTGGCGGTGTTGGTGAACGTTTCACCTGTGCCAAGGGTATGTCATCTGGATCTGGCGTTGGCGCATTCTGCTGTTTGTTCAAGGGCGTCTTGGGATTTGATTTCCGTGGTGCAGCATGATTGCTGGGCAAATCATTGTTGGCAGCATTGTTGGTTGCTTTTTCCTTGGGCGTGCTGGCGTTCTTGGTGTCAAACACTTTTTTTGCCTTGGCCAACTCGTTGGCCACAATTTCAGGATGCTCTGTCAAAAACTTATGCATTTGCTCCTGATATCTGCAAGGAAATCATTAGATTATATGAAGGAGGTTTAAATAAACATGAAATAATTACTTACAATGCTTTGTCCTTGGCCGCCGCTTCTATGTACGGTGCCCTGCGATCCTCCGTTAGCTGATGCCATTCCTCGCCTATCATTTTCGTGTGCTCCAATGCTGTGCGATTTGGATGCTCGCGACGCAGTTGTTCCCGCCGATCGTTCATGAAGCGCACATACGAATTCAATGGCATTTTTGGTGCACCCGCCACATTAATGCGACGCTGGGTTAGTTTCTTTAGTTCGTTATCCAAATTGTTAGACACGGCGCCCTTGGCTTTGCCTTTGTTTTTCTTTTTTGGCCCTTTGCCGCCGCCGGGAGGAGGACTAACATCATTGTCAACATCCGCACTGGATTTAGATAACAAATCTGCAGTTGTTTCTTCACCCGCAGGTTCGCAAGACTCATTCGCAGTTGTGGCCCCTGAGGGTGCGTTTATTTTACTCTCTGACTTGCTATCCATGTTATTTTACTGTCCAATCACAAAAAATTTTATTAAAGCAGATTTACAAACAAGCTGATAAGAATACCAGGGTGGCACTAACACGCTAAAATACTAACAAAATGCAGTGGTGTGTTGTGGGTATTCCTCAAACTGATATTTCACTGAAGTATCAGAGAAATTATCGATAATAATCGACTAGAAAAATTAAAATTAAATTTCAAATTATTATCGCATTTCTAATATTATAAGTTTAATTTAATGGATTCCCTTTTTTACTCTCATCATTTTTTTAAAACAGAGTTTGTGTGATGATTTATAAAAAGTACATGTTTGTGAACTGGGTGGCAGCACTGGACTAACCCCAAACGTAAACACAATTGATAACATGCATATATTTAAACTTGTTTGTGTAATGACGTCATCAAGAGTGGCGCGATTTCGATAATCTATTATTTATGAATTTCATCAACAAGCCAGCAAACATGTGCCAACGAACCCAAGTAAAAAATAAGATATTCCGCTTGTGGTGTTCATATATTTTGAATATACACATAATTGTATACATGATTTGGGATAATTCTTTGAGCACATTGAAAATATTAAAATTACAAAAGTTTTTTTTTTGTTTTTTTGTATTCTTATTATTAGCCTATGTGAATGACGGGTGTTACATATAAATAGAAACTTACAAACTTAACTGGGGACTTTGTTGTCAAAGTCCAATATCATAACATATAAAGCCTTCGATGACAAAATTCTATACAATTTGAATGGGATTTTTCCCATTTTCAACAGCTACATCTTAATCAGCTTAAATACTACGAGCTTAAACAATTTACATAAATGAGGGCGGCCGGCCAATATTAAACATAAGTTAACAAATTAAGAGAGATATTGTTTTGTTGGATCCAACACATTTTTCAATGTGAAAAACATCAAATGAACGTTTACGAAGCAAACTTAAATCAAACTGGGAAATAGTTCATCGAAATTACTCTCCCAGGGAAAATCGTCATCTGTGTCCAAATTGGCCAGCGTCGTTGATGTGGGTGAGCCCAGTACTGACTCATACCCATGATCCGAGGTGGCCGAATGCATCGATTGCGCTGGTGACTTCGCCAATGGGGAAATGGCTTTGACACGCGGGCAAAGGAATCGATTGATGGGCTCGAAATTCAAATGACTCATGGTTTCATCATCCGAATCTTCCGTGGCATTGATCACGTTGAGATAAACTTGTGAGGGTGAGGTCGCTGGTGGTGGGCACTTCATGATAACATCAGTGGTGTCATCACCAGCGCTCACACCCTCACCATAGATGACCTCGACGGCCTCGTTCACTGGCACCGCATCTCCATCCATGACTATCGTTATGGAATTGGTTTTGGCATCATAGGTACCATAAACCGTGTCGGGTGTTGCGCTCTGCAAAAATGTAGCTGCTGAAATTGTAGTTGGCGTTGTTGTTGCTTTTGTTGTCGTCTTTTGTAGGTTTCCATTTATGTGTGACATCTGTTGCACACTTTGGCTGCTATTTTCAATGGTCGTCGTCGCTTTCTCTTCGCTATTTAGGCCATCAACTCTATCTCCGCCGGATTCCATGCACTCTGCTGTGGTCCCCACCACTGATCCAGGCAGTCGCTCAGGTTCGCTTGCCTCTTTGGGAGCAGGCGGGTCGCATTGGCCACCGCTTGTTTCCAGCTCTGCTGTGATATCTGCGAGCAGGCTCTCTGCCAGCTCTTCAAGTCGTCGCGCATCGAACTCTTCATCGTCGACGAGTAGCATGTCTTGTATAGAAGACAGAGCGCCACAATTCTCCAGAGCGAGGCCGTTGAGTTGTTGCTCTGCTTCAGCTCCTGGCGCAACATTGTCGGCACCAAAACACGCGCTGACGACTGTGTGTCCACTTGTGTACCCTGCTGCAGAGGGTCAGCATTGGATGCTGCAGATCCAGTGTTTGTGGACGCACAGCCCTCAGCGCCTGCATTTGTGCCGCATGCGCTGTTGCCATGGCTTCTTGTTGTGTTGTTGTTCTTTGCAATCTCCTTCATTTCGGCCAGCTCCTGTCGCAGGAGTTCCACCTCTGTGTCGAGCTTGTGGTTCTTAGCCATCAGAGACTCATTGATGCTCTGCAAGCTTTCGCATTTGTTTTGCAATATTTCCGTTTTCTCATTTAATTCCTTGATCTCATATTCCATTTCTTCCATACGTGCTTTCTTTCGGTCGCGACTTGTTTGTGCCGCCACGCGGTTCTTTAGTTTCCTAAAGTCAACAAAGGGTGTCATTAGCCATTTGTTTTTGAGCAAATCTCGTATTAAAACTTACTTTCTTTGCACCTTTTCCTCCCACGACAAATGGTCCAGACGACGCTTCTTCGCCTTGACGGGCGCAGTGGGATTCGATGCCATTGTGTCCTCATCCGCCACACTGTTGTTGGATGAGGAAGCGTACCCCGAACTGGATGGCGACGAGCTGCCCTTTAACAGCACAGCTGTTATGGGAGCCGGACGCAACTTGGGCAATATGTTTAAATTTAATGTGGATCCAAGAGGTACACACTTGGTTAACAGAACTCCGTTGGCTGGTGCCATTTTAATATAAAATTAGATTATTGACTTATTTCAATATTTATGTGATGATGAAAATTAAAATTTCATTTTTATAGAACTCTTTTGTTTGATTTAATTGCGATGTTTGTGCCGTGAGCTCTAAACTTTATCTGATTATATCTTTTGAGTTAAACCATTTGCAGCGATGTCTCAACAATATTTGCTGCTGCCGCTTCGTTGACCATTTGCTTTGTGGTTTTAATTTTCGTCATTGCCTTTACACTGTATACTCAGGTTTCTTCAACCTAATCTCACGCAATTTGTCTCAATCACCTTGTAATTCTGCGCACCAAAGTCTGAACTAAGGCGGACGTGGAGCTTCTTGAATGGGTTTTCGTTAATTGTTGACGTGGCAGTTGGTGACTGGTCGATAGTGATTGATAGGGTTGCAAACGATTCGATTTTAATCGATTCTCTTTCTGGAAAAACATACGTTAGAAATCCAAAATATACCAAAATATAAGTTAATCGATAATTTGTATATTTCAAACATGATTTTTTGTTTTCTACAATTTAAAACAATTACTTGTTAGCATTCGAATGGTTCTTTTAAATTTCGGCAAAATATAATTGTTTAATGAATCAAATTAAATATTATCAAATTTGACATGCTCAAAACTAGATGGCCACACTGTTGACATTCCTGGGTTGTGCTTGCACCAATGAACAGTTGCGTGTGGTTTATATGTCAACATACCACTAATGAATATGAGGGAAAGTACCAATAAATATTCACACTCTCCTAGATTTTTAATTTAAGGACAACTGTAATTAAAACTGCGTTTATTTTGGTGATTTAAAGTATAATATTTAACATTTGTCTTTATTTGCAAGTTTAAAATTTATATCTTTCATATGATGCTGGCCAGTCAGCTTGAATAGCAAAGTCGGGGAGATTAGATCGAAAGTCTGCAGTTTCCTCATCAACGACATCCCCTATATAATGTCCTGAAACTCCAAGTTGAAGTACTGGTACGTCAAAGTTTCCATTAAGTTTCTGAAAAAAAACTAATTGTACAGTAATGTTGGAGGAAAATTAAATGAGTTTTAGAAGTATACCGAAATTTCTAGGAAGAAGTTTAGTGGTGAACTGTCAATTCCGTAGTTAAAGAATATGTGATATGCTAATGGGTGTGCTGGGGGGGTTTTTCAAATAACTTTCCAAAAATGACCAATTTGTTATTGTGACATCTTCAAATGCTTTAAAGAATAGACTCATTTGAGGAGGTCCCGTCAAATTATACTCAAAACGACAAGTTGTAGAGTTGATAATGGTTTTACTCAGTAACTCCAATTTGGTCGTGCCAGGGGGTATTATTGGTTTTGACCGCGGCATCCATTTGCTTTGCAATCTCTGTTGCACATAGCGGTAATCATACAACGGCATTCCACACATCATGTATTTTTCACATCTTGACGTTAAACTGACTAAGCCAGTTAAGTTTATATTTGTACCCTCAAGAACTGTTTCCTTACGCCGATCCTGATACAAAAAGAGGTAACCAGACTCATCCTTGCTGAGAGCTCCATCATACTCATAGAACTTATTGCGCACGTGCTGAAATATCGAAAAATATGATAATAGGTTATGAATTGCAATATACGAGGGTAGGCTGATAAAAAGTCGGCCTTACAAAGAAAATGCGTCTTTTTTTAAATTTTGCTTTTTTATTTCTCAACATAATCTCCTTTTAGACGTATGCACTTGGACCACCGATCCTCCAGTTTCCCAATACCTTTCATAAAATAGGATTTGTTCAGGTCCTCAAAATAGGCGTTTTTTTTTTCACAGATAACCTGTTCATTTGACTGAAATTTCTTACCACCAAGCCATTTTTTTAACTTTGGAAATAAATAATAGTCACAGGGTGCTAAATCTGGAGAATAGGGTGGATGGGGTAGAATTTCGTAGTGCAATTCTCACAATTTCGACATGGCGACAACGCTCTTGTGAGCGGGAGCATTGTCCTGGTGAAACAAAACTCTTATTTTTCGCCATGTGCTGCCTTTTTCCTTCAGTTTCGAATCAAATCGTCCCAAGAGATTGGAATTGTATTCTCCCGTAATTTTTCTGCCTTTTTCCAGAAATTCCACATAATAATGAATTACACCTCGGGCATTCCAGAAAACCGTTGCATTCATCTTGTTGGCCGACAAACCGATCTTTGCCTTTTTCGGTGCCGTTTCCCCAGTTGAAATCCATTGCTTTGACTGTTCCTTACTTTCCGGTGTATGGGGATGAATCCAAGTTTCGCAACAGTCACAAAACGACGAAAAAATTCGTTTTTGTTTGCGTTAAGCAATGCCAAACTCTCTTTCGCAATGTGCAAGCGGTTGCGTATATCTTCCATTGTGAGCAATCGCGGCACCCATCTTAACGAAAGCTTACTCATGTGTAAAAATTCGTGTAAAATGTTTCCAAAGCGTTCCCGAGAAATGTTTAGAGCATTTGCAATCTCTCGCAGCTTGATTCGGCTATCATCCAATATCATTCCATGGACTTTATCCACAATTTCTGGTGTTGTCACCTCTCTGGGACGACCCGGGCGATCATCGTCAAAAATGCTCATCCGCCCGCGTTTAAATTAGCAGTCCAATATTTTATTGTTGAAAACGATAGAGTTGAATCCTTATAAACTTTGTCTATCTCCTTTTTATACCCGCTACCCATAGGGTAGAAGGATATTATAACTTTGTGCCGGCAGGAAATTTATGTAACAGGTAGAAGGAGGCATCTCCGACCCTATAAAGTATATATATTCTTGATCAGCGTCAACAGCCGAGACGATATAGCCATGTCCGTCTGTCCGTATGAACACGTAGATCCCAGAGACTATAAGAGATAGAGCTAAAATTTTTTTTTCGACAGCATTTGTTAAGTTTGCACGCAGATCAAGTTTGTTTCAAATTTTTGTCACGCCCATTTCCGCCCCAGCAAATCAAAAAAATCGAATAACAAGCGAATTTTGGTATATACTATAATTACTATAGTAGTTATGATTCCTGGATTGGTTGCGATCAGATAAAAATTGTGGAAGTTGTTAAAGAAATACTTTTGTAGGGGCAAAAGCGCCTACTTACTAGGGCTCTTAGGGGCTGTCCATATATTACGTAATCACATAGGGGGTGGGAGGGGGTTAAGGAAATGATTATGTTTTATTACATGGGGAGGGAGGGGTCTTGGACAATGATTACGTAATCATTTTATAAAAATTTTGTTGTTAAAAGTATTTATTCAAAAATTGGTTTAGCGCCGATTACTCTGTCGATAAGTACCGAGTGCAATAATTCATATTAATCATCAAATGATTACTTTTGATTACCAGGGGGGGGGGGAGGGCGTCAAAAATCGCAGAAAACGTGATTACGTAATATATGGACAGCCCCTTAGTTGCTTTGGTCGACAATCTGGTACATTGTGCCGTCTATGGTATATTTTGAATGGTGTGCTGTGTCGATATACCAAACATACCATTTGGTATATTTTTAGTATTTTTAGTATATTTTGAAAATAATACCGCAATATTTTGCCCTTATTAAAAATGGGTAGCGGGTATCTCACAGTCGAGCACACTCGACTGTAACTTTCTTACTTGTTAATATCGTCGTTGGATTTCTCTTTTAAAAACAGAAATCTTATGACAGCACGATATTCGATTTTACTCATGTTGACGACAATGCAAAAGTGAATGCGCTAAAAGTCCTGCCAAAATTACCAGTGTTGATAAAACCGCATGAAACTTTCACAGTAATCAGCTAATAGAAAACACTAATCGAATAAAATGTTTACGAATTTAAAAAAAAAAATTTTTCTTTGTTAGGCCGACTATTTATCAGCCCACCCTCGTATTTTAAGCCAAAATACTTACCAAGTATGCAACTCGTTGGCCACTTGTCCGTGGACGATATGGGAATCCTAATTGTGTACTACTGGCTAAGAACACAGAAAGAGCTGTAGTTGCTATTAAAGCATATATTACTAAACTTGGTCGACGGAAAGTGTTGATCAGTGGTATCTATTTAAATATATGTACATGTTAGGAAAACTGTAAATATATACAATCTTGTTGGCTTACCAAGAATCCAAAGGAGAGAACCGTTCCTACGGCTGCCAATATTGCGATGTACAAGTCCCTGTTAGAAGCACTTCCTGCTCTGGCGCCCATAGGAGTCAACACGACAATAAACAGATATGCTATATAACTGCTATATAGCGCAGGAATAATTTGGCTTATTTTCAATAGTGCTACCCAAGAGTAGCCCTTGTCGTGCATTGGAGTTAACAGATTAAGTGATAATGGTACCACGTAGAAAATAAGGGGAATCATTAAAATATATGAAGAACGAATTCCCAAGGCTGTAAGAGATATGGTTAGAATAGCGAGGATTACAGCTTGACTATGCAAAGCCAATTGAAGAAGGTATGGTGGAGATAGTTTGTCCTAAAAAATTGAAATAATGAATAATATTATAAAATTCCAACGATTCAGAAAGATACTTACATTGTGCTGTAGGCTAAAGTAAATCGTTGTCGGTAAACTAAAGCCAATAAGTGAAGGGCACACGTATAATCCAATTATCAACAATGGGGTGCTATAGTAAGTTAGTGATAGCCCGACGGAGTCCATCACATAAGCGACAACGATTGGAAGAGCTAATCCGAGAGCAAAGGCAATAATTTGAATCACAATCACAAGTATAAACCATCGTATCACATGGCAAATTGTCACTTGGGAAACATCTGACATTCGCCATATTGAAATAAAAACTAATACGAGAGCAGTTCCAGCAATTCCGAAGTTCAAGTACTCGGCTGTAGTTTCAGAATAGTGAAAGAAGTAGAGTCCCAAAAAATCGAAGAAGACAACATGTCCAGACTTGTGAGCCTTACAAAATAGGTTGTAAAATATATTATAAGATTATCTCTTGTTAGATGAATACTTGTTTACCTCTATGTTTTTTAGTTCAGGAGCATTAGCCAAAGCACGAACTAAACTAAGCACATTATCTCCAGTGTTTTGCAGGGATTCATACGAAATTAATTCAACCAAATCATACTTCGTGTGATATATATAACCATTTATAATTTGACCCATATCTAAACCTATATGACAGACAAAAATAAAGTATCCACGCGTTAAATGAAACTTTTATTACCAACCTGGCATGTATTCTTTAAAAATTCGGAAGTCGGAATCAGATGGTATTATACCAGACTGGAATATCTCCTCAGCTGAAGTTGTTCCGAAAGGATGTTTGGCATTTTTATAGTAATACTGCAAATTGCATTGCTGAATATTTGTTCGATATTTGATTTTTAGTTGAATAACTTACATCTACTAGCCAAGAGTGATTGGGTCCGCTTTGAAATAGAAGTTCCCGTCCATTGCTGCCTGCAGCATCAAGATTAACGCACGCTCTATAATAAGGTTATTTATGTTAGTGTCCAAGGACACAAAATGATATGCTTACTTAAGGAATGGCGCCCATCTATGAGTAGTCATGAAACCGTGTGCAGCCAGCAAGTAACTTTCCTCAGCTCCATTAAACAGAAAGACGATAGGATGCTCGAATGTTTGCTTTGTCGTTGACATCACTCTTAAGACTTCCAGCATGGTGACTATCATAAATCCAGCATCGCCAGCGGACGGTGTAGCTGGCTTCGAATCAAAGTGACTATTGACCAATAACCAGGTTTGACTTGTGCTATTCCTTGGACTGATTTTAACAGCAATGTTTTGAACTCCTTGGTACATAATAATCAGATCAGAATAAATAAATTGTCCTGATGCCTGTGATAAGTCTATCTCAATATCATAATAATCTTTCAATGAGTCTTTCTTAATTTGATTTAACTGCTTTAGAAGAAACTCTACAGCAGCAATCTCATTCTCTTTGCTTCCAACCATTTTGGTGCCAATGTTAGAGAGAGTATACAGATCCTTGTAAGCACGTTCCGGAATAAATATATTTGAGGCGGCTTCTTCTATTGTCTTTGCCTTGGGTAATCGGTAGAACAATGGAATTACCACGGCAAAGAAAAGCACTCCCCAGAACAACAGGTAACTAGTTGCTAAGAACCATGGTATTTTTTTATTTCCGGTTCCATTACTGGCTCCTCTCACAATCTATTTGAAAACAATTTGATTGTAATTTGGTTGGAGTATTATGAAACTTTGTATTCTTACAAGTTTTTCCGCGTCCATCGTGAAGTGAAACCGAAATTTGTTAATGGGTCAACTGCTAAAAACGGTTAGTGCAGACTGCTTTTATACTGGAATGTTTCAGGGAAATAAATCGTAAACGATCTAGAGTATAACAGTTGAGGATAAACATTATGATACCAATAAATTGATTGATTGAAATACATATGACCAACATCAGTATTGGTACTATATAACAACATTAAATTATAAATTCGAGGGTTGGTCAAACAAATCAAATGTTGATTATTGATATACAAATTTTAGGAAATTTTTACGGAAGTGAAAATAAAGATTAAATGCAATAAATAAAGTGAATTATTATTTAAGTATAAGAAATAATTATTGAATATAATGAAAATGTAATATATATATTTATATAAGCGACACAAATATAAAAGACAACTATTAAAATATGCATATTTTTTAAATTATTATATTGCATTATTTTAATTTTTGAATTTTAAGGTAAATTCAGGTATCCAAGAAACACACACTTAATAATACCTGTAAGTAAGTTATCTCCAAAATATAAACATTTATGTTTATGTGGAGTTATTGTACCTGTGTGAGGGCATATAAATCTTATCAATAGGCCTATATAAACTAATTAGCCTGTTGCTAATGTTGTATAATATTCGTATGCTCAACAGAAAAAACCCCGCTTATCTCTTTTCATTCTATTACCACACATTAAGGAATTCGAAAATGTTGTAATGCAAATCAATATTTGTATTTATTTCCTTGCCTAAAATTTATATCTTTCATATGATGCTGGCCAGTCAGCTTGAATAGCAAAGGCGGGGAACTTGGTTCGCATGTCCGCCGATTCCTCATCAAGGTCATCGCCAATAAAATGTCCTGATACTCCCAGTTGAAATAGAGGTACGCCGAAGTCTCCATTATGTTTCTAATACGATACTGATAAATATATTTAAATCATAAGTTTTATCAATTGTAACTTACTGAAGTTTCCACGAAGAAGTTCATCGGCGAGCTGTCAATCCCTTGGTTAATAAGTATGTGATATGCTAATGGGTGTGCTGGAGGGTTATTCAAATAACTTTCTAGGAATGACCAATTTGTTATTGTGACATCTTCGTAAGTTTCAAAGAATAGACTCATTTGAGGAGGGCCTGTCAAATTGTACTCAAAACGACAAGTTGTAGAATTAATAATGGTTTTACTAAGCAATTCCAATTTGGTCGATCCTGGTGGTGTTACTGGAATTGAACGAGGCATCCATTTGGTATCCAATCGCTGCTGGACATAGCACACATCATGTATTTTTCACATCTTGACGTTACACTGACTAAGCCAGTTAAGTTTACATTTGTACCCACAAGAACTGTTTCCTTACGCCGATCCTGATACAAAAATAGGTACCCAGACTCATCCTTACTAAGAGATCCATCATACTCGTAGAACTTATTGCGCACGTGCTGAAATATCGATCAAAATTACATAAAATGAATTTCAATTGTGAAACCAAACACTGACCAAGTATGCAACTCGTTGGCCACTTGACCTTGGACGATATGGAAATCCTAATTGAGTACTACTGGCAAGGAATACAGAAAGAACTGTAGTTGCTAATAGAGCGTAAACCACAAGGCTTGGTCGACGGAATATGTTGATCAGTGGGACCTTCATAAAAAAAATAAATAGTACAACTTTAGAAAGATTTATAATTAGAAAACTTACCAAGAAACCAAAAGTAAGAACTGTTCCCAAAGCTGACATTGCTGCGATGTATAAATCTCTGTTAGAGTTACTTCCTGCTCTAGCGCCCATTGGAGTCAGAACGACAATAAACAGATATGCTATATAGCTGCTATAAAGCGCAGGAATAATTTGGCTAATTTTCAATAGTGCTACCCAAGAATAGCCTTTGTCGTGCATTGGAGTTAACAGATTAAGAGTCAGTGATGCCACATAAAAAATTAATGGAATCAATAAAATATAAGAAGAACGAATTCCTAACACTGTAAGCGATATGGTAAGAAGAGCGAGGATTACTGCTTGACCATGCAACGCCAATTGAAGGTGGTATGGTATAGATAGTTTTTTCTGAAAAATTGAAATGAAATCAATTATAGTATATGAAATCAATTAAAAAAAACCAACAGGATGATTCTTACGTTACGCTGAAGAGTATAATAAATAGTTGTGGGTAAACTGAGGCCGATAAGTGAGGGGCACACATATAATCCGACTACCAATAAAGGCGTACTGTAGTAAGTCAGTGATAGCCCATCAGGTAAGCGACAACGATTGGAAGAGCTAATCCAAGTGCAAAGGCAATAATTTGAATTATATCCACAAGTATAAACCACCGAATCACGTGGCAAATTGTCACTTGCGAAACATCTGACATTCGCCATATTGAAATAAAAACTAATACGAGAGCAGCTGCTGCAATTCCAAAGTTCAAGTACTCGCCCGTAGCTTCGGAATAGTGGAAGAAGTAGAGACCCAGGAAATCGAAGAAGACAGCATGACCAGTTTTGTAAGCCTGTTAGTTAGTGACATTCATTAATGTTTTTTAAATTTTCGATGAAATCAAAGCCTTACTGAAGTATCATATAATTCCGTGGCATTAGCTAGTCCTCGGACCAGACTGAGAATATTATCACCAGTGTTCTGTAGAGACTCAACAGGAATCACATCGATAGTATCGTATTTGGTGTGATATACGTATCCATTAAAGCACTGAGCCATATCTAAGCCTATTTGATTAAAAAAATATTTAAATTAACAAATGTAAGGAAAGAACGTTTATAAAATAGTATAGTTACCTGGGATGTTGGCATATGTTTTGAACTGCCGAAAGTCGGTATCCGATGGCATGATTCCCGATTGGAAAATTTCCTCACCCATAGTTGTTGCAAAAGGATGTTGAATGTATTTTTTGTAGTACTAATATATTGTTTAATTATAATATAAATTTTATATTGACTTTGTAAAATTACTCACATCTACAAGCCACGTGTGATTGGGGCCACTCTGAAATAGAATATCCCGACCTCCGCTGCCCGCGGCATCAAGATTGATGACAGCCCTATATTGAGAAGGTTGACTTATTATTATTATTCTATATTGAGCAAAGCATAGAAACTTACTTGCAGTAAGGAGCCCATTTGTGTGTTGTAATAAAGCCATGGGACGCTAGAAGTCCACTTTCTTCAGCTCCATTAAACAAGAAAACGACTGGATGAACAATGGGTTGCTTCGATGTAGCAATAACACGTAGGACTTCCAACATAGTGACTATCATGAATCCAGCATCACCAGCAGACGATGTGAACGGCTTTGAATCAAAATGACTGTTGACCAGGAGGAAAGTTTCACTCGTACTATTTTTGGGACTTATTTTTACAACAATGTTTTGAACGCCTTTATATAGCATAATCAAATTTCCACGCAAGTACTGTCCAGAGGCTTGCGATGAGTCAATTTCAATATCATAATATTCTTACAATGAGTCTTCCTTAATTTGATTCAGCTGCTTTAAAAGAAATTCTACGGCGTCAATCTCATTTTCTTTGCTTCCGACTAATTTGGTGCCAATATTAGATAGACTATACAGATCCTTGTATGCACGTTCGGCGATAAAAACATTTTTGTCAGAGTCTTCCATCATTTTTGTCTTAGGTAATCTATAGAACAGAGGAATTACCACGGCGAAGAAAAGAATTACCCAAAAAAGCACCGAAAGTGTGGCAAAGAGCCAAGATAATATTTTATTGCCATTATTGACGGTACTATTTTTTGATTCTTCCTCGATCTATAAGAAATATATTGGTTAGAATTGTAGTTAAATTCACCAAAATAATGTTCTTCCTTACAAGATTTTCTGTATCATCCATTATGATGTGAATCCAAGAGTTTTAAAGTGAGAACTACTTAGGATCGACAAGAGCAGACTGCTTTTATACTTAAGGTTGCCAAGGAAATAAATCATAGTGCCAGGAGTATAAAAGTTTTGGATACAAATTATGATACCAATTAACCAAAAGTAATCAAGGATAATGAGTTCAAGTTCGAGGGTGGTTCGAAGCAAACCAATATCAAATCAAGCCTATTCTACCAAAAAGCGACATACAATTGTTCTCTATGCGAGATATCATCCACATTGCACAAATAAAAGTCGAGTTTGCCCGATAAAATTGATTTTTTTATTAACATCGATATTTGTACACTTATCAAATCAAATTTTCAAAACATTAAGATTGCGGGTTCCATTACGTGAAACCAAATGCTAGTCTCTAGACTCTTTGAAGAAATACAATAAAGTATTGTTGTTTATTTTGGTATACTTGCTACGCCATGAGGTATACGGGTATTATAGATTAAGGAAGTATTTCCGATCCCATAAAGCATATATATTACAAACTTATGTAATATATTTGTCAATACGTGCATTCAAGCTGAAATTTCTTATAATGAATGAATGAATCTTATAATGAAAATGCACGTTTATGAAATATCATTAAAGGAATTATTATTTTTGATAATATTACTATTAACAATAAAGTGATTATATTCATTTAGTTATCGAAGAACTTCATTGTAAATATTACAAGCTCTGATTGTATATGCTCTGAAAGCATAAATCGTTGAATACAAAATAATAGTTTGAAGTCTCCAAAAATGACTAGTAAGTATCTGAAAATCGAGTACTTTTTAACATAAAAATTCATTTCATTCACTAATAAAGAGAAAAACAGCTGTTTAATAAATAATAAGATTATTTATTTTAGTAGGAATGTGTGTCATTGCTTTTATTAGCTTCCTTAAAATATGTATCTTTCATATGATGCTGGCCAGTCGGCTTGAATAGCAAAGGCGGGGAACTTTGATCGAAAGTCTGCAGATTCCTCATCAACGTCGTCGCCAATAAATTGTCCTGACACTCCAAGTTGAAATAGAGGTACGTTGAAGTCTCCATTATGTTTCTAGAAGGATACAAAGTTTAATTAAATATATAAAACACAAAAATGATCTATTGTCTAATATCTTACTGAAGTTTCCACAAAGAAGTTGATTGGTGAACTGTCAATTCCATAGTTAATGAATATATGAAACGATAATGGGTATACTGGAGGGTTATTCAAATAACTTTCTAGGAATGACCAATTTGTTATTGTGACATCATCATAAGCTTGAAAGAATAAACTCATTTGAGGAGGACCTGTCAAATTATACTCAAACCGACATGTCGTTGAATTAATAATTGTTTTACTAAGTAATTCCAGTTTAGTCGATCCTGGAGTTATAATTGGATTAGAACGTGGCATCCATTTGCTTTGCAATCTCTGTTGAGAATAGCGTTCGTCCAACGGCACTCCACACATCATGTACTTTTCACATCGAGACTGTAAACTGACTAAACCAGTTAAGTTTACATTTGTACCCTCAAGGACTGTTTCCTTGCGCCGATCCTGATACATAAAGAGGTACCCAGATTCATCCTTACTAAGAGACCCATCATACTCATAGAACTTATTGCGCACGTGCTGAAATTTTGAAGAATATGATGGTAAGTTATGTATTGCAATACATTTTAAGCCAAAATACTTACCAAGTATGCAACTCGTTGGCCACTTGTCCGTGGACGATATGGGAATCCCAATTGTGTACTACTGGCTAAGAACACAGAAAGAGCTGTAGTTGCTATTAGAGCATATACTACTAAACTTGGTCGACGGAAAGTGTTGATCAGTGGGACCTACATAATAAAATAAATAGTGATAGACAGGTTTGTGTATATTATAATCAACCTACCAAGAATCCAAATGAGAGAACTGTTCCTACAGCCGACATTCCGGCGATGTATAAATCTCTGTTAGAGTCACTTCCTGCTCTAGCGCCCATTGGTGTCATAACGACAACGAATAGATACGATATATAGCTGATATATAGAAAAGGAATAAATTGGCTAATTTTTAGTAAGGCTGTCCAAGCATAGCCTTTGTCGTGCATTGGAGTCAACAAATTGAGTGTCAATGATGCCGCATAGAAAACAAGTGGTATCATTAAAATATATGAAGAACGAATTCCCAAGGCTGTAAGAGATATGGTTAGAAGAGCGAGGATTACTGCTTGACCATGCAATGCAAGCTGAAGATGATAAGGTGTGGAGAGTTTGTCCTGAAAAATTAAAAATATAAATTATGTGCAAATCAAACGAGCAAAGAAAGAAACTTACGTTACGCTGAAGAGTATAATAAATAGTTGTGGGTAAACTAAGTCCAATAAGTGAGGGGCAGACATACAATCCGACTACCAATAATGGCGTACTGTAGTAAGTCAGAGACAACCCAAGGGAGTCCATCACGTATGCGATAACGATTGGAATAACTAATCCGAGTGCGAAGGCAACAATTTGAATAACAATCACAAGAATAAACCACAATATCACGTGGCAAATAAAGACTTGTGAAATATCTGACATTCTCCATATAGAGAGGAAAACTAGTACGAGAGCAGCTCCTGCAATTCCAAAGTTCAAATACTCGCCCGTAGCTTCAGAATAGTGGACGAAGTAAAGACCCAGGAAATCAAAGAAGACAGCATGTCCAGTTTTCTGACCCTGTATGATAAATGTGGAATATGGAACATTATTAATATTTATGAAACTCTTAATTAAATTCATATCTTTACCGAAATATCATATAATTCGGTCGCATTAGCTAATCCTCGAACTAGACTGAGAATATTATCACCAGTATTCTGGAAGGATTCAAGTGGAATTACATCGATTGTGTCGTATACGGTGTGATACACATAGCCATTAAAGCACTGAGCCATATCCAAACCTGGAATATTGGATAAACAAGTTTTATGTTGATATTTGTAAAGAAGTTTAAAGATAATTTTATAGATACCTGGAATATTGCCATATGTTACGAACTGTCGAAAATCTGTATCCGATGGCATGATTCCTGATTGGAAAATTTCCTCTCCAACAGTTGTAGCAAAAGGGTGTTTGATGTATTTCTTGTAGTACTGATAAATTGATTTATATAGATGAACAATTTATTTCCCGCATTACAAAACTACTTACATCCACGAGCCATGTGTGATTTGGACCACTCTGGAATAGAATATCCCGACCTCCGCTGCCAGCAGCATCAAGATTGATGACCGCTCTAAAGTTAGGTTAACTTATTATTATAAGTTCATTTCGAGCAGAGCATAGAAACTTACTTGCAGTAAGGTGCCCATTTGTGCGTTGTAATAAAGCCATGAGAAGCCATAAGTCCTATTTCCTCTGCTCCATTGAACAGGAAAACAATTGGATGAACTATGGGTTGCTTCGATGTAGCAATCACTCGTAGGACTTCTAGCATAGTGACTATCATAAATCCAGCATCTCCAGCGGATGGTGTAAAGGGCTTTGAATCGAAATGACTGTTCACCAACAGGAAAGTCTCACTCGTACTATTCTTGGGACTTATTTTTACTACAATATTTTGAATGCCTTGATACATAATAACCAAATTCCCCTCAACGTACTGACCAGAGACTTGCGATGAGTCAATTTCAATATCATAATATTCTTTCAATGAGTCTTCCTTAATTTGATTTAACTGCTTTAGAAGAAACTCTACAGCAGCAATCTCATTCTCTTTACTTCCAACCATTTTGGTGCCAATGTTAGATAAAGTATACAGATCCTTATGTGCTCGTTCCGCAATAAATACGTTTTTATTCGCATCTTCTATTGTCATTGCCGTGGGTAATCGATAGAACAAAGGAATTACAACTGCGAAGAAGAGAACTCCCCAGAATAGCACGGAAGTAGTTGCTAAGAAGCATGGTAATTTCGTAATGCGAGTTTTTCTCGATTTATTGTTGGGTTCTTCCGACCAGGAGTCCACGATCTACCCGAAATCAATTTTGTTCCGTTTAATTGTTAAATTAATTCTATTTTTGTATGCTTACTAGTTTTTCGGTCCCCTCCATTTCCGAGTAAATAGAACGGGTTTCAAATGGATACTACTTGGAAATGACTAGTGTAGACTGCTTTTGTAGTTGCGCAGAAATTATGTCACAACTGGTAAAAAAACTTTCGATATCAATTATGAGGCTCATTAATTTATCAAAAGTTGATATTGATTGTGTACCATATAATAATTAAAAAATCGAGGGTTGTTCAAGAGTCGGATTTTAGAAAATCGAAAATAACAAATATATTACTATTATTTAAAGTCATACAACGTAACAAGAAATCATTAAGATGATTTGAATTAGTATTATACATATAAAATACTATATGTTTTTATTGTATAACAAAAATATACAGAATATTAACAAGTAAGAAAGCTACTCGCTACCCATTTTGAATAAAAGCAAAATATTTCGGTATTATTTTGAAAATATACCGAAAATACTACAAAAATGCTAAAAATATACCAAATGGTATATTTGTTATATCGATATAGTACCACATTCAAAATATGCCATAGACGGCACGATATACCATATTGTTGGCCAAAGCAACTCAGACCCATAGTAAGTAGGCGTTTTTGGCCATAGAAAAGTATTTCTTTAATAACTTCTATAATTTTTATCTGATCGCAATCAAATTTTCAGAAATCATAAATACTATGTTATAATTATTATTGTATACACCATCGCAGCTCAAGCCTTAAAATTACCCTTGTTATTCGATTTCTTTGATTTGCGGGGGCGGAAGTGGGCGTGCCAAAAATTTGAAACAAACTTGATCTGCGTGCAAACATAATAAATACTGCCGAAAAATTATAGCTTCTATCTCTTATAGTCTCTGAGATAATACGGACAGACAGACAGATCTTCTCGGCTATTGATGCTGATCGAGAATATATGTATACTTTATAGGCTCGGAGATGCCTCCTTCTACCTGATACATACATTTCCCGCCGGCACAAAGTTATAATACCCTTCTACCCTACGGGTAGCGGGTATAAAAATCTAAATTCGGTATCTCCGTCTTTTTGCCAGTATTTAAAGGTGACAATATATTGTCTTTTTTTATAATTTAGCATTAACCATATATTAGAGACTTAGTTTCCATTTTTTCTTGTAGATATGCGCATTTATTAAAAGTGGTAAATAAATATAACACCAATATAATTGTTTTTCACTGTAATTGCGATAACATTTGCGGATTTTTCATTGTGATTCAGAATTCTGAAATGGAATTTGTTCCTTATTAATATTTTCCAATGCTAGATCATAGTGACGCGTTTATATTATTCCCTTCCATCACGAAAATGAGATCAAACGAGATTATTCTTAAATTAATAAATATATTTTTATTGGTATTCGCTAGATTAATAAATGTATCTGTCATATGAGGTCGCCCAATCGGAAAGTATGGCATATTTCGGAAATGTGGATGCGAACTTTTCGGCATGTTCATCACGTTCAAACCCAATGTAATGTCCTACTACTCCCACTTGAATCAGACCTACATTAAAGTTGCCATTCCATTTCTATAAGAAAGAGAAACATGTATTATCAACAAATGATCTGGATGATTTTACTATGGAAATAACTAACGTAAAGTTCCAAATAGAAGTTTAAGGGTGAGCTATCGTTACCATAATTAAAATGAACATGGTAAGATAATGGATAAGCTGGAAACTCCTCGAGATATTTGCGTGAGAAAGACCAATTAATTATCGTAACATCTTCAAAGGCTTGAAAGTATAAGTTCGTTTGTGGTGGACCCGTCAAATTGAACTCCAATCGCACTGTTGTTGTGTTCACGATAGTTTTGCTTAGCAATTCCAATTTGGTTGTTCCTGGCAGAATAATTGGCTCTGAACGAGGTAACCATTTGCTTTGCAAACGATTGTTAACAAAATGTAGATTGAACATTGGCATGCCGCACATCATTTGCGTATAGCACTTGGTTTCAACACTGACCAAGCCGGTCAAATCAACATCTGTGCCATCGAGAGCTTTCTCCTCGCGACGATCCTGGAAGCTGAAAAAGTAACCCGACTCTTCCTTGCTTAAGGATCCATCGTATTCATAAAACCGATTTCGAGAGTGCTGAAATGTAGAGTATTATATTGATGATTGATTCTTGTATTAAATTCTAATAATCACTCACTAGGAATGCCACGCGAAGACCACTTGTCTTTGCACGATATGGGAATCCTACTTGTGTGCTGCTGGCCAGATATATAGTGAGAGCTGTGCTAGCTAATAGGGCAAAGATCACAAGACTTGGACGACGGAAAGTGTTGATCAATGGCACCTATGCAACAAGTGTTATTTAAGTTTCAATAAAAAATCATATTCAACTTACCAAGAAACCAAATGATAGAACTGTGCCTAGAGCAGCCAATACACTAATTGTCAAGTCAGCATTGGAGGCGCTGCCACCACGAGCTCCCATCGGAGTTAGGACCACAATAAATAGATACATGAGGTAGCTGCTGTAGAGAAATGGAGCAACCTGGCTCAATTTCAAAAGACCTGTCCAGGCATAGCCAAGGTCATGCATTACGGTCATTAGATTAAGCATCAACGAAATCACGTAGAAGAGCAGTGGAATCATAAAAATATACGTGGATCGGATGCCCATCGATGTCAAGGTAATGGTTAAAACTGCCAGAATGACAGCCTGGCTATGCAAGGCCAGTTGAAGATGATATGGAGCTGAGATTTTGTTCTAAAAATTAAGTATATTATATGAAAATATATCGAACAATAAGCGGAGGCACTTACGTTTTGCTGGAGGCTGTAGTAGAACGTGATGGGCAAGCTGAGTCCCAATAACGAGGGGCACACATACAAGCCTATCAATAGCAGAGGATTACTATAGTAAGTAAGCGAACGATCGTAGGAGTCCATCACATATGTGACTACTATAGGAAATGCCAATCCAAGTACAAAGGAAATAATCTGCATCACTTGCACAAGGAAATACCACTTGATCACATAGCATATTGAGACTTGGGAAACAGCTGCCATGCGCCACATGGAAACGAACACCAAAGCGAGGGCAGTTCCAGCAATACCATAGTTCAATGATTGTCCAGTCGATGCGGAATAATGGAAAAAGTAGAGTCCCAGGAAATCAAAGAAAATTACATTTCCAGTCTTGTGGGCCTGTGGATAAGATTGAGAAACCGATTCGTATTCTTTACGTGCAAACATTTTTTAATTGTAGGCCTTTTACTTCAGTGTCTCGCAATTCGGTTGCATTGGATAGAGCCCGAATTATGCTGAGTGCATTATCTCCAGTGTTTTGAAATGATTCACGGGGAATCACATCAATGGTGTCGTATTTCGTGTGATATATGTATCCATTAAAAACCTGCCCAAAATCCATACCTGCAATCGGATTACGTTATCAATTCGTCTGCTGATTATAATCGCAAGTCGCAAACAATAATTACCTGGCATATATTCTTTGAATGTTGTGTAGTCGGAATCAGACGGCACGATGCCAGACTGATAAATTTCCTCAGCCAAAGTGGTTCCAAAGGGGTGTTTCGCATATAAATAATAGTACTGCCGCGAAAGAAATTAGAATTATTAATTCGAGTATTTTGTATTCTTTTTCATGCTTACATTCACAAGCCAGGGATGGTTGGGGCCAGTCTGAAAGAGTAGTTCACGACCTCCACTACCAGCAGCATCAAGGTTAACACAGGCTCTATAATTATGAATCGATTACAAAATTATTTCGATTGTAAGCACTAAAACTCACTTCAGATTCGGCGCCCATCTGTGCGTAGTCATAAAACCGTGTGAGGCCAGCAAAAAACTTTCCTCAGCTCCATTGAAGAGAAAGACGATAGGATGCTCAAAGGTTTGCCTTGTCGTTGACATCACTCTCAAGACTTCCAGCATGGTGACTATCATAAATCCAGCATCGCCAGCGGACGGTGTATCTGGCTTCGAATCAAAGTGACTATTGACCAACAACCAGGTTTGACTTGTGCTATTCTTGCAACTGAATTTCACAGCAATATTTTGAACACTCTGATATTTGTTGAGTAAGTCTGAGTAAGGAAATTCACCAGAAGCTTGCGATAAATCAATTTCGATATCGAAATATTCCTTCAGTGAGTCTTCCTTGATTTGATTAAGTTTCTGTAGAAGAAACTCGACCGCATCAACTTCATTTTCCTTGCTGCCAATAATTTTAGTGCCAAGATTGGAAAGACCATAAAGATCTTTGTAGGCTCGTTCGGCAATGTAAACATTTCTATCTGCATCTTCCAATGTGAGGGCCGTGGGCAATCGATATAAAAGTGGTATTACAATCGCAAAGAAGAGAAGTCCCCAGAAGAGCAAGAAGCCACTTGCAAAATACCAGGGCAACTTTCCATTTTTATCGTTTCTAGTTGCTGATAATGAGCTATACTCTTGAGTGATCTATTAAATATATTTTATTGTGATAAACAGTGATTCATTTACTTCCATTTTATATTCCTTACAAGTTTCTCTTTGTCACTCATATTGATAAATAAATGTTTTTCTTCTGTGGTGAGTCCGATGGTTGGCAAATATGAACTAATTTGCTAAGGCGTTTGTTAGCCTATTTTATAGTAATCAGGTACTAGCGTAACATAAATTTAATGTGTAAAAAACTGGCGAAATTGGGTAATAATCAAATCGTATAATGTTGGCTTTTGATTATTATGTCTGCGAGGGTAGTTAACAAAAGAACTGTAGAAAAAAATCAAGATTAAAGACTGATTTGGCGTCTAAATCAAAAACATCGTGTTATTTGTGACGAGTAGTCATAAATAAGCATTATAAAAGTTTATAATTACTTGCCATAGGGAAATTTCTGTTTAATTTAAAAGCGGAATGATTCGAAGCATTTGAAAACATATCTAGCACACGCCGAAATAAACAATTCACTTTATCTGGGAATGACGCCAAAACTTATCCATCCACCCTCTTTCTTAGAAAAACAAAACATTTTATTGACTGTATTTATCGGAAGCGCTCTTATTATAGGCGGCACTCTCTGTACATACATACATACATTCAAAATACTCTGATATAAATTGCCGATATCAGATGGTCGTCAGCGATTATATTATTGTGACGAGCTACCTGACTCGTCAACAAAATTAAAACGCAGCTCAGGGATATACCAAAATAATTGGTTATTATCAGCATTTACAATTGTTTTATTATTTTATTATTTTATGAATTAGAAACACACTTCTCGAATTTACTACGTAACAATAAATTAGTAAACGCTTGTGTTACTGATGAGTATAGGGCTTAATGCGAAATTTGCTTAGTTGTCGTCAAGCGCTTGAGATATTTACTATATTCTTATCGCTCGCTCGATTAAGCAGAATATCTACTTTGACTAATCATTATCACGTTTCAAAATGGCGATTATATATTCATATTCATAATATTAACAAATTATCAAAATACTTTTTTTGGATTTTGCGATTAACCTAATCGCCTTTATTCAACTGCGATTGAAAAGTAAATTTCTTGTGAAGCCGAGCCCCCCGAAAATATGCTATCTGAAAAATATTCTCGAAAAGGATCTGGAATTATTCTCTTTGAGATAAGACAGTTAAATATTCAACCTAAAACTCTAACATATCTATATAAAAAAGAAAACATATAAAGCTATTATATTTATTTGGTTCCAAACAATCTCTATTTTATGACGTTTGATCTTGTTTTAAGATTTTGTCTTCTTGATTGGGTAAGATTGGACAATCTAGAATTTATGTAGAATTTTATATAAGGATTAAACTTCTTGGTTCAATTTTGATATGATATAATCTTGATTCAATATTTTATTCTTGATTTTATTACTCTCTCTATATTATTAGTTTTAAGCTTTATTGCTTTATTTATTATTAATAAATATAAGATAAATAATAAGTTAAGTGCGTAAATAACTAAATTCATTTATTTATCAGATTCTATAAATGTATATTACAGTTAATTGTGTAATGGTTTTATAATCGTACAACAACTTAGGCACTACAATTAGTATATAAATAATATTTTATTATACATTATTTAGCTTAATTTCTACCGTTCGTCCCCTTAGAAATACCAACTCTCGTATGTGCCCACCCAGGCCTGAACATATGCATAGGAAGGGAAGCTGTCGATGTGGTCGCTAAAACTCTGCGATCTCATAGATTCATGATGCACCCAATGGCCGCCAATGCCAATCTCCAAGGTGGGTGTGTCAAACGATGATGTTGTCTTCTAAAAAAATAAAAATTTCTATTAACATAGAGCACAAACTATGATGATATAGTAACATATACAAACCTCAACATCGATAGTAAACTCGAGTGCACTGCTATCGAGTCCATATGAAAAGTAGATAAAATGTGGCGGAGCTTCATTCTCCTTAAGCAGCGTATCATTGAAGGACCAATCCAGTAGCTTGGCATCGTTTTTGACATTCACAAAAATGGTCATATGATCGGGTCCAGTTAATGAAAAGTTGAAACGTCTCTGAGTTGACTCTTCTAGCTCTTCGACATCCTGTAGACTTAGACTAGGATACTCAGTGGGAATCTGTGGCTTCGCACTTATCGGTATCCACAAGCTGTATTCCCGAGCCTTACTCCAACGATGGTTGTAAAGTGGCATGCCGCAAAACATTTCCTCGTCACAATATTCACTGACTTTGTGTGTTTCTCCAAAGCCTTTGATCTCATCTAAGTGAAAGAGAATAATTAAATTGTTATGATTAAAGAAAATATGATTAAAAGCAAACCTTCAGCAATATTGATACGTCGATCCTGAGGGTAAATATAAATGCCGCTCTCATCAGTCCTAGTTGTGCCATCAGCATTGTGAAGCACACGATGCGCATGCTGAAGGAAAGATTTTAAAATGTTTGGATATTAGCAGATATAAAACTTACTTTTAAAGTTAAAACTCACTATAACGGCATAGCGTTGTGCTGAAGTCTTAGGCTGGAACGGGAATCCCACGTTTGTTATCGCAATGATAATGAACAAAATGGTGCCAGCAAAGAAACACAGAACTATGGTTCTAGTTTTGCGGAAGAACATGATGAGTGGTACCTATAATAAATGCTATTAATTAAAACTAACTTTACACATTAGTGATAAATTACTCACAAGGAAACCCGAAAATATTAGCGAAAAGAACCAAGTAGCCAGAGCTATGCCCATGTCCGGGTTCGATGAGGCACCCGAACGTCCCAGCATGGGGACGATAGTCATTAAAAATGCTGTCAGAATGTAGGTGAAATAGACAAATGGCAGTATCTGGCAGACCATGACGGCAATGGCAAACAAATAGGCTATGCAAAAAAGAAAAGTTTATAAAATAAAGTTCAGTATATCAGTTAAAATAACCACTAACCTTTGCGATGCCATTTGGTCACCAGATTGACAATGAGTGCGATGATATCGAAGAACACGCAAATCATTAGGAAGCAGGCTGATCGTATGCCCATGGCTGTCAGTGTAATCAGCAAAATGATCAGGCAAATGCAATGGGAATGCATGAAGAGCTGCACTCGAAATCCTAAACTAAGCAAATCCTTTTTCGTCTTTTCCAGATAAAGTGAGGGTAGAATGCTCATGCCAAAAATGATGGGGAACCCGTACAGACCAATGATGAGCCACATGTGCGTAAACCAACTCAACGAACGATCTACGCCATCCATGAAGACAGCCACAAGGACAGCCAGGCCCAAGGCCAAAGCCAAGGATACCAACTGTATGCCTAAAACGATGCCAAAACGAGTCAAGACACCTACAAGGCTGCAACCCGATCGCAACGACATAAAGTATAAGGAGATGACAATTGCCAACAGAGCAATTGCACCTATAACCGAATTGATTATAACACTTGTGGTCTCTGTGTAGAAAATCATGAACCAGCCCAGAAAGTCATAGAACACATTGTGACCTTCGGCGTGAGCCTGCAATCAGACATAAATAGAGATTGCTCCTCTCAAGTTTCTTATTTGATACTTACCTCAGGGTCATCCATTTCAGGTGCGTTGGCCAAAGACTTGGCTAAAGAGAGCACATTGTCGCCCGTGTGCTGGAAGGATGAGCGTGGAAAGACATTAACTCGATCGTACTTGGTGTGATAGACATAGCCATTGAATATGTAGGCCATGTCAAGGCCAGGAACACCGCCATAATCCCGAAAGATGCGAAAGTCCGTGTCGGATGGAATGTAACCAGCTTGAAAGATTTCCTCGCCCAAGGTGGTGGCAAATGGATGCGGTACTTGGCGATAGTATTTCATTAACCAAGGATGATTGGGACCCGATTGAAACAAGATCTCACGACCACCGCTGCCAGCAGAGTCCAGATTTATGAGTGCTCTACGAGTGACAATGAGGTAAAGTATTTAAGTAAAGGAAAGATTAGTTAGAAATGCTGTCTACCCACTTGCAGTTCTTTGCCCATTTGTGCTGCGTGATAAAGGCGTGCGATGCCTGCAACGGATTCTCCTCGGCGCCATTGAACAGAAAGACAATGGGATGGGCCAGCGGCTCATCGGACTTGGCAATCACGCGCATCACTTCCAGCATGGTGGCCACCATGGAGCCATCATCGCCAGCACCCGGACTGGCAGGCACAGAATCGTAATGGCTATTAATCAGCAGATAGTTCTCGCTGGTGCTGCCCTTCTCACTCAGCTTGACGACCACATTCTGTATGCCCTGATACATGTTCACCATGGTCCAATGGACGTAGGCGCCCGATGCCTGTTGCACATCAACCTCCAGCTCGAAGCGTTCATTTGCCTCGGCCGCCACCTTGGCCACCTCATCTCGGAGGAACTGCACAGTGGTCACCTCATTGGCCACACTTCCCACCACGCGAGGTCCAATGCGTGTTAGTTCAATGAGTGTGTCCTCAGCACGCTGAGCTATGAAGGCACCCGGATGCGATGACTCCTCGCTGCGTGTGAGTCCCCTGGGCATGTGATTGACTTGGGTGTTGACCACGGACAAGTAGAGAATAAACCAGAATGCAAAGAAGGGGGGTGCATAGTACCATTGCAGTTTCTTGGGCACCTCGAAGTCCACCTCGATGTGATACTTGGAGTTGAACTGCACGAGTGAAAGAAAGTGAAAAAAAGGGGAAATATTTTAACGATTATTGCTTATTTCTAAATGAGAAGTGGTCAATTAACTATAATTATAGCACTGTTTTATGGCCGAGCAACGATTGCCGACAATCGTGCAGTCCAGTCGAGTCAGTTGATATCTAATCAGAAGTCAAGTTAAAAGAGGGGACATCGCACACTGATTGCTCACAATGAGGCAATGTCAGGGCTAATCAGGGAGAAATGGCCGGGCTAATTACCTTTACTTACATGACCGTCCATTGTCCGGCCATTCGATTACTATATGGACTGGGTATGTGCACATGCCCAGTTAAATTATTTATTAATTATGCCGCGTCGATAAACACTCTTATTGGGCCCCCCAGGAAGTGAATCGAGTTGTTATTGCACAGTGTATATTGCCACAACGATAAGCGGCTCTTTTGCAAACAAAAAACACCAAACGGAATTTTGCAATTTAATCGATGGCAGAATAATGCCTGACATTGAAATCCAAACTCAGCTCTGAACACGCGACAGTTCTGTCAGTGATTCACTGGCGTGTGGACTAAGCTCTTGGATAAGAATCGGGAATACTTTTTGCATTCTATGTATTTGTTGCAATAAATCGATAAGCTGCTTGGCTAACAATCAGTCACCAAACATTAGCAGGAAAAAAAAGTCAGCGAACAAAATTAGCAAATCGATTGGCGATCGGTGTCTTTGATCTATTTGCCATAAGTGCATTGTTTCACGTTATCTAATAATACAATGATTAGCCATATATTCTCGATTAGTCGCTGACCGATTTGTATTGAGGCGATAAGTCAATTAGGATCTTGCACACGTCCGAAACGTGCTTAAGCACTTAAGTGCCGCCTGAGTAAACCAAATTTAATTTGAGCGATATGAAAGCATAGATTGCTCTTTCGACGACTTCTAATTAGGAATCCTAGGAACCCCGATAATCTTAATCGCTTTTGTTTTTTTCTAAGATTTTCGATAACAAAAGGACTAGACATTTTTTATATTAGGAATATGACTAATTTCGAATATGACTAATTTTGTCTCTGATTGTAGGTACCAAATATAATCGATGTGTGACTATATTTCATATTGAATACTTTTTGTCTTTCAATTTACAATATACTTCGTTTTTAATTATTGCATTTAAGTGGTTGCAATTCATATATTGATAACAAATTGACAATGAAATTATTGCAAATACTTATAAAATTGATAACATGACACATTATTTTCCATTCGAATAATCTTTAAATTTTGTATCTTGTGAAATCAATATACATATACTAATTTTAATTATTTCATTTGAGAAATATATATACTCTGATAATTCTTTTTAGGGGAGATTTTCATTAGACGAATATTTCTCTTAGCGGTCACTTTTCATAAGAACAGCGTAATTTTGACCAATTTATGTGAATAATAATTGGAATAATAATTTCTATACAATGCATTTTTGGACAAGAGAATTTTCCCTTAATTCATAATAGAAAGTAAGTGTTGTAAATAAAAACCGGATATTTTAATATATATATAATATCGATAATTGCACACCAATCCTTAACATAAAAATAAGCACTGAATATTTTTTCTTTAAACACATTCAAATATTTTTTTTACAAAAAAGTGTTGAATAAAAAAATTTGCAGTTTAATTTTAAATGGTTTTTGGGTTGTTTTCCATTTTTTTTAAAGGCGATCTAAAAAGTGACAGTTATCATGATTGTGCAATATTTTTGCTGAGCTGATAAATGATACTGCTGAGTTGTATCAACGTTTTCAATTTTTGTCACAAACTTATCATATATGTAATACAAATCGATCATTCAATAGTTTTGTCAGCTCAATTAGTATAAATATTCATATACAATAAAAAGGATGTCTCAAAAATTATGTATTTCCGAAAAATATTCAGATCACTTAAATTTTATTTGTCAATTTATATACAATTTAAGGCATATTATCTTTGATATGCAATTATCGTAATATTTATAAAATTGCAGTTTTTCATCTCATTTTCGTAGCTTCATAAATTTGTTTTTAAATGTTAACTATAAATTGTTAGTTCATTTCTAAGAATTGCTTTAATTAATTGTAATACATACACCCATATTAAAAGTGTCTGCTGAATAAAAATTACACTTTTTAAAGCACTTCACAGCACTAGCACTTCAAGTTAGCTTTTGGTTTTGATTTGTGCCCGACCGATCGAAGATCGAAGACGACTTGCAACTGGCACTTAAACTTTACAAATGAGGACTAACTTTGCGTGGATCGCTGCTCAAATATAACTACACGTCGAGGTCTCGATACTAATTGCGTGCAAAAGAGTTATCGAAGGAATTCAATATCTAACTAATGGTGATGCGATAAACACGGGCAATTATTGTACCCCGCGAGTCGTCTGCAGGGAACGTAGCTAGATTTTTGTCTTATTGGATGTTATTATCGCACACTTATTGCTCCGGTAGTATTCATACACCTGTATGGTAGTCGCACTTTTAGTGTGCGTCAACTATGGCAATAGCACTTTGACTTTGTTTCTCCACCAGTTTTATCTTTATGGTGAAGAAATTGTGATATTCTCTTTGGGCAAAAAAAAAACACAATTTTACGCGCGTTTACTTGACGGCGGCATTGAGCCTCAGAAGTTTACGCGTTTACTCGTATATTTATCTAATAACTGAATAACGAACGAATCGCGAATAACAACGTCTGTGGGGGCAATGAATATATGTAGAAGGTATTTCTAGGCAACGCGTACCGATGCCTCTCCCACTCACTCGATGACTGACTAAGTGTCTGTGGCATCCACTTCAATCCAGAGCCAAAGCCAAACCCGAGCCCCAACCCAGACAAAGATACTAGGCAACTGTTGTGCCTGGCTGCCTATGTCACTTGTCTCACTCTCTTTGCTTTTGTAATGTAATGTTTCTCTACAGAGTTAACTAATTAATTTCTGCGTCGTTTTGTTGATTCCCCATTTCAGTTTGTGTGTCATTGCATTCTTTTGTTTGTCACATCGTTTGTCTCTGTTGCTCTTCTCTTTTTTCTTTTTTTTTGCAAATTCTCGATTGGGCTTGGGGAGCATCAGGCATCGAGTTACTTTGATTTTGCTTGATTAACAAATTGTTTACATTTAAATAACATTTTGTTAGCATTACTGTGTGCCTATGTCTCTGGCTGTGCCTGTGTGTGTGTGTGTTTTGTGCTTTTGCATACACTTGTTCATTTTCCCATTTTTGTTTTTTTGTTGCCGCTTGAATGCACCGAGTGCTGGGAAATTGACTCGTTTGCTGTATTGCCCATCCGAAAAAATTATGTCAACTACTATTACTATGTTATTTCTCGGAATCGCATTTTCGCGCTCCACTGCTCGACAACCGAAACTGAGAGATTACCCAAAACATTTTTCCATATTTGGAAGCAAGATTTAAAGCGAAAAGTGTGCCAAATTAGAATTCTTATATTTCAGAATATCATTTTAATAGAAATCAATATTTATCGGCTACTATGAAATATCCATTAAGAAGAAAAATACAATTAAAAGTTTATCAGCTCACTATAAAATGATTAAAATTTAAGCACTATTGAATTGGCTTGTTGAGAACATTTATTTCAGCCTGTTCTGCCATTTATAGATAATATGGTTCCTAAAATATCAACAATCTTCTGAGGAAATGCACTTGTCAGCCAATTCTCGCCGTTAAGACCTCCAAGTATGCCATAATCTCAATGGCTCTCGAGTGGAATATTAAGCTTTTCGATATTCGAGTATATATACAAGTATTTTATATATATGAATGATGCTTTTCATCAGGAATGCTTGAGGAAATCCTTCTGAACTCGAAGATGCCCTATAAATCTATAAAACTTATCAGAATATTATGATATATAGAGAAGCTTTTATTGGCTTAGAGCTATCAGTATAATAATAAGGAATTGTAACTATAAGCATAAAGTCGATTACCCACAGTTTAATTTATGGGTTGCTTTTCTAAAGATATCAGATAATCGTTAAGCAACAACGATCCGATCTAATTGAAGGCGGGGTATTCAGCGATAATGTGCACAACAAGTAAACAAAAGAAAACTTTTTTTTTTTTAATTTTCCAAATTCGTGACTAAAAATATCAACAATGTTTCGATATGAATTTTGATATGGTAAAAATATTTTCGATGCCGCAATACGAGAGTGTGGTCAACACGTGTTGCCATGATGCTAATTGTTGAATGGGGGTACATTTTTAGTCAGTGAGTGTACATATTTATCTGCACATAGTACTGTCTCACTGTTGTCGAATGTGAGCACTAGAAATCAAAGAGAAATTAGACTTGCACCTTAATCCAAAACATTCGAGAATTAATCTCTAAGTACTTATCAATTATGGCAGCAATTATGGCTAATTATTAGTGAAGTCACAGGCTTATCGGTCTGTATCTATGGAAGTAGTATTTGCGATTCCAATTGATAAGGATTTGCACGTCCCTTTACTCCGACAGATAAACTACAATCTACACCCGTACCTTTGAGCCAAGCCCCGTCGAGGGGAGCAACAAGTTTTCAAAGTGGATTAAGCTTAAAATTGAAAAACCTACAAAACTACAAAAAGTGAGAAAATAGCAAACATAATATGTTTTAGATTAAAGCATTAAACTAAAATCCTGTGTATAAATAAATTCCATACCTCTCTTAATTTAATGATTTAAAGATGTAGGTTGGTGCTGGTTGAAATAACATTTCATTTGAATTGTTGCTAAATATATAGATGGAATATTCTGTACTATAGATGGAGAAGTTTCTTGTGTAACATATTATAACACGAATTAACTTTAAGCTTAACTGTAAGCTAAACTATGAACAGTTTTTATAGTCATACTTTTAAAATCACTTTTAAAAAGTTAAGTTTTGTTAAGTGTAAGTTTTCTAATGATTGAAGCCTTTCATTGCATGTTATAAAATAAAACTTACTATTAGGATAATGCTATTTATAATATTAAGCTAAGTAGTTTTATTAAGTATAAGTTAAGTAGTTTTGTAAGTATATTTATTACGAACTACTTAGTTTGATATTAAAATAAAATGTAGACATCTTAAATTATATCGTCTACTGCTAGTTTATTATATTATGGTAATTGTCGGTGTAGCTTTCCACAGGCGATTAAGATATTGTAAATATTTTCGATAGCACTTATGGAATTACCCTCGTATCAATGTGTTGTGCACTGCGTCGGTTCTCTTTGCTGTTTATAATGCTGCTAATGCGATAGTGGGCCCAATTTTGTAGGCGTGTGATAAGCTCACAGCCGGACCGCGAATTATGGCTTAACCACAGCAAATCCATCAATTCGGGAGTTTGCTATAAAATTGCTACTGGCAGTTGGCTAATGTTTTAGTAGACCTACGGCCGGTATACGTTGAGGACACGGTGGCAAAACGGTGACTAAACTCAACTAAGTGGTTTGAACAACCATTCAACAGGATTTCGGATTAAGTGTTTTCGATGTTTTCGCGGTGTGTCAAGTGCGCTGGTTGCAACAACAACGGCAACATCATGGAGAAGAACAGTGGCAAGTGAGTTCGCTGCGTCGCAACAAGTTCTCATTCGCTCGCATGTTGATCGTGTTGATGCTCTTGTTTCTGAGTCTTTGCTCTTTTGTGCTCTTTTCATTTTGCTCTCACGTCTCCTGCTGCAGCGCTCAGTGTCCGACCAGACGATCGCCGACCGTCGAAGGCGACAGTTGTGGTTGTGTTTATTGGTTGTTCGTGTTTCGATCTCGTCTCGTCTCGACTCGTCTCGTGTCAGCTGATGGCACATGTTGCTGCCTTTTGCTGTTGACCGCGTTCGATCATTTTGTCATCGCATTTTTATATAAGCAAAGAGCCCAAAAAAACAAGAAAATAAAAACTTTATTCGCGTTTATTTTCGGCAAGTCTTGTGCCCAGAAAACTGTGTGTGGATAGTGGCCAATTTGTGTGAGAAGAATTCAAAATTGTGAGTGCATATTACCGAAGAACGTTCTTCTTCAGTGTCTTCTGCAGTGAGTGTACGAATACTCGAATTTGTAACACATTGTTTGGCTTCTTGTGGTGCCCTCCAGACGACGCCGTGCGGCAAGTTCTTGGTTTCCAATCAACAAAGCAACGGCAACCGCAACGGCAAAAGCAACAGCGACAGCAACAACAACAACAACAGCAACAACAACTGCAACAGCAACAGCAACAGGCGCAGCAACGGCAACGGCAGCCGCAACTTCCTTTACCTCGTCTGCGTCTTGTGTTGTGTGTGGCAAGTTGCTGCGTTGCTGCAGCGTCAAGAGTCAGGTTATTGACTTTCTATTGTGCGCGACCCTTGCCGCATGTCGCACATGTATCTGCTAATGTTGCTGCAGCTCTAGCTGTAGCTGTATCTGACAGATACTTTGATTGGGCTGCTCTTTCCGCTTCACAACAGCTTCGAAACCAAAACCAAAACAAATGCTGCGACTGTGACTCTGACTGTGGATGTAGATGTAGATGTAGATGTGGCATTGCTGTGTTGCTGTTGCTGGTGTTGTCACACTTGATTGCCGACGCTTCGTCGGCTATTTGGATTTTCTTCCCATTTAGATACTCTTTAAATAGCATTTTCTTTAGCTCTCCCCACACACATACACAAGTTGGAGAGATTTCAGTTTGCTTTTGTTTATTTTATTCAACTGGCGTGGGCGTGGTCCCAGACAAACGCACAATGCCACACACTCATATACAAGCCGACTTTGTTATTTATGGAAAATAAAAATAATAACCGCTGCAGCGCCAACTGATTAAGGCACTTGCATGCTAAATCGATTAACGACACGTCGTCCCCATCCACAAACAGTGAATAATTACTCTACAACTACACTCTCACATGCAATAGTATGCGAGAATTGCAACTGCCCCGACTTCTGCTGCTCCACTTACTTACACACTCACCCCGATTGTCTCTCATTAATGCGAATTTGTTTTTAACACGTCTCCGTCGGTCTTTTAATCGCCCCATCGTTGTCGATGTCGGAGTCGAAGTCCCTGGCCTTTGGGGGTCACGCGACGCATTGCTGGAAATGGGTCGATGTCGAAGGGACCCCAATTGCATTCCGCATGCACTTTAATCATTAGCCGCAAATGCGAAATTTTATTTCACTCTCACAACGAACCATTTACTCTGGTTTCTTTTTCTGTTTTCGGCTCGTCTGCAACCATTTGGTTTACATTATTATGTTTATTTTTTAGCGTTGCGTCTCATTAAATTTTTTTAGCGTAAACATTGTTCTATTTGTATTTATATTCCACCACGTTGAAATCCATTTGCACTTCAGGGGCTTTTCATTTCGCACAGTTTCAACTGCTTCTGCTTGTAGCATGTGTGGTTGTGTAGCAGCGAGCTTTTGTCGGCCTTGCTCTGGGCAAAAAGGTTATTATAATAGGACTGTGTTAGTGAGCTGCAAGGTAGTAAATGTATGTGCAATTCCCGTTGTGTAGCAGTGAGCATTTTGTCAGCTTTGCACTTGGCACAAAAGGTACAAACATTAGGTTATGTCTACCAAATATGTCTGTTGATAAAGCGCAAATTATTTAAATGCCTTTTAGAGGGTATTTACTTGTGTATTCAAGAACGTTCTTTGAAATTTTTTTGTTTCATTCTCAAATGCACACATAAGTCATATAAACGGCAGATCATTAAACAAAAATATTATATTATGGGCTAAGTTGCTATAAATAAAATCAAAAATGTTGCGTCCAAATGTACAAATGTTTCCCGCCTATGTTAATTTCGGCAGTGAGTGAATATGCAATTTTGTTTTTGTTCATTTCATTTGATTTCATTTGTTATTCTGCATTGTTTTTACTATATTCTTCCTATTTGTTTTGCTTGGTAATTTGTGTTTATGAGCTAATCGTCCGGTATCCGTTTGAAAATCGAATTTTCTTTGACGTTTTTGGTCCAACACATGTTGCTCTGAGATCAGCAATTTGCGCTGATGACGATTCTTAAATAAACTATGACAAAATTTGAGAAAAATGAGGTGAAAAATAACACCAATTAATTTCTACTGAATTCGTGTAATTTTTGTTATGACAGTTTAACTGAAAACAAGGTTAGCTTTCTACATGTTATCTCGAAACAAATTGGCATGCTGCTATTGCCGATTATTGATATTAAAATATAGTATTCTAGGGAATCAAATGACATGATAATCCATTTCAGATTTTGTCCGACAGTAGATTGCGTGTTCTAATGAATATATAGAGAGTACTTGTGATTGATTCACAGAATGACATTAATCTATACATGAAGTGTGGCGCTGAGCCACTTGATTGCAATGTTTCACACATGTTTTTGTGCTGCGTGGGGGGGTGGGGGTGAAGAAGGGAGTTGCTCCACTTATCTCTTATCAGTCCGCTCAATTATTTTAGGCAATGTGTGTGGTGGCCTGACTCGCTTCCGCCACCAAAACTCATGCGTGTTAACTCTCTCGATAATGAAAATGATGGGGGATGTGAATGTGATTGTGATTGTGGATGACTGTGGTCATTAGTGAATCAATTCAATTAGCTTGGGTTCAGTGACTAGTTGTGAGAGGGGGAAACTTCAATTCACTGCGATTCATTTCAATATTGTTTATTCACTTGCAGCGACAATATGAATTCCAAATATGAGAACATGAAGATCATCTACAATCGCAGCAAAATCGGCTGGTATTGGGCACCTCTCTTTATCGCCTTCTGGTTTCTGCTGTACTATTTGGTTGTGATGCCCAGTTTCCATAGCATGCCGCCACTGAAGACTCTCGATGATGAACTGAGCCAACCGGGACAATTTATTGGTGAACGTGCCGAGAGCACATTGCTCAAACTGACAAAGATTGGACCCAAAGTTGTGGGCAGTGCGGCAAATGAGCAAGTTGCTGTTCAGTTTCTTCTCAGCGAGATCAGCGATATCATAGATGACTCTCGCGATGATCTGTATGACATTGAGAAGGATGTGCAGATTGCCTCTGGCAATTATCTGCTCTGGTCTATGGTGAATGTGTACCAGAGTGTGCAGAATGTTGTGGTCAAAGTCTCACCCAAAAATGCCACCAGCTCGGCAGCTCTGTTGATCAACAGCCACTTTGACTCCGTGCCTGGCAGCTCAGGAGCTGGAGATTCGGGCATGATGTGTGTCATAATGTTGGAAGTGCTGCGTGTGATCACCAAGCATGAAACCCCACTCACCTATTCGCTCATCTTTCTCTTCAATGGCGCCGAGGAGAATCCATTGCAGGGTTCGCATGCGTTTATTACCCAACATCCTTGGGCACCTAATGTTCGGTAAGTTGCCCCATTTACAGCTTGCTGCAATCATAATCTAATTTAATATTTCATTCCACAGTGCTGTGGTTAATCTGGATTCAGCTGGGAGTGGTGGGCGAGAGATTCTCTTTCAGTCTGGACCCGATCACCCCTGGCTAATGAAGGTAGTCTAGATATATTTGACAAACAATTAGTTTAACTAATAAAATGCTTTATCTTTGCAGTACTATGGAAATCACGCAGCTCATCCTTTTGCCTCAACTATTGGCGAGGAACTGTTTCAGAATGGTTTCATTCCTTCAGAAACCGATTATCGCATTTTCCGTGACTTTGGCAAAATTCCCGGTAATTAAAAGAAGAATCTCAATGCGATCTGCATTCTAAACTCTCTTTTCCATCAAGGTCTCGATATGGCGCATGTTTCTAACGGCTATGTATACCATACAAAATTCGATCGTTTTAATATTATACCAAGACGTACTTATCAATTAACTGGTGACAATCTGTTGGCCATAGTGAAGGCATTGGGCAATGCGCCTGAATTGGAAGATCCTGCAGTGAGTTCGACAATAAAGCGCTTAAATAGGCTTTGAATTCACAATCTCAATTGATTTACAGAAATACGCCGAAGGTCACATGATCTTCTTCGATGTGCTGGGCTGGTTTTTCATCTATTATCCCGAAGATGTCGGTTTCATTATTAACATTTGTATTTGCGCTCTAGTTCCCATTACAATTGTAGCCTACATTTGGAGCATGGCCAGCAATACGGGCATGTTTAGACGTCGTATCTTTGCCAAGTTTGGCATCTTGGCTGCGATTCAATTGTGCGGCGTTGCTCTCAGTATGGGCCTGGCCATTGCCATAGCATTTTTTCTGGACGCTGTTGGTTTGTCAATGTCCTGGTTCTCACAAACGTGGATGATCTTTGGCTTGTACTTCTGCCCCATGTTCTTTGGCCTCGGAATTTTGCCGGCCATTTACTTTAGTCGCACAAAGGAGGTTAGTTATTTGTATACTTAATAGTTTTATTAATAATTATTAAACGATTAAATTATTACAGCATGGACTACCTTTGGGATATGGAATTCAGTTGTTGATGCACTCGCATTGCCTGATCCTGACTTTGCTCATGGTAGTTATGCTCTGTTACAATGTTCGCTCCGCCTTCATTTTGCTCATCTGTATTTGCTTTTACACGATCTCCGTGCTCATCAACATGGCCACATGTGCCCATAAAACAAGTAAGTATTTGCTGCTTCGCTTATGCCCGAAAATGCTATTATTTTTTTGTGGTTAATACAAGTTTATAAAAGAGGTAACATTTCAAAAATATATTTTCAAACTTAAAAGTGTTTTAAGATTACCAATTTTGTAACGGAAGGTTTCCGTTCATCTCTGTAAATATAGAAAAATAGCCATGGTATAGGAATCAATTCTATAATATTATATATCTCAATATAATTTTGAATTCTATCGTATTCTTACTTGTCTCCATCAACATTCTTTGCAGACTTCTTGTGGCTGATTCCCCATTGCATTTGCCAAATCCTGCCCTTCATGTTCTACGCCTATTGTTGCTATGCCTTCTACATTGTCTTCACTCCAATGCAAGGACGCGAGAGTAGTTCGAATCCTGAATTATTGATTGGAGGCTACACAGCGGTGTTCTGCCTTTTGTTGTCGCCATTTCTAGTGCCCTTGCTTTGCCTGTTCCGCAAATCTAAGACCATAATCTCACTCTTTGGTGTCTGCACAGTGATCTTCATCATCTTGGCTGCCACGCCAGTCGGTTTCCCTTATGTGGAAAAGACAGCAGTGCAGCGATTCTTCTCTGTGGTAAGTTCACAATTGCGATTTTTATAGACTTCATTCCTCAATGTATTCTTTTTCTAACTCCAGCACACTGCACGTACTTTCCACAATGGAGACGCTGCTGCCTCAGTGAATCACACAGATTCTGGTTATTACGTGATGCCTGTGGATCGTCATCCCAAATCACTGGACAATATTCTCTTCGAGAATACCGAATACAGCCGAGCGAATCGCAGTGAATGCGATACGGAAATCATGTGCGGATTCCCGCTTTATAGCACACGCTGGGTGAAGGCAATGTAAGTAAACGAATTCCCAAAAAGAATCATTTTTATAACCGCTACCCGTATTACAATAATTGTTGAATTGTTGAACGCAGATCAAGTTTGCATTCGAATTTTTCCACGATTTTGCCTGCCCCTGCTTATCGAAGATTTTTGGTACTCACAATTATAATTATATTATTTATGATTCCTGAATATATGGTTTCAATCAGATAAATATTTTAAAAGTTATTCAAAAATTATTTAATAGGGAAATATGTCGGTTTACATTATATGTTGATTTACATTATTTTATATGACATTATTTTGATACAATACTATAAAAATATACCAATTATGGTATTCGGTATAATTTCGTATTTTTGGCATATTAATTTGGTATTTTTAAGGAATAATACTGCACTGTTTTCTTGGATTGCAGATATCTTCCAGTTGTGCACACTTGTTTGTAGCATTCTTACTTGTTCTTACCAATATTTCTCAATTAATTTCATAGGCCAAATGGCTTCTGGATACCTGGTCCTGAGCCCAACAAATACTATATGCCCGAGTTGACAATCATTAGCAAGGAGAGCACTTCGGATACCAATATAATATTCACTTTAGAGATCACTGGACCGGATCACACAAGCATATTCATTCAGCCATTGGATGATGCTAAGCTGGTGGATTGGACATTCACAAGGGAGCCATTAGATATGGGTTTGCCGCCGCCTCACTACATCTATTGGTCATATGCATTAGATCCAACGCCATTGCGCTTCAATCTGGAATTTGAGGTAAGACCTTAGCTTAGGACCTTTGTTATTTATGATAGTTATTTTATTTACTCTTGCAGCGTGAGAGTCCCGATTGGTCGGGATCTACATTCAGAATGGCAGTAATGGGTCACAGAATACACGATGATATGTATATAGAGGAGGATTACCGAGAGTTTCTGGCCAAGTTCCCATCTTGGGCACATGTGAACGGCTGGATTGGTTCCTACACCAGTTGGCAGCTCTAAGAGCAGTCGCAAATGTTTGACATTTGATATTATCACTCACTTCCCAGTATCCACTATTCACTCAGTACTCATATTTTGAGTAGGTTTGCCATGATATCTGGACTGAACTGTTGTTAAATGTTTCATTCTCAGTGCAGAGATTTTTTATCGATCGAACAAAGTGTTTTATCTAACACAAAAAACACACGTCATATTATTGTATTAATGATCTAGGATTATAAATTACAACTATTGCGAAAATCCAAAACAAAATTACAATTAATGAATTTGTATTAAAAATATAATATATATTTTAAATTTATTTATTAAGTCACAATAGCTGTTTGTTTATTCATTTCTAAAATACCCAGCTCTCGTAAGAGGCCAACCAATCAGTTGTATATGACCAGTCTGGGAATGTGTCCAGGAAATCCTTAAAGTCTGATGTGTAGTACTCTGGGTGATAGAGGAAGTGAACGATCACTGACATCTTGAAGTAAGGTCCATCTGTATTTTCAGCATCGTGCTCAAACTCAAGCCAGAAGTTGAAGGGTGTCGTGACCATGGAGGATACATGGTTTATAAAGTAGGGAGGCGAACGGCCATCCAACAAAACAGTATCATCCACGGACCAATTGGTGATTTTTACATTTGGCTTGGGATCAATAAAGATTACAATTCGATCGCCCGACTTTATATTGTACTCGTAACGTTTCTTGGTAGCATTTATGGACTGCCTCGAGATGTCTGTTAACTCTGTAGTCACTGGAAACAAAGGGGCAGTGCTATTTATCCAGAGTGCACTGTCCCTGAAAAATGCGGAAAAAGGATCAGCACATTCGACTTTCTTGTGCTGCATTTTAACTTACTTCCAATTCAGCCAACGTCCGTTGTAAAGCGGCAATCCACAATAAGGTTCCGAAGCACAGTTGTTTGTGAGCCAGCTTTCGGGTTCCACGTCCTTTAATGTTGTATCATAAAGTTCGGAGTAACGAGTGTCCACGGGTTGAATATAGAATCCAGACTCTCGAGTTGTCGTACTATCCTCGTTGTGTAGCACTCGTTCAGTGTGCTTAATAAATATATTGATTTAATACACATTTTCAATAATAAGAATAATATACTCTACCAGCACATAATATCTCTGAGTGGCAACCTCCGCCTTAAAAGGAAAGCCAGCTGGGGTGGCGGCCAGGATGATGAATATGATGGTTATGACGCCAAACATAGAAATAAAGATCTTCGATTTACGGAACTTGAACAGAATTGGTATCTAAAAAAGGTGATGAAAGATTGTCAGTATATTTAAAATATTATTTGGTGATCAAACCTACAATGAAGCCAGCGAAATGCATCGTCATAAGGGCAATAAATAGAGCCAGAAGCATGTCGGGTTTGCTGTCGGGACCATCGCGTCCCTGCATGGGTACAAAGACCAGCAGAAACTCGTAGTTCAAAAAGGTGTAGAAGAGGAAAGGCGCCAGCTGACACAACAGGTGAACGGTCATGAAGAATCGTTCTGAAAAGCACTCAATAAGAGATCAGCATATTAAGAGTCTTTTACTTACTCTTAAAGATCAGCTTGAAGATTAGCTGCAGTAGCACTGAGATGGTGTAGAAGAACAATCCGAACATGGGAAAGAAGGCAGATCGTACGCCCATACACATGAGGATCACACAGACGAGGACAATCAGGATGCAATGGGCATGCATGAAGCAAGCAATCGTGTCGTTGAGCTTCATGTTCGTTTTGTGCTTCGTCCACTGAATGTAGAAGGCTGGCAACAGTCCCAAGCCAAAAAAGAAGGTGCTGAAGTACAGTCCGAATGTCATCCAAATGCCATAATACCAAGATTCACTTAAGCCAACGGCATGAATAAAGACAGCCACGATTAAGGTCAGTCCCCAGGCAATGATCACAGCCCCCAATTGTACGAGGAAGATAACACAAAATCGAAGGACGATGGCTTTGGGTGCATCCGAATCATTCTGCTTAGTCATGAAGTAGATGGAAATGCAAATCGCAATGAGAGCAACCACAGAAACAACCGTATTGATGGCAATGCTCGCAGCTTCGGTGTAGACGACCATGAACCAGCCGAGGTAGTCGAAGAACACAGCATGTCCTTCCTCATGGGCAGCAGTGTCATCCAATTCGGGTGCATTGGCCAGTGCCCAGGTCAGTGCCAAGACATTCTCACCCGTCGATTGGTATGTGCCTGGTGCCAGATTCTTAAAGTTGTCGAACTTCGTGTGATACACATAGCCGTTGAGGGCATGGGCCATATCTAAGCCGGGCACGTTACCAAAGTCCCGGAAGATTCGAAAGTCCGTGTCAGAGGGTATAAAGTTATTCTGGAATAATTCCTCAGCGAGGGTGATGGAGAAAGGATGCGGTGCGTACTTCTGATAGTAGTTCATGAGCCATGGGTGATTTGGTCCTGTTTGGAAGAGCACTTCCCTGCCACCCGATCCTGTAGAGTCCAGATTGATGAGGGCTCTATAATAAATAATGAATTTAAGATTTTATTTGTTTATTTTTTTTTTTTCAATCTTTTTTTGTGGATTATCATTTTAAAAAGTTTTAGCGACAGACAATAAGAATGAATACGACTTGTTGCGTTGAAATGTAAAAACAAATCATTTAATGACTCTTTCAGCCAGTTATAAAGTTTTCCTGCAGGCACTATGTTATAATTCCCTTTTATACAACAGGTATAAATATTCACTTACTTGCAATTTTTTGCCCATCTGTGGCTTGTAATGAAGCCATGTGAACCCCGTAAGTTTGACTCCTCAGCACCGTTGAAGAGAAACACCACCGGATGATCGAGTGGCCGATCCGAGAGTGAAATGACACGTAAAGTTTCCAACATAATGACGACCATAACGCCGTCATCGCCAGCTGCTGGTGTCTTTACCTCAGAATCGAAGTGCGAATTTACTAGTAAATAATTATCGTTGGGCGAATCTTTTCTGCTGATTCTGACCACAATATTGGATACGTTGGCATAGCTGGTGGCCACATTCCACAGATAGAAGCCACCAGAAGCATACTGCACCTCCCACTCAAAGTCATAGAGATCGGTGCGAGACTGTTCCACAATCTTTTGAACTTCCCGTTTTATGAAGTTTACGGTGTGTACCTCATTGTTTTCAGAGCCTACCATTTTGTTGCCTATTTCCGAATACTCGGCCAGCAGATGCATGGCTCTCTCACCGATAAACTCGTCGGGGTGATTGGCCTCGTCACGCATATACAACATTTTGGGATAGGAAAAGAAACTCGGTATCACTGCCACATAAAAGATTGCGAACCAAATCGCACAAAAAATGGGGGCGCCATACCAAGGCCACTTTGGGCTGTCCGTGCGATGTGCTTTCTGATCAGAGGTTAAATCAACGCTGAAGAAAGTCATCTAAGATAGTAGGAAAAACCATTTCAGTAAAGAAGTAAAAGAATACTTAGTATAACACATTCAAGTATAGTATAACACTTCACTTATTTAAATTATTTGTGTAAGTTTAGGCCACAATATGTTAAAATTAGATGTATATTTTCCCATGATTCACAGTGTTTTTTAAATTATATAATTTCTGGTTAACCTTAATATTTGCTTAACAGAATCTTAGGATAAAAAGTCGACCGATCCACTACACGTTCTCTTAGTAACTAATTTGACCGAAAATTTAACAAAATATTAGTATAAGTATCAAATAGGGCTCTAATAGGGGGTAGGTTGTTAACTTAGGCGGGCTTATCATAATATATCGTTAAAATTTTCTGATGATTACGAATTCGCAATTGGGGACAGTTTAGTTTATGACTTGTTAATGGTTAACCGAACGATTAAGCTTTATGCCGCCACTCAAATAACTTAATGCCAACCGAAAGAGACCAAAATAGACATATACAACACTTATCAAATTGCATGGAAACTTGGGAAAGTTAACCAGAAAGTTAGCTGCAATAGTTAGAGACGACGTTGGACGACCGCTGATCAGGATGACATGGAAAAGAAATTGCAGATTGCATATTGGTCAATATTTACCCTAACACCTAGTGCAATGATTCTTCCCAGAGGTAATTTTTTTTTTTTATTTTCATAGATTTAAGACCACAATTTGTTCATAATATCATTCATTTTTTCAAATAGCTACTGGATGCCTCAGGGTGGGACATCGAACGAACACAAACACACACGACGTATTATCAAATTAATGAGCTGGAATTATACTATAAAATACAATCCAAAAATCCTAAAGAAATTTACAATTAGTGAATTTGTATTAAAAATATATATTTTAAATTTATTTATTAAGTCACAGTAGCTTTTTGTTTATTCCTTTCTAAAATACCCAGCTCTCGTAAGAGGCCAACCAATCAGTTGTATATGACCAGTCTGGGAATGTGTCCAGGAAATCCTTAAAGTCTGATGTGTAGTACTCTGGATGATAGAGGAAGTGAACGCTCACTGACATCTTGAAGTAAGGTCCATCTGTATTTTCGGCATCATGCTCAAACTCAAGCCAAAAGTTGAAGGGCGTCGTGACCATAGAGAACACATGGTATATAAAGTATGGGGGCGAGCGGCCATCCAACAAGACGGTATCATCCACGGACCAATTGGTGATCCTTACGTTTGGCTTGGGATCAATAAAGATTACAATTCGATCGCCCGACTTTATATTGTACTCGTAACGTTTTCTGGTAGCACTTATGGACTGCCTCGAGACTTCTGTAAGTTCAGTGGTTACTGGAAACACTGGCGCTGTGTTGTGGATCCAGCGTGCACTATCTCTGTAAAAGTGTGGAAAAAGGATAAGTAAACTAGGCTTTCTAGTCAGTAATTTTGACTTACTTCCAGTCTAGCCAACGTCCGCTGTAAAGCGGCAATCCACAATAAGGTTCCGAAGCACAGTTGTTTGTGAGCCAGCTTTCGGGTTCCACGTCCTTTAATGTTGTATCATAAAGTTCGGAGTAACGAGTGTCCACGGGTTGAATATAGAATCCAGACTCTCGAGTTGTCGTACTATCCTCGTTGTGTAGCACTCGTTCAGTGTGCTTAATAAAAGATATTGATTTAATACAAATTTTCAATAATAAGAATACTATACTCTACCAGCACATAATATCGCTGAGTAGCAACATCCGCCTTGAAGGGAAATCCAGCTGGAGTGGCGGCCAGGATGATGAATATGATGGTTATGACGCCAAACATAGAAATAAAGATCTTCGATTTACGGAACTTCAACAGAATTGGTATCTAAAAAGGTGATGAAAAGATTGTCAGTATATTTAAAATATTATTTGGTGATCAAACCTACAATGAAGCCAGCGAAATGCATCGTCATAAGGGCAATAAACAGAGCCAGGAGCAAGTCGGGTTTGCTGTCGGGACCATCGCGTCCCTGCATGGGTACAAAGACCAGCAGAAACTCGTAGTTCAAAAAGGTGTAGAAGAGGAAAGGAGCCAGCTGACACAACAGGTGAACGGTCATGAAGAATCGTTCTGAAAAGCACTCAATAAGAGATCAGCATATTAAGACTCTTTTACTTACTCTTAAAGATCAGCTTGAAGATTAGCTGCAGTAGCACTGAGATGGTGTAGAAGAACAATCCGAACATGGGAAAGAAGGCAGATCGTACGCCCATACACATGAGGATCACACAGACGAGGACAATCAGGATGCAATGGGCATGCATGAAGCAAGCAATCGTGTCGTTGAGCTTCATGTTCGTTTTGTGCTTCGTCCACTGAATGTAGAAGGCTGGCAACAGTCCCAAGCCAAAAAGAAGGTGCTGAAGTACAGTCCGAATGTCATCCAAATGCCATAATACCAAGATTCACTTAAGCCAACGGCATGAATAAAGACAGCCACGATTAAGGTCAGTCCCCAGGCAATGATCACAGCCCCCAATTGTACGAGGAAGATAACACAAAATCGAAGGACGATGGCTTTGGGTGCATCCGAATCATTCTGCTTAGTCATGAAGTAGATGGAAATGCAAATCGCAATGAGAGCAACCACAGAAACAACCGTATTGATGGCAATGCTCGCAGCTTCGGTGTAGACGACCATGAACCAGCCGAGGTAGTCGAAGAACACAGCATGTCCTTCCTCATGGGCAGCAGTGTCATCCAATTCGGGTGCATTGGCCAGTGCCCAGGTCAGTGCCAAGACATTCTCACCCGTCGATTGGTATGTGCCTGGTGCCAGATTCTTAAAGTTGTCGAACTTCGTGTGATACACATAGCCGTTGAGGGCATGGGCCATATCTAAGCCGGGCACGTTACCAAAGTCCCGGAAGATTCGAAAGTCCGTGTCAGAGGGTATAAAGTTATTCTGGAATAATTCCTCAGCGAGGGTGATGGAGAAAGGATGCGGTGCGTACTTCTGATAGTAGTTCATGAGCCATGGGTGATTTGGTCCTGTTTGGAAGAGCACTTCCCTGCCACCCGATCCTGTAGAGTCCAGATTGATGAGGGCTCTATAATAAATAATGAATTTAAGATTTTATTTGTTTATTTTTTTTTTTCAATCTTTTTTGTGGATTATCATTTTAAAAAGTTTTAGCGACAGACAATAAGAATGAATACGACTTGTTGCGTTGAAATGTAAAAACAAATCATTTAATGACTCTTTCAGCCAGTTATAAAGTTTTCCTGCAGGCACTATGTTATAATTCCCTTTTATACAACAGGTATAAATATTCACTTACTTGCAATTTTTTGCCCATCTGTGGCTTGTAATGAAGCCATGTGAACCCCGTAAGTTTGACTCCTCAGCACCGTTGAAGAGAAACACCACCGGATGATCGAGTGGCCGATCCGAGAGTGAAATGACACGTAAAGTTTCCAACATAATGACGACCATAACGCCGTCATCGCCAGCTGCTGGTGTCTTTACCTCAGAATCGAAGTGCGAATTTACTAGTAAATAATTATCGTTGGGCGAATCTTTTCTGCTGATTCTGACCACAATATTGGATACGTTGGCATAGCTGGTGGCCACATTCCACAGATAGAAGCCACCAGAAGCATACTGCACCTCCCACTCAAAGTCATAGAGATCGGTGCGAGACTGTTCCACAATCTTTTGAACTTCCCGTTTTATGAAGTTTACGGTGTGTACCTCATTGTTTTCAGAGCCTACCATTTTGTTGCCTATTTCCGAATACTCGGCCAGCAGATGCATGGCTCTCTCACCGATAAACTCGTCGGGGTGATTGGCCTCGTCACGCATATACAACATTTTGGGATAGGAAAAGAAACTCGGTATCACTGCCACATAAAAGATTGCGAACCAAATCGCACAAAAATGGGGGCGCCATACCAAGGCCACTTTGGGCTGTCCGTGCGATGTGCTTTCTGATCAGAGGTTAAATCAACGCTGAAGAAAGTCATCTAAGATAGTAGGAAAAACCATTTCAGTAAAGAAGTAAAAGAATACTTAGTATAACACATTCAAGTATAGTATAACACTTCACTTATTTAAATTATTTGTGTAAGTTTAGGCCACAATATGTTAAAATTAGATGTATATTTTCCCATGATTCACAGTGTTTTTAAATTATATAATTTCTGGTTAACCTTAATATTTGCTTAACAGAATCTTAGGATAAAAAGTCGACCGATCCACTACACGTTCTCTTAGTAACTAATTTGACCGAAAATTTAACAAAATATTAGTATAAGTATCAAATAGGGCTCTAATAGGGGTAGGTTGTTAACTTAGGCGGGCTTATCATAATATATCGTTAAAATTTTCTGATGATTACGAATTCGCAATTGGGGACAGTTTAGTTTATGACTTGTTAATGGTTAACCGAACGATTAAGCTTTATGCCGCCACTCAAATAACTTAATGCCAACCGAAAGAGACCAAAATAGACATATACAACACTTATCAAATTGCATGGAAACTTGGGAAAGTTAACCAGAAAGTTAGCTGCAATAGTTAGAGACGACGTTGGACGACCGCTGATCAGGATGACATGGAAAAGAAATTGCAGATTGCATATTGGTCAATATTTACCCTAACACCTAGTGCAATGATTCTTCCCAGAGGTAATTTTTTTTTTTATTTTCATAGATTTAAGACCACAATTTGTTCATAATATCATTCATTTTTTCAAATAGCTACTGGATGCCTCAGGGTGGGACATCGAACGAACACAAACACACACGACGTATTATCAAATTAATGAGCTGGAATTATACTATAAAATACAATCCAAAAATCCTAAAGAAATTTACAATTAGTGAATTTGTATTAAAAATATATATTTTAAATTTATTTATTAAGTCACAGTAGCTTTTTGTTTATTCCTTTCTAAAATACCCAGCTCTCGTAAGAGGCCAACCAATCAGTTGTATATGACCAGTCTGGGAATGTGTCCAGGAAATCCTTAAAGTCTGATGTGTAGTACTCTGGATGATAGAGGAAGTGAACGCTCACTGACATCTTGAAGTAAGGTCCATCTGTATTTTCGGCATCATGCTCAAACTCAAGCCAAAAGTTGAAGGGCGTCGTGACCATAGAGAACACATGGTATATAAAGTATGGGGGCGAGCGGCCATCCAACAAGACGGTATCATCCACGGACCAATTGGTGATCCTTACGTTTGGCTTGGGATCAATAAAGATTACAATTCGATCGCCCGACTTTATATTGTACTCGTAACGTTTTCTGGTAGCACTTATGGACTGCCTCGAGACTTCTGTAAGTTCAGTGGTTACTGGAAACACTGGCGCTGTGTTGTGGATCCAGCGTGCACTATCTCTGTAAAAGTGTGGAAAAAGGATAAGTAAACTAGGCTTTCTAGTCAGTAATTTTGACTTACTTCCAGTCTAGCCAACGTCCGCTGTAAAGCGGCAATCCACAATAAGGTTCCGAAGCACAGTTGTTTGTGAGCCAGCTTTCGGGTTCCACGTCCTTTAATGTTGTATCATAAAGTTCGGAGTAACGAGTGTCCACGGGTTGAATATAGAATCCAGACTCTCGAGTTGTCGTACTATCCTCGTTGTGTAGCACTCGTTCAGTGTGCTTAATAAAAGATATTGATTTAATACAAATTTTCAATAATAAGAATACTATACTCTACCAGCACATAATATCGCTGAGTAGCAACATCCGCCTTGAAGGAAATCCAGCTGGAGTGGCGGCCAGGATGATGAATATGATGGTTATGACGCCAAACATAGAAATAAAGATCTTCGATTTACGGAACTTCAACAGAATTGGTATCTAAAAAAGGTGATGAAAAGATTGTCAGTATATTTAAAATATTATTTGGTGATCAAACCTACAATGAAGCCAGCGAAATGCATCGTCATAAGGGCAATAAACAGAGCCAGGAGCATGTCGGGTTTGCTGTCGGGACCATCGCGTCCCTGCATGGGTACAAAGACCAGCAGAAACTCGTAGTTCAAAAGGTGTAGAAGAGGAAAGGAGCCAGCTGACACAACAGGTGAACGGTCATGAAGAATCGTTCTGAAAAGCACTCAATAAGAGATCAGCATATTAAGACTCTTTTACTTACTCTTAAAGATCAGCTTGAAGATTAGCTGCAGTAGCACTGAGATGGTGTAGAAGAACAATCCGAACATGGGAAAGAAGGCAGATCGTACGCCCATACACATGAGGATCACACAGACGAGGACAATCAGGATGCAATGGGCATGCATGAAGCAAGCAATCGTGTCGTTGAGCTTCATGTTCGTTTTGTGCTTCGTCCACTGAATGTAGAAGGCTGGCAACAGTCCCAAGCCAAAAAAGAAGGTGCTGAAGTACAGTCCGAATGTCATCCAAATGCCATAATACCAAGATTCACTTAAGCCAACGGCATGAATAAAGACAGCCACGATTAAGGTCAGTCCCCAGGCAATGATCACAGCCCCCAATTGTACGAGGAAGATAACACAAAATCGAAGGACGATGGCTTTGGGTGCATCCGAATCATTCTGCATAGTCATGAAGTAGATGGAAATGCAAATCGCAATGAGAGCAACCACAGAAACAACCGTATTGATGGCAATGCTCGCAGCTTCGGTGTAGACGACCATGAACCAGCCGAGGTAGTCGAAGAACACAGCATGTCCTTCCTCATGGGCAGCAGTGTCATCCAATTCGGGTGCATTGGCCAGTGCCCAGGTCAGTGCCAAGACATTCTCACCCGTCGATTGGTATGTGCCTGGTGCCAGATTCTTAAAGTTGTCAAACTTCGTGTGATACACATAGCCGTTGAGGGCATGGGCCATATCTAAGCCGGGCACGTTACCAAAGTCTCGGAAGATACGAAAGTCCGTATCGGAGGGAATGAAGTTATTTTGGAACAATTCCTCAGCGAGGGTGACGGAAAAAGGATGTGGTGCGTGCTTCTGATAGTAGTTCATGAGCCATGGGTGATTTGGTCCTGTTTGGAATAGCACTTCTCTACCACCCGCTCCTGTAGAATCCAGATTGATAAGTGCCCTGTAAATTATAATTTTTTTATTAACAGTATATATTTATTACAACAAATAGGAATATGAATAACAAATTATGATTGGAAAACCCTCTTTAATATAATATTTATAATTGAAAACTCTTTATGAAAAGCATCGACTTACTTGCAATTCTTTGCCCATCTGTGCGTTGTGATAAAGCCATGTGAGCCCAACATGTTAGCCTCTTCGGCACCGTTGAATAGAAACACCACCGGATGATCGAGTGGTCGATCCGAGAGTGAAATGACACGTAAAGTTTCCAACATAATAACGGTCATAACGCCATCATCGCCAGCTGCTGGTGTCTTTACCTCAGAGTCGTAATGGGAATTCACCAGCAAATAATTATCGTTGGGCGAATCTTTTCTGCTAATTCTGACCACAATATTGGACACGTTGGCGTAGCTGGTGGCCACATTCCATAGATAGAAGGCTCCAGAAGCATACTGCACCTCCCACTCAAAGTCATAGAGATCGGTGCGAGACTGTTCCACAATCTTTTGAACTTCCCGTTTTATGAAGTTTACGGTGTGTACCTCATTGTTTTCAGAGCCTACCATTTTGTTGCCTATTGCCGAATACTCGCCCAGCAGGTGCATGGCTCTCTCACCGATAAACTCGTCGGGGTGATTGGCCTCGTCACGCATATACAACATTTTGGGATAGGAAAAGAAACTTGGGATCACTGCCACATAGAAGATTGTGAACCAAATCGCACAAAAAATGGGGGCGCCATACCAAGGCCATTTCTTGTGCTCCTTGCGATATGCCTTCTGATCGGAAGCCAAGTCAAAGCTAGCGAAAGTCATCTAAGATAGTAGGGGGAAACCGTTTCAATAGAGCATAATTTATTGGGCAGTAAAAGGAGGAATTATTGATAGTGAACACAGCACTTCCAAGGTCGATAAGCAAAGTGATAACTTATGTCAATTATGTCGTGTAAGTTTCACCAAGTCACATTTAGTTCAACACTTTTTCAAAAAATAATATTTTTGTATTATATTTGTTTATTTAATTTCGCTTTTTCACTTCCTTGTATGTGTGTCACATTGTAATTAACAAGAAGCCGTTGATTATATAATCTTTTCTGGTTTATTTCGAGTATTACCTTACTTTAAGGGAATCTCACGATAGAAATTCGACCGATCCACGAGGCGTTCTCTGAGAAACTAACTTGATTGACAAATAGGGCTCTAATAGGGGGTAGACTTTTAAGTTCGGTGGGCTTATCTTCAATAATAATCTTTGAAATTTCCTGAAGATTATGAATTTGCGATTGGGAACAGTTTAGTTTATGGCGTGCTGATGGTTAACCATAAGATTAAGCTTTATGTCGGCACTCAAATATCTTAATGCCAATCCAAAGAAGCCGAAATAAAATTTACAACACTTATCAGTGCTCTTTGAATTGTATGGAAACTGGAGAAAGTTCAAACAAGTCAGCTGCAACTTAAAGAGTATATTAAAAGCAATTAATTTTAAGAAAGTGGTTGATGTAATAATTGAAAAGAAAGAAAAAACATTAAATTACAGTTTCTTTTTATTTACAATTTAAGTTATTAAAGTGGGTTGCATAAAATAAATTTTATCCTTGCTTTCATATTTTGTAGTTTCCAAGTCTTATTAATAATACTAAATAATTAAATTTTTATGAACTTCAGGCTATACTTCAAAGTTTGATTTGAAGAAATATTTCTAACAATCTTGTCTATAGAGAGCTTTATTGACAGACTTCTAGTCTTTAAAGTCAAAAATTCTTAACCGTCTTATAGATTTGAAACACAGTGCAGACATAAGCTCCTGTTTGTCTATTTTTGGCTGTCAACAAGTTATGCATACCCTATATTATACATATAGCAAACGGGTATATAAATTATTCCGTCATACAGTAGACCCCCTAATTGTAGTTGTAAATTCATACTGAAAGTGTCATAAAGATATTGACTACCGAAAATATTTCTATATACAAAGACACAGTCACGATTGTGTTCGAAATTCGAAACTAATCAGTATACTTCGGAGGAGGACACCAAGCGGGCGCTGGTTCAACTGTCGATATTCTATTTGTATTTAATGTGCATGACCATTGATTGCGATGTTTTCACAAGCAACTACTGGCATCATTTCCATAACGGAGTTAAGAAATTGTTGCATAAACCTCAGAATAATACAATATCGCTCAGTGAAGACATCAGCATTTGAGATTTATGGAATTGCATGGATGGTAACTGTATGGTAAAAAATTTCTAAATGAGACTTTATTTCTGGGTGCGCGAAAGAAAACTTGTCCCCTGAATGATGAATGCATCTGGTATTATATACCAGATACTATAATACTTGTGTGGCACCTTCTCTAAGATTGCTGAGTTCGAGGAGCCTATCTATTAAGGGTAAGTGATTAGTGGGTTTGGTAAGTCATTTATTACAAAAAGTATTTTATGGAGTATATTGTGCCGAGCATATCAAAATAACATATGTAAGAATACCATAAATAAAAATTCTAAATAATTATTTTTTTTTAACAGTTTACATACTCGTCTGGATCTAATTAATAACATTTTCTATCGCTTCGACGACGATTTAATAGACCAATACTTCATAAAAAAAAAAATTAGTGTGGACACCAAAAAATAAATCCGATTATTGTTAATTGTGTTTATCAACAAGGTGTCAATATTAATGGGCTTCGTAATCAGCATTTAAACCACTTCGAGTATTGTAATTTTACACTGAAGTATGAAATTAAATTTTGAAATTTGAAAAATAGTCGTATTTAAAGTTGTGTAAAGCTAAATTTTGGTACCAAGAAAGAAAGTCGACTGTTGTAGACTGTCAGATATGATACTACTTTCGGATCACAATAAAGGCAATTCAATGCGTATACCATGTTAACAAATCGAAAAAATAAACTGAAAAATATCGAAATGTATTTATAATTTATTAATCTCTACTGTTGACGCTGATCATGAATATATGTTCTATATAATCTTATGGGGTCTATTCCGTACATTTCCTGTCAGCACATATTTATAATACCCCTCTTATGAGTAGCGGGTATAAAAATATACACTAAAGTATATAATGGTTAGTGCACAGACTGGAAAGAAAATATAATCTAAAATTGCTACCAATGATTGCTAATCTCAATATTTTGCTGCTTTCAATAGTTGATCGATTAATAAAACACTACTTAGGCTGTCTATGATTATAATGTAGGTCAGGCCATGTCTGCTCTCTAATTTTAACCCAGCTTAAGCTTTTTATTTAAATTAAATATTCAACACGCAAAATGCATTTTAAACAAAATTGTAGAAAAAGTTGTGTTTATTTATTTGTGATTAACATTATGTTACATTAGTATAATTAATAGAACCAAGTCTCATAAGACGCTGGCCAAGGCGCAACATCAACATAGTTGGGGAAACTGTTGACGAACTTTGTGAAATCCGATGTAAGAAGTTCCTTGTGATGAATCCAAAATCCACTGACGCCCAGTTCTAACGTGGGTGTGTTCCAATCTCCACTTGGTTTCTGTTAAGCATGAGAAACACATTATCACATTCTGCAAATTTTTTTTATGAGCAAATTTAATTACCTCAACTTCAAGCCAGAAGTTCAAAGCAGCGCTACTTGCGCCATACGAGAAGTATATGTAATATGGTGGCTTATAGCCTAGACGTAATGGTGCCTGATGGAAGGACCAGTCATCAATCCGAGAACCATTAAGTGGCTGGAAATACAATCCCATATGATTTGGACCCGTCAGCTGCATCTCGTAGCGCATTCTTGTGGTTGTCAGCTGCTTCTTGGTTACCAATTTAACCACAGGCTCTGTACCTAACACGGGCTCCGATGCATTGATCCATAAGCCTCGTGCTCTAAAGATTAAGATTTGAAGTAAATTAACCATGCGAAGATAATCTTGTGCTTGTTATAGATTACCTCGTCTTATGCCAACGCATGTTGTAGAGCGGCAGACCGCATAGCATTTCCTTTTGGCAATCGTCCTTCACACTTCTAGCCAGGGTCATGTTGACAACCTTATCTGTAAGTGTAAATATATTTGAAATGTATAACATACACAATACTAAGAGGGAAGCTACTTACTCTTGACGGAGTATGTGCGTCTGTCCTGTGGCATGATGAAGTAGCCAGAGTCCGTGCGACGAACATTGTTGTGGGTATCGTGGAAGGTGCGCTTGGCGTGCTATAAAATTCAGTTAATGTCAAATTAATACAATGATCGATATATGCAGTACTAATAAAAGCAACTTACCAGCACGGAGAAACGCTGCACACTCGTCTCTGGTCTGTAGGGGAATCCGAGTGGCGTTGCGGCCAGAAAGATGCACAGCAAAGTGATGGCCAGCAGGGAGCAGATGATGGTCTTCGACTTGCGGAACATGTTCAGCATGGGCACCAAAAATCCGCTGGTCAGCAGACCAATGGCCACACTGAAGACGGCTAAAATCAATTCAGGATTGGCGCTATCGCCAAATCGTCCCAGCATGGGAATAAAAGTGACGATAAATCCGTGTGAGAAGTAAGCGAAGAAGATGAATGGCGGCACATAGCACACGATGTGTGGAATGACCCAGGCAACATCTGCAAAGCAAGATAAAGTACTCAGGAATGTTCCCGAACAAACCAAAAGTGGATAACTTACTGCGATTGTGCAGACCGGTGGAGATGTTGAACACCACACCGACTGTGTAGAAGAGGCAGGTGAGCATGAGCACAAAGGCAGAGCGAATGCTGCAAATGGTCAGCACAAGAGTGAGCAGGGCCAGGAACAAGCAATGGCAGTGCAACAGCAGCTGAACGCGTTGTCCAATCGGGAAACGAGGCTGCATAGAAAATCGATTAAACTAATTGCCATGTAGTGCACTTTAATTAACTTACATTTTTGGTGTATTGGAAGTAAAAGGCTGGCACCATGCCCAAGCCAACGAAGAAGGGACAGAAATACAGTCCAAGCATCAGCCAGTTGTGTGTGAACCACGACAATGGCAAGTGTATCAGATCCATGAAGACCGCAACGATGAGCGTCAATGCGGCACCCGCAACTACGGCCAAGATCTGCGCTGTAAACGTGTGCAGTGTGTGCTTGAGCAGCTTCTCCAGCTTGATGCCCGTATTGACGGACATCAACTTGATGGCCAAGCCGCAGGCAACAATCGCTGCAATGGACACAACCACATTGAGTATGATGCCTTCGGTTTCCGTGTAGAAGACCAAGAACCAGCCCATCACATCATAGTAGACAGTATGTCCCTCAGCGTGTTTCGAGGTATCCTCTAACTCCGGTGCACTGGAAATCTCGCGTATCAACGACAGGAGATTATCGCCAGTGTTCTGGAAGCTGCCTCGTGGAAAGATCTCAGCACGATCGAAGCTAGTGTGATACACATAGCCATTGTACTGATAAGCCATATCCAGGCCGGGCACAGCGCCGTGATCGCGAAAGATGCGGAAATCGGTGTCGGAGGGAATGAAGTTGTGCTGGAACATCTCCTCGGCCAATGTCGAGGCATAGGGATGCTTGATGGCGCGACGATAACTCTTCATCAGCCACGGATGATTGGGACCAGATTGAAAGAGAATCTCGCGACCTCCATTGCCAGCCGAATCCAAGTTGATCAGAGCTCTGTCAGTAAAATTAATTTGAATTTAGTATATTTTCAAAAATCCTTTCCTTTCACTTACTTGCAGTTCTTGGCCCACTTGTGTTGGGTGATGAAGGCGTGCGATGCCTGCAGCGGATTCTCCTCGGCACCGTTGAACAGAAACACCACTGGATGCTTGAGTGCCTGCTTCGACTTGGAGAGCACACGTATGGTTTCCATCATGGTGGCCACCATGGAACCATCATCGCCAGCACCCGGACCTGCTGGCACCGTATCGAAGTGGCTATTGACCAGCAAATAAGTGCTGCTATTCGAGCCCTTGGGACTGATCTTGACCACAATGTTCTGAATGCTCTGATACATGTTCACGGCCTCCCAGTGAATGTAGCTGCCTGAGGCAACCTGCCTGTCAATCTCAATGTCATGTAGAGCGCCCACCTCAGCGCGTAGCGTTCGCATTCTGGTGTTGAGCAAACTTACGGTGTCCAACTCATTGGCCCGACTGCCTACTACACGTGGTCCGAGTGCCACCAGACTTTGCAGATTGTTCTCCGCGCGTTCGGCAATGAAACGTTCCGGGTACTTGGCCTCATCCTTAATGGTGAGAGGGCGTGGCAGGTGATTCGAGGCAGGTATGGATATGGTACAATAAATGAGCAGCCAGAAGCCAATAAAAGCCGGCGCCCAATACCATTTTATCTTGTCTTCGCTGATAAAGACGCGTTCGCAGCCATTAGGTTGCTGTAGGAAGAAAAAAAAACGGCAACAATGGGTTAGTCTTTCAAGTGGTTGCAGGTATTTTGGCTAGTCGCGGGGTAGGTGAATCATTTATTAATTAAAGCGACTTCGATGTTGCGGATCGCACAAGTTATGTGTTAACAATGTATGTATTATATACCAGTTAGATTTAATCCATCACGTTTTTATCTTATCGGTTGTCCGACATTGCCAGGTGTTGGTTGCCTCTGCAACTGTTGCCACCGAGTCGACATTGCTGCCACGATAAGCAACAAATGGGGAAATAAATAGTTTTTGGTGTGGCTGCCACAGACCGAGACCGAGACCCAGACCCAGACCCAGACCTAATAATACTCCAAAATATTACGAGAATTGGCAAAAGTCTAATCAACACCCTCGTTTGCTCAACGGTTTTAATACCCAACCCAATGCATTACCACCATTAACTAATCTTATCAAAAAGTATCTACAATTTAGCTTGTAACACTCGCACTCACACAGGCATTTTCAAATGCCTCTTTTAGTTTGTTCTACTTCTTGAACCGATAATTGATTGCCCTTGATGTGGGATTTGGACTGTCGCTCAGCTCACCTTATCATCCAGCTGCAGTTCACCATGTCGCAACAATGGATCTGTGTTACTGGCATCCGAGGTAGGCGTTATAACGCGACGCCGCACTGTATCACTGCTCATCGAGTCTTTTGCCTCTTCTTCAATTGCCTCTTGCCTCTTCTTCAATTCTTCAACCAGTTCCAGTGTGTTTGTTTTTTGTGTATACGACATACGACAGATACTCTAGCGAGTTGTCTCTCCCGCTCTCTCTCGCTCTCTCAATCAGCTGCTCTCGCGATCTGTTGCTCTTTGAACTACTCGTGGAGCGAACTATAATAAATAGTTCGACTCGCGTGAACGTTCTTTGCCTGGCTAATAGAAATTGGACGCGGTGTGCAGCTCGCAACGTTTGGACTTCGACTGATCCGCTTCGACCAACTGAAGGTTCGGCAAACGTAACAGGCCGTCGATATCGATATGTGCGTATCTTATCAAACAGGCTACCTCAACTCTGGTACTCTGCAAGGTAGAGCATATTACCAACGCCAATAGCCAAACTAACAATTTCAGTCGTAGTTTTCAGTCCGTCTCGAGTCGATCGCAAATTGGTTTTATTAATTTTACCTGGCTCAAAGTTTGACGTTGTTGTGCAGTTTGGAAAACAAGGCAAATGCCATCTGATAGACTCGCAATTGTTTGGCCATTGGATCACGAACAGTTTTTGTTTGAAAGTTGACCCCTTTCAAACATTAACTAAAAACACAAGTGCGTATCGCATAAATCCATGCAGGATGTCAAAGTTGAATAAAGTTGTGCAACTACACAGTCGTATGCGCTTCATGTTGTAGCACGTCCTGAACCCCGAACACTGGGTAATCCCAGCAAAAGTTTTGATTGTTTTTAATTTGTACCTTGGCAACTTTTTCCTGTGCTTCACTGCACATTGTAACTCCTAAGCTCGGTTGTTGCTGCTTCTGCTGCTGTTGCTGCTTCTGTTGCTCTTGCCGCTGCTGCTGATACTGCTGGCGTCTAAACCAGAAATGTCGACGACGCACTTGCTTCGTTTCCATGTTAAAGCCTCTGTTTCAGAGTCAACGCAAACACTAGTTAATGGATAAAATGACTAGGCGGATTTTTTAATAATATTCACTTACTCTTCGACAGAGACAGTCCGTGTGTGTTGTGCCAGCTTCAAAGCTGTATGCCTAAATAAATAAGAATTTGTGTTAACTATTTGAAGAGTGAGTCAATGAATGAAAGAGAGATCAACAGAGATTTCCGATGTCTCCCAACTACTATATGTAGATGACATAGCTTAAGCTCCATCAATAAAAGTATGTAACGTTTAATTAATGCGTTTAATAAAGCGCACAAAACTGTAGCATACTTTTGTGCTGTGCTTTAATAAGCAACCGGCTATTAAATGAATATTGCGCACTTAATAACGGCACTTATCATTTAAGAGGTATGCATACTCACAGGCGGGACTTTCAATTAAAATCTGGTGCATACTTACAATTTGAAATATCATGTATACGGGCGTTACGGGCAAACGTAGCAGATTCCCCCATAAACATTACTCCATTTTGCTTGCATTCCACGGAACTGTGTCACGCCCTTCCAACTCCCAGTGCAAATACGAACTGATGTTGTCAGTGCGCGCTCACTCTTCGTTGAGGCCTAGGACACACACAGACTTACAGTCGCACACACATATACACTAGGGGTCCCGCTTTGAATTGAGGACATAAAGCGGCAAATAATCAACGTACAACTTGAGGGGAGGCGGATGCCAATCCACTTGCCAGTGTCATTCAACTTGGGTAAGACGGGTACAGTATACACACATACACACACACACACACGCAAATACACTCACCACACACACACACACACACACTCAAATAAGTATACATAGTTGTAGCCATACTATTTCATTCTTTGTCGGTCCGCGTATGTGTGTGAGAATATTTCATGTATTCATTCATGGCTTCTACTATACCAATTCGTAAACAAAAAGTTCATCGGAATATTGGTCAAAAGGAAATCGATAAAATGAATCTCCCCAAGAGCATTAATGCGTAGATTGTTCATCTTCAGCAAGGAGAGAGGTTAAAAATTCCGTCTTCTTATGAGCGAATAAATAGTTAATTTTAATTTTAAAAAATTCTCTTACTAATACTGTTGGTTAATATTATGGTTATTTATGCACAGCTCTGTATTAATGTAAGCTAAAAACCAAAATACACGACTCAACAACTCAAAACGCAGGCGCTGCCTCTCACAACGTGAGAGCGAGCTCAGAGAAAGAGAGTGAGAGAGAGAAACATCAGCCAAAACGCCGGCAAGCCGCCGCAGCAGCGTGCTTCTCGAGCTCCACAGCAGCACAGCACAGTAGAGGAATTCATTGCTCCCCCTGCGACGCCGCATGTGCACAACCAAAACAAAGCCAAAATATGTGTCAGCTGCTTTGCTTGTGCTTTCCTATCCTGCTGGGCTTTCCACTCAAATTCGCGCTGTTTTTTTTGCCCTGCCTGCTGTGTGTCGCATGCTTCGCCATCGCTCGTTGTCACACACACTCACACATAAGCGCACATACACTATATATAGTATAAACGTAGCTTGGCTCACAGCATTTTCATTTACTTTTCACTGGAGCTTCAGTCAGTCGTAGTTGAACGGTCGTTGCTTTTGGTCGTCTCGTCCTGACAGCTCAGCAAGCCCTGGCAAACGCATGGTAGAAAAAATGTGCTACTGAAACGCAAACCTCATACCAACAAAAAAGAAAGTAAGGCAGCTTCGAGCGCGAGTGTTTTGCTCCCACTGAGCGTGTGTGTGTGTGTTTGTGCTCGGTCTTGTGCTAGTTTCTGTTTATGGCCAAAGCATGGGCATAGAATATTGCTGCCTAGCTCAAAAATTATATAATTTTATAAACCAAATGTGATTTGAATTAAACAATAAATGTGTGAGTGCCGTAATCGTGAAGTAGAACGAAATTCAAAAAGAAAACACACAATAAATCACACAATAAAACACACATAAATCATTCAATAATTCGACGAGTTCACGTTTAGCAAAATCGTAGCATACTTTCCTGCGGCAGCTAAAACATGTGAGTTTCGGTTGTTGTCCCCGCTAAATGCTGCTTTCCCTCACCGTTTGTTTTTTTGGGTATTCCATTATTTGTACTTTTTGCTGCGTATTTCAAGCGCTTCCGTCAGTGTCTCCCTTCTATTTGCTTTTAGTTTACGTTCGGAATCCGATACGAGGTAACCTAATCATATATTCTGCAGTACATTTGAGAAGGCAATTGGGTACAAAACGAAAACAGAACCTACACAAAAAAAAAAAACCCACACAAAAAAAAAAAACATACATATGTGGGTTAGGATTAATTTCCCATACCAATACATTATCAATTTCTTTTTGAAATTGAAATACCATTCCACTGCATTCTAAAATGTGCGCAGTATATTTTATTTTTAGGTTATTTTTTAAAGTGGATTAAAATTACTGTACCGCAAACGAACGAACATATAGAAAATATTTAGTAGTAATTTGATTGCCAGAATTGAAAAGGATCTGCCTGAATAAAATTATCCATTGCATATTTTGCGCATTTGTTTTTATACCTCCAATAGCTGTGCATTCTATGATGATATCATTGGCATTCCATTACTACGGGACAGCTGTATCCGCTGTTTGCTCATTTCAAGCCGGCGAATAGCGGGTCGTTGACCAAACGCATTATCATCATAATAAGAATTTGCGAGCATTAGATGTGCTTATATCCATATGCCAAATACATACATATGTCCTATATAACACTCATTTGAGTATGCGTCACACGAAATACGCTGACAAATGCTGAGAGTGTTGGGCATAGTATCAAAGTCCAGCTCGGCTATTGTCGAAGACCACAACAAAGGCTAGGAAATACTTACAAAATTCTGGTACAAAAGCAAGCAATCTTACACACTCAAGTTTGCTAGACTTTATAAAACGCACAACAATGACGACGTAGAAACAGAAAATCACAACTGAAAATCCAAAAAACGAAAGAAAACAAATATATATACAATACAAACAAGACTCTGAGGGAGTTTTAAATGCTTTTGGGGCATATTAATTTGCGGAGATTGTGTTACCTCTTCCTGAGAAACGTAGTGTTTATTTTTGCTGCTGACAAAACAAACTTGAGCTGTGAAGAGAGTTAATTGCAATGCCTTTCGTTTGTTTTGGCATTCATTAGCAGCACAAAATGAATACAAAGTTTTCAATAAACTTTTTTGGGAGGCATGTGCAGTAACAGCAACAGTACTCGTAGACATTCTCGAATGTAAGAAGGTTGCTACTGGAAACGAGTACATAAAACGAATTTGTTTCGAAATCTTGAGCAGACGCAATTCTTATATTACAAAGGATTTATTTGCTTTTAAATTCACGGGAGTCAAACACATGCCCGGAAATCATGTGAACGTAAGGGTATTAGACGCGTCAGCAGACATCGTAAATGGCAACTCGTAACGCAGCTGTCGATTTTGAGTGTCAGCCATTGTATGGTCCTCACAGCACATCACGCATACGCACTGTGACATACTAGACTCGTTGCTGCCTATTGACTGTGTGAGGGTTGCTTAGGGGCGCTTAGGAGGGGTGAACGGATTTGGGCTTTTTAATGAAGTCATGTCAAGCATTTGCTGATTTCACTGTGATTTATGAGCAGCTGCTCGACGCCATTCAGGTATCCAACTGACAACGACTACGATGACTACAACACCAGCAACGACAACATCAATCAGATGCTTCTGCTATGCATCACTTAACACGGTAATTGCTGCAAAAATTCTCACCATACAGGGATGAGAGTTAACACGATTAGCCTGATTGGCTGGCTGCTGGAAAAACGCTTTTTGTTCCACCTTAAATGAAAATGCGTACTGCAAAGTATATTTTTTTTAATTAAAATGCTGTAATATGCAATAAGCCAACGTTCTGAATGCAACGCAACAGGATCATTGCAATTGCACACGACTTTATTCTTTTCCTTTGCTGCTGCAGATATTTAAATTTAAAAGTTGTTTTTTTCTGTGCAGCTGACCACCAAAGAAGAAACGACACAAAGCTTGCCCTCATACATTTATTTACCCTTTGCTCCTCATTTCCTTTCGCGTTCCTTTTTTTTCCTTTAATTTCCTTTGCTCTTCTTTGGCACATCCTGCTGCCACTTTTCTTGCGCTGTGCCACTGCAGTGTGGCATTTAATTAATTATTGCTCCAGAACTGCGTATTCGTAAGTTAATCAAGCATATAAGAAACATCCTTACAATCTTTCACCCTCCGAATTTCATTTAAAATTCCATTAGCATTCACAAAACGTAAGCTTCGTTGCTGCTGTCCTTTTTACCTGTCGATAGTTGGTGCGTTGTGTTCCTCCTGAGAGCAGAAAAGCGCTTAAAACAAATTTAACGAGATTAAACACATTTATTTTACCAGTATTATTTCCCACTCACCAGACTAAGTCCAATGACCTTAGCTTGGCAAAACTTTAAAGTTATGGCAATGCAATTTCATAGTTTGTCGCACATCATGATAAATGTCTCAATTGCATTTGGAGGTCAGAGGAGGCAATGCATTGTTCGTTGGCGCAATATTGAAGTATTGCACTTTATAAGCGTAGTGCAATATAAATGAACATTTCGCAAATGAGGATTAACGTTGATCCATGCTTGTGTGTCCTTGTTTATGCTTGTTGCAGACTTCGGTGCTCTTGCTGCCATAAACTGCGCATCTATGTATGCTGCTTAATGGCTCAGCTTAACCCATAAACTGACCTCCAAGTAGTGAGCGAGTGTGTCTGCATTGGTCAGCCTCTGTGGTATTGAGTCGTCAGGGCAGGCAGACGGAGACTACACATTATACTCGCAGTCGACTCCTTAGGTGGCGTTAAACCTCAGCACACTCGAAAGCTGTGAGGTGGAAATGTTTTTATCTATCCATGAAAGGCCAACAACCACATTGATTGACAGCCTCATTCAATTTGTGGCTCGTTGGCTTGCTGACTTGCTTACTGTGTTTTCTTTTTATACCCGCTACACATAGGGTAAAGGGGTATTATAACTATGTGCCTGCAGGAAATGTGGCAGAAGGAGTTACGTACAACCCCGTAAAGTATATTCTTGATCAGTGTCAATAGCAGAGATAACATAGATATGTACGTCTGTCTGTCTGTCCGTCTATGGTATGTTTTGAATATAATAGTATATCGATATATATATATACCGTTTATTTATATTAGCATTTTTCTGTAAGTTAATTTGGTATATTCTAAGAATAAAACCGCTCCGTTTTGGTATTACATTAAACAATAGGTAACGGGTATCCCAAAGTCGAATACACTCGACTGTAGCTTTCTTCCTTGTTTTGGTTCATACACAGTGGCTTATTGGAATTGTTTGGATCCCCTTTTCGTTTATTTTTTCAATTGTTTTTTTTTTCGTTCGTTTCAACCAACACTTGTCTGTAGCGTAAGCTAGAAGCCAAGTTAGTCAGCAAGTCATATAGGCGGGAGGGGAATATAACAATGCTTGAAGACACAAGAGGTATTTATGCAACGTGTCGCAATCGGATTGCGAGTGTGTTAGTGTATGTGTGGCCTCATCTGCAGCAGATTCCTTGAAATGACAATAGTCTCAATTCAAATGCATCGGCTCAAAGTAGTCATAGTTCCAGGGATTACCTCAGACAGAGACAGTGACAAACCTCTCAAAGAACATCTATTTCAATAATGGAATAAAAGGAAGGAACTGCTTTTGTATCAATTTAGTATTGTGGCTGGCAGTTCAGCTGTCGTTTGCAGTGCCAATGACATTGCGAATTCAGTTATTGATATGACCTGCTCACTGAACTGGAAAGAAGCAGCAACAAAGGCAATGAATTCCAACTACTGAACTGAATGTGATCTGTTTGTATTGTAACCACAGCCATAGCCATAGCTAATAGCTGCAGCCTTGAAACCTAACATACAACACAATACAAAACACCCAAGGAACGTTTTGACCAAAATACCCTCAGCTTTGGAGGCCACACGAAGTGTGTGTGTGGAGTCAGCTGCGTAATATTCTCTTAATTAAGTGTCTATTAGGGGTCCGTGAGGTAAAACAAGCTGAGCAGACATGTGTAAGTGCCTCCTTACTCTCTGCCATTCTGCCATCTGGTTTATTTTCGCCTGAAAATTTGGAGTCGACTAAATCTAGGCTCCAACTCACTTCACCTCCATTTCCAATAGACCTCAACCTGCGTACGCACTTAGGCGTGTGCTCTAAATGTCTGTGTGTGTGTGTGCAGTGGTGCTTGGGCGTCGACTATATGAAATTGTATTGAAATCCTTTTAACGCCATATCTAAAATTTATGTGCTTGCCAAATTGAATTATTGTGCAAACTCAATTTTGCACGAAATGCGCCCAAACGGATTGCCTACAATGTTGCCAAAGGCAACGCTGCGGGACGCCGCCCTGTGCCACGCCCCTTACAATTTGATGGCCCTGCAGTAATATAGCCCTATATAGCATATGCAGCTCTGGGTGTGTCGACCAACTTAATTTAATTGGATTCCACTTAAAAGAAAGTTACACACAAAAACCGCCAAACAATGGCATTTATTGGGTACTAAAAGCCAACTAAGTTTAAGATTATTGCGTTCATTATAATTATTATTTACTATAGCAAATAGCAAAACAATAGCTAACGGCAATTCAATATAATTTGCACTTGATTCGCGCGTAGTTTAAGTCGTTTTAATTAATATCATGTTGATTTTGAAATTGAAAATTAAATTGATATTTGTTTTTATGGATTTTGCATTCGGTGTTTTCGTGCTCGAGTTAAGCTCCACTAATTGGCAGCCGATAGACGCCGTCCTAATTAAGCTTTAGCTCATCTAATTGAATTCATTAAAATTGCATTTATTTGGTGTAATTAAATTTAGACGCAAATGTGTGTTGAATGATTTGCAACACATTCGGTTTTGCATCAGCTCGACACATTCCATCAAAACTGCACAAATATTTGACGTCCTCTACATAAGGATTATTTGAATTCCTAACGAGCCTTTCCACTCGACCGAATCGCCATCGACCGAACAGGTGAAGCGATGAAGGGGAAGAAAAGAATAAAGAAATAACTTTGATATCTCGGTAGCACTCGTTTAGCTCCTTTGCTGTCGTAACTTAATTTTTGATTTATGAGCCTAAAGCGAGCGTTGCGATGAGGCGCACCTTGGCTTCAGGTTGCTGCCAGCCCACTTTGGCAATCAGCATTTTAATTTCAGTCGGTGACACACACACACACACACCCACGCACCCATTTGTTTATCAACGTATGTGGCCCATAATGGATTCCAGTAATGAGCCAAACATCAATCAAATATGCATTGTTGCAAGCTGTAAATAATAATCATAATAATAATCGATTCTCCTCCCGAACCTATGAAATGAATATAAATTTATGACGAGCTGATGATTATTATTGTTATTGTTATAACTCATCCATGGCATCTGTCTGTCTGTCTGTGTCCAACGCTGCGTATGAGTTATACCTATGACGAATATTATTACACACACTCGCGTAAGCGGAAAATCACATTTGATAAAATATTTACCAACTTTCTTTTTTAATAAACTCTGCAAATAATCGTGTGATTCTGCGTGTCAAATTAAAGTTCGTCTGAATGCCGTACAATTTGCTGAAAACTGAAAATGAGAAATTATGCATAATCAAGAAGGCGGAAAGAGACGTCGCCTGCCTTCAGGCCATTGGCAAAGCAGGATGACAAGGATGGCAAGTGAGGCGTTACAAATTTGCCATCATATCACTTGGGAGTCTGGCTTCTGGTGCAAAGTTAATTTGACGCACAGTTTGTTGCAGCAACAAAACTCTTAGATTTAGCCCCAAAAATAATGATAATATTGCTGGCCAAGCACTTGAGAGTGGGACGTCGCACGCGAATTGTGGCCAACAATTTGTGGCCTTGTTTTGGCTTCTCCGGCTTAAATACGAAAAGTCATTCCGCCTCCCTCTTTCTCTCTATTAAGCCAAAAAAAAAAAAAAAGTTCTAATAGAAATTTGTGTATGATGGGCAGAGGAAGAGTCGTAAATCTGTAAACAGTGAATTGGGCACGCGCTGCGTATACGTAATATGAGAAAATAATTGCTGCGTAGCAAACAGCGACAACAATGCGAGTAAATTGCTTTTGAAACACACACACACACACACACACACACACACAAACACCCCTGTACACACACAATGGCCATGATGAATTTGCAAAAAGATTTTAGAAAATATCCACAAAATGATTTCATTTAACGTTGTTTCGTCTTTCACTTTGGTTTTTGGCCGACGGCTTCTTTGCTCATTTCATAAATAAATTGCCATTAACCTGCAAGACTTACGCTTGAGTTGGCATTAAATCATTTACCAAATAACTAGAACAAGCCGCAAAATCTCCAAATGGCTTCTACGAGCAACTTGAAGCATTTACCAGGACAATAAATCATATGCAAACAGTTTTAAGAATAAGCTGACATTTGCATATGGCAAACGTAATTCCCTAAATTCAAAAGTTTCTGCAAATAGATATCATACTCAACGTAGTTATTGCCTTCGGTCATGGCAAAGGGTGTAAGTACTAAGATATCTGTGTGTGTGGGTGTGTGTGATCATGCTCATGTGCTCACTTTAAACAGGCGGTAATAAGAGCATCCTTTTGGCAGCCAGACAAAACGTGCAACTGTTTTTATAGCTTTTCCCTGCCGCCAGCCATGCAACACAAAAAAAATGTCGTAAAAAACGAGAGCGATAGTTGCCGCTGTGTGTGTGTGTGTGTGTGTTGTGTTAGTGTGTGACAGGTGTAACTCGTATATAGTATGAGGCATTTGTCAAGCTTGTTTGTGTTCGCCCGCTTACCACTTGCCACCTCAGTCGCTTTGCGTCTGCCCTCCGCTGTCCTTGTGTGTGTTTGCATGCTTGCCTGCCTGCGGCTGCACATAGACAACAGCTGTCACTTTGCATATTTCATGCCCTCAGATACCTGGCAGACCAGACCTGCCGAAGCCAATTCTCAGTTGACTCATTCGGCATACAAATTAGTTTAAATAGTTTTTCCCTCCACACACAACAGCAGCAGCAGCAGCAGATTTTTATTCCATTTTGAAAGGGTATTTTTGCGTCACGTTTTAGCCCCGGTTTCTTAGAAACCATTTTGTCACATTGCACAAATCCTTGAGCCGCCTGTGGGAACCACAATGATGTCTGACAAGCGCACTTTTAATTACTACTTGCAAAACTACAACAAACATCATGTGTTTTTTGCATTCCTTGTGGCCATTGTGAATTGCGTATTAAAGTAGTTGTTACTTCACTTAAAAGAAGAGCACAACTTTTTCGACTTTGCCTTGCCGCCCGCTGGCAACCACAACATTAATTGCAATTTATTTTGTCAGCCTTTTAGAAATCCTGTGAATTTTATAATTGGGCGTAAGTGACCATAGAACTATTCAGAGAAATTTGTGGTGTCCATTTCATGGCTCGAAAGTTTTGACTAGCTTGGTGCAACAAGTCTCCGTTGCATGTTGAAAGTTTGTTTTAAATGCATTAACTTTACATATCTAATTAAATTTATATCCCAAATTAATACGACTTTGATTTCTGCAACAATTATCAGCTTGGTTTACATTATTAATGAAGTGCTTTTCCTTCTCGTTTCAGATATTTGACAATGAACTAAACTAACGTTGAAGTGCAATCTAAAAGATAGTTAACTTTTCTAAAAAAAATTCTTATATACTTGAGCGCTTGAATTCAAGCAACATTATGAACCGACTACGATTTGAAAGCACTCTTAATTGAAGAGTTATTTTATAGCGCAGAGACAGACACTTGGAGTTAACCGCGAGAGCAGTTTGGAGACCGCAACGTTGTGAAGGATCGCGGCTCAAAGTGCTCTGCGGATGCATTTCATTTGGAAAGGGGCCCGACAAAGACAATACGGAGGGCTTACGGAGTGCATTGGCCCGTTTACGCAACAGAACGGGCCCCTCAATTCCACAACCGCAACCCACTCCGCCCGCCTCGCCATCGCCCTCGAACGCTAGCGCGAGTGGCAGATATACAACCAGCACCTCGACCTCCGCCTCCCACCAACACCAGCACCAACACCAACATCAACACCATCAGCTCCCGCCCACTAGCCCACTCATTGGTACACATTCTCAACCACAGCATCAGCAACAGCAGCCGCATCCACACACAAAGACAACAGTCGGAGGAGGATCTGGTGCTGACGAAGACAAGGCGAGAGCAAGAGGCAGAGCAGCAACAGCAGCAGCTTCTGATGGCAACCACATCAATGGCCTTTCCCACCATGTGAGTACAATTTAATCGTTCTTACTTTGTAGCTCCTGTAGCATGTATCTCGGCTTAAAGCTTCTTAATACCAACAATTGGTTTCGTATTTATGTAAGTCTTGCCTCCCACCACTCACTTCTGAGTCTGGCAAGTGCGCAACAAATTCTTGTATAATTGAACAAGCAATCAAAAGCACTGGAATAACTTCACGCTTACTACATACTAAATATGCCAGCAGCCACAGCAAATTGTGCAATGAAAACTACTACAAAGAAAATCAGCTCATTATTTATATCCATCTCATTGCAATGTTCATCCAAATGCATAAAGTCTAATTCAGCAGATTTTTGTGGAATTTATTGTGTGTGCCTAAAAGTATGCTATGCAAATAATTTGGGAACCCATTGCAAACACCATTTTATCCAATTAGTATAAAAGGATTAGCTTGCGTAAAGCTTTGACAAATATTAAGTTGATAAATACAACTTTTAAGTCAACTGTTTATACATATATATTTTTTTTCATACTACATCGTAGTCATAGGTATTACAAACGTGTGCAGAATTTATGAATTTCTTTTAATGTTGACTCCAATTATTTTTACAATTTGTTCAACGTTTAAACAGCATAAGTTTATTGTAATCGGACAACTTATATATAAAAGCAAATTCAAAGCTATACATGCATATTATTTATTATGTTATTACCAATGTTGTCAGGGTATGCAGCCATCGTTGTGGCAAAGTTTTACAGCAAACTTTATAGAACAATTTACAGCATGGATTTTTCATGCTTTTGTAATTTGATTTGCGACGAATTTCATTTACATGTATATGGGATGGAGATATTGCGTAGTACAATTTGAATGGCAAAAAGTGGCAGAAACAAAAGCAATTTAATTGCTTAACAGCATTTTACCATTAGACTTAATTGAATCGCCGAGCCAAATAATAACGATAAGTGAGGGAGCATACCAGCACTTCAGTTCAACAGCTGAATAGGTGCGAGAGAACAGGTGGGAACACGTGAATATTAAACGCCAGAAATAACATGTTAATGAATTTTAATGAGAAATAATGAGAATTACGCTCCACAGCACCCAAAACTCATGCATTGTAATAGACAGAGCACTTCAAAAAAAAGAAGGGGGGCATCGAGGGGTTTATTTAGCAGTGACAGGTTGGATTTTCGACTTAATTAAAGCGTCGCCACAAAGATGCCGAGAGACAAGAGAATCGTTCGATGAGAGGAACTCTGAAGTGTCATATGCAGAGTTGCCAAGTTGTCAGCACAATGTAGAGTAAAGAAACCTCCTTAGCCACTGTCCATGCATTAAAAGCACTCAAATACACACACACACACATGCACATACACATGCGACATACAACTTATTCTTCTTGGTCTTTGGATAGCCCGCAAAAGTATGCTGCAATTTCTGCCAAGTGCGTTTAAGCTCCTCTTGGCATGAGTTTAGTAAATAACAAGTAAGAAAGCTACAGTCGAGTGTACTCGACTGTGAGATACCCGCTACCCATTTTGAATAAAAGAAATATATTTTGCGATATTTTCACAAATTATACCGAATATACTGCAAAAATACTAAAATATACCAAATGGTATATTTGGTATATCGACATAGTACCGTATTCAAAATATACCATTGACGGCACAATATACCAGATTGTCAGTTAAAGCAACTAAGACCCCTAGTAAGTGGGCGTTTTTGCCCATAGAAAAGTATTTTTTTAATAACTTCGACAATTTTTATCTGATCGCAACCAAATTTTCAGAAATCATAACTATTGTAGTAGTTATTATATATACCAAAATTCGGAACTTTAGCTTTAAAATGACGCTTGTTATTCGATTTTTTTGATTTGCGGGGGCGGAAGTGGGCGTGGCATTTGAAACAAACTTGATCTGCGTGCAAACATAACAAATGCTGTCGAAAAAAAATTATAGCTCTATCTCTTATAGTCTCTGAGATCCAGTGTTTCATACGGACAGACGGGCAGACACACAGACGGACATGGCTATATCGTCGCGGCTGTTGACGCTGATCAAGAATATATATACTTTATAGGGTCGGAGATGCCTCCTTCTACCTGTTACATACATTTCCTGCCGGCACAAAGTTATAATACCCTTCTACCCTATGAGTAGCGGGTATAAAAAGTTGGATCTTGAACAAAATCTAACTACAGTTTTGGAGAGTTTGTTGCCAATGATTGCAATCTGAGCACTCTGCTTCTGTTGTACCAGCTGCTTGTGCTGTTTAACCAGGCTTGTGCTTTGTTTTATTTCGTATTATTTATTCACAGCTCGAAGGCGACAATTTAAGAACTCTATAATTAAAAGCAATTTATATTAAGCAATATTAATGAAATACATTCAAGCAAAAAACAGGAAAACTTTACAATATCGGCAGGGTTGAGCGAAAGTAAAATATAAATAATCAATTAAAATTCCAGTTCGCAACTGTGCTCAAGACTCCTTGACAATAATAAATAAATTACTCAAATGAAGCGACTAAAAAAGGCAACTCGAGGAAATACAAGATTTAAATAAATCTAGGTTGTCAGCAGTACAACTCTTAAAGTCATTTACAATCGAAATAAAATTTGTGGACTAATAAAAAAAAAAGAAGCAGAATATCATGAATATTTTGCTGTAAATTTATTGTGGTTCGAGTCACGTCTCCTCTGCATTGGTCTTTTGTCGTCAGCCGTTGCCAAGCGCGGCAAATGGAATTGGATTTTGGAATTTGGCATTTTGTTCTACTTTGAATGTGAATGGAATTTACCAGGGGTTACCCAAGGATGTGAATACGATGGCGGTGGCATAGCTCTGATTGTAATTACTAGTGCAATGGCACCTGCTGAAGATGAAATTCCGCAGCAAGGAATTGTAATTTGATTAGCTATCGCCTTGAAGTGATTTAATTGATAGGGGCTGGATTTTAATTAAGCTAATTGAGAACGTTTTCAATATTCCAATATGTCAACATCTGTGGGTAAAATGCGAATCGATGTGCCTCATAAATCTGTCTGTGCATAATTTATGATTGTTTGACATCGACGATCAACCTTGACAGACGCCTTAAATAAGTACCAATAACTGTTGTATTACTTGACTGCTAAATAAATGTGTTCACACATTCCCCGAGGCGTTCTTTGAACTCGACTGCACAAATTACAATTGTTGTTGTTGCTCATATGTGTCACCCAAAGGGGGTAAAAAAGAAGTACTCACTAAATCAGGCCGCATAAGCAGGAAGGAGAATCTGATCAAATAACATAAACAAGTTATCTGCCGTAATGCAGGACATAAACTTAAATTGCCATCTTTACGAAGGGTAAACAGTGAGTCCTCCGACAGTAGCGTTCAGCGTTGACAGCTGTCTTTGATCCAACTCGACTTTCCCCCAACACGATGTCTTTAAACGCACATTACCAACTGTCAGCAGGAGCTACAGCTCAAGTTGCCGCAGAGTCACCGACAATCGTGGACCTCTTTGATTTATTTGATTGACGGTTGCAACAAAAAATGCCGACATCTTTTATCACAAGACTTGACTTCCCCACTCCTATAACACACAGCAGGAGGGTTACAAGTTGAGTAAACACAAACTTTACAGGTACATAGTGTGGTTGCCTTTTTGGCAGTATCGCTCTGCCCATAAGTCTGACAAGATACAACATATTTTGAGAAGGTGTACTTATGGATGTCACATTCAGTTTGAAATTACACACAGATTGGCAGTCAAGGTGATCTAAGTTTAAACACATTTCCGAACAGCTGCCATAAACAGCACTCATCGCACCTTAGCTCTTATCATTTCGCATAATAGTTTGTGTTAATCCTTAACACATATTTCATAGTGACATATTTATACTGCGGTGGCGATAACTTCGAGAGAAGAGACTTGCCAGAAAGCTATAGTCGAGTGTGCTCGACTGTGCGATACCCGCTACCCATTTGAATAATGGCAAATCAGTGTAGTTTATTCTACTACTACATTCAAGACATACTATAAAGTAGAAAATAAACTAGATTGTCAGCAAAAACAACTAACTTATTTGCCATACAAAAGTATTTCTTAGTTAATATTGTATGCAACAAAAATCGCAGCTGTAGCTTTTTTTGTCGATTTGTGGGAACGAAAGGATGCGTAGCAAAAATGTTAAAAAATCTCGACGAGTACTGTCGAAAAAAATTATATCTCTTATAGTCACTGAGATCTAAATGTTTATATTTCCTGCTGGCCCAAAGTTTTAATACCCTTCTACCCTACGGTTTGCGAGTAAAAAACAGTCAAATTTGTAGCTAAAGTTTAACTAAGCATTAACCATAAATTCATTTAATTTGCTGTTTGAGACTTTCATTAGCAAGCAACTGGAAACTTCTGCAAACTAAGTACTTCACACTAAATGTCCGGAAATTGAACTGTATACTGATCATTGACCGTTGCCTTGCTCAGAAGTGCTTTGACATGCAAATGGATTGCGCTCATGTTTTATAGTCATAAATTAAAATTGTATGGAATATGTCGAGAATATGATAATCGAAACAGAGTTCAGAGATAATTGATAGCACATTAAATTGTAATGCATAAATTGATTTGAGGCCCCAGGCCGCGTAATTTTGTTTTTGTACAGTGACTTAAAACGGAAATTGAATTCCATAAACTTTGGCCAGACCTTCAAGGGGAGCAATTAGTGGGCTCCCAAGGCGGCGACAGGCTGCAGGCAGTAGACAGCAGGCAGCAGAGGCACAAAACAGCAAGTTAGGCTGGCCCCAAAGGCTTGTCCTGTTTTCCAACGGCGTAGATTGCTTGGCCCAAGTTGACTAAAGTCAGCTAAAGTTAGACGGGCGAAAAGGGGTCGATATCGATGCGTCAGCTGGGAAACCCAAAACCATAAACTTTTGTGCATAGTTTGGAGCATGGAGCCGGAGCGCCAAGGACTGCTGCATAGAGTAGAAGAGAAGAGAGTGTCAAAGCCGCTGTCGTTGTTTGAGTTGATGTTGGTGTTTCTGTGATGCCTTTGCTGTTACTGCTGTTGATGTTTCTTTTCGTTGTCATTCAAGTGTTTTAATCAATTCTGATTTAATTTTATGCCCAATTAAGTGTGAAAAGCGTTTGATGTTGAACACAGGCGTGGGAGTCACGTCCCGTGCCCCAAAATCCTACAGTTCTCCTTCGACTCTGACTCCGACTCCCCTATCCTTTATCGCAATGTGTAACGAGAGGCACGCAAGCGTGAGCATTGTATATTCCGCACATATATAGACCTTAACGAGATGTGGCATAGTGATATGGAGGCCAACTGGGTTTACTACGACCGGCAAGCAGTTGATGCAGTTCGATTTGGTTGACTGCCTTCGGAGCTTTGTCTCTTTATTATGAGAACACACAAACGCACACTTACTTGCACAGTCAGACGCACACACAAGATTCATCTATTCATACTCAAATTAGTGACAATTAAATAGCATTTAGGCATTTTTGTGTATTCGTAATTGTTGTTGCTACTCGTATTGATTCCATAAATGCTGTCGCACCTTTCACCTCAGCTAATGCTTCTGCTCAATGTACTTATAGTATGTTCTAGCCAAGTCTCTTTAGTTGGTAATGACTTTGACTCTGTGTTGTTGTTTGGTCCTCCGTGACTATTTAACTTTGGTTCCAACTCTCTTCTTATGACAGACTCGAACATTACTGGCAAAGCGTTATCCAATAAACTTTATCAACAGCAAGCGCCACCGCAACCGCAGCCGCAAATTCAACAGCTGCCACATCATCAGCCTCAACATAACTCAGCTCCCACGCAAAGCATTGCAACAGCATTAGTCTATATGACAGCCGATCCCATCTCCCTATGTTTTTGGATTTGTCTACAGGTAAACCAAGCTACAACTAACACATTCGTCTTTAAGAATTACATACAATCTCAGTTCTCCGACGACGAAATTGCAATTACGCACAAAATGGTTGCAAAGAGACGCAAGCTTATAAAAATATCTTCAGTCTTATTGCTTATTTTGTGGGGAACAAACTTTCATAATATGCATTCGGAGACTTTAGTCCTCAGGGCGTGGTTCCCCGCGCATGTGTATGTGTGCGTCTGTGTCATGAAGCAATTTCCTTGAAAATTTACGACTCCTCTGTACTGGCTACTCGCATCGTGGTTATGGCTCACAAAACACAAGACACAGTGCTCAGGCCGAACAAGCATATGGCTTTCATCTTGAAAGTTTTGCAACATAAAAAAATATAATCCATCCTCATCACCAGTTCAATCAAAGCGGACGGCAAAGACAAACTCATCTCTTTTTTAGTCATAATTTTAAAAAAATTATTTTTATTGATTTCTTGGTACACGAATATGCTTTTTATCTGATGTGTTTCGTGTATTCTGTTGGTTACTTTCACTTCTCACTTTCATATGTGCTCACTTGGGTATTCAATGTTTCACTGTTTGTGTTTAAAGCTATTTTTCATAAGTCTATAAACTTCATTTAATATTAGAGATGTCACTGTATCTAATTGTTGCACATGTTCTCCGACTAAAACATGTGCAACTTCTGCTTTTGTAGAATGCTGATATTAAAATTTATATTGTAGTATGATAACATGACTACAAATAAAAGATGTTTAAGTTGTGTAACGCTTGCGTCGAGCTATAAAACATCCATAATTCTAAAGGCATTGTTATTAATGTTATCAGCATATTTTGTACGTAGTCTACGCATTTTGCAGGTTTCTTTTAGTTTCATAATCATAAGCCATTCGCGAATGGTTTCAAATAACTGCAATGTATCTGTGTGTTTGTGTTGTATGAGTGTTTACTGCTGTGTTTAGGATGACCAAGTCAGTAAACAATCAAAAGGTTGTTCTCATTAAATCCAGCCGAGTGTCCGGCATTGCGCACTATGAAATTGGATCCATCGAAGTGCATGCGTATCTCATTGCGACTGCAACGAAAAAGTCAAGATAAAGGGCAAATAGGTTTAGGTATTATTATGTTGATTAGTTTTACCGCAAAAACAGATGCGAAGTCTTTCCCAATGAGGCAGTGCAATGTATCCCAAGAGTAGTCAGAGTAACGGATCCATTACCGGGGCTGGTGCGAATGAATCCTTTGTTGTGCTGACGAGAAACCTTCACCAGGCCATCGGCAGCCTGGATGATGCGAAAACCATTGATGTCGTACATTTCGGTGCCATCATCGGCGCAACTGTACGAAGATTTGGCAATCACCTCCTGTGCATCCGGCACAAAGGAGGGACCGTGACGTGAGTCGCTATTAATAACAAAGATTATTAAGAAGGAAAGTTGTGGGGAAAATCTCTAATTACTCATAAAACACTGCCAAAGTGTAATCCTTGGTCAGGTCAGTGAAAGTATCTGTTGTAGTGCGTGTTCCAGCGGTGTCGACCAAATAAACCAAAGCACAAGATTCGCTGGTGAAGCTCACACCCTTGTACCACATCTTGGCATATCGCCTGCAAAGGAAGTGCATTTGAATACAGAATATAGCTAAAAATAAGTATTGTGTTTGAACTTACACAAAATTATTGGTCTTCATGCCATCGAATGTGACAATTTCAACCTTCGAACCGCTCTGGAGAATGCGACCATTGGGATGGATTAAAGCCGAATTGGTGCTATTACGCGACAAAGAGACTGCGACCATGCTACGTTGATTCAAGACGCGCACGGCCTTATCAAGGGTCATATCAATGCTGAGCGACCAAATAGATAGTTAGAAATCTAATTTGCAATTGTAATGGAGCTTATTACCGAATTCCCTCGCGAAGACGCAGCTGAATGGTGCCGTTGCACATAGCTATTGGACCTGATCCAGGGCAGGCCGGAGGCGGTTGTGGTGGGGCGCTGTTTGCAAATTCAAATGGGCGAGCACAAATGCGTCCTAAAGCATGAGGTGGTGGGGGCATCGGCGATGGAAACTGCTTTGGGTGGTGTACTTGCGGCTGCGGTGGCTAAAATCATGCATAGTTTCACTAGTTTCATAAAGGCTTTAATAACGTATGTATTTACCACACAATATGCACGGTCATTTTCATAGCCACTTGAAGAAGTGAAGCGAGCAGTCAGTGCCTTGGCTCCATGTACAATGGGCTCCAGATCTGGAGCAATTGCTGTCAGCATTGGCTGAGATTGGTGCATGGATAAGCCTAGTCGACGGTACGAGCCACGGCCACCAACGTTAGTGTTGGTTTGGCTGGAACACTCCTTGGCCAACACGGCAGTGTTGGTGCCCACACTTGCACTTGCGCTGCCGCTGTTCAGCGACATGCTGCTCATGCGCGATGATAGCGAAGAAGCCGTTCCAGACAAGCGCATCAAAGTCTGCTGTAAATTGAATTCAAATGCTATACACAAAACTTTCGTTGTCTTTTTTCTCCGCTTACCGGCGATGGGTTGTTGGTGTAGACTGAGCGTTGACCAACCCCATTGCGAGCCTTAGTAGGCGAACGCAAGATGTTGTTAATCTTGTCATTCATCTGGGCACGGGACAAAAAGTCCTTGGCATTGAAGATACCAACGCGTCCGCTCCTTGGTGTTAAAATTATATCTGCACGCAGATTTGATTCATCACACGGCGCGAGTTGGCATTGCACCTCCTTGGTGTTCGGCTTTGTAACTGGGACCATATTATTCGTTACCTGGTCTTGGAATTTAATTTGAACTTTTTTCAACTTTAAGAGACCTGCTCACTGCGTAAATTTTTTTTTAAAGAATGACTTGCCACAACTGTTATCCTTTTGCTGACTGTGTTCTCTTTTTGCCATGTCACTTTGCCTACTTGGTTAAACTTGACATGTCAGTGTTGGAAAACTCATAGTTATCGATTAGCGTATTTGATCGATATCCTTTCAAGAGTTGCCACTTACCAAATATATTTGTTCTTACAATGAATTTACTCTATTAAAGTTATTTAATAACCGTCTATTTCGACAAATATAAGGTTATGTTCAGAAACCTTTGTAGCAACGTAATCCAATTGACTCAAGATTGTGATCTAAATCTACCCCGAAAAGCCTAGAAATAACAATTCACGCAAATTTTTAATAATTATAAGTACTTTTTTTTATTGATTTAGATACATACATTAATTTTGTATACATGCCCGTGAATTTAGGGTATTGGAGATTGTCGTAAGGCTATTACAACAAGAGGCTTGGGCATAACTGGAACAAAGGCCCAAGTTTATTTTGTATTGCACGGTGTTGTTTTACAGTGTAAGAGGTTTTTACTTATCATCGTGTTGGTGATATTTCTATTTAAATGTGTGTTTATGTGTATGTAATTCACAACATGACAGTTTTTAAATAATAGTATGTATTCCGTCGTAAATGCTTAAGGTATTCTCACTTTTGCGTGTGTTCTATAACTTTGCAATTCACTTTGTATACACTTTGAATTTTCTATTCAGCATGTAACAATATTCACTTTGTTGTGTGGATGAACAGATTGGATTGCTTAAACTACAAACTAATCTTAACATTAACTGTTAACGATAAATATTACTGGCGCTTTCCCTTTATCACAGAGACAGCCATTTCATAAGACCACTGCCTACTAATTGTTGCACACACACACACATTTTATCATGCTGTGCGTTGAAAATCGCTTGTGTTTTCAATTTTGATTGCATGTTGAAAAGATTTTTAAGGCTTTTCGGTATGTATGTTTTTTTTTAGCATTAAAAGATTCCGTGATTTTTAATTATTGAAATGAGCCTTAAAAATTAAAACGCTAGCGCTTTTACATTTGCCAAATTTGGCCAGCGTTTTCAAGTAGTAGGCAGGGCAGTGGACACGGGTCCCAATGTTATATACCATTTTTTTCACGGATATCAAAAAGTTAGAGTATGAAAATTTAACTAAAAACGAATTCCTTTTTAGTTGCGTTGCGCTTACGACGAGTAACGGAAACACATCCATGACCATTCACCCAACCATTTGGTTGACATTCGATAGTAAAGTTTTTCAACACGTTTCCTCCAATTTGCAATTTGTCAAGACGTGTTGTGTTTTTCGTTATCAGGATGTTTTATACGTTCCACGCGCTTTTTTGCGAGCCTTATTTTTAGTATCATGTTTTTTTTTCTATGGTTTATCCAATTTTTTCTATGTTATCCCTCTCAATAGCTGGGTCAGCGTAACGGTCCCTAATAACTGCAGTGGATCTGTGTGTTTATGTGTGTGTCCACGAAGTGTGCTGTTGTGTTAGGAGATTTTCTAAGTTAGTAGACAATCAAAAGGTTGTTCTCATTAAATCCAGCCGAGTGTCCGGCATTGCGCACTATGAAATTGGATCCATCAAAGTGCATGCGCTTCTCATTGCGACTGCAACGAAAAAGTGAAGATAAAAGCGAAATAGGTATAGGTATAGGCATTATTGCGTTGATGAGTTTTACCGCAAAAACAGATGCGAAGTCTTTCCCAATGAGGCAGTGCAATGTATCCCAAGAGTAGTCAGAGTTACGGATCCATTACCGGGACTGGTGCGAATGAGTCCTTTGTTATGCTGACGAGTAACCTTTACCAGGCCATCGGCAGCCTGGATGATGCGAAAACCATTGATGTCGTACATTTCGGTGCCGTCATCGGCGCAACTGTACGAAGATTTGGCAATCACCTCCTGTGCATCCGGCACAAAGGAGGGACCGTGACGTGAGTCGCTGAATAAGAATGACAACAGTAATTAGAAATGCAAATTGAAAGCCAGACACTCACTCATAAAACACTGCCAGAGTGTAGTCTTTGGTTAGGTCAGTGAAAGTGTCGGTTGTAGTGCGTGTTCCAGCGGTGTCTACCAGATAGATTAAAGCGCACGACTCGCTAGTGAAGCTCACACCCTTGTACCACATCTTGGCATATCGGCTTCAAAGAAATTGCATTTAAATTTTTCAATAAATAAGTAAATTTCTACTTACACAAAATTGTTGGTCTTCATGCCGTCGTATGTGACAATTTCCACTTTCGAGCCGCTCTGTAGAATCCGGCCATTGGGATGGATTAAAGCCGAATTGGTGCCGTTACGAGACAACGACACAGCAACCATGCTGCGCTGATTTAAAACTCGGACAGCTTTATCTAGGGTCATGTCAATGCTGAGGAAGAGATGGAGTAATTAAAAACGAATTATGCGGAATTTTTGTGTGGTTTTTTTTTATACCGGACACCCTCGCGTAGGCGCAGCTGAATGGTGCCGTTCGACATGGCGATTGGTCCAGAGCCAGGACAGGGTGGTGGTGGTGGTGGAGCATTTTCAAAGTCAAAGGTGCGCGAGGTGACGCGCCCCAAGGCAAGTGGTGGTGGAGGCATCGGCGATGGGAACTGTTGTGTATGGTGAATTTGTGGCTGCGGAGGCTGAACGTAACAGTCAGGATTAATTAAGAGAAGAGAACGGTCTATAGAACACTTACCGGACAATATGGGCTGGCATTCTCATACCCAAATGGAGCAAAGCGAGCAGTCATTGATTTGGCACCATGGACAATGGGCTCCAGGTCGGGAGCAATGGCTGATAGCATTGGTTGAGATTGATGCATGGGCATACCAATACCTCGATACGACCCAGCGCCACAACTAGCGTTGGTTTGGCTGGAACACTCCTTGGCCAACACGGCAGTGTTGGTGCCCACACTTGCACTTGCGCTGCCGCTGTTCAGCGACATGCTGCTCATGCGCGATGAGAGCGAGGAGGCCGTTCCAGGCAAGCGCATCGAAGTCTGCTGCAAATTGAATTGAAATGCTATACACAAAACTTTCGTTAACTCCTTCTCGCTTACCGGCGATGGGTTGTTGTTGGTGTAGACAGAGCGCTGGCGAACCCCATTGGGAGCCTTGGTGGGCGAACGCAAGATGTTGTTGATCTTGTCATTCATCTGGGCACGGGACAAAAAGTCCTCGGCATTGAAGATTCCAACACGTCCGCTTTTCGGGGTCAACATGACCTCAGGTTGCAGCTTTGATTCATCACATGCAGTGAGCTGGCACTGCACCTCCTTGGTGTTCGGTTTTGTAACTGGAACCATATTTGCGATTCTTTGTGTCTTTCTTGTGGCTAGCAGTTACAGTTAAGACTCTATTGCTATGGGAACAACTTGCGCGGAGATGGGAATGCGAAAAACCAAAGATTGCTCGACACAACGACTCAAAGAGAGGAATTAAATTTTTACTTTTTTTTATTTTCTACTTTCAAGAGCTCTGCTCACTGCGAAAATTTGTGAAAGAATAACTTGTCACAACTGAGGTCCTTTTAACAAGTCATCGCTTTTGGCATGACACCTAGCCTACTCAGTTTGTCAAGTCTCATTACCAAAAAGTGTGTTAGAAAATGCGCAATCATTGATGACAAATTTTCACAAATTACAAAAGTTTTCGTTTGTAATTTGACGCCACATTTTCGGGCAGAATGCTTTAAATTCCTAAACAAAATTAAATACGCTTAGCATAACCATTTATTCGGTCAAACTTTTCTAATAGTTTTTTTTAAACCGTTCTTCTATCGAATGCAAATATGCATATTGTAGCATTGAGTACTGTCAGAATAAACAAGCTGCGTTGCCAAGCGTCATGGGGGGAAATGTAAAGTGATTTAGCGAAGAGTTGCCAACTTAATTGAATTGAAGAGGGCTTAAAATGTAAAAAAAAGAAAAAAATTGACATTGCATAGGAAATTGTGTATTGCTTGTGCGTCGCGCCATAAATTCGCTGGCAATAAAAGCAGCTGAGCAATAAAGCTTTTGCAAATTTCCATTTGCTGCACAAAACCCGCTTTGTGTATTTTAATGCAGTACATTATTATCTTTTAGTTATCAGAAAGTGCTATTTAAGCTTTGGCATTAATGTGACGACCAATACCACCGCAGTTGCCGACGCTTTTGAGTTTAATGGACTTGCTCATAATGTGTCCTTGCCCGTGGCAAAATCATCATCGGCAAGTTTCGTTTGCCAAATTTGACAAATTATCTCAATTGGCAATATTCAGGGTTGCTCGACATTTTTCGCCTCTGGGCGCAAGAGGGCGTTGCGTTGTATTGTATAGTTAGGCCACTTCCGCGACAAGTGAAAGTGTTCAATGAAAATTAAGCAAGACAACGACGTCAATTAGCCAAAGACGATTCGCGTAGTCTCCTTCAAGTTGTTTATTTAACTATGTGTGAGGTTAGACACCCCTGAACTTCGGCTGACAATTGTCACTACAATTGTTTGCCAATTGCAATTGCCATCAAATTGAGTATTCGCTTTTGGCTATGACATCTTTTTACTTGCCGTTGATTTATTGTGCTTTGGCCTGCCTAATGAGCGCATTGACTCCTTGCAACGTTTGGCCATCGGCCCACGCACGCTCAAACAAAAAAAAAAAAAAAAAAAAAAAAAAAAAAATGGCAAAATTCTGACCATTCACAATTCATTTATTTTTGCAAAGATTTGTTCATTTCCATTTCCATATCTTTTCGCATGTCAGCAGCATAGAAAATAGACACAAATATAATATCTCATCAAACAGCACATATAATTTGCGCCTATTTACGACAACATACAACGTACGCATTCGATATCTAAAATATATGTTTTTATATTTTTAGTTGTGCTGCTCATTAAAATGCTGTTGCAATTTAAGTTGTTGCCGCCCACGCTTTGCATTGACTCAGTTTAAAGTGTCTTAAAATAAATACAACATGGTGTGGCATGAAATTGTGATTATTATTCTGCAATGCAATGCAATGTACAGACATATGGGGGCATTCAGACGGCGTATCTATTTGTGATACACACACAGTGAGTGCCAGTGAAATACGGAAATTCACTTGAATAAAAAGGCAACATTTTTCATTTTTCCGAAACAAATTGGATAACCTCCTTTCATACACCCATAGAAAAATACATGCTATATGCATGTGCATATATTTATTGAGAAAATATGATACATAGTACAAATTTGTTGACAATCCTTGGGGATGGGATTGGAGGATTGTTATACCGGGTACTCATGGGGAGAAAAGAATGCAATAAGCCAGTGTCAAACGTACGTTTAGGTACATAAGTAAAAGAAGCAAATTTCCAAACGATATGCATTTTTGATCAGAATGAATGAAAGATAAATATAAAAATAAATATAATTATATAATGTTTGAGTTCTAGCTTAAAGTTGCCTCATTCAAACGAAAATTCCAAATTACCAATTAAAATTTAAGTGGACACAGTTATGAATATTTTGAATGGGGTTTGATATAATGTAGTGTTTATTATTCAATATGTATTTATTTTGTGTGGTTTTGCTGGCGAAATTGGATAGTTAGTAGCTCAGAGTCGAGAACACTTCACATTCACGTTCGCTTTCGTATTTGTTTTTGTTTTAATTACGGCGGCACATTGTTGTTGTCACAAGTGAGGGCACATTTTAATTAACTAGCCACAATATACATTTATAGAGATTGAAATTGTGCACAATGCATCCCATAAACAAAGTATTTCAATATGCTGCAGTGTCTCAGGGAAATGCTATGACAACAACAGAATGATATCAAAAAAGCTTTGGTAACCACGATTTATGTGACATTTAAAACATCAGGGAAAGCTAAACACTATTATTCAAAAAGTACTAAGACAAAAGCATAAATTCCATTATTCCAAAAATAGTAAGACAAAAGCTTAATTGCATACTCGGAATGCAATTCTCATGAAGGAATTTCGTACTAACCAGCAGAAGAGTAAGCAGAATGTATAACATTTTGATGAAATTGGAATTAAATACAAATCATATTTCTGTTTAGAATAAAGTATTGTTATATTGTTTATGAGAGAGAGTAGTGTAGGTTTTCTCAAGGAGTTTTACATTAGAATAACTAAGTAGGGGGATAATAGATCCTATAATAAAAATGTTGCTTTGAAAAACAGTTGCAAGAGTATTACCCATTCGATCAGATAGAATTCAGAAGTGAAGTTTTGCTTATTCGAATAATAAGACAAATGAGAAGAAAACCACAAAAATTGTGCAACATCTTGGAAAAGAGCGCAGTTCGAAAGTGTGAAAAACAGAAAACTATTTTCGTGGCGACAAAATTTATAGTCATGTCAATGAACTGTGCACTGCATTGCTTTACCCAGTGGACTAAGAATGGAGATGCTAACCAGACAGACTCATGGTATAATATTGGAATCCACAGAGCACATATAGTGCTATAGTAGTATGTGTGCTGACGTCAGAGATTCGGAGAGTCAGAGAGACTCGCGTTCGCACTTCACTATGATGGCAGAGTTGTGGCATAATTGAAATTGAAATGGCTTGGGCTACTTTAAGCCATTTTTAATGTATCGCATTTTATTTATTTTTATGCAATTTGCATTAAAAACAATTAACACAGACGCCACCCAAGTCCGACACTTGCTTTTGTTGTGGGCAATCTGAAATTAATTGGTTGTCAACATCATCAGCAGGCGAATAAATGCAAATGTATACATATGTACTACAAGTCTGGGCAAACATATAGTATATCCCATTCATATAGGGTTCGTAGGTAAATATAAATACTTAAATAAACAATAATGTGTATGTAAGTACATATATGTAGGGTAAGTCCATTCATTGGCATCTTTGTTGACAATTCAATGCATTAAACTCATGCTTCACATCCGCAATGCACTTAAGTCTATATTCATCGGGTGAATGAAAGTGTATTGTGTTGCCATCCTTTCGTTTCGATCAACTTATAATTACATTTACACCTCGGTTATCGATTAAAATGGCATCTGAAATTTCAGAGATTCCAGGCATATTTTCCACTCAGACAATTGTCACTACGTATTCAGTTCGCAAGGCATTATAAGTCGGCGTAAAGCCCATGAAATTTGAGTGACTTTTGTTTACGCAGCCGTCCTATTGGACGAGCCGAACAAATCCCCCAACTTTAGGCCTGTCGGTTTTGTCAAGTGATTCATGGGGATTTCCTGGAAATGGTAGTGGAAGTGGAAGTGTGCCCCTCACAACGGATGTCGCGCAGACCAACGGGGACTGTGTTCAATTCAGATTCTGATTACGAATCACAGTCAATTAAAATAGACCAAAAGTGTGCCCAAGTGCGATGGTGAATCTGTATACACAATACAATACGGTAAAATAGGTGGACGCCAAGTCTGCCGTATATATGTATGCAGTCTTATTTGGGTTTGACGTCATCAACTCGCAACATTTGCCAAATGTGCACAGTGGCGCCCTCATTCGTTGGGTGGCACTCGTGCTGCCCCCGCCAACCGCTGGACGACGCCTCTGCAGCGGCGGTATCGAAAGGTGTGCTAAGAGTTGGAGGAGGAGCAGATCTTTCGTAAGATTTAATGTCTGCTGGCGCATTGCCCGTTTGTCAAACAAAATTTTACGCTTAATTTACGCGGCAAACATCTGAAGTGACGTTGTCGAATCTACTTTGATTTTGTTGCTGTTGTTGTGTCGTTTTTATTTTTATTTCTTATTAAAATAGGCCAAAGTATTCATCAATAATTATTACACTGTGCGAAACTGCTAAGTGAAATATTGTTGGCACCTACACTATACATAAATCTAAAATAGACTGTTTTGTGAGCTGTCTAATTATCTTACAAAGGTCGAAAACGAATGGATGTGAATGTATAAAAATAAATGGGCAGAGCAATCAATTAAAACATATCCTTCAGACTTCACTAAAATCCGATTTACAAAAACAGTACTTTCAAGGGTATTCCAATCGAATATGTTTAGTCAGTTTGGAATATATGTATATATTTTGTGTATTATTTCGTCAGACGTAATATGGAAAGAATTGAATATTTTATGGCATTTAAAGTACTCTGATATTTATTGGTTTCATTTCACCTTTCTTGACTTTTTGGTTCAAATTTGCAGACGTGCCTCTTGGGTATACGGCCCACGCCCACCATTTCTGCGTTCCAGTTCCACTAGTGGGGCGGGCAGAGGTGGGGCTGGGGTGGGGAATGGGGCGGCATTCTGTCTGTTCTGTTCTGTTCAGTTCAGATCTCTTCTCTGTTCGCATCTCTTTTCTTGTCGCCTTTACCTTTCCGTCTGTGGACTGGTTGCAAAGGCATAAATCACGCGACTTTTAGTCGAATGTTCCGCCTTCTTTGAATTTGCCTTTATCTTTTGTTGTTGCTGTCGCCGACATGCTCGATTTTTAATTTTCTCGTATTATTATGGTTCATCTTTTTTTATATTTTCTTTAAAATTTATAACACATGCACTGCGATTGTGCAATTTGCGACTTGACTTCCCTGCCTTGTTTTTTTCTCATTTTTTGGCGAATTCTGTTTTTTGATTTTGATTTTTTTCGGCAAATGGGTAACAATAAATTGCATTTATTTTTAACCCGACTGAAAGTGGAAGGAGGCATGGGACATGAATGCATTTCTCATAACTAAGACAAGGTGATCGGCGTTTGTGTTTATTAACAACGACTCTTGGGGTGTGTACAATAATGACTATGACTTCATATTGCCAAATGGGGCGCAAAGTCACCTCGGGCAAGAGGGGACAACCAGTCTACAACATAGCTCGCGAAATGGCTGCATAGTTTCCGGTTGCGACGCGACGCTTTTTTGTTCCCGCCACAAGACAGTCGGGAATCGGGAGACGAAGATGGAGACGGAGACAGAGACAACTGAGTCGCCTAGGAATTCGAATTGCGCTCTGGACGAGCAAGTTCAATGCACTACGCCAGCCAGCCAACCAGCAAATTCCATTGCGGGGGCAGCCATTGTAATGCCAATTGGGCATTAAATAGAGCCAACTATTGTCAGTCTGGCTCCTCAGCACCCGCCCCCTCCCCCGCTTCCTCCTCCACGTCCCGTTCATGCAGGACCGCAATTTGCGGTCGTCGATGGATAAGTTTAGTGCACGCAGCGACAACTAAATGGAAATAATGTCGACGCAGTCATTGAATGCCATCTGCATCCCTTCGCCTTCTCTTTGGCTTCCTCCCCACTTGCTGCCCCACCCCCTGCTGTTGGTTAATGTCTCGGCAGACAGAACTGTCAGTCGCAGTCATTTATATCGGGGTAGAAGACAAACGAAGTAAATTTATAATGTGGCTCACACACCTTACAAGCAGCCAGCGAAAGTCTCCGAGTTTTGCCTTTCTTTTCCCCGTCCTCAGCTCCCTTCTGGCACCTTATTAAAGGGGGGCTGGGCAACACCGAAAATAAATAACTCGTACATCAGATGAACAATTGCTGTCCTATATTTTTGTATACTTTTCTTGACACACTTACACCGAACTTGTGCAATAAGGTATACTCAGCTACACAGAGAGAAAAATGGCAATCTGACCAAAAGCCGAAATGAACACTAAACATATTTCTTGTACTTAATATATTTCAGAATCATTTCCAAGTTTTGCTTAATATAAATATAAAGAAAAGTAAAAATAAATACAATAAAAACATTAAAAATCAGCGTATTGCATCTATTTCCTATATCACAGTTTCTATTAACGAATGACTTTAAAGTTCAGTCTAAGATTAATTGCCGATGGTACCCTTAATTAAATCCAAGTAATTGGCGACATGGGAAAGTTGCCAATTAATTTGCTGTTGATTCCCCACCGTCCTATCTGCAAGTAGTTCGCTTGTTGGCTGTGACTACAGAAATCATCTTGTTGGAAGCAACCACATTACCACATTTGTTGCCACATTTGAAGACCAAGATCTGTAAGTGTCTTTGCCAGGTAGATCCCTCTCATTAGTCATCAGCTCTAGAGTATCGATGAGTGCAATGGTATCAGAGGAACATGAATAATCCGGAGACTGAATATTCTTGTATTGTTTTATATACTGATACAGGGGGCGGATGTGAAAGACGTGGCGTCATAGGAGATGAGCCTTGAAAGCATTGTCCTCTCAGCAACAATTGATTTCAATTTAATTACCAAACTTGAAATATTCCTTAAGCTTAGGCTTACTTTTTTGGCTGTTCACTAAACAGCGGCTAGCAACCATTCAGTATCAATGAATGAAGTATCGGCCTCCGCCGAAGTAGGTTTCACTGCTGCTAATGCAAGTGAAGCTTATTTCCACCTGGTAGGGGTGCATCCTCAGCCATCAATCCATTAAGAATACGTCCTTGTACAGTGTCTACAACTGCTATCGGTTGTTGTTCTAATAATATGGAAGTGATTACCATGGTAATAGGCTTGATCAGGCATTGCTGTAAGTTGAAGTGTTGGTCATTAATAGATACAGCAAGTTTCCAACTAAACGCTCTTTATTTATGAAAAAGATTTCAACTGTAAAGTCAGTTCATAAACTCGGCAGAGTAATCGTATTTCCTTAGGCACGGGTATTTTGTAGTCGACTAGTAAGAATCGCTTTCATCCTGAATTTCAACCGATTTGTTTATTGTCATTGCGGCATGTGGATTGCTGTGGCTACTGTCAAGTGAGTGTGGTTTTACATATAGTATTCCAGGCGTCAGAAATTTCAACAGCACATCTCCACAGGCATCGCCCATATACATATGTATTCATAGTGACGCCTTCGCAATATCTTTCGCGCCCGACTTCAATTGGGAACAAGACAATATTTGTTAAACGTAAATGCGAATTGTTTCCGCAATGAAATTAAAGAGATTCTTCATGCCAGATACACTTATAAGTACCTTTATATACCTGCGATACTATGTATAGCTTACTTAATGTAATATGCCATTTAAAATTAATTGTTTGTCTACTTTGTGGGCTGCGCATAATACTCGAAGAACTTGTTTGTAAGCATTGAGGTGTACCATAATCAGGTAATGAGGCCACCCACAAAACGAAGCGAAAAAAATATTAATAAAACCTAAACTTTGCGCTTAACTTTTTGTTGCCGAACAAAGTTTGTAAGGAGCTTTTCTGCTGAGCAAATAAGAAATAAAGAAAACAGATAAAAATGTCGAAATTTAAATACCCTAGACTAAGCCGAATAATTCGTGTACTTATAAAACTATCGATTGACCTTTAGCATCAAGTTGCAACATGTTGATTGGCAATCAGCTGAGAATTATTTCATCATCAGATAACATGTTACATTTAATATAATTGCAATTGACAAAAGCTTAGCAACTTGTTGGAGTTTCTATTACTGCGTCTTGTCATGACATGTCACTCAGTATCGATGAATGTCAGCTTCTTTGATCGAAATTCGCCAAATGTCACATGAAGCGTTCGTTGCTGAGGCGAATTTTCCAATACCCCAAAATGCCATTTGTTGTTTTGACCCATGCAAAATGCAAGAAAAACGGGAGTGAGGCGTGTCATGAGTGATCTTTTTTTTGTTGTGCTTCACTTTGTTCTTGTTTCTAGATGTCAGCGAAGGCAGAGGGGCGGGGAGGGGAATGGGGCATGATGGGTGACAGCGAATTGTTTGCCATGCAAACATTTTTCGTGTTTTTCCAAAGTGCCAAAAAGCATGTCAAGGGAGCCAAAAGCAAAGCGAACAACAACAACAAGAACAACAATGGCAACATCAAAATGTCAGCGACAACGGCAACTGTCAAACGTGTGTTGCTGTTGTTAGTTTAATGCGTGAAGCCAACAAGAACAGACTTGCACACACACACACACAGGCGCACGCACACTCTGCTGTCTGTATGTAAATGAATGTCACGCGTTACGGCGATAGCAAAAAGCATTGATTCATTTTACAGATATTCAAATTAGTAGTGAATCACCCCACCCCAGTTTAAATGACCCAGCGAGTGAGGCACCCCAACGTCCTAATCGATATTAGCTGTCGAGAGTACAAAAAGAAAATAGACGTCAAGCTCTTTTAACAGACACTCGGACGATTAGTGCGGCCCATAATGAGGCATGACTAACTACAATTGCCGTACTTAAGTACTTAGCCTCTGGCAAAGTGATGGGGGGAAGAAGGGGGCGACAAACAAGGTATTTGCTTAGCCTAAGTAGTCTCGAGTCCTTGGCCTGAAGTCGTAGTTCATGCTCCTTTATCTTTCTCTCTCTGTCTCTGTGTTTGCCAGCCAACAACTTAAATAAATAAACTAACAGAGTCTCGAGTTTGTCTTTATCTTAATCAAAAGAGAGTTGCGATAGGGTTGGGGAGATTAGGGCAATTAAAAGGACATATACCTGCAGTTGGCGGCCATGCTTAGTATTTCAAGAGAGAGAGAGAGAGAAAGCACTTTCAAATGGCAATTCTTGTTCATGACTTTATTGTTGTTGTTTGCTTTTGGCATGCCAGAAAGTTACACACATAAAAATGTCATCAAATCATTAGACAGACAAGAAAAGAGACGAGACGAGAGCGAAATGTGCCATTCACTGGAATTTATGTTTGCTTTTAACGCGTATTTAATTTGTTTTAATTAGCTGGCAATTGAAGGCCTCATTCGCCTCCGCCTCCGCCTCCGCCGCCGCCTCCGTCCCAATAACGTGGGGGCGTGTAACGGAAGTCCTAAGCTGAAGGCTGACCTCGTTGAACTCCTTAGCCAACAAATGTGTTACAATGGCGAAATGTAAAAATAAAACCTCGCAATCGGGGTCAACTTTCAGCTAGACACCTGATGGTAACCCTCTTCTTTATGCTCCCCTCTTTTTCGTTCTACCGGCTTTGGCTAAAAGCGTTTTAATTGGATGCTGGCGGCATTTTATTTTAAGGCTGGCATATATTACGAGTGGGGGGAAGTCTTGTCTTGTGCTTTTAGCCATATCTCATCGCATGCATTCGACGCTAATTACAGTTACCAACAACGACATGAGAAGAAGCCAGCAAACTCGCAAACTCGTCCTTGCCTTTGGGCTTTCGCTTTTGCCAGCTATAATGGCATTGTGATTGCCACTTGCAACAGCTCCACTGACTCCTCCTCCACCTCCTCCTCCAGCTGCAATATTCCCACTGGTATTGTAGACTCGTCCGTTGTGGCCATTGCACAGATTCTGCTGGCAGGAGCGATAGTAGGTGCGATAGGAGGGACCCGTTTGGACTCCGTTGAGCATCTGTAAAGTGCGTAAGGCATCTGTGATATACGGCCAATATGTAGAGAAGTTGATCTGATACTCACAAGCGGCTTATCCTGACAGTCACGTAGAAAGGAATTGACTTTGTTCGCATTGTGCTGCAGGCAAAACGAACCGGGAAACAGGAAATGCGTTCCAGAGGGGGCGCGGCGAGGAAAACATGCAAAAGATACATCAGTAATAAAAAATGGCATAACTTTTTCTTTTTTGTTAAGATTAACATTATTGAAATATTTCACAATTTTCTATCGATTGCCTACGCTTGCTCCTACTCGATGTTTGCCAGATGAGCACAGCACATGTTTAAAGTCAACAGAATAATCTGAGCATTTCCTATGTACTAAAAAGTATAGTATGCATCGCTCGTTTAGCTTGTTTATGATCAAATTTAATTGAGTTTTATATGACTACGAGTACATTTAATTGTGTACTTGTTGCTCTGGCTATTATGCATTCAGCTTGGGGCCTGAGTTTAGTTGATTTTTGTTCCTTTATTTTCTCCTTTATGTGTCTGTCTGTTTTTTTTTTACTCATCGTTAACAGCAGCTGAAGAGCAGATAAAGTTTTAATTGCATTATGTCGAGCATCAATGCAGCAGCAACAGCTAAAGGAACAGCAGCGTCTTTGTGCCTAGGAGAGTCTGAGATACATCACTTTTTGTTTCCATTTTCATTTCCATGCTGGCTTAAAGCTTCTTTTGATCCGGCAAATTCAATAACAAAGAGTTCAAGGCTTCATGACTAATGAAGCGCTGGCAAATGTTTACCCAACAACAGCACAAAAAAAAGAATGGAAAAGCGTATTTGGAGGAGTGTGACGACAGCAGCAGACAACGATAAAGTTAACGTCGATGTTGACGTTGACTCTCTCTCTCTCTCTTTCTGGCCTAGCCGAAGCCAAAGCGTTAAGAGTAGAAAGGGGGCAAGGGACAAGAGGATGTGGCTAGGTGAAGCCAACTGAGTGTACACTCAGCACCCTGTGTGAGCAAGCGGCTTTTGTGGTTTTATACGCCTTTCTGGCTTTCCATTAAATTATGGTAATGGATTTTTTATACACTCCACATTCATTTGGGCCGCGAAGAGTCTGCTGCGAAATTAAATCAGCCAAAAGCTTCAATGTCAACAGACGTGGTTTCGTCGTCCTCACGGCTTATTTACATTGCTGCATAAAAACAATCGACTGATTACAGTCCCAGACTACACACTGCAGACTACAGACAGTTCTATGCTAGAGTTGAACTTATTGGACCCTCTTGCTCGTTTTGAGCGCTTGACTTTGCCATTTGCATGCCAAGTTTTTATTGCAAATTGCAGCTTTGAGCCCTTTGTGCCAACTAAGAGCAGCTACTCCACATTTTCTATGGCATAAGTTTGCAATTCAAAAATGTGAGACAATGCTGCAAAGCGAGTGCACAACTCTTGGTTACCCTAAGCCAAGCAAATTAGGGTATTTTGGTCTGCTGTTTGCCACAACTAGAATAAAAGCAAGTAAGAGAGCTACATGCGAATGTACATGACTGTGAGATACCCGCTACCCTAAAACAAGCTAAACAAAGCGGTATTATTCTAAAAATATACCTAACTAATATACCGAAAAAAATACTTAATTATACCCATGACTATATTTGGTATATTGATATATTATTGTGTTCAAAGTATACCATAATTTTCAATATATACTACGCAAGATATACTATAAAGTTAAAAATATACTATAAAGATCAAAATATACCATATTGTCCACCATAACAAATAAGACCCAACAATGGCAGACGGACATGTCTCTGTTGACGCTGATCATTAATATATACACTTTATGCTGTCGGAGATGTTTCACAAACTGGTAATACTCTTCTTCCCTGTAGATACCGGGTATGAGTAGTAGAGCATAATATATATAGTATAGTAAAGGGAAATATGAGCAGCTTGCAGCGCAAATGCGCTTGAAATGTCCTTTTAAAATGACACTCTAGGAGATACGAGTTTCAGCCGCTCATTACTCATACGCCACATGCGCCCGCCACACATAATATATTCAATTACATTGTGCGCTTAAGAGTTTAGTTTAATAGCCTCGTTGGCTACGTGCAACTCGCTAATTTGCTGTCTGGATGGCACAAAAAAAAGAGAGACGTCAAAGTTTGTTCGCAACAAAGTTGCTGGCCATTCATTCATTGATGGAAACGAAAAAAGGAAAAAGGAAAAGGGAAAAAGTCGTGTGCAAGGTGCGACTTTGTTGTGTCGTGGCGCATCCAACCAGCTGCGGCTTAGTGCGAGTACGTGAAGAGTTCAGCTGGGAATATGTGCCAAGATTATGACTGGATTGGTGTACGTGTGTGTGTGTGTTTGTGTGTGAGTGGCTGCAACATTTGATGTTGCATGGCTGGGAATACTCAAATACTCGAATGTGGCACTACTCACAATCATTTCTTGACGCACCGTCAAACAGTACTTCATGCTGCAGTTGATGGCTCGTCCGGCTGTGGCATTCGTGAGGCAGGTGGCATCACTCTGGTTCAACGTGTAGCTGCAGACGTAGCACTCGAGAGCTGCAAGTCCAGAAAAATACAAAGTATATATACAGAGAAAGTGAAAAAACTACAATACTTATTTTACTTATACTTATTCTACAAGCAAATATATTGTAAACCGAAATATAAAAATAAGAATATATCACAATAATTGAACGAGGTCATGACGTTGCCTTTCGTTTTCACTCGATCATAATGTTTGATAATGATGATGATGATCATGATGTGCTTTTCTTAGAATTTATTTATAGACAAGCGCAACAGTGCGACAACATGAAAATCTATATAAAACACACACTTTCGTTTACTTTTGTTGTATTTTATTCAAATTAATTGCATTAAAGTGAGAATTTTGGCAACAGACTTTCTGTCTATTTGCCAAGTGGCACGACAGCGTCCTCGACATGTATCTATCTATTTTCTGTATTTTCAATATATGCCTTGCTTTTTTTATTTGTGTAATAACAATGACGTCAATAGACGGCAACAAGAATAGCAACAGGCCAATGGCTAAAGATTGCTGTAAGCAGTTTCATGACACGAGACTTGGGGCCACGTTAAACGAGAGGATGATAGGCAAAGATGCGATGCTCTATCTGATCAGTTGTTGAATTAGAGAAGATAGTGGAGAGAAAAGGAAGATGGATGGTGGGAGTACAAACATTTGCAAACATTTCATTACTTTCATCTGCCTTTAAAGACAGATCGAGTGAATAAGCTTGAGCTACTTTAAAGATAACATCTCTGTTAATTAAATACACATTGATGTACCCCCTAAGTTTCTATACTATAACCCCTTTGATAGTGTATTTTTACAAAGCACATCATCTTTCGCCTCAGTTCTCAGACCCCAAACGACCCTGCGAAACATTCGATTGTCCAACAGCTGGCAAGAAGAACTGAGAAAGCATCTTCCCCAATCAAAATAATGAACTGTGCTGTGCTGTGCTTTTTAATAGGCCTTTTACAGATCCACAATTTCATCGTAAAATCAGTGGATAGAAACTACGAGTAATCCACTGAATGTGTGTGTGCCTGTTTATTTTTAAACAATTTACACTGCAATTTCTGCATAAAAAGCTGATCGAGTAGTCGAACCCATTGGCAACGGGCACGCTTCATTTCGGCGTATTCGAGAATCAGTCAGTGAAGAAGCACTCACTCATTCATTCGTGCGAAATTATAGCAGCGAAAATATATTACTGTAATTAACGCTACGCACAGTGGCACAAAGTTCAAAATTGTAATGATTTTGTGCATTAGAATATGTTAAAGCACAAGGAATTAAAATTAAGAATTACAAAAGTATTTTTTATATTCAGTCTTTAAACAATATTGAACCAAATCAGTTTTTATTTAATGAATCAGAATTTCATATTTACTCTTTAAATAAACTTGAATCAAATCTGTTTTTCTGTTATTAATAAAATTAAAATATTAAAATTTAAATCAAATACTGGAATTGAAATCAAGTATTAAGGAATCCTTTTCTCCTTTCAATAAAACTAATCAAATCTGCTTTTTTATTATGTCAATTAATAGTGCATACTATACAATTGTTAAAATTAAAATCAAGTATTGTAAACTCATCTTCAGGAATTCTTTGTCACATTTACCCTTCAAATAAAACATATTTAATCTACTTATCAATTGTGCCAAACAAAAGTTCATGCACTTAGTTGACCTCTTCGTTTTAGTTTATAGTTTACATCCATCTTATTCATCCAAACAACTGATTGATTTGGCCTCACGGTCACAACAAGATCTAAAAATATTGCGTTATGCAGCGAAATCTTTTTTGAGAAATGATTTGTATCATCTTTTGTGTAGCAATCAATAAATTAAATGCGGTCATTTGGAGAGTGGCATAAGCAGCGGAACATGAGATCGGTTATGGTTAATAGACTCATGAGAGATACACGAATATATCCGATACATATAAATGTATTATAGTACATCTGAAATACGTAAGCAGAGCAAAGTTCTTGGAATCGCGTGGAGGTCTCATGTAGAATTAGGCAAAACAAAAATGAAATGAAAAATTATGAAGAGAGCGTGCCGAGATGAAAACAAAAACAATGCAATACAAGAGAAGAAGCGTTTCAAATGCTACCTGAATCTTCCTTCTCCTCTCTGTCTGTCACTGAGATGACAAGTTTCGCAATGAAACAGCTAATTTAGTAAAGTGGAAATTGAATACGCTTCAATTGAAATAAGTACGCTGAGTGCGAGTATATGTTAAGATATTATATTTGCTTATGACAGCCAAATGTGAGTACTACTCATATTTGTGAATATATTCGTAAATAATATATATATGTATGTGTATGTTTTGTACGCACCAATTGTGTGAGCTGCAGACGCTAAGACGACGGCCAAAGCGACGGAAAATTGAAATGTGTTTAAAGCTTTTGACAGTTGCTGCATCTTCTCAAAGCCTCAACCTTTTGTCTTCCAAGTGATGCTTGCTATTGGCAGCTGAGTCGGTCTAATGTATTGATTGAAGTGCCTCGCAATGCAGTGATATCTTATCACTCCAACGATTGATAAGTTTTCTATACTATTTACACATAAATCGCAACTTTATTTGAACTGTAATTAATGTTGTTTTTCGTTCTCTCTCCTTTTCGTTTGCAGCCCGAACGCTATGTACCTGGTTCGCCCATCTTTCGCGATAGCAGTCCCACTCCCAATGCCACGCCCACAGCACCTATAACAGTTCCGCCCACAACACCAGCAACAACGACGACGACGACGGGCGTTTCTCCAACCTCGCGGAGTCGTGGTCAAGGTAAAGAGTGCGCAAATAATAAATACAACTTTGTTGCGTAGAATATCGTTATGCATCCCTCGCCATTCGTTGCCATCCCTGGTCTGACTGCGAGCACATGTTTGGGAAACGAACCGTTGACATAGTTTCTGTGACATTTGTGTAAATAAAGCTGGGAATATGTTACAAAGTTGGCTCGTAATGCTTTGGCGCCACGGGGCGTATGCGCGATATATGAAAATATATTCATCATGTTGCGAATATTTTTGGGTCAAAGATTTTCAACATTTTTGCAACATAGTTGGAGGGTGTGTATGGAGAAGGAGGGAAAGGGGGAACTCTGTTGGCCTCTGGCGAGTTAATGTTGTTGTTTGCTTGTTATTGTTTCCATCAGCTATTTCGGGTCGAGCAAATAAAACTTATTTGGAGCTCTTATTGAGAAATTTCATTGAGCTGAAAGCAACAGGTAAACAACAACAACATCGACATAGAGGGGCAGATAATATGTCGAGTATTCTTCCAGAGGATGCCAGACACACGTTAGACGCGCATCTTAAGAAGCAAACTACGAGTATTTGCGGAATTCCGATGATGCGAGAATATTATTATTATTATTTTTATTATCTGCAGCTCAGTAGAAAGTGTGTGTGTGTGCGTGCTTGCTTTGGTTTGTTTTCATTTTCCTCTATTGTTTTCCTCGAAATCTCAATTCTGTTTACGTGCCAAATTCAGCGTGGACGGCGCTTCCGTGCGCGAATCGGGTGAAGTACCCAAAGCAGAGAGTGAGCGAGAGTGGAAAGCGTCGCCCCGATAGCAATCCCAGCCACAAATTCCCCATAGTGCTTGAGTCATTTAATGCGTATATGTGGGCTGTGTCTCTCCCCATCTCCCCATCTCCTCCTCTTCTCTTCTATTCGCTTGGTGTGCGGATGAATGAGCTGCGTGTGTCACGCTAGAATTTATCGATTTTATTTGCTGATTTAGAACGTGCGATTTGCCCAACCCAATTCCAGTTGAGGTGAACTCGTTGATCAGCCAACTGATAGCCACAATTCCCCACTATTTATTCCAGTTAATAGCAGCTTAATGTGTGCTCTTGACTGCCATTCTCCACTCTCTGTATCTGTATCATGCCCATTCTCTGTTCACTCTTCCCACATTAGCCATGACAATTTCCGTTTCACATGCAGCACACGGCAATGCAACGGCTACCAGCAACAACAAGAGCAACACCTCCTCCGCCAAGCAGCTGCCCACCTGCTACATGAGCACTCGCTCCGCAGCGATGATGGCACTCGCCCTGGGCCAGCAGACAAGAGACGAGAAGACAACCACAGCAAAGCCAGCCTCGCCACGCACTCACAATAGAAACGTTTCAACTGCGCCAACTCCTGTTCGTCCCACGTCAACGCCCACAGCTACAGCTAGCACTTCCAAGTCAACCACGCCCACAGCCACAACAACAACTACGTCCAGCACTTCGAAGCCAACCACGCCCACGACGGCAGCACGTGCCGCTGCCCAGCTCAACGGCATGGGCATTCTCTCCGGTGGCAGCAACTCGAGTGGCTCCAGCGACAACGATGGCTTCAGCACCTCCGGTTCCTCGACGGCAACGGCGCTGCGTCGTCTGTACTTCAAGAGCGGGCGCAGCATTAAGAACAAGATCAACTCATCCACCACCGCCGCCCCGCTCAACAGCCTTCCCATGAATCCCGTGTCCAGTGCTTATCACAACTCGGTGAGCGGTGCCACAGCCATGCATTCCATGGGCGTGGGCGGAGTGCCCAAGGTGAGTTATTATGCCACACTTGGGGAATTCCAATTAACAAAAACTTTCCACTTAAATGTTTTAACATAATACAGTAACTTGGAAACATTTCTTTACATTACCTATGTTTCTTAATTCTAAATAATTTGATAGGAATTCATAACAAATTTAAAATGAATTTTAAAAGGCAATTTGCTATTGTATATACTGTGTTGTAAAATAATTTAAATAGGAATGCAACTCTAAATTAACCCGAATCTTAAAAGGAAATTAGCTATTGTATTTTCAATTTAATATTTTTTGAATTAGTCTCGATACATGTATTTGTTTATTGCACAAGCATTATTGCTATTTCCACAAATGACAAACTAAAAGAATTTTAAAAATTTGAGTATGAGTAATTTCCCGAAAATGTCTAGCGTGACAATTAAAAATATACAAAAATTTAAATACATATAAATATAATAATATAATATAATATCTCTTTTTTATATGTTTAATATATTCAACAAATTATGAAGAAATTCCTAAAAAAGAATTAAAAAGTATTGGGATTTCCAAATAACGCAAGGCAACATTTGTAGTTAAATTTTCCATTAAAAAACTAAAACTACAACTTTAAGTTTCTCTAGATTTGATTTATATTATTTTTATGATGTGATAATCTAGCTCGCGAAAAATACAAATTCACATTTACATATAGTAATTAAATATACATAAATATGATGATTAAATGTGTCTTATGCTTAAAACTAAATTTAACAAAATCTGAATTAAATGCGGTTAAAAATAAATGCATTTGTAAGAGACATTCTTGCACAATATTCTAAAATTAAATTAGCCACACTAAAATTGTCTTTTGACACTGATATTTTCTTTATGTAAATATTTTGAAAACCATAAATTGTTCAACAAGCAATTATTCTGCTCAATTATTGTCAACGTATGAATTAAGATTTTTTATTCCGTGCGACTTTATGAAATTGTCCACCTGTTGTTATTGTTGTAACTGATTTAAAAATGCTATCTCCAAGTGAATCCTAATGTTTCCCACTGTTTCTCTACTCCTTATGCTCTCTCCTCCATTCTCAGCTGGTGGTGATGGGAGCCTCGTCGGCATCCATTCCGGACACGAACATCAACACGTCCACGGACTCGGCCTGCACACTCATCACGAATGTGACGCACACGGATACCTCGGAGACCTGCGATTCGCTCGATCTGGGTAGGCAGAGACTAATTAATTGATTGATTGATTTGCTATTCGAAAGCGAAAACCAATTCCAATTAATCAACGAAATCAAACTGGTTTACATTTCGCTTATGGTGTGCTTTGTTAATAGGCGACAACTCGGGGCCCAGCGAGCCGCTCTTCAGTTCGCTGGAGGAGCCTCTCCTGACGGCCATCCAAATCGATTCGGAGCACGAGACAAGTGGCGGTGGCGGTGGCATGGGCATGGCCACTGAGATGGAATTAACGAGCTGCTCGCGTTATCCCCCACGCCACGACATGAATCTGCAGGATAGCACCGAGGTGAGTTCCACGCACACACATCACTCCCTTCTTTCCATTCCCCACTCTCAACTCTCGCTCATTTGCATACGCAGAGCCAGGAGTCGTGTTTGTCCATATTGACGGGAGAACCGTCATCCACAACACCACTGCTGTCGTCACGGCAGCCCAGCACGGCGCCACCGCCGACACGAGGACGTGAGCACTTCACCTTCGATCCGCCGCAGTCACCGAAATCCGCACGTAGCAGCGAGAAGGCGCGCAGTCACTTCACCTTCAAGGAGGACGCACAGCAGGCGCCTGGCCGTCGGGCGAGCAGCGCCCATTATAATGGCGTCACAGCTGCTGGCGAGGCGGATTCCAAAGCTGAACTGGAGCCACTCGAGAGGAGTCTGCCTGGCAATCGTAGCAAGAAGTTGCGCTCAAGGGAACGCGATGCCATGAATGGCACACGCAATCGCATCTCGCCCAGCGTCTCGCCCTCGTCCAGCAGTCGCACCAGTCCCAAGCGAGAACGCAAGCGGACCACGCCCTCTGTGTCCACGGGCGCCATAGCCAAGATCAACTCGGCGCCGCCTACGATGAAAGAGGGCAACTTCTTCGGCAGCTGTCAGAAGCAACGTCAATCCCAACAGCAGCAGCAGCAACAGCAGCTCTCTCCCTCTGCCTCGTCCTGCGCACAACAGCGAAAGTATTCCTCCAGCTCTTCGAGTGGCAGCAGCGAGCGTTGTCTCCGCGATGCAGCTGCCGGTGGCACCTTGTTTCCCTTTGATCGCGAGGCGCTCGATTATGAGCGCATACAGCGGGAATGCTTTGCACCCAGCTCGGCCACGGCGAGCACCAGCAGCGACTCCGATGAGGCGGAGCATTGCTCGGTCTACGAGCGCAAACTGAGCACCGACATCTTTCAGCAGTACTCTCGCCTGTCGCAGCAGGAACAGCAGCAGCATCACGATCGGGATCGAGATCGTGATCGGGATAGGGAGCGTCCGCCTTCACGCAAGAATTCGAAGCGCATTCGTCCCGATTCGGTGATACACACAACCATACGGGAGAATCAACAGTATGTGCCGCAATCGGATGCGTTTTATCCGCAAGCCAAGTCTTCCTCCTCGCCCAGCGATCACTCCTATGCGGAGCTCAACAAATTCGAGGATATCGCCAGCAAATTCGAGCAGATTCCGCCCAAGCATGGCTCCAACTCCACCCTCAATTTGCATCTGCTGCACATGCATAGTCCAGGCAGTGAGTCCCTTGCATCTTCCTCGCTGAGTCCCACAGATGCCACACGCAAACGATCCTTCAAGAGCAAAGCCAAGTCCAAGGCGCAGCAGCAACAGCAGTTGGAACTGGAGGAGGCAACGGGTGGCGGTGGCAACAGCTCCATTAATGTGACGGCGAATCCCTTGGAGGCAGCCGCCGTCTGCAAGCAGCCACGTGCCACCATCGTGGTCCAACAAGTAAGTGCAGCATGACTTTGCCCCTTTCTGTCTGCTATTCTCTCTTTCTCTGCCACTCTCTCTCTCTCTCTCGTTCTGTCTCTCTTGCTTTGTGTGTGGCATTTCCGTTTCTAGCTGCGCGCGCGTCTTTTCTCCGTCACTTTCTCTCTCTGTATCTCTCTGTTCTCTCCATCGCTTTGTTGTGCCTTGTGGGGCAGCTCATAAAAAGCCTCGCGCCGCTGGCGGATCGATTCATTCGTATGTTTACGATCCGCCGTAGAGCAACACGCCACAAAACAAAAATTCAAATTCGAAAACAAAACACTGCGCAAAATACAAGAAACAGTGCTTAACTGGAAAATCACTGAATCAAACAACAATAAACAATATAAACAGCACATTATTGTGAGACATAAAAAAAAGTACATGCAGTGAATGAGAAAAAAGATTCCGCATCTAATTAAAAAGTATTCGCATCTGTGTTTATTGTGACGCGCTCGACATGTAAACTGTACAATTCCATGACGATCAGTAACATTCAACTAAAGTGTCTAAAGAGTTTGAACTAAACGTTCAACGAGAACTTCAAGTGATCAGTATAAAATAATAATAATTCAAAGCATACACAATGGCGCCTTTCTACAAACGCATCTGCCGCAGCCTTTCCAAGCGTTATAAGGAGGTATGTGAAGTCCACAAAAAAAAACTAATTCATAGAATGGTGATAAGATAAGCACCGAATTGAACAGTTCATGGTTTGGCAATGAGTGTTGCCGGTTTATGGCCTCCCATTGCCACATACATATCTATACTGGTATGACGATTTATTGTCTGACGTCAATTTGACAATCTGGCACCAGACTGCGAGATTATGACTCTCGAGGCCCCAGCGCTGGGATCGATTGTAATCTCATTGTAAATGGCCGTGAAAGTGAAGTCGAGGACGCTGAATTTTATTAATTAACCACATTGAACTCCGCGAAGGGAAAGTACAGAAAGATATTCCCAAAATTGTTGATATTGATGAGTTTTGCATAGATAAGTTCGAAAAAAAAAACAATTTGAAGTATCCCTTAAGCAATTGTTTCTAACTAACTTTGAGGTTTCCTTAAAGAAACTTTAAATATTCAGAGCATAAGTTCACTTATTCCCAGCAGATATCTTATTACAGTTTTCTTAAAAACAAGTTTTTTAAATGCTTCTTCAAATAGTTCAGAAAAGTTTTCCCATTATGAAACTTGGCACATTTAAATTTTATAATTGACATACTTGAAAATGTGTTTATTTAGTTCACTTTCAATTTCTCTTAGCACTTTTAAATTTTATAATTTTCATTCCTTAAAATGGTTTTACTCAGATACGTGATTAAAGTGAACTATCTTTCTCCTTTACGAAACTGTGGCATTTAACTGAAATTGTTTCATAGTAAATCGAAAGCGTTTAACTACAAATTTTTCATAAATATTTTTCAATATTTTTCCTTTTAATCTTTTGCTTTTAAATGGCTTTACATTTCCAGCAATTAAAGCCTTCAGCATTTTCTAGTCAATATCATATATCATTTGTTTTTAAAAATTGAAATGTTGCAACTGTCAGTCTGTGGAAGCTTGTAACTGTGCATCTATGTGTGAGCGTTGATAAATGTATATATCTGAGTATTTATATAGAGATATGTATGGATTTCTCCCCACATCTCATGCCGGGTGATGACAGCTGTCAAAATAAACTAGCAGTAACAACAAATGAAAACGAAATCATGCCAAGGCATCGTCCAAGTCCCAGTCCCAGAGGCAGTCGCAATCGCAGGTTGTCAGGTTGCGAATACACGCTCGTATTTTACATATTTATTTACTTGTGAAATACAATAAAAATACAAAAAAAAAAAATAAAGCATTTGTAATCCATTCGCCTGACGACAACGACAACGACGGCGACAATCTCCAATCCTTTTTATTCCTCCCTCACTCACGTCCCATTTTGATATATGAACTTTGTGCGTTTTCATTGTAAGGCGCAATGAGTAGTTCGATCTTAAATACCCAGAAAGAAGTATAGATATGCGTTATTCCTACTTAATAGCAGGAATGAGAGATGCTGCTGTACATAGTACTCTTATATGGAGTGCTGCATTTCCTTGTAACAATAACAAAAAACAGGTCATAAGTAGCTATAATTTTATATAGTATTCTCATATATAGAATCGAACTTCTTTCTGCAGCATATAAAGTATACTTACATATATAAGCAGATATTCTATAGCTGCCCTCTGTCTACTGTTAATTTATTAAGCATTATCATTTCCTTAATATGAAAAAGAACATTTCCAAAACAACGCAGAAAAAAGAGGCATTCATTATATCCGGCGTGAATATTTCGCGGAATTGGCCATATAAATACGTGTCGTCAGAATCAACGAGATAATATTGTTTCATTTTGCTTTGCTTTCTTTTCAAGCTATTAGTTACTGAGTTCTCGTTGCATATTGCACATTTTGCAAACTGTCGAACGTGAATCATTAGCCAAGCAAAAGCAGCAGCTGCAAACTGCTATGATTGCAACCTTGGTGGTCACTATCTACCATCCGCCCTCCTTTTGTGTCTGCTCCCCTCTTGTGGAATGTAAACAACTAAATGCTTTGCGCCAAGTTTCCTGTTGCCTCCGCCCATCGCTTTGACTTGTAGTCGTCGCCTTGGAAAACACACGTTGGAAATATCAAAAACAGGCATGCAAATAACATTTTTGCTTTGCTGCATTTATTGCTGTTGTTGTTGTTGTTGTTGTTTCCCGCTATTGATTTTGCATTGAAAGCAACAAGGAGAAGGAGGAGGAGGAGGTGAGGTCGCAACACTACAAAGTGTTAACGTGCAAATGCATTCATTTGGGCCTTGGTGTCAAAGGCAGGCAACATTTAAGGCCATCATGCATGCACGATTTCCCACCTCTACAATTTGCCATTTTAGGTGGCCTAAAAGACTCGACTAATGGCTGCAACTTGAGACCATTTGTTGAATCTCTAGAGAATCGCAAAAGACAACGGCTTGGCTAACTCTTAATTGAATATTTAATGAGGATATTTAAATTTAGGTCTCTCCAAAGAGGCAAAAAGGTGCTACATTATTTAAACAGCACACAAATGAAACTTTTTTCTGCAGTTGGGTTCATTATACTTACGCAAATACATTTGAAATGAAAACTCAAAAACGTATGCGAACGAAGGTCAATCTAACAATCAAAGGGTCACACTTTCATTTCACGGGTTCAAATTATATAATTGAAAGCCATTAAAATTAACAAATGGCAGCATATTTCCTTAATAATTCGCTAAATGCGGTTATTGACTTGGCCCACCACAACAATTTTTTACTTGCTTTGCAGTTTTTTTGAGTTGTTCGTTTTTTTTTTTTTTGCTGTGTTCTTTTCATGTTGTGCGTTTGTCAAGGACGCACACGAATTACCGCTAATTATAGATCTAGACATTGCCAAAAAACAAAAAAGAAATACAACTAACAAGCAAAAGTTCACAGGCCTCCCACTTAAACATTGCGTATACTTAATGTCGTTGCGTATACGCTGACACGTAGCAGCAGCTCCCAGCTGGCGCTTAGTTTTTTGTTGTGGGTAGTTTGCGAAATGTGTATCAATTATCCCTATACACATTTAATGCGTGTTCATCAGTTCATTCTCCTTGGGGGCAGTGTGTTACTGGCGTGTTCTGCGTGCCATTTAATTGCAATTAATTAACTGATTTATGTGAGCCCTGAACGAGAGCCCCTCGTGTGACTGGCAACACCTGAGCGTGAGTCGTGAGTCTTTTCTTTCTGTTTTTCGCTCAGTTTCGATTTCATTGACCCCATTGGCCGTGCAGCGCAGCATTAGCTGCACTTTTTGCAGCTGTACAAAATAAACCAAGGCTATAAATAAACTGAAGAAAAGATGCAAGCTGTATGATGCATTTGCTGTCCATTGTTCAGCAGCTGTAAATAGCCGCAACACACGGAAATGTGCAAGCAACGCGTATCCCAAATAGTTGAGTTGCAGCTGAAGAAGATGATTGAAAAATGCTGGAATAGTCGAGAGAGAGAAAGAGATAGAACAAGATAAAACCCACACCTTTTGCTCGGTTTTGGTCGGACTTTGCACCCTTAGACATGCGTCTGGCGTGTGGCCAGGCCAAAGAAATAAGAATCCCCCACAGCGTTCCTAATGATTCAATGTAACCGCATTGTAATCAACTGGCAGAAGAGACACTGCACAGCGGGCCATTGGAATGTAATGATAGTTTCTGCTTGTGTGTTTGTGTGCGAAACCAATAACAATTAGACTAATTACTACACAAGAAAAAAGCCAATACACCACAGCCTCAATAATTAGATGATCTATTGATATGTTTTCCATATGCGAATTATAATGAGAGAACGAAGCAGACAAATACCAGATGGAAATTGTCTGCTCAGCTAAAGTACTTTTCTATCATCGCAAAATATTGCAAATTGTTTTCATAAAGCGGATAGAAACAAAGGAGACAATATTCGCAAAGTCAACATTTGAACATACAACTCGTTGCTCACTCCCCCAAAATGAAAACAGTTTAAGAGCAATATATATTCAAATATCGATTCATTCAAATTCAAACTAAAGACTCTCTCTCTCTATCTGCTAAGCAAATGCAATGTTTAGAGCTCTATAAATTGGTTTTATTTTTAATGCTGGCTCGCATTTTACAAGCGATTGAACACAGAGAAGCGCCATTTAATGGAAAACACAAGTGATTTTCATCACGTAAGTGTGAGCGCTTATTTTCGTACACATTGAAAGCAAACTAAATGTATTTTTAAACATCGTTATACGCTTATGCATGGCAAAAAATATACAACAACTAGGGGTTGTTTAGCCGAGAGAGAGGCGAACACATTGAGGTGTGAAATGAGCTCTGGCAGACGCAGCCGGCGAGCAAATTTATGCACATATCTGGCATGGTTTACCTCTAAACCGAATGCATATTTATCACGGACAGCAGCTTAAATTATAGATGAGTGCAGAGTATTTACATATTGAAGCTGCAAATGCAATTCAATATACACACAGCACTCATACGCCCCGTTGGCCCGCACTAATTGACAATACAAATACAAATTCGAAAAAGATAGCACAATTTCTCACACCTCCTTTCGATTCGTTTTATTAGTTCATTTTTTGGTTGAGTTTTTTCCCTTAATTTATCTATTTAAAAAGCGTTCGCACTCTGCATCCCGTTTTGGTTAATGGCCAATTGGGAAATGATGCGAAACAGACCAAATCAAATACAAGCTCTAATTATTGTGAGTATTCAGCTAGCTGATACCCTGCAAATCAGTTCAGTTCGGGGCTTAAGGAGCTTTACCCCTTAACAGTAGATTACTTCATTGACAATACGCTAAGCAAGATTTATTGGCCATGTAATCTCTTTCACATATTGTGTGTATATACCCCACACACGGACTTTTATCTACAGGTCATGGCAACGCAAAAATTTGTATTTTTTAGGCTTTTGTGTTGCTACGTGTCTGCGAACGTGAACACATTCTCGGTGTACCACGGGGCGTATGAGCGATACCAAATAAAAAAGAAAGAAAAAAATAGAAAAATGAAATTTTGCGGGGAAAAAGCGTTGAATAACTCGTAGACCGCACAGCTGGTGTTTGCTTATCAGTAGTTAACACTGCTATCTCTTTCAGTTGAATGTGTGTGTGTGTGTAGCACATACTGCACAACAGTGTTGCCAGATTCTTCGGAGTAAAAGTTGCTAGATTTGAGAAAAAAAGTTGCTAAAAATTGCTAAAAATTATAAAAAAATTGCCAAAAAGTTGCTAAATCTTTTCAAGGTTAGTTTTGATAGATTATATTCATTTTATATTAATGTAGGAATAAAATATTGAAATTAGAAATAAAATAATTAAAATTAATAGGATTTCGTATCTTCTTGTGTTAACACCTATTACAAAAATATCAGAGTACTTTTCATTTTAGTAAGTACTCATAGAGAAGTACATACAACAACAACATTTTCCATGCTTATGTAGCCCATACCTGTTTATATAAATATATAAAAATAATTTTTAATTTGTTTTATTTATATTAAAATATTTAAATTCCAAACTAACCTTATAAATGTTGTTTATATTCTTTTGTTATCTTCATTTAATTTAAAACAAATAATAATAAAACAAGTAAAAAGCTACAGTCGAGTGTGCTTGACTGTGAGATACCCTCTACCCTCTTTTGAATAAAAGCAAAATATTGAGGTTTTATTTTCAAAATATTCCGAAAATTCTACAACATTCTAAAAATATACCAAATTGTATATTTGGTATATCGATATAGTACCACATTCAAAATATACCATAGGCAGCTCAGTATATCAGATTGTCAGCCAAAGCAACTAAGACCCCTAGTAAGTAGGCGTTTTTGGTCATACAAAAATATTTCTTTAATAACTTCCACAATTCTTATATGATCGCAACCAACTTTTCAGGAACCACTATTGTTATTATTGTCTTAACCAAAATTCGCAGCTGTAGCTTTAAAATTACGCTTTTTATTCGATTTTATTGATTTGCGAGGGCGGAAGTGGGTGTGGCAACAAATGCTGTCGAAAAAATTATAGCTCTATCTCTTATAGTCTATGAGATCCAGTGTTTCATACGGACAGACGGTCAGACAGACAGACGGACATGGCTAGATCGTCTCGGCTGTTGACACTGATTAAGAATACATATACTTTAGCATTCAGTTAAATAAAAATATCGATTTCATAGTGAACTATTAATCGCAACTTTTGCAGTGAATGGCAAAAATACAAAATAAAAAGGCTTTAAGTAAAATATAAATGTAAAATTGCTAAAATAGCTAACAAAAAATAAAAAGTTGCTAGATTTGTAGCTAATAGCATTTTCAAAAAAAAAGTTGCAAATATTTTGAAAAGTTGCTAGATCTAGCAACTAAATTGCTAAACTGGCAACACTGCTGCACAATACTGGCAATTACTCATACGCCGCATTGTCATCATAAAACTTGATGTCTTCATCAACATTTGCTCGCTGCGGGCGATCTCCCATCCAGCAAAAATTGTTCCCTCGTATGCGTTTGTCCAAAGTTGGCCACTTGAAGCGTTTGGATAACTTTTATGCCGCACACAACTCATGTGGCAACAACTCATCAAAGGTGTAACACGCACACACACTATGACACACAGACACGCACACTCTCTCACAGGAGACAAGATGTATGTGTTATTAATTAGGCTGGATAAAGTTCTTTTTTTGTATGTGTGTGTACTTGTGTCTGGCTGTCAGTCCTTCGTCTTTACACAGGTAGCGAGACGATGCCTAACGTAGCCTGTAATTTATGGCAAAACTTTTGCCGTTTGCGTAAATTTGTTGAAAAATTTCAATTTGTTGCAATTTATGCGTTTCGCTTGTTTATTCGCGCCACCTTCACAAGTTTGACTGCGGGCTACAAATATATACATATATTTCTTGGAACAAACACCTAGCAGAGAAGGAGCTCAATCTCAGCTTCAGATACATTTCAAAGACTTGCGTCTCATAAGAATATAATTTGGTAGCGAAGTTCTGCTCAACTGATTTGTTGGCTAGTCTGGCTGCTAGTTAAAGTATTCGAAAGTGTTTTTCCTCGACACCAATTGCAAAAATGCACCGCTTGGCCTTCGTACACTTGGCCACCAGGCAGCACGCGATGTGGCATTAGGAATGTTGCAACAACGACGCGAGTCGAAGCAAAGCGAGGCGGCACCTATTCAAGGTGTAGAGATAAGGCTGAAAGTTATTGTGCACTAATCCACTCCTGTTAAGTGGAGCATAGCCTTGAGCCACTCAACAAGGTCTGAATAGAAAGTGCAGGCCGCACAGATTCGAAAGTTAGCAACGCAGACCATTCAATTGTAACAATCCGCTTACCTTATTTTTCTTTCTTTTTTTGTGCTTTCTCTTTCCACTTGTGCAGCCCTCACTCAGCATGGACAACACGGTTGAGACGCTGCTCATCAAAAATGAAGGCGATTTCATCAGCGTGGAGCAGGGCAAGGAGTTGAACGCACGAAAGCGACACTCACAGCAGCTGGCACATCCGCCGCATGCCGCTCAGCTGCTGCACCATCACCATCATCATCACCAGGTGCAGGGACATGGCTACTCGCCGCAACAGCAACAACAGCAGCAGCAGCAGCAACAGTCACACAACAAGAGGGACGAGAACATGCGACAGCTGTTGGATGTAACAAATACCCTTACCATTGAGGAGCTGCGTGACTTTGAAATGCGGTAGGTCATAAATTGCAGATCTTATTATTTGATATGGTGGCGGGGCCATTAAGATTTTGCAGACTTTATTTATCCGATTGATAGGTGCAATTCCCCTTAAACAAAAAAAAATAGAATCTCATAAAAACGCAATGGCCGAAAGGCTATCAAAATGTTTTCGAATGACCAAGAGTTACATGTGAGCAAATAAAATCAATAATAAACATGAATTACGATTGCAATGTAAGCAGTAAGCTGCGAATTTTTTATTTCCCTTTTTAGTAACTCCATAATATTGTAATATAGTATGTTACTTAATTGTACAGACTGCAATAATTCGAAATCAATATAGTACTTCAGAGATTTTCATTGCATACTTTCGGGCTGGACAAGAAAACTTATTGTTTTCTTTGCCCATTTCATGTTTTACTTGAATATTACGGAAAATTCAATAGAAATTGCCAAATTTTATTTCAGTACTTAGCAAGATCATAATTCTGCACTATATTGTTAGTTTGATATCCAAATTGTAATTGGAAATCACTTGGCATTCGAGTAATTTTCATTGCATACTTTCGGGCTGAACCTGAACATTCTTTGTTTTCAGGCTTACATTTTATTTGTTGTGTTTAAATTTTTATTTCCTAAGCCATAACTGCGAATAATATAATATGTTAGGAATTCTAAATCAATCTGGTATTCGGCAAATTTCATTGAATACAAGAAATTCGATTTTAAGCTTACATTCTATTTGTTTTGTTTTTTTTTACACAAAATTGAATAGAAATTGCGGTTACGCATTTTGTTTGTGTTTCTCCTGTGAAAACTAATCGAAGTCAGCCTATTGCATATTGAATTGTTTGCATAACTGTTGTCAAACAACTTGTTGGACAATTTGTGTGGAAACAACTTGCGGTCAACATGGCATACAAAGATGTTTCAATAACAGCAACCAAGGTCAAACCATGTTGCATACCAACTGATACATAAAATACCATATTGTAGTATTCGAAGCTTGTCAACAGCAGCAACAGAGGCAGCTCTTAATAGGAATTTTTGCAAAAAGTTTGCAGTATTAATTCTTAGAATTTTGTTTGTGTCTCAATAGAGACGGGTACAAAAGGTTATATCGCAAATTGACTTGCAACAGTTCGCCTTACACGTTGTCTGCTCTAAGCTCTAAGCTCTAAGCTGTATGCAAATTATATTTAAATATGGTTGCCACTAAACATTTGCAGCTATGGCTCACCACACCACAGTCGCTCGCAGTCGGTGAAAATGCCTGGCAGCCGTGCCTCGGGACGCCCCAATCAACTGTGTCTGCCCCAGCAACGATCTCGGTGAGTGTCGCAGATACGCAAAGCTCTTTTCTAATAACAATGACTTAATAAACTTTGCTTCGTGCTCTCTCTCTCTCTCTGTGTCTGTGTCTGTGTCTGTGTCTGCAGCGTGGCTTCCATGCCCAACACTGGCGTCGAGGAGGAATACTACAGACTGCGACACTTTTCCATTACGGGCAAAGGCGTTGTCAATCGTGGAGATTCGCTAAAGAGTCGACGCAGTCGCTCCAACAACAGCGTTGCCAGCTCCAACTCCAGCACCGAGCACTTGACAGCCCAGCAACAGCAGCAGCAGCAGCAACAACAACATGGACAACAGCAGCTGCCAGCGCCAAGTTCGGCCTCGGCACGCACATCACTGGCATCGAGTCGAGAGAGCAGTACATCAAATCCAGGCAATGGTCCCTACAGGTAAGCCACACACAGACCGCCGAAAAGCTGCTGCAGAGTCGGGTACTTAATTGAGCTAATCCTTTTGCAGAGTTTTGATGCTTGGCGGTCCGGCAGTGGGCAAAAGTTCGCTGGTCTCGCAGTTCATGACCTCAGAGTATTTGCATGCATATGACACGAGCATTGGTGAGTTGACTACACACACAAACACAGATTCCACACTCTCCCCCTTCCCAAACATTCATCCTGCTGTCTATATATGTATGTTATGTGCCTCTCGCCACTTAAAAACTCCTCCAGCGAATGCTGCTTAAAGTTCGCTTTAGTGTTTTGGGTTTGGACATTAGTGCTTTGTCATTGTGTGTGTGCGTGTGTGTATGTATGTGTATGTGTGTTGTGCATATGTATGTGTGTCCAGTTCTTGTGCCAGTCTGGTCCTCAACCCTTGACCCTTCGATGTGTATGTCTAGTTTTATTGTGCCTTTGTTTTTTTCTTTTCTAGTTTTTGTTTGTTGCCTTGGCATTTGCCTTCACAATTTATACTTTTCATCTTGTTTTTTTTCTTTTCTTAAATATTCGTCTCTTTTTACTTTGCGCTGACTTTGTATTTGTTTTTGCCGATTCTGATTTTGTTTGTTTATCTGTTGAATTTTGTGTGTCGCTTGTGCTTTGCCCTTGACTATGAAATATTTACGACCATCTCACAAAAACATATTTATATTTATATATAACAGATATATATATAAATATACAGATATTCGTATATAATTCTTTTTTATGTTGGTTGACTTTTACGACCCGCCTTGTACATATGGGCACTGAGATTTCATAGCACAATTGGCATAAACGAACATCAAAAAATATATTTTGCTGGAAATTTTTGAACAAGTCGCAATGCGCGGAAAACAAAAATAAAAAGTGACCTGCAGATGTACAGTGCGGAAAAGTGCTTTTTACATGCGGGAATTTGGAGACACTAAAATCAAACAACATATTTTTACCCAAAAATTGCAATTGAATCATCGACCCACCGAGATCCTGTACCCACATCACGTATACGCACCCGGATAAGCTATGTACTTGACAGTCGTGTTTTGTTGGGTTAGCACACAAAAATTTAATAAGCTCCACTCCCCACATTTGCAATGGGTACAGGACAGATTAATTGGGAAATTCGAATAAAAAGCTCCAATTTCCCATAATTACATTTGCTGTAAATTCAATGCCAGCACTTAAAATAATTGTAAAAATGCATTTGTCAATATTTTAACATCATACAAATGATATTTTGTTCTGTTCTCTCTCGTCTTTCGGCCATAAAACATCCGTAACCAAAAAAAAAACGTCTCATTCAACATTAATATCAAAAAAACTACAATAACAACAAAATCAACAACAACCAAAATGACAACAACAAAAAATATCAAATCAAATTGTTAATAACTTTAACCCTTAACTCAGATCTAGGCAACTGTGATATCCGCATACATATTGAAAAAGCCGCCGACGGTAATAGCAACAACATCAACAACAACTAAATCTAAAAAAATTCTATCCAAAATAATTATTATTATTAATAATATTTATTCCAAACTACATTATCTAACCTAACCTACATATATACTAAAACGCTTTCCAAAATTTTTAATCAACTTTGCCGACAACAACCAAAAAAAAAAAAAATAATAATAACACAAATTTATTTCCATAAAATTTATTTTGTCACCTGTTTTTAACGTTTGAGCTGCATTTGCGTTGAGTTTCCAATTGAATTCCAATTAACTACAATAACTTAACTAGCTCCTAAGTTTAAGTCTTAACCTAAATACACTGGACACGCCACACGTTACACGTCCCACGCCCCACGCCCCACGCCCCTCGTTACACCACACACACACACGTTACGCCTTCAACAATTAGGACACTGGCTTATGCCCAAAGTAGTTTTCTTTGCCACACAAATACTTATATACGGCACACTTAAAGTCACGCAGACACGCAGAAATCACCTCCTGCTCCTGCTCCTCCCTGCTGACCAGCTTAATCAATTGATTGTCCAATAAATGCGGCTTTGTTTTGTTTGTTCGAGAGGTTGTGATTTATGATAATTCCCTAGTTATTAAATGGATATAAGCGACTGTGAATGTGACTGTGACTCTGAAGTTGAAGCATCGGGCGTGTCCTTCACTGATGTACAAGGACTGACATTTGAACAACACTTTAATTGCATCTTGATGTAAAACACAAACAAAATAAATTGCCCTGCAATTCTATACATATATGGGAAAAAAATATATATTCATATACTATACGCCATAAATACTCGAATATGCCAATTACTGTGGTAATTTATGCGTTTGCCACAGCCAATTGAGTGAATCCAAATGGGAGGCAGTGTCACCCAGATGTGCATCATCAATTTGCCTGCGCGAGTTCAGCTCAGGCTCTAAAAGCAATAAATTATTTCAGCGCAATTAATAAAAATCAAGTAAATGCGCCATGCCACAAAAGTGTCCGGTTAATGTACTATATTCTCTCTCAAACACACACACGCACACATACACATAAATAGGCTGCACACACGTATAGGTTGGCTTACACACGCACACACTTAAAAACAGTCAGATTCACAATTCATTGCATACTTTCGGGCGCCAATTTGGGATTTCATTTAAAACATCAAGATTTCGATGCTGTTTTGTACTTCCCTTCCCTTTCTATACGTATTTAAATGTAGTATCGTGATAGCTCTTCTGCAAACAGATCACACCACACCATATTTAAAAAAAAACCCAACTAAAATGTCAATTGTAAATATATCGTACTACTAAATACTCGTAAATACTATCTGAATGAATTCACGTTTCTTGCACCTTTCATTTGTAGCTTACATTTCTTTTCAATTCTTATTATTGCGTAATAGTTATTCATATACTTAAAATGTAATTAAGCAACTGGACAATTTTCACTAATTTATTTACTTTACTGCAAATAGATGACGAATCGGGCGAAAAAGCCGTATCAGTATTACTCAGTGGCGAAGAATCCGAGTTGATTTTCATAGATCATGGATACACCGAAATGACGGTAAGTAACTCAACTCAATTCACCTCTCACCTCATCTCACGTTTTATTCATAAAAGACCTTATACTTGGAACTACTTTGGCGAAATGTCATTTAAAGCAAGGTCAATCCAACCCACTCAGCACTCGAATAAAAAAGTCTAACCATTCAACCTTAAAGATACTTTATCTGTGACATTTCATAATGCCATTAACATACACAATCAACACATTCATACACACAGGATACAGGACACAGACGCAGACATAGACAGAGCTTAGCTCCTCTACTCTCAGCCACCAGGCAAAGCACTCTTGAACCTCACTCAATGTCAGTTTTTTATGTGGTATGTTTTTTTTTTGTGCTCTGCTTTCACAGCCGAATGAATGCTTGACCAACTATGATCCACATGGTTACTGCGTCATCTACTCTGCCGCGGACCGCAGCAGCTTTAGCATTGCCGAGCAGGTGCTTCAGGTGTTATGGACCAATCAGAATATCGCACAGAAAGCCGTCATACTGGTGTCAAACAAAGCGGACCTGGCCAGGAGTCGACTCGTTACATCCGAAGGTAAATAAATGCGCGTCACATGCTCACTTCACTAAACGATTTCAGCATTTTCATTAACACTTCAAAATGCGCTCAATTGGATTCTTCTCCTACCTTCCTCGACTCTCCCCATTTTGAAATCTATAAAAATAGCTTGATAAAACGAAAGCGTTTATCTCTTTACAGTATGGTTAGGTGGGTGTCCCTGCAAAGGACAGCATAAAAGCGACCACAGACAGCTGCAGTCGCTTTAATTTTGGTTTTTCAATGAAAATTGATCAAGCGGAAGTTGATTGGCGGTACGCCCAGCACACAAACACACACACACATATACAGATATGTTATGAATATAGCTAGCATATACATATATATATACATTGTATATACACATATATAAATATATAGATGGAGGACTATGGGCTGTCGTTAAATCTAAAACAATTGAAGGTCACTCGCCTGTCATGCTCGCCGCTCGTTGCCTTTTATGTATTTCCAAGTACATCCACTTAAGATACCCTTCAAAAGCTTACAGATATTTTAACTGGATTTGGGTGTAAGCAATGAAACACATTACTTTTAACGCATACAATAGCTATTAACATGACACGACATGCTTCCTGAACAATATATACATAGATGCTATTAACATAACATGGAAGGGCTGCCCAAGCTACGGAGCTGACTTAACAGAAGTGCTGTTAAAGCTATGTTATATAGTAGAACAGAACTGCTTTTAAGCGAATATGTTAATTGCTATAAAGGTTTTGCAAGCAAATGAAAGCTTAGGGTATTTCCGCTTCGACTATTCCATTACATTTTTATGTGCATTTAAATGGCCAACAGATTTGTTCACGGTTATATTAAATGTATAGCCTATCCGGCGGGCATGGCTTTCATCTAAGATATTCAATATTTTTACAAATTACATTTGTCTTTAATGGCCGCTTACGGAAGTGTCTCCGTCAACAAAAGAAATCTGCAAATTTAGGTCATGCGACAAAATACGAAAGCGGGCAAGTGGGGGGAAGTGGCAACAAGTGCGTTTGCTTGATGCTCGGGAAATTGTTTAAGCGCAAAATTGATTACATTTCATTCCTGCGGCTTACGTTCAAATAAGCTCATTGCTATTGTTGTCAATGCAAAGAGGACGGTCGAGGGGACCTTAATTTCATAAAATATTTATAGCATTTTGTAAGACCCAACATGCGACCCAAAATCATGCCAGCATACCTCCTACAAGTATTTATTATTACAAAAAAAAAAAACCAATTGAAATGGAAAAAGAATCATTCATATACAGCTAAAGCATACATATATAGTATATAGCTTTTGTTAAAGCTGTTGAAATGCAGTTTTGCAATGACCAGTTGGCTGCTAAGCAGTTTCCATTGTTTATGTGTTTTGTTTGCTTTTAATTAAGCGTCGGTCGGAGAACCCAACTGACTTTTGCTAAGCTCACCCTCGGGAAGGGAGACAGCGGGTGGAAATTAGCAAATATTTCGCATCTAGCTCAGCTTTAAAATTTCTACTTTTACTCTACGCTGTTGTTGTTGCCACCATCTGGATGTTTAATAAAAGCAGCATAATACTCTAGTAACGTTTTAGGAGAGATGAGAACATCCTATCAAAATCTAATAAAATGACGCCAACTTTTTCGCACATCGTTAATAAAAATGTATGTGTATTTATGTACATTATGTGTGTGTATGTTCGGGTGTCATAAAACCGAACAGTGCCTAAAAATACACACACACACAGACACACACACACTTGGCTACTTATTGTACTCATAGCTTCAGATTTAACGACAGCAGGCGCAGGAAACGTGACGAAATCTAGAGAACTGACAGGCAACATGGAAAACTGAAGCCATGCTGATGCAGGTTGGGAAGAGTGAGATAGAGAGTGAGAGAGGGAGAGGAAGAGGAGCATAGGTTAATGGGCAACGTGTTTAGATATAAATTGTCCAAGTTTGGTTTTTATTACCCACCTAAGAGTTTAACTAAGCGACGCAATTTGATTTGATTAACTTGACGCATAACCGAGATTCATCGTGACACTAAAAATTTGCAACTTGTTTATTGTGTTTTTGTTTGTTTGTTTTCACTTGTAGAGGGCAAGGCCATGGCCACAGCATATGATTGCAAATTCATTGAGACGTCGGTGGGCATCAATCACAATGTGGATGAGCTGCTCGTCGGTCTGTTGTCCCAGATACGCCTCAAGCTCGAGAATCCCGAAAAGTCGAGGTAAGCATTTCGCAAAAAGCTCTTTCCTTTGCCAATGTGCTGTAATTTTCCTTTCTTCTATTCTAGGGATCTGTTTCGAAAGCGTTCCATTCGCAAGTCAAAGCGTCGAGCATGCTCACCGCTCAGCGCCGGCTGCCTCAATGCCAACACTCCGCTGGGTCCGCTTGGAGCAGCGCTGGGAGACGCGGCTGGTACGCCGCCAGGAAGTGCGCACAGCAGGTGAGTGTCGCTGGTCTGCATCCATCTCCATCCGGCAGTTAATTACAACACAAACTTTTCCGTTTTTGTTTTTCTCATTTTCTGCAGTCCACGTAAATATCGCGGCTCGCGTACCTCGACCAGTCTGAAGGTCAAGGGGCTGCTTGGACGTGTCTGGACGCGCGATTCCAAATCGAAGAGTTGCGAGAATCTGCACGTGCTCTAAAGGAGCCGCCAACAAACACTCGCATACAACGACTGAGCATGGGCAGAAATTGACGGGGGCCATTTGGGGATGGGAAATGGGTTCGGGGGAGGGTTCAAATGGAGGGACATTTTCAGTTTTTTACCCATTTAAATTTTTGGTTACCCCAAAATTCGGTGCATACAAAATCCCAAGGATTATTTACAAAGACGATAATAATGAAAAGCTCCCAAAAACAAAACAAAATCGATACGCCTAAGTTTTGAAACGTACAAGCTACAAAATAGACTCATAACTCATAGCTGTATTACGAATACTGTATTGTATATATATGTATGTATCATTTATTTTTACCTATAATCTAGTACTTTAATTATATATTATTTGTATAAACCGAAACTCTATATTTTGTACATATTCAAATCGATTTATCAAATATAAAATATACTTTTAATTTAATTTTCCACTGTGTTTTATTTTCTTTTGAATTACTCGAAATGCATTTAAAATTGTTTTATTCTTTTTTCGTAATTCAAACACATTTCAGATCTATCCATAGTTATTAATGCAACTTAGTTTACAGGGCTTGAAAAGTTAATTATTATATAATAAAATTACTGACAAGTAATATTACGCAAACCAAATCAAAAGCAATAATTTTTGTAATTTTTAAAATAATTATATTACATTTAAATTATAACCCATAATGAGATATGAATAAATTGTACTGATTTTTAGAATGTTTGGCCAATGTTTGCCGAATATTATTTATTATTAATTATATTTATGAAACTAATGCTAATTGAATTGCATTTTAAAATCACTAATATTCGTATTGTTCAAATCGATTACTAAATATTTAATGTTCATAAACAAAAAAAATCGTAAGAAACAACAAAAAAAATATATTAAATATATGTATGTATGCATTTTTCAAATTCAATTTGCATTATGTAGTTGTTAAGTAATTTGCTAATTTTTGAAAGAATGCAAAACAAATTATTTTTGTCGCAGAAACCATGTGCACAGCATTGGCACTCATTATAGGTTTCTTACATTAGTCGGGACCATTTCGAAATTGAATAGAGCTACCACACACAATATAAGTTATCTCCAATCGGGTGACTCAGAAAGTGTTTAACATTAGTTTTTAAATGCGATTTTCACGAAGATTCGGAAAAATCTAAACCAAAAACCAAATTTAAGATATTCATGTTGGTAACATGGACCGTCTGTATCAGATTTTGAATTGTCCTGCACAACAATTTTAAAATTATCAATGTCACAATTAATATCTGTAGATACATGTAAATGCATAAAACATTTATAGTATGTTACATTTGCTACAATTCTATAGATGTATGTATGTATATCAAAACTAATGCAGCACAATGGAATTTAAAAATAATAAGTAATAATACAAAACCAATTGGCATCGTCCAATTCACTTTGAACTACGAGTAACACATGAAACAATATAAATGTAAAATTTGCAATTCAAATGATCCAGCAAGATGTGCAAAACATATATATATAACTTGTCTATGAATTTATTAGTAAAAATATTTAGATGTATTTTTTTGTCCATTCAAAAAAAACCAACAAAAAACCAATACCAAAAAATTTATAAATCTTAAATATATACCGAAATGAATTCGAGCCGTGGACTGTCAATGGCCAGGATAGCCAGAAGCAAACTGGTTAACAAATTGATTGTATAAAGCTATGTAGAATCGCAAAAGTCAGCCATAATTAGTGTGTCTTGCGGTTATCAGCCGCATGGCATGTTAAAGACAGAGAGAGACGAATATACTCCATTTACTATTACAAAAAAACTATATGTGTAATGCGTGTATAATAAATGTGTAAACTTTCAATTTAAATCAATTGCGGTTGTTTTATTTCAAAAGAACCAGTAAGTGTAACTGCCAATTCCAGCGAACTGGAACTGCGAACTATTCGTTTGAACACAGGCAAAACAGCTGTTAGGCATGCGAATGGCAAAACAAACTAACAGCTGTTCGCTCGATGTGAATGGCTTTTTTTTTTATTTTGGCCAGCAGTTGTAGAAATTCTCGGCCAATGCCAACGTGCGAAATTCGCGGTCACCATTTCGACGACGCGGAAATGCTGGTGTGCTTTATGTAACATGTTAAGCTGACCAGCAAAATATTCTTATAGTGTACAAATACCGTGTGATATACATATTTAATATTTAGGCCATAAAATGTTTCCCTACCAAGTGGGCTCCTCAGTGCGCGGCACAATGCATAATCATGTGAAATTCCTCCTGCGGGTTCAGCTGCCTGGAGCAGCAACTCATCAATTCCGCAACTTGTGCCCGCTGGCTGAATACGAGAAGCGTGTCCAGTCGGGTCAACTGATGGCCGACGAAAAGCAAAAGGATACCATGAAGGAACTGGAATTGCTCTACAAACGCATCAAGGGTTATCAGCCGTCTACCCAGCCCTCATCTGGGGGCGGATTCCTCAGCCGTATCTTTGGCAGCAAATCCAGCGAAGAAGACGCTGAGGATGACTTGAATGCGGGCAGTCATGCCCCTCAAGGCCTCTATGTCTACGGTAGCGTAGGCGTGGGCAAAACCACGCTCATGGATCTGTTCTATGATTGCTGCGAGGTGAGCTTTCTATTGCATGATTACAATTCCATTGAGTTAAAACAATGTCACCGTATACAGATCAATCACAAGCAACGTGTGCACTTCACTGCCTTCATGACGGATGTTCACGCTCAGATCCATGACGCCAAGGAGCGACAGGGTCCCGTCGATCGCGCCTTTAACTCAGAGAAACCCGCGCCATTCGATCCCACGAAGCCGGTTGCTGAGAACATAGCACGCAAATCATGGCTTATCTGCTTCGACGAATTCCAAGTGACAGACATTGCGGATGCCATGATACTCAAGCGCCTCTTCACGCATCTTTTCAAAAAGGGCGTTGTCATCGTGGCCACCAGCAATCGGCATCCCGAGGATTTGTACAAAAATGGTTTACAACGCGTCAACTTCTTGCCCTTCATTGGATTGCTGCAGAAACGCTGCCTGCTGTCCAAGCTGGACTCGATAGATTACCGCCGCATTGCGCAGTCGGGTGACACCAACTATTTTGTGATAGGTCAGACAGATGCAGATTCTGAGATGAATCGCATGTTTAAGATCTTGTGCGCCGAGGAGAATGATATCATTCGACCCCGCACAATCACCCACTTCGGTCGCGATCTGAAATTCCAACGCACCTGCGGACAGATCTTGGACAGCACTTTCGATGAGCTATGCGATCGCGTAAGTTATTCTTAACGAAGATTATATGTCGACTACTTATCGTATATTTATTACAGCCATTGGCAGGCAGTGATTATCTGCAAATTGCCCAGTTCTTTCACACGGTCCTCATACGAAATGTTCCCCAGCTAAATCTTAATGTCAAGTCGCAAATGCGACGATTCATCACACTTATAGATACGCTGTACGACAATAGAGTGCGTGTTGTCATATCGGCAGATAAGCCACTGGATAATCTATTTGAATTGGGGGATGCATCGCCAATATCCGATTCAGACCGTATCCTCATGGATGACTTAAAAATCACGCATGGATCGGTAAGTAAATAGTATATTCTTAAAGATAATATCACCCAGCATCTTTTCTACTCTTAGCACGCGTCCAAATCGAGTGTATTTACTGGAGAGGAGGAACTGTTTGCCTTTGAACGAACCATATCTAGATTATATGAAATGCAGAAGAGCGAATATTGGGAACAATGGGCGAAACATCGATGATCTAACTGTAGATCACTCCCTAGTCCAACCACTAAAAGCAATAATGTCATTAGCACAATTAAATTTCCCGTCACAAATTTACAAAACACCTTTGGTATTTTCATATTACGCGAGATGCGCCACAGTCGATTGCATAGTCAACAATATGAATTATGCAAATCGTTATCAGAGAAATGTTTGCACTTGCTTTGAAGGTGTGTCGAATTAATAGAATCACAGTAAACTGACGAATATTTGATGACGATTCGTATAAAATCAAAACATACATAAATTATCTATTTTGTAGAGACAGTTTAGTAAAAATTGGACTTACAGCATGGATTCTAAGACATTGGTTGTGAATAAAACGTTGCCTTTCGGTAAGCGGTTTCCATATATAAAGATTTTAAGACATCTTCACGTTATCCTTGCAGATCCTGCGCTGCTCATGGTAAACATTTCACTGCGCCAGGTGGAAGAGATTGCCATCAGCATTTCGAAGCGCTGCGTGGTCTCAGGCGTGAATGAAATTGCCTGGGGCTTGAGAGCACTCATGCTCACGGATTTGACCACGCTAGCTGGCGATGATACGCGAGCGAATGTGCGTCGACTTTGCGTTCGAGCCTGCTTTCCTTTCGAGCCACAACTCTTTGACAAATACTTTGAGCGCACACTGCTTCAAGACATTCATTGTGCCTCCGTCTGTGTTTATCCTGCGCGTGTCAAAGATGCTTACACTACCCTTGAGCAGTTGAATCAATTGGATAATGTGGCTATCTCGGCGGTGACCACAGGATTTCCAACTGGTCAATATGGACTGCAGACTCGACTGCAAGAAATTAGCCATGCTATTTTAGCGGGTGCCACAGAGATCGATGTTGTCATAAGTCGCCAACTGGCTCTGCTTGGCGATTGGAAGGCGCTCTACAACGAGGTTGTGCTGATGCGCAGCGCCTGCGGTGAACATGCCTTGTTAAAAACCATTCTGGCCATCGGAGAGCTTGGAACGATGGAGAATGTAAGTAGTCTGCTAAGGATAATTGGTTAACTTCTCTAAGTTATCCACTTATGATAAAAGGTCTACAAGGCGGCCATGGTGTGCATGATGGCAGGCGCTGATTTCCTTAAGACATCAACCGGCATGGAAATAGTAAATGCCACCCTCTCAGTGGGGTTAGTCATGATCTTTGCTATACAGGAGTTTAAGCGACGCACTTGCCAAATTGTTGGCATCAAACCGGCTGGAGGAATACGCACAGTTCGTGATGCGATTGCTTGGATGACGTTGGTCAATGAAACACTGGGCAGTCGTTGGTTAACACGAGATCGTTTTCGGTTTGGTACCTCGGGTCTTTTAAACGACATCGAAAAGGTCGTGCGCGATGGTGTCGCTAAGTTGGAACGCGAGGCTGCTGAGAAAGCTTCTCAGAGTAAACCCATAGCATCCGAGGCATGTAGTGAAGACGCGATGTGCAAAGAACTGCGCAAGAAGCAGCAGGAGAAAAAATAGTCACTTATACAACGCCTATAATTTAAGCACTTACAAATAAACCGTTTTGCTTGAATCTGGCGCGTTTTTTCAAAGCGTAGTCAACACTAAACTGTAAAGTATATGAGCCCTGGTATCGGTAGATGCACAGTCGTGTTAATTTGAAATAATAAAAATTTATAATCAATAACAGGCGTTAATAGTTTGAAAAATTAAGACCTGAGTATATTTCCTTATTTAATTAATAATTTTTAACAATTATATTATATGGATGCAATAAAAACATTGATAGTCGCAATAATAATCGATGCTTCAAAAGACACAACAGCATCGATATATGTATAAATAGTATTATCGACGTTTTGCCACCTCTAGTACAAAACTATTGGGAAAAAAGATTACTGATTTAAGACAATTTTTGCATCCTTGCTCCGCCCACTCAACGCTGCTGTAATGGTAAGTGCTGCCCAAATCAAACCGTAATCGCCTGTTACCGGAATCCGAGATTGCAACGTATGCAAAAGTGCCATATAAAGCGCATGCAAAAAGAGAAAAAGAAAAGAAAAAACGCTGACTGCGCCCTCGGCCGCCCACTTTGCTAGCGGCAAATTTAGTTCAACTTGCAAACTGCGGGTAACCACAAAAATAAAGAAAAATAAAACCAAAAAGGAGTCCACATAAGTCCATAAACCACATCCACATCCAAGACACCACCACCCAGAATGTATCCCTGGAGCTCGTCCTCGTACAGCGGTCAAGCGACCAACGGTGGCCAAAGCAGGGTAAATACGCCACACACACAAATTAACATACACTCCACCCCTCGTAATACTATCTAATAAACTATCATGTAATTTACTTCATTTCCTGCTATCTATGTCAAATTCGGGGTTGGGGCGCAGTCGACAATTTGGAAAAAAAAATGTATTTCCAGCTCTCGTTTGTTGTGTTATCATTGTTTAAGCACTTCCCACAACTTTCCAAAAAACAATCCAATGAGCTGCTGTGACGCTTATCTCTCATCTCATGCTCTCCGTATTATGTGTGTTTTGTGTTTCTCTCAATATATAAATTGTGTCGATATTGTTGTCATTATTTATTCTCATATTTAAAATGTATAATCGTAGTGGAAATGATTGGCCCACTTTACCCAACACTGTATGCTATGTTTCATTCCAGACGATGCCGAACGGTTTGGACGATCAGGAGAAGCTGCTCGCCGAGGCGGTCGGTGCGGCACGCAAACAGGCATTCCAAATGAATCACTTTCTGGACAAGGAGCGCATGCTGGATGCCCTCAAATGTGCCAGCACAATGCTTAGCGAGCTGCGCACTTCAATGCTATCGCCCAAAAGCTACTACGAGCTGTGTAAGTATATATTTCCAGTTGTAACCATAATCAGCAATCTTAATTCTCCATTCCCACTTTAGACATGGCTGTTACCAATGAGCTGTGCCACCTGGAACTGTACCTCAGCGAGAAGAGCCACAAAGAGACGGATCTTTATGAACTGGTGCAATACTCCCATACGATAGCGCCACGACTCTATCTGCTGATCACAGTGGGCATTGTGTACATAAAGAACGACTCGACGCTGAAGCGCAGCATTCTTAAAGATCTAGTGGAAATGTGTCGCGGTGTTCAGCATCCATTACGTGGTCTTTTCCTGCGCAATTATCTACTGCAATGCACTCGCAATATACTGCCCGATGTCCTGGTCGCTGAAAATGAGCATGAAGGCAACGTGTATGATGCCATCGATTTTGTGTTGACAAATTTCGCCGAAATGAATAAGCTGTGGGTGCGCATGCAGCATCAGGGTCACTCCAGTGAGAAGACGCGTCGTGAAAAGGAGCGCGAGGAACTGAAAATTTTGGTTGGCACGAATTTGGTGCGATTGTCGCAACTAGAGTCCGCCACTCTGGAGACGTACAAACGTCTGATACTGCCGGGTATACTGGAGCAGGTGGTCAGCTGTCGGGATGCCATCGCTCAAGAGTATCTGATGGAGTGTATTATACAGGTATTTCCCGATGAGTTTCATCTACAGACGCTCGATCCGTTCCTAAAGTCCTGCGCCCAACTGGAGACGGGTGTGAATGTTAAGAACATTATTATATCGTTGATAGAACGCCTGGCTGCCTACAATCAGCGCAGTGGCAAGGTGAGTGCAACTATATCGACTGCTATTTATTAAAGATATGCTAATTGAAAAATCTTGCAGACCAGTGGCAATGCCATTGATGCCATCATACCCGCCGAAGTGGAACTGTTCGAGGTGTTCAGCGTGCAGGTGGCAAACATTGTGCAGACGCGCACGGACATGCCGCTAGAGGACACAATTTCGCTGCAAGTGGCCTTACTCAGTCTGGCGCAGAAAGTGTATCCCGATCGTGTTGATTACGTGGACAAAGTGCTGGGCACAACTGCACAAATACTCGATCGCATGAACATGAACAAGTAATTGAATTCTTTTATCGTCTATTCTGTGCATCTTAATTAATAATATTCGTACTTTCAGCATCTCGCATTTGTTGTCGGTCAATCAAGAACTGTCTCGTCTTCTGCGCATATGCATAGATTTCTATAACAATGCGTTGACCATTATACAACTGCTTAACTTCTGCCCGCTGCTGGAAAAGTTCGATTACACGTCGCGCAAATCGTTGGCTCTGTATATGGTCATGAATATACTGGAGAATGAGACGCAAGTTCCGACAGCAGAGCAAGCAGACAGCTTATTGACGATCATAACCCCGTTGATTAAGGATGACGACTCAAGTACAGCAGCTACAACTAATAGTGCAGACGCAGAAGAGTTTGCTGAGGAGCAGGGCGTTGTGGCGCGGTAAGTAGTAATGTCTTATCAAATGGATATCGTTTTTATATGCATTTCCTTTACAGTTTTATACATCTGTTGAGATCAGATGAGCCGGATATGCAATACAAAATGCTGCAAACAGCACGTAAACATTTGGGCAATGGCGGTGGCCAACGATTGAAGCATGTGCTGCCGCCGCTTGTGTTTGCTGCCTATCAGCTGGCATTTAAATACAAATCCATTTCCGAGCAGGATGAGAACTGGGACAAAAAGTGTCAGAAGATTGTGCAGTATTGTCATAGCACCATCAGCGCATTAGCCAAGGCTGATTTACCCGATTTGGCGCTACGTTTGTATCTGCAAGGCGCCCTTGTGATTGGTGAAATACGCTACACGAATCATGAAACTGTTGCGTATGAGTTCATGACACAGGCTTTCTCCTGTATGAGGATGAGATTTCCGATTCGAAGGCACAACTGGCGGCAATCACACTCATAATGTCCACATTCGAGCAAATGTCCTGCTTTGGCGAGGAAAATGCTGAGCCGCTGCGCACGAACTGCGCTCTGGCTGCGTCCAAGCTGCTGAAGAAGCCCGATCAGTGTCGTGGAGTTGTGGCCTGTGCAGCACTCTTCTGGAGTGGCAAGTAAGTAAAACAAGTATAATCTTAAGATAGCTTTTATCATAAACTGTTCTTTTCTTAGGCAAAATGGTGAGGAAATGCGCGATGAGAAACGCACGCTGGACTGCCTGAAGAAGGGCGCACGCATTGCTTCGCAGTGTCTGGACACAGGAGTGCAAGTGCAGCTGTATGTGGAGCTATTGAATCACTATCTCTTCTACTTTGAACGTGGCAACTCACTCATCACAGTGGCAATGCTGAATCAGGTAACACATTCATCTCAGTTTCGAATTTGCAGTTTTTAGCACTTTTGTCATTTCACAGCTTATTGCTAAGGTGAATGAGGAGCTGCCGAATCTGGAGCCGAGTGAGGAAACCAAACAAATCGAGAGTCATTACAAGAATACGTTGGCGCACTTACGCAGTCGCATGGAATCGAATGATACGACACTGGAAGTCTCCTTTGCTGGCATCACACTCAATTAGTTGAAACAGTTGTCTCGAGATTGTAACTAATCGCGATACAGCTCTCCTCATTTAGTGAAACAGCACGCCCCCTTGATCATGCATATTTTTGTAACGCTACTTATCAGTCAACAGATAGTTAACCCACTCTTTAAAAGGCTGGACAAATTAGAACAATGCAGAACCACGCGCCCGAGCATTGCGATACGATCAAACAAACAAGCAAACAAAAAAAAACTGATTTCTTAAAGAAACGAAATTCCATGATAAATTGTAGATTTGTTTAGTGGAGCATGGACTACCGATAAAGTGCTTATGACATTTTGATTTCCAATTCGGTTTCGATTATATAATTCTAAGTGCAAAGTATCAACATTCTCGATGATTTTTCCTCCCTTATTATATTATTCGCATATTTAGTTAATAATTACAAGTAATTATCCTCAAAAGCATCATCAAATTGTATTTTATTTTATTCTATTCATTAATCCCTGCAAAACAAATAAACACTCGTGTGAAATATTGTTAAACAAATTGAAAAAAATAAAATAAAAGCAAACCCTTAAATGAATTAACTATTATAATATATACCAATATGAATTAACCATTATGTATACATATATGCAATTTCCAGCGGTTTTGATTGTGGATAAATAAAGTTAAGATCAAATTGTTTTTAGAATGTGTATAAGAAAAAAGAAAACGAAAGTGATTAACATGAAATTCATTTCCTTTATTAAAAATATACATACATTATAAGCCGAACACGCTAAATCGGTCTATGAATCAGTTAACTTTCATTTACAATACAATACATGAGTAAGATAAGCATAGGCGGTGTAATTCGTCAATACATAACATATACATAAGTAAAGTGAACCCTACTCTCGATTCCTACAAAGATCGTCTCAAGCCATACTTGGAATCACTTTTTCTCTTCGCGAATTTTTCACTAGAAGAATTCGTATGCTTTTTGTCGATTTGTTGTGGCAGTTGTTTGTATGTGAGATAAGTTTCTGGCGGTGTATTGGATTTTGGATACTTTATTTGAAGGACGGCTGTGTGTGGTGGTTAATGTGGCAGTATCGTGTTACGATTTCAAAGATAGCAATTTTATAAATTAATTGATTACGATAGGGAATACAAATAAGAGTAAGAATTCGTTGGGGGTGTGGGGATTGTGTTTTGGTGTTTTTGGTGCATGGCGATTGAGGAGGAGCTGATCAGCTTGGGCTAACAATGCTTGCGTCGCGACTTAAAGCTAATCATTGTTTTTGTTTTTTATTAGTACCTAAGATCTAGCATAAATTTACAATTAGAAGCGCCTAATTCACTTTCAGTGCCGGAGCAAAATGGAAAATTTTGAAACATGAGATAAAAATTGTTCGTCACTGCAAAGCTCGAGATTACGTGAGCTAAATTTCTTGTTCTCTTCTTCGGTAACAACTTATGCCGACTTTGTGCGGAAATAGTTGTACACATCTGGCCACGAAGCCAGCACATACTCCTCGATGCCGCACTCATTGCGGCCACGCTGAATGCGGAAATAACCGTGTTCGCCCCACCAAGGACCCCACGAATTGGCCGCGATCTGCAAGTACGAATTTCCATTAAGTCAAAATAGAAAAAGACTGAATAGGTATCAACTTACCCAGTACTTAACACCATCATGCTCCTCGCCCCAGCCCACAAGTTTCACCGAGTGGAAGCCAGTGGGTGCGCCACGATTGGCGGCTGTCTGATGATAGACACCACCCGAGTACGAGAAGAAATCCCTGTAGATGCGCATGGTGGCCTGCACGGGTCCAGAGTGATAGATCTCGGCCATGATGTCAGCCTCTCGACTCAGACTGTAGGCAGGGCCAACGGTGTAGAAGTTATCACGATTCACCCCCTTGGCGGCCCGACAGCCGTTGGCCTTCAGCGAGCGGCTGTTGTGGCGAATCTTGCAGCTGCCGCGCTGCTGTGTGTAGGGATAGCACTCCTCATCGACAACGCCCTTCTTGTGCAGATAACGCCAGGCAGCATCCAGGTGTCCGCCCTCGCAGCCCTGCTGGCGACGTGTGCACGACAGGATATTCTGCGGCGACAGCTGAACGATCTCCTTGCCCTGACTCTGGATGGCAAAACGATCGGATGCCACCGAGGTGGTGGACAGCACCCATGAGGAACCGCACCAGCCCTGATCGGGCACATCGGAAATGTAGCTGAACCACTTCTCGACCGCATTGAATTGATTTGGCAAGTCGTTGGCCGGATTGGACAGACGGGTCATGGCCTTCACACGATAAGTGGGTTCCTTGGTGCCCAGACGCAGACGCAATCCCTCGCTGTACTTGCGTCCCCACCACTCGTCGTATTTGCGCGCCGACCAGCCGAGTTCGTGGATGGAGTTGACGCTGTGGACGAGCTCGTCGTCGGTCAGACAGAGATCAGTGTCGCACTGCACGACGCCGCCATCGAGGCAACGGCACTCGTTGCAGTTATCGAATGTGGTGTTGTACTTGTGGAAGTAGATGCCGTTGTGCAGGCAGCTCAACACCGGATCCGGTTCATTGAAGCAGAAGGAGCGATAATCCGGACAGCAGTCGCCAGAATCATCGCGATCGCAGAACTCATCACAGTAGCAAAGTGTAGCTATCGATCGATTAATGTAAATTAGTCACCGAAAAAGTGAGTCACAGCTTGGGGGTTACTCACTTGAGATGGGCATCGAGCAGCCGTCACGCCGATCCTTGCAGCATGTGTTCTGTCGCGCACAATATGGACCCGGGAAATCCAGCTTCAATGTGTGATCATAGGCAGTGGCCAGTCCCAGGAGCAGCAGCAGCATTGATAGCGCCAACAGGGCGCATTTTACAGCCATGGCTACGATTTAGGTATATCACAAAAATGCAACAACTGAAAAGACGTCAAGACAAAAAAAAAAGGTTTTAATCTGTTGTGTGCTTAGTTCACTTTCATTTATCTTATCTCAGCTGTTTTGCATTTTTTGCGATGCTGTGATTAGATAAATGTTTTTGCAATTTACCAAATATCAATTTTCAAGTCCCCCATTTGCTTATCAGCAAAAATGTTTTCAAAAGAATGCGCGTATTACGCATACGCCCAGTGAAACACTAAACTCCAAATTAGATCGCCAATGAATTTCAATTATGCATGCCAAAGTTTGCGACTTTATTAAATCGCAAAGTAAACAACAAACCCGTTTTGTTAGCTTCCTAATTTTCGAGCTACTGCGTAGCACACATTGTGTTGTCTCTTGTAATTAATAACTGGAGCTTAAACTACATATAGAGAGAAGAAGGCAACGAGCACACGACATTTCTGAAAGCACGCATCCCAACCCTTTTCAAAAAATTTCACGCTCATCAAAAATTCACTGCATGAATTCACAAATCAAATGTTAAGTTTAGATCAGAGTTGACCAAGAAGTTGATACCTAGCAACAAGTTTGCAGAAAATTACACTTTTACGATCAATTTGCAAATCAATTGAAATAGCAATAGCTTTTTAAAGAGCTGAATGGGTTACCTGACCAGTCGATAAATTGATATACCCTATCGAGTATTCAATTAACGGTGGCCAAAACGCCAGCAATCATATAACAGTAAACTTTTAAAAATTCTGATGACGTCAACTATAAAAAGCATTTTAAACACGAAAGTTTTGGGCTTCGGTTCGATTCAGCACCGAATTCAAATTTACGCCAAGACTGCAAAAAAGAAAACAAAAATAAATAACACTACAACAACAACAACAACAAAAAAGGAGGCATTAAGCCAAGTAGAAGCGCCCCTTTTCTTTGGGTTCCGGACTTGGACTTGAACTTGCGAGAGTTATGACAGAGCATTAAACTTGTTTGACTTTCAGAATGCGCGTTTATCAAAAAACAAAAAAAAAAAATTCAAGAATAATAATAATAAAGAAGGTTTATTATTTATTTAAATGCAAATGGCAAATAGATTTTTCCTGTTTCGCCTTCGAGTTTTAAGATTCGCGCTACAAGCGCAACGTTTTATGCTTATAAAGTGATTAGTTTTTATTGAGTGCTACAACGAAATGTATTCAATTATCGAATGGATTCATAAATAGCATCTGAATCATGCGGGGTCTGTCTTCAAACATTTGTCTAAGGTTCGCAACTCTTCTTTATCCGCATTGTTTGCGCTTCGGATTTCTTTGTTTTTGCTTTCCTGAAGCTGAACCCGTTTATAATTTTGTGCTAATTTATTTGAAAGTTTGATTCGCTAATTGATTTGAAAATATTAATGAGCTGGCTCGTCCTCCCCAATAGGCTAGACTAATTGATGTAAGTGCCGAATTCCAAATTCAAAACTGGCGCCAAATTGACATATTTTCCATATAGCTGTCCCTAATCACGTTGTTAACTAATTTCATTCCGATTAGTTTGAAATGCTTTTAGTTTTAGTCGCAAAACCAACTTGATTGCATTTAGTTCATGATAAATATTTTCTATAACACATTTGAATAACTAACTAATTAATTTTGTGATAAATATACAAAGACAAATTCAAGTTATTTCGAAAGAGAAAATATTAAATCACTTGCAAAAATTAATTTGTTTGCATTTTGTTCTTGATTAATTCTTTTCAAAAGCACATTTGAATAATTGAGTAGCTAATTAAAATTTACTAATTAATATACAAATAAAAGTGAAAAGAATTCGATTTGAAATGCAAAAATATTAATTCACTGATTCCACATTTACACAAAAGAATGTTTGTTAATATTTATAAATATTTGTCAATAATTATAAGGCAATTTTTTATTGATTTTATTAACTGCTTTGTTGTTAAGACATTGTTTTTAAAAGCACTTAAATAGTTAAACCGTTAAACGTTGCAATAAATTTGATGAGCATACTAACATTTATGAGCTTGCACAATTTATCGGTGGTACGAATATGGTATATTATAATATGTAGAAGAATTTAACACTTTCTAGCCAATAAGTTCTAAAGCCAATCAGAAATTCTGCTCAGACTTTTTCTTAACACGTTGTTTGCGCGATCGCGGCCAGCCGTTGACTGAATTCAATAAAAGATTTTGGCCACCATCAAAGCAAAGCCGTCGCCGCTGTTAAGGCCTCCTCTATTGCTACTGTTGTTATTACCGCTTACATTGTTATGTATGTATGTGTAGGTGCCAGTCAAATAGAGCGCCAGCATGCTCTCTCTCTGTTAAACAGCGCTGTTACGTCCGCTTGCTCTTTGCAGCAGTGTGTAGGTGGTGGCTTGAATGAGAGAGCGAGGGCACACGATCTGGCTGTTAAGTTAACAGCGTGGGCTATCTCTGTTATTGTGTTGACTGTGCAAGAGAAAGAGCGCACTCACGTTCGTCGCTATCGCTGTAATGGGTCTGCATAGTAACAGCTGCTGCTGTTATTGTGTGCCCAATGCACAATGATAATTGCTTTATATGGCGATTCCTTTTAAAATGCACACACACAGCAGGTTTGTATGTATTGTCGTTCCTCGTTAGTAGCACGTTTGGCTGAAAAGATTCTCACCTGAGATATGTAATACAGACATAAACTTTTTTTTGTTTTGGTAAAATTCCTTAAATTGTTTGCCAAGACCTTTGGCTGGGGCAAAGGCGTGAGCGTTTTTTGGTGCGCACTTAATTTACGAATATTTCGAATGTTTGTTTGCTTGTTTGTATTTATTATCAAACGAAATTGATACAATATAACACAGAACAAATGTAGGTATGTTTTCAAATGTGGGTACATACATACGCACTTAATTGCACTCAATTTAAGTTCAAGGTTACACAAAACAAATCAAACAATAGATTCATTGTAGATATGTATAGACTATTAACGTTTATGTGTCATGCGTATAAGAAAGTTTATTCATCAGTGCTTTGCCAAAAGTGTGCGAAATTGAATTAAATACCTTGTTAATTTCAATTCTCACATCTCGAGATTCTCGCCTCTGTATTTACCATGCAATGTTCATATAAGCTGACGCATATCGATAAGATCTGTATCTCTGATACGTAATACTTCAACTCGTTTTCGTATCTGGGACTCTTTGTCTGTCATTTCACTTGGCATTAATTTTGTTGCGAATCGTTTCTGTTTTTCACATACATAATTCCCATAATGCAGGAATTTGCATATAGAAGCCATAAATGAATATGATTTGCGCAGCTTCTGCAATATCTATTTGGGGAACTCGTCTTTCCTTATGCTCTCAAAACTTAAATCAGCTTTTGAGCTGATTTTAAGAATAAAAGAAATAGTATATAGGGAATTGAAAGTATCTGGATCGCTTCGTCATTAAGTTGATGTGTAAACATCATCTGAATTCAAATGGCCAAATAAATTTTATCATGTTTATGTGGCAAAGGAGAGAGAGAAAAAACAAACAAGAAAACAGAAAGGCAAAAACACAACAAAAACATAGGGAGAAAAAAACCCATTGAAACCGAAGAAAAATAAGCCGACACATTAAGAAAGCTAATTAAAAACAAGTTGCAAGACCAACCATGAGCAAAAGACAACCCTCATATCCATGAGCTGATATCCATAACTGCCAGCCGGAGAGCATATCAAGCGGCGTCCGAAATAAAGCCATCAGACGTCGACATTGCTAATGCCCAGTGTCGCCATTTGCATGGCATTAAACGCAAATTTTATGACCGATTTCTGTCTGAGTAATGCCAAATTATGAATATCATTTGTGGACAAACAAAGCCAAGAAACCGGAGATGAAATAGCAAAACCGAAATTAATGCCCTATTAACTAACAATCTATTTTGAGTATAGTGGGAGGATGATAATATAATATATTCATTCACGTTTACTTTGCACTTCTTGTGCCAATCGAAACGACATTCGCCTTCGTACAGATGATAAACAGACATTCCAATCTTATCGCTTATACAGTTGCACTTTTTCAATGAGTAACAAAGCACACATCCGTAGTACGTATTATTCGCTGTTTTCGACACTTTTTATCTACTGAAGGATGACTGTGACCGGTAACCGCAAAACTTATTAGCAACTGAAACAAAAAACACAAAGAAACCTTTAAGTCGTATACTTAATATATATGTTAAGTAGACTTTATGACGATACATTGTTGCTCTAGAAAGTTGAGTGGGAGTGACTATTGTGAATGACTATTATGAATGAAATGAGAATGAATGAAATTATCAAAATGTCGTCGCATATATAGTATATTGAGTCAGCTTTTTGACAATGCTTGTCTAATAATAGTGCAGAGTAGACAAAAGAGCTGCTGAACTTGAATTCGGCTTCAAGTGCAAACAAATGAATTGTTTTAATCTGAGTGCTGATGACAACATGTCTACAATGTATGAGTGTGTTGTTGATGTTTCGATGAACAACGTAATTGAGACGTCATTTGATGAATAGTTTATGAATGGAAAGCATCTGGCACGCTTCTTGGCCACATCAGAGGTATTCTTTTTATTTCGACCATATTGACAATTTAATTGGTTTGACAGCCATGATTAGGCATTCAATTAGCAGGCATTTATACACACTATTTAGGTACTTACCGGGCTGATTATTATTACCGATTCCACGCACACCGAACGCTATTGATATTCCGGCTATTTCCAGACAGCGTACACAGAGTACGGCATTCCAATGTATTTAAGTCATGTGATAAAATATTTATAAACTGCTGGGCAAACACAGCAACAAACACCTCAAACCAGGTTCTAATCACTTTAACATAAACAAAAGTTCGGTGAATTTCAGATTTAAGCTCTCTCTTTAAATGGGGAAATGAGAAATCTGTTATCAAGCAGCAGATAATTTGTGATAGAAAATGTAGTTCAAGGGCAAGCATAATCAATTAGTTTGATTATCTTGTGCATTGTTCTTGTTAATGCCCCATAAGCTGTCCACTTCAAGACGTCCACACGTCACGATGTTGTCTTCGATGTCTATGGCGTTGTATTGTGTGTTGTGATTGTGGAATGCCAAGCGTCATGATATGGACTAATCGACAGCTATGCTACTTGGGCATAGTCGATCAATACTATCGTATGAAGCGCCTTGGGATTAAGCATTTCGAGCGATTGCATCAGCGGCCAAACAATATTGTAGAACAGTAATCTGTTTTTGTTTGGAAAAACTATGTGAAGAACACAAAATTCTTCAATTGCTGGACTTATCTAAGCCGTTATACCCTGTACAGGGTATGCTGAACTTTTGTGTGCATGCCACCAACTGTATTATTACAAAGGGTTTTATAAATCTATGCCTAAAGGAAAAGAAGGGTAGAAAAATGCATATCGGATCCCATAAAGTAAATGTCAGCGTCAACAGCCAAGAAGTTATAGGAATTGTATATGGTAAAAAACGACTGCTGAGTACGAAGCTTATTTGCTTTTCTTGTCAATCTTGTATATTCTGGTCTATATGGTATATTTTGAATGTATTAGTATGTCTATATACCAATTGTATCCTACGGTGTATGTTAGAATTTGTTTGGTATATTATTTTAGTATATTTTAAGTATAATACCGTACTGTTATATTTCAGTTGACAATATGTAGCGGGTATCTCACAGTAGAGCACGCTCGACTATACCTTTCCTCCTTGTTTATTAATCGAAGTGTGTGTTTTAAATCGTCATCTTTATCACCTTGCGTCTATAAGTCATTAATGGAAAAGTCTGAAAAGTTGGTCATTGCCACCGCACAGTTGATGGAAATGTTTCGATATACATAACATATCTTAAGTAGATATTCTATATCTATAATATAAACACATATTCAAGTATAGTTTGCAAATATACAAACGTCTATTTCTTAACGGCAGGTTGTAAACTCTCGTCGATTGTTAACTCAAATGATATTGTCTACGACATTTACTGCGCGTCGTGCTACAATAAAAAACAATATAAATAAATACATAAATGAATTCGATCGGGCAATACGCAAAATAGATGTTAACACCTTACACTGAACACTGAACTCATTAAAATTTCCGATGTTGTTGATAATCAATTCCATGGGCGTACAATGTTTATTTACGCGGCTCTTTATCGTTTATCTAACTAAATATGGGTGTAATATATGAAACCGATAAGACATTCCTGCAAATTTTTCTTAATTGTATTAAGGTCAATCAGCTAATAAATATGGTCCGAAAATGAACCTTGGATTATTACACGGTCAGAAGCTAAATGCAATTCTACGAATCATCAAGGCTATTGGCAAACATTACGCGGAAATTTCACTTTGGTATGCAAAATACTTTTCACGCCTTCCACAAAAATGTTGAAAAATTCAATTGATTGGATCTTAGAGGTTGTTGTTAGTACATAGTTAGCAAGTGCAACAGAACGTATCGCGTATACGACTAATGGCATCAATATGTCTTCAAGGTTGGGGCCATTTGCACGCGATATTCGCATCATCAGCAACAGCAACAGCAAAGTCAACACTTGAAGCCAGAACAGAACTCCCTGGCTTCAAATCAATGGGTGTTCAGGGTCTTTTATCGCACCACACCGTCAAGTTATGACGAAATCGAATTGGCTTTTGATCGCAGTCGTCAGTGCAAAGTGGAAGTGTGACCACAAATTCAATTGAATTAAATTCTAGACCATTTTGACAACGACAATTTAACAATGCTCAACAAAAACAATAAACAATCAAACACTGAACACAGTTTATTTACTTGTAGATACCTTAGGAATACGTAAATATGTTTTTGTTGAATATATTTGATGATTTTTCAATATGAAATTTACATATTTTGGATTTCTATTGTAAGAATTGGTATTTTAGTTATGCATTTTTTTTTTAAATTTAAAATTCTATTACTATATAAAAAGAATTGTTTTTGAAAACATGCAATAGTAAGTACTGATCACATAAAAAACAATATTACTTTTTCCCTTTATTGAATATCTACTTCTAAAATCAATTCTTTTCGGTATTTTCGTTATTTGTATCGTTTTTAAAACTTACAATTCTATTGCTATATTACAAGAATTACTTATTAAAACCTGCAACATATATACTTTTTTTCCTTTATTCAACATCTACCTTTAAAATCAATTATTTTTTTATTGCAGTTTGTTAACTTCTTAAAAGTATAACATTTTTGAAAGAGTATTTTTACTAATCAGTGTATATCACTTTATCAGTTTCTTAAGTTTTGCATTTAGTAACCGGTTCAGCATACCCTGTCTCGCTACTTTCTATAGAGTATTGAATGTGTTTCAATTTGGCGGCAGCAACAAACGTTTGTCAGCTGCTTATGCTTAGTCTGTGGCCGCTCAATAAAATATATATATATTTTTTTTTTGGCATATTTGTGTGTTAATATCTGTTAAAATTGCCCATTCGATTCCATTTCAATTGTGCGGTTTCAAGTGCAAGTTCGAGCTCCTCCAACTCCCTCTCATTTTCCCTCTCTGCCACTTCGTGTTATTTGTATCTTCATATTCTGCACGCTATGCGATTTTCAACAGTTTTTTTTATGGTATGACATTTTTGTTTCGTTATTTTATGCAATTCCTAAGTCGATCTGTCTGGCATTGAACGCTTGTTATTTATATTTATTTGAATAAAATATGTTATGTACACATGCATAGTAATAATGGTAATGAATCAACGAGTTGATATTGATGATTTGTGCAAAAGTATTATTATTTGAGACATTTATGAACTGAAGGAATGCCTCAAGGGACCGCTAACAAATTGTTGGAATTTGACTTTCTGACTTTTCCCTTATTTGTCATCAATATTTCCGGGTACTCAAGCACTTTAATTTAATTCCCATATACGTCAATTTAACACTTACCGCTCTGGAAATGCCATGTAAATTGATATTCAATACTTTCTACATGGCAGCTGATAAGCCGATTATGTGATAAGCTAAAGCGAAGCTATTTTTAACGAATTATTTCATTATTTATAGAGCACGATTAGTGCAGAGTTCTGGAGCAAGAAACCTGCATAAATAAATGCGGATAAGAGATCTATATTTAAAGTATTGGCAAATGCTTTTGACGTCATTGATTTGTTGCCCACTGGAAAAGTTCGAAGAAGAACAGTTTTTGTTAATTGGAAAATTAGCGCCATCATTTTTGCCTGAGCTAATTAAGAGGAAAAAGCGAACGTTTAAAATATTGAAGGATTACTCAATTTCTAAGTATAAACATGTTGACTATGCCAAGACAATGTTTGTCCAGGTAATGTTTGTATTTATTATAGAAATTCCGCATTGTTTTCTGCAAGCGAACAGAGAATATTTTTAAAGTGCTTCGTCACGTGTGCTTGAGATACCCAGGAAAATTGCTGTATGCATCGGCAAGCGTGAAACCATTCATCAACGTGAAACAAAGGAGAAGATTCCATTCCGATTAGTTGGAATAGCAATTAAAGGGTATCTGACAGCTGTTGAGACTGTATAACTTTGATGTTTTTGAATGAAAATACCATGTCTAGAAACGCTTAAGTCATTTCCAGATATTTTCACATATCATACTGTTTATAATAATTTTGCACAAAAATAAAGCCATTGGGAAGATCATGGCCTTTGGGGTGGATATAACAACGACATAAACATTTTTGTATACACACACTCGATTATTTACGCATGCCTCCATTGTTTGTGTGTTCGTCGTGCCCGTAGAGCAAAAAAACAAAATAGATTTTAGTATTCAGTGGCCACTGTTGATGATAATTCATAATTTGCGTTTATTGGAAACAATTTTCAAGTTTCAATTCGTAAGTGTCTATTTTTAGAGAGAGAATATGAGCAGTGCACCTTTTTTTTTCAACGCAGTCCCAATCCCAGACCAAGCGTATACCCCCCTCACAGTCAGGTGTACTTATATGAAGTGTTGTGTGTTTGAGCATTTCAAATGTTTGACGTCTTGAATGCACTCAACGCCCCCGGGGCACTGGGCTACAGCAATAACAACAAAACAAAAGATCAGACGCTTTTTTTGGCTCGTAGTTAGTAGTAATTATCGGTAACTTGACAGCAGCAGAGATAGAACGAACCCAAGCAAGCAATACTTGTTATGTGACCAAATTAGGTGTGCTGTCAATCAAAATTAATAACAATTTGCTCGACTGCACGACAATAACAATACGTCCTCGTCGATTGACACCTGACCATAACGAATATGCATTTCGTCGAATTTAACAATAAAATATATGGGGGAAAAATTATTCATATAACAAATATAGCGACGAGATCAGATGTTTTCAAGGCTGTTCTGTAAAGTCGTAACGTTTGTTGGGCGAACAGAACCCTCAAGCATGATTAACACGAGATCAACCCAATCCTCACTTCTCGCAACGGACGCTGAAACTTTACGTCACTGCTATTTGGATGCGCTAGAACCACTTGTGAATTGCTAAGCAGCAAAAGTTTTAATAATAACAGCGAAGCAGGCGCAAGAGTTAACAGCGCGCTGCAGCGGTCTGTGCTGTTAATCACAGCCGCCTGTTGCTGTTAAGTTAATGTTCTGCCTATGCGCGCTCTCTCTCTCTCTCTCTCTCTCTACACACTTGCTTCTTATGTTATTTTTGTCGCCCTTAAGTGTTAAGATCATAATAAAAATGCTTTTATGCTACTTTTCTTTGTTTAAAGTGAACATTTTAGATTAAAGATTTCATATCGGAACTAAATTAGAAATAGCCATAGTTGCGTGGACTTTGACTAAGCATCTGGGCAGCTCGTCAGTAGAACATAATTTGAGGCCATTCACCGCCGCAGTTGATTCATTCAAACAAAGGTGATTAAATAACCGAACAGATTTATAGTCGCATATATGGTTAATTATAATGCTTGACGAGCATGACAAATGTTTTAATTATATTCACATTGGTTTAAACAAAAGCTCTGCCAGATGGAAATGTAAATGTTTTTTCGGCCCGACTGTCCCATTTTGTAACGCCCACAGTGCTGCGGCTAAACGCCTTTATATCGGCCACTGGGCCAGCATTTGCTTGCCGCTTGCTGTTTGCTGCCTTGTTGTTTGCCATTTGCCGTTCGCCATTCGCCGTTTAAATCCGCACTTCCCCCGGGGGCTGACAGCCCTGGCTTTGGCTCTGACTTTAGCTCTGTCTGTGGCTATGTCTCCATACCTGTATTTATTTTATTTATTATTACATTTGTATGTACCTACATGAGCCTACGTATCATTTTGGAATGTACTCGTATTGCGTCTGCGAAACAAATAGCGTCCGACTCATATAAATAGCAACTGCTCTGATTTTGATTTGGATTTTGATATGCCTGACAAACTGTTTACTACTCCTCGCTTCACAACGATAGCGGGTATATTAAATCGAAGATATTACAATATTCCAACGGAAGATTCCAGCTGTTGCTGCTTCAAGATAAACTCAATATTATCTCAACATTAAGCCAGGGCTTTGCAAAATGTATGTCGCCAGATACGACGCAAATTTGTCTAGTGAATAACCCTGTCCCATATACCTGAACATGTTAATTCTCTCATATATGATATATATTTTCATTTAATTGTTAATAAATACCACAAATATTTGCACTTGTCGGTAATTAAATTGATAGAATTACATGTATTTTCATTTTTAGAAACCATCTGCAAACACTTTGCGCTGCCTCTAAATTTTTGGCAATTTTGTTTTCGTTCATCTCATGTGAAAGTTGTGCTAACTGCAAACATGTAAGACCTTGGCTATGCTTACGAAATCAAATTTATTTATAATACAGCATTACAGAATTAGAACACTTCGCTTTCATCGAGCAAAGAGCCCTGTGATTGTTTACTATACTCTTAAAGAGGGTATTATAAATTGGTGGTGAAATTTGCGACATATTTTAGGTAAGAATAATTATTTCTAGATTTTTAAACATGGGAATCAACAGGATAACTTACAGGAAGTACTCAAAAATATATTAAGTATACGATGCCAATAAATTAATTATGAAATTTGCGACACATTTCAGATACACATTAAAAATAATGATTTCGGGATAATCTATGGATTTTGAAATATAATTATCAATTAATGAATTTTAATAAGTATACGATCCCTGCGATTGTTCGCTATACCCTTACAAAAGCTACATTAAATCAATTGTGACACATTTTAAATACACATAAAAAATAATAATTTTAGAATAAATAGATTTTGTAAAACGAAAAACAACAGGATAATTTAAAGACAGTACTCAAAAATATATTAAGTATACGTTCTTGATTTTAACGAGGCATTTAAATTAATAGCAGTAATTTATTACAAGGTAACAAACACTTTGAAGGAACCTTCTGTTAGTGTACATTTTATAACTGCCTGCTCTTGCTCTAAGTTTATTGTTAATTTCTTTTTTCTCTTGGCTCTGACCGCTGCTTTTGTGTCAATTTTTTTTTTAAGCATTTTGGCCAAAAGTCATTGTCAATGCCAAATGCGAATCATTTCGTCGTCGTTGTCGTCGTCGTCTACAAATGACAACGAATGAAGGCGAGTATACACAAGTGTATTCATATGTGAGTCTCTAGCATTCATATGTGTGTATGTGGCCCCATCTGATGTCAGTGACACTCGGAGCCAACATCTGCGCTGCATGACAAGCAATTCGGAATATCTGCCCAGTCAGTGATATTGGAAATGCTCTATGGGTTTGCAAACAAACAAACATGTTGTTCAGCGATGGTAAACCCCAGATAATGATACAGGTAAGACGGGCCTCCCTCCCTCAAATAACAAAAAAAAAAAAACAGAAAACAAAACTAAAATGCCTAGAAGGCTTCGTTCGCATTCCGAAATTCCTTAGCTGAAAATAATAATTAGATCATTCTTATTATTATTTATTTATAGTATTATCAATGAGCCATTTTTATGTGTTTGCCATAGATTAATTATTCAATTGTGCACATAAACAAATTTTGTCTGAACTTGGCGCTTTTCGTCATCTCGCTGTATAAACATGTGTCATCATTAATTAATTACAGTGCCGAGTATGTGGCTATATTATATTATTCAATTCATCGCTGTTTAATCTGTCAGAGGGGTTGTCTAAACACACTCTCGTCAAGTGACATAAAAAACTCATTATAGGAGACATCATCGAATGAAATATAGAGCTGACTAATTCAATAAATTCTTGTAAAGTGCATGAAATATTGAATTAGTCAACTTTTGAGCAACATTATTTGTTTACAAGAATGTATGCATTGAAGTAGTATTTAAGATATAATGATATTAGTCAGGTTTCATTGTAAATACTTTGTTGCATCTCGAATGCAATTTTCAATTATTATTTATTAATAGATTCAATCTCAATTATGCATGCTGTGAATTCAAAGTGCGTACTTGACATTTACAAAAGAATAATGTTATAGTTCCAGTTTAAAAAAGTCAATAACAATTAAAGTTTAAACAACATTTTTTCGCTGCCGAGTTACCCACCCACTGTGAGAGTGAAAAGATGTTTATGGTTTTGTTTTTATCGCTGGGTTATTCAATTAACACTCTGGGCATAATTGAAGAGTCAACAAAATCTCACTTCTAGCTGAGTTTCATACACTCCCCATAAATGTAGCGCCGCTTTAACGGTTCCATCGAGGTGTGATCTGCTAATTGGACACTATCACACCTCAGAGTTCAGGTTCAGATTTGAGCTCTAGTTGTGATGTAATATGCCACTGCAAATGTGATGCTCTAATCCAAGCTGAACGTGACGTCTCTAGTTCAAGTCGAAGGTAATTGGTTTTGTAAGTTGAGAGCTTTTGAGAGATCCGTATTTGTCTGAGTGATTAGAGAGCACTAAACAATGCACTCAATGGCAAAACAACGAGGTAAATAAATAAAACGGGTATACTCACAAATACCTGAGTGTCTAGTCAGCCGGCAAAAAGTGCGAGTACTTCAACCCGTACTCATACCGTATTTATTTGCACTTTCAATAGGCCATGAGACAACACTACGGTGACGTCATTAGTCAATTTACTGATTTGTTGACAGCACACGAGATAGTTAATTGCATTTGCTACAAGTATTTAGCATTACATGCACTTCAATTGCGCGAATTGAATGCGATTGCATGCAATTCAATAAATGCATTTTATCTCCTCTTCGCTTGGGGGCGTATTGTGAGAGTAAAGTGTGACCAGAGGTTAAGCGGCACTCTGTGCACGGATTGGACTATGAGGAAGACAAGGTAAGTGCATTAGCCAATCCTTGACTGTTTAATATGCTCGTTGTGAAACTGGAATTTCACGAAAATATTCCAATTTAATAGGTCTGGGTGTGAACAGACAGATTTAAATGCAAATAATAAAATAATATTATTATTAAACATAATGCTCGCTACGAATCAATTACGAAAACGTGTCAATTTCTGACTTCTAAATGCTTGACATTAACCTTAAGCCAACGTTGCGTATGAGCAATGCAACTGCTCTTGGTAACATTCTCAGCATGGCTAGAATGCTGGCTATTTATTTGTTGTTGTTGTTGTTGTTGTTGTTAGTATGATTATGAGCTGCAATATTTAACTGGCACGCCACAGGCAAAACAAATCGCAATTTGTGCAATTTACATTTTAATTGCCGCATATTGAATATCACACACAGCACATTCGACAATGGCGCTTTGCCTGATGATGTCGTCACGCTCTTTTAATATTCATACCGAGCCCCAATTGAGGCGCATTAATAATGAACAACAACAATCAAATCTGGCTGACTAATGTAATATGATAACTTGATTTGAAGACTATGCCAAAAAAACGACTCGAAACGTTGTCAATGCAAACAATAAAAAGGGGATTGGCTTAAGCTCTTTTTTTAACTCAATTGAAAGATTGTTGATCCTTGCAATTAAAGTTGATCACAATGTTACAAAATGTGCAAGTTATGTATGTACAATATTGATGTAATAAAAATGTTAAAATAATTCTCTATATTCAGTTCACTTAATTGAATTTTAGACCCGCAGTCGAGCCGATTTAGTTATGATCGTCTGTCTGTCTTTATCGGTCCGTATACTATATAAGATAGCGTTATATTTTTTCATAGCACTTGTTATATTAATATACCACATTTCAGTGTTTTTTCGGTATCTTAATTTGGTATATTTACATGATATCACCGCACTCTTTTACTTTTACTTAGAACGAGTAGTGGGTATCTTACAGTCAAGCATACTCGACTGCAGCTTTGTAGTATTACTTGCATAAACTTATCTTTGGCATATATCAATATCAATATACCAAATATACATTTCGGTATATTTCAGTTCATATGAGATAGAGCTATAATTTTTTAAGCACTTGATATATGAATATATCAAAAATTCATTGGGATATATTTCAGTATTTTTTCGGTATAATAAATTGGTATATTTAAAAAATATTTCCTCACAGTTTTGCTTTTTATTGATACCAGGTGGCAGGTATCGCACCGTCGAGCACACTCGAGTGTTGCCTTATTGCCCGCTTAGAGTTATAACTTCTGACATCACTTGTTATTTCAATATGAGCAAATCCCAGAAACAGTCCACCAGCGACCAATTTTTAAATTTCACATTTTGTAATTATACCCGCTACCCATAGGGAAGAAGGGTATTATAACTTTGTGCCGGCAGGAAATGTATGTAACAGGTAGAAGGAGGCATCTCCGACCCTATAAAGTATATATTTTCTTGATCAGCGTCAACAGCCGAGACGATATAGCCATGTCCGTCTGTCCGTCCGTCCGTCTGTCCGTCTGTCCGTATGAACACCTAGATCTCAGAGACTATAAGAGATAGAGCTATAATTTTTTTCGACAGCATTTGTTATGTTTGCACGCAGATCAAGTTTGTTTCAAATTTTTGCCACGCCCACTTCCGCCCCCGCAAATCAAAAAAATCGAATAACATGCGTAATTTTAAAGCTAGAGTTACGAATTTTGGTATATACAGTAATAACTATAGTAGTTATGATCCCTGATTTTGATTACGATCAGATAAAAATTGTGGAAGTTATTAAAGAAATACTTTTGTATGGGCAAAAACGCCTACTTACTAGGGGTCTTAGTTGCTTTGGCTAACAATCTGGTATATTGTGCCGTCTATGGTATATTTTGAATGCGGTACTATACCGATATACCAAATATACCATTTGGTATATTTTTAGTATTTTTACAGTATATTTGGTATATTTTGAGAATAATACCGCAAAATATATTGCTTTTCTTCAAAATGGGTAGCGGGTATCTCACAGTCGAGTACACGCGACTGTAGCTTTCTTACTTGTTCTTTATATGGAACATTAAAGTAGATATGGCATTTTAAGAATTTAAAGCAAAAAAGAAATTTCGATCATTATAAATGCACAAATTTGTATCAAACCCAATTTTATTTATAATTTTCATCCTTTTACTTAAATTCGTGCTCTGCGCACACCTTCAAATCCCTATTGTATTCTTCACAATTTTTTGCCTCTGCTTAGGCTCACATACAAATCTAAAGTAAATCATGTTGAAATAATTGTGAAGCACATTTATGAATATAATAAATAATGTTTAGTTTAAATTAAAAGATTTTTGTCTTATGTTAATGTCAGCGGAAAAAGTGTAGCGTGCGACACGTAGCGTGCGACACAATGGGTTTACGGCTTTGCTAAAAATCTATAAACATTATTAAGACCAAACGATCGGTTTTTGTCTTCTAATATTCTTAACTTTCTTTTGGATATTAACTTTCATAGGGTTTATTTTGCAGAATTTGATAAAAATTGCGTTTGAAATGAAAATTTTGAAACTAACTTCCACTTTGTGTAGCGTGCGACACGTCACAATTTTATTAATTATTTTCAAAACAGTGACTCCAGTAAAATTGAATTTTATACCCTCAATTCTCTCTAAACACATAACAAAAGTTTACGGTAAATCTTTAAAAAACCCCCCAAAAAAATTGATTTTCATTAGCTAAAATCGTGCGAATGTAGCGTGTGACACGTGGGATTTGCCCATATACCAAATATACAATTCGGTATATTTCAGTATACATATGATAGGGTTATAATTTTTGACAGCACTCGTCATATAAAACTACCAAATATACATTTTCATATATTTCAGTATTTTTTTCGGTATAATAATTTGATATATTTTAATGATATTACCGCACTGATTTGCCACTCACAGTCGAGCAGACTCGAATGTATCATTCTTAATTATTTATAATAACACATTTGTTCTACTTAAAAATATTTTTTTTAATAGCACTAGGAAATAAAATAACAAACATTATTATGTGAAAATCTAAAGGTTGTGCTACTATAAAAATGACCATCTAACTCTTAATTGATCTCTGTTTGTGAATATATTATATTATGTTTAGGAAACGCCTCCAACACTAATCTGCAATTGTTAAGTGTTTGCTGACGACAAATTACAAAATCACTTTGAATGCTTATCAAGTAGTTTAGCGAATGCCATGACAGACACAAAAAGTTCAACTCTCCCATTAACCAACGCCATCTCCATCACCATAACCATCATCGCCATCAGCATAACCCATCAGCATCTGAGATGACATCAGCAGCAGAAGCAGCAGCAGCTCATCAGTCGGGTGGTAAGAGCAAACCAAGACCAGTAGCCACTGTCGCCGCCAGGTTAGGCCGCGGTTATGATCACAAAGCGACTCACCTTCGCTTGGAATGGGAGGGTTCAGCGGCGTTTGGGCCGGAACTGGGCTGTCAACTGGGCAACGTCAACGCACCGTCGTTGATTGCGTGTTTTGCTTTGCTTTGTTTTGTTTTGTTTTGCTTAGTGTTTGGTTTAAATAAAACAAGACAGCAAATATGTGTGTATGTAAAAACCAAGCAACTAATTTATGGGATTAATGGGCAAACGGTTTGAGCACGCGGCACTCGAATATGCATATGGCTTTTGAATATTGTTACAATTTGCTCGGGCAAAAATTGGTTTTCCTATTTTTGGGTGACGTGTAAACGAAATCTGGTTAACCTTAACCATAGACAAAGACAGGTCTCTCATGCTACATATTTACATTTCAAATGTTTACAATCAAAGGCAAAATGTCTAAATTTTTGTTGTGTAGCCAGTTTATTGTCATGTGAATTTTTGATTATTATTATTCCTAAACTGAAACCATATTTTGCGCAGTCCAAATTGAAAGATTATTCAACCGAATGCATTCAATCACCTTGCATAAATAATCACAGCCGTATTAAAGGTGCATTGCTGGATAAATACGGAAATCGAATCTAAATAAAGATTTAAACTTTTTGTTTGTTTTGCGATCCAGTTTATTATGATTATATATGGTTTTATATAAACAAAATCTCTGCAAAAAAAAAAAAAAACTGAAACATGCTCACAGACGGCAGACACTTTATGGTTGTCCATAAAGTAAATTGTCCCAAAAATAGATAAGCCAAAATACTTCAACATTTAGCACTTGGCATAACTCAGCGGCTTATTTGCCAAATAGATCAGACGAATCTCGAGACTCGAGACACTTCAGCAACTAGATTAGATAGAATAACGAATCCGAACAATCATTCCGTCAGTCTGACAGCACAGTGGGGCTTCGTCTCAAATTACAATTTCGCACAATTTCTCAATTGTTGATACACTTAATTGATTAATCAATATTTAGAAAATAGCTGTGAGCAAGCGGCAAATTCGCAACGCACAAGTTCATGGCCAAAGTGAAGCCAAATAAATGGAAATTCAAACAATGCACATCAAGTGATGTGTGTGTGTTAACAAGTGGATAAACAATAATACACAATAGAATGAGAAATAGAATTTGCATAAATAAATTCAGTTCATTTTTGATGGATTGCACTTGTGTCTTAATTTTTCAGATACATTCATCGCGAAAAACACACACACACAAAAAGTGCTAAGAACACGGCGATAAATAATAACAACGAACATCGTTAATGCAAATAGTGCTTTGATAAATATAGACTGAAGTATATCTGATGGATTGCCCTCGTGTCTTCATTTTTATGAGAGAGAGATGCATTTCTGGCTCATTGCATCGTGTAGGTATTAGCCCACATTTTGAGTGTTGTCTAGCTGGCTGACTGGATAGCTGCATAGCTGGTAGATGCTTGGCTGCCGTGACTCGGCTCAGTTTCAAGTCGCTTTATCATGCTAAATTTATCTACACCCACGAAACGCTGGCAGCATTTATACAGACCAGATCTTTCATCTTCCCAACAGCAGCAGCATCAGCAGCAGCAGCAGCCTACAATTGAGGCTGGCTTTTACCAGGAACATGATAGCCACAAAATTTAAGTAGCACAAGCAGCTTGCACACAGCAACAGAAATCTGGCGCTTTTCGCATATTACTTTCTAGTGTGTGCTCTATGAAAAATGCGAGTAGATTTCGGGATCGGGATAAATAAATAGCAAACGAAAGTAAACTTTCCAAAATCAAAAAATAAACTGAAACAGCTATTTAGAGTATTCGTCCCTGGTCTTTTTTATAATCATCCCAAGAGGTAAATGGAGACGATCGTAAAACTGGTAAGCAAACCATCAAAAAAAGCACGTTACTTATAAAGCTCTAAAGTAAACAGACATAAAGACAGTTACTCGCATATTTCACCTGCTTGGCGCTTGTGGTTAACTAGCTCTTAGCTAATAAAAAATAAAACCTAACACCTAACGTGTTTTTTTTTTTCTTAAGTACAGTCTGCTGAGTTAACCGCAACTCAATCAAATTCACTAGCTGTCTTATTAAATTCGATACTTGATGCTGATTTCCCGTCTCGCATCGAATACTCAATATCCAATTCTTGTTGTCGCACAAATAGTCGCATTTTATTGGCAACAAATATGTTAACACCTGTGTCTCGGCACCAAAACACTTTGCATGTAGAGAAAATGCAATTTGCTTGCGCAGCAAATTCCAATTAAATTTGCATTTGAATTTTCAAATTTAAAAATTCATTTGAGTTTGCAAAAAGAATCCTAATTGAGGGAATGAACAAGTTAATCGTTTATCCACAAGTTCAATCGATAAATCGATCTGCCTCCCACTCTTAGTACCTGAAATTAACAATATATGCAATGTGGCGGCGCTTTAAACGGAAGAACAATAACAATCGAATTGCCTATCGATTACAAAGCAGCCACTTAGTACTCGACTTCCCCAATTTATGGCAAGTGGCACCATTAGATTAATAATTGCAAATAACTCTGAATCAGACAATTTAATGTGGCATAAAAGCCTCTGGCACCCGCCGTTGACACTTACCTGTCAAAAACAATTGAATTCCCAATTACCGTTGCACTAAATGTAATGTTCTCAATGATTTAAAAGCGAACGTGACGAAACTCAAGCGCCGTCTGCCTCAAAAACAGTTGCGCATGCGCACACTAACGCACATTCATAGACACACACACACTAACACTCGCTCACACAAGTTGCAGTCAAGAAAAATTAGCATTAAAAGCTTAAGCGGAACGCGCGTTTGCTGTCGCGACAGATTTAAAACTGAGACTCGACATCGGAATCGGAGACTCTGAAATGTGGAGCTGCTTGTTCGCCGCGACTGCAGCCGTCGCAGTGACTGCGGCAGCGACTGTGGCAGCGACAGAGGCCCAGCTTCCAGATTTTCGCTGAGCAATCGAAAATATTGACAAGAGAACGCGTCGAATTGCAAATGGGGGAACAACAAAAGATACAAACAAATATTTAAAAAGAGGAAGACGAGGGCAAACAAGACAAATAAACAGTTAAAAGAAAAGAGCAATGGCTAAGTGTAGGCTCAGAATTGGGTTGCTCTCGGAGTAAACAATTAACCAACAACAATGGATGACGCAATTTAAACGGCGGCAGAGGCAAGTGGCAAGGACCCAGCCTTGGATACCAACAATCCTTAATTGTCGTATTTATATTTGCACAAGTCGAAAATTGATGTTTATTGTTTCGGCATACAGTCTCTCGCAGTCTCGTTCATGTCAAAAACATTGTTAAAATAAAATAAAATTAAAAAAAACGGACAACAATGAATACAATTACAAGTCAAAGTCAACAACAAGTGAAGGAGCTGCCTGTGTGGGTGCCCGTTGCAACCAAATAAATACAGATAGCAACACACGATCAGATACAGCTTCAGCTACTGCTACAAATCCAGATACAGATACAATTGTGCGACCGCCAGCGACAGACGCACTGACAATACTTGAACCTGACATTCAGTATATCAAAAACACACACACACACATTCATATTGCACACCCCTACTCACATGCATTAAGTGTCAGCACTCCAAGTCCAAAGTAATACCAAATCGATGCCGATCGTCAAGCGGCAATTGAAACAAATAACATAAGAATAGCATCAGCATGCAAATTGCAGCTAATAGATACTCAGTAGTCATCTGAGATTCAAAGCAGACTGGAATGTCCACTATTAATAATATTAATTCACATTTTTTTTTTATATGGAATGAAAAAAGGGAGTGTTTAGTTACTAATTTAGTATAATACACTTAAATAAAAGTATTAAAGAAAAATCACTATCAAATTTTGTAGATAGATCGAAAATCAATTAAATTTGTAGATATGAATTTTTTGGAACTTTTATGTAATGATAGATATGTTAGAGCTTATAAAATGCAGAGCTTTTTAGCTATATATACATACGTACTGGAATATACTACCATTTACATATGTATAACTGAAATAAAAATAATAATACAAAATTGTGTATAATATATATTCCCTTAAAATTGTTTTTCGTAACATCAGTATTTTAAAGCTATCACACTTTTTGCATTATTTATTTGTAAATAATTTGTAATAAATGTCAGTAAACTTCAAACTTGTGCAACTATACATAAGCCTGATCATGTATTTATTTGTACAATATTAGTATTTTTCAAATACTATAATCACTTCTCTACACCAAATTTAGCTGTTCAAGTAGAGCATACCCTTTTCCCCGATTCATACAGGATATCAAGCACGCACGAGTTAATTCACACACTCATGACGATTTCAATACAGTCGCATACATATGTTTGATGCGTTTTAAATTGAAATCAATTTTTTTTTTGTTTCATGAAAAATTTGCATTTTGAGTGAGAACAGGAATTCATATAGACATGCACACATAGGAACAACAATAAATTAAACGACTAATGTCAATTTAATTATTGATTTCTCAAAAGCAAACAAAAACAAACTTAGACCCGCATATATCATTCGATTAAAAAAAATATTCATTTTAATGAATTATAGTAAGAAATCATTTAGCAACTTGTCAAATTGAATGCACAACCGACAAAACTCTGTCAGCATTAACATTGAACTTAACATTTACATTAACACCCCAACAGTAATAACAGTTACAGAGCCATAAATAATTTTTGCAGTTTGCTCTGCACTTGGCAGCAAATTTATTCACACACAAATGAATAAAAGTACTTAAGAGATAGCTTGTTGTCTAGTCACACAGTGTGGGTCCATCGCCAATGCAGGCAGCGTAGGCCATCAGATGAGGGATCGTATGCTGCTGCATCATGCCAGAGAAGAGATGACTCTGTGGACCGGTGGCAAAGATGCCCACATCGTCACCGGCGTGCACTCCTATGGCACCCTTTATGTAACTGGGATACAGGAAAGCTGAGCGAGATAAAGAGATTTGATTAGCATATTTTAGATAAGATAAGATAGCGTGCTATCTAAATTGAACTCACATGGATCTTTAATCTTTTCGGTCAGATCTACGCGCTGTCCATTCTCATCGAGATACTGCTCCATGCCAACAGCATAGTTCAATGTCGCATACTTCACGCCATTCACATCCGTGTCGTGTTGATTAAGACCCAGGATATCAGTACCACGTCCAGGGTAGCCGGAGATGGAAAGCGGATGAGCGTGATCGGAGGTAACCACAATAAGAGTGTCTTCGGGATCCGTGATGTCAAGAGCCTTCTGCACAGCCTTGGACAGTTCGTGCACCTCATCAAGACCCAGCTGGGGCACATTGTAGTGATTGCCATAATCAATGAGACCGCCCTCAATGAACAAGAAGTATCCATTTTCATTCTGGCTAGCCACTTCGATGGCCTTCTCGGTCATCTCCTCCAGCGTAGGCTTCAGATCCGCATCTGCCCTCTTGTGGAAGTCCATGACACCCGAATTGAAGAGACCAATCAGCCGCTTTAGCTTCGTTCCATTCACACTCAACAACTGATTGCGATTGTAGGCGAGAGCTCCATCGGGATGCAAAGATTGCCACTTGGAGAGTAGGTTGACACCATCCGAACGCTCACCCTGCTTACCGAACTTATCCTGAATGGTGTTGGGCAAGAATTTGCCCATGCCGCCACCGAGCATGACATCAAAGTTTTTGCCAGGCTCCTGAGTAATCAGCTGAGTGGCAATATCCGTGCAGTAGGCCGGATCATTCTCACCCTCGCCGTAGGTGACGATGTCAGTGTCGGACTCAAAGAATCGGTTTGTAGTGTGGGCATAAGCACCCGATGGACTGGCGTGGGTCAAGGTAGTCGTTGTCACAATGCCACTCGCCTTGCCAGCTGCCTGCGCCCAGGCGGCAATGGAGCTCACATGATTCGTGGGATCCTCGCTGCCGCTGCAGTTGTTAAAGTTCACAGCTGCCGTTATGCCCAAGGCAACGATGTTGGTCTTCACGCCACACAGATACGCGGTAGCTGTGCAGGCAGAGTCTGGCACTTGGGCATTGGAGCAGTACGTCTAAAGGAGAATAACACGCATTCCAATTGTAATAATGGAGAAAACCCTCATGGGACTGCTAACTTACCCTGCTGAGACCAGTGTGCGGGAAGTTCTCGAAGCTGAGGGAATCTTCCTCACCGGTGTTGCCCTTCAGCTGACCCTTCAAGATGCGAGCAGCTGTCACAGTAGTCAGCGACATGCCATCGCCCAGGAACAAGATCAGATTCTTGGCCTTGCGTGTGTCTGGCTGTGGGAGTTTCAATCGCTTGGCAATCTCCGCATTGGCAATATCATACCAGAACTCTGCATTCTTCTCCTCCGGTGGCGTATACTTGTTTTTGGCCAACGAATTGGGATCAAAGCCAGCCATGCTGTCACGTGTTTGCGCTACAGTTGATCTACCCAACAGCTGATCCTGGTTATGTATTTCGGTTACTGTAAGAATCACATTGAATCTCTTCCATTCGAATACCTCAGATGTCTGTACTTACTATCGAAGGCAGCTGACCAGGCGACAGCTGTCACGGTGCTGAGTATCAACAGGATTGCATAGAGTTTTGTCATTCTTGTTAGCTTCTCTAGAACTGACGTGTGGGCAGACCACGTTCCCACGTATTTATATGAGTTACCACTCTCCACGCGACTAATCTTAACTGCTAGATTACCTAAAATCACTCGAGTTTAGGCAGCCTCATTTTGAGTTATCATCTGCGAATAAATCTGGTTGGCATTTTGGGTTTTGTCTTTTTACTGCCTGTAGTATAATGGGATACCATATATTGTGTTTGAATAAGATAACATATTTTACAGTTTATATATATTATAACTCACAACATATTTGGATAATTAAGAACAAAAATAACAAAGTAATTTCTCTGTTTACAGAAATTCCCAAGCTAAAACTGAACTTCAATCAGGCAGACAAATGTATGTATCTTCATCGGCGTTAACAATCGATACTATATAGCCATGAAACACTAAATTTCAGAGACTATAAGAGGTAGAGCTGAAAATTTTCTTCGACAGCACTTTTAATGTTTGCAAGCGGAATAAGTTTGTTTCAAATTTTTTGTCCGGTCAACTTCCAGTCCCGCAAATCGAATAAGATGCGTAATTTTTAAGCTACGGTGGGTATAGACAAGTATTTATGATTCTTGAAAATTTTGTTATGATTGGATACAAATTTCAGAAGTTATTATATTTAAGAAAAACTCCTGTATGGAAAATTATACCTACTGCAGTGGGATCTTAGCTGCTGACAATCTGGTATAATTTCACCTCTATGGTATATTTCGATTGATGTAGTAAATATAGCATTTGGTATATTTAAGTATTAGTATGGTATGTTTGGTATATTCTAAAAATAATAATCGCATAGTTTTGTTTTTATTCAAAATGGGTTGCGGGTGATTCACAGTCGAGCATCCTCGACTGTAGTTTTTTTACTAGTTATACCCGCTACCCATAGGGTAGAAGGGTATTATAACTTTGTGCCGGCAGGAAATGTATGTAACAGGCAGAAGGAGTCATCTCCGACCCTATAAAGTATATATATTCTTGATCAGCGTCAACAGCCGAGACGATATAGCCATGTCCGTCTGTCCGTCTGTGTGTCTGTGTGTCTGTCCGTCTGTCCGTATGAAACACTGGATCTCAGAGACTATAAGAGATAGAGCTATAATTTTTTTGACAGCATTTGTTATGTTTGCACGCAGATCAAGTTTGTTTCAAATTTTTGCCACGCCCACTTCCGCCCCGCAAATCAAAAAAATCGAATAACAAGCCTAATTTAAAAGCTAGAGTTGCGAATTTTGGTGTATACAATAATTACTATAGTTATTATGATTCCTGGTTACGATCAGATAAAAATTGTGGAAGTTATTAAATAAATACTTTTGTATGGGCAAAAACGCCTACTTACCTGGGATCTGAGTTGCTTTGGCCGACAATCTGGTACATTGTGCCGTCTATGGTATATTTTGAATGGTGTACTATATCGATATACCAAACATATCATTCGGTATATTTTTAGTATTTTCTGTATATTTTGAAAATGATACCGCAATATTTTAGCTTTATTAAATTTGGTTAGCGGGTATCTCACAGTCGAGCACACTCGACTGTAACTTTCTTACTTGTTTGATGTTAAAAGTGTAAAAAGGGGGCGTGATCAAATTGCTAAGATAACTATATAAATATGATAGCAGCCATGTCGCAAGTATTAATGGCTTTAACTTTTATGATATCCTGATTATACGTGTTCAGACCGCCTTCATATATTTATCATAATTTTATATGTATAAATTTTATGTTTAGAGCTATAAGTTCTTTACTACATTGCTCAGATTTAATTTGCAAAACATTATTTTAAATGCGATACCTTATATCTAAAAATCTGCTGCAAACAAGTTTATTACTTCTTATAGTATTATGAAGATTTGGCAATTAAAATTGCAGATAAATACATAAGTCAGGTTAATAATCTAAGAATATTATAGAGTATTATTAATGCTGAGAACAAATAATAAAGTGCTTTATCTAATCACATTGAGGTTTGCCAATTTGCCACCTAGGTCAAAACAAAGCTAACAAAGGTGCATAAGCACATATTAAATACTACAACACCCAATAAAGTGAAAAATATCCTAACAAGCCAGCAGATTTGTATGATAAGCATCTTAAGACTGGATAAACTTTGTAATTTAGCTATTAAGATTAGACTTGCTGGCAGCACGTTTGGTGCTTTGTTTAAGTAAGTGGGGACCATATCATAATCAGAACTGACAATGGTGACAAAGCTATATGTAATTCACGTGCTAATCGCCACACTTGTGGCCACCACCTAAACGATCTCGACCTCCTAAGTATCCATATTCTGAGAAATAAATAAATTCATTGAATTGATTTCATGATGAATATCAGGTCACTACCAGAAATAATGAAAACATTGGAAAGTCAGAAAAGCTGCCACATGCAAGAAAGGCTAAGAATTATTATTACGGTTCCCAAGAAGAACTTCAGTTACTTAGCCTACTGTAGAAACACAGTTTCATGTTTTAAAATCGGCAAATGTCTTCGAATTTGTTGAAGTTCCACTTCAAATTTAGAAGGTATAATATTCAATTGTTTATTTATAAATTTTTTCAAAAAAATTCTGAAGTAGAGAAAATTTTTGTTCACTTGCGTCGCCTAAAACTAGGCAACGGTTTTTAAATGAATTCGAATTGTAGCACTTAATTGTTAAATCATTTACGAATGCTGTTATGCTTAACGTTAAATTACCTCTAAGCCCAAAACTAAAAATAATTAATCCACAAAAAAAATTTATTTTTTAAACAAATATTTGTTTTCATACAATGACTTTGTAACTGTTACTTGTGTAACCGCCAAGTACTACTTTCCTCCGTACGATTCAGAGTTACCAGCTCTGTTTTATATACTTTTCATACTAAAATATTCAATAGTGCACCTTTTTCGCCTTACCAATTTTGTAGTGCTGGTTTCGGTCACACTGTAATCGACGACAATTTTTATTCAGAAGACGAGCGAAGTAATACGTAAATAAATTATGTCGTTCGTTTTGAACAATGCGATTCGTCGCCAAATTGGCGCTACTGCCGCCAGGAACATGTCCGGCACTGCCGCCGTTGCTGGTGAACACTCTGGTAACTATCGCCACAAGCTATAAAAGTCCCATTGTTAGGTTAAGGTTATGTAATTTGGTCATCGACCAGAATTTTGCAAAAGCAAACGACTTAACATTGTTCCTTTTTGTTTTGTCCAGGTGGCTACAAGGTCTGGAAGCGCCTGTCCTTCTTCGTGGCCGTCCCAGCTGTGGGTCTGTGCATGTTGAACGCCTACCTAAAGCATCAGGAGGAGCACGGCCATCCCCGCCAGGAGTTTGTCAAGTACGATTATCTGCGTCGCCGTGAGAAGCGTTTCCCCTGGGGCGAGGGCAACAAGAGTCTGTTCCACAACCCCCATGTCAACCCCCCTGCCCGATGGTTATGAGGATTAAGCAACGCAAAGGTGTTACACAGCTTGTTTGGGTTTAACCAATACCTAAATCACACACTCTATGTATTTACAATAATGTAAGCCGAAATCCATATGGAGAAATACACACACAATCCAACAAAAAAGATCGACGAAGATTAACTGAATAAAAGAGTGGCGAAATAAGTATGTTAAACAATGGATAAGATGCATCATCAACATCCGGCCTAACAAAGACTAGTTCATGTGCAGTTTAGTGCAATCTTTAATTTGTTAGAAAATACAATTTCTTTTTTGTAATTTAATGCAATAGTTAGTTAAAAAATTCCATCATTACTTCTTCGTCACTTTGGCAATCCTTAGCTTGTTGCCCGATTTATTAGCAGGTTCCTCAATCTCCTCTGTTTTGGCAACTGCTTTGTTTGACTTGACAGCTCGTGGCTTACGTATTGTGTATTTGCCTTCGGGGGAAACGGAGGCACCCACACTGCTCCTAGTGCTACCCGATTTCCTGGCTCGCTGCGACGAGGTCGATGCCTGCTCCGATTGATCTCCTAGCTCTTCTTGCTTCACTTTCGGTTTTGGTTCTTCACTCAATTTACGTACTTTTGCCTTGGGTGGCGATGTTGATTCATTATCAACAGACTCATTTGATGGCTCTTCGGCCAGCAATTCTTCAATTAGCTCCGACTCTTCCTTCACTTCTTTGTCGGCCACATTCTGATACGGCACCATGTCCAACACATGATCCTTATCAATGTGCTTCTTCAGTTCATTGTACGTGATGAAAATGTAGTCACAAAATTCACATGCAAATCGATCACTATGTCTATGCGCCATCATATGCGACTCCAATTCGTGTTCACTGCTGCATTTCGACTTGCACAGCGCACACATCAACGACTCCTTAGCATGGATCGATGAGTGCTTGAGCAAACTAGCAAACGATTTGTGCGTCTCCTTGCAAATGCAGCAGCTGAACGTGGTAGTCGAGGCCAAATCATGCATTCGCATATGACGCGACAGATGGTGCGACAACAGGAATGATTTCCTGCAGTACTTGCAGGGATACGAACGTCTTCCAGCATGCGCTCTCAAATGACTGGCCAATCTGCCAGCGGTTACGAAGCCGCGACTGCAATATTGACATGGGAACGGCAAATTTGTGCTGTGCAAGACCTGCAAGAAAAAGCATTACAATTAGCAGATAAATACAAACGAAACTCGATTCATGCAAACAGTAAATTAGTTAAAAGAATTTCTTTCTTTTGTTTGTTTGGACTTCCCCTAAATTTGTACATTTGTATCAGCTTCACAACTTTTCATTGTTAGCGGTCATTGTGTACAGACTTGAAGGAATGCCAAATCAACTCTTTCAAGCATTAAAATCAATAAAGGGAGCTTTCCCAAAAATTATATTTTAATTTTTGTTAGGGGATTTCATCAAATTGAAATAACTTTGGCGAAACTCACTTTATTGATCAAGCATTAAGCTTGAAAGAGTTGATTTGGCATTTCATACTTTACAAATTTAATAGAACCTTATTCCCAAAGTGAGAGGTCTAAGAAAATGTTGCATTAATCGAGTTAGTAAAACATTTACGCACCTCATGACGCTCTAGCGATTGCTTGAAACTAAATGATTTTTGGCAGAAGTCACACTGGAAGGGACGATACTTCGTGTGCTTCAGTGTATGTTTCTCCATCTCTTCGCGCGAAATGAAGGGCAGCTCGCAGTAGACGCAAATGTACTTGGGCACATCGGTGTGTGTGCGTTCATGGCGATTGAGCAGCGCACGTCGATTGAAGGTGGAATTACAGATTGTGCACTTATAAGGGCGTTCGCCGGTGTGCAGAAAGCTGTGTTTCTTTAAATCATATTTGGAAAAGAAGCTCTTATCGCAGTCAGGGCACTTGAAACTGCGTTCGCGTTTATGATTTGCTATGTGAATGTCAAGTAGCTGCTGCAACGGAAACGAGCGATGACAATGCGTGCAGGGAAACACATTGGTGGCCACACGCTCGGCGTTCTTCGTGGGATCAGCAGCAGCATCGAGCTCATTCGGATCGAGCACAGCGGTAACCAATGCCACATTGCCATCGTCATAATGCTTTATCTGCGGCGGTGCTATGCGTGGTTCCACAGGCTCCTCGGTAATCTTGTTGAGCAGTCGCATCGGCGATTTACCTGGCGAACATGTTGCCGTTTTGTCCATATCCAATTGACCTTCAATATCAGCGATCAAATTGTGCACATCGTCCATGGAAAGTTCCTGGCTGTTCTCCACCTTCACCTGATACGATCGCTTGATTGCGGCGCGTGGTGGAACAGCTGGTTCAGCTGAGCTGGCGGCAGCTACGTTGAGTAGCTTGGGCGGTCCAGCTGCGGCGCGCTGAGCAATGCCGCGAAGCGTGGCAGTTTTCAATATCTGTACATTTTCAATGGTAACGTTGTTTGCTTTATTGCCCATCGTATTGAGCAGTTTTTTCGGTTGCACTTCAGTTGGCGCATGACGCTTAGCGCCCACCATCGGAGCTCGTGGTTTATCCAGTGCCTTTGGCCACGTGCCAGTAAGTGGATACTGACGCAAGAGCGTTTCAGCATTCTTGCACATCTGTTTGAAGCGATAACTGTGCTCAAAGAGCAAACGACAATCCAAACAAATGTAACCGGGCATGCCATCGCCTTTGTTAACCTGAAATTCAAATTCAAAAAAATACGTTAACATGTTAATGCTCATATTCCCGTTGTGCATATGTGGCAACTCTGCGCCTGCGCAATGGCAGCACAAAAAAAGAGTTTACGTATATGCAGTGGCAACGCTGTCCGCGCATTCATTTGGCGGCAAGCGCTGCACAACTACAGATGCAATCGCACAGTTTGTTTTTGTGAGCGAGCGAATGGAGCACGCTTTTCTACTCCGCTCCCGTTAATTAATTGATTAAACACGACTAACCATAAAAGGACATTTTGGAACTATTTGCGTGCAAATGTAATATGTTTGTTGCTTACGTGTCAACTTTTTAAAACAAACAGCTGTTCGTGTAGACTAATTAGTTTAGTTAAAAATTAAAGAAAAAGAATAAAAAGTGATTGGTACCTGTGGAAAGGGCGCAACAATTGCAGGCGAACAAAAGGCAGGCAGTAACAAGGAGAAACGAAAACAAGAGAGTGTGAGAGCGAGAGCGAAAGAGAACAAAATGACGGACGAATGCATTACAAGAACATTCAGTGTTCTGAGAGCAAGCAACAGCAACAACATCATCAATGCTGATAGCATTGATGCTCAGGGCGAAGCGAGCTCTAATTCAGCCGGAGTTGTTGGTGGTGCAGCCTCTGCTGCTAACTCTGCTAACGCCGCCGCCGCCGTCGTCGTAAAGTAAGTGCATTGAAAACTTCATCATTTTTTTGTATTCTTCTCGTCTCCCTTTTATGCATACTTTCTGTATTTGCGTTGGAACATTTTCGAAGGCAATAAAACTGCGCAGATTGTGCTTATCTTTCTATACCTACATATGAATATATGTTTCCAAGCAGAGCAATTCTGGATATCGAAAACGATTGTTATTTATTGATTATACCAATCTTTCTACAATATCTAGCACGGTGAATAAGTATGTAGCTCGTATGCCGGTAGATCGTTATGCCCGCGAGTACAATATGAATCACAAGAATCGTGGATTGGCGCTCATATTCAATCATGAATATTTTGATATACCTTCGCTGAAAGCACGGGCCGGCACCAATGTAGATGCCGAGGAGTTGCGCAAAGCGTTGAAGCGTTTGGACTTTGATGTGTCAGTGCACAAGGATTGCAAATTGCGCGATATACTCAAGCACATTGAGAAGGCGGCCGGACAAGATCACAGCGATAACGATTGCATTGCTATTGCGATCTTATCGCATGGCGAGCATGGCTATATCTATGCTAAGGATGTGCAGTATAAACTGGATAACATTTGGCATTACTTTACTTCGCACATTTGTCCTACGCTTGCCGGCAAGCCGAAATTATTCTTCATTCAAGCGTGCCAGGGCGATCGCCTCGATTCGGGCATAATGCTAGAGAAGAGCGTCACGGAAACGGATGGCGAATCCTCGATGAGCTACAAAATACCGATACACGCTGACTTTCTATTCTCATACTCTACGATTCCAGGTAAATTGTAATATTAACTATCTATTTACTAGACTAATTCGTTGATTGCCTTTTAAAGGTTACTATTCCTGGAGAAACACTACAAATGGCTCGTGGTATATTCAGTCGCTCATCCAGGAGCTAAATGCAAATGGCAAAAAGTACAACATACTCACACTGCTCACATTCGTCAGTCAACGTGTTGCCGTCGACTTTGAATCGAACGTGCCATCGACACCGATGATGGATCGTCAAAAGCAAATTCCGTGTGTGACCTCGATGTTGACTCGCATATTGCGCTTTACGGACAAACCCTCAAGCAGCAAGGCGGGCTAACCATATAAGGGATTTATAACTATTCCTCTAACCTAATCACCCACCATCACACCACCTCGAACTCAATGCCTGGATTCCATTTGACTTTAAGTTTAATTGTTAATATCACAACGTTTTGGGTAGAAACAAACAAAAAACCCCAAATTCATCTTCCATTATGATTTTTCACATATAAATACATTAAGCGCAATTATCATGCATTTGCATAAATTAGAATTAACATATTTACACACATTTATATATATTTGATAAACACATATATGCTTAAACAAACAAATACAAATGAAGTGCAGACTGAAGCAAAACGAAAGCGTTTCAAATTGTGCGCTCAACGCGTTTTCGCGCCATCTGGCAACATTTCGCCAGCTGAGAGTGTGTTTGCATGTGTGTGAATCTCTTTCTTTTTGTTGCGTACAGTTGTCGCCATATTGTTGAAACAATTGTTTTGTGTGGCTCAGCACAATTATTCGACCATGCGTATATTTTTGTTGTTCGATACATCAATATACATGCAATAAGGATTCTTTTGGAAATGGAGCCGCGGTGGGGCAAGTTTTGCAGTGCGCACTAAATGAAGTTAGCGAAGACGCCAACGCACCTAGATATTTAGTTAGACATCAACCAACACAGCCGAAGTGATGCCGAGTATCGTAGCCAAGTTCTTACTGGGACTTAGGCCAATTTAGAACCATGGCTTGACTTACCTCAATGGATGTAATAGCCATTATCTGCAGCGGCAAGGAGGCTGTGGCTTTAATGCGTTTGTGCTCAACAAAAATGGAACCAAGCATGTCTTCTTGTGACAAGCAGAAGCGGCAGATTTGTTTTTCGCGTAATTCCGCCTCGCGCACACTATCAATGTCAGCCATTGTGTTAATTTAACCCGCTTCACTGGCAATATCGCGAACACAATTATGCAAAACAAAGTAATTAATAATTAAAATGCTTTTGTTCAGTTTTGCAAATAGGGAGACGGACACACAACACACAGCTTCATCAATACACGAACCACAAACGACGTTGCCATGTTTCAGGCAGTGCGAGAAAGTTGAGAGCAAGGCGTTGCCACCGAAATGCAGAAAAAATGTACTAAAAAACGCGCGACTTTTAAAATAGACAAATTAATAAAATAAGATACGAGTACTTTATTAATTGTATTAATCAGTCCACAAGATCAATATCTCGCAGGCGCGCTTGCGTCTGTTGACCAATATCGAACATAATATGTTGCTGCAGCAGCTCTCGCGGTTCATACTTAAGCGACTCCTCATAGGCATATTGTATACTCGTGTCGTACAGCATCAGTTTGCATTTGGCCAGAGCTAGGATGCAGTTGCGCAGTCGGGCGATGACTTCACGTTCGCTGCGCGGCACCACTTCATTTAAGTTCTGAGCGAAGCCACCCTCGCCGCCTTCCTGCTCTTCGCTTTTGGTGGGCGCTATCCAAATGTAGCCATTGTTGCCTAATATTACTGAAGCACCGCATGCCAACTTGTGGAAATGCATCTTGCGTCGCTTGACCAGTGCCGGGAATACTTTGACCAGAATACCCTGGGACAGCTTGCCATATTTCAAACTGCGCGTGTAGAGCGACAATGTGCCCTCTTCAAAGATGTTCTGGCAAAAGTATATCAATCAACAGGTGTTTAATTAAATCAAGTCAAACCTTCAACTTACCTGCACTTCGGCCGATATCAAGTCACCTTCATCCAGATAGCGTCGCATCATCTGCTCATCTTCCGCTGAGCGTCGTCGTAGCTCTCCGCCAGGCAGATTCACTGACGACAGCAGCAGCGTTGAATCCAGTCGTGAATTGGTGTCCACGCGCCAACGTTTCTGTCCTACGTCCAGCACCCGGGCCACGACGACGTCGCCAATCTCACCCACATAGCGACTCTTTAGGGGCCGTACCGAAATCAATTTATTCACTTTTTCAATGACACCGGCCACCGATGCGACAATGTTCTCATCCTCCACGAAGGTACCGTGTCCACGCATAAAGCCCGACTCCGGCATTAGCACTTCGCCGGGCGTAAATATGCGAGGCAGCTTCTCCTGGTTGCCGGCCAAATCATTCCAGTTGACGCGATCCAGCGCCAAGTCAATCATTGCATTTGTTGACATTGCTTTCCCACTGCTGTTGCTGTCTTTGTCAGTTGATGCAAAACACGCGTAGGTGCAATGTGACCGCAGGTTAAATTAACATAATAACCATCATCGATAGGTCTATCGATATTTCACTGTCGATATTCGCACAGCTGTTGAACGGTGAAAAAATTCGTCACTAATCAGCTGATTCGTGTATTGTAAATATTTTTCAATAGATACAATGGATCAACCAGACGATCATTTTCGCTATATACACAGTTCCTCATTGCACGAACGTGTACAAATTAAAGTGTAAGTACAACAGACTAATCTATAGACTACAATTAATGTCAGCAATTAAAATATTACAGTGGCACGCTTGAGGGCAAGAAACGTCAACCAGACTATGAAAAACTGCTCGATGATCCCATATTGCGGTTTTCGGGTCTCTATTCGGAGGAGTATCCCTCGTTCCAGGTGCGACTACAGGTATACAACGACGGACGACCCTATTGCCTCCCAGTGAACAGCGCTTACAAGGCATTTAGTAAGCGTTGGAGCTGGAACGAATGGGTAACATTACCGCTGCTATTCTCCGACTTGCCACGCAGTGCCATGCTGGTGCTGACCATACTTGACTGCTCGGGTGCCGGCCAAACGACGGTCATAGGCGGCACAGCCATCTCCATGTTCGGCAAGGATGGCATGTTCCGTCAGGGCATGTATGATCTACGTGTCTGGCTAGGCGTTGAAGGCGATGGCAGTTTTCCGAGCAAAACTCCGGGCAAGGGAAAGGAATCGTCGAAATCGCAGATGCAACGACTCGGCAAGTTGGCTAAGAAGCATCGCAATGGGCAGGTGCAAAAGGTGGATTGGTTGGATCGTTTGACATTCCGCGAAATCGAGGTGATAAACGAACGCGAGAAACGTATGTCTGATTACATGTTTCTCATGATTGAGTTTCCCACCATCATGGTGGACGATATGTTCAGTGTAAGTAGAGTGATGTGGCACCAGTAACTATATTAATCAGTTACTATGTTTTGTAGTATTCCGTTGTATACTTTGAGCCAGAGGTGGACAACAAATACAAATTGCCAGCGAAGCCCAAATTGGTTTTGGTGCCCGACTCGGAGATTCAAATGGTGAGCAGAGATTTAGTGAGTGATTTCCATTTAATTTTAAACGCTTTTCCACTGCAGGACAATTTGGTGGAGCGTAAACACCATCGCCTGGCGCGTTCGGAGCGTTCTGGCATTTCGGATCGCGATGCCAAACCCACAGCTTTGTATGTCGAAGTTAAAGACTTTGTTTTTGGACCAATTTAAATATTTGTTCTTTTAGGATTCGCGATCAGTTGCATAACATTGTGTATCGCTATCCGCCAACCTATTCGCTGAACAGCGATGAGCAAGATCTGGTGTGGAAGTTCCGTTTCTATCTGTCATCGCATAAAAAGGCGCTCACCAAGTTTCTCAAGTGCATCAATTGGAATCTAAACGATGAGGTGACCCAAGCACTCTGGATGCTGGCCAACTGGGCACCCATGGATGTGGAGGATGCGCTGGAGCTGCTCAGTCCAAGCTTTACACACCCTGAGGTGCGCAAATATGCCATCAGTCGTTTGGCCCAAGCACCCGACGAGGATCTCTTACTCTATCTGCTGCAATTGGTGCAGGCGCTGAAATACGAGGACTTCCGCAACGTTGTTCAATTGAACAAGCGCATCATACCCGAGCAGGAGCGCGATGTCGTCTGTTCGCTCGATGACAACGATTCGCTGCTGGATCAGAGCACCATCTCGGATCTGAGCGGCACCAGCAGTGCGCTGCATGCCAGTGTGATACCCGCTAATCAACGTGCTGCCAGCGCCATAGCTGCCATCAAGGGCGACTACAAATCCACCATGGCCAACAGTGTCAGTGCCCCAGCGATTAGATCGAGCACGCCAGGATTGCGTTCAGAGCGCTTGGACATGGCGGATGCCAGTGCTGGCTCCTTGGCCTCGCAGTCGCAATCGCAGACACCAATGCTGGGCCAAGGTGTCGCGAACAATTTGTGCACATTCCTCATACAGCGCGCCTGCAAGAATGCGACGTTAGCCAACTATTTGTATTGGTATCTGTCCATTGAGGTGGAGGATGGGGAGACGGTGCGCAAACAGGATCAGCCGGCACATGACATGTACACCATGGTGCTCAACATCTTCCTTAAGGTGCTGGAGAATGGTGAGTTGATGAGAGATTATACAAATATATGTGTAATTTACTCAACTCTTATTCTTCAGGTAACTTTCATTTGCGTGGCATTTTCTATAATCTACGCAAACAGCAGCGCTTTATCGATGAGCTGGTGAAGCTGGTTAAAATGGTGGCCAAGGAGCCGGGCAATCGCAACAAGAAAACCGAAAAATTTCAAAAGCTGCTCTCCGAACAGGATTCGTTCAAGGTGAACTTTACGAACTTTGAACCGATTCCATTCCCCCTCGATCCCGAGGTCTACATCACCAAGATAGTGCCCTCTCGCACATCGCTTTTCAAGAGCGCTCTCATGCCAGCCAAGTAAGGAGTTGAATACCTTTAAATATATGCATTGAATTGACTCTTCTTTCTCTCATTGCAGACTTACATTCGTCACTTCGATTGCTCAGCACGAATATGTGGCCATTTTCAAGCATGGCGATGATCTGCGTCAGGATCAGCTCATTCTGCAAATGATTACGCTAATGGACAAGTTGCTGCGTCGCGAGAATCTTGATCTCAAGTTGACGCCATACAAAGTGTTGGCCACCAGTTCGAAGCATGGATTTCTGCAGTACATCGATTCCTGCACTGTGGCCGAGGTCTTGGCTCGCGAGGGCAGCATTTTGAACTTTTTCAGGCGCCACAATCCTTGCGAGGGCGGTCCTTATGGCATCTCCTCTGAGGTGATGGACACATACATTAAAAGCTGTGCTGGTTACTGCGTTATTACCTATTTGCTGGGTAAGTTAGACTATCTCGTTAAAGTTGTAAACAATAATTGTAATTTTCATGCTTTTTAACAGGTGTGGGAGATCGTCACTTGGATAATCTGCTGCTGACCAGCAATGGCAAACTGTTTCACATTGATTTCGGCTTCATATTGGGCCGCGATCCCAAACCCATGCCGCCGCCCATGAAGCTGAGCAAGGAAATGGTCGAGGCAATGGGCGGTGTTAGTTCCGATCATCATCACGAGTTCCGCAAGCAATGCTATACGGCGTATTTGCATTTGCGTCGTCATGCCAATGTCATGCTCAATCTGTTCTCTTTGATGGTGGACGCCACAGTGCCCGATATTGCTCTGGAGCCTGACAAGGCGGTCAAGAAGGTGGAGGAGAATCTACAGCTGGGCCTTACCGATGAGGAGGCTGTGCAGCATTTGCAGAGTTTGCTGGACATTTCCATTACTGCTGTGATGCCAGCACTGGTCGAGCAGATTCATCGTTTCACACAATACTGGCGAAAATAGATCTATAATTATCACACCCCTTAATTTAATATGTTTTAAAGTCGTATCTATGTTTTATGTGCAGTCTGCGCCTACATTGTAATGTATTATATAAATATATATTATATTATCTTAATTGCAATTTGAAGCTTGTTTTAATAATCCTTATAACTTATAACTGCAGTTTTTTAAATTAAAATTTGTTTTTCTGTTGACTGTTGGTCACACTGATATAAACTTTAAAATTGTCCGATTTCGATAGCAATTTCGCCAATCAGCTGTTTGTCAAACGACCCTGTCTTATTGCGCGCTCAAATTTACAGCTGTTTTGAAACCATTGCGGGTCGCGTTGTTATTGTATTTATTTCTAGTGCTTGTAAGTTTTTGGTGTGTGCAAGAACATTTTAGATTTTAACGACATAATTTCTGCAGTGTTTGGCGCACGAGAAAGTTCAATTACAGCAACGACAACACATTAAGACTAATGGCGAGCAGTGCGGTAAGTGTGGATTGGACGCTTGTTTTGTGCCCAATACATTATCCTAGAAAATTTCTGTCTGCAAACTTTTGTGATTTCATAGTTCAATTTCTATGCGTGGTGTGGTTGCTTCGTTCGTTCGTACGTATTGCCAACTTTTTGTATCATGTGCGTGTGTGTAATTGTGGCTGTGTGTACTATACGGATGCCATTGCCTCTGCTTAGTTAGTGGCAGGTACTCAAATCAAAAGTTTTTGCTAAAAGTTAGCCGGGGCTACTAAAGTTTGAACGCAACCCGCCGCAGCCCGTAGCGCAGCTGCAGATACCACAAATTTTGCTGCTCTGTGCTTCGCCCCCACAATCACATCAGAGCAGAGTCCAACAACTCCTGCCGAACTAAGTTAGACATTGCAAGTTTTGTTGCCTCTCTTTACTACACACAACTCGTCGCACACTCTCTCGCTCGTGTTTGTCTGACTACTTCTCTGCCTAACCCACTCTCTTAAGCCCGAAGAGAGCGCCAAAAGCAAATGCATTGGAGCAGCATGAGTCACAGATACAACGTAATGCTTTAGTGTGCATTTTGTTATTGTTGCGCTTGGTATGCAAGCATAACGCACACGTTTTGCCCCCTCCTTGGTGGCCAAGTGTTTGGCAGCCGGCTGTGCCTGCAGGCTACCTCACTCACTCTCACTCTCGCTCTTGCTCTTGCACTCCTTCTACACAGCAGCACGTGTTCATTTTCGTGCAAAAATTCGTAATCTGCGTACATGTGAATTTTTGGCTTTATGTGAGTGTGTATTGTGTCTGGAAAAGCGCATGCATATGAGTGATATTTACGTACATACATATGTATGTATGTTGTTTGAAGACAGAAATTTATGACTACGTGCAATTTGTGTAAGAGAAATTCTCACTATTTTGTTATGCCGTCAATTGATAAGACTATTTGCAGCGAGTCATAAGCTGAGATCATAGAAATGTTATAATTAAAAGCTTTTTTAAGCGTATGAAAGATCGTTGCTGCTGCAGCAAATAAATGGGCATCCTCTTGTGACGTCAGCAAACGGCAACTCCCACGCTTATCGGCAATCGATTATGGGCAACTAATAAGCGGCGATAACAAGCGATGAAGCAATCGACTTTAAATTTATATGGAAACCGATTGCACTTACTTATTTGTTCATACTGTAATTCAAAACTGAACTTATGACTTCCTATTTACTGAATTATGTGTGTATGTATGTAAATAATATGAGCTGGGCATGTAACACCATTTAGTTTGGTGCTACTCGCGAAATGAGTCGTGTCAAAATATGACGTTGTAAGCCAAACTTTCAAACGAAGGTTCGTTCCCATAGACGACAGCAACGACGACGACAACCAATCCAAAGTAAACGCTATGCAAATACACATGTATTAGTGTAGATCAAAGAGACGGGGGGTAATCAGTTTACGCTGACGTCGTTTGCTGCGCTGCTTCTTGCATTCTCGGAGTCATGCACACACTCATGCGCGCATAGTCACACTCATAGTCAATACTCGTGTTCAAATGCAGCGCAACAAGCGCTGAACTCTACTTACATATGTATGTTTGTTTGTATGTATGTATTTATGTCAGTAGAATGCTTTGCTGCTGTTGTTGTATTTCATTAAACGATACTAACACGGGTGCTACTATTTCAGTTGCTTACTAAATAGTTAGTGCCAGATCGGGCTGACTAAGCGAACGATCCAACGAACAACGACTGTCGCGCCATATTAACCATATACACACACACACTTGCACTTCGTTTTGCATGTTTGTCCCAATGTTCAATGCGAGCCCCCAAACCGCTAGACGCTCCATTTGCCTGCGAAACACCCTGTGTTGCAATTCGCAAAGCAGGGTGTGATGAACACACATGCTGCGTACTTTATGCTCGGCAAAACTTGCTGCGCTTTGCACTAAAATTACCGTTGCAGGGTAGCGTAACGTTGAGCTTTTGCTTAATTAGAACGTTGTTATTTGTTAGTATGCTTCACGGATCCTCTGCAGTATGAGTGAGATGCGCATGTGTTGGTGTATTTGTATGTGTGTGTGTGGCGCTGGCGTCCACAACGTGATAAAAACTTTAAACATTGAATTGTGATACTTCGTCACTTGGTTGTAAATTGAAATAAGACCCACATGCCGCCTTCGCTTTAGCGTCTTCTCTGCCCTGTCTTCCTCTGTCCCCTTCGTCCCCATTGCCCGCTGCATTGCAGCAACAGTTAAGCGCGAAATGAGAACTAAATAAAGCACAAAACAAACGAAAGCAGCGCGACAAAACAACACAACAAGAAAACACAAAAAGAAAAAAAACACAAAATTCTATTGCAATTGTCAGCAAATTTTCATCAAATGCAAAAAACAAAATAAAAAAAAAACCAAAAAAGAGAAAATAAAAAACAAATATAAAATAAAAAGAGCACTGCTGTCGCTTTTGTTTATGCACTTTGCTTAGCCAAGTTTTCGGTTGCTTTTTGATTTGCGATATGCAAGTGAATATTTATTATTTATGCATGCATGCAAGTGTGTGTGTGTGTGTGTGTGTGTGTAACTGTTGTGTGTCTGTGTGTGAATTGCCGCTCATTGCCCGATGATTCCGATTCCGGGACTGTGGCTCTCTTTCTCTTTCTTGCTCCCTTTCGCTCTGTTTAGCACTCGGAATCAGAATCTCTACTTCGGTCTACGTCTACGTCCACGTCTCTCCGTCTCCGCCTTCGTCTCTGTCTCCGTCACCGTCTTCGTCTCTGTCTCGCTAATGGGCTCGGAGTCGGGGCCAAGTTGCCGCAGAGTCAGTGCAGTTTCGGCCGCCTCTGGTTAGGTTGTCCTAGCGCGCAATTTTCATTTAATCGCCTCAACTAAATACTTAGTCATTCTCACACACACACACACTCGCTTACTTTTTCTCACTCTTCGCACGTGTTTGCACTTTTATTTATTTGTTTTTATTGCTCTATTTTCCAAGCGGTCGCGTTGTTGTTGCTGTTGTCGTTGTTGTCGTTGTGCTTGTTGCGGTTTTGTTCTGTTCTGTTGTGTTCATGTTCCGTTCTTATCTGTGACGCGTCTTGGTTTGGCTCTTGGCCATTTGGACTCGCAAGTGTATATGTGTGTGTGTGTGTGTGTGCAACTATTAGTGGCATCAACAAATACAAAAAGGTTAACACTTTTCGCAAATATCCCCGGCAAATTGCTAATTTTTTAAGCAGAAAAGTTATTCACTTCACATTTTGTTTACATGGTGAGTTCTCGATAAGCAAAGTATACAAAGTATAGTATTAATTTTATATTGATATATAAGGTACAGGAAACGAACAAAATAAACTACAGGCGATAATGTTGTTATGTACTTTTGTTATCAGGAAATCATAATTATTTGGAATTCACTTTAAATAATAACTTGAAACTGCCATTAAAAAATAAGTTTCGGTTTCTTATGAGAACATTGCCAAAATTGATATTAATTATTATTGTTTATTAAAATGTTTAAAGTATAAATCCCGTAAAATTGAAATTCATAAACTAAGGAACTTACTCAAGTGGAATCTTTTTTCACTTATTTTTAATATTTTGTTGCATATGACACTTTTTTTTTCTTTTACAATATTTTCTTATTGTCTGTCCTGCACTCTTATAAGTATGCTATGTTTTTAGAGGAATATTAGTCCTGAAAAAATACGTATTTCGTTAAATATTTTTCGTAGAGTTCTAAGATTGAGTTATAGAATCAAACAATTCGATTTTGTTATTAAGAAATGAAAAAGATTAGGTTATTATTGTATTATATTATATTATTATATAACTACAACCCAAATAAATTAATAGTGTTAAAGACAATAACGTGAAGTTCAAACATTGAATTATAGAATCAAAAAAATTTATCATTTGTCATTAAGAAATAAGAGAGATTAGCTTATTATTGTACTATATTATATTATTAAATGTACATCTTTATTTTAACTACAACCCAAATAAATTGATAGTGTTAAAGAAATAGAGTTTTAAAATTCATCACGACATCAACATATTACTTAGAAATGTGTCTTAAAATTTTTGTCTTAGCTAATTGCAAAATTTTAGTTATCCGTCAAATCAGAACCTCGGCAATGGCTTTATAATGGCAATAATACCGTTAAGTTAGCGTCAAGTTTTATGGGTCTTGAGTCACACACACGTTGTTGTTTTTGTTGTTGTTGTTGTTGTGCTCGTATTTGTCTCATTATCTGATAAACCAAACGCTGTCACACGGAGCTCTCTCGTCCGAAGGGGTTTGTTGACCCTTTGCGCTGCGAATGGCGTTGATAAAGATTTTTGCAAGACGCGTTCGAAGCGCGGCAAACAACTTACGCGAAGATCATGTCAATATAACCAGATTTTATGGCCACAAACTACACAAGCGAACTAGCTATAGCTATAGCTATATACGAGTACTTTTCGTATACATATCTATGCTAGGAAAGGGGTTACCTCATAAGTAAAACGCACACGTAGCCAAATAAAAATGGTAGCAGAACTTAAACTATGCCGAATAATTCGTGTGTTAAGCTCGAATGTTATGTTGTGGTCTCTTTTGGCCTCTTGAGTCAAGTCTTGTGTTCTTGGCTATTTGGCAGTATTTTGCTGGACTTCAAGGCCAACGTAACCATCGGGTTAATTAACCCGCCATTGTTAATCCTCTAGCCAGCATATCAGCTAATATCCAACACTATACAACTGGTTCGCTATTGTCACAATCGTTTTTGGCCCATAATGAATTCAATTATTGTCACTTGACTGCGTTAAGTATGCGCAACGTTGTCGCCGCTTCGCTATGTGGCTCTTGCTCTTGCTCTGGCTCTGGCTGTTGCTGTGACTATGCTTCTCACACATGCATGTGTGTGTGTGTGTGTGTGTGTGTGTTTGTGCGTGTCGAGTACCTACTACAAAGTCCAAAATACCCAGCTGAACTTTCGTGCAAGAAAAATGTACAGCACAAATGGCTTATTAATTGACACGCTCGGAAGGTAATTTGTCGCTTTCTTAGCAATAAAATTAAACTGGATTTTCAAATAACAATATATATAGAATGTGTTGACAAAGTACATTTCTTATGCTGTTCTTTACAAAGATAGATAATATCTATTAGAATAATATAGTATATTAAATATAAGACGCGAAAGATGTGAGAGCTTAGAGGTTTAAGTAACGGATGCTAAATCCTTCTTATTTTTAGTACGTATTCTATGTTTTTCTCAGGATATACAATAAATGAAACTGTTTTGAAGGATCCCTAACTAGAACTCTCAGCTCCCATATCTTTCTTACAGTTCTAGTTACGGATCCTTCGAAACAGTTTTATTATTATAATTCCTATTAAATCCTTCTTATTTTGAATATTCTATATTACATATACCTTTGTAAAAAAAAAATTAAAGGATCGTTCAAAACAGTTTTTTATGGTATTTCCTGCTGATCGTTGAGATGTTCCTTTTGATAATTTTATTATATTATATTTTCCGAAATATCATATACATTAAAAATCACAAAACTGAAATCAAATTGAGTTTATAAACTGAGTAATAATTCTTCTTAACATAAAATATCAAGTTAATAAGGAATTTAAATCCATAAAGTCAATTAGCAATAATGGAAATTGAATTCGTCGTTTCTATAGAGTAATTAGTACTTTTTAATGTTTTTAACCTGATAAAAAATAAAATATAATGGATTTTACTGAAAAAAATGGCATCTGGTTTTTATTCAAGTTTTAAGATAAGTTTTTTAATGTTGCATTAGGGTTAATCCTAAGGTGCTGTTGGAATAATAATAATAAATAATAATAATAATAATAATAATAATATAATTTATGCAGCTTCCTTTTGTTTTTACAACAAGCTTTCACAATATTCAAACTTTACCATCTTCTGAGAATGTTTTCCTATATTAAATGGTTTTCCTTGGAAAAATCAGCCTTTCAACTCTCGAAGATAATTTAACTTCCGATTTATATATGTCTTAGCTTAATTAAAATGCCAATAAATTCGTCTGGGTTGTTATTGTCATCGTGGGTCTTTGGTATCTGCGAGATACATTTGTTGTTTGGCTCTACGTGCTTGGGTAAAGGCAAATGTTATGTGCGTCACTTGAAATAAAAATTGTAGCTCTCCCCAAAACTTGTTTTTGTGATACATATATATAAATATATATTCGTTGTGTATAATTTCGGAGCAGTCACAGGCTTTGAGTTTCGCCTAATATACGATTTATATAGAGTCAATATAAAAATATATTTGTACGTAAGTTTGTGTGTTTGCTTTGCGCCTCCGCACTTAGCTACGTGATTATATAGCCATTAAATAAAAATAAATAAACATTAAATAGAAAGACGTTATCGTCGTCTTTACACACACACACACACACAGGCACATACACATACATTCAACCCATTCACATTTAATTCACATTTATCGTGGAAGTTTTCAGTTTATATTCGTACCAGCAATTTCAATTCGAATTCTCAATTCTAATTTATTAATTTAATTTAAGATAAGTAAATGCGAGCAGTAAATGTGTTTTGTATTTGTTTTTTTTTTTCTTTTTGTTTTGTTTCAGTTTGCTCCGCCTTAAGCGACATGGCGAATACTTTTTTTCTCTCTGCTTCTTCTTTATATTTGTTAAAATAACAACAACAACAAGAACAAGCTGAATATGAAGAACAGCAAAAACAATTGAAATCGTTTTTCTCGCTTGCTCGCATCGCGTTGATTCTTTTGCCAGTTTCGTTCTGGGTGTGTTTGTGTGTGTGTTGTGTACGAGTATGTGTGTGTGTGTGTGTGTGTGCTCTTATAAACATGTTTTCGCATTAATAATACATTTTTATTCGCTAATTTAAGCGTTGTTTACTTTAGAAACCAGTTAGCACATACGTTATATACATACACACTCACACATATACACATATACAATGCCTAGTCTTTGGCTCCACCCAAGTCTGTCTGATAATTTGTTTAATGTATTTGTTGTTGTTGCTGCCGCCTTTTTGTGTGTTATTTTTTCATATATTTGTTAAACAAAAACCATTTTGATTCGAGCTTTTTAGCTTGCGGCAATGCTCTAACACCCTCATGCCACCCCATGACACCGTCTTCGTCTCCGTCCCCTTTTTTGAATTCTTTAGTTCCCCCTTTCCTGTTTGTTGCCTACAGCTTAATCAGTGTCGCTCGCTGGGCCATAAATTGGGCATGGCTGCGCAGGGTTGTCAACTGCGCCCATTCACGCGCCCATTACGCCCAGCTAGGAATCGACCTTTTCGGTCCATTGTTGCTTGTCAACACCATAAATAAATGTTGCCTCACATACCGCCTCCCCGTCCCCGCCCACACATCGCTCAAATCCAGCTAATGATACTACGCACATTTACATACAATTTGTAGCAAAATTTGTGGAAATGCCAAAAGCAGACGGTCCTTTTTTCCCCATTGCTCTCAACTTTGATCTGCTCAGTTAGTTTTAAAATCTCGATAAGCATTTGCATTTAGGATTTTTTTTTCCTTTTTTTTTAAGTTGAGTTTTGATGCAAGTTTTTGATTTAAAAAGAATTGTTTGATAGAAAAATACAATTTTTCTCAAATTGGGAGTATGATTTATTATTTCTTAAAACCTAAATCGATAACATATATGTATGTTTTCAATTCCAATTAAGTTTATAAGGAATCTTAAGCTTTTACAGAATAGCTGAACAAATTTAATGGGGTTTTTGCTTGTTTCCTATTTCTGTGTTCCATTTAAAAAAAAATAATAATATCCCAGGGTTCATCTAACAAAAAGGAATATGTAAAAAATCCGTTATTTAGTTTTTTTTTCTGTCGCACTGCTATTTCAAAGGGCACAGCTGTATAGCTACATAGTTCATAAGGTTTAAGTTCTTAGTAGTGTGTATATCTGATACATACATGACATACAGTATGTCAAGAAACTCTTTACACACTGAAAAAAACACATATTTTTTGACTTTGCATGCAAAAATAACGCCTTTAGCTATTATTTTTCAATATTTTTTTAATGCAGATCTATTATTTAGCAAATTTCAAATAAGTATGTACAAAAATAAAAACAATACAACGAAAACAAATATTTTAAATCAACAAAATATGAGTTTACACATTTTTGACACTGTCAAGAAAGTGTTTACACACTTTAGTTTTCGATTCTGTTTTGTTCTATTTTTCGAAAAAACTGTACTTTATTGTTAACTACCCTTCTGCACTATTCGCTATTTTTGCATTCCTTTTCATTCAATTGCGAAATCTTGCTACGCACTTGTCAAAAAGTTGATTTTTAAATTATTTGACATGCCTGGAGCTAGATTGACTTATGAAGTTACCCAATTGACTTATTATAGTCACCAAATTGAAAAATCAGTAGCTTAGCTAGTGGAGCTTATTGGGGTATCCCAAAAAATAATTTATAATGCTCCATATCGAGCCGAAAATGAAGACAAACTGCAAGCAAAGTGTGGAAATGGTCGAAAAATGGATATTCACGAGCGAGCATACCGCCTTATTATGGGCATGGTTCGTCAAAACCCCCAAATTTTGATCAGAACCCACGCCAAGGAGTTGGAAGAAGGGTGTGACACGGTCAATTCAAATGAAACCGTCCGGCAACTAATTCTGCGGAACAAATACTCTTCAACCGTTGCAACGGTTGCGCGTAAGAAGCCGCTGCTTTCGAAAGTAAATGTTGAAAACGCTTAAATTTTGGCTTTTAACATGAGAATCACGCCGGACAACTATTGGGATGCCGTCGTATTCTATGTCCAAACCAAAAAAATGCTATACTACAATGATGGACCAACTAGAGTATGCCACAAGCCGTTAACAGCCTTACATCAGCGCAACATCATTCTGACAGTAAATTTGGGAAAATAGTATTTGTTCCGCAAAATTAGTTGGCGGACGGTTTCATGTGAATTGACCGTGTCACACCCTTCTTCCAACTCCTTGGCGTGGGTTCTGATCAAAATTTGGGGGTTTTGACGAACCATGCCCATAATAAGGCGGTATGCTCGCTCGTGAATATCCATTTTTCGACCATTTCCACACTTTGCTTGCAGTTTGTCTTCATTTTCGGCTCGATATGGAGCATTATAAATTATTTTTTGGGATACCCCAATAAGCTCCACTAGCTAAGCTACTGATTTTTCAATTTGGTGACTATAATAAGTCAATTGGGTAACTTCATAAGTCAATCTAGCTCCAGGCATGTCAAATAATTTAAAAATCAACTTTTTGACAAGTGCGTAGCAAGATTTCGCAATTGAATGAAAAGGAATGCAAAAATAGCGAATAGTGCAGAAGGGTAGTTAACAATAAAGTACAGTTTTTTCGAAAAATAGAACAAAACAGAATCGAAAACTAAAGTGTGTAAACACTTTCTTGACAGTGTCAAAAATGTGTAAACTCATATTTTGTTGATTTAAAATATTTGTTTTCGTTGTATTGTTTTTATTTTTGTACATACTTATTTGAAATTTGCTAAATAATAGATCTGCATTAAAAAAATATTGAAAAATAATAGCTAAAGGCGTTATTTTTGCATGCAAAGTCAAAAAATATGTGTTTTTTTCAGTGTGTAAAGAGTTTCTTGACATACTGTACATACATATTAAGTTTCCAAAATTTAAGCGCTGTTCAATAATTTGAGCATGCTCGAATTTAGATTTAAAACTATTTTTATATGCGAAGCCATTTTCCAATTTTGTAATTTAATTCTACATAAAATTTATTTGCATAAAAAAGCACTGGACTTTGCTTTAAAATTTAGAGTTGTTTAAATGAATGGAAAATTCATAAATGCTTTAGCAACGAATTCATTGATATTTATGCGCCCTTTTCATTAACGATTGGTGAAGCAAGTTTTTTTTTTGTAATAAACAAAAAATCTCCTAGATATTAATGTATCATATTCATTGATTGTCTTAAGCGTGAACCGTATTGTTTTTTTTTCTTATGTTTTTTGATTTCGTGTTTTTGGTTTTGAGTGCTGAAATTGAACACGCTGCCCCAGATGGGGCAAAGTGAGGCAAGGCAAAAAGTATTAATACGCGCATAAAAATGGAGCACATTGAAGAGCCATTGAAATGTGACAATTTGTTGCTGTTTCAAGTGCGCTTCAAGTCGTTGAACGGTCGTTTTTCTATACGTTTTTTTTTTTTGAGCAATCGCAGCGGGTCTCAGCAAGCACATTATACCAATCAATCCGATCCGATCTGCAGGCAGTCAAATAGTCAGTCGAGCAATCAGGCAGCAGCTGCCCTTTCGTCAAATAAACAATTGCCATTAGCAAATGTGTAGCCAAGAGTGGAGTGAGAGAGAGGAGATGCGCTGTGAGCAGACGACACTTGAGCGCATGTAATCAAATCATAAATTTATAAATTAATATCTATGTATACTTGTGAACTATACACATCCAATGCTTACACATATATTTTTGTGTATGCTATTCTATTAATTTCCATTAGAGTTCGGTCGCAATGACGAGTTATCTAAACACAATGCGACGCCTCAATTTGGTTCAAGTATCTTTTGCGGTTGGTTGCATCAACTGTACTTTGATGCCCCCCTCTTGCTCACCAGCACTCTCTACGCTCTGAATTTGTTGAGCAGACAAAAATTATCACACAGACACACACACAGTTACAGTTACAAATAAATAGAATCAGTTCAACTCCTTTTCATAGCGATTTCATCAAATAAACTATATTATAAGGCCTTAGAGATGGGAGCGTGATGCAATTAATTATTTTCAATCGCGCAATTTAAAAATATAAATTCGCTTTAAACTGTGTTCAAAATTGCAAGTAACTGCAATTACTGCAATTATCGATAATTAGCAACGTGGTTCAAATCGTAAGTTCAATCGTACTAATTGCGAACGATTCGATTGAACTAGAGTTCATCTAAGTCGTGCTCTTGCTCGTTAACATCGTGTCACTGGCTCATCACTAGTCACAAGTTTTTGCATCCCTTTTGCGCTGCTTTTTGTGTTCGCTGTGTAAGTGAATGTGTTGGTATTGGTGAAAATGCCAACAACTGTCGTCATTGTTATTGTTGTTGCTCGTCTTGTTTTGCTGTTGTTGTTGTTATTGTTGTAATAATCTGAACTGAAAAAGTAGACGCATATTTTAAGAAATCATTTCTTGATTACGACGTTTGAAAACAATTTGTCTTTGCTCTCTCGCTTCACTTCTTCGATTCTCTTGCCGCACTTCAATGGCACTTAATATGTAAATGTACATAGACATTCATACGCACACACACACAAATAAACATGCTTATATTAGTAGCTTTGTGTAAGTATGTGTGTACATAGAGCCTCAAAGCTGTCTGACTTGTTGAGCAGTTATTTTATTCCATTATTCTTGCGCCCATTTTGATTTCAGTTTGTTGTTCTCATTCTCATTGTTGTTGCTGCTGTTTTTGGTGCTTTTCCATTGGCTTTTATAAAATCAAGCTAAAATTACTGTCGTCACAAATGAATCTCGTTTGAGAGTGAGACCAATGAATGGTCTCACAACAAACTTTAATGAAGCTGCCTTTCTCTGTCTCTCAATCGCACACACTCTCGTGGGTTTGGTTAGTGCAAAAGCAATAGTAAAAGCTCTGCTGAATTTTTTTTGCTTTGTATCGCATCTTAGGCAGTTTGAGGCTCAAATGTATGAATGAATTGCAAAGGCAAGGACACGCAGTCAAAACATCAACATCGACACCGACACATGCCACATGTGGCACACAACAGCAGTGGCAGCGGCAGCGGCAGTCGACCGACACCTGTTGAGGGGCACACACGCAACTCACATGCACAGACACGCACACATCGACACGCGTCGTCATTGCTGCTGCTGCTGCCGTCGCCTGCAAAAGGACAACAGACGCAGTCGGCGTTGCGCGAGCAGCGACAGCGACCGAAATAGAGAATGCGAGAGAGGTAGAGAGAGAGAGAGAGAGAGTGAAGCAAGGCCAAACACAAAACACATGCTGCTGTCAAGGTGAGAAGGTGAGAAGAGAGCGACGCTGTTAGGCAGGCATTCGGCAGGCAGAGAAGCCTTGCTTTTGTTGTTGTTCTGTTTCTGGTTGCTCTCTTGCTGTTCACACACACACTCACATACAGCACACATTTGGCAACATGTGCACAGCTCGAGGTCGACAACAGGACAACGATGCTGTCATAGGTCAGGACAATGAACAAGAACTGAAAGAGGACAGAGAGAGAGAGAGAAAGGAAGCTAAATGCCACTAAATATGCAACATAATGGAGTGGCAGGCAGTGAGGCAGGGTGAGGCTGAGGTGTTGTGGCTTGTCACAACAACATTGCCCTACTGCCGATGCGCATGATGATGACGATGACGATGATGATAAGAGCAACAGCAAAACAGCAACACAGTATCGACAGCAATAACAACAACAAACACAACACAATGTTGGCCTCAACAGTTGGCAACGCCGTCTGTGGCTGCACTGGTGACACATGTTGAACGAGGAACAAACAAGCAAGCGAAACGCGTTGCATAAACGAAGTGTATGCAAAGGAAGTTATAAAGCAGCTAATTTACAGCCTACTTACATGGAAGGGTAGAGGAAGCTTCAAGCTCTTTGCCTTTTAGATGGGCTAAGGGAATAAAAATACTTGAGATAGTTTTTCTTAGCTTCTCAATTTATAACTATAAAAAAAGGAGAACAAGAAAAAATATCTGACTTTCATCTAAAATAATTTAGTTTTTCATATGTTTCAAATTTAATGTATTTGAACTTTACGTTTCGAATTTTATATTTTAAATTACTATGCAAAAAATTAGAAAGATTTTTGATTAGCTAGTTTTCCTTTTTACCCTATATGTATATTCAAAATTTAGTTAGATAATAATTTGTAAAGCTTTATGACTTTTGAATTGATTCGTTAGATTTTTAGCGATTCAATATAATCTCTACATAGATAAAACACTCTGCAATCAGTTTACTTTCTAAATTTTTAATTAAATTAATTTTAAATTAATAGAGATTCCTTTTTAAATATCGGAAAAACAGAAAACCTTTAACTTTCAGCTACTTTTGACAGTCTTAGCAAATTGTAGTTATATACATCATAGATATATTTTTTAAAAATTAAAGGGTCTTTTTAAATCCCAATTTTATCAATGATTCAATCCCTTAACTAGCAATTGTTCTGGCTTATCGTAAAAGACTTGAAAATACTTTGAAACTGTCACCGTTGAGATTTCGTGGGACTTCCGCCTGAGGTAATTTTTCATGGAGACACTGACAGACTGACAAACATATCAAATGACATTCGTAATCAAAATGCCGATAGCTAAATTGAAAGAACACTAGCAAATCATTGAAAAATCTTGAGAACATCGCAACACGCAAAATAATTTTCACTAAAAGCAAATCGTTGACTACCTGAAGAAGTTTCAGCTGGTAACGTCGTAGATATTTTTGCGTCTTGTGCAAACAATGCCTAGGAACACGTTATCCCTTTTTTATATTTAATGGTTTTCTTCATTTCAAAAAGGGCGCATATAATAACAGCGGCTAATGCGAATGTCGAATAGAATAGAAGTAAAACGAAGGATGAGGAGGAGGAGAAGAGAATTCCGAAATTGGTTTTCATTGCTCGCTAGCAATCCTAGGATTCATCCTAGGCTAAACACGCAGCCTAAACAAATGGCGCACACAATTTGAGAAAGAAAAACTAAATTCCCTTTGTATCTGTAAAATGTAACTACAACTGCAGCTGCATGCATATGTGTGTTTTATCTATGTTTAGAAGCTGCTTCTTGATTTTCCTTTTTGAGCAAATGCACACAACACACACACAGCTGTGCACCGTTGAATGAAAAATGCAAAACTCTGCGAACTCATCTTTTGTCTGGTTGTCTGGTTGTCGTCGTCGTCCTTTGCGGATTACTTTAGTTTCAGCTACACATTTCTGTCACGCCAACAGATCGAATTTCACCAGAGGATTGGCAAAAAAAAATATATATATAAACTCAACATAATAAAACGAAACAGGTGCTGAACTTGAGAGATTGTACGATTCCAGGGTTTTTGGTGAGCCACCCTCGATGTCTGACTATTCAAAAGTTGGACAACTAATAAAGCAACCCCCTGGGAAGTGTTTAACTTTCAAGTGCGGCATTCTAAGAGGGCTGTTATAAGAGTTAGTCCTCATTAGATCAACAATAATTAGTTCAAATTTATATTTAATTTTGAAAAAGAAAAACATTTGTAAATTATATTGAAAATATTTCAAATAGGTTTAAGAAATGCATATAAAAAATACTTATATGTATTATTATAATATATTATTATGCAAACCATACTTATATATTGATGGAATACTATATCAATTAAAGGCTCAAATTTATTTTTTTTTTATAGAAATATAATTATAAATACAAAAATACAAAATATGTAAGTTAAGTATGAATATGTAAAAGAATGGAATATAAATATTAATTTTTTAGAAGAAATGAACATTTTTATAATATAAAATATGAAGGTAATGGGTGCTATTAAAAATATAGAAATTTTCTATGTTTTTCAAATACTAAATAGAAAGAGGTATTTATAAATATTGCATAATTAAAATGTTCATCCAAAGGAAATTTGTATGACAATCTTAGATTTAAAATGTATTTTGAATAATTCTATTCCTTGAGCAACCCTTGCGATCTGAAGCAAATTAAAATGTCTCTTGAACTAAAACGGAATTCACTTTTTGACTGCACAAAAGTTTTGCATTGTGTTCAACGAGTTGCAAGGGAAGAAAAGGGTAGACTAAAGGAGTACTCTACTCTCTACTCTCTATTCTTTACTGTTGTAATACGTATTGGCAGCGCCTAGGTTCAAGTTATGAAAGGCGTCATAGAATATGTCAAGTCAAATATGTGCGCTATCCGTATCTAGATTAACGGCAACTGTGCGAGTACTGTACAATATTTGAAATTCAAATCGCAAACTGTTGAAAGCAGAGCAACGTATTTAAATATCCCCCTTTTGTGCCTTTGACAACGACGTCGACGACGACGACGAAGCTGATTGAGCGATTTCAAAATCGCACAGCCGCTCTAAAGTTAGGCAAAAGTATTTACATTTTAGAAAAACGTTCGAAAGATACTTTTAGTGGCAGAGATACGGGAAGAGGACGCAGGCAGTGGTGGCACGGTGGCAGGGTGGAGTCGAGGCTGGTCTTTAGATGTTTACCCTGAGATATGGAATACGTAACGTCAACTGCGACGCGACTCGAAAGGGGGAACTTTTGCTGCTGGCATTGCTGCTGAGGGATAGCCAAAGCAATAATCATAATATACAGATACAAATACATTTACAGATACAGATACATTTGAATTGTGTGTTTGTGTGTGTGTGTGCAGCTCTCTCGCTTCTGCCTTTAACAATGAGGCGGCAGCAGCGGCAAAAATAATATTAATGAGCAAGTTTTTGATTACGCAGCCATTAGCCGAACTCTCAGTTTGAATTTGAATTCAAAAATTTCGGTGAAAACGTCTGCACAAAAGGGGCAGGGGCAGGGGGCCAAGGGCCAGAGCCCTTTGTCTGTGTGTCGCGTATTGTTTTATAGATGCGATTCGCTTTTATTGTCTAAATTTTGATTCTTTTGCGCATTTTGTGGCAATATGGCAATGGAAACTTCGTGCAGCGTTCGCACACGCTTTTCACTCCATTTTCCATTTTTCATTTCCCGTTTTCCTCCTCAACTTGCTCACTGCTATAGTTGGACTTATCAATACGTTAAGTCATATTTAGATGCTGTCCTAAAGCGCACCCTCGACCTGTTTGCTGTGGGCTCGGGGGTTGGTCCAGGCTTCAGTTTTCCATCATAATCATAAGAACGTCGCATTACAGTCCTGGACAAAAAGGAAGTGCAAATCACTTTTACAGAAAAATGGGCGTTATATACATGCCAAAAAGGAAATAATCATATTGCCAGATTATGTCGTTACGCACGAATTCGTTTCTTATATACTTCGGAAAGATAGAATTACCAAGAATTAAAATAAAACCGAGAAGATATTTTTCCATTTTCAAATTGAATTAAATGTAAGACGTAAAAATATTTTGTAAATGTTTCTTGTTTCAGTAGAAATATATTGTAATAAATTGTCATTCAGTTGATTTTTATTGAATAATATTATTATTTTTTTATACTATTTATAATTTGTTTATAGGAAAACAAATCAAAATTTATTAATTTACCAAATAACAAGCTTACCTTTAATCTAATTAGAATCATTTCTTATTTTCAGGAAAATAATTTTAGTATATACTATGTAGTATATTATTATAGTATATATTCAGCATATATATAATATTATTATAGTATATTTAGTATATGTACAGTATATTTTTAGTATATAGTTATATTGGATTATTTCTTATTAAAAATGAAACCATTTGGGTATTATATGTTAGTATAGAGAATATTTAGTATATGTATAGTATATATTTTATTAGTATAAAAAGTATATTAATATAATATATATATATAGCTTTATTGGATTATTTCTTATTAACAAACAAATAATGAGAACATTTTGAACATTATTTCTTCACAGATGTTTCAGCTAACACGCTGATTAGTCAGCTCAATTCAATTTAGACGAATTCGTCGTTTATCTTGACTGAACTAAATTCTTAGGAATCGGCGAGTACTTAGATGATCTCAATTGCTGTTGACATGTGTCGATGATGTCATAGTCTCAGCTACTTCTTGCTTATTTAAATATATTTTATTTCAGTTTCTGCTCGATCCACAGCAATATCTTTTATTGTTTTGTTTTACTTTTTTTCACACACACTCTCGGTTTTTTTGTGAATTCTAAACTGTACCTATTTTGTGGCAGTAAATCCATCTACCCTGCGGAATCGCTACGCTATTTGTATGTGACTTTCGAATGTTGTCCTATTCTTTGCTATGATAATTAATTTTCCAGCTTCGATATCAGTTTTATCTGAAAAAATTCTATACATGTTCGTAAGCTGCACCCCTAAAAAAAAGAGCAATAAGCGAACAATGAAAGATTTTTAAATGGAATTTCGTATTTAATCCTCACTATGTCGTACCTTTCACACACACACACGCACACTCATACAAATGTAGTGTATAGTGTATAGTCAAAGATATGTATGCTCTTAACTAACCCGGCCTAAGACTGTAAGAACTGCTGTTGTTGTAATTCATCACCTACAAATCAATCATTTTGACGAACCTAGTCGTTGGGCACTAAAAAGATTGGAGATGAAAAGAATAGAGAGAAAAGAAGGACAGAGCAGAGCAGAGAGAAGCATGCGTATAAAATGTAAAAAGCAATGCACACACAATAGATCAACGCTATCAAAGAACAGGGTCCGGCTCTGGCTTCGTCTCTGGCCTGCTCTTAGCCGCAATGCTGACCTTTTAACATAAGACCAACACCGAGATGGAAGCCTGTCTGAACTAATTGTCCGCCTGTCTTGCGAGTTTCGTCTCGTTTCTCGTCAGTCTTTGCGCATGCGCATGAAAAATGTTTTCATTTCATAGATAGATAGACCTATACCTATAGATTGATATTTGTATACCTCGATCTCTCTCTGTGTGTGTGTGTGTCTTGCATTGGCACTTAATTTGTTGTTCTTGTCTGCGGCGTTGGTGTGAGATTACGCATTTTCCATATGGTCGGACAGAGCACTAAGTTGCTCTATACCCTATACAAAATCCTCATCGGCTATGATGAAATTTTCTACAATTTTGCAATTCGTAAAGCCATAATGTTTTTGAGGGCAACAAGAGCTTTATTTAACATTTAATCTACATTTTTGAAAATTTTAAATTCATATTCGAATATTATCAATCTTAATATTAGTTTTTTAATCCTTAATTATTATTTTTGATGATTATTGTTTTTAATATCATTTTATTTCTTACCTCATTACAAATTCTTTTTCGTCAATTGATTATTGAAAAACAATTTTTCAATATTTTTCTATAAAATTAAATTAATTTTAAAATTATTATATATTATTAGTTAATATTAAATTTTTACCTCATTATATTTTTCCGACAATGTCCAATAAAACTTAATAATATAATTATAATAATTTAACTATCTTAATTGACCGATTAAACGAGGTTTAATGACATTCAATTTTATATTTAAGATTTTCAAAAAAGTCTTGCGGTATTTACGATATTTTTCAATATTTTTGTATTAAAATTTTACCTCATTATTATATTTTTCCAATAAAACTTAACTTAACTCTCTTATTTGATAGATGATAGATCATTTAATAACTTTCAATTTGGTATATTATAATAGTAAACTGTACCGAAAGCTTACTATTCCGGTAAATATGAATGTTATCAAATTTGCTTATTGTCTAAATGACAGATTATAAATAAAAAAAATTATATAAATTAAATTAGTAACGATTACTTAACAATTTTTTTAATAGATTATGTTAGACTTATTAACTTTTTTAAATAACTGAATCTTTTAGTTGACTACAGTTGTTGGACTACAGGGTGCTCCTTAGTCTATCAGACTTTTGTTGTATTTCCTAACATATCTCGTGCTCTCTCCTTCGCACTCGTTTTTACGAACTCGCCTGTAGATCCTTTAGAATTCGAGAGCTGCCTTGTCTTGTCGTGTCTTGGCTTAGTTTACAATGCACTTTTGATTAGGCAGCGAAATGTCGATGTCGATGACGATGGAGGTGGCCCAGGTCCGAGCTACGCCTTGGACTTGTGGGTACGTGATTGGTATTATTCATCACTTGTCCTGTGGCTATCTGCACAGTGCTTATCAGAATTTGTTTAGGCTCTTTTCTACACGTTCACGTTTTCGTTTCCCGCCGATGTTTAATTTAAATTTTAAGTATGTCTTTCAGGTAGTTCAGGGATCGATAGAGGTTGCTAGGTTGTTATCTAAAACAGGTAGAATCTATTTTAATGGGAATTCATTTATTTAGTTGTTTTGACTGCTGCTGCAGCAGCGGCAGAAGCAACGATGGATGACAGGAAGTGGAAGCAATACGTGTTCAGTCTGCCAACAATTATGAGCATTTTATAATTGAATTTATGACCATTTTGCTAGGACTCCATAGAAATTATGAATGCAGAAAATATTTTGCAGGACTTCCAGCAGCAATGGAAATGGAAACGGCAACAGCAGCCAACAGCCAACAGCAGTCAGCAAACAGCAAACGATTTTTAGGGCCAACACCCAAAAAACTTTGGATTCCTTACAATGCAGTCGATAAGTATGGCATAAGTACAATTCATTCGGCAAACATACTTACAAGCCATGCCTGCTGAGAGAGAGAGAGAGGGGGATGGCAGAAATACGAGTGCCACTCAAGACTGTCCCCCCCTTCCTCACTTTCCAGTCAGTTTGTAATTTCCATTCCCTCCCATTTGAACTCCATTCTAGCAAGACAAACTCGAGAGTTGGTGGACCCAGTTCCCCTCTTGTCTCCTCTCCTCCTCCCACACACACACACCATCAAACAACAATTGTCGGTCCCAGCTTTCGGGTCGGACTTGGGCTGGGGCTGAGCGCACAGCTGTTCAAGAGCAAATAGTCATTGTAATAAGAAAATTTTGATTTCATTTTTAGTATTTGTATAAAATTTAATAACGCCGCACAAGATGGCTGACTGACTGCCTTCTTCTTGTTGCCTCTGCTCACGTTGTTGTTGCTGCTGCTGACAAAGTTGAGCAGCAGCAGCAGCGATGCCAGCGCAGACTGCGCTGTCACGATTGCCGTTGGCGTTGACGTTAACGTCTCTGCCATTGGCAAAGCGCTTTGCCGCGAGGGGTGCAAGCAGTGGGCAACTAAAACGCTTAAAACACACAATCTCGTTTGGGTTCGGTCGGGATTTCGGGGTTACGCTTAAACTCTAAGTACATTTTAACTTAACTGCCTTTTTTTGTTTTCAATGTGTGTGTGTGTGCTAGTTGCGACGACGACGTCGACCGAAGGCTGCGACAGCGACTGCGGCAGCATGGAGAATTGTATAAGGCAAGAAGGCAAGCCAAAAGGATGATGATGATGAGGACGATGATTGAGGGCCGAGTATAAGCTTGAGAATGAGTTTGAGTTTGAAAAGGGAATGGGGCGGCAGGGGGATAAGCGCACTTTCTGGTGGAAAGGGTGGCAACGACAACGACTCCTGCTCTTGCCTCCTGCTCTTCCTGCTGCTTCTGTTGGTGGTAGTTTGAGATTTCTAACTGTGTGCGCAGCACAATTATAAATTTTTGGAATTGTTGTAATTTAGTTTTGTTTGTTTGCCTGTTTGTTATGCTAGTATGTAGTAGTAGTACTTCTGTCTGTATATGTATGCGTGTGTGTTTTTTGTGTGTGTATGTGTAAGCTATATACAAGTGAAGAGCGCCGTCTGGTGGCTGTTGGGCGAAAAACTTGCCCTGGCTGCGGCTGCTGATTATTACGATAAAGCATAATGATTACATTTTTAGTAGCTCTCGTTATGCGTAGTGGCAGCGCGCAATCGAGAGCAAGACGGGTAGCTAGTACAATCGAAATGTGTTGGAGTGAGAGAGAATGAGTTGTAATTGTTGTTCAGCTCAAAGCAGCAGTTGAACTTTGTCGTTGTCGTTGTTGTTGTTGTTGTTGTTGCTTTGAGCTAAGGAGGGTTGCTGTTTTGGTGATAGACTAAGAGGGTCGGGGAGAGGAGTGGTGTTAGGGAGCTAACGGCATTGGCTTGCACTTGATTAATTGCGATTTATGCGCTGCGCTGCGGCTTAAATGCGATATATGCTAGACTCTTGTGTAATTATGGATTGTAGAGCTGAAGCTATATAACGGTTCCTGAGTTTATGAGGGTTACTCAACATGCATTTCCCAATTGAAATGTGAGTTAAAAAAGGACATTTTGTAGCAGCGAATTATGCTTTAAAGGATACGTCAGCATCTGTATAATGAAACTAAGTGCTAACGCTATTCAAGGGGTGTTGATAAAGCCCGCACTTAAAACGCTTAAACTTATGCTACACACACATATATACATCGTCTACTTAGGGGCCAGCTGTGATTTTGAAAATCTATTCCCACAAGTAAATAATGTAAAACGAGATCAGCACGAAAATTCTTGGCGTTTCAAGAGCAACAAACAGAGACAAACGTCATTACCGCGCCATAAATGCAGAAATTGTTTGCATATTTCTCTTCTGTAGTATGTGGGGGCGACAGCTTTTGCTGTCGGTGCAATGCTTACGTTGTTGCTGTTACTCGTACATTCACACGTGGATACATACGCACATACACATGTACAATTTTTGCCTTTTTGTTTTGCTTGGCTCATTTGGCAAGCAATACAAGCACGCTCTCTCATATATACTCACAGACGCCTGTGAGAGCGCAACAATCCAAGCACACACACACGCAGATAAACGACCAAGTGCGGGAGCGAAAGAGAGCTAAAGAGCCAATTGTTGGCAACGACCCAAGCGACGGGAGTGCAAAAAGTACGTGGAAAATGTCCAAGCCAAACAATTGCCGCTATTGTCATTACTTTTGGCCCACATTCAAAACGGTCAAGAGCGAGTTCAGAGCGTGCAAAGAGCACCTTCGAATTTGCGAAAAAATTTTCTCTTCGTAGTTGCTCTGAGTTCCCTTCAGAGATGAGCATTAACCACGCACGAAGCACTTTTCGATATTTCTGATGTGGGACACACATATAACATGACATGTTTCAAAACATTAAATCTAGATTGTACATCAGATTACCGACGATAAAAATCGCAACGATCATCTCTCATTACAAAAATAGTTATTTTGCCAGTACAAAAAGTTTGCCAACAAATGCATAGGGTAAAAATCACGAGACACGCTCTCAACACTATTTCCATGCTCCGTTTCCTTTGCTGCTGCTATCGTTGCTGCCGCTGTTTTGCTGCTACGAATGCTTGTTGTTGTTCCAGAGAACGAGAACTTCGGGTATATCACGTCGCGTCGTCGTCGGCGTCGGCTTTGTTCGTGCTCTTTGCTTCGGTTGCGTCGTCGTCGTCGTTGTTGTCGTTCGCCGTCTTCGGCAAACGCTTGTGTGAATGTGTTTGTGTGCGTTTGTAATTGATTTTATTAGTTTTTGGTTTTTGTTGTGTGTTTGCTGCTGTCGACGCTGGCGCTGACGTTGCTGCTGCCGTCGCTGTCGCAGTCGCAGCTGGCAGCGTTGATGAATTTTAAAAAATTTTGAATTGCCCGCCCTTTAGTCATTGACTAAACGTGCAGCAGTGCGAACACGAACGCGCGCAGCGTCATTCCGGCTTCGGCTTTACACTTCTGCTCAACTACTCTAATAAAACAAATTATTATAAGTCCAGATAATAATTAAAATACACTTTCCTATTACGCTCTCGATATATATCGTCAAATGTAATTAGTACACAACACTCTTGATATCATACTTATTATTATTCGGCACGCGCGAAAACGGACAGACAATTTGAAACAGTGCTTAAAATACACAAAAAATAATAAAATAAACGAGAAATCAAATTGAATTTGCAAGCTTGCAAACTTGCAATCACAGTTACAACGTGCAAACATTTGAAATATGTGCTAAAAAGTGAAGAAGTTATACAAAAAATAAAAAAAGAGTCTATAAACAATTTGCAAATTCAAATATACTTGCTGGGATTACAACCGTGGATTAAACAAGCTGCCAAAATGGTAAATACCAAAAAAACAAAAAAAAAAACAAACTAGAATTATCCAATAGGGAATTACACACACAAGTACTTTACTTACTTACTTATATCATCTACATATTGTGTGACGACCGACGTCTGTCTAACATGGCTAAGAGGGGCTAACTAGAATTTGTGATTCAGCGTCGCTAATTTCTATTTTATTGACAAAAATGTTTTCGAGCACACGCGGGGCGCTCCTTAGTCTTAGTCATTAAACCAAAGTGTTAACTGAACAAGCCAAACTATATACATATGTATTACTTTCTGTCTCTGAGTATATGTGTGCGTGTGTGTGTGTGAGTGAGTGTGGTGTTTATAGTGGTGCTATATTATAAACAATTTTATGGCGCAGTCGCACGCATTCAACGCCATGGCGTACATATAAATCGTTTTAATCTCTTGCATATTAATTTTTATTATTGGCATCTTATAATTTCCGGCGATTTTGATTAAGCCACTGCCATAGATGGAGCTGTGATTTAACTTATTTCGCATACTACTTACTATTATCATCATCATCAAACATGTACAGATTCTCAATAAATATAAATTAAGTGCAAGTGACGTCCAAAGAACTTCCGCTCACAGTGTCACAAAATCAATTTGCCATTTCAATCTACATATGTACGTACATATATCCATCGATATATTGATGGCATAGATTTTACAGCTGCCTTAGCATTTAGTTTATGCATATCTTTTAAATGCACATAACATCTTAAGAAGAATTTTTCTTCGATTCTTTACTAATCTCTCTGCGCCAATTGCATATCTTTCAATAGATATGTGTGTATGTGAGTGTGTGTGTGTGTGTTGGACAAATATTCGCAATTTTAGCTCAATAGAAATATTAGATAGAAATATATTTGGCACATTGGGAACACACGAAGAGGCAGCCAAAATAAAAACTCATTTGAAATTATTATGATTATGATGTTGTTATAATTAGAGAACAACGCAAAGAGCCAACAGAACCAAAGAAACAACTGAAAAACGATTCATAATTATTCAAAAATTGACTTTAAACAGCCGCCACAGCGGCGCAGCGCAATGTGAATATGAATATGAATATAAATGGGAATGCGAATGGGATTGGGAATGGGATTGGGGGGATAGAATCGGAATCGGAATCAGAATCGTTATAGAAATCACAGCCAGTTGCTGTGGTTGTGGTCCCCATGGCAGATCTCTCACAAATATCTTTAGCCATAAAGATTTTAGTTATGGTTTAGGCAACATCATCTGCTTGCCATCTATAAATAGTCCCTCTGTAAGTGTGTGAGTGTGTGTTGTACCCTCCCTACAACAACACACTAACAACTATAGCACCGTATTACACTTAAAGTGCTTAATCACAGGCAGCCAAAAAAGACGCAACAGCGCAACGTTTTACACAAATCATAATTCTCTGTACGGATTGCGAGTACTCGCCGTTTTGAATATATTTGAATATCACTCATACATGCCCAATTCATAATTCCTCCCTCCCCCTTCTTCCTCCTCATCGTCCTCCTCCTCCTCCATTCCCAGTTTTGCAGGGCGCGCGCGCTCCTCTTTCAAGTTGTTCGCTATTCGATTTGTTTTTAGGTATTTTCTTGGCAATCCCCCCGCTCCCTCCTCATTTCCCGCATGATTTTTTCCCCCATTTGATTGAATTTGTTTTCATTAAAAGGAAACGAAATGTGGTCGATGTTTCGTCGGATTCGACAAAAATGCGCCACTATTAAAGGCCGCAATGTATGTTTTAAATCAACGGCCACTCAAAGTGCCATAAGCGATCGAGGCGAAGTGGAGGATGTGAAATAGACGCATTTTATTTATTAATTGCCATATTTAACATATGTTTGTTGCTGCGGCTGCAGCAGCGATATAAATAAATTGCACAATTTGCGCATAATAAGCAAATTAAGAGCTAATCACGGTCTAAGTTTTAAATTTCTCAGAAATTTTTAGTGTTGAATCATTTTTTTGGAATACTATCAAAAAGATACAATACCAAGAAGTATTAACATAAAATTTCACAACTCTAACTCTTATGATCGCTGAGATCTGGGAGTTTTTTCGAATGGACAGACAGAACGACAGATAGAAAGAAACGAATAAACTGCTCTAGAATGTTGAAGCTAATAAAGAAATTTTAAATGCTGTTTAATTTTTTTGATATACTAACAAAAAATGGAACACCAAGGAGTATTACCATAAAATTTTATAAATCTAACTCTTATGATCGGTGAGATCTGGCAGTTTTTTCGAATGGACAGACAGAACGACGGATGAACAAAAGCTTATTAATTGCTCTAGAGTGTTGATTACACTAATCTACAAAGAATGCTCTATTTATATGGGAATTAGTCACTCAATTAGAATACCCCTTAACCTTGACAGTACCGGGTATTAATATGCAAGTAGTATGACACCCCATCGACACTGATTCATAGTCGCAAATATGCAAAAGTGTAAAGGGAGCCAAAGTCACAACAAATCGAATGGGCGAAAAATACCTTTCAGCATGAACACTTTGGCAACGATCTAAGCACATAAGTACTTCCTCTATAAATCGTTAGATATGTACATATATATATGTATTTTTGTATATATTTGTATGAGTTATTCAGTATTTGCTGGATGGGAGGGATGTGTCAATAAATATACTAATTGTTTATTTCATTTGAGGCTTTTTAAATATTTATAAGCATGGCCACAATAAATAAGCCAACTTAGTTTTCAACGCCAAATACACTGGGCTTTCAATTTCCGATATTCTTTCGATATTCTCATTCAAACTGATTGCAATCGAACACACATTTTTATGGCACTTGGAAATTAAGTAGTCACTCAGAAAGAGAGCGAGAGAGGTAGCGAAAGAGATGGCAAGTGTGCGAACGAGGGAGGCAAGCATATTGCACATTAAAAATAAATACGAATATGTTATTGCCATATGAATACATATTCATATATTGGCTTTTGATCTGAATACACATAAATCTCTGTTTGTCTCGACATCTCTTTGTGTCACTGGGGACTGCGATCTGAGTGCAATCTATTCCATTCTATTTTCCTTATCGAATGGGGATATCAAATCAGCATTTGAAATTGGATTGGAAATTGTCATAGTGAATGAATATTCAGAAAAGAATTTACAAACTGTTTTGGCATCTGATTTCTTTTGGTTTTCTCGTGGCAAAATAAAGATATTAAAAATTATATTTGGTTTTATACTGTAACGAATAATTAGAAATTTTATAGTTGCATAATTCAAAATGCATATTTCAGTGTTGATATAGACTTGCATTTATAAGACAATATTTAGCATTTAATTTGCTTGTTTTTACTATGGCAATTAACGGATTTAGTTGTTACAAAATTATTTTGTGGCATGTTCATCACCTGACAACCCATTCCACCCACACATAAGTTTTCTCCTCCTTCCTCTCTCTCTCTTATATGCCTGTCTCTCTCTCATAAAATGTCGAATGCAAATTCGTTCCATCACTCAAGTAAGTTGATTTTCCGACAACTTCAAGAGCGGGAGAAAAACGAAACGAATTAAATGTGAAATGTAAATTGTAAAGAAATGTGAGACTGGCCCATAGACAATGTATTGTCTACAGTCGACAATGTGTGTCAGTCAGTCAGTCCATCATTCAGTCCGTCATTCAATCGCAGCGACAGCATGACTCACACACATCTATTGGCATCCTTTTTCTCCCCCACTCTCACCCTCTTTCTCGGTCTCTTTCTTTGACAGAGACAACAATAGAACCAAATATTAAGTTGGGTTCCATAATAACAATATTAATTGACAATCAATCATTGCACGTGTTGTATTTCTACATTTTTACCGCTTTATCTTTGCGTTTGAAATTTTCGTTGCTGTTTTTCAATGTTTTTTTTTTTGATTATGCCGCTCAATAAATGTGCTGGACAAATCAGTCAGTTTAAGCCCCACGTAATTAAATATTAATTAAAACATTGCGCAAAACAGCAATAACAAAAAACATGTACATCATAAAATTCCTGACATTTCTACAACAAAGTCTCTCCATCACCCAAAAGTCGCCTCAATTAAAGGCGATTTAAATTTATAGATACGGTGGAGAAGACATGCATGGCTAGAGAGGGGGGGAGGGAGAAAGAGCAAGCAGTTAGCCAATGCAGCAACAGCAAAAGCAACTGAAGCAGCAGCAGCAAAATGGCTTAATTAATTTTAATTATTTTCAATGAGCGACTATGAAATGAAAATTTCTTTCAAGGCGCAACTAAAACTTGCGATCTACAGCGTTCCCTCTCACTCATTCACTACCTCACTATCTCCCTCTGTGGCTCGACTTGAATTTGTATTTGTATTTGTATTTGATAAAAGCAACAATTAAGCAATGAATTAATTAGTAAACATATGGGACTCGATGCTAACTGCGAGTTGTTTGTCTCTATTTTTCTACGGGCACCCGCGGCCCATCAAAACTGGCAATTGGCAATTGATCGCCGCTTTAACCCGCTCCTGTTGCCACTTTAGTCGCATTTAAACAGTATTACCCAGCTGGGGGATGAGTTCAATTTTTCCACATTATACAAATATGCTTCTAATGTTTACTTTCATGTGCCCGACGCCCAACCCGACGTTCTGCGTCGACAGTTGGCTGCAGATGCGGGTTCCAAAAGTTATTCCCCCTTTTCTTTCATTCGAAAAATAGCCAAAAACGCATAATGCCCATTAATTTATTTATGTGCAACATGCAAACCGATTGACGACAAACCAATCGCAATTAGTCACAAATGGAAATGAGAATGAAAACGAAAATTAAAATGCATTCATCCCTCCAACTCGAAAAGAAGAGCAAATATTACATTCTCTAATTGCAGCAAATTCGGGTTTTACTGTACTCTGTAAACGAAGTTGAAAGGGAGGGAGGGACTAAAGCAGAATGCAGGTACAGCATGCATAACAGTCGAGCACACACGCTGGTTTAAATAGCGATGAGAGAGTAGAAATAAACAGCAGGAATTCATTGATCCATTTATAGCATAACTTTAGTATATTGTGGTATATTTTGATTGCTTGCAAGGTGTCCACACAGTCGAGCACACTCGCTAGTTCAATATAAGCTGCTTAAGGTAAAGACAGAAAGCAGGAATTCTCTACACCATTCAATACATCAACTATAAGATCTTATGTCATATCTTTATTGCTTACAAGGTACCCAAACAGTCGAGCACACTCGCTAGTTCAATGAATGGTTAGAAAGACTCAAAACTGAGATTCTCTGAACTTATTATAATTATAACATTAGAATATTCTAAGATATCTTAACTGCTTACAAGGTGTCCAAACAGTCGAGCACACTCGCTAGTTCAATGTGAATTGAATGATTGAAGATTGAAAGCAGAGATTCCATGAACCATTTAAAGTAGAAACTTCAAGATCTCATGGCTTATTTTTACTGCTTACAAGGTATCTTAACAGTCGAGCACACTCGTTAGTTGCGCTCTCAATTGCTTAGCATGTCTCGTTGGTCTCGTACTCGATCATAAATTATAAAACACAGGCACAGATCCCCCGCATCAGGTAGCTGCTAGCTGCTCTGGTAACGCCCCAACTTGTCGGCACTTGGTCGCGAACAAGACGCCAAAAGGCAAACGCCGAGAATGCCTAAGCAGAAAAGGGAGACACAGAAACAGAGAGAGAGAGAGAACGCGAGTTGTTGTCGAGTCGCATACCAAAAAGATTTGACAAATCAGAATGTGCAGTCAGCCAGAACTATTAATCAAACACTCAAAAAACTGGGCAGCAACAGTATTCAAATATTATATGAAAAGGTTGTGTATAAGGAATTGGAATTGAAAGATCTTAAAGTGCTGCGTTGAAAACGTAAACGGATATAACATTAATATGATTATGCTATAAAATATGTATATAAAAAGAACTAATGTTAAAGCTATAACTTTATAAATTTGAAGTTTAATATATTTTTGATTCATATATTTTGAATTTCATGGCTATCGTAAAGCATAGTTATTTTTTAAATTTAACTGGTATATTTATAAGAAATTTTTAAAATAATACAAAATGAAAACTTTTCCACAATATAATTCTTGCTTTATAAATTTGAATTCGATTTCTGCTAGTCTTTTGAAACTTTTTCGAATTTCATGAAAATCGAAATGCATTTTTAAATTCTTCTGTAAATAATTACAAATTGGAATAATAAAAATAAAATGTGTGTTCCATCAGATTTTTTCACTATAAGGCTTTAGGTTTTTTTATTCTTGTTGTAATTTTATTTTGCAACTTTTTCTCAAGAATATTATGTTCGTATTATCTGAATTTCAAAATAAAGGTAACTATAAAAGTTCCCAAATTCTGTTGTAAACTAAACTGCTGCAATTGTTACAAATTATAAGAATAATAACAGCTCAACACTTAACTTCTATTGTGTTTTTGCTCAGTTACTTTTGCCATATTTCATGCACACATTGATACAGCTGACAATCTGTTAGTTTCTCACCCTGACTGAGCAATTAATATGAAATATTTTTGCATTGCATTCAATGTCAGGATCATAATAAAACACATTCACATAAGCTACACACACTCACAGACACAGACAATATATTATGGAATCCAGTTAGTCAGCTGGCCACATGGCAACCTCTGTGGCTATAAAGTAGGGGTTGTATTCCATGCGATTTCGTGCATTTAATAAAATAGGATTAACAATTTTATAGTTGCTCGCTCTCTCTCTTGCATTTTTTGGTCATATGTCTGTCACTTTCTGTGTGTGAATTTTTAAGCAACTGCGTTTTGTTGTGTTCTTTTGATCTGTCGCCTTTTGTCTGTCCTCTAACCAGTTATTGAAATTGAAGAAAATGATGACAGCTGCAAGGATAGCAGTTAGAATAGAATCCTTGCTAAGCTTTAGTCTTTCGATTAATCAAGGAAATTTTAAAATTCAATATACAACTGGTTTTTAATTTACCTAATGTCATAATTCTTTTGGAATTGGGAATAAGAGATGAATGAATAAGTGTGTTATTAAAGTGACTGCATCCATAAGATACTTTTAATACGTTTATGTATTTCTCTCTCTCTCTCTCTCTGTCTTTCCTCTTTGGGGCATAACTTATGCATCAACGCGTACAATTTCGAGCATAAATCGCGCGCTGTCACCCGGCGACGACGAATCTTGCCTTATTGTCATCATCGCAACATCATCATCATCGTCGCCATCATCCAAGTCATCCATCGGAGTCAATGCGAGAGAGTCCCCAACTAGCTACAAACTTTGATACCGTCCTCTCTCCTCCTCCCCTCTCTTGTCTCTTCTGTCTGCGTCTTTATTTTCTTTTTGTTTTTGTTTCTTTGACTGTCGTTAAAATATTTTTGGGTGTGTTCTGTATTTTAATAGCGCTACGAGCCGCGTGCGCATTGCCACTTCCTTTCGTATCTCACAGATACACAGATACTCGCACACACACACACACACCCTGGGCTGGCATTGAGTGTGTTTAATTTCTTTCGAATTTGTCAAAAAGTAACATGATTTCTGTTTTTACTTGAAGTCGTCGTCGTCGACGTCTCCGTCTGCACATTTAGACTCGTTTCTCAGCTAATCCCTCGTGCGACTCACTTTGAATTATTAAAACCTAATCTTGATTACACACACACATATAGAGTCACCTTATTGTATATACGATTTCAGTTACAGTTTATATATTTTTGTTGTTGTTGTTTTCTGTATGGGGGAGAATCTTTAATATGCTTTGGCTTTGCGATCGCACGAACTCTTCTCTCAGGTATGTGAAGAAGCATTTCGTCAGATCTCAGCTAAAGCAAAGCAAAGCAAAAGCAAAGCAACTCCCCCACCTTGAGAACTGCACATAAATCTGTGTTTCGTTTTTCGTTTCCCTTTTCATTGTTGTTGCTGTTTTGTGAAGCGTTTTAGTCTCAATTTTAGGATTAAAAATGTCGTCAGCATTTTTTAAGCTGAATTCCGTTTTTGCAACGCGCTCTCTACGAACATCATTTGGCATTGACTTAATAAAACACACCCAACAATAGATGCAGAACTCAACTCATCCACTAATTTAACGTTTGACAGTTGATTTGGGTATTCGTATTCGATTAGGTAACCAAAAAAAAAAAAAAAAAAAAAATTCAGTCAACTATTTCTAGAACATTTGCTACCTAGTTTGTTTTTAATGCGAAAATTCGAAATGCATATTAGAGAATTAAAAACTGTACAATTATTGTGAAGGCATTGAACATTTTTCGCCCCTGATCAGTCACCCACCCAACAAACGACTGAGAAAAAAGCAAAAGCAAGCAAACTAAATACATACGAACGAAAATATTAATTTATTAAAATTTAAAGCGCATGACTTTCAGAGCAAATGGCACAGAAATAATAACAACAACAACAGCAACAACAACAGCAGCAACAACTAGCAAAATAAATTGCTATGATTCATGCGTCACACTTGCGCATAATAGCTGGGAGAGGGCTAAAAACCGAATACAGCCAGAACGGAAAAATTAACTCACAAAATGTGCAGCAAAGTTGTGCGACTGCCAAATACCCGAACTGCATTCGGTGAGGCAAAAGTTATATTAACCTAAATATAAAAGAAAATACTTAAGAAAGGGAAGCAAATATAAATGTGTGCAAATCTTTTTTTATTTTTAACTTTGCATTCATTGTTCTTTTACATTTATGCTTATGAGAACAAAGAGCTGCTTTTTGATCTTCAGTTTTATTAGTTATAAAAAATTGTATGATCATAAAATTAAAGTAAAATGGCAAAATTAAAGTGGAAAATGTTTTTAAACAGAAATGGAACATGGCATAAAATTAATCTAAATCTATTATTAACATTTAAAATCAAAAATTATATATTTTTTTCAACATAAGTGGGATTCATAAAGATAAAATCAAAATATATATTATAACATTGGAGTAGCGTCTTTAATTTTCTAGAAATCATAAATTCACATATAATCAAAATTTGAAATTTAAAATTAAAATTTTTATTTCGACATAAATGGAATTCGTAATCAAAATAATCATAAAAAATTTTCAAAATATATATTATAACATCCGAATAGCGTAATTTAATTTGCTGAAAATCATAATTAAAATTTGTTATAAAAAATTAAATATATATTTCAACATAAATGGAATTCATAATGAAAATACCAAAATAAAATTTCATAATATATGTATATTATAACACCGGAGTAGCGTAATTTAATTTGCTAAAAATCATAAATTCATGTATAATATTCAGATGTTTAACATCATCTTCAAAATATTGAATGCTATCATCAGCTTTTGAATCTTTAAGATATTTTAAGCTGGACAGCAAATCGTTTTAATGCTGCGGACCATGACAATTCCTCGTATTTTGCAAACATTTAAATCACAGGCATATTAAAAATACAAAGTAAAGAGATTAAAATAGATTTTATTTGAAAAAAAGCATTGAAATCTTGCAGCTGTCTGTCTTTTCAAAAAAGATGTTGTACTACAAATTTAAACAGAGGTCCTTTCGATAAGCTGAGATATGAGATTAAACAATACTTTGCCGGGTATTAAAAACAAAAGGAGCTGCAAAGCAAGGCCAATGTTCAAGTAGAAGTAGAAGTCGAAGAGGAAGAGGAAGCAAAGCAAAAGGCCGACAGCAGGCAACAGGCCAAATGAATTGGCACGTGGAAGAAGGAGAGCAACTAAAGGCGCGCAGACGCAGATGAAGGCGAAAAGAGAGCACGAAAGAGCGAGGAGTGAAATAGAGAGAGAGAGAGTAAATGTTGGCGTTGGCGTCGTTGGCTGTTGGCTGCTGTTGCTGTTGGCTGCTGCTGCTGTTTGGCAGTTGCCAGTTGCCTGGCTGCTGCCCAGTTGTCAGCTAAGTCTTTATTTTATACTTTTTGTTGCTATCTGCAGATTTGTTGCCCCTTGGTTGGCATTGTTGTTGCCAGGCCGCAGACTGTGATTGTGACTCCAACTGCAACTGCGACTGCGGCTAGATTCTAGATACTCTTTGTGTGTATGTGTGTGTGTGTCTCTCCAGGTGTGCACCGCTAAAATGTTGCAAGCTGTGTGTCCCAAAAACTCGCGCAATTTGTTGCATGTTGTTTAAGTTATTTGTTGCTGTTGTTGGTGTAGTTGTTGTTATTGCTTTTATTGGCTTGCAAATATTTTGCGAATTTAAATATGAGTTTCCAGACCAACGGAGCGCGCCAATGCCGTGTGTCAGCCTGGAAAGGAATCGAGAATCAATTCGCAGCAAGTCACAAGTCTCAAGAATCGGGCCAATAGTTTTTAGCAGCTACTGTCGGCGGCACAGTCAAATCGATTCAAATCTGAGGCACTGTTCAATGTGTCATTTGTGTGTTTTTGTATTTGTGTTTGTGTAATGACAACTTAATTAAGGCTATCTATCAACGGTCTTATTTAGTTTTCTTTAGTCGAGTTTAAAGCCTTCGCTCCCTAACACCAATAAACGATGCAATTAGCAATTAAATTCCCGTTGACCTAATGCTAGGAAAGTCTTTTCGACTTATTTGTCAATTACGTTTTACCAACCCAACCAAATGAAACAACAGTCGTCGCATAATATCGTAGATAAACGCAATTACCACCGACCAGGCCCAGGTACTTTATTTATTTGTTGACTGGCAAAACACACACACACAGAATGAGAATGAGAATGAAAAACCGAAAATCACTCGCATGACTTTAATTACAATTTAATATTTATTTAGTTCGATAAGCGACACAATTATTGTATAACACGCTATCTAGATATGACTACACCTAGTCACACTCACATTCACATACTCGGAAATCGGAGGAAAAAAAAAGAAGAAATTGTGTAAATTTATTTAACAAGACGTTTGCATTGATTCTTGCGGCTAATTAAAAGTTAAACCTTGTTTATATATTTAAATGCAAATGCATCACATCCGCTCTAGTTACCTGAATACTTTTTGGTGAGGTCATCAACTAAAAGATGATTTTTATTTCTTGCCAATACTTTGAATTTATGTTGAAGTATAGATAACTTGAGTATTTAGGGAACATTTTTACAGAATTAATAATTTATCATACTTTAAAGAGAATGGAAATTTTTAAATTATCTTTAGTATACTCAGAATTTAGATTCTTTGGAATTGAGTTTTGTCTTTAAGTTCAAGCAGCAAAAACTTGATAATTCGATGAAAAATTTTAACATAATTAAATCATACTTAAGACTGGGATGCTTAAAGTGTCAATTTTATAATAAATTACACTGGGTTGTTAATTATTTTTGGACTGATTCATTTAAAGAATCTCTTGACATCAATTCAGAGTTTGAAAAGTATATTTTAGATTAATTTTTAGTTGGAGAAGTATATTTTTAATACTGAAGAATCAATCTGCAATCAATATCCTAGGAATCAGCCTCAAATTAGAATTGGAAAATTCAATAATAATTAACTACATAAATGTAAGACTTATGATTTCAGCCTTACATTGTATAGAATCTTTTTAATCCAATTTTCCGTTCCAGAAATATTTGCCTAATATTATATATTAAAAATCAGTCACATTTTGGAATTTTAAGTGTTAATTTGATGTCAAATTATGTTAATTTGAAAGTTTTGTTGGGAATTCATTTTCATTGAGTCTCTTTAAATTAATTTAGCGATTGGGCAGTGTAATTTTGTAGAACTCTAGGTTTAACAAATCTATTTTAAATACTGCATACGTATCTGTCTAAGGCTTCTGCAAATCTTTAATTGTAAAGCTATATAATTATCCTCATCTTTGATTAATAACTTATAACTAGAGTAAAAGTATGGTTTTATTTAATTATGAATCCGAAAATTAAGAGCTGCAAAAGTGTCTGTCAAAATCTGTGATAATCTTTAAAAGTTTTAAAGCTTAGAAATCAATTTTAAATTGTATTTAAAATATACAAATGAGAAGTGATTTAACTATACAAAATATTATAAAGCTATTTGAAAGCAACCTTTAGTTTCATTTTAGTAATGTAAATTCTTTCTAATAGCCCTTTTCAGTATCAGTTAAGCTACGCTTTTATCAACTGACAAGCTGACAACTTAGCACAATTTATGTTTAAACAATTTACGCATTAAATTTGTAGCAATCGTGTGTGTGTGTGTGTGTGTGTGAGTGTGACGATGAGCTGAGCTTATGGCATATTTGAGTTAATTAAAGGCAGTTAAATGGAGCTACCCAAGCAGAACGCAGTAAGCAAAGTACTCGGAAAGGGTATAAAAAAAGAGACATGATATCGAGTCAGAATTGTGAAGCAGAAGCCGAAGACGAAGCCAAAGCAAAAGGCGTCACATTGGCGAAAGGGGCGCGTTTGTTTTTAGCTTTTATTTTGTTGTTATTCTTGTTGATTATCAACTCGAGGCAATTGCCTAGAATTAGTTAACACATTTGCTTTGGCATTGTCGTTATGTGTGGTTGGGCTCATAATTAAACAATTTCAACGAGTATTTTATGCGATTTGAGGGGCGCATTTAAATTAATTTCTCTTTGGGTTTTAGCCGCCCGACGCCGACGACTGATAAGCCATTAAAAAACACGCCTAAATCAACATTTAAATTGCGATTGCAAAAGCTCGAAAGCAGAACATATGTATGTACAACATAGCTAGATACTTGCTTCCAACATACTTACATTCAATTCATATACTATATACGTATGTACACAAATATGTATGTAAAGTACATGTGTAGATACAATATCTGTGAAATACATTGGCGATAAGCGCGGCAGCAGTTGAAGAATGTGCAACAAGTCGCCAGCTGCCGCATTTATAAATTCGCTACGATTTGACACAATGTGACGTTGCATGGGAAGTGAGCATTAGAACTCTAAAGCGGGATTTGAACAGCATTTTTGTACTCGCCGATTTTTGTTCTTTGCTGTTTTTTTTTTTATAAATTTGAATAGCAAAAAGGAAAAGCCAAAATGCGTACGTGCAAAGTCATAAAGAAAAACACAAAATCACAAACAACAACAGCTAAGAACTCAGTTTGCTGTTTGTCACAGGGCGCAACAACGTGAGCGGCAATTGTGCACAACAACAACAGCAACAACAACAATGCAAAGGCTAAAAGATACAAATACAAAGATACTCTGTATCTGATGCGTGTGTGTTTTATTGGTATTGGTGTTAAAAGAGAGAGAGAGAGAGAGAGAGAGAGAGAGTGAGTGAGTGACTGAGAGGCTCTAACAAATATGCGTGTCTGCTTTTCCATTAAAATGAAACTCAACTTGCATTTCAATTAATGCATTGCATAACTTTAAAGACCCAACAAAAAAGATACGCACTCTACGCAGGGGAAATGCATTCTTCTTCTTTGCGCATGAAAAGGAAAATTTGAGAACAAATTCTGACAAATTCAATTAGCTATTAAAAAAAAATACTTGAGAGATTTGCTTGATCGACAACTATTGAATTTTTGAGCAATTTGAGTTGAGAGTAGTTTTATGAAAACGAGGAACATAAGCCGTTTCTTTTTTTGTATAGTCATGTCTTTGAAATTTCAGGAACTCTGCCTTTAAAATGAGACTTAAGTCTGAGTCTAAAATTGTTTGTTTTTAGAGAATGAATGAAATGGGAATTTTAATTTTCAGAAATATCTGTGCTTAGAACAGTTTGTTTATTAAAGAATAAATGGAAATGGAAATTTTATATTTAAATTTTCAGATATTCTGTTATTTATATTAAAGAATGTTCTGTGCTTAAAACGGTTTGTTTTTTAAAAATAAGTTAAATGGAAGTTAACATTTAAGCTTTCACGAATTCTTTTTAATATTAAAGAAAGTTCTATACTTGGAACTATTCGTTGTTCAAAGAATGAAACAAGATATAAGCTCAACATACAGTTCCATATGTTTTAAAAAAAAAAGCTAAAAAAAATATTAATCAACATATAGCTTAACATTTTCTATTAAAATTTTTGTTTTAAATATGCATTTAGTAAATTTAAATACATGTTATACAAAATATTGTTTAATATTTCACTTAAGTAATTAGAGTACTAAAAACGAAGGTCTTTACTTTAAAAATATGTCGACAATTTTCGCCTATTAAAAAATAATCTCAAAAGAGTTTTATTTCCATATGCAATATAAAATTTATAGTTTTCTTCAATATTTTATTAAAAACCACATTTGTTTACTTTAAAAATGTGCTGCATTGATCTTTGTATAGTCTTAAGTGGAGACTCTGTGAAGCAAAAGTAATTCAAAGTTCGGAGCTTGTGACTTGGTGTGCTAACTAATTGAAGCTGTTCGATCTCTGTAGGCTTGCTACACAAGCGATACATCAACAAACAGACAGACATATGTACATGAGTGTTGTTGTTGTATTTGTGTGTGCTGTACAGCAGTAGAGTGAGAAGCTGTGTGTGTGCACATTAAGATCAGATACAAAGATACATTATCTGAACTGAGCTGAGCTGCGTCTTCGCTTTGTAGGCGGCGTTTGGCGCAATTAAAACGCTTAAAGCTAAGCAGCAAGTCAGACATTCAGTCAGTCAGTCAGTTATATAGTTGAATGTGTGTGTGTATGCTACTTAAAGATACATGCCACACACACATACACATACACATAGCAACGGAGTCATCGTCGATACGTTGCTGATCGCCTGCTTTGGCTTTATAGAGTTTTGTGCGCTCTGGTCTCTGGTCTCTGAGAGATAGATATAAATAAGCGATACGTGTAATTCGGGTCACTAACCGTTAACAATAAATTTCATTTGTTTAAAAACAACGCCAAAAGGGAAGCGAGGGAGTGAGGGAGAAGGGAGCGGGGAGCGATTACTTGAGAGTCGGGAGCTGTGTGTGTCTGTGTCTGTGGCTGTAAAAAGCAAATATTGCCACGAAAAATTGACATCTGATCATTTGTAATTATTATTGCGCATTGCGACATGACATGGCAGCCACTGGGCGTGGCTACGACTCGACTCGACTCAATTCGATTCGATTCGACTCGAGTCGATTCAATACGATTCACAGTTGTGTATTAGTAGTATATATAGTCGAAGTAGTATCGCATTGGCTGGCCAATTCAAATGAGTGTTCAGTATTCAGTATTCAGAATGCGGCACAATTTCATTCGACATATATCTACTCTGGATAAAAGATATTCTCTCGTTCACTCGTTTAATCATTGCATTCTAACTCGTTTCTCGGAGTAATCATAATGATTTACATTGGGTTCGTTGAACTCGTTCAATCAATCTTAGATTCGGCGCATGGAACAATTAATGCCAAAAAGAAAAAAAAAAAAAAAAAAAGTAAAGAACAGCCAGCAATAACAATAACTTGAAAAAAATAACTTAAATCTGTAACCACATGGCTGAGAGCAGGGCAGGAGGAAGGAGGAGAAGGGAGGGGACAAGAATTTGAGGCTTTCTTTCATTTCATTTGTAAGTAGTTTCGTCGTTTGAAGCGTTTCAGTTTTCGTTTCTTAAGTCCAAGTTAAATGGAACCAGAAATTATTTGAACGCCTTCAAGTGCTACACACACACACACATACAGAGACAGCTCACACATACACACACACACACACACATTTACTTTAAAGTCTAAGAAGCATAAAGTCATAGCGTAATCATGACTTGATGCGATTATAAAATGCTACAGCAGCAACTGCCAAGTACAAAAAGAAATTAGATACACACACACATACTTATACATACATCTATGTATGTTTGTGGCAAGCAACAATAAGTCTCAATATTCAAATGAATTTTGGAAAAAATGACTAACGAAAATTGTGGTGTGTATGTAGAGTTTGCTTTTGGGTCTTAGAATTGTCTCGAGTAAAAGTTGGAGACCAAGTGAAATGCTTAAAGAAATGTTAACCCACATCAAAAAATATCTCAACTTAACACACACAGACACAGAGACAGACACACTCTCAAGTTATAAACAATTAAAGAAACTTTTGTATAGAAATTCAAAAGTGGCAGCTACGAAAAATGTTCAAATGCCAGTCAGCAATTGGAGGCAACAGCTCCACAGAGGAAGGGGGATGGGGAAAGGGGGAGTTGACTGAAATGAGTTATGTTGTTGTGTGGGTGGCGGCACAAGCAGCTGACAATGAGCCTGCCAATGTCCAAAAAACCAACTTTCCGCAAAAACACACACAATGAAAACTAAACTCTCAACTAGAAGAGATAACACACACACAAATGTGCGCTGGACATTTTCCAAACAAAACTTGCACACAAAATGAAATAAAATAAATTGCACATCAAAAATTGCAAGTTGAGAGTTCTTAGCATAGAATTTAAATTCAAATCGAATTGAATTGAGAGCTTTAAGTCAAACTGTGATTCAGTTGATTGATTTAATAGCTCATTTAGAATGGGACAAATCAATTGCAGATGACTTTCCAATTAGTTATGACTAGCATATAACATTTGGTGGCACTCCTCCCCCTTTCCCTCTCCGCACACTCCTCCCATGTTTAGTGAACTCCCACAACGAACTCGTAAAACAATAACAATCGACTTTAACCATATATGGGAGGCAGGAGGAGGGTGAACTATTGAATTGTGAGAGCTTCGAGCTCATAGCTCGTCTGGGTTCGGTGTAATGAACTTGTCAGCCATGTTTAGGGTGTGTGTGAGCGGGCCAAAGAAAGTCACGGACAGACAGACAGTCAGACAGATAGACTGAGTACGCATAAAAGTACAATGGGTATAAAGATATGAGTGTACAAATACGAATACGAATACGAATGCGAGTCTTAACCACATAATGACTATTCAAATGCGAGCTGCTCCATTTGTTTCCAGGCCGATTGAGATGGCGATAGTCAGTCCGTCAGTCAGTCAGTCAGTCATTGAGTGAGCTATAGGAACACACATACGTATATATAGTTAGACTACAACTTCGATTCCGACTTGGACTCCATGGCATAGGTAATCCATTTGGCTTGCCGATATCTCTGCAGCTGTCACGGCGACACCACAGAAACAACAGTCAAACAACAAACAGACAACACACAGTCTGATTGAAAAGTATGCGCACACTTGGCCAAACTCTTGCCAACTCTTTGCCAGCTGCAACCGAACCCAAAATCCCAGCCCAATTCCGCGTCTCCGATTTAGATTCAGATTCCCCATCCAAATCTCCCCCCGCCCCTCACGTCTCACGTCCCTCGATGTGGGCTGACTAATGAAACACAACCCAATAATTTAGTAAGTTGTACCTACGCATGCGCAGTTCAACTTTACAGTCGATGCCTCAACAATTGTCACAGACAACAAAAACGAATTACAAGAACAACGAACAACAACAACAACGCCACATAAAAAAGAAGTTGCAGGCATTTTGTGTATAGGCGAAGTTTGAATACGCTTGCCAAAAAAAATGCTTGTCGATAAATGGAAAATGTTGCTTAAATACATATTAAAATATAGTGGTATCATCAATATATAAAAGTAATAGATTTATGTGACACTTTTTACATAAATAATCTTCATTAATATAGTAGTTAAACATTGATTTACATATGATAGTGCATAATTCCAAATAACTTCGCTCGCTTCGCTTCATGTTGGACAATACATTAAAGTTTGACGAATATTGTTGATCAAAAATGGAACAATCTGAAAAATATACATATGTATATAGTATTTATTACTAACGAATCAATTATGTTTCTAACATTTTTAAAAATAATCTTTTTATTATGGAAAAAATATTCCTTCTAATGTTTACTACATTTTCTTTAGGATAGTTGGATAAAAGTAAAATTAAATATACTATAACTATTTCTAATGACATTAAAAATATTAAATTTCATTAGGAATAGTTAATTGAGAAATTGTAAATGCAAATTATTCAATTATATTTTTGCCATTTACTCGCAATTACTAAATTGCTAAAACATTTTAGTCAGCTTATGACAATAATTTGAACCAATTAATATTGGTTAATGGATCCTTGAAAATGAATTCAAAATTAAGTAATTGCTAAGAATTTTTTTAAATACCGTCAAAAATGCAAAATAAATGATGAACTTTTTGGACAATTACAAATATAGTATTGAATTGGTCATTTTGAACTTTAGCGATTCCTTAACCTTTTTTATAATTAGTGTGAAATTTCATATTGAAAAAGAAAAACTTTTAGTTCAGTTGCCCTTTTAACAAATATTGCATCCAATTTAACTTAGTGTCTTAACACATTAACTAGTGTAGCTAAAGGACTTTTCTGCAGAGTACAACAAAAATGAAATAGAAAAAATGTCACTGAACTCGCGACGCGCGACGCTTTTTCCAGCATTTTTTTCAGTTTTTTTTTTTTTTTGGGTGTAGGCCAGGTCTGAGCTGGGAAGTAAACAAAGGCACGTTTGGTAAAAAAAAAAATCTTAGTTGTTTTTTTATTTCATTTTTTTTTAGCTAGTTACAATTGTAAGTAGCACACGACGACGACAACAACGACGACGACGACAACAGTTGAACCAACTGCGCAGGCGCGCGCGTGTGCGTCATGAAATTAGTTTATTTGTTTGCATAAGTCGCCTGTATGAGTGTGTGCGAGTGTGTGTGTGTGTGTGTTTGGAGCAATTTCTAATAAATTTGTTGTTGGCAGCGCCAGTGTCATGCACACCTGGAGCATAATTCGCCAGCCATGAGTCAATTTCCGTCAGCTGCGACGTCGTCGACTTTTGTCCAAATTATAACAAAATTGTTCGAGTTATACTTACAAAGTACATACTATATGGGAATATGAATAGAAATGTGTACAATAATAATAAAAATGCATATGTTAAGTAGAGAATGTATGTGTGGAGTACTTAAAAAGGGTAGAGAGGCAGAGGCAGAGACAGAGGCAGAGTCAGAGGCATGCCACAGCACTCTCTGCCACTTAAGCCGAGAGGCAAATGGGAATGGGAATATTGCGACGTTAGAACAATAAACACTATACAAATCAATGCTCGATGCCACTTGAATTCATCCAGAGAACCAGACAGAGACAGAGAATATATGGAGAAAGACAGAGAGAGAGAGAGAGAAAGAGAGGGCGAGAGCATAGCGGCATTCCCAATTTCAGTTCCAATCTCCGTTCCAATTGTAGCGTATGATTTTTTGGGTTTCCACGGCTTTTTACCCCACTTGAACGTTCGATGACATTTCAGTTTTTTGGTTTTTTAGTATTTCTTCTCTTCTTTTTTTTTTTTTTTTTTGTAATTATAATAAAACATAAATTTATGCTGCCAGCCAGTCGAAGAAAGAAACGCATAGAAAATCCAATAAAAAAAACAAAAAAGTTGCCCCGTAACAATTTATTGTAATTCATTTTAATGGCAGTCGAGTGAAGGTTAAATTTAAATTTTAGTAAGTCGGGAACCTTTTTCTCCTCCCCCTTCAAGTAATGTGTATCGAATTCTTTGTGGCTGAAGTAATTTCCTCGAATCTGTAAGATCATTATTCAAGTGCCGCACAGAGTTTAATGATTCCAGTTCACGTACTCTAGTGCCTAAATAAATATATGCATGATGACTGTCTGCCAGCTGCCCTCTTAGCCACTCTAGCTGTACTTATATATGGGGCCCTATAAAACTTCCCAAAAATGTATAAAAAAGATGTTCAACAAGCCTGAACTCAACTACATATAACAGGGCTTTAAACACGTCTTTGACAAAAAATAGTTCACTGTACTAAGCAGACGGTCGGACTGAGAAATGTGTGTATGTACACACAATAACTTTGTTAATTTGTCGTAATTACTCTTGACTCACACTCTCACACACAACTCTCACACACACACTCAGACAGTTACTAACTGATTTTCGGTTGCTGCTGCTGCTTGTTGTGGGCCCTCTCACAATGCTGTGCTTTATTTTAAGGCACAAGGTTAACACACATATTTTGTCGCCGCATATTGAGTGTGTGTGTAGGTTCCACACACAAATTGTAAAGCACTAGCAATAATTATTTTTGGTTTTAATATTAAAAAGGCAGCACAAACAACCACAATATGGAATAATACTATATGCTTGCTATAAACCAGTTTCTGTTGTTGTCTAATTTCAATGCTTAATGGTCACAATTGATTGGAATGATTATTTTTATAATAAACGTTTCATTTCGAGTTGTTATTGACGTGAGAGCCCGCGTGTTCACTGCCAAATATTCCAAGTGCCGAGCTACAACAAATATTACACGGATATATTATTTAGAAAGTATGCCGAAAAATGAAAAATATAAATTTCTTGTATAACACAATTAATCAACTATACAACGAGTTTAACAGTCCTCGACTTACAAAAATAGGAATATTTTGATTAGTACTAAATAGATTATTCCTTTCGATGTTTATTTTTTTATTAGTTTAAAGTCGACATTGATAAAAGATAAACAGAGAATATGTAACATATGCAATGAAATAGTTGAAGTAAAAATTGTATGATACTTTAAATAAAATATTCTTATATCATAAATAAATGTAAAAATTAAGAAATTAGAATATGAAAAGTATCTTCTAGACTAAGACTAAAGTTTCAGTTATATCTAAAAACACAAATCTTTATAATATGAAAAGTATAAAGGACTTTTCTTTTAAAGAATGCGTTTGCTTGGCATCCAGTTGAATTTGTCAACTGTCATTCAATCCTATGGCAGATCCTATTCAACAATTGTCTAAACCACGCCCCAATATCTGAAATGCATTTAAATGAATCTCTCAGGAATGAGATTCGAAGAGCACAATTCTGGACTAAAGTATTACCATATTATGCACAATAATTACCAACTGTTAATAAATATATGTAGTAAATAATAATAATCATCATTATCATCGTCATCATCATCCACATTATTATTATTGTCGTAATCGTCATAATAATTTAGCGTCGTTCGCTCAATGACTAAGTTTCGCTCCCTAATGTACAAGTATGTATATAGTACATTCATTATACTGCTCGTGCTCGTATTTGTATTCGTATTCGTATTCGTATTCGTATATATATACCCATTAAATATACTCATACACATCCATTGAAACATTCCTTCATACATGCAAATTGTAAATCAGATACGGCATAAAAATATTGAACACATGGCGATGGAGCAGCGTTAAGAGAGAAGTTTTGTGTGTTGTGCGCGGGTGTTTCTGGGTGCCCGGAGGGGTTGTCGGCTCTACGGGGCGTGGAGGGGCAAATGGATAAGTAGAAGGGGGGACAAAGCAGCGAGCTGAAAAATCGAAATGAAATGAAATTAAATAAAGCACAATAAAACGTACTTAAAGATTGACGATTTGTGCCAGCGCCAGCGGCGTTCACAGTGGGGCAAAGTTTATTGTTAACGAACTCATTTATCAAATGGAAAAGAAATTATCCCAAAAAGTTATTAAGAATTGCAATGTTTGTGTTAGTTTCTGATAAGAGATTTATGCTGTAATACATATTTTTGTTTCAGTTCGTTTATTATTTTTAATCAATATTAATGGAGCAATATAACTATAATAAATAAATTCGAACTTTACAGATATGCTAATCACAATTATAATATAATTTTGAATTTATATTTGGCAATTGAATTGCGCTGTTTGGGTAACGCTTGCTGATAACAAAAGTATGCCTCTAAATCACATTTTAATGTTTTCTTTCTCGAAATTGTTGAACAACTTTTTTAACCAACATTTTATTTCAAGCAATATTAAAAAGAATCAATGACCTTTGTTAATAGAATTTTGACTTCACAGAAATGCTAAACAACATTATTATAATCAATAATTCAATTCCACTACGTTTAGCATATACATAGCTTGTTAAATATTGACAATGCATTTGATTGAAGTTGTCAGCATGCTTCAAACCAAGGTGCAGAGCACAAATACATGCTTAAAGGCTTGTGCAAAAGTATATGTACCCGATTATGAAGAATTTATACGAGTGTATTCGAGTGTATGCGATCTTAATATAATTGGCTGTCAGTGCGACGTTTGATCGCCCCTCAGATACACACACACACACACACACACACACACACACACACTCTCACTCAGACATAGAAGAGTGAGCAGGCAGCTGTGTGTCGGCAGCTGTGTGTTTGTGAGTGTTCTTAATTTCATAATTTTTTATTCATTTTATACAAATGCATTCGAGCCATTGTTATTCACAATTCCTTAGCCCATTTCAAAATGGCCTGCAAACATTTATAATGCTCCCCTTTGGCGAGGGAGGGAGAGGGGGAGGGGCAACTGCTGGCTGTCTGTTGGCTAATTGAAAATCAATTAATGTGGCCGCATATTGCCACCATATCAGACAATGTCAGTCGATGTCAGAATTCAACCACAAAAACAAAAGCTTTAAAAAACACACAACTGAGCGAGAGAGAGAGAAACAAAATTTGAATCCTTTTGTTTTGGGTTTCTTTTTTTTTTTTTTTTTGTTGCTCTTATTGCTGGTAAATGTTTATTGATGTGTGGAATTGATGTCGAAACTTAGGTTCAATGAATCTTCAAGTGCGTCTTAAAGTCTCAAAAGCGTACAAGTTTTGCATGCGAAAGTAGCTCGCAAAACACTCAGATTTAAGACCCCAAAAATGGGAGTGGGAAAAGGTAAAGGATGCGAGAATTAGAATGAGAATAATGCGTAGTAATAAACTCCAATTCAAACACCAACTCAACAACTATTCTTTTCTTTGCTTGCAGGTGAACAAACAGTACACAGCCAACGATCTGGAGGCTTTTATGAAAATAGCCGCCAACTGGCAAAGCACCAACCACAATTTGCTGGAGGGTGTCGATTTAAAGCAAGGTAAGTTGAACCCCTAAAATATTTGTATACGCGCTCCCTGTTGGGCAGAAGGGAAGGAACAGGCACACCCCATAAAGAATATATATTCAGGAACAGCGAAACGATATAGCCATGTCCGTCTGCCTGTCCGTCCGTTTGTATAAACACCTAGATCTTAGAGACTATAAGAGATAGAGATTTAATTTTTTTCGACAGCATTTGTTATGTTTGCACGCAGATCAAGTTTGTTTCAAATTGTTGCCACGCCTATTTCCGCCCCAGCAAATTAACAAAAATCGAATAACAAACGTAATTTTGTAGCTAGAGTCGTGATTTTTGGTACATACAATAATAACTACAGTCCTTATTATTCCTGATATTTGGTTAGAATCAGATTAAAAATGTAGACGTTTTTAAGAAATTTCTTTGTATGAAAGAAAACTATGGTACATTTTAGTACTCTATATATTCTGTATATTTTAAATATATCACTACTAAACTATATACTAAATAAAAAAATATACAAAATATAGCCTTTGGTATATTTTAATTAATTTTACTTAATTGGGTATATTATAAACTTATCGCACTGTTTTGCTTTTATTCAAGCTGAGTAGCGAGTTTCTTACAGTCGAGCATACTCGACTGCGGCTTTCTTACTTGTTTTGATTATATTTAACAATGAATTCTTCTCCCACAGAGATGACACAGTACATGAACAGTCCATCGATGAACATGTACAAGAAGCGCGAACGCACACAGAACTGGAATCATCAGGAGAAGAAATACTTGCTGGATCTGTGCCGCAAGGATATGCGCATCATTGAGAACAAACGGCTCGATGCTGGCCTCACTGCCGTCAAGAACAAGGCCTGGAAGATCATACACCAGAAGTTCTCCAATCAATTTGGCACCGATCGCACCTGCAATCGCCTCAAAGAGCAATGGCGACGCATGAAAGGTTTGTTTACTTTAAAAACTTAAACTGCAAACAGTTTCTGAATGTAATTTCAACTTCAGCTTGCACACGCAATGAGATATTGGACTATAACAATCGCTTGGCCAGATTTGGCGCCGAGGTTGCTGATCGCAAGAAGCCATCGCCATTTACCTTCGAGGTCTGGGACTTTATGCAGGAGGCGAAGAAGGCCTGCAAATCGGAGGCACTCGATGGCATTGATTACTCCAAGATACCGCTGGCGCTTGAGGAGGACTTTGAGTATCGCGACGACTACAAATTCAATGCCGATGAGCATGACATGGACGAGTAAGTTAGAGGTGAAAAGATTCAATGATTATGTTTACTAAACTGTGTTTGCTTTTATAACTTTTATAGCAGTCGCACACCACCTCAAGAGCTCTGCGATGTGGACATCAAGGAGGAGGAGACTAATGAGACCTTTAACGAAACCTATAACAATCACAGCAACGATATCACTGTCAATGGGGAACGTCTCAGCGTCTCGCCCAATCACAGTCGCAACGGCCTCCACGAACCCGAGAGTCCGGCTGGCTCAGCGCTGGACACGAGCGCCGTTGGCGGTGGCTTTATGCCTCCCAGTGGCAGCGACATGTCTGGCTTTCAGCCCAGCTTCAACATGAACAACATATCCGCCACATTGGAGGCGCTCAATGCACTGCGCAGCGGCCAATTTCCAACCGCTGCGGCCGCAGCAGCTGCTGCCATACAACAGCATCAGGCACAGGCACAAGCACAGGCTGCCGCCTTGCAACAGCACAACAACAACAATAATAACAACAACAACAATAACAACGAGGATGACGATGAGCTGCCCAAACCGTTGGCCAAGCGTCAGCGCACGAGCAGCAGCAGCTTGGTCGGCGACGAGCAGCAGCCGCAACAGACATCACTGCCGATGACGACAAGTGTGCCACAGGCCGCCGACAGTCAAGCGCTGGAGCGCAGCGGAGTCAGCAGCGTTGTGGCAAGCAGCAGTGGCAGCAATGTTGTGGCCACCTCAGCTGGCAATTCGTTTGAGATGCGCATGTTCATGGAGATGCAGAGCAAGGAGCACATGATGCGCATGAAGATACTCGAGGTGCAATTGCAGGCAGCCAAGCATAGTCGCGATCTCGTCGAGATTAACAAGACGCTGGCGCTCCAGAAGCTCCAAGAATTGGCCAGCAAGCGGTTGCCCAGTTAGAGACGCGATGCGGCGTTTGTTAATTGCTTTGATTATCATCATCGTTTTTTCTGGATCGTTGTTTTAGTTGGTTAGCTGTAACTCTTTTGTAGCACTTAGCACCTAGCACGTAGGGCGTAGCTAAAGTTAAAGTTTAGGCTAAGCAAACCGATTTTTGTAACCAGAGACAGACACACAGACAGATTACACACAACAGACACACACTACAAATTGAGCTGCATTCACAACATTCCTGGCATTGTTTTTTGACCAGTATTTAAAAGCTAGAAGCATACATACACACACACACACTCATATAAACACACACATATGTAATCAGATCAGCCAGATAAATAACAGACGGCAGCTCGTTTCAATTGCAGCTGCAGCGGCGCACAAAAGTATGCCATATTATTTTAAAGTTGCAAAGGACTCTCGCTCTCTCTTTCTCACTCACGCACAGCCAAGCAGACAGCCTACCTCACACACTTACAATACACAACACACACGCACACACGCAAACACATAGACAGCTGTGACGTGGGTGATGAGAGAGAGAGGAAGGGGGAGGGTAAAAGGCTCGGCACTTGACCAAGTCAAGTGATTTTTTCTTATTTGGAATACGCCCCGCGCCCGCATTCAAGTTTTTAGTTCGTACTTAGTTCTAGTTGTAGTTGTAGTTGTACTTGTAACTCTCTTCTCCAAGTTGCTCAAATGTACACAAAAACACAGACACACACACACACACTTAAACACACACCACTTTGACATAAAACTACTTACCACAAATGTATTTTAAAATGTACTTATACCTATACTTATATATTTTTTGACTTGAGTTCGACTAACGAAATGCACAATTCTTTTTATCTTATTTTAGTTCTAAGTTATTCACACACAGACACAAATACACTATATTACGCATATCTATTACTATTATTATTATTATTTGATCGAAATTTGAATGCTGATTTGTATTTATTTTGTCTAGTTCTAATGTCGCGATGTCTTTTCCTGTAAATGCCATATTAATTTCCATGTATCTTCACACACACACACATACATTTATTGTTTCAAATGTTGTTAAGCGTATACACGAACAATATATATATATATATTATATATACATACATATATATACATATATTTAAGCATTATCAAAGAGCAACGCATCTTTGGAAGCAGCATTTTAATTTGTTTATTGGCTTCAGAATGTAAATGAGAAATGCAAATTATTTTGAATAAAAAATCAACAATAATATATATCAATTCGATTTCGAAAGTGTTTTTTCTTATTTAACTATATCATTGGCTCTTTCCATGGGATAATGTTTCGTAACTCCACACAGCTTTGGCCAATTCGATTAGCATTTTATTACTGCGTAGCCTGGAGTCCACATACTTCTCCTGCAGCTCAACATACTCGCCAATCAACGCCAGCATGTTGCGCTTCTATAAAGCATAGATTACTATAAGATTAGAGATAATTGTTTACTACTTACTCGAACCAATTCCCCAATTTGTTTATTCCAAAGTTTTCCATACTAAAGAGAGGAATATAAATTGAAATATGGAATATAAAATATATTATTAGTGTACCTTCTTATCGCGATTCTTGTTACTTTCCTCGTCTGTTAGCAGGCGCAGTTGTTGTGGAAACCGATTTCCCCAGTGTCTGGGATTAGCTGCCACACATCTGAGCCTGATACAGCTGAGCATTGTTGAAATTTTGTGCTTAAATTTTGTGTTGCAAAATTTTGTTTAAAATGCCAATGCTTACTACTTTTTGTCCACATTTATTTCATCAACCATAAACGAATTTAATTGATTACTTTGTTACGTGCTTTCGCTGATCTTGACTATTCAGATTTTGCTCATCCTTCATTGTCTCAGATCTTGTTTTCTGAACCATCCTCGAACGCAGTTGTCTGAGTTGTTCAATTTGCTGGGAGTGCAGAAAGTTGTATTCATAGAAAATATATTTTTATATAGAAACAGACTATTTTCCAAAAGTGCGAATTTTCCAAGGCTCTGGCTCTATCGTGTCCATCATCGTTGAATTTCCTTACAATATGAGCGCATGCTGCACATTCTGATGTTTTTCGAAAAAAATAAAGTCTTGGCCAATTGCAAAGCAGGCTGCATCATTAGAATTTGGACAGACAAAAAAAATCAAATCAAATACAAAATAAAATATGAGATATTCGTAAACTTGTTTATAATTTCGAATAATGGTTACATCTGAAAGTTAAGCAGAAAGCAAACGTTATTTTCTTTTCTTTTTTTAGGCGCCTACTGGGATTGACAAGGAAACGAAAACGGCACGGTTTAGAAATCGATTTCAATAGAATTATTTTCTTGCTCATCAATTTTATCCTTAACCGTTTGGATTTGGCTGATCAGTTTATTAATTTTCCTTTTGAGTTTCTTTTCCTCCCTGAATTTTGCCTTTACCAAGACAACCAATTGATCATATTGCTTTTGATAAAAGAGAGTATTATTAGATGTTTAGGTTCTAAAAAGAATACTCACCAATTTCAGAAAATATACATTATCGTTTTCAATTCTTTTTTCATATATTTTCTTGGAGTATCTGGAATTGATTTGGTTATTAGGAGAACTCTTCATAGACTACAACAACCTAATTATAATGTATACTTACTCGCGACCATAGAATAAACGCTGTGGCTTCAAAAAGTTGTCAGTACTTTTAAACCGAAATCCAAACAAACTTTCCATCTTCCAGTTAGCAGTATTCAAATTTAGAATTGTATAAGAAATATCTTTTGAGCTAAGTTCCAAATTCGAATTCAATAAGTGAAATAAAAAATTATTTTCATGGGTTACTGAGAATAAATATAAATAAATATTGTTTGATTCTTTAGTAGAATTTGTCGCAGCTTTGTATTTCAAGGTTCTTTTTCAGCCTTTGTCAATTCCTTGATTGCTTTATCCAGTTGCTCGCGTCTTTTAAGAAATTTGTTTTTTAGTCTAATTAACTGATCATATTGCTAATGATATAAAAGATTATTAGCTTTGAAATGGCGAATCCTAATTTGAAATACTAACAATTTTAAGAAAGTACGTATTCTCTCTAGCTTTGCCTCGCTCATAAATTTCCTTGGCATAATATCTAAGCAGCGATCGTTAATAGATTCGATTTATCTGAATACTTCAGTTAAGAACTCACTTAAAGTGTTGTGTACTCCAGATTCCTGGCCTTTTCAATAGGGTAAAAACACTTCGGTGTGGGACGCCAAATGAACTTATCATATTGAAGAGACGAAAACGAAGACGATTTTGAGATAAATTAAAAGCGTATTTCCAAATCGACAGAAATGTACTATAATTTTAAAATGATATCTGGTTTGAGAATATATTCACAGACTTCTAGAATAGAAGCTTGTGGAACATAGTTTTTCAATTTGAATGTAGGTTTCCGTAAAATGTTTGGTGTTTCGAAAATATCCGTGAACTTAATAAATAATGTTTTATTTTAAAATATCAAAACGATATTTAAAGACCCCTACCTTGGGTTTTATTTTTAAAGAATTGATAAACTCATATTTAATATATTAATTTTGATCTTTTTCTTTCTCCCGTCTATTCTTCTTTTTTATTTCTTCAATTTGTGAATCCAGCTTATTTATTTTCTTTTTAATTTCATCTTTTTTGAGAGCTATCTTTTTTTTGTAATTCCTTCAGTTGCTCTCGCTGCTATAAATTATATAGAAAATAAATTATTAAAAACTCCAATGCAAATCGATAAAGATTTAAACCTTTTTTAAAAAGTGAACATTTTCCTTGGCTTTTCCCGCTTCCCGGATTTTATTTGAGTACCTAAGACTCGTTTAAATTCATTCAAATTCTTTTGAATCAATGAGCAAAATAACTCACCTGACAATGTGTTGAACAAAATTTTGATGTGGTTGCAAAATTTTGACACTCAGTGAGGAAATTTGCATGGCGATGTGAATCATGGCTTCAATTTACTGTGAATTTTGAGGCCCCCAGAACGCGGGTTGATAAGAAAATTGGTTGAATTAAGACACAAAAAAAAGAAATAAAGTATCGAAAAATTGAAGATTTTCGAAAAGCTAATATGTTGAAACAAATTTAAATTAACTAAAATAAACGTCACAGGCACGGTTGCCACTTTTGGTACAAATGTACCAAAACGGGAACATTTTTTATGCGTTGGTACATTGGATCACTTTTTTACGTTTTGGTACATTTTTAATATGCCTGTTCTAGTATTTAAATTTTTCTTAAAATTTTATGTTCACATATATTATTTTAACAAATGGCTCTGTTCCACCAGACACAAATTTTGTATCAGTTAGAAATTGAACCATGACTCACACTGGAAAATATCGCATAAAGTCGATTTGCGATGAAAATTGACTGGATAATTGAGAAAATATGTATGCGCCAATGTAAGGCCCACTACGTAAACAGTTATTTCGTGTGGTTCATTTTTGCTAAAATTGGTAAATTGGTAAATCACAATTTGTGAAATACAAAAAAATCTTTCATGAAAAATGTTTGGTAAATTTTTGCTAAAATTGGTACATTTTTTCCAAATTTTGGTACAAAAAATTTTTTTGGAATGGCAACCGTGGTCACAGGTATAAATTTCAATTCGGCAGCTTCTGCGCGTTGAAATTAATATTTTGTAGCATACTTTCGGGTGCAGTTGAAAATTATTCATGTTACTAAAATGTCCAACGGAGAAACTCAAAATTAAATGCAATATTGTATTTATTGAACTTTCCAAATGAGAGAAATTATTGGGAAAAATATACAATCTATGATGCACATTTTTAATGTTTTTTTTAATATTTTTGTAGCTGCAACCTTAAAGAGAAACGGATTTTCTTTTTCTCAACTTTCCTTAATAATTTCGAGTTTACTTTTCACTCTTTTTGGACTTCTTATCAACTTGTCGCATCTTACGCTTCACGCGCTCGATTCGCTTTTGCAATTCAGCAATTTTTTCATCGAGTTGATGCCGCTCATCAATTGCTTTGCTCTTCAAAAAACCAAGTTGTTTTTGTATCTGAGAAAGAATTACAAAATATCACAAATTTCGCGATAATATTCATTACTAACCTGCTTCAAAGCGGCCCTGTCGTCGTTAATCCGATAATGTCTGAAAAGCAACATACTGGAAGATAATTTTACAAATAGAACATTTGTTTAAAACTCACTTGATATTTTGCTGAAACTGACTTCTTTGCAGCAGCAATATTCTTGGAGAAGTTCTGCATAATGAATTTAGAAGTCGTTCCATTAGTTAACCGAAATTTTCATGAAAGCTGTTTTACAAATAATATTTAAATTCGAAAATTCGAATTGACAACAAAAAGAGCCGAAAGAAAAGAAGAACAACTGTTGCCATGATTAACACAAAATCCATATACAATTATTTTTTTAATCCGTCATCCTTCATATTTCGACCACTATTTTTCTTTTTTATATTCTCGATTTGTTCATCCAATTGGTTCATTTTCTCCTTTATCGAAGCCCTTTCCTTGATTATTTTATTTCGCAGTTGTTTTAGATTCTCGCGTTGCTAAATGAAATCGAGTGGCAATTAAAGATTGTGTCTGAAATATACACGAAAAAATGTAAACCAACCGATTTCAAGAAATTCACATTATCTTGTGCAGTGGCCAATTTAAATATCTTTTCAGAGTATCTATAGGTCGTAATTTGTATCACTAATTACCCTTCGAATAGATTAGAAAAACACTCACTTAATCATTTGCTGACAGCACAGTTGATGGGAGTGCAATAATCTATAGTTTGTAAATACTTTTTGCATAAACTGAACCATTTTATGACGAACCGTAAATTTAGAAATTTTGTAAAACTAGAAAACGAATTTAACAAGCTCTGAAAAGAATAACAATATAAGTTTGAAAGGTAAAGAAAGGCTAACGACTGGGAGATAAACATTTTGATCCTTTGTTGACTTATTAGGAGATACACATTTTGATACATTGATAAACGAGATGCTACTTTTTTTTGTTTTATAAGTAGATTAAGTTTATTTCATAAATATAAATATTATATTTTTGTTCGCGAATTAAGAACACGCCTCAAAGTTAGGCGTACCTCGTCTCGGGTTGACCAGGTCGTCGTATAGGCGCATCGTAAATGAAAGGCCGATTCTGTATGCGTCCAGATCCAGGGGATCCACCTCTCCAACTGTTGCCACCACTGTCACGCGAAGGCGTGGCCAAGGCGGTGGGCACAAGACCGACCACAGCACACAGCACCAACAGCAAACTGCAGATTGTAATGAATTTCATGTTGTTCTACCGCAACACTTTGTTGAACTACTAAGCACAGCCGAACAGCCGCTCTCTATATATGCCTCAGTTCGGAACGGTGAAGTCCCGCAAGTGATTTCTGAAAAGTTCATATGTATAGCTGATAACCAAAGTAAGATCCCCGACTAAAAGCTATCTCTTTCAGATTCTCTATCCCTTTCGCTGACTGTTGGATGCGCGTCGTGACTCTCTGATCTCCTCCTCCTCAGGTGCAGAAGCAATATTTTGCGCTTTTTGTTTTTGCATCTGTACAATGTCGTATTCAAGTTGCTTAATGCTGCGCGTTAAATCTGTCAACATGCATTCTGTAGATCGCTGCTTTTGCAACAGCGACTTGGAGCGCGCTTCCAGCTGAGAACGTTCCTACTCAATAAAAACAATATCAATACAATATTATCTTATGCCTCTTATATTCTATTACCAAACGCAGCTCTTCCAACTTTAGATCCAGACTGTTGACCAAATTAAAATTACTTTTTATCAAGTATTTCCTAAAGTTGAAAACAAATAAATAACATATCACTTGCAATGTACATTAAAATTTTTTTTTACCAATTTGTAAGATCTTTGGTTTGGCTTAGAAATTTTCGAATTATCTTTGACATTCTGCGATTCTCCGCAATTTATTATTTGTAAGCACTTAAAACAATTTTGAAATGAGCAAGTCGAAATATATAACAAACGAATATTTTTTTAAAACGGAAAGTGACAGAATGAAATTGTTTACTTTCTAAACAACAAATTTAACTGATAACAAGTAAGACACATTATTTAGCTGAGGACGCTACTGTACGGCAAGCACCGCAAAAAGTGTTGCATACTTTCAGGCGAAGCATTTAACTGCAGCTAGCTGGGCAGCGACTTTGCTCTGTCCTATAAAACGACGACTCAAAAGTATTGCATGCTTTAAGGCGAAGCAGTTATTGCAGCTGATGAGCAACTTAGCACTGACCTATAAAAAGATGTGACATATAAAAGTGATGCAAGTATTATATCAAGTTATTGTTAATTGTGCAATATCAATCAATTAATAAAACAAAAACTTCCAGTAATAAGGTAACAATTAAATGTTTCCTTATTTTTAAGACGATAATCGAGAAGCAACAGCTTTCCGCAACCGAAGTGAGAACGGACAATCAGCGTTAATTTACAGTTGAGCGTGAATAAATACAAATAATCGTAAATATTTTAATGAATGGCGTTTACATACGCATCAAAAAGCTGTTGATTAATAATGTAAACACATCAAACCAGTCTCGGAGTTCATAAATATTGGCAATTCTCTATAGAAGGATCTATTATATCGCTAACAATACGCCGCTTTCTAAACTTTCACACTTCTACTATATAGACTGGGTTAGTCTAAAAAATAACAAAACGAAATTTAAATACCTGTGGAAATTAAAAACCGGTTGACGACCCTAACACACAAATTACGGAATTAAATACGCTACCCAAGCAATTAATTTCCAGTTTTACGCAAAATACAAAAACAAGCCGATATTAAAAACGATTTTTATTTAAGCACTGAACAATCCGAATAAAGAGTCGTGTATAGAATCGTTTTACCAACAATATAAAATATTAGTAAACATAGAGAAATGCATTTAAATGTAAAGTGTTTCGCAAATAGATTGTTAGACTTTAAGTTAAGCTTTTAGTTGTGATCTCCCCGTCGTGATGTGTTCACTTGTGCAAATTGTTGAGGAATTCCTTGTGACGCTGGATGGCCTCCTCGTGCTCTTTGATCTGCTGATGATGGAACTCAGCCTGATGGATTTGGTCGTTCTTCAAGCGGTCTAGCTGCTCGCGTTGCTGCAAAACGCAATAACAATAACAAAACAAATTTAGTATTGTGTGGTGATGAATATGCAAAATTTTAAATGTAATTTATGGCACAATGACAATATTGACAAATGCACAAATAGCTAATTATAACCTGCCGATAATTGAGAACCTCCCCCTGCATTATAAAGCCGCTTAGCCATGGGTCGTAATTCCCATTGCCTGACTACCGACGACGCGAATGCGAATACGAATAACATATTAAGCTAAAAAATATTTTAGCACGCATACGTAAAAATAAATACAAACAAATACAAAATTCCCAAATTCAAGCGAAGAGACAAGTCGAGTGGAATCGTGTTGCTCATGCGATTTAGCCATATCATTATCTGGCCAAGAACGAGCAGGTGAGAGAGCGAACGCATAAAAGTCAAATAAGAGACGACAAAGCAAGCTGCTAATAAATTGCGGGAAAAACATCGTCAACAGCAGCACGCAGCAGTGTTGTTTTGTTGAGTTTAACTGAAATTGAGGCATCTGCCTGTCATCCTCAGCTGAAACTTAACCTGAACCTGATTCTGTATCGGTTATTGGACTGCGATGCTTCCGAGCCCGTTTTAGTTGTTAATTGGCAGCCAAAGAGTCGCAAACGTGACCGAAGAGTGCTTGCTTTAAATCAATTGTTTTGAGAAAGTAGAATTTGAACTCAAGGTGAATTTGTTAATACAACTGGCCAAATACGCGAGGAGTCCATAACTCAAATACAGCTAATTAAATGTCAACAAGCTTCAATGAGGCGCAGAGAACAGACCCAGACCCTTGAATGAAACAATTATCAGTTCCGAAAAAAAAGAAGCGAAACAAAACCAAAAATAAATAAAATTAATAATAATAATAACGAAAAAGCAAAACAAACATAAATAATATTCTATAAAAACTGTTGATAAGCCGCGTTGACCATTCACAACGTCCCAACCGAGCATTGACAATTGAGCAACCAGTTGAAGATGATACGACTACGCAATACTTTGCTGCTGCTCTTGCCGCTGCTCTGGTTATTTTTTGACTCAACTCTGGCTCAACGGCGAAGCTACACATCAACCTTCGCATCTCCTGCTGACACTGATGCGCGTCGTCCGGGATCTGGACGTCCTCCTGGCGGCCTGCGTCCGGTGCGCACTGTGGAGACGGTGAACCGTTGGCAGCAATTGGAGTACGGCTTTGCCAATCCGCAGGATCGTCAGCAGGCCGAAGCCGCCGGCAATTTGGTGCCAGAGAATGGCACTCCCATTGATGTGCAGCCACATTATTTGCCCAACGGTCAGGCACGCATCTTCGTTACCATTCCACGCTTTGTCACCGGTATTCCATACACTTTGGCCACCGTTTCCGATGAGCAAGCGAATAATGGACCGCAATTGCAGCCGTATCCGAACTTTGCCTGGCACAACAACAACGGTGATGACTGTGATCGCATTACCTCCGCCTTCCGTGTATCCGTAAGTCACGCAAGCACTCACTGCTGCTATAGCTGTACTTAATTTGAATAACTTTACAGATCACGGAGTGCAATCAGATGTGGGTCATTGATTCGGGCAACATTGGTGGCTCGCAGCTTTGTGCGCCACAGTTGCTGCAGTTCGATTTGAATACGGATACTTTGCTGCATCGCTTCCGTTTCCCCAATGATACGTATACGGCGGGTGCCTCGCTCTTCATTGCACCCAATCTGTTGGTGCAAGATCCGCCACCGCGTGGCAACTGTGCACGCACCATGATCTACGTGCCGGACGTCAGCTATCACGGTCTCGTTATCTACGATCACAGTGCGAACGCTGCTTGGCGTGCCGAACATCGTTTCATGTATCCCGATCCCGATCATGGCCTGCACACCATTGCCGGCGAGAGCTTTACGCTGATGGACGGCATCTTTACGGTGAACAATGATAAGCGTAATCTCTACTTCCATCCTCTGGCCAGTGTTAGCGAATATTCTGTGCCATTGGATGTGCTGAACAATCGTGCGAATTGGGCAAACGGTGTCGATGCCATGGCCGATCAGTTCAAGCTGCTGGGCAGACGCAAGAGCGAGTGTGCCACCTCAGCCTTGGACAGTCGCAGCAATCTGTACTGCGTCGCCTTCAATCCCATCAAGTTGTTTGCTTGGAATGTCAACACACCGTATACCACACGAAATTTTGGCAATTTGCCAGCCAAGGCCGATGAGTTGCAGTTTGTCAGCGGCATGAAAGTTGTGCGCAATAATGGCGGCCAGGAGGAGCTCTGGATGCTCTCCAATCGTTTTCAGGTGAGTGAACTCTGCTCAATTCTTTAACCTTGTTGCAATGTCAAGTTCATTTCATTTTTTTTTTTGCAGAAAATTGCCGCAGGCACAATAAATGCAAACGAGGTGAATTTCCGCATATTGCGTCGCCCACTTGATGATATTCACAGCGGCGTATTCTTTGCCAGCGATGATGATCTGACCAATCGTCTGATTTTCACTTAGTTTCTAGTCTTTATACCATTTTAATAGCATTTAGTTAACCCAATAGGATGGAATCAATAAAATACACCATAATATTATTTATTTTCCACATGCTATCAAATTCGACCATAAAATTTTGTTGCAAATCATCTTGCTACAAAGTTCAAGTTCGTCTTATCGCAGATGCTGCGACATTGTGAAGAGCAGATGAAGAGAGACGATTCACGGACACGTGGAAGTCGGGGAATTCAAAATTGAATTTCGTTAGCCAAAACTAATAAAACCGGATCCGGCGAAAACATAAATTCATCTAATTGTTGTATAACAAATGCGAAACGCTAATACTCTCCCAAAAGAAATGAAAAGAGTCGTACACAAAACAGGAAACTCATTAATTTTGCCATAAAAGCAAGTGAGAAAACTAGAGTTGAGTCTATGCGACTGCGTGACACCTCATGCTCATAACAATTTATCATTATTTAAGTTTTGCAATTTAGTATCAGATAGATTGGACCACACGAAGACTTGTGAGCTTTAAAACTGTATTCAAAACTCGTTCCTAAAGTTAGCTCTGCGAAAAACTGATCTGTTTGCGATTTGATAATAAATTTAAGGTTGCAATCTCCAGCTGAGTTTGGCGTTTAAAAGTTTATGAAATACATAATTCAATGTTGAATGTAATAATAATATTAATAATTAGATTATGTTATGTGATTGTAGCGACACCATTTTAAAATGATCAACAACGTCAGTAAATTATAATACTCTTCTATGCATTTTATAGCTCGTGTAAAACGAACGGACAGCGAGGTGTTAACATGTTGATCGAGCCACAAAGCGACAAAGTAGTGTATATATGATTTATAAATAAGCTTGCAATACGTAAGAGGCCAATGGACTCCAATCCACTTTGATGCAAATGTGCAGCACCACAATGTGGAAGCTGGAAACTGGCTGGAAGTTCGCTGGAAGTTGTGCATAATTAGACAACCAAATTGCGCAGCTTACTTTTTGTATATTTTTTTGTATGTTTTTCATGAGGTTTTAGGCATTTTTTTCGTTTTTAAACTGATTAATATTGTTATTGTTGTTAATTGAGAGTGGACGCAAACAAATCACCTCAATGAGAATTTCAATGCACGCTATTAATGTGCACTTAAACCAGTTTAACGCCAAGCAAGCTGACCCAATTGACCAGGTCTGGTTGGTTACTCGTTGCCTGCTGCCGCCGAAGCTGCTGGTGCCGATTGGCAGATTAGAAAGACATGCGCCGTTTGCTGGCAACGCAGTCGCAGTTACCATTTAGGCGTTACATTGAGCACAACGTGCGAAAGTGAAAGGATGCAGCGTACCAATTGCATAAGGATCATAACGCTAGTCAGCTGCTGTCTGGCCATTGCAACAGGACAATACAGCACAGGTCCTGGCGGTGGCTACGATTCCAAGGCGCTAGAGAGCGTGTTTCAGGCACGCAACCTTGAGTTCGGATTTCCAACGGAACACGAGCGAGAGCGTGTGCTTCGAGAAGGACTCTACATTCCGGACAGCGTTGTGCCCCTCGATGTGGATGTTTATTACACGCGTAAGTCAAATAAGTCCCCACCAAGCTGACGACAGCTCTGACCGTCGTAACTCAAACTTGAAACCGGTTGCACTAATTAAACGGCATTAAGTTGTTAAAATTTATCAGAGAACCGCAATCTGCATAATCTCACACACAGATAAACAGATATACATTGACCCAATAATACCGCCTTTCAGACGGCGACAAAACGCCTTCGATTTTTGTGACCATTCCGAGATTTGGCAAAGGTGTGCCCTTCTCTCTGGCCTACGTGACCAACGAGGTGCGACCGAATGGCACCGAGCTGCGTGCCTATCCCAACTACGAATGGCATCAATCCCATGGTGCCGACTGTAATGGTCTCACTTCGGTATTCCGCACACAAATCGATGAGTGTGGACGCATGTGGATCTTGGACAGTGGTGAGATTGATTTTGTCCAGCATTGTGCGCCTCAGGTGTATGCCATCGATTTGGCCAGCGGCAACGTGGTGCATCACTATCGCCTGCCCAGAGGCGTGTTCAAGATAAACGTCAGTCGCTTTGTTACCATCACCATCGAGCTGGATAACCACAACTGTGATGTGGGACACATCTATATGGCGGACTCCATTGGCCACGGCATTGTGGTTTACGACATGGCCACGCAGAACTCCTGGCGCATTGAGAACAAGTTCACGTTCCCGCTTGAGGAATTTGGCACTTTCACCGTTGCGGGCGAAAGTTTCGAGCTTTGGGATGGCAGCGTTGCGTTGACTCTAACTCCACATGGTTTGGCTGAGCAGTCGGAACGCATGTTGTATTTCCATTCGTTGTCCAGCGACATCCAAATGGCTGTTCCACTGCGAGTGGTCAACAATGCTAGCCTCTGGAATGTCAACAATTGGAAGCCGAACGATGTCACCATTGCATTGGATCAGTTTGTGGTTCTTGGCAAGCGAGGCAGCCAGTGTGTGGGCACAGCGATGAGTGAGACGGGCATGCTTCTCTGCGGTCTGGTGCAGCCATCGAGTATTATGGCCTGGAACATACGTCAGCCCTATACTCGTAAGAATCTGGTGTTGCTAATTCAAGACGAGCATCGATTGCAATTCGTCAGCGGGTTGAAGATTGTTCGCAACCACGAGGGTAAGGAGGAACTCTGGGCAATGTCGAATCGATTGCAAAAGGCTTTCGGTCCCGGACTAAACTACAAGGAAATCAATTTCCGCATACAAAAATGCGGCATTCATGAGTTGTTCCATGGCTTGCCTTGTCACTAAGCTTGACTTTTAAATCGCCGCCAGTGTTGCCACTTTGGGTCAATGCACGCGATCGTTCTAGATTTTTTAGTATATTCTCGCAAAACTTGAACGTATCATTCTTAGCAAAAAAGCACATATTTATGTACATAAATTTCACGCTATTTCAATAAACTGTAAATATTTATGTCTAGCACGGCTGGAAATTCGATTCACTCACCTTCTTGTAGAAGTATTCCTCCTCACGGGCGGCCTCCAGCTTGCCAAAGGCACCGCCAGCCTCACGAATGGAGCCACCACCGCCACCGCCTTTGCCGGCGCCGCTGCCCAAGTCGCCGACTTGGCTACCGCTCATCTTAGCCAGCCTTATGGGGAGGGGGGAAAATCACACATATCAGCTTATTTGTCTGCACTTGTTATGTAATAGTGAAGTCAGCAAGCACATACACACGCACACAAACACATTCACACATGCCGGGTCAAACGAAAATAAATTTCGGGTTTCCAATTGAGTATATCTTATCAGTAGTAATTTTACTTTATGAAAGTTACGTATAGCATGCGTGTTAATGAGAAAAGAGTTTTGTAATACAATTTAACAGTTATTTTCTCATGTATTGAGCTGACGAATAATTAGCATTTAATTAGAGCTATGAGAGATACTCACTGCACTCCTGCTGGGTACAAACGGGCACTACGACGTACAACGAACATTCTGATCAATAAGATATAAAAATTGTTGAAAACTGCAAAGAAAAATACAGAAATTTTATAAAGTAAGAATTTTGTTCTATGAAGCCCCGTTGCAGTTGACGAATCAAAAAAAAACAACAAAGAAAATCTGCATAAATAGATACACGAATATCTTGGGGTGGTTAACCGTATGTACCAAATGTAAGTGTATATATTTAGCGCTTTTGTTTATTGTTTGAACATTAAGAAAACAAAAAATTATGTATAAATGCGCATATGTATTTGTACGTTGCGGAATTTTTATTGTGGCGCAAAAAACTTACCTGACTCTTCAGCGTATTAAACTTGTATGGCGACAGTGTGGCCGAAGCTTTGAGCCGGTTGCTTTTAATATTGCCACTCTTTTAAATTTTGCTTTTAATGAATGTATCGATAATTAGATAAATATCCAAAATTTTAAAAATTAGTTTTAAATTATTTCCTCTTTTAATATAAATTTTAAAAATTATGAAATTAGTTCCTGTTAGATATGCATTTGTTGTTTTTCCTTAAGCAGTGTTCTACTTTTAGTAGTGGCAACGTCGCTAGTCTGTTTGCTGGCATCGCTGTTTACCTATTTGTTAACATAATGCAACAACGGTCACACTAAGCAAATTCTTACAAAAAATTGCCGACGGACGCTTGTTTATTTGTTGAAGTAAATTTACTTAATATAAGAAAAGTACATTTGTTCTTACAATTCTGCTGTAAAATATTGTGTTAAGCCAAAATGGCCGACGCCGACGATGGAGCTGAGCTGTTGTTCTTTGACACTTTCTCGCACGAAGAAGTCACTGTAAGTGCACAATCTGCATTTTCACAGAGTTAAATGCACATGTATAATTAATAATTATATTTCCATTTATTTGACATTAAAAGGACATCAATCTGGACTTGGTGCAGTTCCCCAAACCGGTGTTTATAACACAAGTGCGCATTATTCCCCTTGGCGCCCGAGTGCAAGCGGATTTTCCAGGTGGCGTCCGTCTGGGCGCCACGAATCCCTCGAAATTCGATCTGGAATTCTTTGTAAATGATTTAGGCATGCCGGGCGCATCGGCGTTCGAGATTTTGGGCTTACTGCGCTACAATCAGAACGACTGCATACATCTGGATTGTTCGCAGGAGAAGATTCCCACCGATGGTCTTGTACTGCGTGGCTGGTACAGTGCTATAACCCTCGCTGTCTACGGCATTCTGACCAATTCGGTAACGGAGCCTATTGCAAGCCCAACACTACCATGCGAACCGGCCATCGTAGGTCCCGAGATGTGCAATCTAAGCGGCGAGGCTGCGCATAATGCTCTGCTGCCCGACGATGGATTGAAAGATGGCTGGTCTGAGCCTAATGAGATGCTGGTGACGACGGCCCATAAGGCCAGCGTTAGTGTGAGCGACTACGAGCACGATGACATCGAGTACGGCATGTCCCGTGATCACTACCATCAGCATGCGGACGAGGAGCAGCGAGAATTACGTCGCCTTCGTCGTTCTACGCATTCCACGGATCATTCACCGCCGCCACTTCGCACGCACACACATTCGGAAAGCAACGATAGGGAATACCTGCGATGGTAATATAGAAAACATTGCTAATATAAAAATTCATTAATCTTTGTCATTTGTGGTAGCTCTCGAGACAAGGCGCCGCGGGATTGGTCGCGCTCGCCAGAGTACTCGAGCCACCGTTCACGTCGCAAGCGATCGGAACGCTCACGCTCTGATGCCGACGAGCACAAGTGGCCGCGCACGCCGCCCGTGTCTATTGATTCGCCCACCAGACCTCGTTCACCGGATACCATGGATTATGATGACGACGACACCCGTTCGCATTATAAGCTGCAGAGTACGCATGCCTACCGACGATCCTCAGAGTCGCTGCCACGTGAACGCGAGGAGGAGGAACGTGAACGCGAGCGGGAACGTTCCGATACACCACAAGAGCAATTTGAGCCCATATTGAGTGATGACGAGATTATAGGCGATGACGAGGAAGACGAGGACGATGGCGTCGATGCAGCAGCTGCAGCGGAATATGAAAGAGAGCTTGAGGCAGCAGCAGCTTCTGCTCCGCCAGCCATAGACGCCTTTGAGCCATGGCAGCGTCCGTTGTTGAACTACAAGGGCGATTTACAGGCGCACTTCAGCAAGGAGCTGGATACACTGCGACTGCTCTTCAAAAAACTATCACTGCAGATACGTTGGGACAATGTGAGCGCCTTCAATGAGGAGCATGGTGGCGTGACTGTCGATGAACGTGAGCAGTTTGTCTACCTTGGCGAGCAGTTAAACAATCAGCTGGGCTACTTGACGCAACACTACAAGCGACGTAACTTCGTGTTGCAACAGTTCTTCAAGAACGATGAATCCCATCTGAGACAGGCTGCAAATGTGCTGCAGATAGCACTAAGCTTCCAAGCGGCCTGCATGCAACCTCAGCCCGCTTTTAAGATACGTCACATTAAACTGGGAGCTCGCATGGCCGAGTTGCTATGCAACTATGAGCCACTGTTCAAAGATCTTCTGGAGCAGCACAACTTTGATCCATTCGCAGCTATCTTTAGTCTGTATCATGAGCCCTACATGGCGCTATCGATCAAACTGCAGCTGCTAAAAGCGGTTTACTCCATGCTAGATACTCAGGCGGGCATTAAACACTTTCTGGCGGAAAAAACCAAAGGCTATCAGCAGATAGTCGAATCAATAAAGACAGCTAAGTTGACCCGCACCAAATACGCTCTGCAGGCCATCATCAAGAAACTGCATCTCTACGAGGCGTTGGAAAGTGTTAGAAAGAGTTGCACTCAGCTCTTTGTGCGTAAGATGGAACGACAGCCCCAGGAAGTGTATCAGCAAATAGAGTTTGCCTTTGAGATGCTCATGGATGCTTTGTTGGCCAATCAGTTAAGTTTTCAGCAACCCCGTCGCTTTCTGCCCGTCTCCAAGAAGTTCGAATTGGTCACCGATCCCAGTGCACAGCGCAGCTTTGCCAATGCACTGCAAGCGTACTTCTCACAGCTTTCACTAGCGGAGTCGCTGCTGCTAATCTTAAGCAATTCGAAGGAATTGCCAGCCACAACATTCCTGTGCACATTGGATCTAATGCATGCCATGCTCAAGTCGCATGTGGGCATCGATTACTTTGTGGATGATGCTTTTGAAGTCACGCAACTCATAGTCGCTATACTGCTCGGACTGGACGAGGTGCCCAGAGATCCCAGCCATAACACAAGCATGGAACAGGCGCGGGAAGGTGAGTAGAGACTGAATTAATTAGCGATCAAATTTTAATTTGATTTCCTTCTAAGCAGTTAAGAAAGAAGAGACGGATAAGCCGATGGATACCTCAGATGGCTCGGTAAAGGAAGGTGAAGAAAAGTCTGATGTCTCAACTGTAGCCATCGATGTGGCTGTGCAAACCGAATCAAATCCCGTATTTGCGGGCAATGTCTTCCAGCAAATTGGACGTATTCTGCGTCCCGTTTTGCCACGTTTGGCACGCCTGGGTATTGAATTGGCCTACAAAGTGGAGACGCGTTACCATCTGGATGCCATTGTGTATACGGCAGCAGCACCCGAATATGACACCATCAAACTGGCTACGCATATGCATGCTCTCTATTCGCAGACCTGCGATCCCGCTGGACGTCAGCATACCATTGAGGTGCTGGGACTGAACAATAATCTCAAGATATTCATGGACCTCATCAAGAAGGAGCAGCGTCTGCAATCGCAGCGTCAATTGAGCTCTCCGGGCACCAAGTACAAGAGTCCCGTGCTTAGCTATGCCGTCGACATGGTCGACGCATGCGTTCGTTATTGTGAACAGCTTGATTATCTTATTGAGCATGGCGCTGTCATCCTGGAGCTGGCCAAGAATCATGAAACCTTTGAGCCCTCAGTGTCTGCTGTGTTGCAAGAGATGTATGTGTACATGAAGCCATTGGAGGCCATCAATGTGTTCATCTACGATGATATTATGCCGCTAGTGGAAGTGATTGGACGTTCTCTCGATTATTTGACCACATTTCCGGGTGATTTGATCATGGCTCTGCGCATACTACGTTATCTGGTCACCACCAAGGCAACGCCGCCTCCAGGCATCAAACAATCCAAGCGCCTGGGCACCGAGGAGCTGAAACACCGCTTTGTCGCACTTCAGCTGTATGCAGCGGATGGTGTGCAGCTAATGATTCAGATCATGGAGCGACTCTGCACCTATTTCGAGCAACCGGGCATGCACTCACCTGCCCTGATGACCATACAGGGCGTGCACTGCTGTCAGATCATGTTACCCACGCTGCAGATACTTCGCGAACTGCTTTCCTATGCCATACTGTGTCGCGATGGCACCTACAAGGACTTGACGGCCATCGATCATCTCGTGAAAGTCTATTTCCTGCTCTACTATTATCCCACACGCTGTCAAGCTGGCGCGGAGGTCGAACAGTGCAAACTGGAGGTGGTTCAAACACTTCTGGCTTATACACAGCCTCACGAACAGGACGAGGAGTCGCTGCACAAATCGCTGTGGACACAAATGGTGCGCGAGGTGCTCAAGAACATTGATGGTCCTGCTAATTTTATACCTGGTCTCAAGTTGTTGGCGGAACTCTTACCGCTACCATTGCCCATGGCACAGCCATTGTGCGACCAACTGAAGGCACAGCACAAGCAACGCCTGATCACAGAGCGAAAACTGTGGTCCGCTCATCTTCATCCACAGAGCGGACAGATTGCCAAACTGGTCGAGGCGTTGGCACCATCGAGTTTTCCGCAACTTTCCGAGTTGTTGCAGCGCGTTTGCATGCAACTCTCGGATCTGGCACCTAACATGACGCTGCTCATTGCCAAGACGATTATGGAACTCTTGGTTACTGAGTATCAGACTGCCAACTGCATGCCCACCACAAATCTGGAGCGACTCCTGCGTTTCTCCACGCGTCTTTGCGCTTTTGCACCACTGAAGAGCTCCATGCTGTCCATTCTCTCGGGCAAATTCTGGGAACTCTTTCAATCGCTGTTGTCACTGAATGAGTTCAACGAAACGGTGTCCAATTGCCAGGAGGCAGTACATCGCATACTGGATAGTTTTCTCGATTCGGGTATCTCATTAATCTCGCACAAGTCAACGGCACAGCCAGCGCTCAATTTGTCAGCCGCTTTGCCGCCCAAGGAGTTGATACCACGCATCATCGACGCGGTGTTTAGCAATCTGGCCAGCGTGGAGGTAACACACGGCATATCCATCCTGGCAGTGCGCAATCTCGTCATACTCACAGAGCACGAGTAAGAAGCAGCTTCCTGTTTACTTGTTCATGGTTTACTAACGTTTCTTTTCTGGTTTCAGCTTCACATTTTATCACCTGGCGCAGCTGTTAAAACAGAAGATTAGCGAGTTTCAAGCCTGGATGGAGCGTGTCATACTGCATAACGAGACGGTCGAGTTCAATGCAAACATTGAATCATTGATACTACTTCTGCGCTCGTTGACACAAATTGAGCCACCCACAACCATGTCATCAATGCCACATCGCACGCTCAAACTAGGCGCCACAGAGCTTGCGCAGCTGCTCGAGTTCCAAGATGTAGAGCTGGACAAACCGCCCGTCTTGCAGCGCATACTTAAAGTGCTGGAGAAGCACAAGGCGGTGGCTAATGAAGCTGCCGTTTGTGACTTAAAACAACTCATTATGCTCTACGCTTCCAAGCAGGAGCAGGAAACGGCAGCAGCCGCTGCACCAGCCGCAGAATCACCTGTCGAAGGCGAGGCAAATGCAGCCGGCAGCAGCAATGCTGCTGTCACTGGGCCACTCAATGTAGAGCCATATTTGCCACAAGCGGAGGGCATTGTCACTCAGTACGAGGCACGTCCCATTTTCACACGCTTCTGCGCAACAGCTGAAAACGCACAGCTTACTGCACGATACTGGTTGGAGCCGCTGCCCATTGAGGTCATTGAGGATATGAATGAGCCGCTTTATGAGCGCATTGCCTGCGACTTGACCGATTTGGCCAATGCTTGCCTGAATCCCGATCTGAATCTCACGGGCGACTGCAAGCGCGTGTTGCATCTGTCGGGTTCACCGCAATCCAATCGCGAAATGACACCCACAGCGCCCTGTTTCCGCACACGACGCGTTGAAGTGGAGCCAGCTACAGGGAGACCAGAGAAGAAAATGTTTGTGTCTGCAGTGCGTGGACGCGGATTTGCACGGCCGCCGCCATCGCGGGGCGACTTGTTCCGGTCCAGGCCGCCAAATACATCACGACCGCCGTCGCTGCATGTGGACGATTTCCTGGCACTGGAGACATGCGGTGCACAGCCCACTGGGCCAACGGGCTACAACAAAATACCTTCAATGCTGCGAGGTTCTCGTGTGGGACGCAATCGCGGCTCACGCATCTCAGCGGCAGCTGCTTACAGGTAAGAGCAAGAAATTTGTTATAGCAAAGAATTGTTAATCAGTGAAGTCAATATTGAATTTGCAGGCAAAAGAAGCTGATGCGCATCGGTTCGCCTTCCAGCTGGTCAGAGTCGACGGGCACACCATATCGATCTAGCAATGCCGAGTCGCACTTCAGCAGCAGCGAGTCCCACTACTCATCGCCACATTACAGCGGGCGATCGCGTGGTCGTGGACTGCGTTCCAGGCCGCCCTACTTGCGTTAGGATCATCAGCAAGAGCATCTCCCCCATGCAGCCTCATCTCCTATGCACGCGCATTTAGAAATGTGTATTGTTTATATATACTATATTCGATTTATATAAAATTTTGTACGTAATGTGATTAAAATTTAAGAATTCTCTGTAACAACAAATTGCAAACGCACATCATGATCATCCATGGGCAGCTCCTCACTCCCTACGATCTGTTCGTTGAGTGCCAACGCCATAATGATGGTCTTTTTGTGCGGATACTTGTCGGCATGCTGCGCCAAGTATTTGTCATAGTAGCCCATACCGTGACCCAGACGATCGCCGTTGCGTGTAAATGCCACGCCGGGCACAATGAACAGATCGATGCCATGGCCTGAAATACTTAGCTCAGTAAAGCACTGACTATAGCTATCTAATTTAGCATACCATTTGTCATGGCATCCTCGCGTGCCTCCTTAAAGTCTGGCTGCTTAATGTTCCACTTGGTCAGTGGCAAGTTCTCGTATTCGCTCATGTCACGCAGTCGCACCATTTTCATTTTGCTCCCCTGATAGCTGGGCACAAAGACCAGCTTCTCCAGGCGAAACATCTCACAGATGATGGCAGTGGTGTCCAGCTCATCGCTGGTGCTCAAATAAATGCTGACACGTTGCGCCTGACGGAATGCCTCATTCTGCAGCACCTGTCAAACCAAACTAGCAGTTGCTTAGCTGGATTTAAAGGTATTATTTCAAGGCATACCTTTGCGGTCACCGCTTGGGATTGCTGCTGGCGTGCTTCAGGTGTTATGCAACTGAGCAGCTGCTTCATGCGCTTCCTCAGCGCCACTTTCAGACTGTTTTGTATGGAGGCCGCCATCTGAATGCACACTCTTGTCTTAACCGGTGATAACTGTTTTCAATTTGCTTTCCAATTCAGCCTCTAGGCAGATTTTGTTTAATCAGCACCGCTCTCTTTGCGCTTATCAGTCTCGACAACAAACATTCGCTATCAATTATCAACGACAGCTGACTCTCACGGTAAATTCGTAAACAAAAAATGACAGAACTTAAAAGTCAATGTGAATCTCTCCCCCATGAATTAGGTTTCAATAGTTTTCAGTTCTTTTACTTTTATTTTTAATAATTTGTAATCAATTTCGTTAGTAACCACATGAAGTCGTCAGCTGTTTGCTTTTGACATTCACAAGGCAAGTCTTTTTTTGTTTGTTTATCCATAAAAAACACATCTACAGAATCTAAATTGCTGTTGGTTAATCTTATTTCTTGTTGGCATCTGGTTTGGTGTCTGTCTTGGTCTTAAGGTTCTTAAGCTGCTCCTTTTGCTGCGATTATAAACCCGTATTTAAAGAATGTCTTTAATAAATCAGTATTTATTTAAGTCGGATTACCTGCTTGTAGAAAAACTCTTCCTCGCGAGCTGCTTCCATTTTGCCGAAAGAGCCGCCAGCTTCGCGAATGGATCCACCACCGCCACCGCCTTTGCCTGCTCCACTTCCCAGTTCACCGACATGCGACATTCTCAGTTGTCTGCAAATTAAATATAATTAGGGCAACATTTTATTTATATGCAATCTTATGCAATGCTGCAGTCGAAAAGACGTCAAAGTTTCTGGCACTTTTCACTATGGAACTTACTCAATTTGCTTTGGATTTAGACGTTGACTAATGCGACGCAATGTAAACATGTTGATTTATATACCGGTAATTAATATACTATATATTTTTTAACTATATATAGCGAGTGATTTGTGCGCTGTATTTCGAGCTAATGTGAAATTAGCAGCTTCTTCCTTCAATGAGTATGCGTGGGGATGCCAACTTGTTACTGAATCGAAATACGATTTTAACGGTCTAGATGCAATTTATTTCATTTTGATAACAACTTGGTGTTTTTTGCGTGTGTTCACAACGTTTATACCTTAGGCATATATGTATGTGCAAAAAGAAAAACGAATTTCGTAACACAAATTATGCATTTTAATGTCATTTGTTGCAAGTCAAACGTCATCGCCAGTGTTATCACGGATTTTTGCACGATTCATCATAATTTTTAAGCACTCAGTATTCTAATTTGGTAATAATTAATTAACACAAGAAAAGCATAGAATACAAACCATAATTACCTCGTTTAAAAAGAAGGCTTCTTCGTGAACATCCTTGTATTTGTTGAGGCATGTAGTATTGTAGAGGGCATCATGATCCAGAGTCCTCTGGTATTCCTCCCATTTGCGCATGTAGTCGGCATTCTTTGAGCTTTCAATATTATTGCGTATATTGCACATAAGTCCCTGATTAATTGAGCTAAAATATTCTTCTTCTTTTATGCCGCCTTGCAATTTTCCCAATCCTCCTCCCAAAAATAGGACATTAGGTAAGCTACTCTTTGACTCCGAGTAGCATCTATTGGAGCATAGTCTTCAAATGCAAAGAAAGTAGAGTAAAGAGAAAGACGGAATACCGTTATGAAAATTTAAATAACTTACGCGTAATTTGGATAAAAAGCTTGTGTACGCTGAAAAAAACGAGCTAGAAACATTTTACGTATTTTCAGTATTTATTTGATTGTTTGATGCGATATCGAAAACTTGCTGGCTGTGAACGAAGTGTGAAAACACATTTAAATTTTTTTGAAAGTTAGGCAAAGGTAGAACAAGTTTCAAATTTTATAAAATGAAAGCAGCAACAAAAAACATCACAGAACTCCGCGAAAAGTACATCCCGGTATCGGTAAGTAACTATTTAAGACAACATTTATTGTCGCATAAATTAACATAATTATTTGCTTTCATTGAAATTGGCAAATGCGTCCGTTCGAAAAAGACAGTCAATTCTTGGTAACAAAAGGACGACGCAAAACGAAAACGAAACTGGCGGCACCCAAATCGAAATCAGCGGCAGCGCTCATCAAACGCAAGAACCGCAATGCCAAAAGGAGACAACACAACGATACTATCGATAGTCTGTGCAAGGAGCCCTGCCAATTTGTTCCAGTGCGTCGCAAACCTCTAGGGGAATACATGAATCTCGGTGTATCGATGCCGATATCGATGCAAATGCAAGGGTCAATGTCGATGCCATCGTCACCGTCTCCTTCTATACAGGGCATGCGAATGAGCTATGCGGCCGCTGTTCAGACTGGTGCAGGTGTAAAGGTTATGATATCCCCTCGTCTCAATAAAGCAAACGCTTCCAGCAAATCAGTTGCTCAACAGCCGAATAAAGGGAGCAAAACAAACAACAAAATAACCGTTGACACAAAGTTTCGGATATTTGATGAGCAGCCCACTAAGCCACATATTGTCCGCGTTGATACCAAATTGTATCGATCTGATGGTGACCAAAGGTTAAGAATGAAGAACTACTCCTCCAAAACGAAAAAGCCAAACAATAAATCGCCCTTGAAAGCAACATCAAGTACTGCAAATACTGCTCGCAACGATGTTGATATCAAGGCGCTTAAATTGCAACTTAAACGACTGGCATGCAGTAATGCTGCAGGTTCTGCAACCGTTGTATTTAAGGGCAATTCATTATGTGATAAGCAGGCGCAGAGGAGCATTGCAAATAATAACAATAACAATGAGTCACCAGCATTCGCCGATTCTGTCAGCTATTTCAGCTTTCACCAGCAGCGATTGCAAAGGATTATCGATAAGCAAGACGTTTGTGCAATATGCTTGCAAACGCCGGAGGCAATGAGGGTACCACAATTTGAAGACAAGCATTTTAAAAATCTGGAGGAAGCTGCACTTTTGGCACAAAATCGCACAATGCTACGCTTGTGGATGAACTCTGATCTACTGATAAGCTAGTATATCTATTTCACATACATAAATTTTTAAAAGTTAAATTAGCTATATTGTGTGTTCTAAGTTATATATTCCTGTCGAAAACAAAATTCACATTGAAATGATGCGGCCAAAATAAAATTGGCTCGCTAACGCAATGATCAATTTAATAGTCTTTATTCATATGAACCTGCTAGAAAGTTTACTTATATTCTTATTAGATACTTCGATTTTCAATTAGATTGATTTTCAAATGCAACGGACTTATCAAAATAGGACTGCCAACGTATTTTTCCTTTTAGTATATTTTCCGAAATAAATACCAATTACAGATGGAGGTATTTATACACATATCGATATGTGTATTTTGTGTATGTATATTGCCCTGGTCACACTAGTTGTGTTTAGGTTGATTATTTTCCTTTTTTTTGGTTGAGTCGCGTGAAAAACGTAATTGAATTGCAATGCTCATTTAGTTAATCAAACAGCAAGTGGCCAAAGTGCAAGCCAATAATGTTAACCGTTTGACGGCATTACACCAACTGCATGGCAGCGTTTGTCTAGCCAAAACAGCAGCAACGCAGCCGAGCAAAGTGAAGGGCGAGCGTGAGAGTGAGAGAGACTGAGGGAGCAAACAAGCAGTGCGAGCGAGTGAGCGAGCGAGCGGAGTGGAGCGCGTTTTGTGTGTTTTGTGTGTGTATATAATGGACAAGTTAAAAAACAACAACAAAGAACATGCAGTTATTGCATCAATTGAGTGCCCCTATACAAACGCTGCTGATGTCGATGTGGACGTGGAGAGCAACAAGAGCACGCCCACTCCATATTATACACCCCTGGACTATCTGCAGACCTCCTTTGAGTTTCCCTCGCCCACCACAACAATTAATGAGGCAGCGCTGCCACGAGGAGGAGGCGGTGGTGGTGGCGGAGGAGGAGGAGGAGTAGTCGATGAGGATGCCCAACAATATACACCGAAACAATTTACAATTGCCAATCCAAAGCAACAACAACAGCAGCAGCATCAACACCAATCCCCTTTGCCGCAATCACCGACGACGCTGAATCGTAAATTCAAACGCTTCTCATTGTACGATCGACGGTCCTGCTCGCCACAACAGGACACGGGACGTACCTTCTTTGCCAACAAGGAGAACACAATACCAAAAAAGAGTGGCGCCGATCACGAGAACGATCATGATCGCGAACGCGATCGCGAATGTTTGTATTTATCGAAAAGCGAACATAACTCACCCACAATCCTTTATAGAGACGAGAGCTCGACAACGATAACAACAACCTCAACAACAACACCGAATCTCCTTAACAATGATTCCAGCAGCCGCCTTAGCTATTCGCCCAAACTTCTGGCCTCCATCAACAATCTGAATCTGAATCACTCACTCGCCGGTTCGCCGCTTAACATTATCAATTCGGCTGGCTATAAGAATGGCAATTTCTTTCGCTTTCCCGAAATCGATCGTGTGGTGCAGGATGTAGTGACTGTAGCGGCGCCAGCAGCTGCCAACGTAGCCACTATTGAGGAGCCTGACAATCAACAACAGCAAGCAAACGATGCCGCTGCAGTCGTGCAGCAGGAGGCAGGGCGAAAGAATCGAAAGAATAAGAATAATCTCACCATACGCATCACCGATGTGCAGCTGGCAGCCAACAAGGGTGGCCACTCCATGCAGCAGCCATCGCCATCTCCATCATCGCTGGCCAAACCCAAAACTCCCACCATTAAGAGCACCAAGGAGAAGGCACGATCTCTGGACTCGGCGGCCAACGAGACGGAATTGTCGATTGTGGTGCACCATATAAATGAATCTCATGACATCTCAACGCCCTGCAGCAGCAGCAGCAGCGGCCATGTCAGTCAGGGCAATATGCTCATTCAACCAACCGCATCCAGTCTCTTTTCCACCTCTCTGTCCAGGCTGGACACACAGCCATCGTTGCACAGTCGCCGCACCAGCGTGCGTCGTCGATCGCCGGGCGTGAATAACAGCGATTATTTGATGTATCATCGCAAAGATGAATTGAAATCGGCGTCCAGCGTTGATAGCGGTGGCAGCAGCAGTAGTAAATTTTCACTGGGCGCCAATTTGGCTCCACGCAGTGCCCACAAATTAAATCCATTGTTGCACTCGTCGAGCACCAATCTGAAGACGCTGCCAGAGTGCCTGACGCTGGTGGAATTTACGCCCAGCACCAGTGTGGAGTCGCCATTTAAGCAAAAGTCCATGGACCTGCCGGGCAGTCAGGGAATGCAGGCCAAGAGCATGGCCAGCTCGATGAATCTGCTGCAACGTCGCGGCTCGAATCATAGTCTCACCTTGAATCTGCACAGTTCGTGTGGCAATCTGATGAACAGCGGGCTGAGTGTGTCCAACTACAGTTTGGGATCGGTGAGCAACTCGAAATCCAGTTGCAATCTGGAGCAGCAGCAACAACAGTTGCTGCAGCAGCAGCCAAACAATCAATTAACTGTCGCTGCGGGCAGCGCGCAGTGCACGCGTCAAGGATTATTTCGACGTCGTGGCTCCAATCACAGCATCACGCTAAAGAGTCACACCACGAATTCGTGTGGTGAGCTCAACTCCATGTCCAACAATCAGACGCCCAAGCGTGGCCTGCTCGAGCGACGCGGCAGCAATCAGAGTCTTACTCTCAATATGAGCGGCCAAATCATGGTGGGCGGCCAGGAGCAGTTGCAGCTGCAGCAACTGCAGCTGGAGCAGCCGAAGCTAACGGTGTGCAGCTGTGGCGCAGCAGCCGGTGCCCAGGCGCCGCATCAACGCAAGTTCTTTAGCACGGAGAATCTGAACAGCAATCGTGGCAGCAGCAGTTCACAGTATTTGGACTTCAGCAGCAAGCAACCGTTGTGCTTTGGTTCCGCATCCGATTTGCAGCCAAGCGAGCCTTTGAAACTGAAGTCACCAGCTGGCCATGCGGATACGGGTGTTGTCTTGTGCAGTTGCAGTTGTGCCACAGGCGTGGTGGGCGGTGCTGGCGTCGCTGGTGGCATACGCAACATTATGACTCGGCCGCTGTCGCCGCAGACAACCAGCGAGGAGTTTAAGAGCTATTTGGCCAGCATTCAGATGCTGCAGAGTGCCTCGAATCCACTCAATCAATTCGATCTGATCAAACTGAATCATGTCTTCGATCACAGCTACAAGGCGAACCTGGAACAGCCGCCAGTGCTGGTGTTGGGACGTGGTGAAGGCGGCACGCCCACAAATCAATTGCCACCCACTTCGGAGGATAGCGAATTGCTGGCCATGTATCAGGCGGTGGTGAAAAGCATTGTCACCTCGCTGCCGCAGCTGGAAGGGGACGAACAGAAGCGCATCTTTCGTGATCTGCATAAGGAGTTTTGGGATCTGCCGCCCAATCATCAGGAGAAGCCGATGGTATTTGGTTCGCAGACAAAGAATCGCTATAAAACGATATTGCCCAACGAGCATTCGCGTGTGCTGCTTGAGAGCGAGGCCACCGAGCTGTTGAATCTTAAGCAGCAGCATCAACAGAGCTGTCTCATGCCGCCGCAACCGCTTCAAGGAAGTGGCGAGGAGCTGAGCAAGACGGCGCTATTGGCCAACGAGGATTTGCCCTACATAAATGCCAATTACATTAAGGTGAGCTTACATCGAATATAACTATTAAATGTGGATTTAAATAACACATCTCTTTGCAGGGCCCAGACTATGTGTCCAAGTGCTATGTGGCCTCGCAAGGTCCCTTGCCCAACACAATCTTCGAGTTCTGGCTGATGGTCTATCAGAATACACAGCGTTATATTCGCCGCTGCTTGGACGGCGGCAGCAGTCCGCATATGGACAAATCGCACATCTTGCAGCAGTACTATCAAAAGATCGTAATGCTCACCAATTTCACGGAGAGCAATCGCAACAAGTGCGCCGTTTACTTTCCCATCGAGGTGAATGAACTATTCGCCGTGGCCGCCAAGGGCGAGGTGTTTGAGATCAGCGCGTTGGCACGTGATTACTTTGACCCGCATTTGTTGCCCGCATCAGCGACAACGACAGAGAGTGCTGTGGCGTTGGGTGAACTGCAGGTGGATCGGGAGCAAAACACACGCTGGCACATTTCCGTGGACTCGACAAAGGTGGCACTGAACGAGGCGTTGCGTCGCACACTGCCACCGGATGGCAGTTTCTTTTTGGTCAAGAATGTGGGCATTGTGAGACGCAATGGTTACTCGGTGCGAAAGTTGGTGCTGTTGTACTGCATCAATGTGCCGGAGAGTGCTGGCCGATTGGAGTATTATTTGCAAAAGGTTTGCTGCTATCACTATTGGTATCCCGACTGGCCAGATCATCACTCGCCGCGCGATATTAATACGCTGCTGGACACCTGTTTGCATGTGCTCAATTTGGGCAAATGCGAATCGGAGTTCGACAACTACGATGAGATGCGTAGCACGTGTAATGCACATTTGATGGCCCAGCGTTTGGACATTTACAAGCAGGATATTTTCAATGCTGTGCAACCGTTGCCCATCATTCATTGCTCTGCGGGCATTGGACGCACCGGCTGCTTTACGGCCATCATGAATGCTGTGCGTCAGCTGCGACAATCGCTGGCATATTCGTTGACGGGAATGCTGAGCAAAACACTGACCATGGCGGACATGACAGAGGCACGAGAGGCTACACAGAATGCCGCCGATGCGGATACAGAGAGCAGTTTTAGCTGCAACACAATATTGCACATACGACACATTGTGGAGCAGACGGAAGGTGTCAGTTTCGATAAGCTGCCAAAGATGCCAGACATCTTTGTGGATATTTTGGGCATTGTATGCAATCTGCGACTGCAACGCGGTGGCATGGTACAAAATTCCGAGCAGTACGAGCTGATACATCGAGCCGTTTGTCTCTATTTGAAGCGCACTTTGGCGCTACGACGTTTTTAGATTATAGTGAAAAAAAAACGGAAACGATGATGACGAGGATGAAGAAGAACAAAACACCAATTTACTATTTGTAAAAGAATTTTGTGACCCTTATTTTAAAAGCAACCAAGCAAACCAAGAACAACAACAACAACTCGATGATAATTATGATGGAGAAATCGCAAGCAACCATAACAAAAATTAGAAAACAAAAAAAATACAAAAATACAAAAAAAAAAAAAATGAACAATGCAAAACCATGGCTAAAAGAGTCTCGAACATAAATACTTATATATATATACATAAATAATATAGATATGGCATACTTTGTAGACGAAGACGAAATTGTTCTCAATGTTTGCTATATACTTATTACCTATTACTACAGTTTAAATATGATGATTATTATTATTATTATGATTATGATTATTATTACTATTATAAATGTTTATTAAGTGTTTGAATGTATGTATGTTCAATGTGTGTGCATGTATGTATGTACATAAGTGTAAATGTTTCCAATTTTTTGGTGTGAACAACAAAACCTATGCTTAAACAACAAACTACAACTAAAGTTAATTAACATTATTATTACCTTATCTAATGTGCTGGCCCTTTGGCGACGCACAACAAACAACAAAACCACAACAACAAAATCAAACAAACAACAAAGACAACAACGGTGAGTTTGCATCTGTTTGAAACCGATCGAAGCTCAAACCTTTTTTAAGTTGCTTCGGGGCTTGCCTCGTTTCTAACTGACTAAAACACCAATTCTTTCGGATTTCAAAACTGCCAGCTCGACCGTTGTTGTTGATGATGCCGAACCTCGATAGTTACAGCAAAAAACGTTAGATCTTTCATGACAAAAACAAGCAAAAAAAAACCACAAACAAATTATATTGAAAACATAAATATTGAATTCGAAACTTGTATTAATGTTTATGCAATGGAACTAGTCAAATAAAACTTAGAAACATTTTAAATGTAACTATAAATGTGTAATCGAATGTGTTTCATTTTGGGTCACGCCAAGAAGATAATGGGTGCTTTATAAACTAAAAGAAACAAGTAAGAAATCTTAAGTTCCGATCATATATCTTGATCGAAAGGAGTATTATCACTCACTCACCTCTTGCTTTACCCACTTTTATCTGATAAATTTTTCAGCAAATGTTAGTTATCATACCCTATAACAATAAATAAATACAAATTCTACAAATATCCTTGAACTAATCTAATGCTCAAGCTACAGCGAAAGTGCTGAGTTGTCGTGAGCTCAGCAAATCGACACAGACGTGCAAAGATTACACTACAAACAATAAAATCAGATAGGAAATGAAAATACTCTAATGCCGAACATTTAATTCTCTACCCTTCGCTGTATGAATTTTTTTTTCAATAATTTCTTTCATTAATAAATGTTAATAATTTCCCTCACATTACAGTTACTTCAGCGCAGTTGCTTTTAATTAGATTAAAAATTTGAATATATTTTAGATTTTATTAGAAAAAAATTCAATTATTTTTTTATTTAAATTTAAATGATAAGTCTTATTAACCAAAATTATAAATAACAAAGAAAAAAGAAACGCAGCAGTTTATCATGCAATGATCATTCAAAAATATTTCCCTATAAATTAAATTACTGAGGCACAACGATTTACATGTTGTTCCACATAATGAGATTACTCTGCTTGTAGGGTAATCATCTACACGATAAGTTTGTTTACACCACAAAATTAAAATGAGCTTGAAAAGCACTCAGCGCCTATTGATGGGTTAACGAAACAGCTGATTTTGCGTTTACATTTTAGAGGCAGACGACGCAAGTCTAAAGTTCATGTTAAAAAGCTGGTTTGTCTTCAGCACTCACTAATTGGACATTGTTACTGCTTAGACGCACACTCAGTCACAACAATAATGTGGCTAAACTTTGGTCAACTTCGTGGACGCTCTCATAAGTTCATCAGACTGTACAGCAACATGAAGGTAATCGGTTCGGTAGCAGAACTCAATTGTGATTGCGTTTATGCTGATAAAACAAACTGTTTGCAGGTGAAAGTGCCAGTGAAGCAAGGTGTTGTTGTGGGGGAGCAGTACCAGTTGCCCAATGGACGCCAATACGAACGATTCTTGGGAGTTCCCTATGCCCAACCACCACTTGGAGAGCTGCGCTATCGGGTGAGGTTTATAGAATTTCAAGAGCATTTAAAATGTTAATCTTTGACTTCTCCCAGAGCCCTGTGCCGCTAGAGCGTTTCACGGAGCCCGAGCTGGATTGCAGCAAGGAACGCGATGTGTCACATCAACGAGATCCATTCACCCAAGAGGTTATTGGCTCCGAAAACTGTTTGTTCCTCAATGTCTACGCACCCAAAAGCAGCTCCCAGTCTAAGACGCCGCTGCCTGTGATGGTGTGGATTCATGGCGGTGGCTTCTGGTTTGGCAGCGGCAACAGCGACTAGTGAGTGCAAGAATTTATTCAAATAAATGCTCTATTGTCAACTGTTACCTTTCAGCACTTTCCCAGCTCAGCTGATGCAGGAGGAGATCATTGTGGTGACGCTGAATTATCGTCTGGGCGCTTTGGGTTTTCTCAGTCTGCCTGGAGCGGGCATTCATGGCAATGCTGGGTTGAAGGATCAGCGTCTAGCGCTGCAATGGATCCAGCAGAACATTGCGAACTTCAATGGTGATCCACAGAATGTGACGCTCTTCGGCGAAAGTGCTGGCGCGGCTTCAGTGCATCTCCACACATATGCGGCCCATGCCAACCAGCTGTTTCACAAGGCCATCATGCAAAGCGGCACCAGCAACATGGAATGGGTCTTTCAAAAGCAGAGCGAATACAAAGCACGCAGATTAGCCGAACTGTTGCAGGGCAAGAACATCGAAGGGGATCAACAACTATTGAAGTTTCTGCAGTCGGAGCAGGTGACACCAAATGGCATATTATCCAGAACATTGAACGTGTTGACACCTGACGAGCGGCGTCGGGAATTGCCGTTGGCCTTCAAGCCCGTGGTGGAAGACGAAAGCAGTCCGGATAGCTTCATTACCAGCAACATTCTCGATTTGATGCATCAAAAAGAGCGACTGCAGGGCATGCCAACAATGATGGGCTACAACTCTGCTGAGGGCATTGCAATGCTGGTAAATGCCAGGCGTAAAATGGAACTCTATGATGAGGATCTGGCACGCGTTGTGCCACGGAATCTTGTCGAGAAACCCGAAGCACCTGAAGCGCTGGAAGCCGCCAACGATATGCGTCAATTCTACTTCAATGGACAGGCTTTGACGAAGGAGCGTCTCAACAATCTGGTTGATGTCTTCACTGACTATCACTTCAACATTGATCTGCAGCACGCGGCAGAGATTCATGCCAGTTGCCAGAGCACTGCTCCATTGTACTTCTATCGCTTCGATTACGTGGGTCAGCGCAATATGTACAAAGTGATGTTCCAGGCACAGAAACTGAACGGCGCTTCACATGCGGATGAGCTGTTTTATCTCTTTCAAATGGCCAATGATGAGACACCGACGAGTCAGGAGGATGCCCAATTCTCGGAGCAGTTATGTCGCTTATGGGCAAATTTCGCACGTCATGGGAAACCTCTGGACAGCTGGACACCCGTCTCCAAGCCGAATACTAACGAACCATTTCAGTTGGATTGTCTGCTTATTGATCGGGAGTGTAAAATGCATCGCAATCCGGATGCTGATCGCATGGAATTCTGGCGCAGCATGTACAAGAAATACAAATCGGATTGCTATGAAGCATTGCGGGCAAAGCTCTAATTATAATGGTCCAAAGACTTTATGCCAAGACTTTATCAACCAGTTACATCGAAGGCCTTACTTAAAATATCTTGCAAAAACATCAAATTTGTTTATGTATATATAAATAGGTTTATTTGCAATACTCTTAAACTAAAAAAATTTTGTAGATACTTTAAATAATAAATTTATTAAATAACAAATTAATTTTAAAAATGTTGAAGAAATTTAAGTGATACATTTACTTTTATATAACCAATAAGAGAGCAATGAATAAAAATAGATTAAAAAGTTAATAATCCAAATACTAGAGGTATCAAAAATCAATGATTTTAAATAGTCGATTAATAGCCTGTTGCGTGTTTTTTTTTATCAACAAGGAAATCTTTATTTCAGCCTTGTTCTTCTACTCAGATTTCCGTTAAATATAACACTTTTTGGTAACAGCCATTTTCCTTCACTCTATTAACAGCTTAGAATAGACTGTTACTTAACAGCAGCCAAATGAACCGGTTGAACGCCACATCCCACCCTGTTCATTGTAGAAATGACTCATTTTCTGCGAATGCTTAGCATATTTTGAAAGTCAAGTTGCGGTCACACTGGACGTAAGTAACTCCAAATGGGTGCGTTGTTTGGAAAATCAAGTAAAAAAACGGCTCCTAGCCGAATTACGGAGCAGGACAAAGCCGTGCTGGTAGGTGGAACTATACTCAAGCCATAGCGGAATAATGCTAACAAGCTAATACCCTGATAAACTGTAGCAACTGAAGCAACAGCGGGACAGACTGAAACAGTATCAAAAACGCATTGAGCTGCAGCTGGAAAATGACAGACAACTGGCCAAGAAGTGTCTACAGCAGAGCCGCAAAGAGTGAGTAGCTTACATAATAAGATGCGTGATCTTAGCTTACTTAATAATTCCACTTTTAGTCGGGCCAAGCTGTTGCTCCGCAAGAAGAAGTACCAGGAAAGTTTGCTGACAAATGCTGATAAGCAGCTGGAGAACCTGGAGAAATTGGCCGCCGATCTCGAGTTTGCCCAGGTGGAGATGAAGGTCCTGGATGGCCTGAAGCAGGGCAATGCAGCGCTGAAAAAGGTGCACGACATGCTCGACATCAACGAGGTGGAAAAGATCATGGACGAGACACGCGAAGGAATCGAAAAGCAGCAAGAAATCGATGCCATATTGACGGATGTGTTGACCACAGAGGACGAGGAAGACGTGCTCGCCGAGCTGGATGCCCTTGAGGCCGAGGAGCAAGCTGTGAATTTGCCCAGCGTGCCAAGCGAAGAGTTGCCAGCGGCAGCTGAAGAGGAAGCCGATGAAGAGGAAAAGGAGCAAACCAAAGCAACGAAAACAGCATCAAGCAACGCAAAGAAGGTGCTTGTCAAGGCCTAAAACTAACTAATCTTAATGCTTTATGTATGTATATGTATCCTGTGTATATAAGTCCGATATTTTTTATAAGAGCATTTGCTAAACAGAGCTTTTGAAATCTCTCACAAAACTACAACTAGAACTTATTTCCCTTCGATGTCTTCCGCAAGTCCTCCTTTACTCGAGCACGGAGCCCCTTGTTCTCCTCGCGCATCTTCTCCACCTCATCAAGCAGCACAACGTTCTCGCGGAACAGCTTGTCGTACTTCTTCTGTACACTTTTGTCCTCTGCCACCAGTTTGTATCTGGCCAAGACATTCTCAATCTGCTTGCGCTGTCGCAGAAACTCATCACGCACCTCGGCATCGAGGGTGACGAAACGCTTCAGCTCATCATCGTTGGCATGTTTGTGGAACAGCTGCTTCACCGCCTTCTTCAGACCCTCCGAGGTGTTGACCTCCCCAGCCACATAATAAATATCCGTGCAGATGGCTGTGAGGCATTCCCTAGCCGCCTTGGCGCGATGTCTCTCGGTGCGCAACTCGCTCACATTACTCAGGTACTTGTCACGCATCTCCTTGAGTTGCAGCTCCAGCTGAATGTTGTTCTGATTGAGACCCTCCAGTTCGTGCTCCATTTCGATGATGTGCTTGCGTTTATCGTTGATCTGGAACTCGCGTGGCTCTATCTGGGCCTTGAGCTCGGCAATCTTGTGATTTAGCACCTGCTTGTACTTGTCCAGCTCTTGGTTCTTGTGGAGCAGCTCTTGGATACGCTTCTCTTTTGCTCCAATAGCATAATCACGATCGGAGATGTCCTTCTGCAGATCCTCTACGTTGCGCAGCTGCTTGGCCATCTTCTGCTGCGACTTGATGTGCTCCTCCTTCAGAGTTTCGACCTCCTCCAGGAGATTCTCAATCTCACGACTCTGCGATTCGTATTTCTTTTGCAGCACACCCGCCTTGCCGCGCCACATCTGCGTCTCGTTGCGTTCGGTGGTCAGTTTATTTTCGTATTCGGTTTGCGTGGCAATCATATTACGATCGTTCTCCATTTCCACCTCCTGGCAGTACTTGATGAACTCATCCTTCTTGTCCTGCATCTCCTTCATCAGTTCACGTATGAGATCCTTGCGTTCATCTAGCTGCTTCTTGTAATCGTTCTCCAGCGCCTCAATGGTGTCCTGCAGCGTGCCCGTCGAGTTCTTCAGCTTCTCTTCATAGCTCTCGCGCAGCTCCAGCATGTTCTCGCGCAGATTCGTGAACTTCTGGTACTCGATGAGCATGCGCTCCGAATACTGATTGGCTAGTACATCCATCTGTCCACGGTGCTCCTGCTTGATGTCGGTAATCTGGAATGTGATCAGATTCATTTCCTCTGTATGCCGTGACACAATCTCGTTGTTCAGCTCCTTGAGTTCCTCGAGAGCACTGCAATAGCTGCGATGCACCTCCTGCAGCTGCTGGCCATCGAAGATCTCGTTCTGACTCAGCTGATACTGGAACTCCTCCGCCTGCTGCTTGAGTCGCAGCTCCAGATTCGTAATCTGTTCGATTTTATCGCTGAGCTGTGTGCGTGGTATCAACACCTCTTGGCTCTTCATCAGATCCTGATCCATAGGCGCCAACTTCTCCTCAATATTCTCCATGGACCACACTGCCACAGTGCCACGCTTGGAGATTGCCACCAGCATGGAGCCATCGTAGGTGAATCGCAGTTTATTCACTGGTCCATCGAAGAAGCGGAAATTGGTGAACGTTCCTCCGCCAGCTTCCAAAAAGGGCAACTGCATGTTGAACAAGCCGCCCTCATGATCCGCTATAAACATAATGAGATCGGAGCGTGCTAGGCACAGATCCGAGACGGAACCCTTGTTGCGCGACGGCAGCGCAATCTCGCGCTGCAATGTCGAGTGCTGGAATTCGCGTATGGTGCCGTGATTGGTGCCAGCAAAGATGGTCAGCGGTTCATTGAAGCTACAGCAGATCGTCACGTATTCGGTACCCTTTTGGACAATTTCCTGAAGTCGTGCACCCGTCTCAATGTCCCACTGATATATGGCACCCTCGGCACCTCCCGAGATTAGATACTTGTCCGTCTTTGTCCAGGCCACTGAGAGCACGGTGCCATTGTGGCCCTTTAGATGGATGATAACCTCCAGATTATACACCGAGGTAACTGCAATATTGTTGTCATAGGCAGCTGCCATGAGATGCCCCAAATTCGAGTAGCGCACATCATTGCAGTGCGGGAAGTTGTATGTCTTGACAATCTGTGGGAAAGAGAGTGATGAATTAAGCTTGACTATAATTGTTGAGCGCTGAATCGCACGTTTAACTCATCCATGAAGATCTGTGTGATGCGCAGCTGATCGGAGAAACCAATAGCTGCCATTAAACCTGTTGAATTTAGCTCTACAATGTTCACATCCACTTGGAATTTGCGGACCAGCTCCACTTTGGCTGTTTCATAGTTCCAAATGCGTATCGTCTGATCTCGCGCTGAAAGTAAGAGGGAGAAAAGTTACAGTCCAATATGGGCTACGAGATACTCGCTAAACATTTTGAAGATATGGATAAAAAATTAATACAATTATTTCTTAAACAAGTCCCGAATATAACCCACAAAATAATTTTCTAATAAGATTCTTATTTATAATAGAGTTCTTATAAATCATGTAGAACACAATTATAAATTATATTCGCTTACTTTTTTTAAGGAAAGCTTGACAAAACCAACTTTAAATATATAATATAATACATAAAACAATATATACTTCATACTTTGACTTTAACCTTAAGTTTATGATATCTATGCGTTCAATCAGACGGACAGACAGATAGATCTGAACCCGTAATTAAGAATACTTTATGTACTTTATAGTACGGGGCTGTTTTCTTCATTCTACAATAAATAGCGGATATATATTAATTAGATCTCTACGCAACGCCAAGAAAGAAAGCTTACATACAGGCCGTCATGATGATAGGTTTCCAGGCGCACACAGATAAGTCCACAACTTCGCCTATGTGAATCATGACGCCAAGTGGCTCAAATTTCAATTGTTTTGTCTTCAGGGTCTCCGGCACAATGAGAATGCCAACATAGATCTGAGCATGGGAACAGGTGACAATAACCGTCTCCTGCTTGTGGTCGATGGCCAGATTCGTTATCTGATAGAGCGGCTCTGCATACAATGTGATGGGCACAGTAAGCACCGTCTTGCGTTCGAATTTGAACTTCGAAACACGCTCGAAGACAAACACCTTGTTGAAGATTATGTAGGCAAAACCGCGAGCAAACGCCGTCATGCAGAGTACCCGCAAATCGGGCAGGGATAACTGTTGGGTGTGGACGAAACGCTGATCGAGTGCCTCGCGTTCCTTGTCGAACATCTCCTGGTCCATCAGCAGGTCAACTGTTTCGGCCACGGAGGCCTTCTGGCTAAGCTTCTGCTCACCATTCTCCACCAGGATCAATTGATCGTGATCGGTGCCCACCATGAGCAGATCCATAGACAGAAAAGCCATCGATGTGACACGATAGGTGACCTTTAAATTGTTGCTAATGGTGAATCCTCGCTCTGACTTGCTCATCAGTAGCAAAGTGCGATCCCCAGCCACAGCAAGGAAGCTACAATCGCTGGGATTGCCAGCGATGCACTCGGCACCGCCATGGGAACCCGGCACTGTGGCACGACCCTCAATCACAGTGCTCGTCTTGTCCAGCACCAGCATAAAGATCATCTCATTAGGAGGCTTGGTAACCAAGGCGACGGCACGTGAATCGTTGGTGAAGATGATTTGTTGGATCTCCGCATTGCGATGATTGCCGGGCAGCTCTAGATGACGACGCTTCTTCAAAGTAGACAACTCATAAATAGATATATACCGGCCACTGTGAAAATAACGACATAATAACTGGTAAACCAAGAGCAACCATCGCTATCTTACTTTTTGGAGTGTCGCTCCAGGACAGCCATAAGCTTGCGATGCGAACTAAGCGCTATAATCTCAGGTCTGGTGTCCTCCGGGAAGCGCAGGAAACGCTGCTTGTTGGTCACAAAGTCGTGGAAGGCCAACACACCCTCCACGGGATACATGACCTCCTTGTTCAGATTGAATTGTATGTTACCAACAACGTCCGTGCGTAGGCCATAGATGAGACGGGGTCGGATTACAACCGAGTTAACCAGCGAAGGTCTCTTTTGGTCCTCCATCGCGTATAGAAAATATATATAGATTTGTATTTAATTGATGTGTGCTTGTGGTGCAATTTGTAAATGGAAGAAAGATGCCGCGTCCTAAGCTCTCGTAGCACATTCAACTAATTTCGATCAAACAACGAAGGAATTGTTTGGGAGCCCTGACAGCAAATTCCATGGCATCCGTACCCAGGGAGCACAGAGTATTTTTTTTTTGTTGTCCCTTTTATTTTTATTTTGAGCGCGCGAAAAGCTTGCGGTCGTGTAATCAAACAGTGCCAAAAGGCCATGAATAAATAATTAAACGCCACTAAGTATGCTTTTAATTTCCTAGGACGCACTCGAGGCGCATTAACGATGAAAATGGCGCTCGTTGTTGCTGTTTATCGCTTGGCAGCTCTTTTTCTCCCTCGCACTTGTACTTGAACTCTAATAATGCGCTTAAGAAGCGGGCGGTCTCTGCAGTCAATCAGTCAATTTGCCAGTTGGACACTCAGTAAGCAAGTCAAACAAAGCGCTCGCATTTAATACATTTATGTTGTCCATTTCACTTTCCGGCTACCAAGCGACCGCGACCTAACACAACGAAAAGCTCTTACCACTTGCTCTTTGGCAAGGCAAAGAGCAATGCTAATAAAGAGAAAAAGCTTTCCAGGCTACACAGCTACAAAAAAGTAACTGCATTGCCCTTGCTATTTGCGTATATACATCTAATCTATGTTCAGTAAAATGTCGTTCAGTGTATGGTTGCTCTCCCTCTGTGCATCTGTTGTTGAGAGCTTCGTGGCGCACAAAAGAGCGAAAGCGTCCTCTGGCGCCCAAGCGTAGCGAAGTTAGCCTGTCGAATTCAGTTGTAGTTTACGCGTCGGTCGCAGCACAACGCATTCATTGCGAACAGTGCGCTGTGAAAGGTGTGTTTATACCAAACGATTGAAAGTGAAAAATACTAAAGGCACAGTGAGAGAGTGACAGAGAGAGGGAGACACAGCAGCAGGAAGACAGGCTAAGCGCAGTCAGTGGACAGTAGAGACAGTGCGGCAGTGACAGTGACAGTGTTTAGTCTGCTGTTATCAGCGGCGCTAGTGACAACTTGAATAGTCACGTTGACAGGCGCGGCGATAGAGTGAAGAGACGTGCCGTGTGCCTGCAGAGCCGGCGGCAAAAAGGCCACAAAGACCCAGAGTAAATTAACAACTTAAAAGCTACACAATACACAAATACAAATAAACACATTTTGTTAAACGTCTGTCCATACACCTGCAATTGTGTGTGTGTGTGGGTGTACTTGTGCTTGTGTGTTTCTGAGTGGGTGTGTTTGTTCCTGTCTGTGGCTGCGTCGTTTCGCGCCTCTCTCAATTAACGTCCCGCCTCCCGCAGTGAAGCTTCAAACCTGACTCTGGTAAGTGGTTTTGTTGTTATTGTTGTGGTTGCTGGTGTTGTTGCTGTTGTTATTGTATGGCGGCTTGGAGAGCTGCATGTTAAGCCAATAAAAGGCATTAAAATTAAAAACGGTAAATGAAATGAAACGAAACAAAGCGAAACGAAATGAAACGAAACGAACAGCAGCTAATGGATTTTGTTAGTTTTCACTTTCATGCCAGGCAGGCAAAAAGACTCAGAACGGAAGACCGAATGCCAACAATAACAACAATAGCAATATTAAGCACAAAATGAACAAGTAGATGGGACGATGAACAGCAGCTGTCGCAATGAAAAACTCATTTTAATGCCCTATTTATGCAAACACACACACACAGTACAATTGATACGAATTTACAATTAATTCTTCAGCGTGGGTGTGTTTGTGTGTGTTTGTCTTCATGTGTGTGTGTGTGAGTGTGTGGGTGGCTGTGATTGTAAATCTGTTTCATCTTTAGCGTAGCACGTATCACGTACAACGACGAACGTAACGCGCCAAAATAACACGAAACTCGTATTTATAAACAAAAGTAGCTGGCAGTGTGTACACACCTTCACACACTCACTCAATCAATCACTCACTCACTCATTCCCTTGCATACAACAGGTCAAATTCAAATTCACATTCAAATTGAATTTGAAATGCGTATGGCAAAAAGGTGGCAATGGCCGCACAAATATATTTTTTCGATTTAAAATAAATTTGCCGCCTGTCGTCGACGCAGCCACAGCCACAACCGTGTTGCGTGTTTGCTGCCGCAACTGCTGCTGCTGCTGCTGTCGCTTGTTGTTGCTTGCTGCACATGTGGCAATGCTGAAATGTGGCAATTTATTTATACGATTTTTGTTATTTTTGGCCTGTGGCAGCGGTAACTGAATTGCACGCAGCGAAATCAGTTCAGGCTGCCAGCACGCTTCACTTTCCCAATATAAATATGTATATGCTCGAAGTGTGTGTGAGTGAGTGTGTGTACATTACTGCATGTATATTCCGAGTCGTAAATATGTATGTACCTACCATACATGTGTATGCATGTATGTAGAAGCTATGACAATGCGAATATCTGTATGCTTGGACGTGTGTACACACTGCTAGGCGACACACTTTTGAAATTCCAAGGAGAACGGTGGAGAGGGCTGTCCTCTCACACAGCGCAGCCAGCAAGCAGCAGCCAGCGATGAGAGTGGGAGAGGGAGCAAGAACATGGCGCATAGTTGCCGTTAGGGAATGCTTGTGACATGGAGTGGGGAAGAGGAAGGGGGACAGCGAGACTAACAAATTTTCAGCAGTAGCTGGAGCTTAAAGTGCACGGCCAACGCACACACACACACGCACATTCACACGCACTTACATACAGTCTGAGAGAATACACACATATGTACATATAGACGCATAGCTAAAGCGCGCTTTTGGGCTCTGGATTGAAGCAAGTGCTTTTGTTTTTACGAGCAGCCCAGCAAATAATAGCATTGTATGTGGGTGTGTTTGTGTGTGTGTGCTCTCTACACCATTTTACAACAATGCACAGTGAGAAAATGCGATAAACTCAAGCATAAACCTTTCACAACATCCACAAAGGCAAAGAAACCAAAAAAAAAAAGAAGAAAAATTAAAAGAATTTATGTATTATGCACAAAATCAAAAAGAATAAGCTAAAGAAGTGTGTGCACACAGTGCTGAGACCTTAATGCTAACTTCATTTTCCAAAAATTAAATCATCAGGCAATCCAATTAAGAGATAAGTTCATCATTAATTCAGCACAGCAACAAAGCCCTTAATGCCAGTATTTTACAACTTACACTTACCCTCAGAGCTTTGTTTGTTCTTTTTATTGGCCAGCATTTTCAGTTGCTGCGAAGCTGCAGTTGTCACACTTTAATTGAGTTTCCAAGGGTCGCACACAGTTTCGCTCAGTGAGCGAATAACGCACTCACGCAGCGAACAGCTCAATGAAGTAAAGTCCTAGTCGTTGGTGGACATCAAGCCTTTTGGAGTGTTAGCCCGCTAGCTAAACTGACCTTTTTGTTAATAGCACGCCAGCTTGCGCTCACTAATACTCACCCACATACACACACAAGCACACTCAGTACTATAGAGAGGTAAAATTGTCTGCGGCGAGCAATTTGATGTTAACACAGCTGATTGATTTATTGTCTGTTGGCTGGCTACCGCAAACACTGGCACAATATACACAAACAAACAGAACAAAACCGAACCGAACGAGTGAGTCGAGTTGAGTGAGAACAACAACAGCAACAACAACAACAACAACAACGACAGCAAAAACTATAAACACAAACAACAAAGACAACACACACAAACTTGAACAAAATGCCAAAAGTCCTCAATAAGCCGGAGTCGCAACGTATGCAATAAAAACATAAAAAGAAACAAAACACACACACACAATCACACAGACAGCATGACATGCAAGCGAAGGGCTATGTGTGTGTGTGTGTGTGTGAGGGAAAGACTGAAGCGTGCGCTTGTATGCGTGCATGTATTGTCGCCATAATTAACAGCGGCGAAAACGACGACGGCAATGGCAACGACAACGACAACGACAACGACAACGACAACGACAACGACAACAACAACAACAACAACAACAACAACAACAACAACAACAACAATAACAACAACAACAACAACAACAACAACTACAACAACAACAACAGCAACAACGGCGACGGCGACGACGACGACGACGACGTCAGCGGCGACAGCGCGTACTAGCCGCCATTTTAATTTTACGATAACTGCTTTCACCTACTTGCTTGCCTCTAGCTGCTAGCAATGTATGCGGACTGCATGTGCCGATACATTCACCAACACACACACATAACTACATACATAAATACAGAGAAACAAACAAACACACTCACACACACGTTGGGAGTAAGAAATATTCTCGCAGTGCGTCACAGAGTAGGAAATATTTTTACAGCACGTCAGCAGCGTAGTTAACAGTTCGCTTTTTATTTCGAGTGTCAAATGAAATTTTCCTTGGACATTAACATTTAAATTACACACAAAAAAACAAGAACAATAACAACACTCTCCTTACGCCTCACGCATTACGCATTCAATTGAATTTTGTGACATGCCAACGCGTGTGCCTCACATTTCATATTTCATAATTCACATTTCATATTTAATAACAATTTCAACGAAAATTCCTTGCATAATTGAAGCGAAAGCGCGACCGTTTGGACAGATGTCAAATCATTTTGTCAGCCAAAGTAAACTCATTTGCAATTGCATCAATTAAGTTTGCCCTTTCGGGCACGATTTCAATGCGCTGTGTGACACTTTAATGACGCCACGTACGCTTAAACACAGTCACACACAGAGTCACACATGGCAACACACATCCCATCACAGGCACAGACACAGACAGACATTAACTCAGTCATATGGAAGCTACGTGAGCTCGTAAATTCCCAAGACGCCACGTTCAAACTCACAGGTAATTCGAGAAGGACTACGAATGCGAATGCGACTGCGACTTCGAGTATAATCAAAAGAGACTACACTGCATTTAAGCTACTTAACCAACTTAAATCTATCAATATTCAATGCGAGACACTCGTTTTACGATATGCGCATAATCCCAACTGGGATAGCACCACAGTTATGTGCATCTTTGATGCCCATAAACCATATGATACTATAGTATCATATCAGAATATATATTCTCCTAATCTAATTGTGCCAGTCGACAAACAGCAGCTGACTTAGTTTGGCCTTAAACCATTCGAGAATTCTTTTGATAGCATATGTATTTTAGCATTTAAACGTGTTTTTCTTTGCTTTTCATTGCTTTTCCGCTATTTCCGTTGCCCACGCCCGCAGCTTATAAACAAAAACAAACTTTTCTCTTTGGCTGCAAAACACACACAGGTCAACATTTAGTACAAACAAATTTTAATTGAAATCTATAGGTAATTTTCAGTGTCAATATTCTGTACTGAACTTTGCAGCGGGTTGAGTCAATAACTCTTTGTCTGCTCGTTAATCCATTTGTTTTAATATAATCTGAATGAAGCTTTGTACACAACAAAATGTTGTCTGTAGCGAGTAATTTAATAGTTGAACATTGTTGCCCATATTATATTTTGAGGCAGCAAACTATTTCATATTTGAAAAGTAATATGAAATTTCCTTTAAAAGTTATTTATTATATTTTTAAACAAAATTAGAAAGCTACAATCGAGTGTGCTCGACTTTGTGATACCTTTTAAAAAGTAAAACAAAACAACATTGTGAAAGAGGTATTGCTTTCAAAATATACCAAACTAATATACCGGAATTTAGATAATATAACAAAATATACCATATTTAGATTATCGATATTCTAAGGCGTTCAAACTAAACAATTAGAATAGGTGCATAACTTTGTCAAAATATAATGAATTAAAATACCGAACACATTTTAAAATATACCAAAACTTATATTTGGTTTATTAATATGCTACTACATTCAAAATAAACCATAAGTGCAAAACTTTGCGAAAACGTTATTACTGTTAAAATATACCAACTTAATTATATAATATCACTTTCTAAAATATACCAAACTTCACTAGATTATTAGCTGATGATCCGATCTGGTATTTGTAATTTGGTATACTTTATGATGTAGGCTCAAAGTTATAATACCGAAATGGATAGCGAGTATTAAAATGTTATCATTGATTTTTTGTATCTTATGTCTAAATACATTTTCAAACTCATTTCAAAAGTAACTTCTCGAACAACTTTCGATTACATACTATATGCAACATATTCTCTGACTTTGTTTTCCTTTCAACGTTAATAGCTTGGCATTTGTAGAAAAAATAGATAATCTGCCGCAGTAGTATTTTTGTTTTGGCATCCCGCAGACAGGTTGTTTATAATTTGTTTTGCAACTAATTTAAAATTGTTGTTTACGTATTTATTTTTTATGGCAATATGTCTGGGGCCAGGCGAAAATTGAAATTAAAATAGATGCATGAATGCTTTAACAGCGTGTTGTTCCGCAACAGCATTATCACCCAAATTAAATTAGACTCAAGCTGTTTTTATTTAATTGACATTTTGATTTTTGAGTGTGAGAGCAAGAAAAGGAACTGAAATTTGGATAAAAAAACATAAAAGAGATGTTTCAAATGCCAGGTTAACAATGAAAAACCACAGGCATTGAAAATGTTTTTCGGGCAAAGCACAAAACACAAAAGAATGTGAGTGAACACAGATACAAACACACACACAAACACAGACACAGATACAAATACCCGAATTTTGTCGGGCACAAATACTTGTTCACCTGTTTCACTAATGCCAGAGCACAAGGGACAGTGAATACGGAGAAAATATTTACGCATGATCGAATGGCAGGGAAATGTTATTGCGTGTTAATGCAGGCAGGCAAGCGTTTGAATTTGAGCGTGAAATGAATATGAAATGGAAATACATATGTAACACACACACACACACACACACACACAGACTACACACAAAACACAAAAAGCACATTAAAAATGTAGATGCAAGCGAATGTGTGTGTGTATTAGTTGGCCTGGTTATGCGTGTCGTATACGCAATGCCAGCCTCAAAGTATGCAGCACTTTGTTTACATTCAATTTGAGTAATGAAAATGATAGTGAACTTGCGACATTACAATTCGAAATTAGTATCCGGGAGTAATAATGTTTTTTCTTGTTTGTGGGGGGAGGGTGTGTGGACGTAAGTAATTGTTATTGAAAACGCTCAGATTGAATGCTAATTATAATTAATGTTAATGCCAAAACAATTTGCCTAATACCTTCCGAATTGCGCTGCGGAGACACATTTATAATGCGAGAAAAAAAAAACTTTGATTTATTGCAGAATACAAACAAACAACAACGATTTATATTCGTAGTGGCGGCAATAATTAACGACAACAACGACGAGCCAAACGAAACGAAAGTAAAATAAACACCAACAACACAAAAATTTGAAACGAAAACAAACAGCAAAAAAGAGAAAAAAGAAAAAAAAAGCGCAACAAGAGGACGTGAAACGATAGAGAAAATTACTGCTTAAATGCTTTGGCAATTAAGCCAAAAATTGTTAACAAAATGCGCAATGCATAAAATTAAACAACGAACAGCAACAGCAACAGCAACAACAACAAGAGCAGCAACTACAACAGCAACAGTAGCAACAGCAGCAACCAGAGGCAAGAGAGGAACATCGACAGCAACAGCTAAGCAAACATTTAAAGTGCGGACGCAGAGGACGGCGACGACAGGTGGCAGATTGGCCCCCAGCAGAGCCGTCGCCGTCGTATTGAATTAATTTCGGCTTTGTGAATGGCACGAGGCGCAAAACGAAGCGAAAAGAGCCGAAAAAGGCAATTGCCTACTTTAAAAACAGAAACCGAAAATTGAAAAACAAACTGGAAAAGAACTTTACAATAGTTGTTGTTGCCACCGCCGTCGCACGAGAAATCAACGATTGTCGACTGCGGGAACTGCGACAAGTTGACAAAAAAACAACAACACAAAACTTCTCTTTTTTATTGATTTTATTTACGGCCAATAATAACAACTAGCACAGCAGATGGCAATGAACAATAGGAAAAGGAAAAACATTACGGCTTGCCGCTGAAAATAATAAAAAAAAAAAAAAAAAAAACAAAACTCGAACGCAATGTGAATAATTTTACTCAAACGTATCACGAAACAATAAGAAACAAATACAGAAACAAAACAATATAGAATACAGAGAGCGAGCGAGTGACAGAGTGAGAGAGAGAGCACGCGTTCGGGAGAGAGGGAGATAGCGAAAGAGTTGCCATATAACTCACATTTATTTGAGCCTGCCCCTCGAAGCCATAACACAAGTCATAATGCCCCATGATGATTCAAGACAAGAACAAGAACAACGCACACACGCACAGCCCATAAAAGTGTGCTATAAAAATGAAAAACTTATAAATTAGTTAAAAAATATTAGACAGAAAGAAATAGAGAAAGAGATAGAGAGAAAACTACAAAAAGAAAAACGAGTAAATTAATTTTCAAGTTTAAGCTTGAATAATTGGACAACGAATGCCATGCATAAATGGCCAGGACCATAGAAAGTAGAGAACAATAAGAACAACAAAACAAGAAAATAGAGAAAGCAACAGTAGCAAAAACGACAAAAGCAAGACTGATTTTTATGTTTTAGTTAGCTTTATTCTCTTATAAATAAACCTGGCAGCAGAACAAACGACCTGAAATCAGAATCGGAACTTCACAAACACCAACGAAACGAAACGCAACGAACAACGAAGCGGAAACCTTAGGAAATCCGCTTCCAGGACAACACAATTATCAGCAGCAGCAACTACGTTATCCTTGTCACCATCAACATTACCGACATCATCATCATCAACAACAACAACAACATCGAGCAAGTGAAACTATTGAAGCGCAATGTTTGTGTTTATTGCCGTCCTGCTTGTCAATGGCTGTCTGGCTGGTGAGTACACCATATAACCTATAATCGAGCCGATTATACATCCAATATACACACATACATACTCATTCCTATGATAGGCACCATTCCGGCCGCAATTCCAGCTACACCGGAAAACATAACCGTCACATTTCTAACGCCCACCGCGGTGCGTGTTTCGTGGCAAACGCAGATCGATCTCAAGGCGCATCCCATCGAGAAGTACATAGTGACCTATAAGCCCACAGATGACAGGTAGGTACCTCAGGCAATACTTCAATAGTCACACCCAAGACTATATTAAACACACACACACACACGCACAACACTCACACACACACACACAAGTAGTTGCAATTATGCAGCAGGTTTCAACATTTTTTTGTGCAATTGACAAGCTCAACGTTCTGCCACTGTATAGGAATAATATAACTGTGTCTCTGTGTGTGTTTGTGAGCTGACCATGAGCTAAATAACAACTGAAGTAAATGGTGGAACGTAGGCCAAGGGGGCGGAACACAACAAGCCGCAACAGCAAATACAAAGTTGAAGCCAAAATGACCGCGACTATGGTAAAGACCAAAAAAAAAAAAATAAAAACAAGCACCGCGTGTACTTGAAGTTTTCAAAGTTGTTATACACTGCAAGAAAACTTCGACTGACTTTGCAAGTAAAAGACCAAGTTCACCAAGTCAATAATATTAGTATTCATTATTTAGTTTATGGTAAAATATCAACAATTGGGCGGAATATTTACTTCAAATGATGTTGCACAATTTCTTGCAGTGTACGGCAGTCGTTAGCTAAAGCGTGTAAACTGCTGCATAGCAAGAGAAACTAAGAACAAAGGCAAGATAACGAAGGGTGAAACCAGAGAGGGAGTAGAGAGAGAGCAGAACAAAACATGCTTGTAATTGTAATATTTCAGCTGGCCGCCTGCTGCGGTTGCTCTATGTGAAGCCGGTTCCTCTTTGCCCCCCTTTCCCCTTTCCCCTCTTCTATTGCTTGTGCACTATGTTTGCAATTTCTCTCTTGTCGAAGAAAAGAAAGCTACCAGCCAGGAAAATCAAATGGTATCGCGACAGTTAAGTGTAATCGACTCTGCACTACCCAACAAGCATTTTACATTTACTTATCCTAATGATATCCGAGTCGAAGGCACCAGCAGCCAGTAAACTATTTTCTTTTAAAGTTAAATGTAGTTTTAAATAATCTTAATGATATGAAAATAGAAATCTTTGTTTAATCTTCAAAGTTTCCATTCTTGAGTTATCGTAAATTAAAACTTATTTTTATTATCAAATATGTTTTTAAAGCAAATAATAATGTAGAAAATATCAATTACCAAAAATGTATTCTTGTTTAAATGATTTTCTTTGAGTTAGTAATATAGAAATTATATTAAGTTAAAGCTTATTATTTTTATTAAAGTTTTATTTTGCTATTCCTAATAGTTTTTGAGTGAGCTATTTATAGTTTTTCATTGTTTTAAGAAAGTGAGGTTAGTTAAAAATATTGATAACTTATATCACAAAAGAAAAGAAGTATTTGTTAAGTTATTAAGATCTGACAATAATCGATATATAGATAAACGACACATTGAAAGTCTAATATATTTTGTACTCTATGGTATATTTTCAATGTAGATCTCTATAGATATACCAAATATAGTTTTAGATATATATATTTTAGTATTTGTCGGTATATTATTTTGGTATCCGGGTAGCGGGTATCTCACAGTAGAACACACTCGACAGATGCTTTCTTACATGTGTTGTTTAAGCTCTGTCATATAGTTTATAAATAATATATGACACTATACTTAGAAGCATAAGATATTTCTAACAACCATTTTTTCTACTAATTTCTATCGAAATTAAACGGAATATAATAATAATAATAAATAATATATGTCACTATAGTTAGAAGTATATACGTATCATGTTTCTAGCAAGTATTTTTTCTACACATTTCTATCGAAACTAAATGGAATATATTTAAAGCTTGATGTGATACACATTGATCTCAGAAAGCTAGAATAATCAAGTTTATAGACATAACTCTGGTAACTTTGTGCTATGTAAAATGAATGCAGATTAACATATGTTCGTTTTATAAATTGGCAACTTCCGCTTCCGTTCTTTCGAAGTAAAAAGAAATACTTAACTTTTTATACTATACAAAAACTTAATGGGTATTGCACAGTCAAGCATGCTTGACTCTTAACTCTCTTTGGTTTTTCCTGGCACAACTTGCAACTTCCGTTTGTAATCCAATTTGCTTGCGAACTTTTGCAGTATCATTGAAAGTTGAAGCTCGAGACAATGGCTAACTATTGTTACACAAAATGTGATGAATCAATCTTCGAGATCTTGTTACTGATAGCTGTGGACAGACAGAAAGACAGAACGGTCTATTAACATAGCGAATACTATGTAAAGCATGCAAAGTGCTGAGGAATGCTGAATATTTATAATATTCAGAGCGCGTTGCATGCAATGAGCACACACTAGTGCAGCAGACATGCCGGGTATATACATACATATTTAGTATGTATATATATAGAATATAAAGCAAAGTGGCGTTGCATATTTCGAGTAACGACTACAAACTAAGCACTTCCGCTTTTGGCTTCTGGCTTTGGCTTGGCTTTTACTTTTTACGCGACGACGAAACGTTGGCAACAGCAGCAAGACGTCACTTTGAAGGACGTTGGAATGCCGTGTAATAAGTTAAGTGCTCGACTTTTCTGACATTTTCGTCTATTGCTGCACTACCTAATGCTGCTGCTGCTGCTGTGCTGTGCTGCCTCTCTTTTGTTATTATTGTTGTGGTCAAGGTGTTTTCAATTTAATAGCTGATGTCGCGTGTGTGTTTGTGGAGGTCCAACTTTTCGACTGCATGCTCGTGTTTGTCTTTTAGTTTCATTGCCATTGTATTTGTTTCATAAAGTTCACGCCTATATCAAAATTTTATTACATTTCAGTTCAGTTGAGTTCAGTTTAGTTTTTTGTGTAGTTCTTTCATTTTTGTATCATTTTCGTTTTGCCCGCCATTATTTATAAGTCAGTTTCAGTTTCAGTTTGAGTTTGTTTTTTAATTTTTGTGCTTTTTGTGTGTGTTCTTTAGTATCGATTTTTGTGTTACTGCGTTCGTTACTACTACTATACTATATACTATATATATAGTATAATAAACTGGCCGCTCATTACGGTGTGGAGCAGGTGAAGAGACAGGGTTGTTCGAGTATCTTCCAGCCGTTTTTCGAGTAAAATTGTGACGTTGAATAATGTATGATTAGTACATAGACACGTTGACGATGACTCGCGGACTCACGGTCCTCGAGTGCGCCCCCAAAGGGGCTCCCAGAACAATACACACACACATACATACGTATATTGCTCATACTTGTACTCCGAGAACTGGGCCTGAGTAAATGCGAGGCACCAAACTATCCACGCCCTTCACTCAAATTACATATCTGGAGCTGCATGAATTTCTAGTGGATTTACAAACGATTGAAGTACGAAGTACTCACATCGTCACACAGTCTTACAATTACTCATTGGACTCGTGTAGTCGACCCGCATGTGAAAGACCATCAATAATAATAATAATAATAATTAATAACAATTAAAGTCCGCTCAGACAGCTGCACAGCGTAAAGCACTTGGGAAATTTCCAATCAATATGAATTATGTATTTAGATTAAATTGTGTTGAAAGTGCTCTTCACATCGTCGAGTACACTCGCATTCATATTCACAAACACACACACATACACTCACACACCCTCATTCGCAATTATTTTCGCTCTCAATGTGCAGCATTACCTTGTCTTTTTCGAGTTATTTACATATTTCGTGCATTTTCCTCGCTGTCAGATGAACTATGTATATAATTGAATGTAAAAGGCTAAAAGTCATGGCTCACTTAAGTGTGCTACACTTTTTTTTTTATTCTCTGTCTCTCTCTCCCCTTGCTCGCTCCCTGATTTTCTATTCACTACAATATTCTATTTCGACTCGAAAGATTGGCTTTCGCCTAATTAGTTTGGATATTATCAATTTTTTTGAGGGGGATCTTTGAGGCAAGCCAATTAACTCGAATGTGTATGCAATTTTCATTGTGTGTGCTGTACAACATGACGTATACTTAATTGCATTTCATAGCTAAGTACGTTGCTGCTAAACTGACGCAACTTTTACAAAATCATCTTGAAAGTGATTGCAACTAATTGTGCGTTTAAGTTTAAGTTTTACCAAAGATAAAAACGAAGAATTTAAGTCGCAAAAGTTTCGACAATTTTTTATGAATCATTATGAAAAGAAAGACAGCTGCGTTTTCAAATGATATTGAGCAAACCTGTGGCATATTGACTGATTGTTAAAGTTTGCAAATTTATATTTAAGTTTCACTAAAGATGATGTAATATTTCTCATGATTGTCTCTCTTCTTCCCTTATTAGTCTGCAGACAATCTGCTCATCTATATAATTGGAGGGACAATTGCAAACATTTTGGCAAAAAAGAGAAATGAAATATTTAAATCAGTAAAGTTGAGCTCAACTTGTTTATTTACTTTTGTGTAAATTGGGGGAGAAAGATTGTCGAAACGGATTGACAGTTTGGCACCAGCAATTTAAATCACAAAAAGTTCAGCTAAACTTGTTTATTAACTTTGTACTTATTTTATTGTTGCGCTCGCTTGTTTGATTAGAGACCATCTCGACAGCGTCTAATCGCACGTGTATAAACACAAACACACACTCAGGGACACTTAGGGACACCCTGTTTATCAGGCACAGAAAGTGCTTCGGTGTGAAGCACTCGACTGGAGTTTGAGAGCACTTGAGTTGAACTTTGCTTTTGGGATAAAGTTGAATGCCAAGGCAAGCTGTGGCCGCTTTAGGGTCAAGCTGTAGCCATCTGACTATCTCTTTCTCTCTATCTCTCTCTCTTTTCTTCTGGTTTTACTATCATTTTTAAGCTGTAAAATAGCACTCGTAATATGAATTTGAGCATAAACATCGCCTGTAAATTCTCTAATCGAGGCAATAAAGCTTGCAGAGCGATGCGAGATGCGTTGTCAAAAGTTTGTGGCGCAGACAAAACTTGACACTACTAAACTATATATATATATATGTATGTGTGTGTGTGGGTGTGTGTGAGTGCGTGTGCACATGACATCAAAATATATCCACAAGTTTCTATTCTGCCGTGCGCTGAAGTGAATGTCACGTGTAAGCGTAGTAAAGTTGTATAGTTGTGTAGGTGCTCTGCTCTGTTCTGTCGTTGTAGTTGTTAACCCCATAGAAATTGTACGTCAGCTGTCAGAAAATGTTTGGAAAATATGAAAATTTGTCAGCTTACGTGTATGTGACCAAAAAAAACCAGAAAAGCCAAAAGCCAGAAGCCAAAAAAGCCGCACAATGTCCATCATAAGTTATTAAAAATATGAAGCAAAATGTTTTTCTACTAACTGCACCTATACACAAATATGTATGTATGTATGTGTGTGTGTGTGTGTGGATGTGCCTGCATTTAGGTTGAATTTTCAATTTAGAGTTTGAGTAATGGACACAATTTTTTAAAGGCCCAATTGGAAGGCATGCGCGCGGCTTTGTTGGCTGATTGTTTATTCAACACAACCGGAAATCCAGTGAGCTGCAAACTACTCACCAGTAAAAACAAAAGGGGTCATCATAGGTGGGAGTGGCAAAGCCGGGAGGGGGTGAAAGTACAAAAATCAAATATGAGTAAGAAAATTGCTGAGGCATTAAGCAGTTTCTCTTACTCGATCCTCTGTTTGCATTGTGTGCACATATGAACCAAAACTCAATTCCCCAGCGCTAAATTCATCTGCATTTATAATGCCAATGCGACTACAATCGGACCGTTCCCCCTTCCCCTCCTTCTCCTCCTCACTCTTCGCTTTCTGAGAAAGGACAGTAAACCAACCCATGTCGAATCACAAATGGATGACGATGGCGTGCGTGCAAATTTGCGGAATTTGAGCAAATGTTTGGCAAACGAAACAAGCCGCGACTTGGTCCAGTTCAGTTTGTAGTCGTCGCATTGCATTTGATTTGGCCCCCAGGCGACATTTGACGTTAACTTTAATAAGCTGAAAACTTTGGGCTCTTCTCTTCACATGTGTTGCTCTACAGTTGCTTGGCTACCAAAAACTTTTGCATAAACAAACTTGGTGTGAGACACTTAAGCACTGCACTGGGGCATATTAGCGTACACTCTGAGAAAATTATGTATAGAAATTCAAAGTATTTGAAATGCGGAATAAAATACTTGCAAACTTTCAATTAAAAAGTATTAAACTTATAATTGGTAGCCTAATATATATTTATTAAAGCAATTAAAGCACACGTACATAAATGTGAGTAACAATTCAAACAGAAAAAATGCTGTTAATGAAATAAAAATAACAAATTAGTACAACAATATTATTTTAATCGATATTTTTTAATAATTTCTTCTTTTCATTTCATTAACTCGTGTTTTACTGTTTGAATTGGACACTTAAACATTTTTAATAAAATGTTTTCAATTTACAATTAAAAGAAATATATAAGGATCTTTGATCGAATTTGTCACATGCGAAATCTGAACAAATTTAAAAATAAGTAAAAGTTTTTTTTTATAGTTCTGGATTATCACTATATTTAGAGCTAAGATTGGTTTTAGGAACTTTATGTTTCTTTTTAGAATATGAATATAAATTCGTTAATTTTTTCAATTATCATATAACGCAAAAAAGTTCCCAAATCAATCTTAGCTCTAATTAAAGTGCTAATCAAGAGCTACAAGATTCAAGTTTACTCAAAATAAAAAATGTTTTGGAATTCGTTTTTTTGTTTGGATTTAGATATGCAAATAATAACAGCACAATACAAAGAATGCCAACGCTACTATTAGCAAGTACAAAAGAAGCAGAAGACAGATTTGGATTAGCAAAATTAATAGAAAACACAAGCCAAACGAATGCGAATCTTAATAATCTATGTATAGTTTTAGTAACTAAGAAAATATATTTCAATTAAAAACAAGTAAGAAAGCTACAGTCGAGTGTACTCGACTGTGAGATACCCGCTACCCATTTTGAATAAAAGAAACATATTTTGCGGTATTTTCTCAAAATATACCGAATTAACTGCAAAAATACTAAAAAATATACCGAATGGTATATTTGGTATATCGACATAGTACCGCATTCAAAATATACCATAGACGGCACAATATACCAGATTGTCAGACAAAGCAACTAAGACCCCTAGTAAGTAGGCGTTTATGCCCATAGAAAAGTATTTCTTTAATAACTTCGACAATTTTTATCTGATCGCAACCAAATTTTCAGGAATCATAACTACTATAATAGTTATTAAATATACCAAAATTCGTAACTCTAGCTTTAAAATTACGCTTGTTATTCGATTTTTTTGATTTGCGGGGGCGGAAGTGGGCGTGGCAAAAATTTGAAACAAACTTGATCTACGTGCAAACAACAAATGCTGTCGAAAAAAAATTATAGCTCTATCTCTTATAGTCTCTGAGATCCAGTGTTTCATACGGACAGACGGACAGACACACAGACGGACAGACGGACATGGCTAGATCGTCTCGGCTGTTGACGCTGATCAAGAATATATATACTTTATAGGGTCGGAGATGCCTCCTTCTACCTGTTACATACATTTCCTGCCGGCACAAAGTTATAATACCCTTCTACCCTATGGGTAGCGGGTATAATAAGTAAAAGTTTTTTTTATAGTTCTGGATTATCACTATATTTAGAGCTAAGATTGGTTTTAGGAACTTTATGTTTCTTTTTAGAATATGAATATAAATTCGTTAATTTTTTCAATTATCATATAACGCAAACAAGTTTCCAAATCATTCTTAGCTCTATACAGATTACAGATTTGGATTAGCAAAATTAATAGAAAACACAAGCCAAACGAATGCGAATCTTAATAATCTATGTGTAGTATTAGTAATTAAGAAAATATATTTCAATTAAAAATAAAAGCAATGTATAATGCTTGACAACACTAAGACTGGCAAACAAGATTTGGTATTTCACAAAGAAAAATACATATGGTAAACAAGATTAAGATTAATAACAAAAATAGAAAGTTACAACAACACATAATTCAAATTGAAATCCTAAGGAGCTTTGTATAGTTGTAGAAACTATAAAAAATATGCATTTCAAGAAATTAAAAAAAAAGCTAAACAAAAAATTTGGATAAGAAAAAAGAATAGAAAATATTTTGACCACATAAGCAAACTGAATTTAAGTGTTAACAATCTACGCATAGCAGAATCAACTTTCATGTTGGGTCTAGATTTAAACTTGGACCTTTTTCTCACTGCGTAGATAGGACAACAGTCGAGCTTGAGCTTATATTTATTTAATTTGCGCAACTTTTGTTATGTAAATTTGGCACATCAACGGCAATGAAAAGTTGAGCAAACAGATGGAAAACTTTTGTGAAAACTGAGATACTTACAAGTACTATACTACTATATAGTACATATAATATTTGTAAGGTAACCTTCAAAGCGGTACTTATGTTAGTTGTTGCTGCCTTGCCTCTTCGTGACCTTCGGCTCGGATTTGAAGATTGCCTGTAATTGATATGCCCGCTCCACGCTTGCTTGGCTTATAATTAGTTGAGTTCTAATTACATGTAGTACTTACTCTATACACAGGCACACAATTCTTAAATTTTGGATACTTAATTGATATTCGTGTGTAATTGCTGGCTGGGTTAAATCCATAATGTGTACAGCTAGCTGCCTTTGCAGTTGAATAATGAATATTTCATCAGGATTCCCCTTAGGCTTCGTACTCTGTGTATTTGCCTTGGCCTTATGGCAATTTTACAGGGTATTTAGCCAGTCGTGTTGCCCCAAAGTGTTTGCTCACTTGGCGCTATTTTGTTGCCGCGCTGTTTGTTGTCGTTGTTGTTGTTGGGTTTTTGTGTTATGGCTGCGAGCGTTTGTTTTGTATCTGCTGTTGCTTCTGTTCGACGATTCCATGGGGGCCATTGCTTTGCTTCACCGTCTCCGACTCTGTGTTTGTGTGTGTCTACGAGTGTGTGTGTGTGTGTGTGTAGCTTGTATATGAATAATGAATCATTTGTCAGGCTGTTGTAGCGCACTCGCTGCTGTAACAAGAGCCATTGCACACAGGGGCCAGAAGTCTAGGCTAGGGGCACAGCTCAGCCTACACACGCACTTCTAAGCTCACTTACACACACACACACACATAGATATGGGATATACGTATACTTAATATAATATGTAGTTTACTATATGTATACATATATGCGGAGGGTAACACGAGCTCAATTGGTAAAATCTAGGACATGTTTGGGTAACTGCCCGGCAAAAGTGACAAAGTGAAATATTGGAGCCATGCTGTAATTACGAGCACGACTCTCGGCCTCATATTTCACACGCTGCTTCTGCCTCGACTATTTATTGTAGTTTCAGCAATTAGCTACATACACAGCAACACACATCGACACCAACACACACACACAATCTGTACGCACACATTGTCACACTTAGTTGCCGTTCGAGAGTGGTAATTGAATTAATTTAAGTTACAGGGTTGTACAGGATGTCGCCGGCAGCAGTGAGGCCATTGTCCTGGACCGTTTATTGCCCAGCACCCAGTATTCGCTGTCGGTCACCGCCATCTGGATGGGCAAAAAGTATCGCAGCCGGGGTCAGATCAAATTTCGCACCTTGGGTAAGCATCATCATCATCTCCATCACCATCTCCATCCTCCCTCAACATCACCATCATCATCATCAACAAGCAATTAGGGAGACGCATCTGAAAATCACTGGCCAATTATACTCGTAGATTTGCCCAAGAACACATCACAGCAGGACTTTCCGCCGGGCATCTATGGCCGCAATGGGTCCGGCAATGGCAGCATCTTTGGCGACGACGTCACCTCCACAGCCACCAACACATTGACGCACAGCACAACGCGCGAGCTGCCAACGGTAAATAGACTTTTGCACCCTCAAACATTTTGGCAAGAAGGGCATAATAACTTAGTGAATTTCGAATTGGTATTTATGAAAGCAAGTTATTGAAAGATTGAAGATATATTAACTTAGTATGCAACTTATTGCAATGTGAATGGATTTTAAGATTGACAGATAGAAGAGCTTTTTAAATATGTAAAAAAGCTTCTATAACAGCAACTTATTCCATATAAATATGGAATAACTTAGTTAATATGTGAAAAGACTTTAATACGAAAAAAATACTTTTATTACAGCAACATATTGGGTAACAAAATATTATAACTTTGTCTAAAATAAAACAATAGATATATTAGATCAGTATGATTATGTATGTCCGTTCATATGAATACAAAAACATATATAAAAAATACTAAACAGCGTTACCAAAGCCTTTTTTGTCTTTGCTTCCTAGATCTGCTAACTGATTAACTCTCTTTTAGAATAATTTTCATCATAATAGGCAAATTTATTTATAGTATTATAAATAAGGTATACTATAATATGATTATTGATTATTTATGACAGTTCATGCACATGTTTTCTTTAGAGAGTTCTTACTTCAATTTACATCCATTTAAATTGAGAATATTTTCACTCCGTTTTCCAGCCGCAGGTATGAAAATATCGCATGACAGTTATTTTAGAAAGAAACTACAGAAAATGTCAATCTGAAAGAAAGAAACTAAAACAAATTACAATCTTTCTCTGAACAATAAGCAAATGTAACATATTTGCATAATTATAAGAGAGAAATAGTCAATTTTCAGTGAAACTCTCTATTATATTATGCTGATTATTATTATTATACTATTATGTAGCTTTTACAATATTGAAGATCTAGGCCATGTTGACATGACTTCTAAAGATCACACTTAATTGAGAATTCATTTAAGCCCTTTTTCTCTCTGCAAAAAAAAAAGGAATAAATTTAATTACTTCAAAAAAAGTTGCAAGTATCTCCAAAGTCGAGTACGCTTGTCTCATTTACTATTAATAGAAGAGGTAGCTTCAAATAGGATTTCCAAGTCAAATCCCCAACTGTGCGTTGGACTAATTACAAATGCGATTGATTGATTGCAACCCGAACACTCCCACATTATCTTGCCCACTCTCTATTACTCTCCCTCTCTCTTTCATTCTCTCCTTAGATACGCGGTGTGGAAATTGGCATTGTGCTCATCGTGCTGATGGTGTGGGCCGGTGCCATTGCACTGTTCTTTAATCGTTGGGGCAAGATACGCATGCTGCTGCCGTATCAGCCGGATTACAAGCACGAGCAGCTCAAGGTGCCAGGAACAGGCGTGTGCAGCGCCAGCGGCTGCAATGGTCAGCACTCGCATCAGGTATGCATTGTACACAGCGATGTGGAAGGCATTACGGGTGTGGTTTTAATGCTGGCCGGGGATAATAATACTTGCTGGCGGGAGGGAATTGGGGAATGGGGGGAATTAAGCAGGGCAACTTTAACTTAACATAAGTATCGACTTTTGTCGTATGAGCGCGTATAACGTAACTTACCTATGTTTCCTCTGTTTTTGTTATGCTTTATTTATAGAACCTACACCCCGATTTCTTTGTCAAGGTATTCAACATATTTCATTTCTCAATTAATTACTGCAACAATACTTTTTGCATTTAATTAGCTTTTGCATCAAGTCAAGTAAATACTATTTAAATATTATTAAGATATTTACTTACTTACTACAAAATGTGCACAATTTACTTTTTCTCTAGTGCACACAGATCCGACCCCGTCTCGCCCTATTGCTCTTTCTCTCTCTCGCTCTCTCTATTTATCTTTCAAATGCCCTTCTCAAAGTTCTCAAGAGAATTGCGAATGCTTGTTCTACAATTAGGAAAACTGTATATTTTTTATCTTTGACTCTTGTATGATTGTAATGCATAATGAATGATGATCGAGTACAGAAATGAGAAACGAAATTATAAGAAGTAATTGAAATGGGAACGGAAATACCAATAAAAAAAAATCTTCCTATTAAGTTAATAATATGATTCGATAAAAAGTCCTTGAGTGAACTAAAAACTGGAAAATGTCATTGTCTGTCATAAAATAAAAAAAATAATTCCGTCATTAAATCCTTACTACAATTTTTATTATGATTTGCTAAAAACTCTAAAGCTTTTGGTAGTTTACATTTATTTTTTTCTTCTTTTATATTTTATTGTAGAATTTAATATCAGAATAATAATGTACCATTTAAAATGCACACCATTTATGGAGGTTTTAAATGATGCAAACACTTTGGCATGCCGAAGATGGTTTTAATCTTATACTTAGAAACGTGCTTCAACTTTTTTCCAATACAATTTCAACTTATACAACATACATATAGACACTATTAGAGCTGCACCCAGGCGGTTTACCTAATGAACCAGATACATAGATTCATAAAACTTAAAACATGTTTGTTAAATGCTTAAATGGATGCGAGCATGGAAACACTCTATCCAAGTGTCCCCCAATTTGCATTACCTATACATAGTTTTCAATACCATATACTACTATATACTCGTTAATTAGTTAGTTAGTTTTGGTTTTGAGCTTTTTGTTGAGCTTTGTTGAGGTTCGAGCTTTCAATGAAATCACTGACAAAGTTTCCTTACTTCCACCCAAAAAAAAATCCAACATTTTGGCTCGCTCTTGCCTACTGCTGCTGCTGCCGCTGCTGCTGCTCCTCTTTCTCTCTCTCTCTCTCTCTTTCTTTTCCTCTTTCTCTACATATTTTTGCGATCCAAATCAGTGTTTGCCCCGCTGCGAGGGTTGCGGAATCTTCGATCGTTGCTTTCAGTATCCGCGCAGGGAGCTGGAGCGCGATTGCGGCTGTCAGTTTGCGTTGCTGCACAAGGCGGATGTGGAGAGCTAGCAACCAGTGCATCGCGAAACGGCTGTGCAGAGTGTTGTTGCCGTCGCCAATCACAATCATGCCCATGGCACGCCCACCAACACCTATGTGCGGGGTCCGAGCGTCGACAATCAGTCGATTGTCGGTGGCAATGCGCTGCTGGAGCACGGGCACGGGCAGCAGAGCATTGACAGTGCTGCACTCGATAGACACGATGCAGATGCGGATGACGCAGATGGGGATGCGGATGCAGAGGGCAGGGCGAGTGGCTGCCAGTCAGCTGCTGAGGATCAGCAGTTGTTGCAACGGGAGGCGGCACCACAGCGTCTGCTGCCGCTGTCGGTCAACAGTCATGCAACGAAGCAACGGCGATTTGCCCAACAGCGCAGCATACTAAAGAACTCACAGGAGCGCACCTTTGTCGAGGAGAACGAGGTGCTCGAGGCCAAAAAGCAATTGATATTGCGCCGACGGCGCCTCTTCAGCCATTACCGGCAGTACGATCAGTGGCGACGGCGACAGTTTAGCTATGATCCCAGTTACTTTCGCCCGCCTCCGCTGCCGTCTAGACCGCTGGCATACGCTGATTACGGCCCAACGGGCATGCCAGGCACTGTCGGCGTCGGCTACGGCGTCCACATTGGCAACATGCCAGCAGCAGCAGCAGGCGGCATGGGCATGGGAGCCGTCAGTGCGGCCAATGCTGGACGACGGCGTCGACAGTACCGGCGTCAGTATTCGTGCGCCGATCGCAGTCGTGATGGATCACGCGAGAGTCGCGGCTCCTCATCGCTGCAGCTGCAGAAATACCACAGCATGGTCGCCAGCGATACCATACACACCGAATCGTCAATGCTCAATCACAGCAACTACAGTGAGCCGGCCAGCGTAAGTGCTTCACGATCACGATTACGACAAACACAAAAACAAAAAACAAACAGAACAAACGACAAAACCGAATTCAAATTCGGAACCAGTTCGTGTGTTCGTTCACTCGTTCGTTTGTTCGTTCGTTCGTTTGATTCGCTCGCTTATCGATATCGATAAATGCACTATCGCCATGCACTTCTCTCGTGTTGTATTTGGGCACGTTAATCGTTTATCTTTAACCGTTTTAACCGTTTGCCAATTTGTTCGACCGCCCGCCGTTTTTTTGTTGCAGCGTTTGAGGCGTTGAGTTTAAGAGCACAAAAAATATAAATCGCACTCCACCTCCACACCCAACACTCACACCATTTTCAATCAACACCCTGTACAGTGGTCATCATTATTGACTCGCGCTTCACAAGAGCACAGCAAATAGTAAAAACACAATCGCCAAACGCAGGACAACTCAAATATCACAACAGCAAAACAATCTCCACACACAGTTATCGTATCGCTTTTGTAGAGTCTTGTGCAGGTTACGCTTTCGCTTGCTTGTTGATCGCCTGTTGAGGATGCTTTTCTTTAGTGTAATCGTTGTGGGATCTTTAGGGTTCCATGTGTACAAATAGTGTGTGTGTGTGTGTGGTTGTGTATGTGTGTGTGACATTTCAATCACCTGCTCCATGTGGCGCTCTCTCTTTATCTGTTCTCTCTCTCTTCCATCTCTCTCTCTCTCTCTCTCTCTAAACATTTTACCAATTGCAATGAGATTACAGTTCGACAGCAGTGATTGTGGCGGCACCTTTGCTCACCCACCGTTGCACTGCAATAGCCGCGTAAGAGAAATCATCGCAGATTGCAAAATATTTGTTCCCACTAGTCGATTACACTGCTAATCTTGTTTGTTTTGCAGCACATCCACATGCTGGCGGAAGAGCGTTCCACATCGATATCGGAGCGCTGCACACGCAGTCGCATCAATTCGGCCATATTCGTCTCGTCGGAGGGTCGCGGCTTCGATTCCATTGAGTTCCTTCGACGCCACGGCTCACAGAGTGTCCTTTGCCGCAAGGCCAAAAGTGCCGAGAATATCACAGACAATGGACGCCGGGTAAGTGCACGAGATTATAGCAATAATTACACAAATCTTTACTTCGGAATTTACAGAAGAGTTTGCGACCTTGGCGCACCGACGATGACTCCGTCCAACAGCAGCAGCACCAACAGCAAGACTCCTCCCAGGACATCGAGCTAAAGGAGTGCGGCAACACCGCTGGCGAATTACTCACGCTGCCTGTCCTCCACGACGCCAAGCAATCGCCCACAGCGACAACCAGTCTATTGGCCCGCTCCTCGGCCATTACCACGGCCAATGTGATTGTGGGCAGCATTTCATTGGAGGCGCCTCCACCATATATGCAGGATGATGACACACACTCAATATCGGCGTTGATTCATAGCGATGCCGCTGCCATTGTACATGACTCACAGGATTCAGCGGAAACCGTGGAGGAGCTGGTGCATGTGCCACTGCTGGCAAGTCAAACAGCCACAGCATCGGTTTCGGCCGCCTCATCGCCCAGCATTGCCATCGAGGCGAAGCCACGTGTACTAGTGCATCAACGCTCCTCGACGGCGTCTTCATCGCCGCACAACAGTCCGAAGAGTTTGGGACTCGGCCTAAAGATTGTGAAGCCCAAGATTAATGCCGTGCCAATGGTGTCAGTGTCCGGTCCATCGCCGCCCATTGAGAAACCGCCTCTGGCGGAGTGTTTGTAACAAATGGCAGCCGAAACATTTATCTAAGCGCGCTCACTCACGGCATCTGGACACCCCCGACCTAGTCCCTGTTCCCATGACCCACAACCCAGACCAGCACCAGACACCAGCCATACACGAAGACACAGAGAACACAGAAGAACCCAACTAGCACAGAATCTCAGATATGGAAGAAAGTGGATAGTAAAGTATGCCAGCTGCTCAAATAAGTGTTTCGGTGAAGCTAGAATGATTGAATTCTACTCTGCTGCAGGAAGTAGAACTATAACTAGGAATAGGTGTAGGCGTAGGAGTAGGAGTAGAAGTAGCAATAGAAATAGGAATAGCTGTAGTTATTGTACCAAAAAGTAAAAAACAAAAGGGCATTGCCATGCAGGAAAGCTTTGTATATTCAAGAACAACGACTGAAGTATACACATATGTTACATGTATGTACGAACATGAACTTTTAGACGTTTATAAGGCGTTCTATAGTAGTATACACCACATTAATACAGACAGAAACAACTGATAAATCAGCTTTAACAACAAAACATGTAAACTATCAGGCTTTAATATTATGATGAATTTCTGGTCATAGGCAGACCAACTAACAACCTGTTGAACAAGTTATTCTCGTTATTGTTCTCCCTATACCAATACCATTTACTACTTATATTAGTATATACCTAACAAATATAGATATTTATATATATATAGCCAAAACTAGGGCACCACACATATTTATACACCACTCTTATAGTACTTATATCAATTTAACTATACATACTATACATATATATGTATATTTATATTTTCATTGGTAGCCTATACACTTGCTACAAATGTGTGTACTTAGGCATTACCTTAGAGGTAGATGATCCCTTTGACCCACACAACAGTACACCTTTCTATACACCCAATACTAAATTTACATTTATAGGCTTCTAGGCACAATGAATATATAGTCCGAATCAGAATGTTACTTATATATATACATAGCTAACATATCAATTAACCCACGACCAAAAACGAAACGTTGAAACTGTAAACTAGTCGATAAATTTAAATTCCTACTATGATATTGTAATTAACGTCAAATAAGAAAGTGCCCAGGATGAGTTCTAAGTGTTTTTAAAACTACTTGTACTTGTACGTTTTCGTGTAGTTTGTAATTTTTAATAATAATATATATACTATATATAATTCTATATACTATATATATTATATATAAAAAACATATGTATGTACGAACTCATCATGTATCCTTGTAGTCTTTAAGCATGCATTTTAACAACAGTTTCACTTGATGTACCTACATACATACTTATAATATAGATACGAGTACTTAGGTATATGAATTCCTTGATAATAGAGATTATACATTTAAATTATAGAACTGATGGCAGCACACAGAAATCATTTGCTCTCTCCTCTTTAGGTAGTCATTATATTTTAGTTATGTTACTCAAATTATCACAGCAATAATTGCCCTAAGTAATTCCCAACTTATCCTAAATACTAACAACTATTTAAATCTATAACTTCAGTTGAAATCAAATCAAATCTTATGTAAATACACCCGCACATGCTACAAATTCTAATCCCACTATAGACTCTCATCAGCCTATGAATATACCATTTTTACTACGAGTACGTACTCTAATGGAACACGAGATGTTGTTATAAAGGAATTGTCAATTTATGGTCCAAAGCTACAATAAAAAACACCATTCATATGGGTCAAAAGTAAGCTTAACTAAGTAATACTTAGATTATGTTCAATTCGAAAAAAATATGTGGATGTGTATTTTTTGAAATCAAATAAACGAAATCTATCTATATAATCTAAATATGTTTTATTGAACTGTGATATTTCAGCCGTAGTTACTTTAATGTCTGGCCATTAAGTGGAGGTACTTTTTGTGGATGTTGAAAAGTAGTATCCTGAGGCAGTAGGATGATTAGCCATCAGCCGATAAATATGTTAATAGTTGTCCAATTCAATTGCTAATAAATTTTTATTATGCCCCCATAGAGGTCAAGAAACAAAAAAAAGGTCAGGACAACCAATTTATGAGCATTCATCGAGTTCTCAGGCAATTTAGTTATTATAGTTAATAGCTAACTTATACATTCAACATTAATACCATAGTAAATGGAAAATTACTGTAAAAAAATTCTTTATTTCATTTTCTATATAGAAATTCAAGACTATTTCCGTTCAAAGATGACACAATGGTTCCCCTGATCATAGTAACTACGAAGCAGTACAACTTCGGGCAATTGGGATACCAATTGCTCCAACTCCTGCTCCTCAAAGACATGATAGTATCGTAGGAAAGTTGTACGCTGTTCGTCTTTTGTTTTCCATGGGACATAGACATCTTGTTGCTGGAACTCTGTGCGGTTTGTGTGCACTGGCAGTGGCACTTGCACCTGCTGCTGTTGCTCCAGCTCTATGGCTTCCAATTGCTGCGCCAGCTTCTGGCGTTGCACCTGCTCCGTGGTGCGCTCTTTGTTGACAGCTTTATTCTGTCGCAAATACGCAGACTTCCTGTCGTTTTTTCGCTGATCCTTAGCCCAAACATAGATGAGAGCACGACCACCAGGACACAAGACGCGTGCCATCTCACGTATCGCTGTTAGACGCCTCTCTGTGCTGGCTAGATGATGGATAACCGCAATGGAGATGCAGCCATCCATGCTGGCACTGCGCACCGGCAGCTGCAGGCAATCACAACGAAAGACACTTTGTCCTCTGCCATTACTCACACTCAGTAGACCAATGGAACGATCACAGCCGATGCTTAGCAACTGCGGATTGCATCCCAGATATTTGCCATTCCCACAACCAACATCCAAAACCACTGAAGACGCTTCAAAGCTATTAAGAAACTCGGCAACTTGCGGCCAAGGCGTGTGACGTGTGTCGCTAAAGTGATCGGCAATCTTGTCGTACACTTCGTGCACATTTTGCTGCTCCAAGTTGCTAGCATGCGTGATCAAAGCCTCAGTTAGAGCCTGTGGAACTGCAGTTTGTCGTGTGTCGCAGAGCGTAGGGAATTGACAGTCGCAGGGCCCGCGACGTAACCTCCTAAAAGTGAGCGAAGTGCGTTTGCTGCGTGCCTGGGTCGTTAGACTACCCGAAGCTGTTGCCAGCACATCAATGTGCTTGGGCTTGATCCCATGTGTCCAATCGTAACGTGACTCGCCAGACATGACAAGCAGCGAGCGCCGTGGCAGAAGAACGTGAACCAGCTCGTTATTGCGACGAAAGTCCATGACGACATCGGATTGCAAGGAGAGCGATAGAATTGGACCCACAAATGCACTATGCGTGTCCACATGTGGTGGAATGCCCTGTCCTGGCTCGTAGGCATTCACAGTCAATTGATCTGGTGTCAAGATCTTTGGCAGTTCAGTGTTGTCCAAACGAGGCCACAAGAAATCACAGACACTTGGTATGGGCTGCTCCAGCAAAGGTTGCATGGGATCCACATTGTTGCTTCCGTAGAGGAATTCATAGCCAAAGTGCTTAACATGACGATGCTTTAGTGTGTCCTCCGTGCGAACAGTACCAACGTCGCCATCACCAACAGCATTTAGCAGAATTGCTTCCTCTTCAATGCTAATAAAATTTGGCAATAAAATTAATCCACTGGGCAGCTGTTTTTGCCAACCGCTTTCCTCGGTTTCCTTAGGCAATTGTGTCACATAACTCAGGTAGGCCACCGCGCCTTGCTGCCCGATAGTCGCCAGATTGTGCATTCCCCGATACACCAACTCGGCATCCTTTAATGAGGCACACACTAAAAAGCAGTAAGACTTCGATGGCAACATCAATACCTGCGACACTTGACCGCCGGTGTTGGCAGCTGTTGCTAGTAGCGTTTCCTCGGTAAGTCCATTGCTGAGCCCTACGTTAAGCACAGCCAGGTAAAGAGTTGGTACATCACTTGCACATACATTGCAGTCAGATTTTATGATCGCCAGGCAGCGACGTTGCTTTTTATCCGCCTTTTTGGCTTTGTTTACCTTTTGCTCAACGTGCTGCATGCTAACGGAATGCGGTATAAAAATACCAGAACAGTGTGTGCACACATCACCAGAAGATACATATTTTTCGGATAGTATAATTTAACGGTCACACTAACAATGAATCAATGATCAAACAAATGCATTTAAACGAGATTTTTATTGTTTATGATGGAAATGTTTGATGTTCCATGCATGGCATGGTCCAACAACTTAGAATATAAATACAAAACGATTTATAAACTAAACTACTGCATATACAGTCAGTCCAATAGTATATGTCCTTACCTAACTTAAACTTAAGAATATACGTAGGCTTATATCTACCAGACTCTATCAATCATGCTATTATCTTGTGGCTTTTGATTCATGGTTGTCAACTGCTGATGATAATTACGCATCTGATTGCTGCGACGCGGCTGAGCCAAGTACTCGAACATACTCTGCAGATGCTGCGACAACATCTTGCTCAGATCGCTGGGCATGGGATCAGTCCAAAAGAAATCATGATTTAGGGCAGTATCAGCATCAATTCGTTTCTTTGGATCCAGTGTTAGCAATTTATCTAGCAAATCGCAACCAGTAGGATCCTTAACATACGGACGCAGTCGCTCCTTGACACGTCGCTTTTGATTCTTTGGCAATTCAATAGATTTGTACAGTTCCAATTCCTCAACTCCGGGCCAAACATCAGGCGTAAATGAGCCACACAGTTGTGAGATGAACGTCAACTGCTGTTGCTCCGTATTGCCCTGCATGATGGGTGAACGAGTCCACATCTCAGCCATAATACAGCCAGCTCCCCACATATCCACTGGAGGGCCATAGTTGCGATCACCAAGCAGTAACTCTGGTGGACGATACCACAAAGTGACCACTCGATTTGTATAACGATTTTTGCAATCATTTTTGGGTATGCTAAATGCACGAGCCAAACCAAAATCTGCCAGTTTTAAGATGCCATGCTTTGTGATCAGCACATTCGCTGCCTTCATATCGCGGTGAAGAATCTACAATAAATCCATCATAAATGAGTCACTTCTAAGAATTTCTGAATTTCCAAGACAATTATTACCTTATTGCTGTGTATGTAATAGAGACCGTTGAGCAGCTGCTGCATGACTTTTTAATCTCACCCAGACTAAACTTGACGTTCATATTTGACAGCAGACCTGCCAAATCGTGCTCGCAGAAATCGAATACCAGGTAGAAAGTTGACCTGTAGCCATTGTGTACAGTTGCCTTGGTGCGACAAATCTCAATGAGATTAACGACGTTCTCGTGCTTTAGCAACTGTAAGATGCGTATTTCGCGCAGCGCTGTAATGGGAAACTGTAAATGCATTTAATTAGTAAGAATTGTTAATTTAGACCTTGTTGCACACTTACGCCTTCTTTTTCATTATCCATAAGCACCTTTTTCATGGCCACAAACTTTTTGTTGCTCTTCTTTTCGCGTGCCTTGAACACCTCGCTGAAAAGTAAGTTGCACATTTAGTTTCTGCATTTAGATATTAAAGACTTGTTAATGCGACTTACCCGAATGTGCCTTGACCTATTTTAGCGACTTTCTCGTATTTGCTACTCTCATCACAGTAAGGAAAATCATAATCCTCGATGTACTTTTGTTTCTCCATCAATGACATGGTGCGCGATGAACTGCCCGAGGAAACACCCGATGGCGTCGATGCCTGCGGTAGCATATGCGACATATGTGACATTGTTGTAATATTTACTAACAATATACGAATAAATTAATTAGTTTCGTGAATTTCACAAACTGTAACACTGTTTATCAGTTCACACGCGGAGACGTCAGAAAACAAAGTAACAACTGGTGGCTGCAGCTCCGTATTTTAATGCGTATATTTCAGTGTGTACACACCGCTTAAAATCAGCTGTTTTTGGAAATTCGTTTCCAAACAATGGAAGTTTATTTCCATATGGTCACACTCGTAGCATCAGCTGTTGTAGTGAATTCGTGTTTTTTGCTGGTGTGTATACACTTGCAAATGATATAACCTGGAGGGCCGCATACACATTGAATAAACATAAAAAATTCATATTTATGAATAAGTTATTAAATATAGCGCAGGCAGTGCCGCGCCAGTTTGTACGCGACTATGCGTTCAAGTCGGATCTGAAAATCAAATGGGTGCGGCCGGAAAAGATTGCCAGCATTAGGCCGGAGAAGAGCGGCGATCTTGCCAAGCTGCCTCCGTTGAATGCCAATGAAATATTGCCGGAGTACAAGGATTCCAAAGAACTTCAAAAGTAAGAATGCATTTTCTACGACTCAAAGCATTATGTGAATGATTTAATCTACTTAATTTAGTGCTGATGAAACGGTAAAATCACTTTTCAAGTTGAACAATAATCGGAATCATTTAACAACACGTTATTATCGCGACCAAATGGTTAGAGAAGTGCAGCGACATGCACAGGACTTTGGCTCTATGGAGGCAAGACGTAAGTACAATAAAGACACGTTCTTTAAATATAATAATTGATGTAATTTTTCTAATAGTCGCCAAGATGACTGCATTTATTCGCCGGTATCAGGAGCACATGGAACAAAGTCCTCGCGACAGGGTCATTAAAGTACGACTAAAGGAGCTTATTGAGAAGCGCAAAAAGTTTCTGAAATACTTGCGGCGCTGGGACTATCCACGTTTCGAGTGGATACTCGAGAAACTGGATCTGGTCTACAAACCTCCACCGACGCATTTTCATTGGATAACACGCAAGGAATCACTGCAGAAGTTGACAGACATTTACTGCGAAAACATTAAGGAAGAGCGTCTGGAGGCGTATCACAAAGAACTCCAGGCTCAACAGATTCCCTATCTGGAGGAGGCCATTAAGAAGATGGTATTTGTGCGTCAGGAGCAAATCGATTGCGATGTTCCCGTTACTGTGACGAAACAACAAATTGATGAAGCACGCAAGGAGTTGGCAAAGTTGAAGGAAGTGCGTGATGCCGAAGCAGCTGTGACACGCAAGCAATCTGATGATACCTTCCATTAATGCTTCGCCTTTTTTTGCAATAAAATCGTTAAATGATTCTTAAGTTATATGAATTTATTGATGCTCATCGGGAGTTCCATTACATGTCATTGTTGTCATGGGGCGTGGCGTCGGGTGTGTAGACTTAGAATAATAAATAAACAGCAACTCTTTTCCAATTATGAAAAACAATTGATGAAAGCGCATGACATCCTTAGCGAAGTAGAGATGTGAAATTAAATGAAATGAATGATTCAGCGACGTCCACTAGCAGTGCGTTCGGCAGATCGCGATCGAGTATTAGAACGTTTCTTTCCCCGCTTACTGATGGATGCATTGCTGCTGCTGCTGGAGTTGCTGGATGATGAGGTTGATGACGAGTCGCTAGAGCTGGACGAGCTTGACGAGGACGACGAAGATGTTGAAGATGTGGAGTCACGAGAAGCTCTTTTACTGTTAACTGCAGCTGACGATTTCTCCTTGCTGTTGTTACTGCCATTCCCATTGTCCATTGAGTCCTTACTCTTAACATTGCTCGAGGTTACCTCGTTGTCTCCCCACAAATCGTATTTGGACAAATCGCCATCATCATCTTCATCATCGTCGTCGTCTTCTTCACCCTCAATATCACTGCGTCTGGCACGCTTGGAATCGTCTCGACAACGTCCATCTTCATCGCTGCGTTCGCTACCTCGTTCATTGGTCTTGCGTTTCTTGCGACGACCAAACTCATCGTATTCGCTATCGGAGTCATGGCGCTCCTTGTATTCGACTACGCCACGATCATTGTAACCGCCACCAAAGCCTGTAAAAGCGAAAGATAATATTATTCTCTTAAAATAGTTCTTGTGTCATTTCTACGAACCTGTGCGCTCCTCTACATCAGTAAATTTGGGCGCATTGCACATGTTGCAGGTCTGGCGGCGTGCCCAGTTGACATTGGCACATTTGCTGCATTGCCAATCCTCGGCGCTGAAGAGACCACGTGACTTGTCCGCCGCAACTTTGCCAATTTCTGTGCCCAACTTCTTTTTGCTGGAGCTGCTGCCACTTCCTCGATCACGATCGCGGTCTCGGTCTCTATCTCGATCCCTGTCCCGATCCCGATCCGGCTTTTCATTGATACTGCTGCTTTCGCGATCACGGTTGCATTTATTGCATTGCAGGCGACGCGCAAAGTTCAAATGGCGACAGCTGCAACACAAACAAATGCATAACCAACACACGCATTCATAACATGCAAGCACACACACACAGAAGACGCGCGCCAAGGCAAGCGAATGGATTATAGGAAGAATAAGAGCAACAAAAACAACAATTTATTGTATTTGATCTGTTAGTTGTTGGGTGGGTTGAGTTGGGGTGTGGGGTGTAAGAGGATTATAATGCGTTCACACACATCCTACGTAGAATCGTACACTTGGCGTGGGAAGCTTTACGCTTTTGAAGCTTTACGCGCACTCACTCAATATCTGGGCAAATCCAATCGCCAGCCGATACGCTGATGCTGCCGCCGCCGCTGCCGCCACCACCCCCGCAATTGGACATTTTGAAGCTCGGGTCGTTTGCGACTATATGATGCTAACTCTATTATGCGCTGCTACGAGAAGTCCTTGGCAACGCTGACAAGCGTATCAACTGACATTTAAAAATCAAAACTTTATACAATTTCTGTATATGAATCTTTTCCGGTTTCGCTTTTTTGCAATAAATTTCTGTGGCGTTGCTAGTAGGGTTGAAATGCCCAAACTAATATTGCCAGACCCAACAATTTTGGTGTTGCCATTAAGCGTGCGTTATGTTTGAAAAGTATGGCAACGCTTGCTGCGATTGCAATCAACAGCGCCGTTTTTGCATTGTTTATTGTCTAATTCGATTTGTCTCTAATCCCAATTCTCGACACATATTGTATTGACTATGTTGTTGCAAGCATCCCCGTGAAAATGCGTAGCTACATTTACTTTTAGAGTTTTATTTTCTTAAGCATATCAAAACAAAAGCCGCTCCAAAAGTAAACAACCGATCTGTGTGTTGTCGTTTAATTTATAAAAGCAAAAAAACGTAGCACATAAACCAGTAGCTTTTGGAATTGTTGGTGCGCGCCACCAGCAACACACACACACAATCTGGATTTCTCTAGTAGGGCTTCATTTACTTCTTGCCAGTACCAATCTTGGCCTTGGCGGTACCACGGACCTTCTTCATTCTGTTGCGACGTTCCTTGCGCTGCTTGCGTGTCTGCTTCTTCTGCTCGAAGAGACCATGACGGGCCAAACGGTATTTGGGCTCGAACTTCTTGGCAAAGTCCAGGGTGTCGTAGATGAGGGCAAAGCCTGTGGAACGGCCACCGCCGAAGTTTGTGCGGAAACCAAAGGCGAACACAACATCGGGGGTCACCTTGTACATGGCAGCGAGCTTCTCACGAATCTCCGTCTTGTTGACCGACGAGAGGCCGGGGTGGAGCACATCGCACACCATTTGTTTGCGGGCAAGCAGACGGTTCGTCATGAACTTGCGGGTGCGGATTGTGGCAGTTGTACCAGTCGACATATTGGCGGAGCTGTAAGACACCAAAGATCACAATCAAAATTAAATGGGCATTTCACACATAAATCATAGTATGTTGTCACAGTCTTTATGATTCGTTGTTGTTTCGGTTGTGTGCTCGATAACAACATAACCTCAATGCCAATACAGTGCTCCATCACTGAGCCAGTCGAGACTCCACGTGTGACACGCTGCGCTCAACACTTGTTTATACGCGCTTCAGGACGCTTGCATTCATTTGCACCTGGCTTCACTCATTCCTGACACGTTTGAAATGCATTTTTGTCAATTTAAAACCAATTATTACCTTTTAAAACACTTGAAAAGGTTTTAAACACGTCTGCTGTGCGAACGCGATTCTTTAGAAAGGAAGATGGCCACCGTCGATTGCGCACGACTTGGCAGCACTTTTTTCCAGTGTTGTATTTGTCGTTCGATATTTGTTGCCAATGCATCCGTGTTAGTGGCGCAAATTCAAATCGATACAATCGTTTATTTTAAATGTGTTTCATTCTTTATTAGTTCACTTTGGCTTTAATAAGTTTTTGTTAGTAAATGTAAATTTAACTTAATTTTGAGTACTTTGCCTCATTTTGTTTTCTTTTTAAAACAAAAACAACGGCAAAATATCCGCCTAGTAAAAGTGCGCAAAACGCAATCGCCACACCAAAATAGAATGTGAACAAGTCGAATAGATGCAAATCACTTGAGGCAATATCAATACCTCGTGTTCTTAGGGCAGCGCCACTCTTGTGCCGCACCATATAGTTCACCCAGAACATGGCACTAGCTACTGCGCCCAGCGGTCTATCCCGGAACTCACTGGACACTTCACGAATGGTCAACTGATACTTTTGCTGTGTCGTCAGCTCGTCCAGAGCCCAGTTTAGTGCTGCAGTGGTAATATTCGTGGAATCCAATAGCAATGCAATGCCTAAATTCACTGCCAACTGCATATTCTTGCGTTCGTTCTGGAATATTGGCAATCCCAGCATCGGCACATGCCGTACAATACCCTCTTGTAGGCTTAATAAATCTCCATTCATGATAAAGGCACGCACGCCAGGATGCGCCAAGATGTCAATCTGAGGCACTGCGTGCTGAATCATCAAGTTCTTGGGTTGACCCTCTAGTTTCTTCACATCGTGGCACGTCCAAATCACACGCTCATTGCGTGCGCCCAGAAACTCAAAAAGTGTCGTCAACTTTTGTTTGGGCAGGTTGCCGCAAAGCTGCTCGTTACCTAGCTGCATGTAGATAACGCCTGGTCGAGATTCTTCAATAAAACGTTTCATATTCCACGGCAACTCACGTGGCCCACGTATATGAAGACCGCCAGCGGGCACAATCTGCTGTATCAACGGTCGGGGAGTCAAAAGGGGCACGTGATTGTTTAGCAGCAGCAGTGACAAGTGATGAGCTTGCAATTCCACAATTGTTTTTGTTGCTGCAATGAAAATAGAAACTCGTTAAAAGGGCAATTTAAATTGAAGCGCTTTCGTCAAGTTCGGCGATGCCAGAAGTCACAGTTGCCAGACTTGGCAATACATTTGACCATTCACAATAGACCTACTTTTGAAATGTTTAGTTATTAATTTATCCTGAGCCTCATAATGATCCTTGTGGAAACGTTTGCGTCTTGCAATACAATCGCGGATGTTACCCAAACGTGTTGAAAACCCAATATCAGCAGTATACTGCTCGAAATCAATCGGTGAGCAGGCAGCTGGGACCAAAGATTCCTGCACAGCATTCATGTAACTACCAAAGTCAGTGCTAACGATACCAATGGTGGGCTTATTGTGCCTCTGACCAAGTGCCAACAGAGCCTCTGTGTAGAATAGATCCACGATAATAGCATCGAAATTGAACTGATCCGTTGGCAGCTGCAGCAAAGTCTGCAGCGGCTGCTGGGAGAGAAAATTATCCATAGCTTGAGCACCGACATGGGCCAAAGAACTACGTAACTTGCTGTCCGCCAAGCGGCTTAAATCATCCAGGTTGCCACCGGGAGCAGCATGCTGTTGCACTGTAAAATGACATTTATTAGTTGTGGATTAAATGAAATTTTTCAAAGTCAATTTACATTTGCTCCAGAAGTCATATTCTGCTGTAACAATCTCCGTTACGTTCTCCAAGCGTTCGCCCAATCCATGACTACCGTAAACAGTTACCTATTTGTTAGTTTAACGGTGTTTATAATTTTGCACTTTAATGTATTCACAAACTTACATTGTGCTTTCGATCGACTAGCTCGTTAACCAAGGTGCGCAACACTGCAAAATGACTCTCGCTGGCATGCGGAAAAATTACGAGTATTTCCGAGGAGCGACATCTATTGCCGCATAGCAGAAGCAGCAGCAGCCACAGCAAACCGGCTCCTTTCAGCGGAGGCTGCAATAGGAGAGTAGACTTTACCTATGCATGTTTATGTGTGTGTATGTTTATACAAAGATAGATTTCATTGGTACACATCAGCAGCGGAAACTTTCACAATCTCTCTGCGCTTATCAATTAAATATTTATACGCCGACAGGTCGATTGTCATTTGATTCCACTTAAATAAAATGTGTTTAAAACTTACCATATTAAATCACTTCTTGGTGCTTGCAATTTTCTGATGTTTGCAACAAATTTGAGTATAATTCTGCTTTGATTTCGCGGGTTTCCTTTTGCTGATCGCCGAGCGCACTGTTTGCTCAGAAGCAGAAAAACAAATACATAAATAATAATCAGAAAAGTGCGACAGCGTCCAGAAATTCTGTGGTTATTCCATACACTATCTGGAAGTGAGTATTGGAAACATATGTGGCACATGAGATTGCCGCCAATAAGAATACATGCATACACAATCTCCATAGGCACAAACACATTCTCAGACGTATATGTACATGAATGTGTGTGTTTATGTGTATAGTATTCCATTAAACGAATGGGGTACAATTGCACTGACACAGGCAAATTTGTAATTCCTCACAACGATCCTCTATCTCTCCCTCTCTCGTGCTACTCAGATGTTTCATTTCGCTCTCTGTTCTGTGCAGCTGTCTGCATAGTATGCGTATGTGGTGTATGGGGATACCTTGTATGTATGTATGGATGTATGTACAGATAAACATAGCATAGCTGAAGTACAATGCAGTCAAAGGCCGCTTGATCTTTATGCAGACGCATTTTAATAATTTTTCATCTCAAACTGAAGTCGACTACCAGATACCCAATATAATTTTTAAATTCTGTTTCTTTGGTCCTTTTAATCACATTTCCAATCAGCCTGGAAATACTCTTAAGAATTGTTAAAAGCTGCAATTGCAAATTGGATTTATTTTTAAAGTCTCCACGCGAAGTCTCCATAAACATTTGCATAATATCAAAGTTGGTGCTGAGCTTGGACATATGGGAACGGTCAATGACTAATAATGAATCTGTCGCTTTAATATGTGCTCAAAAAATTGTCGAGTCGCCGCTAAAAACATGAACGTGACACAAACAAGAAGATTCTATGAAACCATTAAGCAACTGTGTCAGCATTTTATTTTTTAATCAAAATAAAAGTTGATGTAGAATAAGCGCATCAAAGAGGAAACGACAAGTAACAAAATGTTGAAAAAATCTGCGAAATAGTAAAAAGACGGCAAGTGAATCGCATGAAACTGTTGTCGTTTTAAACCGGTTCCTTTTAAGGGAGACTAGCGAAGTACAAAGAAAGCCAACAACAAAAAGTAATCGACGCACACACACACACACAGTAATCGACAGATACATATGCAGACACAGTAATCGACACACATACACACACACCATCAGTCGTAACTTGGCATCCAAAAACCAGTTCAATGAACCGCAACAAGAAAACTGAAATCCCATTTAGACACCCAAAAGAAATGAAAAAGGACGCAAAAGGTGTTTTGTTTTTATCACATAGTTATTTATGCATTTCTTGACAGTACAATTTGTGAATAATTGAGCACAGAGTATTTTTGCTTAGAGGACAATTTAAATTGCACTATGCAGCAGTTTTTTTTTGTTTTGTAAATGCAAAATCCCAATTGCAACATTGGGGCAAAATCGATGGTTGTAGACACAAATAATAAATGTTTCAATGTACTTAAGAAAAGAAAATCTCTATTATTGATATTGAATTGATTATGTTTGTAAGAGATGGATTAAAATGCGTATTATGCGTTCCCGGTTTACTCGGTGGCATCAGTCTTGGAAACAGAGAAAGGCTCGGGAACGGGGATGGTGCCACTGTCGGCAATCACCACATCCTTGACGGGACGATCACGAGCATCGGTGTTGCTAGCCTCAATCTTGCGGACCACATCCATGCCCGACAGGATCTTGCCGAAGACAACATGACGGCCATCCAGCCAGCTGGTCTGCTTGGTGGTAATGAAGAACTGGGAACCATTGGTGTCCTTGCCAGCATTGGCCATGCTCAACCATCCAGCGCCATAGTGCTTCAGCTTGAAGTTCTCATCCTCGAAGCGTTCGCCATAGATGGAGCGTCCCCCGGTCCCGTCACCCTTGGTGAAGTCGCCACCCTGGATCATGAAGTCCTTGATGATGCGATGGAATTTGCTGCCCTTGTAGCTGTAAATGCAAGCAGTATAGAACGCAATTTGTTGTAGAAAAACAAGTGTAAACGATTCAATTTGCTACATTCATCATTTGCTTTGATTAACTAATTCTCACTTAAACGCCACGTAATTGATATGAACTGAACTACTGTGGTTCTCTAACCTACAAATGTGTGCGTGAGAGTGTTTATGTCTGTGTGGGTTCGTGTATAACTGTGTGTTGATACGCCAATTAGCGGTGCATTCTCGCAACTCACCCTTCGCCCTGTGGTTTCTCAGCCAGCTCCTTGAAGTTCCTCACGGTCTTCTCAACGGTTTTGCCAAACAAACCGATCACAATGCGACCTGCCGCATCGCCGCCAATGGTGATGTCAAAGTAAACCTACGCAAACACAAATACACATAGGAAAAACATTTTGAAAAGAACATCGCAAATGATTTATATGTTTGTGTCTACCCTGTGACGTAGGTATACAATTAGGCATGGTTGTGTGTGTGTGAGCTGTGTATGTATGTGTGAGAGGGGGGATGATATGCTTGCTTACCTTGTCAGTCACTTTGGGTCCTTTGCTCTCATCAGCAACCACAATGCCGGCCGCAATGGCGACCAGGCACAGAGCCAGTTGGAACTTCATAATTTTTTATCAGGTTTTTGCTTTCGAATCAAATACACCCGCTTGACGACCGCACAGCTCGACAGCGAGAAATAGAATAAAGAGCGAAATGGAGAGCGGCGGCAGTTAGAGCTGAAACCGATTCGATTTGAAATCGTTTTTATCGACTGTTTTCTTTTCAACTCAATGTGACCATAATTAGATTTATCAATATACTAGTTTGTTTCGAAAAAATGCCATTCTGATTGGACCTGACTTTGAAAACTATTTTAAATATATCCTAATTCAATTAAATGGGAGAGTACATTTATCATTTGTATTATGTTCTTAAGAAATTGAGAAATTTGTTATTTCCCTTTATTGGGTATGCACTTTATGTGATCGATAAAATTTCAGTTATCGATAATAACGCACAAGCGCCATTAGATTTAAATAAATATGACGTTTAATATTTTTATTTCACATTGCAAAGTAAAACACATAAGTTATACCAATATAATTGTTTTTTTTTTTATTAACTACGCATGGGATAATCTTATTGTGGATTAACATTTATTTCCAACTTGAGTTAGCTGTTTAAAAACAATAGTCAATATTAAGACAACTAGCTAATTTTGAAATCAAATTAATTTTCGTATTTTTGAGGCCATAATAAATGTATATATGTATATCGAACTTAAAAATCACGAAACAATTACAACTTAATATTTATTTTTATTGTGTTATATTTAACATATAATTATGTGCATTTGAATACGATTAGGTTTTCAGGTTGCATTATAAACATCTAAGTTTAAAATGTATATTTTATTCTATGTTTGTTACCCGCGCTATTGTAAATGTGAAGGGAATATCAGACGGTGAATTCTTAAACATCTCGATGGTTTGTGTACATCATAGAGTCGAGTACTATATTAAAGATTAGGCTATGCACAGTATAAACATAAAATTAGCACAATTATCATAGGTATAAGAGAAATAATAATTTTGAAATGAGCTTCAGCAAAATGTAAGACCTATCACATAGAGATACACACTAGGACTAAAGCTATTTACAGAAAAATACAATAGGTAGGCAATAAATATAGTATCATCTTAGTAGTACGTAAAAGTGCAAATCAAGATCAACTTCTAACATATACAATATATATGCATATATGGTAAATATATGAAAGTTGTGCGGAATATCATCTACAACTACATACACACATATATATATACTATATATATCTTTTGTCGCTATAGATTAAAGAACGATTCGAAACGAAGTCGTGAACAGCCAAGTTTTGGATTTGCATTGCAGTGAGCAATTTGAATTTTAGAAGCGCGTTTTTCAAAAGCGTCCCTTCTGCCACATTGTTGTCGTTGTCAGACTTTTAATCGCTGCTATTAATCAGAGATTCCTGTTGTTCATCATCGGTGACTCTGCACAAATAAAACGCACAAATAGTAATAGCAAAAATAGAGAATACGAATTTCACTCACCGCACAATACTCGCTTTATGGCAACCGCAGACTTTTCTATATACAACTTTAAACAGTTTCATTAGCGGATCTGAATCATCGTTGCGCATAAGTAGCACAACGAGTAGTAGCGACAAAAATAGGCCCAACGAGCCCATCCAGTGCAACGATGTAAATTCTTTGCCCCTCAACAGTATATCAAAGGCAATCGCTAGCGGTATCTGCAATGACATGGCCAGTGTGCCAATCAGAGACGAAGTGAGAAAGCAGCCCCACAGCCACAGAGCCACCGCCAGCATGGTGCAAAAGAAGCCATTGAGAAAGAGCAAAGCAAACTGTCCCTGGCTGGGTAGCTCGAATGTTTCGATCTTGGTGAAATGCAGTATAAAGAAAATGGGCCACAGCAGCAGCAGATTCCAAAGACCAACGAAGCCTGAAAGCAAGCAACAATTTAGAAAGGAATACAATGAATGGATAAATATAAATGTCACAAACCAAAGAACAGCGGGATGTCCACCTTCTCCTCGGTGTCGCTTTTTCGCTTAACAAACACCAAGTACGAGGCATAGAAGAAGGCGCTGAATAGCGCCAATAGAATGCCACGCGTTGTTTTGGAGTCGTGCAGATCGTTGATGCTGGTGGCCACAATACCGCCAATATTCATAGCCACCGCTATGACCTTTGTGATGGTCAACTTATCGCCCGTTGCCGAGGGAAATACGGCGGCCAGCAAAACGACAAACAGCGTGGTAGAGGTTGATCTGTACGATAAAATAAAATTAGATTTGTTGTCAACTGTTATGAAATGTTGCGATGTTAAACCCACCTGACAAGCGTTATCATCGGCTGCTCGTCCATGTCCAGCGCCAATTGCGCAAAGCAATTGGCTGCGACCCATAGCAGACTGAAGAGCAACGCTGTCTTGGCCGTCTTGTGATGCGACTTCTGGCGTCGAATGCGCATGCTGGCGGCATAAGAGAGACGTGCCATCAAGGCGTCTGTAGCCTCATGCGCCGACATCTCGCGCACCTCGGCCATTTTGCAGAAGCGCACGGTGCGCACACTGGAGTCATCGCTTTCGGTGCCCGAGATGACGCCGTTGATGGGATGTGCCACACGTATGGGCACAAAGGTGGGATCGCCCTGTAAAAGATGAGACAGTTAAGAACTTAGCTCCGTTGCCATGCAATATAGAATGTTTACCAAGGCGGCTTGATTCGAATAGTAGTTCTCGTCGTCTCCATTCTGATCCATCATCTGCAACAGTAAAGGAGTAGTTAAATCACTGAATGAATAGCTAATAATAGCTATATACAAACCACATAGTTGCCATTCTGACGTTCACAGGACTCCTTCCAGGGCGCAATGATGCCAATGATGAGCAAATAAATACTGAACATCGACGTCTTGAAGTATGTGCAAAAGAAGGGCTTGTCATACTTGTCATCCTCGTAGAGAAACTGTTAAAAGTTTGTTGAATTCAATGATATTTGAGTAAAGAATTGAATTTACCTTGCTTAATTCACTGGACGACACCCAAAGGATGTTGACGAGCAGGAGGATTGTGAGGCCGAGCAGCAGCTTCTGTGTGCGTCCCAGCATATTAATTGTTACCTTACAATGCGATTTATTTATACTCTTTTATGGTATGTGTTAAGTTATTGTTGTTGTTAGCTTTATCGCTTTAGTTGCGAGTGCGTTGAACAATTATTTGCGCTTATGCCGCCAACTTTTCTGTGTCATGTTTGACGTTTTATCTAGAGCTGGAAAAACACAACTCACACACTTTTCCGACTGTTTTTCAATTACATGTTGGCGATGGCGAATTAAAGCTGATGTTTTCCACGGCTCCGTTGGTAAACATTGCTGTAATATATGAATGTATATAGTATATTTTAAATGTTTTGCAGTTGCATGGAAACAAACGCGTGTCAAGCAAACAAAGCCATTGGCATTGCATTTATTGATTTTTGGTGGCATTCATTTAAATCACACTAGGAGGCAGTATCTAGATTCTATTTTGTATATCCGTCTGGCTGTCTGTCCATTCATTTGACGCTTTCGTTCTCAGATATTTTTAAAGCTAGAGTTACAAGAGTTGGGCACAATAATTTGTAGGGTTGCACACAACTATAATTGTATTTAAAAGTTGACCACGCCTCTTTCGGTGATCATAAATAGATAAAAAGCAAGTTGCAAGCAATTAAAATTGTAAGACAGATAAAAGATATTTTAATTCATGACTGATCTGTTTAAATTACTGGTTATATGTTGAATTATTATCGTATTTATTTTACTTTGTACTATGTCATATTCAGATTAAGGTAATTAAATTGCAAATTTAAAATATTTAATCATTTTCAATTTCCTTTGGTCACTTTTAATATCAACGCATATCTGACAGTCGAGCACACTCTCATTACTCTCTTTTAAGTGCCGTTATAGTGTAAACAACTTGATGATTTAATTTAGGTACTTCTGATTCAGATTGAGTCACAAATCGCGTAGCCAATTTGATTATCAGCCAATCTTCTCAATTAGCGTCTTTGAGCCTCTTCAATGTCAATGCGCAGCACTTAATAATTTAACGACGTCTCTCTCGTTTTCTGTTTGTTTATTTATTAATAATCACAAGCAATAAATGACCGATAATAAAACAGTTCGCACGGCGTCAGACTAAAAACTAATACGTAGCTGATAAGGTGATAAAACTCCAGTTAATGCGTATAATCATTAGGGAAATTCAGCTTTGTTTAATAAACAAATACCACTTTCAGTTGCAAGGCGATAAATGCAGTAAAAATACGCAACAAAATCAATATGCGATGTTTCAACGTCAGTCACTTTTTTATTTTTATTTTATAATATTTTTTACCACAATCAACAAGTCTTTATTGCACACATTAAATGACTCGCAGGAAGTCTATATATATTTAAAAAAAAATCACACTTGCAATTTGCCTTGCGTTGTTTGCTGCTTTGTTGTTTTCTATTTAATTTATGCGGCTTTTATCGCCTTCCACATCGTTAAGCTGAGCTTCGGGGGCAGCTGCTGCTGCATTAGTTAAATATGGTTGTGTACCTTTATGTTATAACTTTGCAATTGCAGTTGTTCGAAAATTGCAGCTTACGCAATGCTCTTTTCTTTTAATAATTTACTGCTAATTAATATTGTATGGTTAATATGTTTCACGGACCGAATAATACTGTTTTGTTCGATTTTCGTTCACTCGCAATACAAAAAAAAACATACAGCTGTCCGCATTTGTAGGCCACACACTAAACGACGCAAACATCGTCAGGCGATAGTATCGTTCAGTCGTGGCACCTGAAAACTGTTTAGTATATTAATCTTAGCCAAAGTTTTATTTATTAATAATGGCAATGACATTAATAAAAATTCTATAAATATATTAATACAGTTTTAAAAGATATTACATTTATTCGATTGATCTTGTTGCTTGAAAATCGATAACAATCGCCACGCAGTCGATGAGTGCATGCGTTGCCAACTACTTTAATGTGGCATGCGTTAAGATATCGATAAGTAACACATCGAACTGTGCGGGAAATTCAAAATGTGAGGCTCCTTGTGTGCTTTTACGTCAATGGCTGTAATTTGCCGATAATGCTTATAAATGTTGACAAATTACTTGTCTACGCGTAGCATTTAATCTTGAATTATGTTGTCACGCGCAAGTGACAGCCTCCTAGGTGTATTGCCAAGAAAAACGCTATGCGGCACGCACATTTACTGTAGTGCGTGTGTGCGTATAGGTGTGTGTATGTAATAGATATCCAAATATAAAGTTGTTACGCCAAAGACAAAGACAAAGGCAACGCATCGCTTGTGGCGTTGTCACAGACACACACACACACAGGCACGCACACATAGACAGAAACTGAGAGACGAGACGAGACGACCACAAGCAAAATTCGGCACAGTTTCACTTTCATCACTTCAAACCCGATTAAGCACCTCATTTTATGCATTATTTATCTACTGATTGGATGATGATAAAACGCCAGCAGACACAGACACAGGCGGCCCCACAAGCAGAGGGCGGTGAGATGGCTGGGTGTGGTACGTAAAGTAGCCTCAGCGAATGATGTCGCCTTTTGTTTTTGGCGCACTTTGCCACGTCTATTAAAAGACAACAAAAATAAGCGTATAAATGCCGCATAAAACAATACAAAGAATAATAGGGACACATTTTTCATCGACTCTCCTTCTCTTCTTCCCGCCGTTCACCTCCCCCTTGAGGCAGCCACGCCCGCGAAGTGCCGCTCTCCCCCTTCGCCCCCAGCCCTCTGTACAGCCAGCTATGCCCTGCAGTCAGCTAGTCAGCCACTCACTCGGCGACACCTGTCAAACTGCTTGGCGCGTATGTGCGTAGGCATAAAATAAATAAATAAAAAATCGACAGAAAGCGGGAGCTTCGAGACGCACTCCGGAAGATGATGATGAAGCACACAGACACACTCTCACACACACACACACACTCGAACACGCACACATAGCAACAGCAACGAATGGTTGTGCACGTGGATATGGCTCCATACATTGGGTGCTATGGTGGGGGTCGGGGTTGCAAAAAGAGAGAAAAAATGAACGAAGAAGAAAAAACCAAGGAAAATAATATTATGTCGACCCATTGAAACGAGCATGATGTAATTTTCTTTTCCGTTAAGTTTCATTTGCTTTTCCTACAAAATGAAAGTGGCCTTCCGTCATTGACAGGAATCCTAGGGAGCAACAGAGAGTGAGAGAGAGAAAGAGATACAGAGCGAGAGAATGAGAATGAATGTTGGTGGCCTAGCCCCCGGGGCATGTGTACTTACAGTATTGAAAATTGCTCTAAAAACAAATATAGTCCCATCTCAGGTGTGGCATTATTGATAATAATTGCTTTATGTCAATTGCTATGTTAAACGATTGCTGCAGACAATGAAATTGGGGGTTCACAATTCTAGTTTATATTTCAACTGTGTGACAACAAAGCTATTACAAATGGCCGCTTCGACCCATTTGTATATGTTGCTGTTTCACTCTGGCAGACAAGTTAATAAGCTTAATCGTAAATCAACTGCAGCCAATTACAAACAGCCAATAATTGCAAATGGCTGTTTCGATCTTTCACAATATGCTGTTGTCTCACTCTGGCAGACATGTTTGTAAGCTTAATCGAAAGTCAAACTATCTGGCAGCACTGTGCCCAAATGTAAGCAAAGTCAATATTGTAAACGGCCGCTTTGATCTTTCGCAATATGCTGTTGTCTCGCTCTGACCTATATGCAAACATGCTTAATCGTAAATCAACTATCTAACGAAATGTAAACAAATGCAAATAATTGCAAATGGCAGACTAGATCACTGGTAGGATGTTGAAGTTGCGCTTGTACATATCACAAAGTCATTTGCTAAACGTTAATGCGTTTAATCACAGAGCGGGTGTCGTAAAGTCCGCTATCAGCGCAATTTTTAATTGCCAGTCACTTACTTTGCCAGCAATCTGGCAATTAATGCGTTTAAAGTTGAGCCTTCTGTGCGCGCGTGAGTGTGTGTATGTGTGTGTGTATAAAAAGAATAACACACAAAATGACATAATTTGTGATTCAATTATGTTGAAGTTTTGGCCGCATATTACATAAGCAGATTACAGCGCTGATAACAAAGCATTAAACTCATTAGGCGCAACGCACTCAAACAAATGCCAAACACATACACATGTATGTATGTCATACATACACACACATACATATACGAACTGTATGTATGTATGGGTGTATTTGGGTGCAGGAAGCGGGCATGTCAGGCCGTGCCCATTAAATGAACTTATCAATACAACAACAAAATGTGATCCAGTAAATGCTCCACACCCAAAAAAAAGGTCCTTTAAAAATGTAAAAAAAGAAGAATCGAGAGAAAAAAGAGAATGGAAAACAAGAACAAGTAAAACTCGACAATAAAGGCAAACAGAACATAAATTGAAGCAAGCCGCGCCAAATATCAACAACAAACGAACGGTTAGCCAAGCCAAGCCAAGCCAGTAAAGAAGAACGATGAATACACACGCACACAAACAAAAACACACTCACTCCCACACACACATACACGTATACATACATATAGACGAACTGTACATAAAATACTATATCGCATATCAAGGAAAATCACAACGAATGACCGCCAAAAATTAAATGTCCCCAGCGGACACAAGAAAGAAAGAGACGTGATGAGATGAGAGAGGAGAGGAGAGCAGAGCAGAGCAGAGAAGTAGAGCGAGGCAGCGAAGCCAAAGGCGAGCAGCAGCATTAAAATGATGGCTGAGTGGGGTGATGAGTGGGGGGGCAGAGGAGAGGAGCTTGCTTTTTTGTGTGAATGGCTGTGAGAGTGACAGCGCGGCAACAAAAAGAAGAAGAAGAAGTAGAAGGAAATGACAACAACGAGAACGACAACGACGACGACGCCGCGCAAAGCGAAATGAAAAATGATTGACTTTTATGGCGTAGCGCATATTCGGTCTTTAACATAATATTTGTCATAAAAGTGGGCGCTGTCAGCAGCTGAGGTTACTCCCGAGTAGAGCAGCTGGCTTTTGGGGCGACACAGAACAAGAGCGCACGAGAGCAGGCGAGCGAAAGAGAGCACGATAGATAGATGCCAAGCGACATTGTCATAAAAAATTTGCTAAATGTTGTCGCCGGCACACACACACGCACACACACGCACACAGTGACACACAGTGAAAGCTTCCGCCAAAAGCGTGCACAAAAAAGTTCATCCAGTTCACAAATTTTATACACGTAACACAGGCAACCACACACACACACTAACACACACTGACACACACATACGCAGAGTGTCACAGCCATATAGCTCGTAGTGTGAACTGGGCTGGGGCAACACACACATTTCCGGTTAAAATAATAATGCGGGTCGGGTATCGGATGCAGGCGAACCACCGACCGAGTGAGCGCCCAACAAAAGCAATAATTATGGCAAACGAGTTTGCCACGCCTAGCGCCTTACGCCTTACGCCTTTTGTCGCACAGTTTGCCTTGCTTTGACACGAGCCTTAACCTACAAAGATGTCCCCACACCTCCGCACCTCTCACTCGCACTATTCCTCACCCACTCATCCCCTCACACACACACACACACACACTCACACACTCACTTGCTGTGGTACAGAGAGACATCGGCACGCTGTCATCTACAAGCAACAAAGCAATCGAAACTGCCCCTCTCCCCTTCCCCACCGTATCTAACCCCCACACCTTGCGACCCACCTCGCAGCCAGCAGAAGCGACCATTGTTGGCCAGCCATTCAGCTACCAAGTATAGCTGTTGTACATTCCCATGTGTGTGTGTGTGCGAGTGTGTCTGTGATACTGTGTGTATTTGCAGGAAATTTCGTTTTATGCGCGAGACAAATCGCACCTTATTATGTGCGCACATGTGTGAGTGCGTATGGTGTGGGTGTGAGTGGGTGTGTGTGTGTGTGTTGGTTGTGTGCGTTTCGACTTTTCGGCGCGCCATTATCCACACTCATGCAGGCCAAGCTATATCTATGGCTTTATCACCCAACTGACACACACACACACATACACACATGAATTTACATTTTACGTGCAGCTTTACACGTGTGTGTGTTCTACATGGGAAATTGTGGGAGTATGTATGTACCACTTGTGTTGGTGTGTGTGTGCGTGGCCAGCGAATGCGCTACGACGAGCATAAAAGCCACTGCATACTTTTAGGTGAACTATGTACATAAATAAGTGAACGCTCACAAACAACCTTACACACACACACATAGCATACGTTAGATATACATAGTACGTATCACAAAATTCATATCTTCTTCTTCTTCAGGGCACGTTTTAAGCTGATCTAATGTTATTTGTAAATACGTATGAATTTCTTGAGAAATTGTTCCGCCATTGTGAACTTATTTTTTACACCAAATTGCAATTTTCTGAAAATTTTGACATACCAATTTATTTATTTTAAATATTTGACATATATATATATATATATATATATATATATATTATAATCTTAATCTTAAAGATAGATTGAAATAATATTAAATTCCTTGAAGAAATTCTCCACTATTTGGTATTATTTTTATACCCGCTACCCATAGGGTAGAAGGGTATTATAACTTAGTGCCGGCAGAAAAGGTATGTAACAGACCGAAGAAGGGAACTTCGATCTTATAAACTGTATATATTATTGATCAGCGTAAACAGACGAGATGATATAGCCATGTCTGTCTGTCCGTCTGTCCGTATGAACACCTAGATCTCAGAGACTATAAGAGATAGAGCTATAATTTTTCTTCGACAGCATTTGTTATGTTTGCACGCAGATCAAGTTTGTTTCAAATTTTTGCCACGCCCACTTCCGCCCCCCAAATCAAAAAATCGAATAACAAGTGTAATTTTAAAGCTAGAGCTTGGTATATACAATAATTACTGTAGTAGTTATGATTCCTGAAAATTTGGTTGCGATCAGATAAAAATTGTCGAAGTTATTAAAGAAATACTTTTGTATGGGCAAATCGCCTACTTACTAGGGCTCTTAGTTGCTTTGGCCGACAATCTGGCACATTGTGCCGTTTATGTTATATTTTGAATGATGTACTATATTAATATACCAAATATGCCATTTGGTATATTTTAGTATTTTTTGTATTTTCGGTATATTTTGAAAATGATACCGCAATATTTTGCCTTTATTAAAAATGGGTAGCGGGTATCTCACAGTCGAGCACACTCGACTGTAACTTTCTTACTTGTTCTTCGTGGAACTAATTGCTTAACAAATTGTATATTAAAACTTATTTCAAATTTTAATACCAACAATTTTAAACAAGATCTATTTATTCTATAATGATTATATATTTGAATTTATTTAATTGCATTTTTAATGGAGCATATGGATCTTATGCAAATATTTTTCACATATATATAAACTACTTGAAAATGATCCTTTGTGAAAAAGATGCTCATATTCGAAAACAATAAAACTATCTGCAAAATAAGACAATGAGTTTTTATTTTTCCTTTTAATATTTAGCAACCAACTAATATCAATTCACAAATTTAGCATAATCACAAAAATTTATTGAAGAAAAGAATATAAAAAAATAAACGCAAATTTAGAGAATAAAATATTTAAATATACTTAAAACAAAGTTACCTCAAATATGCTTTTGATGACATTTCGTATTGGCATGAATTTGTCTGTGATTAGCTAGTTTGAGGATCATTTTCCAGCAATAAACCCTTCCATTCACTTTTATTGCACTCTGCTCTGAGCTTTCATATCGGCAGCATCAGCCCATCATCATGATTATCAATGTGCGCTCGCCAGACAGAGGCCAGAGGTTAACATAATTATATTGACGCAGCAGCAGCGGCAGCGAGAGCAATAGAAGTATTTGTGGGTCAAGCGCCGCAAAACGCTGCGTGTACCGTCATCATCGATAAACGCTGAGCATTAGTTTAGTTGTTGCCTTGTGCCTTCCAGCAGCATTCCAAGAGCTTCAAACTTTCCGCCCACAAGGAAGGCAGAGGGAAAGGCATAGGCAAAGGGAAGTCACCACACCCGCGAGAGCGATAGTCTGCCTGCTTGCCTGCCCGGCGGCAGATGTCGATTCCCTTTTGGGATCTCCCTATTGCTAACTCTCTTTCTCCCCGCCTCTCCCCCATTAAGAAGAGTCCAACCCATTCCAAGCGTTCCGCTTTGCTTTGCTTACGTTTCGTTTCGTTCGTTTCTTTTTTGCTTTTGTTTTTGTTGTATTTTTGTATTTTTTGTTGAAGCTTTGAACCCAAACACACAGAGCGCGGCATTGTTTGCTTTTGCTTTTTGGGGCTCCTCCAGTTTCCTGAGCTCCCCTTCTCCTCCCCTTCACGTCTCTCCTTTGCCTATTTGCTGCATACGCCTGCCGCGTGACTTTGTCAGAGAACGTGAGCGAGCGAGTGTGTGAGTGAGAGTGAGTGAGCATCTGTCTCTTTACCCAGTGCGTATGTGTATGGTGTATGTGTGTGGGTGTATTGGTGTGTGCCACCTTAGCATTGTTTGTGCGCGAAATTTCATTCACAAAACTTGCGTTGGCTTTGCCTGCTGCTGCTGCAGCCTGTTTTTTTTTTGCTTTTGCTTATTTGTCGTTGCTTCTGTTGTTGCTGTGCGTGCAAAAAGAGCAGAAGTCGTTGTTTCGCCCGTTCGCCTGACCGCCCGCCCGCCAGCCCGTCCGCCACTTACTTACACTGTCAGCTAAACTGCGCAAAATCCTTGCCGCTTCCTTTCGTTGCCCAGTTTCGTTACAGCAGCAGCAGCGACGGCAGCGATGCCAGCGACAGCGGCGCGTCCTTGTAACGGTTATCTCAATGTCTGTGCAGTGGTCGTCTATGTATGTGTGTGAGCTGTGCGCTAAGGAAGACGCTGATTTCGATTACGGTTGCGATAACCGATAGCGCTGCCAGACTTCTCAACTGCCGTCAAATGTTATGATGATATTATGATGCTGTCTGCAGCTGCAAATTGTTTGTTGTTGCTGTTAACTGTTGAGTTTTCAATTCCATGTTTGTTTGTTACGTTGATAAAAAATAAAATTACCTTTACCAGCTTTGAGTACCTAAAAAATACCATCAGGATCAGTATTTTATACTGGCTTCTTTCTTTGTTATCGATAGCAATTAATCTGTGCAGCAAAAGCCAAAACTCTTTGATCAGCATACATACGCAAATTTGCTTCACAAACAAAAAAAAAAAAAAAAAAAAAAAAAAGAGATGTACATATAGTTGAACTGGTAATAGAATTTTCTCAGAATTGAGTTGATGTTGTTGTAGTTGTTAGCAGTTGTATTGTTATTTGTGCAGGCATCTTTTGGTTTTGTTTTCCATTTTCTCTCACGCACACAAGCACACACACAACACATATACAGACACACGCACACGTGCAGAGACAAACTCAGAGTCGCTCTCAGAAATTTCTTCTTTCAGGGTTATTTTGTTTCTTATCAATTTCTGCACGCACACACATTCAGCTCTATGCCCGCATAAGTTTGACACATTCATATCCATTCCTCTCTCTCTGCTCCCCGCTCCCTTACACCCCCCTCTCAGAGTACGCTTGTGCGTGTGTTAGCATGTGCTTGTCTCTCTGTGTGTGTGTGTTTGTCTGTATTTGTGTTTGTGTCTCCTACGAAGCTGGCCAAGCTCCTCTGCCACTTGCTCTTCCTCTTTGGCTCTTTGGGCGCCTCTGCCTTGGGGCATATCTTAGCACTTTCACTCTCCTTGGTGGCTGCCGCTGCTTCTGCTGCTGATGTCCTTGCCTGGTTCGTTGGTTGTTGGTTGGTTGGTTGCATGTGTCACAGTTATTGATTGGAATGCGCATAAATTGAAGCAAAATGGTTTCCAAGCCAAATTATGTGGGATTCTTCTTCGTTGCGTCCCTTTTTTTGTGTGTGTGTGGCGCGCTGTTTTTAAGTTTTTCTATACCCGCTATCCTTACAACAATTGGGTATTATGACAGAGTGTAAAGAGGAGGAATTTTAGGTTTTTTTAGATGGAAGAACACTTTTATCTCAGACACTACTATTAGTCCTAATGTTGTTATTAATATCAAAATAGAGTAAAAATGTAGAAGCCATATTAGTACTTAACAAATATGTTTTTTTAATTTTTATTTTATTTACAATATGTCGTTTAGACGATAAGCAAATTTGATAAATACTTTATAAATATCGCATGATAAATGTAATTTAATGAATAAATATTCACGATACTTATTATGGAACTCAAGCTGATAACAATTTCTAAAATTAAAAAATTTATAAGAATATAAATGATATGGTTCCTCAAATTATTTTTATTAAATCTACTGAAAAGATTTCACTTTTATTTCTTATTGTGGAGCAACAATCAGCTTTTATGTTTTATTGTGCTTAATTGTTCCTCAGTTTAACAAATCTCTTCAACAGAATACTTTTTGGTAGAATTGTGTTTATAATTTATTTATAAAGAGCAAGTAAAATCATTTATATTAAATGCAAGCTGTTTATAATTTGGTGTATTCTCAATATTAAACATTCGGTATATCACAGTCGAGCACACTCAAGTGCAGCTCTTTTACTGGTTTTCTTTTGTCGCTCGTTCACTTTTACTTTTACTGTTCCTTATCCTTATCAGCATCGAGGGTGTCGGGTGTGGCCATGGGCCAAGTGAAAATCCACCATGGAAATCACTGTAAATCCCCCCACGTTGAGGATTGTAATCAGTGCTGTCCATAGCCAGAAACTTATTGAAATCAAAACCCACTTTTATTGTCACTTCAAATATCACAAAATCCCCAAGCACAAACTCGACAAAATTGATTAATTTCGATGATTAACATTGGCGAACATTAGAGACACGAAAAAGAGAGACAGAAAGAGAGAGAGAGAGAGAGAGATGGAGAGATAGGGAGAGGTGTCTACGATCATAGCAATGTGGCAAGCAATGGGCCTGCCACTTGCCACTTGCATGTGATTTGTGGCACAGTTACTTAAGCTAATTAAGAAAGGTTAATTATTCAGGGCAGCATCAACACGGCATCAACATCAACTGTCTGTCTATTTTACGAGTACTGCTGCTGTTGCTGTTGCTGCTGAAGGTCGTGTGTCCTTGGATTGTTGTGTGGCAAGTTCTCTGATATCAACTGTCGAGTGAGTTTTGTGGCCGAGTTTCATTCTCATTCTCAGTTTCTGTTTGAATGCTGTTTAGTTTGTGATTAGCAAGTTTGACAGCTTGCGCTCAAAGTTATGCTACAGTATTTTCAATTGAAATTAAAGCTCGTACAAAAAAAAAAGCGAAGGACAGAGATAGCGGAGAGCAAGAGAGCAAGAGAGAGAGAGCGACCGTTGTGTTATTCTCTCCATATCGAATGAGTTCATTTGGAACTGTCAACTGCAACGGATTCGCCTTACATGCCTTTGTAAGCTGCAAAGCGAAACTAAAGCACGTTGAGTGGGATTAAACGACATTATAGGGTATTAGACATTTAGGCCAAGTGAAACAAAACGCCGTAACGAAACGCGCCGAGCATGCAACTTACACACAGACACATACAAGCACGGAGAATGACAGAAGAGAACAGAAGAGAATAGAACTGGGACTGAATAAAGCAGGAGCAAAGGCAAAGGCAAAAGCCCAAGTTTCAGTTCAAGCAAAAGGACGTAATCCGAGTCTAGTGTCGAGTCAATTCGACTCGAGTCAAGTGGAACCCACCAAGCCAACGCCAACACCAACGCCAACGCACTTTGAGTGAGTTGAGGTTCAGGCACCGCAGTCGCGTTTTGCCGTCGCCGTCGCTGCTGCTGCCGCAGTCGCTGCTGACGTTGCTGTCATTAGTGATTAAGTGCCCTGCAGCAAGTAATTTTTCTTGCTTCATCTCAACAGCGACGCACACACACACAAACATACATACACGCATAGAAGCAATCGGGATTCGAAGCTGTTAAGTTAACAGCACTGGAAATCCTTCCATTCGAACTGTCACACAAAGCGAGAGCGCGTGAGCTGAAGAGCGCCATATTAAGCACACTCTCTCTCGCACACTCTCCGTTCCGTTCGTTCGTTCTCTACTCTCTCGTCCACGCTCTCTCTTTTCGTGTGCGTGTCAGCGCCTGAGCGCGAGGCGGCCGTTGTGTTCGTGTTGCCCCATGGGCAGCTCGGGCCATTGGCATATTCCAGTTAAGCGCCATCTGCAATTTGTGGCACAGTCAGTGCCGTTTGGGGCCATCAGCAAGAAGCAGGATTGTAACGGTATATCCTGCGTCGTCGCGCACTGTTTGTCCAAAAAAGAGTCAAGCAGCAAAAGAACCAAAAAAAAAAATATCTATAAGAAACAAAAAAAGCAAAAATTAATAATTTTATAAATACATAGAATAACATCCAACAAAAAACCAATCAATGCAAATCGATAACAAAAAATGCCTTAGCACAAAATGTAATACAAGTAACAACACAACGCAAGCACCTACAAAAAAAAGAAACCAAACGAAAATAAAAAAACAAGTGAAATGTTGCCAATCGAGCAGAAAAAACCCAAGCAAATGCTAATTGATAATTTATCGTTATCGTTGATAAATACGAGTGGCTGAGAAAAAAGAATGCGGTGTCCTTTTAGCGATTTTTGTCGTTTTACCATTTTTGTTGGTGTTCAACTAATCAAAAGCTGCTAAGCATAACTCTCAATGGCCACTGTCTACATCGCGCCTTCACCTCCTCTTCCCCATAAACTCACCCAACTGCCAAGCAACCAGCACAGCACAGCACCTCTTCTCCCTTAGCCTCAGCCTCCGCCCACGCGACCGTTACGGCAGTTGATGCTGCGCTCTTGGAAGAAATACCCACACACACACACACACATAGGTAGACAGACAGACAAACGCATACGCAAACACACACTCGCATACATTGTAATTATGTACACACGTTTAGTTAGTTAGTTTTATACGTAACGCGAAAGCGCTTTGCAAACGTGTCTTCGATAAATCGCGATCGATAGATCTGTAACTAATATGTGTACATGCGAATCGAATAACAGTGATATATCGACTGCCACCACATTAAGCCCTCCAAACGTTAATTGCAAAAGTGTTATATAATATGTGAAAAATACTTGAGACTGGTCATAAAAGTGTGACCACGTTGCATAAACAAATGCAAAACGAAATTGCAGGCAAACAAAAAACAGAAGAGAGAAAAGAAAATTAGAAATAAACATATACAGCGCAAAGTTCGTTGCGAATAGTTTTTTGTGCCATGTTCCCGGGCTTATATAAGCAGCCGCCGTACAGAGAAACAGCAAACCCGAAGTAGTACACACACACACACACACACAAACGCACCACAAAAAAAAAGAGAAAATACCTATACATACATGTACGATGGCGGGTCTATGTGTGTGTCCGTGTGAGTGCTACAGTGTATGTGTGTGTGTGCGCAGTGTCAACGCAGCAGCAAATAAAACAAAAGTGAAAGTTAACAAATACACACGCACAGTGTGGCCAGAGTGCCCATGGAAATAAAACATTCCATTCTCATCCACTCGACTTATGATTATTATTTTTAAAAAGCGCAGCTTCTTTTGTGACACGCACGCAGCAACAAGAAAGAAAATCTACAAAAAAAAAAAAAAAATGAAAATGAAAAGTACACATACATTAAAAATCTGAAACGATTCTTCGTGCTCGAAACAAAAAGAACATTTTTCATTTGTTGTTGGACAATCAGCGGTAGCAGTAGCAGAAGCTAACACAAATACCAATACACAAGTCAAATCCACATGCAGGCGCCGCAGTCGCTGTCGTCTTTGGCGCTGGCATAATATCTACAATACATATACATACTTACATGCTTACATACATGCGTACTTACCACCAACACTAACACACGTAGAGTGACAAAGAAGACGGTGACTACTTCATGCTGCTACAAAAGGCACGCCGAGTGCTTGCCTGGCTGCCCTAAGTAACTACTCACACACATACACACTTCCACTTATACAGGCATACGCGCATACAGTTATACCAACTGCCTTACCACCACCCACGAGCGGCTCGTCCACTGTTTTGTGTTTGCAGCAATAACAACAACAACAACGACAACAACAACAACAAAAGCAGCAAGGCAGCAGCAGCAGAAGCACCAGGCATCATAGGCAGCGTCGGTCGCTGGCTGCTGCTGCGAATTATATAAATTTCTTTGCGCTGTATGTGTGTGTGTGTGTGTGTGTGTGTGCTGCTGTCTCACAATTCGTATCTCTGTACGAGAGATTGTGTGTGTGCGTGAGCTAGCGACGTTTTTTCGGCGTTCTTCTTTGTGCGGTGGCTGCTGCGGCTGCTTCGTTTTACTTCGTGTTCGTCATGTGCTCGTCGTCGAGCTGCTCCCACACTAGATGCTTTCTCTCTCGTTCTCTCACACTCGCTTATTGGCTCGCTTAAAGCTGACTGCTGTGTCACTTGCACACCATCGCTGTTGTTGTTATTTTGCATGTGCACAGACAATGCAAAATGAAAGTTTCTTTTTTGTTTGTTTCATAAATCTCTGTCATCAAACTGCATTTTATAAGTGCTGGCAATTGCTTTGGATTGCGTTCAAAGCGTTCAACGCATGTAATGCTATTTCAAAATGCAAAAAGAGCGATGCTGCTGCCGTTTTGCTGACGATGTCACACACAAAAGAGAGCGCGCAGCTTAGCTTGGAGCGTGGGCGCATAACAACGAGCTCTGCTACCGTTGTCCGTTGCGTTGCGTTGGCGTTTTCAAGAAGATGCCAACAGAGAGCGAGAGCGAGATTGCGACAGCGACAGCGACAGCGAGAGCGAGAGCTGAGTAGCGTGTGCGATACAGGGCGAGGTGTTTTGTCGATTTGAGGTGGGGTGGGGGTTGGGGAGGAGCGAAAGAAGCGAAAACGAAACCAAAAATTTTGTTTCGAAAACGCAACGAGCTCTGCGGCAACCTTAAAAGTCTTTTGTTTTCCAATAAAAAATAATGAACGAAAAAAAAAAACAAAAACTCATTAAACAATAAATGATAATAGTAAATGTAATATATGGTAATTGATAATGCTTTGCAGTCCAGCAAAATTGCTGCTATGTGACCTTCGTGTGAGGCAATAATGTCCAAAAAGTATGCAACAGCAACAACAACAAAATAAGCAAAAAACACACACGACACACACGAATTTCAATTTCAAGGTTAATGTGCAGCAGTGTCGCAATAACAACAACAACAACAACAACCACATCTGCAGTAACAACATCAACTACTAATACAACAAAAGCAGCAGCAGGAATAATAATAACATCATCAACAGCAAATTAAATAGTAACCAAGCACCAAAAAAAAAACGCAGCAGCAACTTCGGCCCCAACAACAACAACAGCAATAATAACATAAAATAATTCTTAATAATTAAAAAAGAGAAAAAAGAAATTCCTGCAAATGCAAGTGTTACAAAATGTTTTGTGTTATCGATATCAGTGGCATATAAAAATCGTTTATCGTTCGCAAGCTTACAATTAATCGGGACTTTCGTTTCGTTGCGTTACGTTACGTTGCGTTGCATTCACTTACGTTCGATACGTTACGTGGCGTTGTGTGTTTTCTCCCCCTCCTCCCCTCACGTTATACTTAATTTTTAACTGCTTGCTGCCGAGCCTGCCATGTGTAGAGAGAATGAGCCGATCAGCTGTGCGAGCCACGACTAGAAACTGCAGTGCATGTTAATTTAAATTGAAATTGAAAGTAACATCGAGCATTGAGCGCCATCTGTTGGCTGATAGCGTGTGTGCCTGTGCTCCAAGTGCAACTGCATAACCGTGGAGATTCATGCCGCTAGCCGGAGTGTTGAGAAACGAGCCAAGCAGTTGCCAGGATACGCTTGGAGCCGCCTTCAAGGCAGCGGAGGAGACGCAGCAGCAGCAGCAGCGTGCACAGCAGCGGGTGCAGCAGCAGCAGCAGCAGCAACAGATCGAAACGAAACCCACATATTAATGATGATGATGGGGCCATGAGCCCATCATTACTCGCATTGAATTGGAGTCGCAAGCGCGTCTCAAGCGGGCCTGCACCATGCTAGCACCGCCGAACCCGAGGTCAATATGCGGCCAGGACCCGGGCTGGTCGTGATGGCGCTTGCGTTTATTTCGGGGGCTCGGCGTGCCAGCACCAGCAGCAGCAGCAGCGGCAGCAGCAGCAGCTCGTTACTACTAACAACAACTGGAGGAACAACCACAGATTCAACCACAGAAACAGGAACCAGAGCAACAACAATACCACCAGCAATAACAACGACGACAGCAACATTATCAGCGACAGCAGCAACGTTACCGTCCACCTACGACTCGGCCAGCGGCAGCAGCGAGTCGTTCAACTTCAACGCTGGTGGCGGCTTCACATTTCTGCTGCCAACATTCCGCGACGGTAGCCCTGGTGACGGCGGCCGTCACACCAGCAGCGACACCGCCGACCATTCTAACAGCCACCACACACACAGCCACAGTCACACGCACACGCCCATCCACAGTTACGCCCACCACGCTGACGATCGACCGCCGCTCAATTTTGATTTCTATCGCCGACCAACGCTGCACGCACCCAACGACGACGACGAATCGTTGCTTGCCTCATCGACGCGACGTGCCCGCAGTGTCGACGAGGCCACACGGCAAGCGGGCAGTCAAGACATCGACGGACGGGGCACGGGTGGCGGCGGAAGCGACAGCAGCAGCGGAGGCGGCACAGAGTCGGCGGCGGTTGTGCCAGAATCTAGCGAGGCGACGCTCATCAGCGAGAACGACGACGTTGAGCCTGAAACGGAACAGGAGCAGGAACAGGTGCGTGAGCGTGAACTTGAGGAGGATAGCAGCGGTCTGCCCGTGCAGTACGCTTCGTCGCGTGCTTTGGAGGAAGACACTGATACCGAGGCGGACGCGGACGTGGTAGCGGACGAGGACATCTTTGCGCTGGTCGCTGAGGACGATCTGCTGTCGGAGGAGTCCTTTGATCGTTTGATCAAGTTGAGCGAAGACGCCGAAACCGCTGCTGCCGAGGAGGAGGATTACAATCTCTCCCTGACCCAACCGCAACAGCAACCACAGTTGGATCAGCCGGAATCGGAGCCGGAGCCGGAACCCGAGTCGCAGCAACAGGACGAGAGTCGATTAGTCGATGAAAGCGTGCTGCATGCGCAACACAACGAGCAACACGCCCAGGAGGAAAGTATTAGCATCAGCAACAACAACAAACGTGAGACAGGTGAGGAGCGGAGCAAGGGCAACGACGCTTATGCGTCGCATCTGATTGCAATTGCCCAAAGGGACGGTGGCACTTTGGCGGCCGCTGTTGCAACACCAACAACAACAAACCCAGCAACAACAACAACAGCATCAAAGCCTGCTGTGGACCTCAAGAAATCCATACTCGGCACTGCGACCGCCATAACACGCCTTAATCCTTGGATATCAGCTTGTGATCTGGCACAGCCCGGCACAACTGGCACCGACTTGCAGGTAAGTAAGAGTGTGAAACACTCACTCTCGAATCCCACAACAACAATAACAACAACAACGAGTTGCTTGTTGATTGTGACACAATTAAATGTGTGCAATATCTCTGGCTGGCGACCTTGTGCGTGGCTAAGAGCACAAGACAGACGCAAGGCGCATTCACAGAACGCAAAACAATTGCTGAACAGTCTGTCGACAATCGACAACTGAGCGAAGCCATATTGGCCACATGCACATAATTACGTGTATTGTGCCAAGGCGAATGCGGAGTGGAGGCCACGCGCAAGACGCGAACATAAAGCCACTGACAATGGCTAGGATTTGTTTCCCATTTTACTCTTACATATAATTCGCATAGTTGTCCAACGACTCTTGCAACATATTGCAATATCACGTATACGTAGTTGAGAATTTCTCAAAAATATGCTATGCAATTTTTATAAACCATATTCAGCGTTAGCCTGTAGCAAAAGTTTTTAATCGGACTAACAGCTGACTACAGTAAAATGTAGGAATCCATAATTAAAAGATTTGATTTGATGATTCAATTAAATTCTCAATTCTGTTAGGAAATTTCGAATATTTAGTATACACAGGCTTGCAATAAATTTCTAACATTTTATTGTTTGCTCTTAATAATATGCTATGAATTTTTCATAAGTGGTTAACACTATTTTCAGCATTAGCTTGCTTACTAAATTATAGCAATTTAATAGCAATTTCTCAAGAATCTTCCTAATTTCGAATATTAAGTATACATACTTTTTCGTAGTACATTGCAATACTACGTATACGTATTACAGAATGTCCATTGAATTCTCTGAAAAGTATGCTAAGAAATTTTAAATATTTTCAGTGTTAGCTGCTTACCAATTTATATTAATTTAATCGGGTTTCTCAAGTATTGCTTAATAATGAAATTAGCTTATAAACACAATTTTTTATAGTGAATTTCAAATATTAAGTATACACAATTTTTCGTTGTTCATTGCTTTATTACGTATACGTAATAACATTGAGTTGAATTCTCTGAAAAGTATGCTAGTCCTTGGCAGTAATTTAAAGGATTTTAAGTGTTAGTTCGCTAAATAAGTTATATAAATTTAATCAGGTTACCGTAGAATATTTTTATATTATTTATTAAATCGAATTGCTTGACAATTCAGATTTTAAACAATTTTTATAGTGAATTTTAATATTTCGATATTAATTTGCAATATTACGTATACGTACTACAGGATTTGCACTATTTAGGACTTTTCAGCCATACTTTGTCTATTAAATTCTACCAATTTCATCGGTTTTCCTAAGAAATTTCCGTGTATTCAGTAATTCACAATTTTCATTATATTGTTGACTGCTCTAAAAAGTATGCTATGAAATTATTATATGAGTAGATTCCATTTTAGTGTACGTTAAACGAAAGCTTGTTTATTAAATTATATTAATTTTGTGGATTTCTCTAGAATTTAAAAGTTTGCTATTTGTATGAGTGTGTGTAAACACAATTTTAACGCTATTTATCTGATACTTGGTTTATTAAATTGTATCAATTTAATCATTTTTCTCTTAAATTTAAATTTTAAAAAGTGTTCTATTAATTTGCTTGATAATTCAATCGGGTTTTTAAGAAAATGTTTGCAATAAACTTCAAATATTACGAATACGTATTTTGCTCTCTAACATTCTTAAGGCTGCACAGTGCATTAAAAATTCGGTGACTCTCCAATTTTCAATATATTCGGCACTTTTCTTGACAGAACAAAGCACAGATTAAATGTGTACAAATAGATTGCAATTCTCGTTTATTGAAAACTGGCCACATAAATACAGATCTATACGTTTTATTGTAGCTCTTTTTGTGTTGCCAGACACACAAGCAGCTTTCGGTTGCTCTGTTAGTCATTTTCGTTCTGTTTTCAATTGAACAAAACACAGGAAAAATAAAAATGAAAACTGATTTGGCAATATTGTAATTAACCATATGCAATGCACAGACAACGTTACGGCATGTGAAATTTATTGGCGGCCAGCCATTGTGCATTTTAAATGAATCTCTCTGGGGGCTTATTGCCATGCAATGTTATCGAAAAAAAGCCATCAGCTGGCACTCTGACTATGAGATACCTACCAAATAAAAGTTCAGCTTGTTTTACGGATATTTTCGTTTTTTAATAAGTACGCGCATTTCATTCAAATGTCCCTTTCTTTTTTTTATAAGAAGAGTAAACAAATTGTAAGTTTTAAATTTACGAGCACTCTTTTCAATTGTTGCATATGGCATACCCCATTTTGTGTGGCAGGTAGGCAGGCAAGCAATGAATAATATTTGTTAATTTATGCCACATTCGTTTCGCTTCGTCGACATTTACAATTCGCCGATGGCCAATTGTGCAAATAGTGAATGTGCAATTTTTGAACAATTGTTTCCTTTAAACGCAATTAAACAGCAAACACAAAATGCAGCTGCTCTTGTTTCACTCGAAACATATCTTTGGCAACAAATTGGCCAAAAAATTTGCCAGTGTCAAGCGAGCAAGTTTCCATATACTTTTATTACTAGTGCGCTACTCAACTTGAGCATTGAGCAGCATTGTGAGGTAGCAGCAAATATTAGGGGGGGCACTCAATCGTGAGGGGTTCGTTCTTCGTTCGTTGCTTTCTTTCCTTCATTCATTCATTCATCCTATAGTATGCTGCTGCTTATGGCGCGGCTCTGATTGTGCATGCAAAGTGTTTGTGTGACAATTGCGCCACATCTTGGGCCACTCAAGTTTCTACTTTCACGACAGCCAAGTTGTGCGCCATCATCATCGCCTCGTCATCATCAACATAAGCGTGATGATCATCTGCAATGTGTTACAAATCAACGAAAATGGCTTTGGTAATTGTGCCAGCGACTGAGCAAGAAAAAAAGAAAGATAAAGACGTTGAAAACTTTCAATTCGTCGTCACTTTTTGCATTTTCATTACATTCTCCTCTTTTCACATAAATATATATATATGCACAAGTATATATATATGGATGTATTTTTATGTTTTTTTAGCCCTTGGCTTTGTGAACACTCTTGAAATCACAGGCCGGCATTTGAAACATTGCCAAAATGCCCGACCACACCTAAAGATGTCTCCCACTTCCTCAGTTTTCCCCCAACCCGCCTCTGTCTGCCATCTTTAGCTCCAGTTTCAGTTCGACCACAAAATGAAATGCCTTGGGTGGCCTTTTTTATCAGCGCGCATAAAATTCTCATTGGGTTGCCAAGTATAATTCAAATTTTAATATTTATTAACAGCGTCGTCGTCGTCGCCGTCATCGTCGACATCGTGGTTGCTGTTGGTGGCTTCGTCGTTTTGCCTGTTTTCCTATGCAAATCTAATTCAATTTCGCGGCATTGCTCAATGGCCTTTTGATTGCGATTGCATTGGCATTCAAGTTTGACCATTGCCATTATTGTTGTTTGTTTTGTTCTGCTCTCTGCTCCCTGGTCAACTTTCGTGCGCTCTCATTCTCGTCTAAAAACAATTAGATCTTTAAGCTGAAAGTGACATGAAAGTTTCCATTTGGCTGTGTGTGCTCTTTTATTTCACTGACAGATGGACAGTGACTTTCAATGCCAATTAATAGCTGTTACTTGGCCATTACTTGAGCCTTTCAATTACATTTGAGCAGCACACGCGCGCACTTATCGATTTTCAATCAATGCTCACCCATCCACGTGTATCCGGAAAAACACACTCTCGAGTCGGTTGAATCTGTGTGTAACTGCTCCCTTTGGTTAGTTATTTGCGGCCAGTGGCAATTAAACAATCAAGTCAATCAATCCATTTAAATGCATTTAACTTTAGCGGCTGTCATGGCCTGTAAAATGTTTCCGAGGTGAAGCTTAAATAACGCCCGCGAGGGTGGCGCAAAAATTACATTTCATTAAATATTCATGAAGCATTTTTCATAATTTTACAACATATTAAAGCAGATTGCCAGATAGGGAGTTCTTTTGCAGAAGTTTTAATTGTAAACTACCCTCAAAGTTGTAGCGTAGACTGGCATTGCCTTACGTTGGGCGCCAAATAGGATAATTTTGCTAAAATGCTAACAACAAATGAATAAAATTATAATAATGAAATATTAGTATTAGATGAAATATTATATTCCTGCAAGTTAAGAACATTTTAACCTTCTTTTATTAAGTAGAAAAGTGCTTAGTAGAATTACATACGTTGGGCGCCAATTCAAAGGTTTCAAAGAGTGCGAATGCTTCGCTTTAACACCTATTTTAATCTTTTATACAACTAAACTTTAATACTATAGGAAATATATTTATTAAAATTGAATTCAAGCTCACGAACTGATTGTCGTACTTTGGGCGCCAATGCAAAATAATTTGCAGTTTGTGTACGGTTTTAGGCAACCCTCGTAAATACTGATTTACATGGCTGTTTACAGGCATGCTGCTAGCTGCTGGCTGCTGGTTTATTTGGTTTGCATTTATGCATGCTCTGATTGTCATATTCATATTCGTATTTGTGCAACAAATTGTGGCAACTTTAATTAAAATACCAAATGAGCTGGCGAGCTGGCGGAGCTGGAAGCTGAGAGAGAGTTTTGTAGTCCTTGCCATCGCCATTTTGCCCTGACGGGCAAAAGCAAAGCCAAAGCCAAAGTTTTGCAATCCTTTTGGCAAGTCATCGACGGTTGCTTTTGCTCTGCCTTTGTGCAGCTGACAGCGCAATTTAAGTTGACAATCTAGATGAGCGAACAAAATGGCCCAGTTTCAATTAGCCATAACCAGCGATTTTGATGCCAAATTAGTAAACATTCTCTCGACGTGTACGAGTACCTCTACGATGTATGTGACCAATGGGCGTAGCAAGCGAAGAGGACAGGACCTTTTTTGCTCTTTTTGCTTGCGTGTGTGTCGAGCTGCCGCAGACAGACATACAAATGCCAGCTGTCAGCTCATTGGGAATACAAGTGCGAGTGCGGAATTTCTGATGAGGCCTCGTTCTTCTTCTCTCATCGGCAACAAGCTCGGCTCTAGCTCTGGCATCGACAGCGACATCGACAGAGGTTGAGACTGCAGTCGCGGCCTGTTGATGTGTTGATGCTTTGCGTTGTGGTTGCTGCTGCTCCTCGACCCATTGCCGAGTTGCCATTGCCTGTTGTCAAGTGCTAGGTGGGTTATTGTGCACATGGTTTATGTTGCATAGCTGACTGCTATGGCTGCTACGGCTGTTGCTGCTACTGCCTCTGTTACATATGCATGCACTCAGCGCATGTCATGAGTGCCTGTCAAGTGCGCCTCAGTGGCAACCTTCGCCTCCGTCTCCGCCTCTGCCTCCGTTTGCGATGCGTCTGCAGCTTTGCCTGCTTTTCCATCTGCGTGTCGTGGCCTTTTTGATTTTTCTGTTGTGCGTTATGCTCGGTTTTAATACTCGGCATCAAAAACAGTTCAAGAGTATATCAGCTTGGTGGAAAAGTCTTTCTACAGATAATTTATTCGACAACTGAAATGAAACCACGTAAGAACGTTGACTTGTCTTCTCATTGTAGCCATTAAATTTGATGGCGAGTTATTTTGGGAACTTGCCACTCCTCAAATCCGCTAAGCGAAAGAATTACGAGCGTAATTTTAAAACTTTAGTGCGCGCAATATAGATTTTTGCATTTTATGACGATTGAAATTGAAACGAAGCTGCAGGCTTTGTTTTATTATAATTTTTATACCCGTTACACATTGGGTAGAAGGGTATTATAACTTTGTGTCTGCAAGAAATGTATGTAACAGACCGAAGAAGGGAACTTCGATCTTATAAACTGTATATATTATTGATCAGCGTAAACAGACGAGATGATATAGCCATGTCCGTCTGTCCGTCCGTCGGAATGAATACCTAGATCTCAGAGACTAGAAGAGATAGAGATATGCATTATTTTCAACAAGTATGTTTCAAATTAATGCCCAGTTCCGCCCTCGCAAATCGAAAACAATTGAAACATCGTAATTGTGAAGGTTAGTGTTTTAGGTACATATTTACAATAAAACTGCAGTATATATTGGATAAAAATTATAATTGTTATAAGTTATTTTAGAAATACGATTTCTTGCTATGGGTCTAAGTTGGCTTGGCCAACAATCTCGTAATATATATAATATTATTTTTATTGAAAGTTATACTATATAATATGTATTTATAGAATTTATAGAATTTTCGGTAAATCAATTTGGTATATTTTAAAATTGATACCACACGGTTTTGCTTTTATTCACAATGTCAGTCAAGCACACTCGACTGTAGCTTTCTTACTTACTTTCTATATAACATTCTCAGTTTGCGTGTGCCGGGTAACTTACAGTGAGTACATACACACTCAAGGGCTTGCTTGTTGGTTGCTTTTTAACTTTGGTTTCTATTTCCAGTTTTGCACGTTGCATAGTCGAGTGGAAACTGAAATACAGCAAACAACGGACAAAAATCAGGCGGGTGGCAAGTGGAAAGTGGCTGTGTTGGCAAACAAATCGAAGCTTTATTCAAGTGCTACGATATTATAGAAATTGTAGTCCGGCATTTGGTATTGCTATTGGATTTATTCAATAGTTGCAAAAATATGATGCTGGCCATTTGCAAGCAGTCAAAGGGCTGCGCTCTGCCGTTGCAAATTCAATTAAAAGCCATTGCTTTGTTGCATTAAATTCAAAATTTCATAGAGCTTCCAGTTGACTCAGTCAGTCAGTCAGTCAGTTTGTTAAACTTGCGCGTGTGAAGGAGAGAAAGAGAGAGCGAGAGAGTGTGAGAGAGAGAGAGAGAGAGAGAGTAGTGTGTGAGTGCGCTGTGCGAGTGTTTATTTGTGTCAAGGATGTGCACATAAAATCAATTATTTTGTAAGCAGGCAAACGCACAGTGGCAACTGAAACTGCTCCCGCTCGTTGTCGTTGTCGATGCCATGTGCAATATGATTACATCATTTTCACTGCCAGTTCACAGTTGTGGCAATAACAACAATAGCAAAGGCAGCTTCAAACCCAATGCCAAGACAGTCAGACAGTCAGACAAGCCAAATTGCAGTTGAATGCGAGCGCCGTCATAAATTTCCGCTCCTTCGACAACGAGCTGCAGTAGCTAAGGGCTAAGGGCGTCTCCTGTTCGCTCGCTTGCTTCTCACTCTTCCCTTGAATGGCAAATCGTTGCGAGCAATGAAACTTGTGGCCGCCAGGGATTTGGACAGCCTGCAATAACACTGATTGAATGCGCCTCGCCGCCGGGCCACAGCAAAAAGCTGGGCAACTGGGCAACTCTGTTTCTGTTGCTGTTGCTTTTGCTGTTGCTGTTTCCTGCCATCCAGCAGGGACTGATCCACACACAAACACACTCGCACACATCGTTCAGTTATTGGCATTTCCGTTGTCCTTGTTGGTGCCACAAAAGAGAGTGAGGAAGAGAGAGAAAGATAGAGAGAGACTCACAGATTCGTAAGTAAAGTGCTTCAGGTTGGGCATAAGAAATTCATAGGCATATCCTTCTCACTGTCGACTTGCGGCAATTGAAGCTGCTTTACGACCATTGTGTCTGAATGGCAATTCATTGCGCTGCCAAACAGATTGAAGATTGTCGATTGTAGATTGCAAACAACATTGATTAAGGTTATGGACCGCCTCCTCCCCACAACAAAATTGAAATTAAATTTGCCAGCAAATATCACAATCTGTAAAGAAATTGCAATCGCATATATGCGAGCAAACTAAAGCTGCTTTGTTAAATATTCTAGCTGATTAAATGGCATCAATTTCCTGTTGTGTCTTAGCTTCGACTTAAATAATAATAGAATATTAAGCATAATTATAATTTCAATTCTCTGCCGGCAGGCAGGCAGCAGGCAGTTAATTCAAACATATCTGCATCTGAACAGTTTTCCCCCCAACTCGCTCTTCTTGCCCTTAAATTGTGATCGTCAACTGGCTGCGATGAACACGAAGTTCAATTAGTTACCAGCCTAATTAGCCTGGCTTAGCAGCCGCTTTGCAACGCGTCGTGTTGCCTGTCACCCTCACCCTTGTCCTCCCCTTTACCCTCCCTTGAGGTGCTTCAATCCGGCAACCTTCGCTGCGGCCACATCCGTTAATTACCGACAATTTGCAGTGCAATTTGCATGAGGCTGTCAGCCGACAGTTGCCTTCTTGGCTTAAGCCAGCCATCCAGCCAGCCAGCTAACTTTCTTGGGGAGATGCAAATGGCGTTTGGTCACGATTTTGCCAACAGCAGGCGACAACAAACTGAAGGCATCTCGCATTCATGACAGTCTGATTGAGTGAACGATTCTCTGTCTAGCATGCATTGCATTGATTAAGAAATTTTGGTTGCCTTTTGCAACAATTGCAAATCGGACTCAGTCCATGCACGGGCCACGCCCACTGTGCAATTTAATGCAATTATATGAGGGGCGTTTTGGCCAGCAGATTGGAGGTTTGGAGTTGCTTCTCGCTACTCGTTGCTGCTGCTGCTGCGGCACGTAAATTGCCGTGGGACCGGCTTAAGTGGAGCGACATCCTCTGTCGTGCCCCTCGTCGAGTCCTCATGGAGCTGAAGCTAAAGCTGAAGCCACATTCGTTTGCCGTTTTGGTTTCCTTTTTTTTTTTTTAGTCTGTGTGTGTGTTTTTTCGTTATGCTCCCATTTTCGCCTGAGCGCAGAGCTCAACGCTCGGCGGTGCAGAGCAGAGCGTAAATTATTCAATGAGCATTGTTGAAAAGTTGCAAATGAAATTCAACTGAAGAATTTCATTACGAGTTCAGCAGGAAAAAAACAAATGGGGAATTGTAGTCTACAGTGAATAGAGGAGAAGCAGCGAGTGATGACGAGGTTCGCAGTAAGGTGTGCGGAATAGAAAATCAGGCCTCGAAGTCATCGAACACAACATATTAACGATGGCTTTGTAGATATGCTAGCAGCGAGTGGCGAGTGAAAGTGACAAGTTGGATGTTGTCCCTTTCGCCCTTTAAGCTTTTGACAAAATTTAATTCCACTTCTTAGAGATTGAAGAGTAGCGAGTTACAATAAAGAGTTAACATATTTTTCTTTAGATGTTTACATAACTGGTAAAATAGTTGGTGAGTTCTTGTAGCCTGTTTACACCGAGTAATGACCAGCGGGTGAAGCAATTACAAAGTAAAAAAGCTATTCAAAGAATGTAATACATCTTCTTAGCGATTGGAAAGTAACGAGTCGCAATGACAATTTTAAATATGCTATCCTTGTATCAAGTAAAGAGTAATAACGAGTATGATGTTATTTTTGCAAATTTATCTCTCATTCCTGTTTACATATAGTATCGAGTAAAGAGTAACGAGTGACAGTGGCAAATATAGTATTGCAATTGCAAAGTAAAAGAGCTACTCAAAAATGGTAAAACATCTTTTCAAAGATTGAAAAATAATAAGTTGCAATGAACTTAAAATATGCTTTCTTTGTAGCTACCCTGCAGTTCTGAGCGCTAGTTCGTTGCTGGTGAAATAAGCACTTACCAGCAGACCACCACTACTTACAAAGTGGCGTCTAGCCATGCGTTTTTTAATTTCCATTTTTGTATGAAATGTCCGCAAATAGGGTCAATCGCCACCGCCTCGATTACCCACGAACTAGTGAAAAAGTGCAACATATTAGGGTCTTTAAAGAAAGTGCTTACATCGGACCCCATTGAAGGGTCGGTAAAATAAGTGTTTACATCGGACCCCATTGAAGGGTCGGTAAAATAAGTGCTTACATCGAACCCCATTGAAGGGTCGGTAAAATAAGTACTTACATCGGACCCCATGGAAGGGTCGGCCATTATAAATTAAAAACATGTAAAATTACAATTACAGTTTTTATTTTGTTTTAATTTTTCTTTATTTTAATAAGTCGGATACTTTTATTACTTAAAGGAAACTTGATTTTAAAATATCTTTTTTTTTTGGAGCTGTAAGGCCTTTCTCAACTGGTCCTCAGTTATTGAATCTGGAAATAAAGGATTCAAAAGTTTTAATTAATTAAAGTGGATAATGATTATTAAATAATTATCTTTTGAAATACTCACCGATCCTAACACCAAAGAAATTGTCTTCATTTTTTAGGGCCGCATTCCGCTGTCATTATTATTAGAGCTATACATTATGCTAACTGCTTGTCGTTCTTTTATTTATATTTATTTTACACATTAAACATATAATACATACATATATTATTTTTTAAGTAACTCACTTAATAATTGATCGCGGATCCGCTTTGCACTTCTCAACTCAAATGCTTGCAAAAATTTCATCAGCCAGGAAACACAGCTGCGTTTGAGCAAAAGAGTAGCACAAAATAAAACAAAGACGCATAAACAAAAAGCGATGTAAAGCATAATCGAAGTTTTGTCTTTAATCTTGTGTATGCTCTTTCCACAAAACAACAAAAGCGATGCTTGCCGTTATTTTGTACTTATGCTTTAGTGCGCATATATTTATTAACTAGGTGGTTCGACTCTCGTTTACTATAGGGTCACTTTAGTAAGTACCCATGTAGTGATCGACGAGGTAAGCACTTACCCATGGCCAATCGACACCTCCAGTTCTGCAGGGTAGTAAAGAGTAGTAACGAGTATGATGTTAATCTTGCAATAACGAGTACAAATATACTTTCCATTCCAGCTTACATATTGTAGCGAGTAAAATGCAGCGAGTAAAATTGACGAGTGTCGTTCGACGCAAGAAATCTATTCACCATATTTTCTCTTTCTCAGAGATTTGAATGTGGTTTCAATTCGTATCAGTTGGACGAAGCTAACAACCGGATTATCTGCAAATATTGATAATGGATTGAAGCCATGTCCAGCCCACTTTCTTCTATCAGTACCTAACATAGTATAGCAAGTGGGAAGCCACAATGCTGTCCACAACTGTTTACAGCTCATTTGATGAAATTAATGCCATTGTGTTGTCATTAGAGACACGACAACAAATACTCGTTGCCTACTCGTATGTTGTGTTGTGTTGTTTTGTTATGTGTGTGTTATAGTATGCAAAGTACCGGCGAATGTTTGACAAATTAATGTTGATAAAATTGTGTGGCATAACGATAGGCGTTTCCTTCTGTTCCTTGTTCTCGCGTTGATGTTGTTGTTGAACCTTTCAATTTAACGCTGTGCGAAGAGCAAACAATGCGAATACACTCACTTGTATGAGTATCATTCACGTTGATAGACAGGTGCGTTGTTAACTGACACACCCACACCTACATCCACACTCACACTTACACACGCCCACACCTTGCACGCACACTCACACACACTCACACTCGGACTTAAGCTTGGGACTTTGGCACATTGCCTAATTCCGTGCGATTCGATTTTAGGGCGCGGTTTCCGGTCTGGCGTCCTTTTGTTTGCCCGTTAATGGGACTTACGGCCATCTAGATTGATATATGCATAAATAATGAGTAAGAAATACACGCGCTGTTTAAATATGATTAAAATAATGCTCCCAAGTGCCAACGAAATTCCCCTTCCTCCTATACATACATATTTGATGGATGGCTTTCGATACATAAATTCCACATTATTGCATTAATGCTCGCTCTCTCTTTCTGTCACTTTGCTTGTGTTTTGTCTCCCTCTCGTTCCCAATATGTCTGAACTCTGACATAATATGAGAGCATTCTCTAAACAACAGCAACGGTTAAAAGTTCTTTGAAAACTACCAAAAAGTTGAAGTTTCAAAATGCTTAAAGAAAGTTTTTAGATAATTTTCATTATTATATTTAAGCTTCGCAGCTATACAATACATAAATTGCTTGGCCTTAAATCACTTCGAAGTGACATGAAGAAGTTTACATGCATTTCCAATAAAACTTTTATAATCGATACAGGTGTTTATCAGTTTTTCAAGTACTCTTGAAAACAGTTTTTATCAATATAAATTATTTTTATCTAATATTTTAATAGTTATTTTGAATTGGGAATTCCAGAACTCAATTTCTGGCAAATAGAAACCGTCAAGTTTAGTTTATTGTATCGATATACCAAATATAAATTTCGATATGTTGCATTTCAGTATTTTTTTTGGAGGATTAAAAAATCTTACAATTAATTTAAGAAATAAAAAACAGATAGTAATCTATTATATATTTTGCACTCTATATAACATTTTAAATGCAGTTTTTTGTATATCGATATACCAAATATAAATTTCGGTATGTTGTATGATTCAGTATTTTTTGGTATATTAATTATGTTTTGTTTCTTTTGCTTTTATGCAAAAAGGGTATCGAGAATTTCACTATCGAACACATTTGACTGTGGCTTTCTGTTCTGAATTGGAAATTATCTAAATGAAGTTGAGAAAAATTGAGGAATTATATTAATTTTTGAATAGTTTCAATTTAATTCAGTGCCAAGATATATGTATCTCAAATCTAGCTTTATTATCTAATAAACGATAGTTCTTATTAAATAGCTGAATCTTTTTCTTTTTTTTACTTATTAATAATAAAATTTACTAATGCTTTATCGTAGGAAACAAATCTACACCATTCTCGACATTTCGTCACTGTCCATCCATCTGTCTTTCTCTGTATGTTTATTTGCCTTCGTCTCTTTATATGGGTTTGTGTGGCTGGAGTATTTTGGGTTTGCGGAGTGGAGTGGCGGAAACATTGAAATGATTTGTCCCATTTGGAGGTTTACTACGCCTTGGGGAGCACTCGCTGAATTATGCACACAGCACACTGTAATTGTCCCCGGCCCTGCACGGCATGGCATGGTATTATAACACGGAATATAGCACGAAATACGGCACAACGCAGCAAAAAGCTCAGCTCGATGTTTCATGATTTGTGCTTTACGCATGCTAATTTGACGTACACTTGAAAGAGATAGCAGAGACAACAGAGATAGAGAGACAGTGTGTTTTGCATTTACAAGCGCGATTCGACAGGTGGAACAATCAGACAAGCTCAGAGAGCTTTTAATGAGCTTAATTGCTGTCAAGTGCATTAAAAGCTTGCGCTTGCTGCCTCTTCCACATTATGCAACACAGTGTGTTGTGTTGCAAATGAATCTGTATTATCAGCAAAATGATTGCATAATTCACATGGCGGGGTTGTCTCTGTTGTGTTGTGTTGCGTTGCGTTGTTGTGTGTGGCAGCTGCGCTAAATTGAAAGTAACAAGCGATGCCAAAAACAATGGCAAATGACCGACCGCGTAACCAGCAGACGAAGTGCAAAAAGAGAAGTGAAGTAGCTGAAAAAGCCAACAGCAGCCAGAGAAGTGCATGTTTATGATTTTGACAACAAAGTAAGCGGCGTCGGTGGCGGCGGCAACTAAATGTGACCAGCATCAAGGTGAAATGACAGTTGTTATTGTTGTCGTTGTCGTGCCAGTTGTTGTGGCAACTAGAGGAGGCAATGGCGGAGAGGGGCGCTGATACTCATGACTCTCTCTGTGTGTATATCGCGGCCCGTCAAGTGACAAACAATTATATGCAGTCGCTGCCCTTGCGTTGCTGTTGCTGCTGCTGTTGCTGCTGCTGCCAACATCTAACAGCGACCCTTCTTGGGCTGCCACTCGCGTTGCCTAACCTCTCTGTTGCCTTCTCTAGTATCCTCTCTCTTCTTTGCCCACATCTCTTGTCTCCTCTCTCTCTTTTCCATCCATGTGCCATCGTCCCTAGCGAGCGCTGTGAGCCTGCTGTCTATCTGTGTGCGTGTGTGGCTGTCACTTTTTTACGCTGCTGCCAGGCAAACACACAGACACGCATCACACTCACACACACACACACATGCATAGACACAGACACACACCCACATATTGCATTTGGAAATTTGAGTGCTGCTTGCGACATGTTGCAGCCCTGCCGCTTCTAACGCCCTGCCTGCCACAGTCGCTGCTGCTGTTGCTGTTGTTGACGTGGCTGCTGCTGTTGCTGTTGTTGCTGCTGTAGCTGTAGCTGTTTTGCACTTGCATTTTTCTTGCACCATTGTTGACAAGCGTTGAAATTTGACACACACACACACACACATACACAAACACAAACACAGCGAGTGTGTGTGTGTGTGTGCATTGTTTGAATTGCCTGTCGAGGTTAAGCTGTAACATTTAAAGTGTTGTCGGTTCCGTTGCCGCTGCCGTTGTTGTTGCTGCTGTTGTTGCTGCTGCTGTTGGTGTTTAGCTCAAGTGCACTTTTGGTTGCTTCCTCTTTGGCGCTGACAGCTGCCCCGTGCCACACACACATAGTGCATGCTTTGTGCTTAGTTTTCTTTGCAGCAGCATTTTAATTGTTTTCCCAAATATTTGCAGAGAGCGAGGCTCTCGACAAAAGCAGCAGAAGATTAACTCAAATTTTGTGCGACTCGAAACTGACTAATTGAATATGAATATTCATATGCATTGATGTTCATCAAATAGAGTAAGACAAAAGACAGAGAGAGACAGCGAGAGAGAGAGAGAGAGAGAGAGAGAGAGGGAGTGAGATAAAGAGAAGTTGCATCTATCAACACTTGTCGCAAAATTGTGCTGGGTCAAGTGCGCCCTCTGGCGGTGGACAGCGTCCAATCCACAGCAAACTCATTGTGTCTGTTGTTGCCGAGTGTAGGAGAAGGGGAAGGGGGAATAAGCTGGGGGTACATTGTCTGCCTGTAGAGGCTTATTAGACGAAAGCCTTTCAACTGGCAAAGCCAACAACACACAAAGGACATTTAACTAGCTTGCCACTAGTTGTGTGTGTATGTGTGTGTGTGTGTGCGCCTGCTATTAGCCATAATGCATACACTCCATTATGCCAGTGCTTTGTTTAAGGTTTTTTGTGCCTCGTTGATTAGAGAGAAAAAGAGAATAGCGAGATAGAGACAACTTGGTGTTGCAACAATAAAGAGCTTAGGCTCGTCAGTTAGTCTGTTGGTCAGTCGCCACTTGCATAAGGCACACATACACATCACAAGTAAGAAAGTGCCCGTCGTGTGGGGTCGACTCCGATATACCCGTTACCAATTTGAAATAAAAGCAAAACAGTGCGGTATTATTCTAAAAATAAACCCAATTAATATAACACAAAAATACCTATAATGTACCATAGGTTTGAATTGGTATATTAATATATGTTGAGCTACATTCAAAATATACCATAGGGTAAAAAATATACCAGATTGCCAGCCAAAGCTACTAAGACTCATACAAAAGTATTCTTTATAAATTTTTTACAATTTGTATCTGATAGCAACCAAATTATCAGAAATTTTAAGTACCGTAGCTATTTTTGTATGTGCCCTAGCTTCAAATATACGTTTTTATTCGATTTTTATCGATTCGGAGAGGCGGACGTGGGAGAGACAAAACTTTGAAACAGATTTGATATGCGTTCAAACATGACAAGTGCAGACGAAAAAAATTATATTTCTATCTCTTATAGTCTCAGAGATCTAGGTGTTCATATGGATAGACGGACACACAGACAGACGGACATGACTATATCGTGTGGGTTATTGACGCTGATAAAGAATATATATACTTTATATGGTCGGTGATGCCTTCTTTTGCAGGCACAAAGTTATAATACTCTGGTATCGGGTATAAAAACCGAGAGATACTGAGAGGAAGAGAATGAGTGTGAAAGCGAGACGACAAACACAGAGCTCGTTGTGAAGCTGTCCGCAGTCGACAGGCACATGAATGTTTTAGCTATTGGCCACGTGTCTGGGGCAGCTCTTTGCTGCAACAACAACAACAACAACAACAACAGCAAGAAGAAGAACAACAACAACGGCAGCTGTTGCAATTTCAATTATCCACAGCTATGATGATGAATATTTCATGGCAAACATTTTCGAATTTCATCTCGTTTTTGTCTATCTCTCTCCCTCTTTCTATCTCTTTTTCTCTCTCTCAGTTTGTTCTGTTGGCTTAAAATACGAAAACTGCTTGTCCAACGGCTCGTATGCGTAATATGCATGTGACATGCATTTTCAATGCTGGCAAATTATTGGGTTGTCTGCCCATTGACATTCTCATAATTGCCAATAGTTTTTTTTTTTTTTTTTTATTTTGCACTCTGCATTTTGTCATTCTGCATTCGGCTGTCGGCAAATCAACATTGCCGCATTTCAATGCAATTATTGTGGCATATTTATGGATTAGACTGTGAATAGTTAAAGCCATTTTGTGTGTGTGTGTGTGCAAATTATTCGTGCACAATTTACGCTGTCAGAGAAGATAATTACACGCTCTTAAATTGTGCTTCCCTGTAGTAATATTTAAATATATATCTTTTGGCTCTGTGTGTCCTTAATTTGCCATCGCACAGGGGCATTCTTGAAGCTCATTTAAGCTACTTTATAATTAATAGTTAAGGTTTTTGTGTGTTGAGTCTCTTTGGCCGGCAGGTAAAACCGTTTCAAACTTCACATTTTTGGCCATAAAAAACAATTCGGCATAATTAAGTGTTAGCCAGCTTGAGTAACAGTTGGCAGTTGGCTTGCAACTTGGCCACTTCATTTAAGTAAGTGGCTGTGCCTGTGTGTGTGTGTATTTGAGTTTGAGTTCGTATAGCAGCCACAACATCAGGACTTTAGTATCCGGTTTGCCAGCTCTTGTTACTCAGATTGAGATTGAGATTCAGCTTCAGCTTCAGCACTCACGTCAAGCACAAACTTTTCATATTTTCCCTTGAAATTTGCATTAACCAAAACTCGCGAAACTTTTGCAAAACTTTGCATTTTGCATTTTCAAACTGTTTGAACAACCATCGGACTGAAATGGGAAGCAACTAATCAGCGCCGACGGCAAGAAACATGGTGGAGGGGGAGGAGTGGAGGGCAAAGGTGGCCCAGGGTCAATGGGGAGGCTCGGGTCAGGGCAGAGACAGGGGGACAGGGGAGAGGGGAGGCAAAGGTCTAACAAATTGTAATGTCAGTTCATTCTGTAATTTCTTATTTCGCTGTTGCGCATTGAAGAATTTATCTTATTGCTGTCTTGTATTGTCCGTGCGCTGCTTTTCCGTTCCGTTAACCCGCTCTTCCCTTCTTCACTCCTCTTTCCACTCGGTCAACGGGTCGCGGGGTTACGACAACCCTCGTCCACCGCCTGCTCTTATCCTCAATCCTGGGTCGCATTGTTGTGCATTGGGCCGCAGCTGGTCTGCCATTAAATCAACAATGGCGGCGTGTACACGTGCTTCTCTAACCGTGTGTGTGCGAGTGTGTGTGTTTTATGAGTATGTGTCTGTGTGCTGTGTACTCTATTGTATTTATTGTACTCGCATACCCTGCAAATTTTAATCGAAATTCGTGGATACCAGCTTGCAATAAAAGTAATACAATTTTTATATTTTTTAATATGGAAAGCTCTGTTTACTAAAAGTTTCATATAAAAAATTACTTAATTATTCAGCATTTTTTGAAATGAAACCTTAATATATAATAAAATTTTTATTATAATAAATACAACTCAGATCATTAGACAATATTTTAGAAATCCAAGTATAAATTCAGCATATTTTAATGAGAATATGTCATTTGGTGGCTATCATAAAAAACATGTTTTAATATTCTTAAGTTTGGAAACATTGCTTCAAATAAGCTTCGTTTTATTGCGAGTTAAGCAATCTAAAATATAATATATTGATTTGTATTGATGAAATAAGAATTAAGTTAAGGTTGAAATCACTAAGAACAGAAGGCAATAAGATTTTATTGAAAATATTTCAATTGGTGGTTCTTATAAAAAAGACAGTAACAGGCTGATATTGCTGCATACAAAATAGTGTGGCAAGGCTAACTTTAACATAACATAACTAAAATTAAATTCTGTTAAGATATTTGTAGAACGATTCTAAAAGAAGTATCGGTTAAAGAAAGAGGACATGAGTTCATAAAACATATTTTAAAGATTTTACAGTTGGAAAATTTATCTTTAAATAAGCTTGATTTTATCATATTATATGTTACGTAATTCAACTCTTGGAAATTATATGTTTTTTTATACCCTGAACAATTATAATAAAAAAAGTGAAGATAGTTGACTCTTTGATCAGAAGGAAATATTTGAAAAAAAATTAAGAAAAATTCACTCTAATCTGCATTCATTGTATTAGAATATGTATTTTTTTTTTTTTAAATTTATATTTCAAAAAGTAATTTATAATACAGAAAAATCAGTGCACGCCAATTTGAGGTTTTGCAGTTCAACGAAAAATGAAACTAATGATATAACAATATAATAGTATAATAATATTGTGATATATTAGATTTGTAGAGAACAAACTTATATCTTTAATTAATTAATAAAAGCTAAAACCTATAAATTTTCGTATAAATAAGACAGTATCAAATTCTATTTATCATCAATGTGTATTTTGAACAAGCTTTTGCTTAGAAAATATATTAAAATAGATTATTTTTAACAAGTGTAGAATTAAAAGCATCTTGAAGCTGGCATTTAAAATGAACTTTAAGCTATGGAATATTTGAGTAGTCAGAGCTCTGCTCTTCAACCTTATGTAAGTTGTAAATAATACATTTCGTGCAGCTCAGTTCAAGTTAAAGTTGATTAGAATAATTTTGGCAGAGATTCGCTTTGCACTTTCATCACATCGAAAGGTCAATCGTCTATTGTTATGGCAATTAAACATTATCGCAGATAATGCCTAATTTGATGGCAAACGTTTAAGTGCAGATTATGAATGAACTTATGCAAGACACTTTCTGATAATTGTTATAACCCATAATTGCCAAACACTTTAGTGCAGCTTAGACGTCATGGTAAATTTAGTGTTGCTTAAATTTTTGGTGCACAGAGAAATGCGATTCAATTTGCTGGCGACTCACGCTTCGAGGGTATTTTACAGTCTGAGCTTAGTTAATCCCTTTATGTGTCCGTTGACCATTGTATGGTTTTTCATTTGTCGCTCTCGAATTCTCTTTCGCATTCGCATTCTCTTTTTCTCTAAACTGACTTATATTTGGTGTGCGTGCTGCATCGAGTGAGAATCCAACTTATTGCTATTATCCTGGGAAAAGGTAAAAAGAGTAAAAAAAGTGGAGTAAAGCAGGGGCTCAGGCAATTGAGTTTTTATGCGTCGTTGATTGCTGCACATATCTCTCTGTTGATGCTGCTGCTGCAATATTAATGTTACCTGCAATGCAATTTCAACACTTACTTTTGCTGACTTTGCGATATCTTTTGAAGCCGTTAGCCTTTTATATTTTTTTTGGGAGTCTGTTACACTTGGTAATCAATTTCGCTTGTTCTTCGGTCCACATGTGAGTGGCATAAACGAGTTCGCTTCGCTTGCTTCGCGTTGATATCGGCGGCGCCATAAAGTATGCTACGATAATTTTGTTCCGTAAAATATTTGTTTTCCTTTTCCATTTTTTGTTCTTTGTGTTCTGATTTTGTTGTTGTTGTTCTTGTGTGTGTGTGTATGTCTGCGCGACTTGAGTTTAATGCCGGGGCATGTGGAAAAGTGGAAAATTCCAACGAAGTGCGGTCATTTTAATAACGAAAAACATCAGCTCTTTATGCACTCTTATGACGCTATAGTTCTTGCCATTGTTGTTGCTGTTGTTGGTGTTGCTTTTGCTGTTCATTTCGTTGTTTCGCTTCTATTTTACTTGCTCTTCTTCATGTTATTGTTCTTGTTGTTGTTGTGTTGTTGTTTTATTTTATGACTTTCACTGTTGTTGTAGCTGCATTTGTTGTACTAGCTGCAAAAAACTTTTTCAATATGCGAGAGTACTTTTTGTTTTCTACCCCGTTGCTTCTTTTCCTCGCCTCTTCTCGCATTCTCTTTACTCTCCATCTCTCTATATAGCACTATGTGTGTGTGTGTGTGTGTGTGCACTGTGTTTGCCACTAACCAGTTTAATTTTTAAATAAATTATAACATTTCCACACATTTGCAATTATCAGTCAAAGTTTTCGTTCACAGGAAGTCACTCTAAGTTTGCACCTTTTAACTATTTTTCATTTCGTGGTTTAAAATCTCCGTATTGTACCTAAACAAAATAGTTAATGGTCATACACTAGAAAACAATAATAGTTCTTTGTATTTAAAAGTTGCTAATTGTTTGAAGCATTTGCAACTTTCTAATTATAACAACAAAATTTTGTGTTGCTTAAAACTTATTTTGAGGTATTTGCATGCCAAAGCTAACAAAATAAATTGAGCTCTTTTTAACATATTTTCTACATAAATTTAATATTATTAGTCTTAGCTTCTGGCTCTTTAATTGAAGAGAAGAATGTTGTGGAGTATTTATGGAAATATTTTCGAGCTAAACTGGTTAATATTCTTATTTCTAATAGTCAAAGAAGTTTTGTAATTTTTCATTTTTAGTATTTTTAATCTTTGTCAACTCTCTGATTTTTTAAGTGCATTGTTTACTCATTATCCATTCGGTATTATTAAATTTTTGTGGAAAACAAATGTATTTAATAAAGAGCTATCTCAGACCACATATATGTTTCTGATCAGCGTGTCGAAAATTTGCCGCAGCTTTCGTGCTTTATTTGCTTTGTGATCTGCTAACAGTCTGGTCTGTCTTGTACTTTGTGTCTCATTTCGATCGCAATGGTATATTTATATGCTAAATATAGCTTTTGGTATATTTTTGAATTCTTTCTCAATATATTTCAAGTTGAATACCGCGCTCACACTTCTTGAAAATGGGTAGCGGATAATGGTATATTGATATACTAAATATAGCTTTCGGTATATCTTAGAATTATTTGTTGCTGTTGCTATATTTCAACTTTAATATAGCTTTCGCACTTATTGAAGCATTATCTCCTTCCCTACTGCAGTTTTCTGACTTGTTATTATTTCATTGTGGTCTGTTTAATTCATATTCACAAGTCTAATATTTTCTTTTTCTTTCTAAGTGCTAGGAAAACTAAAAATAAATTGAATTCTGTCAAACTTAAAAATTTAGTATTATCAATTTAAACATTATTATTATGTCGATTTGACGATTCTCTCTTTCTCAATTAATGTAGTAATTATATTGTAAGATTGGTTTTTAGTAAGTGATGAATAGCATTAAATAGGTTACATTTTTGTGTTGACACATATCTATAAAAACAAAATAACATGCGTAATTTTGAAACTAGAGTCTCGAATTTTGGTACATAAAATGATAACTATTGTTTGTAAAAGTTATATAAGAAATACTTTCCAATGCATTGGAACAATCTGGTATATTTTAGTAACGTATGGTATATTTTGAATATAGTAAAATATAAATATACCAAAAAAGCCTTTGATGCACTTTTAGTATTCTTACGGTATATTTATTCGGTAAATTTTAAAATTATGTTTTGCTTTTATTAAAAATTAGTATCGTTTATCGATAGAGTTTTTATTGTTAATAGTTCTATTAAATTCGTGTCCGCAAATCTTATATATTCTTGACTTTATGAGGGTTGGATAAAATAAATTATATATTTAATAATTTATATAATTTAGGCTTAAGTCTAGTAGACAACAATTTAGCTCATTGGAAAATTGGTGTTTCTATTAATTTAATACTAATTATACAATTTTCTTATTGTTTAAACAGACAGATAGTAAATAAAAGACAGAAAAAATATATTCAATTCTTAAATTCTTACAATTATTCTTGTGTTGATTTTGGACTAATTAATTGTTTGCTGTTTGCCATTGCAGGGTCAGTGCTCAGCTGGTACACTGCCCATGGCCTGGGTCGATGAGGGACCTGGCCCGCCAATCTGTCCGCGATCCTGTGCTGAGCAACAGCCAACGGACAGCAGCGCGAGTTCGAGTGCGAGTTCGAGTCACGCTGCTGATAATAAAGTCAAGTACTTCAGAAATGCCAATACGATTAACTATAAGTCGCGTTTAAGCCACAGCAGCAGCAGCAGCAACAATAACAATAAAGCCATGTCGCGAATGCGTCGTGAAAGAGAATGGCAACTGGAGGGAGCTAACGATGCAGCCACAGAGATGGCAGCAACAACAACAGAACGCGAACAGGAACTTGAGCTGGACATGGAGGAGGAGTTAGAGGCATCCACGCTGGCAGCCACAAGTAGCAGCAGCAATGCGGATGAGCTGGATGAGCAGTCGATGCCCACATTGCTCTACAGTCATCTGCAAACACACGAGCAACTCAGCGCAAATGAGCAACAACAGCAACAACAGCAACAGCAACAACCACAGCAGCAACAACAACAGTGCCTTGATTACCTGGGCGATGCCGCCGAGACAAGTCCACAGCATTTGTGCGGACTGCGATCGCCTGGTCAGCTGCTGGCGCGTCTGCGCTCATTGCGTTTGCGGCATTGTTGCGAGCGGAGCGTGTTCAGTGCACTGCATACGCTGGCGTTGAATGCCACGCTGACGGATCGCAACGAGTGTGTGCGACTGCTGAGCGATCTACTTGAGGTGGATGCGTTGTCCAATCGCATCACCTGCGAGCTGGCCGAGATACTCTTTCGCTTCGACTGTCGTCAGGTGTATTCGCTGATCAATCAGTGCGATGACTGCAAGGTGAGTAGGATGGCACAACACATCTCTCTCTCTCTCTTTTTAGTATATCTATTATATACACAACTTGTGCGTCTGCATTACATCATGTTTTAATTAAATGCTGAACGGGTTCAGGAAGCGGACAGCAAAAAAAAAAAACTCTGGACTGGAACTCATTTAAATTCAGCCCGTTAACCCCAAAATATGCCAAGCCCCCGACCTCCCACTCACACCCACAACCTTTTAAGACAAATGAAAACAAGCTAAACTGGAATGTAAGAGCTGAACTACGAAATACCCTGTAGCTGTCATTAAGTACTTTTAAGTCAGCCAAAACTACTCGATTGCTTCTTTTTTTTGTTGGGTATAACAAGCTTAAGCTTGCCAGCAGCAACATTTGCCATTACCAACCAGAGCAAAGCAAAATCCTACACAGGGCCCAACACTTCCGCGCTGCGTGACATTTTTAGCTGCTCATTAATTATTGAAGTCGTCCTTTCTGCCGTCGTTCCCCTTCTTCTGCTACGTATTTCCTTCGCTCTGACAACTCGTGTCCAGCAGCCCACTTCAGAAATCCGCGCTCAGCAGTCAGTCTCATCTCTCTCACACTTCTTCTCGCTGTGTGTTCGCCTTTCTTCTTTCTCTGCCTCTCGGTTTTATATTTCTGCTCGTAATTATCAACGTTGAGAGTAGCAGCAGCAGCAGCAATGACAGCCGCGGCAGTGGCAGCAACGCGTTGCGGTTAATTTGTGGCACTTAGAGGTCGGCAACTGCCAACTGGCGGCCAAGCTGAAGCTGTTTGTGCCACATTTTTCAGTGTCTGTGCAAACATTTGACTGCATATTTGATGGCCACGCTCTGTCCCCTCCATTCTTCCCCCCCCTCTCTCCCTTTTTGTTACCCTTTTGCTGTTACTGCGTGTAATTGGCAATTATTTGTTGCAAGCCTTTAAACAACTTGGCCAGCAACCAACTGACCAGCAGCAGCAGCAGTTTTGCTTTCCCTGCAACACACTCGCTCTCTCTCTTTCTCTAACGATGTCAGTGGTTGGAGGTTGCGGGGTTGGCGGCAGTGCAAAGCGAGGCAGCGGGGCGGGCGACAATGTGACCGCTAATGAGCGCTGCCTGGCAAAGGCAGCTGAAAAGCTCGACTGAATGGCCCAACAACAACAGCGACAAGCATGTGAATTGCGTTGCTGATTAAGAAAAACTTGAGTCAAATTCTAAGCAACAACAGCAGTAACAACTGGCATTGAGAAATTTAAATTTAAATTACGCATACGCCCGGTGCGACGCTGGCACACATTTATGTTAAATGACTGCAGAGCAGCAGCAGCAGCAGCAGGACAACAGAGTTAAACTATCGTAAACGGGTGGAGCATACAACACTCCATCTTTCCCCTTCCCCTTCCCCTTCCCCTTCCCATTCCCATTCCCCTCTCTCTATTGCCACCCTTCGGGGAGTCTTTAACATGCTTCTAGTTCGAAACGCGGCTGCTGTGGAAATCAGGTGATGCCACCAAAGAGAGAGAGAGAGACTGCGAGAGAGAGCGAGTCAAGAGAGAGCACACAGTTGTAGTCAGCTGCTCACTCTCTCTCTCTCTCTCTCTGTCTAGCTTCTCTCTCTTATGTCTCTCTCTCGTATTCAGCGTCTGCTCTCTCTCTCTCTCTCTCTCTCTCTCTCTCTCACATGACACGAACCTTTTGGCTGCTCTGCAATTTTTCCGCAGTTTATATAAGTTTTCAACGCATCTTTTCACTCGGCCTCGCAATATTTTCCTTCTTCTTGTTTTTTTTTTGTGTTGTGTAGTTGCTGGTGCGCAAAGTTCGCTGCAGAGATTGTGCCACAAAATGCGATTACTTTGAATTGGTGCTGTGTTACACAGCTTTTCAGCTTTTCGCTTTTCACTTTTCACTTTTCACTATCATCATATTTGATTTAGGATTTTCTTTAGGCTTTAGCCAAAAGTTTTGCCTTGCCACTTCCAGTTGCCACATTTGAATTGTTAACTGCGCGCGCTGCGCCGCTGCTCCACATTCAGCGGCACACACAGCTTCCAATTGCCGAAAACGAAAAAAGAATGAAAAAAAGCGAACGGAAAAAAGAAAAATTAGAAAAGGAAAAGGCAAAAAGAAACAAATGTAAAGCAAAAAAAAAAGAAAGAAAAAGAAAAATGAAAAAAAGTTAAGGCTCGCATTGGTTTCCAGTCACTTTTTTCCCCGACTCGCGACTTCGAGTTGCGAGTTGCGAATTTGAGTTCTTCGGCTCACATGGACAGACGAACGAACGATGTGACGGACTCCTTGGAGAGGACTCAGTCTCTGTCTTTGCTGGCTGGCTGGCTCTGAGTTTGTTGGCCAGCTTTAAATTAATTAACTCGACAGCTCAGCTCGGGCCTCTGTCTTATGCGACGACTAATGCCTGCTGCTTATCGATGTTGTGTCCATCCGTCCCTCCCCCCCTCAGAAAACATACTACAATATTATAATTGCTCTGTGTATTTATGATTACGTTCACCGCAAGTCGTCTAATTAGTCAAAAGGACTCTCGCTTGACATTGCGGCCAACCGCAAGGACCCAAGCCAAACCTACCAAAACTACCAAAAGAAAGGGCGCGCTGCTCCTTTTCCCCACACACACACACATGCACACCTCTCTCTCACACACACACACACTCGTCTCACTTGCCAATCCCATTTTCATTTATGGGTTACGAGCCTTTTGATGGTCAAATAAACGTAAAATTAGTTGATGGCCCACTCAAGACAAAGGCAGCTATTTATTTCATATTCCAGGTTCCAACATCTAAAAACTATTTTTGGGCAAACACACACACACACACGAAAGTTACTTTGTTTTTCATTTCAATGTCAAATTCCTACACAAGAATGATTTAACTATTTATTATGATAGACACAACTTTCGTAAATGAAATATATTTTTTTTTCTTCTTTTTTTGTTTTGTTGGCAAATCTCATTTTCATATATTACTCTAGTTTTAAGACCTTAAAATCAAATATAAAAGCTGAAGTTGAAGCTGAAACTGTTGAGGGATTAGCATATTTTTGTATATTTGCAATCTAATCGATTTAAACTAGTTCTATTGACATTTGTGATTTATTTATTTATGAACAAAACTGCAACTATTGTATGCAGTGAGTTCTTTCTGTTTTCGATTCCCAATTTTGCTTTGCGTTTGCATCATTTCAGCTTGTAAATATTTGCAATTGCTTTTTTTTTTAAATTCCCTTTTATTTTTTAAACACTTTTGTTATATTTGTTTGAATGATATTTAAAAAGTCGATTCAATATATTTTGTTTTTCATTTCCATCATTTCAGCTTGTAAATATTTGGCTTTACTTTACTTTGATGGCTTGTATTTTTATTATTTTTAACAAATTTTCACTCGTTTGACGTTTTTCATGTTTTTAAGGACTCAAATTTTATTCGTTTTTAAATCAATTTGTATTTGATTTAATGGATATTTACTTATTTAAAAATGTTGTTGCTTCACGTAACTTGAAAATGTCGATATTTATATTTTATATTTACTTCAGCTCATGAATATTTGCGTTTGTTTTATTTTCATTTCTTATCTTTTTATTATATTTAAAAGTTTTTCAATCATTCGACTTTTTACATGTGTTTTATAGATTTGAGTATTTTGTTGGCTTTGAAATGTATTTATATTTATTTATTAATGTTGTGATTGTGATTTACTTATAAAGACTTACGTGTTATTCGTTTCTAAATAAATGTGTATTTACTTTTTAATATTTGATGTACTTATTGGCTTTTGGCTTTGTTTTTAATCCATTTTTTTTTTAAGTTTTTCGATATTTACAAATTTTTTAAAGACTTTAGTTTTATTGGTTTTGAAATCAATTTGTACTTAATTTGAATTTTTGATTTAACTTCTATATTTTGCCTTTCATTTGCCTCATTTCAGTTCGCAAATATTTCTTCTTGCTTTATTTTGATTTATATATTTTTTTTTAAAGTTTTTTATTCAAGCGATTTTTTACATATTTTTTTAAGACTTAATTTGTGTTATTATTTTAATTAAAAATGTATTACCTATACCTTTTAAAAATACATTCCTTTCGTTTAGTTTATTCTACAAAAAGTTAAAGTTCACTCGAATTTCAGTTTGTTTCCATTACATTCATTTGCTTTGCTTTATGTTCACGCAAAATATTTGATAGCATACTTTCAGGCACTACAAATGAATAAAAACCACACAATTTCGTGGAATTTGTGTACACTAAAAAGCAGCTCACTCATATTTGTGGATAATTCTTCAATGCTCTGCATTTTTTCCATACTTTTTTGTTTCACAAAATGTTGTGTTAAATCGCAGCTGCGGTCAGAGTTCATTGCGACCGGGGTTCAAGGTTACACGCAATTTGTACACACGCTTCAGTTGTTGAGTTTGAGTTTCGAGTTCTCTTTCTTTTTTTTTGTGTTGCTTTGGTTCGGGTTTTAAGCAAAGCTCTTTTTTATCGCATTCTGTTGCTGGGGCATCATCATAATCTATTCCCCATCGAAGATTTCGACACACACACACACATACTTGGAATGTGTGTAAATTTGCATTTTACAGTTACCCACAAACGCACACATTCGGAGGCTCATATGGAAGTATTAGCTATATGTGTGTTTGAGAGGCAAAAGATATCACAGAGACTCTTACGTCATCGTCAGAGTAGCTATTGGGGGAGGCGTTGAAAGAAAATTGTCAAAAGCGGAAGTAGCGTAATTTCATAAATGATTGATTACACACACTTTACACGCATTCTCACTTATGTGCACACTCGCACACACACATACGTAGAGGCAAATGTGGTTGTTGTTGTTGGAGTTCAGAACAAGGCGACAGCTGACACATACACAACTATTGCCGTTTTGTAAAGCTCCTTTGCCTTTGCCTTTGCCTTTTTCTTCTTCTTCTTCATCTCTATCTCCATCTTCATATAAGGTTATTTTTTTGTCGTTGTGTGTGCCCAACACTTCTTTGCCCTCTGCTGCTTTTACCTCAATTGCTGCTACTTTTTGTGCTTCTCGTTTGTTTTTTTTTTGTCTTGTGGTTTTTTGGACACATGTGCAAAGAAAACTTTGCTCTGCTTACCAATAATCTTGCGCTCTTCGCCAGTTTTTTTTTGTGCCATCAACATCAGCAGTTGGTGCTACCTTTTGGCAACCGCCTTATACTTTATTGTTGTTGTTTTTGTTTCTGTGTTGTATTTTTTTTTTCAGCCAGTTTCGCTTTATTTACAATCTAATAATTTATCGACTTTTGCGTGGGCGACGCGCGGCACGTTTACTGAATGGGAAGTGGGAATGAGAATGGGACTGAAGATTGGGGAACTGGAGAATGGGGGAATGGAGAGTGGGGAATGGCAATGGGATTGGGAATGGCAATGGAAATGGAAAAAGGAACGTCGTCAGATCTGTTCGACAAGGCAGGCGACAAGGAGCTAAATTGCGTGGGCCGCGGGCGCATGCAAATGAATATGCGAATGCGAATGCGAATACGAGTGCGAAGAAGAAAATGGGAATTAGAGTGGGAGAGGCAGAGAATGGACAAAAGACATTGTTAGTTATGGCGCAGTGCAGCGAATGCGGCTAATGTGAGGCCAAAGACAGAGGTTGAGGTAGAGACATAAAGTGCGGGAGGCGGGACACAGCCACAGCAGACGATTAATCAATAAAACGAAACCTGATGAGCAAAGACTATGTGTGTGTGTGTAGATGGACAAAAAGGACAATAAGGACAAAAGGGACAACAGCCCAGCAGGAAATATTGAATTGTTTGTCCAGATTGTACAACGGACAATAGTTTTCTTCTCTTTTTTTTGTTTTTCCTGTTTTTTGTTGTTTTTTATCGGTGCGAAATCAGCTGCATTGAAAAAAGTGCAATGCACATGGGCCGCAAGGGGAAGCGAGAGAGAGAGAGAAGGAGAGGAAAGGGCATGCGCTGCTCAGTGTGATTTTCATGATTAAATTTCCAGCTGGGTAGCTGTGCAAAAGGGTCGCAGCCCAGCTGCCGTCGTCGCCTGCTCCCAACTCCCTTTCTCCCTTGCTCCCTTCGCAGCCACCAAACTTATACTGCTGCTGGTGTTTGCACAAAGACTTGTCAGTCAACGCAGCATCAGCAGCAGCGCAATCACACACACACAGACACATATGCAGACGGACACACACACACACCAGTCGGGACAATATGAAAAATGTTTTGGAAAACATGTTCGTAATCCACAATCGACAAAGATAAATCGCTTTTAGTGTGCTTCAAAGCATTTATTTAAATTTGCACTCCCCACACAGCTCTCACTCTCACTCTCTCTATCTCGCTCTCGCTCTGTCTCTATGGGTATAATGACAGGCGCGTATCAAGCAGACAAAAGGACAAAGCTAGAGAGCATACAGTTAGAAAAGTGAAAACCAAACCAAACTGAACCAGAACAAACCGGAATGAACCCAAAATGGATAAATTGTGGGGAGCAGAAGAAGAAGAAGCAGTGGGGGAGAAACTGGTAACAGGGAGTAGAGTCAGAGAGAATGGGAAAGCGAGAGAGAGAGAGCAACAAAGCAAACGAATTACTGCGAAACACTCAAGTGTCGGCGATTGTCTCACTCGTTGTCTTCATTCATTGTTGTTGTTGTCTCACTTGAAGTTTGAATGCTGTCATTTTACTGCTCTTCTTGTTACACTTCTTCTCGTTGTTGTTGTTGTTGTTTTTTGTGGTCTCTCCTATGCATAAGTTGACGTCATACGTGTCTATATCGTCTGAGTGTGCGGGCATGTGTGAGTGTAACTGTAGCTGCGTATTAGTGTCATTCATACTTTTAGTTGTCAACATCCGAGTGTGTGAGTGTGAGTACGAATATGCGAGTGTGAGTGTGAGTGTGTCTATGTCTGTGTCTGTGAGTGCATATAATGAGTTGTGAATGACTCAGTCTCTTAATGAATTGACGTGTTTTTAACTTGAAGGCAATTGATATCGCTTCTATGTCTCTCGCTCTCTTTTAATATAAAATAAATAAAGTGTCAGCTGCAGTAGAGAATTGAGTAATTAATTGAAGTTTGTTATAAGTTGTGGAATTGTTCCCAGAATTTATAACCTATGAGTGAGCGTATACCAAGAAGAACTTAATTAGATTTCTGCTTCATCGATTTTATTTTCCAGAACTAATTTATGGGACTTAGCATAAATTTGGTAGTTCGATTAGAAATATTGAAATTTTATTTTATTAAAAAAATAAATATTATTTAAATATTAAAGTTTCTTTATATTTAAAAAATATCAATGTATCATTGAGATTCTGAAAACTTCTCAATTTTTATACCCGCTACCCATAGGGTAGAAGAGTATTATAACTTTGTGCCGGCAGGAAATGTATGTAACAAGTAGAAGGAGGCATCTCCGACCATATAAAGTATATATATTCTTGATCAGCGTCAACAGCCGAGACGATATAGCCATGTCAGTCTGTCCGTCTGTGTGTCTGTGTGTCTGTCCGTCTGTCCGTATGAAACACTGGATCTCAGAGACTATAAGAGATAGAGCTATAATTTTTTTTCGACAGCATTTGTTATGTTTGCATGCAGATCAAGTTTGTTTCAAATTTTTGCCACGCCCCCTTCCGCCCCCGCAAATCAAAAAATTCGAATAAAAAGCGTAATTTTAAAGCTAGAGTTGCGAATTTTGGTGCATACAATAATTACTATAGTAGTTATGATTCCTGGTTGGTTGCGATCAGATAAAAATTGTGGAAGTTATTAATGAAATACGTTTGTATAGGCAAAAACGCCTACTTACTAGGGCTCTTAGTTGCTTTGGCCGACAATCTGGTATACCAAACATACCATTTGGTAAATAGTATTTTTTAGTATACTGTAACTCAACTGTAACTTTTTTACTTATTTTAGTTTTCTATTGGTTTTCAATAACATTAAACATTACTAGCATTAAAAATTAAACCATTGCGTTCAATTTAATAGTTTTCCTATACGATATTTTTATAATCATTTTCAACTTGAAATTTTTATTTATTTTATTTTATCTATCTAGTATATTGTATTTAGTACAACATTTAATAGAAAAGAGAGGGCTGGTTGCTGGGGCCTTCGACTTCAAAAAAGTAATTGTACATATTATAAATTAAGTTTAGTTTTGATTATAAAATTGTGCATTTCCATTATGTTTTCCCTTAAAAGAATGAAATAGATATTATTAAAATTATTTATATTTATATTTGTAAAACATTGAGTTATCATTAATATATAAGTTATTTTAAAGTATTGGATCGAGTTGCATGCTAACAAGCTCATTATAGAGGTGCTACTCAAAAGCTGTTTTCTTCAATCTATCAGAGTAAAATTGTATTACAGGGTATGTGTTTAAGCATTTCATTTGCGAATACCAACGACGATGATGATGATGCAGCAGTTGTGCGACTTACTTATAAATGCTATTCTATTTTCGCTGTCATAATCGTTTGATTAATCTGCCACACACATCCTGTTGGCAATTCCTTTCTTTAGCTGCCACAATCGCTGCCTGTGTGTGTGTGTGTGTGTGTGTGTCCTCCGTCAGTGCTTTGCGTTTGGATATTTGCCCATTGTCAGGCCATAGACATACACGTTGTATACACGATATCCTGCACATTTGTATTTATTTGCATAAATGCAGTGTTTAGTTTATTTTGCAGTTTCCGTCCGGTTGTCTGAATCAGTCAGGCGCTGCTGATAGTCTCCCCTCCCTATCCTCTACTCCACCGACTATTGCTCGCTGAAAGAGAGAAAGAGAGGGAGGGAGGGTGACAACTGCTTGTTTGTCTGCGCATTTGCCACTCGTTGTGGCATTGTGCAACCGAGGCATGCGACGGCTGACGGAGCAAGGCGTCCACGATTTGACAATGTGCGATGTGTGTCTGTGTGTGTGGCTCGAGAATGGCGCCCAGCTGTAAACAGCATTCAGTGCGCGCCGCCACATTGGGGCACATATGTTGCCACCCCACCTCCCCACCCCGCTCACCACCATCCACACTTCTTCTTGGCTGCTTGTGTGGCATATCTTTTGGCATTTCAATTATGCAGCCAGAGAATATTTAAGCGGCTTTCTTCACTCGAGGCGAACTTTAATTAAAATTTGCAGCAGTGTAGTTACATTTATTGCGGGCACTTGCAACATGCCATGCGGCATGAGGCATGAGGCATGAGGCATGCGGCATGTGCCACTTGCCATTTACCACTTGCCGCACATTAAATGCAAATCAATTGCACTTGACTGACGCTTTACTCCACCCTCTCTCTCTCTCTCTCTCTCTCTCTTCATGTTGCCAAACGCAATTGAATTGGCTTATCAAAGTTTTTCTGCCTGATTTGCATGCTAGGCCATATGACTCGTAATCCGATCTTTGATAACCCCTCCGTCATGGCCTTCCCTCCCCTTCTCATCTCTTCTCTGTTTTGAAATGAAAACAGTGCCTGAGCATATCAGGTGGCAATTTGCAACGTGCCTCAAACGACAGCAGCTAACATCATATTCTCTTCTATCCTATTAAAAGAGTGCAGTGGACGAAGTGCAAGCGGGGGGGGAGGAGGGGTCTTCAGTTAATGGTTCTTTTGCAGAATCTGTGCCAATGGCTGCTGCTGCTGCCTTTTTGGCATTACACACAGACAATGTTGATGCAACACTTTCCTACTTTTATGGGCTTCTCTTTAATGCAAGTGTGTGGACAAAGTTGTTGCACAAATTTAATTGTTGCCCAACACCAGCAGAAAGTTGTTTTTAAATTATAAACTTGGCAAAGGTATTTTGCCTTAAACTTGGCAAAAAAAACAAGTAAGAAAGCTACAGTCGAGTGTACTCGACTGTGAGATACCCGCTACCCATTTTAAATAAAAACAATATATTTTGCGGTATTTTTCACAAAATATACCAAATATACTGCAAAAATACTAAAAATATACCGAATGGTATATTTGGTATATCGACATAGTACCGCATTCAAAATATTCCATAGACGGCACAATATACCAGATTGTTAGCCAAAGCAACTAAGACGCTTAGTAAGTAGGCGTTTTTGCCCATACAAAAGTATTTCTTTAATAACTTCCAACATTTTTATCTAATCGCAACCAAATTCTCAGGAATCATAACTACTATAGTTATTATTGTATATACCAAATTTCCCAACTCTGGCTTTAAAATTACGGTTGTTATTCGTTTTTTTTGATTTGCGGGGGCGGAAGTGGGCGTGGCAAAAATTTGAAACAAACTTGATCTGCGTGCAAACATAACAAATGCTGTCGAAAAAAAATTATAGCTCTATCTCTTATAGTCTCTGAGATCTAGGTGTTCATACGGACAGACGGACAGACGGACAGACACACAGACGGACAGACGGACATGGCTATATCGTCTCGGCTGTTGACGCTGATCAAGAATATATATACTTTATAGGGTCGGAGATGCCTCCTTCTACCTGTTACATACATTTCCTGCCGGCACAAAGTTATAATACCCTTCTACCCTATGGGTAGCGGGTATAAATACCTAGATCGTCTGCCAAAAGTTTAATCAGATATTGAAAGCCATAGCCAATTTTTAGTTGTTAGTTCTTTTTAACAATTTAGCTGCAATAGCAAGCTGAAAATGGTTTGGTATAAAATTGGATTTTATATATTTTACAGCGTTTATTGTTATTTTTTATTATTAAGCCAATTCATTTGTCTTTTATTGGCAGTGTTGTGGGTTTTTATGGCTTAATTCATTTGTGAATGAATTAATTAATTAATGGCTTTATGAAATTATCATTTAATTAAGCGTATATATGAAGTTTTTCTCATTGTTTTCCATACAGCTTGATGAGTCGTTTCGGCCTATTTTCAAAAGCTTATTAAATCATCTGGTACGCATTAATTGCCTGGTATTTTATGGTATATTTTGAAAGAAGTAGTATATCTATATACATACAAAACATATAAAGCTTTTGACATATTCTAGTACTTTTTTTGTATATTTCGTATTTTATGGTATATTTCGAATAAAGTATTTTATCGATGTATGAAATATAGCTCTAGAATTTTGTAGTTTATTTAGTATTATATGATATATTGTGAATGAAGTAGTATATTGGTGTACGAATATATTTAGGAATACTTTGTCATATCAGATTTCGGATTTTATTTGCCTTGATTGATAATCTAGATCATTTCTATGGTATATTTGGAATGAATATAGTGTATCGATGTACGAATGTATAGCTTTTGATATATTCTTGGTATTTTCGACATATTTTGAAAAATCTGTCTAGTCTAATTTACCTTGGTTAATAACACTTTGAACATTATGATTTTATAGTATCTTTTTAAAAACGATATAAGAAATATAGCTATTAATATATTCTACTATTTTTCGGTATATTTTATATTCTATGACATATTTTAAATTAAATACTATTCCGATGTACAAAATAAAGCTTTTGGTATATTTTTGGTATTTTTGTATGGGAATACCTTACTGTTTTGCTTTTATTGAACATGGATAGTGCGTATCTTACAGTCAGGAACACTCGAGTTGTTATGATTTAAATTTGCTAATAGTTTGTTGAATTTTCTATGCAAAACTTGATGAGCTGTCTGTCAAAGTTTAGCCGTTATTGTTATCGCCTTTAAATTAGAGAATGAAACAAACTGCAGCCCAATTTGTGGCATTAAACTCTTGGCACGTTTACCTAAGCAACTGACTCTCTCTTTCTATCTCGATGGCCCAATTTCGCTGTAGAACTGTGTGACACACTCTGTAATAAGGGAAATGTTCGGGTTACGCTTTAGTCCGTAATGTAATTGCGGATTTTAAGTCAAGACAAGCCAAAGAGCCGAGTTTCGATGTGCAAGCTGCAATTTGATGCTTTCAAGCTCTACAATTACGGCACGAAGCGACTTTGATGCGTTGCTTTCTTTTCTTTCTTTTTCTTTTTTTTTTTTTCTTGGTTTGCCGTGCGTGAGAGTATCCTTTTGAGTGTGCTGGTGTGTGTGTGTGTGTGTGTGTGTTAGCACTCACACGCACACGTGTGCAACGCACTTGACCAACTGTGGCACGTGTTGTCGCATTGGCTGTGGCAATAAGCACAGGCAAAAGCCAATACACACACATACACATAGACATAGAGAGAGTAAAGTAATGCTTTTGGTACAAGGATAAACTTTTATACTGCATCTATGTCTCTGTGTGTGTGTGTGTGTGTTAGTATTTTCTTTCGTTCAGCTGTTACTTTTTTCTTTCTTTTTTTGCTGTTATTTCTTGTGTTGCTTTCTTTTTGCTGTGCTGCAACGCGTTGCAAAAGGCAACAGAGAGTGGGAACTGTGGTTCATTGCCTCGTTTGTTTTGTTTGCACACGGTCACGTGTTACCTTCGTCTTCTTTGTCGAGTGCTGCTGCTGTGCATAAGGCCACTTGCCTGCTCTCCTCCTCCTCCTCCTCCTCCTCCTCCTCCGCCTCCGCCTCCTTCTCCTTCATCGTCATCGTAAAGTACGTGCACTCGAGTGCAACTCGGTCGCTTTCGCTGCACAAATTTAAAAGTCACCAAATCCCCGCTCACACAAATGCCAACTTGTTAAGCTCTTCGCACTTTAACACTGTACTCTGCAGCAGAAGACAAACAAAGAGTGACAGCAAACACAGAGCACAAACACAGCACAAACAGAGCACAAGCAACCGCACAAAGTGCAGACAATGAATTAATTCGAAGGAATTTAATTCATGCTAAAGCAAACACAACGAGCAAGCAAATTGGTCAGCAACATTTTAATTGGCCAAGCTCATCATAATTGCAGTCAGTTTTGAGATACGACTTTCATTTTAGAAGCAATATTTCAGTGGCCGCCCCAAAGTATGCAACAAAAAACAACAAACACAAAAAGCAGTTGAAATGTCAACCGGAAAACGAGGCCCGCCTCTCTGCCCCTCTGCCACACTGCTCTACTTATGTTTTATTTTATATGCTATGCTTTGTTGTTCTACCCACAAACTTCCCTCCCCTTCCGTCTCCATCTTCCCCTACTCTCTCTGCTGTTGGGGTTTTGTGTTTTTATAACGCGCGCTTGGTCAAATTTGCATTTTTAAGTGAAAATTTAACGTTGCACGAGCATGTTTGTCCCCAGATTGCAGTTTGTGTTTATGACGGATATGTAGACCGGCAAGTGTTGGAATTAATGTGTGCCACACAAAAAAGAGAGTGCGAGTGCGAGTGCGAGTGTGGGAGGGACAATCCTCTCTCTACCTGTCTCTACACTTACTTCTAAAAAGATAGCACGATGATGTATGCAAATGCGCAAACACATAAAGCATTTGCATTTGGGATTTTCATTTGCATTTTGTGTTGAAAATCGCCACAAAATGAGTTGCTGCTTAACACTTACACTGTCCACAATTAGTTCAGGGCAAACACATTAGATAGCACTCATTACCGAGAGACAGAGAGATAGATACGTTGGACATTATGATGTGTGAAACTGTGTACACACAATGTTTGACAAATTAGGAGCAAAAGAGAGAAAGAAAAGAGTGTGTAGAGCAATCGTTTAATTAAAATCAAGTATGTTTATCAAGTAATAAGAAGATTATGTATTTAGGACAGTTGAACAATCAAATTCTAGATATTTTCAACGAATTCATTAACATACAATTATGATACTATATATTTGAAAGTACAACTAACTGCCTCGCTTTGAAAAAGTAAACAAGAGAGCCATTAAAAATCGTCAGCTGCATCAATTTTGCATTAATTTTTAACATATTTAAAAAGGAACGTTTATTATTGTTTATTATTTATGCACTGCAACACGGTTGAGTACACGGCATGCCAACAACAGCAACAACAACAACAAAAACGTATATAGTATATAGCATAGCATACTTTTATGGGCAGCCACAAGCACTGCAAAAGCCAAAGCCACAGCGTGTGTCTGCTCTCTATGGCCACTAGGCGTGCGAAATTCGCTTTTATTATACATGTGAGCACACACAGAGCAAGAGAGTGGGAGAGTGATAGAGAGAGAGCACACACCATTATGCAAATTGCTTACAAAAATATATATTGTATGTATACACATACATAGAGCTAGAGAAAGAGAGAGGGAGGGGAGCGTAACAACTGTCCCGAAATGTTTGCAAGCCCAGCTTCGTTGTTATAAAATTTACTGCAATGGTACAAATCAAATCATAACTGATTTGCATACATACGACTAGTGTGCTAGTGTGTGTGTGTGCCATATCAATTACATTACATACTCGCCATGATACGTTACGACTACTGCATATGGTGTTTGTATAGTGCGGCAAATCTTTGACCAATTCGGTCACGTTTCCATAACGCGTTGCTGGACCCAAAGTGAAAGTGTATTAAAATGCTCGTCTATTCGAGCTCTTTCTCCTCCTCCTGCTCTCGTCTAGCTTACGACAACTTCTACTCGTAACTGTGGCCACTTTACGGTGGCTCATTTTGCCGTCATGTGTTTTTGTCGGGATTGAGATTGGGTTTGCCATAGCGAATGGTAATGGTGTATACATTTGACTGCCCTCTTCATACACTCTATTGCTCTCATTCTCAGTGTGTGTGTTCTATTACACAAAGAAACTAAAGCAAAATTGTAGCAGGGTGTGCGCTTAGAAATCCATAAAATATTTATGCTTCTCGTCCAGTCCAATTGAAGGCCAATGCTTGAAGCATCAACTCACTCACTTTCTCTCTCTCATAAGTGAGACCTTTTGCTGCCAAGAACTTGATGTGAAGAGTTCTTGCTGTTCCCACGCCAAGCAAACAAAGTTTATTATGTTTACTGGACATTTGGCCAGTGCTCAACAATGCACCTACCCAAGTACACTAATTAACAGCAGCCACTGTGAAATGCTGACGATATGCAAATGAGTTTTCGATCGAATAACGGCAAAGTAAACAATTATTTTTTACGTCTCAAATGCAGGTTAGTTTTAAGTGCAAAACTCTGATGACTAGACAAAGGAAATGTGTTAGAGTATAATTATAAACATTTTGAAAGAACTGGGTTAGTTTTAATAATATTTAAAAAGTTAATTTGCCCAAAAGAGTCACAGCAAATTTCCTAAATAATATTCTACATTAATATTAGCTTAACTTTTTTTCTCTGCTTAAATGTATTTCGACTTTATCGGTGGATGTTCAACTCTATTAAAGACAACTTCTCTGTCTTATTTCTTCACACATTCCTTTGCAAATGTGTTTTTTTGTGTGCTCCTTATTCCCAGACGAAAATCAACTGTAAATGGTCCCCAGGGTTATGCGTAGAAACAAATTATTTATATTCTTTTTTTTACTATACGAATGTGCTCACATTCTAACTTGGGGCAGTTTTGGGTGCGTTTGTGTTTTCTTTGTTTGTCTTAGGCGCAGTTCAATGGCACATGAAATTATGATAGTTGAACTCGTAAATCTTCCAGCCACAATGTCTGCTTGATTTGCCAAATATAAAAGCAATTCTTCTTGCCGTCCATTAACTTTTATGTGTGAGTGTGTTTTCAAAAAAAATATATATAACACATATATAAATGGGGAGAACTAAATACATACATATATATCTAGAGTATATCGTAATAAAAAGAAATTCAATTATTTGACGCTCCTGGCACTGCAAACGGTCATTAACAGTGGGCAGTGCAAATGTTTTGCTAGTTCTTTGTTGTCGTCTCTTTGGCTGACCTTAAACTGAACTTAAACCCATTACACAGTTTATGTGAGTAAAGACCTTTTCACTGCCAAAAGTCATGTCAAACAATAAGTGAGAGTAACAAATTTTAAGATCGATGGAGTTTAATTTGCAGTACAGCCTAAAAGTATGCAGCAAATATTGTACATAGAAGATTCCATTAATTTTGTAGCCCCGCCTGAAAGTATGCAGTAAATTTGTATAAATAACATTCAGTTCAATTTGTAGCGCAGCCTGAAAGTATGCAGCGTTTTTATGATTAATTTTAAAACGGCTTAAACTTATTTATTGCTGCGACACGCACAGATTCTGCGAATTTGTTGCTTTTTGTTCGCATTTATTGCGACCAAGACAAAGGAAAAGCTGCAGATGAATTGCATAATTGAAAAATCGTTTCAATTGCGATTCGCGTCACGGCTTGCACGTTGCCTGCCAAAATTGTTGGCACGCAAGAGTCGCCACACGCATCATTACCCAAATATTGAATTTCGCAATATTTTGCAGCTCCCCTATCTCAGTTTCTCTGCGTCGCAAAGCGTGCAAAATCCACACGGCCAATCAAACGCACACTGACAAGCTTTTGTGCGCTGCGAAGGAGTGATGTGGGAGGGAAAGAAGGGGGGGCGAATGAGTTACGGATTCGCATCAGCACACCGCATAGCTTGGTGTCCCGATCCCAGGCCTCGGTCTCGGTCTCGTCCTCGGTCTCTGTCCGTTCCGTCTGTCCATTTCGTTCTGCATGTGCATGTCAAAGTAATGGACGAAAACGAAATTCGGGCATACGTAGAAATGCCATGCAATATCCACATCGACATCGACATCGACATCAACGTCGACATCAACATTCACATCTACATCAAGGCATCCAACTAGGAGGAGGTTGTCTGTTTTGTGGGCTGTGCGGTATCACTGACTGCTGACTGGTAACTCTACTGGTAACTGGTAACTGGTGACTGTCGAGTGGCGAGTGAATGACTTTTGCGCCTGGCATTTAAATGAAGGCGCAGCTTAAATGGATTTGGCAGTTGCCTTACGGCATCTGAGGGTTAAACAAGCGAGAGCTACATGCAGGATAAAGTTATGTGTGTGTGTCTCTGTGTGTGTTTGTGTGTGTGTTTGTGTGTGTGGTGTGGGGGCTATCAACTCGATGCCGCCTTGGGCTCGTTTTAGGACATGTAAAATCCTTAAATGTGATTTGCAGTTGTGCGTTTGGCTGTTGCGTGTTGCGTGAGGAGATCTCATTTAAATTCGCGTAAATGTTAAATGAAGTTTCGCCTGCATTTTACATTCCTGTGATTTGTTTACCTGTATTTTTCACCTGCCTCTAATTAAGATGACTGCGTAGCTGCCTGCTGCCTGCCTGCTTGCCGCTAATTGAGTTGCGTTTTGCAACTTTTTACCTCAAGCATTGCACTTGGTTCGTGCACAGTTGCCCCAGGTTCAAGTTGAGCGCTCTTTTGCTGCTCGTTCTCTTTTCTGCTTTTTCTCTATCTGTTGGGCAAAAGAAAAATGCAGACACCGCGACAGTTGCCCATTAATGAAAAATACTTTTTGTAATTAAATAATAATTTTGTACCTTGCCTCTTTATGAGCATGTCAAGATAACGAACTTCTTTGCTGTCCTTCTCTCCTTCTCTCTTCCTTCTCTCTGCCATCTGCGGCAAAGAGAAACCAACGGAAAAAGAGGAGCAAGAACTCAGCTGCTGCCACGCCCACTTATACATATAGACTTGCCAGATTTATGTATGTCTCGTGCCTAGTTCTTGTTGCTTCAGCATTTTGGGTTATGTTCGTATGTGTCCATAAAATGATAGAATACGCTGTCCCAAAAATGTGGCAACTGATTTACATATAAGGTTGCTGCATTCAAAGAATGGAGAGAAAAGCAAAGCGCTTGTCCAAAAGGATAGAGATACAAAATTCGCATGTTCTTCGAGTTTCTCAGCTCTCAAAGTTTTGTGCAATAAATGAGAAATTTCTGCTATTCGAGCTTTTCTTAATTGCCGCTTTAACAAAGAGAATAAGTTATCAGAATCGCATGATTTTATAAAGAAATTGTAGTGGAAAACTAAAGTTACCGTGAACTGTGATTTATTATTTATACGAATGAAAATTTCAGCTAACTCTTATGCTTGAAATTCAGTATAGAATATAGATTTTTTATACCCGCTACTCTTAGGGTAGAAAGGCATTATATCTGGTGCCTACAGAAAATGTTTGTAACAGGCAGATGGAGGCATCTCCGACCCTATAAAGTATTTATACTCTTGATCAGCGTTAACATCAGAGTCGATATCCCCTTGTCCGTCTGTCTGTCTGTCCGTCCATCCGTATGAACACCATGATCTCAAAAACTAAATGAGATAGAGCTTTACTTTTTTTCGACCGCACTTGTTATATTTGCCCGCAGATCAAATTTTGTTTCAAATTTTTACCACACCCACTTTTGCTCACGCAAATTAATAAAAATTGGATAAAATGCGTATTTTTGTACCTACATTTTTGGTCAATACAACAATTACTATAGTTTTTATGATTCCTGAAAATTTGTTTGTGATCAGATAAAAATTGTAGAAGTTATTTAAGAAGTACTTTTGAGTGGGAAAACACGCCTATTTACAATCTGGTATATTATGCACTCTACGGTATATTTTGAATGTAGTACTATTTTAATACACCAAATATAGTTATTGGTATATTTCTTAGTTTTATGCAGTATATTAATTCCGTCGAGCACACTAGGCTGTACCTTTCTTGCTTGTTATTTATTTTCTTTAAATAAATTATAAAGAAACAAAATTTTAAATTACCATTAAAATAATTTGATGTATTCCAACGCAAATTTGAATTTTGAGAATACAGTCTAATATCAATTTGATGCGTTATTAATTATACTAAATTTCGAAGTCATTCGAATATTTATTTATTATAATAAAATATGTTTTTGAAAAATTAAACTACATTAAAAGTCAATCTTCACTTTAGACAATCAACTGCAAAAATGTGTAGGAATCTAAATGAGAATTTGTTTTCAGAGAATTGTAGAAATTTCTGACTTAAATTCAATAAGCATGCATGAATGTATGTTACATATTCTCGCATTTATCCCTTTCTGAACTTCTCTGTAAACACAATCAAGGACAAACTCGAATTTCCGATATATTGCTTTTATTTAAAGTTAACAATTTGAATCTGCAATTTATACTCATGTGTTGTTCTATCTCTCGCTTTCGTTTTGCCTTTCAAGGGATATTTCAATGTATGCACATTGAGTTGTCAGCAACTTTGAGGCTCATGCATTTATTGAAAATTCGGAATTTGTGTGTGTCATTTTTATGAATTTTATATGGGTCTATGAAACATGTACTCTCTAGGTGTTGTGTGCTCTCTGAGCTCTGCATTCAATTGGATTTGCATATTTGCACACTTGACTACAAAACACTTTTCAATGAGTTTAAATTTTGCAAGACTTTTCGGTGACTTCAAAATTGTGGTCAGAGCCAGATGTGATGATAATTGATGGAAAAGTGCATTGGGTAAATATTTGTGCAGTGAGTTGATTGGCCAGCAAAGTGCACCAAGGAGAAGTAGCACACACAAAATGAGGCAATATTTTGCATTTGCAACCTTGATTGTCTAAATCAATTATGGCAATTATTTATATGTGAATTCGAGTACAAACAGAAATGCAAATGCAAACGCAAATACGGCCATAATTGCATTTAAACTTGCCCTAAAACCCAACACTCTCTGCATCTCAAGTTCCATATATATTGCTTTTGCCTGCGGGGCAGCCTTCAAAAATATCCGCAATGCGTTCCGAGAGAGAGAGAGAGTGCGAGAGCTACTGAGACATTTATCACGTATACGCCTTGTAATGCTGCGCATGCAGCAAATTTAATTGTTGTTTGGTCAAAGCCAGAGGCTGAAATTGCAGTTCCATGATAAATGGAATGTCGTAACTCAACTGCAAAATAACAAAAACCGCTTTGAGCTAAGACGAAAGCGAATTAAAGCGAGAATTTCTAATTAAAGTTCGATTCAAGATCGATTTTCAGCTTGTAAGTAGTCTAATCTTTTTTCTATAAAATGTATTTGCAGGAAGCCTATCGCCGCTGGGTTTGCAGCACGCTTGTGCCGTATTTTGCCGAGCCCCAGGATGTTGATGCAGCACCGCCACCGCCAACAACAACAAAGCCGAAAACACAACAACAAACAACAACACCAGCCGATGACCTGGCGAATCGGGGGCCAATGGCAGCGGGTGTGAAGAGCAAGCGAGCTGCGAGAAGTGCAGGAGTCCAAGCTGCTGTTGTTGTTGGTGGGAGCGATGGCATCAATGGCATCAAGCATAAATCTCAGAAATTAATCAGCAATAACAATAAATCAAATATCGGCAATAACATGAACGAGCGTCAGATTAATCAACAGCATGATGAGGACGTTGAGCCCCAGCACAAAGCAACGGCGACAGCGACAGCGACGGTGACGGCAGAGAGCGAAAGGGACAACGATGAGAGCGAGCGAGAGAGCGAGAGTGTGGCACAAGCATTCTACAATGTTGTTGGCATTGGCCAGCACCAATCGCAGGCCCAGAAGCGACAACAACCACAACCACAACCACAGCCACAGACTGCACCGCAGTCACAGTCGCAGTCGCAGGATAACAAGCGCAAGGACAACAACAGCAGAGCAGCCAAGGCCGGACAACAACAATTCAATAATTTCATATCGACTGCCAATAATGCGGATCCCAGCGCAGCGGATCCAGTGATATCAAAACTACAAAAGAGGTAAGTAATATATTTAATTAAAGGAATTAATCTGCAGCACTTATGCAAATAATATGTCACTTACTTCCTCATAGATCAACACGCAAGGCAGAGTTCCGTAAGCGCCGACGCATTCGACCCTGCCTCAGCGTTTGCCAAACCGTGGAACAAAAGTGCCCCTATCTGCTGCCCGCCGATCGCGCCCCCGCGCTGCCCACCCAATATGCCGGCGAGCCGACATTCGTATGCCTAGGTGAGTGCTAAAGAAAATGAAAAACAACAGCACAATTTAAGAATTATATTGGATTGTTCTAAGGAAGTTAACTACTTATGAATTTAGTTCTTATCTGATAATTAACAAGCTAGTGCAAATCATTACAGTATTATTATTAAAATATACCAAATTAAAATACTGAAAAAATATTAAAATATATGTTATTATTATTATTAAAATATGCTAAATTAAAATACTGGAAAAATACTAAAATATGTGGTATTATTATTAAAATATACCAAATTAAAATACTGGAAAATACTAATATATATGATATTATTATTAAAATATACCAAATTAAAATACTGGAAAAATGCTAAAATATGTGGTATTATTGTTAAAATGTGCCAAATTGAAATACTAAAATATACCAATGTTATATAATATTTGGTATGCGTATATATTTTAACATGCAAAACATTAATATACAGAACAAATGCTTAGATAAACCGAAATCTATATTTGGCATATCGATATACTATTACTTTTAAAATATTGTATACGTCAGTCAAACTCCCTAGCTAAATTACTCACTGATTGACTGTTGAACTATCAACGGCCCAAAAAATATTACTTTGACTTATTCGAAATTCTTAGTAAAGGAAAGTGCAGGGTTTATTTAAATTCAATAAAAATAAGTTAAGGTTAATTTAAAGTTATTTTTTGTTTGTATTCAAATATTATGAAGCTTTTCACTAAATTTGTTGTATCGTACTAATTAAAAAAATCCATTAGAAATTCTAAGTTTTAGCAACTTGTACAACTCTAAATAAGATAAAAAACAAAACTGCACATTTTTTGTTTCATAAATCATTTTTCGTTCGAAAACAATGCCAAAATGTACTCATTTTTATTCTCTCCACAACTTGCACACATGTATCAATCAATTAAATTAGATTTGCATAAATGGATAAATTCTATTAGGCTACTTGCAAAATAACAATTTTGGTTATACTGAGCACATGTGCTTAGTTTATTACGTAAATATAATCTCAGTAAATTGAAATTGAAACGATTGAAGCAAAGAGAACTGCAGATGATGAAAATGAGATTATATTTTAAGTTATGAAATAAATTAATATACTTCCGACATGTCTCATAAATCTTCAAATGAGATTAAATTTTCATTGAAAAATTTATATTGACAGCCTTTTCATTTAACATTTATTGTCATAAGATTCGTTGAAGTTTTTTTTACTTTCTTATTTTATATCAACAGATTGCAATTGACATTAAATAATTAAATAGACGTATTTTCTATAAATGGTTAGAATGTTAAAACAGCATTAATAATAAGACAGGTAGATAGAATTGAAATAAATTGTTATTAGACTTGATTTATACTGATTAGAAAAGAAAATGAAATTTTTAACATATATTTTATATTTGAAATAAGTTGTTATAAGACCATAAGAAAATTTATTTATTAATTTATGTTTTATATTATAGAAATATATGTTTTAAGACCAGAAGTAAATGGGAATTAAATTGAAATTATTAATGTATATTTTATATTAGAAATAAGTTTGTTATAAGTTTAGATTATACTGATTAGAATAGAAAGTAAAATTATTATTTTTTATTTATATTAAAATAAGTTATTATAAGAACAAAAGTGATTACAAAAGATATTGAAATTTATTCATTATTAAATTTATACTGATTAGAATAGAAAATGAAATAATCAATATATATTTTAAGTTGTTATAAGTCCAGAAGTGATTAGAATAGAAAATGAAATTATTAATATATCATTTTAGATTAGAAAGTAGTACGCAAAGCTTTGAATATTAGAAATAAGTTATTATAAGAACAAAAGTGATTAGAATATAAGTTGAAATTATTAATTTATGTTTTATATTAAAAATAAGTTTGTTATAAGATTGGATTTTAAACTGATTAGAATTGAAAATGAAATTATTAATATATATAATTTAAGTTGTTATAAGGCCAGAAGTATACATTTTAGATTAGAAAGTAGTAAGTAAAACTTTGATACTCATTCCTTTGTTCGCTTGCAGATCAAAATATACCCGAGACCGGCGAGCAGCTGAAAAATCCAGCTACGGACCCAATGACTGCTGCTACAGTTACTGCAACGGACCCACAGCGGGCATCTGCACCATCTGCCAGGACTTTGCGATGCCCACCACGTCCACCAAAGTCAACTCCAACTCCAACTCCAGTTCCAGTTCGAATGCGAGCGGACATCGTGTGCACAACATAACACTGACGATGAGCTCTCCGGCCGGGGAGCATGCACGTGCGGCGAGCGTCTCGGTGGCGCTGCGCAACGTGAGTGGGGAGAAGATGGCCGGCGGGGAGCTGTTGGAGAGATTGCCCTACTATGCACGGCATGAGAGCATCTACTATTACGACGATGATGACGATGAGGGCAGCGTTATGCCTGAGGTGGCACTATCTGACGGCTGTGCCGCGGTGCCATCGGTGAGCAGCCGCTGTGAGATACCCTACTATGCATCCGGTGTGGCGCCGTCGCCGCCAACGCAGCTGCTCGTCTGGCTGAGCGCTCTGCTCGGTCTGCTGAGCAGCTGTGGGGCAGCGAGGCAGCGCTGTGCACGTTCCCGCAGCAGCAGCAGTTCAGCCACTGGACGTGTCGACTGTGCGGCCAGCTGTCACGAGCTGTTGGCCAGTTCATCGATGTCCAGCGGGGAGCGGGCGAGGGAGCGGGAGCGTGAGCGGGAACGTGGCGACAGTCCAAGGCGCTGTCGAGACGGCAGCGTGAAAGGAAACGGAAGTGCAAGAAGCTTCACTGCCAGCCTGCAAGCCTGGGCCTGGGCATGGGCGTGGGCATGGGCGTGGGCGTCGCCAACGAACTGGGCGTGGTCATGTTTAGGGGCATGGCTGTGGGTGTGGGTGTGGGTGTGGCCGGTGAATACTTATAAAGTAATGTGTAGGAAAGTGCGATATTTTAGGGGCGGCAGCAGGAGTAAATTAAAAATCGAACGCATACGCAATGGCGATGGCAAAGACGATGGCGAAATGAGATCTAGAGATAGTCGTATAATTAACTATAGAGACTTACAACAACTAATACGAATCAAGTGCAGCGATAGGAATAGAAACGCTAGAAATTATCGTTACTTCTACTACTACAACTACAACATTAACGATTGGTGGCGAAGATGGAAGTGGTTCGTCAAAGGAACCATCGCTATTGGCGCCTTATAGTGCATGCAATTAGTGTGCAGTCACCTGCAGACTGCCCCACATTGCAGATTGAAGTTATATAATGTCATTAATTGTATTTCGTACTCTAGAAAATTACTCGTAATGCTAGCTAATTAAAACGAAACGAACCCCAAAAACAAAAAACAAAATAAAATACAACACAAAAATGCATAAACATCAACTGCAAATTGTCAGTTGAGTGTAAAGAACATAAAGAAAAAGAACAACAAATTAAAAATGATTATATATATATATATAATATTAATTATAATAATGACAGAAAAGTGCGGGTCCTTCAGCCTGAAATGAATGGAGGGGTAAAAAAAAGGAAAATGCGTATGTAATGAAATGAAAATGAAAAAGAATAACACTTTAAATATTTATGGTCCTCTTTCAAGTGAAATATAAATGAATAACAAAACCAAAAAAGAACAAAAAAACGAAACCAAATATGAAAAAAGTAAAACAAAAATTATAAATCTCTATTAAAACGTAAACAAAAAATAGCATATTTTATTACAACTAGAAACAAAGAATATATTAATATTTAATTAAACAAAAAACAACTGCCACAAAAATAGGTTTTTTAGGTAAACATTAAACAAAACCAGAAAGATAAACCAAAACCACAAACAAAAACAAAGCGAAACAAAAAAACAAACATTTAACAAAAAAAGTATATACAAAAATGCAAAAAACCAAAAAACGATACATTAATATACATAGTTATAAACTTAAATAACGGCAAAGCAAAACAAAAGCAGAAAAAAAAGAAAATGAAAAGAAGGAACAGATAAAAAACGAGCAAATTTTAGGTTAGCTAAAACAAAAACAAAATGAAAGACAAAATGGATAAACTTGAAATAATATTTACAACTAGACTAATGAAATTCCAATAAAAACAAACGCATACTTACAAAATTCGCTGCATACCAAATGAATAAAACAATTAGTCAAATCAAATCCAAAGTAAATTAATAATTAAAAATCAGACACCAACACACACACATACTTGCATTCTCAGCCACTCACACACACACACACACATACAATCACAATAGACAAGACATTATACAAAACTGACATAGACATAGAGCGCTTATCGAAACCATTTTCAAAAGAACATACAACATTAAAGAAATGAAAGAATAAATGAAATGAAAACCAAATATGAAACATGAGAAACTTTACTTATTGCATAAATTAGTTTTAAACAAATCAAATATTATAACATAGTCACAAAAGGAATCGATTTGATAGAAGAAGAAAACCAAAAACAAAACAAAAAATATGAAGAAAATATAATTGAAAAAGAATTAGAGGAGGAGATGGGAGAAGTAACAACCAAAAATGTGTCTAAGATTGTCTTTATTTAGTTTTAAAAAAATGAACTTTGTATAACCAAAGAAAAAGAAAAAACAAAAAACAATATAAAGCGCACAGTAAACTTATCTTATAAGGTTCATTGACAACATAGAAGCGAAAAATAATGACGAAGATGACGAAGAAGAAGAAGAAGTAGATGAGGAGTAAAAGGAGGAAGCAGATGGCGATGAAGAAGAAGAAGCAGATGAAGCATATGCATACGATTATATACGAGATTAGAAAAGGGGGATCTAAAAAAAGTAAAAAGTAAAGTATAGCTTAGGTATACACAGGTAACACAACGTGCAACGTGCAACGCAGATGTAGCAACAGCAGCAACAACAACAACAAAACAAAAATTAAAACAACAACAACATACCTACTAAAAATAAATAGTGCATACAAATAATAATAATAAAATAAATAATGAAAATTTTTGTAATAAAGTTAACTCTATGTAGCGTACATATACATAAATGACAAAACAACAACATAAATATATATATTATATATATTTATAATTAATAATTTATCGTACATACTTGCAGCAAAAACAAAACAAAAACCAAAACTTGAAACTATAGGCAAACAATAAAGAAGAAAAAAAGAAAAACAAAATAATAGTAAAGGAAATTGACGATGATATAACATTATGGTATATAAGTATTATATGAGAATAATTAGTTACTAATTGAAAATAAAACGATAAAACGATGTATTTGGTATTAACTAATTGCCTATTGAATTAAGCATGTACCACCAACATGACTCAACTCAACTCAACTCAACTCAACTGAACTCAACTCTCAATTCTCGAAACTCACCTCACACCTCTCGTTATTCACATATTTCACCAATTCACCTTTCCAAGTCTCGATCTACTCACACAACTGTTTGAGAGTTTTTTCGGCACTTTGCTTTCGTTACTGTTCTTCCTTTCCACAACTACGCTCTCACACACTATATCTTACCTTTTCTCTCACACTGTCTTTATCACGTTCTCTTTCTCTGTGTGTAGCTTCATTTTCGAAGAGGTTAAGGCACTGCTGGCAGTACTAAGAACCCAATTTTAACAAAGATCTCTGTTTTTTTCTTCTCACCAAACTGACGCATTACTTTAAAAAAAAGGACAAACAAAGAAATTCTCTCTCGTGTTTTTATGATGGTGGAGCAGCGCACATTATTTGTGTGGTATGTTAGGTGTTGTTGTAGATAACAAACTGTAAACGTAATTAATGACAGCAGCTGAAAAAAATGGCACTTACTTATGTAGCAGATTAATCTTGCACTCGAAACTCTATCAAACTTCCCAAGTAATCTTTTCTGTCACAGCTGAATTCGATACTTTTTTTTCTCAAATATAAGCCAACTTCAGTATCATTGAACAACATTTATAAAGAGATGAACTACTACTATGCTTAAATTCTTGATGAAACTCAAGCTCCTTGTTCCCACCTGAGCTGAACAGCTTTTGCTCCTCATTTCCATATCAATTACTCAATGCAACAGACAACCTGCTATTTGCCTTTGTAAATACACATACACGCACACGCACACTCACACACATACACATCACACTCATACATAAACATAAACATACACATACAAATAAAGACAGCCAGAAAAACTCGTTGGATAAAAAAAGTATGCAATGCATTTCAATTTCAATTTCGAATTCTGTTTGAATTTCTGATTAATTTATGAGAGTTCTTTGCTTATTTGTTGATTTCTGAATTTGAGATATGAGAATTTACAAAACAAAAATGAAATGAAAACACCGAACATGTTCTCGACCTCAAATAATTGTGTGTGTATTTCTAATTAACTGGGAGTATGAACAAATTTAACAAACAAAAAAACAAAACACAAAGTATAGAAACATATATTAAAATGAGGAAAACACACGTTTTGAGGCGAAAAACATTTCAAAGCGAGAGCCGCTGGCACAAATTGCGCGCATATGCAAATTGTTATGAATTATTGTGTACTTTTGTAAAACTTTTTGATATATATAATATAGTTAACATGAATAGATGCCTAAATAATAAATTAAATGTTAATTTATTTAAATGTAAACAATAAACAAAACAAAATGCAAAACCTCCCCCCCAAAAAAATGAAACATTAGCAAAATGTTTGGCGTTGGCGAATCGATTTTTTGCGAATGCAACATTTCTCCAATGAATGCATTCGATTGAAAAAGTTGATGATAGTATCCACATAAACTAGTTGAATGCTAATGATACAATGACGATGATGACGATGACGATGTTATAAATATTGCTAACGATGATTGAAACGAAAACAGAATACGGATACGGATACGGAAACGAAAACGAAGACGGAATAAAGCAATTCAGTATGCGGATTGTTAATTAAATTACTTTACAGCAAACATTTATATTCAAGTTTTGTGTACAAATAGTATCAATTGAGCGAATGCCATTGCATCATTTTGGACATTTCATACTCGTAATGTTAAACTCATTTCAAAGTAAAACCAAAAAACCAAAAAAACACTTGAAACCGAAAACCGAAACCGAATCGAAATCGAAATCAATAAAAGAAAAAAACATTATGAAAAATAATTAGCACACGAAAGAGAAAACATTATAAAAATAATTAAATTAAAACAAAATATATACAATAATTTTATAAGCGATCGACAGCTGCTAAAACAACAACAACAACTCAAGAACAACAAGAAGAGCAGCTGGAAAAATTAAGATAAAACACAAATGAAATGTTATGTCAAGGTAGCAATTATTTTTTACAAAAACCCAAAAAATGAAACAAAAAAAAACACAAATAAAAAATACCTATTTAATGTATGTAAAAAAATATAAATAAAAATGAGTACGGAAAATTTTAAAAAGAGGGAAACGCAAAACCAAAATTCTTTTTAGGCCACAAACAAAACGAAATTACATAATTTATGTGCCAAGCGAGAAATTATTCTATGTATCGTATTTGATATCATCACCAAAGCGAGCACACACAAAAAAGTACTTATAAATAAATACAAAAAAAAAAACAAAAACAAAACAAAACTAAAAGAGAAAAACAAACAAAAAAAAAAAAATGAAAAGAAAAACACACAAAAAAACTCATGTCAAATTTAATTAAATGCAAACATAAACTTTAATGCGAATGCGAATGAGCGCATGCAGACGATTTAAAATACTCGATTAAAACAAGTATTTCAAAGCGTGTGTGCACTGCCTCCCCCAACCCCCCTACTCTCTCCCAACACCAACACACACCCCACCCCACCCAAAAAACACTGTAAACTCTCACTCTCTCTCGAGATGCCAACTAACAGTTTGTTGTTAGTTCAAATAATACAAATAATAATAATAATACTTATAATAATTCATGAGAAATTATTAAGAGAACAGCTAAGAACTTTAAATAAAACTAAAACCTAAAAAAAAACGGAAATAAGTAACGAGATATTAAAAGAAAAGAAAAGTAATGGAAAAACACAATTGAAAAAACAAAAACAAAACTAAGTAAAACTCAACTGAAATCTTCTGTACTTGTTAATTAACAACAACAAAATGCCACATAGAGAAAGAAATAAAATGAATAATAAATTTAAACAAACTATAAACCGAATTCAACTGGGACGCCTAAGGAGATACTTTCGTAAAGAGTTCCCCAAAAATCCCTAGAAAACAAAAAACAAACATAAAATGAAAGAGGAATTACCACCCTCCCCTCCCATCCCCCACAAAAAAAAAGAAAAAACATTCTAAGCAGCAGTTAAACGATTTAAGTCTAAAATGAAATGCAAAAGAGAAATGAAGGTAAATCGTATCTACAATTGAGAGCAGATAATGTAATAGTAATACTATGTAATAATATTAATAATAATATAATAATAATAATATGAAACAACTGGCATAATTATGGTAATTGTAAAATAATTAAACAATGACGTAAACGTGAAAAAAAGTGAAAATAATAAAAATAAATTGTTGTTATTGAATGTATTTGTATAGAAAATTATTATGATTATGACGATGAATAATAAATGATTACAAATAATAATTATTGTTCGAAAAACGAAAAACCACAACCAAAACAAAAATCCACAAAAAAATCCCAAAAAAACAAATAATATATATACATATATATATGAGAAAATCGACTGGCTTCATTTCAACTCTCTGCAGGATTAATCCTCCCACTTAGCAGCTAGTGTCATTGGGCTATAACAGGCGCTTTGACCCGCATTGGCAACGCCAACTTTGCGTGAACATTACGTGATTCGCTTGCGAATTAGCAACTTTCACTTTTTTCGTAGTAGAAGTAGGAAAATGGCTGAACTACTTGGTGCGGAAGGGGGGGCGGCTCAGGAGGAGCCAAAAGGAGCCAAATGAGTCTCGGAGGCAAGGTCCGATGTCGGTCGGTCGGTCGTTTGGTCGGGCGGGTGGCCGAAGTCGTTGCTGTTTGCTGGTTGCTGGCTGCCACATTTGCCGAAGTGGCCTCCTTCAGGTGTCGAGGCGGCTGTCAGTGTGCCGCTGTTTCAGATTCGTTTCAACTCGCGAAAGGGAAAGTTCGAGCAGCGGATGAAGCTGCCGCCGCCGCCTGCCTGCTCGCTGCTTGCCACTGGCCGCTAGTCAACTGCCACTTGCCACTTGCCACTTACAACCTGCCACAATTGCGTGCCTCGAAACCAAGTCCAAGTGCGAGTCTTCGCGTACGCATTCCACGAGTGTGTCGTGTTGTGTTCTGCTGCTCTGTGTTGTGCTATGTTTTGTGTTTTTTGTGTGCTGTTCAAATATTTGCACAGGCAACACGGATAAACGTTAACGTTAACGAGCTGACGGTCAAGCTGCTGCACAGTTTTTCCACAGTTTACAGCTTGCAATTTGCGGTTTGTTTTGCATACTTTTAGGCGCCCATCAACAAAGGTATATTTTGTATGTGTTTGTATGTGTTTACCAACAACAACAACAGCAACAAAAAAACGAAATGAAAACAGGCAAAATACGTGTGCGGAAACTAATTACAAATTACATGACAACGTTTTAGCCATGTCAGCTATGCAACCTAATTATGGCCAACAGCATCAATTGACAGCCAACACGACTTTGTACTTCATTTCGACTGTTTATTTCAGAGAGCGTCGCGCATAATCATAGACCCCAGGGCCAAAAGGTCAAATTTAATGGAAATTGACACACTCTCAAATAATGTGTGAAACGAAACTCTTTTTTTTTTTGTCTCCTCCTCAGTCGAACATTGTCGCCATATGTTGTATGCTAATCTTTTTTTGATTGGATTTAAAATCAATTTACTAAGCTCAACTTAAAGTCAAGTATAAACATATCGCAAAAGTCGCAACGGTGAAACTTTGGAAAACTTTTCAAGTGCTGCTGCTACACGTTGTAGGTATTTGATCTGAAACTTAATATAAACATCCAGAGTTGAGTATAGTTTAAAAGTTCAGTTCAGAGTTATTTTCAAGTGAAAACATTTAAACTGTTTTTTAAATTTAATGCCACACACACGGAGTGAATTTATAGCTTTTACTAATTGTTCGAAACAGCAATATTTGCAATGCTGCCTTAGGTGAAGCTCAATTTTAGTAAGATTTACTGTGAAATACAGATAAAAGATATTGTTTGGAAGATACATGACTTTAATATTAACTATAATTTGTGAACTAGATTTATTGGCTAACAAGGAGAATCTAATATGAAATCCGATATTAGTTCAATGCTGAATTCTCTGAAAAATTTGGCTATTGAAATGTGCAGCCTAAGCATTGATTGTTGACTAATTCTTTGAATCATGAAGTTTATATATGTACTATATAACATATGTATAGTAGAGTATGTATATTGTATAGTATAGCGTAGTATAGTATAGTAGTAGTAGAATTGTATAGTGGAGTATATAGTACAGTATAGTATAGTACAGTAATATATGTATACTATATAATATACTATATTATAGTATAGTATAGGATTGTATAGGATATAGGATTGTATATAGGATTGTATAGTATAGTGTAGTATAGCATATACCTTAAAAATAATCTTTAGGACAATAAATTACGTAATATTAAAGATAGTTCTCTTGTAATAAATATTAGTCCTACCTCATTATTATTCTATAGTATGGTGTAGTAAAGTATAGTAGAGTATAGTATAGGATAGTATAGGATAGTATAGCATATAACTTAAAAATAATCCTTAGAAAGTTCTTTAAAGCAACAAATGACGTAATACAAAAGAAAATTCTTCAGCAATAAATATAAGTCCAACCTCACTATTTAACAGTCTAAAGAAAATTGGCACTCTAGCGTTCATATTTCTATATTATCTAGATAATCTTGGCACGTTTCCAATCGATAAATCTATGGAAAATAACTGAAGAAGTACCGCAATATATTTAAAGCAACTCGCCGTTAAACGTTGTGCTATTCATTAATATATTTAACAGATTCTGACAAATTGCTGGCCATTAACTCTACAGCACACACACATACACACACACACACCATACACACATACCAACGCATGTTTGAAAACTCATTCGCAGATATAAATGTAATGCGAGGAGGAAACGTGACTAAAATTACTTTAAAAAAGAGAAACGCAGAAAATGAAATGATTTAAAAATGTTGCAAACAGCAAAACGAGGCAACCGGGCAACGCTGCCAGCGGCAGCAACGTTAATCAGCACTCTTATTCTCGCTGCATTAATAATTCAAACGCAAGAACAACATCAACAAGCAACATCGCCGCCGCCTCAGCCACAACCGAATGCGGCGAATAAAGCTCAGCCAGTTTACGAACCCAATGTTGAGGCGCACCGCGTTGTGGTGAATAACGCATCAGTCGAGACGCGCAGTGGTGAGTATACGAATGTAAGCCTAGGCAAGTGTTTTGTTTGTGGTTTAGTGAAGAGGTGAATTAAGCTTAGTACGCACAATCTTGTTAAAAATTGTGCATGTAAATTGGTAAGCAAAGCAGATTTATGAAAAAAGAGAATCGCAAGGCAAAATGTTGAATGAAACTTATTACGTACAATCTTGTAGAAATTGTGCATTCATATTAAAAAGCATAACAAATTCATCAAAAGAGAGAAACTTAGTTCAAACTACTGATTGAAACTTATTACGTACTATCTTAGAGAAAAGTACAATCTTAAAGGAAATTATTTACAATATCTTATTATTGTAAACACAAATTAAAAAAACATAAGTGATATATGGTACGAAAGAAATCCAAGGCAAAATTTTGAATATTTATTTATATAAATGGCAGCAATGGCAGCGAAGGCCTTCAGCTTAAAAATTTTGAATAAATTACATACAATCTTATAGAAATTTTGAACACAAATTAAAAAGCAAAACTGATTTATATGAAGAAAAAATGTATGGAAAAGAAGGTATTGTTTTTGACAATGTATTGTTTATATTATTGGACACAACGACTCAGGTGAATTCTGTTATTGCACTGAAGTTTACTTCCTAAAATCCTAGCTAACAAATTTTCCTACCTCTAAGGGACCATCCAAGCATATAGGAACCCTTTTCTATTTTTCTGTTCTATCGTTATGTGATATAAGCATTTGATATCCTCCTCCGCATTGTCAAGTATGTTAGTTTAAAATAACATGTCACAACGCAACGTGTGCGTGAGATACTTTTTTGGCATCTTATCTTGTTTGTCCTGTGTCACTTTGAGATATATGTTACTTAACACCATATGGCGATATATTTATTTAGTTTTAGGCTAACTCAGTGCACTGTGACATGTTCAAGGTAGAACAGTTATAATGTAATATAATTAAACGATATGTTCAATGCTCCTCTTCATATATATATCTACTATATATGTATAATATAGAAACTTAAATATTTTTAAATGCAATGGGCAATAATATTACAATAATTACAATTGTCAACGCCTTAGTGCTGCCATTTAAAAAGAACTTAAAGTTTGATTTTAAATTTGTATGCATACTTAGTATACTATAAATTCATATCTTAGTATGCTCATTTATCACCCTCAACTTTGCCATTCCACTATTAAATTCCAGCAAATGATACAGTGCAACGATTACCACGCAGCGTATTCCATGTGCGCTGGAATCCCAATGAGAAGTTTATTGTGGAGAGCCGTGAGAGTCCGGCGATTAACTCATCAAAACTGGCGCCTCCTCCGCGTCTAAAGGTGTCGAAGAACACAAAGTTAACGCTTAGTCCAAAGCTGTATCTATGCCATGACAAGTATGCTGAGCAGTGTCACAATAAAACAGCTGCTTTCAGGCAGCGTATTGTGCAGGTCTTTGAGCGTTCGATGAAGGAGAATCTCAACGAATCCAATCACTACAATGTGGACTATAAGCCAGTGTTTGGCGACAGCTTTGAGGAGCAGTATTATCCCTCCACGTGTTTAGTTATGGAGGCGGGAGTTCGTGTTCTGCGACGCAAGGATGAGCCCTTTAATAAGCTGCCCTTTGGTCGCCTGTTTCCGCGTCAGAAACTCTTTCGCGATGCCAAGAACATTAAGAGCTGTGCAATTGTGTCAAGTGCTGGCTCACTGGCCGGCTCTAAGCTGGGGCGATTCATAGGTGAGGAAGGGAGAGAAAGAGACAGAGAGAAAGAGTGCGACTAGGAAGAGCTGTAAATCATCAATAATCGATTCGTTTGTCTACTCCAATTACATTACACTAGATACGCACGACATCGTGATGAGATTCAATCACGCGCCAACCCGAGGACACGAGGTGGATGTTGGCAGCAAAACCACAATACGTGTTGTGAATTCCCAAGTAGGTTGCCAACTGCATTTAACTGCAGTTCCGCTAATCCCCAATCGTCAATCAACATCACATTTGTTTCCAGGTGGTTACCAAGCCCGAGTTTGACTTTGCGCATGCGCCCATCTTTCGTAACGTGACCATCGCCGCCTGGGATCCTGGTCGCTACAATGGCACCCTCGAGGATTGGCTGACGAGTGCCGACTACGATCTGTTCACCAACTATGAGATCTATCGCCGTCGATATCCCAAATCACGCGCCTTCCTCATCGATCCGCATTCGGTGTGGCGTCTCTGGCAGAGTCTACAAATGTTTGCCGGCAATCGCGTCATTCGTCGTAATCCGCCCAGTTCCGGGTTCATAGGTGACTAACTGCAAGCAAAACTTTTTATCAAGCGTCAGCAATTGCATAATTTAATTTATTATCACACCATTGACAAGGCTTGGCGCTGCTGTTGCCTCATTGCCCCCAGGTGGACTTTGTCGAATATGTGCCCTCGACGCGACTCAACGGACGTTGTCACTACTACAGCAAAGAGGTGAGTGAACTGGAGCAGCTTTTTATACCCGGTACTTATAAGGGTAAAGGGTATTATAACTTTGTGACAGCTGGAACAGAATGTAACAGGCTAAAGAAAGCAACTCTGACCCCAAAAAGTAAATTTATTCTTGATTAGCAGCCGTCTGTCCGTCCGTCTGTCCGTATGAACACCTAGATTTCAGAGACTATAAGAGATAGACGTATTATTTCTTTGCGACAGCACTTGTTATGTTTTCACGTAGATTTAGTTTGTTTCAAATTTTTGGCACGCCCACTCTCGCCCGCGTAAATCAATAAAAATCGAATAACAAGCCTAATTTTTAAGCTAGAGGTGCGATTATCGGTACGTAAAATAACAACTACAGTATTTCTGATTCCAGAAAATTTAAAAATTGTTGAAGTTATTTAAAATATACTTTCGTGTAGGGAAAAACGCCAACTGCAAGCAGATTTTAGTTGCTTTGGCTGACAATCTGGTATATTATACAATATAAGGTATTTTTAAATGCAGTACTGTATAAATGTACCAAATATGAATTTCGTATATTTTTAGTATTTTATGGTATATTGATTTGGAATATTAAAATTCAAATTCATACCGATTAATGTTTTGCTTTTATTGAAAATATATGAATTTAGTACATTTTTAGTATTTTGCGGTATATTGATTTGGTATATTAAAAATCAAATTCATACCGATTAATGTTTTGCTTTTATTGAAAATGGTTAGCTGGTATCTCACAGTAGAGCACACTCGACTGCAGCTTTCTCACTTTTTTTAATTTAATCATATTTCACACTTCTGTCTGTCACTTTTTTCAGATGAACTCCGCCTGCACTTTTGGCTCGTGGCATCCCTTGGCAGCCGAGAAACTGATGGCGCTGGACATGAATGTGGCCGATGATATGTCCGTCTTCCAGTTTGGCATATTACGTATACGTCGACCGGACAAGCTGCTCTGTGGCTTCAACTTTTTCGGCTACTGATGGGATCGTGAACACACAGCCAGCAGCTGTCGTCAGGTTCCATTGGGGACAATCAACGTGCATTTAATCAAGCGGTTTTCACACAAGCGAACAACTCATGTTTCAAGTAGCTTAAAGAGTCATGCTGCAGTTGCTGCAGTAGTATTTGCAATTAATAAACTTGTATTTGCCTATACTCCTGTAGGAGTGTTTGCGATTGTGGGTGTGGCAGAGCAGCTTACTACAGAGCAGCTCAGGCGGAAGTCGGAACACCCTTAAGGCTTGAGACGGTGGCGAATCGCCCACGCAAAACGCTCTTAACAGACAATGGAGCCAGTTAAGTGCATGTCGCACTTGAATTTGATTGTTGGTTTGTTTGTTTCCAGCGCATCCCGCGAAGCCACAAAGGCAACTACAGTAACTTTAAAGGAGTTTCAAAAGATGCTGGACTGGGGTATACCTTGGGAAATTTGTTGAAAAGAGAGAAGTTCTTAAATGAATCAACATAATTTTATTTATTCATCACTACTAATTGTAGATAGTTGAAATTTAACAGAGATATTTATTTATTTACCACTATTAACATAATTGCAGAGATTTGAGAGTTTCGAATTTTATATAATTTAATGTTGACTAGAACAGAGCTACTGGTAACATTTTAGGAGTTAGGGAAACTTGACTGAAATTTACCCTATTAAAATCACGTCAAATGGGAGAGAGAATTTTAAAGAATTTCGCTTAAATTGAAGAAAATTTAATTTTGTTTTCAATAAAAGTGGGTCAATGACTCTCCTAAGATTGAAGAATTATAAATTCTAGTAAAATTTCACAGAGGCGAAATTGAATTCTTATCCATATACAAGAAAGATACGCTTTCTTGCAGTCGCTGCAGAGAACTAGAAAGAAGCTTTACAAAAAAATACCCTAGAAAAAATACAGTTTAGATTTTTATAAAAGAGTTACACGTTAAATTTTTGAAATTTATTTGCTGAAAGTTTAGACAGCTCAAAGCTGAAGCTTAATATAACTTCTTTAAAGAAAGACAAACTTGAAGCTGAATAAAAGATTTGAATGCATATTAGACTAATAAGCTTGAGTTGCAGCAGCTTCTGCATATAGGCAAAGCTTTTGTTAAAATATCAGTCAATTTTAATTAGAAATAGTGTGGGAAACTTCTTTCCCTAGGTGCCTCGTCAAATATGCCCACAAGATGTGCACTTTCACAGGGTATTCCACTGACTGCTGCATGTTTCAGCCATTAAATGCCATAACTGTTGTCTATACAACGACCTGAGCGAAATATAAGCGTATGTAAGTATGATGATTTCTGCAACACAGGAACACAGCGGAGTTTATGGATTGAGGGCGGGACAGAGAGTTGCTAAGACTAAGACTGAGACTGAGACCGGGGCTGGGGCATTGCTCATTAATACGTGCTGCGGCGTCGGAGACGTGACGGGCATGCAAACTGAACAGAAGCGAGAAGTAGAAGTCAAGAAGAACCAGCCCCGAAAAAAAAGAAACACTGAAGAGCAGACGCAAAGCAAGTCAAATAACACAAACAACAATGAACAACAAAAATGATGATGGCACTTGCAGTACGCGGCGTATGCGCAATATCTTTCTCTGTTATTGCCAACAGAAGCAGCAGCAACCACAGCAACAGCAGCAGCGGTGCAGAGAGGCAATTAAATAAAATATACTCGTATATGGCCAAAATAAACATTTAACTTGAACATTTAAACGACGAACGCATTGAACCAGGAAAAAAGTGCTTAAACAACAACCGAAAGTTATGGCCCCCAAAAAGGGCGCAGCATCATTTCAACAGTTTGCAACTCCATCAATCATTCCATCGCACCACAAACAGAGACAGAGAGAGAGAAATGTGCTAGCAAATGCTATAAAAATAATGTCCAAGCGTCCAGCGCAGAGAAAGAGAAAGAGAGAGAGAGCGTCATGTGAAATTGGGCAGGTGTGCAGCCAACGAGGGAAGTTCAAAAACCTTCTCTTTTGGGATAATAATCAAATAAAAGTTCATCTAACTCGAAAAACTGCAGCTCGCATTCATTATACTCGCATGTTGTGTGCGTGTGTGTGTGTGTGTGTGAGGAGTGTTTCAACAATTTTTACTACCAACATCCATTTAAGAGTTTGTTTGACAAATGCAAATAGCATGTGGCATGTGGTTTCCCCTCTCCTCTCTCTCTCTCTCTCTCCTCTTGATTTTGGTTCTGTTTTTGTTATGCCACATCTGCAATTCGCATTTCTGTTTATGTTTATTTCCAACGCTTCGAATTCTGTTTCGGATTCAACGCGTGAGTCAAATTTGTGCCCCCTCGCTATGCTTCTCCCCATTTAGTCAAAAATTTTTGATATGTTTTGATTGCCAACGCAAATTTTACAATCAACTAAAAGACAACAGCAAACCGAACAGCACCTTTTGCACATGCGCGTTCATTGGCCCAGCAAACGTGATTGCAATTCCAAAATCACACTTCGAATCAAGTAAATTATTAATTCATATTTATAAGGCCATCAAATGCATAATCAAAATTGCCCTTTTAGCGCCAAAACTTTTCTAGTGGCCAAAAAAATCACAATTAAGTGGATTTTAATTTAAAGGTGCTTTTTTTTGTTGTAGGAAAATTGTGAAATTATTCTAGTTACCTAAGTGCTTTTGAAAATTACGATTATTTTCTGTTTTTTATTGTGCTTTAAATAGCAAACTAAAATTAGAAAGAGCCTAAGAAAAAACTAAATTAATAGTTCATTAAATATAAATTTATAATTTGAATAAAATCATTTAATTTCATACGTTAATTCAAGGGTAAAAATAACAAGTATCCATTTTGAATAAAAGCAAAACAGTGCGTTATTCATTTTTAAATATACCAAATTAATATACCGCGAAAATACTGAAAATTTGATCTAGAAGTAGCTTCAAAAAGTGAACTTTAAAACTACAACTGACATTTGGATAAGACAATAAATATTGATTGCTATAAATCAAATTCTTATTTTAAATCACTTAGGTGAAGAGTCAAATTTTTGGTACCAACTTAAAAAAAAACCGCAGTGCTCTATTACATTAATTAATTGCATGTGGAAACAAACAAACTTTTCTTCTTTTTAGCGAAATATTTTAGTTAAGATAATGTGCACAAGGAAAAAACAAATATAAAACTGTCGCGCTTATCTACATCCATCTACAAACAATGCCCATATTAAGTATACGTTAAATACGTAGTACAATTTCCCTTTCAATTGATGAAAATAGAGGAAAAAGCAACTCATGTAGCTAAAAAACAATGCCTACAGCGTAATTAATAATCAAAGTTAATAAATTGGCAAACACGATCGGAATTGTTTAACAATTCCAATGAACTATTAACGGTTCGACTCATTTAAATGAACAAGCGAAAAATACGCGGACGTGTTGGCAAAGTTGGCAAAGCGAACAACTGCATAAGTAACTTGGCTAATTGGCCAATTGGCTTAGCTGGCGTGACGTTATCAGCCATCAGACAGAACGGAGTGTGATGAAAGCTAAATGAATAAGCGAAAACTCGTAAAGTATTCATTCAGCATTTGAATAATTGACGTAGGACGATGATGCTGCGTTAGAGACAGGGATCAAAGTTGCGCTAGTGCCAGGGATCAAAGTTGCAAATAACATAGACATCATTGTTGTTGTTGTTGCCCTCTCACCACGTGACTCGCATGAATGCTGAATGCATTCAGAATTGCGTGAGCGAGTTTCTCAAATTATTTAACAGCTATCGAATTTGAATTTGTATTTTTGTTTGCATTTGGTGCTAAGTGACAGCTCTGGTCGCCGTGGAGGGTCAACATCAACATTGACAGCGACATCGACATGGACTTCGCGTCTGTTTTAAGCTCGCTGTCAAGTCAATTTGGCTGCGCTTCAATGCTGTGCACATTCAAGTCTGTCTGCCCGCTGTCTGTCTATCTGCTCGCCTGTCAATCAACCATCGAGTCATCTCCCTAGTCCAAGATGAAGTGATTCCCCCATCCAATGAGTGTCTCATATTATCGCAACTTGAGTGAAAAACCAGCAACTGGCATCAATGTTTTATTAATTTCCCAAAAATATAAAAATTTGTTTATTCACTTGTCGTCTGATTTCATTCACTCTTTCTCTCTCTCTTCTGCGGATTCGGCGAAAGCATTACTCAATTCATTTCTTGGAATGCGGGGGAGATTGTCACTCGACTTCTGTTGTTTTTGTACCATATGAATTACGATTATTTGTGGTTCATATGCATAAGGGTCCGCTATTGTTTTGTGCTCGTAGACTCATAACTTATAAACAAGTGTTGTCCCATGATGCATCGATGCGTGTCCTACGACCACAACACGTCTCCGCTCCGAGACAAAGGTGGAGTCAAGGTTAAGCTGCTTCACCTATAAGCCACACTCTCTTCTACCCGAGCGACACCTTTATTTGTATGTCATTAATTGGTAGCGACGCCTACTGCTGATCAAGGTCAACTCACTAAATAGGTAAACAAGTGAATCAACTCCATTTCCATAAACAGACATTACCCAGAAAATAAATTGCAACTTAAAGAATTTTAAATAAGCTTTGACTTCACTTTGCAGTACGTCATCTTTATAAGGATGCATCAATAGCATAAATACCAAATTAAATATTCTAGAGGAAAGTATTTGACTTTTCTTTAAGAATTGACTTTTCATATACTTTCGCTTCTCTAGCAAGTATTCATTGATGTAACATATAGCATATAAAATGTTGCTCTAAAATCCTTTCTATTGTCGAACAAAATTTGAATTAAATAGAAAATAAAAATGATTGCAATTCCAGTTTTAATGCTCACATTTTTATACCCGCAACCCATAGGGTAGAAGGGTATTATAACTTTGTGCCGGCAGGAAATGTATGTAACAGGTAGAAGGAGGCATCTCCGACCCTATAAAGTATATATATTCTTGATCAGCGTCAACAGCCGAGACGATATAGCCATGTCCGTCTGTCCGTCTGTGTGTCTGTGTGTCTGTCCGTATGAAACACTGGATCTCAGAGACTATAAGAGATAGAGCTATAATTTTTTTTTTTTTGACAGCATTTGTTATGTTTGCACGCAGATTAAGTTTGTTTCAAATTTTGCCACGCCCACTTCCTCCCCCCGCAAATCAAAAAATTCGAATAACAAGCGTAATTTTAAAGCTAGAGTTTTGGTATTTACAATAACTATTATAGTAGTTATGATTCCTGAAAATTTGGTTACGATCAGATAAAAATTGTGGAAGTTATTAAAGAAATTCTTTTGTATGGGCAAAAGCGCCTACTTACTAGGGACTGAGTTGCTTTGTCCGACAATCTGGTACATTGTGCCGTCTATGGTATATTTTGAATGGTGTACTATATCGATATACCAAATAAACCATTTGGTATATTTTTAGTATATTTGCAGTATATTGAATAATAATATTCTACAAGTAAAGAATAACTACATTCAAGAGGAACTATCATAACCGAATAAATAAGATTAGGAAATAAAACCAGACAGATGGAAGCATCTTTGACCCCATAAAGTAAACTAATTCTTGATCAGCGTCAACATCCAAGATCAAAGAGCCATGCGCGTGTAGTAAACTAGAGTCAGTATATATGATTCCTTGAAATTTGGTTGCAATCAGATAAAAATAGTAGAAGATATTAAAAAAATAATTGTTTGTGTAAAAAAATGGATGTAAGACCCGATAGATGCTTCGGTTGGTACTCTGGTATATTTTGTATGCGTATATATATATACTTAATATCCCCTTTGGTATATTAATTTGGCATATTTTATATACCACACTGTTTAGTTAATTTTTTTTTAAATACTTGTTTATTTTGCATGCATTAGTATATTTATATACTAAATATTGACTTTGGTATATTAATTCGGTATAATTTATATACCATGCTGTTTTTAGTCATACTGGTATATTTTGAAAACAATACTAAATCGATATTCCAAATATAGCCTTCGGTTTATTAATTTGGTATAATTAAGGAATAAACCCGTTTTGCTTTTATTGAAAATGGTTTGCGGGTATCTTGCGGTCGAGCACATCATCTGTAGCTTACTTTCTCGATTTTTAATGTACAAAATAGAAATCGGTTTAATGTATTAAGCAAATGTAAACTTTATTCTACCGTCAACCCGCAATATGCCATCCGTATACCAAGCAGTATCAATGGCATAGTCTCCCTTTGCAAGGAACATTAAGTCAAAATCTTTAGCGGAACGTGATGGAAAATTGTCTACGATGACATCATGCTGAAATTACGCAGAAATAACGTTAAAATGGATGGAAGGGTTATCGAATGAGTAACATACATTGTAAGGACAAGTATGATTTATGTTTGTATAATCCTTAAATATGCCATATACAAAATTATTGATCAGATGATTGCTGTGCCTTAAAAATTTACATCCATCCAGCGTGTAGTTGTGATTGAAGGGCAAATATCCGTTGCTCAACTTAAGCAAAGACCACTTCACCTAAATTAAATAATCAGATATATAAAAGTGTCAAATTTGAAGTGATTTTATGCATATTACCAAGACATTTGTTATGGGTAATTGCAGCAATTTGATACGCAAGTCGAATAATTTAATGCTGCGATTCACGGCCCTCAGATGACACTTTTCCATTATTGCATATTTATGATCCTTAATTGTAAATCGAATGCTGGTAATCTCGAAGCTGGCCAACACCTGCAAATAGGCACAGCATTAGTTTCGACTTTCTTCAGATGGTTAGGGAAAACTACGATTACACTGGTGCAGAAAAGTAATGTGCCAAACGACAGCCAAGTCAACGATCTCATTTTGAGAGCAGCTCAATAAAAACTGATGAAACAATATTTAAAATACGGTTAGAGCACTTAAAAGTCAATTGTGCGGAACGAAAGTATAATTAAACATAAAATATTAACCTGAAATCTTATCTGAAATAAGTCATCATTATAATTATTTAATTATTAGATGAGTTAAACGCCAAAAAGCGTGCTACGAATTAAGCTTGAAAGTAAGAGAATTCAAATAAATTTGTTCAGTTTGTTTACCTCCGGCATTTCCTAAAGTCCGATTGATGTGACTTAAGGCGTGTCTCTTCAGGCAGCACTTCCTGGCCATATTCTTTTCAACTAAAATGCATGGTTTATTTCTTGGTGTTGTCAATATAATATAGAATTTGCTTATAAATGCAATACAAAGGCGGCATTAAACGAGACAAGGAAGAACGAGGCATTCCTGCACGTTTGACTGTGTATAAATCAAAACATAAGAACAATATAAAGAATGAAATTTACCAGCGACAATACACAACAGATCCATCCAGCTGAATGCATATCAAATGATTCAGCTCTTGAACTTCAATCGTGGCGAATGAAAGAGAGAAAGCAACAGAATCCCGCGTAATTTGTTGCGGTTTTGTATCCAAGTCCAATTCCAGATCAAGTTCGAGTTGGAGATTGAGTTCTTATCGACAAGTGCGTCACTTGAATGCACCACCATGGATGAAGAAGATGAATCGAGTGAGTCACTCAAGAGACGTATTCTGCAGCAGATAAAAAATCGCAAACAGGCCTAAGGCTAATCGCAATTGTTTTTGTCTCGGATCGAAACGGATCGGATCGGATCGCATCGCATCGTATCGGGCATTGTTTGCATTTGTTTTTATTGTTGTGTTGTTGTTTTGCATACTTCCCAAAACAAATGAGGAAGAAGCGCTACACACATTGAGGAATCCGTCTGACAGGGAAGGACGTCGACATCGACAGTGACAGTGACAACGACAGTCAGTCAGTCAGTCAGTCAATCAGTCAGCCGAACCGATCTGAGCTGAGCTCAGAGCCATATAAAAGTATCTAAGCGCAGCGGCGTCAGGTTCAGTCTAGTTGCAAACTCGTGAAACTGAAACTGAAATCTGATACTCGACACTTTTTTGAGGTGCAGTGCGCGCAGCTTGAGAAATTAAGGCTCCCCCCCCATAAACATAAAAAAAATATCGTACACATTAAGAGAGTGAGAACAGCAATAAAATCAATCTATTAAGACATAAAACATAAAAGTGCTAAGCGAGTGCTAAAAGTGAAATAATTTTGGAGTGTGTGGTCGCCGTTTCCGGCAGCAAATACAAAAAACGAATCAAAATAAATAAGATAAATAAATAAGAAGCCGAAACAACTTTGTTATTCATTAGAGAGCTGTTGCTGCCTCAGGTGTATCGTGAATCATCGAAGCAACAGACTGCTAACAGAGCGTTAACAGAGACTGCTAACTTAACAGTCGCTTGGTAACAGTAGACTGCTAACAAACACAATTTGAAGAGGACTTGCGCTCGCATTTGAATAGCGTTTGAAAAGTTTGTGGTAAGTACGAGTACTCGCACTCATAATCGCACTCATACTGTTATTCGTTTTTCGAATGGCACGAATCCTTTACAACATTTGTTATGGCCTGTTGCTCGAGTCCCGAGTCCAGAGCAACAATGGCAACAACTTTTTTCTATGCCTGCGGCCAATTTGACCACACAAAAGTGGCAGGAAATTATTCTCTGAATATTTTTCTATGAAAAGCAACCACTTCGGGTCTCGCTCTCTTTCAACTATGTATTTTCTATGGTACTATGTGTGTGTGTGTGTGTGAGTTTTTTATGTTTATTGTTAGTCGCGTGACTCGACAAGCGACGACGGACGACGCCTAGCTCGCGCCTAGCCCGCTCCAAATGCAGCCTGTGGACTATAATCATAAATAGAACAACAATGAAGTCAATTTGACAATGGCAAACTTGGCATACTCTACCTTCTGTTGCGCAAAAGATATAAGAATATAATAATCATAATGAAATGTACAATAAACAGAAGACATACTAATAGAGTTGTGTCATTGGCATATCATTTCTGTTGATTAGATATCTAGTACAAGTTTTAATTCCTTTACAAACTTAGAGTGCTATAATTAGATCATCCATCTTTTAATCTGCAATACATAATGTCTCATTATTATGAAAGTGCCAAAGTTATTCAACCATTGAATTACTTTTATTGATGTTGCGTTACCCAGTTACCTAGTTCACATCCAGATCTTGGTACTAAAAGCCTTTCCTTATCATGGCCATTGAATAACTTTTATTGATGTTACCTAGTTCTCGCCTATATCTTTATACTAAACATCTTCCTTTATTATTGTCTTTGTCATTGGCTTAAGTCAGATAAATAATGGAAATTTCTGGGAAATTTTAAACTCATCTTGTAATGAAATAATATTAGTTACAACAATTCTCTTGATATATTTGCCATTTATATATATTTATTACACATACAATTATAACTACATTATTTATGATTTTGTTGCAATCGGATAGAAATTGTAGAAGTCACTTAAGAAATACTTTCGTATAGCAAAAAACGCCTAATGCAATGCGATCTTATTTTGCTTTGGGTTACAATCTGCTATATTTTGTATTGTATGATATATTTTGAATGTAGTAATATACCGATATACGAAATAGATCGATAGAAATATTTTACAAAGTTTTATTGAAACCAAATATGCCAAATATGTCATTAGGCATGTTTTTGTATTTTTTTGGTATATTAATTTAGTATATTTTTAGAATATGAGTTTTAAAAGTGGGTAGCGAGAATCTCACTGTCGAGCCAACTCGACTGTAGCTTTCTTATATGTTTTTGTTTTAACGAAAAAATGGTTCTTTATTCTTTTAAGACATTCCTAGTATTTAGAATCTGAATTTCTCTATCATTAACCATCTGGTTAAACAAAATACATGTGTTCCATATAGAATGTGTCTTCAGTTTTCTATAATCACATTCGAGTGTTGCGAATCCACTACAAAAGTGCATAAACTTCTTAAAAAAGATGATTCGAAGCAACGACGCCAAATGCGGGCACATAAGCAAGATATGTGTGTATGTAGCTGGGACAGGTAATAGGTAATACTCATAGTATTAGAATTCATATCACACATACATATACATGATGTAGTGTGTAGTAGTAGTAGTAGTGAGAGACGAGCGTCGCCGGCATTGTCGCGCCAAAGAAACGCCATTAAGACAAGTTAACAGCGCATATACGAAGTAATTTAGCTTGGCCAACAGGCCACCACGAATCAGCAACAGAGCCCAAGCCCAAGCGGCTGAGCGCGCGAAAGAGAGAGAGAGAGAGAGAGAGAGAGCGGGAGTAGGAGTGAGAGTGGGAAGGAGAAACAACACAGAGGCATCGCCGTGGCAGTGGCAAAACAACAAACGGGAGTCGCACACGGAACGTGCTATGAAACGGTTCGCGTAATCCAACGACGTCGCTTCATTTGATTTGATTCGATTTGTTGCTCAACCCACCTGAGAGTAGAGCCCTCGTAGTATTCGTATAATATTCGCATAGTAGTATTCTCATAACTAAGTGATCTAAAGTTATATACTGCCAGCATATCCATATTACTCAATACAATTTAGTTAGTCTAGTTCATTAGTTAATTAAGACTCTTGGCGAGAGTTAACCTTGTGCCAGCTGCCGCCTAATTCAAGACTTATCAACAACAGTAACACACTCGAGAATTGCGTCGCCTTCTCATCTAATCAGCCACTGGCCAATCTTGTTTCCGTATGTGTGTGTGTGTTTGTGAGTTTCGACTGATAAGATCCAACGACCCGGACAAAGCGTGTGTGCAATATTTGCGCTGATTCTTATCATCAGTCAATAGACCACATTATTCCATAATTATTACAAATCATCGCTGCAATATTCAACATTCCGTATACTGTATTCTGCATTCAGCATTCTGTGGTAAGTTTCACTCAACTTTGGATAGTTTTGGTTGCCCACGGGCTAAGTTCAGCCATCATGATGAGTCATTCCCATCCCCCAAAATGATTATTTAAAATTGCCCACAAAATGTGACTCAGAAGCATATATGTAAATATCTAGTTGAAAGTTTAAGCGGCTTGAGGTTGATGCCTCCACGCTTTATAGACAGCTGAATGTCATAATACTTATAGTTATTATGATCTATTTCACCATCCAAATTACAACGACTTCAAATCATGACTAAATTTCATGATAAACACTTTTTGATGAATAGTTGTTGAGTTGTAAAATGAAGAGAAGAGTTTTGAAAATGAGAAATAAGTTTCTCCCAAAATGAGTTCGCCTGAGGAAAATTCCACAGTGTTGACAAACTCTAACCAAAATACAATTTTTCCATGATTAATGGATATTCAACTTGACATGAGCAAACAATATTAATATCTATAATATATGTACATTTCATATAGGTAATTCAAAGTTGTATTTTTCTACTAAGAATATCACAGTTAAAGTTTGGGTATATCAAGATATTATTCTGCAATTTAATTGATTACTTATGACACTTAGTCAATATGTATATCTAAATTTAGAGTGAACAAGTGACAGCTCAAATTGATTACCACCTGGAAGCCAACTCAATTTATTTACATTACGCAGGTAAACACATTGGTTGTCAAAAGTTGAAATCGATTAAATGACAACTCTGTTTATCTTCGCTCAAATCAAAGTTGTAAGCTGAAATTGCATTGAATTTGTAGCCCATCAAATTAACTAGTAAAAACTCTTTTCAACTTTTAATGTCGTATTTCCTGCTTGATCTAATCATGGCAAAGCCCGTAAATATCACGACTAATGTGCATCCATTTGTGTGTGCTGCAGTTTTGATTGCATTTTGCATTTGGCTGCCAATTGTTCTTCAAACATTAACAAATACAGCACGTAGGCATATTGTGGAAATTTTAATTCTAATTCTAATTCAAACTTAAATTCAAATTCTAATTCAAATGCCAATAACAAACAATTTGAATTACGAGTATTCGTTAGGCATTCGTATTTATATTCGTATTCATACATATGTGAATGGCCGAACTGACCGTGACGTGATTGCGTTTGAAATCAGTTTTTGAACATCAATTACGATTATATCATTACGATCACAAAATATGGTTATTATTTTGCGATTTGTTTCGCTTTTCGCAAAGTTCTCTCTCACAACTAAGGTTCAATTCATTTCTCTGGACTCTGCCAATGGCAATGAACCGTTGGGCTTGGGCAGCTCTATAAAACGGAACACGAATCTATAAATACGAGAATACGCTTGTACGATAAATAGTTGACAACAAAAGGCACAATAAGAGAGTGAGACTCATAAATATTTCATTGTTCTTGTCACAGACACAAGACGAGAGATGAGATGAGTTGCATGTATTGAGAGGGAGGGAACGAAAGAGAGACGCAACTGCAGCCAGGGAAGCTGCAAGTTGGATGGCATTCGGAATGGGACTGCAACTGAGAACTGAGAACTGAGGACTGCGACTACAACTGGGAACAACACTGACAACTGCAAGTTGTCATTGCCATAAAAAGAGGCGGGAGGTCGACAGTTCTGTGTTGGGCTTTTGTTCGAACTTCTGTTTTCCATTTGCAGCATTCGAAATGCAATCTTCCAGATTGACATAAAATTTCACACATGTGGCATTTCATTTATTTACACACCCAACACTCAACTTTTGCTGCTGTACATTTTTCCACTATTCCGAGTATATAACATATCGTAGATATATTCTGTACTCTCTCACATATGCACATATAATTTGCAGCGACTGTTGGGCAATTTACTTCACGTGCCCAGCATCTGTGCCTTCATATAACTAGCGGCGATTTTTCCACCAGAAGATGGACAAGAGGAGTGCAGGCAGGGGGGAACAGTCGTTGACTCACACTTTGATTCAGCCTAGCTATAAACCCAGACATTAATATCTTTGTGCACAATTGATGCTAATGGCCAATGGGGCAAAAGCCAAACACTCACACTCACACTCACACCCAGAGATCTGTTTAATATGAATGCTAAACAAATCATGACTAAATTTGTGTACATATCTATGAACTTTGTTTCTTGACAAGCTTAAGAAAATTAAAAAACAATGCAAAGTCATTCAATTAAATACTCTGCAATTACGGATTTCATTAGACAACAGCATCTCCTCTTTAAAGTATCAATATGAAAAGCCTATGTATACTCTACAATTATAAGTGACTAACAAAAAAAATTATATAATATTTCTGTTGAAATTGCATTGACTGATCTTCAGTTAATAATTTCTATCAACAGTGATTTTTCTAGAGATCTGAAATATACTTTTATTAGCATCATTCAAGTTCCATGGAAATTTCTTAGTCAAATATTAAACGAAAATTCGGCAACCCAAAATTGCAATACTCTATTGCAACATTGGATTTACCTAAATTCTATAAAATGAAAATATATCAAATCTATTAATTCGAAATTATAAAATTTTTGAAAGTCAAGTTTGAAATAAATCAATATTGAAAAAGAAGAATATATTTTATATTAAAGAGAAGATCTTAATTAAAAGTTTCTTAAGAGTAGCAAAACTTGAAAAAAATCAATATTAAAAAAATAGAATATATTTTATATTAAAGAGAAGATCATTATTAAAAGTATCTTAAGAGTAGCTAAATTTGAAAACAATCAATATTAAAAAAAGAATATATTTTATATTAAAGAGAAGATCATAATTAAAAGTATTTTAATAGTAGCTAATATTTTATTGACTTGATAATTTTGAATAAGAATTCAATTGAAATAATATTTCTAGCGTATAAAATAAATCATTAAAATAAAAGTGTCTTCACAGAATCGTTCGTGCAATTCATAAATTTAAAATACCCAAGATCAGTGGAAAAATCTAATACTAGCATCATTAATAATTCCACAAACTAGAAATTACGTATAGGAGCACAGTTAGAACGCAGCACGCAGTCTCTCTATGAGTCTGCCATGAAATCAAGCAGGAAGGCGTGTGCCACCAAAGTGTTAATTGTCTCATACTACCTTATTTGTAAACACATAATAAACACAGACACACACACGCAGACATACACGCAAGCGCTGAGATTACTCATGAGTAATATTCATTGAGCAATAAGAAACCACCAAAACGAAAGCAAAATTCGAAACGAAAATTCAAGTTGAAATTCATTCATAAATTTGTGTATCGAGTTCAAGTGATTTCCCATTAGACCTGGCTGGCACACCCGCACAGTCAGCCAACAGAAATTCAACGGAAATTGCACGAAATTTGCGAGAAAACAGCAGCCACAACAACAACAGGGCCGTAAAGTGTCAAATGAGATCTGTAAACTGGTAAAATGTAAAAATGCAAATTAGTTGAACGGCAACAAAGCGTGCGCTAAACAGTTGACAAAAGCGCTGCCGCTGCGATAGCTTTTTTACCGCTGCTGCTGTTGCTCTGCTAATAGTGGTATGACACATGTTGTGGATTCCAAGAAATTCGCATTAGTCACATACAGCGATTCCCTTCGTGCTCACACACAGAGCGCAGCTTTAAGTTATATTAACAGCAGCAACAGGTTTGACAGCAATGGAATCCCCACTGTTAAGTGCTCGTGCTGTTAACTACAGTTGCGCTCTGCCGACGTTGACGTCAGCTGTTGCGTGTGCGTGCGAAAGCTTTTGTGTGCGCAACTGCGAAAGCTTTCGGCTGCGCAGCGATCATCGGCAAGGCAGCGCCTCGAAGTTTGCTGTGCGTTGGGATCAGTTGAAATTTGCGCGCTGCTCTGTGCGGTTGTGTTTAGCGGCGAGTAACGAATACGAACAAAATACCAATAATATTAATCATTAAGCGCACACACACACATAACATAACAGTTGCAAGCAATTGCAAAGTGAACTTAACTAAATTTGTGCCGTTATAGCCGAGTTTACATTTTGCGGAAATTTGCGGAAAAGCGAGTACCCGAAAGAAAGCGAGAGAGAGAGAGTACAGTTAGTGCCAACGAATTTTTGTAATGAATTAAATGAAACAAAAGGATCGCGTCAACAGTGTGAATATCAAAGAATCAATTAATAACTCAACTCAACGCAACGCAACGCATAACATCGCGATCGCCCACACGCACTCGTTTAATTTATGCGCCGAGCTAATTAATCAATTTGTTGAAGTGTTGCATGCGACGACAAGCACAAGAGGAACAAAGAAAGCAACAATAACAATAACAACAACAATTCAAGCAATTGCGGTTGTTGCAGTTCATTGATCTACTACGTCTCTCAACGCACAGTCACAATTTACATGTAAGCATCGGCAAAAACTAATCAAAAAGGGTATTGAGGTGGCGCACCTCATTCAATTTCATTCAATCCACTGCAGTTGATTCATCCGATCGAGCCTAGCACACAGGTGCCCCATATCTCTAAGGTCAAGTTCTAAACCAATAATATATTGACTCACAAGTCCACTGGCTATTCAAAATATTTGGTAATTCACAGCCCTGAAGCATAAATCGACTCTCATATCTTATCGATGCGTAAATTCATGAACACGTCTTCGGTAAAAGGGCGGGGAAAATATTGCTGCTGATAAGCTGCTAGAAACATTGGGCAATCCAGCTTTTCAAAAGAACCAACTAAAAGAATGCGAACGTCACAAATACACTGCAAGAAAGAGGGCCAAGTTAATAACATTAATATTTGCTATGTGTCATAGCTTGGCTTTAATAAATAAGTTAGATGTTTCCATTCCCACTCTAATTTTATTTATTATATCTTTCTCACTCAGAACATGAATAATTCCCGCTGTGTAGCTTAGATATTCTAAAACCGGTGCTAAACTGGTTAATAAGAATTCTATCAACAAATTAGCAAACGAAAAAGCGATAAACAAATTTTCGGTATGTTGTGAATATCAAATCAATTTATGCAAGTGAATCACATTTAGACGCAAATAGAAATATATGTTAAAAATCGTATTAAGATGTAGCATAGGTTTCTGGGTTGCAAGCGTGTGTTCCTTAATGTCCCACATTACGTATACGTAACATGTTGATAAAAATAGCAAGCCAAAAGCAGGCAAACACTTCAAACCTAAAATGCAATAAGCTATTGATTGTTGTTGTTTATTTTCGTTTGCCGCAGAATTGCGCGTATTGATTAAACAACAATGCAAAAGCTTTCATCGTTATAGCGACTAACTGAGGCAGCATCTAGGGCAGGGAAAGAGGGCAGAGGGTGCAGAGTGGTGGAGAGTAACCAAGCGAAGCGGAGTGCCAAACAGGTGCCCAGCTCTTTAACCTTAAACCCACAAAGCGACGACCTTCAACCCGCTGTCTAATTGCCACTTCTCCCCCGCATGAACAACACACACAAACACACACATAGAAATTTAACTGTTTATCATTTGCCGTATCTAAATATTCACCCAAATATACATGTTTAGTACATATTCGTAAATAATCACACTGTGAATGTGAACCAATTGTGTGAGACACAGGCACCTAGAGTAGGCGCAGAAGTATATAGAAATATGATTCTAGTGTCCACATTGAAATCCCCAGTGATTAGTCAATGGCAACAAAAAACCAAAAACCAAAAACAAAGACAACACAAAATGCAGACTTACGCGTATCAACAGCAAATATTGTCTCTCTTTATTTTTGAGGACGACACACCCAAAGGCAGAAATAAAAGAAGAAAAAAAAACATTTTGAGACTTTGCTGCTTGCTCTCTTTTGCCATATTCTTTGTTTTGGGCTCTGTGGCGTTGAAAAGTGCCCGCCACTTGTCGTATACTTGATATCACTTATCGCTCACGTTGCTGATGTCACAGCCAGACCAAATGCACTGCGCCAAATTTATGAGTACTAAAAGGGTGTTAAAGGGTGTTACACATTAAATATCATGTAAAATAAACAGCAAATAAAATGTAATAATTTTCAAGTTGCATCCTTTTTTAGTACTGCAGTTGCCAAGCGTCGTTGGCTTTATAGAGTTCATAAAAGCAAACACAGTTAGTGGCGTTGTACATGGCGTATACGTTACACTTGTCATATAATAGTGTTGGGGCAAAGTCATATCATTAAGTTGGCTATTTTTAGGGCTATCATTAGAGACAAAGAGGAAGCCACAATGCTTGTGCATATTTACAGTCTAAAATTAAATTATAGTAAGGTCTAAATTTAGTCGAGATTTAAGTTCAAGTGTAGACAACAAATGTGAGACAGCCACATGACTGCTGCGGCTGCAATCAACAACAAACTAACAACAACAAGCACAAGCACAAGAAAAATAAGAAGAAGAAGAAGGCAGCTGACACGTCAGAAGTGGCGTCAGAAGGCAGTTACTACCCATTTTTACTACGCCACACTTGGCTACAACTCGCGACTCGACGCGACTCGGCTATAACTCGACGTAGTACGCCAGCACTTCCGTTCCGTCGTTGCAGGCATCCAAAATGTGTGCCATTTAGCTCCGCAGTCAACCTGTTGGCACTTTTTCTTTGGCTCAGCAAATGGGCCAACTGCTTCCGTTCGCCCTTTTGCACTTGGCCTGCTCTGATTGTTGATTGTTTGGCGGCGGCTTCAATTTCTTCTTTTACTTTTTTCTTCTTCTCTCCTTTTTTTATTGCACCTGTCCTACAATATGCATGTGTACAGCACACGACTGCCTGAGACCTGTATGAAATATTAATTGACCTTTTTGCAATTCTATTTTCTATTTTTCTATTTTCTATTTGCAGTGCGCAGTTGTTATTACAACTTCAGTCACGACTTGAAGTTCAAAGTGCGCCCTAGACACAACAACATCGACAGACAACAATCGTATCTGCATCTACATTATCTACAATAATAACAACAACAACAAACAACAACAGCTACAACATGTCCAACACCTGCCAAAGCTACGCATCCGTGTTCATAGTAATGGGCACATTGCTGTCCATACTGATGGCAGCACAAAGTGTCCCAGTTTCAACGACAACACAGGCCGAGGTAAGTTAAATAAAATAAGTAAGAAATCTACCAACAGAGTGTGCTCGATTATGAGATACACGCTACCGATTTAAAAAAAAACAGTCCAGCATTATTCTTAAAATTTACCGACTACTGCAAAAATAAAATATACCGAATGTCAAATTTGGAATATCGATACAGTTCTCTCTCTGGAATATACTATATAATATACCAGATTGTCAGCCAAAGCAGCTAAGATCCATTTGCACTAGGCGCAATTTGTATTTCTAATATAAATTCTAAAATTTTAAACGGACAGATAGACAGACGGACAAACAAACAGGGCTATATCGTCGCTGATCAATAATATATACACTTTATAGTATCAAAGATGACTCTTTCTGTCTGTTACATATGTACATTTCCTGCCAGCACAAAGTAATAAAACTCTTCAACCTATAGGGTATAAAAATAGTATATAGTATAGAAAGAACTACAGTGATATCTTAAAATGACAATGGACGACGACAAGTGGCTCGGTGTTTGGTGACTCAATGAAAATTGCCAGAATATCTATCAAAAACCAACAGACCAAACTTGAGCCAAAGTGTTTGACAACTAATTGAGCAAACAATTCAGTTATCTCGACTGACCAGCAAAAAAAAAAGAGATGATAAGGGTGAATGAAAAGTAGAGAACAAAAAATGGCAAACGAAACGAAATTAAAATTGCAAAGTAATTTAATAACCGTTTGTAAAATGAATTCGAATTGAATCCAAATCAAATTACAGCCTCAGCATGCCAATGTTAATCACATAATTGCGAGCGTGTAATTTGTTAAATTACAACAACGAGCACACACAATAAATAAGGGAACTATTCGCTTGTTATAAAGCTATTAAACGGTGCATTAAATATTGGAAAAAATATGGAATGATGAAAGAAGATGATGACTTTGATTTACAGCTGAATTAATAAATGAACTTCGATTGCAACACTTTTGTATTTCATGTTAACTAGTTATATTTATACTTTTATTTTCTTTAAAATTATTTTCATTACTTCAAAATAAATAAGCGAACTATTTGCTTGTAATAAAGTTATTAAATGGTATACTTAAAAAGAAATAAAGTAGGAGAAATGATGCATTAAATATTGCAAAAATATGGTACAATAATAGAAGAAGATTTATTTGAATAACAGCTGAATTACTGTGTGAAAAGAACTTCGATTGCTTCTCTTTTATTTTACCAATCTTATTAACTTCACACATTTACTTTTTATTTCTTGAATATTGTTTTATTCACTTCCGATGAACATGACAAATCGCTGTCATAAAAGTGAAGCAATTCATGTATTCAACAGCTGCAGCTAAGCTGTGGTCGCCATAAATAATTGCATTTAATATTTAGTATAGCAAACATGCATCAATATATACTGTATATTGTTTACAGGCTTGCTTATGGTTAGTTAGTCAGTCAGTGGCTGCAACACATGCAACATTGGCAATTATTCCACTCACATCTGCACGCAATGCATTCAGTTGATATCGCACAAATCGCCAACGCCACTGTTAACTGACCTTAGTTCCCCCTTTTGGGGGTCTTTTTGCCTGGCTGGCAGTAATTTTGAGGACAGTCTCCCCGAGCTTCCCTTTCTCATTGATTCCCTGCTCCATGTGACTGTATTAATTGCTGGTTTTGGTGTCGATCTGGTCATGACATTGCCATTGTCACATGGCAGCTGTGCCACATGCAAGCTCAACCGTCACCATGGTCCAATTAACTTTTATTGCAGCACATTTGCCAGCTAAATAATCTGCTAGATAAGACATCAACAAAACTGAATGTGGCTGAATATTTTTTGAGGGCAAGCTTGATCTCTAGCGCTTGTCAACAATACTTTCAATTTAAGTTGCGTTTAATAATAACTTTTGATTGATTTATTGATTGATCGAAATGTTGATAAAAAAAACTAAGCTATATTTATTGAGAATTCACTTATTAATTTTTTCCTGTAATTTTGTAGCTCAATTAAATGCAATTCATTCAATTTATGTAATAATAATTTAAATTCCTCTTTCTAAGAAATTTCGTTTTCCCAGAAATTTCCTTTTACAAGAAATCCTCTTTTCTAAATCGTTGAAGAAATGGAAGACATTCCCTTATCCAAAAAATGTCCTTTTGCAAGAAATGACCTTTTTAATTGTCTTTAGTTTCAGTTCCCAAACCATAGAAGTTCAACTTGATATAGAATATTTATTTTTTGATAAAATAAAGTCAAATATAATTTGCCTCGACCTGGAATAGAACTTAATTAATTAATTTCATTTTCTATCAAAAGTATTGAGACGTTAAATTTTTATTAATTTATATTCATTTACTCAATGTGAAATAAGCTTTTTGTTAGTCTCTGGAATGAATTCAGCTTTTATTATTGTCTACAATTGCATATTTAACTCGATGTTTGTTAGACGACAACTCCGCATCGTCTTCATGTTCAGTTGAGGCACATCAATGTACGATTAAATCAATAGTTTTCCGTTTGCATAAACTTAATAATGACTGCTATTAATGACTGCTAATGCCTAAGTTAAAGCGGCGCTTTCATGTCATTAATATGTAGTAGCTGCAAAGAGATAGAAAGAGGGGAAGAGGGCGACTTTGGCTGTTGCTGCTGAGCTGATTATCAGCGCCTAATGCCAGCCAAATTGTTGTCATGCTTATCGTTTTGTGTGCAGCTTGCAAAATCGCAGCGATGATCCCACAAAAACAGCAGACAAATCGCTATATAAATTGCAATTGGCACGTGACGGGGGCATCGGGGAAGTTGAAGTCTTTATAATTCTCATGATTCTCCTGTTGCTGCTGCTGGCGACAAGGTTGTCACGTTTTGCGGCACAAAGTGTTTTCTCTTGTTGCACGATTGCAATCTGCATAAATTAATAAAGCAGCATCAACAGCATCAGCAGGTGGAATCCGAGCTAGATTCGGATTCAGTTTAAGAGTCAGACTTCCAGCCACACCTCTGAGCATGAGAATGAGAAAAGTGTGTTCCTGTTTGCCCATTTATGTCGAGTGAAATATGTAACGAGTGCAAGTTTATCGATATCAGTTATCGATCAATTCGATCACTTTGAGCACGCGCTATGCGCGATGCGTGCTTAGAACAAAAACTGAAGCTATTGTTGCTGCTGTCTTTGTTCAACTATCGGCTAATTGATATGTTGAGCGCGTTGCCAGCAACTTGGCGCGGAACCTGCATGGCCATTGGGCTGGCCAGTCGCCCAAAACGATAATGATAATGACGACGGTAATGATGAACGTTGATCGTTCATCGTTGATCGTCGATCGTTGAATAGGCATACGTCAACATTGCGCAGCCCATGTTTGTCTCACTTCAATGTCAGACTACAGCACAAAAAATAAAAAAAAAAACAACAAAAACAATCGGCATACTCCCACTGTTCTAAGTCTTTGCTACTCTCCAATAAATTTTGTTGGATTTCGCAAGACTTACACTGATAAAAAAAAATAGTACTAATATCAAGATTTTGCTCTGAGTACAAAGAATTTGAATGTATTGACCAAGAACATGAAAACCTTAATGTTAAAAAACACCTATTGATTTTAAGAACATTTATGCTAACATAAGACCCATGTTGTTGTTAATAAAAGGAATATTTAATACAGTTTTAAGAACAAAGATCTTATTATAACTAAGATCATAAAAACATGCCCATTTATCAATTATTTTACAATTTTATTATTTGTATTCATTCAGTTGAAGGTTAATCATTCCACTTAAGAAATACTTATCATCGATTTGTACACACCCAAATAAAAACTTTATAGGAAATTCCATGATTTTCACAATATTGTAATCTAAATCTAGTATTTTTGTTTACATTTTGGCATAAGAATTGGCAGACTCATGTTCATAGTTGTAGGAATTAGTTCTTAAATTATTTTAAGAACACAATTTTTAAGTCGAATGTTCTTGACTTTAGAAATTGTTAATTTTTTCAGTGTAGATTTTAAGACACTGCGAGTCATGACAATGGCTAGTCAGCTCTGTCTGGGACCACACTTGTAGCAACGTCTTTAACAACATTTAAATGGTTGTTCATTTGTTTGTTGTTTTCCCCCCAACTGCATTTGTAATGCACGATTTGATTGATTTAGCTCTTTATCTCTGCTTTGCTTTCATTAATAAATGTGACTCACTTAGAACATAGATATATATATCTACATATATGCATAGTTTATGATTGTCTGCCTTACATTGACATCGATTGGAATCTCTACAAATTGTCCGCAATTTGCTCTACACAAAAGCAAACACACAATGACACTGAGTCAGTGCAGGCATCGAAGCATTATTGTGATTAAGACATAATGCAACCAACCCACCTTCAATAATCACGCTTTATGTCATCCACGTTCCAATTCGAGAACTGCGACGCGTCATACGCTGCGTATGCTTAATCGAAGCCAAGTCAAAGGTTAATTGCAGCAGTCTATTGGAATGAGCTCAGGCAGCAGTTGTGCTGTCTCCGACTGACTTGCTTTTGTTTCCAGCTTAATTAAAAGAGCACCCAACGTATGTGAGAGCGAAAGAGAGGGCATTCGATGTACAACTGGTCACAACTGGCAGCCCAAAAGTTACTTTCAATAATGACGTATTTGGCTAATTATAATCGTTAACCAACTGGGCAAAAGTTGGAGCCCCCTAAAGAAAAGTTCCGTGCGTATTAACCGCAAATTTTCGCGTGCGTCACGCAGCGCCAAGAAAAACAGCAGGAAAAACAACAACAGCAGCAGCAGCAACAGCTAGAGAAACAGAAACAGTTCCGAGACTTGGCGTCCAGCTAATCAATAAGTTAAACTAACTAAAAAAACAAGCTAGGGGAAGTTGTGAGAGTGTTGCTTGATTGATTTGGGCAGCCAAATGCAAAGCTGGAAAACTCAACTGAAACTGGGAAAAAAAACTGAAAGTCACGTTGCGTTTTTTGTGTGCGCGACCTTCACGAGGTGTTAACAAAAGGATGCCAAGCGGACAAACAGCCAAACAACCAAACGGGCAAACAGGTAACCAGCTAGATAGGCAGACAGGTAAACAACTGAACAGCTGAACAGGATAACCTTGCCATTTTGAAAAAGCTAAGCTAAGCTAAGCATCGTATGCAAAAAGTAGAAAGCAAATGTTAACAGCTCAAACAAATGATATTTTGTATCCTAAGGTCACAGCGCCATAACAAAAAAGAAAAGCACGCTCAAAAATGCGCTGTTTATGGATACCCTCTAGGTGCAATAGATTCAAATATATCCTGAATTGCCTCAGGCATTACCATATACAACATGCAAAAAGTGCTTAGCATATAAGCAAAGCAATCGCTAAGACTTCCAAATATATTTTTCCAAAAAATTTGAAAATCTTTTAATGATTTTACGAAGTTTTTATTTAAACATTTACTTCTCTGAAAGATTATTTTTATTGAGCAAATATTAATTTTTGAAATTGCAATAATCACAAAGCTTATAAAATAAATCTATTTAAAATATTATTCCCTACAATAAAAACAAACCACAATATTCTAAATTACTTTTATTTAGTCGAGAATTTCCTTTTGAAGATTTCCAATTTATTTAGCACTCATAGCGTATAAAAGTGCCTTTATAAAAAGTAAACTAGAGATTGTATCCTTTATTTGTTGCCCAGTTAAACCGTTTTGAGGGAGTTTCTGTGAGTTCTTGGAGTTTTACATACAACACGTTTCGTTATCTTAACATCTGCAGTTTATTTATCGCCTCGTAAATTAACGAGGAGCAAAAAGCGAGCCAAAAGGCACCTTTTCACTTGCAGGGTTAAATGTCAAATTTTTTTATGGGAATTTCGCAGCTGACAAAATTATTGGCCACCTCCTTTGGGGTCCTGCTTTACGATTTGCCGCTTTTGCCATTTAAGCCAGCATTTTTGGCCTGCTTGCTTACATTAGCCTGATTATGGAAGTTGCGCAACTTTCGGCACCTTTTGGAGGCTGATTTGGCCCAGTTTTTCATTAGCCGCCCCCTCCGCCCGTCCGTCTCGTCGCTTCTTGCACGTTTTATGACCATTTAAAGACCAGCTTCAATATGGCTCGCATTTCGCTTTTCACACACAAAGAAAAAAAGTGATGTAATCATTAAGAGGAGAAACAAGCCAAACAGGTTGCAGCTCGTTAGTGATAGATAGATGGATGGTTTATAATGTGTGAATGAGTGTGTGTGTGTGTGTGTGTGTCAGCAGTTTGGCTGCAATCACTTTCCCAGCGTGTCTCTGCGTCTCTTTGAATTGGGGTCTAGGCTTAAAGAAGTTGCTCCTGCCAAGCAGTCAATGACCCTAGCGATGTTTGACCCAAATACTGGAAATTTAAAGCGTCAGCAACAAACGCACCCTTATACTAGCGATACCTAGACCTAGACACATATATATTATATAGTATAGTATAGTAGAGTAACACTCGCACACTTCAAGCCACCCTCCCAGTCTGTCAGGGCAAATACAATTTTCTCATCAATTTCCGGTCAAGTAAAATGTAGCGCGCAGGCGAAAAAAGTATAGCGAGAGAACTAAACGAGCGCTGCTTGTTTATAATTTATGCATGTCCTGGTCTTGTTTGGCCGGAAATAAACGGACTCTGGCACCGCCTTTCAAGGGTCAAAACACGCCAACTAACACAATTTACAGCACAATTTTCGACTAGGGGTCAATGACTGACCAAAGCCAACTCTGCAATTGGTCTAATTGCGCAGGCTTTGCTTGGCATTCCAAAAGAGCTGAATAATATGCGCAAACAGATTCAGATTCAGATTCAGGATCAAGAAGCACGCTTAAAGTTGCCGCATAATTTTTATACCCTGCTAGCCATATGGTAGAGGGGTATTTTAACTTTGTGTCTCCACGAACTGTTTGGAGACATCGCCGACCCCATAGATTAATAGATATTCTTGATCAGCACCAACAGCCGAGACGACTTAGCCATGTCCGTCTTTTTGTCTGGTTGTCTGCCCGTCTGGCCATATGGAACACTGGATCTCAGAGACTATAAGACAATGAGATATAATTCTTTTGTATTTTGCTATATTTCGGTATATTTGGTATATTTTGAATGCAGTACATTTTAGACTTTATGGTATATTTTGAATGTAGTAGAAATATTTTTTATATTTTGATATACTTGGTATATTTTGCACTATATGGTATATTTTAAATGTAGTAGATATATTTTTTTTATATTTTGCAATACTTGGCATATTTTGGACTATATGGTATATTTTGAATGCAGTATATTTTGCATTATGATATATTTGGAATGTAGTACTATATAAGTACATGTTGGTATATTTTAGTGTTTATATAGTATTAATTTAAAATGGATATCGGGTATCTCACAGTCGATTAAGTTTTCTTTCATGTTTTTTTGCTTAAATTTGTTATACTCGTACTTGCAAGCATGTAAAACCCTTTAGGCCAGGCCAAAGCAAGGCAGGACAAGGCCTAGGCAGCTAGTGAGCTGGCAAAGTAGGCAAAGAGGTCAGCGATAGACAAAATGCAGAGTGTTGTTCACTCTGCACTGTTCGTAGTTCAGTTCAAGTGGCCAAGCTGCAGCAGGGGCTGTTGACATTTTACTACCCATTTGTTTTGCATTTCTAACATTGAAAACATTGTGGCACATTTGTTATTAGTTTTGTGTGTGCTGTGGCGCAAATTGATGTCAATGTCTCTCTGGTGCGTTCTCCTTTTGCTGCAAATTGAAGTGCAATTTGAGTGAGCGCCGAAACGTGAACCGAACTTGCATTATAATTTCTATAATTTTGCACAGTTTTGTGTAATGCGATTGCAGATTCATCGATTCTAGTATACTTGTTGTGTATCTTTGAGTACGTGTATCTGACAGTTTATCGCAGCATTTCCGCTTCGCACTTCCGTTTTTTTCGTGTTGTGCTTTAATCCTCCCGCTTTTTGTTTTGTGACGCATTTCATTCGCTTGAGTTCTGTGTTCAGTTTCGGTTATACAAAAAGGTTCGTCAACACCTTAAAGTGATTCATTGACGAGTCAAACTGATAAGTTTGCAACGTTCTCTACGTATCTTATCGCATTCACAATTATGACGACCTCTGACTGCGACTGCGACTGTGACTGTGAGTGGGCCAAGCTTATTGGCAGCTTGCTATGTTGTGACAAGCAATGTTAAGATTTATTAGCCCATGTCATAAGCTTGTGCTACGTGCACATCATGGTCGACATTGCATTGGAATTTCAATGGCCAGCGGCAACTTTCATGTAGTTCCCACGAGTTGCAGTTGCAGTAGCAGTTGCTTTTGCTTTAGCAGTAGCTCTCCTCATTTAATTTGTTGCATTTGAAATGCAGTAATTATGTTAATTGCACAAGTTGAGCAGCGACTGGAATGCGCAATTAACTTGCTGCCCCATCTTGCCAAACAAGGTCGCTCTGTGTGTTGCCCAAAACGCTCTCAAGTGGCACTTGAAATGCTGCAGCCACTTTTGACACAATGCCAATGCTGTAGAAAAGTATTCGACATGATTTACTGCAGCTAAGAATGATCTGTGGCAAAGGAAACTCTACTTCATATGTATTACAATGTCATTATACCCCAGCATCGGCATCGGCATCGGCAACGGCATCGGCAAAGTTGACAAGGCTATCGCAACAGAAGAGGAAACGTTGCGGCCGCTGAAGAGCGACGGAGATTAATTTTATTGTGTAATATTTTTGACAGCAAAGCGGAACGCAAATTGCAAATGATTTGCATATCTCGTCAGTCGCTTTTGTGACCGATTCTCACTCTCTTTGCTGTCAGATTGACAGCGTCATGTTTACAGGAAAAGCAAAACAAAAAAACGAAACAGAAAAAACGTCGTGAGTTCATTTACCTTTAAGGCGAGTCTAAGGCCCTCGCCCACTCTCCACCCCCTCAGGCTGATGATCAATCGAATTTACCACACGCCAAAAAGGTAAAACACAACCACCCAGATTATTAAGTACTTAGGATGAATACTAAAATGCGAACACAAAATGTTTACTTCCTCGCTGAAATCAAATGAAATAAAATAAAATAAAATACTCATAAAAGATTGTCAATATACTACGACGAGTATAAAATAAATAAAACAAGAAAACTTAACAGTCAGCTGAGCCGACTCTCGTGTACTCCGCATTATGCAAGCGCTGTTTCGGCATCTTCTTGTCTTATTTTTGGCAGTACAACTACAGTTGCGAGTGTGTCTGTGTGTGTGTGCCACATACGTGTTGATTCTGATGAACATGTATGCCATATGCTTGCTATTCTCAGCCCATTAAAATGTGCGACACATCGAGCCGCGGCACATGTTTCACATGCCAAACGCCCAACTACGCTCAACAGTGGACTTGGCAAAATAAAGCATATAAACATACATATATATTTGTATATAAACTAACAAGTAATTGCTGCAATTAGTGCAAGCAGCTAAACCTAAAGACTTGCGACTTGCGGCAATTAGACAATGTTTCTTTATAATTGTTTTTGGGCTTACCGTTAGGCGAATCTCCCAGCCAACTAACCTCGCACTGACTACACTTCCTCTTCCACTAGAGTGGGGCGAATCAGGGTATGAGAATGGGAAGGAGAAAGTGTAGTCAATGCTTAGTCAATTAATCGCTCGATTCGCGTTACAATTTAATTCGACTTCATCTGAAATCGCCATAAAAATAAAAACAAATGCGAAACACTTCCTCAACTCTCCAATAGAACTCAGCATTTTTCACACCTAAATCGCATAATTAAAGTCACGTAACTGTGACTCGCTCTGCTTTATACGTATACGTAATGTGCATTGGTATTGGGTATTGAGTATACGCCGCATAGCCGCAAGGGGAGGGGTGGGAGGAGATGTGTGGAGGAGAGGGGATATCTCTCTCTTTCTCACAAAAAAATTATAAAACATTGCCATGCCAAGCACTTGGTCATAAATTATGCAAGTCAGATAGTTTTATTTCTGTCGCTTTTTTTTTTTGTTGTTGCTGACTTTGACTTTTGCATGCGGCAAATATATTTTTGCACACACTGTGACGAGAGCAGCAGAGAAAGGGCACAAGTTGTAGTTGGCCAAGTTGAGGGATTGCGCCACAGGACAATTACACTTACAATGCAAGCAAAACACCTTTTATCGGATCGCCATAAATCAATTGCCAACCAGCAGCTCCAGCTGGTGGCAAAACATTCCATTTGATCGTCAGTTCCTCCCTCTTCATTCTTTAGTTGTCCTCTTCTATTCATATCAATCATTCTCACTCACCTGTCTGTCGGTTGGCTTTCAATTTTTGCAGATCTACTTGTCGCAGTTCGGCTATTTGCCCGCCTCGGCACGTAATCCGGCCAACAGTGGACTCCAGGACAAGCACACCTGGGTCAGTGCCATACAAGAGTTCCAGAACTTTGCCGGCCTCAATATCACCGGCGAACTGGATGAGGAGACTATGAAATTGATGTCGCTGCCACGTTGTGGTGTGAGAGATCGTGTCGGCACCGGCGACAGTCGTTCCAAGCGTTATGCACTCCAGGGCAGTCGCTGGCGTGTCAAGAGTCTCACCTATCGTATATCCAAGTATCCCAAGCGTTTGAAGCGCAACGATGTCGATGCCGAGATTGCGCGTGCCTTTGCCGTGTGGAGCGAGGATACGGATCTAACTTTCACCAGGAAGACATCGGGACCAGTGCATATTGAAATCAAGTAAGTTGCAGAAACTCAATTTAAGGGAGAGTTGGGAAAATATAAGTTTTATGTTAAATTACGATTGGTAATAAGATGTCCATTGAAATCAAGTATGTTAAGTAGCAAAAGCTACTGTAGGAGGAAGAGTTTGTGAATATATAAGATTTATGTCAAATTTTTATTTGTAATAAGATTTTTATGGGGTCTATAAATAGTATGTCTTAATTAATTAAAAATATAGTTGCTTTGACTTGGAAAATATATGTACCTATCTTTTTTAAAATCTCTTTCATTAAAAATCAAAACTATTTGATAAAACGTTATTGATTATTTTTCTAGTTGCGTTAAATAATCAATGCAAGGAAAAACTTAAACAGAATTTAATACAAAAATATCATACAACTCAAAATAGAGGTCGAATTGCTTTAGATACATGAAGTCAACATGATTTTGTTTATCAATAATCAACAATGAATATTGTTTACCAATTTATGTTGTATAGTATATTATCTATCTGGGTCTTAAGTTATCTGAATTACATTGCAATCTAAAGCACAACTCGGCCATTGAATAAAAGTAGGAAAAGAAAGGAAAAGGAAATACTGAAATGGAATAGAATATGAATAGATATAGAAACCTCAATCATTATAAATAACATAGATTACGAATTGTTTTCGATACATAAAGACAACTTAATTTAATTTATTAAGAGTCAACATTCCAAATTTATTAAGCAGTTTAGGACTTGAATTGAAACTTGATTCAGCATAGTATTAAAGTCATACCTTCAACTCATTCTTTTATTAATCACTTCACTCTCCCTGATTGCAGATTCGTGGAGAGCGAGCACGGTGATGGTGATGCCTTTGATGGGCAAGGCGGTACTTTGGCCCACGCCTTCTTCCCCGTCTTTGGCGGCGATGCGCATTTCGACGATGCCGAACTCTGGACCATTGGCTCGCCACGCGGCACCAATCTCTTTCAGGTGGCTGCCCATGAATTCGGTCACTCGCTCGGCTTGTCGCATTCCGATCAGAGCTCCGCTTTGATGGCGCCCTTCTATCGCGGTTTTGAGCCCGTCTTCAAGTTGGACGAGGATGACAAGGCGGCCATCCAATCGCTATACGGACGCAAGACCAACCAGTACACACCCACCAACACCTATCCGGCACCCAGCACACAGCGTCCCTCGTTCACGCCACCCAAGGTGCCACTGGACGACTCCATTTGCAAAGACTCCAAGATCGACACGTTGTTCAACTCGGCGCACGGTGATACTTATGCCTTCAAGGGTGACAAATACTACAAGCTGACCACAGATGCTGTCGAGGAGGGTTATCCACAGCTCATCTCGAAGGGCTGGCCAGGATTGCCGGGCAACATTGATGCCGCCTTCACGTACAAGAATGGCAAGACTTACTTCTTCAAGGGCACACAGTACTGGCGCTACCAGGGCACCCAAATGGATGGTGATTACCCCAAGGAGATCAGCGAAGGTTTCACAGGCATTCCCGATCACCTGGACGCAGCGATGGTGTGGGGCGGCAATGGCAAGATCTACTTCTTCAAGGGCAGCAAATTCTGGCGCTTCGATCCCGCCAAGCGGCCGCCAGTCAAGGCCAGCTATCCCAAGCCCATCTCGAACTGGGAGGGTGTGCCAAACAATTTGGATGCAGCACTGCGATACACCAACGGTTACACGTACTTCTTCAAGGGCGATAAATACTATCGCTTCCACGATGCACGATTTGCGGTAAGATTGCGCGAGTGCGATAAGCGATCACAACTGTAACTAACGTTATCGATTATCGATTATCGATTATCTCTATGCAGGTGGATACGGCCATACCGGCATTCCCCAGGCCAACGGCACACTGGTGGTTCGGCTGCAAGAACACGCCATCGTCTACAGGTAATATTGTCGAAGACGATCAGGTCGAATCGGAGCAGCATTCGCAGCTTCATACCGATACGGATGGTAATGGTGATCTTGACCTGGACGCAGGTGAGTGGGATCGACTCGGCGGTAGTTTTGTTTGAATCCATTGGATAATCGACAGTTATAGCGAAATGTATCGAATCAATCAAAGTCAAAAAGATCTCATAAAACGTGTATGAGTTGTTACTTAACATACAAACTTAAAGAAATGTTTACAACAAAAATCCTTAAGAACTCTTACTCCATCTTAGATTGAGTTAGAGCAAGAATGAATTTATACAAATATTATATATGGTATGTTTAATTAAGTTTATCATTATTATATGTACTCGTATGTATCGTACTCGTATTCGTACTGTAGTCAATTCTTTTACTGAATGTCAATGTCTGTTTTGTTCTATTACCCTAACGAATACCCGTCTGAAAAAAGAAACAAAGAATGAAAGAAATGATCAAATACATTATTATTTTTATTGAAAACTAATTCTCGAACTGTGTATGTCGAATTTCTTCCTCTTAGTTCTTGTACATTATTTGTAATTTCTGTAGCATTTATTTACATATTATGATTTATATATTTATCTATTTTGTGGTGTTTTACTTTAGTTTGTTTCAGTGTTCTCAAACTGAACCGTCTTCAGGCTACACTTTCCACTCAACACTTTCCAATACACTTTCTAACCTATATCTATTAGTTTCTGAAATCTAACTCTATTTTATCTTCTAACCGCGTTCAATTATTACCATGATTTCACTCTTTCTTATGCGAATAATAATTTATTATTTATTATTACTAACAGACGTTTTTATTTATTTAGGATATGGATTATTCTTTTAGTTTTTTATCTAACAATGTTTTTCAATATTTTTATTTAAGTTAATAACTTTAAACTCTTTGTATAATAAACAAGGGGTTTTGGCTTATTTTGGTTTTGGATCTATTCTCACTTAATTTCTATCTAACAAACTCAATTTAGCATACCATGTACAAAAAAAAACAAAAACAGAAAAAAGGAAATTTTTTCAAAAATATTCCCAAAATCTTAAGAACATTTTTAATTGAAATATAGGGCCAGCAATTAATGATAATATAATATTTAAATAATATCTTGCTTACAGTGTAAAAATCAAAAGAAAAACAAAAAACAAACTACTGGTCAGTCGGTCTCACTAACTTACCTCCCGCTTCCCACTTGGGGCGGTTCCAGGCAATAAACCATAACCATCAAATTAGTATTTAAGTCCCCACAACATGCACTAGATACCCGGCATGCATTATCACCTAACTAAGTAGATAACTATTTAATATAACTATAGAGTTTGGCACAAGAAGTTACTAAAAATATCTAACTATAAAAAAAAACTACACTAATTACTTTATGCTACACTATGCTTAAAAACAACACTACTATCTATGCAACAACACTTTTACAACACTATTTGTTAAACACCACAAGTGATCGAGCAAGTTCCACCCCTTAACTTTGTAGTACTATACAACCCTCAAAACAATATCTTAATATCTTGGTTTAAATGTAGTATTTGCAATCCTAAGTATAAGCACCCCAACTAAGTATATTTATTTAATGTAGTTCTATGGTATTATTAATATTATGTGAATCCCCACTCCACCCCTAAAAGACTAAAAACCTATGTATAAACTGTAGTTATTATTATGGCATTTCCCAACACTTTATGCGTTCGAAATTCGAATTGAAATTTAAAAAACAAAAACTGTTTCCCTCTTGGCACCTGTGGCACCAAATTCAAATGTGGCAAAAGGCTTTCTTGGGTTGCGCTTTCTTTGAAGAATCTCTAATCTACATATACACATTCTGTGTACGTGTGTGCAGCACTTACACATGTAAACAGTATTTTTAATTGCATGTTTTATCAATAATACTAAAATTCACAATTTGCATGCTCCCTTTTCTCCCACCTTGTACCCTTTTTTTCCTTACTGCCATTTTAGCACACATACACAATCACACACTCGACACACGCGCGCACACACTCACATAAGTTATCCACCTTATGTTTGTATGTATGTATGTATGTAGAATGTATGTGTGACTGCGGTGGTCCACACCCGTTATGTTATGACCCAGATTGCACGACTCAACGGTCGGTCGGCCAATTTGAATACTTAACACTGCATGCACGTGCTTGTTGTTCCCTCATAACACCCGCCCGTTCAATTTACATAAACTGAGCTGAACTTCAATTTGTATATTTGTATCTGTATGTACGTTGTATGTATTTCTTGCAGGCTTTAATAAGAGACGCGGATAAAATGAAACGAAACAGAACAATTAACAACAACAACCCGCCACACTCAAAACATAATAAAACGAAAAGAAAAGCAATAACAACGAACACACAAAAACGAAAAACCAAAAACAAAGTAACGCGCGCATATCGCAATAAGCAAATCGAAAGCTTACCACACCCGCTGCTGGCAATGAACTTCTGCTGCTTTTGCTTCTTTTTATTCTTCCTCCCACTTACTCTCGCCCCTTTCTTACTCTCTCGCTCACGCTCTGTCTACCGCTATGACACAAAAAGCCACCCCCAAGTCGGTGTGTGCGTGTGCTTGGCTCTTTGTACTTATGTGTATGTGTATGTAGTTGATCGTACCGATTAGTAGCTATCGTTTATGTTATCGCTTGCTATCGTATTGCAAATTCAATCATGTAGTTACGTCACAACACGCACAGACCCCCACAGTAGATGATGCACTACGTAGTGATGAAACCGCTTCAAATTATCGTCTTTGCTGAATTGTTATTTATGCGATTATCATTTTTCCCCCCAATTTTTCTTTATTACATATCTTTCATTTCATTTATTTTGGGTGTGTGATCACGAATATTGATCAAACAGTACCACAAACTCCAGTTGTCAATACGAATCTGGTTCCAAGTACAGGCACGGGCACGGGTCTTCTGCCCGGCTGGATGTGGAGTCTAACAAACAGATACTTTTAGAGAGCAACCAGTTCCTTCGTGTGTGTTCTGTCCACCAGCAACATGTCAACTGTATTAATTTTTGTATTCGTATTCGAATTAAATCGCGCGCCCTAATTTGTAATTTGTCTTTACACATACATATGAAAACATATGCATATATATATACTACATACATAATATGTATTACATATGCCTGCATGAGTGATCTCTGTCTGAAAATAATGTCACAATAATGCCACGCCCAATAAGCCTACGCTGCTGCCGAATCGCCATTGAACAAACGCCCAGAAAACAAACCAAGAATCGCCATTTGTACTCAAAAGTGGAACAGTATGTTGCAATAATTATTTTTATACATATATTTTTATGATTTTTTTGTTTCTAAGTTAGTATAGTTTTACATTTTTGGCAGTCAAATTAAATGAATTTTTTTATATTTTTTTAAATGAAAATCTCTTAATAGTTATGCACTTAAATATGTATTTACATAGTTGTCGATTTAAGAATTTAAAAATATTTTGTGCGACTTTTATCTAATAAGTTTTAAAACTTATTTCTATTTAAAAAAAAATAGCTGTCGGCGATCACCAAACTAATGATGAACCCGCTGAGCCCGAGGTTGCGGAACGTACTGGATCTGGTGCGATGTCTATATCCCAGCTGACCAGCAACTCAGCAGCCAGCGTACTGATCAGCACATTCCTGCTGTGTTGCATTTCCAAATTCATAATTAGCTAAAATACTTTTAATGTTGCGCGCATTGAGAACTCAAAACTCACAGGGCAATAAAAACAACCCAAGTAAAGTTTGTAAAATTTTACCGCACGTTGCTTAATTTGTGGGCTACCAACATATTGGATTTGTGTATTCGAATAATGATAAATAATAATTTAACGATAATGAGAAGAATGAAGTCCTTACAAATATCATGTGAAACAGGTGCCTTAAATTCGTTGTTGTGTAAATACAAACAAAAACTCAGCATTAAGTATAGTTAAACTTAAATAGTTTTTAACATTCCATAAAAGAAACTGAGAAAAAATAATACAAAAAAAAAAAAAAAACAACAATACTGAACATGAACATGATATCAGAAATCAGGAATCATATCATAATCGAAACTTCAAGTATGTTATGAAATTAAACACAGAACATGTTAAATATGACAATTTGCGATATTAACTATTACGAGCCATAAAAACAATATGTAAAACGGAAAAAAGCGATAAAGCAATTAATTAAAATGTAATTTAGTTTAGTTCGAGTTCTTACACTGACTAAAAGAGCGAATTGGAAACTGTTTAGTTAGTGCCACTTACAATACGAACTATAAATGTTTTTAAAAAATTTAGAATATTAAGATTACAAAAAAAATTGATCATTAAAATACATTTGATTATTATATAAGTCTAAGTGTATGTAAGATTGTAAGTTCTTAAATCGATATTTGTTCGGGTTTAATATTTAAAACCGAAATATTATTATTATTGTATTTAATTTACGTAATATTATTGTAACAATTTTATAAAATTGTACTCTAAAAGTGATCGAAAAACATTAAATAAAAATAAATACTAAATGTAAAAAAGAAATTTACACCTTTGAAGCTTCATACGCAAAATTTTGAGGAACAGCACTTTGCTTATACAAATGTCCTATTTGGATGCTTATGTATCCAAATCTTTCTCAAGCTGCGCATAAAGCCCTTCTAAATTGGCGTCCTTTGGACCCTGATTTCCTGAATTTATATTTGTCGAGTGCGTTACAGATTTTGTACTTTTGCGGCGTCCGAGACCTGTAATCAACCAGCCAAAACAATTGGATGCTAAGTAAGATAGTGGCAATAATAAACACTGAAATGAAATAATGAAAAATGATTGATTTTTACACTTGATTGGATCCTCGCTGCCGTCAATTGCGCAAGTAGTTGGCCTATAGGGTGGAGACAATTGATTGTCGGCCTCGGGCATTGATTCGTGTTCCGGATCTGGCGTGCTCTGAGTAATGCCTAAATATTCATTTTCCATTTTGATATCGTAGCTGGAACAGGGGGAAAGGGAGTGTTGCATCAATGAGGACATGTCTGTGGTTCGTTCCGATTGAGGTTCCACTTTAATCGCGGTATTGACTGCAAATTTGATCGGTTATTGGTTGAAGTAATATGAATTCAGGAATACTCACCTACGCTGTTCTGTCTCATCTGTAAACTCTTTATGATCGCTTCGTGTTGAGCCATTTTCATTTTCAGCTTTTCGATCTCTTTATCACTAGCGCTTAATTTGGTTTCACGCTTTTTCTTTGCCTGCGGACTCCTGCTTTGGCTCGAATCGGAACCATTGTCGTCGCTGTCAATAATGGTAATCGATTCCACGGGCGGTGGTGATATGACGCGGCATTCAGCTGTTTCATCATCTGAAGGAATTGTGTTGATGGTCAAATTGGAGACGCCGCACAGTGAAGAAGGCGCCACCTGTGGCAGGCGCTTGCGTTGGCGTCTATAGCGCACGGTGAGGACACGATTGTTGACAGTACGGCGCACTAGATCCTTGAATGCCTCCATTGCCGTCTCAGCGCTGGAATAGCGTACAAATGCGAAGCGTGCGCGTTTCTGGCGTTTCATGACGCCAATGTCCACGCGCGTTGAATTCACAAATGCTTTAATATCAGCGGCATTCATATTGAAGGGTATATTGCTCACATATAGCGAGCAAGGATCAATGCAGTCGGCCTGCTCCGCATCGGTAAAAGTCTTAACCTCAGCATGCAAATGTCCATTGCCAAAACGTATACGATTTATCTCCTTTATTGTCTGTTCGATGTTTGCGCCCGGTTTTAGATGCACCAGACAATAACGTTCTGCCACATTCGTCGGAAAGACTACATCACGTATAGATTGTGAGAATTCACTGACTACGGCAACATTTATCTTGGGATCCGGAAAGCGTATGATCAATGTTGGTGTCTGTGGTGCTTTCATGGACAGCTCACGTTCTAAGGCCAATGCACGCAGCGCATTCTGACGACGCATCTCTGATTGTTCCTTGCGATTAAGTTTGACAGCTAAATAGAAATATTTAAAATACATTGTACTTGCTTTATATTGGAAATTATGGTCTCTTACATTTTTCCACTGATTTAGTATCCTTATCGACTTCTGATGATGGTACAGCATCGTTGCCCAAAGTTCTCGAGTCGGCGTTCGACATCCATGAGCACAGCTGACTGCCTGCAGGCGTCTGGTGAAACATAAAAGATTCCAGTGAAGGCTCACAGCCATTGCCGGTGAAAGGTGCCACATGGTTGCTGGGCGACAGGGTGACGCTGCCCCGATCAGCGTGGAGGCTATCACAGTCCGCGTCTAGGTGCATATAATTTGTTTCCTTACCCTGCTCCTGATCTTCTTCTTGTTGTTGCTCTTCCATGGCGCGCTTTGCTTCCGGACCATCACCCAAGCCCGTTTTATGTGATGCGCGTTTAATATCCATATTCATGCTATTCCAATGAATGAAAGACAATTGAAGATTTTATGCAATTTCAAAATAATTGCTTTGAAAACACGATTTCAAACAAAATATCAGCTTGATAACGAAAATTGTTACTGTGTGATGTTGCTGACTGTGTGGCAACGCCGAAACACACAGCTGTTCACTGAGAACAACACCAACACGTTCATACAAAATGACATATGATCTAGGCCAGGTATGCTGTTAATAATATTTGTGTTTGATGGCAATATAACGTGCATTAAAACAAAGTTTTTACTAAAATTACTAATGCTAAACAAATGGATATTATAAATATAATTAGTTTAGTACAAAATAATGAATATAATAAATATTATTATTTCATTTACTGATAGTTTATCTTTGCGACCAGCATACTGTTCGTCAGCAAGAGCATAACAATAATAAAATGTGTGCGGCACTTTTACGAAACAGCATTAAATGCATAAATTTGAGAATAAACCCATCGGCGCTTACAAGCAGAAATATCTGGTAAATACTTTAAATGACCATTAAAAAAGAAAAAATAAATTATTTGATACTTGTTTCAGCGCAAGTGCATTTTGTTATAATTGGCACAAGTCGGCTTCGGTTGATGTGGAGCGCAAATTACTAAACGATGATAATCTGCCCAATCATTATCAGTTGATTTATCGAGCGCCTATGGAGAACTATGTAGCATGGTCCAAGAATGTATCCACTGCCACAGTGAGCATAATTGGTCTCTTGGCCGGTTATCAGTTCGCCACAACCTCCAACATGTTGGACATGACCAGACAGATTGATATTTCAATTCTGATGTCGAATGAGAGTGACTTGTATTATTTTACTGTGGGATTTGTGCTCATAAACTTGGCAATACGTGCATTTGTTGCCATGTATCCGTTAAGAATTTACAAAAGTTCCGACAAGTGAATGCAGATGCAACTAATCTCGGCAATTCCAATAATAAATTGATCTCTTGCAGATATGTTGCGGTATATGGTTCACAATTACCATTCGGCACTATTAAAAACTACTTTAGCCGCGGAGAGATTGCGGAGTACAAGAATGTGCTGAATCCTTGGAGTCATGTTATGTTCAAACTTGGCCAGCGATCGTCGTTACTTTTGGTTGACTACTTTAAGACTCCTGCTGAATTTCAAAAGCTATTTGAAAGGAATGAAGAATAACTTATTTGTTTGTATATGTATAAAGTTGATTTATTAATTAATGGTGTGTTCATTGTTTTAAAAAATTTTAAACGAATACTATAGTTTTTGATACACTATTTGAATACATCGTTAGTGTGCCCCACTTAACGTCCATTTGGCTGCCGGTATACTAGTTTTCGGTCTATTTTAAATACGTAATTGTTGGTCACACTGTTGCCGACTACAACACGTGCGTTGCAAACAAACAAACGCGACAGCAATGGAGCTTAAAAAAATGAAACCACTGTTAGACACGGAACCGGAAAAAGAGGAGAATGCACAGGAGATAAAGCTGCCCAAGCGACGCAACCCTTTTAACACACAACGCTTAAAGGAAGAGAAGGAGCGGCGACAAAAGAAACGCGCTCGTCTCATCGTTCGCAACATTAGCTACAAATCAACAGACGATGCGTTGCGGGAACACTTTGGGCAATGGGGCACGTTGGAAGATGTGCATATTTTGAAGCGAGGCGACGGCAAGCTTGTAGGCTGCGCATTCGTGCAGTATGAGACTATCAACCAGGCTACGAAGGCCATAATGATGGCAAACGGCAAAGAGCTGCTGGGACGCAAAGTGTTTGTGGATTGGGCCATCGGCAAGGATGAATATTCGGCCAAGCATCCGAAAGAAGAGCCTGCGGAGAAGAAGCCCAAGGTGGAGGTCAAAGAGGAGAGTGACAACGAAGATGAAGGCGTGGAAAGTGAGAACGAAAATGATGTGAATGAAGAGGAATCGGAAGAAGATGCGGAAGCAGAGGATAACGAAGGGCATGATGATGACGATGACGATGTAGAGGACGGAGATGCAGATGAAGACGAGGATGAGGACAAGAAAGATATCAAATCGGATATCGAGAACGTAAAGCGCGAGAAACACATTTCAAATGATGTGCAACAAGGCTGTACAGTCTTCATCAAAAATGTCCCCTTCGATGCGGAGGATAACGATCTGCGCAAAGTGTGCCGCAAGTTTGGATTGGTGCATTATGCCATTATTAATCGTGAATCGGTATCTGGACACTCCAAAGGCACAGCATTTGTCAAGTTCAAGGCTAAAGAATCGGCTGACCTCTGTTTACAAGCGGGTACTGAGTTCAAGTTGAACGACGAGGTGTTGGATCCACATCCTGCGCTTAGTCGCGATGAAATCAAATCAAAGCATTCGGAGAAGTCCAAGGATGAAGGCAAGGATTCGCGTAATCTATATCTCGCCAGAGAAGGTCTCATCATGGCCAACTCAAAGGCTGCCGATGGCGTTTCGGCCTCGGATATGGCCAGGCGTCACGAGCTGGAGCAGGTGAAAACTCAAGTGCTAAAGAATCTGAATCGGTGAGCATTGCAAACAATTATGTCATTAACGTTTAATTGAATCTTTTATTTAACTTGCAGCTTCGTTTCGCGCAATCGACTTTCTATCCATAATCTGCCAATGAACTATGACAACGAGAAGCTAAAGCAAATGGCCCTGACCTACACGGGATTTCGGCCGCATGAGTGTCGCGTGATGCGCGAGCAAAAGGTGACACCGGAGCACCCACAAGGCAAATCCAAGGGCTTTGGTTTCCTGTCTTTCGATACGCATCAACGTGCATTGACAGCGCTGCGTAAGCTCAACAACAATCCCTCTATATTTGGAGCGCAACACGTAAGTAAAGAATTCTCGCAGTAATGCTCAAAATTTGTAATTTCAATTTGCTTCAACAGCGACCAATTGTGGCCTTCAGTATTGAGGATCGAGCTGTGCATAGAATAAAAGAGAAACGCAACGAACGCTCTAAACAAAACAATCCCACATACAAAACGAAGCTGGAGCAGCGTAAGCAGCGACGCGAAGAGAAACGTAAGGGACAGAAGCCCACATCGACGACCATAGCGCCGCAAGACGACAACAAGGTGAAGCTGCAGAAGCACATCAAGAAGCTGGAGACGGCGCGAGCAGCCAAGGCAGAAGGCAAGCTGCAAAGGCAGGAAAAACAGCGCAGCGACGTCGAGGGGGATTATGTGGGCACAGCTGCCAAGCCAGGCACATCGTTGCGCATGAGATCTAAGAAGAAGATCATGGAGCAGGCGCAGGAGCACATGAAGCGTGTGAAAACAGAAAAACGCAAACAGAAGAACAAGAAGATACGGGAAACACATTTGGCCGAGCGCAAGGCAAACAATCGCCCAAAACAGGGACGCAAGAAGGAGAAGGACGAGCTGCGACCGTTGATAAACCGTTACAAAGATATGATTAGTGGCAACGAAGGCGGCGGCGGTATCACGGGCAGCAGCGGGAAAGTGAAGAAACCCAAGCGCACCAAGTGGTACAAGGATTAGGCTTCCTTCCTCTGTTATTGTAGATTACTAATTAAAGATATAAAAAACTACAACAAAAGTTGTATCTTTACGGGGGTGAGCAATGCTGAAAAGTTATTGAGAACGATGTGAATAAAATGCATTCGATTACTAATGGAAACAAGATTTTATGCATGTTGTAAATTACAAGTCGGGCAATCAGCCACTCCAATTACACTAAGCAGACCGAATCGTAACGCATCGCATTTATTCCAGCCAGAAGAAGCGTGAACCATATTTGGCTGGTGGCGTAGGATAATCGGCTGGCAGTCCGGGTGTGGCATCGGGATATACCGCGATTTCCTCCTTCTTTGGTTCCTCGCGGGCCGTTTTGTGGACCTGTAAAGCATAAATTCCATATAGTATTTGACGATTTTGAGTAGTTTTCTTAAGACTCACCTTGGCGCGTGCAAAGTAACCGTAGGATGGACGATCCCAGTCAAAGTTATCCTTCATGCACTTGTCAAAGACACCCTGAGTCTTGCGGCAACTGAAATAAAATTATGCATGAGCATGGCAACCACATAGATTAAGAATCGATGCTACTTACTGGCTGAAGGCCATTGTGCCGCTGCTCTTGTCCAGACAAGTGGCGTATTGCATGAATTCCTCGTGACAGGATTTCTTGACTTTGCGGAAGAAGTCTAGGGCACAGCTGGTCACGGCGCGTCCCTCACCCAGGCAGGCACGTGGATCGTCCAGCTCCTGGCGACATAGCATAAACTCCTGCAACACACACACACACAAAGTGCACCAAAGTAAAACGTAAACAAAACAAATCGAACATCGGTTTTGAGGTTAGGTTATATAACTGACTCTAGCTGAATTTTAGCCGCAAACTGTGTTCATAAATGAATTAAACACACTTGTGATGTACCACTGTCCTTGGCTGGAGTAGAGTGAAGCTACTTTCTATTAATATTAAGCGGTATACTAACATTATTGGCATTCTCGCATTGCTTGCCTAAGTGAAAAGAGCCAGCTCGGAGTGCGGCCGATGATAAATTCAACTCCTGCACGTTCAGCTCCGATTCCTCGGGCAGCGTTGTGTTGCTTGTGATGACCATTGCGTTGCAGTTGTGCCGCCCGTAGCTTCAAGGCTTAAATTTGAAACAAATACGCAAATTGTTAGGTTTTACGAGACAAAAAAATCTCGTTTCCAGCTATACAACAGCTGTTTCTCTATCGTGCTATCGAGCTATCGATTGTCATAACCGTTTGACGCCATCGCGATTGACAACTGTGATAGCTCGCTTATTCGATACTTTCATTTGCTATCGATAGCTGTAAATGTCAGCGCAAGATTCAAAAATAGAAAATATATAACTATTTTAATAACTGTAATTGAAAATTCTTTGTAGAAAAATGAAGTCTTGTATGTTTACTATGTTGCTATTTATTGCACTGCTGGGCGCATGTGCTTCGTTGCCCAGTGGGGATCACGTAGAGAAGTCTAATAGAAACATTAAAACGCTGAAATACCAAAGCTCTGTTAAGGAGATTGTCAAGGACTTGATAACAAATTGGAATTCACCCATTGTGTATCTCAGGAATCGCGGTTACCTGAAAGCACCACAAATAGATTTTGATATGTTCCGCAAGGACCTGGGCAAGAAGGCTAAACGAATGTCGGGAACTAACGAGTACGAAAATGGCAACGATCTTGGTCAAATGTTTCGCTCACTTTTCGCGTCGAGCGACATTGCAGGCATCTCGGATAAAATCAAATCCAAACTGGGCGTTGGTTGGGACATGGATAAACTGAAGACATCAGTGCGCAACGAAGCATCCAAGTTCTATGAACAGTTTTACAACAAAAGCAGTCAACAAGTACCGAATGGTCAGCAGGTGGAAGAAAGTGCAGATATTGACAGACAAGTGGCTCAGTTATATCCTTCGGTTATACCCAGTGCAAGTAATGAGCAAACCGAAAAGGATGAAAAGAAAGAATCACTTCAGCCAGTCGTTCATAAGGAAGCCAAATTTCTTAGCGGCATTGCCAAGCTCCTGACCAACCGGGAGTTAATGGGGAAGCACAAGTCACAGGAGTCCAAAATACCCCTGACAGTTGAGCATTCCAAGACACTATAATAGTTTTTGTGCATGTTTTGAGTTTAGTTCTTGTTTGAGAAAATTGAGTCCTGCATACATATTCAAATTGATTAGCGAACTGATTAATTAAAACAAGTTTGTATTTGTCACACAAATTTGATGAATCATGTGAGTGTGACGTTTGTTTATTAGTCTAATTTCAAATGCAGCACTGACTGCGCAAATTCATGTCCAACAGAGATGTCCAAATGAATTTTTGCATGACTTGGATGTTGCTAAAGAAAGCATTACCAAAGTGGAAATGGTAGGCATACAATTACACGTTATTCTTGCTTACAAACAGCTAAAAGAGCCTTGTCAAAAAGAAGCTTAATAAAATGTCACCTGAAATCATTTAAACAAAAATTTAACACTCGCTTAAAATCAATTGCGACGGACTATAAATTACCGAAATTAAACTGAACTTGTTTACGCAAAAAAAAAAAAAATTTAAAACAAATATACGTAAAATCTATTTTTGGGTAATAAATTGTCGAGCCCTTCAGCGCCAGACAGCGGCGAGACGATGTGTGAAGAGTGGTCGGCATTAAGCCATGGCTAAGAGCAACTTGGATTAAACTATGCAAATTGATATATCAATTGGTTAAGCAAATCATTAGCAGCGATTAATTAAAACTCGTTTTGTGAACCGGAGCAGCGACTTTTGCAGCTCTGGGGTATAAAAAGCGGATGCCCCTCTGATTTTTGTTGAAATTCGTAGAACAAAAAAAAAAATGTTGAATCATGTGAGTGTTGAAGCGTACTCAAACCTCTCTGCAAATTGAATTTAATACATTTCTATACTCGAACAGAATCTCTTCGTCTGCATCTCTGGCCTGCTGCTTGCGGTGCTCCTGACCAACGTCAATGCTGTGGAGGAACCGCAAGCCACGCTGATCAAGGAGGTCAACGAGCAGAATCTGAATGGAGCGGGACTCTTCAAGAGTCAGGTGGAAGTGACCAATGGCATCAGTCAGAGTTCCGAGGGAGATGTGAATGGCATCAAGGGTGAATACTTATTGCCTGGCCGAGATGGCGAGCCTCCCGTACGTGTCACCTACAGAGCTGATGCCTCGGGTTTCCATGCCGATGTGCACGAAGCGTAATTGTAATTAACAGTCTTGTTTATAAACAATAAAATACTGAAATCGAACATCAGCAGCAGCAGCAGCAATAACATCAACTAAATGCGCCACAATTTATTTTTCGGGAGGCTCTAAATTATGAGATTGCAAGACCTCAATTAAGTACCGATCGGCATATTAATATGCCTGTAAAATACAGGTAAAATTATTAATATTGACGTGCTAATACATACAACTGGTTCAGTTGGGATCGGTATAAATACCTTGAGCCTGACACTGACCCACCAACAGTTGCCTTACCCAACTCATCATGTACAAACACGTAAGTTGCCTTCAAGCAGCCGTTGCCTACTTAATTGCCACGCCCCCTCGCTGTTGTTGTAGATCTTCGTTGTGATGCTGCTGATCGCAGTGAGCTGTGCCCACGACGATGATGCACATGCTCAGGCGCACGAGTCCAAGAAGGAGGATGGCCACGGCAACTTCGCTTATAAGTTCGACATCACCAACGGCATCGGTGCCGAGGAGGAGGGCGATGAACACAACAATGTGCATGGCCAGTTCCATTTCGTGTCGAAGGAGGGTCTGCCCATTGAGGTGTCCTACACGGCCGACGAGAACGGTTATCATCCGCACGGTGACTCGCTGCCCACACCCCCTCCCACACCTGAGGCCATTCTGAAGGCGTTGGCCTACATTGAGGCGCATCCACGCAAGGAGCCACTGCCACAGCTTCCACATGGACATGGCAGGCATTAGGTGGCTGGCTAGCTTCAGCTTCAGCTCCAGCTCCATTTGCAGCCATTTCCCCATTTCTCGCACATTCAATTGCAATTGGATGCGTCTCCATCAGTTGAACATAAAAATAAAACTTTACGACGCAAGATTTCCATACAAATTTCAATGCAAAGCGACTGCTTGGGAGAGTGAGAAACCCTAACTCTAACCCTAACCCTTCGGTGTGTGTGTGTAGCAAAGCAAGTCCATAAAATACGCATTGTCATATTAAGCAGGATGGAGGGAGGAAAGGGAAAGGCAGCCGGATGGGATGATGGCCATTGAGAGGCTATTGTAAATGTTAAATTCAAATGCGACGAGTCCATTGTACATCCCTGAAATGGGCGCCATTTCAGCATGTTACGGAAGCGACAACTTAATGTGATTCCAAAAGCATCTTTAACGCAGAAGCCATTCTTACGTTGCTTTTGTCCCAATTGAATTGACTTCCATGTGAAACTTCATATTAATTCTATTACACAATTCTGTTTTGGAATCGAGACACAAATACACAAATGATGTCTTACAACTTTGCGGGATTGCGTGTCAGCTCCATGTCCACTGAGGTGGTATTCACTAGTCGACGAATAGCATCGAACTTGGGATTGTTCTTGTCACGCACCAGATCAAAGATGACGCTCTCGCTGGTGGTGATCACACAGCCAGCCTGGCGTAGACGTTCTAGGGCCAAATCCCTATCCTGATTAAGACGCGAGCAGCAGCAGTCGGCCACGATGTAGACATTAATGTCCTGCTCCCGCAAATCAATTGCAGTCTGCTCCACACAGATGTGAGACTGTGTAGTAAGTGATTAAGATTAATCGAGGGGTTAACTGTGTTTTATTAGTGTTACTTACCTCCAGGCCGTAGAGCACTACATCCTGTGGCTTCTCACCGAAGATGTCCTTGATCACGCTCTTCACCTGTGGCGTTATCATGCTGAAATAGGTTTTACCCAGCACGATCTTGGCATGCGTCACATCCAGATCTGCAACTGTTTTGCCCAGTTTCTCGGGATAATGCTCGGTGACAATCAAGGGCACATCCAACGCTTTGCCCGCCTTCGTCTGTAAATCGAACATGCTTAATCTGTCTTAATCTCAATCTTCGATAAGCAGCTTTCAAAGTTCACTTGCCAATTTGTCCGCATTCTTGACCATTTTATCAAAGAGCGGCATTCCGGGACGGAACTTTTCCTGTATGTCGCACAGCAAGAAAAGCGTTTTCTTCGGGTTCAAGTGGCAGCGTCGTAGGGCCATTTTTCTCGTTATTTATTGGTCACTAATAAATGCACTTTACTCTTCAGCTGCTCGGCACAAAGTGTTGTGATTATCGATTGCGGCTTTATCAAAAACAGCTGTTGCCCTGACGAACCGGTTATTGTAGATCGCAAGCAAAATATCGATTATACGAGTTATATCGATACGAGCTATCGCATTGGAAGAGCAAATAAATTAACATACATTTACGAAAATTATCAACTTACCTGAATTTTATTGATTTTCATAAGTCGTTAATGCTGTTTTGCATATACTTAAGTTGAACGTAAAATGCATTAGATGGCACTTAAGCCTCGACAGTTAATTAAAAGCACAGCAGGTCTGGCACATAGCGCATACGCCCCGTAGGCCGAAAGTCAACATTTATCAACCAGACGGCACTAATCTCAAATCCCAGACCCACTAGCCAAGTGTGTGCAGGCAGCCATTTGATGCCACTCAACTAGGGCCGTTGATCTCAAACCCCCACGTGGCAATTAAACTAAATTGTGTAGACCCAGTGAAACCGCACACAGGTAGCAGATTTATATTCATAAGCTCAGACTCGGTCTCAGTCTCAGCCCACAGCTGTGTTGCCCTCAGAATATTCTCGATGCCTTGTGCCTTATGCCTTAGTATGTAAGCAGTTTGGGGGCATTTATAATTGAATTCCTTAATACGAGTACGCACAATCGCCTGACTGACTGACTGACTGACTGACGGCCTGCCAGTCTGAATGCCTGCCTGACTGCCCGGATTTCCCGCCCAAAAAGCAAGGCATTATAGTAATGAAGCCACAGTCAATTTCAATAACGCAATCAAATGCGTGCAATTTCAAAAACCACAAAACCCAGAAACCGAACAGAGACCCAAATGTCCATTGCCCATTGCCCATTGGCTCACGCACTGTCTGCAGAGCAATGTGAACTGCTTTTGGTTAACTTTCGCATGCCAAACACGTAGTTTGCCGTAGCGTATAGAAGCAGCTCTCTCTCTTACTCCTAGACACATGCCACGCCTTGATAATGGAATGGCAATGACCATTGCCCGTTGCCCGTTGCCCATTTCCTATTTTCCATTTCCCTTTGGCTGTCGTCTTTGTGAATCGCATGCATATTTCAGTAATTTACGCTACCTTTTTTTTGCCTTTGGATTTTGGCTAAATGGGCGAAGCTTTACCGTTAACCATCCACCTGCTTGGATACATATTTTATGACTTGCCGAAAGTTACGGGTGTTGCAATTTTAAAAAGCCCAAACTGAATGAACCACTCAAAATCGTGTAACCAAAAGGATCTGCTCTTGTGAAAGTTTGCACTCGACCTGGATATGAACACTTGATTTTTGTTGCCACTTTTTGGCATTTGCACAATAATACACTTACCTCTGACTCTATAGAGAGATAGTGCTACAGTGCGAATTCTTGTTGACAAACTCAAAATGTATGCTTCGTTATTGATGTAGAATTAAATTTTGTAGTTTAAAATAAGTGCATTAGGTATACAAATTCTGTAAAACTTATATTTAGAAAAAAAGGTTGCGATGTAGTTCTGGTAAGTAATTAATTTAGTATTTATGTTCCATTTTATAACAACAAAAAGGAATATGCCAAAAAAAAAACCATTATGTTGTTTTTTTTTTCTGTTGCACTACTATTTCAAAGTTCACAGCTGTATGTTACTTACTTACAAAATTCCGATGGCACAAATTGATATCGTTTCAATGTATATCTGATTCACAATCCGAACTCTAATAATCTCTTAGATTTTACCATCTTAAATCTTAATAGAACTAACGCAATAAGAATTTAATACAGTATAAACCGTTTAAACGTCGTTATATTTCACTGAAAATTTCAGCGTTATAGTATGAAAATTACAAATTATATTATCTAGTGGGCATTAGCAATTTAAATAGTTTTATCGTGTAACTGAAACGCATTCAAGGCTATAATAGTAATCATATACACATATATTCCTTAAATTTTAGTATATCAATTTAATTTTAACTAGTATAATACTATATTGTGAGTAAGCATCCGAAATTGAAATGTTTTTGTTGAATAACTGAAACGCAGTCGAATTTATAATAGTCATCATAAACAGTTTGCATTTATGCTATTAACTGCATTTGCCATTGCTAGTAAACACATTTTAATAGATTTATTGTATAACGGATACACAGTCTAAATTGTAATAGTTATCATAATATATGTATATCATAGCACAAATATATTCTTTAAATTATAGCATGCCAATTAAACTTGCATAATAACGATTCGTTAAATTTTATAGTGAAATTTGTAATCAAGCATCAAGCACGTTCAGCAGCGATTTACCACTGTATAACATGTTAGTACTCTCGCTTCTATATTTATGCTATTGACTCTCTTCACCATTGCTAGCAAACACATTAATTGTATAACGAATACGCATTCTAAATTGTAATAGTTATCCCTAAGTCAATTAAATTTGCATATCAAAAATTTAATGTCATAAAAAGGATTTAAATTCATCGTTTGATTTTATAGTGAAATTTGCAATCAAGTATAACAGCAGCAGTGTTGATAGTGCATTATACTATATAATATGCTAGTAGTACACTCGTTCTATGCCTTGTGTGTATAACAGTTTGCATTTATGCTATTGAATCTCTTTCCTACTTCTAGCAAACACATCTGTGTCCATTATAGTGTAGTTTACTTGTGCATACGCACATATAATAGTGCTCATAGTGCTTTGTGTGTGTGAGTGTGTGTGTTTGTGTACTGTATGTATATAGTGCATATATATGTAGCTATCTGTATTCATAGCGCCACACGCTAGTCGCAGCCATTTCGGTTTTCAATTTCATCGCCATTTTCGCTTGAATGCGTCGAGAGTAATTTGCATTTTTTATTTGCTTTTATTGTCCTTACACGAGACGTTGGCAATTTTTACAGCTCATCCCATGGACAGAGAGACAGAGAGAGAGGCTGGCACAGGTTGGCATCGGAGAGGTGATAATGCTAATAATAAGTTGACTCAATTGCCACAACAAATTTTCAGTTGCAACAACAATGAGAACAACTCGAACTCATTTGTTGGGCAAATTTGGAAATTGAGCTCGTTGGAATGAAAAGGAAAAACAATTTAAGTAAGTAAAATCGAAAATGTGACGTTTTTGTTTCGCATTGTCTGCAACACACGCACACACCATATGCTGTGTCTGTGTGTGTGTGTGTGTGTGTGGGTGAATTTTTATGTGATTTCTACAGTCAACAACTTTTAGAAAATGGCAAAAGCTTTCTCAAGCGCAAAAGGGGGCAAATGTTATGGCATTTATTTACAGTATTCAAGTACTCACAAACACACACTCACATTCACTCACTCACTCGTTTTCGTAGTTATATTCGAGTAAGAGAGAGAGACTCTTGTCGAGAGCATTTGATGCAATTTATTCAATGAAATGTAAATGCGACACAATTGTTACAACTAGTTTACTTGTAGTAATTCTTGATTGCACAATAAGCAAATGCCATTTAATTTCGATTGCGATTTCCCATTTTCCCAGTTTCCTAGTTTCACATTTTCCCATTTCCCTTTTCGCATTTGCATATTGTGCTCTAGGCATCAACTATTTCCACAATATGTTATGTGACTTTTTGCCATATGAATTCTAATGTCAAATGGCAAAATTCGTTTCGTTTTATTTCGCTTTTGTTTTCCCCATTTGCCACTTTTGATGCATGCTCAAAAGTTTTGTGCGAAAACTCTTTACAAACTGTACATAAACAGTTCCCTTGTATATCTTATTGCTCGCGTATATTTCGCCATATTACATTGGATTACGATCCATATACTATATACGTATTTGTATTTGTATTTGGGTGAGCTTAACATGTCACCCCTTCAACGTGACTCCGTCGATGTCTCATCCTGAGTTTGTATCAACGATTTTCAAATTGCCAACCAACTGATATGCCAAACTACGCACGTTGATGGTTCCACACAGTTCCCAGTTACGAGTTACGAGTTACGCGTTACCAGTTCTCAGTTCTCAGATCTCCCCCCTTTCACAGTTTTATATGTGCGCATATAAGTATAAGGACATGCTGGCATTTCTGTAGGCAGCTTCTGTAGCTAATGCTTGTCACGTTTGCTTCAACGTTTGACAAGGCAAATTCAACATACCGAAAAAGAAAGAACAAAAACGAATTTGCATCTTCTTGTACCAGGCGAACACTGCATGTCCTTTAATATAAATATAATATTAATATATAAAGTGTGGAAATATGTTATATACAAGAAAACACATTAGTTTTTCATTAAGTGATAAAAATACAAAACTAATGTGTTTTCATTTAAATATATATTAATGGTAAAATATAAAATAAATTTTCTTAAGAACTTAAGAATATTGTTAACAACACGTATATTTTAAAATCATAAAAATAATTAAGACAAGTAAATGAGCTACAGTCGAGTGTGCTCGACAATCGCTACCCATTTTCAATAAAACAAGATTCTACAAATACCACAAAAATTTTAAAATATACCGAATAATATATTTGGTATATCGATATAACTCTACATTTTAAATGTACTAAAGAATTCAAAATATACCAGATTGAGATTCTTCTTGAAATCCGACGCAAATGTATTTCCTAAATATAATTTGTATTTGATCGCAACCAAAATCTCAAGAATCTTATATATAACAGTTATTATTGCATGTACCAAAAATCTAGCTACTCTTGTTATTCGAAAAAGAGATATCATTCTTTTTCGAATAATGTCTCCTTTTACCTATTACATGCATTTCCTGGAGGGACAAAGGTATAATGCCCTTCTGCTCATTGGGTAACGGGTATAAAAAGTCGCTTAAATTGTTTATTTAGGGTGTTTTAACAAAAATGGGTAATTAGAAACTAAATACGAGTACAATTGAGCCTGAATTAAATTCCTGATTTGTAATCCCCTTTTCAATTTCGAATTTACATATATCTGTGTGTAGAATTTTGTATGTTTATTTATTGACTAAGAAGGTTTATTATCATTTTTGGCTTGATATTAAACAAATTGTTCTCACTTCCATTAAACATCACATTAAAAAAAAAAGAAATTTAAAACTTGCCAGAGAATAAAAAAATTTAGAAAGATAATCATCAACAATGGTAGTCCTACTAATTAGAAATCAACAAATATCTTTCCTGAAGCATTTACTTCGCAGTGCCTCCAATGTCTTAAACATGATATGTCCAGTCAATAATACTTCACGTAAGAGTATAAAACAAAAGAGAGCGCGACAAACGCATACAACAGCGGTTGCAGAGATGTATTCAGCTAACAACTAGAAGATACCCTGTACTCAATTGAGATACAAAAACGTGTTTATTACAGACTAATTTCGTTAAAGTGTAAAATTCAAAAAGAACTTTAAATTACCAAAACCAAAATCTAGCAGCTTGATTAATTTTTCAATAGAAAACATCACCTGCAAACAAAAATCAAATACAACCCAATTTAAGAGCTTAGACAAAGGGTATTCAATATAATAAAAAAGAAAATCCACACATTGCCAGCACAACAACAGCAGCAAGAAACAAGAAGAACAAGAATAAAAAAAAAAGAAAATGATTTTCGCAGGTGAATTGGAAAGCGCGTAATGTTGTAATGTTTGACTTGCCAACGGGCACGTGAGCCATCGCCAGGTTCTAAACGAATCTCCAACTCCCGCCCAGGTTCGGTGTGTTCACATGTCGCAGCGAGTCAGAGGGAGGCAATAGAATGGATGGCGAGGTTGAAGTGAAAGGGCAACGTGGCGTATGGGTAACGCGACGCGCCACTTTTGCAAATTGGATGAAAATCTTTGGCTTTTCAGCGCGCTGTCAAAGGACAAGACTCTACACACACACACACACAAACACACAAACGATTGTCGATGCATTCGTCTGAAAATTGACATGTTTTGATGCCGGCACCACTTTGACTTTTTGAAGCAAGTGAGCCAAGCTTTTGCTGGCTGCAATTCAAACTTTGTGCGCCACACTTTTGTGTGCTCCAGGCTGTGGCAATGCCAAGAGGCAGAAACTTGTCCATTTGCCCATTCGTCATGCCTTCTCCCACACATGAGAAAAGTATAAAAAAAAGGACTTGCAACATAAAACTTATTGCTACACCTACATACGAGACACATTCTAGACAGCAGCTAGATCGAGGGTGGAGCGGGAAGGTGATGGGCGGCAACACACAAGTTTTTGGCCAGCTTCTTTCTTTCCTTTTTTTTTTTTTTTTTATTTTTACTCTTTTGTGGACTTTGGATTATGTTGTAAACTTTTCAGTTGCGTAGCTCACGCAACAAATAAAACAAATTCGAGTTTCAAGTTTCCCAAATTTATAAGTCCATGTGGTTCGTTCTCCGTGACAGAGGCGGAGGTGGAGGCAGAGGTGGGGTTTGTGTGTGTGAGCTTGGGGCTCACCTTAAATAAACTACTTGCCATATGCTGCCGTATGCCTTGAGAAATATATTATACTCGCACTCGCATTCGCATCTCACATCTCGCATTCTTTTGCTCCCGTATGCTATCCTTTGGCCAAGTCAAGACAGTCAAGACATCCACGGCAGCAGGCCAGGTCGTTGTCGTAACTCTTGACGGCATCTGCTTGTCGTCCTTTTTTTTATGGCTACAAAGAGCAACAGACAGTTAAAACAAGATGCTGAAACTTAAAGCGCTTCAGACTTCTTCGTCGTCGGTCTTCAGACTGCCAACTGGCAAATTGGAATCCTCAGATTGCAACTCAGCTAAGCTAAGAAAAGCGTACACTGAGCGAAATCAAACAAATGCCAACCAAAGTGCAATGCATCAAAATTATTGCTTTTCCAACGATTGCATTTTATGGCTGAATAAAGTGGCGAGCAATTTATGGTTGCTATTTATGATAAAGTTTTTATCTACTTTAACATTTTTTTTTACTATTTTTAAAACTGTATTTTTGTTTAGTTGGCATCTCAATTTCAGCTTCTTTAATTGAAAAATTTAAAATACTTTTTCTTATAGTTTTGATATACTTACGAGTATGTATGTATGTACGGGTATAATGATTATTTGTTATTATTACTATCTTTTTCAACTTGAATTTTAATAATTTTGACTCATGGTAGAGTTTTTTGTACATACATTAATAACTATGGTACAGTATTTATGATTTCTGAAATTTCATTTTCGATCAGATAAAAAATATATAAGTTATTTAAGAAATTTAGTATGCTTTGCCTGACAATCTGATATATTTTAATACATTTAATTAGTAGATTTTAATATATTTTGAATGTTGTACTAACATATATTATATATATAGTCCTTGGTGTATTCTAGTATTTTTGCGATATATTAATTTGGTATATTTTAAGCATAAGCATATTTTAAGCACTGTTTTGCTTTCATTAAAAAAGGATAATGAGTATCTGTGAAAAATTTTATGTATCTCAGCTTGACCTACATTTATTGAGATTTAATTTCTGAGAATATTTCTGGGAATTCGTTTTATTATTAAATATTTTGAAAATTTAATTTTTGTTTAATTGGCATCGCAATTTATGATTCAATAAATGAAAATTATTTACTCAGAATAATTTTACTATGATTATAAGACTAATTGCAATTATAATAAAACGTTCTTTGTCATTCCTAAAAATTCATTACGGATATTAAAATATATTATTTATTATACATAAGTATTTCAATTTGGGAATTGAATTGTTGTTTGTCTGAGCCGCATTTAATTTTATTCTTGATATCAAGCAATGTCAGTGTTTGCTTATTAAATTAAAAAAAAAGTTTTAAATTATTCAATTCTTCTTCTCCAAGCTCTGCTCTTTCTAATACTCGACATTATTTGTTTAATTATTTGGTTGGTGCTTTGCAAATTGTTTTTTGCAGTCTCTGCTGCATTTTTGCATTCCCAAGGCTGGCGTTAGTTTGGTTTAACTTTGCTTAACTATTTGTTTTTTCTGCTGTTTTTTGCTTAGCCATAAATGTTTTATAACTGACAAAAACTTTTTTCCATTTTCTATTATATTTGTTTTGTTTTTTTTTTTTTTTGGTTTGCGTACCCCACTGTGCGGAGCAGTTTGCTCCCCACTGTGCGTCTCAGCTTCTCACATCTCTTTTGGCTTTCTGTGGCCCATTGAGGTTCATTGAACCAAATGCTGAGCGCATTTCCGTGTTTGCGTTTGACTCTGAGGCTGCTTAGCAGCAAATAAACTTTCACCCTCCTCTTGTTGTTGTTGTTGTCGCTGTTGTTGTTAGTATTGTTGTTGTTGTTGTTGTTGGTGCTTCTGTTGCCGTTGCTGTTGCTGTTGCTGTTGACATGACGCTGCGCCAATGCACTTTGAGTGGCCACCCAGAGACTTGGCCCAGTCTGGGGCCATGATAAATGTGCACATAATTATCCTTTGAATGAGCTCAGCCAAAGAGCATATGTCTGTGTGTGTGTGTGTGTGTGTGTGTAAGCTGGAGACACTACTCACCTGAATAGAGAGATAGAAGAGGATGGCAAATGCGCTTGAGCAAACACACGCGACGACGTCTTATTCAGTTGTGTTTGCAGAGTCTTAAAGCAGCAACAGCAGCAGCAGAAGCTGCCTTAAGGGCCGATCCATGTCTTAATTAATGTTGCATAATTAAAAACCAGACAAGCAACTACAACACAACAACTACAACAAACAAAAAATATAAGCAAAGGGTACGAATAAAGCAAAGCGAAAGCAAAGTAAAACAAAAACTTTGCTAAGCATCTACATAAAAAAGGAAAACAACAACAAAAACAAAACAAGTTGAAGAAATAAACAAAAACAAAAACAAAAAAAATAAGAAGCAAGCTTATACGAAAGAAAAATTTGTAGGTGCTCATAGGAGTCCCAAAAAAAAGGCCCAAAGGCCCCGAAAAATAGGGGCTCTCAAAGCCAAAGGCCAAAACCAAAGGCCACAAAAGTGCCCAAACGCAAAGAGGCGAACAAAGCAGGTGTAGGCGTGGCACGTGTCGCGATGTTAAAGTAGTTGTTTCTTGTTGTTGTTGTTGTTGCTGTTGTTGCTGCCGCTTGGCTTGAAGTTGACATTGTGCCACCTACGCAGCGACGCGACGCCAAAATGGGCGCGTGCCCCTTCAAATTGGCGCCAAGTTTTAATTATTCCATCATATTCATAAACTTTTTATGCTCTCAGCTTGAGAGCAGACGAAGCGCGAGGCAGGCAGCAGGACTGCCACTCATTATGTGCGTCACACACTTAACTCTGCCTCCGCCTCCGCCTCTGCCTCCTCCTCTGCCTCCTTCCACAAGCTGAAGCTGTGTGCGTTGCTGTGGCTTTGTCTCAAGCTCCGACTTTGACTCTCTGACTCTCTGACTGTGTGTGTTTGCGGCTGAGCTAAACGACAACAAGTGCTTATTCTTGTTGTTGCTCTCTCTCTCGTTTGCTCGTTGTTGCCTTTGTTTTTCGGTGTATGGCCAACAATGGCGTCTTGAACAGCGCTTTCCCCTCTCCTCTGTCTAGCAGCATGCTTGTGACATCGCTTGGCATCCTGAGCACCACAAGAAGGCGTTACTCCATAAAAATGAACAACAACCTTTTTATTGTCGAACAATGAACATGAGCAGGCGCTCAAGTTTTTGGCCTTTCTTCTTGCTTTGCTCTTGCTTTTATTGTTGTTGTTGCTGCTGTTGTTGTTGTTGTTGTCATCGACAACAGCATTTAATGAGGCTGTCGCCTTATTGTGTTCAATTGTGCTTGGGCAGCCTGAAGAATTTCTAATATTCAGCACTAACACAGCTTCCAAGTTTATTTGGGCAAGTAGTGAAATTACATGACTTGGTATTTAGCCTCAAGCGAATTGCATATTTAATGATGGGACAAAGACAATTGCACTTTTCTGTCTCCAACACGCATTAAAGCCAAATTCATTTCCCTCAGTGAAACTGTCACTTGCAATTTATCACACACAATTGTGCTATCGATTTTTTCATTTATAAATGGCACCTGAAGCGGCAGCAGCTTCTTTCATCTTATACCCGCCATCCATAGGTTAAAAGGGTATTATAAATTTGTGCCCACAGGAATGAAATACTTTTGTATGAAAAATTACGTCTACTGTAATCAGGTTTTATGTACTTTGACTAAAAATCTGGTATATTTTTACCCCTACGGTACATATTACTATTTATGTAGTACTTCACCGATATACCAAAAATGGCCTTCAGTATGTTTTCATATTTGTGCGGTATTTTATTTGGTATATTAAGTCTACTTCTTTTAGGTCTCAGTTACTTTGGCTGAAAAGCTGGTATATTTTATACCTCTATGGTATATTTCGAATGCAGTCCTTCAGTGATATACCGAATATGACGTTCGGTATATTTTTCAAGTATAATACTTGTTTTTGCTTTTACTGTGTTGCTTTTATACAAAATGGGTATCTCACAGTGGAGCACACTTGATTCTAGCTTTCTTCCTTGTTTCAAGACAATACATCAAGCTTGATATAACGTAGAGATAGAAAACTTATTTCTTTAACAAAGCTGTCATTTCCTGTTTATAAAAGAAGAGCAATCATTGCTTTTTTCTTTTTGTTTATTTTTATTGTTATGAATGTCATCACAGAAATAGTTCATAATGCACAAATGCAATCACATGTCTGTCAATTCATACTTAATTGTTAAGCTGTATTTCACTGAAATGTTGTCTGTGAATATTATGACATTTTGCATTGTTCTCTTTTTTAATTGACAGTCAACTCTAATATTGTTTGCAAAAGGTATTTTATTAAAGGGCAGATAGATGAATCAGACAAGAATTAGGATCGATATTAAATTACACAAATATAGATAAATTATTTATACTAATTCATAAACATTATTTATAGCTGCCTTTTTACTCCCCCTTTTAATACTTTGCTTACTGTAATTAATATGTTATACATATTTAAATTTCAATGCAATATATAATTTTGTTGAATATGCAATTAAATTTATAGAATACAATTATGTTTAAATTATTTATATTAAATTTCAATGAGATATTAAATTATGCTGACTATGCAATGAAATATAGCATATAATTATAATTATAATATAATTGAAAATCTCATTACACAAAATAGTTTTGTTTTATGAATTCACCACATTCACCATACTTTATTGTCTGTGATTCTCTTTATTTACTCTAAGCAGTTACACATTATTAAATTAAATGAACACTTCAAATGAGATATTAAATTATGTTGACGGTGCAATTAAATATTGCCACAATTCTGTGCAATTTTTAATAGAAAATTTCATCACATTAATTATATTTGCTTTACCATTTAAACATATAAATAGCTATTGTATGTGATTGCGTTTATTCATTTAAAGAAGTTTTATATTATTATATTAAAATAATACTTTAAATGAAACATTAAATTGAGTTTTGTATGCAATTATAATGAACTCAAAGCTGCATACAATTAAGTTGAAAAATGAATAGAAAATTGTATTACACAAAGAAGCCAATTAACCAAATAAATTGTCATTCACTTATATTTTTTATTATTCACTCTAAGTAGTAAAGTATTATTAAATTAAATTAATACATTAAAGAATGTTAATTATGCAAATAAATAAACATTAAAGAATGTTGATTATGCAAATAAATATGGGATGATATTTGTTAGAGTTTAAATACAAATCTCATTGAATAAAGTAATTTTGATTGAACAATTGTCTACATAAGTCATAATTCCATTACAGCTGTTATCTGTTTATTTTATAAAAAGTATAATATTATTAAATTAAATAAATACTTTAAATAAAATATGTAACTAAGTTGAATAAAACACAACAATTATGTTAAGTTTTTAATTGAATATCGCTTTACTTCAAGTAGTTTTGTTTTACCAATTATCGAAATCAATTGCCATTTCATTATATTATCTATTATTTGCTTTATTCACTCTCATGAAATTAAATGAATACTTTAGCAAGTTGTCACTTCTTTGGGACATTAAGCCAGCTAGAACTACCAATTAAGCCAATTTGCATTGAATGCAAAAAAGTTGTGGAACATCTCATAAGAAGAGAGCTGTCAAATGTCTGAAGCCCGAGCTGATGGAACTAATGAAACGCCATTCGCTTTACGCACCACATAGTACTGCAGCATAAAAAGAGGGAAATCAAAAAAAGTAAGAGAGGGGTTAGTGGGGGAGGGAACTCTGCAATCAGCTTTCTCGCACTGAAAAGCTGAACGACGCTCAACGCTGACACTTAAAGCCGACAAGTTAAGCGCGTCGCATATGGCAGGATTGGCAGGATGCGGCAAGGATGCCGCGCCTCTCCGCGCTCCCCTTCGCGTTGTGCTGTGCGTTGCCCATTAGCATCAGGAAACCCGGTTCGGGAGAGACGGACTCCACTTGATGTCACTCCCATGCCACACCAGAGTCAAAAGCTCTGTCGGATGCGGGTGCCGTTGCCGTTCTTGCTGCTTCTTCTCCAGCTGCTGTTTGTAGGCTGGACTTGTGCTTTGTGACTGTGCGGCACGTTTTGTCAAGCAGCGTCGTTAGCCAGCGGCTGTGGCACGGCCCCATGCAGTGGCAGGCAGTTGTTGCAGTTGCAATAGCAGCAGCAGCAGCTGCTGCGGGCTAAAGCGGCGCACGCTACGTATACGTAATATTCAATTGCTGGCAAACGAGCAATGGACGCGGATGAGGATGAGGACGAGACTGAATGTGCATAGTTAGTGATAAACTGCTTTGGCACGGAAATGGCCCTGGAAATAGAAATGATGTCGAGTGTGTGCTCGTGTGCATAAAAAGGCCAATTAGACGACAGATTCAGATACAGATAGAGGTACAGATACATCTGCAGATGCGAATACAACTACAGCGACTTCAGCTACAACTGCGCCTACAACTGCCACTACAAGTACAACTATAACTACAACTACAACTGCAACTGCAACTACATCTACATTTGCAGATACACATACATTTAGCTGCAGATACAAGATACAGATGCTTGCACAGCGGTTGCTGCCACAGGCACGAGTGGCAAGTGACTGTCAAATTTACGAGTGCCCAAAGCCTTGACTGCTGCTGCTGCCTAACTTTGGTTACTTGCAACGCCAAAAGCAAAGGATATCATTACGTCGTGCTACAGGAATTCACAAGTTATGCTTTAGATACTTGTCTTCTAGTTATACCTGCTACCCATAGGTTAGAAGGGTATTATAACTTTGTGCCTCCTGGAAATATATGTAACAGGCAGAAGGAGGCATCTTCCACCACTATATATGTTTATTCTTGATCAACGTCAACAGCCGAGACGATATCCCCATGTCCGTCTTTCTGTCTGTCTGTCGGTCCGCCCGTATGAAACACTGGATTTAAAAAAACTAGAAGAGATAGACCTATAAATATTTTTCGACAGCATTTGTTATTTTAGTACGCAGTTCAAGTTTGTTTTCAATTTTCGCCATGCCCACTTCAGCCCCCAAAAATCGATTAAAATTAAATAACAAGTTTTTGGTACATACAATAATATTTTTGTATTTATTTATTATACTAAATCTAGTATTTAATACTACATTTATTAGAAAAGAGAATACTGGCTGATGGGGCCTTCGACTCAAAATAATATAATATAGTCTTGATGATTGATAGAAATTTGGTTGCGTTCAAATAAAAATTGTAGAAGTTATTTAAGAAATACTTTGATCGAATCTTAGTTGCCTTAGCTGACAATCTGGTATATTTTATGGTATATTTTAATTGTAGTACTATATTTACATACCAAATAAAGCTTGCAGTATATTTTGGTATTTTTCGGTATACTAATTAAGTATATTTTCCGAATATCGTTGTATTGACAGTGGGTAACACGCATCTCACAGTCGAGCACACTTGAATGTGCTTTTCTCACTTCATTTTTTTTTTTGTTGGCGTGTATGCGCAACTTTAAATTAACTTTGCTTGCAGGGAAATAAAATAAGTTACATGCTTGTAGCATTCAAGTGGTTTGTCAGTCAAACACACACACACATACATGAATATGTTATATATTTGTATGTGTATGTAATATCTGCATCGCTTTAGATAGCTGCGCATCGCGTAATCAAGAAGTTTTAAATGCATCATAAAAAACTTTTTCCATGTGCAATTTGAAAACTTGTTTTAGGCATCGCCTACATTTATGATGTACGAGCATATGCCACGATTTATGCACCTCCCCTTCTCCTCTTCCTCCCTCTCTTGCTCATATCCTCTTGCTGAACACTTTGCTCGCACATATTTATGACTGTGTATATGTTGTTTTCTATCTTATGACAACGATAGCGACTTGAGCACTTGAAGCTGTCAGGTGCAAGGTAAAAATAACGAAACTAGCAAATCACAAAATACATTTGACGCTTAAACAGCGGGAGATTTATCCAGAACTGTCGGCGACAATAAAAATGCTACAAAGCACAAGATGAAGATCGTTGAAGAATGGTTTGCTCGACTTGATTATACTACACTAAATTATAAATACGAAAAGGAATTGAAATAAATCAAATTAATTTAAAGAAACTTTTAAAGAACTGCTGAACCTTCGCTATACTACATTTATTTCCTTTTTTTCTCTTCTGCAATAGTACAATTAATAAATTTTAGAAATGGGTAAATGGGTAATAAATAAATCAAATAAATTTATCAACTAAATTCAATGATTTGCTTTTTCTTGTTATCCCTTAAGACAAAGACTTCTGCAAAAGTAAAATAAATAAATTGTAAAATCGGATATGTGTTGAAATATATCAAATAAATTTATTAATCAAATTCAAAGAACTGTTGAAGTTCTTCTTTATCAAATTGATTCGCTAAACAAAGACTTTTGCAATATTAAGATTATTTTGAAACAAAATTTTAAAGAAAAACAATGAAGTTTAACACAATGAAACCAAGAAAATAAAGCAAGAAAGAGAGAGGAGAAAATGCATACACAAAATTAACATAGAAAGAAAAAACGTGTTAAAATCTAGAACAAAATACTGAATTCAAAGTTTATGATTTTATGGTTCAACCAAGAAAGTTCATTCTTAAATCAAGATGCAAAAATTATGATAAAATCCCGATTGCCCAATCTTGAAATTCATGATTATACTGCTGTTACGGGAATATAAAAATCTCAAAATTTAACCAAGAAGCCAAAATCTTAAATCAAGTACAAATAATCTTAAATGTAGATTGTTTAACAAAATAAAAATTATTTTGTGTTGGCCTATTTGAAGAACAAAAAAAATATGATATAAAAATTGTAATTAAAGAGAATTCTTTCTCTGTTTAAGAGTGTAACGGAAATAAAATGTAATTGTATTTAATATAATCATCCACTGCATGCAACTGCTGTCTATCATACCCCATCACTTCAAACATGGTGTCAGTATAAAAACGCGTAAAAATATTTATGAGTGCCTAAACAGGCAAGCGACTTTCAATAAACCAAGTGCATAAATCTAGCCGCCTCTCTGACTGCCTCTCACCTGCCCCACCTGCCTCTGGCCTAGACTCACCTGTTTCTATGAATACATACGATGTTTACAAGACGCATCTCATCGCATTTGGCGCCCACAAAAGTTGGCTAATGTGTTTCGTTCACGTTGGCGCTGTTTTGGCAGACGTAGCGCAGTCATGTCCTTGGTCCTTGAACTTGTAAACGCGCCATCCCTCGGAGCACTTCAAATAGTCATGTGTGTGTGCATTATACATTATACATAATACATTATATGCTCCCAGACAGACGCCAAATCTCATCTCTCTCTCTCTCTTTCTCTTCTGTGCTCCAAATAAAGAAACCCAACGAAATTCTGATACATAAATTACGAGTAAGTCGACTCGCTCATGTTACTTTTATTGACAGTTTCGGGGCTTTACGACTACATCTAGATCAAATGACAAGGTGCTCCTACTTTCTTAGCCATTCTTTTCCAGCCAGTCAGCCAGTCAGCCAGCTCAAAGTCAAAGTTGAGTTCTTTTTCTCATTTCTATAGCCCATTGATAAGATTTGTTGTGCCCAAATTAAGTGCAGCTCCTGGAGCCACCATAAAATTTCAATTATGCCAAATTGCAAAAACACACAATGCGATCAAGCGAGGCAGCAGACAGGCAGACAGACAGAGAGGGGGAGAGAGAGAGAAGGAGGGAGAAAAGCTGAGTGAAATGCCACAAATACAATTAAGATTCAAGTGCATCCTGCGGCGCTGACATTTAAATTTAATTTGCAAAAACATTGCACGTACTCGCTTTATGCTTCATCTGCAATCTGCGAGCTCCCAATGACAGCAGCATAAAATGATTAAATGATTATGTATATTATTATACATAAATTATTTAATATTTTATATCTGAATATTTTAATCAATTCGTAATTTTTTTAAATAGACTGCTTTAAACTTAAATTTAATTTCCATTCAGTGAAGAACAATTTTGAAAATTGATTGATTTCTTTATTATTTAACATACTCGTATTTTGAGATCTATTCAACAGCTGCAACTTAGACTTTTTATAATTGCGATTTAAGAAGAGCAATTTTAAATTGAAATCTTGTAATATTTTTTCCATTATAGAAAAGTAAAATATACATATATAGAGATGTAAACCTTAAAATAGCAGTGGTTACGACCTACGCGTTTTACATTGAAAATACTATTATAAACGCAGCTTCGAGACAAAATTTAGTTATAACATTATAATAATACTATAAATTACAACAAGCTTACAATCTATTAAAATCAATTAAGCAGTTATTGAAAAGTGCAATTCAAAAGTAACAACTGGTAATTATTTTTTCTATCATTCTAAATAATTATTTAAATAACCATATTTTATGTTAAGTCAGATTTGATTTTTTATTTAAAATCTGCTGTTTCAGCTTGTTTTATTGCAGTTTATGAAAATTCACAATTTTGTTCGCACAGAGAAAAAGTGAAGCCTACTTCTAGACATCACTTCGTGTGTGTGTGAGTGCGTGTGTGTATCTAACATGTCAGAGTATAGCACGTGTGTGTGTGTATGCTTGTGTATGGCTCTGTTGTGAAGTGAGCTTAGCGTTGTCAATTACACACATCCGCCTCTTAAACCTCTGTCGAGTCCTCGCATCGAAGTTAAAGCTAAGAGCTCAGACCGAGAGGAAGAGACTTGAGTGAATCAAGTGAGTGCCTGGAGCTGAAGTGATTCCCAGAGGCAGCTGCATCTTTTGTTATTACACTTTGATGGGCGGCTGTCAGAATTTGAGCACATAATTAAATTAGACTGCACTTATCAGAGCTCTAGCTTGCTCTCTCCTTCCGCCTCTCAGTCTGTTCTTTGTCTTCGTTGGCGTCTTGGATGTGGATGTGGATGTCAAATGCATTGCTCTCCATGGTGGTGGCACTTGCCGCATTGTTTCTCTTTTAAAATATGCTCGAGCACGCCCAGCGAGCGAGCGAAGAGGAACAGACCAGAGCAGACCTAGTCGAGTATCGTTTGCCCATGGCAATTGACCCACTTCGCCTGGCGTCTGACAGCTTCAATTGTTTGGCATTGGCGCCACTTTCACTTACCTAATTAAGCGCCCGCTCTCAACGCGGCAACGGTCGTCGGTGCGGCAACCTTGCTTCAGCATAAATAAATGAAAAATTAATTCATTTGCAGCATCCGCTTGCCTCGTTCCGTTTTCCTCTTTCCGCTTTCCGATTGCCGACTGTCGCTTGCCTCACTCGCCTCACTTACCTCCTACTCAATGGTATGCAAAATACAAAATGCAATGATGTCATTTAAGCCAATTTCAAGTTGGCCTGGCTTAAACTCTGTCACCTTCCTCCCAACGTTCTTGTTCTCTTCTCCACCTTCCACTTGTGCCTCCTCTTGCGCTCGTTAGCGGTAATTTAATTCCAACAGGATAAATGCAACTGATGCATGCCTCGGGCTTGGCATTTAATTGCCAGGCAACAACAAGTCTTCTGATAATTGTGCAGAAATATGATAACTACAAGAGAAATGTGCTTTTAATCTTTGCTCTCTCTCTCTCTTTTTGACTCAAATGATATTATTTAAGCATTTCAATTAATGCAACAGCAAACAATAAATAGATGAGAAGAAAGCTGAAGGGTTTAAAGATGCAGATGCAATAAATCTTGGGGAATTAAGCTCTACTCACGATGCTCTTCTTAGTCACAAGTTAGAGTTATTCATGCGGACGTGTGTGTGCATGATTAGCTACTTCAAGCTAGTGCCGAGTTAAGCACCAGCAACTGCACACACAACTTTTACGATCCAATCAAGCGTGGACATAAAAATAAACGCTGTCCCAGCGAAAAATGGAGTCACAGCCCACGGAAAAGCGCAAACCAAAACTCTTAAGTCCCAAACTACAAATGGACATTTCGCCCAACGCATAAACGCAAAAAAAATAAAGCTTATGAGAAAGCAGCTTTTAACGTTGACCGACTTGCAAATACCCATTGTGCATGGCAATAAAGTGATGTCAAATATAATTATTTAATTGAATGTAAAGTTATAAATTTTCATCATAAATTAGTTTAGTTAGTTTTGTGTGCCCTAATTACATTGCATACTAAAATATGATATGATTATTCCGCTAAAGAAATAAATACATTTTTGGGAAATGTAATTGCTTATAAGGGTTTTTGAATTGATAAGCGTGTTGACTAAAAATCTATGTCATTAAAAATGCGACGCGTCTTCATATAGTTGAAATTTTTGATTAGAAAGGAAATTTTCATTAAATTTTGTAACTCGCAAATCAATACGATACTATTTACCGTGAAAAAAATCATATACTAAAAAATTGCAAAATAAATTAAGGTTATTCTTATAGCAAAAACAGAGAAAAACAAAAAAATGAAAGAATTTATATAGTTTATCTTAAAACAGAAAAAAGTTCTAAAATCAATCTTAGCTTAGAGCTGAGATGAATTATGGCAATTTTTTTCCATTTTACTAAAATTAGGTAAAGGTGATTTTTAGGGCTATGGATTGGCACAAAATTCAGAGCAAAGATTTATTTTAAAACCTTTTTTAACGATAAAATATATAAATTCATTCACTTTTTGTTTTTCATTTCCTTCTTTAATGTATTATATAAAATATATAAATTCTTTATCTATCATATTTAACATACTATTTCATTTCATTTTTTCATATACCCAGCAATCTGGGTATTGAAACAGAAAAACAGCGCAATAAAATTTAGAGGAAGGCGAGGAAAAGAGCAGAACATAAAGCAGATGAACTGAAGCAGATGACTGCCACTTCTCCTTTGGACCCAATGAATTACTTTGGTCGCTGTTGTTGTGTATCTCCTGCACACCGTATCCTCTATGTACTGTGTGCTGTATCCTGCTGCCTGTCACCGGCTAATGGTCAGCGTCATTGCCATTCCCGTTCTTATTCCCATTCCCATTCCCATTCTCTTTCCCATTTCGAGTGTGGTGGCGCCACAGGCTGACAGACCACTTGAAAGGGTGTGAAATCCATTGGCGAGCAGCAAACACCCACGAAACATCCAACACACTCTGGCACAACCACACGCACACGCACACGCACTTAGTGAAAACAGAGACATAAGCGTCTTATTAGATTTTCGTGTGTATTTTGGGTGTAAGCATAAGTGCAAGCGAGTACTTCGGTACTTCGTCTTCTCCAATAAGCACGAAGATCCGCACGCCCCCAAAACAACTTCATTAGGGTCCAAGCACAAACAGTCTGTCCCACACACACATACATACACACACACAAGCACACTCACACACACACACACACAGGCATACAGAGGGCTTATTGTTGGGCCTACGCTAATCTTAAGGTTCGTTTTTGGCAGCTGCTAAACTCAACTGTGAAGTACATTAATTTCGAGCTTAGCAGGCCAAAGGCAATAAATCTTCTTGGCTGCGAAGGACATGCGCAGTGTGGCCGATTTCAGTCCCCCTCCTTCACATTTATGGCTAGTTGCCTCAACAAATTGAGTCTCAATCAATGCAGCATGCAACAGCAGGAGCAGAACCACCACAAAAGTACCGAGAAGCAGCAAAATTAATTAGTGCAACAGCAACTGAGAAAAACACAGTTCGACATTCCGTGCAACAGTCGAGTGAAAGGTCAGAAAAAGTGGTGCAACAATTGCTAGAGCAAACAGTAGAATGGACCAAAACAAATCAAATTATACTGCGAACTGAAGCTGCAACAACAACGAGAAGAACAACGACAAACAACAACGATTGCAAATGAAAGGCACTCTCAACTTTTGGCCAGACCAACAGCAGCACCAAGTGAGAGTTTTTCGGAAAAGAAAAACAAGTGAAAAGCTGACTGGCAAACCCAACCAGCAGACAGTCGAACAACATTTGCAAATGAAACTGAATTCTCATTCTCATTCTCATTTTGCCCAATGTGAAGGCGTCAATGGTCCCAACCAAACACAAAACAACCGAACAAAACAGAACTCGAATGCATTCGTTGAATGAGGGGCAAAAAAAAGTGGTTGATGTTGTCGCAAGCAAATTGCCTTTCATGTGAAAAATTGCAATAAGAAGTGAGTGCGAGTAATCTGTAGAATGATGAGGAAATATCCTGGAATTAATTATATGCACAGCTTTGAAATTAAAGCAAACTTCAGTGCGTATTGTAACTTTAGGGTATTCGAAGCACTTCGAGTGCAAATTCAATTAACTAAAGTTCGTTTGCAGGTTGCAACAAGTCATCGGCAAAACGATTAGTTAAAAGCACCGACAGTCTGTGATCTGCAAGTTTAAGAAAACTGTTTAATTAAATGCGTATACGTAATATGGTTGCTCATACGCCGTGGGGCACACTCAGTTATTTAAGCGTCAGCACATTTTAGAGGTAGCTCTAAATACATATTTGGCATTCACATAGACACTGACACACACACACACGCAGCCACACACACAGTCAAGCTGCTTGTGAGATTTATATCGTTGGTAAATCTTTCACAATTTAGTCTAAAGCATTTGCGCTTTGTTTGTGCTTGTTTCTCGTCGGTGTGACTGCGTGTGCGTATGTGTGTGTATGTGTGTATTACCAGTATTTACATTTCACTTATACCACAAAAGCCGTCAAAGGATTCTAAATTTCATTCCGCTTCAAGAGCAGCAATGCACTTAAAATGCAGCGCCAGATGTTTCGCAAATGAACAAAGTCGCATAACATATATACACAGAAGTATTTCAACTATCTTTTATATATGTTGATATGCAAACAACTGAGGTACAACGTTAGCAAGATACATTTAATGTCCGTTTTTCTAACACAACATGTCTTTGTTTGCTCTTTTAACTTTTATTATATCGCATGTGAGATATCTAAATATTTTATTTGACTTTTTCTTGCTATTGCACTTTATATTTCATCTTTCAATTTAAATGTGTTTTCGAAAATTCTAAAAGTTGCAGATTTCATCTAAATGACATTTTGTCTGAATTTTCACAACTTCGCTTTGACAATTTTATCACATTTCGCCATCAAAGTGTAGCAGCAAATGAAATCAACTGGTGAATGGTCCTATGCATTATTAAAAATTTTATGCTTGCTGTACTCTGGAAGAGCATAAAGCGTCTATTAAATAAAATGTGTTCAACAAGCTGACGCGTCTGCATAAAAATGTATTTAATGTGATTATTATTTGAGTACTTTGACCTAAAGAGAGTCATTTTACGCATCATGCTTTATTATAATGTGCTTATATTAGAGTGCATTCAAGCTTGCTAAAAAACAAATTAAAATTAAAATAAAAATATTGCGAAATATAGTAGTTGAAAATAAATTAAACATCATCCATAACATTTTCTACTACGTCGCAGTTTAAGATCTCTTTTTTGAAAACTAAATATATTAATAAGTAATAACTATTTTTGAATATTTTTGTGCCTGCAGAAAATGTATGTAACAGGCAAAAGCATTCATATCCGACCCTATAAAGTATACATATACTTCATCAGCGTCAACAACCGAGAACACCGAGTCATATTCGTTTGTCCTTCTGTGTCCGTCTGTCCGTCCGTCTGTCTGTCCGTCCATCCATATGAACACCTATATCTTATAAAATATAAGAGATGGGTATATAATTCATTTTCGACAGTTTTTGTTATATCTGTAAGTTTATTTCAAATTTTTACCACGCCCATTTCCGCCCCCGAAAATTTATAAAACTCAAATGACAAGCGTAATTTGAAGCTAGAGTCATTTTGGTACAGACAATAATATCCAAAGTTCTTATGATTCCGGAATCTGGTTGCGAATAGATAGAAATTATGTAAGAAATACTTTTGTACGGACAAAAACGTCCACTTACTATGGTCCTTAGTTCCTTTGACTGACAATCTGGTATATTTTACACTATACTATCTTACTTATGTAATAGTTGATTGTTTTTTAATTGATTTCAATTTTAAATATTTGAAAATTGTTCCTTAAAATTTACAGCTCGTAACTAATGTTAAAAACTCTCAGTCTTTATGTTGCTTCAGCTTTTGAATTACTCTTGTGACTTGCAACAAATATAACTTTTGGAATTAATTCACTGACTTGCAACAACGAAGCACTAATAAATTACATTATTGGCTTTAACTGCGTTAGACACGCCTCAAGCAGTGAGGCACACAAATAGTATATGATTTCTTAATCAATTATATCAATTAAGTATGAATATTCATCACAAGACAGTATATTCCACGCGTGTGTGTTTGATATGAGTTAAAGATGCGTTATCAATGCTCATTCATTAGACCCAACCTCTTTGTGTGTGTGTGTGAGTTAACTTTCTCTTTGGCTTTTATCATTTCAATCAAATGAATGTATTAAATTGTTCGTCTTGTCTTCCACACACACACACACACACACAGGCACACGCATAAACAAACAGAAACGCACATGTATTCGAGTTGTTTTCTCTATTGTTTAGTTAAAGCATTACGAGGCACATTGAAGTAGGAAACGAGGTCGTTTTGTGGCACGTTTTGCCATTAGACGAAATCATTTTCTTTAAATTTGATATTTAATTGAGCGCAGTAAATAAACAGAACAGTCCACAGCAGCTGGCCGAATATGAAACACTCTTTTAATCATTGCAAACGCAATTTAAGTTTAATTCCTAACACAGTGCGTACTAAAAGATTGCTACCCACTTAGTAGTGTGTGCGCTTTGCCCTTTTGATTGCTCGCTGAGCTCATTTGGCATTCCTTTTAAGCTGTTGCCGTGCTCAACTAAGCGACACACACACACACACAGACTTTCAAATGTTGTGCGTTGTTCTCTGCCCAGCCACAATTTCAAAGTCAATTAAATACGCTCTCGTGGTCTGTGTTTTATCTGTTTTGTGTTGCATACTTTCGAGCATTTAGAAAAATATTACACATACGCTACGTCTGCACTGAAGGACTTATACTTGTTTGTCGTCATATTGCAAAGAGACCGAGTCTGGTTGGCTGGCTGGCTGGCTAAAGCCACTTCCGGCTAACGGATGTGGTTGCATTTCGCAGCAAAGCAGCCTTCTCACTCACTCTCCGCTCTCCCCTCACCCCTCACCGCTTCCGGCCGCTGTTGCTGCCAACAGGCAAATGCATTAGCGTAAATTGCAATTTAATGCGCTATTATTAGACAAAATGCATGACAAGTGATTCAATTAGCTCAAGTCGCACAACAATTGATGTCAACTGATGCGTGCCCTGACTGAGTGTTTGGGTGTGAGAGTATCTCTTAGAATGTGTGTGTGTGTGGGCGTTACACAACACTGGCAGGCAATCAGACGTCATTAAAGTCAATTGCAGGATAACGAACGCGCTTTTAATGATTTTCCATTGTGTTTTCGATTTGCATTTGTATTTTGCACCCACTCGCACTGCTGTTGCAACTATTTGTGGCATGCAACTGCCGCTGCTGCTGCTGCATGTGATCATTTCGCTGACGCATTTAAGCCTTATCCGACTGACCGCCTGTCTGTCTGACCCACTTTTCTCTTCAGTCTCGCAACTAGTAGCACAATTTAATATTAAAATTTTCATAAATATTCAGCACGTTTCGGCGCACAGCTTGACTGTGTTTGACTGAGTGTGTGTCTGTGTGTTTGAGTGTGTGTTTCCATCGCTGCACGTTTAGCGCGCATTTTTATACCCGCTACTAATAGGGTAGAAGGGTATGATAACTTTGTGCTGCAGTAAATATATGTAACATAATTTCCAATAACTACTTTAACTAACTTTATTTTGAAGCTAGAGTAGCGATTTTTAGTCCACCAATAACTACCAAAAATATTGTAAGAAAATTTGGTTGTGATCAGATAAAAATTGTTGCTGATAATTTGGTTTGTTTATTACTCTATGGTATATTTCAAATGCAGTACGATATCAATATACCAAATATATCCCTCGGTATATGTTAATATTTTGCAGTATAATAATTTGGTATATTTTAAGAATAATATCGTACTATATTCCTTTTATTCAAAAAGGGTCGCGGGTATATTAAAGTAAACCGAAAAAAATTGATGAGACCTTAACTTCTTTGGCTGATTATCTGGTATCTTTAATACTCTGTGGTAGTTTTGAAGTGTATAACTATATCAATATACCAAATATAGACTTAGATAACTATTATAATTTTTGCAGAATATTAATATAATATATTTGAAATGTATATCTTTTCGATATATTTTTAGATTTTTTACGGTATATTTATATGGTGTGTTCTGGATGTTTCACTATATAAATATACTAAATATTAGTCTTGGTATATTTTTAGTATTCTTACAGTATATTGGTTTGGTATATTTAAAAATTAATTCCGTTTTCTTTTGCGCTTATTCAATTTGGGCAGCAGGTAACTCAAAGTCGAGCACACTTGTCTGTAGCTGTCTTACATGTTATTTTTCAATTGGATTTTTTTCTGTTTTGCGCTTGTGCTTACCACAAAACTACCGGAAATGGAGAAGTTCGCGTGTGTGAAAGAGAGAGAGAGAGAGAGAACTGCGTGTGTGTACTCTAATTTGGCATATTAATTAACAATTTCATTAGAGCGCACATCGAATTGGTCGTCAAATTGAGTTTTAATTAAATTGTGCATAATTATTGTTAAGTACGCTCACACATATACACACACACGTAATCAGCTTTCAATGTAATTAATGAGTTTTTAGTTGAAAATAAATTTTCCTGTAATAATGACATGACGATGGTGGAACCAGGGAAGGAATGGGAAAGTGGCTGAAGCATGTGCCTGGCATTTTCAAAAATTTCAGTACACAACAACATATTCACACACATGCATACACTCACTCACACACACACACATACACACACATGACAGCTGGCAACAGAGCTCATTAAATGCTTTACATGAGATCTCCTCTTTCTGCCTCTCAACTTGACTCCCCTTCACCTCCCTTCACTTGATGCCTTTAGCTCTTCACATGTAATTTGATGCTCTGTCTCCGCTCAAAAGTCAAGAGCGGCAAACAGTTTTCCATGAAAGTCTTTAATTTATGCAAATTTTGCGTGAGTGTATGTGTATGTGTGTGGGTGTTATGCCATATGATTCATTGTGTGTACGTGTGTGTGAGTGTAAGTGTATGTGTGCGAGTACTTATGCCTGCGAGCCTCATCAATTTTCCATTGACACAAAGAAAATATGGTACACGAACTCGCATTTAAGTACATTTCCGACACAAACCAACCAAATGAAAATCAGCTCAAATTTTCACCGAATAATGGGAAAAATCTACAAAAAACCTCACTATAGAGCATATAAACTAGAGCTTCTTTCTTGTGGCAAACAAACCATGCCAAATGGAAACCAATCAAACCGCATTCAACAAAATTGATAGGAAAATTCGAGAGAAAAACCAGAGTTAACAATCGGTTGAACTAAAGAGTAAAACAAAAAATAGCAAAAGCAATAATAACTGGAAAACTTAATAGTAAAATGTAAGTAAATATAAATTTTATTTAATTTAAAAAAAAATTTATTTCAATTGCAGTTCAAAAATTTAAAGAAAAGGAAGTTATCCCTACAAAGCTTAAAGATGAAAAGTTGATGGAAATTATTTTTCTTTATGATAATAATAAGTTCTTGTGCAGCTGCATTAGTGAATATTTCTTAATGGAACCATTTAGTAGAAAACTAATTAATTTGCAATGGATTGCAACAAAAGGCGAAATAAAACTCATAATTCCAAATAAGTGCATTTGGTTAAAGTTTTCATTCATATCTCTTATTAATCCTACTTAATTTTAAGAGGTATTTGCTTCGTCAACATTTCTGACTAAGCATCATCAAAAAATACTCGTTTGCAACTTGAAAGTTGGCTTTCGTCCCAAATATCTACCAGCAGTGTCTGTAATTAGAAATTAAGTTGATTTTGTGCTCATTTTGGTGCTGTGGAAAGCCTCACAAATCCCCTTGGATAAGACGCAGTGGCAAGTCAGCGTGTAAAACGCTGTCTGGGATTAAGCGTAACTTTTGAGTTGTATTAAAAAACAGAATGAAAGAAAAGTATCGAGTTTTTTTGGCTGGTGGGCTCAACAGAACAGCGGCCAATTTTCATCAATATTCTATGTAAGCCAACGAATGCAATGGAAACTAAAACTGTTGTATTATAGAAATAAAGCGAATCTCACTTCTTTTCAACGACTGCCACAAAATTGTCTTTTGTTTTGTTTACGGCAGAGCTTAGTCCCAAAACTAACCATGATTAATGAACCAGATAAATAATATGGGACTGCGACTGAGACAGCAATACACAATGAGAGAGGGAGAGATACTCAATTGGACATCGAGAAAAAAGCTTTGCTCTTATCTTATCATAACATTTGAATGCACACCTTTCCTAAAACAGCGCTCATGACTAACCACATTATTGGGGGCGATGAGTGGAAGTGAATTTTATTGTGAGCATATGTTGAACAAATTTAGGAATTGAGCAGATGGAACTTGGAATTAGCAGGAAGTACAAGAAGAAGAGGCATAAGAAAGGAAAGAGCTCAACTGAATTAAGGTTTGTATACAAACAAGTACTCTGAATTGTTTTGTAAGTATTCATCTCAAATAGATATTTATAGATATAATTTAATTTTTGATAATTAGAATTTTTTATATTAGTGCCCATGTATGTATTTAATATCATTAAAAATAGATTAAGCAACAGCATTTTGTTATTTGATATTTCAATGTACTCGTATTTAAAATCATTGAAAATTTATGAATACAATTAAATGAAAAATTGTTACTAGATATTTAATTTATCCATTCTTTGAATTCTACAAACAAAAATCGTATTTTAATATCGATTTCGATTTATCAAACTTTACAATTGATATAAAGAATACATAGTTTGAGTTATATTTCAAAATGAAAAGCTTTATATATTTTCTATGATATACTAATTCGATAATATAACTTGAATTTTCCCATCAATCATTCTCTGCGATAGTGTCACTCACGCGCCCATCTCTAAGTGGAGCACAAGCCACGAGCTTTTCTGTGTGCTTGAGATAAGATATTGTACTTGATATCTGTGGAAGTGTCGCAGCAAAGAAATTCAACAGCGATTTGTCAGCTAACTGTGCAGTGTGGTAGTCAACACGTTCCCAGAAAGAACTCCCAAACTCCATGACGATGACGAGAGCCACCACCACTAAAAGACTGAACTTTGCACCAAAATTCATAAGTGGATTGCTGTTGCTGCTGTTGCTGTTGGATGGCACACACACGGAGCAAATCGATGCTAATGATGAGGAAGTGGATCGCTTCTGTTATCCCGCCAAGTATAAGAACACACGACTCTCCTGTGAGTGCAGCAATGTGAGTGCCGCACCGTGGGGCATGCGTGCGTTGCACATCGATTGCAGCTACAAGGACTTCAAGGCCGAGGATCTTACGGGTTTGCTGCCACTCTACATTGATACCTTGGATCTGTCGTGGAATGCTTTGGATCGTGCTCCAGTGTTTACCAGCGATAGTCTGCGTCTGCTCAACTTGATGCACAATAACATTAGCTCGATTGCGGCCAACAACTTTGGCAGCTTGACGAGTCTGCGTGAGTTATACTTGAGCTGGAACAGCATTCAGCAGCTGGACGCACAAGCGTTTCAGAATTTGCCCCATCTGACAGTGCTCAGTCTGGAGCACAACAATCTGCACACGCTGCCATCGCAAATCTTTGCCCCGCTGTTGGTGCTGGCTACGCTGGAGTTATCGTGGAATCGCCAGCTGAATCAGAGCATTGGCCAGGATGTCTACACCACCTTTGGCATCAATCAGAAGTTGCAGAAACTCCAGCTGGATGCGTGCAATCTGCAGGAACTTCAACTCCCCAGAACGGCGCCATTGATCGAGCTCTCGCTGCGTCGCAATCAATTCGAGCGTGTGCCCAGCCAGCTGCCTGCATCGCTGCACAGTCTGGACATCAGTGAGAATCGCCTGCAGCATTTGCAGCCGGAGGATACGCGTCATCTAACTCAGATTCGTCAACTCTTCGTGGAGGACATGCCACAGCTTCGCAGCATCGATGCCCATTCGCTGGCCTCGCTTCATGCGGTGGAATCAATGAGTTTCCAGAACACACGCAGTCTCAACTATATCGATGGCGATGCCTTCGTTTCGGAGAGTGGAAATCAAACCCTGCCGCCATTGAAATCGATCATATTTCGCGGCACTTTGGTGCGTAGTTTTAATGCCAGTCTGTCGCCGGTTTTTAGCAAACTCACCGAACTTGACCTCAACGGTGTGCCGCTTCATTGCGACTGCAAGCTAGAGTGGCTCAAGAATCTGGAGATCCAGACCAACGGACGCTGCCTGCTTCCAGCCAGAGTCCGTGGCATGCTCATCTCCTCGGTGCGCCGCGATGAGTTCAGCTGTGAAAAGTGGCCACGTTGGATCTATGGCATTATTATACTCGGACTGATTGCCCTTTGTGCCGCTGGCGTCTATCTGATTGTCATGGGTCTCCGACCACATCGAGGTGTCACAATGCGACGCAAGGTTGGAGCGGGCAGTCCTTATGCCCGTGTCACCATCGAACCCAATCGCCAGGAGAACGTACATTAAGCTCCTTAACTTATATTACCTAAGTCTGTGTTAGTTTTGTAGACTATATAACTTAAATACATTTTATAAATCAATCTGACTATTCTATCGAAAAACACTATTGGAAATTGTGGCTTATCTATTCCGCTTGCTTATCTCTTCACCTGCGATGACTACGCGGCGAATTCATTTTTATAGACTAGCTTTTCTAGATATTCAGTTCAAATTGTAAACAGTGAAATTGCTAAGCTCCATGCTTAATCAGTTTAGTGTTTATGCCAGTTAGTCATAAAAGAAAATGGAATGAAAGCTCATTAGCTTAACACTATATATAAAGTTGTTTCTCCTCATTTGCTATCAATATTCAGCCCAAACAATAATACCTAGAAGCTTTATTCATAATACCATTTGCAATTGCATTATTGTTGACTGACATTATTTTCGAAATGGAATGGAATTTGCGCATCGAATTTAAATGCAGAAAAAGTTTACTTTAATTTATCAAAATATGTAAGTGGTTGCCTTTAATATCCGATCGCAAATTTGGTTAAAGATATATTTCTTTTGCGTAAGAAAGCTTTAATCAAGTGTATTGAACTGTGAGATATCCGCTACCTATTTTCAATAAAAGGAAAACAGTGAAGTAGTATTCTTCAAATATGGGCAAATCCCACGTGTCGCACGCTACATTCGCACTATTTTAGCTAATGAAAATCAATTTTTTGGGGGGTTTTTTAAAGATTTACCGTAAACTTTTGTTATGTGTTTAGAGAGAATTGAGAGTACTTTCGGAGGGTATAAGATTCAATTTCACTGGAGTCACTGTTTTGAAAATAAATAATAAAATTGTGACGTGTCGCACGCTACACAAAGTGGAAGTTAGTTTCAAAATTTTCATTTCAAACGCAATTTTTATCGAATTCTGCAAAATAAACCCAATGAAAGTTAATATCCAAAAGAAAGTTAAGAATATTAGAAGACAAAAACCGATCGTTTGGTCTTAATAATGTTTATAGATTTTTAGCAAAGCCTTTAACCCATTGTGTTGCACACTACGTGTCGCACGCTACACTTTCTCCGCTGGCATTAACATAAGACAAAAATCTTTTAATTTGAACTAAACATTATTTATTATATTCATAAATATGCTTTACAATTATTTCAGCGTGATTTACTTTTGATTTGTATGTGAGCCCAAGAAGAGGCAAAAAATTGTGAAGAATACAATAGGGATTTATAGGTGTGCGCAGAGCACGAATTTAAGTAAAATTATGAAAATTATAAATAAAATTGGGTTTGATACAAATTTGTGCATTTACAATGATCGAAAATTCTTTTTTGCTTTAAATTCTTAAAATGCCATACCTACTTTAATGTTCCATACAAAGAAAAATTACAAAATATGAAATTTAAAAATTGGTCGCTGGTGGACTGTTTTTGGGATTTGCCCATATATCAATTCAATACTGAATATAGCCTTCGCTATATTTTGTAAATTGGTATACTATTGCATTCAAAATATTCCTGGATCTACCAAAATATACCTGATTTGCAACTAAAATAGCATGGAGTAATGATATACTGAATATTAATTAAATACTGAATGTAGCTTTCGGTATATTTTGTATAACGATATACTATTACATTCTAAATTTACCATTGACATACCAAAATATACCACCTTGTCAACCAAATCAATTAATACCAATAAACTCAGTATTTTCTTGTATATTAATATAATATTACCTTTAAAATCAATCATAGATATATTAAAATATACCAGATTTTCATCCAAAGAAATTAATGCACTCAGATGCAGCCGATTTTTTTCAAAATAAAAGTACTCACTATGCAGTTCAATATGATTATTACAGCAGCTAAAGTTATCAGAAGCTCATACATGACTCATGAATCTGTTACCATAAGCCAACTAAGTCGGCATAGTTTGTATATAATTAATCATTATTAAATATGAATGCTAACAAATTTTCCATATGCTACTGTTAGCTATTTACATCGGATTATCGGTAACAAAGTCTCTATGAAACAGCTATTTAAGCTATGATATTAGTTTCTACCTCGTAAACTATTCTGAACCAATAAAACTTGGTTTTAATAAATACAGGCTATTATTTACGTGGACCATATAAATATAATATTATTGCATTTAGACCACATCGAATGAATTCGTGGCGTATAAATTGAATTTAGGATTGAAAATTAAATGAACGCTGGCACATTAACTTTAGTTGAATAGAAACACTAGCAATGCAAAGTTGTAGCCGCAAACTATTTGCTGCATCGATTGCCATCATTGGCCTCTTCGGTGTGCAAAGTCAGTCAAATGTCTGTCAGAAGATTGTTGAAGAATCCGCACCCAATTATTGTGATCAGTGGGGTGAAAATCACGTGGCCTGCAATCCCAAAGTAAGTGCTGCAATAATGCATATACATTTACTTCTATTATAATTACGAATTGCAGCAAGGTGACATCAAATGTGGTAAATCGACTGCTGAGCTTTTGGACATAACAGATCGGATGAAATGGAATATAATAAGACAACACAATACGTACCGCAACATGGTAGCAAAGGGTACCTTTACGCTGATTCCAATTGCGGCACGAATGCTCAAAATCAAATGGGATGAGAATCTGGCTTATGTGGCCAGTCAGGCGATAAGAAAGTGCAATCTAAGCATACCCAATGATCTGGTCTATCCAACAACGAATGCCTCAAAGCCAGGCTACAACGCAGCCTATAATAAATATCCCAAGAGCCTTCCTCAGGATGAATTGAAGATCGCAAGCTCACAGATAAAGACTTGGTTCAATCAGAACAAATATGTTAACGTCCAGGGACTTCGCACAAATAAATCAGCAGCTGGGTGAGTATTTTATTTTAAATGGTATGTTTTGAATGAAGCAGTATATTCATATACGAAATATGGATTTTTATACATTTTAGTATTTTTTAGTGCACTAAATTGGTTTTTGCACACACGACTGTAACTTTCTCATATTTTTTTTAATAATGTATATTTGTAACTATAATTTGTATTAGCCAGGAGATTGGCCACTTCAAACAACTGGTGACTGGCTTGAATGATCGTGTGGGCTGCGCAATTCTCAAATATCCCGAAGGTTCGTGGCGCATTCAGTTGATGATTTGTTTGTATGGCTGCTACCAACAGGACAATCAAATGACTTATGCTTTGGGTAAAGTGCCTGGCGATAAATGTCAATGTGGTGCGGATAAGAAGTTCAAGAACTTGTGTGTCAAAACTGAACGATATGGTGACTGTGCTCTCATCAAAGATCACAATCTAGAAGATGCAGATCTGGATGGAACAACAACAACAATTGCTCCGAAAACAACGCGAAAGCACAAACGTTGGAATAATGATCTGCTTGATAAAATGACAGAGTGGGTTTTAGGTCAAGAAACTGCGAAGCTTTAATGTCGGAAATAAGCACAAAATTGTTTATCCTCAGATACCAAGTTCAATATATCAGAATTGTGTTTTTCAATAATTGCTTTCTCTTTCCTTTCATCCTTTCTGCTCTTCAGCCTTAATTGTGCACAGCTCCTTACCAAAAGGATTATTTCACAGAAAAGCTATCGTCAGCACACACACACACACGCAGAGAAGCATATTTGCCTTTGTCGCATCAACAAATATTTAACAACGAGCATATGCAATTTAATTGAATACAGAAATCGACTGTAAACAAATGCCATTCACTGTTTGAGTTCAGTCAATTGTGCGCAAATGAAAGGCAATATTAATAATAATAATAAACTTTTTAATACTGTGATGCCAATAGTCGTAAATACGCTGCTGCAGAAAGTGGCCAATGAAGAAACGTTGGCAGGACGAGGACGTAAGGAAGGAAGGAAGGACACCAATATACCAACCAAGCAAGCCAGGACATCTGGTGAGATTTACGAGCTTGTCGCGACTGGGGAATGCGCATAAATAAATTTTCGATGACAGTATAAAGAACGCCAATTATTAATGCCTGATGTCAGTTTCGCAATTATTGCGATTACGATGGATATCACACAGCACTCTGCTGCTTTACTTCTTTTGATATCAACTTGAAGAGGATGCCATAAATTCGTTTTCAAAATTACAGCCAAAAAGTAGAATACCGCATAGATAAAATATCTGAGTTGATCTCCATGAAATTATCTTCTATGTTCGCAGCAAGCGCAACAAGACAATGGAATGCAAATTCAAGTTTACGAAGAGGCAAAGTTTGAATTTTAAAGGCTGTCACTCGTACATAGAAGAATTTAATAGTATTATTATTATTATTAATATTATTATTATTATTGTGATTATTATTGCGAATCAAACCAAAATCACTTCTTTTTATACCCGCTACCCATAGGGTAGAAGTCCGTCTGTGTGTCTGTCCGTCTGTCCGCATGTAACACTGGATCTCAGAGACTATTAGATAGAGATAGAGCTATAATTTTTTTTTCGACTGCATTCGTCATGTTTACACGCAGATCAAGTATGTTTCAAATTTTTGCCACGCCCACTTCCGCCCCCGCAAATAAAAAAAATCGAATAACAAGCTTATCTTTTGAGGTAGAGCTTCTGAATAGTGTATCTATTCTAACTGTCAGTATTATACGTACTCAATTCAAAAGGGAATTAATCTATCTTTAGGGCCTCAAGAAAATTTTAAATTATAACAAAGAAATGCGTGAATATAAAATTCGGCATTTTATAGTGCAACGATTTCAAAGCAATTGAATATACTAAGCTATAACTTTGGTATTTGTTTTTAAGAGCGTTGGCTTTAGGAGCGGTATTTGAGCAACTCTTTGCCATTGAAATTGATGACTAGCTTTGCGACAACGAGTAGTTCACATTGTTGGGCGAGCAATTGGCATTCTAAATGTCACATTTGATGCGTTTTTAAACCAAACACAATTCAAACTGAGCGCAAAATTCAACGACAGTTTTATGACGATTTCCAAGTGAGTCGCAGTGTGTGTGTGTGTGTGTCGAGTGTGTGTGGGATGAGTGTGTGGGTAAATAAGGCAGCCCTGGTTGTTGTTTACTCCGAAATGGGCACAGCTTGCATTTAAGCAACGCACAGTGGGCAACATAGCAAAAATAGATGCTCAAAAAAAAAGAATCACTTTCAGGGTATTCATAAGTGAAGCTGTTTTAGTTGCCTTCGGTTTAATAGACGCAGTCAGGCAAATATTTACAAGCAATTTGCATTACATTATAATAATACTATATCAATGGATATGTAAGTGTAAGGCAACCTACTTCTCCAGCCTCGACTTCTAATTCAGAATCAGAAATTATGAGTAACACTCTCACGAGGCATGCGCAGGAGGCAGTTGTGCCAGTGCCCCAGTGCCACGAGTTGCATGCAACGAAACGAGACGTGACTCCGAAACCAAAACAAAAACAACAAAAAGGAGGAAAAGTCTGTGTGTTAGTCCGAAAATGAAAATTGAGGCAGTTCATGGTGTGTGCCAGCATCCAGATTCATAATTCTCGGCAATCAGTTGAAGGCAGCACGCCAAAGGCAGCGCACGTTATGCTTACGTCACGCTTAACGCTTCATCACGGTTAACGGTACAAATAGTTTACGTTCTTACGTCCTCTCGATACGCGAGTATAATTTTGTGTGCTTTGTGAGTGTTTGTGTGTGTGTTTGACTCTGTGTGGGGTAAACGCATTAGCCTCAAAGTGAGCGTGGTTAGCTTTAGGCCACGTTAATTGCGCGCCTTTAGTATTTACCTTACACCTTCCTCTGCCTTTGCTGCTGCTGCTTCCCCCTCGCTTCTCTTGGTGTCCATCACATAATTGGACTTGTTAAATTTTCGTCTGATTTTGTAATATGCAAAGCCGCTTAAATACTTCGCGTGTTGTTTATCAATAAATTATAATGGCTTAATGCCAATTGACAGCAGCACCCAAAAAAACACCATCGACAACAAAACTGAGCATCATCAGCAGCAGCATCGGGCGCCGCAGTCCATGAATAAAATATCAAAAGCATTTTGGACAAAAAGTCTGCAACTAAAACGCTCTCGCTATGGCCATGATGTGTCCTTAACGTTGCTACGTTTTTATCATCACGATAAAAATGCAAGAAAAACAAAGAAATTTAGCAAAAGAAAACAAATTCTTTGTCGCTCTCCATCTTTCTCTTATCTTTTGGGGGAATCGTGAAACGTGTGCACTGCATTTGAATTTATCAGCACATTGCTATGCAGATCTGAAAACCAATTAAAAATCAGTTTAAGCAGCTTCAAGTTGAGCTGTGCTTTTAACGAGCACATACAACAATCCAAACAAGTTTATCAAGTTTATTCAACTTATTTTGCAATTGAATTCGAATTTGGAAAAAGATGTTTGTTTAAAAGAAATTATTTTAATGCAACTATTTCAAAAGATTGACGAACTATTGTTTCTCAAATTTCATTGCATTTAAAAAACATTTAAATTAGATTTTTTTAACACAAATATGATTTATAACTTAATGTGATTCCTAAATAAAAAGCTTTGCGGTGCGTTGATATTTTAAATATGTATTTTGATCAATTTATCTATTATAAATTTAATTTAGTTCATTAATTATTGATATTTTTTATTACATTTTATTCTGAATTAAAATTCTGTCTAATTGTAAATTTTGTTTGTTTCTTTTAAGTAAGAAATTAGCTAATAAATGTTATGTTTATAATATAATACAATATTAAAAATAATATTATTTAGCTTATGGTTTTATATAATTTAGTATTAGTGGCTTTCTTTGATTTAATGCATATTTATGTCTTTAGTTAAATATATTTATTTACATTTATTTTGAATTTTTTAAATAAGAATTAATGAAATTAGTGTTTGATTTTTAATGAAACTTTAAATCTTTTTAATAAAGGCTTTTCATTTCAGCTCTTGGTTTCATATAATTTAGTATAATCAATTAACTTTCTTTGACGTATTTAAAAAAAATTAATTTGTATTTGATTTGTAAAAATGTTTTTTAAATATTATATAAATATGAAAATCTTTTAAATTTAGCTTTTGCTTTTATAAAATTTCAATTGATTTGATAGCGTGAACATATTTTTACTTAGAACTTATTCAATTTCTAAGAGATTCTTTTATAAGATAAAGTATGGTCTTTGTGTTTTCTTTTTTTTGTTTCCGTTTATATTCATGTCATAATTTACAGGATATCTCAGCTTCCATTTAAGTTAGTTTTGTTTTGATTTCGCTGGGCGCATTTCACGTTTTTTATATTATCCCTTTTTGCATTTATTAAATATTCAACGTTTATACGCATTCGTGCGCCCTTCTCGCAAATCTCTGCTTGTGCCTCTTGCTGTCTCTCTCTCTCTCTCTGTCTCTCTGTCTCTCTGTCTCTCTCATCCCTATCTGCTTCCTTTGGGCCCATCATGAAGTCCTTGGCGACTGGCGGGCGGCTTTGATGTTGTTGCTGTTGCTGTTGTTGTTGCCTCTGTTGAGCTTAGCTTCAGTGCCAGCGAAAGCGTGTGTATATATTGACAATGTGGCCAAACTGATACAATGTGTGTATACACACACACACTCACACACACACACACACACACACATGCACACACACGCAGTTAGACAGACAGACACATGTATAAACATTCAGTTGGCTGGCTGACTGCCTGATTATCTGTGCCAAAATAAAAAAAGAAAGAAAAAATTTGCGCTGTGGAACCGACAACTAAACTCAAATCGGGCACTGGGAGACGCCGCCAGTTAGAGTCGGAGTCGGAGTCAGAGTCAGAGTCAGATTCCGAAGCCGGAGTCATGTTTATATAATGGTGCGCAAAGCAACTATTAAGTGGGCTGCATGTTCCTTGGCTCTGTTTGTTATTTATTGTAATGCCACAGCAGCAAAAGCAACAGCAACAGCAACAGCAGCGAAGGCAGCATCGGCAGCCATAACACCTCCTGGCTTGCCCCACATGCCACTTTCAACCACTTTCGTTGGCTGTAGCAGAGCGGCCATTAGATTTAATAAAGCTGCGTTGGGATAGTGAGGCGATAGCAGTTAGTCGCTCTCTCTCTCTCTTCCTCTCGCTCTGTCTTTTAGCCCCATAATTATCTGACTGACTCGACGCGACTTTTGGCCCCTAAAAGCCAGCCGAAAATGTCACTCACGAGATAAGATTAATTGTGCCGAAGCAAATGTGAATATCATTCGCGAAGCTTCATTTTTGAAAAAGATCATTAAAGCATTATCCTTTAGCTGCAGCGTCAGTTTCAGCATCAGTTTGAGCTTTATCCAATTACTTTTGGGGTTTGACAAAGGCGTATTAAGAGCATAAAAAGCGAATGCAAAGTGCCATAGAATTTGCGTAGTTAAACCGAAATGCGAACAGAACTCAGCTGCCGCAGAGTCATTATACTTATTATCACACCTGTCGTGCCTCACACAGACACACGCACACACACACAGAGAGAGAAGAGAAAGCAATTGTCAAAGCTAAAGCAAAAGAAAAACGAAGAGAAAAGAAAAGAACATTCACAAAAAAAACAAGAACTCGACTGGCGCAATGCAAAGTGAGAAACGATAAGGACACAAGACAGCCAACTGAAGGACATCACCTCAAGCAGTGACGCTGGCCCCGAGGACAATCGGTAGCAGGACAAGAAGCTGTCGCTGTAGCTGATGTTGATGCTGATGCTGAAGCTGAAGCTGTGGCAGTAGCAAGGACAACCGTAAAACGACGTCGACATTAACTTCATTTACGTCTCGCCACAGTTGAAATAAACGACTTTACGACACTGGCGGATTTGCTAAAAAGTAAGTTGAGCACTCGACTCCCCCTGTCCCCTCTCCCGTCTCCTCCCTCATCCACTTCTGGCTCTTGGCCAGGTGATTTCCTCTTGCCAAGTTTCGTTGCTTTTTTGTTTCCACCTTCTTCTTTCACCTGCCACAGGCTGCTGTTCATTAACGCCGCCCAATGCGCGGCCTGTTGTTGGATGATGTTAAAAACCGACGCCAGCTGGCGGCAACAGCAACAGCAACAACAACACCGACAACAACAAGAAAGAAGTCAACTAGGTGACTTCCGGCAAGCGAGTTGACGTTGACCGTTGTGCCGGATGTGCCAAGTGTTGAGCGTTGAGTTCGAGCTCAGTAAATTCCTGAAATTTCGCTGTTCACTCAGCCCATTCACTCGCTCTCGCTCTCATTCTCATTCCCATTCCGAATTCCCTTAAATGCCAGACATTATTGCAATTTGCTGTACGTTAAGCAAAGTATGCAGCGACCCCTTTCCCCTCCCTTCTATAAGCAAAAACACAAAATTAATTTATCTTATATTATGCGAAGAGTTCGTAAGCAGCTAGAAAATGAACTTAAGCCGCAAAACTACTTTTCTATCGATTCAAGACGGTGTTTTTCCATGGTAGTAAATAATTAGAATTGCGATAAAAATCACATTAAAATATTCGCGAAATAATACGAAATTCTTTGCATATTTTGATATGCAAAAAAAATAAAACTTAAATTGGTTAAAATAACAGAAAAATGTAATACCCATTTTTTCCTTTTGAATAAATTATAGTCTATTATTATTATTATTGATTAAAATAACATTCAAATTTGCAGAATTTCTAGATATATTTTGTTCTTTAAAAACTATACTAAAATTGCCTAAAATAGCTTTAATAAATAATATAAAAATCGTGCTTTGAAAAACTTTTGCAAAAATAACTTAAAATCGATTTAAAAAAAACAATTGAATCCCTCGTTTACAAAAATAACCTAATGTCGATTAAAAAAGCAATTGAATCACATACTTTTTATTCATATTTATAATACTTTTGCAAAAATAACCAGCAATTTACTAAAATAACTATTCAGTAAAGGTCATAAATTTAATTTACTTTGGTGCCTGTATTTATTAGATAATTGGATTATTAGAAATTGATAATTAATTGAAAATTGTTTTACTTAAGTTTAAATAAATAAAATATCAATGTAAGAAGCATAATATGAAGTTTTAAGAGTAGTGAACACTCAGGTGAATTCTTTTGAGAACAGATATTTAATTCTTAAAATTCAAGGTCTTTTATAAAGTTTCTTTTCTCTAACGGACCTCCCTAGTATAGAAAAACTGTTTTTTTTTTATTTCTATTTATGTGATACAACCCATGAACAATTAACATCTTCAATTGCATTCTCAACTAGTTAAAATTATCTTGCCGCAACGCAGTTTGCGTGAAATATATTTTTGGGTATTTAAAATTATCACGTCACAGAGTGGGCTACATACTTAAAATATTATCTTAGTTGTCAAGTGTTTTTATGAGATATGGTACTATATTTATTTAGTCTTAGGTTTACTCTGTGACTGTAACATCTTCAATTTCATGCTTGAACTATATTATAAGATTATTAATAATGCGACATTAAAAACTATTAGAAAATTGTTCAACAGGACTTTAAAAATAATTTATTACTTTACTTTTCAAAACATGATTAGTATTAAATTAAATTGGCTTCCGCGTATAGCATTATTTTTTGTATTTTGCAATTGAATTGTGCTTTAAAGCATTCAAATGATGTGTTAAATTTATGCTGTATATAAATGCATAAACAAATGTAATGCCAATTTAATGCCAACCGCTTAAACGAACGTTCTTTGTTTGCTTGCAAATCCAGAGAATTGAATGCTTTATGAATAATATTGTGTTCTATTTGGACTGTCGTTTTGGCCGTTACTCATGCGCCGCGTGGTTGCACGTAGATTAAAATACATTCGCTGGCGTTTTGTAGCATATTTTGCGGCTGCGCCGTTAGCGAAAGCGAAGCCAACCAAATGCAGTTTGCCTGTTTGCGCCGCTTTGCCTAACAAATTGCCGCGGGCTCACACAAATCACACTCCCTCCTCTTCACTCCTCCCTTTCAACGACATGTCGCATACCACATGCCACACACAGTTGGCCAAGCAACAGCAGCAGCAGCAGTAGTTGATGCATAAATGTGCGGGCACAACACAGCTGCTGCAGGTGGCATTAAGGCAGCTTAGGGCTGCTAAAATGGAAAATATTAAAAGTTGCTGCCGTTGGCTGTTGGCTGTTCACTGTTCGCTGCTGGCTGCCACATGCCACATGCTCCGCGTACCGTGACTGTGACCATACAACCAAAAGCAAAAAATGTCACACAAATATGTGGCACATTCACGCCGCACACAACGCTTCCCACCTCATCCACCTGGCTCAACTAAAAAGTATCACAATTCAAGCCCTCATCATGCTGGTTGCCTCAAATGGATTCATGTGTGTGTGTGTTGGTGAGATGCATCGCTCTTTCAGCTCTGACAATGACAACAGACAAACACAAGCAAACACACACGAATTTCCGCTTGGCCAGTCCTCACCTTCTCTCTCTGTCTCTCTCTTTCTCTCTCGCTCAGTATGCATTAGACAATAATAGTTATAGCCGACATAAAGCGCAAAGTACTCAATGGGAATTATGCACAAACAAAAAAAAACAAACCTAAACCAAAAGAAGTTTGTCAGCTTTTGCTCTAAAGTTGAACCAAAATCCCACAACACCACAATCTCTTTGCAAGCTTGGCAACATTTTCAATATTATACGAGTATATTAAAAAAAGAATGTGTATAAAGAAAAATAGATGAAGAGAATAATAATAAGAGCCACATTGAAGAATAAAATTATGTTTATTTGGTTGCTACGGCAAAGGCAGGAGGTAAACACGAAACTTGTGAGGAAACTTGTACTTGAAGCATACTTGAAATTATGCTCCTTGTTGGGCTCCTTCTCGTTTCATATAAGTTTATTTCTATACTTGTGTAGTTCGCGTACTTATTGAATCTTGAATTACAAGAGAAATGCGCCCAAAGAAAGAAACACACACACACACACACAAACAATTTATTCAAGCAGCCAGCAAAACCAACAACGACGCGAGACAAGTTTTCTTTAAGCTCAGAAAAACAAGAATAAAGAAGAAAATGCTTAAAGCAACGCATACAACATACAATATAAAAATAAAATGAAAAACATTGTAAACATGTAAAAGTGAGACAGCTGTTGGTACACGAGAGATGGCAGCATTAATCGTAAACTGAAACTGAACTCTCGCTTCACTGCCAAATGAAAGCCACAAAAATGTAGCATACTTTTCAGGGCAGGGCAGCAACATGTTTACAACTCTTGTTTGAGCTTGTTTAAAGTTCAGCGAACGCAACATCAAGCAGTTTTATGCATTACATCATATTCGTGATGCATTATTAATATTGAATCGTTATTTTTATTACAAATTTAATCTGCCAAATAATAAAGAAAGTTCCAGCAAAGTCTCCTGCGCAATTGAAATACTTAATATTTCCTAAATAGGTTTGTTGCACATCTCTTACACAACTACAATTGAAGCTTATACTTGAGCTGCACTTTTGGAATAAAGTTTTTCACTGCTGCCATCAAAAAATGCTAAACAAAAAGTGTACAATCGAGAATTTCAAATTGATTGGCAAGCAAAATGCTACAATGAGGAATCAAATTTGTTTATTTTCTTAAATCGCTTCAAGCATTGCTTTAATACAATACCAAAAGGAAGCAATTCTGATGATTTTTCATTTCAAAGAAAGCTTAATACATATTCATATGTGTGCTCGGCAATATTTGGAAATTGGAATCTATTTTGATTAGTCGCCTATTTTTAGGCACACACAATTCGCAACTTGAGCTGAGGAACATGCTCGCATCTCTTTACTTCAGCACGACCCAATCCACAACCAAGACAAAAACACACACACACGCACACACACACACACTCATAAACAAATCGACACACATATGTATGGTAAATGTTATCACTTCGTGTTTATCGCGAACGCATCACGCCAGCACGAAAACGAAGACGATGGAAGAAGGAGCCAAAGGAATCTGCGACAGTTTTCCATTGTGCCAAAATTGTTAGTGTCGAGTGCTGAGTGCTGAGCGCTTCTCTTAGCTTTTTTCCCTTTGGCTTTTGCCTCCTTCGCTGCGTCTTCGAAGTCCTTCGTCCTTCATCCTTCTCGCTCTTGCCATCGTTGTTGTTATTGTGATGACGCCGTTTTGCTGTTATTATGCTTGGCATTATCATTGTATCGTCCTTGCCTCGACTCCTGCACACTCTCCACGTCTCCTCATCCTTCACTTCGCCTTCTCTTTGGCTGACTGTGGCAATTTTTATTGTTGTAGCTAAACCCGAGTTCTTGTTTTTTTGGCCATGCTGCAGCCAGCAACCAACAACCAGCAACCAGAAGCATGCGGGCAAAGGAGGACGAGTTGAGGGCGTTTTGCTGGCGTCGTCACTGGCGTCTAGCGGTCGCGGCGCCAAAGTTTTCTTTATGACCTCTGTCAGATAGTCGAAGCTCCCTTCCAGACCCAATTGCTGGCAGCCCGAATTGATTGATAAGCTTTTCGTGAACACTGGAAAACAGAATCGAGAGTAGGGAGTTGGTAGTCGAGAGACAAGAGACGACGGAACTCGTTTTGCGGTTTGTTGTCTTCTCTCTCCTCTCTGTGTCTGTGCTGAATTTTATGTTGTTTACGCTTACATTTTAAGAGATTACGCATACGCCACGTTCGACTAAAGCTGCAAAAATCAGGCATTAACTTTGCACATAAAAAGCAAAGTGGGAAACCACTTTGGTTTCATCCTTCCATTGGCTGCATGCAACATTTTGTCTCTGCGTTGCAAGTTCCACATGTGTTGACTGACCCTAGCTCATCCGATTTCCTCCGCAGAGGAGTGGAGGCCACAGCTCGTATACTTGACCCCAAAGGACATTAACATGCACATGTTTTTGTTGTTGTTATGGCTGTTGTTTTTATTGTTCTTGTTGAGACCGCTGTTGGCTATTAAGCAACAAACAACTTGAAAATGTAGCCAATAAAAAACCTGCCACTAATTTGACCCACGTTGAAAGTTTTATGAACCACAGGGCAAAGTTAAATATTGCGGCTAATTACGCCTGTAACTTTGTGTGTGAATAATACGAAGTATGTGCTGCCATCTCTTTCATTCCATAACTTGCCATCCCACTCACTCTCGCTCTCTCTTAGTCTATCTGCCAGGGTTAATTGCATTTTTTATCGCGCTGAACAACTCTTTAATGGCCATACGCACCAGCACTTTATTCCATCGAATCCCAAGTCAATGTCGAGCTTTATGAATTCTGATTTGGGAGTATTTCGTTCCCCGTTGGGAAAATGTGTGAAAAACTATTAAAAGCAGACACAACACTTTTTGCGCTATTCCATGTTTCATGCGTGTTGCGGAAATTTTGTGATGCACAACTAAAAGAAGTAAGAAAACTACTGTCGAGTGTACTCGACTGTGAATTACCCGCTACTCATTTTAAATAAAACATATTTCAAATGAATATTCGAAAAAATACTAAAATACAACGAATGTTTAGTATATTCTTAAAATATACTAAATTAATAAACCCCATAAATTCTAAAATAAGCTGAAGGCTTTAGTATAAAAACCCGTATTCTAACAAATGTGCCAACTTATTTACCGAAGAAAATACTGAAGAATGTCTTGGGAGTATATTTGGTATAAATCATTCAGAATATACACCAACTTAATATACCAAACAATATTTAAATATACCAAAGGATATATTTTGGTATATAAAACTATATTCTAAAAATATACTAAATTAATTAACCCCATAAATACCAATATATGCTGAAGGCTTTGGAATATAAACTCAAATTATAAAAATATACCAACTTATTATACCGAAAAAAATACTGCAGTATGTATATTTGGTATAAATCAAATTCAGAAAATACACCAACTTAATATACCGGAAAATTCTTAAATATATCAAAGGGTATATTTTGGTATATGAAACCCATATTTAAACATAATAATAACGACTAATACTAAAATACACCGAAGACTATATTTAGTATATCGATACATAAATCGTGCAGGCAGACGAACGGGATCAGAGTTATTATACCCTTCTACCCCAAGATTAACGGGTTTAAAAACACCAATCCGAATCTAATTTTAAAGCTTTAACAATGTTGTAAGAGAAATCACTAAATTTCAGATTTTTTCTCTATCACTTGTAGTTCTTTTTTTTTTTCGATAACTGTTTAAATTATTTGAACTAAATTCTTTGTCACAATTTCATTATTTTCCCCAAATTTTGTGTTCTCTCTCTTTGCGCCTTTCTACAGCTCGCGAAGAAACATTTTTTACGCGGTTTATGACACAAGTGAAATGTAATTCATAATGTACAAAAATTTTAATGCCGCCTGAAAAATAAGGTCCAATAAATAATCCTTAATGTGCCTTTGTACGCCATGTCCTGCCACCACACACAGAGCACACTCCGACTCCTTCGACCGCACATATGTAGGTGTATCTATGCACTGTGTGTGTGTGTGTTTGTATATATGTATCTTATACTATATTGTATTCGTCGTATGTTGTTGGCTCGTGTGTGATTTCGTTTAACACGTCTGTTGTGGCTGCTTTGCTGTTGTTGTCGCTGTAACCACATTCGCCCAGTCATAAATATATTCGTTTGCTGCTGTTGCTGTTGGCGTTGCTGTGGCCATCATGTTGTGACAGTGTTATGACGTGGCTGCCACCTACAACAAAGTAGAGAAATTGCCATAGCAAATTTGTCAGCTTTTCATCGCATCGCATCGCATCGCGAATGCGGACCAACAACAATATAAATTGCACGATTTTTTTCGCCTTTTGTTTTTTCACGTTTCATTTTTTCATTCGCTCGCCATTATTTTGCATAATTTTATGCGAGCTGATTACAGTTGAATGACACTAGCTTTTGCCAGCACATTAAGGCTTCAAACACCTTTTTGAAAACAGCTCAAAAATGGAATGCCCAAAAGCGTAAATTATTTATTCATAATATTCTCTTTTATCATTTATATATTTTGCATACTTTTGATACGAACTGATTAAAGTTTAATATGAGGCTATTTAGGCTTCATTAGCTTTAAAAGCAACTTCAGATTTCTAATAAGATTACAAATATTTGAATTGTAAAGAAAATATAATAAACAAAATAGGGAAAAATGCATATTCATTTTATAATCTTTACGTTTTATTATAGAATTATTAAACAATCAGAATTAAACGCAATTAATTACATTATAAAGTAACTATTATATTTGAATTGTAGAGAAAATATAATAAACAAAATTTAGAAAAATGCATATTCATTTTATAATCTTTACGTTTTATTATATAATTAATAAACATTCAGAATTAAACGCAATTAATTATATAATAAAGTAACTATTATATTTGAATTGTAAAGAAAATATAATAAACAAAATAGGGTAAAATGCATATTCATTTTATAATCTTTACGTTTTATTATAGAATTATCAAACAATCAGAATTAAACGCAATTAATTATATTATAAAGTAACTATTATACATATAGTAAGCTGAAGGCTTGCTTCACTCTAAGTTTGTGTCATTAGCATTGAGTTCATAGGCAGCCGAGGAATTATGGCTAATTAATTTAGTTAGTTTGGCTGTCAGCAGCTTTCCTTGGCTCGAAGCGACACCAGAACAGCTCACGAGGCTCTAATCGAAAGCCAACAATGCTGCTCAACATGTCCTGCGTTGTGCGCTCTCCTGGCAGCAGCTGAAACCTCAGCACCAGCTGGTAGATAAGCGATTTCACTTCCATTAGAGCCATGCGATTGCCAATGCAACTGCGTTGACCAATGCCAAAGGGCAGATACGTAAATGGGCGAATCTCGTGTTTGTGCTCATCATCGAATCGCTCGGGGCGAAACTCTTCGGGCTCCTCAAAGTTATCCGGATCGTGATGCAGTGCCACAATGGGTATGTGCACCAGTTCGTCCTTACGCAGCTTCACCATCAGCTCGTCCTGCTCGTCACGCAGTTCAAAGTCCGAACCACACATGCGATCAACAACGATGGCTGGTGGCCACTTGCGCAGCGACTCTGAGATCACACAGTCCAAATACTTCATGCCCATCAGACTGTCGTAGTCAAGGGGTTTGCCATCCAGCTTCTGCTGCACTTCCTCGATCTCCTCGTACAGCTTCTGCTGCACTTCGGGATTCATCAAAAGCTCGTAGGTGGTGAAGCACAAACAGGTGGAGACAGTCTCGAAGCCAGCTGAAAAGAAGAGCAGGCACTGTGCCAACACATCCTCATCATTGAACTCAGCTGCATCGGCTTGTATTCCCTCTGGCTTCGCCTCCTGTTCCTTGAACAATCGCTGTGCCTCCATTAGCTGTTGTATCATATCCGGACGCACAATATTCTGTTCTTTGCGTTCCTTCATGGCGCCAAATACCAAACGCTTAAAGTAAGCCACATTGTTCATGTCCATAACTTGTACTCGCAGCGCCTAAAAAGAGCAGAAAACTCGATGAGGGTGGCATTTATACAAGTATAAGAGTTACAAAAACTATTTCAATTTATTTTTCCGTATTACGTAGAAAATACGTGGCCAAATTTTAAAAAAAAATCGTTGTCTGCTGAAAATATTAGGAAGTCTTATTCCCAAATTTCGTAGCTGCAACTTTATAAGTCTCTAAGATCGTAGCAATTTTCTGGATTGTCAGTCAGACTATTGTAGTATTATCAGAAAAACTGAATAAGTTCAACTTCATAGTTCTTTTTAGGACATTTCTCCAAATTTGTTCATTAGTTCATAGGAACTAGTGACAGGTCGCTAGCAAATGAAATAACTAAAATCAAAAACTAAGTTAATAATCAAAAGTTCTCATATTTTGAAAGTCTATCAATTATTGAAAATGATTTTGATTTTGGTTAAAACATATATCAAACGAATGCCTAATAAACCTTAAACGATAAACAACATCAAGGAAAAAAAAAGGAAACAAAATCAAAAGAACATTAAGCAGGCCTAATTTACTGCTTTTTGATCAGAACGCACGAATATACTCATTAAATTTGTCGATGTTTACACTATACTGAATATCCCATCATATATTCACTTACCTTCATCAAACGTGGGAGCAGAATGTAGAGCATGACCTTGAGACCACCCCAAAAGCTGAACTGCAAGACGCGTTGTCCCAGGGTAAAGAACTCGTTCTGCTGATCCACAAAACTGTTGACCTTGATGCCAAAGGCGGCTGTGGCAATCACATCGTTGGTGTAGCGTGTGAAGAACTCCTTCAGCTCCAGTTCCACGCCCTCGTTGTTTTCCTGCTTCAGTTGGCGCTCCACATAGCTCACAGCTTCCACATTGCAAGCATTGATCAACTCAAACATAAGGCGAATCTTGACGCCAGTGAATGCGGGCGTCAATGTCTGACGCATTTGCTTCCAGCGACGATCTCTCAGGGAGAGCAAAGATTTCGATATAACCGAATCGTTGCCGGTGGCATTCTCATCTGTAATGCCTTTGCGGTGATTTGTAAAGTTATCGAAATGCTTGATGCCCACCTGACGTATCAGTTCTGGATCGGCCAGATAGTAAAGCGGTTCGCTTAGGTTGTAGACACCGTAGATTTTGTTCTGCTTCAGCTGCTGATGCAATTCCAGGCTATGCTTCAGGTAGGAGCCACTTCCCATAAGCACTGACAGCGGAGTATTCCCAAGCAGCGGCTTAGGCGGCAAATGTGCCACGCCCCGGCCGCTAAAGAAACCGAAACTCGAAACCGTCCATTTGTACAGCAACACGCCAATAATCGCGAGCAGCAAAAACAATTCCACGAGCGCCATGGCCGCAAAAAGGGGAGTGACGGTGGCGAGCGGGGTGAAATACACACAATAGAATCGACGCTCCGCACGATAGAGTCACCGCTCTTTATCGTCTTACTTCACCGACCGGTAAAATGCCAGTGAAAAACCAGCTGATTACTCTCCCCAAATATATATGCACTCTACACACAATTATACTTATAGAGCGAAAGAGCGCCGTTAAGTGGGAGCCAGAGAGCGCGAGAGCTCCGGCAGCTGTTATGCTTGCCTTGGTTAAAAGAGAGAGAGCGAGCACGTGATATACTTTATTAAAAGAGAGCACGAAAGCAAATGTTTGTCATGCAAAGTAGCGAACGCATGTATGAAAAAAATATTTATTTACTGAAACAATTAATAAAATACATGAAGTTAAACGAAACCCAATTTATAAAATGTCATAACTGCCTAAAACTACATAAAAAGCTGTCTGTAGGCTAGATAAGAAAAGGATTACCAATGTCAATGTGGGCGATCAACTCTACTTTCAAACATTATCTCTCACTCGCTCTCTTGGTCAGTTGCATTTCATCATCGTTGGGTACATGACACAATACATAATAGTTAATATAAAATAGAAAAACAAGTGGAGTATTTACCATAATACGCACACGTATCTATAATAAATGTACTTGACAAAATCATAAAAGCTAACTAAAAATAAAAATTACATTAGCAAATGTTTCTTCGTATCAAACATCTGCAGTTTACCATAAATACAAGCTGTAGTAAAAAGAGTCGTAGTATGATAGCACTGCTTGTATGGAATCTTCGCTTTAGTCTGCTTGCAGGTGTAGCGCATAACGTGCAAGCAGTGCAACTGCTTGATAGTAGTGGAAAGATCTTCAGTCCTTTGCAATGAATTGCCTGAGTCTACCTTTGAAATCAATAGATGGTAAAAACTATTTCAAGTCCAAACGAAATAGTTACTTCATAAAATGTCTGCAAAGCTAAATTGTATAAGTCTTAACCACAAACAAATATACTAAGCACTTTCAATAAATATGAACTATTACAGTTTACAAAAATACAAAAAGATTCTTTATTTTGAATTTAACAAAGAGAACTTTGCAATAATTTATTGAACTATAGAAATGATTTGTTAGAAGTAAAGAAAAGTTACGTTTGCGTCAAATTCTTATGGCTTCAACTTGCAACAAAAAGCAAAAAATAAAAATCAAATCTACTAAGAAATGTTCTTCGAACAATAATGCTGGTTGCCAAAAATTCCACAAAATGAATACATATTTGTGTGCATCTCTGATAAACATTTTAAATACTGTGAACATTTGTCATTGTCAATGGAAGCCATTTGAATGTCTCCCACAATTTTATCCATTTATGTATTGTGTTTACTAATTCATTTTCAACGAGAATGAGAATGAAATGGGAGTTATCTCGGTCGAGTTACCGTTATGCTAGTCATTTGCATTGATTAAATTCGATGTCAAAGTAAAATTGACATGTGGATAGACTTCTTCTATGCATACATATTAATTCAAATTATTGAGCAAATGTGTGTGTGTGTGTGTGTGTTTCAAATCTAATATTCAGCATGTGTTTCTGTTGCCAGTCCCAACTGATTTGTCCTCGACGCCAAAGCCAACTGTGACTGCGACTGTGGCATAAACTAATTTCAGCATTAATCCCCTTAAGTGACTCAACTATTTATAATAGAGGAGACTTGGCAAAACAGCAGAAAAACCATAATGAAAACACACACACACACACACACACACACACTCACACACGTATTTATTTCTAGCAAAAAGTAAAGTGCAAAGCAGGTGCACCACGTGTCCCATCAGTTCGGAAGTGAAAGCAAACTCTACGAACTACCAAACTGAAATCAAAATGAAAGTTCTGTCACTTGCTTTAGCCTGAAACTGACGCCCACACTTTAGCAAACGAGGGTAGTTCAATGTGTAGTCCAAACTTCAGTCTTAAAATCAAAACTTAAGATGGCCTGCAAGAAAAGCTCTCTGTATATTAAAAATGTTTTTTCGGCTTGGAAACTTTAGTTTTTCTGCTCGTTTCACTTTCGTGCTAATTCTAGCCAAAGCCAAAAGCAAAATGTGGACACTGAAAGAGTCTTTGTGTAATCAAAGCACGTCTGAAACAAATGACAAAATTTGGTTGCATTTAGTGAATATTTAGTGAGACAGTCTCCGCCTCTGTGTGTGTGTGTGTGTGTGTGGGGGTGTGTGTGTGAGTGATATTTGGGCACGCGCCAAGCGGTTGAAAGTGCTGGAGAAATGAGAAATTATTGCAGTCGACTTTTAGGGGGAGAACTGGAAAAAAAAGATGAAAGCGCAGAAAATCAAATCTACGAGTATCTTGAAAAATGTAAATGACATTTGGATTTCAGCTTGAAGACAAACTGTCTATCTCATTGCCTCAGTCTGAGACATCTTCTCACTCTCTCGCTCCCTCTATCTCTTTGTCTCACTCTCACTCTTCAATTGCTGCTGAGTTATTGTGCTTATCTCAATCGGCAAAGTGAAAAGCGAATAAATGCAAAGTAAGTGTGCTCAACACACCGGCAATGAGTGATTGTGTGTTGCGTGTTCAAGGCATTCACCAGATGCCTTTTATTGTTAAGCAAATATTTTGTCGAGCGTCGTGACACTACGAATAAAATGAAATGAAACAAAACGAGCCAAAACCAAGCGGTGAAAGTTCTAGGGAAAACGCAAACCAGAATGGAGATGCCTCTGCATAGATACTGCCAGATAGAACTGAGAAGATATCTAATGTGTTTACATTGGCAGCAAACCAACAAAGAAATTCGCAAAAACACACAAAAAAAAAGCGAATATTTTTTACCACGTACTTCAAGTTTTTTCTTGTCTTCTTTTTTTCTTTGTACACTTCATCGCCGTGTCCTGCTGTCCTGTCGTCCAAAAGTCGTGCTGTCTTCATGTCCTGCCAGCTGCCGACAACGCACACTCCCGACTCCTACTACTGCTGCTGCTGCCCTTGTCTCCATTTGTCCTGGGGTCAGGCAGTTTGAATTGGCTGCTCTCGTTTGTCCTGATGTTTTCGCTTCTCAGTTCACAACTCTCAACGTCGCTTTTTCTTCGCTTTTTTATACCTGCTAACCATAGGGTAGAAGGGTATATTATAACTTTGTGCCGGCAGGATATGTATTTAACAGGCAGAAGTTTGCATCTCCAACCCCATAAAGTATATTTATTCTTGAACAGCGTTAACAGCCGAGACGATCTAGCCATGTCCGTCTGTCCGTTTGTCTGTCCGTCCCTATGAACAGAGACTATAAGAGACTATAATTTTTTCGACAACACTTGTTTTGTTGGTACGCAGATCAAGTTTATTTCAAATGTTGGCCACGCCCACTTCCCCCTCGCGAATCGATAAAAATCTAATAACAGCGTAATTTTGAAGCTAGAGTCGCAATTTTTTCGCAATAAAATAATAACTACAGTATTTATGATTTCTAAAAGTTTAGTTGCGATCAGATATTATAGAAATTATTTAAGAAATACTTTTGTATGGCAAAAACAAAAGACTTCTTCTTATGAAACTTTGTTGATTTGGCTTACAATCTGGTATATTTTCCACTCTATGGTATATTATGAATGTAGTACTATATCAATATAGTATATTATAAATGTGGTACTATATCAATATACCAAATACAGCCTTTGGTATGTTTTTAGCATTTTTGTGGTAAATTAATTTGGTATATTCAAAATTGAATACCACACTATTTTGCTTTTATTCAAAATGTTCAGCAGGTATCTCACAGTCGAGCACACTGTAGCTTTCTTCATGTTTTTTTTTTTTGTTTTATGTGGTTTTTTTCTCTGGTTTTCTGTTTTCTGTTTTATGTGCCATTTCCATTAGAATTGAAGTGCCGCAAGACTTGAAAGTGAACCATCCCCACGTCTCCAAGGTCCTTCTGAGTCCCGTGTCGTTTGCCGTTTGCCGTTGTCCTTGTCGTGTGGGTGGCGACGACTTCTGCTTCTCAATTCGCATTTGGCGCAATGCTGATATGCGTTTTTAGGTGTTTCTCTCGCTCTGGCCTGATGCTGCTGTTACTGCTGCTGCTGTTCACTTTTGATCTGGACAAAAGCAAATCAAATATTTGTCGTATGAAGGCAAATGTTATGGCATTTCTTCCAATTAGTCGCAAATGTTTTGCTTTAATTAATTACGACTAATATCTGCTCTTCAATAACATGAAACAGGACACGACGAGCCACAGCATCAACAACAACAACAACAGTAACAGCAACAACAACAACATTAAACATGTGACAGCGCAAACATTTGCTTAGCTTCATGTAAATTTTGCCACTGGCAAAATAAGTGTGTAAGTATGAGTGTGCGGGTGTGTGTGTGAGCTTGTGGTCGACGGTATGCGTGTATGTGTGTGTGTGTGTTTGATGCTGTATAAACACGCACTTGGCATATTTCTTAAATAATCTTTATCTCCTTTCGAGTGCCAGCTGGCCTTAAACATAAATGCCTCACATTTCAAGTGCTCCTCTCCTCTTCCTCCCACTCCCCACTACACTTGTTACCCTCTTTGATTGCCTCAGCATTTAAAGCGACCCTTGGAGAATTTATTTGCTAGATTCTCATTACAAGTGTGTAAAAATCTCTGTGTGTGACTTTGCCAGCCTTCAGATCTTTCAAAGTGAAATATTTCGGGTATTTTATTTTGTTTTTTTTTTTCCTTCGTTTTTTTGGGTAACATAACCTCAAAGTTATAGACCTAGTTTCGGCCATAAGTTGGACAACTTATTGCCTGATATCCTGTAGACACGTGCCAACTGCGAAGAGATCCTTCACCACGTTGTTTTTGTTGATTAACATTGCAAATGCAAACGTCGCTTATCGGCTTCAGCGCATTACGTATACGCAATAAAACAGAAATAACAAGCGAAACACAACGCGAACAAGAACGAAAGCAACTGACCAAATGGCATTATGGCAAATGGCCATGGCAACAAGCAATCGAAATCCGCTTTGAATAACTGCTTATTGGAATGCCAAAATATATATGTATAAATGTATTTCGATAATCGCTCCATAAAAGGCTTACAGAAGTGCATAATGGGGAAATCCCCGACGCATACAAAATACACACACACACAGAGAATTTGTTTGCATAAAATGTTAATTTATTGCCTTTATGTCAGTTTCAAATGCCAGGATCTATTGTATGTTATGTTGTTATGTTATATTGTTGTGATGCATGTGTGTCTCATGCCGAAAAATATGGATTAAATTGGTTTATATGCATTTCCAGCTTTAGATTTATGATGGGACTCAGCAAAACAAAAGCCGAAAGCAAACAAACGAATTCGCATTGCATAGCACACAACATGAGCGACCACATATTGTTTTGTAGTTTGCCCATAAATAAATGAAAAACCATCGCATCTGCATTAAAATAACATTTAGCATTGAAAGCAAAGTTTTATATTGATTTGTTTCTGTATTCCCCAACTCATCTCATCTCTCCTTCTCATCTGGCTGGAGAAAGACACCTGCGAATACGTGACCTTTCAATTTATGTGAGCATCGAAGCAAATCGAAAACATTTTTTATGCCCGCATCAAATTTATGACCAGTCGCAAGCCTCCCGCCCTCTCTTTCATCGCTCCCTCTTCTTTCTCGCTCTCTCTCTCACTCACTCCCTCCTTCTCTCTCTCTCTCACATGTGAGTGTGCATGGACATGTCTGGCTGTGGTTGTGCCTGCTCGGCTTCTAACTCCCGCGTCTAAATTCGATATCGGATTTTGCCTACAGCACTCGAAATTTGTCTGACAAATATTTGCCTCCCGGAACTGGCGATAACAGAACTGGCGATACAGAGCAGCGTGCTCGACTGCAAAGCACTTGCCACTTAGAGTCTGGTGCTTCTATAAAATATTGCCAATTAAAAATTCAATACACAATACAAACTGCAATTTTTTGGATCAACATATTTATACCCGCTCTCTATAGGATAGGAAGCTGACAATCTGGTATATTTTAGTACTCTATGGTATACTTTGAATGTAGTACAATATATTTATATCAAAATACCAAATAGAGCCTTTGGTATTTTTTATTATTTTTGCTGAATATTAATTTTGAATATTCTTTGAATTTTTCACTGCTTTGCTTTCCTTAAAAATGAATATTGTAGCTTTCTTAATTGTCTAATACTGAACTTGTTCCTTTTGGCTGCTCAGCCATATTTCGTTTTTCGTCTGCTGCTTGTTACAAACATTACCAATTACGTATAATACTTTTCTGACATATAAATTGCAAAGTACGAAAAGAAATACTGAGCGCTGTTAATCAATTTGTAGATTGTCATATAGGATACGGCAAACCTGTGCTCTCTGTCTTTATACCCGGCAAATCAAGTGAAGATAGGTGTATTCATTACACTAATCATCTCCGAGCACGTAAATTAATAGTGTAATCCTCTCTAAGCTACTTTTCGAAAATAGTGCTAAAATCGAAAATTAAATCTTGAATCAAGATTATAATGTCTATTAAATAAATTAAAATTTGAAAGAGGTAAAATCTTAAATCAAGAAAAAAAAATCTCCAAAAATTCTATATTGGCCATTTTTTATATAATAAATTATAATATTTCTTAGAGAATAGAAATATCTAAAAATTTAAGTAAGAAAGCAAAATCTTAAATCTTAAATCAAACGTTCTAGAACAATTCTAAATTGGATATAACAACTCGAATAAACGCTTAGAGCTAATAAACTACAAATCTAAAAGCTTTAAAAACTTGTAAAGCAGCTTTAGAAAGACGAAATCTGTTTAGAAGCATAGTGATGCATATTTGTATGCAACAATACAAGTTAGGATCTTTTTAGTTCATTTCTTATCAACAATATTTAGAATGGTTTTCTATATATGATAATAAAAATTTGAAATAATTGAAAAATCAATTTAATATAATTTACGTTTTTAACTCTTTCACCTTACTTAAGAATACTTGTATTTTAAAAAAATAATGATAATAAACTTTAAAATTATTATAGAAAAAATTAAAAGCATTTTGCACATGACTAAAGCTTTAAATTACAGTAAAATAAATTCATATTTTCAATATTTACTTACAATAAGTAAATACAATAAGAAACTGAATCCCCAAAAACTTAAGTTTGCTTTATAGTTATTCAAACAAAATGTAAAACCATTCTTGAATGGAGTTCTTAAGTAATTTAACCAGAAAGTTTTAAGCTCGAGTGAAAAGAAATATCATTGTGTCTGGTCGTCAGTTAGCTTGAAGTGAACAGTTTAAGTCACAAATCACAGTCATAGTCAGAGATTCACACACTCGAATGTGGAGCTGGCAGCTGGATGACAGAGCGGGAGGAGCAGAGGGGCAAGAGGAGTGACAGGGTCTATGGTGAGTGTGTGTGGGTGTGTGGGTGTGTGTGGGTGTGTGTGTGCCAATCTATGGTCGTATGCCTAAGCGCTGATTATGACAAATATGCCACGCTTCAGTGGCTGCGATATGCTTCCCCCGCGGCGTGCCAGAATGGTTGTAAATAGAGGAAGAGGAGGAGGAGGGAGGAGTGTGCATTTTGGGAGCCCCAATTCGACCCGAAAGTCGACCCAGAAAAGCGCTTATTGTGATTCGCTTGACTTGTTTGCCTTTTCGCCGCTCAGTGGCCAGTGGCTGACTTCCTATGGCCACGACCATGACCAGGGCTAAGGACGAGACATGGAGACGAAGTCGGGCATTTTACGCAAATCCTAAAATAAATACAAGTTTTATTATTAGCATGCACAGGACACGACGCGCCCCAAACAAATAAAATAAAATAAACCAATGCCAGGCATTTTGTGTTAGAAAACCGAAACCAGAGACGAGCGGACGGACAGAAACGGAGGTGGAAGTGGAGGTGGAGGATCCCCCATTTTTCGGTCGAGAACCGAGCACCATGCTTAGGGATTGTCTGGGACGTCGACGACAAGGACGTCGCACAGCGTGTCAACAATTATAATGTGCAAATTGTTTGATGTATGTCACCTGCCACATTTGCTTTATTGCCGCTCATTAGAAATGCTCACAACGAGCGCCTTCAGCTGGGATAGCTGGGAAAAAAAGGAAAGCAAGAAAAAATGGAAATCAACAAGAACAAGAGAAGCTAACAACACACATGCAGACACAACAACAACAAGAATAACAACAACAGCAGTTGGCAACAATGACACCTTCCATTAATAGCTCTGTCGTTGATGTGTGTAATACTACGCATACACTGCAAGAAAATGTTGGCACTTTAAGCGTTTTAGGGAATAGAAGTACTGCCAAATTGATTGACAAAAGATTTCCTATTGATTGACAAACTATATTCACTTTTTAAGCAATTCTTACGACTCTTTTTTATGAAAATGGAAGCGATGAAAATAATACATTCTTCTGAAAAAGATGTTGAAATTTACGTTCATAAAGCTTAATTTAAAAGAACAAGTTTTAAACAAAGTCCATTACGTTAGACCTTTCATAATACAAAATAATCACTATTTAGCTCCACATATTCGTAATATTGTTGACGTTGAAAGATATGGCTAAACCTTGTCGTATTTTATAGTACTTTTTAAAATGGCATTCAAACAAATTTACCACAATTAAAAACAAATATTTACAAAACTTCATTTCGTTTGACTTTACAGAATGTAAAATAATCATCATTAATAACTTGTTCTAAGAATTGTATAATATTGTATATTGTAACATAAATAAAAGCTGTCGTATTTCACAGAATTCTAAGTACGATATTAATTATGCAATTACAATACAATTGAATAAGCTTTCCAGCTTTATTGTGTTTCCAATCAACTGAGATATAATTTAATACAAAACAAAATATTTTAATAATAATAACATTAGCAAAGGCTTAAAATGAACATAGATTCTAAAAAAAAACTAGAAATTTATTAATATACAGCTGTGTACTTTAAAATAGCAGTGCCATTGATGGAAAACTATATTACTTTTGAACTAGTTTTCCTATAAAGGCTATATAATAAATTATTAGGTCGTAATCAAATCATTATTTATGTTATAAGCTATTTTGAGTTTTGTTATATTTGGATATTACCACTGCTATTTCAAAGCAGCCTTTCTTTATATTATTCATATTTGCTAAAATATTGATTTAACAATAAAAACATTAACACTCGAAGTTGCATAATAGTATTTTTCAAATTTTAAATGCGTAGATAGAAATCACGACTTTTTTAAAGAACACAGCTGTATAATATTGTATATATCGATAAGCCAATCTATAAAGTTTACTAACACAAATTAATTCAAAAAAAACTAAATTGAATTTAATTTGAGAATCCTTATTATTTATTTTACATTTTGGGTACAAGTTTGGTCGACATTAATTCTTTTTTTAATTTTAGATGTGCAAAATTCTTAGCAACACGAAAGCCTTAAATTTACTTAACTAAATAATAAAATGTTGTATACGAAATTGCCTTTTTTCGTCTCTAACTTGTTTAGTTGAATTTACCTATGAATACCTCAATTGGAATTCGAAAAACGAAAGCACACTGAAAGTAAGGCCAAGGGTCGTATACTTAACATATTTGTTTCGAAGCTTTGTTGGTCTCCAAGATCAAGTTATTCACACATCCTGATAGATGAGAACTATCGAACTACAGATTGATCATGACTGCAAATGGATTCCTTTGGCAATTCGAATACATTTACATTTTGCTACCGTCAGTCAGGTTTCGCTTTCGCTCAGTGGGTTTTTCCTATTTTTGGCTTTAACACGTATTAGTTTTACCAGCATTTGACCCCTCCAAATTGTCCACATACATATACACATATGCACGTATGTTGGAGGAGGGTTAGCTGCGATTAATGGCAGCACATCACAAAGATTTCGCTGGCTGGCTTTATCGGATTTACCCTGGAGGGCAACTGTTGTGACATTTTGATGAATGGAATCATTCGTGAGCGAATCCTGAGCCACTGGCTTACATCGCATTGCGGATTTAGTAACCAAATGAGTTACTATACTACACATGTGTGTGCGTGTGTGTGTGTGAGTGTGTACTCACTCCACTCTTCACTGTATTCGTGTGTGACGCCGCCTCACAGCAATTTTGACACATGATTTTGCATAATAAATTATAATGCATACAAATTGCCCAGCCGAACAATTGAAGTGTATTCATTTGACTGCGATAAAGTCAGCCAAGCACACACACACACAGAAATTGCGTATACGCAATGTGGCTTTCTAGCTTGTCACTGGAATGAAAACAATCAACGAGCTTAGCCTAAACTGGACGAATGCTCGAGCTGACCAACAATGGCATCCATAACTAAGCTCCGCTCTAACCCCAAAAAATAACAACAACACAAACGCACACATAAAAAAATAACAAGCAAGCCGAGAACAAAACAACAACAACAATAAAATAAAGGAAAAAGGATTATTTTTGATTATTTTGCGTGCCTGAAAACAAATTCGTTGCTGTGGCCATTGTGAAGATAACATTGAAACTGGCAAACGCATTGTCAGTCCCCAAAAACAGAGAACGCAAAAAAAAAATTAGAAGAGATATATATAGTATACTCGAAGAGTCGTACTTAAGTGCGGATTTTAATGGAGCAGAGAATGAGCGTCGAAGAAGCGTCGTCGCTGCTGCTGCTGTTCATTTCAATGAACTGCCTTTCAAGCGTAATTTTATCATGACCCAGACAGACGAGACCGCTCAGCTTGTTTGGCTTTTATAGGCCGGGTTGGTCTTTGAATGGGTGGATTATTTCCAATGATAGTGCAAACCAAGATATTAAATATTAATTGAAATGTAAAAAAAAAAGGTTTTCAATTGGCATTTGATTAGTGTATGTTAAACCAAGATTTTACTTGATTATTAATTGAAATGTAAAAAAAGGGTTACAATTGGCATTTGATTTCCAAGAGAAATGTTTTGGAATTTTAAGAATTGAATACACAAATAAAGTAAATAAAATTTCCAACATTAGTTTATGATTTCAATGTTTTAAATGTGTAATGTAGAGTAACATTGTTAGCGTCTGTAATATAACAGTATTATTTCTTTATTTTATGTTAACCAACAATATGAAAAACTTTATCGGAAGATCAATTGAATAATAAGCTTCACTGAAAAGAAAAAAGGCAACATAAAAACACGAAGTTTTTTAAGGTTTCTCTCTCTCTTTCTCTGTCTCTCACGCATACACACTCTCTTTGGCTTTCTCTTGCTTATACATTTATATTTTAAATTAAAGACTTTAATGAATGTATTGTACAAATAAATGAAGTGCCTGCGTTTTAGGGCTTAAACACATTTTTAAGCCTTTCAAAACCTTTATAGTTTTAAGTTTTCAATATTTTTAAATTAAAATTGTTCGTCTTATTGTTATTAAAGACTTCCAACTGATTCACCATTGTCTTACAGTTCATTACTATGCAGTAATTGACAAAACTTTTAGCACTTTACTAAGATAACTCGACACAGGGTATGCAAAAGTTGTTCTCTTCGCAAAACCCAGTCGAGTGCCTAGCAAAGCAAGATGAATAACAAAAAAGTCTTGCTGCGTGTCGAGCAAAACAACAACATCTAGAGAACATGGAACAAATGCTCATCCTGTGCATTAAACAAATCTGGGGCTACATTTCATGTTAACCGCAAAACTTGCTTATTTTGCTCAATATGCTTACTTTCCCACTCCCACTCTCTCTCTCTCTCTCTCTCTCTGTGTTGCTGTCTCACTCATTCATTTGGTTGTTCTTTTTTTGGTCTCTCTACTTTCATTTTATAGACTTACAATCCTTGTGGCTAACGAGCTGGTTTGGCTACAACAACAACAAGGGCTACAGCAACAGCAACAGGAATAGCAACAGGAGCCGCCACATTGCGAACGCTGTCGATGCTGGCGTTTACACGCTACAACAGCCGCATAAATTTCCGCTTCAATTGGACGTGTACAGCGGTAATTGCAGCTTTGATTACCAGCAACACGAGCCACCATCCGGCCATTACCAAAACCAGCAGCAACAGCAACAGCAACAAGGAGAACACAAACTACACAGCGCAACAGCATCAACAGCTCAAGCTCAATCAACACTTTCCGTCGAACAGCTGAAGTTGAAGCTGACAAAGACGACAAGCGGTGGGAAAGAAGAGCACCGATTTTTGAGAAATTCAACGCAGATTTACGAGACGAAATTCATTGAAAGTTCAGCGGGTAATGCCAACCAAACACACACACACACACAAAATATAAATACGAATTCGAATACGAATCGCAACACACAAAAATCACAGCAGACGGTTCAACGAATTTCCATCAATCAGAATTTAAATTAATTTTCTTTATTTTTTTCTGTTTTCTTGGGCACAACAAAACTTGAAATGAGACTAAAAACAGCAAAGCGATAATTTTCGAGAATCAAGATCAAAATCAATATTTGAGAATTTACATACTTTTATTATTTTGTACGCATATTAAACGGAAGCAGCCTGAAAGTAGGCAACAGTATTTTGAATATTTTAAGAAATTAAAGCAAAATATGCCTGAAGATTTTCTGTTTTGTTTTTGTTTTAAATTTTCCAGCAGATACTTTTTAATATTTTAAAAGATATATGAAATATATGTGTTTTGACAAAGAATTCTAAGCATAAATAATTTTAAACTAATATAGAAATAATGTGTAATGTATGTTAACTATTAATTGTAACCATTCAAAATACTATCAGCGTAAGAGTTGTCTGTCGCCAAACAAAAATATTCCTTAAGATGTTCTATGTTTTTAGGAAATTTTGAGGAAATTTGCTACTATTAAAAGTTAATAGAGACATAATTATAAAATTATAATATTATGATAGTTTAAAAAATTTTGTTCTTAGATGTCTTGTGTCAGGAGAATTCTCATTAGAAACAGTTTAATGGCTTTAGCATTGTAATTATTAAAATATTATTAATTATGCTACAAAACTATTTGTTTCGAATTTTATGATTTTATCTGTCACTGAAACGTTTTTATGCATTGATTATTTGAGCGCTTCTTAAGCCTTACGCGCAGCCTAAAAGTAGGCAACAATATTTTTGATAATTCAAGGGATTAATGGAAAATAGGCGACAGCCAAAAAAATTTACCTCATTATTTATTTTCTTCTATATTTTGTTGAGATAGTTTGTAGCAGTTTATATTTACAATTAATTCAGAAATTGAAAAGAAATTAAATAAGAGTTAAGAAATATATCACGCAAAAAAGTAATATATCAAAGAAATTTTTAGCAAAGATAATATATAAGTGATATTGAACAAAGAATATAAGATAGTTTAAAAACCATTTGCTTACAAATTCAATACTTACTTTGTCACTCTAACGGCCCCAACCTAAAAGTAGGAAACAATATTTTTAATACAAGAGCTACAAGAGATTTTCTTCTATATTTTGTTATAAGAATTTCTAGCAGTTTGTTTTTAAAGTTACTACAGAATTAATTCAATAAGAGTTTAGTACTTCAAATATAAATTAGAAGATTGGATATTTGTGTTTCGTGAAGAAAATTCTTCTTTAATTTAAATTTATTGCTATTTATTTGTTCTCCTGCTTTAAATATACCTATGTAACTGTGTAAGATGCCTGCTTTTAATGTGATTAACTTTCGTCTTCAATAGGGCAAAAAATGGATGACATGGTTTATCAGTGCAGCAATCAGAACTCAATTTACGTGCTTAATGCCGGCTACAATCCATCGTATGGGGTAAGTTTTGTGCAATCTTTACTGCAGTTGGGAAGTTTGTTCAAGTAGATGGCATTTGTGCAGGACTTTGGCACACATGCGATGCACACGCAGATGACAGCAACTGGGCGTGAAATGAATGGCAGCAGGACAACAAGGACAAGGAATTCAATTGGCGCAAGTTGCTCGAGTGCCGCCTGCAGTTTGCAGCATAAATTCAAAAGTTTTGGCACAGCAGCAGCCGCCAGCAATGGCAACTCGTCAGCAATGCCATCAAGTGCAGCAACAGCAACGGCAACGGCAACGGCAACTGCAATAGCAACAACAGCAGCAACAATGGCAACCACAATAATCGCAGCAACAGCAACACCAACAGCATCAGCAGCACTCGCAGCAGCAGCAGCAACTCCAACAGCAACAACCACAACAACAATAACAGCAAACTACGTAAATCCGGTCGCTACATCAATGTCAACCGCAGCAATGTGTTCACCGGCAACGGCGGCGCTGCAGAAATTGTTCAATTGCAATGTCGTCGTCGGCGGCGGAGGCGTAGGCGGTGGCAACGTCTGCCAAAATGTCAGCCACAGAAATCATCATCAGCAGCAACAACAGCAGCAGCATCAGGGCAACCACAACGGCAACGGCAGCAACAACAATTGCCCAGTTGGGAGCCATAACAATAGCTGCCTGTCAGCGACATCGTCGTCGCACCGAAGCATCTGTGATCCGCACGAGGGCTCAGCTGGAGTTGGAGCAGGTGCACTGCCAAGTATGGCCAACAAGAAGAAATGCACCAATGTCAAATCAACGCTTATTGCCAAGAAGACAAAGTTTTTGAAATTTCTCGAAGAAGAGAAATGGCGCAGCAGCAACAACATCGCCCAGCTGGCTGCACAAGATGCGGAAGCCTGTGGTGCTCCACTTGCCCTTTTGCCCAGCAGGTAGGTGATTCCCTTCCCCCTTTCCCCTACCCCTCCTCTTCTTTTCCCCTTCTTGGCACCACACTATTGGCGGAGGCAAAAACTTATAAATTCACATAAATGTTATAAGGCATATTGCGGTGCTAAAATTGTGGGCAACTTTTTATGGCCCACAAGTTTATTGGGCCAACGGAATTTTGTGAGTTCCGTTGTCCTCCTCATTCCCCCTTTCTTCACCTCTTTGTTTCTTCTCCATGTTTGCTGACGTTGCCCCAGCGGATGCACTGGCATAACAACAACTTTGTCATTAAGTTTGCCACACGGCTATGAAACGAGTCATCTTCGGCATACTATAGTTTAATATCGAGAACGTGCAGCACCAAAGTTTTCGCAGCGATAGTTTAGTATTTATCAGGTATTAATCGGCAATCGATATTTAGTTTTTGCGTAGAAATGTCTTTTCTATACTGCCATTAAATTAACCTAACATTCAAATGGTGATTTAGCACTGAAATGTCTTTGTTACACTAACATTAAATTATCATAATTTAATATGATTTTAGATAGCCATCGAGATATAGGGTGTGGCACTGAAATGTCTTTTTTATACTGCCAAATTAACAGAATTATTATTTTTTGTATACATTATAATATTATTAAAGTATTCAGCATAGAAGTTTCTTACTTACTGCCATTAAATTTATTTAGTTTAATATTTTTTACAAAAGAAAATTGCATACATCAATTGCAAATTTTTAAATAATTTAATTAGTCTCTCTTTTATTAGCAAAATTGTTATGGCAGACAATTATTATTTTCCATTATTATTTTTTAATTTTTAATACAAAATGGAAGAAGTATTTAACATAGAAAAGTCGTTGGTATACCGTCATGGATTGAACATAATTTAATATTAATTTTGATAGTTAATCATTGTAAAATGAATTTAACTAATTATTATAATCATTTATTTAGCACAAGTGGTATGATAAATAATGTTAAATTATTTCTCATTATTGTTTCTATATTTTTGATACATATTTAAAAATGTATTTAGCAATGAAATGTTTTTATTTTAGTATCATAAAATACATATAATTTTATATTATTTTCATCAATTCTCTTAATTGCTTTTCCAAATTGAAAAAGAAAATTGAATAGGTATTTCTGTAGCCATATTTTAATATTTCATATTTCAAAGCCAATGCTAATTATCAGTGTTTGCCTCTAGCTAATGCTATTATCCGATAATCAGTACCGAAAACATTAAAACTAATTGAACTTATTTGGTCGGCGATTTAAGCTCGTGTTATGGACAATACTCGAAGCACTTTTCGATGTTAATAGCATTGCTGTCGATAGCACAAAATTGGCTTTAAATATTAATAGCTGGCCAAGCAATTTATGAGCAACGCTTAACGTGGCTCAACTCATAGTTGTTATTTTGAAGCTCGTCAACACGTCTTCGTGCTTTGGGCGCATCTTTATGAGAAACAGCTACAGCAACAAAATGAGCTCAACTTGGCGTGAACTTGTTTTGCGGTAATCGAGAGCGGAGAGAAGACTGTCCAATGGTTGTTAAGCGCATTCAATTAGCTGTCCAGGACATTGAATGTACTCTATCCCACTCTCTTACTCCCTCTCTCTCTCTCTCTCCCTTTCCGTGTTGAGCTGTGCAAGTTTCTTGCATTGTTCATGAAGTCATAAGTTTTGATCACCGAGCGCTTAGCACGGACAAACTTTTGTGCCAATGTCTACTACGGTTAGCCGTTTTGTTGGCGCAGCCATTTGCGAAATTGAAAAATTAACGCGCTAACAGGAATTCAGTGAAGCGCTCAAAGCTCCAAAAGGCCCATCCCAGGCAGTAAACTTGTAAAGAGAGCGAGGAGAGGAGAGGAAGGGTGAACGGAAAGTGTTGGTTACTGTTGCCTCTTGCGTTGCCATAAAGTTGATTAAAATGCATGCCACAAGCGGCAACAGCGCCGTTGCTGCCACACATATTGAAGTGCAATAATCATATTTCAATAGCTAACGACTTCAACGTGCTGGTGTGCGTGACTACACGAGTTTTCAAGCGTGTGTGTGTGTGTGTGTGTTTCACAACTCCCACTACGATGCAAAAAAAAAAACAAAGAAGAAAACTATAGTCGAGTGTGCTCGACTTGGAGATACTCGCCACCCATTGTGAAAATAAGAAAAACTGCGCAGTATTCATTTTAAAATATACCGAATTAATGTGCCGCAAAAATACAAATATACCAAAGGCAACATTTGGTATTTTGATATAGTAATACATTTTATATATACCATAGAGTGCAAAATATACCCGATTGCTTCAGACGATTTTTGCTATACAAAAGTATTTTTTAAATAACTTTTAGAATTTTTGTCTGATTGCAACAAAATTTTCAGGAATCATAAAAATTACAGTAATTATTTCCGGAACTAGCTTTAAAAATACGCTTGTTTTTAGGTTTTTATCGATTTTCGGAGGCGTAAGTGGGAGTGACAATAATTTAAAGCACACAACATCTGCTTGCAAACATAAAAGTGCTGTCGACATTTATATCTGTAGCTCTTATAGTCTCCGAGATCTAGGTGTTTATATAAACGGACGGACAGACAGATGGACTGACGAGCAGGAACCGTCTTGGCGGTTGACGCCGATCAAGAAAATATATATTTTATAGAATATGTATACTTAACACGTCCTTACGCCTGTTACATTCATTTCATGGAGGCAGTTGACGCCGATCAAGAATATATATACTTCATAGCATATGTATACTTAACACGTCCTTACGCCTGTTACATTCATTTCATGGAGGCACAAATTCATAATACCCTTCTACCATATGGGTAACGGGTATAAAAACATGGATGGAAACGTTGCCAAAGTTGCATTTTGCTGGCGCATTCACGCCATCCTGAAGAACTGCGCCCATCACACAAAAGGCCCAAATACATTTTCTCGTTAACTTTGTTGAAGTACGCCACTTCCTTTCCCCTCTACCTTTCTCTCTGCCCCTTTGTGTAAATCAAGCTTTCTGTTTCAAAATAATGCTGTCAAAGTGCGCAATGCTAAATATTTCATTAATTGCAACTGGGCGGACGCAGTTCCCTTTGATTTATTAGCGACTTTAATTAGTAGGAAAACCTTCAGCCGTCAGCCAGGGAAATGCAGTTGGCAATTTTTTGCTCTTTATTTTGAGTTGATTACAAGAGCAATTTCAGTGCGCATTCAGCAAGTTTTTTTCCTTTTTTTTGGTGGGGAATTAAAGTTGGCAGCAAAGGACGAGTCCATCAAGGCGCTTCAAGTGTGACAAAATAACTTGCGAAATATTTTTTGCATAAAGTTTGTCGCGCACTTTGCAACTATTTGCATTTTTTGCCAAGCTTCACTTTTCTGCTTCCCTCTCTTGCCTCCCTCTCCTGCTTTCCTCTAGTTGCGTTGCGTTGCGTAACTGATAAGCGGCTTGACGAGCAAACGGTATACAACGCGCCTTTTTTTTAAATGGCCTGAATTCTCTTTGATATCATCTAAATGGCGAGAGAAAAAAAGGGAGAGATAGAGAGTTGAATTTAGCGCGTGCCATGCGATTAATTGTCATACTACATTTCATGGGGACTGTCATATTAAAGTTGATGCTGAAAAGTATGCTACACTTTATTTCAATTTGCTTAGCAGAGCGCCCTTTTCCCTGTTCACTCTGTTCACTGGGGCGTTGAGCGTTGAACGTTTAGTTTAGTCAACCAAAAGCTAAATAAGAGTCAACTTTTCATTTCTCTCCGCCCCAACACGACAGCAATGAGGCGGATCCCTACGCAGCGTCCAGAACAACATCGGCCATGGCGGCCACATCATCATTGGCGGCTCACTCAGGCATCAAGCAAAATAACAACAACAGTACTGGGGAGGAGGCAGCTGGAGCGGAGCAACAGCAAAATAAATTGAACAATTGGAGCATGCATAATGACAGCAACAACAAGCTGACCAACTACAAACAGCAGCAGCAGCAGCTGGAAATGAATAAACAAACTGCAAAATCTAGCTATGAGTTATATCAAGAAGCCGCGGACATTTTGGGACTTAGCTGCAGTCTCTGTGATAACTGCCGTTGCTTGGATTGTCAGGTGCGTATTTGCTATCGAGATAGAGAGAGAGAAAGAGACGAAATCTAACAGATGCCACACAAAAATTCATCCACAGAGTGGCTACTTTGATTGTGCCGACGATGATGATGAAAGCTATTCGGAGCAATCACTGATGGACGAGTATGATGAATATGACTACCATGGCTACGGCTATGAACAGGAACATGAACACGAACAGCAGGCGTCGTCATTGTTGACAAGTGCTCATCATGCTGGCCCTAATCAACCAGCCATGACACAAGCAGACCAGCATCAACTCCACCATCAGCAACAGCCACAGCAACAGCTGCAGGCGGCAGAGCTGAACCTTTGTTATGCAGTTGATTGCCAACAGAATTGCATCAGAAGTGACGATGGCCAAACCAAGGAGGGCACTTTTCAAACGGACTCTGACTACGACTACGTCTATGAGAAGGAGAAGGAGACGGAGGTGGAGGCGGATGCGGACAGCGGGCCGAACACTGCAACCAAGTCTGAGCATCGTCTGGCCATTGATTTTGATTTAATTAATGCAACCAGCAGTCAAGTCCTGCAAAATTGCGCAACATTCAACGATTTAAGTTTGCTCGAGCGACAAGTGGAACCATTTACGTAAATCAAAAGGTAGGTGCAACTGCTATTAAATTGCATAGAAATGGGCGTAATTTAATGATTTATGATATTATAAGCTATACTTTGTTCTACATTTTAGTTGCATTCAATTTATTCCACAATTTATATTCTATTTCCTATGGCAAGGTCGAAGTAGTAACTTAAAATGGACTGGAATAGTAGTGAAATATAATTTTATTAATTGGTTTTTACAATTCCAATGTTCGACGAACAGTTGATACATTTTTATATAGGATATATATAACATACATGGGAAATTCCACTATTTAAAGTGAAAAATGTTGAATATGTATTGTTTACTTTAGTGTTACACGGAAATTTGCAATATATTATATGTCACCTTTTTTACTTCGAATAAATATGAATCCTATAGCTCTTGATTAGCACTTTAATTAGAGCTAAGAATCAATTTGGTATTTTTTTTTCTGTTTCAAGATAATTGCAAATTAAAACGAATTCGTATTGGTTATAGAGATAGCCTTTAATTATTTAATATGTGGGATATTTGATAATATAAGTTTCCTTTTTTAAGACTGATTTTGTTACGACTAACTTTGACTACTGTTTAACTTTGACTACTGATGATCTTCTTCTCACGATAGCGATAGCTTCGTGCCTTTCGACTTGCTAATGCCAACTGATACGGATAAGGTCTATCACCTAGCCTCCACCCCTTTTACATATATTCTATGGTAAAACAGAAAAAGTTCCCACAACTGTAGGTTGCAACAAGTGCATCTGCTTTAATGATGCAGTTCTATGATGCAAGTGTTTACATCACAACTGCATCAAGCAAACAACTGTTTAGGGGTGAACATGTAAACAAATTCAGGCAGGAAGAAGAATTTTAAAGGCAATAGAAACAAATAAAACAAAAATTAGCAATTTAAAGAGGGCATTAAAAGTAAAAGTTTAAATAAATTCTATTTATTATTCACCAATTGAATCAACTTATTTCCGTTTAACATCATTATAACAAGCTCTGCAACAATGATATTTCTATACGATCCAGTCTAAACAGCGTATAAGATCAATCTTAGCTAACTTTTATTTATTTTTTACTTTTTTCAGCTTTTTTTTTTTTTTTCATTATAAATAATATCGCATGGGACATTTTTCCCCTATATTCAATTACCGCAAAAGTCACGTCATATTTTTAGACATTGAATTGAATTTGTTCGTGCTAATTTCTTTTCCGAACCAATAAAGAAAAAAATTGAATTATTCGTGTCAGGCACATTTTCAATTATTTTAGAAATATTAGTCAGCAATTTAAATCTAGAATCGTTTAAATGTTTTCCATCAAATGATTGTTCAATACTGCTATTGAAAATTGTATTTTACAATGAACATTTGTTATTGCATTCAATTATCTTAAAAAGTAACTTGCAGTGAAAGTTTAAGTAAATATTAACACAATTTGACAAACGAAATAATAAAACAAGTGGTCATCAATTAGAAAATTGTAAAACAGTTTTAATGAAACACACTTTGATCTTTCCTTTTAACTTTTGTTACATTTAAACTAAAAGTTCAAAGCGCACTTTTAGAGCAGTTGCTGAAATAAATACAAAGCAATTAAGAGTATTACTCTCGCTTAATTTCCCTTGAAAAGCTCTCGCACATCTCTTGCATATTTTTTTGTAAATCAGTTAAAGGACTTTCGACAATGTTAATGTGCTGAGCATTTATGGCACAGTGCACTTGAGTTGCTTCGAAATGCATATGCCCTCAAAACACTTTGCAGAGTATCTCGAGGGTCATTCAACAACAATTGGATTTTTATGCAAAAGCAGCAAATTGCATTTTACACAAAACTAAATGCCTGCTGAGTTGGCAAAGCTCATCTTCCCTTCTCTGACCCTCACTTCACTTTACTCCTGCGTTCGTCTCATTGTGGCGATGGCTACAGGGAGGAAGAGCCCGAGAGGGAGCGGGGAGGTGGCGTGTGGCAGCGGTTTGTGGCACCGCCACAACAGTGCCAATGTTCAACCACTTGCCCAACTTGGCCAGTTTATTGCTTTTGGCCAAGTGCTGTTGCTTTGCGCTCTTTCTGTTCTGCGTTGTTGTTATTCTTGTTATTGTTGTTGTTGTTGTTCTACGCCAATTGTTGTATACGAATGCGAATACGAATGCGCTGGCGCAACATTTTTGGCTCGTAACGAGACCAACAAATTTGATTTTACAGAGTAACATTTGCAGCTAGAAAATGGCAACAACAACAACTGCAATTTCCATATTTGTGAGTGGGCCACAAAGCAATATGCAAAACAATTTGGTGTATTTGTATTCGTGGTGCAAGGGCCACAACTGTCGAGTTGTTCTGTGTTTTCTGTTCTGTTCTGTTCTGTTCTATTCGGTTCTGTTCTGTTGTGCACTTTACCAAAAAGCATTTTCAAATTTTCAATTTAATTGAGAGCAACCAAATCAGAATCTCACCGGGCATAGACAAGCTGAATCTCCAATTCAATGAATGAATTACAGCATGTAGAAATTCATTCGAAACAATCTGGTAATTTATTCTGCTGGCGTTAACAAAATATAGATTAGATTCATAAGGTGCAAGAACATTGTTTTATTTATTTAAACAACGTTTGAATAATTGCAATTTAAAGATTTAATTTGGGAACGTTTTGTAATTATTTGCCAAGCCAAACAAATTTGTTATGTAATTAAATAGTATTATATATATTTTATTCAAACAAGGTTCAAAACAAGTATGAAAGATACGGTTGAGTGTGCTCGACTATGAGATACCTGCTACCCAATATACCTAATTAACATACCGTAAAATATTAAAATATGTATACCAATATTGTACTGCATTCAAAATATACCATAGAATTCAAAATATACTAGACCTGCTTGCAGTACGACGTTTTTCCGTACAAAATTATTTCTTTAATAACTTCGACTACAACTTCTATTTCTATTCTATATACCAAGAAGTAAGAAAGCTACAGTCGAGTGTGCTCAACTGTGAGATACCTGTTACCAATTTTTATTAAACATTGCGATATTATTCCTAAAATAAACCAAATTAATATAGCACAAAAATACTGAAGTATGCCAAAGACTATGTTTTAGGCATATTGATAAAGTCTAAAATATTCCATAAAGTCCAAAATATACCAGATTGACAACCAAAGCAACTAAGACTCGCAGTAGGTAGGGTTTTCATACAAAAGAATTTCTTAACAATTGACGCTGATCATGAATATACATATACTTATACTTTATACGGCCGGGAAAAAGCACCTTCTGCCTATTAGATACAATTCCGGGAGCCACAAAGTTATAATACCCTTCCACTCTTTGGGTAGCGAGTCAATTTTAAATACCATTTTATTGAAATGACATTCAATAAATAAAATGAATAAATCATATTTATTTCATTTAAATTGAACTTGCGCAAATAAACGCATTTATTTTACAATTTCTATTCTGCAAAATAAACAAAGCATTTCATTAAATAACATTGCAACCAATTTGAAGTGATTATGCCTTAAATTGAACTGCTGACAAATCAAACTAAATCCCACTTTAAGCTGCAATGTGCTGTCCAAATGATAAGCGATATTTATTAGACAAGTCCACGCAATCACTTGCTGACAATCAGTTATCAAAATAGTATTATATAAAAACAAAATACAAACATCCGCTTGATGCTTTAATGCAACATAAAACGTTATTGTCCACAAATTTGCATTTAATCTTGTTGAAAAGTTGCCATGTACTTGCATCTCTGAATGGAATTTTTAATTATTTTATTAAACTGCATGCATAATGCATGCGATTCTCACTTACACACATACAGGCGGACAAATAAACGAATGCACCCGAAAAATGGAAACAATTCGTGGAGCATTTGTAAATTGAAATGAAAGAGGCAAAAGAGAATGCATTTTAAATTTATGTTTTTTTTTTGGCCCAGCGCTTTTCCCAAGGAGCTAAGTGCTCTGTGAAATGAATAAAAGTAAGGGAAACAAACGAAAGTAAACTCGAATCAAGGCGACCACCGACTATGAAATATGCTGCACAGATAAGATTTTATTTTATTTTTACACATTTTTCATATGCATATATTTAATATACCCCGCCTAAGTTATAATCCCCAGGGCAGCAATGGAAAATTCATAGCCATCACAATGGGAAATGGCAAATGGCAATGGCAAAGACGATGGCAAATAGCAAGTAACAGAAAGCAAATGGCGAATGCCTTAAACTTAAATCGAATTACATTTAGCAAATGAAATTTCAAGCGTTCGCGCAAAATCCTCGCTAGTGAAAAATTGCCTCTACAAGCGAGGCAATAAATAGATGCTGTGTTCGCAAAGCCCATTTAAGCCCAAGAAATTCTATAGGGGAGGCGACTCAATGCACAATATGTGTGAGTCCCTGCCTGTTACCAAGTATGTGTGTGTGTGTGTGTGTGGACCTCGTCGAAGTGCATTTACTGTTGTTTAAACCAACAAGCACATCTGGCGCATCTCTTCCATTTCACTTGCTGCAAGGACCCTGGTTCGTCCTTGCTTCCACTGGGGTCGACTTTTGTCTTTTCTGGACTTGGCCTGCTGCCAGGCAAGCAGAAAGACAAAGCAATTGCCAAAAAAAAGGAAGAGTACGAAACATACAAAAAGAAGAAAAATGCACTTGCGTATAAAACACATAATGCAAGAATGTAATCAAATTCTTTTCTTATACTATAATTTTTATTTCCCCGCCTCTCAAATATACGCCTTCCGGAAGTCGTTCTTTTACTCGGTTTTATCATGTCAGAAAGAAAGTTACAAGTTACGTACATATTTAGATATTTAAACTGACAACATTGTAACAGCTCATTTTTCTCGATTGCATAAATTAAATTAAAATAAAAACACGAGATCTTTCAACAGATGTTTAAGACAAAATGAATAATGATGACGTTGGCGTCCGTTTGCTTTTTTTTAACACCAATTGAGCATTTAACACGCACTTTAAGTAACCGTTAGAAACGAATTCAAGTAAAACCAAAAGGCAATGCGATAAAATTACACTTCACCAAATGAAATTTAACGCCCAGCAATTGGGGGGATTTCAATTACTCGATGGCACTGTGGTGCAAAAAACTGTTTTCTCGTTTTTTCTCGATTCGGTTTGTAAATATTGACGTAAAAATGTATAATAATGATAATGCAAATCAAAGATATACAATATATGTGTTTCCAGTTGAAAAAGTTGTAACTTTATGTTTTTCTTATCGATTGTTCGTTATTTTTATTGAAATAATATTTGATTTATGTTTATACCTTGTCAGATTGTAGCCAACAATATATTTTCATGCTCCATATTAAAGCTTCAATGTGTGAATTTAAATTAAGAATAAACATAATTTTTGTGTTCATATCGCTGTCTGAAATTTCGCATTTAAGCTTTGCGCGAATTATTCTTGCTTTGCTTTATGCGGATTATTCTCATTAGTAGCTTTGCTGCGTATAAAAAAAGAACAACAACAAAACCACATAATTTGAAACGAACATCGATATCGAGCACAAAAGGGAGACCAACGAAATAGGCGCAACATGAGATTAAATGACGCGTCGTGTGAACGAGACCACAACAGCCTTGAATACGCAGCAAGTTTACAAAACAACAATACAATGCGCATTACAAAATCAATTTACACAATAAGAAATGTAATTTGTGCATATTTTTCATATTTGTGTGCATAAATGCAGCAAATACTTTCAACAAATGAAAACATAGTAAAAAAACAAATGTAACTGCATACATACATATAAGTAATTTGAGGGAGAGCTCATGAAATGAATATTATGCAGCTACACATGTTTGTTTTAAATGATAGCAGCATTTTTACATGCAAAATATATAACAATATACAAATAGTAAAATAAGCACAACAACTTCGTATTAATAAAAAAACAATTCGTTTCTTTTGTAAAAATGTGCCAAATTATTCCAGCCATTTCAAAATGTACCAAATGCGACATACATAAGAACTTGCTCATGAGAGTTATCGATTATCGATCAAAATTATACCAACCACTTCACAAATCTATCAAAAGCGACATACGTAAGTACCTTGCACTTAGGAGTTATCGATTATAGATATAAAATTATACCAGCTTTAAAAAAAATGTACCAAAAACTGATAAGTATTTAAGAATGAAAGTTATCGATTAACGATCAAGTCCATCGAAGCATGCAGCGAAACGAATGGAACTGATTCAAGTGAACGATAGCCGTGAGCACAGTGTGCACTTGACTGCAAATACAGATAATGCAGTGCGGAGCACGCCCACGCAGTGTCCACGTTGAAAGCTGATGCCATTGCCACTGTTACGGCAACTGGCATTGCCACATTCGCTTAATGATGCTTGATTTAATTAATGCCACATTGGCCACGTGGACGCCACTTGGGATTGGTGATTGGTTTAGGGCAACGGCAAAACGAAGCGAAACAATACGATACGACGCGAAAGGTTTGGGAATGCGAAAATTGGAAATTGTAAACGCGGTAGCGTTGAGAGCCGCAACCATTTACTGTTGCTGATGATGATAATTTATGGGCCGAAGGGTTTGCGGATTTCGCACTGGAGACTTATTTTCCTCCACGGAGCATGTTCAAATATTTGCACTGGCATTTCTAGTATTGCTTCGCAGCATTCGCAAACACACAAGCATAAGGAATACAACAAATTGTTTGCAATATTTATTGTTTCTGACTGCGACTGTTGACAATGATGAAACGGCAAATTAATGTTCCAGCCACTCCTAATCGAAGTAAAATCAACGCCAAGCAGCCATTGACCAGACCAGTCCCGACCAGAAGCAAGTCCCACAGCCAATGCTCTCCAATCTTGAATGCCCCAATCCGCAATTCTCAATTCGCAGTGACCAGCAGCAAAGAACGGCGTCAATCCTCATTTCCGTCGACATATTTTCATTTCCTTTTACATTCGTTTCCTTTCCTTTTTGCCCCGTTCCTGTTTGCCCAACGATTTACCAGCCTCTAGACTCTTTCCGTCTCTCTCTCTCCATCTCTATCTCTCTCTCTTAGGATGTCCATGTGTCCGCCTGTCTGTCCACGGCAAATTGTAATTCATTAAAGTTTATTGTATACCATTTTCGTTGACCTGCTTTAGGGCTTTAGCCACAACTGGAACGTTTCGCCCTCCCCATGCCCTCAACACATAAACAACACACAAAAAAACCGCCAGTGAAAACTTTTTATTTTTACCAATATCCTAAAAGTATAATTAAAAATTTTCCTCTCCACTCTGTTAAGCAGCATATTTTAAAGCGAGTCTCGCTCTGCCCTTAAAAAGCAATGCTTTTAATTATTTTAATGTTTGATTTTAATAAGAAATGTCTTGCAAATTAAGCAAAAAATTAACATTTAAAGATATGGGAAGTGTCTTGGAACTTGATTTGATTCATTATTTTATTTTATTTCGTTTAGTATAATTTATAATTACAAAAATTTAATATATTAGTAAATCAGTATTCACTTAATTTATGTTTATATTTTAAGTCACAATTATTTAATTAAATGAACTAAAATTTACTAAAATTTAACTAAAAATCAATTTTTATATGAAAGAACAAGACAAAATAAAAATGCAGAAAATGTACTAACATTTCTCTACAATTTAATAAAATACAACAAAATTTTAATCCCAATAAAAAAAGTTAACTTTTTCTTTAACTTTCTTTAAATAAATCTCTTTCGAATCACGAAATCACTTCAGTGTAAAATAACAATTATAATTTTCTGGGATTCAAAATAACCTTTGGCAAATAAAATGTGCCTTTCATCTTTGCGGGTGATGACTGTACACACAGAATGACTTGTAAACAGTGGCAAAGAACAAACAATGTGATTTTGTTGTAATCATTTTTAAGCTAATTATAAATTCTAATAAGCAGCCGCAATGTGTGTGTGAAAATTACTTGCATTTCTTACACTCCAACGAATTTCTCAGATATATTAATGAAATTATTCAAAAAACTTTTCTGATGCTGCTGTTGTCGTCATGTAATTTGTTGTTGCTGTTGCTGTTATCAAAATAAGCAAACAAAGCGGCAACAATTCGCACACTTTTGCGCCAGCGGCTACGCAATTAATTTTACTTAACATTCATGGACAAAATGAGGCACGTAGCCGATAATGAAAGCCGCAGCCGTAATAGCAACGCCCAGACACTGCCAATGCCACAACTGACACACTGCTGATGCTGCCTCTGCTGCTGCTGCTTTTGTTGAATGAGGAGGCGGACAGCAGAGGCAGGGGCAGGGGACACGCCCACACTAATTGTGCTAACAACTTGATTCCAGCTGAACGACTTTCAACGAGCGATTGGCCGCAAAGTCTCCGAGTCAGGCCAAAAATTTGCACCACATAAAAGCGGGACCCAAAAAAGGTTTTTATTACGTCTGCTTAACACGTTGCACGCACATGTGTGCGCCTCTCTCTCTCTGTGTGTGTGTGTGTGTGCTTATGAGAGCGGTCCCCAAAAAGTATGCTATATAATTGTTAAGGCATCAAGCGAATGCCACAAATTTGTGCGTATAAAAACCTACGAGCTACTCTCTATATATCTAGGTACTGTGTGTGTGTGTGTGTGTGTGTGTGTGTGTGTCAGGGAGTGCTCATATCTGGCTAAAATCTGCGAACTACGACTACTGCAGTTTCATAAATTTGAATTTCAAATTTAATACGCACACATATAGCTGAAGACCTTGAATAATAGTCCCCACAAACCCCAACACACACACAAGCACACAGCAGACACCCTGGAACTCACACACACACACACACTCGCACGCACTGAAAACAAGAAGAAGAAGAAAAACAAAGTTTCGTTGCGGCAAGTTACAAAGTTTTCTTTCCTTATGCAAATTGATTTGTGTCTCGTGTTTCTCTTTCAATTCCTGCAGTTTACCTTACAAATCTTACTCTCCTTGTGCGTGTGTGTGTACTTTAGTGTGTGCCTGTATGTGTGTGTGTGCCTGCCCATTTGACAAAGGTCTTATATGTTTGACATTTTAGTTTACATTGTAAACTGGAAAATCAACACGCAACTATTAACAAGAAATATTCATTTAAATTAATTAAAATGTCACTTGGCTTTATCTTTTGCCAACCAAAAAACAATTCTTGCTTCTGAATATCTTTTTTGCCTTTCTCTTCTCTGGCTGTCTTACTCTCTCTCTCTCTCTCTCTCTCTCTCTCGCTCTCTATCTCTCTCACTCTCTCATTGCAAATTCTCAAAATAACTGTTTTTATTATTCTTATTATTGTGGTTCTTGGATTGTTTGGTTCTTGGAAATTATTTATTATTTATTTTCTAAATATGAATACTAAACAAGATATTTATTTAGAAGAGAATGAAAAAAGTGTGACCTTTATTAAAAGAAGTGTTGAAAATGTTAATAACTATTTATTATCCATTTTCTAAATATGAATACTAATAAATTGATTTATTTAGAAAAAATATAATATAAATTTAAATGAAGTTGACGACTTTTTAAATTATCAAAAAAGTATTACCTTTATTCTACATCCATTTTCTAAATATGATTACTAATAAAAAAGATTTCCTTTGAAAAGAATTTAAAATAAATTTAGAAGACAAATTTAAAAAATATTTCTTAATTCAGTATTTAGTAATTAGTATATATTTGTGCCGCCTAATCATATACTTTAATAATTTTTATAACATTATATTTATGGCATCTCCACAATTACTTAAAGAGTAGAATATTCACTTATTTTTAAAAGTGCTTGGGAAAGGAGCTTTAAGCAATTGAGTATAATTTAAATATGGAAATGGATGAGAAATATTATGTGCTCAAATGTGTGGCATATGTGTCTATCTTGCGTAGAATGTAAATTATGCAAGTGCTGGAAACTAAAAATAAAATAAATGTTTCGCCAAAAGCTCTTTAGCCTAGACGCAGTCAGGCAGCCATGATTTAAGGCATATGAATTTTTTTATGAGCCCAAAACCGACAGCGATGCCTCTTCTGTGTTCTGTGTGTGACAATGTTTCAGATAAAAAGCTCTTGAAATTTTTTAAATTTAAATAAACGATGTATGACAATGTTAGAAGTAAATAAATATGCATAATTTTATTATACACAGTAGTAAATATGATTTTTATAGATAATAACAAAAACCTTATCACTATTTTCCATTTGCAGTTGATGATAATGATGATGAGGAAAATCATCTGAATAATGCAAAGGTAAACAACACGTCAACAAAACGCAGCAGCTAATTAAATTTAAATTGAATAAAGCATGTTAATTGTATGTGACACCCACACACAAACAGTGCGTGCAAACAGTAAACGCATACACTATTTATTCTATAGACAACTTTTCATTTCGTATTTCAATTAAATTGCAACACGGCCAAAGGCAACTGTCAGTGAATAAAGCAGCTTTATAAACATATAGATAAATGTACGCGGAAATGAAAACAACATACAACCAAAAATTTCATAAGCTTTGGTATACCGAAGATTTTAATTCGCTTCCTTACCGATTTCTTGTTTCTTCTCCCATCTGAAAATAATACTAAATTTGAAAAATAATCATTCAATATTCAAAACGTTCTGCTCCATAAAATATAATTATAATAAACTGAAACTTCAAATAATACAAAGTTTTCATTCCTCTTGTAACATCCACAAAAAGAAAAACATTACTCAAAAAAATCCTACATTTATTAAAAAGAAATCGCAATTCAATCAAACAAATATGAAGCGTGTTCGTAGTGAAAAGTATACGTTCCCTATTGAAATTAAATTCTATTTTAAACTATTTTTCACAAAAATAAAACCAATGCCTGTGCCAACTTATAAAACTTAGAGAAATGTTTAAAACGTTACAAAGCTGTGTAGCAACCATTTAGTGTGTAATATCATACAAAATATATACTTACATATAAACAAAATGTATGGTAATTAACAATTAACAATTTCGATGTTAGTAATACCTTTTATTGTGAGCATTTCCATTTGTTGTACTTATTGGAATTAAGAATTTATTTCATGTCTGGTGCTTTTGATTCATTTCAATTGATTTCAAATCAAAAATATATGTTTGAAAACCAACAACCCAAGTGTGTTTTATTATTGCCTGGGAAATTCTCTTCAATTTATCAAATTAATAAAGCAAACTCAATTGCTGAGTTCTCTTATTTATGATGGAAAATCATATCGGAAAATATTTCTCCCACAAAAAAAAATATGATTTAAGAAACCAATAAAACTTAATATTAAATTGAAATCTATACAAACATTATTTCATTACTATGTGATGTCTGAAGGAGTGCAAAAAATAGGAAGATATACCAATTGCATACGTTATTGCAATATTATGTATACGCACGGTACAACATTTTTAAATAAATATTGAAAATGAAATTGAAATCTATACAAATATTTTTTCATTATTGTGTGATATCTGAAGTAAAACATGCGAAAATGGGAAGATAACATCCGTATACATTATTGCCATATTAAGTATACGCACTTTTGTAAGTTTACAATCCAACAACGAAAATATGTTTTATTATTGATTTAATTATCCAAATTCGAGAGCAAACTCAATTGCTGAGCTTTAAAAATGATGATGAGAAAACATTTATGAAAATATTTCGCCCACAAATGAAATCTGTTTAAAGAAATTTATAATAACTTATTATTAAAATTCAAAACTATAAAAACAGTCTTTCACTATTTTGTGATGCCTCAAGTAATGCATGCGTAAATCGGTAGATGTAACATCCATATATATATGTATCTTATTGCAATATTAAGTATACGCACTGTATAACATTGGTAAGTTTGAAAATCAACAACGAAAATTGGTTTTGACATTGGATAAAAATACGCTCTAATAAAACAAATTAAAAGATCAAGTTCTTGAATTTATGATAAGGAAACATCTCAAAAAATATTTACTCCGCAAATAAAATTTGGGTAAAGAAACCGATAACAACTAAATAACATATTGAAATTGAGATCAATATAAACCGTCTTTCATTGTTGCTGATATCTAAAGATAATCATCAATAAGCTCTTCTCCCCATATCTACGAAAACAAGAATATTCAATATTAAGTATACGCACAGTACAACATTTGTTGGTATGAAATCCAACAACGAAATCAATTACGTTTTAACTAATTAAAACGACCCATCAAATTCACTTGCTGAGATTTCTAATTTATAATGGGATAGCATATCGAAAAATTCAAATCCACCGCAAATGAAATCAGGTTAAAGAAACCATTAACTACTCAATATTTAAATTGATATTAATATGAACAGTCTTTCATTATTGCTGATATCTGAATATAATAATCAAAAAAGACTCCTCTCCATATCTACGAAAAAATGATACGCAAAATATAACACTTGTAAGTTAGTAGCAACAAATTGCCACAAAACAAATTCAATAATCTATAGCGACTATTCTAATAAATTAATCTTTGCTAGAATTATGATTTGGATTTTTAAATTTCAATTAACAAACAAGCTGTTCAAACGGACGAACAGACAGACAGACAGACCCAAAGTTAAAATACCGTTCTAGCCTATGGCGAATATAATGACGTATGTAAACTATTTCAGGAAACAATTGATTCAACCTAATTTATATACTAACAAATGAAATTTCGTCAATGAGAGTAATAGCGAGAGAAAGAGAGCAGCACGCCGTGTGTTAGGCTGTCAGCTTCAGCTTTTAATTATGTCATTCTGTTTGATACACAAAGAAACCACAAAGCAGTGAAATAGCTCACATATGGACAATCAGCCACACCGCGACTATTTCATGTGTGTGTAAAGACAACAAAGGGATTTACACGTCATATTCCATCTCGCTCAACATATTTCATGCTAGGACCACACTTTATGCAAATGAGCGAAAGTGTGTGTGTGTGAGTCGCATATGTGTGCGCATATATGTATTTGTAAAGTTTGGATGGGGTCAAGATGCACACGCAAGAATTGCGCAGATTCAACACGCTGACACTGACACTCACAGAAAAAGCCAAGCGGCCATTCACTTTAATTAACGGTTAACGACTGCTTCGGGCCCTCTGCTGGAGGTGGAAGCGGCGTCGCCTCTGTGGGCGACCTATTAGCGGAAAGCAGAGGCAAACAAGACAGAACGTCTCGCTTGTTGGCGGGTTTGCACAGTGATAACCGCAGTCATAAACAAGCGACTAAAATGCAATCTGGCTGAATTGAAGTGGAGAGCCGAAGCAGCACAGATAACGAAATAACTGAACACCAAAGACTCCTATCGACTGGAAAACGCTCTACACAGCACGCTATTGAAGTAGTAAGAAATTCGAGAAATATGTCGAGAAAATTTACTAGTTCCGATAAGCGTTGACTTCTTTTTAATTACAAAAGTGAGCGTCAAGTTTTCTTTGTCTACACAGCAAGAAATTTAACAATTTCTAAAATCAATAAAATTCGTCTTACAAATTGTGTTCTTAAAATAAGAAAGTGGTCTTATTTTAAGAACACAATTTATAACAAATTGTTAAAACTCAGAACTTTAGTCTGAAAAATTTAAAATTCTTAATATTAGACCAAAAATATTAAATACAAAATTTGGTAATACATTCAAATTCCTATAAAGTTTTTATCTGTCTTTAAGTGTTTTCGTCAATAGCTCAGTTAGTTGAGCTATCGAGGATCATTCATATATCATATATCAAATGTTCTTAAAATCAAAATGTCCTTTCTAACATTAAGATTTTTATATTCCTGACGCCATTTTCGAACTAAAATTCTTAGTACTGATACCAAAATCTTGATTTTAGAAGTTTTATTTACAGTGTACCTTACATATTAAAGAAGTAAATTTAAAGCACAAAACGTTGCACACTTTTAAAGAAATGTAACTGAGTTATTTAAATATTTTATTCTTTTCTAAATATAATTTACTTCTTCCTACAATTTATTACAAAATAAAGTGTGTAATGAAATTAAAGCTCAGCGATTCCTAACTTTTAGGTTTTAGTTGAGTAAAAGATGAACTAATGAGAAATTAATAAATTTCATAGTCCTATAACAAATATTCTTTTTGCATATTAAATCATCATAACAAAAAGTGAAAAAAGATAGAGAGCATAACAATAGTATTCCTGTTACATATGTCTTCTAAGAGTTATGATACCCATATATGCAACACTCTAGGTTGGTTAGAGCCTATAATAATAAGCAGAGATATTGAGGTCCATTCGCATTCTGCCAGCGACTTAGCTCGGACTTCAAAAAAGTTAAAACAAAAAGAGTTTGTTTTACAAAGAAATTGTGAAATGGTTGAACGCGTAATTTGTTAACTGATTAAAATGTAATCAATGCCATTTTGGGTGAATATTATTATAAACATTCACATTTACGAAAATATCCATTCATATCTTATCGCGGAACATGCGCGAAGGCTTAAAGTGAATCATCGCAACGCAACAAAAAGTACAAAATACGTTTACATAGATACAACATAAAGAAACTAAGTTTGCATTTTACTATAATTGTAAAAATAAACATAAACAAAACGAGCTTAAAATGGATTCGGGCCCTTTGCTAATTGCCTTGGCAATAATATGCTTCTGCCTCTTCATTCTGCGTGTGAGTATTGTATTTATTTATGTTGCATTCGAATGTTTGTACTACAAATATACATATGTTGCTAATACTTTGACATTCAATTGCAGACACTTATGATTGCCTATCGCTTCTTTATGCTTAGACAACTCAAGGAGGCGGCTCACATCGAACAAGGTGAGCAAACATAAACGCAAATATTTACACTAGTTTCTTTACTACTTGACCAACTCAACTAGAGATGGACTGTTTAACCGTGTTTTTATACCCGCTAAGGTGGAAGAGTATTTTAACTTTGAGCGTGCAGGAAATAAAGTATTTATATATATACAAAAACTCCTCAAAATTTGGATACAATCAAATTAAAATTATAGAATTTCTTACAAAATACTTTTGTATGACAAAAAACGTATATTTTGTAGTCTATGGTATACCTTCAATGTAGTAACTTATCGATATATCAAATATTGCTTTCGGTATATTTGAGTTTTTGTCGAAATATACATAAATTTAGTGTATTTTTAGAATATGGTTTTATTAAAAATTTATATGAGGCAACTCACAGTCGAGTACACTCCAAACTCTTACCTGTATCTTTTTATATCAGAAAGCAGACCAATAAAAGCTTTCATAGCATAGATAATCATTACATTATCAGATAAACTACTCAACTCTTTATCACCTTTTTTTTGCAATAAAGCAATGCATTAAAAGGTCAGTACAGCGATAAGATTAGCTCATTGACAAATAATATATTATTTGCTTTAAATTTAAACATATTAAAAGCTTTATTGTAGTATTTTAAATTAAATTATGCAACAGATTACTCGGCTCAGATACAGAGTTATACTGCCCACATAAATCCTATAATAACTTTAACTTACTTGAACATCTCGATTAGCCTGAGTCTTTCATTAGCAATTATAAAAAGATTTCAATACAAAGCTGAGTTTTTAAACAATTTTGTTTAACCGAATATTTTCAAAAAACTTCAACTTTATGGAAATAAAAAGAAAACAACTAAAAAAATATTTCCAAAAATTTTAAAAATCGTCTAAGAGAACGTAAAGCATTTCGTACTATTTTAATAAATTTAAAAAACAAATCAGTTTTAGCCATTTACTTTTATGTTTGTCGACTGCTAAAGTGCAAATATTTGCTAAAATGCTTTTGCAAATACAATTTTGCTAATTGCATTTTCTGTATCGAGCTGGTTTAAAAAAAAAACGGAAGACCATCTCTATAAGCCATGAACGATAAGGTAGAAATTGTGTATTCAGAATAGAAAACTCGCCATAAATCACTATCAAAAATACATGGACATGTGTACGTAGTTTGTGCGACATTTTGCACAAATTTATCAGAGAAACACATTAGATAAAGACGGCGATGGCAATTGGATAGGCACACCTTGCCCCGATATGTGGGGGAGGCACCAAGTAGATACGGAACTTAAGCCTAGGCTGTGCTGTGGTTTTTGTCAGTTTTATCAGCTAATGATTACAAAGCAAATATGCGAACTGTGCCTTGAGTGAGTGTTTGTGACCCGTGTGCATGGATGAGTGGACGCAGTCCTCATCAATTTCTGGCTTTCAATTCAGTTTGAGCGAATACTTTGAACGAATCGAGACGCGTTAACCAATTTTGTAATATTTTCGGCAATTCCCTGCTTCTTGCTACTTGCTCCTTGCATCAAACGAAAATGTCTCCCGCTATAGAAGTAAATGCCACCACGGCCACAACTGCGACCACGGCGAGCAGCATTTTGCAGAGCACCAACTCAACATCGACTATAACTAGTAACTACTATACAACAGCTAGTACAACGCCATTTTACTCCGATTACGATAATCCCAATTGGGTGCAACCCGACCCGACCTATGTGTACTTCTATTCCGGTTATGCGTTCTACATTGTGCTCGTGGTGGTGTTCATCATTTTAATTCCATTTGCGATAATAATGGTAATATGTTTGCTACTCGATTATTCAATCATTTGCATGCAACTAATGTTTGATTAATCTATTTCAAAATCATTAAAAAAAAGAGCGCTTTACAACGCAAACGTCAGGAGCAGGCACGCCGTCTAATTGAACAGAGACAACGAGGTAAATTTCCCACAAATTTGTACTTTAATCAATCTTCATCATCCACATTCGTCATCCTGACTAGAGCACCTGCTTAAGTGCAGCCAGTAAGTTAAATTTCAGCCCCAACCAGAGGTAGTAGACATTCAGTTTGAACAACTCCCATCGTTCACTCAGCTCCAAGCTCCAACGCTTCGACTTCGTCGTCTCCTGTGTTCGCTGCTCTGCGTATGTGGATTGCACACAGCACTTGGACATGGCCCAGAAGGCAGCCATGCGATTCTGTGTACGCAGCGTTGACTCAATGCTACGTATCAGATCGTTCGTCTTCAGTATGAGCAGCATCTGGCGATCCACCTGCTCCAGCACATCCGAGATGTGCGGCAGCACCTGCGACGTGTTGCTCTGCAGCGTGTTCTTCTGCAAATCCAAAAGGGAGAGATTACAATTTAAAAGAAACTATGTATTGCAGTTGTTGCGTCCTCACCTCTTCTTTGGAATATTTGACTTTGGTGATGCCCTGCATCAGTGTCTCCCAGGGTCGACCTGTTACCATGCACACAAACAAACCATACAGATCCCCTGTAATACCCAACTGTTCACTGTGCTTGCGCATCGCCTTACGATCAATCTTCATGATGCTCAGCCAGAGTTTGGAATATTCATAGCGGAACTTGTCGGTCAAATTGGCATACAGTCCATGATCGAGCAATACAATTTCCAAATCATTTTTGGGCGTCTGACGAACGAGAATGTTGCCTGGATGCGGATCGCTGTGCACAAAGCCCGTGGAAAAGATCATTTCCGAGTAGAGTCTGCCAATTTTGTTGGCCACCTCAAAAGCGTCGATTTTGTTGCGTTTAATGTAATCCAAATCGGTGACATGGCCACCCTCCAGATACTCCATGACCAGCACACGCGGCGTGCTTAGTTCCCAGTAGATTTTGGGCACACGCAACCAACTGTATTTCTTGAACTGACCAGCAACTTTTTCCGCATTCTTGCCCTCGTTCAAAAAGTCCAGTTCAATGGGCAAATTCTGTGGAGCAAAGTGGGAGAAATATGTGCTCACAATTTGTAATTCTCTAAGATGAAATTCAGCTAGCTCACCTTCTTGGACTCCTCGACCAGCCATTGTATCTTAAAGTCGGGAAATATGCGCCCCAGTATCCGCACTGCCATCTCCATGGTCTTCATGTCCACCCGCGAATTGCCCTTGACATATGGATGCTGCACTTTAACGGCTACAACTTCGCCCGTCTTCAGACGCGCCTTGTGCACTTGAGCCAATGATGCAGTGCCCAGTGGCTCAGGTTCAAAGCTCTCAAACAATTCCGTTGGCTCACGCTTCAAATCCTGTCGTATCACTTTATACAGATCCTCGATGGGGTTCTGTGGCGCATCTGAATGCAGCACCTTCATCGTTTGCACAAACTCCTTGGGCAGCAGATACTCCAAGGCACCAATGTGCTGACCCACCTTGATATACACACCCTTGTTGATGCATATCAATTGCAGCAACTTCTCCGCAGCAATCTTGTGCACTCGACTCTTCTCCGCCTTGTACTCGGGCGTCGTCTTATCCCATTCCCTGTAATAGAGCTCTCGTTTGTAGGTCAACGCCACATCGACGACCGTGCAAGCGGAACGCGACAAGCGCACAATGCCCAGCGAGTTGAGGTCATAGTCGTTGGTGTGGAGACTCAGCGCAGTGCTGACGCCGCCTGCTCCAAGGGCTCCAAATGCAAGCACGCGTCTCAGCATCTATATTGTGCACTGCACGGGTGAGAAAGTAGAACTAAATTAGTTTTGCTAGCACAGCAAATGTTAAAAGAGGCAGTGAACCGTTAAGTCAACAGGTTGTCACACAGCTTTAGTGTCACTTAACCTTTAACCCCATTTGCATTAGAAGCGGGTTTTATTTTATAGGAAAACCGATAAACAATTAATTTATGTACTCTATGTGTATGTACTCACAATGAGCTTGCTGTTGGAATTTAGCACTTTGGCCCTTTTCGCAACTAACTTTCACTTACTCAGCGGATTTGCCAAAAAATAAAAACTTTAGTGTTTGCAACGCCAAATTCCAACATGCAGACAAAGTAACTAATTTATTGAACTGTGCACGTTCATTCCAATACATTGACCAATGACACAAAAACCTGTTGCATTTGCTTAGTTTACATTTGTAACATCACTTTCACCATCCATTGACCCAACTACGTCAGCACGGTGGTTTCATTACATAAAAAACCTTGATGTCCATTCATCTCTTGGCTCTTAATGGTTCTTGTGCAAACAGTTTCACTTATGCCACGATTGTGTGCGTGTGTAAGCCTAGACTAATATGTGCACATGCTTTGTTAATAGCTGCTGTTTACACTTACACTTACACTTACACTAAATTAATAAATACAACTTTAAACCTGTGGCCAACGGCCAGTCGCGCGCTACTGAATGAATGTAGTCAGCTGTTCGCGGCACGTACGCTGCTCATGTGTTGCTCACTGTCCGGCAGCGATAAGAGTTATCGATAGCGCTGCAGGCAATTTAATCGATTTGACATTTCCGTTACACCAGGCTTAGCCCAAATGACAAATTGAAAACCATGGTGCTAAATTTGTATTCGTTCGTTATCAGCGAAAAAAATGTATGCAAAAATCATTATTAAATATTAAATGTCTGATAAGAGATAGTTGTTGTTAAAATAAGCAAATATTTAACATTGCGATCTCTTATCACGTATATTCGATCGGTTGCGAAATTGTTAAATTATTTGCAGCATTATTAATAAAAAATGGTTATTTCTTCCATAATATGAAATAAGTCGAGAATTTCTTGAATCAAAATGCGTTTCTTGTTATAAATTTTATTTGCAATTATTTACATTTTATAACTTAGTATTTCTTATGCACTAATTTTTGCATATATAATATAATATTTTACAGCGTTCAGTTCCTTAAATGATAAAAACTTTTCTTAAATGCAAAAAAATCCAATATGCAAATGTTTTTTATAGTTGAGAATCAATTTCACTGATGTTCAATTCGTAATTAATATCGAACGTTGCACTCAAAATGCTATAAACTGGACAGAATATTTTATGACTTCTATTCTCTTGCCCAACAGCTCGTCGACAAATGGAGATTAGTATCACCAACAATAATACAAATACTGGTGGTGGCAATGGTAGCGTTTCCATTGAGACTGAAAACGACGTGTCCATCTTGCCCAAGGGAATGGATTTACCCCCCAGCTACGATGAATTAACATACAGCACGAACGTGAAGCAAACGGGTAGCCTTGGGGCTTCCACGTTGACTATAACCACCGATCTGGGGTGTAGCAACGCAAATCTGGCAGATTTTAATGAGCCGCCTCCCGATTATGTTGAGCCTGCGGCATGTGCCACTACAACGACAACAACAACGACAACGGTTGTGGTCAGCGGTCCAGCTGCGATGCCCCAAATCTAAAGAAATGACATTCAAGTTGTTTTACTAAATTACACTTTAAACAAATAAACTATTAACTTAAACAGTAACCAATTTTGTAACTCATCGAGTTCGAGTTAACTCTTAATCTTAACAACGTAAGATTTCATCCAAAGGAGGTCCAAATCTTCCATACGGATCTTTTGGTAATATTAAAATATCATCACACCACGAATAGCCAATAACGCGATTCTCAATTATCTTTTTAAATGCCGCATTCTCATGTATCAGATCACGATAGTTATCATTTGAAACAATCGCCGCGTTCTTTTCGTAAGCCAACTGCAAAATGAAACTGCAAATAATACAAATTATAACTATAATTTAAAAATATTATAAATTAGTCTGAATAACCTACCGATCGTCGTAGCTAATGCTCTGTTGATTGGGTAAATTTTTGCAAGGTGTAAACACAATTTTGTTATCCTTATGCAGTTGATCGAGCAACGCAGGATTTGAGGATTTGTGCTGATTGCGGCGAAACTGTGGAATGACGGCCTTTACATCATGTCCCATTTTCAGGAAATACTCTATACAATACTTTATGCCCTCCGCAGAAAATACATTAGAGCAACCATGTCTGTGGAATTGGAAATTCAATTACAATTTCAATATGTGTTAAATATAATTTGCATATATGGAAAATAATTACGCAAATGCCACATTGCTGCCATCAATAATAATGGGCCGCTTTTTGGAATCCGCTGTGCTGACTGTGGTGCCCGGATTATAGGTGTTGCTATTGTAATCGGCCAATTTCTTGCGCTCCGTCGTGGTAAATAAACTTTCATTCATACGCTTTATCACCTTAGGCGTACCATTAACTGTGTCAGATTTACGTTTCTTGCCACGTCTTGGACTAGATTTCTCATCAGCTGGCAACGGTATAAAATCCTCAGTCGCCGTCGATTCTTTAACAAATATTACACTATCATTGACCGAAATATTTGGCTCAGTCTTGACTAGGTTGCTTTTGCGATCACCGGTAATTTCGTCTTCGCTTTCTTCGCTGCTCACCGAATCGAGGCTATCATCTATTGCAATAAACGAAGCATCCATGGAATTGGTGGGATACATAAAACCATTATTAGAAGGCAACGGCTTTTGATAGTCTCCGGTTTTGTCGACAACAAAACTGCAGCTGGGAATGTCCGCATTTGATACATGTTGTGATTCGGCAGATACATCACACTCAATAATGACTTTATCCACAACTGGACTGATTAGAATGCAGTCATCGTCATCGCTACTTTCAATCTCTTCAATAATTTCCCCATCTTCAATAGTTTCGTTCAAACGCGCTTTGGAACCTCGAGCCTGCTGCAATTAAGTGAACAATGAAATTATTGTGCGGAGAAACAAATTGAAAAACATCTTACCTTTTTGGTTACGTAAAACTTTGGTTTCGGCAACTGCCGCCTCGACAGCTCTGTTGAATTCTTAAAATCCAACTTACGTTTAATTTCATTGCGACGAAGAGCATTCTTTGAATTCAATGCGCGGCGTTTCAAAGTGTTTACCAACTTCTGTGAGTAACTGGTGTCACCTTTCTTTTTATTATTATTTAGGCGCTTTACTGGTTTCTAAAATACATAAATTAATTAGTGAAAACACATACATCATAAAGAAACTTACGATAACAGCATTATCCTTGAACTTCTTGAACTGATGTTGATGCGGCGCCATCGTTGAATCCCTCTGTGTATTTATTATAGGCTAATTAGAAAACAAAAATAAAAGAAAAATTTATTATTTGCAACTGATTATTTGTCATTTCTCCTTTGTACTTACTGTGTTTCTATAGATTTGTCGATTATGGATTCTTTTATAGTTCTTTAGAGTGAAACAAATGTGTTCTAGTTGATTTATATATACACATCGATTTTATTAATATTGATTTGCAGTGTTGACAGGCTCATTTCGCTTACGTATATTAATGTTATGTATATATGTTAGTATATATCTTATATAAAAGCTGTTTTGCAATTTTCGATTACATTTGGTTATACCTAAATTTCCACTATGGCTAGACATTTAATTGAATTAAAAAACGACAATTAACTAAATCTCGATCGATGGCAATTTGATTGTTTTTTTGATTTGTTTTTTTTTTTTTTGGTTTTTGGCTAGCTAAAGTCATCTCTATGTAGTATATCACTCATTTAGCTGTCCATCGATCTGCAGTTGAATCAAAACGAATATTATATTATGTATGTGATGGAAATCACTTATAAACCAAAACAACAAAAAAACAGGAATATCATAAGATCATTATCATATACATATATAAATCGTTTTGTTTCTTACAATGCTTATATAAAATGTTTGGATTATTAATTATAGCCATTTATGAGTTCAGTAGACGGAGCACTAGTCAAACTACTGCAATTGGAATTGGGTCCATTATCATCATCATTTACTTCTTAAGCTCTCGTATCTCATTACGTATATTGGTGCGTGCCAATTCCTCGTACTTCTCATGATATTCCGAAGTGGAGAATATGCATGGTATAATCAATAGAGTCTCCAACACCTTGATGCGCATCATCTTATAGGTGTCATCATCCAGATTGGCATATTCATGCCTCAACAGCTCTGTGTAATGCTTGTACTCCTCTGGCGGTGCACTAAATATTTATTTATATGAATAAGCATTGCTATTTCGGAGGTTTATGTAATTTAACATACGCAAGGACAACCAGATCGACGTCCTGCAGCAAATTGGCCTCGTCATCATTGGACCAAGTAAGCTCATTGTCGGGCGACTTGCGTCCCAATAAATTGCAAACCAGCGACTTGGCATGATCCTAAGATAGTCTTATTATAACCTCGACAACATGTGCATAGTTTGCTGCTCTACTCACATCCTCTATGTTGGCATCACGACAAAACTCTTCAAACACTTCGCAGTTCTCCTCGACGCAGCTGCGATTGCCATCAAAGTGATAGTACTGAAAGAAGGCGGCCAACGCAATGCTGGGCGAACAGTCCGAGAGATGCGAATGCTTACGCTGCATCATCTCCTGCCAGTTGTGATAAGCGCGGGTCGGACTGTCGACGCTCAGATGCTGCTCGATGCGTGCGTACCAAGCGTTGGTCACATCCTCGGGCACCTCGTAGTGAGCGCACACATTTCGCCAGATTTGCTCCATATCTTTATCTTATTTAACACACTTTGGTTTTTGGTGGGCTTAGTTAACTACACTTTTCTTGTTTGGCAACTAGAAATTCGCGATGACTCGATTGGCTGGAAATTTGTGTCTGTCTGGAAGCTCGCCACAAATTTTCACAACTTTTTTCGTTTTAGGTTTGGGGGAAATTTGGCGTCTGCGCAATTGCAACCAACCCCGCTCCAGCCCCCAACACATCAAACATAAACCGACAACATATTTAAGGACAACACACATATGCAATTAACTTTGTACTTACGTTATTGACGTTGGGCGCCAAACAATTGGCACCGGAAACTTGCGTTGAAGTCGCAGCAGGCTTTGTGAACCCAGCGGACTGACACGTGTTTGCAGCTGTAGCAAGCGTAGATGGTTTGCTCAATTTGCGCGGCGAAATGATGCGCTTTTTATTCTGCTGTCGAAGTTTACGTTTTATCTCCCTCTTTTTTAATCTATTTTTTCTTTTTCCCATTACTTCGTCTATAAAATTTAGCACGAACCGCAAGAAATTACAGAAACAACAACACTGTTCATTTGCAAACAATTCAACAGCTGTTTGGCGTTGCCACCCAGCAGAAACTTAGCACTAAAAATACAATTATTTTTGCTTTTATGCAATTTATTATTTTTAAATTCATTTACTTAAGGGAATTATAAAATTGTAATTAATATTTATTACAACGTCTATATTTGTTTTGATACTAATATTTTTGCAACGTCGTCTCTTAAAATACCGAGATGCCGGGAATAATACTGTAATTTTAATCAGATTAAAAATAAATGAATGTATAATTTCTGCAATATTTTCTAGACAGTTACTATTTCAGCATTTAGTCGCTTTATTAGAAACTAGCTGCAAAGACAATTAAATGAATTCCATATAATTAATGTGATAATGCCGATGTTTAGTATATGTGCCGACCTAAAATAGTATATTTTAAAAATTCAATTTGCGGTCAAGCTGCTCGATAACCCTGTCCGTGAAATGTCAAATGTACTTGTGAAAGTATTCATTTTTTACTCTTAATTTAACTTTATTTGTTCAAATAAGTTGTTTGTTTCCCAAAAATAAAAAACAAAAAATTATTAAATTGAAACGGTGTTTGAGCCGTCTTAAAGCTTTAAACGTGTAACCATTCAAGCACTTTGTGAATAAAACGTAAGTCAAGAAATACAATTAAAACATTTGCCTCGCGACTGCAACTCAAAAAGTATCGCCTCATTTTTGATGCCCTTTGTTCCATGTTTCAATGTTTGCTTGGCACACATATGCAGGTGGAATTAAAAAAATAATGGACGTGGAAAAATCAAGTAGCAGCTCTTTCGAAGACCTTACCAATGCCGAGGACACAAAGGACATTCGAGCAGCGCAGGTCGCTGCAAGTGTAGCCGAAACATTGGCTGCTCAAGTTGACAACGATAACGATGACAATGCAAAGACGCAAACGGCCAATGATGAAGAGAGTGCTGGTGATGGGGAGGGGGGAGACAACGAAGAGGACGTGTGTGATATTTTGGGAAATAAGCAGCTGTTGAAGCGCATCATCAAGAAGGCACCATCGAGTGAAAAGCGTCCGAATCGTGGTGATTTGGTCACTATAACATTTACTGGCAAACTGGAAGATGGCACCGTTGTGGAGAAGGAGGAACGCTTCCAGTGCCACGTGGGCGACTACGAGGTGGTGCAGGGTTTGGACATGGTTCTGCCCATGATGCATGTGGGCGAACAGGCCGAGATTACAGTTGATCCACGTTTCGGCTATGGTACTCTGGGCCTTAAGAAGGAGAATTCAACGGAAGTGATTGTGGCACCAAATGCGCATGTAACTCAAAATAATTATTCGATTAATCTATCTTATACTCAGCTCATTCCCTGTTTCAGCTTATCTATGATGTAGAGCTCTTGGATGCGAAGTACGAAGACTTTGCGGATCTGAAGACATTTGAAGTGCTGCGCAAATATGGGTGAGTTCCATGTGAATCTTATCATTCCTGTTTGCAAACTAATATGGCTTAAATTGTATTTACAGTGCTAGAAAAAAGGAGCGTGCAAATTACTTTTACAAGCGGGTGGAATACAATAATGCTATCCATCTGTACAGACGAGCTTTGGATTACTTGGACAATCGTGATGGTGACCCGGATGCAGAGTTTGGCAAAGAAGACTTGGAGGTAACTGAAGAAATATATCATAACACTACATGATGATTCTTACTAATTATAAATTACAGCTGTCGAACAGTGATTCGCAGAGTCTGTTGGAGGATCGATTGATTGTGTATAATAATCTGGCGATGGCTCAAATCAAAATTGGTGCGTTCGATGCTGCACTGCAGTCCGTAGAACATGTGCTGCGGTGTCAGCCCAACAATCCCAAGGCATTGTACCGCAAGGGCAGGGTGAGTATCGCACACAAACAAATACAATTTCAATGGTTAATTATTTTCGTTATCGCTTTTAGGTGCTAGAGGGCAAGGCTGACACACAGGGCGCCATCAAGCTGTTGCAGAAGGTGGCCACTTTGGAGCCCGATAATCGTGCAGTTCAATCGGATTTGGCTCGTCTTTTTATTAAGGCCCGTCGCGAGGAGCACAACGAAAAGGAAATGTATCAAAAGATGTTGGGACAGGCTAAGAAAATGGAGCAAACGACTGCTGTTAGGCAAAAGACTCCGTTGGTAGACAATTCCAAGGTAATGCAAACACTTTAGTAATCAAAATGAACAAAAATTAATTGTAATATCTCTTTTGTTGCAGCTAAAACTTCTCGGTTTCCTGATGGGTTCCATTTTAATTGGTGTTGCTGGTGTTGCTATTTATCGTTATAAGTACTGAGAATGAGGAAAGAACAAAACAAACATAACATAATTGTAATCTGAACTACTGAGTACTTTAAGCAATTGAAATGCATTTTTAAAAATGGTACACACATTCTTCATCATAAAGCGAAATTATTAATGTTGGAAACGATGCAATGATGGTTGCTTACTTGTTGTAATAACATAAACATTTGTTGTAAATCAATTACTATGCACACACTTTCAAAATAGTAATGTTAGATCAAATGCTATGGTTCTTATTTTCCGATAATTTTAATTATAAAATCCTAATTTTAATGATTTGCGAAATATACAAATACCCAAGCCTTTTAAATCAAATTGTACCAATTGTGAGCTTATACAGCTAATTCATTTTATTAAATTTACAACTATTTTATTAAATGGTTTTACATTTTTTAAAGGCAATCAGCTGCATAATTAATGTACTATTAAATAAACTACACTCAATGATCGTAACATGGATTTGTGGTGAGGATCATAACAAAAATAAATCGATCTGCATACGATGTTTTCCTATCTATATTGAACACAACGCATTTAAAAAGAACTAGTTCATTATACGAGCTTTAATAGGTGAAAGCGCCTTTGATTCGTGACAGCCCTAGAAAAGCACTTACAACTAGTGCTGCCAACTCGTAGGCTTCGGTTGTTGCTAAATGAAACTTGCTATGAAAAATAGCTTTCATGATTACAAACAAAAAATATTCCCGCTCCTTAATCCACGCAATTTATATCTATAAATAATTATTATAATGTTAAAATTTGCAGTAAGTGCAAAAGCATCACTTGGCATTACAAAAATACTTTATAATATAGCTTCTAATTTTTCCATACAGCCAGATTTGAGCTGCAAATAGCTAAATTGCCAACACAAAATATGGCAAATTTTAGCACATTATCTTGTTTGCTGAATCATTTTCGTAGCGCTGCAATTTTCAATTGCTTCAAACCGACTCAGCCCAGCAAACAGTTAAGTTAATTTTCAGCAGTTAATAAGTTCTGACAGTGAAGTGATTATGCAAAAGTCACTGCTCTTGGTGGCCATCTGCCTGGCCTTGGCCGGGGCCGCATCATCGCATCCCCAGCAACAATTGCTGCGAGTTCCGCTAAGTAAGTTCCAATCGGCTCGCCGGCATTTCGCTGATGTCGGCACCGAGCTGCAGCAATTGCGCATCAAATATGGCGTCGTCGATGGCGTGTCACCGGAACCGTTATCCAACTATCTCGATGCCCAATACTACGGCCCGATATCTATTGGCTCGCCACCACAGAATTTCAAGGTGGTCTTTGACACGGGCTCCTCAAATTTGTGGGTGCCCTCGAAGAAATGCCATCTGACCAACATTGCTTGCCTCATGCACAACAAATACGATGCCACCAAGTCGTCGACGTACACCAAGAACGGCACCGAATTTGCCATCCACTACGGATCGGGCAGCTTGTCCGGTTACTTGTCCACAGATACTGTGAACATTGCCGGTCTCGATATTAAGCAGCAAACATTTGCCGAGGCATTGAGCGAACCAGGTCTTGTCTTTGTGGCCGCTAAATTCGATGGCATCTTGGGTCTGGCGTACAGCTCCATTTCGGTGGATGGTGTCAAGCCTCCGTTCTATGCCATGTATGAGCAGGGATTGATCTCACAGCCCGTCTTCTCGTTCTACTTGAATCGCGATCCCGCGGCACCGGAGGGTGGTGAGATCATCTTTGGTGGCTCTGATCCCAATCATTATACCGGGGATTTCACATATTTGCCGGTCACTCACAAAACCTATTGGCAAATCAAAATGGACTCGGCCCAGTTGAATGATAAGGCGTTCTGCCAAGGTGGCTGCCAGGTGATTGCCGACACTGGAACTTCGCTAATTGCTGCGCCAGTCGAGGAGGCTACCAGCATCAATCAGGCCATAGGTGGGACACCCATTGTGGGCGGTCAGGTAAAATATATTTATTGAAATATAAAATATTTTTCACTTAGTAATCACTTTCATTGTTCTTTTATTTTTGCAGTATGTGGTGTCATGTGATCTCATTCCCAATTTGCCAGTGATCAAGTTTGTGTTCGCCGGCAAGACCTTTGAGCTGGAGGGCAAGGATTACATTCTGCGCGTCGCTCAAATGGGCAAAACCATTTGCCTCTCGGGCTTCATGGGCATGGACATTCCGGCACCAAATGGTCCGCTTTGGATTTTGGGCGATGTCTTCATTGGAAAGTACTACACTGAATTTGACATGGGCAACGATCGTGTTGGATTCGCTAATGCCAAGTAAAGGCGTATTAACCAAAAACAATTAGACATCTAATATTATATTATATACAATGTGAACAATTTTTGCAATTCGACAGACTTTTTTTTCTCCTCTTGCAAATTGAGAATTAAATAAAAGCAATAATTATTGTAGACTACATATATTATGCTTTGTTATTGTTAGTCACGAACAATTTGGTTATCAAGCGTACAGCTTTTTATTTTGCTTTTACTTTTTCAACACCGATAAGGTCGCTGCTTTCTTTGTTTACCAATAATCAGCTCAACACAGAGGCCAAACTCAGTTCCAACTCGCATTGGCGTGTCCAGCAATCTGGAAATTGATAAACAAAACAAGTACAGTGAACATTCGATTGTGTGAACTCTTCAAAAATAATTGTATTCCACGGCAAATAAAGTGCTGTTATTTACATACATATATGGAAGAAAATAAGACGAAACAAGAAGTATACCTAAAATATTTTAAACGAACTTTTCACTTCTTTATTAAAATAAATACAAAAATTGTGTGTGATATATATTCTTTTGGTAGTTTTTTTTTTCACGTTGTTAAAATAATGGTATATAAGAAAGCAAATAAAATGTACTTTAAACAAATTATATTTGTATACAAATAACTAAGGTTTCGACACTGATACAATTCTTCTTATATAGTATATACATATAAATTTGTTCAAGACACCAACATTCCAGTTTGGTATTAGCTTACATTCTCGAGTGTGCACTGTATGTGGTAAAATAAGCTTTGTTGATAGCAAATAAAACAGCTTTTAAAAATATATTATTATTTTATACACCAGACTACAAAGAATAGAATGCAAGCATTCAAAGCTTTTTCTAATAGATTTTACTAAAAAGTTGCAAATCAATGTTTAGTACACATAAGGGATTAGATTAGGAATACTATATTTGTATGATTGATACTGACAGCGTTGCCATGAACAACCGAACAATTCTTTGCTCGTTTTGAATTTTTACTATTTATGATTAATTGTGATTAGCTAAGCTAAAAACTAGGAGCAAACATATAATAGGCCACTGGGTAAGGTCAATAACTTCCGCGTGTGGTCGATAGACGTCAGCACTCGCCTCTCTGATGATCCAATTCGATCAGGGTGAAAATGCACACACATAGCGATCTTTTAGGCGTCATTCTCCATCCAACATATGACGTTGCACAATTGAATTTATCAAGACGCACTTTGGACCCCTTTGGTTGACTGTGAATCACGCAGCCACAGAACATTCTTAACTGAGTGCTAACAAGTGCAAAAAATATCAACTAGACACAATTATAGATAAAGACAACATTTAATACTAGGCAAAAACAATATTAGTTAGCAGTGTGCTCTAAATATGGTGCTATAAATATATAGATAATTTAGAGGGCCGTTTAAAATTGGGGACTTTGCAAATCATTTTCGTTTGCCATCCGCTAGCTGAACCGTTGGAGTCACTGGCGTCTCCTCTTCGCTGCGATGCACTGTTGTCGTAGTCGTCGCACCTTCGGGTGCTTCGGCTTTAATCTCCACCGATTCCGCTGTATTCAAATTGGGCAACTCGTGTTCATCATCCGATTCGGTGGCTTCCCTTATAATGTGCACCGATGGTGATGATGATCTCGCTGGCTTGGGCGATGGCAGATGGCCTCCACTGAGTTTGTAGATATCACAGGTCTCGTTCACGTAGCGATTGAATACGTCCGGCTTATCGGCATACACATGATGCCCGGCACCGGTTACAATTTTGATATCGACCATGTTTGTGTCACGCTGCGATTTGATCTTCTCGCCCGACGACGAATCAATCCAGCTGCGTGATCCATAGATGAATGTGATGGGAATATCGCTGCGCACATCCTTGATGCGATGGATCATCGGATGCTTGGCCCAGCCAAATGATTGCATCATGCTGTGGAACGCGGATTCACCCGACGGCTGCTGGGCATTGCACTGGTGTATATATTGGGGCAGCAGATTGATATCCTCCTCAATGGTGCTCTGGAATTTACGCATTATGTCCGGCCGTGTCTTTTGCACCACCCACTGACCAAATGGACCAGCTGCACGCAATGCCCACAGCGGATTCAGCGGGGTTAGGACGCGTGCAATGGCACGCAGCCACAGGGGAATCTGTTTGGTGGTCTGTGAGTCGGGTGGCTTCTCAGGAAAGCCCCAGGGATCGGCGAGTATCAGATGGCGAACACGTTCTGGATAGCTGAGCGCATAGCTGGAGGCAATGAAACCGCCCATGGAATGACCCAACAGTATCATATCGTTGATGTTCATCTCGCGTCGCCATTCTTCCACAGATTTGACAAACTGTTTCTCGCACACCAGCGCATCCTTGCCAAAGGCAGGTCGCGAGCTGCGGCCAAAGCCGAGCACATCCATGGCATGGACTGGACGATCTTTGGCAAAGCTATCCAGATTCATCACCCACAGTGCCACGCCGGCGCCAAGACCGTGTAGCAACACCAGTGGCACCTCCTTGGAGTCTGTGTTCATACTCACCGTCCAGATTTTATCGGTATCGCCCACGGCCGGGCCGATGTCCACGAAGTAGCCGCGATACGGCAGCTTCAGATACGAAAGTATCTTTTTTTCGACGGCGCGCAGCATTGTTGGTGATGAGGATGTCCAGTTAAAAAGGCATTGCCAGAAACCGTTATTTTTCGGAAGCTGCAAATTGATTTAAAACTAATATTTAAAAAAAGGGCCATGACATATAAACACATTGTTAAAAACTACATATTATTGATTGCCACATCTTTTCTGGGATTTCTATTTGAAACGAGCGCCAACTCTTTCGATATCGATAAGCGATAATAGTCGATCATTGTGAAAAAACGCCCTTTGCACCTCTTGTAAACCAAGCAAGTAATTGATCTATTTTGTTTACAAATATTTTTGTTGTACTCAAGTGTAACAAACAAACCCCGGAAGTGTCTCCGGGCTGGGCGGAGATTATCTAATGAAAAGCGATCTAGCGAAACTGCGCAATTGCAAAAATCATCATTATGTCGCAGAGCACAACAACAACAACTTTTGTATACTATTTTGCGCAAATCAAAAAAAGAAAAGGGTTAAGGAATCATCCTCGAAATGCTTACCTCAACAATGTCCATGCTCTGTGGCTCGACAGTAGCAGCAGCGTTTACAACGCCATCAGCGTTTGGCAATGTCAATGTGCCGCTCATTTAGTTAATGTTTTTCTTCGCTTTATTATTTTTTTTGTTTTTTTTTTTTTTTTGGTTGCTTGCCAAGAGAGTGAGTGATATTTCGTAGAGAATTGTTAGAGCGTTTGCACCATTTGCGCGAATTTCGTCAGACTCGCATAAGCTTAAATACCCCTTTCGATTCGTGTCGAGTTGTGATGACTATGAGTTTTTTGTTATAAGACTGGACAACCGAAGCAGCAGCAATAGTTTGAGTGCCTTCTATTGTGTGTTATCGTTTCTAATGGTGAAATAGTGTATTGTTGTCATTATATTTATAAGCAGTGGCTGGCAGTATAGAGCAACAGCTGTTTGACCCTCTCGCAGCCCTGCCATGGAGTGTTGCCAACCATTTGTGGAATAAAAAAGCTAGTTTGTTCTTTAAAAAAAAGCCAAAACAATAAAAAGCAGAGTGAAAAAATACTTTATGCTTACTATTATTCATAAATTATGTGGCTCATTAGCTGCATTTTTTATTCCTCACATTATTTATGTTAATATTTAATAAAGAATAGTTTTTGAACTTTGACTTTTAAAAGTGAAGTCGACTTTAAAAGGCTGACCTAGCATCACTACTGACATATGTTTGAGTTTTTGGTATTATTGTAAACAAATTTCTGTAAACAAACAAAGGGCAGACACACCTTTTAAAAATACCAAATTGAGATACTGGCTGAAAACGCAACAAATTTGAATTCAAAAGTGAATTAAATTAAAAATAAAATTTATTTTTTTTTACATAGTTAAATATTATTAATATTTTGCTGTTTATAGAATATCATGCTGTGAGCACACCGAACAACTACAATATGTTTAGTATATTTGAATTGCGGCCATCCTAAAAATACCAACCATGTGAACTAGCCGGGGAACATTGGACCTGCACCTCCCTCCTTCTCAATCGTTCTTTTTGGCACGCGACATGGACGGCATTAACAAGTACAATGAATTTGTGGCTCTGCACAAGCCACAGCTGGAGTCATCGGCGGTGCCAGTGCATCTCTGGCCAGCGCTTTATCGCAAACTGAGCACGGATTGCTTTGATGCCGGTGAGGCGCTGCAACTGCTGTTAATCGATTACGACGATGAAGACGAAGAGGCGCAAACTGATCCCGATGATGACAGCAGTGCGCGGCCTGTGTTCGCCCTGGAAGTGGCACGGGAGCAAGGCGTCAAGGCAAGTGATCCACAGGCTATTTATTTAATAGATCATGCCTGGACATTTCGCCTGAATAGCGCACGACAGCAGCTGGAGCAATATCCGCAGCTGGCGGATCGTTTGTCCGCCATCACTGGAGTGGATCTCGAGCATGAGCAGCGCATTGACAAGATACTGAGGCGTCTGTGGAAGTATTGTCATGCCTACTCGCTGTCCAGTGATGGCCTTTCGGATGAGGAGCGTATGCCCATCTGGTATGTGATGGATGAAGTTGGTTCCGCGGTCAATCATTCGGATACACCAAGTTTCCGCTTAGTACCACTGCTGCATCTTAGCACACAGACCACGTACAGCTTGCTGTTTCCCATACGGGATTGCGAGCAAGGCACTGCAGTGACACGCGACTTTGTGGAATATGTGTCCAAAGATGCGCCACAACGTTCGGCGCTCTTGTTGCCCTGGAGCGAGACTGATATGAGCACGGAGAGCTTTTTGCAAGTGGAACCTAGTGCTGATTACTTTGCCAGCGGTCACATTCCCGAAACGTATCCAACGGCAGATCAACCAACAGTTGAGGAGACTCCTGTTCGATGTGATCCTCTCAAGGTGTATGCCGAGTACGATGTCGTGTGCGCACATCTAACAGCACCCGAATTTGTGCTCGTGGACAACAAGGAGGAGGCGGATGTGCTGTGGCTCACGACACACTACAAGAACTTTGCGGAACTCGCTGTTGAGACGCCACACAAATTCATCAATCAGTTCCCATTCGAGTATGTCATCACTATCAAAGATCTGCTGAGTATTGTGGGTCGTCGTGCAGCGCCCGAACATCACAATGCCGCAACGTTGGAAACGTATCCGGCCTGGTTGCCCACCACTTACAATCTGTCGACGGAGCTGCGTCAATTTGTCGCCTACTATCAACAGCGTGCCGCAAAGGGATTGGACAATCATTGGATCATCAAACCCTGGAACTTGGCACGCGGTCTAGACACACACATAACAGACAATATCAAGCAAATTGTTCGCTTGCCCGCAACGGGACCCAAGATTGCCCAAAAGTACATCGAACGTCCGGTGTTGTTTCATCGCGATGAACTCAAGGCTCAGGTGAAGTTCGATGTGCGCTATGTGATCCTCTTGAAGAGAGTGAAGCCACTCCAGGCGTATGTTCATCGCAAGTTCTTCCTGCGCTTTGCCAATCGTCCATATTCGCTGGATAACTTTGATGACTACGAGAAGCATTACACGGTGATGAATTATCAGGAGCAGGCCCAACTGCATCACATCAAGTGCGATGATTTCCTGGAGCTATGGCAACAGCAGTATCCCAAACACAGTTGGTCTGCTGTCGAGCAGCAAATCTGCAGCATGCTATACGAGGTGTTGCAGTGTGCCAGCAAAGCGGCGCCTCCTTGTGGCCTGGCACCTTGTGCCCAATCTCGTGCACTTTACGCCGCAGATATTATGCTGGACTGGACGGGCGAGGAGAAGCAGAAGAGCATCCAGCCAAAGCTGCTGGAGATTAACTGGACACCGGATTGCAAGCGTGCTTGTGACTATTACCCAGAGTTCTTTAACGACATCTTCAAGCTGCTCTTCCTTGGCGAACAGAACAGCGAGAGCTTTCGTCTGCTGACCGCAGATGGACAATAAATAATTGACTTAACCATCACAGAACACATCGCATACGTATTTTAAATGTTACAAGTTTCATTTACATACATCATTAAAAATTCGTTTATCGTTTATGCTTAACAATTACAAAGTGTATTTTATTTCTTGTCGGTAATCTTAGTCATTTACAACTTAATTATCGCGCATTTGTACAATATACAAAGAATACTCGGGTAAGTATTGTATATTTCTAGGCATATCAATATATATGCATATATATTTAAAGTTGGGAACTATTCATGTACATACAATATGCTCTTAAATAGATGTGAGTCGCCAAATTGCTTACATTCTCTATAACTCTATCATAGCTTGATAAGGAAAAAGAAATCTATATGAATTGTATGTTTTTATATAGCAGCTCAATAGCTCTGTGGATGATAATGATAGATACGAATTGTTTTGGGGTGTTTTGTGTAAAAAGTGAGCTTAAATTTAGTGTGTAATAATGTTTTACAATTCGTAATTGTAATGGCACTTCAAAAATAATAAATGATAATGAAAAATGTGAAAGTTGATACTTCAATAGTCAAGTTCGAATTACGTTTAAGGCAATTTCAAAGGCACAAAACTAAAATTCACTTCTCTGTCTCTGGTTGTGTGTGTGTATGTAATGAAATTACAGACTAATGAAAAGAACAAAAAATTAATAATAATAAGTTGAATTGATGGAAACTTAAATGCTAACAAAATGAACCTCAACTAATGTCACTTAAATCTAATTAATATTAACTTAGGCTGTCAACTATAACTAAAAGCTACTAAACGCATACCTCATCGAAGTCTAAACGTATTTTCTCATCAGCGGAAGCTAATTTATGTATAGTCTTTTTAATACGCAATGCCGGCAGACGCACATTGGGATTCTGATGCCAGCACTCCTTCATCAGCTTGGACATGCCAGCAAGTAGCTAACGAATGAATAGAAAGCAAAACGTAAGTCTCTCTCAATTTGAACGATCTATGAATTAAAACTCACCGAGTCTGAGCTCCAGCGATTGGGTATCGATGGACGATAGTTGTCAATGCAGACAACTTTGCGCATATCCTCAAAGCTGGGATCCATGGGCACCACATCGTAAAATGGCACCTTGTATTCCTCAGCAATGCCACAAGAAATGGTGCGACGACACACTTCCCATAGCACTAGTCCAAATGCATAGATATCCGTGCGGCGCAAGGCCTCAAAACACTCCAGATCAATACTGCAATCAATACATTTCATATTATGGCAACTGCTTCAAAAATTAATTCCATTCTCTCGCCATTTACCTCTCATCCAAGACTTCCGGTGCCATGTAGCGTTTGGTTCCCACTTTCGGATTGTTGCCCATGTCAAGGCGTCCAGTAACATGCGAGTGTGTAACGGCCAAACCAAAATCAGCAATAACACAAGTGCCATTTGATGTAACCAATATGTTTTTCGACTTCAAGTCGCGATGTGCCATTGCAGGCTTGCCCTCGGTGCCAAAGATTTCCGTGTGCAGATGTACCAAGCCATTAGCAATCGACAAACAAATCCAGATCATGTCATTGTGACTGAGAGCATTGCGATTTAAGTGATCAAACAACGAGCCAAGGGGATAGTAGTGTGTCATAAGCCAAAGCTGTGTGCAAGAGTTGCGCGACGTCATGTCGGAGCCAATAAAGCCAAGAATATTCTCATGGCGAAGCAGAACAGTACTAAAAACATACAAAAATTGATTAAACAAAGATTATAGAAGGTCAAATAAAAGTGTTACCTGTATATCTCGGTTTCACGTTTCCACGATTCCTCGTCGCGACTGAAGAATATCTTGACGGCAATGCTCTCGCCATGCCAGTGACCACGCCACACCTCGCCGTATTTGCCGCGCCCAATGCACTCGATAAGCGTCACCTGTTTGGCCAAGGTGCGTTGTACCAAAAGCGGCAAACCGCTGCCCGAACCCGAAGTAACTGAATGCTGCAAATATTCGCGGAGTGTGCTATCTCCTGCGCTAGTGGCACGCAATAGGCCATCGTTGACCACATAGGATTCGGGATCTTGTTTGGTGCGAGTGGCCGCCAGCCGCTTGCGATGGCTGCGACGCATAAAAAAGACGGCTACAAAGCCGACAAGCGTTATCACCAAAAATGGCCCCAAAATCGCTGCTGTCATTTTGCTAATGTTGCTGCTATCAGCGGTAATCACGGTCACGTCGCCACTTTCGCTGACGAACGGCGGCAGTTTGGGAAAATCGCCACCGTTGCAATAATCGCTGGCACAGCAGGCGACATTGATGAATTTCTCAGTGTTGAGCGCATTTTGATTGCAAATCAACTGCACTTGATCCGGCGACGTGGTGCAACCTCGTGACACTTGCTCCTTGCCAACGGCGTCACGTGTGCGTGATTTCCAACACTGAGTGCAAAAATGGGGGAATACAGGAAATTAGAATATGCATTGAAATAGGGAGAATTTATGGCTTACCTGTATGGCATTCTGGCATGTGTGGGCGTGTTCATTGCGATCGAGACAAGGCGGCTCACAGGCATAACACTTTAATCTATGCATACAACAAGATAATATTTAATATGTGTGTATATGATTCATAAAATAAATATATAAATAATAAGTATTGAAATGGTCTAGACTCTATACTACATTGTAGAGCTAATGTAGATATGACTGTCAGTGTTACCTTCTCTTCATGCGTCGCTTACTCTTAACATGCCTCCTAAGTGCAAGTGCAGCGTGTGAAGTGTGGGAGGGAGCAAGTAGTAGTAAAAAGTTAGTGGGTTTAAGGGGGTGGTAGCGATAAGTGCTCGCTGCAATATCGATTCTATTACTTATCGATAAACACACATGCACTCATGTAACAACTTTATGTAAACACATTGCATCGATATTGCAACGATTAAACGCAATAGGAAAATAATTACTATTCATATTTCAATGCTAATGCTCGTGATCGATAAGATCTTCAATAAAATGCATATAATTAGTTAACAATTAATTACCTGGGATGTGTTAGCACAGAGTTTTGCGGTATTGCTGGCATCGCTTTTCCATTTATATTTGGTGGCAATTCCATGTCTACTTCCTGTTGATCATCATGTAACAGTCCACTGATTTCAGCTAAAAGAGCAAACAGCAGCAGCAAAAAAAGGAAGTAAGTAGTAGTACACATTTAAAAATGACAGAAATACACTCAACGCGCAGCACACACAGCACATATACAGAACCTTTTTGTGTATACACAAATAAAGCACATGTGTGTGTGTGCGTATACTGATTATAAGATGCACTTCTTTATGCTTCGGTCGCTCACATAGGCATTGGTAATGCGTTTATATAATCAAAATATGCGAGTTAACTCGCTGTTTTCACAATTGTTAATTGCCTAATAAGCAGTTTTGTCACAATTTTTACATCGTACGCGGCGCAATTGCTCAGAACAGTAGCATATGAAAACAAATTGTGGGCCCAAACGCACACAAACAAACACAGTAAGAGGCATTAGCATCTTTTTCAGCCTAATTTGCCGCACTGGAAACTGCTCATGCTTTTGCCAAAAGGCATTCTAATGATTGATGGATATTGTGTTGCACTTGTAAATACACGGTAACGCACCTTTTGCATTTTTATACAGAAAAAATGACAACAGAAAAACTAAAAATAAATTGGACTCCATTGATTGTAGAGTTGTATCAATTAGAGGTGGAGAAACATTGATGGCACTATCGGTGTAACCATGTTTTCAAAACGTTTTAAAACATCGATTTCTTATACATAACATCGATATTATTTCCTCACAAATAACTGTCCGCGAGTTGAAATTAAATATCAAATAATTATTCAAGATTAAGAAAATAAAAACAACAAGCAATATAAATTATCTTTAAAAATTTTGCGAATGTGGCCGAATTAAATGTGGGGCCACCTAAAAAGTATTTAACGCCATAAATGATGAATGGTATATATAAGTCCTTTAGTATGTCCTTACTAAAATGATAATAAAGCAAATCACTCATATAAAAAAGTTCCCAAAAATTTTGAATCGTAAACCAAATTTAAATGCAAAGTCAAGTGGTAAAGCAAATTGCTTGTTTATGAATTTAAATATATCAAATAAATTAATTTTTTTAGTTTTCTTTTTTGAATTGCATCCGATATTTAAAATGGGCTCTTAAACTGTACAGTTTGACATTACCAATCGCTTGTTGATATAACGAGAACATGGTTGGCCAGCACATATTATATGTTAGGTTGACCATATAACAAAAATACCAAAGTATCACCGCAGTTTGGAGTTACGCTATTTAAGGCAGTCGCCCACAATTCGTTTAGGTCACACTGAGCCGGTCCTCAGCTTCGCCTGGAAAAAATTGATCAGCTGAAAAAAAAACGTTTCTAGAAAATCTAAATAAAACGTCAAAGACAATTTGCAAAAGTTATAACTAAAAAAATCAATTTATTGAAAATAATACGTGCATTTAATAAATAAGTTAAAGAAAAATAACAACGTGCTTACATATTTTTTAAGGTAAGTTTGACCTCTGCATGTGCATGTTCGTGTGTGTTGGTCTGACTACTAGAAAATCAGTTTATTTTTCTTAAGCAACCCGTTGTGTTGCTGTGTTGTTATTCTATTCGTGATAGCTGCAAAACCAGCTTATCCGACGATTGACTTTCTTCATTATATATGTAAGCTAAGAAGCTATTAAGCTGTCGGCTCTACTGTTGCAATTTTCCAGAAGAGGGCGTCAACTAAGAAGAGGAGAAGGCTAAAGTTTTCTCCAACCAGTTTTCTCCTTGTTAGCGACGCATTATGCCTATAGGAAATCAATAAGCCATCGATATTGATCAAACTGAGGCATGTGCTCCCTTTAGTCACGTAACTTGAATAATTTTTCCAACATTTTCTTTTGCGCGTGTACGCAAAACAAACACAAATACACGCACACAAACGAGGGCGCTAAACATGTGTTTGGTCGTTGGTTATGTCTTCTCGTTATCGATATCTCAGCGTTGTCCCTTTTTCTGTGTTATCTACATTATTGTCCTCTGAGGTTTTTGGGTACACACATAAAGTATGTACGTAGTGTGTATACACTGACTTTTCACATCCCACACACGCATACACATGCATACGCATTGCTTACATATGTTTGTGAATGTGTGCTGCTGATATAGAACGTCGCTAATAAACAACAATAATAGAAGGCAGAGGCAAACAATTGAGGGCAAGTGGTTGGTTGGTTAGTTGTTGTTTTTGCTTATCAACCGGCCTCCATCCTCGCCCGCTCCCTCTCCCACTCACCGTTTGCTGCTCATTTGCCGAAAGCATTTTGCCGGTGTTTCTACAAATTCATTCGTAAAAGTTCGCTCGCAGCACAAACATCGGCACACGCATACATGCAATCATATTCAGAGACGAAACAGCGGCCAAAACAAAACAGCAAAACTACGCAGTATGTTTTTGTTTTTCCTTTGCGTTTCAATAACAAATACCGCATGGTCCCACATATAATATATACACCTTACATAAGATATTGTAATTATAAATATCGCTTCAATTGCCAAAATAAAATGACCGGTAAATTCCGCTAACAAAAGAGAAAAAGAGAACAAAGAGCGCACAACTGAGAGAGCTATTAAAATATGTAGAGATAGAGAGAGAGAGAGATAAGGAGAGAAGAGTCGTCATTGATTATCAATTTTGCTAAAATAGTCATATAAATGCTTCTTTCTATACTTGATGATAAGTCATCGATTAAAACCTACGACAATTGTCTACGTCAGACTACGACTTTTGCTAAAAATCAAATCAGTTTCAAATATTGCATCAGCTGACTAGTGTTGTCAGTTCTAAAACCATCTATCTGAAGTAAAATAGCCAAATAAAAAAAGCTAAATTTTCAATAACTGCTGACGAGTTTTTGATGTTTTGGTTTATATAAACCATTGCATTCAATTGCATTATTCAACATTCTATTTGTAGCTAAGTAACTGATACTGATATCCAACTTTTTACATAAAATTTGTATTATTGCAGCTGAGTCTATAAAAAAGCAAGAATTTACTGTGTAGTTAAATACGGTAAATACAAAAATGTGAAATTTGCGAAATGACGCTAAGTTTTGATATCTAGAAATATGACAATAAAATAAAAGTAAAGTAAAAAAAATAAAAATTATATGATTTCTTCTATCATAAAAAGAAAAAATCCAAAATTTAGCAATATTAGACAGAAAATAGCTAACAAAATAGCCAAGCTGTCAACACTGCATCAGCTATCAATGCTTTACTGTTTTACCTTCACTTATTGTTTTTATCTCTTTTCTATATTGCAGAACCAACTAGAACAAATCAAGAACAACAACACAACGTTTAATCGCATTTTTACGGCTACGTGTTCCTTAACTAATAATAAATTTTATAGTGCAACAAGTGAATTTAAAATTATAGTAAAGTGCAAAACAGAGAGAGAGAGATCGAAAGAGTGCGTGAGTGAAAAAGAGACGAGTGCGTGAGTGATTTGTGATAAGCTATGTCCGCTTCCACACGTAATAAACACTCCAAGCATGGCAATACGAAGCTCGACATAGACAAGGACGAGTTCGATCGCATTCGCAAAGCTCTCGACAACGAAGAGTTCCGTAAATTGTTCTTCGATTACGTCGACGAAATACAAGATCCGGAGAATCGCAAGCTCTACGAACAGGAGATTGCACAGCTGGAAAAGGAGCGTGGCGTTGACATCACGTTCATACACCCAAAGCCGGGCTTTGTCGTTAAAACGGTCATCGATGGCGAAATCAAGTGTTTCATCAACATTGCCTCCTCAGTGGAGGTGGCCAGACCCAACAACGAGAGGATGGTTAACCCGGACACCGGGGAACGTGGTCTCAGCTGGTCCATTCCCATGGCCCAAGCACCGCCGCATGACGATGTGGATGCCAAGCAGAAGTTGTGCAAGGTCTACGATGTGGTCTTTCATCCGGATGCACTGCATCTGTGCAAACGCAATGCACAGTTTCGCCAATGCCTGTTGGACACCGCCCTGGATGGCGTGGAGCGTGAGTATAATGTGAAACTGGATCGGGCGAATCTCAAGTTCCCCAAGCTCGACTACAAGGGCATCGCACGTCCCACTGTGATACGCAAGCTGGCCAAGAATGCCAGAGAAGAGGATCGCGAACCTCATCCTCTGGAGCATATGTACCCCAAGAAGCCAGACACTGAGAATCCATTGCCCAAAGTGCTGCCCATGAAGACCAAGATGACCGCAGCACCCAAATTCACGGTGCCTAAGTACAGCATCAAGCAAAGCCACGCTGTGGATCTCTCCGAGTACACGGATGAACTGGACGCCAAGCTGCAGGCCACTGTGCCCAGTTCCCTAGTTGTCGAGATCGAACTGCCGCTACTCAACTCCACGGCAGACTGCCAGCTGGATGTGACAGAGAAGTCTGTCTACTTGTTGAGCGAGCGTCATGGGGCCAAGTATCGCCTAAAGCTGGATCTGCCCTACAAGGTGGATGACAAGGCTGGCAATGCACGCTTCGACACCGAGCAGCGGCGCCTGTGCATCACGTTGCCTGTGGTGCGTTGCACCGCCCGGCAACAGCGCCAAATGCATGACTCTGTGCGTCTGCTGAGTCGTGAGGACAGTGGCGTGGAGCTGAGCTCCCACAGCGAGCACAGTGAATCGCCTGCCGAGGAGGAGGAGACAGAAGTCGAAGGCGAAGGCGCAGCTGAGACCAGCGATGCCATCGTGGAACAATCCCCAGCTACCAATGCATGTAAGTCTAAGACAATGAGAAAATCTTCTACCTATTTTTGAGATTATAGAGCTTTAAAGTTGAGGTGTTTTAAAAAAATACTTATATATTTTATACTAAGTACATATGCTTTACTTTGAAAACTAAAGCTACAGGGCTGAAAGAACTACCATAACTCCTGATTATTATTATAACTAATTTTTGTTGAAAATAGTATAATAGTCCAATAATAGTAAAGTACCATATGGGCAAATCCCAGAAACAGTCCACCAGCGACCAATTTTACAGTAGGTATGGCATTTTAAGAATTTAAAGCAAAAAACATATTTCGATCATTATAAATGCACAAATTTGTATCAAACCCAATTTAATTTATAATTTTCATAATTTTACTTAAATTCGTGCTCTGCGCACACCTTCAAATCCCTATTGTATTCTTCACAATTTTTTGTCTCTTCTTGGGCTCACATACAAATCAAAAGTAAATCACGCTGAAATAATTGTAAAGCATATTTATGAATGTAATAAATAATGTTTAGTTTAAATAAAAAGATTTTTGTCTTATGTTAATGCCAGCGGAGAAAGTGTAGCGTGCGACACGTAGTGTGCAACACAATGGGTTAAAGGCTTTGCTAAAAATCTATAAACATTATTAAGACCAAACGATCGGTTTTTGTCTTCTAATATTCTTAACTTTCTTTTGGATATTAACTTTCATTGGGTTTATTTTGCAGAATTCGATAAAAATTGCGTTTGAAATGAAAATTTTGAAACTAACTTCCACTTTGTGTAGCGTGCGACACCTCAAAATTTTATTATTTATTTTCAAAACAGTGAATCCAGTGAAATTGAATCTTATACCCTCCGAAAGTACTCTCAATTCTCTCTAAACACATAACAAAAGTTTACGGTAAATCTTAAAAAAAAAAACCCCACAAAAAATTGATTTTCATTAGCTAAAATCGTGCGAATGTAGCGTGCGACACGTGGGATTTGCCCATATATTAATGCTATTTTACGTAAATATAGCATTTAAATGATGTATTTAGAGTAACAAATTTGTCAAAAATTTGTATTTTACATATTTTTGAAATTTGTAATATGAATATTTTATTTTTCATGTATAGGCTTGAAAGAAAGTATTTTTTTAAATTTTAATTTACCGAGCGTGCAACCTAAGAATGTATTATCATCAACAATGATTTAACTCATCAACGACTTAAGTTAACTTTTGTAATCAGATCTAGATCAAATATAGGTATTTACATATATGGACGAATAGATTTGGCTAATTTAGGTCGCGTAGGATACTATTTAGAGTGAAAAAACTGAAACAATTGTAAAAATAAGAAAAGGTTATTCTTACACCTGGATTAGTTAATATATATAAATATGTATGTGTAGAGCTAAGAGCGATTTTAGAAACTTTTTTTCAATTTTACTATAAAATATATATAATCGTTCATATTTTGCAATATTCTGCAATTATCTTAAAAATTTCCAAAAACATTCTCATCTTCAATTAAAGTGCTAATCAAGAGCTCATAATAAGATTCATCTTTATTCAAAATACCAAAATGTTTTGTTATATAACATATATTATCGCTTTAAGTAGAGTCGCTCGCGACATTTTTTACATAGTATTGCGCATATCCAAATTACAAAGAAAACCTTTAAATTCGTTGTGAAATTAGATGTCTAATGTTTTCAAGCGAAGGTTTTCTCACTTGACATGGCCTATAATACGTTCTTATGAAACTTTGCATATGCAAATTAAACCTCTTACAGTTAATTGCCATTTGGTGTAACAGATGTTGTGCAATTTCCACTGAATGTTGACAAATTACCATCAGTTCTCTCTAATCTATCAGTTATCGGGAATTTCCTCAATTTCGTCTAACACATTTTTCCCCTTCCATCTTTTAGTCCCACCCACTGCCGAAGTGTCGCCCCGCTCGTTCCTACAACACCATCTGCATTACCAGCTGCCCGCCAAGTTCGATTGCAATGTGCTGGACAATGTGATGGCCTTTGTGCTGCACGTTCCGAACGTACAGCCAGATTCCATACAGACGCTGCAGCTGCCACGCAGTCTGCATCTGCAGTTCGCCTCCATGGGCAGCGGATATTATCCCACACACTACGCTCTGTTCGTGCAGCTCAGCGAGGAGGTTGATCCCCAATTGCTCATCGATCATGTCGAGGCCGATGCCTCTGATGAGAATGTGGTGTTGAGGCTGTATATGAGCGCTGGTTGCGAGACTATGCCAAGCTATCTGGCTGGATCCGATAGCAATGATCTCAAAGAGTATGCGCTGGGCCATCACAAGGACAGCGATGACGAGGAGCAGCTGGTGGAGTGCAAACAGTCGCTGCAGGTGAGCATGGATCACAATGAGCTGGAGCAGGCTGTGGAGGTGACCGTTGCACCGCCCGACAGCATTAATGGCAAGGATAAGGGTGCTGGTGGTGAGCCACATCTCCAAGCGGAGGTGGAGGAGGAGCACGAGCAGCTGCATCATCACAAGAAGCCTAACAAGAAGCAGCGAAAGCGCAACAAGCGTTCGCTGTCCGAGTCCGCTTGCGAAGACCTCAAGGCTGAGGAGCAACACCACGCCCAGCAGCAGAAGCAGCAACCGGAGCGGCAGCAAATGAAGCACTCAACTCCAGAACAAGTGGCAACGCAGTCGATGGCAACGTTGAAGCTGCCGCAGCGCAAGCAACGCAGCTTCTCCGAGTGCAACGACAGCAGCGGCGGCAGCAGTGTGCATCATCGCGGCATCCTCAAACGTTTCAGTCGCTATGGGCCACGCCCCTCCATGTCGGACAGTTGCTCGTCCATTGATGACTACTCCTCATCGTATTCGTGCTCGGTGGACGCAGCTGGCGCTGGTTTCTCTCAATCATTTGGCGGCATACCCGAGGAACGTGTCGGGGGAGATGACGCAGGTCTCTCGGAGAGCTGCAAGAAGACTGTTAGATTTAATGATCACATCATGAAGCAAGTGTTTAGGTGAGTCTCAAAATAGTCGTCGCTCTTTAAGCCAATTCACCTAAATTGAATCTTTTTGTAGACTCGACTCGAGCATTCTGGGACAACGGAAGAAGAATCAAAAGCGTCGCGATTGCAAATTGCGGGCACAGCAGCGTCGCCTCAGCGAGGGCGATTCAGCGGATTACGAAGACAGCGTCGTCACTGGCCAGCAGCAGCAATCCGTTCACAAGGTAAGCTTCTGTGCTTCTGTGTTTGCCTGGCATTTATCATAATTAAATTAGTGCAAGCTGGCGAAACGCGAAATGCCATAACAGTAATTGGGCAGACGCAAATATTGATTATCTAGTCATAGTGTTAGATTCTCCATTGTCAATGCTAGACGTGTGCTTGTGCGAGGGTGTTGATTAGATGATTGTTTGTTCTCCATTTAGTAATTGTGCGAATTGTGCCCGAAATAGCATCAACAATTGTGCACCCTAGGCAAACCGTGAACCACATCGTTCCGGCTTGCCGCGTGTCAATTACAAATGTGTAGCAAAAACTAACAAAGAATAAGTTCTAACCCTCCCTCCTTAGCTAACACTCTCAACGATCAATTGAAGGTCATATGATATCAAGTCAGATGAGATAATCGCTGCGCTTTAGCTTCTGAATACGCAGTTCATGTTGTTAAGGCATGACAATGTTGTAATATTTCAAATGCACAAATACGAATGGAAGTTTCCAGAATCCTTTTTTCATATTTAAAATTAATTTTTAAATTGGCTGTCTATTTCAAGCGAATAGATTATTCAAGTATATATTTTTGACAATTCACAATTTGATTTAATATTGTTAATTAAATCTATTTTGTAATGTGAAAGATCCAAACTTGTTTTCTTATTATTTCTTATTCAAATAAATCTGAAATAAATTTAACAACTTGTTAGACTTAGCATTATCTAATGATATCATAAATTGGTTGTCTATTTAAAGCCAATCCATTATCAAAGAATTTCTTAAAATAACCAATTTGTTGTTTTTTTTTTATAATTTACAATTTGAATTAATAACATTTCAGTTCACTTTGTTGCATTTCGGTTATATTTAGGTATTTACTTAAATGTCATAAATAGCTATCTTGTGTATTCAACTTAACATTGTTGACAATCTTGTGATTGCTGAATTAATTTTAACCTATATGCATAGGTATTATTATTTCTTTGTAGATCATGGAGTTCATTGCATAAAAAGTGTACTTAGTAATGGAATTGTCACTCCGTTTGTTGTATTTGTCATTTATTTTGTGGTCATTTATTTGCGACGTCTCTTTAATTGTTTATTTACTCAATAAACGCTTTAAAAATCAATCAAAATTCTCAGACTGTTTATTGGAAATTGACAAAAAAGTTTGTTTAGCTTTGACAGAAACAATATTAGCATAACTTTGACAGGTCTTTGAGGGGCACGCTCTTAAAAAGTTGGTGTAATCAATACTTTATGGACATATCTAATTTCTGAAATTTGTTATTTACATTTTTTTTATAGACTGCTGGCAGCGCACAGTATTTCAAGCAGCAGAATAATCGTCATGGCAAGGATAACAAGAAGCATGCCTTCCATGACAGCGGCCTCGACTTGACTGGTGGAGCTTCCTCAACTAAGTGCAACAAGAATTACAACGAAGAGGAGAACAAACGAAACGAGGCAGACGCTAAGAACGCAATGATGTTTGAAATGGACGAAGACGATGATGATGATGAGATGTAAGAGCCCGAAGCAAGAACTCAACTACAAAATAACAAAAATGAAAGTTTTGGAGGCATGTTTTCAATTTTTTGAAACCACTTTTTATTGTACTAATGGCTTTTTTGAGAGTTTCATATTGTTTTTTCTCTTTTTTTGAATAAATGTTAAGACGCTCAATTTAAAAATAACAATATACAATTGCAAATTGTTTAGGTGCAATCAGGGCAAAAACCACAAAAAAAAGAATCAAAAATTGAAAGAAAACAAAAGAACAGAGCAAGAACACTTAAAATCTTATGTACATGGTTATATATACATATATAAAATATATTATTAATTGATGATTGTTATTTAATTTGGTTAAAACTCATTGGAAATTGTTAAAAGCAACGTACATAAGTAATTTTTAGATTATTTGTGAAGTGCACATCCTCATGCGATTATTATACACATACATATACACACACACACCCACATATAATATATAAATTAATGTAAAACACAGCTCTCAATAAAACAAAAATATCAATAGTTAACAAAGCATATACATCAAGATAACACACATACATTTAACATTAACACTACACCACATCGGCATACGTAGCGTATAAGCGATATATACATGAACTGTGCTGCAGACAATGAACTTGTGGCATTTTAACTTTTTTAGTCGAATAAAAAGATACAAAATATATATACACACTATATATACAGAAACATCAAAATCGTTGCTCGATCTGTTGCCGAATATGTGGCATTTGTTGCAGCTCCCTCCGCTTCACCTCCAGCACATAGAGCACAGGACAATCCAACGATCCGCATTGCAGGTCTCCCAGTCGTCCACAGCACGCCTGACAGATCTGCTGGGTCAGTCGATAGCCACGCTCCAGCTGTGCCAGCCGAGCATGCAATGTGACCACACATTTGCTTGCATTTCGTGCACAATCCGAACAGATGCCCGTCTTCGTCTGGCGGCCGCAATCGATGATACAGTTGGTCGTCGAGAAATACTGCGATATGGTGGACTTGGCGCTGCCGCGATTCATCAGCTCTCCGGCTGTGGACATCGCTGGCGTCATCAGCAGTTTGCGTGGCAGATTGCTGAACCTACAAGAAAAGAGGAATTTAATGGATGCCTAGATGGTTGCATTTTTCTTTCTGCTTACCATTCATTGACATCGGCACCAATGAGCAGCAGGCATCGATTCAGTGGCGGTATAATGGCTTTGGTGATGTAGTAAATGGCATTGATCTTGTATCCCTCGTTGGCCAGCACCTCGTGTGGGTGACGAACAAGGCGTATCAGCTGCATGCCCGGCGGTCCGTTGATGATGCAGAAGGGCACACGCTCGCCACGGCGTGGCACACGTCGCGGATCCTTTTGCATCCATTTGCTAGGGAAATTAAGAAAGGAGAAAGGTTTAATATAGTAAGTAGTCAAGAATGTAGTCTATTCGTTTGCTAATATTTCAAGCTAGTTAAAGAAAAACTGGAAATAAATTATAGTATTAGTATAATTTTATAGGAAACACAAAAACAGAAATTTCTATTGTATGTACCAAAATTAGTGACTGGCTCAAAATTATGCTTACTAGATTTGCGGGGGCGGAAGTGGTGTCGAACAAATTTATAATCCTTTCTCTAAGATCGTATTGATGGATGGACAGACAAACAAGCAGACATGGCTATATCGTCTTGACGCTGATCAAGAATATATACTTTAAAGGGAGAGTTGTATGAGTAGGGGATATAACAAAATATCTCTTAAGTTCTAAATAACTTTGTGAAGATCGTTATTGAGATCTCACCTTAGAATATAATAGATTTGATAAATTTTAAACAAGAAAGCTTCATTTGAGTGTGGTCGACTGTGCGATTTCCGCCATTCATTTTCAATAAAACTCTATTTTAAGCAATTCCAAAATATACCAAAGGGCATATTTGGTATGGGTTTAGTATACAAAATGTACCAGGCTGTCTGTCAAAGCAAAAAGGGCCCGATTATAGCAGGGGTTTTTTGCATTTCTTAAATAACTTCTCCAATTTATATCTTATAGCAATCAAATTTTCAGGATTCAGTAAATACTGTAGTGATAGTGTAATCCTATAAAAACTAGCTAATTACCGCGTCAACTCCAGGGCTGGCACACAAGCCGTTGGCTTGTAACCGTTGAGGCCGCGAAACTCCTTGGCGAATATGAGATCCTGCAGATTAGCCCGTCCCGACAACAGTTTCGTAAACTGCCGACACACATACTGCTTGATCTGGCTGACATCAGCCGTCTCGAACAGCAGTCGCAGGACCTTCTCCAGCATTTTTGCCACCGCCGGGCAGCCATCGCGACGCACCGTCTCAATACCCTTCGCCTCGTAGACGGGTTGCTCTTGATCGGGCGTCTCATACATGTAGCCGACGTAGCGCTTCTTGGTCTGCAGCAGACATGGCTGATAGACCTTCTCGAGCTTGAGCTTGACGGGATGTGGATTCATCTCGGTCACCGCCTGGGCAATCTCTTCGCCAATGCGAAATGCCTCGGCTCGATTGCGTCCTGGCACCAGCACGAACATCGAATCCGTATCGCCATAGACGACACGCACCTTCCACTTCTCATTCATCTCCACCAGCTTGATGGCACGCTCGAGCGTCTCCCGTCCCTTGGACACCACTGAGTCACCCACTTCCACGGCGGGCATGCGTCCACTGAAATTGGCTGCAGTATAGCCATAGGTGACGTTGGCCATCAGCTTCAAGCCCAGCTGCCGAGAGTGCAGCACTCGCTGCAACGCAGAGCTGTCCTTATGCAACTTCATCGACTGCTTGACCATCTGTCTGGTGTCCAGAATTTCGCTCAGCATGCGTGGCAAAATTCCCTCGCGCACTTCTTGCTTCACAAAGACCACGCCACAGGGCGACACCGTCACCAGATTGCGCTCCAGCAGCTGCTGCAACAGCTGACGCGACACTCGCAGCTGCGAGGCGCCGAACTCAAAGGTTGAGCTGCTGCCTAGATGCTCAACGCGTCCCAGGCACGTGGAGAAGCAGTAGTTGTAGCCGATGATCATGCTGGGGTAGAGACTCTGAAAGTCGAGCACAATCAGCGGATCCGCATAGAAACGCGACTCGGGTTCCATAATCAGCGCCAGATATTCGGGGGCTCTCATGTGAGCGCGTTGTTGCACGCTCGGCGACAGCGGCACCAGGTTCTTAGGCTTGGCAATGCTGAAGGGAGGAACAATTTCAAGATTAATATAGCAGTAGAGGTAGTAGTAGACAATGTTTTATGTTTTTGGCATAATGAATACCTAAAGTAAATGGATTATGGTAAGATAATATAATTTATAGATTAAAGACTCAAATTATGATTTGCAAACCAGAATTTCAAAATATGAGAATACAATATTAAACAACTCAATCCCAGCTTTCGACTGTGCGAGATTTTTTTGGTTTCTTAGATATACTATATAATATACCAACCTAAAATAATATCTAAGTTTTTAAGGGAATACTAATCAAAGGAAGATATTACTTTAAGGATATAAAATATAAATAGATTATTGAAAGATTTGTATTCCAGTTAAGGAATGATGTGATACAAAAAGCGAATCATACAGAACAAGAAAGAAAGCTACAGTTGAGTGCGCTCGAGTGTGAGATATCCGCTACCCATTTTGAATAAAAGCAAAACAGTGCGGTATTATTTTAAAACAAGTAAGAAAGTTACAGTCGAGTGTGCTCGACTGTGAGATACCCGCTACCCATTTTTAATAAAGGCAAAATATTGCGGTATCATTTTCAAAATATACCGAAAATACTAAAAAAATATACCAAATGGTATGTTTGGTATATCGATATAGTACACCATTCAAAATATACCATAAACGGCACAATGTACCAGATTGTCGGCCAAAGCAACTCAGACCCATAGTAAGTAGGCGTTTTTGCCCATACAAAAGTATTTCTTTAATAACTTCCACAATTCTTATCTGATCGTAACCAAATTTTCAGGAATCATAACTATTACAGTAGTTATTGTATATACCAAAATTCGTAGCTCTAGCTTTAAAATTACACTTGTTATTCAATTGATTTGCGGGGGCGGAAGTGGGCGTGGCAAAAATTTGAAACAAACTTGATCTGCGTGCAAATATAACAAATGCTGTCGAAAAAAAATTATTGGTCTATCTCTTATAGTCTCTGAGATCTAGGTGTTCATACGGACGGACGGACAGACACACAGACACACAGACGGACAGACGGACATGGCTATATCGTCTTGGCTGTTATACCAAGGGCTATAAGTATTATATTGATATAGTCTTAGATTCAAAATAACATATACCATAAAGTACAAAATATACAAGACAAGTGCTGACAAAAATTATATTTGTATCTCTTATAGTCTCTGAGATTTATGAGTTTATGCGGACAGTCGGACCCTTGGTAGTATAGTGTGATATAGTTATAATGGATCTTATATATATTTCTAGGCAATCTATACTCTACTTTTATACAAACTCAGATATTTCTTACATACCGCAACATCATGCTCTCGACGCGGAATTGAGATCCCCGCGACAGCACCTCGTAAAACTGTATGCCAATGAGCTTGGCCATTTCACTGGTGCGTCCCAAGAGATCCAGTTGCCCAAGCAGCGCCAGAGTACCACGTACACGTTCCAGATGATACTCCAGGACAATCCAACGAGTACAGGGCGAGGCAAACCAATCGCTGAGCATACGGGGACTGTGCCAAGGACAACGCTTGTGCAGGATGTGATACATGACATTCTCAAAGGTGTACGATGTGAGCGCAATCTCGGAGCGCATCAGACGCCACACATCCAGCAAGATGCGACCGCAAAGTTTCATCTCCACATCGAGATCTGTGAACTGCTCGCGATCCTCGTCGACAAAGTCGCGCACCTTCTGGGAGGGCACACGCGACAACAGTGGCGCAATGTTAAAGCACAAATGCTTGGCACGCTCGATGACATAGCCCCAGGAGCTCATCTCGATCTCGTAGCCCGCATAGATGTCCGCATCCCAGCGAGTGCAGAGCGCCAGCAATGCCTCAAAAGCTTGCGCTTCGCTCTGCACCACTTGCAACTCAATATCCGCATCGAGGCCATGATGACGACCCTCGCTTAGCAGATCGGAGGCATCGCTGACGATAATGTAGCCACAGGCTTTGCTGGGCAGCGTTTCGCCCACTGCCGCGGGCGGTAAACTGTGCTCGATGGCATAGAACAAACAGCGAATCTCGTCGTGCATCGGATCTGGTTGCAAGTCCTCGCGTGTCGCCACAAACACTTCCAGCGTCATGATGGTCAAATAGTTGCACTGCAATAAACATTATTTATTTATTTACGTGTTTAATTATACAAAATAATATAATAACTAAAAGAAGCGAGTCCTAGCTACTAAGGCCATCGACTCAAACAACAAACAAAAAATTAAGAAAGCTACAGTCGAGTGTACTGGAATAAAAGCAAAATAGTGCGGTATTAATTTTTAAAATATACCGAATTAATATACCGCATATATACTAAAATACACCAAATGATACATTGGGTATTCAAAATATACATATATCAGATTGTCCATACAAAAGTATTGCTTCAAACAACCTCTATACTTTTTATACCCGCTACCCATAGGGTAGAAGGGTATTATAACTTTGTGCCGACAGGAAATGTATGTAACAGGTAGAAGGAGGCATCTCCGACTCTATAAAGTATATATATTCTTGATCAGCGTCAACAGCCGAGGCGATATAGCCATGTCCGTCTGTCCGTCCGTCCGTCTGTCCGTCTGTCCGTATGAACACCTAGATCTCAGAGACTATAAGAGATAGAGCTATAATTTTTTTTCGACAGCATTTGTTATGTTTGCAAGCAGATCAAGTTTGTTTCAAATTTTTGCCACGCCCACTTCCGCTCCTGCAAATCAAAAAAATCGAATAACAAGCGTAATTTTAAAGCTAGAGTTACGAATTTTGGTATATACAGTAATAACTATAGTATTTATGATCCCTGAAAATTTGGTTGCGATCAAATAGAAATTGTCGAAGTTATTAAAGAAATACTTTTGTATGGGCAAAAACGCCTACTTACTATGGGTCTGAGTTGCTTTGGCCGACAATCTGGTATATTGTGCCGTCTATGGTATATTTTGAATGCGGTACTATATCGATATACCACATATACTATTTTGTGTATTTTTAGTATTTTTGCAGTATATTTGGTATATTTTGAGAATAATACCGCAAAATATATTGCTTTTATTCAAAATGGGTAGCGGGTATCTCACAGTCGAGTTCACTCGACTGTAGCTTTCTTACTTGTTATTAGTTCGCAACTAAAGTTTCTGGAACCATAAAAACTATAATTATTATTGTAGGTACCAAAAATTGAGAATCTAGCTTCAAATTTACGTTTATTATTGATCTGCGTGCAAAAATAAGAAGTGCTGTCGAAAAAAAATGATATCTCTATCTCTTATAGTCTCTGAGAAATAGGTGTTCATGCAGACGGACAGACAGGCAGACAGACGGACACAGCTATTGGCCCTTATCAAGTATATATATAGTTTATAGGGTCGGAGATGCCTCCCTTTGGCTGTTACATACATATTCTGTGGTTTCTGATTCATCAACTTACCTCAATGTCTGCCTTAGCTTGCTGCAGATTCTCCAGATTAACCTTGAAGCCAAACGTGTTGTCCAGCGACGCCTGGTTGAGTCCAAAACTCAGCTCGTGGCTGTTGCGACCGCCGCTCATGCTGTCCAGCTGTCGCACAAACGAACTGCGCTCCAAGGCATCCAAGGCAGCGCTGCTTGCCACGCTCTGCTCACTCGACTGACTGCTGCTTGGTTGCGGCTCATCCTGTGATGATGCCTGAAACTGCAGCTTTGTGCCACGTCGGGAGCGGACTTTGTTGCTTACAGCGTGCCGCTGACTTGACGCTGGTGTCAAGGACACGGACATGGGCGTTAGACTGATGCCGCTACAGTCGAGTTCGCCATCCTCATCCGCCGCCACACCATCGCCCTCATTCAGCATCATGGTAATCTTCTGTCTCTTGATCTTGATGGGACTATCCACATCGTTTCGATCCTCCTCTCTTTCGCCATGTCCTTTTCGCTGCTGGTGAAGCTCGCGTGCTTTCAGCCAGAGTTTGGCATCCTGTCTGCTCGGCGCACTAAACGCTGGCTCAATCACAATTCGCTTCTCAGTGCTAAAGTATTCGCGTATCTGGCCCGCAGTCTTATAGCGTTGCAATATTGCAGGTCCGCCAATCTGTAGCAGTTGCTTTCGTCGCCAGGCAGCCAAGCCACGATTGCTGGGCAGCACACAGCTCTCGAATGGCTCCAGATCGTTGAGCTTGTTGCCGGGTATGCGCAGCACCAGAAATCCCACCTCGGTCATTTTGCTCACATCCGCGGGATTACTGTAGAAGGGCTGCTGAAAGGTGTACTCGGGATAATCGAGTTTGCGACAGCCACGAAGCACTTCGTCGTAGCTGGGCGGCAGCTCGAGTGGTGTGATGACAAGCGAGGATTTCGTGGAGTTGTTGCTTGGCTGAGCAACTGTTTTGTGCTGTGATTTGGTTTGTGGACTACTCAGATCTTCGCTGAATACGGAGGGACTATTGATCATGAATGAGTGTTCGTAGAAACTCCGCATCAATTCGGGAGTGTTGTCCCCTTGTCTTTGCGGACTGCAGTGCGGTGTGGCCAGAACTTCCATGGGTTCAACATCTGGTGTGGTCGTTGGAGAAGGGATTGGTGTTCGAGCAGGAACTTCTAACGCTGATGACTGAGTTTCGAGTGGAGTTGGGCTGTCACTCGGCAGAACTTTTTTAAAAGAAGTGCTACTTAAAGGAGTTCTACTAACTGGGGTTTTACTGGATAAAGTTTCTCTTTCTGTGGTTTGATTCTCTGCAGTTTTCCTTGAAGGACTGTCAATAATCTCAAGTGCTTTCTGCTTTGCCATTGGACTCGTTAACCGAGTGTTTGTTGGCGTCGCATTCTTGGCTAACAATATGTCCCGGAAGCTTCTTCGCAAACGTCTCAAATTCGGCGTTTTTCTTAGCTTCGGTAGTGAACGATCGCTTTCTGTATCGGATACAATAGTTTCATCCTCTTCGCTGGCAACAACTGGCGATTCAACAGGTAGTTTTCTTATATCCAAGTATGGCTGAGTTTCTAAAACAACTTCTTCTGTTCTTGACGTGGTTGGTGGTTCAATTTCTCTTACAGACTTTTGACCTTTTGTTGATATCTCTGTGTCTGCAGATTGCTTTTCCAACTCAGCTTCAACTCTTTTAGTTGCTGGTGCATCGGAAGTCACCACTTTCAGCAAAGAGTTGTGATCGCTTGCTGTATCTGTATCAGACTCTTTCCTTTGAATCAATTCAGTCGCAGTCTCAACTTTGGCTTTAGCTTTTGACTTCACAGTCTTTTTGCTTGTGGATGGAACTTCCTTTGCTTCCTGTTTGCTGCAGTTGCGAGCACTTCGGCGTGGCTTTTTTTCTTCTTCTGAGCACGCTAATGTTTCTTTTGTAGCCATAAAAATTTCAGACATTTTAGGATTTTTTTGACGCGGCGTTAGCGAGCAAACGATATGTGTTTTATCCAAGTCCTGAGCTCGATTTCGTAAACTGCGACGTAGTGGTGTGCTAAAAGAAACAATTCTTTGAATAAACGAATTATAAATTATAAATTGGGTTAAACTTACTGTTCCTTTGTTGCTGTTGCTCGTGTCGACTCCTTCAGAGGCTCTGGCGGCGCCGAGATAGTTTTGCGACGCAGTTCTGTCATGGCCAGCTTCTTGCGCAACGTCAGCGCTGGATTACTAAAGATAATTTCTGAATTATTCAGGCAGGCAAAGTGATTTAGTTGTTCTTACCTTTTAACTGTGTCCAGCTGCTGGCTGAGCTGAATGGGCACGCCAGGAGACTCCGTTGAGCTCTCTAAATTTATAAGATTGTAGTTAATATTAAATTTTATTAGTTCTTGGTCTAAAACGATCACTAAAATTTTAAAAATAACTAGGAAAGCTACAGCAAAGTGTGCTCGACTGTGAGATACCGGCGATCCATATAAATAAAACAATATTCTAAAAATATATCAAATTATTACACAGCACAAATACTAAAATATACCGAAAGCTACACTTGGTATATTAATATTAAAAGTACATATATCATAAAGTAAAAAATATACTAGATTGTCAGTAAATGCAACTATGACCCGATTTAAATTATCGCTTGTCATACAAATAATTTTCTTAAATAATTTCTGCAATACAGGAATCATAAAAAATGTATATACCAACAATATAATCTCAAAATTTCACTTGTTATTTAATTTCTTCCGGTTTGCGGCAAAAATTTGAAACGAACTTGATTTGCGTGCAAAAATAAAAAATGGTGTCGAGAAAAATTACATCTCTATCTCTTACAATTTTTGAGATACGAGGGTTGCTATTTATATTTTTGGCCTAATAATGAAAATCCGAATATTTATAAAAAAAAAAAATGGATTTATTGTTTGCCACAGTATTCTCCAGCAAGATTTATATACTTTTGAATGCGCTCAAACCAATTGTCGAAGCACTTTTTCCGCTCTGATTGAGGCACCTCCAAAACATGGTTTTTGAACGCTTCAACAGCATTTTCTGACATCGAAAATCGATGACCACGTCTTTTTTCCTTGATGTGCGGGAATAAAAAGAAGTTATTGGGTGCCAAGTCAGGGCTGTACGGCGGATTCCACGTTTTGACCGGAAAAAAGGTGCGGGTTTGAGCTGGTGTGTGAGAGTTCGCGTTGTCATGGTGCAGAATGATCCATCTTTTCTTGTTCGTTATTCGAATTTCTATAAGAACTTCAGGCTAACAAATTGTGGTGTGCCACCCAGAATTGACCGTCCTACATTGCTCAAGCGAAACAGTCGCCACATGACCAGTTTTACCGAAGAAAAAGGCGACCATTTGCTTAATAGTGCTTCTTCCACGATCAACGTTCGTTGGGTTTAGCTCGTCTTCAAAGACCCACACGGTCGATTGCTGTTTTGTTTTGGGCTCATAGCCATAGATCCATGATTCGTCACCTGTGACGATCTTATAAATGCCTTTTAAAACACAGCGAATAAATTTTTTCCAAATTTCTTTGAGCCAATCCACATAAGCCTTTTTTTGAGCAATTGTCAAATTGTGCGGGATCCAACGAGAACAATCCTTTTTTACGACCAGGTGTTTATGCAAAATCGAATGTATTCTGGTGAAGCAAATGTCAAAGGATGCCTCTATCTCACGATAAGTCACATGACGATCTTGCATTATCAGTTCACGCACGGCATCAATGTTTTCTGGCACAACGACAGTTTTTGAACGACCTTCACAACCTTCGTCTTCCAGCGAGCATCGGCCAAAATAGAATCCATTAAACCAGTTTTTCACAGGGCTATAGGATGGCACTTCATCGCCTTGCAGAGATTTAAGTTCATCGATGTACTCTTGTCGTAATATTCCAAGTCAAAAGTTGTGAAAAATTATTGCTCGAAAGTGTTCACGAGTTAATTCGATTTTTCTGCATAGGTAAGTTTTTGATTAATCGTTTATCGATATCAAACGTGGTCGCACATGAAAAAGTTGTATGGAGCTTTTATCAATAAAAGTCCAACCTTTTTTTGGGAAATAGCCAATTGGTCCTAATATGACTAGAGTGACCTAGGCCAGAAACTTAAATAGCAACCCTCGTATACATATACTCTCACGGACGGACAGACAGACGGCATGGGTATATCTTCTAGGATATTGACATATATACAGATCATAAAGTATAAACAGTTTTGCTCATAAAATTCCAATTCCCTACTTTACTTACTTTGCGCCGATTTGCTGACTATGGTCAGAGGCAAAGGAGCATACTTCTTGGCCGCACTGGACTTGGGAGTACGTGGTTGTTGCCTGCTGATGCGACTCTTGGGTGTTGTGGGCGTGCGTGGTGGACTGCGCTGTGTTTTGGTCTTATCAGTGGCCTTCTTGGGGGTACGCGGCAGTTGATCATCAGCGCCATCGACTTGCGGCATTTTAACAGACTTATCAGCGTCGGATTTTGGCTGACTCTGCGTTAGCTTCAGCAGCAATTCATCGATGTCATCTAAAGCTACTGAAAAGTCATGCACATTTCCAGTAGCCGTCTCCTCATCTGAGCTGTCGTCTTCGTGCTCCGACAACGGTTGCTTGGCGGCTTCGGCTGCCGTCTGCTTATCCAGCAGTTCAGGAGTGAGCTCAACTAAGGAAACATAATTCAATTAAGAACATTCTGAACTTATTTGCAGCATTCTCTTACAGTTTTTGTGCTGCTGCGAAAGCGGCGCCAGCGAACTGTCCAAATCGATGTGCGATTCATTCTCATTCAGCTCCTCCAGCTGCTGCAGCACATCCAGCAACTCCAAGTCCTCCTCACGTACTGTGAAAACGAAGCATTAGAAATGCTGAATTGATTTTCGAAAGCAATTACTTTACAGGTGGCATCATGCGCCATTGGACCCTGCGACTGCAGGACCTGAAGCTGCTCATCCACAAGCGTATCATTCAAATAGTCAGAGTCTTCTCGCTGCTCCGTCAGCTGCACAAAACTCTGGCCACTTCCGCTGCCCGATAAATGATTCTGTATAAATGAAGCATTAACCAGTTGCTGCTGGGCCTCCTGTGAACATTCCTCAGGATACACCAAATTGACCAGCAACTTTTGCAGATTGAAGGTGCGACGTTGCTCCTTGACGCTTGTCTGCAGCGTCACATGAGCGGCGCTCACTTGACTCTGCTCCATGAGTGTTTGATCCACGCTCAATGTTTGCTCCAAGGACGACAGCTTGCTCTCCAAGGCGGTGCGATAGAAAACATCGCTTTCGGCTAGCTCAATGTTAGGACGCTCCTGTGTGGGCGGCACCTCCAAAATGGGTATCTAAAAGCAAGATTAATGTTTTAGTTAAATTTATCAGTTAATTTTTGAGAATGAATCTAATACCGCATTGACTTTTTGTGCATCGGCGCCAAAGCTTTGTGCTAATTTCTGGCGACGCACTTGCTCATCGTGCCAGATCGCCTCAATGCCGGGATTCGTGTGCGTGGCATTCGATTTGGCCGCCAACTGAAATCGGTTGAGTATGAAATTCGAGCTAATGTCCAGTTCCAAAGTGCTGCAGCTCACTTTTCTCGCACTGCTCAAGTCCAGAAGCTGCTGCGACTTTACATTTGCATAGGGCAACACTAGATGAAAGTAAGAAACCGTATAAAGATTAATCTTTTACTGCTAAAGCTGTTGCTTACCTTCATCCTCTTTGCTGCGCCGGAACTTGACCACCTCGAGAGGTACATGCAAATAACTCATGCCATACAGATTAAAATCGATCATAAATTGCAATATATAAGGTACATGCGATTCGTGGGGATTGAAGTTCTTGTTGAGTATGGCGCCGCTTTGCAGCAGATTCGCAGCACGACGCACAAAGCGTGGATTGAACATGTAGATCTTTAGGAACTGATGCTCCACACGATGATAGCCATAGAAGGGACTAAGAAATTAGATTTAATGATTAAATAAGTTTGTAAGCTGCGCCTGGTTCGTGTCTTCGATAAGTGCTGGTTAAAGTATAGACTATATATTTATATGTCTATTTATTATACTCACATGCCCTTCACCAGCTGTATTTTGAATACATGCTGTGCATCGGAGCTGCCCTGACCAAGTGATATATTCAACGCCTTGTCCAGATGCATCGCTATCTGGAGAATGCCGCGTTCCAGCGTCTCGAAGTCTCGCTTATCGTAGGGTATATAAAAGTATGGAAATACGCCATGAACATGCATGCAGCTCTTCTGACCATTGGCATTAGCGCCAAAGATGCGCACAATGGGCACCTAATAAAGAATTGTAATGTATTCTTTTTTAAATAATACAATTGATAATTACTTACTCGTTTTATTTCTTTGCCGCGCAACTCAGAGTAACATGGATCCAGTCCAAATATTGGCTTCTCCATGTAAAAGTCCGCAATGACCAGACGCAGCGAGTAAATGCCCTCGATGGTCGACATTTTGATGTATTGTTTAGCCACATAAATTGCTTAAAAATTACTTTAAATGAACGCTGTAGCTTTGAATTAACTGCAGAGCAATTTTGTTTACTTCTGCGGCTGACAACTACCAGGGCTGCCAACGTAATTTACCGCGCATTGTGAAATTCAGCTGTGACTCGTTACGACTACTTGCCATATGGTTGCGAATTGCAAGCAGTAGGCGCCATTTTCAAATATTGCTGAAGGAATTGCAAAATGGTTTAAAATGCTATTTAAAGCGATTTTGAATTAAGTTTGTAAATTCAACTAGATTTCGTAGTAAAATTAACCTTCTTAATATAATAATGTTATACTTCCTTGCAGCTCAATTAATTGCAATTGTAATAATTTATGAAATTATCAAACATTTGAAAAAAGTTGCCCCCACTTTGAAACCTAGTTTAAAGAGCTGCAAATTTCGTAAATAAGCAAATAATAATGTGAAGTTGTGTTTAATTTGTAATTTGCAAAATGTAGCACAACATTTTTACAAATAATTTAACTGCTAAATGAAGCATTAAATCAATCGACCGCCCATGGCACAATTTAGGGAATTACCAGACACCAATCAACCGCAGCAGATGTCGCCCAAAAATCCCCTCGTACGTGATCTTTGCTGCGATCAAGCATACCAAGAAGCCTAATTAAATTCACCTACTGGGAGTCCCGCCTGCTTATCAATAGCACATCCAGCCAACCTATAAAAGCTTCAAGCTTGATGGGAAAGTATCATCAACAGTTTGACAGACTCAGCAGCAAATCATCATCATGAAGACCATTGTGTGCCTTGGCTTCGTTGTCCTTTTCCTTGCTCTTGCACAATCGCAGCCTGTGCTCGATGAGACCCAAGAGGTGCAGCTTACAGATGGGGATACTCCGGATACATTGGTGGATGCTGCCAGCGAGTTGAATCTCCGCCAGAAACGTGCCACCTGCGATCTGCTGAGCGCCTTCAATGTGAATCATTCCGCCTGTGCGGTGCACTGCATCTCTCGACGTTATAAAGGAGGATATTGCAGTGACAAGGCCGTCTGTGTTTGTCGTCGTTAAACCACAAATTTCTATTACTATTTATTAAACCATCAATTAAAAAATAAAACTTGCATATTGTAGTATATATATATATTTATTTATTTATTGCTTCATCGAGCCACCTAACTGAGTTCCCTTTGTTTTCTGTTTCTTACGTTGTTGTTCTTTTTTTCTTGGTTGTTGCGGTGCAGCTGAGGAAAGAGCATTCGAGTAATTCGTTTTTCTTTTCTTTTCTTTTTTTTATGCTTGTTGCTTGTCATCGGTATCTTTGGCTGACTTTTACAAATTGCGTTCGTTAATATAAGTAAGTATATAAACATTATGAAAAAATTGATTAGGATTAGCTAACAAATTGAATGGCGATTGTGCAAAAAATTTGCTAATTGTAAAAATTTGTAACATGCATTTTGTTAATTCCTTTAACTAGTTTCATTTTTTTCTTTTATTTGTTATTCAATAATAATATGTTTTCTTTGTTTTTTTTTTTTTAAGTTAAGTATAAAAGTTTTGTTATGTTAATCAACCATCGTTAATGTATAATTATTCGATTTCTTGTTGTTGTTGTTGTGTATTGATTTGCATTTCATTTAATAATTACTAAGTTAACTTGATTAGAATTAGTTGTAAGTATGTATGCAATATTCATATACATAATTGAAAAATGTTATTCATATATATATATATATATTATATATCAATATATATCTTATTTGTTTCCCATAAACAATTATGCTGAGTTGGCATTAAATATTAGTAAAAAAGATTTAAGAACATAGCACAGCTTGTTTTGTTGTTGTTGTTTGCTTCTCTCGCTTTTTGTGTGTGTGTTAAAAGCTCTATAAATTAGAGTTTCATTAAGAGTATATATATATGTGTATATATCAGTATATAAGTAAAAATAGATTAACGGAGTTCTCATCGACATGCACACTTGTGGTATAGATTTTGTTTTTGGCCAAATCACAGGAGAATTAGAAGTAATTAACAAAAGCTAAGATATTCTGTTTTTCTTTTTTCGTTTAGTCAAGAGAAAGTGTAAATTAAACTCACACACACACACACTCACTCACACACGCACACATTCACACAAAAGTATGAGTTAGTTTAAAGCTTATGAACACGCAAATTTCCATAATTTTTCATTGTGCTTTAACATTTTTGTTTGTAATTTAAGTTTAAGTTTTGATTTGAATTATAATTTGAAACGGTATTAAATTGGTTTTGATTTTATTTATGTATTTGTTTTGTTTTTTTTTTTTTTTGGTTGTTGAAAAACGCTCAACTTGTTGCTTTATTTTTACGCTTTTTCACTTTAATTATTCGTAGTGTGCTTTTGATGCATTTTGTTGTTGTTATTTGTATGCTTCAATTCATTACGTGTATATTTGTTGCATAATAAATTATGACTATATTTTTAAGAAGTATGTAAGTAGGAGGCGCACATTTTCAATTTTCACTATATTCTCTCTCAATCTGTTCTAGTATTGCGTTTCCATTTATTACTCTTTCTCTCTCCCTCTCGCTCTTCAATTACTTTACGACTTAGAGATACAACTTTTTTAAAAATTGTGGTTGTTTTTCTTTTAGAAAATGTGATATATTATTCGTAGGAGCGTTTTAAAGCGAGTGATTCAAAAATGTTTGTAGCTCACTAACGGCTGTGTAAATATTAAGATTTTTCTTCTTTTTTCATCGTTTCGTTTCGTTTGACTCACAGCTTGATAACAAAGACGAAAACAATTCATTCATTTAAACAAAATAATTAAATTAATGTAAAGAGAGATAAAAAACAAACAATATATAATATATATGTGTATAAAAAAATAAATAGTAACTAGTGAAAAATATTTTTGCGCTAATTGCATATAAAAAAAAAGTACACGTTACTCGTAAACCTATGCAGCAGTGTGTGTGAGTGTTCTACAATATCTCCATTTTAAACATCGACTACCATCTTCTTATGAATGTCCGTGTTGCCCACAACCGAACAGAACTCATCGAAGGAAATTTTGCCATCCTCGTCCTTGTCCGCGAAACCGATTGTCTTGTCCACAATTTGCTGCAGTTGTGTGTCTTTCAAATTATTGCCCACCATCATTTTCAATACCTACAAGGAGTTCAATTAATATGCATTGCATGAAAATTGAAATATTGCGTATACGCACCTGGAAGAGTTCGCCATTGGAAATGTAGCCATCGTTGTCCATGTCATAGATGCGAAAAGCAAAGCGCAGCTTTGACAATTTATCGCCCTTGACACTGAATTGCGAGACGCCTTGAATGAATTCCTTGAAATCGACCTCGCCATTGCCATCAGCATCAAAAATATCAATGACACGCTGCACCAAAGGATTCTGTTGCAGCTCCGGCAATGACATGAACTCATCCACGCTCAACGCCCCCGAATTGTCCAGATCCAGTTTGCGGAAACGTTTGCCCAGACGACGTATTTCATCTGCGTCGACTGCATAAAAAAATAAACAAACAAATACCGTTGGTTACAGTGTGCAATCGGATACACAAACAAACTGATTTCATAAGCTAATTATTTCGATGCACGTGCTTCGCTTATGTGTGTTTTTATTTTTAGCCTCCCACAGAGATGACAACGAAATTCGTTTTTGGGTAATTTGGCAATGACACTTGTTTTAACAATAAACATTGTAAACTGCAACCGGTTCACTACTGTGGAATTAGTTCTGTGAACTAGTCAATACGCTTTAAGCCCACAACTGTTATCTCACTCTAACATATAGCCGTTGGCAGCACAAGCAAGCAAGTGTCATGCTCGCATAATTCACATATTCCAATTGCAAATAAATTGCAAAGCAGCTCGTGTCGAGCTGCTGGACAAACAATTTAGATAGCAGGCCATGTAAAAATGCTCGTAAATGGCAATATTTGTTCACATAATGTGCTACGTGTTCCAATATGCATATTCATATAAAACAGCTGGTCGAGAATTCCATTCAAATGACATTGACTGTAGATATGTACCATGCAAAGTGTACCAAAAGTATGTAAATTTTTTTTTTTTTCTTTTACTTACAATTGGAGCACATTTCCATAGGCAGAGACGTTTCATTTCCCTGCAAATACATACAGAAAAAACGAAAATGTAATGTGAAATCACTATGAAAAGGTGTTTTTAAAATAGCAATCACATTAAATGATTCTCACATAAGGTTAATAATAAAATGGGAAGAAAGCTATAAAAAAAAATTGCGTATTTTCGCACAGTACTTTTTAAATATTTACGTTGAATTTATATACACTCTTGCGTTTTATTACCATTTTGTGTTTTGCCTTTTGTGGTCGATTTCCTTGGGAGCTAAAAATGTATAAAACACCAACGACAACGACCTTTTTTTGGCAATTTATAAAACTTTTTTTGGCGACAGCGACACACTTATTGTACACAATGGCGTCTGACCATTCACTGGTTGCGCACACAGACTGAACAGCTGTTCGTGATGACAGTGTGACCGGGAAGCAAGTTCTTTTCGCTTTTCACATTATGTGGCGGGCTTTTTGAAGCTGGAAGACCTGCGCTCACCGAATAGTTTTACTTTTTTTTTTTAGTTTACCTTTAATGTGATGTAGCTACCAAAATGTAAATAGGTCTATGTAAATTTTATATTGTTTAAGCATTGAAAACGTAATTTGTTTAATTGAGCATTAGCTTTTATTGCTTATTAGCTTTTAAGCTTATATTAATAGTTTTATGTTTTAGTTAATGTATTACTTAATGTGTATATTCATTAATAAAGTAAAAAGCTAATTACGTTGAGCTTAATTTTTATAGTTTTGCTCCAAGCTGTACTTTAGGTGTCATATTATTAAGTGTTATAGTGAGGTCGTCTGCCTTTTAATGCTAACTAAATAAATTATTGTATGTTATCAGATATCTTAAATCGTTTTTATGCAGTGGAAATATTTCTCTTTTTTAGGCCTAACAAGTCGTTGTCCATCTGCTTTTGCAATTGATATGGGTTGTCGAGGGTTTGTCAACCGTCTAAGTAGATATTTTTAATATGCAAATGATTGCCAATTGAAAACTACGGCACAGTGAAATATCCATAAAGTGGAAAGCAAAAGTTAGAGAAAATAGATCGGTAAACTTATTCAATAGGAATTCCCATTTTTCAATTACATATTCGTAAAGTTGATATTGAAATTGTTGAGACTCTATTCGCATTTTTTGTTTATAAACTTAGTTTATACGTGACCCAATAAAATAAACAAAATTTGCATTTACCCGATTTATTGGGTTATATCTTTTCCTGGAATATTTTAAAGTGTCTACATTTTTTTTACTTTCGCAACTTATTCCAGATTTATTAGATTGATTGCTTATTGTAGCCTTGGCATTCTTATATAGGTTTTAGCTTATTAAATTATCAGATAAAAATGGGTTGTGCATGCATTAATAATTCATTAAAATGCCAATTAAACCTGACTACAGTCGCTGTCTTAGACTGACGATTTAAATTGGATTGCTCTTTGATAGCCATTCCGTACGAAAGTGAAAACACCTTTGGCGGTTGCCCTACTACCGGGAATTGCGGCTGCAGCATTTGAAGGGTTTCCCTTAGTCGGTGTCGCTTTAGTTGTTTCTCTGTGTGCACGCGGAACTATCCCCACCATTTGGGAAGATAGTTGGCATTTACTGTCTTGGCAGACAGCATGAAGCATGTTTGCTTCAAACTGAATCTCATTACGCGTGCAACGCACCAAGCGAACGGACACAACATTAACTCAAAGTAATGTCACGCAGCATCAAGTACATCCAATCTGATGTCAATGGAGCAGCCGAGGGGCAGAGACGGAGGGTGGCAATCATAGGAGCGGGTCTGGTAAGTGTTCTTTATCTAATCAACGAATGCTGCGCATGTTTCGGGATTATCCTAAAAGAAAGATTGGTGTTAAATAAACCTCGAAGCGTGTGCACACGGCCCTTCAAAAGAATATGAAGTTGGATGCTCAGGAATTCCTTGCAAAGAACTTGGGTACAGTGATATTGCGCTTGCGAAGAATAAATTACGCTATCTATGTACTTAGTTTATGGTATAGCAACTAGATATATTTTGTGCAGTCATATCTTTTTCTTCAAAGATCATAAATGATTTAAGCAACCATACATTATTGTAAAAAAAAGTGAAAAATCGTTAACTGAAATAGTTTTTTTCTTAATTAAGTTAGATTAGATCTACTTCTTCATACCAAGATTGAATGCATTTTACAATAAACTTCTACGTCCGGGTTAGAATATGTATAATTCTTTGACGGAATTTGTTGGGTGTGATCTATTCTCAGTGAAAAAACATAATCTGAACCAATTTTTAAAATAAGTAAAGAATAGCTCTGGATTAGCACTATATTTACAGTTTACATTGATTTTACGAACTTTTCCGTTTTACGATAAAACGTATAAATTCGTTAAGTTTTTGATTTACGTATCTAAAAACAGAAACGTAATTCCAAAATCATTCTTAGCTTCAATTTAAGTGCTAGTCAAGAGCTATAAGATTCATCTTTATTGAAATTATAACATGTTTTGGTATATCTTAAAACAGAATCATAATTCCAAAATGATGTTTAGCTCTATTTATTTAGGCAATGTCGCATGCTACATTTTTCGCCAAAGAATTACCTATAAAATATATAACTACTTCAGAATCTATTTCAAATGTAATTAGATGGTACAACTAAACAACTTTGGTTCCCCTTAATGGCATCAATTTCAAACATTAATGTACATATCAGAGATCTGCAACAGTTCACCTCAACTACTACTGCACCGCGTAAATACAATATCATATGTTTTTTTTTTACTCGTTTCCCCTTCGTATGCGGCCGCTGAAATACTTGTCGCATTCTGAATGCGTAATACCTATTGGGTATAAACAAACGGGCGCCGCACAGAAAAATAAGCCCAAAAATTATAATGTGTTTTTATACCCGCTACCCATAGGGTAGAAGGGTATTATAACTTTGTGCCGGCAGGAAATGTATGTAACAGGTTGAAGGAGGCATCTCCGACCCTATAAAGTATATATATTCTTGATCAGCGTCAACAGCCGAGACGATACAGCCATATCCGTCTGTCCGTCCGTCCGTCTGTCCGTCTGTCCGTCTGTCCGTATGAACACCTAGATCTCAGAGACTATAAGAGATAGAACTATAATTTTTTTTTCGACAGCAATTGTTATGTTTGCACGCAGATCAAGTTTGTTTCAAATTTTTGCCACGCCCACTTCCGCCCCTGCAAATCAAAAAAATCGAATAACAAGCGTAATTTTAAAGCTAGGGTTACGAATTTTGGTATATACGGTAATAACTATCGTAGTTATGATCCCTGAAAATTTGGTTGCGATCAAAAAATTGTGGAAGTTATTAAAGAAATACTTTTGTATGGGCAAAAACGCCTACTTACTAGGGGTCTGAGTTGCTTTGGCTGACAATCTGGTATATTGTGCCGTCTATGGTATATTTTGAATGCGGCACTATATCGATATACCACATATACCATTTGGTATATTTTTAGTATTTTTGCAGTATATTTTGTATATTTTGAGAATAATACCGCAAAATATATTGCTTTTATTCAAAATGGGTAGCGGGTATCTCACAGTCGAGTACACTCGACTGTAGCTTTCTTACTTGTTAGTATTATTTATGTAAGTTCATATGCATGTGCGATACTATCTAAACTAAGGAAATTTTCGGACAACCCTTCCTTACGTCTAATACAAATTTTGTATATTCTTATACTCGACATAAGCGCGTAAGTTTGAAGAATTAGTTTTGGTATAATTTGAATGTAGTGCTATATTTATATACCACACGTATATATAGATATATTTATTCATACATTATACATTAATTTATAACCTAGAGTAGATTTACTAGCACTGGCTGCTTTGGCTTTTGTATATTTTGTATCTCCCAGTCGAGCACACACTCGATAGTAGTTTTCTTGTTCTTAATTACTCAGTTTTCAAAAGTTCGATTAAATTTATGTTCTTCATCTCCATTTATAGGTAGGATCCTTGGCAGCTCTGAACTTTGCACGCATGGGCAACGATGTGCATCTGTACGAGTATCGCGAGGACATTCGGACAGCAGAGTTGGTGCAAGGGCGCAGCATTAACTTAGCGCTATCGCAACGTGGTCGCAAGGCACTCGCTGCAGTGGGACTTGAGGAGCAGGTGCTGGCCACTGCGATACCCATGCGTGGCAGGATGTTGCACAATGTGCGTGGCCGGACGAGTATTGTGCTCTACGATCCCTGCACAAAGCAATGTCTCTACTCTGTGGGACGCAAGCAACTCAATGAGGTGCTGTTGAATGCTTGCGATGCATTCCCTAACATCAGTTGCCACTTCGAGCATAAACTGACCACGGCCAACATCAGAGAGGGTCAAATGCAGTTCAAAGTGGCGCACGAAGAGCAGCTAATCTCGGCCAGCGCTGATCTGGTTGTGGGTTGTGATGGCGCCTTTAGCTCGTTGCGTCAACAGTTGGTGCGCACGCCGGGCTTCAATTACTCGCAGGAATACATTGCCACCGGGTATTTGGAGTTGTGCATACCCGCCAAGAATGGTGAATTTCAGATGCCGCCCAATTATCTGCACATTTGGCCACGCGACTCATTCATGATGATCGCCCTGCCTAATCAGGACAAATCTTTCACGGTCACGCTTTCAATGCCCTTTGAACTGTTTGCTGAACTGAAGACACATCAACAGCTTTTGGATTTCTTTCGCCAGCACTATGTGGATGCACTGCCTCTGATTGGGGAGGAGCAGTTGATCAAGGACTTTTTCAAGACACGTCCACAGCATTTGCTGTCCGTCAAGTGCAAGCCATATCATTTTGCGGACAAGGCGCTTATTCTGGGAGATGCAGCACATGCCATGGTTCCGTACTATGGTCAGGGCATGAATGCAGGAATGGAGGATGTAACGCTGCTCACGTCCATACTCAACGAACAGCTGCCGCTGGACGAGGCGTTGGCCAAATTCACAGAATCACGCTGGCAGGATGCCTTCGCCATTTGTGATCTGGCCATGTACAACTATGTGGAGGTACGTCGATATATTAAGAGTATATGTCTGTCTGTCTGTCCGTGAGTTTAAACGTTCCTATCTTAGAGACTACCAGTTGGAATTACCAGATTTGGGATCAGTGCTACTTAATGCTAAATTAAGTTCAAGTTTTATTTTGGGAGAAATTCAATTCAAAATATTTGGGGGAACGCATGTTCTAGGCTGATTACTGTAGTAACTGATAGAGTTTTCGAAAGTTATTTAAGAAGAAATTAAATACAGAGATGTCTACTTTTTATTACAGAGAAAAGGCTTTTGGGGTCCGTCTAAGGACTCCTAAAAGAGGCGCAGTTGCTATAGAGCAATTAAGAAAGTTGCCGACAAGCGGACTCGTCAATAAAATCATATTCTAAAATTATACCAAATTAATATATCGAAAAAATACTGAAATATGCAGGCACTCTGTTGTAATACCCTTCTACTCTATGAGTAGTTGGTATAAAAATCGGATTATTAGGAATAACTGAAAATAATAAAAGAAGATAGCAATAGCAACGACCGAAGCTTGGGTAGCTTCTATCATCTCTCAGTCGGATACACTCGACTGTAGCATTTCCTTTTACTTATTACCTTTTTTTCTAATATTTATTCCTCTGCAGATGCGTGACCTGACCAAGCGTTTGTCTTTTCGCTGTCGCAAGTGGCTGGACACAACGTTGTTCCGCCTCTTTCCTCGTCAGTGGGTACCGCTCTACAACAGCGTCTCGTTCTCCAGCATGCCGTACAGTCAGTGCATTGCGAATCGCCAATGGCAGGACAGATTGCTGCACAAGACGTTGAGCTTTAGTCTGCTGGCCAGCTGTCTCGTTGCTGGCGCCATCTATGCGCGACGTTTGCGTTAAAATAAACATACTACATTTTCCCTTTCCCAACCTTTGTCAATATTTCTTAGCCATAAGTTTATAATTTTTCATTTGTTTTCAATACAATTTTTATGAATATATTCAATGTCATGCTGTTTGAATATGTAACGACCGATAACGATTAGCAGCCTCTAATCGATAACTCTCGCACTTTTGACAGTTCTAGGCAAAGAAACACACACATACCCAAACATACACACCCACACACTAAAATGTAAATGTGATGAAACTTACAGACACACGCACGTACGTACATACATACATATTTAAAATAACTCTTTAGCGTGTTGTTAAATACTACGCATCGCATTTTGGCAATCTAAACTGTTGTATTCACATACACATATGTATATTTATAATTTTATTTATTTCTATTTATTTACGGCATTGTGCGCAGCCAGAAATATGCCGCTCTAATGTACAATTAAAAAAATTCTTTACATACATACAAACATTTGTGTGTATGTTTTTTGTCACGTGTGCCATCGGATGTTTATTGCGCGAATATCCACACTAAGACCTCAGAGAAAATGTTATGATTAACCTCACTTGTTGGCTCTGGCAGCTAAACAAAATGGCAGCACTGGCATTCAAATGGCACCACTGCACCTTGGTACGAAACGCCATATGAGTGCCATAAAGTCATATACATATGTATTGCAGGCAAGGTCGACGCTTTCTCTCGCCTACTACATCGCTCGCTCTCTCTCTCTCTCTCTCTCTTTCAATGTCGACGCCGGCCGGTATTTCATTATGACTTGTAACAACAACAATTTCACATTACAATCAAATCAACGGCTAATCTTCAAACTTAAAAGCTAACAAAAAGCTTCTTCGTTACGTTGCGTTGAGTTCTCTTTATCGCCTCTGCCTTGCCTATGCCATCTCCCTCTGGCAATCACTGCCTGTTTATCTGAGCTCACATATTGTGGGCACGTTTCTATGGAGTTGCCAGCAAAAATGAGCAATAGGCGGCGGCCACATGGTGCTTTAGCAGAAACTGGGCTTAAAAGTGAAAACGATGCCAAAACAATGGTCAGTCAGCCAGTCAATCGACGCCTGACCCACTGCTATGAGAAATGAGATGGCAAGTTTGTCTGTGATGAGAAAGATAGAGAGAATGAAACACGTCAAAAAAGCGCTCTCTCTCTAGTTCAACGCTCAGATCATCTACTAATTGTTGTTGGCTCATTTCGCAGCGATTAAATGAGTATGTGGAAATGTTTAAATTGTACATATACAATAAACACATACATATCTACATATGCTTATGTAAATGTGTCGTATTTGTTGCCATGTACAAACACACAAACCTACATACATACATACCTACATGGTTATATACAAATGTATGCCGCCGGCGACTTAGTTATTTGTGAACTTTTCTTTGCTCACTTTTTATTTCAGCTTTTTTGTTTTTGTTTTTGTTTTTCAATTTTGCTCTCTAGAATTGTTGTCGCCGTCGCACAGTGGGCTGCAAACTTCCGCTGACAGTCAATGTAACAATCGTTACATTCGTTATCGATACATATTAAGTCAGCACCAGCACACGTCAAAGTCACAAAGTGTCCGAGTGTAATAATTAGAGAGAATAGAAAATCTTTTTCGACATGAATTTCAATATTTATTAAGCTGCGAAATTTCAATGCAAAGCGAACGATAAGTTTTGCACCACATAACCGTATAATTTTTACCCGATGGAATTTGCGTTCAGACCATAGTTCGTTGTCGACGTCCGCGACGCGTAGCTGCCGCGATTTATACAAACATACGCCTTTGCTTAAGCAACGACCATCAGTTGCTCGTCACATGTTCGACACTCAAGTAGAGAGAAGACACCTCAAGAAAATTCCAATTTCAAATTCTTGCAGAAAATTGAACAAACGATCTTTTCTGTGACCATCTACCATCCACCACCCACCATTATCATTAAACTAATAACTACAACAACAGCAAAGCGAATTCCAATAAGAAAACGACATATCTGAAACGCTGCTAGAACCGTTGGAAGTGGAAGTATTGACGAGTTTTGAACGTTTTTAAGGCAATTTAATTAGTTGCCAACGCGCGCGCGTTCCGTTTGTCGTCGCCCCCACAACATTCTCGAAACTTTTGTCAGCGGATATTGAGCAACGTGCTTTTTGTCCACGCGTGTGTGTGTGCGTCTGCGTATGCGTGTGTTGAAAAGGAAAGCAAAATCAAATCAAATAATTAATAAACACCCAGCCATTGGGGTTTTATATGTCACGTCAATAGTGTAAAAGAAAACAAAAAATAAAAATAATTAAAAAAAATACAAAAATTAAAAAGCCTGCTGTGCGTTCGGTCATTCACGTAATATAATTGTAGAGAAACAAATTAAGCATTTTCCATCTTGCGCTTTGTGGCGGTTTGACGATCAACATAAATATCGATACATTTCAAGTCCTAGAGCCTACAATTGAGCACACTGCACCTGAAACGGTTTGCATTAATGCTTGGACTGTTTCCGCGCTCTCTTTTCTCTCGCTATCAATTTGCCGATTCTTCTTGCTGATTTATTTTAATACAAACATATTGATCGTGTCTGTGTGTCTGTGCACTCAATATATATACATAACTTACACATTGTCGGCTTGTCAAAACTTTGTAATCGTGTAAGCGTAACCAATAACGTCAGAGCAACAAATAACGTGTAACGCGTCGCGTCGCACTGGTTTACCGCGTCTCTCACCTCTCACCTATTTCCACCTATCAGCACCTCTTTGAGTGACAGTGCATCTTATTCGCACGCACTTACACAAACGGTTAAACAGACAGTTTTTGTTACGTGCTTTCGCTGTCGCCATCTTACTTGCTGACTTCCCTTTTGGCGTCGTCGTTGTTGTCCTCGCCGTGGCCGTGGTACAAGCAAATAGCAAATACTCTCCTCCATCTTTCGCTCTCGTCGCCGCTCTCTTTCGTCGTGCATCTCAGTCTGTACGTGTGGTAAAGAAAGCAAAACGTTGAATCTCGCTAGCATTGCGAGCTCTTGTAAACTGTGACTTTGGATTATGGCCGTTTAAGCACGAGTTATCGCTCAATTGTTTCAGGTAAATATGACAAAAGACTATCAAAATATTGATCTTGCAGTTTTTGTGACTACGTGACCAAACAGCAATCTAAATTGCCGGGTTTCGGGTTGCCAAGAAGAAAATCGCACCAGAAGTCGAACAAAACGCACTCTCTTTCTCTATCAATTTATATAGTACGTACGACTACAATATGTTTGTGTGTTACACGCGGTGTTCGTGGCATTTCCGGCTTCATATAATATCGCCTTCAGGCATTTCTTAAGAATTTTGGCAATGAAGAAAATTTAAATGCGTTTCTTTTTATTTTTTTTATTTTGTTTGACACTAGAATCGGGGCTTATTTGGTTCATTGTATATAAATTGTTAAGTTCACAATAAGATTATATTATTACTCTGAAAGTATAAGGAACATTGTTTTTTACTGAGCTAAACCTGATTAAAAGTTATTTCTCCCTTTCTTATGTTAAAATCGAATTTTATTGCTTATTAAAGTATATTTAGAGTTTTTGAGCTTCGTCTTAGGTTAGGTCCCCATTTATATGGTATCAAGTTCCGAATTTCACATTAGCATAAACTCTCCTAGAATAGGATGTAGCATACTTTTTAGAGATGCGCATAATTATAGTAATTGACTTTCTTTTGATGTTATTTAATTTAAAAATGATTCGGAAAATATGCTTTACAAATTCCAGTAGAATTTGAATTTGAAACAGACGTAATTTAATAATTGATATAGATTGATTATACAATTAACGGCTTGTGAATCATGCTGCTAAATTTGTCATATGTATTTTTGTATGCTATGAGTAATTGAAGTTGTTATAAATCTTGTATATCTCCTCATATTCCTTTGTCATTTATCATGGTAGAATTACCCATACATAATGATTTAATGGATCTAGTTGATTTGTTTGTATTTCTACATAAACAAATTTAAAAGTTATCAATTTCTCAGAATCGGTAACTATATGTCATGATCACATTTGCACATAGAGGGTTAATTTCAAATACAGACGTTGGTTAAATGCAAGTATGTAAATGTGAAACAATATTGCAGTTTATGGCATACAAAATTTCAATTCTTAATGGCATACTAATTAAGCGCTTTGCCATAACCCATAACAAAATCAATTGTGACTAACAAACAAACATATTCGTTGGGCAATGAAAAAGATTGCATCGCACAAATAATATACACATGCAAAAATATATATCGACAAACAGAAGTTCGCTTATATACACCAACATACATACATGTATGGCTGTATGTATGTGCGTATTTTCGTACAGTTTGCATTTAAAAAAACTTACATCATCTTATCGTGGGTTCAAGAGAGAACGCCAAAGCACCAAGAGAGAGAGAGAGAGAGCGGAGAATGGGAGAATGCCAAAAATGGCAAGCGATGTTTCGGTAGTTGTTGTTATTGCTGTTTGTGTTGGTGGACGCGAAAGTAATAGAAATTGCGCGTTGGAATTGAATTTGCGATGGTGTGAGCAGCACAGCGACAAAAACAACTAGAGTATGTCTCATTTTGCCGTTAGGTTTTGCTCCTTTTTAGTGACACTAAGCAAACAACATAAAGACAAGTGCAAAACAAAGTCAAGTTTATTCGACTTGGAAATACCTCCAACCAATTGTTTGTTTTTAAAGCAGTTTGTCACTAAATTGCATTTATTGTACTTAAGATTAAGACGAATATAGACCATGAAATTAACCGGCGGGAGATGCCACGTTCTTTTATTGGCACGTAATTTTAATACTCTTTTGCCATAAGGTAATATGTAAGTATAGAAATAAATGACGAATGCTTGAAAGGGTTATGGCGACTGCTAGAGCGCATAGTGTAGCAAATATTTATAAAAACAATTTATTAATTTATAAACAAACAGAGCTTAGCTAGAAAAATGTGCTTAGGCAACAACAACTGTTTTGCTAATATATACAAACAACTATATTATTTTTCTCACTCTCTCTTTCTCTTTTCTACAAACTACAGGGCAAACTTTCAGAAGAGAAGATAAGCGAAAGAGCATTTGCACAAAATAAAACGACAGTGAGCCAACAGAAATCAGGCAACAAACCGCAAAAAAAAAAAAAAAAATTAAAAAATAAAAACAACGAAAACGAAAACAACATAAAGAAATGAATTTGTGATTATAAATATTTCAAAGGTAGTACAACAAAAGCTCATTTAATAAAACAAAACAAAAAATAAAAAAAAAATCAACGGCAAAACCCCAAAACAAAAAGAAATATAACAAAATAACGCACAACAACAAACGTGGCAATAACTAAACAGAAAGCTTTGGCAACAACTACAAGTGCAACAACAACAAAAAACGCGAGCAAGAAACGTAACGAAAAATATTAAAGCGCCAGGCAAAGTTGCGCTCTCACTCGCTCACACCTCTCTCCAATCTATCGTGCCGTGTGTATCGTTGAGTGCTCGAACGAGAGAGTTTCGTGTGTTCGTTTCGTGTGCGTATATGTGTGTGTGTGTGCACGCCGATAGGCAGCAGCAAAATAAGCAGCGTAGTTAAGCGAAGCAGAGGCCACAAAGCCAATTGCGCATAGAACAAGCACAGAAGCACTTTTTCAAGCGCAGAGAAGTTTGAAATAAAGAGCATAAAAAGACTATACTTATATTACTAAATAAACAAGACAAAAAAAAAAAAAAAAAAAACAAAATACAAAAACGGTTTAAAACAAATTAACAAAAACATAATCGGGCCAATCGAAAGAACGCAGTAAGTGAATTAACAGCAACGAAGAAAACGACGACGTTACCGTTGTGAAAATGGTAAACAAATCCAATGGCAAGCAAGCGAAGGCGGACAAGGACAAACCGGCGACGCAGACACAGCAACAGCAACAACAACAACAACCACAACCACAGCAGCAGCAACAGGTGCTGCAAACTAACAAGAGCAACAACAATCAAATGAAAACTACAGAAAAGACCAAAAATGCAGGCAACAAAAATAATAACGCAGCGCGTCCAAAGAATAAATCACAGCAACAGCAAACACAGCAGCAGCAACAACAACAACAGCAACATCAACGTACCAGCAAAAAGGCCCGACCTCAAAGACAGCAGCTCTTCATACAGCCATTAACACGCAGTAATAGCAACAACAACAACAACAACAGCAATCAACATTCGCTGCAACGTCAAACATCCACACAAGATGCTGGCAACAAAAGCTCCAACAGCAAAAGCTCCAATAAAACGGCAGCAACAGTAATATCAACAACAACAACATCAGCATCCGCAACTACAAACACAAACACAAACAAAACTGAGAATGCCGTTACTAAAGTGAATCCCGCCGATTTGTTGACCGCCGCTTTAGCTGTGCCCTGCGCCAAGTGCTCGAAGCCAGCCATGTTGTCGTCTCTGTTGCCCTCATCGGCCCTGCCGAGCAGCGCCAGTTCGGATATGAGCAGCAGCAGCTATAGCAGCATTGCCAGCGATCAATTGCAGTTGGAAACGTCCATTGTGTATACGGGCAAACAATACCGTAAATCCAAATCCTACATGGGTGCTTCACAGTATGCAAACAAATCGACAGCTGGCAACAGCAACAACAACAGCAACAACAACAGTGGCAACGGCAGCAATCATGTGCCTTATAGACGTTCGCAGAGCGATCGTCGCAATTCGTTCGATCGCACATTTGCTGAGCGTAATCGTGATTTTGTGCCCATCGTACAGCCGCTGAAACCCGTGCTCTCCTCGTCGAACATTGCAGGTGTTATCGCCAGTGCCAGCAAGCTGACCATCATAGAACGTTTCGGCAAAGGACGTGTCGCCTATCCCATAATGCAGGTGAGTTTCGCCAAGCCAATGCTACGACACTGATAATAAGTTAAGCTAGTGGATATAAAGATAAGTAGAATTGCCTAAAGTAATTGATGACACATTTGCTTATGCAAGTATTTCCCCTATTTGATTAATTGCCTGAGCTGGGATATTTTGAATCTGGGATATTTGACTCCAACTAAAATTGCCCGAAAAGCGTGTTGTGAGTATTTTCTGTATACAATTCCTTGTCTGATCTTGGATATTTGACTCCAACTAAAATTGCCCGAAAAGCGTGCGAAGTTGTGAATATTTTCTGTATACAATGTTCTATGCAATCAACGAGCACAAGTTCTAGATAAGTTGTTTGCAATACATTTTTAGTTCACTTCATGACTCAGTTGAAATGCAACAATTTGATTGTTTTCCAAGATGTTGCAATAATAATAAGTCTCGTTTTCAATAGAGACAACACTTCTCGCAACTATTATTCTATCGCAATTTCTGGGTAATCTTTCGAAACTTTCCATTTGTCTTAGTTAGTTTCTGTGGCACACATTCATTCACACACACACACACACACACACACTCATATCAATAAAGATTCGAGAAGTTCTTTCTAATCAGCACACTCAACGCCACCTAAGGAAGCGGTTCTAATTAATGGCGCAAAAAGCAGTTATATGATAAGGCACTGTAAAAGTGAGAGCAAGAGAGAGTGACAAATAGAGGGGGAGGAAACCAGAAAACTAGGGAATGAAATTTGTGCAGAAATAGAGTTGTTTTTGTTGTGGTGTTATATTTGACATTAGTCATCGAATATATTTTGAGATGCACATTGCAACACAGAATGAAATACCTTACGTATTTTATTTTATTGTCGCGACTGTAAAGCGTAGTCGCAACGCAATCACACTTGAGAAAGTTACACAGTGGGGGTTTATCACCGTTGAAACGGGAAATTCCCCGTATTCCCCTTGCTGTGTAATTAGTTCTCTTTCCATTGTATTACGAGCGCAGAAGCATGTTTATTTGATCAGTTAGCAGTTGGGCATTGTGTTATCGCTGCACTTTGCATGTTGTTGTTTGCACTCTAAGCTTACCCCGTTGACACCTTCGCTTCGCTTCTTCACATGTTTGTTTGCCATGCATTAAGTATACGACTTGTTGAACATGTTTCGGGTTTCAAATTCGATTTCATTTGATTTTGATAGATTGATCGACATATGTATGAACACACATATATGCGTATGTCAGCCTGTTTTCTATTATACATCGATTTTACGGAAATGTGAAAAACCTTGGAATCGCTTTTTGCCTGTCTGCCTGCTTGCCTGTTGTTCAAAACAAAAAAGAAGACTAACATTAAATAAAATCTAAATAAAATCCAAGACTACAACAAAATCGAAAACGAACCTCATAATAGGCAATAGAAAATCTAGTATATTTTATTTATGCAAATCATATGTGTTATTTTAAGCAGACACCGTTGTGGAAAAATTGTGTCTGCCCAAGAGCAAGAAATCAGCAGTCGAGTATGCTCGACTACAACATACGATGCAAATCTGAAATGCACAATATAAATGGGATTTCCCCTATACACTAATAACTACTATTATATTCATGTGAATACAGATCTGGGGCAATTTAGATTTTGCAGATTAAATTGAAATAGTAAAAAGTACGTTTTTATAAAATTGACAGCTATATTCTTTGCTGTCTTCTATATCAAGTGAAATATATATACATTAGTTTTCCAGCTCATTATAATAATGCCCTTGATTGGCCATTGAGTATATCAACCTTATTCAAAATTGCTTCGATTAGCATGTGCGTCAGTTCATCAGTGCTGGCTGGCTGGCTGGCTATCTCAAATGGCCAATAACTAAGACTAAGACTAACGAAACTAGTTCTAAATGTATGCGAAAAGGGAAACTGGTATTGATTGGTGACATGGCTACATATTTTGATAAATGCCGCGTTAGAAACACAAAACAACAACACACAAAAAAATCACCCAAGAAATCAAAATAAAAACAAAATAGAATCCGAAACGAATCGAATGCAAATTGATTGCGTGCTGTTGTCTATGGTTTTGGCTCATTTTAGAAAGCGAAATTTTTAATGACAGCTTTACACAAATGCGGCTGATAAACAGATGTCAATATGATAAAACTTGGAACCCAACGTTTGAACAACTGCTAGACTATTAGGCTGAAGAAAAGACTTTGCTGAGAGAGAGAGAAAAACATCAAAGTCTTGACCTTCAAAAAGGCGCTTTACAAACAATCTTAGCACACATTTTCAATGGCTAACTACACCAGTTATTCATATTCACATATTAATATTATTATTATTATTCTTTGTGAATCATTTCATCTCATTTTACGACACTGCAAGGGGGCACAGTGGGTCGAGGTAGTTGGAACACGTGGCAAAAAAAAACAAGCTATTGCTGTTGCTGTTGCTGCTGGGCAACGGAAATCGCTGACATGTAGATAAGATAGGCCCGGCACTTGTCATCATAAAACCAAAAATACAAAATAATGAAAAATAATACAAAATACCAAATCATACTTGGCATTAACTCTTAAAGTGTGCGCTATTCTTGTATTCAATGATCGGCGGGGATTTTACCTCGATCTAATGAATAGAAATCTTTCACTTATTATTACTATGCCTCGTTATCTTGCGATCCGTCACGTCATAAAGCGTCGCATCGAAACAATGAGGAAAGTATAAATATATAAAATTAAACAAATTGGTAAATACAATTGCTGTTATTGCTCGTCTGTCCGACTGACGCTGGTAGGCACTGTAAACATTTGTTTTTGTATTGTAAAACGAAGCGCTTGCGTCAAACAAGCGTCAAGCGACTCCAATCGATATTATAAACGTATTTACTGCATTATACATACAAGTATTTGCATACACTCAGCTAATTACTTCGACTTTCAAAATTACCATAACTTATTGCAAACAATTCCAAATCTTTAATAAGCCTCCGCCCAGCTGTCTTAAATGGAGCGTCACAACAGTTGTCCATTTATTTATTGCAATTCTCTTTCTCCTAGAGATTGAAAACTTAAAAAAAAGTTTGACGAAATATATGAGAGAGAAAGAGATTATATAGAGTGAAATTTTATAGATTTTGAATTTTTGCCACGTCCACACTTAGTTGTTTTGGCTATGGTATATTTTGAATGCAGCACTGTATCAATATAGCAAATATAGTTTTTGGTATATTTTTCAGTATTTTTCGGTATATTATCGTATAATATCGCACTGTTTTGATTTTTTTTTTCAAAATGAGTAGCAGGTATCTCGCAGTCGAGCACATTTTCTTGTTATTCTAGCAAATTTTTGACACATCCACTTCCGCCCCTGTAAATAACTCTAGCATTTATAAATCCTAAAAATTTGGTTGTGATCAGATAAAAATTGCAATCTTAGGTCTTAGTTGTCTTGGCTGACAATCTGGTATGTTTTTTAGTCTAATGTGTATTTTGTAGGGTTGTTGATAATATATCAAAATATCAATATATCAAATTTTTTTCTAAAAATGATATATTTATATCGTGATATTTTTTGCCCAAATATCGAAATCACGATATTTTTTTTGATATTTTTTTGATATTTTTTCCTTGGTCACTCTAAATTCAAAGCGTCGATTGAAACTTTCAATTTAAACTTAAATTAATAATTAAAATTCGACAGAAAAATAAAGATATAAATCTTTTTATTATCCAGGAAAAAACATTTTTATTAAAAAAAATCAAAAATATCAAATATATCGATTTATTATTATTATTATTATTATTATTATTTGATAAAAAAAATATCATCGATACGATATTTTTTAAAATTTTCGACAACCCTAGTATTTTGATAGCAGTACAATACTGATATAACATATATAGCCTTCAGTATTAGTATTTTGTATATTTTTAGAATTTGGTTTTATGAAAAATGGTCAGCAGTCGAGCACACTCAATTACAGTTTTCTTATTTTTTTTTTTATCTGTAATACATAATTTGTTATCATATGTAAACTGCCGACAAAAATCATTACAAATGCAATATTTTTGTATATCCTACAATTGAGCTTCTTTTTGTAGTATTTCTCAGACGGACTTTGAATATAAATATGTGCATATATTTATTATATTATATTAGTGGTTTATAAAATGTTTCATGTTCCGGTATTTTATAAGTCGAGTTCATGACATCAGCGTTGATTGCTTCTCATGATTTTGTGCCGATCGCGCAGATGTGTGACTTTATTATTTTATTCAGCCATGTTTTGTTTTTGTTACCCGCTTTTTCCGCTCCATTAATTACTTACGGGCCAAATTAAACAGAGTATACCCTGCACAAAAAAAGGGATGTATGATTATTTGACGGTCGTAAATTTTGTTCACTTCTCTTGTATAATTTGCGTCGTAAAAATTGTATGCTAACATGGCCCAATAACTTATCGACGAAAAGTAATGTCCATAATGCAGTCGTGTGGGTTGAATTCAGATAATTTTAGAATTCAGCACAGAGCAACTGAAGAGGAGACTCTGATAATGCTAATGATAATGATAATGATGATTTGTTATCACGTGTTTTGAGCTCGGACGGAATGCTTGCGTATCGCTTATCAAGAATGAAAATCGTGCAAAATATAATAAATATTTAATCAAAACTGAAAAATATTTGCTTATTTTTATATTTTCCAAAAATGACTTTGTGATATTCAGACGAAACACATAGAAAGTGCCACACATACACACACACATAAACACTCTTTAGGGCAGCTGTTAAAATGTCTTTGTTATTGTTTAAACAACAATATGTACAATCACTTGTTATTCAAACGGTCGCAAAAAAAGTGTTGGCAGTGTGTTGTCTTAAAAAAGGTGCAAACGCACAGCTTTAATTAAACAATGTACCAAGAAGTTGTTTGGCGAGTTTGATGCGAATGTCAGATACTCTCGAATTTTATTTTTCAACTTTTAATTAAGAACGATAAATCTTTAAGCGCAATTAATGTGCCACTTGGCAACCAAACCGCTAACTAATAATAGACAAACATCGATTTATTAAGCTGATTTATTTAAAGCGGACTTAAAGCGACTCGCACACAAGTATGCTACAAAATAATCGGCAGCTAATTTTAAGCCTAATGAAATCTCAAGCCTAAAACTATGCAACGTAATTGCGTTAAGTAACGAAAGCGAAAGCTTTGCTTTAAAGCTCGCTGCTACGACACCGCTGGCTGTCTCTACAACACGAGTAGTAGAGGGAGTAGAGTATTGACATGGAAGATAGCAACAGAGTTTTGACCTTTGACCAAATTGAACCAAAAACTAATTAGAAGCTTTCGGTAATTTGAGAGACTTGCATTGTGCGGTCCTAACAATGAGAGCACAATTAGCGCCATTAGCCCCCCCAGACCAATGTGACAAAGAAAAAAAGACAAAGACAAGAGACACAAGTCTGAGTCAGTTTGACCCGAGTTGACATGATGGCAACATTGTTGTTGCCACGAATTAAGTCATTTTTGGGCTGATAAGACAAGTAAATAAGTGCACATAAATATTTCTATATTAGGTAAATAAAATAATCAAATCATAATAAGCAAATAGAAATGTAGAAATGCAACGACAAAAATCTTTCTGATAGCACTTGAAATGTTTGCGGTGTAACACACGCTCACATTCGCTTAGATAAGAGTGAATGCTAAGGTATTGCATATACATATATTTTTTATATAAATAAATAAATACCATTTTATACCATTTTGATAAGCTATCCATTCAACAGACATTTCTATAAGCTGCTGATTGAGGTTCTCTTTTAGTTGAGTTCTTTGAAGTGGTTTATCAATAGCATATAATGCGCTTGAATGCTTCACAAACACTTGACTTTATCTCTGTTGTTTATTCAAACTACGCTGATTGCATCTCGTGTGTGCTCTTATTTCCTCTCAAAGGTGAGATAATTCAAGTGGACGACTGTCTGCTGTTGTGTATCTCCGTAAAGTGTGAAGTTTAGTTATGATTACCATTGAAATGGGTCTTGAAAATATAGAAAATAATACAATTTTACTGTCAATGGATGCAGAAATATAAAAAATGCAAAAAGCCAATATCAAAGAATAAAAACTGTGTTTTACAACTGCAAGAAGTTAAAGATAACTTTTCTATTAAGACTTTTCAGTTCTCCCATAAAGCTGTCGATGGGTTTGTTTTGTCCGATATAAGGATGTAAATACTAACTTGAACAATCAATTTAATCGCATAGCTACAAATGTATGCAAGGTATGCCGTATACAATGTTGTTGCCAGCCATGTTGTTGCTGTTGTTGTTTGTCTATGTTTGTGTAAAAGCCAAAAGACAGACGGACAGACAGACAGACGGACGGACGTTGTTGTAGTTCTTTGTTTAAAATGCTTGCAATGCATTCGTGTGTGCACCTTTCAAATTTTTTCGCCTAATCTGAGCTCGACTTGCAATCGTCTTGTTGCTGTTGTTGTTGCTGCTGCTGTTGCAGTTGTTGTTGCAAGTAGTTGTTGCCGCTGTTGCAAGTTGCCACAAAGCAGAGGCGAGAAGGCCGCGTTTATTTTATTATTTTTACCTTTTTTTTTGCTTGCGTCTTTTTGAAAAGCAAATTGGTAAATTGTTTAAAGTGTGTTTTGCTTTTAGTTTTTGTTTTTTGTTTTTTTGTTTCTTTTTGTAGCTTGTTTTTCATATAATACTTACTTAACGGCTATAAAACGATTAATAATTATGCACAAACTTTCAAAATTGAAGTGTCTGTCTGGCTGGCGCTTCTTATACTCGAACACGAGCCGCAAAAGAGCCGCCTCGATTGGTATTTAAAAGACATTTAACATTTATCCACGGCTGCCGGCTAGGCTGACATTTAAGCCAAACAACAAGTGCCCCGAGCATCACTCGTATCTATCTCTCTGGCTCTCAATGACACTGGCTCTTTAAGTGACACTAAAAACGGATTAGATTATTGCGATTAATGCAGGCGAAACATGTGAATTAGTGAGCTTTATTGGCACTCGCTTTAGAGCTTTAACTCTCTGCTTCGCAGCTAGCTTAATACCATTGAGATAAGAGCTCGGTGAACTTGAGTTGCAAGCGAGACTCAAGTGAATACTACTTGGCACTTGAAGTTGTGGTTCAAGCACATTAGTGCTGAATAGACGTGCTTGAAAGCTTAACCAAAATGGTGAAGTACGAAACTGAATAAATACAATTGCAATTATCAAAGAGTTTTATTAAGAAACTTGTTGAAATTGAAGCTCAATGACAGGCACTAGCATAATGGAGCTTTCAACAAGTGAAGAACTTGTGAAGCGCATTAATGGCTTAAAGCTTTGCTTGAGTGCATACATATTTTCATATTTATAAAAGCTTTAATAAGTATAGCTGAACTAAAAGTTCAATTAAGACGCTGAATTCTGAGCTGAATTGAATAAAAATGAATAAGTTTAATTGTTATTATCTATAAGTTTTATTAAGAAACTTGTTCAAATTGAAGATCAATAACAGGCACTCGCATAATAGAGCTTTCAGCACGCAAGATAAAGCCCTGTTTGAAGTTAATACATATTCTCATACATATAAAAGTTCTAATAAAAATAACTGAATATAAATCACCTAAAAGTTCAATTGCAGATGCTTAAGCCTGAATTGTATAAAACTACAATTAATAAATTCACTGTAACTAAAAAATTTGTCTATGACTTTTATAAAACAACTTGTTCAGATTAAATATGTGCTTTCAAAACTTGTGAAGCGCATTAATAGCTTTAAGCTTTGTTTGAAGTTGTTACTAATAAGTATTGCTGAGTATAAAAAGCTCAACTTAGAGACCTAAGCATAAGCTGAACTGTCGCTCGTATCCGTCTAGAAACTTGTATCATTGCCAGCTGACACGTTGTCTGGGGTCGCACCTTCAAGCCAAAGTCCGGGTCACGTTTGAAGATTCGAAATTGGTGGCAACTTATCAATTTGTATTTCAAGGGCGTTTCCTTTCTCACAGTTGCACTACGTTGATAGTTTTCAATTTACTTTGCTTCTAACTTTTATTTTTATTTTTTATCTTTGTGGCATTGTTTGTGTGGTTTTTCTGGCTGTGCGACTTATCAATGGAATGGCTCTTATCAGGCCTACTGGGGGCTTCAGAGACAGCAGTTGGTCTGCTGCTTCTTGCTGTGGCTGTTGCTGTCCAACAAAAAACGAAACAACAAAATAGCAGTTTTAAAAGAAGTTCCAATTGATATCATAATTAGCGCACTCGGAATGTTTTAGCTGTAATTTGTTAACCGAATTTCCAAGAAACGTGTTTCTTGCTTGGAAATAGATGCGAAAAGTGTTGCCAAATTGCTTCTAATAGTCGACACGACGACACAAACTTGATAAAGTTCTACGCTTTATCAATTGTCAACCAAAAAAATGTCGCATATTTGTTGTCTCTCTTTCATGGCCTCTCTCTCTCTCTCTTTCTCGCTGTGTTTATATCTGTCGGCAAATAATAAAAATCAAGTTACTTCCGCTAATTATCAAATTTGTCAGTTTTTCGTTGTTATGTGTCTCTTCCTACTGACGACAATAACAAATTAAACAAAAGGTTAAATCGAATATTTCGACAACAATATAATAATAATAATAGTAATAATAATAGCTTATTGTTTATTTTTAGATAGTCTGACTTGCAGAAACGGCAAAAAATAAGCCGATGTGAGCGAAATTCGTAAACACTATATTTAAATATAATTGAAGCCAATTGGAAAACAATTATGACATGGCAAATGTGACAAAATTATATCATTATTATTCATGGCAAAATCTGTTTGTTGTACTTAAAGGGTCTAGAGTTCAGTTGAATTTCAGATTGAAGATTTAATAAGTATGCAGGAGAAGAACAAGCTGAGATTCTAACTGTTGCACTTTAAGAGTTGTACAATTATAATGTCAAATGAAATTTGCATTTTCATATTAATATTCATAATTTGTGTATTTCTTAATTAAACTGGTATTCAGCGATGATGATTGTTATCATATTTGCAGTGATATCTTGACATTTAACGTGGAAAGTTTCACTTTCTGTGACGGAGATAACAGACACTCAATATTCAATGTCAATTGAAAGCTTTTATTTACGCAAGTGTCGCACATTCGCAAAAACAAACATTCGATGCGATTTGATTTACGCAAGTAAGCTTTGCAAGCAAAAGTTCATTAAAACTTACTGGAAATGAACTTGGGGAAGTTGCTTAAATAATTATCCTACTGCTTAACCACGAAGATAGAAAGCTTCAGATTCAGAATATAATTTAAAGTGATAGTTGCTTATAAGCTAAGCTTAACCCTTTTGTAACTTAATTAGATCTTAGATTCTCATTCTCATAATAATCCTTTTAAAAATTCAAAGCACATTACGTAGATTGAAAGCTTAAACTATAGAAACTAGATTTTGTGTTAGAGAAGTTCACTAACACATACAACTTTCCACTTAACTCGAGATTCTCAATTCTCAACTCAAACTTGAATGAGTTGGCGACATCTGTGTGATGATGATCGAGAGATCCGTAACAACATTTGCAATCTGACAGATACAAAAACAAACTATACAACTTCTGGCTGTCAGCTGAAGCAATTTTCAATTTTCAATTGAAATAGAATTTCATGTCGACTTTTTATTATAATTACATTGCGGTTTTTTAATTGTTGTTGGCGCTTTTCGAAGCCAGTATTTAGAACTAAACGATTCGAACTAAATAATAACTGAGTCATCGCTGGAGGGAAGGGAAATCACGTGCTGCGACTGCGACTGCGACCAGCAAACGAGTCTTCAATTAACATTGAAATAAAACTTCAAGTTGGCCGAACAAAACTATTAATCAGAAATCTTTTGCTTAGTTTATTATTTTTGTATTTTTTTTTTCGTTCGTCTTTTTAGTTTTTTGTTGGCTTGCTTGCTGGTTTTTGTGTTTTGTTTAACTATTTAGAGCGCCACGTAGAATGCGGATGTTGAATACATTGTTTTGATCATCGAATGTGAATACAATACATAGAGGAACGAGTACTATGAGATAGTGTATCTGTATCTCGTGTGTGCATGTGTACGAGAGTGTATAGTATATAGTATCTCGGAGTATGCTTGTATCTCGTATTCATGTGTGGCATCCACTTATGAATGGCGCATTTACTTCAAATCATTTAGCTTGTTCCGCTATTGTTGTCTCCCATTGAAAAACCACACATATACATATACTACAAGTGTGTGTGTGATGATTGAAAAAACAAAAAAAAAAAAACACCAACAATAATGTATTTCTCTATTTTTTAGTCGTTTTATGTTTTTTATACCCGGATAGAAGGGTATTATAACTTTGAGGCTGCAGGCAGAAGGATTCATCTCTCTTAATCAGCCTCATCTGCTGTCTGACAAAAAGCGCCCACTGCAATTGGGTCTAAGTTTGTTTGGCTGACAACATGGTATATTTTATACTATATGGTATATTTTCTGGTATACTTTATACTGTAATTTGCACTCTATGGTAAATTTCAATTGTGATACTCTATAGATATACCAAAAATTGCCTTCAGTATACTTTAGTATTTTTGTGGTATATTAATTCGGTATATTTTTAAAAAATGGTTTTATTTAAAATGAGTAGCGCATATCTTACTGTGAAGCACAATCGATTGTAGCTGCTTTGACAATCTGGTATATTTTGCACTTTTGTATTTTGATTGTAGTGCTCTATAGATATACCAAATCTAGCTTCCGGTATATTTAAGTATTTTTCGGAATATGAATTTGGTATATATTGAATGTATGTATAACTATATCGATATAGCTTTGGTATGTTTATATATTTTTGGTATATTGAGTTGGTATATTTTTCGAATATGGTTTTATTGAAAATGGGTAACGGATATCTCGCAGTCGAGCACACTCGACTGTAGCTTTCTTACTTGTTGCTTTTAATTTGTTGGCGATTTTTCTGTTACGCTTGCGCATTAAGCGCCGCTAATTCTTTTATTGCGACTGCTTTTGCTGTTGCTGTTTGCCATTGGAAGCGCTGAAAGAGTTCGGAAGACTGCCTTTGGCAAGGTCGTTCTACATACCCCGCACACACACACACACACACACACACACTCGCAAACACACAGAGAGATACTTATAATTACACTTATACTGCAATAATTGTCGAGTATCGCAAGTATTTGTTGTTGGCACTTGACAGCGTCTGATCAACAATTCCCTCGTAATTTTATACACTCTTATTTAGTAATATATATCTATAGTATGTGTGTGTGTGTGTGTTATTATTAATTTATTGTTTATATCTATTTATTTTTGCGTTGCCTTGCGGCATTTGGCGGCTTTTTCTTTCGGCTTAATGCGCAAAAACACCAAACACGCCATATTTACACACAGAGTTTTATAGAGTTATTTTGAAGGGTTACAACACACCGCACATCAACAACAACAACAACAACAACAACGACAACAACACGGCAGCTCAAGTGGTTCGCTTTGCTGCTTTGGTATGCGCCTTTAGGAGACCTCATACCAATCTTCAATACCCTGTAAACTATGAAGCGGTAAAGAGTGGTTGCAATATCTGGAAAATTTCATTAACAAATGATCAGATTATCTGTGCAATTAAAAGATGAATATTGGGTTTTGCCCAATAATAACAAGATTTTTGTTTAGTTGACTTAATTGAGTTTTTAATTACGAACATTAAGTTTTAATCAAGAGAACAAATCAAGCCATAAATTTTAATTTTGATATAAATATTCTCGTATTTGCTGAACTCAAGCGAAATGTAAACAAAATTCAGATTTTTAGATAAATCTTTTCAGTTGTTATACCATAACTTAAATTTGGTATATTTCAAGTATTCCCAATCTTAAACCAAAAAGAGTATTTTCCTTGATGGCAACGTTCAACACTCGCCTGCTTTTAAGTGTGTTTATTTTTTCTTCTTTCTATGCTTTTTGTTTTGTTTTGTTTGCCAAAGCAGCGTCAAGTAATTAAGGTTTACTTTATTACGGGTATTTACGAGTAAAGTGCCTTGCAAGTTGGCATTTCAGGCTTCTAATTGGTTTTTATAACGTTATTTCTTTTCGAAAGGTAAATACCTAAACCATGAGAACCAACTCTTTACCCCAAATTATAACAGCTCTTTAGTCGACGACCTCAATGCAAATAAAAGCTCCACTTTATGTATATTGAAAGTAAAATCAATGATCCTGTCGTTAATTGTGGAATTAATCGAAATATCTAAAGAGTGAGAGTGGAGCTTTGGTTTCAATTAAAGATAAACGCGACTTTCACTTAAGAATTTGTTTAGTAAGTGTGGATAGTGATGAAGATAAATTTGACTGTCACTTCTCTTGACTTTCAACAGCTTTGGTTTTGACTTAAACAAGTAAGAAAGCTAATGTAGAGTCTGCTAAACTGTGAGATACCCGCTACATATTTTCAATAAAGCCTATAAGAATAGCGCAATTTATAAAATATAACAAATTAATATACCGAATAAATTACTAAATGGTATACTCCATCATTACAAATTTGCCAAAGATTACAAAATATACCAGATTGTACAACCAAAGCAATTAAACCATATCAAATCATTTCTTGCATAGCTACTATGTTTCAAATATACCATAAAGTACTAAATACACCATAGATAAATATAAATAAATATACCAGATGGTACAACCAATGTAATTAAACCATATAAAACTATATCATGCATAGATTCTACATTTAAAATATACCATAAAACTCAAAATATACCATAGATTACAAAATATACAAGATTGTACAACCAAATCAATTAAACCATATAAAATGATTTTTTTGAATAGCTCCTTCATTTGAAATATTCCATAAAGTACAAAATATACCAAATTATCAACCAAAGCAATAAATCCATATAAAATTATTTCTTGAATAGCTTTCTCAAGCTCAATAGTTTTCTGATTGCAATCAAATTTTCGGGAAGCATAAAGATTGTAGTTATAATTGTATGCAGCATCGTGATATAGATTATACTTTCTCGATAAACACTGAAAAGTACAATACCCTCCCATAGATTTAAATTATAGCTCTGAAAGTGAGAGTAAAGCTAACTCTCTCAGCTAAGCTGAACTTTTGTTGGGCCATAAATATTATATATGAACTACTTAAATGAGTTCAAGCAGCAAAAACAAATCTAACAACTTAATATACTCGCACTTACATTCATAATTACTTAATATAAGGCAGCTAACTAATTTTAATAATCTGAATTCGTTTCCCTTGATCTACAATTGCATTACGCTTGAGTGTTTAATAGATTTCAATTTTCAGTTTTGAGATTTCCAGATTTGAGATTTCAGCTATCTGAAGTGGTGTATTAAATTAATTGAACTCTGCGCATTTACTTATGGAATAAGCTGATTAAATTTGCCTGCATATTGAGCTATGCAGTTGAGTTGACTTGAGTCAAGCGAGCGTAAATTGAAACGGCAATTGCAAGAAATGAAAGGCAGTCAAGACACTTGTAGGTTTGGTCTTATAAAATATATAAAATTAAAGAAAAAAAAAATGTATAAAAAAAGGAAAACAAGAGCCATAGCAACAACAACAACAACAACGACAACAACAATAAAGTCCAATAAACAAACAACTTCAATGTCAATCCAATGCAGGTGGCTGGTGAGCTGCGGACTGCGCCCCAGCTTTCGGTTTTTGGTCAAAAATAAAGAGAGATACAAAAAGAAAAAAAAAACCAAATACAAAATAAAACGTTGGCGCTTTGATTTATCTGTAACGCTCGTTAAACGAACACACACAGATACACAGAAACAGCTAAAGCTACAGTTTCAGATACAGATACAACATTTTCTATAGATACAATATACACAACAAAAAAGCAACAACAAAATAAAGGCAAAATAATAAAACTCTGCAGACTCGTTCGGTTAATTGTTTCGCTTTGCTTTTGGCTGTTTTGTAATCGCATTACGTTGATTTTGATATTTGATTTTTGCTCTCTTGCCTTTGCTTGGGGGCATTTGCAACTCGTTTTTTGTGGTCAGGTTCTACGTGTGACGCCGTTTGTATCTGCCGCCTCCCCTCCCCCTCTGGCGCCTCCAATGCTCCCCCGTTTGCAGTGCGTGTAAATCGATCAATAATTAGGGTTTTTTTCGCTTTAACCATTTTTGTTTTTTTTTTTTGGGTTTTTTATTCCGATTTTTTTCTGGGTGGGAAGATCCGGTTCTTTTGGCAAGGATGTATGTATGTCATGTCAACATTGTAATCTTTATATATTGTTCGAGTACTTCTTATATTGTTTTGTACATTCATTCTGCTTTTTATTCGCGTACGCGAACCGCACCCAAAAGTAACCCAAATTCTTGACAAGTTGCTGCACTGCAAGAAAAGTAAGGGTGATTATAAGAAGATCTTATAAGTTACAACTTTTTTTTTTTTTGGTATACCTGTTGATAATCTGGTATATTTTGTACTCTATGGTATATTATAAGTGTAGGAGTATATGAATATACCATTGACATTTTGTACTCTATTGAATATTTTAAATGTATGAGTAAATATACCACCTATAATATTTGGTACATGTTAGTATTTTTTCGGTATACTAATTCGGTGTATTTAAAATAAAATTTGTAAGGATGCAAAATTTTTAATATAACACTCCATTATGAATAAAGCAAATCATCATACATTAAATATTAATCATATATCAAAATAAACTTGCTTTACATAAAGAATGTTTTTCTTGAACACTCATTTTAAAATTGGTATATTTAAAATCAAATTTTTCAAATGAATATCTAATAAGGATGTAAAATTTGTAATATTACAATCCATTATGGATAAAAAATCATTCATTAAAGATTAATAATATATTAAGTTAAACTTTTTCTATATCGAGAATTCTTTTCTTTGAATTTTCATTTTGAAAAATATATTCTCATTTTTTTTCTCGCTGTGTAACACTTGAAATTTGTTCAGGTGCTCGCTGCAGAAGGATTATAGTAAAGTCGTATGTGCTATACGAATAGAATTCGAATAAATTCGATTGGATTGAATTGAATTGAATTGGATTGGATTGGATTGGAATGGTCTGGGCAGCAGAAGCAGAAGCAAAAGCAATAGCATCAGCTTCTTGGCTGCGCAGCAGCAAGTCCAAGTTTTGAGTTCGTTGTCTGGCAAGTTGCAGCAGCAGCAACAGCGATGGCAACTGACTGCACTCAGCTCGTAAACTGGAAAGATCGGTTTCAGGTTTCAAGGACTTTCTGTGGACATTCACTTTTCGAGATACGACGACGACGACGACGACGACGACGACGACGACGACGACGACGACGACGTGTAGAGTGCATAGAACCACCAATACGAATGCGCAACTCGAATGCTGACTGACGACTAGCTCAACTCACTCACACACACATACATACACATACTCACTCACTCTTTGACTGACTGACTGACTGGCATACTGAGCTGCATTTAATGCCGTTCGAATGCTTTGTGGACCACGAGAGCAGCGCATGGGCAACTAATCGGCCTCTTTCCCCCCTCCCATGCACCACCACCACCATTACAATCACCACCTCACTCTTCTCAGACTACGACAACAGGTTGTGACTTGTGTGCAGCCAGCACACACACACACGCACACACACTCACAGAATTTGCATAAGATAAAACTGGACCAGCCCTGGGCCCGAAAAAACCAACACACACAAGCACATGGGGATCTAGCCCTAGTATTGTCAGCAATGCACACACACACACAAACATGCACATATTCATGCTCAAACAGTTGGGAAAGTGCAGACAGCCGCCACAGCAGCTTGAAGCTTAAGCACAAAAGCTTCCAATCTCTAAGCTCTTAAATGTGCGCGATGCTTTCAAGTGTTATTGCAGGCGCAGTTGTTGTTGTTGTTGTTGTTGCTTTGTATTTCGACTGCTTCAAAATTTGTTTTTGTTTTATTCGAAAGTAATATTCGCCAGCGGCTGCTGCGCCTGCTTGTTGTTGCTGTTGCCGCTGCCGTTGCTTCTCTTGTTTTTGTTGTTCTTTTTGAAAAGCAACGGTACATTGTATTTGCATTTATGTACATATCATTGTTGTTGCTGTTATTCTTTTTCTTCTTATTTGTTGTCGTTGTCGATTTCATTTGCGTTTGCATTTGTATTTGTTTTTGCATGCTTTGCTTATTGCATTGAACCGCAACCATCGTTATACGGTACAAACAGCTTAAACAGGCGCGGGGTATACGCAACGTATGAGCTTGTGTGTAACAGACAGTGAAAGAAATTGAAATGTAATTGATGAATATTTTGATTATTTTTTAGTGTGTTAATTAATTAAAAAAATTTTTAATTATTCAAAAAATATTTTATAATAGTTCACAGAAAAGCGTAATAGTATTTTTAAAATACATAATCTTAAATATCTTTCATACCAATATAATATTTATTAATATATTGCATAGGACTCTTAAAGTCAAAAATTCTTGTTGTGGGTATTTGCAAGTCGGTGCTTTCATTTCTATTGTCTCATATTCAGCATTCTTGCTTCATTTTGTCGCTCATGTTTGTTGTTGTGGTAGTCATTGCAGTCATTACACAATAAATTATAATACGGGTTTGTCAGTCAAGTCACTGTATCGAAAGGTTTGCTGGAATGCCCCACGATGCCTGCGCATCATCATTATTGTCATTAATATTATCATGCATATACTCGATATAATAATACATACATATATTCTATATGTGATCGTTTGTTTGTCCGTCTCTGTCTGTTTGTTCTATCGCTCTTTGGGAACTCGTTTCGTTTCGTCTCGTTTTCGAACCAAGGTGCAAACTTGATTCGCATTTGGCGGCGCATCTGCAATTTTGACATTTCGACTCAACCTTGAAATCAAATGCGAGCTGCTGTTGCTGATGCTGCTGCTTGTCTTGTTAAGCCGTCGTCTTAGCCAGTTCATAAATTGAGCACTTGATGAGCTGATTACCGATGCAACAATATGGCTTAATTGAATTTCATTGCTGGCGCCCTCTGGCCAAATCACAGCAAAGTCTTAAGACTTCAAGTGCTATTTATTTGGTTAAAGGTCATTTCTATATTTTGGCTTTGACATTGCAACGCCAACCTACCTGAATAAGCACTCCACTCGCTCCCACTCACTCACTCGCACCCTAAAACACTTCCTCTCATTAACTCCCTCATCTCAAACTCTCACTCACTCACTTCCTTTTAGTTCTCGTATTCTCTCATTCCCTTTGGGTTGCGCGTACTGCGCAATTCGAGCCGAAAGCTTTTACTCAATGTGCGCCACCGGCAAAATACACTCGAGGCTTGCGCATTGACAAAGGTCAATAAAGGACTACAGAAAGCTTTCGCGCGCACGCCTCACTCTCACGCTCTCACTCTCACTCCCACTTTTGCTCTCTCTGGCTGGCTGCTCTTCTGAGCATGCTGTCTCGCTCTGACCATATTTTTATGAATGAAATGCAGGCAAGCGTATAGAGCACAGCACACACAGAGGGCGCTTTCGTTCCACCCTCAATGCAAACCTACGACAATTGTGTGCGTGTTTGCTTTTTTTTCTGATTTTTTTTTTGCTTTTCGCTCTTGTTGTGGATTTTGGGCGACAGCGCCAATGAATGAATGACGCAGGTTTGCGGCTTGTGGAAGCTTCGCGAGTCATTCACAATGACGTCAGCATGCGTAATTTGTGAACTCGGTGTGTTTCTGTAAGTTTGTATGTGTGTGTGTGTGTTTGCGTGGGCGTGGGCATCACAACCGCATTGCATAGCGTAAGCGGCATATGTACGTTGATTGCAAATCCTTTTGGATTATATTACTCGATTTATCTGGCAAAATAAAAATGAATGAGAAAAATACAAATATTGATAGATAAGATTGCTTCCAAATGCTATGAATCAATAGCCTGGCAACGGTAAAATGTTGGTGTCAATTGCCGGCTTCCACTTCCCCACTTCTCTTCACTTCACTTCACTTCCCTTCTCATTCTCTCTTCCTTGTGAGCTCAGCGTGTTGTCCTTACGTAACATGCTTGGCGTAGTTGAACTTAAATTGCGCTTAATTGAACGCTATGTTTCCGGTGGCGGTCATGCGCACGCCCACGACGCCATGGGCGCCACATACACTACATGCCACGCCCATTGAGAGGCGCCAGTCGACAGTCTGCAGTCGGCGACGCATATGCCACATGTGCATCTCACTCCCGTGTGCGTTCAATATCCTTGCCACAACAGCGCTTTTTTATACCACTAACGGAAATGGTCAGCAGGGTATTTCTAACTAACTGAAATGGAACTAAACAGGCTAAAGAATTGTGCTAAGTCATCTGTTAGTTGGCATGCTTAAATACACCAATTTTGGAGATATTATTCCGCAATGATGCACGCTGATCACTTTTGGTTTTAGGATTGCGCTATGTATCGATAGAATGGAACTGTGTTATCTGTCTGCCTGTCTGTCCATATGTTTAAACACCTATATATCGACGAATGTAAGAACTATCAATACCAATTATTGGTATATTGTTTTTCTGAGTTATATGTCTATCAGTTTGTATTTAGGTGTTCGCTATGTGACGATAGAATAGAGCCAAGTAATCTGTCTGTCTGTTTCTCCACAAGTTAAACCACATAGATCTCAGATACTTTAGGAAATATAAACACCAATATGTACAATATTATTTCTTTGATTACACTAAAATTGAAAATAATAATAATAAATAATAATAATAGCCAAGTAATCTGTCTGTCTGTCTGTCCGCATGTTTAAACATCTATATCTCAAACACTATACGATATATAAACACCAATTTTTGTGATGTTAATTTTTAGTGGCAAATCTAATCAACCAAATATTCACAACAACTAAAATATTCCATTGTAAAAGAATTACTTTTTTTTATAACAACATTAAAAGGCTTAAGTGCGTCTAATGGCCAAGAAAACGAAATGAAAAAGATAATATTTAAAGTATTATTAAATACCAAATGTTTTTGCATATCAGCTTGTTTTCGATCATCATTAAAATAATAAATATTAAACAATTTTTAATGCAAGTCTACGTGAGTCTCTTATAAGGCAAGCTGTGTAATACACAGTGTGTATAAACACCAAGTTTTATTAACAACAATTATAGCCCCCAAATGATTGCTAAATAAGTTTTGCGTGGATGGTATCACATAAGTCGAGCACACACACTTGTTACTTTCCTACTTGTTGGGTGCGGGCTTGAGCCTTGGGCGCCGCTTGGCTGTCCCCGTTGATTGTCCATTGCCAGTTGCCATTTTGCCATTTTGCCATTTTGCGGTGGCAACAGCAGCAACAGCAGCAGCAGCTGTGTCCCATAATCGCACTCAAGCCATTGAGCCAAAAGTCCAAGCTGGAGCTGGGGAAATGGAGCCGGAGAAATGGCAGATGGCAGTTGTGTGTAGTAGCAACGTTTGTTGTCAGCTCATCGATTTTTCATTAGGGCAAGCATCATTGAAGTCCTGTCAAGCTGTTGAGCTGGCGTCATCAGGCTTAAGAAGCTGTCGACTATATTTCATCTCTCGACTTGAAACAAAACTATGTTGAATACCCTTTCCATTGACTTTGGTTTCCACACTTTTTCCAAGGTGCAAGAAAAATGTGACCTTTTGTTGTGTTATGTGTATTATGAAATCGGTGTATAATGAAAATCAGGTTTACTTTTAACTATTTAGTTTACTGATATTTCGGGGATTTTTCTTCGGTTTGTTGTTTAATGCAATATGCAAATATCAACTTGAACAACAACGAAATGAAAACTGAATATGTAAATTGAGATTTATGGCTAATGCATTTCGGCCTAACGTGTTGGGCCATTATAATATTAGCGAGTTGAATGGAAATCGTGTGATTAGCTGTAAAAGCTGTTTGCTATATTTGCATTAATTACACAATCAAATTGCTCGTAACTTGCTTATCTACCTTTTTTTGTATTTCACTAATGAAGCAGTATTTGAAATTTCGCGTTCTAATTACCAAAAATAAAAGAGAGTAATAATGACGTTTTATATTATTCCATATATTTCATATTATATTCGATAGAGCATTCAATATTCTTTGGCCATTTTAGTTTGCTTGGCAACTCGCTTGACTTTTCATTTTCTTGTTTGCCATTTCTCTCTCTCTCTCTCGCTCTCTCGCTCTCGCTCTTTTACTCTTATCGCGTACATTTTGGAGCATTTCCCTTTTGGCCATATTCGCGCTGCCCACGCCAAAAATACAACCAACAAAAAAATAATAGAAGCTGGCGAAAATGCATGCGGCAAGTTTAGACGGGATTCTATTTTTAGCTAGCAATTTGTAAATAGACTGGCAATAAGGAGCACCCTCTCAATCAAGTGAAGTCAAGTGTGTGTGCGTGCTGACAGTCTACGTGTGTCTACTAGTATACCATGTACAATATATAGTATATACTATACACTATATATAAATGTCTATATGGTGTTTGCTGTGTGTGCGCGTACTTTGTGTTTCATGCTGATAAACATTAAATGCTTATCAACAATTTGCAAGCGGCCCACACAAATGCAGACAGGAAATTGTTGCCGTGATTTTCAGCTGACGAGTTGGTATTTTTTTACAACACTTTTACTCTGTAAAAGGTATTAAGCTCTGGGGTATGTAGAGCTGGTAGCTCAAAACAAGTCAATATGACGACTAAGAAATAAAGCTGTAAATGATGATAAAATGTTTTCAAAGACCTTTTCCAATAACTTTTGTGTTCACACAACAATTCAATTTAAATACTGAATTAATTGTACCTAAAGTATAGATCAGTCCAATATTTGTGGAATGCTTTCAAATACATATATTTCATATTTCTATTACTCTCACTTTTAAAAAGTATTGATTTTTTGAAGTGTTAAAAGTTTTATTTGAAATAGTTGTATAATTTTTCCCACACTATAAATTTAGTATATATTTCTTTAGAATAGCACAACATATTGCAAATTTAATATTCTAATTTTTTCTCTATACTTTAGTATATATTATAGTATATATGTATATTAGTATATATTATGATATTTCTTGAGGATACCACAAAATACTGCAAGAATAATATTTTAATTTGTTCCCCATACTATAAATTTAGTATATGTATATTTATTCGCAATACATCACAATACTGCAAATTTTTCTATTTTATTAATCTCCATATTCTATACATTTAGTATATATTTCCTAAAAATACCGCAAATGTAATATTCGAAATATCTCCCGATAGTTTAAGTGTAGTATTTTATTTATAAAATACCGTAAAATACTGTATACTCAATATGCTCAATAGTTCAGTATTTTTTCTTGATTTTACAGCATATCTAATTGTTGTCTTTGTTCCACTTTTTATGCTCGCCACAATTTTCTTTTGGGGTCCTTACGTTGGCGTCAGGCACACGACAGGACATCAATTTCACGGTCATTTGGTTGCACGATGGAACAGAGGGGGGAATGGTTAGAGGGGAAGTAGGCGTAGGCGTTTTGTGTAAATTGTAGGATATTTGGCAGCATTTAGCGGCATCGCGTTTCATTCTCTTCTCTCTAACAATATATATTTTACGTTGGCCCACCAAGATTTTCAAATGTGCCACAAAGAAAAAAAAAAAACGTTGAAGGCAACTTTCAATTTTGCAGCTCGTGCTACAAAATAATTGTTGTGCGTGTGTTTGTGTGCGAGAGTGTGTGTGTGTGTATTATCAAATTGGTTCATGGCAATGCTGGTGCGTTGTGGCAACAGCAACAGCACGAGCTCGTTAACGCCGCCTAACGGAGGCTGCATGCCACGGAGGCGTTGCGCCAAGTGTTAGGACACAATTCAGACGGCAAATGCAGCAGCAGCAGCAGCAACAACATGAGCAGCAGCAACAGCAGCAGCGACAGTGGCACTGTGGCAGCTGCAACCAGTTCCATTCTAATGCGCCTGCAAAGTGAGCGTTTGCTGTGCACTAAACTGTCAGCACATACAAGAGAGATACACTCAACAAAATTAAGAAGTATTAAGATAACATTTTCAGTATAAATATGGGTAATTCCATGGCGAAATTTGTCCCGTGCGAGACTTTTTACAGTGGACTGCAGTGAAAATAACATAAACTGAAACAATTTTAAAAATAAGTGAATGTTATTCTTAAAGCTTCAGAAAATAAACTTTTCTTATTTTTAAAATTGTTTCAGTTTATGTTATTTTCAATGTAAAGAGTCTCGCACGGGAAAAATTCCTTTATGGTATTACCCATATTTAGTATACTTAGTACATATTAGTAAATCTTTAGGATTTACATTTATATGTAGATGTTTGAGTTATATTTACTCAACAAAATTGGGAAGTACTTCGATAACATTTATAGTACATATATATAAAGTATATTTAGTATATATTTGATATTTACTTTATAGATGTTTGAGTTACATATACTCAACAAAATTGAGAAGTATTATAATACAATTTTTAGTATAAAAAATATAGTATATTTAGTATATAGTATATTGAAAATATTTCGTATTTTCATTTATAGATTTTTGAGTAACATATACTCAAAGAAATTGGGAAGTATTAGGATACAATTTTTAGTATAAATATATGGTATATTTAGTATATACATTTAAAGACGTTTGAGTTACGTTGAGCTATATTCAGGTGACTTTGAGTTTGTCTACTCTGTATAACATTATTTTATATAATTGTATTTCCATCTTTGAGACACATTTCTAATAATATTGAATTTTCAGTCGAGTTGCTTTTAAAGAAAAAAGATAATTCTATTTCTACTTAAGTTGATTTGATTTTAATTTGTGCTGCAATGTTTCTTTTATATTAAATACATAATTGTATTTCGATCTTTGCGATACATTTAATCATATTCATCGAAATACATTGAGTTATAAACTTGTTAGTTTGCTTGAGGTTTCTCTATGCTCTAAAGACTATTTTTCTCTCAGATTCTTCTGCTTGTCATCTTTGAGCTACATTTTGTAGTTTGATCTAGATTGTATCTGAAATTCTGCGAAGTCAATCTGAGTTGCTATTTCTGCAACAATTTGGCACATTGTTAATGTCTTTGATATATGTATGGATAGAGTTTTCCTAGGAAACTGATGCAATATTCGCAATCAATGTTACGTTGCTGGAAATTTGAAATCGATTTTGAAATGTTACTAAAGAATAACTAGAGATGTTTATGGTAAATTGTGAGAGAATGATGCTGCTTGTTCTTCAAGTGTAGCTTAGTTACATATCAGTAAGTACATTTTAGATATGTAGCTTATAAGTCGAGTGCATGGCACATTGTCGCTGCCCTTGGAGTTGTTTCATGACGATGTTGCACTCTATCCGTTGTTGTTGTTGTTGTTGTTGCTGGTACAGAATTAAGGTCGTTTCTGTTGCTGCTTTTGCTGTTGCCGTTGCTGTTGCTGGCGTTCACGTTTGTGGCCTTTCGTTCTTGGGTCGTAAATTTGTGGCAACGTGCCTGGAATTTAGGATGCGCCTTATCGCTACAGTCAAAGTAGAAGCCAAGAAGCGAACACAGCAACATCGAAACACAGCAGCGAGCAATTCACGACTCAGCTCAGCAGCAGCAGCCGAAGCCGAAGCAACAGCAACGTGGCGTATACTTAATATATGTATATGAGGCACATGTGTGTGTCTTGGTGTGTTGACTTTCACTTTTTATACCCGCTACCCATAGGGTAGAAGGGTATTATAACTTTGTGCCGGCAGGAAATGTATGTAACAGGTAGAAGGAGGCATCTCCGACCCTATAAAGTATATATATTCTTGATCAGCGTCAACAGCCGAGACGATATAGCCATGTCCGTCTGTCCGTCTGTGTGTCTGTCCGTCTGTCCGTCTGTCCGTCTGTCCGTATGAACACCTAGATCTCAGAGACTATAAGAGATAGAGCTATAATTTTTTTTCGACAGCATTTGTTATGTTTGCACGCAGATCAAGTTTGTTTCAAATTTTTGCCACGCCCACTTCCGCCCCTGCAAATCAAAAAAATCGAATAACAAGCGTAATTTTAAAGCTAGGGTTACGAATTTTGGTATATACGGTAATAACTATAGTAGTTATGATCCCTGAAAATTTGGTTGCGATCAGATAAAAATTGTCGAAGTTATTAAAGAAATACTTTTGTATGGGCAAAAACGCCTACTTACTAGGGGTCTGAGTTGCTTTGGCTGACAATCTGGTATATTGTGCCGTCTATGGTATATTTTGAATGCGGCACTATATCGATATACCACATATACCATTTGGTATATTTTTAGTATTTTTGCAGTATATTTGGTATATTTTGAGAATAATATCGCAAAATATATTGCTTTTATTCAAAATGGGTAGCGGGTATCTCACAGTCGAGTACACTCGACTGTAGCTTTCTTACTTGTTGCAATTGAAATTCTTGCATAAAGCCAATGTAATTAACATGTCTTACATAATTCAATGCTTTGAACAATGAGACAGAGAAACAAACGTTTGAAACAGCTGCAAGGAAACCTTTTTGTTTTTTGTGGGTTCTTGTGAGATGAGCTTTGACTGGAGACTCAAGACTCAAGAGACCACACCCTGCAGCAGCCTAGTTACACTCCCTGCTGGCAATTCACTTTGCATTCGGTCAACAGTAAACAACATTCTTCTAAGTTGTTGCCAATTACAAACTGTAGCAACAACAACACCAACAACTAAGACAACAAGAACAGCTGGCAGCACAGCCAACACCCAACTAAAGACTCGAAACACTCGCTACGTAACATATTTGAGAATTAGTTGTTGGCTTTTAGAAGTCGTCGCTATCAAATGAGCTGTAACAAGAAGCCAGTCAAAGACTGTGACAACAACAATAACCACTCTCTGTGTGTGAGTGAGTGTGTGTGTGAGTCTGTAACTAAACCAGTCTTGAAAGGTGTCTTTTTTTTTAACCTGGCATAGGCTGAGCAGGGCAGCCAAGAAACAACAGCAGCAACAACAACAACTCGCAACAGCAGCTTCAGCTCCAAGTCAAGTCAAGTCAAAGCAAAGCAAAGCACAACTACAATGCAGCCAAGTCGACAATTTAAAATAAACAAATACAGAACAGTATTAAGATTACAACACGCAACTAGCAGATACCCTTCAAGGACTTTATTTCAAGCCAATGTGTGTAGCAAAATATCATAATTTTTGTTAATGAGTACCTTAAAAATATTCTTGTAAATTTTTCGAATTTCAATGAAAAAAGTTTTATAAAAACTATTTAAAATATTAGAAATTTTGTTTAAATATTAATTAAACAGCAATATTAATATTGAATTAAAAATATTAATCAAATATTGTTTAAATATTAATTAAACAGCAATATTAATATTTAAACAAAATATCTAATATTTTGGTAGTGTTTAAGGATAGTTAGAAAGATTAATAAAACTATATATATTTTTAAAAATCTTTGCCTAAAATTTCATTAAATTTAAATTTTCAATATTTTATATTTAAAATGTTACCAATATTTGCTAAATTGTGCTACTCAGGAATTTATTTAAAATAAATATAAAAATAGATTGCTGAATAAATATAAGGATATTCAGTAACAGTAATTTTTGATTTCTGAGAATCTCATTTGTGGTATTTAATAATCAGTTGCGGTATTTAATAATAAATTGTGGTATTTAATAAGAATTTATTTTATAGATTGATTGAAAATAGAAAAATAGTAATTTATTTATAATTTCATCGGAAGTGACTTTGCTTAATATTATATACCGAATTGTTAATCTATTGTATATTGATAATACAAATGTATATCGGCAGTCTTCTCAAAAGATACCAACTGCATAACTAAATCATGAATGCTCACAGGACTCCAGATTTTGCAGGGTATAATTGAACGAACGAAAAAGCTGAAACATTTTGGCCAACGAGTTCTACAAGCAATAACGACAACAACAACAGAAAAGACAACAACAGCATCGACATCGGCGACGACGACGTCGATGATTGCTGTCGATGCTGACGTTTTCTGCCGACAGCGCCGTCAACGCATTCAGGCGTGCTGCTATCGAGAGACGCAGCTGTCGACGCTGACGTCGCTGCTGCTACTGCTGTTGTTGTTGTTTTTGTTATTGTGCTTTTTGGTTTGACTTGGGCTTGGACTACAGCAGAAAGAGAGTGAGTGAGGAAGGGAGGTAGAAGAGAGCACTCTTGAAGGAGGGAGCCAAAGAGAAAGAGAGCGCGTGAGGAGTGCCCAGTGGCTGGGGGAGGCTGAGGCGTGACGTTGATTGTTTTATGGCATGAGAGAGAGCGGACAGGAGATGAATATGTTCAAAGAGTGATTGCAAGGGAGGAGGGGGACTGTGACAGATGGATGGTATAACGGGGCAAGAAAAGAAAAAAAAAACAGAAATATAAAAACCATTGATACAATTTATAAATGACTTTGCTTTGTATCTATCAAAAAGTGCTCAGCGCTCAGCGTCGAAGTCAAAGTCGCTGCATATGGTTGGATGTCGTTCTGCTGCTGCTGTATTTAATTTTTTATTATATTTTTTTAAATAACATTTTTCGTTGTTGATATTGCTGCTATGATTTTGGTATTCCATCGTCAGATTTCAGTGCATAAAATAGCAATTTAAACGTTTCTTGCTATGCGAATGTGACTGTGTGTGTGTGTCGGTGTGTGTGCGCCTGAGTGTGACTGTGTGTGTATGTGCGTTTTTGAAAATCGAAAGCAAGGTCTTTTTTCTGCGCAAACACGCAGACAAGCGCAAGAACAACAACAAAACAGCAACAGAGCAACAACAGCTATAACAACAACAACAACAACGCAGACAGACAAATTCTGTGGCCAGTTTCTTTGTTGATGTGGTTGCTGTTGCTGTTCTTTAAGCTCCACTTTTAGTTTAGAACGTAATTTATAAAAATATTTAGTTAACGCCCCAGTCACATGCGTCAAACACACGAACCCAAGGAATCTACAGCGTTTGTTTGGCTTTAAAAGCTACGAAAAAAACAAATTAGATACAACTATTTTTACGAAAGACAAACAACAAGTGCGAATACAGTAGCAACTCACTTTATGTATTCGAGTTGCAGTAAAGCATATAATTTATTTGAAAAACTGTATATGTATTTCACACTTCAATAACTTGCAAGTATTTCTTATAAATTTATGTAGTTTTTCTAGATTTTCTTGCTATTCAAAATCAAAGTAATTTTTAGTACAAAAGTATACCAAATATTAATCTGCATTGTTTAAATTGTTACTTTTTGAAGTTAATATTTAATACTATTACTAAATTTATAATATATATATCACAAATTCCAATAACTTGCAGGTACTTCTTTAAAATGTATTATGAATACTTGATAGTAAAAGTATTTCTTAATTTAGTATCAGTATAAGAAATACTAAAAATTAATCTCAAAATGCAACTTTTATAATTTTTGCTTTTTATCTGTTTATTTAATACTCTATTTGTTATTTCCTACTTCAAAAACTTGCAAATATTTGATGCAATTTTATAACTAATAATTAATGTAGTCGTATTTTTAGATTTTTTCTTAATGAATTTCTTTACTATTCAAAATTAAAGTATTTTTAGTATAATAATATACTAAAAATTAATCTCTAAATACATTGTTTGAAATTATAATTCTTCAAAATTTGTTGTTAATTCTTTAATATAAAGGATATAAAATATTTTTTTTTAATTTCTGATTATTCCTAGATTTTTTCTTACTATTCAAAATCAAAGTGATTTTTAGTATAATTATATACTAACAAATAATCTGTAAATACATTGTTTGAAATTATTATTCTTCTAAATTTGTTGAATATACTTCAATTTAAAAATATAAAGAATTTCATTTCAATTTGTAATTATTTATAAAACGCATGTGATTTTTGCTATAATTATATACTACAAATTAATCTGTTATGTTTTGAAATTGTTATTTATTATCTCCATAATTCTTTTCTGTAATGTTCCCTCTAAAATTGTTATTATATATTCAAATTTTTAAGATTTTTTTTAAATTTTACTTTTCACTAGGCCGTCAATTTAAGGTTTTTACAGTGCTTAGTATAGCTGTATTCTTGTCACCCTCACACATTCGTCTATCTCCCAAGTTTTGTTTGTTTGCATTGCTGCACTTCTGTTTCTATTTTCGTTTCTCTTGTTTTCTTGCGCTCTATGCGAGTATCTTCGGCTTTATCGCTTAGGCACGTGTCGTGTCAATGCAATGCAATGTCGTCGACGTCATCAGGTGGCCTAATTGCAATTAGCTGAGCGCCCCCCAAGTAGTCGTCCAACAACAGTGGACAACAACAACAAGAATAATAACAACAACACTCACATTGGTTGTCAAGGGCGACGTTCAACAAACTTCGATAAGCAGAGCCGGAGCTGGGGCAGCTCCCCCACCTCATAAATATAACTGAAAATGCATCCTGTTTGCATGTTTTCTTTTCTTTTCGTTTCGTTTTCGTTGTTATTCTTTTCTTTTCTTTTCTTTTCTATTCCACTTTATTGTGTGCTGCTGATAAGAGCAAAAATCAAATAAGCACAAAAGCAGCTACTGCAACAGAGACGAACAACATCTGCAATTGAAATATAATACCTGAACGTACATACATATATGTATGTTCGTAATAGATAGTAATTGGGTTCAGTGCACTTTTATCTTCCTTCTCAACTTACATCATAAGTTGAATGCTATAGAAGCTGCTTAAATCTAATCGCTTGTGGGGTATATCAATCACAATTGATAGAACATTGATTTCTATAAAATAAAATGTGATTTTAAATATTGAATTATTTATGATTGATCAACAAGATGTTCGTTTAATCCTCTATTTAATCACTTTTTACTATTAATCATTATTTGAACATAATACTTAACTTACACATTTGCAATAGAATAGTAAATAATCCTATTAAATAATTGTAGATTCATTTCGATTTTAAAAAGATTCGCATTTAGTCGGTGCAATCAATCATTAACAATCAATTTTAACTGATGAACGCACACGGTAATTGCAAAATTGGTGTCTTCGGTATTTGTTGAAAATATTTGTTGTTCTGGTGGCATTGACTTTGATTTTTCATTGTTGATTGTAGTCATTGTAATAATTTGTATTTAATTATAGTTAATTATTTGGTATATCACTCACACAAATACTCGCAAGTAATGCTGACAGTTTTTCTGGAATTTAGAGTGAAAAACTTGTCTGCTGTTAAAATAAATAAACAAATTGTGAAAAATACTTGATTAGATTATTATAAGTGCAGCAATCTTAAAACACTTTGAAATGTGAAATTATTTCGCTAGCTTGTGATATTTGCTTTAGCTCAAATGAGGTTTGAACCACTGTGCAAGAGCTAGATGCTTACAATAAATAATTTAAGAGATTTTTCGTAAAAATATAAATGAAAACATTTTCGCATCTCTGAAAACAAATAAAAATAGTTAACTTAATGCAATCGATGCCAAAAATAACAGCAACAATTTTCAATCTACAATAAATGTGTGCAGGCGACAAAAGTGAGTAAAATAAACAAGCCGAAACGAAAATAAAGCGAAATAAAAATCATGAAATGTTTTCAATTGGCAATTTTTACAGTTGCTTTTTGTATGGGGCGCTAAGCTTTTTCGTTCAGTTTGTTGTTGTTTGTTTATGTGGATGTCATTTAAATACGCTTCAAAAGTGAATTGCATTAATTACGCACACATGCCTATGAACCATTGTGTGTGTGCGTATGTATGTGTGTGCACAATATTTATTTCTAATTAATTTAATTTTTGTTTTCGCTCGTTTCTTTTTGTATATTTTTTTAAGTCGCCGGTGCAGCTTTTTGCCAGTCTTTTTGCCATGTGTATGTGTGTTTGTGTTGGTGTGTGGGGGCTGCCGCGACGCTTGTTGTATATTTGTGTGTGTGAGTGTGTTTGGGTCGCGCATGAATTGAAAAAAAGAACGGCGCACGAAATTCGTATAAGAAAACTTTTAGTGCAAAAGCTTTGTCGCCTATGTGCGACTTTGTTTGTGTGTGAGTGTGTGTGTGTGCTGCGAGCGCGAGCATTTCTGACGTAATTCTGCTGCCGTCGCTGTCGCAGTCGCCACCTAGCCAAATCGCCAAACGCACCAATACCAAAGCACACAAGCACACACGTACATGGAGACTGAGAGCAGCCCCATAACAATGAGCGTGTACAATTTGTTGCTTCTTTTGCTGATCATCGACGCTTCGCAGCTGCTGCTGCCGCTGCGAGCTCTGTCAGCGTCGCTGTTGCTGCTAGCTTCTGCCGGTTTCGAAAATCCGAAAGCAACAACAACAACAACATCAGCATAGCAACTAGTGTCGGTGGCGCAAATATAATTAAACTTTCGAATGGGATCAGCAACAGCAACAGCAGCAACTGTAATGCTTGACAAGTTTTTTTTTCTTTTTTGTTTCTGTTTTTCTTTCTGTTGCTTTTTTGTATTTTAGTTTTCGTAGTACTTTTCACTCAATTTGGAGTCGCTTGTGCTTTTTTGAGAGCTTTGCTGTTGTTGCGGCAGCCGTTGGTGCTGTTGCTGCTGCTGCTGCTTTGTTTTCACTCAATTGCTGTTTGCTTGCGGCCGCGTAGTCAAGTTTCATGCCACCAACGATTGCCGTTGAATTCAGTCGTTCAACGAGAGTGACCGCGCACGAAAGCCCCAACAAGCCCACAGCGGAGCCGCACAAACAAATTTAAACAACAAAAAAATAAAACAAAATACCAAATAAATAATAATTATTAAATACACCGAACGAACGAACACAACACAGAGTGAGAAATATATGTATAGCATATACTAGCATTCAAACATATGTACTTGTTATAGAGAGCGAGAAAAGAGAGACACGCAGTAGAGCAAACGATATGCACCATATCGAAAACCAAAAATAAAAACGAAATTTGTGTGCAAAAAAAAAAGTAATCATATGAAAAAGAGGCCACAGCAGCAAAGCAGCAATCAAAGGCAGTCAAAAGCAACAATCAACGCTCAAAAACCAAAAAAGTCGAGAACATTCTGTACACATAGCAGTCAGCATTGCAAAATCACTCCTGCGCTCGCTCTCTCTCCTACTCACTCACTCTCAAACACCTCCTGGCACCTGTTTTATTTTGCCTGTTCGCCAGCTTTCGTCAGGACGCCAGACGGACGAAGACGACAGCCACCCACCCCTCTCGATTTGAAGAGTTGCGTACGTGCCAGGGCATTCAAACATATGTTTGCAGCATTCAGCAATTTTGCGACGACAACAACAACTTCAACCTGAAGCTTCCTAACATATGTTAAGCCGCCAGAGGCCGCTCTCCTCCTCCTCATTTTGCTTTTACGTCGTACTGAAGTGCAGCTGCTTGTGTGCGTGTGTGTGCCAAAAGAAGTAAAAGTAATTGAGAAGTATAAAAAGAGAAGAAGAAGAAGAAGTATTTTGCATTTTCGTGTCTTTTTCGTCATTTCGTGTGATACCGTATTTTGTGTGGTCTAGTGCAGTGCGAAAACAATTGAGTGACAAAACAAATGAGAAAATAAGAATAACAACAATATACCTACATACATATAATTCAAAAAGACAACGTCGAGAGGAAGCTGAAGCTTTCGTGAGTGCAAGAAGTGCAATTGAAAAGTTGTCACAGCTGCTTGCCCGTCTCCCCCTCGTCATAACTCTGCCGCAGCGCAGCCTTAACATTGAAGTGCACTCTCGCGCAATCTCTTCTAAAAACTTCTGCAGTGCAACATTTTGTGCGGATCCTGCCGCCCACAACAGCATTCATATGAAACCGGAAAATTGGCTTGAATCGTCATCAGCATCAACATCATCATCATCCTCAGCAGCAGCAACATCATTATCACCAACACCAACACCAACAACATCTGCAAAAGCAACAGCTTCGACAGCAACGGCAACAGGGTACAATGCTAAGGTAAATGTCACGCCCACGATACGGCCCATCTACCCCCCCAAAAACAGTGGCAGCCACACCCACACATACTTACACTCTTACTCTCGCACAATACACACACACACACATAGAGACATAGACACACACACGCAACCCATTTGCCATTGTAGCATATGGCGCTGAAATCTCGCTCGTTAAAAATGTTTTTGCTGTTTTTACGGCATCGCATTTTTTTCACAATTATTTATTCTTTTATGTGACTTGAAGTGCGTTTATGGTATTTCTTCTCTTTTGCTGCTGTTGGTTGTGGCTCATTAAGTGAGAAGAATTCTCTCATCTAACAATTAAAAAGGAAAAAAAACGTAGTTACAAAACAGCAAAAACTACAACTACAACAACAATAACGACAACTGATAGTGGGCAAGACAATTGAATTGAATTCCAATTTCAATTTCAATTCAATAAATAAGAGTACACTGTGCGATCAATCAATATGATAAAAAGGGAAAAAAATTGATATGAAAATTGTTTTTTTTTGTTTTAGAATATTGGTAATACAAAATAACCAAAATAAACCACAAAAGGATTGGAATTATTTTAGGTATATATTCCAGACAAATACAAAATTAATACTAGTATTAATTTTTAATACGTTTTCAAAGATTGAAGATTTTTTTAATACTTTTCTAAATTGTATAAAAATAAATGAAAATTCTTTAGCATTTTCTTTAGGTACTATAACTTGCGGTGATAATAAAACATGTACGGAAAAATACTAAAAGAGTATTTTTTGATTCTTTCGCAAACCTTTCTAAATTCGGATATTATAATCGGAATTAAACTGTTAGTTTTCGCTCTGTGTATGAAATTGAAATTCCATTTGGCTGCGATACGAAATGCGTGTCACAAATATATGTACATGCTTAATTTATATACACTTCTGTGCATGCTTATATACGCACAAATATACCAAAATGTATATATATATGTACATATATAGTATATCCGCAGACAGATATGTACGTAGAGTATATCCGGGTTCATTAGCGTGGCGCGCAGTGAAACCTAATGACTTGGTCAGTTTTTGCATTTCGACGTTTTGGCTTTTGGGCAAACAAAACAGCAGACAGCTGAAAGACATCGAGAGGGGGCGGCAGCAGGTGTTTGGAGGGGAGTGGAGGGGATAGGCATAGGCATTTGGGGGTCACGTGTGAGGCCCAGACCCAGGTCCGTCACATTTCACAAGCGCAAATTACATTTTGACGCTGCTGCTGCAAACCCTCACTAATTACATTACATTACATTACATTGCTCTCTGTACCGTACGTTGTACGTTGTCCAAGTCGATATATATGTCTATATATATATAACTGTATATGTGTGTGCATAACGCTTGGCACAATAGTTGCACCTATTTTGTGGTCGATGTCGCTGCTCTGTGTGTTTGTTATTATTTTTGTGTGTTTGCCTCGTTGTGCAGTCAACGCACGTTGCCAAACGCGCAGCTCAATTGGACTATCAAATGGGGACCACTACAATGTACTACGATATAACATGCATACTATATATAACACGACTATAGATGCATAAAATATATTTGAATTCACACAAGTGCATCTCTGCATATCTATAGATATTGTATCTGAACTACATTTGCGATACATCTTTAAGCAGCTTATGCAAATATGTTCATCTTCAAAATGTTTGAGCCACAAAACACGCATTTGAGATACAGTCTTAAGTAGTTTTTTATTTATAACTACAGATATGGCATCTAAGGTGCATTTGGGATATCGCTTTATATGCAAACTATGCTTTTAAAAAGATGTTAGAAGACTGAAATTTTATTGAAACTTTTTTAAGTTACACATTAACAACACCTTAATCTTTTTCTATTTCTTTAGTATAAATATATACTGATAAAAGTATCGACTTTTCTGATTCTCTTTGATATTTTTTATTTATAAATATAATAATAAAAAAAAAATAATAAAAAATAATCAGAAACCTTTTTAAGTAATATTTTAAAAATACCTTAATCTTTAGTTAATTATTCTGTATGTACTAATATACCATATATATCATTTTAGTATTTTTGTGGTATATTAATTCAGTGTATTTTAAAATCAATACCGCACTATTTTGCTTTCATTGAATGGGTAGATTTCTGGTTCGATTCTTTCAGTATATTTATATACTGACTTTTAAATTCCAATATGACTCGCAATAACTTTTGTGATTAGAATAACATATAACCATGATCTTTCACTATATAATTTATAGGAATAATAAATATTGCTTAAAAATTGAATGAATCAGATGACTTTTGTGATTAGAATAACATAAATACATTCTTTTCACTAATTTATTTATAGATATATCGAAAGTTTGCTTAGCACTGAAATTAAATAAGAGCATGATCTGCATAGCTCAGATACTTGATGAGATAACGTTTTGAATAATTTCATAGATTTTTCAAGTGATCGTGCTACACAATTATAGCACTAAATGAGCAGATTTCCCAACTAATTTCCAAGTCAATTAGATCATACTTGGTTGTTGTTTGATCACACGCTTGCATTATCATAGAAACGAGGCGCAGATGATGTAAACAATTTATACTCATAGTTTGCTTTCGGAGTACTCGTGCTTTGTTGTCTAGTTATGTTCTTTTATTGCTGTTGTTGTCGTTGTTCAGCATTTTTTTTTATCAATTGATAATATCGATTGTGTCGGGGGGGACTATTATTGTCTAGTGTTTATTTATTGTCTCGTTGCCACAAGTTACGAATTACAAAACGGAAAACAAACGAGTCTCGAGCAAGTTTATTTGGAGCAAACGTCTTGGAAACATGCAAACTACAAATATAAAGAATGCACAATATAGAAAATACATATTGGAGATCTTATGAAACGACAAACTATTATAGTAACAGATGTTGTCTCGTCGTCATTGTGAAGTGCAGTTGTAATGCAAATTCAACTCTCTGTATCTTATGGATTGATCGATTAATATACGATCTGGCTATTGTCTTTGCTGACGTCGTTGTTGCTGTTGTTGCTGTTGTTGATTAGTTTGGCTTCTTGGCAAAAGGTTAATAACCCGCATTCAAAATTAGCCAATCGACAACAGCTTCTACCTGAAGTATATAAAAAAAATTTTGATGAATGTATATTTCTGACTCGATGTCTGTCTGTCTGACTCTGCGACACGCTCCGTTACGATGTTTGTTGGCTTCTGACCCCATTCAAGAGTTATACACAAAAGTCTTTAAGCTTGTGGCACATGGCAAATAAATAATCTTGACTCGCTTGCCCCCGGGGCTAGATGGAATTACATCTAAGTATGTTATGTGGATGCGCGATAGGTAAATGGCCTACGCATTGTTTTATCATTCAGCATGAAGTTAAAGCTAAATGAGCAGCAGGTAGAACAAAGCTAAAGCCGTGGGTGTTAGCAAAGCGTGCTGTAGATCAGGATATAGATTAAGTTTTATGCCATAATATACGTGACAAAATTCGTAAATACCTAGAACATGAAATATTGTTCTAGAGTTTTGTGGTCTCGCATAATTTATGCAGACAAACAAATAGATCATAAAGCTCGCTTGTGTTGTTCACTCAACTGTTAAAGCTGATTAACAAAATATATATTTTACGATTTTCTTGCGCGCCTGTTATAAATATTTCCATACAATTATCGCACTCTTCTACTATTGTGTTTGGAAATTTGTAACAGAAAATTGAATTTGCATTTGGTTGAGATAAGTAATTGTGCCAAATTAGCTGATAAGTTGAAAACTGGCAAATGTGCAAATGGGTAAACTCATTTAATATACATTTTCCTCCCCCTCCCCACCTTTCGAAATATACTTGTATGTAAATTTATTCGCAGTGGGGGAAGAAGGAAAACAGAATGTGGAACGCGTTGATAAATACACGAAATTTTCGTATGTAAATGAAAGCAATTTACGAGGTGTACACACATTCGTATATAGCTCGTAATCATAATAATAATATGAAACTGCTCAGAGATAATAGATCTCTTGCATAATGTGCGGCAAAGGAGTTTTTAGCAGCTGGACAGCGACAGACACTGAGCTGAAGCTGTCTGTCAGTTGAGATCGCTGAGCAGAACTATTAAAACGCAGCAAGACTCAAAGCTACATAACTGCATATGTGACTGGTGAGCCATTAAAGTGCCGACTTTGTTTGCTTTTTTTTTGGGGGACTTCACTAAGAGAGGTTTTTATATCTGCCGTCCATAGGGTAGATGAGTATGATAACCTTGTGTTTACTGGAAAATGCATGTAACAGGCAGAAGGACGATCAGATTGAAATTCCAGAAGTTATTTAAGGTGCTTTTGGCTGATAATCTGGTATATTTTGCACTCTACTATACAAATATACTAAATATAACATTAAATATATTTTAATATTTTTTGCCTAATAATGTGGTATATTCAAAAAATCATACCGACCAGATTTTGTATGTTTTATACTCTATGGTATATTTTAAATACAGTACTATGTGAATATACCAGCAAGACTATATAAATACACCAAATGTAAGATACGGTATATCTTAGAATTTTGTTGTGTATTAATTTGGTATATTTTAAAAATAATACTGCACTGAATGTTAAGACAGAATGAAAGAGGTGTCTCTTATAAAGTATAATATATATAGTGTCTTTGGTATACTTAAAATGTAACGATATATTGATGTATAAATTAGTAATTTCACGTTATATTTATTAGGTATGTATATTTTTAGAATATGGTATTCCACAGTCGAGCACACTCGAGTGTAGCTTGCTTACTAGTTGTTTCTCTCGCTGTGCGATTTACAAGTCACGAAGCCTAAAATGAAAATTACGAGTACAAAATCACATCGCACGCAGACTGCTTTGCTGGTTGGGGCAATATGCAATTAAGTTTTTCTTATTTTCTTCGTTTTTTTTTTTTTTTTTTTTTTTTTTGGCCATACTCATACGAACACTAAGGCAAACAATGCGGTTGCAAGTTGCAAGTGTTGTGGCAAAGTTTTAAGTTTTTGTTTTTTTGGGTTAGGCAACCTGCTGAGACAAAGAAGGAAATAGATTTGTGAAATGTTAATAAACTTAATTGGAGTTCAATTTGAGTTAATAATGCTGAAAAGCGACAGTTTGAGCTCCTCTTTGAGTGTTTCATTTTTAAGCGGATTTGACACGCCCACAAGCAAGCCGCCCACTTGGGGACTTGGACATATTGTGAGTTGCTTCGTTTGGTTTTGTTTTTTTCTAAGCCGCATATCAATGCAGCTTTTGCTCTAGTTAATGCGCTTTTATCTTATTGTTGTTAGCTACTGTTGTTGACGTCGCTTTTATTGTTGTTGTTGTCAGAGTTGTTGTCAGTATTGTTGTTGTTGTTATTGATTGTAAACCTTGAGCTACGTATGTGCCGCGGCGTACACGGCGAAGGTCGCCAAGTGCGTTGTCCGTCGGGTATTTTTCATGCACAAACTAAATAGCTAAATAGCTGTGAGCTAAACTCGTAGATACACACACATCTAACATATGTGTGTGTGTGTGAGTGTGTGTGTGTTGTCAGCTGAATGCATTGGGCTGTGGCATTAACATATGTAGCGCGATTTGACTTTGATTACATTATAGCCGAGCAGCAGCAGCGGCAAAAGCAGCAGTCGACGACGAGTCAGCAAATTTGCATTGTTGCGTTCTAATTAAAAATGGGCGCAGTTTTTGTGTAGTGTATAGTCTGTGTTTGTATGCAGAAGCCAATGCGGCAGTTAAGGACAAGAGCACAATGAAAAGCAAATGCTAATTTAATTAAGACAAGCGCGCAAACAAGTCAGAAGAGACACACACACACAGAAAAATGGTCAGAAAAAGAGAAGCGACAATAAAAGACAAAGTCGAAGACACAAGGCTAAGTTGAGATACTTGGACAAGAGAAACAAGCAGGAAAGCTTCAGTAGAGTGTGCTCAACTTTAAAATTGCGGCTACTCATTTTCAATAATGCAGTATTTTTCGGAAAATATACTAAATTAATATACTGAAATACTAGCATATACCAAATAGTACATTTGGCATATTAATATGGGACTACATTCCAAATATACCAGAGAGGAGAAAATATCCATGCTATCCATTTTCAATAATAACAAAACAGTGCGGTATTATTCGTAAAATATACCAAAGTAATATACTAATATATATCAGAGGGTATATTTGCTATATTAATATGGGACTACATTCCAAAAATACCATTGAGAAGAAAATATCCCTGCTACCCATTTTCAATAATAGCAAAAGAATGCTGTATTATTCGTCAAATATACTAAATTAATATATCACATAATATTGTAATACTAAAGTGTTGGCTATATTTGATATACTGATATGTTACTATATTCAAAATATGCCATAGAGTACCCAATATACCAGATTATTAGACAAAGAAACTTTTGTCACATAAAAGTAATTTTCAAATATACCGAATGCTTTATTTGGGACTACTTTCAAAATATACCCAATATACCAGATTATCAGCCAAAGAAACTTTTGCGTATAAAATTATTTTATTTATTCGCCAAAGTATATATTTGATATTTTGACTATATTAATATATACCACAGAGTATCCAATATACCAGATGTAACACCCAAACAAAACTTTTGCCATTCAAAAGTATTTCATGAAATTTGCATCTGATCGCAACTTTCTTTCAATACTTTTCCAGCAACCATAACCTTATCACACTCTTCTACCCCCATGGGTAGCGGGTATAAAGCGAGAGACAGATACATATATAGAAGTTGAAAAGAGAAGTTACCAGCAGATACATTTGTATCTTCTGCCTCGCCTGCAGGCAAAGGGCAGGGTTAATGTTTACTTAGCGACAGTTTCATTCTTTCTTTCTTTCTTTTTTTGGGTATCCCTGTTATTTTTGGGAAATGCTGAGCAAATAGAATATGCCACAAAAGTATTGTGTCAACAAATAATATGTTAAAAATACAATAGCAGATATTAACAGACAAAACTAGCAACTGTATTTTTTTAGTGCATTCGAGCTGTGCTCCATTTATAGTTGCGATGAACTCGGTAACTCGCAAATGAGCCACGGAAACAGCTGCGGCAACTGTGTAAATAAAACGCATTACTTAAAATTTACTAAAAAAAGAAAACTAGAAGCGACAGAGGCGAAGAGAGAGGCGAAGTATGCACAATTGTTCAATTAACTAGAGTAGAGCACAAGTTTTTTTTTGTTGTGTGTCCCAAAAGTCAATTGAATTGATGCCCAAAATAAGAATCTAAAATAAATAAAACGAATATAAACACGATAAAAATAACAAAATAAAGACCATATAAAATGCGACAAATATCTTTTATTTCTTCGTCGTCTCTTTTTTTGACGTATGAAAACAAAATCAAAATTAATTTAAAACAACTTTTTATTTGTTGTTGCTGCTCGCTCGCCTTGAGCATCAAAAAAAATTTGCGAATTTATATTAAATTTGTTGCTCTTGTTGTTGTTGTTATTCTTATTGTTGTTGTTTTCTTACATCTTTCCCCGCTTTTGCCAGAAATTCAGAATTCACGCTGTCCACTTCAATTCGAACTGTTGTCAAGCGCTCAAGATTTTTATTTTAATCCCCTAACGAACGCATTGTTGCTGCTCTTATTGATCTTATTATTATTATTATTGTTGTTGTTCAAGTTGTTGTTGTTGTTGTGCATATTTTTAAATAGCATTTCACATTCAAGTTGCCGCGTGAATAAATTTATTTTAATTTTCCACACTTGTTTTGCTTTTTTTCGTTTTCTTGGTTGTTGATTCTTTTGCTAATTTGACTTTTACATGAGTGACGATCACGATTTATGGCAGCTTGTGACGCCACGTTTTTAATGGGGCTTACAGGGTATATTTAGATTGAAATGAGCTCATCAATCTTCCGCCAGATTCATCATCTTGTCATATTTATGCTTTAGAATAAAGATTCTTTTATGCAAACTAATTTTACACTACATATTTAATTACAATTTAAATTACTATTTCTCGCTCTTTTCCTTAATTTGAAATTCAACTCTTGACTTCTAACATTATAATGTTTCAATGATTCTTTTCGTTTTTCTCCATGATTTAGTATCTTTCAAGAATCATAATATTTATACTTTATGAAAACCAAATTTGTTTTAAATTAAATTTATTTATAGGTTGCTTTTCTCTTTAAATTCAAGTCTTGTTGACTTCTAACGCAATTTTGATTTATATGCAACTGTTTATTGATTCTTTTCCCTCTCCACTTGTTTTCTATTTGCAGGTAAGCCAATGTTGAATCATTTGAAACACTTGAATCATTCGACTGTTATTCAATTGCACTTGTAAGTAAACAAAATCGAGTAAACAACTCTTTAGCATTTGTAAATATTGTTTTCGTTTGGCGAAAAAAAACAACACAAAAAAAAGCAAAACAAAACTTGCTGCTTTGATGACCGCAAATAGTTTGTGTCTCCGTCTTCATCTCTTGGTCACTCTCTCGGTCTGTCTGTCTGTCCGTCCGTCCGTCTGTTTATGGCTGTATCTCTTTTCATTTTGTGGCTGCTGTAAAATGTTTGGCAGCAGCGGCGGTGGCAAGGAAAAGCGCGTTTCCAAAGATTTCACTTTCACGCCGTAAAACAACAAAGAGACGCTAATGCAAATGCCGACACAAGATCGTTCAGTGTCATCCGCATAGTTGTCGTCGCACATGAACCAGGGATGCATTTTACGATTGCTCCGTCTGTCCATCTGTCTTTCTGTCTGTCTGGTGGAAAAAGTGCTTTAATCTCAACGATTGTTAAAGCTAGAGTTACCAGAGTTTGGTGACAGCATTGTTTTTAATATGCAATTGTTTTGGAAATGAAATATGAAACTGTTTTTAATTGAAAAGTTGAGGTTTTAGATATTAATTTTAAATGAATTTTAATTAAAAACGGTATATACATATTCTTGATCATCATCAAAACCGAGACGATAAAGCTATGTTCGTCCGTCTGTATGAAAAGTTAAAGCAATATTTTTGATTCGACAGTATTTGTTATATAAATATACCAAATATACAGTTCAGTATATTCATTTGGTATATTTAAATACCGCTCTGTTTTGCTCTGTTTTACACTCTACTGTAGCTTTTTTACTTTTTTTTACATTTCGTTAAATTTCAGTATTTTTTTTTGGTATATGAATTTGGTATATTTAAAAATACTGCACACTCGACTGTAGCATTCTACACTTGGAATTACAAGCGAAGCAGAAGTCACTGGTTATATCAATATACCAAATATAATTTCGGCATATTTCAGTGTCTTTCCGGTCTATTAATTTGGTATATTTATATTATACAACATCACTTTTTTGCTCTCCTCGCACAATCGACTGTAGGTTTCTTACTTGTTTTTAATTGGAAGTAGAAACAAAGCTGAAGTCTGTTGCACTTTTGTTGAAAACATTTGTCTAGCGTCTAGACTTTCAGTGCGGATTGCTCGTTTATAATTTGCAAACGATTCTGTCCAAGTGTGCTCGCATCGCATTACTGCGTAATGAATCTGAATATCGCATTTCATGCTGATATCGACTTTGATCGCACAAGTGCTTCTCGTGTTTTTTTCTGCTTTTTCTGCTGTTGTTGTTGTTGTTTCTGGCCTATAATAAATGCCACAAAGTCTCTGGAATCTCACGAGCTATTGTTGCAATTGCCTTTGCTGTGGCAATTGCAGCGCCGCTGTTCAGGTGCTTGTTGCTGTTGTGGTTGCTGTGGCAGCGGCTGCTGCAAGTTGCTTTTGGTTTTGCTTTTGATTGTGGCGCAATGGTTTGGCATGTGCATGTGCATGACTTGGGGGCATTGTAACACACACACACACACACCTATGAGGCATGCTCATAGTTTTTGTTTTTTTTTTGCTTTGCTTGTCAAGAGGCAGTCAATTGCCACAACAACAGCAACAACAACTTTAACTGCAACTGCTGCAGCGACTTTTGTGGCTGAGTTTTAAAGTTGCTTTTGGGTTGGGCATTGCTTGCATTATTGTTGTTGTTGTTGTTGTTGTTGCTGTTGTTTGTTTGTTTGCTAAGTGAAAAGCGCTGTTCATTTATTGCTGTAACTCGCATCGTTGTTTTTCTTTTTTTTTTTTTTTTTTTGTTTTCGCTGTGGACAGTAATTTTCACCAGCTGCCGTTATCGCAAAGGTTCAACATGCTTTTTGCATGTGCATCATCATCATCATCATCAGCAGCAACGTTAATGTCTCCTCTGATACGACACGCCATTGCCATCGCCTAACTCCCAATATCAGCTCTCCCTCTCTCTCTTTCCCCTCGGTATCATTCTCATTTTTTTTCTGCACTATAATATCGATCTTTTCGTTTGTCTGAATTAATGAGTGCCGCCTTTTGTGTGTGGGGGAGTGCTCATTAAATTTATTTCGTTATTTCTCTATAATTTTGTGATTTTATATATTTCTTTTTGTTGCCTTTCACCCAATAATAAAAAACTCGCCCTCAAATTGGCTAAGGCACGTTTTCGTCATCGTCGTCAAGGAAGTTGCTCGCGCTTAAAAACTTATTCAACTTGCCTTGCATTTAATGCCAATTATTCGGCATAAAGCAATAAATAATCCCCCCAATAATAATAATAAAAAAGCAAGAAATAATGAAAAAAAAAAATGTTTTGAATAAAACACAAATCGAAATGTTTGAGACAAAAACTCCTTTCACTTTGTGGCAAGCGCAAACGAAGCGCAGTTGCTGCTGCTGCCTGTTGCATTTGTGTGTGTAGAATGTTTGCCACATTGACACACACACACACACACACACACAAGCAATCTGTGTGCCACTGACACACAGACCAAGTAAAGCGCAACGAAACCGAAAACGATATCGAAGCCAAAAGCCGAGCAAAGCCGATGACGGCGACGAAAAGTCGAAGAAGCGTTGCGTTGAATGAACTCGCTTCTCAGCTTTTGTTGGCGAGCGTAGCGAAGCAAAGCAGAACGTGGCAACGTGGCAAAATGGGGCAGGAATAAAGTTTAGTTTGTGGCAAGCTGGGTTACAGATTCTTATGCAATTATGCAAAAAGGAAGTGTTTGTCGTACCTGGCGTATGCGTAATATGGTTGCGTATACGCCTGTAGTGCACACACTTCGCCCACACACACACATACAGATACTCTGGAAGCACTTGAAAACTCGCACTCAACTCGCAGAACTATAATTGAAATTGTGTTTCTATTTATAATCGCAAGTTAAGCAGATTAGATGGCAACAACAGCATCAACAGCAGCCCACTCAATATTCATCACTCAATTCAGTTAAGTTAATGGCCAGCGATTTTTTTTGGCGAATCTTGAAGTGGACAGCAATCTTTCGAAGACTTAGGGAAACAGTCTCAACTCGAACACGAACTCGAATTCAACTCGCAGAAGCAGCTTCATCACTTTGTTACACTTCAGAATGCGCAAATTTTGTGGCTTCTTCGCTGTATTTGATTTTGATTTGATTTTTGTTTCTTTTTTTATGCGTTGAGCATTACGTAATCGCTCGCTCTTGTCTCGAGTGCTATTGAAATCTCAGTTGTGTTGTTTATTTGCTCCGCTTCTTTTGTCTGTCTCTTGTTTTTTTGTTATTATATATTTGTGCTTTTGTTTATTTCATTTTGCGCTTCTCTTCTTTAAATGTGTTTCAATTTCGATTTCATTTTCGATTCGATTCTACCTTTATGCGATATTCGCTTGGCTGCTGGTGTTTTGTCTTCTAATTATAAACACAAACTTCTTCAAACGGAAGCATCTTTAGCCATTCTAGAGTACATTTCAAATGTGATTTATGTTAATTGGTTTTAGTTTTTGCTCATCTTTTTTTTTTTGCACAAGCCATTAGTAGTTGACATTATGGTCAAGATTTGAGCGATAGCCCAAAGCGAATTCCTACTTAACTATTTATATATATTTTTAGTTATGATCAGATCCAGCAAATAGAGCAAACTTCGCGGTCGTTTATCTTCGCCAGTTGCCAAGCGAATTTAATCTGCAACTATCATTTAATCAAGCACATCGATGTGGAACAATAGTTGACATTTCTACCCGAGCGTAATTTATAGCAGAGTCTCAGTTGTGGGATTTGCTAAACTAACTTAGATGTATAGTAAAATATGACTACTGCAATCGGGTCTTAGTTGCTTTATATAAATGTATGGTATATTTTGTACTGTATGGTATATTTTTAATAGTGTTCTATATAATATACAAATACAAGTGTATGTAACAGGCAGAAAAAGGCATTTTCCAACCCCATAAAGTAAATATATGGTATATTTTCACTCTGTGATGTATTTTCTGGTATATTTTGTCAACGATGGTATATTTTTATAGTAGTATATAGTTACATTTAATATAGACTTTGTTATATATTAGTATTTTTCGGTATATTAATTTGGAATATATGTATTTTGAGAATATGGTAACACTTGCCTCTTTATCTTTTCTTGCTTGCTTTGAAATAGAAAGAATGGATTATTTTGAAGAATGGATATATTTTAAATATCTGTAATTGATAATACAAAATATAACTTAAGCTATTCTTTCTGTGCAGTTGTGTCATCACTTGTAAGTTGTTGGCATTAAAAATAGACGATTGTAAATGGAAATCCATGAAGTTGGTAATATAATTAGATGCACTTATTGTCGTCGCCGGCGATTGCGTAATGAACGAACGTTACAAGTTGATGGCCATAGCCAATTTTTTTTTTTAATGGCACGTAGCCAAACGCTGGCACGTCGAAGAAAGTGAAATTACAAAATTCATAGCGCTGTTGTGGCATAGTTACAAATATAAATCCCAGAGAGTGTACGAAACACTGTCGCAATTATGATAATAAATTAAATGAAAAAAAAAAAAAAAAAAAAAAGTAAGAAAGCTGCAATCTAGTGTGCACGACTGTGAGATACCAGCTACCCATTCTGATTAAAATCAGTTTTTGAAATATACCAAATTAATATACCAAAAATACTAAAATATACCGAAGGATATGGCTGGTATATTGATATAGTATTACAGTCAAAATATAACACAGTTCAAAACAGAGTAAAAAATATACCAGAAAATATACCATTTAGTACAAAATGTATCATATACATACTTTATGGGGTAGGAGATGCCTCCCTTTTTATGACTGTTAAATACTGTATTATTCTTAAAATATACCGAATTAATGCATTGCAAAAATACAAAAAAATATACCGAGGGCTATATTTGTTATATTGATATGATACTACACTCAGAATATACCATAAAGGTTAACACATACCAGATATTATACCATAATGTGTGAAATATACCGGAATATATACCATTGGCAAAGATATATAATACTATAGATGTATACACTTTATGGGGTAAAAAAGGTACATTTCCTTACTTTCTACGCTTTGGGTAAAAATGCAGGAAATAAAATACATGCTATTTCAGAGTTGATAGAGAAATCGTTATCAAATTGTCTAGAAATCTTTACAAATTTGTTAAGCTTACATCGTACAATCCTTAAGATTTATATAAACTGAGCAATCAAATTTATATTTCATGTAATACGCTCGATACCAAGTTATTATACCCTTCTACCCAATGCTCAGTGGGTATCGAAATCGAATTATAATGCAGTTCATTCAAGTTGTACAATCACGAAATTCAAGCACGTCTTTCTCAATACCAAAGGTCCGGCCTGGCATTTTGACCCGCCGCGGCGACTGATTAGAAATGTGAATGAAAAGTGTCTGTCTGTCGAGTAGACTACTTTATATGGTATATATAAAATACTTAGTATATATAGCATGTAGTTTGTAGGGTGCATAGAGTACACACTATTAATATAAATTGTAGATTGGGGGCCGTTGAACGTGTCGCTCAAAACTTTGCACGTGCGACGCAAGATTCAATCGTTGAAGCTCTGTTCGCCGGGGTGATTGATGACGATAAGCTCGACAGATTTCAGAATCATCGCTATACTATATAGTACACATTAATATATAAGCTCTATATAGCAGCTAAATTTGTATTATGAAAATTGTTTGCGCCAGCACTTTGCCTTCGTCTCTTCGTCCACAAAATATATACAATATTTGAAAGCTGTTGCTGTCTAGCTGCATCTCCCTCTTTCATTCACGCTCTTTGAGTGCATTAAACTCGCGTCGCGTCTTGACATTTGCGCTGACAAGTCAAAAGAAAGAAAGAAAGAAAGAAAGACGAAGAAGAAGAAGCAGAGCGCGAGCAAAGGCAAAAATTAAATAATAAAAAATGAAATTTCAACAATTTATTTAAAATCGCGCAACGCTTTACAATAAATAATTCGCACAGAGATGATGGCACAATTGCAAAGTAACAAAAAAAAGTAAAAGACCTCCTAAACAGATCTCTGACAAACCACTTAACACAATTTCAGAGGCACTTAGCAGACATAAATCACACAGAGATGCACACGCAAAGATACTTTTACAGATACAGATACAGATACAATTACAGATGCGATGTGTGGCAAGCGGCAATCCCCAGATTTTGTGGCATTAGTCACCTGTCGTTTCGCCTCGACTTGTGTTTGCTTATTAATAGCCAAGAAAAACACACTCGCATTCTGCAAATATATATTTATAGATAGATCTCTGCCACATACCAAAGAACACATCCCAAGCATCGCACATCGCATCGGATCGGATCGGATCGCGTGGGCAACTCAATTATAGATCGCAGCTCTGAGTGTAGGAAATGAAATTGCAAACGTCAGTGTCATTCTCGGATCGTATGTGGCTGACACATCGAGACGGAATTCCAACACCTCAAAGTGCAAAATTATTCAGCACATGAAGCGAAAGATCTAGGCAAGGCAGATGACAGCTGAGAGGCAGCCTTTGAAGCAGCTTGAACAAGTTATTAGAAAACATTTCTAAATTTGAAAAAAATATAAAATGAAAGTGAATTGAAAATGCAACTTTAAATTCTTTCCTCAAAATGAAGTCTTTAAATTTGAGTTGAATTCAAATTGCTACTGCTTAAATGAAGAGAAATTTACACTTTAAACTCTTTCTTCTCAATAATTTTTTAAATAGTCTAATTTATATTATAACTGCTTAAAAATAGCGAACTGAAATATATTTTATTTACAATTATCTGCATTTTCCATCTCTTTAAGCTTTGATCTACGTGAGCAGCGCAAAACACCTGACTACATGATAAAGTATATGATATATAGTATAAATGTATAATACAACCATCATTTAATGTGATTATAATCCGCAACAGAATCAAGAATCTAGAACATGCTCGTTCCGAATTTGTTGACACAACTGCGATCTTTTTTTTCGATGTTTACCAATACAGCTGACAGTTTTTTCTTTGTGTTAAGCTGAACTAGCATTCAATTTTATTCGGAACGCAACGCGAAAGCTATCAATAGTATGAAATCGAACGTTTATTTATATCTTTGAAACAGAATTTACAAAATTAAAAATGTTGATCGATTTAACAGACTTGCTAAGTATAACTGACTGAAGTTGTTGATTTAAGAATATCTTTTATCAATATATTTTACATTTGTTTTTAACTTAACTTTTTAAGTTACGAATAACTCTGTTTAATATCTTTTACGATTGTTTTTATTTAAGTTGGTTTAAGTTGTCAAGTTAAGAATACTTCTTTATCTATATCTTTTTTAAATAAACTTGCTCTCTTTTGATGAAAAACTACAAATATTTAGTCAAATATTTAAGCCAATAAAAAGCTATCAAAAAACATCTGGCTTGTATCCTGTTTTTCTTGGCGAAACCACAAAACTGTTGAGCAAAAAGGCGCCACATCAAAAGGTTTTTCTTTGGCAACTAAAAATAGCTGAGACGCAACTTGTTTTTCTTTTATCGCACTGCAAAGCTCAAAGGTAAAAAAGGTTTTTCTTATATATTTTTAAAATATATTTATATAAAGGATCGAGCATTCGCTTGGTCTTCCTTTTCGATATTCTTTGTCTACCTGTTGCGTTGTCAAACCAACAAAAAAAAGGCGCCACATCAAAAGGTTCTCTACTTGAGTATCTTTATATCTTTTTTGCGTCCACTTTTTTAAGTATCTTTATAAATAGATTCTGTCTGTCTGGCGACACGTGCTTGGCTCTAGCTACTTTATTTTTTATTGCGAATTCAAGTTAATCCATTTGCGTATCAACTCAATACAATTAAGTGATTATATTGCGAAAACTTTTTACTATTTATTTATTTATTTTGTTCGCTTTATTTGCTGTGCTGTGTTACTTTAGTCTATTTTTTTTGTCATCGTATGATATGTGCAAACTTTAATTGTGTGTTGGTATTGATATTATTTTGATGTGCGGTTCAGTTCCGTTCTGCGCTATTCTATTCTGTTCTGCGATGTGTTGAAATGGATGCCACGTTGTGTGTGTTTTTCATTGTTTTATTTATTTTTTATTTTAGCGTGACTTGACGTAAAATCATGCAATACAACTTGTAATTACAGCTATAAGTATCTGTATCTGTATCTGTAGCTGTGTGTAACAATGATCAGCTTTAAGATACATTTGTATCTGCAGATTGTGCTTTATTGTGGAGCTTAATAATAATTCTGCTATTGAAATCAATTAAAAGCGTTTATATTATGCGTTTTGATTACGGCAACAGCAACAGCAACAGACCTTGGGATCTCGCTCAGCTCAGCTGAGCTGAGCTCAGTTCGTATTTGGAAAGGCAAAAAAAAAAAAAAAAAAATAAAAAAATAAAAAATCAGTCGTTATGTTTACTAAATACATTAAGTGATCAATAAAGGGTATGTTGAAGTGTACTTGCGAAATACCCTTTGTTTTGATTCAATTCTTTTGATTGTGGCTTACATTACGTATACGTCATATTACGTATACGTTACATTTCAAATAACATTTTACGAAATTCGTATACCGAAAATGGCATTGAAAATCAATTGCCTATGAAAATTGGTTAATTGTAATATCATTTTCATATTAAGTATACGCCCAGTGGCATATTAAGTATACGCCCAGTTGACCTCCGAATGTTTGAAAACTTCAAAGCAACATATAACAAATATGTTCATAATACACTTTAATAGTTGTTTAGACTATTTTATTATTATTTAGCACATATTAAGTATACGCCCTGCTGGCCTCGACATCGCTAAATTGCTGGCAATAACTGTTAAATAAAATAAATACATTAATATTTATATTTTATACTTTTTTTTTTTTGTTTTGACTATGTTTATATCAAATTAATGTACCGCAAAAATACTAAAATATACCTAAGTATTTAGTATTTTTTCCAGCTTGAAGCATAAAAACAAAACCTGTTACCCATTTCTAGAGTATCTTGATGTCATGTCATTTATAGTTCTTGTAATGTGTATATCTCATAAATATATTACACAAATACTAATATATACCAAAAGCTATATTTAGTATATTGGTATTGGTACAAAATATACCAGATTGTACCAATTTTATATAGTTGATTTTGATAGAGTTACTTGAAATCGTGTCATGTTTACTTCTTGGTATGTTTTTATCAAATATACTGCAAAAATACTGGAATATACCAAAGGCTTTATAGAGAACAAAATATATCAGATTGTAGTATAAAAGTATTAAATAATGATCTTTTATAGAGTAAGTTGAAAGTCGTGTTAATTTTTAGTTCTTTCTATGTTTATATCTTTTTTTTTTTGGTCACACATGCCCCTTGAGATCGCGAGTTGTGAGTTGTTGTTGCTGTTGCTGTCATGGGAATTGTAATTAAAATTGACAAATGATTTCGTGCCACAAATGTTGTGCGGCGCTATCAATTGCTTCCTGAGAACACATCTGCTTTGGCGCAACCAAATAGAATGTCGCAGTTTGACAGGTAATACACATGATCCGCAACTGTTCGTTGTGTGTGTGTGTGTTGGTTGTGTTTAGCTTTACTAGAGTATATTCTCTCTCTCTTTCTCTCTCTTTCTGTTTTGATACATTGATACATTGTAACGAAAGCAATATCTCCCATAGTAGAGTTACGTTCGCTTGTTCTGTTCGTGAAAAAACCTAATAAAATGGTATCATGATAACTGCTGATCGTGATAAGCGCAAGTTGTTTGTTGACTGCACGTCGTCGTCGTCGTCGTCGTCATCAGGCAAACTAATCAACGTAATGTACTCCTCGCATACACAATTATTTTTCGCCATTAACCAGATTGTTTGCGCCATATTCTCTTTCTTTTCGTAAAGTGAAACCCACAAACAGCTGTTCTTTTGCTCAAAATTCGCAAATGCTAATTATGATGGAGGAGGCAGCAAATAGGCAAATATTCGAAATAATAACTGAGACAGCTGTTTCAACATTCGCAATGTGGACAGATTTGATTAGACTCAAGACGTCAAGTTTACACAGTAGATAATCATGTTCGCTATTGTTCAATTTATTTTGTTAAATACTTTAAAAACTCGAAACGGTGATCACTCTGTTATATAAACAGTTAAGCAGACGCCCGACTTGATTCGAATTTGAATTTGAATTTGGGTTTCAGTTCAGGTTTTGACATTTGCATTGAAAGCAAAAGTGATTTCTAATTTTATCTGCTGCAGCGATTAGAACTCATTGAAAAGCAAATCCCATTTGGAATAAGAGCAACACTTCAAGTTATATAAATTATATTTGATATTAATAGCTTTTTTTTTTGTTTGCAATAAAAGGCCAAAGAGAGCGGTGAGTTTATTTATTTGCTTTGACAAAATCAATTCAGATTTGTTTATTGCTTCGCTATGAACTTATATGAATTTATATATATATTTAGTTGTTGGTTAGGTTTTGATAGATTTAAACTTATTTGAATTTATATATTTGATTATTTGCTTGTTAAGATTAGTTGTTTAAAAAAGTGGATTTATTTTACCTTGAATTAAAAGTCAAATTATTTTTGCTAAAACTATTCTAAATGGATAATGATTAGCTAAATGTACGAAAATACTTATTGTTAACAGTTTATTGTCTGTTATTTATTTTCAAGTTCATATTTGTTAGCTATGTGTGATAAATTGTTATTCTAATTCAATAAATTCAGTTTGTTATGGCATAGAAATGTTCATTAAAGTATTTAAAAAGGGAGAAAGTTAATTTTTATCAAAGTATTTATGTAAAAATAGTTTATTGTTTATATAAAATACTATTTACACATAATATATAATATATGTGTATGTATATAGTATTTTTGGACGTATATAGTATATTTTATGAATAAATAGTATTTTCATTAATAATATACTTTTAAAATATGCATTTTTGATAAAAATTAAAAGATACTATTTACACATAAATATACCATTCATACTTATAGTATATTTTATGAGTAAATAGTATTTTTTATTAATAATATACTTTTAAGACATACAATTATTGATAAAAATTAAAAAATACTAATTATACATCAAATATACCATTTATACGTATAGTATATTTTATGTAAAATAGTATTTTTAATCAAATATACAATTTACGCATATAGTATATTTTATGTATAAATAGTATGTTTCATTAAATATTCATATATTGTATGTAAACTATTATTTATTTGTTTATTATTACCGAATTGACATTTAACTAATAAACACATTTAAATTCGTTTTCGTTGTAGGTAAATAAACGCTTGTAATCACGAGATACTTTTGTGTTGTGCCACGACTGCAGCTGTTTGTTGGTAATGTACTCGAATTTGAATTGCCTCGACAAATAGAGAACTAACATAGATGTGGCACTTGCACATTGAGTTTATGGGCACATTCAAATATTAATGTTTGATAATATTTACACAAATGCGATCACAATTGAGAGCGTCTGCTGTCGCGTATCTATGAGATACTTCTAGGGCAGCAGAACCCAACGTATGATGATGATGATGTGATAATATCATAGTTGACAATTTGTTATTTAGCACAAACTTTCTAATTTTGTTTGGGTTTTTATTGAGTTTTTTGTTGTTGCTATGCGCTGTTTTAATGAGGCTGCAATTAAATTGGGTAAATGAATTTTTAGCGCAGTGCTAAAAAATTATTCTAAATCATTCTATAGCTGAGTGTGGACCAATTAGCTGATACCTTTTTTTTTTTTGTATTGTTCATTGTTACATAACTGTTTTGTGCAAGTTAAAAATAGGTTTTCGAAAAGAGGGAGGGGAAGGGGGGAACAGAGCAACGCAGACAATGCAAGCCTAATGAAAGGCAACGCGAAAGAAAAGTAATTTAATTATTCAAATTTTTCGTGTCGTGCTTCCTTTTAACGTTCAACGTCAATGGGCCTCGAGTCGAGACTCGTGTCAGTTTGGTTTCGATTTATTGCCGTTGCTGCTGTTTGTTAGAGTGAGACGGCAAATGTGCTTGCCGTCTCGCTCGGTCACGTTTTGTACCGTCGGGTCAAGATTAACTGAAACTAAAACTGAAACCGAAACCGAAAATGAAATAAACAAAAACCAAAGCAAAGCAAAGTGAGGCGAGGCGAGGCGAGGCGAAGCGAACGTCAAACGAAAGCCAATCAATATACAGACATACTATGTGTACACTACCCCCTCCCCCTCTCCATCACTCTTCTGTCCCTTTTGCTTGCAGTTCCGAAAGCCCAAAGAAATGCTTTTGTTGTTGTTGCGGCTATCAAATGGAAACCATTTCCGTCATCATCATCAAAGCTGACTCTGGAAATTCTCGCTGCACTTTCATTTTCGGTCTCGTTCCCTTTCTCTGTCTCCCTCTCTCCGTCTCTCCGTCTCTCTCTCTCCCTCAGTTGGTGACCTCAGTTTGGGGTATGTGAAACTATGCCAAAAACCGCAAGTGAATCTCGTTGTGTGTGTGTGTGTTTTGGCCTGGCTAAGCAAGGTTCGACTGCCTGTCTAACCGTCTTTCTGTCTGTCCGTCCGTCCGTCTCTCTGTCTCCGTCTCCGTAGTTGTTGTATAATTGAATTGTAGTCGCATAGCCCGCTATACACGTATTTGAAATGTCGGTCGAACCGGTTTCAATTTGGCACTTGGCGCTCTGTGCTCGGCCCGGCATAATAATTAAGCTTCATTTGCATTGAAGGCGCGCTAGAATTTGGTATTCGATTCGATTTGATTTGATTTTGGTATTCATATTGGAATTGGAAACGAAATTGGATTTCGATTTGGATTTGGAATTGGAATTGGAACTTTGTGTCGCACTTTCGTTTGACATTTTCCAAAAAGCAAACCGAAAATATATATTGATTAAGGTCACACCTAAAACTATATACGAAATGTAGATGACGTGCAGAACGCAGAGTCGTGAAAGATACAAGATAAGATACAAGATACATCATAAAGGCTAAAAAACAACATTAATCTTTTTGGCCACTCGAATTGCGTTACTTGCATTCGAGTACAACACTCATAATGGGTGTGTGTGTGTGTGTGCGTGTTTCTTTTTTTTGTTGTATTTCGATTTAAGCTGCTGATTAACATTGAACCACAGGCCACAGTCAGCCAGAAAGCCAGCAGTAATAATAAATGCCCGATCATCGCATCGCGAGTTCTGTGCCATGCAAAATGCCAAAGTAACGGCACAATGCTGTGTAGCCGCTATAATTGTATCTGTATCTGTATCTGTGGCTGGCCCGCAAGTAAAATATATAAAGCTCTCTGGTTTATGATTATGCCTATTTGCGAATAAAAATATAAAAAAAACACACATTGAAAGGCCAAACAAAATTATGCGCTATACACAGACACAGGCGCAGACACAAATAAAATAAATGAATAATATGGCAATTATCTTGAATATATAATTATGAGTGCTATTTTTAGACGCATTTTGCGTAAAAGCTCAAGCTTCAAATGGGGCATTTATCATTACATAATTGACTCTAAAACGAGATCAACAAACACAGCAGCTGTTTGCTACGAAACTCATTTCATTAGGTGCAGCAAACAAACACTGCAGCTGTTTGCTACGAAACTCATTTGCTGCTCCTTTCGCCTCGGCTCATAAGGTGCAGCAAACAAGCACAGCAGCTGTTTGCTACGAAACTCATTTGCTGCTTCTGTCGCCTCGGTTCATTAAGTGCAGCAAACAAACACAGCAGCTGTTTGCTACGACACGCATTTGCTGCTTCTGTCGCCTTGGTTCATTAAGTGCAGAAACAGCGACAAATAAGCTTTTGAGCTATTTCCTATACTAAGCGCGCTTTGCTCTTCACTCTTATCAGCATTGTCCACTAAGTGTTGGGTGGGGTGGGGGCAACGCGACGGATAATTAGTAAAAGAAAAAAAAAACAAAGCAAGCAGTCTAAAAATAGATTGGACACCGCAAAGCGTACGTAGCAAAGCAAACGTAGCACAACAACAAAAATACCAAAAAAAAAAAAATGAAGTAAAGTATTTAAGTAATTTGCGTTGCGGCAACACCACCACAACCAACAACAACAACAATAACAACAATGAGAATAGCTAAATAGCAAGATAGAGAAACAAAAAAAACGAAATTTAATAAATGAAAAAAACTAAAACGACTACAAGAAATAATGAAATCGAAAACTGGGCAAGCAGCAAAAATGCATTACGAATAAGGCATAAAATCAGCTCAGCTAAAAAACACACAGACATGAGACACGCACACATGCACACACGCACACAGTTGCATACATCAACAGAAATGTGCATGATCGCTTTATCAGCTGAGCGAGCGAGCGAGCGAGCAGCGCCCGCATTGCAGCAGTCGACCGACAAACGGACAGATCGACGAACTGAATGTACGACGACGAACTGTGCGACCGACTAACCGAGCGACCGTCAGAATTACCTGCAACTATGCTTATGCTTGCCCTTCTAAAAACACACACACACACACAGACACTTACATAGGGGCAGCCAAACATGCTCAAAATTGTGCTCAAGTCACTCTCCGACACTCACTCACTCGAAAAAGACACATTCACTCACTCAGTCGCTGCGCGTCGCTCTCACTCACTCGCTCTCTCACTCGTTTCGGTGTACGGTGAGCGCTGCGGCAGCGCGTTGTGACGTCAGCTGACTAAAGCTTTCGTTGCTGCTGCTGGCAGCGAGCCGACGCAGCGCTGTGCTGCGCTCACTCGCGAATATTCTAATAAGCATTTCAATTTCATTTGGTTTTCAAACGCGCAACGCAACGCAACACACGACGCTAGCAAACGGAACGAACGCGCGGCGCCATTAGCTTTTCAAATAACAAAATTTCAAAAGCATAATAATCAAGTGTGTGTGTTTGTGTCTGTGTTTTTCGTGAGTTGTGTGCTGCATCTAGTTCGTCGTTGTTGTTTCTGTGGCCAATTGTGTGAAATTATAATAAGATACTCGCGGCATATAATTTTAAAACGAAATTCAATTGCTCGATTAATACACGAAGTGTGCTAAAAAAAAAGTGAAGAAAATACAACAAAAAAAAAAAAACGAAGAGCCCAAGAGCCAAATAAATAAGAAATACAAAAAAGCAAAAGCAACATTTGCAGTCGCAGTCGCGGGTGCGTCGTCTTCGCCAGTTTAACGGTAATACTGCCCCTCCCCCTAAGCCACTTACATACATAGTTACATACCTTCATACGGAATCCATATTTGTTTTTGCGTTTTGGACATCGCACAGACACAGCTGCTAAGTTACACTTGTTTGAGCTTTGCTTTGCAAAGACTTTCTGCCACCGTTTGTTGTTGTTGTTGTGGCTGTTGCGTTTTTCTCTTTTTTTTTGTATTTTTGCTGCAGCAGCAGAAAGAAGAAGAAGGAGAAAAAACAACGATTTTCACTTTTATTTGAGACCAGTCTGCTGTCTAGGCCAGCACGCCATACACCTGTTTGCGTGTCTTGGTATCGCCACTGTATGTGTGTGTGTGTGCGAGTTGCTATGCAACAACTGCAACATAATCATGATCAGCAACAGCATCATGAGAATACATAATGATGTTTACTCATTGTGTATGAGCAACAAAATAAATGCTCAGATGAAATTGGTGAAAATTGCAGCGTTAATTTATTATTTGTGGAAAAAGTACACACGAATAACACACAAACACACACACACGCGCACACACCTGGGAGTAGAGGTTCAACGAATACATTGTGAAATTCGACAAGAAAAAACTGAAAAAAATGTAGCAAAAATGGCAAATGGCAAAAAAAAGTATTTTATCACAACGCTAGCCAATTAATGAAAAAACAACCAACAAACTAAATGCCTGACTAGCACTTACCCTTTACCTTTAGTTTTACAGGGTATACACTGTACTTTGTGAACTTGTGACTTCAAATTCTTTATGCTTTGCCACATTTTGTTCAAGGGTCACACTATTCACATTAAAAAAACAATTTGCTCAACTCGAGTACAGGGTACAAGAAAGTGCAAACACGCTTCGGCACTCTCTCCTTTTCTCCCTTTCTCCCTTCCTTGTCTCTCTCGCACACACTCGCCTTATCAACACTACAATCGAAAGCCTGCGTAAATTTAATTAAAATTGTTATAATTTTGGGTTTTTTTGTCGCAGCCAAACAATGTTAGAAATGGTGTCAAAAACAAGAAGAGAAAAAAAAAACAAAAATAAGTGCATTTAATTAGTTGAAGAAATTAAGAAAAGTGCCAAATAATTTATGTGTTAATTTCAGTTATTGTGTTAATTGAATTATGTATGCGATTTGTGTGATTCGTTGTTATAGTTGTTGTTGTTGTGCTATGACAGGAGAAAGTCAAATTTCAAATTTCAATTTGTTGCCAGCTCTCTGACACAAATACACATTTATCGTACATTCAGATGTACATAGCGTATATAGACAGAGTGACGAAAAGTTACGAAAGATATTGGCCAGCAAATTGATGAAATGTGCGCTCAATTATTGTAGTTGAAAAATGGAAAAAATGGAAATAAAAGAAAATGTGTGTTGCTTCATGAAAATGCAATACTTTAATACTCAACAATTGCAATTACACAGCACGTCAGAGGCAATTAATAAATAATAAATCAAACAACAAAATCATTTAAGCACACAACGAAAAAATGTTGCAGCTCGTTTGTTGTAAATTATGCTCGAGTTTACACGTGGCTTAAACAGAGAACAAAGTGTTTTTTATTTATTATGGAATTCTGTGGAATCGTATTTATTCGCGATTTATCTAGTTTTTATCTATTTGGCACTCTTTTGTGAATTAACTTTTTCGCCAATGAGTCACAAGTTTTATTGCGTTGCGTTTTGGTGTTTATCCTTTCGCTTTTTGCATTTATCACAATGTTTATTAGGCCAGTATTATAGCAAGAAAAGAAAGTAATTAGTTTTGTGATTGCTGTTGTGGTTGTTATTGTAGTTGTTGTTGTTGTTGTTGTTGTCAGGTTAATTGTAGATTGTTGTCGCTCAGTGTGATAACGAGGCAAAGCTAACTCATAATGAATAGCGTGTAAACACACAGCTAGATAACTACCCCACAAACAAACGTACATACAAATAGTTATCGTGAATAGTGCGGATCGTGTAAACGACGCTACTTAGGTTAGCTCGCAGACTGTGAATCATTCGCATCACTAGAGGCACGCAAGAATCTATTTGAATTAGTTTATAGCTCTCGGAATATTTGCACGCATTCAGTCGCTATGCTCATCGAGACAACACACATCGAGCTACGCTATATACTATATAATATATATACAGATACAGATTTATGTATGTTCATACATATCTCGAGACATTTCGCTTGCCGCCTCTGTGCCAGAAAAAATTCAATTGTTTTTTTTTTGTGCTTTTATGTTTGTAAAACGCACAAACAAAATGATAAAGTAGGCGACACACAAACACACTCGCACACACATACACAGATGCAAGAGACGCCACGCAGTGGCAGAAACAGCAAATGAATGAATGCAACGCGAAGATACCCTAGATTGAGAAACCATAGAGAGAAACTATATCTAGATCATATAAAACAAAATATACAAGTGGAAAGAAAGAAGAATTCCTAAGAATGAAATAAAATAAACAAAAATAATGAATGAAGAATTACGCAAATATAAAGCAAGAATTTAAAAAAGAAGATAAAAACAAAATAAATAAATATAAAGAAAGAAGAACTCTTTAAAAAGATAAATTAAATGAAATAAACAAATATTAAAAAAGAAAAATTCTTAAAAAAAAAAATAAATAAAAACAATATGCACAAAAACATATTGAGTAGATAGAAGATAATAGATTAATTATCAAAAAAGAAGAAATGAGAAAGAATTCTTAAAATGAAAAACAAAAAAATATATAATGAAAGCTAAATTCTGAAAATACAAAAATAAATATAGAAGAATTCTTTAATAAAATAAAACAATAAAATAAACAAATACAAAGAAAGAAGAATTCTTAAAGAAAATAAATAAAAACAAGATTAGAGCAGATAGAAGATAATAGATTAATTTAATATACAAATATTTACTTTTTAAATAGAAAATATAATAGTAAAATGATATATCAAAAACATTTTCATCACACCTAGTTTTTGAGATAAAAGTCAGTTAAGAAAACTCTAAAACTTCAAGACACTAGAAAAAACACTCGCCTCAAGCAAACAAAGAATCAAAATACCTGCACTTTGCACTATACAGGGTATGCTTAATGTGAGATAGAGCTGAGCCTTAGAACGCTAAAGGAGATAAGAAGAAAGAACTCAGCATAGCCAAGACCCAGACCCACATGTCGTTGTCGATGCCAAAGCTGATAGACTCACTCTAGACCCCTAAAACAGTAGCGAAGCAATCTGAAAAAGAAAAGGACAGAGAGTGGAAAGAGAAAGAGAGACGACATATCGAGACATTCGATAACAACGCGGATATTTTGAACAAGAATTTCTGTTTTTGGTCGCTTTTGACAAACTGAACTGAAAATTTTGTGTGTTTTGAGCAGCCGAAAACGAAAAGAACTTCCTCAAAGACCCAAAAGACAAAAACGTGGAACGGTGAGCGCTAAATGGTGAGACGTTAATAATAAACAAATAAATTACCAGCAACAACAACAACGAGAAAAAGAAGGAAGGGAAATAAACAACAACATATTAAATGTGGGAACACAAAAAAAAAAAAAAAAAACAACGCCACAAAATTATAGAACATAATATATAGACGCATATGTAGGCAGTGCGACAACCAAATAGAGCGAATGATGAGTGCAAGAGGGAGGAAGATAGATTAAGAGAGTGGGAAGAGCGAGGAGAGGAGAGCGGAGAGTGAGATTCTTCCTCATGCGAAATTGAGCAAATTTAAAGCAAATTAATTAATTAAAGCAACAGCCAGCAGACCCCGGGCGGCAATTTGTTGGCATTGGTGGCAATAAAATGCCGAAAACTAAATAAAATGAATAAATGAGAGAATACTACACTCGGCAACCAAATAATATAAATGATGTGCTCTCCTCTTTGCCAGTCGCACAAACAGTTTAATGAAGCAGCTGTTACTATATTTCCATTAGAAATGTGACTTTTATTGTCATTTCGAGCGTAACGATGCATCAAAAGTGACTTATATTACTCGAGTAATGATTTTCGAAAGCCGCAAAACGATAAAAGCTTGAATTAATATAAAAAGTTCTTACCTGCAGCTGAGAAAATCTATTTGCCGACATTTCCTATTACCACACGATGTGAAATAGTAAAAATTTGCTTTTTAAAGCAGCTGAAAGTTGCCACCAAGATTGGGCTACACTTCAGTTAAAGAAAATATTATTTGTTGAACATTCTTCTCATACATCATAATTAGTAGCTTCCAAAGCAGCTGAAAGTTTCGTAAGAGCTTACAGTGGGATAAAGCATTATGCGGTTAAATTCTTGGAAATTTGATCCTATCATACTCCATGTTATTTTAATATCAAATGCGCTGTTCTATGTATTATTAATCATAGTTAGTAACTCCGAAAGCAGTTGCAATTTACGTAAGAGTTCATCATAAAGCTTTGATCTTGAAGAAAGTTTAAACTTCACGCTGTAAAATTCTTTGAAACTTAATCTCATCATATTCCTTGTTATTTTAATATGAAATGCGCTGTTCTACATATTCTTAATCATAGTGAGTAGCTTCGAAAGCAGCTGCAAGTTTCGTAAGAGTGTATTGTAAAGCTTTGTTCTTGAAAATAATTTAAACTTTACGCTGAGTCTTAGAATTTTGATCTGATATTTCTTATTATTTTTATGTCAAATGCGCTATTCTATATATTCTTAATCACAATTAGTAACTCCGAAAGCAGCTGAAAGTTTTGTAAGAGCTTAACTCCAATATAGCAGAAAGCAAAGCTCAAACTTTACGCTGTTGAATTCTTTGTAATTCCATCTCATTGCTGTATATTAATTACTCTTAATCGTAGTTGGGAATTTCAAAAGCACCTAGAAGTGTCCTTCCATGATTAATTAATAAAGGGAAGCTTTAACCAAGAAAGCTTTGCTTTATTAGTAAAGTAAAGCTTTAAGCTGCTTTATATTCCTCTTTCAAAAAAAAGTTTTTCTTCATTTATGACTTTCAAACTTAGCTGAAAGCTTCAACCAAGCTTTATGCTGTTTAATATTATAATTTTTGGTCACATTCCTTGTCATTTTACTGTCACATACTTTTCAATTTCCCCCAACACACACACACACATACACCAAGCAAGCTGTTGTTCAGCTCAGCCTCAGCCTCAGCTCTGCTTTGCTTTGCTTTTTTTTTCGACTTGTTCGAAAAATGTGTGATAAATAAAATTGCAGCACAATCGTTTGCCACTAAAGAAAACTAACGTCCAATTTCTGTTCTCCATTTCTCTTCCTCTCTTTCTCTCTCGGTCTCTGTCTGCTTGCAGTGCGGGACACTAGACGGAGCCGCCGAACCGTTATTTCATCAGCAACGCAACAACAGAATGGACGTCTACCAGATCGACGATGGTTTCCACTCGGATGGCGGCACCGAAACCCCTCCGCCATCGCCCAGCTCGGGCTCCTCGATTGCCTCGACCTCGGACCACGGATCGCTGGAGAGCGTTGACACTGGAGGCACACAACGCTTGGCTGTGCTGTCATTCGAACAGGTGCGCAAGCTGCACAATGTGATGGACGAGAAGGTGGCCATCCATGGACGTGGGAATTTCCCAACGCTGGAGGTGACGCTGAAGGATCTGGTGAATCTGGTGCGTCGCAAGCTGGAGGCGGATGTGAACAGTGGCGGTGCCGGGGTGCTCGTCAAGGATATACGCTTGAATGGCGGCGCCGCTAGTCATGTGCTGGCCAACGAGGATCAGCCGTACAATGATCTGGATCTGATATTTGCCATTGAGCTGAGCTCGCCGCGTGTCTTTGATCGCGTCAAGACCGCCGTGCTGAACACACTGCTCGACCTGATGCCCGAGGGCGTCTGCAAGCGTCGCATCTACACGTGCTCCCTCAAGGAGGCCTACGTCGGCAAGATGGTGAAGGTGAACAACAACAACGATGGCGATCGCTGGTCCCTCATCTCGCTGGGCAATTCACCGGGTCACAAGAATGTCGAACTCAAATTCGTGGACACAATGCGACGACAATTCGAGTTCTCTGTGGACTCATTCCAAATTGTATTGGACTCGTTGCTGTTGTTCTACGATTGTGCCGCACTTCCCATATCGGAGAATTTCTATCCCACGGTGGTGGGTGAATCGGTGTACGGCGACTTTCAGGAGGCACTGTATCATTTGCAAAAGAAATTGATCTCAACACGACAGCCGGAGGAGATACGCGGCGGCGGTTTGCTCAAATACTGCAATCTGCTGGTGCGCAATTACACCGCTGTCGATTCGCAGCTGATCAAGACACTGGAGCGTTACATGTGCTCGCGGTTCTTTATCGATTTTCCGGACATCAATACGCAGACGACAAAGCTCGAGGCCTATTTGCGTAATCATTTCTGGGGCGTCGAGGAGGAGCCGCTGCAATACGAGTACCTGATGCATTTATACAATGTCGTCGAGATGTCCACCGTCTGTCTGATGGGCCACGAACGTCGCCAGACCCTGTTGCTCATCCACTCGCTGGCCAACCAGGTGAAGCAGGCCCAGGAGCATCAGTATCAGCAACAGCAACAGCAACAACAGCAGCAGCAGCATCAACATCATCAACAGCAGCATCATCAGCATCACCATCAGCAACAGCAGCATCAGCAGCATCAACAGCAACAGCAACATCATCATCAACAGCAGCAACAACACCAGCAACAGCAATACCTTCAACAGCAGCAGCAGCAACAACAGCAGCAGCAACTGGAGGCGGGGCAGACGCCGGTGCTCGCATTGGTCGCATCGTCGCCAACACAAACGCCGCAAACGCAAACGATCTACGTGCAACAGACGGCGCCAGCCAGTGCAACCATCTGTTGCAGCACAGCGCCACCAACAGCAGCAGCAACCGCAGCGGCAGCAACAGTGGCAGGCACAACAACAGCAACAGTAGCAGCAGTAGCAGCCGCTGCTGAGACGTCGCAAACACAGACCATACAGATACAGGCGGGGCCGCCGGGTCTCATCTATGCCAATGGCGTCTACTATGCACCTGTGATTCCCAGCACCATTTGCACGTGCAACTCCACCTGGTTGAGCACGTGATTGGAGCAGCAACAACAACAGCCAGAGCCAGAGCAACAGCAACAGCAACAAGAGAACACCAACAACCATAGCAACAGCAACAACAGCAACAACAACAGTAAGAGCAACAGCAATAGCAACATTAATAACAGCAGCAACAGCAATAGAGAATCACTCGATGTGGCAGCCACAGGCAGCTTAGTGTTGACACAGCAGCAGATTAGCAATTTGCCCGTTTACAGTCTGAAGCAACAGCAACATCACAATCACAGCAAGCTAGAACAACAACAGGAGCTGCTGGGCACGTACAGTGGACAGTTTGCATATTTTTATCCTCACGATGGCTCGTCGCCCAGTTTGTTGCTGCTTGGCAAGGACTCGTATTTGCATGTCACGAATCTTTAAAACTTTAAAACACAGCTTCACACTCAACTCTGTTGTTCCTTCTGATGATGATGATGATGATGGTGATGTTGTTGACCACAAATTGTAGCCGCTGTTAGAAGAAGAGCAACAAAGACGAGGCAACAACAACATCGATGGGCGAAGAGAGTGAAGACGGAAAACAAAGCCCATCAGCAACCGCAACAGGAACAGGAACAATCATATAACAGCACTTGCAGCCATCTCAATCTCAACAAGATTTCTACAACAATTTATAACAATAACAAAAGCCATTCACAATTAATTTTCCAATATTTTTCCAATTTTTGCGCCGCTCAAAAAAATTTCCTTGTATTGAAAAAAAGAAAGAAACACTCGAAATTTGTATACTACTGAAAAACCTTATTACCGATTATCATTGAATTTCTTCATTTCTAATTCTACACCTCCTTCTTCCCCCTCTTCTCTCTCTTTTCCCCCGTACACATTCTCTCACCTATTCATTTTGTAATAAAAAAAAAAGCAGAAAAAAACGTAAAAAATTGCGGCGCAAAAAAGCACACACGAAAAAAAAAAACAAATCTTGCATTATTCTCATTTGTTGTTGCTCGAATTTCAGCTCATCCAACACACACACACACACCTCCTAGCATCCCTCCTAAAAAAGAAAAAAGAAAACAAAACACAAAAAACATATATTTAATTATAGAATTTCTCTCTGAATTTGTTCGTATTGCTTTAAGCGCGTGAAGCGGCCTCTGAACCGTCGCCTAGAAATTCCAATCAAACTATCTACGTACATATATATAACAAAAAAAATACCAATATACTAAAAAGCAAAAAAAATACATATATTTAACGAAGAAAAAACGTAAAAAAATACTTCTACAAAAAAGAAAAGCATGATCATGATAAGGATGATAACGATGATGATGATGATGATAGAAGTGCAGAAATTATGACATATGCGTAATGTAAATAAATAAATCAATAATATCATTAGTCAAATTTTAGCTGTCGAAATTGACAAAAGTAAAAGAGAGAGAGAGAGAGAGAGAGTTGAAACCACAACAATGAAGATGAAAAAAACTGTATTTATATATTGTATATGATTTAAGAACTCTTAAGGACTCTATAGAACTAACTATACAATCATTAGATTCGGCAATTCACAGTGCAGTTTTTTGTTTTTTTCTTTTCTCTAAACACAAAATGTATCTCAGCGTAAGACGTTTTGCTCAATGGAAAATTCGGGAAAACGAGATTCAAAACTTACAAATTCAAATCTCTATAAAAACAAATAACAAAAAAACGATAATAACAAGAAAACATAAAGAAATATATATGTATAATTTTTTTACTTGAAACATTTTTATAGAGTTGCCGAGAGAAGGAAGAAAAAAAATGGGGATAAAGTTTGATAAACAAATTTTCAGTGTTTTCTAATTAAATGGGTAAAACTATAAACTGTAGTTGATAAACAAAAAAAAAAAAAGAAATGATATATCTAAAATAATACATATTGTACTATATCTAGTGAAGTTTAACAGCAGCAGCAACATGATGATGATTGATTGATTGATTGATGTGATGTAATGTGAGTGACTGGAGTTTGGATTGATTGTTCGTTTGTTTGTTTAAACTGCTGGGTGATAATTTATGAATGATTCAACTGATATACATATAACGCATATTATATATATCTATCTATCGAACTATCTAACTATCTATCTATCTACAAATATATTTATAATCCAACAAAAAAAACATATAGAATTGATGGAGAGTTCCGGAACATCATATTTAAAAGAAAAACGAAAAAAAAACAACAAACAAACAAAATTTTTCGATAATTGTAAATGTACGTATGTTTAATCAATGAAAGACAAACTGCAAGTCCAACCAACAAATTATCTATGTTTCCTGTTAACTCTGTAAACTGTAACTGTAAACTGTAACTGTAACTATAACTGTAAATGTAAATTTAAATGTAACATTAACTGTAGTTAACAGTCTACTGTACTGTAAGCTCGACTCTGGGCGTTTTACTTTTGTGTACTTTTCAATTTAGTTGTAACAACTCGGAAGCAACTGCAATTGTGTTTGAATTTTTGTATTGTATTAACTTTAGTTTAAATTTGTGACATAATAATGTTTATAATGCTTTGTGTATATGTGTGTATATACATATATGTATGTATGTGTATGTATGTATATCCTCGATGTATTCCAAACCAAGATAATTCTTCTTCTGAAACTTTGCTCACAACTGGCTGCTTGATATTTTTTGATAGAACACACTACAAAAAAAAAAAAGAAATAAAAATAAGAGATGAACACAACAAAAATAATGTATGTATATGCAGACATATGCACATCGGATATATATTACTAGTTATATAGGTAAAATGATGAGAATGATTGAAGCTGATAAATAGAGCGAATAGTCTGTAAGCGTGGACATTTTTTGCAAAAACATAGCATGTAATTTTAAATTTATACAACAAAAACCATACAGATACAGAGTTACATATATATATATATATACATAATATAAAGAAATCAAACAAAAAAAAATGGAAGAAGAAAAATCAAATCAAATCAATCAACAATCTATTGAGATTTGTATATAATATTATAATTATGCCTAAATATACAATACTACTTATATGTGTATGTACGACGTATATCCAATTAAAACACACACACACACACACACACAGCATACACAAAGAAACTACACACACATACACAATGAAACACTACACCATACACATACACACACCATACATATACATACTTATTACATTATATAAATATTAATCTTAATTATTATGTGTATCTACAACAACAATTTACCATATACATATTACTTCTGTGCGCTTCTTGCGATCTAAGGAATTTCAATAAAAACAAACAAAAAATACCTAAAAAGTATAAAACCAACGAAAAATACAAAAAAACACAAATATTAATACAATGACTTTTTCTTTCCTTATCGATATGAATTCGATGGCTTTTGCTGCTTGCTGCTTGGACAACATCGCATGGGGTCAACTTTACGAATTTACAATCTCCTTCGCTTGGCCATTGACGCTTGTGTTTCCTCCTTTCGAATTTTGTTGTTTTTTTTTTCTTTTTCGATTGGTATTTTTCTGTTTCATTCGGGCAAACATCTGCTGATTATGACAGAGTCGACAACCAGCAACAACAAACAACTTTTAACTGCTGGACAACTCTATGATCAACTGTTTTTGGTGTTGCAGCTGCAGCTGCTGTGGCTGCATCTTCTTCATTCAATCTGTGGTAGACTGGATACTAGCTGGTCAACTTTCGCCTGTGGTTTCACTCTCATCATTTAATTCGCAAAGTTTTCCTTTATCTCGCATATATATTGTATAATATTGCCTTTGGAGAGGCGCTGGCTGATGTCCGTGTCATAAGTGTATGGACTTCAGCTTGAACCCGGCTGTTGCTGACTCTGCGTATGTGTGTGTGTTGATAAGTGCGGGTAAATATAAAATATGACAAATCTTCTGTTGCCGCTAGCATGATTTATGATTTATGCATTTTGATTTAGCTTTTGAGGCTCAAACTGGCTTCAAACACGATGCTTGTTCATAGATATTTTTGGCAATGTGCAACAGGTGTGCTTAAATCACGTTCGACTTGAAAGCATCGGTATAAATCGCGTAAGGGAAACATCTTCATTGACAAGTTGCTACCATGTTTAATTATTTGGCAAAAAAAATGAGTATAAAAGAAATGCCACATTATTTCCTTAAACATTTCTTCGTATTTTCAAATTTCAAACTTGGCGCCATGTTTTCGTTTAACGAAAGCTTTTACGCGTCGCTTAGAGCACTTAGCTTTTGTCACACAGCATGTCGACAAATTAGGCTGCCACATTCGCTTAATTGGAAAAAAACGCCACACACCACACAGTGGTTATTTTTTTTAGAGCTTATCTGCGATTCGAGCTGTTGATTGCCAAATTTTTGAGAGTATTATTTTAGGTAGAACAATTATTTAAAAAATATTTACAAACACACTTAAAACTTTTGTCGCGTCTGGAAAATATACCAGCATAGGTATATTTTGTAAATTGACATTCCAAGGTGACCGTTCAGCATAGGTTTGAAATTGTCCATTCGATTTTTTATACCAAACTGACTTTAACGGATTACTTTAATTTAGCTTGGCTCATTTTTTAAGGGAAGTATAAAGTTCTACTTGCTCTCAAAAGTATCGATTTATTTTCCAAAATAAAAGAATCGATTTAAATCGATTTGAAGACAAATCGTTTTCAGCTCTAGCTTAAGCTCTGAAGCAGCGAGCTTTCGTTTAGTGTCGAACGTGGATTCGTGACGAGCGGTGGGCAGTAGCGACGAGCTTGCAGAGCCAGTTAACTTGCAACACACACACACATAAAAACACAAACACACATCAACACAAAATTCAGCAAAGTGCACAAAGCAAAGTTAAAGTGATTAATAGTGAAAAAACGGTAATTATAAAGTGTGACACAACGAGCAAATAATTAAGCGAATAGGCATTAAGTGCTTGTGAGTGCGTAAATTAAAATTCAAATTAGATTCATTGAGAAAAGTGCGTTAAAAAAGCCAAAAAGCATTCAAGTTTTCATTTCCACACACACACACACACACCTATACTCTCATACACATATACATACTTACACACGTTAGTAGAGTTACCTGACACACAACGCGCCTATCACCGACTACCGCATTTTCTTTTTACCCCAGTCGACAAACCCCCCTCTTCCCGTTCTCGTTCTCCATCACTCCACTTACGTTTGTACGCGTATATGTATGTTTTTGTGGGTGTGTGAGTGAGTGTGTAGGTGTGCGTGAATTTTTGATGGTGCTGGGCTTTCGTTTGGTGTGTTTTCATTTTGAAGGAGAACACAAAAATAAAAGTCGCCAAAGGCGTTCTCGTTGTCGTTGTCGTCGTGCGTGAAGTTTCGAAATTCTAGCCAAGTTGATAAATGTAATATTAGATAAAAAATAATAAAAAGAAAATATAACTAGCCAACTGCTAACCCACTGCTATAGAACTATATAGCAAACATTTGTATCAGCCAGCTGTGCTTTAATTCCAGTTATACAATACCAATTTGGTGTGTTTGGCTCAATAGGCAAATAGCCAAAGCGTTCTTAACTTAAGCTGTGAGAGTAACACACACACACGCCCGCTCACACGCAAAAATACATTTAAAGTACTGAAAGACTCAAACTCACACATACACACACACACACACACACAACATATCTGTGTCGGTAACGTATCAAAAAAGTAACCTTCAAAGCTTGTGCAACGTTTTGCTGTCGAAACTCTGCAACCGCAGCAGCAACAGCAGCAGCAGAAATATACAAATCAGCAGCATCAAATAGTGAGAGAGTGGGAGAAAGAGAGAGAGGGCAACAACAGAAAAAGTAGCAAAAACAACACAAACTAACTGTAAGTGGAAGCCATTTGAAAACGTAATAATTGAGTGTGAGCAATGTATTGAGTATGCGAAATGAGGTTGTGGGTGCCCAAATTGTGGGCGGGGGGGATATTTCTTGTATGCTATGCTATGCTATGCTTTGTTTGCTTGTATGCGTATCGCAGCTGCAGCAGCAGCAAATGCATTAGAAATTCTAATGAAAACGAGTATGTGAATGTCTGCATATGTATGAGTCTGAATATGAGAGTTTGGTGTGCTCACATCAATAAATAATTGCAAGTTGTTGCTATAGTATTAAAGTCAACTTTTGACGTTTGTTAGTTGAGCTAAAACATTGTGCTGTGCATAAGTCAAAAGCCAAAAGCAACTGCAAGCTGCAAAATACAAGTATGTACAAAGTACATAGCAAACATGCATATATATGTATGTATGTGTGTGTGTGCTTAGAATACATGCCTTCGTCATATCGTATTCAATTTGTAAATGCCCAGGTGCTTGTGTTCAGGGCAAACTGCAAAGTGCACAACACCCACACCCACACACACACAGACACAGACAACTCCCAGCAAGGGACTGATTAACTGTCAGCATGAGACAAGCTTCACCTTCGCCCCCGCCCCCTCTGCCACTGTCCCCATTACACTCTGCCCTGTGCACTGTGCACACACACACACACGTGCATTGTATACCCATTATTATCAAGTGTGTGTATCGAGGCACTTCTATATAAACTACTATATGAACCACTTGATTCAATGCTTTTAATCTGCTTTTAACTGGCAGATCTCCAGTAATTGCTAGTTTGCTAGTAGCCAACTTTTTCACAGGATATTGTTTGCGTCGAGCATTCGCTGTACTCTGTGCTGATAGATAGATACACACGTTAATAACTCCATTAGCAAAAGTCCATTTGTTTATTTGTTTTATTCGACAGAGTGGAACGCAAAGGGTGGGTTAGGCATTTCCTTGATTATCGTTTAATTGTTATCGTATATACACACATTCATATTTCCTATATCCACGGTTCAGTGTCCACTGTGCACGCCCAATAAAATTTATTGTCATAATGTTTTCGTTAATATGAAATGCATGGCGGCCCCATTTGCCATCAATTACCGCTAAATGCAAATTATATTCATATATTTGAATATCTTACATCGTCTATGAATTGTTTGCAATCAATTTAGAGGAATCTTCACTTACTAAATTTTGTTTGGAAAAGGTCAGTTTTTAATTCATTTCATATTTCAAGTGATGAGCTTTAATTCATTAGTTGATTACACATATATTAAAGATAAAAGCTAAAGACAGTCTTGAAATTTATTTGTATGATAAATGTTTAAATTCATAAAAAAAAACAAGTAAGAAAGCTACAGTCGAGTTTACTCGAATGTGAAATACCCGCTACCCATATTGAATAAAAGCAATATATTTTGCGGTATTATTCTCAAAATATACCGATATACAAATGGTATATCGATATAGTACCGCATTCAAAATATACAAAATATTCCAGATTGTCGGCCAAAGCAACTCAGACCCCTAGTAAGTAGGCGTTTTAAAAATTTGAAACAAACTTGATCTGCGTGCAAACATAACAAATGCTGTGGAAAAAAAATTATAACTCTATCTCCCGTAGTCTCTGAGATCTAGGTGTTCATACGGACAGACGGACAGACACACAGACGGACATGGCTAGATCGTCTCGGCTGATGACGCTGATCAAGAATATATATACTTTATAGGGTCGGAGATGCCTCCTTCTCCCTGTTACATACATTTCCTGTCGGCACAAAGTTATAATACCCTTCTACCCTATGGGTAGCGGGTATAAATATAAAAAATATCCTTCAATGTGTTTTTTTTATAGAAAACTTCAACTGCAGTTTTCTTTATTTACTTTATAAAGAGATTAGTTTATGTTTAGAGGTCAAATATATACAATAATCTTTAAATTCCTTTTGGTAGTAATTTTGAAAAGTGCAACGTGCAACTTTTCATAAGAAACTATAAATACTAATCTGTAAATGTTTATTTTTCTAGTGACTACTATTCCGAACAGGGCAATCTGCACTTTTTAATTAATATGTAAATTAGTCAGTGTCTTTGTCATAAACAAAATAAACAAAATATTCTTTAAACGTTTTTCTAGTAAATATTTAAAAACAAGCAAATTACAGTTTTTATTTGATGAGCTAAGATTTAATAGATATAGCTATACTTAAACTATCTATACTTCCAAGAATTTAAATACCTTTTTTTTCATTTAGCAATATTTAAAAACATTTCTGAAATTCGCAGTATTTACAAACACTTGTGTTTGCTGTTAGATTACATAAAGTGAAATTGAATGAATCATAATACACAAAGTGCATTCTAATTTGTTATGCTTTTAATATCGTTAGCGATTTAAATTAAATAAATAATTTATTTGTATTTTCAACAAGTTAATTGAATTTCTTACAATTGACACTTTGTTTGCTGCCGCGCAATATTTAAATTAATTTTTGAAAAAAAAATCCTTTGAAAAAGCTCAATTTAATTGCGGTCAGCTATTCAATTATTTATATATATCTGTCATGACTAATTATTTGTTGGCTTTGGCAAAACTGAAATGGTTTTAATTTAAAGTATGATTCAATTAGCGAATAATTGCATTGCAAAGTCCGACTATACTATGCAGTATATTAAGTATACGCATTTTACACAAACTTCACCATATAAATGTGGACTAGATATGGCTGCAATTTGTTTAACAGGCAACCGATTAGACCTTATTTAAATGCTCACAAATTGCAGCAATTTAAAATGTCGCCGCTGCCCACAACGTTGCTACGATGATGGGTCTGGCTTTTGGGCCAGTTCATCGACAGATAGAAAGAGAGAGAGAAAGGGAGATAGAGACGTGTAATAAGCCAGTATACGTAATTCACAGATTGTTTTCGAGCTTGAATCTGGCAAAGCGAAGAGCCAACGGCGCAGCGAACCGAGCCCACAAAGCGCGACGAATGACGCATTCAAAATAAATATAAACAGAACGGCAGTAACAATAATAAAACAACAAAAAACAACAAAGAAATTATATGGCTGACGGTTGGCGTTAAGCGTCGAATACTCTAAAGATATATACGAGTATTCTCTTGGAAAACAAATCGAACTTTTGCTCTGACTGGTACTGAAACTTGGCATTGTCATTTGCCACAAAAATGTTCTTACGTGTTTCTTTTCCTTCATATTCTTCTTCGTCTGTTGTTTTTGGTTTTCGTTATGTTTTTCGCTTCTTTGTTGTTTTTTGGGCCGAGGGCCGAGATCAAAAAGCTAAGGACAATGCCAACTAATGCGAATATACTCCAGTCTCGGGTACGTATACGTAATGCCCATGCTTTTAGCCGTGAATCGTGCCAAGCGCAGTTCGAGTCACACACAAGCAGGCATATTAAAGGTACACTTCTATATACGATACGATATGTTTGTATGTATGTTTTGTACCTGGGAGCCATACATGCGATGCGATACGATGTATGTGGCACACGACATCGCGGAGTCCTTGGCAGCCCTTGGCTCGAGTCGGGGCATGTGGGCGAAAATGTTTCGCATTGATTATGCAACAGTTTGGCGGATTGAGCGTGTAGCGTAAACAAAGCTCAGCCAAAATACGACATCAGAGTTGGCTGAACTCCAAGCACTCAAAGCGAGTCTGATCGACGCAGCAGATACTTTGCTCACTTTGCAAGCGAGCTTAGTTTATGTTCTGCGTATTATACACGGATTTGCTTACTTGAACTACTTTCAAGCTAAATTACTAATCAATTAGACAAACAGCAATTACCATATGCACACAAGTCGATAAAACTCCGTTAAGCAGTGGAAGGAGAACAAAGCACGACTGAAAACATGGCATGCAGTGCGTGTAAATGCTGCTCGTACTTACTTATAATTGACTGTAGCATGTCAACATCAGCAACAATAGAAGCAACTACTGCAATAACAACCAGAACAACTAAGAAAGCTCGAGTGTGGTTGACTTCGAGTGTGCTCGACTGTGAGATACCCGCTAGCCATTTTGAAGAAAGGCAAAACAGCGGTTTTATTCTTAAAATATATCTAACTCACATACCGAAATGTACTGAAATATACCGAAGGGTATATTTGGTAAAATAATCAAATATACCAAATTATTTTAGACTGAAGGCTATTTTGGCTATATTTATACAGAAGCACATTTAAAATAGAGCTTAATATAGCACCAAATTAATATACCAGAAAAATAATAAAATATGCCCAAGATTGTATTTGTTATATTTATATAGTACTTCATCAACAATTATATACCAATATATAAAAGGAAAAGCAAAATTGCTTAAATATACCGAGAAATATATTTGATATATTGATATAGTATTACGCTCAAAATATACTATATAGTACCAAGTTTGCATACCCCAAAAATACTAAAATATACGGAAGGATATATTTGGTATATTGATATAGTACTGCATTCAAAATAAACCATTGAGTACAAAATTCGTTCACCGCAAAAATACTGAAATATACCGAAGGCTCTATTTGGTATATGCAGCGCTACAATCAAAATATACTATAAAGTACACTATAGTACTACATTAAAAATATACCAAAGAGTATAAAATATACCAGATTGTCAGCCAAATCATCTTAGATCTAATTATTGCTATTAGGCAAACAGGCAGACTTTAAAACAGACGGAAATAACTTCATATATCATTTAGTCTGTTTGCTGTTGGCACATAGTTTTAATACCCTTCTACCCAACACTTAGCGGGTATAAAAACAACTAAAGCAACAACAAGAGCAAGAAAAAGAAGCACAGCAATAGCAACGCTTGCTTCTCCTTTGCCTTGATTGCCAGTCAAAGTTATCGCTGAGCAAAGCCAAAAACTATGTCTGTTACATTCCAGACTTATCTAGATGCGGAGAGGGAGTGAGAGAGGTTGTTGTTGTGCTGGCATTTACTTGGCGATTGCTCATATTTAATGCATTTGACAGTAATAACGGGTTCCACGCTACGTATACGTAATGAGCGCTAGCTGTCAACTGCTCAACTCCTCGCTGACTGCACTTTTCCAACTGCAATTGGGCAGCTTGGCAGTCAACCAAAACAAATCTTAGATTGGCTTTTTGGCTGCCTAAATGATGATGTGATCGTCTGACGCACATACAAATGAACACACAAACACACACACTAATAGAAATAGTAAAGCACATTCTCGCTTGTATACACATTAGCATTTGTTGCTGTTGGCCAGCGCCAGGCAAATTAAATGTCTCCGACCAAGTTAAGACGTAATTCACTCAAAAGTCAACACACACGTCGCGTTGCTTTTCACATATGGAAACTAGTTACTCAGCCTGGCCAAGAGCACAATTTGTGGCTCATTAGCAGCTACAACAATGCCCCTGTCCACGGAACACTAAAGTTCCTCTCTGTCTCTCTCTCTTCTTGGGATTTGACAATTGTTATGGCCGGGCAGACTTGCTTGACTTGTATACAGGGTGTGCGCAGCAGGTAATCAAAAGTAAACAACACAAACAACTCACGTAACAACACACAGCAACAATATATCTGATTACCGACTATGTTTTGCAAGATTTACGTGCCACGATCGACAGCTTCACACAAGGGGTTGATTGAGACCTGATCTCTCTGTGTTTGCCAGTAGCCAAACCCTTCAAGTTGTGTGAATTACGATTGCATCTGGAAGATACAAAATGTATCTGTTTCACATAAAGTTAAACTGAGATTCCCGACGTCATCCCAAAGACATTAACTGTGTCAGCTTCTCGTTTTAGCTTCTTACTCACTCATTCAACATCTTATTCAACTAACTGAATTTGTAGCTGTGGCAGTTGGCAGTTATTCGTGTGTATTCACGTCCGACAGTGATGGAAGGAGAAGACACTTCTCTTCTTCCAAAAATGTCAGACACAAGGCAAATATTTCAGTTGGTTTAATTACTCGCAAGGCATGGGAAGAAAACAGTTTAGCAAATATCAGCAGTTACGCATGGCAACTAAATAAATACTTTTAGAAAAATATATTTTAATGCAAAACAATTCAAAGTTGAAAGGCAAAGCTGGCATTTCCATAAATAAATGAATTTATACAACTTGCTGGCAAACGATGAAAGTGCAGTTTTACATGCAAATCTAACTAGACAGATCGTTATAATTGGAAAGAAAATGGAGAGATCCGGTTGAGTTGGAAATACCCATAAATCAAACTTTAAATTGCAACTTTAGCAGGGAATCACAAACTAACTAATTTTGAAAGGCGAATCTATTATTATTATTATAAAACCGTTAATGATAATGTTTGATACTATGCTCAAATTTATTATCTTCTGATCTGCTACTGATTAATTAGTAAGATATTTAGTATTTAGCTTCTAATCTTTTTATAATTAACTTTACTTTTTAGACACACAAAATTTGGGTTGAAAGAAGATTATTATTAAAGGGCATATTCGTTTATTTTTAGCATCATTTTTTTTATTTACTGATCAATTTATAGAGGATTTATTCCTCTCTTTATTAAATATTAAGCCTTGATATTAGAACTGTTAAAAGAAGTGCCTTATTTACTACTATTTATAGTACTTCTTGCTCTGTAAAGGTTGAACAAAATATAAAAATAGCTTTAAAATGCGATATCTAATAGTTCATTAAATGGTTGTTGTTAGCTCGCTACACAAATTCAATACAATGCAGGGTATTTTTCAGCCGAAGCCTCTTAGTTAGCATGCTGCTCTCACCTGTTGTTATTTGGTTACGGATGTTTGCCAAGCGCGTATTACGCGTTTATTAAAGTGCAAACATTTGCCAGAATTTGTTAATTTATGTGTCTGATATTCGCTTACATAACAAAAGAAGCTCGAATAGAAGTAAGTTTGAATGCAAGTGCTTCCATTGTGACTGCGCTTTTGTTATCATCATCATCGAGTGTGTGTGCGCACCTTGAGCCAGATTACTGCAGCCAATTTAGGCCAATGTGAGATATGAGAACACACTTCATTCATATACTCTTCGTACCTGTAGATACTCTTCTGCATTGTTCCCACACAGCAAAAAGGACAGAGTTCAGCGTGCAATTAGAAAGCCAACTGCAGCAGCAGCAGCAGCAGCTCAAAAATGGAAAACCCTTTGGGCGTCATTGGCATTGTTTTCAGCTGCCATTCAGCTCGTGACGCACATGCCACAAATAGCAGCAGCAGCAGCAGCAGCAAGAGCAGCAGCCAGGTGGGCGGACAGCTGAGCTGAGAGGCGCACTCGTGCTATGAATACGAATAATGTCAGAGACACTTTCATTGTTACCCCAAAATACACTAACTGAAGGGGGTAAATCAAAACAGTTTCTTAATCAGCAAAGCTTTTAAGCAATAGAGCAACTAGGCGTATACGCTATATCACTTTTACCTCAGTTGTCATGCTGATGATCGACTTTTAATCTTCACAGAGTATCTCAGCTTCGGCATCACAGAGATAAGCACGTGTTTTTTTTGTTCATTCTTTCTTTGGTATCGCTCATTTTTTAATGTTTACTCGCAAATTAGACAGCTTCTTTTGACGGTTGCTTTGGCCTAAGCCCCCCTTGGAAGTTATGGAGCCAAGTAAACATTTGTTTTTTGCATTTCGATGGATCGTCTAGAACAATTCGTTAACCGTTCCACACTTCCAGCAGTAAGTGTGTGTATGTGTTTGTGGGTTATTATTGTGTCTGAGTCAGCGATTGAGATAAAAGTGTTGTTTGCGGCGGTTTGGACCAGTTTTAAATGGTGACAGTTGGCTTTGCTTGACTTCACTTGGCTAACTGGCAGTTGATTTGGCCCGCGCTTGGCCCAATAAACAAGAGCGCAGAAAACTCACATTGAGCACAGTTCACGTTAATATTTATGTAAATTCGAACTCAAACTCTCTCCCGGTTAAACACTTTTGTTTATGTTTATTGCATTTATCTGACTTTGCAGCGCAATGCGTCTCGATACGAACTCAAATGTGGACTTTAAAGCGTTCGACTCCAGCTCCAGTTCCAGTGGGATCGTAAGTCAAGAAACACTTAACACTCGTTGAAGGTATTTTTACTGATTTGTGTGCTCCGTTTGCAGATTGTGAAATTGGACAATTTGGCCACTTGGGGTGGCTCACAAAAGACGGATACACGGCTGCCCATAACGGACTATTCCACACTCGGCGGACCGCGACACAATTGCAGTCCCTTTCCACTGTCCAAAGATGTCAACAATCGTCTGGTTATTTGGTAAGCATACTTTATAGGATTAAGTTGTTATTAAATTAGATTTCAGAAAGAATTAACTGGAGTAGAAATGAGTTTTTAAATGTACAGATTAAATCTAATTTATGAATGTTTCAAGCTGTCAAAGTTCAAAATTGTGATGTGAAATGTCACTGTTAAGCTCTTAACTTTGTTCGCTTCTAAATTAATCATAAATTCTAAATAAATTATATTTAATCTTCAAATAATATTATGTTATATATCAATGCAAAGAGCACTTCAATACCTTTCGATGCATTTGTATATTTTTACAACTCGCAAATATATTTTGCTCTGACAAAAAATTACTAGAGAGAATTAAGAAAGCTAAAGTCGAAAAAGCTTTTCTAAAAAAATTTACCAAATTGAAAGACGCAAAAAATACTAAAGTATACCGAATGGTATATTTATTATATAAAAAATTTCTACAACTTTAAAATACTAAAATATGACAAGTGTAATATTAGTATATCGACAATTTTTGCAATGGAAAAATACTAAAATGTATCAAATGGTATATTTAATATATCGAGAATTTCTACAACGTAAAATGCTTTAAAATGCCGAATAGTATATTTAGTATATCGACAATTTTTACAATGGAAAAATACTAAAATGTACCAAATGGTATATTTAGTATATTGAGAATTTCTGCAACGAAAAATACTTTAATTGGTATATCGACAATTTTTACAATGGAAAAATACTAAAGTGTACCAAATGGTATATTTAGAATTTCAACAATTTCTACAATTTTTATCTGATCGCAACCAAATTTTCAGGCGAAGGTAAAAGTTGTTTAAGAAATACATTTGTATATTTTGCACTTCATGCTGTAAATGGTAATGTATCAATATATATATGAAACAAGCAAACTTTTGTATTTTTCAGTATATTTGCGGTATATAACTTCGGTATATTTTAGGGGGAAAATACCGCATTGTTTTTCTTTTATTTAAAATCAGAAGAGGGTATCTCACAGGCCGAGTGCACTCAACAGTAGCTTTCTTACTTACATATTTAAGCGTATTAATTTAAGGTATTAATTTGTGATATTACTTTCCAGGGATGGCGACATGACCACATTGGAGGTGGACGCCATCACGAACAGCAGCGATGAGACCCTGACTGAAAGCAATAGCATATCGGAGCGTATTATTGCCGTCGCTGGCAATCAGCTCAAAGAGGAACTCAGCACAACGGTGAAGGGTAAGAGCGAGAGAGAGAGCAGCTCGACTCTTTTATCGACCATCTCTTACATATATTATATATACTATTTTCGTTTAGAATGCCGCATTGGGGATGTGCGTGTGACGCGTGGATACAATCTGCCAGCCAAGTATGTTCTGCACACTGTTGCACCCGCCTACAAGGAGAAGCTCAAGACGGCCGCAGAGAATGCGCTGCACTGTTGCTACAGGTTAGCTAGACTATCAATCTAATATCTTTACGAAATTACTTCAATCATCTTCCTTCATAGAAACGTGCTGTGCAAGGCCAAGGAGTTAAATCTGCGCACAATCGCTGTGTGCAATGTGAGTGGCAATCAGAAGAGTTTTCCTGCCGATGTCGCGGCGCATATTGCACTGCGTGAGTAAAGATTCACTTCAAATTATAATAGTAATACCAAATACAGTAATAATATTGATATTTTCATTATGACAGTTTCATAATTTCACATAGCATTTCTGTTTTCAAAGTTGAGTTTCGTTTTATGCGGGATTTTATTCTGCATTCTGTATAATTTCAACAGCCATCATATTTCTGTGCAAGATATATTTGATTTCAAATTCTTGTTGTCGTTTAACAAGATTTTTTATAATATTGATATTTCCATTATGATCATAATTTCATAATTTTGCATTGCATTTCTGTTTTCAAAGATTCGTTTTATGCGGGAATTTATTCTGCATTCTGTATAATTTCAACAACCATCATATTTCTGTGCAAGATTAATTTCATTTCAAATTCTTTTTGTCGCCAAATAAATACTCATTTAACAAAACTTTTTATGTGTGTGATTAAATAAATAAATCAATAATATAGCTTATATTTTTATCAGTTTAACTTCTAACAGAAAAGAGATTGGCGAAAAACTAATCATTGCTTATTTTTTAGTTAGATTGCCTTTAAAGTACCTTAAATAAATTCAAGATCCATTACTTTTTGACTAATTTGTTTATTTAAAGTCGTCGCATTACTAAAACTGAGCTTATCTCCCTCATTCTGTCTGTCATGCCATTACAGAATTCCACAACCCTGATAAATGCCTTACTTATTCAACTGCATTGCTTTCTCTATTCGAAACCAGGCACCATTCGTCGTTATCTGGACAAGTTTACACTGCAGGTTGTGATACTGTGCGTCAACAGCAGCGAGCGCGGCACCTACGAGGTCCTAGCGCCGCTTTACTTTCCCCGCGATCAGCTGGAGGAGCGCAGCGCATTGTGGCAGCTGCCCAAGGATACGGGCGGCGAGTTGGGTGAACCTCAGCATCCTGATCCCGATCGTCAGATACGCATCATTCGCAATCCACAGCACAGTCACAGTGTGCACATGCGTCACCATCATGGTGAGTGTTCGAATCGATGACGTCTGTGTGCCTATCGACAACGTTTATCAGTATCAGCATTAGTATCAGAACCAACTATCAAGTGGCGGTTATCAGTTGTGCGTCTCAGTTGTGTAGAAGTTGATTTTGACACCAATTTCTCTCTTGTGCTGGTTTCTTTGTTTGGCTCTTTAACAGCTGCCGATAATGTCGATGTTGATAAGATTAGAGCCACCAACACACACATGGTATGATATATATGCTTTGGTGTTCCGAGTGTCCCAAACCGAATCCGAATGTGAATGTGAATCCAAGTTCGTCAAATTGCCTCCACAGTTATTGCTAAGGCTTCAGTTACGTGCCAAAGACGCTTTCGTGTAGTTCCAAACGGCAGTTGCATTAATTACACATAGTTTCCATCGTTTTTCAATAGTTCACAACTGATTTAGCAAACTAATTGCGTTGCAATCCAATTACGCGTAAACTCTCAACGTTCTTCACCCATTTTGTAAGTGTAATTGAAGTCAAAATACTCCAAATTCAATGCAAATCTAATCAAAGTGATTTCGTAATGTGAATAGTAGTGAATTTACATTGTTTTTAATATTAATAATAAATGCGTGTGAATAATTTCAACAATATCCGCTGGGTGACGTCAATGTTGGTATACAAAAAGTGTTGCATACTTTCAGGCTGTTTGGTAAAAGGGATCAACTCGCTGCAATGGGAAATTTGAAGGGGAATTCCATTCCATGTTTGAAACGTAGGGAAATTTAAATAAAACTGTCAAGCAGCCATGTTTTAAATTAAAAAATATTATTGTGCAAACAAATTAAAAGTGTGCCTCTAATTCCCAACTTGATTTAATTGCACATACACATAATCCAACATGCATACATACACACACATTTTGCACGTGCCTCTGTGGCTGCCAATTGCAGTTTTTTGAGTCTCTCTCTCTCTCTCTTTCGCTTACCATCATTCTACGATTTTTTCCGAATTGCACACACACACAATTGTATTCCGCTGTGGCCAAACACACATCCGTTGCAGCGGCAACCTTTAGTATGATTAGTTCGGGGACTTCTGTGGCTACCCTCGCACATTTGGGAACTTTTGCAATTTCTGCTTCAATTGGCAGTCATAAGCTAACTGGCTTCCCTTTGCTTTTTATGATTGCTACTAAAAGTTGCTACACTACACACACTCAGTAATCGATTTGGAATCTCAGTTATAATTTACAGTTTAGTTTTTATGACTACAGTCAAACATTATTATTCCATATACTTATCTCTAAATTTATTTGCTCATTCTAATAAACAGTATGAACAAGGTAAATTTAAGTGGGTAACTTGAAAGCATTTGTTTGATCAATGTTTGATAATTTTTGAATGCAAAGTAAGAAATTGGATTTAATCTTACAGCCAGAGGTTAGGTTTATTCTTAAGTCATTGATTGATTTATATATTTTATGATTGTAGCTTATTTTCCCCCCAAAATAATTTTTAACTCGCTTTCTTGCAATATCAAATGTTGTTGATTCCACGTAAAGTCGTAATTTCTATTTGTTAGTTGGATATTTGACATTCCTTGGCCTCTGCTGATGGCTTCTGATGATGTTCTTTGTTGGACAGGAGCTGCTGCTGCTGTTGTTGTTTGTGGCATTACGCAAGTGAATCAAGAAGGCATAGGCAAACATTTAAATTAACTGTGTGCGGCTTATCGTGACAGTTAGTTGAGATGAATGTCAGCCACGTTTTTACGTTTTTAGCTGATTCTGTTGTTGGCCAAGTTCTTTGCTTGGCTCGCTTAAATCATGTCGACGTTTGAAAACAACTCGCAACGCAACTCGCTTATCGTTTCATCTTTCGCCTCCCTTTTGCCGCTCTCCAACGCTCTCAGTTGCTTCTGCTTTTGTGGAGCGAAGCGCAGTGAGGTGGCGCCAAACAAGAAGCGTCACACACATTGTCTCCTTTCAAGTGACTTCTCTGCTCTCGCAACGTTGTCGCTGCTTCAGCTGCTGCTGCTGCAGTTGACACAAAGCAGCAAAGCAGCGTCCAAAAGCTAACGACGTCGGCGTCGCGTTCAGTTCATATCAAATTTCGCAGCACTGAAGTTGCGGATAAGAGCAAAAAAAGCTAAACGCTGATCAACAAACGCATTGAGGCTGCGACCTGATAATCCAACAACAACATAAAACCAAAACAAAAACAAATATGATAAACAATTCATTTGAGTTCTCATGTAAATCTTGCTTAGCCACATCTCAAAATGCGCTTCAGCTAACCTCTGCTCTCCCTCTCTCTGTCTCTTTTGTCTCTCTATCTCGCTCAGCTGACGACGACTCTGACGTGAGTCCACACGACATGGAGGGCAACAACTCGGATCTGGAGTATGGCGCCAGGGATATGAATGGCCTTAGCCTCAACTCCTACAGCAGCGGACTGCAGGCACAGATACAGGTGCGAAATCGAACTTATTTCAATTCGATATTCGATATTGAAACAATCTCTTTCTTACAAACAGCGCGATCTGGACAGACAGCATTTGCTGAGCGATCGGCCCATAGCTGGCATATATGAAAGCGTCGTTGCTGATGGCATTGAAAGCCCCGAACATCAAGATAGGTGAGTGCTTAAAGCAGCTTTAAAGCTCCACGAAAATTTACTTAATAAGTTAAGCTCATTAATCAGTGAAAGCTATAGACAAATATCAAATTTAAATAGAGGAAATACTCTTCCTCACTTTACCTTACATTATCTTGCAATATGGTATATAAATTTAAGTGTTTAAAGCAGCTTTAAAACTCCACGAAAGCTCATTGATCAGTTAAAGCTATAGATATATAGATATAAATATGAAATTTAAATAAGGGAAATACTCTGTCTCTCTTCACCTTACCTTATCTTGCAATATGATATATTAATTTGAAGTGCTAAATGCAGCTTTCAAGTTCGATTAAAAGTTGTTAAATAATTTTAGCTTCTCAATCAGTTAAAGTTATAGTTTATTATCAAATTTAAATGGTCTAAAATTGGTTCTCTACTACAATTTACAATAATAGGTCTCCATCCAGATCTTACAATATATTACATATATTTCAAAGCTTTAAAAAGCTAATTGAAAAGCTGTTTAATAATGAAAGCTCATTGATCAGCTTAAAATGCAGTTAAATATTAATTTGAAATGGGGTAAATGCTTTGTTATAGTTGACAACTTACTATTGCCTCTCCTTGTCATTTTACCTTTATTTTGCAATTATTGAAAAATAGATTAATTCATTTCGATGTGGAAGAAATAAAATAAAGCTTGCAGCAATAGATAACATAATTGCCAACTATTTCAGTGACTAATAGACTAACTACTAAATGATTCATTAATTAATGCGCCGTATCTTTAGATAAATGCAATTCTTAAATGGGGCAAGATTCATATTTAAATAGATGATTAGTTCTTAAGCTTAATTTCACCATACCTCATACTTTATTTCATATGGTATGATATACATATATAGTTAATCAAACAATAGTTTGGCAAACTTTAGCAACATGTTCTGCCTTCTTTTCTTGATAGTATTGCTTGTTTGCTGGTCAGTTAGTTTGTTGGTTGTTTTCATTACGCAATGTAATCATTACAAGGGCACGTAAACAGTTGCCGTCATATCAGATGCCCGCTTACGTCATTAACAACGTTTACACTCTCATAACTGGCTCGTCTGCAGTTGATAAAACTGTCACAGGATTGCCTGCCATTGCCCTCTACTTCACTCCATTCCACACAGTTCATAAACACAAGTGTAATACAACGCATAATACTTGTAGATAGATAAATATATACAAATAGATTCATATATTTCGTTGAGGGCGCGTGCCGGAAATATCTTAAGCGGCTAACAAATGACTTCTTTGACCAACCATATCCATTCCCATTTCCATTCCCATGCTTGCTCCTTTCGACGACGCTTCTATGGTGGCTATGCAAATTTTACAGGACATTGGCACGCGATCCTATATCGTGCAATTGAAGACCACTTCTTATACTAAGTATACACATGCTTACATACTTATTACTGACTTACTTGACCTGACTGAGTAACGACGTCATTGTCCTGGGGCGCCGTCATCAATTGCATGTCCGAAATTCGGTTTGTTTGGCATTTTTTGGGGTCATTTCCTAAAAATACAAAAGAGTGTGACGAACTGCGAATGGGATTATTCTTGGCAAGTCTAAAGATAGTAAATAGGGTTATTATCAATTATGGTTGCGAGGGTTCTTTCAGCAGTTGTTTGACAAAAAGTTCTTAAGAATTTATATTTATAAATTTTTATACCCGCTACCCATAGGGTAGAAGGGTATTATAACTTTGTGCCGGCAGGAAATGTATGTAACAGGTAGAAGGAGGCATCTCCGACCCTATAAAGTATATATATTCTTGATCAGCGTCAACAGCCGAGACGATATAGCCATGTCCGTCTGTCCGTCTGTGTGTCTGTCCGTCTGTCCGTATGAACACCTAGATCTCAGAGACTATAAGAGATAGAGCTATAATTTTTTTTTCGACAGCATTTGCAAATCAAAAAAATCGAATAACAAGCGTAAATTTAAAGCTAGAGTTGCGAATTGGTATATACAATAATTACTATAGTAGTTATGATTCCTGAAAATTTGGTTGCGATCAGATAAAAATTGTGGAAGTTATTAAAGAAATACTTTTGTATGGGCAAAAACGCCTACTTACTAGGGACCTTAGTTGCTTTGGCTGACAATCTGGTATATTGTGCCGTCTATGGTATATTTTGAATGATGTGCTGTATCGATATACCAAACATACCATTTGGTATATTTTTTTTAGTATTTTTTAGTATTTTTAGTATTTTCGGTATATTTTTAAAATAATACCGCAATATTTTGCCCTTATTAAAAATGGGTAGCGGGTATCTCACAGTCGAGCACACTCGACTTTAACTTTCTTACTTGTTTTATTTTTGTGTGAGGATTACAACCAATTTTCAATAACATCTGCAAACTTTAACTCAAAATATTCGATTTTTTTTAAGTGATTGGAAATGGTATTGAACATTAAATATATTTTATCTCTATTAAATTTTAGTGATGTTAGAACTACAACAAAATATTACTAAGGCAGAATAAACTTTGAAAAATTTGGATAAATGCCATAAATCTATGATTTTTTAAAAATTATAGATTCTTTTACTTCTGACTTATGAAAATTCACTCCATTATAACATATATACAAGTGAGAAGAATAAGCTTGTATGTTAAAAGTTAATCTTTATTTTAAAAAAGTATACATCATTTAAAAATGACAGCAAACAATTTTATTTTCAAATTTATAATGGGATTTCTAATGGGAATGTTATATTTTCTGATTTATTCAAGAAAGTACTTTCCAATTGATATCAGCACTTTTAAAAAGTGAAGAAATTATATATATAATCGGTTAAAGTTGTAAAAAAAAATACTTTTTTTTTTAATTTCTATATTTAAAACTTATTTTGCAAAAGAATGACAACTGATTAGACAGCCCTCGCTTGAGTTTGTATTCACAGTTAGCCTTAATCTTTATTGCGTCTTAATTTGCATTTTACTCAACGAACAAGCGAACGAACGAATGAACAGTAGTAAGTACGATTTGAATCCAATCCAATTGAATTGGAAACTGAATTCAATTCCCAGTGTGCATAGAGAATTACTTAAAAGTAAATCGCACAAAGCTGAATGCCAATTCGGCGTTAACTTGACGTTCAATGTCATATTTTCAATTTCATGGCATTTTTCTGTCAACTTAATTATGGGCCAATGATCATTGCAACCCGTGTTGCCAGCCCCCGTCTCCCCATTCGCCCCTTTCCCTTCCCCTCTCGTACTGTGACAGTTCCTGAACTCAGAGTGTAATTCAAACTCGATTCAGTTGCAGTTCATTGAGTGCATGCAAGCAAACAACCACACAGTTTGTTTCATTTGGTTATTGGGGTTGCTCGGCAGCTTGTATCGTGTGTCATCGCATTTTGTTAGGCATTTAATAAATCTTAATACACATGTATTTTATGTATGCCCTCGTAAGTAATCGCCGTCAAACTGTCAGATTGTCAGACAGTCGCTCGGTTGGTTCAATGTATTGAGCCGGGTTCATGTGAGGAGAGAGAGAGAGAGTGTTGAGTTGAGTTGAAGTGATGTGAAATGTTATTTGCTTTCGTTTAAATGAAAATAGCGCATACGTCACGTTGCGCTGTCTAAAATGTGGCACGAGAACTCGAAATTTGACTGACTTAACTGATTCATTGGACAAGCAGTGGAAAGTAGTGGAGGGTAGAGAGCCTGACATTTGCATTTTGCGATTGGCGGGTGTCAGGTAAAAGCCTGGCATGTCCTTGGACAATTTACTGTCCTCCCACAATGTTCAGCTAGTTGTTGTTATTACTTGTCTTCGACTGTGTTGATGTCATTGCACAGTTAAAAGGGCGCAGACGCAAGAGCAACGCACACACAAAGAGAGAGCGCAATTGAGAGAGAGTCACAGAGAGAGAGCGACTTCCTGACTCGACTCTTGGTGTACACACGTACACAGATGAGTGATGGGCTAGAATACAGTGGGGAAGTGGAGCAGACGAGTTGAGGAGCAGACGAGCGGAGGAGCAGACGCAGCTGAGGAGCAAACAACCGAAGAGAAGAGCTGCCGCTGTTCAGTCGAGAATAGCAGCTCGTGGCGAACGGTCGTTGTGTTCGCGTCACCCCGAAAAGAATTATAAAAGAAAAGAAAAACTGTTTAGAATAGAGGAGATTGTCAAATCAGATTTATATAAATCGCAATATAGTTTACAATCGATGCTATAATCGCGCTTCGCTGTTAATAATAAACATTTCACGCGGCTTCCGTACGCAACGCAAAAGTCTGGCCAAAAGTTTAAAATAGAGAAAATTAAAAGCTGCCACAACTCAAGAAAATTATTGAGACATCTATTTTTAAATAAAAGGCGAAAAACAACAGCGCGATTTGCGTCAATTGGAGGAAAGTGCAAGGAAAAAAACACTACGCTGAAGCAAAAGAAAAACATTTTCCATACATTTCGATCGATATATATACAGCAACAAAATAATTGAACTAGCACTAGCAAAGGGAAAGGCAACAACAGCAACAACAACAACAATAACCCACCCAAGAGCAACCACATAACCACCCAAACACCCACACACCAACCAACACAAACGCACACAATGACAATGCTCGAGGGCATGACGTCCATAGACTTGGGCTCCAGCCCCATGCAGGAGACAACCGGGGACATGATGGGACCCGATGAGCTCATGGAGACGCCGGAAGAGAGGTAAACATGCTCAAGAAATCAATTGAAATTGAATGATGCGCTGTGATGCGATGGGTGGCAATCCAATCAATTAAAGTTCATTGTATGACGACGATGACGTCGCCGCTTTTCACTTTAATTGAAGTGTGACGTCATCGCGTGCGGAGTGACCCACTACCCGAAACCCAAGAGAGATTTCCAACAACTACTTGCCAGAGATTTGTGTGTAGTTGAGGCTTAAACTTCAACTACTTGTCGTCTACTTATTTATAGCCAGCAGCGAGATATGCCACAAGGCATGTCGATAAATCCTTTAGACAGCTCATCAACCGTCGTGCATTATTTACGACCCTGACAAGTAATGGGAAAGGGAGCGAAAAGGGGGCGAGGCTGTCAATCGAACTGAACAATGGCATGCAATTTGCGGGCAGGAAGAGAAAATAGAAATATTATTATGTGGTCTATAGTATAAACAACTTGCCATGGCTACAGGGAAGACTGCCTAAGGCAACCCACTTGCCACCCACAGCAAAGTAGAGTTCTATTAGCTAATGGATACTGTATCTACTCCAAAAAAGTGCGCACGATATTTTATAGCTGCAATAAAAACTGCATTTTAATTTATCAGATGCAAATTCACACGCCAATTGAGTAGAGTTTGTTGTTTAAGCTAAAAAGTGTAGGGTATCAAATATACTCTATATATATATAGAAGCATGTGAGTTGGGTTCATCAGGTCTATCAGCTTATTTGTGCAGACTGCGTCACAATGCGACGCATTTTTGGTTTACAACCAATGTTTTCCGGGCGAAATTCTTATCTTCAACTGTCTTCTCTATGGGGGGGATGCAGATGCTGTCTTCGTGACTGTCGTTCTCTTATCACTCTGCTGAGGATATCTGGCTTATCATCGAGTCAGCTGGCCAGCTACCGGTCTTAAGTCCACTGCGTCACTTTGCAGCATCAACAAAATAAAAAACTCATCTAAAAATACATTAAAGCCGCAGCAACAATTGGCTTGGCGTGTGTCGGACTCAGGCAGCAAAATTAATAACAATAAAAAACTGGTTGATTAACACCATTTGTATATTTCAAGTCAACGATTTACCCAAATTCTCTGACTCACTTTTGTACGCTACATTTAGACAAATAAATGCTACGATTCCAAAGAAAACAATTTGGAATTCTTAGTCAATAATGAGTTGAGCCAGATGTAATAATGAAAATAAGTTTGCAAATATTGCAGATTGCAATTGCGAACTTTTATTGCATTTACTTATGGTATATCATTTTCTGCAGTTTAATCAGCATTTGTTTGTGGTTTTTAATTAATTTTACCCGTTATCCACAGGGTACAAGAGTATTATAACTAAAAATCTGGGATATATTGAACTTTGTGGTTTATGATTCATTATACCTAATACCCACAGGGTAGAAGGATATTATAACTAACAATCTAGTAAATTTTAATATTCTATAGTATAATTTTAATGTAGTACTATATAAATATATCAAACAAAGCCTTCGGTATATTTTAGTTATTTTGCGGTCTTGATCCATTTTTAAAATTTGGTTTTTTTGAAGATGAGTAGCGGATATCTCAAAGTCGATTACACTCGACTGCAGCTTGTTCACTTGTTAAATTTTATACATATATGTAATGAGTATTATTATTTATTAAATAATCGGAAGTTGACTCCACCCAGTTCAACATCATTTACCTTAAAAAAATGTAATTAATGCAATTATTTAAAATATTTGCAAAATGTTTCAATTTTAATTTGTTGAATGAACTCGTTCTCTTATCTTCATACTGTTTATATCCAAAAAATGCTTATTGAATTTTCGAGTTCAATGTGACAATATAGCAAACATTTAAATTGATTATACATGAACATTTGAACAACGGAAATCACTTTTCAGCATTTTCACAATTATTAAAGCTGGTTTTTGGCACGAACATTAAAAAGTAAAGCAGGCAACCGGTGAATGTTCACTGCACCTTTCAAAATGTATAATGAGCCAGACAAATAAATGCAAACACTAACAAATGTGGCGAGCATTTTAAACAGTTTGTGAGGCAAACAAAACAAAACAAATCGCAACAAATAGGAAATCTACGGTTGAGTGTGCTTGACTTTGAAATACTCCCTACCCATTATCAATAAAAACAAAAGAGTGCGGTATTATTTCTAAAATATACCGAATTAATGTAACAGAAAAATACTAAGATATACTAAAATATGTGTTTTGGTATATTGGTATAATACTATAATCAAAATATATCAATTTTCGCAAAATATACCATAATGTACAAAATATACCATAGAGTACATAAAATATTCCAGATTATCAGCCATGTTTTGACGCTGATCAAGAATATATATCCTTTATAGGGTGAAAGATGCCTCCTTATTCCATATCCTGGAGGCACAAAATTATAATACCCATCTACCCTATGGGTAGCGGGTATAAAAAGTGACATAGCCCAATTTGTAGGTTTACTCGTGGTCCCCATGAAAGTCGGGCAATTCATATGACTGGCAGGCGAATAAACAGCAACTCAACACTCGCATTTGCATGATCAATCCACACATAGAGAATTGTATTTTTGCCAGTTAGCAGGGCTATTAGCACATTATCAATAACAACAATAATAATAGTCAATGGAATAATCATTGAAATGTAGATCTAAATGGAATTTATTCTCTATTAATCATCTTTCAGATACGAGCGTCTCTTGCAGCGGGCACAAGTTGAGGATCTGACTGAAGTATCTGGCATTGGCTGTCTCTATCAGAGCGGCGTGGATCGTTTGGGCCGACCTGTGATTGTGTTCTGTGGCAAATGGTTTCCAGCACAGAACATTGACCTGGAGAAGGTGAGAGTTAGCTGATGAAGTTGTTTAAATCACATCATTTCTAATACACATCTTCGCTCTTTGCAGGCACTGTTGTATCTGATAAAACTGCTGGATCCAATTGTCAAGGGCGACTATGTGATCGCATACTTCCATACCCTCACATCCACCAACAACTATCCATCGCTGCATTGGCTGCGTGAGGTCTACAGTGTCTTGCCATACAAGTAAGTCTCTGTGGAACTATTTCAACTACAACAATTATTAATAATCTATACCCTGTAGATACAAGAAGAATCTGAAGGCCTTCTATATCGTGCATCCCACGTTCTGGACGAAAATGATGACCTGGTGGTTCACCACATTCATGGCGCCCGCCATCAAGGCCAAAGTGCATTCGCTGCCCGGTGTCGAGCATCTGTACTCGGCCATAACAAAGGATCAGCTGGAAATACCCGCCTACATAACCGAATACGATATGGCGGTAAGTTTGCCCTTCAAATTCGCATTATCTGCTATTATATGTGTTGTGTCCTATATAATCTTTTTCTGTTTTCCCCCATAGACCAACGGCCTGCATTATTTTAACCCCGTGCCGACTGCCTCGTAGATGGCGGCCATCGTAGCTGTCTAGACAGCTCCACATATACTTCTATAAAATACAGATACAGATACTTACATATATACACAACAACATACTGACACGTATAATGAGAATTTTTTATAAATTTTATAGAATTGTACTCTTGTTTTCTTTGTTAATTATAAGTAACCCTTTGTTTACTTGCGCTTGCGACGCAAGCATTGTTGCATTATATATAATTGAGAGAGTAGATCGTTGGATAGTAAGCGAGCTGATCATAGATACATATATACATATATATAGAGAACAACCACCCCGAAAAGAAATTATGTAAAACATTCTTATGATGTGCATAAAATGAAAGCTATATAAATTGTTAATTTGCTACAACTAAAATTAGACAAAACAAAGATATAGGCAATTTTTTTAGGCAAGTTGAGGAGCTAAATTACTTAGCACGCTGAACAAATTGACAAGTTTCGATTAGAATGCAAATTAAATTGATCATATTGTTATAGTTATCATTGACAGATAAAATGAAAAATTACAGAACGGAGATAGTACTTACTATATACTAAAATATGATCCCTCAAAATGTATTATTATGGTGCGAGTGAGACGAGAAGAGAAGAAGTATCCGTACTCGCCGAAAGAAAAAGAAATACAGATACGTACATATTATAAATTCAATTGTAATTATACAAGAAAAACAAACAAAAAACTAAATTATACATATACATACATATATATATATATATTAAATATACACACTAAAAAACAAATAAATAAACGATTATTGCGCATGTGTGCAATGAATTAAAACAAAACCCAAACCAAAAATCGAAAGTAATTATATATATTTTGAACTTGTTAACGGAAGGAATATGCCGCAAAACTTTTGTAGATACTTACTTACATACTCAATTAATTAATTGATGAATGCATTAATTAATGAACTTTATTAAAGTAAATTTAATTAGAGCTCACCGTAAGGCCCGCAATTGAAACACCAATAAAAAAGCAAAAGAAAAGGAGAAACAACCTAACGAGTAATCAATGTTCAATGTTAAAATGAGATTAAGTATGTTAAATGGATACTACACACACCTACACACATACACAACATTCACACACACAAACACACTCGAAGTCCTTGTTATTCTTCCATGCACAATTTACGCTCAAAAACGATCAAGTTACAAAATTACTAAACGTTTTTCTCGACTTAACTAAAAAAGCACACGCCACATTTTTGACTAATTGGTAAACAAAAAACTAATCACAAAAACCAAAAAAAAAAAACAAAATTAAAAATTAAGCAAAATGTAAAGAATTCGTATCTAAATGTAGTTAAATGAATAACTGTTTCAATTAAGGCACAAGCGCGCTACCAAATCTCAATATTGGACAACTGAATCAATTCTAAAACGCTGAACAACAAAAACAACAAACCAATATGAAAACTTAACTGCATAAACAATTTCAAGAAGCAAACACCAAAATAAATCAAGCATCAATAAAAAAAAACGCAGAACCTTAAAAAAAAACAAGATTAAAAATGCACTCAGGGATTGATTTAAAGCAACCAAAAAAGTATATATGATGATGATAAAAGACAAAAAAAAAAACAAAAACAAATACAAACAAATTTAGATAAAAGACATTACGCTTTTTGGAACCACAGCAAATATCGTAAGCCTTTTGCATTGTTGCGCCCATTCGCAAGTCGTCGGCTGCCTGGCTAGTACCTAAACCGTAGAAATAATTTAAAATTACTAAGCGAAACGAAAAGAAAACCAAGAGCTAGCATTTAAATGATATGATATGGTATATGAAATTAGCAAATGTTTTTAGGCTCTTTACTAATTGATAGAAAACCAAAAAAATTACTTTGAAACAACTCTTTTAAACCCCAAACATCGTCGAACAAACATAAACTCTAAAAAAGAAAGAAAAGAATTACATATATAAATTATGCCAAAAAGTAACTTAAACATTTTGTATTGCTAACAAAAATTAATCAAATTATATTTATATGCTAGTTGACAAATGTATGGCAATTCAATTGCTTAAAACCTAGTACCATACTATTATACTATATAGTATATAGTACACATATACATATATATTTTTGTCACCCACACAGACACACACATAACTAGAATACCCCTGAGATAGAATACTAACTAGAAAAGTGAGATAGATTTCGACTAGCTGCAGAAGCAAGTTCATCAAATACTTGCATACTAATACAGAGCCCACAGAATATAATTTATACTATACAACAATTACAGTGAGATAATCATACTTGCATACGACTTTACAACAGCGGATTAAAATATATATTCAGACATAAAGTACTAACACAAACAAATAATATTGTTACTAAAGTAAAGATCACACAACAAGATCAACAGCAATGCATTTTCTATAGCGATCTAACATATGAGTCCATTACTCGTATAACCCAAAAAATCCCAATCCAAGTTATGCCAAGTGTTCCTTTTCTGAAATTGTACAAGTACTTTCTTCAGAATTTCCTAATTCTTTAGTTCTGTGTAGATAATATTTATGATTTAACAATCTATTGAGCCAACTACAATTAATTAGGAAACCATTTCTATTGGTCTTATTTATCAGTTTTGTTATCGTCCCCCCAAACAATTATTGCTTTAGAGAATACATTATGAAAGGTGATTTGTTGCTAAATAAAGAAAAAAAGTAATTGTACCTTACTCGAAAAATTCTGCGATTGAATTTATTGTAGCGTAATATTGTATTTTTAAAATTCCTTATATACATAGTTGTTAAACCAAAATTCTAGTACTTATATATATAATAATGACAAGTTACAATTGAAAGATAATGAAAACCAAATAGATGAAAGAAAGAAAGAATATGGCACAAGCGCAAAAATTGAAAAACATTAAAACAAAAACTAAAACAAAATATATAGTTAAGTTTTCCAATATGAAATTCAACTCCTCCTTTTCCTTTTGTATATAATATTTATGTACGAAGTAACAAATTTAATTGGTAAACTAACATTAATAATAAAAAAACATACGCTTTCGTTAAAATTAACCAGCTTACTTTTATTACTAACCGCTTACAACTAAGTTTTTATAAATATTCTCATTTGCTTTAACACTCTTCAAAACTAACAACTTTGGTGTATAAAAAAGTGTGACCGTCTTACTTTGCTAACAAAATAAGGAATGGTGCTCCTTTTAAATGGCGTCCAGCTTAATTTATAACCAACTTTGTTTTCGCTGCATTTGCCGTATACTTTTCCTTGTGTTGCTCAAATAGTTGCTCCACAGCCGCCACAACCTTGGCATGTACTTTATCCACATAGTCAGCATCCGGTTGATCGCTCTGCACCACCTCGATAGGTGCTCCAACTGAAATAAGTAGAAGAGTTTGTAGCACAAATAGCTTTTAAATCTCAACTGCTGTCGCTACTCACCAACTTGGACAATAGGACGGCGATAGGGCACAAATCCAAAAGTGTAGTTAAAGAAACCTCGACCCACTGGAATCAATGGCGAAATGCCGGTTATCTTCTTGACCAAGGTTTGCAGACGACGCAGCAACGAATCCGGCGGATTGTCCACTTGATCGAAGATGTCCACTTCGCCAAACGAAATGCTGGGCACAATGGCAGAGCTACAAGAGAAAGAATTTTTAATATAAACCCTTAATTAAACAGTTTTCAAACTTACCCTGTGCGAATGGCCATTTTAACAAAGCCTTTGCGATTCTTCAGTGTGATAATATATTGTCCAGGATGCGAATCGAGTGCCTCTTGAGCACCACCAACTAGAATGGCCACAGCATTCGATGTGAATCCATCGCGATTGTTGGGATCCTTGGGATCATTAGACTTGGTGAGATAATAATTTAAAGAGGCCTTCGAGACGGAGACCAATCCCCACCAGCGCAACAAGTCCCTTAGGAAAGGAATCACAAAGTGCTGATCAAGAGTGCCCACCTTTGGACGGACTTGAGGGAACAGCTTCAGCCAGTGGCTGATTTCAAGTCCCATGTTGATGCAAATGCCCGTGCTGCACAAGTTAAAATTATGGTTATATTTATAGTGCTGCGATAAGATATAACATACAATGTCAAGGTGTGTTCAACACTCACCCAAGAATGCCGTGTGGAAAGCTGGCGATAATATAATTCTTATTTGGTGGTAGATCTGCAGTCTTGACCAAGGAAACGGGAAAGTAATTGCGATATACGTTATACAATGGATTGGTGCGATTCCACATGAAGCTAAATGAAATAATGAAGAATTAGAATTCAAATTAAAACAAATGAAATTCGTAGATACATATTACTTACCCATTGCCATCCAAGGCTGAGTAATTGCGTTTGTGGTCCACGACTATGTAAACAGCATAGATCACAACCAAGGTGCGAATCACAAGGCCGCCATAGAACTGCATTGAAAATGTAATTAAAATGTATTCTAGTAATGAAAATACTTTCACAAATCTTACCAGAAATAAAGCCACGAGAGCAAATGATGTCAAAGGCAAGCTGAAGAAGAATAACGTAAAGATGCCAGTAACTAAGGTTTGCAAACGCCGATCTAGCGGCACATCAGCTGGAGCCCATTCGATCTTCATGTTGTTGCTTCACGTAATTGGAACGGAGGAATGGCGTCCGGTTATGTTGGCGACCCTTCAACGACTGACAAGTTGAGCAAATGAAATTCCATTACGAATACTACGTACTACGTACTACGTACAACTTATCCTTATCGCTAGCCATGCCACCACATGTCGAGCAACAACAAAACCATCCAAAAATCGCTGTTAACAGTCGAAGAACTAAATTCAGTGATTACCCCAGCGATAAGTTCGTATTGATAAAGAAAAGAACCAGACAAAACATACAACTACTCGCCTTCTATCTATTGAGCGGGTTCCAAGCATTACACTTGTAATCGTTTATTACTTTAGGGACTGGCTACAAGTTAGATTAGATGCCGATCCGACTTGTCTGACGACTATAGAAGAATTACTAAGTCAATTCAGCAATTAACTTCTATATTCAATTTATTGCCATAATAAAAGAAGTTTTATTTATCATTTTGCCACGCTTTATAAAGCACAAAAGCTGATATAGATCAGCTTTCTCCGTGCTATGGCGTTACTTAAATTTTTAATACGTAAATCATTCAATTATAAAATATGAGTTAACACTTTTAGAGTACTCGCTAAATTTAGTTATGCTCACTGCACGTTTCTTAAATAATAGTTTATACTCTTTATTTCGATAGTTTCGAATAGTTAGTTACAAATACATATTATTCCACATTTCCAAATTTACATTTTAAGATTGAGATTTGAAGTGTTTCATTTACTCAACAACTTGAACCCGCTCATAAATTACTACTAGAAACTATGCATTGAGTGCCAATCAGCCAGTCAGACATCAGTTTAGTGCCTAATGATTTCGTTTATGATTAGAGTACAAAGTATGCGACGCATATGTAGCTATCGAATTCCAACAGACATACAGAGAGAGAGAACATAATATTCACACTTATACATATATGCGTCATTTATTTCGAGCATGTATTTTTACTGAGTCTTGACCTTTAGTATGATACACTTCTGAAACTCTTTCAAAATTGGCAGTTCGCAACAGGCTGGCGTTATGTGAAATTCAATTGTTTGTTGTCGATGTCGGCGTCGATTTGTTCTGCTGATAAGGATTGCTACGCATAGTTCCCAAGTAGTTTGTTGGACCTAAAGACCAAGTCTTATCAGCTCAGCTCTGTGCCATTTTACTCGTCTTACATGCCCATCCCACACAAGTTGCTTACTCATCTTGTGTGTCGATTGTTTTACGCTTAATCATATAAACAATTACAATATATATGTACGAGTACATACGTATTTACTTATGCAAGAACAAAAGTTGTATTTACAAGCAAGATTGTATTGCATATTATCATACTGGTTGCACTTGATTGAAACACAATTACACTTGGCTAACACCTTGACTTATTAAGGCTTACAGCAGCAGCATGTATCAATTATTGAGATTGGCAATAGATTAGCCCCGTCTAATTGTATTGTATTTTATTATTTACAACATTTTTAGCTCGTTTTTGTTTTTATTTTCACTTACCAATTTATCACTTAGCACAAATTGTAACTTTGGCTTCACTTTATCGAGTTCAAATGGCACGCTAATTACGTGTTATTTCAAGTTCAGCTGAGTTTTAGCAAATTAGACTGCGAAACACTTGTTTTTACGTAGTTCTCACATACGAAAGCTGTTAAGTACTGACATCATTAAAAAGAATAACACCTTTTATATTATGTTTGCGGGATTCATTTAAATTCAACTATATGGATATATAAAAAGTAATCACTGTATATAATTGTACAATAATTTGCACATAATTTCTTTATTTCTAAAATATTTTTTGATAATATTCTTTTTCTATGATTTATTTTTTAATGCATTCGTCACAGCCGGTTTTCGTAAACTATTACGACCGCTTTATGTTTAAAAAGTTATTAGTGTGACCAAGCTTAAGACAAGAGTATTCCGTTCATCCACTATCGTGAAGTCAACTGGTCACACAAATTGTCATGCTAACAAATGCTACAGTGATGGCCAAACTAAGCGGATATATCCAATTTAATGATGATAATATTTTGCTTTCATTCCTATTTTCAAGGATTAAGTAATGGAAATAAAATAGATTAGACAACTTTAATTTTAATTGCAATAATTCAAAGAGATTACAATATTTAAGGAGAATAACTTTTCCGCTATCATTTTTTAAAAAACGATTCTACAAATTAATCGATTTAAAATCGAAATTAATCGGCCCTATCTATAGCGGTCTCGTTAATCTGATAAGTAACAGGTGCCAAAAGCTTGCACATCTCGAATACACAGCATACATACACACATTGTTGCTGGTTTGTTGTTGGGGCGCTTCCAAATTCAAAACCATGGCCACGGAGGAGCATCAACGACTGGCCAACATTGTGAAGAGCTGTCACGACAGTCTGCGGCAACTTACCAAGCTGCTCGGCGCCGAACGTGCGTGGCAGGAACACACGGGGCCGCACAATGCCGCCAAGCTGGCGGAATATGCGGATGCAATGCAGCAGCTAGCAGGCATATGGGAAACGAACACCAACAAGACAGAACTACAGGCACGCAGTCGCATCAAGTGGGCCATCGACTACATCACCAAGTACTTCTACACCGAGGGCATCTATTTGCAAAAGCGACAGCGGGAACAGCGTCTCTTGGCCTCCTACACTGAGCTGGCTAAGGCGAAGTGCACGTTCATGGATGAGCCGCCGGACAGGCTTTGTGTGTTGGACGTGGGCAGCTGCTTCAACCCGTTTGGCAACACTCCACATCTGGAAGTCACCGCAATCGATCTCTGCCCGGCACAAGGAGCTCTAGTGCTGCAGGCAGACTTCCTCACTGTTGACGTAGATTCCCAGCTAACGGAGCCTGAAATCTGTGAGCAGAGCGTCAAGAAACTACCCGCTAACTACTATCACTGCGTCATCTTTAGCCTCCTGTTGGAGTACATGCCCAGCGCGGAGCAGCGATTGCATTGTTGCCGCAAGGCCTATGAGCTGCTACGCCCCGAGGGCATTCTGGTCATCATCACACCCGACTCTCAGCATGTGGGCAAGAACGCCAGCCTCATGAAGAACTGGCGCTTTGCCCTCGCCAAGCTGGGACTGTTGCGTGTGCGTTTCGAGAAATTGCCGCACATCACGTGCATGGTCTTTCGGCGAGCAATCAGTCAAGAGTTATCCCAACACTGGGCCAGTGTGCATCGTGAGGAAGGCATTTGCGAGGCCATACAAATACCGCAGGATGAGCATTAGATAAGATTCTTCTTGGTGTATGTAGTAAGTGTATCTTTAATCTATAAATGTACCTCATTATTAAGAAATAAGAAGTCTGCGTGTTGTGTTTTTATCCTATGCTACCATAAATATTTAATACTAACTCCACAGATGCTACTGCTTGTTGGAACTCGCCGCAGCCTCAACGACTTGGGCAAATAATGCGCCGGGTGAAGCATTTGTGGTTGACTGGCGTTTCTTGTTGCTTGATTGTTGCATGATGTTAGGTGGCAGCGGTTTCTTGCGATCCGCCTCCCATTCGGCGCGATGCAAACGTTGGCGATGCTTGTACATGTTTGCATTCGAGAAGAATGTCTGCGGACAGTTCGGACAAGTGTAAAGAACCTCGCCCGTGTGCGTGGATGTGTGTTCCTGCAAAATTTTCGTAAAGTTAGTAAAGCTAAATCATTACCGCCAACTGTTACGTACTCGTAAATCCTGTGGCCTCTTGAATGCTTTCTCGCACATCGTGCAGCGGAATTTGCGCTCGCATTGATGGTTGTGGTAAATATGACGTTTCAGTGCGCGGGCATTAACTGATGTCTTGTCGCAAATGTGACAACGATGGTTTCCAGGCGGTTCGTGTACCGTGCTCATGTGCTGCTTAAGACCGGACACATGACGCAACCAAGTGCCGCAAATCTCACATTGCACTGGCTCCGGTTTGGGACGAGGCTTGTCGGAATGCTCGAGCTCATTGTGCTTCTTGAGATTCGCTCGGGAGCGCAAAGTCTTACCGCACTTGTCACAGATAATGGCCTTCTCCGGATCGTGCATGTAACGCAAATGCTGCTTCAGCTTGCGTTCCGTGGGCACTCTGTAAGAGAATGGGAAGTTAGTTGTTTAATAGTGCTCGCATTGCTTGCTACCTACTTCTTGTTGCACTCAGGACAGGTGTATTTGAAGTCCGACTTATCCACATGCTTGGATGCATTATGATATTCCGCAGCCGCCTTTGTGGTAAAGATCTTGGGACATTTGTCACACGTATAGGTGCGCTTCTCCTTGGGATCCGTATGCGTCAGCTCGTGCGCCTCTAGAGATCTGGAGTCCAGGAATGCACGATTGCACTGCTTACACGTAAAGTGATCGGGATTTTTATGGACTAACACGTGCTCGGCTAAACCGCGACGCATGTGAAACTTGCGGCCACAGCATGAGATGAATCCACTCTCCATGTTGTGGGACATGCGTTGATGGCGTCGCATGTCTCCAAAGTTGTGCACCAACTCGTTGCAGATGTGACATTGTAATTTCTTGAAGAAATCACATATAATCTCATCGAATTTGTTTTGTTCTTCCTTGCGTCGCTCGATCTCATCCCGACTCATGCGCACCGGCGGAACCAAGGGCTTGGGACGTTTGCGATACTTCTTGGGTTTGACCACAACCCGTTTGGGAATCTCAGCGTAACGCTCCTCGGGCACAAAGTCCGGTAAACTGTCGCCAGAGCCGCCGTCGCTACTCTCGCTGGAACTTTCGCTGTCATCGGTTCCCAGCCCAGCTTCAGCTGGCACAAACTCCCTATCATCATCCCTGTCATCGATGTTATCATCTAGGGCATCATCTGAATCCAATTCTTTTTTCAGAGATTTCTCGGTGGCTGGTGGCGGTGATTCTGGTGACGGTGTTCTCGGTTTTTTTGGTGGGCGACCACGCCGAGCACTTCGACGCAACTGTCTGCCCTGGGTTGGCGTCTCTTTTTCCTCCGCTTTGCCATTGTGCTTGATGTCCAGGAACTCGGCTAGTGGAATGTCGCCATCGGAGTCGCTGGGAAGCGTTACCTTCTCGCGTTTAATGCGTCGCTTGGCTGCTGCCGGCGTTTCAGCGGCAGCGGCTGTAGCTCGTTTAGTGCCTTTTGTTGGTTGGGGCGCTGGCTCTTCCAAAATTTCGAGCTTAGGCAATGGTTCTAGCTCGTTCACCTCGACTTTAACATTATCCGTGGCAAAAAATGCTTCGTCGAGTGCATCCAATTCGGTGGCAAGTGCCAGAGGATTGGAAGCCGCCACAGTTTCCACGCAGAACTCAATGGGCACATCTTTGAACTCACGCCGTTCTTGGTGCACATGATAGACGCGTTGATAGAAAACATTGAAAGTGTTCACACACTCCCAGCACTGATTGCAGATCTCCTCACTGCTGCTAGTAACACTGTTTAACTGCAAATATGTATTTATTAATAAATGAAAGTGAACCAATTGACGTAAATTGCGCGCTTACTTCAAGCCAAAAATGTTTGTTTATTGTTTTGCAAATATTCAGCCGCAAACCTGTTTCGGAAAATATCTTATAGGACTGTCCGTTCTTGCAGCGTTCAAAACAAAGCACACATGTAGCCATAGCCTATTCAATTGTTAATGCCGTTTGCAAAATCTATGTGCTCGTCATTTGTTAATGCTAAAAACAAATATGTTTTAAGCTAATAAAAAAAATTGCTTGCTATTTGTTTGGCAGCCGAAACTTTATGGCGGTCGGTCGATAAGAAACAGCTATCGATATTTACCAGTGTTTACCCCTTGCGTAATAATTCGCATCCACATTAGGTAGGGGCACACTGATTCCAATTCAAATTTCTCAAATGCCAATGGGATAAAAACAACAGTATATTTTCAACGGTCGTGCGGTGCGGTTGCAGTCGTAATAAACTCGTCTAAACGCGTTCAAATTTATTTATGAATGCCACTTTATTGTGAACGATAACATGATGCGCGCACATCAAACAAAAAGATAACAAGTAAAACCATGAATTCAACATGTTTATAAAACCACAATTGTAAATTGATTTGGCCTCTGACAATTTCCACCCAACCAACTATAATTTGTAATTGAATGAAACGACTGTGTTTGTGTGGGTCTTTTGTTTGTTTTTGCTGCCATTCGTCGGTCTGCAAAAATTAACACTTTTTTCACTCAGTGATTTTGCGATGGCAATTTTAGTCGCTTCACTCGATTGGCCAATTGTCGATGCTTATACACACAGTTTTGCTAGACGCTGTTAAATAAAAACTAGCAACTTTGAGTGTGTGATTACAAAATGAGTGTTGATAAATAAAAACATCTTGCGACTTCCTCTGACATTTAACGGAAATTATGTTGTTTTCTATTTGCAATTTGTTTAAATAACGGCTTGCTATGTTGTTTCAAATGCAGTTGCAGTTCACTTGAACTTGAGCCAACACATTTGGCTTGAATGACACATTTCATGAGCACAACTGTTACAGAAATTGGCAAGCTCTCTGACTTCCTTTATTAGACCTTTTACTTTTGTTTATGAATGAATGTGCAACATTTTCCTGTTGCACTCACTCACCCATTCACTCACCACCAGCAACCAGTCCGCCGACTGTTGCATTCCGTGCCTCCAGAGAGAGGGAGAGGAATAAGGGGGAGAAATGGTTCGTGTCGCTTCGCATGGCTTGCTGGTCTGGTTTTGGCTTTTCCTTTACGTAACGCTCGCCTAGTCAGGCACGAGCCAACCTAGTTAACAATAAATATATTTAAACAAAACAAAAAAATAACAAGCGACAAGTGCCGCGAGTTTATTTCATTTTCACTCTTGCTGCATTTATGCTATATACTCTGCGTAAAAAAGCTTAATTCCAAATTTAGCAAGAGCGCAGCACGTTTTTATTATCGCACATTTCTTATGCGGAATATTAATAGGTATATCGCAGTGACAACAAACATTACAAGTAACGCAAATCAAAACAAAGCAAAACAACAAAAACTCTAACTCCCCCGTATCGAGGAGGAAATGGAAGCATAACAACGTCTCCGTTCATTGGCCAACTGACATCGAAAAACGGAAGTTACACTCTGCATAATAAAGTGCGACAAGCTCAATTTAAAATTCTATACAGAACAAAGAATTATATATCCAATCACCAAGCGTAAACTGTGCCAATCCTCAAACCCAGTGTTGACGACCTCACCTAATATAACTAATACTATAATAAATATGTCTGAACAACGATTTTGCGTAATCTGGCGAATTTCTCTGGTGTCGCTGTCGTCGCTGTTGTTATTGACATTTGTGGGCCAAACGGACGCTTATGGGTTTGGACGTTGCCCGAACTATCCATCGATGCCAAAGTTCAACATGAGTCGGGTAAGTTCCATTGGGATCGATGACAGTTTTAACTAAACTACTAATTAATGGCACTTCAAGGTAAAGCAATAAAAGCTTTATTCATGCATTTTGCCACTTAAATGTGAATCTTTTAACTATATACAAATGTGAGTAGCAAAGTTGTAGTCGACTAGAAGATACCCGAATCTCGTAGTATTAAAAAGGTTGTCATAGTATTAAAAAGGTCGTCACAGTATTTGAATAGTATTTCAAATTGGAGAGTTTAAAGTGCATAGATTACTGAAAGTATTCTCTCAAGTCTAATACTCATGCATCTTTATTTATGATAACTTCCTCCACCTGTTTACAACATGTACTATTTTTAATGATGACAAATCTTTACGAGCATAGCCTTGTACCCTGTTGGTATAAAAACTAGCATAACAATGAGTCTCTGTCACATTTCCATGAATTAGTACAAGGCGTCGGCTAAACATATTTTTTTTATAGATTGTGCATAAAGATGAACTTGAACTAATTTGATGTCTTCGGACAATGTAAAAGTGCAAACCAGTTTACAGCGAAGGAGACACAACAACAATAATGCCAACAAACAAACACACACACGTACACATAAAGCAACTCTATCTGCAGCTGTCGTCCAATGGCAAACAATCCACTTCTGTTCATATTCAAGAAGCCATCAAGCCGGTCAAGTCAAACCATTTCCAACTTCATTGGCACGCCAAGGACAAAAGCGGGCCAAAGAGCTCGCCAAAGTACATGTAGTTGTAGTTGTGATTGTAGTTGGTTGCTCTCAAATTAGAAAATCGATTTAGTCAATTTATCCACTCAATTGCATTAATCATATGTAATAAAAACACAGCCAGCTTATCGGCTTGGAAAAATCATTTTGAGCCTCGGCATCGTTTTGCGCAAAATGAAAACGAAATTCGTTGCTACCGAGTGAGAGCGAGAGCGAGCACGAGTGAGAGGCTGCTAGAAACGCAAGCGTGACAAATTGAAAACAGCGATGAGTGCTGTTCTAGAGTAGCCAACAACAGTTTTGCATATCGTCGGCTTGCGTGACTGTTCGTTCGTGTCACGATGCAAGTGCATTGACATCTCTGTTTTGTTCGCAGTCTCTAATCGCTAATTGGACAAGTCTTCTGTCCAATTGAGCTCTTGACCAGAGTAGTTTATCATAAGCGTAAAAACTCTTTGACATCGTTCGCTTGGAGGGCAAAGACCCCAACACAAGAATTATTGTCAAGCACTGAGTGCTTTACGACGTTACGCCGACAGTGGCTGGTTATAGTAACTGCCACTGGGCAATGCGCTGATGACGTTGATGATAGCTGTGCTACGCCAGTGAAACCAGTTTACCAAAAAAAAAACTTAAAAGGTTTATGATTTACGGACTTTTTTTATACCCTAAAAGTAAGAGTTCAAACTTGAATAGGTAGTGTGCTACGTATTATTATAAACCTGGTTAGGATTTAAAACGTTTATTTTGTATCTTAGAAGTTGACGTTAATTTGTTATAGAAAATAACTGAGAACAGGCCAATTTAACAATATTTATGTAAATTAAATTTGAACTAAAAAAAAAAATAAATTAGCTTTATAAACTTAAAATTAATTCGTTTAATTATTAGGTTAAACATGAAATATGTTTGAAATAACATAAGCTGGTAATATCTACACAAATAAACAATTATTCTCATAAAAATAATAATGATATGCTGTAAAAGGAATATGTTTTTCACAATACACAAACAATTGTTATATTTTGTGATTTCTAAGGACAAGAGTATTCACACGTCGACTTGTTGTCGATCACTTTCCTTTCTGCTTTTTATGTGCCTTTGTATAATAGTAACCCAGTTAACTGCTTACTCATCGCTGCCGAGAGAAACGCAAGCAGCAGCAAACGACATCTCGGCATCTTTGGAGTCGAATATTAAAGTACCGCATCTAATGATTGCATCGATCTTCAATTATCAATAATTTCAGGTACTTGGCCATTGGTATGAGGTGGAGCGTTCATTCTATTTGCCAGAAATCGCCTCGGGCTGCACCACTTTCGAGTTTCAGCCCTACAACAAAGCGGATCTGTCCAAGTTTAACAACTTCAAGCTGGAGGTGGCCATAAAGACCGTTAATCGCATGTATGTGACGCGATTAAATTTCCATATAAATTTGAAAATTAATTTTATATTCCCGTATTTTAGCACTGGCAATCCCAATGTAAATCTCGGCTATGCCACGCCAGAAAACAGCAGATCCTCCATTATGGACTTTAAGGTAAGACCCTTACTTATTCCTGTCACATATTAAATTACTGATTTTATCTGATCTGTCCCCCAGTTTAACACACGCTTTCCAGAGGTGATTGCGCGTTTGTTGCCCGGTTCTGGGAAATATCAGGTGCTTTATACGGACTACGATAACTTTGCCATCTTGTGGTCCTGCGGCAGTATTGGTTCCCTAGGCTATGCCGATCAGATCTGGATCTTGGGACGCGAAACAGACTTTGTGCTGAAGATACGTGAGAAGATCTACGATGTGCTCAAGCGACTCTCCTTGGATCCGGAAAGACTGGTGCTCAGCAAAAATACCAACTGCCCGCCAAGAGCAGTAAACAATTGATGCCTCTGCTATTTATATCGCATTCTTTAAGTACTATATATATAATATTGCATCTTATTGTTTAGGTTTTAAGTTCCTGTGATATCGCAAAACAAATACATATATGCGAAAAATGATATTTGAGCACGATGTGGGGGAATTTATTGACTTTCATAGCGTCAGAGCCAATTATGATGGGTACTCTAATTAATTCGACAGCTCTAGAAGATCACAGCAACTGACCGACCGTGGATTCACTTTAGTCGCAATAAGAAAACAGACCGTAAAGGAACGTTGCTGAAAATGCCGAAATTGTGGATATTTTTGCTGCTTGCCCTGCTGCTTAACTGCTTAGAGCTATCAGCAGCACGCGGAGGCGGTGGCGGCGGAGGAGGAGGTCATGGTGGTGGTGGTGGTGGACATGGCGGTGGCTTCGGTGGTGGACGCGGAGGCGGCTTTGGAGGTGGTCGTGGAGGCGGTTTTGGAGGAGGACGACCTGGCGGCTTCGGCGGGCCACCTAGAGGAGGATTCGGAGGACCGTCAAGAGGCGGTTATGGTCGTCCATATGCCGGTGGCTATGGCTATGGTGGATATAGACCTTATGGCTATGGTGGATTCGGTGTTTTACCTCTCCCGGTGCCAGTTCCCTATCCATGCAGACGTTATCCCTATGACTACTATTATTACGACAGTTACTATTGCTGAAGGAATCAAAATAAACTTGTTCGATTACGTAAAGTTATATTATTATACAAATTACATCAACATTTTTGATACAAGATTATTATTATTATGTAAAGGTCCTAAGAAATTGAGGCTGTAGACAGTTCTCTAAATATTTCATATATATGTATATGTATATCATATTCCTTATTGTTTTGATGGTCATCGGTGTTTTGCGATTCGTTTGCAAGAGTCTGTTTTGTTTTCAATCTTGTTGTTGTTTTGGGCAGTTGCTCTTTAGTGATATTAACGAGAGTCTCGACTCACCGTTCAGCTTAAGTCTAGTAAAAACCGATTGGAGTCTAATCCAAATTACATATGTATATATACGATTTAAATAAAGATGTACATATTTATATGCATATTATTGAGTTTGAGACTTTTGCAATTATGTAAACTTATGTTTGCTACGGACTAGATATGAGAGTACGAATTACCAATAAAATGGCTGACTTGTTGCGTTCGTTGTGGAAAGAAATATATCGTATATTAATATCTAATATTGAGTATATTAAATTGCGGCCTTCGAATACACAACTGATGAACAAAAAGGGTCAAACCTTAATCTTCTCCACTTTCTTGAATGAGAAATGCGAAAGAAAAACAAACCGAATGGAAATGGAAACGGAAACAGATAGCGATACGATACAAACTAAATGATTGGAACTGTTGTTGTATAGACTTCATTATACTAAATATTATATTTGTAGTAAATGCTTCTGATAGCAAGTCCATGGCTACTTCTTTTTTGTGTGTTGTGCGTCTGCTCCGGAAGACAACTGGAGAGCATTGAGTGTTTTTTTTCTTGGGATACGGATTCATTTTAAAAATTGCTGCAACGTGACGGAATAATTTCGATTTGATTTTCGTTTTTGTTTCTTTGTTCTTCGCTTAGAGCATCGCCTTGCACTCGCATTCAGCGATGCTGTGCTGAATGCAGTGATTAATCTCCGCAAAGCCAGGACGTTCGCTGGGCTTGCGATTCCAGCAGCGACGCATCAACGCGTAGACAGAGAGCGGCGTGTTATCTGGACAGCCGAGGACATTGCCCTCCTTAATGTATTTAATCACCTCCTCGTGGGTGAGGCCATAGTAGGGTTGCAGGGCAAATGAGAAGATCTCCCAGAGGCAGATGCCAAATGCCCAGACATCCGACTCCAGCGAGAATTTGTTGTACAGAATGCTCTCGATGGGCATCCAGCGTATGGGAATCACATCGTTCTCATCGCCCTTGTAGTAATCCTGCAGATAGATCTTGTGCGACAGTCCAAAGTCGGCGATCTTCACCTGCATCTGTTCGTTGATCAGGCAATTCCGTGTGGCCAAATCGCGATGCACAAACTTACGCTCGGCCAGATACAACATGCCCGATGCCACATTCGACGCCATGTGCAGCAGCTGCAGCTCATCGAGATTCTGGCGATTGCGTGGCTGCGCCTGGTGAGTGGCATATGGCGAGCAGGCGCGCAGGAACTCGCTGAGATCCCCGGCGACATGTACTCGAAGAGCAGACACATGGGACGCCCCAAAGCACAAACGCCGAGTAGCTTGACAATGTTGGGATGATCAAATTCGGCCAGCAGGCAGGCTTCGCGTTCAAAGTCCGTTTGCATCTGATCGCTGGCATCATCCTTGAGCATCTTGACGGCCACCAGCAGATCCTCCTTACCCGACACCAGCCCTGGAGCACGGGCCTGAAAGACACGTCCAAAAGCGCCCTGTCCTAAGGAACGCACATAGACAATCTCGCCACGCGGATACTCCAGCTTCTCGAGACGTGCATTCAGCTTGGTCTTGGGCTCCTGCACGGCAGCCGTCGTGGTCAGCATAATGCAGTTGCTGTGTATAGTCGCTGTGCTGCGTATGGTGCCACATTTGGCAGCATTTGTTGGCGCAAATCCTGTCGAGCCGAGTGTCTCGCGGCTGGCTGACAGATTGCAATCGCCTCGCACCGAAGCGTTGCATTCGCCGTGGGCAGCTGGTGCTGGCTGAGAGTAATCCTTGTGCTTGGACAGCTTGTAGGCCAGCAGAATGATCAGATGCAGTGCCACAATGCCAATGAAGCCGATGCCAGCGAGCAGGAAGATCATCGAGGGAGTGAAAAACTCCTCCATTTTTATGGGCGTGTTCAGATCCTTGGCGTTGGGATCCACATAGTCAGCTGGAAGTCAGAGTTCATGATTATTTAATGCACTTAATAGTTCGAATATCCTTTTAACTCACGGCAAATGGGAATATCGCAATGTTGCCAACGCACAGACTCGTCGAGCGTATAACACCAAGGCTGGGGCTCCTCTCCACCCGCATTGCGACAGTAGTTCTCTCCCTCGATGAGCTGTGGAAACACCAGCGGCGGTTGAATGTGCATGTGCGGATGCTGTGTGTCCCAGCGCTGGCAGGGAATGCCTGATTTGGTCACATTCATGGAACCTAAATAGAAGCGGCCATTCCCATTGCGACAGTCATCTATGGAAGCAGAGTTTGATTAGCCTTGAACCTATAGGAATTATTTGGCGTATTATACTCACAGCTGACCTCTGCCTCCTTGATCTCGGTAAGACCAATGTACGAGCAACTAGGACGTCGCATGTTGGCATCGTAGTGGGGCAACACGGTGCAATTGGGCAGCCTGAAATGGGCACGATTCTTCAGGAACATGTTCCGCTCCCGCTTCTCCTCTATCAGCACCCAATCGTTGTAGCAGAACTGCAGATGCGTCGCTTGGCAGTCTTCGAAGCAGAGCGGCGCCTTGATGGAGCGTCCATTCTCGACATGGCAACGCGGAAACGCATAAGCACAAAGCATTTTCTGTAAAGAGCAGCACGAAACAAGAGTGAGCAGGAAAAACTAGCAAAGTAGATGTGAACCCACCTCGGCTGCCTCGCGGCATAAACCCGTCAAGTCCGTAATTAACTCATCCCACAGCGCTGTGGTGACCTGCTCGTTGCGCCAGCCGCCACTTGGATCCTCCAGGCTGTACCACACGGGTCCGCTGATGAACTGCTTACATATTTTACCATTATACGGTGCACAGTAGCCCTTCTCCTCGCGGTCTCGTTCCCTTTCCCGGTCGACGTCCGCGGTGTGATGTCGCTGGTGGTGGCGTCGTGCCGGCTCCTCGACGTCGATGGCATTCGCCGAGTTCGCGTTCGCCTCGCATGTAAACAATAACACGCAAAGCCCAAGGGCAACAACAACTATACACACAAAACTTTGGCTCCAATCGCAACCCCAAACCCCAACGCAACCCCTGACGGACCCCCCGCCGCCATCCGGCTGCCATAGCTGCTTCCTGTGTGTTGTGTCTGTATATAGTTATGGCCAAAGCAGCAGCAGCTCGACAAACAGCACTAAAACTATTTGCTTTTCCCACTGAGATTTTGCAAGGTCTTCTTTTAGGCGCCCTTTAGATGCATTTCACAAGTAGTTTACTTATAACACAAAAATATGTTTCTTTTAAATTGTTTCTTAACTCGCTTTTAGACACATCGAATTCTCTACTCAGAGCTTTGCGCTCTACGTTCTACGCTCTGCACTCGCCTCTGTCGACGCCTTTTTCAGAATACCACAAAGTTGACAACCCAATTGGGGGAAGCGTCCCCATAGGGGTGGTTTTTTTACATACACACACACAGATAAACAGAAGAACAGGGTTGTTTGTTTGTTGCGCGGCAAATAGCAAACGTAGGAAAACATCTCTAGTTTATTCTAGTTGTTTACAGATCACAATTCAATTTAACATTTCTATTTGTTATCAGATCTCTTTAATTATTTGCAGCCTGATTATTCTGTTTTTCATTTTGATCTTCATCTGGAACATCATCAAGACCCTGCAAAGAAATTTGTTGTACAAAATAGCGCAAGCACGTTCAGAAAAATCTGTAAACAAATCCTAACAAAAATCAAGTCCCGCATTTCAATTTCGTTTTGTAAATTTATTAACTTTTTGCACTTAAGCTTAATTAATTGCAACTATGTACGATTTATTTTTTGACCTCATCTGGAATGGCATTCAGGCCCTGTAAAAATAACAATAGAGACGATTTCTCAATTTCTGATAATTTAAGAAAATGTAATGAACATGCAATAATATGATAACTATTCCGTGATTATTAATATTGTCATGAATGAAACTCAGTCTTTTTGTTTTGATTAAAATGTAAACAAAATTCAAATATAAGTGGTTAACAATTTTCGTACAATAAATAAAACTTCAATTTGCTAGCGAAACAAACACAAATAGTAAACTGATAAAAATTAGGAATTTTTTAAATTTTCACTCACGTTCATGATGTATGGATTGTTGGTCAGTCGGAAATCGCGTTGGTACATGACACGGGAGAAACGCTCGTCCATATTGCGACGATAGGCCTGTTGATTGCGGTGTGGAAAATTCAATTAGAAATTATTAGTGGAGAGTGGAGTGTGCGGCGAAGCGACATTTAAAGTGCAAAAAGTGGCGACGCGTTGTTTTCTTTAGTTTTTGGCTGCTATCATTATGTTTAATAAATTTCGGTTCGCGGTAACTCAACGCAAGTTATATAAGAATTACATTTTCGTGAACCAATTACTTACGTTGCCCATTGTCAGCTTCTGCAGACCGTACATCGCGTATATTGGCACGGAGAGGGCCACGGTGATAATCGCTGCGCCAGGTATTATTTCGAACCACATTTTGTTTGTTTATGTGACACAAATTCACAAATTCGTATTATTTGGTCGCAAAAAAAACACAGCCAGATGACAGAAAGACAGACAGCTGTTCTGGTTATGTTGTCGTCTATCGATATATCGATAGTATTTAAATATTCAAAACATTACAAACGATATTTAATATTAAAGCTAAGCATCAAAGCAATACATTTCATTATTTCTTGAATATTAAAGATTGTTCATATGAAAAACTATTGCTTTATTTTAATTTGAAATAAATTGCTTTGGCAAAATAAAAAATAAAACAGTCGAAGTAGGCTTTGCCATATCGTCTAATAAAAGCAGCTGTAAAATATAAACGGTGGCAACGTCACGATTCACAAATATATATACGTATGCAACTGAGAAGAATTACCGCAAAATCATCATTCTATTAAAGGTGCAACGAGAACAGAACGAAGAACTCAATCGACATATAGATCACTTGAGAATAAGGAAATAATTCTAGGAGCACGCATTGACCAATTAACAACAACACAGAGTACAACGCATAGTGCAGACAACAAAAGCGGCGATAAATTTGAAGAAATTATGGCGAGCGATTTGAGCGGCATTGTCGAGTCATCGTTTCCCACGGGTGCCCTGGTACATATACATATTTACATATATATAGGCTAACTACTACTGTCAAATCAGACTAACTGGGCAAAAGTGGCTTATTTATTTATTTTACTTATTTATTTTCCATAGGTACCCAAGGCTGAGACTGGTGTGCTAAATTTCTTGCAAAAATACCCGGAATACGATGGTCGGGATGTGACCATCGCCATTTTTGATTCCGGTGTCGATCCGCGAGCAACGGGACTTGAGGTGAGTTCCTAACTTTATCTTTGGATGTGGTGAAAAAGTTGTTTAATTTATTTATTTCTTCATTAGACGCTTTGCGATGGCAAAACCTTAAAGGTTATTGAACGTTTCGACTGCTCGGGTTGTGGTGATGTGGACATGTACAAGAAGGTTACCCCCGACGAGAAGGGAAACATCAAAGGCTTGTCTGGCCGCACACTGAAGCTAAGCCCCGAGCTCATTGGACTGAATACAGATCAAGATGGTGCCGTTCGTGTGGGCATCAAATCCTTCCATGATCTGGTGCCTTCCAAGATTCGCGACAATATTGTCGCTCAGGCGAAGCTCAAGACCTGGGACAAGCCGCACAAAACGGCCACAGCTAATGCGAGTCGTAAGATCGTGGAGTTTGAGGCCCAGAATCCAGGTGAGTTGTGTAGGATTTGGATTAAGAGCTTAACTAAATTCGCTTGATTTTTGCTTGAAGGTGAAGCTTCCAAGCTGCTGTGGGACAAGAAGATTGTCAAGGAGAACCTGGACTTCGAGCTGGAGATGCTCAACAGCTACGAGAAGCTGTACAATGATATCAAGACATCGTACGATTGCGTGCTCTTCCCGACTGAAAAGGGTTGGCTGACCATCATTGATACCACAGAGCAGGGTCAGTTGGAGGAGGCGCTGCGCATTGGCGAATTTACCAACACACATGAAACGAAGAATGTCAATGATTTCCTCTCCATTTCGGTGAATGTGCATGACGATGGCAACGTGCTAGAAGTGGTGGGCATGTGCTGTAAGTTGACCAGCAATTAAAGGTATGGCAAAATAGTTACTTCTATTATTTTTTGACAGCTCCTCATGGCACGCATGTGGCATCGATTGCCAGTGGCAATCACAGCTCGCGCGATATCGATGGTGTTGCACCCAATGCCAAGATTGTGTCCATAACCATTGGCGACGGTCGCTTGGGGTCCATGGAGACGGGCTCTGCGCTGGTACGTGGCATCATGAAGGTGATGGAGCTGTGCCGCGAAGGACGTCGTATCGATGTAATCAATATGAGCTACGGCGAGCATTCGAACTGGTCGAATTCGGGGTAAGCAAACAGCTAGCATTTAAGAGCTTCTAAGAGTTGGGCATGTGCTACTTCTGATTTTAGGCAGATTGAAGCCATCTCAACACCTGCTCGTAAAATGCGTATTAAAATGAAGATTAGTAAAAAGCGTAAAGTAATGAAGATTAGTGTTCCGAGGTAAATAGAGCGATTCACTATTTACATGTATTACATATAGAAACACTCTCCTTTGTTGTTTTACAATCACAGACATGCTGTAAATTGGTGTCATATTAATTAATTATCATGTTTCGTATTGCAGTCGTGTTGGCGATTTGATGAACGAGATGGTCAACAAGTATGGCGTCGTCTGGGTTGCTTCGGCTGGCAACCATGGCCCCGCTCTCAGCACTGTGGGCACTCCCCCGGACATCAGTCAGCCAAGTTTGATCGGTGTTGGAGCGTATGTTTCCCCCCAGATGATGGAGGCCGAATATGCAATGCGTGAAAAGTTGCCTGGCAACGTTTACACCTGGACATCGCGCGATCCCTGCATTGATGGTGGACAGGGCGTGACTGTGTGCGCTCCTGGAGGTGCCATCACTTCGGTGCCTCAGTTTACAATGAGCAAATCGCAGCTGATGAATGGCACCAGCATGGCTGCGCCACATGTCGCAGGAGCCGTGGCATTGCTCATCTCTGGCCTCAAGCAGCAGAACATTGAGTATTCGCCATATAGTATTAAACGCGCCATCAGCGTTACGGCAACCAAGCTGGGATATGTGGATCCCTATGCCCAGGGTCATGGACTGCTGAATGTGGAGAAGGCTTTCGAACATTTGGTGGAGCATCGCCAGTCGAAGGATAATATGTTGCGGTAAGGGAGACCTAGAAGTGGAAATATCCGCAATACTATAAGGATACTTTACTTGCAGCTTTTCGGTACGCGTGGGTCCCAACCATGAGAAGGGCATTCATTTGCGTGAGGGCGTCCAGCGCAAGTTTGCTGACTTCAACGTCAACATTAAGCCCGTGTTCTTCAATGATAAGGAAGCTGGTAAGTAATAGAAGGAAGACACTTAACTAAATTTGTCAAATTTAATAATGGTTTACAATTTATACAGATCCGAAGGACAAGTTCAACTTTAATGTGCGCCTTAGCCTTATTCCCTCGCAGTCGTGGGTGCAATGTGGCTCCTTCCTGGACCTCAGCTATGGCACACGCTCAATTGTAGTGAGAATCGATCCAACCAGCCTGCAACCTGGTGTCCATAGTGCTGTGTAAGTTGCTGCCTTTTACTTTTAACATCGAAAACTTTTTAAACTGTATTTTAGTGTCAAAGCCTACGACACGGAATGCGTACAAAAGGGACCGCTGTTTGAAATACCCATCACTGTGGTGCAGCCGCATGTGCTGGAGAATGTTGAGAATACGCCGGTCTATGAACCAGCTAGCAATAGAGCCGACAAGAGCGTCGAGTTCCAACCAAACACCATTCAAAGGGACTTTATTCTAGTCCCAGACAAGGCCACTTGGGCAGGTAAAATAGACTTGCAATCAATTAAATGAAATAGCTCTAATAATATATATATATTTTTTAGTGCTGCGCATGCGCATTACGGATCCTAATCGGGGCAACGATATTGGCAAGTTCTTCTTGCACACAAATCAACTGCTGCCGCATAAATCTTGCCGTAAACTGGAAACCATGAAGATCATTGGTGTCAACTCTGAGTTTGAAGCCACAACCACATTCCCCGTTAAGGTAAAGTGTCATTATCTGTTTATGGATAGCTCACAACGCACTTCTTATTACAGGCTAACAAGATTCTTGAGCTGTGCATTGCTAAATATTGGTCCAATCATGGCCAGAGCCACTTGAAGTACAGCCTGGAGTTCCATGGGGTGGCCGCATACAATCCAAATGCCTGTAAATATACCAGAGATTTAACTTAAACGATTGCTGAGAAATAATCATTTTCTTTTTATTAGATGTCATGCATGCTGGACGTGGCATTCATCAGCTGGAAATTGGTGCCTTGGTTGCTGAGGAAATTCAACCACTGCTGCAGCTTAAAACTGCTGCAATTATTTTGCGACCCAGTGAGGCAAAGATTTCGCCATTGAGCGCCACACGCGATGTAATCCCAGAGGGCAGGCAAATCTATCAGAATCTGTTGGTTTACAATCTGAATGTGAGCAAGGCAGCTGAAGTTGCGCTCTATGCTCCCATCTTTAACGATTTGCTGTACGAGTCGGAGTTTGAATCTCAAATGTGGATGCTGTTCGACGTGAACAAGTCGCTCGTGGCCACTGGTGATGCCCATTCGCATACCTTCTTCACCAAATTAGAGAAGGGTGAATACACTGTGCGCCTGCAAATCCGTCACGAGAAGCGAGAACTGTTGGAGAAGATTGCCGAAGCGAATCTAATTGCCGCCTACAAACTGCCCAATATGCTGTCGTTGGACTTCTACGATAGCTACAATCAATGTATTATCAGTGGCCGTAAATTTACGACGGCTAAAATACGTGAAGCTAACAAAATGCTTTACATCGCACCCATTGCTCAGGAACGTCTGACAAAGGCCAATCTGCCGGCGCAGTGCGCCTGGTTGGGTGGCAATCTGGTGTTCCCCAAGGATGAAGCCGGTCGTCGCATTGCAGTGCATCAGTTCACATACGTGCTCAATCCAGCCGAGAAGAAATCCACATCCAATGGCGCCTCAAATGGTGCCAGCTCCAATAGCGCAACTCCAGCAGCGGCTGCCGCTGTTGCTGCCAATGGAGCCAAGCCGAAGTCGCTGGCAACATCTCAGGCGGTGACGAACCCTGCAAACTCTGCATCCGGCGATGGAGTCAGTGTGCAGAACGATGTGCCTGCCAATGCCGGAGCAACACCCAGCTCACCACAAAAAGGAAAGACAAGTGCTGATGATTACGCCGAAAGTTTGCGCGACTTCCAGTGCACACACATTGCCAAGTGCGGTAAGTTCATCCAAATAACTCCAACAAATTCCTTAGTCAACAGAACGTTTATTTTATACCCTTTTAGAGCTGGAGAAGGCGGAGAAAATCTATCAGGAGGTCGTTGCCGCACATCCCAAGCATTTGCAAGCACATTTGCAGCTCATTCAAAACATTGAATCGAGCGAACTAAAGTCACAACTGCCATTAACTTTCGCCGCTACCATTCAGAAGAAATGCACAGAAGGCGACGACGCTAGCGTTGATAAGCAGCGGGATGAGCTGCAGAAGCAGCGTGCCGCCTTGGAACGTATTGTAAAACTGGCAGATCTAGTTATTGGTCAAACCGATGAAGATGCGCTATTGTCATTCTATGGAATTAAGAACGACACACGTCCCGATGCCTCAAAGATCAAAACGTAAGTGAGATACCTTGTGATACTGATTTCTATTACTAATGATTGCAATTTTAGTAACATGGATAAGCAGAGAAACAATTTAATTGAAGCTCTCAGCAAGAAGGGCATTGCAGTCGCTAAGTTGTCGGTTCTTGACGATAATGTGAAGGATAGTGTGAGCAAGTTGAACGATGTCTACACCGAGATCATCAAGTTTGTGGATGCTAACGATAGCAAGGCTATCCAGTTCTCAATTTGGCACGCATATGCCCATAGTCACTATGGACGCATGTACAAATACGTTTCGAAGTTGATTGAGGATAAGCGCACACGGGAGAACTTTGAGGAGTTGGCGGCCATTAATAATGCCTTGGGCTTTGAGCATACCAAGATTGTCATTGATCGTATGACCGTTTCCAATTTTCCCAGTACCTTCCGTCTTTTTTAAATATTAATCAATAATTTCGAACAAATTTCACATTTATCTCTGCTTATCACTGCTTGTGTGTTGCAAGCTCAAATAATTTACTCTAAATTATGTATATGAATTCAATAATATGCTTCCAATTGAAGATCGCACAGATGTTTTCATTAAATAAACAAACAATATGTAATCTGTGTTTATGTTTGTGTACGCTCAGCTGTTCTGTTTGTCGAAGCCATGAAGCAAACTGTCGAAGCAAACTATCACTGTTAATGAAAACAGTGTGACCCAACATGGTGTTATTGCTTTCGTTGGTATTTTTTCGGTGAAGTAGTATGCGGTTTTTCAGCTTTGGTCACAAGTGTTCACACTGGTGAAGATGCAGTACTCCCAAACAATGCACACGCAAAAATAAAATGGGTAAGAATGAAATAAAAGCTGCAAAAATGTGTGAAAAAGTGTGCTGAAATCGTATATGAATTCTTGCGGAGAAGTGAAAAAATGAAAAGTTCAAATATGAAACGGAAATACAAGTGTTTTCTGAGCAACGAAAATTGTATCTGCTACGTAGTATTAGCTTCTGTGCTACTTGTTTCTGTGTGTGTCGCGTATGTGTGACGGCGGCGGTGTGTTAGTGTGTGCGTGTGTATTGGCCGATCGATTTTATTTTGCAAATTCAAGGACAACTGCAAATCCTGCGGGATAGCTTTGCCGATTTAATTACAGGCGGTTATTTGAACTCAAATGGAAACGAAAAGTGCACTCACACATTGACATGCGACACACATATGTAGTTAGTGCAACTGCAATAACAAACAAACAAAACAAACGACCAAGCAGGCAAGCGGATGTGGTCTGTTTCCATGGAATTTATTATCTCAATGAATGTCGAATGCGCCGCACTCGGCTGATGACTCAAATTGCCAATCCAGGGGTTTAACGGACATTATCAGGCAATCTGTGTACATACAAAATACACACACTCACACACATATGTGCGCCATGTCAGCTACTATGGGCATGTGTGTGTGTGTATACATGTGTTGCGTTGTTTCCTTTACAAAGGCAAACAAAAACACGACAATGACAAATGCTACGGGTCGGGTTGAAGAAGAAGCAGCAAAGGCAATCAGAATAATATTCAATATTGTGTTAGTGCGTATCTGTGTGTGTGTGTATGTGTTTGCGGTGGGAACGGGAGATAAAGATGTTGAAATAAAAGAAATGAAAATATTTTAAAGGCTGCTCGCTTCACAATGAGGGCAAGGCGCCGCTGCCAATGAATGGAAATCAAGTCAATCCAAATCTGTTGGCGTTTTTTTTTCTTCTCTTTTTTATTATTATTATTTTTGGTTGCGGGCGTAGGAATCTAAACCACCCACACACACACACACATGCAGCCACACACACGGTCATATACTTTGGGAATAATATGGAGTGCAGCTGTTGTTGGTGTCTCTGATACGCCGCATGCATACTTAAGTTAAATATGCATTTATATACTCGTATTTATTTTTATACTTCTCTTGCTTTCTGTATCTCTTCCAGAGTGTCCACAGATTGATTTATATGAATTCCTCACCGAGTCCGAACTGCAGCAGTACTACAATGCCATCAAGTAAGTGCTGTGACCCAAATTGACCAAATTATGAATACTATATGCTGATCACACTTGGTCTAAGAATAGCCCAAAAATAGTAGGAATTAACTAGTAACTAGTATTATAGTATTTTTCTATAATAATAACTTCTAATAATAATAATTTAATATAATTTTTGTAATAACGAGGCCTTCGGCTTGTTATTATTAATATCAATTATTATTATTATTATTATCCATTCAGGTATTTTGTCTCGTTTTCTAGTAATGCGAGTTAAGTAGATTCAACATTTCGGACAGGGCAGCAAACTTTAATTTTTATAAATTTCGTTAACCATCTTCTGTTATGTTAATACTCCAATCTTTTACCGTTTGCACTTTTCTTACCACATTAAATACGTCCTCTAGAATTTAAAAAGATCCCAGCCTTATTGGACTATTGAATTTTGTAAGCCATCTTGTTTAAAAATTGCAGCCGCCTAGCTCCTACCGTGTGTTAATAGTTCATTCACTCAGTCAGAACACACAGTTTATATATCTTATAAGTAAAATATTTAAATAAGGAGCCATCAGACTATTGTTATCATATCAATGCAGCGATAAGCACTTATAAATCAGGACAAATGAGTAATTTTTATGATGACTACATTTGAATTGGTTTCTGGGATTTCGGTATGAACACATAATAAAATTTGGAAGTTATTGAATCAGCTACAATGACTCAATTGCTTTCATTCGTCATATTAACATCCCCAAAAATAGCTAACGAATATACATATGTACATATAAAAGTCGAGCACACTCTACCACTCTAGATTTATTTGTTAACCGAATACTGAACTGAACTCATTTCTCATCCGTCCCCCCCATCTGTTTACCGCTCTTTCTCCCACTCTCTTGTTGTGCAGAAACGAATTGAAAATAACGAATGCGGCGCAATTTAAATATGCAGCGGATGAGGATTTACGTTTCATTGGTCTATCGCGACCGGAAATCCGAAGACTGCGTAAATTCTATGAGAAGCACTTCCCCCACAGTTACCTCAGCAAAATCAAGCGGCTTCTACAAGCGCCCGCCACAATTGTGAAGCGCGAGGATGGCGGCATCGGTGGCGGACAATCGCCGAGCGAGAGCAACACGGCGGCGGCAACAACGACGGCAACTAGGAATGGCGGAGCCAGTTCACCGGGCAGCAAGGTGCCCAACAACAAGCACATCATACCGGCCGATGCGATTAGCGTCAACAAGCAGCTGGGCATTGGAGAGTTTGGAATTGTGCAGCAGGGCGTCTGGACAAATGGCAGCGAGCGGGTGAGTTTCAATTGTTTCCCCTTAAGTCTCCCGCACTTGATGGTTTCCGGTTGCATTGAGTTGAGTAATTATTTCGAATTGTTTTCTTCTTGCCTCCGCACACACACACACACACTCTCATAGATTCAAGTGGCCATCAAGTGCTTGTGCCGCGAACGCATGCAATCGAATCCCATGGAATTTCTCAAGGAGGCAGCCATAATGCATTCAATTGAGCACGAGAATATCGTGCGCCTATATGGCGTGGTGCTGGCCACCGATTCTCTGATGCTCGTCACGGAGCTGGCACATCTGCGTTCCCTGCTCGAGTGCCTTAAGGATTCCGGTTTGCGTGTCAGCTTCCTCACCATACCGACGCTCTGTGAGTTCGCCCTGCAGATCTGCAATGGCATGCGCTACTTGGAGCAGAAGCGACTCATTCACCGGGATTTGGCTGCGAGGAATATCTTAGTTTTCAGCAAAGACAAAGTGAAAATCTCGGACTTTGGTTTGTCGCGCGCCTTGGGCGTGGGCAAGGATTACTACAAGACCAATTTCAATGTGAATCTTAAGCTGCCGATTGCCTGGTGTGCGCCCGAGTGCATCAATTACTTGCGCTTCACCAACGCCTCCGATGTGTGGGCCTATGGCGTTTGCCTCTGGGAGATGTTCTCGTATGGCTTTCAGCCCTGGGCTGCTCTGACTGGCCTGCAGATACTGGAGGCCATCGATGCGCCCAATTATCAACGGCTCGAGCAACCCGATTGCTGTCCACGCGAGTATTACACCCTGATGATGAAGTGCTGGCAGGATGATGCTGCCAAGCGGCCAAAGTTTAGCGAGATCTACGAACAGCTGCCCGACATGAAGCCCGAGCAACTGAAGGCTGTGGTCAACTGTGTGGAGCCGAAGAAGGATCATTTGTTGTATCGCCAGGGAGACATTATTAGCGTGCTCGATCGCAACACGGGCACGCCCTTCTGGAAGGGAGTGCTGAGCACCGGCAAGACGGGCTACTTCAATCCCTCGAATACGGTTGCCTTCCTCGAGGGTTTGCCCAGCTCTAATCGGGATTCGTTTAGCCGAGTGGGCGATCATCGCATTAGCAAGCGCAAGCTGCGCACAGAGATGATATCGAAGCCACAGAATGACTTTAAGCACACAGGACATGTGGGCATCGATGGAGCCACCTTTGGTGATATTGCCTTCCTCGGCAGCTCACAGAACGTAAGTTGTTTCCGCACTACATAGAGAGACATTCGTTCATTTCTATTATACTTTGCAGTATAATCATGTACCCAAGCAGATTGTAACACCGTACAAGCCATCGGAGGACATTGAGCAGACACCACTGCTGCTGCCACCAACTCCCACCAGTCCCGACTCACTGCAAACGGCCAGCGGTTATTTCCCCGAGGGTGCTGGCACCTCAATGAATCCCACATTTATTCCCTCCACGGAGCACACACCGAAATTGATAGCCAGCAATGGACAGAGCTCCTTTGACTTTGCTGGCTCGAATCCATTTGCCTCGCACAAACTGGATGAGGAGCAGCTCGCCTATGCGCTGCAAAACAACAACTACGGCGTCGATGGCAAGAGTCTGCACTCGACCACCGGCGAACCGAATCATTGGCGTGCCAGTTCGCGCAATGCGACCGATGATCTGCATGAATATCACGAGATATCCGATGATGAGATCACCGGCGATAAACTGGACTTTGGCCCATCCCTTTTGGATGAAATCAATTCGATGTTTGGCTCGATCAGTGGCGCCTCTGGCAGCCAGCCAAAGTCGCCGGACTTTGATCGAGTGAATACGAAAAACGAATTCGCAGAATTGTCTGCAAAGTATGCGCATAAAGCGGGCGACACCAATGGCAACAAGCATGGCCTGCTGTCGAAAAAGAAGACAACCACGGGCACTGTGAAGCCCATTTCGGTCAAGGATGAGAAGATACTGAATCATGCCATCGAAATTGCCAATGAAATCAGTGCCAGGTGAGTCAACAGTTTGTCAGTTTATTGTGACTAAGCGTGAGAGTTTAATGTCTCTTGATTGCTGTGCTTGTAGATCGATGATTGACCTGGCTTCGGATCACACACCAGCTGCGCACAGTCCCAAGCGCAAGTTCAGCTTTCGTTTGCCGCATTTGAGCAGCGGTGGCGGCGACAAATCGAACAACATGGTCGGAGGCTCCGCTCGCAATTCTGCTTTGACGCCCACGCATGGCAGTGCATCGCCCTTCTCCAAGAAGAAAAACTTTACGGAGGAACTGCAGAGCATACCCGACATACAGGTACGTAGCGTATAGTACATAAACTTTCATGCTTCAGCTGAGCTAAGAATATTGTTACCCAAATGGTGAAAGGGTTATAACTTAGTGGCAATTAAAAATGTGTGTAATAGTCTGAGTTAAGGTTTACCTTATAAAGTAAGTCTGCCTGAATAGCGGAGTATATTTATGAATGTTTGTCTGACTGTTAATCTTTATGAACTCTTAGAAATTAAAGTGTTGGCTTATACATCAGATGTATAATATTAGATTGGGAAGGGAACTTAAGTACTTCTTAGTTTAGGAATTAGTTTTAGAATTGCGCTCGCAATGTTCTCGCTAAAACGATTGTCTGATGAGCTTCAATGTTCTTTAGGAACAATTATAAATGGATTCCATTATATGTACCTTAAAATTCGATAACGTGTACCTGACAGTCGAGCACACTCGACTTTAACAATCTCGATAGTCTAATCTAGCGTTGTCTTTTGTCTTCACTCTTCCACACTCTCTTTTATCATTCGCGTTGTGCTTCCGTTCATTCCCTTTGCTTTATTTTTGGTTGTTTGTTTGTATTTTGTGTTGCATTTCGTTGCGATTCGTTTCTGTTTCCCCCTTACACGTCACATCAAACAGCGATTTCGCTCGTTGAGCGAAATCAAAAACACTTCCGAGCTGCGCATTCCGATCTTCGACAAGGAGAGCTCCGACTTTCTGTTTGAGAAATCCCGTGAAATACTCAGTCGCCCGCTGAATCGGGAACGAAGCTCCGAGGAGCCGCCAAGCATCAATGACAACATCATGGACATTGAGAACACGCTGAAAGCGTTAAACCTCGACTTTATGCACACGTACACGGAGTTGGACAAGAGCGACTCCAATGATACGATTTTGAACGATCAACTGCCACAGCTGCTGGGCTCCCTCGATGATGGCATCAGCAGTGCCACGGGAAGCCTGAAGTCTGCTGTCTACAGCTACAGCAACGGGGTGCAGACGATGTTCGACTTCAATGCGGCCACCAGTCACCTGGACAAGCATTTGCAGTACATGCACAATCAGGCGCAGTTGCACAGCCAGCAGCTGGCCAATGCCAGCGAACAGAAGCTGCTGGAGGACAAGCGGAGCAGCACACCGGACACGGGATTCGCGTCGCGGGACACAAACATTTCGTTGTCGCGTCGCAGCAGCCAGAAGAGCAGCTACAGTCCGCAGGAGAGTTACTTTCCCATAAAGGGAGAGACATTGTATAGTGCACCGCCAGTTGTGATGAGCAGCGGCTACGAACGCTTTGGGAATGGTCACACCAAGCAGATGTTGGCCAGCGCCTCGCCGGTGAAATCTTCCTGCTTGAATGCCAGCAGCAGCAGCGCTGTTTATGCGGTGGCCAGCAAGAGCTATCGCCAGCGTTCCACCTCCTTCAATGAGAGCTTCCAGCCCATATCCCCCGTGCTGTCGGATGCCAAGCAGCGTTCGTTTCGTGCCGAAGCACAGCAACAGTTGCAGCAGCAACAACAACAACAGCAATCGCAACAGCAGCAACAACAACAGTTGCCACGACGCTCGGCTAGCTACAAACCACGATCGATAAGAGCGCGCACTCTGCGACGTCTCAGCTACAATCCCATGACGCTCGACTCCAGCAGCTCCTCCAGCGGCGAGGAGTCACGCACCAAGCCCAGCCTCGCTCGATCCGAGTGCGATATTCGCGCTCGAGTTGCTGCCACCTCCAGCAGCTCGTTGTGTCGTCGTCGACGTGCTGGCCTCAATCGACAGGTTCAGTCTGCGTGCCAGGATGAACGCGATGCCATCATTTCGCCACGGCAGCTGTACGGCTCCAACTCGAGCATCAAGTCAGCGCCACACTACAATCTGGGTGGGAATCGACGCAGCTTCCATCGACCTCAGGCTGGCTACGAGCAGTTCCATTACGATGAACGCATATATGACTTTGGCGGACGCGGTCCGGGCAACAATTATACGGCACAGTTGGCGCAACATGCGCTGCTGGCACCCACAATGTCACAGAAGCTGAGCTCCGGCTCGGGTTCCTCCTCGGCGGCCTCGTCAGCGGTGGCCACCTATCGCACTGCATCCACTGCGCTGCCGGCACCGCAGCGTCCGATGAGCGGTGGCATTGTGTTGCACGAGTTTGACATCAGTCGCTTGACGGGCAAGAGTCCCACGTCGACCAACTTTGTGGGTAGTTCGCCCGATGAGATCAAACAGCAGCGTACGCCACAGCTGCAGCAACAGCCACAGCATGTGGTGAAGCCACAGCGACCCACAGAGTTCCATTGGCCGGAGCAGATACATGTGTCGACAGTGAAGCAGCACGAGATGCATTGGCGGCAGCTGCAACAACAGCAACAACAACAGCAGCAACAACAGCAACAGTTGCCGGTGGTGATAACAGCGGGGGATTCGAGTGACAGCAGCTCGTCGACGAGCACGGAGAGCGGCGATGAGTTCCAGTTCCGACGCGAGTTCATTGCGCCCCGTATTCCGCCCAGTCCGGCTCCATAACTAAGGAAAATGCTGAAATATGTTCTCAATTTACTATTCGGACATGTGCTCTCGGATTAGGATGGATCGATGTGTTATCACACTGGGTGTGTGTGTGTGTGTGGGTTGTAGTGTGGTGTGTGGTGGTGTGTCGAAAAGTAAATTGTAGAAATATTTACAGCCTCTCTTTAAACATATTTAGCGTGTATATTTTTTATGGATTTGCATTTTTGAGAGTGTGCCTTATTTGGAAACACGGAAGACCTCTCAGAACGGATAATAATACGAGTGCGAGTTATCGTAAGCGTAACACTGTTGTTTGTTTTTTGTCGCAGTCAGTTACAGATACAGATACAGATACAATTTGCAGATGCAGATGCAGATGCAGATACAGATACAACTAACAGTTACACAGTTACAGATCAATCGAATTGAGATTTACAATAAGCAATAATAATGCAACAAAACTAGTTCAGGGCAGCCTTGGAAACGGAACCCAAAATATTTAAAGCAAACAGCTCAATAAATGTTAAAGCAATATTAATTAAACACATATTTAGTAGAAGAGACTCGTTGATACTCGATAACAAAAAACAATTGACTACTCTTCAAACGCAAAAGGCTTCCAGGACAGAGCAGACTGCAGAAGGGGCAGAAGGAGCAGAAAGACAGGGAGGGGGCGACTCTTGAAACCAATTTCCTATCAGATCAAATGAGATCATTATCATCGTCATTCCCATTTCCACATCTCTCTCTCTCTCTCTCTCATAGCATAACAGAGCTTCTGGTTGTCGGTGTCGTCAATCCAACAATCAATCAGTATAAATCAGATTAGGAATATATCAACAGTATTAAATATAAAATTGTTCTAATCGACAACTCATTGCATGTACTATAAATATGGGACAGGGTATTAACAAGAACAACAGAACACGCAACAGACAGACACACACACACAGATACCCATTACAACGACAGTCATCGAGACAAACACACACCCACACACACGCACACAACAAAGATACACACACACAAGTTGACAATCCTTTTTCATCGCCAACAACATCCCACAAACTAAAAAAGAAAACAAGCTAATAGACCCTTTTTACTACATATTTTCAAAAGTAAAGGGTCTAAAAAGTGAACAAAAAATAAGAAACTAAATGAAAAGATATTGAAAATATTGTCCGAATACTCGTACATATGCAAATGTGTATTATGTGCCATATCCTTACGCTTGCATTTTTACTATATATAAACCAAAACATATTTATATATTAGAGTATATAGTATATATATAAATGATAATACTGAGCATAAAACCGTCGGAAGAGTCAAAATTTAGTTATATACACGAATACTATTCCGTTACGGACGGGAGACGTTTGCATTGGAAAATATTCTCGAATTACTTGGTAGATCTCTAAGTGAAACGTACTTTCATCTTCTCAAAAAAAAAATAAAAATACGATTGTAAACCGAGAGTTAATCGCCATGTTGATTGACTACACATTGCGCCACTTGAGCGTGTCTACACCTTTTTTTATAGAGCTCCAATGAGAAATATATATATACATACATATATGGATATATGGAAATATTCTTAATAAAAAGATTTGTCGCATTCTATGCATTTATTGATAAAGATAAAGATAATGATAACCAAAGTGAAGAAAACAAAAATGAAATTACTTATATACAAAGTTTATATACATACATAATATAATATAATATTACTTATGATTACAAAGTTCATACAATTCATATCTATTTCATTTAGCATTACTTACAAGATTACACTACAAATTGATATATTGATATTCTAAAATATGCGTTCGAAGCGTTTCACAACCAAAAACAAAACAAAACTACAACTAAAAACTAAACTAAAACTTTTTCCAAGTAATTATATATATATACAAAAGTTTGCATTCTAAGAACCAAACGATAAACAAACAAAAAATAACAAAAACGTTTAAAAAGCAAGAAAAAAAAGAAAAGAAAACAAACCAATTGGTAATCAAAAACGTTGTGTATATTTAAAGGGATTTAATAAAGCAAAAGAAAAACCCCAAATTGTCTTAAATGTAGCTTAGATTAATCAATCATCGATGTACTCTATGTTTGCAAAGTTCTCCACATAATTATTAGCTTTTTATTCAATTTATTTTAAATTATCTTGATTTTAAATAGTAACATTTATCAATTGCTATAAACCTTGAGTATTTTGATTTTAACTAGTAACATTTTGTCGACTGTTATTTTTATTAACAGTCCTTTGTTACTTAAAATAGCTCTGCTATTTACCTTGATTCCTTCTGTTCATCACTCATTTCCTTACATATTACTCTTATTATTTGTATTTATTTGAACATTTGCTTTATCCTTGCTCTTCATTTCATTCCCTTTCATTCCGCACAGTCGCTAATTGGCGAGGAGGGACGTGAGGCCTACAACAGTCTGATCGAGCGCAAAGGCATGCTTGACATCGGACCCAGTCCGGCAGCAACGTTGCTGCGCCACATGGACACGGATGAGTTTGAGCTGATGAATGCCAAGACGTTGCCACGTCGATTGGGCAGTCAACTGAGTCATCCTGCTAACACTGCCCTCGAACCTCTGGCAGCCATCAACAACGTCCCAGACTCGACACGATCCACGTCGCAGCCTCCGCCAGCGCGACCCATGACGTTACCCACCCGTGGAGCAGCACAGCGAGTGCGTCGGGCTGAGCAGGCGAACGTGGAGCAGCGACATGGAGCGGATGAGAATCGTAACTCAATGGGCGGCAACGATTCGTGTGAGAGTCCCAGCTACATGACGCTGGGCACCTACAAGTTTCCCGAACCGCAGGAGGCGAATCCTTTACCGTTGCCGTCGCGCGAAGGCAAGAAGCAGGTGAAAACCAGCACCAAGCGGCATGTGCGTAAATATCCACTGATTATACCGGCCAACGGTGTGCAGCGCACTCTCAACAAGCTGGCGGACTTCGATGAGGATTCATCGAGCAGGAACTCAATAGGGGCAGCAGCCACAACACACGAGATGCAGCAGCCTGCGCGTTCCATTGAAGTGGTGGCCGCTGTGCGCACCAATAGCGTGCGTCGGCGTTCCGATGTGCGGGAATATGAGAATATGCCAGCCATGGCTGAAGAGGCATCGACGCACACCTATCAAAATCTGGACAAGCTGACGCCAGCCGATGCAGCCGGATTGACAGACAGCGCATCGCTGCAGTTTGAGAGCATACTGGAGTCCGATCTGAGCAACGATGCAGTACTGCAGTCGCCGGATGTTACCGATGGATTCCTCAGCTTTTCTATACAGAAGGAGCACTACAACAAAAGCAAGGAAGTGGTCTTTGAACCGACTCAAATATCGGGATTGTATGTGAACGACGATGAGCTGCGCAACTTGGACAAGCCGCTGGCCAGCAGCAGTAGCTCGACCACACTGGACTCGGTGGCAGTGCCTCTGGAGATGGCACCGTCGGCGGCAACGGCTGTGGCAGCAGCTGCCGTGGCAGCGGAGGCAGCTGCAATGCCGCAAGCTGCGACTCAGGAGAGCGGCAGCTTGCGACGCTTTGGCTGCGCTGACAACGAGCTGGCCGGGAATGCGCTCTTCAAGAAAGTGCGCGCCTCAGTCAACCAAGCAATGAATCACACTGCCATCAATGGCAACGATACGAAAGCGACTACATCGAATGCCACCACGAGTGCGCCACAGAAGCAGCAAACGGAAGCCGAGTATTTTGCGGCGACAGCGGCACGTTTGGCCGATTCGAATTCGGTGAGCTGCGAGGATCTGCTGGAGTTCTCGGACAAGAAGCCGCGGGGCTGCGAGCGTGGCGTTGACTCGGACGAGGTGCGCATCATGGTCAAAGTGCTGGGCAAGGATGTGAGTTGAGCAAGCGAAATGTGCATTTTCTTTATTTGCAATTAGTAACATTCAATTCTATTTTACAGAGCACGCCCACACGTTGCCTGGGCGCACTGGAGTTCATCAATTGGGATGTGCACAAGTCCATTAAGCTGATCAAACTGCAGAATATACTCGCGGAGTCGGATCTTAGTCTGGCTGCAGCCTACGAGGCGCTGCAGCAACAAGAATGGGATTTGCACACCACAGCTGTCAAGCTGAAGGGCGTCAAACTCTAAAACTTTGATGCAAAGGGAAATTAACTTAAAACCATGTGCCTGTTCAAAACAAACCTCCATGGCCTTATCGTCTATTCGCAACTACTACACATAATTGTATCTAAAGCATTTTCAGTCTGTCTATTCTCTAATTGTAGCCACTAAGGATTTCCTCATCTCGAACTCAACTCAATCACTGCTCAAAAGAAAGTTTCTAATATTATTTCATACGCCTATCCACGATGTATGAATGAATCTCAGCATGTACTTATCCGATAATGTAACGTTTCTAGTTCTTAATTAATTGTATACTATATATATTTATACACGTACGTCTCCTATATCCCATACATATATATCGCCAGTTTCGCAGGATCACCTCCACACCATTTACAAAATAAATAAATTCTTGAAAATCTGAGAATTCTGCGTTTTTCTTACGCAAAGATTGTTATTTTAAATTATTATTATTGTCTATTTATAAAGACCATTTTTAATAGGAATAAATTATGAAATGTATGATGCTAATATAAGAGAAAAGTATTATTATTTTAATGAGTACGAAAACTACCTGATACTCAATTTTAATGAAAGCCAAACAGTGCCGTATTATCTTAAAATATACCGAATCAATTTAACAAAATATATATTTGATATAATGATATAGTACTATATTCACAATATACCAGAAAGTACTAAATTATGTCAGATTGCAAGCTGAAGTATGTGTTTTTCCTATATAAAATAACATATATACTTTATAGGGTCAGAAATGCCTTCTATCTGATACATACAGTTTCCGGAGGCTCAAAGTTATAATACGGGAATTATCCCTATAGATAGTTGGTGATCAAATTAGTGAAAGTCAACCGGAAATGTGCATCTTCTCCTAAATTCATTAGAAATTCCTCTAATTGAAGCGGTAATCCTCCTAGCCATACATACTCTTATAAAAACCCATTTATAGTATAATATTCGTTCTGTTGCAATATTAAATAATTATATTTCAACAAGACTACGTTTTATACATAAAATTTACAAGCATTGGAACGCGTACAATGTTATAGAAGACATAACACAAATTATAAATTTTAAAATTAAACTAAATATTGTGTAGGGTGTTTTAGCTGAGAATGAGAAAATGGGCAAGGGAAAGGGACATGAAAGGGGAAGGGACTAAGCTACTTGCGTTGATTGCGAGTAGACACAAGGGAGGTGGATGCCGCCTCAGCTTGGGCTGCACGGGTTTTTCTGGACTCTCGCGAACTCGTTGCCGATTTGCTCGCACTTCGCGTGGTTCTCGCGGTACTCGTGTTGAGGGTGTGCGTAGAGCGATCGATGGATCCTGTGCGCCTGGGACGTCCCACTTCCTTGCGCACTCGCTTGGGCGTGGGCATCTTGGCATTGGTCTCGGTCAGACTCAGCTCGAGAGACATGCGTTTGCGGGTCATGCATATAGCATCGATGCGCATTTTGCGTGCCGAATTCCGCGTAGTTATCCGTGATGCCGGAGTGCTGGCCAAGGGCTGCGATGTGGATGTGGACAGTCTTTTGGGCTGCGGCGTTTTGTGGGCGAGGTTCTTCGTTGGCATCGTGTTCTCCTTAACGGATGAGGTTGTGCTGCCCGTGGGACTACTTGTATTTTTCTCACTATTCACAGTGACCGCTACGCTGTTGCTCTTCCGCACGGTCGTCTTTGCATCCAAGCGCTGTTGCTTGCGCAGTGGCGAAACGCGCTGCGAGGATGTGCCCGAGTCGGAGGATTGAGACGCTGATGCTTGCACTGATTTGCGCAGCACACGTTTGCGTCCATTTCGCAATGGAGTCTGAATCTCAAGGTGTAGAACTTTGCGCTTCTGCAACACGAAGAAAAGATGAAAACAAAAAGAATAGAAATTAAAATGTGTAAACAAGAAAATATCCAGTTAAACTACATATATTAGTATCTTATTTCCACATAAAGAAAACAGCGTTTTGTTTTTCAGTGATTCATTTCAATTTTAAAACGTTCAGTTCGGTTAACTTTCATTTTTTTTTTTGGACTTAAAATTATTATTAATTATTTAAACTTCATTTGATGTCATTCATTCAAGTGCAACTACATCTAAGTCTAAAGGGTTTCTTCTCGTTTCATTGAAGGGGGAAGATCTACTCGTGTCTGCTACAGATAGTGTGTGCTCCTGCTTAGGGCTGCAAGCGCATGCGCATGCGCGACGATGTGCGTGTACTCACTTTACTGCTGGCCGTGGGCGAGAGGCGAGCAACAGCTGCCCTTCGATTGCGCAGCGAACGCACTCGCAGACTGCTTCGATCATTGTGCGTGGTTGGTGACGAACTAGAAACGACAACCGTCGGTGAATCCTCAATCACTTCCGAATCGTTGTGCTAAAAAAAAAAGAGTTGGGCCATGGTAAAGCATAAATCTAATACAATTTACTGTAGACAAACTTACAGATTTGTTAGATACTGGAGTCGTGGGAACAACTTCAACAATTGTGGCTGCTGTTGTTTCACTTGCGGTTTCACTTCTAGTTTCATTTGTGGAATCACTTGCAGTTTGATTTGTGGATTTATTTGTTGTTTCATTTGGAGATTCACGTGCGCTTTTATTTGTAGATGTATTTGCATTTTCATTTGCAGATTCACGTGCGCTTTTATTCGTCTCAAGAGCGGATTGATTTGAGCATTTATTTATGGATTGGTTTATAGTTTGTTTTAAGGATTCACTTGCTGTTTCATTTTCGGATTCTATTGACGTTACATTGATTGTTTCATCTCTGCTTTCATTTTCGTTTGGCTCTGTCGGCTCAGGCGTTAGTGGTCGCTTCTCCGGTGTTTGTGAGGCCCGTGCCATAGCCAACTGCAAGCGTTCACCTGTTTTGCGACGTCGCAGATTTTTTCTACTTATTTCACTGGCTTTATTCTTCTGCTGCTCCGCTGTTTCCGACTCATGCGACGGCGATTGCGAACCACATATGCTGTCTCCATCCGAATGGCTTATGGAATTGTGCAACGAACGTCGCAGGAAGCGTAAGCCAACTTCATTCTGTTTACCAAAGGTGGTCAGCACCGGTTCAGCGGTCTCTGTTGGAACTGGCGTAGTCGGTGCTGTGCGTGTTGCTGCGGCTGGAGCTGGTGATGCCGGCCCTAAGGCGATTTCGCCGGGTTCTTCAATTAGGGTTGGCACAATTGTTTTTCGCGTTGGAGCTGGGCACTCCGATGTGGAAGCTGTGGTTGCCGCAATGCTTTCACAATCTTCGCCATCGTTCTCGCTTTCATGGCCTTCTGGGTTTCGCGCAGGCGGTTGTAAGCTGCCGTTCAACATATCCTTGAAGTCAGTAATATTGCGTACCAATCGCGGTTCCAGTTCACTCTGCAAATAATCAAGCCGAAATGAATACAAAACAAGTTCATCCGAATGAATGGCAGGCTTTACTCACATTAAGCAGATTCTCGGCAAGTTCGAGCATTTCATCCTTCATTTCTGTTTCATTGAGAACGTTCAGCTTTAGTGTGATGAGATCCTTGGCCAGCAGACGACACATTTCCTTGCGTTCCGTGTAATAGTTTTTTATATAATGCAGAAAACTGAGCGCCATCTGATTGTGGATATTGCTTTCCGGCGTGCTCTTCTCCTGAGCCGTTAGATCAATGAAGAACTTGGTCACATGACCAGGCACTACATCGTGCAGCGGTGAATCGTAACTGCTGTTCATGATGGACCACACAATGGGCAACAGACATGGCTGAAGTATTCTTTGGAGCTTTAAGTCCACAATCTTCTCAAAGAACATGGCCAGCACCTGGCTAACAATTGGTTCTAGATACAAAGAATAATCATGTCAGTAAATCAGTTCATTCCACATTTGTAGAGTTCAACTCACCCGTTAATGGATTAAAATAACGCTTGAGCAACTTCTCCACAATATCGCTGCGATTTTCCAGCTGACCGCGCAACACCAAACGACAAAGACCACGCACAATGGCCACCAGAATGCCCTTGTCCACGACCTTCTCGACAAAGAAACCCATCATGCCAATAATGTCAGTATTTTGATCGCTGTTCTGACTTTGACTGCGATCCTCTTCGCCTTCGTAAAAGTCCTGCATGGTGTACAGCAAGCGACGCTTTGATTTGGGCGCCTGTCCCTGGTTAGTGGCTGTTTGATTCATGTCAATGAAATAATCCACACCGTAGTGATCCATCAGCTCGAATAAACACTGTGCTGCCGTCTCGCAGAGCCGCAAATTGTTGTCCTTGTAAAACTGATCGACGACCACATCGAAGACCTCCTTGGTGTACGATTCGTAGAGCATGCTGAATGTGGTGCCACACTTGATGGCCCACTCAAAGATGTTCATTTCCGAGGATGCCAAGTGGCGACACACGAAATCCTGTTATACAACAAATACGAGATTATCGATCGATTCCATTGGAAATCATTGAACTGCTGCACTTACCTTGTAAAGCTTGCAGATTGTGGGATTGAGAGAGTTCACCTGTTTGGAGGCCACCATGTAAAAAGAGATGTGCAGACCTTTAAGCACACGCTCCTGCTTGGACAGCTTGGGTCGCGCCGGCAGCCCCACTACACCGTGCTTCTCCAGCAACGGCTGCACTAGATCGGTGTATTCGTCGGTGGCGGCAATCTTCTCATCGTTAACAGCCTGCGCCCTGATGTACTCCTTCTGGCGCACAAAGTTTTCCTCCATCTCCTCCAACTCAAGAATGCGCACTTTTAGCGATCGGAGCTTCATGACCAGAGAAGTGTCAACGCCACTCATCAGTTTATCGATTAAACTACGATCGTGCACCAAATCGTTTTGCTTGGCGTTAAGTTCGCATATCTCGTAGATGATATTAATGAAGAACTGCATGCGTGCACTCACGTCGCTCTCCAGTAGCTCCATGCAGCGCACCAACCCAGCGATAATCTTGTGATCGAGCAGACACTCCTTCAGCAGATGTGTGATCAGCTCCTTCATATTGCCACGCCCGATCTCGTCGCCTAGATCGTAAGTCCGCAGCATTTCCACCAACGAAAGGAGCATGCACTGGAACTCGATCTGTGCGAATTTGTCCATCTCTGGCTTCTGAAACTGGCAGAATCTGCAAGCGAAATAAACTTGTAAATATTTTGGCAATCATTTCGATTTCTTCCACTCCACTTACTTCTTTATATAGTCACAGAAAACACTAAGCTCGGGCAGAATCAACTCGAACTCATCGGCATTGCTTTGCTGAAAGTAGTCGCTGAGGCATTGCCAGTAGAGCAACAGCTCTACGGTCAGCGTCTCGTGCGGCACACAGCGATGCAGCTCGCAATCCTCGGATAATGGCAGCTGCTCGAGCAGCATCTGATTGTCGTGTCGCTCGAAGATAACCATCAGCATTTGGCGAACGACGCGCCGAAAGCGCAGTATCTCCTCCTCATTCGAGTCGAGCTTGAGGGCAGCTATCAGTTGAATAAAGTTCTGCTGGTACGATTCAATCCATGCCTTCAGCATATATTTGATGACATTCTTGCGCACCGACTCCGAGCTATCGTTAAGGCCACGCTCGACGAGTGTCAGACGCTGCGATACCTTGTACGAGCGCACCGGATAGTTGCACATGTTGATGTAGGTGTGGCGTCGCACCCTCTCGTCCACATCCCACAGACGCTGTAGAATGTGAGGCACTGTAATGTAGTTTCGACCCATGCACGTGATGATGCACTGCCGCACACTGGACGCTGGATCGGCACTCAAGTGATAGCGATAGGCAACCAGCACTTCATCGTTGGGATTGTCGGGGATCTGTAGGCGTTGCATAGCCAAAACGGCTTCCTTGCGCACACTAGGCGACACGTCTTTCAGCCGATCGAGCATATAGTGTAGTATCTGATCGCATTGTGTGTCGTCGAGTGCGGCATTTGGTCCCAGATGTTTCAGTATCAGATTCACAAAGAAACAGATGCGATATCGAATGTGCGGACTATTTGAAATTGTCTGAGAAGAGACAAGAAGACTATTAAGACACCAGTGAACTGAGAAAGTACAGTAGAGACTCACCGTTAGCAGCCAGGAGAATGTTTCGGCTAATATGGGATGTGTTTTCTCCGATTCGAAGCTAGTTACGAACTTGGCACAGAATGCCAGCGATGTGTTGCCATAATCATTGTTCTCGTCCGCCTCTAGTACTGTTTTGAACATATTAATGAATGTGATCATGAATGCATCGTGATCCAACTGTGAATAAGAATGCAAATAAATAACGTTTGCGACATACACAACACACATCAACCCAATACACTACACTCAACACACTACACGCAATAAACAAACAAGCAACTACAGTGTTTACTGACCTTGGAGTACAGTTGCTGCATCTCTTTGGTGTAGCGCTTGTGGAAGGTCTCGTTGAGTTGCGCATTCGATAGAATTGTGTACATTGCTGTTTGGCCCGCTGTCCGCCCGTGGTTGCTTGGCGCCACTGCAATTGTATCGGCGGGCGGCTCCTCCACATTTTCCTTTTGATTTGCTTTTTTGTTACGCTTTTTAGCTACCTTTGGCTTGGACATTCTTGTGTTGTTTTATGTTTGTTTTTTGATGACCCGCGAAATTCACTTTATTGTCGACTTTTTATTGCCGTTTATTGATTTAAACTTTACTTATTCGAACAAATTCTATGGATTATAGTGGACAAAAAAAAAAAGTTCGCTTAATTTAGTAAATTGCACGCATCATGGTTTTTTTATTGAGATGCCAGCGAACAAATACAAGCGTCGCGTTCTTATGCCTTCCGTTTTCCACCCTATTCGCTTGCCGTTAATATGATTTTTTTACTGGTGCTGCCAACTCGTTGGAAATGACGCCAGTACAACAAATGCAGTGCTGTAGTTGAATCCTACGGTCATTGGGGAGATATTTATATTTTAACAATTATTCGCAATTATTTAATATTAGTGGAACTAGCTATTGTCACAGCTATTGTCACAAAATTAAAAATTACAAAAATTAAATAGGAAATTACAGCAAAATCAGAGGGCATGCCAGTCAGCTGTCATACGTATGTAATGCCGTCTGACAGAGGCTGTCAGTTACGTAACTATCTTAGGCGGTTTTTATTTAAACTGATTTGAAACGATTCTAATCAGTACCCTTCTGTCTTACTTCACGTTAGGAGTAAACAAATACATTAAACCATGGCTGCAGCAACAAAACGCATTTATGAAGCACGCGCCAAGTATCCAGATCGCACAAAATTGCAAGAGAACGCCTTTGGAGGTATTACGATTACGATTAGCAAATTGGAAACCGCTTTATTGTTGCTTAATTCTAAGGAGGACCTAGTGCTGCAGTCTGTACTCAATAATATTGCCGAGTTTGCTCGCAAATGGGATGAAAATGTGCTTGAGCTGAAAGAGAATCGCGTATTGGAGCTATTGCTGGACAAAGAGTTTTTCATTGATTCAACCAATGTAATAATACGACGATTCGCGTTGTTTGTGATTACAGCCATTCTGGATAACACAGAACTGGGTGAATACGAAACGGAGAAGACGGCACAATTGCTCGATGTGAGCTATCGCTATTATCTAAAGGACAATGATGACTTTTGTGTCGAGTATCTCACGTACATCATCAACTTGTGCCTTCGCGATCCTCAGGTGGCGCAGAATATTCTCGAAAATATTGATTTTCTGGAAAAGTTTAAAAACATATTTGTGAACTCGGATAATCCCGATACTGTCTACAATTCCATTGAGGCTTTGCACAAGATTCTCCAAGTACAGAGTGCCGAGGAGATGCTGACATTTACCACACTTCCCGGCTTTCCAGTGGATCGCATCATCTGTGAGCTGACAAATGAGTTTCTGGAGATTCGTCTGGCCGCGCTGAAGGTGCTGAAGACTCTTCTCGCCGACACCAGTGAGGAGAGCATCTTCGAGCCACTGCATCGCTGTCTCTTTGTGCTGCAGCAGCTGGTCAAGGCCTTTTGCGGCAATCCTCAATCGCCCGATGCTCTGGGTATCATCGAGGTGTTGGCAACGGCGCTGCGCTCTGAGAAGATGACCAATCTGTTCTTCAAGCAGAATCTCTTCGAGCAGATGGTGGAGCAGATGAAAATAGACATCGAAATGCTGCGTCCCGAAGTCATTTGCACGATCATTTCCATCTACGCCGAGGCTGCCAAATATCAGTCATATCTTGGACGGATGCATAATGCCAACATCACGCAGATGTTTATTGATTGCCTGATGAAGAGCAAACCTGAACCGGCTCCCTTTGTAATCATGGGAATCAATCGCATGATAGAGTATCCCGATGCACTGCGCCTGGTTGTCGCCGAGTACGAGAAAGGTGCGCTGACCCATCTGGTTAATCTGATTCGTTCGCCTCAGATCTCGATCAAGACACGGGAACAGGCCGCTGAACTTGTTGGACACTTGTTAACGAGCGCCTTCAAGATTACAGGAGAGCAACTGATGCTAATGGACATTGGCGTCGGACTGGCAAATACCGTACAACAGGGATTGCCACAGTTGTCCATTGATCTGATACTTTCGATACTTGCGATCATAGAAGGATTGGCCAGTAATGATGAATATCGTAAGACGCTGGGCGAATGCATTGCGCTCTCGGAGAAGATTGCTCAGTTGCTTATGGTAAGTTATAGAGTGAATGATGTTTGATTTATGATTGATGACGATTGATGACGAATTCTTGCAGCGCTCCTATGCCCACTCGATACTCGTGCACAACATCTTCCGCTGCCTGTGCACCATCATTGACGAGGAGCCCGTTCGTGTCACACTGCTCAACAACTTCATTGTGTCCTCGATCAAGCGCGCGCTCAAATCTCTTTCCAATCTGGTGAAGACCGCCGTGACCAACTTTATACTGCAGACGACTCGCTTCAATGAGTTTGTGGATGCCTACATCGACCGTGGCATACTAGAGACGTAAGTGGCTCTGCGAGGATTAATACTGATTTATAAGTAAGATCTCCAATCTTTCAGGCTGATGATGTTCCAAAAGCATGCCTTCTGCGTGTCCACCTGGGGTCCGGCTATCGAGAGCATCTTGTCCAAGTGCCCCACCATGAAGTTCTCCATACGCAATTGCTTGACCTTCACGGATATTACGGCTGGCAAGGACTTCTATGTGTCAAAACGCAAGTTTGAGGACTTTCGACAGTTCCAGCACCTGTTGCGTACCGACTGCTCTCCGCTGGAGGCTGTGCTGGTGGTCAACTTTGATCGTCCCTTTGCGGATGCGAACGATGTTATCCGCGTGCCGGAGCATTGCCTGCATAGCGCCGATGTCGGTGGCGATCAGAATTGGCACTACTGCAAGCGTCCTGGTGATGCCAAGCTGCCCGAGTATTTGGAAGCTCTGAATCAGACGTTGGCCGTAAGTCTGCCGGAGTATATTCTGCTTAAATTTCATTTAAATTTTTAACTTGGTTTAGTTGCATGGACTGGTGGAGAATCCGGATCGCATTCGACGCAGCATTGACTTTGAGAACGTCGCCAAGCGATGCAAGATCGTTGCGGATGCCGTCAACGGCGTCATGTCCGAGAACATCAAGATACTCGATCTGAACACCACCGAAGAATGCTCTCGCCACACGGTGCGTTGTCATCTGGCCGAGCTGCGTCACATTTACCACACTAACTTCATTCCACTCGGCGTGGTCCGCAGTGGCTGTCAGTTTGAGCGCGCCATACTCTTCAAGTGCTTCGCCGATCAAATTGGTTTGCCCTGCACCCTGCAGCGCAGTGTCGACGGTCGCATGCTGTACAACGAGGTTCCGCTGCCCCTAGAGCTAGAGCAGGATATTCATTGCGATAAGAAGACACTGAAGTTCATGCCCTGGCGCATGCTGCGACCCACGCACATTGTCGATCTCATGTACAACATTGGCGAGCTCTATCCCATGCAAAGTCGCCAGGCGTTACAGTACCTGCGTCTCTATTGAATATCCTTCGGGGTTTCTGTTTATTTGTTTATCCAAATTGATCGGTTTATCGCAAAATAATGCTGACACAGCAAGGAATTTGGTTAGTGTCTTTGTTTTTTGAAGTTTGTTTGTGTTTCTGCTAGTTTTTATACCCGCTACCCATAGGGTAGAAGGGTATTATAACTTTGTGCCGGCAGGAAATGTATGTAACAGGTAGAAGGAGGCATCTCCGACCCTATAAAGTATATATATTCTTGATCAGCGTCAACAGCCGAGACGATTCGATTTTTTTGATTTGCGGGGGCGGAAGTGGGCATGGAAAATTTGAAACAAACTTGATCTGGGTGCAATCATAACAAATGCTGTCGAAAAAAATTATAGCACTATCTCTTATAGTCTCTGAGATCTAGGTGTTCATACGGACAGACGGACAGACACACAGACGGACAGACGGACATGGCTAGATCGTCTGGGCTGTTGATGCTGGTCAAGAATATATATACTTTATAGGGTCGGAGGCGCCTCCTTCTTCCTGTTACATACAAAGTTATAATACCCTTCTACCCTATGGGTATCGGGTATAATTAGAATGTTAATTAAGCCATTTAGTATACGGATAACTGACTTATTTATGACTCACACTAAGTTATCAACAATAAAAAAATTTACATAGTTGGGGATATTGAGAATAGGCGGGGATTTTCGAAACCAAACCAGACACAAACCAATGAATGTATCCTTATCACTATTTTAAACTATAAATTCGATTCTCCACTAATATTGTTGATCGTAAGTAACTGATGGAAAAAGCCAGATGTCATTGTTATTGTCATTTTCAAAATGAATGGTTTTCCGCAATGGGTGCGAAATCAGCTGATTCTGAGTCTCAACTAAAATATCTTGGCTAGTTTGCATTGCGCATGTCCTTATCCTTTGCTCCTCTTCTGACATTCGCTGTCAAATTTTCATTGGCATATAAACAAAGGTCGTCTGGCATTTTGGGTTTGCAGGATTCGTTGTAGTTTAGTCAAGGTGTTAGTTTGTCATCCAGTTGGTGGCCACATCATGACCCGAGCATTGCTCACGCTTGCCTATTTCGTGCTGACATCCTGCTCCATTGTGTTCACTGCTTGTGTAAACAACGGTGAGTGGCAAAGCCTTCGACGACCTTCGACTATGGTTGAGAAAATCAATAAATGAATCTCTGTCTCTCTCTCTCTGCACAGTGACTGGCACAGGGACCAGCTCGCCTGGAGGATTAAGCGCCAGCTCTGGCGTCAGCCTGAGCAATTCGCTGACCAGTGGCGGACACATTCATCGCACTGCGGCAGCCATCGAGCGAGTGAACAAACTCTGGTGTTATGCCTGCGACACCATGGACGATGGCCAGGCCTGTGTGGATGTTGTGGTGCGCAATGATACGTCCATGATGAAGAAGTGCCAGGGCGAAGAGTTCATCTGCATGGTAAGTGGAGCTGAGTGCATCACAGTAATCCCTAGTAAAATGTTCCCCATTTAAAGGTCAAGCGTTTCTCCTACACCACGAGCACGGAGAACTCGACCAGCTCGCCGAAGATGTGGTCGCTGGATCGTCGCTGCACTGTCAACTGTGAACCCGGCTGCATCATCATTGGCGAGCGCACCAAGCTCTATGCCTGCACATCCTGCTGCGAGGAGTCCTTCTGTAATACAGGACGCGGCGCAGCCTCAGGCATCTTTCATCGCGAGGCCACGGGCATTGGCACACGCATCATCTGGCTGGCGGCTCCGTTCCTGGTCAACATATCCCTGATGCTGTACAAGAACCATGCCAGACAAGCCATCTCCAATCTGGTTGGTAACTCAGTCAATCTGCATCTGTAGCGATCTGACTGCGCTTCGTCTCGAGTTGCTCAAATCTAACATATTAACTGCAATTGCAATTGAAACTAGCCAAATGTAAGAGTCAATCTTCCTCTGTTTTACCCACTTTGTTCAAGTGTACTATAGTTAGCCAATTACCATGGTGTGATAATAAATCAATGACTACTCCTACTTTAGAGCCATGAATTTGCATTCTTCTTAAATTGATTAGTGCCTAAGATATGCATTTCTATTCATTGTAGTTTTTGGATTACTAACTTTATATATTATCGTATTTTATAGATCTGATTTCACTTTTCGTTTTTATCTGGAATCTATCTACATTCAGGGGCATAGAAATCGCTAGATGAGAGCAATTTCACTCACAGAAGCCCGAAAGTTTGTAAGAAATGGAATTAAGCGCAAATAATATCTGTGGTACCCTTGATTTATAAATTGTATGTTGTGAGAAAGAATATCTTTAATTTAAATATGAATATACATTTTTGAATTAGAATTCATGCAAATAATTGAATCCAAAAGCGGAGGAGAGTGTCCTTATAACGTACGTTCGTATGATATTTGTAGGATATTTTAGAGTATGGAAAAAAAACTAATCTATTATGAATTCTTAGAAAACTTTAGCCTAAAACTATGTGTCTAAGATCCATGGTCAATTTCTTAAGAAAATGTGTTTTGTGCTTCAGGAAAATTTTAATTACATTGTGCAAATTTCCTAGAATTCATTGTCCATTTTAATTTCGGTAGAACGGTTTGTTGCAAAATTAATCACTCCAAATGTATCTTCAAGATATTTGTAACCATCTGTCCATCTACTATTTTGTATCCCTATCTGTTCGATTATAAATCATCAACATTTGGTTTTATATTATTTAAGCTTCATTCTAAAACAGAGACAGCCTTATCCTAATTTAACGGCTGCTGCACTTTAACTGTTTGCTGACCGTAGCAGCTCAACTCCTAATTGTCTGTGAGTGTGATATAGTCTGAGGCATGTAATGCAATGTAGTTTCTCATCCGATTAGAATCCAGAGAGGCATTAAACCCGTTCATTTGGTTTCGTGAATTGCATTACATTTCCGCTTTGAGGATGTCTGTTCGACTGACTCTCTGCCTGCATCCGCATCCGCAACCGCATCCGCCATCGTAAGTCCCATCACCACCACCGCTGACAACCGCATCGGCATGCTTATCTTCATTGCTCATCCGCCTACACATACGCATCTGCACCCACAATCATTCACAATCAACCATATCCGCACTGTCCATGGTTGCACGCCCACATTTTGGGGCTCTTGAGGCTCCTCTCAGCTGGGTGGCATTTCCGTGCAGACATCTTAGTTGCAGCATGAATTATTTATTGGCCAAGAGAAGCAGCAGAAGGATAAGGAGTAGAAGGATGGTCAGGGAAGGTCGGACATTCCAAGTATTCATAAGCAGAGAGGAGACGCTCTCTAATAAAGCTGCCATTAAGACCAGATACTTGTATATGTGAGGGTGTGTGTGTGAGAGGGAGAGACAGAGTGGATGAGTAAGGAGCGGGGGGCGCATCACGCCCACTCATTTGATGGCCATGAGTGGAGCTCAATTTGTTTTCATAAGATGGCAACTTTTGTAGGCTCGCCTCTGGGGTCTAGTTTTTGGTCTTTGACTGCGTGTGAGTTATGGCCAACTTTGGCTACATCTTGGCTAATAAACACGAGACAAATCTGCTCATTTTGCTGCGTTAATTTACATAAATGGCCAACTCGAAACGGCTTAAGTCCACAGTGTAGGGTTATCGTCTTGGTCGCCGCTATGCATCCATCATGTAAAGGAACTTGGGGTGGAGGTGGAGAAGAAAAAGAGGAAGAGAAGGAGTTCGAGTTCCTGGCTCGGTTGGGATCAGGTGGAGAGCTGGCTGCAGTCTATTGGCTTTTTGCTTTGTATTTTGGCGTTTATTTTGCGGCTTTCATGTCGTAAATCTTCATCAGACGGCAAATTACGTGGTTGCCAGCCGACAACTCTCCCTTTCCCTTTCCCGCACTCTATCGCCCTCTGTCGGTCGTAGGAGGCAGCTTGGCCACTTCACGAACTGGCAACTGGCAACTGTGGTCGACATATCCGGCAAACAATAAAGTGACCGCAATGCCAGTCAGTGGGTGGTAAAACAATAAAGCGGTGACAAAAACCAAACAACCAGGAAGCGACAACAACAACAACAACAACAGCAGCAGCAGTCGATCCCATTGACAACAGTTTCATTTATGAAAAATAATAGCTGAAGCAGCAGCAATATGCGAAATTTATTATTATATTTGCGTTGTGCCGCAAAAAATGCCCAAGTCCTCCCCCCATGAGAGACAGAGACAGAAAGAGATAGGGAGCAGGAGGGCGAGGCTCCACAGAAACACCCAAAACCCACCATTCGACCTTTGTGCGGTCGGCGGGGCAGCTGCAACAAAAAAAAGCATGGTAATAAAAGTTTTTGTTGTTGTTGTTGTCACTGTTACTGCGGTTGTAGTTGCTGTGTTGCCGTTGTACGTTTTATTCATTCATTATTATTGCTACTTTGGCATTGTGCTCTTGTCGTTTGTTTTTTGATTGCAGGCGACACGTTTTTGTTGTTGCTGTCGTTTCGCTCTATCTGTCTCTCTCTCTCGCTCTCTCGTTAGTGTCATTGTTGTTCTGCTTGTTGTTGCTGTTGCAGGCCAAGTTTACAAAGAAATTTCAATTAAAATGCAACAATGCCGCACTCCATCATCAGCGCCGGCAAGCTGACAAACCGCGCACATTCCCGCTCACACCGCCAGCTCATCTATTTGCTGAAAGCGGGATTCTACCAGCCAACCAGCCAACAAACCTCTCAACCACCCCACCTCTCCAGCTCACCCACAGCAAAAACCCAACAGCAGCCAAAACTCTCCACAAAAACTGCAACGGCGACAGATATCGAGTTGCCCTATGCGAGAGTGGTGCAAATACTTGCTAAGCTTAATTTGCAACCCATTGGGCAGATAAAAATGCAAAACAGCAAGAACCGCATTTATCATACTAATATAGGCATGTTTGCTTTTGTATGTATGCATTTATGTATGCTTGCTAACTTGTTTTGTCCCTTTCTCGCCAACTCTTTAAGCAGCCCTCGACGCTCGCTTGTGTTTTCTCGTGTTCTTGTTGTTGTGCGTCTGCTTGGGGTGATAAATCTTTGTCGCCAAGTAAATACGAAACAACGCTGCTTTTGCATGCAAGCTGCAACAACTACGCGTTCTATACGATAGGCATGAACTGCCCAGACCTAAAAGAGATGCAGATATCTGCATATATATAGCGCAATATAACGAGATGAATGCGGGGGAGTGAAAGGTGTGTAACAACAGCCAAGGCCAACAGGCGTAACTTGCTCTGCTGTGCAATGCCGAAAATGTTGTTGTTGCCCTTGTTGAGTACCTGCAGGCAATTCCCTAGTCCCCGGTCCCCAATCCCTCAGTCTTCAATTCTCCACTCACCAGTCTTAATTCCCCAGTTTCGGGGCACAACGAACGTGTAATTAAAACTTTGAGCAACAGCCACAGAAACTACAACTACAATTGACTGACTGTTAGACAGTATATCTGTCTCCCTCTCTCCCGTCTGTCTGCCATGGTGTCTGGCGACGTCGAGATGCTTGGTAAGCTGCTGTTGTCGCTATCGCTGTCAGTTTGGCGCCATTTTCTGGTGCGAAGTGTTTTGCTGGCTTTTAATAAAGTTTTTGCAGCTCCCTTTATTGGATCAAATCCAATGCAGCTGACACTGATGGAGCCTGACCTGAGCTTGATTTTTATTTTACTATACGTATGCGTGATGCGATTTGCGTAAATGATTTTGATAGATTTGATGGGATTTATGCGCGTTTTTTTGCGTTGTTTCATCGCATCAGAGTTGCTCTCAAGCTGATTACCACAACGAGTGGTCTGTGTGAGTGTGAAGTGTGCGTGTGGGTGTGTGTGCCTATGGCTGGTTAAGCTTCACTTTTCTTTACTTTTGCTTTAATTCTCGCCATTTCCGGACATGCGACACGAAAATGCACTACACTCAAATTAGAGAGCGAGATAGAATGAGCTACAACAGGAGTGAGAAAGGGGGAGCGCGTGGTGTAAATTGATTTTTTTGTGTCTGCTCCTTTTGCTCGTGGTTGTTGTTGCGCCATCTTCTCACTTGTTTCCGTCTCGCTTGTAATCTCTGCTCAAAGCGTTCCGTTTACTCTTCCTGCTCCACTCCATTCTACATGTATTTGCATACTAATCTGCCCGACAGCAGCAACAGCAGCAGCTACAAAATTACATGAAACTACACATTTTGGTTTGTCACCTCAGACACAGACACAGACAAACTCACATACACATACAAAGACACAGAGGCGCAGTAATCAGTGTGTAAGTGTGGGTGTTTGTGTTGTGTATGTGTTGTTTGCCGTTTTCGGCAATTGCGTGGCTGCCTCCCGCGTTCTCCCCTAAATATATGCAAATGAGTAGAAGCGCAGAAAGAGAAGGGGACAAAGGATGGCGCCAGCTGCTCTCAAGGCGACTTAACGCCTGCTTAATGAACATAAATTAGTCACCAGGTGTCGCCTGTGTCATAGAGGGCGTGTTGCGTTGGCCTTCCACTAGGTGCTGGGTGTGGAGCTCAGTGGGCGATGGGCGGTATGCGGAAGTTTCAAAGTTAGGTCCCACCGCGCGTTTATATTTCAATTTATGCATGTTGCCGCTTCGCTGTCATCTTACATATGTGCAAAGTGTAGGGTCTTTAATCAAAGGCAAAATGGTTCGACCCCAATTAATTTAGCATTTATCTTATGATCCACTTTCACCTGTCTTGCCACTAATTTGAGCGATCTGGTAGCATCAATTATTTAAGCATTTGTGCTATGTTGACTGCGACTTTAATAACGATTTTAGTTCGCGTTCTTTCTCGATATACAGTTGACATCGATTGGTGCTCTTAAATTGATTCAAATGCATTTTAATAAGTAACTATAACTTACATAGTTTGATATGTATACATGTGTGAGTGTCTGTGTATAAATTGCCACATTCCCGTTCGAATTCCACTCCAATTTCCTCGCTATGTGTCTGTGCTGCACTTTGATGCAATTAGTATACGGCATATCCCGAACATTTGATATGAGCGTAATTCAACTCAACGGCAATTTAAATTTGATTGATGGTTATGCTTGATACTGTGTGTGTGCAACGAGTGCACTCATGAATATTGAGCGATTACATGTCAGACTTAATCACATTTCAATTGCCGCCGTTTGTTTGCTTTAATCGATTCTTAAAGTTGTCGCTTCATTCAATAGGGTTTTCTTTTATTTATTTGGTATAAGTGCTTTGTGATCATAGCATAAGAAATAATTGACCCAGTTTATTGACTCTTTGTTGCAATTAAAGTTTGCTAATTATTGCCTTCGGCTCATTATAGTTGTCAATCGCGTTGAGTATCCGCCCTGTTGACCCGTTCAACCCCTAAGCGGACAGCAACAGTGCGTCTAATGGCCTCCCCCCACCTCCAATTCCACTGTTTTAGGTCAGAGCTCGACCGCAATGAAATCAATGGGAAACACAAAGTCGCCACACAGCAGAAAATGGATGGTGCAAAAACCGCGCTTCTCTGGTTTCCCATTTGACGCACTTTATCTTCGCCGTGGCCGAAGCTGCTTATGTGAAGTGCTGCACTGTGGCGAGACAAATCCCACACAAAGCCCATGTCGGACAGGCAAACGCAGTGGCTGGTTTGGCTAACTGGGTAAATGGCTAACACGGCAACAAAGTAACAAAGTAACAGGGTAACAGGCAACGGGCAACAAAGGCAACATCCGTTGGCGACTTCCGTTTTGTCTCTCTGCGGCTGACAGGAAGCAATCAATAGTGTAATGGCAGACAAAAGCATCCGCCGTAGTTTGCCACTATCCTGACAGCACGCTTGCACACAAGAAAAACGACCAAAATTCTGATGAAAAAAAAAAACTATGCAAAAACTCGACGAAAACTGAGCAAAAATCAAGTGACGGCTGCGCAATTTGTCAACCACCTATTGCCTATTCAGTTGGTTGCCTCCTCCTTTTGGCCAAGTTCAACCGCAGCAGCTACTTATGCTGTGCTCCTTTTAACCCATTCTTTATCCCCTTTGCATGCCAATATCCTAATACCTTGGCATGTTGCTGTCGCTGTTCGTGGCAGCAGCTTCGACATCGTTATTCCCCGGAGTCTCCTCTAGCTGCAATAATATTTTGCAAGTGTTTCTAAACAAGCACAAAGTCATGTTTCAACAGCTGTAGTCTGGCTTCTGTTCGCTGCTGTTTTTATTGTTATTTACTCCCCGTCATTTCCCCCTTCAGCTCTTCCATCTGGTGTAATTGTTGTAGTCCCCGCTGTCGTTAGTTAAACTTTCACTGCACATTAAAGCAATTTGGGCAACATTTATAGACTGATTTAATAGAATCCAAACAGAATCGAGTCCGCATCAAGGGAAGCTCCACACACGCCATGCGATATTTCCACACAACTGAGTAGATCAGCACTTGGTCTTGGCAATAATTGCTTGAGTAAATAAGTCTCTCTGTCTCGCTCCCTCTAGCTGTGATTGAAGCACTTGCTTCAACGAGCCAAGAGCCATAATTATGGACAGTACTCGCCCACCCTTCTTTAGCCCCATATCACCCCCAATTTCAGTGGAAGGCATATGCCACACTTGACTCTAATTTGGGGCTACACTTTTGTTGTAATTCATTCTTGTTCTGCCAGCAAATGGTTATGGATATACATAGATATGACTCCAAGAAGTTTTCCCATACTTCATGTGCATAGTATGTGCTGTTGTCATTTATAAAAGTGCTGCCAAGTTCTGCGAAGTCGTTGCTATAATGTGCTTGACACAAAAGTCTTAAAACAAACAAGTACTTGAACAAGAAGCGTCGTTGAAAGAAGAAGCAGAAATGTCAAGGAATAAGCATCAAATAAAAATCCAAGAAGAGTCTCCATGGAAATTGAATATTTAATTATGCGCCGATGGAAATTGCGTTAGAAGATGGTGGCGAAAATGGGCACAACAATCATTAGCGGGAGGGGAAGCAGATGGAATGGGAGGCGATGACGTCTCTTCTGGGTCTATTAACTGTTTAGCAAGGAAAACGCAAAAAATGAAGCTGAAAAATAATATATTCTACTAAATTGCAAATGATTTGCAAAGGCCAGGAAGTTAAATTTTCAAAATAATGCAAAATAGTGTGAGTGCTAGAGGGGCGGAGGAAGAAGCGGAGGGAGCAGTGAAAAGAGGGAGCGATAGTAAAATATTTAGCATTAATTTAGGGGATTCGTTTTTATGTGCCAAAGATTATGGTTGAGGTCTGATGACTGCTCTTGGGGAGTCTACTCAAATTTAGTTTCCTAATTTCAAGCCAGTGAGTTTAGAAAATAGTGTGGGGGCGACTTGGATTCGGATAAAGATAGAAGCAGTCAGACATGGGTGCTTTGCTTTGTCTGCTTGTCTGAGTTCGGGACTGTGAAGCACACACTGCTTATCTAAACAGACTTCCCCATTCAAGCACTCACTCCACATTCACATTCACATCCATTCACACACTCACTCGTTTTCGTATCTACATAATTCAAGAGAAGTCTCTGGGTCTGTGGGTCGCCACTTCTCGTACGAAGTACGTGAGTGTCATGCAAAACTTGCCCCCCGTGTTCAGGTTCTGAACTTGAAGGAGGCAATATCGGCAGGTGGCAGAGCGTTGGGCGGTGAGAGTCGCATATTTATGAATGGCTCTTGTCTTAAGTTTAATACACTGCAGCTGCTTTATCAGCTCGTAAATATAAATTAGAATTTAATTTTTATCGTTGCGGAAAGCGAACTCGATTGGGGTTTTCGATATGGGAGCAATCAGGTCGAGGCAACGAATTTCTACAGGATTCATTCTCATTTGTAGCTCGGCACAAGGCACGTGCCGCTAGATATCAAAGGCTTTGATTTACTTCTAGCTTGCTGGCCTGCTCCAATCAGCCCCCAGGGTGTCATGGACATAGATGAAGGTGCGTTTCTCTCACCTGTAAGCAAGTGAAGTTGGATACCCTTGAGGGACTTTCACATTTAAGAAGAGAGAGAGTGTTTCGGTAGTTTGCTTTCGTTGTCCATTGATTCCATCGGACAATCGCCCTTTGTGTGGAGCGTCTAATTCTTCGCACACCTGTTGGGATAGTCGTGATGACAAAGGGAGAGGGGGATTACTTGTTAAGCAAGAGTGTCTGAGGAGAAAAGTCTAGCAGTGAATGGTGTTAATGTCTCCCTCTGGTTCAGCACGTAAATCAAATCCGCCTCGAGTCCTGGCAATGCATTGTAAGGGAAAAGGAAAGCGAGGGCTGCATTGCTAGCATAAAGGGAAAGTTTATTGCACAATTTGCTTTGTTACTCATCCAGCATTCAGTTACCAGATACGAATTTTCCACTGTTGTTTGCAAACTTTGTGCAGTTTTTGTTTGCTTTTCCCGCAACTTCTCCTGTTATCCCACACTTCAGATGCCACCTTCAGCGGAAATTGATTTTCTCGACATGCGGAGGGTTGAAGTTCGGGTAAACAAAACCCAAGACACAATAATAATCGAAATCGAATCCGTCACCAGCAGGCGACAATGCAAGCAGCGTCAATTGCTTCTCGCTTTCGAACTTGTCTCAAATGACGTGCATCAGCACGGGGGAAGAGGATTTGTTTCCGATAAGAGGAGAGAGACCAAATATTAAAAGGTGTCAATTGTAGTCTAACTCGATTTGAGACGAGACTTCATCATCATCGCCATTGCTATTGCCAACGCCATCGTTTGCTTTGTGTAACTCTAACTAGCTACGGCAACATCCTAATCCCTGATTTCCCTCCATCTCCATCTCCAGCGTCTGCTAGTGAAAGGCGAGCTCGAGTTTGAGCTAAAAAGACGTGAAATGAAATTTCTTTATCCGCTTTTATTGTTGTCTCTCGTTTCTGGCTCCCTCTGTTCCTCTTTCTCTCGCTGGCATGACGGCAGTTTGTTCCTCGGATCAGAGCTGAGTTAGGTCCGCGAGCGTCTTGGCCTCGCCTTGCATTGAAAGTCGCAAATGTTGTTTACTCTCTGTGCATAGACGCCTTCTCCTCTCGGCCATGTCTGTGCCGGATGTTAAATGTTGCGTTTGGCTAGAGCAAGAATGAAAGGCGATTCGTGGGTTAGGGAGATACGCAGCTAGGGAGTTAGGCTGTCAGAGAGGGAGTTAGAAAGCTATTCAGTCAGGAAGCTATTTGTATGAGCTTGGTGAAGTCGTCGCTTTTCCGATTTTTAAAACAATTTGAAATCCAATTACTGAACAAGAAAAAGCATTTTTCGTTAGCTTTCAGCCAAAACTTGAGCTAGTCTACCACCCACATTCGGCGACCCCGTTTCAATTCGTTTTTGAATAGAAAATTATGAAGCTTCATGTTAAATTTGAGTTTTTTCCCGCATAGTCCCCAGTGTATTACTTTCGTTTTCCATTTACCAAAGGAATAGTAGAAAAGGAATGTTGCAACACTGCCTTCACCTTTTTCGGTTTGTTATTCATCCATTTGGGGGAAAGCACCGTAGTTGAAACTAAACTAAAAAACACAAACGTAACCTCAAAGTGACTCACATTAAATATGCACAAACACCATCAAAAAGGACAATGTCAGTCTGCAATGTTTGGTTGTCCTATGGCAACAAAGAAAAAGGGGAGACCACGATGAGAAAAACCTTGTTACCACTATGTAGAAGAAAGGTAATGGAGTCTCATGGAGGGAACAAGTTTAATTAATTCAATGTTGATGTGAAGTGGATGTGATTCATTCGTTGTCAACTTTTGAATTGGCCTCTTTAGCAAATTTTCTAGCAATAACTAGAAGTGTCTTTAATATAACCGCATTCCTGGCTGCTTCTTGGCTCGAAGATAAAGACAACACGGGTGCAAGTCGAACTTTTGGTCGTCTTTCATATCACGCAGCTTGCACAGCGCCAACTTTACCGTCGGCTTGCGAAAAACTTTCGTCTCGTTTGTGACTCCCAACTCCAGGCTCCAAGAGATTCCTTTTTTAGTATCCTGGCAGCATTCCGCTACTTGCATCCCCATAATTATAATACCTGCGATTGTCTGAATAGCACCGCCACACACATACGTGATGCTGCAACCGCAGACAGCCATAGGACGAAGGACTTTTGGTTGAGAGGGCGAGAGTTGAGGAGCTTCAGCTTTGACAATGCCAGCACACAATTTGCATAAAAGATTAAGAGGATAATTAGTGTCATTAGTTGGCAAGTGCTTTGTAGGAGTGCATCCTGCATCCATCATTCCCCTTTCCCCTTTCCCGAAATTATCATTCCACTTTTACACCTCGAAAGGACTGCGAATGTGGTACTTTTAATTGGCTGCTCCTTGAATCACAGTCGAGATTTCAATTTAATTGGCACAGTTTAAAAATTCCTCACACTTTTCCATTTTTCCGCTGTAGCCCAGCTCAGCAATAAAGTGTTTTTACACCGAAACTTTCGTTAGAGAACGGAGGTTAAGGGCGAGTGATCCCGGGAGGGTGGTTTTTATTAATGTGGCGATTTTCGAACTGTTTTCTATTCATTAAAAATAATTTTCTTTTGCATTAACTTTTAATTTAAAGGGAAATTTTGCTCCATCTCCCGCAAAAGGTTCTATTTCTTAAGTTTGGGTTTTGGGTTTGGGTTCGGGTCTGGAGTTCTGGGTGGCGTGTCCCAAGAAATGTGCACATCAAAGTGAAACTTGTTGAAATTGCATTTTTACGCGCCCTTGCACAGCGAGTTCTTCAAGGTGTTGGGGGTTGTTCTGGAGCTGGGGTTGGGGTGTTGAAGGAAGCATCCCCTGGCTGGTGTGCGTGGCAACGTTGAAACGAATATTGCCTGTTTCTGGGGCAACGAGACGCAACGCAATGGAAGACGGAGCGGAAAATCTTTGCTACAATAGCATACAAAATATTTAATTTTAATGTTGTCGTCACTCTATCGAAGGGTAAGACATGTCCATAGACGAGCGGAAGATTGGATCGGCGTGGAACGGGAGCAAACGTTTAACTCTTGTTTACAGTTCCCCAATGTGCAACAAGAGACGACATGTGGCAACGAATACTATGGGTGCCATAGAGGAAACTATGTGCATAATTCACATATTGCGGGAATGCATCACGTCAATCACAGCCAGCAATGCGGGAGCTGACAGTGAGTGAAGCTATTCGAGATATGCGTCCATGGCTGGGGCGAGGAAATAAAAAAACTGGGACTGCCAATAAAAGGGCGAAGGGGCAGAGTCGAGAAAGGAAGAGAGGGAGTTGAGTCATGCAAGCGTCACGCGTCTTCCACTCGAACAAATATCCATAGAGCAACTGACGCTGGGGCTTGGGAGGCCTGAAAGGAAATCATGCAACGTAAGGTTGCGATGGAAACCAGCTTCATTGGGGTAGGGCAATTTCTATGATTTCAAGCTGCTTGTTAATTATACCTCTTGATCTGAAAGTAATAGGGTATATGAAAATTAATTTTTGTATAAATTCATAAGCACAATAATAAACAATTCTGAAATGATTTCTAACATTTAGTTTACCAACATAAGATACATTGCTAATACTTAATATTTGTTTTATGAGTTCGTAAACTATAATTTGTTATGAATATTAAATTCACTAGTTATTGCCACCGACCAGAGTATCTCATAGTCGATTTAGAAGATTGCAGCTCTCTCCTCTTTTTTACTTCATTTGAAATAGCAACAGCCCTGGGCGGTGGTGAGCATTAGAAGAGGGGTCGGAGGACAGGGTGCTAACTGGTCGTTAAAAACATAACGAGCGGCAGTGGAGGGGGTTAAAGATGAACGTGAAGAAGCAGAACGAGAGGGAAGGGAGAAACAGAAGAAGCAGGAGAAGAATGAATCTCGGACAATCACGAAAAGGACAGGAAATTACAAAGAGCAACAAACAAAGTGGAAGATGCTTTGAGTTGTCGCTAATGAAATCCAATTTGAATTCAAAGGATACCACACAGACGTTAACTAGGGGGCGGGGTGAGCCAGAGGGAGGTGGTAAGGGGCATGCTTGCCGCTTTGTGAAGTGTCAATTGCCCGGGAGACCGTGTATGCTTCAGCGAACTCGAATGCAAGCGCATTCAGCATACCATCGAACCAAAGAAAAGAGAGAGAGAGAGACCTACATTTCTCCTCTGCAGAGCTCTGGCATCAAGAGGAAGTGCAGGGGACAACGAGTCGCTGACCCAGTGACGTGAGCGACAGCTGCAGCAAGTTCAGATCTCACCAAGTCCGAGCTCAGAATCATTCATCAATCTCTCGGATTTGTGCAGCACTTGTCCGGATTATTTTTATGCTGTAAACTAATTGAAGTGCCCTGATTCAGCGACAACGACTAGAATCGATTTTCTAGGAGCTGCATAATGAGATGGAAGCATTTTGCTCCAATTACGCCTAAGTGCCGGAAAATGCTGTGCTCAGTTAACGGTCCAATGATGGAGTAGCTGCGGGTGACGAGCAGACGGGAAAAGGAATTGAAACAGGCTCGAATCGTATTTTGGAGCCGAGCACCATTAATCAATGTGAGCTAAAGCAGAGGAGGCACAACATCATTCCGGCTTGGCACGCCGAATGAATGCCTATTACAGTAACTATTTTGTAAGAGGTGGCTTTGGGATTCAGATTGGAATTGGAACGAGGAAGGAGAATGGGAATGGGAATGGCACAAGGTCGATCTGGAGGCACTTGAATGCTTGGCGCCATCAATAATGAGCGCTCGCGTGAAGCAACAAACGGAAAAACAGGAAAACAAACAACAAACTGTTCCACCGGACTGTGAAGTCGTTAACCGAGGGAGAGAACGAGGAGAGTGGAGAGGAGCAGCTACTTGCAGCTGTCAACAGGGTGGTGAAGGTGCCAAGGAAAGGACGAGAGCGAGGGGGACAAGGGTGACTTCAGCCGGAAATCGATTTGTATGTGGATTTGTTTTGTCGTGTTTTCGCGCAACTTTTGTGGTCGTTGTTGTCGTTGTTCTCTTGGTTGTTGTTGTCGTCATGGTCAACAATTATTTTGGAACTATTAATGACTAGAACGTGGCCTATGTCCTGCCCTCTGTTTTCCCCTCTATGCTGAGCTGTTTGTTTTTCCTGCTGAGGAGCAATGAATTTGTCCTGTCGCACTTTGCCATACAACTATTAATCATATCGATGGGGCGGAGACTCGACAGAGGCGTGTCTCCTTTTGAAACTTTTACCAACTGAGCTAATGATTATTTTCGAATCGAAATATTTGGGGTTTGTATTGGGAGGAATAGTCACTTACCCATCAGTTTCATCACCTCATGGTGGCTGATGAAAATGTTGAGATATCCGCTGACCGAAGGCGTCTGCCAGGCAAGCAGTAGGATCAGGAGGAGCAACATGCTGGGACAGCAGACACTATAAACAGCAGACATAATGAGGAACTCTCTTCGGTTTGTAGTCTATAGTCTGGACAGGCTTATTGCGGTTACAGCCAGACGTGCTCTTAATAACTTGTCAGCGCATGTGACGCCGATACAACTGCTGTTCATTTCAATGGATTCGAGTCTTGATGGCAGCCAATTTCAATGTGTGATCATTGAGGCGTTCTGGTTGAGCAGAGTTGAGGGAATAGAGTGCTGGGGACTTGCTTCCGTTGGGGGCACAACTTTGATTTGGTTGCCAGTTGCCAGTTGGGTGTTGGCTGTTGATAGTTGGCAAACAGGCAGAGTCCTGCGTTGACTCGCAAAGAAGCGTTAAAATCAAATTCGAAAACTGAAATTCGAAATACGTTATACGAGGACGGCAACTGCTGCTAACAGTTCCGCATCCGCATCCGGATACGGCCACAAAGCGCTACGACGTAGAGCACTACGAGGATTCTGTCTGCCAAATTTGGAACTTTTCAGCCTCTCTTTGCTCTTGTCGCAGACTCTGCTTCTCCCTCTGGCTGCTGGCAATGGGTTCAACTTTTCCAGTTTTGTTTTTGTTGCGGTTGCGTCTGTTGCTTTTGTTGCTGCTGTTGCTGTTGCTGCTGGTTTCGCCTGTCGACTGCAAGCGGCATCAGCATTTTCGTTAGCTTTTTTATTGGCTCTTCCTCACTTCCCTCCCTCTCACTGGTCTGTCTGCTGCTGGTTTGACCAACTGGTTGCTGCTCCTCCTCCAAGTGTTGCTGATTGTGTGGATCGTCACGTTGGCAACGTTTCGCCCGCTGGTCAGTGGCCAGTGCCTGTTGTTGGTGTTGAGCACGTGTCCTGGTTGCTCTCGTTGTCCTTTTGTGTCGTCGCTCGTTAAAGAGTCCTGTTGAATAGAAAGTGATTTAGTTGAGTCTCGGACAGATGCTGAAGTCTCTGCTTCTGTTCTCTACTCTCTATACTCTATTTTGTGTGCTGGTGACATTGTGTGGTTGGAGGGAGTGTGTGGTGCTTTCATATTGTGGTGCTGTGGTTGAGTGGCTTGGCTTTATTTCTTGTTGTGAAAACAATTTCCAAATGTTCTCTTCAAGTTCGCAAACTTTTCTGCATGCAAAAGTAATTACAAAGTTGAAAAAAGATTAACAGCTTTGGAGCTCGCACTTTTCTCCCTCGTCATCCTCTCGACACACATGAGTTGTTTCGTCTGATGTTTTAATAAATTCGAGCTAATATTTGGGTGTTTCTCTGCCATAAATTATGCAGTACAGTGGCCATTGGCAATGAACGAACAGCCAACAAACAGGCAACGAGACAAACAAATACTTTGACTCAAAACAGAATCAGAAACAGAAATAGGAACAACTTTTTGCTTGCAAAAATGTTTTGTGTGGACTTTGTGGTTCAAGTGGTTGCACCCATCTCTGCGTTGCTGCTTCATGTTGCATGCAACTAGCTGAATAGAATTCCAAACAGCGGCAGGTGGAAAGTCAAGAGTCGATAGGGAAATGGAAATGGCATTGGGAGGAAGAAGAAGAGTGGCAGTCAAGTGGCTCTAATATGAAATTGTTGCCAAGAAATCGCTTTCAAATTTCACCTGCTTGCTTTGCTTTCCGGCTCTTTCTCCCACATTCTTCCTCTCTCATTTTACATCTACATTTTTATGCCTTCTTCTATCTCTATAGCTCGCTGCTGTTTTTTTCTTGGTGTTTTTTGGCCGCAATAAAAATCGAAATCAGCAAACTTTGTTGCTGCTTTCATTATGGCTTTAGCACAGCACAGTTTTCCCGCTGCCAGAGAAAACTATTTAAAGTTTAGCAATGCGCGGTCAACGCAATGCTGTTGCAACTTGATGCTGTTGGGGTCCGGTCGAGGAATGTGGCTGGCTTTTTAATTAAACTTATCTGCGATAAAAACTCTGCTCCTGGCGTCGACTCACTTGATTAAGAGCCAGATGATCAGGACATCAGAGCGTGCTTCCATTGAAGCGGGAATCGTTGCAGTTGAACCGTTCAACGAATTCATTAATAATTCAAAAGACAAATAACAAAATGTAAAAGCACATGAGGACATCTCTCACAGTGTGTGTGTATGTGTGTGTTTGTTTGTCTCTTGTATGTGTTTCTGTTTACATTGCGAGCAATGTAACTGATTTAAATGGAGCAGCAGACAGACAAACAGCCAACAGCATATCTGCTTCTGCCTTCTGTTTGCTGCTGGCTGCCTTGTGGCTGTCTGTTCACTGCCTTCTGCCTTCACTTGCTTCTCTGGTTGCCCGCCAATGGAGCAGTTCGTCATCGATAACATATTAACGACGTCAACTCAATCATAATCAGGGGCGCAGGATGAGCTGAGTGCGAGTCGGGAGTCGGGAACCGTCGACAACTGTCTGCTGTGACTGACGACAGAATCGGAGACACATTTTGCTGGCGAAATTTTCTGCTTAGTCACACGCATCATCAGTCAGTCCCTAGACTCAGACAAGGAGCAGGGGAAGGGGCAGGGGAAGAGGCAGAAGCAGGCACAGGGAACCCCAAAGCAGGACACGTTGCCAGCTGTCACGCCTTCTCGACTGGTGATAAATTTAGAAGATGATGTTGATGCCGCCGCTGATGACGATGCTGATGCTGATGATGATGATGATGTGAGTTCTGTCAGTTGTGTCAGAAACTTTTCAATTACATGATTCAGCGCCTAATGAATTGCGATGCCTCCCACACTTCCCCCTATCTCCGTCTCTAGCTGCCGCCCTGCTCATTAGCATGAAGTTGCTGCCTTCTTGCTCATGAACATATTTATTGATGCTTGCAATTCAGTTCGTTTTACGCCTTGGCTCGTTTCAATTATAAAATGGCTTTCGTTTCTAATTGAATCTTCAGACGAGGCAGCAACAGCAGCATCACAAAGCTAAGCTAATGTTGTTGTTATACTTCTGCTTTCACCTCCCCGAGTTTATCCTAATTTCTATTACTTCACTCGCCACCTGGTTCCATGGTGATTTTAATTGCGAAGCAAACCACGTTCTCATTGCCGCTGGGGGATTAGCTAGCTAGCTGCTCAGCTCGAGCAATTGTTTTTCTTCTCCTTTGGGGATGTTCATTGTTTAAAATAGTACTATATAGCCTCTGGCTATATATAAATGTATATCTTAAAGTCGTTGACTTATGTTTAAAGTGAAAAACAGTGCAGAGATACATAAACTCGCTGTGAGGCATCTGCTTGGTTATTAAAATGCTGCAAATCGATTTGTGGAACTTGAAACACAACAAAATAGAACTCCACTTAGCTGAAAAGCAAAGAGAGAATATAAATTATAGACTGAGGGGAGAGAAGAGAGCAGAAGAAGAGGAACGGACCCCTCTGGCTATTTGCTCATTTGGCAAATAGTTTTGGCGCAGGATATCGCATTGCATTTCACCATTTCGAGTAGTTTTATGAAGTGTTATTGTTGTTTTTCCTCTTCCTCTCTCTCGCTCTTGTGCTCTGCGTTTCTATTTGCCCATATCCTGTAGTTGTTTATCGTTCCTATTCGCCCATTATGTTTAATGTGTTGCACGCATTTTCAGCAATAAACAAGTGGCAAATGCAACACTCGCGGGGCCAACTTCATTAAACACACGTTGTTGTTGAATACAAAATTAAAATTAAACACATAACACACAATTCGCATTTAAAAAAGCATAGAAACAAATTGTTCCTGTAGGCTCCTTTGCTATAGGATCCCTTGTCCTAACTCCTGACTGCTGAGCGAGGGGCCAGACAAATTTTAAGCGATAAATTTTGATAACTGATTAAAAATAACGAGCGACATTTCGGCCTTTGTTACCTGCCACACGGCCATATTGCTGCTGTTGTCCATAAACACCTTGATAATGGGGTATATTAGCTTATTAACTATTATTGCACCTGTGAAATTTAAACTCTCCTAAAATAGTAATTAAATATGAATATGAAGCGTACAAATTGAGTTATTTGTAATTAAAACTTATATGTATAAATGAATGAATTTATGGATATTTCAGGATTTTTATCTCCTATCCATATATAATTATAAGGTCATACTTATATTAAACTTTTGTGTAATTTACATTTCTTAGTAATGGTCACATATAATAGCTATAATTTACATTACACACCATCTTTATAATTTTTAATTTCTAATTTCAAGTCATAATTTTTTTGCGTAAGTCTTTTTAAACTATTATTTTTACTATAGTACAGGGCATTTTGTAGTCGATCAAAGTAGAATCATATACGTTGGTCATTCAGTTTTCAGCAACATTTTTCCCTGTGCTTAAATCGAAACATTTTTGTTTTGTTGGCTAATTTGTATGGGCAATTAATTTACATTAGGCACGGCCTGTGGTCCAATATCCAAACGAGAAAAACATGCCGGAAAAGTCTCTTTGTTTCAGTCGTTATAGCCACAAACTCGCAATGAAAGCTGTCGTTTGTATTTGTATGTTCGGCATTCCACATGAAACAGCATGAGACATTGATAAAAGATGATGTATATAGTAAATATAGTATGAGTTGGGAATAAATACAAAACAAAAAAGAAAAACCATAGTGCGAGTGCCAGATAACGATAAAATATAATTTACGCCTTTCAATTTATGGCAAATTAATAATTATGACAGGATTAAAGTGTGACGATAATTCACAATTTGCGTTCAAATGAAAATTGAAATTGTACATTTATTTTAAAGCAAACGCAGATTAATATTTAATACATTGCATTAAACGGTATTAACATAATAATATTTAACATTATTGCTACACAACTACGCCATGCATTGGCATTAATGATGAGCTCAGTGTGAAAGTATTGGTGTGCTTTGGGAATGAAGCGATAAATGCATTGCTGGCGGCCATGCTGAGCTTTAAGCTCGCCAACGACTTCGTGTACGTGTGCAGTGTACGTGTGTTGGCTCTGGGAATGAATGGCTGAGTTGCTTGCTTTTCCCTTTAATTTATCGATCTCGAAATGAAAGTAGAAAGTGAAGAAAACGTAGAATTGCAAGTAAAATTTAAGCTTAACATGCAAATTAAACAATTTTTTTTATTATTGCTTTAGGGTGAATTTCTGTTGTAAATATTCAGCTTTAAATTTATTTGCATATTTTTATGCCACTCACAAAGTTGCGTTTGTATATTTTTATTGCAATCTCATAATAATACTTTAGCAGATTTATTTAAAGCCTCACGCCTGTAAGAGTTTTATTTATATTTTTAAGGCCATTTCCGAGCAGCAAATCGATGACACTGTTTCAATTTTAAGTCAAGATGTGGGGAACGTGATTTCCAAACCGTAAATATGGTTATCATCATTTTCAGAATTGTGTGTTTCACCAAAAGCCACCTGGCTTCCAATGTTGATGCTGATACCGATGCCGATGCTCGTAGCAAGTGAATCCCAACTGAGCAACCATTTGGCATGAAATACAACCTCAATTACGTTTTATAACTCAACACTGGGCCGAGCGAGAGGCCCTTAGCTGGGGAATTTCCATATTATGTGGCTGAATTTATTGTGCATAAAGCGACAAAGTGACAAAGCGACAAGGCGACTGAATCTCTGCTGCTTCAGAGCGAACGTCGAGGTCTGGCCAGTCGTTTTATCTCACAAATACCCATAAAAATATCTCGGATTTCCCACTTTAAAGTGGCAAACATTTCTGGAGCCCTGGCCTATGTGGGAGAATATCCTCAGCCAACACGCACAATGGGCAATAATCATTGATTTATGGCTGTCATTTCGGTTATTAGACTCGAATTTTATGCCAAGCACAGAGACTGAGACTGGGACTGAGACTGTCTGTCTGCAGTTGAACGCAGCAGTCAGTGCAGAAGTTACTTTATGCTATTCCTACGATGATACTTCAAGTGTAGCAAGTCAACGAACTCACTCCGTCTCTCTCTATCTCTCTCTATTTTTCTCTCGCTCGTTAGCATTTGGGAATTATGTTGCCACACTTAGCCTACTTAGGCTCATGTCCTTTTCACGTTCTTTCTTCTTGACCGACTGAAACGCAAATTGAATTATTCCCTAGCTCAGTTCGTGCCTAATCTACGAGTATGCCTTTGACTACGATTCTCGTACTCGTTGTATGTTTGATGACTCGGCTTGCTCAATGCCACAAAGCACTAAAGCACTAGAGCAATGAAAACACAAGAAATGCCAATGAGATATTGATTGCGTAGTCGAAGTTGAGATACCCTAGAGTAATTTATTATTTAACGATATTTTACTATATTTTATATATTATTTTATTTTATAAAGTTGACAACAAAAGGGGATATTGATTCAGAAAGAGTCGATAAAGATATTTGGAGTACTGGCAACTTGTTAGATTCTCTACTCTACATTAGTCTTAGACGTAATTTTTTTGAATATATATTATAAATACTGTTAAATGATTTAGCTTTTTAAATATTATTTATTATATTTAAATGACAAAACAGCCAAAAACTTGAGGTGTGATAGTTTTTGACAACCAAACATTTTAATGAAAAGTCTTTTACTTGCATACTTAATTAAGTTTTAAGTAAACTATACGTTAATACAAAATTAAATACTAAATAAACTATACTTAAGTTCGAAATTAAGTTCTAAATGAACTATACTTAAATACTAAATTAAATATAAAATTAATTATACTTAAATACTAAATTGAATACCAAATTGGCAATACTTAAATACTAAATTAGATACTAAATGAACCGTACTTAAATTCCAAATTAAATACAAAATGAACTACTCTTAAATACTAATTGAAATACTTAGTAAGCTACACATAACTACTAAAATTAAATACTAAGTGAATTTAATAAATACAATAAGCACTATACTTAAATACTAAATTAAATTCAAAATGATCTATACTTAAATATTAAATTAATTAAAATTAACTATATTAAAAAACTAAATTAAATTCTACATTTACTATACTTTAATACTATATGAAATACTAAATAAACTACACTTCAAACTAAATAAAATTCTTCATGAACTATACTTAAGTACTAAATTAAGTTACCATTATTTCTTACTCTTTCAGCTACCCTATTTGGAAGTCTGGTCGTATACAGGGTATGCAAATTTCTGTTGCACTCTTTGTTGTGTATAGTTTCCATTGTCGTTATTGTTGTTGCTGCTATTTATGATCCGCATTGAAGCCAAAGCACTTAGTGGCCAGTCAATCAAGCACTGGAGAGGGAAAGTAAAGGGGATGAGGGGAGTAGGGTGGCCTGCTTGCATTGTGCTTTCGCATTCAAAAGTGTCCAAGCGCATTGAGAAATTTGCATAATTTTCATTTAGCAACGGCCTCGGTCTTTTACAGAGGGTGACTAGGAGGTTGGCTAGGGGAAAAGTTGAATAGTAGTCGAATAGAAGAGAGGGAGGGAAACGAGGGTAATGCGCGCCCGTCAATTATTTGGCATTACTTAAGTAACCGAACTAATCTCTGGCATATTTCAATTAGTGTCAACGTTCTTTTTGATTTCATTTAAGCACACACACAGTCACACATACATATACAAACATACACACAGACATTCAGGACAAACACAACTTATAGTCTACAGTCTACAGCACAATGGGCCTATGTATTGAAGTTAGTAGTTTGAAATTAGTAGTTTTAAAGATATTTGGATAAAGAAATAGATAGAGATTATTTTAAAGTTGGCAATAGTTTAGCGGAAAACTTAATTTAGTTAATATTTGCTACGTATTTTTGATTATTTAATAAACAATATAATGTCATATAAGTAAACGTATATATTTGAAATAAATATTGTTTGCTTGTTTATTTTCTAATGGTTGCTGTAGTGTAAATTATTAAAAATAGAAAAATATATGAATAGACTTCATTTCTATTCAAAGTATATAAGTTACATCTAGTTTTTGAAAAGCATATACGTACATTAACTATTTTTAAAAAATGTTGTTATGAGCTTTCATCTCTAAAATTCACATATTTGAAATAGAAAATATTGTAAAAATATTGCCAGAAATCTTGCTTAATAATATATTAAGATAAAAAATAATGCAAAATGTTGAACAACTTGTTAATGATTAATATTTTAATATTGGGCATGTGTCCCATGGTGCATAGTCCACAGGCCACAAAAGCAAACCCTAAACCGCACACACACATATGAAGGTTGGTCACGCAATGCTGTGGTTATTGGGCAGCAGTTCACAAACTAACACGCCGACACACACATTAACTTTCATTTTAAAACAAGGTGGATGACTATAAGATACTCTTTGATATTTAAAGGTAAGTTTAAAAAATTGAAATCGCTGGAAAAGTATATAAACATTAGATATGATTAAAGGATGACTACAAGATACTTTTTAATTCAAACCGCTAGAAAATGAATATAAACATCAGATATGATTAAAGCGAAATAAGAATAGGATGCAGAATAGGAAGTTTCAAAGATGTTTTAACTTATTTAAAGTCATTAGTAGACAAGTATTTTAAGTGTCAGACCTTAAGATAGTTTTAATTAGGTTGCACAAATAATTTAATAAGAAGAAGTTAAACTAAATATATGTTTTGGAGCTTTTAATTAATATTCAAATGATGTACCCCATTTCGCAACACAATGTACTTACAGGGTATTAAATAATTGTTTACATGTGTGAAGTGGGTCGACAACTGTCTGCTGGTTGGGTTCTTGCGGGTTGTTGGATGAGCTGAGTAAACGTTTTAGTAAAACACTCTCTCACACTTGCACGCACGCACACACTTAAGCACACACACACATATACATACATACATGCTTATCAAAACGCAATCAGCTCAAATGCTCTTTTTGCTGTCCTCGTTGTCACCAGCTCCAGGATTCATCCCTTTCCCCATCCCTGTTTAAGCCCACCTTTTGGGGGTATTTACAAGCATCCTGATGTCAGACAGTTCTGCTGGGATAACATGCCAAAGACTGGTTAAATAAATTAAATAACTCGCCAAGGTGTTCGCAAATGCGATGCTTACCCATGTCCTGACAGCAACTAAAAGGATAATAGGCCAAGGGGACTTTAAGTCGCTTTAAGTTGACAAAAATTTATCGATTGTCCTCGTCTTGGTAAAATGGCCAGTTGTCGCAGACACACCGCAAAGCCCATCATCATCATTATCATCATGAGCGTCGTGGTCATCATCATCTGGCGTTTTGTTTACATAACAAATCCGAAATCCGAATCCCAAATAACGCTGTTCATGCTCTTCAGCTCTGTGGTCACATGCGCAGTAAGCGACTATGTGGAGCGTATCGCATTCCATGTTGCATGTTGCATGCTGCAACTGTTGCGCCTTCTTTTTGCTCTGTCTGTGGTCCAATCTGCAAACTGCAAACTCCAAAGGACTAATCCAATCTGGTGTCACTTTTGGCACTTTTACATGCATGCATACATTCGCATAACTAATTCCAATCTCAAATGGCTCCGGCAAAGGCAACGGCATGCAAATTTGATTAGACACACAGAATGGAGAGAGAGAGAGAGAGAGAGAGAGACAAATTGGACAACTTGTCAGTGCAATTAGGCAGTGAGAACACGTCCACACACATCACACATCCATCACATTGAATTAATTGCCATGAATTTGATTTGCAACTGCAATAGTATTAGCAACTTTTATTGCAATTCAATTAAAAATACACACAGAGTGCAGACTGAAAGTTACATTTAATATGATGAATGAGATGAGCAGTTAGGCAGTCGGGCAACTGTGCAAATAGATTGTCGACCATAAAGTATACGAGTGCATTAAAAGAGTAACATAGAGCAGAGTGGAGAGGAGTCTGCTCGACTGACAAGCACTTATCATTGCGGGCAGCCAGCCGCAGGGACGTGCTCGGAACTTATCCGCAAGATACACGAAAAAACCAGTCGACAATACGAAATGCGAATGGAGAATGGAAATGGGAACAGGAATGGGAAATGTAAGGTTAAGTGAGCCACCCTTCTGGCAACAAATTGTGAATGGTAAGCTCGCAAATGGAGGATAACAATAAGAACTACAGCAGCAACAACAAATGACAGACGTTTAAACAGACCCAGCCAGACAGCTAAGGGGTTGTACTCGACTGTGATATACCTGACGGGAATCGGTGAGGAAGCATTCTAATGCGAACAAAATATTATAGCATTAAATTACAAAAAAATTGTATTTTTTAATATATAAAGTATTTTTTAAGGAAACAGTTTTCCTCTTTGAATTTAACTTACAATGGGAAGAGTCATAGCCTTAATCTAAAACAATTTAAGACTAGCCTGCAGCAAAAGTTCTTAAGAAATTGGAATACTATAGATATCCTATAGTTATTACTGAACACAAGAGAATTTAGCAAACGATAGAACTAAAATAGTGCTTACAAAAAATATGTAGCATACTTTTAAGAGTCGCTGGAGACTTCGAATTGCGCAAAAATGCTTAAATCAATCTCTTAGTTACCGGGTATAAAAAGCTGCAGCAAAGTGGCAAAGTTCACGCCAACCCCATCAGGACAAAGCATCGTAGAGCAGGCGGGGAAAAGTAAACCGGGGAAATTCCCAGAGCTGGATAACCAAGAGGATAATAATGTGAATGCGAGTGAGAGCACAAAAAACAAATATGTGAGACTCGATCTGTGGTTGCAACTGTCCTTTGTGTATGTGTTTGTGTGTGTGCGAGTGTGTGTGGTAAGCACGCGAGACGAAGGACAACAATAAACAGAAAATAGAATCAAATCGCAATAAAACGAAACGGAATCCTCTTAATGTGGAATGTAAACAAAAGCGGCACGTGACCCGCAACCATTTCTTCCTCCCTTATTTTGATCCCTCCGCTTTTCCTTTACCTTCTTACCCTCTCTCTTACTCCCACTCGAAAACTCGCTAAACTATCAAATTGCTGGCGCCGGACAAATGGCCGCGTGAAAATAATTCTGTGCGGATCCGGAAAATGCAGCTGCAAAACTGCTTGCCTGTGGCGCCATCATAAAATACAATGAGTGTCTTCAGTTTGCAGTTCTGAGTTCTCAGAACTATTCGCTGACATTCAATTGCCTTTGCATGAGTGCTGAATTATTCACACTTGACCAACTAGACCCAGTTCGAAGTTGCAACTTTTCAGTCTCAACTTAAGGCTTTAGTTATCCTTGAATGCTTGTCAAGTCCTTGCCACTTTACAAATCGTTGCAGATTTTCAAATCAAATATTTCAGCAGCTCTAAGTTATGTGCAACAATATAAAAGATGTATCCAAGCCGAGGAGTGTTCACTCCTGTCTATTCCTGTCCATTCTTGTCCATGTTTCTTTGCCATCTGCAATCTGCAATCGTTTGCCGCAGTCCGAAACTTGAACTCGGACAGTTGCTCAACGATTTGCTGCCACATTTTGGGGCATTTCCTTTATTTCTTTTACGCCTTGCCCGCTCGCTCTTATTGTCAGCTCTTTTCCGTTGTCATGAGAACAGGAAATTTAAAGGGGGAAGAAAAGAAAAGATGCTGACAGTTGCAGTTGAAATGCCTTCAAATTTGATATCTGCGATTCCATTTATTCTCCAGTTGCAACTTGCAACGATGCCTCTTTTGGCCAGCTGCCAGTCTTCCATTGCCTCACGTATTGCCAAGTGGTTAATTACATCCCTAAATGGAAAATTACTTTATAACACTACCAGCCAGCCAGCCAGCATGTGGGGCAATAGCCTGCAAATTGGCCCAAACCAAAGAGCAAAGGACACTTCATTTAATGCGTCGCAATTTGCTTTAAGTGCTGCTGCTTTCTTGACAGGATTCAGATGCTGTTAGACTGAGGAACAATCAAGATTTTTATGAGAGAAGTTATGAAGTCCGAAAGATAATAATGGGCCAACACTTTATGCTTGGCACTAATTCAAAATCCGCCAACAAGTTAGGCAGACGCCAAAGGGCATCGAGCCAAGGTCAAGTCTGTAGTTGGCCTTACACTGAGAGAAATGGGCAGCCATCAGTCAGTAGAATCACTTTTTACGATATTACGTATACGAGTAGTATTCTCTTTTTGCCTAAACTAAACTAACTTCAGACACGCAGCCACAAAAGTCAGGCGAGTAAATTGTTTGATGCTTTGAGGCACAAACTCAGCAAGCTTCCGCTTGTAGGAAGTGGACAACGAAAAGGGAGAGAACAGAGGGATGCCTGTCGGAAGCGACGGGAAACTTTGCTTGCCAGCAGCAGTAGCCATCAAATGCGAGGCGGCACTTCGAGTCTCGAAACATCGGGATGTGGGCAAAGGGCCAAAAGGATAAACAGTCTCGCAATATGAAAGAAATGCCCACATGAGGAGTAAGGAGAGGGAGTAAAAGGAGAGATGGAATTGAGGACAAAGAGGAACTTCTTTTATTGCGCCTTCCTTCACGCTGTCTCGAAGTAGTGCCAAATTCTTATGATTGGAAAAGCTATAGTCCTGACATTGCTCTGGCCACTGTCTGGAATTGGAAATGCAGATGGAGCTGAGGATGGGACAGAGGATAGACCAGGAGATGGGGCTGAGGAAGGGATGGAACTGTGGGGAGCACTTTGGCGAGCTGTGTAGAAGTAAATCAAGCGTGACGCTTTGTTTTCCTTTGATTTAGTTTTATGAGTCTACATCGGATGTAATTGAATTATGCAACTTGGCGCCGACGCCCAACGGCAGACAACAGACAACAGACGACTTTATTAGCATCGGATCGTAAAAGCGAACTACAGGGGATGATGACAGCCACGATGACTATGACTATGACGATGTCGATGTTGATGCCGATGATAATAGAGAGGATGCGGCTGTTGCACAAACAGAGAGATGAGGAATGAGACAGCAACATGGTTACGCTTTTTAGCGGTGATATTTGAATTTTAGCTGCTACTTATTCGCCATGAAATGAGTTGGAAAATATGTCTGCGGTTGGCAGTCGGTCCAAGTCCAAATCGATATCCTGGCACATACTGAACAGAAATGAAGGAGACTCAATGAACGTTGGCAATTTGCATAACTCAATAAAGCGGCGCATTAACTGATAACTGATAAGCAGAAGCTAACAGGGGATGTTGTGATGATGAGTGATGAGATAGCAACACCACTCAGCATCCATACACTGGATTCAGTATCAACCATCCAGTTGTTGACTCCACATAACAAGATAATTTCAGACAGAGAACAAAGCGATGCACAGGCTCATTCGACTGCAGGTTGAAGCTAATGTGAACAAGAATTGATAGATTAATAGAAGAGAGGAAAACGAGAAAAAGAGTCATATTTGTTACCAGGTCAATTCCCAAATGAGTTGTATGGCAAACGGGTTCTATTTCACTTCATACAGACCTGCTCATAATTAATATGCGAGTTTCCATGGAGCTATCTGTCATCTAGGCTAAGAAGCGAGTGCAAGCGAAAGTAACACGAACCCTCGCTTAATCCTGTAGCCATAACAAGCCCTTAGACAACTCCTGTGGCATGTGGCATGCGATATGTGGCATGTGGCAAGTGGGAGGAAAAGAGATTCAGAGTCAGACAGCTCGCCTCAGTGGCTTCCAATTACAGTTTCATACTCGAACACTGTCATACATCCTCTGATCAGAGTCTGGCATCGAGCTCGTGTGAGAGTTTAAAGCTGAAACCGTTGACAAATCGAAATCAAAGTCACCCTCCTCTTCTTTCTCTTCTTCCTCTTCTGGTGCAATACGAGTGGCGATGCAACGATGTAAACTGTTGAGGCAAGACCAATTGAGAGCTCGGGAATCATTTGTGTTGTTTGTGTCCTGTCGGACAAGGACTAAGCTGTGTAAATGACAACTACAAATGCAGCTGGACTCTCCAAGTCTCACGCATTGACACGGCAGCTTACGAGGCTTCGATGATATCGTAATTCCCAGCACCACGAGTAAGAGAGTTAGATAGGGAAGTAGGGGTGACAAGGAGACGAGGGAGTTGACGAGTTGACACAACAAGTTTAAGACTAAGCGAGCAGAAAGCAGCCCCAGATTGTTGCAGCCATCTATTAGAGGAAGATGCAGTTTAGGGGCAACCAGAGCTCCTGCTCTTCCCTTCCTTTCCCATCCCCCTTCACCCTCCTCTCTCTTCTTCGTCGACTACACGCAACTCGTTCAACTTCTTGACGCGTCGCAAAGTTGCCCAAAAATGCTCACGTGCAATGGACGTGACCAAAATGTTTGCCCATAAATAAGGCAAATATGAAAATAGGAAAATGAAGACTTGAAGATGAAGATGAAGCCCACAAATAAATGAAGAACCACCTCAAGACAAAGTTTCCTACTCAGTTAGTGAGTTCATATGTTTTCCTGAGAACTCAACTCGTTTTGCACGAATCCTTTAAAAAATTCATCAATGAGTCGTGAGTCGCAGCTGAAAGGCGTTGCCTCGACTCCCCTCTCGACCCTCTGCTCTGCACCTTTGTAGACATTAACCCCAATTGGCTAAATGGCTCATTAGGTCAGTGGGGGAGTCTTCAACAGTGTCAGCCTTATCCACAGCACTCGCCATCATCGTCGCCATCGTCATCGTCATCGTCATCGTCGTGGCTATTCAGAAGTTTTCCCCATTCAACCATTGAAGCACTCACTTGGCTCGTTGGGGCATTCACTCAATACTCATACAAATTCAAATAGAAATGCGAAACAGAAGCAAAGCGAATGCGAATGCGAATGGAAACGCAACCGAGTTGCACTGCTGCGTGGTCAGTTATAATTAGGGGAGCTTTTAGGGTTTTATGGGCTAAGCGATTAGCGGCAAGGACCAAGAGAAAAGAGTGAAGAGGGAAGAGAAGAGCAGCGAAGTAAACACTTTCACGTTGACCCACTCCGGAGGGAAGGATAACTTCAGGCTGTAGGCGTTTGGGTTGTCTTCTTCATTTCATTTCGCCCAATTCCAATATTGTTAATTGGCGACATGGTTCCAACAAATTCGGAATTTGGAATTCGATTCGAGGAACCCAAGCGACCCATAAACATATCCGTTACAGCTGAATCCCAATTCAAAGCAGCTCTAAGTTATGTTCTCACTGTTTATCTAGGGAGGGGTTAGGATAAGAGGAAAGGGATGGGGATGAACTTGAAATGGGCGCGGTCTTGGGTCACGGGTCGTGGATATGCATAAGTCAGTGGAAACATGTTCGCTGTTCACCATCTGGGTTTCATTCTGATTCTGTTGTTGAGTTGATTAATTGGCCATAAACCAGGCGATTATTGTAATAATTTGCAGAGAGAGAGAGAGATGTGGAGTAAAGGAGTGAGAGAGATGGGGATATTCGACTTGAGGAAGTTGCTAGATAAACACATTTGAAACGAGTGCAAGACTGGACCCAAAAGAAGCCCATAAATGCCACTTTGGGTAACTGGGGAAGCATAAGAAGCAGCAGAAGCAGAACTGAAACGTTTACCATTGTGATTGTGGGGTGCAACTTCTCCCTCCTCACTCTCACTGCTCTTCTTCTTCCATTTCCGATGAACTGTTGATTTTGCCTTGAAGTTGCACGAAGCTCAGAGAGCTACCCCATAATCAAGGGGATGTGGATGCGCTTCCAGTGGAGCAGAGTGAGGAAGAGAGGGCAGGAGAAGGGCAACTCGCAGAGCTGTAATTGCTTAATTTGATTACGTGCCGCCGTAAAAAGCAGAACAGGAAATTTGCGCACACATACACTGCCAAACACACACATATACAGACACACACTCATACATGCAAGCTCATGCTCTGCCCTGAGTAATGAAGTTGATTCGCAGTTTGGATGGATGGATGAGTGGATGAATGGATAGATGGATAGGCAGTTAGCAGGCGTCGAACACGGGAAACTTGCTCCCCTGAGGAAGAGAAGGGGGAGGAGGGAACAGTCTGGCGCAACTTTAAACTGTTTCCCAGATGAAAAACAACTTAATTTATGTTTCGACTGAAGCCAAAAACCCTTTGCCCGAATGTCGCCAATGTTAAACAACAGTGTGGATAACAAGGAAGCTAAGTAACTGTAAATTCAGGAGCAACAGTGGCGTCAAAGGCACGAAATTGAAAACCATTAGCTTGGCTTCGGTTCGCTTGGGTTCAGCTTTGGTTCGGAACGGTTCAGTTTGGTTCGCTCGTGCGATAATTAGAAGCGACCTCCGCACGCTCAATTAGAAGCTTGTAAGCATTACACTACGCACTAGGGAGGGGAAGTGGGGGAGGAATTGGGCACGAATATAAGTATAAACACTCTCTAACTGAATTGCAATAACAACAGCAACAACAACAAGAGTAACAACAGCAACCACAACGAGGACAACAAGCGAAACAGCAGGCAAAATGGCCGCAGCGTTGAAGGCGAAACACGCGACGAACTGCATTCAAGGGTGGGGTGAAGGGAGTAGAGAAGGGAATGGGTGGGGAGTAGGGAGGGATTAGGCAGAAACACGCTGTGAAGCCGGCAAAGAGCTGCAGGATGTGGTAAAGGAAAAGGGAGAGGGGAAAAGCGAAAGCGGCGACTCAAATGTCTTAATTAACTGTTAGTTGCACTCGGCCAAATCGACGGGGACACGCGTAGTGGGTGCGAGCGAGACGAACAGAGAAGGACAGAGAGAGCTGTAGTAAATGCCAGTCTGGAGTCAGAGCAAGAGTTACTGCCATGGCTTGTCGCCTTTGTTGCCACTAAATAATGCTCAGCAGAATGAGAACGAGGCTGACGTCGTGCCTCAACATATTTATGATTTGCAATTATTTTAGAGAGAGGTTCGCTTTGGTTGTTAGACAGAGCGGGTGAGAGAGCGAGGAGCTAGCTTTATCTGATTTCGGGATACACGAAGTGTGCATAAACGTGAACACGTCGCCATCATCAGCACATACACACACACACACACACACACACACACACACACTCAGAGACACACACACAATAGTGCGAGTTTGTTTTGTTTTTGCTTTTATTTTTTTTTTGGTGGCGGCGCCAGACGAAAGTGTTGGCTAGATAAATGGCAAGGGAGGAGAGGGAATGGAAAGAGGATTAAAGGGGTGTCCAGGGGGTGGCTGCAGAGACTGCTCTGGAGACTGGGCTTACATGTCACTTGGCCATAAAAAAAGTTTATGTCTGACATGAGCCAAAAACAATTTGCATATATTTCGACTGGATAACAACTTAATTTAGACTGAGACAATTGTGTAGGGACAAGCACAGAGGGAGCTGCAAGTTGTCTGACTGTCATAGCAATTAAAGGCAAAGGACTGCCTTTTACAGCAAATGCGACAGTCGATCGACTCGGATAACAAGCGACCCGGCACTCAATTTGTATGTAGATAATTTTGTTAATTTGGTGACTGCAGATTGTTGAATGCATAATGCATGTTGTTGTTTAATTTTTGCTCGCCTCTTTCAACTTTTTATGTTTTAAAAATTAAAAACACTTTTGAAAAGTAAAATAATAAAACATATGCATTATATTAAAAATGAAGAATATTTTTGTATTATTATTTATACGTGCTACCCATAAGTTGGGTGGATATTATAACTTTGTGTCTGCAGGAAACGTATTTAATGTTGTTATACCATAGGTAATAATAACAATAGTATTCATGATTCCTGGTTGTGATCTCTGCAATCGAGTCTTAGCTGTTTTGGCTGACAATCTGGTATAGAGATTTGTGAAACCCTAAAGTGAAATTAAATTAGAACTGTTTTCTGTGGTTTATATTTCATTGTAGATGAGTTTAATATTAAAATATGGAATGCGGGCTTATTAAATAGGGAACTTTCAACTTCTAGAGACTGTCTACTCAACTTTTTAAATCTTAGACAAAACATAAAGTGATAAGTTCCTTCGCTCTAGCTGGAGTTGTAGTTTAAGTTGCTTATTCTAGCTCAAATTCATTTCGTCCGACCGGTTATTACGACGAAAACTCGATGGCTTGGTTGGTCCCCATACAAACTTATATGAAAGCGCCTCCGCTTACAACGTCTCCGCTTTTAGCGACTAACCGCTTATACCGACGAAATTTTTCAGAATTCAACCGGATATAGCGACGAAAAAAAAATTCTGCGAAAAATTGCCAACAAATTTAAGCATCAAATGGCGTAATTAGAAATGTATGTATTTATCAGTGATCGGAACCCTTGCTTGTGTGCGTAGCAGTGACACGAAGCTCTTAGACTCTCACTATTCTTTGTTAGTCTTAGCCGTCGCCTTAGCAACGCTGCTGTTAGAGAGAGACAGTCGAAGTGCAATGCTGACGTCACACAAATGTTTACAGCGTGCGTGTGCAGATCACATAGTCTATTCCGTTATATTTCTAGTTTTTTCTGCTTTTTTTTGAATGCGTAATTTCGCCAAATGTGAGTTAATGCGCAAAATGCGCAATGAAGAGGTCATTCAGTTTAAGCTCGACACTTGTGCATTACACCCGCTAAATGTCTCAAAAAAAAATTTTTTGTATTTAAAAATTAATTTGTTTTATTTTAGAAGCCTATTACGAACTGGAAACCATAAAATAAACAAAAAAAATATTTTTTTTTGCTCCTTCCGGTTAGTGCGTCCTCCGATTATAACGACGTAAAATGGTCGGTCCCTTGAAAGTCGTTATAACCGGAATCTACTGTATTTGTGAAATATTTACTCATATTTGGTATAATTTTGTTTTTAAATAACAATGCTCAGATTATTATTCTTTTCTGCAGTTATATATTTGGTGAGCTTATACAACGAATACAAAAACACAATTGCATTTTCTAGTTTTTATGAGAGCGCATAAAAAGTTAATAAACGCTTGCTTTCCACTTGCACAAAATGATGGAAAATGCTGTATGCATTTTCTTTCATATATTGGTGGTAATAAAGCCATAACTGAGGTTCTTTGAGAATACTTTTGTAATGCTTTATTAGCTTTTTTTTTGTAAGCAGCAAATTCCGTTAGGTGTCCTTTCATTCTGGTCCTTTTTATTTGCAGATCCTTCACGGCATTTCGCACCTTTCGCCGGCATCGCACAGCGAGCGGTCCAGGCTGCATTGAAATTGCTTTTCAGCATTCTTTTTTTGCGTTTTTAAGTGACGGCAAGCTACCTGTATATGGAGTGAAACCTCTTTTTCTCTTTATCCTCTCGCACTTTTACCGTAGCAAGAATAGAGAAGGAGAGGGAGAGAAAGATAGAGAGTGGTGGGAGGATAGTAAAGAGTAGAGATGTGGAGCTGCAGCCAAAATGCAATTTATTTGCTGTCGCGCGCATTAAACGCGCTGCGCTGACTTTTGACTGACGCCATATTTTCCGCCACATTTGCGGCGCGGCGCAACTTCCGCTGCTTTATGACTCTGCTGCTGCTTCTGTTGCTGCTGCTGTTGCCACGCCCATTCGTCCGCCCACTGTCGGCGTATGCAAGCCGTGCGAAGCTTTCATTTTTCAAAACTGTCAGCTGTGCACAATTCACAACTCTCTCCCTCTCCCTGAGTTGGGTTCGCCAGTCTTAATCCTGCTTTCTCTCTATTGGATCTGAAGTATTCATTGTGCGAGTGTCGCACTTTGTGCTTAGCCATCGAAGTGTGGAGTTAATGGCCACACACACACACAGCCGACTCTACAAGGCTTTCACTTCTCTAGCCAGACCTTAATTACGCTGGCAGCAGTAAAAGCAAGTTGCAAGATTGGAGTTATGCAGCATTTTTTATTAAAGCGGCAAGCGGCATGTGGCAAGCGGAGTGTGGCATGCGGCATTGTGAGGCGGAAGTGGAAGTGCGACGGAAGTGGGGCGGATGTAGCCAAAGCCAAAAGACGGCGACATCGACAAACCTTTGTAAGCTGCAGGATGGATTTGTGTGTGCGCCTGACAGCTCCACAGTTCTTCAGCTGCTCCTGCTCCAGCTCTGGTTTCTATTCCTGCTGCTGCTTCTATAGTATTGCTTCAGCTACATGGCATAACATGTTCACTAGAATTTCGTGTTCGTTTCCATGTTCAGAGTCAACTTGAAATTAGCATAATCAACATGAAAAGGCGGCACACACACACACACACCCATACACAGAGTGAGAGAGTCAAATACTCTGGCATTATAGACAGGACGAAGCAACTCACTCAAGTCCTTCTCAGCTGCCTTGGGGTGCTGGCGCTGCTGAGCTCGACCACAGCTTTTCGGAGCGCCTTTAATTACACAGCGTTGCACAAATGATGAGTTGGCAAATTCTTCGTGCAGTGGGCGTGCTGTATCCTGCCGTGGGAAGTGGCCAAAAGGACGAGCCAGACTGGGCGACTGGGCGAATGACTAAGAGATTGCAAAAAGGGCCCGCAGCCAGACTTGATGAGAGAATAAGAACGAGCAAAGACTCATAGAGTAGACAAAGCGATTAGTAATCGTATTTTATAGAATGCAGCAGGAGAAGGAGAAGTAGAAGACGGAGCAACGGCACTCAAATTGAGATAAACTTGAAATAAAGTGGATGAAAATGAATCGCATAATAAAAAGATGCCAGCCAGATGCGATGGATTAGGCTAATACAAGGATATACTACGAGTATGCTCGTATTCACATTTCGATTCGTTTTCGTTACTTTTCTTAAAGGCAACCCCCGAGCTGCGGAAAAGGAAATTCAATTGTTGTTGCCGACTCACACACAACAGTAACAGCAAAAAGAAGCCACAGCGTTTGCCTTTGTTCCTGCAGGACAATTGCCACAACAAAAGACCCTTCAATTATGAACAACAAAGAGTGAAGGTGAAGGTGAAGTGGATATTAAGAGTTCCCCATCACAATCCCGCAACCCACATTTGAAGTTGAAGGTTAAAAGCAGCCTACAAATGTCAACAAAGATTGATTTCATTGCACACCAACACTTCCCCTTCCCCTTCCCCTTTCCCCAACTCTTTCCCACTCCAGAATATCCTGCGTGTGTGTGGCAAGGGATTAGAGCCCCTACATGACAAACTGGTATTGGGAACTGCGAGAGCAAACGAAATTAATTTCATGCCTCGCAGATCTCAAATTGAAAATAATTGTTGTTGAACGAGCTAAAGAAAAAAAACTGTTGGGGCTTCCCCACACAAAACAACTGCGCGATGGAAGAAAAAAACCCACAACACTGATGGAAAGCTGCAAAAAGAAAGCAGTCCAAAAGGTGTGAATGAACGCCACATAATAAACTTCATTGTCTGCCAACAGAAAGCACATGAAAGACAGCATAGATGGAGAAACAGAAAGATAAAGAGTGATGGAGAGAGGGGAATGGGGGAAGAGTATCCCTATGTGATATGTGCGGAATAAGCAAACCAAGTAAAATCCTCTTTAAAGTCGCGATTCTCCAACTAATACTCTTAGCTGTTGGCAATTTTAAAGCGAATTTGTTTCCTAAGATATTAAATAAATGATTGAAAAAAAGCCGAGATCCTTTAAGTCAGTGCTAAGCTGGTAAGAAAATTAAATATTTTATGATTGTGATGCAATTAACATATAAAATAAACAAGTAAGAAAGTTATAGCCGAGTACACTCGACTGTGAGATGCCAGCTAAGCACTTTTAGTAAAAGCGAATCAGTGTGGTAATATTCTGAAAATATACAAAAAATGATACTGACAAAATACTGGCAAGTAAGAAAGCTACATTCGAGTGTGCCCAGCTGTGAGATACCCGCTTCGGATTTTGAATAAAAACAGTGCAGTATTATTCTTAAAGCATACCTAATAATACACCGAACAAATACTAAAATATACAGAAGGCCGTATTTTTTAGATCGATGAAGTACTGCACACGAAATATACCACAGAGCGTAAAATATACCAGATTGTGAGTCAAAACAACTTAGAACAACGATTTTGTCGATTTCTGGGGGCGATTGTGTATATTGTCTCGGTGTAGATGCTACTCAAGAATATTTAATATAATATATAGGGTCTGAATGTCTAAATAACTCAAGAATTATCAGAATTATCTACATTTCCTGTATAAAATATAATATTGTATCTATAATATAAACAACTAGGGAGCAAGACGATTAATTGACCTCGTAGACAATAAATACAAAATTCAGATCAACATTAATAGACGATTCTATGTTTAAAATGATTGTAAATTTAAATCTTTACTAACTGCACACATTAAAGGTTAATTTTAAAAAAAAAAAGTTATTTAAAGACTTTACGATTGCTAAGGTAAACAATGAAATAAAACGAATGAAAAAATACGGAAAACAATGAAATAAAAATACATAATTTATAACCTTCAATAAATCATAAAGTTTATGTGGCCAACAGCTGTAAAAGTTGTAAAAATCAATAATTTTGCACAGTTCTCTCAGTAAGTTAGCTTTACACTTTTATATTTGTCAAACACTTTTACAAGAAATTCAGTAAAGCTACTCATGCTGAATTATATAAAGTTTGATTAGTCGTAGCAAAGTACGAACTTTCTGTTTGAATAGATTTGTGTCTACTTATCTACAAGGTAAGAATCTAGATTTTTGCATAAGTGTTACTTTATTATACCCGCTACACATTGGGTCGAAGGGTATTAGCACTTTGTGCCTCTAGCAAATGTATGTAACAGGCAGAAGGGTATACTCCGACCATGTCCGTCTGTCCGTCTGTTTGTTTTTCCGCCCGTCTTTCCGTATGAACACCTAGATCTCAGACTACAAGAAATGTTTAGCTCTATTACTTTTTATAATTTTCCGACAGTAATTAATACGAGTATGTTTGATCATGTTTGAACATGAACATTTTTTGAAAGTAAAATAATATTATAGTCTTTCTGTCCTGAAAATTTGGGGAAAAAAAAGCCTAAAAGCCTCCGGAGATTTTAGTTGCTTTGGCTGATAATCTGGTATATTTTGCACTCTATTATATATTTTGAATGTAGTACTATAACAATATACCAAATATATGTATATTTAAAATGTTATATATTGGTATATTAATTTGGTTATCTTAAGCACTCGACTGAAACTTTCTTAGCGGTTACGCTTTTAATATCTGAATATTTTAGTACAACAAATTGTTGTTCTTAGAGTCCAATTTAATTTGCTTTTGTTAGCTAGTGGAGAATGGAAACAAAAGGTCAATCTCTAGTAGTTAAACTTGTTGTTATTAATTACAACTTTATGAAATTGCACTTACTATTAAATTATCTGCTAAGCATACACCACATTATAATAACCCTTCTCCAATTGCCAAGATGAAAGAGAATGCAGAATTATACTCAAATGGCTTGAATTTGTATTGGCTAGCGTGTCTGGCTCACCATTAACAACTGCTGTGTTAACCACGACAAAGTTTTCTCCCAAAATACTTGATTGGCCAATTGTCTGCTGTCGTTTGAGCAATAAATACGGCAATTAAAATTTGTGGCTTCGGCACTTAAGGAGCCATCTGAGGGTGTGTGTGTGTCTTCGATTGAGACGTTGCTAACATTTGTCTTTGGATGTGTGTGGAAAGTGCACTTTAAAGTGCAACTTTGATACTTTTAATTGTGGGACAAGTTTTCCGACTTGGCTCTCATCAAAGATGCAGTCAATTGATGTGAGTGTCTTGTCGCTGAACTCGAAGGAGCCAAAAGGAAAGTCACAACGAAGCCAAGACACGAAGTCCTGGGGGTGGTTTGAGGGTGAAATTGGGTGGTGGATGGACGTCGAGAGAGGCGTCTCCTTCTGCTGCATTGGTAATGTAAATACATGTGCGAAACGAAGCACCTGAGATATCAGCATGTTCAGGCGAAGGTTGCACGCTTGCACAACAATAAAAATGATACCAATAGAGAGAGCTACCCTCCGTAACGGAGCAAAGGAAGGCAACTCATTGTGGACGTGGTTGCCTCAACCATTATGCGTTGTGGTATTGATCCAAAAATTGAATGTAAATGGCGGCCGTGTGCTGCAAAGCGCAGCTCAAATGAATCAAAATGAATCAAACGTGGTCTGATACACGTGGGAATCGCGCAGCCGTCGCCGTCGAAATTGGGAGTTCGAATGGGAATTGGAAACTTGGCAATGGAAAAACGGAGTCAGAGTGTAGAGTCAAGCACTTGGCTGAGTCGCCATAGACGTCAGACTTCTGCTAAATCATTCAGCGGCCATTAAACTGGCAGCTGGCAACTGGCAAGTGGCAAAGCTGGCAACAGGCAAAACTGGTAAACTGGTAACTGGAAACGCGCCCAGTTGTGAGAGTGGGTGGCTGCTTTGGCTATGCACTTGGCCAAGTGTCATTGACTTGACTGTGAAACTTAAAGCTCTTTTGCCAGCCAGTTGCTTTCAGACTGGCCAACAGAATGCAGGCAGCTCGTAATTCCTGTAGATAACTATGAGGGCCGCCCCATGAAAAGCCATTACATCTTATCTCGGCCAATTGCTTTTGGTCAGCTCTCGGTCGCTTTGGTCGCTTTGGTTGCTTCGGTCTCGGCAGCTCGACGGCAGCGTGCCACACATTGTGGTAAGCCATTCCCAGCTGGGGAATTTATGTGGAGGCCACGGTTAAAAGCCAAACATGCGAATAATTTAAATCAGCTGCTGGCAACACCTGTGGAAATACTTTTCCTATCAACACTTGACGATGCGGCGTGGCAAGACTAAAAACGGTCTACTCCTCTCTCCCCTCTACAGGGGGTGGTTCCGTTTTCCGTTGGCATTTCAGGCATTCCTCTTAAAGGCAAACAGTAAGCGATAGCTAGAGACTCTAGCTCCAACTTCTGTTCTAATTCCAACTTCAGTTCAACTTCCTCTCTGTCGTACATCACGCATATTTCGGCTGGTTTATGCTCTTCGCCTCTCCTTCCCTTCACCAACCCGATTTCCGTTTTATGACTTTATATTGTGTGTGTGGCAACTTCATTGAGTTGCCACCGCTGCTGTCATTGTTGCTGTGGCTGTTGTTGTCGTTGTCGATGGCGTCGCGTCATAGAGATTTTACGACCATGATGGTGCATTACATTTTATAACTTATCAAAGAGCCCCGAACTCTCAAAAACTTCCCCCTGCTCACCTCCCTCTCCCTCTCCGCCAGCCACTTGCCACGAAAAGTCATTCAAATGTTGGTTAACTGTAAATTGGCTGTGGGCTGCATGTGCGAGCCGCGTTAATTGAATTTCACGTCAAACAAAAGGCAAAAGCGACGCCCCTGCGGCTTGTCACTCCACCGCCTCGCCACTCTCCACCACCCCCGCGTTCGTCACCCGGCATGACACACGGATTCACATTTGAGTTAATATGACTCTAGGCTCTGATAACGACATGTTTCAATGGAATTGCCTCGATAAAAGACATTGCCACATGCAGCACTTTATTTCTATTTCCCTCTTTGCTTTGCTGATTTCTTCAATCTAGTCCCAAGTAAACAATGAAAATGATTGCGCTTGGCCACACTGAAGTTATCAGTCTCAGTTCTCGTTTGACATTTACATACATATATTTTGTGGTAGAGCTTTGTTTTGTTTATTATTTAGATTTTTGAAAAGTACTTTACACTTTACACTCGCTCATCGGATTAAATTGAGAGACATATTTAATTGGCTAAAATAATTAAAAAAATATGTGCACATTCATCTCTCTATTCATCTTTGTTTTAATTACTTTAGAGTGGCTTAGGTATTATATTCAAACGGGAATGAAAGACCTTTAATAAAATAAGCTCGCGTCATGAGCTGGTAAAATGTCAATTTTTGCTTATGTAACTAAAGTTATATTTATTTTGGGAACTGTATATTATACGAAATACTTTTAAGACTCTTGAGTTATTCCAAGCACACATTTATAAATTAAACTATAACTCGCTGTGCTTCACTTTAATTTTCATTTTGAGTTATCTTTTCATAGCATTTAAAAGTAGTTTAAGTTTTGTATTATTAACACATTTTATACCCGCTATGCTAGAGCTTAGGAACTATTATATAAAAGATAGAGCGTTAATTTTTTTACGATTATGAAATTTTTAAGAAATATTCGTAGAAGCTTTGGTTGAAAATCTGGTATATTTTTTTTATACCCGCTACCCATATGGTATGATAAATAGAAAGAAGGATAGCGATACCTGTTGGTAATTGTTAATTCTAAATATCAACAAATATCAACGCAATTAAGGTACATAATACATGTAATATAAATAATATAAACGTGTATGACAAATTATGACGTGTATGACAAATTATGACGTGTATGACATGTATGACGTGTATGATATGTATGACGTGTATGACGTGTACGACGTGTATGACATGTATGACGTGTATTACATACATGACGTGTATGACATACATGACGTGTATGACATACATGACGTGTATGACATACATGACGTGTATGACATACATGTCATACAATTCCCGAAACTCCCTCTTCAATTGAGGTAATATAAATAATATGTACGCAATAATATGTATACGCAATTCGCGAAAATAATAATTAATTAATAATACAAAAAATATACCAAATGGTATTTTTGTTATATCGATATAGTATCACATTCAAAATATACCATAGACGGCATAATATGCCAGATTGTTCCCCCAGTAAGTAGGCGTTTTTGCCCATACAAAAGTATTTCTTTAATAATAACCACAATTTTTATCTGATCACAACCAAATTTTCAGGAATCACAATTACTATAAATATTATTGTACATACCAAAATTCGCTATAGCTCTAAATTTACGCTTGTTATTCGATTTTTTTGATTTCCGGGGACGGAAGTGGGCGTGGCAAAAAATTGAAACAAACTTGATCTGCGTGCAAACATAACAAATGCTGTTAAAAAAAATTATAGCTCTATCTCTTGTAGTCTCTCAGATCCAGTGTTTCATACGGACAGACAGACAGACGGACAGTCACACAGACGGACAGACGGACATGGCTAGATCGTCTCGGCTGTTGATGCTGATCAAGAATTTATATACTTCATAAGGTCGGAGATGCCTCCTTCTACCTGTTACATACATTTCCTGCCGGCACAAAGTTATAATACCCTTCTACCCTATGGGTAGCGGGTATTAAAAAAAATATACCAGATTTTCTACCAAAGCTTCTACGAATATTTCTTAAAAATTTCATAATCGTAAAAAAATTAACGCTCTATCTTTTATATAATAGTTCCTAAGCTCTAGCATAGCGGGTATAAAATGTGTTAATAATACAAAACTTAAACTACTTTTAAATGCTATGAAAAGAGAAATCAAAATGAAAATTAAAGTGAAGCACAGCGAGTTATAGTTTAATTTATAAATGTTTGCTTGGAATACAGTTCCCAAAATAAATATAACTTTAATTACATAAGCAAAAATTGACATTTTACCAGCTAATGACACGAACTTATTTTATTAAAGGTCTTTCATTCCCGTTTGAATATAATACCTAAGCCACTCTAAAGTAATTAAAACAAAGATGAATAGAGAGATGAATGTGCACATATTTTTTAATTATTTTAGCCAATTAAATATGTCTCTCAATTTAATCCGATGAGCGAGTGTAAAGTGTTAAGTACTTTTCAAAAATCTAAATAATAAACAACAAGAGAATTGCAGTTGAAGTTTTCAGGTGCAGTGACTGTTCACTCCCCTCTTCTCTCCCCTCTTCATGTGTATGTCATACACGTCATGTATATCATACACGTCATGTATGTCATACATGTCATACACGTCATGTATGTCATACACGTCATGTATGTAATACACGTCATGTGTGTCATGTATGTCATACACGTCATGTATGTCATACACGCCATGTATGTCATACACGCCATGTATGTCATACGCGTCATGTATGTCATACACGTCATGTATGTAATACACGTCATGTATGTCATACGTCATGTATGTCATACACGCCATGTATGTCATACACGCCATGTATGTCATACACGCCATGTATGTCATTCACGTCATGTATGTCATAAACGTCATGTATGTAATACACGTCATACACGTCATGTATGTCATACGTCATGTATGTAATAATAATATTTTTAACTTTTGCAAAATCCGAGATTAATTGCAAATCACATAATCAAGTTGCTTAGCATTTTTATTTAGGTGCTCTTTTTTAGGTTAAATATGTATTTAAATTATTCATGAATCATATAAACATAACAAACGTTTAGTTTTCTTGTTTATTCTAAAAAAATACCGAATATACAGCAAAATTGCTAAAAATATACCAAATGGTATATGTGGTATATCGATATAGTACCGCATTGAAAATATGTCATAGACGGCACAATATACCAGATTGTCAGCCAAAGCAACTAAGACCCCCAGTAAGTAGGCGTTTTTGCCCATACAAAAGTATTTCTTTAATAACTTTGACAATTTTTATCTGATCGCAACCAAATTTTCAGGAATCATAACTACTATAGTAATTATTGTATATACCTAGCTTTAAAATTAGGCTTGTTTTTCGATTTTTTTGATTTTCTGGGGCGGAAGTGGGCGTGGCAAAAATTTGAAACAAACTTGATCTGCGTGCGAACATAACAAATGCTGTCGAAAATTATAGCTCTATCTCTTATAGTCTCTGAGATCAAGTGTTTCATACGGACGGACGGACAGACACATAGACGGACAGACGAACATGGCTAGAATATATATACTTTATAGGGTCGGAGATGCTTCCTTCTACCTGTTACATACATTTCCAGCCGGCACAAAGTTATAATACCCCTCTACCCTATGGGTAGCGGGTATAAAAATACCATTTGGTATATGTATATGACATACATGACGTGTATATCAGTTCACGCACGGAATCAATGTTTTCTGGCACAATGGCTGTTTTTGGACGACCTTTGTCTTCGAGCGAGCATCGGCCACGATAAAATTCATTAAACCAGTTTTTCATAAGGCTATAGGATGGCGCTTCATCGCCATACAAAGATTTAAGTTCATCGTTACACTTTTGTCGTGATAATCCTCGTCAAAAAGTGTGAAAAATTAATGCTCGAAAGTGTTCTCGAGTTAATTCCATTTTTCTGCCGAGGTAAGTTTTTGATTAATCGTTTATCGATATCAAACATAATACACGTAAAATAAATAATATAAGTAATAAGACATGTATGACATGTAATACATGTATGACATACATGACGTATGACATACATGACGTATGACATACATGACGTGTATGACTTACATGACGTGTATGACATACATGACGTGTATGACATACATGACGTGTATGACATACATAACGTGTATGACATACACGACGTGTATGACATACATGGCGTGTATGACATACATGGCGTGTATTACATACATGACGTGTATGACATACATGACGTGTATGACATACATGGCGTGTATGACATACATGACGTGTATGACATACATGACGTGTATGACATACACGACGTGTATGACATACATGACGTGTATGACATACACGACGTGTATGACATACATGGCGTGTATGACATACATGGCGTGTATGACATACATGACGTGTATTACATACATGACGTGTATGACATACATGACGTATGACATACATGACGTGTATGACGTGTATTACATACATGACGTGTATGACATACATGACGCGTATGACATACATGGCGTGTATGACATACATGGCGTGTATGACATACATGACGTGTATGACATACATGACACACATGACGTGTATTACATACATGACGTGTATGACATACATGACGTGTATGACATGTATGACATACATGACGTGTATGATATACATGACGTGTATGACATACACATGAAGAGGGGAGAGAAGAGGGGAGTGAACAGTCACTGCACCTGAAAACTTCAACTGCAATTCTCTTGTTGTTTATTATTTAGATTTTTGAAAAGTACTTAACACTTTACACTCGCTCATCGGATTAAATTGAGAGACATATTTAATTGGCTAAAATAATTAAAAAATATGTGCACATTCATCTCTCTATTCATCTTTGTTTTAATTACTTTAGAGTGGCTTAGGTATTATATTCAAACGGGAATGAAAGACCTTTAATAAAATAAGTTCGTGTCATTAGCTGGTAAAATGTCAATTTTTGCTTATGTAATTAAAGTTATATTTATTTTGGGAACTGTATTCCAAGCAAACATTTATAAATTAAACTATAACTCGCTGTGCTTCACTTTAATTTTCATTTTGATTTCTCTTTTCATAGCATTTAAAAGTAGTTTAAGTTTTGTATTATTAACACATTTTATACCCGCTATGCTAGAGCTTAGGAACTATTATATAAAAGATAGAGCGTTAATTTTTTTACGATTATGAAATTTTTAAGAAATATTCGTAGAAGCTTTGGTTGAAAATCTGGTATATTTTTTTTTAATACCCGCTACCCATAGGGTAGAAGGGCATTATAACTTTGTGCCGGCAGGAAATGTATGTAACAGGTAGAAGGAGGCATCTCCGACCTTATGAAGTATATAAATTCTTGATCAGCATCAATAGCCGAGACGATCTAGCCATGTCCGTCTGTCCGTCTGTGTGACTGTCCGTCTGTCTGTCTGTCCGTATGAAACACTGGATCTGAGAGACTACAAGAGATAGAGCTATAATTTTTTTTAACAGCATTTGTTATGTTTGCACGCAGATCAAGTTTGTTTCAATTTTTTGCCACGCCCACTTCCGTCCCCGGAAATCAAAAAAATCGAATAACAAGCGTAAATTTAGAGCTATTGCGAATTTTGGTATGTACAATAATATTTATAGTAATTGTGATTCCTGAAAATTTGGTTGTGATCAGATAAAAATTGTGGTTATTATTAAAGAAATACTTTTGTATGGGCAAAAACGCCTACTTACTGGGGGGACAATCTGGCATATTATGCCGTCTATGGTATATTTTGAATGTGGTACTATATCGATATAACAAAAATACCATTTGGTATATTTTTTGTATTATTAATTATTGTTATATTTTCGCGAATTGCGTTTATATTATTTATATTACCTCAATTGAAGAGGGAGTTTCGGGAATTGTAGGACATGTATGTAATACACGTCATGTATGTCATACACGTCATGTATGTCATACACGCCATGTATGTCATACACGCCATGTATGTCATACACGTCATGTATGTCATACACTTCATGTATGTCATACATGTCATACACGTCATGTATGTCATACGTCATGTATGACGTATATGACATACATGACGTGTATGACACACATGACACACATGACGTGTATTACATACATGACGTGTATGACATACATGACGTGTATGACATACATGACGTGTTCATACACGTGTATATCATAACATGTATGACACACATGACGTGTATTACATACATGACGTGTATTACATACATGACGTGTATGACATACATGACGTGTATGACATACATGACGTGTATTACATACATGACGTGTATGACATACACGACGTGTATGACATACATGACGTGTATGATATACATGACGTGTATGATATACATGACGCGTATGACATACACATGAAGAGGGGAGAGAAGAGGGGAGTGAACAGTCACTGCACCTGAAAACTTCAACTGCAATTCTCTTGTTGTTTATTATTTAGATTTTTGAAAAGTACTTTACACTTTACACTTGCTCATCGGATTAAATTGAGAGACATATTTAATTGGCTAAAATAATTAAAAAAATATGTGCACATTCATCTCTCTATTCATCTTTGTTTTAATTACTTTAGAGTGGCTTAGGTATTATATTCAAACGGAAATGAAAGACCTTTAATAAAATAAGCTCGTGTCATGAGCTGGTAAAATGTCAATTTTTGCTTATGTAATTAAAGTTATATTTATTTTGGGAACGGAATATTATACGAAATACTTTTAAGACTCTTGAGTTATTCCAAGCAAACATTTATAAATTAAACTATAACTCGCTGTGCTTCACTTTAATTTTCATTTTGATTTCTCTTTTCATAGCATTTAAAAGTAGTTTAAGTTTTGTATTATTAACACATTTTATACCCGCTATGCTAGAGCTTAGGAACTATTATATAAAAGATAGAGCGTTAATTTTTTTACGATTATGAAATATTTAAGAAATATTCGTAGAAGCTTTGGTTGAAAATCTGGTATATTTTTTTTAATACCCGCTACCCATAGGGTAGAAGGATATTATAACTTTGTGCCGGCAGGAAATGTATGTAACAGGTAGAAGGAGGCATCTCCGACCTTATAAAGTATATAAATTCTTGATCAGCATCAATAGCCGAGACGATCTAGCCATGTCCGTCTGTCCGTCTGTGTGACTGTCCGTCTGTCTGTCTGTCCGTGTGAAACACTGGATCTGAGAGACTACAAGAGATAGAGCTATAATTTTTTTCAACAGCATTTGTTATGTTTGCACGCAGATCAAGAAAATCGAAAAACAAGCCTAATTTTAAAGCTAGGTATATACAATAATTACTATAGTAGTTATGATTCCTGAAAATTTGGTTGCGATCAGATAAAAATTGTCGAAGTTTTTAAAGAAATACTTTTGTATGGGCAAAAACGCCTACTTACTGGGGGTCTTAGTTGCTTTGGCTGACAATCTGGTATATTGTGCCGTCTATGACATATTTTCAATGCGGTACTATATCGATATACCACATATACCATTTGGTATATTTTTAGCATTTTTGCTGTATATTCGGTATTTTTTTAGAATAAACTAGAAAACTATACGTTTATTATGTTTATATGATTCATGAATAATTTAAATACATATTTAACCTAAAAAAGAGCACCTTAATAAAAATGCTAAGCAGCTTGATTATGTGATTTGCAATTAATCTCGGATTTTGCAAATGTTAAAAATATTATTATTATTATTATATTTTCAACATAACACAATAGAAAAAGGTTTGGTGTCATCAAAATTAATCTACAATTTTTTGATCCTTCAAAAATATAAAAGTGTTAAAAATCTAAAAAATATTCATGACATTATTAGACTTACATAAAATTGTAAAAAATAGAGATATGTAGATTGCTTTTTTCCTCTAAATTAATAACACTCTGATGTAAAACTCGTTGCAATAGGATTTACCTAGATATGTATTTCGCTTAGAATCTGTTGGTCATGTCATGTTGGCTTATAGCAGCATGACGTCTACATTCGGACACTATTAAATTGGTTTTTATGTAAGCAGAGTATGTAACTATCAAACCAATGAAATGGTTTTCTGAAATTATTGTATAGATGGTTGCTCCCTTCAATTAAACGCACAGTTGAGTGACGTTCTCAGTTGTGCAACGGAAATTATAAGTGCAACCTATTGGATTAACAAGAGAATTGCAGTTGGAGTTTTCAGGTACAGTGGCTGTCCACTCCCATTTTTTCACCCCTCATGTGGACTAATTGTTCTAGTCAGCATGCAGAGGTTGCAAACACACATGACATACTATAAATGCTATTGAAGTGAACGAGTTAGGGACAGAGACTTATGCAAGCAGTTTTGATTGACTGCCGCAACCTGACCAAAGACTGTATGCAACTTGTGTGTGCGTGTGTGTGTGCACATAATTACGTACAGGTGTGTGTGTGTGTGTGTAAGTGCTGCGGGTGTTATTAAATGCAATTGTTATTTTGCAATCAATGCCAATTAAAATCGCCATCAATCTGGTTATGGTAAATGCGTTTTTGTGTGTCTGCTGTTGATCTCTCTCTATATTACGTATACGCAATCCGCTAAACCGCAAGTAAAAAACAAATATTGTTGTGCATGCACTGCAACTGCAACGGATTAACAATAACAATAACAAATCCTCGAGGTAATTGATTTAAATGAGAATTTAAATCGAAATCGATTAATTGGCTGAGCGTCGAATTAATTTAAAAATGTGAATCGAGTCATTAGTCGAAATTGGCAAAAGTTGAAGCCACGTGATTATCGTTGAGGTTGACGCATCAGCGTTCTTTCCCCAATTGAAATTGAAATTGAAACTGCATTAACTCTGCTCTGCACTCTGTTCAACTCAATTATAGTGTGTATGTATATGCTTGTTGCACAATTTGCTGTGGCCGTGCCACATGTGCAACTTAAATTGGCTTTGGCGCAAATTAACAATTTCATTTGATAAATCAAAGGGTCAGTGCGACATGGCTGGCAAACAAACAACAAGCAACCATTCAAAATAGACTCACACACACACTCACACTCACACTCACACACTCATTCATATTCACATTCACATTCGCATTCGTTCCGTTTCAGTTGCACGCAACATTGGGCACAATGCTTCTGCTGCTTCTGCTCTGTGTGTGGTTGTGAGTTTATATTCAACATGACATGAACACATCGAACACCCACGCATCGAGGAGCATTCATTATGCATTGTTGCTTCCATACACACACACACCCTAACACACACACATACTTTTGCATAATTCTGTCTGTCATTGGTATTGGTTTTATGGCTACAATTGCAATCGAATTTCTTCCCCCCTCTCTCTTTCTCTTCTCCCTTTCTGGCATAAATTGAACCATTTTACTTTGTGTTCAATATGTTTAACAAGCAAAATTTCACATTACACAGCAAATTTGCCAGCAACGTTCCCAACTGCCATTTCAGCTCCAAGAGCTCCAAATTATTATAAACTTCACTTGAATCTTCATTCACATGATAAATTGGAATGCAAAGATGCTGAATTAACTTTATATGAATCGATTAAAAAGAAAATAATTTTAATTTAGTAGTATATATTTTATGAATGGATATCATCGAATTAAATTTTCGTTCTAAGTCTATAGAACTTTATAGGACTCGATTTAAATGCAAATAATTCCAACTTATCAATTTATTTAGTATTTATCTTATGAATAGATATCGTAGAATTATATTTATTTTATACTTCGATAGAACTTTATTTATAATGTAAAAATTATCGATATGTTTTGTTTAGATGATTTTAGAGCTATTTGACATTAATTGTATATCATTAAAAATAATACATCAAGTAAAAATAAGGAGACTTATACGGAACTCAGCCAAAAGTATGAATAATAAATTAAGAGTTTAAATTGGTTTTATTTTTTATGGGAAAAATAACTTACTTTTTGCGTACCGAAACGAAATTTACACGAAAGAAGCTTCCCTACTTCATAATTTGTAAACAGTGTTGCAAAAAATCAAAACATTGACTGTTGAATTGAAAATTTAACTGACGTTGTTTGTTGCTTTTTGTAGTTCGAAAAGGCCGATGAAATCAATTTTGGAATTCGATCAATGCTGTTTGCTGATGGCAATTTGTCGGTTTTATTGAAGCACACTGTGAACAACAAAAGTTTGCGATAAAATACATTTCAAAGAACAAAAAATAAAAAAGAAATAAAATTCTAAAAACTAGTAAAATTGATATAGTCGAGCGTACTCAGCAATGTGACACTCAATAATCAAGTCCATTAAAGGTCGAACGAAAGAATTTGTGATATTTGCAAGCAAATGATGATTGATGGCAGCAATGGCAACTGGATGCTGATTACCAAATCGTACGGTTTCAAAACGCAATCAGTAATAAAAACATATGAATAGAGAGAGGAAAGGAGTAGGAGGGAGGTGAGTAGAAAATGTATAACAACATTCGTGTTTGTTTTCACACTCGGTGCACTCTTGACATGGGCAAATAGAAGAGCCACCTGCCAGGGTCAGAGTTCGTTCAAACACATTTGAACATTGAAATATCAAAGGAGAGAGCTCTGTTGCTGCTTCTCGACTAGAAATTTAAAATCATATCGAATTCGAGTAAATATTGGTTCAGCATGAAGTCATACACATGGCTGCAGACAGACAGAGAGCTACAGAGCAAGAGAGAGAGAGAGGAAGAGTTATACATGGATTGCAGATGAATTCTGATTTTTAATTAAAAGGCTTTGTGCAACAATTTTGTTAAATCATGCACGTAGTCCATGTGTGTGTGTGTGAAGGGATGTTTATGCAATTTGAAATGCATAACAATTTTAAAGTGAAACAATAAAAATGAAGTTAAAGTGCTGTTCGACTACGACTAACAACAGCTGAGTCATTTATTTTATGAGGAATTTCTGTTAATATCCATCAGCTTCACTTCATGTGTGTGTTGTGGGTGTGTGTGTGTTTGGGTGTGAATTTTGGGAGTATGTGTGTACTTATTGTTTGTGTGCACTTCATTTATTTTATGCGTTGTATCCCTTAAATGTGCATGTACTTGGTTAGTCACTCCACTTCTCCTCTGCTCTCCTTCTCTTTTCCTTCGTTCCGCTGCATAAAATTTATTTCGTTTTTATTATCATTTCATGCATGTAACACAAACACACACACACACTCATTCTCATCTATATATGCAGCACAATGGAACGAAAAAATTCAGAGAAACGCCTGCAATTGACCTCAGCCCAATGCTCGACGCCCTTTGCCCCAAGCCCTTTGGTCTCCTGGTCTCCTGGTCTCCGGTCTCTGGCTCGTCTCGGCCAAGAGGCTATAAAATGCTTTTCAAGGGACAACGAAGCCAAACAAAACAGTGAAAAGAGAGAGAGAGAGAGGGACAGGAGGGACACGGTGCAAGGGAGGAAGAAACAAAAACAGAAAACAAGGTGGCGAAAAAATAGTTGCGCCCTCTTGTAAAAAATATGTAAACTTGCAACACACGACGACTATCAACGGCTGCTCTCTTGTTGCTGTTCCCATTGTTGTTGCTCTTGTTGTTGCTTCCTTGATAAATATATACAAAAAACTGCAGCAACAACGGCCATAACAGTGAGGGTGAGGAAGGGAGGAGCAGGGGAAAGATGGGGCAACGAATTGCTGTCTATTTTAGTTGTTGGCGTAATTTTTTCACATTTTCCTCTGTGTTCTCGCTGGCTTTTCTTTATGTTATTTTTTTGTTGCGTTCAAATAATGTCATTTCGTAAATTGCTCCACTAGCATACGTCCCACTCCACACTTCCTGCCTCCCCTCCTCCCTTCACTTTGTTCTTCTCCTCTCCATTTCCCATTCAACCATTGGAGCTACCCTCGTTGGCATATTTTTTAGGGCTTCCTTCGCTTTTCGGTCGCTTTGCTCTCTGCTGTGTGTGTGTGTTGGAATGGCGGTATGTCGATGTAGTCGTTAACAATTGGCCTTTTTAGTACAGAGAGCCGGAGAGTCCTGGCATTGTTTCGGACCGGGTGTCGTGTCGGCTCTGCTCGTGTGTCCTTTTTGCCCCCGTCGCTGATGTGTCGCTTCAAACTTTGCCTTTGTTTGGCGCGAAAATCAATTAACGCGCTCAATGAGCTTCAAAAAACTTTGCAGCATACACTCACACACACACACACATACACCCCAATTCACCCCCAATTTACACATACACACACAGAGACATAAAGAATACAAAGCCAATTTACAGTTAACCAAAATGTAAATGGCGTCAAGGGAGCCGCTTGTCCTGAACCTGTTCATGTCGCTGTCAATGTGGTTGCCGCTGCTGCCAACTGCCAACTGCCAAGCTGACTGCTGCCTTCTGCCTGCTGCCAGACAGAAACCAAAAACAGCCACAGCAACTGTGAAACTGCGAAACTGGAAACTGAAAAGCGAGAAGTAAAGAGAGAAGGGTGTGAGGGGACTGCGGAAGTGTCAACTGTTTTGATAAGCTGTAAAATTTAATGTGCTGCAATGTCATAAAAATCTGTGGCACGGCCGCAAGGACAACACACGAACGAAGCACATTAATGAAACGATACGATTTCAAAAACGATGCCAAGCGAAACAAAGCGATACGGAAAGCAAGCAAAATATTGTACCAAGAGAAGCCTCCCACACTTTTTGATGTGGTTAGTTAGGCACATTTATGGAAGGTCCCAAGTAACATTCGAAGCTTGCATACGAGCACAGCTCATCCAACTTGAAAGTTTTGATACCCGGTTTTGCATAAGGTGGAAGACGAGTTGATTAGGGCATCTCCGTTTCTCTGACAATCGGAACTACTGCCTACGATGCTATGGCAATTCTTCTTAGTAACATAGTAGAGGCAAATTTAGTTTTCATATTTATAATTATTTACTTGTTTATAGTAGAAATACATTTAAATTAAACTATATCTTTGGATATTGAAAGGGAAAAACTACAAAATTGATCTGCAATATTTTTGAACAGCTGTAAATTCAAAATATATTTAGAAACTTACTCTTCATACAATTGACGATCTTAAGAATATTCAAAATATTTTACTCTTATTCTGGAAGAATTAGAACGTTTGGATAATAAAGTTAAGTGTCTTCTATTATAGTAACAATAATTGAAGAAGATATAAATACATGTAATGTTTGCTATATAGATAACCTATCGATTCCTTTCGATTATTCAATATATGGCATATTGGATATATACGTTTGTAAAATTTCACTTTAATTAAAATTAAATAATACTCCTTATGCTTACGGCGAACTTCGTTATAGCTGATTTTTTACGACTTTTCGACTTTTTACAACTCACGATCTACTTCACACACACAACATGCAAATTTATCAGATCCTGAAAGAATCTATCGACTAGCTTAACCTCTGTTACATACATATATCATTGCTCATAAGATAGATAGATATGTATATATATGAACTTTTGGATAATAAACTTAAAGGTTATGCTTTTATAGTAAACTAGTCGACCCGGCGAACTTTGTTCCACCCTTATGAAGGTGTTTTTTTTTATTATTATTTCATTCATTATTATTGCCAATTTTTACATTTTTTCAACTTCCAAAAATTTGGCAATATTTTTAATTTTATCAATTTCCAAAAATTTGCCGTCTTTACTTACAATTTTTTTCATTTCCAAAATTTTGTCGATTTTTACATCTTCAAATTCCAAAATTTTTCGGATTTTTAAATTTCTTTAATTTTCCAGATTTTGTCGATATGTATTTCCTTAATTTCTTTATCTTTAGGTTACCAAAATTCGCCGATATTAAAATTTTTCTATTTTTCTATAATCAATATTACCGGAGCATTAAATATCAAATATGGTAAGTTGAGACCTATTTGGCGGACAAATAATTGAGTACCAAAAAAAATCATTCAAATTCCAGCGACAAAGATTAGTTGCAGCTGTTTCTGATTTCCTCTCACAATTTCCATTTCAATATTTCAAGATATTTATTTGGAAATGCGCAGCTTATGCCGGGTATGCCGCCGTCGAGTTCACTCAAGCGTAGACTGCTTACTTGTTCTTGTGGCAGCTGCCGCTTTCCCCACGTGCCACGCAACGTCATATTCAATTTGAGATCAATACAGGAACAGCTGAGAGGAAGCTGAGACGGGGAACTCGAATGGGAATGGGAAAGAGGATAACAACAGGACATTTACACATAATATTCCACACTTTTCTTTTTATTGTTTGTTACTCCTCGTTGGCGGCGGTTGCAAAGCGATTTGACAACAAGATAGAGTACACCCTTATCCCCTTTCCATTGTTGGCATCTCCTTACCCTCCGCTTCCCCCTCACCTACTCCTTTCCTTTCATTTCCCCCCTCACAGACTTAGCGAGACGCTTTTGTGGCGTGCTGATTTCTCAGGTGGTCGCTTTCGCACATGTATTTACATTTACAATGCGAGTGAATGAATCATCGCTTGAGTACCTGGCTCTCTTGTATTGACACAATGTTTCAATTGCAAGTTGCTGTTGCTAGTTGCCAGTTGCAAGTTGCAAGTTGTTCGTGTACACATGAACAAACATCGGTTGCATCTTTGATAAGTCAAACGAGTGTCCTCGTTGAGACTTGTCCAACAATTAAAAGTATCCAACTTGCAGTCTGAAAAGTCCTTTGCAGCAATTCCAAGTGCTCGGTGGTCGGTGTGTTGCACAGTCAAAAGGGGCGGCGGAGGCAAGATGCGGTGCGGTGCAGGTTGTTTGGCTGCCTGCTGAAAACTTTAATTGCATGTCCAGCTCAAAGTAAGCACAATTGACCCAATCAAACCACTTTGCAAACTTTGACAATTGTTTTTGATTTCATAGGCCAAGTGCTTGCCTCTTCAGGGGCGGAAGGAAGAGAAAGAAGTTCACTGTTGAAACTTGTGTGTGTTGCAATTGTGGTTCGTGTTCGATCTGTTTCGGCACAAAGAACTGACGTCTATTGACCCCGCACTATGAGAAAAACTTTCAACATTTATCTTTGTCTTCATCACCCCCCAAAAATATCCACTTGATTTTCTGTGGTTTTTCCCCAAATATTTCCAAACTCCCTTTCTCTACAATTCTCAACTGTCCACTCATGTCATGTTGTGTGTTCTATCTCACTCAATGTGTGTGCGGCTTTTCAACATTCTGTTTATAATTGTTTACGATTTGTGTTTTTGAGCCATGAAATTAATTCCATTGCTTGTTTTCAGCACTTTTCAGCAATGTGTTAAAGCCCACACTCTCTCGCCCATTGTCAGCTTTAAACTTGGCCATCAACTTTCCATTCACTGCCAAATGTCCTTTGACCTTTGTCAGACTTGCTCACAATGCTGCCAAATGCCATGAGCAAAGTTTCCAAACTGTTCTCCCGCATTATTTAAGTTAGCAAACTCTTCATAATTATTAGTAACGACCATTGAAACCCCCACGCATGCGGCATCTCTCAAAAGTCTACTCAAATTAGGCCAAGTCTTCTTTGAATATAAGCTAGAAATTGCCCCAAATTTTAAACTCAGATGATACCGCAAAAATATTTTTAATCAGTTTCTTCCTTAAGGAATTGTATTTCAAAAATAAATCCATTTAAATATAATCCTTTCGGAGTGATATCTCATTATTTTCAAGAGAAATTATTTAATTTATTAGCATAATTATCTGAGACTTAATTTGGTTGGATTCCTAAAATAATTTATAAATTATGAAATTAGAGAAGAATATTAATATCGTATTTAATAAAAAAATGCATGAAATAATAACAACAATTATATGTTTATATTGTAATATCTTATTTATCAATTTTTTATTAAGCAAAAAGATTTTTAACAGAAGCTATCCGAAGAGTAAAAGGTAATTTAGAAAGAAATAAAGAAAACGGACTGATGAAAATTGTTACATTTATTAAAGAAACACTTTTGTATAGGGAAAACCGCCTACTTGAATGTATTACTATACGAAATATAGACTTTGGCATATTCTTAGTATTATTAAAATATATCAAATTGGTATATTTTTAAATTAATTATTAGGGGTCTTAGTTGTTATGGTTGACAATTTGGTATATTTTGCACTTTATGGTATATTTAGATCGTAGTACTATATCAAATATTGTCTTTGGTGTATTTTTAGTATTTTTGCGGTTTATCAATTTGGTATTTATTAATTAATATTGTAATATTTATATTCAAAATGGGTGGCGGGTATCTCATAGTCGAGCACACTTGACCATAGTTCTCCTACCTATGATTTTCATCTTTAATATTGAATCTTAATTTTAAATATAGTTTTTCACACATTAATCTTTCAGTTGTTCGACAACTGCAGAGTTTAAATAAATTAATAAATAAAAATTAAATTAATGTAATAAATTATTCAACGTATTATTTGAAAGTATCTATAAACTTGAATTTAAATTTTTCAGTTTATTTAGCGTATGTTTTTCATTGATTTAGAGAGCAAACATTATTTATAAGGTTTCTTAAAAATAATAATGGTTCTCTACCTTTTTCGTCTGGATTTATGCCCCATCCACGCAGACCGTGAATTTCTGTAAAAAGTTGTTATTCGAATGTTCTCTGAATATTAAATGGTAAATAAGCGAATTGAATCAGCGAAGCGTGAGTTTACGCTAAATTCTTGAAGCTATCCAACGCTCTCTGTTTGCAAATATGAACGAGTTCGTACACGAGCGAGTATCCATGCCAACTGGATGTGGATGCAGTGACTGTGCATGGAATTGGCGGGTCCGGGTCTCTGCTGCTGTCCGGCCCAGCACTTGTATAGAAGTGCGTAGAGCCGTGGATTGTTCGCATGCATGAATGTTTTTTGAGTCGACTCTCTGTTCTGTACTCTCGACTCTGTTTTCTGCAGTGCTTTGCTCTGCTCTGCTCTCGATATGCCAATTGCAAATTGCTAAAGTGTTTCAGCAACTGTCAGTCTGTCTGTTGACCAAAGTTGCCAGGGTAACATTAATAGGCAACAAGCCGACTGGCTGGCAATAGCTATCGCAGTCGCAATCTCAATCCCAATTCCAATGGCAATCAGCAGCAGGCAACGCTTGTTAACGGCTTCAAACGATTTTTGGCCTGTCGAACAGCGTTCAACGTGCAACCTGAAACCTGCCACCTACATACATACAGCCTACAACCTGGGACGGGGCAATTTCAAGTGCATTTAAGTGACTTTTCTGCGAGACGATTACAAATGCTCTCTGTGCCAAATTTGTGCGAAATGGATACTGAGTAGCAGGTGGAGACGGAGACGGCGATGGAAGCACAACTTTAACTGCAGATGGACCCGGCAAATTAGCTTAAAAGGCAGCGCCAACTTGATGGCTAAAAAAAAAAAACAACACACACACACAAAATAGAAGAGCAAAAAATGCTGGCAAATTAATTTCAATGCTGTGCGATGAGTTTTTATACAGAGCTCTTTAGAGTACAAGGGTATAATATTTAAGTGACAATTGTAAATGTAAATATTTGACAGAAAAGAAAGCAACTCGGACTATATTTGGGATTAATTACTATACTATTAATCCCAAATATGTTATAGTCCGAGTTGTAAAGTATATTTGGTATAGCAGTAGTTAATTTGTGATTAATAGTAACAATGAAAAAGTTAATAGGTTATCCGCTTGTATGAATTCCTTCATGGTATTGTAGAGGCTCTAGAAGATAAACTTATTAGAATGTAACTTCATCCGTACTTTGAAACAAGTATTAATCTTATGATATTCTTCTTTGATTTCAAATCGAACTGATTCATATTTCGAATATATGTCCGATAATTAGAAGGCAATTTACAGGTTTGAAATTTGAATTCATGAAACTTTATATTAAATTCTTACTATAGACTTTTCATTATTACAAGATCTTAACCGGTATATTAAAGTCGAGCACACTCTATTGTTGCTTTCTAGCTTGTCTTTTTCTCCCTGTCGTTTTGTAGGGCAGGATAAAGTTTTGCAACTCGCGGCGAAGGCAACAGAGAGGAAATTTCGTTTGACAGTGAATAAAATTGCGCGCGTTGCGTCTGCAAAATGAAATTCATTTGGCGCCCAACGTGCGCCATTCTGGCGCCCATATATATGTATGCATGTGCTGAGCAGCAACAACAAATAACAGAGGGGAATAATCAGGAGGAAAGAAGAGGGGGAGTCAGAAATGGGGGAACGACGTGCAATGGCAAAGTTTTCGACTCGATTTTGGGGCCTTTTTGAAAGTTTCAAGTTTATTAGCGTGCCGCACAGTGTTGTGCAGCGCTGCAGTGTTAGTAAACGTCCTGCACATGAAATCGAAATATACATATAAGAAGAGAGAAGAGAAGAGAGAGAACGTAGCGCATTTGACACTAGTAAAAGCGTTTGCCCAGAAAGCCAAAGGTGAAAGCAAACGCAAAATGCATTTAAAGTTACACAAAGCGAAAGCTTTTCGTTTTTGCCAATCCTTGTCTGGTTACCCTGTCCTCTCCCTCCTCCCTCCTCTCTCCATCATGCTGCCACCCGCTGCCCACTTGAGGGCTTAATTCCTGCTCATGGCAAATGGATTTTTTGCTCTTCGCTTTTTATGGTAGCACACGCCACAAAGTGGCTTAGAAAGTGAAATCCATTTTCATGTCCTACACAAAGTGAATGAAACGGATTTCATTTGGCTTTTCTTTGGGGTATTCCCACTCGCTTCAGCTCCGATTGTGCAGCTCCTGTTCTTATTGTATTAGTCCGTTGCCTTTCATAACGCACTAAAAAGAAAAGAAGAACGCAACTCAAATTGCCCCTAATCACGTTATCTATTAGTTGGCCAAATCAAAAGCACTTAAAATTGGCTTGACTCACAGATCACTCTCCTTATAAATTAGCCATGATTCGTAACTTATAACTACTGAACTTTGAGCACTACTAATTGCCACAGTTGGCCGCAGACTCATTTCATCTTGATTATGCTAATACATCAAGTGTCTCATCTAGCACTCGAGTTGCGTCGAGTTGAGTCGAATGGAGTCGAGTTGTGCTGGGCAGGAAGTCTTGACACTTTGAGAAATGGCTGCCGCATTCCACGTGCTTGCCGCTTGCCGCTTGGCGCATGCCACATGCATCTCTGTCAGTGCACACAGCTGCCCTAAGTGGTCTCCAGTTGCAGGATGAGCACACAGCTCACAACTTGAGGCTATTGCAAATGTTGCGGAAAATATGGCGTCAGTCAAAAGTCAGCGCGACGACAGCAAATAAATTGCATTCCAGGTGCATTGCAGCTACGCAACTAAGCCAAGTTATAGACCAGGCGGCAGAGGTCACTTTGCAAATAATTGGTCAACTGTGCTTTCCCTCTCTCTCTTTTCCTCACTCTATTGCTGAACGGCGGCATTAAAGAAATTCCATTTTCAATTCTGGCCGACTGCGGGATTTACAACTATCCCAAGATGAGCTTGCCACACTGTCACTGCATCGTCTGCCCCAAGGCAGCTTACGCAATAGTCTCGCCATCTTAACCTCTCTACCACTCTTCCCTCAGCAAGTCTCTCCTTCTCGTTGTCTCAGTCGCAGCTCGAATGTATCCTAAATTAAGTTGTTATCCAGTGGAAAATATGCAAATTGTTTTTGGCTCATGTCAGACATAAACTTTTTTATGGCCAAGTGACATGTAAGCCCAGTCTCTAGAGCAGTCTCTGCAGCCACCCCCTGGACACCCCTTTAACCCTCTTTCCATTTCCTCTCCTTCCTTGCCATTTATCTAGCCAACACTTTCGTCTGGCGCCGCTACCAAAAAAAATAAAAGCAAAAACAAAACAAACTCGCACGATTGTGTGTGTGTCTCTGAGTGTGTGAGTGTGTGTGTGTGTGTGTGTGTGTGTGTGTGTGTGCTGATGATGGCGACGTGTTCACGTTTATGCACACTTCGTGTATCCCGAAATCAGATAAAGCTAACTCCTCGCTCTTTCCCTCTCTATGTCTAACAACCGAAGCGAACCTCTCTCTAAAATAATTGCAAATCATAAATATGTTGAGGCACGACGTCCTCGTCCTGCTGAGCATTATTTAGTGGCAACAAAGGCGACAAGCCGTGGCAGTAACTCTTGCTCTGACTCCAGACTGGCATTTACTACAGTTCTCTCTGTCCTTCTCTGTTCGTCTCGCTCGCACCCACTACGCGTGTCCCCGTCGATTTGGCCGAGTGCAACTAACAGTTAATTAAGACATTTGAGTCGCCGCTTTCGCTTTTCCCTCTCCCTTTTCCTTTACCACATCCTGCAGCTCTTTGCCGGCTTCACAGCGTGTTTCTGCCTAGTACCTCCCTACTCCCCACCCATTCCCTTCTCTACTCCCTTCACCCCACCCTTGAATGCAGTTCGTCGCGTGTTTCGCCTTCAACGCTGCGGCCATTTTGCCTGCTGTTTCGCTTGTTGTCCTCGTTGTGGTTGCTGTTGTTACTCTTGTTGTTGTTGCTGTTGTTATTGCAATTCAGTTAGAGAGTGTTTATACTTATATTCGTGCCCAATTCCTCCCCCACTTCCCCTCCCTAGTGCGTAGTGTAATGCTTACAAACTTCTAATTGAGCGTGCGGAGGTCGCTTCTAATTATCGCACGAGCGAACCAAACTGAACCGTTCCGAACCAAAGCTGAACCCAAGCGAACCGAAGCCAAGCTAATGGTTTTCCATTTCGTGCCTTTGACGCCATTGTTGCTCCTGAATTTACAGTTACTTAGCTTCCTTGTTATCCACACTGTTGTTCAAAATTGGCGACATTCGGGCAAAGGGTTTTTGGCTTCAGTCCAAACATAAATTGAGTTGTTCTGCATCTGGGAAACAGTTTAAAGTTGCGCCAGACTGTTCCCTCCTCCCCCTTCTCTTCCTCAGGGGAGCAAGTTTCCCGTGCTCGACGCCTGCTAACTGCCTATCCATCTATCCATTCATCCACTCATCCATCCATCCATCCAAACAGCGAATCAACTTCATTACCCAGGGCAGAGCATGAGCTTGCATGTATGAGTGTGTGTCTGTGTATGTGTGTGTTTGGCAGTGTGTGTGTGCGCAAATTTCCTGTTCTGCTTTTTACGGCAGCACGTAATCAAATTAAGCAATTACAGCTCTGCGAGTTGCCCTTCTCCTTCCCTCTCTTCTTCACTCTGCTCAACTGGAACCGCATCCACATCCCCTTGATTATGGGGTAGCTCTCTGAGCTTCGTGCAACTTCAAGGCAAAATCAACAGTTCATCGGAAATGGAAGAAGAAGAGCAGTGAGAGTGAGAAGGTAGAAGTTGCACCCCACAATCATAACGGTAAACGTTTCAGTTCTGCTTCTTATGCTTCCCCAGTTACACAAAGTGGCATTTATGAGCTTCTTTTGGGTCCAGTCTTGCACTTGTTTCAAATGTGTTTATCTAGCAACTTCCTCAAGTCGAATATCCCCATCTCTCTCACTCCTTTTCTCCACATCTCTCTCTCTCTCTGCAAATTATTACAATAATCGCCTGGCTTATGGCCAATTAATCAACTCAACATCAGAATCAGAATGAAACCCAGATGGTGAACAGCGAACATGTTTCCACTGACTTATGCATATCCACGACCCGTGACCCAAGACCGCGCCCATTTCAAGTTAATCGCCATCCCTTTCCTCTTATCCTAACCCCTCCCTAGATAAACAGTGAGAACATAACTTAGAGCTGCTTTGAATTGCGATTCAGCTGTAACGGATATGTTTATGGGTCGCTTGGGTTCCTCGAATCGAATTCCAAATTCCGAATTCGTTGGAACCATGTCGCCAATTAACAATATTGGAATTGGGCGAAATGAAATGAAGAAGACAACCCAAACGCCTACAGCCTGAAGTTATCCTTCCCTCCGGAGTGGGTCAACGTGAAAGTGTTTACTTCGCTGCTCACCTCTTTTCCCTCTTCACTCTTTTCTCTTGGTCCTTGCCGCTAATCGCTTAGCCCATAAAACCCTAAAAGCTCCCCTAATTATAACTGACCACGCAGCAGTGCAACTCTGTTGCGTTTCCATTCGCATTCGCTTTGCTTCTGTTTCGCATTTCTATTTGAATTTGTATGTGTATTGAGTGAATGCCCCAACGAGCCAAGTGAGTGCTTCAATGGTTGAATGGGGAAAACTTCTGAATGGCCACGACGATGACGATGGCGACGATGATGGCGAGTGCTGTGGATAAGGCTCACACTGTTGAAGACTCCCCCACTGACCTAATGAGCCATTTAGCCAATTGGGGTTAATGTCTAGCAAGGTGCAGAGCAGAGGGTCGAGAGGGGAGTCGAGGCAACGCCTTTCAGCTGCGACTCACGACTCATTGATGAATTTTTCAAAGGATTCGTGCAAAACGAGTTGAGTTCTCAGGAAAACATATGAACTCACTAACTGAGTAGGAAACTTTGTCTTGAGGTGGTTCTTCTTTTATTTGTGGGCTTCATCTTCATCTTCAAGTCTTCATTTTCCTATTTTCATATTTGCCTTATTTATGGGCAAACATTTTGGTCACGTCTTTGGCACGTGAGCATTTTTGGGCAACTTTGCGACGCGTCAAGAAGTTGAACGAGTTGCGTGTAGTCGACGAAGAAGAGAGAGGAGGGTGAAGGGGGAGGGGAAAGGAAGGGAAGAGCAGGAGCTCTGGTTGCCCCTAAACTGCAACTTCATCTAATAGATGGCTGCAACAATCTGGGGCTGCTTTCTGCTCGCTTAGTCTTAAACTTGTTGTGTCAACTCGCCAACTCCTTCGTCTCCTCGTCACCCCTATTTCCCTATCTAACTCTCTCACTCGTGTTGGTGGGAATTACGATATCATCGAAGCCTCGTAAGCTGCCGTGTCAATGCGTGAGACTTGGATAGTCCAGCTGCATTTGTAGTTGTCATTTACACAGCTTAGTCCTTGTCCGACAGGACACAAACATCACAAATGATTCCCGAGCTCTCAATTGGTCTTGCCTCAACAGTTTACATCGTTGCATCGCCACTCGTATTGCACCAGAAGAGGAAGAAGAGAAGGAAAAGGGGGTGACTTTGATTTCGATTTGTCAACGTTTTCAGCTTTAAACTCACACGAACTCGATGCCAGACTCTGATCAGAGGATGTATGACAGTGTTCGAGTATGAAACTGTAATTGGAAGCCACTGAGGCGAGCTGTCTGACTCTGAATCTCTTTTCCTCCCACATGTAACATGCCACATATCGCATGCCACATGCCACAGGAGTTGTCTAAGGGCTTGTTATGGCTACAGGATTAAGCGGGGGTTCGTGTTACTTTCGCTTGCACTCGCTTCTTAGCCTAGATGACAGATAGCTCCATGGAAACTCGCATATTAATTATGAGCAGGTCTGTATGAAGTGAAATAGAACCTGTTTGCCATACAACTCATTTGGGAATTGACCTGGTAACAAATATGACTCTTTTCCTCGTTTTCCTCTCTTCTATTAATCTATCAATTCTTGTTCACATTAGCTTCAACCTGCAGTCGAATGAGCCTGTGCATCGCTTTGTTCTCTGTCTGAAATTATCTTGATAAGTGGAGTCAACAACTGGATGGTTGATACTGAATCCAGTGAATGGATGCTGAGTGGTGTTGCTATCTCATCACTCATCATCACAACATCCCCTGTTAGCTTCTGCTTATCAGTTATCAGTTAATGCGCCGCTTTATTGAGTTATGCGAATTGCCAACGTTCATTGAGTCTCTCTTCATTTCTGTTTAGTATGTGCCAGGATATCGATTTGGACTTGGACTGACTGCCAACCGCAGACATATTTTCCAACTCATTTCATCGCGAACGAGTAGCAGCTAAAATTCAAATATCACCGCTAAAAAGCGTAACCATGTTGCTGTCTCATTCCTCATCTCTCTGTTTGTGCAACAGCCGCATCCTCTCTATTATCATCGGCATCAACATCGACAACGTCATAGTCATCATGGCTGTCATCATCCCCTGTAGTTCACTTTTACGATCCGATGCTAATAAAGTCTTCTGTTGTCTGTTGTCTGCCGTTGGGCGTCGGCGCCAAGTTGCATAATTCAATTACATCCGATGTAGACTCATAAAACTAAATCAAAGGAAAACAAAGCGTCACGCTTCATTTACTTCTACACAGCTCGCCAAAGTGCTCCCCACAGTTCCATCCCTTCCTCAGCCCCATCTCCTTGTCTATCCTCTATCCCATCCCCAGCTCCATCTGCATTTCCAATCCCAGACAGTGGCCAGAGCAGTGTCTGGACTATTGCTTTTTCAATCATAAGAATTTGGCACTACTTCGAGACAGCGTGAAGGAAGGCGCAATAAAAGAAGTTCCTCTTTGTCCTCAATTCCATCTCTCCTTTTTACTCCCCTCTCCTTACTCCTCATGTGGGCAGATCTTTCATATTGCGAGGCTGTTTATCCTTTTGGCCCTTTGCCCACATCCCGATGTTTCGAGACTCGAAGTGCCGCCTCGCATTTGATGGCTACTGCTGCTGGCAAGCAAAGTTTCCCGTCGCTTCCGACAGGCATCCCTCTGTTCTCTCCCTTTTCGTTGTCCACTTCCAACAAGCGGAAGCTTGCTGAGTTTGTGCCTCAAAGCATCAAACAATTTATTCGCCTGACTTTTGTGGCTGCGTGTCTGAAGTTAGTTTAGTTTAGGCAAAAAGAGAATACTACTCGTATACGTAATATCGTAAAAAGAGATTCTGCTGACTGATGGCTGCCCATTTCTCTCAGTGTAAGGCCAACTACAGACTTGGCCTTGGCTCGATGCCCTATGGCGTCTGCCTAACTTGTTGGCGGATTTTGAATTAGTGCCAAGCATAAAGTGTTGGCCCATTATTATCTTTCGGACTTCATAACTTCTCTCATAAAAATCTTGATTGTTCCTCAGTCTAACAGCATCTGAATCCTGTCAAGAAAGCAGCAGCACTTAAAGCAAATTGCGACGCATAAAATGAAGTGTTCTTTGCTCTTTGGTTTGGGCCAATTTGCAGGCTATTGCCCCACATGCTGGCTGGCTGGCTGGTAGTGTTATAAAGTAATTTTCCATTTAGGGATGTAATTAACCACTTGGCAATACGTGAGGCAATGGAAGACTGGCAGCTGGCCAAAAGAGGCATCGTTGCAAGTTGCAACTGGAGAATAAATGGAATCGCAGATATCAAATTTGAAGGCATTTCAACTGCAACTGTCAGCATCTTTTCTTTTCTTCCCCCTTTAAATTTCCTGTTCTCATGACAACGGAAAAGAGCTGACAATAAGAACGAGCGAGCAAGGCGTAAAAGAAATAAAGGAAATGCCCCAAAATGTGGCAGCAAATCGTTGAGCAACTGTCCGAGTTCAAGTTTCGGACTGCGGCAAACGATTGCAGATTGCAGATGGCAAAGAAACATGAACAAGAATGGACAGGAGTGGACACGAATGGACACTTCTATGCTAAAGCTCAGATACATCTTTTATATTGTTGCACATTTTTTCGAGTTGCTAAAATATTTGATTTGAGAATCTGCAACGATTTGTAAAGCGGCAATGACTTGACACCCATTCAAGCATTCAACGATAACTAAAGCCTCTGTTGAGTTAGCAGCTTGCAACCGGCTACGTTTAGACTTCAGTGTTATCCTCGACGGCTGATGGCGCCTTGTGATAAGAGTTGTATTGCAGACCGTCCAAGGATTACGCTCGTGTGGCGATTTGTTCGGTGGTTGCAGGACACAAGTTTTGTAGTTCGCCTTTTGTTTTGGGCGGGGTGGAGGCAAGTTTTGGTTGCTGGTCGAGTCACGTGCCCATTTTGTTTACATGGCGCATTAAGAGGATTCCGTTTCGTTTTATTGAGATTTGATTCTATTTGCTGTTTTGTTGTTGCCGCTCGCGTGCTTGACACACAACGAGAGAGAGAGATTGAGAGAGAGAGAGGGAGAGAAACAGAGAAAAAAGGGATGTTATAAGCTAGAAAGAAAGAAACAATTGCTGCCACAGAGATCGCGTCTCACATATTTGCTTTTGTGCTCGCTCTTGCTTTCGCATTATTATCCTGCTGCTTATCCTTTTTTGCTTTTTTCTGTCGACAACCCTCTGACCACCTTTCCTGCCCTTCCACTGGGATGGCGTGAACTTTGCCACTTTGCTGCAGCTTTTCCTTTTTAGCTGCTGCAACTGTTTAAGCGTCTGCCATTTGTTGCTGTTGCTGTTCTTGCTGTTGCTGCTTATTGTTATCCTTAAGTTGAGAGCTTCCCATTCACAAATTGTTGCACGTGGGGTGGCAAGCACACTCCCATGCCCCTTGAAGTGTTGTTGTTGTTTTTTTGTTGCTTTGCCAGTTGGATTCCACTCATTACTGAAAGTGTTTTGCTGCTTCGCTGATAAGTGCTCGTCTGGCGGCTTAGCGGTTGCACAGCTTGCGTTACCTTTAAAGTTCAACTTTCAACCTTAATCGGGCTATAAGTTAACAGTTATCAGTCATAAGTTGGGGCAACCCTTTTGGGAGCTCACGCTTATCACTTGCAACTCAGCAACTCAGCTGGCTGCCACTTAATGACTTCCGTTTGCCAATCGCTGTTTTTCCATCTCTTGCCACGCAACGTTGCACGTGTAAATGTCATAAATGAAGTCGAAGATTGGAAAAAAGGGTTTTTCCCTCACTGCCTCATCACAGCGTGAACGTTTTCAATTATGTATTATGCCCGAAAAAGGCCTGGCTATAATGTCAAATTGCATGGATATTTTTCTTTCGATTCGTTTGTTCGCTGTCCTTAATTAAAAGTCCAAAGTGTCCTCCTTGCTGAGGCGCAGGAGGCTGTCACAAAATTTCGCTAAACTCTGACGGAATTTTGTTTTTTCCGCTTACTTTTCAGCATTTCGAGTGGGAGAAAGGGCAACTGTTTTTTTTAAATACTCTTTCGAATAGGATGGGAATGTTATGCTGAAAAATTCTGTAAAGTATTTGAATCTCTAACCAATCATATGATTGATCAAATGTTATGAGAAAAACAACTTTTTCAAATGCAAAAAATGTTATGAGATAATTTTGCTTTTCAATTACTTTTCAAAATCTGTATTGCTAATAAATTCATCAATTATTTATATTTTAATGCTGTCAAAGTTAAAAAAATGTATTAAGCTATGTTTTTTTTTTCTTAAAAACAATTTTTAATATATAACAATATTTAATATATTTTAATGATTGTTAAAACATATCAACATAAAATAATAAAAGAGATGATGATATATGTGCACTCATAATTAAGTTTTTGAAGAATTGGACAGATATATAATAAAAAGCGGATTAAAACAATACAAATTACTTGTAATTTTTCTTACGCAATAAGGTTTAAATTTTAATTGAATTTGTTTTTTATTGTTTTAATTTTTTTTGCATTTGAATAACATATTTGATTTTCAAATAAAAATACTATTTTGCGATGTTTAATTTTTTGCATTTTAATACCTTTTTTTACTTGATATTTGCAATTTCATTAATTTAATTCTGCGTTTCTGCTCACAATTCCAGAGTATTTCGTAGTCGACCTATTACAGATTGATGTTTGGTAATGAGGCAGCGTTTGGCACTGTAATTGCGAACTAATCAACCTTTTTTAATTGAATTTCTGCAGCTGGCAAAGGTCCCCGCACCGTCTCCCCTTCGCCCATCACAATTGCCGCGCTGCCAAATCAAAGAAAGTTATTTCATTAAAAAATTTTAATTGACATTCGTTCTTCCAGCAAATTAAGCTTTGTGTCGTTCAAACATTTCCCCCCTCCCCCTCTGCCTGTCTACCCCTCCCCCTTTCTCATCACCGTGTTGTCCATCTGTCAGCGTTGGACAAGTCAGGCTGGCCAACGGCCTGTCGAATAACTTTTTGGGCCAAATGAATCAAACTGACAGTTTTCATACGCCCTTCCTATGTCCGCTGCTATATAAAATACATGTCGTATATATTTTGTGCAATGTTTTGATGTTTTTTTGCCTTTTTTTTCTTTTGCTTGTCTTTTTTTGTGAGAAATTTTGATGTAATTACTGCGACAAGTTGCCCAATTTGCTTAGTTCGGGGCCAAGTTTCATTCGAGTTCATTTCATTTAATTAGTTTGCAGAATGTTGCTCTTTACTCGGCTGCTGCTGCTTCTTATTCATCTTCTTCATCTTATTGTAATTGTTGCTGTTGTTGTTCTCGTTGTTGTTGTTGTTGCTGCTGTTCTTGGCAGCAAGCAGGAAATTGCTTCATTTCGACGGCTTTTGAGTGACAAATTGAATTTGCAGCACAACAAATAGGGCTACTTGTCAGACACACAAACACACACAAGCACACATATGTGTTGTACAGTGAACATTCTCTTGGACGGCCAACGCTTAAAAAAAGAAGAAATCGATCGTAAAGCTACGCTAAACGCTATTGTATTTTACTAAGGATTTTAATAGGGTTTGCAGTTCTTTGTTATCAATCTAATTGCATTTATTGTAAATAAATTTAATCATAATTAATTTATAATTTATTGTCTAATAAAGGTCAGAAGTAGAAGCGATAAACTAAACATTAATTATTAATTGGTTTTACTAATGAATTACCACATTACAATATATGTTTTTTATGACGTTTTACATTATTAACAAGTAAGAAAGTTACAGTCGAGTGTGCTCGACTGTGAGATACCCGCTACCCATTTTGAATAAAAGCATAATATTGCGTTATTTTATAAAAATATACCAAAATATACTAAAAATATACCAAATGTCATATTTAGTATAACGATATAATACCACATTCAAAATATACCATAGACCTTTTGGCATAGACATACCAGATGTCAGCCAAAGCAACTAAGACCCCTAGTAAGTAGGTGTTTTTGCCCATACAAAAGTATTTCTTTAATAACTTCCACAATTTTTATCTGATCGCAATCAAATTTTAAGAAATCATAAATACTATATTTATTATTGTATACACCAAAAGTCGCATCTGTAGCTTGAAAATTATACTTGTAATTCGATTTTATTGATTTTTCGGGGGCGGAAGTGGGCGTGGCGAAAATTTGGAACACACATAACAAACGCTGTCGAAAAATAAAATTATAGCTCTATCTCTTATAGTCTCTGAGATCTAGGTGTTCATACGGACAGACGGACAGACGGACAAGGCTAGATCGTCTCGGCTGTTGACGCTGATCAAGAACATACATATATTTTTTATAGGGTCGGAGATGCCTACCTGTTACATACATTTCCTGCCGGCACAAAGTTATTATACCCTTCCACCCTATGGGTAGCGTGTATAAAAATTATTTTTATTTCCTTTCAATAGTTGACAATTTTACCGCAAGCCGCTGAGTTCATAGACCTCTGTGACAACTAAGTTTATGCTCTTTACAAATGCGAATTAAATATGTATGTTACGTTGTGTAGTGTTGTTGAAATATTAACATCGTAGAAAAATCAAAAACAAATCTAGCGGGTTATTGCTTGTTTCTTATTTTTATTATATTTACACAAACCATGTGCAGGCGATTTAATAACAAAAAAGGAATATGGAAAAATACCAAAATAATTTTGTTTCTTGTGTCACTGCTATTTGAAAGTTCACAGATGTAAGTATATAAACTAATATAATATATCCTTCTATACATCCGTTCGCTATTAATTTGCATTACATTCTCAGCAGTCCCTCTTCAGCAGTTATAATAAACATATCTCAAAGAAATGCTAGCCAAGGATAGCAAATCAATATTTATTAAAGTCTCAACGATCAATAATATAATTCTAAAAAAAATATTATAGAACCCTTCTAATGATTAGTTGAGGCCATGCAAATCCAAAAATATCTTTCACATAAATGTGGTGTTTACTGTGTGTAGGATTTGTTAAAAATGTAATCGAAAGTGGCCTAATTATCAAGTATCTATCTCTTTGCATCACTCGCCTTAATTTCCACATGAAGTGTTTTATTTTGTTCACATTTCGACCACATTTTCTGTGGCATTACAAGTAAATTCCATCTCAGTTGACATCTATTCACAAATAGAACTGTCAGCCAAGAAATTCTCTAGTGGTCTCTTTGCTCTGCTCGGTTTGGGCCAATCACCGAATCAGTCAGTACATCAGTCAACAACGACTGCAGTTTCGGACTGACCTCGATTCGAACGCAATCAAGCCAAAAGCTGACTCAGTGGACAAAATGAGGCTAGAACAATCACCTTTGATTTGTAGGCATACAAATGCGAGTCCGAGTATGTAATTAGCTGAATGATTCCCCCGGAGAATTGGAGCAGAACATATTGCCCATTGGGGTTGACAGTGATCTGATTGCCGTAAAATATGTGTAATCAATTGTGTTATGAAATAACATTTCCCATAATTATCAAATTATGTGATATGCTTATTAGCTAATCGGTTCATCAATAACAAAACTGTCCGCCTCCCTCCCTCTCTCTACTCATACATATATTCCTCTCAACCGTTCTCTCCGGGAGAAATAAAAACACAAACACAGGCAGCGTTGTCTTGCTGTCTGGCCATTTGGAAAAAATGCGCAACAGTTGGATGAAGGGGCAACAACAATAACAAGCAGGGAAACCAGCAAACAATTGTCCTTTCTGCTGTTGCCACCAACCCGCTTCCGCTGCTGCCTGCCATATGTGGCAACCGGCATAATTCGACACACTCTGCGCATGTGCCCACAGAAGGAAAACACGACAGCGAACAACGACTTCGTATCCTGTGGTGACTCCAGTTCGTTTTGGCTTTCGGCTGGCATCGGTTTTAGCTTTCGCCAGTATCGGACAGGTCCTCTTGGGCCAAGTCAGTTGCAAACAGCTTTCCGTTGGAGACAGTCGGTCGAGGAACGCGCGCGAAAGCGAAGCACAAGGCGAACCAAACTCGTGACGCGTCGGGAGACGAGAATCGTAAAGTGACGAATGCATATCCGTCCGTCCATAGCCACAAAAGTAGTTCCTGTTCCATAAGCATATATAAATGTACATATATATAGCCATTACCATTACCATTACCGTAACCATAACCCCGGCCAGAGAAATCATTAATAAACGTAAGCGGTAAACTCGTTGAGTTCTCTGAACGGAACGTGCTCTTCTTTAGTCATCATCAGCAGTAGTCTCAACCTCAACCTCTGCCGGCATCAGCATTATCCGCGTCTCTCGTTCTGGTCGCGGTTAACGCTCAGCGGTCGTCGGTCGATGGTCGACGGCTGACGCGCTGTTGACGCTGTGGTTCATCGCGCGTGCTGTGACAACCAGCATAAGCGACAAGGACATTCCCCAAGAGCCTAACCCAGTCAGTCGGTGAGGCAGCCAGGCAGCCAGGCAGCCCTAAGAGCCATGTTGACAGGCTTAAATGGGGCTTTGAGCGCTTAAATTTCAAGGCGCTTTTCTCATTACACCCATTGTTGTGCCACCAAAATGATATATGACACCCGAGCGAAAATATATATATATATTTGTATGAAAGTGTCTACGAAAAGTGTGAATTCATTCTCAGCTGGCAACGAGTGAGCGAAGAGAGCAGGCAACCAAAAGGATTAACCTCGCCTCCAAATAAAGTGCTTACAGCCAAGAGCCTGTAAGAGTGTGCGTTCGTGTGTGCTTGTGTGTGCGTGTAAACTGGCCATAAGGCTGTGGCCAAGAGCTGTGTCGAATTGCCAATGAAAGGATTAAAAGCATAACATTTCATATCAGTTGACAGTCCAGCGAGCGTACACAGGACAAAGGACGAAGGAACGAAGGAACGAAGGCCGCCTGACAGCTCTTAAGCTGATTGCGTTTTGATAAGTAAGCATTTAATGTGTTTTGCTAAACACTTTTTTCAACACTCTCCATTCGATACACACACTCGACACACACCAGCAAAGCGTCCCCTGTGCTCTGCTCTGCTGTCCGTGACTAGACGTTAGACGACTGTCAACACACGACCCACTTCAAAGTGAAACTAAATAAATATTTTCAGATTTCAGCTGGACCTCAATGTTGAGGCTACACCGAGCGAAAAGTCGAGTAAACAGACAAGTTGATTTCGACTTTGGCCAACTTAAAAACAATTTGTGTTGAACTTTCTCTAATGCCCAAAACATCAGTCATATGTTCAGCACACATTTTGTTCCAAGTGTTGTGTGTTGTTTGTCGAGTGTCTGACACTAATTGCAAATGGGCGACAGTTCAAAAGGCTTTCTGCCAACGCCCAAAAGTAGGCAATAAAAAGCAGTTGTCCCTTGTAATGAGATTTCGAAGCATGTCGATACAGTTGATGGGCTGAGCACATGAGCTAAATCGGATCACATTAACCAGCTCACACTTATCCCCATCCGAGGGTATCTTGAGTCGAGTCGCGTTCGTCTAGTTGCCTATTAGGCTTAAGCGAAAGTAAATGGCCGCAAAATCCGTTCAAATCAAATGTAGCAACAACAACAACAGCAACAACAACAACAGCAGCTCAAAGCACTTGAGTATGCCCAAAAGTTATGCAAATCTTGGACAGTTTCTGAATGGGCACCAACCTTCCATCACCTCCATCCCCATCTCTCCGCACATTTCCGCACGCTAACGCTTCAGACACGCCATGGTGAATGTTGATGGAATGCCTAAGTGCTTAGCGTGTGGAGGCGCAGCGAGGGGGGGTGAAGGGGCATCGTTTGGAGGTACTGAGGACACGCTCTTGAGCTCATAAATGGGCAAGCATAAAGGACAACAATGGCCGGCCAAAGTGAAACTAAATGTTGCCCTAAAAAAGTATGCTACACATTTTTCTTTTCGCTCCGCTAAGTGCACGCCTCCCGACAAAGCACCAGAGCAGAGGAGAATGGATGGAGGGGATGGAAAAAATGCATAGATTAGGCACGCTTTTAGCGCTTACTTACCAACACGATTTCGTCTCGATGTTTCAATTAGTTACCCCCAATAAAAAGAAAAGCGTCCAAAGAACGTATCCTTTGCCTTCTACTTTGCTTTTGCACTTTATAGTTGCCAGCTTAGCATGGTTATGAATATGCCATTGTCTGGCGCTTCGGGTGAAAATATCATTTTAATAACCTGAAATGACAGTCATAATAAATCAATGATTATTGCCCCATTGTCCTCCTCATTGTGCTCAAGATTACCCAGCTCACATTTCACGGCTTTAAAATGGGTCGTTGAATCGTCGAGTCGTCGTCGTCATCGAGTAGCTCGACATTTTTATGGCATTCGACAGATAAAAGTTGCGGCCACTCGCTCGACTCCTCCTGGTTTGTGTGTGTCCTAAGCTGCGATTCTGTCACTCTGTCGGGGTTATAACCATAAATTTAAGAGACAACAGAGAAGTGCACATTGCTTGAGTTATCGAAAAGTGCTCGCATAAAACATAATTGAGACTCGGTTTATGAAATGCCAAATGATTGCATTTGATGTCGTATTATAATACGATTGAGAAATCACATCACAGATATCTCTTGTGCATAATTGAATTAAATGTCGTCTCGCATTTATCCGAGATTTTGTCAGGCTCAAATAAATGCAGCAGCTTGTTCATTGAAAATTTCACAAATTGTCAATTAGATTGCAGCAAATTAAGTGGCAGCCACAACGGCAACCAGTCCCAATTGCAGCTCTAATTCCTGCCTCGTTCCCCCTTGGAATATTTACTACACATGTGCGACGCATAAACGACAAATCGTACTCTTCTCTTCTCCCCCTTTTCGCTCTTCGCTTTATCAACATTATATATGCCTCCCTTGCTCTCTATTTCGCTTCCGTTGTGCTCTGCACAAATGAAACAAAATCGCAATAATGGCCTCCACTCGGCATCTGTCCCCTCCCCTCTTCGGCTGGTCCCAAATGTAAATTAATTGCCTGTACAAATTAGCCTACAGGACGACGTCGAGCATTTCGGACATTAGGTTCAGCACAAAATGTTCATAGAAAATTGGGCTTTCGGTCTGCTGGCATATATGTATGTATATAGTAAATGCGCCTCTACCCAATTATCCCACACACTAAATAATTGCACCCAGTTGGTTTTAATCGATTGCCCAACTGCAATCTACGCTCACCAAGGGGTATTTCAATGAGTCTCGAGATCAGCCCCAGATTAGCAGCATGTTTTATTTGCCACCATCGAGAAAGAATATTATTGTTATGAACTTGTTTGTTGACACATTCAATGGCAACAACGAATGCGGTCAGAGAATGCAATTGCATTCCAATTAGTCAATTACTTTTTTGCTGAAAAGCAAAAGAAATAAATCAATTTATTTGTAAATTGCACTTTTCATCACTTTACTCTTCGAATTGTGGTAAAATATTTTGGTAAAATGAAACTTTAAGATGTTTGTAAATTAGATTAAATGAAACACATAAAAATTGTCTTAGAAAATATATTGCTTTAATTTAAGAAATTATTCAGCTAAAGATGGAAAAAATGATAAAATAGTTTGTTATAAGAGAAACTTTTTGGTATTGTGGTTATAATAAATAAAGACTTATTTATTATTTATTTGTCAAAATTGAATAAAGTTCAACTCAGCTAATATGTTTGAATGATTTTTTATAGAGATAAAGTTTCAAATTATATTAAAAAAAAGTTTGTTCAACATTTTATTGTTAAATTAGATTATATGAATGTGAATATAGTGAGGAAGCTTTAAAATATGTTAAAATAGTTTGAAGTAGTGAGAAAGCTTCAAATTATGCCAAAATAGTTTGTTCATTGCGAATCATTAAAATTTTGTAGCTAAAAAAGATTTCTTTCATTAAACTAAAACTTTCTTGGACAATTTAATTTAAATTGACTAGAAAATATAGCTCAGATTATCTGTATTTGATTTTATGGAGATAAAGTTTCAATAGGTTTTATAATGTTAGTAATATTAATATTTCATATAATATTGAAATACAATTTTCATTTACTTTAGTTCAGCTCATAAGATTTATTTATTTATGTATATCATATTTCCAAATATTTTTATCTTTCTCATATTCACAATAATGAAGTCAATTTTGAAGTAGAGCAGCAAAACTAATTGATGCAAAATCCTAATAAAGTCTGCAAAATTTAATACACAGCAATTTTGCTGAAGGAATGAAATTGAAGTTTCACAAACTGCAGCAAATAAAATTCAGTTTCCATTTAGCAATTCATAGATTGAATTATGGTAAATAAACATGCTTTAGCTTAGGGCCAAGCCTTAAAACATTTCATAACTTTGCAGCTCACTTGTGTTGAAATTTATGAAGTTCGCAAATTCTCATCAAGTGTACTACACTCGATTTGTTTGACTTGGGAACGGGTATCTGTAAATAGCCCTGAGCCTAACGGGGCCACAGCAGGCCAGGTAAATAAATGCAAATGTCACTCTTTATTTTTAATCAGCTATCAAAATGTAGAGCTGCAAATTTATCTGGACCACGCTGGGAGTGGTAAATATTTTCCACTTTTAGGCGCATTTTAATTTGCTGCTCAATTCTCTCTCACAGCATTTTTTTGTTGTTGTTGTTGCCTCGTTTGTTGTATTTTGTAAAATATTTACGCGAATTTAATGAAGTCGACACAGCGTATAGTTTGTTTGTTGTTTTGCAGTTTGTTGTTGGTTATTTTGTTGCTGTTTTGTTGTTTTGTTCTCTGACTCCTGGCGAATAGTTGAAATGTTGTTGCGGACATAACAGACATTAAAGTTAATGAGGCAACTGTAGCAACTGTTTTTCACCGGGAGGCATGCAACCTATCTATCTATAGAGTCAATTGTGCAACACGATAGCCAAATGGCCGAATGGCCAAACCGATGGAGGCGGACAATTTGGTGGCAAACTATTTGGCAAATGAGCAAAGTGCCAAAAGGCATTGAGTTCACTTTCAGCAATATGAAAATCTCGAATTACTTGAATAGATTTTTCCGTCGAAGAGGGGATCGCGGGGCAGCTTAATAACCACGGCGATGCTCGGCTCGTGTCCTCGTGTTTTATTTGTGCCACCAGCAGTAGCAAATTCTGTTGCCAGTTTATCATCAGCAACCGAGCCTCCTCGCCCTCCCCTCCCTTGTGTTGTGCTTCATCCCCACACTCGGCAACTTGTCTGCAATTGAAGCAAAAGCAATGCCTCGCGGCTCTTGGCAACATGGCTGAGCAATTGGAAGAAGAAGCCTAGAAATGGGAAATGGGAAATGCGAAAATGGGTACTGGGAAAATGGGAAAATGGGAGCAGCTCTGACTGGCATTTAAAGTCGTTGTTTTTGAGGGGATACACAGGGAGAGATGGGGGAGAAGCGCTTAGCAAATAGCAGAAAGAGAGGGCGAGACTGTGCCCCCAAAGGCTCGATGGAAGGGATGGAGGACAGGCAATTGAAACAACAACGAGGCGGAAATAAAATATTAACTTTGCTCAACTCAACTCAAACTCACGATTCAATTAGAAACGAAAGCCATTTTATAATTGAAACGAGCCCGCCACGCCTTCAGGCATAGACGCAGCTCCCACAAGTGCGGAGAAGGGGTAGAAAGCAGCTCCACAAACAATAATGAACATCAATAAATATTGCCAGGCAAAAGAGAGAAGGTAGCGAAAAATGATGATGATAACAATAATGTGAAAAAAGCCGAGGGTAGGAGAAAGATGATTATTCATTAGACTTCGTTCGATTCGTGTAATTGAAAAGTTTTTCCTTTCCTTTTTGCTGCCGCTCAATTTGTCACTCTCGGGGAGAGAAGAGAAGACTCGTCTGTCTGACGGATGATGCGTGTGACAGAGCAGAAAATTTCACTGCAATGTGTCTTCAATTCATCCAATTGCCGAGTCCACTTCCCTTTTGCCCCGCCGCAAGCTGATTATGATTGAGTTGATGTCGTTAATGTGTTATCGATGACGGGACTGAGCGAAGGCTCCACCATCGAGCGATTGCTCCTCGAATGCCGCTGAGAATGCTTGCCACTTGCCACACGCCACACGATTCGAAGACAGCTCAAGCAGCCAAGCCAAGGAGGGAGGTAAAACGTTGGCAAAACGAATCTATCTGACAGCCTGACTGCTTACCACGCTTTCTGTTCTTTGTTTGTCTGTCTGCTGCTCCATTTAAATCAGTTACATTGCTCGCAAAGTAAACACAAATACACCCACACACCCACAACAGGCATACAGATACACACTCTGCAAGTTGTCCTCATGTGCTTTTACATTTTGTTATTTGTCTTTTGAATTATTAATGAATTCGTTGAATGGCATCGGCTTCAGCTTCATCTTCAGCTTCAGCTGCGACTTCAATGGAAGCTTTAGCTGATGTCCTGATGATCTGGCTCTTAATCAAGTGAGTCGACGCCAGGAGCAGAGTCTTCATCGCAGATAAGTTTAATTAAAAAGCCAGGCACATTCCTCAACCGGACCACAACGACAACAACTTGCATTGAAAGTTGAATTGCGTTGACCGCACATTGCCAAACTTTAAATAGTTTTTCCCAGGCGGCGGGAAAAACTCTTCTGTTCTCATGCCAAAATGGCAACGGCAACAAAGTTTGCTGATTTCGATTTTTATTGTGGCCAGAAAAAAACTACATTTCGCTGCTATGGAGATGGAAGAAGCTAAAAAATAGAGTTGAATGCAGGAAAGCAAAGCAAGCAGGTGAAATTTGAAAGCGGTTACTTGGCAACAATTTCATATTGGAGCCACTTGACTGCCACTCTTCTTCATCCTCCCAATGCCATTTCCATTTCGCTATCGAGTCTTGACTTTCCACCTGCCGCTGTTTGGAATTCTATTCAGCTAGTTGCATGCAACATGAAGCAGCAACGCAGAGATGGGTGCAACCACTTGAACCACAAAGTCCACACAAAACATTTTTGCAAGCAAAAAGTTGTTCCTGTTCCTGATTCTGTTTTGAGTCAAAATATTTGTTTGTCTCGTTGCCTGTTTGTTGGCTGTTCGTTCATTGCCAATGGCCACTGTACTGCATAATTTATGGCAGAGAAACACCCAAATATTAGCTCGAATTTATTAAAACATCAGACGAAACAACTCATGTGTGTCGAGAGGATGACGAGGAAGAAAAGTGCGAGCTCCAAAGCTGTTAATCTTTTTTCAACTTTGTAATTACTTTTGCATGCAGAAAAGTTTGCGAACTTGAAGAGAACATTTGGAAATTGTTTTCGCAACAAGAAATAAAGCCAAGCCACTCAACCACAGCACCGCAATATGAAAGCACCACACACTCCCTCCAACCACACAATGTCACCAACACACAGAATAGAGTATAGAGAGAAACACAAGCAGAGACTTCAGCATCTGTCCGAGACTCAACTAAATCACTTTCTATTCAACAGGACTCTTTAACGAGCGACGACACAAAAGGACAACGAGAGCAACCAGGACACGTGCTCAACACCAACAACAGGCACTGGCCACTGACCAGCTTGCGAAACGTTGCCAACGTGACGATCCACACAATCAGCAACACTTGGAGGAGGAGCAGCAACCAGTTGGACAAACCAGCAGCAGACAGACCAGTGAGAGGGAGGAGAGTGAGGAAGAGCCAATAAAAAAGCTAACGAAAATGCTGATGCCGCTTGCAGTCGACAGGCGAAACCAGCAGCAACAGCAACAGCAACAGCAACAGACGCAACCGCAACAAAAACAAAACTGGAAAAGTTGAACCCATTGCCAGCAGCCAGAGGGAGAAGCAGAGTCTGCGACAAGAGCAAAGAGAGGCTGAAAAGTTCCAAATTTGGCAGACAGAATCCTCGTAGTGCTCTACGTCGTAGCGCTTTGTGGCCGTATCCGGATGCGGATGCGGAACTGTTAGCAGCAGTTGCCGTCCTCGTATAACGTATTTCGAATTTCAGTTTTCGAATTTGATTTTAACGCTTCTTTGCGAGTCAACGCAGGACTCTGCCTGTTTGCCAACTATCAACAGCCAACTGGCAACTGGCAACCAAATCAAAGTTGTGCCCCCAACGGAAGCAACTCCCCAGCACTCTATTCCCTCAACTCTGCTCAACCAGAACGCCTCAATGATCACACATTGAAATTGGCTGCCATCAAGACTCGAATCCATTGAAATGAACAGCAGTTGTATCGGAGTCACATGCGCTGACAAGTTATTAAGAGCACGTCTGGCTGTAACCGCAATAAGCCTGTCCAGACTATAGACTACAAACCGAAGAGAGTTCCTCATTATGTCTGCTGTTTGTGGTGTCTGCTGTCCCAGCATGTTGCTCCTCCTGATCCCACTCCTTGCCTGGCAGACGCCTTCGGTCAGCGGATATCTCAACATTTTCATCAGCCACCATGAGGTGATGAAACTGATGGGTAAGTGACTATTCCTCCCAATACAAACCCAACATATTTCGATTCGAAAATAATCATTAGCACAGTTGGTAAAAGTTTCAAAAGGAGACACGCCTCTGTCGAGTCTCCGCCCCATCGATATGATTAATAGTTGTATGGCAAAGTGCGACAGACAAATTCATTGCTCCTCAGCAGGAAAAACAAACAGCTCAGCATAGAGGGGGAAACAGAGGGCAGGACATAGGCCACGTTCTAGTCATTAATAGTTCCAAAATAATTGTTGACCATGACGACAGCAACGACCACAAAAGTTGCGCGAAAACACGACAAAACAAATCCACACACAAATCGATTTCCGGCTGAAGTCACCCTTGTCCCCCTCGATCTCGTCCTTTCCTTGGCACCTTCCCCACCCTGTTGACAGCTGCAAGTAGCTGCTCCTCTCCACTCTCCTTATTCCCTCCCTTGGTTAACGACTTCACAGTCCGGTGGAACAGTTTGTTGTTTGTTTTCCTGTTTTTCCGTTTGTTGCTTCACGCGAGCGCTCATTATTGATGGCGCCAAGCATTCAAGTGCCTCAAGATCGACCTTGTGCCATTCCCATTCTCCTTCCCCACTCCAATTCCAATCTGAATCCCAAAGCCACCTCTTACAAAATAGTTACTGTAATAGGCATTCATTCGGCGTGCCAAGCCGGAATGACGTTGTGCCTCCTCTGCTTTAGCTCACATTGATTAATGGTGCTCGGCTCCAAAATACGATTCGAGCTTGTTTCAATTCCTATTCCCCTCTGCTCGTCACCCGCAACTACTCCATCATTCGTGCGTTAACTGTGCACAGCATTTTCCGGCACTTAATCGTAATTGAAGCAAAATACTGCCATCTCATTATGCGAGCTTTGCGCAGTTACGAAAAGTAGTCATGGTTGAATCAAGGCACTTCAATTAGTTAACAGCATTAATATTAATCCACAACAAGTGCTTCACGAATGTGAGATTGATGAATGGCTCGCTAGTAATCGGAGCTGCGAGTCCGTCTCGTTTCTCTCCTGGTTTTGTTTTTCTACTGTTAGTCGGAGCTCCTATCGATTTCACTTCGCTTGCTAGTCTGTTCAAGTGTGCTTTACACAAGTTTGGTTATGCTTCAGTTCCAATCGGATTTCATTAGTACTTTATTTTGTGCTCTGCTTTACTATTGCTTTTGCCTCTTTATGTTTTTTACCACCAGTTAAAAGTCCAGCCCCATTAAATTACTCAACCCCCTCGAGCGTTTTTCTAGCTTGAAATTTACAAGCAGCGTGAAATGTAACAAATTGACCCAACGCCCTCATTTAAAATGTTTTGCTATTAGAGTGTCACACCCCTCTACCGAACACTCAGGGATCCCCATACCTTCCCCCTCCCAACTGTCCGCTTCACAGCTGTCCAGTTACCCTTTGGCTGTCCCCATTTCTTGTCGCTAATCCCACACAACATTGCTAGCTTGTAATTGCATGTGATTGACATAAGACCGTGTAATTAGTTTATATTTTCTCTTTAATGTCAACATTAAATATGATTCCAACGATTACCATTCCGCTTCCGTTTTCTCTCCCTTCTCAGTTCGAACTTTCCTTAGAAGTGTGTCGCACACATTGTCGGCTATTAAGTGACGACAACATTAAAATTAAACAACTTTAACGCATTTTGTTCGCCAAATTGTACGCTATGCTTTCCATTTCGTTATCCTAGCAACCAGCAAATTTTCATCTTTGTGTTGCCAGCGACACCATCAGTCAAGGGCGGGTTTCTCCCATTTCCCATTTTCTATTTCCCATTTCCCAGGCAGCTGCCCCTTCAGGAAAACGTTGTGCAAGAGCGCGTAAAAATGCAATTTCAACAAGTTTCACTTTGATGTGCACATTTCTTGGCCTCACACTCACACTTTGCTTCCCCCCTTCACCTTCTCTCTGTGTCCCTTAAGAAATTCGACCCCCTTGCCATGCATAAGTTGGGCCACCTAGTTCCTGTAAGTGCTGGCGAATTTCCCTTTAAATTAAAACTAAATGCAAAAGAAATTGTTTTTAATGAATAGAAAATCAGTTCTAATAACTTAGAAGGTGTACTGTATTTGGGGCATACACGACTGCCAGATACCCAGTATAGAAGACAAATCTTGATATTTATTTAAACGAGAAAGTGAAAGATAACTTATCAAACTGACAATTTTGTGTATTGACGTAAAAAAATGTATGTTAAATTAGAACCCAATTAACACTTTATAACTTCATAATTGTAATAGCAGAAATTCAATATAATATAACTTTGAATACTCAGATATATCATTGAAAATAAAAATCAAAATTTTATGTATATGGTATTTTTACTTATTATAGCATTTTCTTTACATATTGCTTTTATAAAAGATGTACCTCATCATTTAGTGACTTCATCCTTTTAAATTCCACCTATAATTCAATCTGGACTCGTTTGCCGTCTTCTTCTACGTTTTTCCATTTACCAGAACAGCTTGCTAGGGCATTTTTAAACTAGGCCAATTAAATGCCGCACTCGACTTTAATTCGCTTTGCAATCAGTGTGAGGCACAAAAGCCCAACTTCGTTGCGACACAGCACAGAAAAAGTAACGAGAGATAGTGCTGTCTATATGGCGCTGTCTATGATAATTTCAGGGAATGCACGTTGCACTCCCACTAATGGCACTAATTATCCTTTTAATCTTTTACGCAAATTATGTGCCAGCATTGTCAAAAGCAGAAAACTGACACCTCCAGCCATGGTAGACACCAACACACAGACACAGAGACAGAGACAGGGTCTTATCCAGCTAAGTCCCTGGAACCCCGACACCGACAGAGAGACGGTGAGCGTGTCTTGTAGAGCTTTGCAACGCAGACCTAGTCTTATCCAGCTCAACTCTTGCCCCCCTCCAACAGTTCAGTGATTGTGGTTGCAGTGGCACGTAGTCGTATGTGTGGCATTGAGACAATTGCAGGTAGTGGTAATTATGGAGCTATGCAGGCAACAGGGAGTAAACTCAACTCAACCTTTCTCTCTCTCTCTCTCTGTCCCTCTATCTGTTTCTCCCTCATAAACGCGATGCAAACTTTTGCAAGGCGACGGTAAAGTTGCCACTTGGCGGCGATATTAAAGATATGATAGACAGCCAAAGTTTGACAAAGCAAAAGCAGAAGTAAAAGCACTCGCAAAACCAGGTTGAGTGTTCCTGCAACGTGCTGCGTACGTTAAAGGCTTTTTAGGCAATTGCTTTAAGCTTGCCAAAGTGCCCAATCGAAAAGTCTCTCTGCAAGTCTCTCTCTCTCTCTCTCGCTTTGAGAGTGTGCTGCACATCCGCTTCGAATCAAAACTGAATTAATTAAACCTGTCACAAGTGCATGCCTCTTCCCTTTCCCATTTACATTGCCTTTTCCATACCTGTTTCCTACTTCCTTTTCGTGCGCGTGGCACCTTTGGACAGGACCAGCAGTAAGTAGTCGAGTGCTGTTTAGGGTTGAGTGACATTGTCCTTTTAGTGGGTTTGTGCATATTTAATGCGACACACTTTGAGGTTGTGTTTGTGTTTTTACCATCCAGCACTTAAAAAGCACGAGGCTCTTTCAAGCGTGAAGAAATGTGAGTCGCTGTCTTATATTCTTTATTAGCATTTTGTACCATTATCTGTGTCTATACGAGTATTTCGTAACTTTTATATTAATAAAAGTATAGAAAAACAGAAAAAAAATTCACTTGGCTTTCGCTTCGCAAAAAATGACCTGTATTTTAAACAATAATTTCACATTTTGGCATACAGAATAAGAGTTTTTATACCCGCTACCCATAGGGTAGAAGGGTATTATAACTTTGTGCCGGCAGGAAATGTATGTAACAGGTAGAACGAACCATCTCCGACCCTATAAAGTGTATATATTCTTGATCAGCGCCAACAGCCGAGACGATCTAGCCATGTCCGTCTGTCCGTGCGACCATATGAAACACTGGATCTCACTGGACTATAAGAGATAAAAGCATTTGTTATGTTTGCACGCAGATCAAGTTTGTTTCAAATTGTTGCCACGCCCACTTCCGCAAATCAAAGAAAAAAAAAATTGAATAACACGCGTAATTTTAAAGCCAGAGTTTCGAATTTTGGTATATACAATAATTACTATAGTAGTTATGATTCCCGATTTGTTTGCGATCAGATAAAAATTGTCGAAGTTATTAAAGAAACACTTTTGTATGGGCAAAAACGCCTACTTACTGGGGGTCTTAGTTGCCTTGACCGAAAATCTGGTATATTGTGCAGTCTATAGTATATTTTGAATGCGGTATTATATCGATATACCAAATATGCCGTTTGGTATATTTTTAGTATTTTGTAGTATATTCAGTATATTTTGAAAAAAAATACTGCAAAATATATTTCTTTTATTCAAAATGGGTAGCGGGTATCTCACAGTCGAGTACTTTCGACTGTAGTTTTCTTACTTGTTTTATTTGTTAATTTGCGAGAGGTTAAATTTTATTACGCAATAAAATTTTTTTGTGCACCATTATTTTATTCATATTTCTTTGTAGTATGTATAACTTTTTTTGTATTAATGAAAATTCAGCCTTTCAGAGTAGATTATTAATCGTAGATTTTTAATCGTATTTATTAAATTATAACTGTAATCTTTACAGTCGATTTTTTTTAAATAATATAGAGAGTTGCGTTCAATATTTGCTCCGCTTTGAACACATATGAAGCTGGCTGCCAGTTGCAGCCTTCAACACATTGTGCGCCATCATGGAGTGCTGTCGTGCAGTTTGTCAGCGGAAAACGGAAGCGAAAGTAGCGCACATTGAGAGCAACTTGAAAGGCTGGCTGAACTCAGCGGGGTGCATAACAATTTCGGATTCAAAAACAAAATGAAAACGGCATAGAAAGAAGCAAAGAAGTAGAAGATGATGGAGAAGTGGCGGAGGAAATGGAGGAGGCAGGGATAAAAGCCAAGGAAAATGCTTTTTCTTGTTCTGTAATTGGATTTGAAATTGTTTTAAGAATCGAGCGAACGCTTTCTTTGCAATCTTAAATGCACGCATACGCGTTTCGCTTCGGCCGGAAATACAACATTCAACATCCGGTGCAGACAAGAGACAGGAGCTGAATGAATCTAAAGGGTCTAGGTCTAGGACTGGGACCGTGCCTCCTTTTCGTAGTAATAGTAAAGTTGAAGAGAGTAAACAGCATTTGCGACTTTCAATGCAAAGCGAGGCGAAGACAAACGTTGAGGCGGCTTAGCCTGATCCCGGGGAGTAAATGATGCAACATAAAGTACCAGACTAGGAATAAACTAAGGGCGAGTCTTGATGTAATGTAAATGCGAATTCGACAGAGTGTGCGAGGGGAAGCAGTTGGTGAGACAACAATGAAAGCGGATGAAGAAATTTAATTTCACGTCTTTTTAACTCGAACATCTTCTTGATGGGTGCTCCAAGGGAGCCACGGAGGTTTGTTTTGGCCTGGGTTGGCTGAACAGGATTATAATGCGCCCATAGCTAGTTAGAGTTATGATAACGTTGATGATGATGATGTCTGCGATGATGATGATGTTGTAGTCTCGCCCTTAATCGAGTTAGACTACACTTGACACCTTTTAATATTCGGATGCGGCCCATTGAAGAGCGAGAGCGAAAGCCAATTGACGCCACCTGCCACCTGCAGATGGATTGGAATTCCATTATTATTGTGACTTGGGTTTTGTTTACCGAACTCTGCTGTCCTTCCCATGCCCCGGTAGACGAGAAAATCAATTTCCGCTGAAAGGTGGAAAAGTGAAAAGTGAAGCGTTGAAATAGTTGGCTGGGGAAAAGTAAACAGAAAATGCACAAGTTTGTGCAGCAGTGGAAAATCCTCAGCACAGTGTTGAGGTTTGAGGGCTACAACAAAAGCAAATTGTGGCATAAACTTTCCCTTTGCCCTATCTTCACGTCAAGCTCATCCCTCACATCGTTTAATTTCCTTTTTTTGCAGGACTGGAGGCGGATTTGTTCTACGTTCACGAGGGAGCCATTAACACATATGCAATGCACTTCACTGTCCCCGTGCCCGCTGACGTTCACGAACTCGAGTTCTCCTGGCAGAGTCTCATTGCCTACCCGGTAAGTTGCGACCGCCCACCTCGCCGCCTCAACCCTTTGCAATCACATCAAATTTGATTTGCACTCCATTAACAGTTACGCTACACCATCAGCATCGAGTACGCCAACGACCAGGATGCATTGGGAACGCCCACGCTCAGCATACCCCACAAGGGTCTGGTGCCTCAGGAGATCGAATCGTTTCTGGTCTATCTGCCCTGCACGGGCAATGCCAGTCTCCAGCTGCCCGTCAACGTAAATATGGTGGTGCAAGGACCACCGCGATTCAACGACACCCGTCTCCACTTCAAGCGGACCAAGATCTGCGCCAAGGGTAAGCATCTCCCTCCTGAATGTCAGGCAGAGTTAGGTTATCTCATAATTGTCGTGCTGACATTTTTCAGGCATTTCACCGGAACCCAACCAGTCGCCAGCCCCGGCACATGCTCCTTCCCAGGGTCCCGCGCTGATGAGCGCCGCCGCCTGTGCCCTGGGCCTGGTGTTGGCCGTGGGTCTTGTGGCCAGCATGATGTATGTGCGGGCACGTAAACAGTTGCGTCAGGACTCGTTGCAGTAAGTCCAGTTGATTGGGCCAGTAATTCAATTATCCGGCTGCTCATTACACTCCCCACTTGTCCACTTTCAGCACCAGCTTCACCACCGCCGGCTATGGTAGCCATCAAAATGTGTTCATACGCCTTGATCCACTCGGACGACCTCCGAGTGCCACCGGCTCCTATGCCACCATTGCCAGCCTCAACAAATATCCAGCGGATACCAAAAAGTCCTGCAGCATTTTCGATCGTAAGTCAACGGCATCTATGTGTTTAACAAAAACACGCAAACAACGTCAACTCTCTCTCTTTGCCTGGTTCTCTGCAGGATTCCGTAGCTCGCCAACGCCCACGCCGTATGCAACAGCCTTGCTGCCAATGGGGGACCAGGCTGGTGAGACCATTTACTCGAAACCCGAGTCGGTGTGTCCCTCGAGAATATCCTACTACGCCTCCTCGCAGCTGACCCAGGTGAGTCTCAACTACAATCTCAATCTGATGCTGTGGCCACTCGATGGCACCCCAGGGGTTGATTTGGGCCACAGCAACAGCAGCCCCTCAGGTAAATCAAAGCCTTTGATATGTTGCGACACGTGCCGTGTGCCGTGTGGCATGTGCCATGTGCCATGTGGCAGGCTACAAATGGAAATGAATCCCGTTGATGTTCCATCTTCAATCGATGCGTTTCCATGGCCACCAGACCGACCGGCTTCAATTCCAATTTGTGGCACTCACCATTGGGGCAGACCCATCCGATGATTGCTCCCAAGGCTATTTGCCGCATCCCACCGCTCGACGCCACCTTTCCACGACGATAAAAATTAAATTCTAATTTATATTTACGAGCTGATAAAGCTCCTGCAGTGCGTTAAACTCGAAATAAGAGCCATTCATAAATATGCGACTTGGCTGCCTCGCTCCCCATCAACTTGCCACCTGCCGAGTCTGCTTGGGGTAGTCACTCCTCAGGTACTTCTGGGGTATCTCACGCAGTTGGGGCAAGTTTTGCGTGGCACTCACGTACTATCCGACGACCCACAGACCTAGAGACTAGACTTGAATTATGTAGATACGAGAGCGAGTGCGAGTGCGAGTGAGTGGCTGTAAATGTGGAGTGGAGTGCATGAATGGGGAAGCGTGGAGCGTGTGAGTCTGTTTAGATAAGCAGAATGTGCTTCACAGTACCGAACACAGACAAACAGTCGAAGCAAAAACACCCATGTCTGACTGCTTCCTATCTTTATCCTTGCCGTTGGCGATTGCAAGTTTAGTTCTTACTCTGCTGCTGCTCTTGTTTCGACTTCGCCATTCAGTGGTTGCAAATTAGGAAACTAAATGTGAATGGAATCCCCCAGAGCAGACATCAAACCTCAAGCATAATCTGTGGCACATAAAGACGAATCCCTTAAATTAATGCACAACTTTCTACACATTGTTCGCTCTTTACTATCGGTTCCTCTCTCTCCCTAGAGTCTTGCCTCGGTTTTCGTTTTCTTTTGGAAAATTTAACTTTCTGGCCTTGCTAAATCTGTCGCAAATTAGAATAAATTATTTAGCAGCTTCTTTTTGTGCTGTTTTTCTTGCTAAACAGTTCATAGAGTCAGACTGGGCGACATCGTTTACATTTCTCCTAGACAACGCGAGTAATTCCTTTTCCTCTTCCGCCCTCTCTCCACTCAGCTACTGATTGTTGTGCCCATTTTCGTCACCATCTTCTAACGCAATTTCCATCGACGCATAATTAAATATTCAATTTCCATGGAGACTCCTTTTGGATTTTTATTTGATGCTTATTCCTTGACATTCTTGCGTCTCCTTTGGCCTCTTCAATGCCTCGTCACCAGCGTTTTTGGCTTCCTTAAGCATTTTGTTTGTTTAGACTTCAATTTCATACTTATTATGGTAACGGTTTCAAAGAGGCACAAACATACGTCGAATACATACAATTCACTTAACTGAATGTGAGTATCGGAATACGAGTAAATTCAGAAGCCAGACGACAACGAATAAAATGAATATGTAGCCCCTCAAAATTGGAGTCGAGTGCTGCACATGTGTGTTGGTTTAGGGCAGAGTTTGGGGATGCTTGCCATAATTATTGTTGTTCCTCTGATGCGAGCCAAAGTGAGACGGAGAGACACTCATTTAGTCAAACAATTATATCCAAGTGCACACACACAAACACACACACACACCCAGAAACTCTGATCTGCTCAGTTGTGTGGAAATATCTCATTTCGTGTGTGTGGAGCTCCCTCGCTCGAGTCTGTTTGGATTCTATTAAATCAGTCTATAAATGTTGCCCAAATTGCTTTAATGTGCAGTGAAAGTTTAACTAACGACAGCGGGGACTACAACAATTACACCAGATGAAAGAGCCAAAGGGGGAGATGGTGATGTAGGGGTGAGGGACGGGGAGTAAATAACAATAAAAACAGCAGCGAACTGAAACCAGACTACAGCTGTTGAAACATGACTTTGTGCTTGTTTAGAAACACTTGCAAAATATTATTGCAGCAACAGCATGCGAAGAAGGGAGAAGGGGGAAAACAACTACCGCGGTTAGCTGGACCCGGAGACCCGAGGCTGGGAAAACTAAACGCCATGTAGTGAGTCAAGGCAACAAAAGGAAAACGATGCAAACATTGAAAGGCATTAGGATATTGGATCAGAGCTAAGCTCAGACTGTGGCTGAGGCGAATGGATAGAGCAAGGGATAAGTGATAAGGGGGATGGGGATAAGCATCTGGAATAACTGCTGCGGTTGAGCATGTGCAACTAGCACAAAAGAAGAGCGGGAAATGGCAACGAAGGCACTCGAGAATCCAACTAGGAAGTGGCAACAAAAGTGGGGCAAGGGTAAAAGAGCAATTGAGAAAAGCAGAGAAAAGTAAGAGAGAGAGAAAGAAATAGAGCGAGTGCAAAGCAAAGAGGATGTACATTAATGCCATGGAGCAGTGGAGCAGACTAGGTTGGAGGTATTTTATGGAGATTACTAGAGATTCGTGCAACATGAACAGGTGCTAATTAAAAATGTTGTCGTCGCCTCATTAAAGAAATTTGTAAATCAACCTGCAAATGACGCACACAGCATGAGTAAAAGTTAAGCTGAGAGATGAATGCGACAGCCAGAAGCGGTAAAGTGGCTGGGGTGAAAAGTGCCCCCCTTTTATTTTGGGGGGACAAAGCACGTACGCCTGTTAATGGATTTCCCAGTGTTGTTCTTTTGATTAAAACGCATTATTTACATTTGCGACACAGGGCTTTGTATCCCATGGAGAGGTCGCAAATTTAATGCGTTCAGGTTTAAAGAGTGGAAAGTGTATCCGAAGGGGGGAAAGTTGGGAGCCTTTGCTTGACAAATAACGTAGAGCTAACTCGATTTTGTGCTCGGCTTTTGCATTTGCTTTGCTCCTCAATTTTCTTTTGCTTTCGTTTGCCATTTCTCTAGCCGGATAGACGGCAAACTACGGCGACTGCTTTTGTCGGCCATTATTCTATTGATTGCTTCCTTCTCAAAAGCCAAAGCGCTGCAGGATGTTGCAGGATGCCGCAGTTAACTCAGCCATGTTGCAGGCGTTGCATAGGCCTTTGCGGTTTTCACACCCGGTCACTTGGTCTCATGCCTGTTTCTCTGTTCTGATTTCATTGCGGTTAGTTACTCTAAGAGTGAGATAAGCTGCCTTATATGCAGTAAGGATTAGAGAACTAAAAGCTGGCATCAATCGTAAGATATGATTTAAATTTCCGACAGTTTTATAAAGCGAAATGCGTTGTGAAGTATGGTGTGAAATTATAGAAGCTTTATGTCAAGCTTAAACATTCCATTTTTTTTAAATTTAAAAGTAAGCATGAAGAATCATTGCGTCGACAGCAGATGAAAGTCTTCTCTGTGATTTATTTTGAAATGAAAAAAGTACTAATTGTCTTTGTTCATCAACTTCTACTTATCAACTGTGAAAAGGAATACAAGAAAGTAGACAACTATAGAAATTGGAGCAAGTTATGTTGGAAACGACTGGCAAACTTTAAAAATCAGAAAAATATCCACAATAAGAATAAGTGTGAAATGAAGGCAGAAGAATGAACATCATATATAAACTGCAGCCCTAAAGAACTGAATTTAACACAGAACAAAAAATAAATCTACAGTCGAGTGTGCTCAACTCTGAGATACCTGCTAACTTTTTTTAATAAAAGCAATTCACTACGGTTTAATTCTTAAAATATAGAAAATTAACGTACAAAAATAAAAATAAAATACACCAAATGTTACATTAAACATTAACATTTAACATTAACATTTAACATTAACATTTTCAATAAAAGCTAAACAGTTTTGTGTTCTTGAAATATACCCAATTAATATACCAAAATAAAACTAAAATATACCGATTGATATATTTGGTATATCCAACTGCCTATTATAATACCCTTGAAAACTAACATAGTTAAATCAAACCTTAAACTTAAAGTCAGAATTTACCTATGAGCTTGTATCAAAAATTCATAGGACTTCCATCAATTTCTTAACTAAGCTCTCAAAGGCAATCAAAGCAGCACTTGAATAGAAAACGAAATCGAAAAGTGTCTACAAATTGTCAACTCATCGTTATTTAATTTTGAAATAAATCAAACGTAATTAAACAATGATTAAACAATCAATCAAACACATTGAAATTATGCTTGAATGAATGGAATTCCACCGTTTGATAATAGATACATATTTGACAGCGCAAAGTAGGCGCTGCGTTGTGGGCGTGGATCGTGGCACGCGATGCTTAATTGAAAGACAATTACCTGTAATTAAATGTGCGTATAAGAGGGCGTCACATTTAATTGGACCCTTTGGCTTTTACGCTGGCTCCGACTCTGACTACGGTCACGATTTGGCTTTTGGGCCCTTTTAATTATGCATTAGACGCTTTGGACCTGCAACTTTTTGTGTGGTGCCACAACAAAGCGGCGCCCCCGAATGTTGCCGAACTGTTATTAAATGCCGAATGGCAAAAGTCTAACGAGCACTGTCAGGATGGCTTTCGCTTTGGCTTTGTTTGGGTTTTGCGTTTGGGGTCACAGACTCGTCTGGGTTTTTGGCGCACAAATCGATCAGGCATAAATCAAACGAGAATTCAAATTAGTTTGCCAGCCAATTAGAGGGCAGTTCGTTCCTGGCAGCAGCGGCAGCCAAATGTGAAATTAATGAGACTCTTCTCGGTTGCGTTTGGAAAAACTTCAAACTTGAAATTCCACGTGCAACAAAACCAGAGCTCTGATTAAAGATGCGACCAAGAGGGGAGGAGGAGACTAACTTGCCTGTCAGATAAAGTGAAAAATAATTGAGACCGAAATGCAGCACAAGCTCCGGTTGTCAGTTCACTAATTTAAGTTCATTAGGCATCCGTTTGCCATGTAATGCCAAGGTGACAAGGTGCCGAGGCGTATACGTAATATTTTGTTGCAATTTTTGTTGGCGCTCGCATGCTGTATGGTGTATGCTGCACGCTGTATGCAACAGCAATCGCAAATAGCAAGCGGCAGCAACAAAAGTAGCAGCAAACACAGAATTTGCATATTTGCAACTTGTGTAAAGCTCATAGTAATTTAAAATATGCACAGTGAGGCAAAATTGAAAAAAGAGAGACTTTGAAATTAAATCAAATTAGTGTTAATATAAAGTTATTTAATTTTCGCGACTTGAATTCAATTCAATTAATGTTAATTTGAAATAACGAAATATATTACTGCAGTCATTTAAACATATTTAAAAGTTAAGGAAAATAAAAACAAAATTTAATAAAAGAAATGGAATTTGTGATGAGATTTTAAGAGAAACTTTCCCTAACCAATATTATTATAAATATTTACTTTAATTAGTAACTGAATTATAGTTAGACATTAATTAAACATGTCATGAAATTTCTTTATTTAATCAAATAATGTTTAATATTTCCAATATGTTAGCTCTGAAAGCATCGAACCTAAAAAGATGATAACAATTCTTATATCTATAATTTTAATGTGATCGTTAATATGTAATATAATATAAATCCATAATTAAACCTTAAATTTGTTGGGTAAGCATATTGTAAAAATGTGATATCGATTATTTAAATTATGCTCTTAATGAAGTGACATAATTCTTTGCATAATATAATATGCTTTTGCCCACGGTGGAGGTCACATAGTTTATAGTTGTTTTTATTGTAGTTGTTGTTGACATTGTTATTGCTGTTGCAGTTGCTGCTTACAATGTTGTTGCTGGCATTGTTGCTGATGCTGTTGCTTTGTTGCTTGAAAGTTCGGTTGCCGGTTGCTGGTGAATGCTGCCAGAACAGGAGGACATGAAACGTTGGCAAAATTGTCATCAAGCTTTTTTAATTACGAGCCAGCTGCGGGAGAAGTTAACGCTGCGGTTCTGTGAGAGTGTATAAGTGTTAGTGTGTGTTTAAGTATGTGTGTGTGTGTGTGTGTGTGCTTGTGTTTGTGTGGGCAGCTGTAGAGCTGCGAATGACATAAACAAATCAGACGCCTGTCAAGTGTGTGAGCCGAAATTTGTGTCTATGACTGGAGAAAGAGAAGGCGTGTTTGTGTATGAGTGTGTCAGCGTGTGTGTGTGCGGGTAATGCGTGTGTATGCAAGTGTCATTTGCAGGCCAGCAGCAGCTAGACTCACCCCTCAACACCACCCCTGACCACTGACTGCTGCTGCTGCCTCTGCTGCCATGTTGTGTTGTCATTAGAAATGTCACAACAAAGCCAAACAGCTGCAAACCCAACGTCAACATTGCCAACGCTTTGAGCGACGTTGTTGTCGCTTGTCGCTCTTTGCTGCTGCTGCTGCTGCTGCTGTGGTTGTTGTTGTTACTATTGTTGTTGCTGCTTCTGTTGCTGTTGCTTTTGGTTATGTGTTGCCAAGTGTCGCCTCGTTGGCAACACACAACATGGCTAGCTCTCACTCTCCTCATTCCCACCCCTGCACTGCATTGCCTTTAATTTTGTGCAAATTTATACTAACAAGCTGCAACCCCTGTCCCCCGCCTCCCCTCTCCACACTATCTAACTACCACCACAGTCTATTTGGTGGCTCTGCGACAGTTGACATCAACGGATGCTTTCCAATTTTCAGTTTAAGCAATAAGAAACATCTACATGAACAACAACAACTCGAGCTTAGCAATATTGTCCATTTGACGAGCACTTTTAATACGCCACACACAAAAATAACATAGAGAGAGACAGAAAGAGAGAGATAGAGACAACAGCAAGGCAGTGCTAGAGTATTGCCACAGTTTTTCCCCGTGGCACAAAAGAGCTGCATTTTCACATTCCACAAAAATTGGTCATCAAGCAAAGTTAGATATTTGATGTGTTTTGACATTGGAATCGACAATCGCAATACGAAATACGAAATACGAGTTGGATGATAGCTTCAGGGGAAATGCAAATGAAAATGGAAATGAGCTCACTCGAAAGCAATAAGACCCCAATTTTGTTTTTAATACGTAATAAATGCGAAATGAAAGTGACAAATTCTGTGACAATATTAACATATTCGCACTACATATAATGAACAAATCAACAATTTGAATGGAATTTCAAACAAGAGAAACAAGCAGAAGAATTACTTACTGACAAAGTAGTTAATTAACCGTCATTAAAGTGGTGTCAAAATGCTATATTAAATAGCTACAATATTTGTAGTTACTTTTAATTAGTGATGCGTAAATATGGGTCAATTTACTAAATATGTTTGTTAGTTCATAAATTGAGTAAATGTTTGCTCTATTAGCTTGCCCATATCGTTTATTGTTGTTGTCCATGGTTCAGTTTTATTATATTGTGGTTAGGTAACAATTTTAAGGGAAGTAATCGACGTAACACATTTAAGAATTAACTATAAATAATTTAAATTAAACAACTACCACTATCCAAAACCTCTTTGTATATATATTTTCTTCATCAGGGTCAACAGCCGATATAGTCGATATAGATATCCTAGATTTCAAATCTCCCACCTTAGCCCACAAAAAAATCATATAGCAAGCGTAATTTTGAAGCTAGTTTTTTTGGTACTCACAATAATAACTATAATATTTAAGATTCCTAAAAATTTGGTAACGATTAGATTAACATTTTCGTTGTTATAAAATAAATATTTTTGTATGGGCAAACACACCTACATACTTACTAGGGGACAATCTAATATATTTCGCACTCTATGGTATATTTTGATTGTATCAATATACATACAATAGCATTATAGCATTTTTATTTTTCAGTAAATAAATTTGATATATTTTAAAATTAATACCCCATAAATGCTTTTATTCAAAATGGGTAGCGAGTATCTCAAAGTCGAACACACTCGAATGTAGCTTTCTTACTTGTGTGACATTTTATTAAATTTGTAAACATATACGAAATATGAGGTAATAATTAACAAAAACGAGCAACCAAATATAATACTACTATTCAATACTATTGTCCAAATTTTATATTTATAGTTATGTATTGATAATTTATTAAATATAAATATATGCAAATATGCAAAACATAAAAATGAAAACCAATTAGGTCAGATAATATTAGATAAAAGACATTCTTATAATTAATTTTTTGCAATTTGTTGATACATTCTATGACTACAAAATAACAACATCAGGCATATACAGTATAGTAATTAGTTTTGATTATTATTATAGGAATATTTTCAGCAATTTTGTTAGTTCTACCTCATAAACTCTCTGAAATATCAGTATTTAAATTAGCGGACGGACAGACAGCCGTCTGTCTTGTTTTAAGTGTGCAGGTTAATGTTAATCGGCGAAGCCGTCAACAGCTTGTGTAACGAGTTAACAAAGCCTAAAGTATACATGAATGTTGTATAGGAAAACAAAGCAACTGTGCACGAAGCATCTTGGCAATTCAATTTGCCTGAATCGTGACTGCTATTAAGGCTAAGCCGCTTACATAAAATCTAATTACACTTGACCTGCGCTCATTAGGACAATCCTGTGCCGATAACAAAGACAAAACACAGATAACAGATAACAGAAGAAAAAAACAAATAACAATAAACATACAAATTTATATGTGTGCGAAAGCATCCAAGCGAGTTTCACCTAGCTGCGGGATATTGGAGTCGAGTCGAATCGAGTCGAGTCGGATCGAGTTGGGGAGCTATTAAAAGCGACGCCGGTGCAGGCCGCAGTCACTTTTGTTGTTGTCCCTGTCACAGCTATCCCCCATACCGAACTACGATTCCGAGTCGGACTCCAATTGCAGTGGAGGACGAGCTTTGCATGTTGTGTTGTTGTTCGTTGTTTGTTGTTGGGCGACAAGGATTTATCGCCGCTGAAGAGGGAAGCGTGTTGATGAGCTTGGCCAATGCCAAAGCGAGAACAGCAGCAGCTATGTAGGGAGCTTGGTAGCTTTGATGATGTAGTGCGATATTGTTGCGTTTTAATTGAATTTTCTTTGTGTGACAGCCAACAAGGACAACAACAGGACAACAACAGCGGACCAACAGACAAAGTTGGCAAATGCGACAGAGGAAAAGGGCGTGGCTCAAGCAAAGTGGCAATAAAGGCAATAATGAATGAAATTCACTAACAAAAGGCAAACAACTATTGTTTTTATTGCTGTCAATGTTCGGTGTCCTTTCTCCCCAGCTGTGTATTGGCTGTCCTTTTGCCGCTTCCCTTTGCCTTTGCCTTCCACTTTGCCTTCACTTTTGGCCGCTTTGTCTGTTGCTTCAACAATTTTATTGCATGCGCGCATATTGTTGGCGGCCCATGAAGCTGTTATTTTTAATAAGCGAAAATTGCTGGACAGTCTCAGGTGGACTTCACAACTGGCTTCACTTCGTCCTGCTCCCTGCTGCTCGTTGGTTCCTCTCCAGCTCCTCTCCAGCACATCTACAGCTCTTCTGCTGTTCCTTTTCGGCTCTACACCGTCACTTCTACTCCTCCTCACCTGCTCTTCTTCAGCTCCTTTCTTGCTCCTCTCCTGCTCCTCTCCTGCTCCTCTCCTGCTCCCCTCCTGCTCCTCTCCAGCTCCAATGCTGCTTCTCTCCCTTTGCTACTTATGAAGATTTACGCCATCAACTTGGTCAATGGCACCAAATGTGGCTTGCCACACTTGCCACATTTATGTAAATTTCCACACCAAATTAAGAAAGAAATGAAGAGATTTTTCTTGAGTTTATTAGCCCAGCGCTTTGAGATTCTCATAGTGCCGAAATCCGTCCCCTTCCCTTCCCTTCCCTTCCATTCCCTACCCGCTAAGCACCCCTCACCATGAACGCTGTTCAGTAAATGATTTTCGCTGTGTGTTTTATGAAAATAAATGAGCTGCTATCCGGACTGGGAAGCTGTTCTCCTCACACTCGCTTTCTATGTCTATATATTATATAGCTTGCCAACTGTTTGCCCTGCCCCTTGCCCCCTGTCCCCTATCTTTCTTTGCAACCTTGTTGGTAGTCTCAAAAAAAGCTTGTTTATACAACTCAGCTCGCAATTTCCTACAGCTGCGTTCCACGTTTTCCCATTGCTGTTGTTCTTTGCTGTTGTCTGAGCTCCTCCAGGGTTTGGAGCTTGACTTACCTCCCACGCCCTGGCTTCCCCGAGCAGCTCATCCTGCCCCCGTCTGGCAGAAGGCTATGCAAACATAATGCTCGACGAATTAAAGCTTTTTGCCAACCAATAAATTATTCATGCCATAAGACAACTACGGTTGTCCTGACGGAAATGGCACAGCCCTAGATCCTGGCCTCCCCCATGCTCCCCTACTCCCAGAGCTCTCTCTCTCTCTAGTCGCTGTCGTAGAACACTCCCTACTTTATATACAAATTATGGCGCTGCCAGCAGAAGGCAGAAGGCAGCGAGCAAGTCTTTGACGCCGTTGGCAACGCCAACTCGAACTACAACTACAACAATCAAGCAAGCAGTCAGGCGGGCAGGCAGACAGTTGGCAACATCAGCAGTTCCTTCGAGCGGAAACGGAACTCAATTCATTAAAATGAATGAACGAAGCGCAGCCAAGTGCATGACTAACGGTAAACGGATGCAAACTGAAAGATGCAAATCCGGCAGCTCAAATTGCGTTTCATTTTCATTGCCCTTTTTGCTCAGTCCCCCCATTTCATTTGATATTAAGCTATGTAGTTTTGCCCCAAAGGGTTTCTCTAATATCACCTAATGAAAAGCCAATTACAAACTTATCAATTGTTTCTTATTATCTTATTATCTTTGCAGGCCTGCAGCATGTCGACGCCGAAGAGCAGTCGCGGCAATGGCGGCAGTGGCAGCCTCTTTGGTGGCCTCGCCACAGGCAGCACCATCACGGTGGCCAGCCATGCGCACAGTGAGAAGACCAAGGAGCGTCTTCGTCGTATTCCCAGCGTCCAGCCAGGTGCATTGACCTACGAGCAGCTGGTCAAGGAGGGCACCTTTGGTCGCATCTATGCGGGCAAGCTGGGCGAGACCTGCGATGCGCTGGTCAAGACCGTCATCGATGGCGCCTCGTTGACACAGGTCGCCTGTCTGTTGCAGGATGCCTCGCTGCTGATTGGCGTCAGTCATCAGCACATCCTGGCACCGCTGTTGGCCAACACCGAGCTGCCCGGCCCGCCAGAGATTGCATATCCCTATCCGTCCAAGGGCAATCTGAAGATGTGAGTTTACCTCAAGAGCACTGCGAATTGATTGAAGAAATTAATTCGCTGTTGAATTTTTACGTTTGTTTTTTTCATTGGCAGTTACTTGCAAAAGTCGAGGGAGTCCAGCACAGCGCTGAGCACGCGGCAGCTTGTCGAGTTTGGACTGCACATCACAAAGGCGTTGGCCTACCTGCATTCCTTGGGCATTGTGCACAAGGATCTCGCCACACGCAACTGCTAGTAAGTATTGGAGAAAGTAAATAAGAATAAGAATGAATACAAAGCAATGGTGATTTCAACAATTGCTTAAAATGCAAACAACTCGAGTAAAAAGAAGACAGCAAGAAACAGAATTCAAGCCACAAAAATTTGACTGAGCTCACGAAATGAAATTAAAATCCTTGGTATTTGGATTCACTCGCGTGCTTTATTTCTTTTGCTTCATTGACATTTTATTATTAAGGTCGCATAACAAATTCATTTCAAGTCTCATCTCAATTTTTGTTTGCTTATTTATGCAAAGTATGCAAAATTATGCTAACATACACGTATTATGTGATAATATTGTTCAAATTAAATTGGCAAAGTTTTAAATAGATATTTTAAATACTTTTTTTTTGATGAATTGTAAATTCAATTTGAAGAATACAATTATGGTTAATACAATACAATTTTCATAAAAAAAGGCTTATTTGGTCTTTTCTACTTGAACATATTAAATCAAAGCAGAACAGTCTAGGATGTGTAATATCGTATTTTTACGAGCAAATATTATTTCCCCAAAATTCTTTAAAGTATAAGAATTTCTTGCTTTATTTTATTTTTGCCAGAAATTTAGTTGCTTTACGAATTGGTGCCTATAATATTCGATTGGTAATGATTAATTTTTGGTTATTATTTTTATAAGTACAATGTAATCATAAGCAAGGAATTTCAAGCATGGACAGTTCAGTAATCAATATGAATTTCTCTGGCTTAACTATTAATAACAGACTGACAGTGTTGAATACATAATAGTATGGCAAGAGTAGCGATATTGTAACATTAGCATAACTATAACATAAACAGAAAAAGGTACTTTTGAGATATATGTATGTAATACGATGCTAATCAAAGTATCGCGTAGTCTATGCTCATGAGTTAAATAAAATGGACTTGCTTTAACATTACATCATATCAAATCCGTCTCCGTTCAAATCTTGGACATTCTTTCACAGACTTACTTTTGACAACCATTCATATAGATAAGTAAAAAGTACATATTATAGACGAATCTATTACCAGATGACTACCAACAGCTTACTCTGTCCATACCTTTTATTTTTTATTGTCTGTATACAAATTATATAACAGTCCTTGGCTGGACTAACTCACTGACTTAAATATCGATCCAAAATAATAGGAAAGTAAGACGGTAACAAGTTGTACACAAAATAATGATAAAAACTTCACAGTTAGTCAATGATGAAAACAGCTAGCGCCAGTAAATTTACGCTAGGTGATAAATTAATTTTTATATATTAATTAATAATAATATAATTAAATATTTACTTCATTGCAATATTATTTTCTTATTCATAAATTGCACGTCAAATAGCATAATTCGTATGAAAATACGAGACAATCTCTTATGCCAGCTAGTAAAAAAAGTATTTATAACATATTACTGGCTATTCAGATTACCTTAAAAGTTACCTTTACAAATCTCCCCTTCTTATTCCTTTTTGCAGTCTGGACGAAGAAGCCTATGTGAAGATCTGCGACAGTGCGCTCTCACGAGACTTGTTTCCAGATGACTACGATTGCCTGGGCGACAACGAGAACCGTCCTCTGAAGTGGCTGTCGCTGGAGTCGCTGCAGAAGAAGGTCTATGCCACACAGAGTGATGTGTGGTCGCTGGGCGTGCTCTACTGGGAGCTGGTCACACTGGCACAAATGCCACACGAAGAGGTGGACATCTTCGAGCTTACCAATTACTTGGCTGCCGGCTATCGTCTGGAGCAGCCCGTCAATTGTCCGGATGAATTGTAAGTAATTTCCCGCTTAGATAACCCCTTGATTCTTATGATGACTTCATCATCATTTTGTGGTCGCAGCTTTACGGTGATGAACTGCTGCTGGCACTCGGAGCCAAAACAACGACCAACGCCCTCGCAGCTGTTGTCGTATCTGCAGGACTTTCATGTCGATCTGGGCATGTATATCTAAAAAGGGGAGATGAACTGATAGGAGCTCCGGGCAAATGGATTAACTTCAACATTGAATAACTGAATGCATAACTAAACTAAATTAATTGAAAACTTTTGCATTTTAAATGTGAGATTTACCTGTTACGAGTAGATGTTTGATGTCTGTAAATATATAAGTGTATGAAAGGAAGGAAGGAAGGAGTCGCAGAGGTCGCAATTCGCAGTATTGTGTAAGTAGACATTAAGGCGTTCAAATGGCACAAATGCTGAAACCAATTATAAATCAACAAACGTGTGTTGCAAGACAGTTGCACATTCCAAGTAATTCATAAGTAAACACAACAATGACACTCAATTGCAAGCAGAGACAGTTGCAGTTGCAAGGTGTTCCCCAATCCGTTTTCGACTTCAACTTGCTTAAGGTAGTTAAAATCAAAGCGAAATGCAAGCGAAAACGTTTTTGGGAACGCTACAGTTGAACACTTTAAGTAGCTAGAAATTGAATACACTTAAGATTGCAAAACAGATAAATTATATATGATTGTAAATTATTGAGAATGCATATTTTATTGAATGTGTGTGAGCAGAACCATGAAAGTGATGCTTAGAGGGTGGAAGAGTGGAAGAATGGAAATGAAAGTGGAAGTGGAAGATAGAGTTGAATGTTCGACAACAAAATACAGAATCTTTTGTTCTCAAATGTTGTCCTCAATTGTTATCAAAGCGATAAATGTATTTATTTATTTACCAAACGAGCAATTTTTTATTAGACATTATTATTATTGCGACAACAGTACTTAAGTATACATAAGGCAACAACTCTCGACTGAATCTGAGTCCAAGGAGTCAAACATGAGGCACAGCGGCACAGCAGCAGATATGAAGTTCAAATCAGCATTAGAGAACCACACAATCGCAATCACAATTCCGAAATAAAACAAATGTTAAATGCAACGCAAATCACACTCAAAAATTGTCAATGTCACAAGCTAAACTTAAAGTTATGAACAAATTACTTAGGGGACTCACAAACACAACAAAACACATCACAACACACAAACAACAACAACTACCAAAATTTCACACTAATTTATTTATAACAACTTTAACTTCAATTTCAAATTCAACTAAAAACTTCTTTAGCTGAACTAAACCAGAGAGTTAGCATTTAAAATAAAGTCGTCGAGCTATTGTTGTCACACAGAAGTTCAGAAGTTTTAAATGAGCTTAGAGCTTTCTGCTTAGTTTGTGCCGAAAGTTGATTTAAAGCTGCAGAAATGATTTAATGTTTATACAAAATTATTAAAATATTCAATTACTAAGTCCAAACTTGTAACAACTTTCTTAAGCTTTAAGCCACTTGAAGAGCTTAAACTTATTATACATAAAAGTTTTTGAAGGTTTAAAGCTGACTTAGAATGTTGGAAGAGTTTATTTAAGGCCAAGGCTGTAAAGTTTTCAAGATTTCAACTTCAACGTTCATTCAACTTTTTTCTTAAATGAAAAACCAAATCAAATAATAATCTAGTAAGTAACTTCATAAGCTTCTAAAGAGTATTTTCATGTGCTTTGATAAGCAAGCTTTCGATTAAGTTTAAAGCTTTTTGGCTACTTCGTAGAAAGCAGAAAAGTTTTAAATATTTTATGAAATCCTTTAATATTCATATAAAATTTAAACAAGATTATTCAAATATTTAATTACCGAATCAAAGGATAAACTAACAACAACTTCTTAAACTTTAAACAACATGAAGTGATAAAACTTAACATAAGCGAACTATGAAGCACTTTCATGTGCTTTGAACAGAGCAGAACTCATGCAAGCTGCTCAATTCAATTAACTTCATGCTTAACTTTAACTCCAATTAGCAACTTTTGCAACTAAGCAGTGAAATGAAGGTAAATTTGAATATTAATCAGAATTACTAAGCAACTCTTTGGGAAAACTTTCACGTTAAATTTAACTAAAAAGCAGCTCTACAATTGAAACTTCTTGTGAGCAAAGCTGACTGATGATAAGCTCTCTTAACTTGTATTTTAATATTCTGTTGTTTACCATTGATATCCTACTGCTCGTCCATGTTTCCAGCTTAGATTAAGGTATTATTATTATTCATATTGTTATTGTTCAAAGAGTTTCGTTTCACTTTTGCTCTATTTACGTTTCTAGTCATTGATATTATTTGCAAGTTCTGTTGGCAAAACGCAACTGAAAGTTGCCCAAGAAAACGAAAAGCAAACAAAATCCAAAACTAGAACAACAACAACAAACAATGTGTTATTGTTGTGCTCTAGTTGAAAGTGCAATAAAAATGAATGCGTATCGAATTACCAAAGAAATATACATTTTAAAATAGTCATTCCTCAGAAAAACCGTAAACTGCTTATTCTCTCTACTTAGTCTATAGGATATATATTCTATATATATATACTACAATAAACAATCAATCAAAAAACAAAAAAGAGTTATGTATGTATATGTACTATGTGTATGTTTTATTTGATAAGCTCAAGCTAAAGCTCAATTTCTTACTTTGCACTCAAAGGTAATGGAAACACTGATCAATATGAATATGAATGTTACTAAAAACGAATACAAAATACGATACGATAACGAATACAAATTACGAGTACTCTCTCTCACCTAAAAACGAAAAAAAAAACATGATAAACTTAAAACTAAGTAGAAAATACTCTCTGCAAATCTCTGCTGAAATTGTGTCTCAACTCTCAACTTAAATGGAAAGCAACTCAATTCGTGAATCCCTTAAAACTTGCAAGAAACTAAGTGTAAAACCATTTTAAATAGTTAATAATCACACACACACACACACATAAACTATGACTAACTGAATGTGTTTCAAATTTATAAATACATAAATCTTAACTTGTACTTGTATGTATGTATCTTGAATGTATGTATGTACTGTCTATGTATATTTTGTCATCAAATTGAGTACTAAAGAGTAAGCTCGAAAAGCGAAACGAAGATAAACAAATGGAAAATCCCCAAGGGATATTGCTATTTCAAATTTCCAAATACTACGAAACAGAAACAGAAACCGAAACAGCAACAGAAACAACAACACAGCAAAGAAACTCGACTACAAACTACAAACATGCATCAACTAGGTTTTCTCTCTGTATTTTTAAGGCAACACACACACACTCAAACAAACACTAAAACACAAAAGGATACTGTCACAGCAATCGAGCAAAACAAAAACCTAAAAATTATCATTCAGATTCTCAGCGTCTCTCACTCTTTAACACTAACCAATTTTTATATAGATGTATTCTCTGTCTCTGTCTAACTTAAGATACTATATGTACCCTAGTATATGTATATGTGTATTGGAAAATATTTGCTAAAATACCCCCACCACACACACACACACCCGTACACACACACACACACTTGCACACCAACTAAAGCTTCAAACGGAGGCGACAGTTTTTCTTCTTATTTTGTGTGTTTCATTTTTGGGACTGACAGACTGACTCTGTGGGTGGTGGCAACCGTAAGATAGCAAAACAGAAATTCAATTTTTGTGCAAAAGACAACAAGAACAACAACAACAACAACATCAGCAAGAACAACAACAAAACAACTACACTAAAATGAACAAAAACAAAAGCAAATTAAATAAATGTTCCTTTTGAATCATCAACAAAACACAAAGCTCTATTATTATCTCTCTGCACATACATCAGTGCGTTTTTAGTCGCATCGGATCGCATCGCAATTTCTCTACACACACACACAGACAGACTGAGTAAGTATCTTTCCTTTCCTTTGCAACGTGCAAGCTGCCCACTTGCTGCATTGATTGGTTTGACTTGGCTTACGCGACGTATGCGTGATGTCCATGCCAAGGCACGTTCTATCTAACTAGCCAGCCAATGCATTGGCACGCAGTGGCAACTTAAGCAATCGCTATTTGCTTCGCAATGCAATCAATTTATCAACAGCTAAATATAGCAGAGAACGTTCGAGTATTTACAGGTATAAGTATCTTGCAGATTGATTGATATGCTTTTGATTATGATTGTTTTTCTAGTTAAGCTAGTTTATTAAAGAGTTTTCGTTTTTATAACTTTGGAAAAGTTAACAGCTAAGATGTCAGCAAAACGTTTGAAATAACTCTTTTATTGATTAATATAATTTATCTTAGTTAATCTATAATTGTCCTTTTAACTAGTTTATGATATAAGTTTCGCTTTTATGGTATATGCATGGAAAATCCAATATGCACCGAATTAAAATATATCATATATAACTTTCCAAGTGAAAACTAACTTACATCTGCATACATATTTCATATCTTACTTTGTCTGTTATTCCTATCCTTAACTAGCTTACTAAATTGCTTATCGAAAGAAAAGATCTTAGCAAATTTATAAGATAAAGATATAGTTCAATTTCAGTGTAACATACGTAGACACTTCCACTCTAGTTTCACTTAAATTTTACTTGAATTTCATTTCAATTTCACTGGAGTTTCACTTGAATTTCACTTTTAAGTGTCACGGAACCCTTTTTTATTGATTTCAGAAACATCGACTATTTTGCCAGGGCTTTTGCTAAAAATAGTAATGTAACTTCACTATTAAGAAAACAAATTTTATTGATTCATAAACAGTGTTCAATTTGTGATGAGGTTGTATTAAAATAATATATTTACTTTACAGCTCAAGTATGCTTTCGAAACAACCAAAATTTGTATTTCTATTTATATTTTCACCTAAATTCAAGGGTGTTTTTAAGCTATGACAATTTATATTCATTCTTTAAATTTCGTGACAAATATAGAAATCAAGTACATATTTATAGTACATATTACGTTCTTTAGAAAAATGTATTACCGAAATATTATGTTTATACCCGCTACCCATAGGGTAGAAGGGTATTATAACTTTGTGCCGGCAGGAAATGTATGTAACAGGTAGAAGGAGGCATCTCCGACCCTATAAAGTATATATATTCTTGATCAGCGTCAACAGCCGAGACGATATAGCCATGTCCGTCTGTCCGTCTGTGTGTCTGTCCGTCTGTGTGTCTGTCCGTCTGTGTGTCTGTCCGTCTGTCCGTATGAACACCTAGATCTCAGAGACTATAAGAGATAGAGCTATAATTTTTTTCGACAGCATTTGTTATGTTTGCACGCAGATCAAGTTTGTTTCAAATTTTTGCCACGCCCACTTCCGCCCCTGCAAATCAAAAAATCGAATAACAAGCGTAATAATAATAATAAATAAATAATAATAAAGCTAGGGTTACGAATTTTGGTATATACGGTAATAACTATAGTAGTTATGATCCCTGAAAATTTGGTTGCGATCAGATAAAAATTGTCGAAGTTATTAAAGAAATACTTTTGTATGGGCAAAAACGCCTACTTACTAGGGGTCTGAGTTGCTTTGGCTGACAATCTGGTATATTGTGCCGTCTATGGTATATTTTGAATGCGGCACTATATCGATATACCACATATACCATTTGGTATATTTTTAGTATTTTTGCAGTATATTTGGTATATTTTGAGAATAATACCGCAAAATATATTGCTTTTATTCAAAATGGGTAGCGGGTATCTCACAGTCGAGTACACTCGACTGTAGCTTTCTTACTTGTTTTTTTTTAATTTAATAGAGTATTAATTAAACTTAAGAAAACAAATGAACAGAATATGATATAATAGATTATTAAGTTAAAAGTATGTTGTATGTACATTATGTAATGCTAACACAATATATTATTTAAAAACAAACGTAATTTATAACCAGTATAAATAAATGTCTTATATATTTTTCTTCCTGTCCACAAAACTTCACATGCCAATAGATTTAGAATACAAAAAAGTAATATTAATAAATGTACGGAACATAATACAATAGATTTTAACGAGAAAAGCATAAACTTAAAGCTAGTACAACTCTCGTTAACCAAAGAATTCAAATTGAATTGAATTTTATATGTATTCCTCTTGTTTTTTACAGAACTTGTCACGCCAATAAATTTACAAAAGAGTTTAAGCCAATTAAATATTTTCCACTTAAATATAATATTAATAATACTAAATATATACATTCCATATAAAAATACAATACAATAAATTTTTTTAAGTTACAACACTTGTTGACCAAAGACTTCAAATCGAAATAATTTCAGATGTATTCTGTTTGCTGTTCATAGAATTTTTCATGCCAATAGTATAAAAAGTTTAAGCCAATTAAATATTTTCCACTTAAATATACATAAGATTTATAATACTATACTATAATACTAATATGAATAAAATCCTTATAAAGAACATAGTACAGAAATGTTTAATGTTTCTACAAATTCAAATCGAAATAAATTTCAGATGTATTCTGTTTGCTGTTCACAGCACTTATCACTTTAAGAGACAAACGCTTGGCCATATTCTAATTGCAAAATCAGAGTCAGTTTTGATTTGCAGTCGCTTTCGTTTTTTTCTTTCGTTTGGCCAGCACATAACGGACAGAAGCGAGCAGCGAACGTCGAGTTTTGCTGAGCGCTGAGTGGCATGTTGCAAGTGGCAAGTTGCGAGTGGCAAAGTAAAAAAGTGCCACGTTGTGTGTTTGTTCGCTGAGCTGGCAAAAAGTGGAACAACGCACAGCAGAGTTGACCAAAGGGCTTTGCCCGTTGTGAGTTTTTCCCTGCGGATGTTGGCTGTTGTGCTATTGGCCTGGCCCATCAGCGTTGTTTGCTGTGCGTGCCCAAAATCAAGTGCCACCGGCTGACACTTCCCCATCTCCTGTGATTGCTCTGTTGAGAGCTGAGAGCTGAGTGCTGAGTGCTTAACGCGTTTTTATGCGCACTCATAATTGTTGGCACTAATGACGTGTGTTGGACTTTTTTTCAACACTCTGAACTCTGTACTTCTACTTAATGCATAGATAATGCCACGCCATTTCTATGTTTCCAACAAAATTGGTAATGTTAAATTGAACATACAGCAAATTTAGAAAATTGCATCAAGTATACGCCCCCAGTGGCAAATAGTGAAATTAACATACGTCAATTCAACACACACACTCACAAACATTCTCGTGAATCCAATTAAAAGCTTATCGCAAAAGTTGCCATTGAATATTATTGACAGTGACATATGCGGCTAAAGTGATTTGCATCATTTAAGAGCTGTTATAATTAATGAATCTTTGATGATTTGTATAATTTTGCATTTGCCAAATCGATTTCAATTTCCCTATCGTTGTTGCTGTCGCTGTTGCTGACGTTGTTTGTTTAAACGATTAAAGCCAACGCAAATTTGCGCGCTCTTTAAACAATTTTCATTGCAATCAATTGTGATTTTATGCGAAATGCATTGTTTTCAAATGCTTTGGAAATTGTGAAGCGCCAGCGATTATAATGAATTTTGTGGTAACAAAACCAGCAGCAAATATGTTTATCCACTCTTTTTTCTCTGTATTGTTTTTACTTTGCACTCTTTAATTAAAATGCTACAGCCTGCAAAATAAATATATTTGCATGCAATGCAATAAGATACACACAAAAAAAACACAAGAACGTGCACAAAAATCCAATAGAGATTATGTTGACTGCAATTTGAGAGTGAGATACGAGCATGCACGGACAGGTATAAACAAGCAGATACTTGCACACACACACACACACCCACACGCATATGCCACATGCCACACACGCTCTCAAGGGTGCAGCATCACGTGGCAACGTGGCGATATTATTATTACAGTTTCGTTTATTTCAACGGATTTTCCATTTGATTAAACGTAAATATTATATCAAAAAATAATATGCAACATATAACATATTTTCACAGGCATACTCAGCGTAATATAAAACAAGTAAAAACACAAAATAGTTTAACCTATGAAATAAGTAAACGAATAATGTAAACGCATTCATTACAGTGCCTCCAATTAGTCTGAGCTCTACAGGGAAATCCGTTTTTTTATTATGAATAGTGAGAGCTACTCAAGCGTAACTGGAAACTCAGCTGATTCAGATGTCGATTGATATACAAATCCTTTGAGGACCGAATTAAAGTTCAAGAATTGTTGAGATTGCATTATTATGAAATGACAATATATTACAATAGTTTACAACACTAACATACAAATTGATCAGTGACTAAACTAATGAATATTTTAAAAGGAAAAAATATCGAACAATAAATTGCGAAAATATAAATATGGTTAATTCTCTGACGAAATTTGTGGCGTTCGGCACTATTTACAGTAGTGGACTAGCACTATATTAAGAGCTAAGATTGATTTTAGGAACCTTTTCTGTTTTACGCTAAAATATATAAATTCAAGAATTTTTTGGTTTGCTTACGAAGTCATAGCTTAAAATAGCCTTTGGTAAGTTTCTAGTATTTTTGTGGTTAATTTGGTATATTTTAGGAATAATATCGCACTGTTTTGTGTTCATTCGCACATTCAGATAATTTCACGACATTTTCGCCAGATAATTACTCATATATTAAATAAATTTATTATATTATTCTTTTTTAGTTGTATCGATTTGACTCTCTTTTCTTTCAAGTTGTCCCCGAAATTTAATGGATGAATAGAGCCTTGAAACTTTCTCCTTTCTTATACACCTAAAGAATTAATGTCTCCATTACTTGACTAAAAGATAAATAATTGTAACGATTCTTTTCTTTAAAGGGAATTAATCGTAAGTAACAAGAAGTTAAATGAAAAGAAAACATAGAATGCTTTGTCCAGAATGGTTACAATGACTCATGGATGTGATGGATGATAAGTTTATGATAATTTACCTACATATGAGAACTAATTTTTTCCTATAAAACCTTTCAGAATGTTTAAGAAAACTTCGTAGCGAATAAGAAGAAGATTTTTCTAAGATTTTCTTATAAAACCTTTTAGAATATTTAAGAAAACTTCTTAGCGAATAAACGAAGATTTTCTTAATAAAGCGTTAAATGAGAAGAAAACATAGAATGCTTCATTCAAAAGGGTTATAATAAAAAGACTCATTAAAAATGATGGATTATGACTTTACTATACTTTAGCTACGAGTATGTACATATATATGGAAAACTAGTTTTTTTCCCTATATTAATTATTGCCTTCTTGAATTGCCTTCAGAATGTTTCACAAAACTTGATAGCTAATAAACGAAGAGCCATTGAATGAGAAGAAAACATAGAATACATCCTTTAAAAAGGGTTACAATGAGAAGACTCATGGAGATGATGGATGACAAGTTAATGAAATTGTACCTTCAACTGGGAATTATGTTACTTCCTTTCCCTATATAAATTTTTCCATTCTTAAATAAAGCATCTCAGAAAGTTGCAAAGTACTTTTTTAACAAATAAAAGTTCTACACATATTCCAAAAGAAGTCGACTTTGTTAGTTGAAAAGTGTTAAAATAACAAAATAATAATTCTCTCCCTTCACTGCATGTTTAAAATGTATCCCAAAGGATAACTTGTGATTATCTTGTCTCGCCGAGTAAAAAAGCAGCTTATGCAAAAGGTTTCTTTGTACTCTTTTTTTTTTTTGCTGTTGAAAGTGTCTCAGAGCAATGATGGATGATGTGCAGCTGAGACATTTTCTTCAGCGTCGGATGACAGTTCAGAATGAGTTTATTATACGCCAACGATTTAATTACTTTACTTGATACAGTGAAGAAGGTACAAAAAAAAGCAATCGATGAGCTGCTAATACTGTAAGAAATACTGCGACACATATTTATGCCAAAATATTTCCGTAGCCACTGCCATTTAAAGATGCCACTGCCATCGATTGTGGCCGAAAGTGCTGCCACTTTGTTGGCGATATAAATTACTGTCTGGGAATGGCGAAATTGCAAGTGTTTTATTGTTGTGCGGTTGTTGTTAATTGCAAAATTTCGACGCAAGGATAACACAACAACGCGTCTACAATAATTCAAGTCACATCGATGTCGAGTCGACAGCAGCAATTAAACCACAATAGACAAAAAGGGCGCACAACAATAGACTTTTGTCTGCAGATGGCGAATGAATAAAAATACGAAAAATAAAGTGTTGCATACTTTTGGGGCTGCCAAGTTGTAAGCGAAAAGTAAGCTGAAAAAGTGCTTTGTCTGCGGTCAGTTGCAAAATTTGTTTACTTTTATTGATAAGAATTGCAACATTTGGCGAAAACAGTTTATAACTTTTAGTCAGGAGGAAGATAAAGGAGCATTTGTATTTGTATTTGTTTGTTTATGTATAGTATTGTTTCTATATGGAAACGAGTTTTCGCTGTTGTCCTTCTGCTGTTTTACCCTCGCTAACCTAGGGGCCATTATGTTGACGGCCGCCTGCAGTGTTGCGATTTAATTAAAGCGCCATTAAGTCAGCAATTAACAACAACAACAACAGCAGCAACAACAACAACAATAACAACAACAAGTAAACAATGCAACAAAGCAACGGCAACAATGGCAACTGTTGGTGGCAACTCTCTAACCAACTGGCGGCGCTTTAAGTTCGCTTTGTGCTTTGGCAAAAGGCAACTTACCGCTTTGTATGCCTTTTCCTTTTAGTCTTTCCCTCTCTCTCTCGCTCTCTCTTTCTCACTTTCCTCCCTCTACCCCTCAATTCTTGTGCTTCCTGTTCTTTTAGCCTTCGCTTTGTTGTTGTCGTTTGCTGTCGCAATAAGTTTTTTTTACTGCTATTTTGTTAGCAGCAGCAACTAATTCCAATTGGTTGCAAATGTCTCCCTCCCTTCTAGCCTTCCCTTCCTTCCTTCCATGCCACGCTCCTTGCCCCGCTGTGGCAGCAACACCAATGCTAGAGGCAACAACGAAATGCGGCAACAAAAAACACATTAAAAACATAAAAAGCACACGCTGAGAATGAGACTTGATGTTGCTGTAATTGCTGTTGTTGTTGTTGTTGCTGCTGCTGAACCTTTTGCTTTTCTAATATTTGATTTTGTTTATGATACCCTGTACTCTTTATTAACCAAATTGGGTATGCTCGATTCATTTTTTTTAATGTAATATATGAAATATGTTACTTAAATTTTAAATGGCATGTTAGAAATGTTAGAAATATTTTAAAATATGTATTCCTAATTCTAATAAAAATATTCTTAAGTACAGAATATATAATATAATATACAACAATATATTTAATATAATATATCACCATATAATATAAAAATATAACTATTGTGTATATGTAATAATTCATATAGTAATTATAGTTTTTATACTCGTATTATATAATGTTAAAGTTCACAATTTAACTTTATTAGTATAACAAAGAATTTATAATGAATAGTTCCATAAGAAATATGCTTTTAGCACTACGATGAATAAAAGTAGATATACAAAATATACATTTATATTATATTATATACATATATTTTATATTTAAGCCAATAGAGTAGAAAATTACTGAAATTAGGGAGTTAAACTTTATAATCAATACAGAATATAAAATATATTAAATAATGTATATTTTATATCCATATGTACTTTTATTCATTCTGGTGTTAAAACATATAATATATTGTATGGCACAAATGGTAAATATTTATACTGTCGAGTTCGCTAACTTATCAAATAAAGATTATTTCTACATAAAAGCCAGAAATTCTAAAGAATAACTTAAAATACTGCCAAATATTTTATGTATAATTTAAAGAATGACTTGTTATAGTAATTATATATAGCAAATTAGCTTAATAGCTTTTATTCTTTACTTAAGTATTTATTTATAATAAAAGTTTACTATAATTCAATTAATGAGTTATAGGATATCTATCGAAATAATAAATTAACTTTATGTTATAACCTTTATTCTTTCTTTTAGTATTTACAACAAGGTTTTACCATAATTAAACTAATCTAGTTTTTAAAAAGAAAAATAAAGTTAATGCACTTCATAATATTCTCTTTCTTGGTCTGTTTATAATTCTAATAATTCAGAGGGTATCTTCTAAACTCGCCACATTTTGTTTTAGGTGAAATTTTATTATGGGTACGTGTCTGAATGGCAATAAGTGTGTGAGGGATGTTTTAGGGTTAAAGACGGACTTGACAGGGTTCGCCCGACAAAACGACGACGAATGTGTGAGTGCTTCGAGTGTGAATGTGAATGTGAGTGCATGAGTATGAGTGACTGGCGAATGAACTGAAACTGTCAAAAGTGCACATTCCGCACTTGACATTTTTCCAAAGCGCATTTTGAACTCTGGCCTGACAAACGAGCAGACGCCCAAGAGGGGTTTGTTTCTCTGCCAGCAACGCAAAGGGAAGGCGTGAGGGAAGAGGAGAGAGGGAAGAGGGGTGTTTGCCAATTGGCATTGAAAGCGCAAATGAAAGGGAAGCGTTTGCATGTGACTCTAGCACAAATGGCACAGCAGCGGAATGCCAGTCAAACATGGGGCATGCCCCAGACAGGAGGAAGAGGAGGAAGAGGTTGCAGGGTGGCACGCGTCGCCGCCCTCTTGTCAAATTGTTGTAAAATGAAGAAGCAGAAATGCAGAAAAAAAGAAAGCAACATAAAGCCAGAAATTTGCTCGTACGTTTATTGCTTTTAAATTTGGCAATTGTCGAGACTCGTTTAACACACAACTGAGTGTTGGGGGAGACCAAAGTGTGTGTGCGTGGGTGTGTGTATACATGTGTGTGTGTGTGTGTCGCAATGAGGGTACTTTTCAGCTGCAAATTGCTTATCAGGCAGCAGTCAAAGCCCAGCACTAGCCGCCCTTAATTTGCCCAATTTAAAAATGGAAATCGATTCCCTCGAGTGACGTGCCGCATGTTCCCCCTGACACATACCTCATGCCTCATGCCACATGCCACCCGTCCTCCCCTCGCATGTGTCAATAAAATGTGATTAACAAGTTTTGCATAAAAATGCCGATAGTCGAGACGCTAAAGCGAAACAATGCAGTTGCCTTTTCCATGACTCGCCACGACATCAATTTTCCTGCTGGCCGCAGGCATTTTTCCTTTTGTGCAAATCCCAAAGCAACTCAACTCCCTTCTCCTCCCTTCCCCCCTCTCTCTTTGTTGTTGTTGCTGCTGGCAAGCGTGGCAAATTATCCCTTTCATAAGTGACAAATATGTCTGCTGGATTGCAATTGGAAGCAGCACAAACAGCACGCCCTTTACCCTCCACTATCTTACCCTCCGCCCGTGCCCTTGGTCACCCTTATCAGGAGCGTGTTGCTGCTGCAAGTAATGAGATTTTATTTCAAGCCCAGCAACTTGGGTTTTGTAATTTGCAATAAATATGCAGTCAAGCAACGAGGCAGCAACGAACTCTGTCTGAGAGTCACTTCATCGTCAGCTCAAGATAAGAGCAAAGAAAAAGCTGCCCGAGGAGGGGAGAATGAAGGGGAAGGGGAAGGGGAAGGGGAAGGGAAGTCAGGTCGTGTGGCAACAGAGCACGATAAATGCAGCTGCCACATCGGAGATATCTATATCCGCACACATACATTATAAATGCCCAGTTTGCTGTTGCTGCTTATGTATTAGTCATCAGCATTTTAATGAACCCACAAAATGCACACTTAAGCAAATCCCTGAGATACCAAACAACATTCCCCAGCATGACCTCAGGACATCATTAGTTGCGTGTTAGTTGTTGTTTAGTTATTGTGGCTAACATGGCTTAAAACCATTTGCAGTCTGGCAATCGATATGTTATTTGCCTCTTGTTGCAATGCGTTGCAACTGCAAGTCAAAAGCTTCCAGCCACAATTTTCACTTTAAGACCTTATTCCTTCGGGTATCTCTAAAGATTTATTCTTGAGTTATTCTTAAATTACTTTAAAATAAAGTTTACTGCTGAAAGTCATCAATATATTTAAATTAAAAATACAAATTTATGATTTTCTTTGTTTTAAATCAAATACATGTCACAAGCATCCAACAATAGTTAGATGCTTCGAATTTTCTAATATTATGTCTTTAAATGGATCTCAAAATTTACATACGAGCTGAAATAGAAAAGTTAATTCTTAAATTACTTTGAAATAAAGGTAATTTTTGGTACACACAATATTAACTATATCTATTGTTTATAATTTCTAAAAATTTGATTGCGATTGGATAAAAATTGTAGAAGTTATTTAAGAAATACTTCTGTATGCCAAATTACGCCTATTGCAATCGGGTTTTAACTGCTTTGGCTGACAATCTAGTATATTTTGAACTCAATGGCAACATGCCAAATATAACCTTAGGTATTCTTTAGTATTTTTGTGGAATAATATTTGGTACATTTAAACAATAATACCACATTGTTTTGCTTTTATTAAAAACCGTTAAAGGATATCTTACAGTCGACCACACTCTTCTGTAGCTTTCTAAATTGTTTGTTAATTGATTTTTTCCTTAAACTGCGAATCTTCATTATTTAATTATTTAAAATTGAAATACCAAAACATAATCTATTTTATTCAATATACAGCAAGTTTTCATAAATTAATTTTACCTAAAATAACAACAATTTATATATAGAAATCGTAATCTAGCAAACGAATTGTCATCTATTTATTTATAAAATATTATTCTATTTTCGTTTCATTAATTAAATCATATTTTTGCATATCAATGAATAAGCATAATTTGACAAGCAATATCTATTTTTACTTCTACTTGTTTAAATGAAGTCTTAATAAGCTTACGCACATTTATCAAAAGATATTTCTTAGAATTGACTGATTATATATTAAACATTTTTATCAATTGTGGACAAATTTCTGCTTAAAAATTAATAATAATAAAATTATGTGAATTCTTTGGTCTTATTTGGTTGTGCAATAATATCTGAGCATCTTTTAAAGTTATACCTATGGGAAATGCAGCCCATTTTGGTAATCATGTAGAAACTTTTCAATTTTCAAAAACACATTTGAATATGCTCAGAGAGAAAAAATCTAGATTAAAAGGAATATTTCAAACGATTTAAAAACTTTTCGTTGTTGTTGTTATTTTAAAATGATAACCTAATTTTTGATATTGCTGATATTAACTATGTAGAAATCCTCGTGTTAAGGGACACAAGGATTCAGTTTAAAAAAAAGTTACATACATCTGTTGAAAATTATCCAAAAGTTATTATGTACATACATATACTCCTTTAATAAGTGCATAACATTCATACCTTTAAAATTAAAAGTTTGTATTGAATTTAAAAAGTTGTTTCATATAATTAATTAACAGGTTTAGCTTTATAGAAAGTTAAAAATATTAAAAAGTAAGGATATCATATCAAATTTAAAATGCATTTGGTGGCATTTATAGTTTAAGCCAGTTTGCTTCAATGTGTTTTCTCTATTGATGACTTCTTATCAATGGTGTGAGAACGAGTTTCTTAGCGTATTAAAAGGGTGAAAGGAGCATATTTGTAACCGTGTAAGACCGAGTTCGTGCTAAAAGAATATGTGTAAGTGAGGGCCAAGTGTATTTGATAATTGTTATTGTATATACATATGTAAAAGGATAATTCTCTGGCGAAAATGTCGCCACATATACCAACATATTTTTTTATTTTGAATAAAGATGAATCTTATTAGCATTTGATTTTGGAACAATTGTTTATTTCTGCGAAAAAAACATTATCTGATCGTACAACGTTGCTTAATGGTTTTATAACGATTTCCCTTATGCAATCGGCGTCTATGGATTTTAGTTCAATGTAATTTCGTAAAGGAATATGCAGGACTCTGACTTACCTAACGTAATCCTTTAGGGTTTCTCTATTAGTAGTTAGATTTCGGGATTCAAGTGATTTAACATGCTCGACGTGATTTCAATTTTCGAGGGAATGGCCATGTAGAGATCACCAAGTTGTCGTATTGTTTTGCAAGCCAGGCCTTTATCTAAGGCTTTTCTGATTACTTGATAGCATACGCTTCCTGGAAAGTCGGTTTTAACGGTAACATAATTTACCAATTCATGAATAGATGTAGCTCTTGATGTCTCTTTCAAGCCAGTTAATATAAGTTCATAAGAACTTCGAATTGTTTTGTCGTAATATATTAAAGCCATTTAATTGTAATAATAAACAATTTGACGTTTTAAGCTAAGTATGGCACGGAAAAATTTGAATGAATGGAATGGAATGATATTTATTAATAAGCACAAACTGTTTATAAAAACCCTTATTTAATTATGTATGAATAAATAAATGATGATGTCAGTGAATTTTAATATTATAATATGATTCAATGATGATATTAATAAGCAGTAACTGTTTATAAAAAATCTTAATTATTTAATTATGTTTGAATAGTACAGGGCTTAACTTTATCTTTAAATTCTTTGGCATCAAATAACCACGATCCAAAAGAGAAGCTGCTCAGCAATTAAGTTTGTATGAAATATATAGATAAAACAATTTTCGAAGTATCATAAGACACCTAAAAAAAACCCCAACGCACATCTCAGCAAACTCGAAAAAAACCCGCTCAAAAATGTATTTAGAAATACATACTTTGAAAAACAGTTTATCAGTTGCGCAACAATGTGAAAATTGTTTTGCAGTCGTAGTCTAAAATTAAATCATGACAGCTGTTGCGGTTGTCTCCACTCCACTTAATCATAGACATAGTAAGGATTAATCAATTAATACATATTTGAAAGAAAAGTGCCAAAGCAATAAAGTACGATAACCAAATTGGGCGGCTTATTAAACACTTTAAAGTGGCCAAACACGTTCTAGGAACTAGATAAGATGCGATTTTCTATATAATTTTGATACTGATACTGAGATTGTTTTGTCCGATATTTCGTGAACCTTAAGTGGACGCAACGCGAGAGGTTTTCATAATAGACATATGTTTGTGGGAGAGTGCAGTCGAGTGGCCTGAGAATGAGTCAACGAAATGGCAATAATAGAGCACGAATTCAAAGTGCTTATCAGGTGTGATAACTGGCGGAACTGTGCAGATATAGACGCTGAGGAAAGGGGAGGCGTGAAAAGGGAAAGGCCAAGCACCTACATACATCTACTGATGAACAGGCAGTTTCGCAGCCCAAGCGATAAGCCAGCCAGTCTGAACAGAAAGTTAATTAAAAAGTAAAAAAAAGAAAAAATAAACACCTAAAATGTAAACAAAGATTCTTACTCATCAGTTGTATAAAAGCGACAATCGCTGACACTGGCAAAAACAGAAACGAACGAAGCGTCTTTCGAGCACTACAATGAAATTCCTTTACTGCGCCGTCCTCATCTTGGCCGTCTTCGCTGCCAGCCACGCCTACAGCGCCAGCTGGGGCAAGAAGAACAACACCGACTATCTGCTCTCTCGCCAGATTGTCGTCCGCAATCCCATCAAGAACAACTACATAAGCGTCAATGTGGACTATCCCGGCAATGTAAGTCACATTAAATTTTGAAACACTTTAAAGACTTGGTTCCTAATGTCTAGTTAACTCGATAGTTAGTTAGCATTTACTTATCGGTTAGAAAACAAGTATGAAAGTTACAGTCGAGTGTGCTCGACTGTGAGATACCCGCAGTATTGCAGTATTTTTTCAAAATATACCAAAAATTCAAATATACTAAAAATTATAACAAATGGTATATTTAGTATATCGATATAGTACCGCATTCAAAATATACCATAGATGGCACAAAACACTAGATTGTCAGCCAAAGCAACTGCGACCCCAGTAAGTAGGCGTTTTTGTCCATACAAAAGAATTTCTTTAATAACTTCCACAATTTTTATCTGATCACAACCAAATTTTCAGGAATTATAACTACTATGGTTATTATTGTATACACCAAAATTCGCAGTAGCTGTAGCTTAAAAATTACGCTTGTTGTTCGTTTTTATTGATTTGCGGGGGCGGAAGTAGGCGTATCAAAAATTTGAAACATAAAAAATGCTGTCGAAAAAAAAAATTATAACTCTATCTCTTATGGTCTCTGAGATCTAGGTGTTTATACGGACGGACGGACAGACGAACAGACACACAGACGGACAGACGGACTTGGCTAGATCGTCTCGACTGTTGATGATGATCAAGAATATATATACTTTTTAGGACCGGAGATGCCTCCTTCTACCTGTTGCATACATTTCCTGCCGGCACAAAGATATAATACCCTTCTACCCTATGGGTAACGGGTATAAAAACGCATTGGTTTTCCTCAATGTTTCTTAACGTAACAGATCATTGAGCTTTAATAGAATTTCATTAAGTAAAAGAGTGTTAACGATGAAAAGTAACGTATGAGAAACCCGATTTTTTAAGCTCGATTATGGCCCTAAAATTTTTATTAACTAGTGTTGTATAAACATTCTTTAAATTCGTACGTTCATTTTTGATTAGTGAACTAGTTCGTTGGATTGGTACGCTCGATTTAGTATTCAACTTTCTTTTTCGTTCCATTCCGTTTATTCTTCTATTTCGTTCATCGTTCAACTCCGTTACATTCCATTTATTGTTCAATTCCATTTATCGCTCAGCGTTCGGTTTCGTTCGTTGTTTGTTTTCGTTCAAATTTTCAGTTTTCGGGTTTTGTCGTTATACGGGGTTTGATCCGTAAAATCCGCTTTATTTTACTCTAAAGATTTTTCTACTATCTCAAAATCAAAGCAACAACAAATATGTTCTTTTTGTTTAATTCTACCTGAGCACTAAAAACATTATTAAATATTCTATCAACAACACTAATAAACTACTGTCTTTACAGGGCGTTGGCTACTACAACATCAGCTTGGTCAGTGTGATCGACAACTTCCGCAACACCTCGGGTGCCACTCCCAGTCTGTGGTCCGGAGGTCCTGGCTTCAAGTTCGCTCAGGTCAATCTGCGCAGCCAAGTCAGCCAAGGCATCAACTCCACCGTTGAGATCTATGGTCGCTAAACTTTGCACGAAACTTAACTTTTCAACTCAAGCACTCGCAGTAAAACTAAAAAAAAATTAAATAAATAAATGAATTTAGTAAATATATATGAAAAGCACTTGTCATTATCTTGGGTTGTCTTATACTTGCGGAAGATAACGCTGCTTGGTAACATTTAACGCGAAGATAACTCGAAGTTAAACGACTCTTGAAGAGCGCCATTGGGATAGCAAATTGATCATCATCATCATCAGTGGCAACATTTGCATATAGGAATATTTCTAATATTAACTAAACGTTTATTGTTATTTAAAATAGAAATATCAAAACAATTTTTAAATGATTTTATGCTTTTCATCTATTCTCTATACAAGGCAAAGATATTTTTTAGAATTTATTTTGTTCATTAAACTGTAAACTGTAAAATTTTTATACCCGCTACCCATAGGGTAAAAGAGTATTATAACTTTGTGCCGGCAGGAAATGTATGTAACAGGTAGAACGAGGCATCTCCGAGCCTATAAAGTATATATATTCTTGATCAGCGTCAACACCCGAGACGATATAGCCATGTCCGTCTGCCCGTCTGTGTGTCTGTCCGTATGAACAACTAGATTTCAGAGACTATAAGAGATAGAGCTATAATTTTTTTTTCGACAGCGTTTGTTATGTTTGCACGCAGATCAAGTTTGTTTCAAATTTTTGCCACGCCCACTTCCGCCCCCGCAAACCAAAAAAATCGAATAACAAGCGTAATTTTAAAGCTAATTTTGGTACATACTATAAATACTATAGTAGTTATGATTCCTGAAAGTTTGGTTGCGATCAGAGAAAAATTGTGGAAGTTATTAAAGAAATACTTTTGTATGGGCAAGAACGCCTACTTACTAGGGGTCTGAGTTGCTTTGGACGACAATCTGGTACATTGTGCCGTCTATGGTATATTTTTAATGGTGTGCTGTATCGATATACCAAACATACCCTTTGGTATATTTTTAGATTTTTTTAGTATTTTCAGTATATTTTGAAAATAATATATCAATATTTTGCCCTTATTAAAAATGGGTAGCGGGTATCTCACAGTCGAGCACACTCGACTGTAACTTTCTTACTTGTTTAAGAATTAATTTTATCATAAATTCAAAAATTAATAATATGAAAATACAATAATATTTTACGAATAAATAGAAGAAAATCAGTAATTCTGCCAACTGATTTCCATTAATTATTCATTAAAAAATTATTGTATTTTCGTTTCTTTAATTAAATCACCCATTTGTATATAATGAATAGGCGTAATTTCCAAGCAATATCTACCCGCTACCCATTTTGAATAGAAGCAAAATATTGCGGTATTTTTTTTCAAAATATACCAAAATTTAAATATATTAAAAATATACCAAATGGTGTATTTGGTATATCGATATAGTACGGCATTCAAAATATACATTAGACTGCTCAATATACCAAATTGTCAGCAAAGTAACTAAGATCCCTAGTAAGAAGGCGTTTTTGCTCATACAAAAGTATTTCTTTAATAATTTCTACAATTTTTATTTGATCGCAATCAAATTTTCAGGACTCATGAATATTATAGTTTTATTGTATACACCAAAATTGGTAGTTCTAGCTTTAATTACGCTTGTTATTCGAGTGCGGAAGTGGGTGCGGAAGTGGGCGTGGCAAAAATTTGAAACAAACTTGATCTGCGTTCAAGCCTAACAAATGCTGTCGATAAAAAATTATAGCTCTATCTCTTATAGTCTCTGAGATCCAATGTTTCATACGGACGGACGGACAGACACACAGACAGACAGACGGACATGGCTAGATCGTCTCGGCTGTTGGCGCTGATCAAGAATATATATACTTTATAGGATCGGATATGCCTCCCTTACCAGTTACATACATTTCCTGCCGACACAAAGTTATAATACCTTTCTACCCTATAGGTAGCGGTTATAAAAATAAAGAATTAAAACATAATTACATAAACCTATACAATGTAAAAGGACAATTCTCTGGCGAAAATGTCACGTGCGAGACTATCTAACGTGATAAAACATATACCAACCTTTCTTTTAATTTTAAGTAAAGATGAATCTTATTAGCAATTGATTTTGAAACACCTTTTTATTGCTGCGAAAAAAACAACGTTGTTTAAGATGGTTTTATGATGATTTCCCTTATGCAATCGGCATCTATGGATTATAGTAATGAATATGCAGGACTTGTAAATTAATATGCATGACTCGGACTTACCTAACACAATCCTTTAATTATACACAGGTTTCTCTTTTAGTAGTTAGATTAAGCGATTCGAATGTTTTAAAATGCTCGACGTGATTTCCATATTCGATGGAATGGCCATATAGAGATCACCAAGTTGTCGTATTGTTTTGCAAGCCAGGCCTTTATCTAAGGCTTTTCTGATTACTTGATAGCATACGCTTCCTGGAAAGTCGGTTTTAACGGTAACATAATTTACCAATTCATGAATAGATGTAGCTCTTGATGTCTCTTTCAAGCCAGTTAATATAAGTTCATAAGAAGTTTTAATAGTTTTGTCGTAATATATTAAAGCCATATTATTGTTATAGAAAACAATCTGACGTTCTAATCTAAGTATTGAATGGAAAAAGCTGATGTTAGGTCAACGAATTTTAATATTTAATATGTTTCAATGATATTATTAATAAGCAGTAACTGTTTATAAAAAAAACCTCATTTTATTATGTGTGAATATCGCAGGGCTTTACTTTATCTTTAAATTCGTTGGCATCAAATAACAAAATATATAGCAGACAGAAGCTGCTTAGCAATTAAGTTTGTATAAAACATTTAGATAAAGAGAATGGAACACTTTTCAAATTATCATAAGATACCTAAAAAAATCTTTAACACACATCTAAGGACATTCGAAAAACCCGCCGTAGTATGTTTTTAAAGCTACTTTAAAAAACAATTTATAAGTTGTTAATAATGTTTTGCAGTTCTAAAATGAAATCATGACACCTGTTGTGGTTACCCTCTTAGAAGACTCCACTTAATCATAGACATAGTAAGGAGTAATCAATTAATACATATTTGAAAGAAAAGTACCAAAGCAATAAAGTGTGATAAGCAAATTGGGCGGCTTATCAAACACTTTAAAGTGGCCAAACACGTTCTAGGAACTAGATAAGATGCGATTTTCTATATAATTTTGATACTGACACTGAGATTTTTTTTGTCCGATATTTCGCTAGCCTCAAGAGACGTTTTCATAATAGACACATGTTTGTGGGAGAGTGCAGTCGAGTGGCCTGAGAATGAGTCAACGAAATGGCAACAATAGAGCACGAATTCAAAGTGCTTATCAGGTGTGATAACTGGCGGAACTGTGCAGATATAGACTGGAGGTTCACTGAGGAAGGGGAAGGCGTGAGAAGGGAAAGGGAAAGGGCAACACCTACATACACCTATGATGAACAGGCAGTTTCGCAGCCCAAGCGATAAGCCAGCCAGTCTGAACAGAAAGTTAATTAAAAAATAAAGAAAACGAAAAAAAAAAATAAACACTCCAATGTAAACAGAGACTCTTACTCATCAGTTGTATAAAAGCGACAATCGCTGACACTGGCAAAAACAGAAACGAACGAAGCGTCTTTCGAGCACTACAATGAAATTCCTTTACTGTGCCGTCCTCATCTTGGCCGTCTTCGCCGCCAGCCACGCCTACAGCGCCAGCTGGGGCAAGAGGAACAACTCGGACTATCTGCTCTCCCGCCAGATTGTCGTCCGCAATCCCATCAAGAACAACTACATAAGCGTCAATGTGAACTATCCCGGCAATGTAAGTTACATCAAATTTTGAATCACTTTATAGACTGAGTTCCTTAAATCTAGTTAACGCGAACTTTAGTTACCGAGAGAATTAATTCTCCAATCGGGTTTCTCAATATATCTTAACATAACCGATCATTCAGTTTTACTAGAACTTTGTTATGTGACAGAATGTGAACGATGAAATGTAACGTTGAGAAACCCGATATTTTTAGCTCGTTTTATCTATGCGAAAAATGTTAACTTCAAAAAGGGAAAGCAATCCTAAGATGTTTATTAATTAGTGTTTGTATAAACACGCAATATATTTCATCGCTCATTTTTGAACAGTGAACTAGTTCGTTCGATTCATTCGCTAAATTTAGTTCTCAGCATTCTTCTTCGTTCCATTCAGTTTAGCGTTCCATTCCGTTTATTTTTCTACTCCGTTACATTCCATTTATTGTTCGATTCCATTTATCGTTCAGCGTTCGGTTTCGTTCAAATTTTCGTGTTTCGGGTTTCGTGTTTCGGATTTTGACGGTTGGTCCCTAAAATCTGCCTTATCTTACTGTAAAAGATTATTGGACTACCCCAAGATCCAAGCAGCTCAAGAAGAACAAACTAAAGAAAAACAACAATGAAGAATATGTTATTCAGTTCGTTCATTGTACTGAACATGTAATTTTTGTTCAATAGTTCCTGAACACTTGTACCATTAATTAACTAAACATTTACTATTCTTTTAACACTTCAGTCCGTTTATTTTACTGAATATATAATCCTTGTTCAATAGTTCCTGAGCACTAGAAAGATTATTAATAAATTAAACCTAAAATATTCTCTTAACAACACTAATAAACTGCTGTCTTTACAGGGCGTTGGCTACTACAACATCAGCTTGGTCAGTGTGATCGACAACTTCCGCAACACCTCGGGTGCCACTCCCAGTCTGTGGTCCGGAGGTCCTGGCTACAAGTTCGCTCAGATCAATCTGCGTAGCCAGGTTAGCCGTGGCATCAACTCCACCGTTGAGATCTATGGTCGCTAAACCTTATCTTAAACTCAAGCACTCGTAGTAAAATTAAAAAAAAAAAAAACAAATTAAATAAATAAATGAATTTAGTAAATACATATGAAAAGCACTTGTCATTATCTTATGTTAGGTTGTCTAATATTTGCGGAAGATAACGCTGTTTGGTAATATTTAACGCGAAGATAACTCGAAGTTAAACGACTCTTGAAGAGCGCCATTGGGATAGCAAATTGATCATCATCATCATCAGTGGCAACATTTGCATACAGGAATATTTCTAATATTAACCCTCAGCTAAAGCTTTCCTTCCTCTTGCTCCCTTCCTTCGTCTTCTTCACTTTCCGTCTCGCTTGCGGCTGAAAGGACCAAAGGGAAGCGGGCAAAAACGAAACGAAAAGAAAAGAAAAAAAGGAAACTTTTAGCCTGCAGGCAGCGTTGGCAAAGAAAAACATTCAATATTTAATAAATATGTATGCTGCGAACACATATTTTTTCTGTTAGCTATTTTGCACAAATCCTGCCAAGCCAGACTGTGTGAAGGACTCGTCCTCCACCAAAAGGGGGACTTATTGGCCTTGGCTCATTTGTATTGGAAATGTTACAGTCACCCTCGCAACGCGATAAATAAAATAAAATAGAGAAGCAAAAAAAAAGATGAACTAAGAAAACGGAAAAGTCGCGGGAAACTGAACCAAAAGATACTGTGTAAAAATGGAATAGATGTACATATATGATTCTTATTTTGGATTTAGTATTATTTTTATTTTTATTTGTCCTTAGTTAAAACTAAGGAAAGCTACAGTCGAAAGTTCAGCACAGTAATTCTAATTTATTAAATATCCTTTTTTCTGAACATACATATATTCTGAAATGGGGATATTTGAGGATTTTTAAAATATAATAATACAAAAATAAATTATTCGTTAACATAACTTTATTAAATTATTAGATCGTATGCATTTGTATAATTTGCATTATTTTATCAAGGAAAGTTGTATTTAAAAAGTAAACCTTAAAAACTAAATCACTTTTTAAAGTAACTTTATTATATTATGAACTAAATCATATGCATTTGAAGCATAAGTAATATATTATCAAAGAAATGTGTCGATAAATTAAAAAAATCAATTACTCTTTAAAATAACTTGATTATATTATTATATCGTATTCAAAGCAATATCATTATTTTATCAAGGAATGCTGTAAAGAGCAAATTAATATATATTTCATTTAAGTTTATCAAGCATAAAGTTTCAATTTTTCATGATTGATTTTAAAAAGGTGTTTTTATAATAATTTTTTCAGTTATATTAATAGTATAAACTTACAGAATATGACAGAATTATTAAACATCTTTTGACTAGAAAATTTGATTTGCGTTAAAAAAATTTTAAGTTGCTAGTTTTTAATGACACTGAAATAGGTAAAAACATAGGAATTTTTTAAAAGGTTTCTGATAATATATATACTTGACATTTAGCACTTTGCTTAAATTATATGAACATTTTACTACTGGGACTGAATTTATATTATTTTAAATAAAAGTACTGATTAAATTAATGAATACAATTTGGAGATTTAGAGTTGGTTAGACAATGTTTCAGGAAATATATGCATTTAATCTCCATGTTTGTATATTTCTTACTGATTTATTTTTTTCATTTATTTTCATTTATAATATCAAATCAAAAATTAAATACTAAATGTAATTTACAGAAAAAAGAGACCTGGCGGCTGAGGCCTTCGATTCGAACTGAATTATTTATTCGACTTCTTCTTATAAAACAAAGTGAAATCTTTCACTATTACACCCACTTTCTAGGCAATCAATATACCCTCTAATATCTAAATTTTAATGGGTGCACCGTGTGTAGCAAGAAAAAAATGCAAGTGATAGAAAATGAAAATGTTAAGCGATACGGTCAAAAGGATGCGGACAGAAATCCCCTTTTAGTCGAACATCGACGCATTTGCGGCGTTTTGTATCGAATTTAAATTTCAATTCAAAACGTCTTCAGGCGACAAAAGCACCCAAAATAAAAGCCAGCTAGTAGAAAATGGTAAATGGAAAGAGGAGAGTGGAAAGAGAAGGCAAAGGATAGATAGGGTATGTGTGTTGGCGTGTTTGTCTTACATGTAGGTAAATATTTGCTCAGGACGCACAAATGTTTGAAAACTTGTCAACGAAATGTTTCACTTAGTTAATATGCAAAACGCGCGGCTCGCAATGCAAAGCCAAACGCCGGATATGTTTACGGATGTCGGCTACGGATACACACGGCATGTGTGAAGGGGGGGAAAGTGGTGGTAGAGGGGGATATTGGTCGAACTGACTAACTGACTGCCAACACAACACCGACAACCAACCAGGCAAACCAAAAATAAAAATGCCAAAGAAAAGTGTAAAATCTGTAAGGAAAACTGAGCAAGCGACTGTCGAAATTCGTTTACATGGAAAGTCACGTAGAGTTGCCTACACACACACACACATATATACATATGTTATGCAAGAGGGAGGACCCTAAAATACATTTATACAACTCTGGCTGAAATGCAAGTTTTACGTTCGAGAATAAATCAAATTAAACTAAAGAATCAATTGCAGAGTGTGACAGTTTTAACTTTTGACATGGAAATGTGATTGGGCTCGTTAAAGTTTCTTTCACTATATGTTCACTATATAACATACTCAGACAGTTGCTGAGATATTTGGTATAATATTCTCAGACAGCAGCTGCTATATCGGAAACTGACTATTCAAGTACTCACATTACAACAGAATACAAACTAAATAAACTGAAAATAAAAACAATGATGTTGCAAAAGAAAATTAATATTATTTCATATACAGGAAATGCTTTTTTATTGGTGTTATAGCTTTATACATTTAGCTACATTTATTTGTAATCTTTTGCATGAAAATCTGGTATATTTTGAATTTGGGTATGGTATATTTTGAGTGTACACGCATATCATAATACCAAATATAAGCTTCGGTATGCTTTAGTATTATTTTGGTATTCGGTAGCATATTTTACACCGAATATAATCGTCGATATGTTTTGATATTTTTCTAGTACTCGGTATGTCAATTTGGGATTTTTCAAGAAAGAAAGAAAGAGAAAACTTACATTCTAACAAATATCGGTATGTTTTAGTATTAATTTAGTATTCAGTATATTAGTTTAGCGTGTAGTGTGTTTTTTACAGTTGACCCCACATGACTGATGATTTTTAAATTGATAATTAGAAAATATTTGAATTAAAACACAAGTGTACAAATGTAAAAAAATAAATATTGAGCAATTTAACATCTCTACTTAAATAGATCAACACGAAGAAAAATAAAACAATGTAGGAAATATGTAAAATAAAGTTTCATTTTTATATTTCGAATTTACTCATTTACAAAAATTTTAAAAATAAAGTAAACCTTTGAAGATTTAAAAATAAGATGCTTTAAAAATAAGATAGTGCTTATTTTAATTATAACTAACCTTTTTAAACAAAATTATCAAAAATAAAGTATACCAAACATACAAGTTAATAAATTTGATTTGTATGTGTGTCCCGAAATTCAATATTAAATTTCACTACTATCATAATTTATTTAATTTATTTCTGAAATAAATAATTTTTTTGAATATACCTAAAGTCAAAGTGTGTTTCAAATAATCCAACCTTAACCATAAATAAATGCATAATAATAACACATTCTCTAGTTAAATAAAAAATCATAATAATGACACGTTCTCTAGTTAAATTAAAAATTCATAATAAATACTCGAGTTAACACTCTTAGCATTTTAAATATTAAAAAGTCAGCTAACACTTGTAACGTGCTGCAAAGTGATTTAAAAATAGAATTTCATAATTTATTTATTGAGTACATCGACAACATGAACTCTCTCTCTCTCTCTCTCTCTCTCTCTCTCTCTCTCTCTCTCTCTCTCTCTCTCTCTCTCTCTCTCTCTCTCTCTCTCTCTCTCTCTCTCTAAACATCAAGTTTAATCGATATCCACAAATTTGAACCCTTTTTCTATCATATTGCTTAAGTCACCCTCGCATGAGTTGCAAGCTGCTTCAAAATTTGTTTCCGGTCGCATTTACTTGACAAATTTCTCATACGCCGCGTGAACCGCTGCTGCTTGTTGTTGTTGTTATTGTTGGTGTTGTTGTTGTTGTGGGTGTTGTTGTTGTGGCTGTTGTTGTTGCTTTTATTGTTGCTGCTTGTTGTTGCTGCTGTCGTTTTGCCAAAATGCCTAACTTAAGCCGCTTGCTGGCTAAGCTGACCACCACACACATGCTTTCGCCTCCGCCTCCTACCTCCTGCCTTCAACCTGCCCCGAGTTGAACTGTGCAACAGACTGCGGCATCCTTGTGCCAATGTCCAAGGACCAAGCGACGTTGGCAACAGCTTGCAAAGCAATTACTTCAAACTACCCGGAAATGTCGCCTGGCTGACCAGCTGCCGTGTCCCCAGCTCTCCTCCCTCTGCTCCCTCTCTCTCTTCTCCGTCCACGCCTCAGGCATATGTGCTGTCTGTGTGTATGTGTGTGTGTGTGTGGGTGTTGCTGCAACAGTTATTGGAGCATGGCAAAAACACCGACCGCAGTGCGGACCTGGAACCTGAACCATGGAGAGACTGTCGACGTCAGCCGGTTGAACAGACACCGACACACACACACAGACGGACATGCCACACACCACACACACACACACACACCGCTTGCCACATGCCACATGGCAACTCTGAGGCTGGTTAAATTGCTGATTTTGTAGCCGAGCAACATTGATTTTTAATAAATAGCAATTTGGCAAACCAAAACGGAATTGTTATTATTTCAGCAGCGCACGTTTCTGAATCAGCTTTCAACTGTTTACGTGCAGGTAACAAAAACACTGTTCAACATTACAACCACACGCGGGGATGACATCAAATGCCACTTGAAATATGCAACAAGCAGCAGCAACAGAAAACAGGCAACAGAAACCTGCCCAAATTAATGTCAAGCATTGCACTAATCAGCAGTTAATGCTGCGCACAGTGGTGCAAAACCAGTGAAATAGCCATCAATTATTGAGAGCAAGAATCGAGAGCAGAATTCGTTGAATTATTTCGCTGATTAAGTGAACTTTTCATTAATAACGCTTCACGCTTTTGTCGTCACACTGTTTGCGGAACAGCAGCAGCCTCCTCTTCACTTTTTTGGGGTCGTAATGAAGTATTTATGATTGCTTGATTGGCAGCGTGCAACGGCTGTTTGGCCAATCCAAGCTATTGGTAACACAGAAGTTGCAACAACAACAACCGCAACAGTTTTGACAAGTGCTGCTGGGGATTTGTGGCATAACGAATTCGTGCCGAAAATTGTAAAATAACACTGGATTCCAAAGGTGCAACTTGCAACGTGCATCGCTGTGGCAACCAACATGCCACAATCAATATTGATGAGTGGCAGTGGCAACAACTTTTCGGCCCAAATGTAAATCGACCTCTAGTGGCTGGCCACAGGATCTGTTCTCTGCTCTCTGCTTTCTGGTAACTGGGATAAATGGTGAACAGTTGAACTATGATGCTCTATTTTTCTCTCTCTCTCTGCCATCGTTATTTATGGCCACATTTGGCATACTGCAGCTTATTTGCATTGGGCCAAAAGTGATTAAGTCAACTTATCTGGCCAGCAAACTACATAAAATATCGACATAAACAACATCATGACGATAAAATACACAAGCATTGAGTATTATATCAATTTATGCTTCCTCTACGCTCTCTCACTCTTTCATCGGCACTTCATCGCCTCATTCCCATAAATTTGATGGGAATCGAAAAGCAATTACTTGTAGATAATCCTCGACATAAACTCTACAGATTACATTAATGCCTAGAAATTGAAATACAATTGCCATAAATGTGTAAATAGTGAAATACAGCAGAAATTCCATTTACTCGTGCTATCAATAAATTGAATGCCATTTAAGCTTAAGCACTTGCTCGCTCCATTGGCAGCGTGTGTGAATTCAATCATAATTATGGCAACACCTAGCAATCTAATAACCACTTATGAGGTGTTCAACTAAGCCAGTTATGTAAAGCAAAACGCATTTAATATATACCAAAATTTAGCTTAGTTCATGTAGTAATATCTTAAATGGAAAACTTTACTTAATTAACATTTCCATTTAAATTTAACCGCCAACTTCAAGTGCGTTAAGTGCTAAGCGCAACCAACTTCACGTTTACAAGTGTTCGTTTAGTTAGGACACAAACCTACTTAACATCTATCCGAGACACAAGTAATAGCGCCACCTAGTAGTAGACTTTGTTATCGGCATAGCCCACAGATGGCGTCACGCATTAGCGAATGCAAGCACCAATAGCCGAGACTCTTCAACAGGGTTGCATTTCGACATTTATCGAAAATGGCGCGTTTAGCTTCAAATTTATTAATTAACATATAAAAATGATGCAAAAAATATCGAATGGCACTGCTAGTAATGAATTCTATGCACAATAAGTACAGTTAGTATATGAGGTAATTTGATTTTGCTGATTCAGCGAAACGAAATGTAAATAAATTGATGTTCATACATCAGCGCTCTGCTAAATCCCCAAGTTAAACAAAACTCTCTTCATTTACATAAAGCAAACCCATAATTTGTTCAAGTACATAGACAACAGCAAACAACGCACAACATTTCTGCCTGCCGCCCACAGAGCGTTTCTTCTTACGACTTTACTGTGACAGCAACCCCGAAAAACTCTCGAGTTTCCTCGTCCAACAGATACACGCAACCACTAACACACACACATACACAGAAACACACACATATACATATAGAGTGAGCATTTTCCTTTGTTTTGTGTGTTTCCCTTCGGTTTCTTGTTTGTGCAGCGCATGGAAAAGATATCTTTCCATATGGCTGATTTTGAATGGTTAGATACTTTTTTTCTGTCATTTTCATAATGAGTAATGAGGGAAGAGCGAGAAGTGTTTCGATGTTTACCTCGGCATAAAAGCCAAACGACGAAATTATTACGATTGTTGGTTGAGCTGGGAATTTTGCCAGCCTGCTTGACTTTAATATGCATGGGACGTAGCAACTGTACTTGTTGTGTATTTTAAAGCATACTAAGAAAAAGCGCAACTTGCAGATGCAAGTACAGTTCGAAAAACCTGCTGCAGCCATCAATAACTAATCACTCTACTCCATATCAGGTGTCGTTTTTTCATTTTTTGTTTTCTGAAAATGTTTTACACCCACCATCCCAACAAGTCCATCAATCAATAACTGTGTATATACTCAAACCTCCTGCGAATCCACAGAAAAAAAAACTCGCCCCTTTTTAACTCCGCCTGAGCAACCCGACAACTTGGTCGAATCGTATTGCATTGCCTTCGATGTCCAATCGCCAGTCGTTCACATACTTCGGCTTTCGTTTTCGGCTTTTCATTGATTGGTCGTTGCTCTCGTGTAAAATCCGACAAATAGCGCTCTTTTCGTGCCTTCGGCTTTCGTTCTCGCTGTTCGGCAACCGGTTTTAGCGCTCTGCTCTCTTCATGCGGCATTTCGTATGCCGCTCTTTGCCTTGGCAACTCACTCTCTTTCGTTACGTTCGACAAAGAGCGAGAGAGAGAGAGAGCAAAGGCGAAGGTGAGAGCAACTGAAGCGTAACAAACGACGCGACGTAACTGTTTGCATTGTGCTCGTATTTTGTGTCTATAACATGAAACGGGCGAAAAAAACTCTTGAGTTGGCACTGAAAAAACAACTTGCAATGGGCGGCAACAAGATTGCATCTAGATTCTTAATTCTACGTAGAATGCAATTCGATGGTTCATTCTACTGAACAAATTACTTTGGCCTTTGCATTATATCGATTTTTTAGAGATTCAAAATGAGATTCATTAAATGGCTGAGCATCTCAACATGGTTGTATGTAAACAGCACAAGAACTTTTACTGTAATAAGTACGTTATATTGGTTTCTTCCATTTGTCTGTCCGTTTATATAAGTTTGCATATCTCAGAAATCAAAAGATTTTAGTTAGAAAAATAATAGTTTGTACTTTGCAATATTTTACGCATACCGAGAAAATCATACAAAAACATAACGAACTGTCTGACAATAAACAGCACAGACTCTTCGAAAATACCACTTTTAAGTTACACGAATTTCTTAAAAATTTAAATTTCTAAACAATTTGACATATGAGTAAAGCATACAAGAAACTGACTTTTAAGCAATTTAATATATTTCGTCATTCCCTTTAGTTTATTCAATAATATTTCACGAAACAAGTCAAAATAGTGTAAAAACTTGAATTTCCTTAACTACAGTGAAAACTTTCTAAACAGACACTTGCATTGTCTGAATATATCTTTTAACGGAAATATTTTCTGTGCCGTTCGCCTCTTTTAGAAGGACACTCCCTTTCAACACATAAAGAGAATCCTCACTGCATATGCAACAGTATCAAAAATTAAATTTTCTAGAAGATTTGAGTTGCTGAGCTTCTACTGTATATTCAAGTTACTCTTTCTCCAAACTATTTACTGAAGTAAATAAGAAGCTAAGAAATCCAATAGCGAATGTTTCCTCATTATAACATTCTTCCATTAGAAAGTAGTTTGGAGAAAGAGTTACATAATTTAAAGCTAAGAAATCCAATAACTTTTTATAGCTCCAATAGCTATCCATCTCTTCCCATTATAACGCTCCACTTCCAACTATTGATCCATTTGACTTCATAGAAAAATGTATTTTCAATTACTCTCCGACATCTCTCGCTCAATTATTTAGTCATCTGCATTGTGCAACAGCTGCTGCCACATGCCGCTTGCCACTTGCCACTTGCCACTCCCGCCCTCATGCGCATCTTGGTGGCTGTGGCACGTCATAAAATGGCTTCACTACGCCCTAACTCTGCCTGCGTCTCCGCCTCTGTTCGGCAACTGAAGTCGGAGTCTGTTTTGGGCATAGTTTATTGCACGGCGGCACTTGACTTGCCACACAAATCACCATTTTGAATGAAATGAGCTGTCAAAAGTGCCGTTACCCTTCCGTACTTATTATATTTTAACTATTTGCTTCAACAGTAGCTGCAATTTATTTTTAGTTGCACTTTTGTTTCACATTTTATTGCATTGCATTAGTTGACTGAGTTTTAGACACTTTAGTATTAAGCGCAGTTAATAAATGGGTGAAAAGTTTTCTAAAAGCTTTCTTTCCATACAAAAATATTACACTTTTAATTAGCGAATACATTATAGAATAGGTTTGTGCATAATTACAGTGAAAACTACCTTAACGGTCATCATCATTACTTGGACACTCCTTTTGACGGACATTTTTATATGTTTGCATTTAGTTTTTATAGAAATTTCGATTCTTGTTGGTGGATATACACCGAAATTTTAATTTTCTAGATCAACTGAGCACATTCGTATTTTGCAAAATAAAGTTTTAAAAATACTGTCATTTTTAAATTAGTAATCATAGAAAAATATAATTTTTATTATTTACTTTTTTCATTGACACATAAAAAAATATAAATAATAGCCTTTACATCTTCTACATGTCAATAGCAACTTTGTTCTTTACAAAAGAAAAGTTTAAGATGTATTTCCAATTTGAAATCCATAAATTTACCTAAGGAAGTCTAAGTTTCTGTTTTAGCATAAGAGACTTAACGTATATTTTTGTCATATTTGCACAGAAAACATATGATTGAGATAAAGAGGAGCATTAATCTAAGTACGGTAAAAGACTACGAACGCAAAATTATCGTTAATTTGAGGAGAATTGGCAGCACTGGGTAATTCAAGGAAATTTCGTAAGGAAAGTCTTTATTAATACAGAAATAAATGCATTTTCAGTACAAGAATTCGAATATTAAAGTTGATAATGTGAACTTTTTCAAAGAATAAATGTATTTTCAAAGAACAATTGACTCATATACAGTTTATATATCAACGAGTACTTGTCATCAATATTTAATATTAAAATTTCAATGTGTTCCATACACAAATTAAGTCAGTTGATATCTTCACACAGCAACTGTTCATTTCATTTCATAGAAATATTTAGTACTTAGTACTTCTTTTGTTATTTTCTTTCCTTTTTCGCAATTTTAGAATAGTGAATACTTCATTGAAGCTAAAAAAAAAAGCTATGTCCACACTAAATAAATCAGTTACATTGGCAGCACTGGAATAAGCATTTAAAAACCAAGTATGCAAAATATTGTGTTGTGTTTGGATGTAGAGGTGTGTTTTTATGCAGCACTACAAATACGTAGAAAAACCAAAAACACACAACACTTCTGTTTTGGATGTATAGGTGTGCTTTTATGCATTTATTTTCGTTGCTTAGGCAGACACATTTTTGCTTTGCTTGTTGTTGTTGTTGTTGTTTTGCTCGCAATCTGCGTCCTCTTTCGCTTTTACTGCAATCAAAACTCTCAGCCTTCGGTCACAGATTTAAAATGGCGTCGCCAGCCAGAAACATGCAGTGACGTCACGCTGCTGATGATGATGATTTGTGTCGCAGTCAAAAACACAAACATATAACCACACTCACACATGCATACACACACATTCACATGTTCACTAACACACATGCAGAGCAAACAAAAATCGACGAAGAGTTAATTTAATTGGCATTTTGGGAGACTAAAAACAACAAAACGAAACATCGAAATGCCAAAGCGACACGCAAAAATGCTATAATTAAATTTTTCACTTAGCGAGCGCAGCAAAAAAACACAAAAGACAAAAAGGCAGAAGAACATTTCGTTGAAATTATTTATAAATAAATTAGTTGCCGTTAGCTGTTGCTATTGCTGCAATGCGTTTAATGCGAAGCGAAGCAAAGGGCAAAGCAAAAGCAAAAACAAGAAACACAAAAGGCGGCGCCATAAACAACCGCAAGAACACATTAAAAGAAAGGCCATAAAAGATAATGGGCAGAGGCAAAAGCAAAGGCAAAAACAAAAACCAAATTGTAATTGCGGTTTTCATAGGCGACACTTTTTCATTATGAAGCAAGCGAAACGAAATACATCGATTATTGCATTTATGTTTGTATGTGTGTGTTGGCAAGGGGCGTGTGTGTGCCAACAAGGAGGGGACAGAGGCGAACAGAGAGATCGAGTCCAGTGTGCATAATAAAAAAGCTCATCAAATGTGCCAGCAGCGTTAACTTAATAATCGCCATAAATGGCGCCATTCGCAACGAGGCAAATCTCCCTTACAGCCTCGCCCTAGCCCTCTCCCTTGAACTCTACCACTTCCAATTTCATCTCCCCCTTCCCATTCGCAGCAGCAGCGCAACACAAACTGCTGGCAACAAACAACCCACAATGACGACTGAATTTTCGCCATGCTACGTAATGATGAAGTTCGGCAACAGCGCACAACTCAAACGTAAATTATAGTAAAATGCGTTGCGTCTGTATAAGTGTGTGTGTGTGTGTACGTGTTTGTGGTTGTTTTTGTTGCTGTTGTGACCTTTTTCGTGACGTTGCAATCGGCAACGCCAGCGACTGACAAGATATTCATTCGAACTCAATATTTTATTCGAATTTCGAATACAAGCGAGCGAGCCCAAGAGAGAGACAGAGAGAGAGAGCGAGCGAGCTGCGTAAACGAATTCGCCGCAAGAGAGTGTGAGCACGAGAGCGCACACAACGCGAACGAATCCGAAGAGCGTGCAAGTGTGTGCGTGCTTGCGTGTGTGAGTGCGGATTTTGATTCAAAGCAGAAAAGCGCGGAAAATTTTATAAGCGGCCAACTTTTTTTTCTTCTCATTTGTTGTTTTCATTTTGTTGCTATGTTTTTAGGTCTGCTGTTCGGTTGCTTCATTTTGGCTTGCTGTGTGTTGGTGTTTGTGTGTGTGAAAAGCGGCAACAGCGCGTTAGCGCATTCGGCCTCTCAATCGTGGCTCGGCGTTTGACTTCGTTTCGTTTGCTCGATGCCGATAATAATAATTGAACGAACGAACGAACGCCCGTTGCCAAAAGCAAGCAAATAACAACAAATAAAAATCTCGCATACAAAAAGCCAAGACGCAAAAACAGGCCTTTAAAATATTTGTTTTTATTTTTGAATTTTTTTGCTTCTCGCTTTTTTTTTGGCAGGCGTTTTTGCTGCTTTTATCACGTCTCTACTAATTACATACAATATTTTTGCTGGCAAGCAATCGCTTTTTGTTGTTGTTTATTATATGTATTCGACTTTGGGCTTTTGGCGATTTGTTTTGTTATCGTTTTCACTGCTTTGCGCTGCAGCCGCATTCAATAAATTTTGTTCGTGCTGCTCATTTATCGCATCACTCGCTGCTTTAGCCCATTGTTTTCAGCTTTTTGCGTCTGAAAAGTTGGCAACTCTTTTGTGTTTGGCCCATAAGTCACCCAAATTGGCTAGACGAATGCAATTTCCCAGCACAAAAGAGAGTCTACAATGTAGACTGTAGACAGCAGATTGCGAACAAAAAACAATGAGAAATCTCAAGTTGAGACAAAGTCAAGTGAAGTCAACCAAATTGAAGTTGACTTTCTTCTCATTTAGCTTTAGATTTCAACTTGTGATATCTTTGACACAATTATGAAATTCGAAACTGCAGAAAACTGTAAAAACTTTATATAAGGTTAGCTTTCATTCTCTCTATGCTTCCTCCATTCTTTAAGCATTGTTCAACTCGGCTCTCTAGTTGCACAATGTTATCGAAACTAGACTTTTTACTTCCGGTTTTATGAGCGCCATTTTGACGCTTACACGCTGTGAAAATTACAGTTCTCGGTTCGTTTGAGTTAAGTGCACGATTAAATTGGTCAATAAAAATTGTATGTAATATAATTTTAGATTCACATCTTTCAAGTGCTGTTGAACTTTCTTCAACAAGAAGATTGAGGAGTGTAAATAGACTTTTTCTATACATTCCATGTATTTTTTGAAACTGACTAGAATAACGTTTTAAGATTTCACTCTATAATTCAAAAGAGTACTTAACGTAATTTTGAATCTAAATTTGTAATAAAGCCTACAAGGAAATTATAAATCGTATGACTTAAAGAATTTTACTAAATGTACTATCTAAAATTACATTTTAATCATCTTTTTTATTAACTTAGTCACACTAAATTTGACACAGTTTTCATAAGGAGGTTATTATAACTTGGTGTATATAGGAAGCGTAACAGACAAATGAAGGCATGTCCGATCCCAATCCAATCGAGAATATATATTTTTGATCAGCGTCAACATCTGAAACGATGTAATTATACCCGTCTGTCCGTATGAACACCTAGATTTCAATGATTGTAAGAGATGGATTTTGGTTTGATAGCACCGATTTTTGGTACATAAGAACAATAATTAGTTCAGTCTTCCTAAAAATTGGTGTTGTTCAAGATATTCAAGGAATATTTTTAATTTCTTTAGTTAATCAGGGAGTATATGCTGTATTCTATGGTATATTTTAAGTATACTAGTATGACGATATACCTAGTTCGGTATATTTTTGGAGTTTGTCGAAATAATAAGTTGGTATATTCTGTCCAATAATTATACAGCACAGTTTCGTTTCTATTGAAAATGGATAGCAAGTATATCACAGGCGAAAACTTTAACCTCTAAGTTTCTGAACTGCTTTAGTGAGCTGCCTGTAATTTATTGATAACAATTGAGAAGTATAATAATTAGTCAACTAGATTAAAGATTCTCCTCAATTGAGTCAAGTGCGAAAACTTATGAAATAAAGTCCGTAATGTTTCAAATGTGTTGGAACTGACTTTCGTCATAATCAGTCCCGTCTCCAGTCTAGACTAAAGTGCTAAAATTGCCCAATAGTGTATAATGGCCATAAACATTTATGCATTTATTACCATGAACTTCGCCGTTATGGTTTTATTGCATGCAAGTAATGCAACTTAAATAAGACATATTTCCCAAGTGGTTTAATTAGACATTATAAATACGGAAAGAGTTGCGATAGCATTTTGTGGGGCAATCATATTATAAGGAAATAAAAAATACCGGATGTTGTTGCATTATAATAAATAACTGTACAATTACGCATTGATAAGAGTTACTTAAGAGTGTGTTGATAATTTTGTAATACTGAAAAATGTTATTCATATGCATTTTCAAAAAGATTTATATTGTAATAAGAAGAGCATGGAAGGAATTTTTCATTTCACCACAAATAGAAATTTGTTCTCATTCGAATATTATGACAATGACATCATAAGTTCCTAGTTTGTATTTCATCATAAGTTGATAGTGCTTTAAATGGCGCTAGCAACTGATATAATGACCTCAACTCATATTGTGTAATTGAAGCTTATGATTTTGTTTGATGTAATCAAAGCTTTAGTCAACTTTCATATATGTATTTATGAAAATTTGTAATATTGTGATCAGAAAACATCATGAATTATTATGATAATCAACATTTTTTGGAAGTACCTATTTTCTTCTTGTTTTTCATTTTGAATAGGAATCCAAATTTCATATGGATAATAATATTCAGTACTCTTAATATCCATTTATATTGTTATACCACATAATAGTGAATAATCTTTGAACAATCTATCGATGTAAACGTCATAGCATTTACAGCAAAATGGGTCGATATTTAAAATGGCGACTCTTATGTGTTGTTTTCTCATTTCGCTTAAATACTGTACAATGTGAATCTTTTATTTAATATATTTCTTCGTCAGTCTCTTTCTCAAACCTTGCTTGAACTACATTTTATTAAATGCTCTACATAATTATAAACTTATATAACGAAAGTCATATAATGGAGCAGTAGATAGGCTGTGCTTAAAATATAGCCAAAAGTAGGTGCAAAGTATATGAAAAGCAAATAAATAAAATGATGCAAATGAATTGTGGCATTGTTTATGAATTTGTGACGCAAAACAAACGTCAAAAGCAGAAAATAAACAGAAGCGAAACATCAAAACGCTGATGTTCCAATTTAGCGCAACTTTCGCTAGTTGTCGCCGTCGCAGTCGCTGTTGCCGTTGCCTTTTGGGGCCGCAATACGGCGCCAAAGGGGGTGTGGGGAGTGCTGCTGAGGTGGCGACGTGCAAAGCGCACACAGCCAGACAGAGCGACTGAGAGACAGCAGCCACAGCAACGGCAGCAGAGCAAACGTTGTGTGTGCAAACGTCATCAACATAATTTTCATCACTCAGCGATAAACACGAAATATGCTGATGAAAGACGCCGAACAGAGCGCGCCACTGAGCAGAGCCGAACAGTCAGTCGAGTAGCCGAACGAACACACGAGCACAGCCGAAGGCCAGCGAGAGCGAGAGAGAGTGGCAAAGAGTGTGGGACTCCCAAGGGGCCAGAGGTGGAGTCATGAGGCGAGCACACGCAAAGAGAACACCCAAAAAAGGGAGAGCCACACAGCCGAAGCGAGAGAGTGAGTACGAGTGCGAGTGCGAGAGGGAGTGGCAAAGGGAGAGGAAGAGCGAGAGCAAATGAATGTGAGCCAAGCACTAAGTAAAAACAGTCCCAGTTGCCAGTCCCAGTTGGCGAGTGGGTGTCGACTGTGCTGACTACGGCTACAAAGGCAGCGCAGTGGCAGCGATAGCGACAGCAGCAGCGACAGCGTCAACGGAAGCATCTCATTGAGACCGAGTGGCGAGTGGAGTTGGGGGACGAAGCGACGGCGAACAAAAGCGCGCCACAAAAAATTCAACAATGAGAGCGATTGTGTCTGGGTGCCGTTGGCCGTTGCTCAAGCACTCCCCTCGCATTCCCCCGCATTCATGCTCACCACATCCCCTCCCTCCCCGTACTCCCTGGTTGCCCACTGCAGCCAGTTGTGTGCGGCAGCCGTGACACTCCATTTTTATTTTCCTTCACTTCGCTTCATCGACGCTTCGCCGTCGTCTACACAATATGCTCTTGGCACGAAACCTATGGCCAAAGTATCCAGAGCTATGGCTCCAAAACTCGCTGCACTAATTGAAGCTCATGATTAAGTAACTTTTGCAACTCACACAAAAAGCCCGCGGCAACTGTGGCAACTGAGGCAACTGCGACTTTCCGGCATTTGTCACGAAAAGGTCTCTGGAGTTGCAAGTTTTAATGGTGCACCTTCTCTTTTTTAATTTTTTCGCTTTTTTTTTTTGGTTCCCAGCTTTTTGGAAAATGTCAAAATATAAATCAATTAACTTTTACCAACAAGTCTGAACAAAAGTTTCGCAACGAATTGCACATAAATTACGCTTTACAGTTTGCCATGTCGTTGCACTTACAACTCTTGCAACCAAGCTGCAGATATCGAGTATCCGCTATATGTTTTGTGGAGATAGATATAGAGTGCTTAGTATGAGGAGATGCTACTAAACTACTTCTAATATGCTGAAGTACTCTGCTCAAGTACTCTGAGTTTATCCAAACTAACGTTCAAAGTGTGAATTAAGGGAAACATCTTTGACATTTTCCAATATTCGATCTATGATAGTTGCAATACAAGTATTATTATATTGCCCATAAGATTTGCAGAAAATATGATGAAGAATAGGCAATGAAAGAGTTTCTAGTATATGTATATTTCTTTTTGTGTTTTCACTTAAGCTGTTCTTAAATAAAGCTTTAAATAATTTTATAAAGAAGAACTACAACCCATTTTAATCCAAAAACTATGGTTTTTTCTTAGAGAATCATTGTTCATAGGAACTATGTACTTTTTTAAAGATTATACTAAGTCTATATGCAAACAAATTTTACAGAATACATCTTTATTTTTACTTTATGTCGGAAATGTAAAATTAAAAAAATAGTAAAAGAAATAAGTATAATGATGGAACTGTACATGATAATTCCCTTTTTTAAACATCCTTAGAGAAAATTTATATTTTCTATTTAGTTTTTAGATTGTGAAAGGTATGCAGAACTTCAATGTTGTTTTAGATTTATAGTTGTACTGAAATTCAAATGTTTGGCGCCATTTTTTGATTGATGGCTAAAAAGATTATTTATCTAACATACGTATCTGTAAAATTTTTGATTTTTTTTTATTGATTTTTCATTGAAATAACATGTTTTTTAATTTAATTTGGCTTTCATTCAGTTTTGATAGATACTAAAAATATGGCAAAAAGGTATTTAATGTGCGATTTGAAATGTAATTTTATATTAGTATAAAATACATTCATGTTTCACAACTTTTAATCGAATTTCGTAAACTTTCTGTGATAAGATCTTGATGAATTTATTTGGGCAATACCAAAAAGGGAACACAATATATGGCGACAGTAAAAAAGCGGAATGTTGACACGTCTCCCAAATTGGAATGAAGAAAAAGTATTGTAAATTAATCAGAGATTTCTTTGGGGTCATGATCATTCTATGAGTTGCTTATCGGGACTCATAATTCAAATTGGGAACTACTAAAGGCACCGACTATGCGATGCGATTGGGTCACTTTCGATTATAGATAAACATTTGAACGAAACGAAAGCTCATTAACTTTAATGTCCAGCATAGAAAGTCGAACGGGTGAATGTGAGTGAATGAGTATAAGTGTGAGTGTGAGTGTGAGTGTGAGTATGAATATGCGAGTGAGTGTATGCAAAGATGAGCGAGTATCTAATACAAAGGTCTTCATTTGCGTTATTTACAAAAACACACAAAAAAAAAAAACAAGAAACAAGCAAACAAAACAAACGAATAACTCAATAACGATCAGTGTGAGTGTGTGAATAAGAGTCTGGTTAGATGTGCATCTGTATAAATATAGCTAGATATGTGTGTACATATAATAAGTATCTCTTGGATACTATCTGCACAAAAAGAGCTGGCGACTTAAAGTAAACAATGAAATCATTTGAATCCATTCACAACGGATGTTTACTTGAGCAGTCCAAGAAGGAAGCAGACAGCAAGAGAGAGACGGAGACGGAGAGGGAGAGGGAGAGAGAAGAGATCATCATCAGTCAAAAATTGACTTAATTAAGTTTGCAGCCAAATATTGAGAAATAAACAAAATGCAATGCAAATTCAAAACTGAACAAATGATATTAATAATGATGATGATGAGGATGGAATTTGATGCTGTTCGATGTCGACTTAATTCAGAAACGATTAGTGCAGTTTAGTTTTGTCTGCTCTCGTCTTTATCACGCATTTTCCATTGGCTCCTCTTTGGCCAGTTGAAATTTGATATTTTTCTCTGTGAATATTTCGAATACGAATTCAGTGTTCAGTATTCAGAATTCAGTGCTGAACTCGAACTCGAACTTCCAATTTGCCGCAGACAAACAAAGTTTCCCCCACTCCGATTTACTCGTAAAACTCTCCGCGATTGCAGAAGGCAGCTGAAACACAGAGTTGGAAAGAATGGAGAGAGGTGGAGAGTTTGGAAGGGGGGAAACTGCATGACAGCGCCTGAATTTAGATGCCGATAAGTAAAATGTATCTGCGGCCGAGGTGCAAAATTCAATGCGAAAGCAGCCGCAACCAAGTACAACAACAACAACACAGCAACAATAACAACAACAACAACTGGCACAATACCAAAAGAGTCGTAGCAAGCAAAAACTACAAAAACTACAACAACTGCAAAGAAACTTGCATAAATGGAACCAGTTTTGTGGCTCAGTCGCCGAGACGAAGACGGAGACGAAGCCAAAGCTGAAGCTGCGACAGCGACAGCGACGTCGACTGCGGCTCGAGTTTAGTTAGCGACGAATAAATTTATGCAGCCTAAAGCGCGTTTTGTGACCAAACCTCAGCTTGATGGAGGAGTGAGGCGGAAGAAAGGGAGCTGGCAAGAGTGACAGCAAAATAAGAAAGGGGGATTGGGGAAGGCGGGAGGGGATAGGGGAGAGCAAGCAAACCAAAACAGAGACAGCAAACGAACTGTTTAGACAGCGAAAAGAGCAAAGGCGAGCACTCTGATGGAGAGAGGGAGAAAGAGCGAGCGAGTGTGTGAGTGCGAGTGCGAGTGGGAGAGGGAGGGAAGAAGGAAGGTAAGAGCACTGAGTACGGGAATGGGTCGCAGTTTGGCGATTTCGACTGCGACAGAGGCACCTTCCCCTTCTCATGCACCTTCCCTCTCCTCTTTCCCAACTGCTTGCGCATACCGTCGAACGACATGTGAATATTAATGTTTGCCGCCACAACAAAACGGATTGGAAACGGATCGCAAACCCATACTCAAACTTAAACTCAAACCCATACTCACATTCACACACACACTCATACCCATACTCACACTCACACTCATACCAATACTCACACTCACGTCCAAACTTAGTTGCAGACTCGAGCGAAATCTTGTGACAATTTCCGAGTTTGCTTGTAAAGTGATTCGCACCATGGGGACAAGATATTCGGGGGAAGAGTTGAAAGGCGGTTTACCTCGTGGGTAAAACCAAAATTTAGAATATAAATGAGCAAGCAACTAAAGTTAATCCAACAGAGTTCGATACGAAAGCAGAAATAAGCTTCATATTTATGCAAGCTACTAAAATTTGCAATTTATTCGAATTGAGGGATTATATTAAAAGTTCCCCAACTTGTTGAAGATCTTGGAGTAGGAAAATATCAATTCTAAAAAGAAGTAAAATAATAATTAAAAATTAAATTAATAAATCAGTTATTCTTAACTTCCTTTATTAACTAATTAATTCAATCAATATAAATATTGAAAAGAATTCAAGAAATGATTATATTTTTACATATTAACACAATAAAGCTTGTAAATTTAATGGATCTATTTAAACGATGCAATCAAGATATTATGTTTAATTTCCTCATGCATTTTATCTCCTTCGTAATTTGATAGATAGTAGGCTGACTTTAGTGGGTATAGCCTGCAAACTGATAGTTCGAATTTAATTAAATTCGTGCATTAGCAGTTGAAATTATTGAACACACTAACTACCATATTCATAAATTAAGTATACGTCTATTTTTCTGTTATTGGATCCTTAAAAGCAATACAGCATTGATTTAAATCCTATGAAGGCTCTTGATAGAAAATAATGTTACGAAATTATATTCTTTTCAAATGAATGAAATACAGCAATAAATGGAATAAAGACACAAAAATACATTTTTAGCGAGCTACAAAATAATTTGTTTATCTCTTTTTTAGTTTGAGTAGTTTTCAGTAGTGTATTTTCAATTTCTATTGTTTTTCTTAAGCTTTTTATATAAGCTACCCATAGGGTAGAAGGGTTTTATAACTTTGTGCCGGTAGGAAATGTATGTAACAAGTAGGAGAAGGAATCTCCGACCCTATAAAGTATGTATATATTTCCTTGATTAGCGTCAACAACCGAGACTATCTAGCCATGTCTGTCTCTCCGTCTGTCTGTCCGTCTGTCCGTATGAACACCTAGATCTTAGAGACTATAAGAGATACAGCTAAAATTTATTATCAACAGCATTTGTTATGTTTGCACGCAGATCAAGTTTGTTTCAAATTTATGGCACGTTTTTGCTTTTATTTAAATTGGGTAGCCGGTATCTCACAGTCGAGCACACTCGACTTTAATTGTCTTACTTGTTTCTAATATATTGTTCAACACATTCATTTCAAATAACATAGCATATTTATTCAGTTTTTGTTATACTGAATTTCTTAACAAAAAAAAAATGTATTCTTTATGTTTTCTAAACGGTTTTATTGAAACTACATTGATCTAATTCGTTTGTTTTATCTATTAATTCACATTCACTTGTAGATTCATTACTTAAGCCCTTAAGTCTTGTCTGATAAAAAAAGTAATTTTATACACAGAATAAAAAAAAGTGCTAAGATCAAGAATAAAATCTTGAGTCTAGATACTTTGTATGTGAAAATTGAACCAAGAAGATTTACTCTTAAATCAAGATCCAGATCAAGATCTACAAAAAATCTTGATTGCCCAATCTTGAAATTCAAGACTACAATCTTTAAGAATGGAAAAATCTTAAAATTGAACCAAAAAGACAAAATTTTCAATAAAGAACAATTTTAAATTTCGATTGGTTAAAATAAAATAAATAGATTAATGGGCTTTTTTTATAAGATTATTTTAATCTAGACTTGTTTCGTACTAAAAATCTGATTATATTGCCTTATTCTGTTATCGTTATTTTTAAATTCCAAAGCAGACTAATTGCATTTCTGTAATTACTCATAGTCAACAGTAATATATATTGTATAATTCGAAATAACTTAATATATTCCACATTTTCAACGTGTGCAAATTGATATGTTAATAGAGTGTCAAAGTAAGTGCCAAGTGCACATTGAAAAGCAATTTTCCACGAGTTTCTACAACTGTAGCGAAATGTAAATGGAAAATCCAACACGTAGTAATCCGATTTGTAAGTAGAATAAAGAAAGAGCTTATTCAAAGAGCTGCCCTCGTTGAGGTGCTTATAAAATTTGTAGTTTAATTGTATTCATTTTTTTTTTTTTTCTTAAGCGTACAATTCTCCGATTTCGATTGCAAATTGCAAATGCGAATGTGAGCGAAACTGGACCAAGAGGAAACCGGAGGAGAAAGGAATGTGCCATGTGCGTGCTAAGGATCAAACGGGTTTGCTCGACATCTCTCTGGCAGACTCATTGTCAGTCGTACTACGCCTTGACAACTTGATAAAGATTTCATGCCTTTGATTAATATATTAAGTCGCAAACCGACTGGTGGAATGGGGATGGGAATGGTAAGGGGAATGGGAATGGGAAATGGGAAACGGGAACAGGCAACGGGAACGTAAACGTAAACCGCCGGCAAACAGCAAACACCAAACACGAAACACGCAGAGAAAACCAAAGCCGAAGTCTTTCGCTGTCGATGTCGAAGACAGAGTTAGAGTAGAAGTTGAAGTTGAAACTGGAGTGAAATAGTCGCAGTTGGCTGGCTGGCTGGCAAAAAGGTGTGTGGAGTTTAGGACATGGCCATAAATCAAGTTGCTAGCTGATGCCTCCGCTGGGGAAACGTTGCAGTTCCGCCTGTCTAATGCGAGTCCGTGTCAATTAAATCGAATTGAAGTTCACTTCATATCATTCAAGTGGATTTCCAGAGCACTATCGCCCATCGGGGAATAACGGGCAACGCAAGCAAATCGTTTCTCAATGATTTCCATTATTAATGATTTGCACCAAAATAGAAAAAGAAAGGAGTAATCCATTGGGTAACAATTTCATTATTCACAAGCTTGGTAATCACTCATCTAAAATTTAGTTTCATTTTAAATGGTCTTTATTGTGTGATTCCAGTCTGCGGGTTATATTTCGGATATGTAACGAAATATAACCCCTAAACTGACACCACACACAGGAATCACAGGAAATCCCTAGTTTAGAATATAAATTAGATTCTGACTGATTGAATAACTTACAAGTATTAAAAGTGAAGTCAAAATTAACAAGTTAATATATTCTTTCTTAACTTTTTAGACTCGATTTGAGCGTATACAAAAACTCACTTATGGAATAAGTAAAGAATTTTAATACTAATATTGTAATGATGAACTTCTAACTAAATTCTCAGGAATTAAATATGAATTTCATTCATTAATCAAAACATTGATGTGTATTGATTAGACATACCTAATTTATACAATTTTAGTAAATATGGTGGAAGTTTCTTGGATTGCTCATTGAAAACACACTAAAAACCTGGATAAAAAAAGAAATTGTAATACAAATATAATCATTTCTTATTGATCGCTAAAGTTAATAATATATAGCCAATTCAAGCGATTTTAGTAAATATGGTTGAAGTTTCTTAGATTCCTCTTTAAAAAACACTCTTAAAATGTAGATTATAATGATATATGTATGTTAATAATACAAACCATATTCATTTCTTATGGACTGCTAAAAATAAGTAGTAAGTTTTTTAATATTGGTATAACAAATATTTAAAATAGAATTTTCAATACTATATGATCATACTTAACAGCATTTTTTAGTGTTTTCAGGCTCCCGCCCCGCAAGCTAGTGCTTATTGTTGGATCTTAGTTTCTCTGGTAGACAATTTGCTATATTCTATACTCTATGGTATATTTATAATGTAATACCATTCCGATATACCAGATGTAGCCTTTGGTATATACTAATAATATCTGAAAGTTGAGCACAGTCGACTGTAGCTTTCTAACTAGTTATACCCCCGCTACCTAGAAGGGCATTATAACTCACTGCCAAATCTACCATTTTGTATATCTTTTAGTATTTTTAGTTTTATTGGTGTATATTATTTTGGTATATTTTTTAATAATACTGTCATATTTTGCTTTTATTTAAAATGTGTAGCGGATATCTCTAGATTTTTTACGAGTTTTTGATATAATGATGAAAATCATGGGAATATCTCTCATAAATAGTTGCTAATGAGACTGACAGCGAACAGATTACTTGTTATTAACAGATTATTAGATATTTATTATGGACTTCCTCATACAGCAAATTTCTTTTGAATTATTATTAACATAATATAATTACGAATATCTATAGATTTCATCTTCTCTTCACCCTCAATGATGAATGTATGTATGTATGTGAATGAATGAATGGAGAAGTAAACGAAAAAAACACTTCGTTAAATTGTTGCTCTCCACGTTGAATATTTGTTCGGGCCTGAACAACCCGAACCAATCATTAAATGGCATAATTGAAGCTCTGGGGAATCATGCAGAGGCAGAAGAATGTGGCACGAGACGAAATCAGAAAATATAATAAAATAAAAAGTGGCATAAAATGGAAATGACAAAACAAAAAGAGGGTGGCCGGAAATAAGGACATGGCATAGAATACAAGGCCCAAAAACGTCAGCCAACCCCAAATGGAAGTGCAGTAACACAAAAACAACAGAAACAACAAAAACTGTGCAATGTCTGTAATGTCCTTAGCACAAAAAGTCAAAAGCAAACACAAATTCTCAGCGTGTGTCTGTGTGTTCGTGTGTGTGTGTGTGTGTGTGCTTGAGTGCAACTGTGCTTGAGAGTCTATCTTTGTATGTGTGAGCATTCGCCTCGAGCATTTGCAAGCACACAAACGAGTGTAAAGCACGCGCCAGAAACTTCAGAGAGAGAGAGCAAGAAGAGTGCACGAGAGAGAGGCGTTCATGATGGACCACCCACCACCCAACAACAATGAGAGGGCCGTGGAGCTGGCAACGGCGGAGGAAGAGGAAGAGCGAGAGCAGTTACAACGAGGACAGCGCATCAAAATAGAAGAAAGAAAAAAAGTTTTATGCTTCAACTTTTTGATGTGGCCCCCTCCCCCGTGCCCCCTTTTGCTGTCGACATGCTCTGCTTTGAGTTCTGTCTTTGCTGCTCTCACGTCAAGTCACGTCACTTCACTTCACCTCGCCCTCGCATTCTGCTCTGCTCAGTTCAGTTCTCCTGGGTAAATATTTAATTTTTATAAAGCCTTCATGCCCTTTCTGTGTCTCTCTCTCGTTCTCTCTCTGCTCGCTGTAACTGTTTGTGTGTTTGTCTATGTGTGTGTTTTAGCATTTTGCCTGGGCTTTAAAAATATTAAAGGATAAACGCGGCGCACATAAAGCTCGCATTTTATGACTGCCAATATTGGCCGTGTTTGTGGGTTTCAGAGGGGCGTCAGAGGGGAGTCGGAGGACTTTGCGTGGGCCTGACATTGGGATGAGCCGCAACAGAAAAAAGGTAGCCAGCCAGTTCCAGTAGCAACAATGCCCCAGGGGCCACTTTTTAATTTATGTTCATGTGTGTGTGTGTGAGTGAGTGTGTGTAATGTTGTGGCGCCGTGGCGCCTCAATTTGCCTTCATCAATTATTGTTGCAACTTGCCGCGTCACTGGCAGTTTGTTAATAAAATATGTATATTGAAAGTGGGCCTCTCATTACACGCCTCACGTTTCAATTTCGACTACAGCGCGTCTCATGTCCTTGCTCCGTTCACATCCTTAGCCTTGTGCCTGTTTCTTATTCTTGTATTCGTGTCCACTGTCTGCTGTCCGGCAAGAAGGACACAATGTGCGTGTCCTGCGTACTGCGTATTTAATTCGTCCACCTTTATTACAAGACACCAGGTAGCTTTCCTTTCCTTTCATTAGACTGTGCGCTTTAGGGTGGCCAGGAATAAACGCTTTGCTTTAAAGATATCTCTAATTCTTGGAAATTTCAAAATTCTGCATAACATTTAAATTTTGAAGAACCTCTACTATAATTACAAAAAGTGGAAAGACTATCACATTAAAACCTACAATACATATATTATATTTTCTTTAATAAAAATAAGTCATGAATATGTGAATTGTAATGTTTTCCAGATTCCATAATATATTAAATATTAAATAAACAAAATATTAATTGAAATTTGTAATAACTTCAATATTTAATATTTAAAACAAGAATAAATTCAATTACAGAAATTAAAAGAATCAAATTTTATCTACACAATGTATTCAAGATTCAAAAATATATTAAATGGTCAAAATTTTTTATAACTAAAATATTTTAAATTTATAATATGAATGATTTTAATTATTGGAATTGAAAGAATCAAATTTTATACACAAAATTATTACACACTGAACAAATTTAAATTTTTGTGCTTTATTTACACAGCTTTTATGCTAAAGCTCACGTGACAAGAATAAAATCTAAAGTATCTTACCCTATAGTTAAAGAGTATATTGAATAAAATATTTATGTGACGTATGTATATTAATAAAAACAAGTTAAGCAACAATCTAAAATTCTCTGCTTTGAGTTTAAAAATAATATACATTTTTTTTCATTAAAATATGACAATATTAAGACCAATCCCTATCTTATTTCTAAATTATTAATCTTTTCAAAAAAAAACCCATTTTATTGAGCAAAAATCCTTCGAGCCGGAGTCGAACCAGCGACCTGTGGATGTCTACTTAGTATTTCTACACGCTACAGTCCATCGCTCTACCAACTGAGCTATCGAAGGTTAGTAACCGAACGTCGGCAAATCGCATTCCGCTGCTGCTAATCAAAAGCTTCGAAGCCGCAGCGCAACAACAAAAAAGTCGCTCACTAAAAATAAATTCAGTAATAAAGATAAAGATAATGGAATGCAAAATTGACACCGCAGCAACAATAACAGCAACAACAACATCAACTGTAAATGCTTGAAATGAATAAGAGCGAATATTTTGTTTTTGTTTCTGATTAGCATTGACGTCAGCTGGTCACCCTAAAGTGGCGGATACAAAATGGAGTTGCTATCGGTTGTTCGTTCGTTCCTTTTGCGAGCATAAAACTCAAAAGTGAAGAAGAAGCAGCAGCAAAAAGCAATTTCGAAAAATACTAAAAGGGACTGCGACTGCGACGCCGACAGCGACTGAGGCAGCGGAAACATGTTCAATTATCGCAGTGTAGAAACGTTCTGCTTGTATTTTACCCCAATAGACTTACACACACACGCACGCACACATATGCGCCCATAGAGAGAAAGACAGAGAGAGAGAGAGTGAACATAAAGCCTAAGCAGAAGGGGGAGAGAAAACTGAGCTGTGCCCAAAATGGTTTGGGGTTAAGTTAAATTCATGCAATGCGGTTGAAGCTGAAGCTGAGGCTGATGTAGAGAATGAGTTTGTGTAGAGACTAAGCCTGAGACTGATGTAGAGACTGAGACTGATGTTGATGTGTTATGCCTCGCACACCCTTTACAGCACCCCCCAGTGAGGAATCCGACGTATGTTGTTAAGGTAGAAAGGGGGGGACGAAACGTAGTGAACTGTGTAACATATGGAATTGGCGTGTCGACGCTGACGAGTTCTCGTCTTATGTGTGTGTGGGTGGTTGGGTGCTTGCCAGTTGAGTGCTGCCTCAACCTCAGTCTCTGCCTCTGTCGCTGCCTCTGCCTCTGCTCCAAAGGGGGCGGCGTAAAGCACTCAACTCGACAGCAGCAGCAACAACAATGGAGCTAAAGCGCCCCTGGGAATATGACGATATAATTTATTTTAAATCTCGCCCGTTTCACTCGCTTTAAATGTGTGCAAAGCATTTTATATGCCCATTTCCACTTCACCATATAAAAAGCGTTGCGAAATGTTCGCATCATACATTTTGGTCAACTAATTAGCCTGCGGTTAGGGCTGCTTCTTGCAGTCTTCCCTTCTCTTCCACTCTGCGTGCTTATTGACAGTTATAGTTACTGTTATTAAATAGAGCTGACTGCCCGGTCAGTCTTTTCCTTTCTCTCTCTTACTCTCCCATTCGCATTGTGCTCTAGCTGTTTCGCTCTGTATACAACGTTCATGCGTTGTCTGTGTTTATTTTGATATTGTGTAAACACATTTCGTAATTTAAAAACAAAGTCAACAAACATAGACTTCATCAGATCAATAATTACTCAAAAAGTTTAAACATAATGAACAGTTTTTTAAGGCATGGAAGTCTATAACAACGTATAAGTTTAAATAATATGTAATAAATATTATGTTGAAAAAATTAACATATATGTTATCATATATAAATATGTTCAAATTTTGTACTTTTATTACATATATTCCACATTATTAAATATTATATGGAATATATGAAATAATAGAACAAAATTTTTAATATAAGGAAACCCTATATTAATATTCTGTATAAACATATGTACGTAAAAACAATGTTTTAAACCTTGCTATACAAATTTATTCAAAATTATGCTAGTATTCAAGATATTCAACTTATGATAAGAGAACAACTTTGAGAATTCTTTTGAACGAAACAAATATTAGAAATGTTAACTTGTATAATAAATAAAATATAAATACTCTTATATATTTACTATATTTTTTATATAAATATTTGACAAAAAAACAAAATAAAGGAAGGTAAATATGTTATTGTATATTTTTTAGAAAAAATCACAATTTAGAATAACTTAGACAAACATCAGGGAAATAAAGAATGTAAATATAATATTATATATTTTTTAGAAAAAATCACAATTTCGAATATAATAGAAAAACATCAGGGAATGAAGCTCCCAACAAATATGTACATATCTTCTAGATTAGTTCTTTTTATTCAATTAACCAACATTTTTTTCACTTCCGCATTTTCTCGGCTGGTAGCGCACACTTATTGCTTTCTAGGCCTAAAGAGCGCGTCGTATAAACGCATTAGTTGAACTCAGCAGGTTGTCAGGCTCACATTGACAATGGGACGACGGCAGCGTTGCGGCGTCGACAACCCCCCAGAATGATCCAATTGACATTTAACGCTGCCTTTGACCCTGTCCACTTCCCTGGCTACTCCCCCATCCAATTCCCTGTGCTCAGTTCCCAGTTGTCCGTGCTGTCGATTTTCTATGTTGGCTGTGGCGGTGGCGTGGCAATTAACCGCAAAGGTTTCCTTTTGTCACTTGCTTGCGCCCCGCTCTATTGACGTCTTCAACGCGGCACGAACGAACCCCCGACGAAGAGCGAACAACGAACACGAATCCCAACTTCGACTCCGACGAAGTCGCAGCGAACGCTTTTTATACCCGCTACCCATAGGATAGAAGGGTGTTATAACTTTGTGCCGGCAGGAAATGTATGTAACAGATAGAAGAAGGCATCTTCGACCACATACAAGTAGTCCATGCCATTCCTGAATATTTGGTTGCGATCAGATAAATGTTGTCCAGGTTATTAAAGAAATACTTTTCTATGGACAAAACTCCTACTTTCTAAGGGTCTTAGTTGCTTTGACTGACAATCTGGTATATTTTGTATATTTTGGAATATTTTGCACTCTATGGTATATATTGCACTCTATGCAACATATTAATATACCAAATATACCGCTTGATAAATTTTTAGTATTTGTGTAGTATATATTTTTTTTGTAATATTTAGCTGTCTTCGGTATATCTTAAATGGGATACTACATTGATAGACTAAATATACCATTTGGTATATTATTAGTATTTTTGTGATATATTATTTTTGTACTATATTGATAGACTAAATACCATTTGGTATATTTTTTTAATATTTTCGTGGTTTATTATTTTGGTATATTTTAAAATTAATACCGTAGTATTTGTAGTATTTTTGGTATATTTTATATAATATAACCGCAATATTTTGCTTTTATTCAAAATGGTTAACGGGTATCTCACAGTCGGACACACTCGTCTGTAGCTTTTTTACTTGTTATTGTGTTGGAGGCCCCCTCGGGGCCGCGTATAGCTTTAAGTCATGAAATAATAATAGGCCTCGGCGTAACTTTAATGGCACAGTTATTAACTTTTGTCGAATGCCCAGGAAGTGAGCGGCCATCGAAGAAAATGATTGTTTCCACTGCCCAACTGCATTAATATGGTTTTCGAGTTTCGATTATCGTTATGATTGTTGTTATACGTATATTTTTGTGTGCTTCCTTTGCTTGGGTTCCGTTATCGCTTAAGGCACTGCGTGTCCAAATTTTGCGTGGTCCCAAAAAAAAAACAAAAAACCAGGAAAGCCATTCTAATTACTTTATTTCTCTTGATAAGCTGTAAAAGCCGCATAACCCTTGTCAAAGAACAGAGCGAGGTTTTCCTTAGAGCTCTCGACATGTTTTTTAAGAAAATTGAAAACGCTACGCGAATCCTTAATAAAGGAAACCCTGAATTATACAATACGTCCTCTTTCACTCTTTTTTTAGAACAAATAGTAATAAAGCCTTGATTTTATCTTGTTTCAGTTTTGTCAAGTGACTAATTGAACACATTAGAATGCAATGTTAATCATATAACTAACGGTTCTTGTAATAAATATTTCAAAAGATGCATTTTTCTACATAATTTAAGTATTTTTAATATTAAAAGTTAAGTTAAGTTAAATTGGGTTGTTATGTTAAGCCATATTATTAATTAGGTTAATGAAGTTTTGAAAATTATTTCTATTATTAACTTCGAAACTAAACATAAGAATCTTTTTATTGGAACTTAATAGCTTGTACATTTTTTCCCGACAGCACTTGTAATGTTTGCACGGATCTCAGTTGATTTGGCTGTCAAACTAGTATATTTTGTACTTTATAGTATATTTAGAATGTTTTACTATATCAATATATATATATATATATATATATATATATTATATATATATTTTAGAATTTTTGCGGTATATTACATAAATATATTTTGGTATTTCACAGTTGATCATACTCGACTATAGCTTTTTTACTTGTCGTATATAATTGAAGTATCCCTTAATGTAATAGAAGTTAAACTGGGTTGTTCTGTTAAGCGAATTTATTTGATAATTAAGCTGAAGGAGGCATGAAAATGTATGCATTATAAGTTTTGCAGCTGAGCATCAAACATTCTGTTTATATTGGATCTTAATACCACGTCGATTTACACCACAAATTGACTATAAAAACTTGAAATTAAAAGTTATAGTTAGAAATGTTTACAGTTTATTATAGTCACATATTATTCAGAAAGTTTCATCATAAAAATTGCATTTCAGTTTTGCAGTGATAAGTTTTTTTTTTTTTGCCTATAAGTTTTTATATGTATTTAGAACAATTTTATTAGAGTATTAGAAAAAGATACAAGTTAACTAAACTAAAGTATATAAGCTTATTTGACCTTATCGATTTAAGCTGATTCATAGAAAAGAAAAAGTACATAATTACATTTGTATGGGAAAAATTCTTTACAAAACCCCTAAACTAATTGTTGTGGTCTAAGTATTGTTTAAGTAATAAATAAATATGCCAAATATCCCAAGAAGTAAAATATCTGTTGAAAATTGAAATGTCTATATAGATAAGGCTGATGATATCTCATACCACAATCAGCGATTAGATATAATTTCGTCATTGAGTGGAACTTTTATTGTCGCTAAAGTTTCATTGGTTGACCTTCGTGCGTCAAATGGAAATAAACCGAAAGAAATGATGGAATGAATAGCGAATGAAGCAATTTGTAAAAGGGAATCGAATGCCCTTCGCAACGCATTCGATTACAAATGCAAATATTCAAATTTGTAATCGAGATTTGCAATGTGATGCAATCGACACGCGATTGCAACCAAATCATATAAGTGGGGGAAGAAGATGGAGGAGGCAGAGGGGCAGAGAGAGGGGCATTGCCTAATCAGTGTGTAGTAATGTGTAGTTGGTAAACAAGGCAATCGGTAATGCGCAATAATCACATTTGATATATGCCCAGTGCGATTCAGTGAGTCTGTGAATATGTTAATGTATGTGTTTATTGCTTTTATGGCCAACAACAGCAACAACAACAACAAAATAGCAACAGCCACAGTAACACAAGCAGCAGGCGGAATGCAAAATTCGAGTCGTAAAATAAAATAAAAGAAAGTCATAAATTAAATAATTAATGCAATAAAATTTTATAAATATTGCAAATGTGTTTTTGTTGCACATACCACAGCGTGTGGTGGCAAGCAACCAGTTTATTGACTGACAAAATGAGCAAAACACAAATCACAAGTGCTTGTGCAGAGCGTGCTCGACTGCCAGATACCCTGCAACGCACTAAACTTTCTCTTTGGCTGCGATTTAAGTAAATAAAGCGTACTTCCTCTTTGATCATAGTAATTGCATTTCATTTTAATTAAATTTGTTGTAATACTTTAAGAATTCATAATACTTTAAAGGCTTTAAAAAAGGTTGCATACTTTGGAAAGTTATAACTACATAATTGTGTTTTTAATAGCCAAGCACAAGTCTACACATTTTAGAATTGGAGGAAACTCAGACTTTTATAATGCAAATTATTTCATTTGCGTTGTTTCATATTTCAATAACAAAAGGTTTTAAATATATAGTATACATTTTAGTTTTGTTTATAAAGAAAGACAACTAATGAACACAGAATTTTGTTAACTTAGTTTTTATCTTAATTTTTGTCAATAGAAAATAATTAATACAAAATTTTGTTGCCTTAGTTTTTATCTTATTTTTTAATATTTTGTAGCGAGCTCATTACCAAGTTTTTTTTCTGAAATGAAATAAGTTTAAGAGTGTTGATGTTTTTGAAATGTATAGTAACAACACCAGAAATTAGGTTCTAACTTTATATGAGCGAAATTTCAACATATTTAGAAAAAAGAACAAAATTGTTATTTTTTATTAAATCGAAAAAATCTTAAATCAAGATTTGCAATCTTCTTTTCAACATAAAATATTATTGAATTAAGATTTTACTCTTAAAATAAGATGTTTTTAATCGTAAAATGCTATTTGGTCATACAAATTTTGATTTAAGATTGTGTTAAGCTAAAAATCTTATTTCAAGATTGCTATTTTTTTAAATCGAAAAAATCTTAAGTCAAGTTTTTTTTTTAATAAAATCTAAACTTAAATCAAGATTTTTTTCAATTTATATATGGGTAAGTAATTCAATTTTGTGAACTATTTTAAATCATAAAAATTAAATAATGTCAAATAACTAATACAAATTTGTTTGACTTTTGTTTTTAGCATATGTTGTTTTCGATATTGGATTGTATTTAAGTTATATTTTGTAGAAATCGTATTATCAAGTTTTTCTTAACTTAATTAATTAAGTTTTAAAATGTTACTAATTGGAGATGAAAACAAATATGACAGGAAATAGAAATAAAGAGATACTAAATATCCATTGCGAAAGTTTCAACGTATATATGTTATACATAAATTGAATTCTCTAATCATTACATAATGATGCTAAGTAGGAAACTACATCCTAATTTGGAATTTCCTACAGCTAATATCCTATTAGATATAGAAATAAGAGACGTAAAGAAAAATGATGGAGAGCACAGTAAAAATAGCATGTAAATTCTTTATAAAAAACTTTTACTTTAATCTAATTACGCAACCTAATTATACCCGATCTATATAAGTACAGTTGCCATAGGGTATAGCAAAAAAAAATATAAAGAGGCCTTTGGGTTTATTTTTTTTTTTTTGGTTTTTTGCCAGCCAGACATCGAGTACAGACGAAATTGAAATCGAAATGCAAATTAAAACGATCAATAAAAATGCGAATATGTCAATAAAAGTCAAATGCAAATTTTCGTCTCGTTTTGTTCGTGTTCTGTTCTGAGTTCTGAGTTCTGTGCTCGTTTATGTTCTCGAAAATGCATTCATTCGGTTCCCAAAGTGACGAACGATAAAACTCTGAAAATGGAATTGAATCAATATGAAAATTTTGTTTGTATGCTACGCAGTAGCCGCATCAGACGACGATGATTATAAAGAGGAGGTGGAGAAGGAGGAGGAGAAGGAGAAGCAGGAGGAGGAGATAGAATTGCCAAAGGTGTGGAGGGAGTGGACGGGGTGCGGTGAACTGTTTGGGGGCCGTGTGCCAAATATAGCGACGATCCAACGAGATCGAGACGATTGCTCGCTGTTGTTGTTGTTGTTGTTATTGTAGTTGTTGATTTTTATTTTATACCCCCATGGGTGCTAAATATCGAAAAGCGAATAAATTTTCGTGCACTTTTCGTATGCAGTGCACAGATACAGATACACAGATACATGGCGCGACATACTCGTGCAGCCTAGAGATGAGCGCGTGACGTCTCATGATATTCGCAAATAATCAGAAAACGTGATTAGTATTTATAATGTATTTTATTGATATAATTCTTAATTGTTGATAACTGAAATAACAAGTTTTACTGAAATTATAAAAAGTTCGTAAAAATTCTTGTCTTGAGTTATCTGTAAGTGTTCTGTCATTTAATTATTTTTGTGTATCTCTTTTTTAAATTATATTTATATATTCATTTGTAGGATTATTACATTTGGATAGAATAACATTTTATATCTTTATTTTTAGGATTATTACATTTGGATAGAATGACAAATTTCTTCATTTTAAATTCATGAAACCATATCGCCTTAATTTTCTTTTCTGCCTTAGAGTTTAATTGGAAACTACCATTGCTATAATTTATTATTATTGTTATTAATTATATAATTAAGAAGTTTTCATAAAAACAGGAAATATATTAAATATAAATATAAATATATATTTCTGTCTATTTGTTATGTCAGATTATGTTTCTTATAATAATCTATTCCTAACGCATTGAAAGCTAAGGATTTATTTTAAAACTGCGATATTCGAAACTATAACATTTAGTTCTTATCTGCCAAGCTTAATTGGAGCCACAGTAATCTTATTTCTTTTTGAGTAGTACGTTAAACTTTATAGAATGGTTAATTCAGACATAAATTATTTTCGGTTTTATAAACTCATTTAAAATTAGTGTAGTTATTAGATTCGTTCTTCTCCACATCAATTATACTATTAATAAATGTCTTATTTTCTATTGATCTACTGGTTTTATTTGTAACATTATGATTTTGCTGTAATTTTATATGACACTTGAATTCCATTTTCTTTCATCTGTTAGTTTTTTTTGCCTTTGAATAAATTGTGATATTTAGAATTATGAATGAAGTGTATTCTTATTTAACACACATATATTTAATTTTAAAGCCTTTTACTTCTTTGAGCTCTCTCTTTCCAATTTGCAGCGGGCTTCTTATATATAACACTTGATTATCCTGTTCTAAGGCTTTTGATATCTTTTTTTTTTTTTTTGTTGTCTTCGCCTAAATTGTGTATTAAGAATTATGAATAAAATGTATTTTTATTTAACATTTATCTAATTTAAAAGTCTGTTACTTAGAACAACTCTTATGTCTGTTGATCTTTTCAATATGTAGTTTTGCATTCGCAGCGTGGTTTCGTGCGTGTTCGTGTCCATCTCTAATGCAGACAGTGTCACGACGCGACGCCACGCCGCAGTCGGAGAGCAATCATCATCATTAGCAGCGGCGCGCGCGCGTAGGCAGCAACAGCGACAACGTCAGCAACAGCAGCAGCAGCGACAAACGAGACAAACGACAAACAGTGGAGATCGCAGTAGCGACGAGTGGAAGCTTTTTGGTTGGGGCGGTAGATGGCGTCGCGTCGCTTAGCGTAACGTAGCGTATGTCGTCGTAGTAGTTCGCTAATTAAAAAATGCGCTCGCTACAAAATAAAACTTAATTGCGATTGCATTTGCGATATGCTCGCGAGTCTGCAAAGTAGTCGGGCATTGGCGCAGCGAGCTGGCCACCAGAGGCAGAGGCGGAGCACGGGCGCCGGCAGCAGCAGAGCGTTGACAACAGACATACATACATACACACACACATACATATAAGAGAAACAGCAACACAGAGCAGAGGGCCAAATTGAGCACAAGAGCCCACTCGAGTTTTGTAGCACGAAGACGACGAACGAAAAACAGAAAAAAAGAAGAAAAAAGCTGTCAGTGCAGCAGCAACAACTGCAAAGAAGTGGCGGAGAAATCTGAAGCACAGACGGGGCGCAACTTGGCACAAGTTGCACTTTAAACAGGTTCAGGTTATTGTGATTGCTGCTGTTGTTGTTGTTGTTGCTGTGGCTGTGGCTGGCTGTTGCTGCTGCAATTTGATTTTTTATTGCACGACGCCACTGCAGGGAACGGACGCGCTTAATAAAGATTGATTTAAGCACACAAAACTACAACAACGTAGCAAGTAAGCAAGCGAGAGAGAGAGGGCGACAGCTTTAATGAACTGCAAGTAATAACCGAAAATTATGGCACATAAAGCACAAAAGGCGCAATGAGAGCACAAAAGCTCAACGCTCAAAGCTCAAGTGTCGATCTCTCTCTCACTCTCTATCTTTTGACACTTTAACTTCGTCTCAGACTGTGGAGAAGAAGAGTGCAAGAGACGCTCAAGTGCCCGAGTGATGCAAAGGGCAAAGCAGCAGTGAATACCAAGCACACACACACACTCACACATGTGCACTGCGCTGCTCCAATCAAAGTGACGTCGCTGTCGACGTCGATGCTGGCAGCGAGCGCAATTGCCATTTATGGCCTTGATTTATGTATCTCTGCTACTGGATCTCTAATGCGAACACAGACAAACACTCAGACACACACACAAACAGACAAACACACACATGCGGAGTATATTGAATTTATTTGCAATTTATTTCATTTCCTTGGCTTGCGGCATGCGGCGAACGTCGCAACAAACGAACAGAGGAACGAACGAACGAAAGATGCATGGCAATGTCTCTTTGCAACAGCCACAGATTTGTTGTTGTTATTGTTGTTGTTGCATTCATTGTGTGAGTATCTGTTACTCGTCGAGTGGCAAAAAGTACGAGTATCTGCATTGAATTTGCTGCTTGCTGTAGCCAAGGTAATAATGCCACAAGGAAAAGTGCTGACTTTTCCCAAAAGAAAAAAGGGTCAAGTTTCCCCATTCCCTGGAAAAAAAGCTCTTCTGCAAATTGGATTCCACTTAAGTTTAGTATTTTTGTAGTTTAGCAAATATTTTCACCAAAATTGCGGTCACAAATCCCTATTAAAACGTCGAAATGGAATCAAGAATTTTATGTGCTTCATTGGTCATAACTCGAATGGATTTGCCACATCGTTTATACGTCGTTTACCCAAACCAAACCAAAGCCAAAGCACATGCCACACGACCAAAAAGCAACGGCACCAAATATCAACCCCAAAAAAGGACAATCGCTGATATCGGGAACATCCCCCCGTTTTTGCGGTAAAAGCCAACCAAGCAACTGATTTCGCCTCGAGACCAACAAGAACATCAACAACAACAACAACTACAACAATGGAAATTCAATTCGAAAGTTAAGATGCGAGATATCATCGCAGACCACTCAATACTCGATATCCAAAAGAAATCCAATTCCTGATGACAGTCCACTTATTATTAGCCGCCATTGTTGGCCAAATGGTTTTGGGACAAGCATCCTTCACTTTCGGCTGGCAGTCAAGTTAGATTGTCATAACGATCCGTAACGGAAAATTCTTTTTAAGCTATGCAAATTCCTCTGATATGATGATAAAATGCCACAACTTGAAAAGAAGCTATTAAATAATCCATATAAGGATTGTATTGCTAAACTACGTGATGACACTTTGATTATCTGACTGTTTAATATTATTTATGACTAGACCTCGAATTTAGCATATTTTTATTTCAATTGATATCAAACTTTGTATTTCAGCAAATGTATTTATGCCCGCTGCCCATAAAGAAGAAGGATATTATAACTTTGTGACTCCAGCAAATGTATGTAACAGAGATTTTATAAAGCATATATTATACATTATTGATCAACCTCAACAGCTGAAAGGAAATATCCGTTTGTCCGTCTGTCCGCATAAGCACCTAGAACTCAGAGACTATAAGAGATAGAGCTATAATTTAATTTGACAGCAATTGGTATTTTAGATGGATATCAACTTTGTTTTAGATCTCCAGGTAAAAATCTTCTTTTTTGTCATTTAAGCCCATTGAACTTATTTGTTATAATCACAAACAAAGCCTACATTTCGAAATAGTACCATTACAAATATACCGCACAGTTCAAAATATACCATCTTTTCATGCAATGCAACTAATACCCGTAGTAAGTAATCGTTTTTACCCCATACAATAGTATTTCTTTTATCTGATCCCAACCAAATTTTTAGAAATCATAGAGTTTTTATAACAAATGCTGTCTAAAAAAAAGTATAGCTCTATCTCTTATAGTCTCTGAGATCTAGGTGTTCGTATATACGGACGGACAGTCAGACGGAGAGGCGGACAAGTCTATATCGTCTCAGCTGTGAACGCTGATCAAGAATATATAATACATATACTTTATGGGTCGTAGATATCTCATTCTGCCTTTTACATACATTTCCTGGAGGCATAAAGTTATAATCTTCTATCTTATGGGCAGTAGGTATAAAAACTAATGGACACAAAGTATCTCAGGCACTCCCCAGCGATTTCACTCAATTTCTTTAAATCTCAGTAAAACGATTTATTTACAATGTTTTAAAAATATCACGTTTTCTCTCCCCTCGTAGGTTATTTGCTTAATCCATTTATGAAATGCATAAGCTAGTCAAATATTTGTGAAAACTAAACAGACTTGAAGAGGTAAAGTGTGCGATTGTTAAACATTCTAAGTATATTTTTTCATTATACGCCGAGAGCATATAAAAACAAGTAAGAAAGTTACAGTCGAGTGTGCTCGACTGTGAGATACCCGCTACCCATTTTTAATAAGGGGAAAATATTTTGGTATTATTTTCAAAATATACCGAAAATACTAAAAAAAAATACTAAAAATATTCCAAATGGTATGTGTGTTATATCGATACAGCACACCATTAAAAATATACCATAGACGGCACAATGTACCAGATTGTCATCCAAAGCAACTCAGACCCCTTGTAAGTAGGCGTTTTTGCCCATACAAAAGTATTTCTTTAATAACTTCCACAATTTTTATCTGATCGCAACCAAATTTTCAGGAATCATATCTACTATAGTAGTCATATACCAAAATTCGCAACTCTAGCTTTAAATTTATGCTTGTTATTCGATTTTTTTTGATTTGCGAAGGCGGAAGTGGGCGTGGCTAAAATTTGAAACAAACTTGATCTGCGTGCAAACCTAACAAATGCTGTCGATGCTGGCTCTATCTCTTATAGTCTCTGAGATCTAGGTGTTCATACGGACAGACGGACAGACACACAGACGGACATGGCTATATCGTCTCGGCTGTTGACGCTGATCAAGAATATATATACTTTATAGGGTCGGAGATGCCTCGTTCTACCTATATTTCCTACATACATTTCCTGCCGGCACAATGTTATAATACCCTTCTACCCTATGGGTAGCGGGTATAAACACACTGAGAAAGGATTATTAGAGTATATACTGTTTGTTGTAAAGGAATTACTATAATATATAGATGAATGTAAAGTTTAAATACATCTTCGACAGGCAATTATCCATGATATGACGAACTTTAAACGCTTTCAAAGTGGATAACATTTGGCAAATTATGTTAGCATAACTACTACCACAAAAACTAGACTGCGACTACTGAGAACCGAAAGCACTTGGAATCTAATGGGTTTGTTATTGTTTGAACGGTTTCGTAAAGTCAACTGCTTTTTCGAGCTAAAAATGTTCTCTTAATGAGTTCACAACGAACCACGCTACTGCTTTCCCCTCCCCTCCCTCCGGATGACTCGATAGGAGGCCCTGAAAGTGCCAAACTTATCCGGATGGAATGGAGTAAACACATTTGTGCACATATTTGCCTATTTAAAAGCGGACGAGCGTTTGCGTTTTGAAATTTTCACATTTTAATGGAAATGAAGTTGGCAAAACTGAGAACTAAGCTTAAACAACTTGAACCAGCTTAAACTTTAAGAAACACAAAAAGGCAGCAGAGAAGAAGAAGGAAGTATTTGCAGATACATTTTTTGGTAAATAAACATTTCTTAAAATTCTGAGTAACATTTTCGCTTTGAGAGTTGTCAAATTTAATTTGGTTCACCTATGTGGCAAACAAAGTGAAGAAATATTGAAGATATAAAGCATTCATATTCCTATAGACCTATGTATAATCTTTAAATCAATCAAAAGTTTCTGAATACCAGATTAAAAGTTTTATATTCAAGAAGTTTTTATCTTCAAAAATATAAATTTACACAGAAAAGGTTCAAAGGTCAAGATTTTGTTTTTAGTACTAAGAATTTTGGGTTTGAGAAGGTTTCGCAACAGCTCGACTAACTGAGCTATAAACGAAAGCTTGTTAATCTACATAAAAACTTTATAGACATTTCGATTGATTTTAAAATTTTGAAATCTAAATTTAGAAGATTTGCACTTACTTTGAAAATTGGTCATTTTTTAGACTTATATTCTTAGTTTTAAGAATTTATTCTTATTTCAAGAACACAAATTTTAAGGTGAATGCTCTTGATTTGAGAAATTTTTCTTTTTTCAGTGTATATAAAGAATAAATAGATTTAAATATTATTAAGTTATTGGAAAATTTATGTTCTGGCCTCAATTTGTCATGGTCAGTAGTAAAGTTTTTTTATACTTAGTTACTTTTTGGCTTAGTTTAAGATTTAAGAATTACTAATACTATTAATATTTTCTTATATGTTATTTCAGATCTATAAAGTTTTAGATTTCAAATTTCGATATTATAATATAGATAAGAATACAAGATCTTTAATAACTGAATATACAGTATGTCAAGAAACTCTTTACACACTGAAAAAAACACATATTTTTTGACTTTGCATGCTAAAATAACGCCTTTAGTTATTATTTTTCAATTTTTTTTAATGCAGATCTATTATTTAGTAAATTTAAAATTAGTATGTACAAAAATAAAAACAATGCAACGAAAGGGAAAATTTTAAATCAACAAAATATGAGTTTACACATTTTTGACACTGTCAAGAAAGTGTTTACACACTTTAGTTTTCGATTCTGTTTTGTTCTATTTTTAGAAAAACTGTACTTTATTGTTAACTATGCTTCTGCACTATTCGCTATTTTTGCATTCCCTTTCATTCAATTGCGAAATCTTACTACGCACTTGTCAAAAAGCTGATTTTTAAATTATTTAACATGCTTGAAGCTAGATTGACTTTTGACGTTACCCAATTGACTTATTATAGTCACCAAATTGGAAAATCTGTAGCTTAGCTAGTGGAGCTACTTGGGGTATCGCGAAAAATAATTTATAATGCTCCAAATCGTGCCGAAAATGAAGAAAAACGGGAAGCAAAGTGTGGAAATGGTCGAAAAATGGATTTTGACGAGCGGGCAGACCGCCTTATTATGGCCATGGTCCGTCAAAACCCCCAAATTTTGATCAGGACCCATGCCAAGGAGTTGGAAGAAGAGTGTGACATGGTCAATTCACATGAAACTGTCCGGCAACTAATTTTGCGGAACAAATACTCTTCAACCGTTGAAACGGTTGCGCATAAGAAGCCGCTGATTTCGAAAGTAAATGTTGAAAACGCTTAAATTTTGGCTCTTAACATGAAAATCACACCGGACAACTATTGGGATGACGTCGTATTCTATGTCCAAACAAAAAAAATGCTATACTACAATGATGGACCAACAAGAGTATGGCACAAGTCATTAACAGCCTTACATCAGCGCAACATCATTCCGACAGTACAATTGGGAAAATAGTATTTGTTCCGCAGAATTAGTTGGCGGACGGTTTCATGTGAATTGACCATGTCACACTCTTCTTCCAACTCCTTGGCATGGGTTCTGATCAAAATTTGGGGGTTTTGACGGACCATGGCCATAATAAGGCGGTCTGCCCGCTCGTCAAAATCCATTTTTCGACCATTTCCACACTTTGCTTCCCGTTTTTCTTCATTTTCGGCACGATTTGGAGCATTATAAATTATTTTTCGCGATACCCCAAGTAGCTCCACTAGCTAAGCTACAGATTTTCCAATTTGGTGACTATAATAAGTCAATTGGGTAACGTCAAAAGTCAATCTAGCTTCAAGCATGTTAAATAATTTAAAAATCAGCTTTTTGACAAGTGCGTAGTAAGATTTCGCAATTGAATGAAAGGGAATGCAAAAATAGCGAATAGTGCAGAAGCATAGTTAACAATAAAGTACAGTTTTTTCTAAAAATAGAACAAAACAGAATCGAAAACTAAAGTGTGTAAACACTTTCTTGACAGTGTCAAAAATGTGTAAACTCATATTTTGTTGATTTAAAATTTTCCCTTTCGTTGCATTGTTTTTATTTTTGTACATACTAATTTTAAATTTACTAAATAATAGATCTGCATTAAAAAAAATTGAAAAATAATAACTAAAGGCGTTATTTTAGCATGCAAAGTCAAAAAATATGTGTTTTTTTCAGTGTGTAAAGAGTTTCTTGACATACTGTATCTCATTTAAAAAAAAAAACATGTATTACCAAAAAATAATTCAACATTTAGATTCTGGGTTAAGTTGAATTTATAAATGAAAAAGGAACAATTATCTACGAAACTATTTCATATTTTTTCAAATACAAATTTGACTAAAAATGGTTGAAGTAGTTGAGCAAGATTAGAGAAAAAGCAATTAACACTCAGGAAACACGAAAGCATTATTATCTCAACGTTTTGCATACAAGAAAAAGGTGAAATGGAAACGAAATTGTTTTGCAAGATTAGAAGGAAGTGAGAACGCGTTTTCTACGTGTAGATTGTGGTCTGTGTGTAGACTTTGGATGGATGGATAGATATGTACATACACACATACATATATATGTACATATATGCATACATACTTATGTATTTTCAAAATTGCGGCGAAAATTCTGCAAACTCATGGCATTTAACACACGGAACAAAGAGATTTTCTACTTTAGACAGGCCGCAACATCAAGAGTGGTTTTTGGGGGGAGGGAGCAGAGAAGCCGAAGACGAAGACGACTTTGAGGGGTCAGACAAAGATGAACAAATTGTTTCTACGCATTTTTGCGCGAAAGCAGCAACAATATATAAATGTATGTACGTGTGAATGTAGTAGACGAAAGAAGAGACTGGCAAAGAGCAGAGCTAATGCTGACGTGAGAACAATGGGAATGAAAATGCCAAAAAAAAAAAAACCGAAAAACAAAAACGAAAACGAAACTAAGACAAAAACGCACAACTAAAAACAGCACAAAAACTAAGCAGCGCAGCATTAGCAGTGAAGAGCGAAAGAGAAGGGCGCCAGCAAAAGTTTCGTATAAAGCGTAAATAAGTTTTTGTACGGCTTTATGTTTATTGCATTGCAAAGCTTAAAGTTTTCAAAGTATCTTATCACTACTACGGCAAGCGACGACGCAACGTCTCAAGAGCAAAGACGCAAAAGCAACAACAAAATCAAAAACAAAAGCAACAACTGCTGTGCAAAGCAACAACTACTTTGGAAAGCAACAACTGCTGTGTAAAGCAACAACTACTGTGCAAAGCAAAAGCAACAGAGTTGAACAAAAGCATAAGCAGAAACAACAAACAGCAAGGCAAAGCAAAAGCAAAGGGAACAACAACAGTAGTTTGGCACTATTCACACTCACATGATTTTATTTTTAGCTGTCGTCGTTACTGCCGCTGTCGCTGTCTCTGCCGTCGCCGACGTCGCAGTCGCTGCTTAAGTGGTATGCCGAGCGTAAAGCCGCTAACTAGACACTCATGTGCCAAGAGCAGTCGTGGCCGAGCGGTTAAGGCGTCTGACTAGAAATCAGATTCCCTCTGGGAGCGTAGGTTCGAATCCTACCGGCTGCGAGCAAATGAAAGGGTTTGAGTTGTGTTTCAGAAGTTTCTCTTCTACCTCTCTCTCACTCTTCTGAGTTCACTTTTTTTTATTTTTGCACATTTCTTTTTGACGTTTTTGTTCGCCACACACATGCTTGATTTCGTTTTGAGTTTTTATTCTACTTTTATGCCGTTTAACACGTTGAAACAGAGCCCACCCACAACTGCGTCTGTCTGTCGTCCACTTTACCTGTTGTCCGTCTCTCAACATGAATACGAATATATATGTATGTGGGTATGAATGGAATGGACGAATGCTGTGTGCATTTCGTTATCTGCTGTCGCTGTTGACTTTGTCGGTCTGCGTGTGTGTTTTACCTGCGGGCACACGGCGGCGTTTTTATGGCATTTTTTTTTATCTTTCACAATAACAGTAAGAACTGCGGGACAGCGTTGCCACTGTGCCCGGGCACAACTTAATCGGGGCTGGTTAGCTACAATATAGCCAGCCGATTGTAGCCACAACAACTGTAGCTCTGCAACTCCAGCTCTCCATTGCCGCCATTTTATGGTATACGGTCGCCGACGGCATCGAGTTTTGTGTTTAAGTAAATTTTGTTATTGCCGCCTGCCGTCTGCCGTAAAAAGCTTTGACTCGGCTGCTTATTTGCCGCATTGTGTGGGAGTTGAAACGTGCCGATTGCCGCTTTTTATGTGCAACCATCCAGGGACATTACCCAACAATGATAGAACTCTATCCAGATATGGAGATATAGCGACAGCGAAAGCTATGTAAATGATGGCAATTGTCAATGGAAATTCAGTTAGCCAGTTAGTATTTTGGGGTCGGGAAATATTGTTTTATTATAAATGCAAATAAACACAATAAAGCGATAATATGTGTAATTACACAAACCTAAACAAAAGTGAAATCAATTAAAAATAAATAATATCAACAATAATTTTAAAAGAAACATATTTTTATTGTTTTATATTAGAAATAATACACATATTTTGAAAGAAAAGAAAACGTAACTTTTCGAACTGTTATAATTGTTCAAAAATAAGATTTTTATTGAAACAAAATTGTCTTACTTAATAATAATGATAAATGATTTCGTTTTCGGATTCTTGTAAGGAAAAAATTGTTTGAAGCATTATAATTATTCCACATTAATACTCCAATGTCATCAACCGAAGCTAAGCTCAAGATTTCGAAACAAAGAACTAACTAAATTCAGTTGTTTGCAATTTGAAGTAAGACATATGTACATATAACAAGCAAGAAACATACATATGTATATGATAGTCAAAGTGTGCTCGTCTGTGATATACCAGCTACCCAAACAGTACGGTATTCATTTTAAGATATTCCAAATTCATCTATTGCAATAATACTTTAAAAAAATATGCCAACAGCTATGTATGTATATTTGATATATTGATATAGAAATGCATTGAAAATATACCATAACATATATCAAAATATACCAAAGCAACTAAGACCCCTAAAAAGTAGGCATTTTTGCCCATAAAAAATTATTTCGTAAATAAATTCTACAATTTTTATTTGATTGCAACTAAATTTTTAGGAATTATAGTTAAAATATCTATTTATTATATTTAATAAAAATTGTGACTTTAGCTTAAAAATTATTTTTGATCGATATTTGAGGGCGGAAGTGAGCGTGTCAAAATTTTCAAACAATCTATATTTGCGTGCAAATATAACAAATTTTGTCGAAAGGTCGAAAAATTATATTTATATCTCTAATAGTCTATGAGATCTAGGTGTTCACACAGACGGACAGACGGACGGACAGATGGACAAGGCTTTATCGTCTCAGCTGTTGTCGCTGATCGAGAATATAAATACTTTATATGATTCGAGTTATTTGTATAGACATACGTCTAAAAACTCATACACAATAAAATGTTCTAAATTGTTTCCAATTTGAAGTGTGAATGAATAAAAAATAACGTGTTTATTGGTTGTTACCTAAAATTGAAAATTTTATGATTCAACATTTAAGAGTTTTTTTGCAACATTGAACAAAGTTTCACTATTATACTTTAGCTCTTGGCCAGTTTTAACTCAATTTGATTTTAAGTTGACGTCTTTTAAGCATTTAACTTTTAACAATATTACATAATTTTCATTAGTTATATAAATAAAGAATTTATATTCAATTGATTGCAAAGTTTTCAGTTTAACAAGCTCAATGAATACACAAAGTAAGTAAGCTTAAAGGCATTGCAGGTTATTTATGGAATCGCTTTAAAAGCCTTTTCAAATGTCATCAGAAGAGCTGGGAATCTTCAAAGAATGAAAGATATATATGAGATGATTTTAATGTATCTTGATCTTTAATTGCATGAGGTAAAAGCTTTTCAGATTTCATTCGATTGAATCATCTCGAAAGAAATATTTCGATGTCTACAATATCAAATGGAATTTATATATTTATATAGCTATCTGAGCTGGTTCGCTGTATTCATTAAGTTAAGGAAGCTGTCGATTATGATCAAAGCAAATAAATTATCATCGAAATTCAGCGTATGTTGTATTAAGACTAGACTACTAATTAGCACCTCAACAAAGAGTATCTCAATATCTATCTAGATATCTAGTAGCTATCTGTCAGATATTCAAGTTCAAGTTTGTAATGAGCTCACACACACACCGCCTTATACATTCATCTCGACTTATATGGCACACACAGATACAAGTGTATCTTGTATCTATGTATCTGAGTGGACGTACTTATTGAAGGCCTCTCCAACATGTTGTGCTGAATATCAATTTCAGTTGAGTTCAGTTTTTGTGTTGTTTTATGGATATTCTCGGCTGTCGCCAAATTTAATGCTTTTCAGTTTCTATATTTGTCATAACTCCAGACTTATGGGCAATAAAATATCTCAAAATGGCCGCAGCTGGTTTTCGTTTTCGTTGCGTTGCGTTTCGTTTGGTTTGCTTTGCTTTCTTGCCTTTATTTTTTATGTCGTCCACAAATGTGTATTGAACATGCTTTCGGGGGGAAGTGAATGAGTCGAATGTATTCACTCAACATTTTCCGAAATCTAATACTAATATCCCCCATCGGGTTGCTGTATTTGAAAAAACATTATTTCAAGTTATGAAAACATTTCCAGCTGCTTCGGTTGCAGCGAGTCTATAGCCTAACAATTTATCGAGTATTCTTAGAAAAAGAGCTTTGGTAATCACACATAATGTAACGTCATAATTATTGTTTAAGTGTATAGTATAAACATTTTTACTGTTTGAGATATTCCACAAGTTTACTTATTTTAGAATTGATAAGATTTGGATTAAATTTAATTTGTTTTTTTTTACTCATTCTGATTACTAAACTTTATAATACACAGAAATAAAAAACGTTTTAAAATCGAGAACAAAATCTTGATTCAAGATTGTTTCTATATAAAAGTTTAACCAAGAATAGAATAGAATAGAATAGAATAGAATAGAAACAAGAAAAACATTTTTTTATTTTTATTTCGAAATAAATCTTAAATCAAGATTTTTAATCTACTTTTCAATCTAGAAAAAAAAACATTATTGAATCAAGTCTTGAATCTCAAAATAAGATGATCTTGACATAAGGTTGTGTGAAACTAAAAATGTTATTTCAAAATTGTACTTTTTAAGAGTGAAAAAATTTTAAATCAATATTTCTTCAATCTAAATTTTTTCTCTCTGTGTAAAATAGTATATGTAAAATAAATTTTTTGAAACTTATTCACATATTAAATTTCAATTTTTCTTTATAAAATGAATATATTTTATACACTTTAGCTAAAAGCACATAAGATTATACTTTGCAAAATTAAATAAATAACTCATCAAATTATTGACTTACTTTAAAGTTCTTAACAAAAATGAATTCCACATGCTTCAAAGCTTCCCAATTAAATTATTACTTGAGTTCTGTACAAATTCTACTCTTCATTGAACACAGTGACGCCTTGGGGTAGATATATATATGTTATATATCTACATATGTTGGTAGGTTAATATTTTCATACTCATAAGTAAGATATGTGTACCTTTTTTACCCTTTTGGACCTTTGAGTTATCGTTTTCCACACACTTAAAATATGCACCCCTGAAAAAAAAAACTCAATTATAAAATAATTGAGGCAAATCCTGTAGCGTATGTGTTCCGTTACGTTACGTAGTATGTTATAATCGACTTTGAAACCAATTATGTTTTAGATTTCACTTTTTAAGTGGATTCTTTAGAAATGAACAAAAATAAATAAAATGGCACTGTGAGTGGTCCATTAAACATGTTCAGAATTGCTATTGAGTACGTTTAACTATAAAGTTTATTTAAAACGTTTTTATTGTGCAGTTGCTAGATAAATGTATTTTGAAAATCTCTCAATAACTTACAATATGAAATCTATGCAAAACATAAGAAAGAGGATATAGATTTTAGTTCAATTCATTGTTCTTAGTTATTTTGAGAAGAACTTTTCTAATTCTTTCTATTTTAACTCTATAATAATAATAATTTATCTTGATATAGCTAAGAATTCACTGATTGCCTTGCAGTAAAGAATATTATGGCGAAATATTGCATAAAAACCAACTTTAAGAAGTATTATAAAGTTGCATAGGGATTCAATGTTTATCTAATCCACTTTTTAAAATCTATAGGAAAAGAAAATATTTGTTTTAGTTTGTAATCTAAAAGCTTTCTGTTTTAATACCTAATTTTATATAAATCTAATTTGATATATTTACATAATTTCTTTGGATTTTCATCGATTTAAATCTAAAGAAATTAGGTATTAAAACCGAATATCATTGAATTTTATAGATACGATTACAAATAAATATGTTATGGAAACCTTAAGGAAACGTAACGTTGAGATTCACAATATTATACTACATTATAAAGCGCACATCTTGAGAATTCCATCAGATCCAATGAGATGAAATTTGGATTCATCTGAAAATAACACTTTTGACCAATCAGAAGCAGTCCAATTTGAAGGAAGAATTGGGCATTAAGTCCTTAGATTGGCCAGGAAACAGCCCAGACCTTAATCCAATCGAGAATGTTGGGGCCTATATGGGTGCCAAAATAAAAAAGCGAAAGCCCAATACTATGGAGGAGCTAAAACATATTATATAAAAAGTATGGATACACGATATAACGAAGAAATATTTGTGTTCCATTTACGATTCTATGCCCACTAGGGTAAAATCTGTAATAAAGGCCAAAGGCGGCATTTCTAAGTATTAAGCTAAATTAAAAAAAATATGTCTAATGTTAAATTGCCTAGATTTAAATTTTTTTGGTAGTTAGTAAGGTGTTCAATTGGAAAAAAAATAGTTTTTGTTGAATTTTTTCATTATTATTAATTTTATGATTTTTTTCCTTAAGTTTGTCATAATAGTGAAAAGACGTTAAAACTAGCGTGAAACCAAAAACAACATTTTTTTAATATTAAAAACAAATTTAAAATAAAAATTGGTAATTGCACTTTTATTAACATACCATCAGTTAACTTGTTAAAAAAAAATTGGGCGAATCCGCATTCATATAATGAAACCACAGGACCTGAAAGTTACATATTCGTAAACCTTAAAAGTGCGGCTTTTTTTGTGGCGCTGACTGTATTTGAAGAGTACAATCTACAACCATAATTAAACGGTAATAGTTATCCGTTAAATGTTGTATACTTAGGATACTTTGAGTAAACAAACAAATAAATATAACATATACTCTATGTACATATGTATGCTGTTTGATCTGATGCGATTGTACTTCATATTGGCCGCGGTGCAATGGTTTCTTCTCTCCATCTCTCTCTTTCTGTCTGTATCTACACTCTCTCTCTCTCTCTCTGTGTCTGTCTGTCTCATTCTCAACTTCCATCGGAAAAAACATCGTATCACAGATGCAGTCTTATTCTCAAACAATAGTACATTATTTGTTATGACTGCAAGCCGTCAAAGTCCTTGTGATATCGACTTAATAGATCTGAGCTCGAGGCAACTGCGATGGACGATGTCTTTGCTTTGAGTCGCAAATTGGCATCGTTGGTGAGCAGCGTCAATTTGGGCACTTGAGCGCTTAGCTGGACGCAGCAATTCACAACGCTATCATCTCCACCATCAACCTCAATCAGATGCTCTGCATCCTCCACCGCAGATTGACCTAAATGAAAGAACAAAATAATAAAGATCATTAACTTGATATCTATGTATGTATAACTGAGCTATATACCCTGAATTCTTAGGCTTTTGTCAAACTTATCGTTGAGATAACGTATAGCTTTTCTGGCAGCCGAACGCTTGCTTGCGTCATCCTCGCTACGTCTATCCTTGATCCCGTCCAGCTCCTTAATGACAACATACGGTATAAAGAGCATGCTGCCTTTGCTATCGCCCAACGCCAAATGAGTGAGATCGTCGACAAACGATAGATTCTCCATGAGTATATTAGTGTCCAGCACGTAATACATGTGATCAACCATTCGCTTGGGCAGCTCTTCACTAGCTTTCTTGTCCACATCATCCGCAAATGCATTATCCAGTTTGGGTTTCTAAAGTGTCAAAAATAGAGTGATTAGTTAAGTGGTAAAATCGAGGAAGCTAGTTAAATCTAACCTCATCATTATCATTGACGACTGCTGACTGTTTCTCCTCCGGCTCTGGGTCTATATCCATGGATTCAATTTCCATGGGTTCATCATCATCGGTCCCATTGTTATTATTATTGTCGATATCGTTGCGTTGCGTCTCCTGTAGCGATGATTGTAGGAAAGCTAGACGGCAGTTGGCTGTGGCATAAGAATACACAAAAAACAATTGTTAGCAGGTGATAATTCGGAGTGCTCGAAAATATTATGGTGAAGAAAATATTCAAAAAATGAGCAGAATATCTAAGACTGTTAAGAATACATTAACATTAAATAATGCACTGCAACTGCAGTCCAAAACTTTGTAGTTTCTTAACCGATTGCAAGAACATTTTCAGAATTAATATTATCGCTAATAAGATCTTAATTTCTAAAAAGAAAATTTAACTATGTGCAAATTAAAAAAGAAAAAATGGTTACACTGCCATGGCTATAGGGACTTGTAATCTTATTTTTCCCTTCGTGTATTTGATTATTAAATCGGGTATTTACCGCTTATCAGAGGACGATTGTGGTGCAGCCTATTGCTGGCATCAATCAGCGCTTTAGGCTTGGCCCAGGCACTTCTTATGCCGCCGCTGCTTTCGGTGATTCCGTTGCCCTCAGTTGACTTGGCAAATGGATTCGTGGGCAACGAACGACGAGAATTGGAGCTGCTGCTTGGGGAAGGTGAAGCAGCAACAGCGCATTGCATGCTTTGGCTTAACAATAAATTCCGCAGCGATGAACTGGACTTGCCAATATTGCTAAGTCCGCAGCTTGTGGCGCTTCTTGTGGGTCTTTTGGGGACATGTTTCTCCTTGGTGATGCGACCACTTGTGAGCTTCAACTGCAGACGCTCGAGACGTTCTTGAGCTGGTGCTTGGAAGCCACGTGCTACAAACATGATGTTTAACTAATGGAATTGATTGTTTTCTTAACGACTTCACTTACATTGACGTTGACGCATATTGTTGACTATAAGATTTTGAATTTTATCATCATCACTGGCATTATTTGATGTTCTTTTCACGTCATTAGTGTTAGCTTGTAATTTTCTTTCCATTTTTCCAATTTAAAGCGTTTCCGAATAGGAATAGCGAATAGGATCAATTCACAGCTGTTTACTGCAGCCAGTGTGACCGCATGCATCATTTTAAATTTATATGTAAAAATATACTAAAGTCAGCTACTGTCATAATTTGCTTTGAGCGGTCGTTATCTTAAAAATAAATATTAATACAGTAGAATCCGGTTATAACGACTCCGCTTATAGCGTCCGACCGGTTATTACGACGAAAACTCGATGGCTTGGTTGGTCCCCATACAAACTTATATGAAAGCGCCTCCGCTTACAACGTCTCCGCTTTTAGCGACTAACCGCTTATACCGACGAAATTTTTCAGAATTCAACCGGATATAGCGACGAAAAAAAAAATTCTGCGAAAAATTGCCAACAAATTTAAGCATCAAATGGCGTAATTAGAAATGTATGTATTTATCAGTGATCGGAACCCTTGCTTGTGTGCGTAGCAGTGACACGAAGCTCTTAGACTCTCACTATTCTTTGTCAGTCTTAGCCGTCGCCTTAGCAACGCTGCTGTTAGAGAGAGACAGTCGAAGTGCAATGCTGACGTCACACAAATGTTTACAGCGTGCGGGCGCAGATCACATAGCCTATTCCGTTATATTTCTAGTTTTTTCTGCTTTTTTTTGAATGCGTAATTTCGCCAAATGTGAGTTAATGCGCAAAATGCGCAATGAAGAGGTCATTCAATTTAAGCTCGACACTTGTGCATTACACCCGCAAAATGTCTCAAAAAAAAATTTTTTTATTTAAAAATTAATTTGTTTTTTTTTAGAAGTCTATTACGAACTGGAAACCATAAAATAAACAAGAAAATATTTTTTTTTGCTCCTTCCGGTTAGTGCGTCCTCCGGTTATAACGACGTAAAATGGTCGGTCCCTTGAAAGTCGTTATAACCGGAATCTACTGTATTAATAAAATGTAAATAAAGTCTAGGGTATCTTGTAGTTGTGCTGAATGGATATAAGCGTGAAGAATGTGAAAAGAGAAGAGAAAATGACACATGAGTGAAACTACATGAATATTCTCCGTTTTCCATATGACAGCCAACAACAAATGGCGTAATTGAATTTCCTGCTTGATGCTGAAGTTGCAACTGTAGCTGAAAGTTGATGTTGATGTTGATGCTGATGCGGATGCAAAATCGAGCGACTGCTGTTTTTGTTGTTGCTTTGTTGCTGCTGCTGTGAATGCCAATCAAATTGGCGCACCTCGCGCCACATGGCGTCGACGTCGACGTTGACGTCGCTGCTGCTGTCGTTATTGTCGGAGACGAAGTCATCAAATAACTGTCAGGGACGTCGACTGGGGACAAGGACTTTTCAATGTGAGTGTGCGTGTCTGTGTTATGACGCCATTTTAAAATCAATCAACGCGTTTATGACTTTAAGAACTTTTGACGTCAGCATTTAAATGGCGAGATAATTATGAATTGCTCAAGGCACGTGGCCACTAATTAGATTAACACTCAAAGCTGTTCGTTTTGGCTTTTATCAAATGCTACTTAACACAATATGCAAATAAAACGCGAGGCGAGAAAAAAGTTTAATCAAATTTCATCCAGAGACCGACCAACTTTCTATTGAGCGCAGCCAGCAGCAAAATAAAATATGAAAAAAAAATTGCACGAAATTTCACGAATATAATTAAAACGATTTTCCATGAAATTTAAAATGAAATTTTGTCGAAAAGTTTTGCAGCGACGAGATAGAGAAGAGCCAGAGAGTGGAGAGCGGAGAGGAAGAGGCAGAGAGAATAAAGCAAAGTCCGTAAACCGTTGGACTCAGAGCGAACTTTGTACAGCGCTCACAAACACACAAGCACACATACACACAGCATTACAAATACACACACATTGTAGAAGCTTTAGGCAAGGCGACGTACTCTTCACTCCATACTCCACTCGCCACTCCGCCCCACAAAAACTCACACAAACAACCAACGAACTGCACGCGAACCAGGCGAAAAAGCTAGCTAGAAAATTGCAAAGCAAAGTGACGGCAAACAGCCAAGTAGTGAGCAAAGCAGCGGGTGGGGAGAGAAGGGGACAGTCGACAACGACAGTGGGTCGAGAGTTGTGTGGGGAGTAGGAGGGGGAGGAGGAGGCGCGCTTTTTGGTGCCAAGGGAATGTAGTTGAAAAAGTAGCAGAAACAGTTGAAGAAGAAGAAGAAGCCGAGAATAAGCAAAAACTTTTTGCTCCGTTCATTTGTATGCGTATGCGAATATGTGTGTATGTGCGAGTGTGTGTGTAAGTGAATGCTTGTGTGTTGTGTGAAGATTACGGGCTGCTATTGTGGGTGGACGGGGGAAGTAGAGAACATCAGGTTGCAGGACCGAATGGCAAGGAATAGAAATAAGAGAAAAATAGCAAAGGCAAAGGCAAAGCGAGCTAAGCAACTGCTTGATGAATGAGGTAAATGGGCGGTAGCAGCAAAACAACAGGCGGTTGGTTGGGGGAGAAGGGGCGGCAGAGAGCAAATAAAAACAAGGAACGTCGCCGCCACAGTCGACACATGACAAATGGCGCACTAGTCGAAGTCGACGTCGACAGCGGCAGCGAAACTTTTGTAGCGCGCGACAGAACAGAAAAGAAAGAGCAAAAATAAAATGTCTGCATGCAAGGGTGAGCTGCGTGTGTGTGTGTTAGAAGGCATGCAGACACATACATACATACATACATATGTGTGTGCGTAAATATGTGTATGCAAAGCAAACCTTGAGCTGTGAACAGTCGAAAACTGTATAAAAAATGTGCTCCATTTTTGGCGTCGCGCAGTGCAATTTAAAATTGCTGTCAGCCAGTCAGTCATGAAATGAAATACGCCAGCGAAAAGCAGCAGCAGCAACAACAACAACAAAGACAACAACAGCAATGACAATAACAAAAATGCGAGCAACTACAAGCAGCAATAGCAACAACAACAGCAAAGACAACGCGCATTCAATTTGTTCAAACGAATTTATCGCTTGTCGGCAGACTAGAAAGGAGCGAGACGGAGAGAGAGAGAGAGAGAGAGAGAGGAGAGAGTGGGAGAGCAAATGCTGTGGAATTTCAAAACGAATCTTCTACAATATTTTATTTGTGTAAAAAGCAACAAAATGAATGTTTCGTTGGCGCTTTTCAAATGTGTTGCTCTTCTCACAAGCAGCCAGAACAATTTTCAAAATTTATTGTTTATTTATGATGCCCTTGTCGACACTAAATTGCAAGTTCAATCTCTTTGCTGTGCCCCCTAGCACACACACATACACATACACATTTGTAGTATGAACATTTTTATAAATATTTGGGTTATACGAGTACATCAACACTTTATAGAATCTATAATACAAATAGTCGAATGTTTTCGGTTTGTTATTAAAATGTGCTGAATTATTGTAGAATCAATATTCTTTGATAATCAGTCATTAAGATGGTATAAGTGAGTAATACTAGCAAGTTAGAACTAGTTTGTTTTTAAGATAATTCTAATATCGGAATAATTTAAGTTTATATTCGAAAATTGTATAGAAAGATTTACTGTATTCATAAAAACTTACTTATATATAGATAATAAATTTATTTTACGTGAATTCAAATCTAATTTCTAAACAAAATTTAATTTTAAAGAAATCTAAAATGTCAACTTCTAATCTACCCATTATAAATGAGCTGAAATAGTGTATTATTGTCATGTGCATTAGTTATTTATTTAGTCCCAGCTCTTACATACGATATTCTATCATATTTTGTCAGTCTCTCATCTATATTACAGTCTTTTCATCAGAATAATTGCATCCTTCTCATTAATTATGAATGTAATCAGCTCAAAATTTGTCATAAAATATGTCTTAATACTATAAAAATAGTGTGTTTAACTACAATCTTAAAATACACGCCCATTTTCCAGGAATTTCATAAGATAAATGTAAGAAATTGCGGAATACTTATAAAAAACTAACTTGTCGAACATATATAAGCTTATTACTTATTACTATCGCATTTTTGACATAAAAACTAGACAAATTGAAAAATTTTTATATGTGAGCAACACTTACTTAATTTTCTAAAGTCATCAACAGAAATATAAACCAGAGTCAACGACTTTATTTCTTTTCAGCCTTCATAAAAAGCGTCCAAGTTTGATAAGCCTATTCGAATATATTCAAAGAAAAACACAGCAAAGCACAAGAATGCAATACTGATTAAGACGTTTGAATACAATTATTTAGTAATTTTAAAAAACAACTCTTCACTTAGAAGCGGAAGCTGAAATGTATAGTACAAATACAATACAAACAGTAAATAACAACAAAAATAAGTTAAATATGAGTTTGACAATAAGTTTTACAATGCTTTTTTGTGTTTCCATTAATACAGTATAACATCAATATTGAAAATTCAAAGGTCATAGGCATGATAGGTTAAATTCACATAATCAATCATTCATGTGTGAAAAATGGAAAGTTTCATATTAAGTAAAGAATATGGTTTGTTTTCTCAAAGAAATATTTATAATCAGAAAGCTTTTCCGCTTCATACGTTTGCAGTTATAACGTTTACTCAACTCAAGGAATCTGCAACTTTATTTTTTAAATTATTCAATAATAATTAATGCTTTTACAATAAATACAATAACTGCATATGTACATAGAAAGTGTTTCAAGATAGTAGAGAAATATGGAAAAGAATGGTATATTTTCCATGATATGATGAGATATCTGCAGATATTTCGGAATAATTCAATGCAATTTTTAAGTTAAAATGATAGTAAAGAGATGATACATTCTCTTTTTACTTTGTTAAAGTTCCCATGAACTATAGGAACGCTAGTTTTGTCCGGAAAAGAGAGTTTTTACAATAGTAGAAATGTTTACATTGGATATTCCGAAATATCTATAGATACGATGCTGTATTTTTGTCAATATTTCATTAAGATTCTATTCTTGAAATTACAAAATTCTTCTGAAGTAACTTACTCGCTATCTAGTAATATATTAGGTTGTTTGGTAATGACATACCGGTTTTTTTTATTGATTTTTGACGTCGATTTTAACATAGTTAGCATTGTCCGATTTAAGTGATATATGTACCGTTCTCTTCGATGATTTTCTGCCATTTTGATGGTAACTTGTATATGCCTCTCCTAATGAAGTCCTTGTCCCTACTGGCAAAAAAACTAGGCGATTCGATTTTCACAATCCTCCCTTGAATTCAATTTTTTTTCCATCGATGCATGACCAAAAACAGATGGTAATCGCTTGGGGCAATGTCCGCTCTATAAGGTGGATGCATTAACACTTCCCAACCAAGCTCCCGTAGTTTGTGACGCGTCACCAAAGATGTATGGGGCCTGGCGCTGTCATGATGGAACACAACGCCCTTACGATTCACCATGGCTGGCCGCTTCTGTTCAAGTGCACTATTCAATCGCTCCAGTTGTTCACAGTAGAGGTCAGAATTGATGGTTTGGCCATAGGGCAACACTTCATAATGGATAATTCCTCTGATATCCCTCCATACACTCAGCAACACCTGTTGCTGGCTTTGCCACCATTTGAGACGACTCACCGTGCTTCGACCAGGATCTTTTACGCTTTATGTTGTCATATGTGATCCATTTTTCATCACCAGTGACTAACCGATCCAGAAATGAGTCGAGTTTCTTACGGTGCAACAAAGATTCGCAGATTGATACACGGCCGAAAAGGTTTTTTTGGGATAATTCATGAGGCACCCATACATCGAGCTTTTTGTTAAATTTTTCGAATTTAAATGCCTATGGACGGTTTCCGTGCTTAGTTGCAGCTCCTCTGCGATGGTTCTAATAAACACATGATGATCTCGATCCACTATTTCCATGATTTTATCCGTATCAACGGTCACTGGTCGTCCGGAAGGCGTGGGTGTTTCGGTATCAAAATTGCCACTTCGGAATCGCCTAAACCACTGTTCGGCGGTTTTAATCGAAAGTTTGTTATCTCCTAAGACAGCAATAATCTGTCCGCGAGATTCCGCAGCAGTTTTTCCCAGTGCGAAATAAAATTTCAAAATTGCCCGAGTTTTTGCGTTTGGGACCTCCATTTCAATCGATTGTAGTTTTTTAACGTGGAAGCTCATGTAAACAATATAAACTATATGTCATTTTAAAGGTGATGCCAATACCTTTCAAATGATATATAGCATTGCCAGATACGATTATATTTGACTTCACAAGCGAACCGCGAAATTTGAATGTAAAAACCGGTATGTCATTACCAAACAACCTAATATTATTTATTAAATTTTATTATTATTTTTATTCTCCATATAAAATTTGGCGGCAATATTCCTCTTATAATGAATTACTCTGAAATATAGAGGAAACAATCAGTAATCTTAATCTGACAAAATTCTGGTGCTTGTATACTTACTTTATATTGTACAGAATTTGTTAAAGTATATATACTTATTTACTTATGAGAAAAAGAAAAAACAATAAAAAAGAACAATATTTTCTAAGTTAAGAGTTCAACTTTACGTACACTTTACGGGATTTCTTATTTAATACTTTCCGACACATGTTAATAAAAATGCTCATTTCTATGGACATTCTATAAATTATTGCTTTTTCAACTAATGATATTATTATTCCCTCGTAATGTGTTATCGGAATCATTTGCTCTAATCTTTTAAAGCACATTTCTGAAATTAATTATTGTAATTTATTATTTTTTCATAGCAAATATGGGCTAGTTGAATTCTTCCGATAGAGTCAAGTAATATTTATATGTAAATGTGGCATCTGTGGATCGCAAGGGGTTAAATACGAATCTGTTCACTTGAAATTGAAATTGACGAGAAATCGAAATTGAAAAGAAGAACAGTGGAGGCAATTGAGAGCAATTTCGATTCAATTAGAAATGAATTTGAAGAACTCAAAAAATCGCTTTCAAGTAGCACCGCAAATGCAGCGTTCGTTTGTTCTTCAATTGATGATGGGCAACGCCGGCGAACAGCGGCACAAAAGGGAAGCGAAGGAAGTTCCAAGATGTATTTTCTCACGCATAAAGCGCCGTCGACGTCGACGTCGCCGCGCACTTCACAAATGAGTGCACATCATTTTGATGGGCTCCACAAGCTGCCCCTCCCCCTCCTCCTCCTTCTCCCAACTCTATTGTACTCTTCACGTTGAGGCGAGCGCAAAGGAGAGAAGAGGTAATAAAAACTGTGTGTGTGTGTGTGATGAAAGTCCAAAAAAGTAAAGTAAAGAAGTACAGAAAACAAGACGCAAAACATAACAAGGCGAGAAGCGAACAAGTCGCTGCGGCGAGAGGCGAAATCAAGAGATGGGGAGACGCGGCGAAAGACGGCGAGAGGCGGCGAAGCTATCATCTTCCATTCCAGCGAAGCAAAGTATTTTGAAAAACACGCCAATTGGTCATGTCTCGACCTCGGCTGTGGAGACTGCAGCTTGTTCTCTATGTGTGGATGTGTGTGAGTGTATGTGTGTGTGTGTTGCGCGCGCTTATTATTCGATTAACTCGATTCCCCCTGCAGCGGCAATATAACTTTTATTTGAGTTCCGCCTACAGTCTGCTCAGCGACATGCCACTGACAGCCACAACAACAACAAAGGGCAGAGCGCAAACAAAAGCAAAAAATAGTAAGTACAAGAGCGCAAATTAAAGAAAGAACAGCAACAAGAAGAGCACAGACAACAACAACAAAGAGAGCTCAAATAAGAGCAAATACGATAGCAACAAGAACGCAAAGAAAACCAAAAACAACAACACAGACGAAAACGGCAACAACAAGACCTTTGCAAAAACAACAAGAAAAAGAAGAAGAAAATTACAGACAAGAACCAAAAAAGCAGCAATCACAATAGCAAAAAGAAACTGAAAAACAGCAACAACAACATCAGTAGAATAAAAATCAAAAGCAACATCAGCAAAGGCAAGCAGAAGAGCAAAACACAGAATCAGCACAGAGAGCAAAGACAGCACAGGTGCAGCGCGACAACAACAAGAAGGCAGCTAAGCACACACACACACGCACACATATGCAATCACCCACACGCACACGCACACATACAGACGCACAGACAGTTACTCACTCACACTCACGCGCTCATCACAGCTGCAGCCGGCGAACAGAATCCAAATCAGAGTTAGCAATAGCAACAGCAACAGCAGCAACTCAACTGTAGCCCAAAGGCAAAAGGCAGTCATCTGCTATCTGCTCTTTTCCTCCCCCTTCCGCATCATTCACATAACCGAAACTCTACCCTTCATGCAATGCAGTGTTTCAACTGCGCCTGCCTTTGGCATCGGCATCCAATGAAGCCGCAAAATTGTGGCTCTGTCGCTGGCTCCTACGTTGTACGTTGTTCAAAATGGCAAATTGCCATGCTAGCACATACACACACAACACTCGAGTCGCAGGGGTGAGTGCGACGGCAAAGAGAGAGAGAACCGCAGCAACACCAACAACACCAACAGCAGCAGCAGCAGCAACAATAACAACGAAATCGAATTCGCTTTGCGTGTTTTCGCATATCGTGTGCGGGGTCCCTGGGGCCAGGGACGCGCACCTTGAACGCCCGCGACTTCCACACAAAAACGTGCCGAGGATTCGCTTGGTTAACGCTCATTTTGTTGTTTTTACTCGTCTCTCCCTTTTTCCTCTGCCTTACTCTCTCTCTCTCGCTCCTACTCACTGTTTTGGGCTGCTCCATCCCTGTTGCGCTTTGAGTCTTTCTGACCTTTTTCATTAGTTTTAATCGTAACAAAATACATTTTGCTCGAATTGCAATTCCCAATACCGACGGCAAAACTGGAGTTCAAAGTTGAAGCATGCAACGCGAACGTGATTCGGCAGCGGGATTAGCTTGCAACTCGAGTTGCTTTCGGAGTTACTGTTCGTTACTGCTAATGGAAATTCGTTGCCATTTTCATTTCGTTGGCTTGTTTTTTCCCGCTGCTATCTCGACTGCAGATCACAGTTTGAATTTTTCTCAAAACTGCCCGCAGATAGCGCCGCAAAACAGTAATTGCGAAAGTAAGTGGAAAAACAACAACAAAAAACAAAAAAATACCAACAACACTTGCAAATGCAGATAAGAATTTGACTTGACCTCCATAAGGAAGCCGCTTTATAGCCTCAATGAAACTAATGCGTTGCAAATATACACTTGATTTATAGCATTCAATTCCAGTTAAATCACCCAAACTAATCGCAGTCTATCGTCGAAGTAGATCGCTACGTGCTTCCAGCTAGAAATTCTAGATTTCTGTTACGTAAAGCAAGTCTCACATTTCTCCAGCGTATTATTTATTTCTACTTCTCTTGCTTTGCAATTCTGCTATAAGTTGATAACAAATTACAACTAAGTCTCAGCAATTGAATATGTTTTGTGCGTCTTCTTTTATCAAGTATACTTAATTCTACATTATATTTAATTGTATAATAACAGGGTATACTTAACTTTTCTAATGAGATATTTCTCCTTGAGTCATTATTATATTCGCATACCTCAAAATATAAATATATAAATTTTAAATCAAGTGTTTTCTTAGAAAATTATACTTATCTAAAATTTGATCGTTTCAAATATTAGTGTTGTCCTTTTTAAAAAATAATATAATATATAAAATTGATGTATTATGTTGAAGAAATTACATATATTGAAATGGAATCCATTTCCATTCCATTTTCCATTTTTTTTTAGTTATTTTATTTACGAAAAACATTGTAAAATACAAATTTGTTTTATAAGTAAGTTTTCTGCACTTGCTTTTTATTTATAAGAATTAGAAATTAGGTATTCCTTTAAAGCTAGGTGGTTTTAATATGGTTTACGGTACTGTGATATATATATAAATACCAAATAAATAAATACTGTGTATTATAAGTACTGAAATCTATTAGAGTAAAATCTTAAATTCAAGTTTCCTTATAATAAGATTAGAATTTCATTATATGCAAGATTATAATCTTAAATTTCAAGATTGTGCAATCTATATTTGTTGTAGATTTTTGATTTTCATTTAAAAATAAACCTTTTTTTGGTATAATTTTGAAGTAAAAATCTTGATTTAAGATTTTATTCTTGATGTTAGCAAGATTTTTCTTTCTGTGTACAATGCCTACTCTACTTCTGCGTCTAACTATTGAGCAATATCTATATATTCTATATATTTATTCGTATGCTCTACGAAAATAAAAATCTTAATATTTAAAAAGTTTTCATGTTATTTTATTTCTAATTGTCCAAATCAGAACAATAAGATGTTGATAGGCAAAGTCCAACAGGCTTTAACTTCAAATAATAGTTTCTTATTGTCAAAGTCTGCATAAACTAATGGACTACTAAAAAATACTTGAGTGTACTTCATGACCGCTGCTTGAATGAATAACAAAAAAAACTCCGTCGCTTATTCAGCTCGTTTTTTTTTTTATAAAGCAACAAAGGAAAAGGTTAGTATAACACAAAAAAGTAACACGCAATAAAGGTAAAATAGTCGAAAATAACTTTGTGTTTAACTTTAAATAAGTTTACTTGACTAACTTTGCTTCAGCAAATATTGTGGCTTTGTTCATGGCTGAGTAAATAGGAATTTCTTTTCGTTGCAGAAGGACAGCATAAAAGTGTGTGAGAAAAGCAGTTTTACTTCCGGATAGAATAACAATCTAAAGCACACAGAGGTCAAAAGGAACTTTGCTAATAAGATAGAAGAACACATATGCAGAAAACTATGCGAACATTAAAGCTTAGTCGGACTTTAAAGTGAAGTTCATTTATTTCACTAGAACTGTGTATTTATAAAGAACGAAATATAAAATATAAAAAGGAAAGGAACTATGCGAACATTAAAGCTTAGTCGGACTTTAAAATAGGGTTTATTTATTTCACTAGAACTGTGTATTTATAAAGAAGGAAATTTAAAGAATTTCAAAGAAAGCATTTCAATTGAAAAAGCTCCATTTATTAAAAGAAACTCATGAATTTTAATCATTTTCTATTTAATATTAATTCATTTTAAACTACTCATATAAACTGCAATAATAAGACTTAAACCTTGAGCATCCTTTTATACATTTTTGTTTACCTTAGAAAGAAAGTACGTGAATGCAACCAAGAAAAAAATTGTAATTAATGAGCGCCATTTTCTCAGCTTAATAAGGAAAGAAAGCGTCTAAATTGATTTTGCCTTACTAGGTGCTTAATAAAAAGCGTAATCAATTTCACTTGAAATTAATTGAAAAGTTTCAGCACAGCTTTTTACTATCACTTTTTTACAGGAAGTTTCTACATTGTCTTTCTCTACCTTTTGACAAGATAAATTTCAGTAAATAAATAAATCTTAAGCGTCATGGTAGAGGAGGAAAGAATAAATACTTCTTGTTTGTGAAGGTGGGGATCTTTTTTTATAAAAGACTAAAAGGGAATTGGATTTGTGCAAAGGTAAATCGGTTGTAATGGGTTGAAGAAGACGATTCTGCTTATGTAACGAATGTATTCATGTTCGTTTTCGACCATTTATTCAAAATTACTTAGTAATGTCCGTCTGACTGATCGGCTATCCATGGGTTCTTCCATTAAAGCTTGCAGATCTCATAGACTAGTTTTAAACTTAGATACTTAACGATGTTTATGAATGTGCCTGTTTTCATTGTCACGACCAAATAGCTTTACGATTGCTTAGTATCATTTCCAAATCTTGTATATTCCTTAAAATAATTGAATAGTCCAAAAATAATAATATAGTAGTAATGAGAGGAAGCTCTGATTGAAAGTGATTCAATTCAAGTTAGTCTCAATTGTAGGCAAATTCATCTACAATGCTTTTCTACTACAATGTACATAACTTCAGGTTATGTTTAATATAAAACTCCAATCCAGAAGTATAAGAAGTGTTTGCAAAAGATTATGAATAAAGGAAACTACTATACATTTCAGTTAGTTGGCAGATGATAAAGCAAATAGATATCTTAAATACTTACTTACTTTTTCAATATTCAATAAACAGAATAAAATGACCAAGTTCTAAAATCAAGAACATGCCTCTTAAAAATTGTGTTCTTGAAAAAAGATTACTTAAAAAAAAAAAATTCTTAGAACTAAAAACAAAAGTCTAAAAAATGCCAAATTGACAAAATAAGACCAACAATTTTAGATATACGATACAAAATTCTGCAATCCATCGAAATTCTTATAAAGTTTTTATCTATATTTGAGTGCTTCGTTTAGTTAGTCTAGCTGTCGCGAAACATTCTTTATTGCAATTTAAAATAGATTCATAATTGGGTAAGTAAAATGATCAACATACAACTGAATGAATAACTGTATGCGCTAATGAAATCATATGGTAAAATAATAATAATAAGAAAAAATAAACAAACTATCAGACGTCTTCTTTTATTAATAAGAACTTGGCCTGTATATTAAAAGCTAGATGTAACATTAAAACTTTCATGTTCTTAACGTAATTTGTTGACGAAAATTCTTTGTTTTAAGACAAATTTTTTATTTTTTAACTATTTTTTTTTCTGCGTAGCTAAAAAGTAGTAAAATTTATCTTACTTTATAGTTTATATATGGGTAAAAATCTTAGCAAATCAGGATATATGATTATTTAAAGAACATTTCATTCAAAAAAGTTGTCTAAATTCTTAGCTTTCACTGAGCAGTACAAAGTTTGTGTTTTAAAGGCATTTGAAGAACATCACATTTTACAACATATTATAGTTCAGAAATGAAATTTTTCTTACAATTCTTCGTATAATTCCATTATGGAGAACGCGTTTTGCGAACAAAAGCAGAATTTACATATGTACATCCTGACACTGCTATTTCAAAGTTCTTCATGAAGCACCCAACTTCGTTTGTTATTATCCATATTCGCTAAAATATTGAATTAGCTAAATCGAAAAAAGTCTATTTTGCAGTTATAACTTTTAAATTTTAACTGGAAGTTGTGTTTATTACAGTATTTTTCAGTTTTAAGCGCACAGGTCGCTAGCACTTATATTTCAAAGTTCACATCCAATTACTCTCCAAAGACTTTTGCAATATTAAGTATACGACAAAAACTGAAATTTGCAATTCAAAACAAAGGTTGTGACATTTTCAATAAATCGTTTTAAAATATTCCTTAAATGCAAATTGATAAAGTACTGAGTACATTTTGCAAATATTCAACAACTCTCTTTAAATTGCGAGTCCATCACAAAGAGAATTTTGTGGTTGCTTCGAATGTCAACTGAATTAGTTTGATTAATTGTGCAATGCAATACAGTCAAGGGGCTTTGCAAATGTACTAAAAATAACTGTGCCATATCCGCTATAAAGTAATGCGACAACAAAAGATCCATCAATTTGAAGTGGAAATGATTGATGCAATTTTAATAACCACATAGATAACTGGAGCCTCCAATCAAAAAGGGAAACGTTGAGCAAGTCAAATGATTGTTGCATAATTAACTTGCGAATGCAAACAACGCACGGCAGGTGGCGTTAGTGAAGGAGTGGGGAGGGGAAGAATAGTTATGACAGTTACATAGATCAGGCGTATAATGTCGATAATAAATCATAATGGTTAAGTGTTTTCAATTACCCAATTTACCAATCGCAAATCGCAAAGCTCAGCACGTTCCAATGCCAGCAACAACAACAACAACAATAACTACTATAATAACGACAGCAGCAGCGACAAACGGCGAGAAATGTTAAATGCTATTTATCAGCAGCAACAAAGCTGTCTGGGGATGGGGAGGGAGGGGGAATGGGTGTGGCTGCAAGCGACGGCAAACGCCAGACCGAAGGCCGGATGAAGCGACAGCCGCAGCCGCAGTCGCAGTCGACGTCGCAGTCGCTAAGCTCTCAGCAACAAAAAGCTGATAAGCATGCGGAGTTGTGATGAGTGATATGGGGGAAGGGGGACGCTGCGGGGCTCTGCCTGCAGTCTTCGAATATATATATATATGTGTGTGTGTGTGTGTGCAGTAAAGTGCGACATTTTGCTGCTGATTAAGTAGCGTTCGTTTTTAATAAAAGTACGACAAACAAATAAAGCACAACAAGTAGCTACACACACACCCACAGACACACACTCACTCACTCACACACCCCAACTCACTCACACACACATGGATAGCACAGCTAACGGCACCCACGAGTCGCTTCGGCCTTGCTCTCGCCTCTCGCCTTGCCTTCGATTTCGCCTGGCTTTTGCCTACACTTTGCCTCGCCTTGCCACGCCTCAGCACGCCTCGCCTTCGTCCTCGTCATCGTGTTCGTTCGCTCTCTCCCCACTTTTTGCATTTTTCGCTGCCTCCCTGCGTTTGTCATTGCCTTGAAGGTTATGGCACGGGCTCGGGCACGTGCCAGTTGTTACGTATTTGTGGCTGTGGCTTTGCCATTGTGTGCGTGTGTGTGTATTGTGTCGACGTCGACTTTGGTTTTAGCATGCCGCCATATGTTTCCGGCAAGTGTCCTGCCCTTTCCACCTTCCCCAACCCATCTGACAACTGACAACAGCAAAGTCCATGAAAAGCGTTGAAATCCGCAATGCCAACAAGTAAAGCAATGAGAGCACCCTGTGCTGTGTGTGTGACACCCTGTACCGACTCAGGACTTTGCCTTGACACTTGGTGTGCAATTTTCTATGCGGGGGTTGGAATTTCAAATGAAAAACTGACAGCGGCCCACTGTCGCTTCACTCTCTTGCTTCCGCTTTCCGTCTCCGTCTCACACTCTAACACTTCCATTCTCATACTCCATCTAACGCTACCCACGCCTTTCACCTTGATAGCATTTGGCGAAAACATACGCAAGAGATGCACGCGTGTCACGAATGTGACACGAAAATTAGGCAACAATTTAAATTTGTATTATGAAAAATTTGAGAATTTACTTAGATTTAAATTTCGAATTTGTATTTTGTTTAAGAAAACTTTAAGCTAAAGCTTTAGAGTTAGAATCCTAAATGTGATTTTGTTTCCAATATTTAATTTTACTATAAAATATTGGTTTTATATGTAATTAACGTGAAATTTTGAATGTGGGGAAATAACATACTCAAATTTAAGTATGCCAAATTTCATGAGGATACATTCAATTTTTCGGTAGTTTTAATATAATAATGACGGTGTTCATTTTATAGTGAAAAAATATGTTTTATAGTATTAAGAGGTGTTCAATGTGAATTTGAAAACTGGAGCCCCGCTGTTAAATGAGTTTTATGAAATGTGAGCGAATTTACTTAGTTTGGATTTCAAATTATTATTTTCTTTAAAAAATCTTTTAGATAATGCTTTAGAGTTAAAATCCATAATGTGATTTTGTTTCCAATAAAATTTGGAATGTAGGTAAATAATATACTCAAGTTTAAGCATACCAAATTTCAAGAGTATGCATTCATCTTTTTGATGGTTTTTACATAATAATGCTTAGTATAACTTCCATAGTGAAAAGATGTTTTCTATTAGTAAAGGGTTAAATATAACCCAAATAAAATACATTGCAGTAACTTCAATCGCAAGACAAGCCTTCGATAATATTAATAATAATAATAATAATAATAATTTCGATAATACAATACTTCAAATACAATCTAAAGTATAAACATTATTGTAACTCCAATTGTAATTTTCACACCTTCCAAAATTCAAAAGAAAGACACTTAATATGAAACGGTTATCGCATTATTCTCATATTTTCTCTGTTGATGGCTGAAAGAGACTTCAAAACAACAATCAAGTTGAGTCGTGCGTGAAGAAACACGAACTCACATCGGCCCCAGCTCTAATCCGAATTGAGCCCAAGCAGAGCTGTAACTGTGACTGTAACTTGATACGAGTTGAGTACTCGTATGGGAGTTGCGAGTACTTCGTAATATCGCATCTTCCTGGCCACATAACGACACCTTCTGTCGTCAACGTTGTCGTTGTCGTTGTTGTTTGTGCCTTCATATCCGACCCAGCTGCCAGATTTATCAGTGCCCATTAAAGTAGAAAACACATTTGTCAATTTGTGAGTGTATTTGCTTTTTTTCATTTTATGTTTTATTTTATTTGAAAATCTGCTAATTTATTGTTTAACTTATGTGGATTACATGTGATTTGATTTCTCTTTCGGTTTTTTTTTCGTTTTTCTTTTTGCCAAAAATGTTTCTAACAATAATATGTATCTAATTGTAATTGTTAATGCATTTTTTGTTAGTATGTGCACACATTAAGATATTTTATATATAATAATTAAATATAGTGTGTATAATTTTGTTAATTGTTGAAACATTTCTCACGGAACAAACGTTAATATAATCATCAGCTTATAAATAATATAATTAGAATTATAGTTTTTGCACGATTTCTCCATATACATACATACATACTACATATATAGCCGGGAATTTAAATTAAGTAAATCTACAAATACAAAATTTCTTCAACAAATTTCGAGCCCCAAAATGAAAAGTTGTCTACGTTTTGTCGCCGTTTTTCCATGGTTACAGATACTATATCTGTGATGGGGTAGCGAACGATTTTTCCTATGTCAATTTTACGCCCCGTAAGGTGGTGGGCAACAAAGGGTTGATTTTTCTTCCCCCTTTTTTCCATTTGTAATGTCTACGCGAATGTTTTCGATAACACGCGATGTTTTTTATATATTATACAATTTAAAATTGATCAAATATTTACACATAATTAATAACAAATAAAAGTTTGTTTACACAAAATGCAATTTAACAACGGAAAGCGAAACGTGACAACAAAATGAAATACAAAAAAAGTAATAGGAAGAGAGCGCACATAAAGCTTTATATAATATCGATAGTTATCGATATGTACGATACGATATACTTAGGTAACTAATTTGATGCGATTACATATAGAACATTCCTCACTATAATTAAGTTTGTTTTTTATTATTTGTTGTTTTTTTGTTTTTGGTCAAAGCTTTAAGTTTGAAAAAATACATACAGATAAATATATAATATATATTATTATTGTGTGCATTTGTTGTTTTTGTATTTGTTTTTGAGTTGTCGCTTCGATTTGAATTTATGTACAAAGTTCGTGCTGCAATTGAACGTAACTAATACCGAAAAGTATCTACAAGATATTTATAAGTATCTATAGGTAGGTATATAATTGTGTATATATATTTGTATATCATCTTGCTGTTGTTTTCTCATTTGTTGTGGTTGTTGCTGTTGTTGTCGTTTGTATCTTTATGCTCGACACGCTCAGCTCAAACGGCGCAAATCGTTAAAATTTTATCGCCTCAACGAACGTGCGTGTGCCGCTCTTCGACTTGTGTGTTGGGTGTACTTCTCTCTCTGTGTGTGTGTGTGTGTGTGTGTGTTGGCTACTGTTCACACACCACCACCAAAAAAAAAACCAAAACAAAATACAACTTAAAATCTAAAATCCAAAAAACGAACTCGACTCGCATCGCGTCGCGTCTCATTTCATCAATAACAACCTGCGCCAAGTGCGCGTTTCACACTTGGACACACTTCCGATTAACTCACAACTCGCAGTTCGTACGATTCACAACTCACAACTCTCCATTCACCATTCAGCAGCATTCAGTATTCACGATTCACAACACTCATTATATTCATCATAATTTATGCATTCCTTATGCGATTTGAGTTCATAATGTTATCAACTCTGTTGGCCTCTTCTTCAACAAATACCCTGCTAAAGACCTGCTTCCAAAACGGGTAGTTACAGCTGCTAATCTGCTTTTAAATATAACATTATCGCTGATTGAGATTTGATATTGCACTTGAATAGGGTAATAAACTGTATGGATGATGATGATGGATAGAAGAGATTTTATTACATTTAAAATCTCAAAATGTTTTATTTTAAAATGTTGCTTTTGTCTTCTTTATATTGTAAGTCAATCTTTTAATATTCCCTGTTTTGTTACAAACTTGATCTGGTTGTCTTCGTAATTCAGTAGTTCGTCTGTTTTTATGGCTCTTAAAACTTTCTAGTTTTACAGCTTGTTTAACATAGAATATTTAAGGTTTTTGTTTTCTATGATCTATCCCAATTTCTTAAAAGCCTCTATTAACTGTTGAAACGATTATTGAAAATTTCCATTTACCAGTTAAGTGTACATCTTTCTAATACCCTAGAAATTTCATTCAATTCTTTAATATTTCCCGCATATCGAAACTGTTTTGTTTAAACTTATATTTCTTTCCATTATACTGTAACTTTACGTTTCATATAGCGCAATTTCGATTTCGATTATGAAGCTTTCACTTTATAATAGTCTAATGCGAGTGCTGTGACGGTCTGTTTCTGATAAAGTTTTATCTTTATGATACCCTGGCTTGTGACGTCTGATTGGCGTAGTAGCGTCAGACATATAGATTCAGCTCATATAGATTTTAAAATTGATAAGACCTTTGCTTTTTGTGATACCCTAGCAAATGACAACGAAATGGGAGCATTAGGATTTTGTTGTCTATTGCTATTGCTATAAAAATTTTTGAAATTTAACTTTAAAATATATGATATATGCTAGATATTATAAGATAGTAAACGGATATCATTGAGAATGACTTTTCTATAACAAATTTCAGATTTTTTAAATCAAATATTGCATTTTTTACATGGTATTTAACGCAAATGAATTAGTTAAAGTTTTTACAATATTAACTAACTTATTTGCTTTAAATATGATGTAAAAAATTCACTAATAGGGTATTAAAAAGTCGTTACATTTTGAGAATTGAGCGTCTACTGAATACGACAGTTGAGAAGGCGATTGATGAGCTGTTTTTCGCGCAGTGTAATCAAGTAAAATCTTTATCTAATTCATTTTCTTTAAATATAATGTAAGAAATTCACTAATAGGGTATCTAAAAGTCGTGACATTTTGAGAAGTGAGCGTCTACTGTATGCGACGGTTGAGGAGGAGTTTGTCGAACTGTTTTTCGCGCAGTGTAATCAAGTAAAAACTTTATCTAATGCATTTTCTTTAAATATAATGTAAGAAATTCATTAGTAGGGTATCTAAACGTCGGCATATTTTGAGAAGTGCATGCGCTAGTTGAGGACGAGTTTGACGAGCTGTTTTTCGCGCAGTGTAATCGACACGTACTATGAGTTGGCGATTCAACGTTTCGGCGAGACTCGAATGTTGTCGGCTTGTGTGTGTGTGATTGTTGTTTAGCTGTTGTTGTTGTTGTTGTTGCTGTATTTGTTATTTGCTGATATTTTATAATTAATTTTCGTTCGCATTTTTGCTATGCCAAACAGCAACAACAACAACAACAACAACAGCAATAACGACAACAACAGACGTCGCTGCTGTGCTTATTTTATTTATATTTTCGCATTTTTTGTGTCAGCTTTTTTTCTCTGTGTTGTTGTTGTTGCTGTTGTTGTTTGTCGCTTAGCAGACATATTTCCATTACGTTTTTAATTTATTTCGACGCGTACTAATTCCAGCGCAAATATTTGCACAATTATTTGCATCTGTGCGCGAATTTTGTATCTGTATCTGAGCACAAGTTCACAAGTATACGTCGAGTATCTTGTACCTTATTGCAGCTGTATCTGGTATAAGCTAGCTTTTAGGTGCGAATCATTTGTATATTGCTTTCTAATGAAGGTATTTATGTTCACCGCGGTTCACCGCTCTTGACGCTCCTCTTACCGCCACCTTTTGTGTGCTAATTGATGAGCTGGAAACCTGGGAGTTGCTCCTACAACTGGAAGGCGTTTGCAGACGTTATCAATTGGCATTCTGGTTGCTGCTGCTTTGCAGACTCTCCAGTGGCGCCACCAGATACATTTGCGAGCCGCACATCCAAAGGAACGCTGCAAATGAAAAGGAAAAGATGCAATTTAAAATAAACTCGTTAAATTTTAGAGATACTACATCTAAAATATATTTTAATTTAGAATTTTCATTTGAGAGGCTCTTAAACTTAACAATTAAAACAAATTTCTTCTGCTTGAAGATCTTAAAACATATTTTATGACTTCAATGGTGAAAAAACAACGAATTAAATTTAATATATGTACGGACAGAGAGGCTGATGGTAAAAACTATGAAAGTTTTTAAGAAAATATATATTATACCCTGAACAATGTATTTTAATTGGCAAATGTACGGCCAGGAAGACTGGATTTATCACCAGCTACTCAAATTTGCTTTGAATATTGGACTTGAAAATTAAAAAATCAATAAAATTTAATCAGATTTCATTACAGAATTTCCTCATAGAACATATTTTATATGCTCAACTCATATATAGGAAGAAGAATCAACGAATCAGGCAAAGGTACGGACAGAGAGGCTGACGAATAAAGCAAAGCAAACTTGACTTGGATATGGATTTTTAAATTAAAACCAATTTATTTTACTTTTATCTGACTTTATAAAATAAATTTAATCAGACGAACGTACGGATAGAGAGTCTGGCGTATAAACCAAAAAAAGTTGGACTTTATTTTAATTCTTTAAAACTTATTTAATCTACTTTCATCTTCTTTTACAAAATATATATAGCACATACATATTATAATATGTTGAGCTTTTATATAATTATAGACAAGATTAATTTAATCGGCCGAAGGGACGGACAGGGGGGGCAGACCGATAATATATAATAACTATAATGTAGTCACATTAAAAGCACAAAATATGCCCTCATATGTTGGCAATATAGGCGTGTTTTTTTTTTAATTTCGATCCAAATTTGTGTGTATATAACTTTCAGAAAGCCACATGCCAAATTAGGAGTTTCTGGCTCTCATAGTAGCTGACATCGAAGTGTTTTTACAGACGGACGGACAGACAGACAGACGGAATGAATTAAATCAACTTTATAGAGTACACAAATCTCATACAATAAGCTGCACAGCGATACGTGGCAAGACTAATGAAAATTGTTATTCATGGATGAAAATACGAAATGATGTAATGGCCAAGAGAATGAGAAAATGAGCGAATGACCGGCGCTAGAGAGACACGAGAGACGCAATCAGGGCAGAGAAATAGAGAAACGAAGAGACTGCTGCTGCTGTTCATTAAAAAAAAAAAGGCCAGCGAAATACTGCATAAAAAGTTCCGAGTTGTTGTTGTTGCTGTTGTCGTTATAACGGCAAAAATAAAGCAGTGCTCGCTGAGGAATGAATGACCGACCCAACGAACCACCAAATGAACGAGAAAGGCCAGAGAGAGGGAGAGCGAGAGCGAGAGTAAACGAGTGAATGAAATGAAAGAGCGAGAGAGAGAGTGAGCGAGTGAGTGAGAGCGGGGACGAAAAAGAGACGAGGGCAGAGGCTAACGTGGAAGACACACGTTGACGAGCAGTGGCCGCTAAATTTGTGTATAATGACTACTTGAGAAAAGCCAAAGAGGAGGAAAAAACACAACACAACACAGCAACAACAACAGACAATAACAACAACAACAACTCAAGCACACACGAAATGTAATTTGTATAATTTGAGTCGCTTTTTTCTTGCTTTGCGTCGACGACTGTGGGAAACGCGCCAAAAAAAAAACGAAATAAACCAAACTAAACATAGAAGTTAAGCAGCAACAAAAACCACGCGCAACTAACAAACAACTGACAAGCAAAAAAAAAAAAAAATTAAATACAAAAAAAAAAACGAGAAAAAAATAATATCCATTCAAGTTGGAAGACGACACCAAGTGGATGGATATTGTACTTAAGCTCGTTTTGAGAATTTCACCAATCAAACAATAATTGAAGGCAACTAACAAACTAATGCTGACAAATCGACGATTAAATACCCTTTGAAAATCAACCTTCTATTGTGGTTTATTTCATGAGATATAATATAATATATAATATAATATAACATAATGGGTAAAGTTAACAAATTATAGATTTATCTTATATAATCAAATTGAATAAGAACTCAAGCTGAGTACATATAGAATATTAAGTTAATTACTCTTTTACTATTTGGAAACCCTTTCCATCAAATTCGTAAAATAATAATAATAATATATAGAATACAAAAAAATCTACTAAATTCTGTTAAGAGAGGCAATCGAAGAAATTAAGAATGGACTCAAAATCCTGAAGAAACATTTTGCATAAAACAGGAATTACTTTATACCAAAAAAAAACCTTAGTAACAGTAGTAGCAACAATCCGTAATAAAAATAGTAAATGATACAATTACAGTAACTGTAATAAATACAACAAACTGTACTGATTTCTGGAATTACTAACATTCAAAAGAATACAAGTATGCAAACTAATTTGATGTGAAGTAAATCGATGTTATAAAAATTATACTTTTATCCAATTTGAATATTAGGTAATCACTCGTACAATATAATAATAAACTCGTATAATAAGCAAGTTACAGACACATAATTCGAATTATGGGTATGTGTATCAACTTATGTTTTAAATATGTATTATGTATCATATCTTCCATTTAAAACATATAAATACTGTTCTACTATCTAAGGAATGCAAAAGGTCATCCTAAATCTTAACTGAATAGCATATATGTCTTTACAATTGATATGAATATTAAGTAAAATACTGATTCTATAAAAGTATATAACTATTATATAAATTCTGAGTACATTTTAGATTCTCCAATTAAGAATTCATCAATTCAATTCTTTAATTGAGAGCAGTCCTTAATCGATCTGTAAAGCAATCTTATCATAGAATAGCCAATCTAGAATTCTATAATTTTGTCTTACTTTAAAATAGATAAATGTTCGCAATTTTATAGTTTTTTTCTATACTGAATGAATAAGATCTAGATTTTTCAGAGTTTTCTTGAGACAATCATCATATCAACGCATTTCCGCGAAAGTATCGTATGTCGCTTTTTTCGAAATTGAGATTTTAATATATTTCGGATAAAAATTAAGTTTCAATTTTATCGTATGTTACAGTGCTTTAAAATGTGCGCGCAAAATTATCGAAAGACCATATACATTTTTTTTTCTTTTGCATGGAAATACTTCAAACGCATAAAACTAATGAAATACAATATGAAATGTTTCTAATCGCTCAAACATCTTATGATTTTGCTTATTGTTTATTCCTCTTTATGCCGTTAATTCTCGGTGTACAGTACACAGACTTTAAGAACTGGAAACTTTTTTCAAACTCTTTATTTAAACATAAAACATTACATTTAAGAAAATTACGAATCGCTCTTATAAAAAAAATACCCATTATCAATACAATTAAATTATGAAATTTTGAAAATTCAAAGAAGTATCTTTTTAAAAATTATCGTATGTAATTATATTTTTATTTTTTCATGAAATGTTGCCTTTAATGGCAAAAATTAAGTTTTCATTCGTTATTGTAGCTAAAGTCACGAAACCTTGAAAACAATTTCCATGATTTTCTCATTCCTAAGAAATTAAATCAAAAAAAAGCTTCTCCTGTAAAATTGGATTTTTTTAACATACGATACATTCGCGGAAATGCGTCGATATAATTTATATTCTCTAATAAACGAATGACCTTTCAATGGAATTATATTTGTCAGTTAGCCACAAACATATGATTAAAATTCAAATGATTAAAATTTAATGAAATTTAAGGTTCTCAATGGGAACTTCTCATCGGTTTTAGATGGATAATAATAATAATAATAATAATCATATATAGTATTTGTGGAGAGACTCACCTTGTGACTAAGCGGAACTTGCCACCGGGACCGGAGTGTCGGTAGCGGAGATTTGAACGGGCGGCTTCGAGAGCGTCTCGCTGCTGACGCTGCCAGCGTTTGTGGTTGCTGTTGCTGTTGCCGTGGGCAGCGCCAAGGGAAGTGCGGCGGGTGTTGCGGGTGTGCTGGCAACAGCAACTGTTGTTGTGGTTGCTGGTGTCGGAGTTGCAGTAGCTGTTGATGTTGCTGCAGTTGCTGTCGCTGTTGCCGTGGCATCCGATTTGGTTGCCTTCTCCAATTCGGGAGTTTTGGCAGCAGCAACACTTGCCACACTGGCTGGTGGCGCCTCCTCGGCGAGGGCGGCAGCTTTTGCCTCGGCGCGTATGTTCAAATTGGCAGCAACTTGATCGATGGTTGTTGCCTTTTTCGTGGCACGCGGCGATGTGGCAGCATTGCAATTGTTGTTGTTATTGTTGCTGCTGTTATTATTATTGTTGTTGCTGTTGCTGTTAGGGCTAAGCAACATTGTGGCTGAGCTCAATTTGGGCTTCTCATCGGCTTTCACAGTCAACGGCTTGGCTGCTGCAATTGTTGTAGTCGCTGTTGTTGATGTGTTGCTGCTGCTGCTAGTCAAGAGCGTGGCCTGATTGCGAAAGGCCAAAGCCGATGGATTGGGTATGCTGCGCACTGAGGCATTCTGTGGTCGCACCACCGCATTCTTTGGCTTATTCTCGTAGATGTTGCTGTTGTTTGCAGTATTGCTGTTGTTGCTGCTGTTGCTAGCAGTAGTAGTAGTGTTGTTGTTGTTGTTGTTGCCAGCCTTTATCGAGATCTTTTCGCGCGCTGTTGCCGACTCGGAGAGCATATGCAGATTCTGTAGATCATCGCCAGCAGCAGCAGCCGAAGCAACCGAAGCAACTGAAGCAACAACATTGCTGCAATTGCTGTTGGCGGAAATGTTTTGCTTGATTTTATTCAGCGCAGCCTCCAGACTGTTGCTGCTGCCGCTGTTGTTGTTGCTGTTGCCCACGGGTGGCGACGTGGGCGCCAATTTGGTGCTGTTGCGTCCTGTGCCCTGTGCTGATAAATCAAGTATGTCGGCATCCTTGGTCGTTGCTGTGGTTGTTGTTGAGCTTGTTGCTGCTGTTGTTGTTGTTGGTGGCCGAAAATCACGCAAACTCGTTTTCGACTTGTCCAGCAAAGCAGCAGCAGCAGCAGCAGCCGCTGTGCCATTGGCTTTGCTTCCAGTCGAAGTCAAAGTTGTTGCTGCTCCCGCTGCGGCAACTGTTGCGGATTTCTTTGAATTAAGCTCGGCTTTGGCTGCTGCTGTTGCTGACTTTGATGGAAACGAGACTGGAACGGTGTTGCGCAGATTTATTAATGCAGGCGGCGATGTGCGATAAGCAGCATTGTTGTTGCTGTTGCTGTGGTTGTTGCCTCGTTGCGCACTCAGCGCAACTGACAACGGCGGCGACTTGACAGTCGCTGGCATCGACATCGACATCGACATTGGCAACGGCAACGGCATGGGGAGGGGCAAAGGGAGTGGCAACGGCAACGGCATGGCCACAGCACGTTTCGCTGGCTGCTTCGGTGGTCCCATCAAACGTGCACTGGTTGCTGCCGCCGCAGCGGCTGCTGCTCCAAGGCGCATAATCTCCAACGCTGGCAAATTGCTCAGCGAACTCTCGCCATAGCCATAGCTAAGGTTGCCCCCAGCTGCAGTTGGTCTTAGAGCTTGTGTTGCTGCCGCTTTGGCTGCTGTTGCATTTGCCATGGTTGCTCGCGGTTGTGTGTTGCGTGGACGCGGCGTTATTGTCACCGAACCGCTGGGCGGTAGATTCAAGCTGGAGAGCATCGGCATGCTGGTTGGCTTTGCCAACTCCGGACCGTAAAGACGCAGTTGAGCGCTTGCTTGTTGCTTCAGTTTGGCTGCTGCTGCAGCGTACTTGACACCCACTTGCTGTTGTTGCTGCTGTTGCTGTTGATAGTCGAGACGCGGATGCTTGGCCAAGCTAGAAGCTGGAGCGGATTCATCTAGCGAAAGCGAACGCTTTGGCTGCTTGTTGGCTGCACTCGCTATGGAACTGGGCGTGGAGAGATAGCGCAGCATTTGATGCGGCGCCTGACGCAGCGGCGCTTGTGGCACGGCAAAGTGCGGCGCAGGCTGTGGCAAGGGCGTCAAAGTAGGTTGCCTTTTGTTGTTGTTATTATTAGTTGGTGTTGGTGTGGGTTTCAGTTGCTTGTGAGCCGGCACAAGCTTCGATTTGGTTGTGGCTGCTGTTAGAGTGTTTGCTGCTGTTGTAACCGTAGTGGTTGCTGCTACCAGAGGTGGTGTTGCTGCCTTGGGCAGCGGACTGCCAGCGGGTGAAAAGCTCTTGAACAAACTCGGCGGCAAAGGCGGCGATGCAGGCAACTGTGGCTTCTCCACTGAAGTTGTCCCCGAAGTTGCCATCGAAGTTGTTCCCGAAGTTGTGATCGAAGTTATCCCCGAAGTTGTCATCGAAGTTGTCATGGAAGTCGCCACCGAAGTCGTCGCCGAAGTCGTCGCCATCAGGTTGCTGATGCTGCGCGATTCTTCGCCCAAAGTGCGATTCAAATCGTTGGCTTTCTGCAGCGCATTCAACTCGCCGCCAGCCAACGAATGCGAACGCTTGAGATCAAGCTTGTGCCCTTTGTGATTATGCGGCGTTGTTGTGATTTTCATTTTCATTTTTCCATCGGTTTGTGAACTGATTTCCGCATGCAACTTCTTGCGTTTGCCATTCGCATCCTTTGGCTCCTTGGAGTGCTTCTTTTTGCGCTTGCGATGCGACGACGATGACGTAGACTTCGTCGAGGATGAAGTTGAGGTTGAGGTTGAGGCATCCGCGGTGCCATTGGAGCCATTGGTGGATGAGGAACATGAGGACATGGGCGAGGCATTCGGACTGTATTTCAAAGCATCGCTGGCACCGGGTGTTGTTGGCTGTTCAATGGGTTTGAGGCCAATGTTCTTGGCATACGTTTCCAAATCCAATTGATTATGTTGCCCGGCATCCTCGAGACGTGCATCCGCTGACTTGGGCAGCGTCAGTTTCGCCTTCATGCTGTTTAGTTCGATCTTGAGCTTGGGCAAATTGCGCACAGCTGCATTCGAGGACTTTTTGTTGGCCGTCTTCAGCTCGAAACCTTCCTCATCCGCATAGGCAGCAGATTTACTCAGCTGCGATTGCGGTATGCTCACCACAATGTTCATATTGGACACACCCAGGCTAGACTGTTCCTCCGGTTCCGGTTCGCTCTTCACGCGCAACAACGGAGCCGCAGTGGGTGCAACACCGTAATCACTGTACCGCATATCGTTGCTGCGTAAGCTCTTGAAGTTGCTCACAGCCTGAGAGGCATCTTCATGGGATTCATTTGCCGTCTGACTCAGTGGTGTTCGCTTGTTGCCCTTGCTGACCTTTGAGTTGGATTTGGCGCGCGTTTTGCTCGCGGGCGCTGCATGTGGGCGAGGGGGATTATTCGGTTGCGTTTCCAGCTCATCGGCAAAGGTCACGGACTTGGCACTCTTTGTTGTTGTTGTGGTTGTCACAACAGCAGCAGCAGCAGCGGGTCTTGACTCAATATCCTGATTAACCTTTGACAAATTGTTTTCATCGTTTTTTATGCACTCGTTCTCATAGAGCAGTATCCTGTACTGAAAGGACATCGGCGCATGCTGCACAACGGAGAGAGGGGAAAAGAAGAGAGCAAAACAAGGGAACGATTGTAGAATTGACCTTAAACGAACGATAAAATTGGATTTGCCAGTCGAATTCCCTTTTCATACTTATAGATAACAAGTAAGAAAGATACAGTCGAGTGTGCTCGACAGTGAAATACTCGCTAGCCATTTTAAAAAATAAGCAAACATGTTGATGTATTATTCTTAAATTATACTGAAAATATACCGCAAAATACTAAAAATATATATCAAATGATATATGTATTTGGTATATTTGTATAGTACTACATTCAAAATATACCAAATAATGCAGAATATACCAAATTGTCAGCTAAAACAACTATTAGTTTTAGTAAATTGGCGTTTTTGCCTATACAATATATTCTTTAATAACTTCCATAATTTTTATCTAATCGCAACCAACTTTTCAGGAATCACAATTACTATAACTATTATTGTATAAACTGAAATTTGAGACTCTAGCTTTAAAATTACGCTTTTTATGCGAGTTATATCAATTTGTGGGGGCGGAAGTGGGCGTGGCAAAAATTTTAAACAAACTTGATCTGCCTACAAACATAAGAAAAGCTGTCGAAAAAAATTATTGCACTATCTCTCGTAATCTCTGAGATCTAGGTGATCATACAGACGGACGGTCAGTCATACAGACAAACGGATATTGCAATATCGTCTCGGCTGTTAACGCTGATCAAGAATATATATACTTTATAGAATATATATACTGATACACACATTTCCTGCCGGCACAATGTTATAATACCCTTCTATCCTATGGGTAGCGGGTATAAAAACTAGTTAGGGAAACTCACCCGATCCCAGTGGTAGCAATAGCCAATGTCCATTAGCGTCAAGCTTGGCTGCAGCACCTCATCCTCATAGGTGACCTCGACCTCGACTTGTTTGTTCTGCGCATCGATGTCGTATTTGGAGCAGAGAAACTGCTTCAGATGCGCAATCCGCAGACCAGCGGGACACTGAAGATAGCAGACGGGCGGCTTATCCGATGCCCTGCAGTGTTTCAGCATTGCTGGATGATATTCTAGGGATAAACTGCGGGAGAAACGAGAAGCGAGAAAGAAAAGTTAAATATAAACACAAGAGAAGCCGGAAGGAAATTAAAGAACTCTGTAAAAGTCTGTGTAGATTATTAAACATGACAAGAAACATGTCTAAGAATTATTATACAATAAGAAAATTTAGGTTTAAAAAAGAATTAAAAATACAACTCATAAATTTAAGATATTTTCAAGTGAGAAGTCTGCTCGACTGTGAGATACTCGCTACGCATTTTTAATAAAAGCAAAACAGTGCGGTATTATTTTAAAAATATACCGAATTAATATAGCGCGAAAATACTGAAACATAGCGAGGGCTAGATTTGGAATATTTATATAATACTACATTGAACATATACGAGTACCATAGAGTGATAAAAAACAAGAATGTAGGAAGTTGTCTACTATAGTCTCTGAAATCTGAGATCTGTTAACGTTGATCAAGAATATATATACTTCAAAGGATCGGAGATGTCTTCTTCTGCCTGTAACATACATTTCTTGCAGACAGAAAGTTATAATACTAATCTAAATAATAAAGAAAAACATTAATCTTAAAAAGCAGTCAATGGGATACTTTAAAAAGCGAACAACTTGCGGTTTTGAAGTCCATGTTCACTCTTACAATTTTTACAAAATTCCACTAAAAATGTTAGAATATAGCGAAGTATATTTCGTTTCTTACTACAAGCCATCTAATTCCAATAATAATAAAGAATTATTATAAAATTGTGCACGCATTTTTAAAATGTATTTTGTGTTTTACATTTTGAATTGTTTAGAGATTGATTCAAGAGTTTTTGCTTCATTGTAGAACGTTTTTCTCTCTGTGTATTTTATATTTCTGAAATCTCATAGTTAATCACAGTACCCTACAGTATTATTATTAGGGAAATAGTTAGATGGAAATTTGAGCGCCCAAGTAATGCCCAGTGCGAGTTCAATTAGGCTGATGAAGTTAAGAGAATGTCGACGGAAATTGCTATAAAAATATAGTACTGCTGATGAGGAAAACATTTTGCTTTTGAGGGTTGAATAGTAAACGAACTCTGAAGATAAAAGCAGTGGAAATTGTACATTTTGTTCTGTTTGTTGAGTTTAATTAAAGTGACGAGTCGAGGGATGAACAAAGCCGAAACTGGTAAAGTTTCTAATCAAAATTCTTAGTGACTGAAAAGGTTTACGCTTTGAAAAGAGAAAATAAAAAGATTTTTTTATAATTTCTAAACAATGCGAAGTTTGCTCTCAATGAAAGTGGAACTGAGGAATTCCTTCCGAAAGTTATAAAGTTTTTAATCCAAGGAAAACTTAAAGAAACACCTTAAAAAAACTTTTAGATTTTAATTCTAAAATCGAAAACAAAATTAAGAATAAGTATCCAGAACAAATAAATTATAAAAAGTAGTTAAAAAGTCTACAAAATCTATGGAAGTAGCAAATAAAATTGAATCAAATTATAAGAAGTAGAAAAAAGGCTACAAAATGTGTGTAATTGTATTCAACATTAAAAGTTATTATTTAAAAGTATTTATAGACCCACCTTATAGGCTCTGTTGGCGTAAAGAACTCCTGTTCCTTTTCGGCTTGCAGCACATCGTCGAGGTCGGAATCGAGGTCCTTGTGCTGTTCCTCGAACTCAACGAGTCGCTCGCACTCACGCTGATAGAGTCCAGGAACCATTTTATAGATGAGGGCACGCAATGTGTCATCGGATCTGCAACGAATAGGAGATGAACTCATGAGTAATGCATGAAGTGGAATGATAGAGAAGAGTACCTAAGATGCTGAGGGGAAATATGAGGAGATCTCTTTTGTAGCACCTACCTTAGGTTATCCTCATTGATCTGCTTGCCGCCGCTGGCCTTGCACTGGGGACAGTAAACATCGCGCAGCAAATGCTTCAAAATGCAGCTGCGGCAATCTGAAAGCACAATTCAAGTTCGAATTCAAGTTGATGTTGAAGTTGATGCTGAAGTTGGAACTGAAGTGGCGTCCCAAGTGGTTTTGAGCTGGACTTACATGTGTGATAGCAATAATCCACGGTGGTGGGGTCTATCATATAGCCCAGGCAGATGCGACAGCTCAACTGTTCATTGAAGTCGCCCATCTGTCGACGATTTGCGACTGCTTTCTCCATCTTGGTGTGCATTCTAAGCTGTTATTTCTTTGTATTAGCCTCTGTTGATTTGAACTGAATTTGTTTCAAACGAATGTCATGTCCTGTGAAAGGATAGCGAAAGGAAAGAGATTGGGACTTAGCTATGGAAACGAATTTGTAAAATAAAGTCAATTTAAAGAAGCTTAACTAACTGAGATCACAAAGTTATAAAACAAGGCAACAATCTTTTGAGATGCACGCTAAATATGTTTGCCCTATAAATATACAATATGGAGTAATATATCTTTCAATAAGTCGTATGACTAAAGCCGAGATAATAACACGGTTATTGATTCAATTCTTTCAGATGATTTTATTTAAGTTTTATCACATTTCGATAGTTAGGAAACACAACACAAGTGCATCTCCTTTTCTCTGTTTTAAAGAAAATACATTCAAAGTAAATTCAGGTGTTTTTGATATGATTTGTATTTTTAGAGAATCATTCTAATTAATATGAAAAAGAACTTGACTTTTAGGTTATATGTTATTAGTGTTCAGTAATTAAGATACATATGTGAAATACATTTGGTTCACAAACTTTTTGAGCCACAAAAGTTGATTGGAGTTGACCAGAAGTTTTAATGCCAAAACATTTTATTCGAAAACATATATAATGTTTGATCGTTTACTTTGCACTGTCGTAAAGAAACATTTTCAATTGAAATGAATGCAATAAGCCTACTTTATGAATAACTTGTCAGTTGGTCACATTTAAAATTATTATAATGGTTTTTACTTTAATTTGGAATGTCGTAAAGGGGCGTGAAATAGTACAAAACAAGCAAATATGTTAGTAGATCACTATCCTTAAATTTCGCTGATCTAGCGTTTATAGTTTCTGAGATCTAGTCTTCTAAAGACGCGGACAGACAGACAGACGGCCAACTCAATTACTGCTACCGATCAAGAGTGTATTAACAGTGTTGAAAAGCTTCACAAACGAGTATTTTAATCACTTTGTGATTGTCACCAACTTAGAATGCCCTTACAACCCACAAATACCGAGTATGGGTAGTAAAAAGCTAACTGTGAGAAAAAACATAAAGCAAAATCTCATCATCAAGCAGACAAGACCATCATCAGCCATCAGGCAAGAGCCAAGAGCCATGAAATATCATTGTGGTTGTCGCTGTCGTCAGAGAGGAGCTTCAAAAACACACAACAAAAGCCGCAGAAAGCTCTCGCATATAGCAAAAATTGTATATGTATCTGTAGAGTATCTTTGTATCTCTATCTCTGTAGCTGTAGCTGTCGTTGTCGTTGTCGTTGTCGATGTCGTTGTAGGCACAAGACCTCAAAACTTTAGACTAGTAAGTCAGCCATCCATGAATCGGAACAATGCCGAAAACAAAAATACGAATATGAGCATACAACAAAAGAAGAAGAGGAAGTGGCACACAGAGAAGAATACAACAAAAAATAGAAAAAAAAAGTAATTCATACGCGCGGGTCAGCTAAAAAAAGGAAGAGCTCAAAGAGCGAAGACTGAGTTGGGGGGGCTACTCAAAAGCGACGCCCTTCGTGTCACACAGAGGGCACCCTACACAAAGCACACATGCATACACGCACACTAATACACACACGCACACACACACTCAAACACTTCACACAGCGGCAACGATTGTGCACTCGACGTGTGTACTTGAATCTAGTTTTAGGTTTTGCCTCGTCGTCGGCGTCGTGCAAACGAATAAAATACGAAAATTACGCTCTTGTGCCCTACACACACACACACACACACACACACACACATAGAGCAACTCTTTGACTTGCTGTTGATAATAATAATAATGATGATTATTATGTATGTATGTGGGCAGCGAATTGTGGATCAACAGCGGCAGCAGGTTGGAGCGCCGCTTACCACAAGAATCTATGCCACATTCGAAGCGTTGCCAACCATAATGACAACGATGATTATGATGATGATGACGATGATGGCGATGACGATGACTGTAACGTTGACGATGAAGAGATTTGTATGAAACAAAGGCTGCAAATGTCATGATGTCAATCTATTATGTACTGTACATTGTCACATGGGATACAAGAGCACAACGATAATAGTTTGTGTGTGTCTCTGACTGTCTGTGTGTGGGCCTGGGAAAGAATTGGAATACAAAGTAGCCGAAGGCGCCATATCCTAACATTTCACTGGGCTTAACAATCTTCAAAAAGGGAATAGAAAAAGTATTTGCTATAAATATTAGAGTATTTTTAGTTTCTTTAAAAGCTGTATAGAAAAACTATTTGCTATAAATATTAGTGTATTTTTGTAAGTACTCTACTTTTTTAAATGAAAACAAATAATATAAATTTTTCAAAATTTGAAGGATTTTAATAATGTTTTCATTTTACAAAATACATAAGAAACATACAAATTTTTATGCAAAGTCGGGAAAAGTATGAAAATTATTCCATCAAACTAAAGCATAGCTGAAATATGTATAAAAATGTACTCAGATGTCTTGCTTATAATCAAATATGTTTATAAAATATAGTACTGGATTGGAAAGGAAAAATCCTCTATACTATAGTAATCATATTCATAGAATTATATTCTTCGTAAAACTAGCAACTTTTGGCCACACCTTAAATATATTTCTGTTCTTAAAATGAGACACAAAATATTGACTCATCTTTCTACAATTACAAAAGTATTAGACACCGAACAGACGAATGTAATGAATGAAATCCATTTATATGAAACCGCATAATATTGCATCTAAGATAGAAATAACTTTTTATGGAGAAAAACGTATCAATTCTCCAATATTTATAGTAATTACCAAATGAAATGAACTGCGAAAAGATCTGGATAGTAAAAATCATCAAAAATATGTTGAGCTATATGTTTAGAACTGTGTAAATTATTGCTAATAATCCATAAAGATGTCTACAGATATGTTGAGAGTTCTGATTGACAACTGTGGCTCAAATTTGATATTAATATTATTGTTATATACTGTATATTATAAAGAAATATAGAGTCTACAGTATATAGATGTTTTATTATAATGACTTGATAATATGGAGTATAAATTATAATATAGGGTCTAAGATAGTAAACCACAATCATTGAGTTTATGGTAAATTCAATTTCAATCAATTGTGAAAATGAAATCATTGTTCTAAGCTCTGCAACTGCTTTTCAATCTGTGCCTCAATTGGAAAACTTGCAACATTATCAAGCAACTTCTAGCCTTCCTCGCTCGAAAGCAAAGTGTAGGGCAAATAAAAGTCGCCTTGAAGTGCGACGAGTAGAGCGAAGTCAAGTCGCATTCAGTTGCTGCCCACTTTTGCCCCGTTTGCCTTTGACATGCTTCGCTTTTGTACGTCGCACACGCTCACGCGAAACTGGCACGAAAGCAGCTGGCAAAAGGGAAGACGAAATAGGCGGCCGAAGTGACAACACAAAAGCAAGACGACAACGACGAAGGCGAAGACGAATTCAAAGCTGCGATGCTGGCAAGCAAAACACAAAAAGCGAGAAGCGAGCAAAGCGAACAAAAACAAAAGCAAAAAAGTGGCAGCAAAACTAAGCCAACATGCAAAGTGGGCGCAAGGATGAGGCGGCAAAGCGAGAGAGAGAAACAGAGAGCGAGAACAAGATGTAGATTGTAGTTGATGCTGCAGTGGGGAGGAAGACAGTGGGGTGTGTGTGTGTGTGTGGGAGTTGAACAGGGTGGACACTGTAGTTGCCAAAGTGCTCGAGGCAATCTAGAATGAGGATAATGAGGCGAATGTGCAGCCTAAGCAAACAGCGCAATCATTCATCAAGGCGCCCACTGACATCCACGCCCACTTGATGAAAATGTCCCACTGTGCGGGGTTTCGTTGGGTGCCAAAGGATTCAACGGACGAACGAACGAACGTCAATAGACAATGTTGATGACGTCTTCAATGTCGCTGACGTTAAAGTCTCTCATACACACACGCAGACAGTGACGAAATGGCCACAGCTTACAATAAAAAAATGGAAAGAGGCTTGCCGCGCTCTTATCGCTATCGAAACGAAACAATAATAACAATAACAGCAGCAGCAACAACAACTTGCGCCGGCACGAGCGAAGTTTACAAAACCGACCCGCAGGGTGGTTGTTACACACACACACGTACACTTACGTACACGCAGATAGACACGAGACGACACGACACGGCACGAAGCGCACGCAACAAGCTTTGCCGAGAGACGAACACACACACGCACATACACACGCGCAAAGCGAGAAATGTTGTTACATCGAAAAACAAAACTTGGTGAACGAAATACTTTTGCTATAAGCTTGCTTGCGTTGTGTCCACAACAGCAGCCGCTGAAAATACAACTGAAAGCAATGCACGAAATTCAAATGCTACGCTACGTTCGTAACTATCTTTGTGTGTGCGTAAGTATGGGTGTGTGTGTGTATTCGTACTCGCACTCGCACTCGTACTCGCCGCGCAATTGAGGCGAAACGAGCGCACGACGGCACAACGAAGCAGAGACGACACAAATTTGTATCTATTCGCCGCAATAAAACTGTGAGAGAGAGCCAACGCTGCTTCGCCTGACCGCCCCAGTGGGTTGCTTTGATGTTTCTATGTGAGTGTGTGTGTGTGTGTGGGGAGAGCGCTCGAGAAAAAAAGCAAAACAAAACTGGCAAAAGCCAAAACAAAACTTTCTACAATTTTGCGCGCGCGTTTTTCGCCTTTTCGCCGCACAATTTTAGTTTTCGGCTCGCTACGAAATCGCCGCCTGCGTCGAAAATTCCAATACGACGCACACACACCACCGCACGCAGTCACGTGTATGTGTGTGTTTACAAAATTTTCACACACACAACTACCACATCGGCATGGGCATAATTTTTATGTTATTTTTTTTTTCTTACATTTCGCCGCACTCGCCGCGCAATCAAAAAGCAAAGTGAAATTTTCTTATTAGAAATGTACACAAAACACAGGCGCGCTTTTCCATTACGACGCAAATTGCTGCAAACTATTGCACACGTCTTACAGTTACAGTCGCTTGCCGCCGGTGGCTGCTGCACTGTGGTTTTTCATATCTATTTTGACGCACGCAAAAAAGCATAAATCGATTCAAAGCAATTGATGGATTTCTCTACTGCTTCTTCTTCTTCTTCTTCTTCTTCTAGTGCTTACTTTATAACACTTGACGACGACACATACACATCAGGCACACCAACACTAATCCATGTGTGTGTTGTTGTTGTGTGCGTGTGATTGTATGTGTGCGCGCTTCTTTCACTTCAGCTGCTGCTGCTCTTATCGATTTCTCATACACGTTTTTATTATCACCGAACAGCCGCTGAGATTTTGTAGCGCTTTTACTCTCTCACTCTTGCTATCTCACACACTCACTCGCATTTGCACTCGCACTATCTCTGTCACTCGCTCTGTGGTGTTCAGTGAACGGCGAGTTTGAAAAATTTTTTGTACTTTACTCCGTCCACAAAGTGCACGGCACGAAAACTGTTCAAAGACTGATTCTGATTAGACCTGCCAACGGCTTCGTCGCCGTGGCGCTGTCGCTGTTCGTCGCGTCTGCGCCTGAGAGTTCGTCGCGAGAGCGAGAGCTAGCGCAAGCGAGACAAAGAGACGCGCTGTTGCCGTTTCACGCCATTGCTGTACCGCCCACCCTGCGGCTGTCGTGAGGCTTGATTGGCTGCGAGTGCCATGTTCGGCACGTTCGGCTCCCATGCCCGAACACTTCGTCTCTGCACGAAGTGTGTGCGTTGCGAACGTATGCGTTGCCCGAAGTGTGTGCGCTTCGCTGCTGAGCTGCCTTTACCTTTTTTGGGGTGGCTGTGCGTTGCGATTGCCTTGCTTTGTGCGTGCGTGTGTTTGTGTGTTGGTGTCTGTTTGTTTGTTTGTATGTGGGTGCTGCTTTTTAATTGAATTCGACTGTCAAATGAGAGATTAACGTCGCTTCAGCATTGACGTTGGCATCGACTGAGAGAGCAAGAGCGAGAGAGAGGCAAGCGCACAGAGTAGCGCAGGCAGCGCTGTCAACAGTCGAGTGCCAGCTACGTATTGGCCTTGGCGTTTATTTTAATTATCGCGAATTCTCGTTTGGTCGCTGCCACTACACATTGTTGCAGTCGTTGTTGTTGTTGTTGTCCCTCACACTCGCACTCACACTCACTCGCTCTCCCAGTTCGTTGGGCATTTTGTGTAAATTATGAATATGCCATATGCAAAACGTATCATCCTCTCCCTTACGTATGTACATGTGTATGAGTATGTGTGTGTGCTTGTATCTCTTTATCCGTTTTGATGCCTGTCACTGACACCTCTTGACACATGAAGCCTACTTCATTTTACATTCGATGTTTTGCCGTTGGGGAGAAACACATGAAGGGGGAAATGCGAATTTTCAGCTCGCATTTTTGATTCAATTCAATTGAAAGCGACTTCAGCGCTTGTCGAAATTTGCATTTCAAAGGTTTGTGGCAACATCGACGACAACGACGACGACAAGTGCAAAATAAAAATGTCCTTGAAGATTCTGCGCGTTCCGTCGTTGATTTCAAGGCCCGTTAGGCATTAATATGCATAGCAATTGCTTCACGGAAACTAAGGAAAAAACACACACACGAAAATATCAAGGGGCATTGAGTTTGATAAATGATGCACATACACATCGCGAATTTCCAAGCGTTTCTATCGCTTCCCTTATCATATTTCAATGGGGAATTCTCTCATGCTCCTCATGTCACGCCCCTGCTCCGACTTCATTTTCCTTTTTCATTGAACTCTTCTCAATTTCCGTTGTATCCGAACGTGCATAATCCATTTATCTTTATTTGTTGACGTTTGCTTTATTTATTGTATTTTCTTGATATTTCAATTGTTACAACTTAACAACAATACAAAATATGTATGTTACATATAAACCTTAAAAAATATGTTGTAGCACATCGACTTATTATGATTTACGTATGATTTGAATACGATGGAAAATACTTAGCTTTAGGATAAACAAAATGTGCATATAAATAACAATAACAATGTTTTCGCTATATGCATAACCAAGTATATATAAACATAAGTCGACTTCTTCTTGTGCTTTTGCACAGTGACAGTATTTTTAGTCTTAGCAATAACATGATTAAAAACTTTGTAATAATGCTGATTGTAATGCTGTAAACAAGCATTTAGCGATATCTGAAATATATAAACGTGGCAATTCGAACACAATATAAACAATTTCATTAAAGTTGTGTATAAAAAAAAGGTATTTCCTTAAAGAAGCTGCTACTATTACACTAAAAATATATGGCAATAGACATTGCAATGAACTAATGAAATTCATAATTTATCAAGTTCACTATTTAAGCAAATCATCCATAAACAAATTGTATAGCTTTGAAATCGCTAAAAATAACTACTTAAAACAATTTCATAACTTTACCAAGAAACTTTTGCTAATCGGTTACTTAAGGTTCCCCTACAGTATTGAAAATATTATTAGAATCATGCAAAATAATAATGTGATAACGCTTCAATGCTCAAAAGTGTATACGACAAATATTTTATTAAAATTCAACTTTGCTTTTCAAGAACTAAAGTCACTTTCATTAAATTAAAATGTGTTAATTCGGTGTTCTCTTAGAAAAGTTCAGTTGAATTGCATTAGGAATATTTTTGTTGTAATGTGCATTATCTTTTTCCACTGTGCTGAGTTCTTATTTTAAGAAATTATTTGATGTCTCCGCTTTCCTTAGAGTTTTCCCAATAACTACCTACTTTTTAACATCTATAGCACGGCATTCAAAATTAAGTTTTCTTTCTAAAATGTACAGTATGTCAAGAAACTCTTTACACACTGAAAAAAACACATATTTTTTGAATTTGCATGCAAAAATAACGCCTTTAGTTATTATTTTTCAAATTTTTTTTTAATGCAGATCTATTATTTAGTAAATTTAAAATTAGTATGTACAAAAATAAAAACAATGCAACGAAAGGGAAAATTTTAAATCAACAAAATATGAGTTTACACATTTTTGACACTGTCAAGAAAGTGTTTACACACTTTAGTTTTCGATTCTGTTTTGTTCTATTTTTAGAAAAAACTGTACTTTATTGTTATCTATGCTTATGCACTATTCGCTATTTTTGCATTCCTTTTCATTCAATTGCGAAATCTTGCTACGCACTTGTCAAAAAGTTGATTTTTAAATTATTTGACATGCGTGGAGCTGGTTTGACTTTTGACGTTACCCAATTGACTTATTATAGTCACCAAATTGGAAAATCTGTGGCTTAGCTAGTGGAGCTTATTGGGGTATCGCAAAAAATAATTTATAATGCTCCAAATCGAGCCGAAAATGAAGACAAACTGCAAGCAAAGTGTGGAAATGGTCGAAAAATGGATATTCACGAGCGAGCATACCGCCTTATTATGGGCATGGTTCGTCAAAACCCCCAAATTTTGATCAGAACCCATGCCAAGGAGTTGGAAGAAGAGTGTGACATGGTCAATTCACATGAAACCGTCCGCCAACTAATTTTGCGGAACAAATACTCTTCAACCGTTGCAACGGTTGCGCGTAAGAAACCGCTGCTTTCGAAAGTAAATGTTGAAAACGCTTAAATTTTGGCTTTTAACATGAGAATCACGCCGGACAACTATTAGGATGACGTCGTATTCTATGTCCAAACCAAACAAATGCTATACTACAATGATGGACCAACTAGAGTATGCCACAAGCCGTTAACAGCCTTACATCAGCGCAACATCATTCTGACAGTAAAATTGGGAAAATAGTATTTGCTCCACAGAATTAGTTGGCGGATGGTTTCATGCGAATTGACCGTGTCACACCCTTCTTCCAACTCCTTGGCGTGGGTTCTGATCAAAATTTGGGGGTTTTGACGAACCATGCCCATAATAAGGCGGTATGCTCGCTCGTGAATATCCATTTTTCGACCATTTCCACACTTTGCTTGCAGTTTGTCTTCATTTTCGGCTCGATTTGGAGCATTATAAATTATTTTTTGCGATACCCCAATAAGCTCCACTAGCTAAGCCACAGATTTTCCAATTTGGTGACTATAATAAGTCAATTGGGTAACGTCAAAAGTCAAACCAGCTCCACGCATGTCAAATAATTTAAAAATCAACTTTTTGACAAGTGCGTAGCAAGATTTCGCAATTGAATGAAAAGGAATGCAAAAATAGCGAATAGTGCATAAGCATAGATAACAATAAAGTACAGTTTTTTCTAAAAATAGAACAAAACAGAATCGAAAACTAAAGTGTGTAAACACTTTCTTGACAGTGTCAAAAATGTGTAAACTCATATTTTGTTGATTTAAAATTTTCCCTTTCGTTGCATTGTTTTTATTTTTGTACATACTAATTTTAAATTTACTAAATAATAGATCTGCATTAAAAAAAATTTGAAAAATAATAACTAAAGGCGTTATTTTTGCATGCAAAGTCAAAAAATATGTGTTTTTTTTCAGTGTGTAAAGAGTTTCTTGACATACTGTATTTTATGCACAGTATCTAAAATCTAAACTGTTTAATAATGATCAAATTAAAATCTATATTTAAGGGCACATAGCCGAAGGGACAATTCGGTTGGTAATCTGAAATCAACACGAAGTTGGGACAAATCCTAACATTACTTATATGTACATGTTTACATAATTTGTGTATACAAATTTCCAGTTTATTCGGTAAGTAAGCTAACATTCGAAAACATACCTCGCTTAACACCATTAAACGGGAATGAAAAAAAAGTAGGCTGCTAAATGAAAAGACAACACACTACTTACTTTTTATTTACTTTCATTTTTAAGTGTGACCGTTGAGGTAAGAAAAATATGCCACTAAGCTGTATTAAATCAGATTTATAGTGTGTTTTGTGTGTAAACTTCTGATACTTTAATTTTCTATGTTTAAAACAACTTTTCACACGTTCGTTCTAATGTAAACCTTTTGTGTTAATTAATTCTCTTATTTTGAATGAATGCATTAATTAAGAAAAAAAGGGAATACAGAATGAATACGTCTAATTCTTACATGACACAAATTTTAATACAAATAAATATATTTTCGAGATTATTTTCATAATTTTTAATGCATACTTTATTATATGTGATAAGCATAACTATACAATATTTTTAATGCTAAATGATAAATGCAGTAATGTATTCGTGTTTTTCTTTTAACTGCAACTTTTATAAAAATAAGTTTTGCAGCATCTTCGCACCTATCTGAAATTTATACCCAATAAATATAAGATCAATGACGAGTATACAAACTATGTCTATGGCAATCATAACATAATTTCATGCAACTATCTTCAATATGCAATTAAACGTAAATTCTGTCTCGCAATTACTTTGCATTTAACTGAAATTTATAGCCAATGAACAAATAATAATGTAGAACATAAAAACTACATGACATTATACAACTATTATCGATATGCAATTAAACGCAAATAGAGTTTAGAAATTGTTTTGCATTTAACTGAAATTTATAGCCAATGAGTTTTCGAAGATGTGAAACATAAAAACTACATGATAATCATAACATGATTTTGTGCAACTATCTTAAATATGCAATTAAACGGAAATGCTGTTTCCCAATTACTTTGCACCTAACTGAACTTCATAGCCAATGAATGAGATCTAGAATGTATAAAATATAAAAACCACATGACAATTATAACATAATTTTATGCAACTATCTTAAACATAAATGCTGTTCCGAAATTGCTTTGCATTTATCTGAAATTTATGGTCGATACATTTAAGATCAAAGATGTGGAACATAAAAAAATACAACTATTATTAATATGCACTTAAACATAAATGCAGTTATCAACACTCTAAAAATGAATTAAAATTACGAAGAAAAAGACAATTTGAACGAGTTTTAACTACTCAAGCTGATCAAATTTGCCTTAATCCAGTTGACTACTGACTAATTTATATGATGGAAATGCAGGAATAAATCAGTTGCTGATTAAATTGCTGCAGAGGAGCAACGGTAATTTGACTGCCAGGAGTCAAGCATTATTCATGAACTGATTTGGCTTGCAGTGAGTTGGCAAAAAAAAACCAATGCAGAGTCGTCTTCGACTGCATCCAAACGTAATTATGCCCCATACCAAGAGGCAGGCTCCATAAACGGGGATCCCATGTGGCAGAGATAGGAGAAGCCTTTGCCAGAGACGTGTGTGTGTGTGTATGTGTGTGTGAATCCTTGCAACCCAGTTGGATATGAATCCTGCTGGCCAAGTGAATAATTAATGTGTGTGTAGCAACTGGTTGTGGTTTTGTCTATGCGGTTAAGAGCAGACTCAACAAACATAGATGCCCAATAGATTTATGTCCGTCTGTGGAGTTAGGATTCGCAATGTTTGCCAAGTTGCATCCGGTTAAAGGTGGCACTGCAATCGAAATCCAAACTCCTTTCAAATACATTTCCTCTATGAAGTTCTCTTTTACCTTCCCTCTCTTTCTCTCTCTCTCTCTCTCTCTTGCTCGCCCTCGCAACTGTGAAATATGAAAATAATTTGGACAGGTGCACTTATTACATATCTTTTATGGCAATTAATGTCTCTGTTCATGCTCTGGCCACAATTAGGCTGAATGTACTTTCCAAAGTGACATTTATCAAAAAGGGCGCATAATTTATTAGAAAAGTATACACACACACACATACAGGGATTATACAAATGCGCAAAAGAGCAAGAGAGAGACAGAGAGAAAGAGAGAGAGTGAGAACGAGGGCAGCATACAAAAAAATAATATGCAGGGCATGCAATAAAAATACACAAAAAAAAGTGAAATGAGAAAAATTAAGGGTATAAACAAGCGAGTAAACATGAAAGATTTGCGGATTTCGTAAGGCAGCCCAGAAATCTCTATCTGTTCGTATTAACCCTCAAAAAATGTCTGCGTGTGTGTGTGTGTGTGTATTCGAATACGTAATGAGCACTTGTGGTACACGTAAATGCGGCACTACGTCTACAGCTGAATGCCAGCTACAAAGCAACAAAGCAACAACACGAACAGCAGCAGCAGCAGCCGTCGGCGGCGGCGGCAGCGGCTGCTCACTCACCACTATGCCAGAGCCACAGACAGCACCAACAACCACACACACACACACACACACATACATACGTACATACACTACGCTTTCTTGCTATTGCTTTTGACTCGTCGTTCATCGTTCCCATTTAGCATTGTGCACACAACCCAATGCCCAATTTAGTTAGCACCGATTACATATTAAATATTAATGTTTGTTAAACTTATGCGCTTTGATTTTTATTATTTATGGTTTGTGCTGTTTAATTTTATTGTTAATATTATTGTTGTTGAAATTTTTAAAACTGTTGTATGTGCGTTTAGTAGACGCTTTAGTGTATGACTATGCCATTTTCTACTGGGTCACTTGTTTTGCGTGCTCTGGGCTCTGGCATACAAAATTGTGCTGCTGACGTTGGCAGCAGCAACAGCAGCAGCAGCAAGTTTCACGTCGTGCGCAAACATGGCGATGGCGTTGCGTTGCTTTGCTCTGCCTTGCGTTTGCATTTGCTTTTTCGCATTTGGCATAGCATGATGTTTGTTTGTATGTATGTACATTTGTATGTGCAATATTTACTTTTAAATTTCAGGCAAGCAGCAGCGGTCGACGCGTCGTCCAGCCCCAGAGTGCAAACCCGCACCCCTCATACATACACACTCTAGCAATACAACCCACCACTTGGCTGCAGCAGCAGCAGCTACATTGGCGTCGGCATCGACTGCGGCATATTTACATTTTGATTGGGAAACTGTTGAGGCGCATTTTGACGCCGCATTCGTGGGTGTAGTTTAAAATGCTGTCGCTGTCGCTGTCGCTGTCGCAGTCGCTGTTGTTGTTGTTGATATTGTTGCCTTTTTCGTTTCATTTCGTTTTCAAGCACAAGCCACGCACGCACACAGACACGCACACACGCATGCATACTCTGAAGCTTTTTGTGTTTGTGCTTTTGTTGTTGTTGTCGCTGCCGCTGCTGCTGCTTTTTGCTTTGTCCAATTATAATTTGTTTCGATTTATCACACGACATTATTGAGACAAGCAGCACACGGTAAGGAGAATGGCACAAATGATTAATTGATCAATCGACCAAATCTCTAATCTCCAAACAATCGCTATACTATTTGTCATATGATTTCAATGTCTGCATGATTTTATTCATACATATTTTGCTATTTTTAATACTGAAAGTATTTTGTTTTTCAGGTATTTCTTTCGTGTCGCATAATTGAAATGGCAAAGTAATTTTTCATCATTATTACGTAATGTTTCAGCGACCTGCGGGATCTGTCAAACACCCGTTCCCCCCGTTCCACCTTCTAACACGACTTTTGAATTTACGCCACTAATTAGTTTATGAATGCTGTGCGACGTCAACGCTGGCAGCGACGCCAACGCCGCAGTAAACGACAAAAATTCACCACCTTCCCACCAGGGATGGGGTGAAAAATTCCAATTTGCTAACATCCCGTGTGGTTGAGGGGTGCAAAACGGGTGCAAGCGGGTGACTCTTCTCTCTCTGTTTTCTGTCTGTTGGCTGATGCTTGATGCCCGTTTTCCCCTAGGATGTCGCGAAATGTGCAATTTAAGAGATTAATTTGTTGCCGCATTGTTGCTTTCACTCTTCTGTTGTTATTGCTGTTGTTGTTGTTGTTTAATCTGTGACGCAGTTACGTAACTTTAAAATCCCAATTAAAGTGGATTTAAATTGCTTGGAATGGGTTCAAGACCCTTTTTTTGCCACTCGCCGCAAGCAACGGAAATTTGCATAATAATTTCAAAAATATTTGCCAAACCCAAAAATTTGCAGACATTATTTATGAAAGTAACATATAATATTATTATTATTAATTTCAATTATACAATTTTGTTTCTTCAAAGAGCCTTACAATTCTTCAAGGGGGTGTACTCAGTTATAATGACATTATAATCTGAACATGTCTGGTAAAACAGGATGTCTGTATACAAAAAGCATGCTTAGTCTGTTGGTAATGGATATAGCTTGGAATGAAATATTAAAAGTTTATAGACGGGAAATGCAGACTCAAATGACTGGTTAATATTGGCTTTTTAAATGTGAGTTGAGGATTAGAGAACACTCCAACCCTGGCCTAAAGAAGAAGTACTACTGTGGGCAAAAAGTAAGGTGAATTTTAAATTTAAACTTCGCGGGCCTAACAATTCGGCCTAAATCTTTTTTTTCTTAAGTTGGCAAGACTCTTAATGACATCTGGGCCAAATTTCATATAAATGTCATTATCAGAAATATATTTACGCTTGTGTTTTCCGAGCGACCAAGAGTGCATTTTTCGATTTTTAACAATGTCTGAATGAGAAGTGCCATCAAATTTTGTTTGCCGAATGAAATTTCGGCTGCGGAAACGTTGAGGATGTTGCGGAAGATTCTACGATGTCACAAAAAAAAAATGTTTATAAGTGGTACAAAGACTTTAAAGAGGGTCGAGAACGTGTTGATGATTTGGAGCGCTCCGGACGACAATCGACGTCAACACATGACCAACACGTCAATGAAGTAGAGGCAAAAATCGTCGGTTGACTATTAGAGACCTTACCGATATGATCGGAATATCAGAAAGATCTGTGAAAACCATTTTGAAAGACCATTTGGGCCTACGAAAAGTCCAATCTCGTTTGGTACCAAAAACGACCAATTTCTGTACACGTTTTTCTTGACTAACATATTTCGCCAAAAATTCGACGCATATCGTTCCACAACCACCGTATTCGCCTGATTTGGCTCCGTGTGACTTCTGACTATTCCCAAAACTGAAGAGACCACTTCGGGGAACGCGATTCGAGTCGATTGAGGAGATAAAAGCTAAATCGAAGGCGGCACTGATGGCTATACCGAAAAGGGACTATTTGGCATGTTTCGAGGATAGGAAAAAAAAGTGTGCATAAGTGTATTTTCTCGGGAGAGGATTACTTTGAAGGGCATGATATTGATTTAGAAGAATAAATAAAGATTTTTCATTTTACAAACAAATTCACCTTACTTTTTGCCCACAGTAGTATATATATGACATGTTTTACTTACAATCTCTCTTCCGATCTTCTTACTTTACATAAATGACATATACTCGTATTCCTAACCTAATATGGTGCCTTTAGCAATCTGAGCTAGGTAATGCTTTAAAAATGCTAAGAAAGTTCAATATTAGATTGTGAATACCACATGTCCATATGGGTTTAGGAATCACTTTGTAAATTATGACATTATTTCATAGATTCCGATAGGAAATGTAGCCGAGCAACGGCTTCAATTAAGCTGTTTTGATTGACTTTAAAGTGTTCCGCCTTGGTAAGATACGGTAAGATATTTAACATGTACTTAAGGTAATATATTTAACATGTTTTAGAGTATATGTTACGAGTAATGTTAAAACTAGAATCAAATTTGTTCCATTGGTTCGCATACAAAATGCTCTAACTATTGATTTAAAAGTTTTCCGTTAACTATTAAGAACTTCAACAATCATTTGAAGAAACTAAAGGTAACAAAGCACGTAAATATGTGGATCAAAAACTCTGACTATAGTGTTCAGTTTATGGTAATGCCAGCTCCCTTTCTGTTCATTCTGTTTATTCTGTAATTGAAAACCGCAAAATTTAAGAAAAGAAAGAACACTGAAGAAAGCTTCTCCCTACCTATTACGAATATATATATATTCTTAATCAGCTGACTATCTTTGATTGAAACGTCTGTCTGACTATCTGTTTGTAGTTGGATGACCATCCAAATTTGATGTATAGGCTGGTTTATTAATTAGAAAAAAGAATGTTTAAAATTGATGATACCTCGACAAAGTATTTTAATTTATTGTGAATACATTGCTTATAACTTAAGAACTTCTTGACATTAAGATGCTCAAATAATTAAAGAAAAATTCTTTAAAATTGGTAATCATAAGCTGAATAAGATATATTTATAGTGATACTAATTGGAACTATCTGCTTAAATGCTTGTTTGTAGTTGGTTGACCTTCCAAATTTGAAGTAATAGGGATTTGCATATGATTAACATATTATATATGATTAAGCACAAGGTGTTGTGATTACAAATCAATGAGTAGGGAAACTTCTAGTCAAGCACTCTAGACAAAAACATTTTAAAAAGTTTTTATTATTATTTCATATCTATTTAAGAAATATCCATTTTGCTACATTCCTACTCTTTCTACTATTTTCCTTTAAGGGTGGAAAGTTGTAAGATTTCCCTGAATATTTCTGAAAGCTTTATTATAGGTTTTCCATATTCCAATATGAAATCAAAAGACACTTTTAGTGGACAAAAGGAATATTTTCTTTCATCTCGAGAGTTGCTTTAAATCTTCATTGGAAATTGCCTAATGATAATATCGTTAACCATTGGCAAGACAATTAATATTGAATTCGGTGAAACGGCCGTGGAAATATTTAATGCTGGTAAATATTACAAAATAAGGGATTGTAAAATATAAGTAAAACATAAATTGTACATACAGTATTCGAATTTAAGACAAACACATAATTGATGTAGTCAACAAATTGATAATGACATAGAGATATTCATATATGACCAATCAATCTGGTAATCTAATCTTAATATGTTTAAAATACCCTTCATAAGGGTGTTAAACTTCAAACAATAATATTTCATTCCTTCATTTCATACACACGACTATAAATTCAAAGTAAACAGGATAAGATAAGTTACCTGGCAACTGATTAATTTTACTTAGGGGATGGACTGAGAAAGAACATCTACCAATAACACGCACATGCAAAATGATGTATTATGGACAGATGCAAATTACCTGGTAACATTTCTCTAACCAGAAGGGTTTAATAACAATAGAAGAACAACTTTTTTAGAAGAAACTAAGTATTTTTATACCCTTCTACCTTATGAGAATAACTTTGTGCCTCCATGATATATATCTAACAGGCAGACGGAGTAATCTCTGACCCCATAAAGTATATATATTCTTGATTAGCGAGCTGAGAAGATATAGCCATCTCTGTCTGTTTCTGTATCCATCTGTCCGTCCGTATAAACAACAAAATCTCGATGACTATAAGATATAAATATATATTTTTATTTCATTACTTATTCTTTTCGATATCACTTGTTATATATATATATTTATATTTGCACGCAGATCAAGTTTGTTTGACCAAAAAAGTGTAATTTTGAAGCTAGAGTCACGAGTTTTGGTATATAATAATAACTATAGTTTTTATGATTTCTAATTATAGGAGTTACATACATAAAAAAATACTTTTGTATGGGCAAACACGGCTATTTACTAAGGGTCTTAGTTGCTTTAGCTACCAATCTGCTATGTTTTGCACTCTATGGTATATTTTGAATGATGTACTATTACAATATACCAAATATACCATTTGGTATATTTTTAGAACTTTTGCTGTATATTTACATATTTAGTATGTTTTTAACTTATTTTAGCTTTTGTCACTTGTTTGACTGTAATACTATATTAATATACCAAGAATAGCCTTCTGTATATTTTAGTATTCTTGTGGTATATTATCCAAAATGGAATCTATCTCGACTAGTCTCGACTATAGCTTTCTTTCTTTTTATCATTAAGTTCGGCTTTTCGGAAGGATGTTAGTAGAACTATGACAGATCTTTGCGTAGTATCAAACACTTAAATTCAACACTTACTTTGGAAGCAAGTGTTGGAAAGTCTCTAGTTGTAATTTTTGAAAATAAAAAGTATACGCCCCTGGTTTTCTAAAAAATAATGCATGCCAAAAACTTGAACAAACGGCTGTTAGAATTATATTTCTTATTTCCCAATATCTTGATAATAATACTAAATAATTTGAAGTACAATATTGGGATGTTTGGTAAGCTTAAACAACCGCTTAAATTAGACTGGGCAATCTTCATTAGAAGAAAGTATCTAATGGATGCAATAATAAGAGGTTCATTTGTAATAACCTTCTAATTAAGAACAACAATTTCAATTGTGTGCCCAACTGCTGATTGCAAAATTCTAGAAATACATATATATTATAATAACATCTTATATCTTTAATAGCGTTTAGGCTGAGTTTAAATAGCTGAGATAGACATTCTTGAATTTGTTTTCCTCAAATTTCAGAGCAATGGAATTGTTGAAGAAGAAAAGGAAAAATTTTATGATCAATAAGTTAAATGAAATGCTGCTGTTTTTATTTTTACATATCCCTCGATTAAACTTTTAAGTTTCAGCACATTTTATTACTTCTAAGTCAAAAAAATTACCAATACGGTCTTATTTTAAATATTTTCAGATTTGAAAACAAGATTTAAATTTTACTTACCATAAATATCGCATATTTTAAATACTTAAATACTCTTCAAATGAAATGAAGGTCATAGAATTCCCCTCTCTAAATTCCTAAATGTCGATAACAATGACAACATTCCCAATTTCAAAGTTTTCAAGTCTTCGCCTAAACGGATGTATAGTAAAACGAACACGCCTACATGAGCTCATTCAAATGCCCAGATATCCAAAAAGTTGTTTGACAGGGTCTGAGCTACTTCCGAAGTCTACAAATTCTATACGTTGTCGTCAAGTTATTTTCCGTTTAAAATTACTAGTTAACAATTAAGAGTATTTTTAAAGTTTCCTTTCATAAAGAGTAAGTTAAATGATGAAATTAATGAAATTCATCAAATACATTACCAAACAAGTAAGAAAGCTACAGTGGAGTGTACTCGACTGTGAGATACCCGCTACATATTTTGAATAAAAGCAATATATTTTGCGGTATGATTCTCAAAATATACCGAATATACTGCAAAATACTAAAAATATACTAAATATTATATGTGGTATATCGATATAGTGCCGCATTCAAAATATACCATAGACGGCACAATATACCAGATTGTCATCTAAAGCAACTAAGACCCCTAGTAAGTAGGCGTGTTTGCCCATACAAAAGTATTTCTTTAATAACTTCGACAATTTTTATCTGATCGCAACCAAATTTTCAGGAATCATAACTACTATAGTTGTTATTGTATATACCAAAACTAGTAACTCTAGCTTTAAAATTACGCATGTTATTCGATTTTTTGATTTGCGGGGGCGGAAGGGGGCGTGGCAAAAATTTGAAACAAACTTGATCTGCGTGCAAACATAACAAATGCTGTCGAAAAAAAATTATAGCTCTATCTCTTATAGTCTCTGAGATCTAGGTGTTCATACGGACAGACACACAGACGGACAGACGGACATGGCTAGATCGTCTCATCTGTTGACGCTGATCAAGAATATATATACTTTATAGGGTCGGAGATGCCTCCTTCTACCTGTTACATACATTTCCTGCCGGCACAAAGTTATAATACCCTTCTACCCTATGGATAGCGGGTATAAATATACCATTCATCTTTTGAAATTATAAGTTTGAGCTACTTCCGAAATCGATAAATTTATAAATTGTCGTCAAGTTATTTTTCGTTTAAAATTACTAGCTAGCAATGAAGACTATTTTTAAGTCACTTCATAAAAAGAGTAAGTTAAATGAGTAAATAAATTAAAATCATCAAATGTATTGACAAAATATATCATTCATCTTTATAATTATAAGTTTGAGCTACTTCCGAAATCGACAAATTCTACACATTGTTAGCAATTGCGAGTATTTTTAAGTTACTTCAAAAGAGAAAAAGAGTAAGTTAAATAGTGAAATTAATCATATTCATCAAACACATTGCCATTCATCTTTATAATTATAAGCCGGGAACTCTAATTGATTTCCCAAGGAATGAAATATATTTATCTTCTGCGAAGCCTTAGGTTTCGTGTCACGAACAGATACGAGAGGTGTCAAACTTAAGAGGCTTATCTCAATTAAGCCCTCGACACGAGAATTGCTTTCTCATTGTGGAATATCACACAAAATGGGGGAGTTTATTGAGTATTTACCGGGGGTGTATAGACAATGCGATGCTACCTTTCACAAGAGGTCCAGTTGATGACTTGTATTTTTTGGGTATTTCTTTTTTTACAAAATGTCGGCTTGCCGAATTACAAATGAGATCTTTATTTGAACTTAGGGCAGTAACGTATTTATTAAAGCTTTAACAACAATGGAAAGAATATTACATTATATTTCGATTTGTGATATCAGTGATTTTAAAAGCTACTAAAAATACTCTACAAAGATTTTATCTCTTCTAATAATTTGTAATATTGAAATGCAAGTATCTTAAGAGATATTTAATTCTATTTATTAAAATGTTACGTTATTTTACTCTTCATATCTCAACAATCATTTGTACAGAGTGCTTAGAAATTCTAAGTTTTATATGAAATACTAAAATATTGTAAAGACTAGTATCCTTAATTTTTAAGTAGAAACGAAACAAAGGTTCTTAATAAATAAACTAAATTTTGAATACAGTCTTTTATTTTTGAGAATATTTAATGTGAAATGTATTCTTGTGTTTTTGGTTTAGGTTAAAGAAAAATACATATGTATATTAAAAATCAGAGTAAATACTTTGGGGAACTTTTAATGCAGCATGGATACTAAAAACCCTATAATTCTATATTTACTAAGAGCGATAAAGTAGAAATATGGCCATGGACCATATTACTTTGATTAAAGTAGACATTCGGTGATGAATTTCGTTGATATTTAAAAATATCTTTAAGCTAACCATTAAAGCGTTATTCAAGAGATTTCAGTGATCAAACGTGGAAGGTGGTCTTTTCATAAGCATTAAAGTAAAGATGCCCTTAAGCTGTCTTTCTCGATGCCCCAAAGCCCAGTTATCAAAAAATGATGCAGTTAAGTAAAATGAAAATTAATTTCAGATCTTTGAAGCCATCTCGAGTATGTGAATGCTGAAAGTTGTATAGTGAATAGTGAATGGTTGCTTGACCTTTTTGGCAGACTTGTGGGTGGGCTCTGGAACACCTTAATATTATTGAATACTTTATCCCTTTGGCTGTCAGAGTTTGATCCGCTGCCGGATTTGCTTTCCTTACAACATCCTCTTCAGTTATTGCCTTCTGTCCTCCGTCCGTCTGTCGATTGGACAACTAAGCATAAAATTGGCGTGAACACAAAAAAGTTGTACGCGACTTAGTCGAACTTTTGCAGCAGTTTACTCTTCTCTCCCTCTTCCTCACTCTCTCTCTGTCTGCGTTGCTTTGCTCGCTCTGTCTCATTCGTAATCTGTAGCTTAAGTTTTTGGACAACTTTTGCCTTTCTTTTGCTGAAAAGTTCTGATTATGACCTTTGGCCTATAACAACTTTTTGCATACAAATTTCGACAGTAATTTGACAGCATGTAAAACTTCCAAAGGTGTTTAAACGTGTATTGCATGTGTATGTGTGTGTATTATTTTTATGGGTCTGCTAGCGAGAGTGTGTGAGAAGGCAGCTTTAATCAAATAATTTATTATCGGACTGCTTCGTACACGTTTACGTTTAATTGAAACTAAAATATTTTTGATTAATTATAAGGCGGCGGTAGCGCAGAGCAACACCAGCAGTAGCAGCAGCCAGCCAGAGCAGCAGCAACGCCAACCTTTTGTTTTCATACAATCTAGTGGGTACAATACGACGCTTCGTTTCGCTTCGGGTCGGCAACACGAGCGCCGAACTCGGCACAACAAGCTGAGCGCTCTCTCAAGGCTGTGGGCATTCGGTATTCGGTATCATGCTGAGCGCAGTCGACGTCGCTGCCAACTTTGTTGTCGTCGTCGTTGTAGTCGTTGTCTTCATTGCCCAACCTTTTGGCCCCCCTGCGTTAGCGTTTGTCACAAGATACACACACACACACACAAGCCAATTTATGTACAACAAGCATGAGTTCGGTTTGGGTCTGGGTTATGTATTCGTGTTTACGCTTTATCTTGCTCATTCGCAGCGCACACAGTTTCGTCAATTGCCTTTCGCTTCTCTAGCTGCTGTTGCTGTTGCTCTCAGCGACCCTCACGTACTTACACACACACACAAGTATATACACAAGCAACGTATTTCTTTTGCTTTGCCTTTTGCTTATGTTGTTATTTTCGCTTCGCTTCGCTTAATGTTTTTCGTCGTTGGCTTGGCTTGGGCCGCTGCTGCTACTGCTGTCGCTGCATATGGCTTCGCTGCCAGCGTCGCTGCTTGAGTTGTCAGTTGTTTTCCCTACTCCATTCCACACATCTTCGCTACTGCTGCTGTCGCTGTCACTGGCAACCAGTTTGCCATGCTCTCTGCTCTGTCCTCTGTCTCTGCTTCTTCTCGGTATCACGATATCAGCAGCAGCCTAACTTATGAAGCCAGCATATTATTTCTTTTTATTTATCTTACTCTATTTTTTTTTTCGTTTTGCCTACCCCCGACGACTGTCAATTTGTCATGTCTGTATGTATTTGTGTGTGTGTGTGCTGTGTGTTGTGGAAAACAGCCCGAAACTATATGGAAAATGAGGAAGAGGCGTACAATGGGAAAACTCATTATTATGCTCTACGCGGCAGCAGAATGTTCAGCGTTGGACGTTCGACGCTCAGCCCACAGTCTGTGTGGCTCTGTGCACGCGTAGATAATAAAGCAACACACTTCACCAGGGTTGTCGAGTGTGTTTAATTTATGTGCACTAAATATAAAAAATATATAGACTGCAAAAAAAATTATTTTATTTTTTTATACATTTTAATTATTTTCTTATTTTGTTTTTTATTCAAGTATTATTTTACAAATATTTTTTGACAACGCCTGGCAACTCTGAGGCGCCTGTGGCTACATGCCACGACCGCCAGCAACAGCTTAGGCAAGCACATACACGCATACACACACGATTGCAGCTCTTCATACACACACATACACACACACACCCTGACAGTGGGCCACATAAACATCTGCTGCTGACGCTGCTGCTGCTGCTGACGTTGACGTAGACGTCGCTGGTAATTGGGAATGAGGCATGTGGCATGCTCTGCTGTGCTGTGTTGTGCTGTGAGGCATAAGTATGGTTATGATGATGCTAAATGATGTGGATGTGCTAGCTTGTGACGTCACAACAATGCGTATTGGGAAAATCTACTGGCAGACACACATAGACAGTAAATGCTGCTCTATGTGTAAGTGTGTGTGTGTGTGTGTGTGTGGTGCTCGGCATGCGCCCTGAATACAACACAATAACTGAATCGGAGTTTCGAGCTGTTTGGTCGGTCATTGCTTGCGGGATTTGTTGATGCGCAGAGTAGGCAAGGAGACAGAGATGGAGCAGCAACAACAGCAGCAGCGAATGAGAAAGAGAAAGAAAGAAAAAACGCGACGTCGGCACAACACAAATTAAACTTAAATGCCCCCCATTCACTTGCAAGGCTGCTACTGGAGTTGCCGTCGTCGTTGTCGTTGTCGTTATCGTTTCTTCTTCTTCTTAGGTTGCCTCTCGTTGCTGCTGCGATTGCTAAAGTCGTGGCCAGTGGCACGACGATTCCCAGCAGCAGCAGCAACAACTGCAACTACAGCAGCCAGCAGCCAGCAAGCAACGTCATCGTCATCCATCTGGGCACATTATTAGTTTCTCTTTCTTGTCTTGCTGCAGTTGCTGTTGCTGTTGTTGTTGTTGTTGTGGCGCTTTATCGCATTTATTGCTGCATGGGGTCTCAATTAAGCTGTTAAGACCAGTTGAGGCCAATCTATCGGTGGAATTAAAGCCAATCAATAATTTACGATGAGCCCCAGACACCGAACCTGAAACCGAATCCACACGTCTCTCGCAACCGTCTCCAGCCGACAGGATGAGCTCAATCAATGTTGCAAGCAGCAGCAACAGCAACGGCAACAAAGCCAGAGACAAGCTGACACATCATTTAAAATGGCGTTCCTCGTTTCTCTTGGTATTTTTAAGCCACAGTCTCTAATCAACAGCACACTTTGATTAGCCTTTCCGTATCACATAAATTAACAATTGCAGCTTAAGAAATGATCACTTAGACTTTCTAGAATTCCAAAAGTATAAACAACAAATTCCACTTATTGAATAAACTAACACAGCATGGCAGAATATTCTGGAAATCTTTAAAAATGAATTTCAAAGGAATTTCAAATATAGTATTCAATATTTAGAATCGAACAAAAATAAAAATTTCTGCATAACAAATAATCAGTTAAACTTTCTAAAATTTCATAGAAATAAATAATATGGCAGAACTTTCTGGAAATCTTCAAAATCTCTATCGACAATATTTTGAAATAGGACATTTCGACATTTAGGATTGAAGAGAAGCTGAGAAATATTGGATATTCAATACTGCTAGACGAAAACAAGAAACCTAAAATTTCTTCAACTCCTTAAGCTAAACAAACTTCAATATTTTACGTATTAACTTTTTTTTTTCAATTCTTGTCAACACAAAGAGTTGAAATTCAAAAATAATATAATTTAGGTAAATTAAATTTTTAACAATGATAGAAATTTCGATAGTATACTTTAAATTTGAATTTAGAATCTGTCAATCGTCAATTGTTGGTGAATGTATTAAAATAATTTGTAAATTAAATCCAGTTTCACCGAGGAAACCACAAAAACCTTAATCAAATTAGTTGATAGGTTATTACTTCGTTATTTCATTGGCGCCACACAACTCTTGCTAAAAAGTAATAAATTATCGAATATTTTGTAATTAGCAGATCTAAAAAAAATAACATATAGAGTAGTTTAATACACATTCTGTAGATTAAGGGACAAGGGTGTAATCTGGACAGAAGTTGTGTGGGTAATAAAATTACTAGGAATATAACTTTAAGCATTAAGCGAGGATATTTTGACTGTGGAAGTATAATTAATAGAAATCTATACCAGCCAATAGGATAGATTTAATTCATACAGTACTAATGCCAAGTTTAATGGAAATCAGAAATGAAAGTCGATTCTTTTGATGAACTAGTTCGAGAAACCTTATGGACAATAATTAAAATATGATTATCCAACTTCAGTCTATAATCATGGGGCTCTCATAAATCATGTACCACTTTCAACCTATTTTAAAAGAAATTTCTTAAATTTTAAAATGAACAGGTCAATAAAAGAATTCCAAAACATTTCAAATTATTGACTTTTTTTGTTATTTAAAAATACATACATAAGAAAGATTGATATATGTAAATGTTCTTTTTAGCTTTCCAAACTATATAGTTTTATATAAAAGTTTTATCATAATCAAGAAATTTCAAACTAAACATCTAACAAAACTACAGTCGAGTGTGCTTAACTACGAGCTACCCGATACCCTTTTTCAATACACGCATAACAGTGTGGTATTATTCTAAAAATATAACGAAATTATATGCCGAGAAATATACTAAAATATACGGAAGATTATATTTGATTTATTGATATACTATTACAGTTAAAAAATATATAGAGAGTCAAAAATATACCAGATTGTCAACAAAGCCAACTAAGACCCGACTACGCAGGCCGTTTTCCCCATATAAAGAATTTTTTTTTAAAATAAATTCTACAATGCTATCAAGTTTTAAGGAATGACAAATACCGTACTGAAATCAAGTGTTTTATACCAAATGGACATGATTTTATCGTCTCGGCTGCTAAGGTTGATCAAGAATATATATACTTTATGGGATCGGAGATGCCCCTTCTGACTGTTAAAGCTTAGAATACTACTTAACCCTATGGGTAGCGGGTATATTAATTTGCATTAATTTATTCTTTTTCCGATGACTAATTATATCTATCTTTCAATTTGGCTAAATTTACAAAAATAAAAACTGTTATTCCATTAATAGATTGGGAGAAAGACAAATATAGGAATCCTAAATTGTTCCTTTAAATCTAATTCATACTTACTAAATTTAAGATATTGGTAGACATAACCGGACAAGGAGAAATTTTGAACCGTTCAATCAGAGTCCCGCTGTATCTGAAAACAACACCAAGGGTCATAAAAAAGTGTCCGCAATGTGGATAAAAAAAAGTATCCGCTAAGAGACCTGATACGAATAATAAGAAAACAATCAGTATATTTATTAAGTTTCCTGTTGATACATTAAATACAAAAATGAAATTCTATTATTAAGTTCGGAATTACCGCAGAAGCTGTATTTAGAATACCTACACCTATTTTCATGCATTTATAAGAAACAGCAATGAATCACGAATCAAGAGTTTGACACTCGAAATGAGTCAACCATCCGCACTCAAGTTTGCTAATATTATATGTTCCATAAGAAACGGGTTCATATATCAACATTATTCTATGTTTTCAAAAAGCATTAAATTTTTTCTATTTTTATACATTCTTAATGAGATTAGAGAACCATAATAAACATATAATAATATCGGCATATTTAAAAAAGGAATATTAACATCCACATGGTTCCCGCAAAAGAAACAAACACAAGCGAAAGACGAAATCATGATAATGCGAAGTTCCCCCATAACATACTCTTAACTTCATAAAGACAAAGAAGCTGTAAAGGTGCCAGGGTAGAGAAAAGAGTATTATTAATGATAGATGGAGCTGTAAAAACTCTCCAAAGCGAACGCCCATCAGCAAAGTAGAAGAACTCTTTTAAAATGCTTGTGCTTAGTTTATTAAAGTTGTACGTACGTATTTACCCGTATGTAAATGTCAATATTATATAATTTGTTATAATTCTTCAAGAATACGATAAATTAAATTGTTCTTAAATATTATTATTCATTTCTACAATATAATCGTTGTTAAAATTTTCTTAGAAATAGCAGAAATAGGATGCTGCTGATAAATTAAATTGTTGATACAACATATTCTTGGTTATTTAAGGCTATAGCTTTAAGTTCTCGGAACTTGTACTATTTTCTACAAAGAAAAAAGCATGAAAAAAATATGGAAACGAAATGGGAAAATCATAGATGAAAACAGATTTAATGTGCGTTGTGTTTTCTTCCCCATCAACATAACATTAATAATGATCTTTCTCGCACCTTCCGGCGTAATCAACGCCACTTTTGCGAAACTCATTAGAACAAGAGAAGAATAATAATAACAACAAAAGAGCCACAGAAATGGAAAAAAATCGTTTGATGAATGAATGTGCAATGTGGAAACGTCGACTGATTGGAGAGCTTTTTGCCAGTCTTTATAGAGAAGGAAAATAAACACAGAAAACAAATGCTGATTGTTGCTTGTTGATTCACATGGGTAAAAGCACACACACACACACACTCTCACACACAAACAGTTGTACATTCTTTATCTCCATCTATGGACTACACGTGTGTGTACTCGAGAGTGTGTAAAAGTGTGTGTGTGTGTGTGTGAATGCATGCGTGTGTATTGCACGCCTACGTGCAAAAATGCAATTTCAGTGTACGGAAACAAACGAATTACGAAGTGGGAAGATTTCGGTTGAAGTACAAAAACAATAAAAGCATTCCAACTGTACTATTACTTATTAAAGTCGCTGTATTTATGGTATACCAACCTGGATTCTTATTGAAATAAACCAAATGCAATGTATTGTCTTTAAAGCACACGATTTTACGTAATAGCTATTATTGTAATATTTTCAAATGTAACTAATTTAAAGCTAAACAACGTTTGCGATTACACCTTACTATTGAATTTTGGTTTGGTTAATAATCGTTCGCTTGTTTAGTATAAACATGAATTACAAAAAGCTAAATTCATTTTGGAAATCTTTTAAAAATGTTGTTAAATGGTTATTATAAAAACTTAGATTCAATTATGCTGAAAAAGAGGTTTTCATATCAGATTACAGATTATCGATTCCATACGTAAAACGTCAATGTAGAAAAAAAATCTATAGCCGTTTAATTCTTTTCTGTTTTTTTTTTTTTCAATTTAAAGATATTTGTACATATAAATTAAGTAGCGGAAGTTAGCTATGTTGTATTCGTGTTTTTTTTTTTTTTTTTTTTTAAATATAATGTATGTACATATGTAGTTCATTTTCTAATTTTTAAATTATCCCAATTTCTTGAATTTCTCCTTAAAAATGTGGTCGTTTTGTTATTTATACATACATATGTATCAACTTTGTGGAAATGTTGAAAAGGAAATTTCAGTTATATGACGACTTTTTTGCGATACCATATCAAGTTTTTCTGTAATAAACGTCCGACAATATCTAAAATTAAATGAATTTAAATTTCTTGCATTACATTTTATATGATAATCTTAAGTATTTTAATAAATAAACATAGAACAGTTCTCTAATACTGTGCACATCACTTTGTTTATTCCGAACATACTCATGTTCTCAATTTTCAGGAATGCAGAGAATTCTCTAATAAATGTCGAATGTCTTATTTTAAGATCCGGAAAAACTTAAGTGTTGTTACTAGTGATATGCTATGATTAATTAATTTTAATCGGACTAACATAGTCTTGAAAACAAACTAACTCGTCAGCATTATTTCTATGTTCTTTATTATTAATGATAATATCGCAAATCCCTAATCTTCTTTCGTTACAAAAAAATGCTTCTCCCTGTAATGTTCTATGTACAAATTTGAAAAGAGGCATAGAATTACGTTATGTACTTTCCACATTTCCTGAGTCGTCTAATTGGCGGTTTTTTGTTACCTGAGACTCACATGAGAAGGAGAAGCCGAATAAATCCTGCAAATTATGAGGGGTAACACTGGCAACAACACAAGGAGAGTCGTTCCTTGAACATAAGCACCTGGGATTAATACGAGGTCTTTTTTTCCTTTTTTGTCTTCTTATATGTATATGCAATAAATGTAGCATGTGAGTATGTATGAAGCCACCCTCGTTTTTATTTATTTACTTCGATATCAGCAACTCGAACCATATATTCACTTTATATACAGATCAAAGGTGTTTACTCATGTATAACATACACACACGAAAGCTGGAGGGCGCCCCTTACCAATTCAATTAAGTAAATACATAAAAACATACATACATACACGCATATGTATCTTTCCTACACTTTTGGTACATAAGCCAACCGACAGCCCTTCCTTTCACACAAATGCATGGAACGATAGCAAACAGCAACAGCAACTGCGGCTGCGGCAGCGACAGAGAGTCGAAGAAGCAACAAAGAAACAGCAGGCACAGCCAAAGAGCCAAAAGGCAACGGCGGCAAACGCCAGACGTCGCATGATATGTTCGCTCAGTGCAAAAGCAACTTCGAACGAGAGCGGTTCGTTACTCGGTCTGTCAGCGGCGAATGAGAAATACAAGTTGCCGTCGCGCCAAACGCAACGTGTCGAGAGAGACAAACGCAAATAAAACACAGCGGCAGCAGTCGAACGATCCGAGCGAGCGAGCGTGCGTTTGTGTGTATGTATGTATATATGCGAGAGCGAGTGCGCAGCATTTGCACGCCCAGTGAGAGTTTATGTGCGAGAGAGACAGCATTGTGGCAGCCACTGAGCGCGCAGTAGTCAAAAAGGAAAACGACAAAACTGGCAGCAGAGGGCAGGCAGTTGGCCGCCGTCCATGTAAATAGGCGTGTGCATATATGTGTGTGCAAGTAAATAAGAAGCAACGTCGTTTGCCCAAGCAGAGACGTCGACGTAGCAGAAGCAGCAAGAGCAGCGCTTGCTTCAGTTGTACGCGAAACGTTGAGGCGAACGGATGTGCACGCATTGTTTTGCCAGAATTTTGAAGTGATACAACATAAGTAACGCAGTACATGGATTAAGTGTAATAATTAAACAATAAATTAATTAAAATACATATACATAAATATCGTGTATAAAAGATAAGTAAAAGTTGAGCAACAAATTGTATATTTTGTATGCTAGAAATTTCCTTTGTGTCTCGTGTGACAAATGCCGAAACAACAACAACAGCGATAGAAGAAGAAGCAGCAGCAGTGAACAGGCTGCGCTTTATATACACAACGCGTCGTCTATGTAAACGTCGCAGTCGCTGCGTGCGTTAGCGTCAGCAGAGCGAGTGAGCGAGCGAACGAGAGTGTGTGTGTGCAGAAAACATAAAGCAAAGCATAATACACAATAAAGGTGCTCACGAAAGCAAATAACCAAAAGTGACAGCAGCAGCAGCGCTCGAGTTTCTATACATGTGTGTGTGTGTGTGAGTGAAATGTGTTCGTGTTTGTGTTTGTTGGGAAACATCGCAGGCAAAAGCAAAGCGATGATGAAGAAGTAGAGAAGAAGTGGAGTAAAATAAAACGAAGCAAAGCAAACAGCTGAAACTGAAGCTGAAGAAAGAAAAGCAAAAAGAGAAAAATTGTTGAAAATCTAATTAAACCAAGCGAAGAATACACATGTGTGCGAGAGTGTATTGAAATTGTGAAAGTGTGCGTGAAATTATGCCAATAACTGCACTTTGGATTACAACAACAACTGCATCGCGTTTTGGATTACGTTTATCAAATGCAGTAACTGGATTAAAACAATAACAATACAAAATGCCGCGCATTTATTTGGATTAGCAGCAGCCAAAGAGAGCGAAAGAGAGGTAAGAAAGAAAGATGAGACACAAACAACAAGAATAAATTTAATTTCAATTTCGAATGCATTTCGGTGAATTGCTCTGTTTTATGTGATTTTCCAACACTGTCACAGCCGGCGTCGACGGCGCACAGCTGTTGCGCGCTGCCGCGGCCCCAAGAAAAGGGCCGTCTCTCTTCCCACACACACACTCACACATGAAAACATACAAACAACAGTTGTGCTTGCAGGAAATCTAAGAAAAAGAAAACAAAAGCACGACAACAGAATGAGTGGCAGCAACAGATTTATGCGCAGTGAAGATTGCGATTGGCAAAACGAACATTGCTCTCTCATGGTAAAAGTATATAGTATATACTTTGGTATATACTAAGTAAATGTATTTATATATGTCTAGCGCAAAATACCAAGCATATTTGCAATTATATAAATGCACCGTTATCTCTCTCTTTCTCTTGCTCTGCTTTTACTCAATGAAAAGCAGTGGCAGTCTATGCGTGTGCATGTGTGTGCGTGTGTGTGATATTGGAGATAAAAACCGCGTTATTCTCTCACTCACCCTACATTTTTGCTACGCTGCATTCTTTCTTCCTACCTTTTGGCCCTCGAGTAGAGCATTTTTACAGTCGCGCATGCCGCGCTTTGTTCACGTGAAATTCCGTTGCTTGCTTCACTGTTTTTTTTTTCGTTTCTTTTCATTTCATTTTTTTTATTATCCTTTTCATGTTTCGTACTCACTGTGTGTATGTGTTTTTTTTATTTGCGCGCTACTTCTTTACCCTCCGGTTTACCCTGTTCACCGTAGCCCAGATGTGTTTGGGCATGGGAAAGGGTTAAGCTTGGGCTCGCTGGGGCCTCGCAAATTGTGTGTGTGTGTGTGTGTGTGTGTGTGTGCGTCCTCACTTAAATTTTATGTAAAAAGGATTTTAAAGCATTATTCGCTTGCTCCTGCATACATTTCATATTCATTCATATTTCCATTTTCTGCTATGAGAGAACGAGATATGTAGGTAGGTGGAGAGAAAGGGATACCGAGAGCGTTCTCGTTGTTGTTGCCGTTGGTCTAAAAAGTTTTGCGTAAAAGTTTTTTGTGTCGACTTTTTACTGGCGCGTTGATGCAAAAACAACTTGAAAATGTTTTCAAATACATTTCACATTCCATTCACACACAGCCCTCACTCTCAACGGCATTTTCATTTGCTCGAGCGTACATAACCCAACTTATCTGGCTGTTAAACAATGGTTCCCATCCCATCCCCCCCAACTTCCATCTCTAACTTCATCCAGTCCCCAGAGTGTTGTCTCGCAGTCGTTCACATTCCCATGGCAACTATACTGAGGTACTTTTCGGAGGGGGAGGCTTCAAGCATCCATTAACCATCGACAGATTGTGTATATATGCTCTATATGTATTTATTTAGTAGCCTCCCCCATATATACAATATTATTGTTATGGTCCTGAACAATTTGACTTTCAATTGACTCCCATTATATGGAATTATGAATATTACATGAGTTAGTGAAAGTCCAGTAAATGTTTTTATAGCACATAACGATGGTAATTACTTATAATGATGCACTCTTAGTGTATTTAATCAGCTTTTCTGCTAACAAATTAAAAAGTCCAAAATCAGCAGTTTCTAAAAGGCCAAAGACTTTTCCCAGAATTTTCGAGTTTTCATTGTGAGTTCCCTCGAAAAGAGTTCGAGTTTCTCAAGTGGAAATTGAAGATGTGTGTCGGAACTTGAGCTGAATTCATTGTGTGTTTGCATATTGTATGAATTCAGGATCAAACTCTGTAGAAGAGCAAGAGCGAAAGAAGCAGACAAAAGAATTCGATTGGCGCAGTGCTTTTGCTGCTATTTGCTTAACACTCTGTAGAGCTTAGCTGTGTTATGCCCAACAAATTGCAGAACCGAAAAGTGCTTATATACACCCTATAAACTGAGATGGTTGATGGGTATATACGATTTACTGTGAGGAGATACAAAGTTTGACTATCAAAGTTGTTAAATTATGGAAATTAGATTAGATTAATTCCAGATTAGAAAATAAAATTTAGTATTTATAGAAAAATACTACAAGTTATGTTATCATCATAATTACCATACTTTGCAGACTAGAAAATAATTTGTAATATTTTTAGTAAAAATACTCTTTCCATATTACAGTACACGGTATCTTCTAGTCTTATACAAGCACTTGTTTTAACATTTTTTGTTTAGGATGATACAAAATTTAACTATCAAAGTTGTTCAATTATGGAAATTAGTAATTATTCCAGATTATAAAATAACCTTTAGTATTTTTAGTCGGATTACTACAAGTTATGTTGTTATGATTATTATACTTTACAGATTAGAATTAATTTTTTTTTTTAGTATTTTTAGTAAAAATACTGCAAGTTATGGTATCATTATGTTTTAACATTTTTCGTTTAAAGAAATACAAAATTTTACAATCAAAATTTTTTAAAGTATTGTAATTATCATATATTACGGATTAGAAAATAATCTTAAGTATTTTGAATAAAAATACTGCAAGTTATGGAATAATTTTTTTACATTGCAATACACGGTATCTGATAGTCGTATATACTCACTTGTTTTAACACTTCTCGTTTGCATATTTAATGTTTACAATTTTTTTTTTTGTTTCATTCGGTTTTTTGCAGAAATAAAAGCGAATTTAATGCGGCGTCTGTGACTGCTAGGTACTAGTATTATTATTATTATTATGATGACGCCAGAGTCGAAGACAACAACAACAACGAAAGCAACACCAGCAGCAGCAGCGACAGCAGCAACAACAACGCCCAATACAATGGCGCATACACAAAAGCCAGCAGCGACGTCAGCGTCGACAGCGCTGCAAATGTCAACGCTGGCAGCGGCTGCGAATGGGCAGACGGCTAAAACGAAGTCGGCTAAAAGCTTTGTCAGCAATGTGAACAACAACAACAACAACAATAATATAAATAATAATAATAACAACAACACAAGTAGCAAAAAGCAAGCGACAAATGTTGATAAAATGCAAATGCAAAAGCAGCTACAAAATGTGACGACAAACGGCGTTAAAGTAAAAAGTGAAAACACAACAAAAACAGCAGCGGCAACAACTGCTGCAAATGCAACTAATGCATTTACAACAACAACACCAGCAGTGGCAGCAAAGGCTTTGCTGGAGAAAAAAAGCATAAAGAAAGAATCAACACCTCCAGCAACAACAGCAACAACAACAACATCGGCAGCCGAGGGCAACAGTTCATCATCAGCCTCGTCATGTTCATCGACATCATCATCGTCATCGGCATGGTCGACAACCAACTCGGAGGATGCATGCAGCAGCAACGGTGGCGCCTCAGCGGATGAAGAGCCCACAACCGCAGAAGAGGCGCCGGCAACAACAACAACGTCGACGACGACGACGTCGCTGATGATGACAACGCCACGCCCCGTGCTTCTAACTGCCGTCAATCCGCATATAATCTGCCACTTGTGCCAAGGGTATCTGATCAATGCGACGACCATCGTGGAATGTTTGCACTCGTGTAAGTACAGCCTACAGAATCCCCAACTTGCCACTCAGCACTTGCCTCGCGACTAATTAGAAAACTGGCAAAAGTGCCACCGCCCCTCACTTCCTCTCCCTCTCTCTCTGTCTCTCCGCCTGGTCTGCAGATGCTGCCTGGCGATAAGTTAATGGCCAACATTAATGAGCCTTTGCCTTTGCCTTCGCTTTTGCCTTTGCCTTTTGCATATGCCCCATCAACCGAACAGAGATGAGCAGCATCAGAGCGAGACAGCGACTGTTAGCGAGGCGGTGGAGGGGGAGCAGGATGACAAGAGATATATGGTACATATGTCAGACTAAATAATTACAAATGGTTTCTGCTAGGGGATACAGGTTAATAACTACTGAACCATAAATCAAACAACATTTTCAAGTCGAACCCGAACCCGAACTTGCAACAAGTCTCTCCTGGTCATGCCACGACTCTTTCTATCCCCCCATTCTTCTCTCTCTAGTCGTCGCAATGGGAGAAAAGCGAAAACCCAAACTAGAATGTTGAAAAACATTGCGAAGCTTTCACAGAAATTCGCTACTTCAATTTCCGGTGTATTTCGTTTAGTTCTTAGCACACAGCATAAAATACAAAATCTGTAAGTCTCTGCAGGCGCAGCCAACTTAATGCGGCATGAAAAACCTCGTTAGGGTTGCCAGATTGCTGCAAGCTTGAAAAAACCCATAAATCGCGAGTACGTGAAGTTTTTCTTTAAAATAGTATTTTATCCCACACTTGAATCAATTTATAATACATAATGGTTAAAGAAAAAATGCAATTTGAACACATTAGCGACATTTTGCCACATTGCTGCTGTTGACAGTTAGTCTGAATGGAGGAAAAACCACTAGAAATCAGCAATTAGTCAAAGCTTTCCTTTGATTCTGTGGCCAATTCGCAAATTAGAGAGCATTTCCAATCGATTGTGATGGCTAATCACAGCCCCAGGCGTCAGACAGAGAGAGGAAGACGGAAAGACGGACGCATAGAGAAATAGACGCCGCCATTAGCTGAAATGGGGCAGTTGGAGTCGAGTCGAGTCGAGTAAATCTGGAAAGCAATGTGTCGATGACATTCATTTGGTTCGAGCCTCATTTAAATCTGTTGTCAGACCGACATATCACTTGTTCCCATGCTCCAATCCTGGCCAGAGTGCGCCTGGGAGTTGTAGTCGTTCATCTGTAAATCGTGAATTGGAATTGGAACGAGAAAAGAGCGAGAGGGAGAGCGGAGAGCGAAGAGCTGATGGCGTCAGCAGAACTCGTAAATGGATGGCAGCAACAGCTGTTGGATTCGGTTCAGTTGCGTACTTTGTTGCATACTCGAGGCCATTTGGCCAACAGCTCGCCCATCACCCAGCATCACACAATCCCACCAGCCCACTACTCCGTCACCCCCCTTCAGCAACCCAAACCACCCAACCAAGCAGGCAACCACACACCCAGCATACGCTCCAGTTGGTTCTGCGCTCGGGATGTTGTCCCTGGTCCCTGCTCCCTGTTTTGCCCTGCTTTCCTCTCCCTTTTTTTTTTGTATATTTTTTTCTCTGCTTTCCTGACAGACAAGCGTAACAGGCGAACCGAATGCGATTCCCCCCGGCGTATCCCGGCTCTGAGTCTAGTCTGGATTGCCCGTTGCCGTTGCCGTTGCCCGTTGCGGAGTCCGTCCATGTTCCTGTCGCCTGGCTTGACAGTTGCACAGGACGGGACAGCAACCAGACACTGGCATTGACATTAAAGTCAAAACAACTTTTTTCCTTCTTCTTCTCGTGTTTTTGGAGCATTTTCGTTTTAGCCCGTGGGTGGTTTCTGCTCTGAATTCAATGTCTCTCTCTTGTTCTCCCTTTTCCCTATCCGCCCCCTGATATTGCTGTTATTTCGCTTTTCGGAAAGTCAGAGGGCGGAGGAATAAGCCCTGTTGTTGCATTTGTAAAAGAGAGTCTGCATGAGTTTTGGGATTGGCGTGCGTTTCGCTTGGGGAATTATTTTTCAGGGTTTTACATAAATTTGAATCATATCAATTTGTGAGGTGGCAAAAAGGAGTAAACAAAAAAGAAAAAAGAACATACAAGTTGTATACAAATCTGAGCTACGTCTCGTCTCCTCTCTCTATCGATACGTTTTCCCCAAAAGCTATTTGCACATTTTATAACCGAATTTCGCAATCTCTTTATCGTTTGCAGTTTGCCACAGTTGCCTCATCAATCACCTGCGGAAGGAGCGCTATTGTCCACGCTGCGAGATGGTCATCAACAACGCCAAGCCGAACATCAAGTAAGTAAATCGCAAATATTCGAGTAGAAAAACGAAAAAGAGGGTCCCAGATGGAGCGACAGCTCAAGTCAAGGAAGGACTGTCACTGACAACTGCAATTAGGATTTGATATTAGACACTGCGGAGCACTTGAGTTCTTGAGATGAGGATTCCTTGTCATTTGTCAGTTGAATGAATGGCAAAAAAAAACGCCCCTCATACGGTTACGCATCATTTTCCCTGACAACTTGTCTAGCAATTGATGCAAAGTTGTTACATAAACTTGTTGTGCGGAGATAATTCTCTTGCTTGGGTAAATAAAGTGTTCCATTCCACGTTGCTATGGAATGTGTGAAATAAGTGGCATGGTTTGCTTAGAACAGTGGTTAGTTAATTGTATGTTATTGTACAAACTTGCAATTCAGCTTGTGCCGCTCGTTAATTAAATGTGGTGTTTCATTCTAAACGTTCGTGCCTCTTATTTATAAATTACATTGCTTAGTCAGTTCTATATTAGTTTGTTATAAAATTTATACATTTTTTCACTACATGTTCCATTCCAAACGTTTCCGTCATCAGATAGCTATTTATTGAAGAGCGTGTTTCATTCCCAAATTTCTCTAGCAAGTAACATTGCTTTATCATCTTAATTCTACATTAGTGTGTTGTAAAATTTATACAATTTGACTAATTGTTTCATTTCAAACGTTCCTGCCTCTCGTCTGAATCATATTGCTTAGTCAGTATAGCTCTGCATTAGTTTGTTGTACATTTTAAATAATTTCACTAAGTGTTTCATTCCAATATTCCTATCTGTTTCATTCCCAAATTTCTCTAGCAATTCACATTGCTTTCTCAGCTCAATTATAAATTTGGTTGCTGTAAAATTTACATATTTCCACTGAATGTTTCATTCCAATTCAGAAACCTGTGTAAATTTCCTTAGCTTTTGGTCATCTCAATTCTAATTTTTTGTTTGCTAAATTTACATATTTTAATTGAAAGTTTCAATTCCAAAAATAATGAAATGTGTTTACACAAGACGGTGTCTGTCTCCAGCAATTCTTTCTTATTAGTATTCATAAATATGCTTTAAAAAAGAGTTGGTCTGGCTTCAAAGCAAATGACTTAATTTCGAAGTAAGTAAATATTTTGTTTCACTCGCAAGTTCCACTTCCATGCATTTCGTATGACACTTTAAAATGCGCATAAACATTAAGCATATTGAAACGGTTTTGATGTTGACAAGCTAACCAATTGACACTTTCAACCAAAGACGACAGTTGACGACCCTTTTTAGCCCAACACAAGTAAGCAAACAAGTTAACTTGTGTCCAAAAGCGGGAACTTCCATTTTTGGCTGCTTCCAAAGTTGTTGTTGCTGCTGTCTTTTATGCATTTGCCAAGTTGTGTTCGCTAAAAATTTCAGCGAGTCGCGATGTCCAAAAAACTCTCTACCCACAAAAGGTGAGACACTCTCAGCCAAAGGGTCTCTGATTGTCTCTCTGTGTGTGTGTAAGTGTGTGTGTGTGCCTGGCTTTTGTGAAGTGTTTCCAGCTGCTGCTGCTGATGTTGCTGCTGTCTGTTGTCAGTTGCCGGTTGCTGGTTGCCGGTTTGCTGATTGCCGTCGGCGAAACTGAGCACAAGACCCGCCCGTTAATTATCTCTGGCGTTTTTCGATTTGCTTTTCTTGGAACTGCGTTTGCAAAGTTTCCGTTTTTATTTCGTTGTTTTTTTGTTTTCTTTATTTTAGCAGTTTATCAGTTGGCTGTTCACCACAATGAGATATTAAAACATGGCCGGCGACAAGTCCAGTTTTGAGTTCTCTTTTTTTTATGCAACGAAAATCGGTCATAAAAGAAAATGAATAAATAAACAGAGTGCTGTCTCGTCTTTTGTTAACAATTTTCGGTTTTCCTTCTTGTTTTTGTTTTTTTGGGGTTTAACAATAAACTTTTGCAATAAATTTAATTGGAGACGAGACCGGGAATTCAACTCGACTCTTGTGTCTGTCTGCCACGTACAAAAAGCACTTGTCTCTCTCGTCGCACTTCGCATAGTTCTTCTGCTGACTTCACACCAATTGCCCTCGCGGCTTTAGCTTTGGCCCCCCACGAAAAAGGTTCATTCATTGCAGGTCGCCTGTTGTGTGTGTGTCTGACTGTCTTTTGCCTTAGCTCGCTATCACTGAATTTGTAGTCGGATTCATTATCTTTTTGTGTGCAGCCAACGAGATTACAACCTGACTCGCAGCAGCATCAACAATTTGGACGTGGTGTGGGTCTAACGATTTGTATAATAGCACGACAGCAGGGGGTGGCAACCCTGGCAGCGGGTGGTTGCTGTGTCGCTGAGCGAAAAGTGCTGCAAGTACCATTAAAGCTGTACCTTAAATTGATTCGTCTTTGCTCGTTCGTTCATTCGTTCGCTCGTCACGAACGTGTTTTTCATTAGAGACGTGCGTCAGATAAATAGACAGCAAAACAGCGTAACACCCGGATAGGCAGGGCCACAAAAGTTTGGGAGACACAAGCACATAAAAAAAGTGGCCAAATATTTGGCAGGCATCAAATAAAGTTCACCACAGACGTCAGCATCCAACTTCAATTCAAGGTGCGTTTCTCCCTCCCCCATCTCACTCTTCTCTCGCAATTGATGCCCCAAACATTTAGCCAAGTTTTCAGCCTTCTGCCTAACCACAATTACCACACTGTGAAACTTCTGCGGCTGCTTCACTGCGCACACGGACGTCGAAGTCCTGCCAAAATCTATCGCAACAAAACTTGCTAAAGTTAACAGTTTTCCCCAAACCACCGAGGGTTGGGCAAAGAGATAACTAGGAAACTCCTCTAACGTGAGGGGGGAAACAATCACAGAACCAATTCGACGAAAATAACGTACGTTGGGTTCATTCAACCTATGACATTGCTTTGCTTTAATCTAAACTTCTCTTAAATGATGCCGTCTGTCCATTTGTGATTCAATTTCGCTAAGCTTCTATACAAATATTAACAATTTGTTGTGCTGCCAATTACGGCTGCAAAAAGTGCTTTGAAAGTGACAATAATTGTTGAAAACGAGCCTCAGCTCTTTAATTTTACTTAAAAGTATTTACTACAAAGTGATTTTCTCTTAGTAAATTAAATTTGGTTGAGATAATAATGTTGTAAACATTTTCCATAAGTGAAAAATGATATATCAAGAAATTATGTTTTATAATCATTTTCAATAAGTCAAACATGATATTTCATGAGATTATAATGTTTTAAAGTCGTTTTCCATATGTAAAATATGATATTTTATTTTAATGTTTAACAAATATTTGCTGAAAAACGATTTTCACTTAGAAAGCTAAGTTTCATGATATAATACATTTTTGTTTGATATATTAAACTTTGTGTGTAATTTTCTACAACTAAACTATACATTGTGAATTAAAATTTTGCAAAATCGACAAGAATTCAAATAGTTTGAGAAACTTTACCAAATTTGGAAATTGTGTTAAATATTTTGAAAATTAATTCTTAACAAATTGCGTGAATCTAACAATAATTTATTTTCTTTTGTTGTACTCGTTATTTGGGTATTTTAATGATTTGTTACAATCTCTTAATTGTAATTTCCTTAAGTAAAATTAATATTTTATTTTTTAATATTGCAAAAACAGCAACTCGGAAAGTTTAAAAGATATTTATATAAATGAATTCTCAACATATCCATATCCAACAGTAATTTATTCTTTACCGTTTTCCAGAATTTCTTTTTTTATTGATTTGTTCTTGTTTTCTTGTAGTAATTTTCATAACTAAATTATACATTTACAATTTAATTTTGTAAAAACATCAATTAAAACATTTTCAGAGGTATTTTCCCAAAATGTTGAAATTGTGATTACAAAAAGCCTGAATTTATTTATGTTATTCAATGCATTTCGTCTTTGTTTTGCTTTTTAAGACTGCACTTCAGTCTAGTTGTTGATACGAGATTGTAAATATGATAACTTTACTTGAAGAGCATGCGAAATTTTAATCCAATCAAGATCATCACAATGATTGAAATGCTTTAAAAAATGTTTTTCTGCTCTGAACTCTTTCGTTTTTTGCTGTTGTTGTTGGGTAGGAAATTGATGTCTCGCTCGCTGGCTGCCTCCTTCATCTTTCTCATCTGCGCGACTTATTTTTTTCGCTATTCCTTTTGCTTTTCTTTTCTTTTGTTCTCTCTGTTCAATTCTTTTCAATTCTCTTCGAAATGATTGAAGCGAGGCGGCTGCGTCTGTAAATTTCTGTGAAATGCGACTTAATGCGAGTTCCTGTACCGAACAGCGTACAGCGAACAGCAAAGCAACCACTAAATTTAAGGGGCAGCAACAGCTCAGCGCATGCCACACATTAAATGTTGTTGTTGCTGCTGTTGTTGTTGTTGGTGTTGCTGTTGCGTCTTTGGCGTTTGTTGCGTGCCATTCAAGCAATTGCATCTGCCGTCTAATTTGTACTTTTTTTTCTACACCCAAAGTGTGTGTGTGTGTACGTATACTGTGTGTGTGTGTGTCTTTTGTGGGTCGTTGTGCGCTCATTTCCGCGCCAAGGAAGTGACTGTCCCTTCTAGCTGCTGACTTCTTATTTTGACTAATTTTCCCGCTTTCCAGTAGTGAAAAAAAAAACCATGCTCAAGACAATGACGCAGCCGTCTCCCTATGTCTGTGTGTGTGTCTTTTCCATTTCACTGAGCACACACATGTCTCTTGTCTCATGTTTTCTACGTCTCCCTCAGGCTAGAGCGTATTATGCAACACCTCAACTAACCGATCTCCCTCTCTCTCTCTCTCGTTTTCTCTCTTTCCTCTCTAGATCGGATACCACATTGCAGGCTATTGTGTATAAGCTCGTGCCAGGTCTCTACGAACGGGAGCTAATGCGCAAACGCGCCTTCTACAAGGATCGTCCACAGGAGGCGGCCTTGGCCACGCCCGAACAGCGTGGCGATGACACCGAACATCTAATCTTCAGTCCCTCCGATGATATGTCGCTGTCGCTTGAATTTGCCGAACTTGGGTAAGTCTCTATGAATCTTAGAAGAATTTACTAGAAACTAAGTACAGCAAAGTTAGGAAAACATATAATAAGAAACAAGATAAGTTAAAAATAATAATAATGTAAAGTAAAAAGTATAAAAAATAATACAAATAATAATATAATATAAAAAGTCTAAATAATAATAAAAATAAAAAAAAAAAATGTAATATAAAAAGTACAAAAAAAATAATAATATAATATAGAAAGTATCAAAAAGAATAAGAAGAATAATTATATGATATAGAAAGTATAAAAAATTATAAAATCAATAATAATATAATAAAAAAAGTATAACAAATAATAAAAATAATGATGATATAATATAAAAAGTATAAAAAATAATAAAAACGAAAATAATATAATATATAGAAAGTATAAAAAATAATAAAAATAATAACAAGCAATACATAATGATATTAAGACATAAAAATATCAAAAGAGAAAACAAATTAAATAATAGGTACAAATTAAAGAGCGATTTATCACAAAGGAAACATACATAGGGAAACAACATAGGGAAATTATTAAAGAACAATGATAGAATATTTAAGGGTTAAAGGAATAAGTTTCATCTCAAATTTGTTATATATATTAGAAAATCAGTAAATATGCCCAATAATAATAATAATAATACTATATAATATAAAAAGTATAAATAATAAAAATAGTAAAAAAATACAATACATCATGATAAAAAGACATAAAAATATCAAAAGAGAAAACAAATTAAATAATAGGTAGAAAATTAAAGAGCGATTTAAGATAAAAAAAAAAACATACATAGGAAGAATATATAGAACAATAATACTTTATCAGTTTTTAAGGGTTAGAAGAGCCAGTTCTTTCTGAAATTTGTTATATACGGAAGCGGAGGGGTTAAAATTACGGAAATTTATGAAAAACTCTAAAACCAAATTCCATTCAAAGCAAAGCTAAAATAGACTTTAAAAGGAAGCTGGCATTAGGCCATGGTAAAATCTGGTTGGTTGTTAAACGCATAAATTATGATTTTTCCCATAAACAAAAGGGGGTTGAAAATTATTCAAATGAACAGGGAAACCTATGAATGATGTCAAATGCATGTAAAAACCGGTTTAATTGGAAATTTGGTGTGCACAATTTTAAAGCTTTTGAATAAGTTGCAAAAATGGAGGAAAGAACTTCGATTGTAACAACTTTTAATGTTCAATTTCTTTCTTTACTTTCAGCGAATTGAATACCGAATCCGAATTGGAATTCGGGGACACGCTCCGTCCACGTTATTTGCAGTGTCCGGCGATGTGTCGAGTGAGTCACCTGAAGAAGTTCGTTTACGACAAGTTCGAGATTGATGCGCAACGCTTCAGCATCGATCTGATGTACAAAGTGAAGACAATTGTGCTGTTGGATTATTACACGCTCATGGATATCGCTTACATTTACACGTGGAAGCGGGATGCACCGATGCGCTTCTATTTCCGTGTCTACGAATCACCGCAACCTTTGGTTAAGCCACAGCCACCCATGAAACCCCAAGTTACAGCAGCTCCAACTCCAGTTGCAGCTCCAGTTGTTGCTCCAGTTGCTGCCCCGTTGCCTGTAGTGCCACTGAAGCAGGAAGCAGCGCCAGTAACTCCCGCAGCAACTCCCGCTCCCATTCAACCCGCCATCAAAGCTCCTTCGCCACCCGTTCCGCGCATCAAGTTGGAACAACCCTCAATGCCATCGCAGCCTCAGGAGGAATTCCGCGTGACACCCAAGCTGAGTTCCCCCACAGAACCTTCGCTTAAGCTGGTCATCAATCGCAATGTGCTGGAGAAGCACGACAAAACGCATCATTCCCCTACCACAAAGAGCAGCGCCAAGAGTTTGCCCTCGCCCACGGCGAACAAGGAGGAGCCCAACATCAAGCTAAAGATCGATCTGTCCAAGCAGAACAGCGTGACCATCATCAATATGTCCGATCCGGATCGCAAAGAGATTGTCAAGCCGCTGAAACCCGAAAAGGAATCGCGCTCCAAGAGCAAAAAGGACAAGGACGGCAGTCCGAAGTCCTCGAGCAGTGAACGCAAGCGCAAGAGTCCCAGTCCACTGACAGTGCCTCCTCTCACCATACGCACCGAGCGCATACTCAGTCCCAATGGCATGGGAACTGTGCTAAGTCCGCGTGTGACGAGCGGCGCCTGTGTCGAGGATCCCAAGTCGGAGTTCCTCAAATCGTTTGCTTTAACACCCATCAAGGTCAAGGTGGAATCCCCGAGAAGAGCGCCACACTCAATGGCAACAATGGAACACAACCCGCAAGCAACAACAACAAGTCAAAGAGTCACCTGGACGACAGCATGCTCATGAAGCCGCCCAGTGCGATGCCACCCAAGTCGATAGCCTCCTCGAAGCGCAAGAGCAAGGAGCCCATCAAGGCGGTCTCGAAGAAACCAAAACTTTCCCCACCACTGCCACGCGAGGACTTCAAGATACGCCTGCCCATGCCAGCTGGTAATTCACCTTCGCCAGCTGCCGACAAACCGCTGATGCCGCCACCAACCGCCAAGGCTCCGATTGCTGCGGCACGCCACAAGGCACAACAACAGCAGCAGCAACAGTCACAAGTGTTGCCACAGTTCACGCCGCCGGCGCCGTTGCATCATCAGGGACTACAGATGGCGGCTCCCGGTAATCGAACGCCGATTGCCAAACGCTATCAGCCCATTCTGCCAAAGGCAGCGCGTCCCAATCCGTTTGCCAACATTCCCAGCGATGTGAATCGGCTGCTCAAGGATGCGGGCACCGAGATCAAGAGCATTGGCGCAACCTCGCAACCAAAACCGCATGTCTACGGTCCGAAGATGTCGCAGGAACACAAGATGGGTCCCCCAGCGTTGCCCCCAACAACTCCCAATGCAGCCAAGACCAACAGCAACCACAACAACAACCACAGCAGCAACAACAACTCGACGCACAACGGCAACAGCAACAAGTCAAACAACTATTTGAATCTAGCGCTATTCAATGCCAGCAAGTCGAAGGGCAAGGAGGCGCCACCGGGTTGCCGCACGCCCATGTACACGCCCAACTCGCCCATCTATTCGCCCTCGTCGCCGCAGTACGTGCCCAACTACAACATACCCACGATGCCCACCTACAAGTACACGCCCAAGCCAAGCTCCACAACAGCAGCGTCGAATGCCAGCAACTATCTGCAGAGCATGCTGAATGGCTCAGCATCGGTTGGTGGCGGTGGCGGAGGTCTTTTCCCCTCGCCACCTACCAAGTCGGATCAGAACACAAATCCTGCCAAGCCAACGCAGCAGCAACAGCAACAGCAACGTAGTGCAAGTCCTTGCGGTGGCGAAGATGCGCCCGAGAAGCAACAGGTGAAGGTGAAGTCTCTGCTCAACTCGTGCAACATCAATATTCCCTCCTCGCTGTCCATCACGATTTCACGTGACAATGGCGACGCGTCGTCACCCAACAGCGGTGTGCACTCCAAGCACAAGAGTCCGGTGAACAATTACATTGAGATTGTTAAGCTGCCCGATCAGCCAGCGCCCGCTGCCGAAGCGAAACAGGAGATGGGAAAGCCGGTTAAGCTGCCAGCGCCGCCCAGCAAGACGATACCATCCCCACAGCATTTATTGGCACGTATGACACCGCCACAGCAATTACCAGCAGCTGTCGCTGCTGCTGTGCCACGTGTCATCACGCCGCCCAAGACGTCGCCCGGTGCTGTTGGTGCGCCAGTTAATCCGCCATTGAAACCCGTGTTGCAGCCACAGCAGGCGGACAAGAAAACGCCCAGCCCGGAGAAACGCAGCGCGGGTGTCGCTCAAGGCAGCCACTCACCCAACTCCAGCGAGAACAAGTCACCGAAATCAGCTCAAGCTGGTTCCGGAGCTGCCCCAGCTGCTGGCGCACTCGGTGATCCCGCAGCCAAAAAGTTTCGTCCCATCCTGCCGCGTCAGAATGCCGCCAACGAACTGGCACCGAAGCTGCCCAACGTGTTGCCTCCCGCCTACAACTTTGCACCCAATCTGGCAGCCAGCAAAAAGGTCCCGGCTAGCAAAAAGTCACCCACCGGAGGTAATCAAGCAGCCGCTAAGCTCAGCAATGGCAATCAGACGCTGTCTAAGATGAGTTCCCCTCCCAAATTGTCGCCAGGTGGCAAGAAGCAGGCGAACAACAGCAACAACAGCAACAACAAGCAGCCAACACCGCCACCGCAATCAGTTGTGCCGAGCTCAAAGATGGGTCCGCCTGCCCCGCATCCGCATCTCTCGGCACCGCTGAGCATTGCCTCGAGTGCCGCTGTGGCCGCTGCGGCCAATCAGCTCGACCTGAGCAACTTCCTCAAGGAGAATCTAATGCGCGCCCAGGTGGCTCAAGCACAAGCTCAGGCGCAGGCTCAGGCCCAGGCTCAGGCTCAGGCTCAAGCTCAAGCCCAGGCGCAGGTGGCACAGCTGTACAACTATCAGCAGGCGATGTTCATGGAGCAGCTGTCGCGCATTCAACGCGCCGGCAACGAGGTCTTCAACGATTATCTGCAGAAGCTGAAGAGTGCCGCGTCCGGTGGCGAAGCGTCGGGTGGGGAACACAAACCCGTAATGCCCATGCTGCCCACCGTCACGCTGCCTAGTCCCGGTGGCCCCGTTGCCCCCGTCGCAGTGGCCGCAAGTCCAAAGACCTCGCCGCTAGCCGGTGGCAAACTGACGCCAGCCGCCACTCCGGGCGCGTTGACCAAAAACAATGCGAGTCCGAGGCCACAGGCGGCTGCCACGACAAATGGACTGCCCCTGGCCAAGAGCAAGTGAAGTGCGGCACCCAAACGAACCAACCACCCAACCACCCACCAGTTATCAACCCGAGCCACCCTTAAGCTTAGCGAAGTGAATGCGTCGCGGCTTCAACGCGAAGGCCGTGCTGTAAAGGCACTAATTAATATTTAAAGACCTTCTTTTTGTTCGTTCTGCTTCGTTACTCGTTATTCTCGTTTTGTAAAATAACTTTAACACAAAAATTAAGGCATTCAAAAGCTGTACATATAAATGTATTATTAAATTATACACAAAAATATTCATAGATATTTTATATACATATATAGTCGATATATGAAGACAACGATTCAGAATCAATATGCTTAAGTATTTGTATACCAACAATGTAATTTGTAATTTCACACAACTGCTAAGCACATTAAAATTGCATTGCAATGAAAGCTCCAGCTGTAGCACGTAAATACGTAAAAAGATAATAAATTGAAGAGCTTTGAAAGCACATGCACAAAGCTCTTCTCCATTTAAAATAAGTTATTAATTAAGCTATCGATTAAGTTGATTTCATACGATATAAGTGTAAAAAGCGTTTTTTCTACCACATAAACCGAAAATAATCGATAAATAAAATTATTTATATTCAATGTAAACATTCGAAAATTGGCTTACTTTAATTCTTAGCAGGGAAAAAGTCAATGGTAATCAATGCCGGCCAATCGACCAGCTGGCCATCGAGGGGTCACAAGGTCAATGCATCACATCGCATCGCATCGAAGGTCGTCCCTTTTTTGTGACGTCCCTAATCCCGCTGAGCGACCCTTTGTGGTGTCGCGCTGCTCATTGTCGCGTCTGGGCAGAAATGAAAAATGCCCAAGACAAAAAGCAAATAAAAGATTACGGGACTCTCGGAGGAATCTTCATCGGTATTCGGTATTCAGTTTTCAGTTTTCCGTTTGGTTTCGCTTCGGTTTTTCGCCTGACTGACATCTTTTGGGTTCGAAATTCAATGAAAATCATTGCAAATCCATTGCCTTTTATCCTTTGGCCATTCTTTTCCTTGTTTTTCCTTTTTCCTTTACGCTATCGAAAATTGGCAATTTTCGCAAAAGGAATGAGTCCCAAAAGACAACGCAGGCAGGCGCACACAGACAGAGAGATACTTCTAATGAGCTGATGTTCGGCCAGCCCTCGGAAAAGTGGAAAAACGGAAACAGCGGGTAGAAGTAAACGAAGAGTATCTTGATAGGCGTAGTGTTTGAGGGGTGGATTAGGTGCGAATTGCTTTAACGGCGCTGCAGATTTCGCAAGTAGATTTATGGCCTAACCAATAACTATTAGTATCCGAAGAAGATAATGTTGGCTGGACTGTAAAATACCCTGTGTTTTTGAATACATTCATTTGTTTCCCAATGGGAATATGTTCTTTTAAATTTGAATAATATTGATTAATAATTTCATTTCCTGAATGAATTGAGAAAGGATTGTACTTTAGCAATCATTCGCTTTTTTGTTGTTTCACACCCTGAACCTGTTCGAAAACCACGAAAAAACCCTTATCACAAAACTTGTTAATACACATATGTATCCGGGGTTAGAGTAACATAATTCAATTGCACACTGGAGACTTTGAGATATGGCTTGAAATGTACAATGTTCAGGGTGGTAAAGTTTAGAAAAATGCTTTCGTAAATATTTATACAGGGTATGGATATGTATTGTAACAAATATCAAATTGGACTTTATACATTTAAGTAAATAGACATTTTCATATCCTTTTTCAAGGCCTTTGTAAATGGTGTTGAATTTCGAGCTGTCTGCGTGATATATTTATGGAAACTCCAACTTGGGGTGCGTTTTTCTTAGATGCCAGCCAAGTGAAAATTTTAATCAGCTGATCGGGGCTTACATTTTTGTTTACTATAGACAAAGAAATAAATAAAAAGCTAACATTGGAAGAGTTGCAAAAAAAACCAAAAATAAATAACAAGTAATCAAGAAATCTACAGTCGTGTATGCTCGGCTGTGATATACTCGCTAACCACTTTGAATAAAATCAAAACAGTGCGGTATTTTAAAATATACATAGTTATTATGCCGCAAAAATACTAAAAATGTGGCTAAGACTATATTTGGTCTATTGACAGTACTTTCTCCCTATGTGCAGCGGGTATAACAAGCAAGAAAGCTCATGGAGTTGGCTTGACTGTGAAATACTCGCTACGTAGTTTCAATCAGAGCAAAAGAGTGCATTGTTATTCTTAAAAGAAAGAAAATTTATATACCAACCCTGTATTATTGTTCTTAAAATAAATATAAAAATATACCAAAAATACTGAATTATACTAATGTGCTACAAATATACCATAGCGTACAAAATATACCGAATTATCACCAAGGAAATTTAAACTCGACAGCTGGAGCGACTTTCTACGAGTAGCTAATAAATCTATTTCTTAAAAACTTTTACATTTTTTATCTGATTGCAACCAATTTTTCAGGATGCAATTATTATTGTACTTACCGAAAATTGATATTCGAGTTTTATTTGATTCCCTAGGGTTTGATCTTGATCTGCGCGTAACAATATCAAGCACTGTCCAATTTTTAGCTCTATCTATTTTATTGTTCATATCGGTTGATGCTGATGAAAAAATAAACTATATAGGATCAGAGATACCTCATTATGTTACAAACGTTTCCTTAAGACCTTTCTACTCTATAAAACTAGCTGATTATAATAAGAACTGTAAAAATATAAAACATATTCAAGATTTCTAAAATTGAATTTTGAGCTTCAAATGTTTAAATTTAGAACTGCTTTTTATGAAATTTTGAAGATTACTCCAATCTCTTCAAATATGCATAAAGGGTGTGAAAATGAAAGACGAGCTTAGAATCTTTGAAGACTGAATGTCTGAATATGTCAATCTATATAAAAAATACAACTCACTATTCTATGGGTAGCGGATATTATAATTAATACTAGCTGATTATTTAAATAAATAACATTCATTGACTTTAGCTAAAGATTCCTAAAAATGCATTTTAAGCTTCAAATGTTTAAATGTACAACGTTTTTTTTATAAAATTGTGAAGAGTACTCCAATCTTTTAAAATATGCATAAAGGGTGTGAAAATGAAAGACGAGTTCTGAATCCTTGAAGACTGAATGTCTGAATATGTTAAAATATATAAAACACAACACACTCTGTTAGCATAAGCATAATAAGTTAAACAGTTGCTTTGGCGCATCGCCTTAAATGTGGCAATAATTTAAAATGCAAAATTCATTCATAAAGTTTTACCAAAATTGCCTCTTTTGGTTCAGCCGCAGCTGAATAATTTATGAAGTTGTGTGTGGTGTTTGAGCCAAAACTCCAATTACAATAATTAAGCCGACTGGCGTTGCTTCGCTGCCTCTGTCCCGCGACCCCTCCCCACCACAGCTGCAGGCGGCGAGTACTCTTATGAGTATTCACAAGTATCTCTAGCGGGGCACATGTGAATACGAATACGAGTATGAATAAGAGAGCGAGAGCGAGTATTGGGCACATCTGAAAAACAAGTTTAATGCGCTTGGCTTTTAACGCATTAATTTAGCATTTATAAATCATTTGTGTAAGCACAAGACAACAACACACTCACACTCGCACTCACACTGGCACTCACATTCACACTCATAATTGTATCTGAGAGATACAGGCGTACCTACAGATACTCATCCAGGTAATTAGAAATGTAAAACTGCACTTACAAACACACACACTTATTTCGATTCATAACAGGCTTGCGGGTACTCGTGCAAATACTCATACCCACACTCATACACACACTCATACTCACATCACTCAGTCTCAACCTCAGTCTCTCTCTTTGGGCCATCAACAGCTGGTCCACATGGCACGAGTTACTACTGTGTGGCTGATCTAGCCTTTCACCACGCTTAAAGACTTCCGCATCATAAATATATGAGTACTACTTTCATCTCAATTTATGATGCGTCCACATCCAAGATCGTTAGCACGCGCGAAAGTGCCACAAAAACGAGTCAGCTCGACTTTGCTGCTACTCTGCAGACAACATTGACACGCAATGCAGCTGCGATAATCATCATAAGCTTATATTTTAATTGCACAATTAATAAAACAAATATTAATCACAGAATTAAATCTTCCATTTTATATGGTTAATTAAATATTTTTTTGTATTATGCTTTTCTATTTTTTTTACCTAAATTGCGAATTTTAATCTCTGTTTTTATATATAAAAATATTCTAGTTGTGAATCCCATTTTCTGAATAACAAAGTGTTGAATCGCACACATAAACCAAATATTTCTATATTTGCTAAGGAACTGTAGTTTAAGTTAATCTATGCTCTTTGCTATAAGCCAAGTTCCCTTGTAAAGTTCATTTTTCTATGCTATCATACCAAACTTTATATTCTTAATCAGCGTCAAAAGCCGCGTCGATATAACAATATCTGTCTTTCTGTCCGTCCATCGGTATAAGCACCTAGATCTTAGAGAATATAAGAGATAGAACTATAATTTTTTTTTGTGAATACAATTATAATTATAGTATTTATGATTCCATATTTTTGTTTGTGATCAGATACAATTTTTAGAAATTTTTTAAGAAATACTTTTACTACTGTTGCTGCTTCAGCTGAAAATCTTCCATCCTATGCTATATTTTGAATATAGTATTTTATCAATATACCAAGTATAGCCTTCGGTATATTTAAAAACACTATTGGATTTTGAATTTCCATAATTAAATGATCTCTTTAGATCAATTCCTTGCGCTTTTCAACAAGATAATGCTCTTATTCATAAGGCTCGAGTAGTAAAGTCGTTTATTTCGAGTCAAAACGTTAATATAATGACCTGGCCACTATAATCTCCAGATCTTAACGTACTTGAAAATGTTTGGGCAGGCTACAACGGGAGGTATACCAGAGCCGAAAGCAATACGAAAATAAGGAAACATTAACTGACATTAACCGAATATTTATAAAGTTATTACTAATAAAGCAGGCAGTACTCATACTAAAATTATTTTCTTGTAACTTCTAAAATCACCAATCAACCATGATTTTGAAGTTCGAGTGTTTTAATTGTTCGAATTTTGATACATACAATAATTACTACAGCATTTATGATTTCCGAAACTTTGGTTGAGATTAGACTAAGATTGCTTAAGTCATTAAAGGAATACTTTTGAATGGAAAAATATTGCATTGGCTGAGAATCTAGTATATTTCTATCTATTCTTTTTTGAAAGGATACCAATACTCCAAATATATCATTTGGCTGCTTTTTTACTTGTTTTGAGTAACTTTAAGCAAATGTTTGAAGAACACAATTTTTAAAGTTTTTAATACACATTACAATATTATATTTAAAAGATCATTAAAAACCAAATGTTTTTGCATTCAAGTTATTTTCTATCATCATTGAAATAATAAATATTAAACAATTTTTAATGCAAGTAAACGTATCTCTAAACTAAGACCAGAAGGTATGAGTAACTGCCTTCTAAGCTTTTAATGGCTTGTTTTAAAGCGCAGAATGTAATTTAATGACAATACTTACTCTGAGAATCTGGAATTTGCAATCATGTTGTTTTGGAATTACAGCCGAAGGGCAACTGTAAAAATTGTGCAATAAACTCTAAAGCTGCAGTTGCAGTTTAAACTTTAATGTGCCAACATAACACTTATTGTTGTACACAAAAATTGCAAAACTAAGCAAACCACACTCAGGTCAAAGGCAGCCAAGCTGTGGCTATCAGATGACCAGGCCATAATGACCAAAAAGTTGGCAACTGCAGTTGCCAAGGAGGAAAACATCATTTGAATGAGAAATGCGACGTGTGTTGTTTTTGTTGGTTGTATGTTTAGCTTTGTTTATGCTCGTGTAATTGTAATTAATGGAATCATATTGAGTTACACCTAACCAACAACAGTTCCATGTGTGTGTGGCACAAACAGTTGCCACACTGCCACAGCAGCCGAATTCAACTCGCAGCAAAAGTTGCCACGAGGTGAGCGAAGTGCGAATTTAATTGAATTGGGAGCAAAAGTTTCGATGTGTATGTGCGATGCCTCTTGTGGCTGCCACAAAAGTTTTCCCAGCAACGTCCTCTAATTGCAATTTGTTAGTGCTTTTCCCTTCCGCCACTAATCTTATGTTAGTTGTCCCCTTTTACCTTGCGGTGGAAATCTTAGGCACACAACTTGGCGCTTAAATAACGATTTATGTGCTTAGCATTTTACGCTATACGAATATAATAATAATGGGACAGAAATTAGTTCTCGACTTTAGCTACGCTTAACTCGAGAAATTCAATTAGCCTTCTTATGGTTGTCATCGCATTAGACGACATTGATTCCCTCTCGGTTCAAGTATTCGCAGCAAATCTCGAGATTAATAATTGCTGGAATAAACGTGTATTATAGTTTGAGAAATGTGAGAGAGATGAATTATTGCACTTAGTTTAGTTTTAGTTTCAAATGATCCTTAGAACATGGATAATGACATCTGTATAATGTATTTTATAAATGCATATTGTTGGACACTACATATTGTTGGAATATTGTTGGACACTACATTAGAATATCTCCTATGAGAGTACGTGATTATTTGGTCTTTTCTACCTAAACAAACTAACTTAAACATAAAACAAATAGGAAAGCTACAGTCGCGTGTGCTCGACTGAGAGATACCCTGTGTATAAAATATATTCATACTGTACTACATTTATAATATACCATAAAGTGAAAAACATACCAGATTGTCAGCCAAAGTTACTAAAATCCGTTGTATGTAGTCGTTTTCCCCATACAAAAGAATTTCTTAAAAACCTTTTACAATCAGCAATTTAAGGAACATAATATAAAATTTTTAGAGAAAAGAAATGTTTTCATTTTAGACAGTTTTGTATCAAATATAGTCTAAATATATTTTGAAAATAATCGCTTAGTATAAAATTTGTAGAGCAATGAAATGTTTTTATTTTAACTGCAAATCGAGTCTAAATATAATTTGTAAATCATCGCTAAATATCAAATTTGTAGAGCAAAAAAATGGTTTTATTTCAGACAATTTTATATCATATCGAGTTCTAAATATAATTTGTAAATTATCGCTTGCATATCTCAAGGCCTACATATACTTTTGCTTTCATCTTTTTTAATTTGCTTTTTGAAAAGGGTTTATTTAAGCAGAATATTAATCTATATTTTCATATGCATGTTTAGTACCTTGTCTAATAATAAAACTTATTATTCGAGAAAGCATATTAAATAAATTATTTAGTATACTTAAAGTAAAACTATAAATTAAGATTTCTTCTGATTTGACCTAAAATAAAATACAATGTGGAATATGAATAAGAATTGATTTCAAAATTTTTTTTAGTTTCAGTTAATTGTTTGCTAGTTATTTTTACACACTTCACTTCATTCTTAACGGGTTTGCCTTGATTTGCTGGCTTATTAATATGTCATAGTATAATTGGTTGTTATTAGTATTTATTTATTTCTTAGCACTGTTAAACTGTTAAGGATACTTTCGTGTTTGTTTAAATGTGCCAACAACTTTAACTGTAATGCAAATGAAATATGAAAATGATTTAAGCAAGATTTAATCCAATTTTAGGGAACTTAAAACAGGGTCTTCAATTTAATTAGCTTAAAAAGTGTAAAAGAAATATTTATTAAGCTTTGCAAAGTTTTTCCAACTTCCTTCCCCCATTTTAGCTGCTTGGCAACCGTGTTCATTGAGATTAGCTGTGGCCTATTTTTGACAGCTATCCGTGAGCTTGCTACGACATTTTGTTGCAAGCAAAGAAATGTTGTCTGTCTGTCAAATGGAAACAGCGAGCAAAAGAAAGTGAAATAATTTTGCCAACACTTTCCGTGATTTGATGTCAATGTAATTTTATTCAACAGGCATAATTGAGTCATGTAATGAAATCCCCGCATTAAGATCCAATTAGAGCGCCATTATTAATATGCATTGAAGAATATGACGAAGACGACGACGACGACAGCGAGTTGAGCAGACTTTCAAGAGCAAGACCCAAAGTGCCGCCGTCGTCGTCGTCGCGTCCCAAATTATGGGCTCGCTTCCTTCGCACGCTGTCTCTTTCTAGCTGCCGTGCATTCAATTTTTTTTTTTTGCATCATCAAAAAAATGTGAAACCTAAAAAAAAGTATCAATTTACAGAGCAGTCAGGGTGCAGAGGCAGCTAAGGAGACAGAGACGCAATCGCATTCTCATTCCAGTTCTTGTTCCTGGGACAGAGACGAAATCAGACGAAAGTCCTGAACCGGAAACAAGAATAATAACTGCATGGGATTGCTAAAAAGACGAAGAACAAGCAGAGGCGACATTAAAGCAACCGATAGCGATACCGATACCGATAACGCAACACTGAACTTTGCCTTCGCTCTCTTTACCTTTTGGCTCTCACACTCTCTTGCTCTCTATTTTGCTCTCTATGCTGTTTCAGTTTGATTGATTTGAGTGGCGCGCTTGAGCTTTTAAGAGCTACTCAATTGACTTTAATGATGTGCTGCTCATGATGACCATGAAGGCAGCAGGTGGAGTGTAAAGAGGGGGCGCTTAAGCTTCAAAGTCATTTCGACAAGATAAATTGTGCGCTAGCACAACGGGTGGCGGGGTGCTAGGCGAGGGTGAGACTGAGACTGAGAAGGAGAATGGGAGTAAAGGCGGCTTAGATGGTGCCAGGCCTAGGCGGCTGTTGTAATTAGTTGATTACACAAGACATACTCACGACTTGCGCTCACTCTCTTCTCTTTCGCATTTCTCTCGCATACACTTCGCTTCACTCAGTTGTTACTGCGTTTGCATTGCAAATGAAGTTGTGACGTTGGGTGGCAGTCCACTTTTGGAGTTCATTCAAGTGGTTGGAGAAGAGGAGAGTTGGCGTCGTAGACTTACTTGATGATGCTGCTGCTGCTGATGTTGAGTAAGCGCAAACAGTTGCGGTCCCTTGCAGCTGCATGACGTTGCGAGTTTGTTGCTGGCTGAGTGAGTTTTACATAACGCTCAAGTGTCTGTAATGAGTGCAAACAAAAAAAAATCTATATAAAGCAGAGCAAATATGTAGTACATAAATTTGCACATAAGTGTGTGTCACTCATTGCCAATTTTGCAGCGCTACAAAAATTCGCATTTTTTACAGCTTATTGAATTATCAACATGCCACAACTTGAACAGCAGTGGTTGTGTAGATGGGTTGACAGTACATATTTCATATTATATACACCACTCAAAATATACCTTTGCTGCTATATATAAAACACACACACACTCATAACCGCAATGACGGCGTCAAAGAGACGGCGACAGTGCAGCCAAGCAACCGGGCAGCCAGTGAGCCGTGCGGTTTACACATAGTCGATAAGAGCTCATGCACACACACACACACGTGCATAAACTTGCACAGCCCACTTGACGCAGCAACAACAAATACAACGACAAAGGAAAAGAGGGTGCTTTTGGCAAAAGCTACTGAAGCAGCAGCGTCGACGTCGACGTCGACAGCAGCGACAGCCGTTCGCTCTGGCAAATGAACCTAATTTAATAGAAGACAGAACAGCAACAACAAGAGCAGCAGCAACTACGTCAAAGACATGCAGCGAAAGCGAGAGGGAGAGAAAGAGAGTGAACAGCGAATGGAAAAGAAAATAAAAAAAAACTCTGAAATGTAACATATCGAGTTGGCATTGCATTGGGAAAAATAACACAAAAACAAAAGCAACAAAAAAAAATATATGTATAAGCGGAACAACACACGCAGAACAGTAGCGCTCATTAAATACTCTATCTTTGAGAGTTTGTCGTGTTGAATCAGTTTGTCCGTCCGCCTGTCTCGCTGTCTGTCGATTTTATTCCTTACCGGCTCTTTTGCTACGTGCGGGCATTGGATGGGAATTTAAATTGGTAATGCGACGGACAACGACGACGACGACGAGGCCCAACTCGTGGTCGACATCGTTGTTGTTGTATTTGGTGTAGTTGTTGTTATTCGTTGCTATCGCTGGGCCGCACACTTGAATACACACACACACAAACACACGCTAGCGAGCATAGAGAGCGGTGCTATACATGCATGCCGTGTTTCTGCTTGTGGTTGTATGTACAGCAAGATTGAAGATATAAGACAGCGGCGTAGTTTGCTATGCTACCACAGGGGTTGGTCTGTTTACGATTAAATATTCTCTATACATGGGTAATTACTAATAACTGCTTGTTCCAATTTGTAACTTAATAAAATAATAGTTTCTCTACTTTTTGAGATTTTATTAATGCTTTCCTAGACATAAAAATATATTTTCAAATATCTTTAACCTTATTTTATATATATTTTTTTTAATAATTTAATTTTAAAGTATACTTTAAAAATAATATAATAGTAGTTGTCCAGCTGCTATTCAGGAATTGAAAATTTCTTTGACAGGTCTATCGCATTGTAAATTACTTTGTAACTCCACATTTGAAGCCTTTGGCAACCCTGCTGAGTGAGCCACTGCTCGTTAAGTGTTCCAGTCGCCGTCGCATGCTCGTGTTGAAATATTTTCGAGGCAAGCTGCGCACATAAGCCCCTTTCCACGCGCCGCTCACTGTCCATATCCATAGCCCCTTCCATTCCGTCCCCTCAGCCAGTGCTGGCGTCTCTGCTATCGGTGCTGCTCTCCTCCTCTGACTGTGAACTGTGGACTGCTGTTGATGTTGTTGCTGTTACCTCGCTCGCTATTTTTATGTACAAAATACATGGCACATAAATTGTTTCAGGCCGCCAGAGCCGAGGCCGTATTCTGATTGTGATTCTGTTCCTGTGCCACATACACACACACACACACACATACAAACATAGCGTAGAGAAACAGGGTTGCATGCAACTGTCCGTTGTGTGTACTGCACTTTGGGCATGGCGTTTTGGGTTTTCTGTTTTTGGCTGCGGCTGCTGGGAAAGAGTATTTTGTGTTCAATTCTCTTTCTGCTGCTGTTTCCGCTTGCATTTTGTTGTTGCAGTCGCTGCTGCAGTCGACGTAGCTGCTGCTTTTGTTGTTTTTGTTTTCGTTGCAGCAGCGTTAGAGTGCCTGCTGTTTTTGTTGTTGCTGCTGCTGCTGCTTGATTCACACATTCCTAATTGAATTATCACGCATAAGCGACAACCAAATACAGATGAGAGATGCGCCTGAAATGAGTTTGGGGATGCTTGGAGGCTATGTTCACTGCCAAGTGAAGCAGATCGAACTGCCTTCACAGCATCCCCCCACTCCCCCACCCATCTGGTGGATGCATATTTATGTTTGTGTAGTATTGCTTTATTTTTAGATTTCAACATAAAAACTAATTAGCGTAGTGAGAGTGAGCAATGCAATGCATTTGTATGTTTATGTTTTTCTGAATCGAGCTGAAAACTCATTTGTGGTGGGGCGGCGATAATTTATGCATTTATCGATCGCAATTAATCGATGCGGCTTGGTGTGGTTGCGGTGAGCCAGCAGCATAGCTAGCAATGGCTGCCAACGATTTCAATTAATTATGCTTGCGGTGGTGCCTTTTTATTGATTGCAGTCGGAGTTGGCAAATTAAAAGGGCAGCGCATATAAAACGTTAATATCGCTTACTTTTATCGTGTCACGCGCTCATTTCTAGGTAGTTGAATTCTTGGGCTTTTGGTTGCCTGGTTTTGACCTACCAGCTCACGTTAGTGCCGGCCTCAGTCACAAGGCAACCAGCATGCAATAAACAGTAAACAGTATATAAATACACATACACACACACACACACACACACACACATACACATCATACTCAAGCATGCTTTTCGGCTTTACATTTTTATGTACTCCACGCCCATCGACCGCCCTGACGAGGGTTATTCAATGCGTAGCCGGCCGTTCACATCGCATCGTTCGCATTTCCAATTTTATGTACAAAATTTTTCATTTTACGCTTTGCTCTGTGGCTTCGTATTTCTTTACATATTTTCTTTTGCATTTCCATTTCGCTTCATTCGCGCGCGCACACACACGCACATTCACACTCTCACACATAGTTGCTCATTTATAGTGTGAGTGTGATTTTTGGTTATTGTTTGCAGTTGAAGCATCCGATGAGACACGTTTCGAATGTTTGGTTCAACTCCAAGCGCAACCCTATTTGCTTTTGCTGTACCCATCTCCCACTCCACACTCCACCCCTATGCCCAAGTCGTTGCCGTTGCCGTCGCCGTTAGCAGCCAACGCAGCCAACAACAAAAACCCTCCACACATAACTCACACCACAGGCTCTTTGCTCAGCACTCACTCACCACTTACTCACTCTCTCGCACATACACTCGCCCTCACACAGCTAGTCAAATCTGTTGCCAGCGCTTATTGTTTCATTCTTTTCGGCTCTTGTCGCCACTAATTGTAACTGCACGCACACAAACACATTCACACACACTAAATGAGTGCTGTACATACACACACACACACACATACATTGTATGTAAGAATTTGTATATAAGACAGCTTCCATTCATTCGCAGCACATAGCTCATCAGCACATTTGCTCTGCCTTCCTTTCGCTGCTCTTCATATATACAAAATTTCCTCTCGTTTTGCTGCCTTCATTCGCTGCCTGTCGCTTGCGTTCAACGCACTTCCTTCTACTACAGTTTGTCTGTCTTTCTGTCTGTCTCTGTCTCTACGTGTGCATGTGTATGTGTGTTCTAGCGACACAGCTACAGCCCCACAGGCCAAATTTTGTCATTCGTTTCATTCCTTTGCCTTTGCCTTTGCCGCTGCTCTGCTGCTGCGGCTGCCGGCGATGCTGCTGCTGCTGCTGCTGTTATTGCTGAAGAAGAAACTGATATTCCAAAGCTACCATGTTATTGCTGTTGCTGTTTGCTCTGGGCAAGAATTTCGAGCATTCCTCGAAAGTTATTCGAGGGATGTCGCGCGGCGTTTGTCTCCGTGTCTCTGTGTTGTTGCTCCGCTCTGCTTCGCTGCGTCTGTCTGGGAAGCTTCAATGGATGGATAGCCCCTTTGCCTGAGATAGCATCTGAGTTACTTTTTAATACATTTTAGCTAAATGGATATTGAAGCTGATATGACAGAGTCGCTGTAGTAGCAACAACATCGGGGACAATACCATCATGCCCGACTCCATTTCTTTGTAGCTTTTAAAATTAATCGAAATTACAAGAATTTATATTGCCTACAGCGACTGAAGTAGTTTAATATCGTATCCAAGTATTTAAGCTGGAAGAAAAGCTGCCCACATGACTCTTGTCTGCTAAGATACAGGAAATAGAAAACTCCTACGCATCTTCTCTACAAAAGACATGTTGCTTCCGTTGCCGTCGGCGAGTGGAGAGTCTCGGCAGCATGTTGTTCATTCTACTTAGTATACGACATTTTCATTTCTATCCCTTCTGCGAGTTCGTATCTTTTGAAATCATGCTACCTAACTGATTGAACAACAAAAATATCTTTAACTTGAAATGTCTACAACGCTCCTTGTCTTTCAAAGAAATCTATTGGAAGCTTTACCGTTTCCCTTCAGTTTTGGAAGATGAAATCAATTCTAAATTGGCATTTCCAATAATTTCAATTTTTTACACCTCTTTTCTTCACTTTTGTAAGTTTTCTAAAGATGAATTTAAAAAAATGCATGTGGTATTTCTTGTCTTTATTTATTTTTCTTTATTTTCCATTGCAATGATAGATTCTTTAATGTTTATGGTTTACAATTATTCTTCATCAGAAGTTAGTAATAACATAGCCTCTAAATTTTCAGTTACCATTCTGCATTCAACACTTATCCAATTAGATTTCTCACTCATTCGTTTTAATAGTTAGAGAGTAGTTAAATCCTAAATTTATTTCAATTCTTAAAGATACTAAGACATTTTACTATGCAATTCTACTAATATTACTATGAAGTTGTTAGGAAGTTTCTTTGACTCTTTATAAATACAAAGGTGCTTCTTTTTCTGATAAAGATATTGGCGTATACCTCATTTTTAATGTATACCAATCTTTATTTTGTTTATTTCGATCAGAATCGGTTACTTAGGAATCTGTCAATCTTTAATTTTAACATATGTATTATGACAAAATAGATTTTTAATAGATTCGCCTGTTGTACTCAGATAATTACTGCACTTTTATATAAACATATGTCTACATATTTTTTAACTCTTCACTTTGAAAACTTAAGAAAAATGTAATTTTAGATACAAAATTATCCAAAAAGTTTTATGTAACGCATAGAGAAACTAAAGCCTCTAATCTAAAACTAATTTTCTTAGTAAGCTACAAAAAAACTGGCAATTTCTTTTATGCAAACCTTGTAAGACCCAGAATCGGAATACCCAATAAAGATCCAACTTAATAACAATATTCTCAGACAAGAAACTGTTCTTTGCTGTTGTTCGTGCCACAAATGCAGCACGTTCAATGGTTGTTGTCAAAGCGACGGCATTTCCAACGACGAGCTGAAAATGAGGTCCATAAAAACCAGTTTACTCAGCATGCAGCACCTTGGCCAACAAACCGAGTAAAGAATAAAGAAGAGAATACAAAAAAAAAAAAAGAAACAGCGAACACACCTGGACGGTGGATATAAATAAAAGATGATGAGATACTAATTAACATTTCATAAATATTACCCGACTTTCGACTCGACGTCGACTCGTTGTCGCCGTCCACTTCGAGTCGAGTGAACGCCCTAGACTCGCTGCACAGCACGCCGCCAATCGCAATGGTCGCAGTTCGGTTCGTTGGCCAATCACGTTGCAGCACGCACGACGACGAATGAGAGCGCACTTTTGTAGCGCAGCTGGTGTAGAGCTCGTGTACGATGTGAGAGATGACCAACTCTACAACTCTACACGACTGCGAAAGCGCACCCAAAAGCTCTGCAAAAGCTCACACTGCGTTTGCACGCAATCAAATTGATAACCAAAAGTAATTGTAAAACGATTTTTTATGATTTTTGCTCATACTGAAAACATAATGTATTATCTTTGTAGAGTTTCGCAAACAAAGTGTGAGTGAATAACCAATGATGTGTGAAAATGCTGGTGGAGTGTGAGAAAAGCTTACAACAGTTTTGTGCGCTGCATTTTGTGTTCATTTTTGTGTAGCATACTTTTGGGTTGATGCTTTAAAAGTTTTGAATGTGACGAAGAAAATGCGTTACTCGCATTTTGACTCAATATAAATGAACAAATGATTATGTTTTATTGCTACTCGATTTTTAAAAAAAAATTCTACATTAGTCCTTGCATAATTAAGTAATAAATTATATAAGAAGCATTTGTATTGAAATATATTAAGTGTGTAATAAAAGCGGTGTAGACTTTAATTCCCCCATCTCTCCAAAGCCTTACTTTAAGTGATGAGACGTAGTAAATACAAATGTATCTAAGCTTTATTTTAATATCGTATCAAATAACTGCATAACTGATTAAGTGATAGATGAAAGACGAATAATTTAATTGTTGGAAATGTTTTGACAGCATTAATGAGGAAGGCAGGAGGACTGAACCGAATTAGTTCTGCTGGAGAGTCAGTTTAGGACCTCACGAGCACCTCGTAGTGGTCCAGACGCACCTCCTGGCCACCGAAGGGAATGTAGAGGCAACGATGCGACTGATGGATCTTGCCGGGCGTGAAGCTGCCGTTGTAGTGTCCACGGCCAATGTAGAGAGGTTCGCCTTCGCTGGTGCGGCCACAGATGACGGCGCCACCGGGCACATTGCCAAAGGAATCGGGCACCCAACCGTAGCCGTAGCCAGCGAGCAGTTCAAAGTCGTACTTGACATGCTCGTGACCACCATAAGGCACATAGGCGCAGCCCTTGTTGGGAATGACCTGAGAGAGTGAGAGATAAAGAGGGAGATTAGTCATGACGTAAAACAAAGGATTCTAATCTAGAACTCACCTTAGCGGGCAGCAGATCGCCCTCGTGGTAAGCACGACCCACGTAGATTGGATCGCCATCGGAATCGTTGCCGGCCAAAATAGTTCCGGGCACAATGTTGCTGCCCGACGAATTCACCCAGGTCTCGGGCTGCACGAGCACCTCGTACGCCTCCAGACGCTCCTCGGCACCGCCATAGGGAATGTACAGACAGCCATGGGAGGGATGCACCTTGCCGGGTGTCAGACTGCCGGCAAAGTAGCCACGTCCCACATACAGAGGCTCGCCATCGGATGTTTGACCGACGCGCAGAGCATGGGGAGGCACCTCACCGCCGCTGGCGGGGATCCAGCAGTAGTGGTGACCAGTCAGGATCTCAAAGTCGTGCTTGTTAATCTCCTCACCGCCCCAGGCGACGTAGGCCTGTTGCTTGTTGGGAATGTACTTGGCGGGCAGCATGTCGCCATTGTGATAGGCACGTCCTACATAGATGGGATCATTATCGGAATCGTGACCGGCGACGATGGCGAATGGCGGCAGAGGATCGTAGACGTTGCGGGCAATCCATGTGTGATCTGCAAAGGGAACGAGTAAAATATAATATATATAATATAAATAATTTATTAAATGCAAACAGAGCAATGCTTTTTTTAGTATAATTCAAGGGAAAGGGTCTTAAAGGTAAACGAGATAATTTCAAACTTCGTAAATACAGCTGAAGCTCATAAAATAAAATTCGTCGAAGCTCGAATCTTCCGGAAGTTACAATTAGTAATTGAAGTGAATCATAATACGGTTTATTATTTCGATTTATTTTTATACCTTACACTTTTAAGTAGAAGTGGATAAGGGATGGATTAAGTTTTGCTAGTTAGTTTTTTTTTTGATTTATTTGTGTTTTTCCGAAATTAGAATTGGATTCATTTTAGTTCCTTTTCTTAAAAGAAAAAGTGAAAATATTGTATTATGTGTGTTTTATGTAGGATTTATGCATATTCAATTTATAGAAAAAATCCTTTAAATAAAAAAAAGACTTCAAAAATTCTCAGAAATTAAATTCCAAGCAAAGTATTTTTCTTTTTGATTTTTCAATATGAATTTAAAGGTAATTTTAGTTTTACTTTTATATCAATTTATTTTAGTCTAGTCTGAGCTTGATTAGAGCGTGGCTTTTAAGAGCAATAAATCTAAATTCAAGGTTTGAATGCGAAACTGAAGAGAATCCATGCCAGTAAATAAAACAACTTCCTGTTTGAAGACTTAGCAAACAAACTCTACACAGACGGGCCTGGACGCCAAAGTGAAAACTCTACACCAAGGAGAGAAGTGCTGCCCACACTTTGCGCGTGAGTGCAACTGTGTTTGTGTGTGTGTGAAGTTAGATAAGGCTGAGGGACGACGACAGGTAGACGGTGGACGGTAGACAGTTATCTATAAGTGCACGAAATCGTGGCACTCTTCAGCATTATTCACACGAATTTCAAGTCTTATCTGCATGAATGACATGGAAAGCACATAAGTTGGCCTGGCTTTGAGTTGTCGCCTAATGAAACCATACTTTTGATATATGGAATGTGCCAACATTGAACATATTGAACTGTACTAATCGAGTCCAACTATCTAGCAGATAGTTGTGTTCAAAAATAGAACGATTGCCTAAGCGCTGTGCACTCGACGGAAGATCGATAATCGATAACACGGCTTGTTGTAGTTGTTGTTAATCCTTTGGCGAGTATATTCCACAATTTTCCAAATTTCGAGCACTATGCTTACCCATTTTTTGTGTGAGTTTTGTGTTTTTCTCTAGTTTTACAGCGAAAGTAACTGAGTGATGAGCTCTCAGCGTGGTTAATATCTGACTGACTGGCGTGGCCCATTAGCTGTTGTGTTATAAAGCTCCCGACTCTGTTATCGGTTGAAATTTGTTGACTGTGTTGTTTGCCATTGTCGCTAGCCCGGCACAACGATAAGATATCGTATCGGAGCCTGTGGCGTATTTTCAAGTAAACATGTGTACAAGTATATAGAGCATATAGTATATAGTACATAGTATATAGGAGGAGCCGTGTGGCACTTCGTCACCCCACGAACAGAAGGCCCTGGGGCCCTGGGGATTGGACCAACAGTCGAGGTGTGAAGTCAGCACTAAGACCACACTAAGAACAAATAACAATGACAAAACATGCGGCAACTATCAAATGTATACATATTACACTTAGCCGGCCTTAAAAGTCAATAGTTTATAACACTCGTCAGCTTAAGGATTAAGAGAGTGTGAACTTGTTGTGAGTCAAATCGAAAGTGTAGACTTTGTAGAATAATTTATGTGCGCATCCGTGTGCCTGTCTGTCTGCGCTTTTTAACAGCTATTACTCATAAAGTATGGCAGATAAAGTTATCAAATTTGTAATGTATATTTCATTCTTGTTCACTCAGGTGTAGGTTTTTGCAGAACCAATTTAAAAAGTATTTTGACTTAAAAACAGTTGACAAGATCTCGAGAAAAAAGAATATGAAACTTAAAATATTAATTATTTTTTTTATAAAATAAAATAACACTTTGAAAATTACATATGATGCATTTCATGCAAAGTAAATATTAACTGCAGATTATATATATAATTTATATATTATATACATTGTCAGCTTAAAAGTTCTGTCTAAGTATACAATATAAATTCTCGTCTTTCCGCCACTACACTTTTTAAACTTTTTAAAACCCGGTTTTTTCACATTTCTCCTGTACAACAAACTTAATTTCACGTGTTTTACTGTCGAGGTCGCTCGTCAGCGGCTTATACACTTGTTTGCTTAGACGCAGCTGGTAAGACTTTGCTTATCTTTGAGCGATTGCATCGATTAGACCTTATCGCGATGGCCCAAAATACATTTAATCAATCGGCTCATTAATATATGTCATATACGAAATAAAACACGTATCCTTGATCGAAACAGTAAACTCTTTTATAGCAAAAACAAAAAATACTTTGCACATTGCTCACCGAATCTGCTCATTTTGATTGCGATTTAAGGAGAACTTTTCACCACTTGCAGTACTTTCAGATTGCATTAAAGCAATGCGAATGCCTCGCTTTTTATGCCTTCGTCGCCGGAATAGTTGATTAAGAAGCTCTTTGTTCGATACAACCGCAACCGGAGAGTACTTTGAGACCCGTAGTTTAGCGAACTGATAAAGTGAAAGCCACAGCAGCTGTTTTTGTTTTGGGTTTTCAGTCCGAATTGGAGTTCAGACTCAGCTTCAACCTCATAGAGTTGCTCAAAACTCGATGTGACTCAGTTGACAAGTGAAAAAGTTTCATTTAAACAGCAGGAACAACACCTACTAAATAACTGCAAATAGAATTTATGACTCACACATTTTTGTTGTATTCTTTTTCATGTTTTCTTCTTTTTGTTTGTGTGTTTTGAAATAATGTGTTTGCCATATCTTCGAAAATATGTTCTCAATTATTGCGAGTATTTCTTCACACACAGTCAAACTTTTAAAGTTCTATTAACTTATTAGAAATTGCTTTTATTTTGTTTACGGGGTTGCTGTACTTTGCCCCTACCACATATTCCATATTTATTCTTTACTCATTTCCTGGGGTTATTATGGTTTTGTTAGCGGTGGGGTAAACGAGATTTGTGTAGAGATTTTTACTACCCTTAAGCGTATATTAAATGTATATTGATTCGATGGATGTACATATCTGAAAATGAAATTCCTTTTTCTAAGTAGATCTTTCTTCTTGTGAGTTCATAATGTCAGTCTTTTGAATGTTTGTTATAAACGTAAATATGAAAATAAATATAATTTGAATGCACTTTTAAAAGATATATCTTTATATTATTAGATTATTGTATAAGATTATTTATTTCTGTTAGTTCTAAATATTAATATGAAATATGCAAAATAATTTGGAATTTAAATGTACTTTAATAAGATATATTTTTATATTAGAAGTTTACTATTTTATAGGATTATTTATATCATCACAAATTTTAATTAATATAATTCATTACCATCATCAAGTGTAGTCAATATTTAAATATTTGTTCGCATTTATCACGACAATTTTATAATACATATAGTAGAATGTATAATATGTATTTATACACCAATCACATATTATATTTAAAATGATGTTAAATAGTTCAAAATCTTATAATAATGAATAATATATTATTTTCTAGGCTATACAGGGAATTAATCATTTGCAAAACCAATCAAAAGCTTTTTTCGCTTGAACTTAAAAATAAATTATGTTGAATAATGCAAAATATTATTATTATAGAGTGTGTAAACAGAAGTAATATATACTCTTTATTTATTTTTAAAATTTGTGGTATGTTATTAGTGTTATTCTGGGAGATTCTTAAGAGTGTCATAAACAGATATTGATTTTAATTTTTATGATGATGTTGATGGCGATACAAAGGGAATTCACACAAAGTACACATATAGTGTTGAGTGTGTAATCAGTTGTGAATAATTTAAGTGAAACTATTAATAAACGCATAATCCATTTTGACATTTATTTCCTTCCAAAAATTTCACAACAAAAGTGCTTGAACTATGAATAGAGTTGGGTGACCAGCTGAACCAATGATGCGTACCTTTTAAATTCGAAGTGAGGGGAAACATCAGAAAATTCCCCCTCGATGTTCAATGGATGATTCATGGCGCAATTGATAAGCGAGCTTTTGTCGAACAAGTGGAATTGGAGAAATTGATAATATTGTGCGATATCACCAATGTGACAATGAGCAAAACAAATAACGCAGCTATGGAAAAAAAATTATTGACTATGAAATATCTGTCATAGTAGTACAATATTTATTTGTTTTGTTGAGTTTTATTTTTCAAATTTTCAACATATATTTAGAGTGCGGGTATTTTTATGTGTTAGCAAATTAAAAACTCGAACTTAATTTGAAAATATGGAAATATTTTCCGAAAATACTTAATCATTGATTGAGTTATTATTTTGTGGTTTTAAGGATAAAACTCACAATTTTATTTTGAAACTTTCAGAATATGTTTTGAATTCATTAAGTTATTGATTTGCGTTTTAAAAATTTGTTTGTTTATAGTTCGGTTATTATACATATTTGTTAGAAAAAAAGAACGCTTGTTTTTGAAATTCTCAGAAATTATTTAGAATGCGGTTATTATTATTATCAGATTAACGACTCCAACTTTGTATTTTAATATTTTCATTGGAATATTTAGAATTGAGTTATTATTTCGTGATTTCAACATTGAGACGCACGATTTTCTTTTGAAATTTTCAGAATATGTGTAGATTTAATTTCGTTATTGATTTGTGTTTAAAAATTTGAGACTCTCACTTTGTTTTGCAATTTTCAGAAATTATTTAGAATTTGGTTTTATTATGTTTTCAAAGGGAAGACGCATTCGATTTTTTTTTTTTAATTATCACATTCGGTTCTTATTATGAGTTTTTAAAGGAAATACTTTAGCTTTGCTTTTAAAATTTTGAGAGTTTGTTTAGCGCTCGGTTATTATTGAGTTAGAAAAATTAAACCTCTAATATAGGTTTTTCTAGGCTAGGGAGATACCAAATTGCAATGAAACAGAAGAATATTGCCACCAAACTAAGCAACTGAAGTTGTTTTAGTTTTAAAGATAATATTTAATAAGAGTACATTTTAATAGCCTTTTAATATTAGGAATGGCATAACAATTTAGGGAGGTTATTAGTAACAATACTGAATTAACCACAATGGATTATTGGTCCCAACTTATGAGGGCCTGACTTCTTAAATTCTATAAGTTTGAGGTAAACACTGAAATTATTGTTACTCATTGGAAATATGTGCGCTTCGGCTCTTTGTGCTCCCAATGCTACTATATACCCAACTTCCCTTATCGCTGTCGGGTATTAAAAGCTCCGCGATAAGGCGAAAGCACCAGCTGGCAATGAGTTGCAATGACTGCGTTGTTCTTAAGCGGTTTTCATTGCCGTTGGCACGCTTAGTCAGTTAACAAACAGCAAAGTGGACAGTTGTCGTGCCACGAGGAGCAAAAACAAGTGCAGTCTATATCAATTAATCTATACAGGAGAGATAATACACACACATACGCACATCGAAGTATTTAAGGCGATACATACAAAACACAGTGAATCATGGGTAAGTTTTAGAGTGCGAATCGTAGTTATTAGATTAGAGATGCTTTGCTTTCCATTTGCCGAGTCCGTGTGCATTGCAGAGCTGATCTCTTTGCACTCTTGCAGGTGCAGTTCAGCCAGGAGCAGTTGTGAGCATTGGTAGGCGAGTGAATCCCAAGTGAAGTTCCCGTGAAATTCTCTAATCGAATTTCCAAAGCGCAATCACATTATCTTATCGCCGTCGCTATCGTTATCGTTATCGAATTATCGCTAATCGTGCTCCGGTTCGTCCGCTTCTCTCGTTGCAGAACACACCTGGGTGCACTCGACTCCATATGCCGCACTGCCTCCCTATGCCGTTGTCGGTGGCCACGACTCTGACGGCACTCCGATCTATGTGGGTCGCTCGTTCCACGAGGGCGAGAATCTGCCCGCTAAGGTGATACCGAGCAAGGGTTGCGCCTATGTCGCCTACGGCGGCACCGAGCACCAGAAGACCCACTACGAGGTGCTCGTCGGCCAGGGCTTCGCCTGGGTGGGCAGCGCCAGCGGTGGCGTGCCCCAGAATGCGGTGCGCAGCGGCAACACACGCACCGGGGAGCCCTTGTATGTGGGACGTGGTCACTACGCGAACTCGTTGAGCGTGGGCAAAGTGCATCCATCGCACGGTTGTCTCTACATTCCCTTCGGTGGACAGGAGGTGCGCATCAACACCTACGAGGTGCTCATCCATCAGCAGCAGGATGTCTGGGTGCCCGCTTCGCCCGGCTACACCCCACCGGGAGCTGTCATCGCTGGTCACGATTCGGACAGGACGCCCATCTATGCAGGACGTGCTATGCATGAGGGTGAGATGCTGCCCGCTAAGGTTGTGCCCAGCAAGGGCACAGCCTACGTCTGCTTCGGTGGTTACGAGATCCCGAAGAACACCTACGAGGTCTTGACTGGTTACGGATATGTCTGGATCAGACCGGGATTCCACGGCATGCCCCCGAATGCGGTGAGCACGGGACGTGCCCGGAATGGCGAACCCATCTATTATGGACGTGGTCATCATCAGGGCAGCTTGACACCCGGTCTCATCTCTGCCCGCCAACGTTGTTTGTACATTCCTTACGGTGGTCGCGAGATTCGCGTTGATTCCTATGAAGTACTCTGCAGACAATAAGCAGGAACTGCCTTTTGTACTCTTTAATCTTCACATACTTTATAGACTTTAAGCCGTGCCATTGTTAAACGCCATACTGATCTTAATACAATCCTAATAAAGGTGCGACTTCTTTCACAACACAATTACTAATTGCAAATTTACTATTTTAAAGGCATTTTTCATGCCTTTGTGTCTTTACAAATTCCTCAACATTTTTATTTATAATTATAATTATCTATTTCTGCCGATAAGATATCACTTTGAATATTCTATGACAAAATCGGTAACATCATTGTCATATGGCGAAAAATTCTTCGCACACTTTACATTTTCCTACAAGAAAATAAATATTCTATATCTACACACTTGACTCAACATAAAAATACATTCATATTACATATCCTATTTACCAAAAGATAGACAATGTTTAATATTTCGTAGCAAAGTGAGTCAGTTTGTGACTTTTCTTTTTTATCACAGACAATATTAATTTCTGATATAACAAAGAAAGATAAGCCTTCATAACAAAACATAAAATGCAGTTCTAAAAATATAATAATGCATCGTAACGCTGCTGAGTACTATAATTTTTTTCAATCATAATGAAAAAACAATCTTTTATTATTGCAAATTTACGGTTGGGTTAACCACAGGCATTAAATCATGGGCTACACTTAAATAACTTGAATTTAACAAGTAAGAAAGCTACAGTCGAGTGTACTCGACTGTGAGATACCCGCTACCCATTTTGAATAAAAGAAATATATTTTGCGATATTTTCTCAAAATATACCAAATATACTGCAAAAATACTAAAAATATACCGAATGGTATATTTGGTATATCGACATAGTACCGTATTCAAAATATACCATATACGGCTCAATATACCAGATTGTCAGCCAAAGCAACTGAGATCCCTAGTAAGTAGGCGTTTTTGCCCATACAAAAGTATTTCTTTAATAACTTCGACAATTTTTATCTGATCGCAACCAAATTTTCAGAAATCATAAATAATATAGTTATTATTGTATATACGGAACTCTAGCTTTAAAATTACGCTTGTTTTTCGATTTTTTTGATTTGCGGAGGCGGAAGTAGGCGTGGCAAAAATTTGAAACAAACTTGATCTGCGTGCAAACATAACAAATGCTGTCGAAAAAATTATAGCTCTATCTCTTATAGTCTCTGAGATCCAGTGTTTCATACGGACGGACGGACAGACACACAGACACACAGACACACAGACGGACAGACGGACATGGCTATATCGTCTCGGCTGTTGACGCTGATCAAGAATATATATACTTTATAGGGTCGGAGATGCCTCCTTTTACCTGTTACATACATTTCCTGCCGGCACAAAGTTATAATACCCTTCTACCCTATGGGTAGCGGGTATAAAAATAGAGAAAATCTCAAGAACAATATTGCCAAACATTTGCTATATTATGCATAAAATATTTATAATAATATATATAGTATAACAATGCGCAGCTCAGATTTGTATTACAAAGAGTTTTCCATTGTAAACTTTTATTCCATAATTAGTTAAAATGACCCAACGTTGTCGTGTTGTATTATTTCATTGTTTTCTCTGAGACATTATGTCCAAAGCTAAAGCTTCGTTTCACAAATGTGTAATCTAAAAAGTGCAATCCTGTTTTGATTGTTTGAAAATTTATTTATTTATTCTTCATTTATTTAAAATCAAAAGCGAAAACATTTCTGAATCAATAATTAAAAATATTAAATAAGGATCATGATGATCTAAGATTTTTAAATATGTGGCTTGTTATAAATGTTATTCTGGAAGATTTTAAGACTGCCATAAATCGATATTGGTGTTCAATTTTATGGTACCGCGAGCACCTCGTACTCCTTCAGACATTGCTCACCGCCGCCATACGAAACGTACATACAGCCTTTAGAGGGATGCACCTTGCCGGGTGTCAGACTGCCAGCAAAGGAGGCGCGTCCCACATACAGTGGCTCGCCATCGGCGGTATGGCCGGCGCGCAGAGCACCGGGTGGCACCTCACCGCCCTTGGCGGGGTGCCAGCTGTGCTCGTGACCGGTCAGGATCTCAAAGTCATTCTTGGTGATCTCCTTACCGGCCCAGGAGATGAATGCCAGTTTCTTGTTGGGAATGAACTTGGCAGGTACCACTTCGCCATTGTGACTGGCGCGAGCCACATAGATGGGATCCCTGTTAGAATCGTAGCCGGCGACGATGGCGAATGGCGGCAGAGGATCGTTGACGTTGCGGGCAATCCATTTGTGACCTGCAAAAGGAACGAGTAAAATTAAATTGATTAAACGTAAACCGAGCTAATCTTTTTTTTTTAGTTTATTTCAAGGGAAAGGTATCCTTTAAGGATAGCGAGATAAATTAAAACTGTGTAAATACAGCTGAAGCTCATAAAATAAAATTCGCCGAAGCTCGAATCTTCCGGAAGCTACAATTAAATCTCTTAAAGTAGTTTAAATGAATCATTATATGTTACAGTTAACAAATTCGATTCGATTTAAGTGCATTTTCTCAATTTTCTATCCATTTGAGTTTACTGAAATTAGAAGTGAATTATTTGTAGGTCGTTAACATAAAAGAAAAGTAATAATATTCTATTATGTTGGTTTTTATATTTCCCATTTATAGACGCTTTAAATTAAAACAAGTAAGAAAGTTACAGTCGACTGTGCTCGACTGTGAGATACCCGCTACCCATTTTCTGTAAAAATATTGCCGTATTATTTACAAAATATACCGAAAATGCTAAAAATACTAAAAATATACCAAATGGTATGTTTGGTATATCGATATAGTACACCATTCAAAATATACCATACCCACGGCACAATGGACCAGATTGCCGGCCAAAGCAACTAAGACCCCTAGTAAGTAGGCGTTTTTGTCCATACGAAAGTATTTCTTTAATAACTTCCACAATATTTAACTAACTAAGTGAGTGATGTGCTCTCACCGTGGTTAAAATATGACTGACTACCGTGGACAGTAAGCTGTCGTTTTATAACGCTCCCGACTCAGTTGTCGATTGGAATTTGTTCACTGCGTTGTTTGCCATTGTCGCAAGCCCGGCTCAACGATAAGATATCGATCGTATCGGAGCCTGGGGCGTATATCCAAGTAAACATAGGAGGAGCTGTGTGGCAGTTCGTCTCCCCACGAACAGTAGGGCCTGGGAATTGACCAACAGTTAAGGTGTGAAGACAGCGTTAAATGCCTCACTAAAAATAAATAACAATGACAAAACATGCGGCAGCTATCAAATCTATACATATTATATTACACTTAGCCGGCCATACAGACGGATAGACGGACGGACATGGCTAGATCGCCTCGGCTGTTGACGATTAAGAATATATGTATATACTTTATGGGGTCGGAGATGCCTCCTTCTACCTGTTACATAACACACCACTCAATAAGTTCCCGGCCTGAGAGGGAAAAACACATTTTTTTCTAAAAATTTACTTTAATTCATCAATTTATTTTCCATCTAAGGCTATACAGTCAGTCCAGCGCTTCTCCAACCTTTCGATGACATTTTTGTAGAAGGATGAACTTTTACCCTCAAAATAGCCCTCAGTATCGGCAATCACCTCCTCATTTGATCGATATCTCTCGCCTTGGAGGTGCTTTTTGAGATCTGCAAAAAGCCAGTAGTCGCTGGGGGCCAAATCTGGAGATTAGGATGGGTGTGGCACTAGTTCGAACCTCAATTCGCTTAATTTCAGCATTGTTGCCATAGACTTGTCACACGGTGCATTATCCTGATGAAACCGCGGTTTCTTCTTTGCCATATGTGGACGTTTTTTCTAAATCGCTTGGCCCAGTCGATCTGGCAGCTTTATATAATATTCGTTGTTGATTGTTTTACCTTTCTCCAGGTAGTCTATAATCAAAATCCCGCATGCATCCCAAAATATGGACGCCATAACCTTACCCGACGATATTTGTGTTTTGGGACGCTTCGGACGGCTTTCACCGGCTACCACCCACTCAGAAAATTGACGACTGGATTCTGGAGTATAGTAGTGTATCCATGTTTCGTCCATGGTTACGTAACGGCGAAAAAAATCGGTTCTTTTCGGTTCGACATGCTTAACCACGCCTCGAAAGCATCGATACTTTGTTGCTATTGGTCCGGTGCTAGCAATCGCGGCAGCCACTTTGAGTAGAGTTTTTTCGTATACAAATGTTTATGCAAAATCGTAAACAAACAGCCTTCTGATATCTTTGAGGCATCAGCTATCTTCTTTAATTTTAATTTGCGATCGGCCAATACCATTTTTCATATTTTTGCGAAATTTTCTGGTGTAACTGCTGTTTTTGGGCGTCCGCTACGCTCAGCTTCTTCGGTGACCGCACGACCACGTTTAAATTCATTATACCAATCCTTAATGGTTGATTTTCCTAGAGAAGAATCCGGGTAATGCTTATCAAACCAAATTTTGGCTTCTACCGTATTCTTTCCCATCAAAATACAGTGTTTAGTGAGGACACAAAATTCCCTTTTTTTCCATATTGTAGAAAAACTCAAAGGTTGTTTCACTTTAAAAATTGTAACTTAAAAGCACGTGGTCGCGGAGTTGTAAAATTTTTACACAGAGCTTATGATAATTGACACTATCGATGTTTGCTTACTACTGCCCCCTTTATGTCAGGCCGGGAACTTATTGAGCGATGTGTTACATTTCCTGCCGGCACAAAGTTATAATACTGTTCTACTATGGGTAGTGGGTATAAAGACTTAAATTCATAATGCATCAATTTTTATTATATGTATGTTATTATTATTTTTATATTTCTATATATTACAAGTCGTTTGTTTGAATTGGACAAGAATTAGTAATACAACTGTTATTTGCAGATTTTTTTTTATACATAGTGTATTATAGAGAAGAACAACTAAGAAAGCTACAGTCGAGTGGGCTCGACTATATTTGATATTTCGGTATAGTACTAGAGTTGCAATATACCACAAAATATATGAGATTGTCGTCTACGCATCATTAAAAAACCTATAAAAAGCTCAAATATACCGAAAGCTATGATATGTACATTTGTTATTTCGGTAAAGTACTAGATTTAAAATAAATGATATACCATAGAGTATAACATATACCAGATTGTCAGACCAAGTAACTATGATCCGAATGCAGTTGGCGTCTCTATCCATGCAGAATAATATCCTCTACCCTATGCATAAGGAATTCATTCTTTTTTTTTTTAAAGTGAACTTTCTCTAGTTATGCATATAAATTTCTCACATGTTTGAATAAATGTCAATAAAAGGAGGGTTTATTACTTGCAATAAATAAGATTGATGTTGCATTGTAATATATTATTCAACTTGAATAAATATATTAAGGATATACAATATATGCATGTACTTACATACATATGTATATATTATATGACAATTGATATTGTAAATTAATGTTTATAAAAATTCATACTTCATCACACTATGGGAGACCACAAACCAATGCTGATAATAATAAGTAATAAGTTTAAGTTCGTTGACAAACCGATAAACTAACCTATCGATTAAATGGTATCGTTTCAGCCTACAAATGGGTGCAGTCATCGGCCTACGCCTCGGTGCCGCCAAACGCAGTTGTGGGCGGCAATGACGAAGACGGCGCCATGATCTATGTGGGCAGGGCGGAGCACGAGGGCGACATGCTCGTGTGCAAGGTTGTCCCCTCCAAGCAGATCGGCTTTATCTCGCAGCGTGGCGAGGCACTGCCCAAGGACATTTTCGAGATGCTGTGCGGCGACAATCTGGCCTGGATCAAGTGCTACGATCACGTGATACCCGAGAATGCGGTTCTGTGTGGACGCACCTCGCTGGAGCAGCCGGTGTACATTGGACGCGGACACTACGAGGGACATCTGATCATTGGCAAGATCTCGTCGGTGCATCGAGCGCTCTTCATTGCGTATCGTGGCGCCGAGCGTCGCTTGGATTCCTATGAGATTCTGGTGGAGGAACAGCGTCAAGTGCCGGGCTGGCAGCTGCCGCCACCGCCACCGCTATCCCCGCAGCTAGAGAAGTGTCCCCTGACACCTCCGCCACCGCCACCGCCAGCAGCAGTCGCAGCAGCAGCTCCACCACCAATTGGACTGAAGCCTTATCCCTATCCGCCAGCTTACGATGCACCTCCACTTTCTCTTCACGATCGTCCACCTCAGTACACGCCCACTCCCATGGCCCAGGCCATGGGCATGCCCATGCCCACTCCACTGGCCAGCAACGATCCCTATCCACCGCCTACGCCTTCCATACTGCCCTCCTATCAACAGCCAGTGGGCGTGGCACTGCCGCTGCCTCCCAAGCTAGCGCTGCCGCCTTCCTACGCTCCAGCGGAGACTGCTGGCCCCGCCTACAGCTCCTCCTCGTCGTCCTCTTCGTCGTGCTCGTCCTTGGGAGCTGCTGGTTATATGCCCGCCGATACCTACAAGCCACCAATGGGCGCCTATGCCCCCGCCGACACCTACAAGCCACCACTCGATCCCTATGGACCCAGTTGCTCCAGCTACACGCCAGCCCAAGTGGCGCCAGCTGCCAACTATGGCGCTGCCTCAACGCATGGCCAGCTCTACGACGTCTGGCTGGCCGCTAGTCCCGGCTACACGCCACCGGATGCAGTGCACGGTGGCCACGACAGCGACATGGCGCCGCTGCTAGTTTGCCGCGGTTACTTCAATGGTCGGCACATTCCGGGCAAGGCGGCACCAAGTCGTGGCTGTGCTTATATTACGGATGCGGGTCGCGAACTCATCGAGTCCAACTATGAGGTACTCGTGGGTCAAGGAAAATACCATTGGGTGCATCGGGCCGAGGGGAGCATTGCTCCTGGAGCTGTGGAAGCGGGACGTGCCTTCAACGGGGAGCCTCTGTTTGTGGGCAGAGCTCGCTATTGTGGCAGCCTGACGCCGGGCAAGGTGCAGCAGTCGCATCGTTGTATTCATATTCCGTACGGCGGACAGGAGGTGGGCATCAGCAGCTATGAGATTTTGGTGCGCAGCGAGATCTTCCATCGTCAGCAGGCCGTCAACCTTTCGTACTAGAAGCAAGGGGAAGGTCATCTTTGGTTAACTGAGCAGCTCCATAACTACCTCTTATACACGTTGTACCTATGCTTAAGACGCACATACTGATTTATATGTTATATTCATTTATGTATTCACTTTTATTCACTATACAAATATACTCGTATTTATTCACACGTTCACGCAATGGGGAAGTTCGTCGCATGATTCACGGGCTACGTCACGAACGTAAACCCAAGCTAATGTCTTCCACTTTTTACAACCCATAATTCTAGTCTAGCTTCCTATATGTGTGTGTGTTTATTAAACCAGAACCGTGCGTTCTATTCAGTTCAGGTTCAGCCTTGGGGGCGTCAGGTTTACTGACCCCCTTTCACAGTTCTCAGTCTACAACTTAGTTGTAGTTATAGATAAATTGCAGCATTGTCAGCATCTTTGCTGGGGAAAAACATACAAATTGTTAGTCAGACGTCATATCGTAGCTTTCTTTATAACCAACACTTTTAAAACACGGAGAATGAAAACAAAGTTTGAGATCTATTTAAACAATGTTGTTTACGTTTTATTTCAAATTATGCTGAATGAATATATGACTGGGAATATAGAAATGAATGAGTTTAACTCACCTTCTATAAGATAATAGCTTAATAGGTTTTACAGAAGTTGAGAATAGACTCTATAGTGGAAGCTTCGAAGCAAACTTTGTTAGGACTCCATATCTACAAATTGTGTACTCTCTTTATAATTGTTAATCTTAACTACTGCTCTTATTATCTTTGCCATGAACTAGATATGGATACAAAGCTGGCAAATAGATACATCAAAACTTATCTAAGCTTCCTCTTTCATTGTAAAGATAAATTTTAGTTATAAAACTGTTCTTTGACTGTTATTGTCAGCATGATGTATTGTTTATGCACTTGAGATGGAAACGGCGACAGTTTTATAGTTTAATATGCAACGGAACAACAAATATAGTAACTATTTGTATTAATATGTTAAATTTTCAGAAAAACAATTTATTGTATACGATTAGATATATTGAAAAAATATTATCATGATGTGATCTTCAGAATTTATTAAAATTTCAATCAATCATTTGTGATCATGTTAGAAATGGAATGATTAAACCTGGTTTTTGATAGTTATTGTCAGCATTGATGCATTGCTTATGCATTTGATATGGAAACTGGGTTAATTTTATAGATACATAGATGTACAGTTTAAACTGCTTCGGAATAACAAAAAAGTAAGTTAACGATTTTCTATTCGATTTTCAAGGGAAATGTAATGCAATGGAATGAAAAAATGTATAAATAGAAATAGAAATGGTATTATTTTTTAAATGTTAACTTGGAACACTTTAAAGGAATAATACAGAAAATGTTAAGGTAATCGTAATTAGAAATATTTGATCAAAAATTACAATTTTAAATAGACCAAATTTACAGAAAGAATGTAATGGACATAAAATATAGCGAAAACAAATAAGATAATAATATTATTATTTTATTATTTATTATTTGAATTTATTTATTAATATTTAGCATTATATTATTCACAATTTATACAAATGATACAAATGGGATAATGCTCTTATATAGTATTTCGAACTGACAAAAGAAATTTCATTCATTAATTTTCGCATAACGACGAAATGGGTAAATCACATTTTACGACAACAACGAATTTATAATATTATGTTAATTTAGTATTTGGTAAACACAACAAATTGTAAACAAACAAATGAAATGAAAACAATATAAATTTTTGTGTTTATTTCATTTAAATTCAAACCTACTAATGATGCGAATCTTAAATCAAAATTTTCGATGCTGAGAAATTTGCATTTCAAACACGAATTTCTGAAGCTGAACTCAAACATCGCAATGAATCATCATCAACAAAAAGTATTTTTCGCAGACTTCTCATAATGAAAAATAAACACTGATTTTATTATTGTAATATTTAATGCAATGGATGATGAAGAAATGGATTATTATTGCAGCAACCGGTTTTTAATTGACTTTATAATAAATTCTTTAATTTACTAAGTGTTAATCTGATCAATATAAAATGCTACCTTATGTTTTATTCAAGACTGTTGAATGCATATTGTTTGAGCAAACTTTCTTATATATTTGTAATTATTGAACAGTTTTTTTGTGACCGTTTTATAATATAGATTTTGTTTATCAATCCCTCAAGCATTTTTGTATCTCTTTCTAACGAAGGCATCCCACACGTGTTTGCCCTAAATAAGAATACTCATAAATCAAATTTCAAATTCATTCATCGGAAATCAGATCATCTTCACATATTGCGGCCTTGCCATTTAATGTTGCGGCATTAAAAAGTTTTACAAGCCACACTTGTACGTGTGCAGACCTATGTAGTTCCGCTCTGGTTATCATTATAAGCGTAACACATGTCCCAGACACGCATAACTCTACGATAGAAAACAATTATGGGGAATTATTCTTTTTCTTAAAACGCACTGTGAATTTCAATTGAAGTTCAGGGTGAGATAGATTTCAGCTTGAATTGTCTAAAATACTTCAATAAGAGAAGATTTATTCAATATATATTAAGAAGAATCTTAATTAAAATTATTTGATTTTTTTACTAAGAGGTGCTTAATGTTATTATAATATAAGGCTTTTACCAATTTTGTATACTATATTCATATAAATAAGAATATTGTTTAAAAATGTCACACACTTTTTACTACAAATACTACCAACAAAATTTCAAATTACTTCCATAAATTAAAAGATGACTTACTAATCAATTAATAGATAAATTAAATTGCAATTCCTATTGCAAATACGCTCAATAATTGAAGTACAAATATTCCAATTAAATTACAAATTCCTAAAAAAGATTTTAATGATGCTAATTTTATGAAAATTTCAATAATTTCCTAATAAGTTTTTAATGATGATAATTTAATAGAAAAAAGTAAAGATGTATATAGTTCACACCAACTAATTTGATGTAGAAATATAGCTAGATCTATAGATCCTTATTAAATCGAACCTATGAGATAATAAGTATGTAAATTACTGCTGTACTCACAGTTATCGCAGGGAATGTCAACTAATGACGTCTGGATCGGACTCCGCTTCGACCTGACCAAGTCAATTTATTAATGTATGCATTCGGTGTACAGGTCTGAATAAAGCCAGTTGCGTCCGCTGATGTAACTCTCGAGTGGTTCTCAGATAGATGTCGTGTTCGGGGACTATAAATGTTGGCGCTTTTCGCCAGTGCAGCGCAGTTCGATAATGTTTGTTCGGCCGTTCGCTGATTAATCGCAATCGGCATAGAACCTACGGGATACAAAACTAGTACGAACCTATTTTAGTATTTCATTATTATTCAATCACAAGAGCAGCACACCTGGTAAGTGACTGACGGTGTTGTCTGGCACACTATCAATCTAACATAAGCGATTCGGTTTTAGCCGCACAGGTTGAGGGCATAACATTTTGGTAAATATTTACACTAATAAACGTAATTTTGCAAACCTAATCTTGATGGTTTGTTTATAACCGTGTTGTAAATTGTCGTATTCCACTCTTAAAGGTATGCGGGCACTTCAAATAGATAAGTTCAATGGTTCCCAAACACTTGGCAACACATTTTGGGATATTATTTGACTAAATTACATCATGTTGTGAAATTCGGAGATTCAAAACATATCTAATCCATTTCTTTCATTCATTACGATAGTTTGATAACATTTATTGAATACAGTCTCAGTTATTAGCGAGTGCGTAAAATTTTAGGGGAAATACATGTGTTTTAAAACTAACCTACAAATTTGTGTTTTTTTCTTGAAGCATTAATTGAGCGTAAAATTTTTAGGGCAGCATTAATTGAGCGTAAAAATTAACTTATTAATTTTGATGTTGCTTAAAGCGAAATGATGTAGTGTAGTGTAAGGTATTAAAAGAGCTTACATAAGTGTGAGTTTGATCTTGGGATATTTGCTTAGTTACCCAAATTTGGTGATGATAGGAATAATGTGCCAAAATAAGATCTATTGTGTGCTTAAATACCAATTCGGAAAACTATGTTTTGTTTAATACCGCTTGAATTTCATTGCCTAACACTATGCTAATCTGACAATATGAAGTCAGTATAACTTTATTGTATAGTTTAAACGGATTGCTGGATATTTGTTTTATTCTAGAGGAAAATTACTTTACTTTTTTTTGTTCTTTAGTACAAGTGCTCTGTAAATATTAATTCTTTGCCATTATTATATGAAAAACTTGAATATTTGACTACTATACAATTCAATATTTATAATTGAATACTACATTGTTTAGTGTAAATTCTGTTTTCATTCCAAGCAAGTTCCTAGAAATGTTTTGTTCCAGAACTAAAAAAATAAACACAAAGCAAATTCTTAATTTTCTGAAATAAAACTTAAGAATTCGTGTAAAAGTACCAAAAATATAATAATATTTCATGCGCCCAAAAATTTTGTAGTGTAGTGTAAGTGCAAAGCTCTTCATCGCTGCACATGCGCCCACAGATTACACCTAGACTCCGCTGAAGTACGCAAATAGCAATGCGCATTTCACATTGAAGTTATCAGTTTTATTTATAAATATAAATTTGTTGTTTCCTTTTTTTTTTGGAAAATCATCCCTCTTTCGAATGTTCGTCTATGATTAGATGTTTGCACCAATTTGTCTGGCTCCACAAATATTATATATGTATATACCTATATAAAGATCTCAGGTACAAACCCATACTTGTATAGTTATAGATAGGGTAATGCAGGGTAGACATCATATAGATTAAAGGCAAATGCTTGTGGCTCTGACTGTAGCTGTGGCTCTGACTGTGGACGTTGCCAAAGATAGAAACCCGTATTATGTTTCGAGAAGTGAACAAGAATTTCACAATGTGGATGGGAAGCAATTTCAGGTTTTTTTTTATTTTTTATTTTTGCAGTTTCCAAGGAATTTACAGAAGGCAACCACCGAGCCAACAGAGTATCCACGTCAAGCGCACTTTGGTAATTCCCCCAGCTTAGTCTCTGCAGTTTTGCCTTTCGAGTGCGTGATCTGTATTAGTAATACATCTTGGTACTCGTATAACAGGGAAATATCATTTTGGCGGGCGCAAAGTGCAGTGAAAGCTTGAATTGATCTCTCAGAATTGTTGACGAGTCATGAAGCCAGTTTTCTGTTTTGTGACTTTTCGGCACGGGGGGAGCACACAGATTGACGTGAATAATGCGATGGGGCGTAGTGGGCGTGGCTGCACGAGAGTGCTACGCTTGATAAAAACAAAAACAAAACCGAAAAAAAAACAACTATCAGTTTGCTGATTTGTTTACCACCAGATGTTAAACTTTTGTTTGTGTTTGCTTGTGCTTTTTTGTTTTTGGTTTTTTTTTTGACCAGCCGAGATATCATTTAATTGCCGCCTCTTGCCGATTAAATTTATACGATCGTGTTTATTATTGCCATTCAACCGAGTTCGGTTTTTTTTTTGTTTTTGCCATGTCTCGTTTCTCGCAACGTTCTTATAGCAAGTTGTGTGACGAAGACACACAAGACTGGACGGCAACCGAGGTATTGTCGTCGGCTCCAAACACGTTGGTCCAATCAGTTCCAATTCCGCACGCGAGCTGTCGAGATGCAATGTGTATTGTTGTCCGCAAAGATCGTTCTTAGCCGCGAATTCAAACCGTAAACAGTGAACGCGAACAAATAACAAATTAATCAACGAATCGAACACGAACGGACAAAAATTACAGCTTGTGCTTATCAATAATATAGTCAAGAAATTGAATTCTCCTATTTTTGTCGATTCAATTATTGAAGCGTGATAATAAATCTACATACATAAATTGGTAATAATAAAATATGAAATTGATTGAGCTTCAGAGCTGAGCAGAGCAGATTACAATTGAATTGTGTCGCCTGTCGCCTTTCAAACAATAATCGATCACAAAGATATTTCACTTGTAATTTATTCATTTATGGATGCTTTTCCAGTTTTTTCAATTGCCACAAGTGTGCAATCATCATCATCATTTCAATTTATCAAGCTGCATCTGTTTCAAATTGTCTTGGGAAATCATTTGTTTTCGTGTTTCAACTTTTGTTTTTTGTTTGTTACTGCACTTCTCGTTTATATAAATTGCTGTAACAGCAGAGAATACGTTAATTATTTGATGTCTGCTCTAAATTGAAATGAAAACCGCATCCCAATTGAGCGCATCGACAATTTAAATGCATACGAAATACCAAAGTAGATTAAACTCGTTCCCTTCACCAACTTTATGTTACTTACAGCAGCAACGCAGTCGATCTCAGAATGCCCAGTGAAGAGCACTCCAAAAAGGGCAGCGCCAAGCTGCCCGGCCTGGGCGATTTTCAAGTACAAAAGGCAACCGATGCCAACACTCAAGCAGAGCGTAAATACACCTACTTTGACCTGGTAAGTCGCAAGGATCATTATTTAAATGAAATTCGCCTCCTTACTGAGTTTTTCTTGTATTAGTTTCGGTATTCCACATGTGGGGAACGTTTTCTGCTCGCACTTAGCATGATTGTGGCCACATTGGCCTCCATATTCATACCATATTTCATCCTGATCTACGGAGAATTTACATCTCTGCTCATCGATCGTACTGTCGGAAAAGGCACCTCCTCGCCCACATTTATACTCGCCCTTTTTGGTGGCGGACAACGACTGTAAGTAAAGTATTAATCAATTAAGGATTATATAGTCTGATGTCCGATTGTCCTATGTAGCACCAATGCCAGCGAGGAGGAAAACAAGCAGGCCATCATTGATGATTCAATTGCCTTTGGTATTGGCAGCTTAGTTGGATCTGTGATTATGTTTATACTCATCATCATAGCCATCGATGTTTCCAATCGCGTGGCGCTCAATCAAATCAATCGCATACGCAAACTCTTCTTGGAGGCCATCCTGCGACAGGATATGTCTTGGTATGACACCTCTTCCGGCACAAACTTTGCCAGCAAAATGACTGAGTAAGTGAAAACATTACAGACTAACTAAGGGAGCTTGAATTAATCAATTGTATTTTACGCTCTACAGAGATCTTGATAAGGTCAAAGAAGGCATCGGCGAAAAGGTTAGTTTACTTTAATATTCATTATCCTTTGCAGCTAGTTAATCCTTTGTGCTTGCAGGTGGCCATTGTGACTTTCCTGATCATGACTTTCGTCATGGGAGTTATAGCATCGTTTATCTATGGCTGGAAGCTCACACTCGTTGTGCTAAGCTGCAGTCCCTTCATCATGGTAGCCACCGCCATGGTGGCCAAGATCCAGAGTTCGCTGGCCGAGAAGGAGCTCAAAGCCTACTCCGATGCTGGAGGTGTGGCTGAGGAGGTCTTCAGTGGTATTCGCACAGTGCTCGCTTTTAGTGGCGAACGCAAAGAGAACGAACGATTTGCCAAGCTCCTCGTTCCCGCTGAGGTCACGGGTACAAAGAAAGGTCTCTACTCGGGTATCGGAGCTGGCGTCATGTGGCTGCTCATCTACATTTGCATGGCCATTGCCATTTGGTATGGCGTCGACTTGATCCTCGATGATCGCGACCTGGATGATCGTCAGTATACTCCTGCCGTCTTGGTCATTGTCCTGTTTGCCATCATTATGGGAGCTCAGAACTTGGGCTTCTCTTCACCCCATGTGGACTCATTTGGCGTGGCTTTAGGCGCTGCCCGCAATCTCTTCAAAATCATCGATCGCGTGTCTGAAATCGATCCCATGTCTGACGTTGGCAGCAAGCCAGACAGCATCACGGGACGTCTGCGCTTCGAGGACATACACTTCCGATATCCTTCTCGGCCGAATATTGAGATCCTTAAGGGTCTCACTGTGGATGTGGAACCTGGACAAACGGTCGCCTTTGTTGGTGCCTCGGGCTGTGGCAAGAGCACCGTCATTCAGCTGATGCAACGCTTCTACGATCCCGAACAAGGTCAGGTTAAGTTGGATGGTCGCGATCTGCGTTCGCTCAACGTTGCCTGGCTGCGCTCCCAGATCGGTGTTGTGGGCCAGGAGCCCGTCTTGTTTGCCACAACCATTGGTGAGAACATACGCTATGGTAATCCCCAGGCCACCCAACAGGATATCGAACGTGCTGCACGAAATGCCAATTGCCATGAGTTCATCAGCAAACTGCCCAAGGGCTACGATACCAAAGTGGGCGAAAGGGGTGCCCAGATGTCGGGGGGACAGAAACAGCGCATTGCCATTGCCCGGGCTTTGGTACGTAATCCGAAGATCCTGCTGCTGGACGAGGCGACATCCGCATTGGACCCCACCTCCGAGAAACGAGTGCAAGACGCACTGGAGCTGGCCAGCCAGGGACCAACCACCCTTGTGGTTGCACACCGTCTATCGACTGTGACTAATGCCGATAAAATTGTGTTTGTCAAGGACGGCGTCGTGGCTGAGCAGGGCACCCATGACGAACTGATGGACAAGGGTGGTTTGTACTGTGAGCTGGTGAGCATCACCAAGCGTAAGGAGGCCACCGAGGGTGCGGACGAGGACGGTGCTGCTGGCAAGTTGGCACTATCAAAGCGCAACGAGCAGGATATTGTGAATGCGCAAGACGATGAGACCGACGAGGATGGTGATGAGGATGACGAAGACGACGATGGGGTGAATCCAGCATATACGGCAAGCGACAGCAAGGATGACGTGTTCAGCGTGAGCTCACGTGGCAAACGTAAGTGCCTCCTTTTGTATTCATACCTTACCTTACCTTAGGCCTAGAGAGAGAGGGTTGTTACTCCTTACCTACCTCATTTGCAGTCTACCCTCCCTTTGGTTACAAGTCTAACATCATTTCTCACTACTCCTTTTACTACCTTATATATATTCATAAGTAAGGTTTAACTAATCTCCAAAGAAGGCTTCATCATCCTTTTTTTTTCCTTTCCCTGTGACCTTTTTGAACTTTTCCTGTTAAACTAACAAAGTCTTTCATTTTTGTTTCCATTCATACTGCATAATTTTTTTGATTATCGTTTTCTATATTTGCATCTATTATAATTCTTATCTACGACCATTTGCTAATCATTGAAAAAAATTCCATATCAACTTTGCTAATCTATCGTATGATATCAAACAGTAAAATTTCTGTTTCTTTTTGTTCCCCGTTTTAACCACCCTACCCTACTTTTGTTTTATTTCTAATCATTTTCCCCAAGTGTATAGCTCATTCTAACTTTTAGACTCATAATTGGTGACTAGCAATTAGTTTATAATCTTAAGAGATCATTGTTGTAGAGCAATTATCAAAGTGCCTTATTATAAAAATAATGAGTAGCTCAATTTGTCGTCTTTTTCTTCTCTATTTCCTTGACTTCTAACAAATATTCAATGCTCTATTTATTAGAAAACATTGTTGAACTCCTTTGGCTTAACCCTTTATCTTTTTTTTCTCCTCCACAGGCCGCTCACAGCGTCGCAAGAAGAAGAACAAGGTGGAGGAGCCTACGATCACATTTATGCAGCTCATGAAACTGAATGCACCCGAATGGCGCTACATTGTCTGGGGCTGCATTGCAGCTGCCATGCACGGCATTACTTTCCCCCCTCTGGGGTCTCTTCTTCGGTGACTTCTTTGGCATACTGTCAAATGGCGATCCGGATGTTGTACGTCACGAAGGAAACAACATCTCGTACATCTTCATTGGCATCGGATTGATGGCTGGACTGGGAACCATGCTACAGAGCTATTTGTTTACCACAGCGGGCGTGAAGATGACAAGTCGTTTGCGGCAGACGGCATTCGAGACCATTATGTCCCAGGAGATTGCGTTCTTTGATGACGACAAGAATTCCGTTGGTGCTCTCTGCGCTCGTCTCGCTGGCGATTGTTCCAATGTTCAGGGGGTAAGTTTAGCAGCTCAATTACTTATTACTCTTCCGACCTAACTAATCCTGCTGCGTCATTTCAAAAACAGGCAACCGGTGCTCGTGTGGGCATCATGCTGCAGGCCGTGGTCACCCTTTTGGTGGGCATGATTGTGGGTTTCGTCTTCTCATGGCAGCAAACACTGCTGACCATTGTCACACTGCCGTTCCTCTGTCTTTCCGTGTATCTGGAGGGTCGCTTTATTGCTAAGAGCGTGCAGTGGTCTAAGAAGGCCATTGAGGATGCTTCTCAGGTGGCTGTCGAGGCCATCTCAAACATCCGCACTGTCAACGGCTTGGGACTGGAAGAACAGGTGCTGGAGCGTTACACAAAGCAGATCGATCAGGTGGATCTCGCCTGTCGCAAGAAGGTGCGCTTCCGTGGTCTGGTCTTTGCTCTCGGACAGACGGCTCCGTTCCTTGCCTACGGTGTGTCGCTTTACTATGGTGGCATGCTCATTGCCAACGATGGTCTGCCCTACGAGGATGTCATCAAGGTGGCCGAGGCCCTTATTTTTGGCTCCTGGATGTTGGGTCAGGCCTTGGCCTATGCGCCCAATGTCAATGACGCCATCATCTCGGCTGGACGCCTTATGAAATTGTTCGAGAAGACGCCGACGCAATCTAATCCACCTCTCAATCCTTACAACACCGCAGAAGTAAGTATTAATTTAAAACATTTCAAAGTAAAAGGAATATAGCTATATCTGACAAGATTCTAGGGATTTGAAAAGCTAGAACTATCTCTTCCCAAAAGCATCTACAAGTTAACTGAACTCTCTCAATCTCAATCTCTCTCAATCTCTTATTGTAGAAATCCGAGGGAGACATTGTCTACGAGAACGTCAAATTTGAGTATCCGACGCGCAAGGATACACCCATCCTGCACGGCCTGAATCTCACGATTAAGAAGAACACCACTGTGGCTCTGGTGGGTCCCTCGGGTTCTGGCAAATCCACTTGCATACAGTTGCTGCTGCGTTACTACGATCCCGTCTCTGGATCGGTGAATTTGAGTGGCGTGCCCAGCACAGACTTCCCCCTGGACACGATACGCTCCAAGTTGGGATTAGTGTCTCAGGAGCCGGTGCTCTTCGATCGCACTATTGCCGAGAATATTGCTTATGGCAACAATTTCCGCGATGATGTGCCCATGCAGGAGATCATCGAGGCGGCCAAGAAGGCCAACATACATAATTTTGTCAGCTCCCTGCCACAGGGCTACGAGACACGTCTGGGCAAGACGTCCCAGCTGTCGGGTGGCCAAAAGCAGCGCATTGCCATTGCACGAGCGCTGGTGCGCAATCCCAAGATTCTGATACTGGATGAGGCGACATCGGCGCTGGATTTGGAGAGCGAGAAAGTGGTGCAACAGGCACTCGATGAGGCGCGCGCTGGACGCACATGTGTCACGATTGCACATCGCCTCAGCACTGTCCGTGATGCGGATCTGATATGTGTGCTGAAGAGGGGCGTTGTGGTGGAGCAGGGCACACATGATCATCTGATGGCACTGAACGGCATCTATGCCAATCTCTATATGATGCAACAAGTTGCCAGTTAGGCTCTATGTTGTTTAACTTAATTAGTTTGTAGTTATGTATATTTGTTGTACATCGATTAAAGCTCTATTTTATAATGATTTAACTACAGTCTACTGTCGACCATGGGTCCGGGATTGGCGAGAGCATTTCGTCGTTCCTGTATCGCAAAGGTTAGCTTGCGAAAGGGTCCCAGGGGTAAGCCCAGACTCTTCAAATCCGCCTCTGTGAGCAGCATCAATGTCTCCAAATCAATTTGCTGCTTCTGAAAACTGCAAGAGAAATGATTGAATTAATTGTTCCGAAAGACTCTCTTGCATTGCACTCACACTGGCAGGTACTCATCCAATGCCCAGACGGTGAGGAATCGCTGCAGCGCACTGGCAGTTACCTCCTGATCCTCGTCGTCGTCGCTGTAAATGTCATCGCCATCGCCTTCCGAGTCCGATTCATCGGACAGATTCAAATACAAACGCGCCTTATTTCCTCCATTTCGCGACTTATTATTGTTATTATTACTGTTGCTGTTGGCAGCATTTCGCATTGTGGCACCGGACATGCTGTCCACACAATCTGTTTGCAATTGGAGCTGACTCAACGCTGCCGTCACCGATCGTCTAAATGCAATGCTGCCCAGCATTGTGGGGCGATCAAAGAGACCCACTGGACGCTGCAGCACCAACTCTTCGTTTAGTTCTTGCGTCAGCTGTGTATCGCCAAGTATATCCGGCTGGGAAAAGCTGCGGGACAACGCGGTGCTATAACCCAATCGACTGGTTTCACGTTCCATTGTGCTATCGTCCACCTCAAATACATCGGCGATCTTGCCACGTTTGCCAATGCTCTCTTCCGTTGAACTAAATGTGCCCACATAGAGCACTTCCGAGTCTCGTTGCAATCCCGTCAGCGATGTGATTGTTCTTTTGCCATCCGGCTCAAGTTCGCGCACCTTGAAGCCACCATCATTAGCTGCCGCCGCATGTGGACATGCGCTGGAGTGTTGGTGGCTCTTGGCTGCTGGTTGTAGTAGTGAAGGCTTCTTTTGAACTGTGCCCATGCGACTGGCAATTGTAGAGCCCCGCTGCTGCTGCTTCCACTGCCCACAAGATCACTGAATTTGGCTCCACTGCGTGGTGGCTGCGGAGGCGCGACAGCAGCTGCTGGCTGTTCCTTGGGGGTTTTATTCAGATTGCCCTGACTGGACCAGATCTTTTGCTTAAGTGTCGAAAGCATATTGCTGGACTTGCTGCTCATTAAGGTTTGAGCACTGCTCGGCTTTGGATCGCTGTAATCGCCGTGTCCTTGACGCTGCTGCTGCTGTCGCTTCATGTATTCCTTCACACGCTTTTCGCACTCCTTTTCCGCTAGCTCCTTCAGTGCCTTCGCTTTTTTCTGCAAATGCGGAATAGTTAATAAATTGATCCACTAACAGTTTTATAATTTTTAAATTTCAACCGCCATTTTGGTAGCGATTAGCTTTTGGGGGACTTATCGTTTATCGTTATCGCTGCACAGTTTGCAGGCTTTTGGCACACTAAACGCACTAAACTATCAAAAGCTCTGACCATCGCTATCACTCACTTTTCATTAGTTTCGAAGTTGGCCGCGGCACCGTCCAAATAGCGCAAGATCTCATCCCGATTGTTGATGGCCGCCAGATCCTTGGCATTGTGCCGATCAATGTCCAGGGCATAAATGTTGACACCAAACTTGATCAGAAAATCGACGCAGTGCAAATGACCCTTGGCAGCGGCCAAGTGCAGTGCCGTATTGCCAAACTGATCACACTTATCGGGATCCCCACTGCAAGAAATATACAACAATAGTAATAATAGTAGGTAAGTGCAATCGCTTATGCTATTTGTGTGTGATTCGTAATGACCACGGTTGACTAACCCTCTGCCACACAGCAAACGAAGAGCGTCGAGGCGTCCCTCGAATGCCGCCCACATCACGGGAGTCATTGAATCATCGTCCTTGGCATTGGCATCCTTGCGTGTCGCCTCCTTCAGCACATCGATCAGTCCATCCTTGGCCGCTCTGCCAGGCAAACAACAAAACAATTAACGAAATATTCGTGTTCCAGAACTGATAAGATAGGACAGCGAGGGAGCATTATTAATTGCATGTTCTCAACTCACTTGTGAAATCGATCTGAAGACATTCTATTTTTGTTGTTTCGTTCGACGTTACTATCTCTTAGTTATTTCCATAGACGCCTAACTAGACAATAATGAAGAGCAATGCGGAAGTACCTGAAAATTGCAGTAAGAACAAATTAATATTTGACCATAATACGAGTTATCGACATAGGACTCGACATAAGTCTAGTAAGTCAAGCTGAATATATCACTCATACATACTCATAACATACATACAAATAATATATTTACTTTTTCTAGCTCTGACGACACCCACAGCAAATTCTTTGTAAAACCATTCTCCACTAAAAAAGAAACCTAAAAGATACCATGTTTGAGGATAGTGATCAGGAACTGGCCTGCATGCTTAACCAAGCGAACGTTTCACCATCCAATCTGACCCCCAAAAAATGTATGCCATCTCAAGAAATCACTTCCAATCCATTGTATACATCATATGAAGCCACCGATCTCAGCCTGTGGGAAAAGCGATCTGGGCGTGTAAAGAAGCGCACGCTACTGACAAAACCAATATTGCATCAACTGAAGAATAAGACAAATTTAAAAGGCAAAGACTGGTTGGAATCTAACTTGACTGAAGTGGCAAACGTCACCACATGGACTCGACGAAATGTCGCAGAAAAGAAAGCAATAAAACCCAACTACAACATGAATGAGATGTTAAACGAGTGCGATAATGTCATGTGTGAAATAGACGAATCTGCCTCGGGATCCTCAGCGAATCAATTCTCCGAGCTGATATCATATTTTGACGACATCCTTTACATGCCAAAGAAAATGTCTGAAATGGCTGAAAACATGTATAGTTAAGTTCGTTAAACTGGGTTCAAATCTGTTGTACCAGAACAACATCAACATTAAGAAACATAAAAAGAAATCGAGCTTAATGTAGAAGGTACAATATAGTACAAGAAAAAAAAAACATTCACACGCTATAAATCTACACTTTTATTAAGACTCTTCATGTGCTGTACTCTACATGACACTTTCAGTGAAGTGAAAAGGAAAAGCACGGACTACGTTCCGGTTGGAGTTCACACACACACGCACATATAGGCGAGCATCTGCAATGCATGTGTGCACACACACACATTCTTGCATACATAGCGACGAACGGTCACGAAGTGACTTACAAACATATGTATGTTTATTGGGTACATACCTAGCAGCAAGTTCAGTCAACCTTGTTGGTGTCTCTTGAATTGCCCAAAAAACCAGCGAAGTTTCGTTTCGAGGCACTCAACCATTTACATCAAATGAAAATAACACTTGCAATGGGATGGCTTTATTATTTGTCTTTTTTGGCAAAGTTCACATACGAAATGTTTTCCAACAACTTTGACACTTTTTCTATGCCAGCTGAAACGAGAGTTTTCTTTTCTCTCATACGCGATCAGTTGAGCTGACGGAGTGTAATTCACTTTTGGCCGCGTCGAGTGTTTGTTGGTAACTGAAATTGAAGTTGGCTTAAAACCGGGAGCGCAAGCAAGGGAGAGCGCGCAATTGGAACTTAGAGTTGCCACGTTACAGATGCGCATGTTGAGTTTTCTGTTGTAAAATTTAAATTATAAAAATATTCATTGACTTCAAATTGAAACAAATTATGGTAAAATTCTAAATAATAAATTAAATATATTACTATTTAAAAAAAACTACAACTTATTAACAAGTTGCAGCCCTGTGCAGTGGTATCGTATTCCGTAGCCCTGCTATTCCAAAAGCATATCGATACTTTTGTGGCGATACTTATTTAGGGCCAAAAAAAAAAGAACTGCAGAAAAAGCGCAGCAGCCTCGTGAAAAAAACTACAAAAGCAAATTGATAAATTATTTGCAAAGATGATAAATAATAAGAAGAGTGCCGTGAAACGCAAGTAAAATGTGAAAACCAGTGGAATTGATGAATTCACGCACATTTGTGGTGGTTGCTGACTACTACAATTGTATACATATGTATGTATACACATACACAAATACATACACATGAGTTTGCGTAGGAGGCATCAAAATAACAACAGCAGCAGCAATAGCAGTAGCAGTCGAAGAACCAACAAAGAAGAAGTCAAAGTCTTCACCATATGTTCGATGCATCTATGGTGTGTCCGCGTGCATCGTCAGCTCGGTAACGTTCCATGGAAATTCCAGTGCCAATGTCAAGCAGTCAAAGTCAAAGCGAGCTAACGCTAGCTTAGTGATTATTATCAATATATATCATTCAATAGTTGCCGCCCCTCCCCGCCCTCGTTACCTATTGCTTCGCTTAAATTCTCATTATCATTACCAATATAATTACCCGGTATACCTCTCACTGGACATCAGTTAGAAACAAGTGTCAACTCTACAAAAGTAACAACAACAACACATACATAAACATAGAGTAAGTCAGAGCAGGCAACAAAATATAATTGGAACCCAAAAGGGCCGCTGGAGAGCGTGCAACGCACTATGGGCAATTGCCTGAAATGCTTCCAGTCCTCGTCTGCCGCACCAACGTTGCCAACAACCACAACAACAACAGCCAGCTGCTCATCTCCAAACGCATTGCACACAAACGCCAATAGCTGCCAAGCGGCCACCAGCATTGGCAACTGCTACGAAATTGTTGGGCCCAATTCAAATGAACGTTACGCCCTTTACAACGACAGGCCACGCGGTAAGTGATGAATGCCCTTCCCTCCCTTCCCCACCACAGGAAAATTCATACATACTTATATATTGTATGTGTCATCATGGCCTTTGTGCTTTGTATTTTTTGTTTTTCTTATAGAAACCGATGAATTGCTCTCTTCTCGAACTCCACTCAAGCCAGCAAACAATTGTGATACTAAGCGTAATAGTTTTAAGTCCTTAGGCTTGCTTAATGGAAGTGCGCCCACCATGAGCGAAATTATAACAACTGGTATGTACGACAAAATATATGCACTATCTATAAATAAATATATATAGAAAGAATGTTCACCTTGCACCACAAGAAAGCAACACAAAACAAAACAAAAATAAAACCTTGCGAGAGTCAATCAAGTCACCTGATCGCGTGCTTGCATTGCGTGCCTCTGATTAACATCGCTTAATTGAATACATGAATACATTTGTTACATTATTATTATTATTATGTTTGATTGTTTGTTTATTTGTTTGTGCAGCGGTCAAGGAATCAATGGAGGTGTCACATCAAACGCTTAACAAACTCTTTGATGTCTACAAAGATCCTGACGATGAAGATATGATACTCACTGATGGCATTGAGCGTTTGTGCAACGATCTTAACTATCAGCCCGATGAGTTTGCAATACTTGTGCTTGCCTGGTGCCTGGATGCCTCACAGATGTGCCGCTTTACCAAAACCGAATTCATTGAAGGACTGCACAAAATGCGGGCGGACACAATTGCCAACATACGCGTGAGACTTGAACAGACTATTGAGATGCTGAAGGTGGATGCGGAAATGTTCAAGCAGCTCTATCGTTTTACCTTTCGGTGAGACTTCAATTTCAATAGTTAAATGAATGAAACTATTTTATTGTCATGTTGTTACAGATTTGGCTTGGAGCCCGATCAGCGGGTCTTGTCGCTGGAAATGGCAATCGATTTGTGGAAACTTGTGTTCACTGTACAAACACCTGATCTCTTTTCAAACTGGGTAAACTTCCTCGAAAAGCATCCGAACATACGCCGCATACCCAAGGATACATGGAACATGTACCTCAATTTTACCGAACAATGTGATATAGACAATTACGATGATACCGAAGCGTGGCCAAGTCTCTTCGATGACTTTGTCGACTATGAGAAGAATCGTAAGCTGGAAGTGGCCGTGCACGATGATGACAACAACAATGACGATCCATTACAGAGCCATGTCAAATCCGGCTGCGAAACAACGCGTCACGTGTCATAGTTGTAAGAAGGAGCCACTAGTAGCCAAACACACATACACACTCACACGACACACACACACTCTTATATACACTATATATATATAACCGTCTAGGGCCAAGCAACCAACAACGTTCAACTCGCCAATAGTAATTTAATGCTGTATATTTAAAACTCGATATAATGATTTGCTCTTTTAACTTTAACCAAGTATCAATCAATCACGCTGTTCTCTAGCAAACGCTTAATTGTGTTTATGTTCAACTGCTGAACACCTCTATTAGTCAGTTTCTTTGGCCAAACCTTTGGTCATAGATCTACGATGCGGTGCTGGCGCTGCTTGATGATGATTCACAACAATTAAACCAACACCAGCAAATACCACAATCAGCAAAAAAAAAAAAAGCGAAGAAGTAGAACAAATGCATAGTGTTAACAAAACCAGCCAGTGAGCCATTGAGCCAGCTAGATGATAATTTAACTTGCAAGCAACAAAAAGAAAACAAATTGAAAGTGCGCGTAGTGACACAAGACACAAGAAAAGGGCAACGGACGCATTTGTTTATAAATTAAAGACTTATCAACAAGAATTTTAAAAAAATGAAAAGCTCAATCATACGAAACCACATGTGTATATACTAACTTGACTTGATTAAGTAGAAAGAGCAAACATCTTTTCAATGTGTGCAAATCGTATATTATACAATATATAGATATATATATATATAAAACGAAAAACAAAAACAATATATATACAAACATACATATAGCAATTAACGGATGTATTATTTTAAATTGAAAAGATTGCAACATTTTATGGCACGTAACTATTGAATTGCATATAAATTACATACTTAGCTCTAAGTAGTGGATGTGAATTAAATAAACATAAACTAAACTAATTAATGCCTCTTCCCTCTATGTATTATATTAATAATTTAGCTTAAATAAATTAATTTGAATCCTATATTCAAATTGTAATTCCCCTGAAGAACAGTTAAACGAAGTAATTCAATTTGTTTTCTTCGTTCTTTTATTTTCTCAAATGTAAACTCATTTAAAACAAATAAAATCGAATTGCTACTGTAAGCCCATTTAAAAAGCTCAGATCTTGTCTTTTATAATTATGCTATTTTGAATTTTTTTCGTTTCAAACTAAATTTTGTTTGGATTATTCGACTTAATTTTCAAATTATAACAGCCCTGACGGTATCGACGCTTTTAATGCTGCCCTGGCGTAAATATGAATCAGCTGTTTGGAGTTACTCTGCCCTGAGTAAACACAGTCTCGCTCATTTTGTCTAAAATTGTTTTTATTGCGAAATTGAATTCTTGCGTGAGTCAACATTCTTTAAAAAATACGTTTATAAATAATGTCGTTAGTTCATAACGAAATTGTGGCAATCGTTTTTTGAACAGTTTGAAATTCCTTGTAATTCAATAAAAGAGCGTTAATTTTTGTGAAAAAACTTAATAGTGCTTATAAAAAGCAATTTTAGTGCAACTGAAATTGGAGGATTTCATTACAAGCAAATTATTCTGTCGTCAGCAAAATATTTTGAAACGAGGGCTGAATAACACGGTGACAATTAAGTGTGAACAAGTTCACTAGTTCACTCGCAATTGTACATACACATAAACACACTCATACACACGTACGTGCATATGTAAGACGCACGTACTTACTGGCTGGCTGCATATATTTTTATTTGATAAAAAAAAGTGTAAAATCATATTGTTGCTAATGTTATAGTTCCTTTGCGTAGCGGTGAGTAATAGCACATTGATAAACGATATCAGCACGCAATAAGTGCGACACCAAACAGCTGTAAACTGAGGATTTAGTGAATTGATTCACGATTTGACATTGAAAAACAAATGCCATGCTGTTGGGGTGGTTGTGGTGGAAGAAGTAGAGCGACGAAGGGCAAGGATAAAGCACAACAACGGTCGATCGAAAGGAGAGCATAGAAATTGCGAAAAGAATCACAAGATGCCCTGCGAGAGCTGTGGCGTTGAATTCACGGTATTTCGCCGCAAACGCAGCTGCTTCGATTGCAGGTAACTTGATATCTCACATCAATTAAACAAGTTCCACAATTAATTTGAACAAAATAATTTTAATAGGCGATATTACTGCAACAACTGTTTGACTGTGACGACAACAAGACGCTGCCAACGATGTGCAATATTTGCTCAGCGGCCGCTGCTGCGAACCGATCTTCTGAAACTGAAGCCAAAAGATTTGATATTCTATTTGCAATCCAAACACATTTCCACTGAAGGCTGCCTGGGTGAGTCAGAGTTGTAGATTTGCCAATCTCAAATTGTCGCTGAACTTTATACTCTTATAGAGAAGGAGGAACTGGTCGGTCTGGTGCTGGCGCATGTCGCACAAACGGATCGTGCTGGACGAGCGCCGCCCAATCATAGTCCGGGGCGTGGCCAAGCCAATCCCATGGACAGTCTGAAGCAAACGTGCCAAAATTTCTTCACCAATCTGAGTGACAATATCAGTGATTCCTTTGCCTCCTTCGACACAAAGTCTAGTGCGAAATCTACAGCGAACAACAGTCGCGCCAACAGTCGGCATGCCTCCCATGACAATGGTGACTATGCGCCGTCGGCTCCACCGCCGCCGCCCACGCACATCTTTGAGCAGCCACGCGTCTCAACCCGTGAGTTGCCCACGTATGCGAGTGCAGCGAACGCACGAACGCAAGCGACGGCAACGCGAAGCAGCTCGGTGGAGACGGCGCATGTTCATGTGAGTCCATCGACTTCATCGACGCGCACAACAACTTCGCCGACGGCAACGGAGGAGCGTCGATCGGCGCCGGTGCCCGCCACATTGCCAGTCAGGTCAATTAACAATAATAGTGCTGCCCATGCCGCCGATGATTCCGAGTGCGAGTGCTCCGATGATGAGATTATGCAAACTTTCAGCGAGCGTGCATCGAATAAGAACAGCGAGAATAGCAGTCGTCCATTGGACACAGATGCCGAGATGACGACGGGTGGCTCTGCGGGATTGGGTGCGACAATAGCGGCTGCAACGCCAGCCACAACGAATACCAGTCCGGGTTACTCCAAGCAGGGCTCGCTTAGCTCCAAAGTTGATGCATGTGGTGCGGAGTCTTCGCAGTCCAGCTTCGAGGAACTGGGCGCCATTGGAGGCATCTCGGACGAGAGCAAGGCAGCAACGGATACGAACAGCAGCAACTTGGATCAATGGCAGCTACTCGATCAAATTGCTTCCAATGGCAGCAATCAACTGCCACAGGCTCCTGATGCAGCTGTAGCTGCTGCCGATGCTGCTGCAGCCACCGAGGAGATTCTGGAGGTGACGCTGCGCAATGAGCCGGGCGAGGCACCAAATATTGAGCAGCGTACGGCCACGACGATGCCGCCGCAGTTGCCACAGCGCGTGAAAAAGGTAACCAGACGACGTTCAGAGGGTTATCTGAATCGACGACATCACTCGAGCGACGATGAATCACCCGTGGGGTCCAATGCTCCAGTGCTGAGCACATTGAGTGAGCAACCGGAGCCAGGTCCTGCATCCGGCAGTTGTTCGCGTTGTGGCAAGAATAAGACCAATATACGCAGACACGTGGAGAAGATGCGACGCCATCTGGAGAACTCACAAATGTCCGAGGAGGATATCAAGCGGGAGCTGAAAGAGTTTCTCACGTATCTGGAGCAGCGCACCAAGTCCTTGGATTGCTCCGAGGCCGATAGTCATGTCGTTTCACCGCTGAGCGGTGCCGAAGCGGGCAGCATTGCTGCTGGTGGTCGGGGCTCTGGAATGCCCATCACACCGACCATTGAGTTCTCACCGACGCAGGACGACGATGGGCCCTGGGACGATGATGAAGGCATTCATGTGTATGCGGCGCCACTTGGCTATGAGCCAGCCAATGGCATTGATTCACGCTTCGTAAACTTGGAAGACTTTGAGGACCTGTAAGTTTATTATATACTTTTTGAGGCAATTTATGAATGCATTCTTTTATTGCACCCACAGAAAAGACTTGGAAAACTTAACGGTAAAACAATTAAAGGAAGTACTGATGTTGCATCGCGTTGACTTCAAAGGTTGCTGCGAGAAGCACGAGCTGCTCGATCGCGTCGAAAGGCTGTGGAAAACAATGCGCACTGCTCCAGGTAAGGCTTGAAATTATTAACAAAGATTTCTATAGTTGACATTAAATGGGATTTCCCTTTCTCCGTAGCTGTTGAGAAACTTGCCACTGATGAGCTGTGTAAGATATGCATGGATGCTCCGATTGAATGCGTGTTCTTGGAATGCGGACATATGGCAACATGCACCAACTGTGGAAAAGTGCTACCCGAGTGCCCGATTTGCCGACAATACATTGTACGAGTTGTAAGATTCTTTAGGGCGTAAATTGTAAATGGCAGCCCCATTAGCTTTGCTTATTGGTTTTAGGAATAGGTATACTATATACATACACATCTATCTATATACAGACAGACAGATATATACTAAGATTTGTGTATATAGCTGGTCAAGTGATTGCTATTCTGTGCACGTACATACATTTTATGTATCGAAAGATAATGCAAAATTTAATGCACAGATACGGTTTGGATTGTGTGCTATTTATACATATATTGTGTCGTTAATGAGTCTTATATATATTGAACGCTCAGCAGTAACTCTCCGATGATAATAATTTCCTTATTACTATATACAGACAATTGTGTTTAAAGAGAAAAGCCAGCTAGTAAGCGATACAACTTGAAAAGTGTGTCTTTACTCTGTAATTTGTGAATTAGTTTTGCTATTTATTATTTTTATTCTTCCTGTTGTTTCGAGTGTGGAATGAACGTGTCGTAGTCTTAGATAAGCTAACATTCCTATGAATTGTAAATGACGGAATCTAATATTAAATTACTGTTGTAAAATCTCGTCTAGACACGCATTTACATCAATAAATTCAGTATTTTATTTTGCATCTAGTTTCTGCAATGAAAATGTTCAAATCGAGCGAATCGTTTTCAGTGTTGCACAGAGCTGGTTTAGTGCTTCGATAACATGACTTCGATTAGTATATCGGTAATCGATATTTGCCTCTAACTGATTTGCCTTTTGCAGCACTGTTGTTGCGCGATAAATTCAAATAAAATAATTGACAACATAACACAAATTCGATTATTTTCATGGTTTTTTTTATTACACATAGAATTTGTCATTTATAACAATTTCAACAAATAATGGGGGAAATTCTGTAAAGTGAATTGTAATTACATTTCGAGATACAATTTCGTCGGTTTAATAATAATGCGCTTTAAATTTATCTTAAGCATAAAAACATAGAATACATATATTGAATATTTTAGACGTTATTAAGGCTAAAAACAAAGCGATAAACATTTTTATTTTTCAACAAATAAAAATTGTACAATTGGAAATTGTGCGGCTTTCGCTTGGCTAAATCTAAGTGGATTGTGGGCTCGTTTTCAATCGAATACAATTCGTTTGGAATACATTAATTGTGTGAATGAGACGAATGCGAATACGAATGTGAATGTTAATGCGATTGCAAAGCATCTACGGTACAATAGACACATATATAGTACACACACACAACAACAAAGTTTTCGTAGTCCGCTGCTGACTCCATTTAGAAGTCATACGAGTTGGCCTCATCGTCGCCCTTGCGCACCTTGAAGATGAACTTGTAGATGATGGCGGCCACAATACCGCCGGCAAGGGGACCCACCCAGTAGACCCAGTGATTGCCCCAAATGCCCTGGACGACAGCTGGTCCAAAGGAGCGAGCAGGATTCATGCTGGCACCGCTGAGCTTAATCTGCAAATGGTGAAGGAAATGTTAAAGTCTCTCCTTATGGAATAAGTTGTGTATTGTCACCTACCGCACACAAATGTCCAGCGGCAATTGAGAGACCAACAGCCAGGGGAGCCGATCCCTTGATGTCCTGGCGACCGGGATCCGACACAGCCTTGACCACAAACACCAGAATGAAGGTGATCAGAGCCTCGATCAACACCACCTGACCAGCATCCAGGGACTCATTATATGAAGAGACACCCAGTTCACTGGTCACAATTCCGCTGAGTGCTGCCCGGATGACTGCAGCTCCAGCAATGGCGCCCACACATTGAACGATTATGTAGAAGGCTGCCTTGAGGATGCTCATCTCGCCGACGATCAGAAAGCCAATGGTTACAGCCGGATTGATGTGACAGCCGCTGATGTGGCCAAGACCCTGGAAAAAGTGGTAAAAGATGTTTGCAATGAGTATCTTTGAGTCAGCATTGCATGTGGGAAAAATATATTTGCAATTGCAGATTTCAAGAGCAATTTGTCAATTTGTAATCTGTTCATTTCGATCTAAGTAATATCGTAAAGTCAGTCTTATTGTGTTATAGCTGGTAATAAAGCTGCGCTCATAAATTCTTCTTTTTATTAACTCGTTAAGTGAGTATTTCGAGTGTAACGACAAAAGTGACATTAATTTTATAAACAATGCGATTACGTGATGAGAGAATTTCTTACGAAAAGACTAGAAGACTAAATAAATTTCACACTTCAGTTATAGCCACATATTTTGTTTTTTGTGTATAAACAAAGGAAAATCTTTTTTAAGAAGCTTCCTTAGCAACATTTTATTATAGTAATTTATGTAAACGCTTGAAAATGAAATGTATTTACTATTAACCAATGAATTTTCAGCTTGCGTCAAACCAAAGACCAGCTGTGTAAAGTAGTAAACAAAATTTTTAAATTTAAAGACAGAAATATTTGAAATGTCTTCCCGCAATGCCAATTCGCAAAGAATTTTAATATATTCATATTTGCTCGATGATTTAACAATATTTTTTTTAGCATATAATTTTAAATTAACTACAATTTAAATAGAAGATCCTTCCACAAATAGACGAGGTACATGTGATTAAAATATAGGTATACGTAATTTTTGATATTTTCAATTTAAGATTTCCATAAATTCTGAAATGCTAAATGCATTTAGCATTTAATAATTGTTGAACAATGTTTTGCCCTGTTTCGCCAACATTTGATTATTTGAAACGTATACTTAATATTTGCAGAATACATTAAAATATTCTCATGAGTTCCGAATATAATTTTATTACTTTATTACTTTGCACTATAACAGGGAATATATTGCAAGGAAAAGTAATTCATTTTTTAGAAACGTAAGATTAGTTGAATAAAGTTTGCTGACTTAGCCGAGCTTCGCTTCCTTTTTCATATTTAATTATATGAACCGTATCTTAATATTTGCTGAGTACTCCTTAAGTATACTTAAAAGTTCTGAGTAGTAGTAATATACTGCAAGAAACAGTACTAAAATTCTTAGAAACATAAGAATCATTTGCTGACATTGCTGAATTTTGTTTTATTTGTCATATCCAATTATTTGAAACGTATACTTAATATTTGTGCTCAAAGATATTTTTGATTTCTAAATAGTAATTTGCTGTACTACAAACAATAAGTATTAATAAGTACAAACATAAGTATCAATATTCTTAGCAAAGATTCGTGAATAGTTGAATATAGTTAGCTGACTTTGCTGAGATTCGCTTCCTTTCGCATATCTAATTATTTGAAACGTATACTTAATATTTAGTAATTGTGTTTAAAGATTCTTACATTTCTGCATAGTAATTTGCTGTAGTACAACTAAAAGTATCAATATTCTTAGCAGCTAAAGATTCATGAATGATTAAACAACTTTTTCTGACTTTGTCTAGTTTCACCTCCTTTTAGTTGCCACTTCCACTTGCATGTGAATGACTTCAAATGTCAAGTTGACACTTAAAGACAGTGACGTTTTGGCAATGACGATGGGTTGGGTAATGTTTACCCTTTGCCACGGAGTCTGCATTTTGGCCATTACGCAACAGAGTTAAACGCAGTTGTAAATGCAGACCAAAAAACAAGCCGAGAGTGTCAATGAGCTGCCAACGGATACAAGCAATTTTATCTGACATGGAAACGCACTGAACTTCCAAGCCAAAGACAGAGAGAAGTGCCAAAGCTGGAGCTACAGTTAGAGCCAAAGTTAATGCCATGTTGGGTGCAATTCCCATTTGGCAGATCGAAAGTAAAAGTGAATCGCTTCGCTTTGCTTGTTTGTGTTGAATCATCGTAACTCAAGTGCCCATCGTCGCTTCACTTAGAATTCAAACACAACAAATTGCCACTCGAGCTGTGTGAGTGAGTATACTCAAACTCAAATTCACATTGACACTTATAGTCACACTTGCATTCGCAATCGTATTATGAATGAAAACGCATTGGTCCAAGGTCGATGTGCAGGCTTCTATGTAACTCCATATCATTTGGCGATTTGATTTTTCGTATCGGATTTGGATTTTATACCCGATGGCGGTAGTTCAAATGGTTAGAATAGTTTCGTGGCAATTGAATGTAGTATTGAAAGTGAAGTCGAATATTATTAAAAAAATATATGAATGTATGCTTTTCCACCTTTTAAAGTGACAAACTTCGATGTCAAACACTAAGAGAGTCATTTCTGTTAAATTTAGGCATAATTCCCTAATTGGATTTTAAATGAATCCATACCCCTTACACACAAAGTTTGAACGTCATGTCAAATAATCTTAATTGACTATATTATGTACTATATATTCTTCAAATATTATAAATATATTGAATTATTTTTATTTCACTACACAAGTTTTATTCTCAAAGCAAAATACTTGTTTATATCATAAGATCTTAAGAATTTTCTTTAAGTTCTTAAAGTTCCCAAACTCAAGATTTCTTTGTTCTATCTTTTTGAAATTTTATTCTAAGCTAAAAATATGACCACACAAATAAATAACTTCTGTATACGGTTGTTTCAAATGTTTTTCCTTGAATTCTCAATACATTATTTTTCGCTATGCGAATCGATTAAGATAGAGAAGGCAAAATTGTGAGGTAAAGAAGAAAACTTCTTTCGTTAAAATATAAAAAGCGATATCGGTCTGTAAGGAAGAAATCCTTTTACAAATTGTAAGATGTGTAACTATCCATTTTTTTTTGTTAAAGTTCAATCAATGAAGAATATTATAATTTCATTTTAATCATTTGCAGTCTTAATGACTAAGTACCAAGTATTTCAAAGTCGAGCAGAGTTCAGAGCAACTCTTTGGCTTGGTAGATATCGATTTGGATTTGGATTTCAAGTTGGATTTGGATTTGGCTGTGGCATGCAACGGTCGCAGCTTCAAGTGCACACATGGCCAATGTCGGCGCTGTCTGCGTGTGTTTAATTAATAAATGCGCAAGCCACAAAGCCCGAGGGGATGGCCGGCAGCTGGAGGGGAATGGAGGCGTTGCTGGTCGTTGATCGCAGGCCATTTGCTGCTCCACAGTGCTGCTAATTACAGTGCGAGTTAAGAGCAAGTTCAGGCCGGGCCAAGCAAAGACCTGTCGAGGCGGCTAAAAGTTGCCGCGAATTTACGCCCGGCAACGGGTTGCAAGTGTGTGTGTGTGTGTGCAACAACAACAACAACAACAGCGGCTGTGGCAACTTGACATTTGGCATACGCACGCATATTGCAATTTTGTGTGTACGCCATCGAATTATCATTCGACTTGTAGTAAAATGCACTTTTGAAATCATCAAGATCAGGCAAGCAGTCAGGCAGTCAGGCAGTCAGGCAGACACACAGACACTCTCAAGTGTTGAGGCTGAGTCAGCTCTTTGCCACATCGATCAGAGATCGGGCTTTTGTTAGCGCTTTGCGCTGCGATTGTGTTGGCTGCGCACTTTTTAATTGCGCACTTGAGGCAGGCAGCATCGCGCCACCATTTGATATTAATCAAATTTTGTGGCAAGCACTCGATGGGGCACGCAGAACCCATCATTAACTTATGCCGAGTGGCATGCCACAAGTGCGTGAGAATGCGGCCACGTGATTCATTCATGTAACATAACATGTTAGATACTATGATTTTTATTACACGATATACGAACTTTAAGTTAAATTATTTCTCATTATGATAGTTTTATTTGCTTATGAAATATATGTTAAATATAGAAAAAGTGTTGAAATTTTAAAAATTTACGAAAACTATGAAATCATAGTTAATAAATTTTAAATAACTAAAATTAATATATACATAAACGTTTCCCCTCTTTTGTTTTATTTACTTTCCACTTTACTGTTTAGTTAGACCCTTCACTTAAAAATTAATTAAAAAGAGTCTATTAAGCTCACCAAAATTGAAACATGCACAGTTTAAATTCAGAACTGCGGACTTTAAACAAGGAATTTGGCTATCGCTGAAGCTTATCTTCATACATTCTTCTTATGCGTTAATGAGTCGGAAATTAATTATTAAGAAAATGTTTAAGGTGACGAATAAAAATTGAGGGGTCTATTATAACTTCACAGTCAATTTCATTATACGTATTATTTATTATTTACTATATGTATTTTCGTGTAGAAGCTAAATCTGGAATATCAAAAGCTGGTCATGAAAGTTCGACAATATTCTGAACCCGGATTATAACAAACTGTATGATTAGAAATCATAAAAATACAATTTAATGTTGAGCTTGTTTAATGAACAGCTCAGTTCGTATTTGACGCTATTAAGAACAACTTAATCATTTATTAATAAACAACAAACTAAGAATGAAATTCGCTGTACTTTTGTTGATGTTGGTTGCTGGTGCTGTTCACTCCAATCCAAGAAGAATCCAATCCATTAATAAAAGTAAGTAAAGTACAAAGATAGCGGCATATATATATATATATATATATATATATATATATATAATATATATATAAAATATATATTTGGTATAAATACTGGTATAATTTTAGTATATTTAGTGTTATTCATTCGAAGTATACCGTAAAAATATCTAAACTTTGCATTAATTATTAATTGAATCTATAAATATTGTGCTTACTTAAATGCAAATCTATCTACATATATATCTATACCAGAGTTACCGAACAACAACGAAGAACCGAAAATTGATCTCCCACCGCAAATATTGCTTCAATTATTCTACGATTCGGAAAAAAATGATTGCGGCATATATGAAGTAAATGGCAAAGCAACGAATGACTTTACATCCCGCGAGGTGTGCAGAGATACATGTCTGAAGTTAAAAAATGACCCTAGTAAACAATCATCTTATGACTATAAATGTCGCTATCACAGAGAATAATTGATTAAAAATATTGAGCATATTTTTTGTCAAATGATTTCTTAAAGCAATTTGGATTCTTAGAAAATATTTCATTGATTCGTAACATGAGTTTTGTATTCATCTTTAGCCATTTCTTACATTTACTTTACAATTCTTTTTAACTATAAATATCTTAAATATCGATATCATATAGAAATGGTATATTTTCATACTAAATTTATATAAGTATGTTTAAATATTGAATTGTGTACATCAAACAAGAATTTTTGGTACCTTTAAAGCTTCACAAGTTCTTTAAAATTCTCTCTAGAACAACATAAGATAGTTTTTATGAATTTTTTAACGGAAAATAATTCTGTGTTAGATCTTAAGTAGACGGATAGAAAGTGAAGGGTCTGTTATAGTGAAAACTTAACAGTAGGTTTCTTAATAGGTGTTAATACGTGTAATTTATTATTCAAATATGTTTTTTGTTTAGAAGTCAAATCTGGAATATCAACAACTGGTCGAAAGTTCTGAAAACTTTTGAAGCCGGATCTAGTATTCTATAGAATTTAATGATGAGCTTGTTCAATGAACATCTCAGTTCGTATTTGTCACTACTAAGACCAACTTAAAGTAGAGAAAGTCAGCACCTAAATAATAACTTAATAATAATTAACCCGAACTGAGAATGAAATTCGCTGTACTTTTGTTGATGTTGGTTGCTGGTGCTGTTCACTCCAACCCAATAGTTAAGAAATTTATCTACCAATTATAAAATAATACTAAATTTACTGGTATATATATATATATTTAGTATGGAAAAATACCATTTCGTATTTTATACACATTATACCGATATATTTGTCGTATGTTCAGACTTATTTATTCGAAGAATATCATACAAATATCTAAACTCTATTTTTGCTTTAATTATTAATTGAATTTTTAAATATTGTATGTTATTTATTTAAATGCGGATCCTTGTGGATTACCAGAATTAACGAACAACAACGAAGAACCAAAAACTGATACGACAGCTCAAATGTATCAATTTGTATAGAATTTGGCAACCAATGAATGCGACTTAATTCTAGTAAATGGCAGAGTAACGATTAACTTTCCTAACGCCGAGGTGTGCAATGACACTTGTATGAAGTTAAAAAACAATTTTCATAGCCGTCCATTATATTACTATAAATGTCGATATCACATAGGATAATTGATTAAAAATATTGAACTTTTATGTCAAATGATTTCTTGCAGAAATTTGGTGTTTTAGAAAATATTTTGTTGATTCTTATGGCGAGTTTTGTATTAATCTTTAGCCATTTCTTACATTTATTTTAAAATTCTTTCCTTTTCTACTACATCTGTCATTAACTTGGTCAAATTGATTAGTCATTGGCCAGCCTAAGGCGTCAGTCGGCATGATGTCAACACTCACAACTGAATTGCGTCGCTGTCAAAGATTCTGTAGAGTAATTGAATATGTGGCAGAGGGTCGATTGGGCTATAACAAAAATACAATGTATACAAAGAGAGAGAGACAACAATGTGGCTGAACTGTCTGGCAGATTTTTAGCACCAACTGTTTTAACTTTGACATACACATGAAAAGATTGTGACCTTGCAACGCGTCTAATTTTAATGGCTTTGAATTGGCGTTAAGGTATAAGCAAAAGACTGGTTAACTGCGTGTGAGACTGACTAAGTGTCTGTCTGTCCGTTCGTCTGTCTGTCCGTCTGTCTGTCGCTTTGGCTGTCAGTTACCCATGGAAGATATGAGTGTATGGTGTATAAAGATATCGATCGCTGGGATCGAGGCTTACGCATGGGCAGCGTCGGCGCACAAATGTCTGCGTTGTTGTCCAAGTTGTTGTTGCTAATGTTGTTGTTGTCCAAGTTGTTGTGCGACATTTGCGCTTAAATCATATTTTATAGCTTTTTGTTAAATTGAATGTTAACTTGTTTATTTCGTTCTGCTTTTCAGCAACTGCCCGCTGCGCATGTTGTTGTTGTTGTTGGTTGCTAGTTGTTGCTGGTGATTGTTGCTGTGTAACGTTTCAAGTTCGCTTTGAGCCATTGGCCCAAACCGTCAAGCCTGAATTTGCCATTTACGCTGATTTCGGGCCGTTTGATTTCAACTTTTGTGAATGGCGCACGCACAATATTGCGTTGCCAATATTGCAGTTGTGTTGTTGTCGTTGTCGTTGTTGTTGCCGTTGATTTGGGCTTTTATTGATCTTGCATGTTGCACCTTGATTGCTGCTGGAGGTTTGATTCTAGCGACTTTGACTCCATTTGCTAGAGATGTTTTCGAGGCGTATTTCACATTGGCCTTTTCATAATTTTGCGAGTAGTATTCATGGATCATCTGCCCATTAATCAATGAGCCCAACCCCTAAAATATATTTGCCAGCCACTGTGGCTGATTTCAAAAGTCTGATTCGATTGCCGGCAACTGCACAAACAATTTATGACTTCAAGTGCTTCTTGGCATTCTTCATTCAAACATTCATTCACACATTCACTCATGTGATTCGTTTGGGACCCGCATCAAAAGCAATGCTGGAATTTTCCTCAACGAGTCGTTTGGCAAGATAAAACAAGTAAGAAAGTGACAGGTGAGTGTGCTCGACTGTGAGTTACCAGGTACTCATTTTGAATAAAAGCAAAATATTGCTGTATTAATATACCAAAATATACAAAAATAATACAACACAAAAATACTGAATATCTATATATATCTATATAGTACCACACTCAAAATATACTATATACTGCAAAATATACCAAATTGTCAGCCACAGCAACTAACTGCCCATACAAAGAATTTCTTTAATAACTTTGACAATTTTTATCTGATCGCAACCAAATTTTCAGGAATCACTCTAGTTATTATTGTATATACCAAAGTTCTAGTTTTCAAATTACGCTTGTTATTCAATTTTTGTCGATTTGCGGGGCGAAAGTGGGCGTGGCAAAAATTTGAAACAAACTTGATCTGCGTGCAAACATAACAAATGCCGTCGAAAAAATTATAGCTCTATCTTTTATAGTCTCTGAGATCTAGGTGTTCATAAAGACAGACGGACAGACAGACGGACAGACTGACGGACAGCCAGACAGACAGACGGACATGGCTAGATCGCCTTGGCCTTTGACACTGATCAAGAATATATATACTTTATAGGAAGATGCCTCCTTATACTTGTAACATACATTTCCTGCCGGCACAAAGTGAGAATACCCTTTTACCCTATGGGTAGCGGGTATAAAAAGCGTTTGCCTATTGTCATTTGCATTGTTATTTGCATTTTCGCTGTGCTCTTTGCTGTGTGCCACTTCCTTTTGGCCAAGCTGTCAAAGCGAACGTCTCCACATCAAACGAGCCAAACTTGCAAACTGCATACAAATGGAGCGATTTGTTTTTGATGGGAGGGAAAGCGAGTGTAGAGCGGGGAAAGCGAATACTATGAGATACTTTTGCAGCTGGGATCAGCGCTTAACTCATGCATAACATTTGTGTTGTTGACTGCCTTAAAGTCACATCTAGATACGAGTTGATACGTTGATACTTTGACGAGTGGGCGGCACATTTAACAGATCATAATTAAGATAGCCTTTAACTTCTATCGGTTGAAGAGGCAGATTTAACAGATTACAATTAAGATAGTCCTTAACCACTTAAGTCTTATGAAAAGGTCCAGTGTTAAGAATAGATTAACAGTTTATATCGACTTTTGAGCCTGAGTTTCATTTTAAACATAATTAATTATGATTAAGTTTAGTTAATTTTAAAACTCGTTTACAAATTCAGTTTCCGTTTACACACAATTAACTATATGCATGCTTCATTTATTTAAAACTTCTTAAATTTTTATATTTCAAGAACAAAAAGTCTTGAATTCAATAATGTTAATTTTATGATTCTTTAAAGAATTGTTTATGATTTAATTTTGAATTTAAAAAGTTTTTCCTTCTAGTCAGTTTTCTCATAATCTACTTTAAATAGATACATAAACAAATCTTAAATATAATACTACCTAACTAGTCAACTATTTATAAGTCAATAAATGAAGCGAGCTATTGAATAATAATGTACAGTTAAGGATTCATCTCTTATTATAGTCGAATTCAAAAGAAAATAAGTACGCACATATTCAAATTTTAAATGTGTTCAAATTGTAGTACATTTTATTATTTTTCAGATATAACAAGTTTTTATTAAATATTAAAAACTGGAACATTTTGAATTTCATGTTTACAATGCATAATTTGGTTTTATTCATTTCTTAGAAATTTTTTTATAAAAAAATCCTAATTTAATAGAACAAAATTGAGTTAAATGTTTGTAAAATTTAATTTGGCTTTTTCCATTTTTCATAGACTGTGTTTTAAATAGGGGTCTTTATACATTTTCTTGTCCTAACTTCTTAGCTTAAAAATACTTAGAACTTAGTTTCAATATAATATTTTTTTGGATTAATTTCCTACTTATATATATACATAGTATATCTTCCTATAGGTTTCCTTCCCCCCTCAACAAAAATCTCAACAAAATCTACATTCCAGTCGCAATCTTCTCCGATTTCTATTTCCATGTAAGCCTTAAGTTTGTGTGTGTGAGTGTTGAGCATTAAATTTCAGTTAATTGTCACGTTTTTCATTTGTTACACTTCATTGACTGGGCGATTGGAGAATTGTGAATTGTGAACAGTGAATAACGAATAGCGAATAGAGAGAATGGGGAATCGTCGTCAGCTTGGAGCTAAAGGCAATTGTCGTCACATTGTCTGGTCACGGATCGAGTTCAGTTAACCCAAATGAATGTCCACACTCGGACCACGTCTCGTGGCACACGTCATTGCAGCTGCAGCTGCAACTGCCACAACAACAGCAACTAAAACTGCCACTGCAACTAATCGTTGAAATATTGCTCGGTTTTCATAAACAACAACAACAAACACACTCGTGACTATCTTTCACCTGTCGCGGGCATTTGGCAATCGTAACGAATCTGTTACCAATTGGCGAAAGTGTGGAAAACCCAGCTGGAGATGCATCGATGTATATTACTCAATTTGTGCTACGTTCAATATTTCACTTTGGAGGCACACGTGTGCAACTTGCAACTTGCAGCTTATCGCGATATCTCGCAGAACGTGAAAACTTTTACAACTTTTACCATTTCAACACATTATCAAATAGTTGAGAGCGGGAAAAGCAACGACCATGCTAATAAGTAAACCTAAGCTTAAATGTTATAGATCACATTTAATTCTCTATACATTACCTTAAGAGTGTATTTTTTCTTTTTAAAAATCTCGACACTATATTAATCTAATAATGGAAAAAATGGACTTACATCAGCTGCCAACGTTTACTTTTTACAGAGAATAATAACTGCAGTTTTTATGTTTCCTGATAATTTGGTAACGATCGGATATAAGATACTTTTGTATTGCAATAAATGCCTATTGCAATCGGGTCTTAATTTCTTTGGCTGACAATCTGATATATTTTGTACTATATGGTATATTTTGAATGTAGTACCATGCTGAAATACAAAAAAAAAGTTTTCGGAATATTCTAGAATCTTTTGTTATATATATTTGGTATATTTTAAGAATAATATCGCACTGTTGTTGTTGAAAATGGGTAGCGGGTATCTCACAGTCGAGCTGACTCGATTGTAGGTTTCTTAGGAGTTTCTTTTTAAAAATCTCTAAACCATATAAATCTAACAATCGAAAAACCTGATTTTATACCAGCGAAATTAAGAATAGCACTCATTTTTATTTTAAGCTTTTTTTGGTGATCATAAAACTAATAATATTATTAATATATATTCCAAAAACATATTTCAGTATCACGGAACGTAATAAAAGTAAAATTAGAATATTGTACTGAGATGTTTTTGTAATCAACACGAGTACTTCTTGAAATAAGCGCTATTTTTATTTTCTTTAAATTCTCTTCTATTGTTGGTGTTGTTATTTGCCTTATGTAAATGTAGTTAACTGAATTAATAATAAATTATTACAAATTTCTAAAATACGTGTATGTGTGAGCTGTAAGATATTTATCCGTTTCTACTTCAACAACTTATTAGTGTTGCTCATTAATTATTAATATTATTGTTATCAAATTTGAGCTAATACGCATGTCTAATCACATTATTATCTACATAAAAGTGAAGCTATTATTTTTTAACTAACAACATATAATCTTTATTGTTGTGCCTAGTTTTTGAAGCTATGACATGAGTGTTCATTTTTGATTTTAGAGTTACATTTATTGGGTAATTAATCAGCATTTTCGTAGTTATACAAAGACATTCTCCAGTCTATAAGTAGCGATAATTATTAGATATGATCTAAATGTCAGCTATAAGTCTCAATTAGTTGTGCTTGGGATGCCAAAGTGTTGTCATCAATGCAAATTTCGAGTGCTTAAAATGCGCGAAACAAACAACGAGAGCAACAACAACAACAACAACATCGTCAACAACAACGAACACACATCAAAGGCATAACGTAATTAAACGCATAATAATCTAATTGCATATTTTGCGTGTTGATTAATGTTAATTGCCGACGCAGCCGCAGCAGCGAGTACGCATTTATTATTCACATTCGTATTCACATTCACATTCACAGTGGCAGCAGCAGCATTCGCATTTTGTATGCAGCAACATTGTGCGTTACTCATACGCAGCGTGCGCAGCGCTAATGATCATGATCAGAGCTACAGCTTTGTATCTTAAACTGTATTAGTATTTGTATTTGTATCTGTATCTGCAAATGTATTAGTATTTGTATTTGTATCTGTATCTGCAAATGTATTTGTATTTGTATCTGTATCTGAAACTATATTATTATTTGTATTTGTATCTGCAAGTATATTTGTATTTGTATCTTTGTGCGTCTGTAAATCTATCTGTCAATTTTGTAAATTACATTCGCGCGCGGCCAACGCGTCGTCGATTGGCGTCGATTTTGTTATTTTTTATGCGTTTGTTTGTTCGCTCGTCGTCGTTGTCTTAAATGCCAATGTCTTGCCCAAAATGCGACTGCATTCGTAGCGCTTGTGAATGAGTTTTTCAGCCGAACCAAGCTGAAAGTGTAACGCGGCGGTGGCGTGTCCTTGAACGCATGATTTTGTTTTGCTTGTTATTCGAGCAAAGCGAGCGAGCTTTGACAGCAAATTGGCAATGCTATTGGCCCAAAATTAAACTTTCGATGGCAATCTTAACTAAACTTACCTGAGCCAATGTGGCTACGGTTAAGCCAAAGGTGAATGCGATCTGTGGCACTGTTGCACTTCCGTTCGCCGTGCTGCCAACGCCGATGAAAACCAAGAAAAATGTTCCAACCAGCTCACCGAGCAGCATGCGCCAGATTTTCTTGTTCTCCGTGATATCGGCAACGCCTACGAATTTCGACATGTCTAAAAGAGAGCGAGAAAACGAGACAGAAAGAGAGAGAGAGAATAAGAGATAAATAAAAGCAATTCGTTATGAATTAATATTCATTAGGAGCAACACGTTTTGATTAAGAACTCGCCCAACGCATGCCAAAATACTAATTAATTATTATGTGAGACTCGCCTATCGATCTGCAATCGATTTGAAAAGGAAATGTGGGCTGTGCTTTTGGGATTTAACACGATCTTATTGATTCTGAATAGAGGTCACTCGATAAGCGCAGCTCAAAAAAAAAAAAAATGATTTATTTTATTGCGAAAACATTTATTTTTGTACTATTCGAGTTTGTCTTGGCTCGTTAAATTTAGTCACATTCAATAAAAAATCAATAAGCGATATACGACTTTTTTGATTTTAAATATTTAATAATCTTTTTTAAAGTGGTAATTCTAATCTATATTTAGTGCTGTTAATTATCAATTAAAATAGTTAACATGAAATTTTTGGACATCTATAAAATATTGCATAATATAGTAAATATCTTATAAGAATTTTGTTATATTTTAACACTATTAAACATGATTAAAATTTCAGACAATATTTTCTTGAAATATTATCTTAATTTCTTAACAAATTTCGTTGAAATAGTTTTATTAGTCTTTAATGCAATTATTAAAATTAGCGACAATATTTATAAACTGGAATTTATTTCAAAATAAATCTCTCGAAAATATGCATAATGTTAAAAAGAAGAATTAAGAAATCTACAGTCGGGTATGCTCGACTCTGCGACACCCGCTACCCATCTCTAATAAAACCATATTCTACACATATACTAAAAATATACAAAATAACTACTAAAAATACCATATGATCTATTTGGTATATTTATATAGCACCACTTTCAAAATATACCATAGAGTACTAAATATAATATACCAGATTCTCAGCCTAAACAAATAAGACCCGATTGCAGTAGGCGTTTTTTAACATTAAGTATTTCTTAAGTACCAAAAAAACGCTGCTCTAACTTACATTTTTTTCTTGTTTTTGATTTTTTCGATATCCGAGATCGAAAGAGGGCGTGAAAAGGAAATATTGCGTGCAACAAGTGCTGTCGATTGGTAGTGATCTTCTGTTATAGTCTGTTAGGTCCAGTGTTTCGTACGGACAGACAGACAGACAGACAGACAGAAGGACAGACGGACATGTCTTTATCGTCTATATGAGGTCGGAGATGCCTATTTCTGCCACTTTTATGAATTTTCTGCAGACATAAAGCTTCCCTTCTACTCTATGTTTTATGGGTATATACATAAAACAATCAACTAACGAGCTTATCTAACTACCAACTACCATATTCGTAAACTATATAATTAGAACACAAAATCCAAAAGGTGCGAAAGTTACACAGTAGAAGAATTAAAGCCATAATTTTCGTATTTGTTGTACAATTACATTATTTACAATTTGTTTGCAGGTAATTATTGCACAACGTTCTTAAATCTCTGGACAAATTTGCATAGTCTAGTTAAAGTAATAAACTTGCAAGATCTCATGAGCTGTTGATAAACTTGTATTCGTAATTGCATTTGCATTCGCGTTCGCAATTTCACATTGTTTGATTAATTAATTTGTTTAATCGCACTCTTCGCTTCCTCCTACAATTTGTTTAGTTAGCGGAAATTTGATGTGGTTGTTTTTTGCTGTTTACCTTAGCTGAATGCAAAAAACAAAGCGGGTGTTAATTAATTTGTTTAATCAAATAATGCTGTCGTAATATTAGCGCCTCATTTGCAATCCCCTCAATACCTGTGATTATTTGTATTAATAATACAAACGTTTATTTGAATCTATATTAAACAAGCGAATAAATCAAATATTGAAGGTATCTCTTAACAATTCAATAATGAGCAATAATATTATTGATTTATTAGCTGCCTTGGAAGTGCTAATTGTTTAGCTAATTCCCCGACGTGTTTTGGCATAAATATCTCAATTATTCCAAGTGCCGTTTTACTCGAGCACACACATTTCAATTAGCGCTATTTATGACTTTCTTTTAAACCAAATTCACAAGTCTTTATACCCTATAAATGAGAGGTAGGCAAAGGGTTTACGAAGTGGTAGAAAATCGCATTGTTAATCTTTTAAATTTAATGCTGTATTTGTGGATTTTAGTATGACAATAAAGTAGTCTTTAGCTTGCAATAAAATCTTATTGATTTGTAGAATATTATTAGTTATTCCAATATTTTATTATTTTTTAATTTAATTGACACAATGGTTGCATTGAGATTTTTTCATTCTTCAAAGAAGATTATAATATCGAATTTCAAAATTGAAATATTTAGATTTATGTTAGAATTGGATCTTGATTTAAGAATAAAACTTATTCGTTCAATTTTGACATGATATATATTCTTGATCAGCGTCAAAAGCCGAGACGATATGGCCTGATCCCTCCGTCCACATGATCACCTTATGTCTCAGAGACCATTAGAGAAAGAGTATTACTTTTTATAGACATCAATTCAGCATGTTTAACCAAATATAATTTTCGATATAATAATTTAGTATCTTTTAACAAATGTACTTTTTCGGTATATTAATTAAGTATAATTTAACAAAAACACCCTTGAGTATATTAATTTTGTATGTTTTTTTTTTACCAAAATATACTTTTTAGTATATTAATTTGGTATGATAACTGCAATCTTTTGGCTTTCTTGAGAGTGGAGTAGAGAGTATCTCATAGTCGACCACACTCGACTTCTTACTTAATTGTTTTATTAAGAAATGTAAGCTGGGTATTACGAAGTCTCTTCTATACTAACCTTACTTAAAGGTGAGTTTTTAAAGGTTAAATTAGTAAATAAAAGCTAGTAAAATTACCTCTGATAACTTTGTGTTACTTATAGAAATTAATGTTAATTTGCAGTTGAAATAATATCGTTCGGTGTTAGTCTCAAAATTTGAAAGCTTTCTTTATTAACAGCTGGACTTAACTAATGTTTTAAGCTTAGAACTTGAACTATTATTTTAAGTTTTGAATTCAGTAATTCACAATTGATTTGCACTAAGTTCTGCTGACAAGTTGATAATAAATGTATTCTCTTCTAACATACACGTGTAGAGTATTTTAATAACAAAAGCACTTTTAAGTATTTTGTGATATTCCAGACTATTGCTTATAAGTGACGTTGTCAATAATAGCCACTTGTAACTGGAATATTTACGAGTATTGTCGCCGCCTCACTCCAAAGTCTCTTGACTTTTTTGGGGTTCTTAGAAAAGGATTTGCTGGGCAGACGGTCGTAAAATGGGTCATAAAGTTGCTTTTAATCCGCTTGTAAATAGATACCGCAGTGCCGTTCTGAATGGCAGCGTGTCAACGCATCAAAAGTGCTCCCCAAAGTTGCCCCCGCGTTGTCTTCCGCCCCCTGGCTGGTTGGTTGCTGATAAGCCACGTTATCAGTGAGGTGCGCATAGTTCACTTAATACGGCAATTATCTTGCATGTTGCTCAAGCCTCCTCACTTGACGACATTGTTGTCATTTTGGCCACAGTCCCATGACACCTTGATAAGAGGGAGAGACACAGACTGTGACTGTGACTGAATCATAGCGCCAGTTATTTGGCTTGGTGCAAATAGTTTAACCAGAAATAACAGTTAACTCCACACAGTCAACAACAACAACCGCTTGACTAGCATTTCATTCAGATTCATTGGGCATACACAGAGAATACATATCGTGTTACAATCGTCGTTGTGCAATCGCCACACCAAACAAAATGCATTCAATCGTGCTCAGCATGCGACTTGACTTGATTTGATTGATGTGTTGTTGTGTTGTTGAAAATCGCCAGGAAATTGAGAGGAAAAATTCTATATACGAGAGCTTATGACAGGCAGCGGCATCCAGCGAATTCTTCAAAAGACTGCGACTACTGTACTACTTACTATTTATAGTAGAGTTATTTGCACGAGCACGAATAAAATAATCAATCAAAGTCAATCATTGCGATAAAACACACATTTCGAACAATTTACACTTGAAACGCTTGACAAAGTATAAACAATCTCAGCTTATATTATCGCAACACAAATTGTTCATAGCTGAGAAATAGCTACTGAGAAAGTTCAACTTTACTCGGAAGCTAATGGCGAGATAAAGAATATCGCAAAAGTCATAATAAAGCTATTAGCAAATTAATCGATTGTGGGTAGTACAATAATAAATTGCAAGCAACTTCAAGAAAAGTGAAGAACTAATTGCTTCTGTCATGTTATTGAAAAGCATAACAAATCTTCATTAAATTTGCTGTGATATATAATAATTAACAGACACTGTGAGATGCTCGCTACATTTTATAAGAAACTGAGAAACAATGATGTATTATTAAAAAGAAGTCTAAGATAATACTATATTTGGTATATTGATATACTACTACATTCAAAATATACCATCATAGCCAAAAACAAACCAGATTGTCAACCAAAGGAATTTAAATCTATCCAAAGCAAGTAAGAAAACTACAATTAAGCGTATTTGACTAATAAAAAAAACATTTTTTTTTGTATATTGACATACTACTACATTAAAAATATACCATAGAATACAAAATATACCGCAATTTCATCAATATGGAATTAAAACAATTAGGAAAGCTACCAATTTGCCAAAATAATATACCATATAAATACTAAAAATATACCGAAAGTTATGTTAGGTATATTGATACAGTACTATATTAAAAATATACCATACAGAGCAAAATATACCAGATTGTCAAACAAAAGAAATAAGCCCCCTAGAAGGCAGGAGTTTTTGCCCATACAATAGTATTTCTTTAATAACTTTTTTAAGAAATGCCTATAAATCTCTTCTATTCTATGGGTAGTAGTTATAAAAAGTTAAAGCCCACCGATTTACTTTCTATTTCTAGTTTAAGCGGTCGGAGAAGATTCCCTATACTCGGCACAAAATTATTACAACCCTTCTACTCTATGATTCTTTGTTCCTTATCTCTAAAAGTAATACTCTCCACGACCTTGAGTTGTTAATGAGTTTAAAATGTTAAGATAGAAAATGTATGTTATAGAAATTGTGGATTATTAGATTAGAATTACTATTCTATTAGAATTATTTGCTACACTTGTAATCTTATCGGATTGTGTAGCAAGTGTTTCACATTATACTTTAATCTCTGCGATTGTTATTATTAAACACTACACTTTTAATGTTTGGAACAAGTTAAGGTATTTCCTTAGACTTTAAACTATGTTAAGCGATTGGAATGTAAAGAATATGTTAGATATAATGCTTTCAGCCAATAAATTTCAAATTTAACATTTTATTGAAATTCATCAAATCGCAAACAATTTGAGAGATCAAAGGCGACCCACAAATGTCAACGTTCTTTTATGCCAAAGTCTTGCGTATGAAGCCAACACCCACAGATGATGGTAGAGATTGAAAGATATCGAATTGAAAATGAAATAATCATAAATAAATCTCGAAGAAACGAGATCAGCTTGTTGACAACATCCGCGCACCGACTGCGATTGAAAAACTGAGACTGAAAGCGACAAACGGCAAACGGCAAACGGCAAAGGCAATTAGCATAAGCCAAAATTTATGGTTTATTTGCATTGAACATTTGTTTAACGCATTGTGCGCTCAATTTGTTTATGCAAATGCTGCAAGCTGTGCTTGCAACCAGTAGTTGGTTGCAGGTTGCAGGTTGCAGTTGTGGCAGCAATAACAATAACAGCAGCAACAGGTGAATGAAGGCTGCAAAATGTCAAGCCTGTAATTACATTGAATGGGTGATTGCAACAAGCGATGCTAATGTGTGTGACAATCAATCAATCAGTCTAGCCAGCCAGCCGGCAATCAATCAATCTATCAATCAAGCAATAATTGCAATGCTGCTCATCATTAATACGCTCTATCCATAACGGTCAACAACTACGAGTATATTAATCATTCGACTCGAGGCAAATCGCAAATCGCAACTCGCAATTCGTAATTCGCAATTCAAGTTCAATGAAACCAGCAAAGCATTAGCTTTTCTTGGCTGTGGCTTTCAACTTGAAATGCAGTGTCATCTGGAAATGGGCAATTGAAATTGCAACTGCTTAAATTTTTATTGAAAATTCAAATGATTTATGGCAACGGTCTTGAGTCAAACGAGGTGTTAACTTCGCCCTTGTCACACACACAACAATCGTAAACGAATAAATATTCGCTAGCAAATATAAATATTTCCCTTTTTGATTAGCACTTGAATTAGTCGCTATGAACAGCCAGCCACTAGTTCTATTTTAAGAGCAAATAAAACTATTTGCCAACTGGCTTAGGTCGCTTTTTTCGTTGATAGGCTCGTTCAAATTGTACAATATACTTATAGTACTTTATACTTAATGCCATATACATAGATTCCATAAGCTATTAGCCCGAACCGACTTCGACTTCGACTGACTCACGGGTTACGGGTGCGAGTATAATTGATGGGTTTCACCTTGCCAATGGCCAAATGGGAATGGGGTAAAACACTAAACACATACTCAGACTCATATTCGTATTCATACTTGTGTAGATATTTATGTTTGATAAGCAAACACAAGTGAAACTCCAATACTCTAACTCGACATCTATTTGCTGACTGACTGAACTATGCTCGTAAGCGTGCGACTCTGAAAGATCAAGGCATGAACATAACATAATAACATAACATAAATAATACTTGTTGAAGTGGAAGAATGCAAATGTTATAAAGTAATCTCTATTGATTTGAGTAATTGCCAAACTTCAAACCATTCCACTACATTAATCCTAGCTTAGCTTAGCCTAGACATGAACCTTTGTTGCTTGAGTTCTAATCCTTGACTTATTGAATGATAAAAAAGAAACAACTGAGTCGAAGTCCGCATCAATCATTACTATCTGTTCTCTAAAATTAAGTAAAGTGTTTAATACTTGATTGTATATAATAAACAACACAAAAGAAAGCAAGTTATTTAAAGATATTAGCTGTCTTTATACATAAGATACTAAAATAGATTTCATGTATAATAGTACATGTCAGCTTAAAAAGTATTTGTTCCATATTTAAACATTTCTTTCTGGAAGCGTGGCCAATAAATCAAAAATATATCTATGGAATTCCTCATATTAGAAAGTATTAGCACGTGCTCGTCACATTCAATGCAAAAGTATCTGTTAGATACTTAAACGTGTGCAGTGAACAAAATATACAAAAAAGAAAATGTAAAGAACAAAATATGTGTTTATGAAGTGTCGTTATTTGTATTAGAAGAAAATGACAACTGATCAATATAAGTAAACAAGTTAAGTTTTAATATTAAACATGAAGTAAACACAATAAGTATATCGTAAGATATGGGCAAAAAATAAAATAATGTGTCAAACTTCATTTTAATTGAGTAAGAAACTAAAGCACTTTTTTTAATTTTGTATTATTTAGTATATTATCAATTTTAACTATATAAGTTTATATCTTAAGATGGAGAATAGAATATAAACCGAAGAAATTTGCCAGACATCATTTAATTACGTTTATAATAAATGAAAGTAGCTGCATGATTATTATTTTTATGTTCTATTATTCCACGTTCAATTATTTCACAGCTGTTAATTACCAAAAAATTGATAATTAAATTGAACACTTTTTAATTGAAACTTTTTCAGCTGTCATCACTCGCTTTCAAGCCAATCTAAAATTATTTACCTGAAATATGTAGCTCTCGGCTCTTGCTTGCTCTCGAAGTGAAAATAAGATTGAGACTGAGTCGAAATGGCAGCAAAAATATCTATAGAGTTATAGTAGCTGGAGAGTCAAGAGTGTAAGGCAAGTGAAATCCAGATAAGATTCTCTTTTAGTTAACGAGCTAAACTGGGAAATTTGAATTAGGAATAGGAACAGAAATAAGCTCACAAGCAGCTGTTTACCATAAGCAGCATTTATTCAGTTGCTCGCAGTGCAAATATAATATAAATAGTAGTGTGTGAGTTTTTATGGCATTCAACTTGTGGCTGGCTACTGCTCGGATAATGCTCGTAAAGATAGCAACAACAGTTAGAGTTGGCTTATCAGCTAAGTCACAAGTCGCACAAAGTTGAGTAGCAAAAATCGGAAATCAGAAGTCCACTTCTGTGGATTTGGACGAATCTTATCAATCTGGTGGCCAGAGCATAATCAACCCGTAAATTACTCAGCGAATTTCTCTTGGTTTATGGCCCCACTTATTCACGAGTACTCGCTTGTTTGGATGTCATGGTGTCATGGATGCCAAAATGGATGAATGTATGAATGGATGGATTCGCTTCAACATTCTTCAATGTCAGGGCGTGCCGTGTGCAGATGAAATTTATTATTATTATTGTTTCTACAATATACTATATTTATTAGACATCCTTGGACTAGAGTTGTAGATGAGTATCTCTGATCTTGAGTTTGAAAATGGGTCTAAGAAAATGGCCAAAAGGCAAACAAATGAATTGCGATTGTTTTGGGCACATTAATAATTGTTGCCAGCGAAACAATCAAATCAAATTTACACATAAACACACAAAAAGGCAGCAACAAATGAAAGGCGATTATTGTTATTATTATGATTATTATTTTTGCTTGTGAGGGCGTGACGACAAGACATTGAATGGACTTAAAAGCCCCCTCAACAAACAAACAGAAAACAGACAAGAGATAAATAATAACAAACGAAAATATAAATAACATCGAGCAAGGCTACAAATGTCTCGGATCGTGTATCTGATGGAAACACACGAAATCTGCGCAAATAAATTAAAGAGTATTGCTTTAATGGCATCTAATTGAATCAATTAACAAATTAAAGGCTTTCTTTTCCGAACCATTTAATCGCAGCACGAGTCGAATCGATTCAAGTCGAATCGAGTCGAGGCCAAAGACAAGCGTTCAATAGAAATTAATTAGTGAGTGCACATCCGAGTACAGCGAATACAACGATGAGTGCTCGAAAACAACCTGTTATCAAATACAAATAACATTGATTTTTAATTGAGAGATGTCAGGCAGCAGAAAGACGCCACCTAGCGGTCGTTAGCTGACATTCCATTGGCATGTGTAAGGAGATGTCAGGCAGCAGAAAGACGCCACCTAGCGGCAGTTGGTTGATATTCCAGTGGCATGTGTAAGAAGATGCCAGGCAGCAGAAAGACGCCACCTAGCGGCAGTTGGTTGATATTCCAGTGGCATGTGTAATGCGATCCGCCTTCAACGCTTAACGGAATTCTGGAGCGAGGAAAGTGGCACAGCCAAGAACAAAACACATTCAAACAGCCAGCTAACAGGTAATAGTTGTTAACCCATTTGCAAGTTGGCGTGAATAACGAGCGATGCGCGAATAATGCGCAAATGAATGCCATACTCGAAACGGCGAGTACTCGCGAAATTGTTATGCAAAACAGGTAGAAGCACAGTTTCGAGCTCGCTTTTTGCCTCCGGACTCTGCACTGAACTCTTCCGCATTTGGCTTGGCAAGATTATAATCTTTCGCTGCTGCTGCTGCCGTTGCTTCTGCTGTTGTTTCAGTTGTCGTTTCAGTTGTTGTTTATAAATAAAATACATATGTTGAATTACTAACAAACACACTACACACAGCTCGTACAATTCAGTTCTAATGTCAAGGTCGAGTACTCATGCAAATACTCACACTCACTCTCGCACTCACACTCACTCTCCAACTCGAACTCCAACTTAGGCAAGCTACTTTCGCTATCATCTGAGTGCCATCAATGGGTTTGTTTTGCCTCTGATTCTTGGCCACTTTGACTAGCGTTAAATCTTTAAGTTACTCGGGAAATTTCAGGCAACTTTAAGAAAACTTAGCGAGGGTTGCTAAAGCAGTAGGGAAACGGCGAAAATTGGGAAATTTTACAATTAAAATTACAATATTATTTTTTTCATAAAAGATGTTTTTCACATAGTTCATATAGTAAAAGCAAAAAATTTTCAATGATCTCACAAAATAAATAATGGAAATTGATATTTATTTCTTTATGGAAAATAATGGTTTGTATTTTAATAGATTGTGTTGCTTGCAAATTTCCATTTGAAATTCTGCTTAATTAATTATATATGAATATATTTATTTGCTGTAAAAAATTATTCTTAGCAATTAATTGCTTTACTCCAAATATTATTAGAATGGAAAACTATATTTTAAATGTTCTTTGAGCTGTTCTATTTTGCGGTTATATTTTACTTAAAAGTTTATACAAATTTAATATAATCATTTACTGACAATGATTTTTCAATTTAAAATTTGAAAAATTTTATTTAGAATTTTAATTTGATGATTTACTGACACTTATTTTTAATTAGAGAAATTAATGTTTTATTTCCAATCTGAATTTATTATTTATTGATTACATAATTTTCATGCTATTTCCGGCTGAAGTTTACAAATGAAATAATTTTATGTGCAGTAATAATTTTTCTTAGTAATTTATTTAAGGTGCTAAATAATCACTAAATTGAGAGATTTTTCACAATTATTACGACATATTTTTATTTGCAATTTACAATTGAAATTTTCTGTCGTTCAGTGAATGATTTATTGTATGTATTTCACAATTTCTTCTTTTTTAATTGTCAAACTAAAAGTAGTTATATTAGTTGAATAGTGTAATAATAAAATTTTTTATTCCTTCGAATAAAAATTGATAATGTAATTATAATTTATTTCCTTACTAAAAATAAACTAGTTGACTAATTGTTTTTCTATTTTATTTTTATAAGTAATAATTATAATTTATTTTTCTACTCTCTACTAAAAATAAACTAGTTGATTAATAATTTTCTATTTAATTTTTTATTAGTAACTAATATTTGCAAATTTATGTGACTTCCTCAAGAAATTGGGGAAATTTCATGTATAGAACCGTCAACTTGAACTTGTCAAGTTGCGCCCTCGAAAGTGGGCATGGCTGTTCACACTCAGTGACATTCATATTGCGGTACTCGCATTGTTCAGTGAGTGTTTCAGATACGATCTTCGGTGTCCGCCTTTTATATGCTCCGACGAGCGTCGAGCAATTTACGAGCATTAGAAATGTGTGCAGCCTGATAAGATAAAAGCGAATGACGAGGCCAGACAGAATGCTAGTGAATACTATTCACGAGTGTTAGTGGGTGTATGGGTGAATGGGTGTGTTGTCTGCTCAGATGAGTTGAGTTGCTTTAATATGTATGCCACAATTATCACAGACTTGACCTCGACTTTTGTTTTTTTGGGGTCACGCGATGTGCTCGAAAAATGGCTGAGAAATTTATGTGCGCTGCAGTTTGCAGTTTGCAGTCGACTTCCGACTTCCGACTTTTGGGGCACATCCTGAACATGGCAAAAAGGATGTTGTGTCAGTGGCAAGGTGCAGCAAGTTTCGTTGTGGCAGCCTTGACCAGAAGGCGCGGCATGCCACATACGTGCCACACCAGCAGTCAAAGGCTTGGCTGTGTGACACACCTGAATCCTGCCTTAAGAAATCACTAGCGATGAGTGAGTGGGCGTGTCATTGAATGATGAACGCACCACGCTGCGTATGAGCAATGTCACTGACAGCTCTGATAGCTGCTGCTCCTGCTGCCAACTTGATTATGCCAAATAGCAAAATGCTAAATGGCAAATGGCGAATGGCAAACGGCGAATGCTGAATAAGTTCAAAGAACAAGCGACTCATTTATGAGCTGCAAACACGCGAATCGTACATAACTTGGCTAATTTACGTATATTCACCTCATATGCGAGCATATGTTTGGTTAATGTTTTATTACGTTATTTCGCTTTTTCGCTTATTTTTTTTGTGGGTCTTCGAGCAACACACATCAATTTTTGTTAGTAGCCTTTGTCTCGCTTCCTTGGCCATAATTACAAAAGTCACAAAGTCGCAAAGTCGCAGAAACAAAGCCAAAAAACTGAAGACAAAAGGCGCGTGTTTTTCCAACTTTATCATCATCCCACGACAATAATTAATCAATTTAATGCGATTATTTGGATTTCTATCTCTCTTTAATTTTCTTCCCAGCACTTGACTCGCTTAGGTGATGATTTTATTGAAACATCCAAAACCAAAACATAAACAAAACAAAATGAATCGAATCACAGTTCTTCATAACTGCTAAACTTTTTTTTTTTTGCTCGCTCATAAATTTCGTTATAAATTTATTAATAGGTCAACTCTGGTCTCCATTCAATTTGTATGCGGGAGGTGTGTTTTATGGCCTGCTAATTTATGCTTTTAAGCTGACTCGATTACAGAATCGATAAATCAGCGCCAATTCTCTCTACTCCCATAACCTAATAGACACTATTTTTTGTATCTATTGTGAATTTGGATGATCGCAGCAACAATAACAAAAAATTGGCGAATCGTTTGCGAATGATTAAATTCGCATTAACTGATCGTTTGCTGATTTGATTCACAATATTTTACACGCATTTTGGTGTTTTCGGTTCAAAGATCTTTTCGCATTACGAGATCAATCTACAGATCTACAAATATTTCAAATTTTGATTGCTTGCTTTTCAATGTAATTGTTGTTATTATCGAGAGAATTTCAAAGGTAATTTATATTGAACAGTATTTGAGATGTATTACATTGCAAATGAAGTTAAATAATATTATATATCACATGAAATAATGGTGTCAATAATAAGTACTTTAAAATTGATGAAAAAAAGATAAAATTGTTTTAAAACTGAAAGTTCAATATTCAAATCATTGTAAATTTTATAGACTTTTTAATATTTTAGCAAATATTTCAATAAATTAATGAAATAACATTCGATTTTTTTTTTTTTAATACTGAGAGATCAACATTATTACAAAATAATATATTTTAGGTATAAGATTTCATCACTAAACTTTAATATTTAGTAAGTATTAAACTAAATTAACGAAATAAATGTAGTATTTATTTAATACAGAGATATCTATATTTTTATGATTAAACAATTTTTTTATAAAATACTAAAATTTAGATATTAGTTTTCATCATTAATCTTTATATTTTATCTAGCAAGTATTTTAATAAATTAATGAAATAAAGTTTCATATTTTATGAATCAATCATCAAAATAATATATTTTAGTTATTAGATTTCATTATTAAATCATCGTATTTAGCAAGTATTACAATAATTTAATGAAATAGCGCTAGTATTTTTTAATACTGAGAGATCAATATTCTTACAAAATCAATATTTCTGCAAACTTTAATATTAAGATAGTATTTCAATAAATTAATGAAATAAAGTTAGTATGTATACAATACTGAATGCTCAATATTCTTATAAAATTGTACATTTTAGCTATTAGCTTTCATCCTTAAGCTGTATTTAATATCTAGCAAGAATTTCAACAAAATAATGAAATAAACTTCGGTATTTTTTTAATACTCAGAGATCAATATTCTTAAAAAATAATATATTTTAGTTATTAGATTTCAACATTAAACTTTAATATTTAACAAGCATTACAATAAATTAATGAAATAGCGCTGGTATTTTTAAATACTGAGTGATTAATATTTTAACAAAATAAAATATGTATTTTAGTTATAAGTTTTTAGCATTAAACTTTAATATTTAGCAAGTTCGGTATTTTTTTAATGATTAGCATTCTTACAAAATAATATACTTCAGTTACATCATATTTAGCAAGTATGTATATTAATAAATTAATGAAATGAATTTAGTATGTTATTTATTTAATACAAAATACTAAATTTCAGTTATTAGTTTTCATCATTAACTTTAATATTTAAGCGCTATAAAATAGTTTTATTCCATTAATCAACACAATTTCTTAATTATGATTTTTTTGCGTTAACTTTTAATTGTGTTGATTCGATAAGCTCGTTAGCTTTCCTAATTCGATTATCTACGGATTAAACTCATCCCAAGTGATCAAGAGATCAACTGCTTCCGGCGATCGCATACCAATTGCATCACAATAGAGTTGAAAAATCTCTATTTTGTTTATCGAAATAAAATATTTCATGTGTGCAACTAATAATGACTTTGTTTGTTTACGAAAAACTTTCCATGGGAAGATTTGAGCATGAAACTTTTGTTAAATCCGAGAGAACGTCAGCTTATTAACTTAATTATAAGTTGTGTTCATTAATAACACGTTGTTACGCCTATTCCGCATTTAAGCCCAATCTCCGTTTCAATTCCAATCTCAGTTCCCAATCCCAATAGAACTGGCGCCTAAAAGTATCTTCAACTCGAATTGATACGTTGCGATTAATGAGTATTATTTGTGATTAAATTGTACTGTGTGCGAATGTGAATTTCATCGTGATGTCATGACTGTCAATTGTCAACTGGCGATTAAAAGCAAAATAGTTGGGACTCACAATTTTTGCGTTTTATTATCAACAACAATAACATCAGAAATGTTTAAAGCCGCGACGCGTCTCTACTTCCGATTGCCAACAATTTCACGAGCAGGTGAAATTAGAGACACGTTTTTATCCAAAGTCAAGACTAAGAGACGGAAAAACTCCCTGACCAAGGTCAGAGCCATGTAAATTGTGACTTTGTGGTCAAACAGTGAGAATTTAAATAAAAATATTGACTGTGTATGACGCGTATTTGTGTGTAAATAATAACAAAGAAAATATGGGCTGACATTAATTAGAGAACTCTACGCAAATCGCTGGGTAAATTAATTAGCCCCAGCAAATATTTTCGACGCCAGTTGGAAAGCAAATAGCCGGAGACAAATAATGGGCCATAAGACTTTGTTGTGTACTCAATGGCGAGATGCTGCTCGATACTAGATTCTGGCCATTTCAGTTCATTCACTTGCGCTCTTAACTGTTATTTTATTTTTATTGTTTTTACGATCCGCTTTCGTCGAGGAAGTCATCATCATCTCTCTTTCTCTCTCTCTCTCTTTCTAAGAGGTGGAGTTGTGTCATGCAACTTTCAGCTCTCGAATCTAATTATCGAACAGCAACTGGCACGGAAGCTGAAGCTGAAGCTGAAGCTAAAGCTGAAACTGTTGCCACAAAAGTCAGCAGTTAATTTGCCGTCATGTTTGCCGCCACGCCACGCGGTGAAAATATTGAAAGGCAATCATCTTGTTATTGATAAACAACAAAAAAACTACAACAACAACAACAGCAATCACAAAGAAAGATATTAAAAAACATTAGCAATCTTTAGCATGTATGTTTTGATTAAACGTGCGCCAATGATTTTACACTTTTTGTTAAATGATTAATGTGGCATCTTACAACACTTAGCGTTATGTTGACTTCTTATATGCAAATGCATAAAGAAAGCTCCCGAAGAAGAACTGAAAAGATTTCCCTGACAATTGTCTTTTAAAACACACACGATTCGTAATCCCTTCATAAAGAAAGCTTCCGAAGAACTGAAAAATTGTCTTTTAAAAATAAACCTCTTTTAATCTGTATATAAAAAAAAGCTTTGAAAGATTAAAAAAATTGAAAGTCTTACAATATGGTTGTAAAAATACAACTCTTTTAATCTGGGTTTATTTTTAAACTTCTTTTGTTCAGCTGTGTCAAATTTATGCTTGACAATGTGGCTAAAAACAGATGTTGAACCTCGAACTGATAAATTGCCTCATATTTTATATAACACAGTTTGTCGTACAACTTCTGTGTTTATTATCCGATCATTAGGAAATTATCAGATTAGATAAATAGCGCAATATATTTTTGGGTGCAACAAAGTCCAATATTATATCGGCATTTTTATTGTTAAATAAATTGGATCGCCTGATATTTAGCGTATCCACTGTTGCAGAACACTAAAATGTGGTGCATATAAATTTCAGAATAGAACATATAACATTTTTATTCATAAATTATTTAGTGTTTGTTTTAATTTGAAATTCTTTTCTAACAATACAGTTCTATTCATAATATATTTTCTAAGAATTGTGCCATACAAATTTAATCAATATTTCAATTATTTTTCTATTCATTTCCTTATCTCATATAGATAGAAGCAACTTTAGATAAATATTTCATTATTTACTATCACAATTTCATTCTTATGTTTATTTAAGATTTTTTTCTTGAGTATTTTTGCACATGTTGTCGTATATAATTTATTTATCTTTTTAGAACTGTTTTAAAAAATTAAAATTAATATTAAAACAGGAAAATATTTAAAATTTAAATATTACATTACAGTTTTTTTTTATCAAGAATGAATAGAATTGAAGTTTTACAAAAATAATAATATAAAAGTTATTAAATAAACGTAACTGAAGTTTTACAAAATAAATAATATACAAGTTTTTAAATAAATATATATATATAATAAAAATAATAATCATATATTTAATAAAAATAATGTTTTTTTATAAAACATTAAATAATTGAAATAAAATGCTTTCAAAGCGCCAAGTTGTTTCTGGTTCCATTAAGTTTATCTATTCTCACATACTATTAGTTTTTATAGTAGTAATATTTTTATGAAGAAGCAAAGTAAACAAAGTCAAGTGAGAGTTATTTGCTCATCAAATTTTATTGCTTGCTTACAAACAAGTCGAGTTTCTTTTCTTTGCCATAATAGAACATGCAGGAACAACATGGAATGTGAAGAGTGCCAACAGTAAGTTATTGAATTCAATTGTGCTCGATTTTGATTATCCATGTTTTCACAATTGAGATATTGAAATAATTGTAATTGTTATAGACGGGGGGAGTACTCGGCAATTAAAACTATTCAAAATTTCCCACTCGTGGCGCATGAAATCATTAACCTTCATTTGTAATTTCCCCAAAACTCATTCAACCGCACTCCATTCCATTCACTCTGCTCAATGTGTTCGATCTTCACTTGCACTCAAACTCACCTGTTTTCTCAACCATTTTGCACAGTTTCTTCTTCTTTGTCTTTGGCTGCTGCTTCTGCTGTCGCTGTCGGAGTTGTTGTTGTTGTTGTCGCCACTAGAGTTTAGCGTTCGCCGCGTGGGTTCGTTGAGTTGTGTTTTTGTTGTTTTGCTTTCGTTGTCTATTTCGCAGTGGTAAAAGTGCGATCGTGTTGTTGTTGTTGATACCGTTGTTTGATATTTTGGCGCACTTGAATGAAATTATTGTGCCAAATGTCTTATTGCCAAATAATAGTAATAATAATTGTTAAGGTTAAGTGGCTGCTGGCTGCGTTGCACAATTGCCACTTGACCATAAAAATTCAATTCGAAATTCAAATTGAAATTGAAATTGAAATTCGAAATTGAAAAGCGCCTGTTTTGAACGAGCTGCAATTGCGCAAACGCCCAACACACAAAAATGATTTAAGAGTGTTTTTTTTTTTATTTATGATTTGCCAACTTTTGTCAATTTCACTTGACAACAATTTATTACCACTTCTCGTATTTTCTTTGCAGATCTTTCCTCAATATTTTATTTTTAGTTGAGTCTTAATTGACTTGAAACGAAAGCGCGTAACTCGATTACAACAATCAACAATAACAATTTTGCACAAATTCAATTCAAATTTAAATTAAATTATTATTGTTAACACTCGACGAACTCTGATTTATTATTTCGATTTGATTTGATTTAATTCAAAACGATTCGCTTCGCTTTGATTCGATTCGATTCGCACTTGATTTTGCTTGTCTTTGCTTTTTGCGTTTTGCCGTTGCCTTTGGCTTTGCTGTTTGTCTTTGCTTTATGCTTTTGCTTTTGCTTGCTGCCACGTTCGCTGCTCGAGCGCAAATAAACGTTGCTGGCGCTGTGTCTGTAACTGATATACTCTCAGTCGACCATGCGCCGACTGCGACTGCGGCGTCAGCAGCGAAGTTGACGTTGACGTTTGCTGCCAAACCTGTGACAGCAGCAGAGCGCAGCCGTTAGAGTTTGTTGTTGTTGTTGCTGTTTTTTTTGGGCTTGCCGTTTGCTTTCAGATTTCAGTGGAGTTTGATTGTCGTTAAAGGATTGGATTGGGCTCGGGGTTGCCCTTATGACTTAATTAGCAAATTTAATAATGGTTCTGCATACAGGTTGCATACCCTGTAAGTTTCTGCTTGCAACGGGAGTATATGCGGGAGTGCAGAAAAATGTTCTTTCATTAAGTTTGAATTTATTTACTTAGTCATTTTTATTTATTTGGTAATGTCATGTATACCAAGTATACCCTCTAAAAATGTGTAAAGCACGCATTTTCGTGTGCCTAGTATTTTTGCTGAATTATTCATATGGGATTCCAACTTTGCCAACTTATTAATTACTTTTCAACATGTTTACTAGCATGTCAAAGAAACACACTATTTTCCTTACGGGTAACGTGTATTAATTCAAGATATACTGCTTAGGATCGTAGTGTATAACAGTATACCAGTAATATACCAGTTTGTAATAAGTGTGTCAATATTTTTCTTTCTTACAAAAGTCCCTATGATCATAGTGTATAACAGTATACCAGTAGTATAACAGTTTGTATTAAGTGTGGTAATATTCTTCTTACTTGTCATATCCCCTATGATCATAGTGTATAACAGTACATGATTACCATAGTATAACAGTTTGCAGAAATGCATCCGATTTTCTATTTTGAAGACATGCCTTTAATGATGTCTGTATCAGTATATGATCACAATATTATAACAGCTCGGAGATCTAATCAGTTTTTCGAGATCTAATCTCCGTCAAACAATTTGCTTGCAGCAAGTTTGTAATCAATCACATATAGAAAAGTGTGCATGATCTGCACTTATGTACCTTTATTAATAACGTCACTAGACTACATTTTTTGCACTCCAGAAATCATACGACATGTGGCCAAGGTAGATTAACTTGCTCAAGGGGAAAACCTTATCGATGTGAAGAACTTAATCCGTCCAGACTGATTACGGCACAGTTATCCAAGCACGACCTCCTCCCAGAGACTGGGCAATACATTCGTATCAGATATTTTCAATTTCGTTTTCATTTCCAGTTTCATTTTTATTTTTATTGCTGTTCATTTAAAAGGTATGCAGCATTTTAGAGTATTTTTTTGTTTTTGCCAGTTGCTAATGGGTTATGGTTGAAAGAATTTGCGCTTATCACTTTTCATATTTCACTTTTTCGAGCAATTTCCCCTCGTTTAGGTTCGGCTTTGGATTCAGTTCCGCTTTAATATTGATTATTATTGCACATTACAGACTGTTTTTTTCCCCCATTTTTTTTTTGCTTGTCTTAGTTAATGGATGGAACTGTCTCTGTAGAGAGGGCGCGTAACCTCTTCGTGAACCTTGTCATATTTATTTCAGGCCCAAGCAACAGTTGCAAACTTATTGACAAAACAAATGACAGACAACAACGAAAACAATCATAGTTTTTTTTTCTTCATTCATTTCATTCATTTTTTCGTTATTTGATAAACAATCATAAGTAATGCGCGCTCAGACAGATTTTTCTATTTATGAGTGGGGCGGTCCGAAAGTTAAAGAAACCGACTGTACGATTTGAGCAATTATTACCAGTAAGTGCTTAAAGACACACAGACGCTCATTAAACTGCCACGAACGAATTATTCAAATGTGAATATGAATATTTATACTTTTGCTCAACGCAACAATCGGTGTTGTGCTTCGACTAATCAGATGCTCAGAGAATTGTACAATATAACATCTCATTACATTATCTAATCGCATTGAACAATTGGGCAATTTCGCCAAATTATTATTACTTCTACACTATTCTATAGTATAAAATTTGAATTACTTTCATTAGATCTCTAGTACAGACTTCAAAGTTTTGCCGTCGACTTATTCCAGTGACGCAATCTTTTGGTAGGTTTCCATTCTCATCTTCAATCGTAAATCTACAAATTTAGTATCCCAATTTCCCAGCAAATTAAACTTTGATTAACTTTATAGCTTTCTTTCGTTTTTTCTTTGCTTATATAACTTTAGAATTCATTGTAGATACCCTACGATCATTAGATGTTGCTAATTGGTTTTAGAATTGTCCTATCTTTTTTTTTGTTTTTATTTATTTTCTTTTGATAACTAACAAAATATTTTTTTCTTTTAGCCTCTAAGAATAATTTCATATATTTCATAATCACTGTTCGCAATTTTTCTCTTTTTGTATAAAATATATTATTATAATATATACATATATTTTCAATTCTTCTTATAACACTTAACAAATTGAGTATACCCTTCGTATACATAACTTTGTATGGTATTTATGCGCAAATATGGCCAAAAATTGTGTATAATTTGTTCAATTACCTTTTTGGTTTACATAAATAAAATATGAATGCAACTATTTCAAATGCAATACTAGCCTGATACCCTATAAATATCATAACAAGCGTACTAAACTAAAAGTACATGTTAAAAATTATAATTTCAAATGAAATACTAGCTGATACCCTATAAATATCATAACAAGCGAACTAACTAACTTCTTGTCAAGTTCAACATTCCCTCCATAAGCAGGATTTATACTTTAATACTGTACTATTTGATTGAATTAGAGCAGAGATGACCTAGACTTTTCTCTCTCCATCTATAATGATATTTTAAGAATGCATGATTTATGAACTCTCTTTTTTGGTAATGAACTGATTTGAATATTACATCAATGTACCAAATATAGCCTTTGGTATATAAATTTAGTATTTTTTTAGAGTAACGCCGCACCCCTTTGCTTTGATTGAAAATATATAGTAACTTTTGCATTTAGAGTACAAATCTTACTTAATTTTTTATGTTAACTGCATAACCGGAATACCCATTTAGTATCTACATAAAACAGGGTATATCAAAATAACTCCAACTTGCGGCCTGTTTATTGTTCGCACAATGAAAACAATTTTTCAAATATCATTCAATAGCTGCCGCTGCTGCGGACTGCGACTCCCCCTCCCCTCTCGATCCGCCCACCTGCCACCCACTATGTGGAGCTGCCGTCGCCAATCGATGGCGACATTGAAGCAGCTTTGCGAGCTTTCAAGCCGCGCAAAGAAATCAAATGAAATAAAAGTATCTGTAAGTGCCGACGAGCTTCCAGGCAAGAAATTTGCCGCTCCAAATGGAATCCAGTCGCGATGTGCGATCGAGTCGCAATGTTGTTGGCCGCAATGATTTACAGTTATTGCCGACGCTAATCACGAGACGAAATGAATTTGTGTGTGTGTGTGTAGGCAAAAGCCTAACAGCCAGCAATAAACGCCCATGAGTCAGTACAAAACGGGCCATGAAATTATCAAACTAACAAAACTTTGATTTAACATTTGCGCTAAAAATTGGTTCACTTCACTTTGGGGGTGCAATTGTTGTCAGTCCAAAATGATCGTTAACTTGGCCTAAACACGCACACACACGCACACCCGCACACCCTGAGCGAATAAAGGTCAATGTCGTCGGCTCAATGCTGGTTTTGCGGCTGCAGTTTTGACACTTCAGAGCCCAGCTTCAGATTCATCCATCAATCTTGCGAGTGTTTTTGAACCTCTACCCGTGCTTGTACTTGTCTCTGTATCTCTTACTATATATGTATATACATATATATATACCTGTTCCCTGTATTTATGTACTAATAATGCCCGCCTAATGCAAATTTTTGTAAGCGCCATCGCCTGCTTTTCGCCTCAATAATTCACAATTCAGTCGCCGCTTGTCATCAGCTTTCAGTCTTTTTTTTTACTTGTTACTTTTTGTTCTCGCATCTTTGCTTTTGCCATGACTTCAGCGAACCGTTTGTTATTGTTGGCCACACAATTGCTCTAAGCTCCATTGACAACATTTTGACACACGCAGATCGTGGGAAATTCTCCTTCAAGTGCGTTGCGTGGGCGTTTCGCCAAATGCCTCAACAATGTTGTCGTCGTCGTACTCCAGTTCGGAATGTACTCACATTTTTGCCCATTGAATCTCGCTCGAATCTGCTATGCAAAACTGGTATAATCTACGCATTAATCTGCCTTGCAAGCTCCATCAATGAACAGCTCGCCAATGAGTGCCAATCTTAATACTCGAAGAGTAAGTATTATTACATAACAATTGCTGTGTAGCGATCTGAAGGAGCTAATTTGAGGTTGCTCGACTTGAAAATACTCTGATTTAATAAAGTGAATAGAATAAGAGAAGTTCACAAGAAAAAAAGTAAGAAAACGACATGACTGTGTGATATCTGCTACCAATTTTGAATAAAAGCGGTTTTACTATTAAGATATACCAAATGAATATACTGCAAAAATACTACAAATTATACGAAGTGTTATTTTAGGTATATATTGGTATAGTACCACATTCAAAATATACCATAGAGTGCAAAATATACCGAATTAATATACCGACAGATAATTCAAAATATACCGAATGCTATTTTAGGTATGTTGATATAATACACACATATCATAGAGTGTAAAATATACCAGATTACTATACCACAACAGTAATAATACCAAATGCTGTTTTAGGTATCTAGTACTACATTCAAAATATACCATAGAGTTCAAAATATACCATATTGTCAGCCAAAGCACCTAAGACCCATAGTAAGTAGTCGTTCTGTCCATATAAAAATATATCTTTAATAACTTTCACAAGTTTCAGGAGTCTTAAATACTATAGTTATTATTGTATGCACTAAAAATGTTCTAGTATGCTAAATTTAGCGTTAAAATAGAATTCTTAACTTGCATACTCAGAATGTGGGCAATAAATGGTATACATATCTCATATTTCCCAATTTGTAATTAGCGAATATCCCTTTAGCAAGTGCTCAAACCACGAAGTTCTGTGGTGAAGAAACTTGATCAATTGACTGCGCATCATAAATTGTTTAATGGGAAGCTGTAGACATCATAAAACTAATGATAAATATGCTGCACTAATGAAATTTTCAAAACATTTACATAAAATAATAAAGTATACGACTACAGCTTAAGATTATAGTTAAGATAAACCTAAGTATAACTAGAGAAGCTAAGAGGAGCATACTATCAAATCGTCAAATAAATGTTTTATTAAACTTTAGCTTAATGTAAAGTGGAACCTAGTTAAATCACATTTCAAGTGCTATAAATACACCTCGGAAGAGTACAAAGAATCGGCGAGATCAAGATGAGATCGGTTGAGTTCAGTTAAGTTAAGTTTCGTTGCGTTGAGATCTCTGACAAATGTGGCGTCGTCATCTTGAGGCACTTCCTGCCAACGCGACGCGTGCGCTGCCAGAAATTGCAGACAATTAAAAAATTGTGGTTTTGGGTTTTTAGTTTGTTATTTTTTTTTTTTCGATTCGGATGGAGTTTTTGGTTAGCCTCATGCCGGCAACACTTGAGTTGGAATTAAAAAAGTACACAAATGAAAATATAAACAAAACGAAGCGAATCGAAATCGAATTGATTGACACACTGAAGTGCGTGTTGTTGGAGCTTTTGTGTGTTCTGTTCGCCAATGGCCAATGGCCAATAGCCATTTGCCATTTACCATTTGTGTTTATTTAATTGTTGTATAAAAACATACTTGTATTTGCTCAGTCTGACTCGAACACCGAGAACAGTATTTCAATTTTAGCTACTCTTTTTTTGTTCTTTATTTATTATTGTTTTTAAACGTTTTTTTCGATATACATACACACATATTGTTTTGAACTTTTTATTCAGGCTGCATTTGTTGTTGGGGTTTTTGTAGCTTGGGCACGGCAGTTGTGTTATATCTGGTACGTGTTGTGTTCGAGAGCCATTAGCATGGAAATCGGAATGGGAATCGAAATGAGAATCGAAATGGGAATGAGCATATGTTTGCTTTGCTTACCCCAACCTCAGCTAGTCAGCTAGCTGATAAGCCAAAGATTCGCTAATCTTTGCGCATTAAGCTGTTTTCGCTAAATAGCCGCAAATCTGTGAGTTGCATGTGATTTGAAGCTAAACTTCCGCGCTTTATATAAGTTATAGCTGTGTGTGATGTGTGTACTTGTAGTTGGCGTTTAATTTGCTTAATTGACTGACCCTCTGCTTAATATCCGGCCTTTCATTTGTCATTGTCCCTTTTCGTTCAGCAAGTCATTCACATCCTGCTCCAAGCCCAATATCATAACTTACTCTATAATGCCTTATGTGTATGTGCCACCCAGGGGATTAAAAGGACTAAGGACTAAGGACTCGCAACTAGGCATGCAAAATAGCACTCGCAGTGCCTTGTCATGCTGCGCCTCAAAGTTCAAGGACAATGGTCCCCCTCCCCTCCCTCACACACAATGTTGGGCGTCAACCACGCCAAAACGACAAATGTAAATTTGAATAATGAAATGTCAGCGTGGGCTTGGAATGATGTGTGTGTTTGAGTGAGATTTGCTTATCGATATATGCAAATGGCCAGCAGGACTTTGTGGCCACACAATTCCTAGATTTGTGATATTTGATCATTGCAAAATATAGCCAAATTAATTCATAGACTTTGCACTTAGTTCGTGCACGAACGAAATAAAACTTCTGGTTAGATGCAAGGTCACGACAACTGCTCGAAAATTTACCTATATTGAACTAAATCACGTTTTTTATATAACACTTTTCAAAAATACATTTCAAAATTATATATTTCAAGCCACATTCAACATCAGTGGAGACACAAACCAATTCCATTTTATGATACCTCATAAAAGTATGCATCATTTCGTTTTTTTTGGGATATTTAAACTTGGAGGGAAATTAAAAAGGACATTTAAGGTAGAAAGCATTTGAATAACCAAACAGTTGAACTTGGCCTTGATTGCGGTGATCTGTGATTTGTGGTTTTTAAACTTTCGAATATTGATAATGTAATATGAATACAAAACCATAAGTGCTTACCTATTCACTTGAATCACTCGCAATTAACTAATAATATTCAATACTCACAATTTGTCGTACTTAATGTCGGAGACTTGACAGAATGAAATCGGATCCCATTGAAAGCACCCACACTCATGATCAGCGTCACGATGATGATGGTGATGTTGTTATTGTCGTAGTTGTTGGTGGTAGTAAAGTCAATTTGATGATCGTCACATCGTTTATAATATGTCATATCAAATAAATGACAATTTATGGCAGTTGGCGCGATGGAAAAGTTCGAGATGCACTAAATTAATTAAAATCAAAACATTTCACAAAATTGCTTAGCCTTTGTCTTTGTGATAAGCGCCTATGAAAATTGCACTACATTAATTCAAGCGGCGCTGTGGAAATTTTTTTTTTTGCAAACGTCACGCCAAAGCATGGGATGGGGTGGGCGTTGTACCAATTTCATATTTGCACCAATAAATGTTTAAATAAGTAATTAAACACATCATAAAACAATTCGCATTGCTGATTGCACAACTTTGTTTGCTCAAGAAGTGCGCATGACGTCACAATTGACGTTTCGATTCCGAGTGTCTTCCATATCATCCTTCCCGCTCGATCACCCCTTCTCTTCACTCTCAACTCAAGAGCTCCATTTGATAAGCATTACAGCATTCAATGGTAACAGACAACAACAATGACTAGAAAATGTCTCCTTGCTTATGATTAACGTCGCAACGCTGCGCGCGCGCGCTCTCTTGCTCTTGTTTTCTGTCTTTGCTTTTGCTCTTGCTCTGTCTCGCAGCTGTCGCACACAAGTGGTTCTCTCTTTGTGGTCGTCCCGCTTACACCTTCTGCAGCACCTAGACTTCACATTTTTACCGATTGTTTTTAGCTCTCTGCTAATTGCGTCGTACGTCGTCGCAGCGCACAGTGTCGCGTATAATTCGCTGCTTATAAATTCCTATACAAAAGAATGTTTATTGTATTTAGTAAATTACTAATTACTAATAGTAATTAATAAATTAATTTTAGAGAGAAAATACTATATATAAATATCTGATAATTTTGGATGTTAACATTTTTATTTTCATTTTATTATATTATATCCAGTATTTAATACTACATTTAAGAGTAAAAGAGTACTGGGTGCTGGTTACAAGTATTCAAGAGTTTTATGTTACAATTATTCAAGAGTTTTATTTATTAAACAAACAATTTTATAAACCAAAATTACATTTGTTGACCAATTTTTATAAACATTTTTTTAAGCAATAAATAAACTTATTTAAAATACTTTAAAATAATTAATTTCTTAAGTTTTTTGGGCAACAAATAATTTTGTTTACAGCATTTTAAAATAATTAATCTCTTATGTAACAAAATAATATTTGTTTTTACATTTTTTATAAAAAAAATTGTTTTTTTATTTTTTACAATAAATAAAAATTATTAAGAAATTTTAAAAGTATAAATTTCGTAATTTAAGAAATAATAATAATAATGAAATAAGTGAATACCCGTAACAACAAAATTTCTTGAATAACAAAAAAAATATATAAATGTGTGCATTTGTAGTCATGTAACTGCATAATTTTCCATTCTTACTTTACAACTTTAAAAACGTAGGTGTTCACAAGTAATGTGCTGATAATATTTAACTATCTTGTGATTCACTATTAACGATTCATTTTTTTTATCACTTAACACTTGCAATTGCCAATAAAAAAAACCTATGAATGGTAATTATTTTATATTAATCACTCGCAATTAGTTGTAAAATATTGTAATGATCAGTTTCACACCGACATTACCCACTGTGCGACGCACTGCGCTTGACGCTTTTGCTTTTTTTTCACCGTCTTCGAGCGTTTCGATTTTCGCGGTGCGCACAGTATTTGTTGTTGAGTCAAAGTGCGCGGATCGCTTAGAAGAGAGGAAGAGAAACTCCTGTAAGCGTGTCGCTATAAGTTAATAAGTGTCGTTAAGTGAACTCAGTGTTTCAGTTAGTTGTTATTGCAAACACCTTTTTGCATATTACTTAAAAAGGTGGCATTTATTGCATTTCCAAAAGGTGTCAAGAAGCTGTCGAGCTTATCAAAGTTAATTATTAAATAAGGTAAATACTCAAAGACATTTCCCATAACTCGCTAGATTTACGATCTATGTAGGCTCCTCTGCCTTCCGCTGTACCTCTTTGACCTTGTGCCTCACCTTCGTTACCTTTTATTACCTTTTTACTTTGTTATTCTGTTACTCTTTAACTACCAAAATCCAAAAGATGATCTCAACAAAACATACAAATTTGAAGCCAAAAACACACGTGTTCACGAAACATTAAATATAACGAAAAAAAAAACAAAATATATTTTCTACTTTTGTGAGTCAAAAAAAATGAGACGAAAAATAAAATAAACCGCAAACAATTCTGAGAAATTACAGCTATTCTTTTATAGCGCTGAGTTTTGCGTTGCAGATAAAAAGATATATGCTTTGATTTAAAAATGATGCAGAGCTGCCAAAAAATATTAAAATAAAGACATATTCACTGCAAGTACAGGGAACACTCAATTTTGAGGAAACGCTTTTAGCAAAGTGATTGAACTTAAATAATAGAAAAAAAGTAATAGTAAAGATAAAAAAATGTGGTTGATATGGAAATAAATACAAATTATTTATGCCTAATTAAATATTTATATTTTTTTATATTATTTACTTTGAGATTAAATTCTTAGAAAAAAAAAGTAATAATAAAAATAAAAAATGTAATTGATATGGAAATTAAAACAATTTATTTATGCTTAATTAAATATTCATATTTTATTTAATTTAGATTACTTTGAATTGCAAGAAAAAAATTAATAGAGACTAATTGTTTCCCCTGTCATATATATTCTAATTATTCAGTTAGCTTTAGACAGCTTCCCCTGTCTAAGCGGCGATGCGTGAAATGATGCGAACATCTATTGTACAAAAATGCTCGTAGAATTTAAAGGGTACACAAAACTAAATATATTTACACAAAGTAGAGCTAATGAGCGAAGCAGAACATAGCGTGCATAAATGTGTTTAATAATTTTGTAAGTAATTATAGTTACTACAATTATTTGGCTCTGGCTTTAGCACGCTTTATACTTATTATATAGTATCTCATTCGTTCAACAGAGTGTGTTTCCACTTTCGAAGGCCTTTACTACTCATTTAATGAGTATGATCGATTACGCCAGATATAGAGCTCTACTTTTAGTTGGACAACATTCAGTGCTGCATACAAATTGCAATTTAAAGTGAACTTTATGTCTTTTTAAGTGATAAAGTTGCGCTAGAGAAATGCGGCGATGATATCAAAGCATGTCATCAGCCTGACGATCGACGACGACATGTCTGCGACAGATCTGCGCGCGTATAACAGTTGTGTATAACACTTGCTAAATTGATTTAATCCCGCAGAAATTGCAACAGCGCTTGCAAATTTAAATGACACCTACGTTATGTCGTTATTATTTCCAATGAAAACTCTTTTCTTTTCCATTTCCCACACAATTGAGTGTGAATTTCGTAGAGTGCATCTAATGAAATTCATTCGCAATTAATTTAGCCACATTTATTGTCTAATGCCTTTAATTACTTTAGAAAACAAAACAATCTCGTTTCATTTGCGACTTTGTTTGATTCATTTTATTTTTATTGTTATTATTCAGCTTAAGATTAATGTTGCCGCTAGTCTTGTTTATGACTTGACAAGTTCATGAACTTAGGATTGCGTATGTGTTGTTGTGTTAATTTAAAATTCAAGATTCATTGCTTGGGAGGAGTGGAAGCACACATTTTATATCATGAAAATTAGATCATTATGTCAACGCAATGTTTACTTTCCTTATAAGTTTATTTTTATATTTTTAATTGACGTTGTTTAAGTAGATAAGGTTATGAGTTAAAGATTATTTAATAAACTAGATAGAGAAAGTGTACTTTTTAGTTGAATTTTGAGTTCTGCAAATTCGAGGATCACCCAGAAAATATGTAAGCTAACATTGAAGTGATGAGAACAACAGCAACAGATATAATTAGTAATTACTACCTACTACTAATTAGTACACTAATTAACAAGCTATAATCCCAGGCTTTAATTACGAGCTAAAAAGGCATTCGTCAGTTATATCTGAGGTGTTTTTTTGTAAATATTTCAATTTTTTTTTTTTTTTTTTGTTAATTGGAATTTATTCGATCAGCTTGTGCTGCTTGGAAGGTGTCAGAATGCATTGTACAATCGTGTGTGTAATAATGTTATATGCAAATGCGAACGAATATTGTTATTAATATGTTACTTATTATTAAATGGAGCGGCGTCTTTTGTTGCATTGTGTGCAAGAATTCAGTTAATTTGTGTGCTTCACTCAGAGCGTTTGCGTTAATTTGTCGAACAAACATTTCAATTTGACGTGGGCGATCGGATTTTATGGCAAATATCACGCACGAATGCAAGACGACGAGTATTACGGAATTGACTACTCGTATTCACTCTTCTGCACTCTCTGCTTGCTGCCGTAATAAAAATGGGATCATACGCTATCAAATAACGCGTTTAATCAGCTCAGCCTGCGTCGATTTCATTATTTGCCAAAAACGAATCATTATCAGATAAGCTGCATCTGATTAATTACACGCTATCATCCATGTGCCAGTTAACATATTTGTGCTCCCACTTGACTTCACTTCAATTGGCAAAACATGGCTATACTTAGTTCGAATCATATGTTTTATGGTGTACTAGCTATCTACAGGTGTTTTTATATCCGTTACCCACAGGGTAGAAGGTTATTATAAATGTGTGTAACAAGTAGAACGAATGTAGTCTTCGGTATATTCCAGTATTATTAGTGTATGTAACAATCATTGTACTACATAGTATATTTTAAAATTATTAGTATATCAATATACCACATGTAGTGTTCGGTATATAATATATAAATTCTTTTTTTTCGAATATTGATATACTTTCTTTGACAATCTGGTTTTTTATTAATATACATATATGGTGTATTTTGAAAGCACTAATATATCAATATTCCAAATGTGATCATTGGTATATTTCAAAATTTTTTTTTTTAGTATATTCAAAGTATGTATAACCCCACAATGTATAACCCCACAATGTTTTCCTTTATTTGAAATGCTTTAGTTGACAATCCGGTATATTTTGTACTATACAGTATTTCTTGAAAGAATTAGTATATTAATGTACTAAATACAGTCTTTGGTATAAATCAGTATTTGTTCGGTATATTTTTATAGTATAACACAACAATATTTTGGGTTTATTAAAAGTGTATAACGGGTATCTCATAGTCGACTGTTGCTTTCCTAATTGCTTTTAGTTTTGGAATGCCGTTAGCTTGTTCCATGACTTTTCATTGGGGAAATCTCATTAAATGTATAGTTCTATACATTGTAATTAATTTAATCACCTTTTCGAGAAGTTAGGTGATTAATACTCTGAGTATTCATGACAAATGCGAGTCGAGAATTTTCCAGCCAAACTCGTTTGGTACTTTCAAGATCGAACGACATTTCTGAAGATTTATATGTTGTGGTCTTCTATCGGATTACGATGACATCAGAGTTGAATCTAATCACAAGCTGAAATTTACATTTAAGTGAAGCAATCACAACATATCTATCGAGACAAAAAGCACTCAATGTTTTTTCGGGTGCGCCTGCTGTCAATTAAATTACAAAATATTTATCAATTTCTCAGTTGAATTTATGACGAACCTCAAACAAGATGTCACCCCTTCAACGACCCCTTTCAGCCTCAAATTGCCCAATAAAAGTGGCCACTGTCAATTAAAACGATGTGCGGCATAGGTTTCGATATCAAAAGAGCAGAGCACTTGAAATCATTTGTCTGATATTGATATATAGCCCACAATCACACTCAAAAGAGGCGTGAAAGATAATGACTAGCAGATACCCTGTATGGTTTAAGATTTAATAAGAATACACAAAATGAAAAAATCATTTCAATCTAAAAATCTTATTTCAAGATTTTTTTTTTTTAAGATCAAAAAAATCTTAAATCAAGATTTTCAATCTAGACTTTTTTCTCTCTATGTAAATTTAAAAATACATTTAAGTAGGGAAAGTTTTTTATTGCACAAATCATTTTGATGTAGATTGTTGATATACTCTAACTGTCATTGAAAATTTAATGATTAATATTAAATACAAAACGGTGTGAAAGTCATAATCAACACTTTTAGATAATAATCTGTGATGTAGCAAGTCATATTTGTTTGCAAATATTCAATGTCAAAGCAAATATCTATAACTAGTTATACCAGTATTTGGTTTGTCAGATATAGGAATTACTTTTAAAATGATAAGAAAAAGCTTAATATGTACTTATAAACAAAAAGTAATGTTCAACATTAATCTATTATATTCGCTTAGCATTAAGGCCTTTAATAACAATCATTCAATTTGTAGATTAACAAGCAGTCATATCTTTCCGAAACTATTAAATTTTGAACTTGAATTGTAAATGGCAAAATAAATATGTTAGTTATTGGTGAAGTGCTGTCTACCCTTTCTCGACAGTACTTAATTATAGGGTATTCAAATAGGAACATCTCGATATACTTGTTAGCGAAGCAAGTCTAAAGTTTTCATTTGTAATACATCATTGCGTAATAGCTGATTGATATTAATGGCTAAAACATTAAATTCAGAATGCATAGATCATCTGTTGTTGTTGCCTCAGTTGATGTTGCCTCACTTGTTGTTGTTGTTGTTGTTGTAAGCTATGTGTGGGGGCATGGTCAACCACTTGTAACCCATTTTGGGGACTGGCAAACTGATCTTGACCGCGTTGCGTCCAACACTTGCGCCAAATATGTAGAGAGTTGTGTCGAATCTTGCCACAGTTGTTGCCATATCATGAGTAGGCCTTTTGCCTTGGCCAACAATCCAAAGTGGCCAACACAGCTAATCCCCCCGGCGTGTGCGATGAGGCTGCGGCTTAAAGTAGTTGTTGATACAATACATTTTGTGGGCAAATATTTGCACTGATTTTATGACTTGTTGCCAATTAAATGTGGTTTCCACTTGCGGGAGAAAGCCTTATGTGCACTGTGAGAACTCACTTGAAATGATAAGATAAAGCTTTGATTATAACAATTGGATAATGCCTTAGACAATGCAGTTAATTGTTTAAAGAGCTGTGGATAGAAGCTAAGTTGAAATCACTTGGTTAGAGTCAACTAAGGGGATGCCAAAACTTTTACAAGCTGCAATAAACATAAAACTTAATTGTGTAGTAGCTAAGATAACAGTGCGAAAATAAGAATAATAATTGTATTGACTTTTAGCTTAAAATAAGTAATTAAAGAATGCGAGATAGATGCTTTCACAACAAAGATTGCATATGTCTAAAATTATCACTGATAAGTAAAAGAAAAAGAAGAAGACGAAGTAAGAATATGATATTTTTATACCCGCCACTCATAGGGTAGAAGGGTATTAGAACTTTGTGCCTGCAGAGTAAGTAAATCCTTTTGTATGAAGAAAAACGCTAACTTAATACGGGTCTTAGTTGCTTTGTGTGATAATTTGGTATATTTAGCACTCGATGGTATATTTTGAATGTAAAATGCAGCAAATCAGTATACCAAATTTAGTCTTTGGTGTATTTTTAGTATTTTTGTGGTATATGAATTCGGCATATTTATTTCATTTAAAAAGAGTGACGAGTATTCCACAGTCGAGCACACTCCACTGTAGCTTTCTTAGTTGTTTCGATTTTATTTATTTACTCTTTACCTTTTAAAGATTAAGAACTGAGTATGTTTATTTAAAGACCAATTATATAAGAAGTATTTATATTACTTTATTTGCTGTAAAACCAATGACTAACTTTTAACCCTTGATTTGTAATGGTTCTATATTAATAATGTTACCATTAGTCATAAATTAAATTTCTTGAGCGAAAAAAAGTATTAAAGTTGCAGATAAATCTGATTATATTCCAATAAATTACGAGCTAAAAAGGAATAGAATTAAGTATAACACTAATAACAATAAAATAAGCACTTGTTGAGCATCCGTTTAGTAATTAAACACAATCCAGAGCTATTAATAGAATGCATTCCGAATGAAGTAGTCTGGAGGTGTTTGATGAGCCAATTGGGTGTCAAGTCAGCGATGGCAACTAACGGAAGTGGCTGTCACAAGTGTCTCGCCTCCTCTCTAATTGTCCATCGTGTCCACTCCATATTAATGTATGTTATGTTATGTAGTACAGACCATTGCGACTGGTTTAGTCATGCCCCTATTAAGCGTTGCATTTGAATGCGGTCAGCGATCACTTAGAGACAACGACGATTCGTGTTGAACAATTGTTCACTTCCAAGTCGACAGCATAATTAACAGCCTGACTTTTCTTTTCGCGTTGCAGTGCATCATTGTTGAGCGAAACCGCAAACGAAGAAGATGGGCAAATTCGAGTACTCGCTGGGCCTCTATGAGTTCAAGTCAAAGGAGCTGCGATTGTGGCAGGCGCTCATTGGCGAATTCGTTGGCAATCTGATACTGAACTTCTTTGCCTGCGGTGCCTGCACACAACCCGAAGATGGCACCTTCAAGGCTCTGGCCTTTGGTCTCGGTGTCTTCATGGCCATCACAGTGAGTGCAGAAATAAATTACCGCATAAATTGTGTAATTAATTAAAGTGTTTGCTCTGCAGATTGTGGGCCATCTGAGTGGCGGCCACGTGAATCCCGCTGTTACCGTTGCCATGTTGGTAGCAGGTCGGATCAGCGTTCTCCGCGCCGTCTTCTACATCATCTTCCAGTGCCTGGGCGCCATTGCAGGCACTGCAGCAGTCAAGGTGAAGCGCAGACTGCTTCATAGTGTTTGTCCTCGCTAGCTAAACTCTACACTCTCCTTCCCTTTGTAGATTTTACTCGATGTGGACTATCACAATGGTTTGGGTCACACTAGCCTGGCTCAGAACATCACCGAGCTGCAGGGTTTGGGTATTGAATTCTTCCTCGGTCTCGTCCTGGTGCTGACCGTGTTTGGTGCCTGCGATGCCAACAAACCGGATTCCCGCTACACAGCTCCGTTAGCCATTGGCATGGCTGTTACCCTGGGTCACTTGGGCACCATTCGTTATACGGGCGCCAGCATGAACCCGGCTCGCACAGTGGGAACTGCTTTTGCCACCGATAACTGGAGTGCTCATTGGGTCTATTGGGCTGGTCCAGTGCTGGGCGGTGTGGCGGCTGCTCTGCTCTACACTCAGGTGCTGGAGGCCAAAGAGTTGCCCAAGAACAACGAAGCAGCTGAAAAATATCGCACACATGCCGACGAACGTGAGGTGAGAGCTTTTGCGGCTTGGCATGATAAGAGTTTCTACTGAAACCCAACACATACACATTACACCCACACCCACACACACAGATACTCAGAAAACAATGATTGTAAATACTGCATCGATAACTGTTACTTTAGCGTATTTCCCATTTCGATTAATCGCAATCTTTTCTTTTTCCCTTCGCAGCTGCGCAAGTTGGAAGGAACTCGCGACTACGCTTAAGGATCTTATATCCACCTCTACCTGTCATCACTTCAAATGCTCATTCACCTGCATTAAATGGAATACAAGTTCGAGTAGAAACACATTAAGCTCATATTCTCGACTCCATTTCGCTTTCGTCTTGAATAATTCTGCGTATACGTGTCAATTATTGTTTGTACGAGTATTTATGTATTTATTTATGCGAGTTCATTGTTTAAACTAATACCTGTTTATATTTAAGCTGTGCTTAACACAACCAACAACAAGTTATTTATGTATATTTACATCATGAGTTCATAATAATAAAAAAATCCAAACTCAATCCGAAAATACTTTTTAATTTTTGTTAAGAAAGGGAAGTTACAAATAAGTACCACAACAATTCCGAAAATAGAAGAATTCTTACTCAAAGTGTGTTGCCTACTTTTGGGAGTCACATGAAAAGTGAAGAAAGAAAGAAAAGAATATCCGAAGAGATGCAAATTCTTTAAAGTAAAATTTGTTGCAGACTTTCGGGCTGGCAAGAATATAATTTATTGGGGGGAATTTTTTATAGCACAAAACAGATTTTTAACGAGTTGTATATCAGTGAGATAATATGTTGTAAATTAAAAAATGATTAACACCTAATAAAAAAAAAGCAAGAAATATATATTTTAAAATTAGTTTTTTAGACAATTATCATGGGGAGATTATTTGATTGATAACGGCGATTTATTTTATGCACCTGAAAAGTATGCTACAAGAAAATGATTAAATATTCATTACTCAGCAAGAAATGGTAAGCAGAATACCAAATTCTTTGCATACTTTTCGGCACCTAAATAAATATAAAAAAATGAGTCCTAAAATACTTCCGTCTAGACAATCACATTGGATATTCAAATAACCCGGCAATAGCTTAGAGCTTTAGACTTTTTTAGTCAACACTAAAACGCATTGGCGCCAAAAGCTCTTAGTGTGCAGTGGAGAGAGCACATGAGTGTGAGAAACAGTGTTTGAAAATAGCCCCAAAGCGACATGCGCCAAACACACGAGGAACACAAGGAAAATCGGAAAATTCGGCGCACAGCCTCAGTTGACGTCGTTGCGTGTTGGCTGCCAGCGTAAAAGACACAACCTTCACGTCCGTTGCGAAGAAAGTCAATAAAAAACGAAATTAACATAACTTGTGTCCAAATTAAATATGTGAAAAACGCAAAACGGAGTGAATAAAAATTACATTCAGCTAATGCTGAAATCCATGTGAATTGTCGCTTGAAGGTGACGAATGGAAGTATTGATGAATGTCAAGTGAAGAAAATCCAATCAATACAAATTCAGTGTCAAGCTTGTTAAAAGCCAACAAGGCCTGTGTCGCCCACAACACACGGCTAAAAGGAAAAACGGCAACGACAAAACGGCAAACGGCAAAACGGGCAGAAAACGAAAGAAAAAATAAAACGGTCAAAATAGACGCATTCTGTGTATGCGTGAGTGTGTTTGTGCGTGTGTGTGTTGTGGCATGCTCGAGTTTAAATTTGCATTAGGTGTTGGTTTTGGTTTTGGCCCACTTTAGCTGCCAAATCGATTTCTACTTAAATATTATGAAACACCTGCGCGACAACCACTGTGACCTCTGAAGCTGCCCTCAGGACAGTGTTAACGTTAACGGCATTTGCAAAACCAGTGTTAATCAATAGAACCAGCTGCAGCATACAGCATAAGGTAAACCAAAGTTTCATTCAATAAACCAACGCAACCCAAAATGCAGTTTCTTCTCGCCTTTTTTTTAAGTGCTGTGCAATAACAACAACAATTCTATGCGTGAACTCATTGCGACTGCGACAGCGACGTCGACAGTAGCTGCAAGTGAGTGTGAGAGCTGAAAGGGAGAGCACGCAGCCAGCCAACGGAGAGAGCAACTGAGAGTGAGAGTCTCATAGCTTCAAGAGAGAGCAAACGCATTGCAATTGCCGTGCGTGCTCGTTTCTGTGTATGTGTGTGTGTGAGTTTGAGTTGTTTACATTGCGCTTTGCTCTGTTTTTTCTCCTGGTTCACATCTCAGCTGTGTGTGAGCTGTGAACCGTAAGCTGTAATAACCAACCGACCGACCGACCGGCAGCAATAACAAAAGGCAACCGGGAATTAAGCATTTATTTAACTGCAGCAAATAATTAAAGCAAATGGCTAATCACACACTCTCTCTCTCGACCATGTGATAACTGTTAATTATCTAAGCAAAGAACACACACTTATTCGCATACTTAAATTGAACACTATCCAAATGAGAACCTTTAAAAAATGAGACATAAAACTCGCATTGTTTTTTTGTTTGCTTTTTGCTAACGAAAAACTAAGAAAAACAACTATGAGAAACAGTTTTTTCGTTTGCCAAATATACAATACTCTTAGAGGTAGTTCCTATGTTAATCTGTATTTATGGGAAGCAACAGCTGATTTCATTTATTACGCATCCGTTAATTTGTAGTGTAGGTTCCTGTCTAATACCAAAAATGAATTATAATTTTTTTTGAGATATAAGAAAATGATTAATAATTATTTCTGAGATATAAGAAAATTATTTATAATTTTTTCTGAGAAATAATAAAATTTTACAAGATTACAAATCGTTGATTAACATATAGATAATGTAATATAACAAAATCAGAAATTAATAGTTTAATTTTTTTTTAACTAAAATACGAAATTTTAGTTTATTTTCTTACATTTTATTGAGTTTAATTGAAATTTATATTTATTTTATGCTATGCAGATATTCTTCATATTTTAAAAAAATTGATTATTTCGATAAGAAATAAAATAAATTGTCTTAAGGAAAAGTTATAGTATTCAGATTCCAATTTCCATGTAGTTTATAGTTTTAAAAATTTAATTGCATTTACTATGCAGATATTAGTTATATTTCAACAAAAATGTATTATTTCTTAAATATATTTTTATTATATTATAGGGCAACTTATTAGGGCCAAACCTCAATCTCAATCTGTGGCATAAGGTCCGAAAAGTATGCTACGCTATATATTATATGTACTTATATGCAATCTCTTCCCCTATTCGCAAGAGTATGCCAAACCTTAACCTGAAAAAAAGAAACTATCAATAAATAAATGTGCGACATTCTTCTGCAGTTGCGACGCACAGTGGCCCACATAAAATAAATAAATAAAACAAAAACGCTTTGCTGCTGTAGTTGATGTAGATGATGTTGTGGTATTGGCGCATTTCTTGACACTTTGCCAAAGTTCATTGTAGTAAATATGCGAATCAAACAACGTGAATCTCTCGACAATCTCGACAGATTAAAATGTAGTATGCAAATAAGCAAATCAAAGTGGGAAGCAAACTTTGATGACCAAAGACAATATTAACTGCATATATACTCATATGTGTGGATTATATATAAAGTGGATGAGTTCAATGTTCACATCGATGCGGTCGCATTGAATTGTTTCACACACTCGATTGACATCAACAGCAGCCATGACTTGGTCATCTTCTTTCTCTCGGGTCTCACACATTGACCTAGAACACTTATTAGAGGTTATGCTTTAGCTATTATTAGTGTAGATGTATAAAGAACATATATGTATATCCATATATACTATATATGTGTATGGATATCGTCTATATATAAATAATGCTAGATATTGACGTATGCATTGAAGAGTGAGGCCAGTGAGGTGGAAATTTGATAATCAACACCGCGATTTCAGCTTCACTCGAGCCCAATTTATGGCTCGTAAATGTGTCGTATTAACTGCTTGCCATGAAATATGCTTAAATTACTCAGCTACAGCCTCCAATGTATCATATTGGTTTATATGTATCATGAGTACATAAAGTCTGCTGAGTTGTAGAGTCGTGTATGTAAGTCGACAGAAGCTGAAAGATTAATTTACAATCGCTCGGAATCAACTTTTAATGGCACCCTTTATTTTTGGATGCTGTTCTTGGATTTCTATTCTGAAATTTAAATACTGCAATGGGAGCAAGCAACAGTTTAACTATTCGAATTCCCAGTCTATGCTGAAATTGCTGGAGCATACATTTTTATTTAAGATATATTTTCACTTTTATACCCGCTACCCGTAGGGTAGAAGAGTATTATTACAGGCAGAAGGAGGCATCTCAAACCCAATAAAGTGATATAGATAGATGTGTCCGTCTTTCTGTCTGTCCGTCCTTATTAACCCCTAGATTTTAGAGACTATAAGAGATAGAGATATAATTTTTATTGATAGAACTTATTATGTTTGTCAAGTTTGTTTCAAATTTTTGCCACGTCCACTTCCGCTCCGCAAATCGGCAAAAATGGAAAAACAAGCGTTCAATTGTTATAGCATGAGAAATACTTTTGTAGTCGCCTTGGGTGACAATATGGTTGTACTCGATGCTATATTATGAATATAGTACTATATTTATATACTAACTATAGTCGTATGTGTATTTTTAGTACTTTTACGGTATTAATTACCGGATTATTATTAACAAGTAAGAAAGCTACCCGCTACCCATTTTGATTATTCTCAGAATATACTGCAAAAATACTAAAAATATACCAAATGGTATATGTGGTATATCGATATAGTACCGCTTTCAAAATATACCATAGACGGCACAATATACCAGATTGTCAGCCAAAGCAACTAAGAGCCCAAAAGTATTTCTTTAATAACTTCCACAATTTTTTTCTGATCGCAACCAAATTTTCAGGGATCATAACTACTATAGTTATTACTGTATATACCATTAGTAACTCTAGCTTTAAAATTACGCTTGTTATTCGATTTATTGGATTTGCAGGGGCGAAAGTGGGCGTGGCAAAAAATTTGAAACAAACTTGATCTGCGTGCAAACATAACAAATGCTGTCAACAAAAATTGTAGCTCTATCTCTTATAATCTCTGAGATCTAGGTGTTCATACGGACAGACGGACGGACGGACATGGCTATATCGTCTCGGCTATTGACGCTGATCAAGAATATATATACTTTATAGGGTCGGAGATGCCTCCTTCTACCTGCTACATACATTTCCTGCCGGCACAAAGTTATATTACCCTTCTACCCTTTGGGTAGCGGGTATAATAATATTAATTTGGTATATTTTAAAATTAATACCGTACTGTTTTTCTTTTACTCAAAATGGGTAGCGGGTATCTCACAGTCGACCACACTGGACTGTAGCTTTCTTACTTATTTAAATATAGCAACGATTTAACTATTTCAATTCTCAGTGGAGGCTGGAACTCAACCATAAATTCTTATTTAATATTAAAGATATATATTCATTTTATTATAGAACTCTTAACTATGTTATATTCTAAATTTAATTTAACTATACAGTAATTTTAAATACTTAATATATATTCGTATGTGTCTTTTCAGTGACGATGACGGTATAATCAGGCATTCGCTATGAGGTTGAGACGCTGCAGAACTTAGCGCATCTATGCCGAATCGGCCCTAAAACCATTCACAATTTCAAGCCATATCGTATTGGAGTACCAGGTCTGTAGTTCCCCCTTAATAAGTGTTACACATTCAGTTAGACAATGTATCATTTGCAGAGAAGTGGTAGAAGAGGAGGAGCGAAGCTTTAAAGCAAAATGTGGACTAGAGAAAACGCAGCCAGCAAGTGGCTGCTGGCCTTGGCAGGTAATCACTACAGTGAAACACTCGACATAACGAACTGCGTAATGCATAATTAAGGCCACTTTTGCCTTATGGGCCATCAAGTTTTATTAGCTCTAACGAAGGGTGTACTTCAAAGCCAAAGCGTGAGATTGTTTACGATTTCCGAAGAAAACTAAAGCAAGAACAAAAAAGAAAACCAATAATCAAATTGTACCACTTGGGAGATGGACTTTTATTTTTACAATAATCGTGGACCAATATAGAACGTGTGCAGTGTATAAATAGCTCAGCGCCCCGAAGAGGGTCGTCTTCATAGACTCACAATATCGCATTCCCATTCACATTCACATTCGTATTCTCATTCACATTTACATTCACACTTGAGATTTCGCGATCGCGGCTGGCCAACGGGTCGTATCAGCGATGTGTGATATGAGTGATGATGTGACAAGCAAATTTAAACAATAAACAACTCAATTCAAATTAAAAATAATATTGAGTATTGTGAGACAAGAGACTTTATTTTGATAATCGTACTTTACTTAAACATTTCTTACACTTTATTGGCTTACAAATTAATTTACAAATTTCATTTCACATATTTTCCATCGACGTATGTATAAAATAAATTGTACAAATAAAAGTTATTTTGGCATTGGCAAAATTCGGTACGGCTGATAATTGTTTTCCAAGTAAGTTTTACTTTCCGTTTCCAAAATTAAGCCGTTCGTTTTGTTTTCACTATTCCGTTTTCCTTTTCTATTTTCCTTTTCAACTTTTGCGTTCGTACTAAGCTACTATTTGTGCATAATTCTTTTGAGTTTGTTCCGTATTCGTACTAAAACAAAATAAAACAAAATAAAGAAACATTAATACGTATAAGTTTGTCTGGCGTGACAAAGGTTTCAGCAACCTTGCAGTTTTGTTGGCGACGGAATGTTATGCAAATCACATTTATTATATTTCAAAGTTTATTAAAATTAAAGAATTACTCTAAAATATTTAAATTGATGATGATTTAGTTGGAATTTTGTTTGCAATGTAAAAAATAGAAGAATTAATAATAAGAAATTAGATAATCAGACTTAAGCAACGATTTAAAACTAAATTCTATCAATATTTCCTACTTTTCAAACACTGCTGATCGCTAATATTTATCGATAACTTTAAAATATAATAATTGCTAATTAGAAATATGACAGTAAGTCTTAAACTAAATACATTGCATATTTCTTACTTTTCCAACATTATTCATCGCTAATATTTATCGATAACTTGTAATAATTACTAAAAAGAACTGAGATAATCAGACTTCAACATCGATTTAAAACTACAATTGAATTGAATACTTAAAAGTTTTCCAACACTATTGTTGGCCAATATGTATCGATAACTTGAAAATATAATAATTACTAATAACAAATGAGATAATCAGACTTCAACAACGATTTAAAAGTAGAATTGAATTGAATACTTTATAGTTTTCCAACACTAATGTTGGCCAATATTTATCGATAACTTGAAAATGTAATAATTACTAATAAGAAATGTGATAATGACACTTAAACAATAATTTAAAACTAGATTTATTGAATAATTGTTACTTTCCAACACTACTGATCGCCAACATGTATCGATAACTGCAAATTTGCTGTGCGGCTTGTTATCGCCAGTGTTGACACCTTGTAAAATAAATGTTAATCGTAAGTGCCACATCAGTTGCGTTTGCGTTCGACTCTGTTACGTTCCGTACCGTTCCGTTCCGTTTCGTTCCATTCCATTACGTTCCGTTCCGTTTGGTTCGATTTAGTTTGGTACGATTACTGATACTCGTAAATACTCGTAGCAGTCTCGTGTCCTGTACACACGTGTTCTGTTCTGTTCCGCATCTCAAAGTGCGTTGGATCACAACTGTGTCGTGCTTGTACTCGTACTTGTAACTTGTCTTGCAACAAAAACAATATTCAAAAACAACCATTACACCTTGTAAAATGAAGGACGTCTCGTTTGAAACACTGTATAAATGCATTGCCAACAACTATGTATAGCATTACTTATAAGCGTAACTGTATCACAAACAAAAAACAAAACAAACATTTCGATACCTCCCCATCCTCGAGAGCTGCTCTACCACTTTACACTCGCTACTTAACTCCAGTTTACTTCAGTTAACTCGTAGGTGAGGTTAAATATCTTATCTAAACTTGACTGTGTTTCTGTGTGTGGCGCGCATCCCCAGAGTTTGTATGTCCCCCAAGTCCAAAAGTCCCCTCGGCAAACAGAGTCCTCAATCATTGGAGTGGTCAAGGAAATTAAAACCAAAAAGTCTTGGTTTCTATTTGAGTTATTTCAAAAAGATTTACATTACCCAATTTCCTCATCATTTCCAATTCAATTATGAATTCCTTATGGATTTATTAAATAAGCATTATAAAAATTTATAAATAATCCTAACCCCTTTGATCGCTCTCCATTGATTGACGCCGCGTGCCGAGGTTTTCTTTGTAAATGTCTGTAATTTCCACCTTTTCTCCAACGCAACTTTTGAACTTCATTTTCATTTTCCTGTCTTCTACTTTTGCTCTTTCCTTTCATTGTTTATTTGCAGCCATCTTTGGATTTCTAACATTCGTATGGATTCCATCTGCCTCAGCCGAATGTCAAAGTATGAATCCATTGATCCTTTGCCTATATTAAACAGCTTAAATATACTACTATTACATAATAACTTTTTTGCAAAAATACCAAAAAAAAAAAACAATTACCAAAATACAAAATAACAATTATCAAAAAGTCATGCATAAGTATATGTATTCTAATTGTAACATTTTTTAAAAACAAAAATTGGTTAACTCTCAAATTAATCGAAGAACGAGACTTTTATATTTACAAAACAAAAACAAAAGGCTCTGTGAATACGCAACAAACAAATTTGATTATAAATGTTTTTTGATAACGAACTTACTTAATTGATTTCTCATCTCGGCTCCCGGCCATATCTTTTGATTTACATATGTCTCTATATATATGCAAAAGCAATTATTTCAAAAGAATCCCTGCAAAAGATTAAGCTAACGCTTTCCTCAATTCGAACTGCATTTCCATTCAAATTATCTCGAGCTCTTATTATTTCTTTCATGGCATAAACCTGCCAGCATATGTTCAACTGCAACCACAATCTTAATCGCAATCTCAATCGCAATCCTTAGACCTCATGACGCCATCCTTATCCTCAACTATTCTTTACCTTTCTCTTATCTGACTTATCTTTATTTGTGAATGTATGTGTCTGTGTGAGTGTGCTGTGTGTTTTTTATTGTGTGTGTGTTTGCATGTTTGAGATACTCCCAAGCAGCATCCTTTATCCTTTACACTGTGTGTCCTTCAAAGTGATACTTAGCATGCAGACATTTCATTTATTTAAACCACTTGAATTTTGCACTCAATTATACAATTGAATTGAGCACAGAGCTGTGCAAAATGTTTATTGAATGCAGCATGTTTGATTTCAGTTACTTTTATTATAAGCAAACTGTATTTTTTTTTTATAAAAAATAATTATTTAACGACTAAATTAGGCATTACTTTTGTATAGCATAAAATATACCTAGATTTCATGCAGAGTCAAAAAAAGTTTACCTATCATCTATCTAAGGATACATTTTAAGGACGATTTTCTACAATATTTGAATATTATATTTTCTTTATTATTCAGAATACAAATAAAATTTATTTTAATTCACAGAAAGTTTTAGCATCCAATTAAAATGCAATTATTTATATATTTTATATTTCGGAAGTGAATTTTTAGTTATAAATGATTTTTTTGTTAAAACTCTTTGTATAGATATTCAATCTAAAGATTTCAGTTTTTAAATTGGAAATATAAATTTCAACTTTTTCTGAAGTAAACTTTTTAAAAACAGTATTAAATATATGTATTTACATAATTTTGTGCAAAATACTTATAAATGATTTTCCAAAGAAAGTCAAAAGTTAAAATCCAAGGATTTCAGATTTTAAATTAATTTTCCTCTTTTTCTAAAGTGAAATTATCTCTAAAAACATTATTGGACGTATTTACATAATTTTATTTAATATACTTATAAACGATTTTCTGAAGATGATTTTAAATTGAATATCCTCTTTTTTAAAGCAATTTTGTTCAATATAATTCGACATTTCTTTTATCATTTATAGAACGCATTCAACGTACGCATTTCATGCAAGAGTTCGATATTAAGTTTTTCACACTGTTAAGAGCTTTTTTGCTTGATCTCCATGCACTTTTTAGCGCCTGCCTTTGTTTGATTTGTATTACCACACCTGTGTTACTTGTAGATCTTTTAGAAATGTACAAATACCTATTAAATAGGTTTTCAGCCTTTGACTGAACAAAGCGGCAAATCAAATTGAATGATAAACTTTTTGGATCATGATAATAATACAGATTTGTGATTTATACTGCAGCGCGTTCGATTTACTGTTACGAGTGTGATTCCTGGACGGATGCACGCTGCAAGGATCCCTTCAACTACACCGCCCTGCCCCGCGATCAGCCGCCTTTGATGACCTGCAATGGCTGCTGTGTGAAAATGGTGCGGCATCAGAGATCACGTAAGTGTTCCAAGAAATAGTTCAGCATCTGAATGAGTTGAATTGTGTTTTGGTTCTAATTATGCACATGGGGAACAATATTTGTGATTATTATTACTATGTATACGATATAAACCTAAAATCTTTTACAAATTGTATTCCTTTTCTTCATTAAAATGAATATACGTCTGTCTGTCTGTCCGTCCGTCCGTCTGTTTAAACTCGCTGTTCTCAATGAAAATGGGAGCTAGCATATTCAAAATTTCAGTGAAAGCAAAGAATTTCATATAGAAAAATTCATATTATAAGATTTTTAAGTGATACCCATTTTATGAGTAAAAAAATTCGACACAATGTCTTAGACAAAAAAAAGTATGAAATCTCGAGGAATTAAAGTTACCAAAAAAAATTATCCAAAATTTCGAAGTATTTAATAGGTTTTATGTACAAAATCAGATCTCTCGAAAATGAATTCAAACTTAACAATAATATTGTTACAAATTATGAGAATAGGGATACTTGCTTTCTACAGTCATCGATTTATAAGGTTTATATCACTGCCTATATTTTATATCTCTAAAGTCCACAAATCTAGCTGTGATCTTTGAAATAGCAGTATTTAAGTCTTACGCGTTTAAAATGGCAAAATACTATTCTAACCCCAACTTCGAGACAAAATTTAGGTTTGACATTTTAATGTATTCATTTTTAAATAATTCAACAATTTTTTTTTATTATTGAAAACTCAATTTTTTGAAAAATTTGGATAACAAAAGAACAAGGCTGCATTTTGAAGTACATTGAAATAACATTGTTTAAAGGAAAATATAAATAACTTAATCCTAGTTGAACAGGATCTTATGTTATATTTTATTGCATAGAATTTATTGGCTATTTGAGCTTCACACAAAAGGAGCATGCAAAAATTCAGTTTAGTTTTTTTCTGACGCACTGCTATTTCAAAGTTCACAACTGAAAGTAGAACATTTAAAAATAATGAGTATAGGGATACTTACTTTATATAGTCATCGAGCTGTAAGGTATATCACTGCCTATATTTTATATCTCTAAAGCTTACAAATACAGCTGTGAACTATGAAATTATGTTTTTTAAGGTATTCAAAGTTCACAGCTGTAAGTATAACATTTAAAACATTTATGTGAGTTAGGAACTCAAGAGTTGCTATCAAGAGATGTAGCGCAGCGTATTTGGCAGTCGAGCAGACTCGACTAGAGCATTCGTCGGTGTAGATGTAACGGATCTTCTCGCTTCTTGTCCTTGCAGCGTACGAGGTGGTGCGACGCATGTGTACGTCACAGTTACAAATCAATTTATTCATGGTCGATCACGTGTGCATGATGGAAAGTTCAGGCAATGGACATATGTGCTTTTGTGAGGAAGATATGTGCAATTCTAGTCAAAGTTTCAAGTCATTCGCAAGCCACGGTTACCAGCATTACCTCATGATCATCACAGTGCCATGGCTAATACATCGACTCGTAGAACAGTTTGTGCACAGTTAGACAGAATACAGAGCATGACAAAACCAACAAAAAAAAAAAAAAAAATAGAAAAAGAAAAAGAAAAAAGAATAGACTACTTAATCCGACAGAACACAACAAGAGACAAATTCATGAACAGAACAAATGTTGAAACAGAAAGAATGAAAGAAAGAAGCGTTGAAAAGAACATAGAGTTACCACACACCTTACACACACATATATGACATCACACACACACTCTTACATATATGACACACTATACACCTACACACACACATCTATCTATAGATCATAACATCTACTCGTAACTTTCAACTTGATTTGTAGCCAACTTCTGATTATTTAAGTTTCGTTCTGCAAGCACAGTTCTCTAATCGAATCTTCAACGAGTAGATCCGCACATATTGAAAATGATATATATATCTACATATATTCAGTATAAAATAATAACAATAATGAGACGATGACGATGCATATGAAACTTCTACAGAAAGAAGAAACTGCATAATTCACAGAGTCTTCTTGCTCTTCTTCCTGCTACTCTGTTTAGTTAAACAACAAATACAACATACATCAAATACTACATATATATACAACTATATATATATATATATACGTGTAGTATATATCCAAAGATTTGAGAAGTAATCGTATGCGCGCTTGTTGCACTTACCACATAGAACATAACTCGTAATACTTGGAATGTTTGCTACACACACACACACACGTAACGTTGAGATCGAATACGATTTGGAAATTTGCAATTTGAAATTTTGACATTTGACATTTTGAAATTGAATTGAATTGAATTTGAAATGCATGTTGTTAATGCTATAGCATGTAGCGCTTAAGTAGGTACTCGTATCTTGTAGTTACATTTCATTAACTTTTGTTACTTACATTTATAGAAAGCCCAACAAAAACCAATATGAAAATCAGTTAAACATTATTATCAAAAAAAATAACCGAAATAATGAACCTACTCTATAAGTAAGCTTCTAGGATATTTACTTTAACTAAGCAAATGTATAAATTTGTTTTGTATATATGTTATACATACTATATATTTACTATATATACTGTATCTGTAGTATATCTGTGTGTCCACCCACATCGGGAATCGATTCGAAAGCGGAAAACGAATGGAAAGGAATCTAAGTATTGTGCAATGTCAATTGCCGCATTAACTCAAATGAAATTTGCTCATCCAAGTTTATTCCAAAGTCACAGAACTTCACAGAATACGAACAATTAAAACCAAAATCTAAACACACAAAAAAACTAAAAACAGACACATCAAATGTTACTCCAACTCGTACTTCTTAATACTCCTTATAATTACTTACTTATTATTATTATTATCGATACTTATCTCTAGTCTCTAGTTTAAGCTAAGCTCTTTGTCTAATCATATCATCAACGAGTACTTCGAACTCCAGGAGTTACCAAGCTACGAGTTAAACACACATCAAATTTTAACAATAATTTCTATGTCCAACTACTGTATAAAGTATGCTTTCGGTTCATTCAAATTCACAGTCCCTTGATTTTGACCCACAACAAGTGATAATTAGCCAGTAAGCAGTCCAAAATTACCCCATAACAAAGAAAACTACCCCATTTGCATAGGCTCTCGGAGACCCTTTTTGCGTCCGATTAAAGCACTATCGATATCATTCAATTGTCACGAGTAGCGCTGTGTACCGGGTATCCTGAGGTCGGGCAGCTCGATCATAATGATGGTCCTCATGTTTGTTATTCATGCTAGTGATAGTCTTAAAAATCAATTCATCAATTTGTACTTAAACATACGATTATAATGTATGTAGCTTTTGATTTGTTTTTTAATCATTCGATTATTCGATTACTCTTAAATTGTATTTTAGGCATATTATATACAATTTTGATTTATGTAATTAAACAATAAAACAAATTGGCTAATTGGCAGAAATAAACATTTTTACTACAATACTACTAAATACATTGTAATACTATCTCATCTCGACATTTGTATTTGTACTTGCTTTGTATACTTTGTATTTTCTCAACTTTCACTCACTTTTCTCCTCTCTCTCTCTCTGTTTCGCTCTCCACCTGCACTATCCATCTGTAATATAATTCTAATTATCAACATAGTATCGGCTTTTAGTTACTAACTATTTGCTCAACTAATTAATTACTCTTGTATAAATAACAACAACAATTACAACAACAATATAACAATCAGCAACCCTAGGACATGCTTAATATATAAAATACTTGTATCAAAACTCATCTCCGTCCAAGCGTGACGCATGTTCTCTCGATATCTCAATAGTCCCCGATAACCGATATCCGACAACGATCATCGATAACCGATAACTGATCGTTCGCCCAGTCGTGCTCTTTCATCATCTATCGAAAGGTAAGTTCAACGGGCCTTTCTCCTCTGCACCATATTCTTCTCATTTCGATTTCGATTACGATTTCGTTGCCCCTGGCTCAAGCGATGATACCTGGCCTACATATAAACATAAATATATACAATACTTGTAGTTGTTACTAAGTACATGCACTACTCCATTACACCCCAGAGATTTGTATAACTCTTTACACTTGGCAACCCTATTATTCCCCCATATATATTTGTTTCGTTTCTAGTATTGTTCGGTTTTCGTTTTCGTTTGAGTTGAGTTTGCGTTTGAGTTACTTTCTGGTATGTTGGTTTATTTGACTCTATCATATATATACTAACATTAACATATATAATAATATATATACTATATAAATAACCAATTTCGGTTTGTGAATGTGGACAATATTCTTATAACCAGTATTTGATTGAAAGTTAATGCGTTTTCGAGTTTCTATCAAAAAAAAAAAACAAAACAAAAACAAAATACCAAATTTAATGCAATCACCACACACAGATTTGTAGTGCAAAAAAAAAACAATACAAAAAATGAAAAATATCATTTTAGTTTAGTACTTTTTGTAGTTAAAAACAAAACCATCTCTCTCTATCTCTGATCTATTTCTCTTTCTATATCTTTCTCTATACAACTCTTTATCTATTTATCTTTATCTGTATACATATTTCTATCTCTCTCTATAAATATTTACTTTACAAATTCTTTTTCTTTTCTAATATTTTCCACAAACAAATATAAAACATAGAACTAGACACTTCTTCCGTAGTAACCACACAACAAAACAAGCCACACTTTCCATAATTGGGATATGCACTCGTGACTCTGAGATTGGGATATCACATCAAAACAAGGGATGTACATACATACATACAATATAGTTTCTTGAGTCAGCATGAAAGGACCATTCTATAGACCACAAAATGTATATATATTCATGGGCTTGGCAGACAGTTTGATCCGCTTCTTTAGTTTCAAGTGCATATCCAACAACTCAAAAAACAATAAACAAATACAAAAACCGAACCACTTTTAACTGATCTACAACAAGCACAAAACCAACTCTCAATTTCCATAAAATCGTGACTACTGTTATACTGTTATACAATACAATAGCAGGATGCGAGTGTTAGGCGAGTTCAGACCCATTTTGGAGCCACATCCATAGATTCCTCACAATACAAAAAGCACTAAATTAATATCAAAGACTTTACCAATATAACAGTTAATATTTCAATGATATTGGTATTGGTTGATGAATATTGCAAAAGAAAAAAAAAAAGAAAACCAACAAAACAAACAAAAACAAAAAACACGAAAAGAAAAAAAGAACAAAAACGAACTCAAGAAAAACCAACATTTCCTTTTATTTTGTTTTCTTAGTTGAGTTCATTCAGAAGCGCCTAAGTACGAGTATTATGTCCAAGTCCCTCTTCGCCCGCCCCCTTAAGTCACAAACGCAGAGCGCGCAGCTTTCGTTGGATCATGATTTCCTGTATGATTTGTATGATTTTTGATAAAGCACAATCTCTCAACTACTCGGCACAGCAGCAAAAACAACAACAACAATAACAGAAACATCTCACGCACATATGCATAAACACACTAATACTACCATATTGTACATCCCGTATAGTATAACAAAGGCCTGCGTTCAGTTTGCCCAACCAAAACAGTCGCTTTCCGTCTCTCTCTCCATTCCTCGGTCAGTGGGTCAGTATAACAACAGCTGCACAGGCGCTGCAGTCGAAATGTCAAAAAGCTCTCTCGCAGCTGCTGCTCTTCAACTCTCTCTCTCTCTCTTTGTCTCTGTCACCTCCCACTCCTTGCGCTGTAGCCCACTCACGCGAAAGGCGCTTCCATTACAATTACAAAAACAACAAATTATATACGCTAATGGTGCTTTTTCACATACGCCACCACTGTCTGACTTAAATTTTTTCATCATGTACGCCATCGCATACCATGACAGTAGCCGCAATGGCGCGACAGCTGCTCCACAATCGATTGCCAAACCGATTGTCACCCGATTGTGGACATAACTGCGCGCGCCCATTTCCGAGCAACTGCGTCCAGTCGGCACGGCCCTGTGCCCGTGTGTGCGTGTCAAATGTGTGTCGTCAGTCATGCTATCAATAGTGCGAGGCAAGCGCACTCGGCCACAGGGCCAGCCTTCAAGTTACTGTATAAATGTGTACGACTTTGCCGTAACCGCCAACACCAACAGCAGCAGCATCATCATCAGCAGCAGCAACAGCAGCAACAACATCTCTAGCAGCAACATCGCCGCAGCATCAGCAGCAGCAACAACAGTAAACGTGGCAGGAAGCGGCGATGGAAACAAATGCTAACCGGCAAATAGATCAACAAGTGAAGACAAAGCTTTGAGGCTTATTTTAAATGTGCTTTTCAAGGGCTATTTGACAATAAAGCTTTCTAATTTCTTTCTTCCAATAAGCAATTACACACATACAACATATACAATATATTTTAGTACGAGCATAAATATGCTTTCATTTTTTTTTTTTTTTGTGTTTCATATTGCTCAGCTTTTCGTTTAAGCCAGCCTTAAATCTTCCGAAAAAATTTGCGATACCCTTAATTAAGTTATTGATTAGTATTAAACATTATAAATGTAATCAATTAAATTACACATCAAGAAATAACTTTTAAATTCTTAATACTTTTTAAGACAATACCCGAAACTGAAACAGCAATTACATACACTATTCTATAAGTGTTCCTCAAGACATTATTTAGCATTATTATCAGGTCACTCTTTGAGCACTATATTAATCTAAACGCACTAGATTTATTCTACTTCTTGGATGTATAAAGTTCAATTACTCTACCTAATTATACGCGGCAAGATTATAAATAAATAATATGAGAAATATCACCAAATATAATTTAAAAATATTATTAGCAAAATTGTTGGAAATTAAGATAATTACCAAACAACTTTCATAATTTACAAATAAAGCACATTAAATGTAAATTTCGTTGTTGTTATTGTAGATGCTTAAGCAGATTACTCAAATACTGCCAACACAAAATTGGAAATTCAAATTTAACGTTTATCCAAATTTCCTAACTGTACATTTATCGTACCTGTATATCGTTATCGCGTCGGCAGCCCTGTTGTGCACAATGTTAACTAGCAGATTCGATATTCCCATGGTGAAAATCGATAGACAGTTTACAAAAAATAACCGCAATAAAGTCAAAATATCAAAAGAATTATTGTTTACAATCTTAATTAAATGTAATTTTTACCCAAAATTCATATTTTTTGTGGAGAAACCGAAATATGTTTCTGTGGCGCTGCCGTTAACATTTGGAGACGGCAAACTGCGTTAACAGTAGATTATTATGAGTATTTATTTAGGACAGCTGTGTTTTATAAATGTTTTAAAAATTGAAAAATATGTTTTTTATTTGTATCTCGATTAAATTTAAAAAATAAATAAATTAAGAAGTAACGGACATGTTTACGAATTAATTATTAATCGCTGTTAATTAACAGAAAATTTATATTGCTATCGCTGTTTGACGTACAGCAAGGTTATGTTATTGTTGTTGTTGCCATATCGTACGCTTGTTATTACACGCTGGCAAGGTATTGGTGTTGGTAATAACAATTTAAACAATTCCAGCCGAATGTGTTTATGTTCCCATTGTATGCATTAATTTTAGAATTATTTTCTACAAATTTTAGCAAAAACCCCATTCGAATTCATCAAATGCAACGCAATTTGAGCGACCCAAAATAATTTCCACAGCATTACGACGAGCGTTCAACTCCGAAAACACTTTAGTATCAATTCGTGATGGCCGCCCGCCATTAAGTAAAAACGTGTCCGCAGAAGAAAAACAATTTTAAACGTTTTTGTTGACGAAACTGTCAAAATATTGCTAATATCGCTGCGGAAAACGAAAATACAGTGAAAGCACATGATTTCCACCCAATTCTGACGTGATAAAGTCAAATTTAGTGCAAAAGAATGTGCGTGAAAAATGTAAATCGATTTTCTTGTTTGTGAAAAAAACTTTTCGGTGCGTTTGCCACTCGTTCGTGTGCAGCTCGCTAGAGGGCGACACTGGTGCACGCTTCGGAGTCGCAGAGTTCTATGCCGTGTTAATCTTAATTGACGCCGTTGCGCACTATACCGATATTTATTATTTTTATGTGTGCAACGCACTTAATTAACATAAATATTTAATTTGTAGTGCTTAATTAATTTTTAAGCATGCAATTTTGCTTTATTAGTCACTGTGTAAATAAAATTTATGTTTGTAGTTTCGAAGCCGTTGCTCTCAACGCCGACGACAATGACAAACAATTCGCGGCCTAGGAGTGCTGGGCGTCGTCGTTAGTCTTCGGCTGTGGCCGCCATTACTGCTTCCAGCAAAACCACGCTATACGCAAAATTCGTGAAATTTGTGTAAATTTTTCATCGAATTATCAACAAAATTGTGCGTGCAGGTGTGTGAAAAGCGCGGTAAATTGTGTTAAAAATTAATTAAAACGCTATTAAATATATCGCTGCTAACGAAAAGCCCTGCTGTCGCCAATAAATGTAAAAAACAAAACTCACATGAACGAGTGCTACGTTTTTTCATCGTATTTTGCGCATAGGCTTCGTGTTTTTTTTCTTCGGTCATTTCGCCGCGTTTGTTTGGGCGAACTCGCCGCGTGTGTGTTTGTTTATGCCGCCTTTTTTACGCTCGCATCGGCGGCGCGGCTTTTCTGCTTCTATCTTTTCTACACTCGCTTATCCATCCTATGATTATGCATTTTTTTGTGATATGTGTGGTGTTGTCGTTCTATGCACAATAATAGATACAAAAAAAAGAACACAACTACAAGTATATGTGATTTAATCGCAACGCATTGTGAATTAATTACATGCTAAAAAAGAGTGAAAATGATTCATCATCATCATAGCGCGCAACATCGAAATCGCGATCATACGTTGTTGAAACCAGCCGAAGAAGACAAAAACAAAAATAATGGGTGTGAGAGTGTGTGCGTATGTGTGGGAGATTCTGTGTGTTCGGTTATATGCGTGTGTATAGTTGCGATTCAAAATTTCAGAGCAAAACATTTTTCCCGCGCGCGCATTTTATTTTTATCAGTTGTCGGTGCCTGTGCATGTGTGTGAACGTAGAATGAACGTTTACGTGAGTGTTTGTGGGATTTGTTTACTTACTTGTTTTTGTTGTTGTCTTGCAGATAATTATCAGCTGCAGCAACTAAAAGTACAGGAAACCCAAGAAGAAGAGCAACAACAACAATAATTTAGGAATAACAATAAAAGGAATAGTAAAGAAACAAGGAAAAAACAAAAAAAAAAAAAAAAACAACATTAATAAGGAATAAAGATGAACTGAAATGTGCAAATTTGATCAACGTAATTATGCCAATTCACATAATTTTTTCGATTTCAACGTGAAAAATGTCGTCGACACAATTGCTGCGATCGTTATTGTTGTTGCTACCACTGCGTTGTCGTCGTAATTGCAATAAACTAATCTCTTTGGCCCTGTTGTTGCTCTCAGCGCTGTTCGCATACAACGTGCAACGACAGCAGCAGCAGCAGACGACGGCAGAAGCAGAGGCAGCGGCGGACGACGATAGCAGCAGCGGCAGCAGCAGTAGAAGTAGCAACAACAACAGTTCAAGTGAGGCAGCGTCAACAGCAAGTACTGCATTGGACGCAACTTTATACACAGCAGTTGCAACTGCAGTTGTCACTAAAAAGAAGAAGAAGCTAAGCAGCAGCAAAAGCAGCAAGAGCGGCAATAAACGGAGCCAGGACGTGGGTACGGAAAGGGCAACGGGCACAGGGGCTGCGTTTATTAGCTGGCAGAGCAGCCATTGCCACCGCAGCCCCGGTGCTCAGTCGGAGGCGCAGGTAGAGCAGCAAGTGCTGCAACCCAACAACAACAACAACCACACAGCAACACCAACAACAAATAAGACTCGTACGGCGTTAACGTTGACGCCGTTGCATACGCTTAAAAGCAGCATATCTCCTCCATCCAGAAGCGCTTCAAACGCGAGGCTAGCAACAACACCCACAACAAGCACAGCAGCAACAGCAACAGCAGCAGCAGCAGCAGCAGTCACCACAACAAGAACAACGAAACTGTTGACGAGCTCAGTGTGTTTAGCCAAAGCGACAACAGGAGCAACGCAAGTCGAAGCAGTTAGTTGCAGCAGAAGCAGCAAGAATCCGCCGTTGCAAGTGGCATTTGTTGGCAGTTGCCGCTGCATAGCGAAACTAGCAACTTAGAAGTAGCAGCAGCCACAAAAACTAATCACCAACAATAACACCCACAACAAACAACAAACGAACAGCAACCAACAAGAAGAATAGCAACATCAATAACAAACACTACAGCTACATTAACAACAAATAATTCCACATATTTATCAGCAAAACGTTCCATTACAACAACAACAACAACAAATAAAACACCCCAAAAAACCAAAACACAAACAAAAAACAGCCACAAAATGTCGAAACTATCGTTCAGAGCACGTCACCTGGATCCGTCCAAGCAGATGCCCATCTACTTGGCGGAGGAGCTGCCCGATCTGCCCGAGTATTCGGCCATTAATCGCGCTGTGCCCCAAATGCCAAGTGGCATGGAGAAAGAGGAAGAGTCGGTGAGTTGCTAAAGTCGGTGAATCAATTGCCTTAAACCTAAAACACTAAGAAACAACTATAGCCCAAAGTAAAGTATGTAATTCGATGATTAACTGAAATTATCATGATGTAGTTTAAAGTAACACAAATGTAGTATAATAAGAGATCTATTCCATACTTGCTTCCAATATGTATTTCTAGTAATACAGAATAGTACAAACCCATATTCATATTTGATGTGCAACATATTTCTAAATTATGTATATTTCTTGTCTTCCCCATAATTAGGAGCATCACTTGCAACGCGCCATTTGCACTGGTCTTATCATCCCCACGCCCGAAGTGCTGCAGACGGATCAGCCCTTCTACGATGCCTACTATCCGCCCGACTACAAAATGCCGCGTCAAATGATCCACATGCAACGTAAGTTGAATCCCTCGAATACAGAGATCTTTAAACTAACTAAAACTTTACTCTTTGCGCAGCTCTGGGCTTGGATACAGAAGTGCCGGATTATGATATGGACAGGGCGGATATGGAATGGCTGGAACAGCAGCAACGTCTGCAGTTGACAGAGCTGCGTTTCGAGCAGATGATGGATCGATTGGAGAAGAGCTCGGGCCAAACGGTTGTTACGCTTAACGAGGCCAGAACGCTGCTTAATCAGGACGATGAGACGAGCATATCGGTGTACGATTACTGGCTGAACAAACGCCTCAAGATGGTAAGCGAAACTGAACTGAATATCCTTAAAGTTACAATGATTAAACTCTTTTACTTGTTTGCCACACAGCAACATCCGCTGATACTTACTGTGAAGACGGAAAGTCGACCTGGCGCCAGCTCCAATAATCCCTATTTAGCATTTCGACGGCGCACCGAAAAATGCAAACACGCAAGAATCGCAAGAACGATGAAGCCTCCTATGAGAAGATGCTCAAGTTGCGGTAAGTGGACAAAGATTATTCAACTAAATTGTATTCTAATCATGGTTGAATTCATTACAGACGCGATCTGCAGCGTGCCACAACAATGCTGGAGATGGTGCGACGACGCGAGGATGCGAAGCGTGATCATCTCAAGACGACTATAGAGATCTTTGAGAAACGCGTCGAGATGCGTGACTTTAATGGTGCCGTCTACTCTGAGCTCAATGCGCAATACAAGAGCTCAAGGTGCGTATTTATATAAATGAAGTAATTTTATTGTGAATATGAATTTAATATCAAATTGTTTAATTTGCAGACCTGTGTACAATTCATTGTATACGAATCAATACTCACAAGGCGCCACAGCAAGCGGGCAACCAGGCACAGCTGCTCTTCTGGCCGCCGGTGGAGTTCTTCCACCGGGTGTTTTGGCCGCTGGCGGTGTTGGCAACACGTCCGTCTATGCGCAGGCGTCGCAGTACCTGAACACATCGAGTATGACAATGGGTAAGTCCACGAAGCAGGTAGCTCAGTTGCGAGTTATCCTGGAAATGTGCAAAATTGATTTTTATGTGCGAAATTTACAACAGTTGCTAGCTAAAGAATTCCCAGAATTAAGTTATAATCTATTCAAAATAATTATTCTTGAAATGTCACATTTAATTATCATATTTAAATCTGTTGAAACGGAGCACATTACGATAAGCTATCAATGAGAGTTTTAGTTGTTTTAAATTAGAGAATTAGTTAAATACCTTTTCGATTCATTCTTTACTTGTATAACTTTTCAAGGTTTATCATTTCCCTCGACTAAAATTTCATTTGAACTGTGATTCAGTATTTGCGTCGTATTTGTAATTTACAATAGTTGCTAACTAACAAATTCCCAGAAGTTGTAATCTATTCAAAACAATTATTTTTTAAATGTCACATTTAATTATCATATTTAAATTGGTTGAAACGGAGCGCATTTGCTTTTATAGAATTAATTGAATACTTATTCGATTCATGCATTACTTATATTAATTTGCAAGTTTTCTAATTTGAGTCGACTTAAATTCATTTCAACTGTGATTCAGTATTTGCCTCGTTTGCAATTTGAATTGAATATTAAGCCTTAAAGATAAGGTAGTTAGTCAGGATTAAGAACGTTTATAAAGAAAGACTTTTGCTTCTTTCTAGCTGTCATATACAATGCCAAATTGATTTTGCATTATTGTTTATTTATTTTTCACTATATGCTAATCTTGTTTGTCTCTTCTTTTGTTGCAGATGGCATCAGCGCAGGCAGCGGCAATGGAAGCAGCAGTCGGAAGGAGAAGCGTCCGTATCGGAAGCGCAAGCATAAATTGCCACGCGAGAAGCAACAGCAGCAGCAGCAACACCAAGCGCAGCAACACCCACAACACCAGCAGCACCCACAGCATCAGCAGCAACAGCAACAACAGTATTTGCCGGGTCTCGGCCTGGCCACATCGGCATCAGGTGTTTCGCCGGCGCATCTGTCCCATTTGCATCACCTGCATCGCCAGAGCGCTTCGCCAGCGGCCGTCGAGTCGAATGTGGACAGCGAGGAGGACGATTATCTCGGTGGGGGCGCACAGAATGGCAACAAGCTGGGCTCCGAGAGCGAAGAGGAGGCGCCGTTTGCATTTAGACGCAAAGTCAGCTGTAACTACCTGCGGGTAAGCATCGAGAAGAGAATGAAATTAGTTTTGATTTGATTTGTTTAATAAAATACTTTCCATTTATTTAGATGCGTGGAGATCGTGCTGGTCGCTGGCCCTGGGAGTCGCCGGATGAGACCGAAGAGCAGGAGGATGAGCTGCCGCCCGGTGCGGCAGCCATTGGACCTGATGCCAAGTATCGCTATACGCTCACCTCGATCAACTATCCCAGGTGCGTCGCCCCCTCTCTCCCTGCTCTGTTGCAGCCTTTTAATTTAATTGTTGTTCTCCCGCAGACCTCGCTGCATTGGCTTTGCGCGTCGTCGTCTTGGACGTGGCGGTCGTGTGCTGTTGGATCGTGCCACCAGTCGATTCGATGACCTGTGGTCACACTTTGATTACACGGTGCTCGAGAGTGTGGTGAAGGCTGGCAAGCCGCTCAAGAGCAATGGCCAACAACAGTTGTTGCTGGCAAAGCCCAGCTCCCCGCCCACCGTCGTGGATTTGCCCACGAGCAAAGCGACCACAGCGGATGGCGCTGCGATAAGCAACGAGCCCGTTGTCAAAGTGGAGCCGCTCTGCGAGAAGGAACAACAACAACAGCTGCCGGTGCCGTTGGCGCCCGAAGAGGAGGCGGACGATGACGATGAGAACGAGGATGAGGCCGAGTACGATCTGTGGTCGGAAGATGAGAATATCTCGCGGCTGGGCGCTTACAGTTCGGCAGTGACGTTGCAGCACAATTCGCAGGAAGTGCGCCTGAAGCGTCGTCGACTGAGGCGCAAGAAGCAGCAGCTGCGTGAACTGAATGCTGTGAAGCGTCTGAAGAGCGCGGCCATCGAGAGCGAAGAAGGTGGCATGGCGACGGATGAAGGCGCTGCCCCGCCTCCACTGCGACCATTGCCTCGTGCCTACTTGCATCGTTTGACTCTGGCGCTGCAGGCGACGACGGCGCAGAAGGTGCCAGCGGAGGAGCAGTCCAAGGCTACAGAGCTGCAACAACAACAGCAGCAGCACATGCAGCAGTTGGAGTTGCAATCACAGCCACAGCAGCAGCAGCAGCAGCAGCAATCGGAGCTGGAAGTGAAGCAGGAGATGAGTTGCGTTGAGTTAGTAGAGCAGTCACGTCACGCCAATCATCAGCACCACCGTTCCAACAACAGTAATAGTAACAACAACAACAACAACACCGTGTTTAATAACAACAACAACAGCAGCAGCAACAACAACAATAGTAATAGTAGTAGTAGTAATATGAATAAGAATGTTAGCATTAGCGAAAAATTCAATGTGATAAAAGTGGAGGAAGCGGACGCGACTGCCACTGCGAATGTGAATCCAAATGCGAATGCTGTGACTGCAGATAACCACGATGACGACGACAATGGCTCAACTCGCGACGAGCAGCCGGTGGCATCCACATCGGCAGCAGCGGCCGCCGCACGTGCCGCCGAAGCGGCAGCAGCAGCAACAACAACAACCGGAGCAGCAGCAATTGCCGCTGTCGGAGCTGGAGCTGGAGCAACGCTGGAGGAGGTGGCCAAGACGATAAAGCGTGAGCTAATCGATGCCGATGATTCCAATGAGCCGCTGAGCAGCATCCAGCGCACAGCTGCGTCCATGCAGAGTCAGCCCGAGTTGATGGACGACGACGAGGCGGAGGATGATGTGAATCTGGCTCAATTGAGCAGCATCATACGCCACACGGCGGTCAAGAAGGAGTTGCAGGCGCAGCAGCAGCAACAGCAGCGGCGACAACAGCAGGAGGAGAAGCTGGATCAGCAGCGTTGCTTCAACCAAATGCCTGACGTGATTCGGCTGCACAACAAACAGTTGCACATTGATGCTATCGGCGCTGGAGGCGCCTCGCCGGCTGTGACGGAGGACGATTACGATGCCTACGATTACATGGGCGGACTGTCGCCAACCTCAAGTCAGCGGCTCGACATTTGCAACGAGCTGCTGTCGGAGATTCGCCGTGATTGGCTGCACTTTCGACCCAAGACGCCCACGGATGAGTTGTCGGACAGCAATCTGGAGCTGGAAGAGACGGGCAAACTGTGCGGCGATGGCGCCTTGGTCGATTGGACACAGGACACACCGATTAGCATAGAGCTGAGCCGACTGGGCAAGTGCCTGGATGGCGATGATGGCGACGATGCACAGTTTATGAGCAGCGCTTTCAAGTACACGGATCTCGATGCGGATGCACAGCTGCTGCAGACCGCCTACGCGCTGGATTACGCACGTGGCAGCAGCAATCGCAGTCCCGACAATGCCAACGGCAACTGCTCCGACACGGGTTCAGCATTGGGCTCCGGCTCGGCATTGGAATTCAATCTCAGTGGCGGCGATTCGCTTAATGACATTAACAATCTGCTGGGCGACGATCACATGCTGGTCAACATACTGCAAGAGTGCAGCATGGATGATCCCAAGGCGCTCAATCAGGCCACCAGCTTCTGGAACGGCATTCTCGATGGCGAGGCGGCCGTCGATGAGGTGGAGAATGCCGACAATCTGCTCGACTGCAAACCGAACAATGCCAGCGATCTAAAGCGCAGTTCACGCAGTCGCGGACACTTGCGTGGCACTTCGACGCCGCTTGGCAGCTCCAGCTTTACGGTGGCCGAACGTCCAGCGGCGTTCTTTAGTCAAACGCCGCCGGTGAAGGAGGAACCAGCCGAGACAACATTGCCCATCATTGCTGCCGCAGTGCCGGAAGTGAAGCTGGAAACGCTGGAGACGCCAATTGCAACAGCAATCACAACCGCAACGACAGCAACAGTTACTGCAACTGCACGACTTGCCACCCCACCGCCAGTCAATGTGGCAGCCACACCGCCAGTAGCAGTTGCTGCCCCCATCCCCGTGGCAACTCCGATTGCTGTGGCAGTAACTGTGGCAGCCCCAGTGCCAGTTGCAGCATCCACGCCGCTGATTGCCAGCCATGCCACAGTGGCTGCTGCTGCACAGCCGCAACTGCTCAGCATTCCCGCCCAGATCACCACCCAGCAACAACAACAGCAACAGCAGCATCAACAACACCAACAGCAATTGCTTCCGCAGAAGCCGCAACAAGTGCAAGTGTCGCAGCAGCTGCTGAATCAGTTCGCCACAATTGCAGCGCCAAACACAACGCAGCTGATTGCTCGCACCGAGTTTGTGAGCAGCGGCGCAGCTGTTGGCGACATTGTCACCATCACTCCGCACACGGGCAGCAGTCCGTTGCCCACGCTGCCGACACTGACGCCACAGCAACAGCAGCTGCAACATCAACTGGCGCAGGCGCAACTGCGCAACGTGACGGTGCAACAGCGTCAGGCGACACCACAGCAACAACAGCAGCAGCAGCAGCAATCGCAACAGCAGCAGCAACAACAACAGCAGCAGCCGCAGCAACAGTTGCTCTTCCAAATGCCACGCGAATTGGGCGGCTCTCCAGCTGTCATCTCATCGCAGAGTATTGTAACGACACGCAGTGGCAACCACATGATCTACACGACGAGCAGCGGCGAGATAATGACTGCTGCCGGCCAGGTAAGCGGCCAGAAGGTGACCTATGCCATACAGAAGAGCGCCAGCGGTGGCAGCACCTCCCTCGGACCCAACACGGTCATCACGCTGTCGAATGTGAAGCTGCAGAACGACGACAACAACTCGCAGTCGTCGACGCCGTCGAGCGTGAACATCATCAACACTGCGAGCGGACAACAGTTGGCGGTGCACAGCATCTCGGGGCTGCAGCAGCAACAGCAGCAGCAGCAACAACAGCAGCTGCAACAGCAACAGCAGACAACCACAAGCACGCCCTTGATATTGACCACCTCGGCCCGGAATAATGTGTGGCGTCAAGTGAGCGGCACCAATACGGCAGTCGCTACCACAGCGGTGCTCTCCAGCACCACATCGGACTCGGCGACTGCGGTGGGCAACAAAATTCTCTGGGCGGGACGTCCCACACAGAAGCGTCAGCTGAATGGACCCGAAAACACAGGTGAGTCAGCGTGGTCAACGCTTTCAAATTGTAGCAAATTGTTGAAATACTTCAAGAAGTTTAGCAGTGAGAATTGAGAGATGATGAGAGGATTGAGGAGAGATGAAGTGGAAGAAAGTGGAATGGACAGACAGAAGATGAATGAGTGAGGTGTGAAATGAAGAAGGCTAAGCAAAGTGGTCAGTCAGTGAATTAGTGAATTCTACTATTAAGATAATGTGTAGAAGTCGATGCACATATTGATATATACACTCGATAAGGAATTTGAGGTGTTAATTGTTATTTGATTTGAAATTTATCATTCTAAACGAATGCTGTACCAATTTTAGGTATTGACAGTATCTTAAAGATACATATTTTTTTATCCGCTACGTACTATAAAAATTGTAGAAGTTATTTAATGAGCGAAGTTATTTAGTTGCTTTGCCTGACAATCTGCTATAAATTGACCTCAATGATTATTTTGGTATATTTTAAGAATAATACTGCAGTGTTTCACTTTCATTCAAAAGGAATAAAATGAAGCTTTCTTGTTTATATTTAATACAGAATAAGTAACCTAACAAAGGTGCTTCATTCTATTGCTTAACCAGCTCATATTTACAGTAATTCCTATACAAATTGTCTTTAGTATTTAAATAATTCCATAGCATACTTATAGGGAGAGTGCAATTAAATACCTCACTCAATCACAAATCTTCCATGTAGCTTTTTCTCTTTAATGTAACAAAATTGATAAATTACAATACGCCACAAAATCGCAGTCGATGCTTAGACCTTCTCCTCGATGAGACCGTGCTTAAAGAACATAAAGACAGGCAGAGTTTCGTCGCCAATCTCGCGATATTCGCACATGGCAACCATGCCCTCGATGTCCATTGATTCGCCAGTGAAGAATTGCAATTCATTGAATCGTCCCAGAATACCCTTCATTGTTGTGTTCATGTTGTTCTTGAAGACATCAACCTGATCCGGGGAAGATTCCTGCAACAATTCAAGCACCTTCTTCATGTAGACCTTCAGGTGCAGTGTAAGGGATTTCTTGTCAGCAAAGGCAAACGATTCCTGCAGACGATGATTCAATACGATATCAACGCCAGTCTCGACGCTCTCATCGTTGCGCTCGTCATCAGCCTCAGCTGAGGGATTAGCACCAGACAACACAATGTTGTCCTGATTGCGACTGATCAGCGTGCCTTGCACCTCGTAGATCACATCGTCCACCAGCTTCATTTTGTAGGTGTCGGTGAACATCTCATCGCCAGTAATAATGTCCTTAAAGATCTTCATTATGTTTATGGCTCTTGACTGGCTCTTTATCCGGCAAATGTGATAGTAGGGAAAGTAATTATTTGTTGATTTTATGAATAAGCTGCAAAATGTAAAGTTATGACATGAATGAATGAATGGATAGAAATATTGGGGAGTTTATGAGGCGTTCTAAATTTAGTGACTAAAATTACAAAGTGAACTAGAAAATTTACTATGGAAATATATTGCTAAATGAAAGTGTGTGAACAACGTTAATATGAACAAGAAAGCTACAGTTGAGCGGGCTCGACTGTGAGATACCCGCTACCAATTTTGAATAAAAGCAAAATAGTGTGGTATTAATTTTAAAAAGATACCAAATTAATACACTAAAAATATATCAAAGGCTAGATTTGGTATATCAAAGCCCAAAAAGAATGGTATTAATTTTAAATATACCGAATAATAAAATGCTAAAAATACGTATAATGTTATATTTGGTATATTTGCTGCTGTGTTATTAAATTTAAAATATAACAAATTAATATATCACAAAAATACTAAAAATATACCGATGGCTATATTTAGAATACTGAACGCTGAAACCGTGCGATGTTCATTTTAAAATTAACATACCACAAGAATACTATAACTATACCAAATTCTATATATATATAGTATAACATGATACATGATAGTACAACATGCAAAGTATTGCAAAGATTGTCAGCCAAAGCACATAAGTAGTCACAAAGTTATAATACCCTTCTACTCTATGGGTAGCGGGTATAAAAAGAGACCAGGTGACATCGGCAAATATCAAGAAAGAACCTTAGATGCGTGCTGTATTTATCGACGAAATTAGCAAAATTAACTAAAAGGGGTTAAAATCGACACATTTAATAATGCTGATTACATTTGCATATTTTTGCCATTTAAGTAGAAGTAGCTGACGAAATTCTAAGAAATCGTGTGGAATATTTTCAACAACAAGTCAATCCTAATGCCTTTATAGCTGGCATAGCAAATAATATCCCAGGCAGTTGCTGCAACTACCTAGCTGCAGCTAATCACTTCAGCTTCAGCTGCTGCCTTGGCAATTCCGCGGGTATTTCAGAATTCCGAGCAGCCAAACAGCTTAGGATGGGCTGAGGGTTGGCTTAGCAGGTAGCTGCAGGACGAGTTCTGCGAAAAGTGAGAGTGTGCTGAAAAGGTTTCCCTTCTAATGAGCAAAGGCAACTGTACTCAGAGAATAAACTGTTATTTACAACTTTTCCCATTCCTCTTTTTTTACAGACATCAACAAGCTGCTGCTGAATCGCAAGTTCTCGCAGCGTAAAGTGGGCCAACAGGCGGTGGCCCAGCAGCAAATACAGCTAACGAAGCAGCAGCTGCAGCAGCTAGTGTTGCACGAGGATGAGTTGGTGACAGCCAGTGGAGGCGGTGAACAGCTGACGCTGCAGGATGGCGGCGATGCCATGCAACAACAGCAGCAGCAGCAGCAACAACAGCAGCAGCAGCAACAGTTGCCCAAGTTCAGCAAGGTGATTAAAATGGCACAGTTTCCGCTGCTCGTCTCTGATTTGAATCTGCAACAGCAGGCGGGGCAACAGCAGCAACAACAGCAGCAGCAACAGAAGCCCAATTCGGCGGCAGCCATTGCGGCCAATCACAACTACAGTCTGCAGCCAGCGACAGCGATCATCACATCGCAGGCGGCGCCTCAGCAGGCCAACAAGATCTTCTTGACGAGCAGCAACAGCAGCGGAGCTGGAGGTGGAAACTTTACGATTGCCACGGCCAGCGAACTGCAGGCAGCGGTGGCAGCCAGCAATGCGGCGGGCCAGCAAAAGTTGCACTACAAGGAGCTGCCCAATGCCAATCTCAAGCTGAACTTTGTGAGCAGCGCCGGTGCTGTGAGCACAGCCGAAGCACAGCTCGTCTCCCAAGCATCGCAGCAGTTGGGCGCCACCACCGTGGTGCTGAACAAGACGGGCACAACGCTGCAGCAGCAGCAACAGCAGCAGCAGCAACAACAGCAGCAGCAACAGCACCAGAAGCTGAAGACAAGCGGTGGCCAGGCGGTGCAAGTTCCCGTCTCGACGGGCGACAAGCGAGTGCTCTACACGAGTCTGTTGAATGTGAAGCCGCTACAGAAGAACAACAGCGGACAGATGCAGATGCAACTGGGCGCTGGACTGCAGCAGGTGCTGCGTGGACGTCTTAACAACTCGGCGATTCTCACACGCACTCTGCCCCTGGGCACCACGGTGAACAGCACGGGCGGCGGAGGCGGTGGCACGCCCACAACCATAAGGCAACTGGTCACCAGCAATGCGAACAATGTGTCGTCGGCTGGCGAGGTGGTGACATCGACGGGGCCAAAGGATGTGGGCAAAGCGCAGCTGACGGTGGAGCATGTCATAGCGACTGCGAACAATGGAGGCGTGGTGTTGCCCACTAGCAACAACAACAACAGCAGCAACAGCAACAATAATAATAACAACAATAACAACAATGCGAACAGCAGCAACAACAACAACAACGGCAGTGGAGCAACAGTGGCAACAGCTGGAGGAGGAGCAGGAGGAGGCAGTGGCGGTGCAGGAGGAGGAGGAGCTGGAGGTGTAAGTGCGACGACGAGTCAAGTGAATGCGACACCGGCGATCAACAGATGAGACACGGAAGGTAGCTAACAGCCAAAGGCGATGGCATGTGCAGTAAAGTGTTGCACACTCAATCTGCCCAGCGGCACCTCGCTTAGTCTGGCCTCCACAGCGACAGCGACGCCACCCACATCGGTGTCATCGTCGTCGTCGTCGTCATCATCCTCGTCAACGTCTTCGTCCTCTTCAACGTCGTCGTCTGCGAGATCGAGTCCGCTAATGCTGGCATTGGGGCAGTGCTGCTGTGCGCTCTGCCTGGTGAAGCTCGGCAAGCAGGCGTCTGCCTAGATGGCAATCTATATAGAACCGGTATATATAGAGATATAGCATTTATTCCACAGTGTGTGAATATAGCTAAGCCTACCTGCCTGTTGCTCCCCACAATCCTCGGTAGATTTTCTTTGCAAAATTCTTGTCTGCTGGCTGGCCTTGACGCTGGCGGCAAGCGAGAGCTGAGCGTGATGATTTAGTAACTCTTATGATTATTAATGTAAATTGTACTTTGTAGATTTGTTTGCTAAACACAGCAGATGCCACATCGCCAGAGAAAGAGAGAAAGAGGAGTGTGTATAAACGAAAAGGGAGAAAAGCCACCAATAACAAAGTTCGCTTAATTTTAGATATGTGTGTGTAACGATTTAGGTCTTATTTTCAAGATCGCCTAACCCCTAACTACAACTTAAAGCATAAAAACCCAATAACTATTATTATTATCGTATATAATAATAATAATAATAATAGTATCGCGCTCAGCTCTTGCATTATCCTCCAATCGAAGCGCTCTGCGAGCCAGCAAGCAACTAAAGTATTCTCAATTAAATTAATTTACAAACAAAAGCAAAATTGAGAAAAACTACAAAAACCTAAAAAAAAATACAACAGAAAACAGAAGAAGAAAACTCAAGTGTTAAATAGCAAACTGTACATATTTGATAATAATTTGAAATGCTAATGATAATGATAATGCTAATGCTAATAAATATGTTTAGTACTGCGAATCCAGCAAAAAGCAAAAATGTAATTCAACAACTCACACACACACACATACACCTAATACACACACACATACACAGAGAACACTTGGCATTGTTGGCTTTTTGAGCTGTTGTGCCGTTTCAGAACCACGCGCTTTAGCATCGACTGCCACGCCCATTCGAATGGCGTAGGCAGCGTGCGTTAACGAAGATGAAGAAAACAAAAAATATAAAGAGAAGAAGAAAAAAAAAACAACAAAAAACAAACTATATATAATAATAATAGTAATAATATTGTAATAATAATAATGATAGGGAGACCGAGATAGAGAGAGGGCGAACACATTTTTCAATGTACGTAAATTAAATTAACTTATGCTGTAAACAACAACAACAAACAAAAACAAAACAACAAAAAAACATTAAACTACATTTAGTTATTTTAACTATGGAGGAGAACACGCAACACAAAATGAAAGAACGAGGCGACAACATCGATCATGATCATCCTTCTGATCATCGATCGATGCGTCGCATCGATACATACACACCCATACATGCATACAACACACAAACACATACACTATTAATGTAAAACGCTATTATTAATATTATTATTATTATTTTTATACAAGGTAATACTTATAATTGTAACTGTAAATGCGAAGAAGCGACTTTCGCAACAGCGAACATATTTTAAATCCAAAACAAAATGCAAAAACAAAAACAATTAATTATACACCTATAAATACACGTATATATATAGATATATATATATACACAAATATACACATAAATATGTATGTAACGATAAGTTAATGCATAATAAAGTATGATTAATATACGTAGCTGTACTTTCTTTAGTCTGTAACTTAGCTTCGTAAGAGCAAGCGATAATAAAACTGGAAACAAAAATGCAACTTAAACAACAAATTAATAAAAAACAACAACTAGAAGAACAACAGCAAACAGCAAGAAATTTAAACAAACAACAAAAACTTTATGCATAATTCAAGTAAATGAAAAATCGAGGAGAAATGAAGAGAAAAAACAAAACACAATATTGATTTGTTTGTTATTATTATGCTCATTATTATTTTTTGTGTTTTTGGAACTTTTTCAGTTGAGAACAATATTTGAACTCGAACGAAGGCATTTGTGAAAAAGCTTTATACACTGAGAGAAAAATAAATGAACCCCAGACTTCCGCTATAGCAAACCAATGTCTCTTTGTCTATACACAAATACACACACACACATACAATCTAAAATACATTTGTAGTTAGTCGTATGCGAATGATGATTGAATGCATGTTTGTATATTGTACCTTACCTTACATACTACTGTACTTAATATACATCAAATACATAGTACACACATACCTAGCGATTATATAGTACGATGTATGTATGTAGTATATCGACGACCCTTTAAGGAATTATAATACTCTAATCAGACACACACACATTCATACTACATGCATTATCCATTGGGTTACATCTGTTCGATTCTCTCCTGCTCCATTGATGAACATTGTGATGTGTACTCTTTTGATTTGAAATTTGCAACTACAATTACGGGTATAAAACAACACGATAACAAAAATGAAAAAACAAAATCGATTCAACATTGCGTATACTTAACCTAAACACATACACACACACACATTCATACACAGACTGTTTAAAAATTCAATTGAAGAAAAACAAAAAATTATAAATAAATAAATAATACGAAAAAAAGCAAAACTTAATAATATATTAGATTTGAACTCTCTCGTTGTTGCATGGTTTGTTTTCTCCGATTACTTTCAGCATTCAGCAAATTGTATAATCGATAGTCGATAGCCGTTAGTTATGTAAGTCGATAAATAGCTTTCACTAGCCGCTCGTCGGGGGATCGATCGAAGCGTAACTCTAGCTCTTAAATGTACATATGTATTGAATGGCAAGAATAATGTAATATTTTTTATATGTACTTAACAGTTTTTAACTTTTTCTTCTTCTTTTGCATGAAGAAATCAGCAAAAACAAAAAAACCGATACACAGTCAAAGAAAAAAAGAGAAACCAATACGATTACAATAACAATATCGATATCGATACAGCCATTTTGCGTATTTGTATTCAATCGATAACGATAACCGTAGCGATAACGTTACGATCAATTTACAAATTGTTTACAGCGAAATACTCTCTCACACACACACATTAACACTCATACAGTTGCAATTTCTTAACCCATTCCCAGATCCCAAAACTCTCCCCAAAAATACACACACACACACATTAGAGCTCTCTCTAACTAAACGGATAAACGGATATGTAAAATTTACCAAACGAGTATTAATAGCTTAATCTTATGCATATAGTCTCTCTGTATAAAAATCTTCAACTATTTACCATTTCATATATAGAATATATATATACTTGTAATGCATAGGCAGACAGACGTTCTCAGCTGCGAAATCGCGACTCGAAATCTCTCACCAAAAAAACATACTACAACTTTCCGACTGTCGAACAGTTCTTCTGCTCGGTTCTTCTGCACTCAGAAGACCAAGTCTCTACACAGAGTATGCTATTGGAATCTGCAGAACGCGTCTGTTTTATAAGTATACATAAAAATATATATATATTAAAGTATATATATATATATAGTTATTGTTAGTAAATTAAATAAGAAAACTGGAAACGCTTGTTGTGGTAATTAAGAAACAAATCGAAAACGAAAAAACTGAAGAAGAAAACATAAGAAATTACAATTAATATGGAAAAGAAAAATAAAATGGAAACACAAAAAGAAAATAAAAGAAAATATCTCATATGATAATCTATATTATAGAGACGACATAAACTTGGAACACTGTAAAAAAAAAAAAAAAACAAAAGAAAAGAAACAAAAAAAAAAAAAAATAAAGCACAACATTATTATACATAGTACATATAAATCGTATGTGAAATGAAAATAAATTAATGTTTATAACAATAACGAATGGCGGATAAGGCGATTTTAACTGTTTCCCCTAAAAACGCAACAAGAACAAGAAATACATCTATTGAAATATATATAGTATCATTAATACTCCTAATATAGTCAATAGTTCATATAGATATACGTTAGATGTCTATATACGTTTCGTAATTAAGGATTCGACTTCGATCAAGGCGCGTTCATTTCATCGACAGCTATTGAAAGCGCTAAATTAAAACAATCTTCAGCATGCGAAATAAATCTATGAAACTGACTTGGTCTACATAGTTCTACTATATATAACTGGGTTCGTACTCATATAATTTCATTTAGTGGGGAAGATTTTGAAGGATCCATAAAGATGAAATTCAAATGAAATTTGACATAAATCTTGATGGGAAGATTGTGTGAAAAACATCCTTGACAATTCTGAAATTTTGATAATGTGAAAAATAATATAATTAAAAAAAAAAGAAGCGGTGTGGAGAAACTTCCTAAAATACTCTGTCGGTCATCTTCTCTAGGAAACTTTCGCCACTTCTGCTTTTCGATGCGTTTTACGGTAATTTTCCAGTGCCAGATTAGTCGAAGTCTAACGAAGTTGCAACTGTTCACAGTTTTTGGCGCTGACAAATTAAAATTTCAAACAGTCTTTGGCACAGCAGCGATCAATTAACTCGTCGCGGGAGGGAGGGAGACAGCACGAAAGGCGTAGACGGAGCTGCCAACCTGTTTGTTTACTTAGCGCCTCGTTAAAGCGCCAAAATCAATTAAGGCAATGTGAAAAACATTAACAAAACCAAAAAAAAAGCCGAAACCGAATCTGAAACTGAGACAACGAATGCGAATGTGAATAAATCTCAACTGTGAATAAATGAATGCCAAAGTGTCGAGTTGAGTCGAAATCAAAATGAGAAAAAATAAGAATCGCAGGCGCTTTGCATGCCCCAAGCTGCGGCTTTAACTTGGACTCCGTCTCCAGTTTGGAGTGTTGTCCAGCTGCCTGAATGTCTGACTGTCTGTCCTCCTCTGTTTTTTGTTTCGGGTGTGAAAATTGTTCGTTTTCGCACTCGCTGTTGAATTCGACAAAATGAGTGTGATAAATTAGTGACAACTTATAAAAAAGGCTGAAGGAAAAGACATTGAATGAATGTTTTTAAATACTCAATTTTTAAAATGGGCTGTCCAACTCCCTTGTAGAGCTACCAAAAATTAAAAAAAAAACGTTGTATAGCATATTTATTCAAGGAATATTTTCATATATATTTACATATGCTAGAGTTTGAAATATCCGCAAAAGCATTTTCCATAAAATCAAAAACGTTTGGTATTAAACTTAAAGTATACCAGATTAATATACAGAAAAAATACTAAAATGCAATAGGGGTATCGGGTATAAAAATACTTGATTTCATACATCGTTTGTTTAATGTGAAGATGTTATAATTTTATAATTTTTTGATTCAAGAAAACTATTATGGATAGATACATAAAACTTACAGACATTAAAAAGTTATGGTGAAATATCATCATTTTATATAACGGGTTTTACAGTTTTGCTGTGAGTAAACGAAATGATATTAGGCGTAATATCAATATTTTAAAATTAGCGAACAACACCAAACATAATTTAATGGAGTTCTTTAAAACATTCTCATTGATTATCAATACAATTTTTATTTGTCACAACATTTAGATCAACTAAAATAGCAAGAAAAGATATAAGCAATAAGACATTGCGACAGCTTACTTAGGTAGCATTCTATACTTCAATTATTAAAATGTTTTCAATTAGTTCTACTAAAGTAAAAACTAAGTATTTAACAGTCGAGCAGACTCGTGTGCAAAGTCTTGGGCCAAACATCGATTTTGATTTCGCATGCATTTGGTGCGTTTGAAGGCCCAAAACGCATTGGAACCGGCCCAAACTAATGGCTCTCTGGCTCAGCGTGTAGTGTTAACTATTTGAAAGCAACTTCGTTGCAGTTGTCAGTCATAGATGTTGTTGTTTTCTTTGTTGCTGTTGTTGTTGCGATCGCAAAAAGGCAACAGAAGCTCATTTTGTTGTCATGTCGAGGTGTCATGTTGCCAATGTTCCAGCTGCCGGTTGCTGCTTGCTAGTTGCTGGTTGCTGGTTTTTGGTTGCTGGTTGCCATTGCCAGTTTCCAGTTGCCAATTGCTAGTTGCCAGTTGGCCAAAAGGAAAAGCCATCAGCCATAAAATGAAATTCGTTAACGGTACGTTGACACTCTCATATCAAGATGTGTTCCCCTCTTCCCATATTCTCCTCTCTCTCTCTCTCTCTCTCTCTTCACCCATTAGATGTAGCACATGTAAATCCGAGTGACCTTTGAACGCTACCTGATTAGCATATGACCCACAATCCACAATTGAAATCTCATGCACTGATTAGGTCGCATTAGGTCGCAATTAAGTAGATGCTCGAGCACATATGCTGAGTGACGGGCACTTGCGAGGGCAGCTCGCAAAATTGTGGCTATGAAAGCGAGCGAAGTGAATTTATCCACTTAATTATTTTTCCAAACAAATCTATTCTTTTTTTAAAGCATCGATTTGAATTTAACATTTATTTGAAAATTTGAGTAAAGAGAATTTTACCTATTTATTCTTTATCCAGATAAATCTATCATTTTTTTTTAGAATTAAGCATTTCTTAAATTCTTGACTCTTCTTTTTATTTTTAATGATGATTTTTTTCCATTTTTATATATTTTTTAAATGTTTGACTCTTTAGTTTTAAGAGGTGTCACTTTTTTTCTTCTTTTCCACAAATTATTTAATTTGTTTTGTAGCCGTTAATTGTCAGCATTGGAACAGGAAAGAAGGCTCCGTTTTTATTAGTTCTAACTTGTGTAGTTTTCAAGATAGAGTTATGGTTTTGAGTGGACAAGAGGTCGAATTTTGTCAGGCAGATAACGGACTGAAAATTATGGGTTAAACAGGTAAGTAGATAACGTTATTGTCAGAAGAATAATTCGATTGACAAAAATGAAGACTTGAAGTCTGGTCACATTTTTATATCCTCTTCCTGAGTGTGGCAAAGAGTTTCGCAAGAAAATTTATTATATAAATCATAAATCAATAATCCGAGAGTATTATTAATAATCTTTTAACAACAACAAATGAGTTCTACAACATCACACTATCGTAAAGTCAAACAAATATAACCCTTTTGCATACTGAAAAGAAGTCAGATACTGATCAGTAAAAAGAATATCTAAACTCTGTCTTAAGTTAGAATGTTCTTCTCCCTTTTATAAAGTTTTCATTATTCTATAATCTTGGTTATTTTATATGAAGTCCTCTCTCATTCAAATGTTTTCTTCATTCTATCTATGTTATTCTATATAATCTTGAATACTTTATATTCACTTCCCTCTCATTTCGCTCTCATTAGCAGCAACTTAATTAGCAACCCTCGCGCACATCCTCGACATTCACTCTCGCTCTGGGTCACAGCTGGAGAAGCACACAATGGCGCTGCGAGCTGCGAGCTGGGAGCTCCAAGCTGCAGTCTTCGGGGGGAGGACAAGGCGTGGAGAGGGGAGGAACGGAGCCTTGCCTAATTTGATTGCGAGCCATAGATTTGTGTCTGGCTTTTTGGCAAACGTGACTTCAAGTTGGCCCTGGGCCGGAAAGCAAGCGATTTGCTTGTCTCCTGCTTGCCTGCCTGACTATCCCAGCTTCAGTTTTAGCTTCAGCTTCAGTTTTAGTTGCAGCTTTAACTCCTGTTCCCCACATTCTGCCTTTCGCTCCTGCTCCTTTCGGGTGCATCTCGAGTGCTTGCCACAATTTTCGCTTGTCGTATTTCGCTTTTAATTGGCTACATGACGTGCCAACTGCGCCTAGGACGCCAACTAACATGGATTCCACAATGCAAAGACATGCTGCAGTCTCTCCTTTCCTCTCCTCTCCTCTCCTCTTCCCTCCATCTTCGTTTCCGTCTCCTCGATGTGTGTTTTCGGTTTGGTTCGACTCTGCGCCATATTTTGCACTCAATTCCAGATTCAACTTGAGCTCCTCCTCCTTCTTCTTTTGCTGCTGCCGTCTTTCCTCCTCCCCTCAATCTCCTGCCTGCAACTCCTTTTGCTGGGAAGAAGAAGAAGAAGAAGGTGTTGCTGCTGCCCCGATTTTCCCTAGTTTGTTTTGTTTGTTAAGCAACGCTGATTCTCCTGTTTCTCATGTTGTTGTTCGTTGTTGTTGGTATTTGCTGACTGCTTCGTTAGCGTTGTCATGAGTTGATTTAAGCCACTTTTGTTAGCCATTTTTTCAGCTCCTCTTAACTATGCTCATAGTCGCGGTTCAGCTCGACAAGTTCATGATATTTACCAGCTTAATTTATTAGTCGCCTTCACATAGCGCACAAAACAAGTGTTAACATAACTAACTTGGCTGCTCCAAATCTAATGATTCACATAATCTTGGGTAAAGAATATCTTTATTTGAGTATGACTTATTTTTTGGGGTGCCTACTAATGATAAGATTATAAATATTGTTTTTATACCGACGACATTGCCATATTCCAAGTCTGTTCGTATTATCACCTAGATTTTACAATCTATAAGTTTGTTTTTAATTTTTGTCACGCCCACTTTCGGCCCTCAAATATAGCAAGTATTTTTAGTACATACAAGTAGTAGTAGTATTTAAGTTTTCTGAAATTTGGTTGCGACAAGAGAAAATATTATAAGTTATTTAATTGGTTGACGATCTAGTATATTTTGAATGCAGTACTGGCATATTTTTAGTATTTTGTGGTACCAAGTTAATAGTATATTTCTGTACATATATTTCTCTGTTTTCCTCTTATTCAAAATGCGTAGCAGGTATCTTACAGTTGAACACACTCGACAGTAGCTTGCTTACTTGTTTTTTGCAGCCCTTGGCATATTAATGTACTAAATATACATTTCGAGGCATATTTTGCCATTCTTTAATATAGAATATTTTCTTTAGTTCCTATAATTGCTGTAACCCAGGTTATATTTTAACAACATTTCATCATGAAAGTATGTTATTTGATGTTGATTTTATTTCATTTTTTTTATAATATATTATAATTGTCCGATTTTCTTATATTTATTTATTTCAGTTTATTTCACAACAACTTGTTCTCTCGTTCACGTTCTTGTTCATAGTGATCGCACTTTCGTCTCGTGCTCGACCGATACACCTATCGATCGGGCTTCTAACTCGATATATATTTAATCGATTAATTCTTAATGTTACCTTATGCTAATTTAAATCTAGTATTTACAATATTTACATTCGGCCGACCTGACTACAGATCGACCACGATCTACATACAAAGGGCAATTGTATTATTAATCTCAGTGATCCAAGGCTTAAGGCGAGCAGGCTCTAAAATGCCTCTAAAGGGCAATTGAGTTAACTGACAGTCATCAATATCAACTACTTCATATCTGTCATGATCAAAAACACGGTTTATCTTATAGGGCCCCCGGTACTTTGGGGCAAATTTCTTATTAACTCCTGCTGTAGTATCTACATTCCGAATGGCTACATAGTCACCGACGTTATATTCTCTAGGAGCTCTATGTCTCTTACCATAAAACTGTTCATTTCTTTTCTGGGAATTTTGAATGTTGACAGACGCCTGCTCACGGAGTTTCACAATATCTCTAGGTTCATCATTGAATTTAGTATCTAAATATTCAGAAAGCTCATCAACTATAGGTCCCTTCTGTATTACTCCAAACAATAGAATACTAGGAGCTACTTGGGTGCTACTGTGTACTGCATTATTAATTGCAAATTCAGCTTTATTGAGTAATTTATACCAGTCGGACTGGCTCAAAGGTTCTGCTAATTTTCCTAGCATTGGTGTCAAAACCCGATTCACCCGCTCTACTTGGCCGTTAGCCTGTGGCGCTCCAGTGGCCACCTTTATATGTTCTATATCACGTTCTTGACAAAAGGTGGTGAACTCAAGCGACGTAAAACAAGTACCGCGATCAGATATGATCCTTTGAGGTCGGCTATAAAAGTCAAAATATTTACTTAACGCATCTCTCGCTTCTCTAGTGCTAGTTGTATTTACAGGAAAGAGTTTCACAAACTTAGTAAAGGCGTCAATAACAACTAAAAGGTGCTTTCTCTTTGAAATTAAGCTCGGTAGGGGGCCTAAATGGTCTATATGGAGTGTATGAAATGGGACACATGGCTTCGGGATACTGTGCAATGTTCTATCATGAATAGATCTAGGCACTGAATGCAAAATGCACGAAAGGCAATTTCTTATAAAACGCTCCACCTTAGTTCTCATATCTGGGAACCAATAAGTCCGTCTCAAATCATTAACGCACTTGTCCGCTGCTAGGTGTCCTAATTTTTCGTGCGATTTCCTAATAATCTGCTCTTCCATGCAAACGGGTACATACAAACAATAAGAATCATTTCCATTCTTTCTGCATACTAGTCCATCTCTCAACTCAAAGCTACGCGAGGTTCCATTCTCTAGTTTCTGTCTCAATCGAACTATTTCCTTATCCCTCATTTGTTCCGTTTGTAAAATCAAGTCTACATCCTCAGGTGTTGCCCCCACTACTCCAACTAAAGGTATTGATTTCAAAAACGCGTCCTCACGAAACTCATATTTATCAACTTTATCATCTCCCCAGGCCCTTTTACCACCGTCCATGTAATCCCTATTCACATCCTCGCAATTAACTCCACCGTTATCTAAAGAATCTTCACTAAGGTTCTCTTCCATTATAACTCGTAGTCTCTCTAAAGGATCTTCACAAAGGCTATCTAACAACGCACTATCCCCTGGTGTGTCTCTACGGATTTCTAAAAGGCTTTCTATAAGGTTGTCACTACTGATTCCCACAAGGTTGTCTCTACAGTTCTCAACTAAGTTTTCTCTATGGTTCTCTCTACGGTTCTCTATGCGTTCTTCCTCAAAGTTTTCTAACAAGTCATTGTCGCCACTAAACTCACTATTTTTTAGGGTCTTAACAACTTCTGTCTGTCTGCTTAATGCATCCACATGGGCCATATTAACACCGGGTCTGTGCATAATTGAATAATCATAATTTTCCAACTCAAGGGACCACCTAGCTATCCTAGGATTAATAGCTTTCCTACTAAGAGTTTGCACTAGCGAATTGCAATCCGTAATTATTTTAAACGGCCTATGCTCTAAGTATACTCTAAAACGGCGTAACGCATTAATTATCGCAAGCGTTTCCAACTCAAAACTATGGTATCTCGACTCTGCCGCTGTAGTTTTACCGGAATAAAACAAAACAGGATGCATTTTTCCATCATCCTGCCGCTGCAATAGTATAGCTCCAAAACCATGTGAACTGGCATCGGTATGAAGCTCAGTTTCTCTCCCAGGACTGAAAATCGCTAAAACGGGTGGGTTAGCTAAAGCACTTTTCAAATTTTCAAACGCCCTCAATTGCTCATCATTGAGTGGAAAAGGACCACCTTTCTTTAATAACTCAGTCAAGGGTCTAGCTATTCTCGCAAACGACAGGACAAAACGTCTGAAATACGAAAAGAATCCTAGACATGAGTGAAGGGTATGGACATTCAGTGGCACAGGGAAATTTCTCAAGGCTACCAAATGTGTTTCGCTCGGCTTAATCCCATATTTACTAACATTGTACCCTAGGAACTCGCATTTTTTCTTAAGAAATACACACTTCTTCTTGTTTATCTCCAAATTATTTTCGCTAATTTGATCCAAAAGTTTTGCCAACATCTCCAAGTGTTCATCTACAGTCTTAGTGGCAATAACTATATCGTCCATATAAATAACTACTCTTTTTTCTCGAATAAAGTCTGAAAATGTTTCCGAGATAAATCGTTGAAATACTGCAGGACCATTCTTCAAACCAAAAGGCATCCTCAGGTACTCGTATTGTCCTTGAGGGGTAACAAACGCTGTATACGGAACGGATTTTTCTTCGACCTCTATTTGATGAAATCCGCTTTTGAAATCAATCACAGAAAAACAACATTTCCCTCCAAATATTCAAGGCAGTCTTCAATAAGAGGCAAAGGGAAATTATCTTTGACGATACGTTTGTTTAAACCACGGTAGTCAACGCACATTCGAGTTTCACCAGACTTTTTCTTCACAAGAACCAAAGGTGACGCATAGGGTGAAGCACTAGGACGTATAACGTTTTTCTTTAGCAAATCATCGACAATTTCTGCAACTTTCTCTCTCTCAAAATAAGACAAACGCCTAGGTGAACAATAAAAGGGAGTGGTATCGGTTAATCTGATGGACATACGATATCTAGGTTTAACATTATAATCGTATTGGTTGTTAGAATAATGACTTTGAATAGTTTTTTGACACCTTCCCGCTATTTCAAGTCCAAACTCCGTTCCTATCTCAAAAGAGTCCTCTCTAAATGGTTCTATACCCGCCAAGAATTTGTCCGCGGTACCGTCAACATCCAAAGATTCTCCAGAATTTATGTTATTTAAGCCTATGTTATGATTAGAATGATTATTATCTAGCTTATAATTACTATTACGTATTTTATGTGTAGTATTTGCATTTACGGTGAAAAGAGAAGCACAGTTTGAATGATTAGTATTGATTTTTAATGAATTTAAGGGTGAATGATACTCAGCATTAATGTTTTTCTTATGAACTAATTGAACTTCAATGATCTTAAGTGAGTCTCGCCCTAATAATACAGGTAATGGCAAAATATTATCATCGACTATATTTAAAGATATTGAATAGGTTTTTGAACAAAATTTAACAAAGCACTTCCATGTGCCCCAAACTGATATGGGGTGTCCTCCTAGTCCATAATATTTCGATCTTTTCAAACTTAAAACAACATTATTCGGAATCAAAGACTTATGAATAAAGCTTACGGGGCTACCGGTATCAAACAAACTTACGATACGTATATATTTTCCCTTTTCACCTAGCAATCCTCATACTTCTAAAGCTTGGACCGCTGCCAATTCCTCCGAGCCAGATCCCTCATCGTCCTGCACTGCTGCTACCATAGTCGTCGTCTTTCGCTTGGGGCACTGCTGGTACTTGTGATCCACACTGTAACACTTGAAACAGGCTCCATCCGGTCTCTTAGGTTGTCGGCAATTCCTCGCCAAATGGCCCATTCCTCGACAATTATAGCAGCGAATATCTTCAGGATCCTGCATATAATTGGCACGAACTTGAGGCTTCATCATCTTAGGATGCTCCTCTCTTTTCGACGGCTGGACGGGCACCTTCTTTATTTTGTCATAAATCGTAATTTTTGTGCGCAGCTCTTCCAACGATTCGCAATAAGCCATTGCAGACGCAGCTCCCGAATTGTCTCCTAAGCCTTCAACGACGAATCGAATTATATCCTCCGTTGCCACCTCGACTTGTCGCGCAATGCCGCACATGACGAAAAATATTGTAGGGCGCTCTCATTCTTTGACTTCTTTCTGGCTTCTAATTGCTTGAAGACGTCGAGCACGGTGACCCTGAGATCGAACACAGCTATCAACTCCGCTCGCAGTACCGGCCAAGTGAGAGCAGCCGTCTCAATCATGAATGATCTGGCCGATCCTGTCAACAAACGTTTGGCGAAAATGAAACGTTTTTCTCCGACACGCAGTATGTATCCATTATTTTTACAAAATCGTCGATCCAGCGCATCACAGGGTATCCAGTATCCCCCGAAAAAGGTTGGATTAGGGCATTCAAGTCACTCATGTCGATGTCTTCTCCTCGAGCTGGTTTATTCTGGCTCAACGCATTTTCCAAATCAGCGACACGTTTACGCACAGCATACAGCATCTCGACTTGTTGCAAATGTTGAATTTCTGCCTCTACGTTCGCCACCACTTGATCACGATGCTGCATGTTCACGACCGCAATGTTCGAAACTTCCAGAACCCCGCCAGACGCCGCCGCATTGCCGCCATTTTTCAGAACACTATCGCTGTCTCTCTCACTCTCATGCCCAATAGGGGCAATTTCACCACCACCGACGCCAACGTGATCATCCGGACTTGAGAATGCCGCTTCTACAGGCGAGCCGTTGCTCAGCTCCCGCTCCTCCAGTTGCAGCTTCTCCACTTTTCCTTCCTCCATATTTGCCATAACAACTCTCGCAGCCGCCCGCAATTGATAAATGGTAGCGTCTTCCTCGAAACGCACGTGTTTGCTCTCCAAAATCGCAACTAGCTCAGATCTTGACTTTTTTAATATATCTTTATATCGCATCACACGGAGTTTCTCGTTTTTTTTTTTTTTTTTCGGGCCTTTACCCCACACCTGATATATAATTGTCCGATTTTCTTATATTTATTTATTTCAGTTTATTTCACAACAACTTGTTCTCTCGTTCACGTTCTTGTTCATAGTGATCGCACTTTCGTCTCGTGCTCGACCGATACACCTATCGATCGGGCTTCTAACTCGATATATATTTAATCGATTAATTCTTAATGTTACCTTATGCTAATTTAAATCTAGTATTTACAATATTTACAATATATAATTATCTCAAGCTAATTTTAAGCTAATCCAAAACTTTAGTATTGTGAGGGAAAACTTTTTAAGGAAAGACAACTTTAACAATGCAATTTAATATATAATATGCAAAATATTTAATTTATAATTTCCATCTCATATAAATAAAGAAAATACAATCAGAAAGCGTGATCCCCAATACTTTTACTTTCGTTAAACAATCGAAATTCCATAGAAATGTTTTCCCACAAAAATCACGTTTTTTGCTTAGTTTTTCCAACTGACAAGGAAACAATTCCACTTTTTATGTGCAGAGCTCAATCCCAGCTAATTAAAGCCAATGGCATTGTAAGTTAAAGTTAAACAAAGCAAATTAGCTCAATAAAAATGTCAGTGTTGTAAAGCGAACAAATGAAAACACCTCAGTTCTTAGTATATGCGCATACCAAAAGTTCCCTTCACTTCCATTTTGGTAATAAATACTTTACATTGTGCATAAAAATTCATTCAGTAATTAACTAACTAATTGATTGCAATGGAAAGCAGGTATCATAAACATTTGAAGACTTTATAAAAGGCGAAAGGTATTTGTCGGAAACTAATCAAGGACATAATTAAAATACAAATAAAGCTAAAGTATTTACAACTTTACATAATTAAAATACAAATAAAGCGAATGCTTTACAACTTTACATAATTAAAATACAAATAAAGCGAAAGTCTTTACAACTTTCGTTCGGATTAAACACATTTAACATTTAACACAAATTTATCGACTTGACAGATTTATCGATTGGCAGCGCAATTTGAGCAGCTGTCAGTTGCATCGAATCGCGTCGACTTGTCATCGAGTTGTCATCACGAATTAGTTCTATGCAAACAGCAATAGAATGCCGATTGTGTTGGTTTCTTTCTGCTTTGTTGACATCTTTTGGCCAGGACAGCAGCAAAGGCAAAAGTTAAATGAGCTTTGGCCCGAAGTTTGATCGATTTGCACGTCGAAACCTCCATTTTGTGCCCCATCGCTGATGCTTTTAATGAGGCTCAACTTCAACTTTAACTTCGAACCCGAGTTTAACCCTAATTTAAAATTCCATTCCATTCCGTTTCGTTCCGTTTATACAATTAACCGCTTCGGAGTTAACCGTTAACCGTTAACTCTTTGCTGGCCATTAAGTGTGGAGCAACATTTCGCTTAATTGCAAATCGGAGTCGCTTTCATCGTTGGCATTTCGCGCTTAACTTTTCACATTTCTCATTTCTTCGCATTTCGCATTTTGTTATGCAGCTGGAGCCGAGGGCTATACTCTTTGTTTTCTTGCTACACTGCGAGAAATTTTAAAATATGTTACTTTAAAAAGAAATGACATTTGTCAGTTCCAAAATTACATTTAATTGCATTCAATAAAGATATTCAATTACGCCAGCATCAAAAAATATATTAAAAGTGAAGAATTATTAAATAATTCTCAGAAAAAGCGCATGAAGTTTGCTAATTTCAATCTTCTGGGAAGCTTTCAAAGTTGTTTTTTATAAGGAATGAAAAAATTAACGATCTATGGTAAGAACAAGAATCAAAATTTTGAGTTTAAACACTTCTCAATCTTAAAAACATTCCAAATTGGACTTTACTCGAATGCATGTATTTTTGTTGATAATTTTAATACTGTAAATAATCTTATTTTAATCTCATTAATTGCAACCTATTTTGCATTGAAAAAGCTTTTACTAAACTCTGTTTAGAGAGGTATTTGAACTGTCATAGAGTAGATTTCAAGCAGTATTCGAGAACATTTTTTTTTGGATACGTTTTGATAACAGATTTCTGTAAGCATGTCTTTTGAACACTTTCAAAAATATCACAGCCAGAACTTAAATTCGTTTTGGGCAAAAGTGTTTCTAGTTAATGTGTCATTTCATGCATCTTATCGAAGGCCTTTAAATTACTTTCAATAAAGTTTTAATTACATTTGCTCGGCAATCTATGTTATCTAATTATTGATATAAATTGAAGATAAGTTCTTTAAGTATTTATGTTTTAAATTGCTTTATAAACTTACAAAAATTTGTCAACATTCTATATTCCTAAGTCCTGGACAATTCTATGTAGGTATATCATAATTATAAGCTTAAATTCTGCACAATTTTATGTATGAATATCATAATTATAAGCTTCTGATATACATACATATTTTTTTACTGCATAATTGGCTGCTACATATCAATGAGATTAATACAAGATTATTTACAATATTACAATTAAAATAAAAAAATGCATTCATATGTATATATTTTAAAATAATAATGAATATTTAAATTCAAAATATTGTCTGCCAATTTTCGCTGAGTGTTTAACAAGCTCACAGATCATCAGTTGCCTTCTGTCCACATCCGCATCAGCATTTCCATTTGCATCTGCATCAGCATCTGCATCAGCATCTGCATTTATTTAAGCATAACCTCAAAAATGAGTTCGTCATGAACAAATCAATTTTGGTGCGCGTTGAACCTTTTGTTTTTTTTTTGCTGTTTGCCTCAAAGACCGTTAAATGTGCTAAAAATGCAAATTTCCTGCTTATGGCAACGACTTTTCCCTTGTTCCTCTGCTCCTCTCTCAGTTCCTGCAACAACTGCGACCGAGTCTGACCTTTGCTTTTTCCGATGGCGATGAATGAAAACAGTTGTTGTTGTTGTTGTAGTTGTTGTTGTTGCTGCCCTGGGGGGCTGTAAGAGTCGAAGCAGGTGGAAAGATCATCACCATCGCTGTGCCGCACCGTTGCAATTGTCTGGCGTTAATAGTTTTGTTGTTGTTACTGGCATATTTCCATGCTGATGATTAAATTGCGATAAATTTTGAGCAAATTGCAATTCGTGTACAACAAATTGCAAAGGCGTCAGGATCTGGCCAGATGTGTCGAAAAAGATTGCCAGATCGCGTGGGCGTCTCACAGCCCAGCACAAACTGAGTGCGGGTGAGAGAGTGGGACGGCAATAGATGCTGCTTAGACTAGGTGAAAGCTCACTGCAGGCAGAGAGAGGCAAAGCTTCAAAGTGATACGAGACGAGGCGAGATTTATCAGCGATAAATCAAACATTTGCATGCTGCAGGCCACGACAGCAATTGACACATGAGACAGTCGAGGCAGACAGACATGCAGAGGGGGAGGGAGGGACAGAAGGCAGCAAAAGGAGCTGGAGGAGGGGCATGCGATTGAAATTGAATGGTTTAAATGGTCATTTCAATGGCTGCAATTTAACAAGCCATAATTAGTTGATTGCTGTTCACAAAGCAAATAAACAAGCAGCAACAGCAACAACAACAACAACTACGACGAGTTTGTTATAAACGCCAACTGACAATTGACATTTGCATAGGCCGCGCCGCGACGTCGGTTAAATTGAAAGGACTCCCGAGGCCAGTACAAATACAAATACAATTCTACATGCATAAATAAGCAGGCGTTACAAACTGTTCACACACACACATACACACAGTCACTCTGACAATAACAGAAATGCACGCAAGCAGCGCAGCCATCACACACATGTCCATGTCACATGGGCGCTCATTCTGCCGCTGTCGCTGCCTCTGACGCTGCTGCGCTGCGCTGCTGTCAGCGCATTCTGTTTGGTTTGTCGGCCATATTGCGCTTCACTCTCTCTCGCACTGCTTGCTTGCTGCGCCTCTCTCTTAAAAGCTTAACCGCATGCAGTGTTATTGTTGTTGCCTGTGGTTCCTCTTCTGCTTCTTCATCTTCTTCTACTCATTGTTGTTGCTGCTGTTATGTGTGCTATTTATTAACCTTTAATTTAATGCTATTTGCTTAGGCAACAACACAACAAAAAGCGAAGCAACCAACTGACGACAGGCCATCGCCTTGCAATTACCCTTTCCCAAGCTTGAGGTTGCAAAGCTCATTCTCTCTCTCTCTCACTCTTTTTCTCGTTCTGTCTGTCTTAATATGTAATTAGTTGATTGTCTGCCCGGTTCAAATGTCGCGTTTGTTTGTTTGCCATTCGCGTGTGCGCTACGCTCTTTTGTTGCTTACATATTTACATGCACGCATGTGTGAGAGTGTGTGTGTGAGTACAATGGAAATGACATTGGAATTGGGAACTGGGAATGGGAATTGGAAATGGAAATGGAGCGTCAGAGTGATCGTTAAGGCGGAGCGACAACTTGCAACTAATGACAGTTGATTGCAGCCTTTGATTGAATGTAAACTGTATGAATAAATATGTTATGTACACTCAGTCTCTCATTTTGATTCAATTTCAGGGTGCATATTGTGACATTTATCATTTATTTACCCCTATTATTTTCCCCTACACTAGTCAAACTGATTATATTGCGTATGCCTCGATTCGAGATAGTGTGATCTACAATTAGCTAATGAACAGATCAAATTCTTCAGATGCCATCATTAATTTAATAGTAGACTACTTTTGGCATTTCAACTGTCATACAACTTTATTAGTTATTTAAAAAAAGACTTATAATAAATAAATATTATTTTTTTGTAATAAATACATTAAAAGAGCCCATTACGAGAAGATTTTTTCACTTATGTTGTAATCTTAAGTTGTTAATAAAAGTTAAAAAGTTCAAAGAAATTAATTTTAATAACCGTTTATTCATAATTGCATATTTGTCTTACTTATTTTGTAAACAGATATTATTTAAACGTATTAAAGAATTTGTTCATATAATCGATTATGTTTAATTACGATATATACCAATTAGAATTTTAGTTCACTCCTTAAGTGTGTATTCCAATAAGATTTGACTATACAATTGTTGGTTTCATTCTTATAAACATTTTTGTAATAGATCTATTAAGGATATTTTGATTGATAAAAGTTTAAGAATGAAATAAAAATTAAAGTAGGTATTTTAAATTTTGCAAAGTTTCTTTCTATTTCAATTCATTTATTAGATTTTTATTTTTATATTTTTGTTTTTGTAATATTAAATACTATAATCAATTATATTCCTTTTTTTACTTTTAAGTACATATGTTAGTTAAACTTTTGTTTCAATTATTTGTACATATACATACATTTTTTAATTGTATTTTGTTATGAATTACCGTAATGTATAGTATTATTGTAAAATTATTTTTATTTTTCAAATTAATAAATCAATTTCATCGATATTATCTAAATTTTCCATTGCCTTTAATTGATTGATAAATAACCCATCTAAAATCTTTTTTAAGGTGTATTATTAAGTTTTTAATTAATTTAATATTACGGCACTAGTGTAGTTTACTGTATTTTTAAATTATATGCACTCCCCCTTTTAGAACGAACGTTTGTTTAATTGCCAGTTGCGCAGTCCAATCAGAGTCAACCGAGTGAACGAGTCTCACTACATGTCCAATTAGAATCAATTTGCATGGCAAGTGGAAAATCGTTTAGCTGTCAATTAAATACAATTTCCACATGGCTGTTATTGATTTTTTGTTGACGGCTAAAACGAAAACGAACCACGTTTGGGTTTCGAGAGAGGGGAGAAGAGAAGAGAAGAGAGATAAAGAGAGAGAGAGAGAGGAGAGGAGAAGTGAGGAGCTCAATCGTTGGTTGCGTTGGAGGGCAATCGACGGCTTTCATCATGTGTTAATTGCAATTAGAGCAGCACGCAGCCATGTTTGTTAAACAGTTGTATGTGTGTGTGTGTATTGGTCTATTAGGTATTCAAATAACGAGACGTTAGCATATTTTGTTGTTTGCTTGTCAATGGACTAGACAAACATAAATTGAGACAAGAAATTAAATCAGTTAATGGGTGAAGGAAAGAAGAAGGAGGAGAACTGAAATTATTAATTTGCGCAACAGTTGCAGCCATTTTGTAAAGCTGACTTATGACATAGTCATGTCCATTGTTTGCTAAACGACATTAGACAAACCACAAGCAACAAACGACAAACGACAATCGACAACAATCGGCCACAATCGCAATAATAAATGCTACGATTCGATTAAAAGATCACAGCGCAAACGAGAAGCATACGAACAGCAACAACAACAGCAACAACAACAACAACGACGAAAAATCGCATGCAATTCCAATAAGATTGACAATGAGCGCAGCAGCCTAACGAGCCTGCCATCAAGGCGACTGCGACAGCATATGCTAGAGCGCGGGTGCAAGCGAGCAAGCAATAGTTCAGCCTGGACTACAGTTAAAGCTGAGCTTGCTCTCTTTATGTTGCTTGTTTGTAAGCTACATACATTTTTGCGCGTCAACTCGCGCTCTCCCTTTGTCGCGCTCTCTCTTTTGGTGTATTGTATGTCTGTTTGTGTTGGTGTGTGTGTTAGCGAGGGGATCCATAGACTGCGCTGCGCTTTGTTTAAATAAAAGCCTCTTTAAGTTTATCTATTGGGTCGCATCTAAATTGTGTGGGGAGCCCGTCGCCCGTTGCCAGTCGCCTCGCTTTGCGATTATGCTATTTGTTGCTGCTGTGACTTTGCAGCCCGCTGCCCGCAGTCGGCAGCAGCAGCGCAGCGACTGCGATTCTCTTGTAATGTTTTGCCGGCGCGCTTTTATTTTTGCTGTTGCTTTTGCTTTGGGTCTCTTTGACTTGGTTTCTGTTGCTGTTGCTGCTGCTGTTGTTGTTGTTGTCGTTATTGTTGTTGTTGCTGCTGCTGTTGTCGTTACTTATTGCTTGTGTTGTACGCTTCATGTTTTGATTGTATTTATTTTAGTTTGAGTAACTTTACTTTTTGCTGCCGTCCATTTCTGATGAAGATTTTCTGCGCGATTAACTGGCGAGATCGCCTTACGCGCGCCGCTCTCCACGATGCGGCGCCTTTTATGTGAAAAGCGTTTCGTGCGCAGCTTTAATCATGTCTCTTTTCATGGAACGCATGAACACTGAGAGCGGGTGGTAGGTGCGGGGGGTGCGGTGTGGGGTAATGGAGTATAACATAATGGGGCAAAACATTTGCGATTGCGATTTCGCATTGCGCAGACATTTGAGCAATTGCGTTTAATTTTATTCATAATTCGTGTCTAGGGTTTCTCGACCGCTTTTAATCGCTGTATAATTGTAGCTACCTCCCCTCCCCCGCTCCCCCTCCTCTCGCTCACTCGCTGTGCTGCGATCGGAGCTGAAATTAAGCTTGATTAATTTGTTGGCTGCGTTATCGACGCGTCGGCATCAGTAACAGAGGCCGCGACCTGGGCACCAAACCAAAAAAAAAAAAAAAAAAATGTACATAAATTGTATATAAAGGGGCAACAAAGTTATTAAACTGGATTGGGTGTGCAATTGGGGCGTGGCACTGCGGCCACAGATAATAAAGCGTGGACAGCTTTCTGGGCGATGCTGGGCGAGTAACCAAGAAAGAAATAAAAGCACTGGAATTTCTATTTTATGGCCAACGGATGTTGTCTAAAAACGAGCTGAAAGCAATGTTTTAATGGCCCATTTTGATAGAACGATGTGGATAAGATAAATGCGGCTTATTAATTAGCTGCCCTATACGCATTGTTTTTCCACTGGAATATACTGGAATAGCTGGAACACACTCCCAACACAAAGTGCAACAGCCAAAGTGTAAACCTAACCTCACTTTTTCACGCACAGTTCGGCGGCCAATTAGACAAGCTCACACACATGTGTGTAGTGAGTGTTGATGTGTGTAGCAAAAAAGGCATCAAAAACAATTATGAAATCACAGCAGATGTTGGAAACAAAATTGTGGTGGTGATTTATAAAGCGCAACAGCAACAGAAACAGCAACAAAAAATAACAACAACAATGACATCAAAAAGCGAAACAATTTTACTTCTTTTTTGTTTTGTATTTTATTGAATAAGCAAAAAGCAAAAGACACGAAGAGGAGCAGCATGTGTTACACACACAAACACACACACAAGTATACGTGTGTGTGTGAGAAGAGGATGGAGGATGCCACTAAAAGGACTGCAGATGCGCAGCCACAAGCCAGAAACTTATGTACGCTGGAGATTTACGACTTAAATGCTGCAGCGCATAATCAAAAAGACAAGCGCACAAGGAGCAGACGACGTTGACTGCGGCAGAAGGAGCAGCAACAGCACCAAAGGCAGCGACGCTGGCAGTGCACTTAATTAACAAATATACAAACACTTAACATAACCTCAACTGACAGGCTGACCGCGGCAGCGAAGAGTGAGTGAGTGAGTGTGCTGGGCTCGCGAGAACGAGACAACGCTAGTGTGCCAGCCAAATGCCTCACACCCTCACTCGTAAACACAAACACACTCACACACACACAAGCGAAGCGCAACGCAGCTCGTTGCTTATTGGATGTTCGAAATGCGAGAGAGCGCAGTGAGAGAGAGAGACAACTGTGTATATGTGTGTGTGTTGTTCTTATTGCCGTTCCGGTTTTTAGGCCCTGCGAGTGAAGCGACTGCTCGCTCTTTTGGTTTTGCTCATTTCTGCCGTCTCGTTTAGTTGCAAGTTCGCGGGAGCTTCAGTTGGTTCAGCTGACTGGCAGAGCGCACGTAGCGGAAACCCGGGCGAGACACTTTTTATTGTTTTTCTCCACAACCGTCGAGCGCTTTTTAATAGTTTTTATTATCTATATCTATACACTGCTTTTCGCCGCTCGCATATATAGAAAACTTGAAAGCAGCGAACGCCACCTAGCGGCGAGCAGCCAGCAACTGTGCGCGTGTGCTTGCCTGCGTACGTGTGTGTGTGTGTGTGCGTGCGTGTGTGCGTGTTCAATTTGTGTGTGAAAATGCCGACGGCTTTGCAAGCGGGCAAATCAGACTGCAGCCAGGGCTAGCGAGCGAAATTGATCCCTGTCCCCCTGACCCCCTTTAACCCTACCACCAGCGTGCCCTAGAACAAAACTGCAACTGCAACAGTGGCTGCTGCACTTATGTCCACGCTGGCCAGCAGTCGCCATCCGACGCTGAATCTGACCCTCAAGCGCAGCCTCAGCAGCAGCAGCAGCAGCAACAACAACAACAGCAACGAACTCCAGCCGCAGTTGGAGTCGCCTGCCACAGCCACAGCGGATGCAATGCATCCGGATTGCCTGCCCCTGCCCCTGCCCCTCCCGCTGCACGGCAGCCGCAGTCCACAGCTGCGGCCGCCCGACGATGGCGACATGGAGGACGCCAGTTCCGCCTGCGATGAGCACATGGTCAACATCCTGGATGATCCGCCGGACGAGGACGACGGCGATGCGGAGGAGGAGCTCGATGATGCCGCCAGTTGTTGCAGCGAGAACAGCGTGTTGAGCGTCGGCCAGGAGCAATCGCATGTGGCTGCCGCTCAAGCGCGACAACGGCTGCTCATGAGTCAGCTCTATCGACCGTCGGCATTCAGCAGCGTGACCACGCCCCATTCGCCCAGCGAGGCAGAGGAGGCAGCCGGTCAAATGGCGGCTCCAGCTGCAAGTTTTCAGGAGGAATTCCTGCGCAAATCCCAACTCTATGCCGAGGAGCTGATGAAGCAGCAAATGCAGCTGATGGCAGCGGCTCGAGTGAATGCTTTAACCGCGGCCGTGATGCCGTTGGGTGGCTTAAGGGGTCCCAAGGTGTCGCAGCAACTGCAGATGGCTGCAGCAGCAGCGGCAGCGGCAGCCATGCGACCCACAACGGGGCAGGATGCGTTGGCGCAACTGACGGCAACGGCGCTGGGCATTGGAAGTGCAACGCATCCGCATCAGCTGCTGATGCAGCAACAGTTGCAGCCGCTTTCGTACCAGCAACAGCAGCAGCAACAACAGCAACAGTTGCAGCAACAACACTACAACAACAACAACAACATACAGCATCACAACAACAATGTGCGCGAAGTCAAGTTCAGCATCGACAACATACTCAAAGCGGACTTTGGCTCCCGCCTGCAACAGCGTTTGGCTGCTGTTCCAGGAGCAGCCGCAGCGGCTGCAACTGTTGCAGCTGCAACGCCAGCAGCAGCGTTGAGCCTGAAGGCGCCACGGAAATCAGCGAAGCCGCTGAACTTGGCGCCCGTTCAGCTGCAATCACAACCGAGTCTGAGCTTTTCCAGCAGCCTGGCGAACATCTGCAGCAACAGCAACGATTCGAATAGCACAGCAACCAGCAGCAGCACAGCGAACAATGCGCCAGCCATTGATCTGGTCAAGTCGCCCAATGCCACATCGCCAGCACCCGCCAAGAGTGTCGAGGAGGCAGCCACAGCAGCAGCAGCGGGGGCAGGTGCAACGGGCGCAGGATCAACGACAACAACGGGAAACAGTTCCACGCCCATCGTTTGGCCAGCGTGGGTTTATTGCACCCGCTACAGCGATCGTCCAAGTTCAGGTGAGTTCAAGTAGTTGATAGAGGGAAAGATAACTTATCAAGTTGTAGAAATTTCTAAAACGGTTTTTCATACTTTATTGAATGAAAAATTTGAATGAGCGAAATTTATAATATCTTACTTTCGAAGCCTCCTTGTGAAAACTTTAGTGAGGAGAAAAAATAATCTGCTTAGCTAATACCTTAACAATACCCTCCGAAGATACCCTTTGAGAACTTGAGTGATGTCAAATAATAATATAATTAGATTAGAAGGAAACCTATTGCATCTGAAATTTCAGAAATTGCATTTCTATTGAAAATATTCAGATAAATTAAAATGAAAATTGAATAAATAGTGAACATATTAATAGGTTAATAATCTACAAACTTTGAAGGCGAGAAATAATGATCTAATTAGCTATGAACAACTTACAAAGGAAACATTTTAATGAGATAAAGAGATAGGTTTCCTATCGCATCCAAAATTACAGAAATTGCAATTCTATTGAAAATATTCGGATCAGTTACGATGAAAATTGGAAAAATATTTAATAAGTTAATAATTTACAAGCTTCGAAGACACCTTATGAGCATTTTAGTGATAACAAATAATAATCTGATTAGCTATGATGAGCTTACAAAGAAAACAGTTCTGTGTTTAAAGAGATGCAAACTTATTGCATCTAAAATTTCAGAAATTTCGTTTCTATTGAATATATTCGGTTAAATTAAAATGAAAATTGAATAAATAGTGAACATTTTAAAAAGGACGCAACTTGAAAAGGAAACAGTTCCGTCTACTCATCATAGCATGATGATTACTAAATCGAATTCCACATGTAGAAAAGTGTGTTTTATATTGGCCAAAAGTCCCTTTGAAGGGAACTTTAAATACGAGGACAAATTAAGAAGAAACCTTAGAATAATTCGAGTTATAGCGGAGAATGTCCTCATAGAAAATATAACTAATCAAGGGTCAATTTAAGTAAGCACAAGACAGGACACAATAGAAGGTAAAAGTCCGATGAGGAAAGTTTTCAATAAGGATTCCTCATACAAAACTCAATTACTGAGCAGTCAATTCTTCTCAAATAAGATAGACAGGAATATAATTCTTCAGACAGGGATAAAAAAGTAAGAGCTACATCCGCAAAAGGACCACAAATTGCAGAAATCTAACCAAATATGTATGAGAAAGAAAGTCCTTATATGTTACAATAAATAAGACTCCTAAGAAGTCAATCCTCTCAAGTAAGCATAAAGGTAAAGCATTTGATATAAAATAAAACAGAAACAGAAAAGTCCTCATACAAAACTGAATTCCTGAGCAGACAATTTTTCTCAAGGAAAAATATATGACGGACAGAGAAGTAAAGCTACATCGGAAAAGACCAGTAAAGTGAGGAAATTGAACCAAATGAAAAACATATGTATGAGAAAGAAAGTCCTTATAGTCCTAATAAACAAGACTCTTAAGAAGTCAATTCTTCTCAATTAAACATAAGCATAAGCATTTTATAGTGTTAAACCATATTCTTAAGAAACACAAGGAAATAAAACAGGAACAGAAAAAGTGCGAAAAATTCCTCAACAAAGTGCGGAAATCAAAGCAAATGTGAGACACCTGACAAGGTTGCTGACAACTGCGCTAAGCTCAACTCAACTCAACTGAACTCAACTACTCATAGAGTGTTAGTGTATTGGATGTGTGGAGTGGCTTGAGTGGCTCGTAAACAGTTGAGCAAACAAAGTGGCAACCACAGAAGAGAGAACTCGCTGACGCCCTGACGTCCGACTGCCTTTTGCCGTTGCCTTTGCTGTTGCCTTTGCCTTTTGTCGTGGCGTCAATCTGCAGCTCATTAGTTTGCAACCACCAAAAAAAGGGACGCACACGCTCACTCCACACACACACACACACACACACACACACATAAATACGGCACACACTGAGCACCCTCACTCCAGTGTGTAGTCTAACCCCACAATGCTCTGCCTCCTCCCTCTCCCTCCATTCATTTCAACCACATCCACAGGCACTTACTCGGGGCTCATGAAGTGTCTGCTCGAGTGGTTTTTATGTCCTTATGGCTTATGTAACATAACTTAAGCTCATTATGCGCCCTGACTCTCTCCCTCCCTCTTCCTCTCTTCCATCACTCTCCCTCACTCTCCCTCACTCTCTCTCTCTCTGGCTGACAATCATGGCACTCATGAATTTAGTTTATGCCACCGCAGAGAATTTTCGAGTAATCGTTTGCCTAATAATTTGATGTGGCAACATTATCCTTGCCCTTGCCACCAACCACCAACCTCCTCCCTTCTCCCTTACCTTCAGTTCCAGAGTCACTTTTGACTTGTCATTAGCCAACACTGCCCCACAAACCATATGTCTGCCATTAAGTAGTAAATCAAAGTGGATAAAAGCCGATTGCGACTATAATATGGAAGTACTTGAGTTAAGTGTATGATTGGAAAACAGTCTATTGTCTATTCCAATAAAATGCTGGAATATGACATTCATTTAAACGGTAATAAATACTTAATCAATTTGTTGATTAGATGATGAATCTGTTAGTGATACCAAAGCAATTCTATTAAAGATTAGAAAATTACACAATTGTTAAATAATAAGAATATTTGACTTTAGTATATGATTGTCAATTGTTTCTAATAAATGGAAACTAATATATGTATTGATGGAAATTTCAAAAATAAATACTTAACGAATTCATAATAAATTTTCATTTCATTTCATAAATATAATTTATAAAAATATTTGTACTAAGTTGAATTGAAGAATTACATATATTATTATAAAGACTTCAAAAATGTTTCATTCCCAAATTGCTTAATACTAAAAAAAAAGTATTTGACTTGCATAGGATTATGATGTGGCAAAAAGTATTATTCAATGAAATGCTGGAATAAAAAATGTAAATTATACATTTTTACATTGAGTATATAATAAAATTTTTAAATTATAAATTTTTGAGGCTTTTAAGATTTTTTTCGTGTTTTAAATTTATTTTCAAAATACTTACATATTTTCCGCAAGTGAATGAGACTGTATGTTAAGAATATTTCCACGTTTTGCACGTAAAAAGATCAAAAATCAAAAAGTATCAGAATTTTAAATATTTCAAAAATCATACCAAGAGTCCATTGGAAAATAGCCTAATAAGAAATTGCGAATTGTTTGATAGATGGAATATGACTTAATTTAATAAAAACCTTTAATTTTTGGTGAATTAAGTTCAGTTGATGTTCAGATAATGATATTTTGCAAAGGTTTTAAATAATTTCTTTCAATCTGTAAGTTGGAAAGTAACCTGAAAGGAAGTTGCTATCTTATGAAGTATATACATAATTACCAGAACTTTTCTAGGTACTCATTAGGTAATCATTTTGCTAAATGATCTATTGATTCATTGTCGCTAGTTATAAGCGAATACTTATGAGTGTACTCATACGATTTGTTCCGGCAATTTGCTCATTACACTGATTAATGTCACAGGCATCCATTTGAGTAATTGCGGGCACTCAGTTGTCAACCGAGTCGTAGCCCCATCTATCCTCATACTCGCACTCACACTCGAACACAAACTCATATTCGTATTCATATTTGTTGTCGTATTCGTATTCGTATTCATTCCAATCCCGAGAGTCGAGTGCATAAATCTACGCTTTTAGGTGGGTTTGTCGCGTTCGCTAATTAACCACAAAAACGAAACGAAACCAAACGAAACGAAGCGTTTTTCTCCCTCCCTCTCTGTCTCTCGCACACTCTGGGTTGTTGCCATCTCTCTCTGTTTTTTTGAGGTGTGTTTATTGTAAGTATTATGCAGTTCTTTGTTGTTGCTGTTGTTGTGTTTATAAATTTAGCGTGACTAAAACGAGATCTCGATCGCATTTGCGGTTCCATAATTTGAATGAATGTTGTAGGCGATGGCGTCGACTTCAACTCCAACTTCGACTTGAAACCTCGACTGAGCTGAAGCCAGAGTTGGAGTTGGAGCTGCAAACAATGATTTAGCGTGAGATTTGAACAACAACAATAACTGCAAACAAAAAATGGGACAGCAAAAAAAAGTATCAATGAAATGCACACACAAAATTCCAAAATAAGACTCATAAATCTGACGCTTTTGAAAAATTGCCACGGCCAAGCGACACGAAGTATTATTAAATATTATTAAAAGGTGTTAATTTGACAAATTAATGCGACGTGACGTAAGATTTGATAAAGCCAAGATAATTTAATTCCTAGCAAACACATGGAACTAGATTGAGAACTAACATTTAAAGCTTTGACTTGAAACTAGATTCCAGTCTTTAGGAAAGAATAAATAATAGTTGGTATTTTAAGACATGGATGCTCTTTAGATTCAAGGAATCATATAGTTTAATATTTGAGCTTAAGCACATTGCAGATTAAATTTAGTATAAACTTGAAGTAGCTCATTAAACTAGTCTCAGTATTATAAAATTGATAGCTTCCTCATTGAAGCAACTTATTTATCTAATCAAATAATTATGAAATTGACAGCTTTCTTATAGATTCGAAAATCATTAAAAGCACATTAATATTAATCACTTTATTAATTGGCCTTAAAAAGATTATTAAAACTGAAAGCTTTTCAGCGAAAGCATAATCGAAAGCACATTAAAACGTAAGCTTGTAATTGAAAGTGGTTTTACAATATTTATAGTTGAAAGCCCATTACTCGTAAGATTTATCTTTTAGTCGTCTTTAAAAACTTTATTTAAAGCTTTTCAAAGAAAACATAATCGAAAGCACATTAAAACGTAAGCTTACATGAAGAATGCAATTGAAAGTGTCTTAACATCGGTTGTAGTTATGTTTAACGAAAGGAAAATTTTTAGTGTTTCTGTCAGCAGAGAAAATCGTGCAGCTAAAAATCGTTAAAAGCACTATTAAAGTTAAACTTTACATGCAATAGTTGTACAAACAACATGTAAAGCTATTACAGCATTGTTAAAGCACAATAAATATAAATGACTTAATAATCTACTTCGAAACGAAAGTTGTTTGTCTATTGTTGTCAGTTCAAAAATTACTTAAAAGCACATTAAAGTTGTATGTACATGATAATAACAATATTCCTAAACTGTTGACTTCAAACAAAATATTTTACGAGATAACAGCATGTTCGAAGAGCACCTTGAATGCTAGTTGAAGTCGATTGTTAAATAGTTTGTTAAAGTAACATTATGTAGGCTTGCCTACAAAAGCTCATAAATGGTTTGGATTGCTTGTAAAGTTCACTCCAAAGTTTTTAGAGTATTGTTAAGGTTTATTATTGATTTTGTCAATGGAGTAAAGCGATTTTTTTTTTAAAGTTTTGTGAACAAAAGTGTTCTCGAAAGCTTCTTAACATATGGCATAAAATTTGTATAAAATTTGTTTTAGTTCTATTAAATGATTTTTCATTGTAATAATAGTTTGTAAGGGTAAATATATATATTATCTGTTATTTGGAACATATGGAAAATATATGAAAATAAAAATGCTCTTAAATTTGTTAGAGTTTCTGTAAACATGCTTAAACATGATTGTTAAATGAGAAAATATATGTTTCCATAATGTTAAAATATTAAATGTAAAATATTAATATATTATTGATTTTCAATGATTTGATTTTCATTTTTCGATAATTTTTGAATGTGATATAAGAGAAAAAGTGTCAAAAGTGTCTGACATTATGACATTAAAATTTCAATCAAATTTTGTTTAGTTCCGTTTATTTATTATTGACTTTTCAAGTAGATATTTGTATTATATAATTTTAAGACGAAAAGCCAAAAACATTTGAAACCCAAAAAAAATTGCAATTAAATTCGATGAAGTTTATTACCTTTTTCAAAACTTGTAATGTATTAACTTAGTTCAAATGCAAATGTTTGTTGAGGTATTGTCAAACATTATTATTACTAACCTCATCAATTTCAATTTTTTTTTTAAAGTTTTGTGAACAAAAGTGTTCTCGAAAGCTTCTTAACATATGGCATAAAATTTGTATAAAATTTGTTTTAGTTCTATTAAATGATTTTTCATTGTAATAATAGTTTGTAAGGGTAAATATATATATTATCTGTTATTTGGAACATATGGAAAATATATGAAAATAAAAATGCTCTTAAATTTGTTAGAGTTTCTGTAAACATGCTTAAACATGATTGTTAAATGAGAAAATATATGTTTCCATAATGTTAAAATATTAAATGTAAAATATTAATATATTATTGATTTTCAATGATTTGATTTTCATTTTTTCGATAATTTTTGAATGTGATATAAGAGAAAAAAGTGTCAAAAGTGTCTGACATTATGACATTAAAATTTCAATCAAATTTTGTTTAGTTCCGTTTATTTATTATTGACTTTTCAAGTAGATATTTGTATTATATAATTTTAAGACGAAAAGCCAAAAACATTTGAAACCCAAAAAAAATTGCAATTAAATTCGATGAAGTTTATTACCTTTTTCAAAACTTGTAATGTATTAACTTAGTTCAAAAGCAAATGTTTGTTGAGGTATTGTCAAACATTATTATTACTAACTCTAATATATTGCTTAAAAATGAAAGTTTTAAAATTAAGTTTGAATGGAACTTTTCAGTGGATTCCATTGACTCTTTGCACTTTAAACTTTGCTTGCAAGCTTCAAATTGTTTGTTTTCATGTAGTCTTTATTTTATTAAAATGGCAATGTTAACACTTTGGGGGATAAAAGCGCTTTAACAGCGATTTGCTGGGCTGCCAATTATGTTAGAGAGAGAGAGACAGCTAACAAAACTCGATAAACTCTCGGCTAACTTGTGGCTGCCAATTTTCGCATTTGTCCAGCACTTGGCGCTCATTTAACAGTAGCCTCAGAGGCAGCAGCAGCAGCAGCAGCAACAACAGCGATCGCCACTGAACCATTAAGTAATTTTCAATTTGCCCAGAACGAGCAACAACAGCAACAACAACAATGCAAACGGGCAACAAACGATGCGAGGCGATGCGGCAAGCGGCATGAGGCATGAGGCATGAAGTGAAGTACGGTGTGGCATGGCGGCTGCTGCTGCTGTGGCTGTGGCTGTGGCTGCCACAACAATGACAACGTAAACAAACGAATTTCAATTACCCATCAGCCAGCCTGCAATTACCTAGAGTTCTTCTCTTCTCCTCCCTTCCTCAGCAGCAGCAGCGGCAAAAGAATTTTCCGCGCTGGAAATTGACTTGGAAAAAGTTTTTGCGCTCAATGGAAAATGTGCTTAGAAAATTGGCCACAGCCATTTGCCATTTGCCAGATGCAAAACCAGAACATTAACAAGAAGAAGAAGAAGATGCACAAATTCTTTTCTCTCCTCGCTACTTCGTTGAAAGCATTTCTCTTCGCATTTCTCAGCCACTTTCGCCCATTAAACTGCGCAGTTTATCACAATCTTTGCAATTGAAACTACAGCAAAATAATTTAGTACTCTGCAGCATAATTGTGATTGAGTGGGCCGCCCATCCATTGATGATGTTCCTTGCCGCTTCAACCTCAAATCATCTTTAGGTTCATCATCATCTTCATTCTCAATCTCAGCCACCCAGTTGGGCGTTGTTTTTGGAATCAATACTTGCCACAGGCGACCTACTTGCCACAGACATGTGTTGCATGCGTTGTGGCAACTAGTCAGCTTTAGCTGGCCAAGTGTCTGAGCACTTTAGCTGACCAATTGCTTTGTTGGCCATAAAATGCCAATATAACTCTATTATGTAATTGCTGCTGAAATCGAAATAGCAAAAACAGCACTTGAATGATATTAATATTATATTAAAACTGTTAAAAAACTTAAAGTGTTAAACTCTAAATTGAAATCGATAATGCAAATTATATTATAAAATAAGTTTCTTAATAGAAAATTCGAAAACAAAATATATTTAATAAACCCTTTCGGTAGTGTTGGAAATTGATGAGGTTGTACTAAAAATTATTTGAAAAAATATATAATGCTAATATACGACAATTTTAAGATACTTAATTTCAGACAATAAAACATCTGATTAAAATGTTGAACATGGTTAAAGATAAAATAAAAAATAACTTTATATCAAGCAATAAATTGCGACTTGAGTTTTTTTTTTGTATTGTAACAACTATAATATATATATATATATAGGTTCTTGTTAATACGGTATATAAATAAAGAAAATGAAATTGAATATGAAAAATGTGTAAAATACATGTGGAATCCTAATTTCTATAAATATTAAAACCTTTTTTATGACTATATTTGTAGATCATTAATCAGAGTTAAAATTACAAAAAAAAAAAAAATAATAAAATAAAACATTTGTAGCCATATGCTTATTAAAGTATTTAAAATAAATCACAAATTAATCAAATAACTAAATAGTGATTATTTAAGGCAGAAAAATTCAATTTAGCTTCATTGAAAAATGTGTAGGACAAATGTATTTTAAACAAGCGAAGAAAAACAACATATTATTTTTTTAGAGATAAATATTTGCGAAGACCTAATAAAGTTATTTCTTAAATATAAATGTTGACTATAAATAAATGTTAATATGTGGATAAATAAGAAAGCGCGGCATTATTCTTAAAATATACCGAATTATTATACCACAAAAATTCTAAAATACACAGAAGACTATATTTGGTATAATGATATAGTACTACATTCAAAATATACTATACACAGCAAAATATTGGTATATTTCATCGTTATCGGATCGTCAGCCAAAAGTATTTCTTAAATAAGTTATATACATTTTGTATGCATTATTCGAGTCCAAATTTAGAAATCATAGATACCGGACTACAAAAAGTTTTGAAAAAGAAAATAATTACAATTAATAAATTACGGTTATTGTATTTACTGTTCACTATAATGAATCGCTATTAATAATGAATTTAATACACATTGTTATTGAATAGCTTTCCAAAGACAATATGCACTTTTTAAAGGCTGTAATCATTTATTGATTGCCTTAAGAATTGTTTTAAGAGCGCCTTCGCTCGCTTTGTAGTACTAGGACAATTTCTTTAAGCCCACTTCATGACGATAAAAGTAAAGACCAATAACAAAAACAAAAGCAAAAACAATGCAGACTGAAATGGGCCTTTAACATGGACATGCTTTATGACCTAAATGCATTCATAACTACGCATATGCGAAGCTGTCACGTCATATGATAATCACGATATGGGCAATAGACGCAGTGGGAATACTTTTCACTCCCCATTCCCCGCTCTCTCCTCTCTCTTCCCTCCACACTTGGCAGTCTTGGCCTTAGAAGGCAAATTGAGCCATTGAAGCGAGGCAGCAAACTTGTCTAACAATTTGCTGTGTTCACTGTTGTCGCTGTTGTGCGTGTTTCTTTGAGGAGAGAATGTTTTGCTTTTCGCTGGAGTTATGCGCAGCTCTCGGGTTTTGGGTCAAAAGCAGCATAACTCAACGCCTCAGAGTCAGAGGCATGGCAATCAGCTCGAGGCGCGATTTATGAAGTGACAAAAATTAATTTCAACTGTTAAGTTATCGCCAACTGCAAAATGCAGCAAGCAGCAAGTTGGAACTGCAACTGCAACAAAACTGTAACTGGTAGCGCCTTTTAAGGCGCAACTGCTGCAACAACAACAACAACTGTTGTTGCTGCCATGCGCCTCGCACTGGCAATAAAACTGTCCACTCTGGGCCTGGCCAAGAGTTCCCGGTCCAAAACGAGACCATATCAGCCAGCAAAAATGTCGTTTAAACTGTGCTGCTGACCGCATTTGGTTAATGTGATCTGCTATTGCTTTTGTTGCTGTTGCTGCTGTTGCTGTTGCTGCTGTAGTTTGTCACAGTTGCTGCTGCTGTTGCTGCTGGTGTTGGGCCTGTCGCAGATATGGTCTCAAATTGTTGAGGTTGAGGCAAATGCTGTTAATTGTACTGTACCCAGCAATCGGTAATCAGCAACGACTCGACAACACTGCTGTACACTAGTCAATATTATTATTTAGTTATTCGACGACTGTTTTATATTTGCGCATATATTTTTCATTTACTCATTGTTTATTTATAAAACTGTACTAGAAAGGAGAGTAATAATAAATTTATATGTAACATACATATGTATATATTGCATAACAAAATAAATCATGACATTATTTATCTTCATTATTTATTTCATAATATAACGTAAATATTATTATGGTCCCCAACACTTTTTTATAATTTGGCAAATACTTAATCAAAATTTTAAATGTTAAATGCAGCGTCTGTAATCTAACCGGATTATTTATTTTTTTTTTATGTTAAATATCGGTTGTAAAAGAAAAAGGCAACATACTATAAGAACACAAAGTTTTTTAAGCTCTCATCTCTCGCGCATATATAGTATGTTTAATTTAAATAAACAAAATTCATGAATTTATTATATTATAAATATAAAAGAGGTGTTTTAGTACTTTAAAAAATCTTGTCGCCTTCTTGCAGCAACAATAATTGATGCTCTGCTTTCTAGTATCGAAGTCCATCTTTTATTGCTTATCTTAATTTTTGTCAGAACTTTACATATTGAGATTTTAATAATACATAGCATATTTCACTTTCTACTCCAATAAGCACTTTAAGTAATCTGTTTGAGACTATCATAATCTTGTCAAAATGATGGATAAACTTTTCGCATACTTAAAAATGTCTAATTTCAGTTTTGTCATCATTATAAATTAAAGAAGATAGATTACAAATTTACAGCACACTTTAACGATGTTTTTGTTCTAAACTATCTTTTAGTGATGGCTCACATATTAAATTAAAAAATCTTTTGTTAATAGTTTTTTGAATACATATTTCCAAACTAACTTAAACAATAAAAGCGAATAACAATAAAATTATTGTGTTAAAATTCATATCGATGCACTAAAAATCGATGAAACATCGATCAGAATGTCCTATCTGTTTCAAGAATACAAGAAGTCTACGTTTAGCTATTGAATTGATTGAAAAGATGTTGCTCACATCATTTTTTTTGTTATTTAATTTCTATATATAATATAACATGCCATCAAATAAAGCAAACTGTTCTCTATGAAATTTAATTCATTTATTTAAATTAATTTATTTTGTTTAGTTTGTTAAATTAAACTATATTTCCAATGCTTCTCATGTGTTGTAGAAAAGTATTTTAAACAATATTTCTAGAAAAGTATCTTAAATTGTAACGCAGGGTATCACTCAGTCAAATCCACTTACCTACAGCACACTCGACTATTTTTGGTTGATCTTGAAATATGATATTCATACATAAAACGAAGCTTTCGCATGATTACAACAAGTTGTTTTTTTTTGTAAGAAACCGGTTAAGATAGGGCTGAGAATCAGTTCAAGTTCGTAAACTTCATTCGTCAGTTTGCAGGGTATGTGCTAGTCGGTTGAGTAACTGCTGTGACTGTTCTGGTTGTGTGGGGAGGCCAACGACATGCCGAAATTGCGGAATGTATTGACGTTTCACAGTGTTTCACTGTGCGTATACGTAACACAGTCGCTGCCAAAGACAAAGCTTGAGCTCGCTTCAGCGGTACCCCGGGGACCACCCAGATAGTGGACCAAAGCAAAGCAAAGCAAAGCTGAGATCGAGACAAGTTTCCGCATTTGGTTTCAACATTCAACATTCGACATCAATTCAGATGAATCGAAGCATTTGCTGGCATATAAAAATCATTTTTATAACTTCATTTGTGTTAATTTGAAAACGAGACAAGGCGAGGCGAGACGCTGTGGCATAAGCCGCAGCGGAATGTTTTACCGCTTGCCGTCAATATTTACAGCTGTCAAAATATTTCTCTACAAGCAAATGACTTCATTCATCAGCATACCCGATGCCGAGAGCCTGAGTATCGCCCCTCTGAAAATGTGGGCTGGGCAGGTATTTCATATTTCTCTCTGTCTGTCTGTCTCTGTGTGTATCTTTCGTATTTATTTCTTATGACACGGCAACAAATGCGATCAATCTTTGGCACGAGGTGACTGCCAGTCAGTCAGTCAGTCCGTCATTCAGTCCGTCAGTCAGCCAGCCAATTGCTCAGTCAGCCAGTCAATCAGAGGGCATAAACATGCATTAAAAGCCAAGCGGGCAACACAAATAAACAAATAATCAAAATAAGCCTCATTATGACTCTGCAGACAGTTGTTGCAACAACAACGACAACGACAGTCACTACAACAACAACATCAACAACAACCTGAACAGCAATAACAACAACAACAACCAGAACAACAACTTGAACAAGTCGACAAAGAATTTATTGAAAACTAATTAAACCTGACGGCAGCCACAATTCATTTGTTAGAGCTCTTTTAATCGATTATTTATTGCTCTCAGTCTGAAATGTATCTGATACAGAACTGTATCTGTATCTATAAATATATCTATATCTATATCTATATCTATATCTATATCTATATCTATATCTATATCTATATCTATATCTATATCTATATCTATATCTATATCTATATCTATATCTATATCTATATCTATATCTATATCTATATCTATATCTATATCTATATCTATATCTATATCTATATCTATATCTATATCTATATCTATATCTATATCTATATCTATATCTATATCTATATCTATATCTATATCTATATCTATATCTATATCTATATCTATATCTATATCTATATCTATATCTATATCTATATCTATATCTATATCTATATCTATATCTATATCTATATCTATATCTATATCTATATCTATATCTATATCTATATCTATATCTATATCTATATCTATATCTATATCTATATCTATATCTATATCTATATCTATATCTATATCTATATCTATATCTATATCTATATCTATATCTATATCTATATCTATATCTATATCTATATCTATATCTATATCTATATCTATATCTATATCTATATCTATATCTATATCTATATCTATATCTATATCTATATCTATATCTATATCTATATCTATATCTATATCTATATCTATATCTATATCTATATCTATATCTATATCTATATCTATATCTATATCTATATCTATATCTATATCTATATCTATATCTATATCTATATATCTATATCTGTATCTTTCTTCTCCAAAATTGATTTGTTGATTCCCATTGAAAAGATTTGTTTGACTAACAACTAATTTGTTAGCGCATAATTGAATTGCAGTTCAACATTGTCGCTGACACCTGCGAATTCGAATCTGGTTCACAAATGCGAGTATCACATTCGCAGTGCAATCAAATTGAGATACCATAATGACAAATCGCTTGTATCTTGCAGATACATTTACTTTGATTGCTCCAAACTGCTCCACTTAATTCAATGAACATCAAGACGAATATATTAAGTAAAAGTTTAAAGATTGCCAACTTCAGATTAAACAACATTTTGTTGAGAATAACTTTAACTTGGTGGCTTCACATGTAATTTAATACTTTCTACTGATTTCGGAGAAGATTTCACCTTAAATATATGAAATGTGATTTTATTAGCGCTGTTTGTAGTACTTAGATAATGCTGTTGATAACATTCGGGCGCCAGTTGAATTTTCGTTTATACAAAGTTTGGTTTTGTTAACTTTATTATTATTATTACTAGTCGTTAAAACAATGTGTGACTTACTCAACAAAGCTGAGTTTAATTGTTATAGTTTAAAGCAGTTGAATGAATCGGTTATAATATGCATTACCATTAATAATAGGATAGAAGTAGGTTGCCATATCAAAACCTAAAATAGAATGATTATTTTAAAAACATCATTGATATTTATGGTGACTGTCTTTAGTCACTGCTTTGAAAATCTCATTCATAGTAAAAGTTCCTCAATCTAAATTATCTATTAATAAGTTTTATTGAATTGAATTATTGAAGCGTTAGCAAAATCAAAATAGAAATTATTATACATACAGCACTTAGACAACTTGTCATAAAATTTGGTAGCACTAGCAATGACAGTCTCTGAAATATGAGCTTTCATATGAATGGACAGACAGACAGACGGATTTTAAGATAAGGTAACGTAGTTTAGGTAATTGATACGTAAAAAGGAATACTTTGTGGGATCATAAATTTTTCGTCTTTTATTACTTTCGTTTGCCATTTTTTAGCACACTTTTTTTAGCCTTTATATTTCACATAGAATCAGCTTGCTTTGCTGATCTGAATCTGAACCTCAGTCATGTTTCGGTAGGTCACACTGTAGGCGAGTTTTACGGCTGCTTTTTGGCGTTAATTGAGGCACATAACTAACGCCCTTTTGGATCATTGCCTGAGGGTCTAGTGAAGAGACTGCTGGCAGGAATTTGTTGGGGCAGAAGATGATGATATTGAGTTGGGTTGTGGTTGATGCTGTTGCTGATGCTGTGACTGTTGCTGATGTGGTTGTCATACAGTTGACATGTCTGTCGTCTGCTGGATGGGGAGCATTGATTATTTTATGCGAGTGAGTGACGGGCAGGCATCTTGCTTTGGTCACGACAGCAGGGCCCAAAAACTGATATGCACTTGGCCGCAGTCTTGCTCCCTCTCTTCCTTCTCTCTTTCACTTATTCTGAGTCTCATTCTGTGAGCAATGCTCGCTGCTTGATGCGTGTGTGTGGTCAACCGCATTTGTCAAGTTTAATTGGGAAGCGAGCTGGGCTTTTGGTTGCCTTATATATATTTTTTTTTTTCGACTGTGGTTTCACTTTTGCTGCCGCTTTGCATAGCCCCCCCGCTCCCCCCCATCTCTTTCTTCTTTTGAGACATATGTTGGCGTCGGCGTCTTGGCTTGCTTATTGTTTGTTTATTACTTGTTTCGCTTTAATTACTTGTTCGTGATGATCAACATGAGGATGAGTTGTTCTCCGCAGTCGTGCGGCCCGCAGTAAAACCGATAGTCACACTTATTGGAATTACTGCTTCATTATCATGTGAAACGATTTCCCAGTCCAATCAGAGCAGACTCCAACTCCAGCTCCAACTCAGCGATTGCGACTGCGACTTCAACTCGCTCGCTTGGAGTTGGCCAACTCATAATCTCTTGACACTTGAGTGCCATTCAAAGGTCTTCAAAGCTGTGTGGCCAGCCAGCAAATTCAAATCAGCTGAGATTAGTGAGAAACAAAAAAAGTTCGTGGTGCGTTTGCGTGTAAAGTCGGAAACCCACATAAACGGGTTCAACAAAAATAAAAAAACAAATCACTGAAAACGTAAAAATGCTGAAGCTGTCGCTCTGCCTGTCGCTCTTTACTAGAGACTGACTGTAGCTGATCTCAAACTCGGCTCAAACTGATCTCAACGCAACGCAACTCAACTCGATACGACGCACGAAAAAAAAAACTGTAGCACAAACCGTGTTGCCATCAGGCCTCGAGTGCTCTGTAAATATTCAGTTTGCAGCGCAACGATAATTGAGAGATTCTAAGTCTTCTTCTCGGAAATAATGAGGCGTAAGTGATGCAAAGTGCCGCAAAGGGGCGCCAGAGACTATCGCAGACTATCCGACTAGTATCTGGCAAACAGTTCGATTTGATCTACTTTAAAAAATAATGAGAAGTTTGCTCAAGGTATAGCAGATTAAACTAACTAAACTAAACTAACACTAAAGTCTTTAGATCAGAAGTATTTCCTTCAATTTTCATTTGGAATATTCTATTGAATAATGTCACACTATTTACGAAAGAAGAGTGCCAAAAGATGAGTGAACAAATAGAAGACAAGTTATATAGAAAACTTAGATGAAAACAAGATAAAAATGAACAAAAGAATTTGTAATTAAATAAGGAAATATTTAGGAAAAAGAAGTGCTGAAAGATGTATCGATAAGGAAAAAAACTAGAGCAAATAGTGCCTTTAAAAATTCGCGAAAAGAAACCAGGAAAAAAAGAAGAATATGATATTTAAGACAATTTTTAAAATAAAGAAATTGAGATAGAAGATTTGAGGATAGGAAAACTAGATAAAATTGCAGAAAAATATTCAGGTCAGATATTGAAAAATGTGTACAAATATGTGACAAACTTAGAGAAAAATAAAAAGAAACTAAGGAGAAGAATATGGAAATAACTAAGGCGGTATTTAGGAAGGAAAAGGGTCGAGAGATGGTGTAACCAAGTTTTGTGTAAAGCTCAGATAAAATTAAGGGAAGGATGAGGAAAAGAATAAACGAATTATAAATAATAAAATAAGGAAAAATTTGGGAAGGATAAAGTGCTGGAGATGTGTAGACAAGTTAAAAAGAAACTATAAGGAAAAATAAAAAATCGCATAAAAATAAGAGAAAACTGTGGTATTAAATTGGGAAATATTTCAAAAGAAAAAGTGCTGAAAGATGTGTAAACAAATTGGAGAGGGACTATAATGAAAAATCGCATAAAAACAAGAGGAAACTGTGGAATTAAATACGGAAATTTTTAAGATGCAAAAGTGCTGATAGATGTATCGACAAATTGGAAGGGAACTAGTAGAACAAATCATATAAAATCAAGAGGAAGTTGAGGAAAGGAATATGGAACTATATAAGGAGATATTTAGCGAGAAATTCTTAATTGAATATACTAAGAAAGGAATCATGCGAATAGAAAACTGAATAGTAAACATCAGTGGAAAGCGGGGGCGAATCAATTGAAGGGGCATGTCAGCGAGCGATAATGGCGAGTCTGATGACTCAAGCAAGCGCTCTGAGCCCACAAGGCTATCAGCTATTGTCTAACTCAGATCTACGAGTATGTGTGCTTCCAAGTCAAAAGCCCAATGCCCACTCAAGCTGCATGCTGCATGCCCTTGCCTCATGCAACTGCAACTGCAACGGCGACTCGCAGAGTTGTGGCGCATAATAAAATTAAGTCGATTCTCGGCTCCAGGCAAAAGTTGCGCAAGTTGCAGCCTCTGGTCTCTGGTCTCGAGTCTTGGGTCTCTTTGCCATACAGATTCGCGCTCTTCTCGTTGCTGTTGCTGTTGTTGTTGTTGTTGCTGCTGTTGTTATTGCTGTTGTGGCTGCCACTGGACTGAGACCACCCAAGTTGACAGCGAACACGAACAGCGCTTAAGCTTGTCCTGCTGCTTGGACTTGGACTCTGCGATTGAGACTGAAACTGCGACTGCGACTCTGATCGAGAAGCAGACACAGACTGCAATCGAGGGGGAGATAAAGAGAAGGAAGAGGAGGAAGTGGAGGGAGTGGAGGAGAAGGGAATGGCTGTTGGAGAGCCGTCGAGGAGCCAGCTCTAATAAAGCTCGAATGTTCAGCTGCGAGAGCATACAAATAAATTGTATTAAGCAGTTAGAAACGAGCGATCTTGAAATGCAGTTTATGGCACAGTGATAACTGCGTATGATGAACTCACGCAGCTGTCTGTCAGCGAGAGAAGCAGCACGACTTAGGGATACCCTGTAAACGGTACTAAATAAGGAGACTATAGTTTAGAAATGAAAACTAATGTAAAATTTAATGAATACATCTTTTTGTTTTATTTGATTTAATGTGGAATATTTAATGTCGATATAGAGCAAATTACTTTATAAATTATTAATAATAACAACTTGAAACAATCTTAATGTTGAGAATGCTGTAAATATTATGAAATATTAATTAAAATTAAAATAAAAGGTCCTAAGAATTTAAAATTGTTACGAATTCTGAAAAAAAAACTGTTAATATTTATTTTCATATTATATGAATGAATGCCAAATGGAATTGACATTAACAATATATTCTGTTTGGGAAGAGTTCTATAAAGAACTTACGAAAAGTCTCCCATTAAATATTTACTGGACTTTTGTATTAGAGTAACATAAATGTAACATAAATGAGATACAAGCCCCCATTTAAAAAAAGGAAAAAACATATTCTAAAAATATACTAAAATGTAGTGAATGCATATTTGGTAAATCGATATTGTACCACATGCAAAATATACTATAGAGTATTAAATATACCAGATTCTCACACAAAGCAACTCGATTGCAGTATATTTTCGGGTATACTAAACAATATGGTTATAAACTTTAGTAAAAATTATATTTATAAAAGATACATTTTGTAATTTTTACTTGCTGGAGATTATATCTATAGCACTTGCTATAATATGGAAAAAGGAAGATTAATTTAATTGCTTTTTTGTATTTCTTATATTCTTTAATGATCTGCTATAAAGTTAAACTTTTAAGCAACCCAACTTTATACTACAGGGTATTAATAGTAAGAAATACTGCAAGATATAGAGATAGAGAGAGAAATATTCGTATATGCAATGTTTATTTTTATGCCCGTTTCAAAAATGTTGATATATAAGTACGCAACGTCTCAGTCGTGAGCGTCCATCATTGAAGGTCATCATCGTTATCAGCGAGCTCATCATCAGCTGCATCATCAACATCATTATCATCGGGAGATCATTACGGCTTCATTGCGATTTATGTGCGTAATAATTGTGACAAACAGAATGACTGGAAAGTCAAACCCGACCTCGAGTCGGGAGTGGAAATGGAATTGCGACTGCGACTGCAACTGAGAGTGGAACTGCAGTTGACATCTGTTGACAATCACGCAATGATCAAGATGATCAAGATGATAATGATGTTGATGCGACTGCAACTGCAGTAATTAAATTGCAAGCTCCATTCGATTCGATTCGATGCGATTCCATTTCATTCGATTGGCATCCAAACAAATCTATAGATATCGCATCGCATGGGCTTCAATTGAGGACCGATCACAGCGTTGAGCTCAAATTATGTAAATCAATTGACTAAAATGAATGATGAATGACGTATTTATTATTCAGAAATAATATCGCATCAACTCGAACTCGAACTCGGAGACTTGAGACCTCCCACATCTTCACATCTTCGGAGCTCTCATTGAGTTATGCAGAAATTGCGAGTCTTGTGAAAGTATTGTCATCATAATTGTGTAAACATCGATTTATAATCAATCATTCACAGCCAGATGCAGAAAACCCAAATTGATCTTAGTTATAGGAAATGATTTCATTTCGGAATTTCACACTAAACTTGTAAATAGGGGTTAGCAAAAAATAATAGCTTGGATAAGAGATTGTTATAGAAAGATATTTTGCTGTAAAAAATATAAAGGTAATACATCATCTTTAAAAGAATCTTGACTCTATAACTCTAATAAAAGATGACACGATTTTGAAATTTTTACTGAGTATAAAAAAAAGTTCTATTGACAAATTTTAAATTTGAGGTATATAAAAGATTTTACAAAAATGTAAACTATAAGCATTTCAAACCAGTATAAAAGTTATTTTATGTTAAAATACAGAAAAAAAAGAAACTCATGCGAGTGAGTGACATTAAAAATGCCAAGCTTTTGATATGCAGAATTATATACAAATTTATATTGAACTATAATAAAATTTAAAAATATTATTGAAGAAAAAAAAAATAAAAAAAATGTTTTACTTTAAGGTAAAATATTTAAACTTTGAAATTGAAAGTAATTTAAATAAAATGTCATTAAAATTGCATCATAGTATTTGCATCATTATCGTATCGTCATCATTTGTATCATCATAGGAATTTGTATTTGTATACAAGTCAAAAAAGAATATGATATGATTTCAATTTCATTAAACAGATTGTAGCAATGTGTTAGCTTTTATGCAGTAGTAAAGAGAATCAACTAGAAACTAGAGATTTTCCATCCCTTGCATAGCAAAGTTATCAGTCTAAACTATTCTGCAGGAATTGTGCCATGATAATCTAAGATATGATCATTTAAAATATGTGAAAAAATATCTCATATTAAATTAAAATGCATTTAAAAAAACTCAATTAAAAATCCCTTTGAAAAGTATTCATATTACTACAAATGAGAAAAAGATGAAAAGTAGTAATAAGATAATTTTGATATAGTAGAGAAGAGGTAGAAGGAACTAAAAGTAACTGCCATCTCTCGTATAAAAAAGTATTGCTAGTTGTCACTATGTGTTGCACTAATCAGATCTGATAGATAATTAAAATTAATAATTAAATAATAAGGATAATTAAAGCACAAAAGGTAGTACAAGATACAAGTGAAGTTTATTTTAATAAATAAATTGAATACTTCCAAAATCATTTCTATTATTACATGTCACTTCTATGATGAAAATTTCAATTTGAAGATTATACTAAATAGTTAATTTTTGAATAAATATGTTAGGCTATAAGTAACAAGCGATTTGCCAACTCTCGTATAACAAAGTATTGACTGTTGCCACTCTGCGTTGCACTAATCAGTTCAGCAGGATTTGTGCAAATAAAGATCTATTAGCTGGCAACTTGCAATCAGCGCGATTTCAATTTGAAGTCACGCCTGCTTGACAGCTCGATGGAGTCTAGACTCTTAAGTCTTTGCATTGAATGTGCCGCGGGGCAGTCGCAAGATGAAGCTGAATTTTGGTTTTGTTTTCGGCCTGAAAACGGTGTCAATAAGATTGATGGCTGGAAGCCAGCTTCAGAGCTAGAGTCAGAGTCAGAGTCAGAGCCACAGCGAAGTCGAAGTCGAAGTACTCGTGCTTCAAGCTCAAAGATATGCAGAGAACACATAGAGACAAAGTTGCATTTGAAACTGGATTGAACACACAAAGTGGATGACTCGTGTGTGTGCGAGTGTGTGTGTGTGTGTGAGTGTGTGCCACTTAACTTTGGTGTCAGTCAGTTTGTGGAGCTGGAACCGAGGCTGGATGATGACGATGTGGACCACACAGGCGGCAAATGTTGATTGCCGACTTGACTGACACTTTTTGATAAGTTGATTAAAATGTTTTTCACTCGGCGGCGAGTCTCGAGTGCATTGACATTGAGCTGATTTGATTGACTGCATGACAGACTGAAAGACAGAGAGACAAAAAGTCTGCTCCTAGTGCAATGTCTTGAGATCAGAATCCAATGCGTTTGCTTCCCGGAATGAAGAGAAGGGTTCAATTAGCGCATACTTAACGCTAAAAGCGATTAAACTCGATTCCTCTTTCAAGTCTGTATCTGTATCTGTATCCGATTTCGAATTGCTTAATTAGAAACTAATGTTGCAGGTGCCGCATTTGTTTATATATTGCCGCTGGTCATTAATTCGACTTCTGTTTTTCTGTTTTTTTCTGTATCTTTTCAGGTAATTGGCGTTTATTTATTTATTTATTTAATTGTTTGCTTGCTGCCGATGTTGATGTTGATGTCGATGCTGATGTTGTCGCTGAGCCTTCAACTTCAATTAATTGTACAACTTGCAGTCAGACAATTTATGTGCACAACAACTTCGATACCAATTCCAATTCCAATTCCTATTCGTAAGTATCTGTATCTGTGTATCTGTATCTGTATAGAGAGCTATGTATCTGAGCTGAGCTGAGCTGCGTTGAGCTACGCTGAGCAATTGTGTTTTGCTGCCGCAAACGATTTAATTGCCTTTTTAAAGGTTAAATTATTTTGTAGTTTATGTTTATATTTGGTATTGATTAATTGCAATTGACTCTACCTCCCAAAATTGGCCAATCACTGAAATTTTGGAATTTATTTTTTACGTTTTCCGTTTCTTTTGTGTTTTTTTTTCGTTGTGTTCCTTTTTTTTTGCTATAATGTTTTCAACATGTCTATAAAAAGGCGGCTTGTCGTGCACAATCGCCGCAATCAAATCGTTTAACCACAAAACTAACGCAAAAAAAAAAAATCATACTATATAAAAAACTAAATAGAAATACGATTGCAACTGTGAGTGTGTATGTGAGTGCCAGAATGAGTATGAGTGTGAGTACTTTGAGAGGCAAAAAGAAGATGACGAAATTCTTGTGACAGTTGTCCAAAATCTGTTCTAATTGATGAGGTCGCACGAGTACAGTGAAACCGCACTATGAGGGAAAAAGAAAGCTCATATTAAGGCAGAAGAATAAATTTAAAACCAACTCATTTTAAATGAATAATAAGTAATACACAAAATAAAAATTAAACATCACATGATATATAAAATGATAAATTAAAAATAACCATGATTAAATCTAATGAAAGAAAGAATATTAATGGAAAAAGAGGTACATAAAAATAAATAAATATTAGTATATTTGTAAAAAATATAAACAATAAATTGAAATAAAAGAATATGATAAGTAATTTAAGAAAAGGGAAAAATAGTAAATGAAGGATACATAATATGATGAGAAGTATAAGAGAAAGCAAAAAATAATAAATCAAGATATAATAAAATGAAATGTAATAAAAGAATAAAGGATTATGAGCAAAAATACTTATAATTACAGAAAAAAATAATCAAATTAATTATAAAAATAAAAGCTTTATTAGACACTTCATTATGTACTTGTTAAATGAATACAAAATAACAAAAAAAAAGTCATTTCATCATCACAGTTATCTTATGAAACATTTACTAAAAATTTTCCCCTACAAGTATGATCTGTAGTTTAATATTAAATGATGTTATATTAAATGAGTAATAATATATATTACATATACGTAATCTGTAATTAATTAAGATAGGAATTGATCAAATTCAATATTGTTTAATTTACCGCCATCCTTTTAAGTTTCAAAGCATTTTTTGTCTCGTAAATTCTAAATATTCTGCACAGCTTTTTCAACCAGCTGACTTGTGCACTTATAGTCAATGCTCACTGTACTTCATGCTTGGCAAATTATGCAAGAACATCTTGTTGACAAGACTCTGATTGTTCAATTAATACGAATATGATCGGAGAGAGAGAGAAAAGGAGCCACATGACTGAGGAGAAACCCCAGCTGAGTGAAATGAGTTGAGTTGAGCTGAGGAATGTTTTCTGTCCATTAACAAGTTGTCCCCAGAGTCAATCATTTGGGTTACGGTTTTTTGTATGATGATCCTGAATGCAATTGGCAATTGTCATGGTTTTGTGAAACATCTGCCTGAGATGAAGCTGGAAATGGAATGGAAAAGGGAATGTAAAGGGAAAGGGAGTCAGGACTAACAGCTTCCTGCTGTGCGCATTTGCATTTATACATCGTAATCATATTTTTATTATTCGCAGTTAGTTTTTCAGTTCATGTTGCCAGGTTGGGGCCTCAATTTAAATGATTTAACTGCCTTTGATTGAAACATTTCATTACGAGACGAGACGGCACAAGATGAGAGTACTCAGGCTTCCTTTTGTTTCCTGCTGATGGGTCTCAGTTTTTTTGTTTTTTTGGGGATTTAAATAATTGGATATGCGTGTGGTAGCTCAGAATGATGTAGTCAGACCCACATCTGCATTTAGTTGACGTTCTCCAGAGTGTTCTCTCTTTCTGTTTCTTGTGGCGCCTTTTAAGATGCAGCTGCAGCTTTAAACTGGCGCCTGCCTTAAACTTGATTCGCATTCGGATCTTTTCGCTTGCGGTTTATCGCATCCCCATTTGTGGGAAGCAACTGTTTTAGTTGTACGATTTGTGGTTTTACCCTTGGGGGCAAACTTATTGCCGCATTCCATTCTCAACGCTCAACTCTCGATTCTCGATTCTCAACTCTCGACTGGACTCCACATAGTTTTTGATTTGCAATTCAAATTGCGGTTTCACACACTAATTGCAGTTTCGTTTCTCTTTGATCTGCTTTCAATCACTTCACATCACATTTAAGCCAATTTATTTAATTTCAAAATTAATCAAAATTAAACTACAACTTAATCAAGAACTATTCAGTTTTGATTGCTCACAAATTGCTCTTTAAATTAACTTGCAAGTTCTCTTTGAAAGTTGTTCAGCTGATGCAATTTTATGTGAGATTTTTTTGCTATTAATTGTGCCGATTCTAAGAATAAACTTTGCGATTTTTACAAAGTTTTTAATTTTCTAAAATTTAAAGAAAGCTTTAATGTAGTTGTTAAGATAAAGCTCTTATGATAATCCCAGCTTAATCAAACAATTTTAGCTTTCGGCTTCCATTAAAAGGCAACAAACAAACAAAGTTTCTTTCGCACATTTGCCTTCTGGGTGGTCTTCAGTATTTAGTTGGAACAACTCGAAAGTTGGCTTGAAACACGTGTTAGAAATGTACGACAACTCTTTTTAACACTTTTAATTTCTTTTCCAATCTAAATGTACAAAGCTAAATACTTTTAAAGTTTTACGCGCCTTAGCAATAATATGTTTGCTTCTTAGATAGAAATTGAGTTAAGGGTTGGTAAAAATGAGAGAAATTGAGAACTTATGTTAAGAAAACAAATTTGTGGAAAAGTTTGTTATTTTTAAGTGTTTGATTAAGAAAAAAAGACTAAAATTGAAGTACATTTTAGAATGCTTATAACTATTTATTTAATGCAGCAATCACAATTCTCTAAATGTTATTTACTGAAATTTTAAGTTCTAAAAATTCACACCTTTGGATTTCATTTTGTTTTATTCAACAATTTGGAAAACTTCTGAAGTGATGATTTAAACATATTCATTGACTTCGTACTCTAAGTATTTGAAGCTTAGTATGAAGTTTATTTTAGAGTTCGATTAATTATTGAATATATTCTCGAGTTATATATTTAAACTCAGTTACTGAAATTCTTTTCTTGAGATATTATCGCTAAAAAACTTTGTTTCCCAATATAGCCTTGTCCGTTTGGCTGTACGAACATCTAGATCTAAATTGTTAAAGAAATACTTTTGTATTGCCAAAATATTCTACATACTATGGGTCAACTAGGAAAACAACTAAGCTTTGGCTGACAATCTGGAATATTTTAAGCTTTATGTTGTATTTTGAATGTAGCTTTCTTACTTGTTTTTAAACATGTTTCCCTAAAAATTAATATAGAATGTACAAATTTATAAAAAATTCTTAAATCTTTATTCAAACATATGAAGTTGCTTCATATTTTAATTATTCTTTAAGCACAAAGTAAAGCTAACTCATGTGTATCTTAAATTTGGTTACTGAAAATCGTTTCTTATAAAAATAACTTGAACTTATTAATTTTGTCATATTCTATGCATTTTGCAAAAATTTAATTATTTATTAGTAGTGTTTATTTAAGACAAATTTGTGTTGTCCTATGTTTGCTTTATTTAACTGGGGTTAAAAATAATTCATCACATTTTCAAATTTAAATAAAAGAAGAGGAATGAGAATGAAAGTGGCTCAATTTTTTGGAGCATTTTGTCTTATATTACAGAATTATAGATTACTTAGAAAAAGCCTTCGCTTAAATAATATTTGCTCAACATACATATAAACATAGCTACGAGGGTGGGCTGATAAATAGTCGGCATAACAAAGAAAAAAAAAATTTTTAAAAATTCATAAATATTTTATTCGATTAGTGTTTTCTATTAGCTGATTACTGTGAAAGTTTCATGCGGTTTTATCAACACTGGTCATTTTGGCGGGACTTTCATTCATTTTTGCATTGTCGTCAACATGAATAAAATCGAATATCGTGCTGTCATCTGGCATCAACATCTTATATTACAGAATTATAGATAACTTAGAAAAAAACCTTCGCTTAAATAATATTCGCTCAACTTACATATAAAAATAGCTATACTCAATGCAAAGTATATGTGTTATACTTGAATACATACATACATATGTCTTTTTATAGTGTTTTTGCATCGTTTTAATTGTATTGTATTTGTCTTTTTGTTTTCCATATGAAAATGTATTTATGTTTTCCTGTATTTTCACGTTTTATTTATTTCTGACTGTCTGTTGGCAATATTTTAAACTTAATGATGTTGTTGCAAGTATGTTAAGTTGTTGTTGTCGTTGTTGTTGTTGTTGTGTCGTGTGTCGTGAGTCGAGTCGAGCAGCAGCTGAAGAACATTTTCCAGTCGCCATCTCCCAACTTCAACTTCAACTTCAACTACAGCAACAACTTTAGCTACAACTACAACATCGACTTCAGTTCTCCATCCCCAGTTGCCAGTTCCCAGGTGTTGAGCCAGTTGCTGCAGGTGTGCGTGTGTGTGTATCTGTATGTGTGTGTGTCTGTATGTGTGTGTGTGTTGTAGCTGTGTTTTGACAAACGCGTTTGTTGGCCATGTTTTGTGCCATTGGAGCAATTATTATTTATTATTGTTGTCGCTGCCGTTTCGCAGCCAGAGACAGGTGTTAATTGTTCACGTTGCAAGAACCTCAAACTCAAACTCAAACTATAATTCCAACTCCAACTCCAGTTTCGAATTGAAGACCTGAAGAGTTGGCCATCACTCAAATGTTAAAATGTTTGTGCCACACATTTCTTTTGGCTTACACATGTAATTACCACATTCGACTGTGATTCGAAAATGGAGGTTGAAGTCACTCGTTTTCTGTTTTTTTTTTGTCGCCATAATTATTTGTTGCATTAATCATCGTTCATCTTGTTGAATTGCCACAGCAACAAAAACAAAAACAACTATAACTACAACAAATCAGCTGCTAAATGACTCAATTCATTTTATTAATCACTCATAATTAATGTGATTAAAACAATCGAGCAATTATAATAGAACCTTGATCACAAATGACTCGACTTGACTAAAGCAACAGCTAAAATTGGTTGCCAATTAATTGCCTTTTTTATACTCGTTAATCAAAGCGCAAAATAGTTTGCAAAGATTGTGGTAAACAAAAATATGAGAGGAAGTGAAGTGCATTCTAAATATTTTTGTTCGTTTATCTCAGTGATTATATGAGATTTAGGTGTAATTGGTTTTTAAGCTTTTGTTATATACCAAATATACATTTTGGTATATATCAGTATTTTTAGGTATATTTATTTTTTATTTAAAAAATGGTAGGTATAATAAAATTAACCCTAACTTATTTTTCAAGCACTAAATTACTTTGGCGTGTTTTTGGGATATTAATTTGGTATATTATATATATAAATATACCAAAAACAAGCCGAAGATATTTATTGTTTGAAAAATAAGTGTGTGTTCATTTTAATTATATCTAACCGTTTTAAATAAATGAAACATATACCGAAAAAATACTGAAATATACCATAATGTATATTTGATATATATGAAGTGCATTAAAAACAATAATACCGCACTGTTTTGCTTTTATTGAGAACGGGTAAAGGTTATTCCGCTCTTGTCTGTATCTTTCTTACTTGTTTTTAATATATTTTTAGGAACACCGATGCCTATAAAAAAACTTATCGTTATAATGAATAAATCTGAGAATCTATTGTATTATTTAAAATCTTGAAAATGGTTTTCTTCTTTCTAACTTTATTGTGTTTAGTTAATGTTTTTTTGTGCATGTCTTGCAGCATTGATAAAATGTTGGATAGTATTTTTATATAGTATATTTGTAAAATTTGGTATTATTTTCACATATGTAATTATTAATACGTCTTCAATTAAAATAAATAGCAGGGATTCGACAAAGGTCCGACTTTTAGTCAGTGCGAGTACTTAAACATATTCACCTTATATAGTATTTAAGTCAAAGTTTTGAATTCTATGTGTTATTTATTTTAATTGCCTCAAATTCTTTAGCATTTACCTAATAAATTCCTTTTCGTTTCCACTACAAAGTATTTCACTATCGAACTAGCTCAAATTTAGCTTTAATTCTACTTTAAATTGCGGCGCAATTAATTAACAAAACATTTCGTATAAACTGCAGTTCTTTGGAAATTTGAAATGAGCATTTTGGTAAGTTTCAACTTGGCCAACAGCTGAATTTGACCTTCCCATTCAATTAACTTGAACGTAAACACAATTTGTGGTGTGTGAGCTATGTGAGTGTGCGTGTGTGTGTGTTAGGAGTGTGTGTTTGTATGTGTGCAATGTAAAATCCATCAGCGGCTAAACGGCGAGCTGACAGTTTGTTTGTGTGTCTAAGCGGCGCATTTCCAGCGGCCAATGGCTCAAAGAGCGACGAGTCGATTTATCTAGAGGGGTCAGTTGGGGAAGGGGGTGGTGGAAAGGAGGAAGGCAGGTTGATGGGTTGAACAAGTGCAGGCAAATACAGAAGAAGAAGAAACAGCAGAAAACAACGTTGAAGACGCATCAGAGAAGAAGAAGTGCTACAACGACTGTGCCTGTGGCATGTGGCATGTGGCATGTGGCAAACGAGGCACGTTCGTAGTGCAACCAGTAAACGATTTTACGCAACATTGGTAGACTAGAAAATACTCTTTAATGAAATATACATAACAGATAGTTAAGATTTTGAAATGCGTAATATAATTAAAAGTTTTAAATAGCTTTCTTATAGACAAGAGATATAAGTATAGCATAATTACATATAAATAAAAAAAAAATTTATTTATGCAGTATTTATAGCTTTATTGGGAGTATTAAGTGATTGGCTAGGAAATACCCTGTAATGGTAAAATTTTTGTTATTGAAAAGTTTAGAAGACTATAATTTATAAATGAAATTAGCTTTTGAAATTACTTATGAAAGTTTTTAACAGTCCTCCATAAAAATCAGTTAAATAAACTTAAAAGTTTTCAATTCAAGTAATTCAAAATCTTAAAAGTTTACATTGCTTTCAATATTCTAGTAATTCAAAATATGTCTAAGTTAATAAATATGTTATTTGTTTAGCAAAATGGTAAAAATGATCAGATAAACATATTTTAAAACAAGTAAGAAAGCTACAGTCCAATGTGTACATTTGATACCAGTTTTATCTCATTTTAACTATAACCAAATTTAAAATATATACCAAACTAATATATCAAAAAATACTGAAATATACCAACGATTCATTTGGTATATCGATATAGTACCTCATTAATAATATGCCATAGAGTACTAAATATACCAGAAATGTATCTCTCAGTATATTTTAGTATTTTAGCGCTAAACTATTTGGTATATTTAAAAAAATAATACCGCATTGATATGTTTTTTAGTCAAAATGGGTAGCTGGTATCTCACTCACGACAGTAGCTTTCGGAATTATTTGATTTTTTTAAATTTTTATACACACTTGCTGTTGTTCAAAAGATGATAAAATACTATTGCCTTGGGAATATACTATTTTGATACTGTTTAAAGCAAGAATTTCTATGATAGTAAATAATTTTCTTATTTATTAAAAGCTAACTTCCATTTAAAGCTAAGAAGCTAAGCAGAAAAGCGCTTTCGGATTCCTTAATTACAGGGTATGTGGGACAAATTAAATGCCCGCTCAGGCAGATAAATGTTAAACGCTTTTTATGCGCAACTGACAAACGGCAAGCGAATAAACAACGCTTGAGAACGCAGGCAAGTGGAACCGAGTCGACTGAGCTCCACTCAACGCATCATTCCCGTTCTCATTCGTATTTCCATTCTCAGTGCAGTCCCCACTTTCCCCTACTCTCTTCTGCCCCAACTACGCTCCAAGGTGGACAACTCGTCGACAATGATAGCGACTAAATTGTGGGCGGCAAATGTTGTGCGTAACAAAATTGTCGTCAATTTGTTGACATTCAATGGAGGAGACTAAAGTAGAATTGGGGAAGCAGAGAACGGGGCGAGTTTGCTTTATGATTATATGATTACATGGCTGTTGATTAAGATAGAGAGAGAAGGAGACAATAATGTGAGGACCACACGTAAAATGAGTTATTCTTCACTTTGGGCCAACTGGCGGGCAGCGAATGTGGCCAAATGTTTGTCATTAAAAATCCATTAAACCGGCAACGCCCGCAACTGTCGTCAAAGAAGCTTGTGGCAAGCTGAAGTAGAAGAAGAAGAAGAATAAGAAGAAAGACGACAGCTTGGGTCAAGGCCCAAAACTGAGAAACTATTATAAACAGAGTGAAAGAGTGTGGTCAGCTGACTCACGCAAAGAATTCCCTGACTACACAAAAAGTGCAAGTGAAGCCCGCAGTCGACCACCAAATGAGTTCCAATTGAGTTCCACTTTCGTAGTAAGCCATTAAAAACGTTTTCAAAGAGTGCTGTCAGCTATATCCATATCCAACTCCAACTCTGTATTTCTATGTTCGTCTTCCTTCGTCTCGATTTCTTTTTTGCATTGACTCCCACTCTTAGGGCTCTTTGAGGAGGCCACCCACAATGCTGCTTTGGGGACTGAATTTCTTCAAAGCAGACCGCGCAGAGATTTGCAAAAGTATTTCACAACATGAGAAATGTGACGCAAAAGATGTCACAAAATGCAGAAAACACTTAAAGCCCAACGATGAATGGGGATTGAAAACAGTCTGAAGATTGCAGACTGAGTGTGTGTGTGGGGGGAGACAAGACGCAGATAAATCAAGCTGTTACAGTTGCAGTGGACGGACAGACGGCCAGACTCATGTGTGTCTAGATAGATAGATAGGGAGACGAACAGAAGAACGTATATCCGAAGAAAGGGCAACGGACAGACAGACAGACGGAGGTGGAGAGCGATGAAGAAGCAGTTGTATAGATCTAGATCTTTTTCATGAAGTGACACTGTTCTAGAATATGCATATTGTATTTACTATATGTTACTTAAAACTTCAACAGTGCGCTATAGGCAAATAGTGTCATTTTTTAATAATCTTTGTTGTTCCACATTATCAAATTGAACTTTTTTTACTGAACTAGAATTTTTGAAGAGCTCTAAAACATATTTTTAAACACTCATGGACTTCGTTAGTATTTTGTGATTTGTTAAGATTTAAGGCCTATCTTTCATATAGTACCTTTTAAAAGAAATTGACGCAATATCTTGTGAACTTTTCTGTGAGTTTTATCTTGAAATGGTAAACAAACACTGCAGTGTTCACTTTAAAGTGCTTCCAATTGTCACTAGTGAATTTTGAATTTTGAAATTACTTATTTCATATTGACTTTTCACATTTTGTTATTATTTTTTAATTGATAGCACACTTTGTATTTTGATGAATATATTGTTTAACAACTTTTTAAAACAAGTGTTTTTTTTAAGCTCATGTTTTTATGAAAGAAATATGTAGAATTTGAGGTTTCCACAAGAAGTATTAGAAAGTAAGGACTTTTATATAGAAAATAAGTTGTTATAATGTTAATGTTACTCTTTTCGAAAAGGAAAAGATTAAAGATATGGTAAAATCAGCGAACAGAGTTAAATATACTTTTTAAAATTGTATTCAAAATATGTTTTACTGCCATCAAAATGCTTACTGGATAGTATTATTTTTGTTTAGTATCTCAAGAATTTCATAACAATAAAATTATTTGATTTTATGATTTATGATTACAATTAAGAATGAAAACTATTATTATAGAATACTGACTACTTTGATCTATTATTTAGAATACCGAAATCTTTACTTTTATACCATTTATTATACAATATTATATTTTTTTGTGTATTTATTAAGAATAGTTGTCAAAGGTTTTCACTACTTCCTCTTACAAATATGTGTATGTGAATATATTGTACTCTACTCATAGTTTATTGCACTCTTACCCTAAGAGAACAGCGTATTCAACGACTGCAAGGGAACTAGGGAAATATGCCACACGCATATAAATCAGGTTGTTGCAGTGGCAGTTGCAGTTGTCCCCAATTAACTAGGCAAAAGACTCGCTCTACTGCTGCATATATCTACGCCTTGCGCTCTGTGGCAGCCACTGTGTGCGCCTCAAATCAATCGAAATCGATGCCACAACAACAACAGCAGCAGCAGCAGCAGTGGCAACAACATTGAGAACGAGCAACAACAACAACAATGCACAAGAGTGAGGCGCCAGAGCGACTTAATTAAGTCATCAAGCAGAAGGCAGGCTAATTGGAGATCTGTGCCGCGATCCCAGTCCAAGTTTCCCTACGTTGTCCCTTCCCCATCCCCATTCCCTTTCCCATCTCTCGCTCTCTATCCCTTTCCCTGATGCTGTCTCTTTGTGCCTTTTGCCACAGCTACTCGTCGTCTCAATGACCAAAAGACGCACCCGCAACACAACACAACACAACACAGCACAACATAATAATGAAGATAAGCGAACGCATCATCGGCCTGCTGATGATCATCGCTTGCTTTGTTGCCCTCGATGATTCAGTACGTCAGCGCGGACCACACACATGTCCACACACAGAGAAGAAGAAGAAGAGGAAGAACAACCAGCAGATCCATGTCCATGGCCCCAGCTAGGAGTTTCCTCTCTGCATCGCCAGCGTGTGACTCACTCGGGAGCCCAAAGACAAACCGGACTCGGGAGCTGTCGGCGTCAAAGTTTTGGCAAATCCGCCAACAATGGGAGCAGCCAACTGAGCTCAGTTCCAGTCTCAGTCGCAGTCGCAGTCGCGATCTCAGTCTCAGGACCACCAAGGAAGCTCTGCACTCTGGCAAGCTGAGCATCAGCCTGCTTTAGGGGTGGTCCAAGCTCTGCTGCTGCTTCCTCTTCTTCTCCTTCTCCTTCTTCTTCGCTGCTCGACTGGCGGCTGTAAATGAAGGCCGCAAACGATAGTCACAAAACACTGTGCGACACAAAAACTACTGTAATATGCTTTGAGCAGTGTTTTTTTTTTATTGTCGTTGTTGTTTGTGTTGTGTTCGCTACGTGTAACCATTTACAGATGACCAGATTAGCGATCTACACTGTGCAACAGATATTTAAAATTTAATATTAATTTACATACTTCTTGTGGGAAAGATTTGAAAGACAATTTTTTTATTTGAAATTGAATATTAATTTACATACTTGTTGTGGGAAAGATTTAATAGACAATCGTTAAAAAAAATCCAAATTTAAATTTAACTTTTTTGAAAAAAATTAAGTAAAGCATAAACTTAACAAATATAAAAGTTTAAGTTTTAAATTAAATATTTTTAATTAATTATGTTAAAAAAATTAATTTCAAAACTTAATTTATTATTGTAAAATATAGGTAAAATGAAATTGTTTAGAGAGCATTGAACATAAAAGCCAAATTTCAATCATCTTTCATGAAATTACTTAGGCAACAAGGTAAATTTAAAAGTCGTTTCCTTATTGGAATATTTGAATACATTAAAAATACTAAACTTTAGTATTAAATCCATACAATTATGAGATAAAACGTATTTGTTGAGGAATTTCCTTCATCCTTTCATTACTTAGACAACAAGGCAAATTTTTCAAATGTTTTCTAATTGTGAAATTTGAAAATACTGCAATTTAGTATTAAATTTATACAATTATGTGACAGCCATAAAAATGAAATACCAAATTTTTACCATTAAAATAAATTGGGGTAAATTAAGAGCTCAAAAGAAAAACTATCCTCAATTTAATTTAAAATTCCGTGAGAATTTTTAAACATAATTTTAAAATCGAAGATTTTATACGATGCAAGTATCATATTTTTTTATTCCAATTCACTCTGCATATTCAACAGATTTGTTTAAACGAAACATTTCTATGGTAGCGCAGTGTAATTCACCTGATATAGATACTTGCTGGAGCTGCTTCTGTTTTTTGCTGTTTTGTCATTCTCGATTGATTGCGGATTAGCTGCTGTTGCTTTTGCTGTTGATGTTGTTGCTTGTTTTTGTGCCCGAGATTGTTTTTTTTTTTTGCGTGCTCTTCTTGTTGCATTTCCATAATACCATTTGCGGTTGACATTTTTATTAACTGGTGGGCGCCATGGAGGTAAGCTTACGAAATGTTACGTTATCGTTAACCCCCTTTACTAGTGTTGAGGAGGAAAAGAGAAGGGGAGAGTGATGGCGAGCGCGATGGCGAGAAAACTGGTGAGAGGGGGGAGAACTAACCATGCCTGACCACACGCAAGCAGCGGCCATAAATATTTACCCTCAATTGTAATTACAAAACACCGATAGGCATCTCGCTCTCACTGCTGCTCTCCACTCTCCGCTCTCCGTTCTCCTGTGTGCGTTCGCTCTTCGCAACTTGTGGGGGTTGCATTCGCAACAATTTGCATTTCTGCGCGCTTTGGGGAATTAAACAACAACGCAAAACTCCTCACAGTGCAGCGCTGTTAACCATTCCTTTGTCCCCTTTGGCCCCTTTGGTCGCATATAATTAAGCGCAGCCTTTTAAATTGCAAGCATGCAAAGGGCAGCGAGCTATAAGACGCTGCAGTCGTCACAGCAGCAACAAAAGCAGCGACAGCGGCAGCTGCAACTTGGGTGGTCTTCTCGTTGTCAAAATGTGTGGTCTTTATTAATAACAGCAAGAGCGCGACAGCGGCGGCGGGGAGACAGCGGGCGCTGTCGCCAATACAAAACGGATGTGCACTCCCAACAGCAACATCGCAGCAAGAACAACAACAACAAGAACTACAATACATTTGCGCGTAATCTGCACGCTCTCTTACACTCATTCGCTGGGCTTCGAACATGTTCGAGGCGCATGTTCGACAGAGGAGAGCGCGCTTTAACGATCAACTCAATTTGACGATTGCCGTTCTCGCTCCCCCCCTTTTTGTTGTGGTGTATGTAGTTGTTGTGCTTGTATGTAGTTGTAGCTGCTGCTCTGCTTGCCTTGGCTGTAGTTACTGTAGTTGTCTTGTCTTGTGTTGCTTTGTGTTGTTGGTTTTTGGGGCTGCCGCGGCATTTACGCCTTTGATTTTTTCCGCTCAAATGGGCAGAAGCTGCAAATTAAAACATTTTTTTTTTTGCGCTCAACGTTGTAGATGTTGTTGTCGCTCTTCGTTGGTTTGTTTGGCTGCTGTTGTTGTTGTTGCTGATCCCCTTTTTACAGTTGTTATTATTTTGTCTTGTTGTCCGCCAGTCGTTTTGTTTGTTTTTGCGCCTTGATTCTTTGTTTGCGCTGCTGATGACGATCATTTCGCATTAAGTTTAATTTAAGTTGAAATTAGTTCGCTAATGAACTCATCATCAGCAGCAGCCACGCACTATCTGTCTGTCCCTCTCGCACTCGCCTCAAGGCATACTCTACACACCAAGCTTATGGCCTTGTCGCTGCATTTTGTGCACTTCAACTTGTGAGCTGCCAAATGTTAAATGTTAATGTGTTAATTAAGCATGTCACAAACAGCTTTGCTGTAGGTCGCTCACAAGAACAAGCAGGAGAAGGAAAAGGGCAACAAGCACAATTTGAGATTTCGTATTAAAGTGCAGCACATGCAGATGTGACAACAACTCAACCGAAAACCTTCAACATATGGCCCAGAATCTGAGATATTATAAGAGAGCATAGACGACTTTCAGTTGCTCTTTACGCAAAAACTTTGGGTATTAAATGAAGCCAAAATACTAAATTCCTTATAAATTCATAAAGGGTTTGGAATATTTTTAAAATTGTTTTTCTTACCTTTTCTTCACTAATTAACCATTTCTATATAAATGTTTTGCTCTTAGTGAAGTTTGCGTAGTTGTTATTCCTTAATTATTTAAAAAAAAAATTTGTTGGGCTATACAATATCAAATATTTTTATCAAAGCGAAAGTAGGCAAATATTGTAGCTGTAAATAAAGAATATATAAATTTACTTTAATACAAAATAAATGTTTTTTTTTCATATTTTAATTTTATTAAAATAACTGAAACAATCTTAAAAATCTGGTGAAAGAAAAAAATAAATTCTAGTTTTTAGAAAATGCAAAGCTTGAACTCGTAAACTTTATTTTGAACTCACATCAAGTGTTATTTCTTCAATTTTCAATGTTATTTAATTAATTTATATATTTTTTCCCCATTCAAATATGATACAAAGGTAACATTCTCTAACTTTATACGGTTTTTCATATCGCTATTCAATTTGTAACCTTTTCTATAACTTTTTAAACCTTTCTAATTCGCATCTTAGCAACTCTAAGTTTTTAACTCTTCGTCTTTGGCGATATGCCCAAACAATTGTAGGGTATTCAAGTGCGAGGAGGAAGCTTTAGCCGTGCTGCAGCTGCCACTTGCCAGTCTCTCTGTCTCAGTCTCAGTCTCTGCCAGGGCTAAGTGAGACGTCTTCGTCTGCAGAAGACCAAGAGGCAGACCAAGACCCAGTCTGTAGTCTCTGTTCGCAGTACAAGTGTCGCCAGGGCCAAGAGGTGGCAAGAAGAGTGGAGAGTGTGGAGTAGGGGATTGGGGCAGGGGCAAGGCGACAGCCGTCTGCTCATATAAATTTCTAGCACGCGTGCAAGTAATTAAGCCCAAAGATGAGACATCTTTTTGTGTCTTTGGCTTACACGGATCGCACACACACACACAGGCAGACACTGAGATACTCGCACACACACACACTTACACACTGTCATGTAGAGCGAGATGTATCTGATATCTTATCGAACATGTTCATCGCCGGCCTGAGAAAATGCAGCGCCCCCCTTTAAGAATTATTGTTATGACGATGCACACATAATTAGTTGGGATCAGCCAAAGACAGAGAGAGAATGAGAGTTTTTTGGGGGGAAAGAATGTGGAGAAAGTATGTGGCAGTGGCATGCGACATGTGGCAGTCATGTCTTAGTTGATCCATTAATGAAATGCTAATGACAATTGAACTCCATGCGATAAGCAAAGTGCATTCAGCCATTGAAATCCAATTGAATTGAACTCTAAAGATCTAACAGAGATTCCTATGAAGTTAGTTGAGTTTAATTAAACAGGCTTCAACAAATTGATATTTTAGTATATAATTTTTAAGGTGCTATTGATTTTAACTTGTGGTCAATAATAATAAAGATATACTATAAGTTGCAGCTTTTTCCATGCCACACACAGACTAAATTTGTTTTTACATTTTGGGTCAAAGTATATTTAAGTACAATCAAGTAAGAAAGTTAAAGTCGAGTGTGCTCAATTGCGAATTTTGAATAAAAGCAATTCAATTTAAAATATACTGAATTAATATAATTAATTAATATACCAAATGCTCTAGTTGTTATATTAACATATTCATTGGTATATACTACATTCAAAATATACCATTGAGTAAAAAATATACCAGAATAAGATATTAATATATTCATTTGTATATACTACATTGAAAAAATATCATTGAGTGAAAAATATACCAGATTGTCAGCTAAAGAAAGAATGACGCCATTGCAATAAGAGTTTTTCCCCATTGCAGCTGTGACTATTTTTGAAATGAAAGCACAACAGTGCGATAATATTCTTAAGATAAGCAAAATTAATAAACCGAAAAACACTAAAATATACCAAAGGCTAAATATGGTATAGTTATATACTACTACATTCATAATATACTAATATACGAGTACAAATTCAACCAAAGCAACAGAGACCCGACGGAAGCATTAATTTTATGCCATATCAGAATATTTCTCAAATAAATTCCTTGAACTTTATCTGATCGCCACCAAAGAGCTCTGGAATTATAAGAACTAAAGGAATCATAAGGACTATTATACGTGTTATGTAAAATTCCCTTCCCGACTCAAGAGTATTGGGAATGTAAAAATTAAAATCTTTTTGAATGTGCATCAAATTTATTTCGACTCGCTGAAGTTTTTACTGCTCTTCCCCACACTTCACATAAATCAAATAACTCAAAGGCAGTTTTTGCTACTCGCCAATTTATAAAACTTTCGCATTTTACAGGATACAGGATAAAGTAAAGATTTAACAAAGTCGTAAAAAATTAAATTAATTTGCCATCATTCCGATCTAGTTCATTGTGCTTTACTCGAATGCTGACGATGCACTCTCGTTTGTCTCTCATGCATTTTGCTTGATTAATGCGATTGAATATTGCATGGATTTTCCAATTTTCCAATTTTCTGGCTGATGAGGCCCACAAACGTGGCGAGGGTTATAAATTGCCAGACGGAGACGGACTGAGAGAGAGAGAGAGACGGATAGACATTTATAACATTTACTTTCTATGCGGAATTCCCAACATATTTTATGGCGCTAATTTCTTTATTCATGGCGCCATCAACAACAAACAAGAGGCAAGTTGCAAGCTTGCAAAAGTTGCAACAAACGCCTCGAAATTCATTTCGCTTTGGCTGCCTCTTAATGAGTGTGGCAGGTTGCACATTGTGGATGCAGCACATGCAGCAGCCAAAGACAAATTTACTTGCATGCCACAAAGTCCTTCGTGTGGCACCCCGAGTCTCTCCTCTCGCTCTCCCTCTCTCTCACTCATTCTGTCTTAGTCTTAATTGCGTGCATAAATTGTTTCAATTTCAATAAAAATGTTGCACAACTGCCCAGATCGTTCAGCATCAATCAATGTGAGAAACTCAGCCTCAGACTCGATGCGATTCGATTCGAATCGAATTGAGTTCGAGTATTGTAATTAATATTCTGTGGCCGTGCAGTCTACTCGGCAACTCAGATACTTGGTCGAGAAACAGCTGCAGATACAGATACATTTTAGCTACAGATATATTTGTGTGTAGCAGGCACATTTAGCGTGTTAACAAGCCTTTCAGTGGCAGCAGCAAAAACAACAAAAACAGCAACAAAAATAACATGTGACAATTGCCAACTTTGAATAATGAATGGCTTCCGAATAGAAACAAGTAGCAACAAAAGCTGCTCTCGAGCTTGATCGACACAAAGATACTTGCTTGATAAATTGTTGAGCTTAAATATTTATTATTTATATTTATTTGTTTGATTGTTTAAATAATTTGAAGCAATATAAAATATAAATATGTATTTTCTTTAAATACTGTTTAGGTCTTCAATTCAATGTTTATTAGTTGAAGTTATAATATTATATTTTATTTTGGATAACAACTGAATAAGTCTTCCAATAAGATTTAATTTTACCTAAATATTTTTAGGACTTTTTTATTCATTCCATATTTTTGATTATATTATTTATCATATTTTTCTACTATGCCAAAGCTAATCTTAAGATGGATTTAACAACTTAATTTTAATTTCACATGGTTCAAAAACCAATCTGTTAAAATGCCAAAACGAAATTTGAACTGAGTAAATGTTAGCCACAAATAATTTAATCTTAATTTTGAAATACATTATTTCTAATAGTTGGAAAGATTTACAAATCTGAAAGAACAGACAGATAAAAGGATGGCAAAACAAATTTTACTTTTATCATTCCTTTTATTAACACAAAAAAAGTATTTCAACTATTTTATACTTCTTTCGCCACCTTACCATCAACTCATCATACACTGTTACCCTTTGAATAACGAGTGCAAAACAGTAGCATGCACGACTACTCACACTCGTATTCACACTTTGATTCACATTCACATTTTGCACTCGTATTTCATGTCAACTTTTTGACTTTTCGTTCGACTAATTGATATGTAATTGCTGTCTTTTGTTTTGCGATTTACGATTTACGATTTACGGGTTAGTTGAGCAACAGTTTTTTAATTGAATGTCTAAATGTTTGTTTCGCATATTGCGCATACGCAGTGTTGCACAATGGCGCATTCTATTCGAACTCATTACGCACACGAGGGTTGCTGCAATGATTGCGCTTTCTAATCAAAAATTAAACAAACAACAGAAGCATAAAGAAAAAAAAAAGAAACGTAACAAATGAAAAACAATTTTATTTTGTTGTCAGTTGAAAAGTTTGCTCTTTCCCTCGTCTCTCAGAACGTGACAAAGCACAACGAATGATTGAGGGGGGGTTAAGCGTGTGATAAGGGTGGAGGGGGACAGCTGGAATTACGAATGTGAAATGTGATGCTTGGCAGCTGGTGAATTGATGAGCGACCATTTATAAGCGATACATTTGCTCAACAAGTTGCTCAAGTTGCCAAAATTTAATTAATTTCACTTCGACAATCAATGCAAATTAAACGAGAGACGCGAGTTTCCTTTACCGAAAATGCCGAAAAAAAGGAAATGAGTGTGAGAGAGAGTGAGAGTGAGAAAGAAAAAAATTTTAAAAGAGAGTGAGCCAACTCTTTAACTCTGCTTTAATGTTTTGTTTTTACTAGTCGTATCTTTAATTGAGTGAAAGTTGTTGGCTGTTATCGATTAATTGCTTTAAAAAGTTTTGTATGTTGGATTATAAAATATCGCACTTAAACAGAGCAATAAGAGACGCACAATACTTTGATTAGTACGAGTATTGAAAGACTCAATTTATATATCAAACTTTCTGCTTTTTGAAAATAAATGTTATACACAATTCTTTCAGAAATGTTATATTATTGGAATTTTTATACCCACTACTCAAAGAGTATTATAACTTTTGTCTCCATGAAATGTCCTATAAAGAATATCTAAATTCTTGATTTACGTCAACAGCCGAGACGATATAGTCATGTCCTTATGATTGTTCGTAGCTTTGGCTGGCACTCTATGGTATATTTTGAGTGTAGTACTATATCAATATACCAATTATAGTCTGTGGTATAGTTTAGTATATTTGTGGTATTTTAATTTGGTCTTTTTGAAGAATAATACCGCACTTTTTTGATTTGATTATATCACTATACCAATTGCAGTCTTTGGTATAGTTTAGTATCTTTGTGGTATATTAATTCAGTATATTGAAAGAATATTACTTCAATGTTTTGCTTTGAATATATTACTATATCAATATACCAATCATAGTCTTTGGCGTATTTTTGCGGTATATTAATTTGGTATATTTTAAGTAATGGATGGCAAGTATCTCAAATTGAGCACACACGACTGTAGTTTTCTTACTTGTTAGGTTATGATACATAACAAACGAATGAAGTTAAGGTAAATTAATGGGAATGATATAATATAGGAGATTTTCAGGGAAAAAGTATTAGCAAAAAAAATACATAAGTTAATTGATATATCCCTTCATATTGAGAATGCCTTAATAACACAATATTCGCATTAGAAACGAATATTACATTTAATAATATTTCTAATAACATAATTCTTAATTTAATTGTTAATAAACAACTTAAAAAGTATTAATTTCATACTAAAACTCCTTGATAGTGTTTAAACTGTTTGAATTAAAAGAAAAATATATTTTAATGCTGAGTGAAATGTAAACGAGAGTGGATATAAATTATATATAGAATGGTAAAGATCTATTTGAAATTGTAATTCTTATTAAATTCTTAAATGCTATTCTACTTCGCAGTCAATTAGTTTTTTGTTGAGTTTATGAGTCTGTTAGAGTTTTCAATTGAATTGCGACAATTAAGATTGCACACTTATTACAGGGTATCAGCATTACATGCACCACTTGTCAGAACAAACACTCGCAGCTAATTCAATAAGGCAATAGAGTCTGGGTGAGGCGAGTGAGGGGAAGAGGCACGTGTTGCCTTGAAGTGCTTAAGTGCGGCTTATCTTGTCGACACAGTCACAGCCCAAAGCAGAGCAGAGCAAACCAGAGGGTGGCAGCTAGGAGGGTGTAGTTTCTGCGAGAGGGAAGTTGGATGTAGCAGGGGGGTTGATGTTGCTACGGTTTATGGCCTTATGATTAGCATGCAAGATAAACACGACTCTCAATCGGCTTGCGGCGTGTCATCCACTTCTCAAGCGACACTTAATGCTGATGCCGAGAGAGAGGGAAAGAGCGAGAGGAGGGGAGGTGGAAAGGGGGCCATTTTGTGGCTGAGTTGCGCAAGGAAGCGCACTTAAATGGGCGTTGCCATAACTCATAGACAAGCACCTCGAGACAGCGTCGCGAAAAAACTTGTTGGCTTCGGCTTCAGTGCTAAAATCGTCAACTTGAGGCTAATAACTCATTTAAAAGTGGCTGACATCGTTGTTGTTGCTGTTGCCGTTGCTGTGGCAATTGCAGCAGCAGCAGCTGCAACTTGGCCCCAAGAGCAAAATAACTTAATTTCATAAATGGCCACAGCCAACTTGGCGACTTTGTTCGCATTGAGAGTCGTCTTGTCTAACCAACAACAACATCAACTACAACAAAAACTACAAAGCAGAAATTGCTACCACAAACACAAAAAAAAGAAATACAGAGTCGGCGTTTTAGCCACCAAATTGCTGGCTTGTTGACTGATTGACGCGGCCAACAAAGTCGCCTGCATTGCAAGCACTCTAACTTGGCCAATTCGTGTTCTTAATTATGCTGCCAACGCTCTATGCAAAGCTTGTCTTGTGGCATGCAACAACTACTGGCAACTACTGGCAACTGCAACCAAATTGCCGGCAGTCAGCCAATTTGGCTCATGATATTATTATGACTGTGACATTTTCATTTCAGCTAATTGCCACACAAAGAGTAACACGATGTCAAGGGGGGAAAGGGATTAGATGAAGGGAAGGGAATGTGGGGAATGCAATTATAGATTAGCATAAAGTGAGTCATTAGCAGCGATTTGATGGCGCCATATGAATAATGCCAAAACACACTCACAATGACAACCAACTGACACGACATTTGTCGAAAACTATTTCAAGAGCTAAATGATGATCATAATGACGTTGATGTTGATAGCATCTCAATGAAGTTCCAGGTATTTCAGCATAATCTGATAATTATCATATTGTGTTGTGCATTAACTTTGATTGAAATGGCTCCAAAAGTTCTTTGACACTTTGCTGGGAATTCATTAGAGCAAATATGAATTTACAGGCTTGGGAACTTCAGTGCACTTAATATCCTGGTATTTTATTATACTCTATGAATAATAGCTAATGAATAAATATTAAATATTAATTCAAATGTGTTTGCTAATAAAGTAAATCCGAAAAAGTGCAGTATTATTATTTCAATATACCAAATTGATATACTTAAAAATCGAAAATATTCCAATTTGTATATTTTACATTATTATATATCAAATTAACGAATAATAATTAATAAATAAAAAATAATTCAAAGTCTGTGGTAATAGTAACAAGTAAAGTACTTAAATATACCAAATTAATATACCGAAAACCACAGAAGTATACCAAATTGTATATTTCATATTAATATTTTATCTTATCTACTAATAATAATTGGTAAATAAAAAAAAATGAAATTCGGTGCTAATAAATACAAGTAAGTTTGTTAAATTTACCAAATTAACATACCGAAAAAATTCAGAAATATACCAAATTGTATATTTGATATTTTTATATATTAAGTGCGTCCTAATACTGTTTTAACCTAGTTCTACTTAAAATAAATATTTCTTCCTCTGTTTTTGTCAACAGAAAGATGTAAAAATCGAAGAGAAAAACTTATTCATAGAAGATTTTTGTATTGACCAATGTATAAATTACCCCTTTTAATATATGATATATTGCTATATTTTATTTAAATTCTTCAATTTAACTTCTTCGACATACATTTTATAAAATTTGATAATTATTTTTTATGAAGAATTACAGTTCAATTACAGAATTTTCGCATGTAATTGAAATATTGATGGAAATATTACTGTATTATATTGGGAAACATTTAGTATCTTATTTTTAACTTTAAGATTAGAACAAAAAAATGGTTGATAATGTGACACTGCATCTTATCAACATTAGTTGACAAAGTGAGACGCAGCCTCACTTCTGAGTTTGTCTCGAATTCAGCTAGTTTTTCAATTACCAAATCAATTTTCGAATCTCATTTTGCATGCAGCACTTCAAAAACATCAAATACAGAGCAGAGAACTATACTGAGTTGAGTTGAAGCTGCATTGCAATGAAATGAAATGAAAACAAAGCGAAAAGTCAAAGTGGATGCATCAAAAGTCAACAAATCGAAAATTGAGAGTCTGCAACAAGACAGCCACACCCGCACAAACACACACACACAAACATACACACCCACACCCAGCTGCAGATACAGATACACACACATACAGACACAGATACTGGGTTGAGAGCTATCAAAGCTGCATGGAAGCTGTCAGCTCGAGTTGAATTTAATTAAATCCTTCATGTCGGCGTGTCTGTTAAAAATAGACAAATGACAGTTTTTTTTTTTTTTGTGTGTGTGCGAAGGGCGGAAAGGATAACAAAAGATAGAGACAGACATAGTAAGAGCGACAGAGTGAGTGAGGGAGAGAGTGAGGGAAGTACAACTTTAGCTCGAATGACAGTTGAAATTGAAGCACAGATTACGAGCGAAAATTGAATTCAATTTCTGTTGCTGTTTCTCCTCTCTGCTTCGTCTCTCGTATTATTTATTTTCCTTTCGCTTTGTTTATTCATTTGTTTGTTTTCCTTACTCTGTCGCTAATTACTTAATTAAAGCCACAGTTGCCTCAGCCTCAATCGAAGGAGCGCGTAATTAAAAGTCGCCAAGCGAGGAGCGTGAGAATTTTAACAAACCGATTCGTGTTGACATTGATCGATTCCCCTCCTCTTCCCCTTTTCCTTCCTATCAATAGTGCTCCCTTGATAGACTTGATCCCCAACTAAAAGAAAACTCTGTATTATCTGCCAGCAGGTTGTTTATTTACACAAATACTCTAGCAAATAGAGAATATGCGTTTTTAAATGAAACTTGCGAATTTTATTAAGCTTTAAGTTATTAAATTTTAAAAAAATAATTTCATAGAGATTTTAGCATTGTGTTCTTCCAGATATACATATATTTTAATATGACGATAGAAAATAGTATTTGCTAAAACATTTTGATTATATCAAGTGTTACTATTCTGTATTTAAATACATTGCTAATTATCCAATCTAATTATCAATATAGTATATTTTGGTATATTATATCGAAGAAAAATATTGTCATACAATAATAATTATCTATTCTAATTATCAATCTAGTATATTTTTGACTCTATGGTATATTTTTAATGTGGTAGTATATCCTACAAAAAGTACTGTAATACAGTAATAATTATCTACCCAAATTATGAATTTAGCATTATTCGAATATATGTGTATTTGAACGTAATACTGCAGCAATAATAATCAAATTTCAGATATATTTTATAGTAATACCAAAAATAAACAATAGATAATCAATCATAATCAAACTTTCAGTATATTTAATAGTAATAACAAAGATACCAAAATGTTGTATATTAGTAATTTAAAAGAAATGATTAATTATTGTATTGAATATCTTTTGAAGTATATCTAACATAGAATTCTATATAATAGAGCATCTAAAATTCGATCTGCCAGAGTTGCCATGCGCGTCTTGCATGTCAGTCACATTGCAAACATGCCAAGAAGTCAGCGGAAATGGCGCACAAATTGTCAAGTCGCTGCGTAAACGATCCGCATTCCCCAATCCTCATTTCCCAATCTTCAATCCTCAATATCTGCTCAACAACAACAACATACTTGAGCTCCTGCTGCTTGGCTTCTTCTATGCGCCGCTGGCGCCAGATCCCACACACACATACACACACACACACACACAGATACACACAACCGTTGAGAAGTTGCTGACGTCATAAAAACTTTGATAACTTAATTAAGAAACGAAGAACGAATGCATGAAATCAAGAGTTCGGCACCAACTTTCAACTCGATTCAAAGTTCGCTGCATTCTCAATGCGTGTGTGTGTGTGTGTTTTATGCTTTTAATTTGGCCAAGAATGCGGTAGGTAAACTAAACCAAATTAAAAGTGATCGCATCATTTTATCGATAATTTATCAAACCGAAAACCCAGTGGCGAATACTTTGGGCCCATAAAAGCCAGCCAGCGTTCGCAGCCCGCAGCCACACACAAGCGAAAAGTTAAAGTCGAAGTCAAAGCCACAGCTAAAGCCGTTTCCCCTCCGTTCTCCCTCGCTTCTCTTCCACACTCTAACAGAGGCATGTGGCATGCGAATCGCTCAACGTGTGTGGTCCACATGGGTCTCAGTCTCAGTCGCAGTCTCAGTCACCGTCTTCATCTCCAACTTAGTCTCGTTCTGCGTCTTGAAATTAGCATAAGAGCAGAAAGAGAGAAGACTCCACTGTGTATGTGTGTGTGTATGTGAGTGTCTCTTTGGCCCAAAGAGCGGATCAGCTGCACGGAGACAACAAAACTGGCGACCATAAATCCGCAAAAGCCATAAGCTCACTCTGGACAGGAGAGAAGACGACGAGTGAGAGGGGGGGACAGCGCACAGGTGGTCAACTTGGGCGGCTCGCCTGATATTTAAAACAATCTGTTGTGCTTTTCAATTACTTTATAGTACGTACACGATATACGATCGGCGCGGCGGCGTCTCCAAATCTTGTTCGCCCAGGAGCGGAGCATATTAAATGCGCCATTCACTTTGAGAGCGCCCCCAAACGAAAGCGCCGCTGAATGCGCTCCTGTGCGATGCGAGCATCTTCTTGATCATGCGCTCTGAAGCTCCCCAGCACTGAAGAAACTTATGAGCTCAGCTGTGCTATTAATTGTTTTATTAAGACATTTTCAGATTTAACATGCTCCATGCCCTGCACTCAAAAATATCGGCTGCAACGACTATTCATATTTTTTGTTGGATTTGAAGAGAAATGAGTTAGAGATTGAACTGACTTGAGGTGGATAAATTGCTTGAACTTAAACTTAAATTTGTTGACAATTAATAACTTAAAGTAAAATGAGTTAAATTGAAATTAAAGTTCACTTTATGCATTTTGATAGATTCTTTAATTAATGGAGTACAACATCAGATACTTTTTTTACGTTGAAATAAATAATAAAATCTTGAATTAAGATTTTATCAAAAATCGACTAAAAAATCAAGAATGCAAAAATCTCAAAATTGAACTAAAATATAAACTCAAGATCAAACAATCTTAAATTTAAAATTAATTAAATTTAAAATCATATTTGACTGTATATACCGACTATCGTTATTATTTGATTTTACTTTTTAATTATAACAACTTATTAGAATTCTAGGAAAATGTGCAAGTTAACCTATTTTATTTTACATTAGGACTCATTGGGACTTTTTAAAGAAAAACAATATAAGGAACATAATTCGAGATGTTAATATATAGTAATAGAAAATATTATAATCTATTTACGAATTTTTCTTAGAATATTTTTACTTTCTTTTCCATATAACTAAAATTATGATGTAATGGTTAAAGACCCACACTGCATACAAGCCATAGATTTGTAGTTATCAAATGATCAATAATCCTTGCCTCCCTCAACTTTTGATACACTTGCTATTTTTGTCTTATGAACATACTTATATGCCCCACATTTTGAAGTGTAGCGCAACTGTGAAGCTTCCACTGAGTGACCCAGAGCCAAACCCAAGTCGAGACAGTGATACTCGTATCGTACTTGGCAACTTCGTAGCTTGGACTGTCTCCTCCATCCTCCACTCGGTCTGCGACTTTCCGTCTGTCTGTCTTTCAGTCTGCGCTTTGCTCTTTCTGATCATCGTCGTCGTCGTCGACGGCGTCTTCTGCATCAATGCGCATGTGCGATCATCATCACGATGCCATGGATGATCATGATATGATGATAATGATCATCACAATAATGATGATAACAATGATTGCGATGTGTCGGCGTCGCTTGAGCTGACTTTTTGAGCTGTCTGCCGTCAAATGATCGGTGTGGTCCTCAAGTGTTTTGCATCTTTGATCCGTGGAAGATTGATGTTAATGTTGGGTGGGCACTGGTGTGAACATACTTATTCGCATATTTGTTTTCTCCGTCTCCATCTCCAACTTTAAACTTCAACTCCAACTTCAACGCTATGGCCCTGACTTCAATTCGTGGATCGCTGACGGCTGCCCCACACGATGATCGTAATTAAAATGTGCAGTCAAGATAGAAAGAGAGAGAGAGAGATAAAAAGAGAACGAGATCACGCGGAATGGTCCACTAATAGAGCCATAAAGCGAACATTTATTGATCTACAAATTATTTGGGGCTGACGCCAGGCAACGAACCAACGATCAAGCCATGCGATCGACTCACTTCAGGTAGGTCAAAAGTTGATCGTTGCTTTAGTCGCTCTGCTTTGCTCTGTTTTCTCCCATGTCTTCGCTTCTCGCCCCGAACAATGCTTTGAACGCGTTCGTAATCTTAATATTCATTAGGCAAATAGTCGGCGCGATCATTTAGACAGTAGAATGGTGAACTGAGAATTGAGAGTTGCTTTTATTTTGACTACCGCAACAAATAAACAAAATGAGCTTTTGGGGTGGTCTTCACACTGTGAGAAAAAGTCTGACACAAGTTAAGATAAATGAAAATTGATAAAAAATATTTAAAACCGCACATCTGGAAAATCATCATCTCAATAACATACTTTCTGACTTTTTTAAAAGAACACTTAAATACTTATTTAATAGCAATCTAAATTAATTTTTTTCTTTGGGAAATTTGTGTTTATTATGGAAACTTCAATTATTCCTATATAGAAACAAGGTTTACAAAATAAACATACAATTAATTCTTAATGCGGTCCTCAGACGTCGAGAAAGAAGCTGATTAAAGTTATGTGGACAACAAATTTTGAAATTGATGTTAAGAGTTATTAAATGATTAATTGCAATTTATAATTCATTACATAAAATATCATAATTTTCGTCAAAATTCAACATTTATATGTGTTCAATTAAAAACTCTTTGTATAATCTCTGCTTTAAAATTTAAACGCAATAAATTTTTAAAGTGCAATTTTTATGACTGAGTTTTATATACTTTAGGCATTTTTCATTCGGTACAGATTCAAAGCTTGATGTGTTTCGAGGTGAAAGCCAGCACAAATTTTGTAATAGGAATTCTCGTTAATCGACGCATTGCGATTGCGTTAATTGAGAGGCCATAGAAGTGGCCTCAGTCACAGTCTCAGTCTCAATTGCAATCTCAGTCAGCATTCATTTAGACCAAATCTCCATGGAAGCGTAAAATGTTCACACCTCAATTGCAGCAACAAAAAAAATATATACATATACTCGTATTAAAAAAAAAGCGGTGCGACGAGTCTATTAGGCCAGCTGTATTGCCTCAGTCTGAGTCTGAGTCTCAGTCATAGATACTTTTTCAGATACTTAATCTCGACTCGCACTCGTATCGGTGTCACCAACTTTAGCTGCAGCTTCAGCTTTAGCATCGAGCTTCCAGCTCCACCTCCAGCCACCTGATGATGGTGTTGCCTTTGGCTGGCGTCTCGTATCGATTGCAGTTTCTTAATGAAATTGTTTGCTAATATCAGCGGAAAATGCGGTTTACAATTTGTTTACAATCGCTGTGCGGTCTCTCACTCTCTTCTCTTGCCCTGATCACAGTCTATCGTCGACCCATCATGAACCCAATCAATGTTAATCATATGTATTTGAAATTGAAACCAATCCATTCCCTTGCCAGACCAAAGGCGTTTACACACTTTGTATAGCTACCAGACAACAGCGGGAGTCTGTGGCTAAGAACTTTGCATCATAAATGTGTTGAAAGACCAACTCTGATGAAATTTAGTGTGTAAAGTTGTTTATAGTAGATCTCTTATTCTATAAAAGCTAGCTTAACTTTGTACAAAGTTATATACGATTAGTTCACGATATTCGGTGTCTTAGTTTTCACAGTTTGTAAATTTTAGAAAACTAAATATAATATAGAATTTTAAAGATATGTATGTGTATTTTTGTATAAATGCTTTAAAATGTATTCTTCAATTATCCCAAAACTTTCAGTCTGATCAAGTAAGGATTTAGTTTCACACTTTGAAATTTTAAGAAAACTAAAAAAAAACTGAATTTTCAAGCAATTTACTTGAATTTTGACAAATATACTTTAAAATATATTCTTCAACTATCCCAAAACTTTCAGCTTAATCAAGTAATTATTTCAATGGTTTCTTGAGATATAATTGTGGTTTATTTGGGAATGAGTCTTTTGAATTTTTGTTGATTTCAATAAGAATTTGTAAGCAATTAATTTGCAATTTGACATAAGTGATTTACAATCTATTCTTCATGTATTTCCATTTCAACTCGATCTGATTATTATAGCAGTTCCTTAAGAAATAAATGCTGCTTTTAAGGAAAATTGATGAATGTTTCCGGCTGCAACCCTTTATAATATATTTTCAATGAGAATTCTTAAACTATATCTTAACTATCCTACAAATTTTTGATCTGATCTGATCATTATTTATCAGTTCCTTGAGTTATAAATGTTGTTTATTTCTGAAAATGCTTAATTTATTATATACAATTTATTTGAAGTACAATTTTTTAACAATTCTACAAAATGTTGATCTGATTTAATAATTAATACAGCATTGCTTTGGGCATTCATTGCTATTTATGTAGGAGAAAGGGAAATGCTCGTAACTTGTTTAGTTTAACAATTACGGTTTTTTTGTTGCAAAGGCTCAGCTCACTTTCCTTTTAGTCGACATCAGTTGTTAGCTTCATGTTTTGACGCCTTTCACACGATGCAAACAGTCAGGCCATCAAATAGCAAAGGCGGAGGATGAAAGATGTCGGTTGCTTGAGGCAACGACAACTTGGCCAATTGCTATGCAAAAAGGCAAACTGAAAATGCAAAACAGGCAATGAAGCAAAAGGCAACGAAGCGAAGACAGCAACTGAAGAAGAAAGACAACAACAATATTGATAAAGCAATTAAAAATGTATCTAAATACATATTTTCATGTGACAGCGCAAATTATGCGCTGGAATGTTGCCTCTAAACGTTGCAAGTGGCAATGTTGCAAGTTGTTACAAGGAAAATGCCAACGGCAACAATAAAGTCGACTCTCTTTTTAGCCATGTGGCGAGTAAATAACTATTTTTGATTTGAGCCAAGTTAAGTCGCCTCAAGATTGAGCGATAGACAAAACCGTTGACAGCTTTGTCTCTTAGCCAGGCCAACGTCATTTGGCATTGGCATTGGCATTGGTATTAGCCATCGGCCATTGGCCATTGTCGTTGCCATCGTTTGTCAGTCGCCGACAGTTATCGATAAGAGAGACGCATACGCCGACTATTTGCAGACACTATGACTTATGACTGCCACTTGTTACTTCACGAAGCCGCAGCCACAGCTACTGCAACTGCAAGTAGCCGCAGCGTTTTGTGATTTGCGGCGCGTCAATCATTTCAATTAACGTGCGATCAAATCAATCGGCATGTCAATCATCATCATTGTCTATGACAATTACTTACGCTTTGCCAGCCAACAATCAACAGTCGGCAGTCGGCAGTCGGCAGTTAGTAGTCGGTAATCGACGCTAGATCAGCAGCAATCGTCGATCGGCAATCGATTATCACAGGCAACCGCAGCGTTAATTTGCCTGTCAAATGCGATGCAGGAAAGTGCACAGAAAATGTGGAGAGAGGAAATGGAAAATTTAATTGCAATATTAACAATAGTCTTTGATGCGGGAGAATTAAAGAATGAGAACCTTAGGTTTGAATTGTGAATTCTTATTATAATTTTGATTATTTTTTTTTAGTATATCATAGATACTATAATTCATGGTTAATACCTAAAATAATTCCAGATTATCACTCGTCAACTTCTAGCCTCTTATCATATATTTTTCATCCATTTTCTTCTTTTAAAGATTGAGAAACTTTGATATCATTCCTTTCTTTTTGTGAATTCTAATAATATATTTTTATATGTTATATTACTAACTTTCCTTATAATACTTTTAGAAATTTTTCTATAATTATTTTAACACTTTTTCTAACAAACTAATTTTCAAAAGTTTTACTCAATCTTTAATTTTCGTTCTCTCTCTCTCAATAATAATTTGGCAAACTATTCTCAATTAAACTAAACTATTCTAAATTATTAATTTTTGAATCTCTTCTGCTAATAATTTCCCAGTTTACTCAATGTTTTCCACATTTTTGAATATTTTTCTGTCTCTCTCTCTCTCTCTCTCTCTCTCTCTCTCTCTCTCTCTCTCTCTCTCTCATACTAACTCTTTCTCACTCGCTGCCCACGATTTATCTATCTTTGTAATCATTATGGATCTGACTTTCACTTTTCCAATGCGATAATTTCCCTGGCAACGTGTTGCTTTTATGGCTTATTAATGAGCTGACTGATCATTAGATTGGCCAACAACAGATCCGATATCAGCTTTGGCCCTCTCAGCAACAACAGCAACAACAACATCGACAACAACAACAACAACAACAACTCGAGACGAGAATAACGAGAGAAAAACTGAAGCAATGCCCCATCGACACTGTCAAACATATCGCTTACATGCGGCTCAGACGCTGTCTAAAAGCCAAGTTAACCAGCTGGATCTGGCCAGCTCTCGACCAAGTGGATCATGGAGGGGCATAGAAGGGGGACAGGGGGCTTTTGTGGGCTCCCCTGTGAACGGCATCGAATCTCTGTGGCTGTGTGTGGCCCGTTAGTTTGAGATCTTTATAAGTCAATTTCAGTCAAGATCGCTGCGCCCTCTTGCCAAGTGGAAGTGGGGAAGCGAAGTGAAGAGAGCAACTTATACACTGAGAGAAAATAATAAAACGTTTTTTTTGGGTTGACAAAATTTAAAATGATTAATGAGAGGCTGAGAAATTACTATTGTAGTTAATTGTTGTCAATAATAAAGTTTTTGATTTTAAGTTCACAACAATTTCTAAACAACAAGAAAGTTTTTTTTTCTATTACTATATATGTATGTATATATACATTTGTTTATTATTTAAAAATATATTATTTTTTAAATCCATTTTAGTTAGTTGATCTATAATAAATTAAAATCAAAATAGTGTATTTAAAATGAAAATTTTATAATTAGTTATATACAAAGTAAATACATATTTAAATATTTCTTTTTATAATACTTTATAATAAAATATTTAAATATTTCTTTTCATAATAAAGTTTTTTTTTATAAATTGTGTAGTAAGGATGTAATAAGTTCAAATTTGAATCATATTTTTTATATTTTCGATTTTTTGTAGAAAATTCTTTTCTGTCAATATCTTTTGTATTATTATCATCGATATATGTCTCTCCTTAAGTTTCATTCTTAATTTTGTTAAGTTGAAAGGTTCTAATTCATTATTAAAAAAAAATTTTAATAATTGCTAAGAAAATTCTTGTATTATACAAAACTATTTTAGTAAATCAATTACCAATTTCTTATTATTTATGATTTAGTTATCCCTTTATTCTTTTATAAAAATGTTCTTACTGTGCTTTACTTAAGTTCTTAAAATGTATTTAATTTGCTTAATTTTTCTGGTCAAGTTGTCTTAACTCTGCCTCCTCCTATAGCCTTGGCTTTGACATTTAATTGCGCACTCATTCACGTTTATTCAGTTGCTGCCAAAATGGTAACTCATCTCAGGCTCTCAGTTCGAGTCTTACCCAGGCTACTACGGATACACTCGCAGTCCCGTTTCCATCGTCTTGGCCATTCCCATTCCCATTCCCGTTGCCGTTGTTGTTGCCAATTCAGTTTGGCTTTTGTCTGTTTTTGGCATTTGCAACTCATGTTAAGCATAAATAAAACAAATGCGCTTATTTTAAACATATGCCCGAATGGACAGCGACTTCGACTTCAACTTGGTTTTGTTTTTGCTTCTTTTTTTCGTATTTTGTTAGCCAGTTGGCAGCTGGCAGTTGGCAGCGGGCTCTTACCAACTTGGGTCATTGCATTTAACAACCGATGATGAAGACATCTTCCCGTTTTTCTTTCTGTTTTTTTCGTTTTGCGGCATATTCTTGTCTCTCTTGGCTACACGCTCTCTTCTGTTGTTTTATGATGAGTTCGCCTTAGCAAAAGAAAACAATTTATGTGAATGCTTTCCAAGTTGTTGTTGTTGTCGTATTTATTGTGGATGTTGTCTGCATGTCTTGCGTCTAGTTGCACTTTTTATGCAGTCAAATAAGCACGGTTAATAAACGAGAGTTAAGAGGATTTGTAAGCTAAGTAACTTGAAGATATTCTGTTCTATATAATTGTCAATTATTAATAGACAAAACTTTTGGCATACTGAAAACGTGATCCAAGAATTAAAGCTTCATTGTATTTAAATTACTATGAAATAAATACATAATGTACATCACATTGTCTTCTGTCTATTCTTTTATAAATGTATTAAGAGAAAATAAATACAAAGTAAATAAAGAACATACAAATAAAATAAAAATACTAAATAAAACAAGTACAAAAGTAGAGTGTGCTTAAATGTGAATAAACTCTTAAAATATACTGAATTAATATACCACAAAGTACTAAAGTATACCAAAGGCTATACTTATTGATAGTACTGCATGTAAAATATACTATGGAGTACAAAATATACCATAACACACATTACATACTTTTCTTGCCGAAACAAGTTCTGCCATATGGGTAATGGGTATTAAAATGTATTATGTATATGTATGGATACAATATAATAAATACAAACATACTACATTTATATTTCTTAATCTTTAAAATATTTCATATTATTATAAATTAATGAAAATATTCAAAAGCAATATTAATAATTAATACAACAAATCAAAATAAAATATTTAATAAAATAAATAAAAAGAGACTACAAAAGTAGAGTAAAATTATAATTCAAATGAATAGTAGAATAATTACAAATTCTTAAAATATATTCAGAAAGCTCTCTAATCAATTTTCTGTTTCTCTCTCTCCTTTTCATGCTCTCCTTCTGTCTCTTGTACGCTATTTCTTTTATCGCAGCTTAAGTTGCTCTTGATTGAGTTCATATAATTTCTATTAAAGCCAATTTGCCGAATCCTTCCAAATCACCCTCCCAAGTTCAATCCTCCCTCAGCATCGGAAGGATAACATTGAAACTTTTATTGTGTCAAATTTGCGCCGAAAGCAATGAAAAATTTAACACGCTATAAATCACAAATTTTCACAAAAGGGGGGAGAGACGTGGCCCAGCAACAGATTTAACGCTAGCAAATGTTGCAGCTTGTAAGTGCCAAAAGAGGGGTATAGTGAGGGGGGGAAACAGGAACTGGCAACCAGCCAAGCTGCCTTTGGCAACCCCTTTTGGCAATGTCCTTGCGACGCGAACGCCTTGGTATGCAACTTTGTGCCGGCTTATCTGCCCGGCAACATGCGTTCTCGGCCAGCTTGAGTGGTTGGTCCTCTCTCTAAGTTCACGCCCCCGCAGCACGCTCTTCCTCCCCACACTCTTCGTTCCGCTTTTCCACCTTTCCCTGACGATGACGAGGCAAGAGTCGACGTCGCGTCGTCTCCTGACTGTCTGACAGGTTCAAGGTCTGCTTCTGCTTCTGTTTTTTTTTTTGCTGTCGCGCGCTGCGTGTGAAATTTAAAACCGTGATAACACCTCACCAGTCACGCCCCTCTCTGCCCTGTTTTTGGTTGTATGTTTGAAAAACACGTGCAGACACGTTGCCAGTGTACTGTTAATGTTTTTGGTTTAATTTCGTGCCTCTTTTTGCTTTCGGCCTTTGGCATTTTGTTGACAAAATTGATTTGTTCAATTTTTCCAACGATTTAACTTGGGGCATGACTGGGTTGCCATTAGTTTCGGTACATTTGTTTTGAAGGTTGTTGCAACCAACCAAGTGGCAAAGGACCAACAGCAACAACAACAACAAAAACATCCAAGACTCTGTCTACATTAGATGGAATAGGTCTCTTCGCTTCGAGTTTCGAGGAATTCCAACACGTTTTGAGGAGGCAACTTCAACTTCGGCATCGTGGAATTTCATCAATTTCTCGATATTTTATTGATTCGCGTTAAAAGTAAATTTAATTTTCAATCGTCTACCAACACGAAAAACCCAACTAAAAACCAATTTAATAACGTTTTTCTTTTTTTCTCATTCTTTCTCGTTGCAGGTCGAAGTAAGTACAAACTGGATTGGACTGAAAATCACAATAAGTATACGAAAAAATTGAAACTGTGAAGTAGGAGTAAAATGTCTTTAAGAAACTTTTTAAGGGTAAAGTAAACTAAGGGATTTCTGCTTCTAAAAATCTTTAAGTAATACAGGTTCTTAGGTAATAAATTCTTAATTAGGTTTAAAACAAATCCTCATCACATTTATTAAACAAAAATGAAGGTAATGAACCATATTATTATTCCCTAAGAGAATTGCTTATTTCTTTGCAACTGTTTAATTAATTTCATAATTAAGTTCCCTAATTTCATTGCTGAGGAAATCGAGTTAAGTTCTTAGAAAAAAGAAAGAAAATGGAACATATTATTGTTCTCTAAGTGGATGGTTTAGTTCTTTGCAAAGACTTAATCCAATTTTTATAATTTAGTTCCCTAAATTCATTTATATTTCACCCCTTCCGTTTGCTATCTGATATACTTACAAATCAGATAGATAGTTATCTCGTCAGGCTGTTAAACTATTTTAAGATAAGAAGTGATAACGTACAACTTACTAAAAAGATCTCTATAATAATGCTTTTAGAGTTTTCCTCCCTTCCTCCAACTTTCTTTAGCCTGCTCCTTAAAAAAGAACTACGCACACATATGAACAGTTTTCTAGTGTTTCTCCGCCCCTTTCACATTCTCCTGTGCATTCGACTCCCAAAATGTAGACCCCGTCTCAAGCTGTCCACTGTTATTCCTTATGACGAATGATAGCTGAAATTACGAAATATTTTACTGCCTTAGCTGGGACCGCAACAACTTGCGGTCAGTGTTGGCACTTGCTAAGGGTTCTCGGGATGTTCCCAAAGAAATGGCCATTAGTAAACCTCATAATTGCTTCATTTCAGCGCAACTATTTCTTGAAATGAGCTCAACTTTTGGGCAAGTTGTGGCAACCCTTTAACGACTGTTCGAGTATTTGCGTATTTCCCTTGAATTCGATACACAGCCCCGCAGCCCTGTTAAAAGTTTTACAAACCGGATGTGGGGGAGGTGGAAAAGTGGGCGGTTTGCTGAGATGTCTGAGGCGTTGATTCTCTGCGCTTGTCTGTTCGACTTGCTGTTAATTAAAAGGAAGACAACTCAAGTCGAGTCAAAGCCCTGACAGCGTCCTCTCAGTCGTCAAGAAGGAGCGGCGATGGTTGGGGGTGGTAGAGGTCCTTTCAAGGGGATGGATCGCGGAATTAGCCACAGTGAAAAGTCATTGCGTTGATTACTTTTCAAAATGACGCGCGCAAATTTCCCAAAAAACTTTAATTGTTTTGCAGGCAGGGTTGTCGACTGGTGAATTGGGAAGGGGGAGGAGTTGGGGGGTTGCCAGGGGTTGTCTGGAGACGCATTTAAATGTGAATTAATTGCTGACCGAAAGCGTTGCATATATGAGCAGCAGGATTTATGTGTGCGCGATGAGTTGGCAGCATATCCAAGGGGCAGTAGCGAGAGCTAGAACCAGGAGGTAGTACCGGGAGGTTGTACCGGGAGGCTGACCTAAGCGCACAATCGGGGTCCAGTCATGTTGTAGCCATTATATGCGTCGTGGAATTTTTATGACCTTCTCCTCTACTTTTCCGCCAGGTCCGCGAACGCGCAAACCCAAGAAGCCAGCGACGACGGGGGCAGCGGGCAGCGGCAGCGGCGACAAGTCCGATGCGGATGGTGGCTCCGGCTGCAGCGGTGTGCCGGAGGATAAACGACCTCGCACCGCATTTAGTGGCACGCAGCTGGCGCGTCTAAAGGTGAGTACTGCACCCCAAGCTCTCTTTTACCACATCAACAACTCATGAGCTCTCCCTCTATCTCTCTTTCTCTCTCTTTCACACACAGCACGAGTTTAATGAGAATCGGTATTTGACGGAGAAGCGACGTCAGCAGCTGAGCGGTGAATTGGGACTCAATGAGGCACAGATCAAGATCTGGTTCCAGAACAAACGGGCCAAGCTGAAAAAGTCGAGCGGCACCAAGAATCCGCTGGCGTTGCAGCTGATGGCGCAAGGACTCTACAATCACTCGACGGTACCGTTGACGCGCGAGGAGGAGGAACTTCAGGAGCTGCAGGAGGCGGCTGCGGCGTCGGCAGCGACTGCGACTGCGACGTCATCATCACCGTCATAGGGCAATATTTATAATTAATATTAACATTAATATTTATAGCGTAGCGTGTAAGTTTAGTGCTTAAAGTTGCTAAACAATTAAGTTGTAAAATATTCTAGTCTCCCCCCGTCGACGCACGCGATTCCACGCCTCTCCCTCCCTCTCCCTACAACACCCTTTGCCAAACATTCAAACAAGCTGAGCACGAACACGAGCCGAGTTCGAGTTCGAAGCGAACCGAAGCGAAGCGAAGCTGGAACATGGCGAATATGGCGAAAAGGGCTTTTTGGGTTTCAATCGCACTGCGCTGCGTGTTTTTGTAACATAAATAAAGCAACAATAAGAAGAAGAAGAAGAAGACGGAAAAGTATGTAGATGTAGAAGCAGAAGAGGAGAAGCAGCTGAGAAGTGGATGAAATGTTCATATATAAAATACATAATTTAATAAACATTTAAATTATACACAACGCTCGCTTTTAATTTCAAATCAAATGGTTGCCAGGTAGGTGGTCTTCCCCCTCTCCCCATTCCACTCTCTTAACCAGATCTGCAGCTCTTGATTAGCTCGTTATCAGCCGCTGTTGCTGCCTCTACTGACTGCGCTGTCGCTATAATGGGCCGTGGGCGTTGGCATTAATTACTCAATTAATGAAGGCGACGATCAAGATCGTGGTGGTCGTGGTAGAAGGGGGCGATGGGAAGGGTGGAGAGCGACAATTGCTGGCATTACAATCGCATTAAATTCATTATGCAAATTATGCTTGAAAGCAATCTGGGCCCATAATCACCGCCTAATAGATGCCCATACCGGGCCGAAACCTCAACGTTTTTCTGTGTATTTTTTTCTCTCTCTGTCTAATATAGCCATTAAATTTGCATACAGAAGAAGAAAAAAAACAAACGACGCGCAAAACACAGCAACAAAAAAGAATCCACACAAAGACAAGGCAAACACACACACACACACACATATGTGAGCTCGTGTGAGTGAGTGTGTCTGTGTGTGTGTGCGCTGGCATGCCAACGGCGCAAATTGACACCTTGGCGACGTCGGAGGCTTTTTTTAACTTTTGCTTGAAGTGCAGCGACGCCAACGACGCAGACAGCGACGTCGACAGCGTCGCGTAGGTGTTAAAAGTGTCTGTCATGTTGAGCATGAGGACAGTGCAAGACGCCAAAATATGCGATACTCCAATAATTACGACCACGATGATGATGATGTTGATGCACAGTGCTTGTTGGATATTGACATTTGCGACCTCGTTATTAATATTTTAATGTAATACAAGTATTAGAGGAGAAAATAGTTATGCATAAGGCGGCAGCTTAACGAAATCAATTAACGCCCACTACGACTGTCGCAGCTGCAGCTAAGCTTTGCTCACACTCGCAAACTTGCAATGGTATTTGTGTGTGCGCCAAAGATGTCCGTGGAGTAAATGCAATGCACTCTTTCACTCTCTTATGCTCTCTTCTACTTAGTGAAGCATACGTTAGAGCATGAAGTGCAAAACTAGGGCTGTAGTGAAATTGAAATTATTTTGTTAGAATTTAGTTGATAACAAATATTTTGAGCTGCAGACTGTGTGATTTATTTGCCACATAATACAGAATTATTTTCCTAAATATTAAATTATTTATATCTCTTAATACTCTGCACCCCTGGTCTCTATTGAGCACCAATTTTGACTGTAACAAATTGAGAGCATTTTTGGAGAAATATATACTGTCACGCAGCAGCAACAACAACAACAAGCAAACAGGGAATGCGACTGCGCAAACAACTTAATTTTGCGGATGATTTACAGTTTGGTTTTGAGTTTCATTGTTGGTGACATTTTTGTTGTGCGGCGAATTGGGCGACACAGCAAGTTGCTGGCGAATTCGAAAGGTGTGCATAACAAAAGGCACTTTATGTGAGCTGAGCTTTGCAAGCGAGCGGAAAGAGAGAGAGAGAGAGGGGATTAATGTGTAGAGAGTGAGAGTGAGGCAGCGCGTTGTGAATTGTGTGCGTGGGAGTTGCCGCGTTAAGTGAATTTTTATGGCACGCGCTGAGCTGCAGAGATGATGGCATAAAAAGTCAATTTAAGTTTAGTAATATTCTGTTGAATTTATAGTTGAGTATTTTGTTTAAGCATAATTTTTTATTGCCCGTGCCAAACTGAAACTCAAACTGGAAGTGGATCGCGATCACGGTGGAAGGCGATGCGAATGCATCGTTGCAAGCATTCTAAGCATGAGTCATGGCGCGAGTATATTACGTTATAAATTCAATAAATGTGACCATAAAAAGCCCATTCAAAATACCTTGCTCGCGTACATTAATCCCGACGCAGGCAGAGCACATTACAATCTCTGTGTGTGTTTGTGTGTGTGTGTTTCGCCCTGTGCCCCCAATGATTAATGTTCGGCAGTCGGTTGGCAGCCTTGGTCTCTCCGGTTCCAGTTCCAGTTTCAGTTCCAGTCGCAACTCTTCCCGGAATGCGAGCCCAAGTAACCCGAAAAAAGACAATACGCATAAATCTATGGGGTTGACACTTAGTACCGCTTTCGACCACAGACGGCCACGGACTTCAAATGAATTTGTTTGCAACAAGGCAGCGAGGCAGCCTCATGCCCCATGCCCCACGATGTGTTGCCTTGCAGCTGGGCAGCTTCACTTGCCTCGTCGTCCTCGTCGAGCCGGATGAGTTGTGGCAAAGGCGCGCGAGGCGTCATAAAATTGGCAACAAATTGTTTTTCACGCCGTTTTAAATACACATTTTCGATACTTGGCCATAATGACTCGCAGTCCGCATCCAAGTCGAATGCTTCCTCTTCCCTCCCACCTGCCTCCTCTGCCTCTCCTTGTGGAGAGCTTGGAGCAGACAAAGCCGACAACGACATCATTGCCACTTTGACGAACTGCAGCGTCGTCGTCGTCCAACTTGGAGTCGAGGCTTCGTCGCGCCTTGTAACACGCTAATAAATTTGCGGCTAAGGAGATAAGCTTATAAATTTTAACTGTAATTATGCGACACAAGATTTATGAAGCGGCCTCCGCTTGACCCACCTCCTGACACCTCCCTCCCTCCCTTCCTCCCTGTTCATGCTCGGGATTATTAATGAAACACAAAGTTACAACGAAATGTGCTCAAGTGCCGGCATTACAAACGATGTTGCTGCTGCTGCTTCACGATAACTGGATCTGGGTCCCTCTTTTTGTTTCACTCACACTTAGTAGCTCTCTCCCTCTTACTCTGTCTTTCGTTCGAGCTTCCCTTTTGACAAGATTTATTCGCTCGCTTCTAATTCGTGGGAGCTTTTAATGAGCTTTTAGGCAAACGCATGCAAATCCAAGCCAAATCTCATTCTCTCTATCTCTTCTACCCCATTGATCCGGTGATATACGCATGTGGGCGTGGGCGTGGTAGCTCCATCCCCTCCCCTCCACCACACCACGCTCCTTCAGCTGTCTGAGACCACCTACGTGGCTGTTGCGCCAATCACGCTCTCAGATCTGCGTATTTGACATTGCCTTCGTCTCATTACGCCTGCGCAGAACAACAAACAGAACCAACAACAAGTATCTTGAAAGAACAACAACTCAGAACTCGCAACTCGCTTAAAGTGTTGCTGCCTCAAGGCGTGGGAGCCACAGCGACTTCGCCGATAACTCGATAGACTAAATGAGTCTTTATTTTATTTTTGCAGCTTGCGATTATTGAGCCATATTCGTAAGTACTTTGCCCATGTCATAAACTCATCGATAGCATGTCTTTCGATTCTCGTTTAAAGACTTGGCGAACATCAATGTCATTTTGGCCATATTTGTTAACTGACAAATCCAATTGCACATATCAGTTTACAACTTGTATTTATAGAGCAGTTAGTTCGTTTACCTCAGACAGTCGTTAAACTAGCTAGAAGGCAAATCATAGCTTCGAAATATTGCTATACTAAAATTTGTTTTAAAATGTGTTGTAAATGGCACTAAATATAATCAAATAGTTTAAAGAGCGAATGTAGATAAAGAAAATATCATAAAATCTTATACTAATTTTGTTCTTATATTCTAAACTATTTCGTTTCTCAAGTATAGTGAAATTATATATTTTCCTAGTTGAAATTAGTTAAATTATTCGATTTATTTTAAATATTCCAAGAGTATTTTAAATCGTCATACATATATACTAATATATATATATATATTATATATTTGCAATTACTCACCCTCAAAATTAATAAGACATACTCTTATAAATCTCATTTGCATTTATTTTCACAAATTCACACACTTATAATCACCAAACAAAAAATTATAAAATAAAAACTGTATACGACTCACTCTTATATTCTTTTCGCTTCTACTTGTGTAGACAAGTGAAGCAAAGAAGAAATGAAATTTAGAGCAACACTAACACCAACACAATTACAAGCTCCAGCAGGAGCCGAGTGTGAGAACGAGACGAAAAGAGACGCCGCGCCAATTTTTGCACTGTCACAGAAAAGAAATATAAAAAAAAATCCACTTTAAAATTCGCACACTTCAAATAACGAATAATAAAAAGAAATTGATATATAAATTAAGTCGAACTTAACTGCAATACACACATACACGCATAATACAAAAAAATCGACTAACGATTTATATTTCGTATAAATATTTGTTGTAAACATGTGAAGCAAAGAAGGAATTTAAATTAGAGCTTCACTCACACCAACACAATTACAAGCTTCCATGAGGAACTGCATGCTAGAACGAGATGAAAGGTGACGCCGCGCCAAATTTTTCACTTTCACAGAAAAAAAAAAATTGAAAAAAAACTGCAGTGCAACATTAGCACACTTGTAATCTCGAATAATAAAAGGAATTTGATGTGTAAATTAACGCGATATTTGCGATTTAAACACAATACGCAACACTTAATGAAAATAACAAACAAATGGGAATTCATTATTCAAATAAACAATTTTTTAACAAAACACGGAGCGAGTTAATTTCACGTTCACTTTTCATGCAATACTGAGCCTTGAAAATTGCCCCATTGCATTATTGGGACATCCGTCGCCACATTCTCAATTGTGAAAAGGATTTATGCTCTGCGATCGAATCAACTGTTTTGTGAGAGTCACTTACTCCCTTTGTATATAATCTTGTGTACGTATGTAATTGTAGTGAGCAGGGAAATGGCGAAGGAATTTAAATGTGCGTGAATTAGATTCTGTGAAGCTCACTAACACTAATACATTTATTAGTGTATGCTTTTATTTATGAATGTATGCAATTTTGGATAAAGGTACCAATTGCTCCAAATAATGTCCTAGAATGTCCAAAGAGGGATACAACGACAAAGTTTAGGTGCATGTGCGAACGAGTGCGGGATAGAAAATTATCGAACCAAATATTCGCTGATCTTGTCTAACTCACATATTATAATTATTGTTTCTTCAATTTATTGATGCGTAGATGACAGTTAAAAACATATACAAAAATCGAACAAATATTTTCGAAGCGGTATAAAAAACTATTAGAGTTCGTTATGTAATAACTACAATGATAATTCTTAAAATTAAAAAAAAAATATTTGTATATGTCCGGTTTATTTATCTAATGCTTTAGTAACCCCGAAATTTCAACAAAGAAGAAGCAGAAGCGCGCCCCTTGCTACCCTTTTGGGTATTACACCCTCTATTTGGATAGGCAATAAGCATTGTGTTGGGAGCGGGGTTAATTATGCAATAAAAATACTTCATTGTTGTTAAGGGACATATGAAAATGTGAAAATTTCATTTTCATTTGCATTTGAACGACGAGGAAGAGGAAGAGGGCTCGTTAGTTGAACTGCCATTGAGCAAATGCCAACAAATAACGTGGCTAACACTGCCGTTTGCCATTGGCCCGGAAGTATCTTGTTAACATGCAAAACAAGCCATTTACCTGGGGAGTCCAGTGGCGCCTCAGCAGTCAGATAGAGGGAGGAGTGTGGGGGGTGGGGAGCTGTTTATGAACCTGCCAAAACGTAAATACTTTTGCCATTGTTGTTGAGCTTAACGCGAGGTAAGTAAATATGTTAGTTGTAAGTTTGCCAGTTGTTAACTGTCTTTCGATTTCAATTCAATTAGAAAAGGAGTGCGAGGGAGGAGGGGAACGGGGGATAAAAGGTTATGGGCAGCCGCATCGTAAAATCTAACGATGTGGCCCAGCCCAAGGATTGCATTTTCATGCCACATTTTCAGCAATTTTAATTGTATCAATGCGACCCAACCCAAAACTCTTTGCTATCAACCCTTTTGTTGGCTGTTGACTAAGCTTAACGCGATTGGACACGCATGTCCAAGCGACCAGCAACCCCTTTCACCTCTCCCCCAACCATCCCCCCGCTTGAACAGGCAATAAACACGTAACGCAAAACCGAAAGCACATTTAAAGTGTTATAAAAGTGTCACCAGGACAACGAGCTCACAAACCAGATGTCCTTTTGCCTGATATTGGTTTCTGATCAAACCAACAAACAGTTCAACAGCCAGCTGTCTGCCCCCACCCCTAATGTTGCCACTGTTTGTGGCATGCATCGCAGTGCTAAACATCAATTAGACACACTTCAAGTCCCTGGTGACACTGTGCAACTGTCAAAACAGAAATTGATTGCGTCTGGGATTGGGAATGGCAATGGGACACATTGGGGGATTGCCCTTGCCACAGCGTGTTGCAAGTACTATGTAGTGGTGTGGGTGTGCACACCTGAAATCAAAACATTACTTGCATAAATTATGAACAATGCGAACCGCAAGCGAATCGAAAATGCAACACAAAACAGTGGCAAGGTCGCAGCAGGCAGTATGTGTGTGTGTGTGTGTGTGCAACAGTCGATGAGGCACATACATGTTGCACGTATTCCTAGAATAGTTTGCAACTACAACTGTTTACGGTTTTAATGGCACACACCCCAGACACACAGTCTGGCAGCCAAACTCTTTCCCAGGCAGTCAGTCAATCAATCAGTTCTAGTAAAAAAGAAGCATTCATCAATCAGTTGTTTACTTTGTCAGTGGACAAGTCTTTCAATCGGTCAATCAACTTGAACGTAGATTATTTAGTCATTAATAATACACCGATAGTTTAGCAGTAATAAGCATTTATTAACAATAATATCTTCCTCCGCAAATTTAATTGTCAAACATTCATTTTATTCATCAATCACGCAAACTATTGTTCAATCACTATTAGATTTATTTTATTTATAATTTCTCATTCGGTCAGTTAACCGCAAACGCGATTATTAAGTCAATAAAAATATGCAAATTTTTCAGTAGTAATTAGTATTCAATAAGAATATCTTTTTCAGTAAATATCATTGTCATTCAAATCGATGTTCAATCTAATCAATTTTGTACGTCTTTTAATCGAGAAATAAGGATGGCTGTAGGAAACACTTATCTACTTTTAAAGTTACACAGCTGATAAAAATTTGTTCCTCTGGTGTTTATTAAGTTAGCTCACAAGTTTCTCAATCGGTCAATCATAGATCAATCACGTATTTAAAGAATTATAGAGTAATTGTTTGGTTGCTATCTAAATCCTTAGATAGTTCATCTAATAATAAGAAAACCTTTTAACTTCTGAGTCAATAATTAAATCGTTCAATTACGCAGACTGTTCGTCAATCATGTAGAGTAAAAGATTAGCTATAGAAATAAAAGTTTTGCAGCTTATTAAAATGCACATCATTCAATTGGCAAACTAATTGGGATATTGTAAGCAACTTATCAATATAGCTAAATAATTACAACTTGTGTTAATAAGTAAATCCTTTTGCTCAATCAGTCAAGTACTGAAATGTAAGCAAAATATCAATACCTAAATGAAGATTCTAATTGTTCAGAGAATCAAAAAGTTATTTGCCTTAACTCTAAAACAACCCGTTGTCGCTTTTCAGAGAATCAAAAAGTTATTTGCCTTATCTCCAAGACAACCCGTTGTCGCTTTTCACCATCAAAATAAACTACTTAGAACGGGAATAGACAATTTTCCCAGTCAATCAGTCAGTCAGTCAATTAGCTAGTCAGCTGGAGCTCGAATCGATCTATTCGTATTCGGTCTGTCCATTTGTCGCGCTGTGTTCCTCGTTCACATTGCATATAATTAAATAATAAAAATGAGCCCTAAATGAGGGCCGACAGATCCTCAAGCATTTGCTGCAAATGATATGCACAGTAGCTGCCGCTTCGTGGAGGTCCAATTAATCGAGACCGACATCGACATCAGCAACGGCAACGGCATCGAGTCGGACATACAAATGAAAAGTCATAAATCGGCTGTGGAAGTCGTTGAAAGCCAACAAAAAGGAAATGTCACCAAAAATTATGAAGGTTCAGGTTTCGGTTTCAACAGCGCTGACTTCACTAGGGTCTCAGGTTTGCGAGTGGCAAGCACAAAGACACACGGACAGACAGACAGACGGAAAGACGGACGGACTGATGATGAGTAGAGTTGCCCCAATGCGCTTGTTGCATTAATTATGCTAAGGGCGTGCGCATTAGAAGCAGACCGCGAGGCACGATCCTTTCTTCACATCTGGGGGCAAGTGCAAAGACCCACCGGCGAGTGACAGTTGCAGCAGTTGCGTTGTAGCAGTTGCAAACCAAATGACAATGACAATCTTAAGTTCGAAGCATGCGCGCCTGCATATTAAGAGGCGATGATCGCCAAACCGAAAACCACAAAGAACACACAAATATGCGTATATGTTAAAAAAAAAAGAGAACTAAAACTGAACCCACAACATCGTGCTCATATGCATGCGTGTCCTGTTCTATACTGCAGCGACAGGGTTGCCCCACACGTAGGTGAGGAAGGCAGGGTTGCCTTACTTATGATGAGTGACATTTGATCTTGTTTTGTGTCAAATTAAGAGGCTGCAGCTGGCTGAGATTTGCTTGCGTCGATCGCCCAGTCTCCATGTCGATGATCGTGCGACTTTTTTGTTCTACACTGAGAACAATTCTATTACATTTTAATTGAGTTCGTTTCAGGTGATTAACAATAAAAATAGAACCAAATGAATTTATTAAGGAAAAGAAAAATTGAAAATTTGAATTGGAAATCCTAGACAGTTAATTAAGGAAACTCATTTGTATTGTTTTATTTCTTGTTAATTTAATGAAAATATGTATTTACCTTGGAATCCATTTAAAATCATTTAAGGAGGAAATATAAGTAAATCTTTTAACGTTATTTGAATGATTGATTCAAGAAAGTTGATAAACTAAAGGATTTGTATATATTTTAAATAATGAGAATTAATTCGATTTAAATCTTGTTTCAAGAACATTTGTAATATTGAAATATTGTTTGAATAATTGATTTTACATATTTTAAAGTTGTTAAATTTTAGATTTTTATTTAATTACGAAATGTTACTTGTTACAAATTTTGAACATTATTCGACTGAAATCTTGTTTCAAGAATTTTATAAGATTTAAATTTTTTTCATGATTTTTGGTATATCTACATAGAAGATTTTAAATTTAAGATTTTTTTTTTTTTAATATTTGACAAGTTAAAGGATTTGTATGAGTATTATAATAATAGACTTGTTACAAATGTAGAATAATATTATTCGTCTGAAATCATGCTTCAAGAACTATTTAAGATTGAAATATTTTCAATAATTTTTTTGTAAATTGATTGAAATATTGCTTTTCAATTAAAGTATTTAATTTGTCTGTTTGATTTTCGCTAATTATTGATGAATTCTTTTTAAATTTTCGCTCAGTGCACTTTATGTTACCGTTCCCTTTCAACAAGGCTGGGAATTTTGGTTACTTTGTGTATTTTTTTGGGTAAAGAGCTAAGATTTCTGTGGCGCACACTTAAGCCGTTGAGTGCCAGATTCCTGGTACTTTTGCAGCAGGCACTTCGATCATCATATGGCGATCGCAGGGCCACACGCGCACTGCAGGATCATCGATCTGGAGCTGGGTGCTTGCTTGCTTGCTTGCTTGGGGACCATGTGCCATGTCATGTTTTGGCACTTGAGTGCTTGACTACTCCCTGTTGCTGATGCTGTCGCTGCCTCTATTGTGGTGGCTGCTGTTGCTGTCTGCTGTCTTCTGGGTTAATCAAAGCTGGCAGTTGACCTTACTCTTCACCTCTCTCTCCCTTTTTGCTCGGCTGTTTGGTTATTGATGCTGATGGCTCAATTGCGAGGACCACACGGCAAGTTGCCACGAAATGTAGATCACAAGTTCACAGATCAGCGGTCAGCGATTGAAATTTATAGATAGCTCTTTCGGTGGCCTCTTTAATGTAGACCACCTCTAATAATACCCTGATGTATTGGGCAAAAAGGGAGTCATAGAGAAGTGCACAGAAGTATATTTCTAAAACACTTTAAGTTATATTTAGATAATATAAAAAGTAAAAAATTGATTATAAAATTGACAAAAAAAAAACATAAATATAAAATAAATTAATAATACAAAATTATAAACAAATAAAAAAATTAAAATAACATTAAATATAAATAAATTAAGATAAAATTAAATATGAATTTCTAACGATTACAAAAGAACTCCAATTCTTATGATTCCTGAAAATTTGGTAGCGATCAGATAAAAATTTTAAAAGTTGTTCAAGACATCGTTTGATATAGGGAAACCCTTTGCTTCGGGTTGTCTTAATAAATATATCAGATATTTTGTATAATTTCATATGGTATATTTTGAATGTAACAGTGTATCTACATATATATCAAATCTAATCTTATGTATTTTTAAGTGCTTTTTCGTTGTGTATTTTAGGTATCTTTTAAAAATAATACCTCTATATGTTGCTTTAATTGAAAATGGATAGCTAATATGTAGTCAAACACTAACGACTGTTGCTTTATTTCTTATTAATTTAAAAAGCATATATAAAATTTTTGGCAAATATAAAGCCTACAATATGTGGCTAAAAATTGAAATTTTTATCCAGCGAATAAAACAAGATGAAGAAGAATATTTTCAATATTATTATTTAGTTATACTATATTTATAAAGTTGTTGCAAATATTGTGCAAGTTGGGTCCTTACATTTTTTCCCCCATTAATTTAAACTGTTTAAGTTGGAAAGGCCAAATTTGTCAGTATTCTTTTTCTTCTTTAATTGTTAATTATGTTAACTTGTAAAATTTCTTTCCTTATTATTGACGTGCCAAATTTATCTGCACATTAGTTTTTTTTTTTAATTTTTAAACATGTTTACTTCCAAAATTTCTTTTCTTATCATTCTACAAAAGTTTTCTAATTCAGAACAATATTTTCTTATATAGTAAGTTGTAGTTCATCAGTGGGCTAAACTCTTTTATATATTCAAATATTCAATATTCAAAATAAGCGAAAATTAGGCTAGAAATGAATTCCTCTATCTGTTCACAGATGTGCTTCTGAGAAGTCACTAAATGAGTTCTCGCATAATGATGATGATGATCGAGCCATCGAGTGACTGTGATTAGTTGTCGCCCATTTGTCAGTGTACAAAACTCGCATCAAAGTGATATGTTTTTCTCATTTTTTTTTGGGTTGGGCCGAGGATCTAGTTAGATTTTGTGTCGATCGGTTCAATTGATAAGTGGCCGATCAACAAAACTGTGACTCACTTGTGGCATGCCACGAACTGAGTCTCAACACTTTTCGTTAGGTAATTAGCAGTTGACATTTGATGCATTGCTGTCCATTTGAGCTGCACTTTGGTCACTGATTGATCAATGAGCCACGCTTGACAATTGACGATTGACGATTGGCATCGTTGACAGCACACGAATTGTTGCCTTCCACGGGGAGTGGGAAAAGGAGTAGGAGAAAGAGACAGAGACAGAGTTAGAGACAGAGTCAGAGTAGAGTGCATTGGCTTGTCGCAGGGCATGCAGCGATTTAATTGCCGATAAGCGGCTGATTAATATGTTGCAGCTAGACGCTATAATTGCGCTAGGCGTCGATTGAAGCCAGGCCACAGACAGAGAGCAAAAGAGAGAAAGAGAGGGAAAGGAAGAGAGGCAGGCAAATTATGCATACTTAACTATAATACAAACATTTTTTTGTTCTTAGTTTAATTAAGCCATAATTTATGGCCAACAGCACGCGGACACGCAGCCCAGCAAAAAATAAAGGCCACACTCGACGTCGCCTCTCTTTCTCTCCCCTCTCTGCTCTCTCATTCTATCTCTGTCTTTTAGCCTGACTCCGACTCGAACTCGAACTCGCTTTGGGCCGTCGACAGTCTGACACCTGCGCGTGTAAATTGGCCGCAGCACATTTTTGACTTTGGCTTTGGCAATTACAGCATGCGACACTTTTAGCCATATGCAAAGCTTGGCTAAGACCGCCGCAGTTCGTGCTCTCGAACTATGGCTATAATTCTGAGGCTAACTCTGAGGCTAACTCGGGTGGTCTAATTAGAAATCATCTTGTCAATTAGCTCGACTGCAACAAGCGGCCACCTCTGGGGAAGCTGCAAGCATGTCATGTTACTTGCTCAGGCTCGAGCTCCCTTTGCTATACCCGACAGCGATAATAAGGGAGAAGGGCATGCTATTTTAGGGTTTACTGAATACTTATGTAACAGAATGGTATCTGTAATCTTACAAAGGTAAAGTACATATATCTGTAAGGTATATACTTTTGTAAGGTATATATACATATCTGTATCGAGTTCAGTAAGAAGTCAAGACGATATAGTTGATTACGTTTGTTCACCAATCTGTCTGTCCTTTTGTATTCATTACTAGATCTCAGTTGCCTTTAAAGTTTGGGTTCTAAAATTTTATAACAACATTTTAATGAGTTCAATGAAGATATAAAATTTTTTGAAATTTTAATCATCCTTTTCATATAACCTTAAATAGAATAAAACGAATTGTTGTTCTCACTTTAAAGTAACAGATTATGAGGATGATATTGGCTGATCAGCATTTTCAAGTTAAATAATACAGAGTCGAAGGTATCAGTAACCAGAACCATATTATTAAAATTAAATATAGATTGGGTTTTAAGTATTTTATTGGAGTCAAACAAAAATAAATCGATTTCCGTTGTAAACAGCAACTGCATGTCGATGAAGTTAAATTCATCTCTTAGACCGTCTGTTCGTTGGTATTCATAGCGAGATCTCAGTGGACATTTCAGCTTATAATGAATTTAACGAAAATAGGAACTGGTCCCATTTTTCTCATTACCTCAAAGAGAATAAAACGAGTTGAATTTCTCACTTTAAAGAAAATGATTGTAATGACCATATTACTGAGCATAACTGCACTCTGATTGGCTCATGAGTATTTGAAAGTTAGAAAGTAAAGAGTCGAAGGTATATTATTCATAATTACAACGATCTCAGTTTTCAATTGAAATTTGATGATAAAATGTTAATATGTTGAACGAAGATTGGAAATATTTTAAAAACAACCTAAAATAGAAGTTTAATGTAAAAGATTATAATGACCATACTAATGAACATAACATAATTACATCATAATTAAACGTTAGAAAATAAAGAGTCGAAGGTATTAGCAAGCAGCACCAGCAGATCAATGAGGTTGTGTACGTCTTTTGGACTGTCTTTCTGTCTGTCCGTTGATATTCATAACGAGAGCTCAGTTGTTATTAGAGCTAGAGAGATGAAATTTCTAGGCAACATTCTTATGAATTAACCGAAGATTGTATCATGCTTAGAGCAATCATTACTCAACTCTTCATTGCATAAAAAGAATATTATATTTATGTTATAATTACAAAGAATATAATACAGTCGAAATGGCTACTATTTGAATATATTTATATATAGCCTGATTATCTTACAATATTACTTTTGAAAAGTACACATAAAAAAAGTCTACTAAAATCTTAAATCGAGATTATAAAATGTTAAAATTAACCAAGAAGGTTTATTCTTTATTCCAAATTCGAATTCCATTACTTTTCTTAAATATGTGACGGGTATCTCTGAGTCGTTCACACTCCACTGCAGCTGGTTCACATGCTTTTGCTGTAGGTTTTTGTGATCGATGCGAATACACGAGCTGCAGGAAATTATCGAGCTGCTGTTGCTGTTATTCCTGCCTGCTTCTTTAGTGGTTGTTGCTGTCGATTCAAATTTTTCAATTTCTCGAACGGACACAACACACATGTTGTCCAGTGCGACACACGACGATATGCGAAGGTGTCCCCAGAGAAGAAGTTCATGCGCTGTGCAGGTGAGCTGCCCCCGTCTCCGCTCCTTTCTTCCCTTCCCTTTCCTTCCCATTCCCTTTCCACTTCTGAATTCTCCGTTTTACGTGGAATCGCGACGCTTAACTAATGATGCTCATCAGTTGCTCAGCTACTCCGGCTACTGTAAAATGTATCTGCATCGCGATCTGCATCTGCATCGACTGATGATCGCTGATCACTTTTCCGTGGAATATCGACAGTGAATGGAAATTAATTTGAGTTAATAAAACCGAAACATTCCAAACTTAATTAGCTGCGAGTAATATGAAAAATTGCCATCATTAAATGCGACTTTTTTTGTGGTATCTTTTTTTTTTAAATTGAGTTTTCCAAAAGTGTGTCCAAAGGTGGACATGCGGCTGCATTTCCACAGCACACGAAACCTTTGGCCCTGTTGCAAAAGGCGCAGCAGCAACAACATCGAGTCGAAAGACAGTCGCTGCCTCTTCCACAGTTGCCTCTCATCTCTCTCTGTGTGTGTGTGTGTGTGTGTGTGTTCTTGGACATGCCGCAGCAACTGGACCACCCAAGTTGCAAGCTGGCTTAAGACCCAGCAACGTTGCAACGTTGCGACGTTCAACAACAGCAGCAGCCACGGCAGCGGCTATTAAGCTTGCCCCAAGTTGAGGCACTCGATGATTACTTGAAATTCAATTGCAGTCCATTAGGAGTGATTAATATGTATGCGATTCGAAAGCGCAGAGCGTTGCCATGCCACAGCAACAGCAAACAGCAAACAGCGACAGCGAAGAGATGCCACCAAAGAGCAAAAATGCCCAGCACTTAAAATTATTGACACTTTGCTACGTGCAACGTGCTACTGTGTGTGGCAACATCACTGTGCCGCTCTTTGCTTAATGCTCTCTCTCTTAAGAAAGAGGCGCTCACCTTAAAAGAAGACATTGCCACATTGTGGACCACACACGAAGTCAACAAAGTCCAGGTCCAGGCCACAGACGAGGCAACGTCCAAAGCTGCGCCACAGGCAACAAACAAGGAGAAGAAGCAGAAGAGGAGCCACAGTAGTTTTGCGGCTCGTTACGTTTGCCTCATTCCCCTGTGAATGAACTTCATCATCATCAACACGATCGTCATCAGCTCAGCAACTTCATCCTAATCATCATCATCATCCACTTCATCATGATGATCGTCGCGGTGCGGCGCCAAATTGCAGCAAAGTAAAACAACGTTTAGCAGGCAAAGCTGTTATGATCTTCAGTCAGGCAATCCACAAAGCCAAAGACAGAGGCAAAGACAGAAACTGAGCCAAATACAGTGAAGATCACTTCAAGCCAAGAGAAATCCCCAAGAGAAGCAGCCTAAGAGAGCGAGTTCCTTTAGAGTTTTCAGCTCAACTTCGAGCTTAAAAGCTGCTCTTGCTGCTAAACTGTCCGACTGACTGACTGACAGATTGAGCGACTGAAGCGCATTCAGCTGGATTAATTGCTCCATGAGATATTTGGAAAATGGCCAGGAAACATGCACTGATCCACGGATTGGGCATCAGCCTCAACGGTAATTACAAAATGCAGTTAATTGAGCGACGCACTGGGGATATTTTCACAATTGAATCCTTATCTGCCAAATAGATTTAGTAACTCGCAATGGAGTCATTCAAGTTGTCGACCTGCAAATGGTCCGATAATTTATACTGCACTTATTGCACAAGTTGATTGTCCAGCATAGCTGTAAACAGACATGTTAAGTAAGATTTTAATCAGAAAATTGCAACGGTGTTTACTTTTGGTTTATTAAAAACAAAAAGAGAACATAATATTGAAATAGGATTAGAGAATGGTATAGTCTTTATTGAATCATTTTTTACTTTCGTTAAAAATTTCATTTTAGGGCCTTTTAATAGGGATCTATTACAACATTAAAAAAATTGTATTGCCTATCAGTTGTTTAAATAAACAAGCAAGCTACATTGGAGCTGCCGGCACAACTATAGATATAATACACTTTTACCCTATGAAGAGTGGGTATAAAAAGTACTAATAACACCTTAGAACTGTAACGCGAATCACTTGTAAGATTACACCAAATAAAAATAAATTTAAGAAGAACTTAATGAAGCCGAATTAAATTTCATAATTTCAAAATTGTACCCAAATTCGAAGTACAATAATAATAGTATAATTATTACATAATTGAAGTAAATAAATAAATGGCTAAATAAATGCATTTATTTAAATTAAACTTAGACCTTAGCTTTTTATTTACTAATAATATAAATTGAGCTTTAATATTAAAAACCAATCCTTTTTTAAAAAATTCTAAAAAAAATATTTAAAAAAAACGGCCTAACATTACATCCCAATTAAACGTTTTATTATATTATAGGGAATAACTAAATTATACAAAATAAATAAGTTTGTTGACTATTTATTTATTTTTTTTTTTGTATAATTTAGTTATATTTTCAAAAGATATTAGTTATATTATTAATATTAGTTATAGGTAAAACAATAATTTTTACTTTCATTTTGCTTAACTTCATTTCATTTTATTTCATTTTTTCCAAATCATGTTTCAATGAAACGAATCTTGGTCTCCACAAAATTTAATTCAATTATTCCAAATTGAAAGAATAATTATTATATTATATTATATTATATCAATATTATATTATATCATTATTATATTTTATATTTTATTATATACTGAAAACTTGGACAGCAGCTATTAAAAATCCACAAAATAGTAAATACTTCCTCTTTGCCTTGAATTAAATGATTTAAGTGTTTTAAATAGGAAAATTCAACGCACGAGGAGCAATTACATTTGGAGTACTTATTTCGCACTCTCTGTCTCCATACCTTTCTCTATCTCGCTCTCGCTCTTACTCTCTCTCTCTCTCTCTCTCTCTCCTTTTCTCTCCTGTTGGGTGAGCTGCACTTGTGAATTACGTGCCATAAAAATCACATCAATCGCATCCGTTTCAGAAACTAGTTGCTATAAAAGTGCAATTACCCGCATATGCAGAAAGGGAGGCACTTTAATTTATTGTTCCAGCTCCAGTTCCAGTTTCGGTTTCGTTTTCTGTTTCTGTTTCGGTTCCATTTTTAGGTTTAGTTCCCGCTGCAGATCGAGCATAAATATAAAAAAGAGGAATAAAAGGGAACAACAACATATAAAATGGACATTAAATCTCGCTGGCGAAATCTCACTTGCATTTGCATGCCACGCCCCTCCCAAAGTGGGTTGAGAAGGCAGCCCAAGGAGTACACTTTTTATACCCATTACCCATAGGGTAGAAGGGTATTATAACTTTATGCCGGCAGGAACCTATAAAGTATATATATTCTTGATCAGCGTCAGCCGAGACGATCTTGCCATGTCCGTCTGTCCGTATGAAACACAGGATCTCAGGGACTAAAAGAGATAGTGCTACAATTTTTTTAGACAGCATTTGTTTTGTTTGCACGCTGATCAAGTTTGTTTCAAATTTTTGCCACGGTCGCTTCTGCTCCCCGAAAATCGACTAAGATCGAATAACACGCGTAATTTTAAAGTTAGAGCTGCGAATTTTGGTATATGCAATAATAAATATAATAATTTTGATTTCTAAAAAATTGTATGAGATCAGATAAAAATTGTCGAAGTTATTTAAGAATTTTACAAGAATCTGAAGCTAGCAATCTGATATATTTTGCAGTCTATAGTATATTTTAAATGTGGTACTATATCAATAGACCAAATATACCATTCAATAGTTTTAGTAGTTTTGAGATATATTATTATGGTATATTTTGAGAATAATAATAATAATAATAATAATATAATAATTTGGAATATTTTTATAATTATACCGCAATATTTTGCTTTCATTCAAAATGGGTAGCGAGTATCTCACAGTAGAGCACACTCGACTGTAGTCTTCTTAATTGTTTATTAGTATTTATGTAGTATATTATTATGGTATATTTTGAAAATAATACCGCATTGTTTTGCTTTTGTGTAGCAAGTATCTCACAGTCGAGTACACTCGACTGTAGCTTTCTTACTTCTTGTTCTTTTTGTGTAGTCTAGTAGTAGGGTAATATTTCTCGGCAACAAAAGGAGCAAAAGAAGCAGAGCAGCAAAAGCTCAATTTGTACCTCAATTAAGGCGTCGTCGCGTCGCGTCTCTTTGCTTGGCTGCCATGGCACAGTGGTGCGAAAGCTGCTCGCCACGAAATCAACTTTGCTTGTGGCGCATTTCCGTTTCCGCTCCAAGGTTCAATCTCCCCTTTCCCCGTTTAGCTCCTTCCTCCATTGAGTTATGGCCTCGGTTCGTGCTCGCAACGCTGCACGAACGCAGATAAAAACTGTTTGGCAAATTTGCCTCGTCCTTGCGTCCTGCCTCACGTTGCTTCCCGTTTGTGCTTTGGGTCTGGTGAATGGAGAGATAACCAACGGCGGGCGCTATTTTCAACACATTTCACCAGGATACACACAACACATCCTTTCGTTGTTTTTTTGTTTTTTTTTTTGAGTTCCTTTTTATTGCGCCAATGTTCGGGCTGCACTTTTTGTGCCTTTGCTTTTTTCGCTTCTTCACTGTTGCTTTATTGAGCTTTCAGCACTTTCGCTTGTCTGGGGTGAAGGGATGATGGAGCGGTGGAAAAGGAAAGGTGAAGGGGAGTGGAGGGCACCTGGTACACTGAAAAGTGCAGAATCAAATAATTTACTTTCCAATTCGCGCTGAGATCACGTTTTTAATTTGAAATTTTACAACTTGCGCGCACAATGTTTATTTTAACTCCGAGGGGCTGCTAGACAGAGATGGGGATGTGGTAAGGGGGTGGAAAGGGGGGTTAAGGGGGTTAAGGGCGCAGACAGTGGCTGCCAAAAAACAGATTCCAACTGCGATTGCGATTGCCAAGTGCTCGTTGGCTGCCGCTGACAGTTACCCAGGGCTGTTTGTTTTTTTGTTCTTCTTCTTCTTGTTTTGGGGTTGCTCATCGCTTCGGTTTGGTTTGCTTTGCTGTTTGCATCGCTTTCAGCGTCAGCGGAATCAGCGCCACATTTGTTTATGGCCCGCACATTTACCAATTAACCCTTGTCTCCCTCTCTCGCTCTCTCTCTCGCTCTCACTCCTTGCACTCGCTTTGCATATAAACAATTTGTTTTGACACTCTCAACACTTTTAGCCGCGTTTTGTGCAAAAAAAGAAATACATAATAATATTATGCACGCTGCGACACCGGCTAACAAGTTTTACTACCAACTAAAAAAAAAAAAAAAAAACGAGAAGCAACAACAACTGAGTTGTATTCGAATGTCAACTACTCTTACAAATATTTTGTACTCAGAAATATTTACTCGGCTAAATTGTGACAATTGTTTTAATAATTAAATAATATAAGGAAATTCTTTTTTATGATTGCTATAGAACTACCGAATGGGTTTTGAAAGACAATCTCTCTTCAAAATATTTATAGAATTAGCCTTAACGCTAAGTTGCTAACATGTTACTAGTTTAGAATGAAATCCTATAGGATCTAATTTAAATCTATAAAGGCTTGGACATAATTTAAGCTTTTGCTTTCTTTACTTAATTTTGAGATTTTCCGTTCTAGAAGAAAGATTATAATCTTGAATTTGAAGATTGGTCAATCTATGTTTTATGTAACATTTTTAATCTTGATTTAAAAAAAAACTTCTTGGATTAATTTTGACATAAAATAATATTGACTCAAGATTCTATTCTAGATTTGTGCACGTTTTTTCAAAAATTTTAATTATAAAAAAAATTGATTAAATATATAAAAATGATACTTATGAAGTGAATATATGATTTAATTATCAATTTTTTTAAAATTTAATTTAACTTAATGTTTAAAAAAAGTGTATAACATATCGAATATTATCTATATCCTTTGAAATTTTGAAATAAAAAGATATTGAAGGATTGTTTTTATTTATATATTTAACAAAAATGTAAAACAAAATTAACAAATTGATTTCTAATGCAATTTAAAGTCAGGATAAGGAGTTTATTTACTTTTTTGATTCATTTTATTATTTTAAAGTGGATTTTGAATATTCAACACTGAAAAATACTTTCTCATATTATATTACATTAGATCAATATTTTCGGATAGGAATTGAAATGAAATTATTTATGAATTAAATATTAAGAATAAAAGCGACTTAAATTTAAAAGGTAATATGTAAAATAAAATCTGAGATCATTAAAACTTTTAAATAATTTCGATTAGTACTTAATTAAAAATAACATATGTAAGTGAATTATGTATTATTGTAATTGAATTCAAAATGTTAATTAATGATATCATGACTAGAAATAAATAGAATATATAAATTAACAACCAAAGAATACAATAATACCATATCATTTTTGATTGAGGACTTGACTAAAAAGTTATTATTTGAGAATGAGATCATTTCATTTTACATAAAATATTTTAAAATAATTTTGTTGTTTATTCCTTATATTGACAATATTCTAATCTAAGTTGTAAAAAGAAAATTGTTTTTGTATTTTTTCAATTCTCCTTGCACAAAATGCATGACTCAGCTGAGCTACCCGTTAAGTAAAGATCATGAATTGCTTGAAACAATACGAAAACAAATTCGTTTCATTGTGCAAATATTTTGATTTAATTTGAGCGCGAAATTTGTTTGTCTTGGGCTTGGTCAGTTAGCGATTGACTTGTGTTAAAGGCCAACTTCAGCTTGGGTGTCGCAATCGCAATCGGCCTCGTCCTTGTACTTCGACTCCCTCTCCACCTTCCTCCTCTCTATCTTCACTCCCTTGCATAGCTAATTCATTAATTAAACCAAATTTGGCTGTTGTTGGCCACCCACAAAGCGCGATGCTTACGTGAGATTTTGATATATGATCGCAGCAGAATTTCGATGAGGGGAGAAAGATCGTTAGTGAAATGTGCGACGAATTTGGTTTCGGGAACTTCTCCACTTATTGTTTGTTGTTCGTTTGCATTATGCGAATTTCATCGCATGATAAATGACAAATTTCCGTTGCACTTTGCCGCAGTTGAAACTCATTGTTTGTCATATTCAAATACCAAAAAAACGACAAACAAAAATATTGTCATTATCGGGATGCGACTCTCGCTTAGTCGCCTGACGATCATTTGTCTTGCAATTGGAGTTGGAGTTGAATCTTGAATGTTGTTGGTTGCTGGTTGTTGGAGTTGCCATCGTCTCCTGGGGGGCCAAGCAGACACCAGACAGCAGACAACAGACAAGAGACAAGAGACAAGCGACACATTCTCAGCCATGGCTAATGCATTTGGAGTCCACGATCAAGTCAATAACCTCAGTCAGGCCTCGTTCAGAGCAGACCAATGTGGCATCAGCTTATTAGCCAAATGCATATGCAATTTTTTTTTTGCATTTCAATTGGCAACAGCTGCCTGGGTGGCAAGCTCGTTATACCCTAATACTAACACACACGATATAACAGCCAATCATAAAGTTTTAATTGAAAGGTTCGAAAGGCATTTCACCAGCTCGTTATGTGCTATGGATAGAACTTGAAGTCGTAAATTGCTAAACTGCTGTGATTTATTGTAAAATGTTTCATTTTATTTTCTACACTGAAAATAGGCGAATTTCTAAAATCAAAAACAATCATCTTTAAAATTGCGTTCTTAAAATAAGATCACTTTAAGAAAACACTCTTAACACCAAGATCATTTGTCTGAAAAATTACAAATTTTCAAAATAAGTCCAAAAATCTTAAATTTAGGTTTAAAAATTATGTATGTAATTCATCAATATTTTAAAATGTTTCATTTTTATATACTGAGTATACCAAAGAACAAAATACATTTAAGAGAATCGCAATAAAGTTAGGATTGAACTTAATAGTATTATAAAAAGAAGTAAGAAAGCTACAGGCAATTGAGCTCGTTTTTAAGATACTCGTTTTCTTATTTTAAATAAAAGCAAAACATTTTAAATACCGAAAAAAATACTAATGATATACAAAACGGTATATTTGGTATAATTTTTATATACTATAGTCAAAATATTGAATAAAGTGCAATATTCAGACAAAGCTGGTGTATTTAGTATATGAATATTGTACTATACATATGTGTATATTGATATAGTACTACTGTCAAAATATACCATAAAGTGTAATTATCACCCAAAGCAGCTCAGACCTAAGTATGCGTTTTTTTTTTCATACAAAAGTATTTCTTTATTAACTTTAACAATTTTTATCCAATAGTTATTATTGCAGGCCTAAGAAAAAACGAAAAAAAATGTATTTAGTATTTCGTTTACTACTCTGTCACATTTTCCAATTTACTGACAAGTTTTGAAAGGATAAATTATACGAAGAATATAAAAGCTATATTATATTATAGTTTTAATATTTATAAAAAATGTTCACAAGCAATATATATGTTTTATATAATATATCAGAGACAATTTAATATTTTAAATGTACTTATTTATTTAATACAGGGTATAAAACAATCGTTGCTACTCACTTTTATGCTAAACCAACTTACACTTCATTTGGCACTCGCAACTTGACCCACGGTTCAAATTAATAATTATGAAGTATTTTATTTTTTTCGCTCGTTTTAGCGCTTCTATCGTTGTCGTTTATCGATTGGTCTTCTCACCTCGAACTCGACATCGAATTCATATATGAGAATCTGAACCCGAATCGGAGTCCGTCTTCGACTTTGACTCCACAGCGAAGCGAGGCGCGGCACTCATTGAGCTCTCTGAGGCTGGTTGAAGAAGAAAAAACACCTCAATGGCATTTGCATAAAATGAAATAATAATCAAATTCAATTGGCTGCCATGTTTATGATGTTTATTTAATGTTATGTGTGTTGCTATTAAACATTAAAAAGGCACAAAATAATGATAATAATGTCATCATAATGTTCGTTGGTGTCGAGACCCACCGCTGTGACCCACCGCAAACAACAACAACAGCAACAGAAGCAACAACAACGTTGCCAATGAAAGTTTGTTGCAAGTGGGAAAAATGTGAAAATGGGAAACTGACAAAAAAAAAAGAAGAAAATGGGAAAATGTTTTAATGCCTGTTTCAGCCGGTTTCGACGTCGGCTTTGCTCATTTGCCATGCATTTATTCATTATAACATATATTTATGACTATTTGCGGCGACCTCTGAATGAAAATTCAATTCATTCGCTTGTTAACAATTACAATTACACAATTCAACATCCGCCTTTATTTTTCTCTCTTTTGTTTTTTTGGCCACCCACTCCAACACAGAAGGCGCCACAAACTCGCTGCTATTATGTCCATGTAATTGTTTGAATTATTTTGTAATTCAATAATTGAAATGGCCAGTTATGCTTTTGTGAGGTCATAAAACAGCTAGCTACTCGAGTGGAATAACAAGTAGCAATAAAATGTAGAAAATTCTCATACAAAGACCTAAGAACTAGCCGAACTCAAAGTGGTTAATTGAATTGTATAAAAATGGATAAGAATCAACTACGTTTTGTTTTTGTATTATTAATAGGAGAGAGTGAGCGAGGCAGAGACGGAGAGAGAAAGAGAGAGAAAGAGAGAGAGAGAGAGAGAAAGACTAAGGCAGAAAGAGAGAGGTAGAGTATTTCTAGTCGAAAGCCAATTTACGATTATATTCTAAATAATAACATTATTACTAATTCTATTTTCTTAATTGTTTAAAAATCAAATTCGCAATAAATTAAAATGAATATAATTTGTATTTATATTTGAAACAATTGAGAAAATCAAATTATTAAAAATGCTATGTATAAAATATATTATAAAATATAAAATTTTCAAATATTGGTTTTTTTATAGCAATTCAAAAAATTAAATTACACCGTGTAGTTTAAATTTCAGTAAATTGTTTTAGACAGTAGAGATATACTATAGCTCATTTAAAGCACATTGTGCCATTCTACCAGCGACACAGGGTAGAAGAGTATTAGAACTTTGTGCAGAAAGAAGCATCTTTATTTCGAAAAATTATACAAAAACTGGCTATTGCTTTCCTTGACAATGATATATTTAATACTCTTTGGTATATAATGAACGTAATGCTATATAAATATATCAAATATACCAATCGGTGTATTATAGTATTTTTGTGGTTTTTGAATTTGGTATATGTTAGGAATAATACCGCACGGTTATATATAAATATAAATGTACAGTATTCAAATATATCAAACATAGCTTTTGGTATATAATATTTTAGTATTTTGTGCGGTGCATTAGTTTGGTATAGCTTAAGAATAATAGCGCACTGTTTTGCTTTTATTGAAAATTGATAGAGGGTTGAGTGCTAATAGTTCATCACACTCTACTGTTGAGAAAGAAATTATAACTAAAAACTATTATTCAATTATGTAGGAAACCTTAATTTTATTAAAATGTTTTAGCCAGTAAATATATATATATATATATTTTTTTTTATTAAAGTAATAACGAAATGATAACAAAGATAGGTGCACTGTTACCTAACTGGGCAACTTAAACAAATCAGAAATAATAAACAGAAAAGTAACTATGTCAGCAGCACATAATAAATATAAAGTAAATAAAGATTGTATAAATTGAACCTAAGGATATACGAGCAAATATTTACTACATCAATTTATAAATTTTAATCTTTTATTTACTTTTATTGAAGAATTCAAAGTCCCAAAATACAAAAGTTAAAATTATATAAGCTACTATTAAGTGACATAAAAAATAACAAAATGTATTCTATTGCTACCGTGATTATAATCTTATTTAATCAATTTGCCATTTTTATAAATTTGATTCTTTAATTTAGGCAACTTTAACATAAGCAACTTTTCAAGTCAGTTAAAACTTAAATGACATCACTAGAAATAATATTGGTTAAACAAATTGTCGCCTCATCTCAACAATTTATCAGATAATTTGCATAATGCATGATGTTGATTTGCCATATACTATGATATTTTATTTATATTTGAGAGAATTGCAATTTGGCGAAACGAAATGTGAAATCAAAAAGCATTAAAATGTAGGTATTATTTATGAGCTCAGAGATTAGCAAGTGTTAAACAAATGCTTTGCATTTCGTATTTCACATTTCACAAATCGCAAATCGCAAATTAATTGTTTATCTCCGAATGCAGGCCGAATAATTTATGGCAATCAATTAATCGAGTCAAATAAACAAATCAAATCAAATGTGACTGATTCTCTTTCGTAATGAACACGAATTTTGATTTATATTTATGGACGAAGAATGAAACAAATTTTAGCCACGTTTTTAGAGTCGAGGCGCCTTTGTTGGCCAAATCAATTAGCGGGGCATTGAGAGCAGTTAGCGAGCACTGAAGGTGCAAATGCGGCAGTCAAACAAAGGCGCAAGCAGTTGACCAATTAGCGTGCCCCTGCTGCAACTCTTGTGGCATGCAACAAGCTACAAGCCGATAGAGGAAAAAAAAGACAATCAATTACAATTACTTACGACTTTGTTACAAAACTCACAAGTTAACAGCTCAAATATTTGTGGGTCGCTAAGCGCCGCCGCCGCTTCGCTTCGATCTTTCGATTCCAAATGGGAATACATATATTGTATATATATAGTCTGAGAATGGCCGAAGAGTTAGAAAGAGAGAGAGAGAGAAAAGTCGCTCAAATGCGTTGAGTCAACAGCATTGACGTATTCGAGTTGACGGCAATGATGATGTGAATGTGAAGCTGAAGCTGAATCTGAATCCGAATCCGAATCTGAAACTGACTGTGAATACACTCACAGTCTGTTGTCTGGTGTTGGCGTTGACTTCTGCTGAAAATGTAGCCAAGTGTTTGAATGTTTGTTTAGGCTGCATTCAGAGATACTTTGACTTTGGTAGCGCCAGAGAGCGCAGCCAGCAGAGAAGACAGCAGGGCCTCACTTGAAGATACACGTACTACAAGATACAACACATAACACACACAACCAACTGAGAGCCACCGAGACACACCGAGTCACAACTCAGCGCCTGTCTGTTGGCCATAATTGAGTGCACTTTCCATGGAACTGGCAGCGATTATGAAATGCCCCAACTCCAAACTCTTATACTCCATCTCCATCTTTTCAACTGCCACTGGGAGTCTGTGGCTGGCAAATGAAATGAAATGAAACTGAAACTATTATAGCCACATACAAATGGCGCACATCATCGCAGGGCATCAAACAACAATTTTTTCTGTTGCCTTCCGAAACAGCATCGAAAAGAAAACAAGGAGGGGGAGAGAGTAAACTGCATTTTATTATCGCATCGTAAATCAATTGATAAAGCGAAGCGGAAACAAGTGGCATCCACAAATTGCCCATTGCAACAAGAATAAATCTGCGAGACGCCGCGCACTCTTTTTGACATTTACTATACTCAATGCGATGTTCACTAAAATACAATCTAAACTCGCTTACTCGATGTGCAACTTATATCACTCTTATGAAAGGGGCACTTCAATTGCACTCAAAGAAAAATATTCTTATTAGATATATAGGAAAAAAGTAAATTTATTTATTTTAAATTCTAAAATTATAGAGAAAAATAAATCTTATTGCGGACTACGAATTTGTAAAACATACATTAATATTCACATTAGATGCATTTCATATTCACAAACAAACAAAATTTAAGTATTTCACAAGAAATCGCATATTTTATATATTTTATTATACAATTATATTATTAATTTCTTTATAATAAAAATACCTATAAGAATGAGAATACATTTAAATAAAAAAAAACAATAAAAAGAAATTATTCAAAAATTAGTAAATAATGTCATTAAGTAACTTTTTACACAGGAAAAGCATAAGCATCGCTAATTTTAAGAATTTATTTTATTTATATGCACATCAAAGTAATTTCAAAGAATTAAAGATTTTAAATTTCTCTTTTTCGAAGTTAAATTATTAATATTTAATTTTTATATACCTTTTTTTTTAAATTTTATTAAAAAAATCCAATTAGATATTATTCAAAATGTTGTATTAATATTTAACTGTAACTGTAATATGTATGTAACTTTTATAATATGTAGCACAGGAAAATAAGTAAAAATTTAAAAAGGGAGTAAATATATTATTTTTTAAAGTTATAATTGTCTCCTTGTTTTTTTTATTCTCCTCTATTTTTTTATTTTTTTTTTGCGCAACACTTTAACATTTAAAATTTAAAAATTATTGTTAATAGTATTTATCTTTAACGATTAATAATGCTAACGATTTTCTTATTATTTAATGCCATTACTTATTTTATCATCATATATTTTTAATGGTTTTTATTTAAACTTATTTTATTTTTAAAGGAAATTTTTTATATACAAATTAATATTTTTTAAATAAATTAAAAATTGTTTTCTGTATATACTTTTTATTAACTTAATCTAATGCAAGTAGCTATAATAATTAATTTTGGAAGTATTGTAATTTTTTAGAAATTTGTAAATATATAATATTTAAAGTATTGATATTTGATATTTACATTTCTTTTCAGACGCAAAAACCATTTACTTCCAACTTATATATTATAACAAGGCTCATTGCAAAACTGCTATTTCTGTTAATTGAATATTAATTATACAATATACTTATTGCTTAAACGGAGAGCCTGTAAATAAAAGAAGAGAAAAAAAAACAACTTCCAATTTTCAGAAAATTTGAATAGTAAAGAAAGAAAGCTGACTCCCCATTTCGTCGAGTGTATGCGAGGCGAGTTAGGAGACATTGTGAGACGAAGAGCAATTAATACGACAAACTGTAAAATGCATCCATCGGGGGCCGTCGAATGAATCGCTTTGCAGCAGCGGCAAATGCAATTAGCGAACTCTGGGGATCTGTGGGGTCTGTGCCACGTGGCGATATCAAAGGGGAAGCAGCAGCAGAAGCAGCAGATTTTTAGACTCAAAGGCGCATAAATCACACAAAGAGAGAGGGTAGTAAAGGGGTAAGGGGAAAGAGGGGGCGCCCACACACGCAACAGAAGTGAGGGGGCTGATTGAAATGGTAAATGGGTATGAGGTTGACTTATGTTTGTGCCATTTGAGAGCAGCAGCAAACACATGTGCTGTCTGTCTGTCCGTCCGTCCGTCTGTCTGTCCGCGTTGTATTTGTCGGTTTTTGTGGCTTTTTAATAGCCGATCCTCGACATTGTATGCGCAATTGAAATTCCGCTGTCGGATAGTGAAATTTAGTGTGTCACTTGGCAATTTTAGCTAATTAGAAGTGTTGAAATATTCCTTTGATAGCCCAACAGACAGACTGAACTACTCAAAAAGAGCCAGTTTTAGTTTTAGTTTCAGTTCCAGTTCAAGTTCCAGTTCATTTCCGGCTCATTTGAGCTACGCATTTTGTAGCTGATGCAATTGGCTAATTGGTTCATTACGTGCGCAAATGGATTTGCGCCTCTATAATACGCCTGATTTAAGTTGGTTTGGTGGGTGAGAGAGACTGTGAAGGAGCGAGAGGGGGGAAAGAGAGAGAAGGGGAACGTACATTACGTAGTCGGGGCACATAATCGTATTTCTTTCTTTGCGCTAGCATTTGGCGTTCGCAATTAGCGTTCGCATTAATTCATTTTATGTGCGCCGATCTCGCAGTCAGCTTTGCTCTCCTCTCTCCCCTCCCTCTCCGCGCTCTCATCCTCTTGCCAGTCATCGCCACATCAGCTTCAGCTGCTCGCATCAACGCTTGCCAGTAAATGTCAGCTGCCCCCTCCCTGCTTTATTGCCCCCTCTTTGCAGTCGACTCCTACTACAACTTTGTCTGTGCTGCATTTTGCATTTATTTTCAGCAAATTAACGCCGCATCTTGCCACAAAAATCTGTGCTAATAAATCATTTGATGTTGCTGCCGCTGCCGCTCGTTGTTGGTTGCATTTGATGCCACCGTGTCACAATATTTGTTTATATGAAGATTTGTTTTTAATTAAATGGCAGCCTCAAATCGAAACCAATGCTGTTGCCGTCACTCAGCCTCATCCTCTCGGTTTTAGTCTCATCCACATGATTGTGCAATTAGCGAATCAACCAGCTTGCTCTCTCTCTTTCTTACTCCCTCTCGCTATCTCCTTCTCAGACTTGTTCTCTGTTTTACCCTCACGTCTGGTGACAAGTTTACATGATTTAAAGTTGCGCCGGCAAAATGCCTTTGATGTGTGTTTTCCTCGTTGACTGAAGGCGACGGCAAAAGGCGCCTCATGACAGTCTCCCTCCCTCCCCTTCATCTTCGTTGATATTCCTCCCCCTCCGCCATCCGATTAGCCTATTAACCTGAATCCACACTCGATTAGCACTCCACTCAAATGCAACATTTGTTGTCAAAGCCTAAAGCATGAGCGATTAGTTTGCAATCAAATTAGTAAGTGAAGTTCATTTGTTGCCCACTTAATTATCGCTTCAACTTTGTTGCTGCACTTCTAATGAGATCTCACAGTTCACACTTTATATATAAGTTTGCTAGAAATAAACATATATATAAGTAATTTCACAGAAATCAGTCAAATCTAAAAAGCAACTACTAAAAATATATTAATATTGAATATATATATATATTAATTATATAAATAATAAAAAAATAGTTTATTGAAATCAGTGAAATCAAAATCTAAATAAACTACAAACATACTATATATTAGCATTCAATATATAAATTTGTTCAAAATATTTAAATATTTTTTCTTAGGAATAATGCATAAAATAAACAAACACTATATTTATAGTGCTATCAACAAAAAGTTATAATGCAATTAATATATTTATATACATTTTGTATAGACCTGTTACAACTAAAACTTTTCATAATCATTCTTTGGAAAATATATTATGCATTTCCTAGAAATTATGTAAATTCGAAAGAAATATACATATATCATAAATATATAAATCTTTAAATTCAAAAGCAAATAAGACTATACAATAATACCAACAGCAAATAATAATCCAATGGAAAATGTAATTCATCAAAATATCAAGTATATGTAAAAAATCACATATTTTATATAAATATAATATTCAAATTTATATGAAATATATACAAATAAAATTTAGTGAAAACCAGTGACACTATTTTTAAACATTTGATGTATAACACTCTTAACAACTGAAACTTTTACCATTATTAAATTTGATCAAATTCTTTAACATCATTGTATAAGTCTCATAACAACTGAAACTTTTATCATTATTAAATTAGAAAAGAATCTTTAACATCATTAATTCACTCATCTTATAGTATATGAGCAATCTTATATTCTTTTCTAAGATCTATTAAATACCACAAAAAAAATAATTATTTGACCAATTTCACACAAACTTTTCAAATAATACCTTTAGTTTTCTCCTCTTAACTTGAAAGTAATTAAATTCTTATTTGACATATTCATCAGTATCAATATTTATGCCATTACATCTATTGACATTTGAATTCGAATCAAATATCTCAACTGGCTGTGTTTTATCCTCATGTTCAAGTGAACAGTTAACAATAATTCGTAATAATGAAACAAGTTTCTCTTGTTTGTTTTGCCCCCGGATCAGTTTCAACACATGTTTTTATTGATATCGTTAATTTGCAACACGATGGGCGTCAAATGGGCGGATGCACTTTTTATATGGGTGAAAGTTTTATTACAATCGATTTATGTAGCAGCTCATTACGAACAAACTGTACATCATCGCTGCCAAATCGCTGGGCGGCTTCAATCAATTTGAAATATCTACAGCGATAAAGTCCAGGTTGAAACTTACTTTTTGGAAATTAGAGTTTAAGACGGAAATTCAGTTGCTTTGTGAATAAAACTGTTATATAAATAACACTCCAATAGTCCAAATAACTTCATAACTTCACCTTCAAATCAAAAATATTATATAATTTTAGATGGTTTTGAAAATGTGTTTTGAATATATTTTTGCCAAATCATTCGCTCTAATGTTCAGTTAAAGTTAACTTTAATATTATAGTTTATGATGGAAATTCATTTAATCATTAGAAAATGTCTTTCATAAAACAATCTCCAATAATCCAAATAGCTTTAAAACTTCCCCTTCAATTCCAAAATAGAACTTTAGACTGTCTTGAAAATGTGTTATGAATATATTTCTCATTTGCTCTAATGTCCAGTTGGAGCTAAATTTAAAATTAGAAATTAAGACTGAAATTTATTAAATCATTGCATAAAAGTATGTTATAAGACTTTCTACAATAGTCCAAATAACTTCATAACTTCCCTTTCAAATCCAAAATATTATTTTGGACTGCCAACTCATTTACTCTAATGTTCAGTTGAAGTTAACTTTAATATATTAGTTTAATTCATTAAATCATTAGAAAATGTCTTTTATAAAACAATCTCCAATACTCCAAATAACTTTAAGACTTCCACTTAAATTCCAATATATAATTTTAGTCTGTTTTGAAAGAGTGCTTGGAATATATTTTTGACAACTCATTCGCTCTAAAGTTCAGTTGAAGCTAACTTTAAAAATTAGAATTTTAAAACGAAATTTTATAATATCATTCATTTCATTAAAGTTTGTTATAAAACACTCTCCTAGAGCCCAAATAACTTCATAACTTCCCATTACACTCCAATATATAATTTTAGACTGTCTTGAAAATGTATTTTGAATATATTTTTGCCAAATCATTCGCTTTAATTTTTAGTTAAAGCTACTATAACTAATAAAAATTAGAGATAAAGACGGAAATTCATTAAATCATAAAAAAAATGTCAATTATAAAACACTCTCCTATAGTCCAAATAATTTCATAACTCTCCATTAAATTCCAAAATAAAATTTTACTGTTCTTAAAATATGTTTTAAATATATTTTTGCCAATTCAATTTAAGAACTCAGAATTTAAGTGGAAAATTCATAAATCCCCATTAAATTTAAAAATAAAACTTTAGGCTTTTTTAAAAATGTGTTTCGAATATGTTTTGGCTAAATCATTCTCCATTGAATATTCGCAGCGAATTTAATTCGAAACTATTCAAAAGCCTTTTTATCTGTCGCTAATTTATTGGACTTAATTCAGCTGGTTTTTTACATGCCCCCAAAATCAAGATCATAAATTAACAAAATGCCGATATGATATAATTTTTTAAATATTTTTTTTTTTATTTAATTCATTTCTGTTGTTGTTTTGTGTTTGTTTTTAGCACATGGATTTCAATAGATTGCTTTTAACTTCTTTTGTTTTGTGTTGTTTGTTTTTGTTTTTTTTTTTTTGGGTGCATTTTGTTGTTGTGTTTTTTAAGCATTTTTCATCCATAACATTTTTCGTTTTTGTTTTTGCTTTGTTGATCTTAAAAACTAGAAATACTTCTGCGTCAAAGCGAGACAATGGAACTAAGCTAGGAAATTAATCTAAAGAACTTTTAAATTACTTATGTTATAACATATCAAGCTGAATATAGTATTTTATATATATATATATAGTGTAGTATGTAGATAGAATATATAGATTAAAGATGTGTTGTTGTTGTCGAGAGAGAGAGTTGGCATAGATCGATTGCAAAGCAATATCTATGGGCATAATACTTTCCATAACTTGAAATCGTTGAAGCTTACATATATTACAAATATTTTCTTTGTAGTTTAAAGATAGATTCTAAGATAAGTAGTATAGTTGTATTTTACAATTATATCACATGAACACTTTTGTACGCCGCATTATTGCACACTGAGGACCAGCCTAAAGAGAGAGTGAGAGACCAATATCGAAGAGAGAATCGGAGAGAGAATTGCCTTATGGAATCTGTCCGTTCATGCGCATCTCGAGCTCCTCCTCCTCTTTGGTCAACGGCACCGTCGTATGATTGTACAGACCCTGGGCCATCAGCTGGAGAGCGAGGGGATTCTTCGATCCCGTCGACTTCTTGATCTTGGCCCGTTTGTTTTGGAACCAGATCTTGATCTGTGCCTCATTCAAACCCAGCTCGGAGCTCAGCTGCTGACGGCGACGTTCGGTGAGGTAGCGATTCTCATTGAATTCTCGCTGCAAGTAGAAAAAAAGAGAGAGACAAATGATTAGTAATTGTGTACAAAAGAGAAAGAGATAGGGAGAGACATTTAGGTAGATTCTCTGAGGCAAATCAATTATTTGCGGTTTAGTTGAAAGACCCTGGCACAGTGTGAGTGAAATACGACCATGAGCATATCCAATTGGTTAGGAAGGAACGGAACGGTGCCGCATTAGGATATATGGCTAGAGATGTTTAGGCGGGCGGGACGTGCGGTCGCCAGGATGCAAACACAGCGGGCGGGCGGGCGTAAAGTGTGTAAATATTTTGGTAATAAATGTGACACAACATGACAATGAAAAATGCAACTGGAGTGGGCAAGGATTGGCATTAAGAGTGCACAAGGCATGAGCAGAAAGCAGTTGAGGATTGCAAACGGAATAAGATTGCAGTAAGCAACAAGATTGAACAGAGACAAAGCAAATGTAGTGAGTAAGGTATTAAATTAGATATAGTTTTGACAAACCGAATTGGGACTGGATAAGCCAGGGATTGAAGTTAAGTTAAGAAAGTTAAAAAGAAAACAGTAAGGAACTAGTTTCGACATCTTTTTGAGACTAAATATGGAAAATATTAAGGAACAAGTTTCGATACACTTTTGGAATAAAAAGTCAGACTAGATAAGGAAAATATTGAGGAAGTAGTTTTGACATGATTTTGGAATAAAATAATCAAACTATATAATGGAAAAATTGATGAACTTTTCTAGAATCTTTAGAATATGTTCATATTAAAGAGAGATGGTTATTCACTTATTACATTGTTATGTAAGTAAGATATTAAATTATTATTATGATAACATATTTCTAAATAGAAGTGAGTCTAAATGAGTCTAAGATTTCAGGCTAAATAAGACAAAGATTGAAGATCTAGTTTGTAAGAAAGCTGCAATTGCTTTATGAAAAGATTGAGCCAACATTCTATAATTGAAATTGTTGTGTGAAGCTAATTTACTTTGTGCTTTCATAAGTTTCAGTTTCCTTGAATTGTGGCTCATATGTTAAACGTAATACTTCTCCAGATATGTGATTAAATTGCTCAACAAATATCCTTGATTTCGACACATAATTTTCATATATAATAACATTTCTCTAATATATGATTAAATTCTATAAAGAATTATGCTAGGATTGTTAACATATTTTTGATGTACCATTTTAAAAGAGTAATTGATTTGATTTGTACACATATTTTACATGTAACATTTTCCCTAATATATGATTTACTTCGTCATGAAATTAATGCCAAAGTTCCATTTAATATTTTCCATTTTAAATAATTCAACTCCACAGCAAATTGCTCTTAGATTGCAGACATAGTTTTGTCGTAAGATTTCTAAAGAAATATCTGAGATTTGGGCACATATTTTGTACCCTAATATGTTAAATCATATACATATTCCTTCCTATTAAAATGATGTCAAAATTCCATTCTATGTTTTCCTTTCTATATCATTCAATTTCGCAACCAATTATGCTTCAATTTTAGACATATTTTTAATGCAACATTTGCCCTAACATATGAAGGAATTTAAAGTCTAAGTTGGAACACATATTTATTAGGATATATAAAGCTCTTCGTGTGATGCTTACCTTGAGGCGTGCCAATTGTTCGCTGGAGAAGGCGGTGCGTGGACGCTTCTCGTCATTGGTCTTGTCCTTTGGTTGCTTGGGGCGACGGTAGCGGGGTCCTTTAAATGAAAATGAAGAACGAAGAAAAAAAGACAAATGGAAAGTTAGTTGAAATTCCAACAGACACGAATATGTTGAAGTCCCCCTTCATTTGGTTGTGCATATAATTAATGATATTAATGGTTTAATTAGCATAAACTCGCTTTCTCAAACTAAAACTAAGACTTGTGGCATGCAACACTAGCGTGTGTGTGTGTGTGTGTGTTGCGTGCTCAATTTGTCAGCTGTCAGCACAGCGTCTAACGAACTGTGGAGAGAAGGAAACGAAGACGCTGACTGATGAGTCAAAGTTGAAACACTGCAAAATGGCTTAATAATGAAAGCCGCCAAAGTCTATAACTATAGTTAGTTAAAGCTGCTAATTGGCAGCTTCTATAATTGCCACTCTGACTGAGTTTTGAGTGTCTATAGTTTTTGCTTTTTGCATATGTGGCATTCATCGACACATTGTAAATTATAATTTAATTGCTGCGCTTTTGCTAGCGATAATTTGATTAATTTCCCAGCCTCTAATCGCTGCCTATCAACGCCTCGTTGTTGTTAGGCTGTTGTCGATAGTTTTTTGTTGTGTGCGCTGTTGTCGGTACAATTCCATCGACACCAAATTAAAAAATCATTTCGAGTCATAAAAAAGCACTTAACTTGTCAATTAACGCAACGCGGCAATGAGCAACATGAGCTCGGAAAAATAGATTTTTCCTAGTTGCCCCTTTTTTTTGAGTCTTTTCTTCTTTTAGCTTCTTTTAATGGGCACTTTCACTGCGCTTCTCTCACACTTCTCCTCCTCATAACAATGCGCTGCGTCAATCGTCAGCGCATTTTAGTCGACAAACGTGACCTGTGACCTGCGATCTTGTGACCTTCGATAGGCTGCCGCCTGCGCTACATGTTGTCACACAAAGTGTCAGCTTCAGCTACAACATCAGCTTCAAAGACCCGCTGCGTGAGGCCCCGCTGTCTCTTCCACTCTCTCCCTCTCTCTTTCTCCATCTCTCTTCCTATAACAGGGACAACTAATTGTTGCAATGTCCTTCGGCTTAATGACAAACAGCATGAAAGGCTGCCGCTCCACACATCAACTGTGTGGTCCCCGTTTGCAAGACACAATATCATGTGTCGCACTTATGAACTCAACTCTCAGTCGCAGTCAACAACAATAAAGAGACGAGCTCATAAAGCAATCTTTGTTAACTGCGCCAATTGCTTTTGATTTAAGCAAAACAATAAACTCGACTAACTGCTGCGAGTGTAATGCGAATACGAACTCGAGATTGAAAAAAAAACTATCCATTAATATATGCAACACTATTATGGCATTTATATTTACAACCATACGTTACTATATTATTAATATGGTTATAACATACTGCAATTAATTTGAACAGTTCTAAAATGTCGCAATATCTTGCATAATAGTATATTAAAATACTATATGTATACATTTATACTATATTAGTATATATTAGTAATATATGTATTAGTATTACTATACTATTATTTTAGGCATATTTTACTATGGGCTTAAAAGTCTTTTCAACACAACGACACAAGGAATATTGAATTCCTGCCTAAAATATTTTTGTGCTTATTTGCTCCATACTTTAGAAATTTCGTTAAATATTCTTCATTATTCAAATATTAAATATTTTTTGTTATATTTTACTATTTCCTTAAATATTTTTTAAAGAGTATAAAAGTATTTTTTGTTATTTATAGTATAATAATTATGGATATAAAAGAAAATTAATATTTCGAAGGAGAAGATTTTTAAAATTATATTTTTAAAATATGTAGGAAATAAAATTCTCCACGGAAATATTTGAATTTTAAAATCCATAATTATTTTCGCTTTGATAATTTATATACTTTCTACTATTTTATTTATTTTGTTTTCTTCCTTAAACGTTGTAATATTGTTTTCCAAATAAATGAATATATTGCTAAATGATTTTCTTAATGTTGCAGCTTTGTAATATTAAAACTCAAGTACTTATATAGTTCTTTCTATTTTATATATTCTATTCTATATCTATGCATTCCAATCTTGACAATATTGTCAATTAATATAATATCCATGATATCTTCCAAATTATTTGCTCAAGTTAGTAGAGCTCTAGTATTATATATTATAATATAATATAATAATGTAGGTGTGCTATATTGTGTTATAGTATTAATATACCAGTAAATACTATACTAACATGATATATTATCATATAATATAATAATATGTGTGCCTATTTGATTTTTCATTTTCTTTTACTTTTATATTTATCTATTTACTTATTGTCTTGCCATATTCCCAGAGCATATTCCCTTTCAACTATTATTCATACCAAATAATTTCCTCAAATTTCTTCATCTTCCTTTATCTTTAACTGAATTTCTTTTAAATAATTTCCTCAAATTTCTTCATCATCCATATAACTGAATTTCTTTAATTTTCATAAATCAAGATCCCCCCTTAGAAATGTTTTTGGTACACACCTGAGCTGGGACGATCGCTGTAGCGGGTGCAGTAGACCCACGCTGGCCACATCTCGTTCTTGCCGCCCTCGGTGGTCGTGGATCCGGTCTCGGAGCGTGTGTCGTCGGAGGATTCCATGCCGGAGTCGCGGCTGACCGCCGAGGGAGGCGGAATGGGCTGCGGACTGCTGGCGTTGTTTGCTCCGGCGAGTCGGCTGCTGGGCGAGGAGTTCAGCGAACTGGCCGCCGAGGAGCAGCCCGATGTGGAGGCGGAGGAGATGCTGCAGCTGCTGCTGCTGCTGCTGTTGCTGGTGGCGGTGGAGGAGCTGCTGCTGATCGTGGAGGCATTCGAGGCGGGTGGCGGACTGGCCAAGTGGCTGGCGCTCGTCGCTGGCGTCAACTGCGACTGCGCTTGCACTGGCGATTGTCCAATCTGGGAGACTGTCTTGCAGAGCGAGCCCAAGGCGGACTTCTCCACACTTGGTTCGCTGAGCTTTGCCGACGGCTGCAGCACAGCATTGGGATTGGCATGTGGATGCGTGGAGGAGCGACGGAGGCGACTCTGGACGAGTTCCTCGTGGATGCGTGGATACGCTGCCGGATTGAAGCAGTTCAACAGATTCGCACGCTCCAACATCATCGCTGCGGTGGCTGCAGCGGCTGCCGCTTGCTGTTGCCGGCTAAACTCGAGCAGATCGACGCGTGTGAAGGCGGAGGGCGTGGCTGCGGCAGCACGGTTCGCCTCAAAGGGTCTGAAGATGCTGGCAGCAGCGGCGGCAGCAGCTGCAGCAGCAGCAGCAGCGGAAGCATCGCCTCCCTGCTTGGTTTGCTTGGCAGCATCGCCGAAGCGATCGCTGAGAATGTTGGAGATGGAGAAGGCCAGCGAAGGCTTCGATTGCTTGCCCTGCTGATGTGCTGGCGGCGGTTGCAAGCTCGCTGCACTCGATGCCGCTCCCGAAACGGAGGCAGTGTCATCCACATCGATGTCATCGTCCTCCTCCTCATCCTCCTCGGTGGCCATCGTTGTGGCGGTTTGATTGTGAAAACTGTCGCCGAGTATGGAATCGTTCTCCTCCTCCTTGATGGTCAGCGTGGAGGCCGGCGTGGAGCAGGCGCCCGTGGAGTGGGCGCCCGGTGAACCGCTGGCGGTGAGACGTTGCTGCAACGCTGCGGCATGCAACGCGGCCGCATCGATGGGATGGTGAAAGACGCCGGCGGAGGCGGCGGCCAATTGCTGCTGATGTAGTTGCTGCAACTGTTGCAGCTGATGCAAGTGCTGCAACTGTTGTTGCTGGTACAATGTGGCAGCTGTCGCTGTGGCAGCTGCTGCTGAGCCCGGCTGCAGACTCATGTCGAGTGCGGTGATGGAGACTTGATGCTGCTGGAGTGGCGAGTGTGGCAAACAACCTGGTGGACTGGGCGCTGATTGTGGACTGCAGCGATCCTCAAGGGCCATTTGTCAATGCAAACTCACTTTGTGCTTTTCTTTTCGGTTCACTTTACAACACTGGTTTTTGCTTCTAGTATTTACACTTTGCGTTCTCACTTGGTATTGAAATATATATTTATTTGTATGTCACTTTTCTGATTTGTTCGCTTTTCTTCTTATTTTCTTTTTTTTGCGTATGCGTTGCGCTTTTTTTTGCTTTGCTTTAGCTGTTGTTTTTCTTCTTGTCCGACGACTGCGACGCGCACGTCTGTTCGATGCGAGCTCAACGACTAAATTAACTAATCACAGTTGGCCGTCGCTGCGACGAAGCCAGCAGCAGCAGCAGCCAGGCAGCGACCGATTGAACTGTCAGCGCGAGAGCGAGACAGTCGCAGTCTCGACAGTTCACATTCATGCCTGGGGTTGCAACGTATTCGTGCTCGTGTGTGTGTGTGTGTGCACACGAATGAGAGAGCGAGAAAGAGAGAGCGCGCTCGACACACTGACAGTGACGAAGACGCAACTCAAACTTCGACTGATCGATTGGCAGAGCCTTTTCTCTCTCGGCTCTCTCGCTCTCACTCTCGGTCTGTGTGTGTGTGCGCGAATTTTGTTGTGACACTCGACGTTGTCACCTGCAATCTGACAGCACAACAATGTTTCCAGTCAGCGCAGTACACACAAGAGCGCAGCAGCAGCACGAACCGGTTTTTCGTTATACTCACTCTCGCTCGCTCGCTCGCTCACTCATTCGTGTTGTTGTCGTTCGGTTCGTGTTGTTGTCGTTCGGTTCGTTTCGTTGCTTCGTTTCTTCGTTCGTTGGCTCGCTCGTTTTACCCGCTCACTCACTCCGCCTTCACTCCACTCGTTTTGGGGCCCGCGCGCTTGTTAGGGCTCGATATGACTTTATTATTGGGAGCTGTCATGCGGTTGACAACTGTGTCGCTGTCTGCGTCTGCGTCGTCGTCGTCGTCTACTGCTGGCTGCTGCTGCTGCTCTCTCTCTCTCTCTCTCTCTTTGCAGTGGGGCGTTGCCTTGACGTTTCACTGTGGCTATGGCTGTCCTGTTCGCACACACGAGCGCATGCGACGGAAAATGGCTGCGTTTGTTGGTTTTGCTAGTTGATTTATCAAAATCGCACGCTGTCTCTGTCGTTGTCTCGTTGTCGTCGTCGCTGATTCTGCTGCCCGAAACGGTTGACTGATGCGCTGCACTCTCCTCTCCTTCTCCCCCATCCCTCCTCCCTCATTCCAGCGCTGCACTTGATGAGCATTTAGTTGTGTTGATTTTGTTTTTGGCCGCGACGTTTCAATCTGTGCCTACAACTTTATCGACACCCAGCATCGAGCATGATCGACAATCGACACAACCTAATTACATATACATACATACATATGTACATATGAATCTATATGCAGTACTTTGTTTTTAAGCTCCGCAATTAACGCGCTTAATGTAGCGAACATTTCGTTCAATTGATTGATATTTAATTGATTTTTAATTTATTTATTTCACTCATGCACATATTAAATAGCAATCTATTGGCCAACGAAGCGTGGCCCATTAGCATCTCTCAGTCAAATGTGTTAAAAACTAATGCCATTTGGCATTGATCAACATCGAAAATCAACAACACCAACAACAATAATCTTATCAAAAGTCACATCTGCCGAAATGTGAAACATGTGCTGCGCGCAAAGTATCAAATATATATTTATATACATTTATCTATAGATCCGCTGATATATGGCACATAAATCAAAAGACGAACGCTAATGAATTTCATTATTATTTAATGTGTTTTTTTCATCATCTTCTTCTTATTGTTAATATTTGTATTGAATTTGGCTGCGAGGCGTGAAATTAGTGTAGGAATGTGATTTATTCGATGAGCTTCGTCGCTTATCGTGTATCGATTAATGGCAATTGTTATTAATTTCTGATTTCCTGCCAAAACAAAGTCGGCTAACAAAACAAAAACATTTCGGTTATAGACTCGTTTTTTGGGAATGGCAACAATGCCATCGAATTTATGTCATTTTTATGCGCATTTTTATTGAAATGGCGGCAAATAAATAAATATTTTAACAATGCATAAACTATTGTTGGGCAGTCAAATTAATTAAATAACGATAAGGCAGCAGCCAACAATAACAGCCGCTTAACCGTTTCGACTTTAACCGTTTCGAAAGAGCGCCTTTCCAGTCAGCCATTAAGACACGCAACTGGAATATCGAATACACTCAATTTCGAACTCGTTGCGCATACAGCTAGCTGTCTCGCTTGCACGCGTGCGCTTGCCGTAAGCAGCACAGCGGAGAGCAACATAGCAATGGCTGCTGTTGCTTTAACTGTTGTTGTTGTTGTTGTTGCTGTTGCTGCTTTGGCTGCTTTTGGTTGTCGTTTGTTGTCGTCGGCGCTGAGCGGCAATAAAAGCAGCTGTTGATTTTTCCCTTCGCTGCGTAACCCACAAAATACAACAACAACAAAAAACAGTAACTACGCATGCCGCCCTCTCTCTCACTCTCCCCTTTTTTATACACGTTTATTGCCATGATTTTCAATTATTACCATTGTCATGTTTGCTTTGCATTTGCGTGCTCGAAAACCGACAAGCGACAAACGACAAGCGACAGCGACAAGCGATGGCCACAAAGGGTTAAACAGCCGTCGACAGTTGCGTAAAAACGCGTTAATTAAAGTATTTTTTTTTTTTGTTTAACTTGTTTTTGATTACAATATATGTATGTTGCTGTTGTGTCTAACGAGAAATGAGAAATGAGCACAGGGAATTGCCAGCTGCTAATGAGCTGCGCTTTTTCTTCTCTCTCTCTTTCTCTGTCTCTGTTTATTTCGCTTTCATCTTAACACTGTGCTACCGTTTGCCCCTAATGATCAGCTATCTGTTATACTTTACCTTTCGCTTTAGGCTTGAGCATAATGACACGACTACAGTTAGTTAAAAGACAAAAACATACATACAAAAAAATGAGACAACAGCAAAAAGAAGTGCGAAATGTTTTTGCCTTAATTGCGGCTACAACTTAATTTGGCCCACAACGACAACAATTCACGTATGCAATTGCGCTTCCACTCCACATGCAAATACGTAAACAAAAAACTCGAAAATGAACTAAAGAAAAACATCGTGGAGCAAACGAAAGAAAGAGCGAAAGAGAGAGAAAAACACATGTCTGACACGGCAGCCACGAGGAGCGCCCTCTGGCGGTCATCGACGCTAAATGGTCCAGCTACGCGTGGAGCCAAGTGTATGTGTGTGTGTGTCTGCATGTGTGTGTGTGCGTGTAATTTAAAATTCATAATTTACACAGAGAGCCATGTGCTTGTGCTTGTGCTGAGTGCCGGCGAACGGCGGCGAGAGTTATTAATGATCCCTCGCCTGCCTAGCTGAAGTATCAGCATTAAGCTTATCCCCCTCCCCCTCCCCCTTCCTTCCCTTCTCTTTCCCACTCGCATGCTTTGCCCTCACAGTGGGCAGAAATGCAATAAACGCTTATTATAGCTCATCATCGAAAAGAAACTCTTTAAACGAACTCCAAATATAATGGGAAAAAGTGTAGAATTGATTGAGTTGAAAAAAACGTTTTTCTGACGACTTCTCCACCAACTTCATTTTGTATTTCTTGCTTATATTCTTTCATATGGAAAGTTGACTCATGAGTTTTCTTGATGAAAATACAAAATTCCTTTGCTGGAAATGTTTCATAATTGATTCTTTGCATAACAGCTTTTTTAAAGGTTATATTACAATCATTAAAGTTGTATTATCTCATTAGCTTTCATATTAGTATTGAAAATAGGTAAAAAAATAAGAATATAATAACTTTTTCATTAATATAATCCTAAGGCTCTTAAGGAATTTCTTGATTTTAGCAGTTCTAGTTCTACCTTTCTAACCACATTAAATATTAACACTGGTTAGCTAAAATCCTACTCACCTTTGACATAAATTTCGATTAGTTTTATAATTATTAAAATTTCTTACAGTCTTAGCAAAATAAATTATAGAAAATAATAAAAAAAACACTTTGGGAAATTAAAATTAAAAAAATCAAAAAACAAAAATTTTTCACTATTATTTTGGAAAACCTTTTCTGAAAAATAAGAACATATCATATACATACATATACATATCTAAAATGATAAAATAAATGAAATAAATTAATTTCAAATTATTAAAATAAAAATAAAGAACAAAGATTATATTATATATTATTTTTATAGAACACTTTAGCTGAAAAATGTGAAAATATCATAATACAAATAAATCTAAATTACGAAAGCAAATGACATTTTGGTAAAAAATTATTGAAAATATTAAAAACAAAAATTATTTACTATATTTTGTAGAACAATTTTTCTGAAAAATGTGAAAATTTAAAAAAAATAATAAAATAAATTGCATTTTGAAAATTCTTTTTATAAAATTGAAAAAAATAAATAATTTATTCTTTTTTAAGAATAATTTATCTGAATAATGTAAAATTATCATAATATATATACTATATGAGACAAAATTGACATATTCTACTTAAACTACTTAAAGCAAAACAATGTAAGGAGCATTAAAACCCCAAAATGGAATTATATATCGTCGTTTCATTATTCATATATTTTTAGTTTAGCACATAAAACATGATTCTATAAATATATCATTGAGTAGATAGCCTTATCAGCTAGCACTCCCTTCTTTTGGTTATTATATTATTTTGTATAATATTTAAACACGTAAGTAAATAAATAAATATCACAGAAAATATTTGAACTGTTTTGTTTTATATAATTTGAAATACTTTTCTGTTTTCTGTCAGAAAACACTTAACTGCAATTAAAAAATTTCTGCTGCTTGTTTGTTTTCTCTTTCTTGAAAATAAATACTTAATTAAAACATCTTATCGAAACTCGATCTGCTTTAAAGTCAATTTAATGGAAATTTATGTCTGAACATGTGTTCCTTGCTTTTGCTTGCAGTGGAGTAGAGTATAAAAAATTCGTTACATTTCTTATTGGGTTTTAATTAAAATTTGACATGATTTGTAAATGCTTCGTGCCTCGAAAAGTTTACACGAAATTGCCGAAGGCCTTAAAATAATTTAAAATTTGTACAAAAATAAATGTGCTGTAGTTGTTGTTGTTATTGTTGTTGCTGTTGTTGTTCCCTCTGGTTGTGTAGGGTTAAATGTTAATGAACTTGTTGATTATAAATTTGACTACTTTATTTGGCAGTCGCGACGAGGAGGAGACAAAAGCCAACTAATATAGGAGAGTCCGAGAGCAATAAAACAAGTTTCCTCAAAGAACAAGCAAACTGAACGTTTTCCTCCCTTTCTCTCCGCTTCGTTGTATTTAATTTTGAACTTTTTTACGAGCATAATATTTGTGAAAAGCAAAAAAACAATAACAAAAGAAGCTGCAAATAAAGCGACAGTCATAACTTTTTTATGACTTCATCACAAATTTGCATGCGTTCAAAAGTTTGTAAAAAAAAAAAAATAAAGAAACGAAACAGCAAAGCGAAAATCAAACAACACAACGCAACGTGTTTTCAATCAATTAACAGATCTTTAATCGTCTCTCCATTATTGTTGTTGTTTATTTCCGTTGCAGGTATTGCTGGTTAAACAAACTTGGCTAAGTTTGTGAAGCTTGTAATTGGGCAAAATTGCTTTTCTCAGCTAATTTGTCAATTTGCCTACGCTCGTTAAAGTCGCTAATTGGCATTAATATCTTACTTTATTATTGTTTAAACAATTTCAACTAATTGCGAAAATTGCAAATTGTGAATTTCAAATTTCGATTTTCTCTTTTTTTCGTGTTTGTGTGTTGTCAAGTTTGTGTCCTAAGTCATTTGTTTTGGGTTATTCCAGGAAATTTGGCACAAGTTGTTAGCGCATTGCATAAGTCGGGCTTAAGACACCTTTTTTGTGTGGCCAAATCCAATTAAAATTTAAGCCGATTGTTTGGCTTTGTGAGGTGTTTGCAAACAGTCAAAAGGATCGAAGGATTTCAACAAGGAAAATCTGTAAATTCGATTAAACCGCAAAGCATGAAAGCAAGGTCGCAAAACGAGACGAAGAAAAAAATAAACGATGAGACACGCTCACAGCAAGTGCAGCGATTTGGCAGCAATTTGCAACAGCTCCGCAGGACATCACAGACAAAAGGACTCTCTCTCTCTCTTCTTCTGCTTGGCTGTAAAATGATCTTTGTGGTTTGCAACTGAGACAACGACGGAAGCCGTGTTGACTGTGCAACAGCAGCAACTGCAAATGAGTTGACCTTGACTTGTCCTTGCACCTTTAATGATGCCATCGAACATTACTCCATATGCGAATGTCAATGGAAATGCGTTCAAGGACACTTTTTTCTCTTTTAGACAGAGTCACACGACCCACGGCATTTTGCTCTTTGGGTGGCAAGCAAAATTGTTGTTGACCTTGGCCAGGACTTCTTCTTCTTCGACAAGGACTCGCCACTTGCTGCAGTAGTTTAACGGCTAAACTTCAAAGACCCAAGACGCGGCCATTTTCCAACTAAAACGCATTTATGAAGCAAACTAAAGAAAATGAAAATCATTTATCATGACACCCCAAAAAGATCAAGTTAACTGCCCAGAACATATTCTTTGGCTTAATGATGCCACACGCAGCTGGAAAGCGAGAGAAATCCAATAACATTTTAATAACAAAGCTGCATAACAGCGCCATAAATATACGTAAGTATTTCCACAGAATGAACTCCAAATCCAAATGCAGCCACAAATTGTATCTATATCTGTTTACTAGACCCAACAAAACAAAAAAAAAAAGAACGAAAGAAATAAATAATTAGCTACGATGGAAGCTGATTGAGGTTGAAGTTGAGGTTGTGAGGATGGCTACAAACACGCCCTCAAACAAATGCCGAATGCCGAAACTTCAACAGCCGCAGCTAGAGAGATGCAGATGCAGATACAGAAACAGATACAGATACACAGGTAACAGATACAGCACATATGGTTCTTCAAAAGATACATCTAAGCTGTACATGGTTTCTCACTTATGTACATAAACATAGCTCCCTCTCTTTCACTCTCCCCCTCTCCCTCTCTCTCCCCCTCTATCTCTCTGTCCCTTCTCCCTTTGTTTGAGATTGTGTAGTCTGATTAGGGTAATCAATTTTTCTTCTTCTGCCTCGGCCAATGCGCTCGGCACTCGGGTCATAAATTAAGAGACGCTCTCCCATTGGACCAACACTCTCCTCCACCTCCACGTCCACCTCCTCCTCCTCTCTCCGAGTGGATCACGTAGTGACAATTAGACTGGCCAACACAGATCTCTGATGTGTCCCAACGCATCCACATTATAATGCAATCAGTGTGAGACAACCTAAACGACGGGGTTCCACTATTAATTATCAATTGTTCAGCCTAATGCGAGCATAATCAAATCAAAGAATTAATTCCACAAGTGTGAGAGTCAGGTCCGAACTTATTTTCATGGGAATTACTAAATAATTTTACGTAAAGAATACTTTAATATTCCTAAACAATATTTGAAGTTATGATAGATAACATTTATTTGAAAAGATTAAAGAAATATAGAAAATGGATATATAAAATGAATGAAATATTTAAATTATGTATTATATTTAAAATACATGTTAGTACAATGTATTTATTTTACTTACTATTAATTATCATAATCAAATCAAAGAATTAATTCCACAAGTGTGGGAGTCATGTCCGAACATATTTTCATGGGAATTACTAAATAATTTATCGAAGTAAGACTTTAATATTGTAAATATTTAAAGTGACGAAAAATATATGAGTTTTAATACTATTGGAAAAACGAAGAAAATATTGCAGAATTACAATTATACTATTGATCATAGAACATAATAATAAATAAATGTTAGATCGCAGAACAATGTGTTTATGATTTACTAACAAATATCTAGTGTTCATTATAGCAAAATTAAAAAATCAATGGGAGAGCAGTAATAAAGAAATTCAGAATCAATTTAAAACACAACAACAAAATAATTTATCGCAATGGAAAACACATTTTCATATTGCCAACAAATACTTGAAAAAATATATAATTTTTTTAATAAGTTTAAATTATATTTTATTATACATATATTATTTTTTCTTTAATTTATGTCATATGTAAATGTAGCATTTACTTACTATTAAATATCAGCTAGCTAATATATCCATCAATTTATGAATGAGTTATAAATTATTTTCACTTACATATCAAAATAATTCAATCATAATATATGTATATAATACATTTCTGAGTCTGAATTTTACTACATAATTCTAGTTTCTATTTAATTAGAAAGAAAAGCTCATCAATATAATTTTTGCTTTATACATTTTATTTAATAAAAAATCCAATTAAAGAATTCGTCTTAAGATGGGTTCGAAATAGTTCCATAAGACTAACAAAATAATTTAGCGAAAAATGCATTAATTTGTAAAAAATTGTTTAATACAAATGTTAGATAAAGCACAATATAAATATTGTTTTTGAAATAGATCCATTAACCAAACAAAATAATTTATCGGATAAATTCATGATTTCTTAAAAGTTTTTGTAAATAATGTTACAAATTGAATTTTGTTGTTATAAGCCTTGATTGCATCATCAAGTCAACTCTGAAAATTGAATAAAATATTCCATAAAAATAATGAAATTAATAACAATATTCAATATGAATAATTGCTAGATCATAGAAGTACACAACAAATTTGTGCGTCGCAATATAATTTAATTAAATGAAATTATTAGAAATTATATCATTTGCGTTTCTATTCAAAATAATGAAATAATTCAACGAACTGAATTTGTAATCAAAATGTTGAAGTCTTTCTAATGTCAGTGAATAATTGAACTAAATATTAAATAAATACTTTTCATTATTATTACTGAGTGCACAAAAGCTGTACTTATCGTAACATTAACTCAAATTATACGAATATTATTACTCGCCCAGCACTAATAACTATAATTATAAATTATACACTGGACAATGGCAACAAAAGTTCAAAGCATTCGGAAAGTGGGAAGTTGTAATGCGAGTCTTTGTTTTATTTCTGTAAAAATGATTGAAAGGAAAAGAGAGGAAATTACTCAGTTGCACTTGATAGAAATATAAATCGTGAGTTAGTCAACATTTTATATTATTGTAATTTACAATTAGAATTATGTGTAATAAACTGTTGAAGTTGATTTAAATATAAACAGGCAGCAAGCAAAACAATTCCAAAGCCAAAAGCGGGCTTATGAAAATAGATTTTTTACTTTTTTTTGTTGCTTAGTGAGAAATATGCGATAACAGAAGATCTAGAAAAAGCTTTTTTTGCATGTAAAAAATCGTGCACGTAATATAACATACTTTATTATAAATGTAAAAATCGAATATTAAATAATAATATGAATATTAAACTATTTGTAAATTGGGCCAAATTTTTAAATAAGGACAATTAGAAAATTGATTGAAACTTTCATAATCAAAAATTTAGAAAATTGGCAAAAGTTTTAATAATAATAAAAAAAAAATTTGATATACTTATGCTAAAATCCTTAATTTTATTGGCAGTTCTCTACAACGTTCAACTTCAGAGTGCGCATTACATTATCCGAGACAAGACACAAATATTTTGCGCACCATTCTTGTTGTCACGTTTCGTCAAACCAAGAAATTTTATATAAAACTTTGCAATATATTGATTGCAATTAACAGTGTTAATGTTTCTGGAAAAAAAAAGATTAGTTCGAACGATGAAGAAGGAAAACTTTATATTCGAGTGTTACAAATTCATGATAAAATTTGTGAAATGGGAATGATTTTTAAGACTGTTATGAATCACTTAGCTGCACTTTCAGTTACTTTTAATTTCTTAGCTACTATTATTAGTTAATTTTCTTGGAGTCTTTGCCTAAAAGCAAACTGAGACTACAAAAGTTTGCACATCCAACGATTCCAATCTTGAGTTCATGTGATCTTGATTAAAGATTCTATTCTTTATTTTAACACGTTTTCTTTCTGTACAAAACTAATTATAACATAATAAAAACTTTTGAGTTGCACGTGTTTCTTACAAATTCATTGACAAAATGGTAAAATAACGTTGGATATTTTAAATAATTTGTTGTTTTAAGTGATTGTTAATATCATATTATAGTTGTTTTTTTTTTTAGCAATTAGCTGACTGAGCTAAAGAAAATATTTACAACTTATTTAAAATAAGATTTCTGGGTGTCAAATTTTTGCTCAGAATAAAATTTTTAGTTTAATAAATAATACAAATCTAAATGTATTCCGTATGTATGATTTTGCTTAGGTCTAGAAATATTTATTTATTTATTCAATTTGTGTTCTACCAATTATCAATTTTATAAAATAATGACAAATATTTCAGTGATTTTCTAATGTAGTTAACAATTATATAATTTGTTTCCCTTCACCCAAAAAAAAAAAAAAAACTGTTCTACAATTTATAATGAAAGTAAAACGAAATGAGTTCTTAAGCACTCCGAATTCCCACCAAACGAGTCAAAGCTGATGATTATAATTGCTGATATGATGATTTCCAGATTGTTCAGCATGTCTCCTAAGTAAGATATGCGCTTTTTAGCAACTCGTCGTCAGATGATTGCGAAAACCAGTTGAGTTTATCATGGTTGCAATCTACTTTTGAACTTGATCATAGAATCGTAACGATATCGAACGCCTAATACTTGCTCTTTAATCTTTAATGTACACAGACCGTTAGCTAACTTATAAAGAGGTGGAGTGGGGAAGGGGTGGAGGGGAGGGACAAAGCAAAAACAGTGTAAATTATAGAGACGCAAAATTGTTGAGAGAGAGAAAAAGTCTCAGATCCATAAATTAGCACCTCATTCCACATAATTGGCCCCGGCTGTTGATTGAGGCTTTCAACTGCGTGCCGCTGTTGGGTGAACAAAGAGGGGAGGGGATAGTGGAGAGGGGAGTGGAGCAGGTGCTAAGTGCAGTGCAAATGTTAACTGGCAGCCGTAGCAGCTTTTCCGCCTAACTAAAGTTTGTTTTTTATTCATTTATCCAATCGAGCGCGAATTGAGTAAACCAAAAGCAACTCGACTACAACTTCCACCAGCTGCGAGTTAAGAGTCTCAGTCTCAGTCTCCGTCTCCAATCCCGATTCCAATCCCAGTCAATTCAATCAGTCAGACAGCAACGCTGATTAGCAGCTAGCTAGATGACTAGCTTTCAAGCTCTCTCTCTCTCTCTCTCTGATTCTCTCCCTCTTTCTCTGTCTCTCAGCTAGACAAGCTTGTCAAGCGTCTCATGGCTAAGCACGTACTAAATGGTTAAATGGTTGGCCAACTTGGCGCACTTGCTCAATCAGCCGAACGCCACAGCGGCGACAGTCCATCCGCTCTCACACACATCTCCTCGCCTCTGTTTTCTGTCTTCACTTTGGCAAAGTGTCCACTGTGCATCATCGACAGCGACTGGTTAGCAAGCAGACACGTCAATTGCCACAAAATTAACGCATTTCGCGCTTTCATCAATACCCTGTAACAACATTGAGTAAGGGGTATGCAAGACGGGCAATATCCTGCTTACAAGTATAAATAAGCACAACACCAATAAGCAAAGAACTGATAAAAAGATGGGCTAATCTCGAAATTTAGGTCTCAGTTCAATCTAATAAGTTCTTCGAACACATTTTTATAAAAGACAAAGATTTTATTGATGTGAAAAGAGTTGCACTCCTAAAACACTCAAGCGTATTGTAAGATTAAACAATTTATATATATAATTATTACTTTTTGTTTTTCTGAATATGCGAATAATAATAATACTACTTACTAAATACTAACCGAATCCATATTTGTGTTATGCAGATTTAAACTGCGTAAATTACAAAAGTTACTTTAAAGTATTTATTATATAGAAATAAATTCTAAGGCACAAAATGCATTCTGTGTTCTTCAAACTGAGTTCTGTCAACTATTTTTCGATTTACATCTTCATAATATGTAAATCATTATCTTCATAATAAATTCTGAATTTCTAAATGACAACAAAATGTAAATTTAAATTGACTTTAGAATTGTGTCACGCTAAAGTGATTCTATATTTTAGATTTCTTGTAAAATTTTAATGGAGACCAAACTTCGAAGTATTAATAGACAACATGTGAAGTTATCTAATTAATTTTTTCTAAGTTATTACATAGAACTTAAAATTAGTGAGAAATAAATATTAAATATTTTCAATATTTTATCAATCAAATAGAACATGTTTGAAACGTATTGCTTTTATATTCAAATTGAATATTTTTAATATTTATTAAAAAATCTTCAGTTTATACGAATAACAATGCAATATGCAATACTTTTGTGGGAGCTAAAAAATAGTAATTTTGTAATTTTTAGTATATGACTATGTCATCCGAAAATTCAGTAACTTAAAGTTCTTAAAAAATATTTATAATCCGTCAGCAATTGAGTTTAATATGTTCTCTCATTAATTTGTAAAAGCATACTATTTTAAAGGGAATCTTAAGATGCTTATTCATTATAAATAATATAATATATAATATATTGTAGTCAAACACTAAACTTTTATTCATTCGTTGTATCTTTACATTTACAGCATTTACAGGGTATCTGCAGGTGGGCTAACTACTGAAACTATCGTCGAATAAGTGGCTGCTAACAAGTAGCTGTTAATCCATTTCAAGCCAGTTTTCAGTTAATCATTTCGCAGCGAAAGCCAGCAAAAATATTGTTATTAGCTCGTCGATGACGAGCGACGATGTTGAAGAGGAAAATAGAGGAGTGAGAGGAGGGGAAGGAGGAGGAGGAATGGAGGCAGTGGAAACCTAGTTAGGCCGGGGGGCAATTGATAATGGTAGCCCCGAAAAAAGAAGAAACAACAGAGAAAAATAAATGTAAAGCGCAGCGAGACTATAAAATGAAAACACACGAACGCACTTTGTCAGCGGCTTCGGCGGCTGATAGGCAACTTGTGGCAGCTTGACAATGCGGCAAGTGGCAAGTAGTTAGAGGAGGAGAGGGTGGGGGAGAAAAGGTTGAAGAAAGCCGCAAACGGAGTTGATGCTGTGCTCTAATCGTAAATTATGAGGGAATCATAGACAGGGCAACCACAAAGAAGGTTGCTCATTTGTGTGAGATGCTTTATTGAGAGTGTGTGTGTGTGTGTGATAAGCAGCAGCGACAATGCGACAATGCAACAGGACATTAGTGTCACATTGAACATGACCGCAGAGACCCACGAAAAGAAAAGTAGAGCCTAAATCGATGCGGGCACTCTAATGCCTCAGCTACTTGCCCCTGCCACTTGTCGCTTGCCACTTGCCCCTTCTACTTGTGGCTGCTGCTGCTGAGGTTGCTTCGCTTTGTGGCTGCTGCTGAGGTTGCTTCGTTTAGTGGCTGCTGCATTTTGGGAGCACTTATCAGCGGGACTCGCAACATGCCTCATTTTTCATTCGCTTTGTTGTGACAACAAATGGAGCCTCCAGTCGATTGTGGTTGCTGCTGCTGCTGCTTGCTGTCGATTGTCATTTAAATGTGTGCTCTAATCAGGTGGAGTGAATGTGTGTGGTCCTTTGCTTGTACTTGGCAATTAAAAGCAAAGCAAAGCCGCTTAAAGAGTTGCTGACTTTGACTTGTATCTTGCATCTGCGTGTGCGTGTGCATTTAATCGCGGTTAAGGTGCCAAAAGTATCTTTGGCATGCGTAGAATGCCACGCAGCAGCAGCAGCAGCAACCAGAACAGCAACAACAGCAACAGCAACAGCAGCATCGACAACAACTGCGATCCGCAACAGTTGCCGATTTCGTTGAAATTCAGAATCGTGAGAGAGTTGCCGTCGTTGCGACTCATTTAAATCTCGTTTGTGGCAGGCACAAGGCTGCAACACTGACTCCGACTCTGACTCTGGCCCTGAGACTCTGAGCCCTGCCTCAGCTTGCCACTGGCAACGTGTGTGGTCCTCGACAGCAGCAGCAGCAGCAGCAACAAGGCAGCAACAACAGCAACAATAAAGCTGGTCCAATCAACATGCGCATCTACATAAATACTCGACGCTAAAGTCAAAGATGCTGAAGTCGAGAAGTTGCAGCATTCATTGTCTCTCTGTGATAAGCACGCCACTCTCCACTCGCAACTCGCAACTCGCCACTCACCAACTGCCAATTAGGCCAAGTGCTAAAGTATCTAACACAACTGTCACTGTATCTTGCACTCGCATGCCTAACGCATTTGTCGCTCTATCTTTTGCTCAAGTATCTGCTGAAATTTCAAGCGATATCTTTTGCTGGAGTAATTAGTGCAATTGTTTTTTTCTTTTGTATTTCTACTTTATTTTGTTAAGTATCTAATGCAACTAGAGCTACAACTTTTATGGATACATCTAATTTATTTGGATGTAGAATGCTCATATTTGCTTGAATGCCTTGTATAATTGTAGTTTACTATATTGCTCAAGCATAAATTTAATGCAAATATATGTTACATAGGTATATCTTATACGCAAACGCATTTGTCGCAAGTATCTGCTGAAATTTTTGCTGGAGTAATTAGTAGAATCGTAGCCCTAACTTTTTCACATGTACTTCTTTCTTTTAGTGGACATTTAATGGAATTAGCTCTGCATCTTGAAATTTCAAGCGATATCTTTTGCTAGAGTAATTAGTGAAATTGTATTTTTGTCTTGTATCCCTACTATATTTTGTTAAGTATCTAGTGCAACCAACGCTCCTTTTTTTATGGATGTATCTAATTTACTTGGACATGGATTCATAGCATCTTTATGTTTGCTTCAATTGTAGTTTATCGTATTGCCCAAGGTTAAACATAATGCAAATATTGCTGACTCTTTTACTACCAAACTATCGAATGCATTTGTAGCTTTATATTTTGCTCAAGTATTTGCTGCATATTTAAGCGGTATACTTTGCTGCAGTAATTAATGCAATTGCAGCTCTAACTTTTTAAAGCGTAAATCCCGTTTTAAGTGAACATACATATAATGGAATTAGCTCTACATCTTTTATAGAGTATCTTATGCTAATAAATAAGCACATATGTATTGAATTGAATTGTATTTTAATATCTATCTCAAGAATAAACATATTGCACCATTGAATTTATGGGATGAAATGTAAATCAATAAAAAGAAATATCCACGTAAACTTCAATAGTTTTTTGACGTAGATTATTTTATGTTTTGTAAGTACCTGAAACAACTAAAGCATCATCTTTTGCTTATGACCTTTATGTAGTTTGTTATGCATCTTTTGTTTATGTCTAAAGCGATTTCTTGAATATCTTGTAAAATTTCAGTTTTCTGTATTGTTCAAGTATTCTATGAACATAAAGTAAGAGATAGATCCACAATCTTGTGCTATCTAAGTAACAATAAGAGCAATTGTAACTTTTTAATCTTTTTTTTTATGCGAGTTAAGCTTCATTCATTTTTAAAGTATCTTATTCCACTAGAATCTTTTCATGATATGCATACTGTAATTAAATTGGAAATCTATATTTTCATTTATGTATTTAATGCCATTCAGGCATTACATAGTCACATATAATAGAACTATATTTAATTCATGTGTCTAACGCGATACAACATTATTCCACATTTGCGCTGATAGTAAAATTGAGTATTAATTCTGTATTCCAATTAAAACTCTATATTTAGCTTGAGCATTCAATGCAATTGTTGCTATAAATTCTACTTAACTATCTAATGCTATTATAGCTTTATCTTTTGCTGCAGTATCTAATGCAATGGCAGCTCTATTTCTAGTGCAACTGAAGCAATCATTAAGTGCAACTGCAACTGCTGCTGTATCTGTATCTGTATCTAGATCTTCGGCAGTATCTGCATCTAATGCAAGTGCCAAGTGGCTGCTAATTGGCACTCGAGACTCGACTCTACTCAACTCTGGCTGTTTGCTATCGCCAGGCGCTGACAGAGCATGTCCAATACAGCCAGACAGCCCTCGGGTGTATCTGTATCTGTAGTTGTTATTGTATCCGTATCCGTATCTGCAGCTGTAGTTGTGTGTGAAGTTGTTGTTGTTGTTGCTGTGTGGCATACGAAACCGAAACCATTTTGAACGTCAACACGCGCGATAAGCAACTAAATTATTAACACGAATCCCAATTCCGAGCCCAACTCCAACTTCAACTTCAGCTCCAATCCCCAAACCCCAATCGCAATCTGCCGACGCGTCGCGGCTCCCGTTGTTAATTCTCTTGAATTTTCTGCACCCATATTGCTGACTCCCCCTCCTGCTACTCCCCACCTCCCTCACCATGTCTGCTCATTCTCATTGACTCATAAAGTAAATCGCCGACGCTGATAGTCGAAGAGTCGAAGTCGAAGCTCACCTGAGTTTAGTTGAGCTTCCATTTAACATGAAATCGTTCAAAATTCAATTCGAAATGTTGTTCTCAATCTGCTGCAAGTGAGGAAATTTCAAATTTATGACACTGACGTTTGCCAATCAACACAGCAATGCCTCCTCTCCTGACCCCTCTCAGTTCCTTTCCCTCTTCCCTCCTCAGCAAGTTTAGTTCGCGTTGTTGGCCTTGTTATTGCCTATGAAAACTTAATTTGCCATTGGGGAAAAGCGTGACTACCAATTGAGTTATGTCTGAACGTCAGAGACGGGAAGAGGGGCAGGTGTGTGTGTGTACGACCGGAGGGGGGGAAGGGGTAGTAGTTATTGTACAATACTCACTGCACTCTCAAGCTGCAGTTAGAGATGTGCGCGTGTCCAAATCGTGCATACTTCAAGCCTATAAATTAGCCAACGAACTTGAGAACCTGAGTCAAGTTGCTCAATTAGATAGGGAAGATTGAAGGGAACGAGATCGGGGAGGAGATACATGGAAATAAAACTGCAAGAGACAGCTAAAAAAAAAAATATAAATTATAATAAATAGAATAGATAATATCCACAATAATTATATGTAGAATTGTAAACAAAACTATAAATACACAGCATTTCAAATGTGATTAAGATGTATGGTAAAAATAACAAAGATCATGTCGCGAATAAAGAAAGCAAGAGTTAGTAAAAGAAGAGAGAAGAAAACTCAAGAATAAAACAAGAAATACTAAAATAGTTTTATGTGGACGTTATTTATTAAATCAAAATAGGTATGTTAAAATGATCAAATGACTTTTAATGTAATTTTTGGAAAATGAGCGATAGTAAAAGTGGAGTAAGTATGAAAACAAAGCTATTTTAAGTGGTTAAGACTTTACTTATGTAATTTTTAAACCAAAATAAATAGATTAAACATGTAGTACGAGTGAGATATATTAAAATTAAAGAAAATTTATATTTGCGCATATATTTTCATAATTTTAAAGTAGCAGATGTCAGAAAGAGCGGAGGAAAATAAGTTAAATCAAGAAAAAACTAAGCAACAAAACAATATATTTTGAGATTCAATCAAAATATTGACTTTCAGGCTTTCCGATTTTTCTTAAATGCTATTAATTTTATAATGATTGCAGTAATAAATATTTCAGCCACAAATAATTTGTATTTAAAATGATTACATATACTTAAACTTAACACAAAAGTGTTTAAAGCACTGTTTGCAAGGGACTTCGACTTCAGCCACAAATAATTTATAAACAATCTTAAGTGAATAACTATCAAATACAAAAAATAACTCAATATTAAATAGAATACTAACAGAATCAATTATAGTTGGAAATTTGAAGAAGATAAAATAATTTGCAGTTGGAAAAAGGTCAAATATACTATATATATTATGCATTTGTAGACAAAGATTATGGCCATGTTCAAAAGAAATGTATTGTAATATCAAGAAAATATTGTAATATAAATGCAATAGATTTAAATCATGCTCTATATGAAAACAATTCCAATCAAGCATTGCTAGAAATTTCATAAATTAATTGAATAATATTATATAATTTTACCGATTGAGGCAACTTAAGCTAATTATACGTTTATAAGATTTATATTCGCAATTAAAACATAACACAATTTTTGTTCTGATAATAGTTATAAAAAAATGGGAGACGTGGCTAAATCGCACTATAAGATAAGTGCAGCTTACGATAATCATAGTAAGAACTGAGAACTTATCACTTCAGATCCAAACTTAATGCAACTCTGAATATATAATCTCAGTTGGCTATGGAGGTATGTGAATTAATCCCACTAAGCTGTGTTGCAACCGTCACTGACATTTAATTTGTACAGAATGACACCTAAACATAGTCAAGCATAATTTGTGCTCTATTTAATCTCCGATTTGCGCTTCTAACAACAAAGGAGCAGCATTAAGTTTTATGTTCCATGTGTCGCATTCCCACAGAAATTGTGAGTGAACTTGAACTCAGAGTTGAAGTTTGTGTAGTCGATTAATTGTGAAAAGTCAAGACAATAATCCGACTGCTGACCAAAGGCAAGAGTCAAAACACAATTAAACGATCAAGAGGAACGGACACAAAAGCGGCTTTGGGAGTCATCTCAGACGGACACTCGATGATGTATTACTACTTCGTGTCAAAATTCGCTACTGCGAAGCAGAAACTGAGACTGAGATCGAGACTCAGACTGAGGCTGAGACTGAGTTGGAGGTGTCTCGAGTTGAGCGCCCACGAATAATAAAATTATAAGCTGGATTAGTGTCGCGTCTCACAAAGAATTGAGACAAACAATGACAGACAAGCGAGAGCTGCTGCTGGAGTAGCCAACGATGAAGAAAGAAGCCCCAGTGGCACTTCCACGAACTGAAACGAAGCTCTTCTATAGAGAGAGAGAGAGAGTCTCTTCTCTACTCTACTCTACTACTGTGACTGATTGATTTGCTTTTTCTGTTTGCCTTTCAAGGTGAGCTCCCCTGGGAGGCTGTCGCATAATAACAATAATAATAATATTGCTCAAGACAAACATCCAAATTGCTGACAATTGCCAGAAGTCAATGTCAAAGTCAAGGCTATAAGGCTGAGGAGTCTCAACATTTCGTTGTGTGTCCTTGTGCGTTGTCCTTGCCACAAAACGCGTGCCACGTGTCGTGTGACCTGCAGCGCATTTCGTGTCCTGCGCGTGTCAACTGCGACTCCTGTGGCTTCAACAAATTGCCAACCTTCGCATTGCATTTACTTATGGCCTTCAATTGAATGAGAATGATGATGATGCGCACTCGTTAACCGAGCCTCACTTGACTCTTTGCTGCTAATCTTTCTGCATTCCAGAACACACATTCCACAGCGAGTTCTCTCTGTGTGTGTGTGTGTGTGTGTGTGGAGGGGGGCGGGCACTCGAATTCATTAACGGTGATTTGTAATGCGAAGTCTGAGGAGACGATAAAAATCGTATTAAGCTAAATAAATGCGTTTGCCATACACACAGTTCAAGCGTCCAACTTGGAGGCTGGGCATTATTAATTTGCTGCTGCTTCTTGCCAGTTGCAAGTTGCAAGTTGCCAGTTGCCGTTGCCAGTTGCCGTTGCCAAGCCATAGATCTTGCATTATATTGGCTGTCTGTGTGTCATATGCGTTGATCATAACCAGACAGAGAGAACGAGACAACGAGAGAGAGAGAGCTTACAAATTGCCACATGCAATTATCGCCAAAGTGGCAACTCAGATCTGGCTAGAAGCAGGCGTGTCTTCATCATCGACTTATCAAATTGCTTAGGCGATGAGCTGGCTAATTGCTTTTAACGGTTTACTTTAGCAATGCAATTACCCAGCATCAAAATTCAAAATTAATTCATTAATTCTCTTCATCTGTTTCTCTTTTGTACTTGAAAGTATGCAATCAGGATTAAATAGTTAAATTAACTAACGATAAAAAATTGTTGTAGTATAAATCTAGTTTTTCAGGTATATTTATTACCTAAATTTCGTAAATTTAGTATTTTGGTATATTGAGTATCTAAATTTAGCAGCTTAGGTATATTTAGTGTATAAATCTAGTAGTTCGGGTATATTTAGTATATTTGGTATTTAGATATATTTAGTATATCTGGTATTTTAGATATATTTTGTACATAAAATACAAGAACTAGACTGTCGAGACTTCTTTTATAATTTTAATTTACTCATTGGCGACATCGCTCTTAGTTCAGTAAGTAGAGCTGTCGCGAATATTTTAATATGTGTTCTCTGAGGTACTAGGTTTTAAATGCTGCGTGCTTCAGTAGAAAGTATTTCGTAAGTTAGCATTAAGCAAATATTAATATTACAACTGAAAATAATAAATGCAAATTAAATAATAATAATAATAAAGCGGAACATTACAACAAAAATAACCGTTTCGCCGACATAAACAAAAAATCTAATAATAACAATTGGTATTTAGTTTTAATACCGAATTTAAGCTTAAGCATTTCAAGTAATGGATTTCTTTCAATTAAATACGTCGTATTTATCGATTATTTGCATACACACAGAATATCATAGAAGATTTTTATAACTTTATACCAACAGGAAACGTATGTACTATGAGGTATGTTTTGCATTTACTAATATATCGATATACCAATAATAGCTACGGTATATTTTAGTATTATTTTGGTATATTAATATGGTATATTTTGTTTCTACTAATATATCGATATACCATTTATAGCTTATTCAATACTTTTGTGTTATTTTGGTATATTTACTTGGTATATTTTGCATTTTATAGTATATAGATATACCAAATATGTCTTACTTAAATACTTTATTATTATTTTGGCATTCTAATTTTGTATATTTGTTATTTACTACTATATCGATATACCAATAATAGCTACGGTATATTTTAGTATTATTTTGGTATATTAATAAGTTGTATTTTGCACTTACTAGTATATCCATATACCATTTATAGTTTACTACATACTTTTGATTCGGTATATTTACTTGGTATATTTTGCATTTTACAGTATATAGATATACCAATTATGTCTTACTTAAATGCTTTAGTATTATTTTGGCATATTAATTTTGTATATTTGTCATTTATTGCTATATTGATATATCTATTATTAGCTTACGGCGAACTTTAGTATAATTTTGGAATATTAATTTGCTATATTTTTCATTGACTAGTATATCGATATACCAATTATAGCTTAGGGCGAGCTTTAGTTTTTTTTTTTGATATATTAATTTGGCATATTTTGCATTGACTAGTATATCGATATACCAATTAAAACTTACGGAACACTTTAGTATTATTTTGGTATATTAATTTGTCATATTTTGCATTGACATCCATATACCAAATGATTATTTAGGTGTATTTTAAAATATAGTACCGCGTTGTTTTGCTTTGCTTGTTTTTCTATATGCAATTACCAACCATGAAAACTGAATTAATTCATTAATTCTCTATCCTTGTCTCTCCCTTAGAGTCTCCCACTTGATGTACTAAATGCAGTTGACTGTCTGCTGTGGCTTCTGGCTAATAAATTCGTAACAAATCAATGACCCTGGCAACACACACACAGATGGATGCCCCAGTCGAGCAATAAAACTACACGCATTTCTACTTTAGCCCCGAGAGGAGAGGGGAGGAAAGGAGAGACAGAGGCAGCTGCAACGCTGCAACATGTATAGTAGTACTTGCTCTGTGTTGCATTCTTCACGCATTTCAAAATGTGCCACAACTGCGAAAAATATTCACCCAAAAGCAGCAAAAGCAGCAGCAACTAAAAACGATTCTCATTTCTCGACGTTCCTTCGACGTTCCCACAAGTTCAACTCTAATTGTGACTTTATTTGCGCATTTATTGCGACCGCGAACGCAGCCCAAAGATACGGATACACAGCAGCAGCAAGAGCAGCAGCAGCTTTCGATGTTGAAGTCGAAGCAGCAGTTGAAGCAGCGCCCTTTTGCGAGTCGAAAGCATCCTGAGCCTGAGCATCCATCCACTTGGGTGGTCTCGAACAACTTTGCGGCGCATCTTCAAAGCCGGCTACAGCTCGGTCTCCAACTTGAACATGCACTACGAACAGCGAGCGAACCTCAGGCAGACTCCGACTCGGATGCTGCATGCAACACAGACAGCAGACGAACAGACAGACGGACAGCAGGACAGACGCAAGGCGAGCTAAGAGAGAGAGAGAGAGAGAGAGAGAGAAAAGTTGGGGCTGAGACACCCAAACTGAATTCTAAATGATCGTTGAAATTCTGCGGAACAGTGTTTCGTTGGAATTTGCAAATGAGTTGTGCTCGGCTTGTGTGTGTGTGTATCTGTGTCGTCTTGTGTGTGTTGTATCTATGTATGTGTGCTCGAATGGAAAAAAGCGCAAATTCTTATGTACCAACCAGAGTCACATCGAGAACTATAGCCATGGGCAAGAAGTTGTCTTTGATTCGAGTGCAAATAATAAATTTTCAGCTTTTGTCGGAGGCGACTGTCAGAGACATTCAGGAGACGTTGTAATCCAAGCCAACTCCTTAGATAGACCAAGAAAGAGAGAGAGAGAGAGCGATAACGAGATAGAGAGAGGGAGTCACTTTGTCGGCAGTGACCCATTTAGTGACCAAGTTGAAGTCAAAGACTCGCAGCTGCGTCTAACAAATGCACAGCTTGTATAATTTTATTGGTATTAATCATCGTTGCCACAGTCGAAGTCGCAGTCGCAACCTCAACCAAAGCCATAGGAAAATGCGAAGCAAACGAAAATCTTGTAATAGTTTTTATGTTGATTGATGAAGTCGATTTTCAGTTATTTTATTAGCTTTTCATACCCGGCACAGGTTGTGGAAAAGGCTATATCTTAATAATAATACAGCAAAATAAAGCAAGAAATTTTGTTGAGCTAATAAATTTCTTACAGCAATTCAAATGAAGTTATTCAATAATTTTTTTTTTATTGAGAAAAAATAATTTTTATTGATTTAAAACTAAATAAAGTATTAAAGTCAAATATGTGAATAATAACAAATGGATTTATTTGAAAAAAGTCAGATATAATTAAATTTAACACAAACTTATTTCTAAAGCATTCGCTGCAATGGCTTTATACTATAAATAATGATGATTTTTAGTAAATTTTAGCACTATTTATATTATTCCTTTGTGTGTTTAATTCATTTTTTTCTTGAGTCTTCGAGTTAACAAAATTTATTGAACGGAGATTTAGTAATTTTTAATATTCCAACTAGCATTTGTAAGTATTTAAAATGCGATTTGATTAAAGATATCTGATCTTATGTTTTTTACAATGTTAACCAAATTTATTGCATGAGGTAAATTGCAAATAAAATTATGGGGTTAGCTTATGTAATGCTGCCTACTCTTCTTTTAAACTCTTTATTGTTAAATTTAAATGCAGAAATTATAAGGCAAAAAATTACTAGTTTCTATAAAATCATGCCCACTGTTGATTAAAGATTAGATTAAAAAAATCCGTTTAGTAATTGCTACTGCTTGATATGTTTTTATTTTATTTATTATAATCAATTGTTCTATTTTCCGCATTTTAATACCGTCAAACTGTTATAATAATATATAATTACTATTATATATTTTTTTACTTTATTTTTAACACCACCTCAATTTCTTAAAGTCACAAAATTGAATTCGTGTAATGAAAGTTTTAAGTTTACAATCCGCATTATTCAAAAGTAATATTCAATGATAATCATACCTTTTTTAAATATTAGTATTTAGTATTATTGGTACTTATAATACTAAATAATATTTTCATATGTTTTCTTTTTATTACAATTTTTTCTAGATAAGGTAATAAACATAAATAAATATTAAAAAATATAAAAAGTTTGCACATAAACATTAAAAGTTTTAGAGGAACTAAATTTAGTTACAATTTGAAGAATAATAATATTATTTATTTATTTATTTACGTGTTTAATTATTATACAAAATAATATAATAACTAAAAGAAGGGAGTACTAATGACATTTATCTATTTCATTATATCCTACCGAGTGTCCAATAATAAAGCAGACTCTACTGCAATTTTCTTTTACTCCTTTTCCCTTAACTCTTTCTCTCGCTCTCATACAAGTTTAAAGCCAACTCATAAATCACTTGGCCAAGCGCGAAACTTTCGCTGACAAGTTGAGCGAATTGACCCGCCGAGTCTTGTGGCTTGCCCCCAAAAAAATGGTGGCACAATCTAGCCATGTTGCAACATTTAAAGTTAATTAAGGTCCTGCGATTCAAACGAAAAGTCGAAGGCTTTGGGCAAAAGTATTGTGCCCATTGTCCAATCCAGATTGCCCATTGATTTTGCATGTCGATTGGCAAGAAATTAATGGCCAACAACCTCGTTGACTTGGCTGAAACGCTGCGCTTTCATTTTGCCTTTGTCTTTGTTTCACTTCCCGAGGCTGCTGTCTAATTGTGAGTTAATGGCCAATAGATACGAGTGCGATTAGAAGCACTCGATTTATTTATGAGTTTACTTCATAAATTCAAATGTTTTGTAGATACAAATTTATTTATTTATTTCACATTTCTCACACTTTGGCGAGTTGGCAACAGCTCAAATCGAATCGAAATGATTCCAGTTTCAATTTAATTGCAAAGAAATAAAATCTATTTACTATCGATTGTTGGCTTATTTTGGGGCGATTCTCACATGCGAGTGTTAAACGTGAACACTTAATAATAGTTGTTATTTTCTGTGTGTGTGCTTTTTTTATAGCTGTTGATGGCAATAAAAATAACACCTGCTGCCCAGCTATTGAACGTATTAATTCACAGTAATGGGGAAATATTATTACGTATACATACATATATACTGAGTATATTTAGTAGATTGTTATACCGACCTTCGATGTGTGGTCTCTTCTAATTAGTTGGCAGCGTCTTCGAGTCGCCGCCGTGGCTTATTACACGGCACTTGTTAGCCAAGTTAGCACCGAAGCATAACTAATTCCCAGCTACTGCATGACGGCACGTCCACACTTAGCTGCAACAATGTCCAAGCAACTGAATGCCAAAGACAATGTCCGAGATGAAAGCGATGCCAACTGCTGCGAAAAACCATCTTCAATTCTGAGTAGCAAACGCAAAAGTTGTGGAAATTACTCATTATTCTTAAATAATGATTTACGTTGGTAAATACAACTATTTAAGAAAGTTGTTTGGATGTATAAAAATAATAACAATACTTTTAATGTAAAGAGTACAAAATTTAAACTGTATTATGTTAACAATTCTCAATTCTGAGTACTAACATAAATGAAAAAGTTTTGGAAGTTACACATTATTCTTAAGTAGAGTTTTCTATGATATATCTATACTATTAATACTATTAATGAATTTATTAAATTTGTTTTAGTGTTTATAATTTGATTAATATTAATGTAATCAATACCCAAATTAAATTATGGTCAGTAGCAAACGAAAACTTTTGGAAGTTACTCATTATTTCTTTAATAGAGTTTCACATTTGTCAAGCTTGAAATAAATATTAATAAAATTATTTAAGAAAAGCTTTTAAATGTATAAAAATGTTTGATATTCATCTTATTATAATAACTACATTAAAAAATAACAGCTTTTATTGAGTATTAATGAATTTGTTCAATTTTTTATTGTTTATAATTTGGTTGACATTAAACTACATTAAATATCTTCAATTCTGAGTAGCATACGAAAACTTTTGGAAGTTACTTATAATTCTGTAATAGAGTCAAGCTTGAAATATATATTAATATAACCATTTAAGAAAATTGTTTAAATGAATAAATACGTCCACAATTCATCTTATTTCATCTATACTATATTAATTTGAATTTATTAAATTTGTTTTATTGTTCACAATTTGATTGATATTAATGTAAACAATACAGAATTTAAACTAAGTTAAACTATATTAACTCATTATTTCTTTAGTAAAGTTTCGCATTAGTAAAACTTAAATTATATATTATTAAAACTATTTCAGAAAATCCTTAAATGTATAAATATGTTTGCTATTTGTCTTATTATAAAGTTTTAATATTATATTATAAAACTTTTATTGTATATTATTAAATTTATTAAAAAAAAATCATATTTCAAATAGGCATCGATATTACTGCTCATAGTAATCAAAAAAATTTATAAATCATCGTAGTAAAAATAGTACCTTATTTAAACTATAATATTTGTTTTGCTGTAGTTCACCTTTCTAAGAGCAGTCCATACATAAAAAATGACTTTACAATAATGAAAACTTAAAAAACGTAATTCTCAGAAAATTAAACTAAAGGCCGTAAATCTAATGATATAAAAATGAAAAATTTAAAAACTAACTAAACTTCTATAGTTCACTATTTAAATTCGTCAGTTTACTTACATCAAATATAAATCCTCTTCCATAAAGTTATGAATTAAAAATCTTACATATTTTTCAATTTTCAACGATTTTGTGCTAAGAGTGTAATAAAGCAAAATTTGTTAATTTCACATGAGTTTTATTTTATTTATTATATAAATAACCGATGTAATTAATAATTATTTAAATTTCATTGTATTACATATATTTAACAAAGTTAATTATACTCAAATATTTTCATTCTAAATTTCCATTCATTGTTTTGTTGAACTTATTTCCCGGACAATAAGAAGATAATTATAAACAATTAACTTTAATGAGTTATGCAGTTTAATTTATATGTAGACAAAAGCTCTTTCGTTTGATGGGTTTTTTTTCACGCCAAAAATGTATTAATTAGTATCTATAAAGATTTCGATTTATTAGCAAATGATATTAGTCAAATGTCAATAAAATTTGCATAAGACTATTTTTGATTCTACTTTCAAGTTTTTGTTGATAGACTCGAATAGCGATTTTTTTTGTTGTTTTGTTTTATTTTCTATATTCTATTTTTTCATTCATATTTTAATTTTAAAGAAATTCGGTTCTCTACGGAAATTAGTTAATAATAAGTTTAATTTATGGTATTCAGAAATAGATTAGCTTCAAGCTTGAAATTAACTTTCAATTTCTTAAAAAATTATGAAACATCTGCTTATGTTTATTTTAATTTAATTTTTGACATGCCTGAAACATTTAGAGGTACGTTGTTACTTTTGGCCAAATATCTCTATATTATTTTTATAACTTTTCGATTATTTGACATGCCACACAATTTATAATATATACATATTGAAAATATTTCTCATTATCGAAAATATCTTTTTTGTATTTGCCTGAAACACTTAAGCAAATTATTTCATTTGGTGAAATTCATCTAAATAGTTAAATATTTATTTATAAGTATTTCAATTATATGTTTAACTATTTATTTTATTTATTTATTTACATGTTAATTATTATACAAAATAATATAATAACTAAAAAAAAGGGAGTGGAACATTGAAAATATTATTTTTATGTTTTTTTTTTTTTTATTATTTCTTTTTCGATTTACATATATATATAATTGATAATTTAGATTATAAATACTTTGACTCTTTGTCATGCGTAACTTTTTATAATATACATTGAAAACAATATTTTTTTGGTCGAAAATATATTTTTCTTACTTGCCTGAAAAATGTAAAGACTATACAAACAATTTTTTTTTTTTTTTTGGTAGCTTTCCCCATTTACTTTTGTTATTTATTTGCCTAGTTTTAACTTTGAACAAGTCAATAAATACTTGTGGCGCTTGCACCTGCCACAAGCTGCAATAAAAAAAGGAAGAATAAGAAGCAGAAAAGCAAGCAAAAGCATTAAACAAAATGAAGAGCCATAACAATTACAACAAAATGGGAGCAAAGCAAACAAAACTGACATTTTACACCTTTTCATTATCTCAACTCGAGTCGCAGACAAATCAACAACGGACTGCAAAACGACGAGCAAACAAGCTGCAGCAACAACAACAACAATAGCAACGAAGCGACAACAAGTTGCAACAACTGTGTGGAACAATGCAAACAGCGCAGAGAGTGAGAGAGGGGAAAAAAGACTGCACAAATAAGTAGGTGCAATGTATTATTTGTTTTATCGCTTAAATTGCGGCCAACGCCGCCAAACAAGCGGCTAAAAAGCGCTAAGCGTTAACTCCCCCTCTCTACTTCCCCCTTGACTGCACCTTCTCTACATCATGACTCCCACAAGTAAACTGGCTGATGATGATAATGGCTTCTCTCTGTCTCTTTCTGCTTCTCTTTCCCCCGCTGGCAATTTGTGTGCAACGAAGCGCAAACTTCACCTTCAGCTGGGCCAAGAACCAAAAGCAGACAACAGCAAAGTGATGGCTGAAGACTGAAGAATGCAGAAGGCAGAGTGAAGATAGAAGACTGCAGATTGTAGATTGAAGACTGCAGAGTGGAAGATACAAGTCAACAGCTTAAAGATTTGCTTAGTTAGCTGGACTGCATAATTAGCTGGGGCAGTTTCTTAATCGTGCAACATTTCCTACAGATGAAAACGTTGCACATAATTTATGAGCACAGAGAGAGTGAGAGAGAGAGGGGGAGAGAAAGAGAGGGAAAGAGGTAAAGATCGCGGCGAAATTAAAAAATTAAAAGCGATTGCAGCTACTGTGGAATTAACAGACCATTCGAGGGCAGAACGGAAGAGAGTGATGGGATGGAGAGGGAAAGAGGGGGAGCTCTCAGCGAGGCGTGACAAAGCTAATATTAAAGCAAAGGTGGCATAAATTAAACACAACAATAGCCACGTATCATTTAACAGGAAATTGCGACGTTTCCATGCGAATGCCAAACATTAAGTCATAATTGTGAAGCAGCGACGCAATGCGAAAGTATCTCTCAGATACTTTTCGAAGTTGGGGAAGTTGTCGAAGTCGAAGTCGAAGTTCGAAACCAGTTTACACTGAGGAGGATGGAGAAAACTCTCCACACTCACAGCATATGCTGCTCCTGCGCACACACACATTTAAATTCAGAGAGTGAGAGAGAGGGAGAGACAACAGTAGAGTGAGACAGAGATGCGGGAATGTATCTGGGAGTCTGGCTGGCAGCTAAATACCGGGGCGGAGCCAAAGCATATGCACAGATGTGCCACTAGGATAACAGCCCCCATATGCTTGCTTCATGGTGTTGCAAGTTGTTGTTGCAAGTTGTTGTTTCTTGATGGAATTATCAACGTTTTATTTATGGCGCTCTTTGGACACGGCCCAAACTTGCACGTTCCCAATTTAATTAGTCTTGCGCCGAGCGCAACGAAACGGCAAAGCGAAGCACTTACAACAAACAGCCAGCAACAACTACAACCAGCAACAACAACAACCAGCTACAACAACATCGACCAGCACAGTTGTAAGTCTGGCTTAAGCACATTTTGTGGCCAGAACTTTTCATTTATGCCAAGCTGCAGTCAGGCCAATTAAGCGATCTTCCACATGAGTTCGAGCTCAGAGCCAAAACCAAAAGCGAGACTGAGACCAAAGACGAGCACTTGGCTTAACAGCCAGACAACGCAACTGTTGCTCCGACGCTTCCTTCTCCTCTTTCCCCTTCCTCCCGCTCCCTCTCCCTCGCCATCTTCTGCTCCTACTCCGAGGCTGAGGCATCTCACTTCTTCTCCAATTTCCGTTGTGCCTTTTGGCGTTTTCAAGCAGCAACAGACGGCCAACAAATTGCGCACAACTTCATCATAATCAACGCTCGGACCGAGTGCACAATGGCTGCGTAGCAATCGAGTGTGATCGACTTCAAGATACCTCTTATCTGGTGTACTAAAAAATACTTTAGTTTGTTAGTTAAATAGATTAATGTTGAAAAGGCTAAGATGATAAAATAGTTAATTTAATGACGAAATGGAATGAAAATATTTCAACAAATGCCAATAGCAAATCATTAAGATTCCTCTACAAACCTTCAATAAATGGAAAACACTTTCTAAGTTTTAAAATTGGATCAATATTTTAATGATTTCAGTAACTGTTGCAATAATTCAATTACTTTTTGTGATTAGCTATTCAACTTTTTATCATCTGCCAATGACAGTCATAAAATATTTTAAAAAAGTTTGAATAAAATTATTTATATGAACAAAGTTTTAAAAAGTTTAAAGAAAAAGCAATTATCATCTTATCAAAATAAAATCAATCAGAATTCCAAAATGCCAATGATAGTGATCAAATAGTTAAATAAAACTGTGAAATTAAATACTTAAATAAACAACGTTTGTATAAAGTAAATTAATTAATTATTTTCTTATCAAAATAAAAAAAAAATAGTTAATTCAGAATGCCAAAACCATCTTAGTAAAAATTAATTCTGTATATTTACGCAATGAAATAAAATCTAGATTGAAATGTGCATATCTTGATTTACGTTTCGATAAAAAAAAAATTAAATAAGATTTTTAGGTAAAAAAAAAATGAAGATTTGCATTTTAAGACTAAAAGTACCATACTTTAGGATTAATAACTTGCTTCAAGAGTGTTTTATTTATTATCATTATTTTATTTATTTGTTTTCTACATGAATTTGACTCAAAATCAAATTACTAAAAATTTGGAATATTGACACAGAGAGAAAAATCTAGATTGAAAAGTATGTTAGAAATCTTGATTTAAGATTTTTTTCGATAATAAAAGCAAAACCTGAAATAAGAATTTTAGGTTGAAAAAATCTTAAATATCTTGCTTGTTTTATTTATTATTATTATTTTATTTATTGTTTGAGACAAAAATATCAGATTGATCATATTTTTATTGTATGTATGTAATGTTAATTCGAATGAGTGATTCTTTCAGAATACGTAGCAACAATGTTATAAATAAACAATAATAATTTATAAATAAGTAGTAACGAAATTTGTTAAGTAAATAAACAGAATATAAATAAATTTAGCAAGGTTTTCCTATCAAGTTTGATTGCTCTATCATACCCGTCTAACAAAATCGTGCAGGATATCTGTTGGCTATGCGAAAAACTAAGGTTAAATGCTGGCTAAATTATTTTACGTGCTGGCGTCGTTGTTGCTGTTGTTGTTGCTGTTGCTGTTGCAGCCGCTTGGCTTGTGTCTTGTGGCAGTGGGGGCAGGAACAGGTTGCCCCAAGTTGCACCATAACTCAGTTATCGGCGCGGGAACGGGCGGAAAAATGATGTGAAAATTGTGCCATAACTTTTGGTGATGCGGCTGCCGCTGCTGCTTGGCCGTTGCATGCGGCTTGTTGCATGCCCCCATCTTGGAGTTTCGCTTTTTTTATTTGTTTTAGAAATCACAGCAACAAATCATAAATTGCATTTTACGATATTGATTGGCCAACTGATCAGCCACAGCCTCAGCTTCAGTCTCCATCTCAGCCTCAGCTTCAGCTTCAGCTTCAGCTTGAGTCTTGTGGCTGAAGACGATATTGTTGCTGTTGTTGTGGGCGTGTTTGTTGTGTTTTTGCGTTTTGCAACTTGCAATTTGTTGGCCATTTGGCCGTGGGCCACAAAGCAAAGCAACAGACTCTCGAAACCGAGAGGCGCATTATTTGCTCAGCAGGAAATTATTATTATTTTTTTGCGATTCGAATCGAATCGAATTCGAATTATTGTTTTTTTGGGTACAGCGATTTCCGCTTGAAAAGTTCATTGAATGTCAATTGCTTTGATAAACGACATTTAATTGCAATTTATGTGTCATTTCTAATGTCAATTGGCGTTGTAATTATATGCGAATATTATGAATATTTCATTTGCTATGATGTAATCGAAACAAAAGGCTTACATCACAATATGTGTTGTATAACATAGCTGAACTCTTTTTCCTTTTTTTTTATGAACGTCACGAAAAAAACACTAAATGAGAATAGCAACTGAGTCACGTTCGCCTTTGAAAAATAGGAAAATCAGGTTGGACAAAAAAAAGGGAAGCAAAGGCAGCTGCAGTAAACAACTTTATGAAGACATAAATTGGCAAATTGAAAAGCCTGTCTCTGCTGATGATGATGAGACTGATCAGAGCGAAAGAAAAAGAGAGAGTGAGTGAGGGAGAGAACTGGCGTGGAGCTGATGAATATTAAAAGTCACGGTATGCAATTTAGAACCAAAGAGCCAAGATCGCAGCAATTAAACCATTAAATTAATGGCCAAGTGCGAGGAAGACAAGATGCATCATTCAATGCAACACAAGACAACACAACACAACACGTAGTCAACCACTTAAGCAGGCAAATGAAAAACGCGTACAAAGTGGACCACGCCCCTTTTTGGCTGCCTCCCAGCTAATTGCATAGAAGAATGCAAAGATGTAAAGCCAAAACAAGCCTGACATTGCCGGCTTTTTAAATTGCCCATCGCGAAAAGCAACAGACCACAAAAAAAAACAAAAAAAAGATGAAGAAAAACTTAATTAACTGCACTTTGGATTAGACTACAACATACCCTATAATTCCATTGATTTTATGACCCAGCTAAATGTAATCTCCTCTATTCAAGGCAAGCGCAATCAGATTTGTCAACAAGACATGAGGATTAAATTTTGCACATCACAAGTGAAGCAGAAGCAAGAGGATAAACCTCTTAAAGGAGATCAGAATAATGTAAATTTATAACTGCAATATAATATGACAAGCTAAAGATAAACCTCTTAAAATATTTATCCGAATACTGAATAATTTAAAGGTGCATTTTGAATGTAGCATAAGAGAATATAGCAATTAGATAATAATAATTCATGTAAAGAATAGTGCTTTAAAACACTAAAATAAATTCGAAAATGAAAATTGTATTTTATTAATATTTATTTATTTATTAATAATAGTAGCTTCGAATTAATTAAACAGTACAATATGTAGCCAGAGCTTATTATTATATTATTTTCTATTATTATATTATTATATTATTTTCTATTATTATTGGAATATGGAATATAAATTCATTCGATTTTCATAAAAATTTCATAATTTATAAGAAAAGGCAAGAAATTTAAACTGATATTATAGATTATAAAAACTATAATACATAAATCAAAAAGGCTTAGGCCAAATTGTCTCTTTTGAATTGTTTAAAACAATTGTATTATATCGAAAGTAAATTTAAAAAATGAATCAATATGATTATTTTAAATCAAATAAATAATTCCATAAAAAAATATATACTTTAATCAAAATTCTCTATTTTAAGAGCAATTTATTATATTATTCCTTCAGTTTGATTTTATTTCCTATTCCTAAAATGTATGTAATTGTTATTAATACATATAATTTTGTGTAAAGCCTTTCATGTTTTATGAAAATTTTTATTTGATTTTATTTTAATATATTTATATTAATTTCCATTTTTAAATTTATTTTCGATATAATAAAATTTTGTTGTACATTTTTATTTTATGTATTTCATAACTTTCACTTTAATAAATTTAAATTAATTACATTTACTTTTGTCTTAAATTTCGACTGCTCATAGTCGCTTTAAATAAATAAGTAAATAAATATTTCGAAAATACTTTTAACTTGCAACCTTAATTTAAGTTGATAACTTTAATAAAATAAAAACTAACTGCATAATAGAGTTCTAGCATATAATAATTTAATGAACCACATATGATGAACTGAATGTTCAGATATTAAATTTATTTTATACATTTTAAAAATCCTTTGTTATCACATAAAAAAAAAACCCATTTAAATTTATTGTTAAGCAATTGCTTAATGGAACAGCTTAGTGATATTTTGTTGTTTAGGTTCATTTTTTAAATTTTCTGGTTTTTTATATCCGTCGCAAAATTCAGCGAAATAATAATTGCTTATACACCTCATAAACATGTAATTCAAAGGGTATTTTTTATAAGTTACTTGCTTTCGCATTGCAATTAGGAACTTGACTTGGCCAACTTGGCTTCTCAATACAAGAAGCGAAGGACGAAAAGAGGGAGAGACTTGTAGTTGAGCTTGTTTTAGTTGTTGTTTTAGTTGCTGTGGCTACAATTTTATTAAATTGAATTGGGTGCTTAAATAAATTATTTAATAAGCACGTGATCTACGCATTGAAATGGTCTCTGCTCTTTGCTCTTTCCATTCGTTGTTGTTGTTGTTGCTGTTGTTGTTTTTGTTGGGGCCAAGGGCCAAGCCAGCCACGCCCCTTAAAAAGGCGAGTGAGTGAGTGAGTCTTCATTTGCAATTTCTTGTATTAAATCATTGCAATTTAAGAGCGGGAAGTGAAGAGTAGAGTACTCCCCTCTTTGGCCTTTGGCTGGATAATAAGAATGCTTGATGCCGCCATAGCTGAGACATGTGTTGGAAAAAGGGGAAGAGAGAAGGGGGGGGATCACACTCATACTCGCCTATAATGCAGCAGTTTATGACTTTGCTTTGCCCAGAGCTCTTTGAGTGCATCCTGCGCCGCAATCTTCAATTTGATCGAGCGATCATTTTCTGCGTACTTCGAGTGCAATTTACCAGCAGTCTACCCCCTCTTTCCCTCTCTCTCTCAGTCTCTCAGGTGTGTGCTGTGCTTGCCCCCACTCAATCACGCCTCCTCAACCTGCCTCGTCGAGTCCCTGCGGCTAGTTGCAGTGTAATAACCATAATGGCGCGCACGATTTATGTTTTAATTTTGCATTTAAGCGGCAAACCGATCGCTGCATGGCTGCAAAACTCTTCCAACTCCGACTCCAACTCCGACTCCGACTCCAACTGCGGTCTTAACTTCACTTTGATTGGCGCTGATAACCATGCAATTTCTACTCTGCTCATATTCTACTTGTTTTTTTTTTTGTTTTTTGTTTGCGGCCATTGGCGCAAAAAAGTTGTTTTGCGGGCGCTTTAAATCGATTAAGTGATCCTCCTCAGTGAGTGATCCTCAGATGTGTTTTGCACGCAGATGAAGTGCTCACTTGACAGAGATTAATAATAGATTTAACTACATATCTATTTTTGATAAGATACACACTTGACAGCAGCTGAGCTTCAGACAGCTCTAGCTACAGTTGCAGCTAGTTTTCGAAGAAGTTGCAGATCAGGAATTTAGATTAGATATGCAATATAATAATTAGTAATAGCTACAGTAGCTGTATAGATTGGTATAGATCAATTATTAAAACGTGTCCCCGTGTTTTTGTATACCTTTAAGGAAAATCTGGAATATAGTTTTTCCCTATTCTTAAATGTAGTATAATTTCTATATACCAAAAAAAGCGTTTTAGAATTTAGTATCTTTTAATTAAAATATACAGCATTGTTTTGCTTTTATTAAAATGGATAGCGTGGTAACTCACAATCGAGCTCACTCGATAGTAGCCTTCATAATTGTTGGCATTGACAATATATTTTCCCCATAGACACTTTATTAAATGATGAAAGGATTATCTAACAATAGATTAGAAAAAGTCCCCTTATTATATTTAATAATTAATTTTACAGTGTTCACTATTTTTATATTTCTTCAACTGCATATTGGCAATAGATTTCGCAGGTTAAATTCTGTACATTAAAATAACAACTAATTTCATGCATTATGTCAATGCAAATGTCACCAAATATTCTTGACTGTTTATTTATTGCATGAACTCCAATTAAAAATGTCTATTATGCGGTAAATTAGACCACCGATGATTATTGCTAATTAAAATTTCGTTAAAAAGTTCTTTTAAATTATGAAATATATATTTTTTGATTTGTTAGTCGCAAAGAAAAACTGTAATTTTGGCATATGATAATCTAAGCTAGGATTGCCATCTTTCAAAATATTTCTTCGTTGTTATAAGAGTTATATTTTATTTTATAATACATAGTTAACTGCTAAAGAAAATCAGCTTCTCTTGTATTCCTTTAACTCAAATTGAAAATTGGAGTATAAATTAGATTAAAACAATTTTGGCAATATATTTCTAACAAAATGTTCGGTTGTTAAAATTTCTTAAATTTCATTGAAATACTTCATTAAGTGATGAGATGTTTTATCCAAGAATCGTTTGCATTGACTTAAATTAAAATGTCAACTATATGGTAAACTATGTCAGACCGCGTTTGACATTATATTGGCAATAGATTTTCGCTAATTAAAATCACTGAAATTACGAATTAAAATGTGGCAAAGTCTTGAGATGCATATCAGATTTATCGCTGATCAGAGTGGAGCAAATAGCAAATAGATCTATGCCAAAGCAGATGATTAGCGTAGATGAAGTGCTCACCTGACCAAGATTGATAACAGTCGCAATCTGGCATTTGATTAGACCAAGTTTGGTTGCCACAATTGACCAACACAAGTTGCAGTTGTGCAAAGCTTGTGAGTTTTGTGGGAGAGACAATTTAGCATCTACTTAATGGGAGCATAGGCGCGACATTCTCAAAGCCAAATGCAGCTGCCAATTGGCAAAGCAAAGCGAAGCTGTAAGTTGTCTTCAGCACTGCGATTGGCAATTGCCAATTGCCAATTCCAAAGGCAATTCCAAAGCCAATTGGCTTGGCATGGCCAAATGTCGATCGCTCGCTTCGTTCGCTTCGTTTCTTGCATTCGTTTGGTTGAATTGTCAGCGTGCAACAATCTACACCATTAAACAAACGATGCCAAGACGATTGTCGACTACCGACTACCGACTACCAAATATGGAAAGCTTTAGCTGAAAGCTGGCAATCTAATTAGTGTTCACTTTGGCCTGGCCAAAAAGTCACTATGCTTTAATTACGTTTAAAGCGAAAAAGCGCCGCAATTAGGCAGTCAAAGCGGAACGTGAGAATGCTCCTGCTGCTGCTGCTGTTGCTGTTGTTGCCACAAAAGAGATCGCTGTGGCATGAACTAAACATTTGGTAAACCGCAGCAGACGCCGCATGTCGCAAAACCGCAGAGAATTTAATTTGTCGAGCTGCAAAAACTAAAACAGGACACCTTGCTAACACTCTGTACAACAGTCTGCAGTCTGTGGCAAATCGCTAAGAAAGGAGAAACAGGACGAGGACGAGGCAACTGGACAAATGGACAACACATGGCTGTTGCACAGCTGGACATCGTCAGACAATTGCATTGACTTCTTGTTGGCGCAACAATGATTAGTTTCGGTCAAAGTCAAAGTCAAAGTGAAAGACTCAAAAAGGACCTTCGACTAGAGTCTCCTTCTCTATGCACTCGACGACAAGACGCAAGGCGCAAGGCGTTTGCCTTTGATCCTTGTGTGTGGCCTGACTTCTTCTCGCACAGGAGTCCAACTATCGGCTATCGATATCAGGCAGAGAGTCAAAAGCGAGGAGTCCGAGTCAGGTACGAGCAACTGCGGTCGATTTTACTGTCACAACAACAGGATTTATGCTTTGTATTGAGAGCAGCTCGAGGGATAACAAGATGTTTGCCGACGCCTACAAAAACGCTGCCTCAGGCAACATCACTCATCCTCATCCCTCTTTCCTCTTTCCACTCTGCTTTACCTTGCTCCTCTCTGATACTGTGTGTGATGTTGATGTATGGCCTTTGATCGTGCATTAGATGCCATCGCTGCGCATTTAATGACCAAGGCAATTAATCTACTTGCATTTACTTACACGCTCCCAATTGCCGAGGGCAGCTCAAGCAGTTTTGCTTCGCTTACAAAGTAGTAAATTAAATGGAAGATTCCTTTAAGTTGCTTATTAGTTAATGAGCGACCCTCGTTTGCTGCTGTGGTTTTTTATGGACCGCAAACTGAATGCAACAAAGCGTCGTTATCAGCTTCTCTTTTTAGTTTTTGTTGTTTTCTGTTTTTTTTGGGATGTGGACCTTCCATGGAGGCTTGTATGCAAGTGGGATACACTGTAAATCTCTTTAAATGAGCATTTAAGCGCTGACACAGACACCGATCTCGATACAAAACTCCTACTGAACCCCCAACTCCAATTCTGACTTCAACTCCAACTCCGACTACAACTCGAAGTTCGGTTCCTGTTGCTTTTGCTGTTGCTGCTTCGATATCGGTTTCAGTTTCAGTTTATGTGTGACTGTAATTCAATGCTCAATGCGTTGATAGCATCGAGCTCAGCTAACCCATTGTCGCACCCTCTCTCTCTACCTCTCTCTCTCTCTCCACCACTCTCTGTGGCTCTCTCCTTGTCTCCTCCTCGAAGACAGCTCCTGTCATGGTGGCGATCGCTGATCGTTGAAGCTGCTTATACCCGGCAGCTCAACACAAGAAGGATGCAACATTTGATGAGCATAACAGGTGGAAAAATGTCATAGATTTTAGCTTCACTTAACTGTAAAATATAACACATCTAAATATCTTAAAAGAAGTGCATAAGTTTACAAATTTTTTAGCCACATTTAAATAAACGATTTCAATATACAGTGGTAAGCAATGTGGATACATCTTTGACACTTCTGACTTTAAGGTGATGTAAAAACATGTCAATCGCTTTTATTTCCTGTTTCTACTACTTCTATATTTAAAAAGAACAAGTATTCAAATAACAAGTTGTTTATATTTGTAATTATTTATTATATTATATAAAAGTATTCACTTTTGCACGTTTAAGAGCAGCGCTTATTATATTAATATACATACATCTTAATTCGTCTATATATCCCTTGTCTTTCTATATAAACACAGATATCCAACAACTTTAGAGCTGGCAGTGATAAATTTACTGACTCAAGGTTTATGCTAAGTATGCCGGTAAAAATTTTTCATTTCACCATTCAATCAATTTCAATTTATAAAGATTCAAAACATTTTCTCAATGCGAAAATTTTGATTTTACAGAACAGCCATATTTTTTAATTATTTGAGATTTTATTAAGTACGACCATCCCAATTGATAGGACAGTATCTCCCTAATTTTGATGGTATTTATCAACACATTTGCATAAAGATAATAAAATTGTGAACACAACGTTGCTAAAGGATCGTAAATTGTAAACAGGGATCCTTATGTTAATTTCCTTTGTTGTCTTTTTTTGTGCACATAAAGTTAGAATATAAATAAAAAGTGTATGTATGTATAAATTATGTACGAACAAATTTGTAATATAGAATGTACTTCATCCTAACCAATTTTTTTTAGCAATGTGACATCAAAACGATTCTTAAATGTTTGACATAATGTTAGGTAAGATGAAAGATATAACTAATAGGGAAGGAAATTAATTTAAAAATGAATTGAATACAGAAAAAAGAATACCAAAAACAAGTCACCTTTAAACATACATATTACTCATGTTTATATTAGAAGTCTTCTCTATCATATTTTTTTTAACCAGAATATATAATATAAAGAATTACAGAATAAGTCATACAAAGATAAATAAAACTTTAACTTTCCGAATTATTATTTACCCTTAGCAAATTAACAAAAAAAAAAAATCAACAATATTTATAATAAATTTGGAAAATGAGTATTACAAGCAAATAAAAGATTAACTATATAAATTTTTATTTACCATTTCTAAATTAAACCAAACTTCTTTCAGTGCCCGGTATATTGCAGTCGAGCACAGTTTGAGCTACCAACAACTTCTTACTTTTGTTGTCTGCTGTTTGCCCAGTTGCTCAGTTGCCTGTCCGATATTTATTGTATTGTTGCGAGGCATTTGTCGCTGACTACAACACAACAGTTGCTGTGGCTGCTGTTGTGATGTTGCTGCTGCTGCCAGTTGCTGTTGCTGCTGTTGATGGTTGCTCGTTGTTTGTTGTTCGCTGCTCGTTGTTGGTTGTTTGTTGCTGCTGATTGTCGTCGACGATTGAGAATTGAGGATCGACGATCGAGGATGGGAGGATCGATTGATCGAGCTGTGACTCGCAGCTGCGATTCGTTTTGTCGCCTCAACACTTGCTGACTTTTTAGCCAGCCAACTTTTGCTTACAAATGTTTAGCCACAATGTTAACAAGCGCAAATAGCTCTCAGTGTTTAGTGTTCAGTTCTCAATTCTCAACTCGCAGTCGCAATCGAAGTCGCAATCACCCACAGCTACAATTACAAGTCATATATCATGGAGCGCACATGTTGTTGTGTGAAGATCAGAGCAAAGAGATGAGATGCCGACACTTGTTCTCCAGCTTGTGGACCACCCAAAAGGCAACTGGCAACTGGCAACTGGCAACTGGCAACCTTTTGTGGTAATCACCCACAAAACTGGGCATTATGTCGGTCAGTTAACAACATAAAAAGTCAATAAAAACTCCTTTTTTTTTTGACATTTTCGGGCGCGTTTGAGCAAATGCCGACATAATTGTTGTGACAGGCAACGCACACAACACACAACACACAGGACATTGGAAGGAACTGCGCCCAAGAAGGACACACAATGCCCTAAGTAGATTATATATATTGTCTGACAATGGCAAAATTAATGGGTCTTGCAGCCTCTCTTTCTATCTCTCTCTTACTCTTCTCGATCTTTTTCTTAAATGGTCACTTACAAGAGCTCAGCCAATGGGCAGTGTCTGAGCCTTTTTCTACCTGGGGGAAAGTGTTTTTCCTGCTGTCGGCGCGCCTGAATTGCATCAAAGAGAGCACAAACACACACACACACACACACACATAAGTTGCCTTAGATATCCCACGGCTAAAACGTTAAGTCATCTTGCCGATCGAAATCGTTACAAGAGCATCGATCGATCGCCTACAGGAAGTCTTGCTGTGTGTGCATAAATATTTTGACACTAAGCGGCAGCTATCTTCCTTTCTCGCTCTCTCTTTCCCTTACTTATTCGCCCTCTCGTTCACATTTCGCTTCAATAGCGGAGATTTTCTTTCATTTGCTGCCCGTCTAAGCCTTTTATTGCATTCGCCACACTTGCCGCATTTCCTTTCATATCGATATCAATTGTTGTTGTTTTCCTTCTCTCCATCTTTTCTGCTTCTTCTTCTTCTCACAATTTTGCCTCGCCCACAAAGCGTCTTATAATGGCCAAGCGAAGCGGAACTTGCCCCCTCTGGTCATCTATGGGAAATTACAAATGCTCAAATGTAAGGCTCAGCTTTTTGCAATTTGCGGAGAAACTTTTGTGCACAACTCATCAATTCAACCATTAACTTCTTTTTTTTTTTTGCTTCAACATATTTAAACATTAATGTACAATGTGCTTTGTTATTATTAATAATGCGCATTAAATGCAGCGTCATGCACAACGATCAACGACTTTGTCAAATTATTTGGTGAGTTGTATCATCGCATCTCTTTCTATCAAATTGAAGATATAATATCTTTTATAGAGTATCTGCGAATGAAAAAAGCACACGTTTGTTTGAAAAATGGTAGGAGAATATGTTAAGTATATTGAAGTCAATATGCTACTTTACGTCACTATAAAATTGCATGGCTACTTATTATTGGCTAATTTATTAGTATTACCTTTATTATATAAAAAATACTTATATAACCACATTACGCAATTTAGTAGAGAGAAAAAAATACAAATTGAAAAAATCGTAATTTAAGACTTCTTTCATCTTAAAAAGCAAGGTCTTGAAATAAGATTTTCAGGCTTAAACAATTTTAAATCAAGATTTGTATGCCAAATTTGCATTTTAAGATAAAAACAACTTATTTTAAATATAAAATCTTGATTCAAGATTGTTTTCTTTTGGTTGAAAAGTATATTGGAAATCTTGATGTTAAATGTTATCTATCGAAAATGCTGAAGTTCCCGTTATATTATATTAGCACGTTTTTCCATTCTGTGAAGCTTCTGTAATTATATAGAGAGGTTTGATATGTATATAATATCGAAAGCTGCGTTGCTAAAATATAATCTTTAATTGAATAGCATATTTTCAATTTAAATGAATCTACAAACGAAAAAAAAGATCCATGAAAATAACTTTTACACTGCCTCAAAGGTAACTTAAAATTTCATACCTATAAAAAAAAGGGATATGAAGAATTAACTTTAGTATTTTTATAAACTGTATTTATTTGTAATGAAAATTATTATTGCAAAATAAGAGTACAAAGTCAACGAATCAAGTTAGCTAAGTTCCAGGGTAGCACATAAAAACTAAGAAAGAGATTAAATAAGAAATCCTTTTATTCATATTTCATGATCAATAACAATCTAATTTCGTATATAAAATATTTCGGGGATCAATAATAATATAGTCTTAACAAACACAATGAACAAATTTAGATCTAATTCATAATCCTTTTCCACATTTATTTTAAATAAAAAATCTATAAATAATTTATCAAAATTAGAATGCACAACATTTAAGGCTTTTCTGTAACGATGTCAACTTAACAGACTCAATTAACTTCTTGGTTATTCTGAATTAATGCTAAACACCCCTACTCTCTAATATCCCTTTTAGCTACTGCTCAATTAATATAGGGTATAAAAAGAAACAAAGTTTGGCTGTCAGACTGCGAGACATTTTGCGGAATATTTTTGTTGGACTTGCATTCAGAATGGACAAAGTCGAAAAGTGTTGCCTTGTGTCTTGGCAACCTTCTCTCCGATATCCACCTTCCCCTGCCTCATTCCTGGCTGTCTACTGTCTGCTGTCCGGATGGAAAAGACAGCGACGAGATAATTTTGCAATGCTTATGGCCGCCAATTTGCGGACGATCGCCGTACAAGGAGCGCACGCAAGAAGCATCAGCAGCAGCCAGAATAAGAGAGCAGCAGCAGGAGCTGATCTGCAGAGACAGACACGCAGAGGAACGATCCTCGACTGCGACTTGGACTTCGACTTCGACTTGGTCTTCGACTGGGACTTGGACTCGCTGGCAACACGTGTGTGTTGATTGGTTCATAAGAAAAAGGGCAGCAAACAAAAACTACAGAAAGAAATCATTTAAAACAGCAAACGGCGATCGTGCTTAAATATGCCAAAAACAAAAAATAAAAACCAAAATACAAAAAAAAAACGGGTCGAGAACTGGGCGAACAACAACGAAGACGAAGACGATGACGATGAAGTGCAGCCATGCCAGCGATAGCTACAACTATATAAAGGGCAGCAAAAGGAGCTGAATAATCTGCAGAAACAGCAGTCGTGGAAAGGTAGCAGGAGAAGGGGAGAGGGGAGGCACAAGAGACCCCTGAGGCAGACAGGATCAATATAAGAACAACGTCGTTTCGGGGCTTGTACATAATTTTGCATTTTTTGTACGAAAAGGGTCGTGGCTGCCAAGGAAACGAGGAGTGGGAAAGGGAAAGGGAAGGAGAAGGGAAACAAAATGTCGGTTAAGCAAAAAAAACCATTAAAGGTAGGAGCTGGAGATGGAGATGGAGTTGGTAAAGAATGGACTGCGGAGCATCCTCAAGAATCGAGAAAATTAAGAAGCGACGCGAATCTGCGAGTCTCAGTTCTCTGTAACCCTTTTCCCTGCCTCCCCTCTGTCACCTCCCTTGCCCCATCTCCAACTGTTCTACATTGTCTACAATATTTTTTGGGCTGCCTTTTGTGTTGTGTGCGCTGGTGATCTTGTTATTTGCGACGCTGCTCAGCTCTGGTAATTATTATATAGTATGTTTGTACGTACGCAAGATGGGTATATAGAGTTGTGTTGTGCTCCGTTGTGCTGTCCACCATGATGAAGATCATTTCAGGTTCTACACACACATACATAATTGCTGTTGTTGTTATTGTTGCTGTTGCAAGTTACTCGACTCGCATGTCATGTCCGCGCGCTGAGGCTGTCAACAGCCCCGGGATAAAATGATCAACATTGATCGCATAATGATCAACAGCAGCAGCAGCAGCCACAGCAGCCATAGCATTTTTAAATGCTTTTTCTTCAGACTCAGACTGAGATACAGATACAAAGAGTGGCACAGATTCAATCAACCGCCTATCCAGCTGGACCGTATTTATACTCGCTACCCAAAGGGTAGAAGAGTGTTATAACTATGTGCTACTTTGATTAAGGCATCTTCGATCACACAAAGTATATTCTTCGTATATTCTAAGTGTTGTAGTATATTTAGAATATAGCAATAAACGGAATATTGAATTAGATATATTCTGATATAATAGTATATCGATACTAAATACAGGACTCGGTATATTTTAGTATTTTTGGTACATTAATAAGGAATGATAAATATATACTGGTAAATAAACGTAATATATATTTTATACATTTTAGTATTTTAATTTGGTATATAACGTCTGTATCGGTATATTATGTATATACCTTTTTATATATTTTAGTATTTTAATTTGGTATATTAAATATATATTGATATATATTACATATTTTAGTATGTTTTCGGTACATCCATTTGGTATATTTCAACAATAAACGAAGTATAACTTTTGGTATGTTCTAGTATTATTTCTGTATATACATTTGGAATATTCAAACTACAATAACATTAATCGATAGTATTTTTTTGTATTTGTTGTATGTATTTGCTATATTTAAACCATAATAACATTATGCGACATTATTTTTTAGTATTTTTGGTATATTAGTTTGGTATATTTAAACGATGATACCGTACTGCTTTGCTTCTATTGAAAACGCGTAGCTCGTATCTCATAGTCGAGCACACTCGACCGTAGTTTTCTCACTTTTTTGTTGCGCAGATTGATGATTGAGTGCGTGGCCAGAAACTGGAACTCCAACTCCAACTGAAACTGTGTGGCCAAGACTCTTGGCTCTTGGCCCTGGCTAAGTAAGCTATTATGCGAGCGCCGAGCTTGAGTCAAAGTCTGACTTGGTCTGGACTCTGCTCAGCTGGCGTTGCTATGATTTTGATCGTCACTTTTGTAGGCCCCGCATAATTTACTTAATTATATTTAATTGAATTTTAAAGCTACTGGTTAAAGGCGGCGGCCTCTTTTGCTTCAACTTATTTCTTAATTGCGTTGCGGTTGTTCAACTTTCCCAGGGCAACCAAAAAGAAAAACACAAAAAACCGAAAATTGAATACAAAAAGCAAAAGCAAAGTGAACAACGTACGTGCCAAGCTGACAAATTTGCGCCTTTTTGCCGATTTACATTATTCTTTTCTTTTCTTTTCTTTCTTTTTTGTGTTTTTGGCTCTGCTCGATATCGCAGGATAACAGGATGACACTCGAAGCCTGTCGAATCTCTGGATCTACAGCAGCGAGATGTTGTCGTTTATCACGGCAATAAACGAGACGCAAAAGTCAAACAACAACATTCGAGTTCAGTTCAGTTCAGCCCTTTTTCCCAGGACGCGTGACATAAATCAAAAGGCCACATATCCGCATCCTGCCGTTGTCCTGCGGTAATACCAGCCACAAAGCAGCCAAAAGGATTTGTTTCAGCAAATCCTCTGAGAATTGATTCGTGCACGCTAATAACTTCGAAAGCAGCGAAACAACAAAACATCAAAACAGAAAACTAAATTATGTCTCTCAATGATAAAGAAGGATAAAGGGAGAATGGGGAGGGGAGAAGGGAAGGAGCGAAGTGGGGTGTTATTTCTACTCATTTCCTGAATGCGTTGTATGATTTTCCTAAGCAAATGACATAATCATAATGAGAAATGAGAAAAGGGGCTGCCATGAATTTCAATTTCAATTTCCAACCACCTCGCATCGCCTTTTTAAGGGTGGCAATTAAAATGTTTGCGCAACCCGAAAAACTGTAAGCCAAAACAAAATGGCTGCCGCCATCAACATTTCCATTTGCATTATCCCCGCTTTCCGCCACAACAACTTGCAACTGTTGCAAGCTCTGCGGGCGCTCAACTCAATAGACGATAGACGATAAGTGGCCATGACGAAGCCCTCGAGTGTTTGCTCATAGGGGTGTCGATCTCCCTCCCTCTCTATCTCTCTCCCTCTCCCCCCTTTGCCTTTGACATCCCCTTCCTTTCTCTTTCACTTGCTGCGCTGTCTCACTCACTCTCAAGCTGGGAACCAAACGAGTCACTTTGCACTGTAAATTAATAACTCGCAGTCAATTCTCAGCATTTAAATAAGCAAACAATGTTTTCTGTTGCAAGTTTTAATAGTTATTAAGGAATGCTTGGCTGGGAAAACTCCACTTCATAAATGCATTTTAAGTAAATAGTAATTTAAAATATAAGCAAAATTCATTAAATTCATCTAATTGTTATATAGTAAAAAAATAGATTGAAGTGCTAAATGACAAATAATGTGTAAGTTGAGTAAATTCCAATTTGTGGAATTATTTTATACTACAATATTATTGTACTTTTCAACAACAACTAATATGACACAAATTATATACATAAAGTTTAATTATTTATTTCTATATTTTATTTTTTTGTATACATGTATGTCATGCTATTTATTTGTCTTTGCATTTTGTCGATGACAGTCTACACAAATCTATAGAACCTTTAAGTCTTTGAAAAGTAAACAATCAATTTGTTGGCTGATAATCTGGTATGTTTAGTTCCCTATGGTATATTTGAAATGTAGTACTAATCAATATACCAAATACAGCCTTCGATATACCTAAGTATTTTGTGGTATATTAATTGAGTATATCTGTTGGGTGATAATCTGGTATAGTATGTTCTCTAAGGTATTCTTTAATTGTCGTAATATATATCCGTCGGTATATTTTAGTATTTTTGCGGTATATTAATTAGGTTTGTGTATTGGCTGCCAATTTCGAATATTTTGTTATACTTTGAAGGTAGTACTGTATCAATATACCAAATACAATACAACTTCTAGCGTTTTAGTATTTTTGCGGTATTAATTTGGAATATATCATAATTAATACCGCACTATTTTGCTTTTATCCGTTTCTTTCTTGGTTTTAATTCAATAAATGTTTATTTAATGATGTATATACTTTATTATACTTTATTGTTATTATACATATTTACTTTTGTTGTATTCATTTAAAATCTAAATGTATAACATTCTACTTTTGAGATAAGATATGTTATGTTAGTTCGTTCGTACTTAGTCCGTCAATTTGCTTCGAACTTAATCTGACTCTTAATATTGTGTAACTTTCTCATCTCAATAATCTTTTAAGCATACTCAAACCTAAACAGTTCCAAAAATAACACTTTCTACATTGAAAACTTTAATGGCAAGCAGTTGGTGCATGTAAATGAAAATGGAAGCGAAACAATTACAGGTATTTATCCTTTTTGTTTGGACATATTTGCGTCATTAACAGATTGTCCCGAAATGATAACAAAAAAACCAAAGAAAATAAAAACAAAAAATGGCGATAAAAAATCTTCACAATGATAGTCGACCTTTGAGGCAAAGACTGTGGTGAGTATTTCGGGCCATTTGAAGGTGCCGCACCCATTGAAATTCATCGAAGACGTAAAGAGAGGAAAGAGGCAAGAGGCAAGTAGAGGTTGCATGCCCCCCGCTTTGCTGTTGTTGTTGCCACAACTGTTGTTACCAGATCTTGGCGGCAAGGCATTAACGTCCAATAAATTGTTGTCAAATGTCGCGCACCCCGTTGATTTTAATGTGGCTTAAATAGGATAATAAAACTAACCGCAGAGGAAAAGAGTGAAGACAGAAACAGAGACAGCATGAGACAGAGAGAGAGAAACAGAGGCCAGAATTTATTGTTGGCTTGTATATAAAATAGTGCGTTTTATATACCCTAAGAGAGAGGGACACAGGTTGACTTGGCTTGGCACCGACAGCGGAAAACCAATAACTTTTCCACTGAATAGCAGAGCAGCCAAGCGGAGAGCAGCTAACAGGTGCTTATCATGCTTGCATCGTGACTTTTTATTGGCTGGGTGCTGCGGCAAAGCGGCTGACGATGCTTATCAATGACCCAATGGCCAGCGGCAATAAATGGAGTGGGAGCGAGAATGAGACAAAGAGAGAGAGAGGAAAGCAGCTGACGCAGGTTAATGGAAATGGAAATGTGGTGGGGTATGGAAATGAAGGTGCACATAAACAAGGTTTTATGACTGACATGGCTGACAGTTCGTAAAACCCGAAGACAGTCATCGCAGAAGAAAGATCTCTGAAGCTTCAGCTCAGTTCAGTTCAGTGGAAATTGTACATTGTTATTTTAATTAATTTTCTTGAAAGCGCACGCGTCGCTTTGTCCAGTGTTGTGAGCAGTCAAAACACAGAGCTCAACCAAAAAGAGGGCCAAAATTAATTTGGCCAATTTGTTGCCATACCCAAATCAGCAGCCCCGCTGCGAGTTGATCAATTAGCCATGGGTGTCGGATGTTCAAGATGAATATTAACTTGAAGTCAAAGACGGTGTCAGAGTCAGTGTCAGAATGTGACCAGTGTTTTTTTCTTAGCCACTTACAGCTTCAGAGGCGCCGCCTTCGCACTCAGACTGACACTCGCATTCACATCCACATTCACATTCACACTCGTTTACTCATTCAGAGCGACCACCCAAAAGGCTGGGCCCTCATTTGAGGGATGACTTTCGAGCTTTACTTCGCTTTGCTTTGCTCTAAGCGTGGGTTACCCAAATCACCTTAAAAAATAATAAACCAGCGAGCAAAAAATTAATTAAAGCTTTTTAATGATGCCGCATCTTGGCCAACTCTCGCTGATGCGTTCTCCTAATGATTGCTTTTGGCACCTTTTTCTCTCCCTCTTTCAATCTCTTTCTCTCTCGCTTTTGTTGTTGGCATTTCCCTCGCTTTTATTAAGCAAATATTTTGACTCATGCAAATTGCTAAGCAGCCAACCGAATCGTGGAATCGCTCGTTATTTACTGCATTCCCCCCTTCTTCCTCGCTCACTTTGATGCTCTCTGGCCATGGCCCAAAAGGGTTGACAGCAGCTGTTGCCAATTTGATAAGCATGCCAAATATTTGTCCGCTTTTATGGCTCTGCGGCAACTCTCCATTGAGATGTGGACTTGATTCTAACAAGACGTATTAAGTAGATCAACATTTCCTTGTTGTAAGCCGGCTTTGCTCGAGATGAAACCAAAGATCTTTCTATAACCTGTGAACACTTCATTAAAGAAAAGAAAAATATACACAATTTAGCTTAGCGATAAACAAATTGTTACGAATATAACATATGTACAATTTAAAGAGGAATAGACGCCAAGATCTAACTTGATAATTCATTAACAGCGCTTACCACGGTATGTTATATGCGTTTGTAAAATAGAATCGTCTCTAAATTCTATCGTATACAATAATTATTCTGATATTGAGACTCACTTTAAAAAATAGAAAATCGATAAAAATCGAAAACTAATGTTAATTTTGAAGCAAGAGTTGCAATTTTTTAGTACATACAATAATAACTATAGTTATACCAGCTACTCATAGGGTAGAAGGGTATTATAACTTTGTGCCGGTAATGTAATAGGTAGAAAGAGGAATCTCCGACCCTTTAAAGTATTCTTGATTCTTGATCTGCATCAACAGCCGAGACGATCTAGTCATGTCCGTCTGTCTGTCTGTCCGTCTGTCCGTATGAAACAGTGAATCTCAGAGACTATAATAGATAGAGCTATAATTTTCGACAGCATTTTCTATGTTTGAACGCAGATCAAGTTTGTTTCAAATTTTTGCCACGCCCATTTCCGCCCCCTCAAATCAACAAGCATCGAATAATAATTAAAGTTAGAGCTAAAAATTATGGTGTATACAATAATAACTAAAGTATTTATGATTCCTGAAAATTTGGTTACGATCAGATAAAAATTGTGGAAGTTATTAAAGAAATGCTTAGGCTGACTATCTGGTATATATTCCACTTTATGATATATTATAATATAATAATAATATAATATTTATCAACATATAAGGTTGGCAAAAAAGTCTTGCGGTATTTCCGATAGGTGTTTTTGCAAGCGCGTAGTTCTAGTTCTATTTATTGGATCGGTTCATGCGATACCTTTTTGGAAAGCTCTTTTCCAAACACGTGCTTGATTTATTGTTGTTTGTCTTGAGTCGTTCGTGAGTTATAGCGTCACAAACATGGAGCAAAATAAAGAGAAAATACGGCATATTTTACAGTACTACTACGATAAAGGCAAAAATGCAACTCATGCTGCCAATAAAATTTGTGCAGTTTATGGACCCGATACAGTTTCCATTTCCACCGCACAACGATGGTTTCAACGTTTTCGTTCTGGTACGGAGGTGGTCGATGATGCGCCACGGTCCGGAAGGCCTGTCGTCGAAAATTGCGATAAAATCGCCGAATTAATCGAAAGAGATCGGCATAGTAGCACCCGTAGCATCGGCCAAGAGCTGGGCATGAGTCATCAAACCGTTTTAAACCATTTGAAGAAGCTTGGATTAAAAAAAAAGCTAGATGTATGGGTGCCACACGACTTGACGCAAAAAAACATTTTTGACCGTATGGATGCATGCGAATCGCTTCTCAATCGCAACAAAATCGACCCGTTTTTGAAGCGGATGGTGACTGGCGATGAAAAGTGGATCACTTACGATAACGTGAAGCGCAAACGGTCGTGGTCGAAAAGCAATGAAGCTGCCCAGACGGTGGCCAAGCTTGGATTGACGGCCAGGAAGGTTCTTCTGTGTGTTTGGTGGGATTGGCAGGGAATCATCCACTATGAGCTGCTCTCCTATGGCCAAACGCTCAATTCGGACCTGTACTGCTAACAACTGGACCGCTTGAATGCAGCACTCAAGCAGAAGAGGCCATCTTTGATCAACAGAGACCGAATTGTCTTCCATCAGGACAACGCCAGGCCACACACATCTTTGGTGACGCGCCAGAAGCTCCGGGAGCTCGGATGGGAGGTTATTTTGCATCCACCATATAGTCCGGATCTCGCACCAAGTGATTACCACCTATTTCTGTCCATGGCCAACGAGCTTGGTAGTCGGAAGTTGGCCACAAGAGAGTCCTGTGAAAATTGGCTCTCCGAGTTTTTTGCCAATAGGGAAGCGAGCTTCTATAAGAGGGGCATTATGAAGTTGGCATCTCGTTGGGGACTCGTCATCGAACAAAATGGCGCATATTTGACTTAAATCGCATTATTATAACAAATTTTATGAACAATTGAAAATTCAATAAAAATACCGCAAGACTTTTTGGCCAACCTTATACCTTTAATAGGCTTAAATAGTATTTTTGCGGTATATTAATTTTGTATATTCTCAAATTAATGCCGCACTGTTCTATATCGAGTATCTCACAGTCGAGCACACTCGTCTGTAGCTTTCTTACTTGTTAATTTGATCTCGGTAACACTTTATGGAAGTATTAATTTATTTTTTGCTTATACTAAAATGGAATAACATAGTAACTGAAATTATAAATTTTAATTTAAAAATATCAATGAAGATACTTACTTTATATTGTTTGACAGCCTGATGTTCTTCGTGTCCAATATTTGATATCTGTCATAATTAATAAATTAAAACAATTTTAAAATACATTTATGTGGTATTTATTTTATTACATAACAGAAATTTGCTTCGCTCACAACAAATTTACCAACTGGGTATAGTTATTATATGTATATAATGAATATAATGTGAGCTTGAACTTAAATAATCCCTTCAGAATACAGATTCAACTACCTTGAAAATTAGTCAGAAGTTTAAGAATCGATCAAGAGAGAGTTTTCACTGTATGTACATTAATGTATTCACATTCATCTTTGGTCAACAATGTGAATGCTATTAAGTATTCATGACTCATTCCCTTTTGGCGTAAACGGACATTATTAATCATAATAAATGTATGGACAAATAAATTGAGCATTTGTTGCAATTTTCGTTGATATTCCATTGCCTTTTGATCGAATTTATGAATTGTAGTTGGCTCATAAGTAACAACAGCTGCAAAAACTAAAGCAATAAAGAACGCAGCACAACAAGAGGAGCAAAATGAAGAGAGGAAATGGAAGAGAGAAGAGGGAAGAGGGAAGAGGGGACAACGTGGAAGAGCTGCTACAAATGACAGAAGCAAACAGCACGCGCACAAAGTTTTTATATGAAATGAAATTAATTTTTGTGGACGCAAAAAGAAAAGCAAAAGGAAAAACTACAATATAGGCTATGGAAAATGGAAGAAGAGAAAGCAGCAGCAGCAGCCACAGCGACAGCCAAAAGTCAACAGCAATAAAATCACAGCAGCCAGGACACGAGCTCACAATGGAGCGAGAGAGAGAGAGTGAGAGAGGGGGGAACAGGAGCTACGCGTCGTTGACAAGCAACTAAGGCAATAAAAGCGAAATCAGGATAATGCCACAGCCGCTGCCATTGCCAGCAAATTAAATAAATCCCCCGGGCGGCAGATGTGCACTCAGCATAGAAATAGAAACAGAAACTGGAATAGGAACAGGAACAGGAGCAGAAGGCAGAAGGCAGAGCCTCGTCATTAGACGATGTGTGGCAAACAAACAAGGCAACAAATGACAATTCAAGCTATAAAATCAATTACATAATGAAGCAGACAAACGGAGAGAGTGAGGGAGAAACAAGGAGAGAGAGAGAGGGAGAAGAATATTGGCAGCATCTAAGCAGATTTGCCTCTTTGGTTGGCAAAACATCTTTTGGCCAGCATTTTACGGTTAGCCGCAGCACAATGCAACAATGCAACTGCTGGAACACTGAAAACACTGAATGCCTTGTTTTGGCCCCTTTTTTGTGACTTCTGTGCGGTTAGGCGAATAACAACAAAACGCATCCTGTTATCCCGTTTTGCAAAAAAAGAAGAAACAATACTTTGGGACAGCAGCAGGAGCTGCACAGCAGGACGCGTGGCAAACAAAGCGAATTCACTTTGGGCACCGAAACCAAACAAATTTCATTAAGCAAAAAGTGCCATCAATGCGACACTTGCCAGCAGTTTTCCTTCTCAACTTTTTTTTTTGCTACTGCTTCTTTCATTCGAATTCGCGACGAACAACAACATTTTTGGCTGTTGGCAAATTAAGTTTTTGTACGCAAAACATTTGGTCGTCGTTCAACGTCCTGTTTTACTTTTTTGGCCAAATTGTTGCGTGACTCAAATGTTTTCATCATTCTGGGCTAAAATAATAATTTGCCACACACAACTACAACTACAGCTACAGCTATTACCAACCAACAATAACAACAACATTGTGAAGTTGGCTATGAGTAATCGGCTTTCTAGTTCAACTTCCTTGTTTTCTTCCCTCTTTACTCAAAGTGGAAGCATGTGTCACTTTTCCTGCGCCGTGAAAAACTGAAATGTCAAGAAATCTGACAGCCAAATGATTGTTGGCCAATATCCCTTCACCACCGCTTTCGCCATCGCCATCACCCGAGCAATGCCCCAAAATAAACGATCCAATTTGCACAAAGGCAATCAAACAAAATTTCAATTGTAGCACAGCCAAATGACAGAAATTCAAATTATTTCATAACTCCAACACCTGGGTGTGGATTTCTAACTATATTTGTAATTTGAAAATGAAATAAAAAAGTGTATAAAATGAATATAAAAAAAAAAAGTGAAACGTCAAATTAAATATAAAACAGAATAAGTTCTATTTAATTCAATAGTTCTTATAAGGCAAATTCAAACTACAAATGATATATTTAGCTCCTGTTCTCCTTCTCCTCTTAGTGTGCGTGACTCTAAGATTGCTTCATCCCGTTCTTAAAATAAGCCAAACAGTGTGATATTTTATCATTCAAATATACCTAATAAATATACAGGATATATTTATAAAATGTACCTTATTATAGTTTAAGTATACCAAACTTATATAGAAAAAAATACTAGAATATCCCAAACTCTATATTCCGAGTGCTATTATTGTAGTTAACATATACCATATGAATATACCGAAAAATACCAAAGGATATATTTCGTCTATACATAGACTATTACATTAAAAATACCAAAAAATACTAGAATCAGAATATACAAAGAACATTTATACCAAAACATTTATACCAATATACCGAAATTTATATTTGGTATATATAGTCTCTCATAACTAGGACGGACAGGCAGACGAACATTTGCTATATCGTCTCGGCTGTTGCAGCTGATCAAGATATCTTATGGGTAGGGGGTATACTAATCGGAAATCATGTTATAAAAGTATCATATTCATATTATATTTGTTTTTACTTGGATTGTTTACATCCTCAAAGTCTGAATAGCAAGGAATAATTAGTGAGCGAAAAAAGAAAGTAAGACAGAATGAAACTAGTTCTAAAATCAATTAATAATTGACTTTAAATACAACTATATTTAGAATTGGTAAATTTAAAATAAATTTAAAGAATTTATATTTTATTTTAATTAATTGTAAAGTAAAATCTTGTCTTTTATAAAATGTTACTATAATGACATAAGAAAGATAAGCTCAAATAAAGTGATTTTTTAAATATTATTTATTACACATTTCATTTCATAATCATTTGTAATATTTATTAATAATAATAATTCAAATAAAAAAATTTTTTTTAATAAAATTTTATAAATACAATATGTCATTTGATATTAATTTTGATAATATTTGACACATGTTTTGTTTGTCTAAAAGCAAAGATATCAAACAGTTTAGAGACATTTGCATTTTGTATAGCCATGGGGCAGAAATACTTAAAGTATATTATAGATATATTTTTTGCGGCTACTTTCAGCAGTTTTACGACGTTTTCAACACAAACCAATCAGGTTTATGGCCCAGTTTATTAAAATCAAAAGCAAACTGAAAAGCAAATATTGAAATGACCGCGAGGTATGTTCCACTCGTAATAAGATATATGGGCCCCAATCAACCATTAACATGTTCACTAATTTTACGAGCCATATTATAAACGTTTTCAGATTTTCTTGGTTTGGTTTTCGTTTTGTTTGGTTTGTGAATTCATTTGATATTGGCATCGATTGTCGTTGCCTTTGTTTTCGGAATCCAGCGACGAAGAAAGACCATAAAATATATCTGGGGGATGGGATGGGATCGTGAAGATTATAAAATTTTATGCGCAATTGGAAACAGTTAACAGCAAATTCTGTGTGTCTGTCTGTCTGTCTGTCTGTTGTGTTGTGTTGGGTCTACAGTGAATATAATCACAAGCTCATTTCAATACAAAAGCTACAACACAGAGAAACGACGACAACAACAAGCAAAAGCAAAAAAGCAAAAGAGAAGCAGGAGAAAAAGGAACTTGTCAACAATATTTTACGAGCGCGTCGCGAGAGATTTTTTTTCTTCTCGTTGGTTTTTTTTTTTTTGCTGCCTTTTCATTTTGGTCAAAATGTATGAAAAAAGAAAAGGCTGTAAAATCGAGAATCGTTAAATCGTTAACAACAACAAATATGAGTATCAACGACGGCACCAGCTGCGCCACTTGGCCAAGTCGAAGTCGAAATCGGAGGAGTCGCCACCAAAAAACACAACAAAAAACAACAACAAAAAATCGACGACAGCCATATTGAAAAGTGACTTGGAACGGAGGCAAAATGGAGTTGCCTGAGGGCCACATGGAAAACCATAAACATAAATAATAATACAATATGTATTATATGACCGAGTCAACGGATCGATCGAACCCTCCCCTCCCCTCCCTCCACCTTTCTATCTTGCATATATTTGGGTATAATTTAATTTATGATCTTTCCCCGCATATTTGATTATTCCACAATACACAACGATACACAAAATACTCTCGTAATATTTCGTGTTGTGCTAGGCCAAGTCGAACGATCAACGAAACGGGATGATCGATTGATCGATGATTGATTTGTTGCCTTGCTCTCGCTCCGTTTCACCCCCTCCTCCTACAACTTCAACGGTCAAGTCAAGCTGCCATTGAATTCTAAACTAAAACAACAACTGGCCAATTACACTGGCCTCTTGTCTGTTCGGGCCATACTTTGCATTAATGTGCAGGCCGAAAACGGTAAACGTTAAAGGTAAACGGCAGCTGCAATTAACTTGGCCTTGTCCTTTCTCTCTCTCTCTCTTCTCTTCTCTCCTCTTCTAGCACCGCATTTGGGATATCGAGATCGCTTTTAATATGGCGTCTCGCCATATGCGCCACACAGAGAGTTCCTAATTTTGTTTATGCTGCTCGTATAAAGACGTCCCCCACTCCACTTTCAGTCGAGACAATTGCCCAGGCCAAGATACGATTCAGACTTCTTCTTCTTCTTATCGTACATGCACAGACCATAAAAAGAAGCCATGCGAAGTTTATGAATATGCAAGCGAGTCGATTTAAGTCGAGTCGAGTCGGGGCGTTGAGTCTCCAAATAGGCACAGAGTCCACCGACTATCCCCGACTTCTGCTCCCACTTTTGTTTCAGTCTCTCTATAAAGGCATAAAGACTGCAGGTAATAATCCCCGCACAATGGGCATTACCAGTCATAATTATGACCTGGAATTCTCTAATTGACAGGCAAATTTTAAGCAAGCTTAACTCTAACAAAATATTCGATATTCTCTGCATAGATCACATATTAATTGCATATTTTAAAGCAATAAACAAGCAAAATAAATGTCGATTATTTTCCGGGCTTAAATATTTGTAATTTCTACTAAGTAATTTCTACTAAGGTAATTTAATAAGAACATTTTTTCTATGCATATTATATACAAAATGTCTGACCATTGGAAAATACAATTTCATTGTAATTAACTGAAGAAATAGATTATAAATTACATGTGATATTTTTTAATATTTGATGCTAGAATTCTTAACAATTCATTTCATTGCAATATATAATTTGCTGTAGAAATAGTTAGCTTTAAGTAATTTTTTATTAACTATACTTTAAAAGCTTATTTACCATTTCTTCTAATTCTCAGCAGCTGAAAAGCTAATCTTTTTATTTTTGCGTATCATTTGCTTACGAATTTTAATGTTTATTTTTAATTATAATATAACATAATATAAATATCTTCTTAAACATAAGCAGAGATATTTCTAGCTTCGAATGGCTAAATTCCACTGCACCACAAAAATAGATATATAGATGAAGTCAAATTAGCATTCAACATTTTAGTAAGATTTTATATACATTTTCAATATTTTGTATTTTATGTATTCCATAAATCTTACGAAATGCTTTACTATATTTAATGTAACAACGAAATTAAATATGTCATAATCTTATTTGAATTATGAAAATTAATTTGTTAGTAATCATTAAAAGAGTTTTTCATTTTTGTTGCACTCTTAGCTATTATCTGAGAGATACTCGTACAATGTAAGATTTATTATTATTGTACTGCTTATTTGAAAGTTTTTAAATTTTTAAATTATATTTTTAAATTCTCAGCAATGTATTTTAAAGATATTATATTCGTTATTATTTTAATGCTATTTTTAAAATCTTTATCATTATTGTAAACCCCTTTTTGCGCCTTGGCCCCACTGTGCAACGCCTTATGGCTGCAAAACTCCATCTCTGTTTCGTTGGCGGCACTCCATTAGCCAAAAGCAGAAGTCCCACTTCAGTTGCCGTCTGTGCGATAAGTAAATATGGAAGTGGTTTAGAGATGGGAATGGGAAAGAGAATGGGGATGAGGATGTGAATGGGGAGTAAAGAAATTGGGAAGTGGCGCTCATTTTGGGGAGTCGCTGATAAATGCTATCGCTGGCGTTTTTTTGGCAAATGTGTGCGGCGCCCTCATCATCGATTGCCACTGCAAAGAGATAGAAAGACAGAGAGAGAGAGAGCAAGAACGATATGTTATAAATGATGTCTGAGGCATCCTGTGGCAAACTAAACAAATTACAACATGTTCTCAACCGTCATGCTGTGCACCCAGCACCCAGCACACACACACACACAGACACAGACACCGACACAGACAATTGGAAAACACATTAGGGCAATCAAACAACCAAAAATTGAAATTGATAATGCGCTTGATGGCGGGAGGATGGAAAAACTAAAACCGATGTTCTCTAATGCCGAAGGCCATAAATTTTCCAATGTTGCCAGTTGTTATTGTTGTTGTTGTTGTCGTTGTTGTTGTCGTTGTTCACTGCGGATGATGATGATGATGATGCTGCTGCTGATGAGCAGATGAAACCCTAAAAACCAATCGCCGTGTATATTCGACGTTGTGTTTTGGGATCATCAGCAGCCAGTCAGAGAGAGCGAGAGATTACATGCAACCATGCGCCATCGACACACAACACACAACATGATGAAGCAGCAAAATTTCGAAAATGGACGTACAACACGCAATCCATTTCCCCTTCCCTTCCTCTTGCGGAGGGCGTTGCAATATGTTGTGTCTGTGTGTGCCTTGCGGCAGCTGCACCCAAGTGCTAATAATCTCATAGTTCAATAGATACAACAACAGATACGCTGAGATACATTCGGGCTACTTGGGAAAATTGAAAAGCGTATTTAACGCATTATCCATTTGTTATAATTCTCAGGCCCCGCTTTTGATTTTTGCGTGCCATTTGCCTGCCGGGTTTTACTTTACTCCTCTTCTTCACTTCGCTTCTCTTTAGCTGATTTCCCTTTGGGGCGTTGTTGACTTTTCGCTTTATCTTTTAATATGCACAAAATGGCGTGTCAAATTTTAACAAATTTTCAATCAATTCTCGTCGCAAGCGCTAAACAAACGAAAGCCAGCAAAATTTAGTTTTATTGTAGTTTCTTCTTCGCCCCAAGCAACTGTCAAACTCTTTTAAGTTTTTTCTTGCTTTTTTTTTTTTGGTAAACCATAAACTTGGCCATGTCTTGAAGATAGGGCCACGTGCTTGGGGCTTAAACTGCGTCTTCCCAATTAGCCAACGCTAAGCAATGAAACTGACATTTTTATCTGCATAACTAAACTCGAGGTTCACTTCGATTTAGTCAGCGTTTACTGTGCTTTGACCCCAGCAAAAGAGTTGAACCTTTCCATTTAGGAAAGTGCAAAACAACTTTGAGCTGGCTAAAATTAAATTTACTGGCAGAGCAAAAAGAACTTTTTAACGGCAAGGTTAACTTTAACGAGATACAAAATAGTACTAAAAACTATCCACTTATTGGAGCTTTTTACTAAAAATAAAAAAAAAACAAGAAAATTGCAATTATATGATAAAATAATACAATGTAGATAGTTTAACCAAGTAGCAGGAGAGACTTTCCAGTAATAAGTTTAATTTTTTTTAAACACAACAACGAACTGAGACAGTAACTAACTAAGCAGTCTATAATTAATAGATCTTTTCGGATTTTACACACTATAACAACTTCTCTGCGAATGTGCTCCGAAAGCTATATTTTAAGTCTTCACTCTCTAACAGAACTCCGATACATTTCACATCTTTAATTTAGGGTGCTGCTAGCTTCTGCAAGCATCGATACCAAGCGTCCGCCTCCTCTTCACCTACGGATATTTTCAAGTCTCCAAAAGCCAGCTTAACCTAATCTAACATTTGGGGTTTACACAAAAGTTAAGCAAAGTCTATAAGAGGGTGCCTAAATCTTTCTGTCTCTCCTTTCATGTATATTTTGTATCTCATGCAGCACAATTCCATTGCAAACTATTTTATTCCTACGGACTAACCGCACAACTCGCTAATCTACATACATGCACAGTAACAAATATTCCAGAAAATAAATTGTAAAAAAAAAACAGTTAAATATTATAGATCATCACAATTTCAGATTTAATACATTAGAAGACAACTAAACTACAAAAAAATATGTTTTGCGACGTTTTCCACCCAAATCATTAGGTATTTTGTAATATAATATTATATAATATTGTATATACTATTTTATAATATGATATTCTTTATTTTGCAGCTGTATGTATGTTAGGCAGTTATTAATTCTGTAAAATAAAGATTCTACCTCTCTAATATTTAAATGAGGTTTTCGGAAAAGTATCAAAAACGGTTTGATAACTTTAATAAATTTAACTCCCATATCAACTGCGTATCATATTCAAACTACTAACAAAGCATATTATTCTATATGGCAATATTTTCTAGAGTATCTCAATCTTATCTAAGAGAAAACTGGTCAAGTTTATGTGCACTTATTTATCACACTATTCATATTAAGTGAATCTGCTAGAAATCCGCTTCTTAAATCGACAAATTTGCATAGTACTCGTATCTTAACTGCTACTTAGTTTCATCTTTACTGTATTAGTAAACTCAGTTGCCATTTGCAATGTGATCGCATTATATTTATGCAACGCATTCATCTTCGACCGCTTTTACTGCACCTTGCTCGTATTTAGTTGGCCAAGAAGATTGCTGTCAATGTCGATGGCAACTGGCTTAATGCAATTCACCTGGCGATGTCATCAGCCAAGAGTCCAGCTGCTGTCGAGTGAGCGCTGTGAGTACACTCACAGTGTGTGTGTTGTGAGTAGTGAGTATTCATGAGGCAGCAATTCATAGGCAATTAGTTGGCCCACTTACGCACTCAAGCATCTGTCGCACTTTCACCAAACCATTTCCGCACTTCCAAGAAGAACACAGTTCCAGCCTCCGTCTCCAACTCCTCAACTTCGTAACTAGCTCATTAATAGCAATAACAACAACAAATGGCATTCCACACAAACACACATTACACTCATCAGAGAGGGTAACCAATGACAAATCCCAACCGCAAAGCCATTTTGCGCATCGTTGTCAGTTGTTACATGGATATAGATCTGGATTTCAAACTGAATCCAGTTGATGTCGATGTGAATGTGAATGTGGTGAATGTTGCCATTTGATGTGGATGTGGATGTGGACAACCCCTCGGCTAAGCTGAACTCAACCCCTCGTTAGCACAGCGTGTAAATCAGCCAAAGTAGTTCTCACATATTTCCCACACGCACGCACAATTTTCCGACCACACAACTCCGGCTAACAGAGCTCAGAGTTAACGGCTAAGAGCAAACGTAACGCCCCTCAGAACACAACTTGCAACTCTCGCACACATCTCATGCCACTTGCCACTTGCCACAGATGCTATGCGCCATTTTGTGTCGAGTGGATTTACGAGGATGTCGATGAGGATGAGCATATGAGCATGAGAAGGATATGTGGATGAGATGTTGTGGCAACATTTGTGGTTAAGCACCGACTACACGGCCATTGACAGGCCACACATTCGCATGATAAATGCCTTTTAATAATAAAAAAATAAATGCTTTTATGAAACATTTGGCAATGGCCATTCACAGCACGTTCTCTCGACACTCCACATTCCCCTCACACCCCACACACACAACCCATCCACATATTGATAGACAATTCGACAGCTGAAGGAATAAAACAGCAACTCGACTCTATTTTCGGTAAGTTGTAGTCATAACATATAAAGCAGCAGTCTTATCACCCTGAATTACACAATCGAAAATGAAACTGCACACGAAAATATATTTAAGAATGTAAATGCTAGTTCATGATATAATCAAATATAACAACTTAAATAAATTCTATATAGTAAATGCTTATTTCAATAGAAATAAAAATTAAAAAAATAACGAAAGAAATCTAATATTGGAAGCACTCAAAAATTATTTAATTTATATCTAACATTGACATATGTATTCAAAATGAAATCTTAATCATTGAAACTGCATAAAACATAATAAAATTTATCACCCTGAATTACAAAATCGAAAATGAAACTGCAAACGAAAATATATTTGAAACGTATGTTACATATCTGAAAACTTAATTATATATATATATATATTTTCTAATTTTGATTTCCATCAAAATTAGCATTTGAAATGAAGACACTCAAAACATTTTTTATATTTTTCATTGTTTTATGTATTTAAATGAAATATACAAAAAAAAATTTACATTACAAAAAAAAAATTTGGATAAATCATGAATTACACAAATGAAAATATATTTTAGAATGTAAATGTAAGTTTGTTATATTATTGGAACTGAATGCGAAAATTTACTGATTGGAAATTAATATAAAATTAGTGTAAATTATGTAAATAACATTTTTATTATATTAAAAAAGACAGAAAATATAATTTTCTAATCAGCAGTGTTGTAAATACTAATATTAAAGCAAAATTATTGTATCTAATTAAAATGAATGAATGCAATGAAATTAGAACATAAAAGTCTTAACACTCTGAATTGACAATTAAAAAAAAAACATATTTCAGATAGCAAAATGTTAGATATTATATTCAGTATTTATGAACTTTGAGAAATTAATATCATTTCTATAACATTCGAAATCAAGGTTATATTTAACATTCTCTGTATTAAAATAGAAATATCACTATTAATTTATATAAATTATGTAGTTGAAACTCTTGTGCATTCAATAAATAAGAGAATTCAACGAACTATAATTATTTATTGAAATAACATATTTATGTTTCCAATGTTAATATGAAGCGTAATTCTATTTTAATTTTGAGCTGCTAACGATCACTTAAATCTTAAACTAGATTTAATATTTATTTTTAACAGCAATAGCGGAAGCATATTTTATAAATATTCTTTCAAAATGATTTCAATTTTACTAAAATGCAAAAAAATAACTAAATAAATTGCAATTACTTGTGAGCAAAGTAATAAAACAAATTACATTCTTAAATTAGAAAACCCTCAGTGAATGCAATTAATCAAGTTCTCATTTAATAACAGCAGTTGAAATTGCATTTAAAAACTAATCACTAAAGGCTGAAGGAAATACTAAATAAAGTGAGATCAGTTTTGTTGAGTTTTGTGCAGCTGCTTTGTAGAATTTCTTGATTGCTTTTTAGCCCGAGGCCAAGATCCCTTTTTTGGCCAAGTCCGTTGCAGCAAATTGCTCCATTTCATTTAATTTTTGTTTTGTTTTTGCCAAGTTGTGTCCGAAAATTTTTGCGCAAATATCTTTATTGCCAGGCATTTCCAGTTAACCGAAAGAGAGAGAGAGAGAGAGAGAGAAGGAGAGTGAGGGAGAGGCAAACAGCGGTAAAACACATTCAATAAACGGGCAAGCTAAAGAGCTTCGGATGGCTTCGGCCATGCTGAATTCCAGGCATCATTAAGCAAAGCAACACTCGGATACATAAGGGTCCGAGTTGCGTCCCTTGCTTGCCCCTTGTTTGCCCGTTCCCTACCCCGCTTGCCACGCTCCCTTTTTGCCAATTGAGATCCAACTGGAAGAAGTCGTTGTAGCTGCAGCCAGCGAAACGAGCTGCGCAAATCGCTGCTGTGCTTGGGTGCGCGTTGAGGCAGCCACACAGCAATAATGATGATCGTGATGAAGATGATGATGAGCGTTGTGGTTGCAGCTTTCTACCTGCCACGCATTTATTAAACACGATCGAGAGCCAAACGGCAAAAGCCACAACACGTTTGGCTACAACTTTACTTGATTGGAGTCCGACTGGGATTAGGTCTCGGGTTGGGAATGGGAAATGGGGAATAGGGAATGGGAATGGGGGATTCAGTCTGTGGAGACTTTTAACTGGGAACTGTGCACTTAGGCGTTTACCTGCTTCAACCGCGACTGCGACGCGAAAACGTTAATTAAGATTATGAAGTCATAAGAGTTGCATGTGTGTGTAAGTCTATCTCGTTCTCTTTCTTCTGCTCTCCCTCTACCTCTCTCTCTCTCTTTCGTTTGCTTGCGAATCCTTGGCCCTGTTGTTTGTGGTGCAGCCTTGGACCGGTTTCTTCTTGGCTGCTGGCCAACCAAGCTGCACGATCTTCACGCGAGTTGATTTTTAAGTCAACAACTTGATTTTCCAGCAATAACAAGATTAAATTATTTAATTTTTTGCCTCATTTGGTGGAGCTGCAGCCTAGGACGCTCTTTGAACATGCGGCCGAGTCGACTTCCTAATGGCGTATTATAATTACGTGCCTCGATTCACAGCGAGGGGGGAAAGAAGTGGAGGGGAAAGTGGCAGTGTCGCAGCTTAAGTGGCTTTTAATGCTAATGTATCGATGATGGGTCTTCAGGGGGTCTCCTCTTGCTCTCTCTCTCGATGCCTTTTGCATTTATGGCTCAAACTGGCCTTTCGGCCATGTTAATGAAGTGCAAGCGAGGCCAGAACCAGAAACCGAGAGCTGACAACTGAAAGCCTGAAAGCCTTTGGCAATTCCAGTCACAAACGCACATCGATGCGAATCAGATACAGTTTCCCTGTCTGCGCTTTTATGGCCACAGCCAAAGCTGTTTAATTATGATAAAGTTGTAAAATTCCTCCACGCTCCCCTCTTCCCCCTCTCTCTCTCTGACCGATCGATTGGAAGTGGATGTTGGCTGCTCCTTTGAATTAGCCAAATTACAGCAAATAAGCTGGCTAATAAATTCATAATTTGGCAGGCACGCAAGCCGCTTATTAATTAGTCAACCGCCAACAGAATGTGGCAATGGTTGCCAGGCATTTAACCCCTGTCTCCCTCTTTCCATCCTCCCTCCCTCCCTCTCTCTTACTCTCTCTTCTCTGTGGCAAATGGCCGCCCCGCTAAACGTTGCCATGCGCTTCCGCTTCGCTTCCCTCAGCTCCGCTCCTCTATGTTCGCTTTCCGTGTTTCGGCCATGTTAGAATCGATGGCTGCTTTTCTCAACTCTCTCTCTTTCTCTCTACGCATTTAGGGATAGTTTTAATTACCACCGACGAAGGGCAATGAAGCAATGCGACAGCAGCTAACAGTCATTAGGCGAGCGCATTAATGACTACCTCCAAATGCTACGCTTGATTCCCCCTGCACTTATGTAGAAATGTGTCCTAGACTGTTTTATACCCGGTACCCGTATGTGGATAATGTCAAATAAATATAATACAATTAGAAAATGCTGGATAAGACAATAAATAAATATAATAAAACTACACAATACAATAAGTAAATATAATAAAACTTTCTGAAATGCTGTTAAAAAAAATATTATCCGTAACCAAGACATCTGAACAATGCTTCTAATTTTCATTCTTCAAAACAGTTTCATAGTTTTAATGAAATTTGCATAGATCGTGGTTATTATTGTGTATTGAAGTTTTGAACTTTAAAACCACAAAACACAATTTAGTACAACATTGAATTATGCAAGCGTTTACCTTGTTGACAATAAATTAATGCTGCACAATACAAAATGTTTAGTACTCAGAAAGAACAAATATAAAATCTTGAATCAAGATTGATTTTGTGTGTCAAAATTGAACCAAGAAGGATCATTCAAATCATTAAATATTAAATCAGTATCGATATCGATCAATATCTTCAAAAAATCTGATCAGATCTTCAAATTCAAGATTATTATCTTGTTTCAAGAATGGCAAAATGTTAAATCAAAATCAAACAAACTTAAATTTAGATTGTTTAATATAAACAAAAAAATCTAAAATAAATAAATTGAGTGGTTTTTTATAAATTTCCATTTAACTATACAAATGTATACATTTGATATACAACTTTCTGCAATGTAGCTTAAAGCAATATTATCTAAGACCAGATGTTTCGACATTTTAATTCCTAAAAATATGAATTCATAATTTAAATATAATGTGATTATTATTGAGCATTTAAGTTTCGAACTTGAAAATTTCAAACACAATTAACTTTTATTACCTCAATAAAAATATATCAATGCTGCTGAAATATAATACATATATTGTTAGCATACTATATTAAAAATCTTAACCATATCCAAATGCATTTCATTGATGTTATTCTACATATAAACCCGCTCTACAATGGCTTCAATCTTTTAGCTATTTCTAATATTGGTAGATAAAATGAATTTAAATTTCTAGCTTAAAATTTTACAACAAAACGAAGAAAAACTAGTATAGGTGAACCTCTTGATTGGTACTCTCATTATTTCGTCAGCTTCCAAATAAATCAACTTTTAAAAACAAACAATTTCGAAAAAAAAATGTTGTCTTTGATTCAGAAATTCCGGTTATCGAGGTAAACATTATTATTTATTGCTGCTTAAAATATTTATTTTTTTCAAAAGCATAATAAAATTGAAATGCAATTTTTGAGATTGTTTTATTAACTCTAATTTCTAACGTAATTATTATTGCTATTGAATTTATAATCTTCAATTCTCGACATTCAATTAACTCTCATTTTGGGCCTTTACAAAACTATGAAACTATCTCAGCCAGATCTAAAGTACCGGGTATTAGAAGCAGACAGACATTGGGATCTCCTGCAACCCCTTCACTTCTATTCCACGCTTCACTACGCTCCAGCTCAAGTTGGCCAATGAATTATGCAGCGCCAAGCGAATATTAATAGCAGTTGTCTCGCTCTTCTATACTCACTCTCCTTCTCTCTCTCACACACTCACACAGTGTCTCTGTTGGGCATTGCGTGCACTTGGATGCCCAGCGGGCCAAGTTTGTTGTATCATTCAATTTGTTGCCTGCTGCCTTCTGCTGGGAACCAAAATCTCCTCCACAAACACCTCCTCCTCTTGCTCCTCCTCCTTCTCCTCCTGCTTCTCCGCCTCCATCTGCGCCTTTTATGTGGGAGGTGGGCGTTTTGTCTGGGCGTGAGCGTTTCCAAAGTTTAAATTTTCAACTTAACCTTTGAGCTTTTCCGTTCGCTTCGTTCCATGTGGGTTGATCCACTCCCACTTTCCACCCTTCCCCCTTCCCTCCCTCTTTGGGGAGTTGCTGCCAACTCTCCATTGGCCGCCTTTGTGCATTTTCCAACCTCTATTTGCTTTTCATTTTCTAATTGAATGGAAAATTTAGCAGCTGTTGAAATGATGGCGTGACTTCGACGTCGATTCCTACTTCGACTCCGACCTGACCAGAAGGTGTCCAGTTTTTTGTGATGGCCAGCGCAAATTTACAATCGATATCCATGGCCTTCGGTTGAGTTCAAGCGTTTGCGATTGAGCAGCGATAAATAACAGAACTTTGTCGTAATTGGCAAATAATAACAGTGAATTTACCAATTGCGCACAATGCACAAAATGCTGATTTAGGTTCATGCTTCTAATTATTAGTTACCTTAACGAGACGCGTTATAGAGTACCTAAAATATATGTTATGAAAATTTAAAATACATACTTGAAAACATGCCATTTAATTGTGTTAGAAAAATGTCTCAAATTTTGCTGTTTTGTTGTCTCCAAAATATATATTTTACAAATTTTAAATGCAAATTGCAACTAAAGTCTTTTTCAATCTATTATATCTGATTACATATTCTTGTTTGATATTATTGTTAATTTTATGCCTATTAGCGGTTTTTTATCAATTGTTTTATTTTATTAATTTATTTATTTTATATTTGTAGCATTTTTATATCAATGGTGATATATAATATCTAATACCAATTACAAGTTAACAACTTCATAGAGCAACATATTGTTTATTTTATTGAATTATATTTATACTTATTCTACAAGCTTAAGCCTAAAGCAATGACAATAGTCGGTACACCTTTTTAGTTATTTTAACTAAATATTATATCTCTACGTTATTTTATAGAACAATTATATCGTATACAAATTCTTTTCATATTATATTTACATCAATCTCTATATAAACATTTTATAAGTACAACATTTAAAATATTCATTATTTTACCGATGACGCCATTTTTATTTTATATAAATAAATAAATATAATTTTTGTTTGTTAAAGTATTGAAGCATTTCAATTTCAATACTCAGAAATATATAAGTAATACATTGCTAACATTTTAAATGTGATTAATGAAAGTCTAAAATAATTCAATAATTATTTCTTACTGATTTTAAATTTGATGGGCTAATTTTAAAGAATGAAATTGCCAAAAAAAAATTAAAAATTTAAAGGATATTGCACAGATTAAAACTTTTTCTTTTAATAGTTGGTAAATCGTTGATTAAAATATTACAAAAATTCGAAAAATATACTTTGTATCTATTATTTAGTACATTGCATAAAAAATAAGTATGTATAAAATAATAAAGATTGGGGGAATTTAAGGAATTCTTCTAACTGCACAGAATTATGTTAACAATGCTTAGCCAATCATAGGTAATCAGTAAGTAGACCAGCCGTATCTATCTAAAATAGCTCTAAACATATCTAGAACACAACTGAGTAGAATTGAAGTACATAGTTGAAGTGTCACATGGCTGCTGGCTCTTTAAATAAAGATGCAGAGACATATAGTAGGCACTGTAATTAGTTCCCTCACTGATAAATTATGCTTCCAGCGGGGTAATTGAAATTCACATTCACATACTGAGAAGGCAGTTATTCCAGTAAACATTTTCATGCGTCCAAAACTAAATTAAATACAGTTAGAAGCCACCCTCAAAGTGTGTATATGTGTGTGTGCGTGTGAGTGTGTGTGTGGTATAATCATAATTATAAAAACATATATTTAAGCTAATAACTGAATTAATTAAAATCTCATTTTTCGAGTGCCAGTGGAGGAAATGGAAATGACAGTGGAAATAGAAATGGAAATACATAGAGAAAAGAAACAGAAATTTCATTTGGTTGGGCTAATTAATTTTAGCCCTGGTTGTGGGGAAAAGAACACAACACAACACACGGACATGGCCACTAGGTAAGGCCGTAATTAAAAGTCCGAAAGCAAACAAAAAAAACAAGTATGAAAGTTACAGTCGAGTGTGCTCGACTGTGAGATACCCGCTACCCTTTTTTAATAAAAGCTAAATATTGCGGTATTATTCTCAAAATACAACAAAATAATATATCCCAAAATACTAAAAATATATCAAATGATAAATATGGTATATTGATTTGGAACTACATTCAAAATATACCACAGTGTAAAAATATACCAGATACTAAAAATATACCAACGGGTATATTTGGTATATCGATATAGTACCGCATTCAAAATATACCACAGTGTGCAAAATATACCAGATTTAGCTAAAGCAACTTAGACCCATAGTGAGTAGGCTTTTTGCCCATACAAAAGTATTTCTTTAATAACTTCGACATTTTAATATGATCGCAACCAAATTTTCAGGAATCACAAAGACTTTAGATTTGTTTGTATATACCAAAATACGATTGTAGCTTTAAAATTACGCGTATTATTCGATTTTTGTTGATTTGCGGGGGCGACAGTGGGCGTGGCGAAAATTTAAAACAATCTTGATCTGCGTGCAAACATAACAAATGCTGTCGAAAAAAATGTATAGCTCTATCTCTTATAGTCTCTGAGATTTTGGTACTCCTAAGGATAGACGGACAGGCGGACTAGATCGTCTTGGCTGTTGACGCTGATCAAGAATATATGTATATACTTTATGCCTATTACATACATTTGACGAGACAAAGTTATAATACCCTTCTACTCTATGAGTGGCGGGTATAAAAAGCAACACAACTTTTACGACACTTGATTAGGGTCAACTCAGGTTTGAGTTGAGTTCATTTCTCAGTTTTTGTGGCTAGGAGCTGCCTAGTTCATGGCTCATGCTGCTTCTTCTTCGCTGTGGCAGTTGGCGAAATGAGCAAACAATATGCGGGCACAACAGCTGCTATCTCACTCGCACAGTCACCAGACCATTTTAGCCACCCAGTTTACCAAGTTTACCTCCCCCAACTCCTCCTACTCCTCCTCATCATTTGCTCAGTTTGCCGCAGCCTAATTAATTCAATCTGTGCACTTACACGCTTATCAAAATACCGCTGCCAGCCTCGAGTACCTCCCTCCTAGCTCTTCCCCTTCCCCCTTCCCCGTTCGCCACTTCGAGCACAGCTAAACTAACCAATCCAAAAGGGAGCTCGTTTGTTGTGTCATGATTTTTAATTAACTTGAAATCAACCCACAAGCTTGGACAGTTCCTGTCCCTTCCTCCCCCCTTCCGATCCCTCTCGCTGCGACTCGTTTGGGGTCTTTCCTGGTTGCTGTGCATAATTTGATTACGGCTTATCGCCTGCGCCGGATCTTGTTTAGCTCGTTACGTGCAAGCCGTGACATTTTCACGCAATTGTTGTGTTTTGTAGTCAAAGAGAGAGAGAGACTGAAGACGAACACCCCGTTGCGTCCTCCTCCCGCTCTGAACTCTGCCCATTTTCACCAAGTTTATTTACACGAGCTGGCGTCAGATAATAAATTGCCCGGGGCCAGCCCTGCTTTTGGGGCACACCCACGCACTTTGGCCGCACAACCACGACGACGGCAAATGAACAACAAACAGCCGCAAGGATAATAAAACGATTTCCGCAACGTGCCATAAAATCCCTCGAGCAATTCAATTCAATCTAAGCCACCTCCAGAATCCCCCTCGGTTTACCTTTATCCTGTTTCTGTCTGGGGCGGAACAGCTTTTTGTGCTTTTAGGTTTTTCAGGGCCACAGCCAAACACACAGCGTCAATTTGTAGTAAAAACACGCGCGTTTTTATTATTCCATCAGGAGTGGAGAGCGAAGGGATGTTACAGGGGTTGCAAAGGCAGACACTCCCTTGTGTGCCATCAGCAAATTAGAAACGTTTAGAGCGGTGCCCCGACTCAAGGGTTGCCCAGGCAATGGCGCAGGACTTCGGGATAAGGTTGAGAGCACTGAGGTCTGAGGCTGAGGTCTACGGCTGAGGCTGAGGTATGAGTTCTGAGGCTGACGATGAGGCAATGCGGTGATGATGATGACGGCAAATGGCGCTAACACCGTGAGATTGCTGGGGCTGTTTTCTACGCTCTCTCTCTCTCTTTCATTCCCCTTCCCTCTCTCTCTCACTGTCTTTCTTTTTCTCCCCTACTTTCTCTGGCCATATTGGCTGGGAAAAGGAAAACGCATAAAGCGTAAAAAGCGAAAAGCGCTTTATTGAATTAAATTTTAATTGAAGGACATGAGCGTGAATATATTTAAGCCATGGTTAAGTTGTGGCCAAGGGGAGGGCTGAAGTGAGAAAGGGATAAGTAGGAGAAAGAACAACACAGATTAAGCCAATCCCTGTGAAGCGTGAGCTGGCTAAGCTGCAACTTGGATCAATTGCACTTACAGCTACTAATATGAATCTGACATGTAGGGGATGAAAAAGAAAAATGATAATGATAATGATAATCACGTGAGTAAGTGACATAATCAATCCAACAATCCTTTATATACGATATCTAATATCTAACTGAATGTCTGTTGCTTGTGTATATAATTTGTTATGATAGGTTAGGTTAGGTAGGACCGGCTGCCCCAGTACGGGGCAAAGCATAGACCAGTGGAGGTCCGTAGCTGTACCGGTAGCTTATCTACGTCTCAGAAATCGCGCAGTATGGATGCATTTTTGGCAAAAGCCAGCAGCATCCTAGGAGATAGCCGTGAGACGTCCCGAAGATCGTTGTGGCACGGCGAATTAAGGTATTTCAACCGGAGTCGGGATAACGCTGGGCATCTACAGAGAAGATGCTCAAGTGTTTCCTTAACCCCGGGTTCGTTGCATTTCCTGCACTGATCACTGTTCGTGATGCCCATCTTTTCAGCATGGACAGCTGACATGCAGTGGCCAGTTAAAATGCCTAGCATTAGCCTGCAGTCTTTCCTTGAAAGCTACATGACGAATTTGGTTAAGTTTTTGTTAGTAGAGGCACACATCAGCCTTGCAGTTTTGCACGAGTTGGCATTACGCCAGCTCGCGTCCCACTGAAGTCTAGAGCGCACCTCAATTTCACTGCCTAGAGTTCGCAGGGATATCGGAACATTGCACATGTTACCGACATCAAGCCCCACTCCCTCTTTGGCGAGAGTGTCTGCGATCTCGTTGCCATCGATGCCCTGGTGGCTTGGGATCCAATAGATACGCACGACCGCAGATGCGTTCAGCGACTCTATTGCTCTTCTGCTGTCCAGGACAACTTTGGACTTGACCACATCAGAGTGCATTGATCTTATTGCAGCCTGGCTGTCAACAAAGATGTTAATAGAGGTGTGATTACGCTGTAAACCCCGAGCCAATTCGGCAGCCTTGCCAATGGCAAAAACTTCCGCCTGGAAGATGCTGCAATGGTCTGGGAGTTTATAGGATTGTTTGGAGACCGGGTCCGGGCAGTATACGGCCGCTCCGACACCATCATCCATCTTCGAACCGTCGGTGAAGAGGTTGAGGGCTTCGGGAATGCATAACCCTTCCCGCCAGCACTCCGGTTCCAAGAATATAGTGTTAATATGGTCAGTACTGGTAAGGGGGATAGTATAGTCCAAGTCTCTACTAGTCTCCCTACCAATGGCGCTGTGACCATAGCCTAGCAGACCCAAATTGCCAGTTGCGGCAATCCGTAGGGACGATTTTGCGGCTATGGATTGCGCGTATAGGTTTAATGGTTCCACACCAGCTATTACCTCGAGGGCTTTAGTTGGCGTCGACCTGAGAGCGCCTGTGATACACAGTAGCGCTTGACGCTGTGTCCTTTCCATGATGGATAGGTACGTCCTTTTTTCAGTGGCCTGCCACCACACTAGAACACCGTAGGTGAGGATAGGGCGAACAACTGAGATGTATATCCACCGCATTAGATTAGGAGAGAGGCCCCAAGTGCAACTAAGCATCTTTTTCGCCATGTACAAGGCTCCGGTGGCCTTCTTCACCCTTTCTAACACATTGAGCTTCCATGTCAGTTTGCTGTCCAGGACCACACCTAGGTATTTTACTGCTAGGCTCGGCTTTAGCATAGTGCAGCCTATTTTTGGGGGACCACGCAGGTACCTTATACCTCTTCGTGAAGAGGATAAGGTCCGTTTTATCCGCGTTAATGCTGAGCCCGGCTGATTCGGCCCATGCTTTAACTTCCCGCAAAGTAAGTTCCATTACGGAACTAAGGGTGGTTGGGCATTTCCCAGTTATCAAAATGCTTATGTCGTCAGCATAGGCAATTAACTTGGGGGCCCGTCTAGTAAATTTTAGAAGTAGGCTATTTACGACCAAATTCCAAAGGAGAGGCGAGAGAACCCCACCCTGGGGAGTGCCACCTCGCACTACCTTTGTAATGGCCGCATCGCCCCACGTAGCCACCACCCGCCTGTCACAAAGAAGGCAGTTGACCCATCTGTGGATCGCTGGTGCCGTGTTAATTGAGGTAAGGCCCTTCATAATAGCATCAGTGGTGACGTTATTGAAGGCGCCTGAAATGTCAAGAAATGCACCCAAGGCATATTCTTTATAGTGGTCCGCTTTTTCAATGGAGGCTACTAGAGCATGGAGAGCAGTCTCAATGGACTTGCCCTTTGTATACGCATGCTGATTTGGGGACAACAGATGCATTGAGTTGCTTCTGATGTGCAAATCAAGTAGCTTTTCCAATGTTTTTAGCAGGAAAGAGGTTAGGCTGATAGGCCGAAAGTCATTTGGGACCACATGACTGCATTTTCCCGCCTTGGGCAGGAAAATGACTTTCGAGGTCCTCCAAAGAGTGGGGATATGACCCCATGCGAGGCACGCCGAATAGATACCCGATAGCCACGGAACAATCGTGGGCTTGCTGGCTTGCAGCATTGCTGGCGAAAGTCCATCGAGACCGGGCGACCTGACCTTCGCAAAGGAGTCGATAGCCCAAATTATTTTGTTATCTGTAATTAGACTGGCAGGGAGTCTCATAACTGGGAGACTAGGAAAGAGCTGCCAGTCCGTGTTCTCTATTCCAATACATCCCGGGAAATGAGTTGAGAGCAGTGCTTCCAGAGTTTCAGCACTGCTCTCCGTCCACGCTCCATCGCCCGACTTGAGCAGACTAGGACTGGAAGCCTGCTTGGACAGCAGCTTCCTCAGTCTGGAGGTGTCTTTGATGTTATCCAGGTCCGAGCAGAAGGTTCTCCATGAAGACCTTTTGGATGATCGGATCATCTTCTTGTACGACTTCAGGAGAGACCTATACTCGTCCCAGACATATTCGTTGTCCGCCTTCTTAGCAAGTTGAAACATGCTAGTAAGCTCTCCACGTAGCGATGAGAGATCTGGGTTCCACCAGGGTGGCTTCGATCTTCTCGTCGGTCTTGAGAGTCTACAAGATTGGCGAAACGCTGAAAGTAGTCCTGCAGAAAGGACATTGACATTAGTTTCTAGGTCCTGCACCGAGTTGATGTTACCCGGCGAACCAAGAGACTTGGAAACAAGGCTAGAGAATTTCGCCCAGTTCGTGTTACGGGGATTTCTGAACGGCTGAGCCGCAGGTACCCTGTTAAAAGGAATGGTAAATTGAATGTACTTATGGTCCGAGAAGGAGGGTCTATCCAGGACCCTCCACTCATCAACATTGGTACACTCAGTTGAAATCGTTAAGTCCAGCACATTACTGGAGGTGGGACCTACATAGGTAGATACCTCACCCCTGTTGGCTAGTCTAAGCTTATGGTTAAGGATAAAATCAAGAACTGACTCACCCCTGTCGTTGATGTCGGGACTTCCCAGACGCTATGGTGGGCGTTGGCGTCCGTTCCGATAATAATATGCTTATTGGAGGAGCAGACCATGTCCACCAGCCTCCGCACCTCGTCAGGCGGAGCCGGCTTGTCGTGGGCCATATAACAGGATGCCAGCAGCAAACATCCTTCACGGCTCTCCAGCACCACCACGGTTAGATCGTCATTGCTGTAATTAGGTAGTAGATGAGCTTTTAGCCCCTTCTTTACAAGGATGGCAGTTCTCGATCTGCTTACCAATGTCGGGACGTATAAATCATAGTTGGGCGACTTCAGTCCAGCCACCGTGTTGCCCGACGCTATCCACGGTTCTTGGACCAGAGCCGCGTAGGCGGACACTTCCTCCAGGGCAAGGAGTAGCTCCGCCGAAGCCGTTTTGGATTTATGGAGGTTGAGTTGCAGCACACTCATTAGAGGTTAGCAAACTCGCGGGGGGGGCCCGTCTCCATGGACAGTTCCTCCCCCACCTCCTCCGTCTTGTCAGTCAGGCTGAGGTGCTGGGTGGCGTCGGTCACGCTCTCGAGACCGAGATCTACCTCAACCTCCCCAGACCTCAGCGTGTGTGTGTCCTTGTCGTTCGGATGACGTTTCTTGAGGCGAAGGTACACGCTCCCTAAGCCCCACGCCATCTTCCCATTGCGTTTATATAGCAGATCCTCGGCCTCCTTGTTGATCTGAATGATCACGTGCTGCCCACCACTGGGTAAAGGTTCATCAACCTTCAGCACGGACCAATCACTCGTCGGTATGGCCGGGTTCTGCTTTTTAAGCAGCTGAAGCGCCCGCTCTCCCTGGACAACTATTGGGAAAAGGACTTTCGCCTTCGGCATGGACGGAATATTATTCCTGTCCACCACGTCCAGCTTGGCCCCCTCCCACAGCCCGTCCAGTTTGGGTACGGTCGCTTGCAGCCACTGCAATGTTGGGTCGTCCTTGCATGTCAGGATCTTGACACCATTCAGCCAGCCAGTGCCTTCGAATGTAGGCATTGGACTGTCTGGGACATTCTCCATCCTGACAAACAGTGCGTCGACCAGCTTACTATGGGTCAACCGCCACCGCTCTGCAGACATTTTCCCGTTAGGGTCCCCCTCTGTCTATGAGAGCAACGGCGAGATGCCGCCTGGCAGTTTCAGCAACCGTTGCTCTCTGTTTCATTTGTTATGATAATATTTATGAAAATTATCTTGTCCCAAGATATATAGATTATTGCAATTTCGATTTAAGTTTTGACTTTCGCCAAAGCGACGTCCAGTTACTGTCTCCAATCCCATCGCTCCCCATCGCTTTCTATGTAATAAGGTTGATTGATTTTGATTCTACTTCAGTTGGCTTAATTCTGCTAAAGTCAAATTGAAAAGAGCACACAACATAGGAACAAAGCATCACTCCAAATGGAATGGAATGGAATGCACATATCGGTAATACTGTAATGAAATTTGTCACTAAATTTGTATCCATATGTATCTGTATTTGTATATAGATAAATATATATGGCAATCTAAAACCAGTTATTCCAAATTTAGGAATCCAGAATACAATTGAATGTATCATTAAAAAAAGTGTATCAAAAATATAGGTTTCTTCTTAGGTATAACATACTTTAATTATAATGCCACATCATTATGATAGTGAATATATAATACTAATATCTTTTATCTTATTTTTTATCTTTATCTTTATTTAATATTAATGATTTTATTTATTTACAAAAGTATGATAAATTACTATACAAACATATCATATGTTAGCTCTTTGGTTCGACTTTTAATTTGATTCACATTTTAACTAAAACATTTAATACTAGTTCATTAACTGGATCAGGTCAGATCGAATCTCTTTGGGAATGAATAACATATTTTATTAGAACAACTATTAATTATTAAGATCTAGACGAAATAAGTATTAAAGTATTACACTTAGCTCTAAGGCTATCACACTCGACTGCAGTTATCTGAGATGTTGTAGTCATTGTTATTGCAGTTTTAACAACTGTATACGCGCCTTATAAGGTGTCAGTTATGAGCAACAGCAATAGGAACAACGATCGTCATTATGAATGATTATGAGAGGGTGAGAGGGAGAGGAAGGATGCCAAGACAATCGATTGACGATCGATTGGCCTGGGACTGTGTGGCAGTGATCCACGTTGCACGTTGCACGTCGCACGTTGATTAGCTGTCAGTATTGACAGCCGCAGGCCGCCGATTGACGACAATTATTTTATTGTCAGCGGCAAAATATGGTCGGCAATTGTTGTCGTCAACTGCGTCGTCGTCATTGTCGTTGTTGACATGCCAACAACTTGTTGAGGGGGCCACATTTTTGTGCGACGGCCATGTTGGGCAAGCGTTTTACAAGTGGCAGCATATTTGAGAGAGGCAACAACAACTGAAACAGCAACAGCATTGAGTATTTCCCTGGCCACCCAAAGCGCCAATTGTCGAGAGACAAGTCGCAAAAGCAAGTCAAAGATCTGTGGCACAATCCGCTTAAAGGACAATCATTTCTTCGGGCCAGGATGTGTGTGTGTCTAAATATTTACAGGACAATAAAGGCCAAACTATTGACCAGGTTAGTAGCGGGCGACATCAAACACTTCCAGATACAGATACAAAGATAGAGCAACAAACAGTTACAGATACATTTCGAGATACAGATACACACGCACACGTCTTGCACTCGTATTTTGTCAACTCACAAATTGCATTGACATTGGCTCATCCTTTTGTGTTATCCTGTGAGCCTTGTTTATGACCTGCTTCCATAGCGCACTTCTAACACTGCCGCCGTCTCTCCCCTCTCCGCTCTCCTCTCATCCCATGGCCACCCGCATGGCTGCAGCGTGAGAACAACTCATTCCCAGAATTTTATAGACTCAACTTGGAATCGGAATCAGAATCAGAATCGGGATGCTTCGTGTCTCTGGCGCTAGCTGGAACGTGAGCTCCAGCGAATGCTGCGGATTGAGTTTAGATTCGAGATTGAGCGCATTTATGGCGCATGGCGTCCAGCTGGCAAAAACACAAAGAAAGGAGGAGAGAAGCAAAAAAAAAAACACAACTTTGGAAAGCCTCCGCGAGCCACTTAAATGGACTTGTGCGGCATTTATGCGGCGAGTATGATGATTTGTGCCCCGGCCATAAGCTGGCCCATAAATGGGCAACTGCGTGATCTGTGAGCGGCATTTTTATAATGTGTAACCCTATCAACGGGAATCAGGCTTTGTGGGAAGTCCGCCAAAACGGAGTTAGCGCGGGGAGAGAGCGGGGAAGAGAGAGAGCGACAATTTCACTTAAGCAATTTCCGAGACTTCGCATCCGTTAAGCATCTCGTGTCAGAAGGCAATCAAAATTATTACACTCAGGCCCCCGGAAAAATAAAAACTCTCATCGAGGAAAAATCCTCTTCTTTTCTCCTCACTTCTCCTTTGGTGCTGTAACAACAGCAACGCCCACAAAAGCCAACTTTGTAATGCCTAAAAACAACAATCATGAACCAAAAATGCAACCGACTAGGCAACTAAGACATACTCTCTATAGGATAGTAGTACATTATGAAGAGAGATTATGAGATTGGTTTTAAAAGTAGTCTTGTTTAGAAATAGTTATTCAATTATGTAATTTTAACACAAACCTAAAATATGTAAATCAATTACAACATTATTTTTCTTTTAAATTTATTAAGTAGTTGAACCAGTTCAGCAATAAAGTAAAAATAACTAAACATTCTAGTTAAAACTCATTCAGGTCAAACCTCATACTCATATCATAAACATAATAATTTCATTTTTAGAATTTCCTTAAATCACCTTTATGCTGCATTAAAATTCTTTCAAATATTTTATATCAGCAATATTGTACACTTTCACGTACCAAAAAAACAACTTTCTTATTTATTATTTTTTTTTTAAGTTATTAGTTAATTAGTTCTTTTATTGTTAAAAGGCAAAACAGTACATATGTATATGTTTTACATCAGCAATCTAATTCTAATTCATTTACAGAAAATAAACTTTTCATTTTATAAGTAAAGAAAAAAGAAGCATGTATAATTTCTAATTAATAAGTTCTTTTATTAGCTCATTCCAGTACAGCAACAGAAATCTATAGGTCTATGCTTCTCTCTTCCTAGGGGCAGCTGGTCCTACCTACCTACCAAGTTCTTTATCTTTTAGAAATTATTTTTGTATACAAAAAAAAACTTTCTTTTTTAGTCAATTACATATTGTAAGTTTTTAAGTTCCTTCAATCAAGGATGGCAAATAAAACAAAAGTTTTACATTTGCAAAACCAACACAGATTTTTAAAAAATAATTGAATTCCTATCAAATTTATTTTATTATTGATGAGTTTAAGAGAGAGAGCTTTGCTTAAAACCTGATCCTTACAATGTTGACAGAGGTTACAAAGTTAACATAGATTGTATAGATGAATGTAATGTGGGAATGTTAGATAATAATAATAATACCATAATTTTTGTACTTGTCAAAAGTGGTTTAAACTCACAACAAAATTATCAGTGAAAGATTAAATAATAATTACAAAAAAATCAAAAACTTAAAAGACACATAATATTACAATTATTTTATATTTTAATCAAATCGAACAGTTTTTTTGAACAACATTAAACTACTAATACTGAATACAATAATCACTTTAAATTATTGGAAGCAAATATATGTGAAGTTAACTCAACTCGTCTGATTATCACACAAGTTGAGCTTACCCTACTAGCAATTTAAGTGCAGGTATATAAATTAAAACCTTAGCCGACAAAACCAAACAACACCCAACAAAGTCACGCGCTGGAGATTCGACGAAAACGTGAAATTGCCGTCGAAGTTGAAGTTGAAGTTGAAGTCGATGTGGAAGTTGAAGCTGAGGTTGAGACTGAAGCTAAGAGTTCGACTTCAACTCCGGTTGAGATTGCATGACAGGAGGTTGGGCAGCAGTCGCAGGACATGCCCCTATAATAATAACACGGCACTTGTGTACTCGCATTATGGCCAAAAAGTAAAGGCTGCTGATGTGATGATGATGATTATAATGGAAACAAGCAACGAGGCAACGAAGCATCGAAGCATCGAAGCAACCAACTAGCCACAAACCTAATAAAGCAACAAATTTTCATTTCTTAATAACAGCTCTGCACTTGTTGTTGTTGTTGTTTTGGTTGTTTTTGTTGTTGTTGTTATTGACGTGCGGAATTTAAACTTATTAACCTTATGAAAAATGAAAAATCAACAAGTTTTGCAGCAGGTCTCGGACCCTGTCTGCAATTAGCCTGATTGGATTATGTTGCAGAAATAGCATCAAAATTTGTCGATTAAACCATGAACTCGACGTTAAGTACTTAAAAATGTCTGAGATAATAAAACGAATCACTTCCTGAAAACTTAGGGAAAGTTTAAAAAGGTATCATAATTAGATTTCTCTGCTTCATAAATGATGAATCCATTTAAGACTTACTCGTTAAAGACTAAAATGTTTCTTTATTTCAAAGTCACGAACCAAACTGATAACTGAAATGTTGTCAACAAAAGTGGAATATGGCTGATTAACTAATTTGAAATTTAAATCGATTGATGACTATTAATTGGCAAGACATCTGTGTAGGTTTCTGATTCATAGATTCATCTCTATAAGCAACATCTACATTTTTTGGACTTAAATCAGGAATTACTTTTTAGTTGCAAAGTTAATAAAGCAAATTAGTAAATTCGTCAGTTCAGAAGAATATATTTTAGTTGTTAGAATGTTGAACGGTTTCTTTAAACGTCTTATATATATAAGTTATATATCAGGGTTACTTATATTTCATATATTTCAAAGTTAGTCTTTTTAAATTCATTGGTTTAAGAAACGTTTTCAATCGTTCTTGAAATTTAATGGACTTAAAATAAAAATAAAAACTGAATACATAAAAAAATATGTTCAATCAATTTGGCTAACGAAATTCTTAAATATAATAAATTCCAAATTAAAACACATATAAAATACGTTGGTTTTGAATCTTTTATATAGGGTTTTATATATGTTTATATTTGAAGTAAATGGAACTCAATGCTCAAATAATAATTAAACAACAAAATCCAAAAAATAGTTCAATGTTTTCTGCTTTATTGAAATATTTAGTTGAATACAACTTATTTGTAGAATATATTTTATTCGCCGTGAACTTGAGAGATATAAATAAAAGGATGAAGACATAAAATAAACTAACAAAAATAAAGTAACTTCATTCCTAGATTCCTAATAAAAAAATACACGTGCTTATTATGTCATCTTGGCTTTAAATGTTTTTGTTCCTACTCAAGTTGAAACCAATAATTTAGTGTTCGTTCCTAAAATGCAATACGTGTATTTAATGGCCATGAAAATGCGAATAATGCGGGTTGTATCTGAATATGAATATGTTTTGAATGAATCTTGCCTGCTGGCCTAATGAGCGTATTGCGAAATAATTCCACGAAATGCGCTGAACGAGCAGCTGGAATCCCTTCCCTACCAGAGGCAGCATCCATCCCTAGCAATCTTCGGACAAAAGTAAGTTATTTCCTGGCGCTGTTCGATTCGGTTTTGACCCTGACGCAATCGTGCGCTTCCCTCGCCATTTGCAAAACGCTGGCGGTCAGAAGGCGAACGTGAATGGGCGGGACGCAAAACATGAATGCGAACGTGAACGATTCGAGTTCTAAATATGAATACTGAATGCGGTTCGAGATGGAGATGGGGAGTAGAAAGAGTTGGAGTTGGAGTTGGGGGAGCAACTTGGCCATTTTAGAATTGCACGCGGCCCAGACAAACTGCAGACGACTTTGGGAGATGCAATCGAAATTGGAGTTGGAGTTGGAGTTGAGGACGGAGCTCAAGTCTGGCGAAGCGTTGCCTTAAATGGCCAGAGAGCGAGAAGCTCTAAGTAAGTTATAAATAATAACTGGCATGTTGTAAATCAAAATTATCAGTTTGCGTTTCTTTCCTTTTTTTTTTGTTGTTGTTGTTGTGCGCTGCGTAGCAATTGTTCAACTTGTTCGAATTGTTCTTGACTCGGCCTAAAATGGCCAAACAGACATGACCAACTCGCTGCTTGGTTGCTTGGCTGCCTTCAGCTGGTCAGCGAATTCAAATTATGGCTGACTTCAGCTCAAGCTGTAATTACTGTGAGGCAAGAAGCAAGCTGCAGATGGATGGTCAAGCGTTTAGCTTCGACTTTTGATGATGATGCCTTTTGCTTATTGCACTTTAAATGCCTAGAAGCTTATCCACTCACAGTTGTCTTCTCTTCAGCTTTTTTGTTTTTGTTTTTGTTTTTGTGTCTGTTATGAGCTCATGACATGACTCAAACGCTGTCTCGTTATTCGTTCAAGTATTCGTTTTATTCGCTTTGCTTTTGCCTTTTGCTGTTGTTGCCATGTTTCGCATGCAATTGAGCCATGTTCGATTAATCTCTTTGATTTATGCTCACGTGCGCCGCCAAGCTTCCCCCTTCCTACTTCCCTTCCCTAACAAATGTCGCCTGTCTGCGCCTGGGAGCAGCCCCCTCTGCCCTCTTCCACTCACCTCGAGCTTAGACTGTGCCCATGTGTTATGCGACTTTAATTGGCGTTTATTGTGAGAGCGCGACGAGACGCCTGACTGTGCAGCGAGGCCATCGAGCCACTTCGACCTGGACGAGGCGCTCAAGCTGAAGCTGGAGCTGGAGTTGGAACTGCGTCTGGGATCGCCTTTGCTTTGCTTTGCCTGTGCTGAGCTTAGCTCCACTTGCATTGCCTTGGCCAGGCCCCTTTTCGCTGATTCAACTGGCATAAGAACAGCAAAACTAATAGCGAGAAATTGAATCTGCAGTTGATCAACACAAAGATATCCTAGCATAAGATATTTCTCAAATTAAAATATAGATTAATACATATTATACAAGTCTACGGCTTGACCTGAATAGGTTTCCTTATAAAGTGTTGTTATGGAACTATATTGAACTGATCAATTACTATAATGAATTACATAATGAATGAAAATAATAAAATATGTATGCATAAGTATAGGCATATATAAAAAAAAATATATTGTATATGCATAATTATAGGCAAATCTATATTTTTATTTTAATTTTTTTATAGTTGAAAAATCTTTATTCAAAATATGTGTTTATATTGTATGTAAATGTTCAGGAAAAGTACAGCCTCTCTTTGTAATCTTAATTTTAAGTACATTGATTGTTAAGAATTATTATATGTTCTGTATTATTTCTAAATCAAATAATATAATATTATTTATTCAATTTAACTATTAAGGTAACAAGAACTTGAGACGACCAAATTACCCTTATGTTATTCTAATTATTTTGACCATTTAAAATAGATAACCATTACCTGAGTCCACAAACTTTCGCCTCTTTCAATACTCTCGAGATATTATATTGTTCTCAAATGTAGGTAAAGACATGTATTTGTTTTTTTGTTGTAATTTTATATTATTAAAAATAATTGTTTGTTTATTACATGATAAATTTTTAGATTTTTCATTCAGTAAATATTACGCTATAGAAAATGTTGATATGCTTCTGACTTTAAAGTGATGTAAGATTCGTAAAAATGTTTATTTTTAATACTTTTACTATTTATAAAAGGAACAATATTGAAAAAACAATTTTGTTTATATTTTGAATTATTATTTATTACCTACAACTTTAATTATTCATATAAATGTATGTTATTTATTACTGCACCAATATCAGCATTTCTTTATATCATTTCTTTCATTATTAAATTTCTACAACAAAACTAAGTCTTAGCATTTGTATTACAATATGTTTAATATTTTACTAATATAAGAATAATTTTAATTGAAATAAACCATTATTGAACATGAAATAAGATGATATTTTCAATATAATTCTAAACAATTTACAATACCAGCTTTTCACTTTATGGCATTCTCAATTAAGTATAAAAATTATGGTTGAATATTTTTCAAAATTTTATTAAAAATTCTTACTTTAAAATAGTTTTCGAAATTAAATTTTAAAAAATTAATTAATTATAATTGTAGTATTACTTTTATAATAAAAGTTTTACAATACTAAGCGTTCAATTTATTGTCTTTTCATTCGTTAAATAAAATTCTGCATAAAAAAATAAATTTCTTTAATTTTACTGCAGTGCAAACTAGATCTCTAGCAGAGCATATCCTTTACAATTTTGTATACCGAGGGCATATTAGGTTAACATAACTAATAACAACATTGAGTTTGCAGTTTGGTGCTGAAGCTGGAGTTGAAGTTGGCGGCGACTTTGCTTGGAGATCATATGAAATTTCAACACCGCCAGCGACTCCTTGGCTTAAACTAGCCAAGGCACTAGGCACTACCCCCTCTATGTCCCTCTGTGCTCCCTCCTCTCTACTGCCAGCTCTATCCACACCATCCTCCATACGAACGAACGTCGTCATCGACTTGTACAAATGTTGTGCCATTCGAACTCGCTTCTTCGGCCGCGTTTTTTGTTATGGAATTATGAAGCCATAAATATGAAATTCAGCACATTTATTAGCGTTGTCAAATGTCGTGCCCCAAGTTGTTGTGGTTGTTAGTATTCGACTTGTTGTTGTTACCATTAGTGTGTGCTTTTTTCTTTTTCTTGTTTTTGTTGTTGTTGTTGTATTGCGGCTGGCTAATGGCCCCAACGAGCCCAAAACGAGGCAACAAAACCAACCAACCAACCAGGCTGCCTTTGCCTGGGGTTAGTTCTTCCATTTCTCGGCCAGCAAACACTTTGTGTTTGGGTTATTTTTTTTTTTTTTTGGTGGGCAATCGTAGTACAACTTGCTTCATGGAGTCATAGTCAAGCGTGTTTTCAGCTTGTATCTACAGCAGTTCATTGTTTTTTTTTAGTTTTTTTCTGTTATTTTCGTTAGTTTTTCCCCCTCTCTTTTTACGTTGACATCAAATTTATTGTGTGTAATTTGTGGGCTGTGAAAATAAATTGAAGACAGTTGATATTTAGGCAAGCGAAAGATTCATTAGGAATAAGTCTTTAAAACGATTACGATTACTATTCTGAAATATGCTCATATATTTCAGAAATAACTTTAAGAAAGATTGAAATCATAAAAAGGAATGACATTTTAGACAATCTTGTAAAATGAGAGGTAGCAAAGCATGGAAAAGATATTTTAGTTACTACTTTGATATCGGTTAACATTAAAAATATTTCTATTTTCTTTTTTGTTAGCTTTTGTTAAACAAGTTTCAAAAGCAATCAATTAACATATTTATGTGCCATTAACTGAAACTCATTCGATTTGTGAAGAAAACCGAAACATTTCTTATAGATTAAATGCTTTCACTGTTGGGGGCATCAATTGAAATGGCAACTCCTACGCCATTGGAGCTTATTAACAAATGAATTTGTAATAAATTAGCCCACTCGTAATGCAATAATTAACTATATATACGACTGTATACGGCATAAATATGTACTTATGTCCATGCACTTTGTTATTATATCGTCAACTGCCCGCATTCCATGCCCAATTCCGCAACTCCCCCCTTCCAAAAGCAGAGCGCGCCTCACTCGATGACCACAGACTGCGACTAAGCAAGCACTGCACAGTGGTCAAAGAGAGCGCATTGATAAAGATCTGTTGTCACTGCAAGTTAATGAAATTTGATTGAGTTTAGTTTTTCCAAATTTCATTCCTTGAATTTTTCACGAAGATAAATTAAACTAATGAGTTCTTTAAACTATTAAAAAAATTACTTTTCAACTCTATTCAAGTTCATCTAAATCAAAAAGAATTCAATTTTGATCTACTTTTTGTTCATCACTATTATTTTATTTTTAAGTTTATTAAAAATCTTTTATTAATATGCTCAGAGAAAAAAATGTAGATTGAAAAAATCTTGATTTAAGTTTCTTTCGATCTTAAAAAGTACAATTTTTAAATAAGATTTTTAGAATAACATTTAATTTAGAATGAAACAATCTTAACTCAAGATTTTAATCTTAAAATGTATGTTTAGCATCAAAATTTTGATTTAATATAGTTTGTTCTTGATATAAGATTTTGCCTTCTTGAGATTTTCCCATTCGAAAAACAAAATTATATGCAATCTTGATTCAAAAATAAACTTTCTTGGTTTAGTTTTGACATACAATCAATCTTTATTCAAGTTTTTTCTTGATTTTAGCAAGTTTTTTCTTTCTGTGATTAGTAGAAATATTTAAAACATTTATATTGGAGACTAAAACTATTTACTTCTAAAAATTACAAAATACGGGAAATTTATAAATACTATAAATATGTAGTAGATACTTCTTAAACACAATTATGGAATATTGAAACAAATTTTTGAAGCATTTCTAAATCTAACTAAAAGAAAAATAATGAAGGCAAGTAAACTAAAAGATTCGTTTAATAATTAAATCTGTCTTAAATATTATCAAGAGAAAACTATTCGAATTTTTATCGAAAAATAAATTCCGATTTTCTAAAAATTGGGTAGAAAATACATAAACTTCTCTAGAATATTTCAACGAGTTTAAATTTTAGATTCAAAATGTAAAAATAAATTTGTAATAATCTAAGGAATAATTTGGTAAAAGTATTTTCAATTTATGTCTTGTTTGCAAGAGTCTTAAGTATTAACCACTCTTAACCACATAAATAAAATCTCAACCTTAGTAAAGTAATAATTTAAAAACTATATTCTCTATTCATTTCATTCTTGAAAGAATCTTTCACTAAAAAATCTGTGCCTGCATTCAATGAAGCTTGTTCCACTGTGCGCTTGGCAGTCGACCAATTCTTTATGGCCAATTAAAGCAAAATGTCGCCGTCAGACATAAATTGAGAATGATAAAAACAATATTGAAACTAATATTTGTTAATGAACGCGAGAGACCCGCACAATGGCAAGGCAATTGAGTCGCAGACTAAAGACAGCAGAAGACTGTAGAGTGAGGAATCTGAGTTTTATTTAGGAAATGTGAAAACAGTGGAGATGCGGAATCAGAATCCCAATCGGAGTCCCACTGCACAATTGATTGAAATCAAAGTGTAAATTGAGCTGAGCTGGCGCATTGCAATTACGATGTGTGTGTGTGTATAGTATATGTGTGGTATATTGTATATACCATAAGTTGTCAATGTCTGCTGCCAATCAGCGTGAACAAGCGGACAACAACAAAATGGCTGCAGTTAATTGTCCCATCGATCGATGGCGATTGATGGCCGCTGATTCATGTTGCATGTTCATAACTCTTGGCTGCTGCTGTGGCACTTGCAACGGCTTTGCGGTTCATTAAGTTAATTAAAAGCTCGCCGCAATTGGAGCTGCGATCATCATTAAGTGAATTGAGCCAACGTTCGTTGTTGTTTGGCCAATAAAGTTGTAGCCCATTAGCGCTCTATCTATCCTATCTGGCCAAGAGGAGCCATTGTCTATAATATTGTAGAATGTAGGCATAACAATGGCTGAGGCTTCTCTCTCTGTGTGTGGCTAATTAACGCAATTGCGCGAGATGTACGCACGTAACTGAAATCACAGTGAATTCAGTTAAAACCAATTGCCTCAACTTCCTCGCCTCACCTTGGAGCAGTTACAGTTTTCAAACTGCATCATTAAAGCCAATTACAATCGACGCGGCGATGGCGTTAATTAATCGGAGTTAGACCCGGCTTACGCTTACTCTTGATTATTATTAAAGCCGCAACGGAATTGCGTGCTCAACACTTTTGACGGACAAAGCGAATACTTGCGGCTTGTTGCCAATTGTTGTTAGCCGAACAAAGGCATTTCCAACTGAAACTAACTAACTATCCAACTAGTTGATCCAGTGCCTCAAGTATTTAACATTGCTTTAAGCCGTGGCGGAAATCGCCAGTTAACGGAATGCCATAACTATGTTACTTGTATTTGAAAGTTTGTATTCATTACGATTATGTTTCTTTCTCATTGTTTCTCTTCAACTACACTAAACACTGAAAGCTCACATGCATTGCATGCGTGTGAAAGCTCATCATTGTGGTAGTAGTATAATAAGTACTCTGCGGAATGTTGTGCAAATGCAATATAAAGATTATTATTAAGTGGATGTTGTGTAAGTGTTATGTTAATTATACCTTGATTTTATTATTATTATTATCCATTATATTTTTAAGCTTATAAAATTCTGGCTAACTTTCAGTAACATTTAACATATAATATTTAATACTATTAGTATTTTCAGTCTTATTTTAATAATTTTGTAAAATTTTTCAAGCTTATTTTTATTGATATAATATGTTTTTGACCCCATAATGTATAAGTATAAGAAATAGAGAAATACATTTCAAAAAAATCAAAATTGTTTTATTTTCTGCCCACTTCCACCCGAATAACTAGAGTTTTGGTACATTCTATACCAACTACAGTTTTTATGATTCCTGAAAATTTGGATGCGATCAGAAAAAAATTGTATAAATTAGTTAATAAATCTGGCAAGAAACGACTTCTGCCATAGGATATTAGCTGCCTATCTCTGACAATAAGGTATTTTGTACTCCTTAGTATATTTTTAATGTGGTATTATATTAACATACCGATTAAACATTGCGTATATTTTTAGTATTTTGTGGTACATTATTTTGTCATATTTTAAAAATAATATCGCACTATTTTGGTATATTTTTAAAGTAGTATTATATCAATATATCAATTACAACCTTTGGTATATTTTTAGTACCTTTGTGCTTTTTATTAATTTGGTATATTGCAAGAATAATACCGTACTGTTTTGCTTTTATTCAAAGTGGGTAGCGGATATCTCACAGTCGAGCATACTCGGCTTTCTTACTTGTTACTTACAGTATAGAAGAGTATGCAGAATCTTAAAAAAGCTTCTAAAATTATAGCTTAATATCTTATAAGGGTAAACTTCTATACAACTTTTTTATAAATAATACATAAGAACAAATTCATTTAAAAACACAGCAGTAATACTAACAAAACAATTTTAAACGATCTTTGAGATTTCTTGCTAAAGCTTCCATTAAACTTTATTATAAACCAATTCCTAAAAATCTGACACTGAGATCTGATAAATTACTCATATTTACATATTATATGATACTGAAAATACAGTATGCAAATGTGTTGAATTTTTCATCAATCACAAGTTGCATTCCATTCATTAAAATACTCTTGATTAATGGCCACAATATGATTAACTTTGTATGCTCTTTAGTCAAAACTTGATGAGTATTCTATTACTGTAAACAGAAAAGATATCATATCTTGTAAATTAAATTAGAATATAAGTTCATCATAAGAAATTTTTGATTCAATATTCTAATCAGATCAATACACTCGCATTAGAAGTTGAGCTTGATTACTTGGAAAGTAAAGGAAGAAGTGTAGGAAGAGAAATATCAATTATAGGCTTCGACTTGGCCTTTAATTGGTGTTTGCACATTAATTAGCAGCAAGCAATAAAAAACTAGTACGCTCTAAATGAGTGTAATTAATCGCGTGGCTAATTAAACGTAATTTCCTTGGTTCACAACTATTCCCTACTAATTAGAGAATCGATGGCAATCGATTCGATTATGATTGTGTTTGTGTTCTTTAAGCCATTGCGTGTGAGAATCCTTTGTGGCACTTGCGACCTAATGAGGCTAACAAATAAATCCAATTGCCGAAGCTCTACAAATTGAAGGCAATTACCAGATTTCCGGTCAGAAGAAGAAGGTAGCAAAACTTTGGCCTATAATTGTAATTACAATGCGAAGACGAGTTACACAAAGTGTGGCTGGCTGGCAAAAATAATTCCCAATTTCTTGAGAAGCCTTTCCTAATCATTTCCATGATGGCCAAACACCTGCCAAGAAAAAGTTTGAGCCATATATCATCATTATCAGGCCAAAAAAACATTCCAATGCTCGCTGATGACTTTGCACATGTGATGCAGCAGCATAAAGCAGTTAACACGACAACACAGAGGGCCTAAACCGAACCGAACTGAACTGAACCGAACCGAAGCGAGACCTGGCCATGGATTAGTTACAAACGAATCAACCTCAATATGTCGACAACTTTGTAGCAAACGGGGGCTGTGTGGCTGCCATTTTACACGCAGCCAGCGCTAATGACCACAGCCAAAACGAATCCCACGAAAAGGGCCAAGTCAAGAGTTGTTGTAGGCCAACAGCCACGCAAAAGGTGGCAATTAAAATCGAATGAGCGCCGAAGCTTCCATGTTGAGCACTAATGGGTGCCCCGCTTCAACTCCGACTCCGACTCCGACTCTCCATCTCCAATTCCGAGTCGAACCTCTCCTCCCCTCCCCTCTTCGCACTCCTCCTCTCGCTGGAAAATGTGTAGAATTGTTTTAATGGCCGACAATATGGCCGACAAGACTAATGCACTGCGATTAGCTGACCAAATGCTCCTTCTTCTTCTTCAACATCATCTTCTGTTTCTCGACTTCGTCAGAAATCGAGCATAAAATTTTTTAATTAAAAATATTTTTGCCCCTCCCTCCGTCCCCCGTCCCCCGTCCCCGTCACCAATTGCGTATTACAGTGCTAGGCATAAATCAAGTGACGACTGCAATTTCTTTAGAATATCAAAGACAATTACACTTGAAATCTCAGGCTCAGAAAACTTTTGAAATTTGAAACTTGAAACATCCGCCGACGAGAGGGGAAGAAAAAAAAGAAAGAGTGCAAAGCAAACAGTCGAGAATTATCTTAAAGATTATTTCGAGCTGAGAGCGGAAGTCATGATTAGTTGGCCCATTAAAAAGCGACCCAAAATGTGCCACACTTGAGAAGAGGATGCTCTCCGATCAGGGTCGCAACTCACTCCAATCTGTACCCCTTACCTTCTCCTTTCCACACTTCTTCCCTTTTCCATAGCCACGCCTTGTGAATTGCGTCTGATGTTTTCATTTCGCGATAAGTTAGCTCAACTTGGAGAATGCAAATGTTGCACGTTGCAACAGCATTAACAACAACAACTGATGCCAGTAGCCAGGCTTTGCCTAGCCTTGTGTCCATCTGTCAGCAGTCAACAATATGATGTTGTTGCCCCCAAAAGACAACGACGATCAAGACGCAACGATAATAGAGAGACAGCGACTGCCACAGCAACAGCAACAGCATCTGCAACAGCGGCTGCAACAGTTACAAGGACAACAGTGACAACAACAAGCCAAAACCATGTTGTCTTCTGACTATGGCTGCTGTTGTTGCTGTTACTGCTGCAGATGGCATCAACTTCATTGCCATCGTCATCACAAGCGCAGATCCATGACTCTGTTTTTGTTGCCACCACACGCACCTACTTGCCACCAGCTACTTGCCACAAGTGCCACATCGTGCTGCGTGTCAGCAACAGCTTCTACGGCAAGTTGCAGCCAGACATTGATAATAAATCAGACTTAAGGTACGAGGGAGTTGAACCTTTATATAGACTATTCACATATCATTTCAATAAGTAAGGAGAGTCCAAAAAAATTTATATTTCAAATAACAAAAATAAAACAACTAATAGATAGTCTGTATCTAAGTACAAATTAATTTGAAATGAAATTGGGGAATACAGACTAGAGCAGGTCGAAAACTGTTATTATAAGAAAACTTGAACTACTTATTTAACGGACTATTTAATATGGACAATTCTCTGACGGAATTTGTTCCGGGCAACTCTATAACCAGTAAAAACAAACTGAAACAGTTTTAAAAATAGGTAGAGCTTATCCTTATAGCTCTGGATTTTCAATATACTCAGATTATATACAAGTTATACAAGATTAATTTTAAGACCTTTTTATTGATTTACAAAAAATATATTTTTTTTAGGCTTTGGTACGAATTTGTTCATTTGTGCAATTACCTTTTTTCATCTTTGCTATTATCAAAACATAATTCTGAAATTATTCTTAACACTAATTAAGAGCTATAGGATTCATCTTAACAAATAATAAAAAAATGTTTTGCTATATGTTTTTTTAGCACAACATTTTCACCAGAGAATTAGCAAAGTAAATTTTTTGAAAACAATTGCAATAACAGTAAAAGATCAATTTATCTTTCAATCGATTTGATAGGAGAAAGCCTAATCGACTAAATAATATGATATGAATGGAAGATTTTAGTATATTGAATAATTTTTAGAATTTCAATTTTATTTATTTTATGAACAATTTTCTATTTTAACTAAATTTTGTCTCAAGGTCGCGTTTATAATACTATTTTTCAATTGTAAGCATTTGGGTCGTACGCACTGCTATTTCAAAGTTCACAGTTGTATACTAATATCAATAAACTGTGAAAATATTGCATATTAAATTAAAATGTAATTAACATTATAAATCAAACAATAAATATGCATTTATTTGTTTATTCCTCATACTTTTTAAAGTAACCTTTAAGGTAAATCTTTGTTCAACTCAATTTCAAGTAATCCCGAACTCAATTAAAGTCAACTCTGTAAAAGGCAAACGCATCCAACCTTCTCAGAGTATTTGGAGTATTTCGAATACTTTGATTATTTCAAATACTTTGAGTGCTGCGAATATGTTGATGCACTTCTGTTTTTGGGAAGAACTCATTGGGAAGTCGCATCCACTGAATGCCATTGCCATGATTGGCATCGAGGCAGCCATTGAGCTGTCATTAATTTATGAATATTCATGAGTGCACTGCATGCATATTCATGAGTTATTCTGACTTATAATAATGCAGCCATTGTCATTGTTGTTTTGCTGTTGTTGTAGTTTCTTTTTTTAATCGCATTTTGTGTCTTAATTAATGTTCCAATCACAAAAGAGTCGCAAACGAAAGAAAAAACCAATCCCCAAAAATTATCTGCGCCCATTATCAAACTCCATTTTGGGGGCCGTTCTGGTCACCAGCTGCTCACTCACACACACATACATGCTAAATTACATGTGAGTGTGTGATATGAATATATATACATATATTTATATACACTGCTTAAGCTCGAAGAGGCATGAAACTCGTTTCGTTGCACAGCGCTAAATTAGTTGCTGCATTCTCCTACTCCTCGAACTTCATCTCCATCTCCATCTCCATTTCCATCTCTATCTCTGCTTGCCTCTTTCCCTTTGCCCCAACCACTTTTCAATACATTTTTCGTTCTTAATTTCGATGGAGGCAATTTTATTGCCCAACTAAGTCGCAGGTAGCGTGCGAGTCGAAATCCCATCGTTGTCCAAAGCTGCAGTCGAAGCTGCACTTCGATGCTGAGTTGGAGTTGGAGTTGAAGCTGGAGTTGGAGTCGTCGCCATCGTGGGCCGCAGCAGTCAGTTAATTTGGTCATCTTCCATGATGTTTTGATAATGCTGCTGCAGCAGCCGCAGCTTTGCTTTAGCTTGTCGTGTCTCCTCCTCGCTGCAATCGTTGTCGTCGCTTTTATACCCTATCCCTAGTCTGGTTGTGGGGTCTGCTGGTTTGTAAAGCAAACTACTAAGAGACATGATAAAAGATGTAAGCTTTGTAAGTAAAATAATTCCAATGAAGTGTCTTGAATTTGGCTCAATTAGAAATTTAAATATTAAGTGCCGATTTTCCAACGTCTCAATAAGTCTTATGATGACGATCAAGAAGAATTATTCAATGAACGAATTGACGAAACGATTGAAGAAACAATTCTTCAATGTTGCAATAGCACTATGTGATCTTTAAGTGCTATAAAGAACTTGTAATGTCATATACATAAGCACTATGGGACAAATTCATAAAAACAGTTGAAGGGCAACAGCTTCGTAACTGTGAGATTAAATTATGGCTTTTAACTTAGTATAATATAATAATGTAAAATAAATAAATATGTAATAAATAAACACAATTATTAACGATAATATATTATTCTAAAAAATTAATTAAATGATTTAAGTATTTTGGATTTTTAAATTCTTAATAGAAAATGAATTCTTTTTTGTGAGATATCGTTCGTGTTTTGTAATCGAACTTTCTTGCAAATAAACGAATTTTTTTTTCTATTTGATAATATCTTTTCAAACTTTTTAGGATTATTATTTTATTAAATTCACGATTACAATTCCTTATTACAATGACTAAAGCCCTTACGCAATCTTTTGAAATGAATATAATTCAATTATTTTCAATTAAAATTTGTTGAAGATCATACTATTTCTTGTTAAACAGCAAAATATCTTAGATGTTAACTTACAGTATAAATTTAATAAAATAAGTAAATTTAAAGTAAGCTTAAATGGAGCTCCCAAGCATAACAAATCTTTTCATTTTTATTTTAGACAATAAATGAAATGACATAAGTGAAATTTAGAAAATAAAACGAAGCTATTTTTCTATTATATAATTTCGCTAAGAATATAATAATATAACAAGTAAGAAAGCTACAGTCGAGTGTACTCGACTGTGAGATACCCGCTACCCATTTTGAATAAAAGCAATATATTTTGCGGTATTATTCTCAAAATATACCAAATATACTGCAAAAATACTAAAAATATACCAAATGGTATATGTGGTATATCGATATAGTGCCGCATTCAAAATATACCATAGACGGCACAATATACCAGATTGTCAGCCAAAGCAACTCAGACCCCTAGTAAGTAGGCGTTTTTGCCCATACAAAAGTATTTCTTTAATAACTTCGACAATTTTTATCTGATCGCAACCAAATTTTCAGGGATCATAACTACTATAGTTATTACCGTATATACCAAAATTCGTAACCCTAGCTTTAAAATTACGCTTGTTATTCGATTTTTTTGATTTGCAGGGGCGGAAGTGGGCGTGGCAAAAATTTGAAACAAACTTGATCTGCGTGCAAACATAACAAATGCTGTCGAAAAAAATTATAGCTCTATCTCTTATAGTCTCTGAGATCTAGGTGTTCATACGGACAGACGGACAGACACACAGACGGACAGACACACAGACGGACAGACACACAGACGGACAGACGGACAGACGGACATGGCTATATCGTCTCGGCTGTTGACGCTGATCAAGAATATATATACTTTATAGGGTCGAAGATGCCTCCTTCTACCTGTTACATACATTTCCTGCCGGCACAAAGTTATAATACCCTTCTACCCTATGGGTAGCGGGTATAATAATATAATAATATAACAATATAACAATATATATAACTATATTATATAAATATAAATAATTCTGGCCAAAAACTTTGTCACTTAACTAAATTTGATAACAATAAGGTAGCTTTAAAGTCGCGCAAGTTGAGCTTGTTGCAGTTGAGACCCTTTGAGGGAGAACAGAGTTGAGTTGGGCACGAAATTCTTGTCGCCCCGAATAATTACATAAATCAGCGATTTTTAAAGCGTTTCGAGTTTCCAGTTTTCAAACTGTCAATGCCATTGGCCAGCGACTGACCAAAGAGCAGATCTCCAACTTCATACATATACATAGATGTACATACATACCATATATGTATGTACATCATTCACAAAGTTATAACGAAATGTCTTTTAAGAGGGGGTTTAATGAGTCGTTTGCGTGCGCAGGTTGTCGGCTTTTTAACGCTGATTGTTCCGGATTACGATGGAATTGGATGCCTCGTAAAAAAGGGAACAGTATTAACACCTAAAGAACTTCGCCGCAATTCCCACACAGCTCTCAAACACAGTTCCTGAGCACATTTTATGGCCAATTTCACAGTAAAAATCGCACCTACATAAAAATCCCAAACATGCAAATTTGCTGCCAATCTGTCAACGTGGCCGAAAATGTGATTTATGTGAGGACTTTTTATCGATTGATTTTCGCAGACGTCTTTGGCAAATTCCCCACTTTACTCTATATGATTTACAATGTCGGATTGATCAACCAACTTCAAGCTTCAACTCCAGCTGCAAGAGACTCGACTCTGGGATCCCAAATTGAGCTCGACATGGCCAATGAACATTTGCCGTCAGTTTGCGGTGACTTTTTGATGCGTTTGCAAGTCGGCAAATTTGTAATTGCCATGCACTTAATTTGATTATGGTCATGTATACAACAGACAGTTGATGTGCCCCCAACGAGTGCAACTGCAACTACATCTTTCACTGCTTCAACTGCTACAACTGTAAATGGCGTGTGGCAACCAATGGCACAAACTTGCATCCAAAGGGTTGACCCGACTCTGCGGTCTGATTCGTTTCAACTTCAACTCGATCGAAGAGTTGAAGTTGCAATGCCTGAGGTTGCATGCCACTTGCAGTGCATCTTTTATGTAATTGACATCCAAATTGGCTTGAAGGATGCACTTGCAGGATTGCTAACATGACAAGGGTTCGACTGGAGCTGTAAACTCCACCTTACTTAACATTTACGATCTCCATTTTGTGCAGCATTAAATGTATAACATCTACTAATTGATCAGTAGGAAATTAGGCCATCGTAATTTGACCATTGCGTACTACAAATTAATGAAAATTATATACCATATATAATATTATGTGTACTTTAACTAATCTACAAGAGAATTCTATATAATAATCAATTAATCCGCACATAACTAATTGAACTGTTTAAAAAATTCAAATTTACCATTGCAAATCTATTAAGCAGACATCTGCGTCCCCATAAAGTATATATATTATTGATCAACAGACAAGACGATATAACCATCTGTCTGTCCGTATGACCACCTAGATCTCAAAGACTTTTAGAGTTATTTGACTTTCTTGTAAAGTTTGCACGCATATTAACGAAAATCGAATAATAAGAGTAATTTTTAAACTAGACACTAACTACAATATTTATAATTCTTGAGAATTTAATTGCGATCGAATACAAAATGTAAAAGTTATTAAAGAAATACTTCTATATTACAAATTTCGCCTACTACAATGGGGTCTTAGCTGATTTGGCTGACAATGTGGTTTATTTTGACGTCTATGGTATATTTTGAGTACAAAATATAAAATATATACCAAATATGACATTCGGTATATTTTTGTATTTTTACAGTGTTCTTTTAGAATAATCCCACTATGTATCTCACAGTCAAACACAACACTTTCTTACGTGTTTTTATAAAATTCGAAGCAGAAAAACTATTTTCTTAGGTCGTTATTTGTAGTTGATAATCTTTGAGATTATATATTGGTAATAGAAGATATAAGCGATTCTACAGAGCCAATTTTTGTTGTCAAGAGACAATTATTTCCTGGTTCTCATTTTTTAAGTTTTTTATGTCGATAACCACAAATCCAAGTATCCGATTATATTTTTTAGTTTGGGTAGCAAAATTATACCTAAAAGATGTCCTTAACATTTAAATTTTTAAAAACAAGAAATCTAGTTATCCGATTACAATATTTTTAGCTTATTTTGGCAATGGGAATGGCAATAATTGTAATCGGATAACTAGACTTATTTTTTTAAAAATGTCAATATATAGAATATTAAGGACATCATTTTGGCACAGATATATCGAAGTTATTTAATGTACCTTCCTTACCTGTGTCCTTACTTTTCCTTTAGCTCTTCAAAATTCTCTCAACAATAAAAAGTCTTATTTTATACATTTTTGATATTATTTAGTTGTATTTCTTTCCGTGTGTGCACAAATGTCGAAAGGTTTGAATTTTTTTTTAATGATTTTTTTTTCAATTTTGAGATTCTTGTTTTTTTTTGCATTTTATTTTTGTTTTTTCCGTAAGTTTTTTTTTTTTTTTTTTGTTTGCGGCTTGCTCACAATCATATGTTTTAATATGCGTTCGTCATTAAATAGGTTGTATATATGGTAAAGTGTTATTATTATCGTTATTTATTTTATCATTATTAATATATCGTTTATTATTATTATTTAAATATGCTTTAAAAATAAATGTATTTCTGTTATGTATCACCAAAAACAACACACATGCAATTAGTTATTGTTTTCACATTTCCTACAGATTGATTTCATTTTTTTGTTTTTGTTTTTCTGGGCATCGAAACGAGGCGAAAGCGCTTAAAAAAAATCGGAATAAACTTGCGATCTTCGGTTACGGTTGCAGTTGGTATAACAGGAGCATAGTCGAATTGCGAATGCTCTTTCTCTCTTCTCTCTCTTGATTCGTTCACTATCTTTCTAGATTTATTTGTCAGTATTTACAAGTCTCTGCTAACTTTAGTATGTCATTTTTTTGTATTTACAACCAACTACTGCTAAACACATTTATAAATATCAGTTAATGGCATAACATACAATATATTTATATGTTGGGAATTGGATAATGCTAACTGGTTTATGTATTTTGTCTGATAATGATGCTGATTCTGTAGCTTGCTTCTGCTGCTGCTTTGTAGGTAGTTCGATTTGTTGTTTGAGGTTCTCTGTCTATGTCTATATGTTTTGTTATCTTGTGATTGAACTTGCCAATAATGTATTGTTTGTTGTATCGATCGATCGGTCAATTGTTTTTTATTTATTGTGCTGCACTGCAAATCATTTATAATTTATGCAAAAATTTCCATGTAAATATTCTTGTATTCTTGTGATTAACAACACTCGGCATATACTATATTGTATTTTTGTGTATATATATAAATTTATTGTGAATTGTTGTTATGTGTATATAGTTATTTCTTCTTCTTTTTGTATTTACAGCTAAAATTGTTTTTGTTTTTGTTGCGCAGAGTTCGCCTAAGAATATGCCACATTTATAATTCGTTTCTAAGCTAAGCTGTAAAATTGCCTTAATTGTCCGATTGTTAAATTTGTTTTGTTTTTTTTTTTTTTTTTGCTTTAATAATATGTATATTTGTGTGCTGTAATACTGTAATACTCCTCCTCCGCCTCCCATCCTCACTATTCGAATGTTATTGTTATATATAAAATGACGCTGTTTTTGCTTTTGTTGTACACTCAGAAAATAATTTAATAGTATTTGTTTTTTAATTTCGAATTCATTTACACAACGTTTTATCTTTTGCTTCTTTTTCCTTTGTTTTTTTTTTGTGAGTATGTATGGTTTTTTGTTGATGTTGTTGTTGTTGTTGTTGTTGTCATTAATAATTAAGTATAGCGTTAGTTGTAGTTTTTTTAAATTTAAATTTAGTCATAGTTATAGTTTAGTCAATATAAATACAATTAATGCTTGCATACATATACAAATCGCGTTCACTATAAGTACAAATACAAGTTAAAACTTAAATGAGCATGTGATTGCTATCAAATAAAGTACAATGTCATGATGTTTGTAAAGTATACAATAATAATAATAATAATCATATGCAATTAGTTGTAGTTTTAGAGTTTATAGTTGCTAAGTTTTAACGGCTAAAGTTCCAACTAAACTAGAAATTATCATTTAATACAATCGCAAATCATAATAATATTAACAAAGCCCCAACGCAGCCTTGTGCACAAAATACTGTTCCAAATCTTGCATTTACAGACAACACTCGCATTACAATGAGATGATAATTAATTACTATTTATCATCTCTCTGCTTAAAATACACATTATCTTTCCTCATTCATGTTTGCCTTCGTTTGCTGCTTTGTTCGTAGCTTCAACTCTTTTTTTTTAGGACGTTCAATACTATCGATTCCATTTCCTTTTCTCTCTATATATATAGCTGCGTATATATATTGTTGTTGTGTATGTTCCATATTGTATTGTATAAATATATATAATGCATAATAATACAAACTACAGCTACCTCCCCTCTCCTCTCCTCTTATATACAATATTCAATTCTCTTTTCGGCTTTCTTCTACCAAAATTGTGCGGCTGTTGCGGCTGTCACTGGCGTTCCTAATGTTGCTGCCACCGCTGCAGCTGCTCCAGCTGATACTGTTGTTGCTTCACTTGTTGTTAGAGCTGCCTCAGCTGCTCCCACTCCTCCTCCTCCTCCTCCTGCTGTTGCCATCTCATGCTGCGCCAGCGGAGGATATCAAGAGTGCTTATCGGTCAATTCCGTCCAACGTGACTCGAAGAACTTTCGCATGCCATGCCCCGCTTTGCCCACTGGCGAATCGTCCTCGTTGAACATCTCGCAGTTGTCAAAGATTTGACGCACATCCACACAAAAGTCCTCGCGACACTTGTAGCTGTAAAAGTAATTGGAAATCTTATTAATATCGCAATAAATGCTGTTAGTTCAGTTCACTTACGTCAAGTCCTGTAGTTTTTTCTTGATGGTGGACAGATCCATGGGTGTCTTGATTATTTTGCGATATGTGGGAAACTGTTTGGTGTTCACAGGCAGCAGAAATGGCCACGAATCCTCATGAAGCTAATGAATAAATAATGGAAAGCATTTAATATAAGAAAATAATGCAAATATAAGGATTCAAACAAAGCTAAACTTTGGTTATTTAATTTAAGTAAAGATTATATCAAGCGGAGCTAAAAACTGAAGGTATTAATTTTAGGTCAAGATTAGATCTATGTGAATTGTTGAAAATTTCGTATTTGTTATTTTGTTACAATTGCAAAGAATTTAATTGGAGTAAAATACTTATGAGTAGGGTTGAGTGACGAAGAGCTTCTCTTAGGGATCCTGTCTTTCTTTTGTTGTATTTGGCTTTGCAGGATCATGCGTATACACAAATGAGTGCATCGTCAAGAAGTTTCCATAGTCGAAGGTTGATTCCTATTCTATCCCTTTTCTAGCTATTCCTTTCTTTGCTGTTTACTGTCCTCCTATGCCCTTTCACTTTTCCCCTCCAATTAGGTACGTGCGTTATTTTAATAATGTAGTTAATATAAGGAAGGGACATAACGGAAAGGATTTAATTTTTGACTACACCTTTCCGGCCAGCTAGTAGCCGAAGCCGATGTTGCAAGTCCACCAGCTTCTTCAAAAGAACTGGCTTCGTTACACATTACAGATTAATCATAATTTGAATTTACTCAATTATTTACTTTGTCTGTTTATAAAATCTATAACAATTCTATATTATCTATACTAACTAGAAGTCTCTACTATATTTACTAGCTTCGATTTACAACTTTAAGTTGTCTTAAGAAGAATAAGAATGTATGGATCTGAACCGACTGAACTCAATTATGAATTCTGCTTGCACTTGTTAAACGATTTGCATATTGACAAGTTTTCAACTCCTATTTGGTAAAGCATTAATTATATTACAATTATTTGTATATCTCCTTAAAGAATTATTGCAAAAATCTTACATAGAGATATATATGTAAGTCTTTAACAATATGAGCTTATTATAATAAAGTTATTACTGCCTGTTTGGTTTCACATATTCCCTCAACTTAATAGTCTCCTTATACATCCTAAATACAAGCTTTTTGCTTTCGCACATTGGGACAACTCAATAGTATCTTTACACATCTTATACATCTTTGGGACAACTCAACAGTCAGTTTATACATCCTTAAATACAATGTATTTTTACCTCCATCTCGCCAAGCAGCGTCTTGCAGACTGCGAGCTCCTTGATGAGCTTCTTGGTGGCATGTTTCTCCTTCTTCTCCTGCTTCAGCTTCTCCTTGGCCTCCTGTATGGCATGAATGTTGATGGGCGGCGGCGACATTTGTGTGGCAGCTCCAGCACCAGCTGCCACAGCTGGCGGCGTGGGCGTGCAAGTGCGTGGCGAGGGCATGGCCATCATCTGAGGCTGCTGCTGCTGCTGCTGTGGCGGCGACTGACACGTCACATTGAGCAGCGCTGTGGGTGAGGGTTGCATCAACAACGGCGCCGTCAAGTTGGGCGTCGGCGGCTGCAGAGGCGCAGGCAGCGCAGGAGGCGGCGGCGTCGGTGCAGGCGTGGGCGTTGGCGTTCGAGTGGGCGTGACGGCACGCGGTGACATGGCAACAAACTGCATGGCTTGTGGCGGTGGCACGACACCAAATTGGCTCGGTGGCACATAGGCTGTGGCGGCGGTGGGCGTGGCTGTGGTGGTGGCAAAGTTGGTGCCGCCTCCTGTTGTTGCCTCCTCCAGCGGTACGCCGCCATTGTTGTTGCCCAGATGCGCCTGGAAGCGACTTGTGTCGATGGAGTTGTTGTGATGTTCATCGTACGTCGCCGAGGCGATCGAGTGCGCCGGACTACAGAGATAGAGAGAGGGGGATGGAGGGGAGGGACGGATGTGTTTAGCTGAGGCAACGACTTGTAGTCAGTCTTTGGCTCACCTCAGCGGCGCTGGCAAGGATGTCATGGACTCGTCATGCGACGAGTTCAACGACTGCTGTGAGCTGTGCAGCAACAGTTGCTGCTGCTGCTGTTGTTGTTGCTGTTGTTGCTGATGCGGATCGATGGGGCAGAGTTGCTCCATACTGCCGGCGGAGGCGAGCAGCTGTTGCTTCTCATTGCCACGTCGCTTGGCCGCGGTGCTGGCATCGCGATCCCGCCGAGACTTGCTGCTGCTGCCGCCGCCGCTGCTGCTGGCAGCGCTGCGTTTCTTTGGCGGCGGCGCTCGAGTGATGCAGCCGTGGCAATACCACTTGCCACGCGGCACCTTCAGCAGTGGGGGAATGTAGCAGTCGGCGTGATAGGCGCGTGGACACAAGTCACAGTAGATCATCTTGCCAACGGGCGAGGGTCGATGGCCGCCACAGACGATGCACTTGCGCTCGTTGGTTGCCTTGTTGACGCACTCATAACAGTACCTAAGAAAGGGTGAGAGAGAAAAAGAAACTCATTAGTTGACAAGAGTAAAAAGTTATCTTACTGCAGGCTAGAGGGGGAGGCGGTACGCGGCACAGTGCGTGGCGTGGGCGTGGCGAGGAACGTGGGCGGTAGACAAGACAAAAACAATAACGATAACAAAACGCAAAACGACGCGACAAATGTTGTGAGAGATGAGCACGAGAGACGAGTTGGAGTTTGAGGTTTGAGTTCGAGGTTCAAGTTCGAGAGATAGATGGGAGATGTATGGGCTGTTGCTGTTGATTGTTGTTGTTGTACTCACCAGTCGCCATCGGGTATGTTGTCCATTTTGGGCTTGAAGCAATAGGTGTGGTAGCCCTTGTCGCAGCCATCGCATAGCAGCAGCTTGTCCTCGTTCTCGCCCGACGTGCAGAACTGGCAATTCTGTAAGGAATTTGAATATTTGCAAGAGTTTGTAGTAGTGCCTGAACGTCGTCCCTGTCCCTGTTGTTTCCGGCGTTTCCCGTTCGTTTTTGTTTTCGAGTTTGAGTTGGCGTTCGAGTTGCAGTCACTGTCCGTGTCGCTGTTCGAGTTCGATTGCGAGTTGCTGTTGTAGTTGGAGTCGACGCAACCGTTTTGCGCCAACGCTTTCAAATTGATTTTAATGGTCATCGGCGGGGGCGGTGTTGGCGGTGTAGGCGTCGTTTCTTTTTCCTTGGACTTTTGCTTTGATTTTTTCGGCGTTGATTTCTTTTCCTTCTCTTTGTCCTTCTTGGCTTGCTTTGATGGCTGCTTCTTCTGGGGTGTTGCCTGCTTTTTGGCGCTGCTTTTCTTTCTGTTGGACTTGTTGTTCTTTGTTGTGCGCGTTGCACACTTTCGTGCGCAACATTTAATTGAACCAAGTTGGAGTTCGAGTTGTGTAGTCAGCAGTTCGAGTTGCGTTCGAGTTTTAGTTTGAGTTCGTTTGCGTTTGCGTTTCGTGTTCGTGTTCGGGTCAACAGTGATGGTGGGCATAGGTTGCGTTCGTTTAAGCAGGCAAACGGTAACGGGTAAACGGGTAACGGTAGCGGGTATGGCAACAAAAGCATTCAATTGTGAAAACAAATGGCAATGTTTATGTAGGTATGTGTTTTTAGTTGTGTGTGTGTGAGTGTATGTAGGTGTATGTGTATGTGTGTGTGAGTATGAAAGCGTTAAATTCGTTTTTTGATTTTTAATCAAAGAGAACACCATTGGAACACCACAAACAACAAACAAGTCAAACATTCAGCGAAAGTGTTAAGAAAGAAAAAGAACAAACAATAAAAACATCGAATTAATTTTCAAGGCACTTAATAAATTTTGTTTTCAATAAAGGACATTTTTTTTGGGGGATGCATAAAGAAAAGTTCTACTTAAGGAAAAGTTGATCTACTAAGCTAAACAATAAAATTGAAAATCATGCAACTAAGTAAGAAATCTTTCAAAAATAAACCAAGGAAATAAAATAACGATCTATAATACTTATTTAACTTCCGTTGTTTACTCTCTGTCATAGCTGACTCATTTTTCTATAATAAAATTAATGAATATTCTGGATCTTAACATAACTGTACAAAAAAAGTACAATGTATCTAACTCTAAATATCTGTGTGATCATAGTTCCAAAAAGTTGTGGAAAATATCATTAAATTAATTTCAATATATAAATTTGTTCCATGGAGATCTTTAAGTGATATTTTATTTTCCTATTTTGCAAAATGCATTGAAATATCCATAATTTATTTTTCCATAGCATATCTATATGATTTTCCTAACTATTCTAACTATTTTCCTACTATTCATTTATCAATTCTAAGATTTTTCATTTCTATCTTAACGGAAAAACTTTCTAGGGATCTAGCCAGATTACAGAAATGAAAAGTGGTGAAAATGGTTAGTGCATGTGAGTGTATTTGTGTGTGTATGTGTATATATGTATGTGAATGGAAACTACTTTTCATGTGATGACTACGAGTGTGTGTGTGTATTAAAATGGAAGCCAACAAACTAAGTAAGGAGTAGGTAAAGAAGAAAACTGATTGATTAGTTTCTATGCACCAATGGGAGCTTGCAATGAGGGGGGAATATAGTGGGGGAGGAGAAACTGGGGGGTGCCAAGCTAAGAGAAAAGCCAAAAGAAGAAACGAAACCGAAAGAATCAACCAAAAAAAAAAGAAAAGAGGGCAAACTTACCGCCTTCATAATGCTCTTGTCCCAGGCCACACACGACTCCAACACATACAAGGCCATGGCCAGCTGTGCGGTGGTGTGGGAGCGGGCGACGGCATCTCGCCACTGCACCAGACCCTTGGGTATGTTCTCGATCTTCTCGTCCTTGTCGCTGTCACAGTTGCTCGCTGGCGAGGCGGCACCCGAGCAAGGCTCTAGGGTGGCACCAACTGCTGCGGTTCCATCACAGGAGGCGACACTTGGGGCAGCTGCCGCAGCAGCCGCTGCCAAGGCCATGGTGCGTTCATTGAACGAGGAGGCATTCATATTGCTGCCAGGCTGTTGCTGCTGCTGTTGTTGTTGCTGTTGCTGCTGTGCCATCAACTGTTGTTGCTGCTGTTGCATCTGCAGCAGATAAGCCGCGGCAGAGGCAGAGTTCTGTGTCTGCGTCGAAGTGTGCTGATTCTGGGCAATCACAGCGAGATGTGCATCACCCGTCTGCGATCCCAGCGGCGGCTTCAAGTAGCGCCGCTCAATGTTCGCTTCGAGGTCAATGATGCGCTCCCTGATCATGGGAATGATACTGACAAATTCCGCTTCGGTTAGATCCTCCAGCTCTGTGAGATTCAATTCATTCTCGCTGCGCGTGGGCAACTGCCAATTCTTTAGCTGCATTGAGGCACTCGCCACTTTGTCTTCAAGGGACTCGAGTTGCTCCAGCAGCGCCAACTCAACGCGACGTGCAACCTTGGGATTCCAATCGCCAATCTTATCCGGTTGCATGTACTCCACGAGTTCCACCTGCGATTCGTTTAGCTTCAACTGATAGTTGACGCCCAGCGGCTGCTCGAGACCGAGGAAACGTGTCAGATTCTCCTGCAGTTCACGTTCTCGCAATCCCGAGGGATTCAGGGTCTTGAGCAGCTGGCGCAACTTCTGCTCATCGTCCAGTTGCCACCAACCGTAGCGTTGCCGACGGGGCACATAAACCCCGTGAACCTTCTCCGGAAAACCGGCGAGCTTCACTTGCTCTAGGAGTCGATGCTCGTCGGGTGTCATGGAGAGGGGCAGTGGAATGTCGATGGGGATGTAAGTCTGCACGCTGCTCAGCGACATGTTGGCAATGTTGTGGTAATACGCCTGGGACAATGCCTCGTCTAGACGCAGCTCAATCTTGGGCTTGACTTCAGTCACTTCACCTCCACTGTTGACTCCGCCACCGCCCCCGCCTCCCGTGTCCGGTGCGACATCAGCGCCCAAACGAAAAAACGAATCCGTCTCGGGTTCCGGTTTGGAGAGCTTCAGTTGCTCCAGCTGTTGCTCCTCATCGGTTGGCTGGCAACGATGAGGAGACGCCAGACCGTTTTTTGACACCGTCGTTAACTTGCCCTGGTCATAGTACTCATCCAGCTTGGCCTGCATCTGCTTCTCGTCCAGACCGCTCAGCGTAAAGATGCACTCCTGACTGAACTTCGTCGGGTCCACCTTGCACTCTTCCATGGGTATGCTGTAGTATTGCATGTTGTTGATCAGATCCCACGGATGTCCCTGCAACTGCAACTGTGCGCTACAATTCTGATAGCTAGCATAGCTGTTCTGCAGCTCCTGGGCGACGACGCCACCTTCCTCTGCAGGCAGTTCGCTGATCAGCGGCACTTCACGCTTCACGATCGAGAACCATTTGGGTGTCGCATCCTCGCTGGGGTGCGATGTGGATACGATGATGCAATCATCCTCCTTCTTCAGATCGTCCAGACTGTTGGCAGCGTCCACTTTATCACAGTTGCCATTGCTGCCTCCGATTCCCATGCCCATTCCCAATCCAGTTCCCCCGTTGCTGTTGTTGTTGCTCAGCGTGGGAATCAAGCCTGGTATTGTGGGTATCTTGATCTCTGCCTCAAAGTCGGTTTTCGTCGAGATCACAGTGGGCGGCGGACCCATCAGTTCCATCTCCGACTTGACCTTGATCTCAGGTCGAGCGATAATCGGCTCCACTGGCTTAGCGGGCGGTATAATGTCGTCATCGTCATCGCCTAGATCCACAATCTCCGGTTCCACTTTATTAATTTCCTGCACATCATCATCGTCATCATCCTCTTCTTGCGGCGCTTCATTGGTTGCCTCGTGATTCGCCTGCTGCTGCTGCTCCTGCGGCTCATTGGGCGTCTCTGCCTCTTTGTCTTCGTTGCCGTCCACCTCCATGGGCTCTGCTGCAAGTGGTTGCTCCTCAGACGGATGTTCCTCAGCCTCATCAGCTTCCGTAGCTGGTTTCGGCTGCTCATTGCTTGTCTCTAGCTTCTTATTCTTCTCGTCCATGACCTCAAGTGCCTCGTGATAGTCACTAATATCGTTTTGCGCCGACTCCAACGCCTCAATGAAAATGCCACCCGCCTTCGGCAGCTTCCAGTAGCGTCTCCAGAAACGATCTTGTCCGAAGCAGGCGGCGCGTAGCTGATTGGTGCTCTTCTCCAGCGCTTCCTTGCAGTTCAGCGAGGCGCGCACAATCTTGTCCAGCTTCTTTTGCAGTTCGTCGGCACTTAGGCGATTGTCTTCGTCCTCCTCCACGTTGGTGATCTCCGAGTCGAGATCAGAGAGATCGTCCTCAATGATACTGACATCGTGGCTCTGATTGTGGCCATCCTCGTTGATTGAGCTACGTGCGCCGCTCTTCTTGGCCTGCAGCAGAGCCTCGGCTGTGACTCCTGCAGCGCCAGGAACGCCTGCAACTGCTCCTGGAAGTCCTGGGACTCCCGTGACTCCAGGCACTCCTGTAACTGGGGTAACTCCAGGAACTCCCGGAATTCCCACTACTCCAGGAACTTCCACGACTCCTGCTGTAACTGCTCCGCCGTTCTGTTGGAACTCCTCCTTTGCAGGACTTGCTTCAGCAGCTGCAACAACACCAATTGGAGCAACTTCACTATTACTCGCATTCAACGGTGTCGCATCTCCATCTATTTCCATGGCTTGCGGCTGTTCCCCATCTAAGGGTTGCGGCTGCTGTGCATCCTTCTCCTTCTCCTCGTTAGTCTCACTGTTGCCATCCCCAGTAGCTACCGTCTCCCCATCAGCTCCATCTTCTGTTGCCGCATTTGCCTCTGCTGCTGTTGTAGCTGCCTGTTTGCTGGCTTCTGCCTCTGCTTCGGCTTCGGCAAGTTTGGCCAAGCGTTCGCGTTCCCGCTCCGCATCGAGTTTCTGCTGGGCAAGCAGCGCCTGCATTGCTGCCTCACGTTCAGCCTGAGCCTTCTCGTAGGCCTCAATGCGAGCTTTGCGCTGATGCAACGCCTTGTACTTGCGCACCTTCATGTCCGTCATGTACTTCTCCTTACGCATCTGAGCGCAGGTCTCCAGACTGCCGTCGATCTGGCGCAGCACCGCCTTGTTCATCAGCAGATCGTTGCACAGATGCGCCAACATTTGTGCCTTCCGTGTGGGATTCAATGCCACGAAGGGACGATCCTTGAGCGCATGCGACAGCTTCCAGGTGTCATTCTCATGCAGCAGCTTGTAGTACTCGTGGTTCTTGGCCGAGTGTGTGGCAGTCTCCGCATCCAACTGATGATGATCGGGCACACGACGCTCTCGCTCTCGATCCACAGTGATGCCGTGCATCTGACGAATCTCCCCGGTGGCTGTGGCATACAAATAGATGCGCAGTATCTCCGAAACATTCGAGTTTGTGATGTCCGCATTGCGAAGCGATTGACCCAGCAGCGTGGTGTGTCTTCCCGGATTCGGCACTCCAGGATCCTCAATAGCGCAGACCAGCAAATGTGTCATTACGGACAGCAGCTCCTCCTCGGCATCTGCATTGCTGTCACTGATCAGCGCATCGTGGAGATTCTGCAGCGATGGCAGCGATTCCATATCGAATCCGAGAGTCTCGCCAAAGTTGTGCAGGAACTCAAAGACCATCAGCAGATCGGCCATCGCCTGGCCAGGCAGTCGATTGCCTGCAATGCGCTCCAGTTCCGGCACCGACAACTCCTGCGGCAATTCAGAGTCCTCGTTGGGTTTACGTATCAGCTGCAGTATCTCAGCATCGCGCTTTCGCTCCGCCATGCGACGTTCTCGCAATATCAGACGATCGAGCACCAGTTGATGTTTCTTCTTCTCGCGCTCCTCAAACTTGCGACGCAGCTCTAACATTCTTATGAGATTCATGTGCTGACGACGACGCTCACGCTCCTACAAGTTTGTAAAGTTTCAGTTAAATTAGTGGATTTTATCAGAGGGGGAGAATCAATGCGTTTATTAAACTTACCATTTCAGCGGCCAACAGCAACTCCTTTTGCTTCTGAAGTTCCTGTTTAAAGAAAAAAAGTAGATGAGATTAGTAAAAAGTCCAGTATAGTTTGATCCGTAATCAAAGGAATATTGCCAGGGATAAGCTAATTTTGAAGTAAAAAATTTGGAGATGAGCTAGAATCTAGAAGGAAATCATTCTGCGAAACTTATAAACCAAAGAGCTGAAAAACTTGAAAGTATTTAAAATAATACATTTCAGGAAAGTGAATTATGTCCTATTAAAATGAAGATACAATTTCGATATTTGTGCCTATCAATATGAAAAAGATCGGACTAAGGTAACATTCAAAAAAGGAATATAATATAAGATAATAAACAAAAGAGGAACCTATCAAAATAAGAATAGAATTGTTTTCCACAATACAAAGCGGAAAAGATTGAACTAAGCGTAACATGCATTAATGGATTGTTTATCAAATCAAAAAGTTTGCCAAAAAGTATATAAGCAAGGTTGAAGCGGGAATTGAGGATCTTTCTGGGGTTTAGCTTTTGTACCTGTTCCTTAGCTAGTATTGCTTCCTGACGTCGCTTCTCTTTCTCCTGCAGCGCATGGAAAGCAAAGAAGAATGCCAATTTGAGCAAATTTGCAAATGAAACTGAAACCTAAAGGCAAATATATAATAAAAAGGCAACTCACCTGCTGCTTCTTAAGTAACTCTTCCTGCTTAAGACGATCCAGTTCCTCCTGACGCTTCTTGCGCTCCTGAATTGCAGAAAGAAGGATATATTAGTATGACAGTTATCAAGGCATTCAAAGGCATTCCCCCTGCTTCAGATGATGCTTTGTATTTAGCTCATTTTTCTATAATTAATAATATTTCTAGTATGCTTTCTGATCGTGATTACTTTATAGCACTTGGTGATTTCAATATTGCTGGTATATCATGGCATTCCGCCAAGAATTTTAATGGACTTTGCCCCTCTATATCCCATGTTTTTATTGATAGCCTTTTCTGAGTATCATTGTCTCAGATCAATGGTATTCCAAATTGTTTAAACAGGTCTCTAAAACCTTATTTTTGTTTTAGACCCAGATTCGTGTTCTCTATCGAGAACATCTCCCATATCTTCGCCCGAAGACCCTTACCATCCCACTTTAGAAATTTCGTTGGAGCTCCTGTATATTGCGTCAGCGTCTAGTGGACGTTGTGGTGAGCGTTCTCGTTGTTTTCGAAAAAACCGATTTTGAGAAACTTGCCCTGCTTATATCTCAAACTGACAAAAAATTCAAGGAAAGTGGCTCTTCTCTTGGTTTTCTCCGCTATTCCGTTGCTCAAGCTGCTTTTCGCACTCATAACAATGAGTGTTATAATAATTATTTGAGTAGGTGCAGAATAAGATTTCAGCGTGATCCAAAACGATTTTACGACTTCGTTAACTCGAAACAGTGACAGTATCTAATGGTCCTGCTATTGCCGATTTATTTGCGGACTTTTTCCAAACGACATATTCTGTTTCAAGTTTTCAAAATTTCTCTTCTTATCCTTATCAGTTAAATTCACCTAATTGTATTTTTGGTCCTTTTCCTTTAATTACTGAAAGCTCTATTTTAACGGAACTATTGGCTATAAAACCAGTTTTTTCGGCAGGTTCGGATGGAGTGCCTAGTTGTGTGCTAAGGTATTGTGCTAGTAGTATCTGTAAACCGCTTTTTAAATTGTTTGAATTTGTCCGTAAACTCATGCTCTTATCCAAAAATCTGAAAAAAGTCATACATTATACCTATCCTAAAAAAAGGAAACAAATTATCAAAATTATCGCGGTATATGTAAAATGTCTGCGATTCCGAAAGCATTTGAAAAAATCATAACTTCTCAACTGCAACATCTGTGTAATTCTATAATTTCACCTTACCAACATGGGTTTGTGAAATCTAGGTCCACTTCTACCAACTTATTGGAGTTCTCTTAGAACTATGCAAGGTGCTGTTTTCATACAGAGCTGTTAAGTCAAATTAGTTTTGCAGCTCCGGTCAGGATCATTAGGAATTTTCTTCCTCTTCTCATTTCTCGTAGAACTACTAACATTGCTTGCCATAATCCCTTCCGTATTCTATGTGTGAATTATAATAATCTTAATAACGTAGTTTGCTCTAGTAAATATAATCCTCTGCTCAAAACCTGATTATTAGCATATTTATCAAGTATTTAATTGTTTTTCATATTCTTATACAAATATCCTAACATATTTTAAGTTAACTTAATTAGCTGGCCAGCGTCTTTTAATATTTATTTGCGGTTTTCGATTAATGCATGCTATTCACAAATTTATTTTGTTTTGTCCGCGCGTCAACAAGCCCGTGCTTGGTTTCGCTGGGCCACTTGATGGTACTGCCGTTAGTACGTCAACGTCCAAATAAAAAAAAAACGTTCTCAACTTACTTCGATGGCCTGCTGGTTCTTCAACTCCTTCTCCTTGCGCTGCTGCTCCAGCTTGGCGTTTTTCTCCTGCCTGGCCTTCTCCTTGTTGCGAGCCAGCTCCTCCTTTTGCTGCTTCTTGGCATCGCGCATTGCCTGCTGTTGCTTGGCAATCTCAATGCGCTGCTCCACGTTCAGCGTTTGTCGCGTGAATACTTTCAGATCCTCCAGCCGCTTGGCCACATCCTCGTCCGTCATGCGTATGTATTCGCCATCATTGGCATAAGGCGGCGGCGCAGGCTGCAGGAATGAACCCACAATGGCACGAGCTGAGAAGCTAAAGTTCTCGCGCGTCAGACTCGAAGGCTGCTGCTCCAGTAGCTAAAGAGATGATAGAGAAAAGACTTTTATTCAAGTTTCTGTCCAAAGTGTGTTTTGCTTCTCTAGGCATTAATTACAAAAATGCGCCCTACAAACTCACAGCAAACACTTGGCCAATGGTCTTCAGGGGCAGCGTGCTCCCTGGCGCATAGTAGGTGACCTCGCCCCGGATCTGTCCCTGCTTGGTCAGGCCACGTATGACGGTGTCTCGCTTCCAGCCCAGTTCGAGAGGCACTCTTAACTCGGCCACGTTGAGTATGTTGGCATCCTCGCTTTCTGATTCTGACAGTCCGCTTTCGGCAGCGACGCTTTCTGAGTCCGTCGAGGTTTCCATGTGTGCGTTCGCTTCGCTCAAAGCCAGTCGTATCTTTTCCTGCAAAGTGAAATAAAGTTACAGTTGAGAGTGCAAATTTACTGGCAACACTTTGAGTTTGTTTCTCAGGTTAAAATTAAGCAACTGGTACAGATTTAAAGCTTAGTTTAAAACATTTCATTTTCTCTTTTATCGTTCATAGAATGATAAATGGATAATAAATTCTTCATGGTAAGTTATGAGACTGAGCATTAGCTGTTTACACTTTGCTTACAAACTCAAATTCTTGAGATTGCAGCTATTCAGGTAATTTATAATCCTTCGATATTTAAATATATTGGTTAACTATCTTTAAAATTGTGTACGGGTTTCTGATCCTCTTCCTCACTGTCTGCCTGTGTTTTTACGTTTTCAGTAAATAAAATTGTTACTAAAGGATAGGCGACAGTTAGGAGGTTACATCGAAATGTAACGAGTTCAAAAACTTTATGTTCCTCTTTCTCAAATACTGTCTGTGTTATTAGCTTTTGAGTTCCGTATGGCACAGATAAAATTGAATCGATAATATAGCCGACAGCTAGGAGGTTACTTAGAGATTAAACGTTGAGAAAATGAAATCCTTTTGTCAGGTTTTGTCAGCGCGCAAAGTCGTGATCGAGAAACCTTTCCTGAACATTCTATTGTTACTAAGTAGATATCCCAAAAATTACCCTCGAATTTTAAATTCTCCTATTTACAATAAACTTGGTTCTTTTCACAAAACTGTTCCATTAACATTTAATCTCACATATTCAGGTCAACTTACAATATCTGCGCCCTGTTGCAGCAGCTGCTGTGTGGCAAGCATGGGCTTTAAGCCGACAGCACGCGATTGCGCCAGCAGCGAGGCCACCGTGTTCTTCTTGGGTTTGGATACGCCACGTCCCAGATTGCGTGGACGTCCCTCCTTGTACGTCGAGGAGCCAGATCCCGAGCCTGATCCCGAGCTGGAAGTGCCCGACGCTCCTGGCAAACCGCCAGCAACAGGTGAAGGCGATGCACCGCCAGCGCCGCTGCCGCTGCCCGAGATGGAGCCACCTGGCATGCCGCCAGCGCCTCCCAGAGCAGCCGTAATTGAGCTGAGACTCTGCAGACTATTGGCACCGCCAGCTCCAACTCCTTGCGCCTGATATTCGCTGGCCAGATTGCCCAATGTGGCTGAGGCAGTTGCGCCCGCTGCGGCGCCAGTTGTTGCTGTGCTGCTGCTGCTGCCGCTGCTCTTGTCCGAGGGCTTCATCGATAGATTCAGAGGCGCATCAAAGTCATCGATGGTGATGGGATTTGAAGCGGAGCCAATGGCACCGCTCGCCGGCATCGTTGTGTTCGCCTTAAGGCTGAGATTAACGCCGCCAGCAAGCGAAGGATCCGCAGTCAGATCATGCAGCTCCTTGGCACAACCTTTGCTGGACAGATTGTAGGCGCCATTCGAGGTGATTGTGGGCGGCAACTTGATCACTTCGACGCGATCATTGGACGCATTCTGGCTGTGACTCTGCTGCTGATTGTGCGTCTGTCCCGTCCCCGATCCCGCTGAGCCTGCGGTGCTCGTCACCGTCGACGACGACGACGAAGCCGCGGCCGATGGCGTCGATGAACTGACCGCCTTGGATACGCTGCTCAACTGATCCATGGGACTCAAGCCGAGGGCACTCATCGGCATGCCAGCTGCTCCAAGCATGCCGTGGAGATGCTGTTGCTGTTGAGCGGCTGCTGCCATGGCGGCGTATTCCATCTCGAGGCGGGCACGCTTCGCTGGACTGAGGCCTGGAAACGCAAGCAGAGAGGAAATTGCATTTGTTGTGCTTTCAAGATCCTTTTGCTGTTGTTGTTGTTGTGGTGTCAGGTGTTGTTGTTGTTGTTCTGCTTGGTGTTGTTGTTTCTGTGTGGACTGTTGTTGTTGTTGTTCTGTTTCGGATATGGTCTTCTTGCGACCGCGCGAGTTACTACCGGGTATCTTGGGGCCCACGATGCTGGACGTATACTTGATAATCTCCGTGTCCGGCGGCAAACGAACGCCCAACAACGATGGATGCTCACTGCTGCTGCAAATGAAGATAATCAGAAATTAGTTGTGGATTAAAAATTATACATTTAATTGCAAGACTATAGGATACAATTTAATACAGCTTTATCTTACTTAACGGCAACCGAAATGTTTATTTTATTTAACATTTATTTAGTTATAACTAAGCAAATTATGATGCTAAATGAATCTAATTTTGTAATGCGGAATAAAATTGAATACACCTCGCTTAACGGCCACAGATGCAACCAAACCAATAGGTTCTTAAATGAAGCACTCAAAATATACATTTTCTTAAGATATGCCGTTAAATCAATGCATATTTATAATGTTAACTGCAGCAATATATCATTAAATGTAATACACTTCGCTTAACGGCCACAATTCGAGGCATAACAATAATGATAAGTAGAGAATATAAATATTTCTGTTATCCTTAGCTTTTCCTTAATTAATTGAGGGAAATATGCCGTTACAGGAAAGTGTGTGTACATGTATTTAAATACAACAGTCACAATATGGAATATAATTAAATCAACTGTATTTCGCTTAAGGGCGACAACGGGAATCCAGGAAATGGGATGTTGAGAAAAGCAATGATACTTGTTTTCATTGCTATTTCTTTTATCATATTTTTTAAGTGGCCCTTGAGTTTAATGAATATTTTATGAAAGTTCATAGAATTAACTGTAGCAATATAATTTGATACACAGAAACCTCACTTAACTGCCACAACTTCAACTTAATTATGCTGTTAAATAAGGCAATGAAATATTTAATCTTTTCTTAACAGTCAGTGTCAAGTAAGGCAAATATGCCGCTAAGCGAATATTACGTAGGCAATAAATAAAACTAAAAGAGCACTCTATACAGAGAACTATTTTCAAAAATATCCATATACGTATTGGGTAGCTAAGAGCGTCTTCTCACCTGCTCATCATGGCTGCATTGCTCATGTAATCCTTGGCACTGCCTTTGCTGCTGCCACTGCCCGTTGTCAACGTTGAGCTGGGCAACTGTTGCTGCTGCTGTTGTTGTTGCTGCTGCTGTTGCTGCTGCTGCGTGGGATGAGCCGAGGAGGTGACTGTGGCACTGGGCGTCACGCCAGTGCTGGCTGCAAATGCATTCATGGCCGCCTGCATGCTCTGCTGTGGCGTCATGCCGAGAGCACCAAATTGTGACAATGAATTCAAGGCATTCAACGATGGATTGTTCTTGTCTCGATCCCGATCACGATCTCGCTCCTTGCCCGAGCTGCTGCCCGATAAGCTGGCGTGCGGCGACATGGACATGCCAGGATGCATGCCGCCCAAAGCTGCCGAACTGGAGCTGACATTTGTGCTCGTTTTGCTGCTGGACATGATGCCGGAGTTGTTGTTGCCGCTGCCGACGCCGCTGTTGCTCAGACTCATGGCCAGATTGGAGAGGCCATGGGCATGCAATGAGGCGCTGTTGCTGCTGCTCGACTTTTTGCCCGAGGAACTGTTTGAGCTGCCGGACATGCCGCCCACACCAGAGCCGGAGGCTGCTGCTGCCACCGCCTGCATGGCGAGCAGTTCCTTGTGCAGCGTCACCGGATCGTAGGCAGACCCAGGATTGCTCGCCAAGCTGCTGGCGCTGCTGCTGCTGGTCATTGTCGATGGTTTGCCATAAGCGCTGGCCGTGCTCTGTAAGGAGAAATCCATTTAGTTATCCATACAGCAGAATATCCATTCATTTTCAATACTCACCTTATAGCCACCGTGTCCGCTGCTGCTTGTGGAGATGGCCGAGCTGCTGCCCGTGCTCACCGTGGGCTGCATTCCGCTGCCGGGCAGTCCAAAGCCATGCATGCTGGCCAAGGCTGCAGCTGGATTATTCGCTGCGGCTGCTGCTGCAGCTGCTGCCGCTGCATTCAGACTGTTGGCCAGATTCTGTTGCTGCTGCTGCTGTTGTTGTTGCTGCTGCTGTTGCTGTTGCGCTGCCCGCTTCTCCTTGCGCGACTTGTTCGACTTGCTGCTCGAGCCAACGCCACCGCTGTTGCCACCGCCTCCTGCACCGCCTACGCCCACCATGCCAGCAGCGCTGCCCGCTCCTGCATTACCTCCCGTAGCGCCTGCTCCCATTGCCATGGCAGCGGGGCCGAAGGCGGCTGCGAGATCGGGATGCGGAAACGGTGACAGACCCGAGGCCTGCAGACGACTGAAGTAGTCCTGAGCAGCCAGCTGAGCCATCGACCACCAACCTGCGAAAACAATATTGACAGCATGTTAATACAGGAAAATCTAGTATGTCCTACCTACGGAAAATTTTACCCAATATATTGCAATATTCGTCGTACTTACATGTCTAAACTGTCTATTAAATTTCAACCTTCCAGCTCTTACAACTAATACCTAATTCGGTCAATCAGAAAAAAATAATTTTTTTGTAACAATATCAGCCCTCCTGGTCTTACCGCTTAGGTCTTGCGTTCCTAATTCTAACAGTCGCACAGTATTTTATGGCAGTTTCAATCATTAATATCATTAAAATTAATGTTTACATGTCTATGCTGTGCAAAAATCGCAACCTCCTTAGTCTTACCGTTTGGGATATGTGTTCCTAATTAAATAAGTCAGTCCGTAAACAGGATTTCAGTTGCTATTTACATGTCTGAGCTGTCCAACCTCCCACCAGCTCAAACTTCATATTCATAAAAACGGTTTTTGCTTGACTAAGCTCTTCAATAATGCCAGCCTTTTTGGTGTCACCGCTTGGGTCTTGCTTTTCTAATTCTATCAGTCAGTATTTTACCGGTAAGTCCAAGTATTAATATTTACATATGCAGGGCAAAAAGCGCACCCTAATTATAATGCTAACAGTCAGTCAGTATTTTCCGGTACTTTTATATATTAATATTAATAAAATTTCATGTCTAAATAAAGCAAAAATAGCAAACTCCTTTGTCTTACCGCTTAGGACATGCCTTCTCAGTTTGTAATCACTATTTCATATGCTGATTCCAAAAATGTATATTAACAACGTTTGCTAAAGACACTTATTCACCACGTAACCAGTATTTGATGCTACTTTGAAATTTCAGCCTTCTAGGTACTACCGATTAGGCAATGAGTTGTTAATTCAAGAAGTCAGTCTGTCATTAAAAAGAATTTTAAGTTTTCGCATAAATAAGAATAACAAAGATCACTAATAACAGAAACTATAGTCAATATGTTAATATATCTTAAACCAGACGAAGATCTTAGCAAATTTGGCTATTCTCTTGCTTAACTATACTTTTTACATGTTAAATTATATTTGGTTATTTGTAATTAGTAAATTTTCTGTATTTTAATGCCATTTATAACCCTGTTGACCCAATTCCAACATTATGACTTTCCTTCTTCTGTTGTATATTCCAACAAAAATATATTCACAATCGACTTATGTTATGTTTGAAACTAGTGCTTGATTATCTTGCTTGCCATCTTGCACTTTTCCGTTTTAGTCTTGTCCTCATTATACACTCTGTTCCATCCTTTAAGTTTGACGAGTATCTAAGAGTCCATCATGGCTGTCCTTACTTTCTTAACTTGCATTCTTTACTTGTCACCCGCAGTTGCTAAGCGTAACTTCTTGCACTTTAACACCTTCTCCTTCATTATCATCTTCCATCTTCAACTGACGACTTCCTCTTTATCTGGTTGTCTTGTGTGTTGTGTCGATGCCGACATTTTACTCACTTGCTGGATGCAGACCTGCCAGGCTGGCGGCCTGTGAAGCGGCCACTGCCATTGTGCTCTGATGATGATGGGCGCCCGCAGCTGCCGCTGCAGCCGCTGCCATCGAGGAGTAACGGTCATTGGCAGCCGCTGCTGCGCCCGCAGCATTTGGCAGTAAGCCCAAGCCGGCGGCTGCGGCTGCATTGAACTGCGAGTTGAAGAGTGGATTCGATGCAGCTGCCGCTGCTCCGCTTGCATCGCGTCCCCAATACGCTGCAGCAAAGAAAAGACCAAAGATAAGTTAATAAAACGGAGTGCAACTATTAAAACAAGTCTTCGTCTTCGTCTTCATTTTTGTCTTACCAAAGAGCGAGGCGGCATCTAGCAGTCCGGTGGGATCGTGGGGATTTCCAGCTCCGGCGCCGCCGCCAGCACTGGAACCGCCGCCGCCCTTCCCTCCGTGATTGTTTGAGTTTTTGCCATCGTTGCCGCTGCCATCGCCGGCATTTTTGTTCATGTTAAAGTGTAAATTGTGTGTTGACCTTCTTTATATTTGCAGTTTGTTTGCTGTTTGTTGTTTGTTAGTGCCGTGTTTGCTTCCCTTGTTCTTTCTTCACTTATCTGTCAATTAACATAGTTGAGAATATTAATAAATTAGTTTAGGTGTGGTGTTATTTAGAAATATATACTTTGTATTCAATTTTAACTGATTAATATTAATGTATTATTATTAATAAGGAATTTCAAGTCAATATCGTTTTGATCTTTTAATTCGATTTATCTTAAAATACATTTACTAATATTTTATCAAATTCTAAATGTGTAGAAATAAACTATCCGATTAATATACACAAAAACTTTAAATAATCCTATATTTCATCTTGTATATCTTAGAATAAAACGAATAAAGAACGGAAACACTTTTAATAATCCTATTTCCTGTATCTTAACTTAAACACTCCTTTAGTTGTATAGTTTGAAGTATTCACAAATTTAAATCACCGCTAACAAAGCTATCCTTACCCTCCCCCGCACTACCACTTTGTGTGCTCTTTATTGCATTTATTAATTAGTTTAATAACATCATCACTTCTCTTTCTTTCTCTCTCTCTCTGACTCTTCCCCTCTCTTTCTTGCATTCATTTGTTTATATTGTATGGTAATTAAATGCTTTGCACAATTGCCAACAAGAATTTCGCCTCTCTTTTAATCCAGCCGCTCTCTCAATTTAGCGTGTTTGTTTTGGCCTGGCAATGCCATGACAGCGGCTGTGTGTGCGAACGTAAAACACAAAGCAGAAGACGCAGAAACATGAAAAGCAAAACAAAACTACAAAAAAACTACTATACATCGCACACGCACACACACACATGAGACGCAAACGGAAGCATTATTTATGAGCGTGTGAGTGCGCGCTCTCTCTCTTTTGCGCTCTCTCACGCACCACTACACCTGCATGCAGGCGAAATATCAGAAAATAGAGCGAATTAATAGCGTCGCACGCGGCGAAAACGAATTGTACAAACAACAAATTGCACAAATGGGCAAAGGCAGAGCGAGTGCAATGACAACTTATAAATGAAATGTTAATAACAAATGCACCAAACACTCACACTCACACAGAGTACACTCACTCTTTTTCTCTCTTTCGCCGCTCTCGCGACTCGACCGCTGCGGCGAATGATGCGATGCATACATAAAGCGAATTCACGTTTGCATAAAAAACTGAAACTGTGTGTTTGCGAGACGTTGTTAGTCGTTGTTTTATAAATTTCATTCATAAAAATTTTTGCAGCATACAATCTTGTTGTCTGCTTTTGGTGTCTGCTGCATTTGCATTTCACACATTTTTTACACTGCCCACGAACGACGTCACCTCGACGACGCCGCTGACTAAGCGCTGACTGAGACGCAGACAGACTGTCGGCCTTTTTTCATTTTGTATCTTTTCTTCACTTCACTTTTTTTTCTTTTCTTTTATTGTATTAGCATTTGCATTTATTGTAACCGGCAGCTGCTTTCTTGATGCAATGAAAACAACACTATAGCATAGTTTTGTGGTTAATTACATTTCACATACAATTTCAGAAATTTTCACTGCCTTTTATCATCCATTAGTAGGAAGAAAACCACAATTGAAAGTATTTACTGGTAAGCTAAGCGGCGGCGGTAGCGAAAAAGCAAACCAAATATCTGTGGGATAACGCGGCGACTGAGACACTAAGAGAACGACACAAAAGTGAGACAAACAAAAACGGCCGCCGTGCGTTACAAGTGGAATTGAAACACGAGAGCCATGGCGGCGGCAGCGCAGCGCGCGAATGCCACAGTGAGAGAGAGAAGAGAGTGTGAGTATGAGAGGCAATGAATGGACCGACCAACCGACCGGTGTCGACGCTAACGCAGACGTCGACGTCGCGTCAATGCTTTTTCACAGTGGTTGATAATTACAGTTTTGTTGTGAGTTGTTTTTTTTGCAGCATTCGTTTTGCGCAAAAAAAGAAAATGCATATTTTTATGAATTAATCATTTTAATGAACACACGTTTAGCAGGCCGAGTGCCACAACAAAGGTGCAACCCATTTACAGATTACTGTTGTATGCTGCTGCTTTTTAATAACAGTTATTGCGCTTTCTTGCTGCGCTGTCACGCATCAGCCGACAGATGTGTCTGCTTATCACAGTGGTGGGGGGAATTGATTAAAGTAGGTGCAAAAAGTAAAAGCCAATTTAGAGCAACAAGAATACGCACGCATAAAACAATACCAATAAAAAGTAGCTGCTACTGCTGCACAGTGGGACACCGCTTGGGTCAAAGGCTATAGTTTATATGTGCACGTGTGTGTGGTTGTGTGTATGTGTGACAACAACAATAAGAACGCGCTGCTAAAGCGCGTTGGCAATATGATTCAAGCATTTATCTTTGACGCGCTGTCACCACAGACAACGTCGACAGCGCTAGCAACATCGACGTCGACGCCGACGCGCTGCTTCTGAAAAGGTGCGCGCAGCGTGCGTATAGGAAAGAGCGGGAGGCAGCTAAGCGAGTATTGGTGCTGTTGTTGTTGATTTTTTTTGTTCTGCTTCGTTTTTCGCTAACTTGACGTGTAGATATATACACACACAAGCACACATACTTTCAAGCTAACGATTGGCAGTCTGACTCTCTGCCTGACCGACCGCACGACGACTAACCCCAGCCACCTCGCTCTCCCCCACTCTGCTCACACACACCATGTTGTTGTTGTCGTTTCAATATTTGTGACTGACAGAGTACAAATGTGAAATTCTTTTATTGTGTGCTTTGCCCGATGCTGCTGCTGCTGCTGCCGATGGCGTATATCTAGCCCCATTCATCTCCCCACCCTCGCTGCCACCACCCTTCACACTCGACGCTGTTGTTGCTATTTTACTTTTTTCTTTTTGCTCTTGATTATCTCTAGTTCAATTGGCAGTCGCCGTCAGTCTGAGTGTGAATGTATTCGTGTGTCTCTGTGTATGTGTGTGTGTGTTTGCTTGTATTTGTATTTGTATTTTGTTGTGTATCTTTGGCAAACGCCGCAGCTTTTGTGTTATACACACAAAAACAACAACAAATTCGCTTGCCAGCGGCAAAACGAATGCCAAATGCTAATCAATTCCAAAGTTCTCGTTATTTATTTGTTTAATTATTCGTCATAAGCAATTGAAATCGTTTCTGTTGTTTTTAATGGAAATTGTTGATTCTAGCATTATATAATTAAGAGAGCCATTAATTACATTGTTGCATGTGAGTATGAAAAGTGAATGTTCGCGTTTGATTCGCACAGCAAGGCAACCGCTGAGCGAGTCTATGCATGTCTGCTCCCCTCCCCACACCATCTCTCTCACACTTTATCACACACTTGACAGGAGAGCGCGAGTGCTTTAGTTGTGTTGGTGAGTTGCTTTGATTATTGGCTGCACTCGTCTCTTTAACGCGTTTCAATTCCAACTGTGGCGCAAGCAAACAAACAAACACACACACTTGCACAACAAGGCAGACATGCATATTTATGTGTGTTCTTCACTTGTTCGCGCGGCATTCGTTGATCATCTTTGACTACAGTACACGCATACGCACTCACACACTGACATAAACTCGCACACGCACTCATACTTGTGCATTTGTAATTTTGCTGGCATTCTTGGGGATTTAGATTTTAGGTACATGTCGTCGTCGTCGACGTCGTCATTGCGTCTTCTCCTTCTTCGTGATTGTTGTTGCTGCTGCTGCTGCTGCTGCTAACCATGCGTTGCGCCGTCTTTTGATTGTTGGCGGCTTTATAACGCGCCGACAATTTTCAGTTCACTTTTTGCTTTTGCCTTTTCTCATTACTCAAAGTTGACTTCGACAACAGAGCAAGCAACCAAGCTAGCAGAAGCGAGAGGGAGAGCGACAGAGACAGAGGTGGAGTGAGCTGACTCTTGTTCGCATGCTTGTTTGCTGCTTCTTCTTCATCTTCATCGTCGTCGTCGTCTTCTTCGCAGCGAGGTTATTGACTCAGCGCAAGTAACAGACAGAGACGGCGACAGCGACTGCGAACAGAGCAAAGACGCGCAGAGCTTGCGAAGTCAACGTCATCGCGATCTTCTGGTTCTTCGCTCTCACTCGTTTTAGTCGTCGATTTTCTGGCCCACTTCTGCATCAGCGTTGCAGTCAGTTGCAGCAACAAGTTCAGTTTTGCCCCCATCCGCTGCTTTTTGCCCTCTGCTTCGCTTTGCCATTGACCTTTGGCACTTGTGAATCGACAATCGACTTGTAATTACATTCCCATCTCCAATACTTATCGATTAACTGCAATAAACACATTTTCACACCTCTCAGTCGACAGCTCTCTTTAAGTGTCATTAAATTAATTAAGCACAATTCTTGCACTTGTTGCAATTGCAATGTGCAAGATTTGCACGCAATTAATCAATAAAATTCAAACTCATTGATGCATAATTGAATTTGATGAGAGGTTTCTGAAATGAGATAAATCACATTACGAAAGATTACCTAGAATTATAGGTAATTATAAAACCAGATTAAATCAAAGCTACAATTCTGGCATTTTTTTTAAACTTGACGAAAATTACTTTTTTCGGTTAAGTTAAGATAAAAATAATAAACAAAACATAGACTACTTTGGAATCTTCTAATTTATTTTATTTATAAAGTATCCACACATAAATAAAGTTCGTATAAACCAAATATACTGATAATATGTATATGTAAGTTATTATGATTAACGTTTATATCTGTGAAGCTTTATGCTTTATGTTCATTATCACAGCAGCATTATCATATCGTAAACTCTGAAGAATGCTAACAACAAAGTAAGGAGAATAGCCAGAAAGTAAATACATAAACTGAAGATTAGGATTTATTTTATTGACGCTAATTTGATAAAGAACAGACAAGCTATAATGCTAGCTATGAAGTATTGAGTATATATCATATTTCGTTAAAGAGTTACTTCAATGGCAGTAGGGGTAAAATAAATAAGCAAAGTGAAGACAGATTTCTCATGAAATTGGATTGACACTAATATGATGTCTATCAATAAGAGTGAAGCTCATATAACTAACTATATAACATTTTCTTAAGCATATTGGTAGATAAAGTAGCCTAGCCTATAATTATATAATATAAACTTGATTGACGCTAATATGATATCTATCTATCACTTGGTAATAAAACAAAAATGGAAATGAGTTAGCTTAAAGGAAAATATAAAACTATTTGCCAAATCAATTTACGTTGCGTTTTACACAGCAAAAACTTCTGGGTGGCAAAACAATCTGAGATAAAACCTTGTTTTTTTTATGCTAAGTAAATGAAAAGCTGCGATTCGCTGTAGGCAATGTTTACTGTAAAACTGCTAATTCTGTTGTGGTTCTCGTTCTGCACACAATATGAGTAAAAGGGCGTGAGAGAACGAGCGAGAGAGTGAGAACGACAGAGAAAGACAGATTGTTGGGAGGTCGAAGCCTAAACAGAACCGGAATAAAATGAAATGGATTTCAGTGCAGCAACAAAAACAACAGCATAAAGCAGAGGAAGAGGAAAAGAAGTAGGAGGAGGTGTCATTTGGGGGAGTGTGTGTATGTGAGTGTGTGCGGGGCAGAAAGAAAGAGAGGGGTGGGAGGGATTGCGAGGGCGAAGACGAGTTTTGCTCGTCCACTTGTTTTTTGGTGTTGTACACATTATTATCAAGGATATCGCTAACCAGTTGGCGGTCTGGTGGCAAGGGGAGTGAAGGAGGAGCAGGGGAGGTGTTGGGTTTCTCGGCTGCGCGCGCTCAACTCAAGGAAATTGTGTAAAAAAAGGACGAACACACACACACACACACTTGAATTGTAAACTCTGAACCGAAACGGGTCTAGAGCGAGACGAGGAAAGGGGGAACGTTGGGTCGGCTTGGGTCAGAGTCGTAGTCGGAGTCGGCATCGAGAGTCCCAGCCAAAGCCACACACACACACACACACACACCTACACAAGGACACACGTTGCGTGGGTGGCACAGCACATAAAAGCAGGCGACAGCGCTGAGAGCGAATAGAGCAGGGGAGGAAAAGGGGATAGCTGTAACGAACCCAAAACCGAAGCGAAGGGAAACAGCAAAACTAAAATTGAAAATGGCAACGACGCCGAAAGGGGAAAAGGCAATAACAACAACAGCAGCAATACCAGCAGCAGCAGCAGTGACAGTGACAGCAGCGACGCTGGCAGAGCAAGAAGAAGAGTTAGTTATAACAACAACAACTGCCAACTACGGCAAACGACAGCAGCAACAACGACAACAGCAACAACAACAGCAAACAAATGAATTTATGCAGCCAACAGCAACTCAACTCAACTCACTCGCAGTCGCCTTTATTGTAGTTGTTGTAGTTGGATATTTATGTAACGGTGAAATAGTTGTTGCTTGTATTTGTAGCTGTCGCAGTGCAAGCAGGAATACATGGAGAAGGCGAAGGAGGCGAAAGTAGTAGGAATGCATGGGAAAGGCTCAAAGTGGAATGAGAGCGCGCTCACGACGACGGCGACGACGACGACCCATAAATTAGAGTGAGAGCAAAACGCACACACGAAGAAGGAGCGCCACGACGCCAAACGAACCGACAGACGGACGAACAAACGAACGAAACGACAGCGAGTGGGAGAGTGCGAATTGAGAGAGTGAAAGAGCGAGTGAGTGAACAAATGCAGCATCGGTGGCGGAGGCGAAGCGAAGGTGGGAAAGGCATTGACGTATTTGCCATTTGCAGCGTCGCCTGCCCCCACTCCAAAACTTAAAAGCGAGCTTCGGGCTATGCCAGTAACAACAACAACAACAACAACAATAGCAAAGAGTGCAAGTAGCACAGCAGGCAGGCAGGCAGGCAGCATCTGTGCCAGGCCTCTGCCTCTGTCGCTGCCTGACAGCAGTTGGAGCAAGTACACAAATACAAAAACAAACATAAATGCAATGGCCAGGCAGAGTGTGGGGAGTGCAGAGAGAGAAAGAGCGAGGTAGAGTGCCGAGTTCAGAGTGGAGAGAGTGCAAAGTTCGCACCGTGTGCTGAGGGGGCGACGGCGGTTTCTGCGGCTACACAGAATGCACTCAAACAGCAGCACAGCAGCAGCAGCAGCAATAACAACAATGCTGATAACGTTCATCCCAGTGGAAGCCTGTGTAACAGTGGCCACTGGTCACTCCAATCAGAGTGAAAGAGAGACAGATACGGTGAGGGAGGAAGAGGTCTGTGTGATTGGACACTGTCGCATTGTAGCTTCACGTACTGTAAAACAAAATGTGGTAGGTGCTTAAAGTTCGTGGCAAGCAGCACAGCACACGCTAATCATATTTCATGCTTCTTGCGTAATCAACAAAATTAAGACGGGGCAGCAGGCAGCGATAGAATGTGTAGAGCACAAAGAGACTGCAGAGGTCAAGCTAGTGAATAAAATTTAATAGCTTCAAATATGGTCACACTGTACACGAGTAGAGTTATTCACAGGAAACAATGACAAATTATGGCATTCACACATTCTACGTATGTTGATTTACTTTATGGTATCATATCATTTATGGGATAATATAGTTTTTATGTGAATAGTTTCCGTTACTCTCAAATTTTATTCGATTTTTAGTTCCTTATTTTGTATTATTTATATTTTATTTATGTTTATATTATCGTGAGAAAATAATTTTACATTTTATTATTATCATTAATATAATTCTTAAAATTAATAAGAAAATAACAGCTATTAAGAAATGTATTACAAATTCAACTCATCTATTATCTTATCTAGAGACCATATAAAGGGTATAAGCTGGTCTAAAGAAATTAAACGCTTGCTAATCAAAAATATATACATATGAGCTGCCAAAACGAAATATTCGGCATTTTATGGAAAGTTTAATTAGGAAAAAAGGTTAAAAAGTTGCGTCAATGATATGCTTGAAATGCGAAATAACTTTTCAACGAGTCTGTCTCCTAGTTCCCTATCTTTGCTTTGCTTTGCTTGATGCAAAAGCTTTTAAATGATGCGGTGATTTCATTAGACAACAAATACAATTAAAATGCTTGTTGCACGTAATCTAATATGTGTCTCTGTCTGTCTGCTTGTCTCTATCTCTGTCTATGTGTGTGTGTGGTTGTGCGTGTGAGTTTGTGGAGACAGACAAACAGATGAAAACAGAGACCAAAGCACTGGCATTTAATTAAGGCCTAAATCGGATTATCTGACAAAAGGATGCAGATAACCTTCAGCCACAGACAGAGTTAAAGCCCAGAGCCATCGATAGCCCTCAGATGGCTGCAATTAGGCAAAAGGCAATATCAACAACTACACTAGTAAACAACAAGATGAAATTAATCCAAAAATATTATGGACTTTTCCTTTTCGAGAAGCTTTAAGGATCTGCATGAATAGTAAGTGGATAACTCAAAAGCTATTCATAGAATAGAAGATAAGATTTTTCCATATTGCGATTGGAGTTTCCGTAGTCCTTATTAAAGAAGAAAGCAAACTGACCTATTCACCCATTTAATATTTATCTTTTAACAAACCCAAACTTATTTATACTAGAAATAACAAAACCATTAAATTATAATAATATTACATCATAGAAGATAGGATTTTTCCATAGCAGAGCGATAGGAATTTCCGTAAACTTTATTAAATAAGAAAGAAAACTGACTTATTCACCCATTTAATAGATATCTTTAAGCAAACCTAAACTTATTTATACTAAAAATAACTAAAACCATACACAAACCCATTTATAAGCCTATATAATTAAATGTTTCATTATAAATTACTATTATTATACAATAAAAAGTATTCTTAAACTAGTTCTACATTCATTTACTTAATTTATTAAGCATTGTTTACCTTCAACGCTAATTTAATATGGAAACCGTATTTTTTCCATTGCAAATTTTTTTATCGCCATAATATCTCACTTTGAACTCACCACAAACAATTTGTATAGTCTTCAAGTAGTTTCCGGTTGGGGAGACTTCTGCTTCATAGCTCCATCACTTGTTGTTCTTGTTCTCGTTGATGTTGATGTTTTTGTTTTTGTTGCTGTTGTTGTTGTTGTTGTAGCTTTCGTTGTTGATTTTGACTTTGAATTTTCATATTTATGCAATTAATTATATCGTTTGTTGTCGATGTTGTTGTGGTTCACTTGCGGGCAATACTTTGATATTTGAATAATTTCATTTTTGATTTTCGTCGACGTTTTGGCCCAGTTAACACACACACACATAAACACACGCGTACGCACAAACACTCAAACACACACACGCGAATAGAAACTCAAATTATTGGCTCACAATGTTTGTTCAGTTTTTGTTGTTCATGTATTTGAGAATGAGATTATTGAAATGACGCGAGTTTCCACTGGGCTAAAAAGAAAGAAATGTACAAAATTGAGGTGGTCAAAAACAAATGGAATAATTTTGAGATTGAAATACAATTATAATGAATTTGCAGTGCAGTTTATGGTGAATATTTTGTAGAGGCATAAAATAATACCCTTTAAGTATAAACTCCTTGTGGAATACATTTTGAACATAATTAACCTCTTTGAACTTATATTTACCCTTTTCCCCTGTTTTAAATGTGAAAGGTCCCAAAATATCCATTAAATGTTGCTCACAAATCTTTTTTCTTTTTCAATCTCTAATGCTGATTTTCTTACATATATAAATAAATTTCGCATATCAAAGAGCATTTGTAAGTTGTGCAACTTTCATAGCAGTCAGGTTACGGCTGCTTTAAACAGATTAGAAACAGCAACAAAAACAAGAACAGCAAGCGACTATTCTATTTGTGTATACAAGCATAATCAGCTTTTGTCAGTTCACAGAGATCCACAAACACATACATACATACACTTGTTCATGTGTGATTCTGAGTCATTGATACAGATGTATATGTATGTATGTATGTGTACAACAATGGCGCACATTTCGGACAACTTCTGAGAACGATGACGAGACGTCGTCGTCGCCGTTATTTATTGGCCACCAAGGGGGGGTAATGAATAAGGGGGAGATTGCGAGAAAGAGAGACTGAGGGAGGGAGAGGGAGATGGAGTAGGCAATATATTGCGCACTTTCGCAGAAAAACAACACCTGTGACAAAAAGGTAAAACAGTAAAAGCAAACACCGACAGCGACAGCGACTACTAAACTGATAACAAACTAACCTAACCTAACCGTATAAATAACTTAAGTAGAGAAAACATTGTTAAAGCAATCAACGATAAGTGTAGCGATTGCCATTTGTTATAAATTAAACTTTTCAAACTGACTAATCACTGCAGTGAAAGAGATTGAAGACCTATTCCAATTTGAACAGCTTAACTACAAGGTACGTTTTCTCTTTCTCCCTTACATAGCTGCATCGGCAGAAGAAATGAGTGGAAAGGAAAAAGAATGCACACGCCTCTCGAGCGGTTTATCATTTATCATTGGAACCTGAACTCGATTCCAGTGGAAGACGGCCGATCAAGCGAGAGCAGCCAATATGCAATTTTAGCTACAACCAGCATGTATGTGTGTCTGTGTGTGTGTGCGAGAGTGTAAGCATGGTTGCTTGTATTGTTGTGCTGTGAGGGTGACTCGCTGGAAACAAGGCAAGAAAAGGGCCAGAAACAAATAAATAACTACAAAATTTCAACAAGAAAACCAAATTCATCACAAATGCCTCAAAAATGTGAGTTCAATTCGAAGCATGGCAAGGGATGATGAGATGACGAGACAGCGGGCATTCATTACGACGACGATGATGATGATGATGATAATGCTGACAGAAGCTGCTTACTGTGTGTGCAAGAGTGAGAGGTAAAATCGACAGTGCAGCACACTCTCTCGCACACACACATGAAAACGAGAGGCCACAATAAAAACCAACGAAATAAATTAAACAATATGAAAAAGAAACACTGCGCGGCCCGTGTACACCAAAACATGCTGGAAGGGGAACGAAATGAATGGAAAGGGTAGCGGAGTACAGGCCACAGCAATCAGCGAGGAACGAGACAAAACCGCCACCAACAGCAGCAGCAGCAGCAACGGCGACGGCGGCATCGCAAAACTTGAACGACAAAGCGACAGAAGAGACGGACAAATCGCCAGACGGCAACTTTTTACATACACGAAACGAAACAAAACGAAGCGACAGTGTGACAGACAAGCCAGCAAGCATACAGCAGCAGCAAGGCAGAAAATCCAACTAAATATCGAAATCACAAATCCGCAAACTGAGCTGCGTTATAATAAAAGCAAAACGACAAAAGGCAGCAAAAACAAAAACACACCACACAGAAAAAAAAGCACAAATTGTATTTTAGAAACGAATGAGTAAATCAAGCTGAGCCTGAGCCGCATTGGGTTCGAGCTACGACGAGTTCGAGTTGGACTTGAGTTTGGGTTGGGTTGAATGGCAGTGGAGGTGAGGCGAAGAAGTAGTGAAGTGGAATGGCCGCCATCCGCAATAGGCATGCAGACAGACAGAGACAGCGACAGCAAAAGAATCGGTCAAGCCAAAGGCGAAGCGCAGGCAGCGCAGCGCAGCCACTTCAATGCCTTTGAAAGCTTTGCTCTTTATTGCATTTGTTGTTTTTGTAAATTGCAATATCAATAACAGAGCAAAGGCACGCACTTTTCTATTGCAAATACAAATAAACATGTGCGTGTGTGTGAGTAGTGATCGCAAGGCAAGGGAGAGATGATGGCCATTCAACGGGCGTTCAACGTAAAACACAAAAAGCGCAAAGCATATCCAAGTCAACTACAGCTACACCAACAGCGTCCACAATACACACAGTGACTGCGACGCTGGCAGCGCTGCGGGTCGTGTCATGCACACATTTGGTGTACACACACACACTCATATGTTTGTGTATGTATGTGTATACAAACAGACGGCCGGGCTGGGCAAGCAAACAGCGCCAACAACAACTAGCCAAGCAACACGACGTAAAGAAGAAGCACAGGCAGAAGCAGAAACAGAATAAGAACAGCAACAACAACAACCACGACAGCGACAGCAAGACATAAAATAAATGAGCGACGCTGCCGCCGCGCAAACATGTCTCCAATGTTGTTGCTTTTGCTTTGCGTTTGCTTTAGCTGTTGTAGTTGTAGCTGTAGCCGTGTAGTTGTTGTTGTTCGTGTGGCCGGCCTGGCTGACTTGACTGGCCATTCGTTCATTGCTTCAATTTCGTTGCCGTTGTTTTTTCTCAACGTTTTCTTCGTCGTAATTATTGATACATACAAAAAACAGAAAAAAAAAAACAAAAACTGAACATGCCGATTGCAAAGCAAAGCGACGCCGCATTTTACGCAATAAATCTTGTTGTAGCTAATTATTGCACTCGTATAGCAATTGAAAGCTGCACTTTTCTCTCGCACTCTCTCTGTCTGTCTCATTGATCTGTCACGCATATTTGTTGATCACTATTAGGGGGTCGAGGAGCTAAGCAGCGCAAAAGCTGACGCCGACTGCGGGGTTGACTGCGCCAATGACTGCGACACTTTGCTCGCGTTTTTATTGATTTGACAATGCGATTGCTGCATGTTTGTATGTGTTTAGAGTGCGGCGGCGGCAACGGCTTTAGATACTAACTGAAAATAAAGCGCACATACTTTTGCATATATGTATTTTATGTGTGTCTGTATGCTTGCCATAAGAAATATGGCGCTGAGCATCGCTTTTTTCGAATCGTTCTTGCTTGTGGATAACGAGGGGAGGGGGCATAGAGTTCACATACAACTGACAAAAGAAAATACGCTGGTCAGGGTGCTGCACAAACACACACATACAAACACTCCGAGATACACAGACGTGCAAGCCACACACACACAGATACACTCGCAAGACACACACAGACAGCCAAGCATTTGGCTCTGCCGCTGTCGCTGCTCTGCTTTGGGCTCTGCTCGCTTGGCTGAGTTCTCGCGCTGCTGACTTCGCTTGTTGGCTGCTTTGGCTTTGGCCCAAACGATTTGGTTAGGTTTGCTTTGCTTTTGGCATTTCTGTGTATCTGTATCTGTCGCACTTCCTGCCATCATCTTTGTTGCTTCTTTTCATTTTTTTTTCTTTTTGCAATAATAAATATTGATATACACAGTGAGTGGCGCTGCCGCTGCTGCGCTGCTTCTAACACATTTCGATATCGCTGCTGCTCTTCTTCTTAATAATTCTCTCACTCACACACGCACACTTACACTTACACTGTCACAAGTACACTTGTAATGCGTATCATTAAATTTTTCGTAATTTTTGCTTGGCTTTGCCGCCCGTTTTTTCTTTTCTTTTATTTTATTTAATTTTTTCCTTTTGCTTAGCTTTAGCTGACTGACTGCGACGACGACGACGCCTGCTGCTGCGACTGCGACAGCGGCTGTTGTTGCTTGCGCGACCGACGAGTTACCGAACTAAACTAACGAAGCGACGCCACCAAGAGCAACAGCAACGGCAATGCCAACCAATCCAAGCCGAAGCCAAGTGCCAACAGAGGCAGCAGCAGCGACGTCGACAGCAGCAGCAACAATAACAACTACAGCTTTTGGGTAAGGTGTATGTGTGTGAGGGCGAGTGTCTGTATGTGTGTGTGTGTGTGGGGGAGACTGAGACCAAATGACGATGACGACGACTGCGACTGCGACGACGATTATATGAGAAAATTTATTCAGCATTTAACGAACGTGCTTGTGTTTGTTGTTGTTGTGGGCGCAGGCAGCATTTGTGGGGAGGTGGAGCGCCCAAGGGAAGGGGAATGCGACAGGCAAAGACAGACAAAGGTGTCAGAGGAAAGACAGCCCAAAAAAATGCAGAGACCATTTGTATTGTTACAATTTCTTTTTCACATTTAAATATTTTGCTGCTGCTGCTGTGGCGGCGACGCAACTGCGACGTCGACGGCGGGCAAAAGTCGTCGTGCATTGAAGTGCTGGTAATTAAAATTGCTACAATAACTAAATCAAATGAGCGAAGCAAAGCAGCAGCAGCTGCTCTATGTGAGTGTGTCTGTGAGTGCGTAATGCGTGTGTGTGCAAAAGGGACTGCAACAACAACAGCTACAGTTAGAGCTACAGTGACAGGGCGCGTGGAAGTGAGCAAGCAAATTTTGCAATGTTGCGGCTTGTACTTTGCTTGTCGTTGCCGTTGTCCCCCCCACCCATATGTGTGCGTACGCCAGAGAGAGAGAGGTAGAAAGAGACTGCGTATGTGTGTGTGAGTGTAATATAAATGAGGCTGGCTAAAGGTGTTCGCTCTGCTCGTTCGCTGTGGCTGTCAGCGTCGAGTGTCTATCTCCCATCTCCTTGTGCCGCTATTTCGTCTTCATCTCGAGTCATTTTCGTTGTAGTTGTTGTTGCTTCAGTTATTTATGTATGTTGTTGCTGCCAAAAGTTTTGCAGCGGAAATGCGTATTGCTTTTGCTGTTTTTGTTGCTTTTGCTCTTGCTTTTGCTTCTGATGTTGTTTTTGCTTTTGCTGCTCTGCTGTTGCGGAAGCTGCGATGCAAATTGTTGAATAATGTCAAAGTAAAATTGCGCGCATGATAAATGGAAATGGACGAATGTAAAAGCTGCAGACAGCAAGACAATTTTCTTGTGGCGCCAGCAGGCGTGGCAAGTGGGCGGGATTAAGTGTGGGAGAGGGGGGAGTAATTGCATGCATACAAATACAAACCGCGAATGTCTCAAGTTGCTTTTGCAATTTTCTTTAACAAATAAAATATATCATCCGAATCCATAAATTAACGAAGGCACTTTAAATACTCTAAAAACAGCAACTGCAGCATATTTCAAATATGTTTCAACTGCAAGAGCATCAATCACGTGTAGAGGGAGAGGATAGGGGTGGGGGGAAGTGACTGGCGCTAATGGAGCACTTTTGTTGCAATCATCCAATCATCCAGCAGCGCAACAAAAGTCAGCTAAAATCGAAATAAAATGTAATACACACAATCACACACACACACATACTTGCATATTCATGTGCACACAACATATACTAAAGCAGAACGATGATGATGATGACGCGAGCAATACAAAACTAGAAAAATAAACACAGTTGCCAATGGTTGCAGCTTTGATACTCTGCCAAATTAAGTGAATTTTCACGACTTTCGCTAACTTATGTATTTGTGCTTTTATTTTATTATTTTTTTTATTTTTATTTTTAGTAAACAAATTGTTACAGTTTTTTTGTTAAAAAAGAAAACTAAATAAATTTTTCAATTTATAATATTTACATATTTTATTTAAAACATTTTAATCAAAAAATGTATATAGAATATTTACTTTAATTAAAATTTTAAAATTAAAATTTTATGAATAAATCCAATATATTAAACACTTTATAGAGTTAATCAAAATTGTACATATCCCATTAAAAGATGCTGTATTTTTATAAGAAATAATGACTGTATAATGAAGCCATTCTCGGTCAATGTTAAAAGAATATTAAGATATTTTTCTCAATTTTAATAGTTTTTTTACCAAATTTTTAATTGGAATTCAAATAACTTCATATCTAATAATGAAAATGAGCATTTAATGCGTTTGCAATAAAAATTATTATTACTATTAAACTCGAATTATATATTGTAAACTTCCACTAAAGTTAAAGTACACATATGAGAGTTAAAAAAATGGAAGCTTTGCATATCACTTATCTTTTTTAGAGAATAAATTATGAAGAACAATATATTATTTGTGTATTATATAAACTCCATTAATGATTTATTTCTGGAACTTGTTACTAAATTTATAGTACAAAACTGTAGCCAAAATAACATTGTTAATTAGAATGATTAGGTATTTTCAGTAATTTAAAAGAATTCATCTTGATTTAGAACTTTCGATATTGCAAATGTATAGGAAGGCACTCCACTTGTCGCAACTATTCACTTAGACCTAGTAAACAATTTTGAATGAAATTGTCATTAGTAGGTTATAAATTCCCCGTTTCTTCGTTTAGTGCAAGCAATAAAACTGTCGCTGTTGTCAAGCTGTCTGGCGTAGCTGCATTTTCTTAGGGTTTTGTGTAGAGTATAAAGCGCAGAATGTTTGGTGGACCTGAAGTGAAATGAAATGTAAAGGGCAACGAGAAGGACGACAACGACAACGACGAGGACAACAACGATGGCAACGCATAGTGCAACAACAGTGGAGCAGCAAGAAGGGTGTGGAGGGGTGTGTGTGTGTGGGCTGCGGATTATGGGGAGGGGAGAAGGGTTGCAGAGCAGACAAAGGCAGTGGCTGTGATGTCGAACGTAGTTGGTTGGTTGGCTGCTTGGTTGGTTGGTTTGGTTTGGTTTGGTTGCCTGCCTCGTTGCTGGCATGTTTCGTTTGCCTGACGGGGCGAAGGCAAAAGGGGAGACGCTGCTGGCTGGAGAGATGAGAAGCAGGAGAAGAAGGGAGAATGCAGTAACAGCAACAGCAACAACAACGACAATGGCAGCTGAGCAAAAGGCGAGCGTGCCAACTACAACAACAAGGATTACAATTCAAACTTGCTCGTCAGCCTGCTTCTGCCTCTTCCTCTGCCTTCCTTCCTTGCTTTGTTGCCATTGCCGTGGGCCAAAGCAGAGGAGCCGTGTCGTGCTGAACAGAAGAAGGTGGCATTGGCAGCAGCAGCAGCAGAGCGACAACAACAACAAGAACAACAACAAAAGGGATAGCAACACACAGGCCAAGTTTTGCGCTTCTTCCTCTTCCCACTGTCCGACGAAAGCTGCAGCGAGTGCAGAAGAAGAAGCAGCAACAGCAGCATACACATGCATAAAAACAGTGCGGAAGAAGCGAGCGAAAGGAACAAAATAAAAAAAAAATAAAATAAAATGTTATAAGTACGTGCGTGTCTATCTGCATGTGTGTGTGTGTGTGTGAGTGTGTTTGAGTGAGTGAGAGAGCATCGTTCTTCGCTCTGCGTCCGCGTCGCTGTTGACGTCGTCGTCGACGTTTTTGTGGCCGCTTTGAAATGAAAAGGAACTGCGGCTGCCGCTGCGTCGCGCAAAATAAATGAGAGCGCAGCGCGCGACCCAAAGCAAAACAAAGCAAAGCCAACACACAAAACGGGCGACTTTTTTTTCTTCGCTTTTTTTCGCTTTTGTTAATTTTCATCAGTTGAGCAAATGAGTGCCAGTCTCTGAGAGCGAGCTCAAGAGAGAGACAGAGAGAGAGAGAGAAGTAGAAGGCTGCTGCTGCTGTTGGCGTCGAAGTTGGAAGTCAGCATCACAAAGCTGGCCACAGAAAAGCGGCAACGGGGACTGACTCGCTGAATTTCCTACTCAAAGAAGTCCAGCAGCTAATTGGCAACGTGCAACTTGCAACTTGCAGCTAGCAACTGATTGCCACAGCGTGGGCTGCGTCAAAAATTGCCGACAGTCGCAAGCAGCCAAATGTTGCCCACAAATTAAAGCCAAGGACATCACGAAGTCCAATTGTTTCCTTTGAACAGACCACTTGCAATTTACAATAAATTAAATTAAATAATAGACCATTAATTCGCATTCTTTTCAAGGTAAGAGAGTATACAAATCGAGGAATAAACAATTTCAAAAATGTTCAACACCATCAATCCCTGAACACTAAATTAATAACATGCTTATAAACTTTGCAGAGCTGCGGCGCTAGGTGGCGCCAGTGCAACTTTTTCTTCCCTTGTTAGCAGCACAGAAAATAATTTCTTTACTAACTTTCGTGTCTATTAAGTGAACGTAAAGAGCTTCAATTAAAAGTGTGGTAAAATATTCCTTTTCATTTATGATGGACAGTCTTCAACTTAAGCAAGAAGCGTTTATTGTATTAATTTTGGTTTTAAGTGTAATCTCGTTAACTAAGTTCTAGTTTACTTGATAAAATGAAGCATGCTAAAAATGTAATTGAATAAAAACTCTGTATTTATTCTATTGAAATGATTTTTAAACAAAGAAAACTATTGTTATTCGATTTAAACACCTCTTTTTGAGTATTTTTTTTTATTTTGCTAAATTTGCCCATTCAGATTCTTTTCAGTATTTAAGATTGAATAGGTTCTCTTCTATGACAAATCAAAAAAAAATATTCGGAAAACTTAACTAAAACGCAATTTAAACATTGCTTTATTTTGAAACTATATTAAAATTATGACAATTATGATACGAAAATTAAAAAAAAATCTTTTAAAAACTTAAGATTTTATTATTGTTATATTTATTTTTATAAAAATTCCATTTGAATATTTTAAAAATACATATATTATAATATTGAAATGTTTTACGCATTGGAGAACTTTAATTACAATTTTAAAGTGTCCAGCTCTTTTAGGTCCGAAGATTGTCGAAGTTTTTGAGATAAAAGAGAATACTTGCTACTTAAATTTAGAGGAAAAATGAAGGATGGGTGGTAGATTTTTATTTTCACTTTAGTAGTCAATATCAACTAATAAAAACTGTTGATTTTCCTTACATTTTGTAGCGTTTAAAAAAGATATTCATTCAAATTTGAAAGCCTTAAATTTAGTTCCGAAAATTTTGAAACCATAGTAATAAAAATAATAGTAACACACAATACTTGCACATTTAAGAAGATTAATTATAAAGGCTTTTGAATTGAATGTTGATTAGAACAATGGATTCAGCTGAAGGAGAAGTCTAACTAAATTTCATAGTAGTGTAGTTTAATAATAATAATCTTCCTCAAACGCTAATTAGACGGTTGTAACTGCAGTTCCTCGGACACTGAGCTTTTGAGCAAAGCTTTCGTGATATCTTACATAGTAGTAGATGAACGAGAAGCTCGCAAGGATTGGCTGACCAGCAAATCTGTGGAGGAGGGAAAGAGTTGGGTGGACTTGTCAATTATTTGCAAGTTTCTCAGTTGGAATGAAGCTCAATTCGTGTACGTGGGTCCGTCTCGTCTCGGATGGAGAATTGAGAAGGACAAGTCCTAATTGGTATACGAATCTGTCTGTCGAATGACATCTGGCCACATATATTCGAGGCTGCATGCAATGAGCATTAATTAATTATTGATAATGTGATGTGGACCTGGCCAAGTGGATACAAAGTGGTGGTGGTGGGCCACGCCCACCCACGGAGAAGGGGTGCGGGGTGGAAGGCAGCCAGTCAGCCAGTCAGTCAGGCATCTCAAGCTCTTTTAGCGTCAAGTCAAGTCATGCAAATTACAACAATTTCCGCACAGGCGGCAACAGAAATAGATGTGAAGATTCGCAAGTCTAGCTGTGTGTGTGTATCTAATGCGTATGATGAGGAGGCGGGGGCGGTGGAGAGAAGTGGGGGAGTGGCAAGATGAGTGCTGCATATGGCGACAAAAGTTGTCGCTCTGTCGTTCTGCTCGTCGTCATCGTCATCGTCATCGCATCGTCTTTGTATAATTTCGCACAATAGCAAAGAAACTGCATCTGCAGCTACAGATACAGATACAAAAACACACACTCATACGTCGCAAAAGTTTTCGCTGCACAAATATAGCAGAGCAGAAGGTGGAAATGGCAGCAGGTTGTGAGCAGGAGAGGAGCTGAAGCTGCAGCAAGCTGCGAGGCATGCAAACACAAGATACGGATGCGGATACAATATATTCCCACTTTAGAGATACATCATGGAAGTGAGCGGGAGCAGCACACATACATACATAAATACAGTCGCAGTTACAATCATAGTCACAGTCGTAGTAGCAGTTACAATTCTAGATTCTATGATTGATTAATAAATAAGCAGCAAATGTAAGTAAGGATTTTACTTATTAAACATAAACAAATGTATTCTTGCAAATAAATCGCAGATACTTTCACAATCGCAGTTACAATCGTTGTCACAGTCATAGTAACAGTTACAGTTACTTTAGAATGGTTAATAAATAAGTAACAAATGTAAGAATTTTACTTATTAAACATAAACAAATGTATTTTTGCAAACAAATTACAGAAACTATCACAGTCGCAGTTAGAATTATAGCCAATCGCAGTCACAGTTACTTTTTCACTTCACATGAAGTGCAACCAAAATTAATACAAACTTTAAAGAGGAGTTTAATTTAAGATACAATACAATACAAAAAATACAATGACAATCATAACAACCGCAATTCCTGTAACAACTACACTTGTCATCACAGTTACTATCACAACTAAGATAACAGTCACAGTTACTTTTTCACTTCATTTGAAGTAAAATGAATTCAATCATCAATTTTAAAGTGCAGATAGTTAAAAATATAAAACAAAAACAATTACAATAGCATTTCCAAATGGAACACACTATCTTAACAAATGAAATTCTTTTAATAGCTAACATAGTAGTCACAGTTACTATCACAAAAACAGCGAGAATCCCAGTTACAATGAATCAAACAGTTATAAATTCCAGGCAGACTAAGAGTCGCAGTAAAATTATACTATTACATTCGCAGTTTCATTTAAAACCAATCGCAGTCACACTTAAAATCAATGAAAACTTTAAAGTGTAGATAATTAAAAATATAAACAATGAACAATTATAAAAGAAGTATCATTTTTACCAAGGAGTCACAATCATAAGAAACGCAATTCCTGTAACAGCTAAAATAGAAGTCACAGTTAATATCACAAATAAGATGATGGTCACAGTTACTTTTTCACTTAATTTGTCGTAAAATTGAATCAAATATTAAAGTGCAGATACATTAATATATAAATATAAAAGAATTACAATAGCAGTTCCAAATGGAACACAAAATCATAGCAAACGCTATTCCTGTAACAGCTAAAATAGTAGTCACAGTTACTATCACAAATAAGGTGACAGTCACAGTTATTACTAATAAATTCCAGTCTTACTTAGAGTCGCAGTAAAATGACACTTACAACGACAACTCCAATCACAATATCAGCCATAGTTACTTTTGCACTTCACTTGTACTAAAATTAAATCAATGAAAACTTTAAAATATAAATAAAGTTTCATTTACAATAATCATATCAATCACAATTCCTATAACATCTAAAATAGTAGTCACACTTACTAATCACAAATAAGGTGACAGTCACAATTACTACTAATAAATTCCAGTCAGACTAAGAGTCGCAGTAAAATGACTGTCGCAGTCTCAGTCTCAGCCGCAGTCACAACCACAATCACAATCGCAGAGTCAGTCACAATTATAACCATAGTCTCTGTCTCAGTCACAGTTCCCAAATCACATTCATTCGGCCCAAGGGCAATAAGCTGTTGAAGTCCTGCTGGCGACTTCAATCGACTCGCGACGCGGCAGAATCTTCTTCTGTTCCCCCAAAAACCTTGTTGCCATTTTCACAAATTTCAGCAATTCACATACACACACTCGTACACACACGCACACACTCACATGGTGGGACACACTTTTGTACATTTGTCATGCCCATAATGAAGTCGAACGACAAAAGCTTTCAAGGGTTGCTCTCCTCACACACTGACAATGTCCGCATTCGTATTTTAGTCTCTTGTTCTTCATCTTGTTCACCTCACACTTCCAGTTCCATGTTCCACACAATCGCGTGTCCAACCAATAACAGCAACAACAACAAGAACAACAACTACAGCAGGAGTAGCAAAAACTTCCATTAAACAGCGCATGGAACGAGTCAAGTTTAAGTTTCAGTTTATACCTTTTTCACTTGTGCTTATCGATTGCACGACTCTAGTTTAAATAAATTGATAACTAGCATATAAATACGAGTACGTTATGAGATGAATTCGTAAACTGCAATTTACGTTTTTCCCTTGCCTGCCTTCCTTTAGTCCTTATAATCTTCCCTCTCTTATTTTTTTTTTTTTGCATGATCGTCACAGCTGTCGACAAAGCGCACTTATGACAGCTGTAATGATGTGAGAGAGCGTGTGCGTGCGAGCGCGATAGCATGATTGACTCAACGAGAGGCGAAGAAGAGAGGCAAACACAGTTAGTCTAATGACAGTGGGCATCATCTGTTATCGCTTCAATACAGAAGCAGATGCTGCAGAGTTGTCAATGCGGTCAATTGTGTTGGGTTTTTGTGTGTGTTGTGTCCACTTTCCACTTTGCTTATTTCTGGAACACTTCCACAATTCCGATTTCAAATACCATAAATAAAAAGGGGTGCTGTACAACGCCAACCTAATTTCTTTTTTAATTGCATTTACAACTAATCATTTCGGCTGTTATGGAAACGGAGAACTTATAATTGTGTTTAGTGGAAGGCAAATATAAACAAATATTAACTTTGTTTTCTAAAGTTTTAAAGTATGTAATTTAATATTAGATATAAAAGAGGATAATTAAGTTAAGTTGAATATTTAACAACCCAATTAAAATTGAATTTAAGTATATTTAAACGAGTTAGGTTACGTTATTAATGATATTATGAATAGTTTAGGGATTACAAAGATGAGGTTGCTAGACGTTATTTCAGATCTAATTAATTCACAACCCATAAACGAAAATACTAAATTTCAATAACTTAGACAGTTTTTAATAACATTTTTTGGATTAAACAGGTGCTCACGCAATTTGAAATAAAAAATAAATAAAAAATTCTAAAAATAAAATTCTAGAAAAGCTGACCACAATTGTTTATTTGTAATGTTTAGGTGTCAAAGTTCCACGAATTATTTCCCTCATAAATAAATATGAAAAACTAATGGTTCTTTAATCTTAAAACTAAATTAGTCATACAAAATATTATGAATTATCTGTAAAAATAAATTCTTAATTAGTTTCTGTCCTCCATTATTGGTCATCAAATATAATATTAATTATCTTAAAATATATAATATTATGAATTATCTCAAAACTGTAATGTAATATTAATTATCTTAAAATATATAATATTATGAATTATCTCAAAACTGTAATGTTCTGTATAAATTCTCAATTATATTTTGTCCTCCATTATATTTAGATCTGTATAATTTCTCCCATAAGTTGTTCAGTTATTTTTCTTAACGCTGTAGGCCAAAAACACTACACAATTGCAATGTCTGGCGTCTTTCGATTCACATGACAACCAATCAAATGAAATCCAATTAAATTAAGCTAATTAAAAATACCTTGTTATGGCGATAAAAAGAAAGCCACCCATCGAAAAAAGAAAAACAAAAACAAAACACAACGAAACCAAAAACACAAAAACGCAACAAAAAGAAGAAATGAAATGAATAAAACGAACAATTTCGACCGCAAAATCCAATGAAATATTGTTTAACATTAAAAGTGGCAAAGAGCGAGAGGCGTGAACAGTGTGAAGGGGGGAGAGAGGCAGAGGCGAAGAGCAAGGTGGGGTAAACACATTGCAAACGGACGCCCAACAAAATTATTTCTGTTTGTAAACCGAAACTTGCGGGGGCGGCAAAGGGAAGAGAAGCGCACAGCGGAGGAGTAGAGAGAGAGAGGTTTTGCTGTTTGGGGACTTTGCAATTTGCACTCATCTTTAGCATTTTGCAATTTTGCCGTTAGTGTTTTGCAGCTGCAACCGAACGGCATAAATTCAATTACTGCCAATATTTTCAAAGCGATGCCAACAACAACAGCAGCAACAACAAATTCAATTTTCAGTTATCCATCGACTCTATCTATCCATCTGTCCAACTCTTGCTCTCCCTTTCTTTCCTCTCTCTCTGTCCCATTGGCGTGTGATTTTTTGCACTTTTAGCTTGCAGTTGAATTCGTATTTATGTGGAAGTGTAAGTGTGTGTGTGTGTGAATGTGCGTGTAGGTGTGAGTATTTGTGAGGGGTCGTCAACGGGGGCATTGCACATAACACGAATGTGTGCGTGCGTACGTGCGTGCATGTGTGTGTGTGTGTGCGAATGCTGTGCATTACAATGCCAGGGGACAACAATCCAAACATTCTGCTTGCACTTGCTCCCCCCTACCCCTCACATTCCCACCACCTCATCCTCACATCCAATTAGTGGGCAGCCCCCAAACTGACATCAGTCAGAGCCAGTTTCGATGTTCTCATTGTTCCAACGTTTGGTTTTTATAGCCTCTCGATATACACACATTCATTCTCATTCTCTATATTTGTATGAGTGTATGTGTGTGTTTGTGTGTAGTCTGCTTGTTGTTACTGTGTCTGCATTCGGCATTTGCCATTTTGTTTGCTCTTCTTCTTGTTGTTGTTGCTGTTGCTGTGCCGAACTCTTCGCTTACGCTTATCTGCCATTTAAACGACGACGACGACGCCGTCGCTGCTGCTGCTCTGCTTTTGCCTTTACTTGCAAAATTCGCCGTTTCGATTTCGGTCGCCAATTCTTCCATTCCCATTCCCTTTCGCATTCCCATGCCCATGCCCGTGCCCGTCCCGTTCCCTTTCCCATTTTGTACCCTTGACGCGCATCTCTCGAGTTCAGTGGAGCTCAAGGTGCAACATTGGCAACGGGCCTCCGCCTGCTGGCCTGAACTGAAACAAAATGCCAGGCACTGAAACTCTCTCACTCACTCAAACACACACACACTCTCACACATATGTGCAAGCCAAGCAAGTATATGAGTGAGTGTGCGACGCCACCTGGCGTTTGGGGGGCGCAGCATTTGTCGCCATTTATTTACACGATTAGAAATCGATTTTATGCGTTTGGACAATATTTCAAATGTACAGAAGAAATTCACAATAATACACACACACATGACGTCCGTGTGTGTGCTTGTGTAAATGTGTGTGTGTCACCGTTAAAATGATTTATGTCAAGCTTATCGACGACAAAGAGGGTTGCGATTCCATGCCATCGATTTGTGCGTGTGTCTGTGTTAGTAAAAATGTGTGTGTGTGTGTGATAGTGTGAGTAAGAGGTACGACTCTAATACACGCCCTCGCAAAAAAAAACTACAAAAGAAAAAAATCAACTTGATAATCGTAATTCGTAATCTACGCCAAGCTAATTAACAGTAAATTATGAGCATTAAATACAATACACTTAACATCTACACATTAAACAAATTCAACTGAAAACAATTGCCATTAAACACACACTGTTGCAAGCTTGCTGGTTGGCTAATTGATTAATAACTTTCAAGTTGAAATTGCTTAAAATACTGCACAACAATAATAAAATGCGCACTCATTTCAAAAGAGCGAGTGAAAAACAAGCGAAACAACAACAACGACAACGACAAAAAAAAGATGGCAAAACGAAGAGCAAATAAAACAAAATCCAAATTCAATCCACTTGGCGGCAATGCGTGTTCTGCCACTGCGCTCTGCCTCTGCCGCCTAGGCCAAAATGCTAGCAAAAACAACATCTACAAAACACCCACATTGCCAATTTATAAACACACATACATACAGATACACATTGCGCGATCCAACGACAACAGCAAAAGCAGCAATTCGTGAGCAAATCTCAAATAAAAGCACGCAAAGTCAACGACGCCGCGACGTCGCTGCTCCCACTGTGTGTGTTGATGGATTGTAACCCACACACACACAGTCGCACACTCTCACATACAGTCACCGCCAGAGGCCGAGAAAAAAATACAATCCAGTGGAATCGGTTTGGCCGGTGACTCTGTCGTGCCTGTCTTCTGTTTCTTGCTTTCCTCCCTGTTGCCCTGACTTCTGGCTGCGGCTGCCCTACCAATCAACTAACCAATGCTTCTTTGTCTGCGTGTGTGTGTGTGTCGTGTGCCAGTGCTCATGGCGTTCACTGTCACTGAGTCCGAAAACGAAGAAAAACCAAAAAAAAACACAACACCCTGCGGAACGAAACGAAATGAAATAGCAGGCAGCAAAACTCCTCTGCCGCCACCGCTGCTAGCTGCTGCTGTTCACATTCTTCTTTGGTCTTTTATTTCTCCAATTTTTATTGTTTGTAACTTTTGGTGCGTGTGCTAAGTTGCGATCCCAACCCTGCCGCGCCCCCAACTACCTCCGCTCACTGTTCATGTCACGATAGCCAACAAGAAAGCGCTCAATCTTCGAGTTTAAATTATTGCTGCTAAAAGGCAAAAAAAAAAATACGAGTAATGTCAGAAGCGAAGTTGCTCGACTGTGACATACCCGCTAGGTATTTTTGTTTGGAGAACACAAGTTTGAGCAGCAGCTGTGAAATTAAAAACGACTAAAATTATATTCACGTAAAAAATTTAATTACTTCATATTATTTTCAATTGAATGCAAATTAAAATACCCTTCTAACTTTTTGTGTAACGGTTACAAAAACCGAAGCCGCATATGAGTAACAGCGATAGAAAGAGAGAACGAGAGGTCTTCAGTTCAACTACCCCTCGTGTTGTCGCTTTTATATATTTGTTGTTGCTGTTGAGTTTGTTCCATTCCCACCCATCAAAATGTCAGCGGGGAACGTAGCTGCTGCTTAGAGCACCAACAAATGCGATGCGAAATGCGAACGCAATTTTCTGTGCATAACAACAACAAACACCCCACATTTTGGGGTACAATTTGATGAGCAATTCGGCCGTTTGGTAGTTTTTATGTTAAAACTCACCTGTGTCAAGTTAAACGCTGCTTGCTGCTTGTTCCCTTGCCGCTTTCTCACTTGTCGCTGCTCCCTTCTTCGTTGCTATATTCTCCAATTGATTTGCAACACTTTATTCCTTTTATTTTGTAATTCTTTATTTTATTTTTTGCACAATTCACTGCTTATGCTTCTTTCACACAACCAAACACACACGCACGCATTCGCCGCACACACACTACACGCGTAGCAATAAATTTTATCCGTGGGCGTTTTTTATTCTTTACTTTTCTTATGCTTTTTCATTTAAAATTTTCCACACCATTTTGCACACTAAACTGTTGTTTTCTTTCAATTTTGTGCAATGTTCTTACACATGTGTGTATGTAAGTATGTATTATTATTTTGTATTTGAAAAATAATGCATGAGAAAATGGCCACAAAAATACTTTGCGCACTTTCCACTTGGACGATGCTAAAAACACGCGCGCGTACCGCACGACAACCGAAACGAAAATGAACCGATTGGCAATAAAATTGCAAAACACGAATGGAATCGGAATTAAAATTGCCATTGGAATGAAAGGAAATGGAACGACGTTAACGTCTGCGTCGACAGCGCAGCGTGCAGAAAAAGATTAGCGACAGCGCTCGCGTGGCTCAGGCTCAGGTTTTGAGCTTTGTTGCAAGCCGATTGCACTCAGTAGTGAGTGTATTTTGTAAGGTGAGCTCTAAAGCTCATTAGGTGAGTGATCAAAAGATATCATGAGTTTCGTTTGCCCCTTTCGGTACATTTTTGTGGCAAACATTTTACATTTTGTGTTCGTTGGAACTTTCGAATATTAAAGTAGTATTTACAAGATAGAACTTATAAAATTCATTAAAAAACAAAATTGAATTTACTTTTTGTTAAATTTTGTTCTATATTTGTTTATTTTAATTTATTTTTGGTTGCAGAAATGAAAATGCGGGTGGCTTCTGTGAAAGGGGTCAATTTTTCACAATAATAAAAGCGCATCCAAGACAAAAAAACGCTAAAAATAATATTTTATTTTTTTATTTTATTAAATAGCATAGCATCATTATTTGATTTATATTTTATTAAATTTAGCTTTAACAATGTTGCCGGTGTAGTACTTGGTAAAACAAAAAGTTGATTGCTAGCGCCATCTGTGGTTTGTCGTCGCAGAGACGTTTAAACTTATGCAGCTTAAAAGTATGCTACAAAATTTGTTTCACATTGCTCTATTTACAAATTAGACAAATGATAGTAGCTCGGCCATATCCTTACATATTTTGACAGGATTTGTTGCATTCAATTCGAAGAGACCAAATCTATCGATTGGCATCAAAAAAGTATGGGGTCATCTAAGAATCCAACACTTGTAAAATTTCAGTTTCGGAGCGAAGGGAGTTAAGCAAAAAATGCAAAATCCTGGCTAGCTCGTAAACTAGCAGAACGATTTGAATGTCCTCTGGCCAGAAGATAGACCTATCAAAACTAAACTATTTAACTATAATTTGATGCCGATCATGTCAAGGAATCCAGAGATATAGCTAATTTTCTGTATAGGAAAAAGTCCTTATAACTCGGACGTTTGAAGGACTTTCAAGGATATTGTTACGGTCTCTGTATGTGTTGGTTGATATCTAACGATGTAAAAAGTTTATGCAAATCGTTCTTAAATTGGGGGAGTTACAGCGGAAAATATGATTTTTTGACAATTTTTACGTTCCCCTCTTGAAAAAATTTTCGTTTTTTTTTTAATGGAATTCTGGAAATATTTGTATGTCGAGCGATGGAGTTGACATGTGTGATCATAAAAATGCATGTCCTTTCGAAATACTTCGTTATCCTGCTGAGTTATGGCTTCAATTAACAAGTCCTTTGAGGAAAATAGCTTGTATTTTGTTTTAATCCTGTCGTGTTTTGACAGGTCTTTGAAAGTGCACAATATCGATCATTATCAATCAACAAATCAAACACTTATATGTGTAATCGCAACTCACAAGCATCAAACACTTACTATTATTATTACAATTAATAAATTTAATATGGCTTGCAGCCGCATGATAACAGAGAATGAAACCAACTTAGAAGTTAAATGTTAAGGGATGCACAGCAAAGTAGCCCTTGCTCTTGGTCACCTGCGACGCCAGTCGCAACAGATTGTTGTCGTTGTTGACATAGTTGCCGCTGTAGATCTCCGTTGCCAGTCGCAGGACATCGTCGCGTCCTTGCGTGCAAATGGCTGAAGCAGTGAGCATCTCGTGATCCGCCAGCGGGAGACCGATGCAATAGGAGCGTGAGGCACGTGCCACACTCGACCACATGGCGTAGATGGTGCTGACAATGTTGGCCAGACGTTGCATCTCATGCTGACGCTCCACCACCGCATTGCCATGCTTGGTGAACATCAGATCCACAGCCATGTGAAGGCGAGCCACCGAATGTTCGATGCACTGAGCTGCCGGCTCCAATGTGGGATGCAAATTCTCCGCCAGCAGCATGCGTGTCTTGGGCTGCTCGAGAGTGTTGGTGGACAGAAACTTGCCAAAGATGTGGCCGGGATTGTAGAGCGGATTGCGTGATTTGCGCACGCCTTCGTTCATTTGTTGCTGAGAGAAAAGAGTATAAATTAAGTATAAATTAAACAAAAAGTTTGCTTTAACTTACGCCCGCATGTTGCAAACCCGTCAACGCTATGAACAGACTCAGCGTGCTCAAGGATTCGCCCTGCGTGCAGAGCTGTGCGGCATCGCGTAATCCTTGCTCCCAGAACTGTCCACGATGCAGACTCTGTGGCCCCAGCAGCGTTAAACTTTGTGAGGCAATCGTGTACAGCTGCTGCAGCGTGTAGTATTTGGTTATGCTGCTCTCCAGCGTTACATCCTGCCCAGCAAATTCATCCAAGAGACCGGCGGTCATGTACAGCATGCTCTCCATGGCATAGATGGAGCAGGTGGCCTGCGACAGCTGCACGCGCGTCAGCTCCAGATCCCTGTGTGGATATAACGATTATTAGCTGCTACAAAAGGAACAAGTAAGAAAGCTATAGCCGAGTGTGCTCGACTGTGAGGTACGTGCTACCCATTTTGAATAAAAGCAACACAGTGTGGTAATATTGTTAAAATATACTAAATTTGTGTACCGAAGAATACTAAAAATATACCAAAATACAAAATAGGTATAGTGATATTTTAAATAAAAGCAAACATTGCAGTATTATTCCTACTTATACCACAAAAATACTGAAATATGTCAATTGGTATACTAATATTATGAATGATATCAAAACAGTGCGGAATTATTCTTAAAATATGACGAATTGATATACAAAATTCTAAAATATACAAAAATTCTAAAATGTGCTAAAGGCTATAATTTATATATTGATATTTTGAATAAAAGCAATAAAATGTGACATTACCATTAAATTGATATACCGCAAAAAAAACATCAAATAGTACTACGTTCATATACCATAGAGTACAAAATATACCATAAATGCAGCGAATCCGCGACTCTACCTTCAAAATAAAAGCAATCAGTGTGGTATTATTCTTAAAATATGACCAATTAATATATCACACAAAATACTGAAATATTCAAAAGGCTGCAATTGGTATATTTACATAGAACTGAATACAAAATAGACCATAAAGTACAAAATATACCATACGTGTACTAAAATTTGCGACTCTAGCTTCAAAACTACGCGTGTTATTAAATTTTTGTCGATGTCAGGCGACGAAATTGGGCGTGCCAAAAATTTGAAATTTGATCTGCGTGCAAACTATACAAACTATACTATACTGTCGGAAAAAATGATGTGTCTATCTCATATAGTCTCTCAAATCTAGGTGTTCATATGGACGGACGAACAGACAGACAGAAGGACATGGCTATAACGCTGATATACATATATATATATAGGGTATAGGGTCGGAGATGCCTCCCTCTGCCTGTTGCAAACATTTCCTGAAGCCACAAAGTTATAACACACGCCTACTCTATGGTTAGCGTGTATAATTAAGGAGTTACTCACTTCAATTGGACGCCACACTGCTGAGTGTCTACACTGAAGCTGGCCAGCTGCTGCAGCAGACGCTTGGCGAGCACAATGCCCGTGAGGCTGCCCCGTAGACGAGACGAACGCACCAGCTGCTCCGCATAACGATTGCCCTCGTGTGGCAGGCCCAGCAGCTGCTCCTCGGTCAGTTGCACCTGATTGAAGTGGATGCGACGCATGCTCGCCGCCTGGCAACCGAATGTCTCATGTGCTTCGCCAAGACGCACGCCCTGCTGCTGTGAGTCGACCAGAAAGATGGTGCTGCTGCGTCCCAGAGTGCCGGGCACATTCGGCTGCTGTGTCTGCGCCAGCACCAAAAACAATTGTCGTTGTCCAGCTGGAGCTGTGAGCACAAATGCCTTTTCGCCATTGAGCAGCCAGCAGCGACGATCCGCATCGTATTGCGCCTGGGTGGCAAAGAAATCATCCTCCGGTGGCGTGTACTCCAGTATGGCTTCACTGGCCACGAGCTGTCCTGAGGCCAGTTGTGGCAAGTAGCGTTCTTGCTGCTCCAATGAGCCCAGCTCACACAACAAATCCACAACGACGCGATGCGTTTGCAATCCCAGCGCCAGGCTGGTGTGCTGTGCCTCGGGTTCGCTAGCCATGAGACTGGCGCTCCACTTGTAGCCACGACCTTCGTAGTCGGTGGGCACATTGAGTCCGTAGAGCCCCAGCTGCTTCAGTTGCGTTTCCTGCTCTTGCTGTTGCTCCTCGGCAAAATAATTGTTCAGCGGGAGCAGCGCATTCTGCAGATTCGCCATCTCATCGCGAGGTATGACTTCGGGATAGCCAAGAAGCTCGCGATCTGTGAGGCCCACAAAGAAGTTCTTTGCTAGCGGTTCACGTGCCGGCAACTTGCCTGTCTCCTCTGCTGCCTTTGTCACCTCCTCCTGCTGCTGTCCTGCATGATGCGCATTGAGCTCGCTTCTCGCCTTGTTGCTGCTGCTGCGCGTTAATAATATTTGTCCTCGCCGGCTGTGGTTTTCATTTAACAATTTTACGGCACGCGATAACAAACTGTAGCGCATCTTGAATTACCTAATTGTCACTAGCAACTGCACAAAAACACCGTTGGCGCTATCGGTTTATCGATTATGTCCGATAACCCTGATTTGTGACGAACATTGTTGCTTCTATTGACAACAAAACAATATACTTTATATAAGCATTGCTTATTATTAAATAATTTATTGTTATACACTAGTTCGGAATATTTGTATTATTTTTCATTCAAAAAGCGGCATTTCTTAAATGTTGTGTATTGTGTATAATATACCATTTTACAACCAACACACCAGGCTGGTCACACTTTTAAGAGGCGCCACATTGTGAATAAAGAAATACTTGGGGTATCTGAGAATTTATAATATTAAACAAAACTTTTATTAAACATTCACAAGCCTCTCAATCATATTTAACGTTTAAGCCAAAATCTGCACATTTTGACATTTATGAATTTTTAGTATTAATGCTACAAAATGCAGTCAAGTTTTGCAGTTTGTTTTGACCGATGATGCAGCCCTTGCTTGTTTGTAAACAAAAGACCAGCTGATTGTCGAATCAAAGCAAAAGCTTTAATATGCAATGTGAAGAATCTTCACTGAAAACGTAAATATGTATGTCAATAATTTATCTGTTTGATAATAAAATTGAAACTTCACATTATAAAAAACTCCACTTTTACAAAGCTCTAATACATTTATTCAATCTTGCCAATCAATTTCAGTTTCATTCTCAGCCTCCTCTTGCAACTCGTTCATTTTTGTCAACATTGCTAATCTAAACGAACGTTGCTGTTTACTACTTAATTGATCGTAGTCCATCAATAGGCTTTTGAAAAACAAACCACTCGAAGACTCCGTTGTTGTCTCCTTTGCCATTAGCTTAAAGGATTCACTCGATGATTTAACCATTTCCGTCTTGACCTTTTTAGTTGACACCGCGAATGTTCTGGATGAGCGCATTTTTGATTCAGAGCTTATGCTACTTGTATCTTGACTATCCAAGGCGGCAACGGGATGCTGTTGATGCACATAGTCCTTTAGGAAAGCCATAGAATCGGCCAAATACCATTTCTTTTTTCGCTTTCCACTCAGGTTCAGTCTCAAGCCATGTCGCTCATCTCGCAAATATCTGGCATACGAATTACGTAATACAGTCCATTTACTTTTACAATCGGATACTGCAAGTTAAAGATTTAAATATGTGGCGCTTTAATAAAACAGTGTGGCTGCACTTTTTGCAATGTAGCTAAACTCATCAGCCCAGCCCTCGTTTTTTCAAGGAACGAAGCAAGCAAGCAATACAATTGAATACTCAATAAACTAACCTTCACAATTCATTTCCTTTGCGATTTGTCGCCACAACTTGTCGGTTATTTCTTTATTTGCATGATCCTTACTTTTGTAATTATATATGGGTTTTCTTGACTCAATCAAAAAGATTAATTGCTCCGCGTCCAGATCCATGTTGCAACAACTTCACTCAAACACCAACTGTGGCAAGTGCGTGAGCAAAACATGTTTTTCTGCTTTGTTTTCTTTTCGTTTCGTTTTGTTTGCCTTGCCTTATAAGTGTGACTGGAACGACAACATGTTTTAACGCTTTCGCTGTGTGTGCGAACGAGCAGGCGAATTGAATGCCTAAACAGCAAAGCAAAGAAACAAATGGAAGGGGAACAGCAGTTTGTGTTTTGAGGATTTGAGTGATATCGAGTGGCTTGATTTTTGTAGAATCCATATTACACATTCGCAGCGTTGGTTTTTGATTTTGGTAGGATCGTTAGGCAATTGTTAAAAGATTTTAAATCATTGAAATTAAAAGTAGCAAATGTTATTTGAATAAAGATTTCGATCCATCCAGCTTCTCTCCGGTATCGCATCCATATTAAAGTCTTTTTTTTTTTGTCTATTTATAGTATTTTGTTTTTGGATTAAAAACACAAAACCCTTTATTTGAATCATTTGTTGTATATTGGTGTTATACTTGTATAATTGCTATTGACTGGGCACATTAAGCTCACTACTTAAAAACAGTTAAACAAATATTCAAGAAAAATACAAAAAAAAGATTTGCATTTTAGTGTGTTTGTGTGTGTATGTGTGTGTTTATTGGTGTTGGTGTCGGGTGTGTACATTATTTATGTTTGTTTCGTTTACCAACTAGATTGAAAATTTGTTAATAGCGGTAGTTTTAGTTTAGTTATACATAGTTATAGTCAGGTATCAATTGAAATAAGAGTTATATAGTATTAGAATTTAACACAGCGTCTCCAGTATGTACCATACACATGTACATATTGTTATGCATGTATGCGTACGCAAACTATTTCATTATTATTGAAGTACAGAGTTATGCATTGATCGCACAATTTGAATCAAATCAAAAATAAAACAAAACTAATTACCACGTAGATTGCATTGCATGTTTCAATGAACATAAATTTTTTTTAATTGTATTTAACTAAAGTTCTACACATTTTATTTTCTTTCTTGTAATTATTGTACCTTCCCCTCCCTGCCCCAACCCCAACCCCTCTCACAGGCAGCTCACATCGTATCACAGGCACGCTCTTCCATAAAACAAATTGAACAAAATTCACACGAAACTATTAGAAAATGAATTGCAGAAAAGATATTGAATTGATTTGACAAATAGATCCATACACTACTCTAACAACAACGATCGATGTGAGCTCCTCTACACACACACACACGCACACACTTTCACACTCTCATTCAAATTAACCCCAGCTTTCACTCTCTTTGTTCTTCTTCTTCCCCACGCTTCTTGAAATACTACTGCATTTATTTTGGTTAAAATTGCATTCGCACAAGTCAATAAATATATATTTTTTCCGCACACAGTCGAGAAGGCGATTTTAGTTGCCAAAGACACCCCAATTATGTTGTGAATCACCTCACTTAAAATTCAACAAATTCCATATCATCCTCTTTCTTTATTCCTCCTGCTCAAGTTTTCAAGTCATATTCCTAAATCTTTTGCTGTATTGAGCTTTATATTGCTTTAGCTTCGTCCACATCGGGTAACTTACTTTTCTTTTCTATTTGCCTTTGCGGCAAACTGTCAATTATAATTTGTTCATACTTTGCTTTAACAAAACTCGCAAGTTCAATAATTAATATTGTCTGAAACACTCACATCAAAATTTGAATAAAGAATTTCTATATCATTAGGAAAATCATTTCATAATAAAGATATAGATAGTATAATTATTAGAGAAATGTTTTCAATTAAGAATTTCTATATCATTAGAAAAATCGATCCATAATAAAGATATAGATAGTATAATGCACTTTTAATAAGTTGTTCTTCAACTTTTTCCAACTTTCCTTAGAATTTTTACTTCTCACTTTTGACAAATCATTTGACAAGCATATCGAGCTTGTATTGAAAAATGATGTTTTAATTTAAATATTCATTCTTTCACAATCCTTTCATTATTGAATATTTAATATGAACAAATTTGTTACTAAGTTTTTCTTTTTATAAAAAATTTCTTTATAAGTTGATTTGCAACTCGAAGAAAAAAATCGTTTTTCTCTCATACTCACATCACTTGACTTTTTCTTTAATAATTTTTAACTAAATCACATCAAACTTTTCTTGGTAGATCTGATAGAATTTCATAGAATGTAATGGAAAATCAAGCAGAATCTAAATTTTGATAATTCATCCTTTCATTCACAATTTGAGTGTTTATTAGAACAAACATCTCAAAATTTAGTATTTTATTTAATACATTTTTTAAAAAGTTGATTTCCAAGTCGAAGAAGAAAATTTCTTTTCTATCTTTTTTTTAGTGATTCACTTTTTTTCACATCACTTGACTTTGTTTTAACTCCTCTTTAACTGAATCGTATCGATCTTTTCTTGGTTGATCTGATAGAAATTCATAGAAAATAACTTTTGATAACTTTTCATTTCATTTACAATTCTTCACAACGAACAATTTCAGAATTTTTTTCTTGAAGCGTATTTTCTCTTTTTGTCAGTTGATTTGATCATTTGTTTTTACTCATTTTTATCTGAAGCATATCGAACTTTTCCTGGAATATATCGCATATATATCATATATGATATATCTGATAGTGTTTCATAGAAAACTAAAGTAGTCTAAATAGCGATAACTCATCTTTTCATTCGCAATTCTTCACAATCCATCTTGAAGTGTTTTCCTCTTTTTTCCTTTTAATCGTTCACTTTTATAACTCATTTTTAACTAAACCATATTAAGCTTTTCTTGGTTTTGAAAAAACAGAATAGTTATAATCTAAACTTTGATAATTCCTTGCCTTCATATTCACAACATAATTGAGTGTAGACACGACTTTCTCAGGCAACAGTTGTCACTGTTTGTTGTGCTTACTAATTTTGTTGATTAGTAGTATTCACACACATATTCACATTTCAGACGCATTCATTCATCACTCAGTACACTCGTATATTGCGTATACATAACATCTATGTATGTATGATTTGTTGTAACTAATTCTTAGTATTGCTAAAGGATTCAGTGTAAAGTGTAAATTGAGATATTTCTTTCTTATTTTCTCTTTTTTATGTTTTTTGTTTTGTTTTGTTTGTTAGATGTGGCCCCCTTTATATACTATATATAAATGATAGATTAGAGAGGCATATTAACCACAGAGTTATCTATACGTGTATAGATATAGATGTGTGTGTGTGTGTGAGTGTGTTTGTATATACTTATGTGTAAGTGTATATCGACTTGCACTTGCACTTGCGACTTCATAATCTTCTCTCACAATTTCAATTCAAACTAAATTTGTTGTTGACTTAAAAACAAAAGAGCAGGAGACTTTGACTATCAATGCAGTAGGTGTTGTTGTTCTTCTATTGTGTGGGTGTGTGTAGATGTGTTTTGTGTTTGTGTTGTGTTGTGGGGAAGTTGTCTCATTTCCCGCTGTCCAGAAGTGTGAATCTTTGCTCTACAATTGATATTTGGGATATTGCTGCCAGAGTTGCCAACGCGCCTGCAGCTGCTTCCACAGGCCACGCACAAAGCTGCCACCTCCACTTTCTTCTCCTCCATCTGCTTCCTCCACTTCTTCCTCGCCTTCTTCTCTTTCCTCGCTTTCTTCGCCTGCTTCCTTTCTGCCACTTCCACAGCCAACACACGCCACCGCTCCCAGTGCCTGCAGCAACTACTAAATCTTGCCGGGACTCTCCTGCCTCGCACTGTAACGCGGCTCAGTGGGCATCAGCGTGTCCGTCACCAGCTCGTTAGGTGCCTCCAGCAATCCTTTGGCATGCGCCGCCGCTGTGTCGCAGTCCGTGCGCCTTGAGATCAGCAGACGAATGTCTGTGTGCAGCGACAATCGACCCGAGCGAGATGTCTGGAATCTGTAAAGGGAAGAACATTAATTAGTAACGAATTTTTAAATGGAATCTCTTTTATTTCAGACCCTGCATTGATAGGCTATATGGCTGATGACTAGTAACGAATTTTTAAGTTTTCCTAAAGTTGGGAAAAATTGAATCCCTTTAGCAGAGAGTTTATCTAGTTCAAAGTTAGGAAAAGTTCAATCCCTTTTAATTAAGACCCTACATCGATAGGCTTTAAGTGTCTAAGGCTGATGTCAGAATGCGCGTGAGAAGCGATGCAATAATATTGGACGAGAACGAGCGATGTGATCGCTTCAAAGAAGTCAGTGTAAAAGCGAAGCGAGAAACGATAAAACGAATGCAAAGCGTCGAAAACAATGTATGTTACTATAGGTTGCTCTGTCATCTCATTGCCTTGCTTGTCGTTTCTCGCTACTGTCTTTGCTACTCGATACTCTCTTCGCTTCTCGCTACTACATTCGCATCTCGCTACTACCTTCGCTTTTCGCTTCATTTCTCACTACTATCTTCGCTTCTCACTACTCTCTTCGCTTCTCGCTACTCGCTGTATTTCTCGCTTTGCTTCTCGCTACTCGCTTCATCATTATCAGCGCAAGGCTGATGTCAGAGTGCGCGCGAGAAGCGTAGCGATGCAAGAAGCGATGAGCAAAGCAAGAAGATGGCAGACTGAGAGCTTTGCGAGAATCGAGCTATATTGTTATTTTTTAAGGTTTGAAAATAAATGGTAATTAAATCACAGAATGCAACAAAACAATCGTACGCTCTGAGCGAGTTGATAATAAAGCAGGTTGCAAATTGCTTTCTCGCTTGAACTCGCAACTCGCTTCGCTCTCACTCTGACATCTTTCGAGCGATTGCATATGAAAAAGGTTGCAGTGGTTTATCGCTCGTTCTTGCCAAATATTATCGCTTCTCGCGCGCACTCTGACATCAGCCTAATAGATTACTAGGAATGTCGGTAAACATTGGCAACGAATGTTTACACCATGAAGTGCATAAGTTTAGGAGCAGACAGAGAATTCTACTTCCATCTCTTAGCTATTCTTTTCCCAGAAGTCGTACAACTTGAATCTGTTTCCTAACTCGTCACTCTCTCAACTAACCTCAGATGGATGGAGTAGCGCAATCGCTTCATCTGCTCGGCGCTGATAAAGTGTCCCAGCTTGCCGGTGGTGCTCGTCGCTGCCGTTGGACTGCCTGGCTCTCGCTCCCGTTCCTTCCTCGTCCGTTGTGGCAACGGATTAAGCGAAGCGGCTGCGCTGCAAGCATCGATGTCGGGCAGAAGCTCCTCGGCAAGAATGCGCTGGCGAATGAAGGTGCGATGCAGAGGTGGCATATCGTGCATGTCGTAGGGAATGACAAACATGCGCACCACGGTGCCCATGGGATTCAACAGCGTGGCCTGCACAGTCCCCGAGCGGGGCACAAAGTAACCCTTGCGTGGCAAGCGAATCTCGCACTGAAACAACGAGTTTAACATGAAGAGCCAGTAGAGAGAAAAGGATTTCATCATTACAACTCACCAGGTAAGGCGTGCTAAGCGTCTCGCCGTGCAGTTCGTAGAAGTACGACGAGGCCGGAATGGTCAGCTGTGTGGGACAAAAGCCACCCGAGGCGCCCAGCTGCAGACGAAAGCCAGCGACTTCGATCTTCGGTAGCAGACGCTTCTGCAGCAACGATTCCTCCAGATTTCCGAGCAGAGGTCGCCCCGTAAACTGTGAAACGAGACGGGCACGCGACTTGAGCGGCGAACCCGCCGGACTGCACATTCCCGACTCGAGATCCTCATCGGACAGCTGCTCATCGGAACCGAGCGAACTGCGATCACTGCGATCGCTGAGATGTCGCGATCGTCGCTTGTAGAACGCCGCCTGCTTAGCGAAGCGTGGCGACACCGCCAAAGCGTTGGGCAACGTGGGTGCCGAGTAGGATTTCTGTACGGGCAAATTCCCCGCCTCGGGAGGCGTCAACAGCGATTGCGAATGCGCTTGACTCAGCGTTGAGGGCTCAAAGCAAAAGGCGAGACTGTTGTCAATGGCAATGGGAGCCGAGCTGCTGCTGCCGCTGCCACAAAAGATCGTCGTCAGATTGACTTTGGGCAATGCTTTGCGCAGCTGTGGCGACAGCATTGGCGGTGGCGTCTCCCTGTCCAGCAACGTTGCTCCGCTGCAGTTCAATCGCAACTGATTCGGCAGCTTGGGCGGCTGCACCGTGAGTGGCGCTGTCAGGAACTCTTGCTGCTTGAGCGGCACATGACTGATGGGTGTCTTAAACTGCACCACAAGGCGTTCCTCAAGCGCAGCAGCAGTTGAGGCGCCTCCTCCGCCTCCATTCACTGACAGCTCTGGCGGTGTTTTGCAACGTTCCTGCGGCGCATTCAACGAACAGCGTTCCAAATTGGGTGTCAGCTTGGTCGAAGAAGACTGTAAGTACGATGAATACCATTTAGTAAAGTTCACGACATAAAATAAGTAACAATGGTAGGTGCATATTGACTGCATTAGACCCTTTACTTTTCATCGGTCCCTCTGACTTATTCCTCAAAAATGTTCCTATTATAGCTCAATTAATTATTAATATATACAATTCTTTGACACTCCTCACCCAAAAATTCAATTATTAACTATACATTTTGGTAGTCTGAGTTTTTATACTCTTAAATATATCGTTTACTTTCATCTGTGTATACTTAAAATCTGGATTCCTCGAACTCATTTCCTATTAGTTTTCCGATTAATGTTTCAAGGACATTGTGTGAATAGTTTTTAGAAATTGATTTAAGTTCGAAATGTTTCTTTAGTATCTAGTTGAATCCCTTAAGTTCGCCTTTTATTTCATTCTTTTTCAAGAAAGAAATAGCTAAAATATAATCGGCAAGCTGTAGTCTTTAAATTTCTGTATATCATCATAAGTTTATTTTATGCTAGAAATCTTAGAGCATCTTAAATTTTTTTTTATTATTGCTGCTAAGAAGCCAACTAGACATTTGTTGTTAGTCCAAAAAGCTTGATTAAGATATGTTTTTGGCTACCAACAATCTTTATGCTCACTTTTAAGACTATAGAACGAATGAAACCTTAGTTTTTAACTCTTAAGTAAGCGGACAGACAGAACTCAGTACAACAAGTAAGAAAGTTACAGTCGAGTGTGCTCGACTGTGAAATACCCGCTACCCACTTTTAATAAAGGCAAAATATTGCGGTATAATTTTCAAAATATACCGAAAATACTAAAAAAAACTACTAAAAATATACCAAATGGTATGTTTGGTATATCGATATAGTACACCATTCAAAATATACCATAGACGGCACAATGTGCCAGATTGTCGGCCAAAGCAACTCAGACCCCTAGTAAATAGGCGTTTTTGCCCATACAAAAGTATTTCTATAATAACTTCCACAATTTTTATCTGATCGCAACCAAATTTTCAGGAATAATAACTACTACAGTAATTATTGTATATACCAAAATTCGTAACTATAGGGTATAAAAATATGTGATTTTGTAGCTTTTCAGTGTTTCTTTTAGCCATCGTTTAGTTGCTCACCTGCTGCTGTTGCTGCTCCTGTTCCATGCTGTTGCTATCACTTGCATGTCCATTGCTATCCCTGGCACTCTGCTGCTGTCCGTTGCTGAAGTTGTGCTGCGTCTTCTGTCGCTTGCACACCTGACAACCGCTCGACGGCGCCGTCGATGGTTTGTGCTGATTGTTGTTCTGCTGCTGCTGTTGTTGTTGCTGCTGAACTGAATTGGAGGACGGCAATGGCTGCTTCAACTCTCGTCCAGCTTTGAGATCTTTGGGCGCGGTGGGTTTGCGATTCTTTGGCGTGCGCTGAATGGCTTGCAACAGCAGCTCGGCCTTGTTGCGCGGCGTGCCCACAATGAGATCAGAGCTGCTCAGACTGCAGCTGGACATGTCATCCATTTCCGAGGCGCTTGTATCGTCGTCATCATCTTTGTCTCCTTCTCCATGATGCTGTCCATTGCAATTGCAGTTGAGGCAGAGCAGCGTCTTCTCGCTGCCACATTGCTGGCAACTGCTCAGCGACGTTTGTGTGCCCGTCGAGATCATGGCGATGCCTTGGCGACGCGGCGTCGCCGCAGTCAGAGTCATGACCATGGCCACCTCGCTGCTGCTGCCCTCGTCCATGGCCTCCACTTGCTGCTCGGAGGGTTTGCGTTCGCGTTTCTTGTCGCGTCGCTGCATCCGCTTGCGATACTTTTGCAGCTGTCGCTCGCGATGTCCGTCCAGCTCATCGGCGCCAGCTGCCGCATCCGCATCCAGATCCAGCTGCAGCTGCAACTCCAACAACTCGGCTTGCTCACGTTGCCGTTGCAAGTGTTTCGATTGCTGTTGTTGTTGTTGCTGCTGCTGTTGTTGCTGCTGCTGTTGTTGCTGCCTTTGCTTCGTGCTTGTTGCATACTTATCACAGCTGCTTGCGGCCGCATTGCTGTTGGCAATGCGTGCCCCCAATCCCGTTGGCGTTGCCGCACACATCCCCCCGCCTCCGGTCGGTGTGCTCGCCTCTGGCTTTGCTCGACTTGTTGCCACCGACGGCGGCGGCGGCGTTGGTGTTGCCACATGTGGCAGACCGCCGTTGAAGCGTGGCAAACTCTTCACACACACCGCCACACTAAAGTTCTCGGCAATGTTCACGTGCGGAAAGTTGTGCACCGTCGCCTTGGCACTGAAGCCGCCATCGTTCTGCCCGCCGCTTGTGGCATTCGCATCGTGTGCTCGTATCCTGTAGAAGATGTTGAGACGCGGTCGTCGCCCTCCTCCTCCTCCGAGCAGCGTTGACGTCGTCGTTGTCGTCGCCAGATCGCCGGCGTTGTTCGCATTCGAGCTGGCAAAGATGACGCGACCGCTGTCGTAAACAGAAGGATCACACTTGCGCAGCAGATCACACCAGGCCACAATCTGCGAGAAGTACAACTGACTGCGGATGGCGCTGCACAGCGATGGCAGCGTCATCGTCGGCGGTGGCACTCTACAAAAGGTGGATCAAAACATTAGTTACAATTTAAAATAAGTATTTCTAATTGGTTTCCACTGGCACATATTTATAAACTTTTTGCAATACATCAAATTTGCAAAAATTCATAAAAACCACTCCTCATGAGGCTACATTATGGGCTTTGGCTCTTAACAAATCACTTCCCTGATTTGTTAAGGTTGTAATTTTATGCTGTATGTTTTCTACACTTACTTATAAATTCAATAAAAAATAACTTCACTAACTTAAGACCTATTCTCTATGGTTACAATCCTATGTAGAAGCCAATATACTTCAAAAATACTTTGCTCTAAGTCTCTTCTTTGTTACATTAGAATAAACTGCAATAGCATGAAATTGATTAACTGATTATGTTCAATAATGTAGAAGCATTTAATTTAAACTTTCTACTAGGTAATCCCAATTTGTTCTCTTAATGTACATTTAAAACCTTTGTACATTTTCCTTATATTCTACCTTTATTTGAGTCGCCAGCATTCATTTTTCTGTAGATTAAATTTACTATTTAATACTTGATTTAAAATAATAAATTAAATAAACAATGCTCTATCTCTAATGATATCTTTGAACTATGCCACTTTCTTCTAAATTGGCAAACGAACAGGAATTGCATAAAATTGATAAATATGTATTTTCCTTACAATTCCTTTACTTATTTTATTGTACATACAATTAACACTTGCTTTGTAATGTTAATTTTGTAATCTTTTTTTAATCGGATTAGATTAGATGTATTAAAAGAAGAGCTTTACAAATAATATGTACATAGTTTTTACAAGTGAAATAAACTTACAAAGTTTTAAAGAAAAAGTTTATCGATGTTGTTTAATTTGAGAGGTATGTACATTTTAAAACCTATGTACATTTACCTAATAACGTATATTTAAAGCTCTTATTTCAATAAATTAAAACAATCTGAATAAAAAAATTTACATTTTTACATACCTATAATTACATTGGTACATAATACTACATAATTGTTAAAATGTACATTTCAAAAGTGTTTTTAAATTAAATATGATAATGGATTTACATTTGAATAATACTTGTCTATTCATTCACAGTTTATATACATGAATTCTAACATATCATTGAATCAACTACACATTAAGGAACATTTCGATTCAAAATTCTTGTTGTAAAAACATGTGCCAATGGAAACACGCAAAATGTTTAGCCACACTTACTTCTCCTTGCCGCTGATGATCCACTGTTCGAGCAGTATCTTGTGGCCAGCAGGACCCAGATAAACCTCGATGCAAACGGGCTCCCGACGCGCCAGAATCGCCTCCATCTTCAGGCAATGAGCTCGCCAACGGGAACACTACAAGAAACCAGGGAAAGATTACAATGTGAACTAGGATTTTAAGAGCATGCCACTTACGGTTATATTTACGTAAGACATATCACAGAAATGCTCCTCGGCATCGGGAGCATCGCCCTTGGCGAGCCCCATCTTCCTGAGGAACTGATCACAATGTGGCCCATGCTTGGGCCTCGCTGCGCAGCTGCTTCCAGCTGCGTCGTTGCTGGCAGTGGCAGTTGTTGTTGATGTTGCTGTTGCAGATGCAGATGCTCCCAAACCACGTCCAACTCCCAAACCAGTTGCAGGTATAGCAATTCCTCCTCCTCCACCTCCTAAGCCACTGCGACTGCAATTGTAGTCCAGCAAACTGGCTGCACTCGATGTGGAGGCCAGGGCCAGGCTCAACGGACGCGTCTCGGCGGGCACAACGGGTCCGCCACGCAAACAGGTCGTTGCCAGGGATTGCAGCGAGTGGAGAATGTTGTCAGAGGCGGATCCCGGCGAGCTGGCCGCACTGGAACTATTCGTGGCAGTGCCAAGTGCAGCTGTCACAGCTCCGCCAGATCCACCGCCGCCTAGAGTTGATGCTGCGCCTCCTCCCAGACCTGCTCCGCTTCCAATACCTCCTCCCAATCCTGCCCTATTCAGCATGACACGTCGCACAATCTCAAAGTCGCCACGCTCCGCATTCAGCTCGTTGATGGCCAACGCCACCAGCTCGGGTTCCACGCTCATGCTCTGCGCCGCCGGCGACAGCTGACGCAGCTGGCAAAGCTTCTGTGTCCAACGTTGATGTGTCGCCTGACTGCTGTTGCTGCTGCTGTGGCTGTTGCTGTTGTGGCTGCCACTTGAGCCGTGTCCTGGGCCAAAAGGCGTGCGTGGCGTGCCGCTTGTCAAGGCATAAGGATTCGTTGTAATGTTGATGGCTGCCCGCGAGGTCGATGGGCGTGGCGAGAGGCGTCCACTGCCCACCATCAGTTGCTGTTGCTGCTGCTGTTGTTGCTGTTGCTGGAGTTGATACTCGTCGTCTGCTATGGGCCTGCCCTCCAGGATGAGAGAGGCCAGGCCCAGCACAATCGAGCTGTACATGTTCTGCTGTGCCGCAGCTGCTGCTGCTGTTGCTGTTGTTGCTGCCCCAGCAGCAGTTGCTGCTGCTCCGCCTGCCCCATTGTTGCCGCCTACAACAGCAGCTCCGTTCTGGGCGAGGCCAGCGGAGACGGGCGGCGAATTTGTCACGCTTGTGGGTATCATCTTTTCTCCTTCTTCTTCTTCTTCTTCTTGTTCTTCCTCCTCCTCTTCTTCTACTTGCTGTTGTTGTTGTCTCCCTCTTTTTGGGTCTCCTCCTACACGTCTAGCTTAGACTGCTGCTTCTTCTTCCTCCTGTTCGCCTGCTACTTCTTCGCGTAGATGTTGATTCGTCGTCCTCTTCGCACCTGCACCAGAAGTACGCTGCAAAGCGAATGTTAGAATGGGAAAACATTAGTCGAGAGAAAAAAAGTCTGCGGATAAACTAGTTTTTTGTTTGATAATAATACATCTTAATATTAACTCATATAATCAGTTTATACTTCATCCTAAAATTTGACAAGCCTACGGATAAAATAGTTCTTTTTTTCAGATAATAATAGATATTAATGTTCTTTTAGCTTATTTTATTAACTCATATAATCAGATTATACTTCATCCTAATATTTGACAAATTGGAGACTTTTTTTATCCCTGACGAATAAAAGCCTACGGATAGATTTTTTTAGATTACTACATCTTAATGTTCCTTTGGCATACTTTATCATATCATCACATTATTGAACATTATAATATACATATGTAATTATTTATTTATATTACAGTTGAATCCGGTTATAGCGACTTTCAAGGGACCGTCGTTATATCCGGAAAACCCACTAACCAAAAGTTGAAAAATAAAATTTTGTTTATTTTTTGGTTGTTTTTTGTTTTCTTTTTAAATATGCTTAATTTACCAAGATGGCTTTACAGAATTTATATTTCTTACGTTATGCTTATTTAAGGGTGTTTTACGAACGTTATCCCATTTTTCCATCAGACTATATTACATATTTATGTTATATTTTCTTATTCATATTCTTCGAATTATTTAAAAATGTTCATCACTTTCAATTCTTTTAAATGTGTAATAATATTTCATGGACCAGATATTGATATGTATCCTTAAACAAATAGATATTTTTTTTTGAATACATCAAAGATATATTTTCAAAACCCTTCTTTATCGGAGAATCCTAAAAGTTTTTTGTTTCTGTTGCTCGGAAAATTTATAATTAACTTTATTAATAGGAATATTTTAATCTAAAGTATTGTATATCGTTTTCCTTACCCTTGCACTTTCTTATATAGTATGTATACATATATAAAAACTTCTTCGCAAATTTTTTAAAGCGACGCAATATTCGCAGACTTTTTAAAATAATTCCAAAGAGACAAAATCAATAAAAATGCAGCTGATTTTGCAATCATTTTTTTATTTGGCTATTTAAGGGGCAAGTGTGTGCAACTATTGGGTATGTGATGGCATTGGGGCATGCCACATCGAATGTCAGCGTGGCCAGCTGTTGATGGGAACTAGGCCAGCTGCATATGTGTGAGTGTGTGTGTGCAACACCCTGTATGTCAAATTGAATTATGCTTTGAAGGTCCCCATGGTATATAATAGACAGTATATAGAATGCATACATACATATGTATGTGTGTATGTGCTTATGCTACAATTTACTTTGGCCTAGATCCTAACTGTTGTGGCATTTAAAAAAGAATATGCAATTGGTTGTCTATTGACGGCGACGTCGACACACTGACACGGCCTCAATGTGGCCCCAAAAAAGCAGGCAACCAGGTCGTTACTTAATCAGGCAGCTGTTGCCATGTCAGAGAGCCAAGCGAGAGCGAAAGAGACGAAGCAAAACTTGTGCAATGTGCAATTTGGCGTTGCAACTTTTCACATGTTGCTAGCACAGACTGCTGTGACGTCATTGGGGGCGGCGAGAACAACACAGAACAACGAACAAGCCAAGCTTTGGCTTGGCAACAATCAAATTTTTGCGAAAAAAAAGGTTCGAAGGTCAGCGCCTATCGAATTGTTATTGCTCAAGTCGCGCTTGGCAACAAAATTGCATACTTGCATATGATTGATGTTTCAAACAGCTGTTTTGTATTTTCTTCAAGTAAGTGTTGCCAAGCGCTGGCAACATGTTGCTATCCACGACCAGCAACACCAACACAGAGAGCAAATCAAGCAAGAGAGTCAAACGTTAAGTCTCTCCCGCTCTCTCTCTGTCTGGCTGCCAGTGAGTGGTGTGGTGGTGTGCTCAGCTTGTAAACATGTTTGTCTTTACTTTTGCTTTTGTTTTTGCGTTTCTTCTTGACCTGCATACACAATATATAACTAGCGCGCGAGACGTACTCAATGTACATACACATACACAACGCGGGAGAGAGGTGAGTACGTCTCCGTGTCTGTGTGTGTGTGTGTGCGCTGTTAGAAAACATATGATTTTTGTGTTGGCTGCGCCTCACAATCAGTTGGCAATGTTTGCTCACATGTATTTGGGAGTGTTGGCATGTGTGTGTGTGAGCATTTTTGTTTATGGTTCGCTCGCACATACAAATACACTTGGCCCACAATAGACAAACATTCACACACACACGCATACATACACATATACAGCAACTACAAAATGAGGGCAAGCGAATGGAACGTAACAACAATAATAAACCACAACAGTCGTCGCAAGCAGCGAGCGGAGTTTAATAATATTTGATTACATTATCGCTGTTTCGCTTTTATTTTCTTTATTTATGCATAACTTGCGTTTACTTTTAAATACACATACATACAAACGTACACATATTTAATTCGTTGAATAGCGGTTCTTTTCGCAGATTGTTGATATGAATGTATGTATGTAGATATGGAATCTTAAGAAGCTTTGGCTCATGACGCGTATACGTAATGGAACGCCATGAGATAGGAACGTGGCAGTTAAATGAAAGAATCGAGTAAAGGGAATTGTTGAATAAGACGTATTAAAGTGAATGTCAGTCGCGTTAGTAACATAATTAATTGCACTTTTGGCATTTTCGTTTTTATTTTGTTGTGAACTAATTTAATTTCGCTTCGGCCGACGCCGTCCTTGGCATGCTTTTGATTTTGCAATAATCATTTGAGTACACACTGGCAAATAATGTACCAACGTTTGTATGTATGTAAATCTATTTCTATGCATGTTTTGTGTGTGGTTTATTTTCGCTGAGTGCGTTCTGCATTTAATGTGCTGCACATTGCAAAATTTGCATTTATATTTTGATTGCCGGGAACGCAAAAGCCAAACGACGTCGACGACGACGACTTTTGTCTGTCCGTCCGTAGCTGTGGTTCCGTTATGCAAATGTGCAAAAGGAAAACTGCAAACACACATTCACACACCCTTAGAAACAATAGGCACAACAGTGAAAGGCAATTCACACAAAATGCATGCACATGCTTGGCTAGCTGCCCAACACCGTCGACAGATGGCGCTGCATTCACAACTCACAACAGCAACAAAAAGAAAAGAAAAAAAAACCAGTTCACAATTGTTTATTTGAAACGCAACCAAATGTTGCAATTTTCGCCAAACAGCAACAGCAACAATAACCGCAACAAAAACAAGTTCCGCCGTCGCCTTTCGCTTAGCCGCCGCTTCCTTTGCTTTGCTGCGATTATGAAATGCGGCGCCAAAGGCAATGCAGCGACGCTGACGTCGCACGTGAGCCAACAACTGCAGTGTAAAAATCGCCAAAATAACTTTGAAGCATGTCATTTCAATTCCAAAGCGTCCCTCTTGATCCCTCTCTCTCTTTCATGCACTTCACTTGGAATGGTGGAATGCGTCATAAGCACAGCTAATTGAATGCTGATACATCAAAATGCATTTGTGTGAGTGAATTTGGCGCTTTTCATTCTGTTTCTCTGTGTGTTGTGTGTCATCCATATGCTCAAGGCGGAAGTGTGTTTCACAGCTGATTTCATAGCGCGCGTGTTACATCATGCTCACTACATCTGTCTCGCTCGCACACTCCCTCCCCACTTCACTTGACTGGCCAATTATTTATGCATGCCTGTGTGTGTGTGTGTGCTTGAGTGTGGATAGCATATGCCACGCAGATGACTTTGATTAGACAATAGAGCTTTTCAAATCGTTGTTGACCTCGTTGACGACCTTACAAACTGTGCTGCCCATGTTACAAAAGTGCCCATCTACATCGCTTTTCCCTTCCCTCCCCCTCTTCCATCTCCTCCACCATGCACCTTTTTTTTTGCCTTTACAGCTGAGCGAGCACACAAAAGTGCCGCACCTTTTCCGATATGGGTTCTGCCCCCTCGTTCGTCATTCCACCTCTCTCGCCCCCTTGTTGACCACTACACAAAAATATGTATTTTGTAAGTAGATATAGCAGGAACAAGAAAGGCCACGAGATAAGGCGCGACACTGTCTTCCCTATCCCTCTCCCTCTCGCCAATACACGTGTTGTACATATTTCCCAGCTGAAGTCGTACAATTTTTTACAAACTATGCTCGGGCAATTGCTGATGTGGTTGTGTGTGTGTATGTGTGTGTGTGTGCCACATGTAACCATAACTCAAGGTTTCTCGCACAAAATCATAATGGAATTAAATTCAAATCAAATTGCTACAACTGTTGGGGGCTATGTTCTCTACTAATATGTAGTTAAAATATGCTGAGCTGGAATTCTCAATTTGAAAGCTTCACTTAGGGAATTTATTCTATTAAAAGCTTTTCTTACTGTGCATGCTTGAAGGTAATTAATGTTATACATACATATATGATATGTATTACTAAACCACATTATTTTTAATAGCATATTCGATCTATTTTATTTAAAAAAAAAAAATTAAGTTCAAATTCATAATTATTTCCTTTGTTTTTTGCTAATTTTTGTTGAATGCAATAAGTAGTAATAATTTATCTGTTAATTATACTTTGGCCTTTTATAAATATTTATTATTTGGCATAACCAGGTGTTGCTTTTACTTAATGTGAAGCGATTAATGCACTTACCTCTTGCTACTTTGTTAAAAATCCATTATTTTTTAGCTTTGTTGCTGCAATTAGAATGAAAGAAAAAAATGTTGTTTAATTGCCAGTTAATAGGGTTTACTTATACATATGCATATACAGTATAGTTCGTGCTTAACTGTGTGTGTGTGTGTGTGTGTGTGTGTGCATACAGTGTACATAATGAGGCATTGTTTAGGCTCTATTATCTGTGCTCATTTAACGGCGAATAAATTATTTTCGTCAAACGTAATTTACAACAATGTTGCACAGGGACACCCTGTTTTTTTTTTTGTACACAAAGAGTTACATGGCTTCTCGCTGTCCCTCTCTCACTCTCGCCACTCTCAGTTTGTTACTCTCTCTACCTTACTTACACACTTACACTTGCTCACATGTGCGCAGTAAACGGAAAAGGCAAAAACAAAACCAAAAGATTAAATTGTAAACAAACGCAAGGCAGCAGCAGTGGATGAAGAAGAAGACAAAGTAGCGTTCACTCGTGCTCGTGCTCCGTTGCTCTTCCTCTTGCTTTTGTGTGTAACGTGAGCGCACGTGAGCGTGTCTCGCTTCCACAAATGGCAGGCTGGAGAGAAAGAGCGAGGTGCCAATACCAGGAAAGGACAACGACAACAACAAGCAGCAATCAGTGCCAAGTGAGTGAGCGTTTGTGTGTGTGTGTCGAGTGCGGGCAGCAATGCGTTTTATTTTTAGCCAAAAACAAAATTCTGCTGCTGCTGCGGCTGCTTTGCAAATCGAGAGCAGACTCAGAATTAACTTGAAAGATACAGACACACACGCATATATACATATGTATTTACGTGGGGAGTGCAAAAGCAAATGACCGCAAGGCAAAAAGAAGTGCCAATGTCTGCCTCCATCCTCTGTTCATTTGACTCCATTTAGGCGTGTATTTATATTTATACTCTTAATTCGATTGCACAGTTTCATTTAATTATGGCTTTCCATTCGCCATTTATACAGTGCATCTCCATCACATCTCATTTACATTGCCAACTGCGCACATAGTATAAAATTACACGTCGCATTTCTTCGTTGAGTTTTTATCGCTCTTTTTCCCCCTTCCCAACACACGAAATAACCAACCAAATAACGAAGCGAAAGCCAAAACAAAATTCATTTCAATACACATGCAAACACACACACATGCTTGTGCATTTGTGTTAGTGCATGATAACAACAGCTGTTTGCTGTTTTGCTTTTCTGCTTTTATTTTTAGTCGTACATTTTATGCGATTTGCCCATTTTTGGGCATTGTCTTCTTATCTATGTACATACACTTGATGTACATTTTAAAGGCTGTCATAAAGCTAACTGAAATTTGAAATTACACATGAATAAATTCGCATTTGATATTTAGAAATTAGATGACTTTCCAATTTTGAACCGGTTCATGCAATGAACAGCAAAGCTTTCAGTTTACAAATGAATGCGAAGCTCATATTTAGCCTTGATTCTTCTTCTTGTTTCGCACAGCATGATGAAAAACTTGAAACGTCTGATGTTGCGCAACTGTGGCTGCGCTCTATTTAAAGTTCTTATCGTTAGACGACGACAACGACGACGTCGTCGTTGATGACGGGTTACACAAGGGCAGTTGTTGTTGCTGTTGTAAGTGAGGCAGCTGTTAACTAAAGCTCTAACTAGCAAACTGCACCATGTGTTTCCTCTTGTTCACACCTGTGCCGTTACAGCTGTTTGTGAAACGAGTTGGCAGCGCCGCGCCTCAAATAGTAGTTGACAACTTGACAAACGATCCACGTTTCACGTGTGTGCCTGAGTGATTATGTGTGTGTGTGTGTGTCTCCCTCTCTCTCTAACGCCACAATTAGAAAATGTATGTCAATTATATTACACAGCAGAGTAAAAAATAAAAATAAAAATAGAAGACCTAAAAGCGAGTATTTTTCCTGACTTCAATACATGTACACACTAATACGAATGTAAACTCACTCACTCACTCATTCTCTTGTCTATGCAATTCGAGGGAGTGGAGCGACTAAGCGAACAATTGAGAGCGAAAGAGCGAGCAAACGATATTTGAATTGCTTTTTCTGTTATTTATTTGTTATACAAGCAAGCGCAACGCCAACGCTGAAGGGGGCGTCGCATAGTCTCCCAGAGTGCCTCTATCAATATATGAGTGTGTGTGTGTGTGTGTGTTTGTATGTGCGATCTGCAATTATTCAACTTTGACGCTGACTGCAAAGCTAAACACGAATACGTATAGAATAGGTGAGTGTGAGTGAGTGGGAGGGCAAGCTTATAAGCTTTGACTATTACGCTGTACGTTGTTGCTGTGCTCGAGCATTACGTCACCAACACATGCGCAACGCACAGCTGAGTGCTCACAACGACGTCACACAACACAACGAATACAGACACACACACATACGAACACTAATCTATTTCCATAGAAATTGCCTTACAATACACAAAATACGAACCTTAATTTGAAGTTTCCTTGCTGTTAATAAAACGAATGTTTTATTTTATTTTTTCAATTGCTTTTGCTCAAATGTTTTTCTATGTGTTTTCATATTTTTTTGCTGTTGTGTTTGTTTGTTTATTTTTTGGGTTTTTTTAACTCTTCACCGTGGCCGTAAATTTTTGTCGACGTTGTTGTTTCTGATATCGCTGCTGATGTTGCGTTTGTTTCGTCGTTATAGGTTTAGTTCTCAGCGGCTGACAACGGCAGCAGCATTCGAAATGTGAACGTAGCATTTGAATTTTCAACGATTTTGCGTTGCGTCTTCAACGTGAATTGTGAATCAACTTCTTCGACACCACAGAAATCTAAATCCAAATCGAATCAAATCGAACCAAACAAAAGAGTTTGTTTCACACCACTAGCACACTCACGATACGAGCCTCTCTCACTCACTCAATCACTCAAACTCTCACTCTCAGCGCAACTCCGCGAATGCTTTAACTTTGCACTGTGCACTGTGGTACAGTGGGACAACTGACGACGACAGCGAAACGAAACGCAAAAGATTATACTGCAAGACAGCAAAAACGAAACGCACACACAAAAAAAATATAAACTTGTTCGCTCTGCTTAGAGATTTTTTGATATTTGGCTGTTGTATGTTTTTTTTTTGCAGTTTTTTTATTTTTGTTGCTTTGCACTTTTTGCTGTGCCACCAGCTACACAATATATATATATTTTTGCCACACTCTTTGCTTGGAGCTTTTTGTTTTTCTTTGCTGTATTGGAGGTTGTTGATGTTGTCGCTTGCGCTGTCGCTGCTTGAATGAACATAAGCGCTGCCAGCAACTTTCTAAAACAGCTGAGCGCGAGCCTCAGACACACGACAGCGCAACACACGCCAGATAAATACATACATACATGTATGTATATGTATACACAGTTGCTGCTTGCTTTGTTGCCTCTGCGCTTTGCTTGTGTGTTGTTTATATACAACGAGGAACGTGGCTTATGTACGCCCGTTTGTGTGTGTTATGTATGGAAACTACGTCGTACATTTATTTATATACAACATTTATGTGGCTAGTTTTGGCATGCCAGTCATATGTACAAAACATACATATGTATGTATGTGTACGACTGTGTAGGGGGAAGATACACGTTCTTAGCAACATGTGTTGCTAATGCTTTGACTGCGTCAACATGTTGCTGCGCAGCGCATTGTGTATACAAAAATCATATGGAATTTCCAACGCGTTGGGAGAGCAAGAGAGGGCAAAAACATATGCGTGACAAGTAAATAGGCAATGTTATCGTCTATATTTGTGTGTGTGTTGATGAGTGTGCTGTGGGTATATGAAAGCAAATTGTTGTTGCTGTCCGTGATAGCGATTCAATAACAAAAGAAAACCATGCAGACAACGCGACACACACATACATACACGTGCACACTTATACAAAGCGAACTCGTTTCCATATGTTTGATGGTTGATGCTGCTTCTGCTGCTGCTGTCGAGTCGTTAAATGCTGATGTTGCTTTTGCTTTATGTACGCTTTTAGCAAGTATGAGTGCGTGCAATATACATATGTATTTACTATACATATAAGTATTTATTGTATGTACTTCTCTCTCTCTCTCTCTGCCTTTGTGTGTGTGTGTGTGCAAGTACTTGTTGGCTCACTTACTGTGCAAAGTAAAGTAAATAAACAAGGCGTAAAACGCATGCGCCGCTGTCTGCGACCCAGACAACAGTCAACATACCGTTCCAGGCACCATAAGAAATTTAAATACATATGTACATATGTATGAATGTATGTGTGTCTGTTTGTTTGTTTGCTTAATGATTCTGGACTGCATCAACACCTTATCAGCACGTATACTGTTTGTATGTATGCGAGATTTTTAATGTTTTGTTTATATGATTTGATGACTGCGCTTTCGAGTTCAATACACAGCAGCTCCTTGGCAACACAAACACCAATGCAAACACTTGTGTGTGTGTGTGTAAAGCTTTAATGAGCCAAGAAGCCAAAGTTGGAGGACAAGCACAGACGGAGACAACAAAGACTCTGCAGACAAAGAAAACGGCAAACGGCGGCGTCTTCTGCTTCTTGTCTGCGTTCGTTCTGACTCTGCTCTCTCTCTTTCTCTCTCTTCTGGTCTGCTTTGCTTTGCACTCACACACAGACACATATGTTTGTATGAGTTTTGTCTGTCTCCTGTGCGAAAACAGGAAAGCAAAGAAATTGTTGAACCCTTGAATTTGGGATTTGTCTGCCGCATGCACACTCACACAGCACTCACATATGCACATACAGCACTCACACACACACACATCGCACTCTCAGTCATATTGCATACAAAGCAATGAATAAGTCATAGCGAAGCGATTCTCGCTGACTAAGAAACTTTTTCACAACTTTAAAAGCTACAATTTCATCAGGATTATTAGAGTATACATCATTTATTGATATACTTTGTTTGCTGTTTTCCATTTGCACCTTCTCCTCCTTCTGCATCTCCTTCATTTACTTTACTCTGTTATCGCTTGGTCTCAGCGTCATTAAGGCTACTGAACAACGGGGTTCCGGGTTCGACGGATTTCGCCTAGGGTACGGATGCTTGTCATACTCTCGCATCTTAAGTTAATGTTCGTTCATGGTGAATTGTTGGCAATTTATGAGTTGGGTAAAAACACATATTTTTCTCGACTATTATAATCCATGCGGAAATAATGTGACAAGAAAATGGTGCCTTTCATACAAATAATCATAAAATTTATTTCGTCAACTATAATCAGCTTAACAAGCAGAATGTCATTAAAAAACAAGTATTCCTCAGCAAATATCATTTAAATGTAAAAGTACTATATTTTAACCATGATTCATCTGTATTTATCCTCAACATTCCATTTCTAACTAATTTTATCACAAGATAATATAAATATTGTATATACATCAAAAATACATAGAAAACTGAAGGAATATCGAAGTCTTTATAAATATTCAATGTGAAAAACTCAAAGATCTTATTGTAATAATACAGCTTCCATATTTCAGCTTTTATATGATCTCTGTATGGTGTAAAGATGATGAAATACACAGTGGAAAATAAATACATAAATGATGTAATTCGCAACAGAAACGATTATTCCTTATATTGAAGTTGGAGATATCGTCATATCTATTTTTATGTACAGAGTTTCTCATTTTTTCATAGAAAATAAAACGAAATTATAGAAAATGTAGGCGTATTAAAGAACACTTCTGAAAATCAATATAGAATCTAATTAAAGATTTATTATATCATTTGAGTATTGTGAAAAGATGATGAGGATGAATATGCAATGACACAAAAACCCAAAAACAAAATGTTTTTGAAACACAAGCTATTATTCCTATTTAAAAGTGAGAGATATCATCAATTTAAAATTTGTGTACTTTCCCATAGACTCGAGAAACGAATGATACGAAGGTCGTTAGTTCAGTTAACATACTTATGTATATGTAGCTTTAGCTATAGTTTATCGACAGATAAGAAGCAAGTTTTTAACAAATATTGACACTATTGGTTCAGTTGCTTTTCTTTTATCTTGCAGGTTGTGTACTTAGTACTACAAATATAGTAAAACGTGTTTGCCATCAAACTGAACTGCAGGTAGTTTATCTGACACAACATTTCACAAAAAAAAAACCAAGAAAAATAAAAATTTTCCATGCTCAACGGAACGGTAACGAACGTTTTATATGTCTGTCTTTCTCTATATGTTTGTGTGTCGCTGTTAGGGCAAAAAGGTGCGTTGAAAAAAAGGGGAAGAAGAAGGCGAAGAGGGGACGCGGTGAACGTTTAAGATGAAGTCACAAAGAGCTCAGCATGCGATTGGAAGTGTTTGGCTTAGAGCCAATTAAAAGCTTTCGACGGCCAACTTTAATTAAGCGGAATTCTACGTACTTAAAGCTAAGCACTCAAAAGCACAACTATAAAAATACCCTATAATTTAAAAAACATTTTTTTAACAATAATTCAGTAATTAAAAAGATTTGATCAGCCCAACAATTATTTTAATAACAAATTAATAATGTTCAAGCACGTTATACCCTTTTAATGATGAGATTAATAGTAGAACAGTCACATCAGTTGAGTGATCATTGCTACCTACATGCACATGCACATACACATACACATACACATATACATAACATACATACATATATACTTAGATAGCATCCACATTTATATGCCAGCACATGCCCATATGTGTTGTTTCTTTTTCGCCCAAGCGAGTTAATTGCTTATTTTTCACTAACATTAATGGGCACACACTGTTTTTGCTTTTGTTTTGCATCGGTGTGCGTGTGTCTGTGTGGGGGGCCCATGCCAAAAATGTTGCCAGCAAGCGCGCTCTCTCTCGTTCTCTGGCAGCACTAGAGCTTGAGACATTTGCTAATGAAGAGAGAGAGGTGTTGATAAAAAGGGCAAATGCTCTGTAAGTACATGTGTATGTGTGTGTCTCTCTGGCTGTGCATGTGTTTGTATGTGCGCAGTTGTTTTTAATTGTTGCGATCAGCTGTTTTGATAATCATACGGTTAAAAACCTTACGAAAGCAGAGACACAACAAACACACAGAAATAACAATAAAAAAAAATGAAATAAAAATAAAACCAAACAGCAGCAGCAGCCATAACAACAAATACATGTGTCTGTAGGTACCTAATAAATGTTTACTAAAACACATTCATTTCATTTTGTCACTTATCGGCAGAAGCAACATTGTAATATGTTCTCTTTTTCTCTCTTCGCTCATCACCCTCTCCAGTGTCATGTGTGTGTGTGCATGCGTGTGGGTGACTTTATTTACCATAACTTATAAATTACATCGTGCTTACTTTTGTTATGGTCTCGCACGTTGCTATAAATGTGAAATTGTGTAGAACGCAATTGTCGTTGGCATGTAGACGTTTCAATGTGTGCGAGTGTGTATGTATGTGTATTGCGACCATTGGACCGACGCTTGAGATTGATTGTGAACAAATATAGACGCTTTGGCAGACGATTGTTGCACAATTGCTAAGTGTTACCTCCATATACAGGCACACACACACATCCGGATATGCATAACAACGGCAAATGCGTAGATACACGTGCAAAGGTCTTCACCACGGTCGACACTCCAAACAGATCAAAGTATTTCTCTTCGTCTGTGTGTGTATGTAACAACAGCTGCTGTAGTGCAAAAGCTCTTGCGACATGCAAAATTAAGGCAGTGCGAGTGGGAGGAATACTGTGTGCTCCTTCTGTTTGGGTTATGGAAGTTCTTGTATTTATAATTTAAGAGAGTTCACAACTGAAGAGAGCAACAACACACATGGAAGGCAAGAGAACACCTAACTGCGTAAATATCATGTAATTGAATTTGTCAATTAGATAACATGGTTTGTACAATTGTAGCTGGATTATTATTGGGGCTGCTATAAGTGGAAAACAATCTATTTCTATAAGATTTACTCTTATTTATTGTTAGAACTGGGCGCTATTATATGACACTCATATATTCATTAAGTTAATGTATTCCATACGCTGGAGGAAATTGCTTCTCAAATCTAATGGTAATATTAATGGATCAATTAGGGAAAGTAATTTAGAGCAATGCGGGATATTTGAATTACTTATTCAAACAAGGTAATACAAATATATGAGAAATAGTAAAAAAAAAAAAAATTTTCTGAAAAACAAAAATTATTGTAACTCAACAATAGACTATCCAAAATTAAACAACACAAATGTTTTCCATTATTTAGCAAATTTTGATTACTTAATTAAAGCATGATCGTGGGTACATGATGCTTTTATTTTAAAATTATTCATATTTGTGAGATATAATGTGCTAATTCAAAAAATAATTTATGACTGTTTTTAGAGCGAATAAAAATGAAATTAGATAGACATGGTAATTTCAATTGAATATAAAAAAGTTTATAATCACGGGATGATGATGAACTTGTTACTTTGCCAATTAATATATTTTTGGAAATAAAGATAGAAATATTTCCTCGCTACAAGTTTAGGCACTTTGTGTATTAATTTCATCATTATACATATTTTAGTGTAATTGGCTAGAAAGATTTAATTTGGTATATAGCCCCTATGAATTCAGCAGCCAAATAAATACGTAGAAATTTATAGGAATAATACCAAAATAATGCCGCAATGACGCACCTAATGAACAGAGGCAAAAATATAACAAATACAAAATTTCAACAAAATTGAGAGCGAAAAACTTGGGCAAGGAAAAATCAAGTGAAATCAAATTTGGACATCGAGCAACAGTTTTAGATGAAAAGAGAAACAGCAAAATGACGCGTCTCTTTTCGAGCGATGACTCCATCTGATATTTGTAAGAACATGAAACGGAATTCAACTAATACATACAATATATGCAAAATCAAGCGATTTGTGGTAACGTGTTTAAAGAAATTGCTGTTTGTGTGTGTGTCTGTGAAGTGCGACAACAATAAATGATACGCAAATTCCATCAAAACAATGCACACAACGAATACGAGTATCAAAGGCGAAATTGTCCAAGTCTGGCAAGCGACCCCTTCCGTCTTTACTGTTGTAACTGTCATTGAGAGAGAGGGAGCAACAGACGAGACATCTACATACCATTCCTTAACTCCATAACCTTCTCACTAACACGCTCTCTCACTCTCTCCATTTCTATGGCGCGTCCATCAGCTGTCTACATTTTGGTGGGTTCAATGGTTCTCCAAAATGTTACGCTCTTTATTTTCTTATTTTCTTCATGTTGTTTTTTTTTTGCGCACACGTTGTCCAAAGTCATTCAACCCAAAAACCAAATAACGTAAAATAAAGGAGGCAAACGAAGCAAATGCGGGGTCACTGAGCGACGCTCTCTCACTCTCTCTCTCTCTTTGTCGCTCTCACTCGTTTCCGTACCCCATTTTAGCTTTGCGTAAGTTAAACAACAACAGCGACAACAAGTAGCAAAGGGGGTAACAATTTTAAAATATTGCGTAGTGTGGCGAAAGCTTTTGCTTTTGCTCTTGCAAGTGTGACCATCCCCTGGCAAACCTCAGACAGTGTGAGTGAAGTCAATGAACACAACCCAGGATGTGCTCATTGAAACTCATTTAGAGCAGAAGATCAGATAAACTCGAAGAAATCAAGAATCACTCTCTCCATGTATGAATAATCATTATTTGTATCGCGGCCATAAAACATTCATTGTACTTTATATTATGCACTTGTAACATTGTTTTTTTTTGTTTTGTTGTTTGCTTCGTTTATCATCGAAAACTAATATACGACCCTGAATAAGTGCATAGCACTCATTCCATCACTTCCACCTCCATATTTCGGACAGAGCAGATAATCACAAAAAAAAAATAAAATAAAAATACTTGATAAGCTTGGACTCAGTTCGTTATGCGGCTAATTTTTCCTTATCTAGCCTACAAACCCATATCACATAAATGAAAATATGAATATGTCCGAGACTATGCGTCAGGGTTTCAAATGTTCCATAAAACTAACCTTTTCAAAATTTATTGGCTACGACTGGATAATACCCTGGGTTTAGTCGATTTTTATTTTGGGAATCAATTCCCAAGCTTATTTTGTTGTTACCGGTCTTATGCTTACCGAAAACGAGTTTCTTCCATATTGAGAACTTCCAAAAATAATAAATGACATTTAGACAGCGTATTTTTACAAAAATTTGTTAATGTCGAGCCTTCTTTTAAATTCTGTTTGAGTTGAAGTCATATTAACATAATTAAAATATAAAATAAATAAATATTATCTTATTTTCATTTATTACGTTTCATTAATTAAAAACGATTTAAGAATATTTATCACATTTCAATTCAAAAAATACGAAAACTTCAATTTTAGAAACAATAAAAAAAATAATCTAAATTTATTTGTGTTTAACATAGCTACCCCATTTCTACATAAGAATTAAGGGTATTCAACTAGCCAGACATTATGTTAGTTTATTTTTGTTAAGTCTACAGATAAGTGCCTTATCACTGGAAAAAACTATGTTAATGCAGCTTAAGGGCTAGCAAAATACATATTGTAATTGTTGTTCAGAAAAGGGGTAATTTATGGCTTATTTATTTATGTACAGCCGCCAAGTGTTAAACACATTAATTGTGAGCAACAATAAAGTTGTTATTGAAGTAGGAGTTAGACCTTAAAGATAACGATTGTATATAACAACTGCACGTGATCAATAACCATGAACTGTGAATTTCAGAGAAACAAATAAAAATCTAGGTATCAACAAAGCAAAGTTATCAGAGATGTTATCGCATTGAGCTAAATATTTTAAAAATGAAACGTTCAGGAGGCGGATAAACTGACGAATGCAAAGCGATGAAAATAACTCAATTCAATCCAATTAATCAAGAATGCTATAGTACCGTATCAACTTAATAGCGAAAATATAATAAATTAAAGCTTTAACGTAAAGTTCTCTCGTTATTATTCTTATGCTAATGAGGGGCATATTTATTTATTTGGGTGAACTTTTGACAGTCAATGAAAAGTAGTAGTACAGTACAATCCGGTTATAACGACTCCGACTGACGAAAACTCGATGGCATGGTTGGTCCCCATACAAACATATACATATACATATATACAAACAGCTAACCCCGACAACATTTTTCTCATTTCAACCAGATATTGCGTCATGCCAAAAAAAAAGTACAGTAGAATCCGGTTATAACGACTTTCAAGGGACCTACGATTTTACGTCGTTATATCCTAAAGAAGCACTAACCAAAAGAAGCAAAAAACATTTTATTTTTTTTTATTTTATTGTTGTCATGTTCGTAATAGGTTTTTAAAATAAAACAAATTAATTTTTTAATAAAAACAAACAAGTAAGAAAGTTACAGTCGAGTGTGCTCGACTGTGAGATACCCGCTACCCATTTTTAATAAGGGCAAAATATTGGTATTATTTTCAAAATATTCCGAAAATACTAAAAATATACCAAATGATATGTTTGGTATCAGTGTTACCAGAATCTCTGGAGCAAAAATTGCTAGATTTAAAATAAAAATTGCTAAAAATTGCTAAAATGATACAAAAAATAGCCCACAAAATTGCTAAATATTTTAAATGACATTATTCATCATGTTTGTACATTTTTAATTCATTTAAGAATAAAATCTTGAATTTAAAAATAAAAAAAACAGGATTTCGTATTTTTATGATTTTGTTAACACTTAGGAGGCAAATATTACACTTGGAATGCAGTTAACTTTTCAAGTCAGTGAACTCAAGTAGTTCAGATAATTGAACCACTTGGTTAAATACAAGCCCCGATTTCATTGCAAACTGTCAATCGCATTTTTTGCAGTGAATGGCAAAAGGAATACATAATATAAAGGATTTAAGTTAAATAGCTAAAATTGCCAAAAGAGAAATAAAAAGTTGCTAAATTTGTAGCTAATAGCATTTTTAAAAAAAAGTTGCAAATTAACTAAAGCAATTAAATTGCTAAACTGGCAGCCCTGCTTCACAGTTTCACAATTTCACAATTTGTATTTAGCTAATGAGTGAACGAACTGAGTTCGCACATGAACTATAAACAGAATCGAACTATAATGCAAATTTTACGAGTAAACCTCAAAATACATCCAATCGTTAAAACAGCTATCGGAACTTTTTAAAAAGTGCCAAAAGTAGCCGAAGCATTAAAAAAAAATGCTAGATTTCTAGCTAATAGCATTTCACAAAATCTTATAGCTTTTGCAGTTTCAAAATAGCTAGATCTAGCAATAAATTAGCTAAAAGGGCAACACTGTTTGGTATATCGATACAGCACACCATTCAAAATATACCATAGACGGCACAATATACCAGATATTCAGCCAAAGTAACTAACCCCTTGTAAGTAGGCGTTTTTCCCATACAAAAGTATTTCTTTAATAACTTCCACAATTTTTATCTGATCGCATCCAAATATTCAGGAATCATAACTACTATAGTATATACCAAAATTCACAATTCTAGCTTTAAATTTACGCTTGTTATTAGATTTTTTTGATTTGCGGGGGCGGAAGTGGGCGTGGCAAAAATTTGAAACAAACTTGATCTGCGTGCAAACATAACAAATGCTGTCGAAAAAAAAATTATAGCTCTATCTCTTATAGTGTCTGAGATCTAGGTGTTCATTCGGACGGACGGACAAACACACAGACGGACATGGCTATATCGTCTCGGCTGTTGACGCTGATCAAGAATATATATACTTTATAGGGTCGGAGATGCCTCGTTCTACCTGTTACATACATTTCCTGCCGGCACAAAGTTATAATACCCTAATACCCTATGGGTAGCGGGTATAAAAATGTAATAAATTTAATTCAATAACTTGGTTTTTTCATAATAAGTTGTATACATGCATGTTCATAGGCATAAGCTGAGACGACAGCTAAAAATAAACAGAGAGTAGTGAGAATGTAAGAACCTTCGTGTCATTGCTAGGCACACAATTTGAGTGATACAAGCAAGGGTGGCGACATGATACAATTATAGAAGGTAGTGCCGTCGGAAAAAGCTTCCGTCAGTACGCATTCGTATTTCGACGCAAGAGGTTGTCTGCGGACGAATTTTTTTAGCGCAATTAACCCTTGCGCAAAATGACATTTTGCAATTTATGCCGTAGACGCGGATAGAATTAAAACATTTAGAGAATTAGAGAATTCTCATATATATTATTAATATTGTTCGTAAACAATTTACATTTTAAAAGTATGTTAAAGATACATTAATATCAGCTTCAAAATATGTAAATATTAATTGAATCGTCAAAGGGTTAATGCGCATTTCATTGTCGTCTCGCTCACACTGCTGTGCTGAGACTCTTTCACTCGCACTCATTGTTATGTTTAAAGTCGGACAGCTTTTTCCGACGGCACTACCTTGTATAATTGTATCATGGGTGGCGATAACTGAAAAATACATACATACGGTTGAATTGCGAACAAGAAAGCTATAGTTAGTGTGTGCTCGACTGTAAAATACCCGCTACCCATTTTGAATAAAAGCAAATCAATACCACAAAATACGAATAATATACCTAATGTTATATTTGGTATATTGACATGGTACGAATACAAAAGTATTATGGGGGTCGGAGATGTCTCCTTCTACCAGTTACACACATTTCCTGCCGGCACAAAGTTATAATACCCTTCTACACTCTGTGTAGCGGGTATAAATATTTTGTCAGTATAAGCGGTCTGTCGCTAAAAGCAGAAACGTACGAACCGAATGCCTTTTCATATATGTATGTATGTATGTATGTATGTTTGTATGGGGACCAACGAAGCCATCGAGTTTTCGTCGCAATAACCGAACGAACCGGATTCGACTCTACAGCGAAATAAATGTGTTCGTTTCATTCAGTTTAAGCTCGTCTGTTGTACAGTACACCCGCAAAATGTCTTCGAAACGAAAGTGCTTCTCTGTTGAAAAAAAAATGGAAATTATTTGTCGCTTGGAAGCCGGTGAGCGCAACGTTACTCTGGCAAAAGAATACGGCGTGTGCCATACAACAATTGCCACAATAAACAAAAATAAAGAAAAATTAAAACGTTATTCAATAATAATTTCTTAAAGACAAAACGCGTCAGAGCATCAACTCAAGATCAAGTCGATAAAGCATTGTTACAGTGGTTCATTATGCAACGCAGTCATGGAATCACATTAAGTGGTCCACAGCTTCAGGAAAAAGCTAATTTTTTCGCTAAACAATTTCAAATTGAACATTTTACTTGTTCTGCAAGTTGGATAAGTCGCTTTAAGGTCAGGCATAATATCGGCGGTACAGTCAGTAAAGAATCTTTGTCTGTACAAAAAAGCGAGTGGATTACAAAGGTTTGGCCTATACTACGTAAGGATTTCAATGATGAGGAAATTTTTAGTGCCGCCGAAACAGGACTGTTCTACAAATTAACTCCAGACCAAATATCACAATTTAAAGGTGAGAAGGAAATTTATTTTGAAGAAATCTTTTTATTGATATTTCAATTCAAAGGTGACAAATGTACTGAAGGAAAGCTGTCCAAGGACAGAATAACTGTTCTTGTTGCAGCCAATATGAGTGGTAATCTTAAAAAACCTTTATTGATTATTGGAAAATCAATGCGACCTAGATGCTTTCAAAATGTTCAGTATTTGCCTGTTGACTACTATAGTAATAACCGGGCATGGATGACATCTACAATTTTTATGAATTGGGTACGGCATTGGGATGCTGAGCTTAAAACCCAGAAAAAGAAGATATTGCTATTAGTTGATAATTGTCCAACGCATCCCCAAATTGATGACCTAACGAATATCACTCTAGTTTTCCTTCCACCAAATACGACACCTGTATTACAACCAATGGATCAAGGTATAATTCGAGTGATTAAATCAACTTTTCGGAAAAATCTCGTACTTAAAATAATCAGCAATATGGATGAAAACAAAGATGAAAATTACCCGAAAATTACAATACTTGATGCCATTTTATTGATAAATGATGCCTGGCAACAACTTTCGCCGTTAACAATTGCGAATAGTTTTAAGCATTCTGGGCTTGCCGAAGAAATTTTAGATGATTTCAGCGGCTCATTCGCAAATGATATTAAAATCGAAGATGACATTCCTCTATCGGCTTGGGCAGGAGCTCTAACAAATCAGCTACCGATTTTAAAGGAAGAGCTGGATGAATATGATCTTATTGACAATGGTGTGGCGATTTGTGAGGAACCATTCGAAGAGAGTATTGTTAAAAACGATGACAACGATGACAGCGACGACAACGTCGAAAATCAAAATGAAGATGTGCCAGCACCTAGCGTTTTGGAGGCATTCAAGGCTGCAGAAATACTGAATAGATTTGTCCATTCAAATTTTAATGACGAGAGTTTAACGCACAGCATCTCTCTTTTAAATAATGCTGTGCGCTACTGTTATTATATGTCAAAAACTGATTATTTAAATTAAGAATATCAAGAAAAACTACGTATAGATATTAATCTGGTTATATTATGTTTATGAATATCCACTAAATGTATTCGACTTATTATGAAAAACCCATGTTATTGAATTTAATTTTTTAAATTTTGTTTTGATCGAAAAAATTATTTGTTTTATTTAAAACCTATAACGAACATGGCAACCATAAAATAAAAAAAAATAAAAATTTGAATGCTCCTTTTGGTTGGAGCGGCTTTCGGGTATAACGACGTAAAATCGTAGGTCCCTTGAAAGTCGCTATAACCGAATTCTACTGTATATGAATTTAAAAAGCAATTTGCATAAAGAAGTATAATAGTATGTATATAATACAAAACATTTTTAAATCTATTTATGTCAAATTAAATAAATATTAATTAATTTATTATACATCTTAAACAATAGTCAAATAGTCCACTAAGCTATCAACTTGAACAATAAACAAAAACAATACAAATAATATAAACTTAGCATTGGTTACTTTTTTGCATAAACAAATTGTCAATCATATGGAATATTAAATCAATAGAAACCCATACACACACCCACTCACATATGTAGGTAGACACAAAGCGAATTCTCTTTGTTGTCTGGGAAGAGCACAAAAAGGAAATGAAATGTGTAGCTGCAAAGCGCAAACGACAAAATCCAGGATACACAGCGAGAAGAGCGAGAAGAACGTTAACGTTAGCAGCAGTTTCTTTGTTTGTGCGCTGCTGAAGAACTCGACAACAAGAACAAGAAGAGCACCAGCAGCTAGAACAGGGCAGAGCGAGAGAAAAAGAGACAGCGCGAGTCACACAGCTGATTAAGCCAGCAACAAAATGTAAACGTATGTGCAAGGAGAATGGAGGATGGGGCGGATGAACATACAAATATATATGGGCAAGAGGGGGGAGGGTGGCGGCTGCTGTCGCTGATATTTGTCTGTCAACAAACAAAAACTGAAATGAGACGCAGTGAGACGTGAACAGAAATCATTTACTTTGTCCATATATAGGGATCAAAACCAGTATATACACTTGAGACTATACATACAACGTTGCTATGCGATTTATGTACAAATACATACATATGAAATCTATGTACGCACATGCGAAGCAAAGAAACAAGTTTTTAACCTCTTCACAAACATATGAATTTGAAATTCTAACTGCCCATAAATTCAGTACACTCGTTTGCCCAGCGGACAGCGGGGGAAGAGGAGTTTTGATAGCACTCCTCCCTCCCAGCACGATAAGCCCGCAGAAAAGTTCAAAATAATTAAACGCAATTTGTTGGCTTCTCAATAAATGCACAAAAGCACACATCAGCGCGTGTACAGTGTACTAAGTAAGAGTTTGTAATTGGGCAAAGGCACAAATTCAAAGTGAAATGCATAATAAAAATGGCGAACACTTACCGTTTAACAAATGAAGAATTTGCAAGGTTGCTTTGCTGTGCTTCTGCTTTGCTCTGCTTTGATTTACATACATAAATTATTGCCAATCAATTGCCTGCTTTAATTTCACATTATTATTTATGATTATTATTGCAGTTTATTTTTGGTTTCACATAACACGAAACTATTGATTTGCCTCTGGCTTCTGATTCTTTTGATTGCTATTGCTGCTACTATTTGCCTCCTCCTCCTCCTTCTGCACTCACACAAGCATAGATAACATTGACGTCGACGCGCCGTCGCTCAGCTGAGCTTTGTTGTTGCTCCCCCGCGACGTCCGCCTACAGCAGCAAATGGCAAATTTTCGCACATTGATTATTTGGATGGGTTTTCATTTTTTATTTTTATGAATTCGATTCACATATGTATACACAACAGGCACGCATATTACTGCACAAACACACACACTTGAACAGGTTGTAGCCCCATTTTTATTGCATTGCACATTCTGTTACTTGCATTTTGCTTTCTGCTGCTTTCCTTGAACTTATTATTACACACACGCATATGCAGACTTATACATACATATTCAAAACTGTATAACTGTAAGCACTGCAGTTTATATATATTGGCGTATAAAAGGCGAAATAAAACGCAAAAAAAAAAATTAAAATGAAAAAACGCCAAATGTCTTTACTTTGATTTGATTTTTGCTTTGCACTTGTCGCTCCCTTCGTTAGCACTTTTTTTCTAATTGCTCTCACTGCCTCTCGCCTTTATTTGGGTAAATTGAACATTGCTGCTGTTGTTATTGCTAGTATTGCTGCGAATGCCACAACAAATTGAACCACAACTGCTGCTTTGCTGCTGCAAGCCACGAAAACCAATTTCGTTGCAACAACAACACTTTCACCGCCGTTTCGAGCGCCTTTGGCTGAGGTGCATTACATAATTATACGCGTACACACACACACACTCACTCGCACACAAACAACCACTATAACTGTAACATCAGATTGTTTATATATCTCGACATAGTTAATTTGTTTATTATTTTCGCTACGCCTTCGTCTACCGCAAACCAATACAACAGCGTGACCGTTGTTGCATTGCAATTTATACCAAGAATATACAAAATTCCTTTTTTTTTACTAATTGATGATGTGGTAACACTGTTTTAGTAATGCAGTGATATTCAAAAAATTTCTGTAAAAGACGTTGATTCCAGAATAGTTTTTTGTTCAATTGTAGAACTTGCATCTTTAGAATTAGTTTAAAATGTATTCAAACTTTATAAATTGGTCATTTAATCATTCAAAATAGAAATGGGAAAACGAGTAACGGCTTTTCCATATGGAAACTCTTATTGGTACCGAAAATAAAGTTACACTGGTTCCCAGCTAGTGTTACCCAATGAAAAAAATAATGTTTATTGTTGAATGGACAACACTGAACAGAGCGCCAGTTCGAAAAAGTCAGTAAATTCATAAGTATTTATTCATTTTGATCATACTAATTGCATAGTCAAGCACGTACTGCTGGTTTTTGTTCATTCGTACAACGCATTTTATTTTATAAATTATTTACTAATGCAATTGTGTTTGCTTCTTAAATTAAATCAATTGAAAGTTGTCGATTTCATAAATCTATTGAGTTTTCTCATTTTCTTTAAAATATACACACATTTATATATATTTATTTATTTTTAGAAAGTAATAAGCTATAGATTATTCAACTAAAAGCTATTAAATTGTGGCAATAATCAGTATTTAAAATGCTACAATAAGTTTTGAAACACAAGAACATTAAATTTAATTAATATTATTATGGCTGTTCCACAATTTCCAAATTGCAATATTTTGAAAATGTGGAACTAGAAACTGACTAATCACTTAATTCATATGGTGAGGGGACTGGAAGGTGAAAGTCAGACCCCATGCGATTGTTAAATTTTCTTTGTGATTTAATAATTTGAATTTTGTTTTGTCTTGTTTTGTTTTGGGATAGGTTTGCGCACAATTAAGAGGATAGTTTAGTTTAGGAAACCGTTTGTTAATAGAAAACAAACAAAAAGATCATAGCAATAGAATTGGCAGAACATAACATAAAGGGTATTAATTAAATTGTGCGCTAAAGTCGCTGAAATGTTGGCGGTCGATTTTCTTATTATTTCTTTTTGTTTCACTTTGCATCCGTTTAAAGTGCGGAATACATTTACAAAATAGACAATTATACATGTACATACATATATGTATATATAATATATATATTTTTCTTCCATTTAATATATATGTATATAGATAGATTTATTTATCTTTGTGTTGTATGAGAAGGTTGTGTTTTAGAAACGCTGATCCATGTGGCTGTTTATTTATTTCTTTGTTTTATTTTGTTTCTGTTTTGTGTGTAAAAGACATGCTTGCACTTTAGTGTTTTATTTTATTTATCAGTTTCGTTATATTTATGTTTACGTTTTTATTTTTGTTTTTTTTTTAGTTTTTGTTCTGTTGTAATATACAAATTGCAATTTGCGTTTAACATAGTTTGTGTATTATGTTCTAGTTTAAATACGCTTACATTCGGATTTACCTGGCACTATACACAAAAAAAATACGATTTAGCAACAATTATTAGGGAATAGCTTAAAGTGTGTGTGTGTGTGTGTTTGGGTGAACGCTCAGTGGTTCTATCGACATGTTTAGACTTTGTTCAAATCTCAGTTATATTTCAATAAAATATGCAGCATTTAATCAAAACTTAATCAGCATGCATACCTCAAGCTATCTGCGTGAGAGTGTGTGTGTGTGACTGTCCAAGAGTGTGTGTGGAATATTAAACATAAAGTAGACATATTTACATCTACGCAAGCTATTTGAAAGCTGCTTACAATCCGAACAAAAAAATAGAGAACAGACGAAGATACAAATTAAAAAGAGGCTAATACTTAATGCACACGAGTGACAGGAAAATAAAATAGTAGTAGTAGTGATAAAAGTAAATGGTTATCTAGTTAACAGCTTAGCATATTAAATAAAATAATCACAATTTTACATTTATGTATATTGACGGTGGAGTTTTAGAAACTCGCGCACAAAAATTAAATACTAAAATGTTACGAATTTCGCTCGCTTGGTTTCGATTCGTTTCTCGGTTTTTGCTTAAAAATCCATATTAGAATCTTGCTTTAGTTATACACAGAGTGGCGTGCATGTGTCTGTGTGTGTGTGGGTGTGGGTGCATGTGACTATGTGTGAGTGTGTGTCTATGTATCTGTGTTTCGCTTGGTTTTTGTGGCTAGACATTCACCAGTAGATATCGATCAAATAGAGCATCGCGATGAGCGTCAGGGTTAGGACCACCGTCATCACCACGATGCTGATGGGCCAACATCAGTCTGTCGCAGATTTGCGCATTATTCGCCTGGCGAAGTCAATGGCCGTATCTCAGAGAATCTCACAGCAGCGACAATAACGGGGCCGATGTCCAGTCGTCACCGCTGGCGGTGTTACGGGCGCAAAATAGGCGTGCACCTTGATATTTGGTAAATGATTCTGGAAGACAAAGAAAAAGTAACAAAAATTAAAGTACAATTCAAATAATATCTTAAGAATACATTCAATATTTCATTATAATAATAAGTATAGAAGCCTACACTAGAAAATTTCAAATAAAAATGTAAATACTTTGGTAGCTGTAATCCATATCGTATTCGAAGATCTTTAGCTGATTTCACTTGTTTACGCTAATCTTAAGTAGTAAGAAAGCTACAGTCGAGTATGCTCGACTGTGAGATACGCACTATGTATTGTGAATATATAATATAATAATAATATAATATTGTGAATAAAAGCCAAACAGTACGATATTAATTTTAAATTATACCGAATTAATATGCCTCAAAAATTCTAAATATGTATCAATTACTAGATTTAGTATGTTGATATACTACTACATTCAAAATATACAATATATATATAGTACAAAATGTACCATAAACGTAGCATATTCGCGACTGAAGCAAAACAGTGCGGTATTCTTAAACATACCAAATTAATATACAACAAAAATAGTAAAAATATCTTATTATGCAATTGGTATATTGAGACAGTACAACATATACGGAATATTTGTAGTTTATGGTATATTTTGCATACTATATAAAATATTTTCATTCAAAATATGCCATAAATTACAAAATATATCACATATGTTGTGCTAGCTTCAAAACAACACTTCTTACACGAACAAACTTGATCTGCTTGCAAACATAACAATTGTTGTTGAAAAAAATTATAACTCTATCTATTATAATCAGTGAGATCTAGGTGTTCATATGGACAGACGGACAGACGGACAGATGAAGTCGGAGATGCCTCCTTATGCTTGTTACTTTATTTTCCTGCACCCACCCTTCTACCCTATGGGTAGCTCGATTTTATATCGTAGGAATATATTAAAATTTTTAGGGATATAGAAAAATACTGAAAAATTTGATATAAGACTTCATTTTCTTAGACTCTATTTCTTTTTATTCGACATCTAGGTCCCGAGCTGTTTTCCCTTTTCTACGGTAATTTGAATAGAAAGTTCCCTTTGATTTCTTTACCTTTAGCTTGCGTATGGCGGCGCGTGAGATGAGCTGGCAGTCAAATAGCTCGATCCGCTGCAGATTGTGACACGACACTAAATGCTCCAGCGTGCGATCCGTGATCAGTGGACAATTGTCCAGTTCCAACACAGACAAACTTTCAGCCGCACAGCTGCCCGAGGTCAAGTGCCGAATGCCATCATCGGTGATCAATTCGCAGTGCGACAAAGTCTGCAACAAAAAGAGATTTCACGTCTCATTATAAAGCTCTTAAAGTATTAATCCTAGTTTACACACCAATTTCTCGAGACTGGGACAACCCATGGCCAAGTGTGCCAGCGTTAGATCTGTTATCTGGCTGCACTCCTCGAGATCCATGCGCTCCAAATACTTGCAGTTGCGACCCAGCGCCTGAAAGCCGATGTCTGTGAAATTGCGACAGCCAGACACCTCCAGTGTGTTGAGCTGTTGGTTGTGATGCGACAGCGCCATCAGCGAGAGATCAGTTAGCTCCACACACTTGGACACGCACAGCTTCTGCAGTTTGTGGCAACTGGCAGCCAGCTGCCTTATTGACGCATCGCTGATGGTCTGCCAAGAACAATCAATAAGAGTTTTAGTGACTATAATGATGTTGGTATTAAGTAAATTGACTCACCTCACAGCTGTGTAGATTTAGCACCATTAGATCGGGACAGTATTTCGCCAGGCACGTGATGGCATTGTCGTTAATCTGTTTACAACCTTTGCTGCTGAACTTGCGCAGCCGAACACAGCCACGTGCCAACGCTTCGACGCCATTCTCTGACACCAGATTGCACCACGACACGTTTATCTCCAGTAGATTCTAGACAAAGACAATTAAATCATCATTAATTTATAATTAATGGCATTCTTTAGTGTTGTGTTAAGGCAGTTTTTCATTTACAGGTAACTAGTTAAAATTTCCCACTGCCTTTCACTTGCACTTAAGCTGTGTACAAATTGCAACCTCCCAGCTGTTACCGCTTAATGTGTTGCATACCTTAATTTTATTTATAGTTAACTAATTAGTTCGTTTTTCTAACTAACTAACTTCTTTAACTAGATTTGGCACGCTTCTTCTAACCACAGAGGTATTGCATTGAAAGTTTGGCATCTGTTTCGAGTGTAAATCTAGCAGCTATGTTGGGTTAAAAGTACAGCCTCGCAGCTATTACCTCTTAATGTATTGCATTAATAGATGAATCACTTAATTTGATTTATAGTTAACTAATAAGTTAGTTTTTTTCCAACAGCCTTTCGCTTGCTACGCTATACTGTATAAAACCTGCAACCTCTAAGCTCTTACCACTTAGTGTTCAAATCACAGCCTCTCAGCTCATACCGCTTAAAGTATTGCATTAATAGATCAGTAAGTTAAGTAAATTTAAAGTTAACTAGCTTGTTATTCCCACAGCAATTCACTTGTATTGGAAATATAAATCCAACAGCTGCATAAAACTGCATCCCCCCAGCTCTTACCACTTAGGTATTGCGTTGAGTGTTAGTCAACTGTGTAATTCTAGCAGTGATGTTGTGTTAAAATCAAAACCTCCTAGCTCTTACCGCTTAATGCATTGCCTTAATAGATCTGTCACTTAGTTAGGTATGTAGTTAACAAGTCGGTTTTTCCAATAGCCTTTCGCAGCCTCCCAGTTGAACAATAATTCTAAAAGCTATGTTGGGTTAAAAGCACAGCCTCCCAGCTCTTACCGCTGGCGCATTGAATTGATATATCAATCAGTTAGGCAGTCAGTCAGTCAATCAACCAGGGAACAATGCTATTTTTACATAAAGCAACTCAACTTACCGCACAGCCATCGGATATATATTTGAGGCTATTATCGGTGATGTTGGAGCAGGAGTCCAGATTAATGGCGGTCAGCTTGCTGCAATAGCGACTGATGTCTGTGACGGATATATCTGTGATCTTTTTGCACTCCGACAGATCCAAGTGCTCGATGTTGTGGCAGTGATTCGCTAGAGTTCTATAAGAATGTTATATTAAATCTTGGTTGTTGGGAAAAATGTTGTTCCTACTCACTTGATGGACTGATCTCCGACGGATTGGCAACCACGCAACGAGAGTGACTTGAGAAAACCGCCGCATCGTTGCGATATATTCTCAATCACCGGACCCTGTCAAGCAAACAATATATGAATATAGCATGATAATGTTAAGTGAATTGGTAAAATTGTTCATTAGGACGCACCTCGATATCACGTTGAAAATCGAATAAATTGATTTTTTGCCAGCTGGAACCGTCTAGGGCAAGTACGTTCCAATATTTGCACACCTGCAACAACATGCAATGATTCATTTAGTCGACTAGTTATACAGTTAGTTAGTTAGTTAGTTAGTCAATGGAGTCACACCCACCTGAGCACAGCGGCATAGCGAGACAACGTCCAGGTAGGAGAAAACACGCAGCAGCACCTCCTTTGGCAGTTGTTTGATTAGCTCATCGTCCAGTTCGTTGGCGCCTAGGTAAGTTTGCTGTAACAACAAATTCCAATTCAATTAGTTTCACTTTATCTAGTAGTCTTGTGTATAGAATTATAGTGTGTGCTGTTATTTATATGAAGTGATTTATAAATTGAAATTGTACCAAAACAAAACAATTAACTCCGATCGTAATTGAGGCTGTCCCAAAAACAAAAAAATGTTCTTTCAACTAAAAGTAACGGAAAACGCAACAAATTAATTGATGAACAATGCTCGGCACGAGAGAAAGATAGAGATAGGCAGGGGGAGAGCAGTGGGGCAAAACAGTAAAAAGGCGAGGCGTATGACAAGGAGGGCAATGTACAAAATGGCGCTGCTCGAATGAATGACCGCTGCGAGAGACAGAATGACAATATCAAAGAGAGCAAGAGAGAGAAATGTATGGTGGATTTGAAAATCAAAATCAAAGCAAATGTTGTTTTTGTCTTTGTTGTTTTTGTTTTTCTTACAGAATCCTGATCCACACAAAGTTGGATTTGCATTTGAATTTCTTGCATGTTTGCATTAGTATTGGTGGCCACCGTACGCTTGCTTTGCTGCTGCTCAACAATGCACACCTCGTCGACTGCTGGCGATATCGAGGCTGCGCTGGACGTGTAACTGCCACCGCCGCCGTTGGCAGCCATTATGCTTGCAATGGGGGCAGCACTGCCAAAGGTTGCGGTGCGCCAAATGCTGCTGCAGATGCCGCTGATTAGATTTGTGCTGCCGCCGTGATAATGATTGTTGTTGTGGTTACTGTTGTTGTTATTATTGTTGTTCGTATTGTTATTATTATTAGACAGTTGTAAGCTCAGATTACGATTGGCATTCGCATTATTATTGCTCTCGCTGCTGTTCTCCGCTGCCACTGCTGGCGCCGACGTTGGCGGCACACTCAAACTGACGCTGGTGCTATTAGTTGCAGTTGTGCTGGCACCGCTGCTGCTAAAGCTGCCACTGCCACTAATGCTGCTGCTCCCACTGGGTGGACATAACAGTTCAATGCTACCGGCAGCTCCTCCACCACTGCTGCTGCCACTGCCATCACTGCTGCTGCCCCGACCACCGCCGCCGCCGCCAGCGCCGCTGCCACCATTGGGCGATGCGCTAATTCCGCTGCGCGCAAACATTAAGCGAGGTGCGTAAGTCTCTCTTGCGAAAGTTTCAACTCTTTTCAACTCTCTCTCTTTGATGCGCTCTCTTTGTGTGTGAAGCGTCTATCACTCGTCTCACTCACTCACTCACTTACGCAGCGTCGCTGCTCTGCTCACTGTGGACTTTTGTTCGCGCTGTCTTCGTGTGAATGCACGATTAAATTATTCACAAATTGCGTCTTTTGATGATGCGCTGCGCGTCGCTTCCCTTTGCTCTTCGATATCTTCTTCTGTTTTGTTCTGTTTGCTTAACAAAAACAAACCATCAATGTCTTGGGCGGCAAAGAGAGGACGTTGCGCTCCTCTCTCTCTTTCTCTCCCGGTTTCTTGAAATCACGTATTCTAATTTGCGGCGTTCGTTTAACTTTTGAAGACACCGCAAACTTGGCAGTTGAATTGCATTTTTTTTTTTGTTATTTATTTTAATTTATTTTGTTGCTTTTCTTTTGCTTTAAAGCTGCTCGTGGCGCGCACGTGTGAAAAAGAACAACAGAAATAAATACATATTAAATCACATTTAAATTGTTGCCCCAAGGTTGTCACACATTGAGGGGGCACAAAATATATAAATTACAAACAACGTAAGAATATTGAATTCGACTTCACAAATTGATATTGGCCGGCCAAGTGATCTGATCTACAACTCGTCCGCTTTGTGTTAGCTTTGAGACTGACGACACTACCCAAAAAAATAAAAACTGACGACGACCAGTCAATGACTTTGGCTTTTCCCCTCCCTTCAGGCCCCTTTTCGTATACACACACATACTGATAAATAAATATATATATTTTAAATGAATGCCATACAATTCAGCTTAAATGAAAAACCATCAAAGCCAATTTAAAAAGGCAATCGAACGTGTTGCGAATTTGAGTAAGGCGCCCAACAACACAACAATAAACCAAAAAAAAAAACATTCAACATTCAGAACGACAACAAAAATAAACAGCAGCTGTTGAATGGAACTTGTTGATCGGCTCAATCACTGGAAAGCTGGAAGACGGTCGGGAAATAACCGGTGAGAGCTGCGCACTCTGAGAGCATCCAAAGAACGAAGTCAAACGATCTTAAGATACGACATTGCATATAAGGAGGGGAGATAAACAAATTTAAACAAATATTATTTTGTGGTGATTTTTTTTTTACAACGATAAGGAAAGTGGAACGAATGCAGGAAATGTTGACAAAATCTAGATTTTCAATTAATCGTTACAAGGTCGTATAACACGAGTATTTATTACCATTACAGTGTGTCACAACTTATTAGACACAGTTCAAATTACAAAGTGCTAGTCAGCTTTTTTGTAGACAACATAATAGTTTTCTTTCCTTTAAAATTTGCTTCGTCATGAATTTATTAAACTTTTGTTAGCAATTAAATACAAATTTATACATTCTAAAGCTCTTCTCTATGGCCAATCGTATTCCATTAAAAACTGATGTCAACAATACAATCCAACTAAGTAACAATTGAAGATCGGAAATTGTTGTTGAAGAACATCTAACAACACATTAGAATTTAATTGAAAGCGATATATGTGTATGAGTGAATTTATTAAAATACTACATGAAGAAACTCTTATTTGGCACAAGAAATAATAATAGCCTATATTTGGTCTAATTAAGTACAGCTCTTTGAATTATGTATGCGTTTCTACATTTTTGATTGCAAGAAATTAAAATAATTATATATGTAGCTCATGTTCACAGATGTATGCATACATTTTCTCATTCGCATTCACACTCAATCAACTCGCACTCAAGAAAAACACAACCACGACTGCGAAAAGGAAGAATGAACTTATGGCCCACATAAATATATATCTCAACACATCTCAACTAGTCTGAAGCACTTGAGTAGATTCATTTCAATTCATATTCAAATTCAAATTGAAATTTCTATTCATATTTCGCATTGCATTCGTACATCAACTAAACTAAACTAAATAGCTTCAATTCATTTCGTTTTATTAAGTGCACACTGTTTACGGTTCACACACAATATAATGCGATGGTCGCACACAGATTTTGCGAGGATTGCTCAATGAATGCTCAATAAATAATTGAGTATAATGAATATCGATTTTTTGCTTTTATAACACTAGTTCCATTAATCATTTATGAGCAAATTATTTGCTACATTGTTCCCATAAATGAATTATCAGTTAAATACATCACATGATCTTTACAATTAATATATATTCATGCGTTATACATATATATTCATGGTTATATATATATTTCAAATATTAATTTGAAAAAAAAAATAGGAAATATTTGCTGATTAATTTGAATTTATTTCTAGAGTTACATTTTATTTCAATATTTATTTCTACAAATCTTTCAATTCGGAGATTTTTTTTGAAACAAAAATTTTTTTTTTTCTTTTCAATTACATCAAGTTAAATATTTGCTAGAAGTTGACAATCGATATTTAATGGTTTTGTTCTTGATGTAATAATGGTGGTGAATCAGATTATTAAACTATACCTAACACGTATTGAATAGCTGTTACATTCATTTATCCGACATACACAATGCAATAAATAATCCCTATAATTAATTATATACAATTTATTTACATTTAAGTGCTCATAAAAGTATTCAATAATAATTGAGCTGCCCTCGCACCTGAAAATGCATTTGCATTCGAGTCGTGCAACTTATGGCGTTCATTCCGCACACGTAATACGTGATACTGTTCACATTAACCTCTGCCCACTGTCGCCCGCTGATTTGTTATTGTTGTTGCTTTTGTTGTTATTGGGCACGTAAAATGCCTAAGGCAAAGTACCGCTAGAACGAGCGAGCAAACAGCTGTGAGGCCAGGCAGTCCGTCGAGAGTGTCAAACACACAAACACAGATGCCAAACGTTAAGCAATCGCGAGGTGCGAAGAGCAATCAAACAAGCAAAAACCACACGCAAAGAGAGGATAACCAGATATACAGAGAGAGAGAGAGGAGAATAAGCATATGTGAGAATATTAATGTGAGTAGGCAAATATGTGTTAGTATGTAAGTTTGAGTGCGTGTGTGGATCGTCTTGAAAAGTAAACAAAAATGTATAAACTCAAATACTGCCTATGAAATGCACATTTTGCATGCATTATTTGTAACTTGTCTGCCATTAAAAAACATGGCTTCGCTGAGTGTTATGGCCAAACGAATATTCAAATAAAACAGACAAGACAATATGTGCTGGATTTTCAATATGTGCCATGGTCAAACAAAAAAAGTATCCAGTCATCTTTTTGCTGCTGATATAGGCAGAGAGTTCAGTTCTAAATGCACATAATATGAGAGGTATATAGGATGACAGTATATAGACCTCTCGAAGGCCACAAGGTCAACGAAAACTGGGTCAGCTGTGCAATATATCTGTGCTACATATTTCGCCACACACACGTACATACACATTGTATGTGTATCTGTATATAGGCTAACGAATTATGCGAGCACGCAAAAAAAAAATAAATAAAAGCGAGACGCAATAAAAACACTACACAAAGACAACGTTATCAGCCAAGCAGGCAAAACAATGCCCGAAATTGCGAATGCAAAAACAACAATAAAAAAAAAACTCGCAACTTGAGCACAAAACAGACAGCGATAAAGAGACTAGAACAGCTGACGGGCACATAAAACAGCAGCAGCAAATTGCAAGCAAAAGAACCAGCAACACACACACATATACACACACAATGTAATAAAATAAAACACACACAGCTGTAACAAACTGAAAAACACACAAACACCCACACATACGCATGGTACACTGGGAACTGACAAAATTCTCACGACTATTTGACAAGTTAATAGCTGCTAAAACAGAATGTATTACAAAAATTAATAAACCGAAAGTTAAGCGTACCATTTGTTTATGTTTTTTTAAAGCGGCTCTGCTGATGTTGATTTCAAGTTATACTGCGAAATAGTTTTACATAGTTTTCACCCACGCACACAATTTATTTGCTATACACGCAAATAAATTCTATATATAATTATTATTTTTAATGTTGCTGCGCGCGCTGGAAAAACCAAAAAATCACACAACCAGAATAAATGCAGACACGCGAGACAATGACAACGACAGCGACAACGGCGAGCGCGACGACGACAATTTCGACATGGATAACAGAGCGCAGCAGAATGCAAACTGAGCGAACGAACAGCTGAAGCTTAACTGTGTTGCTGCGTTGCTCGTCGAGTCCTCAACAGAATGCATTGAGTGGGGTCACACTGGCACACGCACACACACACATACACAGAGCCCTACACAGTGTAGTACATAATGTATGTGCACATAGAAGAGCGTTTGCAGCAGTTGCGTGCGCGGGGGCGTCATTTTGGGGGTGGTGCAATGCACCCACAAAAATAACAACAACTTAAAATCAACACAAAAGTCTCAATGAGAGCGTAGTGTGGGCGCCAATGTGTGAGTGTTTCTGTGTGTTTGTGAGAGAAGGAGAGCCAGCCAGTCTGTCGAAGACATAGAGAGAGAGCGTAAGCGTTTGACAAACAAAAACAAAATTGTCGGCATGGAATGAAACTAAAAATTCCACTGCTGCGCTGCCTCCCCCTCCAAAACAGACGGTCAGTGCAGTGCAGTCTACAGCTGTGTGTGTTTGTGTGCATGTATGTATGTAAATGTGCATTCACTTTTTAGCGCTGCCAGACAGTAGCACTTTCATGTCAGCTGTTTTTGCAATCCAAATGTGTTTGCAATTATTGTTAATGCTCTCAACTTGTTTTCAGCGCCAACCAACTACGACTACAGCTAAACACAAATACAAATACACTAATACACAAAAAGATTTTGTTTATCTCTCTGTTTGATGTGCGATAGCCACAACGCAAATCTAAATTCGATAACATCTGCTTGCTCCTTCTGCCCTTTGAGTAATTAGCATTAGTTTGACGACTGACTATTCATGAGCGAGCGGGAGAGCTAGGGTGCTTCAATTGTAGCTCCATTTTTGATGGCTTGCGAGCTTTGGCTCAACACACTGTCTCACTCCTTCACTTACATACATACAGTTGTATTTGCGTATGCACTTAATTTACATTGAAGTCTGCCAAAAGCAAAAACAGTTCCCTGCTGGTCATTAGCTGAGGACAGACAGATGGACAGGCAGTGAGACAGACCTTATTGCCGGGTTGTGTTGGGTGGACCAGCGTCAACGAGTTTATTGCACTTTTGCTAAAGCCGTAAAGTCGTTGTTAACTTGTGTAAAAAGACAAACAGAGACATACACACACACACACACAGAAGTTCGGGGTTGGGTAGCAGCGCCAGCCACTTACACTTTTAGAGGAGCGGGTTTTGGGTGCAACAGGAACAGCTCGCCGCGCCAACAAAGACGACAAAGAACCAACTTCGCCATAAACATGTAGTATAAAGAAATCAGAAAAGGCAAAGTGTGAGTGTGTGTGAGTGAGCATAGTCAATTGCAGTGTGACGGGCTGCCAGCAGAGGGCGCCAATCTTGTTTGACTTACTGTCTCTCTCCAGTCTGAAGTTTGCTACGTGTGCACATATCTACGTGTTTATGTGTGTGTGTGTGTGTATGTGTGGGTGAGTAAGTGTTTTGGCTGATGCGCGCAAACAAAAGAGCAACAACTATACACACACACACACTTGCATGCACACAGCCAATGAGAGTCAAGGAAGCTGTTTGTTGTTGTTGGTATTGGCATTTATTGCTTTGATTGTCTGTCGTCGACGACGCTGCGCTTCAATTGCATTCCCAGTCAGCCAGCCTGGCTGGCAGACAAGACAAAGTAAAGGAAAAGGCAAAACAAAGTTCGGTTCTTGTATGTCGCAAACAACTTACGTGCTTCCTTCTGTGGTGTAAAATATAATGCATGCATAATATTCAATTATGTATTTGTAGTTGGTAAACTTAAAAAGACATTGTCGACTTACATCGATTCGACGATGATGACGATGATTCGAATTGGTCATTTTATGCGCCGCGAATTGCTGTCGTTGCCCTCGCTCTTCTCGCTCGCTCACTTGCTCTCTTTCCAACTCGTTCTCTTTTGCGGAGATATTTTTCTTTGTTGGTCAGCCGTTACGGCGTCCCCTTCCCACGCGCGTAACAGCAAACGCTCTTTAGTGGTTGCGTGCGGCTGTGTCTGTTGTGAGTGTGAGTGGGTAAGCAGGAAATTATGCGTCGCACTGCGGCTGCTGCCGTGTTGTTCTTATTGTTGTCGCTGCTGTTCTTGCTCTTATTATTGTCGTCGATGTTGCTGTTGTAATTCGTGTTGTTGTTGTTGTTGTTGTTGTACCAATTGGTAGTTGATGCGCTGAAGTTCTTTGTTCTTTTGCGTTGTTGTTGCTGGTGCTGTTGCGTCGTTAAAATTATACATTATAGCAGCAAACTGCAATTGTGTGATTGAGCCAATTCTTTCTTAATGCGTAAATTAGTTTTTCTTTGCATTTCATTTCCTTCTTTCGATTATTATTTGTAGTTATTTGTATGCACATTACACTCGCTCAATAAATTCTAAACTCGAACACAAATACCACAAAACGATAAAAATTTTATTTAGATTGTTTTTTCTTTTTTTTATTTCGATTTTTCGTTGCTATTTTAGCAGTCCAACGTTAATTTGTTGCAACAATAATAACGTTTCGACACTCTTTGCACGTCTCGCTCGAACTTTATTCTGTTTATGTTTATTTTTCTTGTGAAAATTTCAACGAGATTGCCGTAAGCTAAGCGATATGCGCGATGAATCGATGCAAAATCAGCTGTAGTGTCTGTATGCTCATCACTAAAAATTATGTGCGCATCGATTGCATACAAAAACAAAGTCAGCTGTTTCAGCTAGCAATTTGATGTTTAGCAACAGCTGTTCATTTATTCGTTCAGTGTTTATTTTTTTAATTTGGTATTTTTATTTTTAATTGTTTAATTTTTGCAAACCTCAAAGAATATAATTTAATAGTCTTCAGTCTGCGCAGTCTGGCCAAATGCTGCGAAAATATATCAACAACACAGTATGCATCAAACTGTAGGTTGAGTGGTAAAGACTGTGCAGCCCTGCATAGTTGCAAAAATTGTTTCTTGCTGAGAGCAATTAAATTTCTTAATAATAATAATAAAAAACACTTCAACTTTTATGAATACACATACAAAATATTTTTTTGTTTATTTACTTAAAAAAAGTAGAAAATGTAAATTCAAGTTGCCCGCGTTTATGGCGTTTTTCTGAAATAAATATTTTGGTCACACTTCTGTCACCGGTGTCAGTGCTTGTCGTCTTCTTCTTCGACGTTTTAGATTTCCATTGTAAATAAATAAAATTAAATAAATTCGTAATGTGGCCTGTTGTAATGGCTCTCTTGCGGCGCAATGCTGTCTACTTTACGTTGCCGGTTGCAGCCGTTGTTGGTTTCATTGGTTACAATCTGGAAAGTATTTTATCCGATAAATACACACCCTACAGCCGTGAGTTGCTCTTAATTGCATTTACACCTGAAGTGTTATTAATTGAATCATTTATTTGACAGCTTCTATCCAGGAAGTCCGCGCTAAGCGTTTAACTGACGACAGTTTAATAGAAAATGCCGCCAATGTGGAGAAATTACAATTGAAGAGCGCTGTTCTGGAACGCAATTTGTCGCCGTCTTTGCAGCCAAAAGCGTGATTACTCTGCGAGCATGTTGTTACCTAAGTTTTCATGAGTGTTAATTAAAATTAGACAATAAAAAAAATTACCGAATATTTCCGTTTTACCAGATTTATTCATTTTGACATCCCTTGCGGGGATCGAACCCGCGACCTTTGGATTAGAAGTCCAACGCGCTATCCTCTGCGCCAAAGGGACAGGTGGTGGACGCTTTGCCAATAACTTATACGAATCCAGTGGTATTTTTTTGTTCTGTTTTACCAACAAAAGCTCACTTGGCGCCTGCAGGTGGTCTACAAAATAAATTCAGAATTATTCTAAGCAAACGCTAAAGCTACGTTAACGACTTGAATATGCTTTTAGAACGCTTCTAGAATCAAGACACTGAATAAGTAGAGATGCTTACGTGGCCTCGGTGGCGCAGTTGGCAGCGCGTAAGTCTCATAATCTTAAGGTCGTGAGTTCGAGCCTCACCCGGGGCATGTAACTTTTTACTATTTTTTTTTTTTTTTAATTTTACATTTATTTTATTCTCTTGACAATTTGCAAATGCTAAGCTGTGGACAATATAAGCTTAAAGGCTAATTTAAATATCATGAGGTGAATACAGAAATTCCTAATTGGCCTATTTGCCCATGCGCTGAATGGACCATTCCTGTTGGCACAGTGGGCAACGATTGTTCTGCTTCACCCACAACGACATGCAGCAGTGATGGAACGAATGATTGCATTCGCCCCAAACAACAACGCAGTCCTGACGACCCAGCACATCGCGTTTGTTTTCCGCCTGGCAACGCAAACAGGAATCTGCAATTGAAAATGAGAAAGAGAGAGAATCGACGTCAGTGAATGATAAGTGGAAATGGAAATGTCGGTGGTGCGTCAACTGCGACACCAACGACATTGGCCGGCAATTAGAGGTAACTGCGATCGGGTAACCGGACCCAGCCCATAGACAGTAAAGTAAATACGCCCCTTACACTCCCCTTCTCCGTTCTCTTACAATTCTCCAAGTCAATTCATTAGAGTGACGACGCGTTTACTGGATTATGCAAAAGTTCGAAGATATTATTTCAAGCGGATCGGAGGGAAAAACAATTGAATTATGACTAAAAATCAAGTGGAACCCTTACTCGGATTTCCATTTCCAGTTTGCAGTTTTGTATCAATGCAATTTGATGTGCCATATTATCGCATATTTTTATTCATTCAATAACTGCAAATGTTCGTTTTCATTCAACATGAAAATTATTATTTGTATTTCTTTTTATTTTTTTTTTCACTTTACTTATCATTGATTTCTTGAAGGCAAATTTTTGGAGTGCGAAGCCTTTTTTTTCGTGGGAGAGGTCACTGACATTGAAGCAAACGCATCGGTTTTCACTCGACAACTTTTCCCAGAATTCATGTATTTTTTCGACAATGCACAAAACAACAAGTGTTCAATAGGTGTATGCTTGTAGGTTCGTGTGTAGGCATCACCTGAGCCACTTTCCAGTTGCAGGTGTTGGTGTTGACATTTCGAAATATGAACGCGTTAGCAAAAATTGTATTAATACGTGCTGCCTATATGCGAAAAGCATCATGTTGCAACGCGACTAGTAAATACCCTGGATAATAACTTGAAAAAGTGAAAGAAAAGCTTTGGTACAACAAATTAATTACAGTAACAGAAGGATCTACAGATTTACACACGCATACAAGAAGCAGTCGTGGCCGAGTGGTTAAGGCGTCTGACTCGAAATCAGATTCCCTCTGGGAGCGTAGGTTCGAATCCTACCGGCTGCGAATCGAAACTTGATTTTTTATTAAAAATTGCACACAAGGAAACGACTTATTATCAAACAAAAAAATATTTTCCAAAATTATATTCATCGATTTAGTAAGTTTAGGCTTTAATCAGCCTAGACCCTAGGAAGCCAGTAAGCTAATCGTCATTTCATTAACTACTCCTCATATGTTACTTCATGGGGTTTGACTTCTATGATAGAAGTTCTATCAATCTACTTTTAATTATTGATAATGTGAAATTTTCTGATGTTCGAATTCTGCACTCATAAAAATTCAATTCAAAAAAGTATAAACAGAGCAGGGATTTGTTTATTGCATACTTTCAGGCGCAAGAATTAGATGAATGAATTTTAATATTTCAACTTTATCTTCCATTTTTTTTACCATTACCGGAAATTGGAAAATGGAATATGGATGATGAAAATTGTATGTAAGTTGAAATTTAAAATATCGAATATTATTCTATATGTTATATTCAATCTTTTTAAATTTGCTAAATTGATCATTGATTTTATACCTTCGTCGTTCAACTTTATCTTTGCCTTCTCTTCGTTTATCTTTACCAGAAGTTGGAAGGTGGAAGATGGTATATGGAAGATGAAAAATGGAAGTTGGAAAATATGGAATATCGAATATATTTTTATATTGAATTTATTTTTATTATTCCAAATGTATCATTAATTATTATTAGATGATTTAAAGCTGAAATTCCTCCAAAATGAAATAAATATTGCGGATCTTGATGATCCCAAACAATGGAAACATTTTATAAATCAAGTTGCAACATGAAGGTTATCGAATAAATACAATTTTCATCTGTTTCGAAATTTATGGCCATTTTTAAAATAACATACCCCATAAGCAATTTTACTGGATATCAGAGATGAACAATCAACTGCGCCAAAGCGTTGTCATTAAACATGTTGTATGTTGGGGGCAGCACGTATACGCCACATTGGCTGCTCTGCTGACTGCTGCATAAATGAGGTGTAGCGCACAAGGGGGCGGGGAGGGGGCGTGTCGAAAGGGTAATGTAGTGAAAAGTGGGGCTTGCATTGAATGAGTCAAAGTATTGTGTGTACTTATGTTTTGCACTTTTGGTGTGAATAAAATACAACGATAATTTGCTTGGATTTGTAATTGAAAACCCAAAACAGGAAATTGTTGAAATTGTTTCATATGAATTTCCACGAATTTCGTGAGATGTCAATAGCCGATCGAATAGGTTTAAACTATATACATACATATGTATGTACATATACAATCTTGTATGTTAATGCGTTTTAAATTAATTGCTTAAGTGGGCGTTTGATTCGGTTATTGGTCTTTGAACTAGGCCAGCTTAAAGCTCAAATTACAATACAATTATTACGAATTTACAATATTATTGCAAAAAAACAAAATATAGTTTTCACCCATGATGCATTCGGTTCTCATGGTGTGACAATGCTTTGAGTATTCCAATTCTGGTTTAAAGATATGCTTAGGTTTTATTTTTGTGAAATTCTAAACGCCAAATTGTAGATAACTATGAATTTACGGAATTAAGACAAAAAGAATAAGAATTATTAATCAAAAAACAATGCTAGAGCACTCGAATTTAATTCTAGAAATTCTTTACAAAATGTGTCATTATTTTTTTTGAAGAAACTTAATATTTGTGGTGCTAATTAGTTTGTTTTGAAAAGAGTTGAAAAATAAATTAATGTTCAATTTTGTAAATTCATATTGTTCAAATTATATTTTATATTTGCAGTCTTTAATTTAAAATTTAAAGCTAATGCTAAAATAGCTAAATATATAAATTATATATTTTTAAATTCTTAAAAATACTTTTTCAAAAAATTTTCCTCAAGATTCTAAGTATTTCTTTTTAATATTCCTTACCATAAAATATTTTAAAGTCTATATTCTATAATTTTAATTTAAGGAAACCAATTTTCAGCTGTTCCTAGCTAATAATAAAATAAAATATTAAGTAAGACATCTTCAGTTGAGTGTGCTCGACTATGTACTACCTGCTACCCATTTTGACTAATATCAGAACAATCCGGAATTAATTAAAAAAATATACCACATAAATACTAAACAAGCAAGAAAGCTACAGTCGAGTGTACTCGACTGTAAGATACCCGCTACCCATTTTGAATAAAAGCAATATATTTTGCGGTATTATTCTCAAAATATACCAAATATACTGCAAAATACTAAAAATGTGCCAAATGGTATATGTGGTATATCGGTGTAGTACCGCATTCAAAATATATCTTAGACGACACAATATACCAGATTGTCAGCCAAAGCAACTAAGACCCCTAGTAAGTAGGCGTTTTTGCCCATACAAAAGTATTCTTTTAATAACTTCGACAATTCTTATCTGATCGCAACCAAATTTTCAGGAATCATAACTACTATACTTGCTATTGTAACATATATACCAAAATTCGTAACTAGCTTTAAAATTATGCTTGTTATTCGATATTTTTGATTTGCGGGGGCGGAAGGGGGCGTGGCAAAAGTTTGAAATAAACTTGATCTGCGTGCAAACATAACAAATGCTGTCGAAAAAAAATTATAGCTCTATCTCTTATAGTCTCTGAGATCTAGGTGTTCATACGGACAGACGGACAGACACACAGACGGACATGGCTATATCGTCTCGGCTGTTGACGCTGATCAAGAATATATATACTTTATAGGGTCGGAGATGCCTCCTTCTACCTGTTACATACATTTCCTGCCGGCACAAACTTATAATACCCTTCTACCCTATGGGTAACGGGTATAAAAATATACCAAATGATATATAATATACAAAAGTGGTATATATAGTGTAACGTTCAAAATATACCAGATTGTCAGATGGACATGGCTATATCGGCTCGGTTGTTGACAATGATCAAGAATATACTATATGAGTAGCGAGTATACAACAAAATGAATTGTTTAGGGAAGGATTTCACTTTTATTTTTCAAATATATAATATACATAAACATAGACAATTTTAATAGAACACAGAGTGACTATTAACTATACTCTTAATCCCACCCTCCCTACTATCTATGAAATAATCGACAGCTTATCTATTTAAGAAGCGATGCTCAATCAAGCGTATGATATATTTAGTTATGCTAAGTGATTTGTTGTTACCTATTTTTGTAGCCCGATTACCATGCTCGTTTCACATGTAAAGCCAACAACCCTATAAACAAAGCAGGGAAGCGTAATTACCCAACCGAGTTCGATTGCCATCGATCAATTAAATTATCATTTAGTTGGATTTAAAAATAGGTAAATGACTGATGGCATTTGCCACACACAAAATAGATGCCAAAATGTGGCTGAAGTTAGTGCAAGTTCTACTCGGATTTCTCATGTTGTTTGACATTGCCGTAAGTGATCGGAATTGTGTTGGAAAATCGAATAATCGAATTAACTTTTCTCACAGAATGGACGTCTGCTCAAGTTCACGAATGTCAAGTGCATGGATCTGCCCACAAATGCGGGAATTACGAAATACGAATATTGCCGCTTGAAGGTTGTCAGACGGAATCATGTGGAACTCTCGCTTAAAGTTGGATTGCTTAAATTACCCATCACAAATCTGACCACGAGGCTTCAGTGTTTTCAGCGCAGCGATGGATATCGTCCTTTCATGTATAATGTTCTCTTTGATTTCTGCAAATTGATGGGCGCTCGACGATATCATATTTCGTTCGAGAGATTTATTTTTGATACCATAAGCAAGTACAGCAACTTTAATCATAGTTGTCCTTGGAATGAGGTTCGTTGGAGTTTAATATTTCATTGGGTTCCTTATTAATAAATACCTTTTCAGGACTATATGAGTGTGGAAAAGTTTGCTCTAGACTTTACCAAGGTGAATATGCCGGTTCCGGCGGGAGTTTATCGTCTTGACTTCACTTTCTACTCCTATGGCCGACCATTGACATTGACGCAAGTTTTCTTTGAGAAAATAGAATAATGTGGAGCGATTTCGAAACTAGTTGTGTTTTTTTTTTTCTTATGCACTGCAAACCGATCGTATTCGGTGGGTTTAAAAATAATCGAATGGAAATGAATGCCAATTCATGCCTGTATATTTCATCATGTTCATCTGTTCTCCATAATAATTGTCTGGGCAAGTTAAAGCCAATCAAGTCAATAAACAATTACTGCTCCCATACTGAACTGATCAAACGATCTTACGTGCTGTGTGAGAGGCCTGCTCGAATAAAGGGGCCGGAGTCACAGTGGGGCTAAAACTATTTAGAGTGCTGTGAAAAAGTTTTCTATTCAATTTCGTTTTCATTATATTTATTTAAGGTTTTCATTATATTTATTTAAGTATATTTGCTTCAAATACATATTAGTTATAGAAGAGCAAATTTACAAATTTAAAATAGGAACAATTAAAAATTGTTTTCGATAGGGTTTACTTTCCAAAAATTACAAAATGAATTCAAAAATAATTATTAACAAATGCATATTTTTAAAATAATTTATTGGAATTTTGTAAATAGTGTACAAATTTTATTGATATTATTGATCTAATTTTTGTTTAATTATTTTATAAATACGAATTTAAAAAAAAAAAAGAATTTATAACAAATATATATTTTTAAAATAATTCAAAATAATTTTCTAAATAGTACAAAAATCTCTTCTAATAATTTGTTTTTAAAATTATTTAAAATGAATTATTAACAAATGTATATTTTTCAAATAATTCATATTTGTATTGTTTTATAATATTGTAAAAAAAAAAATAAATATTCTAGAAAACATTTTCAATTGAAAATTGGCAAAGTTATTCAGCTAGTTTTATCACACTTTGCAGTTGAGAAAATATTTAATGCGTCATTCCAACAAGTGGTTAAAAAGGGGGAGGTGAGGAAGAAGAAAAAAGTTGATTTCAAATTGTGCTGACAGTCGGATTGGGTCACTTGGGCCAGACAAATGGAGGGTGTGTCGCCGTTTAGCATCTTTTGCGTTATGCAAAGCGACAGAATGCACCAGACGATTAAAAGCGGGTTAATTAAAAACTTGCATTGTCAGGCCATAAAAACTAGCGAAATGAAACTGAAATGAAACGTGACAAATGACGTGATAGCGGCCAGACACAGAACTCCGAAGCCATCAGGTGATTTGCATACACATTGTGCAATGGAGAAAAGTAAAGTAAACCAAATGCGGTCCCTTACTGAAGCTGCTTGCTATGACACACAGAAGTTGCCATCATGTTAACAGCAGCTGCTTGCTGTGCTAATTGAAAGTTCAAATGTACTTTAAGCAAAAACAATCCAAAATTAATAAATAATATGTACTTTAGCAGAAATGCGCTCATTTTTAGAGAAATTAGTGTATTATTTAGCACATACTTAACAGTAACAAACAAACCCATCGAACATTGAATATTTTTTTGCAGCGTAGTATTCAAATTGATTCGCATTGAAGGGCAACGAAATCGAGTATGGAAAAAATACCAGTTCTCTCGAAAATGGCATGTGAAATATGTAAGACAAGTCGGCTGATACGACCAGACAGATATAAATAGATAGATATATGCAATTAAAATTCCGGTTTGAAACACCTGACTAAACGCCAATGAACTGGGCCTAATGCAATTCAGACCCAGACCCAGCGAAGCAACCAGCCAGACGACAAGATATGCAAATATGCGACGCTTCTGCTCTCAGTCTCACTTTCCCCTTCTCTGTCTGCGACTTATGTAACTCTGACGCGACGCTCTAAGCTTTTAAGTTCAAGGTTAAAGCGTAGACAGGTTGACGCGCGCGGTTAAGAGGAGGAGGCGAGGAATCACTTCAGTCGATCGTCTAAAATTAGTGCTATTTGCTGTTTGACAATTTTCACACTTGTGACACGCGGCTCGTTTGCATTCATTTATTTTCATTTCGATAACTACGTCTTTATCGATGCAAATATCGGTCACATGCAGTCGCACTCTCCCTCCCACTTTGCGTTTCTCTTTCGCATTGATTTGTCGGCTGACACCGATCAGCAGTTGCTTGTGATTGCGAGTACACCATATATCACGTTGCACGATTTGCCATGCCTACCACCCACCCGCCGACTGCTTCCAACGCTTCGACTATGTATACCACAACTCGTTTTCGAGTTCGTTATTGCTGTTCTCGTCTTCTGCTTTATCGTTTTGCTGTAACGGTCTTGTTTACGTGACGTCACGCACGGGGGCCTGTCTTGTGCGCCAGTGAACAACGAACGGGCCCCCAAACCGGCTCGCCATTTTGCTCTTATAAAAGCTCTTCGCCTCTCTCCCTCTCTGTGGCTCTTGAATGCATCAATCAAAGAGATGCAGCAAAGAGAGCGCAAAAAGCTTTATTGCTGATGCACTGCACATTTTCGTATCTTGAATTGGTCTGCAATGGAAGATTGTCGCAATGAAGGAAATCTACTAAATAGCGTTAAAAATTTGTAAGAGGATTTCGCTTTTTGTCACAATTGACGTTCAGTTGTGGAAAGTTACACATGTGACCAAAACACAGGTGTGAATATTATTAACTGACTGTTAACTGCTGTTTACAATGCAGTTACAAAGTCGAATGCGACTATATTAAACTTAATTAACTAACAATACTGCACAATTTTAGGTAATTTCCATTCTCTACAACAGATTGTGTAAAACATATGCTATAATTATGGGTTTTAAAACTCCAATTAAGTTTTGCATAAGTTAAGTGATCATCGCCGGTGATTTTTCACATTATTGCATTATTTATAAGGGCAGCTGCACTCTCTTCGAAATTCATTTGAACGAGCATCGATTGTACATAAAAGTTCAACAAAATACTGGCAAAAAAACGAAATGCTTGTGATCAATTTGAGGGCAATGGGGAAGCAAAATTCTACTACATTTTTGGCAATGTGCCTCTCGAAAAGAAGGAGAGCGAAAGACAGAGACGAAGCCAGGCAATTCTGGCGTATTCCACTTGTACATAGGTCGACAAACGGTGAACGATCCCAAGCAGAGAGAGAGAGTGAGCAGCTGAGGCCAAAGGCACTAAGCAAGCAAAGACAATTGAAAGAGAACAAGCAACAAGCAACAGCAACAGTAACCATTGCAAACTTGAAATGGCTTTTGGCCCATCAACGAAGACAGCATGTGTGTGTGTGAGAGGCGAGAGACATGAGTGAGAGCGAGTGCAAACTGCATGCAAGGTACAAACAGATCCACGAGTGTCTCAGGGAGGAGCAGAAGGAGAAGGAAGACCACGAGATGATTCTTCTTTGCATCCCCAACAAGTGACGCGTTCGACAAATGAATGGAAAATTTCGATTTTCGTTTCACTTTTGCCTTTTACATTTGTATTTCTAAATGTTTGCACTTCTTCTGCTCGTATGCATACAGCGTGTGTGTGAAGAGTGTAGAATGTGTTGTGCGTTGTGTGTGCATGTGTTTGCTGTGGTAAATTTCCATTAAAAATTTCCACTCGATTTAAATTTAGGACTTCACGCAACTTCACTTTAAACATGGCACACGAGTTTTAAAGTCAGCATCAACATTTTACTTTAACTTTCAGCTGCATGCGATCATTTCGAAGAAGAGACGATCTTAAGTTCTTCTATGGAATTTATGCATTAATAAGTAATATACCAACTATTGAGATACCCTGATTTTTATACTTTATACTTAATAGAAAATATATATATAATGAAATCAAATCAACTCCAATGAAGTTAAATCAAATAAATATATAAAAAAAAAAATTATATTAAATTAAATTAAATAATACAAAATGGTATAAATCGAATTAAGAATAAATGTACATAAAACAAAATGTCTTATTTTATATACATATGAATTAGTTTTGTTTTCGTAAATCGGAAAATAGTTTTCTGCATCTACTTGAACTCTATAAGAATACTCTTTTCACATTATTCGCTTTAAAAATTATAAAAAGCATTATTCTAGAAAATTAAATCGCTTAGTAAATGTATTTAGAGGCAATAAGTGCCCGTCATAATGTTATTTCTCCGGATTGTTACGAAATACACAACACCTGATAATCCCAGTGATAACAGAATGTATAACAATATGATAATATCGGTATCTCATCCCGTCGACCTTGCGACGACTGCTTACAAAACTGGATCTAAAACAGGGAGACTGCAACTCTGGTTGTAGCTGGATTTTATGGATTTCGGGGTCTGGTCTCAGTTGGGTTTGTTGTTGACTGCTCTTTTGGCACGCTTTACATAAGCAGTGCGCCGAAGCACGTGTAACTCGTAACCGTATGCAAATAATCCATTGTATCATCCCACCAAAGGGTGTCCGATTAATGCCAAGTCAAGCACTGTGGACTCCAGGTGCCAGGTGAACTAGCGATAAGCCATCAGTGAACAGTCAAAACAGCAGTTGTAAGCTGAGAGAGCGAATATCTGGCAGCACTAAAAAAATAACACTTGTCACATCAAAACAAATGCTTTATATGGCTACAAGAATTATTATACGGTGCTCTTCCAGCATGAATGACATTCTTTTGAAACTTAATGTTTGATGTGGTTGAAAAGTCATAATAGCAAACTAAAAAAAAAAGGGTTTCTCAATTTAAATTTCTATCTTCATAGGGAGAATGAGGCATCTCCACCCCTATAAAGTATAATTAAATAAAAATCGGATACAAATTTTACAAGTTTTATATGAAATACTTTTGTTTGGAGGAAAACGCTTACTTACGCGTCTTAGTTGCTTTGGGTGACATTCTGGTATATTTTGCGCTATATGGTATATTTTGAATGTAGTACTCTATAAATATACTAAATATAATATTCGATATATTTTGAAGTATTTTTGTTGTTTATTGATATTTATATTAAAATGAATACCGCACAGATTAGCTTCAACTCAAAATGAGTAGAGGGTATCTCTCAGTCGAGCACTCCCGACTGTAGCTTTCATACTTTTTAGTTATAATTAATCAAAAAGGATATTTTGAAAACCAACTGAAAACTAACAGTGACTAAATTTACATTTAAAATATCTTTTTAAATATTTTTTTTTTTTAATTTTTTTAGAAATTTATATTTATTAACAGGGTACCCAAATTTAAAAAAAAATATATTAACAAATTTGAATAAATCGATATTAAAATTGATAGACACTAGAAACAAATTATGTACATTAAAAAAAGAACCTTAATAATCTTATCAAAAGAGTTCAATCAAATAGTTATGCAATATTCCGTCTACCACAAATCCACATTCATTAGACTTCAATGGATTCTTGTGGCCATTGCAACTATTATCTGTATATTTTATCAACCATATCATATCGAAAGTGTTAATTTGAGGTAGGGAAACTTTACAGCGAGTGCAGTAATAAGTAATCTATAAAAAGCTCTAAGATTACTTGTTGCTATTTAGATATGACAGCACACCGTTTGATTGCTGACACTCTCTCGACAACGGCGATCCACGTGAGTTGTCAGCGCATCGGAACTATAGAACTCCGCGGACTCGTGTCGTGGGTGTATGCAAATATTGACTAGGTGCAATTATTCGAATAGCGGCTAACTAAGTGAACTCGTCGTGCACATTGCTCACTGTTTACGTGGCGTATACGTGTTGTCGATAAACCAATCGCTGCAATCTTTATATTTGTTATTATTATTCTTAGTTAGTCACACTTTTTAAATTAGTAAACAATTACTTAGAAAAATCTCTGACGAAAGTAAACAAAACAAACAAAAATTATTGCATATAAATTCACTTTATAAATAAAATTCCAATAGGCGCAAAGTAACAAAAATAGTTGCAATATTCGCATTGTGAACGAATAAATGTCATTTGTAATGTCGTGCAATTGTTGTACTATAATTGCCAATGACTTTAAGCTTTAACTATAGCAGTAGTTATGAATAAATTACCTCATGTTAATCTGTAACTATAACTGTAACTATTACAAAATTGCGGACGAACATAGCAGCTCCCATCGGACAGTTCGTCTATCATAAAGCAGCAGCAACGTAATCTAATAGTTATTGTTGTTTGCCACACGCAATTGTTATTTAATTTGACATTTCATTGGATAGCTGGCTATCGTGTGTAAGGCGCACAATATTATTAAAATAAATTTAAAAAAAAAGTGTATAATAAAAGAAAACTGAGCAAAAAAAGTTACATGCCCCGGGTGAGGCTCGAACTCACGACCTTAAGATTATGAGACTTACGCGCTGCCTACTGCGCCACCGAGGCCACGTTCTAAGCGACAGCCGTTTGCTTACTTCAATCAGCTGCCACGTGGCGCAATTGTTTCGTTTTAAAATGAAGCGCACTTTTGCGTTTGTTTTAATTTTTTTTTTGCAATTGTATTTGCATTTGCATTTGAATTTGAATTTCGATTTTGAGTTTGCCATTTTGTTTTGATTTTATTTATTTAGTCAATTAGACGCAGGACATGACACATTTTTGCACGTATTTAAGAAAGCTCTGGAAAATAACTAAAGGGCATTGTAAATATTTTATGCATACATTGATTAATGTCAATTACCAAGTTGGCAAAATATAAAAACAACAATAGAGTAATATCAATTAGAATATCAGTTGAGTTCGGTTCCATCTTGACAACATCAATCATGCGACTTTGTTTAATTGTCACTAGTATTCAATCAATTTTTATTGCGTATAGGAAAAGTACTACACAAATTCTTAAATGTCAAACTTACAGAGCATACGACTTTTTATTGAATTAAATTTACTACGAACTATGCATTTATTATACTTTTTTTTTTGTTGTTGTTCAATGAAATACTGATCCAATCGGACGGGTTTTGCGAAATAAATGATGAAATGCTAAAAGATCGCAAAGGTATGTCTAAAAATATACCACAAGCTGCTTTAATCCTAAATACCAATTCTGAAGGCAATGGAAATTGGGTGAACGACGCAAATATACTCTATATGTTAAGAGTGTATAAAGTGAAGACTGCTGCCAGCTGCTGTAGAACTGCATATACCCAGTTGTTGCATACGAGGTATAACCAGTTAAACAATTACCATTTTAAATTATATTAATATATGCATAGACATCTGTATGCGTCTAAGCGCGTATGTGTAGTATGCATGTGGCTAATTAACAAAGTGCCGCCGATCGACGTAAAGCTTTTATTAGCGCTAGACGGCAGCGGCGACGACTTTGCGCCGACAACTTTGAACTGGTCAGCGTGCGAGAAGTGAGACTTTGACCTTGAATGAAGGGCGCTGGTTTTGTGCCATTTAGCCATAATTACCTGAATGAACCAATGCTTCTATTGCCTGCATAGACAGTAAACTACTGACTACAAATATGTACATATATCTACATACATATGTATATGTATGTATACAATACAATACAACAAAATGTTTACTTTAAAAATAGCAACCACAAAAACTGAAAAATCTAAAAACTTTTCTCGTTAGAAGAGAGCTTGCGCAATCTTTCTGCGTCATACAATCGATGTTGATTGAAGCTTTTTTACTAGGGGCAAACCGTTCAGCCATTGTGACTTCAAAGTTTAAAGTACGTTTTTGCACAAAATATTTGAATCGCAGTCGTCATCGTCACCCAAGTATTATAAATATTTTTATGGGCGTGCTATCAGAATTTGCTAGCTAGTTGCAGTCGAAAGTTCAGATAAGCAAAAAGTTGACCTAGTATCGAACACCTAATCACCTAATCATCTAATCTGCAAAAATATTTTAATGCACTGGAATAGACAAGCAAGTCATGCTTGCTTTACACAGTTAAAAGGGAATAAAAATGGCAGCGTATGCGTGAGTGTGTGACTGTCTCTGTGTCTGTGTGCTAGCACATTCTACATGTGTGTGTTAGTTGGAGGCTCGTCAGTCGTCACAAAGCTCGCACGTCATACAAACCGCCATCATTACACATGTCTGTATGTAGATCTGCACATATACATACATATTTATGTATATGTGTATATTTTCAGCTTGTGTGCCAAAATGGGCCCACGTTCAAAATAAAAACAAAAACAAACATACATATATGTACATACCTAAATAGATATGTACATATATGTACGTATATATTATGTATAGATGGCGCGTGAGCGGGTGCGCGGCGCAATGTCCGGCATCACATGCTTTAGTTAATTTTTGTTGTTTTTGCTTTTATTTGTAGCATTTCGAATGCGCTAAATTTAGCATTTTTGGCTTAATTACAAAAGAGAGAGTATGTACATATAGATCGTTAGAGCAATTGGCGCTCGCGTGCATGCATGAGTGTGTGTGTGAAGAGAGAGCGCTTCACATAATCTCTCTTGCCTATGTACGTGACATTTGTTATTGGAGCTGGCGGAAAATGTGGGCAACTTTTATCGCTTGGCAATTGAAATAAGTATGCCACTGATTGCGAGCTCCAAACATCAATTCGATACAATAATAATGATTTCTTTTAATTTGTTTTAATTTGCGCGTGCTTTTTCGGTCGATGTCCGGAAGCGGGAAAGCCAAAGGCGTCAGCTGGCTATCAGCGTTAATTAGCGCGTGTTCTGTATCTGTCACACACAATAAGAATTTAGTTATTTCATATGTGGTATATGTACACACATAAATATGTATTTCAAGTATGTCTTTTCAGGCCAAGTCAACAGACAACGTCAAACAAGAAATTTGCTGACGCAAGAAACGGCAATTGCATCAGCTTTTTGGGCAATACGTGCGCCTGCGCATGTGTCGTTGTATTTGTCGACTGCAACTCTTTTTCACTCTCTCTCTCTCTCTCCCTCTTTCGCTCTCTCCTACCATGCATGTAAAAGTCACGCGAGCACCTTTGTCTGTCCCATTCTTGCTCATTACATCTCATAGTCGTGCTATGCTGTGCTGTTCTTTACTCTCTCAGCACTACATACAGCATTCTTGCGCTGCCTCTGTGGGTACTGGCAGCAACGTTGGCAGTAGCATTGGCAGCGCTTGTCACTTGGGGGCTCGTCTGCGTCTTTTGTGGTTGTATGAATTTCGCTTGTTTCTTTCTGCTTAATTCGCTCTAAAAATAGCTCTAAGCAAGCAACGATAACTCCACACTCCACTTCACACTGCGATACTTAGAACAGTTTTTCATTCGAACGTCATCATGAAATTCTGATTTGAAAATTAATATCAAATCGAAAACAACAGTTAACGAAATTCTTTATGTTGTGAAATCTTGATGAATATTCTAGTCATTTTTATAAATTCCCAAGAGATAACACTATTAATAAATAAAATGCTTCTGATATAGGAAATCTTTTAAAATGTACTTTATGTTATCGAAAAAGGGGAAAAAAAGCTTTTTTTTAAATCTCTTCATCGACCCATTAACTTCATCTTTACCTATGCGAAGCAATTCAGCGTGTACTCAAGTTCATTGCACTTTCGTTTTTGCGTTTTTTTGCAATACTTCACTCACAACTCTTTATTTGCTCACATTTTAGTTCCCTACTTATCGAGCACATGCCTCTGTAGTGCTCTCCATATTCCTCGAACTGTTTTTGGGTTGGTCGCTAAACAAGTTTTGCGCTGAAATGACTCGTGACGGTGACTCGTGTTTGACCTCCCCCTAGTGCCCAAAATTAAAAAACAAAAGACAGGCATGTGTATTAGTCCATGATCGTTTCTTTTCATTTTCGACTGTACAGTGAAGCCTTGAGAGATGGCAAATACACGGTAATTATTAAGCAGATTGATTGAAGCACAATCCAAAGCCGAGGGCAAATGACGGTCGACGCCTAAGATGCCAAATGCTTAAAGATAATAAGATGCTAGACAGCTAAATACCGTAGTTTTCTTTTTATTAAACCCGTTCAAGTCAAGTTGCACTAATTAGGAATATTCCTACTCATTAAATACGAATTGAGTTAGTCAGTTGACTGACGTAAAACTTTGGCATATCATTGAAATATTTGTATGAAACAATTGTTCCTAAAAGAGTGATATCTATGTGAAATAAACAAGTTTACTACTAATAGCATTTTATTATACAGCTGTTTGCCAATTTTATGGGTAAATGGCAGAGAAAACGGGTATATTCATGGCATGTAGACTCTTCATTAAATATATTTAAAAACAATTTTTTGTTAATCATACTACAAAAAAACTTGTTACCTACTCATTGAGAACTTTATTGAATTAATTAGAATTTCATTATGCCATTTAAAAAATATGAGAATGTCATTTAAAAAAAAACTTGAATATTAAAAAAGGTTTGTGTTTTCTTAACTTGATACAATAACTTACTCCTAGTAGAAATTTTGCATTTATTTTGTATTAGATTTAGTAATTAACATTCTTATCTAACAGTGTAAATAATCAAATAAATAATTCTGAATTGAATTTACATTTGCTAAATCATAAAAACTTGATAGACTTGATGATTAATGTGCATGATACAGGGTATGTGGTATGTTGAGTACGTCAGATATTATGATAAAAAAACTTTCCGTTAATCGCTATGTCGCACACACACATTCAGATATTTGCGCAGCTTTTGTATGTGTGAGTGCTCAGACACTCATGGTTTTTAAACTGAAACAGCAGTTGGCAATTGTGCGTACTCATTGAGAGGCAATGTTTATTGCTTGTTATGAAATAGAGAGACGAGCCCCTCCGCTATTGGGGGCACGATTCGCAGCGAAAATATACAAACAAAACTAGTAGCCAATTGGAGCCACAATAATTATTTGTCTTTTGGGGAGAAAACAAAAACAAAAAAAAATTTGATTAGATTGGGGCGATGTGAGCTGTGTCAGGCGCAAAAACAAAAAAACGAGGCAATGAAGAAGTGCCACGCAAATGTGCTCCAAGGCTGCAAAATTTGCACGCGCCCTCAAAGTCAATTTAATAAACTTCAATTGAAAATATGTGTAAATAAAAATCAATTGGCGTTGCAAAACGCAACGCACACAGGCATCGCAATTGGCTCGCCATTAACATCAGCCACAGCAGCCAAAACAAATCAATAAAAATATAATGTCTCTCTTTTGCTGCTGTTGGTGCCACTGTGACGCGTCACGTCGTCCAAGAAATGCCCATAATGCGTCATAAAGCAGCGCAGCATCCAATCTATGCTTAGAGCGACAGCGACGCGGCGTCTCAGCTGCGCCGGCGCGCCAAGCGAGCGACAACAACAACTTGAACACCTTTAACTTTGCTCCACACTTTTCATCATCTAATGGTTGCCGTCGTCATCACACACACCAGCAAAGATAAAACTACATGTGTATTGGCGCCGCACTTCATTCATGTCTTTTTTGCGGCCTTCATACTATAGACGCTCTCCAAAATCTCTCCCAATAGCATATCCACATCTTGCCCACATTCAACACACATGTGAAGAGTGCGCACACAGTGAGAGAGTGTAGCGCTCTCATACTCATGCCGTATTGCTTGCCGTGAAAAAAGCTCGAACGAGCTTCTCAATTGGTTGGTGCTATATAAACTTCGCGCGTTCCAACATCGTGTTCAGTGCCACATTAGTGGATATCAAAGTAGTTTGTTATAAGGTAAATAAAAAATGTTTAGCGATAAGTGAATGCCCAAACTACACGTTCAAAATTTTGAATTTCAATATTTAAAATAAATATAATTTTCTACTAAATTTATTAAAAAATGTTTCAAAAATGATTTCGGTTAACCACTGTGCTAGTTATTTTAGAACAGTTTTCATAGCGCTACAAGTTCCGGTCGTAGCCTTATCGAGTTTTGTGTATCGCGGCGATTTCTTCAAATGTATGCAAACAAACAAAAAAAATACCAAGAAACTATAATAAAACTTGTAAAAAGTCTGTGGCGTGTCTGGTATATAAATTTATGCGAATTTTTCGTTGTATAAATTTATAATACATAAAAAAGTAGTGCAACTGGACACAAAGTCTCAAGTTATTTAATGCATTAGTTTTACGTAATTTGTGTGTTTGGCAAAAAGTGCTGTAAAAACTACAACAATAATAACAACAAAAGTACAATAGACAAAAACCCACATCAAGGCTAAAAGAAACTATAAGCAAAACAAGAAATAAATGAGAGAATTCGCAAAAATTGTCGACAACATTTTTGAGAACGCGCGACCGTGAAAAATTGTTAAATTTAGAATTTGTTTTTATCGCAACTACAACAACGCAGATAGTTTAGATACGTATGTACGTATAGTGAGAAAATCGAGAAAAATCGAGTACAACAATAATTGCAATTTTCAAATACCCAAAAATGAAAAATTCTGAGCATTAGCCGTTTGAGACAACGGACCAGAGACCAGACGAACGTGGGCGTCATTAATTGGACGAAATTAAAATACGTGCATGCTTAAATATAATATGTACTTATAATAAGTTAAATTGTCTGATTGTAAGAAGCCGCAGGCTGCGGCGCGTCTTTATTAATTAAGAGCAACAAACGCAACCAAAAATGGAAAAAGGTTCATTTATAAATAAATGCCCAAACACGAACTTCAAAATTCGCAACGTTGCACTGTTGACAGCAACAAGTTGCATTGCTCAAGTGTGAGTGAGTGCAAGAGCGTGTGATATTAACAGCACGTGAGCACATTGTAAGAGAATCTTGACGTCTGAGAAGAGCATGCAATGGGCGCTGAGCTTAAGAGAGCGTCACAGCCAGAGAGCGAAAGTTAAGCACGATGCGTCGCTTTGTGTGTGCATGAGTATATGTGTATTTGTATACGTATGTATTATAGTTTCTGCATATTATCGTAGGTACGTAGATCATTAAGTGATAGGCCGCCTGCCCCCAAAAACAATTGTATCTATATGTGTTTGTGTATTTGTGGAAGTAGATATCAAGTATGAATCACTTGACAGACAGTCCACAAAAAGTATACACTAGCTGCGTTCAAGGTCATTTGCACAACTTTTGCCACAATTGCAAATGCAGAAAAGGCTTCCTTCCTTTTCCCTCCTGCAGAAAAGCTCCTTGTGCATAATAACAAAGTTATGTCAGCAGAGCAATAGAAAAGCGCACCAAATAAGTAAATGGGCACAGCCAAAGAGGCGACAACGTTGTTGTTGTTAGCAGCGCTGTCGACGTCATGGCGGCGCCCACGCGCTTCGTTTTTTTTGTTAGCATCACAATCATCACATGACGCAGGAGCAAAAGTCAAGGAATGAGCGCAGAAAGCCATCAACCGCAATTCTTTCAATTCTTTTTCTGTTTATTTTCTACACATTTCTTTCTTTTTTGTGTCCCACAAAAACGATCATAAATTATTTTTGGCCAATAAAAATAACACGTAGCAAAATATTTGTGTGGAAAATTTTAAATCCAAAACAACACTTTTTTTGCGCTCTTTTTGCACTCATAAAACGGAAAAAGGCGCCAACAGTGGACGACAAAAATGTTGACACAAGTGCTTATAAATACTATTTTTGTTGTTTATAGCACAAAATGTGAAAAAGAAGAAAACGAACACTAAAAATGTGTCAAAATTAGCAGGGCTTATGTTTAGCTAATCTACGAGAAAAATTATTTAAAAAAATCATATACATATATTTTTTTGAAAAAAACTTTTCGACAGCTGTCTGCAAGCCAAAAAAATAAGAAGCCAATTTATTGTGTACAGTAGGTGTCAGCAGTAAACATACAGGTGTCAGTTAAGTGCGAAAATGAAATATGAGCAATTCTTTTTGGCTCAATTTTTGACAGTTGTTTGTTGTGGGCGCTAACTTTTGCGCCTGACTGTCGCACAGTGTCACGGGTTTTTATCAAGGACTCTTAGACCCATTTAGAAAATCATATTTCACGCGAATATATTTTATAAATATGTATCAGTGATATATGTAACATATATTTAGATACTTGGCAAAAAGTGGGTGTGCTTCCTACATATGATATATCTATTAGTTAGAATGTTGTATGCACGGGGGCTCGCACTATCAAAGAGCAAATAGCACAAAACACGATAAGAAGCAGCCATCAGCCGACAATAATGGCACTACGTGGTAGACAATATTTAACTGATTAGTTCAAGTGGGCAAAAAACTTTCGATGGGGGGAGTCCAAGTGCATATGTGCTAAAAATAAACACTACTACTAAGTACAACTTTGTATTATTGTTAGACACTCTAATTGAATTTGATTCTCCATCTTCTCTCTTTTTCAGCAAAGACAAAATCCAAATATAAAGAATACTACAAACACACACACTTTGAGACCTTGTTTACAATTTACATAAATCAACAAGGAGAGAAAAGAAAGAAGAAAACAATTTTACAAAGAATCAATTACCAAAAAAGGCAGTTTGCCCCAAGGTAAAGAAGAAGCAGACAAAATACCAACAAGTTCAAGTTCAGCATTCAGCTGCTACTGATAAGATGAGTGGACGTGACAATCGAGGCGCCAGCGGCGGCGGCGGCGGAGGAGGAGGAAGTGGCAGTGGTGGGGGACACCATCATCATCATCAGCCGCTGAGCAGCGCCATGGGCAAGCTAAAGGAAAAACTAACCAGAGCAGGTGTAAGTATTACTAATTAGTAATTAATTAAAGTGATTCTCAGCTTAAAGATGTAGATACTTTTTCATCTTTGAGATTGCTGTTGAGCTGTTGCCACTCAACTACATACGTCAAGCAATTAGAGATTAGTTTTTAAAACCTCTGCGAATTTTACGACTGCGATCGTAAAATTGTAAACACTTGCGATTATGAATGAAGCTCACGGGCATAAACTTTAATTACTTTTTATATTGAAATTATTCATTCGACTAACTGAGGAAAAACCCCTATAAAATTAATTAAGATTACAGAAATTTGAAATTTAGGAAATTCAAGTTTCTTTGAAATTTTTCTTTTTTAGTCTACTAAGATTAATTTTTCAATTTTTATAGAGGGACTATATTATAATAATATTTATTTAGGGAAGTGCTTTTTATCTTGAAATTAAGCTCATCTAAATATAATTTAGATATTTTAATTTTTAAATTTATTTTTAAAGAACTTTAAAATGTGAAGACTACTTAGAATTTTTACTAGAGTAAATGTTATGTTATAATAACATAATAGTATCTTCAAATTGAGCTCATCTAACTATGAATTAAATATATTCGTTTTCAAATTAATTTTTGAGGAACTTTTAAATGTCAAGATTGTGTTCTACTCAATGTGACTTCGATCTCTTAATGATGATCTAACGATCTTTTAAATCTTTGTAATGCAATTGTTCATGATAATGTAATAATGAAAATTGGAACTTGAAAGATAATGCAAAAATGTTTAAAAATCAATACTTGTTCAGTGGAAGTTTAGATGTTAACAAAGAGAATTTTCTTACTTAAGATTAAAGTCATGTAACATTCAAAAATAGATATTTTATACTTCTTAAGAATTTAAAGGAAACTCAAGTCATTCCTTAGCTGTTAGACCCAACCAGGATTAGAGTAAATTCAGATTAATGTAGATGAAAGCGAAAACGAATCGCGAGATAAGAGGTACGAAGCATGCTAGAATAATGAGTCTTCAATCTCGAATGTCGAATCATGAATCTTAAATCTTGAGTCGGGGGTTAATATTTGGCTTTGACCAGCAGCGCTCAAGAACAGTTCGATTGAGTGGAAATAAGGTCTGTATATAATCTCTTGCCGGGACTTTGAATTCATTGATTCGCAATAGCGAAGAGTGTTGCGTGTGTGGCAGCAGCACAAAAAAAAGAAAAGAAAAGAATAAACTTTCGGTATTAATCGAGTTTGTGTGTTTTAACAATTGTGCAGGAGGAGCTGGGCTATCATCGTGTGGAGAGCAATCTGTCAACATCGAATACGGGCACAAGCCTCGACACAATATTGCCAGAGGATCCGTTTCCGTTCCCACAAGCGGCGCCACAGCGGCATCCACAGCAACAACAACAGCAACAACCACAGCAACAGCAACACCAACAGCTGAGACTGTTGCACGACGTAGACGACGAGACGCCGCTATCTTTTCGTCCTTTGGTCGATGACGACGACATCAATGAGCCGCCACAGCTGCAGACGCATACACAGCAATCACAGCAGCAACAATATCAACAACAACAACAACAACAGCAACAGCAGCAATCACAACGTGGCACATTGCGTGGCAGCGGCAGCTTGGAGTTGACACCGTTGCCGCCACCGCCAACATCGTTGGAACCACATCGTGATCGCCAGCAACGGGGAGGTGAGGAGCTGCAACGCAGCAAGCAATCCCTTAAGGGATCACGTGTTTCCTTCGAGAAGCAGGGCAGCAAGCCGACATCAGCGGCAGCTGCAGCAGCCGAGAGCAGTGACGAGGATAGCTTCGAGGATAAGCGCATTGGCTTCCAGCAGCAGAAGGCGACGAGTGTCGATCACAAGGGCATACTCAAGGACCTCAAGCACATCTTGGCCAGCGACAATCGTCGGCAGTTTCAGGCCAAAAAGCACGTTTCACTCGACATCAAGGGCACTCGGTTTCTCGAGGATCTGCTCAAGGACTCGTCATCCGAGGAGGAATTTCACAAGACACGTCGCGAGTTTCAGGGTCGCAAGCATCAGAGTCTCGATCCGCGTGTCACATTCAAGCTCGACAAAGTATTACAAGGCTCCAGTACCGACAGCGACGAGGAGGGCGACGACGCCGAGCACAAACGTTTGATCCATCGGCCCAAGGATATTACGAAGCCCGTCATCATTGACCTGAAGGATCTGGATACCGAGAGTGACGAGGATTTCCTCAGCTCGCGACAGAACTTCCAGCAACAGCGCTCCATCAGTACGGATTCACGCAAGAGGTGAGTGTCCATTCATCCGCCTTCGGTCTATTCACTATTTATCCCCCCTTTAAATCTAGTGTGTGTGTCTAAAGTGACGCAATTGCTCCACTTGCTGTGGCTGCGACGCAATTTCTCAATTCGTTGTTCGCTTTGATTAATTTGTATTTCTTTTCGTGTGTGTCTCGTTTTTTTTTCGGTTACGCAGCCGGCGACTGTACGAGATGGACGACATGGGCAACAAGCGGGGCGACAACATCCGGCACGCGGTGCCATTTGTCCGTCAGATCACCGAGGATGGCAAACCCAAGCTCGAGGTCTACAGGCCCACCACGAATCCCATCTTTATTTGGACCCAGGTAGGTCAAACTAGAGAAAGTGCTTAGTTAAAGTGAACGTGGTATATGCGATGAAGCTTAACGCGAACAAGCAACAAATTAGTTGACTTAGTTAAATAATTCACGATTTCCAATATTCAATTCAAAACAAAGTAAGCAAATGGTATAATTCAATGAAATTCCATTCATGTTTAATAGTTTAAATACTACAATTAGTTGACTCAGCTAATCATGAATTGACTCTTGTTTAGCTCTTTTGAGTACAGTCCGCTTGCCAGATAACTGTTGTTATGTTATATGATGATAATGCCCATATACTATAGGTATTCTTTACTCATCAATGTGACAATCGACTTTCCCGTGAACTTTTGCTTGATAACTTCGTCACAGTAAATTCTGAAGAATATACATATATGTTTATAATAGCGTGAAACAATAAGTGTACACCATATGGCTTATCATGAAATGGGATTTTTTTGCTTTAGCATTATTGATGGATTATCAACATATTTGTACAGTCAATACTTAACCAATTATTGATAATGCATAAATACTATAGGTATTCTTTACTCATCAATATAAATCAATAACATCGACTTTGTTGATCAGAGTAGATTCTGAAGAATATATACATACGTTTATAATGACTTTAGAACATCGTTTATGCGATGAAGCTTATCATGAACTTATACTTCGAACATTGTTTAGAATTATGGATTGTTATTAGTTTGTGCGTAGTATGTTTAGTAGTTAAAGTATGCTAGTTATTAATGGCCCATGACGTAGTCTGCAGCAATTGATCGCCATTTACATGGCATAAACATTGTAGCTACCATTGCTGTTGTTGCTGGCTCGCAGCTATTGTTGGCTCGTTAAGGATTGCGACGACTTCGAATGAGAATTCAGACTGTTGCTAAACTGGCGCCTCCAACTGAGTGTGAGATGTGTGAGCACATGCGTAGCGCGTGGGCATCTCGAGAGGGGGCGGAGAGCAGAGAGAGAGGGAGGCGTGTCATGGGGTCTGGCCTTATGAATGGCATTAATATTGCCATAAAGCATTCAAGCGCGCACTCGCAATTCATATACTTTGTGTATGTGTGTGTAAGTGTGTAAGTGTGCTTTGCCCGCAATTTAGAGCGACTCGAGCGCGTGTCCGGGCTATTTTCGCACGCCCAGATTAGACCTACCTCCTCCCTCGCCCCTCCCCAGCCAACCCCTAATCCGGTTAATTGAAATTGAAACTGAAATAACGCCAGAGTTAAGTTGAGGTTTATGCGCAGACTAAAAATACACAAGCAGCGCTCCTCAATAACTGATAGATTGACCCATCAATCCAAATGCAAAATGCAAAATGAACTGCAACAGTCCGTCAGTCTGTCAGTGCTTCAATCAGTCAATCATCTCGACTGTGCTCCAATCCAGGGTCAAGCAGCAAACAGCTTAGTTGCACTTGGCAAAGCGAACGTAAATCGACTTGAGCTCTCTCGGCGAACAAAACTCAAACGCATTCGCCAACAGCGTGAACTCTTCTCGCATTGATAAGACTACGCAAACAGACTAAGTTCAAATCCAACGATCCAACGATCGATAGTGTCGCATAAATCCGTGATGTTTCTCGTACGTGATCGGGCATCAAATCACAGCCAAAGATCTCACTGAGCGTAGCCTACAACAGTTTTATTAGCTGACGACAAAATCGATTGTTCGCCGTTGCAGTTTCAGTTGCAGTTTAGTTTTTGTCTGTTCAAGTGCAGTGCAAAAAAATCAAGCGTAGTCAGTCAACAAGTCGCAAGTGAAAGGCGGAATCGTGAAACAAGGTTGCATATTCAAACGCTTGAGTAGAAAATCGCCTAATCATGAAGATCCTGATGCGTGCGGACACTCATGTGTCCTTCTCGGTGCCCGTCGATGAGCCCAAAGCCAAGTGCACTTACTCCCAGGTGCGAGGTTCACTTTGACAGCTTCCAAATCGGTTCCCAAACTTAAAGGATTTTTAACTAAAATGCATTTCTTTGTCTCTCGATTTCAGGTGCTCGCTGCCTTGAGCGTTTCGATGGGCTCGCTGGTCGTGGGCTTTGCCAGCTCTTACACCTCGCCAGCTCTTGTCTCCATGACCAATCCCAATATCACCTCCTTTACGGTCACGCCGCAAGCGGTAAGTGAGAGCTCCTCAAGGGAAACAACAGCAGGAAATTAATCAATATTGCTTCACTTTGTTGCAGGCTTCTTGGGTGGGCGGAATTATGCCGCTGGCTGGCTTGATGGGCGGCATTTCGGGCGGTCCCTTCATCGAGTACCTGGGCAGACGCAACACCATTCTGGCCACCGCGGTGCCCTTCATCATCTCCTGGCTGCTCATCGCCTGTGCCGTCAATGTGGCCATGGTGCTCTGCGGTCGCTTCCTCGCCGGTTTCTGTGTCGGCATCGCTTCGTTGTCGCTGCCCGTCTATCTGGGTGAAACGGTGCAACCCGAGGTCCGAGGCACGTTGGGTTTGCTGCCCACGGCATTCGGTAACATTGGCATCCTTGTCGGTTTTGTTGCGGGCACCTATATGGATTGGTCAATGCTGGCGTTCTTGGGTGCCGCTCTTCCGGTTCCCTTCCTCCTGCTGATGTTCCTCATCCCGGAGACGCCGCGTTGGTATGTGAGCCGCGGACGCGAGGAGCGTGCTCGCAAGGCGCTTATTTGGCTGCGTGGCAAGGAGGCCGATGTGGAGCCGGAGTTGAAGGGTTTGATGCGCTCCCAGGCGGATGCGGATCGTCAGGCGACTCAGAACACGATGCTGGAGCTGCTGAAGCGCAGCAATCTGAAACCGTTGTCCATCTCGTTGGGTCTGATGTTCTTCCAGCAGTTGAGCGGCATCAATGCGGTCATCTTCTATACGGTGCAAATCTTCCAGGATGCCGGCTCCACCATCGATGGCAATGTGTGCACCATCATTGTGGGCATTGTCAACTTCATCGCCACGTTTATTGCCACTCTGCTGATCGATCGTGCCGGACGCAAAGTAAGTTTACCGCAATCTCAAGCGTAACTTTTATCTGTATATTAATCTTGTGCTTTCCCCTCTTAGATTTTGCTGTATGTGTCCAATGTGGCCATGATCCTCACGCTGTTTGTGCTGGGCGGCTTCTTCTATTGCAAATCCACGGGCATGGACACCTCAGAAGTCGGTTGGTTGCCGCTGAGCTGCTTTGTCGTCTATATACTTGGCTTCTCGCTGGGCTTTGGCCCCATTCCCTGGCTGATGATGGGCGAGATTCTGCCCGCCAAGATCCGAGGATCGGCGGCCAGTGTGGCCACCGCATTCAACTGGTCCTGCACATTCGTGGTGACCAAGTCCTTCCAGGATATGATAGGTAAGGCATTAATCCCCATAAATATTCCCCTTAATACCTGACTAACTTGTTGCTTGATTTTGTGCAGATTTTATGGGCGCTCATGGCGCTTTCTGGTTGTTCGGCGCCATCTGCTTTGTTGGCCTGTTCTTTGTGATAATCTATGTGCCCGAAACGCAAGGCAAAAGCCTAGAGGACATTGAGCGCAAGATGATGGGACGTGTCCGACGCATGTCGTCGGTGGCTAACATCAAGCCGCTGTCCTTCAACATGTAAATGGGGACAAAGAACAGCCATCAAACAGCAACAAAAAGAAGGATCTTTGAAGCGATCAAACCAAATATTAGACTAGTGCCCTAGTGCTTAAGTACAACGATAATGTTGACACGATAGCTAATGCAGTTATCGCCAGAGTTATCGATAGTTAGAGCTATTCATTGTATACTACAAAAAAAAAATGAAGAAAAAACTATACTAAAAAACAAAAAGATATACATATACAAATTATGGCCGAAATATGCCAATTGCAAACGTAGACGAGCAACAAGAATTTCCTTTATTGTTATTATTATAGTTAATATTATTATTATTATTATTATATTGTTATGATTATTGTAATTATTATTTTAATCGTTAAGATCGATTGTAAATTATGAGTTTAGCACTAATTATGAATTGAATTTATCGCTGTAGACAAATGACATTGTGTCCTAGTTAAGTAAAAGAAAAAGAAATCTATCAAAAGGCCAAATCCGTAAAGTGCCCCATTTAGAACCCACCACAAAAATGAATGCGAATGTGTAAGAATGAGGCAGAGAAAGAGCTATTCAATTGGCCACTCGAATAATATGTATGAATCTAAAAATTCACAATATCACTCGCAGCAGCTGCAAACAAAAATTGTACATGAATATTGTAAATTAATTTTATGAATATACAAACAAACACTAAACAACAAAAAATACAAAATCACAAATACAGTTTACTTTCAATTATTTCCACTTCTCCCCCTTTAGACAACGCCTCTGTCTCTCAGCTATTTGCATGCGACCTTCCAGAATGCATTTCACAGTTCCACAATGCAAATACGTGAACATTATATTAAAATTTATGGTCTCGAAAATATATAAGTAAGGTACGTAATCAGCTAACTGTTCCTATGTTCTATTTGCATGTTCCAAAGCTAAGTTAAACGATTTCGTATTGACTCTCAAACGCACACAATTACACTTTGGGAAAGACAAAGCCCTGGTGTTGAATATAGATTACGGATCAGGGTCTTATCACCCAGCCGGGCCATAAATGTAAGCAAATGAAAGACGCAGTTATTGCCCGAATGCACTGATTATGAACTCACCAACTGCAATCTACTATGAAATGCATAAACATCGTTATTCAATTCATAGAGTAGCCTCTATATTTATTTTTGGAATGCCCAGCTAACTATTACTATATCAGATAAGAATCTACCTGTTTGATTGCATAAAGCTTAAACCGGGAATATAGGTCAAAGGCAATGTACGTCATACTACCATAGAATATACGAATATTTACTTCATAGGAATAGGAATAAAAATAGGAATTGGAAAATTAGTAGAATAGGAAGGTTAATAGGAATAGGAATATTAGTAGGAATAGGAATAGGTATAGTTATAGGAGGAAATTCCAGTTTTATTACATCAAGTTCAATCAGTAGAATAGATCAAAGAGAATATCATATAAAAAATAGGATCAATGCCAAAAGTCACAAGTTTCAAGTATGCTAACATCAACGTTTATCATCATGTAGCAATAAAAAAAAAAGTTAACTATAAAATTAGATATCTTGAAAGTTACATTTAGCCAGTTTAAGCAAACTTTATTAGCCTTCTGTTTTTGCCATTTTACAGGACTTAAATAAATAATTCAAATAGACATGTACACAGATCAGCAAAAAAATTCTTTTACTTCATATAATGAGTACAAAAGTTGCTTATGAAAACAAAATTTCTGGAATAAGCCAAATTCCCAATTCCGGAACAAGCCGGTAAGATTTTCCTATACCTTCAACGATTTTATATTATAAACTTTGATTACGAAAAATCACTGAGATTTATTAAGTATATAAAAATACTTGATGTGATAGATAGAACGTCACAAAATAACAAATTAATGAGATGATAAGCCGTAATTTTGTTGCCCATATCAAATAATTAAGCGATTACAAATTTTATAAAAAATATTATATACAGAATAATATATAAATGTATTTAATGTAAATATTTATTGTTGCAGTCAAACAAACCGCATTAAATCAGTTTTACTCTGCTGATGTCACCAGACAGTAAAAACTGTGACAGCAAATAGTAAATGTAAAAATAAGGAGACTTTAAACGTTAAGACAATAGAAAGAGAGATCGTGTAGAGAAGGGTTGGTAACAAAATATGCATTGTGAAAATATTCAGATTTGACAAAAGACAAGTCAAGGACAAGGCCTCTCACCCCATCTTTTTACCCTAAATAATCTTTAATCGACTTATATACATACATATATGCATCTGCTTAGTGCATTTTACCGTACAACAGAACAGGATAGAGCGAGAGAGAGAGAGAGGGAGAGAGAATGAATGTGCATAGCTGCTGTTGCTGTGCACTTCACAGTCTAACAGCCTGTTGACAGTTTTGCTGCTTTCAGTAAACTGTACCCAGCACTTTTGACACTTGGAGCATGGGAATAGTTCAAATGGGAACAGCTTACATGCACAGAAGACAGAAGTGTCTACACGAAAAACCAATATTATTAAGAATGAATATGTTCTAAAATAACTAAGTTTTTATTTATTTAGAATTAATGAGGTTTGAAATAGATCGAAAATCGAAAATTACTACTATATATAGAAATACCACAAAGCAAACAGGAAGCCAAAAGCCATGAATCGATCTTGCTTAACTTAAGACCTTTGTGGCTGTATATACAGTATAAAGTCTAATCCTAAGTTAAGCGTTCTAACTTTGCTTCAACTATTAATTAACAATAATAAATACTTGCACGCTTATTGGGCTACGAGAAAGTCCTGTAAAAGGATTGCAAGCAGAGTGGCTTAATCAATGAATCTTTGCTCAATCTTTTCTCTGTTTGATGAAAATGCTGCAATTAACTGCAGCTCATTTGCCGTTGCAACGCAGCTATGTAGTAATAGTAATAGCAACAATTTTGTAATAATAAACTCTTGGCCAGCAACGGCGACTCACCCATGACTTGAACGCGGCAAATGGCGCAAATGTCGCATTCAACGTCCCAGCTCCACATGGCCACTGCATTCCATTTCTTCAGCGTAAACATTTTCTCCGGCTTACTATCGTCGTTGGGTCTGCTATCCAATGAGTTTTCACCATCGTCGGCCATGATTGCAATATTTCAATTGAAAATTAAAAAACACTACAACTTTTGTCTTGCTCAGCAATGTTTTTGTTTACGCCCAGCGAATGTTGCGATGCTTCTTCTTGACTGCCAGTAACAGCTGTTTTTGAATAGTCAAAGCGGTAGTTCCACAACTTCCACACGCATTGTCTTGTGTAAGCTGTGTCACCCTGTGCTTGCAGGCGCGCAATTTGAATGTGCGCTAAATGTTTGTATTGTGTTTTTGTGTTTGCTTTTAACCACATTGTAAACATTTCGCAAGCGAATACTAACCGCACGATTTGTATTGTTATAGATACAATTTACCATTCTACCAAATCGAGGCCAACAGAATGCGGAGCACTCAAGTTGCAGTTGCAGTTTCAGAGTTGCAAGTTGTTTTCGGCTGCGTCTTCTGCGCGGTTTGTTTACGCTTCGATTGCGCATAAGAAACCAATAAAGAAAACAATGAAGCTTAGCTCTTGCCAATATTTTTGCATGCACAGTGCTCAAAATTGTTCAAATGCTTTATGACAGCGAAAAATTGCGCAAATCTGCAAAATTTGCAATTGGCAAGTGATTGCTTTTGGCCAGCAAAACCGCTTGTAAATTGACGAATCAGTTAGTGAATGGATGAGTGGCGAGTGAGTGAGTGTTTGAGTGTGGCTACTTCCTGCAATTATAGTTAGACGTGATGTAATCACAAATCGCGCCTCCAACTCACTTGCATAACTGCTCAACTGGTCAAGAATACACAACAACAACAACAACAGCAACAACGGCAACAGCTAACTGTTTAACTGGTTTTCTTTTCATTTTCATTTTTCATTTGGAATTGAAATTTTTTGTTGGTAGCAGACGAAAGTGTTACGCTCGCTTTCGACCTGGTTGTGCCTCAGTTACTTTTCACTTTCACTCCAATTGCTGCACTCCTTCTTCTCCCCTCGATCTCCCAATTAAAAATCAGCTAACGTTTTTTTTTTTTTTGTTTTCAGTGTTTCTTTACCTTATAATTTAAATAAAAAACTCATAATCGGTACAGCTATAACAACGATACTCGTATTATTAAAAAAAAGTATAACACATTTGGCTTGAAAACTTTTTTTGCCAACAAAATTAAACGAAAAACACCGTTTTTGCCGATGTTGGGGCTAACGATCGTTTTTCGTTTGGTTTTTTTTGGCAAACAGATCTTGTTGTTGGCCAAGTAGCCAAGTTAGTTTTGTCCTCTGACTGGCTACTTGTTCTTGATGTTCTTCTCCTCCTCCTTCTGCTCTGTATCCTCTCCTCCTTGTGTTTATCACCCGATCAACGTCCAGCTCAACGTTGCGACAAAGATCCTCTGTTAATGTTCTTGTGATGCTCCTTCTTCTTCTCATCTTTTTTTTCTCGTCTCGTTCTTCGTAGTCTTCTTCTTCTTGTTCGTTTCCTCCTTGTGCTCGCTTTCTGTGCTAGCGCCATCTAGCGCTTAGTAGTGTCCGTGGTGGGAATGATGACCATGGTGGTAATCGTGATGTTCTTCGTGGTGTTCGTGGTGCTTGAAGATTGGCACCTCAACATGGTATTTCTCCGGCACGGGAATCTCTTTGTGAATGGGCACCTTCACCTCGGTGTAGACGGGAATGGGCTTCTCGATGGGCACCTTAACCTCATAGGGCACTGGCTTCTCGACGGTGTAGGGCACCTTCTTCTCCACGGTGTAGGGTTGTGGTACGGGAATCTTGACGTGGACGGGATATGGTTTCTCTACCTCCACCTTGTAGGGCTTGTCGACGGGCACTTTCACCTCATAGGGCACCTTCTTTTCGACAACGACCGTGTAGGGTTTCTCGACTTCCACATCGTAGGGTTTCTCGACCTCAACGGGATAGGGTTTCTCCACCTCAACCTTGACCTCATAGGGCACCTTCTTGATGACTTCGTAGGGCTTGGGCACGGGCACTTCCACCTTAACCTCATGTGGCACCTTCTTGATCACTTCGTAGGGCTGTGGCACGGGCACCTTGACCTCATAGGGGATTTTCTTGATGACCTCATATGGTTCTGGGACGGGCACTTTCACCTCGTATGGCTTATCGACTGGAACCTTCACTTCATATGGGACTTTCTTCTCCACAATGTAGGGTTTGGGCACATGGACGGGTACTTTGACGTATTCCTTCACAACCACCGGATATTTCTTCTCCACAATGTAGGGTTGGGGCACATCCACTTTCACCTCATATGGGATCTTCTTCTCGACGGTGTAGGGCACATGTTTAGTCACTGTGTAGGGCACTGGCACTTTCTTCTCAATGGTCACGGTCTTGATGTGCTCATGGTGATGGTGACCATGATAGTCGCCCAGATGGAGACCACGCTTCTCCACGTTCTTGCTCTCTTCAGCGGCAGCGGCAGCTGGAGCGGCGGCTTTATCATCGATGGCAGCACAATGGGCCATTGCCAAGCACACGGCGAGACAAGGAATTACGAACTGCAAGAAAAAGGATAACGAACGGAACGTTTAAGTTTACAATCCACACACAATATCCAAAGGCAGCGATAGTAGTAGATGATCGATAGTTATCGATCGATTGTTCACAATTACCATTCGCATTGTTGAGCTGTTGCTTTGACGTCTCACGAGGAAAACAATTACTCCACAATAAACTGTGTTATACCAATAACGAGATCCAAGCTGGTACTGATTCGTTGAGTCGCTGCACTCGGCTTTTATACACCAAAAAATTGGTCTATCGCAACGCAATTCACCAAATCGCCTCCCTCCTCCTCTTCGCTCTCTTGCGCTCTTACTCTTGCACACAGCAAAGCTCCACGGCTGCGCAGCGACTGCGATTGTGCGGCTGGCACATTCGCAACTTGTTGTTGTTGTCGTTGTTGTCGTTGTTGTTGCTGGTGTTGTTGTGGATGTGGCTTAGTAATGAAATGTTGAGGAACAGAGTAGTGTTATATGAGCAACTCGTTTCTCATTTCGACGACAGCACTGCAACTGATTGGACAATGGGTAGGGGTGTTGGGGAACAGTCAAACTGTTGCAGGAGCATGCTGCAGTTGCAGGCAGGCTTATGGCAAGGTAATCGGGTCGTTATCCTATAAACAATAGCTAGGAAATTGTTACAGAGACCCACAAAAACCAAACAAACAAATAAGAAAACGAGAAAAAAAGCTCACACATTTCCATATGCAGCGCATGCTTTGATTTTGTGTGTTGTGATAAACACAATTGCGGCAACCAAACGATTCAGATTACCAACGTTAAAGACATTATTATTATTATTGGGGGCTTTACATAATGCAACTTAAGCCTGACAGACATTGACATCCCCCGCCAAAAGCTTTGGTTCCGTTTTCATGTTGTTGCTGTTGTTTTTGAGCCTGATTGTGCTACCTTGCAAAAGATATGTAATATGACAATGTTGGCGGGGATTATGTAAATTAATGCTGATATTGACTCTGCCGCAAACGTTGTTAACATGTTGTGTATGATATATGTGGCAAAAACAATAAGAAGGTTAACACACACATACACAATGAATGCGTTTTTGCCTTTTACATGCGTAAATGGCAGTCTCAAATTGCAGAGACCTATCATATTTATTGTGCGTTATCCCATTTTACGGTCGCTGCAAATGAAAGGCATTGTTATCGATAACAATATAACGCTCGTTTGCATTTGTGTCATAGCATTGAGCTTTCAAACGATTGTCAGCTGTTGTTCTTGCACAAAGAGCCAAAGGTTAGAGCAGCGCACAATAGAAAGACCCACAATACATGTGTAAATTTACAGCTGTCTGCTTTGGCATGTGTGTGTGTGTGTGTGTGTGTGTGTGTGTTTGCATGTCGTGTAGCCCAAAAGCAACGATTTTGCTGCCACATTTCACTCAAATTGGTCGAAAGATTTCGAATTGAGTCGATGTGGCATGATCATGATTACAGCCTGTAGGAGCTAAGAGCGTGACTGTAAATATGTACATATATACACGCACATATGTATACATATGCACGTTGTATGTATGTACATGCATGTGATTTTAGTGTCTGTGGCTGCGCTTTGTGCAATCATAGTCATTAAAATTGAATACGTAGCTCACAGTTGGCTATTTAAAAGCGAACATACACTAACGGCTGCTACTTATTACTGTGCGTTTTAAACTAAACCAAAAATCCAAATTAAACAAAGCTACACTCACATGTTTATAAAGACATTCACATTCGCATTCCCATATGTGTGTGCGTCTAAGCTCTCTAGCTGGCATGTGCCATTAGCAATGCATTAAACAACAATAAAAATACAACAACCACGGACAAAAATACATACAAAATTTTCGTACCGCTTCGTACAGTTTTGAAAACTCGCCGCGCAGACGCGGAAGACGCAGACGACGCGGTCTGGGAAAGATAGACGTTAGACGTTAACTGGCTGGCTAGTGGAGCAGGGAAGAGTATTTGGAGTGGAGAGGTGTTGGCAAGCAAAAGCAAAAGCAATGCATAGAGCATTTACATGCCTATTCTATTTCATAACGCAAGACAAGCTTTGAATTTCGCGCACTAATTGCCCATTATTGCGCTTACAGAGCCACTTACAATTATGTTAGAGTCGCCACTAATTCGATATTACAATTCTTGGTGCCACACACTACTCACTAACAATGCTCATTATGAATGCAACAACGACTTACAACAGTTGTTAACAAGCTCATTTGAACTCGCCGCACATACACTCACACACACACACATACACCGAAATATTGCCATTCGTGCTTTGGTCAATGACCTTCGTGTGCGTGTTGTGAGTCTGTGTTGCGTTTGAAATTTTGTTTTTTTAGATTTTGGGGGCAAAGTGAACCGTCTTTCTTTTTTTCCTCTTGTTGTTTTGGAAAAGCCAGCATCAGATGGTAAGAGAATGGTATGGTGATGTGTAATATTAACCCTGACCTAGTAATTAGTTTTCTTATTTTGCAGCAATAAATCATTAATTGCTGTTATTTAATTTGACTAAGAGATTGTCTAGCCCTTTTTTGCTGGAGCCAAAATTTAAGTGGAATTCGTTGTGAGCGTTTTCTTGTTTTTAGTGTCAGTAAATCAGTCGTAAACGTTCATAATGCTCAAGACTTGGTAAACCAAACAGATTGTGCAATATCTTTGTGACAAGTCCTTGGAAACAATGCAAACAATTCGGAAGTATTTACATATGATCCATTTTTTATCCAATATTTAAGCATGAAATATATAAGAGTGCATTAAAAACGATTTTATTATTTCATCATTTTATTTTAATATTTCATTATATAGTAGATTGCATTCTATTTATAATTTTTGAATATTGATTCGAGGTAGTTTCTGGTCTAGCTGAAAATTAACGTCCACTTCGAATTATTGAGGGCAAAAACCGTTTCACACAGTGTGCCCAGTTTCCAGCTGCACGCTCAGCAACTCGCTTTACAACACTATCGCTTGCCGGTTGTGGCTGTCAGATAGAGATGCAGAAACATTGAATTATGCTGACAGCGATTGTTAATGTTATTTTCACAATGTAACATCCATGGATTGAAAAATAATTAAAATTTTAAACCATACAACACAATACAGCGGAAAACTCCCACAAGTGGTAATAAAAACTCGATGTTCGAAAAGAATGTTAGTAAAATCGATAAGCCGATAGTAATCGATGTTTCTCCACCACTGCTGTCAGTTTTATACGCAAGTCATTTTGGCATCAGAGTCATTGCGGCATTTGGAACTTGATTTGTTTTTTGTTTAATACGAGACTTTTGTACAACAGTAAGTATTCTACGTTTAATTTATGAAAGTAAACTTGAAACAGCATTTGGTGTATCTGCAGGAAACTACAGCTATGTTTATGACACGCTCTGAATACGATCGCGGTGTAAACACCTTCTCACCCGAGGGCCGCCTCTTCCAGGTGGAGTACGCCATTGAAGCAATCAAACTTGGCTCCACTGCCATCGGCATTTGCACAAACGATAGTAAGTTCAATTTTGTTATAAACGAATGTTATTTAATTGTAAATTAATGTCTAGGTGTTGTCTTGGCTGTGGAAAAGCGCATCACATCGCCGCTGATGGTGCCAAAAACGGTCGAAAAGATTGTCAAAGTAGATGAGCATATTGGCTGCGCCACCTCAGGTCTGATGGCCGATGCACGCACATTGATTGAGCGTGCACGCGTCGAATGCCAGAATCATTGGTTCGTCTACAACGAGGCCATGACCGTGGAGTCTTGTGCCCAGGCCGTTTCCACCTTGGCCATACAGTTTGGTGATAGCGGCGACAGTGATGGCGCCTCTGCCATGAGTCGCCCCTTCGGCGTGGCTATTCTCTTTGCCGGCATTGAGGAGGGCAAACCCCAGTTGTGGCACATGGATCCCTCGGGCACTTACATTCGCTACTGCGCCAAGGCAATTGGCTCGGGCAGTGAGGGCGCCCAACAGAACTTGCAGGACAAATACACACCCGAGATGACTCTGAAGGATGCCATCGATCTGTGCTTAAACACCCTCAAGCAGGTCATGGAGGAGAAGCTGAATGAGACCAATGTTGAACTGATGACCATGACATTGGAGAAAAAGAATTCACCATGCTTGGTGAAGAAGAGGTGAAGAAACTGATTGAGGATCTGGCGTAAACGCATCTCATTTGGCACATTGAATGCATTTTGATTTAAACCGTATATAATGTGAATAAAGGGATTATAAATCGATGGAATTACAGATTAGAAATTACAGTAACAGTAAATGTCTAAACTCTAAATGGAACTTGGAGAGAAATAAGTAAATCGTGTGTTTTATCTTTGGGGAAGATTCAAACAAATGAAATTTTAAAATTTCTTGAACATTTACAATTGGATAAATTTGAATAAGATGAAGATTTTGGTGTGTCCTTTAAATTACAGAATTTAGTATGAACTTCAAATCCATTTATAGAGGGATTATAAATCAATGGAATTACAGATAAGAAATGTCTTAAGCTCTAAAGAAATTGGAGAGAAATATTTATCTTTGGGGAAGATTAGAACAAATTAAATTTTAAAATGAAATGTTTGCAATTCTGAATATTTTGAATAGAATGAATATTTTTTTGGTTTACCTTATTTAAATTGCATATAAAAAAATGTATAAAGGGAAAACTTGTACCAAATTTCTTGTGAAGTAATTAAAAAGCGAAAGATCGTTTATAATTATATACAGTTGACTTTATTTATACTGATTTCATTGATGTTGTGCATACTCACTAAAAACATTAGACATGAACTGTTGAGCAAAATCAAACAGCTTCGATTAACTTGGTTAATCTCATTACAAAGGCAAATCATAAAGAATTCTCACTACCATTATTTACGATTACAATTACAATTACGATAATTAATTATTTGTTCACTCTACTTCTTAATTTCGATGCACAGACTTGATTGTAGCTTTTCATCTTCAATGTGTGTGGGTTTAATATAGTATCCATAATAGTAATAATAATAATATATTATGTATAAAAATTTACCTAGAACCAAAAACGATCGTAATGCAAATTAAGGCGCATATGCATAAATCTAAATATCGTATATCGTATATATATATATATATTTATATATGTGTGTGTGTATAAAGAAGATAATAATATATGTGGATATGGATATGGATAGGGTGAGTAATAATAGAAAAAGGAGCTAAGGATTGTAGTTGTTGTTGTTTTTGTTTGAAGGGGAAGACGAAGACGAACAAAATTGCATATATTCCTATATCAATACGAGTATATATATATATCTATAGATCTATATGTTTGTATATAATGTATATATATATATATTATATAGAGCATTCACAATCGTTTACATCACACCTAGGTTTGATGTTCGCCGCCACTGGGACTGCTGTTGGTGTTGTTGGTGTTGCTGTTATTGTTATTGTTGCCGCTGCCGCTGCCATTGCTGCTGCTGCTGGTGTTGTTGTTGCGCAGCATGAGCCGCGACAGACTCGTGTTTGGTTCGCTGAGCGAATAGATTTCCGGCTCAAAGACCGGCGGACATTCCATGTTCGGATAATCCGGTGTCGCTGCCTTCGAATCCAGCGAATTGGTGTTGCTAACTTTTGGTGTTGTTGGTTCATCCACCTTCTCAGCAACTGTCGTTGCTGCTGCTGTTGCTGCTGTGGGTGGCGGCGGCGCTGGCGGCAACGGTGGCTGCAGCGCCTCCGATGCACACAGATTGGTGCTGGCAACTGGAGCAGCAGCAACAGCAGCCGCAGATGTTGCTGATGTCGTCGAGCGATAGCTGCGCTGACTGTGCTGTGTGGGAAAGATGACCTGCGAGAAGATCTCCTGATCGCAATCCGCCTCCAACTCAGCGCTGTTTGGCGGCTGCTGTTGCTGCTGCAACAACTGATGATGATGATGATGGTGTTGCAACTGTTGCTGTTGCTGCTGCTGCTGGTGATGATGATGACCGAAGAGCGTGCGATGCAACACCGGTGAGCCCATGAAACGATTCTCCTTGGCTGGACGCGTCGGCGTCGCATGCGCTCCCGATGTGGACGAGCTGAGCGATAGTTTGCTGAAAATGGGCGCCGAATTCTTGCGCTGAGCATCGTACTTGCCGCCCACCAGCTTATCGCCCAGATCCTGATTGTAGGTCTGACTCTTCTTGATGTTGCTGTTGCTGCTGTTGTTGCTGCCGCCGCCAGCCAAATGGCCGCCAATCGCACTGCTCGTCATGTGGCTGCTGGCGTCGAGCGCATGATTCGATTTGGATTTCTTGTTGAGCGGCAGCGTCATTGTGACTGAGGCAAATGGAAACTTGCGATCGCTGCCGCTGCTGTTGGATTTGCTTTTGCTCTTCTTGTTGCTGCCGCTGCCACTTGTCATGCTGCTGCTGCTGGTCAAGCTGCTGGCCTCAGCATCGTGGTGATTCTTCGATTTCTTGTGCAGAAAACTCGACAAATGCTGCGGACGCAAAAAGTAACGCGATCGCGAACCTTGCGAATGTTTCTCCTTCTCCTTGTCCTTCTCCTGTTGCTGCTTCTCGTGTTGCTGCAAATGTTGCTGTTGCTGCTGCTGCAATTGCAGTTGTTTATCCAGCTGTTGCAGTTGCAGCTGCTTCTCGAATTCACTGCAACTCGATTGCCGTGAGACGCTCACATTGTTGTTGCTGCTGGCGGGCTCATCGCCAAAGATTAGCTCATAGCCAAAATCACGCAACTTCTGACCCTCCTTGGTGCGTGTTCGCTTGATGCTCTCGTCATCCGGTTTAAAGCTAAACTCGTAGTCCGGCGTCTTGGGCAGACTCAAGCTCTGTATCTTGGCGGGCTTCTCCCCATTGCTGCCATTCCCATTACCGCCCGCTGCCTTCGCCGTGGACGCTGAGGAGGAGGACATGGTGGTCACCGTCTGCTGGCTGGCATTCGAATCGTTGCGCATGTGCTGACGCTGATGCTTCTCAATGCCCAGATGCACACGATTGTTGTACATCTCCTGGGATTCCTCCAGTTGCTTGCGCAACATCAGATCCTTGAGGGTCATGTAGCCCTGTATGTTGTTGGGCTGATGATGTGCATCACCCAAATTCCCATCTCCGCCAGCGCCGCCGCTCTTCTTGGTCATGAACGAGGACTTGGTGTGCGAGTGATGATACTCAAACACTTCGAGATTGGGATTCGAGGCGTGCAAATAATGATACGGCACCTTCTTCAAGCTCGACTTGCTGCTCGGGCTTTGACTCTGGCTGGGACTTGGACTCGGACTCGGGCTGGGACTGTTGCTCTCCTCGAAGCTTGGCTGCTGCTGAAGCGAGCTAATTGTGGGCGCCGGTGAATTCGGTGGCCCCAAGCTCGCTGACGTTGTGCTCACCACCGAACTCCGACTCGAGCTGCGCGATAATTTGCGTGGCAAGGTTGCCGGCGCCTGCTGTGGTGGTTGCTGCTGCTGCTGTGGTATGGGTGGCGTCAATGTGGTGGGCGGCTGGGCGGGATCATGATAGCCAGGCGTATTGGCGCCAATCTGTATGCCACAACTGCCGCCTGGCACTTTGCGAAACGTTTGAAAATTGGCCGTCGGCACGGGAATATCACTGGAGCTCGATTTGGCCGCGTTGCTCTTGAAGGTGCCCATCGTGAATTTGCGCAACGAGTCGAAGACGCGACGATCCTGCTTCAGACTGTTGCTGCTGCTCAAACTGCTCGTCGGCGTGTGGCTGCTGCTGTTGTTGCTGCCGCTGCTGTTGGCCAACAGCGTGGCAATCACATCCTTCGATGCCTGCGGCGATGGTGTGCATAGATTGGTGCTAACCAGCGCATCATTCTCCTCCTCGCCGGAGCTCTCGTTCTCCGAGTACAGATCCTTGGCGGTGCACGCATCGCTGCTCACCGCCGGCAACTTGAGCGAAGCGATGCGCAAGAACTCGACCCATTGATTCAGTGCATCCAACGATTCGGCAGCAAAGTAAAAACTCTTCGCCGTGTGATACACCTTGAAGGCATGCGGCTTCGAGTGCACCTCCTTGGCCAGAGAGACGGTGAAGCCGGGCAGAAAGATGACCAGACTAGCGCTGCTGCTCTGCTTGCTGCGAAAGCCATAGAGTATGGTGTCCAGCATCACGAAATAGATGCGTGCCCAGTAGGTGACGCCGCGCAGATTCTTGGTGCGCCGATAGAGATGACCCTGAATGTCGCCAGTGCCAAGCAGCTTGAGATTTGTGTTGCGTCGCTTGGCCATCAGGCTGTGCTTCTTCTTGAGCGTCAGCGTTCGTGTTTTGCTGGGCGTGAGCAGCTCGCTAATCTCCTGCGGCTGTTCCACGGAGGGCAGCTGTTGCTGCTGCTGTTGTTGTTGCTGCTGTTGCTGTTGTTGCAGTTGCAGCTGCTGTAGCTGCATGCTCGCTGGCTTGGGTGGCGGTGGAGGCACCACAGGCGGCGTCAGTTCGCGTTGCTTGCGTGGACGCGGCGGCGGCGCTGGAGGCGTCACCAGCAAGAACTCCTTGCGTGGCTCTATCGCTGGCGGTGGCGGTGGAGGCGGCGTATCCGACTCCTCCTCGCCTGAATTGTCGTACGCCGGCGTGCTGTGACTTTTATCCAATCGTCCGCGGCGATTCTGTTGCTGCAACAGTTGCTGCTGCTGCTGGTGTATCAGCGATGAATTGATGGCCTCCGCCAGCGGCGGCGTTTCACGTGTGGCCAACTCGATGGCCTGGAGCAGCTCGACGGTGGTGCTCGTTTCATTGGCACAGCTGCGCAACGTTTCCAGCGCATCCTCGTCGCCCTCGTCGGCAAAGGGAATCGGCTCGAATGTCTCCAGTATGGTGTTCTCCACATTGCACGTAAACTTCTCGTTCTTCACCACATAATCCTCGACCTTCATGTGCGCATCGAAGCGCACCACCTTGCTAACTCCCGGCTTGTAGCGTTCGAGTTGCTGCAGCTGCTGCTGCGACTCCAGACCCGCTTCCGTCAGCTGTTTCAGCTTGCGCGCCTCGTTGACCAAACGCTTGGCGGTGTCAGCGCTATCCGCCAGTCCAATGCACGTGGTGGGACGTGGGGTAATCTCCAAGCCGTAACCAAACGATATCGACTTGTCGCGTATGCTGGGCGAGCCAGGATCACAGTTGGCAGCGCCGCCAACGCCAGCGCCGCCAGGTTTCCGCTCATGCCATGACGGTATCACCAGATGCGGATGCTTCAGGCTCAGGAATTCATCGCCACAGATCGTATGACGACGTTGGAGCAACGCCCGCGGTTTGGGGTAATACAGACGCATCTCGCGGCTGGCCGACTTGGGATCCGTGGGCGTGGGAATATCACTGCAGCTGGAATCCGAATCGGAGCCCGCATGCGATTGCACCGCCTGCTCGGCCTGCTCCACCCGTTGTTGCCGCTGTCGCTGACGCGCCAATTCACGCTCCCGTTCCCGCTCCTGTTGCTCCTGGTCGGGCAGTGTGTCGCCCGCCTTGTCGGCCACGTTCAGCGGCGTCTTTGTCGTCGCCGTCTCCAGGGTGAGGAAAGCGGGACGCGTACTGGGACTGGGCAAATTGTCAGCCCAACGATTCATGTTGCGCTTTTTGCTGGGCAATCGATATGGCTGCATATAGATCTGGCCATACATCTTGGTGTGCTTGGGTCGCTTCTTCACCGTCAGCACAACATCGGGCAGCGCTTCACGCAGATGCTGCAGCACCGTCTTGCGTTGCCATCCGACCACAGTCTGATAATTGATCTGCACAATCTCATCGCCATCCTCGATCTTGCCCGAATTGTGCGCTGGCGAATTGTATTTAATGTCCGTCACTCGATGTATGCCATTGTCGCTGGACTCGATGTTGAAGCCCAGATCCGATTCACGCTTCTTCAGCGTCACCAGATTCAGGGATGCCGGCTGTAGAACCATTGGATCCGATATGTCCTGTATTATGAAATTCGCCAGTCGCTCCAAACGCACCGCAGTCGCTTTGATCTGCGCCACGGGACGTTCGACAAACCGATCACGATGCGCTATCGTCGCCAACTCAAGGCCACAGCGCAGCACATTGCCACAGTACTCGCGATACATGTCCTGGCTGCGAAATGGCGAACCCTTCAGGTTGCCAATCAACGGCTTCACCGTCGCTATCGTCCGCGAAATGTCGTGCAGCGTTCGTGTGTCGATCTTGGTGCTGTCCGGATGATTCTTGGCCAGCTCACGATGCAGATTGCGGGCAGCGGTGCCCACATGGAGTGCCATGAACTGCAGGTTGTCGTTCTTGAGGTGATAGTGCTGCAAGTAACAACAATTAGTATGGGAATTCACTTGGACTTTAATGTTTACTCTAGCGGCAATTGAAATTGTACAATTTACTAATGCAATAAATTGTTAGCTTTTAGAGATCTTTTACGAATCTTAACAAATTTGTATGCGTTGTAAATTTTGTATAAAATTTGAAACCTTCTAGCTACTACCGATTGTTAGTTATTTTTAGTAATCAGAAATAATTGGTATACCGAAACTTTGACTTCCTGGAGAAATTGGAGAAAAGCTGTTGAAATTCCAAAAGGAATTATAATTAGGATATGTACAAATTTCAGCCTTCTAGCTTCTACAGTTTAGACTACGGTACAAGAATTCAAAATACCAGTAAATATATCAGTGAAGGATATTAATAGGACTACCCTTTATAAAATTTGCAGCCTTCTGGCTCTTACCGATTGTACAATGATAATTCAGTCAGTAATTTTTACCTTTACTTTGAGTTCGTGTTTAAACAGCTCTTCATTGGCTATTAAAGAAAAGCTGTTGCAATAGCAAAAGGAATTATTAGAGCTATTTCAGCCTTCTAGCTTCTACAGTTTAGACTGTGCAACGACAATTCAGACTGCCAGTAAATATATCAGTGATGAAGATTGATAGGACTACTCTATATACAACTTACAGCCTTCTAGCTCCTACCGGTCGTACTGTATTGGCTGTACGTCAATAAATTTTATAACTGCACATAAATTTGTATGCTTAAATTGCATAGGAAAATAAAGCTATTTAAAAATGTACAGCCTTCTAACTTCAACCGTTTACTCCGAGCAACGATAACTAAGGCAGTCATTAGTCAGTGAAAAAATATGATAGTGTGGACTTGTTTAAGACTTAAAGTTTGTCCGCTCCTCGTTGAAGTACCAAACAAAGGAACTCCTAACTCCAACCGTTTGAATTGTGAGCTAATAATTTAGATAGTTCTTTCAATAGTAAGAATGGCTAACAAATCCTTCACCTTTGTGCCCCTTACAGATGGCAACTTGCAGCCTTCAAACTTCTACCGTTGATAGTGAGCACTCAGTCAACAAGTCAATGCAAACAAATTTAGTATACGCATATTTGTTAATTGCTGTTAGTAAATGGATTTTGTACACTGCCACTTGAGACTCACAAAATTTCGCAGATTCTCGACGGCTTCAAGGACAATCTCCTGATGGCCAATGGCCTCCATGCCCAAGTTTTCCAGCTCATAGGGCCTTATATTGAGCAGGGCACGTCCTCCAATTTCATGTTTTGAAAATTCGTAGCCAGCCATGGACTCGTCGAGACCTTTTTGAGAAACAACAAAAAAAATTACACATAATTAGCCATTATGCATTTTGGTGTTGCATTCGAAAGTTGCTTGTGAAAGGAATGTTGTTGTTGTTGTTGTTTTGCTGCTAGTACTGTTGTTGTTGTTGGGTGGCTGCTGCTGCTGCACTTTTCCTTGACCTGTTAACGAGGAGAGATTTTTAATTTACCTCTTATCCAGTCTGTAACTTGGTCGGGCGTCCATTCTGCTATGTTTATATAGGCCATCCTAATTGAAAGAAAACAGCTATGCACGCATCTACTCCATTTTTCATTAGCAGTAACACAACATAAACAATTGATTAAAATAAAAAAAGAGTTTTTGTACAGGGCAGGGCTGGCGAAACAAAAGTTATCTGATACTGTTCATTTTCAACTCGCGAACTGCAGTGAGTCATTTGCATTGACCCCATGAACCAGTAAGTAACAAGTGAGTTTCCATTCAGCTCACAAATACAGCATATTTTAATTACACTATATTTAAATAATAACTTAACGGCTTTATTTGCATGTATTATCTTAACAATTCACATTTTAAATGCCAAACAATGCAATTAGTTTTTGGGAATCAAAGGAAACTTAACAGCATCACATTATGTTAATCGCTAACAGAGAAGCAACAGTTTCGTTCATTGAATAAGTTCAACTAGTTTAGTGCGTTCATACAATCGAACTGGCGACCTTATCGAAACAATGAGGATGATAAAAAGACTAGGAGTAGCAGCAATAATTTTGAAAATAATTTAAATTGTAAATAGATATTTCAGAAAGTGAAAATATAAGATTCATAATATATTATTTTTGGTATAACAACTATTCGAAGTGCATTTAAGGTATTTTTTTAACTTCAAATTGCACTCAAATTAGCTTTTATAAACCAAGATGTCGCGCCGTCTTATAGCCGTTTTGAAAATGAACCAGTAAACATTATAAGTGAAACCAGCCGACTCTTATCGGTATTTAATTGTTTTGGTATATCTTCGCTACAAAATGATGCCTGTAGTCCCACCCAGATACAGGTTAAATATTGAACAACTTTAAGACACTTTCTTATGAATAAAACGTCTGAATTTATTTCAAAAATATATTTTTATTATGAATAAATTGATATTTCTTTTCACCAAAATAAAAATATATATTATATATATATTTTTTTTAAATTAAAAATGTTATCGATCATTGTCGCTCAATTAGAATCCAATTATTGAATTCTATTTGGATAAACCACTTTATTATACTTTAGAATATAGAAGAGAGATTACAAATCTGCTGTTCAACCATTATTCTTAACTAAAAGAATTGTGTTTTAGAGTAATAATATTTAGAGTGCAAATGGTCGATTCTTAAGAATAGAATCGATTTTTTAATGGAAAAGAAGAATCGATTTAAATTCGAATCGGTTCCAGCTGTATTGCGCACGCTGCAAAACAACTCTTGCCATCAGCTGATACGTCAGCACATACTGAGATTTTGTTTTTGCTAGAAACCCCTGAAAATTGACCACTATAAATGCTCTGTATTTACATAAAATGTATAATTTATTTAACTGCATTCCATCAATTAATTACAGCTTCCAACTATGTATAATTTTGATGCAATTGTCATTGCATAAAAACATTGCTACAGCGCACGTTTTCTTGCGGAAAATGCTGCCTACATTCCCAGTACGTACTATGTATGTATTTTAGTCACTGGCGGAGAGAGAGGCACGTCAGAGTAATCACCGCGTGGTTTTGGTTGATTTTAACACATTGCAGTTGCAACAGCGCAAACACAAAATAAAAATTAGAGGAATAATGTCTGTAACCCAGACAAAACAAATCACATTTTATAATCCAGCGAGTTCCGCAAGTTCCGACAGGTAACATACAAATATGAAATTGCTTGGTGATAATAGAGTGAAGCGTGAAAATCCAACCAAAATACAAAAATAAAAAACTCATTCATCACTAAGGAGCCTAAAAAGTTAAGCACGCAATAAAAATACGTTGTAGATACATAAACACATGCATACATATATGTATAATCGCACCACAATCCATGTGCAGATATACACACATACTTATGCATGTTTACATAAATACATACATAATTAAGCGTGTGATGTAGCGTGCCTCGCACTTGGATACCAAATGTATTTATGAATATATGTGTGTGTAATGTAATATGTATTGAGTATTACGCTGATACATATGACAAATTAAATTCGGTTCGTTACTGAAACTCGATGTCAACGTCGCTACGCTGAAGTACAATGAAAAGAAGTGTTTTTTTCGTTGTTGTTCCTTTTTTTCATGTCCACAAACACAGTTATAACGTAATGAAGCAAGAACAACAACAAGAGCAAGAAAGTGGCTGATTTACCTTTCGGCTACCTTCGCCATCGTCGTTCAAGTCGACGTTGACGTCGAAGTCTGCGTCGACGTAGACGCGCGTCGTCGTCGTCGACAGTTGCTTTTAACCTTAGCTCTGGCAATCGAAAGAGACACTGAAATAGACAGCAGAGCAGAGGCAGAGCAAGCAAAAGCAAAGGCAGCGGCAGAGGCAGGCAGCCGATTGCGATTTCTTTACACATTTTTAGTCATTCTCCAATTCTCGACTGCAGCACGTTGCTTATATTTTTGACCGGAACCGGTATCACACACATATAGCTAAATACTTATAAACATTTAACATATGCGTATTACTCGCTTGTATTATTTTGATATCGAACAATAAGATTTCGCAGTTTTGCAGCGCAATAATATCAAATAAAAAGAGCTTCGTAAACACGCTGCTATTAAGTAGCGTAGACAGTACATCGCATCACATGCGTCGTCGGCGTCGTCGCTGCTTTCGGCCACATTCTGCATAAATTTGCGAGTGTGCGTGTGTCTGTGTGTGTGGGTGCTTTGTGCTACGTGTGTTAGTGTACGTGTGTGTGTGCTCGAGTGATTGACCCATTTTGCTGCTAAAATTCTCAACGCATACAAACAGACAAACGACGAATTTTGGCATTGCTCATTGGCTAAAATGAGCAGCATCACGTTTTTGTGCAGCAAAACGAACAACAACAACAATAATAATAATATCAACGATGTCTCGTCGACAAAGGGAAAAGGAATCGCAGCATCTTCAGTATTTCCAACAGCCGCCTTACTAACAACTACAACAACGCTACAGCAACAACAACCACAGCAGCAGCAGCAAGAGCAAGCACAACAGCAACAACAACAAGCACGTCTAGGGCAATTGCACGGCAATTTGAAGAAGTTGAACGCTACAACAGCAACAGCAAAAACCAACGGTCACTCTCACATGTAAATCATTGCATTTTTATTCACATTTTATTTAAAATACCCACATACACACAATTGCACATACATATGTACATACATCTGTATGTATGTATTCACAACCTTTGTGATTGTTTGTTGTCTCTCATCTGTTATTGTTTTTGCATTTATTTTCGCCCCAAGCTCGTGAGACACATGCATACACAATATATCGAAATGGGTGTATGTGTGTTGAAGCTCTAATTGTTTTGTTGTTGCTACTTTCAACATTTGTTTTCTGTGTTTAATTAACGTTCTTTTTAATATCGTTTATCGCGTCGCTGCGTCGACGACTATCAGTCGCCCCTGTCGGCTGTCGGGTTGGCATCGCAAATATGTACAAAACGAAAAACAACAACAAAAAAAGCGACAGCCACAGCAACAGCGTCATCAAATGCTGCTTCCTCTGTTTCAATATGGCTGCGATCGAAGCCACGTCTGCTCTCCTTTTCCCTCTCCCAAACGTATTTTGTAATTACACACCTTCATTTTGCACAGACCCTTCTCTCTCAATCTATCGCTCTCTCCCTCTTACGTCCTGTGAGCCTAACAACCTGTTGAACACAACACGTGGCAACGGCAGTATATTTTCTACTCTCCATTCTACACATTTTTTCACCGTTCATTGCCCACACGAACCTACATAACTATGTATGTATGTAGAGCTGAATGTTATGTATGTACATTGTGTAGTTAAATTATAAATAGCACCGGAAAATGCGAAAATCCTTAGGGTAAAGTTATGTGTGTGTGTCTGAGAGAGTGCAACGAACGGCACATGTCGGTAAAAAAAAATTATATGTGTAGTATATACATACATATGTACATAGAGAAAAAAAAACAAAAAGTTATAAGTACATCTGTACATCACGCCAAGCATAAATTATATTGAGCAGTCAATGCAACTGGCGCAGCATCTGAAAATCGTTAGTCTAGCGTCGAATTGTCTGACAGCAGGCTACACACACACATACACATGCGCGCATAAGACTATGCATACATCTACAGTGGTTCACATCTTATTTTATACAGTGAAAATTTTAATCCAAAATCCGTTTTAGCTTGAAAGCAACATGATGAACCATATTTGCACTAAAAATATTAAACTTTAATTTTATGTATTTATGAGGGAACTGCATATGTGTACTTTTATTTTACTAAAATAAATGATTAATGGTTGCAACCTGTGTTCAAAATGAAACTGCTCAAAATAAGTGGTTGACCACTGTGCGTATGAGTGTTTTATGGCAGACACGTTGTTGCACCAATGACGTAGATGAAATATGTTTTTTTGAATGTAATCAAAAATAATGCACTAAAATAATAATTGGTAAAAATACTTAAAACTGCAAATGTGCACATGCTGACATTTATTTCAGGCGGTTGCAATAAAATGTTTCATGGGATTTACGTTCCCTTCGACTTTTGTGCTTTTTTGCAATGTGTGCATAAATATTCATATGTACATATTATTTGCCTGCTCAGTAAATAAAATCGGGTGTGCGTGTTCACTGTCTAGCCACTTAATTACGAAAAATAAATAAAGATACTCATACATGAAATACATAAATTGAGTTGGCATCACAAATCGCTGGCAAATATCCGAAAGACTCCCTCCCTAGACATTAATTTGAGAAACTGAAATAGCAGCTGAATACTGGGAATCGAATATCGTGCCAGATGGGATAAATAACGATTTGTAGGCACGATTCAAATTAAGTTTTGTTTATTTTTTTGAAGACGGAATTGCTTAAAATAGATTCTGATCGAAAGTGACCACGCCAAGTATAAAGATTAGATTTTTCGTCATAAACCCAAAAATTGTTTTGGTTTTTTAATGTAACCAACAACAAATTTCATCATAATGTCGCAATAAGCAAAAGCAAATATGAAAACGCCATTTGATAATAATAAATTATGCAGTACCCACTTAGATAATGGCAAATGTCAATTAATGCATGTGCTCAATATCAGATATATCTTCTTTCGCTTTCTCTCTTTCGCACTCACAGTTTTTGTGTTAGCCGGCATTCCGTTGATAATTTCTGCATATATGCACAAATTAATACATACGCACATATGACATACATATGTATGTATATGAGAAGTTGTCTATGTGTCTGTGAGACGTTCTATATAGCAGCACTCGACATTGTCGTCGTTATAGTCGCGTGCCAATGAATCTTATCTTGCCTTTTTTTGCGTGGGGGGAAACCGTTTTATTTTTATTACCTATATTTATTATAGTCTTGATACAAACAACAACAACTACAAAAATAGTATAACCGGCAATTTCACAATGTGTGTGTGTACTCGTCATTTTATTGTACATTTCCGAGACGTCTTAATCTGGGTTAACGTTGATTTCACATTCACTTTTACAGCGATGATCGCTCCGATGTCACCGAACCGTTGTACGTGGATCCATTCGTGGAGCTGAGCAGCGGCGGAGGCGGCGCTGGCAGCGAATTAAATTGCTGCCCCGCCTCGCCGACAACGGTGCCAGCAAAATCGTCGCTGGAGTCGCCGATGCGTCGGTCGGGCCGACGACAACGTACCACATCCATTGGCAACCAAACGACTACTGCCAATCCGTCCGAATGCATCATACGGTCAAACAATCGCACCATTTACACGGCCGGTCGTCCGCCATGGTACAATTGTGCCGGACAACAGGTGGAACCCTTTGTCATAGGTGAGTTGCCTTCACTGTCGAGTCTTGTCTGCGGTTTTATTGATCGCTTTCCTGCTTAGGCATCTGCGGTGGCAGCGCATCTGGCAAGACGACCGTGGCTGAAAAGATCATAGAGAGCCTTGATGTGCCTTGGGTGACTCTGCTGTCCATGGACTGCTTCTACAAGGTGTGCAGCTTAGCTTTTAGTTAATAGAACTGCTGACTAATTGAGAAACTCGTTTCAGATTCTGAATGAGAAGCAACATGAGCAGGCAATCATCAATGAATACAACTTTGATCATCCGGATGCATTTGACATTGATTTGCTAATCGATGTGCTGACCAAGCTCAAGGAGGGTCGCAAAGTCGAAGTTCCAGTATACAATTTTGTGACACACGGTCGCGAGAGCCAGACGGTAAGCTCACGAACAGCACTCGCGATTTACATAAACGACTATTATATAAATACTATATATAAAAAAAGTATAAATGCATGTATACAAAAAGTAATCGCAGCGACTTAAGTATCTAGAGACTTTCAACTTGAGTTGTCGATTTATAAGCTTTTTATGTTATATTATAGTTTATAATTAGTTAAAGACTATCTTAGTTAGGAAATTGAAAATAAGATTATGATACAATAATAAGATTGGTGATACATTCTATATTCTATATAACTAAACTTTCACTTAGCCTAGAATATGAATTTACATTAGTTATAATTTAATGTCTCCGTAGTGTTTTTTTGGATAGATACTTTAAATTTCATATATAGATTCCTTAGATGTAATGAATAATTTTTATTCAGCAATGATAAATATGCATCAAGAGACTTTATAATGGAATAATATTAGGTGTTGGTACTTTGCTATTCTAAAAAATTGAAAATGTAATATAAAACTTATTTAAAGACTGTTTACGCAATGGAAACGGATCAATAGCTCATAATACTTATCAGAATTTTTAAGGAAAGTTATTCATAATCTTCTTTTTAAAAAGTGGAAATTAAAAAGATGTCTTTCTTTAAATAATTATTCAATTGCCTTCTTTTTAGAAAACCATGTACGGCGCCAATGTCATCATATTTGAGGGCATTCTTACCTTTCACAGTCCGGAGGTGCTGAAGCTGCTGGACATGAAAATTTTCGTAGACACAGATCCCGACATTCGTCTGGCCCGACGACTTAAACGGTTAGTAAAAAATTCACATGTCAAAACAATCAACTAATTAAGAATTCTACGCACTTGCAAATTGACAGTGATATCTCACAACGTGGACGCGACTTGAAAGGCGTGCTGAAGCAATACCTAAACATGGTGAAGCCTTCTTATGCAAATTACATAGCGCCAACGATGGCGCATGCAGACATCATCGTGCCACGCGGCGGCGAGAACAAGGTGGCCATAGCACTCATAGTGCAGCACGTGCACACACAGCTCCAGCTGGTAATAATCGAGAATTTAACTATGAGATTGAGCTGGTAAAATAAACAACTGATTTCCCCATTTGCAGCGCGGCTTCAAGTTACGCGAGACGTTGGCCAATTCGTACAAGGATCAACCGATGCCAGATTCGTTGCATTTACTGCATCCCACACCGCAGATCAAAGGATTGCACACATTCATACGCTGTAAGAACACATCGCGCGATGAGTTCATCTTCTATTCGAAGCGTCTCATCCGTTTGGTCATTGAGTATGCGCTCAGTTTGTTCCCCTTCAAGACGACATGCGTGGAAACCCCTCAAGGTGTGCTGTATGAGGGCAAACGGATGGAGTCGCGTAAGATTTGCGGTGTGTCCATCTTGCGTGCCGGTGAGACCATGGAGCAGGCAGTGTGTGATGTGTGCAAGGATATACGCATTGGCAAAATACTGATACAAACAAATCTGAAGACTGGCGAGCCGGAGCTCTACTATTTGAGGCTGCCCAAAGACATAAAAGACTACAAAGTGATACTGATGGATGCCACGGTGGCAACGGGCGCCGCTGCCATGATGGCCGTACGTGTGCTGCTCGATCACGATGTGCCCGAGGAGAACATCATTCTTGCCTCGTTGCTGATGGCCGAAATCGGTGTCCATTCGATTGCCTACGCCTTTCCCAAGGTAACAACTCAACATCACTTCAATTAAGAATTCCTCATTTAACATTTCTAAATTATCTTTTTACAGGTTAAAATCGTTACTTCCGCGCTGGATCCGGAAATCAATAGCAAGTTCTATGTTATTCCCGGCATTGGCAACTTTGGCGATCGCTACTTTGGCACTGAGCCCTCGGACGAATATTAAGTCCAAGCAACCAAGTTTCTTAAGTAATATTCCTAGGCTTAAAATGAAATCGTTACTTAAATTATCAATTCAGAAGAAGTTGTTTTGCCTTTTGCTTTTTATTTCGATTGAGATGACACGAATTTGAGCAGCAAGTGCAACAGAAAAGCCAAAGCGCCCACAAGCAATGCGATGCCCATGAAACGCTGTCCTCGACTCTGAGTCAAGCATTCTGTTGTCACCGCCTTGTTGTTGTCACAGCGCGTCCAATCGCGCTCTTCGTCCAGTATCTCGGCCATCATGCTGAACTTGCTGGTCGACGTAATGCGCACTCGCACTCGAGTGCCCAGCAAATTGTCTCGCATGGGCAGCAGCACTTGCTCATAGCTCTTGTTGTGGCCCACATAGTGTTGCTTATCATGTGATATTTCTGTCACCAGCACCTCGTAAACTTGACCCTCGCGACCGGCATACGGTTCGTAGCTATAAAAGAGATCAGTTAGTCGCTTGGTGCGCTTCTTGACCAGATTCGCCGGTATGCGTTCCATTTTAGCAGCTGGTGTTCCAGGCCGTGGGAAGAACTGATTAATAAATAAACTAGGGAAGCGATGCTTTGCGCACAGCGTCATTGTCTCCTCAAAGTCATCTTCCGTCTCCGTGGGAAAGCCACAAATAATGTCGGTGGCAATTGTCAAGCCAGGCACACGAGCGCGAAGAAAGTCCACCACATGCTCAAAGTCTTTGCGACAGTATTCACGCTTCATCTCGCCCAGCACCGAATCGCTGCCGCTCTAAAAATAGACATTTGGATTAGTAGCTCATTGTTGAAGATGGGAGGTTATCTCACCTGCACGGGCACATGGAGAAAAGCGTAGACACGTGGATGCTGCAGCACCTTGGCCACCTCCTCGAGGTGCTCCAGTATGTAGGGCGGATTGGTCATGCCCACGCGCAACATGCAATTCTCGGGTATCACTTCGACCAGCTGCCACAATAACTCGGGCAGCGAGCTGCCAATGTCACGTCCATAAGCACCCGTGTCCTCTGAAGTCAGCCAGATCTCGCAGCATCCTTCGTCAAAGGATTGCCGGGCACGTTCCACAATCTCGGCTGGCGGATAGCTGGCCAGATCGCCGCGTGCATGCTTCGTCTTGCAGTAGGTGCACTGATTCAGGCAACCGCTGTTGATGGAGATAATCTCGATGAGCGGATTCTTGCGCACCTTGGGCAGCGACAGCGGAGCACCAGCTACACGTCGACCGTGCACTTTTCTGTTCTGCAGCAGCCGCACACTATGACCTTTCAATGTTTCCTCCACCACTTCTACAACGCGATCAATTTGCTGCACTCCAATCACCGACAGGCCACGCAAATAATCCGCTTTGGGAGCACCTTGAGGCACACAGCCAGCTACTACAACGTGCTTGCCACTGCGCATGCCCGACTCGATCTCATTGCGAAACGTGTCTTCTGAGGGATTCTTCACTGTGCAGCTGTTGAGCAGCCACAGATCCGCATCATCCTTGCCACTCAGATTGTAGCCATAGGCAGCCAGCTGGCCAGCCATGTACTCCGAGTCGGAGTTGTTGTGTGCACAACCCCAGGTCTTCACATAGACCTTTTGTGTGCCAGGTATAACACTCTCGTAAATCGTTTTCTGCGGCTGCGGCGTCTTCTCATCGTTGTCTGATGCTGGTTTGATTTGTGTTCGTCTCTTGGCACGCACTGTTACACTTTTCTTATTCTCATAGCGTTCACGTGGCTTGATATCGTCCGACGATATCAGATCCTCGATATCGTCTATATCGTTGCCGGGTAAATCAACTTCAAGTCCCATAATTAATTATTATGCCCCAACTACAAATTCGACTCACACATGTGCTTGGCTCAGCTGTTTACATTTGTCAGTCAATGTGACCAGACTGGGGAAAGGGCTGCCTTTAGTGTTGGAAAACAATGCATCATTTGCCGACGTTTATAAATCAAAGTTGCCGAGCCTTGTGTGCTGTAACGAATTCGCAATGCTGTACAATTGCATGAAAGTTAATTAGCCATAAATTGCGTAATATATATTATCCAAAAAATTAACTTTAAATGTATAACTATAAGATATTCGTTTAAAATGTGTATTGCATTTTTGATTGATATGAATTCGTCCTTTAGGCCGACTTGCATTGCGAAAAGGGTTAAGCCAGCCAATTGCGAAATTAATATGCCGCATGTTTTTCGGTTGCGCTACGTTTATGACAACTTATCAACAACAACGAGCGAACGCTATCAGCGCGGAGACAGCGACAGTTCCTTTGAAGCTTGTTTAAATCCGAATTATTTGTAGCCGTTCATTTAGCAACAAGATTCAGAATGATACACATCAAATGTAAAGACACCAATCTTGACCCGTTACCAGTCAAGGTAAGTAGGCATTTTGAAATAGGCATCTAAATCTCCCTCGTTGTTTGTGTGTGTGTATGTAAGTGTGATTGTGTGTATTCTTTATCTGCACACAGTTAATTGCAAAAACACACACACACACACGAACACTCAAGTAATTATGTCTACACTAATAACGTCTGTTCTGTAGATTGGCATCATTGGCGGCTCTGGTCTGGACGATCCAGATATTTTGGAGAATCGTAATGAGAGAATTGTTGAAACTCCATATGGCACACCGTCGGATGCTCTGATTGAGGGCGAAATCAAAGGGGTGCAGTGCGTGCTCCTCGCTCGCCATGGCCGCAAACACGACATAATGCCATCGAATGTGAATTATAGAGCCAACATCTGGGCGTTGCGTGATGTGGGCTGCACCCATTTGATTGTGTCCACAGCCTGCGGCTCGCTGCGCGAGTCCATCAAGCCAGGAAACTTGGTGGTGCCGCATGACTTCATCGATCGCACAACAAAACGCATACAAACGTTCTACGATGGCTCGCATGCCGGCCACAAAGGTGTGTGTCATCTGCCCATGTTTCCCGCGTTTTGTGAGCGCACACGCAAAACCCTGCTCGATGCTGCCAAAGAGCTAAACTACGATGCACATGACAAGGCCACCATTGTCACAATTGAGGGACCACGGTTCTCCTCACGATCCGAGAGCAACATGTTCCGTATGTGGGGAGGTGACTTGATCAACATGACAACCTGCCCCGAAATTGTGCTGGCCAAGGAAGCCGGCTTGCTATACGGGTCGGTGGCAATTGCCACGGATTACGATTGCTGGCGCATGGGCTGCGAGGGCGTCAACGTGCAGGATGTGCTGAAAACCTTCTCCGAGAATGTTGTCAAGGTCAAGGCCATTTTAGTGAATGCCGTCGGGCGCATTGCCAAAGAAGACTGGTCCGACGATATACTGAATGCTAAGGTGAGAGCTGGTCATACTATTACTGTTAGTTAATTTTCATTGATGTATTCTGTTATCAGCAATGTGTTTGCAACAACACCATGTCCGGTGCCATGTGACGCTTTTTAAAACTATGCACGGAGATCACACGAGATACAATTAAGCGCCATAAGCTGCACAAGAAATCGAAGACCAAATCCAAACATAATCGAAGACGCACACCGAAATTGCTCACCATATCCATAGCCTATGAACTGGAGCCATCCAGCGATGGCGAGGAACAAACCACCACGGCAAACTAAACACATCATAAAATATATATAGAGACTATATTAAGCTTTTGGCATTGTATTTAAGTATCTCGGATCAAATAAACTTAACTCCCATCGAGGAAAATGTTACCAAAGTCAAAAAATGATGTTGAACCTTTATGGAAAATAATAAGAACTGCAAAAACCAAATGGTAAACTGAGGTTCGGTTGATGAAAGGGTTCTAAAAAGGTGATTTTGTCTCGAACATTGTTTTAAACTAATTTGCCTTAAGAAATGTTCTTCACTGATGTTATTAGAGATGTCAAAAGCGAAACTTATCAGGAACTTAATTTCCGGTCTCTGAAGCTTCATTTGATTCGAACAATCATCATAAAAGTTAACCAAATTCCGTCTTTCGCATAGAAGCGCACACACAATAAATAGTTATTTTGACTTATACAATTATACATCGTTATTAGCATTTGTCTTTACAATTAAAATTGGAATTCTTCAATCTGACTGTCCTTCATGGGCATTTGCGTTCCACTTGACTCTTGCCGGCTTCTTCGTACTCCTGCGACGATATCCACATCTGCTGGAACGTGCCAATGCTGGCCAATATGGAGCCACCAATCCAAGCGCCAAATCTTCGCTCCACGCTGCCATTTGCCGAAATCATTTTCAAGCGTGTATTCGACGGTGCACGCAATTGCAGATCCCGATTGAGACGCTCTGGAAAACCTTGCAGCAGTGTGTTGCCACCTAAAACACAATCCGTAATTAATCAAGAATCCATTAAGTATGTAAACAATTAGCTTACCTGTAACCACAACGGAACCAAAGAGCGACAAACGCACATCTGCATCACACATGCCCACGCTGGTGGACGCGAGTTGTCCGGCGCCAAGCATGGCATTGTCAAAAAGACTCTCGGCAATTTTGAAACGCTCCGAGCCGAAGTCCTGATGATAGCCGTTGGGGAACTCATAGTGGACCATGGGTATTTGTGCGGCGACACGCTCATCGTAGGGATTCTCCAGAACCTGCAGCACATTCATTTGAAAATCCTGCATCATCAGTTGCGTCATATAGTTCTGCCACGATTGCGTGAGATTCTCCGGCAGTTTGCGCAGTGTAAAGCGTGCATTGTCTCGCTCCTTGACCACATCTTTGGAGGCAATCTTATACACGGGCGACAAATCAATACCATGCTTCTCCAAGTGCTGCCTGCACTGACGGGAGAGGAAATCACCGCCAAGCGGTGACTTCACCACCGCCTGCGACAATACGTATCCCTCGTGCACGGGTACAGCGGAGGTGTGTGTGGCGCCACTGTCGACCACTAGAGCTGTTGCACGTCCACTTGAGAACGCAGCGAGTACGGCGTTTTTGACCAGGAAAAATGCTGGCACATTGTACTTCTCAAACATCAGTTCGGTGAGCTTTTCGCGATTGTTGCGCACATTCCACGATGCCTCGGAGAAGAGCACTGGATGATATTCCGGCTCCGATTGTATGACATTCGCGTACGCATAGTCGATGACCTTCTCGAACAGCTCCCAGTTGTCAATCATGCCGTCCTTCATGTATGTTTGCACCTCCATCTGGGATCGCGGCACATTCACATAGTTGGTGTCCACATAGTACTTGCGTGCATCTATATTGAGAGAAGGAAGCGGTGAGTGATGAGTGTTAAATGTTTACTCTTTATAATACCTGCTAGCCATGATAAAGATGTGTATTTATAAGAAGAAAAGAGGAATCTTTATTCTACTATTTGAGCCTTAGTTATCAAATTTAAGAAATTCATAATTCTGCACACATATTCAGATTGCCGTAGAAAATAATAAACTAATAATAATTGAAACTAAACACAAACAACAAACAATTTCGTAGCTCAAGAATCAGATACCACTGCCTATGTTCGTGTTGTTTGGTCACACTGCTTTGTTTTGTTTGGCTTAGGTTTAGGTATAGTTAGCAGGTATCAAGTAGTCGGGCACACTCGAACGTAGCGTTCAATGTTTTGTTTTTGTTTTGAGTTTTGTTTGTACTTACTGTTTGACGTGACGCTGTTGTCTGTCTTTGTCTCTGGATCCAAGTTGGTGTCTGGCGCCTTCGCTCCAATGCCCACAACGGAGGGAATTTCGGCTTTTGGCGAGTCTTCTTGAGCGTAGCCCACGCGTAGCGAATGGTGGCCTGGATCGAACACCAATGCTCCAATCTCATCGCCGCCATACAACATAGTGCCGCCACTCATTTTGGCGTTTACTTTTTAGCACGCAATTTATTTTTCACAACACAATATTCGACAAAATGTGTGTATATTCTGTACACGGGTGCCTCAATTCACCGGCAGATGCTTAAAAACTAGTGTTGCATAGCTCTTAAATATAGAGGTGGAGTAAAGTCGAAGTTCTTATCGATATATCGATGTTCTCTATCTGGTATATTTTCAAAACGCATATAATCAGGCGCATTTTTTTTTAAATTAAAATGGAGTCAAGAACTAAAAATAAGTAAACCACTAGCAGAACAATCTTTTTTTACCAGATATTAGAATTCCGATTAAGTATTTATTTATCTATTTATTATGCATTCAAATTTGTCCAACTGAAAAAAATTCAGCAAAGTATTGCAAAACTTGTTCTGTCAAAATTTTCCCAATATATTGTACACATAGCAGCTATAAAAAATGTTAAATTCACAAACAAATACATAGTTATTTAATTTATTTTAGTGTCCATCTCTAATATTCGTTAAATTCGATATTGATTTGTAAACTACGTTTGCGATATTGACGATAGTTGCATAGCGAGTAGCTATGATAATATCAGAAATGTTAAATAAATAAGAAAATTGTAAATTCAGAAATAATTACTAACATAAAAAATTAAATTATAAAGACTTTTTGTCTTAACACTGTGCGACAGTACATTAGGGAATCTTTTGCAGTGTTGCACCGAAATCGATAACAACAACACTTGTGATTATCGAAGGTCGGTGTATACGGATAGAATCTAAGAAATAAACATTAAATTAAATTGTTAAATGATTAAATGATTAAGACTTAAAAATATGGACAAAAAACTGCCAAAAAGAAAACCAACTAATAAAGATGGAAAACAGGATGTCACCCAAATGGAACTCAACATTTGCAATACAAACTCAAACTCGCTAGTTGTAATAAACGATCTTGAGCTGCTGACTTTGATCCACTTGCATCCATTTCTAGTCTGTCCAGCTGTGCGCGGTTTCGGCGAAAAAGATTATGAGGAATGGGGATGGCGACAGATAGCCAAGAGGTTCAATGAAAGCTACGAGGGACTTCAACTCAACACACCGTTTACCGTTGAGGAACTGCAATGGCGTTGGGAGATGTTACGACCAGTGTGCCCCTTGCTTGGCAAAGCTTGCGGTAAAATACCCGAGAAACTTTGGTTCACGGTAAGCAAAATCAACAAATTGCTTGCCACGAAGCCACGAGTGATTGTCAAGCCCATGACTAACGCCCAGCAGTTTATGCTAAATCAGCTGCCAGTGATGGAACGCTTAACGCCTGCACAGCGACAGAGTCTAGAAGCCGAGGTGCTTGACGCCATCTTCACACAGGAGAGAAATTTTCACTTGGAACCGCTTAACAAAAGAGCCGAAACCATTGTGCAGAGTCAGTATGAGGATTTTCTTAAGACCATCGGCATAAAGGAGCTAGCGACGAGCACATCCACATCCTCTGTGGCCAACACCAAGACCACTCCAGCTGCCGTCACTATCAAGACTTATCCTGCTAACAAAAGAAAGCCTGCCAACGATGGTAATCCTTCGAGCTCAAAAAAATATTCGGCTTATCGATAACGAACTTGTTACTATCGGAGGACGGGAATCTCTGAGTAAGCAACCAGATCAGACTTCTATTACATTACCGGATATCAAAAAGGAAGATTATTCATTTGAAGCAGAGGAGCCACTTATCATAGAGGCCGGAACTAGTTCATTCGATGATCAGGAATTGCGTTATGTGCGTCAAAGCGTCAAATATTACACGAAAAAGGTTCGCGTGCGAATAAAACGTTTGAATCTGAAGAATCACCAAACCCTGGCAAGAATCAATGAGTTGCACTAAGAAAGCAACCGCATTTAGTTTAATATCAAATGCACAATATGTTTATTTAAAAAAAGATATTACTATAAATTACAACTTAGAGCTATATTGTTTAAACTGATAAGCGAAAAGAACAGAAAATGTAGCAGGGATTGGGATTCAGAGGAAAGGGAAAATAGGGAAATTGTACTATATGCATGTTGTCTATATTGTATGCTAAGTCCTGTCGCCACATTACAGTAAGGAACTCTTGGCATCCAGTTTTCGTTATGTTTTATTATCGTTATCAGTATTATTATTTTTATTTTATTATCAACAAACGTAAATAATCAACATGTCTACAAAATACAGTCCATGGTAAAAAAAAGCGCAGCACTAACAATGAAAAGAACTAACAAACAACAAAGCCACACACAAGGCAGCGGCAGTCAGTCAGTCAGCATTTGGATGCGATGTTGATGCGATGTGGGCCGCCTGTGGCATACTTCAAAATCAGATAGATGTGCAGCGGCAGACGGGAGAGAGCGGTCAGCTCAAAATAGCTGATCCGCCAGATTGCCAATAAAGGTGGCCAGGTTCATTGAGGAGCCTTCCTTGAATTTCAGTCCAATTGTTTTGCCATACGCCTGTATAAAGATGGCGCGCACAGCATTCAGCCGTTGTTTGCGTCTGCAACGACAAGGATAATTGATTAGAGATGATGACGATATTACTTGTGAAGTTGTGGACTTACAAGTTGATGCATTGCTTGCTGGCAGCTGAGCTGCCGTTGGCCGCATCCTTGGAGGAACCATTGACGAAACCGTGCGTGTTGTTGCCGCTGCTGTTGCTATTGCTGTTGCTTGTATTGCTGCTGCCACCGCCGCTGGGATTGGGATAGACGCCAGTCATGTTATTGCTGAGGTTACAGTGATAGCCATTGCCGCCATTGCACATTGGAATGTCTTGTCTGTCAGCCAGCTGTGGATGTTGCTGATGCTGCTGCGACACAAATCGCATCATATAACTGCCATTCATCACCGAGTCAATGGATCCGGTGTCCGTAACCACTTGCCAGCTGCCATTGGATGAGGTGGACTCTTGACGCTGGCGAGCATTCGCTCCAGGCACCGAAATGGGGCTGGTGCGAGAACTAAAAGAGAGAACATTTGAGATTAGCATTAAATTTACTTTCACTTTTGCCTAGCTATAAGCAAACTTAAAATAAATCATTGTCTTGTAAACTAACAAAAAAGGATTATAGCGATGTTTTTGAATTAATTTCTTTCATTCTTTTTCATTTTCGCTTAAACTAAGGAAAACTTAAAACAACCAAAGAATCATAACGATAATTATATGTATTCAAAAAGTCTTTGTCACTTTTGTGTAAGCTAAAGAAAACATAAAATAAATCATTGCTTTGTAAAATAACAAAAAAGGATTATAAGGATAAACTCATTTTTTATATCAATTTCTTTCATTCTTTTTCACTTTCGTTGCTAAGGAAATCTTAAAACAAATCATTGTCTTAAAACAACCAAAAAAGATCGTAACCATAATTATATGTATTAAAAACCGTAAATCTAATATATATTTTCCGTTCTTTCGTTTAAGCTAAAGAAATCTTAAAATAAATCATATATATATATATATATATATATATATATATATATATATATATAGTTTGAAAATAACCAAAAAGGATCATAACGATAATTTTTTTATATTAAATACCGTAAATATTAAAAATCATTCATTACTTTTGGTTGAAGCGAAAGTAATATTAAACTAAAACAAAGTAAAAAATCCGAAAACAATGCTAATATGAATAAGTAATTTTTGTTTAATCTGAACTGCATTCTTCGATGTTTAAGTATAAAATCTTAAAAATGATGATTTTTGCAAACAAAATCCAAAAAGGATAAAAATGATATATCTATTTTTGTTGTATCGTAATTCTAAGTGATTAAGGAAATGTAAAAATCATAAGTAATTTTTTGGTAAAAAAAACCTTAAAATGATCATATACTAATTTGTAGCTGTGCCATTTATTTTCTTTGTTAAAAGTAATAAATAATAATATTCTCATATTTATGTTACTTTAAATAATGTGCTTACCGCTTGGGATTGGGTGAACGGCTAGTGAGCGGGTTGACAGCTGTGGCTGCGGTTGTTGGCGTTGTGGTTGTTGTTGCTGTTGTGGCGTAGAAGTTATCTGTTATGGACATATCACAGTTGGAACAGTTTGAGTAGCTATCGTTGCTATCTTGATCGAAGGCCAAAATGTAATCCCTGCGAAATCAAAATTGCAATTAATCATTCTATAAGATGTTAGAAGCCAAGTTAAGACTTACTCCTTGAGTGGTTCGTCGTCGCAGCAATCGGATTTGATGACAATGACGCTGCTGCCGCTGCTGCTGGACGTCTTGGTGCGCTTGCGATGCTCCACAATGCTAAACTCCTCGTCCGTGATGAACTTGAGCACGTGGAAGCAGAAGAACATAATATCCTCGCCGCGCTTGAGGCGATCGGGCAGCTGATGGCCAAACAAATACCAATCGTAGGCGAGCGTCAAGTACGCCATTTGCAGGGCGTTCAGCGAGTGATGGATGAGTCCATCGGCCCACAACGATAGACGCACCAGGGAGACGAACAACGGTGTGCGATCCCAGCCGCTGATGCAGTGTATCAGCAGACCGGAGTTATCCTCCTGTATGTATTTGAGTGTGGCACGCAAATAGTTTTGCGTTATGGAAACCAAATCCCAGTCACGGTATTCGGGCCAAATAATATCGATGTCGGCGGCGGGTCCCAGATTGGGTATGTTGATGTTGGCATCGTTGAACGATTGCTTCCAGTTGTAGTGCAGATTCTTGGCCATGTAATTGTTGTCGCGGAACTTCTTGAAGAACTCACAGCCCGGATACGGCAGCGATAGCAGATTAAAACCCTTGTAATGCTTGTTCGGATCGGCCTTCTCCGATGAGGAGACGCTGCAAAAGTGGGAAATAGAGATACCTAATATTAGAGATTTCCAAATAGAATCCTCGAAATTTGTTTAGTTAACTCTGCTTTTGATGCTCTGAATTTTAATTTTAAACTATAATTTGCTTCTCAGAACGGTTTGAACTTTAAACTAAAAATAAACAAGTAAGAAAGCTGCAGTAGAGTATGGTAAATAAAAACAAAACCGTGTGGTATTATTCTTAAAATATACATAATATACCGCAAAATATAAAAATATACCACAGGCTATAATTTGTATAATGATACAGTACTACATTCAAAATAAACCATAGAGTAAACAAGTAAGTGAGATACCCGCTACCCATTTTGAATAAAAGCAATTTATTTTGCGGTATTATTCTTAAAATATACAAAATATACTGCAAAAATACTTAAAATATGTCAAATGGTTTATTTGGTATATCGATATTGTGCCGCATTGAAAATATACCATAGACGTCACAATATACCAAATTGTCAGCCAAAGCAATTAAGACCCCTAGTAAGTAGGCGTTTTTGCCCATTGAAGCAAACGTGATCTGCATGCAAGAATAATATGTGCTATCGAAAAAAATGGAATCTCTATTTTTAGTCTCCGAGTTCTAAGTGCTCATGTGGACAGACAGACATGGCTATATTGTCTATACTGATAATGCTGATACTTTATAGAGTCGGTTTTGCCTGTTACACACATTTTCTGACGGTACAAAGTTATAATACCACTTTACCCTATGGGTAGCGGGTATAACCAGATCCTACTTAATTAATTTATGGCATATGGGCAAATCCCACGTGTCGCACGCTACATTCTCACGATTTTAGCTAATGAAAATCAATTTTTTTGGGGTGTTTTTTTTAAAGATTTACCGTAAACTTTTGTTATGTGTTTAGAGTGAATTGAGAGTATTTTCGGAGGGTATAAGATTCAATTTCACTGGAGTCACTCTTTTGAAAATAATTAATAAAATTGTGACGTGTCGCACGCTACACAAAGTGGAAGTTAGTTTCAAAATTTTCATTTCAAACGCAATTTTTAGCGAATTCTGCAAAATAAATCCTATGAAAGTTAATATCCTAAAGAAAGTTAAGAATATTAGTAGACAAAAACCGATCGTTTGGTCTTAATAATGTTTATAGATTTTTAGCAAAGCCGTAAACCCATTGTGTCGCACGCTACACTTTTTCCGCTGGCATTAACATAAGAAAAAAAATCTATTTATATTAAACTAAATATTATTTACTATATTCATAAATGTGCTTAACAATTATTTAAGCGTGATTTACTTTTGATTTGTGTGTGAGCCCAAGCAGAGGCAAAAAATTGTGAAGAATACAATAGGGATTTGAAGGTGTGCGCAGAGCACGAATGTAAGTAAAATTATGAAAATTATAAATAAAATTGGGTTTGATACAAATTTGTGCATTTATAATGATCGAAATTTCTTTTTTGCTTTAAATTCTTAAAATTTCGATATCTACTTTAATGTTCCATATAAAGAAATATTACAAAATGTGAAATTTAAAAATTGGTCGCTGGTGGACTGTTTCTGGGATTTGCCCATATGTATTATAATATTAAACTGCTTTTCATTCAATAAGGTATGAGCAATTTCAATATACAGTGGATCACAGCTTATTTCAACCACCACCAACCGACAACTTTGAGTTAGTATACTGGCCAAACTAAAAGAGGTATTAACTTTATTTAAACGCAGGATTGTAGTTTAATGTCTTCACATAAAAGATAATTTTTTGTTTACTATATAAAATTATTGAAAAACAAAAAAATGCCAAAACAAGTAAGAAAGCTACAGTCGAGTGAACTCGACTGTGAGATACCCGCTACCCATTTTGAATAAAAGCAATATATATATTTTGCGGTATTATTCTCAAAATATACCAAATATATTGCAAAAATACTAAAAATATACAAAATAGTATATGTGGTATATCGATATAGTACCGCATTCAAAATATACCATAGACGGCACAATATACCAGATTGTCAGCCAAAGCAACTCAGACCCCTAGTAAGTAGGCGTTTTTGCCCATACAAAAGTATTTCTTTAATAACTTCGACAATTTCTATTTGATCGCAACCAAATTTTCAGGGATCATAAATACTATAGTTATTACTGTATATACCGAAATTCGTAACTCTAGCTTTAAAATTACGCTTGTTATTCGATTTTTTTGATTTGCAAGGGCGGAAGTGGGCGTGGCACAAATTTGAAACAAACTTGATCTGCGTGCAAACATAACAAATGCTGTCGAAAAATTATAGCTCTATCTCTTATAGTCTCTGAGATCTAGGTGTTCATACGGACAGACGGACATGGCTATATCGCCTCGGCTGTTGACGCTGATCAAGAATATATATACTTTATAGGGTCGGAGATGCCTCCTTCTACCTGTTACATACATTTCCTGCCGGCACAAAGTTATAATACCCTTCTACCCTATGGGTAGCGGGTATAAAAAAAAAAGTACCACAGCTTATTTCAACCAGCTGAAAATAACTAAATATAAATATGTTAAACTGTGTTTTTAGAATTTCGTATGACCTCCTTCTTGGTTAATAGCTCTTTCCAGAGAGTTTGGAATAGATTCCACCAATTTTTTTGTGATATAGGGGCTAATTTTGTCCCATTCTTCCACTAAAGCCGTTGTAAGGTTAGATTTGTTGGAAATTGGCTTTTTTTCCGATGTTCTGGTCCAATATGGCCCAACAATTTTTTACAACATTTATGTCAGGTTACTGAGCTGATGGTTTCATGACATGACGACAGTTGCACATTAGCCAATCTTGCCCAATTCCTGCCTTAAGCCTAGCATCATTGTCTTGGTAGAAGCGGATATCATCCTTAATGCCCAGTTTATCTGCACTTTGGATCAAATTGACATTCAGTACCTCTAGGTATTGAGTCTAGTCAATGGTCGCGTCAATAAAATTGAGTTTTCCGACTACGGCTGTGGACATACAGGCCCAAACCACGACGCTACCACCGTAATGCGTGACTGTAGGCTTTAAATTTATGTTTTGAAGCCCGGAATTTGGATTCTGACCGACATATGGAGCTCCAACCAATCCAAAAATGTTAATTTTGGACTCGTCCACAAATATGATTAAGTTGTTGGTGGCGAAATTTTTGGATTTTCCCGATTTTCCGGACAATATAACACGCGTCGGTCTCATTAAAAAATGCATTGGTTACATTTTTGCCCTTCTCATGCACTATACTTTCGCGAAAAAAACAATGAAATGATTATTTGCACAGTCGAAACACTCAGATGCAGCAATTCATAAATTTTTTGGACGGGAAAATCCATCCTTTAAAGGAGCTATGACGTCATTTTCCTTCTCAATTGTGGTTCACGGACCTATTTTGTAAAATATGCGTGTATTTCGAGATCTAAAGCTTAAAATGTCGATAATTAAACTTCTATGTATTGAAAATACTATACACAAAGCAATAGATCCATAAACACCAGTTATTTTCCTAGGAAACTGATCTTTGCACAGCTGCAAAGTTGCTGGTTGAAATAAGCTGTGGTACTTTTTTTTTTTGGCATTTTTTTGTTTTTCAATAATTTTATATACTAAACAAAAAATTGGAGAATAACTGAAAAAATATCTTGTATTTTAAAACGTTAAACTATAATCCTGCGTTTAAATAAAGTTAATACCTCTTTTAGTTTGGCCAGTATACTGATTCAAAGTTGTCGGTTGGTGGTGGTTGAAATAAGCTGTGATCCACTGTAAATGACAATAATAATCGTAGTTGGAAAACTATAACACATTAAATTTTATGACAGGTCATATATTTAAGCCCATAAACTCTTCCTCTTTTGGAGCCAGTTCTTTTTAAATATGATTTAAAACGATTTGGTTTGTATATCAATTATTTTTAAAAATCAAATATCTATATCTATTCGGTTTGCAGTCATAACTACGAAACTTACGCCATGAAGTATTTGATTTTACGATTCTCCACCATGAGATCCACAATTGTGGACACATTTAGCGTGTGCAGCAGCTGAATGTCACTCTTGATGACCTCGTCGTAGCTGAACTGCGACTGTGACTGATCATTGATGTGATTAATCAGCGATTCGTCTGTGGAATCCGCATCGTTCTCCTCCCCATTGGGTGCCGCATAGTTGCCACTGAGGCAGTCATAGGCATAGTCCACCACTTTGCGGCCATAAGTCTCTGGCATCACGGAGAGCGTTGCCGAGCGGCAAATATACTTGCCACGATACATAATCACGGGCACGGCGAATCTCTGCCTGCATCTGGCATATTTTGCCATTGTTACCAGCTCTCGCATGCGCTGAATATCATATTGATCCTCATAGATGGTGTTGTTCTGCTGAGATGGCTGTTGCTGTTGTGTTGCTGGCGGCATCGTTGGCGTTGGCTGTGTTGAAGGCATCTGGAGGGGATTAGCGAATGTCACAAACGCCTGGATGCCCACGCCGGCAGCATTGTTAGCGCTGCCATTGCTGCAGTTGCTCCCAACGCTGCTGTTGAGCGGTGTCGCCGTTGCCGTGGTGCCGGATGAGCCGCCTCCAAATATTCCATTGCTGCTTGGTATCAGTGTCTTGGCCATGTGGCTATGCTCATATTCGGGTATGAGTATGCGCCCAGGATAACGTGGGCTCAGCAGCCCGTTCGTGTTGTCCAGCTCGATGAGGCTGTAGTCGAGTTTGTATAGAAATTCGCATTTTTTTGAGATGCCATACTCCTGCAAAGCGAACAGAGAACAAGTTCATTAACCAATCGTAATGAAATTTTCAGGAATCATTAAAATAATGCTTATTTAGGTGTGCCAAAATTAAACACTCTAGCGCTAAAATTACGCTTGCAATTTACTTTGAAAATAAATTTCCAATTTTTCTCATGTCCATGAGATCAAGGTCGGACAGCCGGATTAGTCTACAATACTCTTCATCCGTTCGGTTAGCGGGTATAAACAATGGATGAGTATAATGAGGAGATAGTCCATAAATTATGATCATTTATTGGGGCACGCGTACTTAATTGAATACACGGTAATCATCATCGTTATGATGATCGTCATCAGTGCTGCTGCGGCTCAATTAATCGCAATTGGCCCCCATTTGGGGTTATCGTCCTTATAAACGAAACGTGCGAGTAGCCGTGAAATTATAATTTCCTGTCTGATGATAAGTACAAATTAACAAATTACACAGAAATGTTGTAGCTATAAATTGTTTATAGCATTATTGTTGTTCCTTGCATTAATTGCAGCTTTACAACTGGTTATCGCATTCCATTCACTTTAATACAAATCAAGATACTTAAATCACAGTTAAAATTCCCAAATTCTGGCAACGCTCAATAAATATGTATGACCCCTTTGGGCACATCTAACTGTAGCCACTTAGTCGCCATATTGATCAAATTTAAATAAAAAGCGATAAATGCATAAATAGCTAATGATTGCAATCAAATGGCGTCTACATCGTCGACAGACAAATCGATGCATTTATTAATTTCAATCTGGGGAAAATCTAAAGGTTGTACAGCTGCTAAAAATAGCACGCAACCAGTCCGAAGGGGTGAGGGGAGGTAGGTCGTCGTTTTGGGGGCTGCCTGCCTGCCATCTGTCCCAGACGAGACAGCAATAATAAGAAACAAATACGCTAGCACACACATACACAGGCACAGACACCAAAACCTTGACAGAAATGGATGCCGTCCAAACAGGTTTGTAATACACAACAATGACAATATGAACAAGTAAGAAAGCTACAGTCGAGTGAACTCGACCGCTACCCATTTTGAATAAAAGCAATATATTTTGCGGTATTATTCTCAAAATATACCAAATATACTGCAAAAATACTAAAAATATACAAAATAGTATATGTGGTATATCGATATAGTACCGCATTCAAAATATACCATAGACGGCACAATATACCAGATTGTCAGCCAAAGCAACTCAGACCCCTAGTAAGTAGGCGTTTTTGCCCATACAAAAGTATTTCTTTAATAACTTCGACAATTTCTATTTGATCCAAATTTTCAGGGACATAAATACTATAGTTATTACTGTATATACCGAAATTCGTAACTCAAGCTTTAAAATTACGCTTGTTATTCGATTTTTTTTTGATTTGCAGGGGCGGAAGTGGGCGTGGCAAAAATTTGAAACAAACTTGATCTGCGTGCAAACATAACAAATGCTGTCGAAAAAAAAATTATAGCTCTATCTCTTATAGTCTCTGAGATCTAGGTGTTCATACGGACAGACGGACATGGCTATATCGCCTCGGCTGTTGACGCTGATCAAGAATATATATACTTTATAGGGTCGGAGATGGCTCCTTCTACCTGTTACATACATTTCCTGCCGGCACAAAGTTATAATACCCTTCTACCCTATGGGTAGCGGGTATAAAAAGCAAGCAACAAAGCATAACAAAGAGAAATGCGAAAAAATATACAAAGTCGCTGCAAAAACTGCGCACAACAAATAATGCCAATTGCGGCGAAAACTTAACAAAACTAGCGAACGAACAACATACCAAAACAAACGTAGCAAGACGAAGCACACATGCACGCACGCACACATGTGTGTGAGCGAAAACTATGCAGAGCGAAGCAAACGAGCAAAACAACTAAAACGCAATTACCAGAAGCCGCGGTCTCTGCGCTGCCAGTGCTTGCGTGCCTGTGCCTGTATAGGTGGGTGTAGGTGAGAACTCAAGGAGAGAGCAAGTTTGCGGTGAGAAAGTTAGTGGGAGAACGTCAGACATGAAAGGCGTTTTGTGTAGGCAGCAAAAAAGTAATGGAAATATTGTCGAATTTGAATTTGTGTGTATGTATGTATGTTCTTATCGTAGTTATTAATTTTAAAGATAATCTATACAAAGACTTTCGCAGGGTATTGCATACTAGTTTGTTGTTGTCTACATTAGCTAATTGAACGTCAGCAGGTCCAAGTATGCACATTGCTTGTGCCCACTTACAAACATTCTTGTACAATGTACAAAGGCAACCAACCGATGCGCTGTAATCGCGAGAGTACTACTTGCGAGAAAGAGACAGATCTGAGTGTGAGCACACGCACACTAGTAGCGTATACTTTTACATTTACACGTGCATATGTGTGAGCAAAAGTCTTGGCGTTTTATCGGCAACTTGTTCGTTCGCGTTCGCTGCCAGTGCGAGCGAATAAGACAATTCGGGGGTTGGGGATTGGGGATGAGGAAAGGGGATGCCTGTAGTTGCTGTTGATATTGTTGTTGTTACAAGCAAGCGCAAGCACACAGACAAAGAGAATATGGCATGGCGTTGTGTGTATTGAACTGTGTTTGCTTGTTGTTGCCGACGTCGCGACGTTGTACTTTTTGTTGTTGCACATTTTGTACTGTCGCTGTCGTTGTTGTTGTGTAGTGCACATTTGTGTTTATTTTCTTTGTAAGCGCAGCAGCGATACACACAGCATGCAGTTCGTTGTGCTTTTTTCGCTGTGCGCCTGTTAATAAGGCGCTGTAAAACTTAAAAACAACAAACAGACGCGCGCGCGAAAGCGAAATAGTTTTGCGCAAAAATTTGTTAAATAGTATGTACTCGTGTATTGCTGTTGCGATTACATTGCAATAGTTTTTGCCGCAATCGTAACCACAGCACAGCACAAAGCAAGCAACGATCAGCAGCATCACAGTTGCCGCTACTGCCATGACCCAAAAAAACAAATGTAAGACGACGAAGGCTGTTGTGCTTTGCTTACAAGGCGTTTGCTATCTCTTTCGCTCGCTTGCAGTGTTGAACTCCTTCTGGCTCAAGCAATGCAGTTTTCTTACAAACCCGGATTTTGAAGACTTTGCCAGTGCTGGGCAAGCAGAAATCATCGCTGCAACCGCGACACAGTTATTTTTTCAGTCGCGGTTTCTGCAACCCAACAACAAACAAGCAACCAAGCGACCAATCAAGAAACCAACCAATACCAATACCAATAACCAAAACACAGACAGCAACAACGACAACGCGACAGCGCCAATGACAGCGACAGCAACAGCGACGCCATGACAAACCAAGACCAGGGCACCAGCATGAACAGCAACAGTAAAAGCAACCGCAACTGCAGACAAGTCAAAGAAAAGTGCAAAGAAGAGCACATAGAGCGAAAACCGAAAAAGGCAGCATAAAAGCAAAGCACATGATGTAAATAAAAATCTCGGTTGGCTTTGCTGGCATTTTGGCAAGGCTTATCACGGATTGCATACACAAGCATACATTTACATACATATATGTACATGCATACATATGTATGTGTGTACATGCATATTTGTTGTGAGCTCATGCATATTCATCATCAGTGCTTGAACACGGAAAATGGCTTTTCTTGAATGAATTATTCAGGGCGAGCGACACTGGAAACAAGTTCATATATCAGGCACTCACAACAGGCCACTGACCACCACACCTCGACAACATGCATTCTCTGCAGTTGCGTTATTTGTGTTGTTTTTTTTTCTCCAGCTGCTGTTGTGTTTAAAAGTATTTTGTTTGTATTCTTTGGTGTTTTTTTAGTTGCTCTGTCGTTCAAAGACCCCAACAGTCAGCAGCAAAGCCCCAGCCACGAGTGCGATAAAGTAAACATGTTTTCGATAAACGACAAAAGGTGGTATCGAAATACGAGCTTACTTCCACGTAAATCGATCGCGCTAAAAATACGATATTCATGTTATCGTTGGCGTAATTGCAATAATTGTGTACATATGTATGTTCATAAATATTGAACGAGCATTTCAAATGCAAATTGACAAGGCAACAACAATGCAAACAAATCTACTCGTTATGCCGGAAGCTGTGGCCACACTTGAAAATGTTTGTACACGCTCACAACATGAGAGATTACCGAGTACCGTATAATTAAATGGCAGGCAAAATGACAATCTCGACTATATGTGTGTATGTGTTTGTGTGCGTAGGCTGCTGCTGTCGCTGTTGCTAGCAGGAAGAGTTGCTGTCAGCCCACCCATACAATCACACATATACACACACTCACACTGTTTCTTCTTCCATTTTGGAAGCTTGCCGTTCGACTTCGATCGCTGCTGCCTGCTGTTTCATGCTCGCCTGTCAATCAGTTCATCCAAAAGTCTGTCAGAGGTCATTGTCATTGGCGTGCTCAAGATGACCTCCGCAAGCAACCGAAAATGTAATTGTAAGCCAAGTGCAATGTAATTTAATGCACACAGCACAAACGAATTTACATTTATTTGCAAGTTATACACATACCCTCTATGTCTCTCTCTCTCGCTCGTTGCTGCTGCCGTCACTAATGACGACGACGCCATTTCAATTATTATCGATTTTATCTGCCCGTCAGCAGGCTAGCAGGAAGTGACAGTAGGAACATCGTAGAGCACAGGAGCAGACCTGGGAATTCTGATTACCACGCAATGTCCCGTTTTCCTGGGGATCAAAAATTATAATGCAATATTCGGAATCAGCCAGCCCGTGCCTGGAAAATACCAGGAAGCATTGGAAGTGCATCTCAGCAAAAAAGGGAGGCTGCTGCTGCGCTGCCAACTAATCAAATCGAACGCTACGTGGCTGCCTGTCCAAAAGCTGCAAGTTGATGTCGCGTTGTCGCCTTTCTCTCCCGGACATGCGCCCGGGCTATGGGCAGCAGTTGCAATTCCGCCGTAGAGTATTTACCATTCTATGACAGCTAACTCGCAATTGCTGTGCACCTGTCCCAAGTGTCTGCGGCACGACCCACGCGCGTCCGGCAACAGTTGCTAGCCACCACAAACAAAGCGATGCAACAACAACAGCAGCAACAATAACAACAACAGCAATTACCAAAAATAAAATAAGGAAAAGAGTTCGACCAATCCAAGGCCAAGGGATATTATGTGCAGTGCTCTCCCTGCTAAAGTTCAACATGCAACAGGCAAACATAAACGCCATGAAAGCATGCAACCCTGCCGCACAGTGGATCGAATGCGACATTTTCGTAAAGTAAAAATTCAATTAAAATTCAAAAAAATATCACATTTTATCGTATGCAAATATACATAATTTAACAGACACATTTGTGTAAAGTAAAAAATTGAATGTCATAAACACGGTTGCCATTTTTGGTACAAATGTACCAAATCTGGTACATTTTTTATACGTTGGTACATTGGATCACTTTTTTTCATATTGGTACATTTTCAATATGCCTATCCTAGTATTTAAATTTTTCATAAAATCTTTAGTTTACACATATTTATTTTAACAAATGGCTCTGTTCCACCAGACATAAATTTTGTATCAGTTAAAAATTGAACCATGACTAGCACTGGAAAATATCGCAGTCGATTTGCGATGTTTCGTGTCAATTAAGAAAATATGTATGCGCCACTGTAAGGTCCATCATTACGTAAATAGTTATGTATTGTGAATCACAATTTGTGATTCAGCCAAATTTCTAAGCGAAGAACTTTCCATAGTACCTCTAATAAAAATCTATGAAAATTTATACAATGGTGATTCTGATGATATAATATCCCAATGGAACCAACTTCGACTTTCTTTGAATCAGGGAAAAGAAAAAGATATTCGTAAATTTTGGACCGACATTGAAAGTAAAAAAATGGTGTTGACGAACCGCTGTTCAGGAGCTTAATATAATTCATAAACAACTTGATGTCGTTACAACACAGCTCTGCTGCCGCAGATCGAAAGTTTATTGAAATTTCTGTAATGAAAACTAAATTGCCAAATAAATTTGAATTTAAGACACTAAATAACATAATTTATTGCAAGGAATTGATTGATTGTAAAGACCTTCACTATGTTTGGTCTACAAAAGGCTGTTCATTTTTAAAAATGAACTAAGATAGTATAAAATTTGATTCATTATTATTCAAGTGAAAGTTCTGTTTTTGATTTCTTTAAGTTTGAAAAGTATAATTGATTAAATAAAAGTTCTGTTTTTGTTTTATCTTATATAGAAGGAAAAAATTAAATATGAAATAATAACAGATAATTTAAAAAACTTTAACAAAATATAGTATTAAAAAATTCCGGAAAAAATTTGTGGTACATTTTTGCTAAAATTGGTGCATTTTATCAAAATTTTGGTACAAAAAATTTTTTTGGAATGGCAACCGTGGTCATAAATATATAATAAATAACAACAATAATCGTATGTATGTATATTTAATTGATAGCTGTTAGTTATTAACTTCTGTATACAGTAAAAACTGCTCAATTACAGTAAAAATGGTTCACTTTGGTAGGTCAATAGATTTTTATATAGCGTTACTATATAAACAGAAAATCTTTAAAACGTTATCAAAATATACATAATAGGAAATATTGCAAAGTTTACTGTCACTTTTCTTCCTTATTTTTATTTGTTATTATATAAAAATTTTAAAACGAGAAACAGACAGATTGAAATCAGGTCAGTGAACTTGAAATAAAATTATGTTTTATTCATGGTAGCAAATATGTCAATGACAGTTGAATTATATATTTGTGAAAATAATTACTCAATTCAATAAAACTTTGCTTTGTTATAATCTTTTGTAAATATTTATATAAACATTAAAATGAGCCAGAATTTTATAACGAAAAAAAAACATAAAAAAGAGGAAAGTAAACTTGAAAACAAATCATACTTCAATCATTATAGCGAAGGGCTCAATGGCAATTTGACTATGTAATTAGTTATTATACAATTCGTATCAAGTGTCATTAGTCTGTGATCATTATATAATTATTTAAATATGCTTTCAAGCTTGACAATCGAATAGTTAGATAACACATTATTATAATGAATAAATCCTTGACATTCCAGTGATGTCACACAATTTTGATGGCAGTGTGTACCACTGTGCGTCAGTCATTTACCGTTGCAATTCGCTGCGCTGGAAACGGCATCAGAGTTGGTCGGCATGTTTGACTTATGCGCGCCTGTTAACCGTATTCCAAAGCGCCCACACATCGACACGTCAGCGACGACAGCTGCAGTCGCAGCACAGTGGGGCACAAACAAAGACGCGAAGCAACACACGGCACCCACACAGGCGCTGCCATACGGCACAGGCGCACAGCAATCGGCAAATGCAGTGCTAGACACAAGAGTGCAAGAGACAATCGTTCGTGGGGGCGTCCTGCGCACTCGAGACGTCGCGGCGTCGATTTAGTGAGGCAACACTGTGCCCGGGACTCGATTCTCCTCTGCATGCAACCCCAAAGTGCAACACTGCGCTGTTGATGCTGCCGTTGCGTGGGCGGTACAATGCTCAAAACAACGTGTGCAGACTGGAAGCGTTTTTGGATTTGCCAACCAGCCAGGAGAGATACACAAAACGGAAAATAGCTGAACGGAAAAGCAGCTGCAGCTGCAGTCCATAATCACATCCGCATTCCGTGTTGTCACAACGTTGTAACGCACTTCTCTTCTGATTGAAAAATAATCGCATTATTTGCAAAATATACACAATTTGGAAAAATTAGCAAATTTTGCACAACTTGATTAACAGGATTTGATTCTGCATGGAGCTACAACTAGAGAACACATTCCTGGTGGCATTTGTGGCCGGTCTGTTTGTGGAAGTGATTTACATGCTCCACTTGATGGTTGATACTTATGATGTATTCAGCAACCTGCTGGGCAGCATCAGTGTTTGGTACAATAGCAACTAAAGCAGTGCACCCACAACAACAATAACAACACCACCAACAACAACAACAACAACAACAACAGGTGGGTTTTGTGCAGTGTGCAAAAGTCGAGAGAAAGTGAAAAAACGATTTGTCTATATAGTGTTTATACATATATACTATACTGGTTTATTTTTATCTGCAAGCAACGTTTCTATTTTGGCGCCCATACGATAACAAAAACACACAACACACAGTTGCACTTGCTTTTGCTTGGACTATGCCAATGTCATTGGGCAAGGCTGCTTGCAAGATTGTCAAAACGATCGCAATAAACAAATTGTTAGTCAAACAAAGTAAAAATTGCAAAAAAAAATATATATAAAATAAATTTTCGAATTGGCTTCCTTCCATTTTTAGTGCATTTAAAGTTCAACATTTAATCAGTTGTCGCCTTGGCAACTGATTAAAATGTGGGTTGTAAACAATTTGTGGCGTGAAAAATTAATCAAGCTTTTTAAACAGAAATATATTCTTTTTCTAAGAAATAAGCTATTGCATTGTTTTCATTTATGTATGTATATTTTTGTATTTCATGAATAAGCATGATGTGTTTTACAGAGCTCACAGTCTGTTAAATATCATTATACCCGCTACCCATAGGGTAGAAGGGTATTATAACTTTGTGCCGGCAGGAAATGTATGTAACAGGTAGAACGAGGCATCTCCGACCCTATAAAGTATATATATTCTTGATCAGCGTCAACAGCCGAGACGATCTAACCATGTCCGTCTGTGTGTCTGTCCGTCCGTCCGTATGAACACCTCGATCTCAAAGACTATAAGAGATAGAGCTATAATTTCGACAGCATTTGTTATGTTTGCACGCAGATCATGTTTGTTTCAAATTTTTGCCACGCCCACTTCCGCCCCCGTAAATTAAAAAAATCGAATAACAAGTAATTTAAAAGCTAGCGGATTTTGGTATACACAATAATAACTATAGTATTTATGATCCCTGAAAATTTGGTTGCGATCAGATAAAAATTGTCGAAGTTATTAAAGAAATACTTTTGTATGGGCAAAAACGCCTACTTACTAGGGGTCTAATTTGCTTTGGCCGACAATCTGGTATATTGTGCCGCCTATGGTATATTTTGAATGCGGTACTATATACCATTTGGTATATTTTTTAGTATTTTTAGTATATTTGCTATATTTTTTATAATAATACCCCAAAATATATTTGTAGTATTTTTGTAGTATAATTGGTATGTTTTGAGAATAATACCGCAAAATATATTGCTTTTATTCAAAATGGGTAGCGGGTATCTCACAGTCGAGCACACTCGAATGTAGCTTTCTTACTTGTTTTGCATTTAACTTAGCTTTGTAATGTTACAAAAAAACTCTATCACCCAAATGATAACATTTCTGTTTATAGTTTTTTTCATATTGAGTGCCCATATTATTCGCATCTTACAGCCTGTTAAGTAACATTTGACAGTCATGTTAAAAATTGGCATTAAAATTTTAATGTTACAAAAGATTCTGTCACACATTTAACATTTCTGTAAACAGTGTGAGATTGAGTGCACTTATTATTGACATCATACCGACAATCTTATATATACTAAATATACCATCTACACGCCCATAAACACACCCTAAGTTCATTATCATTAATCTTTACGATAGTGGCTCTATTAATAGTGCGAAGAGCGTGCTTTCTTCACCTGTTGCAGGTGCAGCAACTGTTATGGCGAGTAGAAATCAACGACCATTCTGGGCCAATCGCATGAAGAGCTATCAATGCAAGCAGGCCAACATTAATCGCCTAATTATGAGTTATTTACTGAGGGGTTGGTATTATTAAATACTATTGGGTTGCCCAAAAAGTAATTGCGGATTTTTCATATAGTCGGCGTTTATAATTTTTTTTAACTGCTTGTGACTCTGTAATTGCATTCTTTCTTTTGTCAGTTATTAGCTGTCACTATTAGCTTGCTTTAGAAAAAAAGTGCGCGTAATTTTGTTTACATTTGTTTGATTGGCGCCCTTTTTAATATGGAGTCCACAAAAGAGCATTTTCGTCATATTTTACTTTATTATTTCCATAAAGCCTTAAAAGAAAGACAGTGTCAAAATTGGTTTCGCAAATTCTGTTCTGGAGATTTTTCACTTAAAGATGAGCCATGGGATTGGAAGGGTGTGGTATATTTTGAGCTGCTTCCAAGGAACCAAACGATTAATTCGGATGTTTACTGTCAACAACTGGACAAATTGAATGCAGCCATCAACGAGAAACGGCCAGAATTGATCAATCGTAAAGGTGTCATTTTCCATCATGACAACGCCAGACCACACACATCTTTGATGACCCGGCAAAAACTGGGACAGCTTGGCTGGGAAGTTTTGATGCATCCACCATATAGCCCTGACCTTGCACCATCAGACTACCATTTATTTCGATCTTTGCAGAACTCCTTAAGTGGTAAGACTTTCGGCAATGATGAGGCTATAAAATCGCACTTGGTTCAGTTTTTTGCAGTTAAGGCCAGAAGTTCTATGAGCGTGGAATACAAAATTTGCCGGGAAGATGTCAAAGGTTGTCGAACAAAATGGAAATTATATACTTGCTTAAAGTTCATTCTAAGTTTGATTAATAATGCATTTACTTTCTTTTAAAAAATCCGCAATTACTTTTTGGGCAACCCAATATATACTTTCTTCAGAATAATCCCAAATTATGTTACCATCGTTAACAGAGGGCTACAAGGACGCATCGCGCTCGTTTCAAGCACAAGCCAAGCTTGAATCGGGTGCCCAGTTGGACAGTGAGGAGTATCGAAATGCAGTGCGAGCTGGTCAATTGCAGTATGCCATGGAGATGGCCAAGAAACTATACAAAAAGTTCGATGCCGACAATTACATGTACTTTCACATGCAGCAGCTTCAACTCTTTGAAATACTCCGTCAACGGAAGAAAGCTGAAGCAATCAGCTCGACTCCTGACGCAGCAGTGAATCCTTACCCACCGCCAGAGAAGCTGACGGGCACACCAATTGCCGACATCTGGTCGTTGGCAGATAATAGCGATCTCGACTCGTCCATATTGAAGCTCGAGGAGACCAAGAGCATGGAGCCTCGCCTTGTGTTCCTTATCAAACTTATTCTTTGGGCCCAGAACAGGCTCGATAATGAACATGTGTGCATCGATCACATGCGACAAAATTTCGAAATGGATGGCGTTGGCGACTATGAAATGGAACTGATGTGTGCTCTGCAGCACAGCGTTTAGATCAATGAGATGAGGACTAGGCCTGAAAGGCGATAATGGTGTCTACTGCAACTAAACAAATTTATATATTTACATAAACATACGAATACAAATTTTTTTGTTTTTTTTTTAGATGTGCTTAAATATAAATGTTCGAATTTCTTGATGTGTAAAAAACGATCAATTGATTTTATTTCTAAGATATAATAGAAGGGGTTTGAGATAATTTTTCAAAAGTAAAAAAATCTGCGAAATTCTATGATAAAATATCACCCTAAAGACTATATCTTAAGACGATCGGATTATCTTTGTTTTTAAGTTTTTATTTCATAAATATTTATTCCAATTCTAAACTTCTACAAATAATTATCGTAGAAACCGGATCTACATAGTAACATTACAACCATAAAGTCTCAAACGCCTCTCAGTTTATTATCTAAAAGATAACTCCATTAAACAGTCGAGGCGTGGAATGAATTCTTATTTTTACGAGCATGACAATAGCTTCTAGGTATTTAGCTTGCAATCCATTCGATTACGTAATTCCTCCGAGAACTGGAACTTTGCCCTGATGCACAGTTCTGATTCGACGTGGCGCTTATTATTTATTAAGCAAACTTGAAATAATCCAAGTCGCAAAATGGCCTGGTCACGTGCCAACCGCAATGCTAAAAATAATTTACTCTCCCAATAACAAGCAAAAAAAGTAAAATCAAATTAGAGAACAAAGAAACAATATGAGCTTTTGCAGTAATCATTTGATATATATAAAAGTACTGAAAACATATGGGGTCCGCAGTTATCGTTTATGATTAGAAATTGCATTGCGGTCATTTTGCAAATTCATCAAATTTCTACGGGTTTTTTGTGTGTCAGACACCAAAAAAACGTTGAATAATAATTCGAAATAACGTTTTTCCTAAATACAAGTCAATAAATAAAAAATAAATACGTCATTTCCATTTTATAATTAAACTTTTTCTTTGTGTCTTACACACGTTCAACCCGTAGAAACTTGATAAATTTGCAAAATGACCGCAATGCAACTTGTAAGTTCGATTGGCAAACAGAATGTTATCGATATTGCGCTTAAGCCTGAAGCACCTTAAAAGGGTTGCCACCTAACAGAGCTTTAACATAACTTTTGTCTCCCTTGCTCTTATCTTCCCAATCTTAGAGTTGCGCTTTCGTAGCGTTTGCTTACGTTTGCGCTTGCGTTGATAAGGAAATACTTACGACGACGCGCTGCTGCTGTTGCTGATAAGCGACAAATGTGTTTGATAAACGAAGCAAGCCAGAGACAATAAAATAAACAACACACCGTGCCAGGTTTAGAAATAATAACAATAGCAACAATGTAACAGAAGCGCAAACATTTCGCACTCTACAAAATGTGCATTTGACGTTTATTTGATTTTTGTTCTTTTTTTCTTTGGCAATTGATTGTAAACCAAACGATTCGTTTATCAGTTTTGCGCTGCAGCTGAACAAATGCACAAAACGTGTGAGGTTACGTGCCAACTTTTGTAATAATCGGTCGGGGAGGGGAAGAGTAAAGAGAAATAGAGAGCGAGAGAGCAGAGGTGGGGTTGGGCACACACGTCGTATACCCTAGCTAAGGTATTTTTATTGTTGCCAAGTGTTTGCGGTTTTAATTTACAAGCATTAACTCTCGCTCTCTCCCCTCTCTTTTCAACTGCCGCTCAATTACACACACACATATAGACACGCGCTTGTATAGATCCAAACCTTTGTTGTTATTGTTGCCGGTTAACAGTGGCGACCTGTTTACACGGCAGCATGTTAACATCGCCTGTTAAGGATGTTACCGTTTTAATTATTTATTTAAAAATATTGATATAACACACCAATAAAGGGCAGCCGCCAATGAGGGGAGGAGGGAGCAGACAAATTGCTCAAGTGCGTGTCAACGTCGTTTCAATGTTGTAACTTGAAATGAGGGCAAAGAAAAACGCACGAAAAGTCACACGGCACGGCATGTCAAGAGTAAAAGGCGGTGCTTAAGCTTACCTAAAGACAGTTACACACATACATGCACATTATTTATAGTTAGTACATTAGTATGCACATTTGTAGCGAGAGACAGACAAATACGAGAGAAATGAGTGAAAGTCTTAAGACGCGACGCTCATCGATTTCTAGTCAAAGAGGGAGGGAGGTTGAGACAGGATGATGATTATGGTTGCCATGCAGGCCGTTAAAAAAAAGTATCGTTTACTCCAATTTTGGCTGCCATTTTGGTAATCACATTTTTTTTTGGGCGCGGCCATGCAAACTTCTTCGATGAAGCGCAAAAAAGGAAGTTGTTGAAGTCTCTAAGTACGGCACAATTCCTTCCTAACCCTAAAGCTTCAGTCACTGTTATATTGGGCACTGTTAAATGCGCTGTTAATGCGGAATTTGACTAGTAAATGTTACGGCACGTGCAATGTAAAAAATGTATGTCAAAGGCAAAAAAAATCGACTCACCGCTGACCCTTCCTCAAAGGCCGTCGCCTCGAATGATTTTTTTTCGAAAATTTCTAATAGATCGTGTAAATCCTGCTGTGTCACATTGACCATTTCGTTTCGCGTTATGCTGCACATTTTTGCGGAGCTGCATTTACCGCACGTTTTGTGTGGGTGTCACGCACACTTGTGTGTAAAATTCTATTTTGCGACACGCACACACACGTACACTTATTTGCAAAGACACAAAACACACACAGAAGCAGAGCACAGAATCTCTCAGACACCAACACACAAGCAAGTAAATGCCAAAAATAGTAAGATGTATTTATTTAAACAAATTCTTCTTTGCACTTTTTATGTCTACGTTTTAGCCACGACTTTTATTTATTGTTGCTATTGTTTTTTTGTCTACTTTTTGCGATCCGTTTTCAAGTTTGTTTTGTCAACGCCTTGTTGGGCACAAACGCGACGTCACCAACTTTGTTGGCCGCGACGTAGTCAGCATCGAATTCGACATCACCGTTTGCAAATAATAAAAGCAACAATTGCACACACATACACACGTATAAAATGAATTTAAATTGAAATTTGATTAATTAATTACGCGCTAGCATTTGCTTTAATTACGACGTGAATCGCGCACACGGACCGAAAACACACGTTTGACACACGGGACTGTTTCTTAACATACAAAACAACATTGGCTTTTTATGAGCTTATGTTAAGCTCTAATGGCAATGTTATTATCAGAGTGTTCGAGATTGCAGCTGGAGAGCGATAGTGGCGTTTAAACTTTTGCCGATGTTGTAGTTTTTTTAAATATTTGCAATTCGTTCAGTTACAAAAATAGTTGTAACTGTATAATATGTAATACCGTTATTTGTGTAATAATAGCAAATATTCCAATTATGAATTAACGAAAACTTTTTAATGAATGATTAACGCAAAAATGTACTCTTGTTATCTTTGCCCTCGCTTATAAAAAGTCAGAACTGCATTGTTTTAATTCAAACCCGAGTTTTTATTTTTCTGCATTTTGCACGACAATACAAGTTATTTTGGAATCGGGACTTAATAATACTTCGTGAAATTTCGTACGTACTCTTATCATCAGCAGTTCATCGGTGGGATCAATTTTCTCCATGCCTCTCTCCAATCTACCTCGAATCTCTTGAAAGTAACCAACAAATTTAACTGCATCTTCGTGTTCCATTGTGCTTTTTACTGGATGTCCACGTTCATTAATAATAACTATGTCGCGTATATTTTTCTTTTGTTGGATCTGTCTGAATGCTTCTTCCACATAACGAAGAGTTCGACGAGGCTGTAAAAGTAATAGAATTTTAAAACCATTTTTGAAATTCTAATTCAAATAAATATATTAAATTAATTATATTACTTTTTCTGGAGGGCTCTGAAACATGTTTTTACTAAAAAGTCGGTTATTTTTTTGTACGTCGATCTAATTTTGAAATCGCCATGGAAAGTTTCTATAGCAACGGTTGTTAGATGGGTTTTTGGGTCAAACATAAAATCGATAAAAAATATTTTAGGTGTTACTATAGAAAACCTTATTTTTTTAATTTTAAAATTATTAAGCCAAATATGGATAGGTAGATATTTTAATTTTAATTATTTAAAAATGTTTATTCGTGCAAGGGGACCCCATTTATATTCGATTACTCAACCGCACAATTTGTAGTATTTTCGCCATATCGAGATTTGGTCACACAGCTTTATCGAACAAACAAACTTTATATTTTTTGCAAAATTGTTAAGCTAAATTTGTAGTCATTATGGTAAGTTAAAAATAATTCATAGAAAATGTGATTATGATAAGTTTAATCAACAGTCGCAAGAAGTCGAAGAAACGCTGAAACGAATTCAAAGCCACAAAGGCGTCGTTGGCACAATTGTCGTCAATAATGAAGGTGGGTTATGACTGCAATGCAATTCTTGGTTGAATATTTAATACAGCAGAGTTGACTTATTAGGTATTCCAGTGAAGTCAACACTAGACAATACGACGACCGTACAATACGCTGGATTGATGAGTCAGCTGGCAGATAAGGCTCGCAGTGTGGTGCGGGATCTGGATCCATCTAACGATATGACATTCCTACGAGTCCGTTCCAAGAAGCACGAAATTATGGTCGCTCCCGACAAGGACTTTATTCTTATTGTTATTCAAAACCCAACAGATTAAATCCATACTCATAATGAAGGCTATATAAAGTGCAGTGATTTTCGTATCCCTTTAATGTATTTATTGTACGATGTATGGGAGGACAATTTAAACTTAACAAGTAAATAATTTACAAAAGGCATTTAATGTGTAAACAAATTGTTTCGGCTTATAAAAGGGAAGAAGAGGCATTACCAGCTGTCCTATAAAAAATGTTGATAGTTACGATATTGCGTTTTGAGCACAGATCGTAAGTTTGACCTAAGCTGGCATTATATGATGTCATGAAAGCAATGGGCAATACGATTTCAGTATTTTTATTCTAAATATATAATATTACGCCCTTTTTTAAGGTCTCAATGTGCTGTATCGCATTATTTATATTTTTTAGTGTTAATTTTTTATATCGATATTTGTTGTAATTTTGCATATTTTTTCTATATAAGTCATAATGTCTTTAAAAACAAATAATTTGTTGTATTATTTATTTTTATTGCTGAAAATATCGAAACACAATACGATATCGTAAGATGTAACCAATGCCAGAGAGACAATTGGTATATTTTAGTACATTTTTCTTCATTAAAAAATATATTTTGGAATCTAGCTTGCGGTCACGCTGAGTCCCTCAGTGAGTCTGTCGACAAGTCGTGCGTGTGGTGGTTAGTGTGGTGAAAACTTATAAGTTTTTTAACAAATGCATTTAAAAAATCGTTAAAAGAATATAAAATATCACAATTAGTGATCCAAATTAATTCGAATAAAACGCTCACACAGTGTACGCGTGTGCAACAATAAAGAAAACTACGAAATTTAACAAAGGTAATTGTGAAATTGGGCGTGCAGAGTAAAGAAAATGGCGTAATCACGCACTCAAACCAACAAAAAAAAAAAAAAAAAAACGGCTACGCAAACGGAATCTCTACGCTCGCTCCCCAATCAGCCAGTCAGCTTTTAAATGGTCGCTGTCGTTCTTTCAATATTTGATTAAATGGAAATGCAAAAAATAAAAACCTGAAATACGTATATGTATGTAAAACTATTGGTGTAAATGTGAAAAGTGCTTTTAAAGCAGCAGCAAAGCAGCGTAAGCGTTTTTCAACGCAACGTTTTTTTGTGTGCAGCCATATTTGTTCCGTGAAAAATGAAAATGATATGTACACACAAACATATGTACATATGGATGAATGTACATACTTATGGCATGTGATACATGTCTACATACGGACGTATATATATACATCCATACATATGCACGTATAAAGAATTAACTTCGTATCGGATCGTTGTCGTCGTCCCGTTGTTGTTCGCAAATCCAAGCAATTTTGAACGATTCATTCGTACAAAAGGCAACGTCGTCGATACTTTGTGTATTATGTACAAATATTCGTTCGTACATAAAGGCATGTACATACATACATACGTACTTTCAATATCGACGATGGCATCACACAAGAGCGCACACGCATACACATATACATCGAAATGTACATATACAAGCAAACCTCATGCACGCACGTTCGCACGTACTACGTAGAGACAATATGTCTATGTATGTTGTGTGTGTGTGTAAATACGTATGTCTCGTCAGCGGCTGGCACATAACAGAGAGTTGAACACATAAGGGCTGGCTCAATTTATAAATAAGAAGCGAAGCATGTGCGCTTGCTGCGCAGTAACTGCGCTGTCGCTGCTGCTGGCTGGCTGCATTGCAGCGCAAGGGATTTTATTACGTACAGCAGCAGCTCCTTCCTCCTCCTATTCGTATGTTGGGTTCGTTTATATTTTTGGATATTTACATGCATACATACACATACGTATATTAATACTTGTATATGTGTATGTGAGAGCATCTAGGAGAGCTGCTATTAAAATGCAATGCTTATGTGATGCAGCATAACGTAAATCGCGACGCCATGCAAAACAACGTAACGCTTAACGGTTCAATCCCCACCCGCAACGCAACGCGTATTCTCCATGTATTTTTTCGACGTACACAGCCACACCACAGCAACACACACACACTTATACGCATGCACGTATGGAAATGTGAGGTTTGCTCGGCAACAACAATGACAACGACAACAAAAATTCAAATTCTTACTGTGAACAGAAATTGTTCAAAGTCTAAGCAATAATACAGAAAAATGTATGTGCTGTGGAAAGCTGTTTTGTGCTAGATTGAAATGTGATTGATTTGCTTGATTGACTGACTAATGTGATTCAATATTCATAATTATTGTGAATTATGAATGTTGTGAAGCGAGTGAAACTTTAATAACAGAAGAATTTCTTGTGAATCACGTGGTGAACAAATAAATACACATGCTCTGAGGAAAAACAGCAGTAAATAACCTAACAGCAAAACTGTTTCCTCGAATCATTTGGTAGCGAGATAACATGACTCAAATGTGTGATTTGGTTTCACTTAGTCAGCGGTGTTAAAAGCAGATTTGAAAACGGCTTGAACACTGCAATATGTTGCCAATTGGCATGAATCAATGAAACGCTTGCACAGTGGGACAATGCAAAAACTACAGCTCTCCAAAGATGTCCTCTAACGGTGTGACCGTTGCTTGACACTTAAAAATTAACAGACTGGATTAAGTAGAATTTTATAACATTTCACCCATTTTTAACAATACACTTTTCGAATATATAATTTTAACATAGCATCGAAAAAAAGGAGTAACTTATATCAATTGGTAAATAATAACTTAAGACTGTTTCTCAGACAATAATCTGAATCAAGTAATTAAGCAAAAAGTATTTATAATAGTATTTCAGATATACCACCTGCCTCAAATATACCAAATTCTTAAAAAAAAAAACAATTTACATATATTTTTTTATCTGTTTTTGGCATAATCAAAATTATTTTGATATTTCGTCAGTAAATAACTTCCCTCCGACGATTCTAAATAAAAAATTAAATAACAAAAATATGTAATACCCAACATTACTTGGCATAAAGTACAATAATAAAACGGACTATTTCGGGAAATGCCAGCTAACAACTGGTATTTTGTCAGTATCTTATCGGGCGACGAATGGCATCAGTTTCAGCTGTGTAGTTAATTGCGATGCACATGCTCGACAAATTGGAAAAATATCAAATCAGTTATTGTGTGGCGTCCCATAGTCATCATATAGTAGAGTATGACATGCTATGCGAATTGCGCACTGCATTTCGATTTTTATCACACCGTGAACTATTCACGTAGTTTACTTACATTGTTGCCTGCCTTTTTTCTCGTTGCTTTGTTTTGTTCTGTTCTGTTGAAGCTTGAACTTTCGACCTTCTGACCGTCGTCAGCTTGCAAATCTTTTGTCACCACTGCGCACAGTGATTGTCATTTGAAAAGAAAGTCTTACGTTGTTTTGTTGGATTAAAGAAATAAGTTTTAAGCTTTTCAACTAACTTTTTGAAGATTTTCAACTAAAATTCTGGTGGTAATTTGTGAAAACCAAATTATGAATTGACGAATCTCCATTGTTTTTATGTTTTATTTATTTATATTTATTATATTTACTCAACAAATTATAAATAAAGTACTTTTATATAAATTTCAAAAATCGGAAGTTTTCGATTTTATGTTGTAATATTATTATAAAAAAGTTGTACCTAAATTAAAATTTTGAGTCAAAATAAGAATTAGCTAAAGAGCAACTATATAACATTCGGTTTTTACTAAAAGAGGTTGTAATTATAATATATTTTAATACCTAGGCTTTCAATTAGAATTTATCTAATAAATTTTTTGGAGATAAGGAATTAGATTATATTGATTATTTACCTCATCATCATACCACAATGTTGCAACCCTGTTTCTATGTAATTGAATTATTTGGCTTGGGTTGCAGTTGAAATTGCGTCTGTTTGTAGTAGTTGGTTTATCGTTTAATTAATTTTGAGTTTGTGGCTTAGAGCTTTAAAGCTTTCCCTTGATGGAGCCTCTGCTCTGTTGCACAATTGCTGCAAGAATTATTTCTGCTTAAATTGTCTTGATTTTTAGGGTCTGCTGCAGGCAGCAGCAGCAGCTGCTGCTGTTGTTACCGCAGCGTGTTGCACTCGGGTTCGATCAAAATTGACCGACGTTCGACCGACTTTAATGTTGCTGTTGCTGTCGCTGCTGCCATTGCTATCGTGGCAGCAACAACAACGCACAACAACCCCAATAAGACACACATACATACTTACTATATACATTCGCGCTCTGTCAAATATAAGCTCACACACACACACACATATATACAGATACAGAGTGGCCGACCAGCATCAACAGCAGCTTTCTTCCCTTACTCTAGTTTACAGAAAGCAAACTGGTTTTCATCCCCGTCGTGTGCAGACTTTAGTTTTCATTTTATGATTACACACTGGCTCTGACGATGTTTTTTGGGGGAAATGGTGGCAGTGTGAAGCCCCAGCAGTATTTGTTGGCAAGCGAAATGCCTATTTCCCTCTCTCTTGCATTTTAGCCAGCACATCTTAAAATGGAGTAAAATAAATACAAAATACAAAAAGTAAAGTAATCGCATTTATTAGCTAATTGGTGAGAGTGAAAAATATGCAGATTATTGTTGGAGCATGTGCGTGCTTTTTGCGTTTGCTTTTGTGTTGGGCTCGTGTCTATCATCGCAGCGTTGTCAGATGATAAAGCTCGCCATATACACGTACTACAAAAACATTGGCCTACGTGTATATATACGTATGTATATAAGTGTGTGTGTGTATTGTGCGGTGTGGCGTTATCGCCAAAGCAAACCAAATAACAACAATAAAATAGCAACGTTCAAATAGCACAAATTATTTTTGGCTTCGAACACAACATGCTGTAAACACGCAACAAAAGTTTTTATTTTAAAACACACATTTGTACCAGGGCTGCAAGTCATTGAAGATCCAGTTGATTTACAGTTATTCATGATGCAGAAGAAATGTAATGTTATCTCTTGTTGCCAGGGCTGCAAAGTCATTGAAAAAACAGATGCATCAGCCACAATAACAATCTACACATAAATAATAAATATAATCAGTTTTCATTTTGAATAAATTTAAATTCCATTTTTAGAATTTTATATTTGTGGCTTATGGAGAGACTTCATTTTATATTTTGCTTTTTTTGGAGTGCCAGTTTAGTTTGTTGGGCTGCCAACCGGTTTTCGTCCCTGGTGTTGTTGCATTCACACGCTAGAGAGACACGACACACTCGGAACATGTTTCATGTGGCAGCTGTGTGTAGCAGCGTTAATATTCAGGATTTTGTATTTTTTTTTTTTTGGGTTCCAGCACCTGCCGGAACATCGAGCAAGTTACCTGCTTTAAGGCTAAAGATTCAGATATTCCAAACATACTTTTGTGTGGCTTAAATCTTTATTCGCTCTGCTGTGATGAACTTTGACCCAACCACTTGTTTCATCAATGCAAAAATACAGATATGCACTAGAAAGTGCAAGCGAGACAGCCATATCATCGCACATACACAATGAAACGGCTGCAAAGTGAAATTCGCAAAACCAACAATACAACAAAAAAAAATGCCCAAATTTCCAAAAATGCAACTGCACTTGTGCATGTGTATGTGCGTATTTTTGTCTGACTGTGCGTGCGTGTGTGTGAGTGCTCTCATTTTGAAAGAAACAACGACAAAAGACACCGACCGACAAAGATGCGGCGAACGTTGGCAGCGAAAGAGAGCGACAGACCTTTTATTTACTTTTTGGCATAGGGAATGCGGGGATCTGAAATCTGAGTACGCTGAACATCTGTTCTGAAATGTTTCGAGCACAAAGAAGATTTCACCAAGAAATTATTGGAATACATGTTTAAGCGCACACAATCACACTCATGTGCAGCTCTCAAGTACCAAGGCGCACACACATACAGAATGCATATGTATTGTGCATTTTGGGTGCATTTTATATAAGTGCCGCAAAGCAACTGTGTGTGTGTGTGAGTTGTATGAAAAACACAATGCAAAGTGTGAAACAAGACTCTTTTTCACATACGTACCTGCTTTATTTTATTCCAGGTAAATCGACGTCGACGACAACTGAATACCTAAAAACAAGCAGCAGCAGCAATAACCAGAGGCAACATCGAAGCAGCAGCGGCACGCAGAATAAAGAAACAAGGAAACATTTGCACAGCAACCCAAGCAACGACAACAACAACAACAACATCAACGGCGGCAGCAGCAGCAAGCAGAGCTCCGACAAGAAAAACCACTTCAACAAAAGAGGATAACATATTGAAAAAGAGCTCTGGCAGCACTCGCTGCTCGCACATACACGGAGGCTCACCAACACTATTGCAAACGCGAAACATACACACGTATATGTACGTGGGAAAGTAAACCGACATCTTTTTTACGACATCATCATCGTCTCCAAGTCGAGAGTCGTCGTATAGTTTTGCAATCACGCAAAGCCAACAAGAGAGAACAAGCAAAACGAGAGAGAGCTTAAGCTTAGTTTTGGAACGAGCAGCAAGGGCTAGGGCCCTTTGATAACACATACACACACACACGCAAGCGAAAACGCACGCTCTCTCCACAGGCAAAAGCAAGCTTACGCCCACGGAGAGCGCAGGCGAAACGATCAACAAAGAGAGCTCTCGCAAAAACACGTGAGAAGAGAGCAAAAGAGAGAGAGAGAGACAGAGAGTCAGTCTGGTTGCTGGATTCGGTGTTGTTTCCTAACACGCACAGCGCATTTGGAAATCACAGCACGGCAGTGACGAGCCGAGTCTATCGAGCAGCAGCAGCAGTCGTGAAAGTGCGTCGACAACGTCGCAGTGTGTGCGTGAGCAGAGTCAGCAGCACCTCCCTGCATTGCATTTACGAAACCCAGTGTTGCCACATCGCTGCATAATCCCACACCATATGAAAGCAATATAGCTTGAAAGTGCAAAACGACGAATATAATTACTACACAACTCTAAAACAAAAAAGAACTTGACGAAACTCGCAACTAACAACCAGGAAACAAAAACAGCAACAAAACACTCCAGACTCCAAATGAAAACGCTTGTGCTGAGTCCAGACGATCTGCAGAACTTTAACAAGTTCATCTACGATCCCAAATCGGCCGCCCAGCTGGCTGCTAGCGCCGGAGCAATTGCAGCAGCCGCCGCCCATGGTGGACACGGTCATGGTCAGGCAGGTGTGCAGCTGGTGGCAGGTGGCGCCGCGGTGCCCGTTCCCACGGTGAGCACGACGGCGGGCGTTGGTGTCGCCTCCGGTGTGGGTGCCAGTGCTGCTGCCAACAAGCAGTTGATGGCATTGCACTACTATCTGAATCATCAGGGCAACAGCTATATGGCCCAGCAACCCGGTGGCAACAGTGTGGCACAACAGCAACAGCTGCTGGCACAGTCGCAGACACAGCTGAAGCAACTGCAGCTGAAGCAGCCGACAATACATCAGCATCAGCAGCACATTAGCTACCATCATCATCATCCCTACTATCAGCAGCAGGCGACGCCGACGCACAACAGTCACACACACTCACACAGTCACACACTCGCGCACACACAACACACACACAGTCACAGCAGCCATCCAGCAGCGACACATCATGGCCAACAACACAAGGTGCAGTTGCAATCGAATCACCAGCAGCAGCAACAGAATCAACTGCCAGTGCATGCGCTGAATCAGAACTCCAATTTCTCGGCAGCCAGCTCCAGCACGGGAGGCACTGCATCCTCCAGCCATGCGCCCACACAACAATCGAATGGCTCCAGCGTTTCACCCACCATCATCAGTCATCAGCCACGCTCTGTTGCTGCTGCCGTTGCTGCCGCCGCTGGCAGCAATAGCAACAACATTGCTGCGGCAGCGAATGCATTGCTGCGTGCCACAGCCGCCACGGTGGCAACCGGTGGTGTAGCAGCTGCAACATCAGTGTCTGCATTAGCGTCGTCATCATCGTCGTCGTCATCATCATCCTCGTCGTCGTCCGCCTCATCAACGTCCGCAACGTCGTCGTCGTCGGGATCTGCGGCTGCCAATTGTGCCAAGAAACTGAAAACGGAACCGATGCTCTCCCAATACAATCAAACCGAGCGCCTCAATTTTGCCAACACGTACATTGTGTGGAGCGAGGAGCATTGGCGTCGTGTCGTCTTCCACGATGAGCGACGCTTCAATCTCGATGGTCCCGATGGTTTCTCCTACTATTATCACGATTTGCGCAACTACGAGCGCAAATTGTCGCAACGGCCGCGCGGCAACTCTGTCTACATCTACCTGATGATCTGTGTGGGCGGACCCATCCATCTGGAGGTGTCGTCAGCCAAACAACGTCCCGAATCCTGCATTGAGGCCATCATGCGTGAGCGGCCCAATATCGTTAGCAAACTGGGCGGCAACACAGACTTTGTGCTCCAGGATCACAATTGGATGTCGCACGCTCTTCCCACCGCCCAGGAGCTGCTAAATGCCGAAGGACTGAAAACCCAGAAGTGGCCAACAATCGCCCATGACCTGAACATTATGGAGAACATTTGGGGTTGGCTCATTCGTGAGGTGTTCGATGGCGGACGCAAGTTTTCGCGCAAAGACGATTTGATATTTCGCATCAAGGAGGCGTGGTCACGACTGCCCCACGATCTGATCACGAACCTGTACAGCACACTTCCCGAGCGAATCACCGAGCTGTATTACACTCAAGGCGTCTACACGAATTGTTGACAAACGACACGGCATCGAGCTGGAGTTGAGGATTGCGATCAGGCGGAGAACAGCAATGAGGGAAGACGACGGCAACAGTTTCGGCAGCTGCTGCTCCACACACGCATCGCGTTTTAGGCTGAGCACCCCAGACTATATAGCACTAGGATGAGCATCAGATCAGAATCGGAGTGGATGGAGAATCGGGAACCGTTTTTTTTTTATTGTATCCTACATTTAACTTGACATTTTTTTGTGTATAGCCTTAAGATGTGCATGTGTGTGTGCGAACACAATCTGAAAGTGAATCTATATTTCTGTAGCTGCTGCATTCGAAAGACTCTGTTTAGTTTATGTACTAATTGGAAAACATAAATGATGCGCAATTCCCTGAACGCCGCCACCGCCACGTGTGGCAACGCTGGCAAACGATGGACGCCAGTGCTGCCCATTCAGCTTTTGTAATTAGTTTTACCTATACATAGAAATACCCTCCTTCCCCCACTTACCAACCCCATTTTCACTTATATGTATAAGCTTTACTTTTAGTTGTCATTTTAAAATAACATCCCCAATTCCCAAATTCCTATTCTTATCCCTCACCTCCCCCCCCAACCACCAGAAAATTAGTTACAACAATTATATTATTTGAAACTTAACTCATTTTGTTGATTGTTTTTAGTTATGCAAAATCGAAAGAAAAGAAGAGAGAGAAAGAGCGCGAGAGAAGTGCGAACAAAATTAATGCAAAGCGAGAAAAATAGATATATATATATATAAAAGGAAAACATTGTAACTAAAGTATTATTTTAAGGCATTGTTTTTTGTTGTAGCAAAATGCATACATGAAACGAAACAAAAACAATACAAACAAGAGAGAAAAAACAATACAAACACAAGAAACTAAAATCCTATCATGTAAAATTTGTTTACGAACAGAAATTATATTTAAACTAATTATCAATGTAATTAATACATACATATTAAACAATTGAACGAATCAAGCAAAGAAGAAAGGAGGTGATCAATATATAGAATGAGCGAAGATGCAGCGATAGACGCAGAGCCGAGAGATCGCGATTAACAGGAGAAAGCGAGAGCAAAAAATTAGTGTTAATTTTAAGATAACAAAAAACAAATCAACTAATTGGTAACTCCGAAGAGAAATAAAAACGAACACAAAGAAACACAACCAAGAACTTGTGAACATAGAAATCATGCTGAATACATTAACTACTAATTCATTAGTTTTCAACCGTCGATCAACGGAGTGCGAACGGAACCAGTTCCGATTCCGGTTGCGGTTTCGATAGGTGATCCTGCTCCCTGCCATTTTAATAACCACTATGATGAAATATGAAAGCAATCCGACTCGAGTTCTAGAACAAGTTTCCTAGTGATGAATAACCGATTCGAATCGGTTAATACAATTGGATTGATTGTGTGTGGTGTTTGCCTATACATAGACATACATATACATAGATACATAACATACATACCTACAAACTTAGCATACGACGAACTGAACAAACAAATTTGCAGGCGACTAATTTATATACAAAACAGAACTCTATGAGAATTAAACATAAATAAACTAGAATGAAAAACTATGCGAAAGTAACGGTATCCTTGAAAGCAAAACAACAAAAATAAAAAGCAAACTCAATTTGTGTAATTCAGCGTATGATGTGATTTTTCCTTTTTTTTTCGCTTTTTGCAATGAACTCAGAAATGTCAAAACAAAACAAAACAAGAATAAAATAATAATAAAAATGAAATCAACAATCTTTATACATACACCTAATACATATACAAGAAGGAATTATTATTATTAATAAATAAATAATGAAATGCAATTACCAATAAAAACTACCAGCAAATACGTAAAAAATAATATAAATTCTAAAGCATTTTTAATCTCTCAAGAAAAAAGATGGAGGTACTGGGAAATTTCCACAAGGGAAATAATTGCAATTACTTTTTAATACCAATACCGTAATAGCAAATATTTATTCTAAGAAACGTAATTTGGGAAACTAATTCAAAATACGCAGAAATTAAAAAAATTATTTCAATTGGAAATTTAGGAGTACTAGGAAATTAAATTGCTGCTTTGCAAAACTGTCGTCATAGAGGGGATATTGTTGATATAGCAGGGAAATTACAGATATTCAAATAGCGTTTTAAATATTTATTGCAATAACGTGCGCTACAAAATGTCATTTAAAATTCGTGTATATATGTACATATATTTAATAATATATGCGTATGTAAATATATAGTATAGTGTATATTTAGATATTCCTTAGACGGATCTATTGGCACGGCTAAAAATCGTGTATGGATTGTATAATGTATAATACTAGGCACTTGAAGAGTACGTTCCATTAAAAAGTCAACCTCTGAATTGTGCACATCGTTGTATCGGCTAGTGAATGCTCTACATAACTAGGATAGCATAGTGAATATTATGGTTAGTTTTGTGCGTTTGATGTGAATACTGTTACTGTTTTGCTTTTGTTAAACTTTGGCAGGAATTATGCTGTGCACGCAGGCAGGACTGCAAAAGGGCATGTCCTGCTTGACACAGAATCGACCGCCAATCAAAGATTTGCCACAACCGACGCCAGCACAAACGAAGCACTGGCCATGCCAGTGAATGTCGCCCCAGGCGACACCTTGATCTGCCGGTCCAATGGGCAGCTGACATCGCTTGCAGGTGCCGGCATAGAACTTGTCGTAGCACTGCAGGCACAACGGCATGTTGGACTTCTCATCGGGAATATATTGCTGGCCAGCCAATGGCTCGTCGCACTGCAGACAGCAGAAGTGCTTGATGTGGTAGGTGGCACCCTCAGCTGCGGTATACTCCTTGGTAAAGATGAGTTCATCGCAGGCCTTGCAGCGCGGTATCTTCAACTTGATGGCCAGATCGCGACCACAGTAGACTTGGCCATGGTGGAAGAAGTAGACGAGATCGGCGAGCAGTTCGCGGCAAGTGTGGCACTTGAAGCAGCCCGGATGCCAGGCAATCTCTTTGCCTGCACGTTCCGCTTTCACAGCCACCTCGCCCAGATTGATGGGCTGCGAACAGTCGCGACAATTGATGCTGGGCGGAGGTGCAGCCACATCGGAATCTGTAAAAGAAATATGGTTCTTTAAAAAGAGGAAATTCTGAGAATATCATTGGCTTACCTCTTGATAAAGGCGCATTCTCGCCCAGTTGCAGCTGCTGGAACTGCTCTGGCATGCCGGCACAGCTGGGATACATGTTCATGTGTTCAATGCCTGGTATGCTGGTGAATTTACCCAAACTGGCATTCAAATCCTCGCCAGCATGTCCTGGTGTTGATGGTTTCGAACTGAAACCAGAGTCATTGCTGGCCGAGTTGCTCAAGCCCTCTTTGCCATAGGCAATGTCGCCACCAGCTGTTCCGGCGTTGGCCATGTCAGCAAACAGCTTGTCAATGTCATCGAGCAATTGCTCATCGTTCAGCAGCCAATCGTGCATCTGTTTCAACGGCTCCAGCAGCTGGCACTGTTCATGCTGTATGCCCTTGTCCTGGAGCGTCTGGAATAGGCGATCATAGTACGGCGCATTGGCCAGGGACGAGTGCAACATATGCTTGTCCACTCCCAGTTGTTGCAGTTGTGCTTTTGTTGCTGGAGCCAAACCCTGCAGCTGTTGCAAGTTGCCCGTGGCCAGGGGCTGGGTGGCAATAACCACCGAGTTGGCTGGACGTCCAGCGCGCACATCCTGCAGCGCTTGCTTTAGTGGCTCTGCCTGCACAATCTGCGCAAAGATTGGATCACGCTCGTAGTCAATGTGCGCGGGCAGCCCGCAATCGTAGAGTATGGTGGAGACGCCGCCAAACTTCACGCGTCGCATTGGCGTATCCTGTCGCATCTGGGCGCTGAAGCGTGCCTGCACCGGATTCTTGAGCGGCAGAGGCGAGTGGAACGGTGTCGCCAGCGACGATTTAAGTGGCGTGGTGGCCAAAGCGGGCGGTGGACAAACCGTATTAATCTCAGCCTTGAACTGCGGATTGCTTGCATACTCCTTGCGAAACTCCGCCATGGGACCCAAGCGAGGATCACGAGAAATGTTCAGATTACGCTCCTGTAAATTAACATAATTTAAAAGTGTGTTGATTTGGTAGAATGTTCATACTCACCTTAAGCATGCCAAGCAACTTGTCGTAGACGACGCCATGTGTAACTAAGCTCTGCAACGCAGGGCGACTGATGCCCAGCAGCTTCTCCTTGGTCTGTGCCCGTAGCGCAGGCAACGCATCAAATTGTGCCGTGGACTCACTCAAAGGCTCTGAGAAGGCAACCAGCAGCTTGGGCTGCGATGCCTGTGTGGTTGGCTGAGAAAGTGCCTGCGCCAGCTTTGGATTGGCGAGCAGCTCGTTCAACGTGGCATCCGCAACGGGCGGGAGACCAAGCGAGTGCAACAGCATGGCAACTGCAGCTGGCGAGGATTGTGGGGACACCACATGCTCCACATGGCCATGCGCAAGGCGTCCCACACGCACCACGATGCCCTGGCCGACGCATTGATCGCGTAGCTTTTGCACATATTGTTGCAGCTGCTGGGCTTCAGTCTCGGTGAGATTATCGCAGAGCGCTGCATCGAGATCGTGGGGTGGCACTTGAAACTCCAACTGTTGCTTGCGCTTGTGGGCGGCATCACTGCCAGCCACAGGGATTTGGGCAGCGCCCAACGTTTCCATGTAATCCGTAACGACATCGGGTGACGCATTCGGAGGTACCCATTCCACTTGCACCGGTTGACTGGCCAAGGCCTTGATTTTAATGACTGTGACAGAGTGTTAGACTGAGAGAGCGAGCTATGAGAGATATGTTGTTATCGCACTTACATGCTGGCTTAGCACGTATCTGGCCCAAGATTTCGAATTGTGCCCAGCCGGTGGCGTCATCATCGGTACACAAATGCTGATCCTTGCGGCACATACAATTCCGGCACACCTTGCGCCAAAAGTGCAGATCGAGACCTGGACACTTGTCCTGGCATTCACCACACGGCGCTCCCGCCCCCGATTCGTGTCCCAGCTTCGAGCGTTTCAACATTTCGCGTCTGCTTTCCAATTTGGACAACCATTCAGGTGCCGTAGGCGTCTCGACACAGGAGTTGGCGTTGCCATTGCTGCTGTTTGCGATTTTCGACATCTTGGTCAAGTTTACTAATGAGTCATATCTTGGAAGCGGTACATTAATTCAATTATTTTGTGAAAACACAAAAAACTAGAGCTGTTTTTTTTTCGCGAACACAATAAAGGCACTGAAACATTTATCGATTAGATTTATCGATGCGAACACAAACCAATGAGCAGTATGACCTGAGGACAATTTAAATTTAGTTATAACCGAAAAAATATTTGCCTGCGCTGGTTACACTTTATCAAGAATGTCGCATTTTTTTTAAAAGTCCAGAAACACTTCAATAAATAAGCTTTAATATTTATATAGCTTTTATAGCTTACAAGTAGTTTAATATTCTTTTTAATACAAATAATGTACATGTTTACAATGTCTTGTACATCTTATTGAGAGTTCTGCGCACTTCGTTAAGTTTCTAGCCCTTAGCATAGACTTAAACCACAACCTTTGGGGTAGTCAGCTGTTTTTCGAATTCGCAATTCAATTGCAGCTCTATGCAATTCATTTGTTTTTCGCGAATTTGCAACCCTGGCTAACAACCAAAACTAAATTGCCAGCCATTGCATAAAAAAACATATACCGTGCAGAAGAAAACGTATAATAGAAAAATAAAACAACAAATGCGCATAAGTCAAGTGAAATAATTTTCGTAAAATAGTACAAATTAAAGGAATCGAAACGGCATCAAGCACAACTGCAGCAATTTTGCAAAAGACAAGAAGGAAAATGCAATAAAACGTATGTAGGTGGAAACAAAATGCGTCCCATTGAAAAGTGAAAGTGCAGCAGGACAGACGACAACCACAACGACGACGACGGACTGATAGAAGAGTTGCTGCAACCCGCGGGTGAAATCAGACCAATAAACTGTGCAAAAGCGAAAGAAATTGTTTGCGAATGTCCAACAAATGAAAACGCTATAAAGTTTGTATTTTTTTTTTTTTTACCGGTATTATTGTTGTCGTAGCTTTGGGCAGCCAAATTGACTTTGAAATTCGCACGGTGGTTGTTTTTGCTTTCTGTGTAAACTAGAGTTTGTGTGTGTGTTTCTAAAGGTTTGTGTGCGTGAGCTGTGTGTGTGTTTGTGTGAGAGTGAGTAAATGACGCGTGGGTTGTTGCTGGTATAGAGGGAGGGAGATAGGGAGAAGTATGTGGGAGGTTGCTGCAATTGAATTTGAATTTGAATGCGTTCACAAAAAGTGATTAAACTGAGGAATGAGATGACGCGCCATTAGTACTGAGAAAACAGAGAGTACATACATATTTTCCAATTGGATATTTGCAGCTGCTGTGTGGATCACTGAATAGCAACTACCCATTAGCCAAATTAAACACTGTTTTGTTTGTGAGCAGCGAGCATGACTGAAAAATACGACGGCAACGGTGATTACTCCGCGTACAACGAGGATGACAGCAACGAGTACGGCGGAGGTGGAGGTAAAGCACGCAAAAGTGCTGGAAACGGTGGCGGAGGGGGACCACATAACGGCGATGCTGGCGCCCATGATCTTCATGGCGTCCCAGAAGGTGGCGCAAGTGTGCAGCTAAATGAGAAGGCCAACGAATACATACGCGACTGCATGGCCGAGAAGAATCGCATGGACCGTAAATTTCCCATAGCCGAGAAGCTCATGGAGGGTGGTAAGCAATCATTTCGCATACCATTAATTACTATACTATCACTATATATGCTTTAATAACTTGCAGAGATTGAAAAGGTGCAGACCACGGGACGCATACCGTCGCGGGAGCAGAAGTATGCGGACATCTATCGCGAAAAACCTCTTCGTATTTCACAGCGTGTCCTGGTGCCCATCCGTGAGCATCCTAAGGTGAGTATGCAATCGTAGTCAGGCATGCAAGTCTAGCAAATATTAGACTGACTAACTAATAAGATTCGGTTCTCGAAACGGTTATTAGAACCCGATTCAAAAATTTTGTTTTAAAATACTTTCACACATTTGAAATAGGAAGTAATTGAATTATTTTGAATACAAACAATATACATAAATAAATTAATTAAATTACATTACATCAAAAATTTTCAGCTTAGACACATCAATCAAATTATAATTACTTTGCCATTTATCGACTTTCGAAAAAAAATTTGCTTTAATTTAGTTATTAATAACAAATCCGATTTCATTGCTACCTAATTTAATTTAATTATATGAAAATCACTATTCAAACAGGTTTATCGAGGTTTATAGCCAAGCAATCATTAATGCACTTTCCAATTGCAGTTTAACTTTGTGGGCAAGCTGCTCGGTCCCAAGGGCAACTCACTGCGCCGTCTGCAGGAGGAGACGCTGTGCAAGATGACGGTGCTGGGCCGCAACTCAATGCGCGATCGTGCCAAAGAGGAAGAGCTGCGCAGCTCCAAGGATCCCAAGTATGCGCATCTCAACAGCGACCTGCACGTGGAGATCTCCACAATTGCGCCGCCTGCCGAGGCTTATGCACGCATCGCTTATGCCATGGCGGAGCTGCGCAAGTATCTCATACCGGATAGCAACGATATCATACGCCAGGAGCAGCTGCGCGAACTCATGGATAGCACAAGTCTCAACGATAGCGACAGCAACTCGAAGAATTCGTATAAGAAAGTCTCGCACATGCAGAGCTCGAATGCTATCGGAAATTCCATGGGAGGATCAACAAATTCAGGCGCTGCTGGCGCTGGAGTTGCCAAGAATATGGCTCACCATGGTTACAGGTATAGTTCAACAAAAATGTATCTCTTATCTGGTGTTGTTACTCTTGGACAAATATTTAATATTATTGTATGAATGTGTTCAATAGAATTTAATTTAATTAAATTTTTGCAAATATAGCTTAACTGTTGTTAATCAGTTTCATCAATATTGACGTTATAATTAATTTAATTGAAAGCAATTGTTTCAATTATGAAAGAAATAGATTTTTGATTGTTTGTAAATACATTTGACCTATTGATGTTGCATCAACTACTTGTAACTAATAAAGTTTGTAATTGACTTGTTTAACATTCACAGAGGTTCGCAGCAGTCGTCGTTTAGCAAAAATGTGTTGGCCCCCAAGCAAAAGGTTATGTCCATACTGGAGAAGGCTAGAACAGCAATGGATGAGACTTATGGGTAAGTTAAATCCTTCATAGTCTATTTACTGCCTACTAATTAAAGTTCCGCTTTCAGTCGCGGCTATGAGGATGGCATTGCCTACGATCCGCATCAGTCCTACGATGCCTACAGCTATGCATCCCACGGCGTACACGGACATGGTCATGGACCGCCCACGAGTATACTCGGTGGTGTTGGCAACGTAACTGGTGTAGGCGGCGGGGGTGTGCGAGGCGGTCACTATGAAACTGCGGATTACGAAACAGATTACTCGCGGCGGGACTACTATCAGCATTCACCAGGATATACAGGTGGGAGTTGGCGGGCAATGAAACAAAAGGAAATGATTTTTACTGTTGGATTTGTTTGTGGCTTTTTCTGTAGGTGGCGGCGGAGGAGGCGGAGCGGCGCAATCGAATGCAAACAACGCAGCAGGCCTTAATTCAAATCACAATCGCAGCCATGTTAACAGGTGAAATAACGCCTGCAATGGAGGTGGTGCGAGGGGAGGCGCAACTAGTGCAACAAATCCTATACCAAAAACCCACAATCTGACCATCAACCGCAACTGCAACAGTAACAGCCACAATAGTAGCAGCAGCAGCAGCTATTTAATGCCTAGATCTGTGACAAATGAATGCAGCACTAACAAGCACAACAACTTTGGCAATGGCAGCGGCTGCTCAAAGGTAACCAACATAGAATATTTGCAGGATGAGATAGAATTTGAATTGAATAGCCCTGAGATTAATTACGAGTATCTTTTGTCGCAGCAACATCAACAAGCTACACAACAACTACAACAACACCACTCACAACAATCGTTGGTCCAACAACAACAGCAACAACAACAGTTACAGCAACAACACCCACAACAACAAAATTACCCACCGCACAACAGCAACAAAAACAACAACAACAACAATCATATTGCCAATGATGTGAGCATGACGAACTTTTCGATATCGCCGTACACACTGAACCAAAAGGATGCAACGAATGGCCACAAGAATGCCATAGTTGTAAACAACAGCAGTAACAACAACAACAATAACAACACTCACATCTCAGGCTGTAAAAACAAGAACAGCAACAACAACCAAAACAACCAGAACAACACAAGAACTGCAACAGTGTCCAGTATGCTATTAGTAAGGTATTGATGTTTACAACAATTCCCTGTCCAGTTCATCGTTCCTTGCACAAAACACCCAACAAATTAAGTCACGGCTTCTAGAAATGTAAATATATAGATGAATTTCCTGTATGATAAACCAGCTTGTTGCTTCGACTACATCATACTCCTCTTATACATATCCAATGCATATATAGCCTCAACATTATACAACATCACGGGAAACTATTTATTCGCATTCCAAAAGCCGTTGACTGCTAAGCAAACAAGAAATGAAAAAATATATATACGCACAACACTTGACAAGACAGATTACTCTAAATACAAATTGAATTCTTTTACAGCCCCTCTATTCCTTCGCTTCATACAATTTGTGAGATTCCGTTGTTGCCAGTGCAGTTTTTCTAAACCACAAATTTCACAAAATCAACCCAACAACAACAAGAACAACAACAGATACAATAAACAATAGTAACATATAACAACTACAAATCGAGAGACAACAATACAAACATCACAAATACTTTGTACACTAAGAGGGAAGATGATGAATATTTACAAACGACAACCTTAAGATATACATACTTAGATATATACTAAAAACAAAAAAACAAACATATACATTATATACATATATACATATATATATATATATATATATACATATTTTTGAGTGCAAGGAAATCGTTGGATGATAGTGCAGCTACAAGTTGAAAATTTTACTTTGTGTTGGTCGCTGGACGCTGAGAGACGTTTGGACAATTTATGTCCGCTTTTTTTAATCTATATTTACACAAAGAGCAAAAACATCTTTAAGATACAACTCGCACTCGTCTGCAAACGTGCGGGATTAATTGACAAATTAAATTAAACAATGATATAAACGTTAAATAATTAGATGGGTGCAACTGAAAGTTGGCCCCGGCATAAATAATATATAACGACATGAGACATATTATTAAACGTAAAACCGTAATGATGAAACACAGCTCGATCTCCAGCATATGATTGAAAACATTTTCCATAAATTATTCAAATTTAATAATTGCTTAATCTCTTCATCGTATTCGTAACTTAACTCCTTGTATACTGGCGATTGAGTGTGTTGAGTGCACTTGGTGTACTTACTTCTTTAGGTGTGTGTGTGAATGTATAACTAATGCGCAGTTGGAAAGGAAATCTATAAGATTTTGCTACTTAAACAAACTATATAATTGGGCACACTTAACATAAATTTAATATATAACTAAATATATACATAAATATATTATATACATACATACAGAACATAATATTTACATAACAAATGAATAATGAATGATTGACATCATAGAAATGAAATGATATTTATAAATATACGAATTAAATACTCATAACCTAATATATATATATATTTATATTATCCAGAAATTGTGAATTGAAGCCCATGATTATGTGGATAACGCTGCAAATGATTACTTTATTGAAACAATATGAAGAAACTATAATACTACGATATGAATAAACAAAAATACTCATTGAATTTAAATAATAAGACACGCAGAGTCGAAAAGCTCAAAACAAAACTTACTTTAAATTTGAACCGAATTTACTTTCATGAATTTACTTTTATTTTACTGAACATTTCCTAATAAGCGAAAATTATGCCAAACTTGAAATTTCTAAAGAATTTGAATTACTTACGTTTGTGCCAAATGAACCTACTATAACTAATCTTCCAATTCAATATTATGTGAACTCAGATGAGTCTAGAATTTCTAAATTTATTTTATTTATTCCCCTAAGTTTCAGAATCTTAATTTCGCATTTACTATCAGCTGAGCAGTTCAATATGAATACATCTACATATTACAACTTTAATCGATTGTTGATAAAGTGCAAAGAACTTAATTACAAAACAGATAAATAAATATATCATGTCCAAAATGCAAATTGTTGCGACTAAAGCAAAGCGTAAGAATTACTTACTTATAATCATGTGAACGTTAAATTGTTGAAAACAATTAAAATCTAGTTTATAAAACAATATCAATAATGAACAAAAGAAACAAAAAAAAAAAAAAACGGCGATACATTCATTTAATTCAACTAATTATTGTTATTATTATTATTATACAAAGATTAAAAAAACATAAACAGAATTAAAAGACAAACTTACTTAAAGGGCAATTCCCGAAAGCCCAAATTCAGAATTGAAATTTCAATATAAATTCAAATAAATAATACTTATTAAATGGATGGCAACTAATGTTTAAACAAACACAATTACAATACAAAATAATATTTAATAACTATAAATTTCCCGCCCTAAAAACAATAAAAGCAAATATAAAGACAAAAGCGAAAGAATTAAATATTGAGATATTCTCATTAATTATTACATGTACAATTACATAATAAATATATTTAAAATGTATGCTAAAATCAAACTAATACGAAAAAGTTTTTTATTTAGAATTTTCGGGGGAACTTGGCATTTAGAATAAAAATCCTGCCTTAATTTCATAAAAACAAAAAAAATGTTTTAATTTCCTTCTTTGAATATTTGATTTGTCGAATATTCAACCCTGTTACAAATGCCATCTTCAAACCCTTACGTAGTTTTTAATCTATTTACAAATCTGTTGCGAGGGTTTCAATTGATATCAACTTATTTATCTAGTCAGAGGGGGAGAGAGAGGGTTGAAATGCTTCTAAAATAATTTATTTATTTATGAAAGCCGTTCATTGCCAAGGGCACGGTTGCCATTCCAAAAAAATTTTTTCTACCAAAATTTTTAAAAAATGTACCAATTTTAGCAAAAATGTACCACAAATTTTTTCACGAAAGATCTTTTGTATTTCACAAATTGTGATTCGCAATATATAATAGTGATAGACCTTAGATTGGCGCATACATATTTTCTCAATTGACACAATACGTCGCAAATCGACTGTATGCGATATTTTCCAGTTTTAGTCATGGTTCAATTTCTAACTGATACAAAATTTATGTCTGTTGGAACAGAGCCATTTGTTAAAATAATATGTGTGAACATAAAAGGCAGGCATATTGAAAATGTACCAAATTGAAAAAAAGTGATCCAATGTACCAACGCATAAAAAATGTACCAGTTTTGGTACATTTGTACCAAAAGTGGCAACCGTGGCCAAGGGCAATAATTAACAACCCTGTTTTTACTCTTTGTTGTTCTTTCGAAGTGTGTCAAATGCTGCCTGCTATAGCAGGCACTTAGCTAAGACACGCACCAAGGAGAAGTGAACATCAACTAAAATATGGATTAGCTGCCTAATGTTAGTCAATACAAACACCATGTTTTTTTTTGTAAATATTATTTATTTATTACGTATATTATTTTATATTGCTTCACAATAACTGACTAGAGTAAACAACTTACAACTATGTGTGTCAGTTGCTTGCATCGGCAAGCAGCTGCATCTTTTTGGTTTTACTCGCAATGAGATTGCAGTAAATTGACTAGATTGCTCCACTGGGGGTATAATACAGGGTGTCGCACTTAGGCGTGCAGCAGTCCATCACTTTGACCCACCAGCTTGCCCAGCAGTGTCTTATACAGCACTGACTCCGTGGAGACGCCTTCGCTCTGCAGGAACAACAACGTTTCGCGTGCGCACATCGCAAATCCCAGAGCTTCGGCCTCAGTGCGGCGACTCGCTGGCGGCGCAAAGTTGGCAGCTACCTCGGCATCGAGATGCTCTTCCTCGTCGGCATCGAGATGGGCATTAACCTCTTCACGCTCATCCAAATCGTGCTCGAACGAATCCAGCTCTGCCTGCAGTTCCATGATCTTTTGCAGCGCCTCGAGTAAAATGCTATTCGAATTGTTGGCTGCCAATGCTGGTGATTGCTCCAGCTCTGCTGGTGGAGTATCCGATCCTGGGCGCACTTCCACACGATGACGCTTCTCGGGAACTGGCTCGTTGCCTTGATTGGGTTGCTGTTGCTGCTGCTGCTGCTGCTCATCAGCCTGCTGAGCTCTACGCTGATCCGCACGCTTGCGTTTCATTATCAGTTTTCCGGACATGATGAGACTGCTTCGACTGCTGCTTTGAATATCCTTTTACGAAATGGTTTTTTGGTCCGCGGCACAACCTTCGTTCACCTGGCGATCACAACAAACTGAAACGTTGCATGCACCCCAGCTCAGTGCAGAACTGTTGCAGGCTGGCAGCGCGATCCTGAAAGCAACCCCAAAACAAAAAATAAGGAACAGGAAAAGAGACAGGCGGGCATTAGGGGATGTGCCGTGCCAGAGCTGGAAATTAAAGGCGACCGAAAAAATTGTTGCAGCTGTTTGAATTTCGTTGGCCGCTCGCTCGCTGCCACGGCAGCTGAAGCGGGAAGGCAACAGGATACAGGCAGCAAGCAGAAGGCAGCAGACAGCAGGCAGGATATTGTGCTGCAATCGAAAGCAACCCCTGACAATCTGCTGCCGCTGCTGTCGCCGCTGTCGTTGCTGCTGCTGCTGCTCTCTAACTGCAGCAGCGGCCTGCTATCTGCGTCCTTGCCTCACCTCATGTCCCTTTCCGCTTTCGTTGTCTCGTGGCTGTGGCTGTGGCAACAACTTCGACTTGCCTCACAACAGCATACCCTGCTTCCTGGGGCGCCACAAACAACGCAGCGCATTCGGTGCGTCGTTTATGCCCGTATCGTGCATTTGCAGCTGGCACGCTTCACAGACATCTCTTCGATATCTGTGGCGTTGCCCCTCGATAGTTCGCTTTGACCTGCCACTGCATTGATAAGTGCACACCTATATGTACACTGAAAAAAATTTAGCATTGCATTCCATTTCTAAGAATATATTATGTAGAGATCACAGAAGACTTAGTTTAACAAATTATATATTTGTAGTTATTTTTCATTACTTTCTTTAGTGGTTGCAATATTTTATTTGACTTTATTTAATTCTTTAATTGGATCTTTAGTGGAACTGAAAGTTTTACGGTTCTAGAATTTTCAAATTGTATGGGATTTTTATTTAAGAAAGTGTATTTGGCTTAATTGACTTAATTTACTATGATTTTTCTAAAGGTGAAGAGCATAATAAATAAATCTTAAGGATATTCCAGCAATCACCAATAATATATTTATTTGTTTACTATTATGTATGCATAAAGATAGAAAGATAACTGGAATAGTTCATACTTTTCCTAAATGTTAAATTATGATACTTATGAGAAACTTTATTTAAAAATGTTATTTATTTATTAAATTCATAAAGTGTAAATAGAAATTAGCATTTTAAATTGAAAATTATACGTCTAATAAACTTGATGTGCGTTTGGACATAGGAACTGATAAACTAAATTAGTCTCTGTAATTTCATCACTTATATTAAAATATTTAGTTAACTGTTTCTCATATAAAGTTCATTAAAATTAAAATACCTTTATGTCGAAGCATTCTTACAACAAATCAAGCTATCTGATTGAAAAAACAAAGCTAATAAATAATTAGTTAAGCTATTGATTACTATTACTGACAAGAAATTAAAATGCAATGTGTTATGGAAATATATTATTATTCAGCATTAGTAGAGCTTGACATTGAACTTGATGCTGATTATAATTATAAGAGCAATTCTGAGAAGCACACATAGTACCACATATAGAGCAACTAGTAGTGCAATCAGATTATTTTTTCTATACCAAGATGGGCATCTACCTGTTGTTTGCTGAATGAGAGCACTTAAATATGTATTTTATATAGTATATGCATTAATTAATAGTATTAAGTGATGCTTTCTGCTGCTCTGAATTCAGTTTGTGCACAGCTCGACTAATAAGTGCATGTCTGACTTGGAATGTAAGTAAAGCATTAGCAAATCAAACCAGGAATAGAATTGATAGCACTAGAATAATTTATAATCGTTTGTTTATATTTTTGTTGGATTTTGGTAAAGTATTATTGTAATGAACGTATGAATTCCATGTGCAATAAAATTCACTCATAACTCGCTTTGTTTAAAGGCCTCAACTAGATGCGAAAAATTACCGCTTTGCTAAAAGATGTTAAGTAAAGCAAAATACTTTTTATGGATTATCTTTTGGTACTCAAAAACGAACCCAAAATGTAACAAATGTGGCCGTTAAGCAAGAAATGTATGCAGCTAACCAAATTTTAGGAAAGTCCGGTCGTTAAGCGAGGAATAGAAATACGGATGTTAAGTGAAATGCGTAAAGCACGGCAAGGTGTTTATTGATTGGTATAATAAACTAGTTTCCAATCTCTCTAACATATAGGCTTAGATTGGTTGAACATTTTATGATTCTCTCTCAACTAATAGAATTGTTTTTAATGTCCTACAGAACTAACTCTTTAAATCTGCCATTAACCATTCTTTCAGAGCGTATAATGTTGCAGCAATGGATTTATGTGTTTCTGCTGATGCTTGGTCATTCATGGAGTGCCAATATCAGAGTGTCCAGGGATGCTGCTCTCAATGAGTTCATCATACTGCACAACAATGATATGCATGCCAGGTTTGAGCAGACGAGCAAGAATGGAGGAGTCTGTTCGCGGTACGACACGAGTAAAGACAAATGCTTTGGAGGTATAGCGCGTGTTGCCCACGAGTAAGTTACAAAATATCCACGTTAATCTATATAAACTGCAATTATTCTAAATCCCTTGCAGAGTGCGACGACATCGCGAGGAGGCAAAGAATGGAGGAACTCCTGTTCTCTATTTAAATGCGGGGGATACTTACAGCGGCACCGCTTGGTTTACTCTCTTTAGGGAGAATATCACCAGCGCCTTTCTCAACAAGCTGCAGCCAGATGCCATGGCAAGTCCCTTTTGTGCTATTAATAATATGGATGTGAGATTTATTATATTCCTCTTCAGTCCCTTGGCAACCATGAATTCGATGAGACTGTTCAAAGTGTTGTTCCATTTCTCAATGCTTTGTCGTTCCCTGTGCTTGTCTCCAACATGGATATGACCAACGAACCCGAATTACTGGCTACCAACAAATTGAGCAATTCAACTGTGCTCGATGTGAATGGCGTCAAAGTTGGCATCATCGGTTACCTAACAAATCAGACAAAGGATGATGCACACATCAATGTGGAGTTCAAGGATGAAGTGGAGAGCATAAAGTGAGTGTACCCAAGAATGTTTCTGAGATTACTAGTATGAATCATTGCAGTGCCGAGGCGACAAAGCTGAAGAATCAGGGAGTCAATATTATTATTGCTCTAGGACACTCGGGTTATCAGAAAGATCTAGAGATTGCCAGATACTGTCCAGAGGTTGATATTGTCATTGGTGGACATTCCCACACATTCCTCGACTCGAGTCAACCCGTTGCCGATATAGCAGACACCAATCCCGAGGCTGTTCGTGGTCCTTATCCATCCACGGTGACCCAGTCAAGTGGCAAGAAGGTGCCTGTGGTGCAGGCTTATGCTTACACTAAGTACTTGGGAAAACTGAAAGTGCAGGTGAGCTAAAGAGCTGAGTATATCAAGAATGAAAATCAGCAAAAATCATTAACAAGAATTAGGGTTTTCTTCAGCATACCTACATAAATCGTTTATTCTTAAACGTAAATTTCTTTGTTTATGAAATGTTATCGCAGTTTGTTTTAAACCGAATGTACGAGAAATTTGTAGGATTGTTTTAGTGATACTAGAGTTACAGGTTTCTTAGACCCTCAACAGGTATACTCAGAGATGTGAGCTAGATATTTTCCTCCTTGCAAAGCATACCATACACATAACTTCTAAAAATAGAGTAACTATTTTTCATAGAACTAGACGGACGTCAGGGCAACTGAATAGTTTAACTTATAATATGTAGGCTATTTTTTATTGCATCTTGTATGTTTGTTTCAAAATGAAAACCTTATTTTTAGACCAACTCTCTGATTATTAATATAATTTTTATATATAGTGAACTAATGCTTTCCTTCCATAGTTCGATGCCGATGGAAATCTGGTCTCTTTTGATGGCTCTCCAATATTGCTGAATGCCTCGATTTCCCAGGAACAAGATGTGTTGGATTTACTTGATGCTTACCGTCCAGCTATAGCAGCAATTGGAGAGAGAATAATTGGCTTTACAAAGGTCGATCTAGAGGGTGGCAAAGTGTGCCGTCAGCGAGAGTGCAATTTGGGCAATTTAATCACCGATTCGATGGTATACGCTCGAGTATTGGAGAATAAGGGCGGTGATTATTGGACAGATGCTGCGGTAGCCCTGATGGGTGGAGGAGGTTAGCTATATATTTATAATTCTATTATATTCTATATTTATATATATTTTGTAATTCCTAGGCATACGTGCTCCAATCGATAAGAATGCTGAGGGATCGATTACTTTGCGGGACATTATGGATGTGCTTCCCTTCACGAATCGTTTGGTCTTGACTCGCATCTCGGGTCAAACATTGCGCAATGCCTTGGAGCGTGCTGCGACTCTGTGGAGCACAGATGCCAGTGGCGGCTTTCTGCAGTTGTCTGGAATTCATGTGGAGTACGACTTCGAACGTGGATCGGGACAACGTGTCGTCTCCGCTTCTGTGTTGTGCGCTCAGTGTCGAATTCCATCGTATAGCGCTCTTAATGAAACGGATTTCTATAATATAATTACAACCGATTTCGTTCTAAGTGGTGGTGATGGATTTGAGCTGCTTGAGAAGGAGAATCCACACACAGAGGTCTTGCACAAGGGCGATATCGAGGCTTTGCAACAATATCTGCAACGTGCACCGATTGTTTTTCCCCATCTCGAGGAGCGCATTGTGTTCAAGATACCCACAAATACTGAATAGAAGATGACTTTTGGATTGATGTGTAAGCTTTCATTCTTTTAAACAAAGATTTAGGTTTGTTTTGTGAATTAAATACGTTATATCAGCTTATAGTAAAAAATGATTGTATGCAACGTCTCACGTACTTTTTAGTTAATATATAGAGACAAGTCTGCGTTTAATAAAGCAATCATTTGTCGCAACAGAAATCAAGAAAGGTGATAATAAGAATTTCATTTTAATTCGTTGACATCACCAGCTATGACGAAATCAAAGGTTTCGTATTATTTCTAATATAATATATGGATCTGCTAATATAGAGCAATATACAATTTCTGGTTTTCATTCCTTTCTAAGATAATCGCAATTTAATTTCATTTTCAAGCCAACATACAAAAGTATCTAACCAATAGAAGGAGTCATCAGCCGAGACGATAGAGCGATGCTGTCGGTCTATTCGTCAGACTTTATGATTCCTCAAAATTATTCTGGGATTAGATAAAAATTATGAATATTATTTAAGAAATAATTTTGCAATGCAAATGAAAACGGCTGTTGCAGTTGGGTCTTAGTTGCTTTGGCTGGTAATCTGGTATATTTTGAATATACTAGTACATCGATATACCAAATATGACTTTCGGTATATTCTTTATGAGTAATAGCGCTTTTATTGATAAGGGTTAGCGTGTATCGCACACTCTCACACACACACTTGATTGTATGTTTCTTACTTGTTATTTTATTCTTCTACGTTTTGATTTAATTTCGTCGAACCGTTTGACGTAGCATAAAAATGACGTAGCAAAATGAGTATGACGAGTTGCTGCATAATCTTGTTAAATTTATATATAGGTCTTCTTATCGCAACGAAGATTGCTTTTAGATTTACTGGATTTGCTTTTTACAGATAAACCTATTTATTTATTTTGCTTAAATTTGCTAAATACAAATATTATTTATTTATATATTATTAAGATACATTTCTAAAAAAGAAAGCAAATAGTTTATAAATAAACCATGGTCATTATAAAATAAATTAGAATTAGCTTTGTCAAAGTTTTTGAAAAATCATCAATTCTACAAGTTTTAAATTAGTATTATGCTATCTTTCCGGCCAAGCTGTCATATCTCTATGCTTTGTTGCCAACATACTTATAATATATATTTCTATGTAATAAATAAATTACTTTTAAGTGCCAAAGTGCGAGCACATGAATCGAATATATATAATATGTACTTAAGGCGAGAAAAACCCAGAGAGTGCTGAATGAAACAGAACAAAACTAAAAAAAAACAAGTAAGAAAGTTACAGTCGAGTGTGCTCGACTGTGAGATACCCGCTACCCATTTTTAATAAAGGCAAAATATTGCGGTATCATTTTCAAAATATACCGAAAATACTAAAAAATACTAAAAATATACCAAATGATTTGTTTGGTATATCGATATAGTACACCATTCAAAATATACCATAGACGGCACAATGTACCAGATTGTCGGCCAAAGCAAAGCCCATACAAAAGTATTTCTTTAATAACTTCCACAATTTTTATCTGATCGCAACAAAATTTTCAGGAATCATAACTACTATAGTAATTGTTATATATACCAAAATTCGTAACTCTAGCTTTAAAATTAGGTTTGTTATTCGATTTTTTTGATTTGCGGGGGCGGAAGTGGGCGTGGCAAAAATTTGAAACAAACTTGATCTGCGTGCAAACATAACAAATGCTGTCGAAAAAAAATTATAGCTCTATCTCTTATAGTCTCTGAGATCCAGTGTTTCATACGGACGGACGGACAGACACACAGACACACAGACACACAGACGGACAGACGGACATGGCTAGATCGTCTCGGCTGTTGATGCTGATCAAGAATATATATACTTTAGAGGGTCGGAGACGCCTCCTTCTACCTGTTACATACATTTCCTGCCGGCACAAAGTTATAATACCCTTCTACCCTATGGGTAGCGGGTATAAAAAAGAAAACAAAAAAATATTTGAAGCAAGTTGATTAATGGGCGTCTGGCAGAATGGAACTTGCTCCAAAGAAGATTCCACGATTTGCATTTGCGACAAGACAAGACATGGCTTTGTTATCATATCAAATTAATTTCAATGCCGACGCATATTTGAAGAAATTTCAAATTCTTTTTTATTGCCAACTTGATGATTATGGTATGTAGCTGCGACAATATCTTTTACTGTATTTCCGACTGTTCCTTATGTTTGTTTTTTTTTTTTTTTTTTTGGTTTTTTTGACATATGTGCAAATTGATGTGTTTGTTCACATATTTAAGTATATATTTAAGTACACAATTTACAGTAGCAATGGGAGGGATACTTATGTTATGAACTCATCCTCTTATTCATGTTAAATATATTAATGTATTTGCGTGGGAACATCACGTTCTGTTTGAACAACTGTTGGGCATAAAACAAAGACTCATACGGCATAGAAACGTGTACGACTATCATGGAAATATACTATATGCAAGCAAGTGCTTTCACAAACTATTCCAACTAAAAACAAGTAAGGAAGCTACAGTCGAGTGTGCTCGACTAAGTGATATCCGCTACACATTTTTAATAAAAGCAAAATAATGCGAAATTATTCTCAAAATATACCAAATTAATATACCACAAAAATACTGAAAACATTCCAAACTGTATATTTGGATATAGATATAGAACCACATTCAATCTATACCATATACTGCAAAATATACCAGATTGTCAGCCAAAGCAACTAAGATCCCTAGTAAGTAGTCGTTATTGACCATACAAAAGAATTTCTTTAATAGCTTCGACAATTTGTATTTGATTGCAACCAAATTTTCAGGAATCACAAAGACTATAGTTTATATTGTATATAGCTTTAAAATTGTGCCTGTTGTTCGATTTTTGTAGACTTTCGGGGGCGGAAGTGGGTGTGGCAAAAATTTGAAATCTGCGTGCAACATAACAAATAATGTCGTGGACCAGATTTTTACCAGGAATTGGCGATGTTTACGTACATTTGCAAAGTTTTTTGAGAAAAGCAGTCCTTAGAGAACTTACGCGTTAAAGCGTAAGTTACACACATACTATATATGTATGCCTTCACAAAGTTATAATACCCTTCTGCTCTATGGGTAGCTGGTAAAAACATATGTACATACGTTCGTACATATATTAAAAATAAAACTATATATCTTCGTTGAGAATTTTTCGGTGCCCACAGAAGCCAAGTGATTGTACCCAACAGGTTGTATATTGGCAATTTTGATAATGCGACGTCGTGTTCCGATATCAGCTCGAGAGGAAGCGACAACTAGGAGAGAGAGAGAGAAAGTAAGAAAGAAAGAGAGGAGGCCGAAATTTGTGCGATAATCAGCAATAGCAATTAGAGTCGTAGAACGCGTATCTGCAAATAAATACAATAGCCCTATTTAAATCGCTTGCTGACGCTAAGAAAAAAACGCAAAGCACAACAAAAAAACACTCTCTCAAAAAAAAAAAAAAAAAAAAAACACTGATGAGGGAAAACAACAACAGCGAACAACAACAAAAATACAAGCACGCGCTGCTTCGTATCGTAATCACACGCTCAGCGATACAATATTGAAGTATTTCGGTATGTTTTTTTTCTGTTTTCGGTTTTCGGTTATAGCCGCGGTTCCACAACGTTTTGGGGCCAGTTTGTTAGCGGATTTTGAGACGAGAGCATGTGAGTAACTACTACGTAAACCCTACAAAGAGTGCGAATACAAAAAAACGAATACCGAATACCGAAAGCGAATACGAATTCGAATACGAATACGAATCAAATGCGAATAAGACTCATACTTGAACAGTTTTGAAAGTCGGTTTTACCTGTTGTGTTGATATCGAGCCAAATGCAGTTGTTATTTGTCGAGTGGATTCCACCTGAAATACTTTCCGCTATCAGATCGAAAGGCAAAACGTTCATTCATCTCTTAGATGAACACGACAACTCGTTAACTCGTCTGTTAATTGCTGGCAATACACACATTTATTAGTCTATTTAGACGTTCAGATTAGTATTACCTGCGTTGTAAAGCGGGCCACAAATCATTAAATGAAAAACCTAGCAAAAAAAAAATAACAATAAAGTGTACTCACTCATAATGAATTTGTTAACTCGGTGGGTACACGTTTCGTACTTCGAGAGTGCGGTAGATACGCGATTAAATTTAGTGGCCATTATAAATTCGAATATTGATTTGCTGTTTGGCAGCATGTGATAAGTGCTTGTTATTTATTAATGGAAGTGCAGATAAGATTCAGTTTGCCCTTTTTTGCGTATGCCAAAAGATACTCACTCGTACTTGTTTCTATCTGAGATAATGATTATATGGCGATCATTGCGATTATTATGAAATTATCATGAGCACGTTGTACTGACCTCCCATGTGTCATTCACTTCATTTCCAGCTCCAGCCTGATCATGACGATGATATCGCAACTGTTGATCGTTGCGTGCAGTTTGCTGCTCAGCCCCATTGCAGCCAATCCTGTGCTTGTACCCAAAGCTGCTGTGGCCACGGAACTCATCATTCTGCACAACAATGACATGCATGCCAGGTTCGAGCAGACCAATGTCAATGGTGGCACTTGCAGTGCCGAGGATGCCAACACAGACAAGTGCTACGGAGGCTTTGCACGCGTTGCCCACGAGTAAGTGATGCCTCAAATGATCCTCAAGTGAGAGATTCTAATGAATATCCTTCCAGAGTGCGCACGTACCGCGAGGCGGCTAAGAATGGAGGAACTCCTGTGCTCTACTTGAATGCCGGAGACACTTACACAGGCACCGCCTGGTTCACTGTCTTCAAGGATAACATCACCAGCGCCTTTCTCAACAAACTGCAGCCTGATGCCATCGTAAGTTCATCACTTCCTATTCATAACTTGTTGTTTATTAATCGCCTCCCCCATCAATGCAGTCACTTGGCAACCACGAGTTCGATAAGAACGTCGAGGGTCTGATACCATTCCTTAACGCTGTGGAATTCCCAGTTTTGGTTTGCAATTTGGATTTGTCCAAAGAGCCCGATTTGGCTGCCACCAACAAGCTGTCAAACTCCACTGTTCTTGAAGTGAACGGGACGAAGATTGGCGTCATTGGTTACCTCACACCAGACACCAAAGATCTCTCTTTCCAAAACGATGTGGAATACGCCGAAGAAATTGTCTCCATCAAGTAAGTCACTTCGAGATTTACATATTAATTGCTGTTACAACTGATTTGATTCATTTCAGTGCCGAGGCAACAAGGCTGAAGGCACAGGGCATCAATATTATCATTGCTCTGGGCCACTCGGGTTACCAGAAGGATCAGGAGATTGCCAGAGATTGTCCCGATGTGGATATTGTCATCGGTGGACATTCGCACACATTCCTCGACTCGAGTCAACCCGTTGCCGATAAGGATGACACCAGTGCTGAGGCTGTTCGTGGTCCTTATCCCACCACGGTGACCCAGTCAAGTGGCAAGAAGGTGCCCGTGGTGCAGGCTTATGCTTACACCAAGTACTTGGGCAAAATTCATGTGCAGGTGAGTAATAGCATTGAAATTATTATATAGAAAGAGGCGTAATAGAAGACTGAAATTTATTTATTTAATAGACAAGTACTTCTTTTTCACGCAGACGTCGTTTTATTAGATTTTAATTCGATTTATAATATACACAAAAAGTATATAATTTTTACAATTATGTTAAAAATAACTATGTTAATAGCAATGAATGGTATACCAGCAATAAGGCCTTCGGCCCCGTGGTACTATAAATAATTATTTATTTTTAATCCAATTGCTTACTTGGTAAGCGAAACATATTGCAGGCTGATGTGAATTAACTTTAGGCATAATACACAGAGTACAATGTTTATCGATTTATTATTAGAATTCAACACGTTAAAAAGCAAAATATTTATTTTTCAATGATATTTCTTATGACAAACGAGGAAGCAATATTTCATACAATTGAATGATAATTAGAATACATTATTAGCATAATTTGAAAAGAAATTTGCCAAGTGAAGGTATTTTTTTTTTTACAAATAAGAATGCAGGTTTTGCGAATTATATAGATTATTCACGATTATTTTAGAAGATAATGCAGTTAATTTTTCGATATGAAATGCCTATAATAAAAAGAATTATCTGTAGTCCATATCATAGCTTAGTATTGGTAATGTTTCTATTTGTATGTACAAAAAGAAAAACTGTCTGTAGGCAATTTAATGAAAATAGCTTAGAAACTAAGAGTTTCAATTAAAAAAAAAATTTTTGAGAAGAATAAGAAAAGGCTTTCTTTTAATGAAGCCTTACTCTGCATATAAGTATATTCTTCTATATATTAACCTAATCTTTCCCTTCTCAGTTCGACGCTGAAGGAAATTTACTCGAGTTCGATGGAGCCCCAATTCTGCTGAATGCTTCTATTTCCCAAGAGCAAGATCTGCTCGATTTGTTGGATGTGTATCGTCCCAATATCACACATTTGGAGCAGACAATTGTTGGCTACACTAAGGTGACGCTTGAGGGTGGCAACATATGTCGTCTGAGGGAGTGTAATCTGGGTAATCTGGTTGCCGATTCGATGGTGCATACACGCGTATTGGAAGATAAGGCTGGCGATTACTGGACGGACGCTTCCATTGCCTTGATACAGGGCGGCGGTAAATTGATTTACGCTGTGGTTTAAGCAATGATTATGATTACAGATATTCGCATTTTGCAGGCATTCGCGCGTCGATTGATAAGAACGGCAATGGTTCCATCACGGGTAGCGATGTTCTCACTGTGTTGCCATTTGAGAACAATCTTTATATCACACGCATCTCGGGCTCAACACTGAGGAATGCGCTGGAACGTTCGGCAAGTATTCGCAACCAGGATTCGAACGGTGGATTCTTGCAGTTTGCTGGCCTCATCATTGAGTATGACTACGACATGGAGGAGGGACATCGTGTGGTCTCCGCCCTGGTGCGATGTGCTGAGTGCGCCGTCCCCACCTACAGTCCCCTCAATGAGACCGCTCTCTACAAGGTGATCGTGAATGAATTCATTCTCAATGGCGGCGATGGCTACAATCTGACCGAGCCCATTGATCCCTATACTGAGTTGCTCGTGAAGAACGATCAGTTTGCCTTGGGACAGTATTTGGAGGCACGGCACTACGTTTATCCTGCGAACGAGGGACGCATCGTCATCCGCGGGCCAACAGATGGCGCCACCAGTATTCTAGCCTCATTTGGTTTGATCGTGGCCACAACTTTGTTGTCGCGTTTGTTTAATTAGTCGTGAAGTGTGTGAGTGTGTGTGCAAAGGTTTCGCTTCCTGCAGCTCAAGTGCAAATTTATACAACTGTATACGATAGCTGTGAATTTACAAAGTTAACTACAATACAAAATGTGTATTCTACAATAAATGTCTGCCTTATTTTCGTAATAAATCTACGATTGCGTGTTGATCTCATTTGGTTATTTGTGGCGATCTAAAGATAAACGCACTAATTAAAGATTGCACTTTAATTTGTGGTTTCAAGTGAAACACGTGAGCAGCGATGTTTATGCGATAAAGCTCTACGTGATAAACGGGCAATCGCAATTGATTAGGCTTTCCCTGAATTATGGGTATTTTTCGTCTTTATGCCCATCTGACCTTGTGTCTTAAAACGTAATGTATATAAATATTTGCAATGTTGATTCGAGTACGTAATGAATAAATATGGATATCTGGTAACTTACAGCATTGTAATGTATAGAAATCACTGTCTGTCACGGTCATCAGTCACAGCTGTTTTGAATTTATGAAATCAACTATCAGCAAATATAATTATTATAATTGTAAAAAAATAAATTATTGAGGAATAGTAGTTTTGAAATATTAAACATTTAAAAGTTGGGAAGAAATGGAAAAATGGAAATTTATTTCTTTTATTTATAGAAATTTCTTTTAACAAAATGTGGAAGCCTAAATAAATAAATTTTTTATATTTATTTTATTGTTACGATATTATAAATAAAACTAATATTTCCTTGAGCAATATCTTTTGAGGTGCAGTTGCCATAATTACACTTGTTTACACTTGACAAACAAACATTATATTGAACAATGAAACAATTGAAAGCTGTTGCAATCACACACTCGAAAGCTCTTCCTTGTTATTTGATAATACGTGTGTGACGAGCACTTAATATGGAGAGGCATGTGAAATAGTCGCTCTTTGATAAGAAAACAGCTGGATTAACTTGCCTATTGTTTAGCAATCTAGTGAGTGTTAGTCGCGATCAGCTGTGACGTATAAACGAACTCACATATTCACTGGATAATGCGCGCTCTAAATTTAGGTCTTCGTCACAGACACTTTGATTTAATATCCAAGTGAATGCAATGCAGAAATGCGACATCTTTCACTTTCATTTAGAACACTGCCACAGCAACAACTACAAATGCAGACACACACACACAGACACATTTATGCAAATGTTGCTATGCTAAACGATTGCGAGATTACCCAGCAAGCAAGTTGAACGTTTTCTGACAGTTTTCTGATAGTTTTTTATGAGCATTTTACATCATAAAGTGCCCAAAAAAGAGTCCGGAAAGAGCGTTTTTTTCCGTGAAAACGGTCGCACTTTAAGAGGGCAATTTCTGAGTCTAATATGACTCTTTTTTGACACAGAAATAAGTGCTTTCACCCTCCTAATCAAGCATTAAAAACGCTCAGAAAATACTCATAAAAGTATAATTTTTAGGCACTTACATAAATCGCACCGAAAAAATTCTTATCGGACTTGTTTTGGTTTATACAATCGTGTGGATAAATTGATCTTTATTTAATTTTTATTTAATTCAACAAATTACAATATTAGAAAAATATAAAGAATTTGAAGAAAAATTTAAAAATAATTGAAATATTATAAAGTTAGGATTTCAAATTCACAGTTTTGTGAAGAACTTAGCATTATTAACTTAACGTATATTTTATATTTTAATTGTCCACTAATCACGACCGACTTGCAAGGCACGTAATGCAGAAACTAAATAAATGTTTTGTGATCTCGATTATCGCAAATCTGCATTCCGTTATTTTAAGCGCTGTTTTAACTCAGTTCTTACTTAATTTAACTCCGAATATGCTCAGACAATAGACCATTTTATGAGTCGATGTTTAGAATGTACTGATTGCGCTCCGAAAACGATCTTATTTATGTGCCTACTCAGAAAACACTCTTAAAATCGGCTCTTTTTGGACACATAATTTAGAGCCCTCCTAACTTTGCTTGCTGGGTCGTTAAGTGACAGATCGGTCAGCAGCGCTGTCTCTGTCTTTGCTTCAGATTCTGTTTCTGCTGCCCATTCTGTCGTGCTGCTGTCGCTGTCGCTCCCATTACTGCTGTCTGTTGTGTGCTTTGCCGGCATTTGGAATCTGCGCGATGTCAGTGCGACAGCAGACGTCGATGGTAGCGGTTGACTCGCTCTGCCTAGTTGCATTTGTGTGTGATCTCTTCGTGTTTTTTTGCATACATACTCCAACAACAAGTGTGTTCTTAAGGTACGCCTGTGACAAGTGCAGCAAAATGGGGAGGTGGGGAGTGAGAAGTGAAGTTTGTTGTGGTCTTGTTTCCAGGCAACCAAACAACTCAAAAGTTTTTACAATCGATTTGAAATTGGAAGCAAGAACTACCTACATATGTAGATACCTCAACTTTGAGAGTTACGTTGACCGTTAAAAAGATATTGGCAGCAAGTTGTCGAACTTTTAGTTGAAATGAGTTTTTACATTCCGTGGCACTTTAACTAATTGCACTTGTTTCGCAATGTCATGGTTGTCAACGAGAAATCCGAGCATTATACAGTGAAACACAATACGAATTTTTGCTAGAACGCCGATTATATTCAATTATTCTCGGTTTCAGTTGAATTCATTTACAATTGCGATTAATAAGTGAGCAATTACAAGAAGCTTGCAAAAAAAAATCCCCAACAGAGTTTGTTTTTCAAATCATGAAATTCATCCAATGGTTAAATAATTGTCACTGGGTTCATTATAAAAACAATTCTCGAGCAATCAGCTGATTTCAAAACAACATTGCAAATAAATTTGTAATATACCAGTTCCTAGAATAGATATCTGGATACCCGTTATAAGCTGAACTCTTTGTCACTCAATCAAGTCGATACCGGTTTTCAGTTTAAAAACCAAAAATTGTTTAGTCAACAAATTAATTGGGTTAATATTCAAAAAAACTATTTTGAAACTCGTTTTTGTACCCTTCTCTGGGGTGATTCCCTATTTGCTCTCGCACAAAAGATGTTGTATCTTTTGCTTAACATGTGAGATAACAAGTTTGTTGTCCAGCAATTAAGTTAATAAGTATTAAGCATGTCTACACATGCTGAGGGCAATAACAATAAAAACAAAACGAAAACAAACTATATAACTAAACTTTAACTTTATGGGAATATCCAAGTCTAGTGTTACATGTTATCAAAATCAACAATCTTATTGTGTCACTGTGCCAGCGTTAGATCTCTAATGAAAATCTTTTCCGTCATTAGAGTCATTTTGATTTGGTGATATCAGTTACATGATTAATCTCTCTGTCCGTTAGAGAGTTACAGCAATCGCTTATGTAACAGATCAGTCCATCAATTCCATTATTTGCGACTCCCACATGATGGCGATCATTTGCCAAAGTCAGCATGACAATCAACTGTGGCATCAGTAAATATTTTTAACGCCTTCATCAAGAGACGAAATGGAGCAATGAAATAGTGAAATAATTGCCAATTTTACTCCCACCAGTTTGTCTGATAAAATGGAATTCATTTTTCACTACAGATATCTTTGATTGAGCTTTTTTTCAAGACTTAGCTTCAGGTTTAAGTTGAAGATTTTGTACAGACTTTTGATTGAACAATATCTTAATAATCAGACTTCGAAACTGCAAGAGTACTCATAGAGTTAAAGTTTTGTTTCGTTTCTTGTTTCATAGTTTCAATCTTCGTTTCGCTCCACAGTCCAAAAATGCTGCAGTGCACAATTTTAGTGGCTCTTTTACTATTTGGCCCCATCGTGCTGGCCAATCCCATACCAGCGAATGCAGTCGTAACAACTGAGTTTATTATCCTTCACAACAATGACATGCACGCCAGATTTGAGCAGACAAATGTGATGCGTGAAAAGTGTTCCCTGGAGGATGCCAAAAATGACAAGTGCTTTGGGGGCTTTGCCAGAGTCGCCTATGTGTAAGTATAGTAATACTATATAATTTAATATAAATCGTTCGCATGTCGAATCCATTTTGAATGCTTTTCATTGCAGAGTTCGCAAACATCGTGCAGAGGCAAAGAATGGGGGAACTCCTGTGTTCTTTTTAAATGCTGGAGATACTTATACGGGCACCCCATGGTTTGCGCTCTACAAGCATAAAATTGCCAGCGTCTTTCTTAACAAATTGCAGCCAGATGCTGTGGTAAGATTTACCTTGCACTTTATCCGATTATATGATTACAATTTAAATTTGATTAAATGTATTTATTTTAATATGATTAAATTTTAATTTATTTGTAGTCACTGGGCAATCACGAGTTCGATGAGAAAGTCGAGGGCTTAATACCGTTCCTCAATGATGTCAACTTTCCTGTTGTGACCTGCAATATGGATCTTAGCCAGGAACCCGCTTTAGCCGCCACCAAGCATCTCGTGAACTCCACCATTCTGGAGGCGAATGGCACCAAGATTGCTGTGATTGGTTATCTCACACCAGAAACCAAAGTGCAGTCCATCAAAAACAATGTTATATTCAATGAGGAGGTTGCTGCTATCAAGTGAGTATACCGAAGGTTCTATCTGTTTTATGAATTTTGTTTTATTTTAATATGAGTGGTATTTAACTAGGTTGAGTTTAGTGTTAGAAGAAACATAATGAAATTATATATTATATTAGTATTAAAAAGGCACATAAGAAAGCACGAAACAGAACTTCAGTCGAGTGTGTACAACTGTGAGATACTTGCTATTTGCTCACTTAATAAAAACAAAACAGTGCAGTATTAAAATTTAAATATTCCAAATTAATATACCGAAATGTATCATTGTGGCTCTATCTCTTATAGTTTCTGAGATCTAGGTGTTCATACGGACACATAGACAGACGGACATAGCTTCTATATTTTCTCGACTGCTGATCATGTTTATATATGTATATGTTTATACTCTATGGGTTCCATTAAATGAGTTTATTTTTAATATTTAAAAAAAGTGTAAAAAAATCTACAAATCAATATTATGTAACTAAGTTAGAAATAATGAAATAGAAACTGTGAAGATTGACGAATCTTATGACAAATCATTCTAATCTGAAACAATAACTAATTTTAGCTTACTATTTCACTTTAACTTTTTTCAAATAGCATTGAGGCATCTCGACTGAAGGCGCAAGGCTTTAAGATTATCATTGCGCTGGGGCACTCTGGTTACAAAAAGGATCAAGAAATTGCTCAAAAGTGTCCCGAAGTTGACATTGTCATTGGGGGCCACACCAATACGTTCCTCTACAATGGCGAGAAGCCCAGTGTGGAGAAAATCGATGGCCCATACCCCACAGTGATCACACAGAAGAGTGGCAAGCGAGTGCCTGTGGTACAAGCCTTTGCTTACACCAAGTATATGGGCAAACTGCACGTTAAAGTAAGCCGAATTTTCAATTGAATCTATGAACATATTTCTGACAATTATCAATTTCCTATTCAGTTCGACCAAGATGGCAATCTGTTGGAGTTTAATGGTTCTCCAATGCTGTTGGATTCGACTGTGCCTCAAGACAAGGAACTGCTCACTTTGTTGGATGTGTTTCGCGAAAATGTCACGGCAATGGAAAAATCCATAGTGGGACACAGTAAGGTTACTTTACAGGGCGAGAAGATCATTTGTCGTGCGATCGAGTGCAATATGGGCAACCTTATTACCGATGCCATGATCTTCAGTCGCGTTATGGAGGATCAGGGCGGTGATTTTTGGACAGATGCAGCGATTGCAGTGCACCAAGGAGGCGGTGAGTTGCATTGAATATCTACATTAGGAAGAAATGATTATCAATTCAATATTTTAGGAATACGCAGCTCGATTGAGAAGAAGCCTGATGGCATGATCACTCAAAGTGATCTTTTAACAGTGCTGCCCTTCGAGAATGATCTGTACATCAGTCGTATTAGTGGCAAAACCATTTGGAATGCACTCGAACATTCGGCATCTGTTCGGTCTAAGGATTCCGACGGCGCCTTCCTGCAGGTCTCCGGTCTGCATGTGGTCTACGATGCGGATATGCCCGAAGGGAAGCGCGTTGTTTCTGTTGATGTGCGTTGTGCTATGTGCAAGGTTCCCGTCTATACCAGACTCAATGAGACGGAGTATTACCAGGTAATAATGCCGCAGTTCATCTTCGAAGGCGGAGATAGTCACAAAATGATTGAAGAGTCCAATCCCGTCACGACGCGCATGAAAAAGACGGTCGTCGAAGCTGTTAGCGAGTATTTGAAGACACATGACTTTGTCTATCCGGAGGTGGAAGGACGCATTGTTTTTAGAAAATCCCATGAATATGCAACCTCTGCTGCTTCTACTGCCTCGAAGAATGTAATCAACCACCTGGCATCGATGCTGATCTCAATGATTAAATAATTAACTTATATAGATGTCTAGATCTCTCACAATGTTGAGAGATCGCTTCCCCAGTACAAGTAATTGTTACTGTAAGGTATTTCATTTATTCCCATCTCCTAATTGTATGTATTGCTTAAGCTGTGTTATGTTTATATTTTTATTGAGAATCCATTACAATTTCCAATGGAATACCAAACAATTGAGTGCGTATTAAAAATGTTTAACCTAAATCCACGTTTGTATTTAATTAGCTTCTTAGTCAACTAAGCAATGTTTTTATTTTACTAGAGAGAGTATCATTGATTTTCCCTAAAAACTTTTAGGAATTTCTGATAGAACATTTTAGGAACTTTTATCACGATTAAACTTTATAAATCCGTGTTCAACTCGACCTTTACTGCCTTCATTGTTAAGAATTTATTATATTCTTTTTAAATCATATTTTAAAGATGTTCAATGTAAGCACCAAAGAATATACATATACATATATGCAAACATAGCTTATTGAAAAATTCTTCTACAATGTTTCCATCATTAAAAACATATGTAAAATATAAACTTGGTTTTTTCGTTTTTTTTTTTATTGGTAAATTCAATTTCAAGGACTTTCTCAATTATTATACAAATTAAATTTTTTAACTCAGTCAACTTTTGCCTTACAATTTAAATTCGTTTCGACTGCAAACTATGGAAAATTTTGTTTTTCCCATTGATGAGAGAACTATAATAATTGGAAATCTTCGCTTCAATTAAATATGTTGTGGAGTCTTGTATTGTTTCTGCTTGCCTTTACATCAGCTTATGGCTTTAAGTTCACCATCGTTCACAATAATGACATGCATGCTCGCTACGATCCAATGAGAGGAAAGAGTGATAAGTGCTCCAAGGAGGAGAATGCTAAGGGTTTATGCTTTGGAGGATTTGCAAGAGTAGCCACGGCGTAAGTTTGATATACATATATACTAGATCCATATTAACAGTTTTTGCAGTGTAGCCAATGCTCGAGCAGAGGGACCGACTTTGTATCTCAATGCGGGAGATACTTTCCATGGCACCCTGTGGTATCAGGTCTATAAGGGCCAGTTGGCTGCGTATCTAATGAATCTGCTCGAACCGGATGCAGTGGTTAGTGCATATTGCATAACATATATCTTCAACTGATAATAGTAATTGTATTTCACTTTTCAGGCACTGGGAAATCACGAGTTCGATGACAACGTCACTGGATTACTTCCCTTTGTGGCCATTGCCATATTCCCGATTGTTTGTTGCAATCTGAATATTCAGAAGGTTCCGGATCTACAAGTATTTCCCAACCTGGTACGGTCAACAGTAATCACAAGGCTGGGCAGGGACATTGGCATAATTGGCTACATAACTCCGCTTACGAAATACTACGTGCCATATAATCAAGTTGAATACCTCGATGAGATAGAGTCCATTAAGTAGGACTTTTAAATGCCTGCGATTATTTTGTTTGTTAATAATTATCGTATACTTAGTAAAGAGGCAAGACTGCTAACCAATCAAGGTATAGATATTATAATTGCATTGGGACATTCTGGATACGAAAAGGATCGCATGATAGCCTTAACATGTCCGGATGTTGATGTCGTTATCGGCGGACACTCGCACACATTTCTTTATAGCGGAACTCCGCCGGATTACGATAGACCAGAGGGTCCATATCCCACTGTGATAACTAGACGCAATGGCCAGAAAGTACCTGTAGTTCAGGCTTATGCCTTTACCAAATACTTGGGCAGAATTGAGCTGGAGGTGGCCTATTACTTAAACCAATTTTGATTTAATTAGATTCAATACTTCCTTTGTTTTGCAGTTTGATGATATGGGCAAGTTAATAAACTTCGATGGTGCTCCCATGCTGCTGGATAAGTGGGTATCGCAGGATGCCAATATCACGGATATCTTGGATATTAAGAGAAATAAAATTGATTTGCTCGAAAAACAATATTCAGTAGACCTAAACGAATATCTGAAATACATAAAGTCTGAGCACACCGATGGCGAAGAAGACATTTCCTTGTCAAATGTAGACGCAGGCATATTCTCTGATGCAAATTTGATCAAATTTGTGAATCTAGCCAACATATTGGGAACGATTGTATTCATATTTATATTGTCTTGAAGTAGAATTAAATTAAAAATTATGTTATAATTAAAAGAATATATAGATATGACCATCATGTTAATATTATTTTAGTCAGAAATACAAATGAATTTTAATATAAATTATAATGCACACACTTTCCAAAAAATATTATCCATGACCAAGACATCTGAACAATGCTCCTAATTTTCATTCTTCAAAACAGTTTCATAGTTTTAATGAAATTTGCATAGATCGTAGGTATTATTGTGTATTGATGTTTTGAACTTTAAGACCCCAAACACAATTTAGTACAGCATTGAATTATGAAAGCGTTTACCTTGATGGCAATAAGTCAATGTTGCATAATACAAAATGTTTAGTACTCAGAAAGAAACAATATAAAATCTTGAATTAAGATTGTTTGGTGTGTCAAAATTGAACCAAGAAGGTTAAATTCATTAAATATTAAATCAATATCGAAAATCTTCATTAAATCTATATCTTCAAATTCAGGATTATAATCATGTTTAAAAAGTGGCAAAATGTGAGAACTACATGAAATTCGAAATAAGCAGAACACGCTTGGGTTCTAAGCGTAGCTATGGGGTACGAATAATGCAGTGAAACCACTTTCTTCTATGAACGAGCTCTTATACTCTCATGCGTTAAAAATAGCGTATAAGACTTGCACTAGCCAAGCAGCACCCGGTGCACAATGCAGGCCCATGCACTGCTTACTGATATATGCCTAACTAAGTAAGCAGTGCGCTTGACTCACACACATCCAGTACACGTAATTTTTTTTGTCATATTTTTCTATTGCTGTCGTAACCTGTTAACTTATTTTAATTTCGCCATTTGCTTTAAAAAGGCGCGAAATATTAATAGTTAGCAGTGTCTTACAAAAATGCTGTGCAGTTTTGTATTATGTGTGATCTTTCTCAACCAAGGCAGTGGTTTCAAGTTCAGCATACTGCACAACAATGATATGCATGCTCGTTATGATCCGATGAAGGGAAGCAGTGAGAAATGCCCCAAGGGTGATGATGAGAAGGGTCTATGTTTTGGAGGTTTCGCTCGAGTAGCCACGGTGTAAGTTGATGTATTCACGTAACATCTCAAATACTTATTACATATTAAATGCTTAGTCTAGAAAAAGCCCGTGCTGCGGGTCCGACGCTCTATCTAAATGCTGGTGATACATATCAGGGCACGCCTTGGTATACATTCTATAAGGGCGAGTTTGCAGCTGAGATGATGAATATGCTGAATCCAGATGCAATGGTAACTTTTTTATTATCTATTATCTATTTCATTTCGTTTTAAAACCAAGTCTACAGTCGCTGGGTAATCACGAGTTTGATGATAATGTCGATGGACTGTTGCCGTTTCTGAATCTCGTTAAATTTCCCATAGTCTGCTGCAATTTGGACTTGCGAAAAGTACCCTCAATGCAAAATATCAAGAGTCTCACTAAATCCATAGTCATCCGGAAGTTGGAGAAAGCCATTGGCATCATAGGCTATTTGACGCCCGAAACGAAAAATCTGGTTACAGCCAACGATGTAGAGTATTTCGATGAAATTGATTGCATTAAGTAATTATAATTCAATTCAAATCATTAAGTGGTTTCCAAAGTTAATTTTTCTTATGTCAAGTTCGGAGGCGAAAAAACTTGTCGAGCAGGGAGTTAATATTATCATAGCACTTGGACATTCCGGCTATAGTAGGGATCAGGAAATCGCCAAGAAATGTCCTGAAGTCGACCTTGTCATTGGAGGACATTCGCACACGTTCCTTTACACCGGTGCGCCGCCTGCCAAGGATATGCCTGAGGGCAACTATCCGACTATTGTGATCAACTCAGATGGTCGAAAGGTGCCAGTCTTGCAAGCTTATGCATACTCCAAATACTTGGGCGAGATTCATCTGGAGGTAAGAAAATAATAATATATAATTTCGTCTAACCAATAGAAGGAATTTTTTTAGTGTCAAAAATAGAGTTTAGTGAAGCCTGTTGTAATTGAGATATACCATATAAAAAGGGAGTATTCGTCACTGATAAACTATCTAGGGGTATATATTTTAGAAATTAACAATCTTGTGTTTTCAACTAAACACTTTAAAAAAGATTCTTTAAGTTAAGTAAGCATAAATAAATATGAATTTAAAATAGAAATACTAAATAGGTAAGCTTTAAATTTGGCATTGTATGGTAAAGCAATCGTTATTTACAAATAATTTATATTAATAATATATTTAGAGAACATTAATTTTGATTTGCAAGGACTGAGGCGAGCGTACTTCAGTTCGAAAATTAACTTCATAGATTAAGATTACTAAGATTATTAATTTTATACTATGATATTTCAAATAAACTTATTTTTCTTCTTTTTTCTTATTCCTGTTTACGTAATGTATTTTTCAATACATTTAACCCTAGTTCGACAACGGAGGCAACCTCATCAACTTTAGGGGCAAACCAATGTTGCTGGACTCGTCGGTGCCCCTCGATAGCAGTATCAAGGCTGTATTGGACGCAAAGAGAAAAAAAATAGATGAGCTTGATGAACAGATCGTTGGCATATCAAAAGTCTTTCTTGACGGCTCCTCGTGCCGAAAGGCAGAATGTAACTTTGGCAATTTAATTACCGACGCTATGGTCTATGGTCGTATTGCCGAAGATCAGGGCGGACTTTATTTCACGGATGCCGCATTAGCATTCTGCAATGGCGGAGGTAAGTGTCTATGTAGAGTGGTTAACAAATACGAGTCATCTACATTCCAATCGACAGGAATACGTGCATCCATTGATCCGGGAGTAGATGCAATCGTAACCGGAGCCGATGTCGCGACCGTGCTGCCCTTTGGGAACACTCTGTCGGTGACCCGTATCAAGGGTATGAATATCATCAAATCGCTGGAACACTCGGCGTCGTTGCGTAACATAGACTGGTCGGGGGGATTTCTGCAGGTCTCTGGTTTGAAGATCATCATTAACTACAATCGACCCAAGGGAAAACGTGTTACATCGTGCCAAGTGCTCTGCGCCGATTGTCCAAATCCCCAGTACCGGCCATTGGATAAGCACAAGTATTATGGGGTGATTGTGCCCACCTTTATATTGAACGGCGGCGATGGTCATAAGTATTTCAAGGATCCAAATGAGCATATCAGTGTTATGCAAATGATTGATCGTGAGAACTTGGTGAAATACTTTCAAGAGCATAAAGTGATTTATCCTTTTCTGGAGGAGCGCATCAAAATTGTGGAAAGGCATCGCAAATCATGTGCTTCATCACTACGTTCGATATTTGTGTACATTTTCACAGTTTTGAAAATACTTTTAACAAACTAAGATAAATAAAGATGCGTAAAGAGAAGTTTTTGATAAGCTTTTATCATCGCCAATGTGGAGATGACAAGTCTGAGAAACTAATTTAATGCGGAGTTTCGTTAGCTTCTCTTTTTCTCTTCTTATTTTTGTAGTACCTGTTAATTGCGTTACTCTCGCTTTACAATTTGGTACGTTCCGCAGTCATCATGAGGTTGGGTAGGAATCTTGGTATTATTGGTTATATAACAATATTCCAGAGGGTCCGTATCCCACTGTAGGTGGCCTATTACCTAAGCAAAGTATTATATATAAAGTTGTATGTCCCTTTGTTTTTTTAGTTCGATGATATGGACTAGTTCATAAATTACGATACGATTATATTGTCAGATATGTGGATATCTTAGAATGCCAATATCATGGATATCTTGGTTATTAAGAGAATTTAAATCGATGAAATTCAGTAGACCTGAACGAGTTTGTGAAATACGTAACATCTGAGAATACCTTTCCTTCTCGAATGTTGCACATCTGATCAATTTTGTGAGCCTAGTCAACCTAATGGAATAGATTCGTTCATATTCATCTTGTCTTTCACTACAATTAACTAAAAAAGAGATTATTATAATAACAAAATATGTATATAGATATAACCATCATTGTAATATGTACAAAAGAATTTTAGAGGAAAAAATAATGCAGCCGACCGCTCTGTGCTTTAAGCCCAGGGATATCAGTAATACTACAGTTCTCAAAATAACTTGTAGGCTACAAGACTTGCACTAGCCAAGTCGGTCCATATGCACTGCTTACCGTTGTTTGCCTATCTCAGCAAGCAGTGCACTTGACTTCCAAACACTCCCAGTAAACAAGTTTTTTTTATCATATTTTACTATTGCTTTCGTAATCTCTTAGCTTTTTTTAATTTCTTAAATGTGCACAAAAAAAGGCAAGAAATATTTACAGCTTACAGTCTCTGTCAAAAACTCTGTGCAGTTTTGTATTATGTGTGATCTTTTTCGACCAAGGCCGTGGTTTCAAGTTCAGTATATTGCACAACAATGATCTGCATGCTCGCTATGATCCGATGAAGGGAAGCAGTGAGAAATGCCCCAAGGGTGATGATGAGAAGGGTCTATGTTTTGGAGGTTTCGCTCGAGTAGCCACGGTGTAAGTTGATGTATTCACGTAACATCTCAAATACTTATTACATATTAAATACTTAGTGTAGAAAAAGCCCGTTCTGCGGGTCAGACGCTCTATCTAAATGCTGGTGATACATATCAGGGCACGCCTTGGTATACATTCTATAAGGGCGAGTTTGCAGCTGAGATGATGAATATGCTGAATCCAGATGCAATGGTAATTTTTTTTTTAAATCTATTTCATTTCGTTTTAAAACCAAGTCTACAGTCGCTGGGTAATCACGAGTTTGATGATAATGTCGATGGACTGTTGCCGTTTCTGAATCTCGTTAAATTTCCCATAGTCTGCTGCAATTTGGACTTGCGAAAAGTACCCTCAATGCAAAATATCAAGAGTCTCACTAAATCCATAGTCATCCGGAAGTTGGAGAAAGCCATTGGCATCATAGGCTATTTGACGCCCGAAACGAAAAATCTGGTTACAGCCAACGATGTAGAGTATTTCGATGAAATTGATTGCATTAAGTAATTATAATTCAATTCAAATCATTAAGTGGTTTCCAAAGTTAATTTTTCTTATGTCAAGTTCGGAGGCGAAAAAACTTGTCGAGCAGGGAGTTAATATTATCATAGCACTTGGACATTCCGGCTATAGTAGGGATCAGGAAATCGCCAAGAAATGTCCTGAAGTCGACCTTGTCATTGGAGGACATTCGCACACGTTCCTTTACACCGGTGCGCCGCCTGCCAAGGATATGCCTGAGGGCAACTATCCGACTATTGTGATCAACTCAGATGGTCGAAAGGTGCCAGTCTTGCAAGCTTATGCATACTCCAAATACTTGGGCGAGATTCATCTGGAGGTAAGAATATTTATGTATATACAGATATATTCTAGTTGTGCACACAGATAAATTGACTAAGATACCAATTGTACATGTTACATATAAATATTCCTTTATTTCTAATAAACGAGGGCCATTTCTGTGACACTCTGATTATACATACAAAGAGTATCCTTTAAATATTTGCAATTCCATTATTTTCTTATAAAATAATCTGTAATGTATTGCATATTTAGTTCGACAACGGAGGCAACCTCATCAACTTTAGGGGGAAACCAATGTTGTTGGACTCGTCGGTGCCCCTCGATAGCAGTATCAAAGCTATATTGGATGCAAGAAGAAAGAAAATAGATGAGCTTGATGAACAGATCGTTGGCCTATCAAAAGTCTTTCTTAATGGCTCTTCATGTCGAAAAGTGGAATGCAACTTTGGCAATTTAATTACCGACGCTATGGTCTATGGTCGTATTGCTGAAGATCAGGGCGGACTTTATTTTACGGATGCCGCAATAGCGTTCGCCAATGGCGGAGGTAATCGTCTACTTAGAATGACTAACAAATATGACTAAGCTACATTCTAATCGACAGGAATACGTGCATCTATTAATCCTGGACTAGAAGGAATCGTAACTGGAGCCGATGTTCCAACAGTACTGCCCTTTGGCAACACCTTATCTGTAACCCGTATCAAGGGTATAAATATCATCAATTTGTTGGAACACTCGGCCTCGGTGCGGAACACAAGTTTGGCAGGAGGATTTCTGCAGGTGTCTGGCTTACGGATTACCTTGAACTACAATCGACCCAAGGGAAGACGTGTCACATCGGTTCAAGTACTCTGCGCCGATTGTCCAAGTCCCCATTTCGAGCCGTTGGATAAACACAAGTATTATGGTGTTATTGTGAACACGTTTATATTGAACGGCGGCGATGGTCATAAGTATTTTAAAGATCCAAATTCTTATATCAGTGTTATGCAGATGATTGATCGGGAGAACTTGGCAAAATACTTTCAAGAACACAAAGTGGTTTATCCCATGCTGGAGGATCGCATCAAAATCGTGGAGAAGCATCGGAAATCCTGCGCTTCGTCATTACGTTCGTTTTTAAACATTTTCATAGCTTTGAAAATACTTTTAACACACTAAATAACTAAGAAAGATAAAGAAAAGAGACAGAAGTTTCTTCTTATGCTTTTATTGTCGCCAATGTGAAGACTATCTGGGTAAGATGACCAGTCTGAGCAACTAGATTAATGATCTATTCTAATGCGGAGTTTCGTTAACTTCTCTTTTTTCTCTTCTTATTTTTGTAGTAGTTAATTGCTTTACTCTCGGATCTTGGACGTCGGGTCGTCGTACCGCCAGCTTGTGTGCATTGACCCTCCATTATTATACAGCGCCCTTGGCGTAATACATGTGTCTCTGCTTCAGCTACTCCCAGTAACTGGCACACACTCAAAAATACAGTCGTCTCTATGCTCTGCAGAGTCGATGTGAGAAGACCTTATTTAATTCGCACCTTATTTTCTCTTGGGCGAATAAAACTTTATCAAAAACAATCAAATTTGGGAAGCTACCAAATTAATGCATTACAATTGAGCTCTGTTTATATAGGAAGGAGCTTTTCAGAGTCTAGAGTTCATTGTCTGACTTTTATATAACAAGCAGCATCCTTATATAATAAAATACTAGTTGGTCTGTGTTAATGTATGGTACTTGTGTCTCTTGATCTTTAATTCCCTCTATAGTTAGAATATCATGCAGTGTTTAAGCCGCACACTGGTTTTTAATAATTTGTTTGAATTCAAATTTATTTGCAACTTATTAACACTATTAAAATAGTTCGAATAGTTATTTTAAATACATTAAATTATTTAACTAAACGAAAATCTAAAACCAAAAATTTAAGTGACGAGAAAGTCGTTTATTCATGTTTAAATTTTTTTTCCTTATTTATTATTTAGTAACAAATGTTTTTTACATTTTTCTGATTATTTTAGTTCTATTTCTGACAATAAACTTATATTAATTTAATTTATAATAATTTTGATTAAATACGATCACAAAAACAAGTAAGAAAGTTATACCGAAAATACTAAAAATATACCAAATGGTATGTTTGGTATATCGATATAGTACACCATTCAAAATATACCATCGACGGCACAATATACCTCATTGTCATCCAAAGCAACTAAGACCCTAGTAAGTAATTATTTAATAACTTCCACAATTTTTATCTGATCAAATTTTCAGGAATCATAACTACTATAGTTATTATTGTATATACCAACTCTAGCTTTAATATTACGCTTGTTATTCGATTTTTATGATTTGCGGGGGCGGAAGTGGGCTTGGCAAAAATTTGAAACAAACTTGATCTGCGTGCAAACATAACAAATGCTGTCGAAAAATTATAGCTCTATCTCTTATAGTCTCTGAGATCCAATGTTTCATACGGACAGTCGGACAGACACACAGACGGACAGACGGACATGGCTAGATCGTCTCGGCTGTTGACGCTGATCAAGAATATATATACTTTATAGGGTCGGAGATGCCTCCTTCTACCAGTTACATACATTTCACTTAATTATTTATAAATAATGTAAATCGAATATACATATATTTGGCCTTAATGCAGTGCTGAGCAGATAATTAATCTCTTCATGTGCTGAAATTTTTTTATAGTAGTCAAAAACAATACAAAAACATTTTTATTGTATAATTAATTACATTGTTTTTATTTAATATATCCGTTTCAGTAGAAAGACAAGTATATTATAAATTAATGCAAGTATATTATATATAAGACTTTTTGGCCAACCTTATATTATATATTATATATTATATAATATATATAGTAATACATAATATTGGTCCTACTATAAAATTAAAAAATATAAATTTTAAATCATAAATTTCTAACTTTTCCGGGCGTTAAATTTAATACGAAATTCGTTTTTATTAGCTACTTTTATTCTTATCATTACTGACTTTTGGTTACCTAGATGTAATGATACTTTACGATTCTCCATTTCTTTGGAACGGCAAAGAATGTTTGGCTTAGTCCCACTGTGCATTTGCTTGTAAGAAGCAGCTGAGCTTAAGCCCTCGCCCTCGCCCTTGGCTCAATGGCGCTACTGGCGTATTGTGGTGTTGTTGTTGCTGCTGCTATAGATGTTGTTGCTGCTACTGCTGCTGTTGTTGTTACTGCTGCTGCTGTTGTTATGTATGTGACTGTGGCTGCTGCTGTTCTTGTAGCTGATGTCGTGAGAACTACACATACATCTGCACTTTGAGCTTAAGCTGAAGTCTGCAAATGACTTGGTCGTAGGCGACACAAACAATCTGCTGCTGCTGTTGCTTGTGATGTTGCTGCTGGCGGCATTTGGCTTTGGCGTCTTAGCGAGCAGCTGAAATGCCACAAAGCTAAAAAGGCCCATCCATAGACTTAGTACGACGATCAGTAGGCATGTTCTGCGTTCCACGTTCCACGTTCCATGGGCTTAAACCGAAGCCGAAGCTGGAGTCGAGACAAACGGAGAAGAAAGAAGTCTTTGCCAGTTTGTACTCGTATATAATTATAGCGAGCAGTTCATACTTAAACTCTGTTCTGTCTCGGCACTTGATGTCAGCAGAGTGCGATTGCGAGAGTGCGAGCATGAGGTGGCATCTGACGGGAGAGGGGGGATTCTGTGTTAGGGAAGCACAGTAAGGTCTTTGGCTGACTGACTGCCGGACGCCGCCGTCGGTCAAGTGCAGAATCGGGCATTTTGCACGGCACTTTAGCTTTCAACTATCAGTCATTCAGTTAGTCATGGTTCAAAGAGGTTCTTGAACTCACCCACACCCGCATCCACAGTCATAGTCACAGCCACAGCCACATCCATAGTCACATCCACACCCGTATCCACCGTTCGCAGTCACATTCACAGCCACACACACCCGCAGTCGTAGTCGCAGTTGAAGTCACAGTCACATTCACATGCCGTGGCGAGGAGAGATGTTGGCAGTGGCATTTCAATTTCGCAAATAAATAGACCCTGTCCAGTAGGTGTGAAAGTACCTTCGTAGATGTGTGCGTGATGACCCTGGCCATGGAAAAGAGGCCTGAGTTGGGACCACTTAGCACCACTTCGTATGGAGCCTAAGTATGTATAATCTTCTCGAACTGTTTTTCCCCACCATTTAAACGGTAAATGCGCGCATAAAACGACAACTTCCGTCTTTGAATTTCTATTTTCGCAATCTCAAATTTCGCATTTCGTATTTTGATTTCCTACGCTGCCAGGCTAAATGGTTTGTGGACTCGTAATGGCCATATTAGTGGGGCATTAACTGCTTGATCATGCTCATGCTCTTGCTCGTCTCGTTGTCCGTACTATTTGTATCTAGAACAAATGTCAGAGAGTTACAAATTAGTCGAAACAATCTTCATTCAACGCGATTCGAGTCAACATCGTGTTGTTGCAGTTGTTAATTTTGTATCTTTTTCTTTTTGGCATTGTTACGCTTTGACTTTGCCTTCGTCTTTGTCTTCGTCTTTGACTTCGCCTCGACTTTGACTTTGGCGTTGATTTTGACTTTGGCGTACGGTCGTGATTTTTGTGGCCAGTTCGCCAGAAACGTTGAATTGGCTTCACCTTTTGACATGGAATTCGAAATGACGTGAATCACACAAAGCAGAACTCAAAACTCTGTGATGCTGTCGCTGTTTCTGTTGCTGCGGTTGCATCAACATCTTCACTAGGCTTTTTTTTTCTTTTGCTTGGGCCAAATTTGCCTCGTCCTCATTCTATTTGATTGCCAGCTAACGCTATGCAGCCATCGGCCATTAGGCAACCAGGCAACCAGGCAAAAAGAGCCACTCATCGGGAATCGGAATCAAGAGTCGGGAATCGGGAATCGAGAATCGGGCATTGCGCATTCGACATGCCAAATGCTCATTTGCCTCGTTTGCTTATGTCTTTTGACTTTGGCTTTGCTTTGTGATCGAAATTATTTACCGTTGATATGACCATGGCCATGGCCATGGTCAAGGCAAGAAGGCCTGCCACTGCCTATGCCTCAGCTGCAGCCTCAGCTTGCTCGATATCAAGACGAACCATGCACCCAAACCACATCTATGATCGTTTTACTCTGGCCCAACAGATATAACAACTTTGTCACGATTTTTGTAACGCATGAATGAATGCATTTATCGACCACTCATAACTTATTCATTTCCAGTTTCTAACATTTATTTTCATTTTTTACGAGACTTTCAACTATTACAAACGGAATAAAATAATTGATTTGGGTCATTGCTAACGGTTTGTTTAATGAATACATTTTAAATTATATAAATATAACTATTAATAGAAAAATAAATTAAAAATTGTAATTTAAGTAGTATATTTTATCAGTGATATTTTATTTATTTAAATCTACTAGATTAATTCTACATGTAATAGAAAAGAGAGTACTGGCTGGTGGGGCCTTCGACTCAATCAGAAATACTACTTTGGTTGTTATCCATTTTCATATTTTGTCATTTTTTTAAATTTAATTGAGTATGAAACAAGCATTATAAGTACATTTGGTCTTTTTAGTTTTAATTGAGGAAATTTCTTGAATATTGTGTTATTTTTAATAGTCTACTGAACTGAAGTAACTGAAAATTATTATGTTATAATAAGATATTATACCATGAAAACTTATCTAATAACAGTTTACTTTTCTTAGCGAAAACGTGCTCAATAGTATTCGCCATAGTTTTCAAAGCAAATTTATTCGATCAGACACTCCTCTTGGGTGGACTAAAGTTGCTTGATAATGACTATGCAAATAACATTCACTGTGGTTAATAATACTATACATTAAACTTTAACTTTTCTACATTAAAGAATAGTATCTTAATGGAAGTCTGTATAAAGTTGTCATCACTTCATTGCTTATTTTTTAAATTAATGCTTCAAATACCAAAAATAATTTTAAGAAGAATTTTATTATCATTCATAATTTTGTTATGTATTTATAGAACTTTTCAAACTTTAGTGTAGTCTTGCCTTCGTCTAGACTGCGAGACAATTGTGGTTTATCTGCAATTTGGTTCAAGTTGATAATTCGTTTGTTATGCTAAGCATTTATTGCAAAAGGCAAATGCTGGCTGCCATTGCGCATATTTTAATAACTTATTGGAAATTTTCGTTGAAGCTGCGCATATGAATTTATGTATGAATGAACTCAAACTCGAAACTAAAAACTCAAACGCAAACGCAAACTCAAGCTCGAACACGACGAACCCACAGCTCCGGAGGGGGCAGTTCTGGCTTGTTTATGTGATTTTCTAGGCTTGGCCCTCACGACACACTGCAGCAGCAGCAGCAGCAACAGCAGCAACAAATAGTGGTAAGTGCCCCGAGTGCCTAGTGCCAAGTTCTGGGCCTAGCTGCAAATGCAAATGCTGATGACCTTCGTGCATCAAGGACACAAAAAATGAGATGAGGCCCAAGTGAAGACACAGATGAGCTTGATTATGAAATTCTAGAACTGTTTTCTTTTTTTGTCTTCTTCTTGTTTTTGCTCTTTTGCCTGTCAAATCAACACGTTTGTGAGATCAATTCTAATTTGAAATCATGCAAGTGGAAATGCGAATGTGATGTCTGCATCAACTACAGCTGCAACTTTGAGGCATGAGGTGTGTCATTTGTGAATTGGAATTAAAATCCGTAAAATCTATGTGTGCAGAATGCTTTAATCCTTTGATCTGATGCGGAAAATGTTCATGCGGAGAGGAGTGGAGTGGAGTGAAGTGGAGGCATCTGGTTTCCCGCTGGTTTTGCGAATGAGCAGCATGCCATGACCATGTCATCATCATCATCATTCCAGCAGTTGACGCTAAAGTGGATTGCGCAAAGTCTTCTCTCCTACTCTGAATACAGGAGCAATGCGCCATCGCACGCACCTGAGATACAGATTCAAATACATGTGAGCAAGAGTGTACGAGTGTGCGGTTGTGTGTGTGTGTGAGGAAGAGGCTAAAAATGAAGCGAAACTAGCTGGCGAGCAAGAGGTTCGTCTGCGTGTTGCCAAAGTCCGTTTGCAAAGTCGAGGATTTCTACCAAAAGGCGAATTAAATTCCTCAATCTTGTGCCAAGTTTATTTTTAGACCAACAGCAGGCAAGCAGACAACAACAACAACAACAACAACAACTAGTCGCTTCGAGAACTAGCAATGAAATAAACCAGAGAAAAGGGAAACAACAACAACAGCAACAAGTACAGCAGAAACAGCAACAACGATGCTGCAGAGCAGCCAACAAAGTAAGCACAGAGCACACACAAATGGTGAAGATCACAAGATCAACTAGAAGCAGCAGCAGCAACGGCAGCAGCAGTAAAAGACCAGCAACATGTATAGATGGATATGGATGAATGCTGTTAAGGCGAAGGCCATCCAAATAGCTGCCTTTAGACTCTAAACTCCATAACCCCAACAGCAGCAGCAACAGCTCTAAATCCAGATAGCGAGGTTTCAAGACGCGACGCGACGCATCGTGGCGGTCACATTAAACTGAATGCGTCGACAGACGTCAGCAGCAGCAGAAGCAGCAGCAACCGAAGAAACAGCATTTGCAACAGCAACAACAGTTGCAGCAACATCGGCGTCGGCCCGGCGGCAACCTCAGCAATAACAACAGCAGCAAGCTCAATAAACGATGCACGTAGGGCGGCCCAAAATCTTGGTGCGTTCCTCGATAGAACTTTGATTGCAATACGCACGCACAGCAACAACCACAGCAGCAACAACAACAACATCTCAGCCCTAGTTGCAGTCGCAGTGCCAACTTTTTTGCTGTTGCCCAGCAGCAAAGCAAAGACAGTCAACAACCGCGTAGACTCGATCGAAGGAAGCGCAACAACCAGGCCCAAGTCCAGGCCAAGACTCGGACTCAAACCCAAGCCCAGCCTCAGACTCACACTCAGACCCTAGTACCTTGCCCAGGCCCTGGGCTCAACTGGGAAAATGAACGCATTCCATTTCCCATGACTCTTAATCACCTGGCCATTATTATATTTACTCGTACTCGGACTCGTATATAATTATGGCCCACACCCACCTATAGCCAGCTATTTATCCAGCCATGTGTCGAATTGGATTAAATATTGATCAAGAAGGAGGCAGAGCAGAAGGCAAGCCAACACCCAAGTCATAGCCAATATAAACTCTAGCTGAACTGCAGCTAATCCTTGACAGCCTTACTTAATGCAATGTCACTAGAAATATCCGACAAGATCTGAGAAGAGAAGACAGACTGTCAACAAGAATTGTAATAGATACGCCTTAAATGCTATATTCAAATTTGCAATGGGCAAATGCTGGTGGTAAAGGATTCAACAATCTGTGAGAACTCATTAGCATTATTTACAGCGTGTGTACATCTAATTAACAGTGTGTAACGATTTCCTTTCGTTCTCCGCTGGATGACGCCATTTTACAGCCAGCACTCTAAACTGATAAATAAACAGACAGACAGACAGCCAGCCAGCCGGACTTGGGTGAAAAGCATAAATTATATATAAACACAGTCCGAAGTTATACTACGTGCATCTGCAGATATATTAAAAGAATATTAACATTTCATATTGCGGGCTTTTTATGCCCGGCCCACAGAGAGTTAAAAAGGTATAATGACTTGTTGGAAATTATAATTATCTGTCTAGAGATTTTGTTATCTTTCTCTATAATTATATTTATTTTGTTTTGACTACTGTAATCTAAAATATGATTATACAATACTATAGTATGTTTACCTGGTATCGATGCGTCGATTGCAGCTTTAAATTATGAATTTTTACTTGGCGGTTCAAGATGTCTTTGGTGGGGGCACCCGCAGACTTATTGTCAAAATGCAAAAGAGAAGATCATTATTACATTTCACGCTTCCAGGCAGGAATCGTAAAACCGAAACCACAAACCAGTCGAAACGTCGACGTTGACGTCGCTGCTGTCGTTGTCGTTGCTGTTGACGTTGACGTCGACGGCAAACTGCGATAGCGTACCAAATTAATGGAACGATCGCGCAGGGCTGAAGTTGGAGCTTGAACTGTGGCCAGCTGCCAAGGGTGTTGGGGGAGGGGACGGGACGGGGACAGGGCCCTAAGACAAGCCACAAGTCAGAGTCAGAACCAGGTAAGAAGTGGGACCAGCAGAACCTACAAAAACAAAAAAAAAAAGAACCAAAGCGACGTTGTGGGAGAAAGAATAAAACTAACAATGAACAGCGGCGACTGCGACTCCCATTGGAAAAGACGACGACGAAAGACGACTTGCAGCACAGGCACGTCTGCAAGTGTGTGAGTGTGTGTGCTGGTATAAACGTGTGTGTGTTTGGTATTTCGGTTTTGGCCCTCTTGTCTGAACCTTTGCGTCGCGTCGCGGCTTTATTGCGCTCTTTGTCTAGCACCGAGTGCTGAGTTCCAACACCAAGCCGAAGACCAAGAGCATGGGCAAGAAGTCATCAAGTCCCAGTGCCACACGATCGCAAGCACGCACACACACGTACATACACACACACTCACACTAACACACTTGCACTAAGCCACAGCGCGTTCCAGCAATCACATCCACGAAATGCGCCAATAGTCAGAGTTCGGGAACGGGAACGGGAATGGGAATAAGCACGGGTCTGAGATAGGGTTCAGGTTCGGGTTTTCGACTCGGTTTCGGTTTTTGTTCTTGGCTTTTCTTCTTGGTGTTAGCCACTGTCACATTTCGTATTCTTTGGCTTATTTCATTGCTGGCTCATTCATTCATGATCTCACACTCATACACACACACACAGTCATACTTACGCACACATGTGCAGTTGGGTCTCCGACAATTTCCTTTTTAAGCTAACAATCTGGCCCTCTTCACGACATTTACCTTTGTGTACTTGGCCAAGCAACATTACTTCAGTTCTTCAGTTCTGCTTCAGAGCCGCAGTTAGTTCCAAAGTCCTCAGCGTCAAGTTCTAATTGTGTGTCCGTTTGGTCAAAGGATTAAAAACGCGTCTCAAGGTGTGCCTGACTCTGTATCTGTGTCCGTGTGACTGCATAAGTGTGTGTGAGTGTGTGTGCTAGGTGCGACTCACCGTCTTCGTCTTCGCCTCGAATCGTTTCGTTTCGTTTCGTTCTGCGCGCATTGGAAGAGGAAGTTCACACAGAAACTGGAATTAAAATTGGAATTGGAAGTGTTGGCGTTCTGGAAGTAACAGCCAACAGCAACAGCAGCAGCAGCGACAGCGACAGCGCAGCAGCGAGTTTGTTCTTCAGTTTCTTGACGGTTCGCGGTTGCGTGATATAGCCTGGATATCACTCCGTTCAGTCGAAGGCTTACAGTGATCGCGACGAAAAGTGCCAACGGTTCTTCGGACTCTCAACAAAGAGCATAGAGAATAGCATCAATCGCGTTCGATATCGCTTTTGCTCAAACTAACCCAGTAAACACATCTTGAAGTGAATATGGCCAAAATCATTTTGTTTTGTGTGCTCAGCCTTTTGGCATGCGCTGCAGGTTAGTAAAAGTTATTCTTATTATTAATAATTAAACAAAATTAGAAATGCGGGAAAAAATACAAATTTCACAAAAAATATAATGATATATGAATTGTTTCTGTTGAAGAATATAATACCGCCGAAAGCTTTAATCAAATTTCATATATTATAAAACGATCCAATTTACAAAAATTTTTAAATACTTTCTTCTAGTAGTAGAACTTTTGTTTTATTATTTTTTAAATTACCAAATGTTCCAATTTCGAAAACTTTAAATATTTTTTCCAAGAATATCAGAATTCTCTTATTTATTATCTCTTCATAATTTTTGTTAATATTGTTTCGTTTGATTTGAAAAAAAAATATTTTTTTTTTATATGATAAAAACATTAATAATAATTTTTGATTTTGAGGATTACTTTCACAAACTAATTTCATAGTTATTTTACATAAATTGTAGTTACTCTAGTTAATTAATGTAGCAAGGAAAAGGTGAAGAAAGAACAAAAAAATTATATGAATAAATCAACGCAGAATACACAAATACTTTATGAACTATCATTATAATATGATAGTCATTAAGCGGGAATAATTTTCTTTTTTTCATCGATGACGCCCAAGCGAATTCTCTGATAGGCTAAGGGGCAGCTGGAGCGGGAAGTTGTTAGATTTGATTGGGTTGTTCTCATTTCCCGATCCGCTCATTCTTCTTAGCTTCAAGCTGTTTTTTGTTTTTATCAATTTCATTCGCTATCCCCAGCATCTGTAGGCAGCATCTGCTGCAGCTGGCGATGCATAATAATCATTTGGTTGCTAACCGGAGGGAAGTTAGGTGCCAACAAATAACTAGGCTTACCGTCATTTGATTACATTTGCGCCTCAAGCCGCGATCCTCGCAGCTTGCAGCTTGCAACTTACAAAGATCACAGATCTGGCCACTAGTCGTACTCTGTCGACTGTGAGTTCTCGAGCTGACTCTGAGTGCATCATTAGAGACGTGCTAGATTCGTGTACTATCTATCGTTACAATTTACTCGAATGAGGGGGAAGCCACTCACTCGATCGTAATTACCTTCAAATTATAGTGCCCAAGTAGGTTTGAAGACGGGAAACTGGGCAAAATGCACTTCAATTATTGGGTTACTCGTTGGCGAGTTCATCCTCAGTCCAAGCTTCGATCAAATTAGCTGCAATTCCAAAGTGGATGCCCACTCGGACTACATTTACGGATGATAGATGAAATCAATTGCGATTACTCCAATTTTCTGTTGATTTCCGGAAAACTAAACCAGAACCCAAAGCTATCATTAGTCCACAAATTGAATAACGTATTGACACAAAGTTTTGCTTCACGAGCAAGAGATGTGCATTTAGTTCTAACAATCTTGAATAACTGTAAAGCAACAGAACAATTTGATTTGTGAATCTTACTTGGGTATAGCTTTCTTCTAATTAAATAAACAACGTAAGGCACATAATATACGATTTTTAGGGGACCATGTGTTTATAAAAATATGATATATATATTTTAAATATATTTTATTTTCTTTTGCAAATATAGAATGTGGTTAAGGTAAAGATATTGTTCACTTTAATAACATAAACCAAATCCGTATTCTATTGGAAGAATCTTGATGATAGATAGAGTACTTCCTATTGGAAGTATTTTTAGTTTCCGAACACATCATATATCTATACTTATCTATACATCTGTCAGTCTCTTTGTCAGTCCTTCGTTTGCTTATTGAAATCAGAAGACTTTGGCTTCGTGTGTGTCTTGCATTTAAATCGCCGGAAATAATTTAATATACAAACAGACGCGCATACAAAGGTAGAAGAAGATTGGGCCCTCGGTCTATAGATATACTATATTATATGTGTGTAAGTGTGTGTGTTTGTATGTACTACAAACATAAAGTACACATATACTCTACTGACTGGCCGGTCGTACCTCCTCTATTCATGACAAGTTCCATAAATAGTCAACTGTCCGCCGAGGGCAGCCTTCCGTTTGCCTAGAGGCATCGTCGAATCAGAATTGAAAACGAAAATGTCTCTTAGCTTGGCTTCGCTGTTGGACGTTTGTCATGAGGCCAACACATATACAACATTGATGTTGTTGCTTTTGTTGTTGTAGTATTTGTTTAGCACGCTTTGAGTGCCTGACCAAGAGTCAAAGTGAAGTCAAAAAGAAGAAGACACAAGGGATACATCTTGCTCCGACTACCTGTTATCCATGTCCGAAACGAAACGAATCGAAATCAAATAAAATGAAACGAAACGAAAGCAGTCAAGTCATTGTCAGTGTGTGTGTGTGTGTGTGTGTGTGTGTGTGTGTGTGTGTGTGAGTCTTGTTCTTTATTTCTTTTTATTATTATTTGTGTTGGGATTGTTTGGCTGTCTAAATGGGGAGATTATATAAGAAGAAAAACCCCAAAAAAATAAAATAGAGATGAAGGCAAATACTTTCGTTCTTTGGGCATTGGGCTAATTAATGTCATCAACGCCATTATTTCCTCATCGGATTTTGTGTAATTAGCTTTTGTTGCTGTATCTCTGTATCTTCTGTCTGCATCTGATTCTACGGTTCGGGTCAATGAATCACCCAGCACTCGCTTCGGTGTTGAATTAACTTTGGGCCCCAAGTCCAAAACTTCTGATGGCTTCTGCTTTTTATAGCAATCCAAGAGATACGCTAAAAAATGTGTTTTGTCATTCGGATTGCTCGTTTTGGTAATCCTATTCAATGATATTTACTTTGGACATCTTTTGATTACCCATTCGAAACGAATAGAAATTATATCGTGTATATTTACCGTTACGGTTACGCATGGCGATTACTCAATATTCAGAGCGAACCTTCTCGCTCTTTAGGGTTCAGTGGCCGGCATTAGCTAATTCAGATTGTGAAATTGTTTGTTCTTTTTCTTATACATTTTTGATTGTTTTATTTTGTTTTTTGTTAGGTCAACGCATTACGACCATACATCTGGATGGCGTCCAGTACTTCATCAGTCGGATGAATCCCTATTCGCCGGAACTGAACTACTTCCTCGCCTATCAGTACTGTCGATCACTGGGCCTGCAGTTGGCCTCGTTCGAGACGAAGGAGAAGGCCGAATCGATGACCACGTATCTGAAGAATGCCGGCTATGGTAACTACGATTTCTGGACATCCGGAAATCGCTTGGGCACGGGAATGTTCCTATGGATGAGCACCGGTTTGCCGTTCAATGCCACATTCGATTTCTTCGAGAACTCGGCCGATGCCATCCAGGCTGGCCTCCTCGATCCTGTCGATCACAACAGCAACACCTCTCCCCAGCGCACAGCACGCGACAGGTAAGACAGAGCAAGGGATCCTCATCGTCGGGATCGATGCAAATGCTGAAGATTAAACGTTGGCAACGCAAATGCAAACGCAATTTTGCTTGATCTTTATAGCAGCAGTGGTGCCGAGAAGGGCTGCGTCATCCTCAAGCAGCCGACGCTCAAGTGGATGCCCGAGGACTGCTCGGACGTCAAGGACTTCATTTGCGAACAGACCCGTTGCTATTACTACAACTATGGCAGCATTCCGGTCTCTTCTGCGCAGGGGTAAGGACAACTAGAGAGCATGGGCGCCACTAAAAAATCGATATAAAAATCACAAAAAAAAATCAATCAAACAATAAAACAAAATAACTGAATAATTTATAAGAGAGTAACATAAATATAAACATAATGAAATCGATATACGAGAATGCTTAAGCGAATGTCCTTAATTAAGATACAGACAAATAAACATAAACAATTGATAAAACCACATCGTGATTAATAAAAGTTAATTTAGTTGACCACAAAAAACAAAAAAAAAAACAAAACGAAAAAACAAAAATAAATTACTATCAGAAATTCAATACAAAACAATGGAACGTTCAGTTCAAAAAGTAATACAAAACTTAATCAAATAGGTGAGCTAAACCCCAAATCGTTACAAATACAAATATACACTACACACACTCAAAGCGGGTATACTGGACTTCTGTATACCTCGCTATCTACCTAATACAGAAGACTAATGCGAAGCTATCAGCCTATTACTAACTTACAGATCACTAAAACTGATATTGTATTACGATATCGAGCAAAACAAAACACGAAAACTTCCCTTTGCTATATGAGAGTCCCCTTTAGATGTCCCCTCAACCCCCGAGAATGTTGTGCAATCAGGCGAAAGAGTTTTCAGCTTCATATTATCAATGGCAGAAGATACCTTTAGAAGGTCTAAGTAGATTTTCTTCTAAAAGATTCATCTTAGAAGGGATCTGTAGAACATTTTGTAGTTCTTTTGCTATTACTGAAATTATACAAAATTCTTCAAATATAATACCAATTATTTCCTTACAGAAGTATAATTTTTTGAATATAGCGGAAAGAATATATATTTAGCAAACATTTTAAGAAGTCCCAAAACTATTTGTAAATACTATATTAGATTTTTTATGTTTCAAATTTAAAACAAATGAGTATTTTCTAAAAAAAATATTAAGATTATCACTCTTTAACCAATTTGTATTCCAGTAAAATATGGATGTTTCTGGTATTTAATAGCATCCTAGAAATTAATGAGAATACCCATCACCGAAAATAGGGACTTAATAAAAAATTGAGATAAAATACTAAGATTATTAGATAAATTAGGAAATGTTGGGGAAATATAATTACAGATACTTTTCATAGAATATATTTCAAGACAGGTAAAACACAATCACCCAATTTATTCCTTTGCAGTCTGCACAACTTTGCCGAGTGGTGAGCAGGATTCTATTTGGAGGCTACTTTCGAGACTTTTGCTAAACAAATTGGTGGTTTGGGGCTTAGCTTGTTGTTAAATTGTCGTTAAATTTGATGTTAATGATAATGTTAATGTTAATGTTAATGTTGCTGTTGTTGCCATCAAGATTTGTGTTCAACTAACTAACTTTAGATGCAATCTCGCACTTTCGCACTAACCCAAATGCCAAGCTCGCTGCCAGTCGAATGACATTTCACTAAGAGAAGAGTAACTAACTAATACTCTTCCTCGAACTTGAACTCAATCGAATCCAAGTAATGCAATTCGTTTTGTCTTGCTTCTTGTTTCGTTTCGGTTTACTGTAGACGCCCCATCACCTCGACGACACCGCGTCCGCCCGTCTCGCTGCTCAATCTGGCGACAACGACACCGCTGCCACTCATCATGTCCACCAGCGGCAGTATGTTCGCCAAGGCAAAGTCATCGGTGGGCGATAATGCCGCGGATGCCTCGCAGCAGCCATCGACTGTGTGGTTCAAGCTGAATCACGATCGTTCGCTGGTGGATGCCCCAACTGCTGATATGGATGCTGAGCTCGAGGCGGATGTGGAGGAGCACGACGATGCTGATGGCGAAACCGATTTCGATGAGCACGAACAGGAGCACGAGCACGAACACGAGCACGAACACGATGCCAGCGATGTATCCAATGAGCATGCCCGTGAGCTGAACGATGGCGACGATGTGAAGGAGCATGTGTTCCCCCTGAACGACAACGAACTGCACAACGAAATGCATTCGATTGAGGAGCTGCAGTTGCAACTGCAAGCGCATGGCAACGACGAGGAACATCAGGAGGCCGATGAGGATAACCAGGAGACAGCTGATGACAACAGCAGTATCGAGCATGAGGCTGAAGTCGAACATGAAGTCGAACACGAAGCTGAAGCTGAGACGGACTCACACAACGATGTGCCAGCTCCAGCTGTAGCTGCTCCTCCTGCTCCAGCGGTCACAATGCCCAGCTCCACGGAGTCACCCGGCATTGAGGTGCGTCTCAAGCAGATTGCGCAGGACTTTGAGAAGATGACCAGTTCCCAGGAGTTACAGCGCGCCTCTGCCGTCAGCAAGGATGAGATTACGCCTCAGTCTTCGCTGTCGCTGAGCGATCTGATACGCACGTTGCGTCCCAATGAGCAGCAGATCATTCCCCAGATCGATTCGGACTACTCGAATGCCATGCGTGTGCTCGGCAAGACTTCGGCTGTCGTCGTCAACAACAACAACAACGATGATTCGCGCAAGTTCAAGGTGCTGCCGGAGCCACATAGCTATTAATCGTAATCTCCTCGTAATCGATAAATGCTATCGTCTATCGTAATCGTTCTCCAGGTGTATTTGAGGGGGCCGCTGTCCCGGGTTCCACTGAGGAATGCTCATTTTCTATTTGAAAATGGCACTTCTCTCTGCGGACCTGCGACAGTCTAGACGATGACTTTTTCTAGCATTATCGAGTAGCTATCGATTAGTTATCGCATTAAGAGCAACTTAATTACTTACGATTTACCTAACTATTATATTATGCTTTAATTGTATGACAAAAACAAAACACAAAACACACTCTTGATTAATAAAACGAATTTGGTAAATGTAAAATGAGACTCTACTTTAATCACTCCCTCATCATTCGCTTCATCACGTTCAAGATGCAGGGTCAACGCTTCCTATACAGCAGATGAGCTGTGCTTTACGATTGCGACTGCGACTCGAAGTCGGGACTGGGATTGTGATTTATTTGGGCTTTGTTAATGCGGCCATAAAGGCCAATAAACATAAATTAGACACTAGAATCTAAAATGTTATGGGACCTTTTATAGCAGGTCTCGTTGCGAGACTTTTCTGCGGCTGAATTTGCAAATCATTTTTCTTAATTTAAAGAGGATTTGTGCGCAAACGCAGACGCATCACATCAGCTTTTATGAAGACGCGTTGGTCACTGGGCAATGGACAAAAGACAGACAGAAGACACAAGACACAAGACAGGTACTGCCACCCGCCAAGTCAGCTCAGAGATCTTCCCTCGCCAACAGCAACAACAGCACCAACAGCAACATGCGGCATCGTGAAGCTCTCCTTGATTTTGGCTGCAGCAGCAGAAGACAAAGAAGTAGAAGACGGCGAGCAAAGAGGCTTGTCTTTGACTTTGACTTCAAGTCTGAGAGTTCGTTTGAAGTTCTGCTGACTGATGTTGATGTTGTTGCTGCCGCGGAAAGTGGTTAATGAAAGAACCTGCACACACACACACACACATACACAAAGACGTCGCCCAACGTTATTGTTGTTGCTGTTGTTGTTGGCGGGAAGACAACCTTGAAAAGAATAGCAGGGTCCAACGAACGAATATAAAAAGTTTCTCTTTTGCTGAAACGGCAATCTCAGACTCACAAAAAGGTAAACATTCCTCACGTACATGTTTGAAATGCAGCAGCAACAGCCACAGCCGCAGCCACAGCAACGCCAACAACAACCACAACAGCAGCAACAACAAGCACATTTTAGTGGCAACAACAGCAACAGGTAACAACTGGGAGAATTGGGTTTCCAACTTAAGACTCATTCTTCATTCTTCTGCGTCGCGCTGTAGTTTTCTCCTTTTGCTTAAATTTGTTTCTGATAAAAATATTTTGATATATGACTAGCTGTTATCAAGAACTACTAAAGCTACATTCGAATTTATTCGACTCGCAAATACCCTAGGAATTTTAGAAATAAAGATATATTTAATATCCTAAATGTAATATGAACAAGTTTTCAATAAAAAATATATTAAAACAAGAAGCTTGTATATAAAATATATAGCTTATGTAAAATGTTAAAATATAATAATAATACCATACATATAGCGATTATTGTGTTATGTTCTTATTAAACAGTAAAATAATGAATAAAATTAAATAATATAAAGATTTTTGAGTTATGATCTTATTAAACAATGAAATAACGATAATAATTTACAATTCGTTTGTTTTGTTTTTTGTAAATTAAGGAATTAATTAAATAGTCCACTCATTTGTTATTTGTATTAATATATATTTTTATACCCGCTACTCATAGGTAAAAGGGTATTAAAACTTTGCCTCCATGACAATCTGTTATATTGTGCACACACTTTTGAATGTAGTACTATATAAATATAACAAATATAGTATTTGCTAAAATTTTAGTATTTTTGCGGCATACTAATATGATATATTTTAAAATTAATACCGCACTGTTTTGCTTTCATTAAAAATGGGTAGCGGGTATCTCACAGTCGAGCACACTCGACTTTAGCTTTCATTCTTCTTTGTTTAAATTTAACTCAATTACATTTTATATTCGAATGTTTATTGCATGCCAAATTATATTATTATATCAATAATATCATTGTATCTTTTTTTTTAATTTACCGAAGCTTAAGTAGTTCATTTTAAACATATCAATTTTTCTTATTAAAATGAATGTCAACAGTCTACATTTTATTCAGAATAAATACATATTTAATTAGATGGATAGAAATCTATACAATAGACAACAGAATGTTTGCTCTAATTAATATTCAAGTTGAGCGCAGCTCAGAAAATCAAATCAAACTGAATGTAGAACAAACTCACGATTATCATCATAATCATCAATGGAATAATTTAAAATAGAGTTAATGACTCACAACACGCCACGCTAACAATAAACTGTTAATATTTGTTAGTTTAGAGAGTGACGAGCCCTCTTTGAAATGCACGGCAAACATCGAAGTTTTATTAATAACTTTCCAGCCCGCTTTGTGTGCGATTGCGAGATCAATAATGTCAGGCAAATTCGGAAATAATCAAATGATTCACGTTTGCGGAAGTACTAATTGCAAGTACGAGTAATTGAAGAATTAAATGCGTACTTGCATCGCATCCGTTTCGTTGTTCAAAGAGAAAGGTTCGGGTATATAAACGGCATCCTCAAAGATGGAGAAGCATTGCAAACACAACAACTGAATTGTGAGAACATCTTCAATTACAACACACTCCCAATCCATACTCAAAATGAAAGTAACTATCGTGTTCGCCCTCATTGCATCCTTCGTCCTGGCATTCGCATCAGCTCGCCCTCAATTCGAGCGTGGCTCCATTTTCGCTCCCAGTGGAGTAAGTTTCTGCGACAGCTAGATCAATTAGTGCAATATATTTATACTCGTTATCATCTCTATCTCCTGCAGCGCTTTGCCATGACTCAGAACTGGGCCTCTCCTCCTGTGGATCTGAGCAAAGGCGTGGTTCTCTTGCCAGAGGCAACGCCCATCACCGAACCACCACAAGAGCCAAAGCTCACGCCGACCAGCAAGACGACTTAAATGAAATGATTTCATATTAGAATATACAGTATTTATTAAACATTATCTATAACTCACAGAGTAAATATAAATTGTAGATCTCAAACTTGCTCAATTCCGAGTATTGCCAATATAATATAAATGCGAATAATCATTCACAATCGAGGGAAAGGGAAAACAAGTTTGGAGAGTGTGATAATTATTCTCATATTCCCAGTAATTGTTTGCCGCTTCAACTTGGTCGTGTTTAATTAATCGTTATGATTCAAAGGAAGTAACATTTCGGCATGCAATTGAAAGCTTTGAAATGCTAGGGAGTTTACGGTCTGTCAAGTGTTTAGCATAATTAACAGCACGTTAACAGCCAATTAACAGCTGAACTTAACAGTTCATGAACTTGCCAATTTGAATACAACTGCCAACTCTGGCAGCGAAGTGATCAAAGCTCACAACATTATTTTGATAGTCAATGTCGATTAGTAATTAATGTAAATCAGATAGAGCAGCTACTGAACTAAAAATCTCTATTATAAAACATCATAAAAACATATTAAAACTGTTTGGAATATTAAAAAAGAAGATTATATTTGAAAATCTCACAATTTATAGGCAAATAATTTATACGCTATGCAGACATACTATATATTAATTTCCATTCTATCCATTCTCGATCCAACTGGGAACCCCTGTAATTTGTAATCCTACGATTTATTGGCTTAAATAATTTAATTAAGTAATTAGTCCTACAATCTTGTATTTCTAATTAAAATTTGTTGAATCGTAACTAAAACAGGTTTACTTTGATGGATTTCTAAGAAATACCCAGCAAGACTAATGGGGTATGCTTGTCCACAATATACCCTGTAAGAAGATTAATTCTACTACAGAAAGTTTGTTGAAATATTCCTGTCTACAACATATCTCTTAAAATTATATAGATTGTTAAAAGTCACGAATTGTATTGTATTATAAAATAAAAGAAAATAAAAAAGTGCTTTGTTTTGTAGAACTTATAATGCCCTTTCCTTAGTCAACCGGAATAGCAACAGGGTATAAGATATACATAAAAATGGAAGCACCTATTTGTTTATCTATATCTATATCTTAATGCTGTTAAACATCGCGCTAATTAACGGCTTTTAATTGCCAAACCAGTCAACATTTCAAATGACATACGTAGACTAATCGAAAATTTATAGTCAGCCTGTTTTCTGTTTTTTTTATGTATATTCATAATACTTGATCTGGGTAATACTTGTGACTTACATATATGTATTTGAATTTCGGAACGATCCATGAATGATACAGACTTGACTTTTCTATTATTTAATTTGCATGATAACGTATGTAGATGCGACGTCGATCGCATCTATAAAAGCTACGACTTTGGCAACTGGGTCTCGCATTTATATTGCGCGATCGGACGAGAAAGGTTAGTTAAGTTAGTTACTAAGGTGAATTTGTGAGAATAATAATGAAGGATCCGATTTAATCATTGCCTGTGTTCAGTATTGTTCACGTAATAATTACTAATTGCCGGTGTGTGAAGCAAGTTCTCGCTGGTGTTAATCAAGAATGCATTATAACATATTACGTATATGTAATGTATAATCGCATTAATCTCAGGGCAATTGCTAAATTCGAGGCAATCGGGTAGTCATCAAATATTGTTTTCCAATTCGAATATTATATCATATCATCTGTGACGTGAGAATAAAACAGTTAAGTGAGAATTCACTTGAATTTGTTTGAGTGAATTTTAATGTCGACTTCGATTCGGTTTATTGCCCAGCCACTTCAAACAAGTGGATAAACTTGAATTCAAGATTTTAAAATAATCTTTGTAAAATCTTTAATCGGTTTCAATGTCGCGCTGCTCTCGATTGCCCTTTAGGAAAATCACCATCGACGCGATCGAAGGACAACTGTGAAAATATCTGAATAAAAAAAAAAAACAATAAAATTATATTTACAGATCGAAAAGATGAAATTGCTGCTCGCTTTATTGCCCTTCGTGGCCCTGGCATCCGCCCAGTTTGGTGGCTTCGGTGGCGGACTTGGCAATGTGGCCAACACTTTCAGGCAAGGCGTTTCCAACATTGCCAATCGTATACCTTCTCCTCCTACGCTCAATAATGTGCAGAGCTTTGGCGACTTTGTGGTAAGCTCCAAAATATGTGCGACTATAAATTGTGGCGTCTGTTACAAACTTTTCTGTCTCTCTCTGTATTTCTCCTATAGGCACAATCTGGAAAAACCTATCTCTCGGCAGCGGATCGTCAATTGCGTGAGGGTCTCTTTGGTGCTCGCAAGAACTTGGTTGATGCCGGAAACGCCGCCTTCAACAGTGGCTCCAGTGGCTTCCAAATGGCTGTGAATGCATTCGCTGACTTGACAAATGCCGAGTTCCTTAAGCAGCTTACTGGCTTAAAGCGGTCATCAGCTGGCGAGTAAGTTGGCTCATTTATACGCCTATTACCATTTACTTTAACTTTGTCTCGCCTTTCGTTTGCAGTCAGAGCGCTAACGAACATCGTGCCCAACCTAAGTTGCAGACCAACGCCAAGCTGCCCGACTCTTTCGATTGGCGTCAAAAAGGCGGAGTTACTCCAGTCAAGTTCCAAGGCGAATGCGGTTCGTGCTGGTCATTTGCCACCACTGGCGCCATTGAGGGTCATGTGTTCCGCAAGACAGGCAAATTGCCCAATCTGTCCGAACAGAATCTGGTCGATTGTGGCAAACTGGAACTGGGTCTTGATGGCTGCGATGGTGGCTTCCAGGAGTACGCCTTCAATTTCATTACACGCCAGAACGGTATTTCCAGTGGCGACAAGTATCCATATGTGGATAAGAGGGAAAATTGTAAATTTTCGGCGGGTGCATCTGGCGCCAAGATCACTGGATTTGCCACGATTCCACCAAAGGACGAGCAGGCCATGAAGACAGTAATTGCTACTCAGGGTCCATTGGCGTGCTCTGTGTATGGCATTGAGAGTTTGTTGCTCTACAAGAGTGGAATCTATTCGGATGAGGAGTGCAACACCGCTGAGGTGAATCACTCTATTCTGGTTGTTGGCTATGGTACTGAGAAGGGTCAGGATTACTGGATTGTCAAGAACTCATGGGATAAGGCCTGGGGTGAGGAGGGTTACTTCCGCCTGCCACGCGGCAAGAACTTCTGCGGCATTGCCTCCGAATGCAGCTATCCCATTGTTTAATATCCCACAAAGCAACAAAAGTACAGTCGTTATACAATCTGAATATACCAATAAATAAACGAATATTATAAGACTTTGTTGTGTTGCTTTTTTCAATTAATTTATATATCCAAACGTTCTTAATAGAATGGAAAAAGTGAAATTTATTATTTGTTTAAGTGGAAAATATCAAATTTGTTTATTTTTCGTATTATAATTTCACATCTTCCTATAACATAGAAATATAATAGTGTTAAATCAATCTTCAATCAATCAATCTTTTTAAACTACGCGCCTTTCAACAGACGTAGCAGAAATATACCAATATACCATATGAACCAGGTGACAATTAACTGGGCTGATAATGTTGGTATATCTTCTCGTATGGTCACACGCTAGAAACAGATTTAAAATAAAAGCTGCAATAATAGAATATAATTTTAAAATTAAATGTATTTTATTAATTTAAATTCTAAATAATAATATTTTTGATTTCAAGAAACATTGTTGTTTGTATTACAAGCCATGTTTACAGAAATTGGGAATGTTTCTCCAGCCCTGAACACGGCCACACTGACTCAGTCCCTCGTGAACAACCCAACACTGCCTGTGTGTGGGCAATAAATAAATAAATAAAAATAAAGAATCGCCAACAAAACAGTTTATTGAAAACGGAAACGAGCAATTAATGTGACCCACAATGAGGATGCCATAACTAACGGCGGCTGTGCGTCAAATAGAACGCTGATACCAAATGTTGTTCTTGCAGGTGTGTGTGTTCGCTTACAAAATATTCTAATAAGACAGCAGACAACGCCAGCCCAGCCCACTTTTCTGGGGGGTGGTGGAGAGTGGTGGGCGTTGTCACCTTGTCGTCACAAGGCCTGTGCTCGATAAATGTTATTTGCTAACAAAACCCATTGTTGATCATTTCTATTGAGTGCTGTTTCGATGTACACATGCATTCTCGGCCTAATTCCAAATTCGTGTTCTTACAGAAATGTACTCGATAGTCATTGTGCATTGATATTAATCCAAAGAAACCAATCCTCCCCCCATCCGTTGGTGGGTCATAAATGCATTTTATCAATACCAAGTCAAGTTCACCACTACCAAAACAACACCAATCTAATTGTCATAAAAACCCTATTGACTAACTCGATCAATCAAAATGGACGAAGACATTATGAACGCTGTCGAATCTCTTTTTGGCAAAGATGTTAAAGTTGTGGACTGCCAAACATCGTCGACGGTGCAACAGGAGGAGGTGCTATTGATCAATGGTGTGCCGGTCAAATTGGATGGTCTGCCGGCGGACGATGCCACTGCTATTAAGAGTGCTCTACTCGATGGCCAAATGCCGGCTGTGGAGCATCTGAATCAGCTGCTATTCCGCGCTGGTCTCGCCCAACAGCCCATCGAGGTGGAAACATCGCTGACCGTCAAGTCATCGCTGACAACTACTGAGGAGGTGCTAGTCTCACGCAATGGGCAGGTGCTGGATGAGCGTACTGTGGAAACCAAAGAGCACTTCAACCATCAGTCACATCAAAAGGAAATTTGGCAGCCAATCAAACAGGAGAATGCTTTAGCTCGCGCCACTCCGGAAAATGCGCTCAAATATCGAACAAATTCGAACTCAACGTGCACTTCGCAGGCAACAACAACCGACCCGGAGACAGAGACAGAGACGGAAATGGATCGACCTGGCGATCCACTGGGTCGCCAGTTAAATCAAACCTTCTCCAATGCTTCCATTATGTCCACCAGCTCGGCCATCACGTGCTCGGATCAGCTCATTAATTCGGCTTCCAATATATCCACTGCCACAACGACTATGGGCGACAAGAGCTCCAATCTGAGCAGCTGCGATTCGGGTCACGATGGCCTCTTCCACAGTGTCTCAATGAGCGCTCCTTACACGCAATGCGACGCTCGTGACCCGCAAACAGATTCAATGTACTGTGACATTCCCAGCTCAGCGGATGAGGCTGACGTCGTTTCAGTCGCCGTGTTGGTATGTTGATTCTTTTGAATATTTATCAAGGCTAAAAATGTTGTTCTTCCCTTTTTTGCAGAGCACGCATTTGCAGATTACGGAGCAATGCGATGCAGCCAAGGATTGCCAAACATCTCTGCAAGTTTATGCCAAAGATCTGCCCGCCACTGGCAATCTGGACACGCTAGCCAAACTGCTGGCCAAGCCAAGCAACGAAGACATCGAGTTTAGCCTGCTACTCTGTGCGCGTTTGTTTATACAAATGCAAGTGTTGCTTGCACGGCTTGTTGAAGAGCACCGGGGACGTGAAGAGCAGCTGTTGCGACTGCTTGGTAATTGGTTACGTCTCTGTCCCCACGACTTTCGTAACGAGACATTACTACAAGAGCTGCGCAAACAAAACCACAACAAAGCGATTTCTGCTTTCCTCGACAGCATTGCCGATACACTCGCCCAGCTGGACACTAGTCGACGCTGTCAACTGCAATATTTGCTAAGCAAACAATCGTCAGCGAGCTCTCTGGGACGTCAAAGCAGTATTAAGTCACTGAAACGTTTCGCCACAAATGTCTACAAGACAGACAATGTACTGAACAAGTGCAGCAATGCCTTTGAGCTGGCACATCAGCTTTATGCCATCGAATATGCCTATCTCTCACAAATTCGACTTGAGGAGTTTGTTGAAATGATCAGCGCGGGAGAGTTTACATCTTGCATGTCACAAAAAAAAGGCCAGCACTCTGGGTTCCAGCTCCAGCAGCTCAGCCAAGCAGCCCGAAGTCAATATTGCCGCATATGTGCAATGGTTCAACCAACTGTGCTCTTTAATAGCCACGGAGATAGTTAAGGTGCGTATGCTGCTGACATGGTCAATGAATAAATAAATGAAAATAATATTTACTCTCTTCATCAGCTTGGCAAAAAAATCTCAGCGAGCACAGATGATTGAGTTTTGGATTGAGACAGCTTTGGAGTGCTTTAACACGGGCAATTTCAACAGCCTGATGGCCATTCTAACTGCTCTCAATATGACTTCCATAACGCGACTAAAGAAAACTGCAAGTTTAATCAATAATGATTTAATACATTCAAGTCCTAATGCAACTTCATTTATAGTGGGCAAAGGTGCAGCGAACAAAGTTCGAGGGCTTGGAACATCAAATGGATCCCAGCGGAAATTATCAGAATTATCGCTCCACGATGAAAGCGGCTGTCTGGCGTTCAGAACGAGAAGAGGCCAACAAAATTGAGCGTGCCATTATACCATACTTTTCGCTGTTTCTCAAGGATTTTAACCAGATTCACGAGCAACACGAAACCAAGTAAGAGAATTGTTGGTTTGCATTATAACTAAATTCACTTAACTATGGTTTCTCTTACAGATTGGTCAATGGTTTCTATAACTTTGAAAAGTGCGCCCTGTTTGGGGCTCAATTGCGCAGGTTTTACAGTTGGCAGCGATTGGATTGTCCTTACGAGCAGCTAGCCAACGTGGTTGGCTATTTGCAAAAGGCAGAAGCGTTTACAGCTGATCAATTAATGAAAGCCTCCTATGAATGTGAGCAACCTGATGGAACACAGGAGAAGGAACATTACAAGACATTGAAGGCAGCTAAATAAACGAAGACACACACAACTTTTGTGTATTATTAAGACGAAATTTTTCTATACGGAATCCGTATCGAACCTCGCACAAGCATCGGCCGAGTTTGTAGACATTTCTTTTGTTGACACTTCCATGTTTACATTTTATGCATTTTGCATTTCGCAATAACGATAATAATTTTAACAACACAATCGCAATCGTATTTGTTAATTTGTACTTAAGACATAAGCATATTAATAATAATCAACTAATTATATGCATTCATTTGGCATAATACATATTGATATTCCAAATATACGAATATAAACTTTACAGTTGATGATTTAATACTACAGTGCGATAGTTTTTATTTTCCGAACAGCAAAAAGGTAAAGCATACAAATAGTTCACTTAACGTATGGTGGAAAACTTTTGGAAATCGACTGTGCCGAATTTGCCAAACAGTTCTAGCGGATAATGTTTGCCCTTGCCGCCACAAGGAGCATGGACACGAATCTGTCGCATGTGAGTATCACGTCCATTCTGATGATTTGAGATGACTGCGATCTGCAGCATGAAAGTGCGCAGCGACTTGACGTTGCCATCCTTAATGGGTATCTGGACCCAGCCATTTGGCTCCGTCAGATCAATTACCTGCAGCTCCTGAAGATCATTAAAGTTGGTCCCGGAGCGTATGGAAATTCTCGATGGTGTATAACTCTCGTCAAGTTTATAGTCAGTGTAGATATAGATCTGACTAATATTGGTGCGCTTATGGAATTGTATGTTCACCAAATGGGGTAACTGGCCATCAGATTGCCAGTATGTATCCATTATATTGTCGCGCAAACGTTCCACACCAAATCCTGCACAAAGATCGTTTTCAGTGCACCATATTTGCAAAGCGGCCAATAGTTTTTACCTGGCTTGCATGACGAGAGACTCCAGACGGCTTGAGCTCCCACTTCGCGCACCAAGCCAAGACGCTCCTCGGTAAGTGGGTCCTCTTCATTTGCTACAACCGGCTTGGTTGCAGACTCTTCGTCCAGAGTAGACGCCATTGCATCGAATCAATGCACTTAGTAAACGTAAACAATGACAAATTTATTCATGTGAACGACGTTCCAAAAACTAGTTCGTTTCGTTTTCCTTTTCAGCACTATGCAATGGTCAAACAGCTGATTGTTTGTTTACCATCACTCCGCTCCTCATCGGTGACAGAATTTCTGTTCTTTATCTTTTGCCCGTTATTTTAAATTTTACCATTGTTATTTCATAGATCGAATCGGATATAGGAGTTTCATAAAGAAGAAATGTTTCAAAGATAGTAAGGCAGTCAGATTAACACAAAGCTGTTCAAATTTGGCGCGTTTTAATATAATTTTATGGTATATTTGTCGAAATGAGACGGTATATTTAAAACGACGGTTACACTGATCGAACCACACGTGCAACCAGAACGGCAATAGAAAAAATAAACAAACACAAAAATGGTGCGCAAACTAAAATTTCACGAGCAAAAGTTGCTTAAAAAGGTTGATTTTATTACCTGGAAAGTCGACAACAGCAGCAGGGAAAATAAAATCCTGCGACGCTATCATATACAAAAGCGTGAGGACTACACAAAGTATGAACAGCGCCTTCTACATTTTGTACAATATACAAATTGTTTAATTGTTTCCTTTTCTGCTAGATACAATAAATTGTCGCGTGAAATTCGAGAACTTACTGAGAAAATAGCCAGACTAGATGCAACAGATCCCTTCAAAGCAGAGGCCACCGATATGCTGATGCACAAACTGCATGCAATGGGTGTTGCCAACGACAATCTCACCTTGGAGAGCGCCAGCAAAACATCTGCGAGTCACTTTTGTAGGCGACGATTGCCCGTGGTGATGGTTAAACGTGAGTAATTTTGTTCAATTTAATCAATGCATATGCTTACATTTATTTATTTACATTTTAGTAAGAATGTCAGAAGGTCTTAAGCATGCCACAGGCCTCATTGAGCAGGGTCATGTTCGCGTTGGACCTGAGGTGGTTAAGGATCCCGCCTTTCTTGTCTCCCGCAACTTGGAAGATTTTGTCACTTGGGTCGATGGTTCCAAGATTAAGGAGCATGTGCAGCAATACAACGATCTGCGTGATGATTTCCGAATGTAATAGACTTTAATACAACTACCACTTATTTTAGTACAATAATATAAATGTTTGTGTACATAATAACAGTTGTTTTTCTTAGAATGGGAGCTTCCACTTAAATCGTCTAGACTGATCTTGCATTGTAGAAAAACCAATTGATTTGCATTTTGTTAAATTTTAATAACTTTATTACATTTCATATAATAATGTTTAGATCGCATTAATATTATTCATTTATGCTGGAGCCTATCGCGCCAAGGGCGCAGTTGGGCCGACACACATATACTTGTAGATATATATATATATTTATATAGTATATGGTACATACATATATAAACTTGTTAATCAACTTTCCCTAGTACTTTCTCCCCTCTTTCGCTAATGCCTTTTAAGAATGGCCGCACTTAGCTCTGCTGCCTTATTAGTTTCGTCACTTACAATGTTAATTAGCTCTTTCTTTCACAATACGTATTACAATAATGTATAGATACATATAAAACATATGATGTTAAAAAGGCATTTCCAAAATTAATATCATTATCTCGAAAAAAACAGCCAGTAAATTAATTTAACGCAATACGGAAATGAGTTAAAAATTAAGAGAATTACGTTTATTCATATTAAATAGCAGAAAAACAAGATTTCGTGCACGGTTGAGCGGGGGGTGTAAAATAGATTTTGTAAACGGAAAACAGGGGCAATTCATAATTTCTATATTTACTCGATGGCAGTTAAGACGCGCGCGTACAGGTTTTCAAGTAGTATCTATTATCCAGGAGCCCAACCCAAACCCGAAAAAGATTAAATAATATTTAAAATACATTTCGCAAAAATGACTTAAGAGAGAAGTTTTCAAAATAGTTATTAGGTATATGTTTCGAATTTTAGAGTCCGACTGCGTCACGATTGTAGCATCTGACTTTGTTAACAAATACGTGTGTATTCATTTTGTTTGTGTTTATTTATGTTTAATACGAATCGCGTCTCCCACAGAATTTGTACAAAACAAAGACAAAAGCCCACGCTCTCAATTTCAGCCAGTTAAGTCTTTTTTCATTTTGTTGCATAGGTATATGTGTGTTTCGTGTTTTGGGGTTTGTATCATTTAAATATTAGTTGTATTATTCCTTTTTAAACTTGCGTAAAAAGTAACTATTAATTAGTGTTAAAATAAATAGCTAGTGGCATTAAAATTAGTGTCGACTGGCGAAATTGTTGCCCTCTCTCCGCCCGATGCCTGATACAAAATAATTTGGGGAAGGGCAACCAGATTCCGCATAAAAAAACTTCATAACAATTTAAAACAAATTAATAAGATAGATTTTTTACAATTTCTCTCTGTTGTTTGTGTGTGTTTGTGGTATGTGTGTGTGTGTGTGTTTGTTTGTGGGTGTTTTGACAAAGTTATTTAGTTATCCATTGGATATTATTTTGGCTTTGTGTGGGGGGAGTTTTCATTCTATAGAATTATAGTTTCGTTTTTCTTGTGGTTTTTTGTTCTTTTTATGCTTAATATTCAAAATAAATATTTTATCGCATAGTTTTTTGTTGTTTTGTTTTTCTTTTTATCAATTGAATACAATATTTTATGTAAATTCCAATTTGTTGCTGCTGCTGCTGCGCAAACGTGTGCAATTAGTTATTAAGCCATATTATGCCGGACCCTGTCCCCAGAGCCCCAGCCCAAAACCCAAGCGCACTGCCCAATGACTCGGTGTGTGATTAAAACGTTTAATTGTCTTTGCTTTCGCAGTTCACTTTAGTTGCAATGAAGTTTTGCAATTTGGGTTTGCAATCCGATCCGGATTTTAGATTACAAGTGCCATGTCCTTCTTGCTGGGCAACTGCACCCGCTTGCCCTGCCACAGCGAGTTGTGTATTGTGAAGGCGTCTATCGTGACTGTCAGATGCTTTGTGTGCACCTGGGAGAAGCATTTGCCACCTGAGTTGTATCTGAAATGGGAAGAAATTAAATGTATTACTAGGATGTGCCAATTAAGATGCAATTTCAACACTCACTTGAAGAACTTATCGAACATGACTTCGTCGACTTGACTAGGTCCCGTGCCGTACAGCTTTGTCACTTGGTCCGTTTCGGGCACGTAGCTGTAGAGGGCACGGAATTGGCAGCCGGCATCACGGAAGAGTACAAGGAAGTGTTTCGCCTCAGAGCGTGCGATCTTCTCGAGCACTTTCTGCTTCGCCTCGCGATTCACGGCGCCCGGAAAAAACGCAGTATTCAACGGCATTCAGTATAATGCCGCGATTCGATTTGGCCGCTGGTTGTTTATACAGTTTTGGACCTGTCGATTAACAAACAATTATGTTTAGCACAATCTAAGCTTAGGTTTCTGTGTGATATCTTGTTGATTTATCGTGGATTTCTACTCAGTGTTAATGGCAAGCTTCCTAATAAAATATACATTAATCAATTAATAATTAACATTCTCTGCTTTGCTCTTTCTACGTGCAAAGTGAGCAAACAAAACTGAAAAACTAAATAAATCTAAATGTTGCAAACTTGTCGAATGCTGCGCTTATAATTAAGAACCTGTTGCATGCGAGGGTCCTTCAAATAAGTAGTTTCATTATAAACAGTATATATCTATTATATTAATTCCAATTTAAATTTTATGACATATTATTGTCCACTCTTTTATTGAAAGGACCCTCGATTGGTTTTAATACTTACATTTTCATCTAGCTAATAACTAATGTGTTACTTAAGTGAATCATTCCAAAACAATATAAGTAAATACAAACAAAAGTACAAAAAAAAAAATCATTTCAACGAAATATAAACGTATTATTGCTTGCAATTTTGCATTAACTTTTTAGAATTTTGTGTTTGTTTGTCGGTTGTGAAGCGGTTACATTGGGCTAATCGTTATGGTTTAATTAGACTTAATTAATTGTATTAAACTAGAAAATAAGACGCATCTCGGTTTGACTATCGAAGTCGTGGATTTGACGACGCAACGGAAGAAACGAACGAATGTCTCTATAGGATAAGATTCCAAGAGTTCGATATACATTTAAAACTCTCGGAATGCGCGATTGAGCACACACAAACTGTCGCAGCCCCTTCACGTACATAGGGAGGAAGTAGTTGTATATATTTGATATGCATACATATTATGTACATCATATTGTATGTATGAATATGTAAGTTGTAAATCATAGCTATGTCATGAAGTTGATAATGCCAATTAAAACTGAACACTCAACTAAACAATGAGTAAAACTCGAAATCAAAAAATAATATCAAAATAAATTGAAGAAAAAAAAATGAACTAAAAAATAATCAAAATCGTATATAGATTGGTGGAGAGATGTACAAATGATGTATGAAGAACCAATATGTATGTACGAGTATATATATGGTGTATGTACGATAATGCTGATATTGTGGTGGATGTGAATAAAACTGAGGATTGTTTGAGACTAGGTACAAACCCGAGTATTCCATGGTATCACTTGATCCATCATCAAATCCGCGACGCTTCGATATCAAACCTGGCGGCAAAGAGCCTGGTCCAGAGGGAGATGGCATATGCCTACCTGATGCCGCCATTCCTGGTGACGGTGCGCGGCGTGGCGGAGTTGCCCGTCCCAATCCCGAATCTGTGTCTAACCATTAAGCGAGAGGCGAGTTCATCATCAATCATCAATCATCATGATCATCATCATCAACATCAGTCACAGCATGCATATTGGGCACAAAGTTAACCATCAACCAACCAATCAAACCGCAGCCAGGGTGACAGAGCGAGAGCGTGGGTGAGAGATAGTGGACAGAGAGCGAGAGAGAGGGCGCAAGAGCGAGGGCGAGAGAGCAGTGACAAAAGTGTCAGGGTTGCCATCCATGCAGAGTAATTTCATTCGATTGATGCGTTTATATTTTTTCGTTTTTATACAGATTTTTTTGTGTTAGTCGCCATAGCCATAGGATGATGTCGATGGGATCGATCGAGCGATGAATGTTTTTTTTTTTTTTGTTATATAGGGCATTTTGTTAATACATTTTCACATTTCGGTCGTTAATTTCAAGAGTTTTGTAAACGAGTTTTGAATTGAAAGAAACGAGAAATAAAAGAAGAGAATGTGTGCATTGAATTTAGTTAAGCAATTTCGTAGTTCCTTAATATGTACTTAATATCTATGTATGATCAGCCTGAAAATGTGCTTGAGTGTGCATGGGTGTGTGTGTGTGCTTGTGGGTGTTTTGAGTGTGTGATTGTGATTGGTGTACAGGCATATTTGTGTGCGTAGTCAAAAAGAGGACATTCCCCATACCCCAAAAGGCGGACAATATATACAAAGAGTGGACGAAATCAAACCAGAACCGCTTGCGAATTATATTGACAGTGGACAACTGACATTTCCATAAATATAATGCTAGAAACACCGCCACCGCTTACATTGTCAAAGTATAACCGAATCGTTCAGCAAAAGAAAAGAAATTCAACAAATTTGTCGATAATTTTTTTGAGAAAGAACAGATAAGAGTTAAGAGAGAATTGAATACACAAAATAGAAAAATCAATAACGAAATGATTATTCTTAACTAATACACAACGAATACGAAAATATATATATTTACGAAAGAAAATAAAGAGAATGTTATCAACTTTATAAGCAAGTAGTTCAAATATTTTAATGATGAACCCAATTACAATATGGGAACTTCACAATATTTTAATGGTGAAACTAGAATTACGAGAATTGTTTACTTCAATCAAGAGTAATGCTTATGGATCCATAAATGATATATTAATAAGGCAAAAGTACTGGTTATTTATTTCTGTTATTAAATTTTCAGAGTAATTTCATTCAATGTTGACAAGATAAATAAATATTTGATGGTTTTAAATACACCATCCAACGTTGGCACCTCTTGCATTACTCTGACCTTTAACTTTAAGATGTAGAACATATAATGAAGACAAATATAAAACAATTACCAAATGAGCTCAAAATATAATAGAATAATATTAAAATAACTGCCACCAATGTGGGCTAAGTGAAAGACAAATGAACTGAAGCCAAAACCAGAGAAAAAGTCATCTATTACACAAAACCAAAGATGAGGTAGCAGTAGAATAAGTTTAAGATAGATTGAGGAAAAGTAAAAGGCAAGCAGCTGTTTTTTTTTTGTTGTATTTTTGTAGCTGTGAAACTCTTCTTACCGCACAAATTCATTAGTGAATTGGACTTTCGGCCACGGAAATTAAGTGTGCTCCCCTTAGCAACTGATATACGCGACAGGGTGCGGCCCCTTTCGACGGCTGGCTCTGTAAAAATTGGCGCCACGGCGTACGGGATACGTATAAATCTCTTCAAGTTTCAAATATCAAAAAGGACAACAACACAAAATATGAGAACTAAACTAAAGCTAAACTTAAACGAAGATTGTTTTTTTTTTTTTTTGATCATCGACCCAAACCACAATAGATGTTAGAAACAATTAAAAAAAATAAAATACTGTAATTATAAAATCGTAATCTTATCGTAATAATTTTCCCACAGCCGATTCCAAATTCCTGGTCCTGTCCCCAGGTGCATAATCTCTTTAAGGAGGTGCGTTGGCAGTTAGTATAGTTATTAGATTTCCTTAAGTATGTTTAGTATGCGGTTGTTTTGCTACAGTTTTATTTAGTAGTTTGGGTGATTTAGCGTGACTTTTGTAGCGCGAAGAACGCTTTAATTTGAAACAAACCAAAAAATAAAATAGGCTTTGTGTTAATTCTAGCAGAATTATTTTAATTCGTTCGCTGCTATTAACACAAAACAGACCAAACAATAAAAGCAAGAGTAGAAACATAATGGAAAAACAAGAAAAAAAACTTAGTACTTGTTACCCAGCACCAACCTCTGGAAGTTTTGTATGATCCCCGTCGTCCAATCGGAGTTGAACTTGTGCTGGGATAATCGTCGGGGGACTCTGTTGAACAAGATTAGTAGTTATGACTTAAGATATAACATCACTTATGCTACCATTAGATCAAGAAACTAAATTGTAAGTGCTTCAAACTATAATATACATAATAAAATAAAAAACAAAATAAATCTAAGGTTTCCCCTTTGCCAAAATCATTACAATAAAATACTACAAAAAAAAATAAATAATAATTATACAGAGACAAATCATTAAATAGAGCATGCTTAAAAGTAACTTAGTAAATGAATATTAACAATGCAAATGAAACGAATAAGTCACAAAACTGGAAATTACCTTTAACAGTAAGGGAGTCTTGAGATCCCCGGTAATAATCTCTTTTCATTGAATTTGAGCTTAGCTGACCGTAGCCTGTCCAATTAGGGGTAATCGGGTTTTAAAACAAAAAACATAATATTAACAAATTAAATACGGGAACTAAATTAAGACGCACAAATTAAACGAAATTAAACAGAACAAAGTTTTGCAATTTCGAAACTCCGAAATTAACACACACACAAATATTATAGACAACAGTTTCGGGAAATTCTCCTTGCTGCCGCGCCATGATTTAATATTTTGCACAGACAATATTTTTGTTTGGCAGCACTCTTGATAATATTGCGTGTTGTGCCCAGAGGGGAAAATCTCGCGAATCGCTTACCAGTTAGATTAGAACTGGAGCCTTTCTTTCCCCGACTGGATAGGCTTGAAGCCTCACTAATGTCCACGCTAGCATCATCGACGTGGATGGTTTTGGGCCGTGGTCGTGTCACACGCTGTTGTCTAAGACGTGGCGTGGACGCACTCGAACTCTGCGGCTGTAGTTTAACATGTAGATCGGGCCGGTCCAGGGTTTTACCCTAAAAACAAAAGATATAATGTAAGCAATTCTTATAATTTGTATGAGGAAGAAAAACTTACTTCTCGCTCGGCCTCTTCGATGGCTTTCTTTAGTCTATGTTGTTCCAATATGGCCGCTCGTCGCGCCACTTGCTCTTCCTTTTTGCGCGCACGTTCCTCCTCCTTTTCCCGTTCCTTTTCACGCTTCTGCGATGCTTCAATCTCCTTGCGCGCTTTCGCCTCCTCTTGCTGCTGGCGACGCTGCAGCGAGAGCAGCATTATCTTTTCTTTGCGACGCTCCATTTCATCAACAGATTCCTAGAAGGAAATGTAACAAGTTAAAATTGATATTAGGGAAATTTCTAAAATCTATTCAATAAAATAATATTCTAAATCAAAAGCTTAAACATTTCTACAATGTACATTTTATAATCATTCGAAACCCTAATTGAATTTGAAGAACTAATCCTATATTTTCTACTATTATCTTACCGGATCCAGATTGGTTGAATCCGCGCCAATGACGATCGCCTTGTTCTTGGCTGCCTCGGCATTTTGCTCGGCCCTCAGACGAGTGGGTGACAGAGGTTGTTGCTGCGGCTGATTGGTGAGGTCCTCAAGATGGCGACGCTCCAGACCCAAGGGTTCGGCCGTCGCTGCAGCCATCTGACGCAGTTGAATGGGCGGCTCATCCGTGTATTTGTTGTAGGTGGCATTGCCAGCACTGTTGGCATTCGATGGCAAGCCAGCGGCAATTCCATGGATGCTGTGACGGGCAAGGGAAGCATTCTTGATCTCATCACCACCGCCCACCGAGTTGTTGATGTTGTGCAGTTGACTTAGCGATTCACGTTTAAGGACAACTTGGTTGTCCACACTATCCCGACCCGGTTCCTTTTTGGGCGAGCGCTTGGTGCGCAACGGCGGCTTTGGACGTTTCGGCTGATCGTTGTCGAACGATATGTAGAAGCCCTTCTCTGGTCGCTGCTCCTCGCCACTGCCACCGCTGCCGCTGCCACCGCCGCCACTGCCGCGTGGATCCTGAAAGCTGTTGGCCTGTATGGAAGGTCGCGAGGGCGAGGGTATGCGATAGGTCAGATTGCCGCTGGTGATGTTTAGCTTATTGGAAATCAGCTCGCCGCTATCGTAATCCTCTGAGCTGCTGCCGCGTCCGCTGTGCGTCGCCGGCAACTGTTGCTGCTGCTGTTGTTGCTGCTGCTGCTGGTGCAGCCGCTGCTGCTGCACCACAAAATCAGAGATGCGTGTTGACTGCATTGACTCGATAATGTTGCGCTCCAGCTCATCCACATCCTCCTCGTCGCCAATAAAGCAAATGCTCTGCGGCGCCATCATATCCTCATGCTGACCCAACGTCATGGGCTGCGGTTGCATCATGTTGCCCTTGGGCGAGCGATTGTCGCGTAGATTGGTCAACGATTGTTGGCGTTGCACGCCATTGGCACCACCATGCAAACGCTGGCCATGCTGTGGCGATGATTGCATCTGGAACAGATGCTGCAACTCACCGCCACCGCCGCCTCCAGCACCACTGCCACCATTCTGATGCAGCACAAAGCCCTGAGATGCGCCAGCGCTGGAGGGCGGTCGATTTGGCCAGTTTTGTTGAAGCTGCTGCTGCTGCTGCTGCAGTTGTTGCTGCTGCTGTTGCAACTTCTTCTGGCTTTGCCAGGCATTCACATCCACCAAGGGCTGTTGATGCTGCTGCTGTTGTTGTTGCTGCTGCTGCTCATAGGCAGCTGCTGCCGCCGAGTGCGCCCAAGTGCGTCGTTGAGGATGTGGCTGGGGCGGAGACTCGTGCAGGTAAAAGTGATTCGCCGGCTGGCCGTAGTCATCGTAGACGCTGTTCCGCTGCTGATACTGTGGCTGTGGCGGTGGAGCTCCATACGGCGAATGGTTATTGTAGGGTGCACCATTGTCGCTGTAGATGCTCTGGGGTTGCATGTAGTGAGCAGGTGGCGACATGTATTGGCCGTGCTCGTTGACGTACTGCATCGGGGGCATTTGCATGGGCTGCTGCTGGTGTGGATGGTGGAGCTGCTGCTGCTGTTGCTGGTAGGGATCGCGACTGGGCGGACGGGAACTGTAGGCGCTGACGGGCGCATTGAAGGCCTGCGGAAGATGCGGTGATGAGCCAAAGCTTTGCTGCATGGGACGTTGCTGGTAATGATGATCAGCCAAGTGTTGTTGCGAGCCATAGGTTTGTTGCTGCGGATGCGGTTAGAGAATTGCGGGGCGGTGGAAGCCAATACAAACACGAGTTAGTTGAATGCACAAACAATCAAAACAAAACATAGACATAACAAGTACAACAAAGGATAACAAGGAAACAGAAACAAAAAACGAGAACCAATTAAGCAATTATTGAGTTAATTTCATTTTTTTTGCTGTTGACAATTTCGAGTGGAGTGAGTTTTGCGAGGTGCATGGAGCGCGTCCTGGTTTAGTTCCTCTGCTTACCTGATTCAGCATGTTGGCTATTTGCTGTGCCTGCATCAGCTGCTGCGCTTGCAGATGCTGCGCCTGCATTTGGCTCTGCTGCGTGGCCAGCCGATGGATATCCTGTTGGATATCCTGCAGATTCATGTTCATAATGGCGATGCTTTGCTGTATTTATCGCGGCGATACATCCAATGGACCGGGGTGTTAAGTTCGTGTGTGTTTTATGTTAATGTGTTGCGTTTTAATGTGTGTTTTGTGTTGCAAGTGTTGTGTGTAGTGTAGAGATGTTATTTTTTATGTGGACACAAACCACAGACATGGCGGGGACAGTTTGAAAGGAACGGGAGTATAAAAAGAAGACACAAGCGAATTAACATTTACATCCGGGGGTTAGAACAAGCATTGGGTGAGTTTGCACTGAGAGATGCGTGAAGTAATCGCTCACCTGGTACTTGTCCATGTCAGCTGGATCAATGTCCGGCGTGCGCTTCGACTCATTGCTCATGGTCTCCCACTTCAAGACATCCGGACACGACTCCAAGTCCTCCTAAAATGTAAAAGTTATTAGCAATTGATTCCACTTTTTATTAAAAATAAATTCATACCTTTTCTTGGTGCCTCATCACGGCCATTTCGATTTTACGCTTATCCTGTTCGATGCGTCGCCGTTTCTCCTCAAGTTTCATGCGCATCGACGACAACTTGTTAACATGCTCCAGCGAACGCATATCGTCATCGCAAATCTCCAATTGCCACGCAGCCGGACTGGCTGGCATGCTGCTCGTCGAGGATTTGCGTACAGGTGTGCTCTCCGGATCGTAGCCACTCGTCGATCTGGCATCGTTGTAGTGCTCGGCATTCGCATAATCCCTTTCGTTGGAATGTTGTTTATTACGCGCCATGGGCAACGGACTGCCCGCATTTGATAAATTCGACAGATTGTGGCTCGAGACCGTGGGCACATTGTCGACACTACAGCAAGAGGTATAATTGTTTATTATAAAAAATAATTAATGTAAGAATTAAATCAAAAGCACTAACTATACGACTCTTAAGAAATTGAACTTTAATGACTAACAGAGTCAAGACTCTTATACATAATAATGGTAATGTATTTTACATAATGATTTACTTTTCGTGTTTAACTAACTATGCGACAACGTAAATGTAAAGAGATTGTAAAGTATAATGCGCTCTCAATTTGTCGTTTGGCATTCTTAGAGTGCTTTCTTTGTCCATTGCAGATTCAATATTGTAATTTCGCTCACTCGCCTATTGTAATTCATTCAATAGCTATCGAACTTAAATTTCCACTAGCTGCAATATTATACTCCGAACAATATAGAACATATTTAAAGTAACTTTCATGTGTTTCAGTTGCCATTTATAGCTATAGAAAACTCTATAGCTAAACAGTATTCTAGATTTGTAATTTATCTTATGCTGACTAGTAAAGTTCCAACTCTTAAGTGTCGTATAGCTTTGCCCCAGCATGTAACTACACCATTTCAACTATATTATGCACTTATTCGCACCTTGCTTGTCGACGCATTGAATACTTTTCCGTTTCGCGGTCCTGCTTCTCCGACCCCGAGTCCGTGTCGTAGCCCAGCTGCAGTGTGCCACGCGCATCGGCAATCGAGGAACGCACTGCCACAGCAGGTTCTGCAAGGAAATTCAATTAGAATAACTATTCAAATAATATGAAACCGATCTCTACTTACCCACACTTGTGTTGGACAGCTTACGTTCCCTTTCCCTATCCCGTTCACGTTCATATCTGCCCAGCGTATTGATTTGATCCTGCGAGCCTCCAAAATTCTCAATCGTCAGCTGCGAATCTTCGCTGGAGGAATTCCTTCGTGAACGGCGACCTGTAACATCATCAAGCACAGAATTAATACAACAAATTCCAATTATAATTGAGCTACGAAAGGGGAGATAAAAGTTTGTAGGAAACAATAAAAGGAACATCTTAAGCGCATTCAAAACACACACACACTCGCACATGGGGGAATTGAAAACACAGCGACTGAAGGAGAAGATTCTTGTTTTGGCATACCTGCAAAGCTCGGACGTCGGCTCTGTTCCCAGTTACTTGGTCGACCAGCAGCGACAAAATCGCCTGTTTCGATTGTTTTGTGATACGAGAACAAATTAATAATAACAAAATTAAATCATAATTAATTGCAGAAAATAAAACAGTGATGAATTTTGTAAAATGATAAATCATATGAAGCTTAAAATAATAATGCAATTTTTGTGCATGCGCGAAAAGAAAAATTTGCTTTACGAGGGATCAAACAGACGGAACAGATAGCATTGAATTTTTCGATAAACTTGCTGGTTATAATCAATTGTAATGTAGGCAGCTCAGTTGGCGCAAATTGCATAATTAAACTAACGGAAAACTCACAGACTGTAACAGCAGTTCTTTAACTAGCAAAGTCAGAAGAGTTAGAGAGAAAATAGATTACTATTCATTCGTTGAAAACGAGACAAAAAGTGGTAAAATTACTATATGACTGACAAAACACATTCTCAATTAAATTGATAGCGTCAGATTAAACACATGTTGAGTTTAATTAAAAACCAAACACTTATAATGATCCAATCTGTTAGATATTAAACTCACTCAAAAATTAATTATTATTCTTATCTATCATAATAAATTCACTTCCATTCAATAGGAAACTAATGCTATAACTCAAAGATTTTGCTTGGTGATTGTGCGTGCAAACTTGTGTTAGAGTATCTCGTGGTCGAGTTTACTTAACTGCATTTAAGTGCATCTATCTTAGTTGCTTTAAATTGCAGCCACATGAGTGAGTTTGAAGAGCCTACTTAGTGTTATATGCTACTGTGTAAACTTGTTGCTAATGAGCAGAGTTCTCTCTTTCGATACGATACAAAGAAACGAACACAAAAGAACTTCAAGTGCAATTGATGGGACAAGAGATGGAGTGAAGGCGGAGGGTGAAGTGAAGAGTAGAGAGTATATGAGTTATGAATTAATAGACCGCCAAACCTCTCTCGTCTGCCTTCGACTCGACATTGTTCTTTTCTTTCGCCTGACGCAAGCGAGCTGGAACCAAGGGCTCCTGCTGCGACTGCAACTGTTGCTGCTGCAGTTGTTGATGCTGTTGCTGGTGCTGAAAGTGTTGTTGCTGTTGCTGCTGCTGATGATGATGTTGCTGCTGCTGCTGTTGCTGATGTTGCGAGTGCATGGATGAGAGTGTGGTAATGCCACGCGACTTGTGCACGACGAACGCTGCCCACATGCGAATCGAAAGGCGTTGAGATGGGCGTGGCATGGTGAATATTGTTGGGGAGTCGGAGACGGAATCAGTTAAGCGGAAAGGCGCAGTTGGTGTTGTTGGCATTGGCATGTGTTAAAGCAGTTGAGTGTGTTGGTTGGTTTTTTTGTTGGGTTCAGAGAAAAGATAAAACAAAAAACACGTAATTATAAATAAATAAATTGCAAATATATTTTTCTTTTCTTTTTGGTGAGTGGGCGCCAAAGGCTTGCATAACATAAATTAAATTGTAAATCAAAATCAAATACAACAAATAATCAATTGTCTGACGATAATTACCTTCAGCTTGATTGCCATCAAAGTGATTTGATTGTATCGTTTGATATTCGGTGGGCGGAGTTGATCTGCGATTTAAGCCGCCGCTAAATGAATTTGTGTTCGGAACTAAAAAACCGATAAAAGAAATCAAATCAATTACAATAAGCGTTCAGTCCAAATAAAAAATAACAAATAAAATAAGAAACATTCAGAATAAAAATAAAGCAAAATAAAGCAACCGTTTATAGCATACACAGAAAGGGCAAGGCTTGGAATTAATTTGGAATTGAAAAGGAGCTCAAGCTGTTCTTAAAGTTTTTTGGGGGACACATTCATGAAAAGTTTAGTTCTTTTAAAATAAAAGAATATTTCAACGAGTTCTGTAACTCGCAGTGTCGTCTTCCTTAGGAGTTCTATTCTAAAATCCCTAAAATTCTTAATTTTTGTAAACAAACATTCAGAAAAGCTCTGGAAAGTTTTTGAAAATAAGAAAGAGGGATTTATTCTTTCACTTTATATTAAACATACTATTATACTATTATTCTTATCTAGAGTTATCTAGAAATTACGCGCATTGAGAATTCAAAATTTGGCAAGTTTTTTTGTTTATAGAACAGCTGGTGTATAGTTTTGTTAGTTGGGTGTGGAAAATGGTGCAAGAAGTGTGCGCCAAGCTCAGCAAAAGTGTCAAATATCATGGACAAGTGTGCAACATTCTCGAGTGCAACAGATTTGGGGCTCAGGCACAGGTTGGAGTTGTCTAAATCTTAATGTAAACAATGACAGAGAGAAATGGAGATGGGTTTGAAGCAGCAAAGTGATGGGGGCGAACACATGAATTTGTTTATTGTTAGTTTACTTATGGCTACAACTATTGATATTGATGGGCATGAACAAAGTGGAGTGAACAACAACGAAACGAACAGTCGAACAAACAAACGTACAAACGAATTGATAAACAAACAACAATGAAATAGAAACAATGCAAAACATTCAACAAATGCAAATTGAGTGGGGATGGGGGAGAATTGATTGTTGATTAAAGGGGAAACGTGGTGGCGGGCGATCGGGCACACACAGAATTCAATAAAACAAACAATAAGCACACAGATATGATATCTCTGGTTTGTTGGTCAAAGAAATTGGTGGTTTTTGTTTTTTTGTTATAGAAAAAAGTGAAAGAAGTAAACCTTGAAACGGTGGCCGATTCGATGGCGAGCCAACTGGCGGCTGGTCAAGATCGCTGCGTAAATCGGGTATGGGCGTTACGGGTTGCATTGTGAGGCCCCGTCGATGGCAGATTCCGTGCTCATTGGCGCCCATGGTGCGCTTGGCGATGACATCTACATACGTGAATCGATCACAAGTTTGTTTTGCATAGAATTATTGTGAATTGTTGTCGGTTGGTAGTCGTTATATATTGGTTGCATTAATGTGTAGAGCGAGAGAATATATATATATAGATAAAGAGAGAGAGCATAGTGTTAACACCCATTTGGTTGGTGATTTTCATTTTTTTGTTGTATATTTTGTGGTTTTGCAGAAGCGATTTGCACATAAACAAATAAATCAGAAAGAATCAGAATCAAGTACTATAAAATTGCATTGAAATTTATCATTAGGTTAGGCTACGAGTAATTTGTAGTTCACGGGATGACGGCGACCGGTTGGTTAAATTAATCAAATTGAATGAATGAGGCTGAGGCTTGGGACCGAGATGAGTTTGGAGAGGGGCGCCAATTTTAAGATTGAGATTTTGTTGAGTTGGGTGGGCAACCGCAGAATCACATTGCACTTGAAGTGTTAATCTGGGTGTGAGGAACTGCAGGTGTAGTAAGTGATACCGATTTTGTGGTTGTTGCCGCTGCTGCGGCACAATTTTGATTGCACAATTGAGTGTGGATGTGTGTGTGATTAACTAAGTGTAACTAAACTGTTCGCCTATTTGCCCTCAGCATTCTGTTGACTAATCAACAAGCGAATAAACTGCTTTGCTTTTTAACGTTAACGAGAGACGAGAGCCAAAGGAAAATAGTGCAGCAAACAGAAACGGAAAGTGAACATCAAATATATAGGCAAAGCAAAAACGAAACGAACTCCACAGGACAACGACGAAGACGACAACGCAAGACATGCCCTTTGGGTTGGTTGATTGGAATATATATAGGTACTTTGGTAGGTCTGCTGGTTGGTTTTGGTTTTAGGTTTGGTTTTGGTTTTGGTTTTGGAATGCGATGCGGTGCAATTGTTGAATGGAGAATGACGAAAGAGCGCTGACACTTACCCTGTCCATCCATGCCGGGGTAGCAAACACATTTGGCCGGGTGTATTTCGAACAGATTGAACAAATCCGTCAGCAGCAAGACCAGATTCAGTTTCATCGAGCTAAGTAATGAATACAGTATTAATTTCAATAAATTACTGAATGATATTCATTCACTCACCCCCGCATATAGGTGATGTCCTCGGGCGTCATGTGGAAGACGCCGTATGGCAAATGCTTTTGTGAAAAACTGCTCACGAGCAGTATATTGTGTATGGAGTCCTCCACCGCGGGCAGATAGTTGATGCGCACACTCGTCCACGGTACCACCTTGGGGCAATAGTAGGAAATGAGCAGCGCCAGGCAAATGCCATCGCACAGATCCTGAAAATCACGCACTGGCGGTATATCCGGCGTCTGCAGACGTGTACCCTACAAAAAGGAAAAGCTCGCTTTAGATTTGGCTCTTAACAAAGTGGTGATTGTCTTACGATTTCATCCGGCACACTTGACTCCAGCTCCTTGACGATGCGCTTCTTGAGCGCGGCGCACGCATGCGATATCCAAGCAAGCAATGCTTGCTCGTAAGTTTGGCCAGCAGGCGCCTGATAACTGCTGCCAGATATTCTGCAAATGTTGTCAAGTATTAGTATTATTAAACAAAAAACAATGAAGAAGTCATTTACTCACCTTCGCAGGGCCGATGTGACGCGGTCTCCCGACGATATTTCCTTTGCATACAGAATCATCAGCGATTCTATCACAGACATGTGTGCATTCTGCAAGTTAAAGAACAAATTCAAATTAGTTATCAAGTAATTAATGCATAGATTTAAAGTGTACTTACAATTCGCAACGGATTCGTTTGAATTAATACCGTTTCGGTAATGGGCATGTCCGAGGACTCGACCACAGCGACTCCCTTGCGCGCTAGCGTCTGTAAGATTGACCAGTGATTTAAGCTTTGGTAGTTGGGATCAGAGTAGAGATTGGACAACGTCTGACAGTACAGCGTCGCATTGCCCAGTTCAACAACGATCTGCGGCTTGAGGCGTTCCTGGTTCTCGTGATCGCGATAGAACGGCTCCTTCAGGTTGTCGGGCACCCGATTGTTGAACGCCTTCGACAGCAGCCATTTGACGGAAGCACGTTGACGAGCCTGCAAAGATATTTTTTGTCGTTTATTAATTATTATGTTGCATATGAAATGTAAAATAGGAATAAGTATTTTATGATCGATGCATCGAAAAGCTCATATAATTTGCAGGGTTTTTTTTGAAACCCTTGGCAAATATTTAATGGTTAACATTCAACACCTCAACTTTACATACAGCTAAGCCTTGTTTTGAATACTGTCAGATTTGATTTTTAATAAACATATATCATCATATATTTATTCCAAAGAAATCTACTTTATAACAATGTCACACATGTTCATTATTTATCTTGATATTACAATGACAACAAAATAAAGCTCCTGTGTCATGTTTCCTTCACCTGAGATTCAAAAGTGTAAGACTAATTTGCAGACAGACAAATAATGACTCAGCTGGTGTATCATTAAATAAAAATATAAAGCTTATAACGTGAATCAGTCAACATATATTTTAGAGTTAAACGTATATGATTATTTTGTGGATTAAAAACTGAGCTTTTAGTCCAAATCGACAGCAATTCGTTACAACACTTCGGAATGCTCAATATCCGGCCAAAAGAAAAGGTTAATGAATTTAATAGATACATTTTGTGTCTTACAACGGAGCAACGAAAAACCTTTCAGTGAAGTGAAGTTTGCATTTTAATATTGAAGCAATTAAGTAGCGCACTCTTCAGTTTAGACTCTGCAAATGTATTTGTGCCTTCTTCGCCTGTATATGTGAATTGGTATCTGTATTTGTATCTGTGCCAGTGTGTTTGTATCTGTTTTGTCTGTTGGCCGTTGCCGCAGTCGCTGCATCTGTGTGAAGCCATGCGTTCAATCTTCAATATGAGTTCGATAAACTCGCTGTGCTTTTGCTTTGCTCATGTATGTGTGTATGTGTGTGTATTGAGTTTTGTGTTTTGGCTTGGCGTGCGCCGTTGCTTCATTGTGTCTGTGTTCAGCTCTCGCTGATGGTCGCTGGTCACTCAGCATGAAGAAGCGGGAATCACAAGTCTCCAGACCCAGACCCCAAACTCAGACCCATGGCAAGAGAATATAGTGTTTTTTTTATTTATAAAAAAAAGAAGCAATGAAAATTCTCAAGTGGCCGCCTTTTGCATCGTCAGCAAAAGCAATTTCCATTTGCAACTGCACTTCACACTCATCAATTCGACACAGTCTTCGCCGGCTGGCCATCATCTCTGATCATTTTCTAAGAATTAGCCCGTAAGAAATGACCGCCTTATTAAATTTCCCAAATGCATGGCAACTAAGGAAACCTATCGATTAGGTATAGAAACTCTCTAGATAACAACTAAAATGCCCATAACCATGATTCAACTACTCTTATCGTTCACAAGGTGTCGATACTTTCCTTGTTTTTTGTTTTTTGTTGGGAATGGAATGTGCCTGATAAGCTGAGGGATTTCAATTTTCGAATATTTACAAACAGGTCTGTAAATAACTGGGGATTATGTGTGAAGAGGAAATCTGTGCGTTCATCAACTTTAAATTTAACCAAAGACTATACATAACAGCATAGAAGAGAGTGCAGCTAGATAACGAGTCGACAAATGAGAATTAGACAACGAAAAGCGTGCATAATCTTAACTAAATAAAAACGAAAAGATAATAAGGGTACACATAAGATAGTTGCACATACTATATTCAAGTATTTTTTGGACTTTAATTGTGCATACCGAAATAGTTGTTTTTTTCCATCCTAATTATAATGTTGTAAATAATAAATAAGCTCATTGAACAACAAAAACAAAAAGATCTGAAAATTTTTCAATTAAAAAACCACAATTACTAAGCTTTGTATTTACATTTATTATGTATCCATTATGAGAGAAAATAAAGCACATTAAATAAAAGTGAATACGAATGGCTTGTTAATGAAATTCTCTTATAGCAAACTAGTTAGAGATCGTAATATTTGCAAATTACGAATGAAGTGTACAATTTAAATGCCAACTCAATTGTTACTGAGTACTTGCAGTCAACTTTGTAAGCCATGAAATCGAGTGGCGTTTTGTGTTTTTATTTTTGTCGAGCAACAGGTTAACAACGAGTGTCAAATATGTTGGCGTAGGTCGTAGACCGTCGAACTATGCGAATTGGCCAACAAGCTAACTATCGGACAGGTGGACATACTTCCTGCGCAACCAGTTTGTCTTCTCATGCTTTCCCAACAAAAACAACAATAAAACAACATCGAACTGCATTTTGTTGTCGATTTTCCATTCATTTGTTTTCGTATACATAATCGCTTAATACATAAATACGCCATTAAAACTCAAATTTCAAAATGTAAACACATTTCGGGGCATGAACGAGCACATGAGCAAGAAAAACAATAAATCGCATTTGGTTTTGGTTTTCGACGCCCACATGGATGGCATAGTTTAGATCTGTCTTCTGATCCAGCATGCATATTAATAAGCTCATGCAAACACACACTCATACATGTTTCATTCACTACATGTGCAAGTATTTTTAAGTACACACATGTTTGCCAGTGCATGTGTGTGAATGCTCACAATACAAATTGCGGCTTGGCGGCATTTATGATTTTTGGTATCGTTATCTCTCTTGTTGGCGGTCGCCTCACAGTAGCAGAGGGAGCGAGAACGCGAGAATTGTGACGATAGGCTAAATATAAATTCAAAAGGAACCCACAAAAACTCTTTTTCTTGCCTATGACAATTAACACTCGAATGTGTTTTTGTTTTTGCTTGGGAGCTGCTTATGCTTTAGAGAGCTCTCATTTGGAGAAGGGAGAGTGGAGAGAGCAAAGACAGCAGCAGCAGCAGTTGTCGGCGAATGCTTAAAGCTGTTGAGCGTGCGCTTTAAATTTTGAATGGTTTTCAATTATATCTTTTTTTTGTTTCTTTTTTCTAGTTTTTAAAAGGCCATAATGCGCTAATTGCTTAAAGAGCTTAGCTGAATCAACAACAAAGCAACAGTGAATAGAGAAATAGTCGATAGAGGCGTTTTTTTAAGTTAACTTTCTAGGGAGTTGGTAGAAATTTTGGATTTAAAGGGGCGGCCACATTATCCGCCACAGCACGCACGCAAGCACACACACACACATACACACACCTAGCCTAGTTTTGGGCTCAAGAATTCATGTTTGATGTTGCTTGGGCGCCCTGAAGGTTGCCAAACTGTCAAACAGTCTTAACAGTCAGTTAATCAGTCACATTTTTGTCTCTCTTTTGTCAAGTTTCGCATGCGTGTGTGACTGTATATGTAATCAAGTATATACAATTGGATATATTTACATAGCAGATGTCTGTGTGTATTTCATATACCGATTAGATCATGCAACAATAGAATGAGCAAATAACATTAAGCTAAGTGGCAACTTCGATTCTCAGTCTGGAAACAATTTACAATTTTATGAATGGAGTCTTCAAAGTTGATTGAACATAGGCAATTTTGATGAGCAGCTGGTCACACTGAATTGATTGCTCTGCGTATTGTTTGGCATTACTGTTTGCCTGTCTATATTTGTTATTGCATTGGCTTTAAAACCAGTCAAACGCTAAGTAGGTGTCGGTCGCATATTAAAAACGCTCAAGTGCCAAGTGGCCGGTGAGCAAGGTGGGAGAGGCGTGTGGTTACCTCAGCGCACCATTTTGGCAAAGAGAGTAGGTGGCTGAAGCGACGGCAACGGCGACGTCAGCGCTCGCGTTTGCTTTTGCCGTTACGCTTATGGCCTACGGCAGCGACTGCGACGCAAGCAGCGTTTGATGAGCGCATTGCAAAGGCGTTTAAGCGACGCCGGCGTCGCAGACGAAGAGTTCTTGGGGAGTAAACTTTGACGTCGACAACGACGTCGACGTCGCAGTCAGTGCAGGAATTTTAATGAACGCAGTATTTAGTTTGCGAGCACAAATACAAAGACAAGTGCAAACTCACACAAATACATATTTATTAGTGGCACTCCATATGTATTTATGCATATGTATGTGGGAGATGAATTGGTTTGCTTTGCTTTTGCCTGGGCAGTGGGTGGGCAAAAAGAGGGGCAAAAGGGGAGTAACAACACATGTAATGGCTAAAAATACATATAGTAATTTACCTGTCGTATTTCCTGTGTTTCGGCATCCATGTTGCAGATGACGATGATGATGACGCTGCACTAAAACCTGGAGACGGGAGAGTTGTATCCAACAAAATTCTTTCGATGAAATTGCTGTTGCTGCAACAGCGGTGACGGCGACGGCAGCAACAAATGACGGATGTCACTGGCTGTCCGACGCCCAGTCTCCGCGTCACTTGCAGTTCACTTTTCTTTCTTCACTGGCCAGGCGGTGTTTCTTCTTTTCTTTTTTATTTTCTTGTCGTATTTTCCACACTTTCCTTATTATGGTTTTTATTTTTTGTGAGGCCTCTCTCTCTCTTTCTCTCGCACTCTCTTGTTTGCTCTCTTGCACTCTCGCTCTGGCTTGGAATTTTCACTTCAGCCGTAAAACAGCCTAAAATCACACACACAAACAACGATAAATTAGTACACACACACATGCACTTGCACATCAATATTTATGATGTATTATTTTTTTTTGCAAAATTAATTGCGCGCACGCATTTTTGCTAACAATTCGCGCAACAACAAGGTGGTGAAGAAAGAAGAAGAACAGTAATGCAAAACACAGAAAGAGGAGAGCAGAAGAAAAAACTAGCTAAGGAAAAATTGTGAATCATTCGCTGGGCGAACTTTACAGTGGGCGGCAACGGGGGGTTGCTTGCTTTGCTTTTTGCTGTTTGCCGTCGAGCTGTGCTTGGCACAACAACAGAATATCAGAGGCAGAGCAGCGGGCAGAGAGCAGCGCAGTGCAATGCAGTAGCATTTGTCGCAGCAGCAGCGGCAGAGCAGAGGGGCAGCACAGTGGCAATGATTTTTTTACTAACTGATACAGCATCAGCTGTTGCAATTTGGGGCCACTGTTGACACAGAAACGCACTTTTCGCTTAGATCGCGTCAATTTTCGACTAATTAGTGCACAATTATTAGCGTGGCAGTTGCGGTTTTTGCAATTTTCCACTTTTCCGCGATGGCCTGGCAGTAAGTAATAAATGAAAACATTTTTCTTTTGCCTTCGTGTTGTTGTTGCGCTCGCCGTTGTTTCTCTCTCTTTTATGCGCGATACGCTGCCAAACTGGTAGACACTGTTATGCTCTTCGCTCTCATTGAGGGCAAGGCGTATGATGACGACGTCGACGACGGCAGCGACGCCAACGTTGACGTCAGTTTGTGAGCAAACGAACGACGAATGGATGACCGAAAAAATTTGCGTGTATGTGCGTGGTAGATCCACTTCGTCCTTGTATTTAACATTCTTTTACCGCTTCAATTCATACAAATGCATTTTACACGCTCCGCGCTCAATATTTCACTTAATTTTGCACTTTCTATTTGTTTTAAATAGACGAATCGAATAACAACTTGCTTCTTCTCTTCCAAAATTTTCTCTGAGTGCGCGTGTTGTACAACGCCCCAGTGTGTGGTGCATAACAACACTGACATTTAATAGTTGACTATCGATCGGCCTCCACAATTAGACAGCACTTGTATTATGTGTAATCGAATCAGTTAAATCATTTGAATATGTGTGCTGTTTTATTTGTATTATTATTATTTTTGTGAGGAAACGCTCGTTGTCAGGCATATGAATGTGTGTGTACAACTAAATTTTTTTGTTGTTTGTAAATAATTATTATGTTAAATTATTATTAACATATTTGGATATTAAAATATATGACAGTAGTAATTAATATATAAGGAATCTAATAATTCTTATTAGACTAATTCTCTTGAAAGAGTATGAGAAATAAAATTCTTGAGAGGAATTTTGTGCAATGACAATTACCTGTTTAATTATCTGAACAATAAATTAAATCCATTTTATTTATTTGTAATAATGGCAATGTCATAAATAATTAAAAATGTACAATAATTCTTGTTAAAATATGTATATTAATGAAACTATTATAAACATGTGTGCAAACCAATTTCTTTTTCATTTTAATTGCGGATTTTTTGATGTTGAAAAATATCGGTTGCCACTAAAATTTATTACAAAATGTATAATTTCAAAATCGCAATAATAACGCATTTTGTAAACAAACTTATAGGATTTCAAACTAATTAAGTGAACTGGACATTCACCATCTCACGATAAGTACATTTGTGACGTCATTGAAACTATTGAAAGACCATGCTAGTGTTGCAGATATCACGATTATTGGATTGTCGTGCTTTGCAACACGGATTTGTGCGTGACTAGAAACCGTGACATGCGTGTCGCATAGTACAATTTTACATTTTGATTTTTTATAAATTTTTTCGATCTTACGGTTGAACCGTACTGCTGAGATGCACGTCGAAAAGAAATCGGAATTGAGAAATCTACTCAAATCGGGAGACAAGCGCTGTAAACTAGTTGAGCCACGAAATGCTAAGAGTTGTGTTTGGCGTTTCTTCAACTTGGTGTCTTGTGATGATCGAATAGAGCCATATGCCTGCTGTAAAACCTGTGGCGATCTATTATCCTATAGCGGTAAAACTGGGACTGGGAGTCTTTTGCGCCATCGATGCTTACACACGACTAACGGTAAGTTTTGATCTGATATTCACGCACGTACCCCTCACACTGCCACGCGTGTTCAGAGGCGGGCTGTTGTGCATTGTTGTTGTGTTGTCTTGTTGTCATCGCCACTGTCCTAGTGTTGTAATATATACTGCAGATTTACGCGGCATCTGACAACCACTATAGTAAAACAACTATTGGGTGTATATTTTGTGCTTAATTTTTTAAGTTCTCCGTCATTACTATTCAATACAATAAACAGCTGTGCGAGTGTCCTTGTATTACATATACACTTAATACAAGATAGGAAAAAGGAAAAAGTGCAAAATGTTTTTACAATAAAAAAACTATAATAAAAAAAAAAAAATTGTTAGCCATAACAACCAGAATTGTGTTTGGTTTGCTTATGTATTATTTCGTTCTTTGTTTTGTTACGTTGTGAGTTTCTATTGCGTTAATTAACACTGTTTTTCATCACAACTTTACAACACACTCGCGCCAGCAACGCTAACATCGCTATTGCGTTTTTACGTGAAAAAATATAATTAAGTACAGTAAAATTGTGAAAAATATTAGTAAAAATGCCCAAAGGACGTGTTAGCAGTGTGTGGCAGCATTACGACATCAATGAAGAATGCGAAAACTTTGCAGTTTGCCGTTACTGCGGCAATAATATATCGCGTGGTGGAATGGCCAGCAATCTAAAGGGCAACAATACCACGAATCTATGGACGCACTTGCGACACAAACATTCTGACGAGGTGCTCGTTAATCCGGTGCAGCAACGCACCATTAGCCGCCCTTCGGCCATAACAATAAAGAAAGGTATGATGCAAAAGAAACATAATTGCTGCTGTTCTTATCAAAAACACACACACACATTGCATCGCAACATCAATGACCTATTGGCGCACCTATCGATCCCGTTTCGCGCGCGTTTCTTTTCGACTGTCCCCAATTGGAAACTATCGTAAAACAATACGATAACGATGTCTAATAACAACAGCTGGTTGTGCCGGCAACTAAAAAAAAAATAATGGATTTTATTGACATCCCATAAGCAATGTTTGTGTTATCAAACTAAACCATTTTTTCCATTTGCAGAGAAAACATCTCGCATTGCTAAGGCGAAAGTTGTTCGAGAGCCTCTACGTGTTGCAAAACCAAAGATCGACGCGCATTCGAGTATAGCTGGCGCATTGCCTCAGAAGTGGGAGGAATACGAGCAGAACGAGGAAATTAGCGAAGATATCAAGGACATCATCTATAGCGAAGATCCATTGTGCTACAGTCCCATACAAGTGGTCGAAGATGAGATGCTCGATACTGGCGACAAAGTCACTGTGATGAGCAGCAACACAAGAACAACAACAGCTCCCGTTGTTGCCACCGTCGTATCAGCAACCCCTACGAATGCGGCAAAGACATTGAAGAACAATCTGGAGACGTCGATTGAACGTCTGACCACGGTGAGCGAGCAGTTGAACTACATCATTCAGCAGCAACAGGAGCAGCAGACCAAGGACGATGATTATTATTTTGCATTAAGCCTTGTACCCATTATGCGACAGCTTTCGGTTAGTCGCAAACTTTATGTGCGCTCAAAGATTCATGAAATTCTGTACAAAGAGAGCGAGGAGACTTCCCCCAAATCTGAATAATCTGAATCTGGCTAGGAAATCGCACCGCTACTATACATCTATATCTAAAATATTCATATAGGTTATAATACATATGCTTATGTATTCTGTATGTTTTGCTGACATACGAATTGCAATCTATTACGTTGGATTTACCTATTATTAAGCGCATATGTATGTACAGTAACGAATTACATTGATTTAGAACGTATGCATGTATTCTGCATGTATTCAAATATTTAATGAAGCCCTTTTATATACTGATAATAAAGTTAACTAAGTTCATCAAATAGAAATCATTAAAAATAAATTAAATTTAAAATTTAAGAACTGCAATGACATTGGTAGAATATTAACATTTGATATACAAGAATTCCTTAACGTTTATATTTTGTTGAGTATATAAAATGTTTTTTTCATCTTTTTGGGTGGTGGTATACACATTCGTAAATAAGCAACAGCTGAGTTGTTGTGCATCCCTGAGATAAAGCAAATTGTGTAAACTGTACAGCTGCAGTGTTGGGTAGCACTGTTATTTCACTTAACTGTACAGTTTTGGATGTATTGGTATGTACACTGCTGATTATCATTAGAGATATTAATCGGTATTTTTTGAATTTCAAATTTCTCAAAAATGTTCGTTGTTCATTTTCGATTTTTCAATTTTGCCTTTTATATTTTTATGTGGAAAACTAGTTTTTTGGACACTCGTCTAAATATTTGAACAAGCTCGGGCTCGCAAGCTGCTGAAATAAACAATCCTTCCGCTTTTCAGAAATTTATATTAAAACCCCAGGTTTCTTGTAAAAAAAAGGACTCAATCTAAAATCATAATTAATTAATTAATATCTCCAGTCTAATAAAAATATTGTTAATAAGTTTTCGGACAGTTTTAGGTTTATTATTCATATTTTTAAATAAATTTTATTTAAATAACTTGTTGAGATTTACAAAACAGAGAGCATTACTAGAATTATAATTTACAAATCGATTTCTGGAGCTAATTCGTATGGCTTACGCAATGCTTACTTAAAACTAGAAATATGTTCGTATCATTTATGCAGTAATTTAATATTATTTGTTTAATTTTTATTTTGCTTCTATTAAGTTGTCAATAATAAGTTGTATGTGTCTCTAGAAACATACATACAAATATGTTTATAATACAATACCAGTTACAATAAACCCTACAGATCGAGTAATAAACAATAATCTTACTAAGTATATGCACCCCAATATCGTGTATATATATTATTATATATTTTTTATTTTAAATATATATATTTTTTTCATTATTAATATTTAAGTATATTGTAGAGTTAAGGTCTTAAACGCTAGTCAACAAATGTTGGGCATTAAATCGGTAGCTGATTAATCTTCGATTTGATTCGTAATTAACGGATGTGTTGAATCGTATTATGATTTCTTGTTCTTTGAATGGAGTCTAGATTTAAATTGTGATTTTCTTTTATATATGTATATTCTATATGCGTGTTCTGATGGGATCGATTAAGTGCACGATATGACTGCCAAAAAGTTGATAATTATGCTTTTCTAATACAATGCAAAATTTTATTTTTAGCTTAGTTAATCTGGATATTAACGGATGCTCAATTAGCTAGTCGTATATAGTACTCGTATATAGCCCAACTATTTTTTGTTTTTCTTTTTTCGTTTATCTTTAGGTATATATCATTTTGATTATGGGTCTTTTCACATTGTTCACATTTGAACAACGCTTCGGCATTAAGTGTGTTTCTTTTCGTATAATTTTGGAAAAATGATATGGTATTTTTGATTGAATGATCTTTTGACAAAATTGTGAGTGTAGGGTGATATAATAATTATATTTCTTTCGTTTTTTGCATTTGTATTAAATTTTCGTATACAAGCATTTAGATATATCCAAAATGTATTAAATTTTATATGTTTTAGTTTTGTATAAAATGTATTTTCGTATTACTTTTTCAGATCATCATAGGTAATGTATGTAAATTGGTATAATTTGTTCTATTCACAGTTCCGATTATTACATCCAATAAATATTCGAGATATATATGTATATGTATAAGACTATATATATTTACATATATCGATTAATCAAGCTAATCGCCAAAATGTGTCAGGAATTAATGCAGATAATAGCTTCAATCGATTTCGATCAATGGACACAGCATTATTGTAATTCTTATTCTATTCTGGGTCGTCGTGGATCGTAGTCCCCGATTTGATATGAGTGTTTGCAGTTTAATTCATATGTGTTTTGATATGGTTAAACATTTTGCTCAATTTCGATTTTTTCATTAATTTACAAGGACAATGCAAAATAAACAAACTTGTTTGTAATTTGTAAATTTTCTTGTGTTTTTGTTTTTGTTTTTTTTTTTTTTTACAATAAATATATTTGATGTACTCGTATATTGATAATTCGTTTTCATTTTGGAAATCGATGTATATTCCCATGGCTTTATTGCACTTTCGAGCGTCTTTTTGTTCATTTCATGTTCATTGGTGACTTCTGTGGGGCGTGGGTGTGGGCGTGTGTCCACGGAGCGCATGGAGGGCGTGGCGAAAACAAGAACAGCGGCCAATAGCCTCATTTAATAATAATATTATTTGGTTGATGTCACCAGCTGGCTGGTGCTATAGCCCTGTGTGTTGCAGGTGGGCAGGGCGAAGGGATTGAAACTCAAGCTGCTGACCCCTGAAAAGAGAAAAGAAGAGCAAAAGGTTAAATTTGGTAAAATGAATTGTTAAAAAAAAAGTTTATAAAGAAGTATTTTATTTCAAATTGTTAGCTATTACTCTATAGTAAATTGTTAGTGTTAAGTGGGGTTAAGTCGTTTTTTTAATAAACTAACTAAATTTTATAATGTTAGTAACTAAGCATATTTATTCTAGTCAAAATTTAATAGCTTAGCTCAATCTTCAGCCTGCAAGTATGCTTTGATTTTAAACAATAATTCTGACTAGCTGCAAATTTAGTGTAGCATACTTTTAGCTGCATATAAATTCAAATTGCTGCCCAAAAGTATGCTACAAAATTATTTACGCCTCTGCATTTAACCCTCAGGCAGTAAATGAAAATAATTCGACTTGTATTGATAGCATTTAAAAAATGTTGAAAGAAATTATAAATACCGTTGAACGTGTGTTGTTTTTGATTGTGTGCTGTTGTTGTGATGGTTGTTGTTGTTTTGTTTTATGGACAGTTATCACCAGTCGACGATGATGCTTGCTGTTGTTGTTGTTGTTGCCAATTCACATTTTGGGGGCGTCGCTAGCCCCTCGATAAGCGTCTGTCTGCCTGCCTGCCTGCATGTGTGTATCTGTGTGTGTGTGTGTTGGCTGTCTGCATGTGTTTGTGTGGTAGTGTTTTTCCCCAGCCTTTTGTGCTCCAAGTCCATGTGTGTGTGTGTGTGTTTATACGGCGGCTGCTGTCGCTGCTGATGCGGCAGGATTGTGCCAGGGCTGATGCGGATGCGGATAGTGATGCGGATGGGTGGCAGTTGCATGATGATGCTGCACCAGCGCCGAGTGCCAAGGCGTCGATACGGACACTGTTGAGGATGAATATGCACTTGCTGAGCAAAAGGTTTTCTTTTTTCTTTGTTGGTGTAACTTGTATGCTTTGTTTTCTTTTGTTTGTTTGCATAAATCAAAACGTGAAAGCATAAATCCCGCACTATTCTATTTACCCCCGTTGAGATCTCAGAACTTTACAATTTTTACGATACTCACTTGAGGTGGAGTTGAAGACGCTGCCCGGCGAGGAGGACAATGTGCCCATGTTGGGAGCCGGCGCATAGCCATTGGCAGTGGCTGCCACCGCCGCTGTGGCCGCTGTGGCACCGTAGGAGCCACCGGAGCTGTGGGGCGTGGAGGCGCTGCTGCAGTAGCCGCCACGTGGACTAACGCTGCTCGATTGGGCACGCTGGTAATCATCCTCGGTCCATTGGCCGCTGCCATCCTGCACGCTCACTGCCAGCTGTCCGGCATAGGAATTGAAGCTGGTGGAGCCACCTGGCGATCTGCTGCAACAAAGGGGGAAGGGGGGGAAATGAGTGAGTAACAGGTGAAGGTTAAGTATTTCAGACTATCTGCTTACCTTGGCATGGAGTAGAGAGCTTCTACTAGATCCGCGGCACGCTTCAGTATGATCTCCTTTTGCAGTTTCTCAGGATCGCCGGGATGGCGGGGTATTAGCTTCTGTAGACGTTGAAAGCCGTAGTCGATAGTGGGTTCATTGAGTGCTGCTTAAACGAAAGCGGAAAGGGAAAGACAAGCTTAGACATGCTGGCAAAAAAGGCATATAAGGCAAATGGATGCACTGTGTGTTCACTTACAGACATAGACAAAGCGACCGGGGGATCCCTTGCAGAACTGTTTGCTCTTGTAGGAGAGCGTCACCTCAACGACGCCGGGTATGTGACGCGGTGGCGTTTGGACGCGTATCGCATGCGATGTGATCAGCTCGCTCCACACCAGCATCGTGCCAAACACCACCTGGAGGCCATCGAAGAAGTTGTCGCCCACAATGATGACGGTGGCGCCACCTGTGGTCCATCCCTCGCTGGGCGATATCGCTTTAATGCACGGCGTTGCCACTGGCAACGGTGGATAGAGACCTGTAAAAACAATTTCAATCAGCTTATGTTCTAATTTGTGGGGATGTGTTAAGTGTAGTTTGGGATATTGAAATGATAAACGAGGTTACGAGTTTTGCCAATTGCTACGTAATCGGAAATGATAAGCGAAACGAAACGAAATGAAAACGATCAAGATCGAGATCGATAACTAGAGTAATCGATAAATTGGAATTTTGTTTACAGACCATCGTAGGTACTGTCGGGCGCTAGGGGGTGACCGGATATGGACAGGGATGTGTTGCCTGTACCTTCCGTTGTGTCCAGTCGCTTGGCGCGTCGTCCGTGCTTCGAATTGTTGTGCACGAACATGTTGTCCGAGATGGCTAGCAGAGGTCCATCCACGGCCACCTGGGTGGATATGACGACCTGCCGGGAGAAACGCAAATCGTATTAGTTATAAAACAGACTATATTCTTATACTAAGTAAAGGTTGAAGAGAATTCTAATGAAAACTATTTTATTTGCTGTCTATTCCCAATAACTGTTTGCTGCCTTTATTATTGGCAAGACAGACAATATTACATTTCAAAATAATTTGTATTTCCATAAGAGGTAAAATGATGCAATTAACTGCAATGTATTCTACTGATGCGAATTTTATATATTTCTTCTAAACCGTTAAAAGTTTTACTTTACAGCAGTGCATTTAACCAAAAGTTTACATAAAACATCTTAAATGTGCAATTATATCTCAATAAATTTAGTTTGTACTAAACTGACTTGCAGTTTAATAAAATAGAATTTAAATTTAAATACATATGTATATAATATATTAAGTATCTCGATGATGCTCACCTGAAATCTTCTCATGTCTCGCGGGTTGCCAGCATTTTTGAGGCAATTTTGATTGCACTTCAAGAAGAACTTGAGGAAAAAGCTGCAAATAGAGAATGTGGTGAAAATTGATTAATTAATAATAATTTTATGTAAATTGTAAGTGAGTACAAATAGTAATGGAATCATTGAGAGTTTGTTGCGTCTCCTTAACGAGCTGCTAATAATAAAGAGAGAAAGCGAAGTGCGCCTTTTGCAGTTGCCACTTGTCATTTGCCACTTGCCACTTACTCGCTTTTGGTTGTGCCACATTTCGCAGCAGATGTTTGGCCCCGAGGCACAAAATCGAATAACGAACAGCAGCAGCAGCCACTTGCCCTCTGCCTGAGGCAGAAACGCAGCATCACAGCGCACGATAAGCGCTGAGTTTGAGTTTGAGTCTGGACTCGGACTCGGATTCGGACTTGGGGTGACAGTTATGTGAATGGGATGTCCTGCGGGCAGGATATTCGAAATTGACACCCGTGTGTCGCGCATTTAAATGGTAAAATATACCCATCGACAGCAACATATCGCTCCACAGCTCTCACACCCTCCTCCTTCCTCTCGCCATGCCACACGTTGATTTTATTTGCTGAAATAATATTTTGCTGCTGCTTCCGCTGCAGGGGGCCAAAACCCTCTCTTCTTCCCTCCCCCTCCCAAAAAATTACTAGCCCTGTTTTTTTCCCTCCCGGTTTTTATTCTTTCGAGTATTTTTGTTGTTTCTCACTCGACAAATTGGACAAATTAGCGCAGGGGGCGTGTCACTCGCCTCTGTGCAAGCAACACACACAGCGGCATCTGCATACTCGTATGTGCACACTGTTGGTGTGCCATAAATTTGTTTATTGTTGTTCGCTGTGAAGTGTACTTCAAGAGGAAGTTGTTCTGTGCCCCTCTTAGGCGAGGTGAAGAGAGATCTGCGTCTTGTGTTACAGGTCCCTCAATGGCGTATCAACTGCAACAATTGACATTTTATTTATACTCGAATTGTGTATTTGTAGCCATGCATCAAATTAAATTCAACTTCCATTGAAAGAGGCTGATAGCAGAGAGAGAAAGTACTTACATCAAGGTAATTCTTAGACATTCAATTAAGCGAATTTATCGAGCTATTAAAACATTGTTATATTTTTTTTTCATTATTATACTTATTACAATTGTATTCATTTTAGCAACACTACTAGAAATGTTTCATGTTTATGGAACTTTACTTTAATAAACTACCTATAAAAGATTAACAAAAATAAATCAAGTATTGACCAACTAAATCTGCTTGTAGAGAAGTAATTTTTGATAGGTTATAATTATTTTTTTGGGGTATTAAAGCAAATAACTCTTTTGTACCAAAGTACTATTTAAAATGGTTTAATATTACTGGAAAATCACTTTAGTAAACTAACAAATTAAAAAAATAAATCAAATTTTAACCAACTCAATCTGCTTTTAGGCAAGTAATTTTCCATATTTAAAATATTATACGCAAAAAAAACTCTAAGTAAAAGTATTTCACACAAATTGTAATTTGTGTATTCGATATTTTCTAAGAAATTTAATTGTTTATTTTATTTGTTATTTTTAGTAAACTTTTTAAATTCACAGAAATTGTTCAATTGTTATTTTTGGTAAACTCTTTAAATGTATAGAAAATGGTTTTTCGTTAGAAAGGCACGTCATATTTATCACTGATGAATGGAATACTATAAATCAAACACGTGCTCAAACAATTGAGTTTCATTGCTTTCCAAATATAAATTTATATTTAAATTTTGTAATTGAACGACGTGTTAGAACGCTGTATATGTTTTACTTTTTATAACTTTGAAATTATGACTCAAAAAAATAAGGTCATCTTAAGTCTTAAAAATAATCCATGTGTATTACATAACATACACAGAAAAAATGTAAATTGAAAAGTAGATTGCAAATTTTTATTTAAGAATATTTCGATATTAAAAAAATCTTGAAATACGATTTTTAGGTTTCATTTCTTGGGACTATATTACATCACTTGGGTAAGTTAAAAAATTAAAGGGAATTTGACATTTTCAGCATGTTCAAATTTCAAATAAATTCGATAAAATACACGAGCTTAATAAAGTCCAGAACCAGACGCCTTATCAAAGCGTAAGCCAAAATATTTCGACGACATAAAAAGTATGTGTGTTTATAAATTTATATATCGAATTTTGATTCAGATTGTGGAACTTGTTGAAGTCGATGTTGTGCTGGGAATGAAAACAGATGTGTGTTGATTTCTGTCGTTGTTTTTCATTCTTTACTTCATGCAACAACAAGGGCGAAGAGCAAGAGCATCATCATTAACACGGCTATCGACGATCCCTCGGGGGACAAGAGTGAGAGGGAGGGAGAGAGAGAGAGAGAGAGAGCGCCGTGTATCTGTCAGATGCAATATCGAGTTACACACGAGAAACCCTCACAGATGCAATTGCATCTGCAGTGTGTAGTCGTAATTTGAATACGTATCGAGTGGTTATTGAGAGCTAGCTGTCTGCGTAGTTTTAACTCATTTACGGATCAGTATCAGAGCTCGGTACTAATTTCCCTCTCGCCCGTCATCGCCATGTGCCTCGATGTTTTTTTTTATGGACAGCTAATTGACTTTCTCGGAAGCAGTTTGTAGGAGTCTCACGCTTGAATTACAATGTTTTCAAATATCCTGACAGGACGCATAAATCGTGTGTGCACGCTAAGGTCGTCGACGTCTAGGATTCCCATTTGCATATGCCTCCGCCTCCGCCTCAGCCTTCGAGTTTGTTTTGCTGAGAATCCTTGCTGATTCAATTTAATCTGACAGGATTTCTGTTGCTCGGACGTTCAAGCGAATCTTTTTCTCCGCTGTTTTTTTAGTATTTATTGTACTTTGCTTTGGCTCCCATTTTGTGTTGAGCAATTAAAAATTCAGCTCGCGTCCTGCCAATAAATCAAAGTGTCTCCAGCTTCGTCCTTTTCGATGCGCAGCAACAAAGTTACGCTCGCTCTTCGTGAGACTGGCGCGAAATTTTCATTTAATGAAAAGCTACGCATCATCAAATGCTCGCACATGACATTGGCCAAGCCGAGCGAAATGGCCAAAAATGGCGAAAATGGCGTCCAATTGAGCCACATTGGCAGCTGGAGCACGTAGAGCCAACGAAGTGCATAATTGGTCATTCATATTTGGCCCCCCTAAAGGCAAGGCTGCCTCTGGAGTTTTAAGTACTTAGCACACAAAGTCTTTAAATTCGTGCTTAAATTGCCTGGCAATCAAATAAAATGCTTGAGTTGCCGACATTTCGCAACGCAAAGTGAAATTTTACAGCTGATAAAACTCGGCAAATTGCAAATGTCATTAGCTGCGTCTCGCTCTTACTCACACAAATTGATCCTGCTAGCAGACAAATGTGGGTGTTGCATCAGGCAGCTTTTGCACACTTGCAGATGTTCACATGCCAGGGCTGCAACTTTAGCTTCATCGACTTTGTGAATGCGCAAACGATTAACTGTAAATTTGCGAATCAACAGCAGCCATAATAATAATAACAACAAGAAGAGCGCCACGCTGTATTATCTTTGCATCTCTCGCACAACATTTAATGATGAATGCGAAGGCGCATAAATCGCTTTGGAGCTGTCGGCCGTGTTGATGTTATCTCTTGCTGACACTGAATTGTGTTGAGCAGAAGGAGGAGAAGGAGAAAAAGACAGGAGGACAGGCGTCAACAGCATGTAGCCGAGAGCAATTTTGGCGCACGCCAACTGCGCCATAGCACAGGTGAGAAGCGGCAACTCCATTCTCGTTGTAGTCGCTGCGGGCAACTTGGCGCTAATTTTTCACTAACGATAATATTCAAAATTTTCAACTTTATTGCCGCATAAAGTCAATGACTATGGCAGACACGCATACGCAAGCGACTCTCTCACCTACACAAAAACTTACTTTGGCGCCATTTCACACACACACATACACAGAGCCAACAACATGGCGGCCGACGTCACCATTTTGTTGTTGTTGTTGCTCTGGTTCAGGATGAGAGGGCGGCTGCTGCTGTTGCTGCGGCTGTTGGCGTTTTTCTATTGTTGTTGGTCTCTTATTTATTTATGCTCTTTCTCGGCTTAACGCTGCACGCTTCGCGGCGCACGCACAAGACAAATCCTCTCCCTTTGCCACCCAATACTCAGATTTTCTCCCCATCTCCCTCCCACCCACATCACAATGTCGGCACAATCCTTATCAAAATCGCACTTGGACTTGCGAGTTGGTCTTGGACTTGGACTTGAACGTCTTCGCCTTGTTGAGAGTTCATAGCTTTTGGGTCTTTGTATTATAATAGACTTTGCAGGGCGGTTTTGCTATGCGTCGACGTCGACGCCAACGTCGCTGTTGATGTTGCTGTTTGTGTTTTGTGTGTTTTTGTTACGCTTTCATTTTCGTTTTGTGGTTCATCCTTTTCGCCGGAAGAGCAAGGAATTTGTGTATGGAAAATACTTTCGCTTATCTCATTGCGAAGAGAGAGCGAACTCCGTGAGAGAGCGAGAGCGAAAGTGAGCGAATTTCTTTGAGTCAGTTCTTTGAGTGAGCTTTGCTTTTGGTGTTCATTTCGTGAATGAAGCGCACGCAGAGGGAAGAAAGAGACGGGGAGAGTGAGTTGATGCTGCTGCTTTTTTTTTATTTTTGTTGGGAGAGACGCGCTTTGTTGTGGGTTTGTCTTGCTTTTGGCTTTGGCTTTGGCTTTGTGTTGTTTGCTGGTGCGTGAGTGCGTAGGTGTCTATGTATGTGTGCGTGTGTGTGTTTTGGGGGTTGCTTTGGGATTCAATGTCATGCCGCTGGGACCAGGGAAATACCTCGTAACTGTTCTTCTCTCTTTGTTGTTGTTTTGCACCGGGCAAAGCAGCAGAAGCAACAACAACAATGGCAGCTTCTTGTTGTTTGCGATTTCTTCATCTTTAAACTGATTATTTTTGTACAAGCAACTCACACACACACACAAACATGCATGTGTGCGTGTGTGTGACCATAAAAATACCATATCGAGGTTAAATATCAGACATCGATAAAAGCTACAAGCAGACAAAGATACAAAAGCAACAACAACAAACAGATACAAAAGTATCTTTACGTGGCTGCAGCTTTAGTATCTAAGTGTGTGTGTGTGTGTGTGTCTGTCTTCTTCTTCTGAGTTTCCTTTAACTTTTGGCCACTTCTTTCTCTGAGCCTTTCGCTAACCTTTGGCAAACTACTGAGCCATCAAATTATCGACCTTATTGAAATGCGCAAATTATGCTAACTATTTTACCCCCTTGTACTTGTCTGTGTGTGTGTGCGTCTTTATGTGTATGTGTGTGTTTGAGTGTGTGTATGTTGACTGTCAGTTAACGCTTTTAATATAATTAATTATGCAGCATGCGTAAATGGCTGAGGAAATGCCGCAAACGAAATCACACACGAAACACACATGAGCAAGATGCAAAAGATGACGACGATGTTGATGATGACGATGATGAAGCTAAGGATATGTTGCTTAACTTAACAATTCTTGGATCTGTACATTTTAAATAACATCGCGGTCGTTTCAATTATGCACATCTCAAATAGTTTGCCCCAAAAGCCATAGATAATTCATTTGCACACACATGAGATACAGTTACTTAAAGTTCTAAAGCCACTGAAGATACTATTTAAATTAGAGATTAGCTTGCGATAATTGTCTACAATTATGGTAAAGTCTTAAGGGAAAGTTTAAAATGTATTCCATAAATATGTTAAAAGATATTCTAAATTTAAGACATGAAACTTTTTATTTCATACAAATTTGATTTAAATAAAATTTATATATTTTGCATTAAATACGAATTCAATTCAATTCTTTTCATTTTCAACTCACACCCAAAACTGATTATCACAGACTTCCTCATATAAATTACTTTAAAGCATTATCACAAAGAAAAAAAAACGCATAAAAGCTATGCAAATGTTTATCAGGCAGTGAAATTGTAAAATAGATATTTATGATTTAATAAACTGCATTTCCCAGGAGCTAACGATTCGCAACGAATGCCATTTGCCATTTTAAATAGAGTCGAAACGATAGATAGCGAGATAGAGATAGATAGAGAATGTAGAAATTTGCATTAATAATTCAATTTCAATAGACAGGCTACAAATATGCAAATTGTTCGCTCTTTGAAATGCAAAATTCAATTCGAATTGTTTCACCATTGATTTATGAGGTGCGAATCAAGTGCAGTCGAGGAGCATTCAGGGTGAGGTGGAGGGGCAAAGAGGAGCTTACTACTTCAAAGATGCGAGGAAGCAAACATAGATTGGATTGCCATAGAGAAAAAGGCAATTGGATGGGGACTGTCTGGCATTGGGCAGGCGATAAAAAAGGCGAATGTACGAGGCGCTTATCTTTATCGATAATTAACTGTTATGGACTCTCCAACCCTGAACACGTCTCTCTATCGTTTCTGCCCAATATTTCATCCGACTGTCTGTCGATGGCTGACCACAAGTGCCGTCAAATTTGTGTCTGCGTTTTTTTCTTTTTTTATTTCGTTCACTCTTTCTCTCTTTTTCTATCTGCTTATTTGAGTGGCCACTGCTCGCACTCATTGCAGGCAACCCAACAAGCATTTGAATGCGTGCGAACAGCAAGCACTCTCTCTCTATCCCCTTCCCACTCTTCTGTCCACCTGGAATGGTGTGCCTGAATGCATTTAGAAAATTAAAAATTGTAGCTAGCACAACTAGCAGCAGTTTTGTCATCATTTTTAGCGCGATTATCAAGGCATGCAACGGCCAAAAACATTTGCTAGCCACACGCAGCCAATGCCCTAAGCCACAGACGAGGCCAAAAATAGTAGGCATGGATACAAAGTGAATGAGAATTTTAAGGATTAAGTTGGAATATTGAAAATATAAGTTCAATAGATTGTAATTCATCTTTAAAATATTGTGTTTTGCATTAAATAAACATCAACTTTTTAATAGAGAATTAAATAGAATATTTTACAAATACTATATGTGGAAAGAAGTTATTATTATATATTTTTATACCAAACTTTATTTCGTTCTCAGTTATGTCATTCAAAAGTTCTTAAATCATAATAAATTTAAAACGTTCGAAATTTTTTTATTTAGACGGATGTCACTAAGAAGTAAGGAAACTAGCACACTCGACTGTAAGATACCCGCTACGTATTTTAGTTAAAACCAAAACAAAAATACTAAAATATAACATAGGCAATATTTGGTATATTAATATAGTACTACATTTAAAATATTCCATAGAGTAAAAAATATACTAGATTGTCAGCCAAAGCATCTAAGACCCATAGTAAATATGCGCTTCAAAAAAAAATAAGAGTTAATATTGAAAGTTAACTGCTTCTATTATATATTTTATAGAAGCAGTTGACAGCAGTTTTTATAATCAATTTAAAATGCGCAAATAGCTTTCTTAAGCTGAGCTCAAATTATACTAACTACTACTATATTAACTAATTTCAACTAGCAAACAGTATAAATATAACTTTTTGACTTATATTCAGAAAAAAAGGTGCTACAAAATCGTAAAAAACCATGATAATATGACATCAAAGTGAACCAAGAAGACAAATTTTAAAATCCATATACAAATTCTACAATAATTAAGCATATATAATTATTGCATATATAATATAATAATATATAATATATATGATATAATATAAACAAATTAGTAAATATTGTGAATACATTTCAGCTGTCAAAGATTTCTAATGTAGTCAGTCGCTTGTCCTATTATTTTCCCCTCGAGTGTTGCCTTTGCTGGACGCCCCACAAAATGTCAATTCTATTTGTCGCCATTCAGTTTTTGCGGGAGGTTTCTGTGCGGGTTAAATGTATAGTTGGGGGATGTTTGGGGGACAGGGTAGAGAGAGGAAGGTTTGCAGTTTGCCGGTGAGTTTGCACTTAGTTTATTTGGCGCGCCGGGGAAAATATAGAAAATTGAAATAAAGCGAAGAAAATGTCAATGACGTAGATAAATGCAAAAGCGGCAAATTTCGGATTGTACGCTCGACTCGACTTTTTTTCGGTTTCTCGCTTTCCCTCTGCTTTTTGCTTACTGCTTTCTGCTTCTATGTTTCTTTTTACTTTTTTTGTCATCGTGAGCTTTGACGTGGGCCACTCTTCCAAATGGCAATTTGCAGTTGCCTTTTTAACAGATGTTTTGTTTTGTTGTCGATGTTGTCGATGTTGTTGCTGTTGTTGTTTTCCTTCAATTTACGCAAATTAAAAAGTCGAAGCTGGCATTTGACACGCGATAATCGTTAATAGCATGAAGCATGAGAGTGTGCGTGTAATTTGCCTCATTACGCATACGCCAGATGGGCCCATTGGCCGAGTGAAACGATAATTGAAATGAGAACCAAAACTCAATCGGCGAAAAATGTGTGAAAAAAACGCGGAACATGTCGCAAACGACACACAGCACAACAAAAATTGAGAACTACACAACTACACAAAGAAAGACAGAAAGACAGAAAGAGAGAGAGGAATACACACTTAGTGGTCACAGTGTCCGATGCTGGTGGCGACAATGCGACCACCGCCGAAGTGCGCTTTAAATTCACTTAATTATGGAACACACACGAAGTGCATGCCAAAAACACTGAACACAAAACACAGAACACAACAAAGCGAAATAAAAGCAAACAAAATAAAAACAACGACACAAAAATGCGTAGCAAACATTGCAATCGATCCACTCACACACACACACACTCACACACACACTCAGACAATGTTCGAGTGTCCTCGCAAATCATAAATAAAAGCAAACCGAGACACACTCTGCCCAAAGCTGGCAGCTGCAGCTGAAGCCGAAGCCGAGAGATGAAGAGTTGAAGAGTGCGAGATGGAAAGGGAGTTGAAGACTTGAACTGACTCTTGAAGTCACTTTTCAGGTAATTGCAAATCCTTTTACTCGCTTAGCCACTGTGACAAACAGTTTAACTATTGGCTCCACTTTTGAAATTGATTGAGTGTGGATTAACTAATTTAATAACTTTAATGATTTGTAGAGAAAAAATTTGAAAAATTAAACTTAACAATGCTCTGAAGTGTTAAATATTTGCATTGATTAAGGGTTGTTGTATTTATTCATTTGAATACTTTAATGATTAAAGAGAAATATTGATAATAAATGAATGAATTAGTTCATAGGTTTATCTTTAAGACAACTTTACTACTTTCGAAAATAAGATGATATATTTTAAGTGTTAATAAGAAATTGTTGTCGCTATCTTTTGCATCAATCTAATGATCACATATTTGATTGAATAGCAGGAAAGATAGATCACAAATAGGTAAATTATTATTAAGTAATTCATTCATGATTAGGTTGATCTTTACTAATTGCAAAAAGAATAGTTATAAATGTGTTTAGATAATGTATTTAAAGCGTCTTTAAGAAATTGTTCTGGCTTCTATCTTTTTTATCAGTCTAATGATCAAATATTTAATCACAAATTCAATTCTTGAGTGAAACTTACAGTTTACGATAAGAAGAGTTGTGTATTAGATTAAAATTGTTAATGGAAACATAAGATAATTATCTTGTCTATAATTCGAATGATAAACTATTTTCAATCTTATATCCATTCACCTATTGCAATCCACATCTCTATGTTGCTATATGTAACTTTCTTCCCTATCTTTTTTTGTATATAACTCTATCTTTTTTTACGATTCTCTGGATATTTTATTTCAGATTATTTCCTAATCTTTATTTTCATATATATAACTCTTTCATATAATATGTTTCACTGTTCATTTTATTCTTGATTTCTTCCTTTTACTCTTTTATTCCTTTTTTGTGTAGATTCGAGCCCTTAATAAATTATATCTAGTTCCATTTATCTTCTCAGTCATTAACATTGCACATTTATCCTATAATTTCATATACAACTATTTCAGTATCTATTGATTCTTTGACTATTTTATTATCAATTTTTAAATTTCATGCTTTATTTATATTTTTGTGTAAATGTTGATCTTTAAATATATCAAATTATATCTAGTTTCATTTATCCTTTCAATCTTACATTCAAATTTAACATTTGCGCTATAATTTGTCCCACTGTGCGCACTGTGTGCATTGTCTGTGCGCAATTTCGGCATCTCTAAAGCCGCTGCAGATCGTTGCATGAATAACAGAAATTCATCAATAAAACATGTGGAGAGCAAAGCTCGCGACTCGCAGTTGCTGCAACTATTGATGCTGTGGCTGCCACCGAGATGTTGCTGCTTTGCTGCTTTGCTACTCTCACGGCACACGTTCGAGCGTCATGGAAGTGGCATGAACAGCAAACAGCAAAACAGCAGAGCTTTGTTGACTGGGCGGGCTTGGTGATGGGATTGGTGTTGTGTCTTCTGGTTGTTGTCATATGTATCAGTTTTTGGCCAACTTAGGCGACCACTTTGAAATGCAAGCGATCGACGGTCGCTCGATTGTTGCGAGTCGCAGAGTCGGAGAGTCGGAATTTTCAATCAGTTCCAATTGTTGCGCGCTCAGTGACAAGTTTTCAGCTGCAGTCGTTGTTGAGTGGCAAAATGTGCTGGACCCCCAACCAAGTTAGCGCTTTAGGCTTGTAGGCCTTGGCAAAATTTAGTTGCGAACACATAGATTATCCCAAGGCAGCAGCAGAAGCAGAAGCAGCAGCAGGCAACTCTTTTTGATCTACTGGCATATCAATGAACAAGGAGCAGGAGTCGAAGTACTGACTGACTGACTGCCTGACTGATCCATGCCGCCCCGTTGCTGATTGGGAATGAGACAGAGAGAGAGAGAGTCTCGGTGATTGATATGCGTCTTCGATGTGGTTGCTGATGCTGTAGTTGTGGCTGTGTCATTGCCGACAAAAGTTACAGCCCGGCTGACAAATGCGACAAGAAGAGTCGCTCGTTGGGTTGAGAATGCGACGGGATTAACCAATTTGGTCAATGCCAAGCAGCAGCTTCCAGCTTCAAGCTGCCAGCTAACAAGGCGATCGCGCATTGCGCAAATAAACAGGCGAAAAATGAATTAATAATCGTAAATATCAAGAGCAAAGTGTTGCGCACGTGGCTCTTGCTGTTGGCTGTGGCAATAACTGTTCTTGCAACGGCCTGCAACGGTAACGCGTCGCGTTGGAAACACGTTCAGTAATTTTAACAAGATCATAAATGCAATGGCGGCTCTGATCTTGCCGAACCGAGCGAAGCACACGAGGCACACGAGGTTCCGAGGCTGTTCCACAATCTATTTCCTAATTTGCAAACTCAAACTCGAAGCAGAGTCTAAAGCACACTCAACAACATCGGCAATCAATTAAATTTAATTATGACACCAATTATGGTCTGATTGCCAGACAGACAGACAGACAGACAGACGAGGCATAAATGAGTCTCCTCCATTTCTTCAACTCGCAATCGAAGTCAATGTCTCAGTTGTAGACTCAGCTGAAACGTCGATCTTTGCCTCCTCCATCTGTTATTTGTAATAGAATCATTAAGTCACTGGCACTGCGAACTTGCGTTTCGTGGAATACCACCATGGTCGACAATTGTCTTGCCATATTTTACGATCTGGCTCTCATACAAATCGGGGCAATAGGCAAATAGTTCTAGACACCAGTTGTGGCAATTTTGTGAAGGGACCGCCTAATGATATCGCTGCGACGATCACGATCATTATCTGCATAAGGCGCTATGCAATTGGCCAGGTGATGTTGCTTCACAAGTCCACAAAACTAATAAGGTAACCGCATTCAGCATTCAGCATTCAACATTCAGATGTGCTTTCAATATATAGGAAATACATTGAATAACTTCTGAATGGCAATGCATACAAATTTGTGTAGTAAGCGAAAAAGCAAATATAAGAAATGCCATAGCCAAGTTGGATATCGAACTAAACAAAAGTGTTGTTCTTTTGACAAGTTTTTTGTTTGAGAATATAAAACCAAGAAGTACATGGAGACCCTAATGAAGTATGAGATTGTTTAAAAATAAATTTAAGGAAATATGACATTTTAGAAAAATAAAAAAAATGTTCAGCTGAAAAACTGTTCGATCTCATACAAATTGTTCAATTCAACACAATTTCAATCTTCAATCTACCAATTAAGCCTAAGCACGAAATTTATAGTCGAAAGTGCTCGATTGTGAGTTACTTTTCTCCATTGTCAATAAAAGCAAAGTAGGGCGGTTATATTTATAAAATATCAAATCATTATACCAAAAAGGTACTAAAATATACCAATGGCTATATTTAGTATATATGTAGGTCAACTAATATACTCAAAATATACCATACAGTACAAACTAAAGTTTCAATCTTTAAAAATTCCTGTTACTTAAGCTAATCAATCTTTAATAAATATTGAATATAAGTTTCAAGCCTTAATCACTATTTTAAGATTTCAAAAATCTTTGCTTAAGGTATTATAGATATTATGTAAGGCAAAAATAGAAATAAATACTTGTGGAGATTGTAAAGATATTTGCAATTAAATTGTAAATATATTCTTAGTTTGAAAATACATTATAAATAAATTGAATATTGATAAAGACCGAATGCAAAATTCGAATAATATAATAATATTTATGTGAGAAACTATTCCCAAGGGTGTTAGGCAAACACCTCGTTGCTTTCTAAGCACATCTCCCAGCAATTAATTCAACTCGTGAGTAAGATATCAGAGAGCACACACTTGTATCTTTTTGTGTGCATAATGCAACATAATTGAAATGAATCAAACGCAAGCTACTAATAGTCCCAACTCCGCCCACCAATGTGGTGGAAAGTTCTTTTAATATTTTTGTACAAACAATTTGTGCGTTCTCTAATAATATTTCCGAAGCCAATTAGAGGCGACGCACTCCCGGTCGACAGGCTGTCGCTTGTTGGTTGTCGGTTGTTGGCCTCATCTTCGTTCTCGACCTCAGCAGGGAAGTGGCATGCTGTGGTCTTTGGCTGCCTCTGGCGACAGCCGCAAGGATGTGCATACAATTAACATAATTCGCCTGACACGTGACAGCAGCGCAGGAGAAGCGACAGACAGACAGTCACTCAGTGGGGGGAGTGAGGGAGTGTCGGATTGCGAGTGCTGCACTCGTCTCAATTTACAATTTACAATTTATGAAAATAGAATTTGCTTTTGCCATTTTGATGAACTTTATTTCGGCCAGCTCGCAACTCGCATCGAAAGCACTCCCAGAGCACTTTTGCAGAGAAGTGTCTGCCCTATTCTCCCTCCCGCTTCTGGCTGTAGCCGCATCATGTTTTATATTGCAGTTGATAATAATGCCAATAAATCAACGATACGCATACAAGCCGCAAAACAGGCTGGCAAAAAATAAAAAGCGACGTTGCGACGATGATGAAAAGCAGCTTAAAATGTCATCTTTTGTATGTCGTTCCACTCCGATGGATGCTCAACTCGATTCTGGATTGGGGACTCGAGGGGGGAATGAAGGGAATGGAGGACTGCAGTGCAGTGGGATTGTCTATGGCCAGGGCTACTTACCGATCAATAATGACGGGGTCCGATGGCGTCTCGTTGCGGTTACCACAGCTCTTCTTATCACAGCAGCGGCTGCAGGTAAATAGTAAAAAAGGAAATCAATTGGTTAGCGAGCTTAAAGTGTGCAGTCTTTAATACTAAATATGGGATAAATATATTTTTAATACGCAAATTCAGAGAACAGATTTTAAATGTTACTTTAAAACTCGATCGAACAAACTTTCAAGAGTTTTTTAAACACTTGAAGAAAAGAGACATAACGAATTTACTTAAAAAGTTGAATAGAGATTGTTGAGAACAGAGAATAAAACAATAGACAAAATAAACGGACAATATGAATTAAATAAATTAAGAAAAGAAAATTAAGAAACAATGAATAAACAATAATAAATAATATAAATTATTCATTACTAAAGTAAACATAAGTTTGAAAGTTGAGTAAGGCAATTTTAGATCTTAATAAAATATAGTCTATGCCTCAAAAAAAAAGAAATTTACAAACGTATAATAAGATAAGATAAGAATGTATAAAAGTATAATAATGAAGAGATGCGACCTTGACAACGCACAACATTGTAGAAGCAAACCCTTAGAATGTCTCGCATAAGTCTGAATTAGATGTCAACGGAATCATGTATAAAAGCTTTACATTAATTAGAACCCAAGCAAGATAACGAACAAGAAATACTTCAGCTTTCAGCACAGAATGAACTTAAAACAACATTTCTAATGTCACTCCTCAACAATAATTTCTAATGTTTCTTATGTCACAATTGTGAAGGCTAATTTCAGCCTTGCATTAGCATGTATTTAGACTAAAAAGAAAAACAGTTAATATATAATTATATAACTATAATTCAAATTCCTGTACCTCATCGTTTATAAAAACTACCAGTTATTGCTCTTGTTTTTGATGCTCTACAATTCTCAATTTGCAATTCGCAATAATTTATTTTTTTGTTGCACCCAAACACTCGGATTTAGGACTGGGTTCAATGGCTGCGTAATTTTTGGACGCACAGCCTCTAGGCAGAGAGAGCTAGCGATGTAAGGGCAAAAGGGAAAGGGGAAAGGGGGAAGGACATACTAACTGGGTGGCTTTAGATGAAGCTTGAGCTTTGGCATCGTATCCTGTACACAACATAAACATGGATGACTAAAATGGGCGAAATGCCAAACGATAAAGAAGACGCCATTGCCACTGTTAGCTACGACGTTGACTGCGACGTCAACGGCGACGCCATTGTGTTTGTATTTGCTTTGTGTTACGCGAAGCTGTTGATTTTTGCCTGGGTTTCTTGGCTAAAGCTAAAGCCAAAGTAATAGAGAAGGGCTGCAGAAGGGGAAAGCAGGAGACAGATCCAAAAGTCAACCCCTGTGCGTTGTGTCCCCTTGTTTTGATAATGCTACGCAAACATAAAAACTGGGTGCCAATCCGAAATAATAAAAGATGGCCGGCCAGCGCACCCTGAAGCTGAAGTTGCACTGTCCGTTACAAGGGGGGTAGTGGAGGGGGCAGGGGTGTGAGTGGATGTGGGCGTGTGGGGTGCGTGGCTGCTAAAGGGGACGAATCTGTGTAATTTTTTTTTGTTTTTGTCGCTATTTGTGTGTTTGCTCGGCCGTGTTCATACCCAACAGCTATTTGCGTCAAATCGGGGTATGAGCAACTTTTATTACCTAAAATATATTTTAAAATATGTCATTTCGAATTTTAAAAGATATCTATTTTAGTTTAAGAAATTGCTAAATTAAAAACTAGCAATTGGTTTAATTTCTACAGGGTATAGTCTAGTCGATCACTCCTTAAAACACATTCATTCGTGTTATTTCGAGGCAACCTTCAACTGTCAGCCTCAGTTGGGCGCTAGAAGGGTGAACTGCCCAGAGATATGATGATGCTAGATGGCGATAGAAAGAGAGAGAGAGAGAGCGAGATAGACCGAGCCAGCAATAGAATGGGGGTATGAATGGAGAGTGGCTGCCATTTATACGTTTCAGCTCGCGTGCGTTTGAGCGTAAAAATAAAACGAAGGACGCATGGGCCGACAGACAGAGCAGAGGACAGCGAACAAGAGTGGGGACAGGAGAGACGAGGAAGTGAAGATGGGATAGGACAGCAAGCTTAAAAATCAACAATATTAAAGCAGCCGCCAAGTGAAGCAGCCGCAAAAGCACAAAGCAAACAACAGAAGAGCACAAAACGAGAAAAAGAAAAAATAAAAAAAACGAAACGTAAACGTAAACGTTAACGCAAAAGGAAAGCTGCGTAGTGGAAAAATCACGCGGAAAACGCTTAAAAACAAATGAGCGTAGCTGCTGTTTCCGGCCCCCAAAAGCAACCTCAACAACCAGAACTCGACCAACAGTTTAAACGCTGGACGAATGCGGGAAGCGAAGATGCATAGATTAAGGATGCCAACAAAGCAGACTGCTGGACAGCAGAGGCGGTTAGCAAAGCTCACAAGCCAAATATAAATACTTAGACAAAGCTCCTGGGAGCCAGCAAACAGCACACACACTATAGCAACTAAACACCCTTGAGACAAGGGAATCAAAGGTGTGGATTACAATGCGTAGTCAATGCATCTGAATCATTGGCAGATTATTGAAGGAATTTCGGTTGATTCTGCCATAGATAAAACTCACCTGCACATCACTTCGTGCGTCAGCAGCACGCGGCACATCTCGGGATTCTTGTCCTGGCCCTCATAGATGATGGCCTGTAATAAAGAAGAAAATGTGATACAATTATTAAGTGGAATCCTTTAAGTAAGCTTTTTGTTTATTATCTGTTGCAAAAAGTAAAGAAGACTCATATGAACCTAACAGTTAGCAGCTCATTTCGTTCGATCAACGATAATTGGAATGAAATGAGCTGACCATAATGAGTAGGGGAACTAGTAGTTCCTTAATATGGAACTAACTTAAAAGCTAAGTGCAAATGAACTGCAGATTTGCTTAAGAAAGAGCGAGATACACTAAGCAGCTGCAGATTTGCTTAAGTAGAGAGTGAGACAAAGCTATTGTTGCTGATTTGCTGCCATAGAATCTTTTTACTGTTACAGGTGATTAGCAATGGCGCATTTCTTGTAATTAACTGCTGATGTAATGCTAGAAAATTGTTAGATGCCCGCTAATAGCTGATCTATTTCGATTGATTAGCTGAATTCGAGTATTTACCAGCTGAGTTTGTTTACATATCGTTGTACTACATACAAGCGCACCCTTAAACAGCGAGTGACCTGTTATCAATTCCCGCCAGAGGGTCGCAGGGTCGCATCACTGGCAACTCCCACTCAATGGGCAAACACATAAATGCTAATTACAGTGCCCACAACTAAAGATAGAGAAAGAGAGCCTTAACATCAGTTCTGTGGGTCACGACATATGGGACATGCATACAACGCAAATATTTACACACACTCGAAGCGAGAGCTAAATGCTGCTCAAAATTTGGCTAATAATAACTTGGTATTTGCCTGTATTTGTTTTTGTATTTGTATTTGTATTTGCTTAGGCGATAGAGAGAACTTTCGGTTGGTTATTGTTTGACATTGTTGGCATTGGAGGTGGGCATAAACATTTTAGTGTCAGTGTGTAGTGACTACACAAAATCATGCCATGTGCCAGGCACACGCTGGCGCTTGCCACTTGCCACTTCAACATAAGGTAGCAGGGGCAATGGAAACCGCAAGTGCAGTCAGACAATCTGCTGCAATTTCCAAAAACATTGAGATGCCAAACCAAGGGCTGAGGAGGGTGTGCTCTCGAGTGTGTGTGCGCCTCCGCAAACAAAAACAAATAGATAAACAAACGATGCAACCACTGCAAAATGAATTGGCTCAACGAGCAGAGGAAAAAAAGGCGCATAGTTCTCTAATTTAAAAATGATTAAAGCGGGTTGCCAGCGCCCTGTAATCCAACACTCATCCAATGAATTAGATGAGAAAAACACGGCATATGCGACACAGTGCAGGGGGAGAGGAGTCAAGCCAAGGAGAGGGGTGGCAGGTCGCACTCATTCATCACTATCCTTACAGAAGGACATGAGCTGTAAAAATGCATGTTAGCCGATGCCGTGTACACGCAAAAGTAATAACAATAACTAGATACATGGCCAGCAAAGAGAACGAGAGTGGCAATCATTACCATTTTCATTTTCATCCACCTCGGCGTACGCGAATGCTGCCACTTGCCGCACAAGGACGTCAAGGACGAGTGCTAGGGGTTCTGACGTCATCAGGCATATGTGCATTGTTTTTGTGTCTAACGTCGACTCATCATCCTCGAGCTCAGTCGGAAGCCAGGGCAAGCCAAACAGATAATCAGAAATTAATTTCACTGCAACCAGTCGACGCACCCCTCACCGCCCCCTGCTGTGTTTAGGTAACAACAGCACGGTAACAGCATCAGTAGCACATGTAAAATTATGATCATCCCTTATTATCCCGTTTTGTTAGGTTAATAATTTCCCCTTCAGCAAAAGCCAAAAAAAAAAAAAAAAAAACAAAATAACGTCGAAAAAACATTAACAGCCTCGTCCTGCCTGCCCTCAAGGCCCAAAACAAGCTTGCCTAAGTCCGGGGATAACAGTAACTATGAGACGACCAAAAGGATGCGGATTTATGTCCAATAGTTGAAGCAGTTGGCTAGAGTATCACTTTTTTTTGCCTTTTGCGGGACAAGTGCAGCTAATTATAGCCCAGGCTCAAAACTGGACCCGAGACAACGACAACACATCCTTCGTCAAGTCTTTTGGTCCTTTTGTGCTAATGGACTTTCAATGTTAAGCAAAGGCAGTGTTTTTTGTTATACAAATACAACTATTAGAATGTTATGTAATATAGTCGAATGACAAAGCAAATACTCTTATGTTATTTGGAATTATTTTTTAGTTGAAGATAAACATTTGCATTATCAAATTAATGCAAAAGTTCAATCAAATTTTCAAATTTTATCAAATAGCGAATATACTCTACAACGCTTTAGAGAATTGCCCAATTATTTGAACAGTTACAAGACCGAGCTTAGGCTATGTTGGCAGCGAATGCCATCAATCATCGTTGTGGCCAAAAGCTGAAACAATTAGTGCGGCTGCAAAATCTGGAGCAAATCTGACTGGCAAAGTGCCGCTAAATGGTGCATCTAATAAAAAACTAAACGAATGCCACTAAAACTGGAGTAAAAGCGTTTAAACTACGATTTATCACCCAGCCATCAGGACAGCAGACAACGACAAAAAGCCGGAAAGCGAGGCAACAAACAAATAAACCAGAAAAAAGCCAACAGACATCAACAACACCAAAAAAACAACCTGAGTGATGATGTGACGAGTCAGGAAATTGTCGAGCAGGAGAAGGTAGAGCAAGGTAAGGGAAGCTGCAGCAGGACTGAAGAGTTGTCGATTGACGGCTCAGTTAAAATTTAAACGTTCTGCCTGAAAATGTTTAACGTAACGAACTTAAATGTTTTGTGTGCGCTTTTTTTTTGCAGATTGCTATTATCGCTTTTAAAATACAAAAAAAAAGCGCAGCGGCCTTTGCATTATTCACGCACTTGCATGTTGCATATTTAACGTGCCAAATAAAAATCTCGCCATACAAGATAAATTATCGCAGGCAGCGACAGCAGCACAAAAAATAAGCATAAAAATCCTTTGTAAGTAAAAAAACAACAAATAAATAAAGCAAAAAATGTGCACATCGAGGGTTACTCTTAATTTATTAAAGCTTCATTTATCAGCGTTGCGCCAGGCTCTGGGTAACGCATAAATTCCAGCATGATGTGCCCAAAAAGCATAACAAGTTAACAAAAGGCCACGCGAGGACGCGCTCAAGAACCAAAAAAAATATGTACATAAATGTGCATATATGTAAGCACATTGTACATATCTGTTGTGCATCCCACATTTTTTATTTGCACTTGCTCTTTAAATTTAAAAAAACTCTTTTAAAAAATTCGAAATAATTATATATGCTCACAAATGGTTAATTATTAAATAGTTTATCAACAATGATTATTAAATCTGTTTGTTACTAACAACGTGAATAATTGTTTAAGCATAATTTGTGATTGTAAAACATTTTTTTGTCTCGTGACTTTGCAGAAAATAGAGCGAGCACACGCACATCTCTAGCGCAGGGACATTTGCATTTGCATAATGAGGGCGATATGAAGTGCAATTCTCTTTTTTTTGCTGTTGTTGTTGTTGTTGTTGGATTCATACGAGCAATGCCAACCGCAGAAATGGAAATGCACTTGCCGTGAAAGCATTTTTAATCGTATTGCCAGCAACAACATCAACATACATACATGCATACAACGTAAACACACACATACGCGCACAGTGCAAATGGCGCCCACTGTAGAGATGCAAATGTGGAGATTTTCTGTGCAATCTGTTGAATTTATGGCAGCAGCAACAACAACAACAACAAAAAAAAAACTACAACGAGAATGGCTGCAATAAAAGCAAAAGCAATTGAGCAGCGGATAAAATGGCAAAATGAAATGTGAAATGTGTTATTAATCGAAAATATTCGCGCTTTATTTTTAAGTGTTGACATACAAATTAATATTATCGCTTAATTAACACAGCACACAGAGCAGACAAAGGAGCCTGCATGCTGCATGCAAAAGCGAGACGGCGCATTTGCATATGCACACACATGTGCGTGTAACAAAATGCAGAGCGAGACAGATACATAGGTACGCAGCTGCAATGGCGTTTGATGAATGTGTGCTTGTTGTTGCTTTTATTATGCGCCAATATTCATTAGAGATGAGAAGCGCAGTGATTATGACAGTGAAGAGTAACGATTGGATACTGCGGGAATTAAATTTATTTATCTTTTGCAGTAATTCGCATTAATCGCCGCATTAATTTTATTTATCAAATAGTTTTTGTCTGTGATCATTTCGCTTGTGAGCAGTGGCAGCTGCATTTGGCGCATCTCTATTAGATGCTAACAATAGCTTTTTAGGCAACGGCTCATTAGCTGTTCGAACCGAAAAGGCCATACAATTTTCGAGCCTAATGTAGCCACATTTACTTCCGCATGCAGCGTCATCGACATCGGCTTATCTGGCTGCATTAATCGCCCGCCTATCGGCAATCAGCTATCGCCGCAGCCCCTACTCGGTATTTCGGTTTAGAATTTCGCTGCGCTTTTTTGGCCGGCCGCATAATGCGTGTAAATCGCGATAAGCGCGATTTTGGGCAGACGAAAGGATTTCGGCTTTCGGATTTTTGAATTTTTGGGTAGCAGCATTTGTCGCAGTTTGGCTTGCTTTTGTTTTATGTTTATGCTGGGCCCACAGACATTCAGGATTGTTGGCTGACTGGCCTGGACGACAGGACAGCATTGAACACTGCCGTGAAATATGAGCGCAAATGAAGCGAATGCCACGCCAATTGAGTCGTTCCCATCCTGGCCTCGGCTGCTCGTTAGCTCAAATTGCAATTGCGCCGCCTTTCTGGCGGTTGCCGCCTGACTGTCGTTATATCGCCAGTTATCTGATCGAATGTAATTATGATTATGACGATGATTTGCTACATTTGCCAGCCTCCACAAACAGTTAGCGAGAGGAGGGCAGGACGATAAAATCACCGATTTGCCGAATGCCGAATGCAAGGGTTCGTTCGGCACGTGACAATCGTGCTCCCTTCTCTCAGGTCCTAAGACAATGTCGCGTTTGCGTCTGATCTTTGTTTAATCGTATTGCTGCTACAGTTTCAGATTTCACTTTACAGCCAACCCCGTGTTGTTATCAGGATAAACACGACAATCTCCTGGTCCGCCTTCTGGTTTACCTGTTACGCACTGTTTGTGCTTCAGATAAAACACAATGCACCAAACGCACGCCACGCGTATGCAAAGAGAAGGAATGAATGAAAAAAAAAAACAAAAGTCTGAGCGACATCTGACCAGGTCGAGCATTCGAATAATACATTCACTCAGAGAAGTGTGTGTTATATGTAGAAACCCCGTGAGCTCTAAAAACCCACCTAATCCGATCAAATGATTGTTCTTTTTGTCGTCCTTTCGAAACCCGCCCAATTGCGACACATTTTGCACTCGCCTGACAACTGACAGACAGACAGTTAAATGTAACTCTTGGTTTTTCTGTTGTTTTTTTCAGGGGTGGCAAGTTCTAGTACACTGTCTATATGATTTATGTTTCGTAAATATTGTATGGATTCTTTTTGTGGGAACTAGAATCCTTTTATTACTTCCTGCAATTTTTATTGCATTAAATAGTCTTATGAAAAACAAACATAAAAATAATAATAATAATATTTAATTTGATATTTATCCAAAAATGTCACTGGGCATTAGTTTTTGATATGTGTAGAAGAATATCTTGGAGTTTATTTAAGATATAGACAAATTGTTAATTATTACCTCTATTTTAGCTATGATAAAGAATATTGTTTTATTATTGGCGATGAAATTTTCTAATATATATTTGCTTTTGGGATTATCTTTCTTTCAATAGATATGAAAGTTAGTAAGTTCATATCTCAGCATTATTTTAAGCCTAGCTAATTAAAGAGAAAACCCTGAAGGGCTTCCTGGAACGAGATGAGCTTTTGAGCTGGCATATCGGAAAACTTTTCTAGTACTATAGTAGCTATTGCTGTTCGTATGATTTCTGAAGGCTTTTCAAATGTAAAAATAATTGTTAATATTTCATTAAGTCTGCTCACAATACATTGTTGATTTCTTTCTATTTATTGGTTTGCTGATTATGTTATTGCGTTGTGCGAAATTCCGGCGAAATCGGATCGAAAGTGGAGCGGGAAATATTAAAGTGCTTTGGCATTATCAAAGCCGTTGAACTGTGCGAATCGGAGCGATAGGCGCTCGATACAAAACATATGTAAGTATAGTATATGACGTAATGGTGCTTTTATTTCATTAATGGGGAGGGAGATTCGATTCGTTCGACAGTTTGTGTGTGATTAAATTTCATTTGCAGAATAAGTGCTCATATACAGCGTGTAATGGATTGCCCCGTCTCAGGTTGGGTTTTTCGTTTCGTTTCGTATCGTATCGCCTCGGATTGTGTCTGGGCTATCGATAATTTGTGGATAAATTTATTGGGATCGGGTGAAAGGAACGCCCACAATGGGCGCGATTGGAAATAATGGAATACGAAGAAGAAAGCACAAATAGTCGTAGTAAAAGCGGCGAACAAACGTCTATAAAAATTTGTCACTCGAGAAATTAATTGCCCTTGAAAAAGGAAAAGAAACAGAGACAGGAGGGGGACGTGGCACACGCATTAGGCGCACACAATGCTGACATATGGTGCACTGGTCCGAGCAGAGAGCCCTGCAGCTAACGGCACCCACAACAAAGCGCATTAACCATGTTCAATTGGATTGGGCCCCGGGTGTCGTAGTCCTCGTGCATGGACTTGAAGTCCCAGTCGCTGTTGCTGTCGCAGTCCCTGTCTCAGACTCAGACTCAGTTACACCCCTTTCGTAGGGCGCGACTGACGGTGTGAATGAATTGCTCGTTTGGCAGGCCAGGCTGGCAGGACGAGTCAATTGACGACTCAATTTATTGGCGACTTGCGACAAAAGGCAAAAAGGACATGGCAAACACACACTTAATTAGCCGTGACAATCAATTTCGAATGCAACTTATGCTCGAATCAGCAAAAACCAAACCGAACCGTGTTCAAACTCTTGGCCAGCCGAGTGGAAGGAATTAGTTTTTCTCGTTTGCGTGGCGACTAAAAAATGCGTCACAAAAGGACAACGAGTGGAAAGTGGAGTCGAAGAGCTGTTCACTTACCGCTTTTGTTACCGAATCGATGAGTCTGACAAAGATATCTTGCTCTTGTCGTGCGCCTGCAAGCGAGAAATTACATGAGCAATTAGTTTAGAAGCTTGGCGCCCAACGTGCGGAGGACAACTTACCGTTCGCATAGAGCAACTGCAAGCGATACTGTATGCCATTGTTAGTCTTGGTGGCATCCGACTCCGAATCCTTCTCGATGAAGCCAATGAAGGCGGTGCGCTCGATCTCAATGGGCTGCCCGGCGCGATCGTAGAGCGCGATCACAAAGTGAAAGAAATTCGACTTGCGCAAATTGCTGGGCGGCTGTTTCTCAAAGTGGGCGCGGCCAATGCCCAGACTGCAATTAAACAGAAAAAAAAGTACAGAAATGTAACAAACTAACAGAAAAATAATGAGAGATGGAGAACGACATCTAATTATGCTATTAGCACTGTAAACAGAGGGTCTTTGCGAGGGGCAATTAGCAGTCGTAGTGCTCTCTGTTTTGGGTCTAAATGGGTCTTCTGGTTTTCGGGGACAACTCAATTACTTGACAGTGACATTTAACCAGCAGCCAAGCTGGAGTGGGAGCCGAGTGGTGGTCAGTGACAGCTATCATTAAAAGCGCATAAGCAACTTCAACGTGACACAATAATCCTGATGAATGCCACTCGTAAAGGAATCAACAAACACACAACTATTGCTACTTTCTGTTGCCTGTTGTTTGTTGTCTGGCAAATATTTATGTTATGTGGGCCAAGCAAACACTGTAATTATAAGGCCACATGAGCCAAAGGCTTGTCCCTTCCATATGCCAAATGTCAGCAGTAGAACAGCTCCCATTCCTTACACCTTCTGCCTGACTCGTGTCTGTGTCCTTTGTCTCTGTCTCCGTCACCGTCTCTGACTCTCTTTCTGTGTCTGGTGCTGTCAGCGCAATTACCGGACAATGCTAACTACATATAGTGCGATGACTGTGCGACCCTCGGACACGGCTGAGTTGTCCTGCGCTGCGCTTTCCTTGCCCTTTTCGCTCCCATTCCTTTCGTATGCATAACGAACAATTTAATTTAGAAAATGCTGATTTTATCAGATTTCTATTATTTATTCTGGAAATGTCAAGTAGTAGTATCGCGCATATGCCTGCCACCTTCTACGTATCACCTTCTCTACTACTCACTACTGCAATTATATACACATTTGCCAAAGGATAATGCCAGACTGGAAGCCAGCTAATGATAGTTCCGATGATAAATCGCTTGAACATTATCTAACCCCGCACCCAAAATATCGAGCAACCCAAGAGCGGCAGCTCAATTTCCACTTATGTAAACAAAAGCAAAAAAAAAATAAAAACAATATTTGTATAATGCGTATGTAGGTAAAGCCCCAAAGGACTTGAAACTGCATAAATTGCGACTATGAATCAAATTGGTTTAGTTCAAGTACTTTGATAATTTAAGTCTTTCCTTTTGTGGTAGTTTTACAGACATATTAAATTCTAAAATAACTTTTAGAGCAATGAATTTTGAATATTACAATAAGTTAACATCAGATTTAATTCTCAAATTAGAGGCTAATAATTTCATGAATATAAATGAAATTTTTAATATATTTTTTTAAATGAATTTTTCTAATTATTCATACTATGTTTAGTCTCACCAAAAACTGCTGTTAATTTGGAAATTAAGAGATTGCTTATCGAATTCAAATTTTGTTTTATTGTCTTTGTTTGTCGCTCACTAAAAAGTCACCTTAGTTCACAAATAAACTGAAGAGTTGTGAAAGATATGCAAGTGCATTTGATGCATAGCTAAATGCAATTTCAATTTTGCCAATTTGCGAAAACAAAAATGAAATTAGACAATTTGCGGCTGTTGAAGCTGACTACTGCAAACAGGATAATGGATACAGGGGATATAGAGTTAAAAGGATGAGCGGAATGGCAACGTTCGATGCGATTTGAAATGGCGAAATGGCAAAACGGTAAAGCAACAACAAGAAGAACAAGAACAACAAACTGCCGTATCGTAGCGAGTGATGTTCGAGTTCGGGAAATACGACACATAAATGCCAGACATGTTACATTCTGGGCGAAAGAAAGGTTATTGTTATGGCGCCAGCAGAAGCGAGTGTAAGCGGGCAAATAAAAAACAGTGACTGTTCTCACATCCCACTCACCTCTCAGCTGCCTGTCAGTCATAGAGAGATAGATAGAGAGAGAGGGAATGAGTGCGACAGTCGATTGTTGACTTTTCCGACTACGACGACGGTTCGCATTGTGGACATTTTCATTCTATGGCTTGTTTGCACTTGCCGCCAATTTGCGAAAAACGTTTTGTGGCCGTTTTGCTGTTGATTTTATTATGCCAACATTTAATTGTCGGAAATCGATGCCCAGGTGACCAGCACAGGGACCAAGACTGGGAGAGGGATCCAGGATTCGATGAGTCGTGGTCACGTTTTGCCTATTCCGCGCACGTGAAATTTCATTTCATTTCATTTTTTGCATTGCTTCTTTGCTTATTTTCATTTAGTTCAACTCTGCATTGACTGGCTGGAATTGTCCTTTAAAAAGGACACTTTATTTACAATAACCTGCCAGTTGTTGTTGTTGTTCGTGTTGTTGCCATTGCTGTTGCCGTTGAGCACATTTTATGGCCATTGTTGCATTGTTTGCCACAACGCAGCTGGATTGCAGTTTACCCACAATCTTTGTTGAAATAAATTTCAAATATTTCTGATTTATGATCGAAAATTGCTGCTGTTATACAAAACTAGCACTTTAGTACTTAGTACACAATATGTGACAATGCTTGCAGATAAATATATAAATAAATAACGCACATTGACTCTCTCCCCGTTCCGATAATTGTCAAATTTATTTCCAGCTCTCGAAACTTTTCATCTGCATTGTGCGAAACTTGCATCATAAATCGACGCTCAACTTGTGAGTTTACACGAAGCAATCGGTTTGCAATCAAGAAAGTCGCCCAATTTATTTACTAATAATAAAGCTATTGATAATTCAACATTATTTAAAATTATTTGGGAAAAAAAATAATTTCAGGATAAGGAAATATGTCTCTATAATTTGGAAAAAAAACAATTTCAAGATAAGCAAATATATTTTGAAAATTTTTAAATTTCGGAGAGTTAAGTAAATAAAATGGAGCATAAAGAAGTATTGATAAAAGGTAGATATTTTTGCATTGATTTAATTTAAAATGCGAAACCATTTCAGGAACAAAAGAAATCTTAAAGAATATTTGGATTTTTCTGGATTATCTACATCTCAAAAATTAACTTAAAAGAATAGTATGAAATATGAAATGAATAATTTAAAACTCAATATTATTTTTCTCTCTTCATTTTGTGACAACAATTATAGCACGATAAAGCAAAACATTTATCATTAAATCGAAAAGTGAATTCGTATTAAATTTGCTGATTATTGTTATCGCAAAATATATTTTTAAACCGTAACCACTTTGATTGATTGTGGACTCTTGCTTTTTGATCTGTTTAATAGTTGACTGATTTTTGTAGAAATAAAAATTTTTTAACGATGAAATTATAAACTTTGCTGTGCAGTTTGATTTATTGACGCATAAACGACAGCGCGTAAATAAATATGTAGATACAAATAACTTCTAGCATTATAGATAATCTTTACTGTCGTATTCGAAATACAATGAAGAAAATTCTAAAACAAATCTCTTTCACTTTTGATTTTGTACACTTGATTTCTCCCACTCTCAATTTAGGGCAACACAGCATACCTCACATCACAGCGCATTATTTTATCGTTAGTATTTATTAGCGTCTGATTGTGATTGTGATCCTGATTGTGATTATCCTCGTCGTGCAGCAAAAGCTGTCTGTGATGATTGTGAGTACTCAAATGTGAATGAGAATGGGAATGTGAATGTTGTTGCTGCTGTTGCTGTTGTTGTTGCTGCTGTTGATTTGCCGTCGGAACGGAATGAAAGCCCGCTGTCATTTTAACCAATGTGGCACTGAGACTCGTATTCGTTGTCGCTGTCGTTGTCGCACTTTCGATTTCGGCCACACGCGCACTTCTTCTCGGCGCGAACATCTCACGCTAGAAACATCTCAGACACAACTAAACAAACAGCATGGCGAGAAGAGAAGCTTTTCCCTGACACAAAGGAGCGCTCCCAAAAGAAGCCCCAAAGCAACCAACCCCACATAGCCGCGGGGACGCTCTTTTGCTTTTTGCCTTTGCTTCGGCTTGTAATTCAATTGAAATGAACGCCAAGAAAGTAAAAGTGAAAGTGAAGCAAATGGCACAACAAAAACATCCCTTTGAGTGAAGCAAAAGTTCCTTACTGCCTCCCCCGCGTCGCCCCCTCGCCAAACGAAAAGCACGCACATTTTGTGCTCCCGCATCCCTGATTGTTGTCTGCACGCTTTCTGTCCCCGGCATCCAGAGTCAACCCCGGAAAGTGCGTAAAGATGTGTCTGCGAGTCTAGACGTTCACTCGGCATGCTGAGTGAAACTTTGAGTGAATATCTCTTGGCCAAAAGACAGAACGGTGGGCGGGTTAGGCGGTGACTGGGCCATAAAAAGCCCCGCAATTGCGTTCCAGGGAATAGCTTCCCCCTGGGGGGCAGAAGGCGGCTGAATGCGTATCGAACACGTTGCCGGCTTTGGCAAAAACGTAAACAAACGCTTTTTTGGAGACTTTTTATTTGTACAAACTTTGTGTGTTGCCGCAACATGCAAAGTGTTGCCAAGCATATTTCCCACAAGCAATGTTGCCAAACAGCTCCGAAAGTTGCGCAGGCTGAGAAAAGCACGAAGGAAGAGTTGAAGATCGGAGGTCGAGTGATGATGGAAGCACATTGATTCTATTCTAATCCGTCTGACCGTCAGTCCATGTGTTTAAAAGACTAAATCTCAGTGACTATACGGATTAAAGCCACCAAATTTGGTGGTTATACTTCTAAGGATTCAATACACATTTAACTTGTGAATGGAGTAAATAGTTTGGGTACTTTACTGCATTCACAAGGTGAAAAATTGTAATACTAAATACCTCTGTTTGAAACGTGTAAGTTGTCGGTTCTTTTAACTAAAATCTTGTCTTTTGGTAACACTCATTTCAAGCCACATTCCCACTATGTAGCTTGCGTAGCACACTCGTTAATCACTCAACACTTGTCACTTACTTGGTCTGATCGACAACCGGCTGCATGGCCCAGCGTCCGCCCAGCGGTTCCTCCTTGAGCGACGTCATCGGTCCACGCGGCTGATTCATGTCGGCCGCCGTGGGCGGCAGGCCGAACATTAGACCGCTGGCGGATCGTGGCCCGGCGGTGGGATACAGCTTGCGTCCCCAGTCCATGCCCAGCTCGAGGGTGGGCCACGGTGAGGCCGAGCTAAAGCCCGGCACCGGCTCCTCGGATCGCAGCTTGAAGCTTTCGGTGCTGGTCAGGGGCGCTGTGCTAGCGAAGTGATGATGCTGGTGGAGATCAGCGTACGGATAATCGCTCACTTTCGTATAGTTGCTGGCGGCGGGCGTTGTTGCAATTGTGGCAGCCGTCGTGAATGTTGTTGTGGCAACTGCTGCTGCTGCTGCTGCTGCTGTTGCTGTTGACGTAATTGTTTGCAGATTGAACTAATTGGGCACTAAACACACTAAAGGGTCTGTCTGGCTTTTAGGTCACTAGAGTGATCACTTGTTCTCACTCTTTGCTCTCTGGAGAGATCTCTTTCGCTTTCGCTCGCTCTTTCGGTCTTGCTCTCTGGGGCAAGGCAATCAATAATCAACGCGACACGTAAATAGATTGAGACTGAGACTAAATCTCAATGTTGCAAATTGCGACGCACAAATCGACACTGAAGGCAAATTGTAATTGGGGGGCTCGTTTCGACGCTCTATTAGTATTTGTAAGCGTGTATCTGTGTGCGTGTATGTGTGGGTGTAAGTGCCAATGCACCGCGGAGAATTTGGGATTTTCGGAAAATTGGTCTCGCAACAAGTTTAAGCGGCGCGCGCTACCGTCCCGAGTGGCTGTTAAACCCCAACTGAATCCGAGTCCGCTGCGATGCTGCTGCAACCGAAGAGCTGCTGCTGCTGCTGTTGCTGCTGCTGCTATCCAAAAGGCAAGGCAACTGCGCAGCTACGACCAGTCGACTGCGACGCCAACAGCAGCCGCAACCAGCAAACGGCAAACGACAGCGACAACGACCAACGAGAGTTGAAGTCGCGGTGGAAACGAAACGAGCGTGCGCCGCAGGAGCACAGTCAGCAGAGAGATGCGCGGGGCGACAACTGAGGCGGTGTCGGTGTCGATGTTGGTGGCTGTGGCACAAACAATAAGACATGCGACTGCGAGTCGACTGCAAGTCTGCTTGCCTGCTGCCTGCTGAACGAATGGCACAGCTAACCTATCCCAGGGAGTGGTGGTTTTGCAGGCCAAAGGGACGTCCGTCGAGAGCCGAACTGTCAGCAAACCATCCACCAACATTGACGACGACGACGACGATGGCAGCAGGCGTGGGACGTGCGTCAGACAGAGAGCCAAGATAGTGTGAGAGACACAGCAATGCGTGTGCGTGCAAGCGAGTGAGCAAGAGAGCTTGTTGTATACATGTGTGTGTGCGTGTGGCACGGGACCAGGACGCCGACGCTGACCTGTTATGGGGCTCGGGAACGCTGTGAATTGGCACAACATAACGCAACGGTGCCTACGTCTTCGGTGCCCAGTCTGCTGGAGAGAGCGAGCGAGCGCGAGAGAGGCGTTGGTTGCCAGACAGCATTAGCAAGAGCAGCAGCTGCAGCACCGTTGAGATCCCAAGTCCAGGTCCCCTTGCTCGTTGGCTTATCTATGGCTATTCCCAAGCAACTGCTGCCAACATTTCATTCCCTTGGAGCAATTGCAAAAGCAGCAACAACAATAGAAACAACTGCAACAACAACGACAACAATAACAGTGTCAACGCCCCATTCCAGTGTAAAGCACATAAAACCATTTGGGAATCGGAACAAAATGTCATTGTCTGCTCGACGCTGATTGGTCGTTGCGCTTTCAATGGGTCTCGCTACGCCTGTTCAAGAGAGCGCGCACATGAGAGAGCGTCGTATTGTGCTGCTCTTACCTAGCTGTGTCGGCAAAGCAGTGCAAATTTTACTGCTGCTGTGCGGCAAGCTGTTCAAAGCAGTAACACGAACGGAATGATGAAACGGAACACGCAAGGCGCCTTCACATTTAAATAAGCGAGCAAATGCAATGAAAATAATAATACTAACTATTTATTAAATTATAAATAGAAGCCATGAATACGGACATAACTTAGAAATAAAGCTGATATAATACATAAATTTAGTAGCAATGTTGTATTACAAAAGTTGTAAAGAAGAATAATAATTTTTCAACCCAATTTTGTTTGAAGCATGCATGTGGGTTAGGCTTCACTATAATCTATTACAGATAAAATTATTTAATTACAAATCTAAATTTTTATTATTTAAAATATATGTACATACATATTCAACCAATTTTATAGCAAATAATACTTACAAATGAAGTGCTGAAGGACTATTTGATGTTCACATGTGTCTTAACAATAAAATCCTCTCTGTTTGTATTTCTTTCTGCTCTCTTTTATATAACACTACAAAATTGGTAGATTAAAAAGCTTTAATTTCTCAGATTATTAAATTTGAAGTTTGTTACAATTTCTTTAAGATTTTGGTAAAATTGAACGAACTTCACATGCTTCTAATCCTTAAAGCTTAATTTTGAATAAAACTACAAAATGGATACGTTAATAAATGAATGGTTAAATGAATACTATTTTTTCAAATAACATATTTTGAAGTCATAATCCTTTTTAACAATGGATACATTTAGATATTTTCTTTACAGCTGATCTATTGCCTTTTCTTTAGAGAGTTCCTAGTTCAAACAAGTTACCGCAATAGTCGTAGCTGTTCCATTGCCTTTTACCCTTTCTACTTCAAGCAGCTTGCCGCTTGCTTCTTGGAGTTGTCCTTTTCCCTTGTTCATTTCCACTTTCGAGCATTGAGCAAGTTGTCAAACACTCTCGAGTACCTACTCGGGCACCCAAAAGTAGCTGGTGACTGGTTGTGGGATTAGCATCAAACCGTGTCATATTCGAATGAGGAAAACATAAGCGAATCCGCCCACGAAATTGTCACGCCTCGTCAGCAGAGAAACAATTTGCATTTTCCGCATTTGCGGTTTCACACCATGTGGCCTCAGTGCGAGTGAGTGAGGAAGAAATAGAGAGAGAGTGAGATAGCGTAACTGTGAGTGTGTGAGTGTTGTTTGCGCTTCTGTGAATTAATTTGAGGGGTGTTTTAATCTCATTTGTTTGTCATGCTTGCAGTTCACCTAACATAGGGAAATTCCCCTCAACGCAACTGCATTTCTATTCGATATTTATTGAGCAACTAAACTCTGAAATGATTCCCCAAATACTAACAGAGAAATTTCCAAGTACATGCATATTTAATGCTCGAATCTGAAAAGGGCAACACAAAAGATGTCCCCAGGCGTCGCTAATTAACCAAAATTTTGTTGGAGCACACAGTTTGCATCTTTCAAAAAGAGTCAGAGAAAATATTTGAATTTTTCCATCACTCATTAGCGCCGCCGTCGACCGCAAAATCCGTGCCCGGGACTTTGTCGATGACTTTCCAGCTCCCGAGTGAATAGTCGCAGAGACTCGACTCCGGGTCGCAGTCGGGTCGTTGGTCCGGTCCAACGTTTGGCGGACGTTCGATTAACCCCTTTTATCACGCGCTATTCTCCACGGGAATGCCTCGTCCCTTTCCTCAACAGCTGCCATAGAACACCTCTGCGATATTCAGCGTCTCCCATCCCCTTTTGGCATTGTTTGTTTATTGTTTTTGTCAGCTGTATGTCGCATTTACGACCGTCGACCAATTCAAAATCACTCGAAACGCAAATTTGAATTGTTTTCAATTGGATTACATGGCAGTGAGCCTCACTAACCGATTGCCAAATCGCACAAGTAATCCCCCTACTCAGTCTGACAATTAAATTCTTGTTCGTCAACTTAAGGGATTAACAAAATTGTACTTTCCCTTTCCCTTGGTGGCACTCATCATTACAATTGCCTACATTGCATTTGCGGATTGACTTTTAACCGAAAGTAAACAAAAAGACAACTCATGGAGTGAGTGAATAACTGGATTTTACTCGTAAAGGGAAATTAGTAATTTTGTAATGGAAGATTAGCAGGTTGATCTAGAGAAAAGTAAAATATCTAAAATAAATAATTTTAGTTGTAATTCTAGTAATGTTTAAAAAGAGATCTCTTTATTTGATTGAGCAAACAGAAGAGATATTTTCAAGTGTTGGTCCTTAAAATGAGAAGAACCGTCGAGAGTGCTTGACTGTGAGATACACGATACTCATTTGAAATAAAATCAAAACAGCGCAGAATTATTTTTAAAATGTTGCTACTTTAATATAACGAAAAATTACTAAATACAGCCAGGACTATATTTGGTATATCGATAAACCATTACATCCAAAATATGTATATCTGATTGCCGATGCTATGGGTTGAGGGTATAAAAAGTACATTAGGTCCTTTTCACGGTGGCAGATTGATTTAGTGATGAAAAAACAGTCTAAGGAAAAACAATATGCATATGTAAAATATGTAGAAAAAGAGATCTACCTACATTATTTTATATTTGAAAATGTGTATTCCAATTTACTTTTAGATGGCTCAAGTAATCAAATGCTAAAAAAGCAAATAATTCGTTCGCGATGTTAAGATTCTCTTTAAGAAGAAAAAGTCTTAATCTGCAATAAAAGTTGCTCTCTTTATTTGTAATTATTATATATTTTAAAATTATGGGGAAGTATTTTACAAGAGTCAAAAATTAAATAAAGTTTGGATTCGTAAAATAATTTGATAATTTGAAAATATTGTTTTTCAACAGTTCCTTTCTGCAGATGCAGATGCTAAAATGTAAGTAAGAGATCGTCAGCATATTTTAATTATATTAAAATATTTTTATAGAAAATCCACATTAGATTTAAATTCATATATTCCATCGTTGCTGACGTCTACAATAATCAGGCATTTATGAGGTTCCACTTGAATTACACCAAAAACAAAATATACACACAATACAATTGTCATGAATAATTTGAATAATGAAACATAATGCTGGAAAACAGCAAAGAGCGCATGTAAATGTGTCCATTTGTCAGCCATAAAGAAAGGCAAAGGCAATAATTTCAAACTTTTCCATATGCAAGACATTCACCAAGTCAACACGAGGAGAGCCATAAATTAGAGGCGAGCAAAGGATGGAATGGAGGGAGGGAAAGTGGAAATTTGAGGCGCGAACATTTTAATTAGTTTCCTCTTATGCATTTTTCTCAAGTGTGTGTGTGTGTGTGCTGAGTCCTGCTGGATCCTGGCAATATGCAAATTAGCTGAGAGCAGGAGACCAAATGCCAAGGGAAGCCAGAAGCAGCAGTCGCACATAAATCATTGCAGTTTCACTCTCAGAGAGAGCAATAATTGAGAGAGAGAGAAAGAGAGACAGTTAGAGGCTTGGCTCAACAGAAGTTCTTCAAGTCATCGTTGGCTATTCATGGAATTTCTGTGCTCGATCTCTCAGTGGATTTGATGCCAGATGCCTGACAAAATGCATACTATAAAAGAATCGAGCCTCGGAGTCTCCAAAATGACAACATATGACAGTTGCTTTGTGGCTGTGTGGCAAACAAAGCCAAGTCGAGACCACCAACGTAACCGTGATTGCTGCCTGCAGCTGAACCTCCCCTTTAAGCCACATGCACTTGCCGCAATTGAGAAATTACCCCAACTCCGCCCCGGGGCAGCAGCAGAAGAAGTGTTTGCCACTTGAGTCAAGTTCGGGCTTTGAGTGCAACTTGTTCGCAACGGGTCGTGTGGCACGTGGCACGCCTTTGCTGTGCCACGCCAGCTTAGACAGGCTCTAAAAAACACAACTACATCAACGAGAACTAGTTGTATACAAAAGCCAAGTAAATTTAATTAAATTATCGCAAACACGTGTTTGACCAAATGCAACGATTTTGCGAAACAATTGAGAACAGTTTAAATATTTACAAAGCGCTCGCTAAACGTCGTCAGGGGGGCATTGGGCTAGAGTGCTATCACAACAAAAAACAAAGTAAATATTTATAAAAAAAAAGGAGACTGAATGTTACATTCGATAGTATTCGACTACGTGATATGCGGTAGAAAACGTTTTTATTTTTGATGCATAAAATATCAAATCCATATTTCATATTTTCAATAACAGGTTATAAAATATTGAGTAATATAAATATATAGTTTTTATTCTTTAGAACTGAAAAATAAGTGTTATATTTTATTTTAATTTTTAGAAACTATGCCGAAATTTAAAAAAAATTGATTTAAATATTATGAATACAAAATTTAAGAGCCTAATTTGTATCCATTATATAATGTAAATAATGTAGTTTACCTAGAAGATTATTCTCTATAAATTTGAAATATTAATAACGATAATTTTGTTTAGTTATTTTACTCAACAGTTAGTCAAAATTCGATATTCATGTATTTAATTTATAAATACTATAACCATAACAATTTTAAAGTACTTCAGATGTAGAATCTGATGAGGAATATAAATAGTGAATAAACTTTACCAAAAAGGGATGGTAAACTTAGAATTCTAATAACTCAACAAACTAACATTGCTAAACAAAATCAAGTGTTTTCCATTCCTTTTAGAATACCCTCCTTCATTCATATACCGGGTATACAAAGGTTACATAAGCGCACAAAAATATTATTCTTGCAGCTTTTGATGTGCTGAGATTCATGTTTCTCACAAGGTTCTCACAGTCTCGAGTCAAGGTGTTTGAACTTTTTCGCACATCTCAACTTGGCTGCACTTCCTCCAAAGTTGCTGCTAGTTGCTTATCAGAAAGAGACTTGTTTCTTTTTCAGCTTCTGTTTCGGTTTCGGCGACAACTTGGCAAAAAAGCGCTAAGAAAGAAAAAAATGAAAAAAACAAAAAAAGCAACAAAAATATGCCCATTTCATAAATATTTACCAGTTGGTTGTTGCTTGGACTCTCAGCGATCTTGGCGTCCGATAAGTTGAAGAAGGGAAAACAACTTTGGAGCATGCCATAAATACGAAATACGAAATCGCATGCCAAATACAAATACAAATACAAATACATTCAATACTCATATGTGTATTCACTTGTGTTCGCATCCAAATCAAATCGTGAAAAATCTTATGAAAAATGCGTTATTGAAAATGCTTTCAATTTTGGGTACAAAGTTCATTAGCTTCAAGCCGAAACTTGCCAAAATTGGCTTGACAGTTTTCATTTCAAATTATCTTTAGTTTGTCTTATTTTTGGCCATCAGATCAGAGTTAGCCAAAAATTCAATCAAGTCGCGTAGTTTTAATTGTTCAGGATTTGTTAATAACTGATCGAAGACAACTTCTTCCTTATGCGGTTGCAATGTATGAAGCCGATAATTTCAATTAGATATACAATTTAATTTGACAAAATTGCTTTGAAATTGAGTTGACAAATCTTGTGAAAGATTGTTCAAGTCACGGAAAAGTACTTCAATTGCAGCAACTTATCTATGAGTAAATGTTTTTAGGACATTTCAATTCAATGAGCAATTTATTTAAAACTCCCTTTTAGAGAAATATAAAGATAGATAGATAGACAGTTAAGTTAAGTACATTAAAAAGCGATTATTGTTTATTTCATTAAAGGAGTTATGTAAAAATTGCAAATATTTTGTGAACCCAATTTTTTTTTTTTTACTGGTTTGGCAGTTTACTTAAATTAAATTAAAAAAAAAAACTTTTAAAGAATGGTTTACTTCAGCACAATATTAAAATTTCTGATAGAACTCAATTGTGATAAAGCTACAAATGTTTTATTTCAAAAACAAAAAGAAATATGTTACTTTTTTAATTTTAAGTGCTGATAGAACGAGTTCTTTTAAATTAAATCTGTGTTATGTCATTTCAGAGTTATAGAGCTAGATTACGTCGTCAAAGCTAAATTGATAAAGTTCATAAACTAAAAAAATCTAGAAATTTCTTAATACGTCCAAAAACGTTTATAAAGTGAGTAAATATTTATTGATATAGTTATTTTAACAAAATAATTAACTATGAGCAATTCACTGCTTTAGCTTGATATAATATCTACACATTTTACTAGCTTGTTAAACATAACATTACATGATTAAAGTTGCTTTTCTAACGCGGAAGAGTTGAAATTTGAGTAGAAGTTTTATTTTTAATCGAAATGATTATTAAATTATTTAGAGCACATTCGGGGCAAGTTTACGATGTGCCTCATGCATCTCATTTGGGTTTTAGTGGCGTCCGCTGGGAGCAGGCGAATGCAGTTGACACGGTGAAGTGGAGAGGAGGGAGGTGGATGGGGATAGGGATGGGGCAAGTGAGAGTGTAAACATGCGTGCGCTGTATGTGGGGGGATCCTCTGGAGAACCACAAAAACGCGAACGCGAAGTGCTCGCATCATCAGCATGCAACGCTTTTGTGGCGGATGATGAGATGGAGACGCGAACAGGGAAGGAGTGGGAGATGTAGGGGAGGAAGGGGGACAACTGGGGAGACATTGGCTCGCTAGTCGCATGACACATTTACTAGATTAATTAGCCCATTTACAGTTAACAATGTTCGTGTTAATTTCAACGAATTAAATGATAACATCATCATAGACTGCATGGTCCCCCTTCCTCCTTCCCGTTCCCCCACCCCAGCCACGCCCACGCCTCGAGTGACATGTCACACATTGAATGGATGACGGCCCAAATGCTTGTTGACGCTAATGTCACTATTTACGGCCTGTTGCACAGCCGATGTCCGCCGATATCGAGGCTCGATTGTTGTCGCGATTTGCATAATTCAAAGCAGCGGCAGCGACAGCGGAGCAGAAGGACAACGTGTCGATGTCCTTTCGAGGCGCACCCAGAACGAGGCAAGAACACGAAGCAGAACGCCCCGCTCGTTTGTGCCCCTTGCAGCAAACATAATTTGACTTCATTATGCGAACAGTTGTGCCTTTAGTTTTGGTAATTTATTTCATTTTTTTTTTGCTGCTTCTACTCTGCGATAGATTACCGCTGTTGCGAGTCCTGGCGATGTCATCCCTGCCTTGGAAAAAAAGGGGTTAATACTCGCAGTGGCACTTGGAAAATTTTTATTTACGAGCAAGTGTTGTACGTAGAATTTGATCATATGCGTTATTTGTACTCGACTCGACTCGACTCGCAATTGTAATTTGTGTTTATTGTCTGCAGTCGAAGGTCCTGCTACTGCAGCATACGAGCACATAAAAATAGAAAAGAACTGTTTTGTAAACAACTTGCAGCTGTATCCTTACGGTATTCATAATTAATTTTTGTGAAATTTTCAAGACTCATCATTAGAGCGACGTGGTCCAGGACCAAGAGCAAGAGCAAGAGGAGTGCAGGATATATTGCCGACTCCCAGGAGAGCAACCTTTTGGCCATTTAGTGACGGTCGCCCAGTCTGTCCATCACAGCAAACAAACACACAACACATAACGGTATGCACTTTGGTGTGGGCGTGGCTTCGGCAGAAGTCCTGCCGCACCTCGCTCAGGTTCTGTTTTGTGTCTCTCTCTGTCTCTCTGTCCGTCTAGCGGTCTCAAGAAGCCGTAGTAACAATTTCTAAGCAGCCATTTGAGCTGGGATATTGGCACTTTTCATTCTCAACAAACCTCGTGCTCAAATCCGCATCTCAGTGTCAGTTTGAAATCCATCGTCCTGCGTCCTTTATCCTTTGTTTATTTGTTTGTTTGTGTGGGCAACAGGATCACTTAAAGCACATAACCATGCATATAAATTTGATTATTATTAAGTCAGGCACATTAGTTGGCATTTCTAATGAAGCCTTCCTTCCGCAAGCATTTGTGTCCTTTTGTCCTCATTGTCCTTTGCCAAAGGGTCAGCCATTTTGTTGGCTGTTGTATGTGTGTGTGTGTGTGAAAGCTAATTTATAAATACTCGTACTCAGGTTTATGGCTTCACGTATTAAAATATTTAGCACACTTCTTGGCAGTCAACTTTTGAAAGTGCCGCCCGCCTGCTTGTTCTCCTCCCACCTCATGTGTGAGGTTTTAATTCATAATTTATGCGTCCACAGGCGACAGGCCACACACACACACATACACTCACATTTCGTGGCCCACTTGTGTGTGAGACTGTGTGTGAAATGTGAGTGTGCTCATACTCTAAAATATTCTTAAAGAGCCTGCAAATATTGTATCTTAAAGTGTACTCAAATTTTATTTGAATTAAATATAGAATTTAATAGCTTTCTCTTCAATGGTAGCATTTTAAGTTCGTTTTATTTAAATTAAAGATGTTACTTAGTGGCATGTACTTCTACTGGAGTATTCATAATTAGTTTATATTTTCGATTTATCATTCGATTGTTTCAATTATGAGTTTTGAATTAACCATTGAATGGCGTAAAGAATATGTTTTAGTCACAAATATTGATTTGTTTCTATTGTCAGATAACAAATTTAATAAAATGAAATTGTATTAATCACACCATTTGATTTTTATTATCATTATTCTTATTAAAGCATAGATAACAAATACATTTATAATCTACCTTAAATTTACTATCGCTGACTGCTTTGGTCTAACAATCACACAAATTAATTTTCTATCTTCATGGCTCCCATATATTATATTTGTCATAAAATAAAACTAGCTTTCATAGAAGACACTTATAATGAATATTGGTCCAAGTAGATCTGAACTGCAGCATCATTGCTATAAATTGCGTAATTCTTATTAAAAGTTGTCTCAGAAATGTTACATTTTGGTAATACTAAATTCTCTTTATAGTTTACATTTTAAACTTTACAACATACAAATTCAAAACTATTGAGTTGTTTATATTGATGCGTAAAAACATTTTTAAATAAACTTAAACATAACTAAATTCTGTGAATAATAAAATTATATATTATTCACAAAATTTAGTTATGCTTAAGCTATAATTTTACCACATGTGAAACAGAACTAGCTTCTATAGAACGTATGAATGTATAAGATATAATACACTTTTAACAGAATACATCAAAACTGATTAAATTTCCTTATGTTTGAAGAAATGAAATGAACTTCCATATAATAAAACAAGTTGAACTAAATGCTTAAAAATAAATCTTACTTGCCATTTATAAAATCTATACAAAATATTATATTTTGATAAAATGTTATGCGTGTTGTATGTTGCATATTGCTAATGGGTGTCTAAAACATAAATGAACCAACAGTATTTTCGTGGATTTAGGATTCATGCTACATTATAATGACATGTATATTTAAATAAAGAATATGTTTGCTATGTTTACTACTGACAAAAAGCCACTCACAACCCAAGTGCAAAAGTGTGGGAATCGTGCGTGAATTAATATATGGAAATTGGCCAAGACAATCAGCTAAGTGCACGGAGCATTGTGCAGAAATCATTAAGAGGAGGATTGCGACTGCAAATGGTCAGTTAAATGAAGCCATTCCGATTCCGATTCGGATTCTGATGTTCGGCTTCGGCTTAGCGATTTCAATTATCAGGCTTGTATCAGAGAGAAATCGCAACGGGGTTGCAGCATTGAACATTCGGCATGGAACAGGAAACAGGGCGAAGGAAAGCGGTGAACCGGGAACACAGGACATGCGACCGCCGATTAGCACGTGCCGCTTGCTTGAACCCAAAAAAATGGAGCTGGCTGTGCGCCACGTGGCCGAAATGAGGCCGGGAGCTGTATCGGAAAATAAACATAATTACGGCAACTATGGGATGCAGTTGGCAATCTGATAAACGTCGCAAATCGGCAAACACGCAACTACATTTGTCATCATCAAACAAAGTGGGCGTGAAAATTGCGGATGATACCGGAAGGAAGCCCGTCTCGTATACAGCTTCCTGGACGGATGCAATCATGTTCGAAGGCGTGTGTCAGTTGCCCAAAAACATTTATTTGCCTTTCCCATGAAACAAAAGGCAACAATGCACTTTCGCTTCAAATAATTGCCAATGATAAGCTGAAGCAAGAACCGAAGGGGAGCATATGTTTGTATCATAAATTGCAACTAGAATCAAGAGTCATCTCAGCAGAGGATTAAACCTACTCTGGTTACTTTCTACTCCTAAAAGCCTTACCTTAAGTAATTCTTATGCCATTCGCGTTCACTTCACTCGTCTTCATACCTCACTGTATTCTAGTTTGACCATCACGTAGCTCGGCTCGGCTGGCATTGTCCTGCCATTCATTACATTTTAATTTGAAGGCTTTTCGTGATTCCTTTCTCGCATTCCTTTGGAGCTGCGACAGAGAAATATTTGATTCTGGCACTTGCTATTCATATTCATGTTGCCAAGCAAACTAATCATGTCCGTCCCAGACTGCCATGCATTATTTTGTGCACATTTTCTGATTGCAAAAATCACCGGAGAAATCAGCAAAGTGCGTGAGCACTTGCAAACAGAAAACCATCCACAACTCACTCCCCACTTTCGTCCATCTTCTCATTCTCTGTGCGTCAACAAATTGTTGTCTCTGCCACACAGTTTTCTTTCAACAAAACAAATCCTCCCGAAGGGAAACTTTGTCGTCTACAATTTAACAGCTGAGCTGACAATCAAATAAAACACATATTGAAATTATTCGCAGCATTGTAAATCATTTTGAATATTTTCAGTTTTCAGCAGACACGAATTATGAATTGAAAACTGAAATCAAATAATCATTGAAATTATTTCAGTAATTGTTAAAATATTAAAAGGTATTTTTTGTAAGAAATACGAAATAAAATGTGAATATGCTCGTTTGAAGGAAATAATTGTGTAACAATCGATATGTTAACAAGTAAGAAACCTATAGTCGAGTGTACTCGATTGTGAGATACCCGCTTCTAATTTCAAACAAATTCAAAAATATATTTTAAGATACAACAAATTAATATACTGCAAAAATACCAATATACCAAAATATATATTTGATATCAATATACCAATTGATATAGTACTGAATTTAAAAGATACCATAAAATACAAAATATACGAGATTCAAAATGTACCATAGAGTACAAAATAAAAGCTACCAAGTAAGCTTACTCATGGTAAGCAGGAGTTTTTTCCTATACAAACAATTTCTTAGGTATGTTCTTAGGTATCTTCTGATCACGAATATACAAGTATGTATATAATTTATGCCTGCGACATATGTTTTATGGAGGCAATTTATGATATTTATCGCAATTTAAATACTTTTAAAAATGTGAATTTTTTAAATAATTTTAATTTGTTGTTGTAATAAATTATTAATTTGCAAGTTATATTTGCTTAAATTAATTGAGCAAAAAGTTAGCAAAAGAGCAATAAAAAGTTATAGAAATTTCAAAATCAAGCTCTGAAATGATTTAATTTATTTCAGTATTATATTATTTATTATAAATCTATGAATCTAGAATGGAGATCAAAATAAATATGTAAATTAGTTGACAGAGTGATATTTAATAATAAATAAGAAATGGTCCTAAATATTAAATTAAACATTTATAAATGCTTTTTAATTTTGAGATATTTTTATTCCTTTACAACAACAATTTAAATGCTTGAGGAAGGGTAGCATGAAATGTAATGACAAGAATTGGAGTTAGCCAATAAATCACAATGCTGCGGCCAATTTGGAGACGTCGAATTCGAGTTTAGCACTTAGTACCCATGTCCCGTAGATGTCCAGGCACTTTGTCCCAGGTCGGCTGTCAAACATAATCACCTTGAGCCGCAAGTGCCTCTGAAACGGACAGGAGAGGAGAGGAGAGGAGAGCGGAGGACAGGAACAGGCGACGACACCCTCTGCTCATCATCAAAGTGCAAGTTTTATTTTTTATACCGACCGTCTGTCTGTCTGTCCGTCTATATGTCTCTCGGTCTGTCTCGAAGCAAACGAATCTATTCTCAAAGGAAATTTATGCCGTTTGTCTCTGTGTGAATGAAATATTTTATTTTGGTTTTTATTATGGTTCGCCCCGTTTTTGGTTTTTAACACATTGTACAGAATTTTTGTAATTTCAACACGAACAAAACGAACCGACCAAGGGCGCAAAACTTTTTGGCAAGCCCCACAAAATGTTGTCCAAAATGCTACTGCTACTGCTGACGAGTATTCGCCAGTGTCCACATCTCGGACACAAATGATTAATGTGCTCAGCCAGCCAACTGCTCAACTGCTCAACTTCCAAAAAAATAATAAATCGTTTTTGTGTGTTTTTGCCTCCTTGGTTTTTCCTAGTAAAAAACAAGGAAAATGTCGGCGTATGAAAACTGCCCTGTCACCATTTGCAGAAACGTTTTTATTTAATCTTTTGCCATAAACGTGTGCAAAATTCAAAAACATAATCCTATTCGAATTGCTAATATTCAGTCCTATAATCATTTGTATCGAACACTGCAATAATCTCCCTGCTCAGCTGTGTTGGCAGTCAGTTAATCCCTAGAAGTCAGACCCTAGATTAATTGAAACTCAAATTGATTTGCGAGTCTATGTCAACAAATTCTCCACTAATATGTTTACGATTATTTATGGTTTGTAGACGATTTATGTAAATTATTTTGAAATTAAATAATTGTTTTTCTATGTAAAGATTTTGCTTTTTATTTTGGCTTTTTTCTCTATTTCTTAGCTATTTAATTGGTTATTACGAATCACTTCGAATCTAAATTTTAAATACATTCTGGCAATATAAAGTCATTTGAGTAAAACACAAAATACGTGCCAATATCATAATATAATTAGATTATAAATTTGGTATTGAACATCACTCAAAATTAATTTTATTCAAGTAGATTTAATGTTAACTGTTTTCTAATTGAATTTATTCCTATTAAATAAAATAGTGTAATTACACATACTCGAATATAAAAAATAAACATTAAATTAGTATAACAATTCTTGCCAATAAATTTATACCATATAACATAAATTATTTTGTTGTCAAATTTATTATACTAAACACATAAAACAAATAAGATTAATTCAGCAAAGAAAGTCGTCAGATTAATCAAATGACAGTTACAAATAAATATTTGATTAAATTTGAAATCAAATTATAGGAAATATTCCGCAGTTCGACTCCGATGCGAATGAAAGTATTAATGAGGTAATGGCTTGGCAGACAAACACAGTATTCAGCTCCAATAAAAAGGTAGGGGAAAGTTAAGAAATGGCAAAATCAGTTAATACTAGTAGTAAAACCGAAATGACTTTGTTATTCAACGATCGAATCAAAACTCTGAGAGTTGTTGGAACATTCGCGATGACTCGAATGTTTTATTATTGACTGGTTTTCGCTTGATGTGTGACACGTTGAGCAGCTTGCTGATGTTTCTTTTATTATTATTGTTTTTGTTTGTTCATCAGGAATTGCTGTACCGTTGTGTGTTTGTATAAAGTAGACTATGATAAGCAACTTATAATTTAATTATAAATTCGCATAATATTATAAGCTGGAAGTTGAATGCGGTAAGCATGTAAATCGATTTATTAATTAGTATTGTGACGATTAATAATCGAGTTAAGATTATAATTATCTGGATCTGGAATCGAGCTGGTTTGGAGAGACACAAAACGAGACGTCTTTTGAGTTGAACTCGAGTATTTTTTTTGGTCTAGTTCTTTTGCTTCCTATACACTGAAAAAAGTTTCCAAAGTCAAGATCAAAGCATCTAAAATGTTCCACAAGAACATTATAATCTTCATGTTAGATATAAAATCTTGATTTTAAGGACATTTGTTATTAACAGTACGTTTTTATTAATAAGAGAAAAATCCTATACTTTTAAGACCATAAATCTAATTTTTTTTTGTAACAATTTTATTTTTAAACAGCATTCATCTAAATCATTCTATTTGGCATTTTTCCGATTAATGTTTTTAGTTTTAATAACTTGGTCTGAAAGTGGTATATATGTATGTATAAAAAACAACTTTTTTAACTGAATATTCTTTAATTCAGAACGTAGTCTTTTTCACATTGCAAGAAAATTAGTACAGTTTTGTGGTTCACTTATGTAAATCGATTTTATAATTATATAGGGTACTTCAATAAGATATGTTAATTAAAAGAAGAGAAAATAATGTAGCTCCCTCGCCATCATCTTCACATTGTTTACTTTTGTTCTGCACGTTTTCATTTGCCAAAAATAAATTGCAAAAATATTAAAAGAAGCCTTGGCTGCAAAATCATAGTTTGTCATCTTTATTGATTGAATTTTTATTCATTTTAAAACTGCAGACAAAGAGCGGGTGCAAACGAGGTTATTGCCCGCAAGAGCACGAAAAGTAGCCACGAATAAGGTCAGCGAAAATAAATTGAATACTCAACTCTCAACACTCAACACTTCACACTCAACTCACTCACTCAGTCAGAAGAGGCACACTTTGGTTACTACAACACAAAAAGAGACCTTACAATGCTTTCAATACGCTCGAGAGAGCCTCACGTGGATGAGCCTCTGAAACCCAAAGCCCTGAGCAAGTTTTGGCAACCAACAATAATAAAAACAAAAAATAAATAAAGAAACAAAAACAAACAAACAAAAAATTTGAGAAAAAGTAAAATCAAATCGAGTCTGACAAAATCCCCAGATAAACCAAATTAACAGGCGTCTATTTCAGATCTTGTTTGGCATGTTTTCTACTACATTTATTATCATATCAAGCGAATTGTGTCTGTCTCAAATTCAAATGGGGATTTTTTAATTATTATTTTCTGGATTCATGGAAATATACCCCCCACAACACATGTGAATCAGCAGCATTTGTGACTCCTTTTAATGGGAGTTCGTGAAGTTTATTCACATTGCGGCGCCTAAGATATCTTCATTTTAATTCTTGAGATCTTTTTTGTATTTGCTTTCAGCTTCAGCTGCTGGGCATGTCTTTGGGTCTGAAGTTGAGTCTGAGTCTGGTTTGAGACTTGGCAGTTTCATCTGCTTCTTATTATTCGCACTACGTCAGCTCAACAGAAATTTCCATATAAAAGCGGGCAGCATCGGCAGCGTAAGTTTAGTCGCTTTGGAACTTTACCTGTTAACTGTCGCTCCACGTTACACGTTCGTCGCCTAAGTCTTTCGTTCTGTGAGTCGTCGCTCCCCCTCGCTTACCGCACTCTCTCACTCGGAATTTGCTGCTGACTAATTCTGTGTGTGTTCTTTGTATTTTTCTGTGAACTCTTATAGATCTGTGTATAGAGAAAATCATCATCATGAAGTACGCAATTATCGCTCTCGCCCTTTTCGTCGTCGTGCACGCCGCTTCCGGTAAGTAGTGCCAGGTGTTTGCCACCACTTCGCATGCGTCATCGGATAGAAAATAAAGTTTAGTTAAATTAGCAAAGTTGGTTAGTTATCTGATGCTGCCTTCAAAATACGCAATTACATCATCGTCTATTAGCGACGCGTTTTGGCCATTGGGGGGGAAAAACAATAAGCAAACAAACACGATCGATTGTTATTATCATCTTCAGCTTGACTCCACTTGTCATTAGCATCTCCCAAGACTTGTGTGTATGCTAATGTGTTGATTGATCAAAAAAATATAGAAAAATATTAATAGAAATAATGTTCATAACATAAGGTGTTGACTGCGATGAATACAACATATTTAAATCTCCAGAAACTTGTTGGTTAAAGGAAAAGATAATTAGCAAACAAAGTCAAATGTTTGTCTTATCGTGCTGAAGAGTGCTATTGCTTTTTTAAGGTGTTGTGGTATATATAAGTATAGAAGAATTCAGTGCACTTATTACTGGAATGTAGACTCAATAACAAACATAATTTAAAAAGATTCAACTGTGAAACATTCATGAATAATGTTGGACAATCAAAACTTGTATAAAAGCAATAAAAATTTTTTCGGATTATCAGTCAAGTTTTCAACTAATTTGTTCCATGATTAAACCAGACGGTTTTTTTTTATTAGATTTAAATATTCAATCAGTATCATCATTGAATCATTTATCGTTTAATCACGCAATCGCTTAGTCAGCATAATACGTTTTATATATTAAACTTTTGTTTAAATTATTTAATTATTCAATAAGGCACTAATAATGATAAATCTTTTTGTCATCATTTATTTGAATATTTATTAGAATTGCATTACGTTTGACTAATATTATATACTTTTACAGAGGTGGGTCAGTTTGTACCACGCGCCATCTACACCCTGGACTCTGAGGGACATCAGTCGGAGGTGCATCCCGTGAGTGCCCGTTTGCTGCGTCGTCTGCGCCGTCAGGTGTTCAGTTCATCGTCCTCGTCGTCCTCGTCGTCATCGAGCTCCAATGGTATTCAGCAAACTGTTGTACAGAATTCGGTCACAAATCCCGATGGCTCCACAACTTTCCAGGCCACCTCACACCAATATCAGTAAGTGATCAGCTGAAATTAGTGAAATTTTAATTTGATTTTAATAATTTTTTTGAAATTACAGAAATCCTGTTCTCGCCTCACGTTTCGGCGAAGATTCACCAACTAGCGGAGTGAGCAGCCTGCAGTCGAGTGGTACCGTAGGGGGTAACACCGCCCAATATTCCACTAGCCAATACGCCTCTGGCCAATTCGCCAATAATGCTCAATACCCCAACAACGGTCAATATACTAACAATGGTCAGTACGATAATGGTCAGTACTACAATGGCCAGTACGCCAACAACGGCCAGTTCTCGAGCGGTAACACAGCCAGCATTGCCAGCGGAGTGCCACAGCATCAGTTCACCGCCTTGTCGGGCACCATCGATGCTGCCGGCAACATCAAGCAGCAGTTGACGCAAGGTTACACCGACAGCAACGGTCAATTGGTGCAGAAGCAAACTACAACGACTAACTAAGCCTATTTACTACATAATCTAGCCTTAAGGCCTCTCTGGTCAATTTGAAGTGTAATAAGAATTCCATTTCACAAAAAAAAAACACACATATCATGCTTTTTGCTTTTATACGAATATCAGCTAACTAATGGGTAAAAGCGAATTTCGGAAGGATTCATATTCGACTCCATGCAGTATATATATTTAGTCGGATGATGAGATGATATAGCCATTTCAGGCTAGCAGGATAATTCATAAACTTTAAGAATTTGGCTACAATTTTCTTTTGAGAATACATTTTATTGTTGCATGGAGATTACGCGTATTTTCGATTTTAAAGATACGGCTACGAGACTTCCCAATAACAATGATACTATTTATGATTCGTGAAAATTTGGTAGAAGAAAACTTATAAGTTGTTCAAGAAATAATTTTACATGGCAAAAATCGTTGACTTGAGTCTTTACAATATTTTACATTTTGTATTCTATACCATATATACCATTCGATATATTTATACGGTATATTTTAAAGATAATATCACACTGGTATACTTTTAATGATGCAATAGTATGTTGATATTGGTATACTGTATATAAAAATATCAAATTTACTTTTTGATATATTCATATGGTATATTTTAGTGATAATACCACACTGGTATAACTTGAATGTCGTAGTAGATTGATATGGGCAAATCCCAGAAACAGTCCACCAGCGACCAATTTTTAAATTTCACATTTTGTAATTTTTCTTTATATGGAACATTAAAGTAGATATGGCATTTTAAGAATTTAAAGCAAAAAAGCAATTTCGATCATTAAAAATGCACAAATTTGTATCAAACCCAATTTTATTTATAATTTTCAAAATTTTACTTAAATTCGTGCTCTGCGCACACCTTCAAATCCCTATTGTATTCTTCACAATTTTTTGCCTCTGCTTGGGCTCACATACAAATCTAAAGTAAATCACGTTGAAATAATTGTGAAGCACATTTATGAATATAATAAATAATGTTTAGTTAAAATTAAAAGATTTTTGCCTTATGTTAATGTCAGCGGAAAAAGTGTAGCGTGCGACACGTAGCGTGCGACACAATGAGTTTACGGCTTTGCTAAAAATCTATAAACATTATTAAGACCAAACGATCGGTTTTTGTCTTCTAATATTCGTAACTTTCTTTAGGATATTAACTTTCATAGGGTTTATTTTGCAGAATTCGATAAAAATTGCGTTTGAAATGAAAATTTTGAAACTAACTTCCACTAGGTGTAGCGTGCGACACGTCACAATTTTATTAATTATTTTCAAAACAGTGACTCCAGTGAAATTGAATCTTATACCCTCCGAAAGTACTCTCAATTCTCTCTAAACACATAACAAAAGTTTACGGTAAATCTTTAAAAAAACAACCCCCAAAAAAATTGATTTTCATTAGCTAAAATCGTGCGAATGTAGCGTGTGACACGTGGGATTTGCCCATATACCAAATATAAATATTGTTTTATTTCAGTATTTTTGTTCAATACATTAAGTTGGTAACTGGTATTCTTTGAATGCAGTAGTATATCGGTATATTTTATGTATTTCAATTTGATATATTTCAATGATAATACCTCTCTGTTTTGATTTTATTGAATATGCCTAATAGGTATGTCACAGTCGAGCACACTCGCTGTAGCTTTCTTACTTGTTTCTTCTTCTTCCTAGTAGGCGTGACACTCTGTTGGGCACCTTTTGGCTGGCAAACACTTTGCATGATTGCAGTCAGGTTTACTGCCGCATCAGCTGCTGTTTAATCTCGCAAAAAGTGCATCGCCTGCTCCACTGAGCACAAACAATGTCACACACTTTGTGGGCGTGTGTGTTGGGCGTAGGCAGCCAGTGTTGGTAAATGCTTTTAGCACACATTTAGCCAGCCAAGCGGAATGTCGCCTCCCAAAAAAAAACCAACCCTCTGTTGTTGGCTCTTAGCGTTGATTAAAACTACGCATAGTGTGTGTATGACGACGATGACAAATGGCAAACTATGAGATGAAGGCCTTGCCTAATGGTCTTAGCCTGTGGCAGGCAGCAAACCAGGGACTTGGGGGACGTGTTCCATGCAAATCATAAGCTGTTGCAGCCAGCACAAAATATATGAATATGTTATTTGCTTGGGGAATTGCCCAAATCTCAACAGGTGCACGCACTTTGGCGCCCGCCCAGCAAAGAGCAGCTGCTTAACCCGACAGATTGCTAAGCAAACAAGTTAATATGGCAATAGTGAAGACTACTCGACAGTGAAATACCCTGGAAGAAAAGGGTCTGAGAGTGTGAGTAAGTTAGGTGCATCCTAAACCTGATGAATAGACAATCCTTACATATTCATATGACATTAATCTGCCAATGGTGAAGTCTGCTAGACTGCAAAATACTCTGCCAAATAAAATTTTCTTATTTCTTAGTTTAATACAACTTCAATCTTTCAATAGTGAAGGTAGCTCGTCTGCGGAATACCCTGTAAGAAGAAGAAGAGGGTTGCAAATTTTTCTGTGATATTTTCATCTTATAAATAAAGTCTTCTTACAAGTGTAATGTAATGTTAGAATAATATTTACACAACTTCATTCCGCCATTATTAAAGTAAAGGGCTAGAAATTCGCCTAAGAATTTGAGTAAAATATGTTACGTATTTTAATCTTCTCAATAAAATCTCCTAACACATAAGTTTAACAAGAATTGCCGAAGATATTCCATACATATAAATTATATATATACCCCTCTCTTCACACATCTACAGGGTATACATTAACAAGCTCACACGAACGCACATCCTTCACGTATTGCCACCACACACTCACAATCCTTTCCTGCTTCCTTCACGCCTCCTCCACGATGTCACATCTCCTTCTCCTTGTCGCCGCGTTCAACATACAAATGCTGAAAAGTTTTGCTCAACTTCGCTGGTTTGTCGACTTGCCACACGGCTTTTCCGAAAGTTTTTAATTATTATAATTAATTACTTTGATCTCGGCTGCAGTCTTTGGTTCCACAAGCTCCTGCTCCTTGTGCGTTTGGTTTGTTTTGTATGTTTTCTGTTGCCTGTTGGCAGAGCTATTAATTTACTTGATTATGTTGGGGTTTTACGGCTAATTCGTTTAGATGTTGCTCTCTGCTCAGACTCAACCCCATCGTGTGTGAGTGCTTCTCGTCTTTTATTATAATTTATTCCACGTAATTGTGAAAGTGTAATGAATTTACTAGAGTGTGCATTAAATCAAACTCAAACGAGACTGGCTTCAGCAGGTGATAAGAAGAGGTCTTAAGAACTGACGTGGTTTTGGCTAAAAGAAGTGATTACCTAATCTTTAACTTGGCTAATTAACATTTAATTGTGCTTTGTTCTTATAAATATTGATCATCGAAAGACACTAAAAATAAGCTAGATCGCATCACAGACGATGATGGCACAAGAGGTTAGTAGACTCAAGCAGACTCTAAGTAAATATAAAAAAACATAACAAAAGACAATCAAAGAGAATGTGCAGTAAAAAATTATAAAAGAATATTTAACAACAATTTATGTGTATTTAATTATATAAACATCATTTTAGTTTTCAAGTTAAAAGCGAATTATTTTCAATATACTAAATTATTATAATTTTGAAGAAAACTAATATAGAATTAACAATTAATAATTCATAATGTTAAAATATTATAAATAGATAGTTAAGGAATTTGAAGATCAATTCCGATTAAACTGATTGATCTTATTTTTGCATATGTAAGTCAATTGACTTCACACTTCAAATACACAGCAAAATATCGAAAGTTATTGATTTGGTTGATTTTGTGTTTTAAATACTTTCATAATTATTCTGCTTGACATTTTAATTATAAATGCTAATCCCATTGAAAGTTGAAGTAGAGTTCGAAGAAGATAAGTACCATATATGCAATAATATTTAATCTACTGCGACTTGACTAACATAAAAGCAATGCAAATATGTTATGTGAATACAAGTAAAGAAAGGAAGGTGAAAAACTGGAGCGTTGTGTCGCAAGTTGATCTGCTTTTGCTTGGCTGGTTGGCTGCACGGGGAAGGAATGAGGAACAAGGAGCATTGCGATGGAACTGTCATGACCAAAGCAGCAGCAGCAGTAGCAGAGAGAGAGAGAGAGAGAGAGAGAGAGAGAGGGAAAACCCATCGACGCGACGGCTCAAAGAAATGAGCACTGGGGGCAAGACGCGTATACGACGAGTGTACAAGTTGGAATTGGAGTCGGAGTTGGAAGAGTTGGAGAGGTATACGCAGTCGCGTACGCAAAAAGCGCATAGCGTCGCTCGTGTTCTGAATTTTTATGAAACGAGATTGGCGGTGGGACAAAAAGCGGGCCACAAGCAAACTCACTGATTGATGGGGAGTCAAGCGGAGAGACAACTCGAGTGTGTGTGTGTGTGTAGTATGACTATGGTTGGGGCATGGAGCGCAACAAATTAAGCAACTTGTGTGGTCCGAGGCCACCGCAGAAGACGCCACCTGGCCAGAGATCCGATACGATTCCAATCGATGCCAAATTCAGTGCACAAAACTCAACACAGCGCGCCGACTGCCGCCGGACACGAGCGCCGATTGTGTTTGCGATGCCGATGCTGATGCCGATGCCAATGACTATGGCTGGCCAAGTGACATTTTATTGGCGGCTAAGAGCAAGACGGCCCCACGTTTTTGCTATTTAGAGGCATGAAAGCAGCGGCAGGTCCTCACATGGATAATTGACAACAGTTAATTCCATTGACTGAGCGAGAATTTAATTATTGGATCGATGTTTCTGCAGTCTCTGTGGGCGGGCAGCCTCAAGTCATCCAATCTACAGCCAATGCAAAACAACAAACAGGCAATGCGACATAAAAAAAAAACAAAGAGCAAAAAGCGGCAGCAAATCAACAAAACGTCAACGAAAGTCGCCTGACAAATTTTTGCCATTTCAGCGCAGCCTTTCGGGATGCGGACACATTTGCAGATGCAGATGCGGATGCAGAAGCAAAAAGCATTTGCCAGAAAAAAACATGCCCAAAAAAACACAAGAGCAGAAGTTGTTTCTCGACGTTATCATCGGAAGCGGAAGCAACAACAGCCCTCCAGCCAGGCAGTCAGCATTCTGATGAGTCGCTGACAAGGATGAGGATGAGTGGGAGGATGGGCTGGAGCAGGAGCAGGAGCAGGAACAGAGGATGTTGAAGTCAAGGCTGACTGCACGACCGGCACTTCACTTGCCTGTTGACTTAAATCGTTTAGGCAAAGTTAAACAACTTGTTCCCTTAATTGTTAAACAATGCTCACTCACTTCAGACTCAGACTGCGCGATAAATCCTGCCACTGTGATGGACTCTGACTAACTGACTGCCGGAATAATTGATGCTCAGCTCTAAACGGAGTGAAAGCAGTCAGTCAGCAACAGGATGAACTGAGAATCTGTACAAAAACGGCAAGATGTAAAAGAATACAAGCAGGTAAATGCTTAAATGCTTCACTACGCTCAGTTATTATCACAGCACGAGCCAGGATTTCATTCTTAAAGATAAAAGACCAAGAAAATCTTTCAGTTCTCGTTGTGTTTTGTGATCACGCCCAAGAATCATTGGAATCATGTAAAAACGCAATTTAGTGTAGAAATAGATTCGGAAGATAATCGAGATATTGATGAAATTCCTATTTGTTTCTAGCTCAAATGTTATTAATTTAGTTGTTCTTAAATGGAATTTCTTTAAACATTTATAATATTTTTCAATACTATGTACTTCAGATGCCACTAATTGAATTGATTTAATAAATATTTACATAACCGAAAATCAAATTTAAATACTTATAATAACATCAAATTAGTAAAAGTACAAGCTGTTACTTTTGCCATAATATCTTTTAATAATTGACATTCGGCAATTTACGCCAAGAATTTAAAATTCTTTCATTCTTTCTTGGTTTCTATTTGAATCAACCTCTTTAATAAAAATATACCTTAAATAAAAAATAGTATAGAGCACATAGTGTTTGCAAAAATAAATGACATCAAAATAGAAATTAAAAAATAATGAGATGGCTTGGCAAATCTCATTCTTTTTGGAAAATATGCTCTTTTTTGAAATGTGATTCCAGCTAATAATTGAAGTTGTCAAATTTAATGTATGTTGTTAATGAACCGTTATGTACAATATGTGCACTTTTCTCACATTTAGTTACTTGTTATTCTTTTCGGGTAGTTAAACGAACGGTGAATGCATCCCTTTTGACCAGTCTCGGCCTCAAAGGGTGGAAACTGACCCAAAAGTACAGCATCCAGTTTGAGTTGAGTAGATATCTACATATGGACAACACTCGCATGGACACATGTCTAGTTGAGAACGTATTTGGATTTTGGTTGACGGTCCCAGAGGAATTCCGATTCATCCACCCACTCGACGACGCAGAAAAGGTTGACAATGCCAGGCACAAGACAAGGAAAAATAAAAAAAAAAAAAAACAAATGAGAATTATAAGTAGGAAACTCAAATTCACTTGGTGACTTTTGCTCAGCTGTGCAAAGTTATGATTATTTGCTTATAATAATCGCAATAAAACAAGTTTTATCAATCATAAAAATGTGATTTCTAATTTGAATGTAATCCCCTAAACTGCGCTTCAGCAATTGCAGAGTGCAAAGCTTTTTGCCATTGACCACTTGCGGCACCTTGAACTGACAAAGCAGTGCACGCATCGATAAAGCAGTGCGTGCGTTCAAAGCGTTCTCTTCGAGTTTTGAACTGCTCTCTTACCGCACATTAAGTCTCGCTCTTGCCGTTTGTCGCAGTTGCTTCTTATTGGTGCTTGGGCTCTTTCCACACTAGCTGAAGCTTAATCTAATGGTAACAGCCCATTTTCTGAATTTGTTTTTATGCAAAAGTATACCCTGCATTTTATTTATTAATTGCTTTCAATTTAATACACTCTCTACATTAAATTATTTTACTTCTGTTTTGCTTTTAAATAATTCATTAGCCTCATAAATCTAAATACTTCCATCGCTTGGTTTTCATTTTTTTTTTTTTTGCTGTTTTGGGTACATCAAAATTTGTCTGCAACATTTTATTTATGACGGTAAACATCAGAAAAAAACGGAATTGCATTAAGTTTTTTTTTTTTGTGGATTTCTTCCTCTGTGGGGTTCAACAATGGTATTAAAATTAAATTCGTTTTTGCTCTTCGTGCGCCTTTAATTGAATTGTCGAAAAAATTTCCACTTTTTTTAACAAAAACAAAACAAAATTTCATTGTTTGCATATTTAATAAAGCTAATCAAACACGTCGTCGACGGCAGCGCCTCACGCCCAAGCACCCTTCTCACTCTCCGTTTCCACTCCTGTCCACTCCCCTCCCCTTCCAGCTAGTGCCAGGGGTGTGAGGGTTGCTCAATGATACCTTCGCAATCGGAAGTTTCGAGCAGCAGCAGCATCCACAATAATTTATTGTCCGGGTTTGACTGCCAAGCACTCAAGGACGAGGATTCAGAATGCAGAACTCAGAGCGCATAAAAAGTGGAAAAACAACAACAAGAAAACTGTGAAAAACACAGCGGGAAACCACGCGGCAGTCAAACTAATTTGTTGTCATTTTTATGCGACAAAAGTGCAAACAATAATAGAATAGAACAATAACAACAACAACAGTGGAAACAAATCAAGGCATAAACATAGAGTCAGATAGGGAGGACAAGAGTATCAGAGAGCAGGAGATCCATGCAGCTGCCATGAAATATGCAATGAAATCTAATTGCCATATCGGAACTCCCCCTACATTCGATTACTTGCCAAGCTGTCTCTATATTGAAATATAGTTTCATAGTCAGTCAAATTGTGCACACCAAAAAGAAACTGTTGTAAACATAAATGGTTACGAAGGCTATTGTAGTTCTAAGTTACAAAATAATATAAGGTATACAATATTGATTCCAAAAATATATTTGAAAAATTCTTATTCACATACTATCAACGTAAGAAATTAAACTAATAAATTATGACAATCTTTAGGTTCATTTAAGTCTTTTAATTTAATGAATGATACTGAAAACCTCATACATGTTGTGATCCCATTTATTGTAGTTAATGATTGTTGTTTAAATCAACATATAAGACTTTGTGATCCTCGATATTTTATTAAAAAACAAGTAAGAAAGCTACAGTCGAGTGTACTCGACTGTGAGATACCCGCTACCCATTTTGAATAAAAGAAATATATTTTGCGATATTTTCTCAAAATATACCAAATATACTGCAAAAATACTAAAAATATACCGAGTGGTATATTTGGTATATCGACATAGTACCGTATTCAAAATATACCATAGACGGCACAATATACCAGATTGTCAGCCAAAGCAACTCAGACCCTAGTAAGTAGGCGTTTTTGCCCATCCAAAAGTATTTCTTTTAAAACTTCCACAATTTTTATCTGATCGCAACCAAATTTTCAGAAATCATAAATACTATAGTTATTATTGTATATACCAAAATTCGGAACTCTAGCTTTAAAATTACGCTTGTTATTCGATTTTTATTTGATTTGCGGGGGCGGAAGTGGGCGTGGCAAAAATTTGAAACAAACTTGATCTGCGTGCAAACATAACAAATGCTGTCGAAAAAAAATTATAGCTCTATCTCTAATAGTCTCTGAGATCTAGGTGTTCATACGGACGGACGGACAGACACACAGACGGACGGACATACAGACACACAGACGGACAGACGGACATGGCTAGATCGTCTCGGCTGTTGACACTGATCAAGAATATATATACTTTATAGGGTCGGAGATGCCTCCTTCTACCTGTTACATACATTTCCTGCCGGCACAAAGTTATAATACCCTTCTACGCTATGGGTAGCGGGTATAAAAAAGAAGTTCTTAAGTATATTTAACAGAGAGAAAAAAATTCTATATTTAAAAGTAGATTGCAAGCCATGATTTAAAAACTTTTCGTTTTTAAAAGAAAAAATTTGTATGTTAAAAATATATCATAAAATCTCAAATCAAGATTTTATTCTACAATCATTATTTTAAAATTAATTAAATTTGTTTTAAGATTAAAAAACTTTCAACTTCAATTTTGTTTACTTGTTTCCAATAACATGAATTAATATAATTTTGGAAGTACGAATGTTGTAATTCAAGATTTTATTTTTGATTTTAGCACGTTTTGTCTATCCGTATGCATTTTTGAATTATTTTCAAATCTAGAGAACTATAATCTGAATATAATGTAATTGGTTTAAATAATTAAAAGAAATTGTTGCGCTTTCTGAGAATTAAGCGGCATGTTTAAAACGTCAGTATAAAGATACCGAATTAAATTCTATAGAATATCTCAATTCGAGAATTAAGATGAAAAAAGTAATGAAAATTCAAATTTCGTTTTTAATATATACTTATTTCTAAAAATAAATATAATTTCATTTTCAAACTAAGTAAATGCACAAGTGCACATATGTTGTGTACCTGCATATAATACTTTTCAACATAAGTTCGCTGAATCACGCGTAAATGAAGTGTTTCCAAATTTTATAGAATTATTTTCAAATTACAATTAGAGGATTTGGCTAACAGTTGGACAACCCCTATTTGGCTAAGGTCACACCCGCCGAATGGTTAACCGATGCTTATCCCAATTAGTGGAAATCAAGTGAAAAACTGCAACCGCAAAAGCAACCAAAGTCAACAAATGCTCGCAATTAACGCAACACACAAATTTAGAGTGTCAATTCACAAAATTACAATTGAGGGATGGAGGAGTCAGTCACCCGTCCACCCGCTCAACAATGCTGGTCATAATCAATGAAAGAGTCGAAGTGGATGAGGAGGAGGAGAAGGAGAGCAGCCCTTAACCGGATGGCAAGGACAGATTCGCGCATATGGACGAAAATTGATGATGTGAACGGAGAGCAGAGAGCGGAGAGCAGAGAGCAGAGCAAGTGCCACGTAATCAATTTAACAGCGCCTCGAATGCGAATTTAAGATGCCATTGTTGCAACAAAGCAAGGGATGCGAGAATATCCTGCTCATGGATATGTAGATACGATATATGATACGCCTGATGTCTCATTTCATTTGTTAGTTGTTTAAAGTTCAAGCTCGTTTCGTTGCATTTCGCTACGTTTCGTTTCTGGTTATTTACGCCTCCTGTTTGGTTTTTGGGTCGCCTTTTATGTTCCTAATGTCGCATAAACAGTGTTTAATAATGCACTAACCTTCGCGTCTCTTCACTAACCAAATAAGACCTGCAACCCGCCCGCACACACAACATGCAGGGGAATGGGGAAATGGGGCTGCTTCGTCGACAATGATTAATATTTAATACGTGTGCGTTGGATATTTTTCCAGTTTGTATTTTGGGGAAATTTAATGGCTGACAGACGACAGCCACCCAGCAAAACCAACCTTGTTGCCCAGCTCCTTCTCCTTCTCCTCTCTCCTCTTCCTTCACTTTTAACATTCGCTTCGCCTTCAAATTTGACTTGTAAGTATAATTTGGCGTCGACCTTTGGGAACCCACAATGTTTACCTGTTCACCTTTTTGCCACGCATGACTTTCTTCATTTTAAGCTATTGAAATATTCCGTTTGACCTGAAAACCAAAACAAATACGCCCACGTTATTTCCGACTTCCCAGACTTTTCGCATCCCATAAATTGCCAGCCAGTTGCATATGAGACTTGTGTCTGTCTCTTACTCTAATTCTCAATTTTATTCTTCTTGGTCTTAATCACGGTTTCCATTATATTTCCGACTTGCTGATTTCATACAATCGCCGGCGATTACAACTTGCGACAAAGAGAGTGGAGAGAGAGGAGAGAAGAAAAAAAGCAAACTCAAACTCCCCAAGAGTGCAATTAGGCAGCGAACTATAAAATTTCAGTGTTTGTCTTGCCAGATACTTTCGCATAGATGTATCTACAGTTATATATGCTCCAAGGCAAACACACACACACATTCACACACACAACTTTGCAACACCCCCACGCCCTCCTTCCACGCCTTGACAGGCCACATAGGGCAATTGCCTGTACACATAATTGGCCTTCTGTGGCCCCCGCAACGCCATTCCCGACACTTTAATGAGCTGTCGACGTTTCTTACTTTGGTTAGTGGAATCTTGATGCGATTCCACACACACAGACAGGACAATAGCGTATCCTTTGTATATTTTCAGTACTAGGCACAGTTAACACAGTTACGCAAGTTTCTTTGCCTTATCGTTTTCACTCTGCAGCAACTAGCTTTTGAGAGCGAACAATATGCTGACGATTAGAAAAGCTACTGCTTACTTTGCAGAATTGCACTGCTTTATCATATTTGTCTATGTTGATCTTGTGTATACACTACAGTATAAGGAATACACAAATCATGGCGTATACTTAATTTCCATAATTGTTTGTATATTGCAATGCCTTACAATAAATTATCGAATACCCGATCAGTATTGAAGGTGAGTTACAAATAAATTTTGAAATATTTATGTTGTTACCTTTTTATTGCTTTCATAAAATTTAATATTTCACGTATTATTTATTGTATTGCTCAAAAAATAAGAATTATTGATCAACTTAGCTAACAAATAATCATAACATATCAAAAATTATATATTCTTTGAGCTGAAAGGAGTGCAAAGAGTGATCCATGATAGTCCAAAAGATGGAGTCAAGATGAACATGATCGTAGAATGTAGAAGTCTGAAGAAAAGATCACTGATAATTTACATACACTCGATAACATTGGATATACTGATGTATTGGTACTCGCAGCACTTTCGCACACCCATTAACATTGCTTAAATTTAAAATCTCAAGCAGATCATTTTAGTGTCAAGAATAAAGTTCAGCGTGACATTTGCACAAAGTATGCCTAATACATATTGTAAGTAAAGTTACTTCATTTCATTATGATAACTATACGTAAGTATAGTTTGCACTTAATACATGCCATAATCGGATGGTCGTATAAACTCGGCGATCACAGCGTCGGTCATGCGACGCAGCGTGTCGCTGATCTCGTCCCAATCCTTCTCCTCGGGCAGCCCAAATAACTCCGAATAGTACCTGACTTTAGGTTGGCTGCCGCTGTCTCGAAACGCGATCCACATGCCGTTGTTGAAGGTGAAAGTGATGCTCTGCTTGTTGGGCGTGTGTGGTAGGCGTGTCTTTTTATCCGATTGCGAAGTATCCAATCCAGTGGTCAAATCACGCACATACTTCACCTCGAACTCACCGTTCAGTATGCACTTGGGATAAGTACCAGGCATGTTGTCATCGTAGCTGCGCAACTTATTAAACATATTCGTCATCTTGGTGTGACTGTCGTAGGTAAGGCCATTGCTGATAGTGGCATGAAAGCCATAAGTATCGTAGATCTCTCGCAGTTTCTCGATCAGCGTTACACTACGAGTTGTGCGCAAGTGGCTGGCCATGGTTGCCACCTGGCAGGCGGCATTGATGCCATCCTTATCCGGCACCATGGTGGAGAACATGTAGCCAATGGGCTGCTCAAAGGCAAACAGCACAGTGCGTCCCAATCCTTGCAGTTCGATGGCCTTGTTAGCCATCCACTTGAAACCCACCAAAGTTTCCACATGTGTAAAGCCCTCGGCTCGTGCCATAGCAGCCAGAATCTTCGAGCTGATCGTGGTGGACAGCATCACGCAGTTATACACATTCGGTTTGCTGGTGCGCATTTTGTAGCTCTCCAGCGCCCACCAACCGAGCAAGGCGCCCAGCTCGTTGCCATTAAAGAGCCTCCATCTGCCCTTCGGATTCAATTCAGCAACCGCCAAACGATCTGCATCCGGATCATTGGCCAGTATAATAGTGCAATGTTCGTCATTCGCTTTCTTCAAGGCCAACGCCAAGGAATCTTTGCCATCTGCCATGAGATTCAACTCTAATATAACTCAATAAATGATATAATCAGCTTACCAATGGGATCTGGGCTGCTGATGGTGGGAAAGTCTGGATCGGGATCCTTTTGCTGCATCACCGGAATCAGCGGCTTGAGACGCGCCTGATAAAATGCCTCGCGAACATATTGAAATCCCACGCCGTGCAGCGCTGTATAGACGAATCTCAGTTGACTGCACTCATTTGTCTCCACATACTCCGGGGGGATTAGCTGCTTCATGGACTCGTAGTAGGCGGGATAGACTTCGCGAAAGGGATCGATGAGCAGTGCGTGGTCATCAAGTATTGAGAGATCCCAGGACGAAGGCAACGGCTCCAATTGCTTCATCATCGCCGCAATAATGTTTTTGTCGTGTGGCGTCAGAATCGGAGCACCGTTGCTCCAGTAGATTTTGAAGCCATTGTCACTCTTCGGGTTGTGCGATCCTGTAACCGCAATTCCGGCTAGACAACGTAGATGAGTCACAGCAAAAGAAATCATCGGAGAAGGTATCATGCGATTGAATAGATAAACCCGAAAGTTGCTGTTGAGAAAGACAGCAGCCAGCAACTGGGAAAAACGTTTGCCATTGTAGCGTCCATCGTGACCAATCACGACACCTTGTGCCTCTCGCTTGGCCACATTGGGATACACCTCTTGAAGGTATTCGCTGAGTCCTTGGCCCACTTGTATGGTCACCAAATCGTTGATGGAATCGAAGCCAGCTCGCATGCCAGATCTCAAGCCTGCGGTGCCGAAGTAATTGTAGCGACAGAGTCGAGTGCGCAATGCCTCCCAATCCTGCTCTTTGACAGCATCGACAACTTGCTGCAATGTCGCCGCATTCTTGTCCCACATGATCCAGTTCTTGATCTGGTCATCCAGCTCTTTATCGTTCGACAGCGTCAGACTGCTAATCAGCTCCGCGGGCGAAATGGCGGGAGCCTTTGTAGCGTACATTTTGAAATTTAGATTTTGACAATCGGAATAGAGAAAAATATAATATTTGTAATCGAAGGCCAACTATGATAACTGACAATAAGAGGCCTTACAACTAGTTAAATAGGTAGTTAAGCTAAAGCGTATTTGTATTTTAAATCCAGCTAGGTAAATATTTGGTATTGACACGATATATCGCTTCTATTATTTTATTTCTTCTTCCACTCAAATTGGAAATATAATTCCAGTTGCCGGTTCTTCATTGCTTTGGTTGAAAATCTGTTATATTTTTCACTGTACGGTATATTTTTAATGTTTGAATGTTTAACTATATCGATAGTTTTCGGTATATTTTAGTATTTCGTTAGTATATTAATGTGGAACCTTTTATATCATGATCAATCAATCTCACATGACTGTAGCTTTCTTATTTGACTTTTCTTTTTTTTTATATTATATATAATTTTAATAAGTCTTCTTGACCGTGTAAATCGCAAAAAAAAAACTATTGCTTTGCTTTATTTAAAATGCAGGTATATTTTGTACTCTATGGGCTATTTAGCTGGTAGTAATATATCGATTGCTTTAGGTATATTTTAATATTTTGTCAGCATATTCATTTGCAAATTTTCTTATTAATTGTTTATTCCTTTTCTCACATGTTTTTGTTAAAACGTTTTCTTTTGAAAACGCTTAAGAAACGAATATATCCAATCAGTCTGTTCACAGATATTGAAGATTTCAGAGAGTTGATTATTTTTAACTAAATAATAATAAATTCAAACGGTTGATATTCTTTTGTTTTATTGGACTCCCCAACATTGTCTTTACTTGTTTTATTGACTTTATGCGCAATTTAAAGTTAATTAAGATCTTAACAATCGTGTAGTAAGTACACATGCATGTTATTCTAAATATATTTTCATCAATATTCATAGAAGTGTCAAATAAACTTTGTTTTATGCATCCATGCCTCTGTCTTTGATTTTAGAGATTATAATAGCAAAAGACTTTCAATTTAGAAAGTTGGTTCGCATATACTAAATACAGATTAAGCAAATCTTCAATTTCTGATAAATGTAGCCTTGGATTCCACCGAGTGCTACATGCTATTTATTATGGCCTCTGTCATCATGGTTATGAATATAAATCTGGTTTGCCATATTATAAATGAATATGCAAAAGACAATTATAGATTTCAGTTTAACGTCAAGCTGCTTTCGCATTAAATTTATTTTTTGGTATTATTTGGTTATCACATGAATTCCTCAGTCAACGTAGTTAAAGAGAATGCATTTGCATTTTCCGAACACGTCGAGTTCCATTTCCATTTCCAAGTTGACCAATTGAAAATTTATGTGATGCTCATTTCGATTTACGACCACCAAATACGTCCTCTGGGAAAGGCGGACGTCGGGCTAAGCACGGAAAACCACAAATTGATCCATTGGCAATTTGATTTTGGCTTCTTGATGAATTTATGGTCAATGGCCAGCAACAATTGGCCTAAGCACAGTCAAAGAGTTTGGCTTTAGTGCTTGCAATAAATATCGATACTTTTTATGGTTGCTCACACATAGACACACTCCTACACACACACACACACACACACACACACACACACATACAGATAGACACTCAACATTAACATGATTTCAATTTGTCATCAATTATGCAAAGCGAGTCTACGAGGCAGAGTCTCGACCCCCTTTATTGTGCACCCCTTTTTGTTTGGGGGCTTGCAATAACACTTGGCATGTGCCCCATTCCTTCCCCCTTTCATTGCGAAGTGTGAGTAATTTGCAACGGTAATTGGGTTACACAGGCGCATGCAACATTTATTAGTCGGTGGCATGGGCGACGTCCCTTTATGTGTGGCATTAGATGCAGAGTTTGCCAGCCATTACCGTGTGTTGCAACTGCCACATGCGCAACTCCCTCTGTCCACTGTCTGCGCTGTGAGTTCACTCTGACACGTCAATCGCATTCTAAACATTCAACGCACTCGCATCCTGGCTGCAATGGAGTCGCAGCTCATCGGAATGCAGTCACACTCGCATTCGCAGTCACATTCACATTCACACTCACCTTCACAGTTCACAGCACTTCGGGCATTAGTTCGACCACACAAAATGCATTTCGCATCAAATTGTCAAAGTGTTAATTAAAAATGGACACTCGAATAGGCAGCACACAACATAGACGCACTCCTTGCCACACACTCACAATTAGATACTCCTAGTCACACACTCCTAGTTACCACACTCTTCAATTGAAACTCTTCATTGCCACACACTCCTAGTCCTATACTCCATGTTGCACTCTCCACACTCCCTAGTTACACTTTTCCTTGCCACATACTCTCCTAGTTATACGCTCTTCCACTCAATATGTTTCTGCCATGCCTGTGAATGGAGTTCTCCAGCTGCCCTCTGTTGTTATCTTCATTTCATTTATATGTTACAACTGTGTATAAGGATTTTCCTTTTCATGTCTTGCTTAAAGGTTGAAATTGGTTGGACTCTACAAAGACATTAGATGAATCTATCTATCAATGGAATTCTTTTAAATATATTATATTAACTTCATGAAGCAAAACAATTACCACAATTAAAATTAAAAGAGTCCCTGAAAGATTTCTTTTTAAGCTTCACATTCAATGTGTTCCTGTCATGTGTAATAAACAACTTGAGCAAGTGCTCCCTCTTTTTAATTCTTACATTATTTATATGTTGCATCTGTGTTTAAGGGTTTTTGCTATTCATGTCTTGCTTAAAGTTGTTGAATGGTTTCAACCAAATATCTTTTCTATAAAGACATCCAGTGGAGTTTTTTACTTATTAGTGCAAAAAACTTCTTAATTCTCTTTATTTCAACAAAATTTATTAACGTCATAAAAAGTTTTAAAAAAAAAATAATTGGAGAGTCTGAGCAAATGCAAAAAAAAAATAATGACAGTGAGTGATTTAATAATAAGTAACAAGACGATGTTAAAAAACAATTACTTTTAAACTTGTTTACATTATTTTAAATCAAAACCGAAATATACCAAGCAGGAAAGTTCATACACAAAAATTTCTCAATATGATTGACAATCAATTAGTGAATCAGGTTCTAAACACTAAGTTCAAAAAAAAATTACATACATACATGTGAGTGTATCTGATATTTTAAAAAAAATCCAAGCAAAGTAAATTGACTTAGAAACTCAGTAAATCATTAATTGCTCATAGAGTAGCAACCTCTCAAAAGAAATTTGAATTTACAAAGCACTAAAGAAGTTTTTATTTCATTCCATATCTTAAAGTGCTTGAAGTCGTTATCTATTGGATCTGTTAGTGCTTTCTGGGTAATTCAGTAATTTGCATAGAAAATAGCTAAGCGATTTGCTTGTGCTTGTTTTTCGAGGCCGTAAAATCTTTCTTGCGGCAACAAATATTGAGTGTTTACGGCGTAAGGTCTACGGCAACTTAGTCCCGGGACCTTGCTTCATAATGTGTTTGCATAATTTTAATCGTTGGGAATCAAAATTGGAATGAGCATTCAAAATGCGGGGGAGTGAGATTGGGAATGGATATGGGCTAGGACATTACAGGGATGGATGGATAGATGGGGCTTTGACTTCCTGGTCTATCACTTGCGTTGATTCGTTTTGTTTCGAGAAGCAGCTAACTGCAAAATTGCTGTTGTGTGAATTTTTTATGGCACCCCCGAGTGCCCTCTGCGGCAGTCAACTAGCCCATGCATCCATCCATGTGTGTGTTGTAGTGTTGTGGGGGAGTATGGGAGTTGAGGGGTTGCCCTCTATCAGACTGTCAATACTGAACTTCAATAACTAACGCTATCAAACCTATTAATATGCTAATTTAAATGTTTAACGAGTCTCAATGACAACAGATATAATGTTATAAAAAAAAACGTATCCTGGCTGCGGAATAAATAACCTTACTGATTGCAACCGTAATATAGTTGCTGATTTTCATTTTCTGATTTTTTTTTAAATTTGGCAAAATCTCTTTTTTGAGTTTCTTAAAGATAGCAGCATCAATCGTATACATAAAAAACTACATTCAGTTTATTTTTCAAATTATCAATATAACAGAAATAAATGTGGTTTAACATTTTATTTCTTTTCATAAAGTGAAATAAGTAAAGTAATATTATTCAATTTTATTTCTGATAATATTAGACTTAAAGTGTATAAAATTTTAATTTTTATAAGATTAGCTTCAAAGTTTCTAACAACTAAGAAATTTTATAAAAAATATATTATATAATATTTCAAAATATAAATTAAATAAGACTAGATAAGTAAAGTCTGCTTAGAATAAAATACATCAAAACAAAATAAAATCTTTTTAAAACAGAGCTGGGATAGAAGCAAAAATTTGTATATATTTCATTACATAATATTCAAATATATTCCCATTCCACATCATCACGAAAATGTTGTTTAATTTGAGTTCTCAAATCTGTCAAATCTGCGTCTGTCATTCAAACGAATCCCAGTTAAAGTTTCACAGCACCTGCCCGTTGGATATCATTAAATTAAAACCAAATCATTCATTCATTCTCTGTGAAGGACTTAACGAATGTCCCTCAAATTGATATTGACATTTTTTGTGCGTGAGCACGAATTATATATTTTGACACATTTTTGTTCCTGCTTTGAAATTGATTTGATTATTTGGTGAAAAGTGGTTTTTAATGTCTAGTCTCGGAATGGGATGACATTTAAGAGGCTTGATAAATGCGAAATACATGCAAATGTCCATAATAATGCTGAACTTTCCAAACTTGCAAATCCAATTCGATGAGGCCTTCGATGAAAGTTATTTTCCCCTTCCGCTGCTTTGAGCAGAGTTTTCGGGGGATAGTTTTTGGGATTTTGACTTTTCCATTTATACCCAGTCCAGCATTATAAATAACTGTAATTTGCTTATGCGGCTTTTCATATTCTGAAATTCACTTGAATGCCAAATGCCAAATGCGAAATGTGCAAATGAAATTTACATCATTTGTTTACTTGTGTATCGCTCATGTCCTGTGGTCTTGCAAACACATTCAAAAAAAAAAAAAGAAGAAGAAAAAACAACATCCTTGGGGAAAACTGCGTAGCAATTCATATTTTACATTATTTTTTTTGTCCGCTTCACAAAGTTGAAGAAGAAGCTGGGCAGCACACAGAAAAAATAAAATAAAACACATTGCAAATTTGATTACCGACCAACAAAAATGTTTGCATATTTTTTTTCGTATTTTTTGCCATCTTTCTTTTTGAGTCATCTTTCGCTTGTGGCCGGAATATACTTTTAAATTAACGCATTATGTTTATGTATTAGATGCAAATACAAAATGCCCAGTCGCAATCGCAATTGCCGAAGGACCTTCACACATCGCTGGCCAAAGGGTCAGAAATCCAATTTGAGAAACATTCGCATATGAAGCTTTGGTTTCGTCTGTGATATACCCTATAATAAATGAAGACAGGTATGCCGTAAGATACGTATTTTAAGAAAATATTTTTCAGAAGATATGTTAACATGATTGAAGGTATAAAATAATCGAGCCCTTTCTTATATAGCAAATCATAATCAGATATGCAGAAAGTATTAATCTGTAAAAGATATAAACTTTAATATAAATATAGTTGATGTGAATTATCAAATAGGTTCATCAATAAATATTTTCATAAATTAAATTAAATATTATAATACATATATTATAGTTTTTAGGTGTTTCTAAGTGTTTTCATATTTTTATATTCAAATCTTCTTTAATATCAGAGCATATTGCCATATTAAATAAAATTTCAGGAACCTTATATAAAATCTTTTATGTAAAAAAAGTATTTATAAAAATTCTCACAATTTTAGCTTTTTTTATTGAAATTTAAGCTTAGTATTAGAAGTAGAATATAACATGACATAACATAACATAACATAACATAAGATATACTAACTTTTTCTTAAACAGAAATACTATCCAATTTTTCTACCTTAAATAAAAATACTTACAAATGTTGTTCCTAAACAGATTAATGATACCATAACATACCAATAAGTAAGGAACACAATATAATTGTTTATTTTATATTCATAACTCTTACTACAATATGCAAAGGTGGCTTTAAGCAAAATGAATAAAGTATTAGAAGTCGAATGAAACAATGCTATTGAATTACTGGAATATACACTCTTTTTTCGAATAAAAATTCTTATAAATACAATTTACTGACTTCGCTCTCCTATTTACAGGATATCTGCTAGTCGTAGTCAATAACAACACACTCAATTGCACATACGCCAAAATCTTATATTGCGAATCCAAAGAACCAACATTTTTATTGCCCGTCAAATTGTCTTTCCGTCTGCGACTCAGTCGCCCATGCATTTCTCCTGCTCTCTCTCTCTGTCCTCTCTACTTTTCTATTTTCTCTGCTCTCTTTCCCAGTTTGCAATCAAACGTTATCCCAGCCGCACTTTTGATTTCATTTCACAAACAGCGACAGTCACTTGCCGTTGCCTTACCTTGGGTCCTGGCCAGAGTCTGAGTGCAGGTCCAGCTACAACAACAACAATTTCAGTTGCCTGCTGTTTAATTGGAAATGGTCGAACTTTGATTGCGATTGCCTGACCAGGCAAAGTGTAAAGCAGTAAGATTATTATTGCAGCTCGTAAGCGGTTTGGCAATCATCATTAGAATTGCCCAAACACAACCAGAGTTGACTCCTAATTGTCCTGGAGAATGGCTGACAGAATTGTAGCTACCTAGTTGTAGCTGCCTGTCAGTTGGAGGTTGGGGCAATGAAGCGACGTGACATCGCAACATGACATCCACATCTTCACATCTGTTTAGCCGGCATGTCGAAAGGGTTTCTCTAGTTCGATACAAACAACTTTGATGGAATTGTTGGCATTTTTACCCGCAAAATTGCCGGGATTTCTACGCATTAATATCTAAATAAAATGGAAATGAAAGAGGAAACGAATACGAATAGGAATATGGAAAAAAAAAACAAATCAGAAACGTGTCAACAGTTCAAAGTGGGTTCAGCTGCCAATTGGAAATGTGAATGACGCGTTTGCACGGATTTGCACTTTGGCGGTAAACCCGCTTCATCAGCCAAAGACAGTCACTGAAGTTTGGGGTTAAGTGTGTGCTGTGCCACAGGAGACGACACACACATACACTCGTAGGCACTCACAAGTTTATCTACCATCTGATTGCACCAACTTGTAAATGGCTTTTGGGCTGTCAACTGAATTTGCATACGAAATCAACTGCAGCTGTATCATTTGTCTTTTCCAGACGTCAGCTTAAAGGGTATGTTAGACTCTGGATTAAAAGTGGAGTCTCAACCACAAGCGATAACTATATAGCCATGTTCGTCTGTCCGTCTGTGTGTCTGTCCGTCTGTCCGTCTGTCCGTCTGTCCGTATGAACACCTAGATCTCAGAGACTATAAGAGATAGAGCTATAATTTTCGACAGCATTTGTTATGTTTGCACGCAGATCAAGTTTGTTTCAAATTTTTGCCACGCCCACTTCCGCCCCCGTAAATCAAAAAAATCGAATAACAAGCGTAATTTTAAAGCTAGAGTTGCGAATGTATAATAATAACTATAGTAGTTATGATTTCTGAAAATTTGGTTGCGATCAGATAAAAATTGTGGAAGTTATAAAAGAAATACTTTTGTATGGGCAAAAACGCCTACTTATAAGGGTCTTAGTTACTTTGGCTGACAATCTAGTATATTGAGCCGTCTATGGTATATTTTGAATGCGGTACTATATTGATGTACCAAACATACCATTTGGTATATTTTAGTATTTTTTAAGTATTTTCGGTATATTTTCAAAATGATACCGCAATATTTTGCCCTTATTAAAAATGGGTAACGGGTATCTCACAGTCGAGCACACTTGACTGTAACTTTCTTACTTGTTTTTATTTATCATTGACTAATTTTATATTCGCTACCCAAAGGGTAGACAGGTATTATAACTTTGTGCCTCCAGGAAATGTGTGTAACAGAAACAGTCGTCTCTGACCCCATAAAGAATATATTTTCTCGATCAGCATGCTATAGCCGAGATACAGACATGGCTGTCCGTTTGAAACACTGGATCTCAGAGATTATAAGAGATAGAGGTATCATTTTTTTTTGAAAGCACACCTATTGTTTGCTTTTTTTATTTAATTAAAGTATCTGGCTTAAATTAGACTCTGCATCCACGACCTGGATAGGTTACGTTTAGATACTATATATTAGTATCTAAAAATCAGTTAAACACAAATTTAATAATGTTTATGTTTTCCCAACACCAAACAAAAAATATTCTTCAGAAACCTTAAAGCAAAGGAAGTGAATGGCTGTAGTGGCGCCATCTAACGGCTGCTGACAAGTGCCAGTCCTTCTAATTACGTCTGGTTAAGTGATTAATGTGACTGTAGCTGAGCACTATACTATGCATATTTAAAGCTGCTTTAACATTAGCCTTGGCTGCAAAACATTTATCGATTTGTTAGAGAAGGGTGAAGGCAAAACAACTGATGTATGTAGCTCCTGTATTGTGCTCCTTTGAGTGCACACGATGCCGACGACAACAGCGAGCAGACAGAATGAGTGAGTGAAGGGGTTGCTGGGGCAGTGGAGAGAGAGAGGGGTATAGGGATGTGGCAGAAATATAAAATTATTGATTATCAGCGATGGCATCTCAGCGATTTGCTGCAACAAGCCACGTTTCACTTTTTTGCTAACGTTGCCGCATCGATTTGCAGTCGCGATTCCCTGCTCCAACATCCCTTCTTCCCTCCCCTGCTGTCATCGCTCTGCCCTCTGGTCGTGTTCGTTCAGGTTGCGTGGCCAAGATCCCATCATTAAAACCATTGTGCGATATCGACACCTTGGTCAGCACGTTGCTTTTTTTCTTTCGTATTTATTGAAGTTTGTTTTTGTATTTTGTTTGGATGGGAGTAGAAAAAGCGAGATCGTTTCGCTTGTCGCAAGTGTTGTCAACAGGTTTCGCGGAATGCCACAGCAGGAGGCAAACGCACCTAAGAGGAAGATGAAGAGAAGGAGGAAGAGGAGGAGGAGGAGGAGGTGGAGACTGTGAAGCAGAACTGGCTGATGGCAGAGATCGTTCATCATCATCGCGGATGACAAGTGATCAAAGATGCAGTAATATTTTACAGCAGTTTGTTTGTAGTCTCTCTCTCTTTCTCGTTGACACATTTTATTTGTGGTCTCTCGACTTCGTCTCCTTCTCCATCGTCCGTCCTGCTTTCTCCTTAATTGTCCTTATCACTTTGTCATTAGGTCTGTAGCCCCAACAAACACGTTCATAAATATTTATAACTGCTGCAGAACTCAAGTGAACTGCACAGATTTGAGATATTCGCCTCGACTTGAACATTGATTAAATGTTTAACTGTTTGCCGAATATGGCGAGTGCAGTTCATAAATTAAAAGCAAAGGGCTGGCAAACTCAATTAAAGTAAGTAGCTGGCAATGCTAACTGTTAATTACTAACTAACTAACTAACCAACCAATGCAATGAAACATTAATAAATTATTAACAAATGTCTCTAGCAAAGAGTAACGAAAATGCCAAAGTCTTTCGACTGCACGTGCCGCGAATTCCAGCCAAGTTAAGCCACGTTAAGACACAGAGGCAATCGAGCTAAAAACAGAGTGGCAAGTATGACCATTTATGGCATTCGAATCCCATTAAAAATTATTAGCTGCCGTCGCCGTCAAAGAGCAAATTATGGATTAATGGCCAATTGCTCGATCATCCAGCATCGATGATCCATCCGCAACAGTTGCGTGTGGTGCGTGTCCAGCAAGCAAATGAAGTTGCAACTGGAATTCCTTAGCAACAAGTCTTGCAGATTCATCATCAGCAGACAAGGTGAAAGGTGCAGGCGAAACTTCTAATTACTTGTCTTAGATTTCTTTAAATTACCTAGCCAAAAATAACACCTGCCCAAATGATGAAGTAATTAACTGAATACCAAGTGGGCTCTAATCCTTTCTTTACTCGCCGTGTTGTTGGCTCATTAAAATTAATGGCAACACAGTTGCTGCATATTAATGGCCCAAATGTCCGCGGGGATAATAAACCGCTAATAAGAAATTAAAAGAAACTTGTCCAATGTGCTTTGCAAACTGAAACAGGACTCCCTTCTCTGCGCTTGCATCCTTCGGCTTGACAGCGACAACTGTTTGTTTTAATTTGGAAGATTTTTCATTGACGCTCTAAAAAATTAACTAATTGGTAAATGATGGAACTGCCAGCTGCCACAACGCCTGCAAACGGGTTGAGCTGAAGCCATAAACCTTGAGATGAATTTTTAAGCAGCTCTTCCCCAAAATGACCGTCTTGGGAGTGCTTTTTGCCATCGTGGAGGGCAGGGAAGGGAAAGAAATTAGTTCACTTGGGAGCGGAGCGTTGACACCTCATCAGGGTATTCAGCTGTTTTCGATTTGCCTCTTTAAATGGTTTCATATTAAATTTGCTGTCTGTATATAAATTTTGCTATGCTTTATGCAAATTAAATGCACTCTGACTGCATTTTTGCAGACTTTTCGAACTTTGCAGCTGAAGCGCAGCCCTTGGCAATAATTAAATAAAATGCGAATTGTACTCGTTATTATACCCTGTATTTATTGCTCAGGGAATGTCAGTTGCAACAAAATGAGATTAAAATTCTTACTCCAATTGCAAGTTTGATTTTCTTGTATGTGTGGCACAGTCTACATTTAAAATTTCTTTAGTTATTTTAATTTTACTACAAATTTCATAATTATGTACAATTTTATTTCATCACCTGATTTTAAAAAAACTATTCAATAAACAATATTTAAGTTTTTAGGCTTTTTATCAATTATGTAAATATTATGGAATCAATTTTTCCTATATTATATTTTTACAAGATAGTTTTACAAACAAAATAGTAAAAGATATGTTGCTCTAAAATAATTTTATAAAAAGGATTAAATATAAGTTTTATACTCATTTTATTATAATAGGATTATATTATAAAATATACCATTTATGAACACTTTTTTTTTAAAATAATTTTCAATTGTTTAAAAGATGTCACTGTAACATAAATTATTTTGACTTTTTTTATATTTGTTTTTAGTTTTTTAATACATATTATTTAATGTATGATTCTAGGAACAGTTAGCTCCATTTACGACTCTTATCAAATTGTATCACATTTGGCATTCAACATTTATTTATTTTTTATAAGTATTGTATTGTATCGCACTTATTTGATATATTAATTTAGCTAATGTAGGATATCTGTTCGTCAGGCAATCTATGCGAATGCCCTTGCATATATTTAATACACATGCAATCCAATGGGCATTTCCCGCGTGTATTTATGGATGCACTGCCCGCGTATCCTCTAGGCCCAATGGACAACGGCTGAACGGTGGACGGAGCGTGGCACATTTGTTTATTGTTTTCGCAATTACAATTAAAATTTTTTTGCGCTGACCGCGGGTTTTGGTGCAAAAATTATCGCCAAGCCCATTTGCGGTAATTATTTAATGTGCACTCCCCAGGTGGGAGCCCAAATCGTAAAGGTTGCCACTGCCACAGCAGCGGCGAGCAACAATAACAATTGCAACATCAATGGAATTAACGTAAATGCGTGCAGGACAACTACTCCTTCCACACCTTCTCCATGTGTATATGCCACACTGTGTCAGTTGTGGCAAAGTCCTCGTACTTGGTGTCCACTGTTTGCTGGTCAATTAAATTTTTGCCAGAGCACGCACCTGCCTTGACATTGTATTGGAGATGGAGATGCCCCTCCACGCCGGATATGCACACACATATGCGTTTTACCTTGCGGACCGTCTGTGTCCCATTGCATGCTGTCCGTGCCCGTGCACATGTCCGTGTCCGGGCTCCCTGTGTCATAATTAATGCCAGTTAAGTCCCGTGTTCCGTCGCCCCAGGCGCAGCCGGATTGCCAACTGCCCCCTCTTCACTTCATTCAACTGCCTCGGTTTTGGAATATTGTGCCCCGTTTTAATTCAATTTCATGCCCTCACAATTGTAGTGTAAAATTTACATTCTTTTGGGTGTTTAATAGACGAGTACGCACCCAACTTGAGCGCTCTCCGTGTTCCTCCCCCTGTGCCACAGAGTGCCCATAAAGTGTCTTCCATCGGTGGCGGCCGTTAACAATTAGGCGCAACTTTTTAAATATTTTGCGTGTTCACATTTTCTTTTTTTTCGTTTTTGGTAGTAGAAAATATTTATAATTTCCCGCGAGAGCGATTTCTAAGCAAAATGTCCCCAACTTGCCCTCTGCTCATTTGCATTTCGAGTACTTCAATCTTAAAACATAAAAAACAACGTAACAAAAACAAACCATCAAAATGTATGGCTAAAAAAACAGCTCAGAATTATTTGACCCAAATCCAAGTAAGGAATGTCAAAAGCGACAATCACATGTTATGTTAGAGGACTAGAAAGAGAAAGTGCTTGAAGAAAATATCTTTTAATATCGGCTATCCATAGGGTATAAGCTTAGAAGCGTAGTATATCTGTGCCAGCAAGCAGAAGGAGCCACATCTTATCCAGAAAGTATATATGTTACAGTAAGTACATATATACATATATTCTACATCATCGTCAATCAACAAGATGTTGTAACCATGCCCGTTTGTCCGTCTGTCCGTCTGTCCTTAAACACCTAGATATCATAGTCTATATGAAGTAGAGCTAAAATTTTTGTTGATACCAATTATTAATCAATGTAAGGTACCATACATTGTATGTATTTTGTTAGGTATATTTTGTAGTTTAATATTTTTAAGTGATTAAAACAGCAAGAACACATGGCAGGTATCTTAAGGTCGAGTCCACTCGAGTTTAAGTTTCTTACTTATTTGTTAGGACTTATGAGGACTCAAGGATTATTTAAAAAAAAATCATTCAAATAAATATAGGAAAATAAATATAAAGAAACCGTAATTGACATATTAACGAAAATGTTTTCTTTAACCAGCATGATATGTGTATATATAATGTTCTATTATCAGTTTAGCTTTAAATTGTTAAATCAGATAAATGAGAATAATAATAATAATACTTAAGTCTATACACACATATTTATAGTATAATTATTCATAGTATATTATACATACCACATACTTCATATAGAATGCGTATTATCAATTAGGTAACATTTCGAGCCTTTAAAATAAAATCCTTCATTACGGAGGCTGAATTCAATATTTAAAAGAACGAAGTACTGCAAAAGGTAGAGCAAATAAAGAGATAATCTCAAATGATGTCCGTGAAATAAGGCTGAAATTAAGTGTAATAATATGTTTATTTGCATAATTTTATGGATAGATCTAGCGAACTCTTTATGCCAACTTAAAACACGATTTCTTCATTAACAAACCGTTTGGCTTGCCTCTAACATCACCCGGCTGAGTAATTTGAAGAGCCAGCTCGCCATTAGGTGACAGGCAAAGTAAACGTGTCCATGTGATACGAATAGTTTTGCATAAACAACGGGCACAACAAGGCTAATAATGAGGCGTGTGTGGAACGTGAGAAAAAGTTAATTAATTTATGTCACACATTCTTTATGCCCACTTAGGGACTCCAGTTGTATTTGGACGACGAGTAGTTTCGGGGATGCGCCCCGTTAATGGAGGCCTATGATTAAAACTACGCATGTTTGTCCATTTAAGGTCGTAATTTGTGTCGTAAATCACTCGAAGGAGTCAGTCACCAAGCACTTGGGTCTGCCCACGCTTCGCACCTTTTCATTATCCTCTCTCGACTGCTTTAACCTTAATGAGTCTAATTGGGGTTGAAAATGGAGCTGGCCGGGCACGTTCACGTAATCGGCGAGTGCTTAGAACCCTTTTTTGTGAATGAATTTACAAGTTAAGTTTTTAGGTGGCCATATGAGTGCGTATCATGTTGTTTGCCAGGACGTGTCATCGTCATCTTTTGGCTGCTCAGCCATCATTAGCGCCATTTGTTCAGCTCAGCGGGAGGGGAAGGGTGAAGGAGTTGGACTGGTTGTAAAACCGGTTCATTTGCATATCAAAGGCATAATCAACACCTTGCAAACAGCAAACACAGTGAGTCCGAAAAGCCACAACACACACTCCAACACAACACTCGCATGGAAGGTGAGTCCAGTGCCGCATTGCAGCACCACTGACATGCTCCATTTGCCACAAGCTCCACATTTGCATGTCGTTTGTCCACTTCCACTTCCACTTCCTCTTTACCCCCTTCTCCATACTTGAAACTGGTTTGCCAGGCGCCTCATTTGCTTGTCTACACATTTGCTGGCCAACTCTGGCAACCGCAATCTCTCCCTCTCGGTTTTTGGAGGCGGTCGACGGTTTTTACTGCCCATAAGGTGTGAAATTATGAGCCTTGCATTAGCGCTAATTGGCTCTGCGTGCTTGCCATGCAAATGGCTGACAGTCAAAACAGGTAACTGGCAACTGACAACGGCTAAAAGCAAACTGAAAATTCTCGCATGCAGTGCGCCTAGAAGTTACCCTAATCAAAGGAATGTTAATTTTAGCAGTAATTTATGTATAATGCGCGTATCAATTTGCAGAGTATTAAAAGCGAAGAGCATTCCCTGGCTTAATCAAAAGTTTGTCACACTCTACGAAACTCAACTTTATTTATGCTTCAATGAGTCTACAGCAACGGTTCTTATCCAGCTTTTAATTGAAGTTTTATTATATAAATATCTAACTACAGCTTCATTTCCAGCTCCGCTTCCAGCTAGCTTCCCCTTTACCCCTCCCCTACACACTTGCCACCTTCTCCTATGTAGTTCAATGCTCTGCCTCAGCTTGACTTTCAACCGAAACAGTTTGGGAATGAAACAGTCTTTGGCGCTTGGCTCCGCAATTGGCATCGGCAGCGTGCTTCCCCCTCACTCACCCCGCCTTTGCCATGACCTCAGTGCGCCAACTGGACGAGCCCGAATTTCTGCAGCTGCGCAGTTGGCGCCGCCGTCTAAATTCCAAGTGAGCGCCCCACACAATTCAGGGCGGAGCCATCTCGCATTGGTGGCCAGAGCCCAGAGCCCGGCATCGCCGACGTTATTAGGTGCACAGCTTGAGTCTGTCCCCAGCAGCAGCCACCTCGGAGGTGGCAATCCCCAACTCTGATATGCCTCCTTCCTTCTGCCTCACTCGCCTGGCAGTGCTTAAATATTTTAAGAGCTAACAAAAGCATTTTTGCAACGAATTTATTATGCTACAAGCCAAATATTTATTCATTCCGTTGACTGCTCTGTCGTGCCACAAAGATTTCTTCTTTAAAATGCTCTTAGCTATCCGTTCTCCTATTGCCAGTGCATTTAGTCAATTTTCTAACATTCTATGAACTTTTAATATTCACATATAAAATTGCCATTAATAATCTTACTCATAAAAGTTCTAGCTTAGCTAGTAGTATATACAGATTTTTTGTATAATAAACCCTGACTTAAGGTGCAATAAATTTAACGTTCATATGTTATAAAAATGTTTATAGTTATTTAAATTTTATTTTTCAACTATTAAGCTATTCTTTCACTTCACTTTTCACCAAAAAATACTAAAATAATAAAATTTATAATTATTATTTATATATTAAATTTATATTTTATGAAACCTATTTAAAAAACTGTTAAAGCTTGACCTGCCAAGTAAGAAAAATTGTTTAAAGATATTATAGCTAGATTATACAATGACTTTTAGTATCTTTTCTTAATTTATTTTTCAACTATTAAACTATTTTTAAACTAAACTATTCACCAAAAAATACTAACACAGTAAAATTTATAATTATTTTTAATATATCAGATTTCTATTGATTTATATTTGAAAAACTGTTAAAACTTGACTTTTGAAGTAAGATAAGTTGTTTAGAGATATTATAGATAAAATATGCAATGTATTTAAGCATCTTTTCTTAATCGGTACTTAAATTTACTACATGCAAATTAAAAAGCTTGAGCATAGCTTCTTTTTATTTGGAAAATATGTAAGTTTGCATTTAAATATTAGAAAATAAATTTTTAGCTCTTAATTTATACATTTCTACATTTATTTAATTCAATTTACAAAAACTTTAATAATAACAAGCAATTTTAAAAAGTAAAATACTTAAACATACAATTTTTATAAATACAATTTTTATAAATCTTTACTTATTTCCGTTTTTAAAAAGTAGTTGAAATTCTTTTATTTTGTCGTCGAGTAATTTTTGTCTGTCTATGAAAAACGTCTCCGAAAGTCTTCAATCAGAAAATTTTCACTGTGTTTGAATCAGATACAGGATATTCTCTTTTAAATTTAAATATTTTTATAAGCTTAGGTGCAAATTTATAATCTTAATCATTTCTTTCAATAAAGGAACTCAAATAATATTATATTTGTCTTGTTTTAGAGACAACTAATAACTTATCAAAGACCAAAGAGGTAAAACAGAATACAATGTGTTAAGCTTGGCTTCACTTTGTCTATCACAGAATAAAACATCTCTATTATTGTATTCATCTTTCTTAAGTTGCATTCTTTGTCAAGCAAATGAGGTACTTATGTTTTGAAGACTTCTTGAACTGATAAGCTGAAACTAATGTGCGAATTCAGACAAGCGAAACTTTTGGCAGAGTTCAAGTTGAAGTAGTCTAAAGACCCCTCAACCGACCACTCGATTTCAGTGAGTTGTGGGTTCCACATAACGGTTATTGGCTACCCAAAGTGCTGTTTCATTCTTTTTTACGATTACTGGCATCGTATGTGGAGTAAATGCTATCCGCATATGTCTGTGATAGTGGTAATTGTCATGTAATAAAAGAAGAAACCACAAAAACATTGCTGACAACTCTTGATGAGACGACAACAAACTCCCGCTTCAACCTGCAACCCCAAGAAGGTGGCATGCCCCTCACCACTTACCACACAAAATAAGCGAGTCAGCAAAGTGTCGGCAAGTTAATCTCTTCAATTCGAGCACACGAGTAGTGAAAACAAAAGCAGATTCAGGCTGTTGAAGAAGGGAAGGAAGAGTTGAAGGAGAGCGCTAGACGAAGGTCGTGCACTCGCTGGTAATTATTGGACCTTGTGTCATGTTCAACCCACTCGTAAATTATAGAGATCCTTATAGCTAATATGTAATTTATGACCAGCTTGTAACAAAAAAAAAGAAAAAATATATATGAACAGAAAAATATATAAGCCTAAAGCTGAGTGTGCTCAACAGAGAAACATGCCGTAAAATATAAAACAGATATTTAATTGTCACATAACTTTTTCTTCGAATGAGTATACTTGTAGCACAAATTATGTAATTTAGAATTAACATAGAATAGTTTGATCTACATTTTATTTATTTTATTTTTGTGACTTTAATTATTGACACTACAAAATACTTTTTAATTACAATAATTAACTTAATAATAATACAAATATTATATAACAGAATTAATATTGAATAGTTTAACCTTGTTGTATTTATTTATATTTTTTTTTTGGTACTTTAACTTTTAATAGTACTAAGGACATTACTACGATTCATTATCGTATGTTTTTACAATAATTGGAGTTTTCATATATTATAAAAAACTTAGACAAAAACAATCTTTCATCGATTTCATACTGTATAATATTCTTTTCATTATTATTATGAGCATTAGTAGTTAACATTACATTCAAATTTTACACTTTGTCATGAAAACTTTCTAAGTGGGTTTACTCTTTTACACTCTCAGTGCAGGGTATAAAAAAAGAAAGTATCATTTTACATCGCACGTAAAACAAATGCGACCGGATTTGGCGGACATTAGCCGCAGGAAAGGACCAAAAGCCAGATACTTACTTTGTGGTCAACAGTTTGTGGCGTGGCAGCACGTGTGTTGACCTTTTGCCTGGATGGAGGCCAGATGAACCCATATCATTGCCCGCAAACAACCTTTTTTGCAATCTAATTACAGTTGCCCCTCTGGTCATGGAATGGGCAATAAGGTGTAATGTGTAAGCTGCTCACACACAACCTTGCTTTAAAGTCGCAAATATGTCTATGAAAAGAGAGCTAGTGAAGAGGAGAAGAGCGAACACTTTAAATAATCCATTAGCGATTACAGAATTGACATTGACTAGAGCTGGGCGCATTTCAACAAAAGGGCTTAAAAGCTAAAACCTGTTGAGTCGTTGCTCAATTCCCCGAACACTTGCCAAACTAAAGCCAAAGCCAAACACTGAAGCTGAAGCTGAAGAAAAACTCACCCAAACCCTTTGGCCCATTTTTTGTCTACCCTCAGCCGCATCTTAGACAAGCTTCTTGGCTCACAGATTATGGCTGCTTTGAATAACAATCGATGGCGCGACAATGCCATTGCCGATGATGGAGATGGAGATGCAAATGGAAGTGGCTGCCAGTTCCCTTAGCGCTTTAGCCACTTCCCTCCCACTTCTTCCATCCATCCATCGTTTTTGTCCTGACATTTTATTACTGTCTCGACTGCATTGCTTTGGTTACTTTACATGCGGTTTCTTCTACACTCTTTTGGCTTTTGTCTCAGCCATTTCCATCTTTATATCCATTCAAGTGCAATAAATTCTTTTTGTCAATGCCAAAGTGAATCTTTACGACAAAACCTACAAAAAGTGACCAAGTTTGAGAGTGCATCAAATATTTACTCACTTCCCATCATTGTAGAGCAAACACTTGAACTCTTAAAGCCGATTAAGTGATTGATAAATGAAGCTATTCAATAACAAGTTCAACTTAAATGATTTCAATATCATTAATCTACATGCTATGCATACTAATTAAATACTCATAAGAGTCAATAAATTCAACTCACCTTGAACTGTTTCATTTCCTGGGAGAGTTTTAAAAAGTTTTTTGATATTTTTACATCTATAACTTAACTTTACGTTTATTAATTTTCAAATGCGGGTTTGTTTATGAGTCAAGCTTTTATATAAAGATTTTCTGAAGAAAATTATCAACACATTTTTTCGTTTAGTTTTTTATTTACAATCTGTCTTAAGACAATAAGAAAATTTTATGACTAATATTTACATAACAGGAATAGCAGATTTCCAGTGAAACCTGCTATTAAATATAACATCTTGTTTACTTAAAATTTACCTATCAGGGAGATCAAGGATGTGAAAACGTTTAAGTCTTCTAACAGTTGAGCTATTGTCTAAAAGAGCTAGGGCTAAATTATTTATCAACACATTTGGAAACATTTTTATTACATCATCAACAACTTGTTTACATGACAAAATCAAGTATATAAAGTGGGCACTTCAATCGTAACTTCTGTTCTCAAAGCGTACACACTTTAGCTCGTTAATTAACGATTAATAAATTTGGCTTAGATCATTAAGGCTTATTGCTGACAGCTTTAAAAAATGTGAATTTGAAACGCTTATTAAAAATACACTTCAATGCTGGAGCTGGAAGATTAAAGGTAATCGCTGAGCATTAAAGCAAATATATAAACTCCAGAAAAAAATTAAAAACAAGCCGGTAAGCAAACGTTTTAACGATCATATCATTTCAATATCATTTGTTTAAGTATGCGATAAGTGCACGAATATAAAAAACAATTGAATTATCATACAGTTGTATTTCATCTGAAATGGGGGAAGTATTATTATTATTATTTTTTATTTTACTTAATATTTTGTTGTTGTTGTAGTATTTTTAGTTGATGGCCAAACAATGCGCATGCCAAAGTCAGCAAAGTCGCAATAATCATAAATAATTCCATTACAATAATTAGTAATGCATACTTAATGGTGCTTGCCATCAAATAATTGACAAAATATCTTCCAAGATCTCTCACTAACAATAAGCAATAAGACGCAACAAAATCTATACACAGACCGCAAGGCTAGGCTAGAAGGGGGCGCGGCACAGTGACAGGCAACCGGAGTTGGCGGAGGCACCTCAAGCCGAGAGGTCGATTCAAAACGAATTAATCAATGAGGTAATCACAATCAAGCAGCAAACAAAAATCATCAAGTTGTGTATGTAAATATTCATGACTTTCGTCGACGGTTTTTTGCTCTGTGACCCACTGTGCGATCGATCGTCGCCTTCGGGATGACAAAAAAAAGCACAAAAAACACAAGTGAATTTTGATTTCTTGAAAATAACAGCTAATGAATACACTGTTAAGTCCACAAAATAAACTGCTTATGCTATAATTAATTCATATGATTTTATGCATACTTTCATGAACTTATTTATATAACAGTGAAATTAAAACTGAATTTGAAATATATAATTAAGTTAGTTAAAAAGTACTTTATACTATATATGGTAAATTTTTCTAAACTTAGAAACTAAAATTTTATTAATGACTTATTTATTTATTATTTTTTCATTTAAAGAAAGAGATTGTGTAAGAATATGTTAAACCAATTCTTCAGGTTACAAAAATTTCATCATTCACAAAATTAAAATATTAGAAAATTTAATTAAACAAATTATTGATTATCCCTAAGATTAAATAAATATTCTATAAAATAATTATTTAAAACAAATGATCATTAAATTATCTTGTTTATGTTCACAAAAAGCTGTTAAATGTTAATTTAAAATCTTATAGCAAATTGTAATCAACTTGTATAACGATAATAAGTCAAACAAATTCTTAATTTTCCTTTAGATTAGGTAACATAATATCATCATTAAAAGATTACATAGGAATTAGCAACATATTTGTGTTTTTCTTAGTGCTTAAAATGAATCGACAGAAAATAATTTTTTAAAACAATAATCACTAAATCCATTTTTGAATTACTTTAAGAAAACTGTTCAATTTTGATTTCACGATTAATAAAATAACAAGATTGCATAAGAATAAGTTAAACCAATTCATGTTTTTCCTTAACTACGAATTAAAAGTGCATTAATATAATTATTTAAAACAAAGACCGTTTCCATTTTTATAACATTTCAAGAAAGCTGTTAAGTTCTTAACAGTTTTCTATCCTATTTTGGGAAAGTTGCTACCGTTAATTGAGCAATTATGATCGCAGACGAAGTCACGCTAAAATTCAACAGGTTCGTAAACTCAACCAAATATTGCTGGATAGACAAATTTGACGCTCTTTAGATCCAAATTTGTTGCGTAATGCAACCTTGAATTGAACGTATTCCTGTGGTTAATTCGTATAGGAAAGCAAGGTAATTACCATTGATATTTTATAGAGTGAACCTCTTCCTTATTCGCATAAGCGTGGCAAATTTAATGAGCAAGTTATTAGACTTGTGTGCGATGAATGTTACTCGAATCTGAAGCTAGCAATTTGTTAGCGTCTACATAAATTTGGCTCATAATTTGTTCTGGCTGCGCTGCTGTCGTTGTCGCTGTTGTTGTCGCTGTCGTTGCCACACATCCAAACTCACAACAAAAGGCCATGCCACTTCATTAAAAAGAATCTAACGGCGCAGAGGCGGACGAGACGGATCTGGTAGTAGACGCAGAGGTGGAGAGGTGGGAAAGGGGAACCGACAGCGGGAAGAATGACAGCGGCAACTGAGAAGCAGAAGCTTACAGCGCTGCTGTGAACAGCGATCGCAGTTCAGTCGTCAAACGGCAGCATTTAACTAAAGTCGCAATCGCGGAGTGGGAGAAACTTAACAAAAAAACCAAAAAAAAAGACCTCTGACTGAGATCGAGTTAATAGAGCGTAGTTAACGTAGTGTTCCATATTTTTGGTTATTTAACGAAATGTTCGGCATTCGTCATATTTTGGTAATTTGATTGATTGATTGAGTTTTTGCGCTTGATCTGTGTCTAAGTTAAGCTTGAACTTTGCAGCTGCTCTTGGTGGCACTGTGGGCTGTGCTCGCCATCGGTCTGGCCAAGGAGTCCGAGGAGCTGGTCAAGGAGGAGGTGATTGAGATCGAGAACAAACCGCAAAAGGTCATACACGTCATTCCGCAGGAGCTGCCGGTGAGACAGGATCGCCACAAGGATCAAATGAACTCGGAACTGTTTCAGATACAGACACTGCGTCCGGGCAAGGTGGGACGCCAACGGCAGTATTTGGATTCGAGACGCATGCGTCCGGCCGCCAAGCATGGTGAAGCAACGCTGAGCGCATTAAAAAACTCGAACACGTTCGAACTAAAAGCCTTTCCCAAGCAGAAGCTGAAGACAAAGCAGCAGAAGCAATTGCAGTTCCCCCCCGAAACTAAGAGCAGTCCAAGTGATCCGGATACGGCGCTCCCCATACAGGTGACACCCGGCGCCTATCCCATCTATTATGTGGTGTCCAAGACGAACGGCCGTTTCGGCAAATTCCCCATCAAATCCTTTCGATCGCCCGCCGAGTTCGCCAAGTATCTGATCAAGAGCAAGGCGGAGCCGATACCGCGCAACCAGCGATTCGAGACTGCTCCATTGGTGGTGAGTCCGGTAACGACTCCGGTGGCGACTCGGGCGACGACCGAGGGGTCAGTCGTGAGACTGTTAGTAGGTAGTAGCTTGACTGCTTTGTGATCTTGCACGCGCGCGCTCATTGTATGCTTAGTTAAATTATTATTCACCATAATTATAATTGCTAATTACCACAAAACTTATACTAATTACTACCTAACATATAATGTACTCGTAATCGTATTCGTACTCGTACACGTACTCGTATCTAGATACGATATCTTGTATCTTGTAACTCCCCTCAAAACGAACCCATGTACCCCCCACGTACCCCACAACATGCTTGCCAAAAATGAACAAAAAAAAAACACAAAACACAGAAATAAACGCCTCTTGAAAATGCCTCATTTCATACCACTTACTACACACACAAACTACAACTCAACTCAACTCAAGACCCGATCAGCAGTCTTAGTTCTTGGCCAAGTGTCTTGACTTGTTGACTGCGAAAAAAGACGTTTGCTTGAGTCATCGACCAAAAACCGAGCGCACAGAATCTGAAATCTGAAAATCTGTTAATTGTTGGCGATTCTTCCTCTGCCTTCTCCGTTTCAGTCGCAATTACATGGAGCACAGTTAGGAAACAACTTGTTTACTGTTTACAGTTTGTCAGTTTGTCATTTATGCAAATTCTTCTTCGCTATTAATTCGAATGAAATTTTCATATAATTAAAATACACATTCGCGTTTATTCGCATTTACATATGTTACTCAAAGCCCATGTTTCCCCTACAACAATAGATACAATTTGATTTATTGTCTTCCCCTTCCCCCTTTTCAGCCACTCAACTCTTTACGTAGACTTCTTTCTTTTCAGTCGTACAAAGCTTCATCGATGTCGCCTCTTCTCTACATTTCTTTTCAATTTTGTTTATTTTTTTTTTTGTAATTCGCTTCACGGTTCGCTAAACTTTCTCCAAACGACATTAGCACCTTTTAGCACAACTGAATAGCATATAGAATAGAATATTATGCTTAAGTCTTAGCATTAAATAGATCGATATTATTCTAAAGTAGAAAGCGAGAAACAAAACAACAAACAAGCAGAAAATTATCACAGAACTAGATTTAAATTCCTAATCACAGGGAAAATACATAAAATGTGACAGTTCTACCAAATTTGCCATCCATTGTTATCTTTTTTTAGAAATTGCTTAACGCTCTAATCGTTCTAGAGTAAAGTTATGACCTCACAGAAGATTCCACAGTTTAGCAGAAAAAATCACATTTTAATTGACTGGCTAGCAAGAGAAACACATTTAATACACTACTATTTTTGTTTTCTTCTTTTTCTGAGCTTATAGCGTCTTTAAGTTTTATGCAAATGAAATGGTTTTAACGTCATGAAGATTGCTCATCAAGAGATTTCCTCGTAAAGTTTAGTTTCATTTGCAGCATACTTCTTAAGTATTTTAGAGACTTTGTAGAATTGATAAGGTAATTATCCTGAACCATCTTATTCTCATATTCTTTGCTCAATAATACTTATTTGCGAATTTTCTCTTTTTCCCTTCTTTGTTTGTTGTTTCTTTGCTTCAATTGATACTAAAAGGTAAGTCGGCTGGTGATCTTCAAACTTTCCCACTTTATACATACATATTTTTTTTTTCTATACACCCTCCGTAGATACCCAACTCCCCGTCCGTCTTCAACTTTAGGGCAGGAAAGCCCAAGGATTCGCCTTGAGAACACCCAAATACCAATGCGTAGATTAACTTGTCCACCAATATCTTTATCAAAGTTGCTTGTCCCTCTCTCTCTTTCTTTTATTTTCTATAGATATCCTTCTCAATCTCTTTCAGTCAATTTTATGTAACTGGTATAGTTATATGATCCTTTTAATCATGCTGTGTCTGCTCCTTGCATCCTTTCCTTGGACTTCATGGGAATCAATGTCAGGAATCGATAAGTTCAGTAAACGCTGTCAAAATGAGTTGAAGAACAAGTAATATCTTTTAATTGCAAATCACACGTGCAATTTTATCGACACACTCGCAATTCGAACAATTATTAATTGCGACTTGAAGAAGAAATGATGATGGAGAGTGCGCCCAACAGGAAATCACAAATACGAGTTACAACCCCAGGGCGAAGCCAAGAAATTGATGCGCTCGTAATAATTATGATATTGTGTGGGAGTGGCAAACCAATTGGTTAAGGAGGAAGGGAATATGGTAGTCTATTGTCCGTGTTGTTGTCTTTGTCCTTTGCCTTGTTCTCTTGACTCCCTTTCTCTATCTTCCTCTCCCTGACTGTTGTTCTCTGTGGTTAATCATGGCTTGAGCCTCGTTCCACGGCGTTTCTCATTACTTTTGCTCATTTCGACGTTTCATTTCATTTCGTATATATGTACACATGTATGGGTAATGAACTTTGGCATACACCCACACACACACACACACACACACTGGAAGAGCAGGCATGACGAACAAAGTGTGATATCGAAATTTCCCAAAGGATTCAACGCCATATTTTAGTCACGAAAAAAGATTCGCGTGCTGGAAAAGTTGCCACAGCGAAAAACTTTGACAGCAAGTGCGTGAACGAAAGAAGGCAAATTCCAGCCAAAAAGGATGGCTTCTTCAACGAACACAACTCTCTGTAGAAACATTTATATTCACATCCGTATATATATACATATATATAATCAAGCGTAAAAATGCGAAATTAATCAACTTGAGCATCGGCGTCTGCGTCTCAAGTTAACAACGCAGAAAAAATTGAATTAAAACTTTTCCTGCCAAAACTGGCAACCGTCAACCGTCGCTCCCCCGCTGTCATTGCTCTCTCTGGCACCCTTTCTCTGTGCATCTTGTGAAGAAATTCAGCTCGTCGCTCCTTGGCTCTTCGCTGGCTCTCTTATTCAATTATGTATTTGCGCTTGTCCTGCAGTAAAAATTACAATCTACACGACAAGTCAACAAAATTATGAACACTCCTGGGCAGTAAAAAGTAAATAAAATTCGCTCTCGAGAAAAATACCCAAAAAAAAGTGTAAGCTGGCTAAATCGTGGCACGACTGTCGGATACTCTATAGGAAAACTTGAAGTTACGAAACCGCAAGAGGAAACAGATAGAGTGCTACGAACCGTAGATGGCGCCAACTCCACTAAAGAGAGTTCTTTACTGTCTTGTAGTAAATATATTTGATATAGTTGATGAATGTTAACAAAAATATATTTATATATGATTTGTTTTTTGAAAGACTCAGATTTATGGGATTCTCCTTCGTACACCTATAAAAATCCAGGGTACCAATATATGTGAACTTTTCTCAGGGCGACGCATTTTTTCCCTTATTGCTTGTGGTCTTTGCTCTGGCCCAGCATTGCGGTAATTGCAACTCTCGCCGTCCTGTGGGAAATGTGAAACAATAAATGAAAATAAATGAATTTTTGTTAGCCGAATGGCCACCTGCCACAACCACTTCCACGCTTGCCCCAAGGCAGAGGTCGACAAACCGCGGTCCAAGCGGCTTGAAACGACAAACTAAATGCCTCAAAATATCCACGGAAAAACTCGGAAAATTTCATTAATAAAACCATAATGCTGGCGAATTTGATTCACTTACCGTGCATCAATATAGTTGAGTCCTTCATTTTGCCGGTCGTCTTGGCTAAGTACGTAATTTATAAGACAGCACAAATGAAATGTCAAATAAACAAGTGAAAATGCGAAAATGCGACCCTTTTCCCAATATCGTTTTACGTCGTCTTTAAATCGAAACCCCTTTCACTGGACTCAACCACCCCGCTAAGAAGCCGCTGAGACTGAGGCACTGAGACAATTTCGAAAGCGAGTCGAAAGCCATTTTATCAAAAATTAATGTGTAGTTTGAACACTTTGCGACATTATGCGAGCGTCAGACGGGTTAAAAGGCGATTGCAACCACGATGTGGTAAGAATGTGTCGAATTGTCGCACAGTGGTTCAAAAGGATAGTTAAATGATCTACGAAATAAGAGATATAGAATGAATGTCAGACTTAAATTTATTGTACTAAAGTGTGCTACATAAGTTCTCATGATTAATTATCTATTCCGTACAAATTGTAATAAAATTTGAGATATTTTGTCATTAAGAATATAATAAATATATCGAATTTGTAATAAATTTTATGCATTTGAATGCAATCTATAAAAAAATATTCATTCGAATAAACTTTCATAAAAAAAAAATGTATTAAAACACAGGATGGAATGAGATTTATATTCTTTCAAAGCCATAGTTGCCAAAATATTAGTATATTTTCCAAACTAATAAAAATTATTTTAACTCGCACACTACTTTATTTGTTTGCAAATCTATTCACACATTGAAAATTCTAATATCAATGAAGTCTTTAAAGTTTGCTAAGCCAATCTGCAACATTTTAAGAAATTGTGAAAATTAATTTGCACAAGACGAAAAGCTTTTTTTTTTTATTATACATAAAATATTTCCTCTTTATAAAATATTTTATTATTTATAAATACTTTTTTATATATTTAAAATATATATATGAATGTTGTCTCTAAAGAATGCCAAGTCAGTCTGTCAAATTTTAAGAAATAGAGACAATGTATTACAGCAATGTCTACTTTTATTTGACACTCCACATAAAATACTTTATTTTAACAAATATATTTGAATAAATGTTGCTGGGAGTTTACCACTGTCATTAGAATACGTAGAGGAATGGGGAAGACGTACGGGGGCATACTTGTAGGCAGGACAAAACTTAAAGCCGTAAAAAATGCGCCCTCATGTCCTCGAGACGCTGTTACTGACAGCGAGAAACTTTGTGACGGGCCCGGCAAAAGGTGACCCGGCCAGGAGTCGCAGCCGGACGACGCTGCTTAAATATTAATGACCCCAGAGTCAGAGGCAGGCCATGAATAAATTTTTGGCTATGAATTTTCAATAGCAAATACCCCCGTCCAGTGTTTCAACTTGTTGTAATTTCACGACATTACTCGACTTTAGCTTAAAGCCAGAAGTTTTCTCTGGTCAGGTGAATTTGTATTAGGTGTCAACCACAATGTCCACAGCCAGAGCCACACTCAGAACCACAGAGTCATAGTCAAAGTGTCTGTGGAATGGCCATTGCATGCACTTTCCGGCAAATTAATTTGGTTTTCTGTCGATTTGCACTTCGGCCAATGACATTCGGTTGGGGACTTTGCGTGGGAACTTTATGCGCGCCCCCAGAGGAGGCAGAGGTGGAGAAGGAGGATGAGCAGTTAAATGGGAGATGGGCAAGTACTCTACGTGCGTATGGCGCCAATTGGCAATTGACCGCAAAAACCAGGCAGCAGACAAACAACAAGGTCGCCCAATCAATCGGAGAGGGAACTTAATCAAAAACCGGAAACTGGCCGACCATTTTTACCGGTTAACGGTAAACTGTGACCACACAGGCGGAGGGGAGAAGGAGGAGCAGTCAAAACGTAACACACACATTTGCCCACTGATTTTATTTGCTTATCCGGACTTTATGCTGCTTTTATTTGATTTTTATGCCTGCCGCTATTTCCATTTCTGTAATTGAATTGTCATTGTCCAGGCGAGTCCTTGCTCCTTCTGGATTGGTTTTGGTTGGCTAACCATTGGTCCGCCTGTCCGTCTGCCTGTCCGTCTGCCTGTCCGTCTGTCTGTCCGTTCGCATGTCGAAGCATGTCAAAAATGGTTTTGCGCTTGATTGGCGTTGGCTAACACCCAAAGGTATACAAAGTGATGGACGTCGACGTCGACGCTGTTGGCGATGCTGGACAACCCTGAAAAAAGGGTTGCGGTTGCCAAAGGGGAAATGGAAGTTAGAAGTGACCATTCATTGGCAAATTGGCTCAATTGATGCTGGGGCGCAATTGTCACAACATTCAACTTCAAATTAAGTAAACGAAGAATAGAAATAAAAAGGAGCTGACAAAATGGATAAGTTAGTTACCGGACTATAGACAAATATTGAACAAATGGTATAATATTTTATTTATATATTTTCACAAAAGTAATGCACTTTGAACGTAAATGAATCTTTAAGAAAGGTGCTATTTCAATAATTTCTAATTTCTAAAAATATATTTGTATACCCGCTACCCATAGGGTAGAAGGGTATTATAACTTTTTGCCGGCAGGAAATGTATGCAACAGGTATAAGGAGGCATCTGCGACCCTATAAAGTATATATATTCTTGATAAGCGTCAACAGCCGAGACGATCTAGCCATGTCCGTCTGTGTGGCTGTCCGTCTGTCCGAATGAACACCTAGATCTCAGAGACTACGGGAGATAGAGCTATAATTTTTATTCGACAGCATTTGTTATTTTTGCACGCAGATCAAGTTTGTTTCAATTTTTTGCCACGCCCCCTTCCGCCCCCGCAAATCAAAAAAATCGAATAACAAGCGTATATTTAAAGCTAGAATTGTGAATTTTGGTATATACTATAATTGCTATAGTAGTTATGATTCCTAATTTGGTTGCGATCAGATAAAAATTGTCGAAGTTATTAAAGAAATATGGGCAAAAACGCCTACTTACTAGTGGTCTTAGTTGCTTTGGCTGATAATCTGGAATATTGTGCCGTCTATGGTATATTTGGAATGCGGTACTATATCGATATACCACATATACCATATGGTATATTTTTTAGTATTTTGCAGTATATTTGGTATATTTTGAGAATAATACCGCAAAATATATTGCTTTTATTCAATATGGATAGCGGGTATTTCACAGTCGAGTAAACTCGACTGTAGCTTTCTTACTTGTTCATATTATGATGATTACGATCTTAACTTTGTTTTTAATTTCAAATATATCTCATATCTAAATTTTCCTTAAATTTTAAGCGAAATGTGATTAAAATTTTTAATTTATAATTAAGATAATAAATATATGGCTCATTACTATATTTTTACTATATTTTCATTTCTTGATTCATAATTCCAAATTTCTTTAAATTTAAATCAAAATATTAAAGAATTTTTTCTTTTTATTGCATAAAGATTTTTAAATATTTTGTCAATTATCATTTTACTTAATTTTAATTGCAAATTCTTTCTTTTGTCAACAAATTGATTATTTTTATTGTATAGAAATTTAATATTATTACTATAAATAGTACAATAAAAAAAATCAAAGAACTACAATATTAAATTGTTAAAAAGTGATTTTAAAAAATGTACTCCAAGTTTGCTGTATTTGAAAACAAATGTAATGTTGGCACTAAATAAATTTATATATTTATGATTATAATAGCAGGTGAAAATAAAAAGATATATGTATGTATCGTTACAGCTTCAAGTCTTTAAATTGCAAATTGGAAATTTATTCAAATTTCACTAACCGATATCACAAAAAAAAGATATACCTTTAATGGGCATTCCAACAACAGGTGTAAAGTCATATCTACTCATATCCTTTACTCCTGATCTAATATGCGACTTGCAAGGAGCTCTTTGCTGTTCTTTGAATGCCCATTTTGAGGACAATTGAAGCAGTTCTCATATTGAAAATTCCCAAAATGGTAGTACGTGAGAGCATAACCGTTACATTTAATGGGTATTGGAGTACATATATCATATGAAGTGCGCCAGATACTTTCAACACAAAGCAATTTACGCTGCATAAAAAGAATAAAAGGCATATCTACAACTCTGCAGATGTATCTACATTTTAAAGAAAGGGTCGAGTTTGGTTCACTTTGTTGTTCTGGAAGAGGTTTCTTCTTGAGTTTTTGGCAAACATTATTGTGACAACAACAACAACCCTGGCCGGAGGCATTAAACTTCCGCCGGATGTGCCATTAAGGAGAAACATTGCAATTGGCAAGGCAAGAGTTCGACTGCGACTTCGACTTGGAGTTCAAGTTCCAATTTCAATTCCTACTCCAATCCCAATCCCAATCCCAGTGCAATCGAAAACATAATGGCATAATCGAATGATAATTTAATAAGGCCAAAATGTGCCGTCAACATTTGTGTGAGCTGCCTTAATTGAATCTTGGTCGAAAGTCGAAGATGCAGAATCTCCGTTGTATCATATTATACACATAGATATGTGTATATATGGCAGACATATGTAACCATATCTATGGTCTAACATGAGTGTGCTGTGCATAATCAGAATGAATGTTCAACGAGGGAATTGAACTTGTGCATACGAATATGCCAGGTATTCCTCTACCCTTCTCTCCACCCCCCCTCTTCAGACGAACTGTGGTCGAGTAATTCGCATTGACAAGACAATGGAGCTTCTCACTTGCTCAACGAAATTTACGTGTTCCACTTGCTATTCAATTTGCATGCACTCATGAATAATGCACCCGCAACACACAAAAGGCAATCCGAGTGCACTCGAAGAAGACACCAGAGTTATTCCAATGGACTTGAACTGCAAAATTTATAACCAAAAATTAAGTGGAAAAGTGAAAGAGATAAAGATGTTTGCTCTTGCTTATCGATTAATGAGGGAAGCTCTGTGTAAATATTTGCCGAGATGATGGAACGTCGCAATCCAAGTCTGTACTCTCACTTATGCCGGCGGTAAGCCACAAGACAGCCTGGCAATTGGATGACCTGTCCTGACCTGACCCTCACCCGCAGTCAGGCTCGGTTTTTGGGCTCGGTGCCGAACCGGAGCTTGTATTAAAAATAATATGCAAAGTGCGGGGACCTGTTGAGATTTTCACAATTCCCAAAACAAATAACATATTCACATATTGTTGCGCTCGGTCCGTGCCAGGACCACGTCCTGGCCTTCTCTCTGTTCCCATTCCCATCCCTCAATTGGCATCTTCTATGTGCTGTGCTGTGCTGTGTTTTTTGGGGCTGTTTATGATTTATCATCGCCCAGCGCCAAAGTTATTTCTTGAAGATTAAAACGAGCAGCGTTGCGATGCTTTTAACTGGCACACACCCAAATATTTTCCATTTCTTTCTCTCCTTGTATATCTTCTTGTCTCTCTCATTCATTTGCCTAATGTGACAACTTTAATTTGGCATCTGCAAAGTGGCTTTCCATATTAAACATTTCGAATATGAAGTCGACATGCCACAAAAGATGACAGAACCTGCCAGCCAGCCAGCGAGAGGAGAAGGAACCGAGAGCTTGTTAGCCCTCAAAGACAACTAACTTTTGCGCTGCAGTTGCCAAATTTGAGTTTTGGCCAAATTCAAACAACCCTCCGACCAAAAAGTTAGCCCGTGGTGCAAAGTTTTGCGTGGAACTAACATAAAGTTTAGTTCTCGCTGCAAAACTAAATAAATTAGCCCAAAGGCATGCAGTGCAAAGAGCACAAAGTCCACAACAAAACCCAACAGAAAGCAGAAAACCACTAAACCGCAACCGCACACATTATTAATAATATTTATGATTGAGTGGGCGTTTGTCTTGGGGTTGGGGCTGAGGAAAGGAACACAACCTGGATATGGCTTCGAGGTGGAGAGAAAGACTAAGACTGCCTCTGGTCCATCAGGGAGTCAAGACAGATGTGTAAATTAAAGATTATTACTGTTTCCCAATGCCTGAATACCGCATGATAATGAACAAGTTCAGGGTTCATCTTTAAGCTATATAAAATGCAAAAAGATACTAAGGTTAGACAGAAACTTCAATATGAGCTATACACAATGGAAACCATCTTGAACAAAAATGATTAACTTTGAAAATTATTTGATTTGTTTTTGTTTTATGTTTATATATTTATATTTTGCAGAGAGGCAGGATGCATTGAACACTAACTAACAATATTAGTTTGATTTGATTGTTATTTTTCAATAAAAAATATTTTAAGTAGCACTTAATGTATTAAAATATAAGTCACAAAATTAATATATGGGATGTTTCTCCATTAAACAAAAGCACTTCAAAGACAGAGCAACATACAATATTTTAAAGTGACATCTGATTTGTTTTTTTAAGATATGAAGTTATCATTTTCGTCAAAAATTATAAAAGAGTGGTGCTTTTCTTAATTTCGTAACTGTATATTATCTGTTTAACTAATATTTTAAACGGACAGGCATCTTAGTATAATATTATTTCAAAAGTCTATCTCATCAATTTCCGGTTATATGTTAATTACTAAAAATAAATATATCTAATAAAGTAACCTTTAATAAAATCTGATTGCGGTTTTCTGGGTTTATGTTGGGTTTCCCAACTTCTGGATTGGATTATTATTTTTATACCCGCTACCCATAGGATAGAAGGGTATTATAACGAGGCATTTTAGACCCTATAAAGTATATATATTCTTGATCAGCGTCATCAGCCGAGACGATATAGCCATGTCCGTCTGTGTGTCTGTCCGTCTGTCCGTATGAAACACTGGATCTCAGAGACTATAAGAGATAGAGCTATAATTTTTTTCGACAGCATTTGTTATGTTTACACGCAGATCAAGTTTGTTTCAAAATTTTGCCACGCCCACTTCCGCCCCTGCAAATCAAAAAAAATCGAATAACAAGCGTAAATTTAAAGCTAGAGTTGCGAATTTTGGTATATACTATAATTACTATAGTAGTTATGATTCCTGAATTTGGTTGCGATCAGATAAAAATTGTGGAAGTTATTAAAGAAATACTTTTGGATGGGCTAAAACGCCTACTTACTAGGGGTCTGAGTTGCTTTGACCGACAATCTGGTACATTGTGCCGTCTATGGTATATTTTGAATGGTGTACTATATCGATATACCAAACATACGATTTGGTATATTTTTAGTATTTTCAGTATTTTCGGTATATTTTGAAAATAACACCGCAATATTTTGCCCTTATTAAAAATGGGTAGCGGGTATCTCACAGTCGAGCACACTCGACTGTAACTTTCTTACTTGTTTAATTTGACCCGGAATTAAGTATTTTTACATATATTTATTTTGAATTTAAATCTTTTAGTTAACTTTTTATTTTAGATTTACAGAGTTCAATTTAAGTTCTATAACTAAAAAAATATATTATTAATATATTAATTTTACAAAAGTAATCTTATAATAAGGAATATTAAAAAATGCCATATTGAATAAATTTTTGGTATTCCAAATATCATTCTGAAACAGTTTCAGCTTGATATACTTAGTGTGATGACTTCAACTATAAGAACCATGTTAATATTCTACAATATTTACTTTTGTAATGCAGAATTAAGTTTGCAATCATAATAAACACATAAAATTTAAAATTCTCGGAAATCCATTAAATTGTAAACATTGCATCAAGGGTAGAGTTTTAAAAAGGAAAACAAGATTCAGAGAATTTAGCATTCTTTTTAGTTTTTCCTAACGATGTGTTCCGTTTACATGGCTGTGTTCGCACATCCATTAATCCGTTGCAAGCCCAATGCACATGGGAACAAAGGAATTTATGATATAAAAAATGGATTTGCGATGTTTTCGCTGGGCAAATTAAATTTATTGCCACAGATACTTATACGCGAATACTCGTGTGCTCCACGTTCCACCTTCATTCATTCATTGTTTGCGAATGCCTCCGGTGCGGCAAACACATTCCCATCCACAGGCTCATCCACGTCCACATCGATATGCATGTGGATGTGAAGAGAGAGGAAACACACGTAGCATATGCTCATCCACACTCCAGAGGCAAACACACAGTGCAGAGTTTATGCGTCGCTCTTCGTGGTCTCATTTAACGTGGCATTTTCAAATGGAAATGGAAAATTATGAACCGACGTGCCCGGAACTGAAAGGAACTCGCAACCAACCCAGCACCAAGGACAGGAACTCACTCGTGCCCACATAACAAATGTACCTGCCTAAGTGGCAAAAAAATGCCAAGGAAAAATTGAAAATTAAAAAAATGTTAAAGGTTGCTCGACTGCAATATACTGGCACTTATACTCAGTGAAGTAATTTTAAAATATGCATGCACTCGTATTGTAAAATAAAATTAGGAATGAATACAGATTACAGGATTTTAATAGTATTATAAAATCGATTTCTTTAATATGACCAAAATTCTTGTATGCAACTAATACTTAATAATATAACTTTCATACTTTATAATTGTTGAGACAGCAACATGTCCTTGTTATATTATTTTAAACTCATACTAATTAGAAATATTAAAACGAAAAATACAATAATTTTAAATTATTTCAAATGTAGGTTTTTTGATTCGAAAACTTTGACTAGACCTTGACTTTGACTTCCTTATATTTATTGTTTTGGCTGTATAATATTTAATTCTAGTAACAGAAATATTAGATTAAGTTAATACTTAATAACGGTTCATTCTTTTTAATGAATATTTTTGTATAATATAATTATTACTTATATTTTCTTTAATGTTTTCTTTTTTGCCATTAGTTTATACATAGTTAATTAAACTACTGTCGCAAGATAGATTTAAAACAACTTTATAGTTAATAAAAAACAAAAAAATAGTCAAAAAAAGATTATTGATATTAACCAATTTAAGTTATCTGATTAGTTAAGCTTTGCTACTCTTCTTAATAATCGAAGCATACCCACTCTCGAATATTTTAGTACGGGTATCATAGCCCCGCCCTAACAACTGCACGGCTTTTTGGCTTTCCGAGCAGCCCTGTTGCCTGTTGTTGCATTTTGACAATGAGACAGCGCGAGACAAACGAGCCCAATCCCCCGGTCTGCACCCTCACCCATGCCCACCCTCTGTCTCTCAACCCCAACCCCTTTCCCTTTCCCTTTCCCTTTCCCTTTCCTACCCCCGCCTGCCATCGACAGGAGGCTGGCTAAACGGAATAAGCGTTAATGCTTCGTTTGAATGAATTTTTGATTGCGTTGTTTACGATTGAATTTACTTCCTGCGACTGCAAGGACGGGGGCATTTTTTTTTTTTTTTTTGCAGCTCCAACTCCGGCGGAATTTTTGCAAATCCGTGCTACATTTTTGAACGCGCTTCTCTTGTCGCTGTTGTCTTTTATTTTGTACTTTAACTTGTTATTATTGTTGTCATGTTGCGCTGAAGTCGCGCTTAGTGCGATTCATTCAGCGATAAACTTTGTTTACAGACGGTAGTCTCTTAAGAATTCCGCCGGAGAAACAGTTGAACTGATAAACCAAATGGCAAAATGAAAGAATCACTTGGGAGAGAATGACTCGAATATGTGATTAAATCAGCGATAATTTCTTATATGAATAAATAAGGGAGAATGGAAATTTTTAAGATGATCAGATTATGAGAGGGCAAAGACGTGATGGGGAAATTGGGAAACGAGAAACGGAAAATGGGAAATGTGAAATGTACAATTACAGTTATCGAGAACTCGAGTGCTGCTCTTTTCAATTTCACCACACACAGTTCACATTTCACCGCCTCCACGTTCTGTCTGAATGTGATATAATCCCGTTTATTGAAGGATGATTTTGCCGGATGATGGCACCTTCATTTTTTAAGCCATTACGAATGCAGCCAACGATTCGTGTAACGGGAAACCAATTAATCTCAATCAGTTGTTTCGTTTGGTTTCTTCTTCAATTTTTTTTTAGACCGGGATCAAGTGACAAGACATTGACTGGATTAGCCGAGTGCCAAAACCTATGATGCGCCGGACACTGCGTGAAGTGGATCACCAGCTCAATGGCTGAAATCTACGACTCCCTTGAGTGCAATCCGAAATGGAAGCCAATGAAATGAATGCAAGAAAAAACTAAGATGACTTCGTATCACAAGGCAACAAAGTGCCTGGCCATTTGCCGCTGACAGAGTCGGAGTCGATGGCAAAGGCAAAAGGACAGACGTTTGCTGCTCAGCAATTTCGCTTCCGTATCCATATCCAATTGGACAACGTGTGGTATGAGTAATGAGAGCGGCCACTGTGAATCGTAATGTGGTACGCTGCAAAGGGGAAAACGATTTTACGCTTCAATCAGCTCTGATTTAAATTGCAATTATTAACTGGAGTTCGACAACTCATTGGGGTCCTTAGGTCGAGAAGTGTGCTGTAAGTACATCATTTAGATTTATGTTCGTCTATCGATGTCTGATGTTCGTTGAAGTCGAGTTTTCGTTTGAAAACTCAAATCTTTAAATCAAAATATTTCATGGCTTAGCAGAGTTTCTAAAAAGTATTTCAACTCTGCAAAAAATAATAAAACAATTACAAATAATATTAAACATTATTCTTGCCTACGATGATTAAATGAATCTAAAAGATACACTAACATCTGCTATTAATACAACTAAAACATATTTTGTGGATATATTTTATTTATGTACATTTAGTTTATTTATTTATCTATTCAAAAAGTTATGAGCTACATTTAATAAACTGTCAAATAAATTGTTCCTATATAAAAAGTATGTATTTTTATTATTTTACTTAGCCTTCTGAACTTCTGATTTCTGTATAATGTTTACCGTTCAAATAGTAATATAATATTCAAATAGTAATATATAATATATTATAATACTGAAATATGATTGGAAAATAAATTTAAAGGTATATAATACTTTTACAAAACATTTTTATTGTTTTCATTTACTTTACACTTACGAGATTCAATTCAATGATCTTTTTAATTATATCTAATAAAGTTATGAGCTACATCTGTCTAATAAATTGTTTCCTACATAAATCCAATGTATGTTATGTTAATTATATCATTGCAGCTTGAAGTTTGCTGTCAGACCCTTTAATTTATTGCACATTGCTTAAAACAATTCTTACGTAGTAGTTCAACAGTCAAAATTATAGTAAAATAATTAAAAAATTATTTAAATGATACTGACATAAAATCAGATAATAAATGTTGATGTTATGTTTTCTTATTGTTTAATAGTCTAACTTAACTTTATTACGACTACTACATTTTATTTTATTTATATAAACAAACTTTGCGCGTTTTGAAAGTCAATTCAAGGATATATTTAATCATTTCTAATATAATAACGAGCTATATTTAAATTGCAAAACTGTAAATCAAGTCTCGTTATATCATTTAAACTTGATGTTTCTTCCAAACCCTTTGATTTGTTGCACAGTGTAATTTATTTGAAAAACTCACGTCAAAATATTTATAAAAGCTTAACAGAGCACTCTCCAAGTAATATTCTTATAGATAGGGCTTCTATACAGTATCTGATTATGCTCAGATCATAAAACGTATTCACAACTTCCGCCTTGATAAAAAATTAACTCTCAAAAAGAGAGGTTAAAGTCAAATTCGAGTAGTAAATCAAGTTGGGCCTTTGAGCCTTCTGTTTACATTGAGTTCCCACATTTTATTTGCCAAAACAAAACACAATGAGAACAGGCAACAAGTTCATGGAATGATCGTGATCGCGTTAGCCAAGAGCACACAGCACAACAACAAAAATTCTAATATGTTATTTAAATTTAGAGAAAGAGTTAACACTAGACGACGATGTGGTGTGGTGACAACGCGCCCAATCTCAGTGCAAATACGAGATGAGCTGTGATAACTTTGTTTGCCAGACGCGGCGGCCAACACAATGGGGGCTATAACTAAAATGGACTTATGACAATAAAGCTGACACCCGCTGCTGCTGATTTGGCTTATCAGCTCTGACGCTTCACTTCGGCAGTATCCACCCCCGTCTCCTTCTCCCGCTGCTCTTCCGGCTTCTGATCCGGCTGCAACTCCTCTTCCTTCTCCTTGCCGTCACTCTGCAGTGGCAGCTTCTCCTCCAGCAGCTGCAGCTCCTTGAGACCCGCATCAGGCAGCGAATGGCTGCCGCTGTTCCACGGTTGCAGCGTGGACTCAGAGAAGAAGACGTACAAAACACCGCTGCCTATTAACATAGCTGCCGTCAGCATGAACACATTCTTCCAGGCTTCAATGGTTTGCTGGAATACAAAAGAAAAGATTAAAGAGAAGATAACCAATGGATATACAAAGGAAGCACTCACATTGCCCTTCGTGAGAATGCCCACAATGTACGGCGAGATAAAGCCGGGCATGCCGCCAATCATGCCACTAACACCGAGCACAATGCCAGCATAGTTGGGAGATAGATCCACCATGGAGGCCAGTGGACCAGAGGAGACAGCGCCATGGAACATGGTGGCTGTAGCCACCAGCACAATGGCAGCGGTTGCATTATAGCCAAAGTAGGCTAAGGCCAATACAACGAAACCCTTGACGCCACAACCTGCAAATAAATGGCAATCAAAACGAATCCTCTCCAGCATTTAGTTCGGACTTACAAATAGCTGTGGCCAGCTTGCGCACATTGGTGCGACTCAATCGATCCGTGCGGAGCAAATAGTCGGCGAATACGGAGAAGACGTAAGCGAAAAGCATGCGCATCAAATGGGGCAAACCCGAGAGGAAGCCAGTCTGCAAGGTGAACAAGATTAACTAAGGATTGTACATTTAAACACTCGTTAGCTTACAGCTCTTATATTCCAGTGATGGATCAGTCGGAAGTACGTAGGACCGTGTGTCATCAGTGTGAACAGACCCCAGATGCCGCCCCACTGGGCCACCACATTCATCCACACTGGACGCGAGCAGGCAATCTGCTTCCAGGGCGTTGGTCCTGGCGTGCTGTTCTGCACCGAGGCGCCCAGTGACTTCTCAATGTAGCGACGCTCCGACTGCGCAATGCGCGGATGCTGGGCAGGACTGTCGAAGACCAGAAATTGCCAGGCCACAAACCAGAGCATGCCGAAAACGCCGCAGATGTAGTAAACCCATTCCCAGGAGGACCAGGCAATGATGTAACCGAATATGGGATAGAACAGCGCCACACCCACAGAGCTGCCCAGATAGGCGCTGACGAACTTACTCCTCTCGTTGGGAGGAATCCATTTAGCCGTCATCACATGCATCGATGGCCAAGCCATGCCCTAAAAGAAGCGGAAGATCAATCAACTAATTTATCAACTGATCAAAGCTACGTACCGTAACGAATCCCTGGAAGACGCGCAGACAGATCAGCGCTGTATAGCTCCAGTAGGCAAATATCGGTATGAGGAAGCAGCAGAAGACGCCGATACCATTGGAGAGACCAAAGACCACCTTGGTGCCATATTTGCGAGCCAACACGCCGCCGGGCAATTGGAGCAACCAATGCACCCAGAAGAAGGAGCCCAACAGATTGCTCTGCTTCCCCTCGTCCCAATGGAAGCCATATCGTTCGTACTCAATCTGCGCAGTCAGAGAATGAATTGCATGCATGTTACTCATACGCACAGTGGGTTAATTAAACTGCAGTGAATCACTCACGTTTGCCCAATCAAGAAACTGTCGCTCCCACGAATAGCGCTCTGCGTATGCGGTTTCAATGAGACTGAGTGTTGTTGTTGTTGTTGTTGCATTGCTGGTCACATTGAGTGGAATGCTAGTCTCATTGAGTGAGATTGAGGTGTTCAAGGGCTGAAGGGATACATTCTCTGGCTTGATAGCGATCATGTCCACAATAGTGATGTTCAGATTGATACGCAGCATATAGTTGACAATGAATCCTATGAACGTCATGTACCAGAGCACAGTGCGTGCCTCGACTGCAAGGGAAGAGCGAAGATCGCAATGGAGATGGAGATTATGTTCACATAATAATATTGACACTTCTAGTGCACATAACAATAATTATAATTCAGCTTTACACTCAAATTCACATTCGTATTCCGCAGCTTGAATTGCAATTGAAAAACTCACAAGTGCACCGAAGGCAGCTTGTGGTTAATTGCCAATCTTGAATCTTGAACCACATCACATCGCACATTGTCTTTTAGCTGAACTTGATTTGAAAGCTCACTGATCTCACTCAACTCGTACCTTCTGCCATGTTTGCTTATTTCTAACTAAAGATCACTGCACTGCGAATAAAGTTAAGATCGGTCAAAGGATCAACGGAAGGAAAACAAATTTAATGCAGCACTTTGACTCGCTCCGGCCCGTGGCCAGACTAGAATGCCAGACACTTTTCGTCCGTTTGTCGCAGGTAACAAGTAGGCAGCCACACTTCCATCTACTTTGTATATCCCACGCAACTGATAAGTGCACATCACATCTCACAGCGTTATGCTACAGCTCTGATTATCGCGAACGTAATCTCGTTTTTGCTTTTTTTCTCTTTTATGATCCGATATGCGATGCCGTGTCGGGCCTCGTTCGTGTGCCGACCAAACGATCAAACAAACTGCAAACTGCAAAGATAAATACTCTCAGTTCAAGTCTCAGTTTAAACAGATTGTTTGCTACTATTCTGCTTTTTTATAACAGGGCGAATGATTCTATTCCTGCCAAGTAGACTCTAATTTTATCTGAAATATAAACTTATTATTTTTAAACCTAATAAAGTACATCAGCATATCTTAAAGCCCTCGCTGTCATAATAAAATCAAATAATGGAAACTTTTGTAGTATTTGAATTATAAATATTTAATATTGTGATTATCAAATTAACTCATCTAAAACTTGAGAAATGTGTCTAAGCAATAATTTGAAATATTTGCAGAAAAATATTCTTTTCCTTAATAATGAATAATCATATAAGAAAATTATATCTGCTTGCTACTTCATTTTGACAGATTCAGTTTTAATACCACTGAAATTTAATCTATTCCATTTAAATTAATTTATAAGCCTTGGACCCCTGGTCTTCTTATTTTAATAATCATCATCTAAGAAATGAATATCGAGACATATTTTATAGTATGAATAATAAAATCTATCTGAAACTAAACGTATTTTATTTTCTTCAACATTAGATTTTGTTTTAGCAATCATTAGACTTATCATTTTGAAATATTTTAAGAAATATTCCAATCTCTAAATGTAAGTCTCATAAACAATTAATATCTCTTCCTACATAAAATTTGTTGCTCTCAAATTTGTACTACATATTTGAGATATGTGAAAATCAATATCTAAAAAATTAATATCGAGAAATATTATAGATATGTATGTATTCTATATACAAATTTGAAATATTTTAAAAAATATTCCTGTCTGCTTGCCACATTCTTTGAGCAATTTAATCGATTCACATTCAGACCTACTCAAAATGTATCCTGTTTAAGGTATTCGAGAAACATTATTTAATAGATTAATATCGAGAAAAACATCTATCTCAAACTAAACTTCTTTATTTTCTTAAGTCATAGAGTTCGTTCATTGAATTCAAATGAAATGGTAACATAATTCAATTAAAACTCCTCTTCACTCATCTAATTTTAGATTAATTTCGTTAACGTTTATGAGTTTTGTGTATACATACAATAAATTCATTTGTTGAAATTGAAAATAAAGTCACAATTTGCATATGTATTTTAATTAATTCAATTATGTATAAGCTTATACATAAATATTGATGCATTTCAATTTAGTTTTGTTTTATTTCTTTGTGCCTTGGGATCGTTCCATTGGCATTTACATGATGATCATTTCATGGCTACTTGATAAACTAGCATAAGGATTAGAAATGTGAGTATAACCTAATGTTTGAAACAATTTTGCACACAGTTCCGACAGATTAAGGGGGGGAGCGAGGGTGTCCGACGTCTAACGATCTCGTCGAGCCAAATACCGACGCAATGAGCTGGATTAAACAGTTGGCAAAACAGATGCCAATTGCATGTTGCATGGTTGCTTAACAGTTGTGCGCGTCTGCCGTCGTGGGGGACACCGTCGCAGGGCGCGCTCCACAAGTGGCTTCCCACAGACGGCTCAACATTCATCCGACATTCTCGTAGGACATCGCTGGCCGATCCGTGCTCATGGCCGCTGCACTGGCCGCCGAGCCAAAGATCGTTGGCGGATGATGTTGTTGCTGCTGCTGCGATTGCTGCTGCTGCTGGTGGGGATGCTGTTGCTGCTGATGCGGATTGTGAGCGTGATGCTGCTGCGACGGCGGCTGCTCGTTGCGCAGTTGGGCCAGCGGGAACATGATGTTGTGCGCCATCTGTGGATGATGCAGATGCTGCTCATTGGGCGGCGGCGGTGGCTGCTGATGGGCGGCATGTTGCTGCTGATGGGCAGCCTCCAGCTTGCGCTGTTCGCTCTGCTGTTGATGCACCTTCTCGGCACTCTCCTCGTACTTCTTCTGCAGCTGAAACAGTGGCAGCTGCTGAGGCGCGTGCAACGGCACAGGATCCACCTGGGACTGCGGTGACGTCTCCTTCTCGCCCTTTTCGTACTTCTTCTGCAGCTGATACATGCTATGCGAGAGATGAGCGGCAGCTGAACTGCTGCTGCTGTTGCCGCTCTGCTTGGATGCGGATGACGTGGAGGCCGACGACTTCTCCGCTTTGACGGGCGATTTCTTTTGATACTTTTTCAAGATCTGCATCAGCTCCGACTTGACATCCAACCTTATCTCCTCCGGCACGCGTTTGATTTCCTCGTAGAGCGACAACAGAAAGAGCTTGTCGGGATCGCGTTGCTTGCGCTTTTTACTCTTCTTGGGGAACGCATCTTGCATAAACTGCAACAGTTTCTCCTCAAATGGCGACTCGCGCTGCATGGCCGAATTTGTGTGCTGTCGCCGCAGCAGATGCGGATGCAGTCCGCCATGAAATGCTGGATGCTGCGGCATGCCCGGATGTGGCTGTGTGCCGTTTCCATTACCATTGCCGTGTTCCGTTCCACCACCGTTGTGCGACTGCAGCTGACTCACATTCTGGCCCTGATACGAGCCACCGTTGGAAGAGCCCGGAGCATCGTTTGTCTCGCCATCGTTGGTATGATGATCCTGCGGCTGTTGTCCGCTGTGCGACTGCGGATCCTTCTGGTGTTGCATGTGCTGCTGTTGCTGGCCCGCAGCAGCCGTAAGAATGGCATCGCAGAAATGCTCCGGCACATAGTCGAAGCCGGTCATAAAGTTTTCGGGTTTCAGTTCACCATTCATCTCCTCGTAGAAGTACTCTGTACCCACGATGTCAATGATGTCATTGTCCTCCTGATTCAGTTCAATGCCCGGTGGCGGCGATCCGCCAGACAACTGACAACGCTTGAGCTCCGCCAGTTTCTTTCGCGTCGTCAAACGCATATCGCGCCAGCACTGCAAGAGCATTATCTAGAGATTGGACGGTATTTAATTTAGCTGACATACGCACCTTTTTCCACTGTATTATGGTCTTCTTGGGACCAATGGTGTTCAGAGCGGCTTGAATCTTCTCCCAATACCATTCCTTCTCCTTCTTGCCCTCCATATACTTTGTTTCGCGCAGCAGCGTGATGAGCATCTTCTTCTGCGGCTTTGTGACTCGATCCTTTAAAGAAATGCATTTTACAACAATGTTTAAATTTACAATAACGTCGAAAACAATCTTCGTATTCGTTCAAGATCAGTTTATAAGCGAACTATGAGAACAGCTGTTTTTGCAAACAACTCTGTCAACACTGGCAAAATTATAAATATGTATGTTGGTAAACACTGTTAAATGTTTTGTTCAAAGAACAAAATTAATATGCAGGTGAAGAAGACATAACATTCCTCGCAGTTTATATCGAATAACACTAATCGATATATTTGAAATTTAAATTTAAGGATATCGATGCCGGCCCGCTGTTCTTTCCTTCTGCACTTGTTGGCAATGTTTAACAAATAAAAGGCCATGGAATCATCTGTTTAATGCAAGGCTTCCGAGGTGACCCCCACCTGTATTGCCAAACCGCCAGGCAGACAGAAGCGCATACAAGTTATAGAATTTTGTACCACACACATACACGCACACACACGCACACATTCACGGACACTGTGTTTGCAGAACGAAGCGATTTGACTCAAGATTTTTGTATTGTGATTCCATGACCAAATGCAAGACGTTTTCTTACCATGTTGACGAGCTTTTTTAGGAATCTGCGTTGGGATGAAATGTTGAATGTTTTATTTGCACCCTAATCGTGTTTTTAAATATTAATATTTGCACTTTTGTTAAATTTTTCACAGTAGCACTCTTCCAACATTGTCGTAGTCGCAGTTCTGTCGCTTGTTTTATTGTGTGTGTGCGTGTTGTTGCTGTCTGTGTTCTTGTATGTGTGCATGTGTGGGTTTGCGCGGTGCGTTCGTCTCGTCGACGGTCTCACCAAACGTTCTGTCTCGCTCTCTCTAGTGCGCATGCAACTTACAGCCAACGACAGTCAGTGTCGTTCTCTTTGTCGCTGTGACCAAACGTCAGTTTGACGTTTGTATCGGCCATTCAGCCCTATTGGAAATTAACAACTTGCCCGCCAAGACAACTTAACAGAATTCTGTTAATAATCTAGAAATGTTTCTCAATATAATGATTTGCTGTTTCTTAAATTAAAAAACGTTACCAACTAAAAACATTTAATAATATTTTAATATTACATATTTTTATATGAAAAAGTTTTATAATTAGTTTAGAAACTGTATAACAGTAGAAACTAACAAATTTAAATTCGCTTAGATTCGAGTCACTTGGAAATTAATGTATTTAAATGATTTAAATTGCATGTACCACACTGATTAGTTATTTATATAATAATAATAAAAAAAAAGTATTATTCACTTTATCTATATTTTATTCTTATAGTGAACTGCAAAAAGTAGTGTGCAGAAAATTGAATATTTCTGAAATTAACAAGTAAGAAAGCTACAGTCGAGTGTACTCGACTGTGAGATACCCGCTACCCAATTTGATTAAATGCAATATATTTTGCGGTATTATTCTCAAAATATACTGCAGAATATACTGCAAATATACTAAAAATACTAAGAATATACCAAATGGTATGTTTGGTATATCGATATAGTACACCATTGTACAATGTGCTAGATTGTCGGCCAAAGTAGGCGTTTTTTGCCCATACAAAAGTATTTCTTTAATACCTTCCACAATTTTTATCTGATCGAAACCAAACTACTACTATAGTAGTTATTGTATATATCAAAATTCGCAGCTTTAGCTTTAAAATTACGCTTGTTATTCGATTTTTTTGATTTGCGGGGGCGGGAGTGGGCGTGGCAAAAATTTGAAACAAACTTGATCTGCGTGCAAACATAACAAATGCTGTCGAAAAAAAATTATAGCTCTATCTCTTATAGTCTCTGAGATCTAGTTGTTCATACGGACGGATGGACAGACACACAGACGGACAGACGGACATGGCTAGATCGTCTCGGCTGTTGACGCTGATCAAGAATATATATACTTTATAGGGTCGGAGATGCCTCCTTCTTCCTGTTACATACATTTCCTGTCGGCACAAAGTTATAATACCCTTCTACCCTATGGGCAGCGGGTATAAAAAGTGATTTAAATTTCAAAGAATCGTATCTACTGAAATGCACATATGTATAATATAAAATATTCATTGAAGTATATGTATTTAATTAATGTTTCATAAATGATTTGCAAATTGTAAAATTTAAACTCTTTCATATAAAAGTATTTAATATTAAAACATTATGAAATGTTTTTAGCTGGCAACGATAATTCTGTTGAAAATGTGTCTTTATTTTATTGAAATTAAAATTTCCATTGAATCAATACATAGTATAGTCTACAACACTTTACAACGACACCGTTTAAAGAAAAATATTAAATTAATAACCAATTTTGTTATTTAACGTTTTGCTGTTGAACGTCCCACTGTGCGAGAAATTGTGGAGACACCTTCCAAGAACTGAGTGCGGAACAGGACATTGGCATGATTGAAGAGACCATCTTTCAGGGAGACGATCAGAAATTGAGAATCGCGGAAATGTTGCTTGAGCATACTGCCAATATTTTGTGTGTGCGACATGTCTAGAGCTGCGTCCACCTCGTCGAGAATGTAGAGCGGAGCAGGAGAGAACTTGAGCATGGCCAAGACGAGGGACAAGGCAACCAAAGACTTTTGGCCACCAGACAACTCGCCCAAGCTATCCTTAAAAACGCCATTGAAGCCGACCTTGATTTCGAGGCCACTCAGAATACCATTTGTTTTGACGGGCTTGAGCAGAGCTTGGGCACCTGGCAACAGAGTGCTGAAGATACCGCTAAAGTTCTCGGTAACCGCCTCCCAAGCACGCTTCACTTGACCCTGCTCCTCTTCATCCAGTTTGACAATAATCTGCTTGATTTTCTCCTTGTCCTGTGCGACAATTTGACGACGGCGCACCGTCTCGTTGTAGTTCTCCTCTTCGCGCTCCAGCGTTTGCATGGCATTCATGTTGAGAGTACGCTCCATTTTCTCCTTCTTCTCCTGCATCTTGGTTAGTTTATTGCCCGCCTCGACGGGATCCTCTTTGCTGTAATCGTAGCGTGTATTCTTCATGCCGAAGAAACTCTTTTCCTCAGGTATCCAGGGGTATTTCACTTCCAGTGCATCCATACGCTTCTTGGCATCCTTGGCCTCTGCACTAATTTTGCTCTTTTCGTTTTCTTTCTTCTTTACTTCGAGTTCCAGCTCCTGATTTTGTTTAAGCATTTTCTCTTTCTTTCCCAGCAGAATACGCATCTCTTTATTCTGGCTATTCAAGTTGTCCTTTTGCGCCTTGATGGCTTTCTCCAGCTCAGATACTTCTGTGGCGGCACTCGAGCTATTTTGCTGCAATGCATCCAACTCCTGTTTGTACTTTTCGAGATTATCCACCATCTCCTGATGCTGTTGCTTGGCAGCTTCAATACTTTTCTCCAACTCGCTAATCTCCAACTGCAACGTTTCGAACTCCTGCTCGCGTTTTTTCCAGTTGGCCCGAGACTTGTCGGCACGCTGTTGAGCTGCCTTTACTTCATTGTTGGCCGCCTTTAGTTCACGCTCTCGATAGCCCTTGGCATCTGCTAACTTGGCCTCCACATCCTTGACCTTGGCCTGCGAGGCTTTTTGCTTATCGCGTGCATCCAAGATTTGCTGTTCCAAGGTCTTGATTTTCTCTTTCATCTCCTCGATTTCTGATTGATTCTGCTGGAAAGCTGTGTGGGCCAAGCGACTCTTGCACATGGATAGCTCGTGTTGACGCAATTCAAGTGCTTCCTTCAGCCTGTTGTGATTACGTGCTACATTTTCAATAGCGCTGCGAAGATAACCAGATTTTAATAAAGTTGTATATTATAGAATTAAGTGCTTTTAAGACATACTTTAATTGTTCCTCGACTTGCTTTAGCTCATTCATTTTGGCATTGAGGTCTTTCTCTAAATTTCGAAGGCTGCTCAATTCCTCGAGGATATTCGCACCTTTGGGTGCTGCGCCACCAGACAAAGTGCCTGCCGAATCGACAACGTCGCCCTCCAAAGTCACACAGCGACCACCAATGCGTTGATCTGCACTCAACTAATATGGAAAACGTTTTTAAGTAAATTCACCTAATATGTTAGACAAAACACACTGCTTACTCCTTTGGCCACCTCCAAGTCCTTGCAGATGAGTATACCTCCAAAGACAAACTGCATCACTGGCTCGAAGTAGCGATCATAGCTGATGAGTGACATGGCCGAATCCACATTATCATGTCCATACTAAAAACAAATCGAGTAATCAAATACCAGATAATCATAAACAAATAAGACTTACAGTATTCTTAGCATACTGGATAACTTGTGGACTTAATGGCGATGGAGTGATCTTATTGATGGGAATAAAAGTGACCCGACGTTGTAAGTTGCCACGCAGCAAAATCTTCTTGCTCGTCACATCATCATCGGCCACATAGCTGTACAACTATTTATACAAAATAAAAACTCAAATTATTAGTTTGTTCACATTGAATGGGTTAACTTGATGCTTACATGACCGCCAGCTGCCATCGAGATGGCCATGCAGTTGTTCATATCGTTGACCTGAAACAATTTGCCCACCATGCCACGCACTTTCTGGCGCTGAAAATTCGGCTCTGGGTCACTATATTGCAGATCGTAACGAGCTCCATTGCGTCTGTCCAATTCACGTTTAATCTCGCGCACTTGATTGTGCAATTCTTGGCGACGTTCCTTTAGCTGCTCAAACTGACCGCCTTCGTAGTTAAGACCCTGCAACTGATGCTCCAGGTTCTTTACTTCCACCTCCAGCTGGTCCTGCAATGACTTGTCCTTGGTGTAGGCTGCATCATTTGTTTGCGTCTCGCCTTGTTTCTGATTGAGCAAAGTACGTGTGTGTCGCAGCTCCATTTCGGATGTTTTAATTGTGGTCTGTGCCTCGCTGAGCTGTTGCTTGGCAGCTGTGGATGTATTGTGGCCCATTAGCAAGTCATTCAATAAAGTAAATCACCGACAACTCACCAATCAACTGCTCCTGCAGCGTGCACGCTTCGCCATCCTCGTTAGTGGAAAGACCCTGTGAAACAGCCTCCAATTTACGCTTGGCATCTTCGTAGGCCTTGGCGTCATTGGCATCGGCATCTTTGAGGCTCTGGAATTCATCCTTCACCATGGCCATGGCCTGCTGTTTCTTGAGCAGTGCAGCTTCATCCTCGGATATGTTCTTATTCGCCATACGAATCTTTTTCTGGTCCTGTTCAATTGTACCCTTGGCCGCCTTGAGGCTGCCTGATGCCTTGGCTTCGATGGCCCGTTTGGCGGACAGCTGCTCCTCTAGTGACTTGAGAGCACCACCCATTTCCTCGTCGATCTTATGCTGTATATCCTTCACCTTCACATCGGTGCTCTCAATTTCCTCGAGATTGCGAGCATGTGTCTCGCGGCAAGTGGCAATGCGATTCTCTATCTTCTCTTCGCTGGCCTCTACCGACTGCAGCGCATCGCATAGTTTCAGATATCTGGCCGAGATGAAGATATAGGTGAGGAATTCAATGTCGCGACAAATCTTCTGGTATTCCTGGTAGGCAGTGCGTTCTTTGCGCAGCTTGTCAAGCTTTGGCAGCACCTCCTCTTCTAGAAGTGCCGACGTCTCGCGTACTTTGCCCTCCTTCTTCTCGATCAGTGTCTTAGTGGCATCTCGCTTGGTCTTATAGACGCTGGTGCCCGCCGCCTCCTCAACCATGGACAGCACCTACGATTTACAGTTTGTCATTACTTTTGCCTGCAACTAATAGCTGCTGCTGCTGCTTACCTCCTTGGGCTTCATGTTCAACACCTGCTGGATCTTGCCCTGCATGATCAGGAAATTGGGATTGTTTACGTTCAGCTGTATGGAGCAGAAGAAGTCCTGCACCTTCTTGTTCTGTACCAGCTTGCCATTGATGAGAAACTTATTTTTGCCCCCGACAACTACTTGACGAGTCACAGAGATCTCACGACACTTCTCATAGCCAGGCGGACACTGCTGAGCATTTGTATTGTCGAAAACAATTGTGACCGTTGCCTTCGTTATGCCTGCCTGTCCATTCTTGAACACCAAATCCTGCAGCGCTGAAGCACGCACCTATAATACACATTTAATTAATTATTAACTTTCTTGCTCTCTCATTAATTTCGTATGTTGCTTACATTTTGCAAATTACTTATTCCCAGCACAAAGCAAATCGAGTCCAAAATATTAGATTTACCGGATCCATTGAGACCTGTGATCGCTGTAAACTCTGGATCGAAGCCTTCGATCTCTGTGCGCTTGCCGTACGACTTGAAGCCATCCAGCACCAGTTTCTTCACATACATTTTAAGAATTAAACATCCAGTTGCTCAGAATTATTTTCAATCTAACTACAACTCAAACGACAGAATAACTAAAACCGCTTCTGCCGCCGTTTTTTCGGAACTCCTATGCTGACGCTAGGGATGATAAATCAGCATATCGATACAATTTCGATTAATTCCAAACATTTCGTGCTAGCCTGCGAATTACTAATATCGATTACTTTTATATTTTCGAGCATATCGATATACACGCTACATTTGACTCTTGCCGCTAAATTCAAATTCAGCATCACATTTCTTGTTTAGAACCACTTAGATTTAGAAACCGTTGAAAATCAATAATGATATAATTAAAGAATTTGTACTACATAAAGTTAATTATTCCGTTTATTCACACGCCATCTTCAGTTGAGAAGAAAGCATACAAACATTTTCAAGTTGTACAAAATATCTAATCCAATTTGAAAAGCAGCAGAAAGATTAACGGTACGACTTCTGGTAACGAGCACGGGCACCTGGACCGCCGAACTTCTTGGGCTCGCAGCGACGTGGATCGCCAACCAGCAGAGTTCTGTCGTATTGGACAAGGATGTCCTTGATTTCCTTCTTGGAGGCCTCATCGACATCTGCAAAAAGAAAGAACACAAATGTTTTAGAAAAACTTACTTAACCATGCATAAGTTGTCTACGGTTAAAGAGTGTCGCTGTAGCCTCAAATAGCAACTGCAAAGGAAAATTGCTCAAGTCACTCGTTTTGATTGCCACTTTCATTTAATATTCCTTGCACTAGTCTTTCATAGGAAAATGCTTTAAGTACTTCCTACAAAAATCTGGGTCAAGGTGATGTCTATGTACAGACTTTATTAATCTAAATAGAGTATTTATGTTTTTGTCGCATCACCCAATCTGTGCTGATAGTTTTGCATGCAGTTTGGTTGGTATATGCTCAAAATGATGGTTTATTTCGCCCTCTCAATTTGTATAAAAATTGCGAGAAAGAGATTGATCTCTCAAGCAATAACCTAAATGGGCAAATTTCAACTACTTTAGCGATTTCGACTTACATTTCTGGTAGAAGGCAACGAGGGCCTTGGAAATAGCCTGGCGGATTGCGTAGATCTGGGCTACGTGACCACCACCGCTGACGCGCACGCGGATGTCGACGCCAGCGAATTTCTCCTGCAAATTAAAAAGAAACAAATTAATTGATTTGCATAAAACCGGCTAAAAACACTTTGACGAATTGCCTTGGCGCGCAATCAATCAGTAACAAGTGTTTATTCTCATTGGTCTTCAATTTCGGGATAAATGTTATCATCATTTGAGTTATCGTTATTGAAGTGAAGAACAATTTCAACTCTTCTCAACTCACCTTGCCGAGCAACAAGAGGGGCTCCTGCAGTTTGTATTGCAGAACTTTGGGTTCAATCTGGTCTAGAGGACGTCCGTTCACCTTCAAGAGTCCATTGCCACGCTTGCAGTAAGCCACGGCAGTGGCGGTTTTCTGCAAAACACATCATTCATAAATAGCTGCATTTATTAACATTACTTATCATCACACACACAAACATAACCTCAGCATAAGCGTCGGTTAAATGTCGGATTGGAGCTTGTGCCCGACACGTGCAATGATAAACATTGTTTTAAATTAGCATTTTAACACACACCTTGCGTCCGAAGACTTGAACGGCCTGCACGGGTTCTCTGCGCTATAAATATAAATATTTGTAACATTTTAGTATCTCACAATTCACATTTTTTCACAACCACAATACCTTTTGCTGCATTTTGCTCCGCGAGTTGGGTAGAAAAGAGCGGAAGTGCCTATTTTTACACTGAACTGTAATTTTTAGTTCGTATTTCGACACCTAGAGGGCGCTCTAACTTATTGCAACACTGGCTAATCGAGACAACCCTAATAATCGTTTCAATCTTATCGAATATTGAGGTTACGTAAAAATTTTAACAATCTTTAATTAATTTTCACTATTTTTATGATATATTAATAAAATTCAAAATTTTAAAATGTACATTACAGCACTGTGTGCCTTAAAGTATAATAATCTTATAGCTCGTTGTTCGATTACGCATTATTTTTAATATTATTTACGGAAATTCAATCGTGGGGTCTCGCAAATGGTCTGATGACACCTAGATTTAAAACAAAGCTAAATTATCATTATTATTTGAAATGATGCTCCCATGTTCACGGGTTTTCAAAATATACCAATATTTCATATAAAGTGTGACCAGAAGGTAATTCTGTGGTCACAAACCAACAATAAAATAAATTTCCAAAAAGCTCTTTTTCAATATACAAAAATTTAAATTATGTATAAATGTTTTTTCTAAACATATTAATTTAAATTATTCATTAACTTATAATATTCGTTTGTCTGCAAAAAAACTTTGATGTTTACCTAAAAAATCGACGTTTTGAATTTTAAAAACATCGATGCATCGATTTTGGCTTCAATGCTTCCACCTCTAGTTTTTTTTTCAGTCGCCGTTCGAGAAGTGTTGAATTTCCTGCCTTATTTTCAACAAAATATAAAAACTAGTTGCTTTTCGTAGCACTTTTAAAATGGTTGTCTGCGCAATGCAGAGCTTTGCGACTGGACAACAAATGGATGCCTGCGGTGATATGAATTCGACACAACAAAGTGCGCAAATTAAAGAAGACGCTGAAATTGTCGATAATGGAAATGGCGCCGAGGAAGAAGATCGCGAGGAGGGCGAAATTGTCGATGATTTCGAAATGATAATATCCTCTGAAGATGAAGAATTCAAATTACGTGCTCGCATCCAGCAGCTGGAAGACAAAAGCAAGGATATCGAGAAAATGGAAATGCTCTCGGCCAACTTGGCCAATCAATACAGTAAGTGCAGCGCCCAGTGTAAATACATTGAAGCAACACGTTCTCTGCCTATGTAATATGCACACGTACATACACATGCACAGTTATCAATGAGCCTGCCAGTGTATGCGTGTGTGCGTATGATGTTGCTCTAATAAAATGACCTTGTTCAAGTGAATAACACAATCGGAATTCTATAATTTTCAAACAAAATATGCTCCATTCATAGACCCGTTCGCTTATCGAAAAAGTAAAAAGAGAGTCCAAGTGAATTATCAGAAGCCAAATATGGTGAAGGAAGCAACTCTGTTTGTCTGTCTTAAAAGACATTTAGAACCAAATTATGACCATTCTTTTATATGCGTTGTTATGATGAAAAGGCTTATATACCATTCCAAATCTATAATAATAACTTTAAACCTAAAAATGTCATAACGATCACTATTTTACGTAATTGTAGATGCTATTGAAGAGTGAATAGCAAGCAACATAAACGGGTCGAATACAGTCGTAAATTAAGAACGTACACATTGTTGTCCCACTGAAAATAATATTCTTCATGAATTGAAAGCAGGGTACACTTCATTAATTTTTTGAGAACTGATAAGCTAATCTATATTACTTGCAGATTACCAAAGGCCACATAGAATTGACAGATATACGCCTTATCAGCACTTCTCGCCTATTAGTGTGCTATCGGATGTCTCCAGCCTGTCAGAGGAAGAGTTTGAGCCCCCCAAAAAGTATCGTCGACATAAATCGAAGCGAACCGAGTCGAAAAACATGGCCAGGTGCTTAGAAGGAATCCATTCGCTCGTCGGGAGCATCAGCTTAAGAAGAAGCGCCGTCACAGTCATTATTGTCAGCAACAACAAGCTGCCATACTCTTGGATTCGCTCGAAGATGACGATGAGATAGGCGAGTATGACGGCAATGCGGAAAATGAGAACGATGATTTCGACGATCTGGCGCAATTGAAGCTGAGTCGCGACAAACTGCGAGTGGCGTTGGCTCGCACTGGCAGCTATGATCTCAAGCCCAAGCATAGTCTCAAGGAGCGCTTGCAGTATCGCCTGCGAAAATCCCCCAGTCCAAACTCCAATTCAAAAGAGCAGCAGTTGAAGCGTACAGAGGAGTTATCGCCACGATCCCTTGATGGCTACACACAGCAGCCCAACAAGGTGGTGCAGGTCGAACAACAAGAACAACAGTCACAGGACCTACAGGATGATGATACGCCAGAACTCAAGTTGCGTCTTATTGCGCTCAAGTCTGCGATGCTAAAGAAGCACTTGGCACGCAAGAAGCGCGATGCAGAGCGTGCCTATTCGCCTACAGACATGATCAATCGCGTGCATCAGCCAAACATCAATCATGAGTGCGATGATATCGATGATCTGATGGAGATAAGTCCAGCTGCGTCACCAGAGCGCACAACGTATAGTCCACCGCCCAGCAACTTTGTGGAGCCAGTTGACATGGATCTGGCGCAGACGGACAGCGATGATGAGCAGCAGCAATGGGCAGAGAACTGGCAAATGACGGTCAATAGAGAGGAGAGCTGGAATTGCTTTGTACCGAATTCGTTGCCCCCTGTTTCCATGCCCATTGTAGTAGACGATGATGACGAAGAGGAGCAGCTGGCTCAACAGAAGCGAGGACAGTTCAATTATGATGACGATGAAGTGCCTCCGCCACCACCTTCCTATCACATTCCACACATGCATCTGGAGGATGACGATGCGCGCGATGCGCTGCATTTAAGTGAACAGCAATCGCGTCGTGGTTCGCTCTCTGACATTCAATCGATCTCAATGGACAACTCGCAGACACAAACGCAATCGCAGCTCACCAGCGATGATGAGGCGGGCGCCTTGCGTGCGTTGTTGCTCTCCAAGCTGAAACCAACAGCCAAGCAGGTGGAGCGAGTTGTGGCTGAAGAGAAAAGCGAAATGCACGACTCGGATGATCCCGACCAGCTGCGTCTGCTGTTGCTCTCTAGCATTGCGTCGAAGAAGAAGACTCTCGGCGAAGAGACGCCCGAAGAGAGTCCAGAAATACTCAAAAAGGCTGTACGCCGTTTCCAGGTGACTTCCGATGACCATGACATACCCATAAAACAAGCTGAAGCGATGCTACAGCCAAGTGTAGTGCCATTTGCAGTTGTTGAAGAATTGCAGTCTGCGCCTTTGCCTGTGCCAGCTCCTGAACTGGATCCTTATCCATCAGCGCCACAACCCGCATTTAAAGCTGCTGAAGTGCCACCCGTTCCTGCACCTACAACAACTTTAAACTCATCTCCCACCGACATTATCAAGATTGTGAAACCCAACAAGGTGATCAACAGAAAGACTGCGCCTAAGCGCAAGATTTCCAAGCTCACTCAAGCCGCTCCGCCATTGAAGCGACCTACAACACTGCTGGTCAAGGAGCCAGTGGCTCCACTGCACATTCACAATGCGACAAGCACAACACGACTGATAACCACAGTCGATCCAAATAGCATCAAGGTGAACAAACTAGTTATTACATTGGCAGAGTCATCTGCGGGCAGTGACGATGAGTTGGAACTGCGCAGCTGCTACACCAGCTACGCTGAATATCAGAGTCCGCTCAGCCAGGCCATAGATAGTGCCAGCAATTCCACGACACGTTCAAACACACCCAACTCTGAGATTCTGGACTCTACAGCGCCGAGTAACAATAATTTGCGACGCACCGTTATCAACGAGTACTTTGAGAAGAAGCTGGACGATTTCCTTAAGCAGGCGCGCTCCAAGGTGCCCACACCTTCGCCTTTGGCCAGCGAAAAGCCTCCACAAGAAGCGACAAAGACAATCGAGGCGGCAGAGGAAACCATAGCGAAACCTGCGCCGCTGCAGCCAAGCAACAAAGTTAAGCCAACGCCGGTGGTGAGTATGCGAATGAGTTAGGTGAGTTGTTCTGGTAATTCTCAATACTTTTTTTTTTTATTTTCTTAGGCAGTGCGTCACTTGCCGGTGGCATCACAAAAGGAGTACCTGCTTCTTATCGAGCGTATGCGGCTGCTGGAAAAGAAGAAACTGATTGAAACTGCGAAAGGAACTGCCAACACAGTAAACACTGCCAGAAAAATAGCAAATGCAGCCACAACCAATGGAACCTCAGCTAAAGCCGTAAAGAAGACACAACCCGCTTTAAAGAAGACTGGCACCGGAAAAGCAGAGGCGGAAGGCAGGCGTAGTCCAACGGAAGCAACAACAGTTAAAGCAAACAAGACCAAAGAGCTGGGCGGCACATCAAAGTTGCTACAGCCATCGAAAGAGAGCAGACTAAAAGCATTCGAAAATTCATTTCTTAAAATCGGGTAAGAAATTTAGCATTCTATACGCATCAGGTACTAACTTTGCTCTGTTTATAGCGGCAGCATGGTCACGAATCTAGAGAAATCGTTGCATATGGTGGAGGAGGCGAGAATGTCAAAGATTGCGCGTCTGCGTTACGAGCGCCGGCTGGAGGAGCTGTATGCCGAGTTACAGGCTGTGAAGCAATCGGTCAAGTTGGAGGAGGCGAAGCTGTCGCGGATACAGCCTGAGATACAAGCGAGTCATGAGATCATCATATCGCTGAAACAGAAACGCAACAAGCTGCGCAATGCTGCCATGGATCTAGGCACTGATCTGCAGGGCTCTGACTACAGGTACTACAACAACTCGAACAACAATCACAGCAACGACAAACAACAAAGAACTACTACAGCAGCAGCAGCAGTAGAGGCGTTAACAGCAATAAGAACTCTCGGGGTCAACGTGAATGGTTGAAATGATATGCGGACGCCATAAATGTTTTAGCTGATATTAGGTTGGTTGCAGCTACAGTTTTGATTATTTTCAGGTTACTGGATCCCGGCAAGAGCGAGATTATGCGCAAGTCTACCCTGCTCACCAAAGAGATACGTCTGTACAACTCGATTGCAACGTATGAGGATACATTGAATCTGCCAACCAACGCTACAAGCGAAAACACAGATAAAGGGGATGTGACAGCGGAAACTGAAGCTGAAGCAGACCCAGCGCCTGCAACTGACACGACACCGTCCAGCAATGAAAGTCCTACCACTTCTCCAGCTGAGCCACAGAGCAGCAGTGTTGAGCCAGGACCAGAGCCTGAGCAAGAGCAAGAGCAGCCAGTTGCAAGTGATGCCATTGAAACAGATGCTGGAGTAGATGAGGCGACGATACGGCTGGACGTTGATGTGCGTGGATTTTAGATATTCTTCTATTGCTTCCAACTAATTTCTAAGAACTTGTTTCGAACATCTACCATTGTTTGTTTGTTTGTCCCAGTAACTGTGCTAACCCCCACACTAACAAACGAGTTGAGTTTACTTACAGACAACGCCAGAAGCTGCAGTCCCAGATGCTAATGTACCTGCAAGTCCTGCCGCGGTCCAAGTGCCGCCCTACACCGTCAGCTTCATGCGGGAGCTGAGCGAGGCGCCAGTTAGCGATTCCTTGCTCGGAGAGTATCGCACGCCCATGTCGCGCAATTACAATAGGTGAGTATCGTTTCGCTTGCTATTGCTATCATTGAATTCTTGTTTCGTTTCGTGTCTTCTGCGAATGACAGCCAACTGAACATTAATGCCACCATCTGCCCGTTTGATCTGATGGGTCGCTGCGAGGATGTCGATTGTTCCTATCTGCATTTGGAGCGTACTTCGCACGCTGCAACTGCAGTTGACAACAAAACTCATTAACAAACAAAAAAAAAAAAAAAAAAAAAGTGTAGATCATAAAATAACAATCTTTAAAAGCGTGCTTGAATTCTGGTAAGTTGAGCTCTTCACGCGACTTTAAATCTAAATGTTGCTTTCAGTCCACGAGCGACTCAACAAACAACAACGAACAGTGCGTCATCGCGACAAGAAAAACTCCAACAGCAGCATAGACAACGCAGCCAACAAAGACTAAAGCGTTCGCAGATCGACATTCAAATCGATTGAGTGACTGAATATATATTTATATATATATAATATATACATTAACAATTCATGTATATATGTGTATAACTCGTTTCTTGTTGAAACAATCGTTTGTTATATACATTTATATCGTTCAGTTAGAATTCACGTGGTGTTGTTAACTAGTGTGCAAGTTCGATGTGATGTCGGCCACCGCAATCCTATTAGCCGCCCGTTTAAACGGAATGTGCATTTTTTTCAATACATATTATCGTTTCAATTATGTTTTACCACATGAGAGAGGAGCACCAGCATAAACTGTAATATTTAATTGTCGTTAATTTCATCAATCGCGTTTCTTCAATATGTGCTACTCAATCAATCGATCTATAAGCATATTATATATGTATATATACCATTTGTATATATATATGTGTTTTTCTTTCACGTAATTATCATTTCAATTCTCAAATCGTAATTAATATTCATTTAAACATGTACATTTTATAAAGTTTTCTGAAGATTAAAAAAGCCAAAAAAAAATATATGAAACAAAAGAATTATACAAACAAAAAATAAATAAAATTATTGAACAAAATATTTAAATGTTTTGTTTATTTATTAAATAAGTATTTATTTGATTATTGTCGCCGCCTATAATCTGTTGGATAACGCACAGGAGTTTTTTTTTTTTTTGAGATAACCTTTTTACCTTGGATCGATGATTCCCCCTCCGAGCTATTGTTTGGGGTTTTTTATAATTTACAACCCGCGTGCCAAAAATAACGAATTGGGATCAGTGTTGTTTTGAGTGATCACCCATATTTTTTACGATACTTTTTTACTGATGCCATCCCCAGTGCCAATATTCAAAAATATTTCGTAGTGTAGATCACTACTGTGCGAGAATAGTTACTTTGACATAGTATGTCGTACGAAATATACTGAAGTTGAAGTCTACAACCTTTGATCTCAGTAATGGAACATCAGGAATCATAAAGTCTGTTGTTATTATTGCAACTCTATCTTTAATAACACTTGCTATCCGATTTTTCCAAAAAAAAACAAGTAAGAAAGTTATAGTCGAGTGTGCTCGACTGTGAGATACCCGCTACCCAAATTTAATAAAGCCAAAATATTGCGGTATCATTTTCAAAATATACCGAAAATACTAAAAAATACTAAAAATATACCAAACGATATAGTGCACCATTCAAAATATACCATAGACGGCACAATGTACCAGATTGTCGGTCAAAGCAACTCAGACCCCTAGTAAGTAGGCGTTTTTGTCCATACAAAAGTATTTCTTTAATAACTTCCACAACTTTTATCTGATCGCAACCAAATTTTCAGGAATCATAACTACTATAGTAATTATTGTATAAACCAAAATTCGCAACTCTAGCTTTAAAATTATTTGTTATTCGCTTTTTTTTTTATTTTCGGGGGCGGAAGTGGGCGTGGCAAAAATTTGAAACAAACTTGATCTGCGTGCTGTCGAAAAAAAATATAGCTCTATCTCTTATAGTCTCTGAGATCTAGGTGTTCATACAGACGGACGGACAGACGTCTCGGTTGTTGACGCTGATCAAGAATATATATACTTTATTGGGTCGGAGATGCCTCCTTCTACCTGTTACATACATTTCCTGCCGGCACAAAGTTATAATACCCTTCTACCCTATGGGTAGCGGGTATAAAAATATATTTCCACGAATTAATAAAAAATGATAGCTCCATCCAAAGGTGTCGATTTTGACATTGGTGTTGAATTTGGTGAAAAAATTCAAGGGGATAAATTTGAAGAGTATGTGTGGATGAAGAACCCTCTCATTATTTTCAAATGGAATAAGTAAGACAGCTACAGTCGAGTGTGCTCGACTGTGAGATACCCGCTACCCATTTGGAATAAAAGCACAATATTGCGGTATTATTTTCAAAATGTACCGAAAATACTATAAAAAGTACTACAAATATACCAAATGGTATGGGTAGCGGGTATCAAAATTATGTTAGCTATTCTTAAAATAAATAAATAATATACCAATAACATATGTATATATCCTAACGCTATATGATGTTTGGTATATCAATATAGTAGTCAGGTAAATTCTGGAACATCAGGAGTCATAAAGACTGTAGTGTGTACCAATAAACAAAACTCTTGCTTTAATAATAACACTTGCTATTTAAATACATGATTTGCGCGCAATAATAACAAAATGATAGCCCTATCTAAACGTGTCGATGTTTACAGTGGGTCTTGAATTTGGTGTCAAAAAAATTCCAGTGAATAAATTTCAAGAGTAAGTGTGGTGGATTAAGAACAAGCGCATTCTTTACAAATAGAAAATTTAACGCTGATGTTTAACACATGCTTATGAGGTTAAAAACACCTGATACCTTCTTATAAGAGACACAATGTGTCAGCGTACTATGCCCGTTAAATTTTGCCGTTACTTGATTTATCCATCAAATTTTCAAATTTTCAAATTTATTAAACATCCCTTCATCCATGGATATCCGGTATAAAAATAAAGAGTTGCATTTGATATACACATTTTTATGTCAGTATAGTCAGTTTTTATTGATAATTTTAACTTAGTATTTGTATTTATATTTATTGTACGTGAAAATCGAGCTTTAAAGTATAAAATATTGTTTGAAAATATACATCATATTTTTTGACAAAAGAAAAAACCATTTGTTACCTACTAATTTATAATTATATAGCTTCAAAATGGAAACTATAAACTATCTATAGACTTAAATTGCAAAAAGCATTAAAAGTTTTTAAAGTTTCCGTCCGTAAAAAATAAAAGTATACATTTTTAAAGATTGAGAGTTGATATTTTTTTTCAATATTCTAATATAACTCACAGGGCAAAGATTAATTTATTACAAACTAGATGTATGATTATTGTATATGTAAAATTGATATAATAATATTGCCTTTAGTATCACAGCCAATCGATCCACAGTGCATTCAGGATGCAAGGAATGTTAATAGAATTTGGCAAGTACATAAGTATCCTAGTTCAAAATCACAAGCACTAGATTTATTGTACTAATTGCTATTGCCATAATAGACATAGTCATAGCACCAATCCTTGACGCTATCATCATTATTGCAGCACATAGGATAAATGATCTCAGACCTTGTGACTTTTGCGCATCGCATGCACAGCTCCATTGTGGTCTGATTAATCTCACACTGTTGCACCTTGCGTATGGTCTCCTCGGGCAGATTGCCGGGATATTCGCTGGGATCAACTGCCAGCGTTTTCTCAGCTTCCACGGATGAAGGTCTACAGCTGACACTGACGGCTGAAAGACACGCGACCAGAAGCAGAGTCAGCAGCAGCATTTGCTTGTTGTTGAATTTCTAAAAAATGGGAGAGAGACGCAAAGCACATGATTAGCTATTAACCAGCGCATGGGCGATGTTATGATCAAAGAATTAAAGTCAGCTGAATGCGACGACCGACCGACCGAATAACCGAATGACCAATCATGTGACACGGTTCAGTTGGAAATGCTGTGCATAATGCTTGAGACTGAGCCATTGACCTTATTTAAAAATTTCAAGTGATTTATGAAACATTTTTAAAGTGAGAGGCGCCTCTTTCTGGTTCGCGTTAGTTTTGACAAATAATATCATATAATTTGCAACCAGAAGAAACAAGATTATTTTAGCATTTTTTCACGTATAAATACGAATGCACTTGCAAGGAAATTCCCTCTTAAGATAAAGCTCGACAATTCTTCAGATAATCGATGTGCACACGAATTGAAACCGGCAAGAAGCAGAACGAATTTGTATTGTTTATTTTAAGGACTCCATTCAGTTCGATCGATCATACCGCGTTCACTTCATTTGATTCGCAGTCTTTAAATACTCACTTCTTGAACCATACTGAATGTTAATACTAAATAGACTTGCGATCGATTTATATATTAAAGTATACGATTTCTTCTAAATAGACGAGGACGACGACAGTTCGTATTCGTAGATTTATTTTGTGCTATGTGCGTATTGTTAGCGATGCCGGCAACAACTAGAAGTCACTCTCCATAGCGTCTAACGTTTATATCACTACCATACTTTCATCGCATCCACATCGCCTTAGCTCTCGCGCACTTCGGCTCAACGGCAAAGTTTCGGGTTTGTCTCTTCGGCAATCGACGAGCCGATTATTCGCTCGTTGCTGTTCATTATCGACGTTCCTACATTGGTTAGTTATGTCTAGCGAATGACCAAAAATTCTGATTTACTCGACGTAATTGTCGTCTACTCAAAGTTAATAACGATGCTGGAAAAATGATTGTTTCGCTGCGGTGTCACTTTTGAAAGCTTAGCTTAATAAAATTGTATCATAATATGCAATTATTTCATTTTATTCTGAATTTCCTAAGCATAGGGTTGCTACATCATTTTCAATTATATTTCTTAAATTAAGAGCTGTTTTGAATTGTGATGGTGTTGACTGTCGGTTTGATGGGATCGGAAATAAAATGTGATTAAAACTGATTTATTTTGAATTCTTTCGCTTTAAGAGCAATTCAAATATGGTCAATACGAATTGTGGAAATTCGTAACTAACATATTAAATTCTCAGAAATAACAAAATATTTCAAATAGTTGGTAGTTTATGATGTAACTGTTTCCTGTCATGTGAGGGCTTCAAGTAGTCAAGTATTTTCTTGTCTGTGATTAGTCACCTTCAAACAGTTATAAATGGGCATATTTCAATGGGGCTTTATCTGCTTCAGGAAGCACATGTTTTTTCTTCAATTTCCGAAAACTAAATTTTTATCAGTTGCTATCTAAGCAACAACAAATTTCATTTTCAGTACTTTAAACAAGATTATCAATATGATGGCAAACAGCTGTGGCTGCGGGTATATCATATGGCTACGACGCAGTCAGAATCTTCTCCGACTCTCCCAGCTGCAAGAAAACATGATCAGCGGAACTCACAGGACTCACAGTGTGCGCAACTACAAGGTGACTGTGGTGGGTGCAGCCGGTGGCATTGGACAGCCATTGTCATTGCTACTCAAGCAGAATCCATCGATCAAGGAGTTGTCCCTGCATGATCGAACTAATGTCAAGGGAGTCAACATGGACTTGTCGCACATCTGCACCGCCACGAAGGTGGAGAGCTTTCAGGGCGAAGACCTCGTGTCCCTGGTGGATGCCATGCACGATTCGAACATCGTCGTGGTGCCAGCCGGCATGCCACGCAAGCCGGATATGACACGTGACCAGCTGCTCGGTGCCAATGGAGAGGTGGCCATATCTGTCTCGCGTGCCATGTGCGCTGCTTGCCCCAAGGCGCTGGTGGCCTACATCACCAATCCCCTCAACACTGTTGTGCCCATTGCGGCCGAAACGATGAAGTCCCTTGGCTGCTATGATCCCAAACGCATGTTTGGCGTAACCACGCTGGACATTGTGCGCGCCCGCACATTCCTTGCCCAACGCTTGAAGCTCGATCCTGCCGAAGTCAATATACCGGTGATCGGTGGTCATGCCGGTATTACCATTTTGCCGTTGCTCTCACTGTGTAGCCCCAAATTGTGCGCCACTCCGGATGAGTGGAAGGCACTGACACATCGCATACAGGAGGCTGGCACCGAGGTGGTCAAGGCGAAGGCAGGCGGAGGCTCCGCTACTCTCTCCATGGCTTATGCTGCGGCACACTTTGTTAACTCTTTGCTGCGCGGCCTCATGGGCGAATCAGGTGTGATCGAGTGCAGCTATGTGGCCTCGGATGTGACTGAGGCGGCATTCTTTTCCACACCCTTAGAGCTGGGTCCTGAGGGTATCAAAAAGAATCTTGGACTACCGAAAATCTCGGACGATGAAAAGGAGCAACTTAAGAAAATGATGCCAGAGTTGAAGTCGAGTATTGCTGCTGGCATCGATTTCGCCCAGGAAGCCATCTGCTGTGCCAAGATAGCCGAAGCCGAAGCTAAAGCCAAGGCGTTGCAGAAGAAGAATGATAAATGCAAAAAGAAATAGGAATACAATCAAACTGCCCCATTCATAAAGCACATCTAGGAGAGACTTACATTCATACTATGCTGAATGGGTCATAATGCTGAGCTGTTGATAAGACAGCTTCTGCTTAACCCCGAACTGATTGTACAGCTGCATTGTGCAATGTCAACCCATTGATCACGTATTTACTTCCGGCAATAGTAGCCGCTGATCAACAGATTGGAAAACTAGAAAACATATTCAAATTCACAATTTATACGCCTCAGGTCGATCAACCTATGTACTCCCCCCATTTCGGAATTCATTCGTAATCAAGGGCGACGACATTGTAATTTAGAAACCAGAACAACAAGTAATGTTACGTAATGGAATTCTTGGAAATATTCACACCGGAAAATTCCCCAAAAGCAGACCCAGACTTAGTAATTGCAGTTAATTGAAATTTATTCTTTGTTGAACATTCGAAAACCTAATAAATTATAGAGTATGCTGGAAAATGTCTTTTGATGTCGTTAACGTATAATGTATGTAAGTATGTAACGTAAGTAAGTAAGTCAATCAGCTAGCGAGCATTCTAGCTCTCGTCAACTCGTCATAGCTTTCTAGTTTTACTTTACACACATAATATGACAGGCTTTAAGCTAATGTGTCAATTCATTTATACACAGATCGTTTAAGAAAATTGTAAGAATGCTAGAATTCATAGTATTCATTTTGATGTTGACTAACGAAATTTTGACTATCTTGATTAGTTAGTGGGTATGATGTGCCTACGTCATATCAAAGGGCACAATGTGTCATGCGCACCATACCTATAAAAGGCATGTTGAGACTATTCAATTAAATAATTAAGATCATTTTAAATTAAATGAAGAGATTTTTTTATAATTAAAAAAAAAAAATTATTGTAAATTTATTAACATAATATAATATTAGCCTTTAACATTTCATTATACGTAATCATTATACGTAAATCAAAAGGTACTTTCCATGTCATTGTTTACTATTCATTTCTGTTAAGTATCAATAGCGATGTTCAGTGAATCTTTATAAGTCTTGAAATATATATTAGAATTAGAACCAGTAAAAAACAAGTAAGAAAGTTACAGTCGAGTGTGCTCGACTGTGAGATACCCCCTACCCATTTTTAATATGGGAAAAATATTGCGGTATTATTTTCAAAATATACAGAAAATACTAAAAATACTAAAAATATACCAAACGGTATGTTTGGTATATCGATACAGCACACCATTCAAAATATACCATAGACGGCACAATGTACCAGATTGTCGGCCAAAGCAACTCAGACCCCTAGTAAGTAGGCGATTTGCCCATACAAAAGTATTTCTTTAATAACTTCCACAATTTTTATCAGATCGCAACCAAATTTTCAGGAATCATAACTATTATTGTAATTATACTATATACCAACTCTAGCGTTGCATTTACGCTTGTTATTAGATTTTATTGATTTGCGGGGGCGGAAGTGGGCGTGGCAAAAATTTTAAATAAACTTGATCTGCGTGCAAACATAACAAATGCTGTCGATAAAAAATTATAGCTCTATCTCTAATAGTCTCTGAGATCTAGGTGTTCATACAGACAGACGGACAGACACACAGACGGACAGACGGACATGGCTAGATCGTCTCGGCTGTTGACGCTGATCAAGAATATATATACTTTATAGGGTCGGAGATGCCTCCTTCTACCTGTTACATACATTTCCTGCCGGCACAAAGTTATAATACCCCTCTACCCTATGGGTAGCGGGTATAAATATATATCATATTTAGGTTCATTGAATTATTATCACTTAAATTGCCGAATGCGGTCAATGCATTTTCACTGCTTGCTATCACACTCATAAAATGTAAGCAGTGTAGTAAAAATATTGTACTGCTTGCAGTGAGTTCGACCAACATTATTTCGAAAACGTGCTTCATTTTATTATTTATTGTAAACAAAGTTTCGTTATATTAAAAATTCGTCAGGGTCTACATTTGTCATTGTTTTTATAGCTGAATTGCAACAAAGTCGTGCAAATTAAAAATGCTATATATAGTTGTAATAAAGTGTTTGGATTATCGGACCAATAGACTCCCGCTTAAGGTCTTTGTATATTAACTCACTATATATTTGTACATATTCATATATTTATATTTGTATGACTATATTTGAAGACCCACTTTCAATACGACTTGGAACAAACAATCATAGCATGTACTACCTATTACTCTAGTACACAGATAAGTGAATCGGTTTTACTTCATTATTTCACTTCAGTCTCCACACGAAATATATTCGAGATGAAGCTTAACTAAACAGTTGTAGGCAATAACAAAAGCAATGAATAATATTTATTGAGTTCAGATTGCTCAATGTTAAACAAACTTTTTGTTTCGGAATTCTGGTAAGCAGTGCACTGCTTGCACATTTTTTCTAATTGGAGTTTTGTATAGCTAAAATCGACGGATAATTTAATGTTGAGTATTTGTGACTCCAAAGTGTGTGTTAAACAAATATAATAATGAAATAAACATGTCACTATAACGAAATATTATAAGAGTTTAAAATAAAAATTCTAATATAAAATAAAAACATAATAAAAATATATTTTGAGTTGTTTGTGCCTAATATTCATAATAAATTATTTCTTATATTGCTTTACCGGCTACTTGCATGAATGAAATTCTTGGTATGATTAAACAATATACTCTTTTAGATTCTGAAAAAGCTTTCATTTAGCGAATACGCCAAACAAGCGACAGAGATTTCGGCAACGTCTGTTGATAAGGCTTAATATGGCTCATAGCTTGGCAGGTGTCCCACCTGAAGCTTGACAACCTTTGGAACACATCATGCTAGCTAGACTGCTGAATTGTGCATTATAAAATTGTTTTGATCATAGGCGGGCTATTAAAACAAATGAATCAGATTAATAAAGCAAAAGTTAGACAAGGGACAAAATCCAATTCAGGTGCTAATTGCGGCGAAGTGTGTTCAAGTGGAGAATGTTGTGGGTGTACGGAATATTTCTGCGATTGCTGATTAAGCATATAGAGTACCCACAATAATAAGAACATCAACAACAATGCCTTGCCCCCCTTGACAATGAACTTTGAGCGATAGATTAAAATGTCGCTCCTGAAAATGTGTCTCTCAGATGTTTGGGGAATAATGAAAGTAAGACACGTAGCTTTCAATAAATATAATTTGGATTGCGTGAGGTCAGGTGGTAGAGCATAATATGCTTATCATATCCCTCACGTTCACAACATCATAAACTCAACGATCGTGTGATTTTGATTAAACACAAACAGATGTTATTATTAGTTTATTTAATAGTTGGCTCGGAAATTTCTGTCCCTTGGGGATCCGTTGCTAAGCCACGTTGATATACGGAAACGGGACTGTTATTTTTAGAGAACTTATTATTGTTGAGTCGCGTCTAGGGTTATAAATACGTCTATATGTGAAATGTTTACTTCGCGACGGGTTATCTCAGTACCAGCAGGGTCGTTAGCTGTTGTTTGTTGTCTGCCTCGGATGAGTAATTTCATCAGCCCAAATGATCCGATTATCGATTATGATTATATCTACCATAAATGGGGGCAATTCAGATTTTTTGGAGCTTGAGTTTTTCGATAGCTATGATCGGACTCAACATCGATAACGATTCGTGGAGTGAATGATCGCGCTGCCCGAATCACGATAACGATTGTGGGTGAGTGCGTGACCAAAATGTTGGCAATAGAGATCCGTTTTGAGGGTCGGCAAATTTGATACCGATGTCTGCACATGTTTTTGCGTTGTGGCATTCGCCCACGTCTGCTGATAATGCGAATATAAATAATACTCTCTCATATGCTTGTATTACGGTGTCTACATATTTTTGTAAGGTTAATGATTCCTTCAAATAAATGTACTTTTCTGAATGAATGACCTATTGTTGTCGCAGCGCAAATATCAAGATCTATCCACGTGAGAAGCACTGAAAAATAATCTAAGCATTAACAGGAAGTAATCATTATTTATGGGGATGATGCAATTAAGGTATTTAAATACATGACTGCTACTAAAAGAGGCAGTAATAATCTTTTGTTTTCTTTATAATTTTGTAATCTATTGCCATTTGTATACTTCATGACTTAAGTCTTTAGTAATATATTTAACCGAAACTTATTTAGATTAATAGATAATAAATTAGATAAAAATGCAGAGAATTCGAAATTGAATCATCTATTGGAAAGGGCTATTTAATGTTCTTTCTAATCTATCACTTCATCTTCGCAAAATCGATAAAAAAAATATTACATTTATATGTGCTAAATAAATTAGTCAAAATATTTATAGATAAAATAAATAAAAAGAAAAGGAATAACTGAGAATATCTATATTTACTTCTAAGGTTATTCAATTGCAAATATTAGCCTTTTATATTCTCAGTAGACGAGCAATTATAAACAACTGTATAAGACTTTGTTGAAAGTCTTATACTTCATGTCTTATACACGGCAGCTTTAGTTATGCGCAAACCAACGATATTGGTAAAAAGCTTTGCCAAAGCTTTTGAAGCGCATCGTTTTCTTGCTTGCGGTTACTTGCCGTTACATTTCGATTGTGGAGCGTAATGTGCGTAGTACGAATTTCTAACTTATTTGTTGATTAAATAGTAAGATTTATGGAAGTTTTAAAAAGTTAGTTTAGTTTCTTATTACATAACATTGTAACATATATACGTTTTGCGAATTAATTGTCAATAATTGATGGTGGTGGACGCCTTACAGAATAGCGCATTCAATAACTAATTAGCAAAAGAGTAAAGTTTTTAGCAAGCGCCTAAAAAATGCTAAAGATTGGCAAATATATTTATTAAATTTTGTTTTTAATGAATGCATAATTTATATACTTGTAGACATTAAAATTTAATTAATTTGGTGGACTTTATCTGGGATTTGCCCACATACTTACATATATATTTATATTAGGCGTATTAATAATATAAACATAGCACACGTGTTAATGACAAAGCAACAATATGCAAAAATCCAAACACTTAAGATAAGATAATAATATATGACGTTGGCTTGGTTAAGGAAAATCAGTTCTAATCTTTAAACTACTTTCCGAACGAACTGATATGAAATTGTATCTTTCGACCAATAATCAGTTTAAACTCGTATACATTACTTTGTACTTAGTACTCATTAAAAACTTTAAAAGGGTTCCTCAATTAATTGTGAACTGCATAGAACTTCTTGTTCAGTTATAAAAATTAAAATCTGAAATGAATCCTAATTGTAATTCTGCAAATTAAATAGAATTAATTAAGGTTGTTGTTAATAAATGTTTTTAAGCTTGTTTAAAACAGGGTATTTTGCAGTCATCTCACTTTTTCTATATGTCAAATTATGATTAACCGATTATGATATTAGGCGGTTGGTAGCTAAGTTCGTGATTGATAAGATGGCAGAAGTGTTAACCTTCAACGGAAGGCATAAATAGATTTACAACTACAAATCACGAAGTACATTGTCATTATAAATATACTGGCGATAGAGTTTGATATTTCACAAGTCACATCACCTTATGAGTGTAAAGAAGTCAGTTTAGAAATAGTCGGACTACCAATATGGCAGCATTACCAACAACCTTCGATCCCAAGGATAACACCTGGGCTGGTGCAAAAATTAGTTCCTTGTACAACTATGACACATCTGTGGGCAGGATTATATTCAGTACCATGAAAAATTGGCCAAAAAATGTTATACAGGTGAGTCATGCCCCTGATAGGATTTTCAATGCAGTTTTACAATTTTGTAATAATGTGCAGATCAACGATGTTGACGGAGTTACGCTGACAAATGCTCAGGCACTTACTTGGGCTGTTCGCATTGCTCAACACCTGAAGAAGAGAGGATTAAATAATACAGATGTGATTGGCATTTTGGCTAAAAACACTACTTATCTGCTGCCATTGGGTGTTGCTTGTCTATTGAACACCACACCGTTCCATGCTGTCAATCCAATGCTTGACGAGGGTATGTCCAACCTTTAATCGCACTTATTTCAAATCACGGAATTTGATTAAATATTGCAGATACCATCAAATATATTTATAATATTACCAAGCCAAAGCTCATATTTTGCGATGGACTCGAGTATGAGAAGATTAAATCTGCTACAAGAGCTTGGCAGCCAGAAATATTCACCATGATCGATCATATTGATAATGTACCTAGGATAGAGTCCTTGCTGGATCCCACACCTACAGAAATGTTCTATATGTGCGTAATAAGTACAAATTTAATTAATCAAAAGCTTTAATTCAATGTGCAAATTCCAGACCAGAACCTCTGAAACTTGGTGGTGATCAAACTGTTGCAATTTTGTGTTCATCTGGCACAACAGGATTACCGAAAGCTGTCTGCATGTCGAATCATATCCTTATACAGGATAATATGTAAGATATGAGATTTGAGATTTAGTTTCTTTTAATTAACAACCAAATATTGCAGGTTAGTCAGCAGTGAATCGATCGTATTTACTTCAAGTTCTTTGGATTGGATTACCGGCCTATGGGGCTTTTCCTTCAGCACTCTTTTCGGCTGCACTCGGATCATTACGAACAAACCCTTTTCTCCGGAATACTTTGTAGAGTTGGTGAAGAAATATAAAATCAACTACGTCGTAGTACCTCCTAGGCATCTCTCCGCCTTGATCACTTGCCCTGCTGCTACTACAGAGGCGCTTTCCTCTATTCGTATGCTCAGCTATGGTGGAGGCTTAGTTTCCCTCACAACACTCCAGCGTGCTCAGGAGATATGTAAGACTGCCATGCTGAATTCAGGTTACGCCATGACGGAGGTGGGCGGCATTACGGGAAATATTGGAATTAGCAATAATAATGCGGCTGGGAGAGTATTGCCGGGCGTTAAGATTCAAATTGTCGATGAGGATGGCAAAAGACTGGGCTACAATCAGGTCGGCGAAATATATGTGCATACTGGACATGGATGGAATGGCTACTATGGCAATCCTGTCGAGTCCCAGAAGATGCATGACTATAAGGGCTGGTTCCACACAGGCGATTTGGGATATTTTGATAATCAGAACTATCTTTACATTGTGGATCGCAAGAAGGAGATTATGAAGTATCAAGGTATGCATTATTGGCCCACGGAAATAGAGCATGTTATCGTAGAGCTTCCTGAGGTTCAGGACGTCTGCGTGGTGGGTATCTACGATGAGAGACAAGGCGATGCGGCTGGTGCTTTGGTAGTGAAGCGCACCGGATGTAATATAAGTGAAAAGGCGATCATTGATCATGTCGCCAAGAGATTGAAAGGTGTGCAGATGCACCTTCATGCCGGAGTTCGTTTCACGGATAAATTGCCAGCCAACGTGAATGGAAAGACTTTGCGAAGGATAGCGCGGGAGCAGTTTACCTCCCAAAATGGGGTAAAAAAATAATTCTTAGTTTCTAGTAGAATAATTCTGTCAAAATAAGCTTGTAAACTCAAAAACGATAAAAAAAACCCTATAAAGGCAAATACTGCGTTTCATTTCCGAATTGAAGTCCATAAATTCAAATAAAAGTAATCTGCTGTATCATAAAAAGGCAGCAAAATATTTACATCCACATATGTTGGGGCTTCACGACTTGCTATAATTAATAAATGATTAATCACTGTGAATGCAAAACAATGATTTCCAAAAAGAAATCTAATCAATGGATACTCATAACGTCAGCAAGAAAGTATGATCTAATAGAGAATGCTGGTCTACACGATACTCTGCAATTCTAACTCACAAAGTTATTACAATCCAATCTTTAGATAATACGTAATTTTCAATTGTATATTGATTAAATATTTCTATTTAGTTATTTATACTCACTACTACTGAACTACTTCAACTTTTGATTTCTTTTAACAAATTTCAAGGGTTATTCAATAGATAAAGAAACCTAACTATCAAGCAAAAAGTCAAAGGCGCAGGGGATCTTAAAGTTGTTCCCTAAAGTGTGCCAATAGTCGATTATAATTGAAAATAATGATTAGCCGAATCTGAAGCAAAGACGTAAGTAGAATGATAAGATGCACCAGGTGCTAGTCACTTAGTGAATGAATTCAAATTAGGATAAGAATTAAAATCCCAATTATAAATAGATATTTATTGAATAGTCTGGGCATACAATTTGATAAGACAAATTGCACTGAACATCTTCACTATAAATACAAAAGTCTCTGGGTTCGATAAATCATTCGCACTGAGAAGTTAGTAGCTTCGTTTCCAATATGGCACAATTTCCCACAACCTACAATAAGGATAATAATACCTGGAGTGGTATGCAACGTTCTTTGATGTACAACCAAGACATGTCTGTCGGTAGAATCATATTCAATATCATGAGAAACTGGCCCAAAAATGTGTGTCAGGTGAGTAGAATATCTATTAAGAATTTAGAGCTTGTGATATAATATTCCACAATAATAGATAAATGATGAAGATGGCGTAACATTAACAAATGGTGAAGCCATTACTTGGGCCATAAGAATTGCACAACACTTGAAAAAGAAAGAACTTAATAAGGAAGTGATTGGAATAATGGGTACACATTCCACTTATCTTATGTCCTTGGGTATCGCGTGTCTAATGAACACTACAAAGTTTCATGCTGTGAATCCAATTGCAGATAAAGGTAAGATTAATCATTAATACTTCGCCTCACTTAGTAAATATTAAAAGACCTCAATTTATAGATACTATACAATATGCATTTGGAATAACCAAACCAAAGCTAATCTTCTGTGATGGACTCCACTATGAAAAACTCCGTTCTGCAACCCAAGAATGGAATCCAGAGATTATTACAATAACCGGGACCATTAAGGATGTTTCCAATATTGAATCATTGCTAGAACCTACAACCACAGAAAAGTTCTATCAGTGAGTAAACACTTTGTTTTATAAAATTTTTATGTAATCGCCATATCATTTGTAGGCCTGAAACTATCGATAATGGAGATCAAACCGTGGCGATTCTATGCTCCTCTGGCACAACAGGTTTACCAAAAGCCGTTTGCATTTCGAATAGTAGTCTTATAATGGTTGATATGTAAGTTAGCTAGTCTTTTATCTTTATCTTATAAAATTAATTTTAATCATTATTTCAAATGGCAGGTTGACTACCAGTGAATCGATTATCTATGTGCCCAGTTCATTGGATTGGATTACAGGCGTTTGGGGTTTTCTTCTCAGCACAGTCGCTGGCTGCACACGCATTATATCTAACAAGTCTTTTAACCCAGAGCATTTTGTCAATCTGGTTCAGAATTACCAGATCAACTATGTTATCTTGCCGCCCAGACATTTGGCCGCCTTAATCACTTGTCCTGTTGCTACCCCAGAGGCTCTTGCTTCCATTCGAATGCTCAGCTATGGTGGCGGTTTAGTGAGCTTAACAACTCTTAAGAAAACTCAGGAGATATGCAAGAATGCCGTCTTCAATTCGGCTTATGCAATGACCGAAGTGGGAGCCATAACGGGTAACGTTGGAATTACAAACAATACAGCAGCTGGAAGACTTTTGCCGGGTATTCAAATTCGAATCGTAGATGAGGATGGCAAGAGACTTGGCCACGATCAGGTTGGTGAGATCTTCGTGCACACTGGACAGGCCTGGAATGGTTACTATGATAATCCGAAGGAAACAGAGCGCATGCAGGACTCTGAGGGTTGGTTCCACACTGGCGACTTGGGATACTTTGATGACAAAAACTTCCTATACATTGTGGATCGCAAGAAGGAGGTCATGAAGTACCAAGGACTACACTATTGGCCCACAGAAATAGAGAATGTGATTTTAAACCTACCCGAGGTGCAGGACGTGTGTGTGGTGGGCATATACGATGAAAGACAAGGAGATGCTGCAGGTGCTTTGGTGGTGAAGCGAAAGGGATGTGAGATAAGTGAAAAGGCGATCATTGATCATGTGGCCAAGAGGTTGAATGGTCTGCAGAAGCAACTACATGCTGGAGTTCGCTTTACTGATAAGCTGCCCACCAATTTTAATGGCAAGATACCAAGAAAAGCAGCACGTGATGAATTTGTTTCCAAAAAATAAAAGCAGATATTGGCTAATCGTAATTTAAGAACTGCTAAATTAGATTAAGAAATAAACAAACTTATATGTGACCTTAAAATTGTATGAAGCTAATTTTTGTTTTGATACCTACCAGATCTACCAGAGATAGCGCCATAATTTTGGACATCACTTTTTATACCGATTACCCATAGGGTAGAAGGGTATTATAGCTTTGTGCCACATAGATCTCAGAGACTTTAAGAGACAGAGATATAATTTTCGATAGTTCTTGTTATATTTACAAGATCAAGTTTATTTAAACTTTTTATCGCGCCTTCTTTCGCCTACGAAAATCAACAAAAATCGAACTATAGTCTTAATGGTTCCAGATTTGGTTGCGATCATATTAAAATTGTTGAAGTTATTCAAGAAATATTTTTGCACGGGTCTCAGTTGCTTTGGCTGACAATCTGGTTTAATTTGCACTTTATGGTATATTTCGTTTGTAGAACTATACGAATATACCAAATATAGCCTTTGGCATATTTTAGTATTTTTCGGTATATTAATTTGGCATATATGACGAATAATGCTGCATTGTTTTGCTTTTAGCTAAAATGGGTAAGGGGTATTTCACAGTCGAGCACACTCGACTGTAGCTTTTTTACTTGTTATTGCTTTATGTAGATTAACTTTAAGAGTCTGATAAAATTCTTAAAATAATTCCCCACAAAATTGGCTGTTGCAGTTGGCTATTGGTTGAATATATTACTATATCGATATACCAACTATAATCTTCGGTATATTTTAGTATGTTTGGGTATTAATTTGGAATTGGTATATTTGAAGAACAATACAGTAACTTACAATCGAGCACTCTCTACTGTATATTTCTCACTTGGTTTTAAATAGAACAAAAATTTGTAAACAAATAGACTTCCATAGTTATCTGAAAAGGTTGAAAGAAATTTCATTATGTGAATTATAGTTGACCCCAAAATAGAACAATTATAACTATTTTAATATGACGTATTTCAAGTGACGTAATTGAGTGTTTCAAAAGTTATTCACACATAGTAGATATTGTGACTTATTTTCTGATAATTAATAAATATTTAATAAACAAACTAGGTAAAGCTATTTGCTTTAAGATTTATAAATTCATATTTGTATCTACTCTCTTCTGTGTTATTTATATGAAATAATTGATTATGAACCTGTCAATATTAATATTCAACAAGTTAGAAAGCTACAGTCGACTGTCGAGGAATAGAGGGTAAAAGCAATTTTATTGGTAAAAATTTGTATATTAAGATATCTATTTAATACTAAAATATACTAAGAGATACATTTCATAAATTGATATAATACTACATTAAAAATATACTAAAGAGTACAAAATATATCATTCTATCCGTATAAACACCTGGATTTTTTGATAATAACTGTTATTGTTGCAATCAGATCTAATTTGTTTTAGATTTTTTTTTACGCCTACAGGTAATCAGAAATATTTTGTACTTGAAAATGCGTGTGGATGTAACCTAATGCAGGAGTTTACTCCTTATTAAATAAGCTTGTAAACTCACATACCATCATATAAAATCACATCCTGAATTTGATGCCTGAATAAAGATGCACCTACATAACATACATATATTTATCTTTTTGGTCGATGGTTCGAAATTACAGATGGTGTATATTTTGCAACTGGCTCGTTGGGTATTTACATATCATATAATTTTTTGATATTTAATATTGGTAGAAATCTAATCTATGGATATTTATAAAGTCAACAAGATAGTAGTTTTTAATAAAGAATGATGACCTACACGATACTCTGCAATGTACGTTAAACTATTACTATTAGGGTACATATAATAAGTAATTTTTATGTCTATATGTAATTTATTTAGATATCCATGACACATAAGAAGAAATTTTTCTTTTGGAATTTTATCTTTTTAATATTTGTCAAGGGCTATTCAAATGATAACTTATATAAATTATTAAACTAATACTTAAGCGCGTAGGGTATCTTATATTCCCATTAGACTAGACAGTTGATTATATTTAAAATAATGACTAACCGAATGTAGAGTAAAGATTTAAGTAGAATGATAAGCTGCACCAGATGTTAGCCATTTGGTGAATGAATTTAAATTAAGATAACAATAAAAATCCCATTTATAAATAAAAATTAGAAATAGGCTGGATATATGATAAATTGAAGTGACCATATTTACTATAAATACGCAAGACTCAGAGTTTAATACATAAACAATTCAATTGAGTAGTCTACACTCTAAAATGGCAGCATTTCCCACCACCTACAATTAGGATAATAATACCTGGAGTAGTATGCAACGTTTTTTAATGTACAACCAAGACATGACTGTCGGTAGAATCATATTCAATATCATGAGGAACTGGCCCAACAATGTGTGTCAGGTGAGTAAAATATCTATTAAGAATTTAGAGCTTGCGATACAATAATCCTTAACTATAGATCAATGATGAAGATGGTACCACCTTAACTAATAGTCAAGCCATTACTTGGGCTATAAGAATTGCACAACACTTGAAGAATAAAGGACTGAATAGCCAGGATGTGATTGGAATATTGGGGACAAATTCCACTTATCTTATGCCTTTGGGTGTCGCGTGTCTAATGAACACTACAAAGTTTCATGCTGTGAATCCAATTGCAGATAAAGGTAAGATTAATCATTAATACTTCTTCCCGCTTATATATTAAAGGATCTCAATTTATAGATACCATACAATATGCATTTGGAATAACCAAACCGAAGCTAATCTTCTGTGATGGACTCCACTATGAAAAACTCCGTTCTGCAACTCAAGAATGGTATCCAGAAATAATTACATTAACCGGGAACATTAAGGATGTGCCCAATATTGAATCTTTGCTAGAGCCCACAACCATAGAAAAGTTCTATCATTGAGTAAAAGGAATAGAAGGTAGATGTAAGTTCCTTATATAATTGCTACATAATTTATAGGCCTGAATCTATCGATAATGGAGATCAAACAGTGGCGAGTCTATGTTCCTCTGGCACAACAGGATTACCAAAAGCCGTCTGCATTTCAAATAGTAATCTCATAATGATTGATATGTAAGCTAACCAGTCTCTTAGTATAGCAATGTTCTAAATCAATTACTTAAATTTCAGGTTGACTACCAGTGAATCTATTATATATTTGCCCAGTTCTTTAGATTGGATTACAGGTGTCTGGGGTTTTCTTCTCAGCACAGTTGTCGGCTGCACACGCATCATATCAAACAAGTCTTTTAGTCCCGAACACTTTGTAAATATGGTTAGGACTTACCAGATCAACTATGTTATCTTGCCGCCAAGATATCTAGCCGCCTTGATCACTTGTCCTGATGCAACCCCGGAGGCTCTTTCGCCTATAAAAATGCTCAGCTATGGTGGCGGGTTAGTGAGCTTAACAACGCTGAAGAGAACGCAGGAAATCTGTAAGAATGCAGTGTTCAATTCAGCCTACGCCATGACCGAAGTTGGAGTCATAACGGGTAATGTGGGGATTATAAATAGCACTGCAGCTGGTCGACTTATGCCGGGTATTCAAATCCGCATCGTCGATGAAGATGGCAAGAGACTTAAGCACAATCAGGTTGGTGAGAAGAACTTGGTGACAAGAACTTCCACCATTGTGGATCGCAAGAAGGAGGTCTTGAAGTACCAAGGACTACACTATTGGCCCACCGAAATCGAGAATGTGATTTTAAACCTACCGGAGGTGCAGGACGTGTGTGTGGTGGGCATATACGATGAAAGACAAGGAGATGCTGCAGGTGCTTTGGTGGTGAAGCGAAAGGGATGTGAGATAAGTGAAAAGGCGATCATTGATCATGTGGCCAAGAGGTTGAATGGTCTGCAGAAACAACTAAATGCTGGAGTTTGCTTTACGGATAAACTGCCCTCCAATCACAATGGGAAAATTCTAAGGAAAGCAGCACGTGATGAATTTGTTTCCAAAAAATAAAAGCAGATATTGGCTAATCGTAATTTAAGAACTGCTAAATTATATTAAGAAATAAATATATTTATAAGTGACCTTAAAGTTTTTTGAAGAAAATTTTTGTTTTGATACTCATACCAATGATAGAGCCATAATTTTCGACAGCACTCTTATACCCTCTACCCATTGCATAGAAAAGTATTTAAATTTTGAGCCTACAGGAAATGTATGTTATATGCAAAAGGAGGAATCTCTGACCCCATAAGGTATAATCAGTGTCAAATGCCTAGATGATATAGCTAAGTCCGTCTGTCCGTATACACTTAGATCTCAGAGACTATAAGAGATAGAGCCATAATTAATATTGGTATACCAATTATTGCCTTTTAACTACTATAGTATTTATTGAATATACCAAAATTCGCAACTCTAGCTTTAAAATTACGCTTGTTATTCGATTTTTTTGATTTGCGGGGACGGAAGTGGGCGTGGCAAAAATTTGAAACAAACTTGATCTGCGTGCAAACATAACAAATGCTGTCGAAAAAAATATAGCTCTATCTCTTATAGTCTCTGAGATCTAGGTGTTCATACGGACAGACGGACATGGTTATATCGTCTCGGCTGTTGACGCTGATCAAGAATATATATACTTTATAGGGTGAGAGATGCCTTGTTCTACCTGTGACATACATTTCCTGCCGGCACAAAGTTACAATACCCTTCTATCCTATGGGTAGCGGGTATAAAAATAAAACAAGAATATAAGGCTTAACAAACACACGAGTTATTTTTTAATTGTAATATTATATATATGGCAGGCCTTTTTACAGCACAAACTGAGTTAAGCTAGTTGATAAACATATTTGTTTTTTTCGGAAACTGTGTTTTAAGATTTACAAATTCATATTTGTACCTACTATCTTCTATTTATATGAAATAATTGATTACGAGCCTGTCAATATTAATATTCAACTAGTTAGAAAGATAACATACAGTCGAGTGTCGAGCAAAAGAGGGTGAAAGCCATTTTATTGGTAAAAACTTGTATATTAAGATATTGATTGAATATATATATATATATATTAAATTTTATAAATCGATATAATGCTACATTCACAATATACTTAAGAGTACAACATATATCATATTGTCCTTATGAACACCTGTTTTTTTTTTAATAGCAACTTTTATTGTTGCACTCAATCAGAATTTTTTTCGCCTGCAGGTGCTAAAACCACTTGGTAATCAGAAATATTTTGTACTTATGTGGATGTTACTTCATGCAGGAGTTAACTTCTTTTCAAATAACCTTATAAGCTCACATACCATCATATAAAATCACATCCTGCATTTAATGTCTGAATAAGGATGCACCTACATACATATATTTATCTTTTTGGTCGATGGTTCAAAATTACAGGTGGTGCTTATTTCGCAAATGGTTCGCAGGGTATTCACATATCATATCAATTTTCCATATTTAATATATGAGTAATCATTGTAAAAGAAAATAATACTTTCCAAAAATAAATCTAATCTATGGACATTCATAACATCAGCATGAAAGTATTTTTTAATAAAGAATGACGACCTACATCACCTACTCTGCAATGCACGTTTAAGCATTGGGAGTCAAGGGTGTAGATAATAAGCACTCTTTAATTCTATAATAATGAAATATGTAACTTATTTAGTTATCTACGACGCCAAAGAACAATTTCCTTCTTTGGTAATGATAATTAATATATTATTTAACTGATAGTTAATGGCGTAGGCATTTCCATTGGACTAAATAATGACGAACCGAATGTAGAGTAAAATTTTAAGTAGAGTGATAAGCTGCACCCGATGTTACCCATTTGGTGAATGAATTTAAATTAAGATAAGAACAAAAAATCCCATTTATAAATAGAAAATAAAAATAAGTTGGATATATTATATGATTAATTTTAGTGACCACTTTCACTATAAATACGCAAGACTCAGAGTTTAATATATCATAAACAATTTAATCTTGACATAGTAAGAAGTGAGTAGTCTACTTTCTAAAATGGCAGCATTTCCAACCACCTACAATAAGGATAACAATACCTGGAGTGGTATGCAACGTTCTTTAATGTACAACCAAGACATGTCTGTCGGTAGAATCATATTCAATATCATGAGGAACTGGCCCAATAATGTGTGTCAGGTGAGTAAATATCTATTAAGAATTTAGAGCTTGCGATACAATAATCCTCAACTATAGATCAATGATGAAGATGGTACCACCTTAACTAATGGTCAAGCCATTACTTGGGCTATAAGAATTGCACAACACTTGAAGAATAAAGGACTGAATAGCCAGGATGTGATTGGAATATTGGGGACAAATTCCACTTATCTTATGCCTTTGGGTGTCGCGTGTCTAATGAACACTACAAAGTTTCATGCTGTGAATCCAATTGCAGATAAAGGTAAGATTAATCATTAATACTTCTTCCCGCTTATATATTAAAGGATCTCAATTTATAGATACTATACAATATGCATTCGGAATAACCAAACCGAAGCTAATCTTTTGTGATGGACTTAACTATGAAAAAGTCCGGTCTGCAACTCAAGAATGGAATCCAGAGGTTATTACAATAACCGGGACAATTAAGGATATGCCCAAAATTGAGTCATTGCTGGAACCTACAGCCTCAGAAAAGTTCTATCAGTGAGTAAATACTTTGTTTTATAAAATCTGTATGTAATCGCCATATCATTTGTAGGCCTGAATCTATCGATAATGGAGATCAAACCGTGGCGATTCTATGCTCCTCTGGCACAACAGGTTTACCAAAAGCCGTATGTATTTCGAATAGTAATCTCTCAATGATCGATACGTAAGCTAACCAATCTCTAGCCAGTTTCGCAATATTTCTAAATCATTTATTTAAAATCCAGGTTCACTACCAGTGAATCGATTATCTATTTGCCGAGTTCATTGGATTGGATGACAGGTGTCTGGGGTTTTCTTCTCAGCACAGTCGCTGGCTGCACACGCATCATATCGAACAAGGCTTTTAGTCCCGAACATTTTACAAAACTGGTTCAGAATTATCAGATCAACTACGTTGTATTGCCTCCCAGTCATCTGGCTGCTTTAATCACTTGTCCTGATGCAACTCCGGAGGCTCTTTTGTCTATAAAAATGCTTAGTTATGGTGGCGGGTCAGTGAGCTTAACAACGCTAAAGAGAGCGCAGGAGATCTGTAAGAATGCCGTGTTCAATACAGGCTACGGCATGACCGAAGTTGGAGTCATAACGGGTAATGTGGGGATAATAAATAGCACTGCAGCTGGTAGACTTATGCCGGGTATTCAAATCCGCATCGTCGATGAAGATGGCAAGAGACTTAAGCACAATCAGGTTGGTGAAATCTTTGTGCACACTGGACAAACCTGGAATGGTTACTACGGCAATCCGGTGGAAACGGAGCGCATGCAGGACGCTGAGGGTTGGTTCCACACTGGCGACTTGGGATACTTTGATGACAAGAACTTCCTCTACATTGTGGATCGCAAGAAGGAGGTCTTGAAGTACCAAGGACTACACTATTGGCCCACCGAAATCGAGAATGTGATTTTAAACCTACCGGAGGTGCAGGACGTGTGTGTGGTGGGCATCTACGATGAAAGACAAGGAGATGCTGCAGGTGCTTTGGTGGTGAAGCGAAAGGGATGTGAGATAAGTGAAAAGGCGATCATTGATCATGTGGCCAAGAGGTTGAATGGTCTGCAGAAACAACTAAATGCTGGAGTTTGCTTTACGGATAAACTGCCCTCCAATCACAATGGTAAAATTCTAAGGAAAGCGGCACGTGATGAATTTGTTTCCTGTATGTAAAAGCAGCGAATGTTTGTGAATTTAAATTTATGAACCTCTTAATTAAGCTAAGAAATATATAATTCATATGTAACATGCATTTTATGGGACATAACTGCTCTTATTTTTATACCCGCTACCCAGAGTAGGGTAGTATTTTGATAGTGTTATCATATACCAGATATAGTCACAAATTTTTATTTTTTATAAAATAAACATGAAATATTTGGTTCTTCTGAACTTCCATGATTTCCTCAACTTACTGAAGTGCTTATCTGTCTGTTATTAAAATGTTATATATATTGTGAATCTCATGTTCTGTGAATCAATTTTTGTTATCAACTAAATTTACTTTGTCACTATATACGAGATTAGGTTAGTTGATAAATATATGTTTACAACTAGAACTTATGAGGTGTTTATTGATAACTCTAAATCTCTGATAATCAGCAGACATTCCTAGACTGCTATTTTGAAAAGGTTCAACATTAACAAGTAAGAAAGCTACAGTCGAGTGTACTCGACTGTGAGATACCCGCTACCCATTTTGAATAAAAGCAATATATTTTGCGGTATTATTCTCAAAATATACCAAATATACTGCAAAAATACTAAAAATATACCAAATGGTATATTTGGTATATCGACATAGTACCGTGTTCAAAATATACCATAGACGGCACAATATACCAGATTGTCAGCCAAAGCAACTCAGACCCCTAGTAAGTAGGCGTTTTTGCCCATACAAAAGTATTTCTTTAATAACTTCGACAATTTCTATTTGATCGCAACCAAATTTTCAGGGATCATAAATACTATAGTTATTACTGTATATACCAAAATTCGTAACTCTAGCTTTCAAATTACGCTTGTTATTCGATTTTTTTGATTTGCAGGGGCGGAAGTGGGCGTGGCAAAAATTTGAAACAAACTTGATCTGCGTGCAAACATAACAAATGCTGTCGAAAAAAAATTATAGCTCTATCTCTTATAGTCTCTGAGATCTAGGTGTTCATACGGACAGACGGACAGACGGACAGACGGACAGACACACAGACGGACAGACGGACATGGCTAGATCGTCTCGGCTATTGATGCTGATCAAGAATATATATACTTTATAGGGTCGGAGATGCCTCCTTCTACCTGTTACATACATTTCCTGCCGGCACAAAGTTATAATACCCTTCTACCCTATGGGTAGCGGGTATAAAAATTGTGCTGTGGACTTATTAAAGAGAAATAATTGAAAGCAAACCTGTCATCCATCAATATTTAATAATAGTCATATTCAAGTTTGATTTTGCTTTAATTGCTTTAATTAAATAAGTAGTTTTCTAATTACAAGTAGCCCCTGAGTTGAACTTAAGCTAAGTGCCATCGCTCTAATTAGTCTAAAAACGCGTCAATATGCTGCTCCCAATAATAAGAAGCACTGCCAAGAAATCGTACCGAGAACTTGCCCCAGCTGTTACTGCTGGCTGTGGCTCCTCCGCAGGCAGAGATGTTCCATTGGCGTGACGGTCTTGTTCCTGTTCCAGTTCCAATTCTGGATGCTGTTGCCTCTTAATGGTGCCCGTTCTGACTTCTACCTTGGGCAGTGGGAAGCAATAGACACGTTCTACTTCGACCAGCAGCGGAGTGGCACTCTCCGAGGCTGTCTCGGTCACTGTGAGCGGCACACAAATGGTTGGCTCCTCGAGGGAGTTACGATCCTCGTAGGGAATTCCCACACGCGTTATATTCAGTGGCAGGTGGGGAATCAAAGTCTCCGGCACACTCAGTTCACTGTGCATTTGAGCTGAACTCAAACTATCCTCATAGTACTTGTAATCGTCGTGATCCACCACGTCATCGTCGATGCGATCGATGCTATCGATGTTGTCCACACGATCAATGCTAATGCCAGAGTCCGTGTAAGTTCGGGGCGTGCTGCTTGGCGAGGCATCCAGAAAATCGGTGGGCCAATTGAGTGCAATCGTGGTGGACTCCACTCTTTGAGTGGGTTGCTGTGTGGCTGCTTCTGTGCTGCGTACTCTGCTGATAGTTGAACTCAGAGCTGAACCTGGCACCGGTTGTGTGCTCTCGTAGCTGTGCGTCGGATAGGGATAGGGCAATGGCATCCAGTTGTCCTCGGTCGTGTGTGTGGCCTGACGTCGGGCGGTTGTTGTCTCTATCGATTCATTGATCTGCTTAGCCATTGCTTTGAATATCGGATCCGATGCATTCAAGTGGATGACCTCAAAGGAAGTCTGCGATTCAGTTTGGGGCGGATATTGCGGCTTTGGCTGTAGCTTTGACTCTTTGAAGCCATTTGGCATTGGCGGACGCCAGCGTCGATGTCCAGAGTTCTGTGTTCGCTCGTAGCTATCCTGACGTGCGTAGGGATTGTGATAGCCTCCAGTTGCTGTGCGTTGCTCCGACTGAGCTTCCAACTCCTCACTAGACACGTCACGTCTGTCCATGGCTGTAAATCGTAGCAGATGTTGTAAAAGAACACTTGAGAAATCTCTAGGAATTTCGTAACTTACCCTCCGCTGGCATGCCCATGAGCATAGCCTCTAGACGTCCATAGACACGCTGCTTCGGCTGCGTCTCCTCCTCCTGTGGTTGCAGCGGATGTTCAGGCTTCCAGTTGCCATACACCACAGACTCCTGCACACCTCCCTCCTCGTTGGGCAGCGGCAAGGACAGAGGCACACTCGCAGTGCTGCTGCTGGTGAGCTGCTCCCGTAGCAAAGGAATGTGTGCGTGAACTGTGGATGTGGCAGGCATTGGTGCTGGAGCAGCTCCATAAGTGGGCCAATTCATTGGCCCCACTGGCGCTAGCGGTGGCGGTTGCATGTCCGCAATACGTATACGACCCCTTGGACGAGGCACCTGCAGCTGCTGTGCCTCTGGCTCATCCTGGGCGAGCACCAGTTGACCACCAAAGGCAAAGAGTTGCCACAAGAAGATAAAGAGAAGTTGCTGCTTGCTGGCCATAATCAAATTGGCACAAGAAATGTCTTTGAAATTTTGTTTTGCCAAAAAAGTTCGTCGCAGTTCGTTTCAGTTTCGATTTCTATTCACAGAAATGATGTGCCACTTTTGAAGAGTCTCTTGTTGTTGTTGTTGTTGTTGTTGTTATTAGTTTTTTATTTGTATCTTCAGTTCACAGTTAGCTGCTTGGTTTTATTGTTTCATTCGGTTTTGTTGGGTAGCAGCTCACACAACAACAGCAATTCTCATTGTTCTCAAATTCCACTTGCCCATCGATATTCGCAATCATCCAAGTTGAATGCTCGCAGCGAATTGTTGTTGTTGTTATTTTTGTTTGCTTCTCGCACAGTTTTCGAATTTTCAAGTTCGCGTTTTCTTCTTTCGCTTTACGTACGATTTGTGGTCTAAACGCGGCGGCTTCTAAACGGCAACTGATGTTGGCCAAATCAATTTGCGGCCGCTTCAGCTTCAGCTTCAGTTCCAGCTTAAACTTCCACTTCCATGCCACATCCATTGACTGGTTGCTTCAACGGCTGCTGCTCGAAAAATAAAAATAACAACAAGAACTTAATAGTGGTGGCAACAAATATGATGGAGAAGCATTCTTAATCACAGCTATAGAAATTGTTTCTTTTGTTCAGTTTTCGCTTAATTATGCGCAAGAGCGTTAAAATTTAATGGCGAATAAACATTTCTTCGTTGCTTTGACTGCTGCTTTGGTGAAAATGCAGCACATATGATTTATTTGTTGTTCTTGTTGTTGTTGTTAATGACGTTGGAAATATTACAAACACTTGCGCACATAATCTTAAAATCTTGTAAGATACGTAGGTATATCTCCCTATTAATATTTATGCAAATTACTGTGTGCCACAACAAAAGATTTTGCTTGTTTATTTTGGCACCGTTTATGAGAATGCTTTTTCTCCGCTCGACTCCAGCTCAACTCAATTCATAAATATCTCTAAAGCTGTTGATGACTGTCGCTGAGGGCAAAACTTTTCACCAAATTGATTGGTTCAACGTGTGTAACGGTAAAACAGTTGTAGGCCGAATGCTCAAACGGGCAGAACGTATGAACCACACAGTCTACGGTGGCTATAACACTTGGCATGTGCCAATGAAAGTTACTGGATTACTCATTTAATTACTTACTTACTTACTTGCTATGTACTCTTAGACATTCTAGAAGAAATCAGCAGACAGTGATAAGCTTAATGCGTTTTGGTTTATGCTGACCCTAGAAAGTATTTCTCAGAATTCAAAATGAATTTAATTGGAGCTACGAGGATGAATATTACTTTTCATTTTCAAATAGAGTAATAATATTTTCTAGATTTTAAATTGAACTATAATGTTGTTTATCAACTCAATATGCTATATTGCGAGTATATATGGAGTATTTAAATTGAACTTAACTTTAATGTTTTTTCTCAATTGAATTTTAGTTTCAAATTTCAAATAAAGAAATAATATTTTATTGAATTAAACTTTCATGTGGTTTATCAATATATTAGTTCTTATGATTTTGAAATTAAGAAATCATATTTGCAAGAATCTAAATTAATCTGTAGTTCACAACTCAATATAATATTTCTTAAAAAAAGAAATAATCTTTTCTGGAATTTAAGTTGCACTTAATCTTGTTCAGCAATTCTCTAAAAGTTTTCATTTTAAAATAAAAATATAATATTTTTACGATTTTAGGTTTACTTTTAAAGTTGTTTATCAATTCAATAGTAACCAACCAATAGTAATTTCTAAATAAAGAAATTCTATTTTCTAGAATTTCACATCAACTTCAAAGATATTTATCAACTTGTCGTTTTCTAGTAAAGAATATGAATTCAACTTTAAAGTTGTTTATCAGCCAATATTAATATACATATGTATATTTAACAAAAAAAAAAAAAAAAAAAAAAAAAAAAAAAAATTTTCCAGAATTTATGTTAAGCTAAAACGTTGTTTATCAATTCAATATAAGTTTTCATTTTCAAATTAAGAGATTGAATTTTCGAGAATTTATTTTGAATTTTAAAGTTGTTTATTAAATGTTGTTTTATTTTTTAAATAAAGATGAATTTAAATCAAACTTTAAAGTGTTATTAAAAGTTTTCATTTTCCGAAAAAAATTAATATTTTCTAGAATATATATTCAACTTTAAAGATGTTGATCAACTCAAACCACATCAAGAGTCCTAGCTGAAAAATTGAAAGTTAAAGTTTGCCCAGAGCATTTATGTTAAGGAGCACTTCAGTTACATGGATGTAACACTTTGTAAAATCGAAACCAAGTCAAAACGTCAAGAGAGAGAAAAGCTGTCATAATTATGCAAGAGCCGGTCTGACGGGGCTGTCGAAAAGTCTTCGAGGCATATGGAAAATCGAAGCTGAGAAAATGTGAATTATTCGCGAAAAAACTGGCAAACTTATAATTCATGGAATTGAATTAACAAATGTGCACACAGCATACATGAGGTAATTAGAGCTGTGAAAAAATAAAATTGAAATAAAAACAAAAAATAATAACAAAAGCCATTGCGCATTGTCACGTTTTGTGAGCATTAAAGTAGATGGGATGGAGGGAGTCAAGGGGAGGAAGGGAAACTATTGTAAGTGATGGAAACATATGGAAATGGAAAAGCGTTGAATAATGTTTGCTTAGGGTCGCATGTGTGTGTGTGTGTGTGTGTGTGTGTTTTTGGCATGACGGAAACTTTGCTTTTCCGCTTTTATTCAAAAGTTGGTTTCTTTTATTTGTTTTCTGCTGTTGTTGTTTCGCTTGCAACAAAACTTTCACGATCGTTAATATAAATATTTGTGCTGAAGTATTTTGATTAGTTTTTTTTTTTGATTTATGTGTTACGTGCGAATTTCCAGGAATATGTTAATTTCAATTTGCATTTAATATCAGAAATCACAGTCTTTCTTTCGCATCAATTTGGAAGAATTCTCGAATTATGTGCAGCACTTGATTTCCTGGTTGAGGTTTAGGTTCTACGGCGCTCTCTCTCTCTCTATTGATGCACTCTCTATTGGTTCTCTAGCAGGCCAATGTATTGGCCATTCTGATTGGCAACTCGTCGCTCCTCGAGTTTCTTGGCAAAGGCAGGATCATTCTTGGCCCGCTGCTCCAGTCGCTCCTGCTGCAGCTTAATGCCCGCATAGATCTGATCGAGTCCCTTTTGAATCTCCTCCGGTATGGCGGGTGGTGTGGGTATGTGATCCCCGGTGGCACGGAAGCCATTCTCATCGGCTGTGTACTGCACATTCACCAGAGTACCCTCTGGAGATTGATACGAATATTGTCCATGCTGGACAAGCACTCCATTCGGATTGGTCTCGAAGTCCTTGAGGAAGCCCGTCTCCTCGTGCACAATATTGTTGCCCGTCTCGTATTCGGTCTTGTAGCTGCCATCCTCGCTCTGCTCCTTGTTGTACTTCAGAATGGGAATCCAGGTGCTGGTCTCACGCAGATCCTCATGACGATGATCTGGCTTCTCGTCGCGTGGAATGTTATTCGCATTGAGGTGTGCATGATGCTGATGCTGGTGCTGGTGCTGATGCTGGGCGTGGCACGACAAGGCGAGCAGCGAGATGAGTATCTGGGAATTGAAATTGGTTTGAAATTTAAAAGATTTTAAAAATGAGCAGAATTAAGTTTGTTTATGAATACGAATGAAAGTTACTTAGGTATTTTTGATTGCACTTCAAATTAAATTGGGTGTCAAAATGTTTTTATTTCTTTAATTATATTTTCAAATATGCATTGTAACTTATGATTTTTCTCTTTATTATTTTTATTGTGATTAATAATTATTATTAAATACTTTATAATGTTTTTGTATTTTGTATTATTTTATTTATTTTATCTAGATCTTGCAGTATAACACTTGTCTTGACTTTAGCTTTTATCGATCGAGTGATTAACTTACAAGCACTTTCATTTTCTGTAATGTTGATAGATTGTTCACTTGCGAACTTGTGTTGTAATTGTCATTCACAGTTTACAGTTTGTGATGTGCCACTTGATCACTCTGCCTTAAGTTGCAGTTGCAGTTGAAGTTGCAGAAGTTGCGCGATTGCTCCGTTGCCCGTTTGGCTGTGGTAAGTGAAAGCTGCAACGGATCGAACTGTGCAGCGGCGGCCCTATTTAAGAGCTTTATATAGTAGTCGCGACTTCGACTACGACTACGACTACGACTTTGTCTCCTGCGCTCGCAGCTTGCAGATCGTAGTTCGCAGCACGAACCCACACTAACACGAGTCTTGGCCACAGATACAGTACAGATACAGATACATTGCTTGCGAGTAGTTGCAATGGCCATAAGCGTAGATGCTGCTTTGAGCCAAGCTTTTTGTTCGGCATCTCAGCGAGGTTCAAAATGCTATAATAATGAAAATTGATTCAACTCAATTTAAGCTATTAATTGGGCTACATACATATTTATCTATATCTATATATGATAGAATTCATATTTCATTCATCAGCTTTGTTTTCTTATACTCGTATGTGCATACTTATCGTATAATAGTCGGCCTTACCATACCTTGCATACATTAGATATGGTAATAGGCACAGTAAAAGTCTGCGCATTGTCTGCGTCTGTCCGGTCGTTCATCTTCGTAATGCCGTTATTTAGAAATAAGCCAGAACGAGTTTTTCTGCAAGCTTCGTCGCCGTCGTCGTTGTCTTTGCCAAAATGCAGCCGAACATGTAATACAACGCTCTCTGTCTCTCTCTTTCGTTCACTCTCTCTCTGTCTCTGCTTGTGCTTGCTCTCAATGTAGCGGGTCTCTCGCTCGAGTGGCGAAGATGCAAAAGAGAGAAGAGAAGATGTTGCTGCTGCTGTTGCTGCTTTGAATTCTTGTAATTGCAGCAGCGCTTATTTACGGGAGTGGTTTAAGGGGAGTAACGTTGATCAGGGCGAGCAAAAGGAGAGAGAGGGGAGAGGGAGCTGGAGGTAGGACAGTGACATACAATATATGTGTGGCACAGACTGAAATGAAAATTGTTGTAAGACTCGTGCAGCGTTGTTGCATGTTGTTGTATTTTTTTTCGTTTTCACATTTGTTTATTTGGTTCGCGATGTTGCAGATGAGGCAAGACGATAATTGAGTTCAAAACGGCATCGGCAATGGCTCTTGGCAAATGTTAATTAGTTGTGGAAAATGGGTCAATCTGTGTTTACTGTGTGTGTGTGTGTGTGTGTGTGTGCTACGTATTTATTCGTATCATGCAGAAACGATTATGCCGCTTACTTGTCAATTTCTGGCCAAACGAGATAAACAAAAAACAAATAAATTTTGATGCCACCGAATCGAGAATCACTTGCAACACACTGAGCAGCAACATTATGAGCCATAAGTTGAACAACCGCGCAGGCCGGTAAGAGAGCAACACCGACATAAAAAAAACCTGGTCAAGTGTTGCCGCTGCCAACGACAGCCACAGCAGCGACAGCAGCGACAGCGACAGCGACGCCAACAACTGCGATAACAACTACGACAACAACTAAGGCAACAACTTTTTTTTTGGGACAGGCCGCCTTCACAGGCACACCCCCAAGCAAATTGTTGTGCCGTCTTCTTCGTCTGCCGCCCACCCAAAACTCACAGCTCACCAAGCCGGGTTTCAAGCTGAGCTGTCGCCATTGTTGTTGCTGTCAGCATTGCTGTTGTGAGGTGAGTCACCAGTATCAGTCAGCGGCAATTGTGCAATTTTCACAAGTTGTTCGACCGACTCAGTGAAAACGAAAGCTGGCAAGGTTAGCTTCAGCTCCAGCAGATCCTCACACTCCACACTCAGCAGACTCACACACTGACCCACATGATGATTACACAGTAGTTGTTGTTGGCCATTGAAAATGTCAAATGATTGCCGGGCTGATTGGATTCTTAGTTCACATTTGGTGTAGGTTTCATCGCTGTGTGGTTGGTTGTGTTCTTAGCTCGTGCGGCATTTGACATTTAAACACTGGAGACTGGAGACTGCAGCCAAATAGCTGGAGACTGCAGTTTTAAAGGCCGATCGCATATAGAAGACACCACAACGAGTGGAGAGTGCGGAGTGTAGACTGCATACTTCAGACTTCAGACTGCAGACTGGTTTACAAAAGTCCGAGGGGCTGCTAACGGCGCAGCGAGGCAATAAATTTTGCGGCAATTTCAAGTGTCATGATGTTGTGAAATTTGTTGTCAGTTAGCTGGCATCTTGAGCTTGAATCGTAAATAATGCTCTAGTAATGGATGGAGATGTCCGTTGTCGGCCGTCTGTAGTCTGCTTTGTGTTGATCGGCAATCAACGCCACTTGATAGACAGACCACGTATCGGGGCATCGTAATTGCCAATTCTAACAGGCATATTCTTAAAGAGATTCTCTTTGATCCGATCGGAGCACCGAATGATATCATCATCTGCACTGATTTTGAATGCAAAACTACGAGTAATTCCATATAATCATTTTTTATATCACTTACAGTTCAAGTTTGTTGACCGAACGAAAGCAAAAAGAAAAGAACACAAAAGTATATTGAACTGATTTGCAAATATATTCATTTTCCTTTCCACTTGATAAAATCTACAGCACGTCCGATCGAAGTGATGTTCAACATCCAATCAACATCGGATACAATATTTAGTTGAACTTGAAAATCATTTGTTGGCAAAAAAGGGCGGTAAATTTCCACCTAGGTCGATGTTTCGAAAGTAATACGATCCCTGAAAACATCTTTGGAAATATAATCGAACTTTATTTGCAATTCCATATGGAACTAACCTTAGTAAGAGGACACTTTTTGGGAGCATTGGAGTTCGCTAATATGATTTTATACGCAATATTAAAGAACCTGTTGCCCTGTGATTCCTTGAAGAATTTGCACAAATCCACACTTAAATTGAGAATCCTATTAAAATAATTTGACGGCGGTCGAGCAATGAGTAATGCAAATGTTACATTCTGCTTCCTTATATCATCCTTGAGACTAAAATTTGCATATAACAGCGATCTCTCCGGCTCGATAATGATGCAATCCATTGAGTTCATTAGTTTTGTATTTGAAACGCAGTTAAAGGATTTCCAATGCACAGCCAGGCGTTGTGTGAATACCTGAAAAATGTTTGCATATTGTTGAAATTATTATTCTAATAATGACGTCATTAATATACTTTGTTAACAGTATAAACATTTGGGAATAGCAGAGCAAAAATATAAAGTTTAATCATATTTGCTGGCAAGCAAACAATAACTAAAATTGTTTTAAAATGCCGAAAGTTTGCTTTAATTTTCAGTATAATAAGATCTCGAAATTATAAATAATAATGTAAATTATTGAAATTGCTAAGCATCAATAAACATTTTTAATCTGGCGTATAAAACAATCAATACAATTATATAATTAAATCAAAGAGAATTTTCCAGAATAACAACTGAAGTGCAACTGAAAATTAAACTGCATTTAAATATGAAATTTTATTTAGAAATTGCCAACTTTAACAGGCATATTCTTAAATAGATTCTATTTGATCCGATCGGAGCACCGAATGATATCATCATCTGCATTGATTTTGAATGCAAAACTACGAGTTAATCCATATAATCATTTTATTTTATAACACTTACAGTTCAAGTTTGTTGACCGAACGAAAGCATAAAGAAATTAACAGATTAGCAAATATATTCACTTTCCTTTCGACTTGATAAAATCTAAAGCACGTCCGAACAAAGTCATGTTCAACATCCAATCAACATCGGATACAATATTTAGTTCAACTTGAAAATCATTTGCAGGCAAAAAGGGCGGTAAACTTCCACCTAGGTCGATGTTCCGAAAGTAATACGATCCCTGAAAATATGTTTGGATATAAATCAAACTTCATTTGGAATTCCATGTGAAAGTAACCTTTATGAAAGGACACTTTTTGGGAGCGTTGGAGTCCGCGAAGATAATTTTATACGCAATTTTAAAGAACCTGTTGCCCTGCGATTCCTTGGAGAACTTGCAAGCATCCACATTTAAATTGACAATCCTATGAAAATCATTTGCCGGCGGTCGAGCAATAAGTAATGCAAAGGGTACATTCATTTTCCTCATGTCAGCATTGATGCTCACATTTGCACTTAAAAGTGATCTCTCCGGCTCGATAATGATGCAATTTATTGAGTCGATTAGTTTTGTATTTGGAATGCAGTTAAAGGAATTCCATCGCACAGCCAGACGTTGTGTTGATCCCTGTTAAATACTCACCATATTATTTACGCTATTCTAAAAAAGAAGTCACAAAACATACCTCGATAGCAAACAACACAATTGGCAATAGTAGAACAAACAAATTTAGTTTATTCATATTTTTGCTGTTTCTCAGTTGGCTAGTAAACAATAACTAAAATTGTTTTAAAATGCCGAAGGTTTGCGTTTATTTTCAGTATAATTAGATCTCGAAATTATAAATAATGATATAAATTATTGAAATTGCTAAGCATCAATAAACATGTGTAATCTGGCGTAGAAAAATCAATACAATTATATAATTTTCTTTAATAACAACTGAAGTGCAACTGAAAATCAAACTGCATTGAAATATGCAATTTTTTTTGGAAATTCAAAGTTTTTATTTTCTGATTTCTTTAACTGTGATTTTTTACCATTTCTACTGATCAAAGTGTTCTACTGATTCAAAGTGTTTATTTTCTGATTTCTTTAACAATAATTATTTACCATTTCTACTGATCTCTTTTAAACGTCCACTAAGTGAAATATTTAATATCGAATGCTTGGGCAGAAAATAATTGAACTCTACTTGAAAATCGGTCTGGGGTAAAAATGGTGGCACATTTGCTCCAATGTTGATATTGCGAAAATAGTACAAGCCCTGGAAAATAAAGAGGTAAGTTTCTTCATTAAAAAATTGGGAGGAATAAAATTCAAACCTTTGCTTGTGGACACTTGTGGGGTAAATTACTGTCTTTCATCATGCTGCGATAGGCAATAGTCAAGAATTTGTTTCGCTTTGTAGATGTGTAAAACTTGCAAACATCAATATTCAGGTCCATGATCGTATGAAATTCATTGGTTGGGGGTCGTGGCAGTCGCAATAAGAAGCTCGCATTGAGTTGCGGAAACTCGCGATTGTATTTAAATTCGGCAGTTATAATCGATCTGTCTGATCCCTCAATGCTGCACCTATTGGATTCTACGATGTCAGGGTTAACCGCACACTTGAAGGAATCCCAATACACGATCAATCTTTGCGAAGGCTGCGGAATGAGTTCAGCTTATGTAAGTATCTGATAGAGATTAAAGTATAAATCGGATGCTTACCTTGCTGGCAGAAGAAACTATTGCGATTAGTAGAACTAGAATATATAACATTTCCATGATGTTATTCACTCGCTTGGAAATCGAACAATGACTTAATGTTGGAGGTTATTCAATTTAGCCTAAACAAATTTAGTAATTGTTTTTTAATTGATTTGTCCGTATTCTCTACATATAATTAAGGTAGTGATCATATATAAATTATCTAAATCAAAATGGAAACATGCAGAACAATGTCATTAATATTTATTGAAAATGTGCGTGATGTTGAATGGAAAACTCTGCACATAAAGTGATTAATATAATATTTAATAATTATGAAAATGTGTGGGATACAAAGTAGCAGCCATCAAGTCATATTTTCTAATATTTAATATGACAAAATTTTTTAGTTTTCGGCAAATTACAATTTATATTTTATTGCATTTATGAGAATTAATTGCTAATATTTTAAGCACTTAAGGCTTCTTTTTGTGCTTGGTAGTATATGCCAGACGTCCGATTAGAGTCACATTTAAAATCGGAGTTTTGAACAAATAGAAATCCAGTGTGATTTTGATGGGATTCCTTGGTAAAAACGCTGGAATATTATCTGCAATGCTCATGTTGCGATAGTAGTAGAAACCCTAAAAATATAATATAGATATAATAAATATAATTATTTTAAATATAATTTACATGTAAAAAATGCAAAACAAGTAAGAAAGCTACTGTCGAGTGTACTCGACTGTGAGATACCCACTACCCATTTTGAATAAAATAAATATATTTTGCGGTATTTTTCTCAAAATATACCGATTATACTGCAAAAATACTAAAATATACCAAATGGTATATTTGGTATATCGATATAGTACCGCATTCAAAATATACCATAGACGGCACAATATACCAGATCGTTAGCCAAAGCAACTAGAACGCCTAGTAAGTAGGCGTTTTTGTCCATACAAAAGTGGCAAAAATTTGAAACAAACTTGATCTGCGTGCAAACATAATAAATGCTGTCGAAAAAAATTATAGCTCTCTGAGATCTACGTGTTCATACGGACAGACACACAGACGAACAGACGGACATGGCTAGATCGTCTCGGCTGTTGACGCTGATCAAGAATATATATACATTATGGGGTCGGAGACGCCTCCTTCTACCTGTTGCATACATTTCCTGCCGGCACGAAGTTATAATACCCTTCTACCCTATGGGTAGCGGGTATAAAAACATTAACTTACCTTTCGCTGTGGACACCCTTTAGGCATATTGCTTATCCTTGTCATGCTTTTGTAGGCGGGGCCAATAAAGTTCTTGTTCTTATACGATCCGCGAAAGAACTCGCAAATGTCAATCTCCGTTTCAAAGTGCTTGGTGAATTCATTAAACGGCGGTTGAGGCAAATGTAATGCAAAGCTGGCATTATAATGCTTAAAATCGCGATTGTATTCTATTTCGGCTGTCAGTAGATTTTTATCGGGTTCAATGATGGTGCATCTATGGGATGGGATGATGTCTGGATTTATCACACAATCGAATGTCTTCCAAACAATCACTAGCTTCTGTTAAACCAAATATTCTTCGCTTTAATCAATGAATGAAATTTACAAAGGATTCAGAACTCACCTTGGCCAAGGAGATTGCTATTAGAAGCTGAAGCAGAGTTAATCTACAAATATTGTTCATTCTGCGGATGTTTGGTAAACTGTGTCGCTCGTGTGGTTCGCACCATGATTAAATATTGAAACTCGAGCTGAACGCCAATTTTTGTTATTGATTTTTAAGTGCTACGATAGGAATTTTTGTGTGGCTTGTGTCTAGCCTAATTATCGTTAAGTTTTATGGAAATTTTTATGCACGCATAATGTTGTAAATTAGATGATAAAGGTTTGTCTGCACATGTTATACGAATATATCAAATATATATATAATATAACATTTCCTACATTTAATAGTATTTATTCTTAGAAATAATATTTATAGCACATGCTGCTTTAGATCTTTAAGCATTTAAAGCCTTTAAAGTGGTTTGGTCTATTTATTTAATAAGATATTGGATCTGTCCAATTCAAATTCTTAAGTTACATTTTTAAATGATTTTCAAACATTATTAAGTTTTTAATTCTATGTTATATTCCATAAGAATTCTCCAACACTTAAAACATTGTATTCTAAGTAATAATATGTTGCTTCAAGCATCTTAAACCATATAACAAATTCAAATTTTTGCTTAGTTTTTTAAATATTATTTAATTTAAGGTTGGATATATAACATACATTATTCTCAATTTGAAATGCATTCAATTATTTTACACTAGATTGTTGATGTAATTATGTATGCTTCTTTTTTTTAGAAAACATCCAAAAAAAACTTGATGAAAATATGAACTGTAGCATACTTTTGGGCGGTTTGTTTTTCAATATGAACTTAACTTGCAAATTAATAACGACGGCAATTTTAACTCCAATTACAACTACATAATATAGAAGTTGATGGTGATAATTAACTGGAAATTTTAAAATATTTAATATAAGCCAATAATGATTTCTTCAGGTTGCTGTTTCAAAGTCGGGTTATTCTGATGTAATTATTTTGTATATATTAAATATTATTTGAAAATTTGTACGCTGTTAAGTATGAATACAGGTAATTCTTTGACGTAATTATTTACGTGGGACACTATTTACACTGAAAAAACATGAACTCTCTAGGTTAGAACTCTATTTAGAGCTAAGATTGATTTTAGAAACTTTTTCGGTTTTACAATAAAATATATAAATTCGTTAATTCTTTCATTTACCTCCAAATTCATTCATTTTTGCATTTATCTTAAATAGAAATATAATTCCAAAATCATTCTTAGCTTTATATAAAGTGGTAATCAAGAGTTATTAGTTATTAATCACACTTAAAGTAAAAATAATGTTTTGATATATGTGTTTTCGCTTAAGAATTTCTCATTTACTTTTAAAAATACTTCTTCTTCCTATTGTGTTCCCTGCTGATGTCGTATAAATGCCCAAGAACTGTGACATTCATGACAGTCGCCACACGTGGCAAGAACCAAGTAAAGTGCAGCAAGAACGGCGACTCTGTGAGCAACGGAGGCAATGAGTCGGCTATGGTAACATTCTGTACCTTGTAATGTCCCTAAGGAAAGCAATTTATTACAATCTCAAATTCATTATTGAAAAGTTCAGTTAAAGTTACCTCATGAAGAGGGCAATGAATGTTTTTGCTCCCCATACTCGCCAGACTGTGAAGAATATCGATCAGGGCTTTGCGTTTTCGTTCTCTCAGCACTTTGCACAGCTCGAAGGTGATGTCAAATATCTGTGTGAAGACTCTCTTCTTTGGTATGGATACTTTCACAGAGCCGCCCAATGCCTTGAATGGCTGCAGCAACACAAGTTCGGCATTGATGCTTCTATTACGTGGAGTTACAACATCGCAGCTGGCTTTGGTAATGAATTGCTCGTTGACGACGCACTCGAATTGCTGCACCACAATAAAGTATCCCATGTTCTACAAATACACAATACATTATCTATCACTGTCCATCACTGTTGTGGTCTCTTTGCTTACCGGCAAGAGTTGCACTGCGGGACACCAGCGCCAAGCAATGAATATAAGAAAGATGCGCAAACTGAATTTCATCACGATGTTTGACTTTTGTACCCGAACTCTCAACTGCCAAACAATTGGTGATCACAGACAGACAGACAGGCGTTGGCATTGGCCTTTTCCGATAATGAAGTGGCTCACTGATCGGCCGCTTGCTCGTTTAATTGTCGGAACTGTGTGGGGCCAATTAAAAGGTAAATGCGTCTACATTTCATATGGACGAGGTGCGTTTATTACTTCATCAATGAATTGTGGATTATTTGAAACTCATCTTCGCTATCCCAGTTATTGCATCAATTTGTTTTTGCCATTCAACAATGATTTGCACACACCTCGCAATACAAATTTATTGCGATCGGTGTACTTAAGCGAACGCAACTGAGATGCGTAAACAAATCAGTTTGGATCTCATATCAATGCCAATAATCGCAGCGGTTGCGCAGCGATTAGAGCATTTAGTTTTTTGGAAACGGTTTACGTATCGATTTTGGTTTTGGTTTGCTTTTCGGTTTCAGTATTTGTCCATTGTCTTTTGGCTTTGACTGACAGCTGAGCATCAGCTTGTGGTTTGACGTGTGGGTAAATAATCTTAGAGATCAACATCAGCAACGTCATCATCGTCATCTAGTTGATGGGCAGTCGGAATCGGAGTCGGAGTCTGTGTCTGTGTCTGTGTCTCAGCGCATCATCCGCAACCGCAAGATGCCGTGAAGGGCAGTTTGGTAATTTTGTAAGCGCCACGAGGCTGAGAAATACTCAGAAATACTCAAATACTCATCAAGTGAATGCTGTGTGTGTGCAGTGAGTGCTAGTACTCGATAAGTGGCAATGAGACACAAACTTAATATTTCAATATTTATTCATTTATTTATAATGTCTTTGCTTCTTCATCGTCATCTTTTTCTCGTCTTATTCCATTTTGGGTGTGTAGGTGTGTGTATAAGTGTATAAGTGTGTGTTGGTAGGTGCCAAATGGCTAAGAACAGAGTGTGTTTCGCTTGATATATGGCATATGGGCAGTGCTGTGCTATTTCCAGTACGTAATACTTTATACAGAGAATATATATTATAAGATACAATTTACGATATTCGATACACGCTCCAAGCGATATACGGTTACGGTTACGGTATTCGACCTAATGTTAATTACTTAATTACATATACGCCCCGTGTGTGTGTGGGCAACATCAACAAAACAAACAGCTGCTTATTGCGGCGCAACGGGCAGATGATCGCCCTCGGGCTGGAAGCCATTCTCATCGGCGGTGTAGCGCAGCGTGATGAGGTTGCCCTCGGGATCGCTGTAGCTGAAGGAGCCGGTTTGGACCAGGACGAGTTCCTCGTGCTCATCGATCACTTGGCCATCGCTGGTCTCCGACTTGGGGATGATGATCTTCTTGAGGTAGCCAACATTCTCCACACGAATGCCATTCGATGTCTCATAGCTGTTGAAGGGTTAAACAGAAATTGTTCAACTGGAACTTCTACTTCCATTACTGCGATCGATCTCACCTGCTGTTGAAGCTGCCGTCGGCATTGTTCACATTATCCTGCTGGATAATGCTCGCCGGCGTCGTTGTTGTGGTCACAGATCCGCCACGCACATCCTGGGGACGAGCCAGCACATAGGACAACAGCAGAGCCGAGCACAAAACAGACACGAACTTGTACATGATTTTTGTAGTGAACTATTTGGGTTTATCCTTTATACGATAGACGCTTTTTGTGGGGCGTGGCAAGTCAATTCCAGCGAGTTAGTGCGCAACTGTTGACTACCCAGCAACTGCTTGCGCTTTATATACCATCTCGTTGGCGAGGGCGAGCACCTCATTCGCACTCGCACTCACACTCACATTCGCAGTCGCAGTCGAAGTCGCTGTCGCACGCACCGTGGCAGCCAGCTTCGGTTGCCACAGCTAACGATTACGATGGGCGCACTAGATAAGAAGCAGAGAGCGTCAAGTACAAGTACTCGCACTCGCACTCGTACTTCACCGCACATCAGCCAAACAACAACGAAAAAATGACGAGCGGGCGCTTCTTCGTCTCATTTCAGATTGTGATACCCTGCAGTCGAATTGTCTATGGGGTATGCATTTTACATGCAAATTAGGACAAATTAACTAATCGAAAATAGTTAAACTTACAGTCTATAAATTCGATATTATTCCTTAAATTCGATAGTATTCACTGAATTCGATAACAATCGATTATTCACTTCTTTCAAATAGCTGCGCTGTCCCTAAACTAACATTTAAAATAAGTGAAGAATCGATTACTATCGAATACTGTCGAAATTATTAAAACGGATCGAGTATTATAGAATTTATAGACAGTAAGCTTAAATATTGTTGATTAACTTATTTTATGATAACTAATATCAAAATTGTATTTATTAGTAAGTTTATAAAATATTCACATTTGATTATCCTATATATATGGTAGATACTTTCTTTATTTTATATTTATTTTCATTTTATTAAATAAATAACTATCCTATTTATTATCCCTGCGAACTTCCTAAATAATATTGCACAAAGTGAATTGTGTGTGTGAATTTGTGAAATCTAGTATTGTTAATTTCCCATAAATTAAAATGATTTGAACATCCAAAAGTCAATTGTAGGGTATCGCAACGTCGCGCATACTTCCTGCCAGGAATGTTAGTTTTTTTGTTTTGGTTTTTTGTTGTGACCATCATTTGAGGTATTTTTTTATTGTCCGTTTCGCGCGTCTGGCCGATGAGTAAACGCCGCACCGCCAAAGAGATGGAGAAGATGAAGCGTCGGTGTCAGCAGGTGATGTTGATACTGATACCCGAAGCTGGTGCTGCTACGACAGCTGAACTGAGCTGAGCAGAGTTAAGCCGAGCTCTGACACATGTCTGTCTACTGTCGTCTTCTGTCGCCAGGCCGAAGTTGATGGCATTGCCAGTCGGAGTTGGCAGCTACGTGATTCGCCTGCTCAGAACATAACTCTTATCCATGTACGAGTATTTCAAGTTCCGCTGCAAGGCAACTTCCAGAGAATCCGTTAAGGATTTAAGTTTACAAGAAGTAAAACATTAACTATCTTAAGGTTTAAAGTTAATACTAATGCAAGTTGAAATCAATCAAAAGTTTTGCATAAGGCGTGTCATGCTCGTAGATATTGCAAATTGACTTGCCAAGCACGTTTCAATTATGGAAACAATTTGGCCGATAGCATTAGAATTCGCGCCGGAGTTAACGGTGAACACGCACAAAGGGGTAATAAAAAATGTAGAGTACGGCTATAGTAAAAGAAATCATAACGTTGAGTGTGGATTGCGTATACGCAGCGTGGGTCAATGAACCTGCATACAAATATTTGCATATTTTACACATCTGTCACTCTCTCGTTTGTTTGTTTCTATGTGATTTCTTACAGCATTAAAGTTCTCTTCAGGAACTGCAATTTTTACTTAGCAAACGTTCTCTAATATCTTGAAATAATACGGAATTCTCACTTTCGTTTTCTGCTTAGATTACACAACCAAACTTGAGGCATTAGAAGAAGTTGCAGAGTGCTATGTTATATTGTTAGGACAAACATTTTGCCCACGTTCGCACACAAATTGAATTCACACAATCACCCACAAAGTATATAATACTTATACCATCTATATGATCACGTATATTTGCCAATTAGCGTTCCTTAACGAAAATGTTAACAAGCTGATTGTTTGGCCTCTGCAAATGCAGAATTGCAGCCGAGCTTAGCTGCAAAGTTAACACAAATTTCACACACACATCGGGTCACGTCAGGTAAACAGACATTGGCTGAAGATCTGGTCAAGATCGTGCCTTAACTTTTTGGGCGAGGCACCCAAAATGAATGCGAATGTAGAACATTACGTAAGTGGCGAAGTGACGAGAAAAAAGTGAAGAGTTCAATTATGCGAATCACGTAAAAATCGAGAAAGTAATCAGCATAGATGAAAATCACAATTATGTTAATTCCTGTCTCACTCTCTTCGCAGTAGAAATCGAAATATAAATGCGAAACAAACAATAAATGTTCTCTAATTGAATTTGCTAATTTTGTGTATATTTTGTTAATCATTATAATTAACTTGACTCGTTCAGTTCTTTTGGTTCACAGTTGATTGAATTTGTATTAATAATCACATATATGGTTGACTTGCTTCACTTCGTCTAATGATCTTGCTCGATCGTCGTCTGGGCATGTGTTCGCAGATACTCCAGCGTTTTCAGCACCGATTCTGGTGTTGGCGGCGGTGTTGGCAAATGATCGCCAACGGCACGGAATCCATTCTCATCGGCTGTGTAGGTGACGGCATAAGTTTGGCCATCGTCGCCGACGAACGAGAAATGTCCCTTGATCGCTTCTCCGTATTGATTTTCATGTATTTCCCGCAGTTCACCTTCTTGCGTTGATGTTGAGCCATCGCGCAGCTCGACACTTTTGAAAAGAAATCGTTATTGTTGTGGGAATTCCTTCGATGCGTTGTGCTTAATCACTTACTGGGTGTGGAATTTGCCATTGTACTCGACATTTGAATCATTCACGATAGGATCATCGTTGTCAACGGGCAACGCCACCGTCACCGTCACTGCCACAAATAGAACACAGATCGGAATCAGTTTCATTTTGGTTAATTAGTAAAGCGAAAAGCAAGTCAATTAATATCCACGCGTTTCAGATGTCTAGCGACTACTGACAACTCCTGTGTTAAGTAAACAGCCTTATATAGCATACGTTTCCAGTCACCCAAAATCTAAAATCTAAATCCAAAAAAAGAAAAAAAAAATTCGAAACAAAAACAAACAAACGAAAAAAACAAAGAAACAAAACTAATAAAATACCAGTACTAAAATATTTAACATGAAATTAAAGTTAGAGCAATAAATAATATTGAACTTGTTTGGGTTTTTGTTGGTTTTTCGGCTTTTTTGTCTTTTTGCCATTTTGAGGGGGAATGGGTGTGAAATTTGGGGCAGACACGCCAACGAACCTGAACAAATCAGACATCTATGATGGTAGTAGGTATTCTAGATTTTTAAAGACTTTTAGGTAAATGATTGGCAAAAGCTTAGCTTAATTTTAAAGACAATTGTACAAATTGTTTTCTTCTTTCTTTTACTTAAGGGTATGAATACTTCGACTATAGTGTATAGCCTTATAATTTTTGGTTGGAAATATGTATAAGCAATGAGGCAGATCAACAATGATCAGATTCATATATGCAGATCTGTCTATATAGCACTTGTCACTAACGTCAGCATCCGATTCTGGTTCTTCATGGAACCGACTTGACCACATTTTTTGGTCACCTCTCTAGCCTGCTCATTTGCATACAACAAATTTATCAACCTTGCCTTGAAGTGCAAAAAATCTACTCGCAAATGAAATACGATATAGATTTTATGCGCTATTTATAGTGGTCTCGTCAAAATCGAATAAAATAGTGTCTGCTCCAATTTTGATGGTAACATAGAGTAAATAAAAAAGGCATTTTCGGTTTTTTTGGTAAAGAATCTTTAATTCTTTATTTGCAGCTAAGGCTAAAGATATTTAAGTTCTTCTCATGTGTATTACGTCACTTGATCAACGATTCGTATTTATGTATGTATGTATGTATGTATAAGTAGGTACATTGTCATCCATCGTCATTCATCGTCATCCATCATCGCTTATACTCGTATTACGTGCAATAGATTACAGTTATTTAGACTATTTACACAAGAATTTGCGTTGCACAATATTTTATGCTATTAATATATTTCTTGTTTCCTTCTTCATATTATATATTTCATTTTATTATTTTTTTTTTTACATTTTCTTCTTGATTTCATTAACAAATCGATGATATCACATGAGTCCGAAAATGGCAAAGTTCCGGCGACTAAAAGATCTTAAGCACAGTTTAGGAATAAAATCGAAAAATTAGTCAAAAGGATATAGGAGAACAAAGAAGAGAAGTGAAAATTTGAGTTTAAGTTTGAGTTTGAGAAACGGAAATCTTTCAGATCGATATGTCTGTTCGTCTGCGTCTGTGTGCGTATCTCTCTGTGTGTCTGTGTGTATCTTTGTGTGTGTGCAATTTGTGTTCTTCAGTCAGCTGCTCGATGTTGTTGGTGTTGGGTCGCCTTAAGGCTTCGTTGATTGTCTTGGGTAAGCAGCAAATTTGCTTCATTGAGTATGGTTTATCAGAATCGGTTGCATGGTCACATTCAATATCATTTCATTCTCTTTCTCTTAACACCCGGCATTAATCGGCATGATGATCGGCATCTACGGCAACTTAACGACGACGCGATGCTGGTGGCTGGCTGAGGAGATAGTCGAGAGCCTTCTGGATCGCTGGTGGGATTGGAGGAGGAGTGGGCAGATGGGCGCCCTGTGGCTGGAAGCCGTTCTCATCATCGGCGGCATAGTTGAGAGTGATCACCTCTCCCTCGGGTGAGGTGTACGACACGGAACCCTTGACAATGATCACATCGGTGGAGTCAGGTGACGAAGCCTTCTTCACGGTACCAGTTTCCTCCGCCTTGATGCCGTTAGCTGTCTCGTAGCTGCAAATATATATTGAGGGTTTTTACCAAATTGTTGTTTAGCAATTGCAGTCTTAATATTTAATACAACTTTAACGCCGTCGCTTAATCAAATTCACCTTGAAACCTGTGAAAAGAGTTGATTAGCGGGATTTATACCCTTGCAAAAACTAGACTAATTTCATTGGAAATTTCTGGATCGCCATAAAACTTGATTGCATTTACTTAGACTGTTGAAAGTTTAATAAATTGTTTATCGATTATAATAATGGCAAAGAGTATTTCAACTTCGGCAAGCATCAAATAGTTGTTCTTCGTGTATACTTATTTTTGGTCCGTTTGTTTTGTTGTTTTCTTCTGTTGTCTTTTGTTTATGTTTCTCTCTTTTTATTTTGTGGTCGCTGCGATCGTATTCGTCACTGGCGCCAGCTGAATTATTTATTTATGTATTTATTAACATTTAACATTTATGCGCGGACTTGATGTCCAATGGAAACGTTTATAACTTGCAGATGGCCCATAAATTCATATTAAATTTGCTTGAAAACTTGTTAATTCATCTATTTATGATGGGATTATTTGAACAAACATAATAGTATAATGCAATCAATTTCGTTGTTGAAATATTTATGTGATTTTATGCAGATCATTTAAAATCAAATTAGAACTACTTGAGTTGCTTGCTTGCATAAATTTCAAATGTCACAATGTATTTGTTCTGGCAAACTTGTACTTAACAGAGCCAAGCACTGTTAATAACATTATTGCACTCTGCCTAAAAGTATGCAACGAAAAAGCGCTTGTGTTCGTTTGAACCGATTGAGCGGTCAGTTTATAACTAGTTCCAAGTGGGGGAGACTTACGCATAATTGTAGGCACCATCCGGTTCGATGTTCGATTCTTGGCTGATAATGGCAATGGGTTCTCCGCCTTGTGGTTTGGGCGCAGCTTCGGCCAGGCAGAGCAGCGCGGTGGCGATCAGGCAAAGTGCAAACTGCAAAACAGGTTAAGAACGAAATCTCAACTTAATTTACGTAAATTGACAAGTGATTACAATAAAAACGAACGCAATTAAAAGTGGAAAAAATCGTGCTTTGTGTATTCTCTCCGTTTGTTTTTCTTCTCCGCTTTTTTTTTTTGGCTTGTAAATTTATTGTTGTGTTGAAATAAGCCAACGACGACGGCGACGACGACGCTTCGCATAGTTGTTTGATTTATGACTGTTGTTTACATTATTCTCACATATAAATTATGTGTAGAAACAAGTGGAGGGGGACACACACAACTCATATGCCAATTTGCCACATATTTCTTAAGGTCGTCAAATAACTAGACGCCAATTAAGTTTATATTCAGAGTTTTTCGTGTTTTGTTTTTCATTGCAATTGTTCAACAATTACCTCACAACAACAACACTCAACTCAAGTGCATTGAAAACTACAGAGAATTGTGGGGCGTGGCGGCAGTCAGAGATGAGCACGGATCGTGTTGTGGAAAATCGTGAGTGCTGGAGAGTTGCATAAAGGGTTTATTGAATAATGGAATTAGATTAATTTAACTTGTTTAACTTTGATTTGTGTGTGGTGTCGTTCGAGTTTTCTGTTAGCATGCAAATTTGTCGCCTCTCGGTGTTGAAACCTAAAGGCCCAGAGACACCCGCATCGTAGCGTGTTTAGTCTCGTTGTTTGTGGAGTGTTGAGCAATTGCCAATGGGCGAGCGAGCGAGTGGGTTACGTGTCTAACGTTTCAGTTTAGTTTGTGCTTTTAGCCAGCAGCTAGACAGACAGCTGCCAACTAAGCGTAACATTCATTGCCTGCACTTTGTTAGCCTCGCTTTGGCTCTTCTGCAGCCAAATGTCGCAGCCTCAGTCTGTCCAGTCGTTGCTGTTGCTGTTGTGTTGACTGACCTTTGCATTGCATGCCGGCTGCATGCTGTTTTGGCTTACTTTGGCTTTGGCATCGTGTTCGAGCCTTTTAAGTGGCTGCTTGCGCCCAGCATTCATTAATTGCTATTGCCATTTTGGTCGGGCTTGGCAACGACTTTTCGGTTTTCGGTCTTTTGGCCATTTGCTGACTAAATGGCCATAACAATTGCCAAATAACCCGATGCGGAAGCGACGCCTTACACCCTACAAAAATATATTACACTCTTTCAGCCTAATTGTGCATTTTTATGGCCGAAACTCATGGTGATTGATTTATGACTAGGGACGGCTGGAAATGCCAAATTTAACGCATTTAAATGTTGTTTGTTGATTGCGTACTCTGGACTCTGTTGTTGACTCAACGAGAACAAGTCTCATTTATTTTCTTGTTATTCACGATTGATGCCATAAAAAGCATGAACGAAAAACTGAAGGATTTATGAGCCGTAATTTATGAGTTATAAAATGAAGATTTTTAAGGATTTTTTAGGCAAGCGCTTAAAGTTGAAATTTATATGCATCAGAAACACTGCTTCTTAAGATTTTTTAAAACTTCTTTAAGGACTGTTTTTAGTCGTAGATTTCTTTGATTTCTTTGCATGAGTACACTGACCGCAGACACTTACGTTTTTCATTTTGAATGGAGAAAAGAATTGATTGCTTTGTTGGTAATCCAAAAAGATGTGTTGTATCCTTTTCGGCTAGCGCAGCAGCACACTTCACACTTGTTGTTAATTGAACAAAAGATCTTTTAATGATGCCCAACTGCCGGCAAGTGAGTCTATTTATACAAAAAGACTGCGACGACGACGGCGACTACGAAGCTGCAAATTCAGCGGGCAAAGCGTCGCACATACAAGATGCAAAAACTACAACAACAACAACGACAAACAAAATAAATATATAAGTACACATAGATGTATACAGAAACTAAACTAAAGATTCGTCGTAGTCGTCGTTGTCGTCGTCGATGTTGTTGTTGCTGTTGTGCTGTCTCTGTCGCTGTCAGCGTCGACGCTCGCGGTGTTTGAAAAGAGCACCAGCAGCAGCCTCAGCCTCAGCCTCTGCCTCAGCTTCAGCAGCGGCGGCAGCGACAACAGCAAACATTTGTTGCTGTGGAAAACTGCAACAGCAACAAGCAGCTGCAGCAGGTGATGGCATAAAACTCAATTGAAGTACTCCCAAAAGGGGGACAGCTAATATGTCAACGCCCCCTCTCCTCACCTTAAGACGCACGCCACTGGCCACAACTGAACTCAGCTGTTCTCTGTGCAATCGAGAATCAAATGCAAAACATTTTTATGCAATTGTATTGATTACCAGTAACTACAACAACAGTTGCATCAGCTTTGCGCCCTTTAACCAGTCGCAGTTCTGCTCATTAATAAGTATATATGCCTAAGATTTACTACAGCTATTTTGTGGCTCATTTGTCATTTGGCAGGTGCGAGACACACAGTAGCGGAAGCAATAAAATAGCTCACTTAATTTAGCTTAAGTAAATGCGATTGACATCGCCCTCGCGGCGTTGCCACCTCAAAACAGCAACATTTATTTATTGCTGCTTTGTCAATATATTATTCTTTTTGCATTTATTTATTTTTTTTTTTTTTTTTTTTTTTGGGAGAGAGGAAACATTGCATTTAAATACGTGGCGAATAATCGCTAAAATGCAATCAAAGTCAGGCAATAACAACAGCATTGGCGTACAGTGGGCTCTCTAGCCGTCTAAATTGTTGCACAGAAAAATTAATCCCGGGCAAATACGTCGAAATATGCCGAAAGTGGTGTCAACCGGATGATCCCCGAATACTTGATAAAATGTAATACTTTGATATATTTCGAACTATATCCATATTCGACCTTTGGTATATTTTAGTAGTGTATTTTAGTAATATTTTAAGAATAATACATTAAAACTATGGTATATCTCGAATGTAGTACTACATCGATATACCTAACATGGCCCTTGGTATATTTTTGAATTTTTGTTGTATATTATTTTGGCATATCTTCAGAATTTCATTAATTATATGGATACTACTAATATTAATTAATACTTTACAACTATTAATACTAAATAAATTATATAATTTACTACGATATTTTTCGAATGTAGTAATATGGTCTTTGCTATATTTCAGTATATTTGAGGTAATTTTTAAGAATAAAACATGTGGGGGTTTTAATTTTACTTAATTAAGTTAATTATTATTATATTTATAATATTAATACTATGTACTCTTAAGGGCATCATTTGAAAGTCTAGTCTCTTTCATATAAATTCTCATTTTAATCTTCAAACAGCGTTAACTTAACAACTTTATACTGATGTCACTCTTTAAAGTCAGGGTTTAAATAAACCCGAAAATTCTTGATTCTTCCAAGTACTTTTTTTGTTTGTAAAGAATCATATATTTTATTTGTCGGTGCTTAAGTACTTAACGTTTTTTACTTTAGCATAACTAGGTTTAAGTTAATTGTGGAAGAATCTATTTTGGAAATACACAAGCTCCACAGTGTGCCCAGATTCGGGCTCAGGGCAAAGTCGCTGTCTCGCTGTCTTTGCTTGTGCTTGCTGTGCTGGGGTCAAAATGCCAAAAATTGCTAAACGCGAAGAGGCCGCCGAAGCCGAAGCCGAAACTGACGCAGCCGCCGTCGCTGCTGCTGCTGCCAAAGTGTAGGCGCGTCTAATGAATAGCTTGGGTCGGCTTAGGTCTGTGGCAGGCAGATGGAGACACAAACACAAACACAAACGCAAACACAGAGACGGCGACAGAATTTCGTGACAAGATTGTCCCAAAGATTGTTGCCATATTGTATGCAAGTAGTTGTTGTTGTTGCTGTGTTCAGACTGTGGCAATCAACAAAACAATTGCCAGTTAGTGGAAGCTCTGAAAAAGTTGCTGCCTTCTAGTTTTGGGCCTGGTCTATTGTTTGTGCCTTTTCTGGTTGGTTTGGTGGCTAGTGTAAAGCACAGCGCTTGGTAATTATGAAGACATTCAACTGCATTAATTTTAATATTTATTATACTATTTTTTTAATGGGTTTATTTTAAATTACGCAAACAGCAATACTTAACTAAGCATTTGCGTCGCAGAGATTCTCAGCCAGCAAGTTCGTTGCCTAAGTCTTTCGATTTTCTAAGTACTGAAAACGAAAATTAAATTTAATTTTTTATTTTATTATATAAAATTTGTGTTGTAGCATTTTTGACAAATGTAAACCTTGAAATATTACGCATGAGTTCTCTAATTAGCAATCTAAGCAGCATTTACTGCAAAATGTCAGTTGTCCGGCAAGCCATAAAGCACAGAACAGATGCCTAACGTCTATGCCTAGCGTTGGCTTTAGTCAAAGCTTAACTCCATCTTCAGTCGCGTCTACTGACTTTGACACGCGCTGTGCAGCTTATGTGCTTTATGACCACGTCTCGTTGGCCTTGAAGGTCGTGCCATCTTCTTTATGGTGTGCCAAACGCAATTTGTACAAAATGTTTCAACTATTGGTTAGCCATTGCGTAAGCCTAAACGACGTTTCGCCCAAAGCTGGCGTCGCCCAACGAGAGTCTAGATCGAAGACGTTGCCCGGACATGGCCGGCATAGTTTTCGGCACCCAGCAACATCATCGTCTTCATCGACTTGCTAATGCCTAATGCTAATGTCAATGCAGGCATAAATAAATAATTGCAAATAACAGACATCGCACAGCCACAGCCACAGCCACAGCAACTACAACAGCAGCAGCAGCCAGAGCAGCAGTCGAACCAGTTGGTGCGGTTAAATGTCAGTGGTTTTGGTCATGTGTAGAATATTGGCTTCTGTTCGCAAGTAACACGCTGTCTTTGCTTGCCCCGTCTTGACTTTACACAGTTTGCTGGCAAATGTTAGACGAAGTCAAATGTAATGATGAACTGCGTTTCATGGTCAAGGAACCGTTCCAATTGCAACGCTTTGGTTACGCGTTCTAACTGGAGTACGATATTGAACTTGCAGCCTAAAACCCGCATTCGATTTTAATTATGCTTAACGTCTATATACAGACCATAGATGTATGTAAACCTTGAGCTCGTGGCAAAAGAATCTGTCACTTCTTGATGGCATAATATTTGCATTAGTGTTAATCCGTCTGAGCATCTTCAGATGTCATATCGAAGGCGAAGGTGAGTACGACTATTCTTTAATTATCCATATGCAAATAGACTCAAATGCTAAAAGTCAATGGAACTCACAGCGTGCTCGTGGCGTGGGCGTAATACGTAGTGGCAATTAGTGGTAAATTCTAGCAAAGTATCGTTTATGATATGCCCACTGTGAAGCGAGCTCTTTACGATCATAGTGCTCATTAAATAGACTTATAATGACAGACATTGATAAGCTTTATTACACACAATTAAGGGGCAAAGCTTTTGGCTTTATTCTATGCCAAAAAAGGCGAAAACTAAATGCCTCTGGAATTTAGGTGCCTTCTTTAATGTACAATTATTTAAAGTGCCAATGGCCTAGCACGACAATTAGTCCACCCCTTCAATATATACACCTCATAAATATTTAATTATTAGAGGCGAGTATTATGCATAGTTAATTGTTAAATGGCGCTTGGTGGGAGTAAACTAGAAAATATCTAGTGTCTATTGATTTTTTTTTTTAGCTGCTAACACATCTGTAAAGTGAAGTTGATTCCACTTGAATGAGCCACTTTACACTGGGCCAGAGTTGTTGCAATCTCTCAGGCAGCCATTGTTGCACACTCAATTTGACTCGGTTGCAATTCTGTCAAGCAGCACGCGAAATGTGAAGGCCAGCGATGGATCCGCCAAGCTCGGTTCACCACCTCCCTATAGACAGCTCATTTAATTATTCATTACTCATTTGGCGATGCATGGCATACAACTTGATATAAATATCAAATAAAAATATGTATTACTTTTAATATTTATTTTATTTTACATAAATTACAAATGACATCGATTATTAGATACCTTCTAAGTAGACACAACTATATTTTTATTTATCAGTTGTAGAAGATGAATATTCAAATTTAATTTCGTTATATTTCAATCTTTTATAATTCAGTATTTACGCTTCTATTTCCCAACGCTCGCTTACCATCGATCACACATTTTTTGTATCGATTTACCGATTTCTTAATTTGATAGTCTCTTAGTGCTGCGTGTTGTGTAGTACATAATGATTACCTCATTTAAGTGTTGAGTAGTGCATTGGGATTACTTAGTTTAAGTGCTGTGTAGTGTTTTAATGTAATTAATAAATAAAACAATAAAGTTATTAACTTCAGATTTGATTTTTACATTAATTACATGAACAAATCTACCCTCGCTGCTTCTCTTTTAATGAGTACAAAATATTTCGAGACGAGTATATTAAGGCGGTCCCAAGCTGTGCCTCAAATTTATTTGAAGCTTTTAAACTTGATGCTGTCGCGGTAAATCAGAGAACGCTGCGTATTTGCATGCCAAATGAACATGAATATATAAATATGTACGAGTATATTCATATGGCATTTGAATAATTTACGCCCCAATCTATTGTGTTGACCAACCGAATACTGTTTCCTCATTTGCTTTTAACCAATTAAATTTGGCAGCAGAGAAATCAAGAAAAATATGAGTGAGTATCCCACAGGTAAATATTTCGTGTAATTTGCTGAATCATTTTCACATTTTACCTTGGGCTGAGTGCAGTTTAATTGACTTGTTTGTGTTAAGCTGCCATATCATCTTGAGCTGCATCAGTTGTTCATTTATTTGCCCAGTATTCTGCGTATGACCGCAAAGAATTGATATGTTATGCCAATCATCTGTGGAAATGGGAATGTTTATAAATTATTTATCAATGAATATTACAACTCACCTTCTTGAAGGTGTCCAATGATATAATGATCACGCCCTTGGCCGAAAGTTCGGCTGGTCGCTGAGCACGTTGCATTATCATAAGCAAATATCTGCGATACTTTACGGATGCATCATACCAATTGTGTGTGTAGGCAGCCATCGCAATGTTTTGGCTCTATAAAATGAATAAATAAAGTATATAGAATTAACATCAAATGCTTGCTTACCCAATCAATCAGTTGTTGGCCGTAGTAGCTGACCATAAAGAACTGCGCGGATGAGCTGAAGAAGAACAACATGAAACAGATGCCTTCGCGATTGAGACCCTGTAGAATTGTGTAGAAGATAACGCAGCAGAGTGTGCTGGCTGTGGAGAACAAGTTGTAGGCCAGCAAGATGCCAAATATATCATTCAGTTCTTTCTGCAAGCTAAAATAGAAAGCAATTAAAGTTGCCTGCATTCCGATTTAAATACTTTCCATAAACTTACTCAAACAAACGCTGATGTCGGCGCACAAAATTCACCAGAAATTCACAATCCTCCTCCGCTCGCTGCCTTTGTGGCCTATATTCTGTGAGTTGACGTCCAAGATGGGCAAAATGCATGCAGATTTGTGCCGAATGACACATCATCCAAACATCGGTGCCCAGATTAACATTCATTACAAAATGACTGAAGGCAAAGTCGACCACTAGGGTCAAAATGTTCTTCCACAACGACATTGTCTCGAAACGTTTCATGGGAAATGTGCTTAGCAAAATGAATTTGGCTTCGCTATCCACAGTAAAGTATTGATAAAGATACATTATAATAGATTGAGTGAGAGGACCGAGTACAACAAATACGACTACAAAATAATAGTAGTAAAATCCATAACGTGCAATGCGTGGCCAAAAGAAATCGTTAACTCGATATTTTTTGCAGTGTTCATCTCCATGCGGATAAAGTTCTTCTAGCTTATCGTTAAGTATACGCAATCGTCGTCGATAGTATAGAAATATAATGAATTTCACATCCGAGTTGGCCGTAAAGAAGTAGACGATAGCGAATCGCATTATGAGCACAGGATTTCCCGCAAGTTCATCCCATTGAATTGTGCGTAGTATCAAATAGTAGAAAATATGCCAATGGCTCAGAAAGCAAATGATTGAATAGGTCTTTAGTAAGGCATCCTGCCACAGTGGCTTACGGCTGTTCAGGAAGTCGATGCCCAGCGTCTTGAGTATCATGTTCGGTATGTAGGTGAAGTCATTATAGCTCCGTTGTCGTTCCAGTTCCAGTTCCGTTTCCCGTTCAAGTTGCTGATCCCGTTCCATGCTTGTTATTTGAAGGGTTTCGTGTGTCAACTGGATTCTCAAACTCTGAGTGGGCGTGTTTTATATTCGTCGCAAGAGGCGTGTGATTAATTACCAGCAATTAAATTATGTAGTCCAGTCCACGTGATGTTGATTAAATATGTAAATCGACTATTCAAAATTATTTGAATATTTAATGCAATACAAACTTTGAGCATACATATCAGATATAGCACAACTCTCACATTGTGACAGTTGGTTTAGTGTTTCGATTTCGATTCTAAAGCGAAAACTAATTCCATGTTTATTCGGCTAAGCAAATAAACACGTTCATATTGTGAGACAGCTGAAACGAATTTAGAGACACACACATAATTATTCAATGAATAATCAAAGACGCCTCTAAAAGCAAAAATAAATCCAAACCAATTAATTAAACCAAATTTTTTTCCAACGACTTATTTATGCAAATGGCCAATAAAACTCTTTGTTTGTATTGTCAAAGCTTTGACTAATCTGTTTAACACATTCCGCGTTGCCACAAAATCCAGTTTCGAGTTAGCAGCATAAAATTGCCAAACGCTTGTAGCTTGAAAAATAGAGTTCACATTCTGGCTACGAGACCATTTATTGATAGTTTTTATACCCGATAACCTAAGGTAAAAGGGTAAAATAACTTTGTGCCTACAGGAAAAGTAAGAACACCTACGTAGAGATAAAAGTATAAGATTGTGTTTGATTCTTACCATGCTTACTTCCGACCACGCCAATTGAAAAACAAGCGTAATTTTAAAGATAAACTCATTATTTTGAATGCAATAAATATTGATATACCAAATATAGCTATCGGTATATTTTATTGTGGTATATTAATTTGGTATAACACACTACTTTACATTAATTGAAAATATGTAACGGGTATCTCACTGTCGAGCAAACACACTACTGTTGCTTTCTTACTTGTTGTCACCGATCTTTTGTGTTTGGAATCTTTCCTCGATCTTAGACTGATCATAATTCAGCATTGTGTTGATCGTGTTATCTAAATGGCCGGTTCTGCGACTCTAAATGCTTACTGAACTCTATTTGTTAAACTATGCTTTATCTATGTTAATTTGAGACCATTAAATGTGATAAGACGCTAAAATGATGCTAATTTTATATACTCAGTTGTGACCCATCAGCCACGATCGGCGATGATCTAACGAATAGAACTTTTTGCCCCTCGAGCTTCTGGGTCGCGTGGCATTCAGAGCTCTAGAGCTGTTGCAATACTACTCGTTGCAAGTGGCAGCTATTGTTGCTGCCACACGCGAAATGTGAAGGCCAACGATGATGGCAACACCAACCCAATCCCATCCCCCTCTTCATGTCCCCTTCTTGTTTGTTTGTTCATTCATTCACTAAGCGAGCCATTCATTGAGTGCTATTTTCATGGCAATTTAAATGCATTCATTAGTTGTTTATCAAAGTAATGTGCTTAATCAGCTTTCAATATCAGCTTCAGTAGTTTTAAATTTTGTTCTATGCTGATGTTAAAGTCTTTATTTTCTGCCATTAGCATGTATTTATGTGGAGAATGCATCAAGTTTAAAAGGTATCTGATCGAGAACTTTATTTGTTTCTATTATAATTACTACATTTTTGTATTTATAATATTTTAATTCAATGTTTGTTGTTATTCGTTTAACCTTACATATTTATTTTAGGTACTCATCTCTCATATTTCAAATATGCTATGCTGTGGCGCCTTTCGCTTAAGTCATCAGCTTATTTGGATTTTTGTCTGTCATCCTCTACGAAATACTTTTGAACCAGTTAGTGCGTTGATTTATTACAGTTAGCAGCTTGCTTCTCAGATTTCAGCGTTATGAATTTACAATTTAATAAGAATGCTCCCTAATCAGCAAAACGTTTCATCTATATGCTAAACTGTCCCCCATTCATATTTAGTTTTTACGCGCTCGATCTATGCATATAAATTATTCGCTTGAATTTTGTATTCCGCGTGTGCCGCAGATTTCCTGTGCTACCACCTCCAACTGCTCTTAATTTTATAATTATTTATGCAAGCATTTTTTGCATAGCTCACTATTTATGCATCGGAGATACTCTGTAAAAAATTAACATCTTCGAAAGAGACTTTTTATTATCTGCATATCACTTAAAACATTTTGGCTATTTATTGTTTAACTAAGTGTAGTCTATGCTACCCACTTTTTTTTCACCAACTACAGGGTATAAGTGACTGCCAATTTAGTTCGCCGCAGCAATTTAAATAACAATCAAAATTCTAAACGGAAATTAGCAAATCAGCATCTGCCAAGATTGGATTTCAGTTGTCAATGTTAGAGCTGAATGTTGACTGAATAAAATGGTTTTATAGTCTAAAACTTAATGCTATCAAGTTGTTATAAAGGCTGCTGTCAAACAGAAATCTGCTACAGTTTCATTTAATAGATCAACGTAGAAGTAGCAAGCGATACGCGATAATCATCTAGAATGTCTCTGAAATTGGTACGAGGATTAAATACAACGTGATTGTGATAGTGCTTAAAGTGCAATAAGGATAACAATGTGATATCTAATTTAAATTCATGATTTCTTTGTGCAGTCTTGTTCTCTCTTTGTGCTGGCCCTCGTCCTGGTTGCGTGCAATGCCCAGCGTCAATATAATCCTTATCTGAACAACCCATACTATCGGGATCTGTACTACAAGAACCGCGACTTGTATAATCAGCGTCGCTACTACGACAACTTCTACAAGAAGTACAATCCCTTCATTGCCAACGCCCTCTCTCGCACCGTGGATCAATCGAATTACCCCAATACCGGATCGGGAGCGTATTCCTACAGCTACGAGACCGAGAACGGATTGCATGGCGAGGAAAGGGGCACACCTGTCTACATCGGCAACGGTCAGCAGGAGGAACAGGTCGAGGGTGCTTACTCCTACATTTCGCCCGAAGGTCTCCGCGTTGGTGTCAAGTATCTGGCAGATGCCAATGGCTTCCGTCCAGTGATTACCTGTAAGTAATATTATAATTGTGCTTTGTAGTTAATTATGGTAAAGTTATTCTGTAGTTCGATTCGAACTGAATTAGCTTTTCGTTTCAATAGTTCATTTATTTCGATTGGTCCCATTCTAGTATGTGCTATCTTTTTAGCTACGTTCATTCTTTTAAGTTCTATTTAATTTAGGTCTTTGTAGCCCCATTATTATTCGTATTAAATAATCATATTGATACTGAAATACTGACCAAAACAACTAAACAAGTGAACGGATGTCATAAAGGAACGATAGATATAGACAAACAAGAATTCCGAATCATTACCGAATAAACGACCTACAACAATGAAAGATCTAAACAAACTGCTACTTATAAGTACTAACCGAATGAACGATCTAAAAAATGAATGATTTAAACGAGCCAGCATGAATCAATCTAACCGAACGTACGACACAAAATAATGAACGGTCTAATAGATAGGTTAAAATAAACTAAAAAAAACAACAATTTTTTAAAAGAAAGAGCAATCTTATCGACAAATCGATAGATCAAATGAATAAATGATCTAGGCGAACTATAATAGAACTAAAATTTGCTGAACTAAATGAATAACCATTAAAGAGACAGTTCGTTCCTTTAGTTGAGTGAATTATTCGATCGAATGTTTTACCGAACACATTTATAATATACTTATTGTAATATCCGCTTTCAGATGATGGCCCCAACTCAGCTTTCTACGCCAATCAGCCAGCTCCAGCTAATGTGGTCCTTACAAGGCATTAAAGCGAGCTAGTCATTGAACTTGAAAGTAATGTATATTAATTGCGACAAATCTAAATAAAATAACCACAAAAATACAATGAAAATGAAATGATTAAGTGAGTGAGTAATGCTTAATGGGGTAATTTGGTAAAATTGACAATCGCAAACAAACCTACACAAATATTATCATGTTATGTATCCATCAACCTCACACAAAAAAGCCAATGAATGGAAAATGGCGATCAGCAGGCGGCAGTTTATTGGCCAGTTTGAATTTACATATGTATGCATATATAAATCTTGTTTTTGTCTCTTGACCAATTTATGTAAAGCTTTTCGAGAAGTTGGCTTTAAGCTAAACTATCGCTATTTATTGTTGAGCACAAAAGTGTGCTTTAAATGATTAAAAAGCTGAGCCACACAATTGATAGTTGTCAAGTCGAGAATTATTTCAAAGAGTGTGCTCGACGAGATGATGCTCTGTATTATTTATACATATTTCAGTCTGACTAAATTAGCATAGAATATATTTAGAGACTTTATAATTGAATTCAGAGCAGACTTCCCACTCGTCTGGCCATTGACATTCGTATACAAAAACAAATCCAATTAATTGATATTGTATTTAAATGTCAATATTATCTTAGTACAATATGAAAGTATAGATGCTTTGACACGCTGAAGATTTAATGCTCTGTAAATTGAATGTCATTTAATGCCAATCAATTAAAAGATCTTTAGTCAAAATTGTCCGATTAGAATTCACCTGTTTTAAATTTGTATTGTACTTTGAATGAATTCCACTTGTTTCTCAAGCACCGATTGCTAACTTACAGCTCAAAATGAGTGTTGTTTTTGCGTCATGAGCACTGATAAATTTGGCAGTGGGAGATATCGCCGAGTGCCCGCAATTTATATTTATTTCATTAAATACATTTATATATAAATTTATCTTATCAACCGCAAATGCACAACAATGGCAAACAACTTGCTATCAGCATAAATTTGTTATTGTGGTTTTAAGTCAACTACTTGTGATTCACAAAGAATTTAATTCTTAAATCAAAATATCTTCTTAAAGGGAAAAGAATAGTTCACCAAAAATTGTTTAACTACGAGTTATCAGCATATATTTATATTTGACGTTTTTAATCAACTACTTATGATTCACAATTGAAATCTTAAGTGTTTAGCACAAATCGAAATACTTTTTCGTAAGGGTATTTAAATTTGATTGGGTTCAATGAACTGATTGTGAATGCTTGATTTTTTTTTTTTTGTTATGTCTCATTCAGTGCTATTGTCAACTGATCTTTGGCCTTTGTTCCACTTTACTAAAGAGATTTGTAAGCTATGGAAATTAGTCATTGAAACATCACGTATTTTTTTTGGTAACAAATGTTTATTCAAAATTATATAAAAATAAAAATGTTTGTAAATTCATAACACAAATTAAATAGCTTAATTTCCGATATAGTGATAAATAAATACATTATTAACAGATTAACATATGTGGGCGTGGCTTTACAAGTACCAAATCTTCACTGTCCACTTGAAGTTCATTTCTTCTTTTTTTCATTTTTTTTTTTGCAATTTTTCGATGGCTTGTTATATTTTTGCCAGTTGCAGGCGGCAAATGCATGGGAATGGAGGGGGGAACCTTTTCGGGGCAGGGGAGTGAAGGGAATCCTTTATGGCTGTTTTGATGAGTACACCGCGCACATTCGAATTGAAATGAATTGCACTTAATATTGATGACGCTGGCGGGCAAGCTCGGCAAGCTCACGTTGCTCCTCCTCCTCGGCAAGCTCAACCTCATGCTCCAGCATGCGCAGCTGATCGGCCAACTTCTTGGGCATGCGCTCCACATGGATCGCCTTGAGTTGGGCCTTAATGTCCTTGGTCATGTGATTGATACGGAAGCCGCGATGATCGAACAATGGCTTATCACCATTGGCCTTGTGCTGCTCCTCCACATACTTCAGGGCACGAGCGATGGCCTCGGGAATTGGGGGTGGAGTGGGAATGTGCTCGCCCTCGGGCATGAATCCGCCATCGTTGGAGGCATAGTTGACGCGATAGAGTTTGCCATCATCGCCGGTGTACTCGTAGTAGCCCTTGGCATGGGTGCCTCCGGTGTGATGAAGTTTCGCTTGCTCCTCGCCATAGATGCCGTTCTCGGTGAGGAAACTTTGAAGAGGAAAAGTTCAAGTTAGTTTGGGGTGATTATATAGAGATGTTACTCGGAACTTACGCATGATCGTATTTGTCTTGCTTGCGCACCTCTTCCTGGTGCAGGATCTTGTGGCGACCCTCGTCGTCGTAGTTGAAGACAATGGGGCGTTGCGTGGTCGTGGTGGTTGTCGTTGTTGTTGTGGTGCGTGGCGTCGTCGTCGTTGGCTTCTTCGTCGTGGTTGTAGTCGTCGACTGTGGTTGGTTTTATTTGTGTTTGATTGGTACTTGTTTTTAATACTGGCTCATCATATTGGCAGGATATATGCGGTGTGTCGAGTGTGGTGTCGGGGACTAGGTGGATCGCATGCATATGCAGGCAGGTGTGGTTGTGTGTGTGTGTGTGTGTGGTTGTGTGGCGCAGTTCATGCAAATCGCATTGGGGAAGTTATCGGGTGGAAAGTCGGGGGATAGTGTTATGTTGCATTTAGTGATGAAAGCAAGGGGAATCGGATTGGGGGACAGCGAAGTGTTATCCTCCATTCCATTGTGTCGGGGTTGGGGGATTTAGTAGAGTTCATTCGGTGGGTAATGAGTTTGTGTTTCGATTTGCGCTTCATGTTCAGGAAAGCCGTATTCCAAGCGGATTTCTGGTACTTTAAACTCGGCTTTACTTACTGTGTACAAATCGTGGCTGCATTGAAAACAAAAGAAATGGTTTAAGGCTGTCGATAAACATAATCACTGTGGCTTACTTGTATGGCCTGTCATCATGGACGTAAGGGAGATTGAGACCAGCATAAGGTCCATAGCCACCATCATATGGGTATGGGATGTGGTGATAAACGCCAAGTTCACGGTTATCGCTAACGTGGTGATAAGGCTGAGCCACGTGATGATACCGACCTGAGCAGAGAGGAGGAAAGAGCAGAGAAAAAGAGACGAGTCTTAGAATTAAGTGTCAATGGCAGGCAATGGGGCTGTGTGAGTAATGAGCTTGTGTTGTTTGGTAAGTTAAATACTTCGTGCAGAAGGTCAAATAATAGTTAAACTACTATATTTGAATATATATATGTATATACAAGTTAATTCAGAAATAATAGTATACAAAATTGTTATCGAAAGAGGAAAGAATATGATACAAGTTCATCATTGGAGAAATTTGCGTGCAACTTAATTTGCGATAATTTCACTTTTAATATTTTTGAATTTCAGATTTTCTTTTTGTATTTTTATGATTTGTGTGTTGTGATTATTGTTTTTTTTTTTTACACATCAATGTTTACCTAAACTATCCTGAGAGCCTTTGCCTATAAGAAATAGAAGTTTAATATACAATGTACAGGAAAGTCATTAAAGAAGGTTATCGAGGTTAGAATACGACACAAACAAAGACAAAACTCATCGGAGATTTTCAGTGCAGTCAATGTTAAAGATTATAATACAACCGAAAATCTGCGCTTGAGCTTGAACTTTGTTGTTATCAGAGTACAATAAATAATTGGGTTATCAGTAGAAAACAAATACATTAGGAAATGCAAATGTGTGTGTGTGTGTTGTTATTGTTAAATTATTATCGAAGTTAGTGTGTGTGTGCGTGTGTGTGTGTGTTGACTACATATATTATATAGTTATACAGTTGTTGTTCGTCTCAACAACTCGTTGCTGTTGGCTCGGTGTTGTTAGTTGCGGCTTCAACATGCAGTAGGCGGATACAACAAACAGCTGTGGTACTTAGATACACAATTGCAATGCCGAAATACCTTCGTCTGAACTCGGATGGTAGTGTCCATCATCTTGTGGATGATATTTGCCGTCGTTAGAATTTTGCGCTGAAACCGTATACTTGCCATTGTTTTTAACGGGATTGCTGCTGCTGACTGCAACAAGGCCCTGTGTAGAGGGAGGAAGGGAGGGAAACAGAAATGTTTTAAATCGATTCACATTTTGGTATTTGGTGTATTAAACGATATCAAAACCGACAAACCAAAAAAAACCAAACAAGTCTCGTTCACAGTTCAATTAGATCGCCCGGCCGGAAGTGTAAAACGTTGCAAAACAATAAATGCCAATGAACACACGCAGAAACGAACGAACGTTGTTATTACTCTTTTTTTTTGGATTTTTGGTTTATTTCTTTTTTTTTTTTTTTGATTTTGGTTGGTGTCTAATAAAAATGGTATTTTATGACATTTGAAGTGTTATTAATAACTCAGAGGTTCGTCAATATTAAAGCATTGATTTGATTTCAAGTCTAAAGCAACAACATTGCCTGCATTGCCATGAAATGAAGCTTAAACTGACTTGGCACGAATTGTTTTCAAGTTCCTAATTGATTGCGGCGCCTACCTGGCGTATGCGTAATCTGCACATACAATATTTTGAATGTCTTTTTGTAATTGTCTGTTTATCACTTTTGCACACAGGACGAGGTCCTTTTTTGTTTGTTTTCGACTTCACTTTACTCACCACAATCACATAAACGCTAAGCACTGATTTAGCAAACATTTTTGCGTTGTTTAATTTTTTTTGTGGTAATCGGTTTTTATTGTTGAGTTGAGGTATTAAGATCCTTGAGTGTGAGTGAGACTCTGGTGTCGTTGGTGCTACTGCTGCTGCAACAGGAATGTTTGGTTTCCGTTTCGACACACCGGATTTATATAGAAATGTGCCAAGTACGCAGTGAGTGAATTTCGCAACTCACAGTTCGCAGTTGGCATCTCGCAGTTCCGATCTCTGATTCTCACATCTCACATTCTCACCACGCCGCGCCTAAATTCTCGCATCTTCTGGGAGAGGTAGTTAGCCTCATTTGCTCCTCAATTTGAGAGCGAGTCGGTGGATTCAATACGATTCGATTGTTCGGCTTTGAGTTCGACTTCGACTTCGACTTCTGCTTCTGCTTCTGCTTCGGTTTCGGTTCAACTCAGTTCAGATCAATACGAATGCGAGTTTGAGTACTCGAAAATCAAAAAAACAAAAATCGTCTTCAGCTGCGCTCCCTTTAATTTAGACACATGACGATCTCTGCTTCTTATTGTTGTTAATTTGCTTATTGTTATTGTTGTTGTTGCTTTTCTCATTTTATTATTTGTTATATGCATCTTCTGTATACCACATTTTTATACCCGCTACCCATAGGGTAGAAGGGTATTATAACTTTGTGCCGGCAGGAAATGTATGTAACAGGTAAAAGGAGGCATCTCCGACCCTATAAAGTATATATATTCTTGATCAGCGTCAACAGCCGAGACGATATAGCCATGTCCGTCTGTCCGTCTGTGTGTCTGTGTGTCTGTGTGTCTGTCCGTCCGTCCGTATGAAACACTGGATCTCAGAGACTATAAGAGATAGAGCTATAATTTTTTTTCGACAGCATTTGTTATGTTTGCACGCAGATCAAGTTTGTTTCAAATTTTTGCCACGCCTACTTCCGCCTCCGCAAATCAAAAAAATCGAAAAACAAGCGTAATTTTAAAGCTAGAGTTCCGAATTTTGGTATATACAATAATAACTATATTATTTATGATTTCTGAAAATTTGGTTGCGATCAGATAAAAATTGTCGAAGTTATTAAAGAAATACTTTTGTATGGGCAAAAACGCCTACTTACTAGGGATCTCAGTTGCTTTGGCTGACAATCTGGTATATTGAGCCGTATATGGTATATTTTGAATACGGTACTATGTCGATATACCAAATATACCATTCGGTATATTTTTAGTATTTTTGCAGTATATTTGGTATATTTTGAGAAAATATCGCAAAATATATTTCTTTTATTCAAAATGGGTAGCGGGTATCTCACAGTCGAGTACACTCGACTGTAGCTTTCTTACTTGTTATTTATGTATTCATTTCAAAATTTGTTGGTGTCACCTTTGCGCCGTATTCAAATGATCGCATATTTGCCAATAATTTTAATTACTAATTAATTCAATTAAATAATTCGTAAATTTTATTTGTATTGAATGCCATTGCACCCTTGGCATTCATCTCTGCCACACAAATTACGCATTGCTTCATCTTCGTCTTAAATTTCATTGACGCATCTTAGAACCATTCAAGGACTACATCTTTAAGTCACTTCAATGAATGAATCATTTGCATTATCGGGCAACTTCCCCAAAAATACGTCATTTGCATTCTCCCGAATCAGACGAAATAGTCAGCAGAGCGAATCATTGTTTTTAATTGCATTTATCAGTAATCAGAGTTCAATTTACGCATTTCATTGAAATCAGAGATTTACGACAAAATATCGACATTTTTTAAATTCTTGAATGTCTTCAATTGGCATTCTAATCTGCCTTTAGACATACGACAGATTTTTCTAGTAATTATTATAATTATTGTGCATTAAAAGTTAAAATGATTTGTAAATAATAATTGCAATAATAAACATTTTTGAATTTTTGCATTATCAATATTTATTTATTTATTTATATTATTATGAAAAAGAAGAAAAACAAATGAAATATTTTTGAACCTGAAAATGTTGAATATACTTAAATAGTTATTGAAAGTCTCCATATGTGGAATTTTATAACTTTTGCATTAATTAGCTAAATTTCAGCGTTAAATTTCAAGAATTCCATATCTAAAGACTTTATTTAAATTAATGTTTATGTTAATTTACCTTGATTTAAAAAGTTAAGTTATATATATTTATTTATAATGAGATGTTTGAGTGTTTTATATATGTATTACTTTTCAAAATATACTATCAATATACATTTATTTATTTACATTAATTTCAAGACAATAGAAAAGCCAACAAAATATGATAAGCGCTTAAATATCCATTTATAATAGTACACAATTAAAAATTGAGCTGAAAGTGCATATAATAAGATGTTAATCTTTAGCACGTTTTTTTCTGTGTGAATACTTTGCCCGTATTACAGTTACCTATAACATAATTTTACCTGCTGTTAACATTTAAATAAATAATATTATTAAGCAAAAGCACCCAAAAGAAGAAGCTATGCCGTTTCAAATAAAAATCGTGACTAAACTTGAATTCCTTTTTCGTTAAAATTTTAGCAAAACTGAGAGTTTATTTGTACTCAACAAAAATTAAGTTAAAATAATTAGCACATACTATATTATAAAAGTAGCAAAAAAAGTCGCTTGGTTTCAGTGCAAGTGAAGTTATTTTTAGCTTCGCGATAAAGTTAATGTTAACGGTTTAGTTTTATGAGGCAAATCCATGAGTTAAAGCCTTATGTTTGTCTGTGTCTCTTCTCTCTTTCTCTCTGTGCTGAGCTTAATTACAGGATATGTATATGCAAATATTTAATGTCATCTACGAAATTCGAGGCATGCCATTTTTAATCGTAGCACATTGTTGTAGTTGTAGTTGTGGTTGTTGGGGAACTGGAACCGATGACAACATCGTTGTGGCAGATCGCTATCCAAGACAACAACTACCTGAGGCACTCGGAAGCGCCATAAAAGTGCCGTAATGAAATCATAAATTAACCAAAAACCAGCGGAAACAACAACAAATTGAGATCAACATCAACGACAGTAACAACAACAACAACAATAACAATAAAAAAGCATATAGCGCGCGCCTGCCACAACTTGAAATGCATTAATTTAAACGAAGCTGCGACTCGGGGCTTGGTCTCTGCCTCGCGATATGAGCAGCATATGTATATGTACTTTATGATGTGTATGTACTATGTAGAACCGGAATTGAATTCGAAATCAGCAAGCAAGACGATGAAGAAAAATGTTGACAAAATTGAATTTAATTGTGTAGCATCGCAGCTTGCAGCTCGCTATGTGTCCTTAGCTTAACGGGATTTTTGGCACATAACCTAAGTGAGACGCAGGCTGCAGGCTGTAGGCTGCTGGTTGCTAAGCATATCTTTTATGGCTGCCGGCTTAAGGCGATTAATTGCAACAATAAACATAAACAGTGATTAAAAAGCCAGAGAGCTTGAGCTTGAGCTTCAGCTTCAGCATCGCAGACTAAGCCAGAGTCAGAAGCAGAGCTCACAATCCTGCGGGCCGAGGCGGGGCGGGTTTTTTGTTGGTATCGGGGCGTCTCAGTCACTGCACTGCAAAGGTCGTACACTGAACTCGAGAGCTCAGCCATTTCGATACGATCCAATCCGATGTGATCCGATATGAATCGTTTCACAGCCGAAGCCGAAAAAAAGATACTCTCGCACTGTGAATCACGTCGCGTGGCTGGAATTTCATTTAGTTGCTGCTTTGTTGTGACTCTGACTCTGACTCTGACATCGACTCTGGCTGTGGCTTTTGCTTTTGTTTTAGGTATATTATTTATATGGTTGATCTTTGAATCATACGCATACGTGTATTAAGTATAATTGTGGCATTCATAAAAATCACAAGTACTTGATAAATATTTAAATATGCTGGCTTTTAATCAATTACAAGTTCAATTTGATTGGGCATTCGGAATGCAGCCTGTATTGACTAAATGCGGCTTCCCGCTGATTCACAATCGCGACTTATGACTTGGCATTGACCTTGAGTCGCAATTTGGCCAAAAGAATTTCACACTTTCTTTGATGTATTTCGCGCTTGGGAAATGTTAAATAAATATAGTAGTACACAAATACTTGTTCTAACATTTATTTACTGTATTCATCATTATGCAGTATTAATCTATAATCTTCTTTAAATTAATTATAGCTAGAGTGCGGAATTGCTTTCTGAATTCGTTTTAATGGAGTTCTTATACATTTATTTCCTAGCGATATACATATAAGAATAAATCCATCTAATCGGACATTTAGATCACAGTGATTAGCCGTAAGTTGCTTAACAGGAACATAACACACACTATCTTAATCAGGCTGTTGTTGTTGAAGTTCTGCTGAGGCCGCGTTGACGAGTTGCACAAGTTGCCCCGGCAGTAGCAGCGTTTAATTGTCGATGTCCGCATCTCCGTTGGCAGCTCCACGCACTCCTCCTTGTAGGGTTCAGCAACGAAGGCAAAATCCACGTAAGCTCTATATACCTCCACTTGCGTCACATTCACCTGCTTGGCACATCCTCTTCGCTCTATTCTTCTCCACTGACCGTGGGACAAATTAATGCTATGCACCTCTTTGACACACATTGTTGAATTGGGGCAATTCACTTTGAATTCTGGAGAATCTGTCAATTTTGAGCACGCCGGACGTATGCCGTGCGCATCGTAAGTGCCTTCCTCGAAGCACTCAAAGCACTGCATTATCTCAGCTGCCCGGCAGCTGTTTCCAAGCGTCGCAAGTACTGCGAGACCAGTGATAATCGAAAGACTTCTACTGCATATCATTATGCTCAGCTATTGTAGAAATGCACTTTGCTATAATTCGAGTACATTGACTACGAGTGCGCGCTTCCAGAGTGAAGTCTGAATAAGAACTAGCTGCTCAGTGTGCGACTTCAGTTTATCACGAATTTCACACTGTTCTTATGACTAAACGTCCGGTTCATTTCGGAGCGGATCGGATCGGTTGAGTTATATTTTTATTTTACCATACATTTATATTTAGCTCTCTCTGACTTTCTGTACAAGTGTATGCATGATATGTTTTGCAATTATGCGATCAAACCACATAAAAATTATGTGGGACTCAACTTTTAATCTTTAAGGGATTTTCCTTATTGAGAGCCTCTGCTTAATCATTTGTTTATATAGCAAGTGATTAACTTAACATGAATATGAAAATTGCATGGTTTGGTAATTATTTAAACTTAAGCAAACAAAACAGTGCGGTATTATTGAAAAAATATACCAAATTAATATACCGCACACACTAAAATATACTAAAATCAAGTATCAAATATGTAAGATTTGCGAATGATTTTTACTTTAATAAACAAAAGTAAATGGTAAGTACTTCAAATAAATACACCACAAATATTAAAAAATATTAAAAATCATTATAAAATAATTTGTTTAAATATCGAGTGATTAATTTAACATGAATATGAATTTTACAAACCTTGTTTAACCAAATTAATATACCACAAATATTTAAATATACTAAAAGTCAAACTAAATTAATTTGTTTAAGTAGCAAGTGGATTAATTTAGCAAGAATCGGAGTATTTAATAACTTGCAAGTTTGTGAATTATTTTAACTTTAGGAAGCAAACCAGTGCGGAATACTCGTAAAAGTATACCAAATTAATTTACCACAAGTATTAAAGGTTACTAGAAATTATATGCGTATATTCCTTGGAAATATTGGAAATTGGCGCTGATTAAAAATGTCTATACTTTGTGTGGTCGGAGATGCTTCTTCTGTCTGTAACTCTATATAACATAATTGAGTTTCGTTAGTAGAAAGTGATATTAAAATTGTCGTTATTTAAATCTTGGTAACAGTATAAAATTTGTTAGTATTATTTTATAAGGAAATCATTATTTAAATATAACATTTTTAGATTATATGTTGTCTAATTCAAGATTTCGATAATTATATTTAAAATCGCTTAATTTTTTATGTTAATTAATATTGAATAATGAGAAAATCATTCAAAATGTCATCTATTTTAAGGTCTTCTTCCAGTCATCTTATCTTGTTTTCATTCTTTGGAATTGAAATTTGACTCTCATGCAGTAATATAAATATTTTTATGTCTGTTATAAATTTTGATTTATTTATTACGTTTCTTTGTGTATAACGTTCATAATGTTTGATGACCTCGTGCCTGTCAGTGTCAAGGCATTTCATGTAGTTAAATCCCGGTTTCAATACATCTCTAAACACTTATGAATTAGGGGTATTTTCACCTGGATTTTGTTGCCGTCTGACAGCAATTGTGCGGCAATTGAAATCTTTATAGGGCGAGTATTGAGTATTGAGGATTAACCCATAAATTGCCATAAATTACTTTTAGGCGTGGGTTTTCGTCGGTGTTTCGATGACTGAATCTCAATCTGAATAAGTAAAACTCTGTTTGATTTGTCTTTTCAACAGGTTTGAGTGAGCAAAGTTCACTTAAGTTTGTTTAATTATCACTCGGTCTATATATTCAATTTCATTTCATTTTTAGAGTTTCTCGCTGCCTATAAATATTGTAAGCCCAAAAGCGAGTTTTGCCCCCACGAATGCGAATTGGTAGCTGATTACGAATAGATGGATGACTTTGGGTAGCACTTGGGGTAAGCACATTTAATTGATTCAATTAAGTGAAATGATTTGTGGCATTAATTGTTCGCATTTGTTGTTTTGGGCAACAAATTTATTTACTAAATACAAAATGCAATGTAAACGCTGATCTTAAATTTTGTTTCAGGGCGTCACACGAACCGCACTTGAAAAACAATACAACAAATTACCAATCGCTTTGGCGCTTAATTAGATACAAATCCCGTCCAATACTGTGAATCCTTACATATACATTTGATTATATGTGTATTTATATTTATATTGATATTATTGTTACTCAAATTTATTTGCCGGTGGGCGTAGAAAACGCTTCAAAAGATCATAAAAGTTCAAAGCACCGAAGTAATCCGATACTGTTATAAATTTTGAGGCGCTTTCGGCGTTTTGGCATGATTTTTATCAGTAGGTGCTAAATAAATTAAATATTAATGTTTTATCTTGTCTTTAATGTTATCTGGTATTTTATGTGATAAAAAGGAAAAATCCCATCTAAATAAATTCACAGCTCACCCGAGTGTGAAACATTGAATTGTTTTTTACCTTATTTCTGTTTTGCCTTTTTGCATATTTGTTTTTGTTATTTAGTATTTAAATGAAATGCAATTTCGTTGTGTCACCCTACAGGAATTTCAATTTCATGTAAAGCTAAGTTCAAGGTTGTGTAGTGTGTTTTATATTTATTGGCCAAGTTACGCTTCCTACCAGAAATCTGTGTCTAGGCCTCTGGTCGCCACCGCAAAAATGCAATTAAATATATTGTAATCTGTCAGAGGAGAAGAAAAAGAATAATTTAATTGGCGCCTGTTTCGATTTGTTTATTTTGCAGCCAATGAATTCTGTTAGCATTTGTCACATTTGAATGATTTTAATGAGGGAGCCGAATTCACAACAATTTGAAATTCATTAATTGCAAAGCACCAAATTACGCATGATATTGTTTGGATTAACTCAGCCCAAAACTCAACAGATTTAAATACTAATATCGTATACATCTTAATACTTACATTCGTACTTATTTGTGTGTGTGTGTTTTGAATATTGTTTTGTTTCATAAAGAATCCAGATTGATATTTACATAAACAACATTTTAACTTCGAGTTGTTCGTGAAGCGTGTATCGCATTGTACTATTGTCTTGTATGGTTTTATTACTTTGATTCTATAATAATATGTATATACATACATATGTACGTATATTTATGTCTATGGAAACTTTCCGGCTTCAAAAATTATCTCAGTTACAATTTTATAGTATTTTTAGGGCGTGTTTATACCCGCTATCCGTAGGTTAGAAGGGTATTAATGGTTGGCAATCGTCGCTGCAGCTGTTATACTCTTGGTATTTTGAATTGAATAGTATATTGATATACATCTTCGGTATATTTTAATATATTCAGTTTATCAATTTAGTTTATTTTAAGAATAATTCCGTCCTGTTTTTCTTTTATTAAAAATGAGTAGCGGGTATCTCATTGTCGGGCACACTCGACTGTAACTTTTTTACTTGTGTCTTCCCAACATTAATGGTAAAAGCTTTTCAAGGTTTTCCCGCTACTTCCCCGTTTATCAGATAGATAGATCTGATATTGTTTTCGTCTCGAATTTCTATAGTCTTTTAATTGATAGATTCATCACACAAGTATGCAAGGTGATAGGTTAAAGTTCCCTAGACAAGTTCAGAGTGAAGCATCACCTCAGCTACCAATTTTTGAGGGCGTTTCAGCTTTCGATTTTATCTGGTTTCTCATCATATTGTTGTTGTTTGTTGTTGGTTTCATTTTGTTTTGCTTTTTTATGTCGGTACCTAAACTGGCTGATGATTGATGAGTGCTGACCACACACGTTTTGATTGATCGCCAGTTATTATTAATGCCCATTAAGACAACGATCGTTTTATTGTTTATTATGAGCGTTAAATTTGATTTAAACGACACTAATTAACTATAATCCTATCAAATCTGATGAAATGTTAACAAATTGCCCCACAGCGGAAACTCAACAGATTAATTCATTTCTCGTCTGCTTTCGAAAACTTCCGACATTCTGAAAGACGATTACGAACACTTGACACACCCATCAAGTTAGGAATTTCGATAAGCTTAGAAAGGTGAAAGAAAGAGAAAAGTATATCTATATTAGAGATTTTTAATTATTTCAATTATTTACTTAACTGCAACGAAAAAAATTGGAAGATTTTCCCCAACAGATCTGATCGCACTAGAAGAATGGAAAGAAGCGAAAAACAAATTATTAAATGTTTAAATTAAATTTAAAATTATTTCAATTACGTGTTAATCTCAATCGTTTTGGAAGATTATTCCCATCACATCTGATCGCATCAGTTTACTGTCAATGTTTTTACGTGTTCCGCTCAGGTTACAGATTTCAGATTTTCGCTGGATGAAAAATAAAATACTTCAAATGATATGTAACATATACATTTTAAAGACTTTCAATTACTTTTATGTGCAGTAAGAAACTTGTTAGTTAAAGCACAGTTTGGTAGATTTTCCCCACCAAATCAAATCGCGGCGGATTACCGTAGAACTGTCAATGTTTTTACGTGTTCCGCTCAGATTACATTTCAGATTTTCGCTGGCGTTCAAAAGGTCAAAAGCAATTGGGTGCCATCAATGAAAACAAGTTGCGTTACTTGAGCATCTTAGAAGTCACTTTATGGCTTGTTAGTATGCAAAGAATTTCAATTAACATCCGTTAGTTGTAGGCGCTGCAACCAGCTGACAGTTGACTGACTTGGAAAGCAACTGGTTGCAGCTAATTAAATAATTAAGCAGTGACATCTTGTGTTAATAAAACTAGACAATTAATTAGCTACCCACATGCAGTACTGAATGCCGTAGCTGAAACTAACCTGGCCGGTGCTTCTATTGGCTTCAGTTAAACGCATTCAACGTGTCGACGAGTCGAAATGCACAGAAGCTTGTTCATTGCATTGCTGCTAGGATTGCTAGCTCAGCACTCGGCGCAAGGAGCTGATGAGGAGCAGGTGCCACTGCCCACTTCTCCACCCAGACCAGGACACTACGAGCATCAGCTGCACGGTGCAGGTGGTTGGTATGTGCCGGATAACAGTGGCAAGTATCGCCATGATCCGAGACCCTACGATGGCGGGTACGGGGATCGTGGATTGCCATACGCCAATGATTTGCGCGGCATCTTCAGGCAGGCCGAGGAGCAGCTGGTGGCCAGTGTGCAACAGGCAAATGATGAGTTCGCCTTGGGACCGCGTGATCATCTGCGTTTTATGATTGACTTCAACTACAATGGCACCGGCTGGCAGATTATCCAATTCGAATGGGTTCGCGATGGCGATGGCAGCAACGAGGATCAGCAACAATATAAATATGTGAACGAGAACAAGCTCTGGGACACCGAAGCGGCTTCACAACCAGCTCAACCATCCTACGAGTACGGACAGCCAGCAGCTGATACAAACTGTGCCACAGAGCAGCATCAGACATGTTATGGAGAGGAAGCTCAACAGCCGCTAGAACAATCGAACATCGATACCGAGCAGGATGTAAGCATAAAATCCATTTTATTTATATCATCACTCAATATATAATTTTATTTTAGCCTGCTAAGCTGCAGTCTACCATCAGCAATGTATTGGAATATATACAACAACGCATCCTGCCAACACTTAACTAAACTGCGGCTTTTAAAAAATACGTATACGCCACATATTCCTTTGAAATAAATTCTTTGCATGTATTTTGAATAAAATATACAAATTAAAGAAAAAAATAAAAATAACTATTTAATTGTGTTCTTTATATTTAAAAAAATTTTAATACAATTATTAAGAATTGTAATATTAAATACTATTTTTAAAATTCAAAAATATTTGTCGCTAACAATGAACATACAATTTTAAGACGAAAGCAAAAATATTACTTAATTTTTCGCATAAATTCGTTTATTTCAAAGCAATAACCAACAATTAATTCGAGCTCTTAACTCTAAGTTACAATGCGCCCTTCTCCTTCAGATAAGCCAGCAGCCTGGGAATATGTTCGGGCACTTTGGGAATATGTTCGCCAACGGGCACGAAACCGTTCTCATCTGCCACGTAGTCTACACGATAGAGCAGACCATCATCGCCAGTGTAATGATAGAAACCCTGGGAGCGAATTGCATCGCCTTCGGTCTGCTTCTCAATGCGTCCGCTCTCCTCGCCCAGAATGCCATTTTCCGTCTCATAGCTGTTGACGATGAGAAAGTGAAGAATAGAAATTGAAATTTCAACTAATTAACTCACAGATAGTTGTAGCCATCGGGCTGCACTTCTCCTTCTTGGCGTATGATGGCAAATCCGCCTTTGCCAATGCCTGTGCCGGTGCCTTGTGGCAAATTGGGACGCTGGTCAACCACAACGGGCGCCACACGAGCAACAGTAGGTCGAGGCTGCACAACAGTAGTCCTGGCACCACCATTAGCACCGTTAGCACCATTGGCATTTTGTCCATCACCAGCGCCGCCGCCACGTCCTCCACCACCGAAACGGTTCTTGTCGTTGATATAGGGATTGTTGCCACCAGTGTAATCTCCGCCAGGACGATTATCGTGCTCGTATTTGTTGTCCTGATGCACATAACGTCCATCGTTACCGCCGCGATATCTGCCATCATTCACGGGCACATAGCGTCCATCATTGTTACCCGGGCGAGCCCTTGAAATAGTCGCCAATCTCGGCTCAGGACGATAGCGACCATCGTTTTGGGCCAGCGCAAAAGCAGCGCAAATCAACAGGAGAATCTACGGGACACAACAATCTATTACAATCGAGAGTCTACAGCATCTGATGTTGAACTTACCGTTAGACGCAGCATCTTCACTAATCAGCAATGAGCAGATCTAGTCACAATCCGAGCTTTATATACGTGAGATTCATGCCGAAAGAACCAATCGTTGTATGTGTGTGGATGTGTGCTATGGTCAACTGGCTAAATGACACAATGAGTAAGTGGCCAAATGATTATATGGCTATATGGCTAACCGTCTAACCGGATAACTCGGAGCTGATGCGACAACTATTTGCGAAGCGCTCAAAACTAGATCTATTAAGCACTGTGATTTACGAGGCGTTTACTTCATATTTTCTGGAAGGCAGACGCTACGCCCAACACGCAACGAGAATAGCCTCGTAAACTGATGGGCCATTCTTCTTATAACGATCAAGTGAATTAATTATACGATCATTGTCCCAGCCATACGGAAACGCTGACATTTCTCTAGGCATTGATAAATTTTTGGCAAAGTTTGGTTGCAAAAATAAACGAATTTTAATTGCCACACACTTAGCGAAGACCAAAACCATTTTATGGTGTACCTAGAAGTATGCAACAATTTTTATATTATATTTAATGTTATGACCACTAACCATACAATACTACCATATGGTTAGTGGTTATGACTTTATATGAGAAAGCTAACTATTTTAGATAGAATGAATTTAACATGATAACATATCTGTTAAAAAATAAAATTTGTAACTATATTGATCTACTTCCTAAAATAATTAGTTTTCCACTATCATATTAAAAAATAAGAAACTGGGCTACTTCCACTGCAGTTTAAGTAACGACCTGAAAGTATGCAACACATTTTTTGCTGTGTCAATTGTGTTGAGTTTAGAAAATATGTGATTGTCTCTTTTAAATTATATTTGTTAAGAAATGCATCTAGTATCTAAATAACCATTTCGATCTCCCACAACGTTATAGGTAATATAGTCAACAAATCTGAATATACTTCTGGTCGCCAGCAGAGCAAGCAATAAGAGTGTGCTTATTGAACCTCTCAGAGGTCAATAGCTCATGAACTAGTCGCTACATTGTAGTCTCGCTTTACATATCTGAGATGTGAGCTCTGAGCTCAGCTTAGAAAACGCATTAATTATTCATTCTATACAGTTTATTAATTTTGCATAATATGTACATGTGTGCACTAAGCTTTAAATAACAAATCTCTGCGGTTGTCTCTGCCTCCCTTTGCTGTCATCAATTTGCTAGTAGCAAATAGATAGATAGTTAGCCTCTGCGTGCGGTGTAACTTTGTGATTCAGCTGGCGGTGGTGGAGCGGTGGCAATGTAATCCAAGGCCCGCTGTATGGCTGGTGGAATGGGCGGTGCAGTGGGTAAATGATCGCCCTGCGGCTGGAAGCCGTTCTCATCAGCCACATAGGTGATCCGAATGGGAGTGCCATCAGGTGCCGTGTAGGAGTAGAAGCCCTGTGCGACCTGTGACCACCAAAAATCGAAAAGAGCACAATGCAATGCACAGTTGCAGCTAATTACAAAGACTTGAGCAATTTGTCAGCCACGGGGCAATTTCGTGAGGCAATTGCAAATGTCAAATGGTTGTGCTGGGACTTAAGGTCGGATTACGAAGTTAAGTTAACTTACCGGCCCTGCACTGTCGGTGCCCGCATTCTTGAGATAACCCTCCTCCTCCACATTGATGCCATTTTCGGTCTCATAGCCATACTTGTAGGACCCATCAAAGTTGACCTCCTGCTCCTGCCGCAAGATCTTGATCGGCTCTGTAGCCGGTCCTTGTGGTCGTGCTTGTGCGATGGCAGCGCATAGCAGCAAGGCTGCAACACTTAACAACTGCTGTGGATAGTTAGATAAACAATGAAAATAGTCACACAAATAAAGCCGAAATCAAATTTAACTTACTAGGTTCTGCATGGGCTGAGATAAATATCCTTTTATTGTTGGGGCACTGGCGTGGAACTTGCAACTGTGGCTGGCAACTGCAAAGGTTTGCATATTTATAGCAAAAACTTGAATCAACCACACAGCATCTGAGTACTAGTTGCTGCTTGAACTTTACATTTGCCTCTTGCCACGCTTGCCACAGAGCCACAGAGCCGCAGTGCCACAGTGCAACAGAGCGACCATTGATGAGTGCTTAGCATTTTGCAGTTGCACAGATCAGAAGCCAAGCTCACAGCCTGCCCAAATGATTAAATCTTCTTCAGACTCTTCAAGTGCATTGTTCGCGTGTTGTGGCTATATGAACAAATCTGCAATTTGTCGAGAAAATTGTTTACAACTTATAACATGATCAGCTGCGCGCTGGGAGGTGCTCACTACCTTTTGTGGTAAATTAAGTATATTTATAGTTAGGTCGAATCAAATTAAATACAAATTATTTATGGACTAGTTTATGATACAAGAAAAAATTGTCAAAATAAAACAATTTCTGAGAAAATTAAATAATCAGAATAATTAGAAATTTCAATTACAATATTGTAAGGAAACGTTAAAATATACAATGAAATTAAAAACTTTATATTGTAATCTAAGAAGATTTAAATTTATAAATTTTAAAAATTTCAAATATAACATACATTAATATTTCTCAAATCCAAATCTGCAACAAAATAATAATCTTTGACAAATGATTTTAATTTTTAAATCGTAAAAAATCTTTCAAATTTATTTTGTGATTTATTTGCACTAGCGTCTTACACTTTTGATTATGTTGAGTAAATTATGTATTTATGAAATATTCTCACACAGATCAGAAGGCATGGTTTATCGCTCACGATGTGCTATATCTAAATATGCACTTTGGTCAGTTGTGATGGAGCGGTAAACTTGTATGATGGCATTCAAAGAACACGTATTGCATTTCAAATCAATTTGTCAGCTACATTTTTAGACATTTAACTTTAGCATTAACTGCGTTCTGATGTGCCATCCACACTCACACTCACACTTAGACTAAGAGTTAGAGCCATTTGAAATTGCACAATCTGAAGCCGTCCCATCAATAGCCATCGCAAGTGGAGGCGGCAACGACACAACATCATTATACGATTACCATTATACGATTATGTAGTAGAGTTGCCACGCCACCTGACCATGATCATGTCTAGCTGCTAGTTTGCTTGCTGTTTACCAGTCTGTCTCTCCGTCTCTCTGTCTGTCTGTCTGTCCGACTGTCTCATGACCTTTGTTGGAGGTGGCATGCGGTTAGTCGTGCTTTCAGGGAGGCGCTCAGTTGCAACAATTTGACCAAAGGCGTTAATGAGCCCTCATTTGCCTGGGTCAATTGGCATAGTAAATGTCAAGTGCCCTTCAAGTGTACCCCAAAAATACTCGCACATATTATCATTTATGTTTAATTAAAATTTTATTTTGGGATAAATAGGATTTACATTTTCATTGTTGAATTGTAGCAGGCAGGTCGCTTGGATGATTCACTTATCCCTTCTTGTTGAAGAGCATCGACAGAATTTGCTGCTTGAAGGGTTTGGCTGTTGTCACATCTGTTGAAGTATAGGATAAGGAGCTTGGGTATGAGTAGTACGAAGAAGTATAGTCGTTGTCATAGTCGCTGTCCAATTCATCCAGCTCGGATTCGATGTCGTTGATCAAACTTGTAATGGATTCCGTCGTATTTGCGGACTGAACTGCAACCACCATCGTCACGGCAAAAATGAAGACAACCAGGAATTTCATGTTAATGCTTTTTAGCTTTGAGCTATGCTTTGACTGTTCACAAGATCGAAGTGTGTCTTTCCATGTCCCATGCCAGTACTTTTTATACCCCACGGCAATGAATGAAATGCAATGTGCGTTGTTTACACAAATGTTTTTTTCTTTTATTTGTTTAATCCATAAATGTTTGTCTCCAGTGCCTTATGCAATCCAGCCCAATTCAAAGGGCTTTGTTTAACTTGTCTTGAAATTTTCAAGAAGATGGGCGCAACGCCAAGAAGACCAAACAGTTGGAGTCTTGTTGTGTTTGCTTAACGTACAAACGTACGTTCTTTCCCTATAACATACATATATTTACTTAACATGCTATTATTCTGAATGGATATCAATATGTGTTAATATATGTAGCGATCATAGGAAGCGGGCCATTCCATGGCATGAACAAAGTCTGGCAAATCGTCAATGAACTGTGTACTCACAGCATCGCGCTTATAGAGATTGCTTAGATAATGACCCGAGATGCCGATTTCAAACACGGGCTCATCGAACTTGCCATTCGTCTTCTGTAAATATTCAATAAATAAATTAAATTATCTTTAATGTTCTTGCCATTTTCTCTTAATACTTACCGCCAGCTCCAAATAGAACTCTATGGGTGAATCATCAACGCCCCAAGCAAAGAAGATGTGGTATGGTGGCTTATAGATGCCCGGATTGTCAAGCATTCCCCTCAAGAATGACCAGTCCAGCATCTTAACACCATCCATCGGCTTCAGGAAGACACTCATTCGTGCAGGACCCGTCAATTTAAACTCATATCGCACCGTATAGCCACCTTCCAGCACTGTCTTATTGAGCAGCTCCAATGTTGTGGTGCCAGGCACCTCCACGGTCTCCTTGCGTGGCAGCCAACGTGCCGCTTTGCGTGCCTCGCACCAGCGATGATTGAAGCACGGAACTCCACACATCATTTGGGTATCGCAGACATTCTCTAGACTAATCAGTTCACTAAAGTCCATTGTGTCACGCAGTGGCAGCTCCAAGCGACGATCCTGCAGATCAAAATAGTAGCCCGAATCATCCAAACTGAGCGAACCATCATACTCATAGAATCTTCGATGTACTTGCTGTAATAAGGAGAGAAATTCGTGTAGAGTCTTTTAATTCTATTGCCGATTCAAACGGCTTACCAAGAAGTTAACACGCATCACATTCGTCTTGGCGCGATAGGGGAATCCCACTTCGGATACGGATATTATGCAGAATATAAAACTAATCAGCGCCAAGCCTCCAATCATGCAGTTTGGACGGCGGAAAATATTTATAAGAGGAACCTAAAAAAAGGGAGAAATTAAGATATTTACTTTATTTCTTTATTTTAATATTAAAGCAAGGATACGAGCACTAAGTATAAGGATAATAGAAAATATTTCTGAAAATTTTATCACAATCGAATAAAAATTAGAAAATATGGACTATATATGAATTATTGCATAAATTAATGGAACAATTCTGTTTCTTACTATTAAACATTTACTCTAACTATTCGTTTGACATTTACTTTCATATTTTGATGAATAAGTTATCCTTAGAGTCCTAAGATTTAATTTAATATCTTAAATTTTAAAACAGATATAATACAATTTTGAATCTTACAAATGAATGAATTATGTTTCCTAATTTTCTTCATTACGGAAACATTTAAAAAAAGCAACCCTTGAAATTTTAAAGCTTTCTATGAAACTGATAATAATTCCCATAGAGGACATTTATATAAGCAGGAAGTAATAATATAATTTTTAGAGAAATTTCGAATTCTTTGGGTAAAATCTTTGGAGGCATGTTCAAGTTTGGATTGTAGCACAACAAACAAATTAATATTAACGGATAGAAAATTGAAGACTATATCATTTTGACTATGTTTCTTAGTAATAACTTACCACAAAGCCAAAGGCAAATATAGTGCCCATTGCACAAAGCAAAGCGATGAGCATATCCGGATTAACCTCGGTGCCTTTTCGTGCAGTCATTGGAATGACGATGACGAGGAAAGAGTGGAACAAGTAGCTAAAGTAAAGGAAGGGCATTGTCTGGCACACAGCCATCAAGATCGACCAATAGTAGCCTGTAAATAATGGAAAGAAGTTAATCCAATTCCAAGATATGATGAGTGTAATTAAACTTACCGCGATCATGCGACTTGCTGACCAAATTTATTATCAGTGCACCGACATAGAAGAGCAAGGAGATCATGCAGAGATATGCACTGCGAATGCTAACAGCTGTGATGATGATGCACAGCAGAGCGAGCAGAACACAGTGAGCATGTCCAGCCATTTGCAAATGATATGGGTGTGGTATCTTTTCCTACAAGTATCTGACATAAAATACAGATTTCACTTAAAAGGAAATTGCACTTACCCTGGGTCGCAGAGTGTAATACAAGGTGAATGGCAGCACCAGACCGATGAGCGATGGGCAAATGAAGAGTCCAATCACCAGCCAACTGTTGGTCAGATACGTCATCGTCCGATCGCCGGCATCATAGAACACCGACATCAGCAGCGGCAAACCGAGAGCAAGTATAAATCCAGCCAGCTCCAAAAGGAAGAGTATGCCAAATTCACCTGCCACAAAACCGATGCTAAGGTCTGTTGTCTTGGTCATGCGCCAGAGCGAGATACACACGAGGATCAGGCCAGCAAAGGCAAAGCAAATATTCAATGCAATGCCCGTGGACTCCAAATAGTAGACGAAGAACAAACCCAGGAAATCAAAGAATACCGAATGACCAGCGGAGTGTGCCTAGTTGTCATAAAGATTGTGTTGCGTATCTTTATAGCGAATGTGTTGTATAAAGCAATTAAAGATTTTTCGATAAGCGAACCTACCTCAGTATCGTGCATCTCTTCAGCATTGCAAATACTACGCACGAGAGACAGCAAATTCTCGCCCGTATTCTGTAATGATGCTCGGGATATTACATTGAAGCGATCGTACTTGGTGTGGTATACAAAACCATTGTATACGCCAGCCATATCCAGACCTGATTAGTAAAGATATCAATTAATATCTTATTAGGCTGTAAGTAAAGCAGCTAAGCTCACCTGGCACTGGACCAAAGTCACGGAAGATGCGAAAGTCCGTGTCGGAAGGAATAATACCAGCCTGGAAAACCTCCTCTGCCATTGTGGTGGCAAAAGGATGCTTAGCGCCTTCTCTGTAATGCTGCGATTAAAAGTGAAGTTGATTAGATAAGCCGTTATCAAAAATGAGCGAATATGGCAGCCATAAAATATGTATTATAGCCGATAAGAGATGGACTACGTGAGCTGCAGAAGACTTACTCGCATTAGCCAGGGATGATTGGGTCCGCCTTGAAAGAGAATCTCACGCCCACCAGCACCACAGGAGTCTAGATTGATTAGTGCTCTAGAAATATATTTTTCAATAATATCTGTGTAACGTATTTTTCAGTTTTCACTCACTTGCAGTTGGGCGACCATTTGTGTTGCGAGATGAAGGCATGCGAACCCTGCAGCGGCTGTTCCTCAGCACCGTTGAACAGAAACACAACCGGATGCTCAAAGGTTTCCTCTGATGTGGCCAATAGACGCATCACTTCCAGCATGGTCACAACCATGAAGCCAGCATCTCCAGTACCTGGAGTATGAATAAGGTTAGCTTCACTCTATACACTTCTACTTCTATTCATAACTCACCCACACTCCCGGGCTTGGTGTCGTAGTGACTGTTGATCAGCAGATAGGATGTGCTATTGGAACTCCTTGTGCTCAGCTTAACAATCACATTCTGCACAGCCTGATACATGTTGATCATCTCCCAATGCAAATATGCTCCCGATGCCCGTTGCACATCAACTTCCAGCTCGTAGATATCGTTGCGCATTACCTGTCGCACTAATTCGACCTTGTTAAGCAGAAACTCCACCATAGTCTTCTCATTCATCTCATCGCCCACAATCTTGGGTCCCATACGGTCCAATTCCAATAGGATTTGTTGAGCACGCTCCGCCACAAATTGTCCCGGCTTACTGGCTTCCTCCTCGATCTTTATAGCCGTGGGCAAATAGTTGAAGAGGGGAAAAACCACCGCAAAGAATAATGCCACCCAGATAAGCAAATAACTTGGTGCATAGTACCATGGCAGTGGCTTTGTGCGTTTATCCTTTTCAGTCCACTCAATGATGGTATTGTCATTATCGATGTCCACCTCCAATTCCTGAATTAGTAAGAATAACACTTTAATACATATATTCCGCTTTAGTTGTATCCATTTGTGCTACGTTTTTATCCTTTCCGTTCTCCATGTTGGCAGCACCTGTGATATCCAACGTCTTACGGCAACTAAGTAAATTTCACTGCAGTTCTCTTAATTTTAAAGTAAAATTTAGTATATACCAATCTATGTACTGGCATCAAGCTTATCAACTGTGATTTCATATCTTTAGCTTTGACTTTTATGTACACATTGCCATAATTTGGATATTCCTATATACTGCTGATAGGATAAAGATATTTATGAACCCAAACAATAATATAGATTTATTGATCTGAAATATCAATGCCATGCCATGCATATGTCTGAGTAAATCAATTTTTCGGTACTTTGGAATTCGGTTCGGGTTCAATTCAATCCTTATCCTCAATGAATGGATCTCCATTCTGATAATATCGACTATCGGTCTTAATAAGGTGGATTTATTGATCTAACTACTTCGCATTTGTAAACTAATTATTAGCTAGCTTTTAGTATTGACATTAGAGTGAGCCAAGTGCGTCTATAATTGAAAACGTTTTTTATTGAATCTCACACGAAGTGATAAATGATCATAAAGCAACAAAGCATTTATTGGGCGTGTCAGGGAATTACATCAGGACTGTGACAAGTAAAATCATTTCTTGGTAATTTCCAGTGGGACTGAATCAGAGAATGTATGTGTGTATCAATTTATATTGCTTGAAGTGCATATTTAAACATTTATGACATAATAATAATAACTAGGGGGTCACCTACATACTAAAAGCAAGCTTTTATCAATTTTATTATACTTTATTTTAAAAAGTGTGTAAGATATAAAACATAAGACAGGTCCCCAAAGAAGGTAACTTGGTAAAGAACAGCATCATTGCTATAAACTGTTTCAACCAGACCAGATTACAATAATTTAGCTGCCATTTGAATAATATTATACATTGCTCTTCGTTATCCCAATTTCAATTATGTATGTATATGTGAGTTGTCTTCATTCTATCATATTATTTAAGGCTTTTTTTTAACTATGTGCTTCGCAATCCCAATAAAATTGTATTCTATTATTGATTAATTTTTTTACCACACTGTTAAAACAAATAAAGCAAAAAGTTATTTCATATGGTACATTGTATATAGACTTCATTATTTAAAGTTGAAATTTGAATAACGAACATTTTTATAGTTTGTTATAAATTAATTTATATTTTATTTGATATTCTAAAATAATACGAATTCGTATATTTATTGTGCACATTAAATACAATTAGAGAACATATCGTTTGTATAGCGTGGGCCATTCCATAACATGTACAAAATCGGGAAAACTGTTAATAAACTTGATACCCGCCGCGTCCCTCTCATAGTCATAGCTGACATAATGCCACGCAACTCCCAGCTCAAAGATGGGAACATCATAGTTGCCATCAGATTTCTGCAATGAAAAGAAAACAATTAATAACAAGTAAGATAGTTACAGTCGAGTGTGCGCGACTGTGAGATACCCGCTACCCATTTTTAATAAAGGCAAAATATTGCGGTATCATTTTCAAAATATACCGAAAATACTAAAAAAATACTAAAACAAGTAAGAAAGTTACAGTCGAGTGTGCTCGACTGTGAGATACCCGCTACCCATATTTAATAAAGGCAAAATATTGCGGTATCATTTTCAAAATATACCGAAAATACTAAAAATATACCAAGTGGTATGTTTGGTATATCGATATAGTACCCCATTCAAAATATACCATAAACGGCACAATGTGCCAGATTGTCGGCCAAAGCAACTCAGACCCCTAGTAAGTAGGCGTTTTTGCCCATACAAAAGTATTTCTTTAATATGTAACTTCCACAATTTTTATCTGATCGTAACTACTACTGTAGCTACTGTAGTTATTATATATACCAAAATTCGGAACTCTAGCTTTAAAATTACGCTTGTTATTCGATTTTTTTGATTTGCAAACATAACAAATGCTGTCGAAAAAAAATTATTGCTCTATCTCTTATAGTCTCTGAGATCCAGTGTTTCATACGGACGGACGGACAGACAGACAGACAGACACACAGACGGACAGACGGACATGGCTATATCATCTCGGCTTTTGACGCTGATCAAGAATATATATACTTTATAGGGTCGGAGATGCCTCCTTCTGCCTGTTACATACATTTCCTGCCGGCACAAAGTTATAATACCCTTCTACCCTATGGGTAGCGGGTATAAAAATGATACAATATATAGATCTATTGACTTACCACAAAGTCAATATGAAACTTCAAGGGAGTGTTATCCTTGCCGTATGAGAAGAATATTTGATAGGGCAACGTATAGTCTTCCGGTTCATCTAACATATTTCGTATAAAAGACCAGTCCGACACAGCCACATCATCCAGTGGTTGTATGAACAAACCCATGTGTGGTGGACCACTCAACTCGAACTCATAGCGAACAGTGTTGTTGCTTGCTTGAACAGTTTTAGCCAAAAGTTCTATGGAAGCATTGCCTGGTATATTCACTGGCTCTTCACGCTCCAGCCAGTGGCCTGTGGAGCGTGCCTTGCACCAGCGATGATTGAAGCAGGGAACACCACACATCAGTAGCGTATCGCAATCGGCATTAATGCTGTGCAGGCCTGTCAAATTGACTGTGGTGTCCTCGAGTGGATATTGAAGGCGTCTGTCCTGAAAGTCGAAGTAATAGCCAGAATCGTTGATGCTAACGCTTCCATCGTATTCGTAGAAAGTGCGTTGAACATGCTGTGAATAGAATAGTTAGAGTAGATTTAGTGCAAAGTTAGTGTAGAGTTAGTGAATAGACAGTGAAGAGTTGGCGTAGAGTTAATGTAGAGTTAATGCAGAGTTAGAGTAGAGTTAGATAAGAGTTATGTAGAGTTAGTGTAGAGTTAGATTACAGTTATGTAGAGTTAGTGTAGAGTTAGAGTAGAGTTAGTTTAAAATTTGTGTAGAGTTGGTGTCGAGTTAGTTTAGAGTTAGTGTATAGTTTTTATAGAGTTAGTGAAAAGGTAGTGTAGAGTTGAGTTACTGTATAATTAGTGTAGAGTTAGTGTAGAGTTTGTATAGAGTTAGTGTAAACTTAGTGTAGACTTAGAGTAGCCCTTGTGAATAGTAGGGTTAATGTATAATTAGTATAAATTAATTTACAGTATGTAAGTGTTAGTGTAGAGTTAGTGTGGAGTAAGTTTAGATTCCCACTTTGCTAACCAAACTTACCAAGAAGTTGACCCTCATGACGCTCGTTTTGGCACGGTAGGGAAATCCCACGTCCGAAATGGCAATCATGCTGAATATAAAGGTAATAATACCCAGTCCGAGCATGACAAACTTCGACCAACGGAACATGTTGATTAATGGTGACTGCCAAAAACGATTATAATCAATTTACTTGCAATTAATGAAATAACGTCAGCTTACCACAAATCCCATGGCAAAGAAGACACCTCCTACACATAATAAACAAACCAGAAGATCTGGATTTATTGAGCTGCCATTGCGGCCCATCATGGGAATGAAAATAACAAGGAACATGTAAAACAGTGAGCAAAAGTAGAGGAACGGCATGAGCTGAAATATTTGCATGATCAGCACCCAGAAATATCCTGTAAATCAATGACACATTTCATTATTCACAAGTGGTTTTAAAGCAGTTATAGCTAGTTTACCTCGATCGTGTAGGGAGCTCAAAAGATTTATCAGCAAAGCAGCCGAGTAAAAAAATGTCGATATCATGCAAAGATAAGGAGTGCGCAGACTGATCGCAGTCAGTATGATGGCAATAATCGATAGCACAATACAGTGAGCATGCAGACTCATTTGAACGTGATAGGCATGGCTAATATTCAGCTATAAAATGCGAAATAAGTTAAAACACGTTCAAAGCTAATTGACCAACTAATAACTTACGTTCTTGCGGAACATGTAGTACACAGTTGTGGGCAGACTGAGTCCAATAATGGCGGGGCAGATGAAAAGACCAATCATTAGCCAGGTGTTCGTGAAATAAGTAAGCGACCGATCGCCGGCATCAAACATAACAGCCATCAGCAACGGCAGGCCGAGGCAGAGTATCATACCCAGCACGTGAAGTGCCAGCAAAATGCCAAACCAAATGGAGATATCGAGCAAGGATACTTCAGACACGCGGGCCATGCGCCACAAGGAGACACAGACCAGTGCAATGCTGACAGCGGCAATACAAGAGTTGAGAATTGTGCCAGTACTGGCTCTGTAGTAAACGAAGAAGAGTCCTAGGAAATCAAAGAATACAGCATGGCCCTCAGCGTGTGCCTACAGATATAGACAGGATATAAAATATTATTTCCTTAGATTATAGATGAAATAAGTACACTCACATCTGTGTCATGCAGTTCGCTGGCATTGGCAAAGGCTCGCACCAAGGGCAACACATTTTCTCCAGCATTCTGCAGTGAATTTCGGGGCACAGCAGCGTAGTTATCAAATATGGTGTGATACACATAGCCATTGCTAACTTGTGCGATATCCAGACCTAAAACAATATAAACAATATATTTTCGAATACTAAATTCACACGTTAATTCATTCACGCACCAGGCACATGGCCATAATCGCGAAATATGCGAAAGTCTGTGTCAGAAGGCAAAATGCCAGACTGAAAGATTTCCTCGGCCATTGTTGTGGCAAATGGATGTTTGGCATGGTTTTTGTAGTACTGGAATTGAACACAAAGCGAATATATTTTGTAGTATGTTGTTTTCTTTTTTGGTCCCCTAAACGCTTCCGAGCAACAGTTTTTTATCGTTTCGCCATAAAAAGCCAAAACATTTATGCGATTTTTACAATGCCATAAACTTTAAAAGGAACCGCGTACAATCTGTTGATAGGAAACAAAATTCGCATCGCAACTTACCTCCATTAGCCATGGATGATTTGGGCCACCCTGGAATAACAGATCACGGCCACCGCTGCCAGCGACTTCCAAATTCACCAGCGCCCTGTCAACAATCAGTTCATTATACTATATGCTATATATAAAATGGTTTTTACTTACTTGCAGTTCTTTGCCCATTTGTGACTTGTGATGAAACCGTGCGAAGCTTGCAAAGGATTCTCCTCGGCACCATTAAAAAGAAAAACAATGGGATGCTCAAATGTCTGCGATGAAATAGCCACTTGTCGCAACACCTCCAGCATAACAATAACCATGGTGCCATCATCGCCAGTGCCAGGACTGCTGGGCTTCGAATCGAAATGGCTGTTGACCAGCAGATACGATTCACTTGTGGAGCCACGAGTGCTCAGCTTGACAACCACATTCTGAACACCTTGATACATGTTAACCATATTCCAATGCATGTAAGCACCAGATGATTGCTGCACATCCACCTCGAGATCGTAGAGATCTTGTCGCATGGCGGCACGCACTTTTTCCACTTCATCGACCAGAAAGGCAACAGTAACCTCCTCATTGGCAATGCTGCCCACAACCTTGGGTCCAATAAGATCATAGTCTAACAGAATACGCTGTGCTCGCTCGGCAACAAATTGACCAGGTTTCTGCTCCTCCTCAGCGATTGTCACGCCATCCGGCAGTCGACTAAACATCGGTATGACCACAGCAAAGAAAAGCGCAAACCAGAGGAGCAAAAATACGGGTGCATAGAACCATGGCACCTTAGATCTTTTATTTTTGGGTGCCTTAAGCACATTGATGAGTGCCACATCTAATTCCGCAGTGGAAACACTCTATAACAAAAAAAAAAAATAATACACATTCTTATAATCTCTCAATATCACTTACATTTGAGTCCTTTTCGTTTAAGGACATTTTGTTTGCCGTTGTCGTTTTGCTAACGTTGTGCTCCGCTGCCGAACTTTTGGCAACTAACAATTATTTTCCATTGAGGCGCTAAGTTAGACGCTAGGTTTTCGTTTTTTATCGACACAGATTTGTACTTTGAATGGTCTATAAAGATAAATGAAAGAGTGTGATATAAAACGAAAAAAAAAAAAAACACAACTACACTTGTTGGAAGTTTACCAACCTTTTCGTTTGATTTGTAGTCTCGTTCGTGGTCAAGGAATAATTAATATCCAATCGGGCTTTGTTATCTGAATTATTACTATTACCCATGTCCGATTAGTGATAAGTGAAGCATATATATTTTCCTTTCATTTTAAAGGGATTGTTTACAATGTTAGTAATTACGCAATGTTATAGATATATAGAAACCTCGAGATATATATGTACCTTTATAGTTAATGGGTATTTCCCAATCTAATACACGCTTCGGGAAATCAAAACAATTCATGAGTGTTCGCAATCCTCGAGTACTTGTACGCTTTATAACCGCAAGTTATTAACTTTTATTGACTCGCCATTATGAATCAGGAAACCAATGATAAGCGTGTACTCATGAAATCAATGAAACCAAATCCAAGCGATGTTGAAACAAATGACTCCACTCAGTGAAAGCGAATATATTCAAAACCATTTCCTTTCCATTTATATTGCACAGTATATCATAAATTCAATTTATTCAGTTTACTTCATTTATTGTATAAGGACTTATGCATTTTTATTCAAATTAAATTGCCTATTTATTTATTTGTTGACTATTATGATCTCCTTTGAGCATAATCTTCATTATTATATTGGCTTGAAATAAATTATTAATATACATTACCTTATTCGTTATGAAAATAAAATATTACGTTTAAATTCAAATTTAAATATGGCGCGTTATTAGAAGCCACTTTTTCCCACGACGGCGTTATTTTCCAATATGTTAAGCTTAACGTTGCCATTTAGAGTTTAACAGTGTCTGTTAACATAAGCAGAGAGCATTTTGCGCAAATGTTAAATCGGAATGCTGAGTAAATATCGTTGTGACGCCGATGTTTCGAAAAATATTGTAGTTATTAACAGTACAACACGAAAACACATAGAAATAACAAGCTTTTTAAAGTGACGCGGTTTTTTACTTTCGGTAACACTTATCAGTGTTTCGTTATTTTTATATATGGTAAATAAATTATAAACCATGGAAAAGTATAGTTCAACGAGTATTGACACATAATGGAAAAATGTGATGTTGGCGGAGACTCCATCGTCATGGCTGTATGGACTGAACCTTTGATATAAAAATGTGTCGTAATAATTAACGAAATTCTAATATTCTATGTTCACTGCCTATGAAAATACTTCCATTAATTAGCCATGGCCATTTAGGACTATTTTTTAATAAATTATCTCGGTCTGTACTGCTTTATGATGCTGCCCATGAAGAACTGTCACCTTTGAAGCTTACTTGCAACATGGCGCCCATCAGAGATGTGTAATGAAACCCAAAGGTCGCATCTACCCTTGATCGAGTACATGAAACAAAAAGAAGGTAAGTGTTGTTGGAAATATTTTTAGAACATAATCTGGCAGTTTTGTTCTGAGCTCGTTGAATATTGCTTGGTGAGAAAAACTCACTAGAGACACGTGATAAATCAATGCCAAAGTAACTATAATCCCTTACAAAATCAGCTTTTCTTTTTATCACAAACTTTTATTAATATTAAAAATGTAATGTAAACCAATTTACTTTATGCTGAATTAAGGATAGAAATATCTAATGAGAAAAAATGTACAAAGTCACTTTCGCTTTACTTTACTTTACTTTACTTTAATAGATGTAGCTATAAAATGACCAAGATATTATCAGACAAATTCGGTTCATTATCAATTTTATTAGTTGCAAATATTCATTTACTTATTAGAACAAATACGTATGTAGTGCTCACCTAAATTGTTAATACACATAAAAATAAATTAGAAAATGTATCTTTTATAAATAGCAGGCCACTGTGCCAAGATCGAATATATTGGGAATGATGCTGCGTATCTTTCAGCTTCGTCATCCCCAGGGTGGCCAATAAAATGGGCTGAAGCGCCCAATTGAAACGCGGGTACATTAAAATCACCATCAGGTTTCTATAGAAATACAGAAATATATAGATATATTCAATTAATGACGTAATATATTATATATGAGTGATAATAATGATCTTACCGAAATATCTACACTAAAATTGTATGGGCTGTCATCAATGCCGTAGGTGAGGTAGACGTGGTATGGTTCAGCTGTCCTGAGATAGCTACTTACGAATGACCAATTGATAATTTTCACATCTTTATACGTTTGGAGGAATAAACTCATGTGGCTAGACCCCGACAACTGAAATTGGTAGCGCGCTGTTGTCGAATTAACAATGGTTTTGTTCAGCAGCTCCAATTTCATTTCTCCTGGTGGCACAATTGGCTTGGCACGTGGCAACCATTTAAGCGATAGACGATGTTGATAATAGCGGTAGTCATACAATGGCATGCCACACATCATGTCGGTCTCACACTTTGATTTAATGTCAACCAGACCAGTTAAGTTGACATTTGTACCTTTGAATGGAGATGCTCCGCGTCGGTCTTGGAAGCTAAACAAATATCCAGACTCATCTTTACTAAGAGTGCCATCATACTCATAGAACATATTGCGCACTTGCTGAAATATAAATGAAATTGTCGCTCAAATAATGAACTCATCAGTAATAATAATCACTCACCAAGTATGCAACACGCTGACCACTAGTCATTGGACGATATGGGAATCCCAAATGCGTGGTACTAGCCAAAATTATAGAGACAAGCGTTGTTGCCAACAATGCGTATAACACAACTCTTGGTCTTCGCAGTGTACTTATTAAAGGTGCCTACAAAAATTACTGTTAATAGACTTTTAACTAAAAGCATATATGCAAACTTACCATGAAACCAAGGGAGAGAATCGTTCCTACGGCTGCTAGCACAGCGATAAATAAATCGCGATTGGAGGCACTGCCCGATCGTCCACCCATAGGTGTGAGCACCACAATGAACAGATAAATGATATAGCTGCTGTACAGGAAAGGCGCAATCTGGCTCGCCTTCAGCAGAGCTGACCAAGCATAGCCCCGATCGTGCAGAGTGGTCAATAGACTTAGAGCCAAGGAAATGACGTAGAAAATAAGCGGAATAACGAAGATGTATGCTGAACGGAAACCGGATGCTTGAACTACAATACACAGAATAGCTAAAATTATGGCCTGACTATGTAACGCTAACTGAAGATGATGAGGTTTTGACAGTTTATCCTGAAAACGAAATGTTTGCAAAAAAAAACAACTGTAATCAGATATGAGCAGACTTACGTTATTTTGACGAGTGTAATAGATTGTTATGGGGAAAGTGAGACCAATAAGTGAGGGACACACATATAATCCGATAATTAGCAGCGGGGTGCTATAATAAGTCATTGAACGTCCGAAGCCATCCATCGCATATGCAACCAGTATCGGAAATACTAAAGCAAGTACGAAGGACGTAATCTGTATACCAAATACAAGAGAAAACCAGCGGATCACATGACGAACTGACTCATCGGAATCAACCGACATCCGCCACATTGAAATGGAAACCAAAGCAAACACCGCTATAGAAATGCCAAAGTTTAAAACTTTTCCAGTTGTGTTAGTATAGTGGAAAAAGTAGATTCCAAGAAAATCAAAGAACACAGCATGTCCAGTGTTCTGATCCTGCAATTAGGTAATAAATATGTATATATTGCATTTATTTCAATTAGTGGAATAAATCGCCGCAATTTCTTACCTCAGTATTATGCAATTCAGTTGCATTAGCCAAGCCGCGAACCAAACTTAAAACATTGTCGCCGGTGTTTTGAAATGAACCAAGAGGAATTACATCGATATTGTCGTATTTAGTGTGATAGATGAAGCCATTAATACATTGAGCCATGTCCAAACCTAAAATTAATCTCTTTTCGAAATCAACTCAAAATAAGATTTGCTTGACTATCATTACCTGGTATGTTTCCATATGCATTAAACTGGCGAAAGTCTGTATCCGAAGGAATAATTCCCGATTGAAAGATTTCCTCAGCCATGGTTGTAGCAAATGGATATTTTATGTATTTTTTATAGTACTATAAAATATAAGTTGTAATTATTTGCACAGTATTATTGGAGTCTGTAAAATTACTTACACCAACTAGCCATGGGTGATTAGGGCCACTTTGGAATAGAATATCACGCCCTCCACTGCCACCAGCATCCAGGTTAAGAACAGCTCTACAATTTATAACAATGTAGTTTCCTTAGTTTCCTTTTTTAACAACTAGGAACTCACTTGCAATGCGGTGCCCATTTGTGTGAAGTAACGAATCCATGAGAAGCTTGCAGCATCCCTTCTTCAGCTCCATTGAACAGAAATACCAATGGATTCTCGATAGGTTGTTTTGTTGTGGCAATAACTCGTAAAACTTCCAACATTGTAACGATCATAAATCCAGCATCGCCTGCGGAATTTGTATATGGCTTCGAGTCAAAGTGACTGTTGATAAGAAGATAGTTTTCGCTTGTGCTGTTCTTCGGCGATATCTTCGCGACAATATTTTGAACTCCTTTATAAAAGTTTAGCGTTGTGCTGTAGGGAAATCCTCCGGTGGCCTGCGATATTTCGTATTCAAAATCGAAAAAATCCGTCAATAAAACACTTTTGATGCTCTGAAGTTCATTGAGAACGAATTTGACGGCTTCGACTTCGTTTTCCTCGCTACCCGTCAGTTTGGTACCAATGTTGGAGAGAGTATATAGATTATGGTAGGCACGCTCCGCAATAAACACATTTTTGTCTGCATCTTTCATGGTTAGAGGTGTTGGTAACCGATAGAACAATGGAATAACGACAGCGAAGAAGAGCAGTGCCCAAAATGCCACGAAGCCTCCAGCAAAATACCACGATAGTTTGCCATCAACCTTTTTGGCTGTGGAATTTTCGGGAACTTCAACCGATTCATCTGAGATCTATATTATGTGATATTCAAAAATTTGTTATTAAGCACAAATTGTTTAATGTTTGATTCTTCGTGAAAAATAACTAAGAAAGCTACTATCGAGTGTGCTCAACTGTGAGATACCCACTATATATTTTCAATAAAGCAAAACAGTGCCAATTAATATACGACAAAGATTCTAATGATAAGACTCTTAGGAAGTAGGCATTTTTTTAACACAAATTTATTTCTTAAATAAGTTTTTCTTAATCAAAACAAGTAAGAATGCTACAGTCGAGTGTACTCGACTGTGGGATACCCGCTACCCATTTTAAATAAAAGCAATATATTTTGTGGTATCATTCTCGAAATATACCAAATATACTGCAAAAATACTAAAAATATACCGAATGGTATATTTGGTATATCGATAAATTTCCGCATTCAAAATATACCATAGACGGCACAATATACCAGATTGTCGGCCAAAAGCAACTAAGAGCCCTAGTAAGTAGGCCTTTTTGCCCATATTTCTTTAATAACTTCGACAATTTTTATCTGATCGCAACCAAATTTTCAAGAAGCATACCTACTATAGTTATCATTACATATACCAAAACTCTAGCTTTAAAATTACGCTTGTTATTCGATTTTTTTTTATTTACAGGGGCGGAAGTGGGCGTGGCAAAAATTTGAAACAAACTTGATCTGCGTGCAAACATAACAAATGCTGTCGAAAAAAAAAATTATAGCTCAATCTCTTATAGTCTCTGAGATCTAGGTGTTCATACGGACAGACGGACAGACGGACGGACGGACAGACGGACATGGCTATATCGCCTCGGCTGTTGACGCTGATCAAGAATATATATACTTTATAGGGTCGGAGATGCCTCCTTCTACCTGTTACATACATTTCCTGCCGGCACAAAGTTATAATACCCTTCTACCCTATGGGTAGCGGGTATAAAAATATATATACTTCATAGGGTCGAAGATTCCTTCTTCTTCCTGTTGACTACATTTACAGCTTTCACAAAGTTATAATACACTTCTACCCTATGGGTAATGGATATAAAAACATTGACTCTTTTCAATCTAGTTTCTTCACAGCGCACATACTTATTATGCTATTATTGTTGAATATTTGTGAAGTTCATTTCATTCATTCTGTTTTTGAGAATTAAATTTAACTGCTTTTGTACATTAACAAATATTTTCAGGTTCAACAGCTAAAATCCTCCGGTATCTTACTTTACACTTTACTTTTTGAAAAACACACAATAAATAAAATATGAAAATATATAAACAAATCCACTGAGAAATAAGTAAATACGTATTTTTGGGTTGGTTTTACCAAACGACCAATAGAGGTGAAATAAATGAAGTAGTGGCATAGCATACGTAGCTCTTCATTTAAGTGATTTTCCTGTTTAAGTAATAACGACTATTTGCTTGTCAAGCACACTCGTTAGACGCACTTTTAAATTAAATCTACTCTTTTCTTAATAAGATAATTTGGTTTTGTTTTTGGAAACACGCTTCACATAGCAATTATTTAATAATGAGTAATAACTTAATGAGTGCTTTGTATGTATTTCAATCGCTAATCGCATTTTGATGGTTCCGCGAGTGCAAACTCACGAATTGTTATCACTTATACGTGCACACCTTGTTCTGCCAAGAGTCCAAGCGCGATCGGATTGTGCGTAACATCTCGACGAGACGAGAACAACTCAACTGATCTCTCAGTCCAGAAAACTTTTGCACAGGCACCTCTGCCTTCCACTTTTTAAATATTTCTAACATTTTGTTCTCTCTTTGCAACTATTAAATTTGTCTAATCAAGAGCATTCGTGCTTGCTTCTCTTTATTGCGTAATTCACTTTAAACGCGACCGCTCTGTTCTATATTCATGTGGTCAATGTTTATTTCTCTATGTGGAAATTCTTGTATGTTTTTACACGTTTATACAATCAATTGTTTTACCAACAAATTACCAGCAGTGTTTAGAGTCCTAATGAATTTACTCACGAAAAACTATTAGCAAGGGAATTGTTAAATATGAAAAACTTAGCAAGGTTGCTCATTACTTTCACTCGCTTTACTAATATAAGGTCATATTTGTCCTGCCCCTACTTTTCCTTTATCGCGTTAAAGGTTACAACACTTTACATGTAATTAACTTCTATCAAGCAGACTTTCTATTTATAATGTGAAAAGTAAGGTACCCCACAACAACTTGACCACACATAATTACCAGACGATATATTAAAAAAAAAAACAAGTAAGAAAGCTACAGTCGAGTGTACTCGACTGTGATATACCCGCTACCCATTTTGAATAAAAGCAATATATTTTCAGGTATCATTCTCAAAATATACCAAATATACTGCAAAAATACTAAAAATATACCGAATGGTATATTTGGTATATCGATAAATTTCCGCATTCAAAATATACTATAGACGGCACAATATACCAGATTGTCGGCCAAAAGCAACTAAGAGCCCTAGTAAGTAGGCGTTTTTGCCCATACAAAAGTATTTCTTTAATTACTTCCACAATTTTTATCTGATCGTAACCAAATTTTCAGGAATCATAACTACTATAGTTATTATTGTATATACCAAAATTCGCTCTAGCTCTAAAACGCTAGTTATTCGATTTTTTTGATTTGCGGGGGCGGAAGTGGGCGTGGCAAAAATTTGAAACAAACTTGATCTGCGTGCAAACATAACAAATGCTGTCGAAAAAAAATTATAGCTCTATCTCTTATAGTCTCTGAGATCCAGTGTTTCATACAGACAGACGGACAGACGGACATGGCTATATCGTCTCGGCTGTTGACGCTGATCAAGAATATATATACTTTATAGGGTCGGAGATGCCTCCTTCTACCTGTTACATACATTTCCTGCCGGCACAAAGTTATAATACCCTTCTACCCTATGGGTAGCGGGTATAAAAAATTAACCCTTATAACATCATTTTGCGTGGAATGCACACTGAAATTTTTATTTGCAAATAATTAGAAACAACATAATATTGCTACCTAAAAAATGTATCGTTTGTATAATACTGGCCATTGGGCTAGGATTGAAAATGATGGGAATGTTGATGCAAATTTCACAGCTTCGGCATCACCAGGGTCTTGAACCCTATGATCTGAACATCCTAGTTGGAATGCGGGTACGTCGAAGTCTCCATCCGATTTCTAGTGAAAAACGCAAACGTACAATATACATGTCAAGACTTAAATTATTCATATTTATAAGTAGTATATCTTACCCAAATATCCACTGTAAAGTTAAATGGCCTGGAATCAATACCGTGCGTAAGATAGACGTGATATGGCTGTGTGGTCGTAAGATAACTCTCCAAGAATGACCAACCAGTGAGTTTAACATCTTCGTAGGTTTGGAAGAATAAACTCATGTGGTTAGAACCCCGCGTCGAAAAAAAAGTATCGCATAGTTGTAGAGTTGACGGAGGTCTTATTCAAAAGTTCAAAATGGAAGTCGCTTGGTGGGACAATGGGCTCGGAACGAGGGAGCCATTGGAGGGTTAAACGATTCTGATAAAATCGGTAGTCATACAACGGCATTCCACACATCATATGTGTCTCGCATCTATCAGCAATGCCAACCAACCCAGTTAGGTTGACTTTGGTGCCTTTGAAGGGAGATGCTCCGCGTCGGTCTTGGTAGCTAAACAAATATCCTGACTCATCTTTACTCAGAGTGCCATCGTACTCGTAGAACATATTGCGCACTTGCTGAAATATAAGAAATGTAAATAAAATAATGTATAATAAATTCATGATAAGTTAATTTACCAGGTATTGAACGCGCTGGCCACTGGTCTTTGGTCTATAGGGAAATCCTAATTGTGTGCTAGAGGCCAAGTATAAAGAGATAGCAGAGGCTGCCAATAAGGCGAATATTACAAAGCTTGGTCGTCGGAATGAGTTGATAAGCGGTACCTGTACAGTAATATAATATGTTGTTGAATCATGAAGTATGAGAACTTTTGCAAACTCACCAAGAAACCAAAACAGAGAATAGTTCCTACGGCAGCCAAGACAGCAATATACAAGTCTCGGATGCTGATATTACCTGCACGACCACCCATAGGTGTGAGGACCACAATAAATATATAGATGACATAGCTGCTGTACAGGAAAGGAGCAATTTGGCTTGCCTTCAGCAGGCCTGACCAAGAATAGCCCCGATCGTGCAGAGTAGTCAGTAGATTTAGCGTCAATGAAGCCACGTAGAAGATAAGAGGAATAACGAAGATATAAGCAGACCGGTAGCCCAGATAAGTAACACCAGCTGCAAGAACAGCGAGGAGGATGGCTTGACTGTGCAATGCCAACTGCAGGTGGTAAGGATTTGGGAGTTTATCCTGTGAAGCAACAATATATTAATAAATAGCTAAATTTTATTTTTCTCTTGGAACTTACGTTACGCTGAAGACTGTAGTAAATAGTTATGGGTACACTGAGGCCAATAAGTGAGGGACACACATATAATCCGACTACTAAGAGTGGGGTGCTGTAGTAAGTCATTGCTAATCCAGAGGAATCCATAACGTAAGCGATCACACTGGGAAGGGCTAGTGCAAGCACAAAGGAAATAATCTGAATCACAAAAACGAGGATAAACCAACGTATCACATGACAAATGGAGACTTTGGAGACAGATGACATTCGCCAGATCGAAACAAAAATCAGAATGAGAGTGGCTCCAGCAACTCCGTAGTTCAAATAAATTCCAGTCGCCTCGGAATAATGGAAGAAGTAAATTCCCAGAAAATCAAAGAATACAGCATGTCCAGTCTTGTAAGCCTGTGAATTATATTATAATAGTAATAACAAATAAAAGAAGTATAATTAGTTAAAATAAGTGCTTACTTCTGTATCATACAATTCAGTGGCATTTGCCAAATTTCGAACCAAGCTAAGAATGTTGTCTCCGGTGTTTTGGAACGCGCCACGAGGAATCACATCGATCAGATCGTATTTGGTGTGATAGACATAACCATTAATGCACTGTGCCATGTCCAAACCTATATAAATATGAAAGAGTACTTCAGCTCAAAGTCCTAAAGCATCTGTCATGGCTTAATAGTTTTGCTGGTCAATATAGAATATTTTCAGCTCCATAGTATATTTTTAATGTAACATAGTAACATAAAGTCGCTATTTTCTTGTTCTTTTAATAAAATGTATATATACCTGGAATATTTCCAAATAAATTAAACTGACGGAAATCAGTGTCCGACGGCATAATTCCTGATTGAAAAATTTCTTCTCCCATAGTTGTAGCGAACGGATGTTTTATCGATTCCTTGTAATGCTATCAAATATATTAAATACATAGGGACTTGAGTGATTATTTTAGTGTTGTAATATAATTGCTTACATTTACAAGCCATGGGTGGTTTGGACCAGTTTGGAAAAGAATGTCCCGTCCTCCACTGCCACCAGCGTCGAGATTAATAACGGTCCTAATATTCGATTTTCGAAATAAGTCTCCTTGGTATTATTTAACTAATATAAGCTTACTTGCAAAGCGGTGCCCATCTATGTTGTGTTACGAAACCATGAGAAGCCTGCATCATTCCTTCCTCAGCTCCATTGAATAAAAACACAATTGGATGCTCAATAGTTTGCTTAGTTGTTGCAATGACTCGCAATACTTCCAGCATTACGACAATCATAAATCCAGCGTCACCAGCCGAGTTCGTATATGGCTTGGAATCAAAATGACTATTGATAAGAAGATAGGTAACGCTTGTGCTGTTCTTCGGCGATATCTTCGCAACAATATTCTGAACTCCTTGATAAGTGTTTAGCATTGTGCTGTAGGCAAATCCTCCAGAGGCTTGCGATACTTCATATTCCAGTTCAAAGTAGTCCGCCAATAAAACACTTTTGATGCTCTCCAGTTCATTTAGAATAAAATTAACTGCTTGAACTTCGTTTTCCTCACTGCCCGTCAATTTGTTACCAATATTGGCAAGTGTATAAAGATTATTGTAGGCACGTTCCGTAATAAAAACGCTCTTATTACCGTCTTCCATTGTCAGGGGCGTGGGTAACCGATAGAAAAATGGAATTACTATGGCGAAAAAGAGGAGTGCCCAGAACACGAGAAAACCACCGGCAAAGTACCATGGCAGCTTTATGAAGGTTTCTTTTTTGGCGACATTTCTAGTAGCTTCAAGCGATTCATCGGAGATCTAAGTGGAAAAGGATATTAATTGAATAATGTAGAATTATATAACTTGAGTATGATTCTTACAAGTTTCTCCTTATCACCCATTTTTTTTTTTTTTTTTTGCAAAAGAAATAGTTGTCCGTCGAAGTAAAATCAATGTATTTCAAATGAGAACTACTTGCCAGCTGCGATTTCCATCAGCTTTTATACAATAATCGTTATCAGATTGCCAAATTTTATCAGCTAACAAGCAAATAATATGACACTAATTTAATTATTGCGACACAATTTTGGGACCCCCGATTGATTTATGACTAAGTACACGTGGAAACAATGCAAATTACTGAAATATATCTGTTCGAAGGAAAGTGAATAGAGAGATTAGAAAATTAATGCATTCAAAATTATGCATACAACAGCATATAATTAAAAACAGTAAATATTGCCAATTATAAACTATTAGCTATGAGGATTTTATCAAATTCACAGTTCAATGTACTACTAATATGCACTTAAAGATTTATTGTTTAAGTGCCTTTGTCTGCACATACAAAAGTACACTAAATGAATGTGAGCATAAAAATTAATTACTAATACATAATCATGGATATGAGATATTTCAAAAGGAATTGCTATGGATCATTATCGAATTGAATTTATACTATAATAATATACTGATATATGACATTCAAGTTTAGTCAGAAAAGCCAACAATAATTGCCTATAATATAACTCTCTATAATATAAAACATTTTTTAATGGCATCATTAGCTAAGAATATGTAATAATTGACACAGGTTTTGAGAGCAAAGTACTTTTTAGTAAAATGTTAGTGTTGCAATTGTTCCTTTATTTATTTAGACTTGTTTATATTTATACCCACTACAGGAAATGTATGTAACAGGCACATCCGACTCTATATTCTTGATCTTCGTCTGTTCGTATGAGCACCTAGATCACGGAAGCATATAATTTTCTTCAACAACACTTGTAATGTTTGCATGAAGATCAAATTTAATTTAAGTCATTGTCACGTCCACTTCCGCCTCGCAAATCGAAAAAAAAATCGAACAATAATCCCTTCAGAATTTATAATATCTAAAAATTTGGTTGCAATCAGATACAAAATGTAGATGTTATGATATTTAAAAATACTTTTATATGAAAAAAAACATATACTTTCTACGGATCTTAGTGGCTTTGGCTGAAAATCTGAAGTATTTCAGTATTCTAAGGTATATTAATGTGGTACTATATCAATATACCAAATTGAACCTCTACCCTATGGGTGAGGGTTATAAAAAGCGCAGCAATCTTAAGAACTATATTATTTGGTTTATCTATCACATAGTATTTGGCTTTATTGACAGGATTTTTTTGAATCGTTTCTGATTTTAAGTAATAACTAACAAGTAATTGCTGTTCAAAATTTATTCATATATTTATTAAAAATTCAAATAATTCGTAGATTTAAAAAATGTATCGTTTGTATAATACTGGCCATTGGGCTAGGATTGAAAATGATGGGAATGTTGATGCAAATTTCACAGCTTCGGCATCACCAGGCGCTGTAACATTATGATTTGCACATCCTAGTTGGAATGCGGGTACGTCGAAGTCTCCATCCGATTTCTGGAGAAAAACGAAAATGTATAATATACAAGTCGAGATAAAAGTCATTCACATTTATAGGTAGTATATCTTACCCAAATATCCACACTAAAGATATATGGACTGTCATCAATACCGTGCACAAGATAAATGAAGTATGGCGGGGTCTTCGTAAGATAGCTTTCCAAGAATGACCAACCAATGATTTTAGCATCTTCGTAGGCTTGGAGGAATATATTCATGTGGCTAGAAACCGACGTCTTAAACCAGTATTGCATTGTTGTAGAGTTGACGGAGGTCTTATTCAAAAGCTCAAACTGGAAGTCGCCTGGTGGGACAATGGGCTCGGAACGAGGAAGCCATTTGAGGTATGGACGATTCGCGAAAAAAGCGGTAGTCATACAACGGCATTCCACACATCATGTGTGTATCGCATCTGTCTGCAATGCTAACAAGACCAGTTAGGTTGACTTTGGTGCCTGCGAATGGCGTTGCTCCGCGGCTATCTTGGAAGCTAAACAAATATCCAGACTCATCATTACTGAGAGTGCCATCATACTCGTAGAACATATTGCGCACTTGCTGGAATAGTCAATATAAATCACAATAGAAATCATTCTAATAATTACCAAATGCAAATCACTTACCAAATATGAAACTCGCTGACCACTCGTCTTTGGACGGTATGGGAAACCCAGTTGAGTGCTACTCGCCAAGTAAAAAGCGAGAGCTGTGGTTGCCAATACGCCGAGTATTACAAAGCTTGGTCGTCGGAATGAGTTGATAAGCGGAACCTGTTTAGTCAAATATTGTTAGATAAAGAATATTATTCGATCAAACGAAATGTTGTAAACTCACCAAAAAGCCAAAAGATAGAATAGTTCCCAAGGCTGCCAAGACAGCAATATACAAGTCCCGGTTGCTCCCACTACCAGCACGACCACCCATAGGAGTTAGGGCCACAATAAAGACATACATTAGATAGCTGCTGTACAGGAAAGGAGCGACCTGACTGAGCTTCAGCAGGCCTGTCCAAGAATAGCCCCGATCGTGCAGAGTAGTCAATAGGTTCAGGGCCAAGGAAGAGGCGTAGAAAAAAAGTGGAATAGTGAAGATATATGCTGTGCGGTAGCCCAGATACGTAACAACAGCTGCGAGAACAGCGAGGAGGATGGCTTGACTGTGCAATGCCAACTGGAGGTGGTAAGGATTTGAGAGTTTATCCTGTAAAATAAATATATGTTGATTAGGCTCAACTCTCTTAATTTTCTTATGGGGCTTACGTTACGCTGAAGACTGTAGTAGATAGTAATGGGCACACTGAGGCCAATAAGTGAGGGGCACACATACAATCCGACTACCAGCAAATGGGTGCTATAGTAAGTCAGGGTTAATCCAAGTGAATACATTCCGTACGCGACTGCAATGGGAAGTCCTAGACCAAGCACGAAGGAAATAATCTGAATCACAAAAACGAGGATAAACCAACGGATCACATGGCAAATGGAGACTTTGGAAACAGATGACATTCGCCAGATTGAAACAAAAATTAGAATGATAGTGGCTCCAGCAACTCCGTAGTTCAAATAAATTCCAGTCGACTCTGAATAATAGAAGAAGTAAACACCCAGGAAATCGAAGAAGACCGCATGTCCACTCTCATAAGCCTGTAAATAATTTTATTCCATTTAGTAAAATGGATAATTAGTTAGAAGCAAGCTCTTACAGCAGTATCGTAAATTTCAGTAGCATTCGCGAAGCACCGGACCAAGCTGAGAATATTGTCTCCCGTATTTTGCAACGCGCCACGAGGAATCACATCGATCAGATCATATTTGGTATGATAGACATAACCATTAATAACCTGTGCCATGTCCAAACCTGCAATTTATATTCGAGTACTTTAGAAATGAAAAACAGAAAAAGCTTCTGCTGAATGATATATACCGGGAATATCTAAATATGTACTAAACTGACGAAAATCTGTATCCGAAGGTATAATGCCCGATTGGAAAATTTCCTCCGCCATAGTTGTAGCAAACGGATATTTGATGCATTGCTTGTAATACTATAAAAGTAATTTATTATATAGAAGCTTTCTTGATAATGTATGTTTCTGGTATTGATTATGGTACTTACCTTAATAAGCCATGGGTGATTGGGACCACTTTGGAATAGAATGTCCTTGCCTCCACTGCCTGCAGCGTCCAAGTTTATGACAGCCCTGCAAGTCTTTGCCCATGGGTCATTTAATATGAAACCATGAGATGCTTCCAATGCTCCTTCTTCAGCTCCGTTGAACAAAAATATAAGTGGATGGTCAATGGACTGCTTAGTTGTCGCAATGACTCGTAGAACTTCCAACATTGTAACAATCATGAATCCAGCATCACCAGCCGAGTTCGTATATGGCTTAGAATCAAAGTGACTATTGATCAGAAGTGCGTCATCGGTTGTGCCGTTTATGGGCGACAATCTTGCGACAACATTCTGGACTCCTTGGTATGTGTTTAGCATTGTGCTATAAGCGAATCCTCCAGAGACTTGCTCCGTTTTATATTCCAATGTGAAGTAGTCCGTCAATAAGACACTTTGAATACTTTCGAGTTCATTAACAATGAAATCGACAGCTTGGATTTCATTTTCCGGACTGCCCGTCAATTTGTTACCAATGTTGGCAATCGTGTAAAGGTTATTGAAGGCACGTTCCGTAATAAAAACGCTCTTCTTAGCGTCTTCCATTGTCAGGGGCGTCGGCAACTTGTAGAACAATGGAATTACAATGGCGAAAAAGAGGAGTGCCCAGAATATGAGGAAACCACCGGCAAAGTACCATGGCAGTTTTAGATAGTTGTCCTTTTTGGCAACATTTCTAGTAGCTTCAACCGATTCATCGGAGATCTATTAAGAAAAGGATATTATTATAAAATGGATATTTTATTCTTAGCGTGATATCCTTACAAGTTTCTCTTTGTCTCCCATTGCTGTTTCCAAATGAATTAATTTTCTGCAGAAGTAAATTCAAGGAATTCGAAATAAGAACTGATTTCTTGCAGCCATTAGCATCAGCTTTTATTCAAAAATCGTTATCAGAATATGAAATATATCAGAAGAGAACTAAATAATATGACACCTAATTATTTAATTGCCCAAAATTCATTTGTAGCACAATTTAGATATGCAAACGTGCGCTGTGAGGGGCAATAAATCATAAAGTCAATCATATACATAGTATTGGTGGCAGATTACAGTCAGCTACAATGATATTTACTCACTTTCATCGGTCTTAAAGGCAGTGAAAGCCAAAAAATTTTAAAACAAGTATTCTTTTGGTAATGAATGCTCAATTATTTAATAAATAAACATACACAAAAGAGTTGTACGTCTTAATTAATAAGTTCATATATTTTAAATTTATTTACTTGTTGTTAGCAGAAACTTGTAAAGTTAGCAGAAATAGTATATATAAATTAATAATATAGTTTTAAATAAGAAATCATAATTTAATCAAGCAATAGGTTTTTTTGTAGTCTCAAACATTAAATGCTTTTGAAATCATCGAAGTCAAAGCTTTCGAAAACTCATTGACTGAAATTTGTACATGAGTAACAAATATTTATTAGTAGTCTCACACATTAAATTCCTTTGGAATCATCAAAATCAAAGTTGGCATAACAAATAAAATAAATATTGTAATGTATTTAATTTTTGAGAACTCATTGAACGAAATTTTTACACGATAAACATGAAACTTTTTATAGAGAATATAATAATAATATTTAATTTTTTATTTATAGCATATTAATAGTTTGTATAAATAAAAAAAAAAACGCGATTTTGCGGTTCAACTCGAGGGTATATATTTATATGTTTATGCATGTATTAGCTTATTATGCCGGGTATAAATGAGAGTAATTTGTTTAAATGTTTGACTTGTTTGATAAGCCTGGTACAATAATATAATTTCGGGTACACCATAATATTAAAATGATTGTTACTAATATCGATATCTAACGGTATCACAATTTATAACTTTTATAGGAGAACAAAAGAGGGAAACTTCTCGAGAAAATAATAAAAACTTATCTGCAACAATTTAATGAAATCTATATTTTATAATATCCAATATCAAGATGTGTAGACTGACAAATCATCCAGACTGGTTGTAGAATAATTATCTGTAATATAAATATTTAATTGCCACTAAATTATACCATAATAGTAATCTATACATTTTAAATTGAAATGAATTGTCGGTTCAGAGATGTTTCTCATGCTTTAGTAAACATTTGGTTAGGAATGCGTAAATAAAACGTTTTGATTCATAAAACTAAACACTAAGAAAAACATTCGTCCGTTAAAAAGTGTGTTTATAGTTTCTCTTTCGTTTGAAAATAAATGAAAGCATAAGAAGTACAGAACATACATATGGTATATATGTACATATGTAACATATGTGTGTATTTTCTTGTATGCTTTTAGAACCACCGACACTTTAGATCAAACAATCAAAGATTGTGTGAATGCTGTTTGATGCTGGTGTTTATAAATATTTAGCAAATTTGCTTGTATTTTTAATAACATAATTCATCAACAAATATTATCAACATTTGACAGCATTACCTAACATAGTTAGATGTTTGGATGGAAGTTTCTTTTGAAATCGAAAACGTTTAATTCTTAGCGATATGTTTTATTTATACGCTATAATCATGAAATTTTTTATATCTGCGTTTATCTGTATCGCAAAATTTGTATATTATAATTTATTGATTTAGTGGTTTATGGAAAGCACGCTTAATTTATTTACCGATAATATTTCTCTATTATCAATGCTTTGTGTTTGATTTAGTTATGGCTTTATGGAGGTGTGTTTTTCATTGCTTATGGATTAATTTCTATACCTTCACACCTTTTTCCCATGAATCTGTGCGAGTTTTGATAAAATGTAACGTAATTTAATATTTTAATTTTTTTTTGGTTTATGTAATCTTTTTATCCAAGCCGAGCCCCTCTGTCTGTGTCTTATCTATAAGGAAAAACTTATCGCAAATAATTTTTTTGATTTATTTTATCTCCAATATACATAGTTGAGCATATTTTTAATATTTTTACAGTATCTGTTATAATCATATAACCTTGAAATTAGCTTTGATTGGCCTAATAGAGTTTGGGCAAGTATTGAAATCTATTTGCTGATTTTAGTTAAACTTATCTTATTATCTTATTATAGTATTAAAATGAATTTACTATTTAATCTGAATACCCAAAGTTAAGCTATAAGTACAGTCTTTCCAGCGAGCATTTAATGACGTCTTTAGAATATGTTATTCGTTATTTATAGAAATATTATACAATATTAACCGAGTTTTTTATCCTACAAATTTTAATTACAATTAAATACATTAAATAATTAAAAATGATCGAAGACACACTTCATCGCTTAAAATAGCATTCATTGCGCATAGAAACTATACTATAGATATTGTGATAATATTTTACAATTAGTATTCAATCCAGAAAAGCTTGATAGCGAATTTATGATTATTGTCAGGCAGTATTTTTTATTGCCAAACAATCCGAGTACAATGCAATACATGATATGATATAAATATGCATAATAGCATATCACAATTGTAGAATAAGTTATAAATATTGCTCAGCAAAATACTGTGTAAACTTTCCCATATCGTAAACAAAACTATTTGATTTTTCTTTTATTTGTAAATAACATGTTATAAATAAAACTAGATCCGAATTGTTTTGATAAAATCTAAAAGATGTACCTTTGATAAAAAGCAGGCCAGTGCTCTAAATTGGAAAACGAGGGAAATGTCGATGCAAATTCTTTGCTTTGGTCATCGCCCTCATCGGCAATATATTGTGCAGAGACTCCTATTTGGAATAGCGGAACATCAAATTCGGCGTTTAATTTCTGTGAAGAAGGATTATACATTGGTTCTCTTCTTTTCACCGAAAGTTCAATAAAGAAGTTTAAAGGCGAGCGAGCAAATGCGTATTTAAAATATATCTGATACGGTCTTCCTGCTGATGGAGGGTTATCAAAATAAGTTTTTAAGAATGACCAGTTGTTAATCGCTACATCTTCTTCGGGTTTTATAAACAATCTCATATTAATGGGGCCAGTCAAATTAAATTCAAAGCGCACTGATGTAGCATCAATAACAGTTTTCCGTAGCAACTCCAATGTGGTTGGTTGTGGAGGCTCAACTGGCTCTGAACGAGGAATCCAAGAACATTCGGAATGAACTAGACAGCGATTGTTATTCAAAGGCATCCCACACATCATGTGCCTCTCGCATCTCGATTTCAGGCTAACCATGTCAGACAGATTGACATTAGAGTCCAGAAGAGGTTGCTCTCGACGGCGATCTTCGAACATCATCAAGTAGCCCGATTCGTCCTTAGTTAACTGACCATCGTAGTCATAGAACTTGTTTCGTACTTCCTGTAAAACATGTCCTTATTTTATTGGATGGATTGGAAACATTTATAAAGAAAATACTTACTAAATACGCAATCCGTTGAACATTGGTTTTCGGTCGATAGGGAAATCCTAATTGTGTGCTGCAGGCCAAGATCACTGAGAGTGCTGTGACTGCTAGTAGAGCAAGTATCACTAAACTTGGTCGACAGAAGCTGTTGATTAGGGGAACCTGTACGGAACGTTGATGAATATTGCTCGTTGCTAAAGACAGTTTGACCTACCAAGAAACCTAAGGAGAGAATTGTTCCCAGAGCCGCCAAGGATGCAATAATTATATCTGGATTTGAAGATGTGCCGGTTCGTCCACCCATCGGTATAAGTACGACAATTAATATATAAAAGACGTAGCTGCTATACGAAAATGGAATGATTTGGCTCGTTTTTAACAAAACTATCCACGCATATCCAAGATCATGTAAAATGGTCATTAAATTCAGTACCAAAGAAGTTGCATAAAATCCTAAGGGAATTACAAAAATATATGTTGATCGGATGTCTAGTAGCGTTAGACAAACAGTTACAAGAGCCAGTATTACGGCTTGACCGTGTAATGCCAACTGAAGATGATAATGATTTGAAAGCTTATCCTGAAGAGATTCATATTATTAAAGACAAAGTAGTGCTTTAGTAAGATATCAAAGGAAACTTACATTACGGTGAAGACTAAAGAAGATGGTGAAGGGCACTGTAAGTCCAATAAGTGAGGGACACACATATAATCCGAATACTAAGAGTGGAGTGCTATAGTAAGTCAGTGATAATCCAAAGGAATCCATAACGTACGAGATCAAAATCGGAAGGGTTAGAGCAAGTACGAAGGAAAAAATCTGAATCCCAAGTAAGAGGATGAACCAACGAATAATATAATAATATGTGATGTGAGAAACATTTGCCATTCGCCACACTGAAACAATAATCAAAATAAAAATAGTTCCAGCGACTCCAAAGTTTATGTATTTGCCAGTAGCCTCGGAATAATGTATGAAGTAAACCCCAAGAAAATCAAAGAATACAGCATGTCCACCCTTGTGTACCTGTGGATAAGATTACAAATATAATTAGAAAGAAAGAATTAGATTGCCTCCATACCGCTGTATTGCTTAATTCAGTTGCATTGGCTAATCCTCGCACCAGGCCCAGAATATTATCACCTGTATTTTGCAATGATTCGCGTGGGATTACATTAATGGTATCATACTTAGTGTGATATACAAATCCATTAATGCACTGAGCCATGTCCAATCCTTAGATCATTTATTATATTTAATACAATTATAAAAATCAGCGGAATCTTTACAATATATACATACCTGGGATTTGGCCATAAGTTTTAAACTGTCGAAAGTCTGTGTCGGATGGAATTATTCCAGCCTGAAAGATTTCCTCAGCCATGTTTGTGGCAAAAGGATGTTTGATGTATCTTTTGTAGTACTAGTAAATAATAAATTATTAATGTAAGCTCGGATTAATCGCGTCTGTAACTGCATACTTCTACTAGCCATGGATTATTGGGGCCGCTTTGGAATAGAACATCCCGACCTCCACTCCCCGCAGCATCAAGGTTGATAACGGCCCTATTGGGTTGATTAAAATAGTCTTCAATTTTAGTGTTATTATTCAAAAACTCACTTGCAGAACGGCGCCCATCTGTGAGTTGTTATAAATCCATGCGAAGCTTGAAGTCCGCCTTCCTCGGCTCCATTGAATAAGAACACAATTGGCTGCTGAATCGGTTGCTTCGATGTTGCAATAACTCGTAGAACTTCCATCATCGTGACTATCATGAATCCCGCATCTCCGGCACCTGGTCCCGATTCAGAATCGAAGTGACTATTGATGAGGAGGTATGTCTCGCTTGTACTGTTCTTGGGGGAGATCTTAACTGCAATATTTTGAACTCCCTGATACACTCTGAGAGCGGAATTAACTAGAAATGATCCGGAAGCCTGTGATCGGTCTATTTCCATATCAAATAATTCATTTTGGAGATTATCTTGAATTTGTTCCAATTCACTTAAAAGAAAGTTTACAGCCTCGACTTCATTTTTGTCAGTTCCGGATATTTTAATTCCAATATTAGATAGATTATATAGATTGCGATATGCGCGCTCCGCAATAAACACATTTTTCCCCTCGTCCTCTAATGTCAGTGCCCTGGGCAAGCAGTAAAAATATGGTATTACAATCCCAAAGAACAGCAAGCACCAAAACAATATAAATCCACTAGCAAAGTACCACGGAACATGCTGTTTGCCGGCAATTTTATTGAGAGCTTCTACTGGTTTACGCCATATCTATATAACAGTGTTGTTATTGCGGTGTTCATATTCTTTTATTATTAGTTTTTAACATATATGGATCTTACGAGTCGCCTCTCCTCAATCATGTTATCCACAGAATTTGCTTCAGCAACTTATTTATTTTTCTGAAGTAAAATGGACCGCTTTTATACTAATAAACAGATAACATAAAAATTATAGTTGTAGTAGTAGTAGTTATTCGAGATAAGCTCTTCACAGCACTCACATAAATTGTGTCAATTATGGATGTAACAAATCTATGAATATAAGAGCCACAGTTGAGTTGTAATAAAAATGTTTTCGGTTCGCAGTCAAGTGAAATAGTTGCAGCACGTCAGTGCTGATCTGTTGTCAAAATGTGAATGTTCTTTTATTCAAATAATTCGGTTGGCTTAGCCTAAGTACATAATGGTGGAATGCCACTGCGTAGAAGAGCAGCATCATATATATATCTTATATACTATGTTCTGGAGAGAGAGTCTTATGGGCATATGTATATGCACATATATTGTAAGCGGTCAGCATGGGAATGCTGACTTAGCTTGAATGCTGTCTTAGCGTGCAGCAGAAGTGGGTGATCTTATTTCACGTCCACTTGAGTTTGTTTATTTATGCAATACAACTCAGTGTTGCTGTTTAGTTATTGGTACAGTGTATCCTCGATATATGCACATACTATCTTTAAGCGCTTGCATATTATCTTTAAGCGCTTATCGTATTGAGCATATAATAATTAATAGTATAATTACAACAGTTGAAATTTAAGACATATTTTTTTACCTTTTATAATCAACTTTTTATAGCGTCCTAATTCTATTAGTTTAGTTGTACACAAAATATTTGATGTAATTATTACAATTTATTCAAAAATATAAATATATTTTTAAATTTTTCGACATTTTCTGCATTTATAGAAATGCATTTTTTATCATGAATAAAATTAAAAATAGTATCTCTGATAAAAAGCAGGCCAATGATCAAGGAATGCATAGGAAGGGAACGAATCTGCGAATTCCTTGCTTTTGGCATCAATATCGTAGGCAGTGTAATGTGCTGAAACTCCCAGCTCGAATAGAGGTACATCATAATCTCTATTTGGTTTCTAAAATATTGAATTTTAAATTAAGTATTTTAAAATTAAATTGTAGCATAGTAAATAGAAAACTCACAAAGAATTCAAAAAAAAATTTAAATGGAGTGTCATCAGTGAAGTATTTCAAATAGATCTGATATGGTATCGGGGCTGGCGGTGGATTCTCGAGATATGTGCGCAGGAATGACCAATTGCTGATCGTCACATCCTCTTCAGCTTTAATAAACAATCGCAAAATAGTGGGACCTGTCAAACTGAATTCATAGCGCACTGTTGTACCATTTTGGTTTTGCTCAACAACAGCAATGTGGCTGGTATTGGTGGCACAATGGGCTCTGAACGTGGGATCCAAAAGCTTTGCAATCGCTGCGTCACAAAACGATTATCATACAAAGGCATTCCACACATCATCTGCTTCTCACAAGCCGACGCCAGACTAATCATGCCTGTCGTGTTGACGTTAGAGCCCACAAGTGGTGTCTCTCGACGGCGATCTTGAAATAACATCAAGTAGCCCGACTCGTCCTTGCTGATAGTTCCATCAAAATCATAGTATATATTTCGCACGTCCTATAAAATGTCAAGATTTATAAAAATGAATTGCCTTTTTTTGTCAGTCGATATAAATTTGAAAACAAAACTATCGAAATGATGTGACCGTTAATTGATAAGGAAAACGATTATTCGCATTAAAGTAAAATATCGATAAGTTAAATGAAAGAAATAATATCGATAAAAAACGAAACGTGAAATAAAACTTGTAACGTAGTAATACGATAGCGAAGGAAAAACGAAATTAAATAGATACAAATATAAATACAAAAGTAAGGTGGTTTTAACATACTCACCAGGTAAGAAATACGTTGAGTATTGGTTTTTGGTCGATAGGGAAATCCTAGCTGTGTGTTGCTGGCCAAATACACTGTGAGCCCTGTGCTCGCCACCAAAAAGAATATCACTAAGCTTGGTCGGCGGAATGTGTTGATCAGCGGAACCTAAGCAAACGAAAACATGGCGAATAAATTCTTTAAATGCTTGCAAATTGACTTACTAGGAAACCAAAGGAGAGAACTGTTCCCAATCCTGACAAGAATGCAATGTACAAGTCCTGATTGGTCCCGCTGCCAGAGCGACCAGCCATTGGTCTCATCACCACGATGAACGTATAAAAGAGATAACTGCTATACAGAAATGGAACAATTTGGCTAACCTTTAGCAGACCTGTCCACGCATAGCCTAGGTCATGCAATATGGTCATTAAATTAAGAACCAACGCCACAACATAGAAAATTAATGGAATTACAAATATGTATGCTGAGCGATAACCCAAATAAGTAACTACAATGGATAACACCGCCAGAATTATAGCTTGTCCATGCAATGCCAACTGCAGATGATATGGAGCAGAGATTTTATTCTGAAAAAGTATGAAAATAAAACATTAATTTTATTGTGGAAGCTATTCGAAGTGAGATGCTTACCCTACATTGCAGACTGAAGTAAATTGTTAATGGCAAACTTAGGCCAATTAATGAAGGACACACATATAATCCAATTATAAGCACGGGAGTACTATAATAAGTCAGTGTTAGTCCATAGGAATCCATTGTATATGCAACAACTAATGGAAGAACTATTCCGAGTGCGAACGAAATAATTTGAATCACAGTCACAAGAATCAGCCAATTAATCACGAGATATAACGAAACGTTGGACACTGCTGCCATTCGGCACATTGATAGAATAATCAAAAGTAGAGCTGCTCCTCCAACTCCAAAGTTCAAATATTCGCCAGTGGCCTCAGAATAATGGAAGAAGTAAATCCCCAAGAAATCAAAAAAGACAGCATGCCCAGTCTTGTGAGCCTGTAAAGTAAGTTGGCAATTACAGTTGCATAATGCATATGATTTCATTTTAAAATTAATTACTTACCTCGGTGTCATTTAATTCGGTAGCATTGGCTAATCCTCGAACCAAGCTGAGAATATTGTTGCCTGTATTCTGCAGAGATCCACGAGGGATTACATCGATTGTGTCGTACCGAGTGTGATATACGAATCCGTTAATGCATTGAGCCATATCCAAACCTGCATGAATATTATTAATACTAATAAATCACGAATAATCCCAATGATACTTACCTGGTATTTGGCCATAGGTTTTGAACTGTCGAAAGTCTGTGTCGGATGGAATAAGACCAGCTTGAAAGATTTCTTCAGCCATCGTTGTAGCAAACGGATGTTTGATGTATTTTTTGTAGTACTAGAAAATAATATATTATATTATTAATGGAAGTTCTGAATTGCGTCTGTTACTACTTACTTCTACTAGCCATGGATGATTGGGGCCACTTTGGAATAGAATATCTCGACCTCCACTACCAGCGGCATCAAGGTTGATAACGGCCCTATCGTTGGATATGTTATAATAGCTTCTATATTTATTGTTATTATTTAATAACTAACTTGCACAAAGGCGCCCATCTGTGAGTTGTTATAAATCCATGCGAAGCTTGAAGTCCACCTTCCTCACCTCCATTGAATAAGAAGACTATTGGATGCTGAATCGGTTGCTTCGATGTTGCAATAACTCGTAGAACTTCCATCATCGTGACTATCATGAATCCAGCATCTCCGGCACCTGGTCCCGATTCAGAATCGAAGTGACTATTGATGAGGAGGTATGTCTCGCTTGTACTGTTCTTGGGGGAGATCTTAACTGCAATATTTTGAACTCCTTGATACACTCTGTGAAAGGTTTTGATGACAAAAAGGCCAGAGGATTGAAAAAGGTCAATTTCCAAATCAAAGAGATTGTTATTCATGTTTTCTTTGATCTTGTCCAGTTCACCCAACAGAAAGTGTACAGCTTCCACTTCGTTTTTATCCGTTCCACTAAGTTTGATTCCAATATTAGATAGAGTATATAGATTATTATATGCACGCTCGGCAATAAACACATTATTCCCAACGTCTTCCAATGTTAAAGGCGTTGGTAAGCGATAAAAATAGGGCAATACTACGGCGAAGAAGAGGAGTCCCCAGAACATCAGAAATCCAGTAGCGAAATACCAGGGTAATTTTGCATTACGTGAAACCTTCTTTACGTTGGCATTTCCAGGGGCTTCAACCGATTGGTTAAGAATCTTTATAGTTTAATTATTTAAAAGATAAGGAATGTTATATATTGTAGGCCTATTGAAAAGATATGAAGAGCTTACCAGTTTTTCCTTGTCGCCCATATTTTTTGCCGAAGTTGTTTCTGCCACAAATTCCAAATGAAAACTAAGTTTCTACAGCAAATGTACACCGCCTTTATAATAAGTTATCAAAAAAATGAAGATTGTAAAATGGTCAATTAAATAAAAATTATGGTGCTATTTCATTAATTGACTTAGATACAATACCTAGCAGCATGATTTTGCTACGTAGATTAGGAGAACCTGATATCAGATGTGTGGTAGTATATTACGGACTTAATCACTATTTCGAGGGTAAGCTGATTAATCAATAAGTTTATACAAATAAAAATAAATATGGTACAAATAATTATTATAAAGTATTATTTAATTTTGTAATACATCATAGGAAATAACAATGAATGTTCATTTTTATCCAGTTAATTTTTATTCATCACAAAATAGATTTTAAATTTATAGATTGTATTATAGTGAAATTTTTTTTTATATAGCTTTATATTGAAACTAACACAAAGAGAATATTAATTTATTTTCACTGAGTTCGAAGATTTCAAAACAGAGGTTATTTGGCGCTCTCTTTGACATATCGTATGTGACTATTGCCGATATAAATATCCCAACGCCATATTAATCGCTGTTATTTAACATAACGCAATAGAGGGACGAAACATCGGCATAATATTTTATTTTGGTATAAAAATACTAAAATGTAAATTTAATTTGAAAAGTTCTGTCGGTAATATGAGCAATATCTTTTATTTTTACAAATAATATAACAAATTATTATTAAAGTAATTCATAACTAATTAATTTGTTTACACTTAAATTTCAATTTTATATTATTTTTACATCAACACTTGAACTGCGCTACTTTTTCTTTTCCTTTTCGTTAGCAGCCAGTTCTTCCTTCACTGCTTCTGCAACATCATAGATTGTGGTTTTGTGCTGAAAAATAACTAGCTATAGATTTATTTATCGAAAATATATGAATATAGACCTTAAGCTTATTAATATAGAATATATAGGGAATATTATCCGTTATTGGATCTATGGCCACTGGCCACATTGCGTCCAATTCTTCTTTATTGAACACTTCTCCTTCTTCACTCATTAATTTACCAAAATATTCTTTCGTGAGAAATCGCTTATTTTCCGGATCTAAAACTTCAAAAGCTTCTAAAAGTTTTTGAGGACTAGCAGGCTCCATTCTAAATAGAATTATTATTTTAAAATCTACAAGCCTAGTAGTCTATCTTTACTTTCTTTCCATAAGCAAATGTGAGACGTGAGCCATGAACCTAGGCAAATGCGTCTCTCCTGGATTCTCTACTGAATCTGTTGCCGCAATGATTTCGTTGACTTCTTTGTTTGTTGGAACGCATCCCAAAAATCTCAGCACATTTCCTATATTACGAGTATCTATATATTTATCGCCATGATGATCGAAAATACAGAATGCTTCTGAGATGCGAACCTCTAGTTCATTCGAAAGAGAAACTGTATATAATTGTCAGTTTGGAGTTTGGTAACTACAAAGTTGCGGTTTTACTTACTTCCAATTTCCATATTAAAGACAAATTTTGTACTGTATTTTTAATTTTTTTTTTTAATTTTTATTGTTAAAAATTGTTATTACAGAGAATTTTTCATTTAAAATGTTTACTTGGAAATATTTATAAAGATAAGACTACTTTTGAGATTAATTTGTAGACATGCTTGCTATATCAAACTTTTTCCTCAAATAATAATTTGAATTTTGTTTCACATCACCCTGTTTGACAAGAATTTTTAACATTTAATTTAAATTATTTTAACGCCCCAACCCTTAACGCAATGCAAATAAATAGGCAGTGGAAACGGCTCTTTTCAAATAGTTGCTTCGCTGAAGCGAATTCATTCGGGGTGAATGGCTATCGATAAGTGGCTATGCATTAATAATATCGATACCACAAAAATATTGAGTGCATTGCTATCGTGCGTGACAGATCATTAGTTGCCGCTGTGGTTGTTTTGTGGTTTGCATTTATAAAATTGAGCATTTATTCGGTTATGTTTATTACGTAGTGATATTTTTGTTGCGTTTTATAATTGTCTTGCATTTTTTAACCAATATCTACCAAGTGCATGTGTTGGTGTTTTGTGTGAAGCAACAGGTATACACGCAACTGAGTCGCGATAGTATCGCGCAAAAGATTGTTTAGTTGTTGTTCAGATTCTGCTTGAAACGGTCGCGCCGCGCATGTTTGGACCGTCACTCGAAATCTTTACAGCGGGAAAAATAAAATGAAATGTATGTGCATGTGAAAAAACAATGCAGTGCAGTCTATCAAAGGCATTTAACAATTATTAAATAAATTCGTGTGTCTATGAAAACGCGCGACGACTCGCGACCAGTTTATTTTGGAGTACTATCTTCGGCGCAGGTGTAGCGCTTTTCTCAGCGAGAAGGTACAACAACAAAGGCAACAAGTTCAAACATATCCATATTATCGCATTTAACAAGCCGTAGCTGTGTAGCTGGGGCCTGTGTGAGTGTGGCTGTGCCTGTCCGTGTCCGTGTGTGTGTGTCCGCTCAATTTGGAAACGCGCTTGTGTATGTGTGTGTGTTTGTGGTATTCAATGCTCCGAAATGGAAAGTGCTTTTGCCTGCTGTTGCAGCTCCTGCATTTGTTTTGATCGATCTCTGCGAAAATCGAAGTAAATAAAAAAAAGAGAGGTGCGAAGAATGAAAGTGATTTGTTGTTTAGGTGTTGTTATTGTTGGCGAGTACACAACAACAATTGCAAATGGTGTTTTCGCTGTGACAACAGTTTTCACTCATATTTTCACAATCCACACGCATTCCATACATAGAAAGTGGATTACATTTGTGATTGATTGCAATTACGAACTCACACTTGTTTTTACATATGTACGTACTTATATATGTCTCACATGTATGTGAGGGAAATTTAAGCGCACACGTTTGTTAATTATGCAAAGTTGTATTTTTAGTTTCAGTTAGTTTTTTTTTGTTAGCTGCCCACTTAATCATAATCATACAGTAGACTTGAGTGACGGCCACCGCTAATTCCCATATAAATAAAGCGGCACCTTGGCGCATCATCCACAAACAACTATAACAACAACAATGTTATTGTCAACATAAAAAGCCAGCGTAGTAAACGACGCTTATAATTAAAAAACGTTAATGATAAATTTCTCCCATGAAGTGAAATTATGGTCTGCAGTTTACTTTGTTGTTGTTTTTCGCTCGTTTCTCGTTTATTTTTTTTTGCGGTTGCGGTTGCCGTTGCGGTGTTGTTGCCGCCCAGCAGCAACTTGCAAGTTATTGTGGCGCCGCTTCAGTGGAAAGTTTGCACCTCTCTGCCACACTCGTGGTACGTGCACTTTTCGCCTTTTTCGGGTTTGGCGACAGGTGGCCAGCAACGTACAACGTGCAACGTGCATCACAGTCAGCGATCCAAGCGCTGACCATAGGATCTCTTGTGTTGCAACAACTCTCGCGGCGTCTCGCGGCATCGACTCGTTTTCCCAGTACTAAACTATCCTGCAACTGCGTCTAGTGGCAAGTGCAGTGCAGTTGCCACCACCAATACACACACACTCACTTACTCATAAACATAGTATGTGTGTGTGTGTGTTTATATGTGGGGGTTACCTTTGCTGTTGTTGTTTGTGGCATCATGTCTGACTGGTCGATCTGGTGGCATGGAATGAAAACTTGTTTCTCGCCTTTGTTGTTCTCTTTATTGCCGTTGTTGTTGTTGGTGTTGCTGGCATTCTTTGCTGGTGATTGTTACCACAGTTCCCTACACTCGATGTTGGTGTGCCTCTCAATTTTATTCTTTTCTTCTCTCTTCTCTCGTTTTTTTTTTTTATTATTATTGGAGTACATTTCTCGCTTGAGGAATTTAATATTATTCCGTGCCCCTTTATTTCGCACAGTTAATTTTCTCCTTCATTTTCGTTATTCATAATCGCTTTGCATGACTCAAAAGTTTTGAATATTCAAAAAACCAAAAAGGGGAAAAGAATAACATTCGGCTTGTTTACCATATTCGGAAATGGAAGAATTTAGGGGAAGTATCTAACTATGACGCAGAAGTCTTTAAAAGGTGCTAGTTTTAAGATCATTTTGATTGGAATTGGTTTAGAATTGAGACATATTTATGGCTAATGAAACCATATTTAATTTTGGTGTTGTTTTCAAAAATCGCTTTTTATAGATACATCGATATAATGATTATTGTCGCACACTCCTCATTTTGCATAATTCTTCAAGGATCACATTCCAATAAAAGAATTTATATTGGCAGCATGATATATTTTGTATATCATTTAAGAATTCAATTCCAAATTTCATAAAAGTTATTATAAAAATTCAAGTTTTACACTTTAATATATTGTATGTAAATTCTTCTTCTGTTTTGTAGTAATCTTTTTATTTGGTAGTGTATTGAGAGTTATCATAGAAATTGTTAAAGAACCGAAAATTTAAGAATCGTAATAAAAGAAAAGATTATTTTTGGTTTAAGAAATTTAATTAATGAATAATGACGTTTGTGTATTAATTCCTTTGAAAGATTTTATTTTAAATTTTTACCCTAAGTTTTAGGGGTTTTTATGGATTTATGGATTCTTTCGTTTCACTTGCAATTCGTCGTACAACATTATCAAAATATGTTAAGCAGTAAAAAAAACAGATTTTGTTGTTTTCGTTTAGATTGTAGAGTATCTGCTAGTCGAACTGCTTTTGTCACTCGCTCATAATGTTTGTTTTGCCATCTGGTTTTTGCGTTCTTTGCAGCTTTTCCAATGCCCAGTGAAATAAAATGTGATGATGGTGTGAGATACTCGAATGCTTGATGACAAACCAAATGACGCAGCGAACACGAGATAATAATTAAACCAAACGATACAAATATATTAAACTATTCTAATTGCGATGGCAATGAGTGCGGATTAAGTGAAACAAAACAAAAAAAAAAGCGGATAAATCGCGAAACGAAGCAACTTTCGACCTCGTTCAAAAAAATCGTGGCCAAGATGCCAATAATAACAGCGACGACAACAACAACAGCGACAGCAGCAGCAGCGAGTGGTGCGGTGGCAGCTGCGGTGATTAAAAGCGGTGCAAAGGCGACGACGGCAGCGCCAGCGTCGAGCGATTATCTAATGTTGCAACATCAGCAGCAGCAGCAACAACAGTTCAACAGTCATTATTATCAGCAACCGCAGCAGCAGCAACAGCAACAGTTGGCGCCACCGTCAGTTGTGCTAAATGCTTCCCACCAACACACACATTCACATCCACATGGACATCCTGTTGTGGCAGCAGCAACAGCATCAGCAGCGGTGGCAACAACAACCACAGCTGTGGCTATGGCATCAACCAGTTTTGCAACATTTAACGGAAACTCAAGTCTAAATTCTAACCTTGCCAACGGAAGTAGCCGCAACAACCACAGCAACAAATTCAATTGCAACGACGTCAACGACTTAACTGCAACTGGCAACGGCAACTGCAACAGCCACAGCCACAGTGATGGAAACAGTTATGTCATGCACAAGGCAACGCCACCGATGGCCGCTTTGGCACCTGCCCCGCCCCTTGGACTGCCGCCACCTGCCATCAAGAAGTCGCAGGCCGCATCGCTGCACGCGTCACGCGAAGATGTCGCCTCACTTGGTGGCACCTCATCGGTCAACAGCCAAGTGTCTGGTCAGTTTATTGGCAATGGCAATGGTAACGGGAGTGGCAACAACAACATCATCACCGGCAGCAGCGGCAACATTATTGGAGTCAACGGCGGCGCAGTCAGCGGACGCAGCATCTTAAAGGGAAGCAAGGGTAAGCAACCAATCGATGATGTCATTTTATATTAAGATTTAATGAAAGTGGCTGCAGTGCCATCGAACATAACATAAATAACTGACATTAGCTATGAGTTGAACTTAACTATACGTCTGTTCATTGCTATTAACACCCTGTTGTCAGTATGTAATATCTAATATTACCAATATCTAACTTGTCGACAGCACTCATATGGAGTTAGTTAGGTTTACTTGAGGGATGTCGATAGAAGAGCGAGAGTGAGAGATATATAATTGTATTTTTATTTCATTAAAGTGGTAAAAAAAAAATACATGAAAAAATCTTCATAAAAATTTCTAATGATATTTATCACTGTATTAGCTTGGATGTAACCAGAAAACTACTTTGCAAAACTTTGTATAGTTTTAATAGATCTGTAAATCAGTCATTAAAAACAAGGAATATTTGATTTATTAGCTCTGCTATTTACAATGCTTAATATTATACATATTATAAGACCATTTTGCGAACCTTTCTTTTCACTTCCTTGGAGGATTTTACAATATTTTCAATCATATAAAATAAACGAAAGTATGAATTTTTGGTTTTAGAGACCTTTAGGGCTAAGTTCGTCTATTTCTTTATTTTAAAAGACCAAAAAAATAAAAACAAATACATAATACATTTGAAAGCATGTCAATTTATGCTGGTGGCGGAAGCAACGACTTTTGTTTTAATAAATTCGAAAGTATCATTAATATAATCACCCACATTCATTCATTTGTATACCTCGATCATTAAAAGCAAAGCAATAGAATGCATTCTATTTCCATCGATCAGGTTCTCTCTCTCACGGGTTCTCAAAAATTTTGTGTGTTCACACGAGAGCACGTACTTTTCTTTTTGGAAAAATGGACACTTAAAAAGTGCTCATCTGAAGTGTATATTATTATTATTATTGATAGTGCTCTTATAAAGTCAAATTGGTTTTAGCTTTTATCAACTCTTTTCTTTGTTTTTAAAATGTAAACAAAACCCATTCAATATGCATTATTTTAAATAAAATGCTAAGAAAAACTTTATACTTTTGTAATATTTCAAAGGCCTTAACTCAGTTTTTCACAAGTCTTATTCCACAAAAAATAATTAAATTTATAAAATGAAAAATATAAACGCATTTAAAATCAACTTATTTCAATACATTTCTACCCAAAAGTCAAGCTTTTAAATCTATTTATTTTAATGCATTTTCACTCAAAAGTCAAGCACTCTCGTTTTATTTGCTAATCCCAAATGAAGAGTGCCAGACATCTCCCCACATTTGCCTAAATAAATGACTTGTTTGGTCTGTCTCTGAGGCAGTTCTTTTGCTGCAGTTTCTGTTAATCATTCCGGTCCAAATAACAACCAAATATCGTCCATCTTTTTCCATTTCCGCCCACATGGCGACCGCATGATACGAATTCGACTAATGCACTTTGAATGCCACAGAGTTGAGAGTAAATGTGCAACTGCCTCCTGTGGCAGGGGTGAGAGAAAATGAATACAACTTGCCACAGCGAGTCGAGTGTCGAATCGAGGCAAGGCGCAACGGGGCGGCTGAGCAATAAGTGTGAACGTAAAAGTTCAATTGATTCGGCTTGTTTTACGGCTTTTGCTTTTGCTTTTGCTTTTACTTTTGTTTTGCTGCTTTGTTGTTGCCTCTGTTGCTGTTGTTTCAGCCGCCACGTGCCAATTGTTTACACGTCATGCTCAACTAAAAATAAATAAAAAGAAATGTAAAGACAAAGGGTCAGCTGTAAGACAAACCCATTTCTCACTTCTGCTTGTGGGTCTTCTTTTCAGTCTTACTGCGTTCTAAGACGGCTAAACAATTCGCTTTCAATGTATTGTCTCTATGTCTCTGCCTGTCTTTCTTTCACTTGAACTTTGCAGAGCTTTGGTCAATTTCTTTCAGCCGGATTAAAGCACATTGCCGATGACAGAGAGCAATAAATACCCGAGTAAACTTTGCTCCAATTCCGCGTCAAGTGGCACATTCTTTGACAAATCCACTTGCCATCGAATTAAATAGCTTTGCAAGGCGTCGTAGTAAATTATTGTGATAGTGGGTTAACCACATTTACATCCACACACAGAGACAGAGAGACTGTGAGACACAGATGTTCATTCATGAAACCCAAAGCCAAACCAGGGATAAGCAAAACGAGTTCACGCCAAAGCCAAAACCAAACCAAATCATCGACCCACATGTCATGTGAGCAGCTGCTCGATGTGTGGATGGATGTTTTGTATTTTGGGGGCGGTTAGGCGTGGCGAATTATTGATATTTATAGTTTAAAAACTAATTCAAAGCGTGGAGTGGGCAATTGGTTAAACGCTCTTGATTAACATGTTGAACACAACGTTTTGCGTAGCCAGAAGACGACACCCACTTTAAGGCCAAAGAGCGGACGATGTAAAACAAAGCCAAAATAGGGCAATTTTCAAAAGAAAAAGCTATTTCGATTTGTTCGATTCCAACGGAAGTTGGGCAAGTGGCGAGTGACTCAATAGAGCTGTCCGTCTGTCCATCTGTCTCTCCGTCTCTTGTTTGTTTGTTTGTTTTTGATGGCTATAGCATTGTTATAGCTTTGCTAACAGCTCAAAAGTTTACTTCAGCTTAATTATTAGCGCGTTTCTTGCGTTGCCCGTAAAATGTGTGAATTTATTGGTTGAGCTGAAACCGAGTCTGTATGCTAATGATAATGCGGTTGGTGGTGAATGAGACACCACTGTATATGCACCAGTGATGGCAATGAACTTGGCGGTCACCCACGAGGAAACACCTTGCAACATCGCGCTACGTTGCGCCTTATCATTTACGCGTCACGTCAGAGTCAATTAGCAGAACCGACGACGACGACGACGCCGGCGTTGGCATTCGCGTCATATGATGCGATTATGAATTTCTTGATTACGACAACATTGTGACATGCAAAAGGAAACCAACAAAAAGGTCTTGGGCACTTCGTGCAAGCCAAGTTAACGAAGCAGCAAAAGCCAATTAGATGCAATCATTAGGGCGACTGCCACAAACCCCAACGAATGATGAATCAGCTGCAGTCTTGCTTCTCTCTAGAACAAAGACATTGCCTTCAAGTGCTGTCTCCACTGAAGTGGAGCACATTTGGCCCGGCTCAATGACACTAATTATATTGTGCACATGCGAATAGAGAGCTTAGACATCGACATCGACTCTCTTTTTCATCAGATTTGACCGGCAGCCAAGACTTCAGTGCTAGACCTCACTAAATTGTTAGTTGCACTTAATTGAAGTGCACTCACTCGCTTCTGCTATGAATAACAAATTGATTATGCCGCCTGCCTAAAGGCACCTATAGAATTAAAGTTCTTTGTAAGTGACCCTCCTTTGTCCGACTTTATTCTGAATGCCCGGTCCCTGAATATTGCATGGTGTATATAGCTTGCTGATCATTTGAAATGTAGGCGACTGTATTGAGGTTTTTTTTTAAAAAAAACTTTTTTACATTGAAAACGTAAGAAAACTGCAATTTTTGGAAAAACCCGCTACCCAATTTTAATAAAACCATATTGTAAAAATAGACCGTACTAATGTATATATAGTATTAAGTTAGATTTGGTATATCGTTGTAATACTACATTCAAAATATACTACAGAGTACAAAATATACCCGATGGTCGGTCGGTATTTGCAATAAAACTATATTCTAAAAATATACCGAATTAATACGAATAATTATTAAATATTCCTGAAAGTTAGTTTGGTAAATCTATATAGAACTACATTCAAAATATACTATAGAGTACAAAATATACTAGACTATACCAGACTATCAGCCAAAGAAACTAAGAGCCTAAGGAAAATGTAAAGAATATGAAATTTATAAAATTTTTAAACATATTTAAGACTGGCGATAACCTTTTCCATATAAATCAAAAACCATTAAATTGTGAGGAAATACTGTCACATATTGCATGCATTCTTTCAGCTTTAATGTAAAGCCATTTCTAAGAACATTTCTTTTTTCTTATCTTTTCGATCAGTTAAGTATGTCAGGTATCCATGAGTCAAGCTTACGTTTTGTTTTCTTTTTTAATGAAATTATATTGGAATTTCCCACAAGCTGGCACGACTGCAAAGTGACTCATACTCTGCAGTCAAGCGATTCACCTTCGAAGTTTGTTTAGCTGTCAAAGAATACATCCATCCATTACTCATAATTAGAGGTTTCGTCTGCAGACCGCAGACTGTGAATTCTTGACTTCTTCAGCCTGATTGACAACGAAACGATAATCACGCAAAAATTGTGCTTAATTGCAGATTCGAGAACTTTGAGAGATGCGACTGCAATTCCAGATTGCAATTCGTTTGCAACTTGGATTCATTGTTAGATCCGGCAACAATGCATTCTCAAGCTAGCTAAATATAAACAGCAAGACACGCCCCAAAAAAAAAAAACTTACAGATGGGGCATGCAACACTGGCGAGGCAACAATTGAAGCAACATGTTATTTATGAACAGTTCATTGACTTCCAAAAGAAAGCAAATCCCAGCAAGAAACGCGCTCTTAAACTTGTATACTAAACAGAAGATCAGTGCTCGTAATCGTCCAAATACAATAGAACTTTTAATGTCTTTTAGATTGGCATCGAATAGATGAGTCGACTTCTCTTCTCTCTCTCTGTTTTTTGTTGTTTGTATTCTTTCGTGTTTAGTTTCTAGCTCATCCCAACTGTTTAATGTTGATGAAGTTTTTTTGTTTCAAGGTTTCGAGTTCTCTATTTATCTTGTGCACAGCAGAAGTAAGATAAGCATTATTTTGAATAGATTCCGAAACTAGAGAAATAGATAACTAGTGCATACTGAACAGTAGCCGAAGATACTGAAATTTCAGAACTAACAGAGATGTGCAAACACAAAATGCAAACAAATACTTCTTCAACTAACAAATACACTTCAACTAATAGATAATTACGGAACCATGTTTCCACTATCTTTGGAATGTGCTGTAGGCAAACAACTATCACAATAATTATTTTCCTATTAATAGTGATATGAAATTGTTAATCATTTCGTTTGCTTACTAGATAAATTCCATTTTTTTCCTCCTCCTAATAGTGTCCGGGTGATAAATGTATAGTTTATAATTGTTTTTAGGAAAAATACGTAATTTGATATCTCTAAGAGCAGTTTTCTTTAAAAATTCAGTTTTATTTTACTCTTCCCATTTCTCTCGTAATATTTGTTCATAATTTAGTATTTCCCAGTTCAATTTTATATAACTTTTAAATCTGTGTTTCAATTTTAATTAACTCTAGTTTATCTTTTGCTTTTTAAACTTTTTAAAAAGTGTGTTAAATAATTCATATCAAACATGTTTAGTTTATCTTTTGTTTTATTGCGAATTTGTTATTTTACTGTCTCTCAATGAATAATACATAAATGAACGTTTAACATTTTAAACCTGGCCTAATATTTCCATACTCGTATTTTTGGTGTATTGAATTAAAGTGCTCTGAAAATTTTCGCCATTAGTGTAATTTTGATGTGAGCACGCAATCGTTGCAATGTTCGTGTCACGACATCGGCGGCTCACGCAGTTTTAAATGTGTTATCACGACTTGGCTATCAGAGGCATGTTATAACAGACTCTTACCTGGTTCGCTTTCATTGAGCCCTCGGTAATAAAAAGAACTGTATTTTTGTGCCACATCTGGCAATCCCAATACTGGGTTGGGTTCGTCGCCTCTCGGCTGCTCCACAAATATGTGTACACAAGCAAGGGGGGAGGCATCGGGTGGAGGGGCAAATATTAAAGTAAACTGTGCCACAGCAAAAAAGAAAAAAAGAAGCGCAAAGCGCAGCGTCAACAACTTCCGTGCTTGGGCTCGTTCGTTCACACTTTCTGGATTATGCAGCCTCCAGTCAAACTCATACACACACACAATGATAGAGAGAGAGATAGAGAGGGAGCGAGATGGACATGTGTGTGAAGTTCTTATACATTGAAGCTTCTATTTGCGTTAGTTGCCCCAACGTGAATCGAACACGAAGCGCTTTTACCGTTTACCGACGCTCGCCTTTGATAAGACTCCCATCTCCAACTGCCCTCTCTCTCTATCTCTATCTCTATCACTCACATTGCGTATACGTCTCCTCTCTGTTTGCCCTTTGTGCAGCAGCAGCAGCAGCTGGCAAACGGCACATATAAATATTTATCTTTTGCTATGCAAATGATTCGCATTCGTTACGATGAGTTGATTTTTTGCGATGAGCTTCGAGTGTGCGTTGTCTGGTCGAACGATATGAATATGAATAATACGCGACTCTCTATATATGGGCCAGTTCTCTATAAATGGGCTAACGATGGCTGAGCTGAGATGACTCGACGACAGCTCGATCGCAGTTACATTAAAAGCCTGCGCCTCTATTTTAATGAGCAGCATATTTTTTGCATCACATTAAGTCATCGTCGGTCCAATGACTTCTCCATTCGATCTCTCTCCATTCACCATTCATTTCCTAGTTACTGAGCATTGTTTGCAAACCATTCGAAGTCTGGGTCATTTAGCTGATTTTTCCTTCTCTGCAGTTAATCAATACAGTTGCTGCTAAAACTAGGTCATAAGCGCAATTAAGCTGTTTGGTTAATAATGCTCGGACTGCGGACTTCTTTGTCTGTTTGGCTGGCATCAAAACAGTTTACGGTTCACTCAACACTGCAGTCAGTAGCAATTGGCTCTTGAGGGCGAGTCGGGTCGAGTTGAGTCGAGTCCAATGCAGCAGCAGCCACGTCCTATAGCCAGAAGGGAGCCAAGTATTTTCGGCTCGCTGCACAGCAAAACTCTTTGGCTAGGGCGACGAATCATTCAACCAAACGCTGATTGTGAACCGAACATAAACATATCCGGTTTGAGGTTAGTTTTATTGGCTTTATTGGTTGTCAGGTTCATTGATCGACTCCATTTGAGTGAATAGTTCAGTTTTCTGAATTTTGACGGTGTTCTAATCGTGGGAAGCTATTCTATTAATGAAATAGTTAACTTAAATAGTTCAATTTCATACAAAACTATTCTATTAAGTTATAATATAATACTCTATATAGACTTCAAATTTAGTCTTCCAAAAATGGTTTTCTAAAATTAGAGGTAGTAAGAAGAGGCAACATATAATATGTAATATATTTATCGACTTATCGGGATTATATTACGACGCACCCATAATAAAGAAATCTGTTCAATTTTTATGTTTATTTCGATTTAATGATTTCATCTTTGGTAGACCTTAGCACCTTATAAGAAATCATTGTCTTTAACTTGTCGTCATTTAAAAACACATTAAAAATTCCTACTAAAGATAAGAAATATCTTAATGAGGAGAGAACAAATCTATTTCCAATAAAGTTAAGAAATTAGAAGAGCTTTCTTCATTACTTGAAACAGTAGATGTCATTGTTAGCAGCAATGTTGGTACAATTTATAGATCTATAAAATCAATTAACCCTTACTTCATCACAACCTAAATACAATCTTCTACAATATGACCTTCTTAATGTCGTCTCTTAGAAAACCTGCTGCAGAATACGTATTACAATGGTGAAGGCGGTGGAAGCAGCATGGGCAGCGAGTGCGGTGGACCAGAGATCAATCCGACAAACCACGAAGATCCCGGCGACGGTCTTGGACCACTGCCTCCCAAATGGGAGACAGCTTACACGGAGCGTGGCGAGTTGTATTTCATTGAGTAAGTACAATTAATCCCATTAATAAAGTGCAACTAATTAAATTATAATTCCCTTCTGTAGCCACAATACGGGCACCTCACATTGGCTGGATCCACGTCTCTCGAAGTATCAGAAGAAATCGCTGGAAGATTGCTGTGAGGACGAGCTGCCCTATGGCTGGGAGAAGATTGAGGACTCCATGTATGGCATGTACTTTATCGATCATGTGAATCGCCGCACGCAGTACGAGAATCCCGTGCTAGAGGCAAAGCGTCGTGCGGCCGAGCAACGACAACAGCAACAGGAGCAGTTGCAGCTGGAACAGCAGCAATCGCAACTGCCACCGCAGCAGCCACAGCAACGCTCCAAGACACCCACAGCGGCATTAGAAGCGGCGACCATGCAAACCCCGTTGCCACCCACATCGTTGCCCTTGTCCAAGCTGCCGTATAAATTCACCCGCAATCCGGCGGAGTTGCAGGGACAGCGGATCAACACGACGCTGCTGAAGTCGACGCGAGGCTTGGGCTTCACCATTGTGGGCAGCGATGGAAGCAACGGCAGCGATGTCGAGGAGTTTCTGCAGATCAAAACTGTGGTGCCGAATGGACCAGCTTGGCTCGATGGCCAACTGCAGACGGGCGATGTGCTGGTCTATGTGAACGACACTTGTGTGTTGGGTTATACGCATCATGATATGGTCAACATCTTCCAATCTATCTTGCCAGGCGAGACGGCTGCCTTGGAGGTTTGTCGTGGCTATCCGCTGCCTTTTGATCCCAATGATCCCAACACTGAGGTGGTAACTACCATGGCCGTGGATGGTTTGCCGTGCGATGCGGAGAAGCAGCGTCGCCTCAATGTTGATCTCAACATGGATGGCAACTACAATTTCTTGGATCTTTCCGGTGAAGGCGGCAGCAAGGCAGCTGGCAGTGGTTTTATACTGATGAAAAACCCGAGCTGTATACGTTCTCCATCATGAAGGGTTCCATGGGCTTTGGCTTCACCATTGCGGACTCCGCCTGTGGTCAGATTGTGAAAAAGATTCTCGATCGCAATTGCTGCACACAACTGCTTGAGGGCGATGTGTTGCTCGAAATCAATGGCATCAATGTGCGCAACAAGCCGCATTTCTATGTGGTGGAGCTGCTCAAGGAGTGCAGCCAAACCACGCCCACAGCCCTTAAGATACAACGCACGCCGCCCGAGCAGCCAGCCCCTAGCCAGAGCAATCAACTGGGCCTGGGCAATGTGGCCAAGCTGCGCAAGAACTTTGTGGGCGGCACCGGCGGCGGATTGTTTCGCAGCAAGACACCGACTGCGGATCTGTACAGCACTCAGCCCAAGGAGGTGCTGCCCATGCGTCCCAAGACGCCGCTGGTGGACACGCGACGGGCTCGCGTCCTCACGCCCAGCAATGAGCTGCAACAACAGCAGCAGCAGTTAACGGATGTGGAGGCGACAACGGAGAATAAGGCGCTGCACCTGCAGGCACAGGGCAAATCGAACAACAATCTGCAGGAGCTGGACGACATTCCCTTCATGGATCCCTATCCCAAGATGGTCAGTCGCCTAAGCGAACGCCTGGCCGAAGCCACACTCCAAGGTGTTGTCGACGTGGACGTGGATGTGGACGATGGTGGCGGCAATTACAATCCCATTTATGGCCTGCCGCCGAGCATGCAACCGTTGCCCTTGCCTCTGGCGCATCACGAGTCCTGCTATTGCTACGACTGCCAAGCACAGCGCTACCAACGACCCCCGCCAGCCTCTTCCGCCTCCCAGCTGGGCTACTATGTCCAGCAGTCAGCTGCAGTCCCAGCTGTGCCACCTGGTCAGTACTCGCCAATGCAGGCGGCGCACATTCAGAACGAACGCATGCAGCGGCGTGTCAATGAGCTGCTCAGCGACAGAAGACGCGTGGGATTTGCCAATCTGGAGCCGCAGGCTCAACAGCAGCAGTTGACGATGCCGCTGCAGATGCAGCATTCGCCCAGCTGGCGTAATGGCGCTTTGCTCGATGTCTCGGAGGATGCGGATCAGTGTGAGCTCACCGAGGTGACGCTGGAGCGTCAGGCCATGGGCTTTGGCTTTCGCATTGTCGGCGGCACCGAGGAGGGCTCTCAGGTGACGGTGGGTCACATTGTGCCCGGTGGTGCGGCAGACAATGATCAGCGCATTGCCACAGGCGACGAGATACTCAGCATCGATGGCATCAATGTGGTGAGTACGAAACTAGTGCACTTAATGAACTATTTTTCACTGTCTTCTCTTCTTTACTTAGCTCAATTCATCGCACCACAAAGTTGTCTCGCTGGTGGGCGAGTCTGCAGTTCGTGGTCAGGTCACAATGATACTGCGTCGTCGTCGTGCTCCTCTGTTGCAGCAGGCGCCGCTGGCACAGCTGTGTCGCTATCCCTATGATGTGATTGTGAGTCGTCATGAGAACGAGGGCTTCGGCTTTGTCATTATCTCGTCCTCTAACCACTATTATGGCTCCACAATAGGTGAGTGCTTTAGTCTTGTAAATGAACCAACAAATACTTATACATTTTTCCAATCCTAGGCAAACTGATTCCTGGCAGTCCCGCAGATCGTTGTGGCGAGCTTAAGGTCGGCGATCGCATCATCGCTGTTAATCGCATTGACATTGCGGGCATGTCGCACGGCGATGTCGTCAATCTGATCAAGGAGTCGGGATTGCATGTCCGCCTCACCATAGGTTGTCCGCTCAAAGAGGGTGGTCCAAGTCCCGGCGGCAGCAGCGTCGGTTTGGGATCCAACACGCCTCTCCAGGCATCGCCCAGCCTGCTGAAGGCGCCGCAGTCACAACAGCAACAACAACAACAACAGCAGCAACACCAACAGTTGCAGCAACTGGAGATGCCGGGATTGGGACCAATGCCTGGCAGCTATTTGGAGCGTCCCAGCACAAATATTGCGGCCACACTTGCCCTGCACCAGCAGCAGCCACAGTTATGACTTTGAGATCTACGCATTCGGCTCTACAAGAGCTTTCTCTAGTTACACGTAGTAGTTAAATGTCAAATGTGCGTTTATCAAGTGCATTTTACAGTGCCGTAGTCTTAATTTAGAACTGCTAAGTAACCCCAAAGACTGAATTTAGTAAGCGAATCAACAATCAGCATGTTCAATACATTCATTTTGCGAATCTACGTAGCCTTAGAACTTGGTTTCTTTTACAAAACAATTGTATATCGTTAAGTAATTATTCAAAATGAACTTGTGAGCTTCTAAACCAACTTGAATCTGACTGTAAGATATATCCGTTTTTAAGCATATATAGAATATATCAGTATATATGAATGTAGCTTAAGAGTTGTCTATACACGCATACCATAATCATAGTTTACAAATTGTACAAATGTAAAGGACTTAAATATTTTTTATCCATACGTTTTTAATATGTTGTTCAATAAATGATATTACAACAACTTCGCCAAGTTAACAAATCATGAAATTACAAAATTGTATGAGTCAGCTAATGTACATATTTACTTTTATTATAGAAATTGAGTTGAATACATTTGGGGAGCAATGAATTATTCGATATTATATGGGCTTAATCTTGAAGTGCAGACCGATCAGTGAGAAAACCAAACACTTGAGATCCTGCACCAGATAATAGAAGCATCGCAGGCCTTCTGGATCTTTTGAACGGTTAACATCCACCAATGAGCCGGTCTTTGACGTAGTAAATGAAATGTGCTCGTCACCAATCACAATCTCCAGTTCCTAAAACGATACAGAACATGCAAGACGGTTATTAGGAATCGGTAACTGTATTGAAAGACATATTACTCACCTGGCGGCCGACGCGATCTGGTGGCGGCCAAGGCAGATCATCTTCCTGCATTATTTCAGAGTCGATAATAATGCGTTTCAGCTCCTCCATCACAGACTGGTGGACAAATGCTTCTTTGCGGATCATGGTGTCGTTTTTGTAGTTGGAATTGTTGGCGTACCGCAGTTTGCCATCTGGTCGGAACTCAAATTCCAGAAACTCGTGTCCAAACTTGCCTTTGTGGCCCACATAGTAGCGCAAATAAAAGTCCTCGGTTGACATAGCTTTACTGTTTGCTATTTAACTGCGGTAAATTCTTTTTTCTGCCAATTTACCAAAACGAAAATATTTCTCTGCAAAACGCTGCTTTCTACAAGAGTGGCTGCAAGTTGAATGGAGAAATATACTGAAAAACTACAGAATGGTCATATTGGTTAAAATGCCGGTATCGGCAAAGTTTAAATATTCGATAAGTAGTTGTGCATATCGATTTCCAAGCATGAATGTTACCAAAAGGATTGTATTTAACAGTTTTTTCTTTTAATAAGAATTTATTGCGTTTCAAAAACACATTTTTATAATAAAGAAATTATTTGATTTTGTATTTAATAATAAATTTGTTCTATTAAAAAAGTTGCGCCAATTCTCAATCATTGTCTGGCAGCAATGCAAGTGTAACCAGCTGGTAACTAATGTGGTTATTTTTATCTTGGTATATTTTAAGACATAAGATGTGGTCACGCTTATAGGAAAGACAAATTGGCCAAAGCCGAGTTTGATTTTGTGTTAAAATGTAACTTTATTTAATTTAGCTATAACTACCTCCATAACTTGCGGATTTAATGCGGTAAGTAAAGGTCACAGTTAAAGTGAATGTGAAAAGTGATTTAGAACTCAATGACAACATTGTAGTAACAGACTGCAATAATTTGCAACAAAGTCTTGCAAACTGTGCGTGTTATGTACAACATTTATAGGTTTGTTTTTGGTTTCATTGTTGTTGTAGTTGCGATGTAATGGCGTCGCAAAAATGTACATATGTGGAAAGAGAACACGCGCGGCATAAATCAGGGGTGGCTGATAGCAATGTTCTACCAGCAGCAGCAGCTTCCTTGACGAAGTTGCAGGGATCTCGGTCAAAGTAATTTTACAAAAACACTTTGGAAAGAGCGGCGCGTGAGAGCGCCCATATGGCTGTGTGTGTATGAGTGTGTTTGTGCTGTTGCTGTCACCAAAAAACGAAAGTGCAAGGATTTGAATTGAGCATGCGCTGCAAAAGGCGGGAAAAATCAACAAGCTTTTCCTTGTGTTGCCGGCACACGGCACACGTGCCCCGTCAATATACAATTCGTCGTCCTTCGTGCGAATTATGTCGGTCGTGCAACAAAGTTTCTCTCACAACACTGTTTATGCGTGAGTGTATTCGCTCTCACTCTCTTTTTGTTTGCTTAACTGTTTCTCTCACTCGCTCTCTCTACTTTGCGCGACGTTTGCGATTACGTTTACTTTGGTGGTGTTTTGTTTTGACTGCCTGCTGCCGTTGCCACAAAATCGATGACATTGAGTGCAACATTGTAGTCGCTGCTTCTGCTGGAAATGTAGCATCCACACATCCGCATACCGATGAACTCCAACTGCATGTCCTGCCCTGCTCTGACCTTTCCTGGCCTCGCCCAGTAATACATTTTTTCTCATTTACTTGACTTCTTCACACTGCAATTTTCTCTCTGTGCAAGTTTTGCCGGCAGTCGCTGCTGCCTCTCTGCTGCTGCTGACGTCGCCATCGACGTCGACTTCGACGTTGCTGCTGCGCCAGTTACAACTTTGTTAACTTCGGGACGTTGCTGTTTGCAGTCGGTGTTTGGTATTGAGGACAGTAACCGGGGCGAAGTTACTTTGTTGCGCATTAATTGATTTTTTCCGGGTTCTTTGCCATACAACAGTCGAAAGAAAATTCAAGTAAAATATTGTTGCTGAAAAAGAAAAAAGGGAAAACATTTTAAGCACTTAGTGGCAACTTGCTGTAAGTGTGGCAAGTGTGGTAAGTAGTTTGTGATAAGTTTCACACTTATTTATTAAGTTAATTTAGAAATAAGACATTTAAGGAACTAGAGTACTAATAGTATGTAATATTTTCATATAGTTGAAATTCTCATATAGTTATTAAACATTTAAGAAACTGGATTACCAATGATATGATAGCTTTAATTAGGAATAACTAATAACTATTAACAAATACCTCTTATTTTAAATATAAATAATCAATTGTTTTATATTGCTTTTTTTTTGCAGAAAATGTAGAAGCTTTCTTATACGCTTTAAGGACACAAACACTCACACACATTCATAGCAAACTTTGGCAGCTGGTTTACAACATTCCAATTTTGGTCTCGTGAAGTAATTATGGATACATGAATAGAGGCGCTGCACGGACTGGAAAGCGCAGCAAGTAACGGGAAGGGCAGAAGCAGAGGCAGAGTCAGTGGCAGAAATAGAGACACCGCGCGCAAGAGTTAACCATGTCAACGAACCCCAACCAACAACAACAACAGCAGCAGCAGTTACATCAACAACCTGCAACAGCAATAACAACAGCAAGAGAGCGGACAGGGAGCAACAGCAGCACTAAGAGGGCTCGATGTGGTGGCAGTGGCAACAACACAACAGAGAAATGCAGCAGCTCCAAGCGCAATTTGCTCGAATTTCTGAGCATTTGCATTGCGTGCATCGTGTGCTATTACAACAGCACACAGTGCGGTTTGGTCTTTGATGATATTAGCGCGATTAGAGACAACAAGGATCTGCGTCCGAGCACACCGCTGAGGAATGTGTTCCTCAACGATTTCTGGGGTACGCCTATGCGCAAGGAGCAGTCCCACAAATCGTATCGGCCTCTGACGGTGCTCACATTTCGTTTCAACTACTTGCTGCATGCTCTGGAGCCGTTCGGCTATCATTTCGTCAACCTGCTGCTGCACATCGCTGTCTGTTTGCTGTGGCGTCGTGTCTGCCGCCTTTTGCTGCGCCAATGCGTTGCACTGCAACCCAGTGACGAGGCGACAACAACACCACACTCAACCCTATCGAGCAGCTCGCTCAACACATGCGCCTTTGTGGCCTCGCTCCTATTTGCCACACACCCGGTGCACACCGAGGCCGTTACTGGCGTCGTTGGTCGTGCTGAATTGCTCTCTTCCATCTGCTACCTAGGCGCCTTTCTCAGCTATGCGCATGCAACGAGTGCCGCCCGTCGCACGAAGTGGCCAACACTGTGTCTGTGCTTTGCCAGTTGCCTGCTGGCCTCAATGCTGTGCAAGGAGCAGGGCATTACGGTTGCCGGTATCTGTGCTGTCTACGAGCTGTTTGTAGTGCAACAACTGCGACCGCTGCATCTGTGCAACTTTGTGCTGCGTCTGTTCGAAGAGCAGCCATCTGCGAAGACTTCGTCGCCATCCTCAGGCAGCCCAAGCAGACGCTGGTCGTCAACGCTATGGAAGCGATTGGCCTTCTTGGCCAGTGTGACAGTGGCGCTGCTCGTGGGACGTGTCTACGTGATGGGCTCCCAGCTGCCCATTTTTACGCGCTTCGACAATCCCGCCTCATCAGCTCCCACTCCCATACGTCAGCTCACCTATGGCTATCTCATCTATCTGAACTCTTGGCTGCTGTTGTGTCCATCGCTGCTTTGCTGTGACTGGACCATGGGTAAGATTGCAATGAATATAATTTTTCTCTAGATTCTTTAATAGATTTTCTTTTACAGGCACTGTTCCATTGCTGGAGGGTTTTGCGGATGTGCGAAACGTGGCCACGTTGTGCACCTTTCTGGGACTCGCTGCACTCACAGCCAAGGCGTGTTGCTCACGCAATCTGCCGCAGTCGCGCATTCTGCTCATGTGCCTCGGCTGGCTGGTGTTGCCCTTTTTGCCCGCATCGAATCTCTTCTTTCCCGTTGGCTTTGTGGTAGCGGAACGCATTCTCTACATGCCTTCGATGGGTTATTGTCTGCTGGTTGCCTATGGCTTTCAGCAGCTGCAGTCGCGTTGGAGCCGCAGTGGACGTCGTGTGGCACAGTTGGCGCTGGTTGTTTTGCTGGTGTCGCATGCGCTGAAGACGCAGCAACGCAACTGGGACTGGCGCAGCGAGTACTCGCTGTTCATGTCCGGTGTGCATGTGAATCAACGCAATGCCAAGCTGTACAACAATGTGGGACACGCGCTGGAGAACGAGGCACAGTACGAGGAGGCGCTGTTGTATTTTCAGCAGGCAGTCCGCATACAGGCGGATGATATTGGAGCTCACATCAATGTGGGTCGCACCTTCAACAATCTGAAGCGCTATGCGGAGGCTGAGCAGGCTTATGTGCGTGCCAAGGCTTTGTTTCCGCAGGCCAAGCCTGGCGTTAGCTATCATGCACGCATTGCTCCCAATCACTTGAATGTGTTTATCAATCTCGCCAATCTGATAGCCAAGAACCAAACACGGCTGGAGGAGGCGGATCATCTGTATCGTCAGGCCATCAGCATGCGCAGCGATTATGTGCAGGTGAGTTTAGAACGCTTTTGTGCTGCTTCAAAGTATTCTAAACGTATTTGGTTTCATCCTTAACAGGCCTACATCAATCGCGGTGATATACTAATGAAGCTGAATCGCACAGCACAGGCGCAAGAGGTTTACGAGCAGGCGCTGCTCTATGACAGCGAGAACGCCGACATCTATTACAATTTGGGGGTCGTGTTTCTGGAGCAGGGTAAGAGCCAGCAGGCACACGTCTACTTCAACAAGGCCATCGAACTGTTTCCGGAACACGAACAGGCGCTGCTTAATTCGGCCATTCTGCTACAGGAACTAGGTGGCGAGGAGGCGCGTCAACTGTCTCGCGAACGTCTCTATCAGGTGCTGGCCAGGGATGATAACAACGAGAAGGTGTACTTCAATCTGGGCATGCTGGCCATGGATGAGTCCAGCGTTGACGAGGCTGAGCAATTCTTTAAGCGCGCCATTCACCTCAAATCGGACTTTCGCAGTGCGCTCTTCAACTTAGCGCTGTTGCTGGCAGATACGAAGCGACCATTGGATGCAGTGCCGTTTTTAAATCAATTGATACGCCACCATCCGACGCATGTGAAGGGTCTGATCTTGCTGGGTGACATCTACATCAATCACATGAAGGATCTGGATGCGGCCGAGAAATGTTATCGCAGCATACTGCGGAACGAGCCACACAACACTCAGGGTCTGCACAATCTCTGTGTGGTCTTCGTGGAGCGCAAATGGCTTGCCAAGGCGGCCGCATGCCTGCAATACGCACAGCGTCTCGCACCTGGCGAGGATTACATCGGACGGCATCTGCAGATTGTCATTGCACGGCTGCAGAAAATCAACAAGTTACCTGATACATCGCCTGAGCGGCAGTTGGCCTACGAGGACTACGATCCCCTCGAATATAAGCTGCCAGATAGTCGGGGCATGCACAAAGCTCGAACGCGATCATAGCAACACTTGCTCTAAGCCCTTGTAAATGTGAGATCGTGATTATTTTGCAGTACTAGTGACATTTTTTAATTTGATCATCCCAATGAAATGGTCGTGTTTTTAATAACGAAATACTAGCTGGTAACAAACTACGTAATCTCAACCTGAACCTCGTTTTGTAAATAATCTTCAATTGTTGTTTTTAAGCAAATGACGTACGCCGAAATACTGCATTTATTGTATACAAATGAAATTGTACTTAATGGCATTAAATAAAACTAAATGTACTTAATGGTGGAAAGCTGTTATTAACTTTTAAAATATGGGATATGAATGATATTAAATTCATTGCATACTTGATGCCGAACATTCCAAACTAACTTTTGTTTCTAAATTGAAATCCTTTTAAAATAGAAAGACATTTCTCTTCGCATATCAGATTTGCTTAAAATTTTTGACACGCCCACTTCCGCCACAAAAAATCGAAAAATTATTTGAAATTCTTGAAAATTTGGTTGAAACCTGATAAAAATTGCAGAAGTCATAAAGAAATATTCTTGTGTGGAAAAAACGGCTATTTACAGACCCATTGTATTTTTTCTTTGTATTAGCTGATAATCAGGTATATTTTGAGCTCTATGGTATATTTTCAATGTAAGCCTTTGGCTTATTTTAGTATTTTTGCGGTACATTAATTCGGTATATTTTAAGATTAATACCGCGTGGTTTTCGGGTATCTGACAGTCGAGTTGACGCTAGCTTTTTGATTGCTTTTATTTCGAATTAATAAAAGATAATTTGTATTACTTTAAATAAATTCCATTTATTTATAATAGCATTTCGATTTGTATTGATTTTTATTGACAATTTCTTAATTCGTAATACATACATAAATATATGTTGAAAAATAATTATTTGCTACGTAAGATTCCGACTTAATTGTAAGAAGAGCTCGGCACAAATAGTAATGCTCTCTTATGGACTAATAGTAATCGTTTATGATACACATCAATACATATAAATATAAATAGTTGCTTACGAATATATATATATATATTTTTTTATTCGTTTCGCTCGCCAGCTGTATTCAAATTATAAAATTCTTTTGCATTTTGCATTGTTTTGATTTCTTTCATTATTTCCCGTTTTACAAAATCGGTGAGCACATTTTTATTTTGCATAAATGGTACAATGAAGTTAGCCGTCAATATACAATATCTCATAAATTTTACTATATATGTATGTACTTCTCTAAACATATACATATATATATTTGGTTTGTTATCTACCAGGCCGGGTGACTAGATTTGTGAAATAGCTAAATACAGATCTTTAAGTATTCTACATACACTTGACGTTTGAGCAGTGAAACATTTAGACAGGGAGATTACTGAGTATATCAGCATTTACGTAGATATAATTCGAGTTGTGAATTGACAGATATACAGATATTTAAGATATATGCAACTGGCTGAAGTTCTCGATGGAGTCGAGGATTGACTCTTAAATGCCAGAAGAACATTAAAGTTGCTTTTATTCCAGATATATACTTGAAACAATGAGTGAGTATAAATAAGGCAATCGCAAGTGCTGCGAAAAGTCCTTGCATTCAGGACAATTTGTATGTGCTCGTCTTCACTCACAGGCAATCTTGCCATCGAAGCTGCTCAGAGCTATGGCAAAGGCCTGCATGGCGCACAAAGGATAGCGATAATCCATGGTAAACACATCCTCGGAGGTGCGACCAAACTGCATGACTATATACTCTGGATCGGAGTCGTGCACCAGCTGAAAGTTCTTCACCGATGCCTGCGTGACACGACCGTGAAAATTGAGCACATACGATTGAGTTTCATCGTTCCATACTGGTGTCTTGTTGTGCAGCTCTACAATGTTGTCCATGTTCTAAGAGAAAAGAAGATTAGTTAGTAAGCAGTATTATGGAATTAAGAGAGTGGAAATCACCTTCATTTTCCACAAGTCGAGTATGCCTTGCTGTTTGGGATCCGCTGAGCTGATCTTGACGCGCTGATCATCCTCTGTCATGCCTGGCAGTATCACAGTCATGTTGCGTGGTCCCTTGAAGCCAAGTATATTGGTATCCTATAATCGGAAATAGTTCATTAATAATAACTAGACAAATGCTAAAACCAATTGACTTACATAGATGATTACTGCCAGATCGAGACGAGGACTCTCCGTGCTCTCCTTGTTGCCATTGTCAAACACTGTGAACGAGGTGCCAAACACATTGGAGCGCAGCTTGCCGCAGAAACCATCCGCATTGCGCGACAGATCGGTGGGATCACAGCTGACGATATAGTTGGATGTTTTGCTCTTCTTACGCTTGCGTCCTAAAAATTAAATTATTATTATTAAACAGAAAGAAAGAATGACGCTCTGGAAACAAGAATATAGTTCTTGAGAGAAGAATTTCAGATAAAATAATTCTTGAAACAAGGTTTCAATCTTCTATTGAAAACAATCTAAATTTAAGAACGTTTGAACTTGAAATAAGAATATATTTGCTTCATCAAACTATTTAAGTTAATAACAATCTTATTTCAAAAATGTGTAGAGTCTAGAATCTAGAATTCTTGTAAAATTTCGATCTTGTGCTTCTGAATTCAGTTTGGATATCAGAACATAACGATTGAATAATTTTTCTTGATTTATGTACATTTTTTTAGTGTGTACAAAAACGTCATAAGTTGAGTACTTGAACTGTTAAACTTACCACCTAGCAGAAAGATCTTTTTGCCATAGTCGCGTTCCAGATGCAGATAATAGATGGGAAAGAGACCCCGATCCATGCCCTTGCGATCGCGTGTTATGCGGCACTTGTAAAGCACTCCCCTGCGGCGCCGGTTGCATAACGAACTGATCAATGTTGCCAATGACATCGCCCTCGGATTCGCCGCTTCCTCCAACACTGCCGCTGCCATTGCCTGCTCCATTGCTGCCCTCCACGTCACCATCGTCTTTGTAGGACGAACTGATGCCAGCAGGACGCACTGGGGCAACGTTAGAGATATTCCGATTAGCGTAGTCATCTTCATCTAAGGTATCGCTGAAGCTTTGCTGACGCAAGCGAGTGCGCTGCGATTGTGTCGAGTTGGCACTGAGCGGAGGCAGCGGCTGCTCAACAACTGTCACCGGGCTGCTCTCCTCATCCTCCAGCTCATGCGACGAGATCTCCTCAATCAAGTCGGCTAAATGAAGAGCAGTTTTAAGTAAAACTAGTTTCTTTCTCTCTACTCGTGAGTGCGACTTACCTTCCTGATTGATGGTGCTAAGGCTGCGCAAGTTGTTCGAATTGTTGCGATTCGAGTGGACTGAGGTCGACAGGTTAACGCTGCCGCTGTTGTTGCTCAGTATCTGATCTGGGTTCTGTGTCGAGCCCATGAACTGCATGGGTCCATCGTAGGCATGCAGCTCCCGGCTGTTGCTTCGCATGCCGGACATGGGCCGGTTGATCTGTAGGTCACTTGCCTGCACCATTCCCGGCGAGGCGCGCTTTTGCCGGATGTAAGCGTCCATCAGCTGGCGCTGTAACAACAAAAATGCGTTTTGCAATTTAATTTTGGTTGATGAAATACAGTACAAATAAAATAATTCTGTTTAATTTCGAATTTATAAATATAGTTTTAAATTATTTTCATCAAAGCCAAAATTATTATTCTATTATTAAATTGAGGATATTAAATTTTTCCACCACAAATTTAGTTTGTTTCATTTCTTGGAGTCTTCCAGATTTAATGGTTTTTGTGACTTATGGATAGATATTTTATCACAAATACTTCTTATATTTGATTAAGGGCTTATCTTTGATCTTTTTAAATTTATTTTAATTAGAAAACTTAAAATTATTATGTAAAGAGAAGAAAAAACAAGTTAGAAACCTACAATCAAGGGTGCACTTCTTCATCTTTTTAAAAATTATCGAATTAATACATCAAAGAATTATACCACAAGTTATATTTGGTATATCAGTATATTAATGTTTCAATTTGATGTAAAATATGTAAACTTTTTAGAGTCGGAGATCTCTTCTTCAGCCTGTAGGCAAAAAGTTGTAATATAATATTCTTCCAAAATCGGGTCGCGGATATAGAGGGTACAAGCCAATTTGGACATATTAACTTAGCAACAAATATAACAAGTAAGAAACATAGTAAGGTATTGTTTGAGTGATATATATTTGGAAAAAAACCTCATAACATAAGACTTTTGAATGCCAATAATGAAACGAATTTCCGCTGCAATAATTTCTACTAAAATTGCTGTAAACAAGTCGATGAAATAATAATTATATTTGTGTTTTCAAATGTATAAATCAATAAATGCAGATAGTAAACAAAAAATCGCACGTTTACTCAAATGATTTATGGCCCCTTTGGCAGACGATGCGATTAGAACAACAAATGTGGCGATATCTTTATGACAGCCCACGGGGAGCAACAAGCGTATACTTAATATTTACTAACAGTTCAAACTCTTTTTTCACGGCAAAAAAAGTATATTTATATACTGTGGAAACAGAAATGAAATGAGAAGAGTAAAGATGACTTCACTGAACATTTTCAAGCTGCTAAGCAAAGCTTTTGTTACATCGCTTTCATATTCATTTATTTAACTGCTTCGGACTTTACGTCTATTACTTAATGACTTCATAACTAGAACAATAGCCAACTGAGACAAATTGATGTAGAATAATTGGCTACAGAAATATTCTAAATCGAGCGCATAACCTAATTATAAATAAGTTGCACTTAATTAGCATTTGATTGCCGTCGCAATTGCGCCGCGTATACTTAATGTATTCATAGTGATTTTCTTTGCATATAATATATAGTAGAATTTAGTAGATGTATAGTAGGTAGGTACAATATATTTATTATACAAGTATAATTTTCTCATTTGCCATTTAGCAAAGCAAAGTGAGAAACGCAAATGAGCAAATAGCTGAAAGTTGTTCGTATGCATGGATACCCACAACAAGTATACGACACCGTGACATCCCAATTCAAGCGCACAACTATTAATCCCCATGCAAAGAGGGACCGACATGGGTGATTGTTGCCGTTGCCGTTGCCGTTGCAGTTGCATCATCATCAGCTTCAGCATATGTTGCACCGCAGGGCAGCTGCGTTGCCTTTCGTTGACCACTTTGCCTGGGGCTTGTCGCTTTTGACATGACATGACATGACAGCGAATGGGACTGCGAGTGAGCGACTGAGCACGTTGATGGCAATGATTTCATTAAACATTTAAATTCAAGTTCAGCGCAAAGACAACAACAGCAACAGCAACAACAACAATAACTATTAAAAAAGCGAAAACAAATGTAAATCGCTTGCAAACTGCGCCGCTGTTTAAAAGATACTTTTTCCATGCCAGGACTAAATGTGTTTTCAATTTTTCCTTCTCTTTCTCTTTCTCAATGGGAAACAATGCACGTTCCGCTTCACAAACTTCTGCGAGGAAAAAGCAATTATGTGGAAATCCCTTTTACAGCTTTTCAGTTGCTCCGAAGCGTGCTAAGCACAGTGAGGAAATTGACGTTAGTTTCTAGTGCACAATTTTATTGCTCTCAATAAATCTACAGAGTGAACTACAGCAAGTTGACATTACTCAGGATGCTCTCAATGGTCGCATTGTGAACGCGCTGTTTGCCAGCGGGCGCACACTGCAGCTGAAAGAACTCGGGCAGATCGTCTTCCACCTCAAAAGCGCTCGTCTTATTTGCTGGCAGCCAAAGATCCATGCGATCGTAGACCACGCCGTTGGGTCCCTGCTGGATGAACCAATCGATCGACGAGCGATCCTTGAGGTCCGATCCCCATAGCAGCATCAGCGGTACCTGCGACTTGGCGCGTTGCACCAGCGATGGATCAGCCTTGATGAACACTGCATTGGGCACAATGCCCGCCAGATCGAAGGCCTGGGCAAAGTTAATGCTCTGCTCCACGGTGCTGGTGCGTGGATCGACGAACGGATTCTCCACGCTGCTGGTGAGGAACAGTACTGGATACATGTTCTGCTTGAAGCGAAGCAGCGTGCAAAGATCCGCATCGAAGCTCTTGATGATGTTCAACCGACCGCAGCCATGACGTTCCACCACCTGCAGTATGCGATCGACAAACAGATTCTTGTCGATCGTCTGCTCGCTCTCGAACACTCCGTTCGACTTAAGTTGCGGCCACTTAATCTCAATGTCAAAGCCCACGGTCAGGTTGACATTCTCGAAGAAGTCTTGGAGTGTGGGAAAGAGTCGCTGCTCCACTTGCTCAACATTGTCGTGGGCGGGATACTCGATGATCTTGTTGTTAACCACCTGATAGGTCTTCAGCTGCTTCAGCTGCTCGTACGTGATGTCCTTTATCAGCACTTCGGTCAGATCGTTGGCAGTCGTGGGTGTCTTCGAGTCGATGCACACGCGAATGGAGTAATCATGATGTATGATCGGCACCAGATCGCTGGTCAATTGCACATCGAATTCGACCATATCGGCGCCCAATTGTCCCGCCGTTTGCATCGTGGCCAACGTATTCTCAATCAATGGTGCAGCTGTTGTGGATGTGAGCGACAAACTCTTGCCCAGACCACGATGACCGATCTCCAGCTCTGTCCAGTTGTGGCGCCAATAGTTCACAAAGCTGGTGCGAAAGTCCGAGCTGCCATTGACCATCGGTTGCACCACCAAATACTCCAGTTGCAGCGCACCCACAACGCGTTGCCACAGCGGCGACAGTAGCGGCAACGTCAAGTTGCCTTCGCTGCCTGCCAAAGCCTGCGGCTGCAATTGAGCTGTGCCTAAGAGACGCACTGTGTCCTGCTGCTCACCGTATAGCTGCAGTTGGTAAGCGACCTGCGACAGCTGATCGACTGCAATGTGAAACATGAGCAGATCCTTCGATTGATCATAGCGCACTCCAAACTCGGGCTGCGATCGCAACTTGCTGTCGCTGTAGACAAAACGAACGTACTCCACATTGGCAGTGGCAGAGCTGAGTATGGGCGACAGATTCTCCGGATGCACGGGCTGCACTCGCAATCGCAGATAAGCGTCCTCGGGCAGCGTTGATTCCTCCAGCTGAAGTGCTTCGCGGAACACCTTGAGCTGCACAATGCTGCCAGCTTTTTGTATCCAGCCGCGTGTCAACTGCCGCTCGCCATCAATGATGCTGAGCACGTCGGTGCGATTCACAGCGTATTTTGTTGTGTTGAAGCTGCGAGGATGCACATGCGATTCCCAGCGGCGGATTTGCACGCCACCCGAACGCGCCACGGCGCCGACAAAGTAACGATACTCGACGCTGCTGTTTTGCGGCAACAGCAGCGTTCCTTGCCACACGTTGTGCAGCTCGGTGCGATTGAGGAGTACGGCACGATTCGCCTGCCATTCGCCAAGAGCTGCCAGATTACCGACTAGAGCGGGACGCTCGTGGGCAGCGAGTTGATCCTCGGGCAGTATGGTGAGCGTGACGTTGAACGCGAGAGGCGCGTTGCGTTTGAGGGGCACAAAACGGCGTGCGGCATAATACTTTTCGTAGTACGAATCACTGTCGCAGTGCGTGGCTACCGGCAGCAGGCAAAGAGCGCTCAGCCAGGCGATGCCCAATGCCACAAAGGTCTTGCCCATGGCAACGGAAGAGTTTTCTGTCTGAGTTGTGAACTCGGCGACGAACGCGTCGCGACTGGTGGCAGAAGCTATAGGTGGCTCTCGCTCAGAGTGCTTGTGTTATCACTGTGGCGCAATGGGCGATTTACGACACATCTTGGCGAGGCGATAAATGCTCGCGGTAGCAGCTCAATCGCTATCAGCACAGCGAGTGCGAATTGTCAACTGAATGAATCGAGTTGAAATTCAAATTCACAATGGAAATGGAAGTGGAAGTGGGGAAGTGGAATGAAATGAATTGGTTGCGCTGTCAGACCAGTTTCGCACGTGTTGCACACAGATACAGATTACATTTGCATTGACAGATACAGATACAGATACTGTAAACATATCTACATATATCTCAGTTGATGCTGCAGAGATATAGCTACAGTTGATGCCACAGATATAGACAGAGATACAGTTGATTCTGCAGCTACAGATACAATTTCGGCTGTAGTTAGCTTCGACTACAGCTACAGATACTTTTACAGCTATAACTACAAATACAACTACAGACAACGTCATCAGTTGTCGGCGGCAGGCAGCGCGCAAAAATAATAAATGAATTTGATTTTGAGAGCTGCGCAAAAGCGTTCGTTTGCCTTGATGGGGTTCGCCTTAGTACATCAATCTGTCAGTTTGTCAATCACTATTCATTTACTCACTCACTCAGTCATTCATTCATTTACTTATTCATTCACACACTCAATTCGCATGCGCCTCGCTGTGGGGTCAATTCAAAGCTAGAATTCTATTCAAATGCCCAAAACTTTGTCAACTGTCGCGTAATTTATCTGCAATTACATATTCACTACTACACAAGTGTATGAGTACTCGTTACTGTAGTTGTAGCTGCGACATTTCGTGGTTTTACGGTTCACCGTTGTTTGCGCTCCTTTTTTTTTGACTGCGTGTGTGGGAAACTTATTTTCGCAAATGCGCTCAAGGAAAAGAAGAAACAGTTTAATAGAGATGGGAACAAATTTAAAACAATGTATAAAGTTAGAGTCCGATATAGTAAAGATACTTTCTTATAACAAATAAATCAAATTTCACATCTTTTCGAGTTTAAAAGTTTAAACAAAATATTTAAAAAATGCTAAACCTATATATAATACTTTATGAACTTGCTAAATATATTTATATATATAATATATATAAATATAATAAATATATTATATATATACATATGTATTATTATTTGGGGAAAACACATCACTGCAACCCACTGGATCTATAATTTTCCTATCAGCTCAACTTATTGAAGTATTTTGATCGGATAAAAGTTTGCAAAGAATTCTATTTCTATTTTTCTATAGGATTCTACTTAGAAATATATAGCTCACAATACTTTGATATATTAGTTTGTTTTAAATTCTTTACTTAACTTTCTTTTAAATTTTAAATTATAATACATTAAAAATGTAGAAATGTATAAGATGTTATTATAGATATTATAATTTATCAACTTTTAAAATAAGTATGGATCACATCACGAATACTAACTTACTAATTGTATAAAAAATTCAAGGATCAATTTATGTTTTAGATCTAGGTATAATCTTTTATGAACTTTTATAAAATATATAGATTATAACTTTTAAGTGAATTCTCTTATTTGAAATTCGAAACATATACTTAATATGTTAGAGTCTGGATAAGTACTTGATCACCTTTTATGAACAGGCAAAATACTAACTTTCTTATTGACTTTTTAACTCATACTGTATTTGCTTATCAAAAATTATATCACATACTCAGCATAAAGATTTTACAAGCTGCCAACGCTAACGTTGTCAAATTATGACTATGATATATAGCTGACAAGGGAATAATCGGTTGAGAAATGAGTTTACGAGAGTGTGCAAAAAGATATGGGCATTTTAGAATCCTCCGACATGAGAGATAGTTGATGAGTGAAAAGAATTGCCACACAATATCAAAAAAAAAAGAAGAAAAGTATAATAACAGCATGTGCCAAGTACTCGTTACAAGGTTAGTACCACTTTATGGCCCAAAAAAAAAGTCAGTCAGAAAAGAGAAGAGAAGACCGAAAGTCATGTGCAGTAGAAGCAACAGAAGCAGCTGGCTGGCTGCATATTTGATATGGGTTATTAAATTCAATGTCACACATAAATTCTCACCAAAAATAAGCAGAATTAATGGTCGAACATCAAAAATGCAGCGCAATGTTTTGCGTCTTTGAAATGTGAGTGAGTGTATTACACATACATACATATATGTACATATATTCATTTTCATTTTCATTTGGCCAGACAAATTTGCGTAAAATTAAAGGGCGTTACAGTGAGCTATAAAAAGCATGTGCTGCCTCACGCACACACACGCACAACACATGCTTAAATGCCTGTAATGTTTTTGGGGTCGTGCAATAAAATGATTACTCATACGCCGCGTGGCACGACCAAATTGATAAAGTCAGCACCACAAGGCAAGCTTAGACATCTGCTAATACTTTAATTGAGAGTTCTATGGATATGTTTATACAATATTAAAATTCATAATTGAATAAGCGTGTTAATGGTGACAGTTATGTTAACTTCAATTTAAAGCTACATTCAAGATTTTTGATCAGATAAAAATGTAAAAGTTATTCAAGAAATATTATAATTTATGTGGAAAAAAGCTACTTTGATTTATTATATGGTATATTTTAAACGTAAATAATATAAAAATACCAATCGCTACATTCAGTATTTTTAAATTTGATATTTAAAAAAATACCGACTGTTTTAGTAAATATTTCTGGAATATCTTACGCTCTATGGTATTCTTTGAATGTAATAGTATATCCATATACCAAACATAAATTTATGTATATTTAAGTAATGTTCTAGTATATTAATTTGATATATTTAGAAAATACCGCACTGTTTTAATGGGTATCCCACAGTCGATCCCACTCGACTGTAGCTTTTTGACTTGTTAAGATTCACGTAGTTAACTGGAGCACAGTCGCTGCATAAATATGTTTGATACATTTATAATTTAAATTGAATCTGAGTAATGTGAAAACAAACTCGTTGTGTTTGCAGTCAGACCGAACTATTGAATAATTAATGCGTCGCTGAGCAGCCAACAGAGGTCTGTCTCTCTCCTCTGAAAGTATCGACGATAACCAATGACCAATGGCTTGGAAAAATACTCATCGATTTGGACGACAACTCACACGAGCTGACGATTAACCTTAGCAGCAAAAAAAAGGCGAAGAAAATACGAGGCGACCATAAAATGGATATTGGGTTAGCTGCAAACTATTACAAGCTTTTATATCCGCCTTTGACTGTTGGGCTGTTGCCCTCTCGACATGTTCGTGCATGCGTGTGAGTGTGTATGTGTGTGGTCCTTTTTTTATTTGGCATCCATTTAGCCGCCGCTTCATTAAGCCATAAGCCCAATCCACCTTTTTTTTCCTGCTGGAGTACATCGTCATGTCATGTCCTGTTTCTGCCTTTGTCCCTGTCTCTCGCTCTCTCTCTCTCTCTCTCTCTCTCTCTCTCTCTCTCTGTTCTAGCTGTCTCTGTTTGTGGCACTCACAATGAGTTCTTCATTGGAATGTGCGCCACATATCTTGCCATAAGCTTAAAGCCGGATTAAATGAATTTACCACCTTGTCTGCGACGCTGATTGCGACTCCTGGCCTAAAGTGCTTTGTTTTCCCAGCTTTGTGAATTCAATTTAAAGACTCGACTTGGCCTCAGCATCAGCCTCATCGACTCTGCAATTTATTCTTTTATTTGGTCCACAAACAAAGAGCTTATTTACCACAATTCAGCTTCAATAAAGATTTACTACTTTCGTATGTCATCAAGGATGATAAATCTGATTATAAGCGTGATGCTCTTAAATTCAATATGTCAAACACGTATTCTTCTTTCGTTACGAAGTCTATTGACTCTGTATCAAATTTATATTAGAGTTTAAGTCACGTCTCTGCTGCACTTTAATTTTATTTGTCGTCAATTTGAAAGGCTTACACAAAACTTGTTTAAAGCACTCGTGCATTAAGTTATCATTTTGCAAAATATTTCTCGCTTATTGGTTTTGCCATTTGGTGTTAATTGCTTTGTGAATTTAATTATGTTTAGTTTTTTGTTTATTTTACTATAGCAAAAAGCGTTTATAAATAGTTAATAGGATGTCTTTTTTACATGATTATTTTTCTAATAACTTTTATTATTTAAATATGAGCAGTTTAATAATGTCAAAGGCGCTTTAGACGGTATTAAGCTTTAATTAAATTGTGTAAATTGGATACACTTTTTTTGTGCTGCATTAGCTATGTTATGAAGCTTTAATTAGTCTTTGTGCATTGTGGTCTTATAACCTGCATTTGCTGGAATTTTTGTATCCGGTAAAAGAAAATATTTTGTTTATTATTTTTGGAAAGAAACGGTTTTCGGGTAGCTTTGGTTGATAATCTGGTATATTTTGTAACCTATGGTATATTTAAAATGTAGTACTATATAGATATATCAAATACAGCTTTTTGTATATTTTAGTATTATACTATCTGGGTCTACATCTGGTATATTTTATATCTCTATAGTATATTTTGAGTGTAATACTATTTTTATAAACCAAATAAAGCTATATTTTAGTCTTGGGTTACCAATTCGTCATATTTTGTACTCTATGGTATATTTTAAATGTTGAACTCTATGTTGATATGTCGAATATATAACTTTTGTATATTTCAGTATTATTTCGATATATTAATTTAGTATATTTGTTTAATAATACTGCGCTGTTAATTTATTAAATATTGTCAACTAGAAGTGCAGAAGTCGAGAGTGCGAAACATGTTCTAGAAAATTTGGCAATATTTTATGCTTTCCCAACTAAAGAGATTCATGTCAAATAGTTGCTTGAATAAATTCTGCAGACTCTGCAATATATCATAAGTGCGCCTGAGCTCTTGCAATAAGTTATTATGCTTTCCAGTCGCTGCAGAGAGACGTGACATTATTTCAAAACACATTCAACTACGGATAGCGGTAGAAAGTGAATCCTTGACATTCGCACAGATTTTATTAGCCAGATTATTCGAGACAGAAAATCAAAAAAACATAAAATGTCTTAATGATGTGTGTTGGCAAAATGCTTGGATTAAATCTTAGCCACAATTTTTTGGAGAGGCCATTTACGTGTAAGCTGCTAAAGCATTCTAGCATTGTTTAATATCCGGCTTTAAGGCTTTAAATAGCTGCCATTTTCTTCCTTTTTTCCTTTTTTGGGACCGACGACAGTTTCAGGTAATAAAAAAGGGGGAGCGAGAGGGAAGCTCGCATGCAAAAATGTTGTGATGCTTGTCGTATGTACTCGGAACATTTATTTCTTTGTCAGCTTGTTACTTCGTTGCGATTGCGAAAGTACAACAGACAATGAGAAAGTGCTGTGTGGCTCTGTGGCTTTGCCTTTTTAGAGTTCGTTTTTGCAGCAGTTGATTTTCCTCTCTAACATTTTACGAGGCATGACACAAAAGTTGTGCCAGTTTGTCGCCAAAGTTTGTCGCAGCAGCAGCAGCAGCAGTGGCAGCATCTTCACCTGGCATTGAAGATTAGAAAATAACAGAAGAAAAGAATGCCACTTTACGGTTGAGCTCTTGAGAATAGTACGTCTGATGTCCGCTTGTAATACTATTTGCGAATCCTTATGGCTCTTGGGCAGAAATTAGCCACGTTTTGTAGTGGCCTAAATGGCTCAATTGCCTCTGCACTTTGTATGCAAATTTTCGAGCCAACAATAATAACAATGGCCGACGTCGACTGCGGCTACGACGGCGACGGCGACGTCAACTGCGGCGTTGGCGGCTGCTGGGCGCGCTTGAAAGTATGCAGTAAAATGTGACGAGTTGGCATGTTGGCAGTGGGGCAAGTGGCAAGTGACTGGGCATGTGAGAAAGGCACGCAGCGGCACAAAGGCCAAAGCGCAAAGTAACAGAGCTTCGGGCAAATGGCAGCCTTTGTTATGTTGACACACACACACACAGACATACACACAGACATACCCGCTAACACACACAGACGAACACGATTTTTGCATGCACGCGGGTTAACAATGAGTCCATGGATTTCACTCGTTAGCACCCCGAACATGGATGAAGTCAACATGTTTGCTACAAAAGGTCAAATTCGGATCAAGCATTTCATCAGCAAAGAGAAGGGAATGTGCTGCTGTTGCTTCAGTCCTCTGACAGTTCAATAAAGGCAAAGTCAAACAGCAACAGAAGCTGCCACGAGACGTCGCCTTAGCTTGCTTTCTCGCTCTCTCACTCAAGCATGCTGTTTCTTTCTAACTCGCTTCCGCTGTGGTCAATGTTCGCCTGGTCTGTGTGTAAATATTTGTGTAGCACAAACAAAGGTTGCCTTGTCCATCTGTCTGCCTGAGGCTGGCTGGCTAGGCGAAGGCAAAGGTGCTACCATTAATATTTATGCGGCATGTCGCAACAGCGAATATGTGGCAACTCTTTAACACGGGATATTCGGGTTCATTTGGATGCTGGACGAGCACGATGGTGATAAAGGCGAATGACGCTGCATAACAATGTGAGTGAATGAATACAACAATTTGTTACATTTTCAACTAGCGAAATATATGTTATTTATTATTACGGGGCAACTTTCGGTGCCATTGTTAGTGCTGCATGAACGATTTCAATGCTAAAGTTAGAGCAGAAAGTTGCGTGCTGCAGAAAAGTTTTGTGCGGTTTGCTGCAAGTATTTTAATTAATGGCCCAATGTTTTTGGCCAAGATACTTTTTAATAAGAAATGCTCCTTGCACCCAGCTGCAACATGGCCAACCGAAAGATAAGACTTTTAAAGACAGCGAGCGTCGTTTAGGTCACGTTATTGTGCAAATAACCTGAATTCCGTTTTGAAGGCTAATCCTTTATCAGTTTGCTCACAAGCCAACCCTGAACTCTGAAATCCTTTTGCTCTATTCCTCCGTCTATTTCTCGTTATCAAAGTGAAAAGCGAAAAACTCAACTGAGCATTGCAATTGCTGCGTTTTTCCTTTGCTTTCCAATGATGGTTTAAGAGCTTTAAAAGCGCCACGAAATTGCACATCAAATTCCACACAAGCCACCAACACATGAATACATATACATATGTGTATAAGTATGCGTGTGTGTGTGTGCGTATTTACGGTCTAGCATATCCGCAGAATTTCACATATTCATTTCATATTTTGGCAGGCATTCCATATCCTATCGAGCTACTCGTAGATTTATATCCGTTATACTCTTTGAAAATGTTTGTGAAAAAGAATGCTAGACTAGAGTATAGAAAATATATCTAGGAAGTCGTTGACATCATAAGTTGATTCGCTGAAATAAGTTAGGAAGCTACAGAGTTTTGCTCGAATTTGGGTTGCCCGCGACTATTTAGACAATGAAAGGAAAACAGTGCAGGATATTCTTAAAATATATTAAATTAATATACCAAAAATATATATTAAAATATCCCAAAGCTTTATTTCCTATATCGAAATAGTACATCACTTAAAATATACTTCAAATCAAATGTGAATATATACCTATTATATACTCTGAGATCTTTGTGCTCATATGGATAGACAGGCAGATAAACCTAGAATACTAAATACACCAAATTCCAAGAATACTAAAGTATACCAAAATCTTAATTAAAAAATACCATATCAAAAATTGTTGATCTATCTTTTTTGGTATCTAAGATCTGTGTGTTTACATATACGGAGATGAATATACATTTTTCATGGAGATTTCTCCTTCTGTCAGTTACTTACATTCCCTGTTGGCACAATGTTATAATATCCTTCTATCCTATGGGTTTCAGGCTTAAATATATTGTTTTCATTCGACCTAGTATTATTTATTTGATGTATTTTGGAAATGCTTGGTTGTCTGTTTAAAGATTTTAAAGCTTAAATAATCACATTAGAAATATTAATAGAAATTACTAAAGACTCGTACGTTTTTATTATTTAGTTAAATTTAAAATAAATAAATATGGAGAAGCTATCATGTTTCTCATGTTGAAAAATGTAATAAATTTTACTCAATACTAAATGCACATCCTAAATCTAATACAAATATCATTACTACTATTCTTTGCTAAACACTTGGCTGTTCCATTTCTATAAGTATGTCTTAGTTGATCATCATTCGCGTTAACATTTTATTTTCTTTTTGCATTGCTTTTTTCTCCAATAGATATTCCGAGACTGCATTTCAAGACTGCTCTAACTCACGTCTGCTTTTGCTATTTATTGTGTCTAAGTGAACTTACAGCACAGTTCGACTTTGAGTGCTTTTAAAAAGGATGCACAAATGTAGTTGAGGATTTGAGGCTTTGACCGAGCTCTGCTATGCGATGTAATAACCTTACATGACAACATTGTTGAACATTCCCGTTTAATCCGCTTGGAAAACTCGCAACTGCTTGTTGCCAATTTCCTAGGAAAAGTTCAATGCGAACTCTCTCTCTCTCTCTCTCTATTTTCTGTTTTTATTCCAGGTATGATGATGAATAGGAATGAATGTTGCCTGGATTGGACGTGGGGGAATTGACAAGTTTGCCTGTGGTTTGGCTTTGGCTTTCGCTCTTAACGAGGAACAGCATCGCATTCACATACACACACATATGAGTATATCCTGTATTAAACCCTTTAATGCTTGGCTTGTCATCGGCAAAAACGAACTGATTTAATATTAACGAACAGCGGAACAACAGAAGCAACAGAAACAGCAACAGCAACAGCAGCAGCTCAGACTGTCGATTGGGAAGCCTCTGGAGGCTCTGAGCAATGCATTTCATCAGATCTCCGGCTATCAAAGTCGCATGACAGAGCCGTATCCGGCAACTGACCCCTCGGGCATTTTCATAATTCACGTGCAATTACGTGCGAGTGTTTGCCGAAGGAGTCGCATTTGGCGCAGAGCATAAAGGACAGGGGACACGATTGTGGATTGTGATTGCCAACGCATTCATTTGATTGTCCAAATTGGCATTTAATTACGCTAATTACGTTGCCATGTTCAGTCCGCTTAACTTGTGTAGAATTCATCCAAATGTGCAGCAACTAATCAAAAGCTTTTAGACGTCTCTCTCTCTCTCTCTCTCTCTCTCTGTCTTTGTCTGCCTTAAGCTATTGCGTCAAGTGTTTCACTCAAAAGTCAACAACTTTTTTCTAGTATCATCTCATAATCATTCTTGCGCTGCGTTGTCCTTGTCCTTGTGTCTTTAAGTCGTCTTCGCTCAGGTGTGTGCAGTGGCAAACCCTCTCGAGTGGCAGCAAGTGACAACTGTCGACAGCGGTCGTGTTGCATGCAACAATTGCTTTAATTATGTCGAATTGGCTGCTGCATAAGTAAAAGTACAAGCTGAGCAGATTAAACGACGGACTGGCTGTCATTTGAGGCAACGTTCTTAATTAGTTGCCAGCTTCCTGAGGATGTCATTTTGGTTGCGTCGTCGTCGTCGCAAAATGAATTCAAAACATTTATCATATATTAAGCGGGAGTCAAATTTCCCTTTTCGTGAATACGCCCAGAGAAACGTTGAATTAAAAATGCAAAATATACAAGCTTATTGCGGAAAACTTCATTAATATATTCTGCGAATCCTACATCGAATTTTATAATTCTTTTCGTTTCACAGATTTTTCTATATAAATTATGCAGCTATCGCTATTGATGCCAAATTTATATTTCGGTTGTTTTAAACATGAACTTTCATTAATTCCCAGAAAAACAACATGCATAATATTTATGTTGCATATTTTTTTTCATAAATCAATAAAATTCCGTTGGGGAAAATTCTAGGAAAAAAGTGAAAACTATCCTATGAAGGAACAAATTGTAAACCAGAATCCTCTTCACATAATCTATATTTAAATGCAGTTTTCCAAGATCTAAAATTGCTTTAAGGATACAAATATAACAAGAGTTGTGTTTTGTGTAAATGCGTAAGGAAATTTTTTTGAAAAAGTAAATTACTATGCTAGAAAAGGCAAAAATTGTAAAACAGAAATCTTTTCTGTATTTAAATGCTGCTTAACAAGAAGTACAAATTATTAAAAAAAAAAAAAAAAAAAATAAGTGAAACTGTGGAGAAACGTAAGTAAACAACATTTTTTTTCTCATATTTAAATTCTGTTTGAAGAATAAGTAAAATTAATCCTTATCCTTAGCAAAGATAGCAATTAAACAACAGTTTTTCTTTATATAAATGCTTTAGAGAAAATTCTTGGAAGAAAAGTGAAAAACTTTGCTACAACTTTGATAACTTAAAACTGTATTTAAATTGGGCTTTAAAAATAAGTAAAATATGTCTAATATATAACAAATGTAGCTAAAAAAAAAGTTTGTTTTACATAAATACTTTTGGGAACATTTAAAAACAAGTTTTAAATGCTATAATTTACATTTAAAAACTATTATTATATGTTATAAAATGTAATGACTATCAAAAATCGAAGGTCTAAGAAATGTAAGAGCTCAAATCCTCAGTGAAATGAAATCCTCTACAAAATGTAAAATTAGTTCAATCCCTAGAAAAGCAATCAATCAACGGTTTTGTTTTATAAAAATGCTTAAAGAAAATTCTTGGAAAAAAGTCAAAAACTATGCTACAAAAAGCAAAAATTGTAGAACTGAAATTGTGTTTTAACAAGAAGAAAGGATTGGTCTAATCTCGTAGCAAAGATAGCAATCAAATAACAGTTTTGTTTTGTACCTTATTCTAAACAAAATTCATTGATTTAACAATTTCCGCATTCTTTCAATATCCTTGAAAAACACATTAAAATACTTTGAGTGAAGCCAGTATCTGTGTCTGTCCTTTTCGTTGATTACCATCAATAAGGTATTGAATATTTGCATAAAAACAACATTTGGCCTGTCCCTCTTATTGGATTTGCTTTTCATTTGTGCTGTACTTTGTTTTGTTAGCATAATCGTATGCAGAATTGATGTGCCAATATCAATTTGCAAAGTTTTCTTCGTGCATTCCTCTCTGCTAACGTGTCTAAAATGTTGCAGAAATGTTTGCACAATTGAGCGACCTTCAGTTGCATATTGTGAGTGTTTCCATAAGACACAGACAAAGATAAGAAATATGTACTCACAAACACACACACACACACAGACATAGACGTAGACAGTTAGAAAGAGACACAGACAGGTGTCAGTGGAGTAAACAGTCCGACGGTGCTGAGCGAGAACACATAATACATCATCAACTAGCAACTACCCACCGATAGAGGGCGTCCCTTTGTGGTTAGTTCAGTTGAGTAGAAGGAGGAGGTTTGTATGCGGACATGTTTGCCTTGGCTTCTCGCAAGCGTCAGAAGAAAAGTTTTATCAATAAAAATTGCTGCTTAATGTTGCTGCAACAACAACAATCGAGTTGTTGCATTGCCCTTTCTACAAAACGAAGTCGAAGGATATTCTGACGAATACAACAACAACAATAAAAACGTTGTCATGGTTTTTTTGGTCACTTGTTGTTGTTGTCGCTGGAGCAGCTTTTAAATTGCATTCATTTTGCAATTTCATTTGCAGTTTTAGCGCACGTAGCGAGTTAACGCGAATAGCCTTTTGCCAAGGGGAGTGCAGAAAGGGGCGATGTCGACGGGAAGGAAGGGAAGGGAACGGTATATATATATATATACATATGTACATGGAATGGCACGCCAATATCACATTTTGAATTGTTTTCAATCGACATTTGCGCCCTTGAGCTAGGTACCCAGTATTTTTTCCTTTTTGTTTCCATGATTTCAATACTTAAGGGACGCCAAACGAGTACAAATATGTGTGTGCGTGTGTGTGTGTGTGTCAGCTGGGTGTGTCGGTGTGTGTTAAAAGCAAACATAACAATTTGATTAAAACATGCAAATTGCATTAAAGGACGAGTTATCGTTGAATGAACCAAAATGCGCTTCAAAGCACGCAAAAGCAATTTGTCAGCTTTACTCAAATGTTCGTTATCGATAAACTCGATAAAGAGTGTTTAAAATAAATCTTCGTGGACACTAAAAACGAATCTGTTCTTATTAAATTATTATTATATTTTAATACGATTTAATATTAAGAATTGTTGATTGTAATTCTATTTAAGTACAATTTTATCCTTTACACGATAGAAAATGTGAAAAATTAATATTCATAGAAAAGCTACAGACATAAAATATCGATAATTCTGTACAAAACGCGATAATTATTATATATTAATACAATCTAATACGTAATTTGTTGTTGCTTTGTGCACTGGCATACAATTTCTTTGTTTGTTATCTAAATTAATGAATAAATAATCATTAAAATAAATTTAATTTGTATTCAATGTTAATTTTTTCATTCCACTTAATATTCCCAAATATTTTTGTTTGTAATTCTTATTAAAAATAAAATCGGCTACTTTCAGATAATGTCTGTTATCAATATCGCAACTTGACTAAACGGTTATTATTAATATATTATGTTTATTGTTAAATTATTTTTGTATTTTTAAAATACAACCACAACCACATGCGTGTTTAAATAATACATTAATAAAATAAATATTCATAGTAAAATTATAAAAATTGAACGAAATGGAAAATAACTGTTATTCTGTGTTAAAATATTTTATATTATTTATTATATATATTAATGAATTCGGGTTTTTCGTATATTAGGTTGTTAATCAACTGAAACGTAAAAATAATATGTTAGCCGCTTCAATAAAAATGCTGTTTACATTATTGTGACCTCAACTGTCTTTTATTGCTGTGCTAGATGTTAAACACATCAGTTTTACGAGCTTTTTATACGCATCATAAAGCAAGTAGATAACCTGTAGAACAAAAGAAATGCAGAACTATAGCTACGCTCGACTAAATTTCTTACTCATCAAGTATACGCCACGTATGTTGGCTAATTATGATTTGATATCTGAACCTATAACTTAATACCGAGGCGAATCATTTTCCCATTGACCTAATTACACTAATATCAGAAATGTTCAATCAAATCCATTAAATAAAGATTAAAGCTCTTCGCTGTGACAAGAGTCAAGACCTTGCATTATAATTAATGGTCCTGTAGACGTGACAAAGGTGTCCAAACGAGAAAAACAGAGAGCGAGAGATGATAGAGAATCCAACAACTGTTCCCAACAAATGATCCCATTAATTGTCATGAAAGATTTATGACCAGGAATTTCAATACAAATATTTATTAAATTTCTCTTCCTTTTTTGTGATACGATAAAAACAATGGCAAGCAGTTATCTATGCGAATGGGTGAAAGGGCAAAGTAATTTAATTGCCATCAAGCATACGCCGTGTATGCTACTCGTGTACTCTGTATTCTATTGAGGGCGTTTTTTGTTATTGTAAGTCGTAAAGTAGAACAAACACGACGCATAATCGATGAAAAACAGAAACACAGCACAACAATGGCAGCTGACAAAAGGCGCAGAGAGTCGATTGAAATGCAGGTGCAAGGACACTAACAACAAACACCCACAGAACAGCGCCCGTCGGTGATTAGAAAAGCGTCCACGCAGCTGGCCAAATAAATGAATGAATGAATGAATGAATGGCTGGACAGAGCGAGGACAATGGCAAAGCGAACGCAAACGCGAATGCGAGCGAGGACATTGGTCGTTAGTTTATTGTGTGTGTTTGGCCAATGGCAGGCGTGGCTCACATGTCCGATAGATCAATGGCACTTCGATTTGTGTTCAGGCGACAGGTTGACGCCAAGCCTACCTAATCGAACTTGCCAGCGGCATGTTGATGCGTGTTGTTGTGCCACACAAACAATGCCAATGCCGTTGCTTTTAATTAAGACGAATGCCGAGGTGAACAACACTCAATTGATTCTAGCGGCTTGGATTTCTATCGATTATATTTATTCTCATCGCTAGCCACCTCATTATAATTCAATATTGCAGAAGGCAAGTGGATGGCAAAAGCAATTGCATTGCAAATGGGCAAATACTCGAGGCAAGCTGGCGTTAATATTACGGCTTATTTAATATCGCTCATACGTCATGTTGGTCGACAGCAACGGCTGCGCTTATTCTGTCACTTTCTGTGCAACGCCCTAAGCCCCTGTCTGTCGCTTTCTCTCTCTCTCTTGCTGTCTCTCTTACGTCGTGTGCTTATCCCACTTTGCGTTATTACAAAATCACTTTCCTTTACTCCGCGGCCCAACTGCCTTTTAGCCGCCTTGACAGGTGTTAGGCAGGAGGCGGAGACGAAAACGGAGGCACAAAAGCGGACAAGTGCCAACTGAAAATCCAGTTCAAAAAAAATTCACCAAGGCTGTCGAGTGGCTGGCACAGATACTGTTACTGTCGCTTCTTCTTTTTATACCTCTTACCCGTAGGGTAGAAGGGTATTACAACTTAGTGGCTTCAGCAAATGTATGCCATAGGCTGAAGAAATTATCTCTTAAGGTGAATATATTCTTCATTAGTGTCAAACATTCGAGACAATATAGCCATATCTCAGTGGCGATCAAAGAAAGTGGTAATTTGATATCAATATCAATCAAAGCAAATATTAATTTCTGTATATTTCAGTATTTTTGGTAGATCAATTTAGTATATTTGACTGGTAGTACCACACTGTTCATTTGGCATCAATATACCAAATATACATTACGGTATATTTCACTATTTTGGTATATTTATTTATGATAATTAACTGATTACGTTGCATTATTCAGTATATTTTACGAAAAAATACCACACTGTTTTGATTTTATTGAAAATGGGTAGCGAGTGTCTCTAATTCCTGAAAATGGGATTCGATTAGACACAAATTGTAGAAATTATCCTTTTTTTTTGGATAAAACGTTAGCTTTCAACGAGTTTTCGTAGCCTTGGCTGACAATCTAGTATATATTATATTTGGTATAAGTTTTACGGTATAATTGGCATGTAGTACAATATCAAAATACCAAATATATCCCTTGGTATATTCTTTGTATTATTCTGGTATATTAATTTGGTATATTTTAAGAGTAATACCGCATTTTTCGGTTTTTATTAAAAATGGGTAGCAGGTATCTCACAGTCGAGCTCACTCGACTGTAACTTTCTTACTTGTTTTTTTTTTTTGCAATCTCTTTTTGCGTGTCAGATTTTTTGTGCGCCGAGGAGACAGATTATTAAATGATCATCGTAGTTGGGTACTTGTTGAGCACTGAATAGAGGCTGTCAATAACAGCTTTACATCGAACTTGTCCGGCCATCTAATCCCTGGCACTCTGATTATTATGAATTACAAACTTGTAACAGCATCAATCAATACGAGGAAATTTAACATATTATGCGCTATATTTGTTGACAGCAAAAGCTTCGCTTAAATAGTAGTAATAAAAATAAGGAAACGCGTGCTGAGCTTTTCCAACTCCAAGCTATGACCTACAAAAAAATTAAAAGCACCACAATAAACACACTTTATGGCTGTCGACTCTTTGGCGCTTATGACAGGCATTCAAATGAAACAGCCAAACAAATTTCCCCAGCTCACAACACCCAGAAGCCATCAAGTTTATGCTTGAAGCGAATACATAATTATGTCGACAGCTGACTGAGCGTGGGAGCGAAGAATATCTTCGTTATAAATCAGAATTTATATCGGATGGAAGCAAGTTTATATTCCTCGAATTTCGACACCTGCAAGAGGGAAATTCCAATGAAAAACCCTCATAAATCGGAAGTTAAATTGCCTGGACGCAAAATTTCATTTTAAAGTTAGCCCTAATTGCAATAATTGGGTTAAACAGTTAACCACAAAGTCAGCGAAAGAAAATGAAAACTTGAGGGAACTTTCAACTCGTTCTTCATAGTAATAAATACAAATGCATAAAAGAGAGTTTATTTTTGGTATTTCGAACCATGTTCGCGAGCAATAATTGAGCCATTTCTTCTATATTTTATTCCAGCCACAAGTTGCGTGTTTTTAGTATAAGCTATAAATATCCTTGCAGCGAACGAACCCCTTTCTACTAGCCAACATAATAAAATAAAAAGGAACTTATTACTGCATTCCTGTTGCTGAAAGCAACCCACGCATCGTCGACTGGCTTTGGCTTTGGCTGTGTGTGTTTGCTTTTAGCCTTTGCAGCGGTTTCGGTTCATGTTGTTTGGACTTTCCGCTGCATTTCCTTACAACTTTTCATAATTGGCCATCAAATGGAATGCGTCTCACAGAATTGGCTGTTGAAAACGCATTAAATTTAATGACCATGCCTTTAAAGTTAAACACATTTATTTATTTGTTTATTCCGCAACTTTCAACTGGCCTCCCCCGAAACATTTCGGACCACTGATGAACTTGTTATTCTTTGCTGAGTGAAGAGCACAGAAATAAAGTATGCAATAATTAATTCGCGTGAAACAGCTCGTTGCAGAACTTTTCTCGAAAACTCGACGAAAACAGAACAACTGTTTTTTTTTTTTTTTTTGCTTTTTTGGCTGTCGCGTGCTAAATTTTGTGGTTTCTCCACGCAGCACGACCTTTGACGGAGGCTCTTCCTTTTGCCTCCTCCACTTGTGAACCGCAGTTGATACTTCTAATTTGCGGCACAGTCTGATTGTTTGGCATTCTGTCGGCTAATTGCGGGCAACCTTTAAGCAGATGCCACTCCCACCAATGCTGCTGCTTGCCACGAAAACTACTTTAATTTTCGACCCAATTAGCTTGCGGGCTAATTGCATTCGAGTGTCCTCTAGTGCTGTGCTTTTTGGCTAAGCAGATAATACCAACTAGTATAAATGTTAGTTGGTTGATGTTTGTGCTTGTTATTGACAGTCCATTAAACAGGCAAGCAAACCAATTTAGCAAAAACAACATACAAATTGCCAGCATTTCCATTTCAAGTGGCCGACTTTTCAAATGAAATTTTAATGCGTTTAATTGAAATTCATGTGTTAAAATATTCCCATTAAACATTCAATGGTTTAAGACTTTAATACACACTTCAATACCCTTGCTGTACACTTCAAACTGGGTGTTGCTGTATTTTTTTATTACGAGACTAATAATACTCTGGATTTGTAAAGAAGTGAAGATTTAAGCGAATCTTGGTATAAATAGGTAAGCTGAAATTCTATTTATTGATTTAATATCAACTTGTGTTTTTTCTTTAACATTTATAGATGCTGATATAAATTCCATTTCATTAAATTGCTTTAGATGTTCTGAAAATGAGGCTGTCATCAATTGAGTTTAGGAAAAGTTAAAAGATAAATCAAACTTGGTGTAAAAATACTTAGAATAAAATGTTAAAATTCAATTTAATATCAAATTGTGTTATTTCGTTAACATTTCTATATGCTGCTATAAATTCCATTCAATTCATTTTAAATTTTAAGCATTCTGTAAATTATATTGCCAGCAACTCTCTGACTAATTCTCTGTGATGTTTAAATAGAGTTGAAAAAGTAAATTAAGCTTGGTAATTTCATAGTAAAACGCGAATGTTAAAATTGAACTAATTAATAATACCTATATTTAGCTACTAATCCCATTATTATTATTAACTTGATATAATCACTCTGTTAATGAGATTAAGACTGAAAGCAATCAATTATTAATGCTGCTAGGTATAAAAATAGATAAGTTCAAATGCTAAGACTTCATTGACATTATATATAATTATGTTTTTTTGTATTGTGAGTTTAATTAACTTGATTTACACATTCTGTCAAAGAAACTGTCAGCAATCGAAGATCAATAAATAAATGTATATAGAGTGTCTTCTAGTGCCACATTCCACTCTTTGTTGGAAATGTCACTTGATTTCAATTAGTATTCACAACATTTCAATACAAGTGCTCACTAATTAACCAGCCTCCTGCTTCCTCCAGCTGCAATTATTTTGCAATTAAAACGTAATAATGTTACAAGCGAATGTACTCATTATATTTGAATTCATTTGGCCATTCATGTTTAATGTTGTCCATCCAATTTCTGGTGCTGAGTGCACAAATTTGCATTAATATTAAATCACTTCCATAGATTCGCTAAATGGAAATGACACAACCAATTTGTAGATGCTGGAGATAGTTGCATGCGAATTTAACTGAAACAATTGGATAATTAAGGATTCAATAAACTGTTGTCAATCAATAACACTCTGCATCTACTTTTGGGAATGTCCATCTGGGACTTCGTTCGTGTCGCTGTCAATAAGGAGACAAACCGCATTTAATCAAAGTTGCAGTGGCAGTTTATCAATGTCTGTCTGTGACACATAGAATTACAAGTTCTGCAAACAATTTGATTATAAATTAACGATTTAATTTTACAAACTGTTGAACAACTTTAATTGCTAACAGAAACAAGAATTAAAGAATATGTAATAGACGAAGTTGAAATTTTGATTTTTAGCAAAACCTAAACATCAACTTTATTCTAACAGATTCTCGTTTCAGTTGGAATATCATTGTTATTGTATGTAAAGTTGGTATCAAGTCGAGCATGCTCCCAGTGCAAACTCTTGGTGCAATCAAAAACCTTTAAAATTCAAACCTGCTGTGAAGCTACTTTATTCCCCTCAGTCGACTGCTGAGGTGAAACTTTTTCCGACTGCTCTGCGAAATTGAATCAAGTTGGCAGCGCTGCTGCAGCAATTGGCATAGCTTGCCGCTCGGTGGCAAATTGCAATTCACGGAATCTGCAATTGAAATGAGGCCTCACAGCAGGACGTGTTCGCATTGCATAAATTGCAAATTACGACAAAATGTTGCCGTGTATTACGAGATTTTTTTCCTGCCGCGTTTATATCTCTGCTTCTTTGTTCTACATGGGTGACAAAAAAAAAAGAGTGTGAAAGCTGCTGTCGAGTGCTCTGGACTTTGACATACCCAAAATTTAAATTTTCATCTAAGTTTGCAGAACTTTACTCCACATGCTGCTCAACTATTAATTCACATACAGTATGCATAATTTATGTGAATACCTCACGTGCTAGTTACAGGGTATAGAAATCTGATGCTTATATGTTCATCTAATACAAGGTTTTTTTGCCTGGCATCCTTGTGAGCCTTTGCTTCTCGGCTTTTAGCCACAAATTGCAGAAGCTGTGTAAAAGGGAATCCCCCAGAAAGTACGAGAAGTCGTATCATAGCCAGGACTAGGAGGACATGCCAGCAAAGCCCCAAAAAGTTGGCTTAGTATGTTTTTGATGTTCTTGCTTGCTTGCTGTTTAGTGCAATGGAGCAAAGTTTCCAATTTTGTGGTTTGCTTTTTGCGTTGTCCTACATGATTGTGGCAAACAGAATGTTTTTTTTTGATTTTTTGCTTGTTAGCCAAACTTGTTAGCTGGGCCCCCAAAGAGTCAAAGGAGTAGAAGTGCAGTACAATGAGTGCGAGTATTGGATTCGTATGCCGACGGGACTTTTTCAGCAGCAATAGGTCAAGAACCCTAACGCAACACCCCTTAAATTACAATCCTGCCAAGTCAAGAAAGAAATGCCGAAAAGGCGCCGGCAACAGCAACAGCAAAAACAAAAGCCATAGCGATGCGTCATTTCCGTTTAGAATTTTGTTTGGGGATTTAATACGCACTACCCAGAGGGTAGGAGGGTATTATAGCTTTGTGCCTTTTCTGAGTTCATAAAGCAAAATGTAAAATATATGGGTAAATATCTGACGGACTTGTCGCATGTCTTTTCAGTGTAAAACTGAAATATAAACTGAAACAATTTTAAAAATAAAAAAATGTTATTCTTATATGTTAGCTCTAGATTAGTACTTTAATTAGAGCTAAGAATGGATTTGGAATTTTTGTTCCAAACCCAAAAATTAACGAATTTATACATTTTTTTTTGAGAAATAGCGAGAATTTTTTTAGCAACGTCAACTGTCTAGGCGATATAGACAAGTTCATCTGCTTGTTTGTCTTATTGAACAGCTAGATCTCAGAAGCTATAAAATATTGAACAAAAATGTTTTTCCATCTTTTGGTATATTAATATACCATTTATACATTTACGTATATGTCAATATTTGTATGTACATTATTTTTTTTTTTAATAATAATACCGCACGGAATGGTATATTTAAGGAAAACAGGTATATTTATTTGGTATATTTTGTGGTATGACATATTTAAGAAAAACGGTGTATTGATTTGGCGTATTTAGCAGATAATAATTTACTCGGTATATTTTAGTATTTTTTGGTATATTAATTTGGTATAATTTAAGAATAAAACCGCTTTTATTGACAATCGGTATCGGGTATCTCACAGTCGATCACACTCGATTGAAGCTTTCTTACTTGTTTGGGAAGGAGGATTAGGTATTTGGCCTAACTGTTAACCGTTAGCCACATTTGCCAAACGTGTTCAATACTGTGAGGTGTGTAGCCTGTGGCATTGATGGCCATTGAGCGTGGGTGGTGTGATGTGACTGGGAGTATTTTGACTTTTGACAGCAACACATACTGAATACGGCAGCAGTATGTGGCCACTTAAGCAGCCACAGACATTGCGCCACTTAATGTGAGCAGACGCCTTTCTTGGCTTGAAGGAATGATGGAGCTCTCTCTCTCTCTCTCTGTTTCTCTCTGTCTTTCTTCTGAGAGCTTTCACATATGCTCGATAAGTCAGGAGTGCTGTGGTAAATAATTGGCTGACTTATTGCTTGACTCATTGGATTAATTGACACATCGAAGTTGAAGTCGAAATCGATATTCGTATTTGTTCTTTCAGCTGTGGAAAATGTCGCTTGATTCCACGCTAAGAGCCAAAGCTGAATCCAACAATCAAAATATTTGTTCGCTTTCGTATGTGGATATGTGTGTGTGTGTGTGTGTGTGTGTGTTCGTGTGTGTCGCGTGTTTGCTTGTGTTTGTGTTTATATAATATAATTTACGATAGTTGCCCCTAGTTACGCTGGGCACAACAACAAGAATTCAACTGAACTGAACTGAACTTAACTGAACTGAACTGAACTGAACTGAACTGAATTGCACAGCAAAAGGTTCCGCCTTACATTTTGTTTGTTTATTTGGTCTCTTCGAATTTTATTTGAGCTCTCAACGTTGTTGCCTTTATTAATCCTTTGTGTATTTTTATTTTAATCATGAATTATACTGCCACAAGCACAAACATTGTTGCTGATTTATGTTAACTGCAAATTGCATGCTCTTCTCTCTCTCTCCCTCTCTCTCTCTTCTTTCTCTTTGTTTCTGTGCACTTTAGTCTTTGTTGTTCCTCCCTCACATGATTTTTATTCATTACATTTGAGCTTGTTGCTAAAACAATGTTTACTTTCAGTTATTCGTAGACAGTTTCATTTGCCAAGTGTATGCTCAATCCAAGGGCTCACTTCGCAACCAACAAGTTAAGTGTTGACTTTGCTTTGGATTAAATGCATTATGCTGCTTCACAGCTGCTCAAAACTTTGAAGCTGTGAAATTTAAATAATTGTCAACGCTACCAAAAAGTTACTCAGTGTCAAACTGCAATCGGATTTATGCAACGAAGGAATAACTTAGGATGAAAAGGATTAAAGCTTATTCTAGTAATATCTTAGGAAGATTCTCGATTAAACAAGGTTCTATATTTGATATTAATTTATTAAAATTGTTGTAATATTTTTAGAAAAGAATATATATTAATATATGCTCAGTCGAATATCTCGGGAAGATTCTAGATTGAACAATGTTCTTTAAGCGATTTTCGTTTATTAAAATTACTGTAATATTTTATGTGGAAATTTATGGTCAGCACAACCAAAATAGGAAATCAGAGAAGAAACTAGTAGACAAATTTTACATAATTTTATAACGACCTTCATTACCTGATATATATTCTAAATGTAATCTAACAATCAATTAACTTGTTTGGTATACAAGGAAATAGGAGAACACAATATAGATATATTTTTCATTAAATTTTAAACACTTCTTAATTAATAACGACCTTCTCTACTCGATTTGTTATTACATAGTAAAATTATTGTAGTAATTTATTAATTAGCTTGTTTGGAACACAAGGAAATCAGAGCAGACAATACTATAGAGATCGTCCTTATGGAATAGTTGATATATTGATGATTGCTTTACGAAGTAATTCTGAATTGGAGCAAATGCTAACATGCAACTTGCAACGATAGCATGTTTTTTTTGAGTGGGGTGAGATAAGACCGCCAGGGGGAAAAAAATAATGTTAAGAAGTAAAAGCCAATCGATTTCGAGGTTGAAATTCGATTTAATTCGATTCCGTTGTCTGGGGAACACGACACCAGGTGGAGCAAAGCCAAAGAAGACCAAAAAAAAAAAGGGGGAATGAATTGAACGTGGGAGTCAAGAAAACAGTATAACACTTCAAAAGTCCTAAGGGTGTTGATTCTGAGAAATGTGATTGAGAATTAATACACTCTTTAACTGAGATTGTTATGAAATTTTCAAACTTCGTGTTATCGATGAAAGTGCACGAAAATCTAATGAAAAATATTAATCTTGTATCGGAAAACGATTAATTTAAATTGTTATTTTATAAAAATACAATTATTTTTTAACTCAAAAATGTTCTTTTTGCGTCATTTCATTTAAAATAATTGTAAAAGTATTCAGTTATTTATAGAACCAATTAAAATTCTTTTAAAGTTTTTTTTTGGCAATATCGTAAATGAGATGTCATATATAAGAATAATATTTCGTCATGTTTTGTCTAACTAATTTAGTTCTATGTTGAAATTAGCTTCACTTGTGATTATATGACTCACACATTTTTTTGTGCACAGCCATTTTATAAAGATTTTCTTTTCAATTTGTTGTGAAATATGAAAAGAAATGTGCATTCAGCATTCGCATAAATATTTATATACTAGCATACATTTCAATTGAGAGCAAATGTGTGAGCATTGCCACCTACCTGTTGTTCCATCTTCTGATTGCGGCTGCTAATTGCGGACATTTTGCACTGGGCTTTTGGATGATGCTGATGCTGCTGCTGCTACTGATGATGATGATGATGACGATGTTATCTTTGTTGTTGTTATTGCTGTTATAGTTGTAGTTGTTGCTGATGTGCTCGTTAACAAGCTTGAGCACAACTGAGAAATGTTTGCTTTTTCTCGCTCAACTATGCAAAATCTGAGAACAAAACGTGAGGTATTTAACAATTTCCCCAATGACGCGCCAAGACGCTCAACCAAATGTGCAATGTACTTATGCACACACATACATATGAGTGGTGTGTGTGTGTGATGCTGACAGCTGCTGTGCAATGTTTGTTGAAAAGGAAATTTATTTGAAAGCAAATGAATGCAGCAAAACAAAAAGCAAAACTAAAACTGAAACTCAAGGCACGGCACGGAAGCACAATACGCGTTTCTCGTGCTCATTCTCGTTCTGTTTCTGTTTCTTGTACATCTGGCAGAATGAATGCCGCAAAAACCAGCTCAAAATGTGGAAGGACTGCAACAACAACAAAATCACACACACGCACACACCCATATAGTAATACACACACATGTGCATAGGCATAAGCACACCTGGTTGTGTGTAGCACCCTTACTTCTAGTGTAGTTGTTGTTGGTTGTTATTTGCTGTTTGTTTTATTTATATTCATATTTGTAGTTTTAGTAGTTGCAATCCAAACTCTTCCACACGCGACAATAGATTACCCATACACATACGTATTTACTTTTCTGTGTGTGTGTGCTTGTCGCAATAACCGGCATGCGATCCAATTATGTTTGGTTTGTTGTGGTCGCCGTTTCGACGAATATTTATTTCGTTGTTTGCCTTTCCTGCGCGAGTAATTTTGTTAAATACCTTTTTTTTAGCGTTTGGCTCAATTAGCTTTCTATATTTGCACTGGTTCACCGTTCACACATCTCTGTGCATTAATGCACATACAAGGCGTTAATTTTTTGGCGCGTATTTTGCTTTGGCAACGCGGCAGAACGAAACGCTCTCCGACAACAGCGAAGCGACCACACGGAAACGTTTCAAAACAACAACTGACTGACGGCAGCGAAAGCGGTCGTCGTGGGTCACGAAAACTGTGTGCCACTGCCAATGAAACGTTCTGGCAATGAAACAGCCAACCGAAAGGACTACTGTTCCTTGCATGCACCGTAGGGAGAGAGAGAGTGTATACACTGTTTTGCTCTCTTAGTCAGCACTCTCCTCTTCACATTTCTCGCTCTTCTTTTACTTGGTGATTTCAGTCCGAACTCTATGGATGAAACACGCCACTAACTTCGACATCGACTTCGCCTTTAGCTGCAGGCCTAACTGCCTCTCTCTCTCTCTCTCTCTTTCGTTGGCATGCACGACAGATGTGCAGTGCTTTCCTATGAACCTTTGCGCGAACTGTGAAATGATAGAATTACGCTTGTTTGTGTGTGTGCTCATATGTAGTTGCACTTATGCATGACTCAATAATTGTTTGAGCTGCTTATTAGAATTAGAATGCATGGAATAGTTGGAATACTTGTCGTTGCTCCAGGCGACACACCCTGTAGTCGAGTTGTGAGTGTAGACAAACAGAATTAAGCACACATGTCGTGAAAGCCTAAAAGGTGTCAAGGCTTACCATGCGACAATTGAAGAGTTGGCAAATCCTTGATCAACAGCTGTGCTCATGTGTGTAAGAGAGAGAAGAGTGAGAATATCAAAGCTGTGTAAATAAGCAACCCTACCGCAGGATTTAGATTTTGCACACATGCAAGGACAAATTTAAGCTGCTATCGAATGTATTGCGTTCGGGGATTATCATCTCGCTATTAAATTTGCATTTCGATTACGAAGCAATTCTGTCAATCGATTTGCACAGAACTGTGTAACATATTATCGGATTTGAAAACTATTTATTGAATTTAATGATGCACTTTGGTAATATACAAACAAGTAAGAAAGCTACAGTCGAGTGTGCTCAAATGTGAGATACCCGCTATCCATTTTGAACAAAAGCAAAATAATGCGGAATTATTCTCAAGTAAACCAAAAATGCTACAAAAATACTAAAAATATACCAAATCACATATTTAGTATAACGATATAGTACCCTATTCAAAATGAAGTTTTGGAGTTATAATACCCTACTACCCTATGGGTAGCTGATATAATTATATATTTTTCCTATATTTCCCTCATTATATTTTATTATTCGAAACAAATCGCATATGATTATAGTTTTATTTGTATACGTATATATTTTACACTAAATTATTAGAGAAACAAATAAATAGGCTCTTGCTGGAGCATAAATTCGCTTTCATTTTTGTCATTTGTAAATTTGCTTAAAATTAGTTAATCTTCAGGCTCAAAAGACTCCCCTTGTAAGCTTCCTCGAATCCTTGCTCAAAGAGTCAAATGCGATCTCAATTTCCATTCTTTGGCTAGAAAAATCTGTATTTCTTCTTTGGAGCCTCAGCTACTGGCACAGCTGGTGGACTTATTGGACGTCTGGGCGCCAATGGGGGCGGACTATCTCTCGTGGTGGTTGCGGGCGAGAGGGGGCGTGGAGGCCGTAGTATCGATGTCAGGGGCGGTTGCTGACGCAAATTTGCAGCAGCTCCATTTCCACGCGACTCGTGACCATCCTCCTCGATGCGTCCCAGGCGAGAGCCATGCACCGAGGCCATCTCCGATGGGGTCTTCACCTGGGAGCCGTCGTCATATTCGCTGGCCATGCCCATGCCGATGGTGGCACCCACCTTGGCACTGGCAGCCTTGAAGTGATCGCTTAGCTTGATCTGCACCACATTGATGAACATGGAGGTGAGGGCGAGGCCAAAGATCAGATAGATCATGCTGAGCATCACGTAGAAGGGATTGCTGGGCACCATGTCGCCAAAGCCAATGGTGGACATCGAGATGAACACAAAATAGAAGGCATCCATCACTTTCCAATTCGGCTCCAGGATGTATGCGTACATTAGGCTGCCCAGAATAATGTAGGTGACGAGCAGCAAAGTGGCCACCGAGATGGGCAAATTAAATTCATCGTCCACCTCAAAGGTCTCCGGATACGGCGAAGTCGGTGTCTCCGGATGCGATGTGCCCAGTGACTTGCCCGCCTCAGCATCAGCATCATCATCGACTCGCGACTCCTCATCTTCTACAGCGTCGGATTTACCAAAGAACATGCTCGGTCGTCGGGCCATGTCGTACATCGTGTTGATTCCGGTCATCGCGTCCCGGAACTGTTGCTGCTTTCGTATGCGGCGGCAGGAGCGAGTGTAGTAAATACGCCTCACATATACCCATAAGAACTTGACGCTTCTCGTGAAAAGCTTGCCCAGATCGGCAAGCACAATCAAGAACAACGGAATGCCAATGATGGCGTAGACTATGGTCAGTATGCGTCCCATGTATGACTTCGGTGTTATGTGACCGTAACCTAAGAGAGACAATGAAAGAGGATTTCAGTTCAAATTCGTTTTAACGTGGATTTAACAATATTGTATAGAGGGTACATTTTAAAGACTTTCAGCTTATAAATAAAGAATTGAAGAATTAAAATTAGTCAATTGAATGTAAATTAATTTATTATTTTCAAATTATATTCAAATTCCCAACCGAACTAATAATAAACTTATTCAAACTTATTTATGATTAAATAAATTTATCAATTCATTTTTAGAAAATGAAATCAGTTAGAATAATGTTTTCCGTAAAAAGACCAAAAGTAAAAAATTCTACAACAAGAATTATTCCGAACAATAAAATTTTAATATTCTTCAAATAGTACTAAAACTGAAGCCGAATTACAAATATTGGTCAATAATAAGTAAAGAGCAAAACAGATAACCTAACATAGAACTATTATTTTTGATGACACAAAATCTTACGATATAATATTATTTTATTTTCTATATCGTAATATTTTTGCTTATTATTTTTTACTTATTTTAAATAAAAAAATACAAAATTTAAGAGGCGTAAGCCAATCATTTAATGAAACATTCTATTGAATTAAAGCTTTAATGAACTTGCGCATTTCAAGAGAATTCTTCAAACATTTTGGCACTTCAGTTCATCGAATCTTTCACGTTTCACTTTCGTTTAATCAGCTTTTGTCATTTTAGCAAGCTTTCAATGAGTTGTCACCCATTTAATGAGCTTTCGCGCTGGGCTTTACCTATTGTTGTGATGACGGTCCAGCAGTAAATGATGCAATTGACAAAATTGAAGGACTTCTGACCGGGAAATCGACGCAGACCCAACTCGGCCAGTGCATTGAGCTCATCCTCGAACTTGCGCAACTTCTGGCGAGCCAAGGACTTCCAGTCATCCTCTCTACAGCAACAACAACGAATGTTTAATTACACACACGACAATCAAATGGACTTTAACTGCCAAATAAGTACCTTAAATTGTGACTAAACGTCCAAAGTTGTTCGATAAAGTCGCGCTTCACCTTCCGTACTTCGCATTTGTAAATGTCCTCCGACGCACCCTCCGTGTAACGAAATAACAGACCTCCGAATCCCAACAACAGCATCAGCAATATGAGGTGTCCAATGCACTCGTTGCGCAACTTTCGCGTCTCCTCCATGCGCTCGGGATAATCCAGCTTGAGGCGACGCCACTCGTGAACCGCCTCCAAGCGGAAGTGTCCCAGAAATGCACGCGACATCAGCTGCTCGGGTTCAGCGACTTGAGTTGACTGCTTCAATTCTTCGATTGGTTGCTTGCGTCTAAACAGATTGCTCAGACGTTGTAGCCACGAAGGCTTCTTCTCTGGTTGCTGCTGCTCTGCCACAAGTGGCTGCAACTCAGCTGCAGGTGTTTCCTCTGCAGCCGGCAACTCCTTGCTGCTTTCGGGTTGGGTTTCCGGCAGCACTTCCTCCAACTTGGGACGCTCCAAGCTTGGCGTTCGTTTGCTTCGCTTAGGTCGCTCCAGACTAGAACTTCGCTTCGTCTCCACTTGCGTCTTCTGCTCGTTCTCCTGTGGCACTTTGAGGCTATTGCTGCGCCTCACACGCTCCACACCCATACTCCGAGCCAACGCCGCCTCAGCCGCTGCGGCTTTCTCCGCCGCCTCAACGTAGGCACGACGCAGCTCCGCGCGTTGCTCTTCCTCGCTGAGCTTGGGTTTCAGCGGCGTTGCCAGCGGAGTTTCACCCACCTCCACGTATTCCTGCTTGCGGTTGAATTCCTCGACCGCTGCCGCACGCTGCTCTGGAGTCTTGGAGCGTCGTTGAGGACGCACCGGTGACAACGAGTTATTCCGCGACACAGAACGACGCTCGGGGGCTTTGGCGCCACCTGTTGTGTGGGTGGCGGCGGTGGAGCGCCACGTATCGGAGCAGCTATGTAACCTGTTGGAGGTGCTGCAACCTTGCGCATTGTTGGCTTAAGCCTGGCATGCTGTTCCTCGGCGGTGTCCGCATCCGAGGAACTGAACTGTGTGGAGGACTCTTCGTAGCCACTGCTGCGATTACGTAGCCGCACTGTGGGCGCCTCGTTGCGCTGCAGCCGCAGACTTTGCACTAGGCGACGACGCTCCTCCTCGTCTTGGGGCAACTGAAAACCGTCGCTGATCTTGCGATAGTTCTGCAGCAAACGTTTGCGCTCCTCGTGATCCAGCTGCTGGCGATGACGCAACTTGTGCTCGCGTTTCTCACGTTCAAACAGTCGCTTCTCGGCATCGAAGCGACGTCGCTCATCTTCAAATCGGAGCATATTCTGCTCCAGTCGAGTGAGCGCATTGCTTCCCCGCTGCATCTGCTGCTGCTGCTGAGCTGTGTAGGATTGTGAGCTGCCTGTCAGCTCGCTCTCGCTGGACTCCAGCTCCTTGTGACGTGGCGAGGACAGACTGCGATGCTTGATCAGCTGATGGGCATCGGGACTGCTCAGTTTCTCCGCCTCACGCGGCTGCGATTGACTGCGTGCCGCATTTCCGGCAAAGTTCTTGTCACGACGCCTCAAGATCTTACTTTCGTGGGCGGACATCGCACCCGGCGGACGAATCTGCATGCTCACAACCTGCGGCTGTGGCTGCTCGTCATCATCCCAATCGCGATCCCGTTGCTTCACCTGTCTGCTGGCATCGGGTGTCTGTTCCCGCTGACTTCGACCCGGACGACGTCGATGGCGCAGCTGTCGAGATCCAGAGGCCACATCAGTTGCATTCTCCATCATCTTCTATACAATTTTTCTTTCCTCAATACTCAGTTCTCGTTTTATGTTTTACGTGTTTGCGTGTGTGTCTAGCGCATGGCTCTATTTATAACTCGTGTTCATATTTTTACCAAATTGACCGTATGGAAAAAGTATTTGAAAATGTAATTATATCACTTTTGCCTGCAAATTTTCTTTTTATAGCTGGCATTCGACCCTTTTCACTCGATTTACGCGAATTTTCCCTTTTTGCACATTAATATCACATATATAGAAAGATAATATATCATTTCATACGACGGGTTGACTAATGCCTAGTATATATCTATGGCATATATATTTATTATATATATATGCTTGTTCTATTCTAGCACACGTCGCGTCGCGTCGCACACTCGGCTGCGACGTCGTCTGGTTTCGAACTGAAAAGTATTCAAAATTCTTGTATACAACATTTTGAAATGATGCTTAGAACAGCCAACAGCTGTTTCTCTTGTGCTGTATCTCTTTTTTTTATTTTTTTTATTTTCCATATCTATAGCTGTGGCCGCCACTGTTTGTTGCTTTCAACTAGATTTTCTATTTTCGTACTTGTTTCGCTCAATTAAATAATACCACTTTTATTACTTACTTAAGTCTGGGCATTTGTATTTATTGCCCATAAAAAGATTGCCCAACATCCATCAAAACAAATATATTTATTTTTGTAGCGGCTTTTATGGTTTTTCAGGTTGTTCACACTTTGCAGCCCACGACTGTCTGCAAAAGCTTTAAGCTCGCTGCAATAGATGGCGCCAAAGTTGAACTCGACATTAAAGCTGCATTTGCCAGCACTGTATTTGAAATCTATCATTTTCTGTGCATTTGTGTAGATACAAATTTAAAGAATTTAAATTTTAATATTATAATTAATTATTAAACAGAAATTTATGAATGAAATGGATTTAATTTCGAATAAATTTCACACACTTTTATATTATAGTTGTAATATCAATGTCATTCGAATAGTCAACATTCGCTAGGACTATTTTTAAATCATTTTGCATTTAAGTAAATAAAAATATGAAGAAAATATTTTGAATTTAATGGCAACTATTAATTAGAAGAATCTTGAATATATACAATTTCATATGCAATCAACTTAACGCACATTTCTTTGCAGAAAGTTGAATATATAGATAATTCATCAATGTATTTTTAAAAAGTGTAAAATATTTGATTAGTTGCTCTAATTGACAAAGTGATTTAAAATACATTTAAATTACTTTGCACATTTAGCCTGCATTTTCTGCACATCTGTATTTAATTGAATAAATGCATTTCTTTCAAACTTTCTTTAACTATTGATCACAGGACATTTATGAAGGTATTCCGAAACGTTTTTAATATATACTCTTTTATATAGCTAAAATGTTATAGTTGGTAATATCAGTGCCTTTTTTGTATTGGAGTGAAAAAATAAATTAAGCACCATTTATTATTCTATATTGAGATAGTAATTAAAGCTTCCACAAAATAGAATAATTCGACTTTGCTTTACAAATCGAAATAAGAAGTATTATATATTCTTGCATTGTAAAGTTTTAATATTCTTAACTGATTCTAACTAAATCAATAGTTTTTAAATCTTTTCTTCTTCCAAAAATTATTTCGCGATGCCAACATAATTTTCTGAGTTTTGAGTTCAATGAATTGCTTTTTGAGAAAATAAATGATGACGCTATATTTAACCGAATCTGGCGCCTTTTTCTGACATGTTCTTAAAATACCAAAGATTAACTACTTCCAATTCATTGTCAACGAAGATTAATGTTCTGACTAAGCACCCAAGATATTTTCGCCAACGACAACCGAAAATGCTATAGACACGGACATGGACAGTTCAGTCTGTCTGGTATTTATAATATCCCCCTTAACCCATTTGTATACTAATTAAAAACATGTTCTGCTCGATATTTGGTGGACGTCTACAAATTTTTAGGGGAATTGAAAAACTGAAACAGTAATTGCAATTTCCTTTGGCATCGACCTTGTTGAGTTGTGTTGCTGCTCATAAACAAAACTGTTTAAATTAAATAAATCACATTCAGTATTAAAAAGTATCGAAATGGGCTTCTCAATTGTATTTATTTAGCACATTCAAAATCTTGATCAGATCACGATCCATGACGTAAGTTTAAAGATTTTGGCACCAAGTGCAAATGGATATGCATAAGAAATTAATATGCAAAACAACCGTTCAATATATTGAAAATATTCTATGTAGATTTTATTTAAAGCACTTGCCAGAGACGTGCCTGCGTGACTAAACCCATCGAAATCGACCACTCGGGGCGTATGCGCAATATTGCGTATACTTTTCACTTGATGACGGATCGAATTCTGAATTCACGATTATTTCACCGAATTGTTGTTTATTTATTTTTATTTGCTGAGATTTAATTCCATAAAATTTGGTAATTGGATTTGCGAGTATGTTCCAAGATCGGTTGATGATTATTGGCCATAATAGTTTGTGAACGAGGACATAAACATTTTCGTGTACTTTTAATTCATTCATTATTGAACATATTTGCAGGCCATAAAATCACTCGTCGAACCGGAGAATACGTTTGCTCATAAATATCAAACAAACAACAACGAAATACGAATTAAGTGAAAGCAATTTTTGGCTAAGAATAAAATTCGTTTCAAATTCTTTATTCACGACGATGACAATCTTCCAAAGAGTGCTGATTATTGTCTGTCGACCGCATATAACAAATATTCATACATATGTATGTGTATACTATGCTCAGTGTATAGTATAAATATGAGTTTTCTTTTTTTTTTTACCTCTCTCTGTATAAATAACATTTTCATCCACATTCTCGGTTCGTGCGTACTTTTGCTGGTGCAAGGAAAAACAAACGGAAACTATTTCCATTTTTTTGTGTCACATTCTTATTTTGAATTTTTGAAGAAAATGTTGACAAGTTCTTAAAAATATAAATAGGCTGACGAGTACTCACATACATACAAACATCAATTCTATTTTATATTGGGTATATAATATGTATAATCAAAGCTTACCGATTGTCGTGTAGATGGTGCAACTGTAGACCATTGCATTCCAGAATGACCAACTAACTTGATTCTTTATTTCATACTCCTCTATAATGCTAAAGTCCAACAGCGATTCTACAGCAGTCCTGTGATCTCGCAGAGCACCAAGTATTTTGCCATTGAATTCGGTCTTATTCAGCTAGAGTTAAAGATAAATGTTTTATTCTATGTTTGTAAAATCAAAGTAAGCACTTACTGGATTTGTCTTCGTATTAATTGTCAAATTGTGCAACTTTTCAAAGAACAGGTTCTGTTCGACCTGCCAATCTATCAATGTCTCTTTCTTTGGGGGTTCTTTTGACGGGGGGGTTCATCTGACAATATAGAAATATAATAAATCTTAAGAATTTAATTACAAAATACAGGTATTTTGAATCCGTTTAAGCAATTGACGTTGAACTGAGTAAAGAAACAAGTATTAATGCAACATTCGAGTTTCTTCAACTGTGAGATACCCGCTACCCATTTTCAATAAATCCATAATCTGCAAACATACCGAAAATATACAGCAAAATAACGAAATATACTGAATAATATATTTTGTGTAAGTGATTATGGTATATTTTGACTACCCGCTATGACATTTGGTGTATTTTAGTATATTTGCGGTATATTATTTGGTATAGGTTAAGAATAATACCGCACTGCTTTGCTTTTATTCAAAATGGGTAGCGGGTATTTCACAGTCGCGCAAACCCGACTGTACCTTTCTTATACATATATGTTATTCTCTTTTCCTTCATTACTTTCATTTTTTAATTGTTTTGTATTTGTTTTAAGATAAATATATATTCCATTTTTTTTTTTTTAATATTGTATTTTAATGTCTACAATATTCATCATCAATTACCAATGAAAATATTATTTTTCTCTTTTAATCTTGTTTAACTTATTTAATTTATTTCAAATATGTCTTCTTGAAATATTATAGTTTTATATCCATATCATTTCTTATCAATACTATGTGTATTATTATTTGTGTTTTCAGTGGAACAAAGCATTATGCCGTAGCACATGTTCTGCTAAAGTAATAGCTTATTTCTGCGCTGATTTTTCCTTCAATGAATAACAAATATGTATATGCAAAAATTGAATTACCATATATTCCAGGTAGCATTTTGCAAAAGGACATTGACTGCAGCAGAGATGAGCTCAGAGCGGAAATGATCGCAAAGATCCCCCCCTGTTAATCTCTACCTTCCTGGTAATTAAACTTAATCATCTTTGATAATTGTTTATACTAGAGATGCTCGCGTGGCGAGTGACTCATTTGATTGTTGTCTATCTATTCATTCACCTGGTCTACTACGGATTCGTTAATTTGTATATTGTCCGAAGACATCAAAAACTCGACCCGATTACAGATAAACATACGTATGTATGTTGAATGGTATTTGTATATTCTAGTTTACTGTTGGGTTTGGTTCTAGTTTTTGAGAAAACAATTGCCGAAGAGCTTGATAAGCAAACAAATCATCGGCTGCGTAATTTACGAGTTTGCAAGTGGCTCAACTCAAATATCTGATATTCATTTATCTATTCCCTTTTCTTCAGCAGACTCACATTCAAATTGTTGAAATAGCAGAGCTCCAACAATGTTGTAGAGGGCGAGGACTAATAGTAGGAAGATGTGCGTGAACCATCGCTTCGACAATTTGCTAACTTTATTGTAAAGTCCAAAGCTGAACTTCTCGCCGACACTCAAGCCCGATTTGGTGAGATCAAGAAAGCCCTCATAGCCCTTGGTCATAAAATTGGACGCATCGAAGGGATTCGCAATGGGCGGCCAATAAGGACCAGATGGTCCAATCCCTGTGTGATTCGACTGTGCGGTGTAAGGACGCTGTGACTGAGGCTGTGCACTCGGCGGTATTGAGCCACCGCCACCATGGATGTTGTATATATTAATGCGAGGTGGACGATTGGAGCGCCTCGAAGGCGGAGGTGTGCTGGGCGTCGGTGTCTGAGTCTGCATCTCGGAGGCGATGCTGCACTTCACTTTATATTTGTATTATTATTTTTATGGATATAGGAACTTAGATGGTTCACTTTTTGTGTATCAGTCGATTGTTTTCCATACGCGAATTCGCACAAGTATTTTATTTTTAATTCTATACAGCACAAATATATTTCCTTCGCGTTTCGTCGCGTCGCGTAGCGTTGCGATATTAGCGCCGTTCGAATATAGCGTATACGACTTTACTGCGGATCGCTTCCATCCGCCTCGTTCTTGATTTAAAGTGAAACTAAGGCAGCAGCCACAGCATGTTCACAGCATGAATGTCTCTGTGTGTCCGGCGCGCAAATTTCGGCATCTCGAGGGAACGACGAAGCGATGAGCGAGCTCTATGACGACATCAACACGGGGGAGAATCTTCGTCATCATCATCATCATCATCATCCGAATCGGCATCGACATTTCATGAGGTCACCAGTTTGACCACATTGCGACGTGATTTTTGACTCTTCGCTTACTGATCTTTTAATGATCTTTGTCTCGCAGCAGCAGCAGAAGGTTTAGAACCCCTCGAGTTGAATATTGTTTTCATTTCTATGCCAGTTAATTATTTTGTATTTTTAGAGCCGCGTCTCAGCACAAATTATTTTAATTTTACGCGGCAGCTAATGCGTAAATTTCTCTTAGATTAATATTTTTGAGGGGCAACTGCAAATCGCTGTTTGTACAAATGTTTTGCCATTTATTTGCCAGCGCTTGACACTAATGAATTAAATTTAAATTTTTCTTCGTATAAATTCTTGGAAACCAAAAAATAAACTTATCACACTCATGCCAAGCACCAAACTTAAACGTCAGTACGCTGAATAGATATCCTATTATTGGAGCAACCCATTTGCCAACCCATAAATAAAAATGTTGTTTTAAATAACTTATTAAAAAAATAATAAATCATTTTTTTTAAATTGAGATTGTTCTCTTTAAGATATAGTTTATTATTATGAAAACTATGCAGAAACAGAATTTTAAATGAAAGACAGACTGAAAGTTTTATCGCTTTTGTCAAGTCTACGCAATTTGTTTAATATCATATGTATGTATATGTATTTAATGTTATGTTTATTTGTGGATTCGTATACCTGCTACCCATAGGGTAAAAAGGTATTAAAACTTTGTGCCAGCAGGAAACGTAGGTAACAAGCATAAGGAGGCATCTCCGATCCTATAAAGTATATATATTCTTGATCAACGTCAACAGCCGAGTCGATCTAGCTATGTCCGTCTATTCGTATAAATCACTGGATCTCAAAGACTATAAGAGATAGAGCTATAATTTGCGATAAAAATTGTCGGAGTTACGAGTATTAAAGAAATGCTTTTGTATGGGCAAAAATGCCTCCTAACTAGGGGCCTAAGTAGCTTTGGCTTACAGTCTGATATATTTTATACTTTATAGTATATCATGAATGTTGTACCATACCAATATACTAAATTTACGATTTGGTATATGTTTTATTATTTTTGTTGCATATTATTTTGGTATATTTTGAAAATAATACCGCAATGTTGCCTGAATTTTATTAATTAAAAACGAGTAAGACTGTTCGACTAGGAGATACCTGCTAATTAATACATAATATTAATATTAAAATATAACGACAAATATACCCAAAAAATACTACCACGAACCAAAAGGTATATACTACTTATTATATACCAAATTGTGTACTGGAAAATACTAGCATATACTAAAAGGCTTACTGAATTCGAACTATATCATAGAACACAAAATACAAAATACCAAATTGTCAACCTCAGAAATTAAGAACCGATCAGAAATACATTGATCAAAAATACATTTCTTTTATATGCTCTGCCTATTAGATGCATTTGGCGCAGAGTTTAAATACCTTTTAACTCTATAGATACCGTGTATAAATATGTGTTATTTTAATGGGAATATTATTGTAGAATTTCTTCGCAATAACTTTTATGTTTATCAACCGAAAACATTGATATATATATATATATATGTATATACTCTTAGTTCTTTAGAATTTAAGAAGAATTCTTCATAATGATTTATGTTGCCCGTCGAGCAAATTTACAATACCCATTTTTATTCATTCACAGGGAATAGCACTTAAAATATTCATATTCCTCAAAATATTTGTGTTTATTACCCAAGATGTTGTTGACTTGTGTAGTTTCCAGACAGAGACATCAAGTCATGCCATGTCTACGCCAACGTTCTGCAAATAATCTTTTATGATGCCAGCTGGTAACTTTAATAGTTTCCCAATTGCCAAGACATTAAATCGAACACATTTTCACCAGGTATTTATTGCATTGAAGGGTTTTTTATTTGTATATGGTTGGAATATTGCCCCAGCGAGCGTACAGGTTGTCGACTTGTATTATTGATGAACAATTCGTAAATAGATTTGTAACAGATTTGCACAAACTTGAACAGTTTACCAATTCCAACAGCAACAATTGTCAATATATACGATATATTAATAATATACATGCATTTATATATAGTATTGTTTTTTGTATATGATGTGTATGAGTATGAAAATAATAGATTAAATGCTATTACAGATATTATATATATTTATTGTAGCCATTAATAAGTTCATGTATTGTATGTAAACTGTTCCTGGTTTGAAAGCTCGCATTTATGTATTTATGTAACTAGCTTAGGTATGTCTAAGATATTAAGATTAGAGAAGAATATCAACTTTACAGCGAATTAGATCGAATCGTTCGAATATCATAAAAAGATTTTTGTAAATTTTACTCACAGTCCTTAAATTTGTAAATAGTATTATAGTTTTTTGTGTTTTATATTTTATTCTGATTATTATTACATGTTATATAATATTTTGACTTGCACAAACAATTTAAACTCGAACTATGTATGATACTATGTTGAAAAGCCTTTAAAGTAATCATTTTGAAGATCGATGGTGGAGTCAAGTCTCCAACTCGTTTCTTTGGATCCGAGTACTCGTTACTCTCGTACGAATGAGTGTGGAGACTGCTTTCTTTTTTTGGGATGGGGATGTTTTGCATTCAGAATGGTTTATTGTTTAGTATTACACTAGAGAGCATCACTAGACAAAAGCACTTGGAGTCATGATCAGCATGTTGCTCTGTTAACTAACAGCGCTTGCTCTGTTAACTAACAGCGCTTGCTCTGTTAACTAACAGCGCATCTATTTGAGCGCCTCTTTCACTCGCTGCTCCCACTCGGCGCGTCGCTGAAGAATGCCCTTGAACTCGCCCACTGTCGCCGAGCGTTCAATTGCCTTGGTGGGCGTGGCTTCTGCCTCTGCCTCAACTGCAGTTGATTTTACAGTCGCGGCGACTGTTGCTGTTGCTGTGACAGCAACAGTTGCTGGCGTTGCCTGCTTCAGCTGCAGCGAGTAACGCTCGTTGGCCGATTTAACGCTCGGACTGTGGCTCTGGCTGTTCGCCTTGTTGTTGGCCACATTCGTGTTGTTGTTGCGCACATTGCTGACCTTGATGGGCGGCAGATTGGCCAACTTTTGCCCGGTTGACTGTTGGTTGTTGTTGAGATTGCGAAAATCGGCCACCGAGCTGCGATTGCTCACACTCGATTGCGTCTGAACGGGCGCATGACTTTGTGCCTGATTTCGTGGCGTCTCCAGGCTCAGCTGTGCCTCGTACTTGGGCAACATTTTGTCGAGCTTCTCCTCGCTGTTGGAATGATTCTCCTTGTCGCTGTCGACACTCTGGCTGCCATTGGTGATCTTTTTGTGCGTGGCCACCGCCACCTGAGCCATAGCCACCGCATCGTCATCCTTGACTTTAAGCGAACGCCGAGCAAAAACTTTCATCAGCTCCGGTGTGCCATCCTCCTGACTGGTGGCGGCAGCAGCAATTGGCGTTGCAGTTGCTGTCAAGCTGTTGCTGTTGCCATTGTTGCTGCTAGCAAAGGATTTCTTGCGCAGCACCACAACATTGCCATTGGATTGATCCCCAGGCGAAACGGGAGTCACAGGCGTCACTGAGCTGACTGGCGAGATGGGAGAGACTGGAGTGGCAGCTGCGGTTTCAGTCTTGCGCTGCAACTCCTCGTTGATTGACTTTTTGCGCTCATAGCGCAACTCGACCAACTTGCGATCCGTCTGCGCTTTATCCTCGTTGAGGAACAGACGCTTGCGTTCCTCCAGCGAAAAGCGATTGCTATGCACGCTGTCCACAATCTCGACTGGCTTCTTTGGTGTGCTGGGCGAGGCAGCAAGCAGCTCGCTACTGCCAGCGCTGCTCCCCGAACTGCTGCTCACATAGCTGGAGCGCAAGCTGTTGGCGCTAACAGCGCGCTGTTGTTGGCTAATACTGTGAGGTGTGGTTGCTGCTGCTGGCGATGGCGACGATGGAGTTGCCGTCTTCGTTGGACTGCGCTCCACAATCTGTATGCTGCCAGTGCTGTCGCCACTCAGTCGCCGCATGCTCAGATCATCGCTGCTCTGGCTGCGCTCAGCTGGCGACTTCACATTCTTGGCCAGCACCAGATGATTGGACTTGTTGTGCAGACGTGCCTGATCCACACGATTCAGCTGGATCTTCATGAACTCGGGCTGTGTCTCAGCTTGAGTTGTTGTTTTGCCTGGCGTGCTGGGTGGACTGCTCGCTGGCTTCGGCTCCTTGATGGCTATGCTTGTGGTCTGCTTCAGCTCAAGTACCTTTGGTCGCTGCGGTGGCTGCTGCTGCTGCTCCAAGCTGACTTGCTCATTCACCGCACCCGATTTGCGTAAGACGCTTATCAACGGCGACTTGACAATCAAATCAATGTTCTGCTCAATCTGTGAGATGCTAGTGGAGCTGGCACTGGGCGTGGGATGTGGATTCGATACCAGCAACGTGGTGCTGCGCTGTGGCGATAGCTTCGCCGGACTGGGCAACTTGCCCGTGGACTCGGCACGCGCTTGCAGCAACTTGTTATCGTTGATCTCGAAGCCCAGCGAGGCGCATTTGGCGCTCGGCGACATCGGGAACATTGGGGACATCGGGGACTGCGGCGACGGCGATGACAGCTGCTGTTTGCTGTAGTAAGAGGCTGGCACACGGAAGCTGATCGATAGATCCGGCAAACTGGGCATATTGTTGTGCACGGCCAACGCTTCGTGAGCGCTGCTCTCGCGCTCCTCCTGATAGTTGCGAAAACTGCGCGATTTCTCCACCATCTTGCGTTGCTTCTCCTCGTAGTATAGTGGGGATGGTTCATCAGTGCTCGTCTCCAGCGAATTCGAGGAGCTCGAGTGCTGTCCCATCGAGTCACTCGAACGCGAAAGCTTCTGCTGAAAGGCGCTGAGTCCCACAATGCGTGGCTTGCGCTCAAAGTGTGTGGAAGTCGTTGTCGTTGACGTTGTCGTTGCGATCTCCGTTGTCTTCAACTGCGTCTGCTCGCGCACCAACGCCGTGGATTGGAAAGTGTCGTTGCCACGCGACTGCTTCGACAGCAAACTAGTCACATCGCTCGATGTGTTCTCGTGCTGTGCCAGCTCTTGGGGCAGATAACGTTGCCTTGCCGCAGGCCCTGACTTGGGCTTGACCGCTGTCGGCGGCTGTGGATGCACTCCATAGTTGCTCACCATGGCATTGAGACCGTGTTTGCCCTCTTGTTGGATTTCGCGCTTGATGTTCTGACGCGTCTCCTGTAGGTGCTGCTCATGCGATGTGGCGCTCTTCGATTTGTTGGGCACTGGGATGGGTTCGCGTTGCGTTGCCTCCAGGCACGATGTGGAGATCTGCAGTTTCTTGGCCACATTGTGTGTGGCATCGAGATCTTCGACTCCATCGTTGGCACGCGCAATGCTGCGCTTCGAATTGCGCTGCATCAGGCGACGCAAAAAGCCGGGATCCGAGTCCGTTGGCTGGCTGCTGATGTCGTCGCCATCGGTGGAGGATTCGCCGCGGCCATCGAACAGGGAATTGGCCGCCTTGAAGGTCAGGGCACGCAGTCCAAAGGCGGACGAAGATGTTGTCGATGTGCTCGAAGTGCTTGTCATGTGTTGCTCGCTTTTGTTGTTGCTGTTACTACTGCTGCTACTATTGATTGTGGTGATTGTTGTTGCCTTCTTCTGCTCGATTGTCTTGCTACGCATGTGATAACTGGAAATGGAGCTGGAGCTGGAGTTGGAAGTAGAAGTGGAGTTGGTGGCAGTGGCAGTGACGTTGCTTGTGGCAGTCAAACTACTGCCCGGCGGGAGAGAGCGTGTCTTGCTCTTAAGATCGGTTTCTACAAAGAGTGAATATTAATAAAGAAAAGTTCATTTTATATGTCTCAATCTTAAACTCACCTTTGAGAGCCCTGAGGCTGGGATTTTGCAGCTGCGTCTGTCCAAATTTGGCCAACTCTTCATTGGCCTCCGGTATCGAAGACTGCAACAGAGATAGCAATAGAGTTTATTTAGCATTGTATTCTAGTCTATGATATATTTTGAATTTAGTGCTATATCCAATATAGCTTTTAGTATAAGATTAAGATAAGATAAAATAAGTACAGATTTAAGTATATGAGCTGCATTAATTTGTATAATAAGTAATCCTAATTTTTAAGAAAAACTGTTAATAAAATTAAACGCAAATAGCCTAAAGGTCGAAAACAATGATGTAGCAGAGATGCTAACCATAGCTTAACTAGCTAATCAAACGTTAAAGGGAAACCCTTAAGAAACTCATATGTATAAAGAATTTGTAATAATGTTTATAAGATCAATGGAACTTTTAGGGATAGCTTAACTAGGGAGACAGATACTGATTTAGAAAAACTCAAATAAGCAAGGTAGAAAACAACGATGTAACAGAGACACTAACTATTGCTTAATTAGCAACTCAAACATTAAAGTAATAACACTTTTTTTGACACTCCCTCGAATTACCTCAAGAGTTCTCCTGTGCTGCCTACTGGGACCCTTCTTCTTGGCCGGCCTGATTGCCATCTTGTGCTTGGCCGCCGCATGCGACAATCGCTGACGGTCCAGACTGACGCCATCCACTTGCTCATCGGGTGCATGGGAACGCAGAATATCTGAGCTCATCGATTTACACATCAGCTGTCTATGGCTTTGGCTGCTGTCCTCGCCGTCGGTGCTGTTGGAGCTTAGCAGACTCAACGAGGACACCTCGTGACCCTGAGTGACGACCCGAGACTGATAGCCAGCTGTCTTGCGACTCTGTCCGGCGGCTGCATGACGCTGTGGCGACGCCGGACTGCGAGGCAGACCCAAATCCTCATCAGAGGCATCCGGACGATTGCGACGCTTGCGCAGCACATCGGTGAGCTCCGCCTGTAAGTAAAGAGTAAAGATAAAACAGCAGATTAGTAAAGAAAACAGATTTGTGATTGTTGGGAAATATCGCTTGATGCTCTGTTAGGGATTAGGGCTTTACCCAGCTCTTCCAGCGAAACACGAGACGCGCTCGCAGGCAGCTGCGGCTGAGGCGACTCTCTCCACCTGAGGAGGAGCCATTCAGTCGCATCTTGAAGGGATTCTGTTTAAAGTCAATCATTTCGAGTGCCTCGTCGCAAGGCAGAGGCACCAAATGAAGCGCTAATTGCAAATTGTTATTCATATTATTCACTTATTATTCATATTGATTGTGCTTTGTGGCTTGTGCTTGTACATTCAACACTCTGTGTGCGCTTACCGAGAACGACAGCTGGAAGGGATTGCCCTGGACTGGCTTGCTGCGGGTGCCCGCACTTCCGGCTACCATTTCGAAAAACTATTGACAGTGCTTGACAAAGCTTTCTTTGCCGCCCGCTCTCACTCTCGCACTGTCTTGTAATTAACTAATAAGGGCTATTGTTGCGGTGCAGACACGCGATCTGTTAGATTTCACTTTCATGCAACACACTGTGCGGTGCGGCAAGCGAACGTTGTGATCAGCTCCAAGTGCAACGTGCAACTGAGAAAACAAACGAAGACGTCGCAACGCAGGGCAAGACGCAGACTGACGGACAGACGGACCGACGGACGGACGGAAAGCAGGCAGCAGGCCGCAGATGTAGATGCACCCTCGACAGATGCAACAGCAACATGCCACAACTATAACAACAGCAATGCGACGCTTGTGAAATGGATTCGTCGTTGCCGCCGCCACCGACTTTTTTACCTAGTCCAACATAATTGGGCGCAGGGCAGGCAGGCAGACAACATCGCTCTCTATGTAGGCACTGGGAATCTGTTTATTGTCATCGCACAATCACAGCAGCACAACAGCAGCAGCAACAACTGCGGCGTCGATAGCATATTTCAAGGGTACGCCTCAATCGATCCAGACTCGGTTTCAAGAATTTACAGCATCCAAACTGTAAACAAATTCAACTAACTCGCGGCTGTCTCTTGTTGCTTAGCTTCCTTATGGATTTGCATCCAGTTTCTTTTCCCGTTTCATTAATCAGCGCGTTGATGGAGCATGACACGAGTGCAGCAGAGGGAAGAGAAGTCTAAGAGGGGGGGAGTGACGGGTGCTGAGGATCCAACTTATACTTAATAACACCAATAGCTGTACTTGGCGTCTATTTTCGGCCTCCAAACCGTGAGGATTAAGTGTTAGTCTCTGCCAGGTTAAAGACCTTGCACATACATTAAGTAAAAGCACACTTTTATACCCTGCAGCTATTGAAATGTGAGTCTTTGAGTTATGCGATAGCATATGTAACAGATTGTAAGAGGCATCTTTAATTCCAAAAATGTATTTAAATACTTTATCAGTGCCAAAGTGTCTCTTTAGTCGCCCGTTTCCTTATCTACTAATATGTGCATCCCAAATATTCCGTTCCTATAAACATAGTACCTATAACATAAAGTATAGTACATAATGCCCTGACTATAAGTCAAAGATAATGTTAATATTCAAATGTTGTATCTCTTTCTAATAATGAAAAGTATGTTAATTTAGTATACAGTTATTGGTCGTTATCTTTACAAACTAGTTTGCAGTATACTACAACACATTTTATTTCTTGATTACATAAATATTACTTTAGTTTGGAATGTGTGAAAAGCGGAACAAAGCAAACGGCGTCTTATCACACCCGATAGGTTTAATCTTAAAAGAAGTAATTTGAATATTTAAAGGAAAATTTAAGATATAATATAAATCTTGTGTAAAGAATTCATCAATTTGAAATTCTTGTTTACAAAATCTTTGTTAAGATCGAAAAGTTCTTAAGCTCTGGATGAGTATAGTAACTTTTAGAAAGTAGCTTTTATACCCTCTAATTAATAATTGTATATTGCACAAAAGATCTGCATCTATGGGGTCTTTTTAGCTTTGGTTGACAATCTTTTATATTTTGTACTTTATTTTACTACATCAATACACCAAATATTACCGGTATACTTTAATACTTTGAGGTATGTCAATTCGGTATACTTTTAATATTAATAACGCACTATATATAGTAATACTATATTTACTATTTTTGGTATATTTTAAGAATAATACTGTACTATTTTGCTTTTAATAAAATGGGTAGCGAGTATCTGACTTTATCTTTAGTTTCTCTATTCGTGTAGCTTGTCGACGTTTCTTCTAGCTTAAATATAGAATCTATAATGTAGATTTATATGAATATATATATATATATTAGTTTAGAGCATTCTGTAGTCATTAAATCTCGTTCACACTCAACTAGAGCACTCTCACACATCATATTGTGTCTACAACGCAATTCTATTATATCGAACAGTGAGTTCAATGGCCTTCGTCATGTCTTCCCCGAAATAGAGTGAGCATCGTCAACAAGCAAGCTATTAACACATCTGCTCTTCTCGCTGCTGGCTGCTGACTGCTGATTATCATTGCCAAAAGTGGTGCTCACAGGTAAGGCACCCTTAAGTATGGTAAGGGACTCAAGCGGTGTCTGTTTTGCCACAGCTACCTGCCACATGGATTTGCCCTGGGATTCCGATTTAGCTACAACTCGCTTCGCTTCGCTGGCAGCTAACTCGTCACATTCGCTGATTTATTGGCACACTTCGTGAGTGGGCCAACCGCCTGGCCGCTGGCCTAGCATGCAACTTGCAACTTGCGGCATGCGGTATGCGGCAGGCCGAAGCAGTGTGCCGCAAGCAGCGGGTAGCAGTCGACCGCCCCCGTTTGATTACAACAGCACCAACTGCCATCTGTTGCAGAAAGAGAGGGAGATGGAAAGAGGAAGAGAATAGAGAGAGAGAGAGAGTTGGTGGAAGAGAGAGGGAGTCAACTTGAGGAAGGAAACAACACTAGAAAGCAAACTATGTCTTTAATTATGCAAATGAAATCATAACAATTTACACCAATAACAGCGAAGAATTGTTCGACATATATAAAATACATGGTATAAATAATATAAAGTAGAGCGAAAGAGAGAGAGAGATAGATCTATATCAAAAGAAAAAATGTAAGAGAGGAAATGAAATGTAGATAGCTTGAAAGAATGTTTAGAGGGGACACATGAAGATTTCAAATGAAGAAAACACCAACTAAAAATATTGAATTCGCAGGATTCGCAAGAGAAATGAAGAAATCTAAAAAGAATTATTTGAGAGAATTTGTCTCATATGTAGATTCAAGAAGTAGAAAACAAAACACGCAAGCAGCATCAACAAAGGATATTCAAAGCTAGAGATATATACAATGAAGTAAGAAAGTTACATTCGACTCTTAAATAATTTATAAGTTTTCTTTTATCTGATTGTAAATAAATCAAAAACAGTAATCATAAAGAGTATAGGTTTTATTATGAGTGCCAAAAATTGAGACTACAGCTGTAAAAATGAGTATTCTATTCGTTCTTAAATGAAATTCCCAAAACTTGCAGCAATCTGTGTGCAACAATAACAAGTGTAGTCAATAAAGAATTGTATCTATTGTTTTTATAGTCTTTACGATATATGTACGTGTTTATAGGGCCCCAAATCGTCGGATCGACGTTGCCAAAAAATATATATATTTAATGAGATCGGAGATAGATCCTTCTGTAAGCACAAATTTACAATGTCCTTCTTCTACATAGAAATAGAAATAGTATTTGCAAAAAAAAGAAAAATGTTCTGTTGAAGTCAGACATGCCGTCAGTTAGATAAGCAAGAAAGCACAACACTTCAATCTGATTTAATCAAAAGATCACGGTTGCTCAATAAATGCTTGATAACGGCAAAAGTATAATATAGAAGTAGAGAGAGATAAGTTGTTTCTTTCTAGGAAACGCTCGCTAGGAAAGTGTTAAGCAAACCAGATCTTCAATTACGCAAATGGAATGAACACAATTCGAAAATAGAACCAGAGTTGCAAGCTGCATTCAAGATGGGGAAATATTCGGAATCTATTTAACGACAGCAGCTGCTGCGAGATACCCGAAAAAAGGTATTCCAAATCCAAAGCCAAACTCAAATTCAAATGCGAGACTTATGCAACACACAAAGGAGACTCGTCCAGGCGAACGAATGAACAGGAAGTCTGAGGCAAAAGTCCACTTACAACATATGTGAAATGACCATATATGAGTATGTTTGTGGGCCGATTGCAAATGTTGTTTTATTTGCCTACGAGTGAATTTATTTGCATTTGATAGTGTGATGACAGATGGAGAGTTGGACACAGTTGTCAGCAGGTGAGACAGGAAGAGAGTCAGTCGGTCAACAGGTTTGATATGTAATTAAAGCAAAGCGTGAGAAATGACATCGCCTTGAGTTCCCCCCAAATCAAAACACTCATCAGTCTGCACTCTCTAAGTATGAAGTGCAGTGCAAAGACTGCAGACTGTCTGCAGATTGAGTGAAAATTGAATGCCTGCCCCATTATGGCCGTCAACTAGATTGTTTCCTTTTCTATTATTAATCTGCCACAAAGACAGTGACAAGTCTTGATTGTCTCTTTTGAAACCGGTTCAAAGATAACGCGTTGAACTGCAACTATCAGCGCACTTTTGTTGATATTCAAGCACAAGCACAAGCACAAGCACAAGAACAATAATAAATACTATTATTATTTTAGTTGATTATTTTTACACAACACAAAACACACAACACAGAAGGTTTGTTTATTTTATTAAATGTTGAATTTCTATTTGTTATTTGCTATATGCTGTTGGATGCCATTGGAGCAGCATCGATGATGAACCGAAGATCGACAGAGAGCGATGTGGACATGCAAGTGACTGAAAGCAAACTGATTTAGCGGAAAACTCGCCAGGAGTTCAATAGCATAGAAACACAGCAAAGAAATGCGATTTATTTGCTAACCAGGTTGGCAAATAAGCCGCCAGCTGGACTGAGACTCGACTCGAGACCGAGACCAGAGACCAGAGACTCTCCAATGGAGAGTCTAGGAGAAGTAGAGGGAGAGGAAGGGGAGCTGACTGGGAAGCAACTGACAGTCAAGTGGAAAAAAGTGGAATAACAAGAAGCGAGTGCAGCACTGAGAGTCAGTAACTCGTTTGGCCAGAAAGAAGCATTAGAAACAGTGCAACGAGTGGCAAAGAGGGAGAAGGAGAAGCGGGGAGCAGACCTGGAAGAAGCCACACATTGCTGTTGGCCACGCGCTGCAGTTGGCCAAAAGTGGCCAGGGGAGTAATCGAGTCAAGTCGACTCGGGGGTGGAGAGAGCGAGAGAGTGTAAGGCGTTCATTTGGCTTTCGTTTCCAGTTACGTTGCGGTGTTTTTTGCGGTGGTGCAGCGCGTGTGTGTGGTGTCTTCTTCTTCTGGCTTGCGGCTTCTTGTTTCACGACTTTTCAACGTTTGGCTGCCGATTATGCAGTCAAAACTAGCGCGGCCAACGACACCACACAGAAGCTCAAGCTCAAGCTCATCTTTAAGCATCGCTGTTAGATAATTTCAAAATTTTCACAGTTTGGCCAACTCTCAGAAGAAGTCAGTCAGTCACATTTTAGCTGAGTCAGCAGCAGTCTGCACCAAAGTTCAATCTCCCGAAAACCCAACAAAGCACAATAAACATGCGAGTAAATTGAATTTGATTAAATTCAATTGAAATGATTGCAACACAACAGCGCAATAACAACAAGAATTTTTTGGGGGCATAAATTCATGAATACGATACATCATCAGCTGACCCTTTGTCCCATTATTTGGGGATAGGGAGAGAAGCCCCACTGGGCACGACATGAGTCATGGCTAATTGTGCGCCTGGATTATGGAATTTGGATCGATATAAACGAACCCCTAAAATATAATTTGCGAGTAAAGAGTTTCCTTTAGGCCAAGAATTAATAATGAGTTTTCTCGTTTATTTTTCTGCTACTTATACAAATAATACCAGTCTATTGCGTTAACTGTCGGCTGGCACGATATTCATAACGCGATTAATTGTAGTTAGGTAGAAAACGGAATACCCTATTGTTTTATATTGTAAAAAATGTATATTAGTTTCAATTTTTGAAGTGAACTAAACCTATACGTATTGTCTGCATTCCCTCAGCAACTTCACTTGATTATATTATGAATATATTTATAATGGAATAGTTATAGCATATGAAAAGCACTTCAGAAAAAATTTCGCATATGTTCCTAACATTTTTCGTACTTGACTTTTACTTTACTCTTATTTATTAAATCTCCTCTTTGGCTGATACCAGGAATAAGTGATAAAAACGTAAAATTATCATTAATTAATAGTTCTGGTGTATCTAATTTGAAATGCTTTAAATTTATTATTTAGCAAAAAAACGTAAATTATTTGAAATTTCAACATTGCTTTTCAACTCTAAAGATTGACAAATCAAAATAGAAAAATACTAAATAGTATAGTATTTTATTATTTTTATTTTATTAAATTTTAGAAAGAAGATTGGCAAATACTAAACATATAATATGTTAGCGGTTTTATTTTATTAGGTTAAAAACTTCACAAAAAACAAAATGTTTGATTTTTGTGTAATTATAAAAAATTAAGAATTCTTTAAGTACTGTCAACACATAAATATACTAATAGTAATAGTACTACAAATATATGCAGGGTGTAGCTAAGTCGGTAAGGTCTTCTGTGAATTTTTAAATTATTCTAAATGAACTCACCTTTAGCACGATGGACAGACTGCTGGCTGTCGCTGACTCAGAGAAGACGCTGTCATGGGATTGCGAAAGGGTTTCGCGTGTGTAATCGCTGCAAAAAACGAGAAATAATGAAGAATGAGTATATTAGAGTATATATTTTTAATAAGTAGTTCAGTCAATCACTTACCCATCCACATCGACATCGAGGAGTCGACCCTCGCTGAGGCTGCGCTGGCTGTCGGACATGTCAGCAACTGCTCCTCCAGCGGCGCCGCTGTCCTCGCCACTGTTCAGCTCCTGCGAAGAGTCGCCGACGCTGCGCAGCTGTCGCTGATGATGGCGCTTGTCCATAAAGTAACTGCTGCGACTCATGCCCAGCGAATCTGGGAAGACGGCCACGCCCATCTGCTGTCGCTGTTGCGTCTGATACATGGCCTCGGAATGGGATTGCACTTGACCCGGCTGTGATTGCAACTGTTGCGACTGTTGCTTGCTAGCTCTCTTCTTGCCCAGCAACACGCTTAGCAGCTCATCGCGATGGGAGCCGTATGATTTGGATTTGGGCAGCGATTGCGTCTGATAGCTTTCGTGCAACTGTTGGTGGGTCAGAGGCGATGCTGGCGACGAGGCGGATGCCCCAAGGGAATCTCCAGCGGCAACACTCCGCAAATTCTTCTCACTTGAACTGCTCGCTGGCGGCGGCAATGTGTTGCACGAACCGGGTCCAACAACTGATCCCACGCCCGAGGAATCTCCAGTGGCACCGACGACAGCACTGTCGGCGCTATTGATTGTCCGTCGTCGAAAGATCCGCCGCAAATTGCGTAGCGGATGGAAGCGACGGCGCTTTTGTTGCTGCTGCTGCTGCTGTTGCTGCAGTTGGTGTTGATGCTCTGCAAGGACAGCGAGAGAACGAAAGAAAACAATTCAATTTGGATACAGTTAAAAATTTAAAAACAATTTCGAGTACAGACATTTGGGTGTGACAAATAAAATCTAGCTTGCTCTGCGAAAATTGTTTTTCAGAGGATATTGCAATGAAATGATATATAGTATGTGAAATATCCGCCTTCCGCGGTATTGTCGTTTAAATATACCAAAGAAATACTAAAATATACATATATCGAAATGAATATCTATAGCTCTATCTATTATAGGCTGATGTTGCTGATAAGGAATAAACACATATATTTTATAGGATCTGAGATCGTGCTTCTGTCTTATATTTTTATTTATCGATTCGGTTTTTTTCGAGTTATAAGGAATCTACACATATATTTTATGAGATCTGAGATCCGTGCTTCTGTCTTATAATTTTATATATCGATTCGGTTTCTTTCAGTCAGAATAAGATAGACGAGTATTAAAGCTTCGTCTAGCCAGGAAATGTTCATATGTATGTACATAAATAAAAAAAAAAATATTATTGAATTTTAAATTCATTTGTTTAATATTGTTTAAGTATTAATAGTAACTTATTTTTGGATGATTGAAATAAGCTGTGTTACTTAAGATATTTTATTCCGTTTTTCAATAATTAAAAAGTTCAAGTATTACGTTAAAATCCTGCTTTTAAATAAACTAAATACTTCTCTTAGTTTGGCCAGTATAAAGATTAAAAATTATTGGTTGATGCTAATATCTAAATTCTATATCAATATTATTTCAGCTCTTCTCTTTTCAGCTCTTTTCTTTAAAGCCTTAAGATCTTAAATTGCCGAGAACATTTCTTACTTGATCTTCCTTTGCTCATCTTTTGAACAAACAAAATTCGTGTATAGGTTCAAAAAAGAATAGCACAACTTAACATTTAAGAAACACATTGTCTTCATTTCGAATAGTTTATCAGATTGCGACTGTCAAAAGTTGATCAAGTTTTTCAACGCGTTATCTGCTTGTTGATTTTCATAAAGGGTGCGCTTATATCTATTGCGAATCGAATTTATTTCATCTTTGGCATTTGTTTGCAGAAAGCGAGCATGCAATTTGGTGTCATAAATCAGCAACACGACTGATAAGAAAAAAAGGCAATTCAATTGGCAAACGATCGACAAAACATGCCCATAAATAGGCATAAGCAAAAGTCAATGTGCTAATGGGAACACCCAAAGTAATGAAAACTTAAATGAAATTCACAGAAAGAGAGAAAGGGAGAGAGAGAGTGAGGAAGAGAGAATGCGAGGGAGAGAGAATGCGAGGGAGAGAAAGAGCGATCAATTAAAATGAAAGAGAATAGCAAACGTTAGCATGCGTAGTTTTTGGGCAAGGTCGTATCTAATCTATCAATATAATACGTATGTAAGAATTTCTATTTCCATGGAAAGAATTCTAGAGAAATGTTATGTGAAGCGTTAGAAAGACGAGAACTGAAGTGTTTCAGAGAGTGCCACAAATATCAAACAGCTAAACAGCTTTACTACGCCATCAATTTAAAGTAAATCGTATTGTAAATTCGCGTTCTACTTTAGAGCTCTCATAACGTTTATTTGTATTGCTGATAAATAGCAAAACAAAATAAATAAAATCGCAAACGCTAAAAACGTTAAAAACGTCTTTGCACCGTGTTTACATTGGTCAATTAACGATTAGAGTCGCATTTATCGCAAAGCAAACGCGACACACGACATTTCGCGTTTGCGAAATTCGTAAATTAACTTAACACAGCGATGTACTTTAATTTTCATATCCATATTCTAAATTAAACGCCTACTTCAAGTGTGTAACGAATGATGTATTTCAAGTTACATATTCCCATTGAGCTTCAGTCATCGAATCAGAGAGGAACCCATGATGTCATGGCCTCCAACGTGACTCAATTTCTATTCCCATTTGAACTTGTGTCATTCATGGTCCCAGATGAATACTGGCGACTAGATAAAGTTAATGGTGAGTACACCAATAATAAGACTGACTGTAAACCTTTACTGCTAAATTTGCTTTTACTTCAATACAATGAGTTGCTGTCAATGGTTGAATATGTTTTTTAAAATTACATTCAATTTTTTTAAATAGTGTACAAGCACAGAGAGAATAAAGACTGCTGACCAATTTCACCTCTTAAAGAGATAAACAAAATCTTAGTAAAATATTAGCTTTAAACTAAATGTGGTCATAATTTTTTAAGTAAATGTGGTTAAAAAATATATATGAGATTACTGTTATTATTTTTTAATTTTATTATTTATTAAAAATAAAATAATTTATATTTTTTTAAATTGTACTTTATTATTTGGTTAATTCTATTTAAGAATTAATTTCAGAATAACATATTGTATTCGAACAACCTTATGGAATTTGTAATTTAAATAGAAAGCGATGCTACAGCTTCTCTTATTATTGTTACGAATGCTACCTGTTACTAGTAATGTTACTATCACTGTCGCTGTTACTGCCGCTGTTACTAGTGCTGTCACTGCTATTGTTACTGTTACTGCTGCTGCCGCTGTTACTGATACTTCTACTGCTGCTGTTAATGTAATTGCTACTGCTGGCGCTATTATTGCTCGTCCTACTGCTTAGCTCTCTTGTTACTGTCACTGATACTTCAGTAACTACTGCACATCGATCGCTATAGCTACTGTTATTGCTACTGTTACTGCCGCTGTTAATGCTACTGTGCTGATTCTTTCGTCGCTCCCTTTAACACTTTCCAACAGCAGCTGAATGCTGAATGTTTAATGGGTATTCTACGGCAATGCTAACACATTTACGACTTTCTCCCACCTACTCGTTACTCGCGTTAGCTGACTGTCAGCGGAAATGAAAGAGCCGTCAATTTGAAACATTCGAAATGCGATTTGGCCGCCCCTTAAACGCTTCTAATCAATGGGCCTGTGCTACCGTTAGTTGCCGTGGCGTCTATAACAAATATCGACAGTATGCCAGTCACGTTTTGGGGCCAGTCCATTGCCGTAGTCGCAGTCGTAGTCACAGTCTCAGTCGTATCCATATGCATATCAACCCAGGCACGCGAACACTACGTTCACTGAGCATTCATGTAGTACAAATGTAGGTATCAGTTGTCAAAGCTCACACAGATTAAATTCGAATTTAAGAATCAATTCGCAAGGCTAAACTTGTTATCGAGGCTAACAAATCAACTATATAACACTTTCTATAGCTGGTCTTAGATAAGATACAACCTAAAAATGTTTAAATTCGTAACGTTTTTTGTTTTTTAAAACACATTTTATTCACATCGTTTTTATGTAAACAAATCACCAATGAAATGAATCATGATGAATCAGTACTGAAATGACAAACATTTCCTTCTAAATACTCTATATACAATCATCGTGTTTGCGATGATGTCGTGTCTCAATATTGGGCATATTATTTTAATTCTCTCTTTAGCTTTTGGCACAGTCATTTAACATTTCTTTTTTTTTTATTTGCTCATTGTCTTGTATGTGATTTTAGTAATTTATCAAAACATTGTAAGTCTCTCCCCACAGCTTATTTGGCAGCATGAGGCCATCATACACTGTGATGCAATCGAAACTGTTGTGCCAATTTATTGGGGTACAGTAGAAACTTTACTCGTGGAACGTTTTGAAAAAATTAATGAATTATATCCATGATAGTCGAATGACAGGAATAAAGTTAAGCCGTTATGCCTGAAACATTTTAAATTTTTCATTTTTATTTATAAATATTTACTTTTAACTATAATATTCTCAAAGTTTCTATTATTGTCTAAATTTAAATTTAGAATCGACTTTAGGGTAAAATAATCTTTTTCTATATAATTTTTTTTTTTGTCACAACCTTTGAATTTAATGGAAAAGCTTTATAACAAATAATCAAAGTCTAAATTCAAATGTATACCAGTCAAGAAGATGATCTTCAAAATGTTCCAATGTTTGTAAGTATTGTATTAAAGCAGTATAATATTTAACAAATATATTTTATTCAGAAAACAAAGCATATTTTTCTTTGACTTCAATCTATATCACATTTTTATTGTCGATCATGTAAACAATGCCTTAACAAATCGATTGTGTATTTATTTTCCATTTGAAAGACTCCATCATTGTTATACTAAAGTAAGACAGCATATTATTAATGTCTTAGTATTAAAGTGGTATAATATTCAAACCTATACTTAAAAAGAAAATAAAGCGTAGCTTGTAAAACAAACTCCTTTTATTAAATTTTGGTAACTAAAAAAAAGTCAATGACAAGTTGTTTGCTTATTAAAAGCTCTTCTATTGTTATAGTAAAATAGTATGTTAATAAACTATCAGTATTAAAGTGGTAATATATTCACACAAAGCAAGCTTTATTTCACTTTAGTTAAAGCGTCTTTAATCTTTTTGAGACAAACTCTTTTTAATAATTTTGAGCAACTACAAAAAATGTCATTGAATAGTTGTTTTCTTTTCAAAAAAACTCTACTATTGTTGTACTAAAATAATTCAGTATATTATTAAAGCATCGGTATTAAAGTGGTACAATATTTAACAAAAAACAGCATAGCTTTATCTCACTTAGGTTTAAGTGTGTTAAATTTATCCCCATTTTTAAAACCAACTCTATTTAATAAATGTTGTTGGTACCCAAAAAATGTCATTGACTAGTTGTTTGGCTTTGGCAGCATTCACTGTAGCATTGTGTGTGTTTGTTGCACAAATGAATGTATGCCGCTTGTTGCCATTGTTGTTAGTAGGGCATGTGGCGTTGACACAAATTCTAAATGAAATATGGATGCGAATGCGATTGCGAATAGGCGTGAAAACTGGTAACCTGCAAATGGTAAATGGTAAATGTTAATGGTAAAGCGAAGTTGTCGAATGCGACGAGTTGTCTGCGATTTGGCGGCCTTTGGCATAAAGTAGGCGCATTTATTAATTAATCAATTGAAAATGTTGCGCGCACAAATGCAAATTGGCAACTGGCAATAGCTCAGCGACATGACAAAATCCAAATCGACTGGCAAAGTATTTAAGCCAGCGGCAAGTTGCAGTAATTGGAGACTCTTGTTTTTGTTTTTGTTTTTGTTTAAGCAGCAACTGTGTGTGAGCGGATACTTGACACATGTACACTGCGTATACGTGTTATTGTATTAGTTGCTTTGGCAAGTTTTCTATATATATATATATTGTACACATATATTTTGTGTTTTCAACCTTTTGTTCAGTTAACCATGCTTTGAGGCTTTGGCTTTTGCTTCGGCTTCGGCTTCAGCTGCGGCCAACTTGACTTGGCTTGGCTTGACTGGCTGGAAGGAAGGTCAAGTGAGCCGTCATATTGCGCCTTGCCCCCTTGCCTGCCACGCCCTCTTCGCCTCTCTGCCTCACTCAGTCGCGTCATCATCCATTCCCAGTTGGCATTGGCGTGTGGGCAGCTTATCCGCTTTACAAGTGCTTAATTCACTTACGAAGAATATATATAGAGAACATAACACAACACAACACAACACAAACATTGCGCAATTCGCACTGCGTTGGCTGCCGCCCGTCGAACCGGCTGCAACGTGCAACATGCAACACAACAACACGATAGTACTCGCAATGCAAAATGCCATCGAGCGTTCTGATATTTGTGGCCTTCAAGCCGCTTTGCTTGGCTCCCCAAAAAGTTCTCTAATCAGTTTGCTTTGCGAGCGCAAATTCTATTGCCAATTGTTACACAAACATTCTATATTTATAAGGCGACTCAACAGGTTCAATTCGTTTTATAATTCAATCAATACGATCTCGCAATGAAGTCGGTTAGTTACGTCTATCACTCGCAAGATAAGAGACTACTACAATAGCACGCTGCCATTGGCAATAATCTCTGCTGGAAGTTGGCTTCAATCAAGCAACAAAAGTGGCGATGACATGAAGCTTATCAGCTACGAGCCAAACTAAGAGCAACTCGATGCCTTTCAGCACTCAAACAAAATGTTGCGAGACGCACGAAACTGATTACAAATTATCCCCAATGTGGTTTTGTAGATGTTGCTGTTGCTGACACTTCAATTAGAGCTTTCTAAGTCTGACCGCTGTCTATCAACTTCAATTGGACTTCGTCTGTGTCTGTGTATTCGTCTTCTTTCTCTCCCTCTCTCTCTCTCTCTCTCTCTCTTTGTTGTTTGCCTCCCATTTCCGGGCAATGATATAACAAACTCAACGAGTCACATTTACTGCGATTCTTAGACTTCGTGTCGTGACACGATCAGGCACGAGTCAACACAATTTAAGAATTTTTCACAATTAAAGAAAGCAATAGGAAAAGTTTTATCAAGTGTAGTGAATGAACAGAAATATTATTCCAAAAACAACATTATAATAATTGTTCCCCTTTTCCGAATATACTTTTTCATTATGAATGCTATCTTACACTTGATAAGCTATAATAACTAGCAGTATTTATGTTTGCTTACTTTCATTGGTCTACCAATTTAATAACTGAATTTAAAGTTTTAATTATATATATGTAAATAGATTTTACTTCAATAAATAATTTACAAATTCACTATTTAATATTTATTTGCCTTGTTACGAATGCAATCTGTAACATGATAAGCTACAATAACTAGTAGTATTTAAGTTTCCCAAATTTAATAACGGACTTAAAGGCTTTAATTATATATTTTTTTATTTTTAATTATATTTTACTTCAAATTTATAAGTTACAATTATAACCCACAAATTTAATAGACTAATACAAATATATTACGAAAGCCATCTTTAACTTGATGAGCTATGTTAAGAAACTTTACCAATTTAATATAAGAATTTAGGGCTTTAGCTACTTATTTTCAATAATATTTGAATTCAAATTTATCATTTAGAAATTTAACTCACATTTACAAAAATTTACTATTCAATTTAATTTAATTTGCTATAATAACTATTATTATTTATGTAAGCTAACTTAAATAAGATGTAAAGCGAAAGTTTTAATTATTTAGTTTTAAGAATCGTTTAATTCAAATGAAAAATTTAACATTTTTAAAAATGATTGTCACACTTGCAATTTAAAAGCTAAATATTTATTTTCCTTGTCTGTCATTTCTTATCTCTTGGTGTTTCCATCTCTAATTCTTCGCAAAGTACTTCGGATTACTTTGTCAAGTGTTAAGCAGCAATCGATTGATAAACCTTTGACATTCTGCGGACAACTGTTTGTCGGCTTCTGTTCGCACTCCTCTCTCTCTCTTTCTCTCTCTCTCTCTCACACACGCACTTATGCTTTATATAAGAGTGTTCTCATTGAACCATTAAATTCGGTGTTCATTGAACAGCTTAATTGTTTGATAATATCTGACCCAGATAAGTGCTTAGTTGGCGCTTGTACTGAACCTACATTGTTCTCAATAGGCCCTTCAGCTTAACATAAAACACTCTGTCGAAATTCGAATTCGAAGAATGTTATACACAGAGCAAACATTCTTCGAATTCAGAAATAGTCTGAATTTCGATTTTGAAAAAGTAATCGCATTTTAGCACAATTTGTTTATGGCTTTCTATCGATGTTTTATGGGCGGAATGCCGCGCGAAAATATGCTGAGCATTTCGTAGTTGAATAAATAAATAAAAAATATTACCTGTTCAAATAAAATTCACCGAAAATAGATGCAGATGTTAGCTCGCTCGATTGTTTACACTGAGTGTTGTAAACATGCGACCCCAGTTAGAAGTTGAACAAATACATACATATGTATATACATACATAGAGTTTCACTTGTGATGATGCTATCGCAGAAATCAATAACAACACAATTATGCACTTCACTTAATGGCTAACAATTTTCTGGATACTTTTTCAGTTGATAATACTCTCGTGCTTGAATTTGACTCACTGTAGTATTTTGTGTTAGCCGAAATGACGAAACTATATTACAAATATCGATTTAGTAATTGTATGAACCGATTACAATTTCATGTGCTTTAGCGTTTTATGGCTTGATGTTTCATTCGAAACGAACTCAAGAGTTATTGTAGTTATTGTAGTTATGACGACTACGACTTCGACTTCGACTACGAGTGACTACGGCAATTAGTACGACACGCGCCAGGTACTACGAACAGTTCACCTGCACAGGTGGAGCAGAGAGCACAGAATGAATTAATGAATAGGTAAAAACGAATGCGCGAATACGAAGGCAGCGTCAGCGCCAGCGACGAAGTTGAAATCGAAATACTAGCAGACAACAAAACAACAACAAAAACAAAACAAAAATACACAGACAGTGAATTGAAATCGAATCGTATTGAAACCGAAGCGAACAAAAAGCCGAACGACCCTCGGATCGGATCGGCAAATGTTTGGCTTATTAGCGACTAACTGATTAGCTCTTGCTCTTGCTTCTGCTTTTGCTTTTGCTTCGCACTCGCACTACACAACTAACAAGTAGCATTACATAGTTACACTTAACAGCGCACTGTTAATGCTTAACAGCGACTATTCCCTTGCATACATACATACATACAGACATGCATGTGATTATGTGAGAGTTCGCTTTGTTATGTTATTGTTTTGTTGTTGTCTCAGTGTGCTGGCAACAACAAAGGGCCCAGTTTTGAAATACCCATAGAATTGCTAATACTCAGAATATCGCATTAAATCTCATCAGCATAGAAAGTTGTTGTACCATCAGTAATTACATAAACATTATTCAAACAGCACTAAAACCACATTTGAAATTTCCATTACTGAACAAATATTACTAGCACTTTTCGTGATAAGTTCTATTTAACTGTCGCTTCTGTAATTAATAATACCCAAGCTGATGATGTTCAATTTCACGACTCGAAGCTGAGATGATCAAATTTATACGCTCATTTATCAATTGTATGGCGTAAAAAGAGTTTTTAAGAAATCATTTCTTAATTTTCTATACACGCAGTTGAGTAGAGAAATTTAATTTAATTTCTCAACAGCAAAACAAATGTAATTAAAAGGTCATACATATGTATGTAGTATAGTTGAATACATATGGATGATGTACGCAGTGTGGGCTTTGTCTGCAGATTTATGTGACAGACAGACAGACAGACAGAGGGACTGACTGACGAATGCGGTTGCAACAAAACGAAATTCACAGTCCCAACTAATTATGCACAAACAAACTTGCAAAGTTAACTAGCTAAACTAATGCTCTCTCTTGCGGGAGAAGCAATAATCATGGGTGAGGATGCACCAAATAGATCTCATCCAGCAGCTACCCTTCTATCATATAGTGTATAAACAATTGCTGCGCATTGTGGCAATGGTTTGTATGTCGTTCGGGAAAGTCGTGGACTCTTTTTTGCACACATGTTTTGTGTGTTTGCATCTTGAATCTATGTACATACAATGCTTACATAAGTACCTTTGAACTTGCACATAATCGTAGCGAATAAACATAAAGCTGAGACTCACCCATATTCGTTGAACTGTTGGCATCTTCTGCGGCCACCGGACTGGCAATTGGTGTGGATGTTGTTGGTCCGTGATAGCCATGGGATCGACTATTGCCCTCGGGCAATGATAAGGGACCCGATGGTCCACAGAGATCCAGCTCGAGTGGGGGCGAGTTTTCACGCACACACGACATCAGTCCGGAAGACATGCTGTAAAGTAAAGAAAAATAATATAGATATATAATAAATTACATATAAACTATTAATATACATTTAGTTTTTACATTCATCAAGTTAGGTTGTTTCTCATACAAGACGTTGTTAATTTAACAAACAGCCTCAAAGTATGCTACACTTTGATGCGCACAATTAAATGCCGTGTGTAAGAAAGAGACAGGCAGCAAGCACTTGCTGAAGCTGCTAATTGCTGCTGCTCTGCTTAAAGTGCGCAGCAAACGGAGAGAAATGCAGAAAGCATTGCATACTTTGCAGCGCTAAGTAGAAAACAGCAACTATTTACGGGTTTCCTCCATTACCAACACCATTAGCAAGATAATGATCATTGCGAGTTACGAGCCTCATAACTAACCGCAAAAAGCTACGCATGATGCATGCGGCCACCGTGTTGCACTCTCATGTAGTCACACATATCGCAACGTGAAAATCTTACAAATTAACTTTGGCTTTCATTTGCATTTAACAGTTGCAAGAGGGTATCTAAGTATGTCTGTCGAGTGAGTGTGTGTTTGTAGATATGTTTTAGTTGCAAACAGACAAACATTGAAAAGTTAAGACCCCGTGAAACGCAACGCAAATGAGCAACAACAAAACTTTAATTATATAGATACTCGTATACAACAAACCAGCGAGGTTTGTGCTTTTGTATCGCAAATAAGATTTGCATATCCGACGTCAATGTTTGGCTACGAGCATTACTTAGAGTAGAGTAAGTATCTGTATCTGTTGCTGTTGCTTACACACGGTAATTGCACCTGCTCATTACTCAAATTTGCCAACATAATTATGATGTGCTGGGGCAAACAATGTAGACAACAATAAGCCGCAAGCCGCAATTCAACTCAGACATTAGACCCTAAGACAATGGACTCTGGGCCAGAAGGAAGCTTACCTCCCCCCCAAAATGCTGCTGTGTGACTTGACTTCCCATCTTGGCTTACACTTTGTCGCCTTGGCAGTAAACAAAAACGAGAGAAACAAAAAAAAATAATGCACTTAACAGAAGAAAAAAACAAAATGTTCTCAAGGCAGAGCAACAAACACTTGTTGCTAGAAATAAGTAACAATGACAATAACAACAACAAAAAAGTTAATCTCAATGACAACACACAACACAACACAACACAGCACAACACAGCTGTTGCTGTTGCTGCAAAAGAGCCAAAGAGCAAAACTAACGTCATTGCAAAATGGCATAATGCGCAGAAAACAGTTTGAATTGAAAAGGAAAGTGCCCCTGACCGGAAAGCAGATAGAAAAGCCAGCTGAGCTGAGCTCACTTGGGTTGAATTGAATGAAAAGTGCATGCTCATTGCACGTTTTGCACAATAATTCAGGCCCAGAGACCTCAGAGGCCTTAGTTACTTAGTGCCAGACTGCCAGTGGCCTATGTAAACTGTTGACTTTTATTTTTCAGTTTCGGTTTTGTACTTTTCGTTCGTATTCACTTTTTGTGGCCATTAATTTTAATGACTTACAACTTCGACGCCTGTTTCTCGGTCACATTTTTCGCCTCATTGCAAATATCAAATATAAAGTGCTGAAAATAAGGGCAGCAATTTGCACTAAAGCATTAAACCAGCCTGCAATAATATTGTGCTTACTAATTGCGCGAAAAATGCAGCACTTGCATTTCTATAAATTAAATAAGAGTATAATTAAAATTAATTTGAGTTAATTACAATTAAAGGGCACAAAATTAAATGTCCCACATCGTTATTTAAAGTAACTTGGCTACTTGCACATAGATGGCGCTAATATCGTATTGCATTTCTAAGACATCCTTCAGTATTTCTTAGATAGATGGCGCTTTACTTACTCAACTAAGAATATAGCTGAAAATACTTGAAAATGTGAAAAGATGCCTTCTATATAGCTAGTATATCACAATTGCTGTGCATTTATGCAAAGAGGAAACAATTAGTGCGGAATTTTAATTGTTAACAAATGCTTAAAATGCAAAAATAACAAACTCGGAAATGAGATCACTTTCATTGCCCCAGCGAATTCAAATTTCAATTTTAATTTAAGCAAACAATATTATATATTCAACTTTTGATTTCAATTCTAATTAAAGCAAACAATGCTCATTTATTATATAAACGAATTGCTTAGTCACATCACCCAGTGAAATTGTGAACATTGAGAGTGAATTTATTGGCATGGCCCGCATTGTAAGCGAAAGATTGTGGTACACAGTACTCGTATAATAAGTAGCTGACTAGGAACATTGTTTAATTTATTGGAATTCCCTGTGCTGCGCTGTGCTGTGTGTCTCTTGAGGGAATTTGCGCTGCTGCGTATTAATAAACACATTTTGATGAAACAATGGCAAAAATCAATAAACAAACAACAAATTGAAAAGGTTGGCGAAAAAGGGCAAAATGCTGATAAAGTGTCGCCACAGCGATGACGAAGCGACAGACGCTGCTCTGCTCTCGCTGCTGCTTTTGCTGATTCAGAGATTCTCGGCCCCTAAACTGGTGCTGAGACAGATGCCGATGCCGATGCCGATGCCGATGCCAATGCTCTGATGCCGATGCTGCTGCTGATGATTCGGTTGTTGTTTATTTTCGAATGACTGCGTCACTTGGGCCGCAGTTGGGACCCAAGTTCATATGGTTTATGCTATATAACATACAATATATGTAGTATATGTTAAATGGAACCTACCCCGCATCGGTCGACTGTTCCCAGACGGCATTCAACTTTGTGGGGGATCGCTGACGCGTGTGCGCCATTTCATTAATATGCTACTAAATGCATACATAAATATACATATGTACATGTATATTCAAGTCATATACATGAAATACTTATGATTTTAATTTTCCGCTTTGTACTTTTTGTCACTCACTCACAAAACAACAAACCGACGGACAGACAGACCGACGAAACGCCCGCGAGGCTACAACTTGTGGCTGCCAACGAAATGCGCGACTAAGCGACTAAAATGCGTTTTTCTCGTCTCTGAAAAACGGACTCCACATATTCACAGCTTCACATACACATATGTTGCGAAACTCTCACACACACACACAGGCAGTTGGGATGACACAAGCGAAGCGCAAAAAGCTGTAGCAACATTTTATGTGTGCCCAAGGTCAAGGAGTGCGACCAAAAGCCGCGCTCTCGCGTGGGCGGCGGGAGAGCAAAACAACAGCTGCAGCATCAGCGCAGTTCGGCAGCTACAGCGACACGTTAGCAACATACAGCCCAGCAACATGTTGCCAGCGTATTAAAACCGAATCAAAGACAAAAACGAAACAAAGGAAACCACAAAACTCGACTGGTATAAATTAAATTCAATGCAAAATAATACTAATTACGTGGAGAGTGTGAATACACGATTATTTGTTGACTGATTGTGTTGCCAAGGTCGAAGCCAAATCCACTCTCACTCTCACTCTCATTGAAATTCCTGATGGCGTTTTTGCACTGCGCAGTCGTCGTCATGGGTAGCAAAATGTTAAGACATACACATACTGACCTAGTCAACGAAGAAGCCAAGAACTCTGTCACCGTTTTGACCCATCAAATACCCAAATAAGGCAATTGTATGGAGGGTGTGTACTCAGTGTTTCCTCCAATGTTACCCCACAGAGTAGAGATACGAACGTATTCTTACTCATGCTCGATAACAGAGACGATTTCTCTAGGGTAAATGCACTGATAAGCAAACAAAGGAAAATGCCAATCAAGTATGTAAGATAAATTAATGCACACACACTTCCTTTTAACATTTAAGGAACACAAACATAAAACAACCATTTCGAGTGATATCAGAATTACGCATTCGCTTTTCTACTCTAATCACCAACAGCTCATATAATATTTGCATACACATATTAAGATTTTTTTATACAAGCGCATAATATGAAATTTTATTTGTCTGCTTTGCTTAGCTCAGCTTGAGCTCTTTGTTTCCTCATTCGCTATTCAAACAACTAACCAGATCAGCTTTTGTTAAACAAATATCAGCATCAGATTGACAGCTAACATTTTGTTGCCTCTCTCGAGATTCCTATAATAATTATATTTAAATAAATATTTCAAACGTATTTTACCGTAAGTAATAATATTTAAATAATTTATCAATATTATACATTTTATAAATTACCTGATTTAAATTTGTGTTTGTTTCTCCAGGAAATGAAGTAGCCTCAATGCCTTTTATGCTGACAAATAATTGCTCATCCGTTGTGCGCTTACATTGTTCTGAAATGGTATCAAGATCATAGATTATGTTAATTAAGCAATTAATGTGATGATCGAATTTCAATGCAAGTAATTATAAGAATACATTTTGAGTGAATTGGATTAATTTTTCAATGATTATTATATTAGCTATAATTACATACACATTTTAATTGAAATCATAAAATCAAATCTTAAAAGTAATTAGTAAGAAAGCATAAAAGTGCGGTATTATCTTAAAATATACGAAATTAATATAGGGAAAATATACTGGTATATTGGTGTACTATTATATTCACAATATACCATAGTATGCAATATATATACTGAAATTTCCCAATGGGTACTACATTCAAAGTATACCATAAAGTACAGAAAAACATCAGATGCTCAGCCAAATCACAAAAAATTCAAAGCTTGGTAGTGGGTATTATATTATATATAAGATATATGTTAAACTACTAAGTGATTTAAAATATCCACTACAAGAGAATTATAACTTTGTAGAAAGCAGGAAATGTAAATAACAGATAGAAGAAAGTATCTCTGACTCCATAAAGTATATACATACATACATACATATATTCTTAATCATCGTCAGTCATGACTGTTTGTCTATATGAACACTGGGATAAGAGACTATAAGTGATAGATCTAATGACTGCACTTGTTATATAAATATAGCAAATATTCATTGTGGTATATTTTTGTAGTTTTCTAGTAAATTAATTTATCATATTTAAATAAAAATACCGCACTTCTTTGATTGTATCTCACAGCCAAGCTTATCCGACTGTAAATTTCTTGTTTTAATTTAACCTCTACAAAATATTGAGCAAATGAAACTTTATGATTAGTGTAGATTGCTCATCAAAAATTGCAACAAACCAAGCGAGTTTATATTACAAGCAATCGTTCTTCGATTGAGTGAAGCAGGTACTTAATATTCCTCAAGTGAAGGACGCAGTCGATTGCATTACGTAAGGCTAAAGCTGAAGCAGAAGCAGAAGCAGGAAGTCTCGCTTCCGTGGAGTCATGTCCTGCCTTGAAGCACGTGCCAAAAAGGGAGCCAAGCCCATAGCCAAATGCCAAATTCTTGGCATTGCTTTTTGGGGTTAGCCAAAGAACTGCTGGCATTCGTATTCGTATTCGCATTCGCATTTGCATATCCACATCCATATGGCCATATCATCACACATACGTATAGTAAGCCGCCGTCTATTGAAAGCGTGCGTGTTGCTAACTGATTTGCATAAGAATGGCTCGAAGGAAATGTCAATAACTGCTCGTGTAAGGTCACCACCACACTGACCTAATCCTTTAGCTTTAGCATTAGCATTAGCATTAGCTTTAGCTTTGGCCAGCGACTATTTAAGCTGAATCACATTTCGTTTAGCCGGATTCATTTACAACTGACCCGATTTCAAATGCAACGCAACTGCAGCTGGCAAGAGTAAGAGTTTGTTTTGTTTGTTTTTCAGTTTTATTCAGATATGCAAATTGCGATCATTGACTGAATGGCCCAATGGAATAGAACGAGAGTCGAACAAAACTTTCACTCTGCTGCCCACACATAAGTATTGGAGGTTTCGCTAGGTCCAAAGAGATGGAGGAGGGATGTTGGTCTGTTGGTTATCTAATTGGTTGCTCGACTCCGGTGAAGATTAATTGCAAATACCAAAACGATTTCTTTCTTCACAAAAAATATATTCGTAGATAAACAGCCGAGCAGAGCAGCAACAATGGCCCAACAATGCTGATGAAAAGTAAAAGTTTGTTTTAAGCGCTCGAACAATGCGTCTAAATGAATTCATGAATAATTTGTGAGTGATTTGAGTGCCGTACCAAAAGCCCAGCTTGTTTTGAGTTCTAAACAAGTTTGATTTGATTTTGCGTTTTGGCTCTTTATCGGCTTCTTTTGTTTCTTATTAATTTTATGTGGCACAACTGTTGTTTTTTTTTCTTTCGGTTATTTATCGTTGAGCTTTGTGTGTGTCTTAAAATAACAAAATTTCGTTTTCTCTATGACAATTTTGTGGGAGGGAAGTTGAACAGCTGTTCAAACACAGAACCGAACCAAATCGATTAATCAAAACTGTAACAGGATATAGAGTTAAACAATATATCCTTAGTCACATAACATCTATATAGATTCAAGATAGCTGCGGATAAATGTTAGCACACAGATGGCTTGTAATCCGAAACCTCAATGCCATAACCCACAAGTGGAATACTACAAGGTACCGCACCGACATCGTCATCGTCATCGCCATCGAAGCAACAACCAAGTATTTACATACTCTGTCATGTATTTGGAAAAGTAAAACTGAAAACAGACAACAGACAACTGAAAACTGAAAACTGAAAACCACGAGACCACAACGAGCAACACACAATCCACGAAAGAGGCAACTAATGTGTCGCCCCTTTGAGGGTAAAACTAGACAACCAACAAGCAGCAACTAGCAACCAGCAACTATCTCTTGTGAGCAGCAACTTTACACTCTGTGTACCATAAAACAAAATTCGCACAAAGCATTTGCGGTTATTTAATACGTGCGTAAATCTTGGCTAATGCCAAACTTGTTGTAATATGCAAATGATTTTCAACCAACAAAAATGCTTGTAGGTGTATCTTAAACATAATTATATATTGTAGACATCAAACAACTCAAGCTTCAAAGATGCATCCAAATTACATATATAAAATCCAAAACCAAAATGAATCACATTTTATGGTTAGATCGTAAAATACGGATGACTAACTGTTATGTGTCATTGAAGTTGCCATTTCAAATATAAATCAATCCTAAACAAAATTCAAAATCTAAACTAAACTAGTACTAGGTGTTAGCTGGCATATCCGTAAGCGTGAGCTCTATTCAAATTGGTGTTTTAAATTATTATACACATCTTCAGAACTCAGCGACAACTTAAAATTTAACTCAGTTGCTGACCACATTTTATATGCTCTTGATCTCACTAACTTTAGAACTGCTTAAAATAATGCCTTTGTTTGACGTGATTATCGCAAAAATTTAAATTTATTTGTTGCGGTAGGATTACTAAAACAAAAAAATAAAAATAACTAAACTCGAAAACTTAAGCGTACCATTAAACTGTAGAAGTTATTTCTAAATTACAATTATAATAAATAAATCAAACTAGCAAATATTCTCTCAATTTATTAGAGCAATTTTACATACTACTTTTACATATTACATTTTAAAACAATTAAAATATAAGATTGTTTAGAAGAAAAAAAGTAGCTGTTAATTAACAGCAGTGAACAAAAAAATGTTAAAATTTCCTATGTTATGCTAATTAAATTTTATATGTAATGTTGTCATGAGGAATTCTTCTTATCTACTTATATCATTATATCATTGCACAGGATAATGTTAAAATTTCGAATGTTACATAATTCAATTAAATATGTAATGTTATAATTTGAAATGGAAAACTAGTTCTACAAATTCTTTTTCGTTTCTACATAAATTTTAATTTTGAAGCGAAAAAAATACAAGAACATATTTATAGTAAAGAACGAAAAACTCTAACAAAATATGAATGAAAAAATGAATCAAATAATGTTAAAATTTCGTATGTTATGCAAATTAAATTTTTTTATGTGAAAAAGAAAACTAGTTCTACAAATTCTTTTTCTTTTTACATAAATTGTGATATTTAAATGCAAGCAACATTTTAAAAGTATAGAACAACAAACTGTTTTGTTAATTAACAGCATTACACAGGATGCCTTTAATGTTATTCTAATTTACAACGCTGAAGGCGACATGTAAAGTTATCATGCGAAAGTGAAAACTTTATCTTCACCTAGCTCTACAAATAGCTGTCTGCACACATTTTAGAAACTCAGTCTGATTGAAGTGCTTACACAACATTACAACGCATTATTTTCGAATAAAAATTTGTGAAAATTGGAACAGTTAGTATTGTACTTTACAAGTGGATCGTTGATCCGATGCCTTTTGAATCGAAAGTCGTTTACGACAGTCACAGCCGAGACATCTCCACATACGTGAGGCCAGAGGCATAAAATTAACATTTTCTTGTACGAGACTATCTATAACTGAGTGTGTGTGCGTGTATGTGTGTGTGTGCGTAAGTGTGCATGTCTTTCTCTTCTGATTTTCATAAGTAAAAATAAGACCGAACAGCTAAATACAATCGTATCGAAGCAGATCTGAGAAGTCGCTTTATGATGTTTCTTTCCTCATTGCTTTCCCTCTCCTTCACTCTCGCACTCTCTTTCTCACTCTTAGACTCGCTTCAACAACCTCCGCATGGTCGAAGTCTCTGTCGATTCTACAGTGGGGGTCGCCGGGATCGGCATAAATAGAAATTGTTCGACTTCGATAAAACAGCGTCGCGGTTCCAGCAATTACAATGCCAAAGATCAGTGTACTGATTCCGCATTTTTTGTGCTTCAACTCAACTCAACTGAACTGAACTCAACTTATTTCATTTATTCTCTTTCGCATCCATTCCCATTCCCCTCTGTCTGCTCTGGAGCAGCTTGTTGACTACTTCAAATGCTACGTTAATTTATATTCCTCTCATTCGAAAGCCCTTTTTGTGTTTACACAACATTTATTGCTATAGTAAGTCTGATAATGTGCGCAGACTCTCTTCCTCTGATTGTTGACCACAGATAGCTAGTTCGTGGCATTTGTTGTCGGAGTTCTTTAGATGTGAAACAAGCGGGAAATAACGAAGAAGAAACCAGAAAATACACACACCCAATGATATAAAGATATGCATATTAAATAGAATTTATGTTTATGTTCCAAGGCAGCAAAGTCGTAAAAATATTTAGCGAAATCGTTAAAGAATTAATAGCATTCATATTTCGACAAACTGCCTCAAACATCATTGTAATAAGATATGTGCAAATATTACAAAAAAAAAAAAGCAAAAACAAAAATTACATTGCTTTTATGACACAAATCTTTCAACATTGCCACTCGTTTTATTGATGCGACAGCGAATTTCTGCACAGACCAAGGACGTGTACGTCATTGCGATCGTTTACTGTTCACACTGATCACTGTTTACTTTACAACAATTTCGACATCGTGCAAAAAGGCAAGTTATGGACACAACCCTAATAATAGACAAGGTCACACTGTACAGCTGTGATACACCCTGGAAAACTATTGAACAACTTGTTTCCGGTATTGTTTCACAGATGTTTATCACGCTTTTATTATGGAAATTATAAATCAGACTACGGTGTCTATAAATATTGAATTACCCTATAAAAAGCTGGTAGGAAAAGAATAACAAATCAGTATAGAATCGAAAAAATAGTATTATTTCTAAAACTGTATATTTCTGAATTCTTAATAAACTCTTTTCTTATTTATTTGCATACTTAAAGAAAATAAGTAATAAAACTACAGCCGACAAAAACTGTAAGGTATTATCATTTAAATATACCAAATGCATATACTAAGATACACAAAAATATACCGAAATGCATATTTGGTATATTGATATAACGAATTATAAACCAATATACGGAGTCTATAAATATTGATTTACCCTAAAAAAAGCTGGTAGGAAAAGAATAATAAATGAGTATAGAATAGAAAAAATAGAATTTTTTCCAAAACTGTATATTTCTGAATTCCTAATAAACTCTTTTCTTATTTATTTGCATACTTAAAGAATATAAAATAAGTAATAAAACTACAACCGAGTGTAAGATACACTAAATAATGGTAAAACTGTACGGTATCATTATTTAAATATACCAAATTCATATACTAAGATACACTAAAATATACCGAAATGCATATTTGGTATATTGATATAACGAATTACGCTTTTAAAGGTAGGAAACGAATAACAAATCAGAAAAATATTTTTCCCAAATAACTTCAGTATAGAAAAAATTGAATTATTTTCACAACTGTATTTCTGAATTCTTAATAATCTTTTTTTTTATTTATTTACATACTTAAAAAATATAAAATAAGTATGAAATCTACAGCCGAGTGTGCTCTACTGTAAGTTACAATAAAATAATGGAAAAACAGTACGGTATAATGATTTAAATACACCAAATGAATATACCAAAATACATTAAAATATACCGAAATGCATATTTGGTATATTGATATAACGAAAGCTACTATAACAAATTATGGCACTATGGATAGAAAAAGATCAATACATAGAAATAATATCAATTATTTTTAAAAATTCTTAACAGATACTAAAAGTGTAAGTACCCCAAGTTCTTATAAAGGGTGTAAGGTATTGAAAAATAACAAAAAAAAAAATAGTGTACAGTGCACCTGTCCCAGCTTTGGGGAACATAAAACAAAAGTGGAAAAAGGCATTGCACAAATAGCGCAACGCTTGAGTAATTTGCGAACATGCGATCGCGAATTAAATGCTGATAATCAAATACGAATACCAAAGTGAATACGAATGCGAATGTGAATACTAGTCGATTTTGCAAATGCTATTCATTTGATTAAGCAGCAAAACAGTAGTGAGGCCAATAATCAATCAGCGTCAAATAGTCAAATGCGACAGCAACTAATTGCGATCACGGATTAATCAACGATCGCAATTAAATCTCGCGCTCCCAGAAATCAATCCCGATCCCCCAACAACAAGTTTTTTTTTTGGGTGTGTTATCGGCATTACATAGTTCTCTGTGCTAGAACAGATTTGATGATGAGGGCGAGATATGAGCAAATTTATCTAATTGCGTTGCCCCCAAAAAAACTAAAAATGAAGCAAATAAGAAGTAACGCTAATAAAGCAAAAATGTTAAAAGAAAGCCATAAAGACGAGCACAAAACATGGTAAACATGGGCCAACATTAGCGCCAAATCGTTTTACCAACGTCTTGCCAACTATGAAAGGTGAAATTATCCGCAATGAAAATGTGTCTAAAGCTCCGCCAACTAACAAAGAGCCGGACATTGATGGGCCTGGCTTTGACTCTTTAATCTAAGCTCTCGACTAAGGCTGAGTCTGAGACTGAGACTGAAACTGAGGCTGGGGTCTTGGTCTGCGCTCTCTTGTCGCTGAAGTGGTGCAAAGATTATCGGGCTAATGCTTCATAGAGGAACATTGAAGCATTTTGACCCAATTAACCACGTTACTTGGCGAAAAGCCAGCCAAGTGAAGCCAAAGACGAAGTCGAAGCCGCCAGGCAAACTCCTCACATTTAGGTCAAATTGACTGCAAAATCTATATAATAATAAAGTATGGCTGATGTTTATGTGATTAGTGCAGAGTTGATTAATTATATACGGCACGCAGTCGCACTCAAAGTGAATTTTTGATATGCTAAAATGATCGGGATAGTCCACAAGAAACCTGCTTTTTGCTGTCAATTGCAAATTGAATTACAACTTGTGTGCGTTCTCGTTACTTTTTCTTTTCTTCTCTCACTTTCTGTCTCTCTCTTTCATTGTTATTTAATATGCATAGCACGAACAATTGGAAACCCTCAACCCATCCCCGTTCAGGGCTTGTCTCTCTCTAGTGGTCTGTGCAAGTGCTTTTATTGCCATTGTCGTCGCGTCATCTGTCTTCTGTTTAATTTTTTTTTGCTTTAACCATTGAAGGTCTTTTATAGCTCATCGTCATCGTTGTCATTGTCGGGTCTGCAAAAGAAGGAGGAGGAGAAGGAGGAGGAACCTGCAATTGGTATTAACAATTTGTATGTGTGTCAATGTGGCAATTGATTCCGATTCCGATTCCGATTGCGTGTGCATGCAACTCGATCAAATTGTGAATGATGTGAGAATGTGTGTGTGTGTGTTATCGCTCAGCATTTCTAATTCAATTCTAAGCTCATACACTCGTCTATTCATAAGTGTATGGACTAAACATTTTCATTATTATTATTATTTCTCTCTGCATCTATGATGCGATTAACGGTTGCGTTACAATTGGGATTTAGTGCGAGACTTTGCTTCGACTTTGCTTGCCATCACTCCATCACTCCATCACCATCCATCGCCATCCATTACCACCCCACATCACATCACCGCCATTGGCATCTCGTCGAGCTCCTAACGAGCTCATACTTATAAACATCTTGGGATGCCTTTCCAATTATTTGCACTGTTTGAATTTTGCGCCACACTGCGAATGCAGCCAAAGCAAGCGAACTGTTTGCGAAAAAAAAAACACAATACACCAACAACAAAATAATAATAAAATAATATAATGTCTGGTTTTTGGACTTGGTTGACTTGTTAGCAGCAGTAATTTGGCAGTAAAGCGCAACACATCTCTGAAAGAAAAACCAAACTGAAAACTGAAATTTGTTTCAAATTTGAAAACTCACTTCAGCATGGCGAATGCCTTAGTCACGCTACCTGCCACCGCAACAGCAACACCAACTAGTACTCATACTCATACTCATACTCACACTCATACACATACACGTACTTAGACAGACACTTCCACACCAAGGCAAAAGAATTTTTTCAAATTATGTACACCAAACTAAAAGCACTAACAGAAATGATTTCATTCGCTTAAGATTTTGCTGCAGACTGTAATCTATATTCAACTATTCTATATAGTACATATTGCACTGCAATTTCCTTTGCAAATATGTGAACTAAGTGCAACTCTATTGCAAGGTTAACATGTTGACGACATGTAATATGAGAACTCACAACTGGGAATGGGAAATGAGAATGGGAATGGGAATGGAGAACTGTGAACTGGGAGTGCCCGAGGACTTGGCCTGATCAAGTGTCTCTCACATGAGGGATGTCTGCTTGGTTAGCATGCAGGCCCTAAGTGCATTCTACTGAATACTCAGTGTACTATGCATATCTCACGGATATGTGTACATTAGCTGAGTCACCGCAGACCCACGATGCGGGACATCTGTACAAATAGAAACAGACCCCAAAACACACACTTTTTTTAATGCACTGAAAATTCCATTGCTAAATTTATACAACAGCAAATAATTTCAGCATATAGTATTAATGAGACAATTCATATGAATAATTATATTGTGATTTGGGTTCTTTTTCTAGAAAATACATATAAATATTTAGAAAAGTCTTAAATTAATACTGAGCTTTGATTTAAGAGAAAGAATTAAAATAGACTAAAGCAAATATTTAAAAAAATCATTACGTTGAAGCAAATGTATTTTTTTATTATTTTAATTTATTTTTTTGTTCAATTGATTATATTAAAAAAAACAAGACAAAAATTAATTTTTTAAATGAATAAAGAGTTAAATTTTAATTTAAAAAAATATCAAAACGAAAAAATAAACATTGATTTTGATTTTTGTAAAAAAAGTTATTCCTTATTATTTAAAATTGATTTTATGCTCTTACAAATTATTACAAAAATTCATTATATCATATTAATAGTGAGTTTTTATAAGCAAAATACTAAAAATAAACATTCATTTATAAATAGATTTTTTTGATAAAAAAAAATATAAATGAAATAATAATATTTTGAAATAAAAGTATTTTTATGATTTTTTATTATTTTTGGGGTTTTTTAGTATATTACAAAACATTATTAAAAATGTATCATACTAAAGTAAATGAATTTTTGTATTTATATTTTTTTGATCCAATTCTAAGTGCTCGAGTTTGAAGTTTAAGAAAGTATAATGAATAATGCTTTGCCACTTGATTCATGAGCAGATTATGACAACATCAAGCCCACCATTAATGCCCTATACAAACAAGCGAAGAGTATATAAAAAACCATATGAATTGAGGCACAAAAAGTGCTCGCTGCAACGCTCAAGCGGATGAAAGAGGTACTTGAAAAAGTGTACTCATTTCCTGTTTCCACTGAGTGTCATTCTTTAGGCTGGCATTTAAGCTTTTTTTTTCTTCATTCGCAAAAACTCTTCTCAGTTCGAACTGCGCTCGGCGATTAGTTTCGTTTTTGTTTTTGTTTTATTGCCAACCCTTTAAGAGCTGGCTAGTTTCTAATTTGCCATTGGGCTTTAATGATCAGTTAAAACGAACCGATAGCTTTGCCTTGTCTTCGGTTATGCAAAAAACCAATATCTCCACATGGAAATGATCTTCAAATGGAGATGCGCTGAGCTTTCATAGCGGCAATGAGGCAAACAGCATAAAGAAATTTCCAAATTTATGTACAGTTAAAATGTTGCTTGTTTCTTTGGTTTTTAGTTTGGCTTTGGGGCAGAAAAGTTGTTGTTTATCGATTGATTCATATCAATCAATTAAAGACACATTTCAAATGACAGACCGTTAGCACTTTCTGATTACGTTTTTATCATTAATTAATAAACAAAAGTTTGCAAAATATCAGTGGTGTGTGTGGTAATCGATCGCAGCACATAATGAGCCAGACTTTTGGGCTTATAAACGTAACAAATTATTTAAAAAAAAAAAAAGAAAATAATAATTTCAGAAGATCCATTTAAATGTTATTATTTTTAAAAATAGTCCACAAAAATTATGAATTTAATTGTGTAACTTCATTTTGAATGTTTTATAGTAATTAAGTTAAATTTTATATTTCAAAGCGTATTTTTTACAAGTATTAATTCCCATTATAACAATTTTGGGGAAAAGAAAGAAAAGTAAAATAATTTCCGAAAGCTCATTTAAATGTTTTTATTTTTAGAGTTAGTTAACAATAATATAAATTAATATTAATAGCATACTTTCTTTGGGAATATTGATTAGAAATTTAATATTGTTATTTTTATAGTAATTTAAATGTGAATTTCCTTAATAAAAATGAACTATAAATAAGTCATATATGTATTGCCTTAATTGCTTCCTACCCACATTAAACATAAATAAAAATAATGTTTTCTAATAAAAATAAAAGTACATAGTTTAAAGACAGTGCAACTTACCTATTCGAATATGTTAATCCCAGTTTAATAGACGCAGCAGCAAACGAAGTAATATAAAAATTGGTTCGAGTCGTTTTTGCTGATGTTAATGTTGTTATTGTTGTCGATCTGGTTATTGTTGTCTTAATCTCATGTTTTGTGTAGTAGGCGTAGTAGATGGTTTAAACAAAGCTGTGGCAAGACGTCCAGTACTTTGCTGTGAGATCCATTCGATTATAACGAAAGAAACACAGCCACGACAACAACAACAAAAAAATCAACACGCGATTAGTTTAAAACTAAGGAAAAGAGAAACAGCCAAAGGGTATCCGTCGTCTACATACAAACTAACAAAATATAGATTTACAAGTAGTATACTGATACACAAACACGGACACACACACACACAATCACACACAAAGATACAGCAGCGGGAGCAAAACCTCCAAACACAAACGAAAATAATGCGAAATAAAACATGCACACATATAGAGACGGACACCAACAAGAATATGTATCTTAAAAACTGGTTTAAGATTTGTTGGGGATTGAAGTTGGTAACTTCGATGCTTCTGCTCAGCCAGTTCAGACTGGAGACCTGCGCTTGTGACGGTCTCTGTGTGTTTGCGTGTGTGCGTTAGTAAGGTGCACACACACACACACACACTCGTTCACCTATAGGCGCATTCATACATTTACGTATATATTGTAGCTGCTGCATGTGTATGCGAACAAACATTTAAGTTTACATACATTACAAAGTGGGAACGTTTGTACTTTCCAATAATGCTAATATGTAAGCTGTTCTATTCCCCCGTTTTGTTTGCCCAGCTTTTATCGAAACGCGGATATGCTTGTAACTTGCATTGCCTCTCATTTCATTCTTTTTTAACACTGATTATTATTTACACAAACAACTGTTGCTTCTTACTTTCTGGTTGCACTAGAAACGTGGGCAATTTACATTCGTATAAGTTCTATTACAACGTGAACAAAATTCATAAACACTTTGACTTGACTCATGCTCGATATACTTATAATATATACATATATATAATTATACGATTTTTATTTATTTATCTTTTACCGGCATGCACAAATTGTTTACTTGTTAAAATGCAAACAAACACAAGCGTCAAGTACGCGATTTATTTTCTTCGAATATGCACGATTTGTTCAAATTCAAATATTATAAACATTGTACCCGATATTTACTTTTATAGGTGCAACATCTTGGCTTGGCGAACAAACTTTATTCTTTGAAAATCATTTTCAAAGTCGCGATACGAAGAGTCCGACACAAAACAACCGAACCGACCGCTCCAATAACGAAATTTACAATAAGAAAAAAATCTGTCCACAATGCTGCTGTCACTGATTTAACAGAAAAATGTTGCTAGCTTGCACTGCATATTTACAGAATCTGTTGTTGGTTATCGATAATCTGCAAGCTACTGAAATGTCCGTTAAAACATCTACGGTGAAACTAAATAACAGTTGTACTACAATAATGGCAATTTAGTTCATTGTTTGATAAGATCAAGTAAAATTTCCAATTAGCATTTCATGCGTTAATGGAATTGATGTAAATACGAAGTTTAGTTTTTTAAAGTGGGAATGAAAACACTTCATGTTTACATTTCATGTTAACTAACAGTACGCTTTAAGTGACCCTAGGAACAGTGATCTCATGCCAGCTGTGTCACTCTTAACTTGTTGCATGCTGTGGATGGTATCCATATCTTTACATTATGTACAGTTTTATCTGCACTTTTTTCTTGTACTTTCTCAAGTCTTATCAGTCCTCAAAATGTCGAGTGTTTATGACAGCAGAAAGCCACAACGCTTTTGGTACATAGTACAAGTCTGAAAAAGAGTAACATCTTATCTTCTTTTTACTAGAAAAATATAAAATGTTATTAAAGATGAATTCTGGTTAAGATATGACAGATAGCTAATACTTAAAAATCCACTGATCTTACTGTCTATTCGTCATTAGTCAGTTTCAAATCGCGATGAATACACGCAAACTTTCAACCCATGTACTGGAAACCTCAACGGGAAAAGCTGCCCCGAATATAAAAGTGACAGTTTATCGCCTGGACGAAATCCAAGAATGGAAAGCTATACGTCCTGGTCAAACTAATGCAGATGGACGATGCCTATTGCTGGACCACGGAGAGTTTCCCAATGGAATTTACAAGTTAACCTTCCATGTGGGAGCCTATTTTGCTGCTAAAAATCAAACAACTTTATATCCAGCCATAGATATCATTGCAGAATGTAATGAAAATCAAAACTATCATATTCCTCTGCTGCTCAGTCCTTATGGATACACAACCTATCGTGGCACATAAATTGAATATAAATAAATGAATAAAATTTGAATAACGACAATTTCTTGGAGTTATCTTGTATCATACAGTAGAAACTTGTTTTCCTTTTCAAATATTAACAGTTTGCTGTTGTATGTTTTACAGAGGGTAGTATTTTTCTGAAAGCTTGCTTTTTGGTATAAATATACGATTTGGGGCAAACTCTAAAACTGAAAGAAATGAATTTTTTACAATAAAGATAGATTTAAGCCGCTACAAAAGAATTCTATGCTTAATAATAAGTGATTCTTAAATCTTTAGTTCGCCCAAAACAATTGATGTTCAATCATATTAACAAATATCGATATATCGATACTGATATCGATGTTTTACCACTTCTACTCATCGTAATTTAGTGCTATTTTTGAATGGTAGAATTGCAGCACGTGTTTGCTACCTTCACAGTTTTGTTAGTTTTGTGAAAGTTCTATTTCATCCAATAATTAAACAATGGCCGATGTCGAGGAGGGCGTGCCGCCAGAGCCTAGCATAGACTTTGTGCCAGCACTGTGTTTCGTGCCGCGCGGTGTCACCAAAGAGCGTCCCGACAAAATTGTGTTGACACATGAGGAACTTGCTCGTATTATTGGTGAGACACAAAATGCCCTCGAGGCGGAAGATGACGAAGACGACGATGATGAGGGTGGCGATAATATGGATGTGGATAACGAGGATGCACCTGCTAATGCTGGCAATGAATATCACAATCCACAGGACGAATTTGATTTTCACAATTACGAGAACGAAGAGAACTCTACGGTAACAAATTTAGCCAACGTGGTGGATGCCGATCAGCAGGTGCCCGACGAAGACGAAGATTCCGAAGCTGAGGACGAAGTGATCAAGCCCACAGATAACCTAGTGCTGGTCGGACACGTGCAGGACGATGCTGCCAGCATGGAAGTCTGGGTATTCAATCAGGAGGAGGAAGCCCTCTACACACACCACGACTTTCTGCTGCCCAGTTTCCCACTCTGCATCGAGTGGATGAATCACGATGCAGGCAGTGATAAGCCAGGAAACATGTGTGCTATTGGCTGCATGGATCCCATCATCACCATTTGGGATCTAGACATACAGGACTCCATTGAACCGACATTCAAACTGGGCTCCAAGGGCAATCGCAAGAAGCAGAAAGAACAGTATGGGCACAAAGACGCTGTGCTCGATCTCTCATGGAATGCACAATTCGAGCATATATTGGCAAGTGGCTCCGTCGATCAGACTCTCATCCTCTGGGACATGGACGAGGGCCAACCACACACCATAATTACCGCCTTCGAAGAGAAGGTGCAATCCATAGAATTCCATCCAGAGGATGCACAGAGCATTCTTACCGGCTGTGCCGATGGTATTGTGCGTCTGTTCGATTGTCGTGATGCCGAGGGCGTCAATGCCTCGTTCATAAAGTGGCAGACAAGCGGCGAGGTGGAGAAGATCCTGTGGCATCCCACAGAGACCAATTACTTCATCATTGGCTCCAATGATGGCAGTCTGCACTACGCCGACCGACGTAAAGCCAATGAGCTGCTGTGGTCCGTCAAGGCGCACAACGAGGAAATCTCTGGAGTTTGCTTCAACAAGCTGATGCCCAATCTACTGACATCCACATCAACCGAGGGTTCATTGAAGATTTGGAACTTCAACAGCACTGAAGCGAAACATGTCTACGAGCATGACTTCAACATGGGAAGATTGCAGTGTATGCGACAGAGTCCCGATGATCCTTATACGCTGGCCTTTGGTGGTGAGAAGCCTCCACGCTTCTCCGTGTACAACATTAAGAACTTTGAGGCAGTGCGTCGCACTTTTGGCATTGCCGATGCTGAGTGAAGACAGCTGCCTAATCTTTATGTAAACAATTCCTTGACCTATTCAGCAAAGATACTTTTATGTTATGTACATAAATAAAGTATGTATATTAAATAAGATGTCCTTCTTGAGGATAAAACACAAAAAATGAAAGTGTATTTGTTTCTTAGCTCTGCAAACGATTGAGAAAATCAGTGAATATGCAAGTAATATAAAGTACAAATCGGTAGACGAAAAACGTTTTTATTACTTTAGGCTTAAATCTAAATTAATCTGCTTCGATTATCGGCAAATCAGCAAATTAAATTGTTTCACTTTGACATTAAAAACTAAATTTATAAAAAACTGCACACTGATATTGAGAGAAACAACTGCAACACATCAATTCCGAATTATTAAATGTAGTTTCCTAGTTCTTAAATATGCCCACGCACATCAGAAGATTGCGACGCGTAAAGTGTAGCGTCACAAAGGGCGAATTCTTGCTGGGAAACGTGCGCAACAAATACACATCCTCATCGTTCTCATCCTGATGATGCGACAGCGTTATGTGATTGCTCAGATAGTCATCGGTTAACTTATGAAAGTCCCAGAGCGTCATATTGTTATCCAATCCCGCAGCCGCGAGCAAAGTGCCATCCCGACTAAAGGTAATTGTGGACACAGTGCTGGTGTGGCGCAACAATGTGGTGACCAACGAACCGTTTGACAAATCCCACACCATGATGTTGTGATCAACCGAGCCCGAGGCCAAGTAACGACCACAAGCCGAGAAGGCCAGGCTGCTGACGGAGCCTTTGTGACCGGTCATGAGACGCACCGATTGACCGGTTAGGGCGTCCCACAGTCGCACAGTTCGATCACTAGAACCGGTAGCCACATAATTGGAATTGGGATGGAACTGCACACAGTCGACATCCGACAGATGTCCCACAAATACGCGCAACGCCTGATTCGAATCCGTCGCCCACAATCGCGCTGTCTTGTCAAACGAACACGAAACAAAGTAGTAACCATGCGGCGCAAAGCGCACATCCCACACAGGATAGACGTGACCGCGATATGTGACCACACACGACCAGGTGAGCAGTGACCACAAGCGTATTGTGGTGTCCTCGGAGCACGACAGCAACAGATTCATCTCGGGCGCAAAGGCGCAACGATAGACGGGCCCAGTGTGTCCCATAAAACTGCGCGTCATTTCGCCACTGCGCTCATCCAGCATTCGGGCATTGATGTCCGCCGACTCCTTGTCCAATTCTCGCAGTGAATCGGCTTCTTTCAATGCACGCAGCTTGGCCGGCGTCAGCGACCATATGCGCACAGTGGAATCACCAAAGCCGCAAGCAAGCATTGTGGAATCATCGGAGATTTCGGCACAAGTGACGCCCTGGCTGGAGTTGAGCACCGTGTAGAAGACCGCAGAAGGTAATTGATCCTTGTTGAGGGGCAATCGTTTGCTGGCCTCGCGAAGCGCTTTCAACTTGAGCAACTTGTCCGTATCTTTGAGCTCGGGCAGCGGAATGCGATCAATGGCCGGCGCATTGGGATCTGATTTGGATTTCTTCGAGAGTAGCGGATCTTTTTTGGCTTCTTTTTCTTGGGTCTATCCGGCGCATCTGGATCATCGTCCTCCTCTTCGGGAGCTGGCGCTGGTGTTGTGAGTGTTTGGAAATCGACTTCCTTGAGCAGACCGTAGTAGACCCGTATTTTGTTATCTTGCCGTTTGGCATCGCCTATATGCGATCCGGCGGTAGCGACGCACTGCATCTTGTTGCGTGCCATACCTTCATAGGTGTCAAAGTGCAGATACTTAGTCACAATGTCCGCCACAACTTCTTGCCTGCGATCCTGAATGTGACGCTTGAACAACGAATGCGCGTCCCTAGACATGCGTATGACGAACTTGTCCGTCTCCATGGCGGCCACAAGGTCATTATCGAGCAGCTCCTCTGGCTTTGAGATAAGCAGCAGATTGAACAATCCCTCGATGTAGTAACCATCGAGATCTGATTTGTATTTCTCAATGAAGCCGCGCGCTTTCTCCACTTGACCACTGGCAAGGATTTTGAAATATATCTGCACCAATATAGGATACAAAACCATGGATAATTCATGCTTATAGATGTCCAGCGAATCCTCCACAAAGCTCCGCAACTCCTCGTACGCCTGTTCGTATTGCTGGGCATCGAAGGCATCGTCGCCAATGAATTTGGCTAGCGCTTCTGCCGCATTCAGTTCATCTGTTGCCGATGCAGCTGGGGGAACGGTGGATGGACGTGGTTCATGGCCGTTGCCAGTTTGCAAGACTGCGCTGAGAATGGTCTTCACATCTTCGTCACCAACATTAGCAAGATCTGAAGGATTCACATTCGCCTCTTTGCATATAATTTCCTCTGCATCTTTCAGCTGGTACTTTTTGAGTAGCTTGAGTAGGCACAGCAGCTCACGCTTGTCCTGAACAACTCCTTGGTTATCATTGTTGTGGTTTCCGTTTAAATTGTTTACTTCTACACTCATTTTTGTTTAACAAACTAATTCATTTGCATCAAAAAGTTTGTTTTGTATCGCGATATGAGTGTGACCGCATTATTAATCATGCAAATATACGAAAAATGATTTATATTCTGCATTTTGGTGTTTTTAGCTACTTCCACATGCAACACTGTAAACGTTACAGGGTATAGATTATCTAACACTGGTTATTAGACTATTTTTGAATTGTTAATATTAAAGTAATATAAAATATAATAATTTTCTACTATAAATTATTAATAATTAATAAAACCGTATTAACTTATTTTTGTTTGGCTTATTCTTTTTAGAAAAATTAACATTTTTCATTTAATAATAATGAATAACGACAGGGCTAGCCAACCAGTCGACCAGCTGTGTTTCGGGTTGAGAAATACCAGGGCTGCTGGTATAGCCGCGCACATCAACCAAAAAAATCAAAACACTCGGAGGTGTTTTTTCTTAATTAAATAAATTGCATAATTTACGCCAACAAAAATATTAAAAAATAACAAATACGTGCCAAATTAAACTACTTTGCATTTGGCTCTATTGAAGACAAAAGCAAACAATAATTGCCATCAATTAATCGGTGCACAGGAGTCAAATGAAGAAACGAGTAATCGTGAAGAAGGTACGTAACAAAATATAGTATTTAACAAATCTAAATTATGCTAGTAGTCGCAACAAAGTATTAACTCGTTCTAATAGCATAATAATTCAAAGCTTATTTCAGATTAATTTTGTGTTCGTCTCAACCTCAGCAAATCCAATTCCCCGCAATTAGACTTTGTCTCCCCCCGCAACAAGTAACCTTTGTATTTTATGTCTTCGTACCATGAGTGATGTTGATATTGTTGTGGTAGGTTTTATACTATATTAGAAGCAGCACTTGTCATGCTTATATGTATGTATGTGTTTTTATATTTAGATATGTTAATACTATATTTATATATATGTGTTCATTGACCTTCACAGAAAAAACTGGCGCCCAAGCCAGACAAATCCATTGATAAGGATACCGATGGTGATGGCGATGGCAATGTCGAAGTCAGATACAGTTATACGGGACGCATGCAGGAGCTGGTTGAGGGCTACAACGCTGCGATACAGTTGCTGGTGCCAAAGTGGCCCTGGTATTTCTATCCCGGTTATCTGATCTATGCCGTTTACTGGCGCTATGCCAAATACTACAGGGGCAAATATCTGTTGACGCCTATGCCGAATCGCCTCTATGAATTGCTTATAAGAAACGAGCTAATCAAATCGGAGCATATTATACTCGCCAGCCGGGATGTCTACGATACCTATGCCGAATCGGACGATGTGAATTTCGTTAATCTGGTGCTGCGACGCAGTCGCAAATCAAACGTAGACAGCGCTACCATCAACAACGATCGATCATGGAGCTCTTCCGATGTGGTGATCAAGCAAATACTGCAGGACACGCCATACACGATTGTGGCGCAGATTCTCCCCGTGGAAAGCAAAGACTGCCAGCCCAACTGCCTTTATGTACAGGTGAGTGAACAGAAGCTGATGAAATAACCAAATATTTTATTTATTTGGACGTTGACGTACTAACGGCAGTACCATTAAGTGGCTCAGCGATACCAAGCACGGGCTTGTTGTTGTTTCTTTATAGTGAAAACATTGTACTAGAATACATATTTAACTTGTCCTCTTTTTTAGGAAAACTTTTATAGCAATCTGATGGATAGACTGGGCAATAAACGCAACAATTGCTGGGTGCAGCTGGAGAGTTTCAGTGACGAACAAACAATACCAATCATAGCCACCAAGGCACACGTTTATTTGCTCAACAATCCACACGAGCTGCCCTCTGAACTGACTGAACTAATGCTAACCAACTACTTCAATACGCCGCGACTGTTGCATCGTGGGCACACCTATCGCATTGAGGTGAACGCCGAGTTGGTGGGCACTGCTGCTTATGCCCATTATTATTTAATCTTTGCGTACTTGCGAGAAGTCTACTTCCGTTGCATACATCTGGAGGCGAAGGGCAGCGAGTTTGAGCTGCAGGCTGTTGTGGCCAAGAACTTTAGCAATCTGGTGCAAGTGCCGCATTCACATAGCTTTCTGCCACGCCAAACACTGGACAATTGTGCCATTGCGGCCAACTATCCGAGTGGCCTGAGAAAACCTTATGAAATGCTTCGCTCGTCGATTGATGCTTTTCTGCCCAAGAAATCAGCGTGCTTGTCATCGAAGCACATCTTCCCCGTATTTCTGTTGCAAGGTGAACGCGGAGCTGGAAAAACAAAACTAGTCAATGCTGTGGCCCAAGAGCTGGGCATGCATATCTATGGAGCGGACTGCGCGGAAATTGTCTCACAGGTGCCATCGCACACTGAGATGAAGCTGAAGGCGGTGTTTGCCAAGAACCTGGTCAGCGAACCACTTTTGATATGCTTCCATAACTTTGAGGTAACTTCAAGTGATACGTTAGAGTAAATAGAGTATTAATTCTTCTTCTTAATTTACAGATTTTTGGCATTGATAACGAGGGCAATGAAGATCTGCGCTTGCTTTCCGCCTTTCATGTACAGATCCAAGAGCTGTTCTCTCGAGATCGCAAGTTTCCCGTTGTTGTGGTCGCCTTGACTAGCGACAAGCATCTTAAGCCCATGATACAAAGCCTTTTTCTGGAGATAATAAGCATTGAATCGCCCAATCAAGCAGAGCGCTTTGAACTGCTCAAATGGATGCATGTGCGCGAATCCTTCAAAGATACCATCTACAACCAAAAAGCGATTGCTCAGCTGCCGCTATTCTCGCTTCAAATGCAGAGTCAATATATGAGCAAGCTGTCTCCCAAGTGGCAAGAGACGCAGAATGTGCTGCGTGAAGTGGCAAATAAGTCGCAGGGATTCCTCTTGGGCGATCTGCAGTTGCTCTACGATAATGCTGTCCGACTCAAGCGTCGCAGCAAGTATGGCCAAAAGAATTTGACGCTAGAACACTTTGCCACCAACCTCAATGAGATGCAAAGCTCGTTTGCCGACAGTCTGGGCGCTCCAAAAGTGCCGAAGGTCTACTGGTCGGATATTGGCGGCCTCTATAAGCTTAAGGATGAAATCCAGAGCAGCATTGGTTTGCCATTGAAACACGTGCATCTGATGGGCAAAAACTTACGTCGCTCTGGTATACTGCTTTACGGACCTCCCGGCACGGGCAAGACTTTAGTTGCCAAGGCGGTGGCCACCGAGTGCAATCTAAGCTTCCTTTCTGTGCAGGGACCCGAGCTGCTCAACATGTACGTGGGTCAGAGCGAGCAGAATGTACGCGAAGTCTTCACGCGAGCACGATCTGCAGCTCCTTGTGTACTCTTCTTGGATGAGCTGGACTCGTTGGCGCCTAATCGTGGTGTTGCTGGTGACTCGGGAGGCGTTATGGATCGCGTGGTGTCGCAACTTCTGGCCGAGATGGACGGTATGTCGATTGGCGGCTCTACAAAACCCATCTTTATACTTGCTGCCACAAATCGACCTGATCTCATTGATCCTGCACTTTTACGACCCGGACGTTTTGATAAACTCTTCTATGTTGGTCCTTGTTCCACTGCCGATGACAAGGCTGCAGTTTTGCGTGCCCAAACGCAACGATTCGTTCTAGGCAACGATGTGGACTTGGTGCAGATTGCCGAGCGTCTGAAGAGTGAAATGAGTGGTGCTGATTTGTATTCCATTTGCTCAAATGCCTGGCTCTCCGCGGTAAGGAGAACTATCAACAATCATGTGAATGACGGTCTTTCAGCGAAAGAGCTGAGTGCCGAAAACATCATCGTTGAATCCGAAGACTTTACCACGTCCTTTAACAAATTTGTGCCTTCAATTAGCCAAACGGATCTGGAGTACTTTAAGAACTTAAAGGCATCCTATAGCGTCTAATTTGTAAAAGACTTTGTTGTTTGACTGTATTGTTTATATTTTCATTTTATTTATTGTAATACATTATTATTTATGAACACAGGTGTTGGCATATTTTTTTAAAAAATTACAATAAAAGTTGTTAAAATAAATATCTATGTTTGTTATTATTATAGGCTGTCATCATTTCTGATAAATAATCAATAACTCAATATCTTATATATAACATAATATATCTTATTTCAAAGATTTCTTTTGGTAACTTCAGGAAAGAAGTATACAATAATTTTAGAAAGTAATACAAAAATACTTATCTATTTTGTAATCAGCATCTTAATCTTGAGCCATCAAAATTATATGGCCAACTGAGCGATCTTTATTATCGGTGACATTGTACAATTTAAAAGTTTACGATCTTCAAGTAAATCAACTATTACTAAATATATAAGTGTCATTGGTGGAGAGTTTGACATGATCTTTCTAATCGTAGCGAAATATTCCCAAAGTTTAGTACTTCCTCAACAAAAAAATGATTTTTGATGCGTTAAATTATAATATGAACTTCGACATATATAAGTGGGTATAATTGAAACACGGGCTTCGCCTAATCAGTGGACCCCATATAGACTAAGATAGGAAGACCGTCTACCAATTACCCACGATCTCACTTCTGCGCATTTCAATCTTGCTCTTGACGTCGCTCGTGTGGTTTGTGTTGTGTTTATTTTGAGTTGACTGTTATCAGCTGCTAAAACTGCTGTCAGACAATTATCATCACCATGATGTCTGTTAATAAACTTGGGTATATAGCCAGCTACTGATGCGACAGCTTATAATCTAATGAGCTCTCAGATTTAGTCTACGGAGTGCAGTGAACACTGGCGACAGCATTCGACGGCAAAACTCGGTGTCTATTTCTTACATAAGTACACAAGATTTTTTTTGGCAAGATGGAGTTAGTTTGTGTGGAGGACTTTGAGCAGCAGGCGGACCGCAAGCTGGAGAAGAGTGCCAAGGATTACTACAAAAGTGGTGCTGGAGATCAGTTCACTCTAGGACTCAATCGTGAGGCTTTCAAGCGTCTGCGATTGCGTCCACGTTGCCTGCGCGATGTTTCCCAACTGGACATTAGTACCACGATCCTTGGCCACCAGCAGAAGTGGCCTCTGGGCATTGCTCCCACTGCCATGCAGAAAATGGCGCATCCTGACGGTGAAATTGGCAATGCACGCGCCGCGGGCAAAGCTGGTTCCATATTCATATTGAGCACCCTGTCGACCACATCCCTCGAGGATTTGTCAGCAGGTGCTCCTGACACGACGAAGTGGTTCCAGCTTTACATCTACAAAGATCGGTGGGTTCATAGCATTGTACATAGCTGCTCTATAATTTAATTAATAATTGCAGCTCGCTTACCGAAAAGGTTGTGCGTCGTGCTGAAAAGGCCAATTTCAAGGCTCTGGTACTGACCATAGATGCTCCTATCTTTGGCCATCGTCGAAACGATGTTCGCAACAAATTCAGCTTGCCGTCACACTTATGTTTGGCCAATTTCCAAGGCGAACAGGCCAATGGTGTCATCACCGATGGTGGCTCTGGAATTAACGAATATGTTGCCAGCCAATTTGATGCCAGCATCACCTGGAAAGATATTGCCTGGCTAAAGCAGCTCACCCATCTGCCCATTGTGGTTAAGGGAGTGCTTACCGCCGAGGATGCTGTGCTGGCTCGTGAATTTGGCTGCGCCGGCATCATCGTCTCCAATCATGGCGCCAGACAAATCGACACAGTTCCCGCTTCAATTGAGGCACTTCCCGAGATAGTTAGAGCCGTTGGTGAGGATTTGGTTGTCATGCTGGACGGTGGCATTATGCAAGGCAATGATATATTTAAAGCACTTGCTCTGGGTGCTAAAACCGTATTTATTGGTCGTCCTGCGGTTTATGGTTTGGCCTACAATGGCCAAAAGGGAGTCGAGCAATTGTTGGGAGTTCTACGAAAAGATTTTGAAATTACCATGGCACTAACTGGATGTCAAACATTGGCTGATATTAAGCCAGCCATGGTTACACATGAGTCGACCTATTCAAAACTGTAATCGTTAAAATAAATTCATTCTAACAATGAGATTCCGCTTTTAAGTTATTAAATATAGCGCTCGCTATTTACGTAAAGTATCGATTATATTCGAGTTATAAAATTCGACGGTTATAATTCCGTTAACGATGAATCTATCGATGCTTCAGAAATCGTTGCATTTTTGCAATGTGACCAGCTTGCTTGCTCAACGGCGTTGCCACACTTGCCAACACCGCTGTGCATAGATTGTTGAAGTTGCTGTGCAAAAACAAAACTTCCTTAAATTAAACCAATATTATTAATTGCACACACATACAAAATGCAGCGTGAGGAAAAACACTTCGAAATGACGCTGGACGCCGTCGTGCAGCGTCTGAACGATTTGAAGTTGGCAGTCTTAGCCATGATACAAAAACTGGAAATGGAATACATGGACATCAATTGGCCAACATTTCTGGATAACTTTGCCATTATTTCCAGTCATTTGACAGGTCTCACAAAGATTCTGGCCAAGGAGCAGTGTCCGGCATTACGGAATCGCACAGTGCTGCCGCTATTAGTGTCCATGGATCGCGACGAGACAATGGTCAACATTACCGAGGGTCGTGTGCCGGTCTTTTCACACGACATTGTTCCCGATTATCTGCGCACTCGTCCCGATCCCATAACTGAGCAGAAGATGCAGCAGAACGAACAGAAGGCGGCCAATCTGACAAACGATGCAGCCATGAAGCAAGTCACACAATACAACAAAGTTGTCTCACACGTCCTGGATATGGTGAGCAAAGCTCGCGAGGAGTGGGAGATTGAGTCGAGTTCACGCACTGGTATCCAGCAGACCAGCAGCATGGCGGACACACAGCTACTGGTGGCAGCCGTAGGCATGGGCAAGGGATTGCAGTTCAAGGCGAACTATGGTCCTGGACCCGGCATGATGGTGCCACCCTCTATACGAGGTCCAACACCGCCCATGGGCGGACCATCCATGAGCCCGGGCAATGTGCAACAGCAACTGGGCAAGGCGCCGTCAGCGGTGAAGACGAATATCAAATCAGCAAATCAAGTGCATCCATTTTCTCGGTAGCAAAAATCATAATTTATTGTTGCGCTTTGCTTTTGAAATACAACAGATTAACATAGTAATAATAATAATAGCATTTTTTCTTAGTTACAATACGCGGAATGTTTGCTCATAAATATATATGTATGTATGTAGTATGTATGTGCTTGTAGATGGCCTTATGCCACATAAGTTAAAACGATAATAAACGTAAACATAAACAAAAACAAGTGAGTCGATAATTTCGTAATTTATCCCGTCGACGAAACAATATTTATGGCGCAGGCAGCGCATGCTTTTCGCTAATGAGCGTCTCATGGACCTTGATGTCCTGTGGCGTTGAGGTATCAATTAGCTCCAAGCTGAGCGCACGTCGATCATCCTTCAGCTTGTCCACGCGCCGCACAAAGCCAATAAACTGCTGTCCCAGCGTTAGCTTACGGAAGCGGAAACAGTTCTCCTGCGTCCAATCGATGCCGTCTACTTGAATGCCTGCAAACAAGAAGAGAGCATTAACGAGATGCCTTGATGGATCATTGGACTGCTTACCATATAGTTGAGCGGGCAGCGCCATCATTGGCAGCTCTCTAAATTCGTTCGGCAGCTGCAGTAGTTGATTACAGCGCACAACGCCATCGTCGCCCGCATCCACATAACGCACATGTATCATTTCATCATAAATCTTGCGAATATTTACACTGTAAATTACAAAGTTTTAGAGTTGGCTGACTTCTGGGGACTCACGACTCCAACTTACCGATGATACACGCCACTACTGTCGGCTGCGGCATAAGCCTGGCCAATGCTCAGCTGCGCAGGCTGCACCGTCTGAGCCGCTGGACTCTTACAATGCGCCTGCAGCTCCTTCATCAAATGCTGCAGCTGATTGTAGCACTTATAGGGTTGCACCTGTAGCATACACACTCGAATTAGTCAAATATTAATCGGGATGACGGCACAACTTACTGCAAAATGGCCAGGATTGACGGAGAGTGCCACACGCACCTCAAAGTAGGCGCCCACGGCTGGAATGGCTTCGTATTCCTTGAGCTGGGGCAGCGACAATTTGGCGGCTGCCGACGGCTTTCGAGGCGTGGCTGGAGGCGATGCGATGCCAACGGTTGTCGGCTGATCGCTGCTGCTGCTGTGTGTGGACACGGTGGAGCTGAAGCTGCAGCGGCGTATCAGCTGACCACTTGGACTGAAGTGTAGACCGCCGTCATCGAACGGTTCCAGCCTCGTCGTACTGTAGACATGAGGGAAGTGCACGGTGGGAACGGGAAGTTGGGAATGGGATCAATAGGAGGATATATTCGGGGAGTTGGGTAAGGCACATAGTATCAGATGAAAACTCTCTTTTTTTGCGATTCTTTTTTTGTTTTGTTTGTTGGTTTTTTTTGTTGGCATTTTTGGAGTACAACAATTGATTATACACACATACATATATTTAATGTAATGGATCTCTGTATCCCAATCTGCGCATATATTTGTTTGTTTAATAGTTATGTACATTAATGAATGATGATTTGTTTTATACGAGCTAGGTAGTAGATGATGAGCGTACGAACAGTTAGCTTACGGGAGATGTTGTGAGTTGAAGGAATCGTTAATGTCGAGAGAATTTTGTAGCGATAGTTTCATGTCAGTTCCAGTTTATTGAAAGCACTAATTAGAAACTATCATTAAACCACATAGAATAGCAAAAAAGTTGTTTTATACAATGTGTGTGTGCGGGTGTGTGTGTGCGTGTTTTGCGTGTGTGTACCGTGTAGTTGTGTGCGTGTGTACATGTATGTATGAGTGAACTGTGAGTGAAGATAAACCACTTTTGATAATCAAAACCTACCTCTGCACTTCGTACTCCATGCGAATCGCACTGTTCAAACACAAGTATAAACTGTCCTGGCCACGAGCATGAATGGTCACCATTGGCAGCTTGTCATTGGCTCCCTCCATCACCTTGAGCTGCAAGTGCGCAATGGGAATTAGTTATAAATGTATCCTCTCGCAATTATCACTCATTAATTCATTACCAGCACTGGCGTCTGTGGCGAAAGGAGTCCACGAAGTCGTCCCACCATCTGGTTGTCAATTGGAGGCACATCGTGGAGACGCACTCGCAATGCTTGTGCTGGAAAAGCGGCAAGTGCATGATTGTTTGCCTCCAGGCGATAGATGTTGGAGATGTGCGTCTTGCGCAGCCGTCCATCGTCCACGTAATACACATCAAAGACCTCCTCCTCGGTGCTCTTGGGCTTGCTAGTGAGCATGCCGCGATACCATTTGTTTGTCCCATCGCAAGACTCATCGCAGACGCACACCAGTTGATCGTGCAGCAGATCCGAGTAGCGCACTCGATGCTGTTCGCTGCTGTCGCTCATGATGCGACTGATGCTGCGCTGCACAAATTTGAGATCTTCGTTCGGCAGCTGAATCATCAAGTCACCCACATCGTTGACGTGCGACACAATCACATTATTTGACTTCTGATCCAGCTTGAGCATCGGTGCAGGTGTATTGCGTATGATTTGATTGGCCACCAAATCATTGAGATGAATATCCTCGGCCGTGGATGTATCGTAGAAGGTGCCCACAATACAGGCACGTCGTACACTTGGCTGCAGGCTGCCGCCATTTTCATCACTCGACTGCTCCTTTTGCTGCTGCTCCAGCAGTACGCCTTGAGTGCGAGCACCCAACTTGAGGAACTGCGCCTCACTGGTGATGATGCGCGTGACGACACTGTGGCCAGCCAGCTCCTTGGTCAGCACTGGCTGAGCATGTGGATGATCTTCAAATTTATCCAGAGCATACATGCTGAGGCATACAGCTTGTGCGGGCAAAGTCAAGAACATTGAAGGACATGCGTATAGCACATCGAAGCCAAAGACAACTTCGTCACCAAAGTCAACGAAATGACAGATACATTGTCGCTGCTTCTCATCCACAGACATCACACGCACACGATTCCAATTGTCGCTTACTTCGACCAGATAGATTTGTTGTTCGATTGGCGATTGCTGCTGCTGTCGATTATGTGGCAGCGCCATGTGAGCATGCAACTGCTCGGTGAGCTTCTCAAAGTTGGCACTCTGATCGATCAGACGCGCCCACACATGCATCGTGTTGTCGCAGTGCGTAATGTACATGTTCCAATCCTGCTGGCCTTCTACCCAGGGCAGCACCAGCTCGGGCATGGCAGTTGGCATCGTCTGCTGGAATGGACTGAATGCAATTGGAGATGCTGCTGTTGTTGGTGTCGTCGTTGCATCGTCGTTGGTGTTGGCAAACACAATGTTGGTGTTGACGCTGCTTTCGATGCGTATATTCGGCGATTCGTTGAGCAATCTCGTCCAGTTGCTGGGCACCTGACGCTTCACCGTTGCCTCATACCACTCGGGCAACTTGTGACTGACAATGCCATGCGGATGCTTGATCAGCTCTTTGTAGATGCTGTCAAGGAACTCGACGTCGCTGAGCTTCGACAGCTGCTTGCGCGACTCGAGTTGTTTCAGTCTCTCTAGGGCCACCTCCGAAGTGCATTGCTTGGCGGTGGTTTCATCCGAATACTCCTTGGGATAGCTGGTATAGATGTTGCCGTCGATGCACACCTTGCAGTGCAGCAGATTGCTTTTGTTCACCTTGGAGAACTCGTACGTTGGCGGCGCATAGCCCAATGCAACGCAGTATTGCCTCAACGAGGAGCTCGCATCGAAGGCTGGATCAAACTTAAAGTGCACACTCGGATGAGCCGCAGGCTGCAAGTAAGCAAGTTAATTGATTTCTCGATTTGGACAAATTCAACCCTCACCTGTATTTGAGACTGCGGCAAATTGAACTTTTGTGTGCGTGGAACTGGCGATTGTTTTGCTTGGTTATTGGCCGCATTCTCTGGCGAGTCTGGCGGCGTTATGATTAAGGGAGCCGCTGCAGCCGCTGTCTGCTGCTGCTTCAGTCTATAGTTGACAGAGACGCTGCCATTGGGACGCGTTCCAGGCACTCGCGCATGCTGGGAAGGCGGCCGCCTATTGGCACCGCCAGCAGACATGGCATCGTTTGTTGGCTGTGACACGCCCACCGAACGCTGTGGGGCACTGTTGCCCAGTATGGGACGCAGATGCGGCTTGCGTGTCGAGGCAGCAGCAGCACCACCTGCACCGCCACCTGCGCCAGCTGCATTTCCATTCATGGCTTCTGAATCTTCTTCGGGTGCAGACTCTTGTGGTTTCGCTGGCTGAGCGTCTAACTTGGCGTCTGGCTTTGTCTTTGGTGGCGTGTTCTCCTGTTCAAGCTGCAGCCTCTGCTGTTGCTCCTGCTCAAGTTGCAGCCTCTGCTGTTGCTCCTGCTCCTTTAGCTGTTGCTTCAGGCGTGTGCTTTCCTCACGCAGCTTATCGATAGTCAGCGCCTGCGCTTTCAGATCGAGCGCGTGCTGATGCTGCAGTTCTGCGATCTTCTTATCAACGATTTCCTGTTGCTGCTGCAATTGAATCTTTTGCAATCGCTGCTCGTCGCGCAGTTCCTTCTGCCGACGCTTGATCACCAGATCCTTCTCCTCCTGGGCCTGCTGCTGCTGACGCAAGGACAAGAGTTCTCGCTCCAAGTTCGCCTGACGCTCCGCTTGCAATTGTTGTTCCCTCAGCCACAGCGACTGCTGTTGTTGTTGCTGCAGATACTGATATTGATACTTCTGTTGATATTGCTGCACTACGTTCTGTTTGAGTGGTGCTGGTGCTGGTTTTGGAGTTTTGCTGGCAACTGGCCGAATAGATTGCGGCGTGGGTTTAAAATGACTTTTGCTCGCCTTTTGGCATCGTACCATAGAAGCGATGTGTGCCGTTTTCTCGTTGGGCTTGACACCAATTATGACCTATCCAGACAAAGAATGAAAAATACAAATTTAATTTGATGAAATTTCAAAAATCATTTGTTACGTTATGCTGATTCACATTCTGCGGGCGGGCTGTTTTTTATTTTTATTATTGTTATTACATAGCATTGTGAGCATTGCACAGAGACAAGCTATGAGCAGTGGACGTGATAAGCTTGCAATGGCTGTGTGTATGCGTATTATATGAAATAATAGGCTTCTCAGTGAAAGCCGTCATTAAATAAACAATTAGTCAGCCTCGAGTTGCTTTATTCCGCATAACTCAAATGGAAGAAGGCACTTGCAACTTAGCCGCGCTCGCTCGAAAGTTAACTTTTTACTATAATATGCAAACGCAAAAGTGTATTGTGGAATTTGATTGTCAGCTACGAAAACGAAAACGAAGACCTTAAAACTTGAACGCTTAAAAACTGAAATTCTCCGGACTCGGAAGCAATGGAGCTTGCAGATATCAAATTTCTCTCATATAAAAGTTTACCATTTTGTATGTTAAACAATGGGCTACATTTGAGCATTGAATTGCACGATAAGTTTTTTATTTGTACACATATTATACATATATCTGTATTTTCTACACTGGGTATACTTAGGTATTATCAGAATATATTGTAAAATATTTGTAAAACATAAATTAATAAGTAGATTTTCGTGAATTAAAATCACTTTGTTATACCCAATTTATTTACTGTTCCAATTACGATTAATTACTTTTCGAATTTTCGAGAATTTATGGAATTAAAAAAATGGATTGGATTGAGATATTATTATTTGAACATGGAATCGTTATTATAAAGCATTTACAAAAAAGAAAATCGAATTTGCGCTATTTCACTGTATACGAAATTTACGAATTTATTATAAGCTAAATTTTTGAAATACTCTTGCGCTATATTGCTTTATAGCTAAACTTTTCGCAACTGTTTCACATTTATCTGCAAGTGCCACATGCATTATTGATTTTGCAAAATGCATTGCCAGATTTTTTTTTAATAGCCCAGCCAAGTGGAGATGTGAGTGTGAGTCAAAACCTGCTGCCAACCACCCACTTATCATCCATCCTACGACTAACTTAAAGAGAGCGGAGCGTGGGAGCTGCCGACAGAACGGAAATGCAATAAAAACGATGCGAAAAACAAAAATCGGATGCCTGATAAGCGTGCCAGCGACATCAATAAATATTGTGCTATGGCATGCGCTAATTCAGTGAATGAACGAATTGAATTGACATTTAAAACAATGAGCGGCGAACAAAAGTGCAAGACAGAAATGACTGCATTTAAAAATAAATTATAACAAGAGTGGGGCAGCAGCAGCAGCAACAACAATAGCAATTTGAAGTGCAATGTGACGCGACTTTGCTCTTTTGCTCTATCGTCGTGTAATAATAAAGCAGCTAACTGCAATAACAAAATTCGTTCACTTTCACCGAGCAAGCAAAGCGAAACACGTAAACACACTCTCATGCACATGCAGAGAGCACGTTAAGAGAGCGAGCGAGGGAGAGAGCGACAGCCCCAAAAAGTTTTAAATTGGTCGTCATTATTCGCATTACACACAAGCGCACAGCATATATCTTTGTCAGTGTTGTGTTTATTTGTACATTTCATTCTTTCTTTCTTTTTTTCACCAATGTGGTGCATTTGCATATTAAAAAAGTGTTTAATCAGCAAGAAAACACAACCAGACACTTTGGGCACAGTGGGCCACACATAGCACACAAATTAATAAACATCTAACATTGTTTACACTTTTTTTGCAGATGAGCGAGAGACGCGCGACGTTGACACGTTGCCCTTTTGTGGCAAGCCAAGCCCCGTACAGCAGCAGCAGCACACAGACACGCACATACACACACAGACGCTGAGACACCAGCACTAGAGCACCGTTCGCGCTGAGGCAACGAAACTTACTGAGTGCGATTCAATGGAACGCCAAAGCGACAGTAAAGAAAGAGAGCAAGTGTGCTACCGAAAGCTCAAAAGCTGCCTAATGGGGAGCGTTAAAGAGAGTAACAGCGACATATGCGTGCGCACTGCGCATTTGGCGCTGTGTTTGGGGTGTTGGGTGGGAGGAAGAGGATGGAAAAGTATCGTTCGGTACTCACCTCGTTTCCACGATTGAAAATATGAAATTCTTTCGTATCCTGCAGGAATTCTAGAGTACTTCGATAGCCAAAACGATGGTATGGAATGTGTTCAGATTCAAGACACTTGTAATCACGTTCAACGGATTGCAAGGTTAAGGGATTCTTTGACGATGTTATCAACGAACGCAGCACAAGGATGATATTCTTCAAATCCTCTTCTCTTGTTAATAACCCCATGGTTGATCACTGTAAAAGCGCAATAATTATTCATATATTCATTATTATAACATACACATGTTCTCACATACATATGAACACGCCAATCACGCGATTAAAAATATGATTAAGCTCTGTGAAATGTCCACCAACACCACCCACAAATACAATTAGCAACAACTACAACAAATGTGTGCAAAAATGAAATTCGCAACAACAAAATTGGGCACAACGAACGCGACAACGAGCGTAGATAAAGATAAAGCGAGAGAGCAAGTGACAAAAGAGCGCAAAAACGTCGCGACGGCGCAACGTCGACATTCATCTGCATACGAAGAAAACTTGACTCTCTCTTTTCTAAACGCGAAAGAACTGTTTTTTGGAGGCCAGCAATAACTTTAGTTATCTTTTAAGTTCACGTTCTCAAATAGTAAAATAATGAATAACGTCACATAAAGTGTAATTATGCTCTATTGCTGCACACCTGTGCTACTTTTCACGCGAGTCCCGCAATTGAGAATTAATAAATGACAGCATTTGACAAATTTTTTCTTTCACATTAAAACAAGACACGATTTTTATAACGATAAAAAAAGCTGTCTCAAGTAGGCTGCGCAGTGAGGAATAGATTACATTTCTTTACTTTTTAAGCAGCCTTAAGAATGATTCTACAAACATATGTACATTGAGAATTAATAAATGACAGGATTATACATATTTTTGTTTCACATTAAAACAAGACACGATTTTTATAACGATAAAGAATAAGCTGGCTGCGCAGTGAAGTATGGATTGAATTTCTTTACTTTTTTAAGCAGACTTAAGAATGATTCTGCAAACTCTGCATAATCATGAGATCTTTCTCAATACACACCCACAACCATATACCTACATACATATGTATGTATGTACATATGTATATTTACATATGCATGTTGCTGACCATTTGCTATTCCGCATGCTTTGCCGAAAGCCGAGTATTGGAGGCTGTCCTGCCTTAAGTTTGGTAAACAATAATGATTTCATATTTGTTTATAAGTCCGTCTAATGACAGCTATACAAATACACCAAATGTAGGCACCAACACGAATGCAATTTAGATATATGTAGTACTGACCGCCATGTTTTAGCAACACATCCGTTATTTGACTGTGCAAGACTGCAACTGCACTTTAAACTTACATTGGGTTTCGTCCAATTAATAAAAAAGACACTGTATTTTATATACACTTATGCATAAATCGATATAATGAGCTTCAAAATTTATACTTCTTTATGGGTCACAACTTAACACATCCTCTTGCTTAAAAAAAGTTTTTCAAAAGTCTTTTAGAGGTGGACAAACATCGAGGACAAGATCGATGTATCGACTTTTTTTTTATAAATCATCGATTTTTTATTAGAAAAATCGAATAATATTTCACATTAAATTATAATTTGAATGAATTATTCCTAACGTGCAAATCAGATTCCTTATTACGTAAAGAATTTAATTAAAATAAGTTTTATTTTAGTCTGTCACGACAAGCAACATTCACATATATCAAAAAATGAAAAGCTTGTGAGAAAGTACAAATTATACAAATACATTCATTATACTACTTCGCTCAGGTAGAAAGAATAATAATAGTAAGTAATAAAAACAAATCAGCTAAAAATTACCAATTTAATAAAACCTTTTTTATAAAGACTTCAAAGCAATTTGAAATAATTTTAAAGCGCCAAAACTTGTAAATTTAATAAACCCGATAAATATACTAAAACATTCGCAAAGAAACGGCCACACTTTCAGAATGTTTGTGGCGCCATGGAAGATGACACTACATCAGCCGTCCCTTTCTTCTTGCACACAGCCGCTCATGTCACGATGCGGCGGGAGGTTCAAATTGATATAAAAAGAAATTAAGTATAAATATGTTTACTGATAAAAAGAAAAATATATGATACGTATTATAAATCAACAACATGCATGATACTGCCAAATTTGCCTACGTGCATTTTAAATTTATTTGAATAATAATATATTAGTAATATTATTTAATTTATTGTAGTATAGTGTTACAAAGATAAATAATTTTCATAGCCGTTATCATTTAAATTTTATTTAAATTTTGGCGTTCGAACGATAAGTAACGCGAGTTTAAAAACACCAAAAACAAAATGAAAAGATCTGCAAAACACGAAACGAGACATTAAACAACAAGTGGACTGGGAGAATTTTTATTATTTTATTTAAATATACATAAATAATGTGAAAATTATGCTTAGAGTAAATAGTTAATAACAGTAGCCTTTGCGCGGCAGTTAGAATAGTTAATCTACTCAACTTAAGTAGGACGACTTAAACCTCACAATATAAAGCTTTTTTTATTGGAATCTAGATGCAAATTTGTTTTGTTTACTTTAGTGTTGTTTTAGTATTCAAATAAGCTTAAATGCTTTTGCGTATTCTTTGTTATTTCATTTATGACATTTGGTTATGTATTGATCTACATTTGCTTGATACTTCACCATCTGATCAGTTCTTTGGCTCGCATTTTCTATTAAGTTAGAAGTAATTAATAAAACGATTTTATACATATGTAGGTACTTGTGGGTTATGTTTGCGATCAATTAGTGCTATTAATAGATGAATTTGGTGTTTTAAATAGAAAAAACAATAAATTACAAATCTTTAGAAAATAACTTAATCTGGTATTAAGCCATTTCAATGATTCTATATTTTAAGATTAGTTTTATGTCTAAGCTAAGCTAGTATACAAAAGCTACTTAAATTTATTTAATATACCGAGCTAATTTTAAATGGCTAACTTTCTCGCATTTCGCATTTTTGAAAGTATTTTTATGTTTCATAATAATTAGCTAAGTGTTACTTACAAACTTGGGCATTAAAAATAAGCTTGTAACACATATTTGACACGCAGTTATACTCATGGATGTCGTCTTCTCTTTATTTCTCACATACACATATATATATATATACAATTCACCTAGCATAAGCAATAATTAGGTTGTTTCCCCAATTAAAATCAAGTATTACGTTAAGAGATACTTATTAAATTGTTAGTTTTGCTACAATTTGTTATTAACAGCCCTTCTCGTGAAAATAACATAAGTGACATTTTTGCTCGATTTAGTATTATACAATTGTACAATTGTTCACCCAACGTTCTTATATCAATAATTTCGAAAGTATAATATTTGAGTATCGCATCAACAACTTTGATGTCCTCTTGTAAAATTCGATTTATGGCGCTTACGTTATTACCGGGAAGGGCTAGCTATATTTTGGTCTACGTTGTTTTGTAAGTTTCTTAAGGCCTTTACTGAATTTACACGTAGAAATATCATTGTACGTATCGCACCCTGTCAGATTTAATAGTTTATATAAAGCATAATGCATGCCCCTTTAAACAATTTCGAGTAGCTTTGTATGAGTAGAATGAACAGAGTCAAATCAATTTTTGTTTTAAAATTAAGAGAAAAATAATTTTTGAGTGTAGTAATTAAAAAAAAAGATCATCATTATATGTTGGAGTATTAATAGTGAATAATAATTAATTATTTATATTAAAAATGCAACCAACGTTAAACAGGCGATTCAGTATAAGGCCAATTAGCAATAGGATGAGATTCAGATAGATTCTGGAGCCCTTGCCGCACAACTTGATGCTGCTTTCCTGCGTGATGGCAAAAGAGGGTTAGAAATTCAATTAAAAGAGGAAAAAAAGATAGTGACAGTAAAAGATTCACTTACATTTATGTGGCGATTAATGCAGCTCGCAGGACGAACTCGATGGAATTCGTGAACATTTTTATAGCACGATGACTCATTAGTCTCGTATGGATAATTCATCGTTTGGGGATTCACAGTGAGAACCAATGAGACATCTCGAGGACAAAGCTGATCGATGACCAACAGCACTAGATTACTGTTAGGTATTGGCAACACTACAAATGGCCGCTCGCATGCGTGCGCTGTCATATTGTAGACAACGTTATCCTTCTCATTGTATAATGTGTATAAGTTGCGTTGCATGTCACACGCTTTGAGGCGAGTGCGATGCAATGTTAAATACTTTAACCAACCGTTCTTCGAGTTGATGTTCTCTTCGGCTGGGTCTTGTTTTGTTTCTGGGAGACTTAAATTCAAAAACGAGTTATCAAAATTGGCTATAACACCGGGCGCCAATTGCAATAGTTGAACAATATACCACAGCGCCGAATGCAGCAGCCATTTGCTCATACGCAACAGATTAAAAAGCGGCTAAAAAAGACAGATTACATTAATTACATGATTAGATGAATTACTTGTTCTACACTTACCGAAAGTACCATATTTGAGGCATTGTTGTCATTGGGTTTTGGCAACTCAAAACATACTGCCTGATAGTCATAGACAATAACACGTTTGTAAACCTTTTCCTCTACTAAGCGCTTCATAATAGCTCCATTGATTTCGCCAAAGAATCGCCCAGTTTCATGTTTTTGTGTTGACATGACTATAAAGCCATTGTTATCCAATATGTAACAATCCTTATCATCTATGGAACAGGCCTAGTATATAAGTGAATGAGCATTAATAACGATCGAATATAATGAAATCCATTAAATAATACATTGCCGGTTATATTGTGGAAGAGCTTGTAAAAGGCAGAGTATTGAAATTGGAAACCGACGACTGCAACTGGAGCCGATTTGGAACTCTCATTATAAAATATGGCATTGCTGGCAGTTACGATAATTTCCGAGCCACTCTCTGCAATCGTATAAAAGTAATGTCAGTTAAACTTTTGATAAAACAGGCTAAACGTACCGGCAGCATCGAAAGGCACAGAGTAGACAAAACTCTCTTGGTGAACAAAATATTGATCGACGGCTCGTTTGTACCAAATCTCATCGATTGCTCGTTTATGTTGCTGACTGAAGCTCTCACTAAAATAGAAAAAAAAATATATAGTGAAATGACAGGCAGATATATATATGTAGTTAGATAGTTCTTACCCAGCACCTGGCTGCTCTGCGGCATTCGTGTGGATCTCATGCCAACGTGTTAGACCACTTTGTGTGGCCAAAAAAAACGACGTTAATGCCAAATCGCTGTTTGAATTCGTGTCTGTTGGAATAGAATGCAGTATTTTAGAATATATTACGATATTCATTGGTATAACAATTACATATATTTGTAAACACATACATATGTATTTCATTACATTAAGCGAATAGTATAAGAAAGTTGTTTTTTTGACGAGTATTCATTTTGTTTACCTTGGCAGCAAACCCATTAATACGGCTATTGGGCTTGATGCGCTAACGCTAGATAGATATTTTGTATTGTATTTTGTTGTTGTTGATTTAGACGTTATGAAAGGCATTATGTTATGTGGTTTAAGATTGGAGTAGTCAAGGATTGCAGTATTCATTTGTGGGTGCAAAAGTTATTATCAAAATAGACGAAACAACAATAATACACGAAAAATTCGGAATAATTTGCAAATAAAAGTGAGAAAAAGAAAGGCGACACACACAAATTATAAAGTATATCAATATATATAATATATAGTATGTGCTGCCTGGTGCTGCTTGTTAAGAATCGAGTGCACGATCTCATGACGTTGACTGTAACATATATACATGGTACGATGACTGTACGATGTGTAGGCTCAGTCACGTCTAGCTCTGCGACTCGCAACTGTATTATATCAGAGTCAGAGTGCAATGATGTCACTTTGATGTGCCCACTTACCTCTTTTCATCATAATTGGATTTGTCGAAGAATCCCTTTGTGACACGGGCATCAAAGACAAGAGATTGCATTAGTTGGCGATCACCTGGAATTTGAAAGAATTCGTTGTCATTTAGGAAATGCAAATGATATTGTAATTGGTGCTTAGCGGATTGAGGCTACCGGCATTGTAAAACAATTGGAATTGCAATGAAGATTTTACCACAAAACAAAAAATAATATTTACAATAGTTTATTCTCATGCAGTATATTTGTGCAATTACCGCAGCTAACTGGTGACAGACAACAAACACATTATGAAAAACAATCAGAATCGCCGATTATTGCTCAGGCATCAACCAATTAGTTTTATTTTATTTTCTATGGAATGGTATGAGTGCAAAGTGCAAAGTGCTTGGCTCAAAGATATATATTTTTGGGTGCTACCATTATTAAGTGCACATAGTATTCGTGTTGAGAGAGAGAGAGAGTGAGAGTGAGAGAGAGTGTTGCGACTTGGCTTTGTTATGGTTTTTCGTTACTCACAATAATATCTTTCTTTTTCATTGATTGATGAATATCGGCCAGTTGATGAGTTGTTAGCTGTGAATTTGCACGATTATTGAAATTGGTTTCGTTTTTTTTTTTTATCTTTTTGAAGGTTTGCATTTTTATGTTATTTTTAGCAAAATTTGTATTTATGTAAATCGAGCAGAAACAAAACGTTAAAACACAATATGCAGAGCTGAAATAGCTGGAGATCGGCATCGGCATGAAAACGGAAACTCTGCTTATCGCCAAGCGGTTTCAATATCTCTAACTACTGCTTCAGATACTGCTGAAGTTATCAGATACTTACAGTATATGGCCGCGGCATGTTCCGGGGGCATTGCGCTTCGACTCGATGGCCAGTGCCAACCAGGCTCAGACATACGATCCACAAAATAAAGTAGCTCTGTTTCGGGTGTTCGGAATGTCTTGTTGGTTTGCTTGCAATAAAGCCTGAAATCATTTTGCATTATATTTTTCGGTTTACTAATTACAGATTCATTCACTCCTACCAATCGGGATGGATTTTCCATCGCTTGCCATCAAAGAAGCTGCGTATTGTTTTGCCACCCGAAATGTGAGTGCGGTGGATATCCTGTTCGATTGGTGGCTCCACTCGATTCACTCCATACTTCTCTGGATATGTGATTACCAGTGTAAATGGCGTATTTTTAATGGCAGTCCAGTAATATTGCCGCTTGACACGAATCACTCTTTTCTATGGTTTTGGAAGTCGAAGAATAATGATACACAAAATGCTAACAAATCTTACTTACCATTTCATCGAAATGATTCTTGACTAACATCCATTTGCTTCCAGTTGACTGATTGATTATCGAATCGCGTATCTTATTTGTATAAAAAATGAATATTATAATCATTTTGAGGAATATATATTGCTTATTAGAGAGTCTACCGTCATTAGCACTGGGTTAAAGTCTCTGGCGATTCTATCATCGTCCAGCAGCTCGACTTCAATCATGTCTACACTATTGTAAGCGGGTTTTAAGATATATCCTTGGAACTGTGGAAAATCGAAAGAGAGACGTGTTTATAGATTTTTTCGAATTATGTTTTCCAATATTGTGCAATACTTACAATAGGACGAAAGTCTGGATGGAATAGAACATAACCATTATTGGTTACTATAAACGCATAGCCATTGACGCCAAGCTGTTAAAAAGGGTTTTCTTCATAATTATATATGATTTCTTTTTAGATCAAATCAATCACTTACCATATAAGGCGACAGCAACTTCTTGATTTCAGTTATTGGTACATCGGTTCCAGCCACGCCCAAAATGTTTGCGATTCTTGTCTGTTCGTAAGCAAACATTTGTTCATAAGTTTATTAAAATGATTTTGATAGATTTGGGATAGAGTAATCAGAACAATTCACAAGTTTGATATTTATATGCTTGTTTTTTTAGCGCAAATAGAAATACAATAGTACAGATATTTTATGTTTGCATGTTACGAGTACTGAATACTGAAAATGAATTTATATTTTCAAGTTGAAATGGCATTGCTAGTACAAAAGAAAACGTTTGATTTTGCTTACATTTAATGACATTAAAGAAATTGAAAAGTAAACCAGAAATTTATAAATGCATTTACGAATACGAGTATGATTAAGCATTTGTTTTTACTACGCAAGAACTTACAATACAGTTAAATTAGCTGACAGTTGTTTTTTTGTAATTTGAAACATAAAATAATTATATTAAGCAACTTTTTATTTTTGAATTTTGCATCTTTTTTATTGGCAGTTAAAGGCATATAAGTATAATTACATAGTCTGCCAAATAAAGAACTAAGATCGTATGAGAGAGCGTAGTGAGAGTGGAAATCGAAGTAGCGCAATGTAAACCGAAGGACACAAAAATAATTTTCATTTAGTTGAAAAAATTTCACAAGCTTTAAATGAAACTTTAATCTTAAATGCAAAATCAGTTCAAGTGTAAAATTAGCTAACTAAAAAATATATAGTATAGTATGTAAATTGTCTGTGTACTTTAGTGTTAAGTTAGGATTTGTATCATGGAATTTCGTGTGAGTGTAATTGTTTTTTTTCCTTCTTTTTTATCACAGTTTTTATACCCTTCTCACAGAGATTGTTGTTTGGGTGGAGAGCTTGTAAGGTGTAGGGACGAGAACGAAGGGTGCATAATATTATATATTATATATATGCTATATTGCGTAGTATTGTGGAAATCGTTCAGCCGAGTGTTTGCCAGTAGTATTAAGGACAGATATGCACACATGATTCCATATAAATCGCTTTTTACATTTGGTTAAAGTCAAGAGTCGTTAGTTGAAGCGTACAAGATTAATGAATATATATATTTTAGATATCGGAAGATATCTCTCAAGAGAAACAAAAACCCAAAATCGCACGAAAGCCATCTTATAAATACAAGTTAATTTGAATGCTGGTTAATGAAGTGGCGAAAAGAATAAAGTTAGGAAGTGCAAAATTTGAAAATTTCGAGGTGACATTTTTTATTTTTTTTTTTAGAATAAAACTCATGCAGCACAGTTCAAATCAAACTAAAGAGAAACAGAAGAAAAATATAATATGATAATAGATTATAAATCAGTTGATTTCAATTTCTTGATTGTTGCAGTTGTTGTTGCTTAAATTTATAAACAATTTACTCACAACTATGGTATTTTGCTTGGCAGCCGGATTTATATCGGTCGTTAGATTAATGAGCTGTGAATTTGTATTGGTATAGTTTTTAATAAATAAATGTCTATAATCCCAAGCAACTTAAGTGCGCTACATCTCGGGGCTTAGCAGCAAGCAACTAAGGTTTGGGTAATAAAGTGTATAGTATTAAGCTAATATTGGAGCAATGTCTATTAATTTGTTTACCGTCCTTAAGGCAGATCTTACGAAGGGTATAAAAACTTAATTGTTTATACCTAATTTTGTGTGTTTTCTGGTTTTTGTATTTATATTTATGTACATAAATATATTTAAATAATGATTTTTTTTGGGTCTGTTGTTCTTATTATTAGTAATGTGCTTTGCAGCTAAAGCATGAATTCCCGATGATGATTGTTTCACAAAAGAATTAATTCGGTATCCTAACATTAATCGATTATAGTATTTGTGTTTTAATCATGTTCCAGTGTTTGTATCAATTTTACATAAATACTTGTATTGTCGAAGACTCTTTACCACGCGTATCAGCTAAATAATTTTGTATTATTATTATATTATTACGAGTACGGTTTGTTTTGTTACGTAAAACAACAAATGTCAAACTGAACTACACATAATGCTTTATAATAATGCTTTGTAAATTCTAGATATACTTTTACTGTAAATATTATATATATGTAACGAGGTAACGAGGTATATGAATATAGAAAGAAAATTGTATATGCTAGATATATATTATTATGTAGTATAATTATGTAGTAGTAGTAGTAGTATATTGGTAAATACTTTACAACTCGAATTGGATTATTGAATTTGTAAGTTTGTAAGGTTTGTAAGTTGATTTTAGAATAATTGGATTGTTCCTAGTATATGTAGAATACGTGGTCAACTATAATGTCAAAAAATTAGCTAATAAAATATCATGATCCTAGATCATGTTAGCTATATATGTATATAAATATATATATATGTAGTTATATACGAGTAGTAAGTTACATAATTAAGTATATCGGTTAAATATGGAATAAGTATGTATGTAATGTAGCGCAAAGTATAACAAATTGTTTACTTTAGTCTTATACACATATATATCAATGTAAATATACATCAAAAGTATATTCGATAAATCAATATTGCGATTAATTGGCGTATACAAAACGTTTTGCTTAACAGCATGTATGTTTAAGTACTTTTACGTTTACTTTAAATTTAATTAATTAATTTTGTAGCTTTGTTAGAATTTGGCATTATAGTTTGTACCTCACGTGTTTGCAATTCCCAGAGTGCTTCATTTATTAAAACTTCTTCGGTGATATTCTGTAGTATAGTTGTGTATAGTAGTAGTTTGATAGTAGTAGTAGTAGTAGTAGTAGTAATTGTTGTGTGTTATATATATATATATAACGCATAAAATATTAATATAGTTGTATTAAATAGTGAGAGTATTTATATAGATGAATAGAAATTTATCTGGATAATGGTATTTGTTCTTGTTCTTGTTGTTGTTCATTTTAATAATTGCTTTATTGATCGTTTGATGATGAGAGAGCGTAAATGAATGCATCGTCGTCTGCCGTGCGACTTCGCATAGTAATTTATAATATTTTCGCTAAGAATTTAGAGTGCTAACTTTATGTTTTTGGTATTGGTATTGGTTTTAAAATTGTTTCGTGCCCGGGCACTTGGGATTTTCTGAACCTAACTTACCGCATTCTCACGTCGATCGTAAATTGGCATTGATACGGTTGTCATGAATTGATAAACATCCGAGTCAACTGGTTGGTCCCACGTCTGTATAAAATCAAATAGATTAAAATCTTAAAATCACATTCGATCATTCTGACTAACCTCCTTTGTCCGTTGATACGCTCGCTGACGCATTTGACTGGGTTCCAGCATCGCGTCCTGAACTCGTCTGTATTCAAGGACATCTTCTTTTTGTTCCTCGCATTGTTTGAGTTCCCACAAATGATCGGACAGCTTGGTATCCTAGATGGTGGCATTATTGTGGGTTGTAGAGTGTTTTGTGGGTATTGTAAATGCTTCCAGATTGTTTTTGTTTTTTTTGTATTGATTCAGGTACCCACCTCAAGGTCCGCATAAACTTGCGTCCATATAACCGGATGATCGTGCCTACCCAATACCAGAGGTCTAGCCATTACCGGTATATAGTTTAAGACCATTTCACGCACCTCTGCAGTATCACTGAGGTGCACATAATAGCCCTGATTCTCGCATGCCATCCACCGTATATCATCCCAATTTGCCACCTCTTTACCAATTAAATAGGTGAACACGCGCACCGGCCTATAAGGCGGATCACGCCAATTGTAAAACCGGAAAACATCTTCATTAGTTTCCGGAGCTCCATCGCCAACAATCATTATGGCCTGGTTGCAAAGTGCTCCGCGCGAATTAAGTCTCGCAGTTTCGAATATTTCAAATGCATAAGTAAGTGCGGCGGTATAATTGGCAATCGATTGGGGTTTAATCGTTTCAATCTTTTCTTTTAGTTCACGGATGTTGCCCAGATTTGCCTGAATGAATTTCGAAGTTGGGTGTCAAAATGTGTTGTTTCTTACGTATGTTAAGCTGCACATACTTATATATACTATTTATATTTGAAATATATTTATGTTTATAAAACCAATTTATGCAATTATATGTATGCAGTAGTATATATAAATATATCAATCTGTATGTGTGAAAGTACCCGCTATCCCTAGAGTATTCAATTAAATTTTTGTCAACCATAAAGTGTATAATTTTTGCAGATAGATAACAACTAGATTTTAGTGACTATTAGATCTAGATCTTCTTGTATTAGCACGTCGTTAAAATGTATTTTTAAATTCGACACATAACGCGCATTATATTGAATTAAAGTTCTTGGTCTAATTTATACACAAAAATTAATTGTATAAATTCTTGAATTGAAAAAAGTAATTGTGTAGATTATTAGTTTAATTGAAGCACATAGGTTAATTTAGTACCAATTGTATAGGCAAAAAAAGGTTGCTTTGCCAAAGTGGCAAATTTATGGTATATTTGGTACACCAGAAGTATTTTTAGGCATATTTGGTATTTTATATATTTTCCCAAAATGGATAGCGGGTATCTCACACATAGTTGCAGCTTTTTAAAATATTTTTGTTTTTTTTTTGGAAATTAATTAAAATGAAAATAATTTTAGAATATTAAAAGAAAAGTATATACTTGAATTAGCTGATCTTCGAAACAGTGGACAAGCGGGGTGACTTTATTATCAAAGGTCAAGATGTTCACAAAGTCATTTGTACCCAACGTGTCGAGTATTGTATTGACAACATGCTTTGCGATATCTAGCCTCTGTCCCAACATTGAGCCAGATTTATCCAATAGGATAATAATATCCTTTGGGCTTGTCGCCGCCTCCATGTACCAAGAGCGAAATCGGCAATCATATAGATCGACCGGAACATCCTTCTTCCATTTCGATGCTGGGAATTGACGCATAAAGCCTGTTGAACTGCCAAAAAATTGCCACGACAAACTGGGATCGTTTTTATAATTATCACGAAAGATTTGATCCAAATTCTCCGACCATTGAATCGCTTTTATAACATCCGATGCTGGATGTTTTTATGGGATTGTTGTTGTATGCGTTTACATTATCGGCCATTTGTTTTTTGTTTTTTTTTTTTTTTTTGGATGCAACGGAAAAAGTTTTCAGAGAATGTTATAATTAGTTCTCATTTCATTAGATCCCTTAGAAACTAAACCTAGAAAAATTTTGTACGCATACATTTTAAAATTGCATAAAAACGGTGCACAGGTGCAATACAGTGCGTATGCTTATTTTTTCTACTTAGGCAATATGGTGAGCGTGTTAGTCAAGTGTTAATGTGGCTTAGTTGGGAGTTGTACGGTATTTGGCAAAGCATTTTGTATATAAACATCATTCACATTAGCAGATATCCAGGAATAATTTAAAAGTCAGCCCAGTTTCATATTTTCAGTATACGCAATATATTCGAAGAGACTAATTGTTGTTACGAAAACATAAACCCAGAAACTCTATACAAAAAGGAGAAATTATAATATAATCCTCACGCGAATAAACCTTTTAAAATATTGAGATTTCTTTTTATCGATGTGAAGACTTTAGAGAGACTACTCAACATTACCGGATAATGAAAATTACAAAATCAGCGACATAAGTACATCGACTATTAATCATTCTATAATTAATATTGTATATTGCGAGTGAAGAAACTATACCAACAAAGTATCTTGTCTGGTAACGTTGTGTATGCGTGTGTGTAAGCTCTTGTACAAAACATAGATTAGTAATAGCATTAATGAGTAGAGTATAAGTACGATTGTTAAAAAATGCTATCTCAAACCTCGATCAAACACATTCACAGGCACGTGCACTGAACTGACGCTGAAGTTGACCGATGTGTTATGAAATTCTGGTCTTGGCTCCAGAACCAACACCTTGGGCGGCACATAGATGAGTGGTTCACCAATCTGGTCATCCATATCCGGTGGAGTTGTTGGAGGTGGTGGCGTCGGTTCGCCGGGCTCTGCCATCTCTTTGGCATTGTAGTATGAGAACATTTTGTCCGCCAAATCGTTTTGATGTGATAAGGCGGTGTTCTCTGCGGTATCCATAATACGCTAGGGTAACAAAAATATACATATTTGTTAAATGTACAATTATTTAAGACATTCGGACTTACTCGTACTGCGCTGACTTTAAGATCCATCATCATTTCTACCTCTTTGGCCATTGATTCAACAATTGCGCCTCCCTGTCGTGGAACTACTTTTGCTCCTTCTTGTTTAAAGTTCTGCAAATATATGTAAGAGTGTTAGACAGCTTGCTAGAGCACGGAAATTTCAGAGATTATTAACATATAATACGATTTGAGGTGAAGTAGTTTTTTTGAATGCACATTTTCTCTCTTCTATATCTACAAGTATAACCAATTCGTATAGTACCAACTCTACTAAGTAGTATAAAATGATAGGGATCTTTTCTTGTGATAGAGCCTAAATAATTTGTTTGATTGTTTTCTATAATATCTATAAATCATATTAGATATTTGTCCAGTCAAAGCACAAGCTATTTCTAATTTCTTCATCATACTAAAGAAGTCAAATTCTCATTTCCATAAAGGAACTGCAAAATGCTTGTCGAGGCATATGGTGATAAAACTTTATCAGAAAAATGCAACCAACATTTCTGAAACAATGATTTTAATGTGAGAAACATCTAGTGACCATTAATTTCTTTTCAAAGAAGACATATTTGGGACGAGCCATGAAATGATTAAAAAACTCAAAAAGAGCCAGCAGACAGTCCTAATCAAGACATATTTAAATCACTTGGCAGAAACCTGTTACCCCAAGTAGTATGGATGATTTCGTGAAAATAAATAACTTACGTGTTGCTTAAATCATTATTGAGTTAAATTTTCAATAAGGGCGACCTCTATAAAGCAGAACTTCACTACATACTACATAAGCTTTATCTTTTGGAATATTAAATAAACTACATTAAACTAGGCTGGGTTATTTTGCACAATTTGTTATACCCGTAGGTATATAATCCCATATGGAAGAAGTGAGCCTATAGAAAAAGTATGCAAAAGGGAGAAGGATACATCTCCGACCCGATGAAGTACATATGTACATGATGTTATGATGTCATTATATCATTGTCAGCAGCCGAAATGACACCACTTGTTCTAGTTATACAGTAGTAACTACATACAGTCTTTGTTATTTCAGAAAATGTTGTTGGACTGTATAAAAATCGTTTAACTTAATTAAGAATTCATTTTATATGGCAACAAAATGTTGCAAGTGTCGGTTTTTAATTGTTTTGGGTTGACGGTTTGGTATATTTAATATTCTACTTCAAATGAAATAGTATATTGATATACCAGATATATGGTTATTTTTCTTTTTTTCGGGTACACGTCGACATCGTGACGGGTGCTGGCTCCCAACAATGCCGAAGTTATTAACTTCACTTACCAACGTCAAGAGCAATCAGTGGTAATGTGAAAAATCAATAAATAACTTACTTCTAGTAATTCCTTGCGTCTGGTGATGAAATCGCCCAGGGAAAATAGTTCCAAGCCTAGTCTGTCCGCCCATGAGTGCACTCTGTAAGATGATTAGAAGAAAATCAGAATAAATAATATCAAGCTGGGATGTACTCACAGATTGTAATTAATAGTTTCGCCAGCAACTAGATCGACGTCAGGTGCCCAACATATGAACACCAATAGAACACTAAAGCAGAGGCGACTCCGGGCCCAAGTTAGTCTCGCCATAATGCAGCACTTGAAGTGTTAATTTGAGCCGCAACATAAATCTTATGCGGCCTGATTAAATTGTTGTCCGATTTGCTATATTGTCATACACATAGACATTCCATCAATTTATCAAGTTTAAGGCTTTGGCCCTACGTTCACGATTAGATAACAATCATATTTTGAATTTTCAGCTATTTGTTAAACGTATAACATTTTCTCCTTTTTCTGTTTAAATATTATATTGTAGCGATTGCGTTACACTTTTCGTTTTGTGCGTGAAAAATTCAGGACGAGTGCAAAAAACTTTTCTATGTATACTGCCGTTAGCTTTGACGTTTGGCTGACGTTTCTGTGTCATGGATGACAAATGCGTTTACTGTTAAAAAGTGCGAGCGGGATACATACTGTGAGCACGAATTTGACGTTTGTTACACTCTCTCCGCATTGCTCTGCGTGTGCGTTGACATTTGCCGCATCTGCGCTCTGCATTTATTTACATTCTACGAAGCCCTACAGGTGTTTGTTTACATGCGCGTGCAGCTGCGCATTGAAAGCGTTCTCATTTCCCATATGTTCAAGCTTCTGTCAACTGAGCACTTGTTGCATACATGCAGCCATTGAACACATACATTTATGAGGAGTGCAACTTTTCCCCTATAAAGCTCCCAAGAGTAAGCAACAGATTTATACTAAAGTTTAAGTTTCCTACGAAAGCTTAAATACAAGTTAATTTCAATTAAAAATCTGTAATGTGTCGGTTACTGAAATGAAATTATTTGATGTTATAAAAATGGTCAGTGTCTATTGGTCTGTAGGTATTCCTAACTTTTGTTTATACAATTATGCTACTCTATACATACATTTTACCACCTGCATGAAGGGAGTGACATCAACAAAAAATGTGGTGCATGTTCTCGGGACGCACAATTCGATCTCAATGCAGCTGCTTAATTTAAGTATGCATTGTTGATAAAGTTGTTAATATAATCTTCTTTGACGACAAAAACCTAAGAAATTGAATTTAGTCTATAAAATTCTCCAGCCAATCAAATCTTTTATAATTTTAATCGAGCTATCAGCTATCAATGACGAGATTCTTTCTTCAACTAATCCAAGGTCCGAGGGTTCAAATTTTGCGCAACTTGATGATAAGTACTTTGCGTGTAGTAATCGAGAATAACGTAAAACTGAATATAATAAATTAACGCTAATTAAAATATAATAAAAATGAAAGAGCAATTTGCAATTTGCTGTCGCCGTTCAAAATCAAGTTGCTTATAGTTTTTCAGTGAATTTAAAAATATTCTAAATCTTAAAGTCATGATACCTCTCAATACTTTTTATAAGCAATATCATAACAATGACATGAAAATTAGTAGTATCAATTGACTTACTTTCAGTTCTAAGTTGTTGTCAGTTTATTTATTATATTCAAATTTAAAGTTTGTACTGCCGCGTAGCTTTTCTATAATACGGTATTTACTTTGGCGAACACCCTGAGCATCAACATATAGTTGAACCTTACATATATAGATGTGAGTAAGAGAGGGATAGCTTATAAAGTTGATTTTGAACGATTCGCAATGTGTGGCCGCATTTTAATTAAAATTTTAGTATTTTTCATATTGAAAAAAATTTGATTTCGATAATAACATGATTACAGTAGCAAATTATGCCGCTGTAAAATTATTTTAAATAATGTCGTTCAGCTGGTTTGCAACTCTTGTAATAATTTTTACCTTATTATTGTAGGAAAACATCGCTCCACATACTTTGAAAGTTTTTGCAAAATTCAAAAAGAAACTTGTTTACTTACAACAAGATTATATGTATGTCATAACTTATATGGTAAAATTAAATTAATTAAATTCTCCATGGCGGCTGCTGGAAGTATTGAACGCAAGGAAGATCGTTATCTTCCTAAGTGGGCATACCAGATAAGGTAAATTTAATAGTTCCCATTAGGATCTGTTTATTTTTGTTTGTTATTATTTCAATATACTAAGTAAGGCTAATTGTTATTTTATTTATTTTTGATTTGTTTATAATATGTATGCGAAGTGGCTCCATCTTTTGTCGTTAGTGCTGTATAGTTTCGTGTTAACACAGCTGATAAGTATCGATAATTTATATCGATTGTGTGGAGTACTGGCCACTGGCCATTGAACGGGGCCTGCGCCCCGATAAGAGCGATTACCATACAAAATAATTTTTATGCTTGAAAATATCTATATTACTAGGAATTCAGATTCGCTTTTCCAACAACTAGCTTACAAATTAATCTTTGTATGGTATTTTATTGCTGTTTGGTATTTATTATAGTGTTGTATTTGGTTGCTACTTGTTTGAACTGTCTGGCAACTCTATAAATCATGTGGCGGGACAAATAGAAAATACTGATTCAATTCAAAACAATGAGCATATGTATGCATATAGCAATAAATAAACCTGTATGAAATAAACCAATATGCTATTAGCTAGTTAAATGAGAAAAACAGCGACAGGGTTTTTGTTTCCATATTTTACAGACCATGAAAACCATACACTGTCGGATCTCTTTTGGGGTCAAATGACAACAGAACAATATGCTAATAGTTGTAGCTGTAATATGAATTTAATAAGTCTTGACGACACACACTTAACTACATACGGGTATATTAAGCTTAAATCAAACGCAATGAAAATAATAAATATATTGTTTTATAATTAATTATAATCACAATTTATAATAACTAATAGAAACAATTCTTCATATACTTTGCTCTCATTAAAATGGAAAAATTTAGTTTATAAGATCGTGTCGTAAAACATCCTCGTAATTCAACAAAATAATGGGTACTGTCAAAGATCGTACGCGCGCTAAACGTAAAAAACTTAAATATTTTGACCACATTTTAAAAATGATTATTTATTATATATAATATTATATATTTGTTCTGATTTTGTTGTTGTTAAACAATTTGAGTGTGGGTATTATCAACTTTGTATATAAACTTACGTCTTTATATATACTTCTACCATATAGCAGCGGATTGGACAAGGTAATATAATAGTATTATATATTAAAAAGAAAACTCTTCATTGTGGATTTATCAGTGGGTTTTAATGATATACAATTCAATTTTAACATTTCAAATGTAATTCACAACAAAAGTGGCATCACACATGACACAAATCGCAAAGCGATTTTAGAAATATGCATGTTTAGTACTTGTAGCCAGCGGCTCCGCCGCCGCCACCCCCACGTCCCCCAGTTGGTCCCTGTGGGAACTGAGCTTCTCCTTCATAGCTGACGTCTGCATGGTAGCCGGTCTTCCAATCGGCCATGTAGCGTACCACTTGTGTGCGTCCATCGGGCAATTGCACACGATATTCGCCGGTTACAACATCACCATCGCTGGATGCTTTGTGGGCATAGTCATTAGCTGTCTCTGGATCCTGAACTGCGTACTCAAAGTCGAATGGCATACCAGGCACATGAACATGATCCTGTTTGATAATATCACAATTGTATAATTGAGTGATTATGTATTTACATTAACTTACATCAGCAGGTTGTCCGGGAATGTTACGTTGTGGACCTGGTGGTCGTGGACCGGGTCCGGGTCCGGGTCTTCCAGGTTGGCTTGGTTGCTGCAATTTTGGGAATATTAAATACGTAATGAATAATAAAGACAGTAGAGTATGCTCGACTGTGAGATACCCGCTACCCACTTTCAATTAAAACAGAACAGTCCGGTCTTATTCTTAAAGTATACTTTATATTAATATACCTAAGTCTATATTTGCTATATTAGTATACCACAATTGTAAAAATATACCATAAAGTACAAATTATACCAAACTTTCATCTAAAACAATCGTTTTTTGCCATATATTATATTTTTCTTAAATAAATTATAAGTGCTTCATTTAGATCGGTATTTAAAAGGGATATAGTTAGATATAGAAAGGCAAGTTGTCATTGCAAATATCTAAAATAAACTTAATCTGCGTGCAGTCAAAACAAGCGTAAATCTACCTTTTATACTCTCTAAGATCTTAGAGTTTATACGGACAGATGGACATACAGACACGACAGATAGAAGGCATAAAGCTTTAACACCCTACTACTCCATGGGTAGCAAACAAGTAAGCTTTGGCAGTCTATGTAGAATCCCAATTAAATACGAATGCTGTTATTTAGTAAACTATGCATATTCAGTGCCCCTTGAATAAACATATGAACACGTTCTCAATGCATTCACATATGCAAGTAAATTAAGTTCTAGGTATTTGCATATAGTAAGCCTTTGCTTTATGCATAGTATGTTTAAGATTGTTTTGCAAGTGACTTATTCGGTTAAATAGATGAATGTTAGTAGTTGGCTTAGTACATACAAATGGTTTATTGGGCTCTGGATAATCGTATCCGTTCTTGGTGGGCGGCAGATACGCATTTGATCCCGGTGCAACCTGGGCGAATACATATGCGGTAATGGCAGCAATTGATAAGCTCTGTAAATATATGAACATCCAAAATTAAGCTTAGTATGTTAGAGGAAAAACACTCAAAGAGCAATTGACATTTTAAAATGGTAGCGCTAAAAATGTTGAAGTTGCAGATAATATAAAGTGAACGTTCACAAATAGAAATAGAAGATGAGATAAGATCGGAGCTGACATTCAGCGGCAACATTAACAGCATTTGCTCTGGGGCAGGTGCACTCGCTCAATAATAATAAACTTGTGGCAATTCGCAATTCCAATACGGACCAAAAGCAAAACGCTTACGCTTACTAAAAGGGCAGGGAATGGCAGAGGTTAGCTGCAAAATTCAAGTGGACTTGGGTTCTTCTCAATGTCATGTCTTTTGATTGGCACAAACATTTTTAATTGACATATGAAACTCAGTCAAGCATCCATATGTCGTATTTATACAAACAACTTTTAGCAGAAGCTAATCATAAACAATGTGTCGCGGGCATTTGATTTATGCAATTCACTTGAGGATTGCGGAAATGTGAGAATTTCAAACATCGGAGAATTGCACTTGTCCTTGCATATCGTTAATATGATAAGTAAAATAAGAAGATATGTTAACTAAGCTAAAAATAAACGCATTGAATTATTTGCTGAGTTGTTGTGATTAACAATTGATTCATCCGATTGCATTCATAGGCACCAGGTGCAAACATTTTATGCTATAATATGATTCACTAATAATACATGATTAATTTTATACGAGTCAACTCCCTCGAAATTCTTGAAATCATTTAACTTGCGAATTTATGTAATTACTCAAACATTTTCCTTGAGGGTGGTCCCCAACCTTAAAAGTAAAAATACAGCTGTAAACTCGATAAACACCATAAACATTTCAGCAACAATTTCGGCAACGTTAACCAACGTAATTACTGTACCCAAAATTTGTCTGATCTTTGCCTAGCTACAAAATACAAGAAAATAAAACCGAAAAAAATTAATTTGGGTGTAAATTAAATAAAATGCATCGTCAAAGAGCGGTTAACAAATTGCCGTTGTGCGACAAGAACTGAAAGGCAATAATGGTGCAACAGACATTGAAGATGTTCAGTTCTATATAGTAAAGTACGACTGTATAAAGAGTTTCGAATAAATGCTTAGTAAATGACATCAACAGCGGCAAATAACAACAGCAAAGGCTTATTTATTTTGTTGATAAATCCAGTTTATAGTAGATTTTTCTGAGGATCTGTTTACTATGAACATCGATATAATTAACAACAACTATAACAACTTCTTTTATATTTTTTGTTGTATCAAAATACTACATGTATGCCATTTTTATTATAAGCCAATAAATATTAACAAATTTTTATTTGTTTCTATATAAAATGAACTCCTATTATACAATCTGTGTATACTTTAAATCATTTCATGTAGTCATGAATATAGTCGGATAAATTGATAATATTTTCAAGTCATCAGCTCAATTGCCGGAAGTAAACTTATATAGAAGGCTCTATATTGCACGTTTAAACATAATTATATGACTGAACAATGTACTATACCAAAGTATCTTGACGGAAAAGCGTCAAGTTGGAGGTTAAATATTTGTGTTCATAAAACAATACATGAAAATAGTTATTTTTAGAGAATTTAGAGGGGTGGAAAAGAAACTCATTGCCTGAAACTTTTAATTAATAGTTTGAGAAAATAAAGGAAACGTTTTGTTAAAGTGCTAATGATGAAACCTAAACTTATGTCTGGCTTTTTATTATAATTTCAATATATAAATAAACCAATATGTTTAATCTAAGATGAATCTAATAAAGTATTGTGACACATGTAAATGAAATTATGATTCCACATTTAATCACAATCCATAAATCTAAGCACAATACCAAACTTAATGGTATACCTAACATAGATATATAATGGTATAACTATTGCACTTTAAGTGCATTTAGAGCTAAATGGTATTCTATCTGGGAATTGATTAATGCGCGTTTACTCGACGAACTCGTAATTTTTTGTTTGCAAGCTACGATTGAAGCGGCGTAAATTTGAATTTATGGGGACAATTAAATTTTTTTGCAATAAAGTAAATTCATAAAGCTGTCTTGAGATGCGATAGCCATAGCGGATGTACAGACAACGAGCATTTAAAATAATTAATTTAATTGACCAGATGACTTAAGTGAGATGGCTTCAGAGCGTTATAGTTTAGTAGCAGATCTGGGGTTGGATCTCACGACATTTTGCAGAGAAGTCTCCTTTTTTTTTTTTTGTATTTGTATTTGCAAATTCTTCCTCTCGACTATGTTATGTGCCATTCTAACGAACCCATCCATATTGGAGCTACAAGTATTTCATGATTTATGTCTCCCTCTCGCTTGCTTAGCTTAGTTCGCTTAGTTTGCTATTGTGCGGCACCCAAGACAACATTCTGCAACACCTACACGCTGCTTTTGTGTAGCGTGCGAGGCTTGAGGCCAGGCCTGACTTGTCTACTCTTGGTCTATTTGATTCTGTTTTTATATAGAATATCACAAGCAGCATGTGTTGCAGATGTATCATCGCATTTTCGAGCCAAAGTTGGCAATCTTTGTTTTTTAGTCAAACCGCAAAAGTGAATCTTGTCTATATTGATTCGCTACACTTGCGACTTGCCACTTGCGACTTGGAACTTGCAACTTGCAACACACACAACGTCGGTTCGGTCGATAAAATAACAAACATTCTGCTGACCTTTTCATCGCATGTTGCACGTCGTTGTTGCTTTGTTGTTTTTATTTCCCCCACTTCGGGGGTATGGAAATGCAAATTTGCCAAAATAAAAGTTAATGGGCCATGTGAATGGCAACAAAAACAGTTGTAACGGATTCTTTCTGTGTGTGTATGAGTAATGGAATCAGTTTTCTATATATTCTGTTATGCTGTGTGGGTTATGCAGTAGATTGAGATGTTTGTTTAATAATCGAGAAAAAACTACAATGTTTTCCCATAATACTGAGCGCCATTCATTAAACTTCTTTTTGAACAAACAATTCAAATATTGGTGTGAATACATATTAAAGTCACATGTCATAATTAAATTGAATAAAGCAAGCATAGAAAGTACATCTAACATACATTCTGAGGTGAGTTAGCTATGTGGTTAGCAGCTGCAATTTCGCAAAATTTACTTAGATCTTCGTAATTTAGTGATTTGTTAACTATTCATGTCTAAGTCTAGGTTGCAGAGGAAGAAGACATCGCTGTCCATATCTAACCACGCTCATGGTTAATAGATGAAATAATTGATATTATGAATGCTTATTTTATATAGTTGTAGCTTTTATAACTTTACGACTCCTTTACGATTCTATAACTTTGCTTAAGTACTCTTGAAATTTACACTTCTAGTGACCCTACAAAAATATTAACCTTTCCTACATGGTTAAAAATGTAAAATAAAATACTTGCAGCGCATTCAATTTACTAAGATTATGAAATACAAATCTAATGTGATATCAAAAATTACTTTTTTATTGTGCAATTAAAATGTATTCCCTGGATATCCTCAGTGTTTAAACCTTGTATCCTCTACAAAGAATTTAGCTGGCAAGAAGATTACTTTTTAGTGACCTGATATTTTCGTTGCGAAATTATTCTCATCGAAGAATTTAGCTTCGCAAGAAAATTAATTTGTGTAGTGACCTGATATTTCGTTTTGCGCAGTCGACTACTTTCAACATTTTCTTATTTAAGGGATAGGGGAAAAAATGACTTGAGACTAAAGCAAACATTCTGGTTACAAATTAAATTCACTTTAAAAACTGAATAGTGATAATGAATACTCTCTGCTACATGCGTTTAAATAGCCAAGATAAAAACGAAAATTAAATCATCTGATGATTAACTTTAATGTTTCTCAAATATTTGAAAGTCACTCTCTTATGTTTTTTTTTTTATAATGGAACTTAAAATAGTAATGATAAAATGCACATTAACATATATATGTTTACAACATTTACATGTGAACTATATATGCATATGAATGTTAAGAAGGTTGGTTAATTATCATAATCAGTTCTGAATAAATTTTTCTTCCCTCGGAATTGTGAATCAAAATTGAAAAAGAATTAAAACTTATGTGATTTTAGACCCTTTTGGCTCTAGCACAAACAAAACATTATCGTGTTTTGAAATATATTAGACATATATGTTTTTTTTTCAATTATTATCACTACTAATTGAGATACACACAATACAGAAAATCCATTCTCTTTCTCGTTTGTCTTCTATATTTGATTGGGCAGAAAACTCTGTTAGCAAAACTATTTACATGTGTTAAAACAACACTTAAGTGTTTCTTAAGATTGTTTAAACAATAAGGTTTCTGTTCTTCAATAAGTAAAATCGTAAAGCATATGTATTTATATAAATCTAGCAAAGATTTTTAAACGAAATTGAAAATTAAAGCAAAACATAATTCTAGACAACACATAATAAATATGTTTTTAAGTCTATTTAAATATTATAATTTTTGTCCATTAAACTTTTTTTGAGACAGGTAGAAAATAAAAGAAAATTTAAAAATCTGAGTGTAATTTAATCTGAACTATCGCTGATTGTTAGTGTGGTCATGCACATTATAATATTCATAATATATGATCCTAAACTGAGTAAAGAAATAGCTTAAACTTGGGCATATTTAACTATTGTATTGCAGTCGGTTTGTCTTCATTTATTAAATATAGAATATGTAACTTTACTCTGATTCATTTGACATCTTTTTCATCATTGTTTTAAAAATGAGAAATTTGATTTCTTGGTTGCTAGTTCTTATAAATTGTAAGCAAGTATAAATAATTTGTAAGTATAATTTTATCTTCACAAATATTTTTTACATTGTTAACTATTTTTTTCCTGTGTAGTTTGTAAATAGCTAAGGGAACCCGCATGTTAAAAAGTCAGTTAACCTGTCATTGCTCAAAAGAAAAATGAGTACGAAGTCATAGAACAAAATTCAAGGAGGATACGCTGAGCATAAAATCGTCATGTCCAGGACATGTCCTTTGCCCAAAAGCTCATACACAATTTTGACATATAACAAGCTTAAGTTGTCCTGCGTTTGAGCTTTTGTTTTTCTCGTGATATAATTTTGTATGAAAGATGCTTAAAATGATTTGTTTGATGCTGATTTATGTAAGATAGGCTGCGGATTTGCTTAGGAAAATCAATAAATTCTTATATTTTTTATTTACTAGTAGCTCAACTAAAATACAAAATGCAATTTATATAGCAATTTATGTTATACTCACAAGCAATAAGAAGGATTTAAAGGACATCATTTTGTTGACTTTAAATTTGAATGGCGTTGAATTAGTTCCACTTTAAGTATATTTTATTTAAGGATCAACCCTAAAGTAACGGCAAATAAATGAATTATTTTAGTAAATAATTTATAATAATATTTTGAATTGATTTTATATGTCACTTTTCATTAAAAAAATGTTCAGTTTTATTGGTTATTAAACATATGTTATTTATGTTTCTTGTTGTAGTTTAAATCCATTCGTAGAATCGTTGACTGCATATCCAAACACATTGAAATTATCCTTTGTATCACTAGTAAACGCTTCTCACTTTTAAATGATCCAATTGTTTGTGCAATTGTTTTGTATTTCCACTGCTGTGCAGCACAAGTAACAAGTACCGCGCAAAAGTACACGATTTCAATTAGGTTAGACAATGGAGATGCGCTTGCTTTTTATAATCACCGCGCATTCGCAGCAGCCAGCGATGCTCTCGTCTACAACTACAACTACAACTACAATAACAACGACATCGACAACGACATCGACTGCGACGGAGACGGAGACTGAGGCAGAGACTGCGACTTCGGCTGCGACTTAAAAAGAGCAACTTCGGCAACTTCTGTACTCAAAAATAATAAAAGGGCTGTAGTATAACAAATGAAGCAGGTTCATAGTGTTGAACTTCTAGTTCATCTTCTTTAGCTTTGGCTGACGTCTATGTTAAGTACGAGTACAAGTGTCTCTTCGCCTCTCTCTCTCTTTCTCTCTCGCTGTCTCTCTTACCAAATGACTCAACAGTAATTGGCGCAGAGAGCTTTATGCTCTTTACTGCTCAACGTTGAGAATCAAGTCGTAGTCTGTTGATGTAAAAACTATTGCAGATCGACAGAAACATAAAGTGAAGCATCAGCAGCAAAACAATTGTTGACGTTCATGATAATGATGATCAAATGATTCTCATTATGCGCTTGCTAATGATCATTATGAGCATGGTGAATCTATAACAAGTTTTTTTTTTGTACATTTTGCTAGATGGCTTTACTCACATAGATATTATAGCATATTGTTTGTAACTTTATTTCTCAAAGCTTGCGAAAAAACTCTCGCAATGACTGTATTAAATGCATACAAATTTGATATTTCAATTTTTTTCTCATTTTTTTTGACTGAATTTCAATTCTGCGCCTCAAGCACTCTGGCAACTAGACCAAACCTCAACTTAGGCTCTCGCTCGCTTCCTTCCCTTCTTGAAAATGTCACTGTGAATGTCAAATGGGCGTTTGGTCATAGTCATAGTCATAGTTGTGTATTAGAAGGCGGCCAGCTCCTGCCCCTTGAGAGAAAGCATTGATTTCCAGAATGTAAAGAGAAGAAGGCCCTAACAAGTTTCAGCCAAAACGTGACAAAACCTGGTGAGTAAAAATTGCACAAGCGTCTCTGTCTATGTCTATGGCTAAGTACGTGGCCACGTACAGATTTTTACGTTCTCCTGACGGCATGAGACATCATGTTCCCATAGCTGAGCATAGATGCCAAAATTCAATCTATGACGTGAGCCTGAGTTTGATGTTCAAAATCATAACTTATCTGTTATGTTCAAACATGGATACGAGTACTTTCCGCCACATCACATCGTTCGATTGGAAAAGACACAAACCTGCAACACTTCCTTATGTCAAAAGTTCATGTGCGTACTATACGTACACACACACACTCACACTCACACACACACATTTACACATGTGTGTATGAACTACCGCTTAGGAAACGAAGTATGTTCTTCAAATGCCAATTAACCTTCATGTGTTAGGCAACAGCGAATCAAAAAGAAAAATAATAATAAAATAAAGCAAAACCAAAACGAATTTGATGTACCAACGACAAGCAAAGATTAAATAACAATTAAAAGCAATCTATTTTTGATTACTGATTTTGTGGCTGTTATAATTTTATTGCCCACTTATCAAACACGAGTATATGTGTGTGTGTGTGGATGGTGAAGATTTCAAAATAATTATCTACTGCCGAACATCATATACCCTTACCTCACTTGCTCGTTCCACTATTACCACAATAATTGTAACTTTTGTTCATTATTATTATTTACATACACACATCGCTTATAATATATATGTGTCAATCAAAGAAAATTGTAAATTACACACTTAATCTCGAGCAGTCGCAGCTCGGTTGCCCATGCCCAAAAACAAACAAACCAAGCAAGCGAGTGCTGAAGTTTCTTGGAGTGTTCACTTCAAGTTTCTTGAGCTCAATCTGTATGTGGAAGCTGATATTTGGGAAAAATATTACATAAATTGTAATAGGAGCAAATTGTGTTTATTTTAAAGCGAAGTAGTAACTTGACATCAATTCATAGTATTTGGCAACTTTTACTTTTGATACGCCGCTACTGTTTGTACATATTACTTTAATAAATACTTTAATGAGCTTCCCATTGCATTCACCTGTTACATTGAACTCTCATTCCGCTTGATACTGAAATGGATTAAATTGAATCGCATAATGTGATAACAAATAAATACCAACAAATTGTCAAAAATATGTTGTTGATGACATTTTAAAGCGAACGTTCTTTGTTAATGTTGTTTTTCTTTTGTTGTATTGGCTATTGAATTGTTGCGGAGTTGAGCAAATTAACATTTAAAAGAATAGACAAAAATTCTGCATTCGCTTACCAGCCACAGAAGCATTTAAAAACGTTTACACCCTAGGTATTGGCAATAAAAAGAGTAGATTAGTTAACTCTACAATAACTAAATGATTAAGCAAATGCGGTTTGCGGTGCATCTTAATTAATTACTTGCTCAATTAAAATGATCACCAATTTTTACTTCTACCTTTTTATTTTTTTAAATCATAAGTAGTGGTTATTGTAATAATTTAGTTATTTCTTAATATAATCAAAATTAAATTCGGTTGTTAAGCCGCTTGCATTCTTTCAACAAAAGAATTTTTTAACTTCGCAGATGTCTTTAGTATTTGCAATTCATATTTCGCAAATTCATATTTAGCAATTTTAATAAGAATCTCAACAATACCTTGTTGTCGACTACCAAAGTCGAGTTTAAATGCTGCAAACATTTTTGAGCATTTTTCTGCGATTTTGTTTTTGCGCTTTTCGTGCAACATTAAGGCGAATAACCTGTTGCTGCTGTTGCAGATCGAATGCAAGTTTCGAATGCAACCCGATGAGGCGCACCTATTTTGCCTCAAAATGAGTGAATTAGAATAGCCAAGCCATGTAATTGACGCGTTTATTGCCAAAAGCAATGCTGGCTCCCACTATTGTTGTTATGCTTTTTGGCTTAGTTACTTATGTTTTGGCTGCTGAGCTGGCGACTACTTAGTTTAAGAAGTCACTGCAAGCCAAGTCTTACTAATCGTCGTTTAGCGGAAGTTGTTTCATTTTTGTCATAATTTATTTGTCATCATTCATTCATTCACTCACTCTTGCATTAATTAATAAAATGAAAAATGAATTCAAATGTAAAATTTCGATTTTATCGTAGTTTCATCCTTTGCAATTTTAGTCAGGAAATAAGAATTTTCGCAGTTAGTCGCAAATGATGTGGCGATTAGGTGATAAGTATTTTGTAATCATTATTAATCAAAAATATGCATTTGAATAGATTTAATTATAGTTAGCAAACGCACGTTAAGCATAACTTTAAAAAAAATACGATTTTTTTAACATTTTTAAAGATATACCATGTGGCTTTAAATATTAATCTTCCATTTAAGAATTTGATTTTTCGTGTTAAGAAAGTTTGAAATGATTCAGAATCTAATTTTAAATCGAATTTAGTAAATGTTTTTTTGTATAATTTTCACTCAATAGACTTTAGTTTAAATATTATCGTCTTTATAATCGAAAATTTATACACTGTCTTCAAAACAATAGTATTATGATAATATGGTAGTGCTTTTTATGCAAAATTTAAATGGCATCAATATTTTCGCTACCCATAAGGTAAAAAGGTATTCTAACTTTGTGCCAACAGAAAATGTATATAACGATGAGAAGGAGACATCTAGTATATACATATGTACATATGTATGTTCTTAATCTTAAGCATTATATTCATGTTTGTCTGTCTTGTTTTTATTAAAAATAGATAGTGGGTATCTTCACAGACGTTTATTGGTTTCTTTCTTTTATTTTGTAAGTATTAGCTTTTAAATTATTACCAGGGATTGTAATACCTCGTTGTGTAATATAATATAAGGTTGGCAAAAAAAAGTCTTGCGGTATTTCCGATAGGTGTTTTTGCAAGCGCGTAGTTCTAGTTCTATTTATCGAATCGGTTCATGCGATACCTTATTATTATTATTATTCTTTTTGGCCAACCTTATATTTAAAATAAATTTCATTATTAACTGGTTTTAAGTTGCGACTGTGGGCATGTCTAAATTCTAAAATAAACTTGACTTGGTATCAAGAAAAAAAGGAGTGTAAAAATGTGTGGTCTGCAATAAAGAAGCTTTTTTTTTATGGTTTGTATTTTTGGGAATTTGCCAATGGAAAAAGTATTGATGGAGTTAAAATCTTTATTAAAAATATGTTTGGTAAGCGTATTCGATATTCTTAATTTGAAGTTGCGTTTGAAAGAATATTTGGATTTACTTTTATGCAGACGCTTGCAATCGCAGTCAGTTTTATTCTCGTTTCTAAATTGAATCTATCAATAAATAATTGATCGTCAAGTGATGTAGGATTGCTTCTGTGTTGTTAATATGTTACTATGCATTTTTATGTGTAATTATGTACTATTTGCATTTGGTGATGTAGTGCTTACTGTATGTGTGTGATTGACACGATCAGTAAACGCATGTTTTGAATGATGCATACTTTACATTTACTTTCATTTAGTTCCTAACGTAATAATCTTGAAAGGTATTCACTCTTATTTGTGTACGCTGTGTGATACTTATTGAGTCAATTGAACAGTGAAAATAACAGAACTCAAGTTTTCAACAACACTCTTGTCAATTTTATTATAAAGTACTTATTAGAATAAATAAAATTTTCACTTTCAAACACTTTAAAGCATCAACAGTTTTAGCAAAAAGAATTCAATTAAAATTTAAACGATAAAATTCAAACACTTAATTTATTTTCAGATAATAATGACAGAGGAAACAGAGTAATTTGTAGTTTTGTATTTTAGTTTCTGAAAAATCTTGACTTTCATAAAATGATTTGATTTGATATGTAAATATAAAGAAAATTTTAAATAAGGTTAAATATCGTATTAATAAATGAAGGATATGTTAAAAGCGACCAAATTCTTTCCAATAGTTTCTGTATTCTTAACCATTTGTTCTCATTTTCACATAGTATTTTGAAACCACATAAAATCAGTTGTGGCCTGAGAGTTTCTCAAGCGCTTGCAAACTTTTTTAAGGCCGTAATTTTTTTTCTCAATTTAATAAATATAATACCCATAATTCAGTCTGTGGTGCACTTGGTTCTCATCATTGGTTTTAGTATGTATTTAAGTCAACCTTCGCAAGTACTATATACATATACATATGTTCCCATAAATATTTAATTAAACAAAAACACATCTTGTTGTGTTCGGTTACGTAAAAATGCATCACATTACATAATGATCTCTTCTGTTTGAAATTAGTTTAGTTCCTTATATGCTGAGAATGTTTTATTATGAAATTAATAATTTTCCACCATGGATGTAAAATCCACGATTCCAAATAATCAACACTTAAACATCGAAATGAGATTTTATAATCGAGTATACGGAATCGAGTATTGTGCTCAAGTACAAGTATGTAGCTTAAATTGGCTAACATGCACAGTCCCATTAGACCACAAAAATAATTAACTGCAAACATGAATTTTGTGCTGTTGACTTTGAATGCATTAGTAACTGAGCAAATTGGCCCCGACAGAAGTAAGACATGAAACACTACAATTGACAAAACTGTTGATGTGAGGAGAGGCGCAGCAAATTTTTCATTTGTTGCCAACATTGAACTTTAAATGGTAGCAACAAAGCTACATGTGCTAGTGATTGTGTATCCAATTAAGCAATTCAATGACTATTTCGATTCGATGGTTGTATTTGAGTTATCAAAACTGAGAGCCTCAAGAAAAGATACATTCAATTTGATTATACCCTGTACCCGTTAAGAATGAGATAATCGTATTATAATATACTACTATCCATATACTATAATATGGATATAGTATATACTGATAGAGAGCATTTATGTCTGACCCTATGAAGTACGTTTATTTATATTCAGTATATAAAAAATTGATTGACCTTTCAGCATGTCCGCTTCAATTTAGTTAAAATTTAACTTGGAAAAGTAAAATTCACAGAAAAATTCAGAAACAAAATCTCACATTAATATTAATCAAATAACTATAAACTTGTATTCATATTATACAGTTGGAGGGAACAGGGTATCTTTAAACAGAACATGTATCAGCCATAAAACATGTTGTCAGTTAGAATGTTAAATATGGGTGCAAATGATGCGCATCTGCCATACGAAGGTTTTCCACTCCATTAAAAATTTGATTAATGCGTCTAACAGTTTGAGCAACTACCGGATGCAAAGCAATTATCCCAGCCGCTTCCTTGTATTTCACGAGTGCGTATTGAACATTGAAATATTTTGTCACATTGATCACACACACTGTTTAATGAAATTTCAATGTTTGTTAATAAACAGGTTTATTGGAAAATATTTGCCTTTTGATTTATTTTTTCAACAATAACACGCATAAATAAAGGAAAACTGCTTATGAGAGTTTCCAAGCTATCATTATTTTGCCATATTGTATTCCTGCTCAGCGTCTCACGCATGAAATTTGTAGTTCGACTACCTTCTCTATGAGTTTGAAAAGCATAAATTTTGAATGTTCTTTGAACGTCATTATTGTATGCTGTAAATCGGATTTTATCATCTAGATTTTGGGCTTATAATACTCAAAATAAATATTATAATAAAATGAATTATAAAGAATACTAATAATAATAATAATAATATAATTGAATTTATAATAATTCATATAAAAATTATATATATAATAAACTTTACTGAACGTTATGTTTGGAACGTAATCATAGCTAATATAATACCAGCAATGCATTTACTTACCGATTTTAACGATCAAATAAAAAACAATTCCTTCTTGTTTTTATTAACGCTTTGTGTAGGTATTTCACAGTCGAATAAACTGGTTTTGTCTTCTTCTTGGATTAAACCATATGTGCTTGGTTTATAGTCAAAATAATGACAAATGACCTTAATATTCAATATATGTTCATTATTTTTCATTTATTTATATCGAAACTTTTAGTCAAATGCCAAAAAGACACAAAATTTAATGGAATTTAGGAAAGTATACAAGAAATTTACATTATTTATTGTAAATAAAGCTATTATTAATATAGTGTGAAAAATAATTATTTATTGATAGAATTAGAAGTAAACCATCTTATTATATAGAAAACACTTAACTTAGTTACAACTAAATCTTAAGCATCATTGATTGCACATTTCCCGATGTTTGATGATCTCTCTCAGTGTCTTGATTTTCCGCCCTCGAAGCTAACGTCTGCATGGAAGCCTGTATCGTCAGCATGGTAAATTACATTCTGGATGCGTCCATCTGGCAATAAAATATGATATTGACCGCGTGTCACTCCATGCGAGTCTCTGTTCTGCTTGTGACCAAAATCATTGCCGGTATGGAAATCACGTATGCGATAGCCAAACGCATACTTTGAGGCATACTGCAGCTGCAATGAAGAGCATACGGCGTTAAAGTCATCTTCGTGTTATGGTATAAATGTGTGTATGTGACTACATTGAATATTTTTATATGCAACAGTCATCACTAAGGATAATCTCAATTGTGGATGCTTGCTGGTTCAATATTGTGAACTTGCGAAAACTCACAATATTATCAACCATAAATCTACAGTTTATGGTGTAACTTAGATTTCGAATGAAATGAAGAACTTAAGATAATTAACAGTATTCATTATCAAAAATTAATTCTAGTCTTTATGATGGCTACAGAAACTGTAGCGTGTTAATTACTTTTTTTAATCGTAGTGTACGTTGTACTTTAGGGTACATTTTTCCTAAAAATAGCATCCTAAATATAGCATTTATTATATTTCATTATTTTTAGATATGTTAATTTGTTTTGTCTTGCTTTTATTGAAAATACGTAGCTGGGATATCCCACAGTCCGCAAAAATTCAATATACTAATTTTCCCCATTTTTAATATCTACACAAAATTCAGAAACAACAAAAGTTGTTCTGTAAATTTAATTCAAATATTTGATGACTGGTTTCGTACTACTAGAAACACTCCGAACTACAAACTACGCGCACCATGGCAATCGGGGGAATAATAATTGCGTGTCCCCTTCACAAGACATCGTCAAGTTAGAGTAGATAGTCTACAGCATGACTGTTGGGTTTCTTTTGGGTTTTTGCGTACACACATATGCTGATGCATACGTGTGTGTCTCTGCTCACTTCACTTTTCAACTGAGATTCTCGTTGTACATTTCAAGTTGTCACAACTTTCCCTACATGCTGAGGAGCCATTGCGGTCTTTATGGCATTTAAATAAAGATGTTGCAAAACTTCGTGATGAGTTAATAAGTTAAAATTAAGTTTAAATACTATTTTTATCAAATCAGCTAGAATGTATGAAATTAAGTATTCCCAAATTTTCAAAATGATTCATCGGTTTTCATTATAACTGGTTTTCTCGACAATCGAGCGCATACTCTTTCTTAGTTGATTCTTGGCATTAAATTTAGACCTCTAATCAATGAAAATAACATTTTTAACTTAAATTTAATTTTCTACTTTCACACAATTCTTATTTTATTACAAAAATGTTAAACATATTCGACGAGCATAGTAATTAGTTGCATATTCATAGTCAGCTATGGAAATAGAGTTGAGTTACCCTAAAAGTATGCAACAAAAATTACAAATTGGCATGTCAACCAGCTTTTGTCTGCGTACTGTAAGAGCTCACATCTTGGGTACTTACATGCATACGTAAACATTAAAGAATAAATTCAATTCAATCATATTATATAAAATACAAAAAATGTTTAGTGTTGGGAATAACATTTTAATACAGATTTGGCCCTTTTTTGGGATCTACAAAATTAACCGGCTTTTGAAATCGCCTTCAAATCAAAGCCCATCGACTTGATAACATTTTCGCAACACTTGCGCAAAAAAATTGGATACGAGCTAAGGGATCATAAAAAAATGAATTAAAATATGTGAGTTACTTCCAAAAAGTACTGCACCTGCTGCTGGTCACACAAGGTTCCAGTTGAAGGACCGTTACCAACCGTTTTGGACCGCAATAAAATGACAAATGGCCAGAAAATTTGACCATGTTCGCACGCGTTACAATCTGGTTAGCACCAGGATACAAGATTCTTGCGATAAACGTCATGTGCCGAGTCAGTGTTCTGCACCCAACACTAGCATCAACGGCAGCTGTTGTGAAATAAGTTCATTGACAGACATGGCCGGCGAAGGGAGGTGGTGATGTAGGAGCGGGTTTTATCGTAAAACTAAAGCTTCACAAGCATCTTTGGGTTGCCAGCTGTTTCCACACTAGGATGGGCCGTTACAACTGGAAATCGGCTGCTTTTTTCAAACAAAAGGTATAAATCAACGAACTGGAGTACGTCAAAAGTTAAAAACTTTCCCAAACAACAAGTTACATGGACATGGTTTTTTTTTATTATTATAATAACATATATATTATAAGTACGGGATGAAATGCATTTTAGCGATGTTAGCGATGTAACAATTAATATGCGCAAAATCTGACAACGCATATTTACAATTTACAGCAATAAAGAGTAATATTGTATTAATACTTTTTTTCCCAATTTCACTCGCATGTTTGATTTTTGTTGAGTTAATTATTTTTTAGTCAATGGCAGTATTGAGTCAAAATGTCAAAGGCAGTGTTAAGTGAAAAAGTTTACATATGTTTATGAATAAACCTTTGAAATTCGTGGGAATCATTATTAATGCAAATTTAAAGATTATAATTTGCAATTATTGATAGCTTTGAAAGCTGTTTTTTAACACAATCAGTATCAGTCGGGTTAGTCAAAAAATGGTATGTATACGATGTTTAAAAGTGGGGAAATTGATGACTGAAAATTAACGTATAGTCCGAATAGTAAGAGTTTAAGCCTAATTAATTAGGTAATTAAGACTTTTTTAAAACTCTACAAAATGTATGAAATGCTAATCTTATTTTATCAAAAGAGCCCCAGAAATAAAACCAAACGAAATTCAAACTTAAACTATCATATAAAGAAAACTTCAGTCAAGTGTGCTCAACTGTGAGTCATCCGTAACTCGTTTTCAATAAAAGCAAAAGCGGTATTATATTTAAAAAATATCAAATTAATATATGGAAAAAATATAAAAAGAATTCTAAAATTTCTAATTATACTTGTATATCATATACCAAAAGTCTAGCTTTAAAATACTCTTCCACTTTGATTTCATTCGAAACAAACATGATCTGAACTCAACAATATTAATTTGTATATATAGTCTCTGAGATGTAGGTGTTCATACGGACAGAGACAGACTTTCGGATTTAACTAAATCGTTTCGACATTTGGCTCCTTTTGCGTCTTACAAACATTTGCTACAGGCACGAAGTTCAAATACCCATCTACCCTTTGGGCAGCGAGTATAAAATTCGGTTACCTATACATATTACTATGGTTGGTATTAGAAATTAAAATTTAAAAAAGAAAATTGCAGTCATACTTGTCAGTCATTTGTACTCAAAAATTCATAAAAATTTTCTATCATAACGTCATTGATTCATTCATCAAAACTTTTGTACTCTGGGGCTACAGTGCTAGAGCTAATAGAATTGTTTTAGTTGCAGACCAGCACAGAACAGAGAGTTCGTAAAAAGTAAAAACCAAAATTTATAGTTGTGAAAATTGTACCGAACATTTCAATATTTTTTGTTACTAGAAAAAAAATCTTTGATTTTATATATTGCTTTCAAATCCAAATTCATAGTTTCTAAATAATTAAATCAAAATGAAGCATATGCGACGCAACACGGTCCGTAACGTTCTGGACCTGACCCGTATGGTTAGATTAACAAATGTGCGTTTTGCCTGTGGTGCTGAAAGCTCTGGCGGCGGTGGCAAGGGTCTTGTCCTAGGCATTTATATGAAGGAAGGCGACAAGGAGCCTAAATTTACTGCGTCCGCTGAGAAGATCAACGATCGCGTTGGTGGAAAATTAAGGCAGCTTGTCTGTGAGACTCAAATCGATGGACGCTTGGGTCGTGGACGTGTGTTTAACAACGTGGATCCGGACTTTAGCTCGGTGGCCGTTGTGGGAGTTGGAATCGAGGGAATTGGCTTCAATGAGCTGGAGATGCTAGACGAGGGAATGGAGAATGTGCGTGTTGCAGCTGGAGTGGGTGCCCGATCATTGCAATTGCAGGGCTGCCACACAATCTCCGTCGATGCTATGGATTACGCCGAACAGGCGGCTGAAGGGTCATCTCTGGGCGTTTGGAGATTTACCGATAACTTGGCGAAGAAGAATCGTCTTGTGGTGCCGAGACTCGAGCTTTATGACTCCCCAGATATGGATGGTTGGACTCGAGGCATCTTCAAGGCGGAATCTCAAAATCTAGCGAGGCGACTCTCAGATGCACCGGCCAACTGCATGACACCTACGATGTTCGCTCAGGCGACAGTGGATGCGCTTTGTCCCTGCGGAATTACGGTAGAGGTCCGGACCATGGATTGGATCGAAATGCAGCGCATGCATGCCTTCCTCATGATCGCAAAGGGCAGCTGCGAACCGCCCGTTCTGCTCGAGATCAGCTACTGCGGTACTGCGCCCGAGGACAAGCCCATACTGTTTGTCGGCAAGGGCATTACCTTCAACTCGGGTGGCATCAATCTCCGTCCCTGCGAGGGAATGGATGAGTACCGTGGAAGCATGTCGGCAGCTGCCGCAATCATTGGCATGATGCGTTGCGTTGCGGCCCTCTCGCTGCCCATTAATGTGACTTGTGTTATCCCCCTGTGCGAGAATATGCCATCGGGCATGTCTGCGAAGCCCGGTGATGTGGTTACATTGCTGAATGCCAGATCCATGGCAATTCGCGATGTTGACAAGGCCGGTGTCGTGGTTATGGCCGACCCACTGCTCTACGGCCAGACAACATACAAGCCGCGCCTAGTGGTGGATGTCGCTACCTTGGGCATGGGAGTCAAGAAAGCCTATGGAGGTGGCGCCTCTGGCATCTTCTCCAACTCTCACTACATCTGGAAGCAATTCCAGAGAGCTGGATCCCTAACGGGTGATCGCGTCTGGCGCATGCCACTGTGGCAGTATTACAAAAAGCAAGTTACAGACGAGACTGGATATGATCTGAGCAACGATGGTCGTGGTGAAGCAAGTTCTTGTCTAGCCGCTGCCATCCTCCATGAGCTGGTTCCTTGCGCGGATTGGGCTCATATTGACACGCGCGGAACTGGCTTGCTGACCACCTACGGCTTAGTCCCATACCTGACTGCCAGCTACATGACTGGACGCCCGACTAGAACTCTAGTGCAGTTTGTCTACCAGATGGCATGTCCCGAAGTGAAGTGAAAAGTTTTTTGTTTTGTATTACCTTTGCAGATATAACGTAAATAAAATGACAATATTTTTGTTCAATATTACTTCATAAATTCAGATTAATTGCAATTTAATTGCATACAGCCTTCCGCTGTTTCCCATTCGATTAGAGAATGAGGTCACGCATACAGAATGGAAATGATCCAAATTTCTACTGTTATGTATATTTGCTTTGAATTAAGTTTATACCTTATACAAGTTTTTAATTAGCTTTTATTCTATTCACCTACTCTTGCTTGCATAATATTTTTTAATATTATTGAAGTAAGATCGAATGAATACAAATAAATGCCGTTTCAGATCATGTAGTTTTATTAAAATATATTTCATGTATATATAATATAAGAATTGGAATCATGTAGTAATACTATTAGACTATAATAAGCTTTTTAATTAAGCCTCATCTATTAACTGAACGAGTAATAATGGTCATCATACCTTCGCCTCTAACCTTGTAGTGAGCACATTTTCAACGATCACGCTTTTAATTGATATTCACTTGCAAAGCCCAGAATCTTCATGAATCTTCATTTGAAGTGATCGAATTCTGAGAGGAAGATAATAAATATATTTTATGCGATCTAGGTGTTGCACCGTTTTAATTCGGTTCTTAACTTCTTTCTCGTACAAAATCAAAATGGTAAAGTTTGTTTGAATTCAATGAGCTTTAAATGTCGTGTGAAATTCAGAAACAACGTTAAGTGCAGAGCTGTGTTTTACGTCAACTGATATGCACACAAGGTGAGCATAACAAAACTTTTGCAGCTGAGAAGAATCTTGCCGTACTAATTTTAATTAGTGATGTAAAATGATAAGAAATTGAAGAGCCATCAAATATTGTTGGCTCAATGTAATCACTGTCGATGTAGTATGATAGTTATTTAGTAAATCACTTTGTCGGTCATTAAGTCAGTCAAGAAAAGTATGATATTTTTAATAACTTCAGAATGTTCTAGATACTCACCGATTTGTCATTGTGGATTGGCGCATAGTGAAGATTTTTGAAAACCGTCTCTTCCTTTAAGATAGTGGGTACAGACGAATGATGGCCGATATGTTTCAAGGTGGTCAAAGGTTCATCTTGCGCTCCATCGTAGCCATTTGAGAGTCCATGACCGGGCTGAAAGTCTATGTAAGAGTTGGGCGTGGGCACCTTAGGTGAGGCACTGCTAGGAACAACAGGTAATTCCACAACATCATTGTTGCCAGGCTCCACAATGGGCACATATTGCTTGGTCTTCGCCATGCCAATTAATCGACCTGGCTGCACACCTAATGTTCCATGATCTGGTGTATTAGGAGTATTTATTTTGTCTGATTGTGTAGGAATTTGCTGTGGATGAAATAGTATAGGCGCTGTGCTATCCTGAGGACGATCTTGAAATTTAACAAGCTTGGGCTGGCGTTGCAACTTGGCTTGCATATCTTTGGCCAATAGGTAGGTCAGTCCATGGATTTGATCATCGGGCGATTTCCCAATTAGAGTTGATAATTCCCGGAACTCAGGCATCTGTTTGTAGTGGTCGTTAATACCGTCAACTGGAGCGTGATATTCAATCTTGATCAGTTGCTGTGGCGCAGCTTGAGTCTCATAATTGTATTGCTCTATAGGTCTGTGTTCATAGAGGGTATCCGGTTGCGTCAGCTCCGTCTGCAAAGGATCAGGCTTTGAAGGGTGGAACTGAGGTGCAGCAAAGCTTGTTGCCACATAAGGATGGACCACGGCTGTAGCTTCATCGGCAATTGCTTGAGGAGGTGCCAATTGCGCACTGTAAGTATGATGAATTTCCTCAACATTCTGGACTGGAGCTGCGGTTTCTTGTACAACAATTGGCTGGTTAATGGTTGGTGTAATAGGATAAACTTTGTTAAAAGTTGGCTTGTAGACATAACGAAGTTCCTCCACAACGGGAACAGGTTGAATATGCACTTGAACCGGCTCGACGGACTTAGCGGGTACCAATTTGATAGCTGGCTTGTGGACGTAAGAAACAGACTTTGCCTTCAGGTGTTCATAGTTGCTATTTTGGGGATTTAAATACTTTATGTAAGCCTTGCCCCCGTGACCATCCTTAATCAAATGCGTAATGACCTTTTGCACCTCATGCGGAAGTGTTATCGATTTTTTAGTCTTGGCATGTGGTGCGTCTTTATAGACAAACATGCGTTTGGTTTCGGCTGCAGTTTCTCCAGACAGCACCATGTTATCGTCCATACTCTTGACTCGATTGGTTGCATCTTCTGTTCTATTGTACTTCGCTGGCGCTAACGTCTCCATAGTCAACAACTGCTTACCAGAGCGTTGCAAAGAGTCTGGCAAGGCAGACTTGGCATCAGCCAACTCGAACTTCACCACGTGCAAAGATGCTGAGCGCTTTGAACGTTTATTTTGGCGTACTCGCGACCTTGTCGATTGATCCGAAACTTTTGGCGTCTTAGCAGTTGTTTTATGAATGGGCTGATTGACCAAAACTGGTTCTCTTTGCAGATCCAAGGCTCTGGCTCGCGATATAAGTTTTGCTGTAATCGTATCCGGTTCGCGAGCATCGGACGCTTCAAAGGGAATCATTTGCACCTTAAAATTGGCAGGCTGTTGATTCACTGTCGATCGTCGCGATCGATGTGACTTTGCTGTTTGCTTGTTCTTTGATGAAGGGTTTGCTGGCGATTTGGTTACATCACTTGCTACAGATGTTTTATTGAGCGAATCGTCGCGATACATCCGCAGAAGCTGCTTTAATTCATTACTTGGCTCCACTGCATCGCTTAGTTGAAAACGCAACATGCGAGGTGCAGTCGGCAGTTGACGCTCTTCTCGTTTGGTACGCAAATGAGTTGCAGGGTTTGACGTCTCTGGTTGCTCATTATATTGATTAAAAGCTGCCAAGTAAGTGTCACCGGTGGGATTCTTAATCTGTCGCGTGCTGTGTAATCTTCGTTGATCGAAGTAGCGTTGCATGTCCTGAGAATATGTAAGACAAAAAGCACATTAGTTTATTGGTTCATAGCTTTAATACGTCTCTCTCTTAAAAGCATTAAATCTATAATAATTGGCAAGTCAATGTCCGTCATAGTCATTAATATACATAGCACACTCTTCTATGGTAACATTCTTCGTCTTGGGTATTCCGAAATTCCCCCCTTAAACTATGTCAAATCGCTGAAAGACTTTTAAATTGATAGGCATTGTGTTTTTTTTAAATAATACGAGTCCTATTACTTGATAAAATGAATTAATTTTGCAATAAACTAATTATAATTCACTAAAATACAACTTCACATAGCAGTAGACACACCTGTGAAAAACTTGGCAATGAAATGACTTACCTCATAGCTGGCAAATGTATCCAGGGTAGGTAATTGTTGCCAATTATCCGAAGCATTGATTGACACTGCTAGATTCAAGAACAGCATCTTAAAAAAATACATAAACGGTGGAACATTTTGTTATATTTATTAGTAATAGTTGTATAAATAATTTGAATACACCAAAGAGTTTGCGCTAGGTCCGAAATCATGCGCAGTTAAAACAAGTAAAAAATGGCAAAAATTTGAAACAAACTTGATCTGCGTGCAAACATAAAAATATCTCTTATAGTCTCTGAGATTTAGGTGTTCATACAGACGGACGGACAAACACACAGATGGAAAGACGGACATGGCTAGATCGTCTCGGCTGTTGATGCTGATCACGAATATATATACTTTATAGGGTCGGAGATGCCTCCTTCTACCTGTTACATATATTTCCTGTCGGCACAAAGTTATAATACCCTTAGCGGGTATAAGTACTATAAAGTCTGTAAAAAATCTTTCTTCCAACTTACAATTAGTTTTTCTCTCTCACGAACGTTGTTCGTAGGTCGCAATTGTTTCATAGTCGTTGAGAAAAAAGCACTCGGCACTCAAAAGATGAGATAAGAAGCGCAGTCAGAGGCACATAAAAAACAAGCGCAGCTTGAGAAACATGTTGGAGCTCGAAATCAACGGCACGTGCTCAGCGACTGCGATATTTCAGACGTCTGGTAAGCAGACGGTTACATGATCCCCGAAAATAATATAAGGTGATTGAATGAAAATTATAACATTTGCTGATCGATGTTGAATAAGAGAATTCGTACGAAGAAGTGTATGTATATATGCAGTGCCAAATAATGCAGCTAAAACTGTGAGCACAGCTGATTAGATTATAATAAATTTCTAACCTAATTACAGCGAGTATTAAAACTACACACAATTAAATACAATACACAATTTGAGTACCCAGCAACGCTTCCACTTGATTAGTATTCATAAAACAAATGAGTTATCTGCCCACCTGCGAACCTTCTCGCCAACTTTCACTCTCCGTGGTTCCTCATTTGGATAAAGCCTACTGGTAACGAATGCCCCCTCGACACCTGAATGAGATGCACAAAACCTGTTTCGTTGCAGCGTTTGCAATAGGCTGCAAAGCTGCGCGACCGGTTCCCTTGCGTCGGGACCAATCCGTGTCTGCAACAGTCTAGCTGTGTCTACTTTCACTGCAACAACGTTGGTAATGGTCGTTAAACTTACTCTCTAATATTCAGGACTGGTCATATTAGCCAGCATTCATTGCTAACACATTGCTTATGTAATTACGCCATTGACATTGCTTCTGGTTATGCAATATTGGCCAAGCTTGAATGGAGGATTATTGTTTATAGTTGTATGCACGTAAAGTCGTGCTAATTAATTTAATTACGCAATGAATTTAAATGACAGTGGCAATGTTTGCTTCCACATCCTAGCAGACAATATATCCGGCACTAGTATTATTTATAGCAAAAGGTGTTTACATGTTCATATGTAGATATTCACACCGGACCTGAAATAACTTATTTTACGTTAACAAATGTATTCAAATCTGGACTCGTAACTCAAGATAGGGTATAGAGTATGCCACTATACATTAAAACGGAATTATCCTAGATATACAATTAAAAAATGTGTGCATTAAACGAAATTATACAACAAAATATGTTATTATCGAGAATGCAATGTATGTCTTTTGCTTTAATACCCGCTTCCCATAGGGAAGAAAGGAATAAATGTGTGCCAACAATAAATGCATGTAACAAGCGGAAGAAGCCGGTTCGGTTCCGATATTTGATATATGTTTGTAACCTATATAACAGTCGGTCTATCTGTCTGTCCGTATGAACTAAATCTATACGAGATAGAGCTACAATTTGACAACCCTCGTTATTGTTGAGCGAGGTACAAATTTATCTTCGATTTGTGAAAATTGACAAAATCTAATAGCAAGACTTTTTTTATAGCTAATGTCTATATTTTTAGCAGATAATACTATATATATATATTTCAAATATTAGTTTGGTATACTTTAACGATAATTGTTTTGCTTTTATTGATAGTGAACCGCGGGTATCTCAAAAATGTAGCTTTTTTTTACTTCTTGTAAATGTGCTAGCGCTCAGCTGTCGCGATATTTTTGTACTTTTCAAATGCGTAATTATTTATTATTAACCATTTTGGCAAACTTACCAGTAATATAAAGCCGCTGCCTTTTGTAGCTCTTCTCATTATTAAAGATACTTTGATATTTTATTTTTTACTGGTTTTGAAATATGTTTTCCAAGTGTGGCTTTGTATACTTGCAAACTTCAATAAACTTTCGATATTATGTATTTCGCGGTACAATTTAAATTTTTGTTCAATTTGAACCAACTCAAACTTAACCGATTGTTTAGAGATTTTATTAAATTTTTTTTATAAATTTACAAAATCATTTATTTTATATTTATTGTATTTTTAAAAACAAAATTGTATATACTCGTATATCATTATTTGTTTATTTCCAGGTTTTTAAACTTGCTCCAGTGATTTCTCTTCACTTATTGAGGTGTCTTCTGTTTATTTTTTTATAAGCCTTTTCAAACTGAAGCAAAACCGCACGCTAGCGCACTGCTGATGCAACTGTGGCTTCAATTTTCGCGCCACTTCAGTTTTGTGTGATTGCAGACTCGCATTTTCGCAAAAGATTCCAGCCAGTTTTTTTCAAAAGTTGTTGCTATTGTTGCATCGTAAATGTTGGTGTGGTTATAGAGGGTATAATAGAGGTTGGGGGATGATCATGCTTGAATTGAGAGTTGGTCAGGATTTACGAATCGTAGGAAACTCATAATTAAATAATGCATCATTATGGCTTTAATGCTATAAAGTTAATATGGGTATAATTATAGCTTTGTATACGAGTATATTGATATTCACAAAGTGTATAGCTAAAGTTGTGCATGTATAATCCAAACTCCGATAGTAAGATGATATCGCTTTATTTAAATATATAAAAAAGGTATAGCTAAGTGTGCCATATCTTGTAATTTATTTCCTTCTCTATGATTTATTCCATACTTATTCAAAAGTGTAGCCAGATAATTGGGAAGAAAACAATTGCTCAAGCAGCGTCATGTGAAAGTTCAACACTTACGCAATAAGAGATAGAAGAAAGACGCAACAACTAAGCCAACAGTCAACACGTTTTAAGCATTTAAACCACAGCCATAGTTAGAGCTTCCGTCGCCGTTGTTGTCATCATCAGAGTCACGAACGCGGCATTGTTGGGAGATAAAACTAACAGATGGATTTGGAGCTTGGGATTACTTATCTTCGTGCCACATTTGAATAGAATAGGCTTGATCACAAGAGTTGCCCAGAAGAGAGCTATTGTAGATAAATACTTTAATTGTGCTTTTGAATCTTAAAGACTCAATTGTACCCACTTGTTTTGGTATTCGGATATTAGCATTGTGCTCGGTTATACTTCCTATCTCAAGAGGAGAGTAACTCCTAAGTTTTGGTCACCTGACGGCTTTGCTGTCTTGGGCCATACACATATACTATATGTGATTGCTAGATAAACCAACTTGCCCTGCTCTACTGGTTCACTAGCAGCTGCAGCTGCAACTGCATAATGCGGAAATGTGTCACGGAAAGTCGCATGCGGATGCAGTCGGTGCTCCGTCGTCATCACCCGTGGGGCGGAAGTTTAGCCAACTAACAAACTGGGAAGATGATATGACTATGAAGACACTTGTATATTTCCTCTCTCTCATCTTAACCTGGTTCGCAATACAAGTTGTAGAAACAATTACACGCATATGTACAAACGAGTATGACTTATTGTGGTCAAATATGCTATAATCGATTTTTGGGTTAAGAGAATTAATCGATGGACATATTCCATTTTGCTAATTCATTACTTTGTATTACTTTTTATAAAACATTTAATTACACTCAGAACACTTCGGGGCACATCAAGAATGATTCTTAACGACTCTTATTTTATATTCAATGATTTTGTTGTTTTTAAAATCGCATTATATGGATTTGTATTCTTTTTTTCTATATTTAAATAGGAAGAATTCCTTAAAAATGTAAACAGGTAATGCTAGAAAGCTAACCTGCTGAGACGATATTTATTCAAAATTTATATTGAAATTAACACAACAATTTATTCTTTTTGGAATTATCATACATTACCATATTACTTCAACCATGCATTCACATATAACTTGAAATATAAATCTGGTCTTACTGAGCTCAACATAATCCAAAATGGAATTGCGTGTGAAGTTACTGGACAGCTCAGGTGTCTATCTATAAGTATAGCTAGAAATGCGCTAACCTCTTAGTTTGTATCAGTCTAAGTTTTTTCCTTTTACCAATTCCGTTTACCTGCCATTTTTATTAATTTCGATTATTCAGAGCATGGATATGATGATAAATCAACAGCAGTAGTTGTCTCCTAACCGGTACTCTTGACCTGTGTATAATATTTTAGTCTTGTTTTATACTCAGCCATTCAGTGGAAAGGAAGCTGCAGTGGTTTAGTGTCAATGCTGATATGATCAGTTTGTGTTTTAATTGAGCCGTCCTATGCTTCCTTCAATGCAAGTTTGGCAACTGCCCCTCAACCAGTCGAATATTAGTTATTGGCTGTTGCCAACTGCCTGCTGCCTTAATTGTCTGCCACTTCCCGTTTACGTGGAAGCCCGAGCAGCCCAAAATCTAATTACGCCAATGGGGACCCAATGAACACTGCAAATTGACCACACAATAATCGTGGACAGTTTAGTACGCGTTATGCGACGTTTGGTTCAGAGTCACAGGAAAGCTTCCCTGCTTCCAATGGCTTTGAAGTGTCACATTTGCGACCGTTTCTGATTTATGAACACAATTTCCAGTTTGACATTAAGTAGTGCTCTGGTAGATAACCCATTTGCACATTGTCACTCCTCTGATTCTGGCACTCGAAAAGTTGCACTGACCTTCGTCATTCCGACAAAATAATTTCTGTGAATTGGTCAATAAAATAAATATTCATGTTATGTATTTGTTGTAGATTACGAACTATTTAATGAATAGATGAAATTGCTTCATTAATCCTTCTGAAATAATAAATAATTTCTATCATGTGTGCTATCGAATGTTTATGGCGCGCATAACACAATTAAAAACTAAGGCGAAATATGATGAGTATCCTCACTTCTTAGTGGCGTTAGATAATTAAAATGGCAGCACTGGAATTCAAATGGCAGTACTGCACTTTGGTACCAAACCCAATTTGCATGCAAAAAGTCCAAATTTGGAGGCAAAGTCATCGTTTTCTCTCACTGTGCAAGCTCTCACCATATCGCGCGCTCGCGCACTTCACTCATTCCGTCTCACTCTTTCAATGTCTACGCTTGCGACTATTTCCTAAGGAATTTGCCTTCTTTTCTGTTGTTACGCTATTGTTAGAAGCTTTCTTAGTGACCTGAGAAGAGCTTACATTCGAAAAGCTCTTCTCAATCTTTTTGCTTATGATCTGCTGTTATTACATTCATTTCAAACAAAGTCAGTCAGGAGCGTGATAATAACGCTTTTAAGGTACAAAGTTATATTGCCTTTGCACTCTACATGCGCGTATAAAAATTAAATTGGTATGTGATATTTAAAAGTATTTATAGTAAAATTTATTAGCGGAAGCAATTGTAAAAATTGATATGTACATATATATTTATGCTGTAATTGACATATTGACATTTTTACTTAATTTTTTATTTATTTGGGGCGTTTGCATGCACGTTTTTAAAGGAAACTGCGAACAATAAATTATACGTTGGAAAACTAAGTAATAAAATACTATAAATAATTCAAATTAAAGCTTCCAATTATTATTTTCTTATCTAAGTAGTTGAAGTTTTAATTTAAAAAAAACGATTAACTAATACAAATTAGAATAAACAGATCCACTGAATTTGATATGTAGAGGAACATATTGCAGGCGGTATAAATAAAATCCGATTGTAAACATCAATTTTTAAATTCTTTTGATTTTGATAGATAAGAATTCAAATTTGTTGACATAAATCTAGATTCAGAAAGATAGATTTTCAGATTTACTTAGTTGGTGCAGTTAGGAAGTAATAACTATTTCAATTGCTTTTGCCAGCAGGAGAAAAGGTAGCTAATCTAAGTTACTCATTTCCAAAGTAGTTTATCTAAGTTACTAATTTTCAAAGTATGGGTCAATCTGTAATGTTATCCTTTTTTCACATTGCGTTATATTTTGGCTTTTAAATAGGAAAATTAAACTTGTGGTATGTACATAGTTTGTCCAAGTATGTATTTTCTATAGAAGGAGCGAAACCCACTTTACACGCGCACTTTGTGTGTGCTTTTGACACTTTTGCGTTCATTTTGGGCGACAAGTTTTTTGTGGTTTGCTGAGCCACTTTCCGGATTGTCAGGGCCTCTTTGGCAGACAGCCTGCCTATTTCGCACTTTATAGAACATTTTTGGCAATTGTTTGATGACGCGCCTTGGCGGCTGGTACAAATGCCTATAAATTTTTTTATTCGGAAATGTGCGCAATTTTCAAAGCGGAAATGCAATTTTCAGTTCAACTGCGTTTGTCTCTCGCAGTGTCGCCCAACAACCCAACTACCCAACTACCCAACTACCCAAAAATACCCGATCACTCGAGCGAGCAACCTACCGCCCGCTGGACAACTGGGCGGCTTGCCAACACATCCAAATCGTATATCAAACGCAGAGTTGGCAGTTCCTGACAATGACATGCAGCGGCGGCAGCCAAACCGAAAAAGGCCGACAATGCGAATGGGGCAGAGAATAGAGCATGCTGGAGAGTGCATACCGTACCCAAACAAAAACATGAAAAAAAAAACGAGTAAGAAACCTACAGAAAAGTTCTGACCTACGAAGACCTGTTCACATTTGTTTTTCACAGAATTCTTAATCTTTATTTTCATTTTCTTTTTATATAAAAATCATATTTAACTTTGAATTGTGTTTTGAGAACGACAGCAAACCATTAAAAAATGTAAAAATGTTCAATTATTTTTACCATGTTTTCGATATAGAATTTAGAAAAAATGAATTAAATGAATTTGAAACATTCTATGCGGATTAGTACTGGTATTGTATATTTGAAATACTAAATATGATATTTGGTACTTTTAGTACTTTATCTGCATATTAATTTAATATATTTTACCGATGATACGGCATTCATATTATTTTTCTTTTATTGGAAATGGTAGCAGGTTTCTAACAGTCAAAAACACTAGGACAAGTAATTTGCTTATTTAATAATTACATACTTTTAGGATCAAAATGTAAACGATGCAGGCATCGAACAGTATCTTTAAAATATATTAACTAAGGTTAAATCTCTTAACATATTTGTTTTTAAGAAGAAATCTAAATTGTAGAATGTCTGGTTGTGTTCTTGATTCAATTTTTAAACTTTTGTAATCTTGTTTCAAAAATCATAAAACCTTGATTGAAGCTTTAAGTTATATTGTCAAGTAGCTCGGATAGATGTATAATATCTAGATGCACTCAGCCGATATAGATCAAATATTTTAGATAGTGGAGTTCTACTACTACTACTACAAAGTGCATTTAAATTTTAACAAGCCGAATAGACATATTCTTTACTTATTGAAAGTGAACAGGTCTCAAAACGGCAGAAAGAAGAAAACATTTAAACCGTCAACGTCGCCAATAGCACAAGCTTTGCATTTATTATTGTTGTTTTTGGTGTATAGTATAAGTTTTCTGTTGTGGCGTGGACTGAAAATATATTTCACAGGTTGTAAGCAGGCAGGGGAGTTTTCAAGCAACTTGAACAATTTGTAGTGTTTGCTTTTTCATACAGTATGAATTGTTAAAATATTTTTATTTATTTGCATATAAATTATAGAATTGTAAGTGCCTGGCGCCTTTCCCTCTTGCTGGTTACTCCCACTCTCGAAAACTTCCAAATGATGTCTATAAAATCTGCAATTCATCTCATCTATGCTGTCTTTCATCTGACAGTGATACTTCAATTCACACTATTGACCTACATTTATATTTCGCATCATAAATTAAAATGGCATTTAAATTTGTTAAAGGTCAGTTTCATTAAGGAAAAAAAAGAAAACAACAAATAAAGAAAACTCTTAGCAATAAAATAAAAATAACTTTTTATCACTAAACGTAGAAATCTTTTAAATTTATGTCGAATTAGTCAGTTTAGCCCAAAGCCTCGGTCGTGTTGCAGTTACATCAGTATGTAAATGTTTTGTGGATTTAAAAGATTGTATTTTAATTGCATATACATATGTACATTTTCTTATTTCGTTAACACCGAAAAAGCAATTCCTAGTCAAAATAATTGCATGCCCTTGCAAATGACAATAACAACTAAAGTCTTCAGCAGTTTTGAAATCTTGGAAGTTAATCAGGAAACAGAACTTGACAATTTGTAGGAATATCAATCTAATATTCTTTATAATGTTAACATAACAAGCTTAGCTTTCATTTAAATACTATTTAAAAATGGAGTACACGTTAAGAATAATGTTTTAAGAAATTTAAGACAATTTGAGATCGGAACTTTTGTATCGAGTCATTGAACTTTATGTATCCATAAATATTGACATATAGCATTGAAATACATGCAACTTTAAAAAAAAAAGGAGGCAACATTTCATTTGTGATTGTTTTTCTTTAGAGTTATTATTAGTTTAAAGATTTGTTGTCGAGTTAAAAAGACTTCGACAAATTAATAATGTTTCTGCGGGATAACTGGCAGATATAATATACATTTATTAAATGGTTTGGAAATAATATGTATAAATAATAATAGCTATATTTGTATATGTTTTGGCACGCTTTTCTAATCCACTTCTTAGCATATGAAAATGATTCCATTACTGAACTTCAGCATCCGGTTGCTTCAAGGGCATGCCCTTGTCGTCAATCTCAACCGAAGGCACAAGCGGTGGCTTAAATCCATATTCCATATGCAGATTGCGACTAAAGTCGGGACTCCGCTTCAGAGTATGGCCACTTCGCCAACGTTTAAATTCATCAAAGTCGTTGCCGTTGTTCTCATGGTTTGTGCTTGTCGTTGGCACTGGACCTATGTACGACTTGACCATGTTCACAGGAGCAGAGGCCGCTGCTGTTGACAAGTCCGCCGGCAAAGTGTTGTAAATATAACGGGCACCCTGTAGCCATGTCGAACCTGAGGGAGGTGGCGGTGGGCGTAGATCGAAGCGCATGTCAGCCAGACTGAAAGTGGCCACCTTGGGTGCATCCCCATGAACTGGATTGATTGGGGGCTTCAAGGGCGTTGCTTTTGTTATCGAATTTACTGCTGACTTTGGTGCTTGGTTCACTGCAGCATTTTGCGGGGAGTTAAAATAAGGTAAAAGTTTTTTCAGCATACGTGTGTAATAGTTCTGTAGCACCTTGGGTGGGATATGCGAAACTTGGGCATGAGACCACGGATGCAATGCATTTTGATGTGGTCCGAGGTTTGAGATGGGCAAATGACTTGGTGGCATTGGCATATGGATAGCGACAGGCACATGAATTGGAACAGCCATTGGTCGATCTACATACTTTTCGACAATCTTCTCTATCGGCTTTTCCACAATGCGCTCCACTTCGACGGGCACTTTCTTCTCAACGATTTTTTCAACAATTGTCTCCACGGGATAGGGTATAGGTTGTTCGACAATAGTTTCCACAGGATATGGACGATCCACATAGTGTTCGAAATGAACTGGCACAGCGATGGGCTGGGGAACAGCATATGGAACAGGAATGTGCTTCTCAACAATTTCCTTAACTGGCCGCTCGACGATCTTTTCAACTAGTTCAACTGGTGGGGAATATGGAATTGCGTTTTGAGAAATTGTCGATGCAGAATCAGCATCGTGATTAGACGATTCTTGTGGTAAGCTCTCGTACTCCAACTGCTCAACATTTATGGGATGAGTGGCTAAGGAATCGTAGTTCTTGGCAGGTTCTGGTTTGGCTTCTGATGTTCCAGAGACATATTCCTTGGGGCTATAATTCGATGTAAATGGTTTCTGTTGGTACGGTAACGGATTGTAAATGGTCTCATGCATTTCTACCAACTGTCCGTCTTTCTCGGTAATCAGTTTGTTGTGAATGTTTACAGATTTTTGAACCTCAACGAAGGTGTATCCGTTAGGTTTAACCAGTAGCTGAGTTTCCGCATTGTTGGCTTTAGGTGAGATTACCTTCTGGACATGATGTTGAGAAGGCTCTGCAGCTGCTTCGGAGACGTAGTCGTGTGGCTTTGGAAAAGAGGGTTTCTCAGATGGATGATTAGTATGAGAATCCTTCGAAGGAGTGAGTGTAATATATAATAGACTGCTGGGGGTGGGACCACCGTAGTTAGTCGGCCCTGGAGCAACATCATCTTTAGAAGCTGATGCAATTGCCTTTGTGTTCAACTTGGAATGAATTCCCTTTGAGCTCGACTGATCATGATGTCGGTCATCATACTCCTTATAATAGTTGACTTCCTTTGCTTGTTTCCAATTAGGCTGCTGCGACAGGTTGCTGGACTCATAATGAAAGACACCCTTCGATATGGGTCCATCGGCACTACCAGAGACGACAGGCTTGAAAGTTTTCAAGAACTGTCTGGAGGGAGCCTCCTGGTCTTGATATTGATGTAAGACTTCTTGGGAATGTGATTTTGGTATTTCCTCCTTCTTAGTGGGAGCAATGTTATGGTCAATATGTACATTAAACTTCTGATTCTCGGCGGGTCCTTGCTGATGCTGATGACTATAGCTTTCCATAGGATGAAGAGAAGAGTGTGATTGGGTGTTTGGCTCTTGATGATGATAAACATGCGTCTCTTCCATGTTTTGCGTCTCGGCTATCTGATTATCCTCTATGTCTTCGACTTCGTCTATGTCGGATTCATGTTGATCGAGAATGACAATGGGTGCACTCTCGGCAGCGACGAGAGTCTCATTATCCTCGTTCTCAGGATGCAAAAGCATGCTTGGCAGCACTGGAGATGTCACAGCTGCGCGATTAATGAGTAGCAGATCATTCTGCGATATTTGATTACTGCTTACTGGCTTTTTATCAGCACTACTTATCTTCTCAACAACAATTTGCGTATGTCCTGGACGCACTTCGCGACGATATTCCCTCGTCACTGTTGTTTGGTAGCTATAATATGTGCCATTCTTTGATGGTGCGTTGGTTGTTGAGCTAGTTTTACCAACAAATCTATCAATTAAAGGTGTATTTGTTGTAGTTTCTATGGCTCTGGGCATTTCTGAGGAAGTTTTAGTATCTTGCTCACTCCCCATAAATCGAAATATATTGGAAAATCCATCTGGGAATAGACTAGAAAGTACATCCTGCACTGTGTTTTTCTTTAAGTTACTTTGTTCGTCCAAATCCTTAGATGCAGCTTCTTCGGGTTGTTCATCATTTATGTCAAATTGAATATATCCATGACCGTTCGTCTGCGGATGAGTAGTGGTAGTGGAAAAGTTTCTGTAAAGTTTAATAAGAAACTAGTTAGCAAATAATATTTTACACAGACTTATATAATCAGCTTTGCCAGCGTATTGTTTTTATTTTGGCATGTATATAATTTTATTTCATCACTGTTTTTGCAAATTCTGAAAATTACTAATATTATAAATAAGTAAAAATTAAAAATCTTTGAAAATCTCTTATTGTTCTGATAGAAATGTTAAACTACCGGATAATTTATGTAGTTTTTATGACATTAATTAATAACTCGCAAACGAATGGCGCTGCATTCATGAAAAATGTGGATGAATTTCTTTTATAAATAAATATGTAAATAAAAATGAGACAATAATTGAATTGTTTTTATTTTTATACCCGCTACCCATAGGGTAGAAGGGTATTATAACATTGTGCCGGCAGGAAATGTATGTAACAGGTAGAAGGAGGCATCTCCGACCCTATAAAGTATATATATTCTTGATCAGCGTCAACTAGCCATGTCCGTCTGTCTGTCTGTCTGTCTGTCTGTCTGTCTGTCTGTCTGTCCGTCTGTCCGTTTGTCCGTATGAACACCTAGATCTCAGAGACTATAAGAGATAGAGCTATAATTTTTTTCGACAGCATTTGTTATGTTTGCACGCAGATCAAGTTTATTTTAAATTTTTGCCACGCCCACTTCCGCCCCCGCAAATTATAATTTTAAGCTTTAGAGTCGAATTTTGGTATATATTTTGTCAAAGTTATTAAAGAAATACTTTTCTATGGGCAAAAACGCCTACTTACTAGGCAATCTGGTATATTGTGCCGCCTATCTTATATTTTAAATGCGGTATTATATCGATATACCAAACATACCATTTGATATATTTTCGGTTTTTTGCAGTATATTCGGTATATTTTGAGAAAAATACCGCAAGATATATTTCTTTTATTCAAAATGGGTAGCGGGTATCTCACAGTCGAGTGTACTCGACTTTCTTACTTGTTTTGCATGGTTTGGTTTGGTTACGTAAACGTAATTAGTATTCAACTTTTTGTAAGTTTCCCCGCAGCTTCGTAACTGCACGTCAATATAAATAAATATATTAAGGTAATATCCGGCTTGATATTCGAATGCATTAAAAGCAAGAAAGGAATATAGTTGAGGGTGCGGATAGCGAGATACCTGCTAACCAACTCCAATAAAAGCAAAAGGCAATGCAAAACAAACGCTGTATTTTCGTTAAAATATAGCAAATAAAAATACTTAACAAGTACTCAAATATACCGAGTGCTTGGTATATCGATATTCTATTACATTAAAATTGTACAAAAGCTGATGAAGAATATATAGTACATATGATACATATATGGGGTCGGAGATGATTCCTTCTGATTGATCCATATATTTCTAAAAAGGAACAAAATTATAATACCCTTTATTTACCCTAAAAAATGTTCCTATTTTCACTTTTTCGTTTCGTTTTTCTCCGTTTCGACATCGTAGGTACGTGAGAGGATTTCACTTTAAGCAAATCGGATTGCATTCGGATTCACTCAATTTGTTTTGTGCATTGCTAATTCGAATGAGTTTTTTTGCCAATCAAGCTTTTCGCTAGATTTTCGAGTTTTCCGTCTTTTTATTAAAGCAGCCGAGCACTTTTTGAGCGCATATAATTTTGAAGCCAACCGAGGAAAAAGAATGTGCTTTTTTTTTTGCAATGGTCCACCCATAGCTTTATGAATGAATGCCATTATTTGTTTTGTAAAATAACAAAAAGTTATGGAATTTGGGGTTCAAACTCGAAGTAAGCCCAAACGAAGTTAATCTCAAACTAGAACTTAGTGACCAACTTTCCCGTCGTGCAAAATGGCTACGTAACAAATGCTCGTCAGAAGTGGGCTTGAAAAAGTTGGTTTATCCAAAATTCTTTTAATAATTTAATAATGTTTTTGTTTTTTGTATAATGAATATATCTTTCAAATAAAAAATAATATTTTATGAAATAAAAAGGTTATGTTTGCCTAATTATCATGGGAAAAGTAACCACTTTTCAGAAGATTGTTGGGAAAAATAGCTAAATGGAAAAGTCGCAGAGTCACGAAACGCTTTTATTTAAATATGAAACGGTCCACTCAACTTCCATAAAATTAATTTGTAGCGTAGGGCAAACATTTTAAATTTTGTTGTGTAATATTTTATCGTACACATGTAATTGAACGGTATTTTTCAAATGATTCAAACAGTTAATTAAAGTCGATCTATTTACTTCCATGAGAAAACTATATTTTGAGGGCTATTGATCCGGATTACTTAAATAAAGATCCATTTAACATAAATTTGGTTGGTTTAATTTCTGTGGAATCCATAATTGATTAACAAACCAATTCAGAAATTTAGTGTATATCTTAAAAGTATCGCTTCTTTAACATATTTTAAAAATATATCTTTACATCGCGAATTGAATAATTTGAAATGGTTGCCCACAGTCAAACAGCGATTATTGCATTCTTTCTTTGTATAATTGCAATTGTATAATTGCAAGGAATAACATACATACCTTAAAGGTCCTGTCTCTTCAATTTGGTCCAAGCTCGTATGTTTATGCTCATCTTCCCCTAGTAATGCACTGTCAAAGTACTGGTCCTGGTCTCTCTGCGAATTCAGCTGTCAAAAAGACGTCTCATTACCTCTCAAAATCTTTCAGGAATTTAAAACATACATCCTTGCCGCTGCCACTCAATGAGTCACCATCTTTGCTGTCAAAGCTCTTGGGGGTTGTCGCATTCTGTGGTCCTGGTGGTTGTGGGAACAGGCGTGGCACCGCATTAGTTGTTGCCTCAGAAGCGTCTGTTACTTCTGGCATAACAAACAGGCAGACGCCCAATACAGCCGATGCCACTGCTAACAGTTGTAGTTGATGCCACATAGCAAGGGCCCTATGGAATTAATATCGGTTTAGTTTAAAACAAAAATATATATTTAGCTATAGCCGAAATTAAGTGATATCCAAATGTTATCCAATCTTTGCAGTTTCCAATAAAGTTTTATAATTCTTAATTTTTTTTTAAAATGTGCTGTCATATCAAGTAATAAAATGATAGCTTATGTAATAACAGAATTTTAAAATTGTAGTCAAACTTTCTTAATAAGGAAGATCACAAGCCATAAAATTAAAATCTTTGTAGATTTTAATTTTAATTTTTAAAAATATTTTAATAAAATCTTTTTAGATTACACTCTTTGATATATGTAAAACTTATTATATTTCTTTACCTGCATCCATTAAATATGGACAGCTGAAACAGTAAAATTGCAGGGTCTGATTATTTATGTTTACAGCCACGCAGTCAAGATGCACTTTGAAACACTTCTTTAAGCGTTGAAAATAGTAAACATTTTAAAAACCAAAACAAATGTCTTTTTAGCGATTGCAAATTAGTCTCACTTGATAATTTTAAAGCATAACTTAATCCGATGCACAGCTAAACTATTCGAATTGAAGCACTGTCGAATCTTCAAGTATTCGCACACTCCGATCACTTTCTTCTACGCGCTCATGCTGGGGGAGGACACAACGTTTGCGACCCTGTCAGCTGCGTGTATACGATGCGAATGAAAGTGAAACCTCGATGGATCGCGCATTTCGTTTTCTTTTCGATCGTCGTCAGTTTTGAAGCTGAAGTCGTTGCTGGAGTTGTCGTCGTCGTTGTTGTCGTCGTCGTTGTTGTCGTTGGCAGTCGTTAATGCAACAGCCGCGACTGTCGATCCTTAAACTGTAGCACCAAACTTGTCCATCCAGCGATGACGCAAGCTCAACCTGCTGCCGCCTCTCACTCTCTTAATGTCTTTTACTCGTTACTCGATGTTGCCAAAGCATGGCTCATTTGCTCTGCCGCAGTGACATTTTTTTTTTGTGTTTTGGTTTTCTACGGCAGCATTGACCCTGGCGAAAATATATGCGGGAAAACTCTGCAACTGGTTTTTTCGCCAGTTTTGTGAGCGTGCTCAAAGTGAAAGCCCTTGCCATTGGAATTTGGTAGCGTGGATCGCCCTTGACTGCAATGACTTTACATTTGTTGCCTTTTTAGCAGTTTTTTTTTTTTTTTTTTTTTTAGCTAACCCATGCAGTTTTTATAGTAAGTTACGATTATCGCATGTATGTTATTACTCTAGCGCTTCCACCTTATTATGCTCAAATGGCTTTTGGCATTTGGTTTTGCTATTCAATTTATGAGCTCATTAATAATATGAGGTTTTTGTTTTTTTTTATGAATCTGGCCACCACAAATTACTAAATACCTATTTAACATTTGCTTTTGAATTGACAAACAACATGAATATTAATAAAAGTGAGACAGAATGTTATAGACCAGCTTTGATTGTAATCGATCTACCTAATATCTTAGCTACTCGATTGAATTTTCATACACAAATAGAAATAGACAACATGTAAATATAAATAAATGTACATTGAAAGTCAAACATTAAAAAAGGCTTTCATAAAAAGCAAAGTTTTTATTTAAAACATTTTTTTCTTTTTAATACTCTGATAGCAAACATGAATATGCCTTATTCATGTTGACTCTGAATATATAGATATATTATGGCATCGACAAACGGAATATTTTTCAGCATTTTCATTTTTTTTAAGCTAGGTGTATGGTTTTGTAATTGAGCAATCTTTCAAGTGACTTTTACCTGATTAAAATACATTTTTGAAATACGAAATATTCTATAAAAAGCGACCTTAGTCATGGAAGTAGTCAAAATGCTAGTTACCAATTTTGTATGATATTTGCTCAACACTTCCGCAAACCAAGAGTAAAAAGCTGGACAATTATGTTTAAATTGTGCGAGCTATGGATTATGCAACACAGCTAAGGCTTAGACTTATAGTTTAGCTTGAAATAATTTAAAAGAAATGCGGTGTTCATTATACGACTTCCTTTACTTACCAATATCCGGCTTACTTATTAAAAGATAATTAAGGCAAACTTGTCAAGTGCGGTCAATGAGGTACTTGTTCATAAATTGAGATTGGTTAAATAAATCCTGAACTGAAATTGGTGCACAATGAAGATTAATCTATATACCTATTTTTCGCAAACTTCCTGCAAAAAGTTTGAAACATATTTAAAGGAAATTGTTGAATTCCTCATCTGCTACTTATTCATCGTATTTGCAAAAGGCTTTACGAATCGAAAAATGACTGCGACTGTTTGTCAATTGTGAAAAGCTCAAACCACCCATTTAGCTTACTAATTAAGTGTACAGGGTAAACAAAATGAGTCAAAAGGTAATTACAATGACTGTCGATGGTCGAACTCAAACCAAACTCCAATTATACGCAATCAATCAAAAACCATTTTTAATTTTACGTTAACAATTATTGTACGAGCCCTCGCACTTCAGTTCTGTTGATGCGATTTATTTTGTATTTTTCATTTCACACTGTCTCGCCATCGGTGATTTTGCATTGCTCGTTAAAGTGTGTGAAGTAAATTGGAAAATGAAGTTAAAATTCAAATGAATTAATTGAACTGTGAAATTTCATAAAAATGTATGAAATATTATTTGAGCGTGAGCCAATGAGCTTAACATCAATGCACAAGAAACGAGAACATTAAATCAATTGTCAACATTTAAAATTGCTGTATAGTAAGTCACTGGCTTTCTTTGCAAGCTCAATTTGATAAAGTTTTATTATTTTATAGTGATGTTAACATTAAAGTAACAGTAAAGTAATGCTCGATTGATTTTTCGTTTTGAAAATAATGCAGCAATTATGCAACAGCTTCTAATGTGAATAATAAGAAAAGATTAAATGAATGAGCATATTTAATTTTTAACGGCTCGTTGAGTTTATGCTGTTTAAAGTATTAGATTATTTGCAATTTAGGAGTAACGAATTCATAAACTAGTACTGCACTTGTACTTTAAAATTGATTATTGATTAAATTTAACTTCACTTCAGCATTGCCCATTCAATTGATACCACTAATCACTTCCCATATAATCAAATCCGGCAATTTCACCAGAAATCACCAACTAATTTCGTCAGCGTAATATCTGACCGGAAAGTATGTGTTGCAATCTCCTGCTTTGGTGGCGGTATTCCCACCCAAAAGCGGCAAATTCAATTGTAGTTTTTGCATTTTTTCTTTCTGTCTCTTTAATCTGTAAGTTTAAGCCAAGGCAATAAACAAGTGAAATATGTACGAGGCGGAGGCAAACTTGTGCAGTCGGTATATGAGTTTGGTTGTGGCAACATTTAAAAGAAATTCACACAACAATTGCAATTGCAATTCCGATTGCGGATGGTTGTGGTTTCCAAACCAATTCTTCATTTGTGGAAAATACTTTTCGTCGCGTTATTGCCACGTGCGACTTTGAGATTTGTAAGTCTTTGATTGGTTTTTTAGTTTGGCTAACTTTGTATCGTTAGGGCTTCCAAAATAAATTTTGATTAGTTCTTGTCAACAAAATCGACGAACCGTCAATCCTACCATATAGTATATGCGGACTATGGACCGAAGAGAATCGATGAATCGCCTCCGCTAACTGATGTATGGAGCCTTAGCTATTTGATAGCCATTAGCGCGGCAAACCGGCTATTCGTCTGCTAACTTTTCAGGCAAGTTTACTGTCGTTTTTATCATTGCCATTGACGATGGCTGGTGATTTTTGTCAGAAAACAGGTTGCATGGCCAAGTGTGCAGGCCAAGAAATGTAGCAGTAGTTGCAGCTCAGCCCCAGCTCAATGCAGTCATGTTGGGACTAGTAGTGAACATTCAGCCTTTGCGGAGTCATTGTACTCTCGATGTTCAACTAATGCAACTAGCCACTTCACTGCAAGGTGCAGAGTCAAAAACCGAAGCTAACATCGCTTTGGGCCATTGCTCGAAAAGAAAACCGGATTCCTTTGAATTACTCAGAGCATAACACCAATGTCTTTGCTAAATAATAAGCAGCGGTTCAACCTTCAGCCTGCCATCCTACAATATTTTATCGTCACCTTTCCTTTTTAGTTATCACATTCTGAGAAGTATAACTATTGCAAAAAGGATCTTTTCTAGACTGCACATACAATCTTTGAAGTAGGCATCTCAACGTCAACAGCTGAGTCAATATAGTCTTGTCTGTCTCTTCGTCAGTCCGTATTAAAGATAAAGATCTAATTTTACTTCAACAGCACTTTTTAGTGATACACGCAGATTAAGTAAAGCTAGAGCTTTGCGATCAGATACAAATTTAATAAGAAATGTTTGCAGCAGTTGGGTCTTATGTTAGTTGTTGTGTTTGACAATTTGGTAGATTTTAAATTAAATTGGTATATTTTGAACAAAGTAGTATATCGATATATAGGATTCGGTATATGAATTAGGTATATTTTTAGAATAATACCGCACTGTATTTCTTTTATTAATTTCTTATTTGTTTGAAATTTGAAGCGGATATCTCAATCTCGACTGCCTTTGTGCGGATACAATTTTCTTGGATCTGTACATCAATCTGAAAGAAAAACTAATGAAAGAAAAACCATATAAGAAATAATATTTAAATAAATTATATAAGACACATATCATTTGGCTAAATCAGGCATTCCAACAAACTTGAAGCAAATATCGATCCCGGGTGTAGATAGTGTACAGAAAGTAAACTCACCCAGCTTAATTTTTATACCCGGTACCCATAGGGTAGAAGGGTATTATAACTTTGTGCCGACAGGAAATGTATGTAACAGGTAAAAGGAGGCATCTCCGACCCTATAAAGTATATATATTCTTGATCAGCGTCAACAGCCGAGACGATCTAGCCATGTCCGTCTGTCCGTATGAACACCTAGATCTCAGAGACTATAAGAGATAGAGCTATAATTTTTTTTCGACAGCATTTGTTATGTTTGCACGCAGATCAAGTTTGTTTCTAATTTTTGCCAAGCCCACTTCCGCCCCCTCAAATCAAAAAAATCGAATAACAAGCGTAATTTTAAAGCTAAAGTTGCGAATTTTGGTATGTTTAATAATAACTATAGTAGTTATGTATCCTGAAAATTTGGTTGCGATCAGATATTGTTGAAGTTATTAAAGAAATACTTTTGTATGGGCAAAACCGCCAAGTTATTAGGGGTTTTAGTTGCTTTGGTCGGCAATCTGGTAACATATATTGAGCCGTCTATGGTATATTTTGAATGCGGAACTATATTGATATACCACATATACCATTTGTTATATTTGTAGTATTTTTGCAGTATAGTTGGTATATTTTGAGAATAATACCGCAAAATATATTGCTTTTATTCAAAATGGGTAGCGGGTATCTCACAGTCGAGTACTCTCGACTGTAGCTTTCTTACTTGTTTAAATTAAAATGTTTGCTTGCTGCCTCTCCTTGAGAATAATATTCTTCGTGCATAGACCAAAGCCTTCGTCAACACTTAACATTAACACTTAATTTTTTCCCCCATCGGTAAACTCGTTGTATCAAGGCATTGGAGAAGTCTGATAGTTTAAGTAGAGAAAACAAATAGACATATGTTGTCTATTGACATATCTAAAAATTTGTAAAACATTTCAAATCTTGTATTTCTTCATTTTTATTTTGATTTCATGTTCATTATGTATTTTATTTCTTTCGCTTCACGTTAAATTGGCTATTTCATCTGTTGCATTTTTGTGTAATCATGTAAATGTATTAGATTCTTTTACAGATTTTCTGCTTAAATCTAACAGATTTTTGTTTTTTGTTTGGCCTTTTATTAAACTCCTCACTTTTACAAATAAATGAGGCAATAAGTTTGTTTGTTGTTTTTGTTCGTTATATACTTTTATTCTATGTTCTGCTTGATCAATCAATGTTAAGATTTTTGCAAGTTTATTTGGTGGTTGTCATTATATTGGGCCTATGACTAAATCTTCACTTATTGTATCCTCATATTTTCATTGTTATCAAACAGTTTGCACCTTGCACTACAAATGTATTGCGGAATTTACTTTCATAATACATATAGTACATATGCCTTTAAAATTATTTTGCCACATATTTATTTGGGATGTAGTTTTCGCTTAGGTACTAAAAATTATGAATGAATTTTTGTTCGTTTGTTTGTTTGTTTTATGCCCTCTCATTATAAATAAATAATATTTTTCAAATATTATTATAATAATTATTATTATGTATATATTAAATATAATATGCATTTGACCACTCTTTGTAATATGTAATATATATATGTATGTATGTATATACATAAATATTTATATAATACCATAATTTGTTAATAACTAATTTTGTTAGTTAACATGACGACGTGTTTGTGTTTGCTTTGTAATACATTTCGCAAATTTCGTTTATAATAATACATATAAACAAAAAATCTCAACTCAACTTTTAAGATTTCACTTCAATCCTTTCATTCGTTAAAAAATGTTTATTGGCATATTTCGTTTGATTAAAATAATAATTGCCTGAAGTAATAATCTCATCTTTGATTTTTATTGTGAAGCCGAATTCTTAGAATTCTGCGTAAACCGTTTAGAAGTTTGTTTAAATTGGCGTTTCGTTCTTCTAAGTGTTGTTTGTTTCTTTTTTTTGTTTTTGTTTTTTACATTTACATATCTCTTAGGTATTAATATGTAATTATATGGCACGAACAAAGTATGCGCATTCTTAGCCAAGATAATCTATGAAATAAATTACAAAAGCTGTAGTTTTATACATAGTACATTAAAACACTTCGCTCTATATGTAATTGTAGATTATTTATTGAGTTATTTTTACAATAGAGCACAGATTTTACTTTTGTTTTGATATTTCATGGCATTTACGAATAAATATGTGAATTTGCTGTGGTATTGTTTGTTCTTGCATTCATTTACTATTTTAGTTTTGTGATCTTAAATTATTTTTAATTTTGACATATTTGTTGGTCTTCCCTTTACAAACAACGCTTAACACTTGATATACTTATAATAAGTTATTTTTTTTTTTTGCACTAGTTATTATGTTTTTTTTTTTGTTTTTTTGTTACTTCAAAACATGTATTTACATTTCGTAAGTGTGGAGGGTACTTTGGAGCTAATATTCATATGCGTTTATAACCTTTGTCTGTGTTTTTTTATATTGCCATTATGATGAATCAAGTATTCCATAATTTGTTATAAAAAATCAATTAATGTTAATAAGATTTCAAGAGTGCTTGGTCCTTGTAAATGATGAAAAATTAATTACAGACAAACAAAACAAAAAACCTATAATTTGACATTGTTTCAATTGAATACCAATAAAAAAAGAGAAGAGTTTATTTAATGATAAAAAATACATACATATACTTGAAACATTTATATATTAAACTCTATCGATTATGTACTTACGGTTTCTTATATTCTTACATGTTCAAATATGTGAAAATCGAAATGGAAGGAATTTGTTCGTACCTGGTAGGTTTTATTTTGCCTTTCATTTGCATTATTCATAAAGTAAATTTTAACATCTCTCATCATTAGTTCTATAAATCTTTCATTGACTCAAAATATATATTAAAAAAATCAGTCACTTTGCTTATTTTCTTCAAAAAGGAACTTAAAGTATAATAATTATGGTTCAACTTTTAACAATAGATAAAAACATTCTCATTTTTGTTGTTGTTGTTGTTGTTGTATTATTTCCCTTCTTTTTGGGCTTTCAAGTTTAAGCGCTGCGCTACTTCGATTTTTAAAATACATACACACACATACACTGATACAGTCACAATAATAATTACACGCTACAAATTTAGTATAAATATTATGTATACGTATGTTAAAAGGGTGATGATACTAGGCGATGGGAGGCGGCGAGGATAATTGCGTTGGATAAAGACTAAGAGGGTTAATGTGACAACTTAGACACCTACATATAATGTGCACACCCTTTTCGATAGATAGATAGATGGAGGCCCATAGCTTAAGTATTCAAGATGCTACATTTCATTTTGATACTTTTGCCAATCGGTTACACGTAAGTAAATATATCGTTATAATAATAAATAGTAGTAGTGGTGGCAGCATCATATAAAGATACATTTATAGCTGATGAATAGATATAGTTTGTGGGTAGTTAATAGTAGAAAGTGTTGTTGTGACTTGCATTCATAAAGAGTCGGCATTATTTTGCGCGCCATCTCTTTCTCTTTCTCTCTCTCTCTCTTCCTCTTATTTCATTCACACCTCAAAAAACACACACATGGGAGCACACTGTAAGTAAGTAATTCCCTCAGTCACTCAGTTGATCTCTTTGGCTACTGGTTTTCTTGGTCTATCACGCTAAAAATCTTAAAGCTATTGGCATTGAAGCAGCGATATACTAAATAGTGTTAACGCAAGTGTAAGCTCAAGTCTCTGTTCACTCGCAGTATTATTGCTGAAAACAGGGAAATGTATTTGTTCGGGTCTGTTGAGCTCCTCCTCTTCGTCATCATCGATGGTGTTGGACATTTGCCGGTTGCGTTTCGTAAAGTTGACATTGAAGACAGCCTCAGCAACGCCACCAGGTGTCGATACTATAAAATAGAAAGTTCGTGGCACACGTTCATGCATGCTGACATATGTCAACCGCGCCTCCTTACAGTATGGAGTCGGTAGATCCTACATGAAAATATACAACAATATGAAAAATTACACAAATAAATCAAATAAACGTCTTTTTTTTTTTAATATGTACCTTAACCGAATACGCCAGAACTGTGCTGCCATATTGATTTCCCGGTGTGAACACTCGATCCCCATGCAACCAACGAGCTGCATGTGCTGGAGGATTAGCACAAAACTCCACGTTAAGATGCAGAGGTGAGCCAGGATAAGCCACGGGTGTGGCATTTAAGGCAACAACTGTAGGTGCCCCTGTAAAGAGAAAAGTTTACGAATTGTTAATAAGATTATGAAATCATTTCCAATTTCAGCGTCACTATTGCTGTTGACAATTGGCTGTTCTGTTTTTGTACAAAGTCGTAGTTAGTTCAAAGAAAATTATATCCAAGCCACCCTTCAGATACATTTGCACCCGGCGAAAAGTTCAATAGCCACACAATAGTCACTAATTAAAATCGTATCACAAACAAAATGAGGCCAGTTAACGTTACCCAGTGAACTGACAAATAAAAGGAAGTAGTGAACAACATGTCGTCAAACGCAAAGTTCTTAAAAACACCGAATTTTCATTAAGAAGTTTTTGCTGCAAACAAACGAACCAAATTGCTCAACTTTTTTTGGGTCACATGTCAGATTTGGTTTTCTCCACATGCCACAACACTGTAAAGATCCAATTAGGCACAAGTGCACCTCTCGTTAAACATATTTTATTATTGAGCATGTTAAATTGACGAAATAACAAGAGCAAAAGTTTTAAAAGCAAATCAGACAAAGTCAAATTTAATCATGCACGCAGAGCAAATGCAGTAATGATAAATTTTATTGAATTATCACACATTCTGATTAGTCTGGGTAATAACAACGTCTACAGAAAAAAACCCTTTTCTTCATTAAAATATTTATTAAAAATACCTTTCGAAGTTCATGGTTAAATTAAGATTGAAAGCTATACTTGTTGTGTCTATCAAAACATACAAGTTGTTTGAGTTGTTGTTTTTGAAACGGAATAAGGAAGAACAAATAAACATGAGAAAAGGAAATAAATTTACTGGGATTGATTTATTGAAGCACCAAATACAGTCAGTGTTCAAAATGACAGTATCTCACACTAAAATATCTGTTGTATATCCCTATATAAAGACATTTACCCTTAGCTCAGTTGACTTCTACAAAAATGGTAGCAGCCCAAGGGTGAAAGCTTGGTCATTGGTGCGATTTTTAATTTGATTAGAGCAAAATTTTCTAAAATTGAATGAGTATGGCGTGTTCAAAGTAATATAAGTTCAAACGAAAAATAATCTAATTAACATTTTGTTGGAAATGGAAGAAATTTCAAATGAATTAGAAAACTACATTTGTATTCTACCCAACCATATATTTATCAAAATTATCTTAATAACATAAGCCGAAGGCCTCTGCAGCTATTGCTTTAGAAATAAGTGTTAATATTAATTATATGTATTGATAATAGATAAACAAATCAACCTTAATATGTTAAGGTATACATTAAATTTATAATAGTATTACAAGAACTATTTTATATGGCGAAAATCACTTGCTGATGAGCGAGCTCTAATTTATTGATTGGTATAGAAAACCCACTCGACTAAAGCCTTCTACCCCGTTTTATTTGTCGGATACAAATTTTGTACATTTTTTATCTAACATTTTATTATGGATAATAATATTGTTTGTAGAATAAAGTACTATATTACCAAAATCAGATCACTGGCATAAACCAATGTCGCACTCATTACATTTTCTTTTATTATTTTCATAAAGTTGTTGATCAACAGTAGCTCCCGGAACGATATTTACTAAGAAAAATCTCTAATTACTTGTTGAGACTATGACTTTCTATGCAGAAATTGCCTAATTCTAAAATGAAAATATATAGAGGAATATGTTTAGAATCGATCCTGAACTACCTTGAGTAAAAAACGTACTAACTTTAAGCGTTTGTCTATGTGTTGGAAATAGAGTAATTAAATAAGTAAGTATATAATTTTCTATATTTAGAGAACATCTTCTATCATACATATTACGTATGTTTTCAGATGTAACGTGCAAAATAATTTTCCATTCATTAGTCAAGTTTAAACATGCAATTTAATTGCCATAAATCTAATTCGCAATATGCATCGTCGTTCAATTGTATTATTAGTGGGCTTGATTATCGTTTGGCCCACCTGCCAGGCTATGTTCGACGGAATGAAAACTTTAGCAATTTAACACAATCCACTCGAGACTAGAGGACATGAGGAGAGGCCGCTGATCCCGCTGAGTAACAGCCAGAGGTCGTCATCATTATAAATCGACTCAGTTGAAGTATGAAAAGCGACGCTTATTAGTTGGCGCAACCATTGCATGTGGCAGCCTCAAGATACAATTGGTGGCTTGGCAATAACCCCAAAATAGCCTAGAGCTTAAAGCTAGGAGATGACAACCCTTAATTGAAAGCTCTTTTGGCAGCGATGTCTTGCAGCGAATATTTGCATGGTCGAGTGTCACTTTTGATTGCATTGTTCTAGTTGGCTTTCATCAAGTTATGCGATTCAACCCTCAAAACTCGTGTAAAAACCCAATTCATGCATAAAGACTGTCAATTGTGGGGAGGGGGAGGAGTGATTCACATTCGCGGGAATTAGTTTTCATCGTGTGAGAGACAGACACTGCTCAAGGGCGAGTTGAGCTGTCAGCTTGCTTTACTGCTTATATCCGGTCACGTTGATGAGATTTCGTATGGGGTGCTGCACTGTGTAATATTTTTGACGACTGGGTTTCATCTAACTCTCGCCAGCATAACAAGCTCTCTTTTCGTCCATCTTCTGCTCAGCTTTTGCTCATTTCCGCTGTAGCCTCCAACATTCAGTCACATTGTCAGCTAGTCAATACGAATATGAGGCCTTTACTAACACTTTTGCACGGAGCATGGCCATCCCTCAAACTGACTTTGGCAACTGTCTGAAAAGTTTTCGACATTCAGATGCCAACTTCAGCGCTAAAATTTAAACTAACTAAACATATACATAGATGCACAAGCTTAGCGACACGTGAAAATTTATAATTTAGTCAACTTGATAAATGTCTTCTGCAGTTTCAATTTGTTTCTGCATCTTCTTGATTATTTTGTAGTGTACAAAACATTGTCTGACTGAAGTTTCTTGATTATTTTGTAGTGTACAAAATAATATCTGGCTGAAGTTTCTTGATTATTTTGTAGTGTACAAAATAATGTCTGGCTGAAGTTGAAGCGAGACCGTGAGATACTTTCTACATATTTTCAATAGAAGTAAATGAATGAATTCTAGTTAAGATATACCAAATTAATGTACCGATTGTATATTTAAATATACCGCAATAAATATTTGGTATATCGTTATTCTACTAGATTTCAAATTATCAACTAAATGAATTAAAATCCGACAGCAGCAGCCGTTTTCTGTGTGTCTAAAATAATTTCTAAAATTTGTTTATAATACATTTTAAGGATTCATAAAGATATGTATGCACCAAAAATCTGGATTTACGCTTGCAATATTTGTTCGATTTACTCTAAAAAATAAATGTATCTCTATTTCTTATAGTCTATGAAATCTCTTCTCGCATATTGACACAGATTTTTTACATTAAATTCCTTTGTTGACGTTAAATTATAATATGCTTTTACTCTATTTATAGACATTGTCAAAATGTTTATATTAATATATAATATAAGTGACAAAAGTGACCCTCGGATTATCGGCAAAAATAGTTGCCAACCCTCGACATATCGCTTTGAAGTTTTCCCGATTTCTATTAAGCTTTCATTCATTTCCTGACATCGTAAAAATGCATAAAGGAAAGATATTTATGATATTATAATGTTTAATGATCCCGCATAACCTGCACAATAACTCAGTTTAAAAAAAATGTTGAAAATTATGAAATATGCAATTTAACACAGCTGCTTTAAACATTGAAAATAACTCATAAATTGCTATATAAATGAGGCATAAATGAAAAACACTCAAAGAAGAAGCGCACTGCCATAATACACATGCGCAAGCACATGGTCCTTTATCGTCTCGGCCTTGTTTGTACCCTCATCAGAGCGTTTCTAATGAGTAGGAACAATGCAGAGCAGAGCAGAGCTCACCAGCCATATACCAAATTTTCAGCTACAATTTGACAAGAAAAATTGCGCGTGGAAAATGAAAAACGCCAATGAAATTATTTACTAACTGTGATATGGGGTAGGTATCCATACATACATGAATACTGATGACAGCCGCGCTCCAAGAGAAATTGCATGCTAAAAAATGGGCATATACAATGGACCGGCATTCCTTTGAATTTTGTCGGAGTTAGAGGCGGTTGAACACTCAAACACACATATATGTACATATGTGCGTACATACAGAAATCATCGCATAAAGCAATTTATTTGCTCACGTAGTATACGAGTATATTGGCTAACAATAAAGTAACTCTACCAATATGCTGGACTCTCTCTTCTATATTAAACGTGGAATACTAGAATGCGTTTTCCAAAAGTGTGACTAACTTTACTTTATGTCAAATATGAAGAAATTCATGATGATCATCGATAATAGAAAAACTGCATTATATTCATAAAGGAATACTTATCAACAGTAAAGTAGCGCTTTCCAATCCGAATATTTTAGAATTATTTAGTATATTAGCTCGGTATATTTTAAGCATAATTAATCATCACATCAGAGAACACTCAACTGTATTATATATTAATATTTTAGAATTATTTAGTATATTAGCTCGGTATATTTTATGCTTATTTAATCATCACATCAGAGAGCACTCAACTGTAGCTTTTTCTCACATGTTTTATTTGTGTTTATGCCTTAACTTGCAATGACGATTCAATTTACACAACAAATTCATAATTACGAACTCCTATATAATTTATCTGAGTGAGAAAAAGGCTGCTGAGCTAGTTAAAATAGGTTTCGGACGCAAATGGAAAAAGAATAAAATGTGCATTTGAATTTTGAAGTAACGAAAAAGTATTCGCTGATGATGTTGGTGCAAAAGTAAACTTTCTACACTTGCTAAAGCACATCCATATGGTATGCATCACGAACACAGTATGTAGTATGTATGCATGCTAAATATATGTATGTATGTTCATACATATGTATATGTATTAAAGTTTCTGATGCGTATGTTGGCCAAAAAGTTTATGAGCAAAAACTTGAGCAATGGCAGCTGCAAATATTTTCAGCACTCATACAAATTAAATAACAATTTGTTCTTGCAATTTCGCAACGTTTTCGCCTTTACTTTAGCACTAACTTTAGCTTTTGCTTTAGTTTGTTGCGTTTCTTCTACTTCTACTTCATCTTTCATTTTTTTTTCTTTTTTTTTTTTTGCTTATTTATTTACCCAACGTTGTCGTTAACTTTATGTGCGCGTCCTTGTTGTCAATACATGTGAAGCAGGAAGGAGGCGTTCCACAATACAGGGCGACTCTGCATATGTTAAGCAGAGCAAAGTTGTGCAACTTTTAAATATTTCACTTTACTCAACTCAGCTTTTAAGAGTTGATAAGCAGCTGCTTATAAAGTGTGTCTGCAGTCATTTTAGCTAGTTTGGGTTATTTCAATTGGCTACAATTTAGCTGACAAGCGGTTCGGTTTGTGTTCTGCTTACATTTAATATTTAAATAGTGCTTTTGGTTGAGCATGCTAATATAAATGCTGAACTTTTTCTTTAAGTTAGAATATGTACATAACATACTTAAAAAATAACTGTTTTTTTATTATTTTCCCATTAAGAATATATTATTTATTATTATTTAAGGTTGGTGGAAATGAATTCATCTTTCATACGAATCTGAGTATATCCAAAGCACAGCGAAAATGAAATGCACTAAATTTTAGTATTTTCTTGGTACATTAAATTGGTATGATATAAGAAAAAGACAGTGTCATACTTTAGAAGCCTAGATTTTAGAGTCTATAATTTTTGTGCAGATCTTTATAAATATTCATTTCAATATTTTTTCGATAAATTGATTTTTTTTATTTAAATGATAATATAATATATCACGGATTTCCTTTTATTGCGAACGGTTTGAGAGTTTCTAGTGTCTTAGGGAAAAGATTATATGCATTATATGCCTTAACCCAAGTCATCAATTAAGGTTGTTTTTGTAAGTTAACTTATACGTATGTACATACAAATACTCCACATTTTCCAATATAAGAGGAAACAGTTGGTTGGATTCGAAATAAAGAAAAAATTAAGTTTTTGGACAAGTTGCTACATTCTAATGCTAAGTAAATGTTGAAGTTTTCATAGCAAAGATGCAGTAAAAAGAAATTGTAAAAATTTGGGAAGCAAAAGTTTTTTCCTTGTTTTCCAATGTGTTGAAAACAGTTGGAAAGTTTTTAATGTTTTTAGCTCGCTTCTGTCACCTGTCAAAGACGAAAAGTAGGCAACGTAAACTGAGCAAATAACTTGGTGGTGTATCGGTTGCTTCAAACGAAACTTTTGACTGCAACCTAGTAATATGTTTATAGTTTAATATACAACTTAGACAAAATTTTCTAATGTGACCAGTTTTTGAAATTGTTTGGAAGTAGTATAAGTAGCTACAGCGCTTAAAACAGAATACAACTGCGATAGTGTGAGTAAAACAATTAGTAACCATTAGTAAACAATTTAATTGTTGTACTGTCTTTATAACAAGGCGTTATTATTGATTGACTATAAACATAGAGTCCAATCTGCACTTTCTTTCACTATAAATTAAACTAAAAGGATAAATTAATGGAACTTGCATAATTTCGTTAAACGTGACCACTTTTTATTGATCATATTAATAACTCAAGCAGAGATCCAGATATAAAACATTAGTTTTTTCTGTTGAACATCAGTTTCTAATATCTATAAGCTATTTGATAATGAGTAATGGTGGCATTTCTGTCTTACATATAAAAACCAGCCAAAAACCAACAATCAATTATAATTTACAACTGTTCTAGAGCATTTTTTGTACATAAGACTATATATATGTTTTTGAACAGCGTTTTGTTCTACATATTATACAAAATGTGAGCGTGACTCACATAACATAACAAACTAAAACTTAACCCATAAAATTTTATAAATGTATTCCTCGATTTGGTAAGATATAAACTTTGAATTCCTGTGCTTCTTTATGCAACCTTTCCAAATTGCACTTCTAGTATTACAGTTTTAAAATAATAAAATCAATATCCATCATCGGTTTTTTTTTTTGTATTTTTTATATTATCCGCTTTATTTTACTTGCATAATTCCAAATAAATACTTGGGCATATATGAAGAATTTTTTATAGCATTGATAACCGTTCAACACACCAGGAACAATCAATATATAGTAAATATTACCAATCTAATGGAATAAAAAATCTCAAACCAATTTGAATTTTTAATCATTGAGATATGTATATTGTTTATGGGTTTGGCGATACCTTCTTCTGCCTTTTACATACATATACAAATTTCTTCTACTTAATGTGTTTCTGGTATAATTGCGTGGACAGCAAAAAGCTATCGCAAAGACTTTAAACTGTGAAAGTTTCTGCGTTTAATTTAAATTAGTAGGCTGCTTAAGATAATTGAAGATTACTCCTGCATTACATTCACAAAACCAATTAAAACAATAGATATAATACGTACCCTTGACTGAAACGGTTACACTCTGAAGTACTTCGAGTTTCTTTTTATTCGCCAACGATTGTCCCACACATTTGTAGGTCCCGGCGTCCTGATACATTACATCTTTGAGAGAGAATTGACCTGTTGGCTGAGAAGCTCCATATCCAAGACCCCGCAGTCTGGCCGAAACTGGGTCCAAGTGCGACCAGCAACCCAAAGATCCTATTAATATATCAGAAAAAAAGAGAGTGTATAGATAACATTAATGCCATTGCCTTAAGCGAGAAGATGCCATTAGTAATATAATTAATTGACTTTGGACTAGGATGCGAATTCTAATTTATTTAATTGATGCGAAGACGAATCGTAAACACTTCCACGACTTCATATCAGCTCTTCTGCTTTTGGTTGTCGTTGAGGTTTTGCAAACACTTGGAGAGTGAGTACGCATATTTAATTTTCAATAGTGCTAATTACCAAAGAGAACTGAAATTTCAGAACTCAACAAGGACAATAACAAAATGGAAATTGTAATTGTAACAACAGACTCATTTTACGTATATCTTGTTAATTAAAATTTTTCACTAATGCGTCAATTAATTTGTTCCTTTAGATTAAGAAATTTATAGATCGAACTTACCTTGTGGACACTGCAACGTTACGGCTCCGCCTAGTTGTACCTCCAGTTGCCCTTTGTTGGGATTATGAGAGGCAGCTGCCACAGAGACATCTTGGTCATCAGGCTCTGAGGTGACATCGACTGAGTCATCTGCAATGCGGGAATTGGAAGAATATGAATGATACGAGTATTTGGGATTATTATATTTATCATTTTGAAGCTTTGAGTGTTATAGGAAATTGCATTACAATTGATATGAATTAAAATTTGAATAAAAACATTTAAGAAGGAATTTGTTAGCAGTATTTAACCAAAAGAGTATGAATGTGCATTTGTAGATAACCTTTATACCATCGGTACTATGCGTGATAAGCGTTAAAGGGAAAAGTAACAAAAAAACCCATTGTATGTTTGAGGTATATTCTTAGTCAAAGTCAAAGGCTCTAAATATACAGCTATGTGCGTCTGTCAGTGCAAACACCTAATTCGTAGGAACGTTAAGGTCTTAGGTCAAATCTTCAAGATACCTTAAGATTTCATTATGAAAGACTACAAAACGTAAAAGTTCTACAAGAATTAATTTGATGAAACGATTCAAAGCACTTACATGCTGATGTCAGGCAGTATTACCGTGTATGTAATAAATTTAATATTTTGAATGTAATAGAAATCCACAAATCCTATTTTGCTATATTTTGTTGTGTGGTTTTCTGACTTTTTGTATTTGACAAAATACATGGCGAATCTTGGTATGTGTTTGCTATCTAACGTGATTTTATTCTTATGTTATATATTCGCATCTTATTGATATCGATTCGATCTTTATTTACATTAGCTGACATACCCTCACAATAATTAAGAAAGTAACAGACGAATATGCATGTGATTCCTTTTTACAATAGAATGTCAAAAAATTGAGTAACAGGTAAACTGACAATTTCAACCGTTTGGATGATTTTGATGGTCAATAATTTAGATATAATGTCAGGAAACAAAGCAGATTGTCTGTTACATATTTTACATGCCCAATTTCGGTTGTCAGCAACACCTTGGCCCTGTGGGACCCGGTTACGAGTACACAGAGAATCGGGCCAGACTTTCCAAATGTTGCCAAAAGTTGAATTTAGTATTTGGCAGTTTCGTTTTACAAATTGATTTACGTGCTTAACGTTTTGCCAACTACGATTTCAGCCTCTCACAAAAATCTCACATTTCGATTCTGTTACAAAATCAAAAGAAGAAAAAGTTGAGAAAAGAGAGCATCTTCTTCACGTTGTCGGAAAAGAGCAAAAGAAGAAAGGAAGGCGTGGATGGCTCATCAATCATTAATAAATGCCGATATGTCGACCCATCAGTCAGCGCGAGGGTTGATGCGCACTCGTATTTTTCTACACTCTGACTTCACTTCTTGGCCTCTCTGGGAGGTTTTACTTTTATTAATAAAGCATTTGTTTTCCAATAATGAGCAACGTCAGCCGCCTGTCAGGATTCTTTTTGGTTTCTCGCCGTTTTCGCCATTACAAAAAATTTTGAAAATGGACGGAAGAGCTGTCCCCAGGGTGTGTTTGGGTGTGCCTGGGCCTCTATCTCTGCCTCTGCCTCTGCCTCTGCCTCTGCCTCTGCCTCTACCTCTGTCTGTGTCTGCGCCTGTATTGGCAAAGATAGGATGTGGATGTGGGTCGCATAAAAAAGTGGAAACACTTTGTCAAGTTGTTATTACCAATAATTTTTTTTCTCATTTTTTGTTTCGCCACGTCAAAATGTCTTTTTGTTGTGCAATTTCTGCCTCCAGAGATATATACCCGTAATTTTCTGTTTGTTGTGATTGATGAGTAGCTATTTCGGGAGTTTAGTTAGGTTCCGTTTAGTAGTTATATTGCCTCTGTTAGGTGTAAAAATGTCGCTATGCCACAAGGTTTGTATACCCGCTATATATAGTGACTTGGCATCGAAAGGAAATCTTCTGTGTATGAAGTTTTTTGTTCCGACTCACTGAATGGAATCTTGGAAGCTGAAGCTATTCACTTAAAATATTTGGCAGTGCATTGACATTTTAGTCAGTGAAGACAAACCATTCTTATTACATAGATTATATGAAATCCTTTACAAACATCCTATTAAAATGATTTTACTAAATTTACAAATGTAAAGGAAGTTTTTCACTCGCTTAGATCTCATATTAAAGCTTTTTTTTGTCAGAGCGCTAAAAAATCATTTTACCAAATACTTTTCGATTTCACAATTGCTGACGATTTGCGCGTGACAGCAAAAGAAAACAAGTAAGAATGCTTCAGTAAGGAGCTCTCGTCTGTGAGATACCCGCTTCCTCTATTTATCAGAGTACAAAATAACATATGTAAAGTATGTGATTAAGAGAATGAACTCTGATGGACCGCCAAAATAATGAATATTCGAAAAAAATTCAAATACAATACTTCAAATTTATGTATTATTTTAAACATACAAGTATTATAATCAATTGTTATGTCGGTCAATAACTTTAAAATCTCTCATCTGTTTAACCTACTAAGCAAGCCTTTAGACTGCATTTATTACCGGGTATGCCGAAAGTCATTTTCACGCTCATTACAGATTGATGCTGTCAAGACTACGTATACTTAATAGGGTAGGAAATGGCGCCTTTAGCCTATTACATATTGTACATTCCTGTTGGCACAAATTTATAATACCCTTCCAGCCTGTGGGTAGCGGGTATACAAATTGACATATAAAAAGCCTGCTTTTAGGCAAAATACAACAACGTTTGCAAACAAAGTGGCGTCTGGCGGCAACATAAATTCAATAAAAATATTTACAAGCATTAACACGCGTTCGGCGCATAAAATGTGTGTATGAAACTTATAGAACACAGCGCAAATCGTAACCCATGAAAAAGAAAGAACACTGACAGCCAAAATGGCGCATTACAGAGGGTTGACAGCATTTTTCTGCCTCTCAGCACCCACTGCCAAATGTAATTTGCCACTTTTTGCATATGAAAGGTGTCGAGAAGCGGCTGCGAGGCTGCGAATACGCAACAATAGTGTGCTATCATCATCACCGCAACCCCCAAAAAGTAAGCACAAAAAATGGGGAATGGGAGTGGAATGAGTTCGTACCCTCATATTACGATGGGACGCGCCATGTGCGACTGTCATAAAATCTACTTAGAATTTTTGACAATTTTTTTTTTTTTTTATTATATGAGAACTAATGACAAAAATATTATCATGCGCGCCAATTTAAATGGAATTTGTCGCTCAGGAGTGGCGGGTAATTTATCTAAAGTACAAGTACCGATACTTACAGCGTACGCTGAGGTAATAACCAATTGACGAGTATTGAAAGTTCAGATGTCGAGATGTGCACTTGTACCAGCCAGAGTGTTCCCGTCTAATGGATGTAAAGTTGAGAAATCCGTCGCCAGTTTGTGGTACCTGAAGTAAGGCGAAGAAAACAAGCGAAAATAAGATACATATATATTTGGAATAATGCAAATGAGTCTCGGACTTGTGCGTAAACAATTTTTGGTAATTAAAGCAATGTAAATAGTTGGTCGAAGCAGTTTTTCGTGATAACTGCACGAAAATCCATTTAAAACTTACTCCTTGCTGAACCATTCGCAGCTGCAGAGAAGAATGCCAAGGAATGGGCTTGTGCCTGTGTGAGTGTGTGTGTGTGTGTGTGCATAAGTTTTATAGGACTTACCGGTGTGTCACCGTCGTCTTTCTGCCACCGCGGAGTACTCGTTGGATTTGAGTCGACGTCGCACTTGAGGCTAACTTCAATGCCTTCGCGCAGCGGATAGCCAAAACCAGGTGTACGGGAGATTGCAAATGAGGGCGTATCTGCAAAAGCGAAGAATGAAAGAAAAATATAATAGAATTGTACAGACAAGAGACGAGAAGAGCAGAGTTTTTTTTTTAGTTTTGTCAGCTTGACTCGAAAGAGGCGGGACTAGCAACTGTTGAAACATCAACAAAATAGTTTATTAATTAAAAAATTACAACCCAAAAATAAACGCCTGGAAAAGCAAACTTTTATAATAAAAGTGAATGCAAACTAAGTTTCGACGCCACCGCAAAACTGTTATTTAGGAATTTATCTTCATGAAGCTATCATCAACGTTTTAATAATCTTAATTTGAGACAATAAGAGATATGGGTGGTTTCAATCATCTAGTCAACCTTGAAAGCCTACAAGATTTGCGAAAGGAAATTTGAAATCCTTCTGAATGAACATTAACAGATTCTAGTTGATTATAAGCGGGAACCCTAATGATATCAATGAAATTTGTTTAACTCATCTTCAACTCATTATTTTTCCAACTGAGTCTAACTCTACAATTTATTTATTCGTAGCTAACCTTCTCAATTTTTCTCATTATTAATAAAATTACAAAATGGGCATTATTATATTTAGATTGACTTTAAATATACTTGAAAAAAAGTTTGAAAAGTAAAAGTTATTCACATTTTACTTTACACAACATTGAAATCTCATATAAAACATATTTTTTATATTTTAGTTTTCTAAGTTTAATAGTTTACTGAATAATAATTAAATAAAGAAAACTAATTAGGTTAAAAAATAATATCCTTAAACAGATTTAAAGACCATATAGCAAGTAAAGTGCGAAATATGTATTTGATATTCACTTAGTACTGCAGATATTAAGCAACGTATATTTTCTCTGTGCTTCCCACTACACGATGAGCGTATATATAGTATTAACACTCCACAGCGGGGCCGTAATTATTGGGTAGTGTTTACCTTTGCCACCAATTTGAAAACATTCTTTGGAGCCACCCCGAGTGTTGTGCTCCTCGTAGCGTGTATTAACTTTTGCAATTTAACTTTTTAATCAACATTTGCCTTTTGGTTTTCACTTTTACTTGCAGTTCACTCTTACTTTTCTGCACGCCCAACTTGGCTTGACTCTCGTCGTTGTGCAGTCTATTAATTAAACCAGCGAGCTTCAATTTTTGTCATGTTTGGATTTATTTAAAAGGGTTCTCTCTTCAAGGAATGTTATAATAACAAAATAAGTTTACAATTTAAGAAAAAACTAACTGACTGATTATCGTAGTTAAAAGAATGTGAATAAATTTTAAATATAATCTCAATTTGAGAGCTTAAAACCTATAAACAAAATCAATAATTGACACTTACACTGCACATCCAAGAGCAAAGAGGCATTTTGGCGAATCTTCAGAGTGGGATGCTCCATGACACACAATATTCGGGCATTGTGATGAGCCCTGTAGACGGCGGGAAGACGTGACTCGCTTTTGGCACCACTGTTGATTTTATATCCGTTCTTATCCTAAATATAGAAAACAAAGAGTGTGTGTTAAGTGGTGGGAAGATTTTTGGAAAATTCTCTTTCAGTTTTACGGCTAAGTCAAAGTAAATTTGTTGAAACGACAGGCAATTAGTCGAGCTTGTTATCAGCGCGACATCATTAATTTAAATTAAAGCACATTGCGATGCGATGCGATGTGATGCGATGCGATGATGTTTGCGGCACTACTATACAACAAACCTAAACCTCAATGTCAATGCCAATGGCAGCAGTAGACACCACCCTGTCCACCTTGTCATGCAATTGTGTTAGCACAGTTCTCAATCAATCATCTGGTAAGCTTGTATAGATGGATACAGACCAAAGGAAACATGCAAATTTGTGGCATTTAGGGTCTACAACACGCGAACACTTCTTCTCCCCCACAGCACGCATTCTCGCACAGACACTCCAACATACTATAGTACATATAACATACAATACAGGGATACGAGTATATACACTAAACACTCAAGACGTCAATTTCGATGTGTTTGACAGGTCGTTCGTTGCATGTGGTTAGGCGGTTGCATACCGAGTGATTTGGTGGTTGTTTGGTTTATACAAAGCTTGACCAAAATGTGTGCTTTTCATTATGCTCGAGTGCAAGACAAACAAATTTGTGGCCACCGCAACCGTTAACCCAGCCAAAAGACTAGCTGTTTAGGTGAATGGTTCAAACTTCTCATATTTATACGCACACTATTTGTTTAATATCTTTTTCCCCCCTTTCATTCTTAATCCCCCCTTTATTGTATGCATTCTTATTCCTGTATTTCTCCCTTCATATCAGTGTGAATAATCCTAAGTTTACCTCTCAACGACGACTCCGTATACTATTTGTATAGGGTATTCTATCGTTATGACAACAGGAAATGTATGTAACATATGCTGAGGGAGGCAACTCCGACCTCTTAGACACCGTCAACACCCGAGACGATGTAACCATGTCCGCCCATCTGACTTCCCGACTGCCTGTTTGTCCTTAGGTTCACCAAAAATCAGAGCTACCACTTTTTAACAACACGCAAATTTGTTTTAGGTTTGTGGACACGCTCCACTGTGTCCATGCAAATCAGAAAGCAATAAAAAGAATATTGAATGTAATTTAAAGCTAGGGTTTCGAGTGAGACAATCCCTTAATAACTATATTTAGGGATAAGAATTTCTATATTATTATACAATTTGAAAGGGGAAAAATAAGGAGCTGCTACACTGATTTAATTTCTTTTGTTGACAATGTAATGATATATAATGTTGTTGGTATATTTGTAGTATATTTATTATTCCGAAGAATAGACGTTAATAATGCTTGTTTTCGTACTAACCTTCTCGTTTTTAATTTCCTCCAGCTCTAACACGTCAGCGGACACTTTCTGAGCATGTCGGTCCACACCTGGACTAAGAAGAACTTCCCAGGTGAGAGTAGGTCGTGGGTTGCCTCCCTCGCTTACGCATGCCAAATTCAATTCTGAGTTCTCTTTGACGGGCACAAAAATGTTTCCTGCATCCAAACGACGCGAATCAATAAGTAGGTAAGGAGGCTTTGGTCGATCTGTATAAGGTAAATTATCATTATTGAATTTATGGTATCGACTGTTCAATATAAATTTAAATTCAAGCTTAAGTAATCTAAGGCTTTTTATTCATCTTTTGTTACTTTGGTACTCACCAAGCACAACCAACTTAACGGGACGAGCATTCTCTGTATAACGTCGGGTATTTTCCGCTTCGCATTGCCATTTGCCATCATCCTCTAGCATTACATTTGTGATAGTTAGCGCGCCATTTGCCTCCTTAATGAAACGGTAGTCGGTGACTCGTGATGTACGATCCATGGCATGGACCACCTGTAAGCAATAATACAGTAAAGTTAATCATGATTTCATTCGGGGTTTTATTCTTAAATAGAAGTTAACGGCTATATCCTATTGAAATAATATACTTAATGTATGAAATAAGTAACAAGTAAGGACAGCTTTCAGATATAATTTATCCGATACATATATTCTACATTTTTATAATACAGTAAAGTTGAACAATTTTGATTTGAACAAATTCAAAACAATTTTTGAATAAAGAAGTTCAAGGACCAATGATATTTGGTTGAAAATAAGTCTGTTTTTAAGCTCGCTATAGTAGCTCTTTACTACAGGAAAGAAGTCATGAAGATATTGATCAGCAGCAGTAGCCATTAGGATACAGCCACGGTTATCTTTTTAAGAACCTGAGTCTATATATATCCGTTATATCAATACAACAAACATATATTTAGGTATATTTAAATGATCATACCGCACTCTCTTGCTTTTGTTGAAAATGAGTAGCGGATAACTCGTAGTCGAGTATACTTGTCAGTAGTTTAACTACTTGTTGTTACATTTACTGTATGCTATAAGTTACACATAGGTCTTATATGGCTTCTACTAAGAGCAACGAGTACGAAACAAAACTGTAACTTTCTTTGTGATTTAGTGTTTCAATCGATATATATGTTATAGTAGTTGTTTATTAAACGTGAATGTGTGAACATTAAAGTGGAACAACGTCGAACCTTTGCAACGACAGTTCAAGAATTGCCAATAAACTGCAACAAAAGTGGTTACTAGGAAAATAGTGCATTGCTTTTTACGCGCTTAAGAAAATCCCTTTCAAGTATCATTGCATTAAAGTGTATTTATAGTAAACGTCCAAGTTTAATCATGATAATACTTCCAAAGATCCAATATCATAGGTAAACATTAAATAGTGTATAATAACTGAATGAAATGTGAGTTGAACAATCCTTATATCAGTGGTACAATGTTAACAAGTAAGAAAGCTACAGTCAAAAATGCTCGACTGTGAAATACTCGATACTCATTTTGAATAAAATAAGTCATCAAATAAATATACCAAATTAATATACCACAAAAATACTATAAATATACCAAAGTCTATTTTTGGCATATTAAATATAGTACTCAATTCAAAATATACCATAATATATTAGATTGCCAGCCGAAGCAAAATGTTTTTCAAACAAAAGTATTACTTAAATAAATTCAACTATGTTATTTTAATCTGATCGCATCAATATATTCAGGAATCATAAAGACTAGAGTTATAATTGTATTTAACACAAATTTTTTAGCTTCAAAATTACGCTTGTTATTCGTTTATTTTTTTTGTCGATTTGCAGGGGCGGACAGACAGACGGAAGTGGCTATATCGTCTCGGCTGTTTACATTGATCAAGTATTTATATACTTTGAAGGTTAGGAGATGCTTGCTTCTGACAGTTAAATACATTTCCTGGAGACACAAAATACATATAATAAAAATATCCTCAAGAGTTTCAAAAATGTTATCAAATATTAACATCAATATTCTTATAAGGATATCATGAAATTGGGGCAAGTTTGAGGTCTGCTGGGATATACATACATATGTAAATATTTATGGTACGCAACTTTAGAAAAACAATAAATTTTTATAATGTTTATAGACCAAATATTTTTGTTCGCCCAATTCTCTAGAGTTGCACACATTTTGGAAATGCCCGAACTCTTTGCATTTTTTCGTACTCCATTTCAATGCGTTTGAGAGAGTCTCTACTTCCGTTGACCATTTACCACATTCGATGTGGCGGCCATTGCTGAAATTTATTAACCCACGGCGGGCGACAATACCATACATGTTCGTCGCACTACGACGACGACTGCTAACTGGCGACTAGCAACTGGTCGAGTGGCGACTAGCAACCGGCGACTGAATTTGCAGGGTGTGCAACGGCGCATTCAGTTGGAAATTTATGAGGTACGATGGCAGAGAGAATTTGGCGACTGTTGTACACCTGCTGCCCACTGTGTGTGTGTGTGTGTGATATTACGGTTTTTGGCAACAAAGTTGCTAGACAAAAGCGTTAAATGAGCGTAGCAAATCTTTGTTTACAACGTCGAGAGCATCGAGCGGCCAGCAGCAGATTACACGCTCTATTGTTTTGAGCCAGCCCCAGTTGCATTCATACATTCCATGGAATGAAAATTGTTGCCTGCGAACCAGTTGTTATCTAAGCTGGGCATTAAATCTCACGCATACTTCACCCAGACTGCGATCTGCTGCTGTCTCCTGCTGCTGTTGCCGTTCCCGTTGCCGTTGTTGCTGCTGTTGGTAATAATGATTTTCGCCTTTTTGTCTACACGTTTTTTCCTTCCTGTCCTGCAGCTGCGTCAATTCGCATAAATTGTTGCATATTTGAAGGCACATTTGAGTTTACATGCGCATAACTTTGCATAATTTGCGGCTTTGCTATCAGGCACTGCTATTTAGGATTGGATATGTGTAAGCTTCACTATGTAGCGACATGGCCACAACTATGTGAGAGCGAATATATGTATATACATACATACACACACATACACACACACATACATATATATATTTTTGGTGTTATTATGGAAATGTATTTTCTAATTGCATTGTTTTTATTTTTACAAATAATTCCGCAATGAGTGCTGCAAATTATGTATGCGCATTTGATTTATATTTATGGATAAAATAAAATCAAATTTTCAGATATGCACGCATTTTACTTTAAGTTCTTGCGCATAAAATATAAATTTTGGGGTTGAAATAATATTATATTATTTCGATAATTGTAGTTGCTCGCATGAGTTAACATTCCCAAAAAGCTTTTTGCAAATATAATATAATATTTAAGTTATTCAAAACACGACAACAAAACTACGCAAACTTAAAAACCAAATTAAATGCGAAAATATTAAAAAAATCAATTGCAATAGTTGAAGGTTACAATTTCTATTTTGAAAGCTCAATCAAAAAAATTACTTAAAGCTTGTATGTTCGTTCTTGTGCAGAAACTTTCTCTACTCATGGCCCAAGGCAACTAAGTTAAAATTGCTTTCAGCAAATATATTAGCCTCTTGATAATTTTCAACAATAAATTGTTCGGCACACATACTGAGTGGAGATGCGCAAGATGACAGCTACTTATAGAACCTGGAGCTTGCCTCATGGCTACGGAATCCGTTGAAACACACGTCACTTAAGAAAGTACAGCAAAAGTCGTTGAACACTTGTCGCTTGTCATTGAACAGTTGTAGTTACAGTGAGGGAAACGACGAAGTCAAACGTTGACAAGACAGATAAATAAAGAATGCCAGTTGAGTTATCCAGAATGAAGTTAATATTTATTTTTAAAATGTACTTGGTAATATTGAGGGAATATTGAAAATGAAAAGTAAAAACTTGATTAAAATTTATATTGGTGTCTTTATCACTGATCGCTAACACCGCAAAGTTAAAGTAAATACCGCAGATAAAGAAAGCTATCTCTATATATTTTTAAGATTTTAGAACACGCAATAAATCATTTCATACAAGAAAGAGTATATTAGTTGCGGTAGCCACGTAGTTTTTTCCTTACATAGATTGCAACAGGAATCGGAATTTATTTAGACATTGTCTTACATTGTTGCCGCATCATTGTTGTAATTGCCATGGAGCGGCCGCCCTTAATCTGATCCACAAGTTCTCTTCGTGCCTCCGTTTTCACATGGCTGACTTTTGTTTTAACACAACTAATACAATTGCACCATGGGGAAAAGATGCTGATGCTGCGATGTTTCTAACGTCAGCAGCGTTGATTCTATTGTAGACCGAGAGATTGAGGCAAAGTTGTGCCCGAGCTCGAGCCCGAGCCCGAGCTGTGCTATGCAGTGTAGACATTGCATCTAACTTAATAAACTTGTCAAAGGTAGAAGCCGACTCTGCTCTGGGTACTAGACGACCTAACGCTGCAACGTTGCTGGTTATCATTTGGGGATTTACCCGCTTCTAATCTGAGTGATTAATTTCTTGGCTTGAAGTGATTTACTTGCAACAACCGCAACTCCTTTTCCGTTTCCCACGTTTCCCGTAGACCACGACGAGTCCCACAGGACCCACATTCTGCGAATGTCGTTTATTAAGTTATGCCATGCGCCGCCTATTTGACTACCAGAATAATGGAAGCTTGTCGCGACTTTTCACAGACAACTTTTTGGAAACTCACAAGTTTGCAGCGGGCACATAAACAAAAGGCTTCTAGGCGAGGCTAATTTGCATTTGGTTAGTACTTTTCATGTGTTGCTCAAGCCTTCAATTTATTATGCAAGCATATAAATAAACTAACAAGATTCCACATTCTTTATTATTGGGTACATATAATTTTTTATTGTATATTTCCACCAATTGAAGAAAATATACAAATGTTTAATAAAAACTTATAAAGAGTGAAAGTCAGCCAATGAGTGCGATTAAATCTTGAAATAAATAAATCAAACTCTTATATAACTCATCAATATATGTATTATATATACATCCGACGCCACATACAAACCGCACATTTAATATTTACAAGCTCGGTTCTGGGGTGGTTTGCACTAAATATTTGTGGAACCATTTCATTTTCAGAGTCATAACTTAAATAATAAAAAAAGGATTTATTAAGTTTTTTCGAAAGCAAAAAGCGCGTAGCAAGCAGAACGAGACATTCTCGACAACATACACAGACGAGTGTAAATATTATGAATTATCCTAAGTTACTAAAATATGAAAGTGAAGCAGAATCGATAATTGCTTCATGCTGCAATTTTTATATAACATAAGTTACATACTTGTTCGAGAAATACTGCTTATTAATTAATTAAAATCAGTATAAGATGTGTTATTAATCAGCAAATAAATTTTCTGTTAGCTTTATAAAAACTCTGTGTAAAAAATTAAGAATGATAGAGAGCTATTCAAATGCAAATCGAAAAAAAAATTAAAGTTTATTAAAGAAATTCTTTAGTGCAGTGTACGCAACTTCTGGTTTCAATCTTTTAACTATGGTTTTCCTAAGACATTCACAGTAAATTTTCGGCTTTAATATAGCCGGAGTCGACATAGCCACAATTAATGTATAGAAATTTAAAGTCGTAGTAAGCCTTTAAATGTTTGGAACACGAATCAAGATGTATAAAATGTTACATAATTCAATGATGATATATTTATATATAAATATACCCTGACGGATGTCGATGTAACATACTTAGAGCTTATTTGTTGAATACGAAATTTTTAAAGCTGAAGTCAAATATAATATTCCTTGGTCGACAAGTCGAACCAGTGCAAATATGTACAATAACGGAAGCGATATAACAAAGGCGTTTGATTACCTTTTTCTCTCTCTCTCACTCTTTTATTTCTTCTCTTGCTGTATTAGTTTCAATCAACAACTTTGGCAAACCACTCATTGCTCTTGTTGCTCTTTTTTTCAATATGGGCTGGCAGCATGAGAGCAACTGTTAAATAAACAAAGAGGAACAGCAAAGAAATAATAGTACAGCATGCTGAGCACTGCAAAATGATTATGCAAAACTTGATATCAGCTCAACATTCCTTTGATTACTTTGCTGAAAAGTCTGATGGTACTTATAATAATCATGTATTCCGTTTTATATATGTAAGTAGTCAGAGTAGAAGAGAATACGAATACATATACAATTATCCCCATATTGTGTGCATTTAATGAGTTATATAACTTGTAGTTGTGGTATATATGAATGTGTGTAGGGTAAGGTAGAATATATTTCTTTCACATCGTACAATTCGCAATTGCAACTCGACTTTTTGTGGACCTCTAAGCCAGCTGCATCAGCAATTAAAATTGTATACCCATAATACTAAGAGAGCGAGAAACCGTGAGAGAAATTATACCATAAAGCTTCAATTATAAATTTGAAGATAGTACGCGAAGGATAAGATGGAAAAGATGGACGAGCTCTCGAAAGCTTTTGAGCGTCACAAACTATCAAATGATAATGATTATCCAATTTGCATAATGCGGCATTTAAGTGACAAATAGGAAAGCGGCAACAAAAGCCAAACTTCAAATGGATAAAAAAAATGGGAGACAAGGCTGGTACTCGAGACGTCTGTCAGGAAGATAGAAAACAGCGTTCAAGAGGAATGAAGGCACAAAGGACAATCGCAGAACAGCCAACAAAAAAAATAAAGCATGTAAGAATGCGACAGTTTAAAAGATATGCTTAGTGACAGAGCAAGGATACCCTGTATGCAAAAGTGAAAAGTGTGAAATGAATTTATTGAATTTTACTACTATTTGAAAGTATTATCCGTGTTTTCTTTTAAAAAGCTTTTTATTCGAATGGGAAACGATGTACGTATATACTAAGTGCATTATACCCAATACACTTGATGGCTATAGGGTATAAATGTTTAAATGGGAAAAGTACGAGACAGCTTAAGAGACCCAATGGAACCACTAGAAGCAAACGGGCCGCAGAAGAATGCAATTAAAGTCAAAAGTTGCACACAACTTGGCTTGGCCCCTTTGACAGCTGAAGGTATGCTAAGTCAACAAACATACATATATATATGTATAACATATATAGTTCTATTCCAATTGATGTCACTTACCTGACCATTTTTGTACCACATGCTAGAGGAAATGTCCAGATCTACTTCGCACATAAGTCTAATTTCCGAATGTTGCTCCGCATAGACGACTGACATCTCCTCGTTCTCATAGGGATTGGGAGGCACTGGCCTTAATGGCAGGGCACGTGGTTCCTCTGGCTCCTCGTCATCCAAAAGATCCCCTCCGTCATCACCGCTCTTGGGAAACAAATCACGCGTGGCGGTGCCACTGTCAAATTCCTCGACGTCGTCGATAATAATCACGGGCTCCTTTGGCTTCGGTTGCATGTCCTCGGGAGCCAGATGCACCATGGAACGGCTTCGCTTTGGCTTAACCAAGCTCTTCAGCGTTGAGTGTGATTTATTAGCATAAGCAGTGACTATTGCACTGGTGGCTAGTGTGGTGCCGCTTGGGATAACAGTAGGTAATTGCAGCTCCACATCGGTTTCCTCCGTCTCTCGCCGCAAACGCCGCTTCGCCTCTTTATGCGGCGTCGCTCTGTGAGCCTGGTGAACAGGTCGCTTTTTAAGTTGCGCCTTCCATTTGGAGACCTTCGATTTGGACACTGCGCAGTTTTTGGCACACTTTGGCGGACCATCCTGTAGATAGTCGTCAACTGGCGCCCGATGTATCCTTTGTACATCTGCTTTTGGTAGAAATGGACTCTCTTTCGGTGTATGCTGTGATATGGTGCTCCATTTGATTAATGCGTCGTGCTCGGTGGGAGTTTTCAATGCACTCGTTTGAAAGTTGGCATTGATATTTTGTGGTTTTGCTGTGTTTGTACCTGCGAAAAGAATAAAATAAATGAATATTTCAATAAGAATATTTCATATATATATTACTAGTTTATTACAATTATTTATATTACTAATATTTTGTACGATATGATAATAAAACCATTGTGTTTGAAATATATACATATGACTATATCTTGGGAAAACTTTTTTATATATATAGATCCTTCTTCATACTTGAGCTACTTTGTGAAACAATAACATACAACATTATAACATTGCAATGCATTGTTTCTTAAGAATGTTTTCAAAACCAAATGTCACAAATGTGAAAGTAACATTCTTTAAATATTAAGTTCGATTTATATTCTTAGTATCGCAATCTTATTGATATTTGTTACCTTAATATAGAAAACTTAATTTCTCAAAAACGTAATGATTTTTTTTCTGTTTCTTTTTAGTATAATAATATGTATTTCTATTCACATTTTAAATACATTCGATCTTCATATTGCACACAAATTAGAATTATAAAAAACATATATTCAATTTTACAGTGGATGTTCTGAGTTAGTAATTGATAATCGGAGAACAAAGAAATTGACACTTAAAATTATGAATTTTGTTTTCCGAAACATACAAACTACTAAATTTATAAATTGAAATCAAAAAATTAAGAAATAGAGAATTACTTGACACTTAACTTGTGTTACTATAAATCTTCTCAAACATATTCAGAGATGAAATTTCCTTTCCGAAAGATCGAAATTACTAAGTTGGCAAATTGTCTGGAGTACACGCTCCAAAAAGCATTTCTAGTTTAGTAGTATCAACAAATAGCAAACTTTAAATTTGCGCAATAGTGTACTCCCAAGCTGCTGATGCTGCTGCTGTTGGTCAATTGTAATGGAATTTTGCACGTAGTGTGAATTATAACATGCGCATAAAAGTATGCTATAATTTTAAGTTTAAATGATGCGTACTCAGAGTCAGTGGACTGCAATGCATTGCAATGGCCTGCTGTCCAGTTCATTCACCTCGATGGCCAGTAATGTCCACGTAAACCTGGTTCCTGAACAGAAAGAATAGTTTTTTCGTGCAACTGCCTGTGCTCATATACATTTTCGTAGCCATCCTACTATTACAATTTATTCCCAAACGCCCTCTCAACATTTTTATTGCATTCCTACGAGCCAACCATTTTTTATGTGATTTAATTAATTCGCATGGTTCGCCCGGATCCGAAAATAAAGCAAAACGAACAACGAAAATCGTATTAATTTTGACTTCCCATGATTAGACACTACTGAATGCACACAATTCCAATAAGGCGCCTCACTTAAAATCAATAATCAAAGCAAAAGGGTCGACGGAATAAATGAAGAAATAGCTGTATGGCCTTTCTTATTACCTTCCGATTCATTAAACGTTCCAACAACCCTACCAACCTTAAGCGTTTCCTTTTCACTGTACATCACAATTCTTTTAGCTTGTTGAGTGCTTCAAATATATGTATGCAATGAACGAGAACGTGGACATGCTTGTGGATTGAGAAATTTTTGGGTGCGATGATTGCTTTAATGTAATTGTTGTTGCTGTTATTTACAAAACAAGACAGCAAAAGTGAAATGATTTATTTTAGTTATTTATTATTGTATTAGATCACTTTATTAGATTACTATATGTAAAAAACATTTTAAAAAGTTTGAGTTAAGTTTTCTTTTATTGCTTATACTTAAAGTCTTAGTCGCTTGAATTTATATTCGATACAAAAAGAAAAAGTTCTTTGGGCATCTTTTAACTTAAACATTCAGCTAGGGATTAAGTGGTTTTATATGTAAATTTCAAATCATAGTAACAAAAGACTAGAATAAAATGTAGAAAGCTACTAATTATGAATATAGTAAAATAAAGAAAAAATCGTTTCCTTCGTTTAAGAGCAAATGATGAAATTTTAAGCTAATTTCAATTATTGAATTTTTTCTAAATTTTTAAAACAAATTTGTATGTACTTTAAAAGAAGTAAATATAATGGTGATCCACATTACGTCTCCACAAATTAAAGTTGATCTTGAACACAATTGCCAACAAGACAATGCACATAGAGTTTAGGCACTATGTAGAATTAATACTTTTTTTAAGGTAAAATTTAGATTTAGCTGGTCTGGTTTTGTTAAATATTTCCGTTTTCCCTTTAGACAACTGAATCTCTTAGACAATGCCATCCGACACACGCAATTGCGCACGTAGTTGGCAGCAAAACAATTAGAAACGTTTACTCACATGCTCGTAAGTGTGTGGCTTTTGCCTGCCGTTTAAAATGTTGTTCACATTACATGCAACAAAAACAAAAATTGACGAGAAGAGCATGGCACAGAGCAAGTGAGAAGCAGATGACGAAGCACCGCACAGGTGAATTCGAAAGTAGAGCCAACAGTTGCCAGGTGCGCTGAACTTCGACATAGCAAACGCTCAAGAGCTTCAGCCCAACCAAAGGCAACTCAAAAGAAAAACACACACTCTACACGCATTGTAGCACATTTTTGCAATTGCAATTGCTCTTGCACTTGCAAATGTAATTTTCTGCAATTTTTGGCTTGCAGGCAGCAAAAACACTTTTCTCGCTCTTGGCCCATAATAAATTACCGTCATTTCGAAAACACTTATGTTAGTTCACGTGCCTGAAGAATTGCTGTCATGTGAGTAACTATAGCTAGCGACAATGTGAATCACTTTGCTCCATCCCAAAAAGTGTGAAAAGCGAAGAAACTTTCTAATTGCCGCCAGTTCTTAACGTGAAGTAATTTATGCACACCTGCCTATTATGGTTGATTTAAAATTTGTCTGCATAGGTTGCGTATACCAATTAGTGATAAACAGAAAGAAGGCTTCAAACTATTTGTTGCTGTTGTTGTGGTAATTAACTCGATGTAGAATATGCTTCCCTACGGCTCTTTTTGACCTTGTTTAAGATCATTCATTTCGCAACAAATGTGTGCTGAAGATACTTCTTCACTATCACAGTAGCAGCATGTTCTCTCATGTTCTGTCGGGTGTGACCAATTTGTAGAAATATTTCAGTCTACAGCATTTAGTTAGAGGACCTCTTTGTGTACTGATTTTAATACCCGCTATCATATATTTTGAATGTAATACTAAATGAATATTCAATATACAGCCTTCGCCATATTTCAGTATATTGCGGTATATGAAATTAATATATTTTAAGAATAACAACATACTCCAGTGTAGGTTTTTATTTTTCTTTCCTATGGGTATTATAGACTTGAAGCACTAAAAATTCCCTTTGAGAGCGTTTGCTTTTTAAATACCTGAGTTGATTTTCCAGTATATCTTAGTGTCCTTTCTTTTTCTAAGTTCATTGCTTAGGGTTAGTAAAGTAAATGTAGTTGATCTCCTATCAATGTCTTTCTTTTATTAGCTTTTACATACAACAATTACAAACTTCATACAATTACAAAGAATGATCAATTTAGTCAAGTGGAATTGTAATAATTATTTCTCCTAGCCTAATTTGTCAGTTTTATTTACTTTTATTTCGCCACTATATATTTAGGAAAGAAAATCTTTCTTTGTCGTGCAGGAAACATGTCCAACTCTGGCATGCCTAGAGCAGCCTCAAATGATGATGACGCCATGGAGCTGCAACAGCTGATATTGCGTAGCTATAAATCGATGAACGGATTGGTAAACTTTTACAACGGACAATTGCACGATGAATTGGATGATCTAATGTTATCCATACAACAGGAGGATCAACGTCAAACCTGCTGCACCAGCGATCACACTTCGCAGTTAACGGAAGCACTGGATTTAAAATGGTTGGTAAATCGGTAGAAATATTCTGTTGCATTTTATTGACTAACCAATAACAGTCTGGCAGGTATTAATAAGCTCAGCCAGTACCTCATGATACGACCCAGTTGCAGCAGTTTGGATTTAAGTGACGGCCCAAAATTCAGGCAGCTTTAATGACCTATTGAAATGCATTCTAAATGAATTTAATTTCCAACGCAGTAAATCAAATTTATAAATAAAGCGTAAAAACATCTAAAATTTAATTGCAATCATAAGAATTCCATTATTTATCTTATTATTTATGTGGAACTCAAAATTGACGTTCTTTTAAGCGTAGATCTTTCTTCAAAAATTGTTAAAATTGTAATTCAAATATAAATAATATTTTTAATTCTCATGACTTTAATTATCGTAAAGCATAACATATATTTTCGCTTCTTGGATTGCATAAACGACCTTTTGAAGAAAATAATTGTTAACTATTTTGAAAATTATATGATAATCCAAACTAAGTGAGTCAGAAAGGCTTTGAGGATTACAACAACATATATTATTTGTATCTAGGAATAAAAGTATTTTTAACGGTAAGTTACATTACTGTTAACGGTAAGGTATATTTAAAAATTGAAAAGTATTTCTTGTGTTTTAAGGTATTTCTCCAATGTTAAGCTCACTGTCACACTCATTGTTGAATTGTCAGATAGAAACCATTTAAAACCAATTTGACAAACAAAAAATATTGTGAAAATGGAAAACCCCAAAAATACTTCTCATTCCTTAAAAGGTAAGCGTGACGAAATATTGAATCTTTTTAAGGGTCCGTTTCTGAATATATTATATATGTACATAGCAGGACAGAATGAACCCGAAGAAGATAAGCATATTATTGCTATAAATGCGATGAAGCGCGAATATTTGCATCCTTCTGATGATGAGCAACTACTGAGTGAAAATGACGTAGCTTTAATTTTCGATTTGCAAGACAACAACATGGAGGAATAGGTATTTTGTAAGGTTTGTACAAGCTTTGCTAACATTGAATAACTAATCAGCAACAATATTAATATTCGCATCTTCATCCAGGCATCCAAAGAAAACTCAAGAATCAATTTGCATTAGCACTGTGCTAACAATGGTGAATGTTATATAAACAAGAATAAAATCTCGAAATTAAAAAAAGCATTTCCATTTATTCGATTCATTTAAAAATGCTTTATATGAATGAAAACTTTTGTAAACTATATAAAACTATGTGCCAAGTGAATAGAAGATGAATCGAGTTTTGTTAGTGCCATTGTCTGCAAACGAATAAGCTACATATTTATACTTGTATTTATATTTAAAAAGAAGTACATGGATAGATACATTCTGAGATTGAAATCCAAAAGTACTTAGCACGAGGTAAAAATCAATCCGTATTTTGGCACATCGCTAGATGTCATCAACAAGAATCATGCCCATTTTGTTTATACTAATATAATATGTCAAAGAGGTCAAAGGTGACGTAACAAAAGTTTAATGATTTTAATGTCGATATGAAGCAAAAATCTGGGTGCACTTGATAAACATAATTGACATTGTTGGGTCATTTGATGATTTACTGCATCAACTAAAGTTTCATATAGCCAGCTATAGTTTAAATACTATCCTAGCAATCCACATGTTTTCTTTGATGCACACACTCTCGATTATAGCTTTCTCACTTGATTTAATAGTGCTTTAATTGAAAGCAGGATGATATGTGTTTCTACCTAGGTTTGAAAAAAGCCTTATACAATTACTGCAGCAGGAATCAGCCAGAAGGTTAGAACTTTTTGCGCAATAATAAAATGTTGCTGAAGGCTAATAGAAAACTTTATTATTGTGTTTTTTCTTGACTGTTAATAGTGAATATAAAATGATAGCCAGCTCTTGCCAATTGGGGGTGTTGCCAGGTGGCATAGTGAATTGATGCAAAGAGAATATATATTTTTATCTAGAGTGAAAAAAGGAGTATTTGCATTTTGGCGGTTATACGTCGAGATTGAATGCAGTTATATTTCGCTTACTTCCCTTTCTCAAGGCATTCACTTTAAAACAATTATGATAGTGGGAAATTCAGCGAACAGAGCCAACTGTGGAAAGTAGGTACTACAACTGAATAAACTTGTGTAAATGTAGTGCAAACAACTCAAACCTTAATTGCAGTTCAGCAATAGCCCTGAATAAGCACCGAATGCATGGGGCAATCGTTAGCAAGCAGTCAAACGTAATACATGGGTCCCACTCGTATTTACTTTACAAGTGCTACGTTGCATGCAAACTGTGGCTCTCAGAATTCCGAACTCGAAACTCTCGCATCTGGCAGCTAGCAGCTACCAGCTACGGTTGTGTGGTCAGCCTGGTAACTTTTCGACTTGCGCCAATCAAACAAGTTCAATAACGGTAATTAACAGTACAACGGCTGCGAAGTGCAGCCATTTGGCCTGTAATTTGCGAAAAGTTCATAGCTATTAGCATGTCCCCTGTGTTTCTACTACTCCCGCTCTTCATTTATGCACGCTCTAGTGCTTTCGGGTGCCATTCGCCATTCGGAAGTTCTCCAATCCTCGCCCTGGGTTAATGACGACTACCGCTGAGCGTTACAGGAATCGGATTCGATGGGCGCATTTTTCCTCGCTGCGAGTCGCTTTCGTCATGCATTTGGCCATTTAACAGTCGGCATGTCAGTTTTGATTGAAGCTGATGGCCCCTTCAAATGAGCTTTAATTATGAATGATGTGTAGCATCATTTTAATGGTTATTGACAAGTGCATCCCTATGACAGTAACGTTTACTTCACTCATATCATTTTCAATGCACAAAGAAAAAACGAAAGCAATTTGCGATTTAACCAATTTGTTCTTACATTGTGCTAGCAAACTTAAATGTCAGCTTCGCATTTTGATTTAAATATTTATATCAGCTACACATGGGGCACTACAGTTTTAAGACAGCAGAAAATGTATGTTATGGGAGAGACTATGAGACTGGAGAAATGAACTTGGTATTATGTTAGTTCTGATATTTGTGCGACTCTGATTAAGTTTATTTTCCGCGCATTCTTCAAGAAATAAATAACAAGTGTTACTTAAAACTTAGAGTCTTGAATAATAAATAATAAATAAATAATAATAAATAGTCCTCAGAAATTTAGTTTTCTTTATCGACCAAAAAAATCGATAATGTTATTCACAGGCTTATTTTCTGGAACAACAAATAGATGCAACCACACTTATTAAAATCAATTGATTAACAATTATGTTAATTATATATTTTAATGTCATCCGATTTGATTTGATGATTTACAGATGAGACGTCGTTCTGACTTATTATTTTATATTTTGTTGAACTTCTTTTTAAACTCAGGAATTTGCTTAAAATATTCCGTCAACAAATTTTTAAAATAACTAAACAAAAATAAATAGGGTTTCTTATTTGTCTTTGATATTGCTACTAGAGGGGTATGTGCTCCGTTTCATTTGCTTGTAGTGAATGGACTTACTATGTTAATATAATTGTGAGCATTATTAAGATTATTTCGTACAAACTAACTCACATTTGGAAACATGCACCCATAAGAACTTATTCCAAAGTCCAGAAACAAAAAAATCAAACAAATTGAGGAGATGTTAGGCGATGGGCAAAAAGCTTGCCAACCCATGAAGAAATAGGTCAGAAAATATATTTTTGAGTTGTAGCTGGAGGATTAAGGGTGTCTTGCATCCAATTCACTTTATTCTTTCGTCGAGGCAGCCACTTTAGAAGTAGAACTTGAACATGAGTGCAATCAAATGTATTACATTTTGTGCAACTTAAGCGGCAACTGAAGTACCCAAGACAGCTGAAAGACAGCGAGCAATGCACTAAGAAAGTGTAGTGTGACTCAATGTGTGAACGTCTGTGTCGTGTGCTATGTTTGAGAGGGAGAGATAGAGTAATTCATATATCCGCTTTTGGGTGCAACGATTTCCTGAAAAAAAAAAAAACTTGAATCAAGGCTGCGGTTAAAAAAAACTAAGCACAGCTTGGAGTGCTTGTGTACCCAATGTGATGCCGAATAAAATCGGGCCGAAGGCAAAACATTCAAGTAAAGGAAATTGCTAGAAATGCATTTTGTGGCTCATGAGCCGTGAATCAACTATTCTACTAGTATCGACACTCGAACCTCGAGGGAGGTGCTGTCTAGAAAGCTATTGACTTACTCGACAAATAATAACACAGAAAAATCACTATTCACCACATCGAAAAGAATTCGTTAACTTGTAAATTTTCTGTGAATGGTACAAGAAAAGATAGGTAAACATATGAAGAAAGAAAGGTATTAAGATGGCATACAACGTACAAGGTGAGCTCCATAATAACATACATACAACTTTTTATGGCTTTGCTTTTTAGCATAAGTTATACATAGGTTGGTTTCAACCTTATTTAAGTTGTAGTCCTTCAAAAGGAGAAAAACAGATGCAATTGGCAAAAAACGTCTGCTGCCGTCTTAGTTACTTTGTTTTACAAAATAGTATATAGTATATTTAGTACTATTTTATGGTATATTTTGATCATAATAGTATATAGTTATACCAAATATAGCCATCGTAATAATTTTGTATTTTTCGACATATTAAATATTATATTTTTAATCAGTTTAAGCAGTTGAACTGAGTAAAAAAAGAATTAATGCAATACTCGAGTGTCCTTAACTGTGAGATACCCGCTTCCCATTTTCAATAAATCCATAATCTTCAAACATACCGAAAAGACACAGCAAAAATACTGAAATATACTGAATAATATATTTTGTGTAAGCTATTGTGATATATTTTGACTTCTACGATATACTTCGAATGTGTAATGTCATAAATATACCATCTATGGCATATAATACCACAATATTGAGTAAGTGAGTAATTCTAGCATTCTTCCATGTTTTAATTGTGTATAAGTTAAGCCTCATTTTAACATAAAACTTGTAAAAAACTATGCACATATGTATTGTAATTTTTAGCTAGCATGTTTGTAACTTAAAAATGCAATAGATTGTAATGCAGATAATACACAGAAAAATCATATAATGTAGAGAATTGTCTGAGTATTTCATGTGTGCTATACATATGTATCATGACCATGTTCAAATTAAAGTACATGAATAGTTGCAAACAAGTTTTTTTGGAATACGTTAAACTGATTGTACCATTTAAAAATTCAACTTCGGGTAGCGGATAAAAAAGAGCTTTGATTAAAATTTCTTCAATTGATTCGAAATTATAGTGTGCTTTAACATAGTCTGTAAACATTCGTTCTTGGAAAAATAAACACGACAGAACACAAACGGAATACTTGGCTGGATTGGGGTTCTGGGCCAGCGTTTAATACTTTCAAAGCTGCTATCAGCCAGCTGCGCCACTTGAGGCAATTTATGAAGCATTTTACTTACTTAGCTGCTGATTTAGTTCTTCCAACCCCAACGAGTTGTGTTTGCACTTCAGTATGTCTATGAGTGTGTGTGTGAATGTGTGTGTGGATAAAGTACGAGAGTAACAGCTGGCAAGAACCTTTACAGCACATGTGTATGCGACTTTTCTATGAATATGAAATAAGTTTTTGCCTCGCATGTGCGTAAATAAACAAACAGCAACGACTAGAAGTATGTCGGCAGGACAAGAAGTTGTGCTCCTCTGGTGTTCTATAGCCTGATTCGTCGTGTCCTGACTTGCGATCATGTGGGTTCTTGCGAACCACGGATACTTGCAAGCATCTGCTCGCTTTTACTATTTGCCCAAGCCGGAATTGAGTAAAATACTATCAATATAAATGGTATCCTTCGGATAGTGTTGAAATATCAAATGGCTTACTCTAGCTTACGTATCTAGCAACGTGAGGCGTGTGGAAACAAATCAACAATTTTACATTTCATATTCAACTTTCTCATATCTCAATTTATTTATATACTTGTGGTTTTCAATAATAATTTCCACCAACAATTTGCAATCCATATAGCCAATTCTTTATTATGAATCTTTACAAAAAGTTTCAGAGTCTGGCATCTAGTTTCACAATTTATAATAAATATAATAATTGGATGTATATATATTTTTTTTTAATATATTTTTTCTAGCCATGAGAATCTGCCGAGATGCAGAGAATGATCACATCGATTGCCTTGTATAAATTTCCAGTACCTTAATTAGCTATTACATACTTTCAATCCAAAAAAAAATTATAATTATTATAACGTGGTTTACGCAATAAAAAGCAACAAAGTAGAGTTTTGTTTATTAATACACGAAAAGTCAAAATTTTTATTAGAAACAAAATATTCCAACATTATTCCAAATTGTTCGATAGTGCAATCTAGCTTTAGAATAACTAAATATGGTGTCCAAAATCTTAAGCAGGATAGCGACAAGCAGTAATATATTCAAATATTTGCATAGTTTCTGAGATCTAGGTATCCATATGGGCCAACCTACAAGTATTCTAACTGAAGTCTTGAGTATTTTGCTAAAAACAAGTAAGAAATACGCTGGCGAAAGTATATTACTGTGGGACATTAAATAGCTATTTCTTTCGATTTTAAGTATGATAACATTTTAAATGGTGATGTACATTTTACTATAGTTTTACAAATAAAACTGTTTTTAAGCGAATTTATACCTTTACTATTAAAGTTGTCTTATAAGATGGTCTGCCAGATGCAATGCGAACAGCATGAAAAGTGATTGCAGAATCTGCAAGTGTCAGAGTTGCACTGTTTCTTAAGCGACTGACAATGCCTCAAGCGACTCACTTACTTTACAAGTTTTTAGAGAGAAAGCTGATAAACTTAGGATGGTGACTGCAATTTTCTATGATAAGTAAAGTAAATAAGATAATTATGCAACCTGCATTCCTATGTAAAATTATGCCAGTGAAGACGCCATTTGGTAGAGAAAAATGAACTCATCGACAGCTACATATCTTGCGGCTGGCCTGCGATAAAAGTTTACCGAAGCGAAGGCGAATTGTGTGTAAATACTTAAAAAGTCGTTAGTGTTTGTTAGGTATAAAACATAGATATAGAAATGATCTCAAAAGATGCAAAAGAGGTTACGAAGAATGAAAGTCATAAAAATATGCTAGCATCAAGATTGATGATTGACTGAATTCACTTGGAGTTTGCACTTTGCATTTGATAAGCATCAAACCAAGTGCTGCGACTGCAATTAAATGTGTCTGACAGTTCGCTGCAAAACATTTTCTTAAGGAAACTGTGTGAGTTGTGAAGGCCGAGCTGCTGAAAAACTTGACAGACTACAGCAACGAAAGCTTTGCATACTCTTAGGCGCTCTAGCCAGACGATACGCATAATCCTAATTAATTGCTGGTCTTTGCTGTGAGCAACAACAACATGTGCTGTAATGCGAACTTTAGCAAAGGAATCGTCACCACTTCTTTTGTGAGGCTGCGACTGCCAGTTTGCCTGACTGGCTGCCTGACAGGTGAACGTAAACGTGAACGTGAACGTGAACACCTCATGCGTGGCATTTAGCCAGCGTTTCGCTAAACGACGACGCCGTCTCGTTTCGTATCGTTCATTGCGTTTCATGTCCCTGTGCCATTATTTCCTTTTGATTTGCTTCGCCTGCAAAAGCCGTGGTGTGTTGAATGACGCTCAAGCATCGTTTGCACTTGGATGAGCTTTGAATTTGTTTAGCACGTTTGATGTTTCCAGCCACGGGGCACCGTCTCATTTTAGTTGCTTGCATTAGTGTTTTCGATATTAAATTTTATGAAGAAATAAAGCAGTCATCGGGTGTAAAAAGTAAGTAAAACTATGAATCGTACCATAAGGTTTTCAATAAGTCTGTTGCTAGAACAAAAATTCGATTAAAACTCAAGCTCCACAATGTTTTTCAGTAATATTCTTTCTAGTACATAAATAATGAAATAAATAGTAACCTTTTACTATAATCAAAAACATTATGAAGTGGTATATATAGAAGATTAACAAGAAGTTAAAAACGACATGCTACAGGCAACATTTCATTCAATTCTGTACCCCCAAAAAGTATGCAACATAATTTTAATTAGTTTTGTAAAGTATTTTAATTTGACCTATGCCATAAAGATTATGTCCGAAGGCGTTGCAAAGTAAAGCAATAATAGAAATATATTAACTGAAATTCGCTTTAAATTTCAAATTCTCACCAGTTATTTAAGGACGGATTCGTTTGAAAAGGGAATAAAACGAAAAAAATGCAACCATAAAAAAAGAGAAACGCAAAAAATTTAAAAACCCCAAGAGAAAGTTGAAAAAGTTTTCAGAAATATTTGCAATTATTTTTCTGTTTAAATATAATAGTGGCGCTTTCAGTTTTCCCCTCGCTACTCATGGTCTGCTTTGAAACAAAAAGTTTGCCTAAACTATGCGGCCGGGTTGAACCGTCTTTCTATTCGTCCCTTATTTTTATTGAGTTATACTTTCTATCCATCTACGAAACTGTGAGGTTGAATGGGCCGAGAAGCGGATGGTGCTGGGATACTGACTGACCAGATTAGTGGTTAGGTAGAACATGCTGCGAAATATGCTTTGATTTTGCGAATGACGCACACTATATACATATGTATGTATGCGTATATATGTATGCGCAATGATTACTTACGCGTCCAAAGTATGGTAGCATGGCACTTACCTAAAATTAAAATAAGCAAACAAAGATACGTTTATTAGTATGGCAATTTTGAATTAAGTTAATTTTTAAAAGGGTGTCAAGATATTTTCGGAATTAAGAAACTCTAAAGGAGACCACAAGAGGCATTTCCAATTCTTCAAGTTATATATTTAATCTACTTAGGGTCAAAAAGTACTGTGTTGCTTTAGAGATAACACATACAGAAATTTTGTCATATGTTTATGTTAACTTTATAACAACTTAAATCCAAATCTCTATTATATTCGATTCTACAATCTGTATAAATATATAGACTTTCCAATTCTTTCAATTAACGCATATCTGGCAGTTGTTGCAATGATGCAATGCTAAGTCTGGTCAAAATACATAAGTTAAGAGATGAAATTTTTAAATTGTATATATTAAAAGTTTTATCGTTTTATCCATTAAATTTTCCTTAGTTCCGAGAATGATTGTAATAATATTAGAGACACTTTAATCTAAATGATTTTTATTGTGAATGATAATTAACTCTGCAAATTATAATCTCCCGACATCTTTCTGCAAATGAAGAAATTACTCATACGAGATTTGTTTTCACATACGAAAACCAACCCTCTTGACATAGCATCGTAGTCGACACATGAGAACTCAGCATGACAACAATCTCGGCAAAAAAGAAAACCTAAAAATGAGACAGTCGACGTTGCAGAGATATGACTGTAAAACAGTTGGGGTAGAGTAGATGGATTCTGGGATTGAAACTGTAGCTGGGAATAGGTCCACATAGTAATAACCACAATCAGTGAACTGTGCAACTAACAAGGACTTTTGTTTATATGTCATACAAATTACTCAAACGTTAATAATTTAAGCCGACGGCTGTTGATGACGGCTACTCGGAGCGAGTCGTATTAAGGTGTAAATAAATTTTTCCCCTAGCATTCTAATCAATGCGAAATAAACCAAATAAACATTGCACTCTTTATCTGTCAGTATTTCAATCCGTTATATACATTGCATAAAGACAGGCAGAACATTAAGCTTTAAGCTAGCAACTTCCATTATCATTAAAATCATATATTGTAAAATCCACCATTTATATTTGCATTTTCTCTTCTATTTCTATTCTGAATTAAACTGATTATAAGTAACAAATTAAATTTTATTTATGAAGTTGGTAGATCAACATATAACTTTATCTATAGAAATTCAGACTCTTAAATTTTACATATTGAACGATCCATGAAAATTTGGATTAAAATTAAGTCTATGTGAATCTGCATTTTGATAAGTTCCAACAAAAATCCGATATTATTATATTTAATTTGTATTACAATTTAACTTCTCTCTGAGTCTTGAGTAATTTTTCAACAGATTGCATTAGCTTATCGTGCTCCCATTGCGAAAGCTGAGGATATATCACACCACCTAAACCCCATTTATTGACAATACAAGGCAACGATAGAAATACTTCATCCTGAATGTCGCACATACCCTTTGCATTAGTGGATAATGGTATAATGCGATTGCAGTCCTTAAAGATAGCCGATATAATATCCGCGACAGCGAGGCCTATGGCCCAGTTGGTATAACCTTTACCTCTTATCACCGTATTAGAGGAATCTAAAACATCTTTGTGTACATTCGACCAGAGCATGGGATCCGTGTCGGTTCCCATATCTGGTAGTATAGACACTAAAGGTGTGCCGCCCACAGTGACTGTTGACCAAAGAGGTACGCAACTATCGCCTTGCTCTCCGATAATATAACCTTGCACCGAATTGGTCGAAACTCTCAGGATTTGTGCAATAAACATACGAAAGCGCGCCGAGTCCAAATAACAACCAGGACTGAAACAACGTTCATATGGTAGATCGGTTACTTTTCGGGCAAGCCAAGTCATCGCATCTGCAGGATCAGCTACAATTATAAACACAGCTCGAGGACTGTGTTTCACTAGTTCAGGCATAACTTGCTTTATTATGTTCGTCGCCTTGTTCGTTATTTCCAAACGTGACTCATTAGGTTTCTGTCGTGGTCCAGCTGTGAGAACAACCACTTTCGAATTTTTAGTACACTCAATACACTTGGCCTTTTCTATGCGTAAATTGTTCAGGAATAAGGAACCATGCAATAAGTCCAAACGTTCCGCATCGCAAAGATCTCTCCTGGTATCGTAAAGAAGAATGTTGTTTGTCACACCTTTTAAGAGAAGTGTGATGGCACTGCTCATACCTACAGCTCCAGAACCGACGATGGATACCTTAGAACCTTGTTGAATATCTTGGGCTCTAAGTGTTTTGTAAAGACAAGAACAGAACTTTTTGGTTTTTTTCTGAAGAGCCTTTTCTAATTGAAGGCGAATACGTTTTTCCTCTTCTCTTTTTTGTTGGTTTTCACATTCTTTTTTAAGCTCTTGCTCATAGCACATTTTTCTTAATTTCTTCTCTTCCATCTTTTTATTTTTGCTTTGATCTTTCCATTTTTTAATCGCTCTTTTCTTTCGCACATATTTTGGAACGCTTTTTCCTTGCGAATCTTTTCTAGTTGCAATCTTTTTTTAATGGTATCTTCTTTCCGCTTTTCAATTTGAGCTTCACATGTTTGTTGAACAGCGCGTTTTTCAACTTCCTTTTTCAAAGCTTCAGCCTGCTTCTTTTTCTCACACATCTCCTTCATTATCTTCTCATCATTTTCTTTTTTCCTTTTAAGATTTTCCCATTTTTTCATTCGCTCATTTCTTTTGCTCATATTTTGGAGTGTTTTTTCCTTGATCATATTTTCTTGTTGAATTCTTTTTTAATGATATCTTCTTTACGCTTTTCAACTTGAATTTTACATTTATTTTGGGTAGTACGCTTTATAGCTCCACTCTTCAATGCATCCTCTTTACGTTTCCTTTGCAGTTTGTCTTCACTGCATTTCTTCCTTAAAGCCTCCTCTTTGCATTTCTTTCGTAGATCTTCTTCAGCGCATTTCTTCCTTAAGGCCTTTTCTTCGCATTTCTTTCGTAAAGCGTCTTCAGCGCATTTCTTCCTTAAGGCCTTTTCTTCGCATTTCTTTCGTAGAGCGTCTTCAGCGCATTTCTTCCTTAAAGCCTTCGCTTCGCATTTCTTTCGTATAACTTCTTTATTGCATTTCTTCCTTAAGGCCTTTTCTTCGCATTTCTTTCGTCGAGCTTCTTCAGCACATTTTTTCTTAAAGGCTTCCTCTTTACATTTCATTCGTAGCGCTTCTTCAGCCAAGTTCTTCTTTAAGATCTCTTCGCATTTCTTTCGTAGAGCCTCCCCAGCGTATTTTGTTTTTAAAGCTTCCTTTTCTGCTTTCTTTTGAAGAGCTTCCTCTTCGCATTTCTTTCGCAGAGCTTCATCAGCACGTTTCTTCTTTAAGATTTTCACTTCGCATTTCTTTCGTAGAGCTTCTTCCTTTTCTTTATTCTTTTTCTCGAAACATTTATAATGAAAATCATTATTTTCCCCTTTTTTCATGGCATTCCGGGTTTTTTGCATTTTCTTTAACGAATTTGAAGCTTGCGAGTTTCTCCTTAGAGACCTTATCTTTAGATTATTTGTAAGAGTTTCGTCCTGTCGCGTTTTGATAAGATTATCTGTTACCGTGGCTTGCGAAATATCTTTGAGTGCATTGAGCTGTTCTTTTCTATATGCGTTCTTCGTAGGCTTTAGTTTTTCCTCTTCTTTCTGTTTCCCCTTACAATTTTCTACTTGCTTAGGTGTTTGTTCCTCATAAACTTTTTTCAGACATTGCATTTTGATCTTGTCCATCTCTTGCTTAACAAAAGCCTTCTCTTTTAATTGTGCCTCCTCAATCACATCTTTCAATATCTTTCGCTGCTTATTAATGTCATGGTCTAAAGTGCTACCTTCTACTTGTTTGTCCTTTTGTTTGATCTTTGGTGTACTTCTGGATTCTCTACACATTTGTTCTAACACTTTTCTTTTGCAAATTTTCCTAAATCGAGCTGCAAGACAATCATATGCGGAGACCAGCTTTTCCTGTTCAGTAGTAGTCAATGTATTCCTAATTTTACAGACATTTTTCCATTCGTTTTCAATGCACCTTTCCAAGTTGAACATATAGAGATTCTTTTTATTGGACTCATTTCCTTTATTAGTGGATGCGGCGCTTAATTGAGGTTTTTCTTTCAGACTCTTATATGTATTCTTAGCTCTTTTATAAGTTTTGAATTTCATACTCTGGCCAGAGTGTCTTTGAGACTCGGACATACTTGATGTATTTTCTTGAATCTTATGAAATTGTTTTATAGTATCGCATTGCCGTAATAGTTGTTTGATAATTGCAGAATTGGCCAGCATTTTACAATGCTCTTTATGATCCTTCTCTAAGCTTAGTTTTCTCTTGGCTAATTTTCTGCAGGCAAGTTTTATACCCTTTGTCACACAAATCATCAGATCTTTCATCACACTATCGTCATTTTTAGTCAAACGCTTAAATTCTTTCATCCACGTTTTCAGCTCATCGTTAATGCACGTTTTCTCGTATGTTTTCAGTAGCTTCGTTTCTTTTCTTCTTCGAATAATGTCTTCTCGATGTTTTTTGTCAGCACTCCGTTTTTCCAATACTGTTTTATACTCATCACAAGGGTTTCTTTTCTTCTTATCTGAAGTATCATTATTTGATTTATGTCTTAGTGAAATGCGATGTAGGCTTCTTAACGTTGTATTCGATAAATACATTCGGTCCATAGAATTGGCTAGAAGAGAAATGGACTTACGGAAAAATATTTCCGCGATTCGACTTATAGACATGGTAAATAACCTAATCTTATAAAGCTTAATTTATTGAACAGAAAAACAAATTTTGATTGTTCCTTGTCCGAAAATTCATTTTTAGATATATGTGTGACTACTATGCTTTTTAATCATTTATATTTTAATATTTTCTTATTCCTATTATTATGTATTTTACGCAATTTGGTGATTTCCCGAAAATGCGCAGGTTTTGGATTCAATGTATAAAATATTGAAGTATGCACAATTATTTTAAGCGGAATGATGAGATGCCCAGAAGGAAATAAAGTCTCAAGGATAATTTAGTGTAATCTAGTACTCATATGTAAATTAAAAAACAATAACGATTTATTTTCTGATCCGAGATTACTCAGTACAATTTCAGACACAGTGTGTACTAAACTTTATTTGATCAAAATGTCAGTATTTTAATAAAATATTTGGTTTATTTAAGAAAAATTAAAAGTAAATTAGAATTTTAATCCCTAAATTTCTTTAATGTCCTTCACCATGTCGCTGAGCAGATTCATTCAGGTCTTTGATCGTAGTCCAATAAAAAGAAGTATTTCCATTTTTTCCGACTTGCATTTTACAACATCTGTAAACAACGTACAAAGACTTTGCTATAGCAAAAAATCGGATTCCGACTCTTCTGAAAAGAAAGATAATCCTTGTGAAGAGTATAAAAAAATTCTTGAGAAGCGTAATGAAGCGAAGAAACAGGAAGAGACCCGAATGCAAAAGGAAACTGATGCAAAAGAGCTTAAGGCCCATGAGTTGAAATGTATGGAACAGCACAAGAATGCATGGGCGAAAGAAATGGAATGTTTGAATAAAAAAGATAAGAAGTTAATGGAAAGTATGATGGAGTGCTTATCAAATGGCATGAGAATCGTATGCAAAAAAATTGCTCAGAAAAAGTTGAATAATGAGAAAAAGCTTGAAATGAAATGTAAAGATTTGGCTAAAAGTGCGAGGATCATTAATATGTTAAAGCAGTGCGACAAGAAGAAATCTGAGGAGAGTAAAAGTAGTGAGAAAGATAAAAAACAAACCAATGAAAAAAAACAAGATGTGAAATCAAAAGTGAAAAGCTCGGAGAAAAAAAAGAATGTAAAAAGGGAAAAAAGTAAATCTAATCATAAACAAGAGAAGAGTAAGTCGAAAGATTGTAAAGATGAAAAGAAAGAACAGAAGAATACAAAAAAGAAGTCGTGTAAAAAGGGTGAGAAAAAAGAAATAAAAGGAAAGAAACCAAAACGTGAGGAAACTAAAATCTCAACCAAAAAAAGTCCAAAGAATGAAAAGATAAAGAAACATAAGGAACAAGAATGTGAGGTTGATAAAAAAATGCAAAAGAAAGGTGCGAAGTCCATTAAAAAGAAAGAAAAACAAAAGCCTGATAAAACGAAAAATGCTGATCAAAAATTGAAGAAAGCTGGTAGTCCAAAGCTGCAAAAGAAAGAAAAGTTAGGAAAAAACAAGGACCGGGACAATGAATGCATGGAAGACAGTAAAAGTCAAAAGAAATCTACTAAATCAATAAAAAATAAAGTAAAAGAACAAGTTAGTAAAAGCAAAAGTTCCAATAAAAAATTGCAAAAAGCAAAACCGGTTAATAATAAGTCCGGAAAGGGGAAGAAACATAAAGAAAAAAGCCAGAAAGATAAAAAGAAGTCAAAGAAAGATAAGAAACCATCTAAGACTAAGAGCAAAGGTACCAAGGAAAAATTTCAGAAAGTAACGTCAGTTAGTAAAAAAATCTGGAAAGGATAAGAAGGATAAGAAACCCCGCAAGGACAAATGCGAGAAAGATGAGAAAAAGTCCAAGAAAGATGCGAAACCAATTAAAAATAAAGATCAGAAAATAAAAGATTGTAAAAAAAGATCGCAGAAAGTAAAGTCTGGAAGTAAAAATGATCATAAAAAGAAACACAAGAAAAGCGAGAAGGACAAAGGCTTGAAAGATACAAAAAAATCGAAGAAGAGTACGAAACCCATAAAAAGCAAGCTAAAAGATAAAATTCAGAAAAGCAAAGACACCAAGAAAAAACCGCATAGTACAAAAGAAAAAAAAGGCAAGGCGACAGACAAAGCCTCTAAGAAAGGTAAGAAAGGAAAGGGAAGCATTAAATCAAATCCTCTTGATGAAATATGTGAGTCTTTACAAAATAGAAAAAAATGAGTCTTCCGAAAAGGGCAAAAGTCGATATTTGCAAAAATTAGAAAAGTGTATAAACAGTCAATGGGCCGATATTTGTAGAATTCGTAAAATATTTTCAAAAGAAGAGCAAGAAAGACTTGCACGTGCCCATGACTGTCTTTCTGATCAGATCAAGGCAATTTGTAAAAAACAAGTCTTCAATGAAATGTGTAAGGAGTCAGGACAAGCTAAGATTAACAAGAGATATGAGAGTATTGGCGGAAAGCCGACTAAGAAGACGAGTAAAAAAGAAAAGAAAGGCAAGACAAAAAAGTCAAAGAAAAATAAGCCCGAAAAGCAGAATGGTGAAATGGAGTTAATACGGAAAAAACTATCGAAGGAAATTGAGCAAATTAAAGAAGATGAAGAAGCATTCATTAAAAAAGAACTTGAGAATCAGGAAATTAAATGTTTTCAACAATTATGCGAAGAAGAAGCCCTAAGAAAAAAAGTGCGAAGAACAAAAAAAACAGAAGGCTCTTAAAAAAAAATGTGAAGAAGCACAAAAAAAAGCGGCTCTAAAAAAAAAACGTAAAAAGGAGGCCGCTTTGAAAAAAAAGTGTAAGGAGCAAGCGCTGAAAAAAAAATGTAAAAAGCTTCAGGAAAAAGAAAAAGAAAAAAAAACTTGTAGTAAAGAAATAAAGAAAAAGAAAGTGCAAGAAGGTACTCAGAAAAAGAAAAGTCAAAAAGCGAAATCTTCAAAAAAGAATACTAAAAAAGAGGCTCCAAAGAAGAAGAATGCGAGCCAAAAGAAAGTAACAGAAAAAGGAAAGGAAAAAGATTCAAAATTAAGCGCTGAGGATGAGGCCCTTGTGAAAATGTGCAAAGAAGTACTTTCAAGAGTCCAAAAGAAAGCTTTAAACAAGAAGCAGAAAAAGAATTCAAAACAAAACAAAAATAAAAAACCCAAATGTAATGGAAGTAAGAGCAAGTAATATATCCTCGACACCATGTGCATTTTCTGAACATATGTAATTTACAACGTTAAATTATTAATAAATTTAAAATAAGTAATCAATGATTTTTTGCTAATGAAACTGATCGAAGTTGCCACCTCGATCCCAACAAATTATTTATGTACATGTATTTCTGATCTTTCTGAACGTCAACAGTTGATGGATCTTACTTAATTGCACAGATTCTCACTTTTAAATACCACAGTTCTTTGAAAACAAGCAAATTTTTCAAGAGTAGTTCTTTATACGATGATGCATCAATTGGAAAATATATGATATTCTATTCTGTAAAATTTTAATACTTTATCATGAACAGAGCGAAAGATATTTGTTGTTTTATCGAACAGCGAATTCAACATAAGGCACGAAAGCACAATTTTATTTATTTTTTTTTTATTTTATTTTTAAAGTATTTATTTTGAAATTAATGACAAATTTCAATTTAAAAGCGTTTTAAATTATTTTAAACGGTAAGTTAAAGCATTGATGTAAATTGCTGAAATCTAACCTTAAATTTAATTTATAATTATAATTTGAGATAAATGAAATGAAAAATCGCTTTCAACGGATCAGAATCAGACACGAAAGTAGATTTTTTATAATTATTGTTTCAAGCATTACATTCAATAACTCATCAATTTAGCTTTTTCAATACGGAAGCCGAAAGAATATATGAATGTATAACGTGTGAGCTTTACTGCGACAAGAATGCTGTGCAATTTTATTCAGCATATTATAATTAAGAGTATGAGATGTTGAAACAATTTGTAGAAGATATCATTTGTTAGAGGTTTTCCCTAACAAAATTTTTTAATAAACACACAGAAATAACTCTTGCTTGCCATTATTTTAATGAAAATTGAAGAATAATAGATTATGGTGCTTTCTAAATGCTGAATTTTTTGCTTATTAACATTTTTGCACTCGCACAGGATGCTCGCTCGCTGTGAAAAGTCAAAATTAAAGCGAGCCAATGGAAAAACGCATAAATTAATGATAAAAATGGAATAGAGTGGTTTTCGTAGTTAAATTTTGATTCAAGTGATTTATTAGGCCGTAAACTTTCGAAATATTGGCCTGCATTAATTACCAGAATAACTTATTGTTCTAGATTCCTTTTTTTTTTTTTAGTTTTGTCGGCAACACAAACAACTATTGCCACCAAACTTAGTTCTAATAAGAGTGCTTGAATATTAAAATTTCATAATGTACAGGAAGCAAACCATCAGTTGCATAAAACATCGAAAAATGAAAAGTATCACGTGTTGTTGAAACCTAATTGCGGTGAAAGTTTCATCTGTGTGAGTTTGCACGTGTCTTGAGTGCGTGGAACGCTGTCAACTGCCGCCACCGGGTGAAGTCTACTTGGCTCGGCGATGTCTGCTTTTGTCTGCTTGACGACGCATGAAGTGAAAATTAATTTCTAAATGCGGGAAATTAACAAATTACAAACAACTCAACGGGCGAAGAGCAACAGGGCAGCAGATGCTAGATGGCAGACGTTAGACGGCAGACGGTAGGCGGTTGATGGTATATGGTTGATGGTAGGTGGCAGAATGCAGCCAGTAGGAGTAGAATGCGGAACAAGACATGCCATAATTTATCCTCACACACACTCAAACCCAAACTCACACACACACACATACACTTACCCAGATACATACTTGGCGCATTCATGCGCGGTAGAGAGATATTCGTTGGCCAAGTTCCAAAGAGGAGTCAAGGTGTTAAAGCGCAGGTGAGATACATTGTCTTCCTTTTGCCTGCCAGCCATGAAGTTGTAGACATATAATATTTATTCACGCACACACACCCACACCCACACACACACACACACACATAAAAACTCAACTCTCTTGTACTCAATTTGCTGACAGTCGACAGCTCTGCTAATTTCAGCAAACCACCCACCGAAAATTAAGATGGGGATCTGTCTAAAGCTGTCAACGCTACATGTCTCCGCACTGAGAAATGAGAACCGAGAACCAAGAACTGAGAACTACTCATCCCACTACCGCAAAGTACTCCGCCCTCTTAAAAGGTTCCACAGCTGATGTAGTCGCGCTTCCAGCATTTAATTAAGTTGTGCTCCATTTTATGTTCGACAAAATTGTTTGTCTGCCGCATTCACTTACTGCTGCTATCTATTAAATGCTGAAGAGTCAACGATGCGGTATCCATGCAAAAGTCTCTGTCTTAATTCGTGGGGATGGTAGTTGCTACTCATGTTGTGGTTGTGGTTCCTACGAGGAATCTCCTGGTGTCACTTGATGACACTTTTTAAAGATTTAAACCGTAAAGTATAGAAACCATTAACTAATTGAGACCTCTGGTAATTTAGCTGTGCTACGGTAAGAAAATGTGTTGAGTTTCGAATAAAACAAATGCGTTTTAAATATTTTGCCCTGTCAATGGATATATTACGATATTATGTTATTTTATTATATTATTTTCATAAAGAAAATCTAAGAACTTTTAAGAAAGCGAAACTTTCTTGTACGGTTAATCTTTAGCGAAGTTTTAAAGTTTTATGATTTTAACGTACCCAGTATTTTTGGCATCTTGTATATTGTTGTTGTTTGACTTGTTATCTAAGATAACAATCATCAACGTTGACAATAAATCTGCATTCTATAAATTCCGCTCATGCAAGCCATTTTTTATAATGTCATTTGCAATTGAATTCAATTAATATTATTATTAATTATTTTAATGTATGCGTCATGTTACTATCGTCCGAAAAAAGGCTGTACCCAGATACTTTATATCGACCTATTTTAGCTGACAATACAATAAATTAAAAAAATTGTATATTATATGTCGAAGACAGCTGCATCTGACGCGTCGTAATTACTTTGTTTGAAATCTAGTATATTTTACTCTATGGTATATGTAATAGTATATCGATATACTAATCGTAAACTTCAATAAATATTAGTATTTTTGCTGTACATTTTATGTTTTGCTTTTATTGAAAATGGGTATCTTGGGAACAATGAACTTAGTATTCGAACCGTTTCAATATAGTTATAAAACGAAAACCTACTACTATGTTTGTACATATTTTTATAAGACTTAACTTATTTGGTTGTGTTCATTTTGTACAACAATTCAATTTTCCCCTAGAATTTTCAATAACCAGTAGGTTATCAAATTTAAAGCTTGAGAGTGAAACTGAAAGAAGGAGAAGTTGTCAACTAAGCATCGAATCTCTAAGTCTACCCAGAGGCTGACACCTGTTCCGCTTGATTGTGCCCGATACGTTGTTACATCATGAAAGGTTAATGATGGCTGCTGTCAGGAGCGAAGGTCAACCCCTCAACAACTCTCTCTCATTCCAACTAAACCATCTCCCCTGCCTAACATTCGGTATTTTATTCCCCGACAAACACTGCCCTTATTGGGGTTTTTTGTCCTTTGTTGGGTGACTTGAATCTACCCCAGGCAAAAGTTTCATTTGATGGAGCCAACGTGCAACAAAAATACAAAAATGGCACGGGGTTGGGTGTGGGGTGTTGAATGTTGGGTGTGGAAAACGCTACTATCGACTTGTGTTAAATAGCAACGTTGAGCTGATGCTGCTCCTTTGGGGAGGCTGGGGACAACGCCGAGCGTAAAAGTTAAATGAAACGAAACACGTTAATGGCTTGAGTGTGCGGGGAGTACTGGGTCATTGGCAGGTTGCTGTGTGGCAAGTGGCAAGTTGCAAGTTGCGAGCGCCAGGTAACAGATGTTAAAGCAAGTTTAGTTGTTGTCGTTGTTGTTGTTGTTGTTGCGGCCATGGCAGCCCATTGAAAGCGAAATTTTATAACTGGTTAGAAGCAAAGCCCTTATCTTAAAATTTCTCTACCTTTTTCGAAAAGGGAAAGTGCCATGATGACACCATTGCGCTCTGTGATAAAATGATATCGTTGTCTTTTGTTAAATAGCATTAAGCAGAGAGGCTACGAATACTCGCTGTATCTCTATTACAACGCCATTCACTTTATATTAAGTTATTTAGCCTAGTTAAGAAACAAAATGTGTCGACGCCTTTGTCTTTACCCCCATGCTGAATTTTTTGCTTCTCTTTACCTTTTTCGGACTGCTGCCCACGTAATCTTATACTACTAGTAATAATTAAACCCAAATTATAGGATATATGACGCACATTTAGTTGCCTTTTGGGCAATGTGTTCTGAATCAGTCGAGAGAAACAATTCTATATATAGATTACTTACTTCACTTGCCTTGCCTTGCCTTTGTTAAAAATGTTTAACTGTTCTTGGATCGATATTTTCTAAAAAGTGGTTTTAACTCCTCCTTTCATCATTAGTCCCAAAACTGAAATCATTTGATAAATCAGAGATAAATTCTGCTTCTTTTGAGGAGGCGGAGATAGAAGCCCTTGGATACTTGACATTTTATTTTTGGGTGCTAACCTCTTGCAAATTACGATGAGATTAAGTTTCTATGCAGCGACTTTAATATTGTTATATCAATTATGATATGCGCTTTGTTTTTTTCACATTGTAATTGATATAAAAAACATTCAGATTTTATACATTAAAATACGGTTAAATATAATTGAGTGATTAAATTTTGTAAACGCTGTTTTGTATATCTCTTCTCTTTTTTACGCTACGCTTTTCATCCTATTTTAAATGAAAGACTTATAAGGTTTTGAAGTCTACAAATGTCTGGAATTTTGAAAAACCAAGCTAATCTCGAATTTTTAAAACAACGTAGTGTAAAAATCCATGCTCTTATCGTTGCGACTATGCGTTGATAGTTCAGTCAGCCAGGAAGGGTTTAACTGCCATGGCAGATTCAAATGGAAATTCTAATACTTTCACGTCATTCAAGCTGAAATTGCTTTCATATACCATGACAAATTTTTATCAATCGAGCCAAGCGGAATGCAACCAATCGAAAATCGAAAACCCCTTTTCTGAAAGCCAGCAACGTAGTGCAGCGTCAGCTTCGTGTTGACCACACAATGTGAGTTTTCATGTTTGTACTGCGATGCATAACAGAGAAAATGAAACGTTTGAGAATTTTATGCGGAAGTGCACGTTTTAAACCTGTTTAAGCTTTTATTGGCGAAGATCCGTTGCCGGGTTTTCTACTTCCGCCACGAGTTGGTTTATAAGTCTTTAAGTGTCATGAAATATGCGTTTGTTTTCGTGTTTAAAACCATCACAATATTCTCTATTCTATATATAAACTGAATTCAGCTGGCACATAAAGTCGAGAAAATTAATGAGTGGCATCAAGAACAGCACTAACATATAAATTCGTCATACGATATGCTGGATAAAAAACTTTATAAAATTGCGTTTCGGAAGCCGCTTGCACTTCAAATAGCCAACATTATAAAGCGAAGCGGACACTAGTAGAAATTCTAGTAGCAGTACATTTAAAGAAATCCCTAGCCTAAAGTATATTCTTGTGTCTGTGGAGTTGCATCATCACCAGACAAAAAGACAATCAACGGCGTCCGTGGGCCACATAAAATAACCGAAAAGTAATTCGCCACAAAAGTAAACTTGAGCACACAAAAGTTGAGTTTAAAAATAAACTTGCTGCAAACTGTGTTTTTCTTAACCAAGTAGAAGCAGATAGACTGGAGAGAGCATGGAGCGGGACACTAGAGTAGTTGAAACACAAAGGCCATTGCTTTATGACAACAAAAAGTGGCTAACTAAGTCTTCGACGACGTCGTCGAAATGCAGCTTCTCGACTCTCGACTCTCTGCTCTCTGGTCTCTGTTCTGGTCTGTTCTGTTCTGCTCGATGAACTCTCAGCTGCCTCAAGAGTCGTTCATGAGCTGTTCCAATTGTCTCTTCCCTCGGCCAACGCGTGCTGTGATTGCATTTTCTCCCATCAAAATGGAAAGAGCCAAGTGACTGCAAATTACGTAGAAGGGTTTACTTGAATGTCAAAATTTGAACACAAATGAAAAATATGGTTCTGCTGCCAAATAGTTACAGATGTACATATATCTGAGTCGCGTAGCACTTGAACTTTGAACTCCGATCACTTGATTTACTGAACTTTCAATGACAATTTTCTAAAATTCTTGCTTCAAGACAGAAATAAATGTAGGAATTAAATTAATTAATAACATATACATGTATATATTTTCCTTGACAATTTTTTTGAAAGAATTGAGTTGGTATGCGGCTTTTCAAAACATGTTAGTAAGAACATCAACAATTTTAGTAACACAATATTTTTCCATTTCCGTGATGTAGAAAAGCTAAAGTAACAATATTTTTCCATTCAAGACATAGTATTTAATTCATGTTGGGAATTAATGTTCCCGATGTTTCTTCAGTTACAAAAAAATAAACTTTTTGTACATCCCTAAAGAAGCGACTATTGACATCCGAATGAAGCGTCGACATTGAGATTAAAGACTTCTGGTATTCGTATAAATAAAACACATTTACCGATAATAACTCCTAACAACACGGACACTCATGGAAAGCGCATTATGATATCTCTAAGCGTACCCAATGCGATACTTTATTAAAACCGAAATAAAAGAATGTTTTTATTTTTGTGGTTGCTGCCACAATTCAGTATTCAATGCGTGTCGAGGAGCCTGGCTTCAAGATAGCATTGAGGACATTTGGCACTGCGAGCACGTAGGTAGAATGCTGGTCATTAAGCTCAAGGGAGTGTACACTGTATGAGCATGTTTTAAAGAGTGAACACTTGGTAAAGCCCAAAACAGAAGTGTTTTCTCGAAAACATATCAAGTTTCACATCTTAGAGACGATTGTATATATGACGAAAATTAAATTTATTTAAAGCCACTTTCTCGAAGTTTAGATACAGCTTTGTGAATATGTAAGTGGAGATAAAAATAATATTAGTTTTCTCAAGGATGAAAGCTTCACTACTGTTCACTATTTGTCTATTTCTAGTAAGTATTTGAAGATATAGAGACAACAGTTAGCTGTTGTCAAATAACTAAGTAAATTGATGGTTACTTGAGAAGTTGAGTATTTTCGCCAGTCCGTGTTTTGTATCCCCGGTATATTTAGATATCTCTGGTACTTTGAAGGCAGTAGTATGTAGGTGTTTTTAGTGCAGAATCGTTATACCACATATATCTTTTGGTATATTTAGTTATTTGATTTATTTACCAATAATACCACCTTCAACATGTTTTGCTTATGTGCGTATTTATTTATCGGACTGGAATATTCTGAAAGTTGTTATATATCTTGGTTATATTTTAGTATTTGGTTTATTTACCAATAATACGACCTTCACAATGTTTTGCTTATGGTAGTATTTATATTACTCATCGGAATGAAACATTCTGTTTTACGTTCTGTGGATTATGTATCTAAAAATTTGTATACATTCAACAAATATATACAGTATATATGTACATTTGGAGTCTTCTGTTTTCACTTTTTTCAAAAGTTAGGAGTCTCACAAAGCGATATGAAAATGTTTTAAAATTTAAAGTTTCAAACCTGTCAGAGGAGGATTGCTCTAGTTGGAGCTAGCTCAGGCAAGTAGTCACTTCAAACGACTCGCTTGAGTTGTGGCATTGGCCAAACATTTTTATGCAAAATATTTTGAATATCACTAACGAAGGGAAACGAACCTGCTATACTCCCAACCAACTTTTCTAGGTATAACAAGTCAGCTGAGTAGACCGACAGAATACGAAAAAAAAATGAAATACTTTCAGACAACTGAAACGATAGGACAGTGTACAATAGTGGAATATGAAAATAACGGCAACGCCATCAGCATACGGGAAGCGCATATAAAACGTAAAACGTAAGCGGATAAACGGTCAAAACGGACGAGTGGAGGCTCGCCGCATTTCGTAATCTTTGCAAATAAACGCGTGAAATTCCAAGGCACACCACAGTGAAACATGCCGCGTAGCAACGAATGCGAGAGACTCGTGGAATGTACTTACATACTACATACATAGATGGTACCCGGTCGATATGGGATCTGGATGGGATGTCACCATTCGGTCGACATGTGCCACGCCAGTTAGGCGTACAGCACACACGCCAAATTGCGCATTCAGATTAAAATTCTTGAACACGTATTTCCCTTTCCGCTTTATGTTATGTGTGCAAGTAGTCGGATATATTTCCTCGCCGCGGATCTTCGTCGCTAGTTACACGCTATTCAAATTTTACAGAATTAACTCTATCGCATGTTTGTCCTATGCATTGTCGTTATCATGTAATTTTACAAAATAATGAGGCATGAATATAAATCTAAACATAGCATTACAATTATTGTCAAATAATTAAAGGGCTGCTCATCTGATAAGGATGAACAAAAAAAAAAAGCCTTACACTATCATTATATTTTTTTTTTTCAAAGAAATAATACTGCACAAAAATGAAAAATGCTCAAACCCTGCATTTTTTACTCAATATATGAACATTGTTACATAGTTTGGAAAAACTCTATCGTTTACTATCGTTAACTGTTTCTTAAAATATCTGCACCTGATTAATTTCATTGTGAAGAGATCTTTTAAATCTTCTCTATCAGCTTTAGCAATGTCCTAGGTATAGAGCGAAATTTTTCATATGAATCTATTTTCTTTACCTTTTTTGTCAACAATTTAATTGTCAACGAAACGATATGTATTGCACAGTTATTCGGTAAAGACTTCAGAAAACCTTACAAAACTATAAACCTGATGTCTGTACCCCAAGTGAACTTTTACAATCACGTACTGCGAATATATCTGAAGTCTGAGTTTGTTGCTCATATCATTGAATATCCTTTTTCGAGACTCACAAAACTTATATTCAAGTTGAGCGGCTACTTAAGTGTGACAAGCCTGACTGCGATTATCTAAAAACTATTTTTCGCACCCAAATTCAATATAACAACTAGTAAAATATGTGATTTATTAATAGCAGTAAAAAAGTTTTTACTCACATTGTACTAAAATAATGAACAATAATATCCAGAGGCGTCGATCGAATGTTGGTCTCATGACTTCATCACTTCTTCCAATGAGTATGTGTGTATTTTGCTGGTTAATAACTCCAAAATCACTCAATGGTTCATGTGTAAAAATCTGAAAAGAAATCAATATTTGTAGATTAATTTAACTTGGAAAATACACAAATAATTAACGATTGTCGGCAATTCACTGAAAGAAATTATGATAACCAGATAATATAATAATATATTCAAAATGTGAATTATATTTTAAATTTAATCTAAAATTCTTAAGATTCTTGTTTTTTATTAGAAACAGTAACGGGTATTTAATGAAGCGTTATTCGCAATTTTAAAAACTCTATTTATAAAGTTACATTAATATATTTTTAATTAAGATAAATTAGATTCTTAAAAAACGCTTATTAGTAACAAAGACGTCTGATTTAGGTTCGCTTTTCCGTATACAAATATTTAAAGGAATTACAAAATTAAAGTTTATTTCCATTGCGTTGTTGATGATTCATGTTATATCTGTTCAAGCGACAGATGTCCAACCATCAGCTACGAATTGTGGCAGACGAAATTGACAGAAGTAGCGACAAGATGTGACACACGTCGTCAATATATGCGATTGTACATATGCGTGACTTGATAAACATGTACACATGAAAATACAAATGTATGCACTTCTAGGGTATACTTGTGGTCTCTTTCGTTATAAATAGTGAAAATAAGGCCAGAAATGAAGATAAAGCTTTGCAGTTATTATATTAATACACTTTGCAGTGAGTAATTTGCACATTTATCGAGACTGCACCAAAAATCTCGAGAATTTGACCACAGAACTTTGAGAGAAATTAATTAGTTTGCTTTGCCAAGAATATTTAGCAATAATATGAGTTGTGTGTAAGAAACTGATTGCCTGTAAGTGTTTGTTGCCTTGCATTTATGCAAATTTCTAATAATTATGTGTTATATAGAAATTGATTTGATTGAATTAAACCTTTTTTTTTAACAAATTCTGTCAATATGGAGTTGAACGATGTTTTACACTTATTTAAGGCATAAAATACGGCAGGATCTGAACCTTAGATATAATAAAAACTGCAGATATTAACCTAGTAAATGTAGCCACCATATGAAAAAGTGACTTGCTGCTGTAAGTTTCTTAAGTTCGCAATAAACTGTGCATTACTTAAAGCAGAAATTCTGCCTACAAAAACATAGAGACTTCAAATGTTTTTAAATTGAGTGAAAAACGTCTGATGAAGTCGATTCCTATTGTACAAGCAAAGTCAAAATAGTCAGCTTTCCCTATTTGAGTTTGAACCAATAAAAATTCATATTATAGATACATAAATCAAATGATGGTTTTGATTTAGGCCATTGACAGCTTTTGGATCTTCTGGCTTTCACATAACATATTACATTTTGAGTTTTTGTAATGATATTTTACCACTATATAACACAGCTATGGTATTGTTATCGATTTGTTGTCATAATAAAGAGGAGATGTTATTGATCGGGTGCCACCCATGCCCATAAAATGCTGAAAATTGTGAAATATAATTCCCATAATTTGCAAGTCCTTGGCAGCAGAAAAGCCAGTGATAGTTATATGAAGATAATGATGATGATGATGGCAATGATGATTCTGTGGCAATGCAACCAATGCATAAACAATACATATTAATTACCGCAACAATGCCAAAACTATCTGAGCCAGTCAACTAGGCTGGACGGACAGATAGAGTGTGCATTGTTCTGGTGCATAGTTTTGGAACGTTGCAACTGTGTTTGCTGCATATGCATGTTTTTGGGTTAACCGCAAAACAGTTAAAGGGGTTTTGTGCCTTGCTAACAATGTCAGACCAATTACACTTACTAATAACTCTCAGCAGTTTTAAATATTTCAAAACATGCATGACAATTACACATTCTTTTCTTTAGAAATTACTCGACGAACATTTTTATGCAATAAAAATATAAATTCTCTGTAGCTTTGCTTTAATTGGCCAAATATCATTGCATGTACTTCGCTGCTCGTTAAATGTGAAACCAAACGCATAAAAACTTTGGTCAATAAAATATGAGCACTTAGGCAAATATTAAAATTATAATTGCAAAATATAATTGCAATAAAAAATAAACTAAATAAATTGCGAGAATCTTTAACTTTTTTTTATGTCTAATACGTATACGCAATATTTCCCGGTATATGCTTTTGCTTAACTGACAATCAAAAGCACTTAATCACACAAAACTCATTGCTTTAGGTATATCTCTAATGTAACAATCATCACTTCGCTATCATATTTTCCACATCAACGCGCTGGACGCCACAAACAAAATTCCTTTTTAACTTTTGCATGCGATGCCAGACACAGTAACAGTATTTTGATCTGATTTAAGATTGAATCGATTTAACGCCCATAACATTCCTAATTTATGTGGCGTGGCGCAAAACAAATGGGAAATCGCAAAAGTCAATATATTGAATAATGATTTGGTGGCGAAAGACTTTCGCACATATCAACAACACGCAATCAAAACTCATGTTCCTTCTGTTTTCCATGAGATTTAAGTTTTTTCTAATATATATATTCTGAGCAGATAATTAAGTGATTGATTTAGTTCAAATTGTGAGAAGAAAGTCTTAAAATCGAAACGATAACTACTTCAGTGTCTATTTTACATTTAAACTTTCACTTATTTGTACTTTCTGTTAGAAAACCGTTGTAAAAAATAATAAAATTGCATCATAACGTATGAAGATTTCGTTTTAGTTCCTTATGCTATCTTTAAAAACCAGTAATATAAAAAGTAATAGAGATGATTTACGATTTGAGAATGAAGATTCAGGAGAAGAGTTCCCATTGTCCTCTGATATTACATTAACCATCCATTACCCAAAAAAACTCTAAGCGAATGCACTCAAACCAACTCAAACGTTCAAAATGGCATGTGTCGGACTTTGAGCGCCTTTGTTGAACAAGAATAAATACACATTTTCTTTGCAATTGATTGAGTATCTTTTTCTGAAATGGGATTTGTGATTAATTGGATTTGATTTTTAGGTAATCTATGGCAAATTGAAAACACCACATTGAATTTCTTCTAATGTGCTTAAATCAATAACCAAGACAAGGCTTCTGAAAAAGTACTCACTTGACCCGCAACTCTGCAAGTCGAATAAAACTAAAGAAATGTAGATACAATGTCAAGTGGTTGTAACTGGCAAGTTGCCATTTGGGTTAACAGGAAGCCACATAATGTACGAGCTGTGCCCAAAAGAAACCAACGCAACGCTAACGTACTCAAACAGCTAGATCAATACTAGGCCACTTAAGAATGAATATCTATAAGATAAAGCATCAAAAATTACTTATGCACATAAGAGAATATCGCCGATACTTAATGCAATATTTGTACTCATTTAATGTGAACAAATATAATTTTATTTTTTTTTTTTTGGATTTTGCACTATTGTTGATTCAGAGAAAAAACAGTTGGGAAAACAAATTTTGAAATTCCTTCGCAACAAGAAACACAGCACAAAACAAGTAAGAAAGTTACAGTCGAGTGTGCTCGACTGTGAGATACCCGCTACCCATTTTTAATAAAGGCAAAATAATGCGGTATTATTTTCAAAATATACCGAAAATACTTAAAAATTCTAAAAATATACCAAATGGTATGTTTGGTATATCGATATAGTATAACATTCAAAATATACCGTAGACGGCACAATATACCAGATTTTCAGGAATCATAACAATTATAGTAATTATTGTATATACCAAAATTCGCAACTCTAGCTTCAAAATTACGCTTGTTATTATTTTTTTTTTTGAATTGCGGGGGCGGAGGTGGGCAAAAATTTAATACACACTTGATCTGCTTGCAAACATAATGCTGATCAAGAATATTTATACTTTATAGGGTCGGAGATGCCTCCTTCTACCTGCTACATACCTACCCTATGGGTAGCGGGTATAAAAATAAATGTTATGCACTTATATATTTTATAATTGGATTTCATTTTATAAACAATATTATATAGATTATGTTTTGTTTAATATTAATTCTTATCGCAATGGCATATTGTCATGTCGCCGGTTACTTTTTTTATCCAAATTGTCTCTCTTAGACTCTTATCTCACAATTTACAAGATGGATCGAAAATAAAAAGTACACAGGTGGAGAGATAATCAGAAGAGGTGAGCTATATTTATACTCCCAAGACCACTTTTAAGTTCAGCTCAGTATCACTTTTAATCCTGTATGTCAATCATTATAACCATAAATACTATGTTGCCGGATATTAAAAGAACATTTCACGGCAGTGCGTCGCCAGATGAATATGTTATAAAATTGTTATTGAGTGCATTCGTGCACATCGAAAAGTAAAGGATTTAGAGCACATCCGTTTGTGTGTCTATATGCATATATTCCATACATGCACTGAGAAGATTCATCGCAACCAACAATTTATATTTCATTGTTTTATTTTTTAATTTTAGTAGTAGTAGTAATAGAAAAAAACTGGATTAATACGAATTGGTATTTGTAGTAGTAAGCCCTTATTATTTCAAATTTGTTGCTCTTTAAACCGTTGCCTTAAATATGATAAATATAAATTTCACATATAAGTTAAAAAAATTTGAAAAATGTTCCATTAGAAAACCATTCCTCAGCTTCTAAAATATGCGTTTGAATGGCTTTTTGTATTCCTTTATCTTATAGAAATGGGATCAGGATATACTGCAGTCGGGTACACTCTAATGTTCGCTACAAATTTTATCTCTGTCGTTTGCCAATACTGCTAGCATATATCACATAAATTGCACAATTTCGGCATTTCGTCGTTCTATGCTGAGTCCATTTTTCGAATGCACTCGAATGGAAAGTCAAGGCTACTTCTAAATAGCCATGCAATATATTTCAAACCTTCATCCCATTTTTTCTAAAGGCCAGTTGTTGAATAAACTACATATATAGTAAGAGAGTAAACCTTAGGTTGCACACAAGTTAGACAATATGTCAAACTTGTTAAATGGTTAGAATTGAGTTCCAATAATGACAACGGCGTGGAGTTGCCGCACAGCAATTTCAACTGACAAATAACTGCAAAGTGTGCGTATCAGTTACGATGCGATTGTCGCTCGTGGCATTTTGCAAGTTATGTTGCACTTATGTAAACAAAAAATGTCAAAACGGTTGTTCATAAAGCAAAGTCACAGTATATATTACATTTTTATGCGCATCGTCAAAAACTAGAGCCAAAAATATCAGTATCAGGTTACATTTCTTCAATTTCTTTTGGGCTACTAAAAATACTAGCTACTCAAGTTCGTTTGTGATTTCTGTTATGAAACTTTTAATAAAGTTCTTCAGACTATTAGATTTTAAAACCAGCTCAGAAAACATACATAACATATGTACATTACATATGTATGTGCAGCTTTTTACAAGTATGTTGTACATATAGTATATGTTATATGTAAAACCTGCACTTTATTTAAATAACCAAACTCAAGAACATTTCTATGACAACTCACTGACAAATGTTTATGCTTTGACCTCAATTCCCTAATATCTTCTAACATTCATATATTTATTTTCCGATCATTAAGGAATTTATAGAAAAAATATATAATAAAATATTCAAACTGTTCGCAACTCAATTCGAGCTTTTGGTGATAACTAAACTAGTTATTTTACAATTTGAAGGACGTACCAAAATTCTAAAAAACCCAAAAGTTTTATTTTCTTAATGAACATATTCAAAACGTTCGTCTAAAAGTTCTAATCTTATTTGTATGATACAAAAAAAAAGTCTCATGCTTTCGGGTCTTAGTGGTTTTGGTTGAGCATCTTGTATATTAGGTATTTTATGGTATATTTTGAAAATAATAGTATATCAAAACAAAGTATTTCCTGTATATTAATTTAGTATATTTTAAGAACAATACTGCATTGTTTTGCTTTTATTGCTTTTTATCGTAAACTGTAGACAGTTTCAATTAAATTCAAGATAAAGTTTAAGGGTAATCTTTATGTTGTGCCACAATAAAATACTAGTACTGTATACTCCTCTCACTTATTTACGAGGTATAAAATCAAAGCGAAAAGCGTGCTTTTGCAAAATTTCAGACAAGTATGCGGCCAGTGCGAACACAAAGGTACCATAACTAAGAGCAGGCTGGCAGGCAGGCAGGCAGACAAAGTTATGGCCCTGTTCATGACTGGCATGCCAACAACTTCAACAGAGCTCTACGCTGCCCAGTTGATTCCACAGTTTGTCCACAGTTTGTGCTCTCTGCTCTCTGCTCTCTGCTGTTGGTTCCAGTTTTGTGCCCGCTTACAACCGAAACAATGGCGTGCATACATAGCGCCTACAGTTATGCAATGCCTCGACGTAGTTTTTCCTTCACGAAAAAAAGTGAGCGAAAAATGGAACTATTAGTTGCACATTGTCTGGCATGGCGACAAATTCTTGGTCGAGCTATGTGGCATGGTGTTATTGCGCCATGCACAAACAAGGCTGGAGCCATCGTTCAAGCTAACAGGCCGAAAATCGGGTCAGTAGTAAATCATCAACGACATGTTCATATGCACAGCATGGTAAAATGTGTAAAACAAAACGAAACAGCCCCAAAGACAATGACAATGTGCAAAATGCATGGGGCTCGGTTTCAGCCATTACAAAGTGCAACATGTCGCTAATCACTGTTTGGGAATTGCTTTAGAAGGAGTTGCAATTGAAGGGACATATCAGATGTTATGACTGCAGGGAGACAGCAACTGATTTACGTTTTTCCAAATTGTGTTTTAATAACTTTCAAATTTATTATTCGATTGTAACCAGCTGTAATAGGGAAGACACTTTGTGCCAACAGGAAATGCATATAACAGGTAGAAGGACGATTCCCCAAAACGATACAAAATGTATATTCTTCATCAGGATCAGAAGTCGAGACAATACAGCCATGTCCGTCTGTTCATCTGTCGGAATGAACACCTAGATCTAAAAAATTATAAGAGATAGATCGAAATAACATATTCAAAGCAAGCAAGAGTCTCGATTTTTGGTACTTCGAAACTTCGAAATTATTAAACTAAACCTAAGTTAGCACATTATTATAGTTTAATATAATATATTTTATTTCTTGTTGGCACATTAATTTGATATACTTAAGAGATAACAGCCTGGATGCCAGGTGTCTCACTGCAGAGCAACTCTATTGTAGCTGTTTAATTTTTAGTACATCTATTTACGCATAATGCATGTGAAAATTTAAATGTTAATATATTATATATAAAATAATAACATATAATTTGTTTGTTACACCTGCTTTGTACAGGGATTTTCTATTTTAGAAAAGGCAAAAATAGATATCCTCGCCACAGCTAAAGTTTACATATTCACTGCAGTTGTGTATGCTTTCAAATAAATGTATAAAATGTATTTTGTATGCATATGAAAATATTTAAATTATTTTCTCTTTTTATTTCATACACATTAAGCAATAGTTACTAGAAACTGAGCTCTGACTACACATATTGCGTAATAATGTAAAATAATATAATTATAAGCCCGTTGTAATTAACCACAAATAAAGTAAGGGCATATGATCGATTGTGTTTTGATTTAATCACTGTACCGAATTAAACACTTTACAAACAATTTTTTATTTCTCAATTATCAAATGAAATTGTCTGTGCAGAATAAGCGTCTTTCATGCTAGTTTTGTTTTTCATATAATATGCAATGTCTTTACAACAATTCTTAAACACTTCTCGATTCAACTGCAATTGAATCCACAAAGGATAAAGGCAACAAACATGTTGAGAATATTGCTCGAATCGCTTATGTTACTTGAAGCGTTTGACTTACGAGACATCTAAGCCCTGGCACACACATAAAACAAACCATTAATTAACAAAGAGAGTGTCAGTTCCCTAATAATTGGGTTGGTTAACAACAAGCCAAACAGTAATTTAATTGCTCTTTACATAACCACATTTACAATCTTTTTCTCTTTCTTAATTACCATAGTTTCAACAAAGTTAGATTTTACTTCAGGATAAAAATCATTTTAAGAACGAAAATTATGTTTGCGATGGAAATTTTGTTCCCAGCATTCTTAGGTCGAATTCTCAATTTGAAGAATTTAAATTATTGTCGGCCAGTTCCTTATTTTATGGGTAGCTATTATTGATTTTCGCCTTGCAGACACAAATAAATAAATTTAATCTTAATTATTATACCAACTAATTATAATAACTAAGAGAAGGGAGCAGCTAGCACTAAGGCACATAGACAGAAATATAGAACGTCTGGCTGGCGGGAAGAGTAAGAGTGAATAATGTAAGGAAACTCTCTTATATTGAGAAAAGGAAAGATGCTCAGCACACACATCAATAAATAAATATATGGTATGTCCTATGTATTCATATAAATGAAATTATGACATATTTATCCAACAACATATAACACAAGAGCATGAATAAGCTCCCAGTTAAGTCCACGTTCTTATGCTTTTTATACCCGCTACCCATGGGGTAGAAGGGTATTATAACTTTGTGCCGGCAGGAAATGTATGTAACAGGTAGAAGGAGGCATCTCCGACCCTATAAAGTATATATATTCTTGATCAGCGTCAACAGCCGAGACGATATAGCCATGTCCGTTTGTCCGTCTGTGTGTCTGTGTGTCTGTCCATCTGTCCGAATGAAACATTGGATCTCAGAGACTATAAGAGAACTATAATTTTCGACAGCATTTGTTATGTTTGCACGCAGATCAAATTTGTTTCAAATTTTTGCCACGCCAACTTCCGCGTCCGCAAATAAAAAAAATCGAATAACAAGCGTAATAATGCGTATATACAATAATTACTATAGTAGTTAAGAAAATTTGGTTGCGATCAGATAAAAATTATGGAAGTTATTAAAGAAATACTGTTGTATGGGCAAAAACGCCTACTTAGTAGGGGTCTGAGTTGCTTTGGCCGACAATCTGGTATTGTGCCGTCTATTGTATATTTTGAATGGTGTACTATATCGATATACCAAAAATTCCATTTGGTATATTTTTAGTATTTTTAAGTATTTTCGGTATATTTTGAAAATGATACCGCAATATTTTGCCTTTATTAAAAGTGGGTAGCGGGTATCTCACAGTCGAGCACACTCGACTGTAACTTTCTTACTTGTTTTTTGTATAATTTACAACAAAACGCTGCAAATGTCTTACTTCTTCTGAAGTAACCTTAAAACCACAGCTTGCTTTGCCTTTGATATTGTTAGGGTCAAGTGTCGCACGACACACCGTCTATTTTATTATATAACATAAGAATAAAGACTCGTAAAGCAATAAAAACTTGAATGTGAACAAAAAAAATTGGTTGAATAATTGGAACAGTGAAAAATGTATGAGAAAAAAATGAGAAATATGGCCTACTTCAAATTAAGAAAAAAAAAATGAACTTTAATTACGACCCAAGAAATAACAATATCCTACAACTTTCAAAGGTGCTCGAATCCATCTTCTGTTTATTTGTTTTTTTTTTTAAGCTGATATGATTAATTAAGCCTTTCAATTTATGCACAAACAATTGCCATGCTTGTAACGTTGTTGTTACTGCGGCTATTTTTGTTCACTGCATGCTCTTTATGTGGTGTGAAAATCACGTGTTGCAAATGGCGTTAAATCATCGCATAAATGAATGTGCTGTGTTTTCCCTTCCTCTCCACTCTCTTGCATGTGAGAAGCATTGGCATGGCTAGTGCAAAGGTAACACAATTCCAGTAGACGAACCCCCCACTCAGACTCACACTCACACTCACCCAAACACGCACACATATTCGTAAACACGTGAAGCTTGCATATTTTGATGTCATTGGTTTTGGGAATTTGGCGTTGATTTTCATATTTAAATGAATACTGCTGTTGATTGCGTATACGTCATGTTGTTCCTTTTTGACTTTGTGTCCACGAAATGATTATATAAGTACACAAGCTTTTTTGCAACATTTGATTGAATTGTTAATTATATTTTATTTCTCTTAATTGGCTTTAAATGTCAACCTTAGCAGCAATTGTGTACAGTTTAACACGAGCAAAGGTGTGGGAATGTTTTATCATATATACAATTAATATAGAGTGATATCTTGCCTCTTTTAAGGATTTGGAATATATATGAAATATAGAGGGAGATTATTATACTTTAGTATTGTTTGTTATATTCATTTGGTATACTGTTTTGCACTGTTTTGCTTTTGTGGAACATGGGTAATCTCACAGTCGAGCACAATCCACTGTGGATTGTTTTTTTGCCCATTGCATAACAGCAATCTAATTATATATAGTATACATATATGTATATTTACATATTAAAAAAAATGTAAAATAAACAAAGTAATTAAAGTGAATTAAATTAATTTAATTAATCTAATAAATTACAACTATTTTTTTCAATTGACACTCAAATTAATTCCACAACAACAAGCACATCGAACTAGTTGATATGTTTGCTAAAATCTGTTTTTTTTACTCTACTTGTCTCTCACTTTTTCTCTTTTGCATTCTACACACATTTTGAAATGCTAAAAGCAGATATAAATTCTGCGAAAAAATGTCAACAAAAAGTTGAAATATAAAAATATCAAATTTATTATTGTACATTTTTACGAATAGAAAAATGAAAATATTGCTCTTCTGTTGCGAAACAAACTGCACTTGTAATTTATGAAAACACTCGTATTCTATTGTATGCTGTGAAGAAAAATAATCACCAAACAACAAACGGCAAAAAAACGAGAAACAAAAAGCTATACGCATAAAGAGCATGTGTCGCAGATTGGCCAGAGTTGCCACCCTCGTTTTCGCACATATAGTACTCGTAACTATGCAAAGCTGGCAGGCAGGCAGCCAGCCAGCCAGCCACATTTATGCATATGTTTTCACACTTTGAAAATGCGAGAATCTCGTCTACTTTATCCACAAACTCTGAATTCACCCAATTTTGTCGCATTTCATTGAACTTTTTTAGCTTCAGCTGGTGCTTCAGCCCATGTGACATCCCTACCTCTCTAAAGGATTCCAAAGCATATACATACATACATACATGCATACTATATAGGATCAACGGACTCTGTCGCTGACAGGCGGCTACTTTGGGACCGTGTTGGCGATGCTTTCACATGGTTTTAAATGAATGACACACAGAGTTGGTTGGTTCTCTCCTCACTTTTTTTTTTTGTGCTCCTTTTTATTTTATTTGTTGTGCTGAGTTGTGAGTTGTTTGTTTTTAGGTTTTGCGTTGGTGACATTTTTATGAATGCTTCAAATATTTGCTCGCATTTCCTTTCTTTTCCTATTTTGGCCATCCCGGGTCTGGTTTATTCATGCGGAATGCGACGCATAGTTTTTTGCCCTTTCGGCTTTGTTTGTTATTGTTCCGCCCTGGGTACAAGCTCAGTACCAGACTCAAGCCCTTTTCAACGCAAATATGTTCCATTAGCTTTGGCATTTCAGCTCGACTTTTCCCTCTGCTTTTCCCCCATTCCCTTCCGCTTTCACCATCTCATTTTCTATAATATACGAGTACTACATAATGCATATGTATATGAATGTATGTATGTATTTTGACTGCGTTGGTTCATTTCGGGGTTTGGCAAGTGTTCATGTTTTGCTTTCGCATGTGCTTTGTTGACATACTTTTCTAAATGGAAATTATAGTCTAGTGCGCTTGCATGTCGAGTTGACTGCCCGCTCGCTTTTTAGACATTAATTTATGTTGCATGATTTTTGGGGACACATTATTGCCAGCTGCCAAGTAAAGGCTTGCGCATCATCAACAAAGCTTGTGCTACTCATACGACTTAGTTTGGCTAGAGTAGCGTTTTTAATTTAGCCATGATTTGTAATAATAACTATGGTATTTATGACTCCTGAAAATTTGGTTACTGTCAGATGGAGATTATAGAAGTTATTTGTGAAATAAATTTCTTGGTCTTTGGTTGACAACTTGGTATATTTTGAATACTATGGTGACTAGTATTGATATACCAAATATAGCTTTCGTATATTTGAGTATTTTTTAGAATGTTAATGCTCGTATCGTATGGTGTATTTTATAAATATTATAATTCCAAACTGTTTTTCTCTTACTTTCTTAAAATGGATAGTGGGTATTTTACAGTTGAACGCACTTGACTCTATCCTACTTACTTGTTTTCTTGTACTTTGTTTCACAATTGTAGTTAATTGCTATACTAAACATAGCTTATAGTATATTTTAGTACTTTTGTAGTATATTAATATGGTATATTAAATATATCTTATAGTATATTTTAGTATTTTTAGTATATTAATATGATATACTAACTATAGCTTAAAGAATATTTTAGTATATTTGTAGCATATCAATACGGTATATTAAATATAGCTTGGAGTATATTTTAGTATTTTTAGTATATCAATACGATTTACTAAATATAACTCATTGTGTATTTTAGTATATTTGTAGTATATTAATATGGTATACTAAACATAGCTTATAGTATATTTTAGTATTTTGTATAGTATATTATTTTGATATATTTTATTATTAATACCGCTTAGTTTTTCATCTCTTAAATAAAGATAGCAGGTATACCACAATCGAGCACACTCCACTGTAACTTTCTTACAAGTTTTAGTTAATGATTAACTGTAATATAATATATGCAATTAATATACTACATTGTTCGTTCGATAGCGGAAAGGCCTTCGCCGCAAGATACAAATTTAATCCAACACGCCGAGAATGTATCGGCAATCGAACAATAAAAGAGACTCATTAATTGACCAAACCAATTTCTATGGCTGCTCGCTGTGTATAAGCACTTATACTTCATCCATTTCCATTGTGCCCCCTGATCACACTTCCATTCTCTGACGTATTTGGCCTCGGGACATAGATCTTTTGTTGGGTTTTGTGTGTTTAAATTTAATTGGTTTCCTATTTAAATTGCATTCGATTCTCTTTTTCCTCGATTTTGTTTGTCTCGCTTTGGTTTCCCCATTGAAACAATCCCTCAACCACAGCAACAACGTACAATGTTATAGATGCATATAATTTGGCTTTGATTGCGACTGTCGCCCATGCTCCAGGGCAACCAACAAATTCCGAAAGCTTCCAAAAAGTAAAATACCCATAAATTGGTCAGAGACCGACGGTCTTTGTTATTGTGCGGCGCGTATAATTACAATTTGTGTGTGGCATACTTTATAGAATATTATTTAGATAACAGTATGAAGTTTTCCATTAAATTTTGCAGTGCAATATGAAATTGTACTCTTTGCTCAATACTATAAATGCCAAGAATATTTCAACTTTTGTGCTGAGGATCTAAATCAATTCAGGGCAAACTTCTAATGGGCATATCTTCTATGAAGCCTTTCAGACATTACGCAATCAAATCCAGACACAACTCCGTCATTTTCTATAAGTAACGAGGGAGACATTAAGTTGAATAACATTTATTTCATTTCTTCGTGATTGTGGCAAAAATATGAAATTGGAATACACAACCTTAGCTTTCAAGTGATACTTTAAACTCTACAATACATATAGCCATGTCAATCTGTCTGTCCATTCAAACGGACCTACATAACGATCTATCGAATATAAGAATTGTATAAGTTATTTAGCAAATAATTTTCTTTTCCTAATAGTTTAGCGATTAGCAATATTCCAAATGTCGTCTTTGGTATATCTTAGTATTTTTCTTAGAATATAAATAATCTATGAATTTACCGATGACATAAGGAAAAGTACTAGATGAAGTTGTGAAAAAAACCTCAAGTTGCAATTCTGTTGCAGACCTATTTCGCTATACATATTTATTTGCTACTCTGAAATGAAGTAAAACCCTTTAAGTATACCCTTTAGCTAAAAACAATATTTTGTGCGGAATTTAAGAGTATCTTTTATTTTTATAAATATATATATATATATAATATATATATATATGAATTATTTTATGAAATGTAATTTTTACGAAATTAAATCGCATTCTTAACTCTTTCAAGGCACTAAAACGATTCGATATATCCTTTAACAAAACCAAATCATACTCCATTGAAACGAGTTGGCTCAGTTTAACAAAATTCTTTGGCAATCAGTCCAGCTCTGTACTGTGGTAGCATGTAACAGATTTTATGTGTCGTGGTTTATCCAATATATTTTTGTTTTCATGCTGCCAACCTAATCAGCTTACCTTCGGTTACACCCACAGAGTATTGAAATATTTGTCGACCGAGTTGTATTCAACCAAAAGTTCATTTAGTTGTGAGCTGTTTATTATCTAACACCGGCTTATGGGCTTGCGGTGAAAGGGTGATTTGAAATGCTTTAGCAGGCCCAACATAATGTTTGGAACCGCAATACCGCATTCATTTAACAGATCCTATATTGCTTTTGGGATGTTTAAACGTCTACAAATCCAGCCAAAAATGAAATACTTTGCAATGAGGCCGATGTTAAAAAATGTGTTTAAATTAATTGCTGCTATTTGTTATTTTCCACTCATTGCGAAAGTGTTTAACAATGAGTGCATTAATTTCTATTATGGTCTTACTTTGTTTAGGAATACAAATGGAATACTTCAACAAGCTATTCACCTGTATGTCATATCCAGAATAGAATAGAAACACAGAACTAAGCAACGGAAAACTATTGCAAGCAAGATGAAATCAAATACATTTGCTCTTAAGCTCAATTGACATTTTGCACATGAAATGGCAACGAACAAAGGAAAATAGATAGATAGAAGTGAAATGTTGAAGAGTTGGCAAAGGTGAGTAGGCAGCAATAGCAACGTTTGAAAATTGAGGTGGAAAAATGGGACATTACATGCTTGTTATAATCCCTGCCAACATTTTTATTGCAATTGTCAACTTGGTCCATAAAGCAGCGCAGAATCTGACACCTACAAGTTTCGAAAGCAAGGCGACACAAATTGAAAATATGACAAGAAAATTCAGTTTGCTCAGCAGATACAACTAGGTCGGGGCCAGACCAAGACCCAGAACCCAGCACCCAGAACTCAGAGCCCAGAGCCCTGAGAGCCAAGAACCAGTGAAAGAAACAGTTGCCAGAATGGATTGCGACGACGGCAAGGACGACGGATGCAGTTTGCCAAGTTTGCGAAGAGCTGAATGGCGTCGAAACCATATTGATTTCAGGGCCGCTGGGAGAGGCTGGGAGAGCATTTTAAGCCAACGTTGTCACAAAAAATGACAAACTAAAATATACGTGTAGAAGAAGCGAAAAGAAATGCTTGGTCTGCGTTTGCGTTTGCGTATGTGAAAATTGCCATGAAGACGAAGATTGCATGTGCATGTGGATTTGGATTTGTCAAGGTGAAGTCAGCAAAATCTATTGATATACAGTGAAAGCTAAGCAAAATGAGCCAAAATTGCTGTGTAAACTATACGAAAGTGTACGCTTATATCCGGCTAATGTCCGCTTTGCAAGTCTTCACTGTACTCAACAAATGTGTGCACTGAAGCAAAAGTAAAATATATTATCAACGTTGCCGTTGCAAGGCCAGCAAAACAATGCGTTCGGAAGACTGAATGGCTAGCTCATTGATATGCGAACAACGACGGTAAAGCAGCTAACTGGATGCAACCAGCTGATGACCCACAAGAGATATCCCCAGTCCACATTAAATTTACGGCCTGATTTCGATTTATATGGTACGAAATCAGTGGAAAAAATAATGGCACATTTGGGATTAGTTAATAATATGTGGAGCCATACACACCTGGGTAAGTACGTTGGCTTTTATATTGAATTCAAGAGTGTGTATTGCAATAATCTAGTATTATTGCAAGTAAATCCATTTAAAAGTCATTTAAAACATCAGTTCGAATTAACAGCAGTATAACCATAGCGTAACACAATTTAAGGCTGGCTCCAAAGTAAGCCTGCAATATTTACACACTTTCCAAACATTTATTGAGGTCAGCTCTGCTGTTGTTTTGTTTTGTTGTGCGTTCAGTTTGTGGCATAAAAATATAATAATATAAAATTGTTTTAAAACATCGAATAGGTTCTAACCAACAGCCAAGTGGTCTAGTTGAACACGTTTTCCGGCTATGCGAGATTACAAGAGACGTCCCCAGTGTTTTTACCCCAATCGTTTAAATTTATTTCCTTCAAGGCTTCAAGCTACATTAAGTAATTAAGTATAAACACTATAATCGTGATGGGTCTAGTACATGTAACTATAAATAAATATGATCTGCGTGTAACAAATAATACATGAGTATATTCTCAGATCTTATAACTTTTATCTATGTTATGTATGCTTATTATCTGTTTCAAACATTTCTCGATGATAAAGTCATTTACCTCCAGCGTAGCGGGTTTATAAATTTTCGTTAAAGTATGATTTATGTAAATTTAAATAGAAAGAAGCAGGAACCAGTAAGAAAGATAATGTCGAGTGCGCTCGAATGTGAGATACCCTACTCAATTTCAATATACCAATAATATACCGGAAAATACTCAAATATAACAATATTATCTATGTATATATATATACTAGGTGCAAATATACTAAAATATGTGTACGGACAAAGTTATATCGTTTCTGCTGTTGACGTTTATCAAAAATATTCATACTTTATGGGATCGAAGATCCCTCCTTCTGCCTGCTACATATATAATATGTATGTACGCACATGCATGTACCCTATGGGTAGCAAGTATCAAGATTGGATGCATACATGTCAATACAAAATCAATGTAACAGATATACATATCGCAAATGGCAGAAACTAATACGTAATAAAACGTGAAGAAAAAAATAAATTAAACTATCATTAGATAGCATCACGGGTAGCAAACAGTTTAAATATTTCTTTCGACATAATTAAATAAATGTTTTTTATAAAAGTTTTTGTATACATTTGCATCCAGCTTTATAATCAAAAAAAAATAATATGAACAAATTTATGTGTATTTAATAAGCTTTTATTGTTGTGTGAAAATTCCAGTCCACAGCTGCATTCTACGCTGCATATAACATCAATTAGAAGAGCATCCGATTATTATAGAAACCCGATACACGAATTAGAATATAGTACGTGTATTAATTGTAGCCAAATGAAACAAAAACAAAATTCCTAAATCGAATCGATACAAGCATATTTTAATTGTTTACATTGTTTTATGTTGAATTTGACCCGTTTTTGTGGCCCAAATTAAAATTTTTGATATTAACAAGATTTTTGATAGCAGCTTTCTTGTATAATGAAGGTTATTACTATAGAAAGGTATTTTAGAAAAGTGGGCGTGTCAACGCCCACAGAAATCGAAAAAAAGCGAATATCTAAAGCAATTTTCAAGTTAGAGACCAAATTTGGAACACAGGATGAATGTCCTATTTCAAATGCGTCCTGCAAATTTGGTCCAGATCGGATAAAAAAATGGAACTTATTCAAGAAAACAAAAATCGCAAAGGCTTGACCAAGGACTTTTTTTATCATTTTGCGAAAATTTACGGTTTTTTCAGGGTTTAACGCAAGTAATCATAATAGGACAGCAAGATCAACAAGTTATGAGAGTGTAAATGACATTTTGTTTCCCGCAAAAGCTCCTTGCTTAAGCCACACTTCTAGCAGATCTGCAATTCTGATCAAAATGTTGCTCCCTAATAATTCAAATTGCGCAAAAAACCGCAAAAAACCCATAATGAGCTTACATATTATGAATTCAGAATTGACAGATCTACAACATGTATATGGACACTCACTGAACAAATTTGAACATTTTAGTTAAAACCTTTTGGAAAGTTGAACTTTCTTTCGAAAAGTGACAAGGGGACAACACTTGCTAAATATACAAATTGTTAGAAAAATACGAACAAAACACGCAACATATTAGTATTAACACATAGTAATAACTTGAAAAAGTAATATTCCTTTTGAATTTTATTATTTAATGATTTTTTTTGTGGAAGATATGCCAATTTGAAATTGCACCGCAAATTTAACATTTAACACTGCACGTGGTGTCTGCTTGCAACAGCTTACTTTAACAGCTGTTATTTTAACATTAAACTGTTAAGTTAACATTTTAGGTATACAATATCGCGATTTGATCATTTCTCAACATGGTAACATTAAAAAAACGGATATTTGAATACTTGCGAAAAATGAGTTTTGGCCACGAAAACGGGTCAAATTCAACATAGTGCATTGGCATTTTGTAGTTTTAGTTCAATTAAAGAATTTACTTTACTTGGTTAGACTATTTTTTGATAGCCAGTCAAATGTCAAGACAAACAACTCTCTATTTACATAATTTATCGCAATATTAAAATGAATTCAGAAACAAAAAAAAACGTTTGCAACAAAAAAACTGAATTTGTAGGATCATTAAGTAACTGCCTTAAGTAGTTATTAATAATATCACCCATAAATTATGCGTATGTATTAGGTTTTTTTCAGTATTTTTATGGACATTTATAGCGACACCCCGAAATACGTATATGTTATATGTATGTGGCAGCAAATGGCATTTCAGAAGATGTAATGACTATAAAGAAAGCCTAAATGTATGCAATAAAAACTAAACAATTCGCTGCCAATGGCACTTATTATCACCTGAATAGATTTATTACCTGCTGACCGCAAAGTACCCTAAATTAATATGAGCAAAGCATCAACAACAACAGGCAGTAGCAGAAAATCAATGGAGGTGAGAACTTATAAATGGCAACTAAAATGTACCATCAGAAAATCCATCTACTATCTGACTACTTTTGTGTCGGTGTTTGTGTGTGTGTGTGTGTGGGTGGACGTGGCATACAAAGTTGAGCCGCTCTCTGGCAACCTTTTGATAAATTTACTACACAAATTGAGTCGCTAAATTATAACATTTATTTTTGCTATCCGACGTTCTATTTTCTTGCCATTTTTGTTGCCTTTGCCAGTATACCAAAGACTTGTTTTTTTCTATCTTTCGCTTCTTTTCTTCTCTTTCCATTCATTTTTTGTGCTCTCAAAAAAATTAAATAAAATAAAGAGGAGCGAAAATAAAAGAAGAGCAACCCCAAGTGCTTTTTCCACTTGATGTGGCGTCCACTTCCCATCGCCCAACCCCCGTATTCGCCCCCTCGCCATCGCCAGTATTATTTTGGCAGGACGCATCGACGTCGACTGACTGCACTTCATACTTAAGCTCGACCAAATCTCGAGAGTGTAATTTATTGTTATCATTTGTTTGGCTAAAAGCAAAAAGGCGGGCTTCAAAAGGATGGCGAAAATGAAACCTACCACGAGAGTCGAAGCAAAAACGTGAATCAAGTGATAACGAAGCTCTCATACTCTACTCCATTATTTTTATTATGACCACAATTGAGAAAATTTCAATAAACTTTTTAAGCCAAATAAAACTCGTATGTATTATTGCATATTTCCTCTATGAATCTTTTATTTCGTGATTTCTTCTTTTCAAATTTAAAGTTCCCTTCTACTTTTATGTAGTTAAGGGTGTTGAATTGCGACAGAGTATCGAAGACAGTGAACAAAGCGAGAAGAGGAAGAAAACAGACACCATATTTACGAATGTGTGTGTGGATTTGTATACAAAGTTGTTCATATGTACGAGTACTCGTATATACGATTGTAGGTGGGTATACCATTTAGATAACTAAAGTAATTTATTTTATATGGGGGTCATGTGCTCATGGACATGCGAACATAAATAGCAAAAAGCCACATGCTACAGAGCGAACAGAGCGAACAGAACTAAGTCTGTTCCTTGTATAAGCTAGAAAATTTCGCTGCGAAGCGGAGACAATTCTCTCCCAGGGAAAAAAATAGTGCTGAAGCCACCGATAAAAATGTACACGAACATTAATATTGTATCATTGGAGCTTTACTGAAAAATAGTTTTGTGCTCCATTTGATTTCCTCTTTCGCGTCATTAGAATGTCAATTAAAATCGAAATCGCCATTCATTTTCTTATTTCGCAATTGCCAAAAGAAATTGAATATTTGTAATTCGAGATTCCGATGTTAAGTTCCAAAATAGGGGGATTTAAAAATGTTGAATGGAGAAAAATTTTCAACGGGTTGTAATCTGAATTGGTTTTTAATATGCTACAGTTAAAAGTGGTAAGCAAGGGAAAGCTTGGACCCATTCAAAAGAACAATAAGATCTTCTAAAAATAGTTGCACTCATCTAATTGTTTAAGTAACTGTAATTAAAATGTAACAAAACATAATACTAGTAAACCCTAACTAACAAAACATGCACCTTGGAATATGAATTTTTGTGCAAATTAATGAATATTTAAGCAACTATATAAGCTTCTGTCAATTGGGCTTTACTGTGAGATACCCGCTATCTGATATTAATAAAAGCAATCTCATATGGTATTCTCATTTAAATATACTAAGCATATTAGCATATTAATATAAAAGGAAAAAAAAAACATCGTTTAATTATATCATACAAATACTGAAATATATCGAAATGTTTATCTAGCATATTGATTTAACAAAAACTGTAACTGAATATTGCTTTTTTTTTTTAGTCTCTTCAAAAATAATGTATTCAAACGGAAAGATGAACAGACAGCTGATCAAGAATATATATACCAAATTTTTCTGTTGGTACAAAGCTTTGATATATCTTATGGACAGTAAGCATACATATCCAACTTACAGCGAGTAACTTAAAACAATACACAAAAATTGTTGAGTTCCACAAAAGCATTTCTGTTTGCATAACATATTCTCGAACAAGTTATAGGTGTCGTTAAATATAACACACATATATATATACACATTTAAAAAAAATAATACTTGCTTATGACAGAGTAATTGCAATTTCTCTCAAATGTTCATACCAAAACATAGCATAGTTCTGTGAAACTCCCACTGATGAAACAAACAAAATAAAAATACTTCTAAGTAAGAAACTTAACTGAAACGCTTTTGCTTGTACGCCTAGAGTTGAGCTCAAGTGGTTCGAATCTTAAATTGGATTAAGTGGTTTTTACCAGCTTGCAACTGCCAGTTTATTTGGATCTCTCTCGCTTTTTACCACCCTGGCAACGCCCCAAATTTCATTTTGTGCTTGGTTTTACTGCAGTTTTACGCTCTAGAGAACTCGAACTTAATTAAGAATAAATAAATGACAATAACAATTTAAAATCAATGTTTTTACTTATTCAAATGCAAATGCAATTGTTGCACAAGCGAACTGCCGAAAAGATGCAACAGATGCCTCTATGAAATGTAAAAGTTTTGTGGAAATAGTTAAAAACAGAGCATAAATAGTGCGTCAATTATCTCTGTATTTGTAAAAAAAAAAAACTATTTTTCTCTCGCGTCAAGTTTTTACATTAAAGTTTAAAGTCTTACCATAAGCTACACTTATGTGGTTTTTGATTAATCATAGTGTTAAAAGTATACAAGAGTCCAAAAAAATGTTCAATATTGCTATACAAAAAAAGGCTGAATTAAAAATTACAATAGGTGGAGTAAACAAGAGACATTACTTAAAGAGTGTTGACATATAATAACCTTTGCTTTAACAAAAATTTTATAAATGCTACAAATAAATCTAAATTGAATTAAATACAAATAAAATAGTGTATTGTTCTCTGGACTCTCGTGAGATTTTTTATAGAATATCTTCTATTCAAGCACTCTAAACTTCGTTGTGTAGGTTAGAAGTCTCTCCTCCTTTCAGGTTTTATTACCCAGCTTCAGTTTTACGTTCAGTTCATCGTTGATACAGGCACAACTTTCTTGTTACTTAAGTTTTTATGCCTCGATACACATTTTTTTGATGCGTCTTCATGAAATGTTTATAGCTCCGTTCGCTGGTAGTATTTTCATTTTATGAGCATTTCCGCCTCCGACGCTCTGCTCTCGGTTGGCAAACCATCAACTATGAGCCACAAGCCAAGAGTCTGTTTATTGATTGTCTGTACAAAAGCATCGCCATATTGGACTCCTTATCCTTTCAAATTCCCTATACACACTGCAGCCATTACAAATGCACAAGGAGTATAAGACTGTTTTATACAACATTTAAAGGAGAGTCTATCGCATATTGAATAAACATACATATGTGTTTACATTGTATCAGCATAAACTGAAAATTTGTCTCAAGACGAGTAAAAATATTGTGTAATTGGCTCTATAAACAATAAATACAAAATTTATCGATTTCTTTATCTATTTCATAAAATGACCCCAACTTCACTCTCAATTTTTTAAAATTTTGATAAGTTGTTGATCAACTGCATCTTGGACTTAACTTTACCTATTCAGTAAATAATCTACTAGCTATTTAAACTAATACAGAATACAAAATAATTCAAATGCAAATACATTTATGAAACTGAATAGAACAATATTTTCTATAATTAACACAAAGTGGGTTTAAAATTACCAAAAATGAAACAGAGAAAAACGATATACAACACTATTCGAAAGTATATTTTTGAGAAAAAGTCTTTAATTAGTTCCGCCAATATCTAATAAATGCCGAAGCTCGACATTATTAATCTCTACTGAATTATATTTTATTTTTCAAGCACCAAGTGCATTGTGTCATGATCCAGGATAAACTTTTTGGAACTTTCATACAACATTAAAAGATATATTTTAGATCCAATCTTATTTCACGATAAAATGTAGGATACTCTCCCTAACTATGTGTTCATAGATCCTTCAGCTAGTCGGAATAAACAACTTTATAAAAATAGTAAGGTGAAACAATTATTTGAGAACCTCTTAGTATAACAACTGGTTTTAGGGTTCGATTGTGAGAAACCCTCAAATTTCAATGACATAATCAAAGATGCTTTGCAATGTTTCACGGTAAAAGGTCGACTACGAACTTCAGCCGTTGTTTATAGACACATTTTTTCTGTCTCGAGTGAGGATATTCTACTCTGGCATTTCAAATTGCTTAAGATTTGCATAATAATTTATCGCACTCAATGGGCAAACCCCAAGATACATTATCCGATTAACTGGCCGGTGGCAGATATTCTACCATTACCATTCCATTAACACCCGCATCGAATTAAGTTGATTTCCAATGCGAGTCAAGAGACAAGCAGCTGAGTTGCTAATCCTCCCGCCCGTCAAAGTTCGCCAACAGCATGGCAAATTTATTTATAAAGGGATTTGCATAGTGCGATATGAGAGGCATGCACTTATCCTCTCTAAAGAGAGAAAATCCGTGAGAGGTGCATGATATAAACTGAAGTAAGAATGCTCCAATGGAAGACAAGTTTTGGATGTATCTATAGTATATTATCGAAGTAAAGGGAAAAATTAATGATTTCAATTTAAAGATGGGGAAGCTTAAGATATAGTTTTATAAAATAAGCTTTTCTTTTCATATTATTTATAAATATAACTTTTCGATGAATATAGTATATTAAAAAAGTATATGTATTAATGAATGATATCAATTTAAAGTTGAGGTAGCTTTAAATAAAGTTTTATAAAATTAACTATTCTTTTTATACAATTTATAAAGATAAATTTTGGATATATCTGGATATATCTTTCAATTTTAAGTTGAGGTAGCTTAAGATATAGTTTTATAAAATAAGCTCTTCTTTTCATATTATTTAAAAAGATAACTTTTGAATATATCTATAGTATATTAAAAAAGTAAATGTAATAATGAATGATTTCAATTTAAAGTTGAGCTAGCTTTAAATAAAGTTTGATGCAATTAACTTTTGTTTTAATACAATTTATAAGGTGAGAACAACGTTCTTTTGTGCTATGCATTTAATCAACACTATTTTGTGTAATATAAACGCTAATCGACTTTAGAATACAACTAACACCGTAGTTATACATTTCACAACAGGGCGCAGCATTTTTTTCCACCCATTTAAATTTGATGTGTATCAAGCGAGCAGATCTCCATCAGCAGCCTTGCGAATTGCGCCACGTGGCAAGGGCGTAGAATAAAGTCGTAAAATTGAATTGGTAATTTTTTGTGTTAAAAGCAGAAAGTAAAATAAATGGAATTGCTGCTAAGACGCAAAGATGCGGCAAATGGCAAAGTCAAGGCATACAAAATGACAATTCAAGGAACAAAAAAAAAAAAAAAAAAAATGAAGAAGAGGAAGAAAAAGAACAGAACCCACAGGCAAAACGCACAGAAAATGCAAATGAGTCGCATCGGGAATGAGCGAAAGGAATTGGGGCAGGTTTCTATGGGATGGCTTTCTTCGACGTACCAACGAACCAAGAAAATTAAAGCAAAATAAAATACAATGCTTAACGAGCTGGACAAAGTGAAGGGAAAATCTTCTCCAAGCAAAATTGCATTCTTCGCCCTACTCTCCTCAAGTCTTTTGGCATCTTAAATCGAAAGTGTTGAAGCTCATAATTGCAGAAAAAAGCAATATTTCTTAATTATATGAGATTCTTGATAGATTCAAATTAAAGCGCTTAATACGACTCTTAATTATCGGCTCTAAAAAAATACGAATATTATGCTTACTTTTTTCCGACTAATATTAAGAAATATTCCTATTTCATGTGAAAATTTCAATAACTTTTCAAAATAAAACCGATTTATATTGGAAGTGTTAAGCTAAGATATTCTCACTTTGATCTTGGTGGTTTTAACTGTAGTTAATCAAAAACCATCTGATTGATCTGAAATTGCAATATGTCATTTTAATAATATACATATACCAACAGCCCGAACTATGATTTTTAAATGTTTTATATTAAATAATATATTATATATTATTTTTATAGTTTTAGCTTGACGTGTATCTAAAAAATATAAAATGTTTGACACTCTGCAATTTATTGTTCTTTATTAAATCAAGTTAATGTGCTCGACTGTAAGTTAGCCGCTACGCAGTTTGAATACGGACAAAACCGTGCGGCATTATTCTTAAAATATACTTAAATTATATACCGAAAGAATCCTAAAATATTCCGAACGCAATATATGAGTTGGCATTGTAGAAAAAAAAATCTCTGCTTTGATTTCACAAACAAAAAATTACAACATTTTATTTATATTTTATTTATTTTATTTCATTGTTTTGCATTAATTTAAGTCATAAGTATCCAATGGCGAACAATTAATCCTCGAAGATGTAAACGTTTTCTTTAAGTGTCTGCCTTCTCCATAAGAGAGAGTATCTGCTAGTCTATAAATGGCTTTCACTTTGCCATGTACTTGATTATTTGTTGTTTTGTTTTATTTTGTGTTTACCATTTGATCGTCTTATTGTCGCTTCTGTTCCCTATTCGTTGTTTATGTTGTTGCTGTTTCTGTAATAGGATTATTGCATAAATTAAAGTATTTGCCGCGGCATCGCAAGTAAGATTTGCAACGCCGCCTGGCACTTTTCTATTACTGTCTTCACTCGGCTGTTGGGAGGAGCATTAAAAAAAAAAACGGAATAACAAAACAGCTCACAATATAAACAAACGTTCTTTCACATAGAGATTGAGCTGCATAAAAAGTGGAAGCACGGCGCATAAAAGAAAAGTTAATTGTATTAATTTAGACTGCCAAGTTGAGATATAATCGTAAATCGAATAGAAAGAAAAGATTTTGTCAAATTATATGGTAATGTATGCTTAACAGTTATCAGAATCCGACCACTATGTATAATCTATTATAAAATATTACTCATATATATATTTCAATTTCTTATATTACAAATATTGTTTTCACCATTTCAAACATTGAAAAGAAAAGAAGTAAAAAACTGCACAACAAATATTTTCAAGCTCAGCAACTCAAATTGTAATTTAAAGCTACTTTAAATAAATGAATTCCGTTTAGCTAAGAAAAACCCTTAGAGATCAGCGGTCACAGCAAATACAACAACAACATCAAAAGTATCGGATTAATCTCTTCCAAAATGTAGAAACCAAACGCACAAAAACCGCTAAATTCATTTTGATAAAAGTTTAATATCGCCAAGAGCTCGCAATCAATAGCAATTGGTCAATGGCGAGAGGGGAATGCGGAGTGATGAACCTCCAGGACCTGTGAACCTTCAATGGTCGGAGTGCCTACGACCCCAAAACGCGCCTCAATAATTCAAAGATGTTAAGCCGCAAATTGGCGATGGCATTGCCGTTGGCGTTGACGTTGGCGTTGGCGTCGAAGTCGACGTCGACGTCGAGGTTGTTGTTGTTGTTGGCGTTGGCATTGGGAACGTTAATATTAGGCAGAAGTTGCCGTCAGTATCAACATTCCAACAGCTGGGACCCCTCGCTGACAGGATATACATCGGCTGAGGGTTACACACACACACACACATCGAGTCAGACGCAGTCGTGGCATCTCATCCACAACCTCCCACACACACACACACATTGGCACAGCATTGTCGACTAACACGCACGCATTAAACTCTATTGGGTGCTAATGTTTTTTTGGCCCAACCCCCAGACCCAGACCCCCAAACCCAGAAGCAGCTTCCCACATCAGAGGGCAGAAATTTTCATAAATTCAGCAATGAGCCTGTCGACATGCCCAAACACACACAGAAACACACACATACACCCGCACACCACGTTGCATACGTAATAAAAATACGTTAAAATGTTTGTGCCATATACACAAACACGATGCTTATTGCCTACTTCTCTGCGCGTGATGCAGACGGTGAAAAGAAGCACAAACACACACAAACAGAGAAAAGGCAGGATGCCCGATTGCTGTGCTGCGATGTGGTGAAGGAGGCGTGGAGATGTTGTTCATTTATGGCGGTTTCCGTATAACGCCTCGTGCTGATCAGAATCTGCCAAACTACCAAACTCTAATAACATTAAATTGTGCTTCAATATTAAAGCAGCAAATGAATTCAAAGCAGCTGCATAACATAGTTATTTTTTGTTTTTTTGAAAATTACATTTTTCTCATATTCAGAAATGAGATCTAAGAGAATTATTTTCTCCGCCGCTACTTGAGAGAATTCTGCAATTAGTTTCAACAACACTCCTTGAAACACTTTGATGTGGAATGGCACAGAAAACTGGCACCCATTCACTACACAGAGAGAAAAACATCTACATTCAAAACTAGATTTCAGGAGAGAGTTAAAACTTTTCGATCTTTCAAACAAAATCTTGAAATCTTGATTAAAAAGTTCTGAAAACAAGATTTCTCGTTCGTCAATTATAATTTTGACATTAAAATTTTTTTTTTTAATTTTAAAAGCTCTTAAATTAAAAAATTTTCTTTTTATTTCTTATAAACCCCTTTCTATTAAAATCCAGTTTTTATACCCGCTACCCATAGGGTAGAAGGGTATTATAACTTTGTGCCGGCAGGAAATGTATGTAACAGGTAGAAGGAGGCATCTCCGACCCTATAAAGTATATATTCTTGATCAGCGTCAACAGCCGAGACGATATAGTCCGTCTGTCCGTCCGTTCGTATGAAACACTGGATCTCAGAGACTATAAGAGATAGAGCTATAATTTTTGACAGCATTTGTTATGTTTGGACGCAAATCAAGTTTGTTTCAAATTTTTGCCCCGCCCGCTTCCGCCCCCGCGGAAAAAACAAGCCTAATTTTAAAGCTAAAATTTTGGTATATACAATAATTACTATAGTAGTTATGATTCCTGAAAAGAAAAAGAAATACTTTTGTATGGGCAAAAACGTCTACTTACTAGGGGTCTGAGTTGCTTTGGCCAACAATCTGGTACATTGTGCCGTCTATGGTATATTTTGAATGATGTACTATATCAATATACACTCGACTGTAACTTTCTTACTTGTTGGTGTTGTTGCAGTTATCTCAGTAAATAGATATGCCGCGAAGCATCATGGATTTAGAAATTATTTAAGAAACACAAGTTGTATGGGATAAATTCCTATACCTAGCACTCTATGATATATTTTTAATGGTAATATATTAATATTCTAACACAGATCCACTTTGTACATTAGTAACAATACTGTTTTGGTTTTATTTAAAATGGATAGTGGATATTTTTTACATCTTTAATGTTTGATCTTAATATAAGATTTTAAATTCTTGTTTCAATTCTTACATTATATTAATCATGATTCAAGATGTTCTTCTATTATTATTTCTTTCTTAGCACGTTTTTTCTTCCTGTGTAGGTAATCTTATGAGAAGCGCGGTCTCATTGGCGAATTAAGTGCGCTTACAAAGAGGGCTGCCATAAAAATTTGCATTTGTCTAATGCCACACACCACATACTACATACTATACTTAGATAGTATACCATAAGCGACCGAGACTAGCACGATAAGAAACATCCCCATGCGACGTCACGACCCTACTCTATCGAGGTGCATGTCTGAACCCTTTTGCAAGCGCTGTAGCAGATAGAGGACAGGGTCTGAAGGACATAACAATGTGCTCGGCGATTTCTTCAGCGCGATACGTGCAAGGATTTTTTCGCCAGCATCGTTATATGGTGTCTGCCCATCCCCACATTTTGTTCTCGCTTCCCCTTTGCAATCTGCCAACCGTCCCTTTCACTCTTCCTTTATGTGGAGGAGTGACGTTTTTGCGCTATTTCCTATTAAGCTATTTTTTGCCGGCTCTCTCTCTTACTTCCTCTCTCTCTCTCTTTCTCTATCTATCTACTAATTCATTCTCTTTTCTTCTCTGTTGTCGTCTTGCCAAATTCGTCTATAGTAGATGCATAGCAAAGTATACTGCTAGAGTAAAAGTTTAACCCTCGATAAGCACACCCACTCTCACATACCCATACACACATACATACATACATACATAGATACACGCGTTGTCGTACATGTGCGTGTATCTCATTTATCGATTTTCATCGCACTCAAATCCCATGCGCCTGTCTGCAATAGCACCCTGTGTCTGTGTGCGTTTGTGTGTGCATCTATGTGAGTGTGCTTGTGGATTTTTGACATGCCAACGCATTTTAAATTTGCATTTTTTGGCTCCAACATGTTCTGTTGCAAGCATAAGCTCGCTTTTAGCCAAGAGCGATACGATTCTACATTGTAAATGCGTTTGGTTGCAACTACTTATAGGGATAGAGACAATCGCTAATGACATATATATATTTTGGAATATATCCCAATTCTCTCATGTTCTGCTAATTATTGCTTACAAAATATTGAAAACAAATTTGTTTCGCTTTTCTATTGACAAACTTTGCAAGTAGTTTCCGTTTTATTAGTCATCTTAAAAAGTTTCGTTTCCGAAAACTGGGAAACAGTTTTACATATGTTATGAGTCATGAATCGTCAACTCATTTCTTTTTTTTTCCTATCTTACCAAAGATTTGTTCCCTTTTTAAATTCTCTTTACAGATTTCCGAACAAAGATTTTACTTTCCACAACTTTACTTCTTTTTCTTCTCTTTACAGATTTCGAAGGGGGATTTTACTTTCCACAACTTCACTTGATTTCTTTGTCTTTAAATCGAGAAAACTGGAGATTTTTAACTTTTACGAATATGCAAAATTCATTGATTTCCATTCAAAGAGGTTTTTTGCTTGGACTCCGCAATTAAATTGTACAGTTGACATGGAATTCACAGAATTTTGAGCCTCACTATTTCCTATAAATCAATTTAAAGGGCAGAAAAGGCATTGAAATTAAGCAAACTTAAAACTTCACCGGCGATGTAATTAAATTTAACAGGACCTTTTGGGACACTATCTTTATTTCATACACCAGATATTGGAAAATGAAAAATTCACTTCTCGAGAATGGAAAAATAGTCCTGGGACAATATCTCTGCAGGTGGTACTTCTTGTATGGATTATACACTGTTTATAAGTTGATCGGTCTTCAATTTTAATACAAATATTTATTAATTTTGCTAAATAGCACTGAAATTTATCTCACGCTGATGTAAATGGTATTGGAACTTAAATGCGTCAATAGTTAAGTTGATATATTTTCTACTGTATGGTATATTTTGTTTATTTAGTTAGTATATTTTAACAGAAAAGGGACCATCGCACTTTATATTCACTTTTTCTTCAAATTGTACCTTAAGTATCTCACATTCAATTAATAACTTGTGCATACCTATTTTATTGCCTACATTTCAAATCTATGAAATTAGTACAGCAAAAAATGTATACCTCAGAAAAAATGATGATTTATTGATAGCTAATAATACATATATTTTATATTTGATGTTTGAGTAGCATATCCCATTTTAATTGGTTAATATCATAGTTAAAATGAAGTTTTTGTTTTGTTTAATTTATGCGTAATCCCCACATCACACTCCAACTCTAAAAACACACAATGTCAGCTACAATAAGTCACTGTCAAAAGCTGTCTCCATGTGTGTGTAATACACACAATATATGCGCTTGTGTGAGTGAGAATGTGCATGTGTGAACCCCAACCGCCTCTGAGATTTTGAAGGTAACTTTTTGTGAAATTTTGTGATTTATTAATGCTGATATATTGGCCAAATTAAACCAAGGCAACCCAAAGATGTTTAGACCTGTGCACTTTTGAAATGATGAAAAGGGTCTATCAAACTGTTAAGAAAAACAGAGCGATAAACATACCAAAAATATACCAAAAATACTAAATTATAACAAAACTTTTATTTCGGATATCAATTTATCAAAACACAGCGATACTATCTTTAATATATATATAAAAATACTAAATTATACCAAAACCTCTATTTCAGGTTGATTTACTATTACATTAAAAATATACCATAGCGTACAAAATATACCAGATTAACGCAGCAGCAAATATATTTGACATATAAAGTTCATTTTTGAACAACTTCTTAAAACGCTGATCAAGAATTTATGGGATTGAAGAAAAATTCTTTTGCCTGTCACAATTCCTGTTAGCACAAAATTCTAAAATTTTGGTAAAAATAATAACAGGATAATTTGAGTATTATAATATAAATGATTCTTACATACGCCAAATGTTTGATTGAAAATGAGTATATTTCTTCTCCTCAATACCTGACTAAAGAATTTACAGATATTAGAATATCCCTCATTAAATATTAAGCTTGTGCAAATTTGTAATATTACTATAGAAACTGCTTTGGGCGCTGTCTCATGAATTTGTTTTGTCTACACTTAATCTAATATGAGTAGCCCATTTTAGTCGAGGCCGATATAATCAAATTATGGCACGAACCCAAACTCATTCACACTGACTTCGTGTGCAGGATTAGGTGTTGGGTATTTAGTATCCGGATTCTCTATCACCAGCACAAATAATATTGATTAAAGGAATTAAGGTCAATTAGTTGCTGAGAGCTTTCGATATTCAAATCAAAAGGGAAATTTAAAAGCAGAATTAGTAAGATATTGACTCAATTTCCCCACACGCTTGCAATTTATCTGCAAAAAGGTGAAATGAAATAATTATAAATAAAGCAATTAAGAAAACAACTTTCGGTCTTATTGGATTACATAAGAATATATTTCGAATAAAGTGGACACACTTAATGTTCCATACACAAGTATATACCAAAAATATTCAAAATATTTATTATATTTATTAAAATTAATCCCTGATTACATAAACAGCATCTGCTTGAAATATTATATTCAGTGATTCAAACCTTAACACCAAAGTCGGTCCAAATATTTTCTTATATATTTGTACATTTTTTTTTCTGCTTTTCGATTATTTGTTTCTTCTTTAGAGCAAAGCAAAGAGTGATTAAGTTTTTGAGATGCGACAGAAGATCAATATTTTACAAAATGTTCGGTCAATATGAACAGCGTATCAATCTGAATAGTTGTACTTAATATTTACACCATAAAATTCTTTTTTTTGTGCTATGTTACTTCTAAGTTCATTATCCAATATAGAAACAATAAGCAACAGCAGGTATACAAAAATGCTCATCGCTTTGATATCATAAACTCGATAATTCATTGAGGGATTTTTATCAAAATCTCTTACAAATGTATATTTATTCGTCGCTTTAAATCACCTTAAATGTTATGCTTAACAAAAATGTGAGATAAAGTTGACTTTTTATTTTATTTCTGTGTGTTGCCGTGTTTAATAAGAATAAAAATGAATCATATCTGCTTTTGATTCAGCACAAGGTAAAGGCAAAAAAAGGGCAGACAAACACAAATCAAATATAACTCGACCCCGCCCCCGCCCCCGCTGACGCTCTAAAAATAAGGTTTCAGGTGAGCTCAGCGAAGAGGCCAAAAAGTGCGATAAATAAATAGCGCAGTGATGAAAACAAAAAGAGCGCGAGTGTGTGCATATGCCGGTGGAGCAGTGTGTGTGCATTTGGATTCTGTAAGCGCTCTCTCTCTCTCTCTTTCTCTTTCTGTTTCTATGTCCAAGAAATGTACGGTAAAGTATGCATTCATTTGTGCACAATGTAGTACACGCCGCCTAGGCGCGAATGCCTGTTAATGGAAGGTAATGGGTGTGTGACTGTGACTCTGACTGTGACTGTGAATGCAGAAAGAGTGCAACCTGGCATCGCATCGGTTGACTTGGTGTGAACAAGCGTGCGAAAGCGCCTAAAAACTGGCAGCAGACAGGAGAGAGCAGACAGCAGAGTGTAGGCAACAGAGAACAAAGCAGCAGACAAAAGAAAGACATAAAATGAGCAAATGGGATCCAGTTTCACTTGCTCTTATCTCTTTACATTTTCCATTTTTTTGCTTTTCACGTTGACTCTGAATGCGAGGAGTATTAGTGCGAATTCGAGTGAGAGTGTGATTACGATTATTATGATTATTGTTTACTACAAGCGGGGCAACGAAGTGGGGAGCAGGGCTGGTAAGGTGAGACCCAACAAAAAGCAGCAAAAGCAAAGCAAAGCAAAAGCAAATATCATAATAAAAGTTCATAAAATAAAAAAGACTGCCTCGCTCCGCTCCCCGTTGGGGGCAATGGTTGTGCCAACAATGCGACACGGTCGTGCTAGTTTTATGTGCCACATAAACATTTCACACCCCTTCTCTATGTCCGTCTCCCTCTCCCTCTAGCTTGCTCACTCTTTGCTTTTTGTTGCCTGCTTTTTGGCGCGCGAAAAAGTACCGCTAGTACCTGGCATTTTATTACTTGTCTGTACAAATGTTATTTCAGTTGTTGTTTTGCTGTGCGATACCCCGTAAGGTAAGTAGGAGGAGTGGATGTGACTTCGTAGGAGGATTTAATTAAAGTTGGAACAACACTATAATGGATAGCCTTTTAATACACCTTAATGTTAATACGTATTCTGGCTTGTAAATAATATTCAATCGTAAAAATTCATATATTGCTTGACACTCACTTTTCTAGATTTCTTGACGTTCAACTGATCTATTTTAGACTCCACTGTGCAAAGCTTTGAAGCGGCCGCCAGGTGAACAAGACTTTTGAGTTTTGTTTAACAAGTGCAATGATTAAAACTAATTTAAGGGGTCAACTTTGTGAACTGGAAAACGCGACAGTTTCAAGAACTTATGTAAGTCTGCACTTTGGTGCGGGGGTTGGGGAAAAGCTTTGCTTTTCGAAGATTAACACTTTTTCATTTCATTTGCTTCAAGTATTTTTCACGTTGGCAAATTTTGTGGGCAGTGGCAATAGCTAGAACTTTTCGGGTGCAGACTCAAATACCCCACGGCGGAAACGGAAACCGGAAATTGCGCGCACAACAAGCAGCACCAACGTCGATGGCGACTGCGACTGCGACCGCAACGGCGACGGCGACGACGACAGCGACGGCGACGGCGGCGGCAACGAGAATCTCGACGCGACGCAACACAACGCTACTCCAACACGTTATTGTTGCCTTTGTTGTTGTTGTTGTTGTTGTTGTCGGTTGTTGGGAACAGTTGATGCTGTTTACTCACAATTGAAACCACAAGCTCGTTGAGTTTTCCACGTTTATGTGGAGCTTAATGCGTATTTAAATATGCTTCAAATGCAATTAATTTTGATTTTCATTTAACACACAAAGACAGCCACACACATACAGCAGACAGTCGGAACAGCAATTAATTATGTTTGCCTTGTTGTGCTCTTATTGCCTCTTATTAAACACGCGGACATCGAACTTTTTAGTGACCCCGAACGCCGCTTCGGAAATGTCAACGGTATTATTTTCTTCTTTTGCTTACTGGCCCCCAATGGAAAACAAAATTGACTTCGAATGAAAACAATTTTCACAAAAATTTCACTATCCCGCTTGAGATTTTCTTGCAGCACTTCATTCGTGGCGATTCAGCAAATAGCATAGAATGCCAAATTTTAAGCGCTTTCCACGACGCACGTCCGATGACAACGATAAATGCTCGCAAACTAACTATACAATAATGGAAGCACGCCAAGCAGTGAAATAAATTCAATTGTAAACTGTTTCCAGTGAGCGGATTCGCTCTCAGCGTCGTCGTCGTCCATCCCTTCGCTGCTTTCGACTCATCTCGCTCTCTCTCTCTCTGAACTGGAAGGATATGCGCGCTCTTTGCTCTTTGCTCTTTGTCTGCTTCACATTTTACTGCTTTACCGGCTTTATTTTTGTTTTTGTTTTTGAGTTTGTCGTGTGCACGCCTTTGTCGGCATTTCCAAAAGGCACAACATCACCCTTTGCCGTTGACGTTGCCCTTGCTCTCGCTGTCTGCTTTCACGCACAACATTTCACCATTTTTTCCACTGCTCCTAATAAATAAAATCGCATACTATTACATTGCGTGAATCCTTCCATGCCCCTAAAGTTTCTAACAATGAATGCGTCAATTATTGAATCACTTCCCCACAGCTCCGCAGCTATTACACCAAAAATATCCCTGGCGCAGCGGACCTTGACGGCCCTATGACAGGGGCACACCTGTTGTACCGGGTCGCAGGTGCTTAGCAGTATTTTGCATTATGTTGTTCTCATCATACACAAGCTCATAATCCGTTCATAAAGCTTAACAATCATTCAGAGTGTGGTTACTCTCTGATGTGCGCCAAAATTCCCATCCCCAGTTTTCATATTTTAAATTGGCGAGAGGAAACGTGACCAAAATCTAAATCAAATTTGATCTCCGTTTAACACAAAGGGCTTTTGACGCTAAATCTGATGCTGTTTAAGAATACTTTACTTCACTTTATATAGGACCAGAGATAAATATAAACGAAATCTTATTGTCACCAACATTTTAAATGCTCTGTCACAGCAATATATTAACTACTTAGCTTGGAGTCCAAATATCATTATAAAAATATCCACATTTAATTAACGGGATTGAGTGCGGGTCTTCGGCAATAGTAGAAACAATAACAATAGCACTGCCTGCACTCCAGGGTTGCCAAGGTAGCTTCTAATATAGTTTGAGTTTGGCAAAAGTATGTGAAAAGACGAAATGAAATCAATGCATGAGGGATGAGAGGAAATGTCATTGGCACTGCACACATAAACACATAAACACACAAACACAAGCAGGCACTCACACACACACACATTCACATTCACGCATCCTCATAATTGTAGAGTTGTTAGTGTTGCGGTTGCATTGTGCGCGGGGCTCGAGACTTCGAATTCGTTTTTCGGGCTCGGATTGCAAACTCTGTGCTCAGGGGTTGCTCCCGCTGCATCTGCTTGAAAATTCGAGCCAATTTTTTATATACAGTGGCCATTGAAAATGCACAAAATGGGTGTTATATTTTTGTGCGAATCTTTGTTATAAGCTTATAACAAATTGCTTTATGGGTTTCAATGTTCAATACACTGATTAAGCGAAGTTCGAATGGATTTTGTTAGTGATGAGAGCGTAAATTCTAGTCGAGCACTTATCAACATGATCATTCTTCTTCTTTTTTATATGTCACGCTTAAGAAATTTAATAATAAGAACTAATATTCTCACTCACTTATAATAGTTATTTTTGAATTGGACATTAACAAAGTGTTGGATCTCGATGAGCCAAATCAAATATTTGAATTAAGTTGCTGTGAGGGTTGACGACTGTTTGTTGATTGGATTGAATTCGGATATCTTTGAGTATCTTGGACACGTGGACAAAAGCACACACGCTTGCAAGGGAGCTTGCAGATTTTTTTGTTGAGTGGGTTCAATGCGAAACTACAAACTGTCAACTCTGCTCTGATGCAGGGTCATCATACTCAGGTACTACATGCATTCCATATAAGCGTTAAACTGTTCCCCCTTCAAGAAGCAAAAGCGCAACTAATGCTGTTTTGATTTACTCCACTACATGTGCATGTATGTGTTGGATTTGGGTTCATTCAAGTGTTAAGTGTGTGAGTAAAATTACAAGCGATGCAAGCAAGACAGAAAGGGCAAATGAAATGGCATGGGCAAAGCGAGCTGTGCAGAATAAGAAAATATTTGCGAGTCAGCATTGTATTATATTTTCCTTTTGGGGAAGTTTCTATCGAACTTTAATGCACATTTGGCCAATGTCGGCAACCCTGTGACAGCGAAGAGAGATCCATCCAGCTCCAGGCCTCTTAACTGCACGCCCAGTCGCTGGCTGCTGCTCTCTGCGCAGCATTCCAGAAACGACGCGTCTTAAAAAGAGAGCGAGACAGAGAAAGACAGATAGTGAGAGCGAGTGCGAGTGAGCGGCAGAGAGTGGGAGAGTGAGCGAGAGAGCAAAGTTGCTGACGAGCTCTTTGCAAATGAAATGTTGAACACAACGGCAGCGTTAACAATAACAGGGAAAACATAAAACAAAACATAATACAAAGACAGTAGAGCCAGGCAGCCACAAGTTAAATTTGAAATTTATGTTTAACATTTGAGGCATTACAAAATATGTATGCAAGCAGCAGCAGCAACAACAACAACAACAACTACTACTAAAACGTTGAGATGAACAACAACCACATCTAAACACAAATCACGCAAATATAATTTATTATTTTGCGCCTTATCCTTGAGCCGCAGCCAAGGCGCGTCTTGATGTGTATGTCTCTGCTTCTACTTCTGCTTCCGTCGAGCCATCTAGCAGCATCCCCCTCTGTCTAAGCGCCTCTCTCATGTGCTGCCTGTCTCTTTTTGTTCCGTCTTCTGCCTGTCCTGTCCTGCCCTGTCCTGTCTTTTCATTTCCTTTCCGTTCCTTTCTTTTCCTTTCCTTTCGTTTTCTTTGCCTTAGCTGCTCTCGGTAAAGTTCTATGCTTAACGCCGTTTTTGTGTACGAGACACGATGACGACAAATTTTCAACGTGCAACCTGGCACTGAGCTGAGATTTTCCAAATTCCTTGTCTTCACTGCTACTGGCATCTAGGATTCGCCTTCTCTCACTCCCTCTCTCGCTCCCGTTCCCGCTCCTGTTTAACTCTATCATTGCATGCATGCAAAACTGCTTCAAGTCGACTGTTGAAAGGATTAGAACGGCTCATGTGTGCCTCTCTCGCTCTCTCCCTCTCTCTCGGACCCTCTTTCCCACTCTCTATATATCTGTCTGACTGGATGGATGAGAAGGAGCGAACTGATTGCTTGCGAAGAACAAGACAGCCGAACAGGAGAAGGGGGGCGGCAAGCGAATACTATATGCAAGGGGGTGGGTGACGTTGTGTGTGATGAGTGGGTGGTGACAACGTAAAAAGTATTTGCACAACTCTCAAGTGGGTCAAATGATTAGGCGGCATGATGAAGTGCCTTTGCCACTCGAGCCGACGTCAACGCCAATCCGTCCAGGACCCCGCCAGCTGCCATCGACTCTGCTTCTTCTCCCCTCCCTCTCCCTATCCCTCTCCTGCGCCCTCGCCACCTTCCACTGTCTTACGACCATTCAAAAATAAACAGTTTAATGTTTTGAATGAGCAATTGAATTTGATTATACACGAGTGTATTTGCATGTAAGTGTGTGTGTGTGTGTGTGTGTGTATTTGTGTGTGTGTTTGTATGGGTGTGTGCTTGGGACGTTGCTACATACAATGCTGGAATGTGTGTAAGGCAAATGCACTTGCCAAGCGACGCAACGGAGCAATGGGAAACTAAAGATAATACGGTATGCTGGAGGAGGTGGACCCGACTGATGACACTGAGCTAAATGTGATAAATGAGCTTACGTGACATTAGACAACACCTCATGTGCGATTAACTTGCACCATGATTACGTTTGAAAACTGTCAAACTCATTGCGTAGCCAGCAACCGTTGCTTGTTAACTTTTTACGCAACATGAACGTAAACACTTGTAATGGAGACGGCGGCTTTCTAAATAACCCACAGTTTGCAATAGTTTTTAATTCTCTTTCTCAAGGATGGAGTAGGTAGAGAATGGTAATATAACTTGCAATTATATAAAGTTGTTTGTCCTAACTCACTGAACAATAAACGCATAACCCGAAGGGTAAGCGCTAGGATGCTGAAATTTGTACACAACATAGTTTAGAACATTTTATCAATAAGGTTGGATTCCAACTCCAATCAACTTTAATCACTCTTTTAAGATTGCACCAAAAAGTTAAGACCCCTAAGAGTTAAGTCGGGTAACATCTCAATAAAACCCCAAACTTAAATCTCATTTAGTAAAAAGAATACAATTAAAAGAGCTTTGACAGAATATAAAAATAGAATATATTGGCTTCCGTTTGCCCAAAAGAGGAGTAGGATGAATCTTAAATACCACTCAAAAGAAATCAAAATAAAATCGAGCTGGAGTTTCGGTTTCCTATAAATTAGAAAGTAAGATATATTATATATAGTCGAGTGCGCTCAACTATAAGATACCCGCTACCCACTTTGAATAAAAACAAAACAATGCGCTACTATTCTTAAAATGTTCCGAATAATATACAGAAAAAACACTAAAATATACCGAAGGCCATATTTGGTATATCGATGAAGTACTACATTGGAAATATACCATAAAGGACAAAATATACCATATTATAAACCAAAACAGCTAAAACTCGATTTCAGTAGGAGTAATTTGCCATAAAGAAGAATTTCATAAATAATTCTACAATTTTTATACGATCGCAATCAAGTTCTAAGGAATCATAAATACTATAGTTATTATTATCTGTATCAACAACTTCATTAATCCATTTAAAATAAAGTATTAGCATAATTGGCATATATTTTCAACAATTAATAATATTTCTTCCTTCTTCTGATTATTATTACCTATTATTATTAAATAAAGTATTGCCATACTATATATGGTATATATTTTCATCGATTAATGCTGCTTCTCATTTCAAGATATTTTGAAAAATAATACAAATTGGCCATATTAAGATATATATGTTTGTATTTGTATTTAAAAGAAAGTGTGACAATTAGAGTCATTGAGCATACTTAAGCTTCCGTTCATTTTGACCACTAAATCGAATGTTTAACTTTCAGTATACAAACTCAAGTGGCTTCGAAAACAAAACAATGGAATGGCCACCACATCCACATCCACTGAAATTGCAACTGAAATTCACAGCCATTTTGTGGCAATCTTGGCAAAAATGTGGCAACAAGATAAAAGTCATGAACACCAGCCATTGCCAGACAAAGGCAGAAAAATATGGCTGACAACGTATCGAGCGACAGCCTCCACGAAAAGCAGAGACAAAAACTAACGCAACCTCGACGACAGTTAACATTTTAAATCAGATTATTCCACAACAACTGTCAATAATGTAAAATGTAAAATGCTTACCCCACAACACAACGAAAATACATCCGACAAGCTAAGCCCGCCCCCATTAAATGAGCGTGGCTTGCGCCTGACTGCGCTGCCTCATCCAACCAACCGATGTAACATAGTATCTGCCTATCAGCTAGCCAATCCACAGTCGAGTTTCGTCCTCAACGAAATTGTCCTTCATGCACACCCCGAGTCACATTAAACCGCAAACTCGAGGACGCGAGAAAATTGTTACCAAAAGAACAATAAAAAGTGATGCGACAGCAGGAGGGAGCTGAGGAGGGAGGGAGGATTCAGAGGAATAAGTAAATCAAAAAAATAATTGCAACTGATAACAACATCAATAACAATAAACGGAAACCAGAGGGGCCCAAAAGCCACTCTACGCGATGTGACTGTGAAAGGTGAGGCCACTGAAGAGCGTGGCGAGTTATTCACAAAATCATAAAGGACTTGTCAAAAAATATGTACAACAACAACAAAGGATGCAGCAGTAACAGGGATTTGTTGATCGGATATGCTAGAATTATAACTACCCTGCGTTAACAATAATTTACAGCGGTTTATTAGAAGTATTGCACTAGAAACCCATTTTGATACCTTTGCTTTTAAGGGAATACTCTTTTTTTCTACGGAATTATATACTTCTATATATATTCTTGATCAATATCAACAGCTAAGCTGTACAAATTTAATTTATTGGCATTCTCTACTCATATAAAATCATCTCGAAACTTGTACTAGAATTTTTCCAATCCCACAAATCGAAATACATAATGAGCTTTATTTCAAAGCTAGAGTATACACTAAATAACTATATTCTAAACTAATGATGGACAAATCACCCTAGATTTAGCACTACTCTGGCAAATTCCAGAGATACAATTAATTGTATTATTAAAGGGATGAACATTTGGTTAAAATTTTCAACTGATCATAAGATACTTTATGAAAACAACATACATTGCTTTATCTGCCATCAGTTCTTTATGCAAATTTTGAGGTAACATTTTGTCAGCAGCCAATTTATCTTAATGTATACATTCTTAAAATAGGCTTAGTATCTGAAAAAGGTTCCTCAGTTGTATTGCGGTTGTTATTGCAATTTTATTATAATTATTATTACTATTGATGTTCCATTCAAGAATCATATTGTGTTTAATGCACATCATGAGTCTTAATGGATTTCAAAAAAGTTTCTATGTCACTTATGTCACAACAAACAATGCGATAGGGTGAAAATCAGGTACTAAAATATGAAATCCAGTTTCTTATTTAACCTTTCTTGTAGGAATAACCCCATATACTTTCAATTAAATTTGGTTTTCAGTTTATAAACACATCTTTGTTTGTGTGTTTTGTATTTATTAAAAATGGCATCCGGGAACTCATAATTGAGTACATTCCAATCTAGATTTCTCTCTTTTATAAACCAACATTTTGGCATTTTCAAATGATAAAATCATAAAACAAAATATTAAAAAAAAAGTTTGACCAGTGCACTGAAAAGTGATTTTATTGTTGTTTAATGTTTGTGGTGAAAAAATCGGAATCGGTTTCAAAGTATTTTACTTAAGCACCTACGTAACTAGACAAAAGGAAAATCAAACAGAAGTCTCAGCACTTCTAAGAAAATATGACAAAAAAATGTTTATAAGTCAACACCATTTTATTAAATATTTGTTAGTAATATTAGTTACTTTTGATATATATTAAATTCGCAAATAAATGTGATGAACTCTTTTCTTTTTTATATTAAGTGCAGCATTACTATAAAAAGTTGTTATATAAATATCGTTCTTAAAGAATCTTTTGATTTAAATAAAATTCTGTATTCCGTTTGAGCATTATACAACAAGTAATGCAGCTGTCAAAATAATCACCAATTGCTGAATTTTTTGTTGAAAAACAAAAATAACAAAAAACTTGATGATACGCTTCGTCAGCGTTACACTTTGTTGAAATTGTTTTTGTACTGCATTCTCTCATCAACATACTAGTATTTATAAAAGTATAAAAAAAAACATAATCATTAAAATAACTAAAGCTACATCGTGTCGTGTGTTTGATTATTTTTTTAATACTTTATTAACACACAAATGACATTTTCTGAATTCATTTTGGCATACGAATTGTTAATAGATGCTGTAATTGCGCAGCAATCAAATTTTTATTTATAAATAGAAATTTCAATCGGCATTTATCAGATTAGTATTACACAAATTTGATTGCTAATAAGCTTCGTAACAAGGCACAGAGTTTGTGAGTTGTGTATTATATGCAGAACAAATAAAATATCTGTTCAATATCTGATTACACTAAAATTGAACGCTGACAACGCCATGGGCACAATTTTGTCAGTAGATTTCTAATTTGAATGCGATATACCTGCTTTACCTGTGCGAAAGTATTATTATCGTTAAAGTATACAAATGCAATATATATACTAATCTATACAAAAAGAAAAATATACAAACGCTTACAAAATATACGAGGTCAAACCAAACACAATTTTTTCTTATATCGCTTCTAAGATTTTGGTAATATACCACATTCAAAGTATTGAAATGTATACTTGGTATAACTTTATACCATAGCATTCAAAATATACAATATATGTACTTTGTACGATCTCAGGCAAAAACAAAATTATTTCTTGAATTCTAAGTCTGATAAAATTAAAATATACATTGTTTTGCCTGTTGATGCTGATCAAAAATAAATACGAATATAATTTATTAAATCAGAAATTTCCTCAAATGTGGTTAAATACTTTGTTATGAGCTGATATAATAGTTAGTTGATATAATAGTGGTTTATTAAACACAAGGTGCATTTTTTTTTAACATTTTAAGATTGAATATTATGAATTAAGATGGAAACTTTCTTCTCAGCAAGAAAATAATTCTTTGTTTTAAAACTCTTTTTTAAGGGTAAATAATATATTATAGTAAGAGTAGAGAAGACTTTGAGAGTAAAATACTGAAATACCATTTGTTGATATAATCAGAAATACCCTTTTATTCTTTTTACGCTAAAAACACAAGCTGTTAAAACAGAGGGTAGCGCACAGGAAGCAGCGCTAGGTGCTCTTCAAAAAGAAAAACCAGTTACAAATTCAATATCGTGGGGTTGCAGTCTGGAGTTCGGAAGTTCTGATGTGGCTAATTTATGGGGCTTTTCTTAAAGTTTCGTTACATTTTTGTGCCATAAATCTTTTCAACACCACACACACACACACACAGGCAGAGAATCGCATAATGGACTCCACTTGAGCTGAGTTCACTCCACTTCAGCACTTGGTCGGCGGCTTTTATTTACTACGTAATATTAAGTTCATTGTGTCAAGTTGGCATCACCGATTTCTTATTATTTTCCTTTTTAATTTTAGTCATCTTCTCTTCTTCTTCCTTCGGGTGGTGGGTTAACGTGGAGGAAACGAAATGACACTGCCGGCTTGTCTGCTGTTCGCCTGGCTTCTCAGCGGCTTATCTTTTGGCTGCCTGGCATTTACATTCAACGCTTGACAGCTTCTTTGCAGACGGCGTTGTCAGCTATAGGGTGTCGTTGTCGTTGTTGTTGTTGTCTGTGTTTGTGTCTGTGTTGGTGTTGGTATCGGTGTTGGTGTCGGTGTTGGTGTCGGTGCTCGTGGTGTTGGCGTGAGCTCGTGCTTGTGCCTGAGCGAGAGACTCTGTAGGGATTGAGTGTATGTGTGTGTGTGGGTGGGTGTGGGCGTGTGGGCGTGGTGCACGCCGTATTGTGTTGCGTTAATTTTTTCGCCATCTTTTTTATATCACATATTTTCGTAAGGGTCTTTAAGCTGATCACAGTTCAAGTCAAGTGAGAAATTTAAAATGAAAACAAGTAAAAGCACTCCAGAGGAGAGTACTTGACTACGAGATACCCTGAACCCATTTGTTTGTAATCATAATACCTTTCTAAACTTACTACTAGTATAACGAGCATACAGAAGAAGAAATTAAACAGAATTTACTTACAAAATATCAACAAATTTGTCTGGTATTCAACATAATACTTAATGTTGAATTGATGAGCTGAGTTAATTAAGTATTTTCAAAGATATATATTGACAAACAAACTTGGATTTTAATCCAAAATAATAATTATATATGAATGTTCATACATATATCAACTATCCCACTTTGCTCAAAGCTTCTCCCGTTCTGCAGTTAAAAAACTATAAATAAATTGTATTTTATCAGTTTGATATTCAGCACAATGTAGATATTTTCATGGAAGTGAAAGTTAATGTTTATTATTTAATTGTTATGTGAAATTACAGTCTCATACTGCATATGAAAGCAATATTCAATTCGAATAAGAACAAAAAGTCATATATAAACAAGTATATCAATTGACTTTGCATGTGCACGTTATTATGCAGCTCGCCAAATCATTTGCATTTACAGTCATCAATAAGAAAACAATGACCATATTAAAATTAAAGCAAAAAAAAAATGCGCATACTAATTGTCGATATTGATCTTTGAGAGTTCATCAGCATTTACATAAAACAACAAAATCAATATCTGTGTAGCTGGTGAAAGTGCAAAGACGAGTGAGAGCGAGAGCACTAAAGTGCAAATGAATGTATTCACACATCCTGGCCCGTCGAAGGGATGACCGTTAAAAGGATGCCCGCTAACAGGGTGTCCGCTAACAGGGTGTCCGTCAACAGAGTATCCTCTAACAGAGTGTGCGTCAACAGGGTGTTCGATTAACAGGGTGACCGTCAACTGAGTGTGTCTGTTAACAGGGTGCTTGCCAAAAGGGTTTTCGTTAAAATGGTGTCCGTTAACAGGGTGTCCGATTAAAAGGTTGTCTGTCGATAGGGTGTCCGATAAATAGGGTCTCAGTCAACAGGGCGTCCATTAACAGGGTGTTTGCCAACAGAGTGTTCAATAAAAAGAGCGTTAAAAGCCTTGCTCTCTTTGGTTGACCTGTTCACTCGTATTTTTTAATTTTTTTAAAGTAATTAATCATGCTCAGTTCGTTTACTTCATCACTACCCAAGTCAACCCAGAACATCCCTAAGAAAATATCTATGTTCACTTGGTCAGTTCAGTGAACAGTCCACTCTTGTTCACTCATTCATGAGCAAATCTTTATTTAACAGCATACAAAACAAGACAATTCATAATATAATAGATTGAATTAAAAAAAAAAAAATAATCATTTTATTTAAGTCAATTGATACAACGATTATAAAACTGGTGTATCTATCGGATACAATGACTAAAGTTTAAAGGTGTTTTAAAGAAGAAGCAAATTTTGTTCGTGTTTGGTCATGCAATAACACCAAAAGAAATAATTTTTATTTTTTTGCGATCAGTTATAGTTATAGAAGTGTATAATTTTAATCGGTATGGGTATCTCAAACTTCGCTACAGCTTTGTTTTTCTCTATATTTTACTCATTGAAATATAGGCAAATGTGTAACATGTGTTTACATTTAAATATATTGAAAACAAATTCGTAGTGATGGATCAAATCTAGAGTAAAACAAATCTATAGTGAAGTGTGGGATATATTTATAAATGTATATATTTATACGTACATATTTACTATCCCCCATTGACTGCAACGATGCAAATGTCCTCCGACACTCTCGAATAGAACAATAGAAGCGCAAGTCATGAGTTCAACCACCGCTCAAGTGCCGCATATCACTTTGGTTCAAGGGAAAGTCAGAGGTTCAAAGGGGAAGTCATGCAGTGCTTAATCCTTAATAAGGACATATTATCAGGCGTCTTTAGAACATACACTTATACAAATATGTCGCACAATAACTATAATTAAAAACACAATTGAACCAAATGCGGAGAATTTATTATGAAACTCAAATGGTTAAAAAATTCAAAGATTCCGAAGATAAATGAACATTATGCCTGTTATTATCAATCCAATAAAATCTTGAATATTAAGAAGTACTTTCATCCCCTTACATACAGTGAAGTACATCTCTTGTTGTATTTGACTTACTTCGGAAGTCATCGCAAATCGATATTTCCCTAAAAATATGCGTAGTCCAGAAAGAGAACCAAACTATTGAAGAGCTTCCATAGACAAACGAAATATAATCAAGAATATCAAAGACAAAACCAACAAAATAAATTTGAAGGCGACTTTAAAAGTTGTCGAATTTCTTCAGTGTGATGCAATTACATGAAATGGTGTAAGATTACATTTGAGCTAATAAAATAAAACAAAGGAATTTCTCCACTGGGATGGTCCACTGGAAGTCTCGTCCCACACTCATTCTTGGTATTGGTCATAATGCGATGTCTGGCCCGCCAGCCAGAAGTCCGCATGCTGCTCTTGTTATTGTTGTTGTTGTTGTTGTTGTGTTACACAAATGGGCGCCACCGTTTTGTTCCAATTGCTTGTCCCCATGAACATTATGGCTGTTAGTAACAAAAGGCTTACGAAAATGTTTTGGGCCATGACCGTGGCCATGGCCAATGCATGCGGGTAAAATATTTGTGTCTCTTGCTTTTATTGCAACCCATGCTGCTGCTGCTGCTGTTGTTGTTACTGCCACTGATTATTTTGGGGGGTACACAAAAATGGAGTTAATTATCTTGTCGCATAATTACAAAAGTTAAAACGACTGAACCGAGGCTGCGTTCGTTCGTTCGTTGGTCACTTTGTCCCAGTGTCCGGCGTCTGGCATCCGGCGCCTGGGTGTTCTAAGTGGTGGGGGGGAGGTTGAGGGGAAGGAGATCTGTTGTAAAAGTCGAAGCAATTTCACGCTCTGTCACAAATGCAAGAGAAACGAACGTATTTCAATTTTCTTAATTTCAGTTAATAACTCAACAAATACGCTGGAAGGCAAATAACTTATAAATGCAAATATTGATAGATACTTTGAGCGTGCCAAGGCATCAGACAAGCTAATGCTGTTTCTCGACTATGTTCATGATGATGATGATTACAAAACGCATAATGATAATGAAGAATGTGATTACAAGAATGAGGGCGAAAACAACGACGACGGCGACGACGACGACGATGAGAAATATCATTCAGAGTTTGCAGTGAAACATGAAAAGCATTTGCTCGACCGACGAAGATTGAAGTCGTATACTTCGCCTCGCACTCTTGGGTTATGCCAAAGACAAACATTCAGATGGGCCACAAGGGGCCACCAAGGGGCGATTCAGTAGCATGTTTGAGCGAGGGCGTGGCACCATTGCCCCAAGCATAATGACAATTACAGTTACCGCGTGCGACGGCGGCAGGCAAAGAACTTTTTATTGCTTCGCCTCTGCATCAAGTTGGCAAATAAATCCGTTCAAAATGCTTAAGCGCCATATCAAACAACTCGTTCGCTCAATGAGACACAAACAAACAACTACAGCAGCAGCAGCAGCAGCAATGGCAGCAACAACAACAACCGCACCACAAATATTAAGCTTCTTTGGTGAGGATACCCTCAAGGGTCGGCTGTTAGACCGAGAAATTGAAAGGGGTAAAAAAGCCAAACATGACCTCGAGCAATGCACGCAGCAAACTCAACTCAGCGCCCATCCATCGGAGCTTCTTTTCCTAACCCATGACTCTGGATCTTCCCTTACTGCTGTTGCCCTTCTGATGGCTACAACGACCTGGCCTCATGGACCATGAAAATAAAACCGTGGCAAAACAAATAGAAATAAGGGAATATATGTACATACACATAAAAGAATAGAAGCGGGAATGCGTTGACCAATCATTGTAAGTTCTTTGATACTGTTTACATCGTTCATAAAGTATTCCAACTATTGATGAATATGCAATTACGCAGTATTGTAGTAGTTACAATAGATTTTACTCATAATGCACAAATTTGTAGATTACAAACTATAAACGATTCTTAATAAATACTGAAATTAATATTGATTGATATCAATATTTATATTACTTCAAATAAATTGTTTAACATACTGCAAAAATGTCGTTTTAGAAACAAGAATTCAATAATAATTTAAGAAATATAAATAAATATCCGTATTAACACCTAGATATCCTGCACATCTTGAATTAAGAGTAACATATATGATGCCAAAATTGAAGAAGGCTTATTCTTAAATCAAGATCATAATTCTAGATTACCCCGTCTTGAAATTCAGGTTTTTAATCTTCCTTCAAGAATACAAAAATTTCAAACGTTCTAAAATTTAGATTGTTAAAAAAAAACATGTTATTCATGTTGTCTATTTTTTTTATATTAGATACAATTGACTGACTTTTCATATACAAGCCGACTAGAGTCTGAACTAACAACAAGAACACTAAAAATTAGGTTCTAATTGTAGAAGAGGGATCTACAACATTTGCATCACTGCTCCCTTCTCTTCCACGCATATTAAGAAAAACTAATGTGATAATTACAATTATTATAATATATAAATATATAATATAAACAAAAATTTTAATGAAACATGTTACATATTTGCTGTCTATTTAATTTTGTTTAAGGCTCAAGACTGTTATATGTTAACCTGTCAACCTATGGAAAGCTGGTATATAAATCAGGATAAGGATTTTAACTGGGGCCTTGATGTGATTCTTACATGACATCTATCAAAACCACGAAAACAAAGAGGATATAAGATTTACTTACTTCCATGAACAGCTTATTTTTGAAGAACTGGAGTTGCCTGCAAACGTAGACTTGAGAACCTTAACCTATTTTTTAACACCTTTTGACTAAGCCCAGTGAAACTGCCAAAAGTATTCAGTATGTGCTCAGGATCGCCTTCAAACACCTAGGGAATTGATCTCTGGGTTATTTGATCGAGCCTCCTGAATAAGTTAACCTTCACTGTAGGCAAAATGTAAGTAAGTCAATCTTATAACACAGTAATTTTTAACCTTGATAATCTCAGCCTCGACTGTTAAATAATATATGGAAACTAAAACCGATAAAATTACCATAACCACATTTATGCCCAAGTACTAGGAAAGCATATCATAACCTAAATGATAAAATAAAAATGAAAATCCATGAAAATCATGACAATTGCAGTCGCTTCCTGTTGTTTCAGATGTTGTTGTCCAGTTCAGGCTGTGGCCGCACACATAAATCGAATGGCATTTTTGATTTTGATACCGCGGCTAATGAAATTTATCGCCTGTAATGGTTTATTGTGTGCGACGATTGTGGAAATCGTTTTTTGTCTGCTCAGCTGAAGAAGCCAAAAAAATTGCCGAATGCCTAGCCATTCACTAGGAATGCAAGTTCCATTTTTTTTTAGTGCTACGCTAGTAAATGGGAGGAAGGTTGCGTGTGGTCGGTCGGTTATGTAAATTATAGTGAGTTGCTATTGAAAGCCGCGTTGCAATAAATAAAATATCGAGACTGCTGCGCGGGTCGAGCAATTTTTGTAATTTAATGCGGTCGAAGAGTCAAATAGCAAACTCTTTCAACCGGACATACACAATAGTCGACTTGGGCATATTTCAATGGATTACTTTAAATTGGGGCTTACTTGAATAGATTTTATTATCCACTGATATGTAGTAGCCACTGTTGAACCGAGTTGGTTCGGCAAGAAAGTCTTGGCTGAAGCGTAAAATAAAACACGTCGTTCTGTTTTAAGTATTTATTCGCAACTGTGTATATTAAATGTTAGTTAACATAATTATGTGCAGTGCAGATGTTAATGTTAATGCACTGCTAATTTTATTTATCGATATTCATATGCGTACATTGATATTTTTAACACTCTTCCTCAATGTAAGCATATTTACAAATATTACTTCAATTTTAACAAATTTATGAAATGTATATGTTTCTGCTTTGACAAATTCTTCGTTAATATGTCTGCGACCATATCATTCGTTGAAACATACTTCAAAACTATTTGTCCCTTACTTACTACTTCTCGCGCAAAATGATATCTTATATCAATATGTTTTGCCCTCGAGTGATGCACAGGATTCTTTGCCAGTTGTTGCGCACTTAAATTGTCAGTGTGAACTACTGTTGGGGTGTCCTCTACGCCGCAACCAATTTCGACTATAAGTCTGCGCATAACAATCGCCTCTTTGCATGCTGTTGATAACGCCATGTACTCAGCTTCTGTGCTGCTAAGCGCTACACTCCGTTGCTTCTCCGATTTCCAGGATATCGGACCACCTCCAAGAAAACATACATAGCCCGTATATGACTTCCGGTCACTCTGGTCGCCGCCCCAATCCGAATCGACATAGCCTTCAAACGCATTTCCACACTTGCTGTAGTGTAGCTGAAACTCCGACGTTGAAGCTAAATATCGCAACACATGCTTCACTCCTGTTAGATGCTCCACATGCGGATCCTTATTCCGCTGAGCCAATTTTGCAACTGAATGCAAAATATCAGGTCTGGTCGTAAGAGCTAACCACATTAACTCTCCAATTGTTGACTGATATGACCTCAAATCAACTTGCTGACATTGGTCATTACCGCATGCCACTTGATGTCCCGCTTCTAACGGCGTCGCAGCCGCTCTGCAGTTCTCCATACCATGTCTTCGTAGTAGATCCTTGATGTACTGTGTATGACCCAAAGTTATCTCGCCGAGCTCGCCATCACGTTTGATTTCCATACCAAGAAAAAGCTCCAATGGGCCCTTATCAACACACTCAAATGCGTTAGATATGGCTGCCTTAATGTTGTTCAAATCCTCCTTTGACTTGCAGGCTATAAGAATATCATCGACATATACTAGTATTAGTGAAAGATTACCTCCTGTCTCTTGTTTGTACAAGCAGGGCTCATTGTCGCATGGAACGAAATTAAGTTTACGCAAAACTCCATCTAGCATCGAGTTCCATTCTCTTCCTGATTGCTTCAATCCATATAGCGCCTTCTTGAGCAATAAAACCTTTCCAGCCTGGTTGTCGTCTTCAAACCCTTGCGGTTGCTTCATATAGACCGTGTCGCTCAAATCGCTGTTCAAATATGCCGTGCATACATCCATTTGATGCAAATACAATTGCAACTCTGCTGCCAACGCTAAGACCAAACGCATACTCTCTAGTCTGCATACCGGTGAAAACGTTTCACTGTAGTTGACACCATATTGCTGCGAACATCCTTTCGCTACCAATCTAGCCTTAAATCGTTGAATCTGGCCGCACGCATCTCGCTTTAGACTAAAAACCCATTTGCAGCCAATTGCGCACTGGTTCTTTGGCAATTCTGCAAGCTTCCATGTTTCATTTGTCATCAAAGCCTTGTGCTCCTTCTGCATTGCTTCGCGCCAATGCGCTGCGTGTTTACTGTTGATCGCCTCGTCGTACGATGACGGAATAGTTACCTCGTCTGTAACCATCGCTCCCAGTATATTGTAGATCTTCTTTGGGCGTCCAGGCTTGCCCGTTCTCATGATCTTTGGTCTGCCAGGACCAATTCGTACTGTCGGATTAACTTCCACTATCTCCATGTCTTTTGCACTTTCAAAAGATTCATTGCTGCTACTTTCGTTTGTAGCTTCAAGTTCTGGGTCGCTTTCGTCGTGGTTATCACCCGATCCCAGCTGGTTATCATCTTCATCGTCTGAATTTGAAGATTGCCATTGACTTGCCGGTTGCATGTCAAGTACTACGTCGCTGTCACTTGCCTGCTGTAGGCCACTGAGCTCATCGAATACGACATCTCGTTTCTCGATCACCAGGTTTGACTCCGCATCATATAATCTATAGCCCTTCGCCTGCATAGAATATCCGACCATGCGATACTCTTTGCCCTTCGCTGCGAACTTGCTCCTATGATGCCCCTTGTCAAGTGCAACTGCAACGGAACCAAAAACTTTTAAGTGACTTATACTTGGCACCTTACCAGTCCACGCTTCCATAGGCGTCATATTGGGCAACGCTCGTGTAGCCGCACGATTACGTAAATACACAGCCGTATTTACTGCTTCTGCCCATAATGTCTGACTTAGTCCTGACTGCACCAATAGACATCTTGCCATTTCCACCAACGTGCGATTTGCCCTTTCGGCAACTCCATTCTGTTGTGGGGTATATGGCACTGTCAGCTGCCGATCAATACCATTGCTCTTCAAATAGTTATTGAACTTGTTGTTAACATATTCCCGACCGTTGTCGCTCCGAATACATTTAAGCTTCTTTCCGGTTTGCCGTTCTACCAAATTCTTGAATTCCACGAACTTGTCAAAGACCTCGTCTTTGCCCTTCAGGAAATACACGAAGATACGCCGCGAGCAGTCATCAATAAACGTCAAGAAATATCTGGATCCTGCAAGAGACTTCGCTTCAAATGGTCCACATACGTCTGTATGAACTAGTTCCAGCAACAATTGTGCACGACTTTCACTGGCCTTTTGAAAAGATTCCACATGAACTTTGCCCATCATGCACGTCTTGCATGAGGCAACTGATGGCATATCCAATTTCTCCATCCCACGTACCAATCCTTTCTTTGACATCTCCAGCAAACTTGTGTAATTAACATGTCCGTATCTGTTGTGCCACAGTTTTGCATCAGCCTTAACGGCAGCGTAACATCTGTTAGGCTCGGACTCAACCGTATACAGGCTTCCAGTTCTGTTAACTTCCAGAATTATTTCACCACGTTGTGAAATCTTTGCATTTTTCGGCCCGAAATGTACGACGCAATTATTTGCCACTGCTGTGCTCACGGATATAAAATTACTCGTCAGCTTTGGCACATACAATACATTCAGCAATGTTAATGTATACTTTTGCTTTTTAGCAAAACTTCACCTTTGCCCTTGGCTTCCAAGGAACCTGCGTCTGCCAATCTAATCATTTCGCTATGTTCTGCGAACTTCGTGAACATCTGCCGATCGCAACACATGTGGCTCGTTGCGCCACTGTCCAAACACCAGTTTGATTTGGAAAAACTGCTTGCATCCAATGCATTTAACAAACTGCACTGCTTGTTTTCGTCTTTCGCTTTTGCGTCTTGCTCTACCGATCTCTTTTGACAATTCGCTTTAAAGTGCCCTTTTACGCCGCAATTGAAACAGACAACGTTTGTGTGCTTCTTCTTCTTGGCGTCTGTCTGGCGCCTTTGGTTGTGCGTCGCAGAAAAAACGACCGCCGTGTTGCTATGCGTCTCTACACTTTTTCTTCGTTCTCCTTCTTCCTTCAGCTTGATACACAGAATTTCAATAGAAGGCAGAATGTCGCGCGTCTCTATGGCGACTACAAAATTGTCAAACTCTTCTGGTAAACTTGAAAGCAATACAATGGCCTGTAGCTCATTATTTAACTGTATATCAACCGCAGCGAGTTGATCGACAATTTCACAAAACACATTTATGAAACTTGTCATGCTTTGACCCTCCGTCATGCGTAAGTTGAGCAACCTTTTGTAAAGCGCAACCTTACGTACAGGTCCACTTGGCTGATGGATCTCTTTCAGCTTATTCCATGCTTCACGTGCCGCTATACAACTTTTGATAGCACTCAATTGTGATGTCTTCACACTCAACATGATCATGGCCAATGCTTTCTTATCCATTGCTGTCCTATTGGCGCCTTCGCTTGCGCCTTCTTGTGGATCCTCGGACACAACATCCCATAGCTCTGCATGTATCAGCACACTCTTCATTTGGATGCTCCAAGCATCATAATTGTTGTCCTCCAACTTTTCTATTTGATACATCGCACTCATTTTGCTATTTGCGTCACACCACAATTCCTTGCGAATGTCTTTATAATTTCACCACAGTTCGTAACCGCGCACTTCACTACCAAGCCGTGCCTGGGCCCATAACCTGTTGAACCGAGTTGGTTCGGCAAGAAAGTCTTGGCTGAAGCGTAAAATAAAACACGTCGTTCTGTTTTAAGTATTTATTCGCAACTGTGTATATTAAATGTTAGTTAACATAATTATGTGCAGTGCAGATGTTAATGTTAATGCACTGCTAATTTTATTTATCGATATTCATATGCGTACATTGATATTTTTAACAGCCACCATAAATCCATAAGTGAATATCTCCTACATATTCCCAATTTACATACTTATTTAATGTACATTCATACATATTCTTTCTAATAAAGTGCTTTGTCACTTTCTCCATTCTTCGTTTGTCATTGACAAACAAGTAAAACTACAAAAACTAGGAAGTTCAATCCCTTGCTGTATAAGAAAATAAAATATCTATACGAGCATTAAAAATGGGTTTCTAACATATCAGTTGAATTTATTCTTCATGCGCAAGGAACACACTTCGACATACAGTAAATGAGTTACAAGTTTTGATTTTGCTTTAAAAACTTTGTTATAGCCATTATTCTCATTTACCAAATTATCAATTGATGTACTAAGGCTAAGTGAAATTCTATGCTTCTGCCAGAATTTGCTGCTGCTTTTATTAGTTTTATAGTATATGCAGTGGAATTGCAATTTTCCCCCAACAATAAGAGTTTTTTTTTTTAAATAGCTTTAAAAAAGCGGTGATGGCAAAATAAAAATTGACGATGCACTAGAAGAAAGGCAACAATATAAAATACAAGTAACAAAGGAACCGACAGTGTTGGATTCTTAGTTTCACTTTTTTTTTTTTGGTTTTTATGAAAACTATAAACAAAATCAAATTTATGGTAAAAGAATATATGGAACGTACATAATATCCTACATGAACATATTTTAAAATGTCAATGTAAGATATCCTGAATTATCTAAAATTGTTCGTGCCTATCTGCTTTATAGCTGCTGAGCTTTAATTTACAAACTTAAAGATAAATGCTGATCAAGAAAATATTTATATATGTACTTTACAGAGTCGGTGATGACTCCTTCTGACTACTTAAATGCATCTAGTTCTTATTTGTCATTTATGACTTAATGAAATGTACAAACATTTCAAATGACAATTAAAAACTAGATGCATTTAAGTAGTCAGAATTTTATAATATTAATAAAATTAAACATCTTCAATTGAGATGAAATATAACACTATTTTATTAGTCTCTGAGATAACACCACAAAAGTCAACTGCATTGCTTCTTTTCTGTATTATTCTTTTTTTTTAACAACCAATTGTAATATTCAAATCAACGTCAAATGGAATATATAGCTGGACGAAGCTCAATAATTCATATCCTGGATTTATGTAACTTTTTTAACTTGAATAACTACTTTCATCCATGCTCCATCCAGTCCACAGTGCAACACACGTCCAAGAACATTTTTGTTTTACTTAAAATAAGATGGAAAAGAACAATATTTAATGAAAGGAAAGGTAAGACAAGGCAAGGAGAGCCGTACAATAATATATATGTATAGGTTTACTTGTCTGTCGTCTGTATGCCAAAGACTTATAAGCTCATTTCTTGCCGCACACTTCACATTCAAATTACTGCACATTATGAGTATAATATTCTTCAGGTCTTAGCATGACGACACACATCCTTGTACTTACGACGAGCCCAGAACTTTTCTCTCATGACACGTTCGATGGGTTAGCGTAGCGTTCACGGATACGTTGACACATTATATAGGAGGATAGCGTTGACTTGACAGTTGATTAAGAAGACATCATTTTCGAATTTAAATACGAGTACGAAGATTTTAAGGTGTGTCTAAAGTAACAGTGTCTGATAAAAGTAAACAATTAATGGAAAACAAATTAATGTTAATTACTAATTTGGTTATGTAAAAGGCATATATTCATTTTTCTGAAAGTAAAATATTATTCTTACAACTTTTGACTCTAGTATGTGTTTAAAATGTAGAGTTTGTACAACTACATACATATATATTTATATATTCCATTGTTTATATTTGTTGCCGTTGTTCGTTAAACTAGAAAACTGAGAATCTCGGCGTGAACACCACGTAGCATAACTTTCGCGCACAACTGTACTTTTACACACAATTTCAAGTTATAATCAGGGCTCATTACTATACAAGACACGTTTTCAGATTTCGCGTGATTATGCGGACCGGCTCAGTCCAGGCAGCAAAGGATCTTAGTTCTAGCTCTTGAAAAGGCCTCTTACCAACCGAAGAGGAGGCGGGAGGACAGGGGAGGGGGGAGGACGCGCACACACAAAAACACAAAGTCAAAAAATTAAACTTGAAAATAACTTATAAGATACATTCTGTGTATCTTGCAGATTTAGTCAGAAAGAGTAGGTTACTGAAGATTCCCTCTACATAGCTACTATTCAGGCCCATGCCAAATGCTTAATGTTGTCATTTACAAGGCGCAGTTTAGCTGGTTTAGCTTGTTCGCAAGGTTTTCGATGAGACTAGGGTTGAGCTGGTTACTGCGGTGCTCGGGGGATGGGAGAAGTAAAAAGTTTGCGCCTTGGCGAAAAATATGCAAATTATAATGAAAAACTTGACACTTTGCATGCAAGAGAACAATGCGGAGGCGCAAAGTGGAGCGAGGGCAGCTCGCAAGTTAGGGCCATGCCTGATGGAAATCTGCGGCAGCGATTCACCCAGCCAAATGAAGCGTTCGCACTGCTTGCGCATTTTAATTAAGCAACCAGCCAAAATTCTCATTCGCACAAAACTTGGAATTGCCATTGATTTACCCGGTAGCCAAAGAGTGTAAGGGTCTAATTATTATGTTCTTTATATTAGTATACTAGTATATTAGTATATTGGTATATTAGTATATTAGTATATTAGTATATTAGTATATTAGGATATTATTATATTAGTATATTAGTATATTAGTATATTAGTATATTAGTACATTAGTATATTGGTATATGAGTATATCAGTATACTGGCATATTGGTATATTAGTATATTAGTATACTGGTATATTAGTATATTAGTATACTGGCATATTAGTATATTAATAAGCTAGTATAATAGTATATTCGACAATTAGTATATTAGTATGGTATCATATTAGTAAGTTAGTGCTTTAGTATATTAGTATACTAATATATAAGTATATTAGTATATTAATAAATTAGTATAATAATATATTTTCATATTAGTATATTTGAATACATATTAGTATATTTTATTATTATTATACTTTTATAAGTATTCAAAGATTCATAGCCAACCACTTTGAAAGTTGAGAACTACATTCTCATAGCCACATAGACGAAGAAAAATTAATGTTATTTAAGAAAACATTTTGCAAGTTTAATTTTATTATAATTTAAATAAATGCAGGTATTCCACAGTCAAGTCTACCCTACTTCATCTGCGTTATTTGTTTGTGTTATTATCTTTATCATTATCGCTGTCACTGCGAAACCACACAGCAAACTCAAATGCCAGGACAAAACTGAACTAGTGAAAACTGAAAAAAGGCAAAAGGAATGAAAAGTTTACAATGTTAAGCCCCAAAAATTCCGCAATATTTGCATAAAGCACCTACATATAGTTAAAACTCCAGCAAAAGCTAAATGTTAGCGAACATTTTGAAACTTTTGGGCCGAACATTGTAAGATTCATTATTAGAGCATGTGTAGATAAGGTAGATAATTCCCCTTTATGTTAATAGTTCAAGTGTTAAGTCAAAATTTAATCTAAGGATTAATTCAGATATATTCCTGATAATAGAGCGCGTTCCAATCTGTTCAATTGTTATTCTATTCTCGTAATACATAGTTGTTCTCTCTTTAAATGGAATATGACTTTTTGAGTTTGCATCCGAATGGAACCAACAAATAATTTCGTAAAACTTTCAACAGTTTTCTACCCATAATCGCTCGCTACACAATTTTACAAGTTATAGTGGAAAATTTCTTCAATGAGAGGACTTCCGCAACTGTACGAGCGTAACCTTTTTTTTTGACACAACTGTTCTGAGGTCAGCTTTGGGGTATGGGGCTGAAGTTCAGACTCCCAACCAAAACAAAAGCAATTAGATGACATTGGCGTCGTTACCATTTGTTTTGCTCTGACTCAGATTCAGATTCAGATCGTGCGGGCGCCGCTTGTCGCACATACAAAGATAAATTTAAAAGTTTACCAACGCGATTTTCTTTTGCCCAAACTATTCATTTACAAGCCACAGAGGTGTCGACACCATTGTTATAAAGATCGTGTATCGTGGCAGCCTCCAATGTGTGAGGGGGTATTCAAAGGCACTCAAGAAAACCAATATTTTATATTGTCAGCTTCAAGCTGCCGACATTTCGAGCATTGTCAAAAAAGGTGTAATTAAGTTAAAGTCTTAGAAGTGATTCAAATTATAATTTATTATAATAAAGCAAAAATAAGCAAAATAGTTTTGGTTGACAATCTAATATTCTTTGCAATCTATGATATATTTTTAAAAAATTAGTATAAAATTAGGCTTCGATATATTGTAGAAAATTTTTTTGTATATTTTAAAGATAATACTACAATCACATTGTTTTCCTCTTATTGAAAATGGGTATCTTACAATCGAGTACACTCGACATTCTTACTTGTTATTTATTATTCTCGTAAATTGAGAATTCTAAAGCGAAGAAGCCGAATTAAAATTTATATTATAATAATTTATACAAAAAACTACATGATTTGTGTATATTTATATGCCCACAATCATTTTAGTGTTTGTATTATGCATTTTAATATTAATAAATTGTGCATACAAATGGAATTATGATTGTTAAATACACCTGCACATTAAGTTAGAACAAACAACTTCTTAGGTGATTTATTTCATTTGGCAGGTATAATAAAGTCGAACACTCCCAACTGTAGCAATAACCATTTTCATCATTATTGATTTTAGTTTTTACAACTTTGATTTCTAGTTGGGAAGAGATGAATTCAAGTATGAGGAATTTAGCGCATGGACAATTGAACATTTAGCTAAGCAACCAATAAGTGGGACAGCAATTTCATCTTCAATTACTCGTGCCTAAGAAAACAACAATGCTGATGAATTTGGAGTAGGGATAAGTTTATTAACGAGTGTAGTTTGACTTTCAGTGCACTCATAACTATGTTCTTTTGTTTTAATAAGGTAATAGGACATAACTTAGCAACAATTCGACTCAATGTTATAGTTCAAAATTCTTTCGGTTGTATCAAAATTATTACAGATACATTTTTTTTGTTTTTTTTTTTTAAATGATGGCACGGGATATGAGAGGCTTGATTGGCAAGCTTGTGGTACAGTTCAAGGATCGCCAGTCAATGGGAACAGGAGGAACTCGGCAATATTCAAAGAAAACGCCACCGACTTGTCCTTGTCCAATTGGAGGTAAACCAACACACAGCCATGATCCTCCCGCTTGCTATGAACCAGAACGTTTGGAAACGAACGCATTTAAAATTCCACCTTTCATTAAGCCGAAAATATTTAGACCCATTGATAAGAAGGAAATATTGGGCCCGAATGCTGGAAAGTGTGAATGCTACAAGAATCCCGAATATTTCTCGTATCATCGTTACTCGGTTTTTGATCTGAAAATTGCAACAAACGCTGTGAAAGCGTGCATTAAATGCTGTGAATAAAATGCCATATTATTGACACACTTAAGTATCAGTAAGTCCCTCGTATTATGACACTAATCGTATTAGATGGTCGTTAGTTAGGTGTTCTCAGGATACACTGCTAGTTCTGCCTCTGTCGCTGCGCTGCCTCTGTCGCTGTCGCTGCTATCGACATCAAATGCGATTTCCGCACAATGAGCCATTTGGCTCTCGCTTCGCTCTCCGCATCCACCTCCCCCTCCACCCGCATCGACTCTTCTCGTTTCCGGCTTACGTGCACCATTTTTCGTCCAGGTGACATAATGACCCCACTTTGGACGTGCAGTGCTGACACGTAATTAGGGAGACTCGGCGAAAAGTGAGATAGGAGGGGACGCGCTTTTCGTCCTGGCAACTTTGTAATTTAGCAAATCGGTTTAGCTGGCGCCAAAGAATAGCACAGCCTCCTAAAAACACAGGCCGTGTGGCGCCAGACCAGATGGATTTATTAAATTTACAAACATTAGCTCCTTACACTTCAAAGTGGCAGTTACATGGCTAAATATGACACAAGCATTTAAGTGTCTCCAAGAAATAAATAGCAGAGATCATAATTATTACAAGATTTATTTTATAAATCACCGAATAATTATGATATATGCATTTTTATGGGCTTTCTTTATTAACAATGATTAATTTTTATAAGTAATCATCATTTTTTGCACAAAAATTTAAAAAAAAATCGGAAATAAGTCTTATAAAATATATTTAATAAAAATAAAAATTATTGTTTTATACAAAAAATAATGATTATTTACCAAAAAAGAATTGCATTTATATAGGTAACAAGTTAAAAGGTCTATTAAATTTGTCAAAATGTATGTCCGTCCGTATGAACACCAAAATCTCAGTATCTATATTGTATCTATAAAAACCGAATAACAACTGTAATTTTCAAGCTGGAGTTGCGTATATACAAAAATATTAAAAAATTTTTATTACTCCTGAAAATTTGTTGCGATCAGATAAAAATTGTATAAGTTTTTTAAGAAAAATTGCTGTATAGGCAAAACTCCCTACTTTCTACGGGCTTTAGTTGCTTTGGCTAACAATTTGTAATATAATTTAGAATGTATTAATACATTAATATACTAAATACAGCTTTTGGTATATTTTTACTATTTTTGCGGTACTATTAATTTGTTATATTTTGAAATTAATACTTTTTTGCTTTTACTCACCATGAGTATCTCATACTCATAGTACAATCGACTCTAGCTTTCTTACTTATTATTACCATTTGTATCTTAGTATTTTAATAGAAAAACTTAAAATGATAATCACTTTTTTTTTTTTAAAGACATTGGCAACGAATATTAGACTCGTGAGCCAATCTGCAAAGTTATTGGATGCTCTTAGTGGCATCTTCAATCCCAAATTCTCTATTACTACTAACGATTTTAATCGTATGCTAATTTTATGCAGGCCTCCGCACTATCCCTAAATGGAATAAACTTCTTTGTTTGCCAACTAGCTGTTAGTTATTGTTAACTACTTTTTTCTTCTGTCCTGGGCTTGACTTGCGATAAACAAAAATCGCTTTTACCCACTCTAGTATACCAATACAACTCCTAACTTCGGTCGTGATATTTGCATTTTAGTGACATAATTTGTGGTAAGTGCGTAGTGTATTCGCAAATGAATAGAACCCACAGCAAACATGAGCAAAAAACATTTGCATAATTAATGAGTTGAATGGAATTCTGTTAGCTCTGTATGCGAAATCCTTAAGTGGCATCACATCGGAACTAGTCGTGTTAGTCACAAGCCATATATTGTATATTGCTATCATAAGGGATTATTTCTAAGCTATGTTCGAAGCTTAAGTAGATTCTCACCTTGCCATTGTGCATTTCTTCATGTCACTGAAAAGTATTACTAAAAATGTTCAGTCATTACTTAAAGCAAGCGCTTTATTAAATTCTGAAGATTGGAGCGTGGTTTATAATACATATCATGCATCGATTGTTTCGGGATTGTGATGGAGCACAACTTGCTTTGTGCTAACGCGAAATACCTGACTAACGATAATTTCCGTAAGTATGTTTGTTGTTTTCTTCATTTTTTATTTTGACTTTGCCAAGGGTTAATGACCATTCATGTCAATAAAAATGATCAATCATTTTAATCGAATCGAAGCTGTGCCACATATAAAATGCCTCACTTCTGATAATGAACGAACAATGCTTTTTGACTAGGGTGAGTGTGATAAGGTAGCTTGATGGATGTGTGCGAATAGAACAAGAACGAGAACGTGAATGTGAACGTGAACGTGAACGAGAATGTTACCCCAAGCGATTTCAATGCTCCAACTCATTGGCAATAATTTAGAAGCTAGTATTAAAGCACGTAGTTGGTCGACAGCTGCTGTGAAAGTTTTGCACAGAAGAAGAACAACAACAATTACATTTCCAAATAAGTTTTAATTGTTTTGAACAATTAAAAATGTAATTCAAAAAATATTTACGTAAAGAGGGAGATGAGGCAAAAATTTTATTTTTATTCAATTTCGGCAACTGTTTGACTACGTGAGTGTGTACATGTATAACATGCGAGTGTGAGTGTGAGAGAACTCTCTGTTAGTATACGAGAGTCTGTTGAGTGTATTTTGGCTGTCCAAATGCCGCTCCTGCTAAACAAATTAAATTAGACAACTTTTATTCATTCGTTTGACATTTTTATTTGTTTTCAAACTCATTTTGTGCAAGGCTAGGACGAGCGGACAACTCGCAACAAACGGACAATTAACAACAAATACAATTTGCAGACTTTAGTTAAAAAATATTGCAACTGCTGTTATTTAATTGTTTGCCAGCCAACTCTTATCTACGAGTATTCCTCGGATCTCCTTCATTTCATCGCTCCCGCTCTCTCGCTTTGAATATTTAATGAAATAACATTTGCATAAGAGGGAGCCCCTTATCATTCTGCGATTTTCTCCATTTGTATACGTTCAACTTTTTCCAAAACTCATTTTCAATATCATAATGAGAAGATGCTTATCATTCTCAATTATTAAAACTCAAGTAGACGAATGTCTATTTTTAATAACAATAAATTGATTCTTTCCCACTTTGCAACAACACAATAAAGTGTTGATAAATTAAAAATGTTGCTAAAGTAAGAATCAAATTTGTTATTCCCGTTACCCATAGGAGGGGTATTACAACTCTGTCCTCCAGGAAATGTAACATATGTAGCAGGCAGAAGAAGGCATATCTGACCCCATAAAGTATATAAATTATTGATCAGCGTCAACACCCGATACGATATAGCTATGTCCGTCTGTCCGGATCTCTAACTGTCTGTCTGTTTAAAGTTAGAGTAGCGATTTTTGGTACATACAAAAATTACTGTAGTTTTTATATTCCTGATCTTGATTACGATTACGATTATTTGAGAAATACCTTTATATGGGCGAAAACGCCCCCTTACTACGGGTCTTAGCTATTTAACTTAACATGTTGGTATATTTTCCACTCTTTGATATACTTAGAATGTAGCCTACGGTATATTTTGTGTGTATACATATGTGGACAAACTGTAAAACTTATTTTCTTTCTACCAAAATTATATTTTGTGTTTTATTCAAAGATATGTTTTCATTTAGCTATATTAAGTGGGAAAACATATTGATTTTCAATGCCGACCCTTGAGATAAGTTTAGTCCTTGAAATATGATCTCCAAGATTATCGAATAAATATAATTAAAGGGTACGAGTACTATGTTAACTTGTAATACTTAAATAGGAGCTTAAAGAATTTTTCGATTAATTGCCACACAAATAAAATCGCAAAAAATCTTAACCTTGTGTATTCAGAGACTAAAGAAATAATAAAATGAAAATCATTTGCACCACAGTAAAAAAATATACAGCAAAAATGATGTTGCCCTCTGAAAAAATGAAAAACTGAATGAGTAATCATATCTTAAAATGATAAGGAGATCGATTGTCGAACGATTGCAATGCGTTTCAAGATATCAGTTCGTCTCTGACAGTGACAAAAGCAGTGCAAGTTTTAAAATAATTAATATCTTCGATTATTGGTTATCAATTAGGAAAATAACATATCGAAAATGCCACAGCAATCATTTAAATTAATGCTTATGTTATTATTAATACTTTTTAGTAGCCTGGATGTATTTTCTGAGTGTTTGTGAAGTGTGACGAGTGAAACCAAAAGAATATGACTAATCTTTTGCTTTTTGAATAGTGCCACAATGCTTTCATTTCACTTGGATCGGACCATATGAGAACAAATCGAATCTGCCAAAAGAAAACTGCGAGTCAAGAGTCGGAGACTTTAATGGAATACCTTGTGAAATGCCGCTGGTAGCAACTAGTGAGTATCACCATAAAATATGCATATCGTATGAAACAAACCTTGTATCTCTTAGCAAACGATACGGTGCCCGATGTGAAAGCACTTTGGCAAAATAATACCCTGAATCGAGAGCATTATCTGTGTCAAATGTCACCCGGTTACTCTTGCGTTAAATACTCCTACATATTCAAAGGCGGCAGTAAGTTGAGTCTCCGCTTTAAATACAAGATTCCAACTCTGATAAATTTCTGTTTACTTTTGAATGTAGTCCAAAACATAACTTACATGTGCGCCAAGGTGAACAGCAGCAATGGCTGCTTCCGTCAAAGACATTCAACGGGCATGCAGGTGGAAGCCTGCGTCTGCACCTCCAAGATGGGTCTTATACCCTGCAACGTTGGCTCAACAACAACGACAACAACAAGGAACCACATTTTAGGCTTGGCTCTCGCTTTTTACGGTGTTTTCAACATGTTTATTATTGTCAAATAAAAATGAAAATATTGTTTTTTGTTCTTTTTTGATCAATGTCTAGAAAGGGAAACAGGGACAGGAAGGTGTTGGCGAATGCAATTGCAATTTGTTTAGTTAACGTCAACAAAGAGTCATGTAGCTGAGTTTTTACATTGAAGTCTATATCTATATATTTCCTCTTTTGTTGTGTTCCACTACGTCGTCCAACTTTTGGCTGAGTAATATGACATTTCCGCGCTTTTGATTTTGACAAGTTTGTGCGAATTTATGGCAGCACTTTTTTATGCTGTATTTCACATCGTACACAAGCGTATAACGAGAGTAGCTATCGAATTGAATTAATGATCTAAAATTTTTATACACGGTATGTGCCTAAGGAAGTGTATGTTACATGGTATATTTTATGCTCTGTAGTATATATTGTATGTGGTAGTATTGTTGTATAGAGTATTATTGTATGTATGCAACTTGGTATATTTTGAATGTAATATTATATTAGTATATTATATAATATAATAGTATACCCTCAAGTATATTTCACTATATAGTATAATATATATAATATAATATAATATTATAGTATTATATACCAAATATACCGTCCGACATATTATAGTATTTTTCGGTATTTGGTATCTTTGAAATATAAATATAAAATATACCGTTCAGTATAAATTAGTATTTTTCGAAAATTTATTTTAGTATCTTCAAGGAATTATACAACAATGTTTTAGATTTTATTGAAAGTAAAAAAGCTACCCATTTCTTACTTGCTAACAATGTATGAATAATATGGTATAGTATATATGTATGTATATGCCCTAAAATCATTTCTAAATCTTTATCAATGCGAATTGTGCAATTCTTTTATCAGACTTTAAATTCGTTGTCTGTCTGGCATTTGCGTGAATCGAGTTGCCAATGCCAGACAACAGAAAAATCTCAACTCAATAATAACAATAAATAAACAGTAAATCAAACAAACCGTAAAATATTGTCACAGACAGCAGCAGCATAATAATAGGTTGCCAAACAGGCCAGAGGGAGCGAGGGGCGAGGGGCGAGGGGCAGGGAAACAGATAGCTGGCAAACGTGGCCAAAAAGCAAACAATGCACCCGATAAACTGAAAGTGATGGGGCTATGGCTCTGGCTCTGTTTCTGTTTCTGGCTGTGTATGAGCAACGAATGCATTGAACAATTAAAAAGTTGGTTCGAAAACCCCCCGGTGGGAGGGCGGCGCGGAGGGGGGTAGGGGAAATTGAATGTGCGAGATTGGTAATGTCCAACGTCCATTAGCCGGCCCAGTGCATTCAAATAAACTAATTTTAATTCCTCGCTCTGCGGCTAGGTCACGCAAAGCAGCTCAATTGTGAGTTCAATTGGTATTGAGTGATGAGAGGTGAGGGGCGATACTGACAGTCAGACAGACAATTCAACGATTGTGTGTTTATATTCATATTTATTTAATTGTACAACAATATTTAATATTATTATTTACTCTTGAATGTAAACCAACTCATTGCCAACTTGTGCCATTTTGAGGGACAATATTAACGCACACATTGCAAACGATTTAATACCCTATTTAATTGAAAAGCGTATAATAAGGTAGTATAATAACATTCAGCATATTACTATGTTACGCCCTATGTGTCAATTACTTCTGCTACTATCACAAATAACTTTAAGATATTGGTTATTGTTAGTTGTCGAGACTCCTGCTTTGGTGGTTATAACATAAACAAAGTAATGTTAAATTAAAACCAGAAAATGAATATGTAAATAAAGATCAAGATAAATAATATATTATATATATATAAATAGATTGACTCTGTTTGAAATCCAATACTATATTTTAATTTCAAGATAGCAAAAATGTCAAAATTGAAAAAAACAAGTAAGAAAGCTACAGTCGAGTGTGCTCGACTGTGAGATACCCGCTACCCATTTTTAATAAAGGTAAAATATTGCGGTATAATTTCAAAAAATACCAAATATACTGCAAAAATACTAAAAGTATACCAAATGTTAAATTAAAACCAGAAAATGAATATGTAAATAAAGATCAAGATAAATAATATATTATATATATATAAATAGATTGACTCTGTTTGAAATCCAATAATATATTTTAATTTCAAGATAGCAAAAATGTCAAAATTGAAAAAAACAAGTAAGAAAGCTACAGTCGAGTGTGCTCGACTGTGAGATACCCGCTACCCATTTTTAATAAAGGTAAAATATTGCGGTATAATTTCAAAAAATACCAAATATACTGCAAAAATACTAAAAGTATACCAAATGGTACTTGGTATATCAATATAGTACACCATTCAAAATATACCATAGACGGCACAATATACCAGATTGTCAGCCAAAGTAACTAAGAGCCCTAGTAAGTAGGCGTTTTTGCCCATACAAAAGTATTTCTTTAATAACTTACACAATTTTTGTCTGATCGTAACGAAATTTTCAGGAATCATAACTACTATAGTATTTATTGTATAATTCGCAACCCTAGCTTTAATATTACGCTTGTTATTCGATTTTTTTATTTGCGGGGGCGGAAGTGGGCGTGGCAAAAATTTGAAACAAACTTGATCTGCGTGCAAACATAACAAATGCTGTCAAAAATTATAGCTATATCTCTTATAGTCTCTGAGATCCAGTGTTTCATACGGACGGACGGACAGACGGACAGACACACAGACGGACAGACGGACATGGCTATATCGTCTCGGCTGTTGACGCTGATCAAGAATATATATACTTTATAGGGCCGGAGATGCCTCCTTCTACCTGTTACAAACATTTCCTGCCGGCACAAAGTTATTATATAATACCCTTCTACCCTATGGGTAGCGGGTATAAAAAATAACCCAATGTGAATAAATGATATTAGTGTTCAAGGCAAAATTATAAAAGAACTTATTTATTTACTAGCGCTAACTGCTTTAGTCTTTGGCAAAAATTGAGATGGAGATGCCGGGGATTGAACCCGGGGCCTCTCACATGCAAAGCGAGCGCTCTACCACTGAGCTACATCCCCAATGTTGATTGGCAGTTTTGTACTTATCATTTTGAAAAGAACTTTTCAATATTAAGTTCTTTATCATATTCAGGTCGTACAGAATGAATTCCCACATCAATAAATTCCTTCTAACACAAAGAAACATATTTCGAATGTTTCTAGTTCAACTGATGATAAATTTCATAATAAATGTAAATGTAATTGCTAAAAATGTAAAAAAAAAATATTATTGCAAGACATAGCACATACGCAATGTAGTACCATTTTAACTTTAGAAACTCTCGATCTATGCTCTTTGCACAGTTTTCAATTTCGATATCAATTTTTCTAGCAATTATAGCCAGTCAATTCACTTTTTGCACTTTTTGCAACCTACCAGTTAATTGAAAATTCCTAAAGAACCTATATTAAATGTTAGATATGTATGTACATCTTTGTTTAAATTATATTTACACACACCCATGCTTATGTAAACATCCTTCCAGGTCAAGTCCACATTTACAGTGCGAAAGTAAAACAAATTCGTTCTGGGACATGACTACAGCTTCAAATATTGTTCATGTTTCTTCCGGCTATTTGATTTGCATGTTCCTAGACAATATTATTTGCATATGCATATATATATTTGTGTATTTACTGTTCGAACCATCCATGCAGACCACGCGTAGTAGGTGTCATTATATTGATATGAATATATTCTATATGTCTGCGATTTGTGTACATGCCAAGAATTGTTCAACAATAACAAAAAAAAAAAAAATAACTCAAAAGTAAATAAATGATATTTTTTTTTTTTTTTGAGGTAGGGAAGAAAATGTCTACACACCACCATAGCGACGTCTCAAACTATGGCTGTGCGGGGATTGCATATGCATGCTGACCCGCTAAAAACTCCCCTTTCGCTGTTTCAGGGCGGAATTTCCCAGCCCGGAACCGCATTGAATGCGCATAACTTCAGGCTGGGCGCTCTGGTGTTTTTTAGCTCATCGTTTCGCCTGCGTCCAGGCGCCTCTTTTTGCGTCGGAGGATTCTCTCGACGTGTCTCGTTATTAATTTCCAGTTTTGCTCGTTACTTACGAGCAGATTGGCAACGTTTTGAGGTCTCCAGATTCCATCGATCTGCGATTCAAGTAGCTCTCTTTCTGTTTGCCACTGAGTGCATGAGAAAAAAGTATGCTCTGCGTCATCTATATCGGCATCGCCATACACGCAGCTTGGCTGTTGGCGTAGTCCTCTTTGGTGCAGGTACTTTCCGAAGTATCCGTGCCCAGAAAGCAGCTGTGTCAAATAGTAGTTTACTTCACCGAAATCTCGGTTGCTCCATATTTTTACGTCAGGTATTTGTTTGGCAGTCCACCTACCGGTTTCGTCGTTTGTCCAGCGATCTTGCCACTGTTGCATAGTTTCCTCTCTGGGGTCGGTGTCAGATTCTTGGTTATTTTGGCGCCTTAGCCAGGTGCGCCGTCGCTCTCTGGCCTTCAGATCTATGGGGATTTCGCTGCTAATCACCAAGACTGCTGCTGTCGACACTGTCCGGTATGCGGACGTTACTCTAAGTGCCGCCGTCCTCTGAACGGCCAACAGTGTTTTGCATTTTTGTGTTATGGTCAGGGTGTCTGCCCATGCTTCAGAGCCGTAAAGCAGTATCGAGTTTACTGTTGACATCAGCAGTTTACGCTTACCCTCAGTTGGGCCACCAACGTTTGCCATCAGCTTACTGAGTGATGCCACTGCCCTTGACGCTTTTTCCACTGTATGGTGTATTTGGGTCCAGAAAGTCATTCTTGGGTCGATACGGATGCCTAAGTAGTTGAGCGATAATTTTGTTTTTATTATGTCGTCGCTCACGTGCATGTTCACTTCGAGAGGGATGTGCCGTTTTGTTAAAATTATTAGTTCAGTCTTCTCTGTGGCGAGCTTTAGACCATGGGTTTCAAACCAAGCCATTGCTCGCATCATGACTTGGTTTAGCTTCCGCTGCGCTTCCGACATGTCGCGTGCCTTGATGATGGCGGCGATGTCGTCGGCGAACCCGACCAGGTTGCAGTCGTCTGGCATTTCAATTGAGAAGATGCTGTCATAGCTAGCGTTCCACAGGTCCGGGCCGAGGATAGAGCCCTGTGCTGCACCCGAAGTGACGGTCTTTCGCCTGGTCCCACTTTGCGTCTGGTATATCAGCTCTCGGTTGCTTAGGTAGCTGCGGACCATGCGCATCAGGTAGGCTGGTGTTCCGAAGCGATTTTCTAGCGCGTCGATGACGTCAGTCCATCGCAGACTGTTGAAGGCGTTTCTAACGTCAAGGGCGGCCAGGAGCACTATTTTTTTGGAGTAGGCGTTTCCTCTCTGTGCATCGGTTACCGCTTCTATGACGCACTGCAGTGCTCCAGCTGTCGATCTACCTGGTCGAAAGCCATGCTGTCTATTTGATAGGCCACCTGCCATTTCTATGGCTGTAGATAGCCGAGGTTTTAATAACCTTTCTAGCAGTTTCCCCGCTGTGTCGAGCATGCATAGCGGTCGATATGCACTTGGGGTAGCTGGGTCTCCTTTCCCTTTATCTATTAGCATTAGGTGCTGTCGCTTCCACACCTCTGGAAAAATTCCTTCCATCAAGCAAGCATTATACATGTTTAGCAGGATTTTCGGGCGTGCGTCTGCTATGGCTTTTAGTGCTTCGGATGGAATCCCATCGGGTCCGGGTGCCTTGTTGTTTTTTAAAGATGTTGCTGCCGATCTGAGTTCATCCTCTGTAAAGAAAGGAGGCTCTTCAAGGGCGGGCATCTCTGGGTCGGTGCGTCGTTCGTGCTGTGGGAAGAGCGTGTTGACTATATTGGCCATGACGTTTTCGTTGAGCTCCGGAGTCGGCCTTTGCGCTCGTAGCTTGCGCGTTACGATTTTGTAGCCGAGACCCCACGGGTTGGTATTTATGTCGTTTCGCAGCTCTTCCCATTTGCTCTTTTTGCTGTGGACAATGGCAAGTTTAAGGCGCTTTCTAGCTTCTTTGTGCTCCTCGATTTCCGCCGCAGCACTGCTTCGAGATCTGGCTCTAGTCATTTTCCTTCTCGCGCGTAGGCAGGCTCTTCGGAGCTCCGCAATCTGCTCGTTCCACCAGTAGGCAGCTTTCCTTTTAAGGAAGCTCGTCGTTTTGGGCATCGCTGCGGCGCAAGAATGCTCTATGGCGCGCATGGTATGGCGTACTATGCTTCTTGCGTCTCTAGGGTCTACGGCTGTTTCCGTCCTTGCGTCGAGTACTTCGATGAGTTTCTCGGTGTCCAGTTTTTTCGCGTTCCACCTTCGGGTGGTTTTCTTATCATGATCTGGCCGACGTCTATGGTTTGAGTTTATGGAGAAGCAGATATACTGGTGGTCACTGCCCGTGTAGTCCTCCAAGACACCCCACTCCTGTAGTCTGTTCGCTGCTCTTTCTGTCGCCAGAGTGATGTCTGGGATTGTGCCCTCGCAACCTGTTCTGCAAAAAGTGGGTGTGGAACCTTCATTTGCGACCACTAGCCCGAGCCTGGCAGCCATGTCAAGTACCCGTCTGCCCCGGGGTTTGTTGTCGGCATGCCCCACTCGATGGCTCTAGAGTTGAAATCACCCGCGATGATCAAGTCTCCGCCAAGCTGCTGTGCTTGGTCTTCTATTGCGTCTAGCTTCGTCTTAAATTCAGTTATACTGTCACTAGGCGTCAGGTAGCAGCTCATGATTGTGCAGATTTTAGTTTGTGCCCATACGAAGCCTTGTCCGGCACCACTTCTTGTGACGGTGAAGTTGTTTATGTTTGGCAGCCAGATGGCTGCCGTCCCGGTGTTGTCAGTTAGGAATGTACCATTGTTGGGAGTCTTGTACTGCTCACTGATGATGACAACATCAACCGCCTTCTCTAGCACGAGCTGAGAGAGAAGCGAGTCGGCTGTTTTGCTCCGGTGCATGTTTGCTTGGAGGATCTTCATGTTTGGGCTCTTACCGATGCACATTTGCTGGAGGCAGGGATGTGGTCAACTGGTTTCAGTCCAGCAGTGACGCACACGCAGCATTTTGGGGGATTTTTGCATTCCTTGTGCTTGTGTCCAATTTCGCCGCACCGGATGCAAAGGTTTCTTCTGTCTGGGCCTTTGCACTCTCTTTGGGTGTGACCCGACTCGAAGCATCTAAAGCAGCGCGTGGGAATTGTTTGCATGCGCATTCTGGCGCGAATCCAGCCAACAGTTATTTTTTCTGCTTTGAGAAGCGTCTCTGCAGCTTCAGTTTGGAGTGTGACAAATGCTCTCACTTGTTCCCGACTATTTGGTTTTGTCACCACTACTTTTAGTCGGTCCCCTATGTCCGGGAGGATCTTCTGTATGGCTTCCTCGACTTCGTTGGCTGTAGTGAGTGCGTCTAGATCCCGGATTTCCAGCGTGCTCGTCGGCTTGAGTTCCTTTACTTCCGCTGTTTTTTGTAGGGCACCTTTGATTTTGTTAATGAAATCGGTGCTCACTTGAGTGCCTTTTTTCATTTCTAGTAGTAGCGCTCCAGACATTGTTTTCCGAACTGCATGAATTTTAATGTCAGCGTCGTTTGGGTCCACAGTTTCCTTAAGGCTTTTAAGTATGTCTGCATAGGTGTGTCCATCGTTTGGTTTCACGAGAAGGGCTTCATTTTTTGGCCGTCTTTTTTGAGTGCTGCCTTTCTCTGAGTTTGGCTTGACTCCTGAGGGTTTATTTTGTTCGCCGCCAGTTGTTTGTTTGGGAGCGATGGATTTTTGCTTGTGTGCTTTATCAGTCTTTGAATGCACAACCTGCCAGTTTGCGCCTGTGCTTGTGGCGCATGGTTTCTTTGTGTTTGGTGTGTCGACGTCCACTGGGCTTGGGAGGGGCCGTTTTGACTGCGGAGCGGCAGAGGTTTTCGGTGTAGTCGATTCATCCACATTGTTTTTCTTAATGTCACTTATGCGTTTACCTTCAGCCTCCTGACTTAGCCAGTTTCGTCGGTATGTTTCCACTTGGTCGAGGATTTCATCAAGTTCGCCGACTCCTTGCTTAACATCTCTAGAAATGTTTTTGGATCTTCATTGCGGCTTTCATGTTCCGCAAAACCCGCCGGCACTCTTGCAGTGCATTTTCTTCTTCCCGTCGCATCTTTTGTATGAATTCTTGCCGTGGGGAAGAGTTGATCCTTGTTTGTTGCGCTGGATTTGTGTTTGTTTTTGCGCTGTGAGTGGTGCTACATCGTGTGGAATCCTTGGTGTTTCTATGACACCTACCCTCGAGAGTAGAACATTTCTAGGTGTGCTATCATCGTTTTGTTGTAGTTTGGGCATGCTCGTGCTCAGGGAGTCAGCTTTGTTTGCTTCCATGGTGTCAGCCTGCTTAGGTGGTGTTCTCGCTATTTTCGTGTTTTTGTTGAAGATATTTTCTTCCATCTCTTTCTCTTTTGTTTGTGTGGTTTTTGTTGTTTGTATGTTCATGCTATATGGGTCCAAACTTTAGGCCGCTATCTCCTCGCGTATGTACAGTTACCTTGTTTCGTCCCCATGGGTCCCTTTGCAAGCAGTGAGGTCCATGCGATGGGTTGATACGAGCTCTTATGGAACTCGTATTCAGAGCCAGGACGGCGTTAAGCAGGAGTGAAACTCAACTGCACCTGTACCATCGAATCAACGATGATCACGGTTTGAACGTACCTAAAGACTCGCTACGTTTTAATAGGGCGGAGGTAACCTTAGCATTTGCCCGTCAGCCATTTCGCCAGGGGTTCAATCTGGGTACTGAGGTGAAAGATTGCCTTGGTTATCAGCGAGCGAATCTTCTTTTGTGTCTCCCGATCCGGAGAAAGACATGTTTGATAGCCGTCCAATGTGGAACAGACGCTAACCAGTTTGCCGCCCGATTCGGGAACAGACGCATACTGGATTTTTTACGCCTTCTCACCTTAGCTAAGAAGCTATCGGATGATAGCTGCTTATTTGCCAGGGTCGCCGCGAGGAGGCGGTGAGATGCTTGAGACACGTTAGTATGGATCACGCTGGACTTTGCCAAGTTAAAGCCGATCAGACGCTTTGCCGTAAAAACAATGGCTCCGACCCCAATAAATGATATTAGTGTTCAAGGTAAAGTTAAAGTGAAAACAATTCGACATACAAATATCGTTTAATTTCCACAACAACAATAAACCAATTATTCAATTAGTTTTTTAATGAGCTCCCGTTTACATTTATACGTAAAACATTTATTCACCGCATGTTCCATTATTCGTTAGCTGAATTTGCTCTACTTTTTTTTTGAATTGAACTAAATATGCCCGAATGCTTCTTGCATTTGTTGTGACAACGAGCGAAACGAGAAAAACCGCAACGAATTTAGCATGACGCTTGACCGGATTGGACAAGAGGGCGCCAATGAAACTGGAGCTGGAGATGGAGCTGAAGTTGAAACTATCTGACTTGTCTGCATTTGGATGCAGAGCACCGCATCTACAATTTAAAATAAAATGGCGCTCGCTAACCACTGAAGTGTGACAGTCAAAACACACAACAAAAAAAACGTATAGAAAAGAATGCGCCAAAAATTAAGCATACGTCGCGTGGGCGACTGTCGGATAAAAAGAATTCGTTCGGTATTCAATCGCAAAAGCATTGTGTGGATGTGGCTGTGGATGTGGATGAATATGAAGGTGAATGTGAATGTGAATGTGAATAAACTCGCACATACACATGCATAGACATAGACAGATGTGTGCGCTTTTTGGGTGTATGTATGTATTAGCAACAATGCGAAGCAAAATGCAAATGAAACCCACCGCAGCGCGTCTGCCATTAATTGGCAATTTATAGCAGAACCTAGCCAAACCACAGCACAGGCGCGTCCCAGCCCATGGATAGCATCGCATCCCATCGCATCGCATCACATCGCATCGCATCGCATCGCATCGCATTGCCTTTCCCATTTTCACGTGTGCGCTCAAGTGTAAATTATCATTTCCAGCAACTGTGTTTTTTTTCTATACACAGTCGGAAAACAAGGCAAGACGCAATGCTATAAAAATGTTCATAGAAAGCGACATCGAAAAACCCAAAAGGCAAAAAAAAAAAAAAAAATTTAATAAAAACAGTCGCCAAACTTTAGCCAGCAGCTATCCGACCGCAGAAAGAGATTCCCCCGCGTTTGTCCCTCAGACAAATAATGATAGCAAGATAGAGAGATAGACGAGGGGGGAAAGACAAAGTGATTGAGTGAGCAGACTTATAAAACTCTGATGGATACAAGCGTATACTCTATGAAATTAATTCATCGCCAAGAAAAACACATTTTACAAAGAGTTACATAGTTTGGATTTAGTTAAATTAAGAAGTATTACCTTTAAATTACACTTCGAAAATGCATATAAGAAAGATGAATTATTAGTAAGAATATTAAGTTAAACATAAATCATCAACAATTGAAAATTTTATAATAAACAAAGAAAAAAATCAGGGATAAATAAATAATATACGAACGCAACTTTGACAATATCTGCATTATCCCAAGTATACTTAATTTTACTGCCAAAATGATTTAATTTGAGTATAGGATTTTAAAAAACCTAAAAAATTGTCATTTTTATTTCATCGTTTCATTATTATTTAATTAGCATTTAATAAAAATCGAAATTTAAATCTAAAATTAGGAAATTATTATGAATTGAATGAATAAACTTTATGGTATTATGAAAGAATATTTTGTGTGAATATCGCAATAATTATAAGGCCTTTTTCTGTTAGAGGTAGCATACAAAAATAAATAAATAAATATATGAAACATTCATCTGTTGTGACTTAGTGATGCAACCCGTGGAGAGAGTATAAAAATCATAAGCCGCAATTTATCGCATTTTGCTGTGGTCGGCATTAGCAACGCTGAATTTTATCACAATTGCTATTCTTTCTAGACCCGTCAAAGGATTTTTTTGGGTGGAAGCCAAACCCAAAAGGTGGTTCAGAGTCGTCGTGTCTGCAAATAGTCGTTTGCAACTGGACAACGAACGTGACGTACTTTAAATTTACAATCATAATTCTCACTGATTTCTGCTTTGTGTAGTCGTTGCTAATGATTAACACTTTGCTGAATATGCGATGCGCAAAAAGAATCTCAACTTCTGTTGGTCGTTTAATTTTACCACTGCCAAATCTGTTGGCATTCCAATAAGGTTTTAAAGAGCACCGCGAAGCCCCCCGAAAATGTTTTATATTCTTGAGGCCTGATTGCTCATTAGTAAATTCATTTGGCTGCACTCCAGCACGAGCCCTCAGCTAGAAGCTTCACCCCTAATATGTCCCAAACAGATAACTCGAGAGTGCTAAGGGCTAACAAAAATTAACTGAAGGCGTACACTAATGAATACTCTATAATCCACAAATTAGTCTTCTTTCGATAATTAGTTTTAATCGCAAAGTATAGAAATAACTTTTGTAAAAAGAATCAATTTTATGGCAAGACTTTGGCAGTGTATTCTTAGTATCAGCGAATCGGATAATTGGAAAAATGATTCAAAATTATAATTTTGTGGCCTAATGACTTGTGCACATTCTCATGGTGTTGAGGGGATACTTGGGACGCACACAAATCTGGAGTGTGTGCTTCTCTCTCTCTTTCTCTTGGCTGCCAATTTGGCGAAGTTGAGCACAAAATGTTTGCTTAATTGTCAAAATTTATGTTGGCACTGCAAGGGTGAAACTATTTAAGGGATAGATTCAGCGAACCGTCTGAGGGCAGGCTTGATGAAAGAAGGCAAGGAGGATGGGCATTAACCTAGTTAACCCATTAAAGCCGTGTCATAAATTCAAAGTCCGCAGCACAACAGATTCAGCAGCAAAGCAACAACAAAAGCATGAACAAAAATGAACTGACATTATACTTTGTGGCTTTCAGTGACCAGGCTTGGCACCGTTTTTCAACTCATTAAAGCCAACTTTATGCAATTAGCCTAATAAGCCGCCCATAAGTAGACTACAAAAAAGCAAAGGACAAGAAAGGAAAGCCACGTCCCCTTTCCCTTTCCCTTCCCCGACCCCATCCCATGACCACTTCGATATTTAACATCACTTTTGGGCCCAACATTTACCATTTTTGCTCAATTAAACTAATTAAATAACATCTGAAATATGCGAAATGCTTGATGAAGAGATGACCCAACTGATGATGAGTCCACTGAGCAGGTATAAAGAAACTTTTGGGTTTTTTAAATCCCTCTAGACCGAGGAACAATAAATTTCAGATATGCTTTACAATTTATTCTGCTCTGTTTCTAGCATAAGTACGAATACACTCTGCAGATTTACTCCTTCACTTCACGTCCATTCTCTTAAAAGTTAATATCTTGCAAAATACCTTCTGCGCGTTCTTGAACAGTTTGAAATAACAAGTAGATTTTGAAGTTGCACTGCAATCAAATATTAAATATGGAATTCCCACACAAAACGATTAAAAACACTGAGAGCCAATTGTTTAAAAAGCAAATGATACGCCGAAGAGATTCTACTTGGTGTCGGGACAGGCCATCTGGTAGAGGAACTGAATGATGGTGCGTGTGGGACGTCCCGTCATACGATCCTGGAGTAAATATGGCAACGGATTGTATCGCGTCATCATGCCAACGTTGCGGATGTCCAGATGAGCCCAATCGACGCATGGGACCAGCTCGTGCAGCACGGCAGCTGCTATGCAACTGGAGGCAGGACCACGGCCACGATTGCTAATGTCAAATGTTTTGTTCGGTGTGACCAGCTGCTTGAAGTAATTCCAGAGGGGCAAGCGCCAGACGCGATCGCCGGTCAAGCTGCCGGCCTTCTCGAACTGCTTGTAAACGAAATTTGAATTGCTAAAAATGCCCGCCGCACTGCCTCCAAGACCACAACAGACGCCATATCCCAATGTGGCAATGTCCACCACCAGACGAGGCTTGAAATTGCTCTGTGCATACAACAGGGGATCCGCCATGACCACCGCTCCCGCCTTGCTCACGTCCACGATGCCCAGGGTCTTGCCATTCATCAGGGTGACCACGTCGCCCGGCTTCACCGCCATGCCCGATGGCATGTTCTCGCAAAGCGGCAGCACAGCGCTCACGTTGAGGGGCAAGGACAGAGCAGCCGCTGCCCGAATCGTTGCCACAGCGGCAGCAGCGCCCGCCATGCAGCCGCGATACATGTGCATGCAATCCTTGGGACGCAAACAAAGTCCTCCGCTGTTGTAGGTCAGTCCCTTGCCTAGCAGCAGGATGGGCTTATCCTCGGGCGCTGTTCCGCAATAGGTGATCTCTAGCACGACTGGCGGCTCACAGCTGCCCTTGGCGACCATGAGGAATGAGTTGAGTCGATTCTCCTCGATCCAGTCCATGGAGCGTATCTCGACACTCACTCCGCAGGGACACAGCGCATCCACGGTGGACTGTGCGAAAATCGTAGGTGTCATTTGGTTGGCCGGTGAATCGCAGAGACGTCTGGCCAAATTCTGCGACTCGGCTTTGAAGAGACCCCGCGTCCAGGCATCAACCTCTGGCGAATCGTAGAGCTCCAGCTTGGGTATATGTGTGCGATCCTGCTTGCGGCGATTGCTGTTGTATCGCCAAATGGCCAGGGCGCTGCCCTCAGCCGCCTGCTCTGGGTATTCCATGGAGTCGACAAACACATCGGTGACTCCCTGCATTTGCAGAGCACGCGCTCCGACTCCAGCGGCCACACGAGCATTCTCCATGCCCTCGTCGATCACCTCGAGGTCATTGAATCCCGCACCCTCCTGTCCCAGGCCAACGACAGCAACTGCACTGAACTCGGCGTCCACATTCATAAATACGAGTCCCTTGCCGAGGTCGCCCCTCATGGCCGTCTCCCTTATCAGCTCCGATATCTTGCCTTGGGCTCGATCATCAAACTTCTCCCCGCTGGAAGTGAGCTTTGCCTCCTTGTCACCCTCCTTGGAATATACGCCCACAACAACGCCCTTGACCACACTTCCTTCCTCGCATTTGATGGCATAATGACGCACTTGCCGATCGCCTGTCGTGCTATAAGTTGTCAATAGACGCCCCAAAGATCGCTTTGTCGCCCCGGCTTGGGAGAACGCTCTCAAGTATTGCACTCCCTTGTAGATCCTTTTGCTCTTGTTCAGCGCATTTGCAATGTAGTTGGCCATTATCTCGGTTATTTTGTAAAAGCTTTTTTTCGTAATTACTGTTTCGAAATTCGTCTGAATATATTTGTAATGTGAATGTGAATGTGAAATGTGTTTTTATCTTTGCTGTGTTTAATCTGAGTGCCAAGTCTAAAGCAGCGCCTGCTAGAAATAATGATTTCCTTTTTTTAATATAGCTGCCAAATTGTCAGCTTTCAGTTTTATTTTTTCAGAGACACTCATTGTAGAAGTAATATAAAATATTGCCAATTAAATCGTGTTTCAAATAATGTTAGAAAAAAAGTTTGATGTTATTTTTGTTATTCCTCATCCGAATCTTCACGATTTTTGGGCTTAAGTCCACCAAAGACTTTAGCAGGAATAGATTTTTGCTCGAATCGCAGCTTCTTCATTGCGGGGCCGTCATCATCGGCTTTTGTGACAGCTGCTCCATTTGACGTTTCCTCATTTTCTGCGTTTTCCTCGTCCTCATCCTCATCCTCTTCATCGCTGTCGCCAATATCGATCTCATCAGGATTAACAACAGTGTTGTGCTTGTCCTTGACACCGCCTTGCGTCTCTCCACGCACAAACATAATATTCGAAGCAGCTCTCTCTGGTTGACTTTGCTTTGCCTCAGCCGCCGCCTGCCTCGCTTTCTCCTCCAGCTGACGCATAGCATCGGCACCAGCGCCAGCATCGGCAGCAGCAGTGCCTTTGTTGAGGAATTGGGCAGCCATCATATTGACCTGGGTGTTATATGTGGCCTGCACGGATCTCTTAATGCGCAGCATCTCTCGCATTGTGTCCTCGTTGCCGTGGCGCACTTCAAACTCCTTCCAAGTCTGCCAGAAATCGGCGGTTATTCGAGGATCACAAACCTTTTGCACAGAAAAGAATATTAGTCGAGGTAAATGTGTGTGTTCAAGTCTTAAACTTACCTGCGAACAATGCGCGTAGATTGCTCTGGCACGATCCACTTCGCCCAGTTTCGTTTCCAACTCGGAAAACTTGACACACATGTGTCGCATGTGCTGTTCTGGCAAAGCTTCAATAGCTTTCTCATAGATTTCACGAGTACGCGGAAGACCATAAATCTCGGCAGCTTTCTTAATGAAAATGTTGTACATATCAAACATTTCCTCAACCTTCACGGCGCTCGTCGCTCGATCATAAACAGCCATGGCATGACGCGCTAACCCGTGTTCCTCCTCGAGCTTGGCATACAGCAAATAGAAGTACTTGGCATGCTCCGGCGGACATTGGTCCAAACACTGCTCAAACAGATCACGTGCACGCTCCAATTTGGTGCCGCCATAGCGTTCCAAAAACTTCGACAGATACGAGTTCCAAATGTCATAGACATTTGGCCATTTGAACAACGCGATGCCCTTTTCGTAGGCACGATAGGCTTCCTCGTAGTAGTTGTGCTCTTCCAAAAACAAACCATAATTGATGATTATTTGTGGCGTACAAATCTTCAGGTCAATGATGCGTTCGTAGACTGCTTTACAAGTTTTAAACGTGCCAAACGACTCCTCAAGATCGGCGTACATGGACCACACTTTCAGTGATTTATATAGACGTGTTTGCACCGTTTCCGTATCATCGTGATATGCCACCTTCCGCTTTGGCACGGCTGTGGCACGATGCATCAACTTGAGTGCCTCTTCGAACTGTTGTTGGCGCAGCTCAAACTCGGCCCATTCGCACCACACTGCAGCCAAGTGCTCGACCTTGACAAACTCCACTTGAGTTGCACGCTCGAATACAACACGAGCATCTTCCAACTGGCCGTTGGTCTCGTAGAACTTCGCGAACTCCACCCACAAAGTGTGCAGCTGACCCACCGCCTGCTTAGGCTGAACAGTCTGCACGGCCTCGGTATAAGTGTTGATGATCTCCTCCGGCTTGTCCTCGTTCAATTTAACACGCTTGTGCCACTCGTGCACGTTGTGCGGATTCTGACGGAGCAATACGCTGTTGAGCAGTAGTAAACGACGCTCCATGAGGTATTCAAAGCGAGACAAACGGAGCTCTACATCAATGTCATCCTCTTCGTTCGCATCCGCATCATTGGCTACTTGTTCCATGCGCTTATTCAACGACAGCTCTTCAAACTGCGCGTACTCATCAAAAACTTGGGTAAAATCTCGCACTGTGGTCACAGTTTGAATGGCTTCCTCGTATATGTCGCGAGCACGATCGAATAAACCAGATCGCACATAATAGTCAGCCAAGGAGTTCCAAAGATGGCCCAACTGATCTGTGTAACGACGCAAGCCACCACGAATGATCGAATCCACATTGAGTGAATGCACCTTGTGTGGATGCTTCGATATTAGATCGCAGAGTTCGTTCCATAGCTGATGATTCGATTTGCCGTGCTTCGACACAAAGTGCTCATTATCCACAATGTGCGCCAACTGCTGAGCTGCCTCATCCAGACGACCTGCCTCCTACAATTACCAATAGTCAAACATTAGATTTACATACACTGTATGAATATTTAAACTCATACCTGCAAGTACGCAACGTATTCTTCGGCATCTTCGGGAAACAGTTTCAAATAGCGTCTGAAAACGCGCAGCGCCGTCTCTGGCATCTCGTACTGCTGCACAAACTTCAGATACAAAGGCCAAATCCGACCATGCTGCGTTATTGGCAACGCACGCAGTGCGCGATCAAAGACGTGCCTCGTTCGCGTTATGCGGCACTGCGAGCTCATGAATGTGCCATAGTCCATCCATATGCGTGGCATCTTGTGCATGAACACTAATGCTCGCTCGAACGTGTTGTTCACCTGCTCGTACATGGGATCCGTGGGAATTCTGCCCCTGACTTGCTTCCTGCGTGTACGCAAGTAGTTGTACCAGATCTTATAGCTACCAGGCAGCTCTTTAAGAGCACGCTCGTAGACCAGATTCACTCCATGGTTGGCTGCCTTAGCCTTGTGGTCGATGTAGCGGAGCCAATGCTTTACTGAATATGCATTACGAAGAATTTCTTCCTCATACGGCACATCCTCCTCGTCCTGAGAGTGTGTAAATACGTAAGTATGAAATTAGATAATAAAATGCGTATAAGTGCTGAGGCATACTTACAAATTTAAGCTCAACATGCAGCGCCGATGTTGTATTTTCAACCATTTTTCTGTTTGTTTTTTTCAATAATATAAAAACAACAAAAGAAACGCCGCAAAAACGTTTGCAAGCGCGATTGCAGTCAGCTGTTGAGGGCTGGCAAACCAGATTCCGCAAAAATATACAAGAGTGTGACCATCGCACGTGGTTGGTATTTAGAATACTGTACGCCGTAGTGCTGTGCAATGTTATGCAAAACAGTGCTGTACAGCAGCACGCGGCATCATTTTGGCGGCCATCACAACGCAAACATAAACCCAGAGAAGAAACGCGAGCCAAAACGCTTGGTTATTAATGTTTTAACAAACAAAGCGCGAGCACAACACTTATCAAAGCGACTAACGAAACGACTTGAAAATGTCTTCAGGCGCTGCGCGAGTTTACATTCAAGTTGAGAGTGAGGCCGAACAACAGGAGCATCTGAAGCAACAACGCAAAACTCTAAAGCCCTTGCAGGCAAACGCCAACGATAAGGAGAATCTCACGGGATCTGGTCGCGTTTCCATTGTGGATCAGCTCAGTCGCTTGAAAGCTGGCGTGAATGTAGCGCCAAAGTATGGTAAACGCAAATGCGTTGACTCTGGTTCAACAATAGCCACGCAGGACGCTGACACACAAACTGAAGCTGAAGTTAACGACGCTGATAAGCCAATCACCGCTGAAGATTTAACCAGCCAATGCGAGCCTGGCGAGAACTACTACAAACTGCTGGCAGAGCAGCGTCGCTCTGCGCTAGAGAACACTCTGAACGAGAATCGCCATTTGCACGAGCGAATCGAGGGCCTGGAGGAGGAGATCAAGATAATGCATAAGGAACTCGACGAGGCCAACAATCTGGTTGAGGTACTGAAGGAAATAATCGAAGATGATGGCGACGATAAGTCGGAGAAAACGGAGGAGCAAGAATAGTTTATAATGTTGATGATGCTAGAATGCTGTTTATTAATAAATACAGTTTTATGTTTGTACTTTTAGCATTATACATATATTATTAATATTATATTATGCAATTAGTTGTAATCAAGAATCCATTTTGAATTTTCTTAACTTATTTTATTATATGCAAGATGTATGTACGCCAGCAATAAATATTCACAAGTAAAACACGCTGCTTTTATTTTCACTTTAGCCAGTCTGTAATGATCTCTTCGCTGTGAAAGGTTTCCACATCAAACTATAAGAGTAAAAGAGAAAAAACGATGCATTAGACGGTCCACTGCACAACTACCGTTATATGAATGAGCCGACTCATTTGAACAAGAAAAAGAACGAGTGAACTATTTCACCTAAATAAGAAGTGTTTACACTGCAACACTCACCGCATCAGTTGAGACTTCGATGCACTCTTCATATTTTGGCTCAGCAATAACCACATCCAACTCATCGCCTGCATCCAAATATGCCGCCGAGTCCGCATTAGCCGCCGCAATGAGCACAGCCGTTTCAGTGTCCGGTACCATGACTTCATTGTTGTCGTCATCGATGGACGGTGGCACCTTGGCTAGACGGGAGTCCGCGTCATCGGGATGTCCGTGCGCCGACTTCATATGCAGCCTCAGGGCAAAGGGTCGCTCATACTCTGCACCACAGGTGATGCACCAATACTTATTCGCCAGCTGCTGACTCTTGACTGCCGCATTACTGATGATTTTCGCGTCGCTAATTCGGTGGGTTGCCATGTGAGTTTTGACAGCGTACAGCGAGGCAAAGGGTCGATTGCACACAGCGCATTGATACGGCTTTGTATGCGTATTCTTGTGGGCATAGAGCTGCACCGAGGTGCGAAACGATTTTGGGCAGCTATCACAGACATACTGGCGTTCCGAGCTGTGTATGCGCAAATGATGCGAGTAAACCTGATGCGATTTGAATCTGTTGGGATTAGATTGTTAGCCATCGTAGTCACAGGTAATGGATCTATCACTCTTACCGTTTGTTGCAGGTCGTGCACACGTAGGGTCGGATGTTGGTGTGCGTCCGCAGGTGAAGAGTTAGGGAGTAGGAGACGCGGAAGGTTTTGCCGCACACTTCACAGCTGTAAGGCTTCTCTCCGGTGTGGACACGCTCGTGTTTCACCTTCTCGTAGGGACGTGAAAAGACACGCTCACAGTATTGACAGGGAAATCCTGGCTTCGCATTGCCATTGGCAATATCGTTGCTTTTGTTGCTTCGGCTGTTGCTGCTGCTGCTGTTGTTGTTCTTTTTTGATTGGCGCTCGTGAATCTTGAGGTGCATCTCATAGTTGACGATATTGTCAAATTTGCGATTGCAAGTACCGCAAGAGAACTTGTTCTCGCTCTGATGCATCTGTTTGTGAACCGTCAACAGATTCTGTTCGAAGCTGTAAGATCAGTAGACGTTAGCTGAGAACTGAGAATCACAAAAATTCCGCTTACCTCTTATTGCAGATCTCGCAATAGAATTGATCAAGTTCGCTGTACTGCTGATGCGCACCAACCGGCAACGCGTCCTGTATGGACTTGGAGGCACGTTCGTTGTGGATTCGCATGTGAAACTTCAGACACTTTGCGGAACTGAATTTCGTGCTGCAAATATTGCATATCGTGCTGCTACTCCCTTCAGTTGCAGCATTGTTAGCTATTTTCCGTCTCACTGGCGTCTGCGTTTTGGCAAATAATGCGTTGTTTTGCTTTGCGCCTGGTTCGCTATTTGGTTCTGACTGAGGGCAGCTGTGTTCCTCGGCGCTTTGTCGCGTTTCGAATATGCTGTGGCAATCAAAGCAAAAGTAGCGCTCCGATTTATTGGGAAGCTCCTCAAGTTCAACATCACCTTCCGCATATGATTCAGTTTCTGCAATTGGCACCACTTCACTATCGTCCAGCACTTCCCAAAGCTGAGGCTCGCTTACATTGTCAATCTCTTCGATAGCCTCATCTTCAAGCACAATGGTGTTGCTATCAATTGTGTCTTCACCCATATAGGGTTCATCCTTCTCGTCAATGGGGTGGACCGTGAAAAGGGATCCAGTTTCAGCGACTCCAACGCAACTGTTGGGCCCACTGTGCGCCCTGTTATACGCATCGATGGTGTCAAAGTCTTTGCCACAATCTTCACAATAATAGATCTCATCGGAGCAGGAATCAATTATGAAATGGTCTATGTTGCTTTGATTTTTCACCTCCACGTGTGACTGCAACGGAGTTGTCGCGACGCCTTTCCCAGAGTGTCCTATAATAATATAAAATACTCAAATAAATGGTTGAACTAAAAGATTTAATATGCTAAGGTCTTAAGATAATCGCACCTGACATGGCATTATTATAATTTAAGCACTTGTTTATATCTGTCTTTGGCACCCACAATATACATATGTCATGAGTGTAAATTCAATGATATTCTAGAGCTGGACATTCATCGATAGCTCCGGCGTATCGATATTTTTATACAAATTTTTGAAATTTTTAAAAGTAATCGGAAGAGGAAATCAACCATTCCAAATAAATATTCAAAAAGAACGATGTAGCAAAGGGAATAGTAAAATTTGACTGAACCAAACTAAAAACCGCTTTTTATTTGCAAATATATATAGCAAATATAGTGAGTTAACCATGTCATTCATGTTTGGACTATATAAAGACCGTTTTTCTGTGAAGCGTAAATGCAACCCTGTGTATCAGCTGTTTTTGCTTTGTTTACAATTTGAAAATTTCAAATAGGCGAATTCTGTGTAACAATATTTTCGAAATGATATTCTAAAAATAGGTCACCATATTTTAGAACATTCATTTACATGGACGGAAAGAACAGACTCCTGTCGTTAGTTGTATTACGCTTTTACTTCCTCAAAATATTAAATAAAGAGTAACCAAATGAGACCAATCGAGATTTCTTTGATTTGAAATGTCTTCATCGTTATTAGAAACTGTTTGTGGTCACACCTGATACATTAATAGTATGTCTTCGATGTTCTTTACCATTGATGATTGCCGGAGAATTTAAAATGATTGTAATGTATGAAATGTATTGTAATTTATTTACGGTGTTTGGCACTAAGTAATCATTATATACAAAAACAATATAACAAGTATCAATATTAAACATTAAATATAATTCTTTAAATGCTAATAAAAATTGTAAGGAGGAATGATTGAAACTATGTCTCACTGACTATACAGTACAATTAAAGCTAGCTAAGGTAACCCGATACTAAAATAATAACGAGTACAACTGACTTCCAATTCGCTTGCAAACATTCGATACGACGTAGGCGCCAGCCGAGATGGTCACGAATAGAGTCAGCCAGCCAAGAAATGTGAATTCACCGACGCGCGGCCGTATGTGTTGCTGGAGTCCCAGCCAACCGCCGTTATCGATTAACCAATAAACCAGATCATCCTCAATTATCTCGGCCAGACCGTCGACCAGACATTGCAAGTAATCGTAGTGACCCTGACGGACGCAGTCAATGGCAAACCCGCCGCACACCGAAAATATCGATATAATTTTGCCCCAGGTGATGCTTGTTCGAAAAATATCCTTGGCGACCAGATTGAGTAGCATGGGAGCCATATCACTGTCCTCCAGTTCCCCAAAAGGTGCGCGTGACAATTGCCTAGAGATGTTCGTGTAAATGCGTGGATGCATACGTTCGAGTTCTTCACCCATCTGTAAAGATAATGAAGAAATATCATAATGAAATATGGTAAAAGGAAAGCTATCCTATTCGTATGGATACTTACGCTGTTGAGGGCTGGAAACACCTCGTAGACGACATGGGATGATGGCTCCAGTATATTACGCAGTCTTTGTATCACTTTCCGATTCAAAACACCTGCTCGACGTAGCCGTGCCCTGATATATTGTCCACACAGGCACTTGCCCTGATGAGTACACGGAAAGAGGCAAAAATTAATAAATACTAATATCAATTATATCAACTCTTATCTTCAATTGCGGGTTTGATCTTTTGCCCGCCTGCCCATCAATGCCAATTTGCAAACAAAGTGTTCAATCTGAACATCAAGCACTGGTCAAAATTTCCGGGCACACGGAATCATAAATTATGAACTCGGGAAACAGTTCTAAGATTTTTTTCTATTTTCTTCTTTTATCGAGTTCGACGTATGCATTGCAAATGTATTTATAGCTGTTTTTGCTAGTGTTTCTCTTACTTAGAGTATTATAGTCTATACTTGAAAAATTCAAAAATTCAATCATATCAAAACTAGTATCTCTATAGTCAAATTTAAAAATAAAAAACAAAAATTAATACATATAACAATCTAAATAAACGTGAACTTATGGGTAAGTAATATATTACATATCTCAATGAAAGAGTATTAAATCGCCAGCATTACGAAAATCGGTGGGGTATCTGTCTTGTTCATTCTTTGGCTAAACAAAAGTTTTATGGTAGCGGGGTGCCTTTGCTTTTGCTTTTGAGTTTCTGGGTACAAGTGATATCTGCAAAATTTCATTCACACATTTCAGATGCTGGTATATACTGTAGTGTAACAACGAAAGCTAAAGTTTAGCGTTAAAGACAGTTCTTCCAAGATAATACAAACAGAATGTGTACTCGAACATAATATATTGGATAGTATAGATTAAGCAGATTAGGAGTGTACGATAATCTTACTTATAAACGCCCAGTATACATATATGTTATTAGGACCACTTTGATATTATTATTAACTCAACGAAAGGTGTATTAGAGCGTTTACTAATTATAGGTTTAATTTGTGACTGAAAAAAAGCCTTTCAAATAGATATTTATTAAGTAATTGAACTCAAGTCAAAAATCTCAAAACAAAACAAAAATCGAATAAATCTGAATTATGAATAACAAATCTTCAATCTTGATCCCTAGGGTATGATTATAAACCTTTTTTATTATTTGTTTATGAAGTAATAATGAAAATACAATTTTTGATTAAAAACATACATAGGTATTTTAACATTTAACACTCTTTGTTGCCAGAGTAAGACTCTTTAATAAAATGACTGTGTGTATGTAATACACAAATTTTATTATTTTTGCTTATCTTATTATTCCAAGCTTGTTATTCTGACTAAACTATCAACGCATATGATTATTGATCATTTAATTTACAATGTCACGCCGCTCACATTTATTATAGTCTCATCTAATACTTTCAACTGCACAATTACTGTTCGTCATGCCAACCAATTTGAGAAACAATCAATAAATTGTCAAGTTTCTTATACACAAACATATATGTATGTATGTCTGCACATTGCACGCTAGAGATCGCCAAAAACAAAATAATGTTGGCCTTGCCCTGATATTGAAGCGTTAAACAGACTTTTGAAAAATTAGTAACATGTAACTATTTCGTGCTTTTTGCCAAGCGGTTAATCGCCTATTTGCGAACTATGTTTATACTATATACTTATACTTGCATCTATAAATCAATCATCTTTGTGTGAACAGCTCTGATATAATTATTATCATTTGGTTATCTAAATATTCTGAGCAGACTTTTCAAAGAATCCATCATCCATCGGCATTATGTGCACTTGTATGAACTATTTTTCGCATTTTATTGGTATAGTCTTCTTGTTTCTTCAATGTTATCACTAGGTAATATCTTCTGGTAGCTAATACATAGCCTAGTGTGTAGATAATAAGTGTACAAGGCATCTCCGACCCAACAAATTTTATAATCTTAACAGACAACACTTCCAAACGTAGTAACAAATTCAACAATATTTGCAAATAGATAAAACTTGCAACTATGTTTTAATTCTCTAAAAAAACATAAATCAATTTGCAGATGAGTTGCTCATTAACACATCAGAAAATAATTTATATTTACATTTACATATGCATGCCAGGGAATAGATGTTTAATTTTAATCTAACATGATACTACAATTTGTTCCTAAGTATACGATGACTGCAGGCAAGTAAATATAAAAATAATTTATGATGACAACTGAGAAATGTCAACAATTTCATGTAAAATAAATGGGTGCATTTTCTATTAACTTTGCTATCAGCTGAGATAAACAAATCACAAAAAATAAATAGAAGTCAAACATAAGCGAGCACGACATCTTGATACCCTAAGTCCCATATTGAGTTTGTTTTATATCTTAGACAGATCACTTAACTTCTGATGTCTTGTTTTAAATATCTAAATTTATAGCTACTTATATGAAATTTGTTTGTTTACACAGCTGCGGTAGAAGTAGACAATGAAAGATTGAGAGTCTGCTCGACTGTTATCATTCTGAATGGGTAAAAACTCCATATAACAAAAAATGAGACTGTATTTTAGTTAACTTTAAATAGGTAGCAAGGCCAAAATAATTTAACCACATAAATAGAACTATAAAACTGTTTTAATTTGACATTTATTGGTTCAAAAATTAAATAGTAGTCGACGTAGTTAAATTCTGATCGGAATCTGTACCTCTAAAATTTAGTATGATATCTCAAATTTAGCTTATATAGATCCCGGGATGGAAATATAAAGAACATAAAGACTGACCACATGACATCAGCTCTTGCTTTTAGTTCTGAATATTTTCTAACATTTTCCCGAGGGTATTTTCTCGTCGATAAACCATTGTTGTTGATGTTTTTTTTATCGTTTTTGTTTCGCGCTGGCTTACCTGATTAATAATTTCCATTTTGTACTCCTGATAGTTGGTTATGGTGCGCGTACTGCTGGCCAGCGATGAAGTGGACGCAGCGCGGGTCATGTGCCCCATTATTCCAGCAGCTGCTCCATTCAGGTTGCCCCCATGCCCTGATCTTCCATTGAGTGAACCTCGCAATGTCTTCCAGTCGGTGCCGGAGGTGGCGATAGTGCTTCGCCTATTGGCGGTATATATCTCGTGGTCCAATGACGAAGATTTGAACTTGGCCAGTTTGGGGGTGCTGCTGGATGTTGGAGCGGCGGCGGTCGACATTGTCATTTGTGCGGCTCAAAAATAGAATCAAGCTTGCTTGCTCCCTCTAGCTCTAGCTCTAGCACTCGTCTCCGCCTCCGCGTTGGCCTTCTCAATTGCCCTGTTAGCTCTAAGTCGATGTAAGTTTTGGAAAAGTAGAGCTTTTATTATTACAGTTGAATTCGCCTTGCAATTAACACAACTTGTTTTGCGCTTTTTTGGATGCAGTTTGTCGATTGAATTGATAAAGTGAACAAAACAAACGAATTTTGACAATAAATATTAAGCACAAAGCAAACAGACGAAGAGCAAGAAAACATACACGAACGGCGCACACAAAAGAAAACAACTAAAAAAAAACTTGTTGCTGCTGCGCTGCTGCTTAGCGATTGAATTTAAAGCTGCCCCTTGCTTTCTTTTCGCTTTTGTTTTTACCTTTTGCTGTAGCGCGTGTATTTTTTTGTATTGTTGTTTTGCTTCACTTTGCATTGAACTTTTAACCGGGAATATACGAGACAAAATGTTGTGCAAACGCTAGGGTATTGCCGCTCTGCTTCGTCTCGGTCACAAAATTTAGCGGCCCGATGTTCTACGCGTGAGAGTGTGCGCCGTCAACTCAGCTGCTGTTTGCTGCTTCTCCTCGCATGACTGCGCTGCCTGCTTGCTTGCTTTGGGGTCGAGCTCCAAAAAAGCACGCAATGAAAGCTTATTAAAGCGGGACGGCAATAGTAGCTGCTCAATGTGCCTGCCAGTTGGTTACGTTACACACAGTTTGGCGCCAAATTTAATTCGCATGATCATGGTTAGATTCATAGGAAAAATTATAATTATCTTTAATTATAATTAATAATTACCATCGATACATCGAGTTAGGGAGGTTAAATAGCTAAAGCTAATATTTGCGTTAACTAATTAAAAACCTTCTTGGTTTTTTTTGGCTTTACATATTTTTTGAAAGCCACTTTCCCGCTTCCACAGCAATTTTGAATGTGACCGATTAAACTTAAAACAGCTGCTCACAATGTAAGCAAACATTATTGTAAAAAAGCGAAGGCTTTCATTTTGTCAAATAACAAAATAATATAGATTATGTATTAAAATTAGTAATATAAGAATAATTTGACGATCTTATTAATTAACATATTGTGTTCCTCTCGATAAAAATTGTGTGAATGAGAAAATATACCAAAAAAATTGCCAACACTTTTATGAGATTATACGAATAAAGTATTTTAATTACATGTTTTTGGTGCTTTTTTTCAACATTTACCATACGTGAGAAGTGTGAAAATATCGGACAACATTTTTCGGTATATTTTTTCAGTCTTGCGATGTTTTTCGAGGTGAAAACCAAACGAAGCTCACCACACTGCAACACCACCACACTACACGCGCCAAGATATTCAAATTGCACTATTGTTTGAGTTTTATCATTTAGCGTCTAAAATTTATTTACATTCTGAACAGCTATTTTAAAAAAGAGTTATAAAATAATAACTGCATGTTGAATGTCCAATTAAAAAATAAAATAATTAAATTATTAAAATTTGTAAAATCATTACCATTTAAATAATTTATTAAATATATGCCATTATCTGGGAATCTGGCAACTGCTTGTAATAAATCTTAGCACTAACTAAAGGTCTTATCGAAAGTTAAAAGTTCCCCAATTTGACAAAATAAAAAAATTACTATTGTCTCATTTGAGACCAACGATATGCCAATATACCAGGTGTACCGAAATGAAATGAGCGCTATGATATAAATGTGGAGATAGGGAACATCTCTTGCGATAAAGCTTTTATTTTTCTTTTTTTGGTTGACACGATATTTGTCATACATTTATTCTATTGACATTTTTATTACTGCGGAACCAACAATTGCCAGAAAGATAGTAAAAATACTTACTTGCATACTGGGCAAAACTTAAAATAAAATTATTTAAACTAAGCTTATAATTTGTACAATCATAACGCTCATTTTATTCTGGTACAATTCGGTATCCGGTACAATAATCAATTCGAAAACTCGGTAATAGACCAATCCTTATAAAAATAAATTTGTACCATAAAATACTAGTGCTTTAGATTAAAGACTCTCATTGCGTGAGAACAATTTCATAAATTAATATATAAAATGTTGCCCGGACTAATAAAGATAATGATAATACTGATTAAATGTACTTTATGGGATCGAAGACGCCAGTTTCAAAATTTTTCTGTTGTCTCTAATTCATAATATCCTATTCTTTAACTAATTGGTACAAAAATAACAATGTTCTTCGTCAATAATTTGAAGACCATTCCTTTGACAGCATTAAAATGCATTTCAAACTTAATTATTTGGAATTTGTAATTATTACGTAAAAAGAAAATCACTTTTTGTAAGTTTTGCAATCAATGCGTAAATCGTTGGTATATTTTCGGAATTAATGTATTAAAAATAAAACGTAATAACATAAAGAATAAAATCAAACCAAATACAACCCCGATGACTAGAGTTGTCCATTCCAGAGGATTCAAACTGCTGGTTGTAGGTAATACGTGTGTGTTAATGCCGTTCTAAAATGAAAATATCATACAATTTATATTTGATTTACCATTGATATTACAAAATATAAGTTACCCATCCACCATTCTCGTTTATCCAGGGAACGAGTTCATCCTCTATTACTTCGGATACGCTCTCCATAAGTTTTGGCAAATATTCGGGGTGACCTTGTCGCACACAATCAACTGAGAGGCCACCGGCTATAGCAAACAATGAGATTACCTTGCTCCAAGTGATTTCAGCTCGAAATAGTTCTCGACCAACCGCTCCAAGAAGCAAGCTTACAGCATCGGGTGTGTGAAACTCACCGCCGGGATTTCGGCAAATTTGTCGAGCTACACCATTATAGACCCGCGGATGCATTCTTTCCAGTTCGTCACCCAACTGCAATCGAAATAGCATTTTAATCGAAATATTCATTTCGTATATATAAATACGCATTTTACTTACCACTTGCACCGCTGGAAATACATCGCGGACTATTCCCAATGATGCATTACTATTTCCCAAAATGCTTCTGATGCGCTGCAGTCCCAACTTCTTATTAAATAGTCCTGAACGGCGCAGACGTCGTTTTATGTAGTGTCCACAAAGACATCGTCCCTAAGAATGGATATTGTTGTAAATATATTCTGAAGATTTTTATAATCTCTTTTACCTGGGTAATAATGTCCTGGGCAGGTATTTGAGCAGCCTTCCAGCCAATGGTATAAGAAAGTTTTCTGGTAACCACATCGCTGACGTTACTGAGACGCCTCCTCGTCGTCTCCCGCTGTCCCCCCACCTCTAGCAACGCTGCTGAGTGAAGTGTGGCTGGAAAACTGAACTTGCGGCGATTCTGTGCTTGAAGCATTCGTTCGCTTTGTGTAGTTGCCGTGGGAAAGCCGTAGGAGAAGTTATCGTTATTGGAGGGAAACGAGGTACCTGGCATCGTGATCCAACAAACAACACCTGTATGAACAACTAGAGTTAATAAAACTGAGTAAAGAAACTTATTGTCATAATAAATATATTTTTATTGAATTAAAATGTATGTTATTATAAACTAATGATCAATTAATCATTCCGATTTGCAATACAAGCTTCAGTAAACCAATGTTACCATTAACATTAATTCAATTATTTGGCATTCGTTTCAGCCTCTGTCAATCTTTTGGAGGTTGACCGTGGGACACTTTTATCGCAATCTACGTCTTTCACTTTATTTTTGGCTCCACAATGCCGATGATATATTTACACAAAAAGATACACTACTCATTTTGATAATTAAACATGAATCTTACATTATTATACTAAAAAATAATGTGTTATATAATTATATATTTATTTAATATAATGTGATTCATATTATTAGTTTCTAGGGTTACAATAAAATTACGTTTACTTTATATTTTTTACTGTTGAATATAATAAAAACCTAATAAAAGAAAATAAAACTTTGAAATTCGAAAAGCTTTAAGTATCGTAATGATTGAACTTAAGAAAGGTACTATAATATTTAAAAAGCAGTTACTTTGTGAAATGCTCATTACTCCTATAGTGTGTTCTGTGCGATGTTCTGTTTCCTGTTATTAATTACTTTATTGCTTTGTGAATATTAAAACGAAATACAGTAGCATTTTCGATGTTTCTAGCTCAGTTTAAGAGAAGACATTCCCTCCGGAAATGGTGGAAAAATATAAAAATTTCAAGTATATTTGTGAAAAGAGAAATAGAGTTCCATTTGCTTGTCATTGATATTTTTGCTCTATGAACGTGTTAGTCTGTGCAATTGTTCATGAAAATTCGTGGATCACAGAGATGATAAAAGATAGACAAGTTATTAAAAGTCATCAGCTCCAGCGTCGAGATTTCGCTGTCCGCTGGGAATCCTGGGAGATGAAATATGTCGGAGGAAACTATTCCCCTTTAATCACTGGCCTTGTGGCTCAGTGCAGTTCCAATAAAAAATATGTTAGGTCGAATGTAACAAGTGCGTTTATTCGTACGCTGTGGCTGCTGGGTAGCTCTAAACTAAAACTTATAAAATAAACCTCTACAGCTAAAGCTAAGCATCGAGAGTGGAAAAGTACTGGCTACAAATCTGTCGCTGCTTGCTAAGGATAACGGTGCACAATCATTGCGGTACATGCGACTTATCCGCGCGGGTCGCTTAATAAGTTGCCGGCCCGCGCATGCGAGGGCTGCTTAATTAATGTTGGGAAGTGTTGCTTCTTAACTACTCCCCTCTCAAGTTCGTGGCCGGCCTCGGTGACGTCGAGTTGGGCGATGGCTCTTTTTAGCTTCAAAGAGGCACGTCTTCTATGGCTGCATTAGTGAACGATGATCGATGCGCAACTTTTGGCGATCCTCCTGCCTCGACTTTATCTTTGAGTTGGCGTGTGAAGTTTTATGTTCTGCTCGCTTAATCGATGTATTGATGAGAGACTCAGGATCTGATCGTGCACGGTGATGTTGAGAGGTGGAAAAGTGGCGACGCTCGTACATTTGCCCACGACCGCGTTGTGGTTCAAGTACCTCGTATTGTTGATCACTGCTACAAGCTCGAACGTGATGAGGTGCGTTCCCTCCAACATTACCGTGGGCCCCTCGACCACAGTGACTTGGGCGCGTTGCTCATTGATGACGATAGCTCCTTCGTTTATCAGCGCGACTGGCAGCATGTGGCTCGGTTGAGTGCGGCAATTGACTAGGCCTCCAGCATGCATCTCTCGGGCGCAGCTTCCTCGCTTTGGCTTTTTGCAGAAAGTGGCGTAACTGGTGAGCTCGCTAACTGCGAATATTCCATCGTCGCACTCCGCAATGATGTCATCTTGGATTTGTAGGACTGTGTGATTGTGCGATACTGGGTTCTTACATATTTGCTTAATTCTAGGCTACTCGACTAACATAAGAATTTCATTTTCTGATTGTAATACTTTGATTTTATAAACTTTCATTAAATTAACTACGGGGACTTCTGTGAGCTGATTATCAAATATTGACTTCAAATCATTGATTTCGACAATTGTAGGATTCATAATATCTGACTTTGTAAGAGTGACTGTTAGTATCAAATTCTGAAGTTCTGTAATTAACATGCTTTTCCGAGTCATAAGCGTTTCAAATAAATGTGGGGTGTCTTAGAGATCACCCTTTTTCGCTTGTATTATTTTGTTTACTGTATCTGTGAGTTTATTAATCTGTTTTTGAGTTTCTGTAATAATTTTTAGTGCTGTGCCAAGAAAGTCCAATATTCTGGCCATTCTATGGTGAGCTGTTAGGGCGGAAAAACATGTTTCTATGTGCTCTACATCTATGTCTAACAGTTTTCGCATATGCGAGTGGGGAAAAAACAACTTGCGCTGTAAGGTAAGAATTATCATGGTGGACCTGTAAGATACATTCTTGTTAGATTTATTGGTGGGTTACTTGATGGTAACTACCTAAGGTTGTCTTTATGGACCACCCTCCCTTTAATCAGCACCGTTGTTCCCAAGTCGGCTTGTATCTTCTCTTCGGAACATAAAGGTGATAGTTTGTTACCTAGTCTCTTGTTGTTCTTGATATAGACTGTTTCGCCCACATCAAAAACCCTATTTTGTCTGTCCGGGTTGCACCTGCGTAGTTGGTCTTGTTGTGCCTTTACTATCTTGTTTCTGATAGTTTGGCAAACCTCGTCCGAGGCTGTGTGGATAACATCCAGTGGCCTTTGCCCTGTTACGGAATGCACGCTCCTGTTATATTCAATAACAGCTCTGAGAATTGCTTGTGTTGTGTCGCAGATCTGTTTATCAATTTTAAGACATCTCGCAATCTCGATTAACGTACTATGGAAGCGTTCCACTTGCCCGTTGGAGCAGCTGTGAAGCGGAGGCGCGTTGACCAAATCAATGTTAAATTGATTTTTTTAGTAGCGAGGTGATTGTTTCTGAGCTGAAAGATGCCTCATTGTCACAATAAATGGTTTTTGTATTTGGGAAGAGGTTAACCGCTTGCAGTATGGGGCTAATTATGTCCGTTATTGACCTGGATACTATCGGTTGTACAATCGCAAACTTTGAAAACTTGTCGATGCAAGTTAGGAATAATTTTTTATCGGTTGAGAATATGTCGATATGAAGTATCTCGCCTGTGTGAGTTGGGGTAGGCGTTTCACCAAGTTCTTGTTTTTTCGGGCGCCTGTCGTATTTTCCTTTCATACATACTTTGCAATTTATTACTATTTCGTTGGCTATCTTGACCATTTTTGGAAAGTAGTAATCCCGCTTAACCTGTTTGACGTTTTCTGGAGCTGCTCTATGAGCTCGATTGTGTTCGGTACTTAGGATTTCTCTTTGCTCATCTTTGTTGGTGATATCTGACACAATCGTTTTGCAGTGCCGAAACTTGGTCGACGGAAATAGTGTGCTCAACTCGTGTTGCACAGCGGCCAACGTTGGTAGGTCGCAATGAATCGCGTTAACCACCTCAGGATTGACGGCATTTCTCAATGTTTCGGTTAGATTGCATTTGTCCGTGAAATGTATTATGTGGCGAATTTTGCTGCCAAACATAATGATTTTTTGGTGCAGCGCATAGCGCGCCTCTTCTAGGACCATTTGGTTCCTGAAGCCGTTTATAGGTTGGTCAATCGTTTGGATTGTGAAAGTAAGTGACTCTTCACTATGAATCGTAGCTACGTCAGATTGGGGTTCACTTCGCAGAACATTTATGTTCTGACGCGATAGTGCGTCGGCTACGTGATTGTCCTTCCCTGGTTTATAGAAGATTTTTGCATTATGCTCTTCTATAAACGCTTTCCATCTCTTGATTTTTGCGTTGGTGTTTTTTTCAGACACCGCAAAGGTAAGTGGTTGATGGTCAGTGTAGATGCGGAGCTCTCTGGTACCATACAGATAATTCTGCAATTTACCAAGTGCCCACACGATTGCTAGAAGTTCCCTTTCATTGGTGGCGTAATGAGTCTCGCACTGTTTTAACGTGCGTGAGATCATTGTGATTGGCCTGCCTTCTTGGGACAATACTGCACCAATGCCATTTGCAGAAGCGTCAGTGGTCAGATCGAAAGGTTTTTTAAAGTCAGGATACATTAGTATGACATCTTCTGATGCTAAAATGTTCCTTAGTCGCTCGAACGCATCGCGTTGCGTGTCGTTGAACTCTATCGGGATTTTCCTTGACGTGTGTTTGCTGACAGAACCATTTTCACCTTTTAATATATTGGTTAATGGTCTAGCTATTGAGGCGAAGTCTTTTACGAACACTCTATAATAGCTAGCTAGGCCTAGGAACGATCTTAGCGCATATAGGTTCGTTGGTTCGACGTACTCTTGGATTGCTTTGACCTTTTCAGGGTCCGTTTTGGCACCGTCTCTGGTTACGACAAAACCGAGGTATTCGACGCTGTTTTTGAAAAACTGAGTTTTTTTCTTTGGCTACTCTCATGTTGGCCTCTAGTAGGCGTTGTAGTACTATGTCAATGTGTCGAACATTGTCCTGTTCATTTTCTGAAAATATTATTACATCATCAACGTAGACGTAACAACATTTCCCTATTTGCTCTCTCAGGACGTCATCAATTGCTCTTTGAAAAATGCTCCCGGCATTCTTCAATCCAAAGGGCAATCGGCAGAATTCGTATTTTCCACCGTTCACAGAGAACGATGTTTTTTTCTCGATCTTTTTCTGCTAGGTATATCTGATGATACCCAGACTTTAAGTCGAGAGTTGTGAAAAATTTTGCTTTACCCAGATTCGCTAGAATCATTGGGATACTCGGCATTGGGTAGCGGTCGGCAACAGTTCGATCGTTTAACTTCCTAAAGTCAATTACGAGTCGTTTGTTTTTGTTGCCCTCGGCATCGAACCCTTTCTTGTCGACAACCCAAGCTGGACTGTTGTACGCGGATCTTGACGGTCTAATGATACCGCCTTCCAGTAGTTGTGAGATTTCGTTGTTAACGAAATCCGACACACCATTCGGATATGGGTACAGTTTTGAATATATCGGTTCATCATCTTCGGTACGAATTGTGGCAATGACAGACGTATTGAACGGCAATGCCTCGTTAGAGGTCGAAAATGCCTTTATTCTTTTTGCTATCATTCGCCTGAACTCTTCTTTTACATTTCCGGGTACTATTATATCACTGACTTTAGTGAAATTTACATTATCACATAAGTGAAATTTCAGTGGCTCATTCTTGTCTCGGTAGCTTAAGCAATTGTTCTTCAAATTTAGTGTTGCCCCAGCCTGCGCTAGCAGATCGAAACCTATGATGGCGTCAAATGCGTCGAGAGTATCTAAAATGAAGAATGTTGCGTTCTGTCCAAGAATTTTCAGTGAACACTTTTTATTTATTTCACTGGATCCATGTATGGAATTTACAGTGAATGGGGTGCCGACCGTAGTTACGCTCTTTAACTCCTTTACGGGTCTCACGTAATTCTTTGCCGCCCCCGTGTCTATCAGAATTTTTAGTTTTCTGCTAGCCAACTGTCGTTCAATGAACGGCAGTTGGGAGCGTCCCCTAAAAAATTGAGCATGTCGACTGACTCGACCTCGCTTTCGATTTCAGCGGCTGCTGTTTCAGCTGTGGCCGCATATTGCTGCTCACTATTGGCGATTTGTTGAGTTATATTATCAACTCGTTGCCGCCTTTGACCAGACACCCGTTCTGACGAGTTGAGTCTTTTGTGTGTGCCACTTACATTTGCAGCACTTTGGGTTTTGCCCCAATTGGTTGGCTGCCGATAGTGTGACATTGAGGGATCAATATCCATAGGTTGAGACTGAGACGTTTGGCCGTTTCTGTCTTTGTTATTTGTGTCTTGTTTTCCTATGTAGTGGGGGTTCTTTCCTTGGCCTTTGCTAGGCTTTGGTTGCTGACGATTTCCCTGCTTACTGATTTCATTGGGGTGACTCCTGTCTGCAATTGTCTTCGCATAAGAGGCAGCAAACATGCTTCTTTCTAAGCTATTTTCAGCTTCACGAGCCAAGGCCAATGCCGATGGCAAATCTTTTGGCTGAGCCGGCAATACGAACACTTTCAAAGATTTCTTTAGACCTGACATGAATGCGTGTAAAGCATCGCTTCTGACCTCATTGTTGAGAATCGTGGCAGCTTGCTCATCGTGTGTCATCACAATCTTGTTGGTGACCAATGTGAGCTTTCTTTCGACCTCATCATAATATTCCATTAGGCCTAGGTCGCCCTGCCTAACCATCTCTAACTGTTGTCTGATTACGCGTAGAGACGTTTTGTCTGCGTACGTGCAGTCTAATCGTGCGATGATCGCATCGATATTTAAAACTGTATTGTGGGATGTCAGGACTGACCTGGCCGCTCCACACACTTTGTTACGTAGGATTGCAACGGCCTCGTAATGGGCCTCGCTACCCTTGTAGCGTCTGAAAATTTCGTATGCGTCCAGGGCAGCTTGCCTCCAGGACACATACTCATCTTGTACCCCTTCAAATGATGGTACAGATTTCACTATGTCAAGTCTCACATCGCACTTGACATTTGTGTCTATCGTCACTTTTTCGTATGTTACGATATTTGGTGCCACTATTTGCAGCGCATCTACTTGTGACCTGACTGCGTTCAGCTCTTCAGCAAACTGCTGCCTTAAGCGCAGTTCTTGCTCCGCGAGCGCAGCACTAACAGTGCCATTCACAAGTGCTTGTATTTGTTCGGGATTCATTTCCGTTTCGTTGCTCACTATTAAATGTGGACAAAAGCCTATTTCTTCACTGTCGTCACTGTCAATTTCTTTTTTAATTTCTCTATATGCCCAACTCATGGGCATACGTTTGGATCTATTAACACAGAGGCACTAGTTGTACAGTGGTCAGCAACAGAAAAATATTCACAAGTAATTTTACTTGTATGAGTGCTTTTAGTTAACCGATTAACTCGAAAAGAAATTAACCACAGAACTTATTTCACAGTCATTTGCAAATTTTTGGTACTTTAGTATTATATATTTTATTGGTGCTCGATTTGAAGTAAATTAGATTGATAATCACTCACTTACATGCTTCTTTGGGGGTTTTCTGGTTCTTAAAATATTATCCGTTGGGCGCCAGTTATTAAAAGTCATCAGCTCCAGCGTCGAGATTTCGCTGTCCGCTGGGAATCCTGGGAGATGAAATATGTCGGAGGAAACTATTCCCCTTTAATCACTGGCCTTGTGGCTCAGTGCAGTTCCAATAAAAAATATGTTAGGTCGAATGTAACAAGTGCGTTTATTCGTACGCTGTGGCTGCTGGGTAGCTCTAAACTAAAACTTATAAAATAAACCTCTACAGCTAAAGCTAAGCATCGAGAGTGGAAAAGTACTGGCTACAAATCTGTCGCTGCTTGCTAAGGATAACGGTGCACAATCATTGCGGTACATGCGACTTATCCGCGCGGGTCGCTTAATAAGTTGCCGGCCCGCGCATGCGAGGGCTGCTTAATTAATGTTGGGAAGTGTTGCTTCTTAACTGACACACAAAATTTGGTATATTGGTACGACGGCAATAGACAATCTAAAAAATGAAGTTAAGGATTTTTCGGAGTTGTTAAGATTTCTTTTTCCGATCGCGAAGACTTCGATTTTGTTTTTTGTTAAATTCTTTTTGTGGTAGTAGCTAAGACAGTCGTAAACATGTGTTGTATACAATAATCTATTGTAATTTGCATTTGTGACAACAGTGTGCATATTCCTCAACATACAACTTTAATTTTACATTGTCTATTTAGTATAAAGTTAAATTATTTTCCCCCTACTAATTAGATATTATATTTTATATGCTTTGTCTGCTTTTTCATGTTCCCGCGCATTAACAAGCCCGTGCTTGGTGTCGCTGGGCACTTAATGGTACTGCCGCTAGTACGTCAAATATCCAATATATAATGTTGCTACTGACATTACTTTGTCTGACCATCTTGGGGCAAATTAACGACACATCGTTGGCGTATATGGTTTGTTAAGTTTGATTGGCGCTGGCGTCTTTTTGATTTCGACCAAGCGGATATCTGCAGTATGGCCAAAATGTTGCTGTTGAGATGAGAATACGTGTTGTCATTAGTCGACCTGTCAAATGGCAAATGATTTGTAGATTTGACTGACTGCCATTGTCCCCTGAGAATTGCAACAGGATGCGATCGATCTTGGACATAGATACTCCATTACCTGTATCAACGGGTGTTGAAACTGAATTCCTCTAGGGAACACTAACGCGAGTCTTTTTTTTTTACATAACCTGACCTAATACAAGTAAAAGCGACTGTATATCGTGAGTGAGGAAAGTTTTTCGAAACAAAATCGTGAACATACGGGTTGGAGTATTCTGCGTATGTAAATCCGATTATTGGCAGACATTTGGGTCAGCTTTAATCACGATTGCGACGCCACTACCTTATAAAAACACACCCACGTTCGGTTCAATCAGTTAGTGATCTGACAGAATGTCAACCAATTGGACGTGTTCGATAATCTTAAGCTCCCTTCTACTGCTGCTTTCAATCGCATCATCCACAGCGGATGTGGCTCATTTCTTTGCTGCACCTGCGGACTTTGGAAGCTACAATCAGCTTGATCCCGTCTCATTTCAGTTGCCGCTATCGCAGTCGATTTTATATGGACGACCTGTGGTTAGCAATCCCATTACACCTGCGCCGGTTGCGTCACCAACAACTGAGTTCAGTCTGCCGGAGATTGTGGAGAACCGCAACGTTAAGGGGTTGAGTCAACGAAGCAACAATTTTATACCTCTAAGTCAACATTATTTGCCTCCTGCCCTAGACGAGCGACCCAACTATGAAGCTCCCAAGCCAAGGTATTTGAGAGCGCCTTAATAGATTGTTTCACTTCATTCTATTAATTTTGCTTTGTAAATGCAGCGATGAAGTTTCTGGCTATTATTACCCGCAACCTAGCACAAGTACTACGACAAGAAATCCAACGACAGCAAGTACTCAACGTCCTATAATTGTTCAGGATCCCAACGAAGTGAATGAGGTTGAGCAATCGGGTTTTCTAGGGTATGACTACAATGCTCCTCCCCAGAATCCTTCGAAACCGTCGCCTGTCTATCTGCCTCCAGTTGCGAATAATCCTGAGCAGCAACAGTTGCGACTTCGCGTGAAAGACATGCGTTGCCTGCAGTCGCGATATTTTCGGGCCATACTTAAACTGGACAATTTTCTGGGAGCTACGCCAGTGTTGGACAATGACAGTGAGAATGAAAAGGATCGTCATTGCGAGTTGAAAATGTCGCGCAGTTTTCTTCTATTGGATATAGCGGCTACTGACTTTGATCACTGCGGAGTTCATGCTTGTGGTCAGGATTTGTGTTTGCGAATTCGTTTCCCAGCCATTCGAGGATTGCGCACAGCCAGTGATTCTATTTTAACACTGCACTGCAAGGTGCAGGAGCGTGTGGCATCCAAAGTTCAAGCCCTCAAAATGGGAGTTGCTAATGACGTGTGAGTAGTCGAGTAGTAATTGATAGCAAGGACTTAAATTGAGCATCTCCCTTTAGACAGTCACGAAACAGTGGCACCTACGCCCGTGGAGGTAACCAAAATGCTTTTCGCACACACGTAGAGCTCTTGAGGCGCGGCACCAATGGATATACTCGACACTTGGAGACCAATGGAGCCGTACAACTGGGCGAAGATCTTTTACTGCGGGCGCACGTTCTCTCAGGCGATGGTAAGGTACAATGGATTTATATTTTAGGTACATAACTTACAATTTCATTATCTACTCATAGGATGGAATTACACTAAGCTCAGTGATGTGCAGCTTCAACGGTTGTCTCCAGCTGGGGAGGTTTTAAACAGTGCTCAACTAATCACCTCTAGCGGATGCCTCAATCCGGCCATGCAAAGCATCTGCGCTCATGAGCCCAACTTTGAGCCGCCTCTCGGACAACGTTTGCACTTCAGGGCCATCATGTTTCCGGGCATGCTAAGTGGAGATCTGCTGGTGATGTCCATGCGTATTACGGGTTGTTTGGAGCACGAAGATTGTCAGGTGACGCCGCAAGATTGTCAGCCAGGTCTACCGCAGCGACGACGTCGGAATGCTGGTCCTAACAGAATTCACGGGAATGCAACAGAGGCTTCCGAGATGTCGCGTGTTCAATTTAGAGTGATCATGCCAAACATGGAACAGGAATCACAGCTTGACACAGATTCGGAGGATCTGTTGCAAAATGAGAATGTTGCTACACTGTCGAAGAGTTTAGCATTGTTTGGCAGTTTGGGAATGGTTGTGCTGCTGTTGGGAGTAGCTATAATCGCAGCTTACAAGTTCCGCAAATAGGTAAATAAATTTGGCCAGTTTTGAACTTCATTATAGAAAATGTAAATCAATTAAAATGACATAACTGTTCCGAATCTCAATTCGTATTATTAGGTATTAACAAAATCTCCAGCAACATCACCAAAATTATATTTATTTTGTGGGCTGGACATATTTGAGTTTTTGTCTTGGCCAACTCTTTAAAACCCAGCATAACTATTTATTTATTATTTTAGCCTAAAATATAAATAAACACTCAATAATGCGTTGCTCTTGATCATGTCACTTGTAATTGATTCTTCTGAACAGAAAACAAATGTATAGCAATTCTCAAAATACAATGGGCGACTGAATTCCAAACTAAGCGTATTTCGAGAATTGCAAACTTTGATGTTTATGGCATGGCTCTAAACTGAAATTGTTGCACGTTTTCACGCTTGAAGCACATTTAATGAAACCAAGTACGCAAGCGAGACACTTGCTTTGGATTCTGGCTTTGTTCAATGGTTCATTTTATAGGCTTTTGTAGACCTGTTCACTTTTGAAAAAGTAAGTTCTGTATATACTAATATATATAATTAATTGAAAATACAATATTTATATAAAAATAACACTTTTGTCTTTGGGGTTCCTGTACTTGAAAATTATACCAAATATGCTTATATTCCATGTAAAATCTTTCTATATCAAATTCTAAAACTTCGGGTTTTCAAGTTCATCCAGCAAACAATTTAATGATTATGCGAATGAAAGTCAAGAAAAGTTGCTTATCGTTTTTGAGTATGCAAATACATGATGCTCTGTATCTTTAAAATAATTCGGGCAAGGTTCTACATACATTGAAAAGTTTCTCTCCAAATTGCACATTGACCAGCCCATAACATATAAAATATAATAATAATCACTTCAAATTGAATATTAATCGGAGCATAGTTATAAAACATAGCAAATGAAATTTAATATTGTATTGTTAGACAAAGTTTGTGGGCAATTTCTGTTACTTGAATTTATAGTACAATAATAGTAATACGAAATAACCTACATATACCATTAATATGTATGTATATGTTTGTTTGTAATGTGAACAGGTCTTTTGCAGTCTGTCCGTGTCGTTATGTTAATTGTAGTATCGCTGCTTCGGGCAGTTAAACCGACGCTGACAGCTCGAATGGTATCCAATTAGCAGTAATTTGCCGATCTAATCTAACATGGGAGTCTCAGTAGACATTGAGATAATTATTAGACAAAGTGTTTGGTAAGTACGTGACATGAAAAGCCTCCTTATAAGTGCATAAATGCGCATTGAGTGTTTTGAGAGCGAGCAGATTATTCAACAGCGTATTGTCCCAAATAATTCAAATAAATCCACATAGCTTTACGAAATTTAATAGACAGATTTGCATATTCTCTCTAACATAAATATGTTTGCACTTTAAGTTGATTAACTTATTTCTGACTGGGGTGATTCAACTATCAAGATACATCCTAGGCAGTAACAGCTATGCTGCTGAAACTTGTATAATATTAGTCGGACTTTAAATTTAATTTTTACTTTCATTACGGGAAAGTAGGCATGTAAGTTAAATACACATAAAGTATAAATGTTTAGGATGTAGGGTAGAGTTATAAGTTATAAGTAGGTTTCTAGTGGGAAGCTTCTATGGTTCAACTTCTGCAAGTAGCAGGGTCCCAGACATACCGAATTTACAATTTATATTTGCTTAGATGATTTTCTGAGGTCTCTATTGGTGTTTAGCTCGAGAGAATGTCATACGCGAGACTGTAATGTTTTAACAACAATAAAAAAATATTGTAAGCAGAAAACATACATAATTTTTATACCAATTTTTGTAATATTGATAACTGAGGAATTATGGATGACATAATGGTAACACTACAAGCATTTAAAAGCCCCTTCATCAATATAAAAGAAAAGTGGAGTTGTACGTCTACAAATTATCATATATATCTTGTGATCAACATGATTATAATTCACGATATAGGAGATGTCTCCCTCTGCTTGCCTCACACACTGTACATTCATTTTCACAAAGCTTTTACAACAGATGGGTGCCTGGTTAAAAATGAAATACATCGTATGGTTAGCTTTTGGGCCTCCGCAGAGCTAATTAATAAAATCGACACGTATGCGGCAACATTGCTTGTGTTCGTTCGGATACAACAATAACAACAACAATTACTTCAACGGCTGCATGGATAACAACTACTTTATCTTTGTCGCAAATGGCAGGCAAAATGTTTACTTGATGCACATAAATTAAGCGTAGATTGCCTGATCGTCCAATCCCCCCCGCTCGTCCACATATCTGTAGTCAACCAACTGACACTTAACTGTGTTTAGTCGGTACTCGTTACGGGTTCAGCAACTATTAAGCCGAAAGCCAACACTTTTTATTCCGAAACAGAAACTACCAAACAGCTTCTTAGCAACTATTTTCATGTGTCTTACTTCGGTACTGCTTAACTTAGCGACTTCTTAGTTGGTGCCCAATTTAGCAACTACGGATAAATATTTATATCTTGCGCCTCATATTGAGTCGCCTTACAGCTTTCTGTTTTTAATGACTAGAAGTTACAATGCGTAAGCTTAATGAATGGTTACTGTACAATACTGTTACGAATTATATATTATATTTAGAGATTCTCAAAATAATTCTAAGATATTTATGTATAATTACTCTTCAATTTTAATTATATAAATAGATTTAGAGCAGCATTATTTAATTTATCTGAAACTTCATCTATTTAATACTTTAAATTGACTGCCATTATTTGATTCACTCCTTCTCTCATAAATGAGTAAATTAAATTCCTATTGACCAATCGAAATACATACATCTAATAATAATTGCAAATCGCACTAGTCACGCCTCAATGGTCTCATTAGCGGCTTTTATTAACCAAATCTGTCGCCTGAATTTTTGTATTCGCATCCAGTTTCCAATCGTCATTGGTTCAAACTAACTCAAAACATTTTTGGCACATACCAGCAAAATGTGTGTTTTTCTCTATTGGCCTCCATTGACGTCGTCGGCATTTTAACTTAGTTATTGTACCCGGCACAAATAGGGAGAATGGGTATTATAGATTTGAAATTGAATGTTCGAGCTCTAACCGTATAAAGTCCTATCTCAATCTGCATCAACAGCCTAAACGATACATTGTTAGTTAAACTAAACATATTAATCTAGGATATATTGAAAATAATAGAACAGGACAAGTTTTTACTAATGTTTTAAGTACTGGGTATCTCACAATCGAATACTCTCGACTGCAGATTTCTTACTTGTCTTTTTGTGTGTGCTTTGCTCAGTACCTGTCCCATCCAAGTCGCTGCAATGTCTTTTTATATGGCTATTTGAACATGTTAACATTTGTGTTATTGATTTTTTACAACAGTTGACAGTTACGCAGGCGCTACATGGCAATGCGAATGGACCACCGAACACTGAAGCACCTCCCCTCAGTTCCATCATCATCACTTAGCTTGGCACCATTTTACTTCGGAATTTACATTTGTTTGCTTTTTGCTCTTAGTTAGCCCATGTCAAACAATTCGCGCATTTTGATTTAGATTTTTGACTGATTAATTTAATCGTAATGACATTTTTTTCTTACAAAAATATATCTAATAAATATATTCATTTTATATCCAATTACTTGCCGCAATGATATGTAGCTAATTAATATCAATAAATAATTTTCATCATTAAGAAGCTTTAGTAATGATTGTATCTATATACATGTGCAATGTGTTTCCAGATTCTTTAACTAATTCATTAAATGGATAAGCTTTTATGAGGCTGAAATTCATCTTTCGGATCCTAGAACCTAAAGTTGATATGCCCAAGGGCCAGAGTTACAATCTGTCAACTGGGCGACAGACAAAGGAATTATTAGACTTTTAAGTTGACATGTTTTATAGTTAGTTATGAAATGAATCGGTAAAAATAAAACATTTAAGAAGCTTTGTGTATTTAAAACAATAATAATACTAAACACAGGTTTGTATGAAAACCGCAAACATTATCTAAACTTGCTACGAACAGATCTATTTCTCAAGCTCTCTCAAAAAATAAATATAAACTGATAGCGATCGACAAATACAGGTCAACAATTCCACCACAAATACCTTATATTAGCGAACAAATTTAGCTGTCGCTTACTGAATTACTTGTAACTACAATTAGCCGCAAGTGCTAAAAATGAGTGTTTAGGATCATTACCCACTCTCGTTGCTCTCCGTGTTGATTATGCACTTTTCATTCTAGACCATGCTCATGCTCTGACCAGTTTACGTCATTCAATTCGAGCGTGTAAATTAAAACTTACAAATGTTGTACTCTATCGAAAGGTGTGCCAATCGAAATATCTTATTATGCACTTATATTTACTCAGATATTCACATGGCGATGTCTGTTTAAACGACTGAAGCGCCTCTCAATCAGCCTACTTTAAGTAAGTACATTTAGTTGTTTTCCATTTCTATTGTTTCTATTTATACGCTGTACAACAATAATATACTATCTTTTATAAATAACGCGGCTTACTAAGCCAAGCTACATTGCATTCTAAAAATGCCCACATAAAACAAAATATTTATAGCAAAGCGTTTGGAGTTTTCTTTAGTACTGTGTGGAGGCGGCCTTAAAAATAGTAACTGCAACATCACGCACCAAGCTTGAATTCATTAAACAAAAATCTAACTCATCCACTTCTAGTGCAACTACATAGTTAAAGAGGGAGAATACAATGAACCAGTTTGTTATAAATAGTTTACTTATAAACTTTTGATTATAGGGATTTGCACCTGCTATAGATAAGTGATGTCTTGTTTAGAGCAGTAACAAAAATTACTGAAATTACTTAGTGCAATATAAAACTTGACTTTTACACTGCGATTTGTGACGCGCTACAGTAAAAGGTCACGAATCTAGACAGATATTGAATAGAAGAGCTCCCATCATAGTTATACCAAACATGAACTAGCTTTTTCACAATTCGTCTTAAATCGTTTGATTTTCATCGTATAGAAAGAACAACTATCCCACGTACAAGAACATTTTACCAATTTACACACTATATAATCGATGTACCATTCTGCGTGTATTACTAATCGTAGTCTAATGATCCCTAAACAAAAACTGACTTTACTGTTGTAACAAAAACTAAAGAAGATTTTTATCAATGCGAAATCATCATTATCTTCAGTAAATTCAGATTGCATTATCAACAAGTAAGAAAGTTACAGTCGAGTGTGCTCGACTGTGAGATACCCGCTACCCAATTTTATTAAGGGCAAAATATTGCGGTATTATTTTCAAAATATACCGAATATGCTAAAAAAAAAATTCTAAAAATATACCAAATAGTATGTTTGGTATATCGTTACAGCACACCATTCAAAATATATCATAGACAACACAATGTACCAGATTGTCACCCAAAGCAACTCAGACCCCTAGTAAGTAGGCGTTTTTGCCCATACAAAAGTATTTCTTTAATAACTTCCACAATTTTTATCTGATCGCAACTCTAGCTTTAAATTTCCGCTTGTTATTCGATTTTTTTTGATTTGCGGGAGCGGAAGTGGGCGTGGCAAAAAATTTGAAACAAACTTGATCTGCGTGCAAACATAACAAATGCTGTCGAAAAAAAAATTATAGCTCTATCTCTTATAGTCTCTGTGATCCAGTGTTTCATACGGACAGACGGACATGGCTATATCGTCTCGGCTGTTGACGGTGATCAAGAATATATATACTTTATAGGGTCGGAGATGCCCCCTTCTACCTATTACATACATTTCCTGCCGGCACAAAGTTATAATACCCTTCTACCCTATGGGTAGCGGGTATAAAAATGCGTACCAGGTTTTGCCAGCCGACTTTATCTATCTAATTTACTTTATTTGTATTTAGCAATAATTGAATCAATAAATGCTAAAGCCACACCATTATTTCTTATCAGAGAAATAATTTCATTGATACCCACACTCTCGTTTATCTTTTGTTGTCAGATGCGCACTTAATGTTGACAATAGGTTGTGCCCATTGAAAACGGGCAAAAAATGTGCATATGAGATCCAATAAAGAATAAAGAATAACATCTACAGCATGCGTGCGTGGGTTTCGGAGATTATAGGAGATATAAGCATTCCCTATGAGGAAAAAGCTTATTTTAAATTTAAGATCAGTAATGCCCTCTTTGTCCTTAATCCACGGAAATCCAACATTACTTACTTCTTTTTGTAGATTCCAAATAACAATATATAATTTATGCATGTAAAATATCCCGTATGTCGGAAGAAATCTGAGTAGCAAAACCCAAGAATTATACTCATACATAAGAAAATTATATGTGGGTAGGTGCGAGATCGTGTTGTGATAGAAATTAATGGGCCCAGGGCATCTCGCAGTCGATCACTCGGCTCAATCGGGCTCACTTGATTTTTTTTTTTTTGTATTTTGTACCAACACAAGTTGAAAAATTAGCCGCGAGCTGAGGTGCATGAAAATAGCTTAATTACCGATGTATTCATTCTGTGTTTTTGGGGTATTGGTACTGAATATTCACGGTCACAGTTTTGGCTCAGGGTTTTTATTGTTGATTGTTATTGCTTTTCACACATGCACACACATAGACATACAAATTAATTTTAAATTTATTGGTCAACAGCAAGTGCAAAAAATTAACGATTTTATTTTTAAAATCACGCTCTGTTAATTATAAAACAATCTTATCGTAATTACAGAAACAATACACTCAAACCAATTACATACATTTACGCGGAAGTTAATGCCAGTTGTACGACCGCCTGAGTCAGATTTCAATCGTTGCCGTTTTCGCGTTTAAAGCAGTCGAGCGATAATAGTGAAATAAACACACACAGTAAAAAGCAAAATAGGCGCGTCGGTTAAATCAGGGTGACCGCAAGCGCGACTTCAAAATATGATATTTTACGCCAGTGAAAAATATTCGTTTATTAGTTACTAAAAATACCCTTCTTATTTGAATCTTCCAAAAATATGTTTTCCAATTGGAGTGTATTGCTTAAAATTTTTTCTAATACAAGAGGTTGAACAAATTTTAAAAAACCTAAAAAAAAACTTTTGATTAAGGCTCCGATTTTTCAAATTTTAATGCAAAACCAATAAACAAGTTTTATACCAAAAAAATTAGTGGCTGGCAGTTTTTTGTGCAAGAGGTATATTTTGGTATATTTGTAGTCGTAAAGAGGGATATTATGAAATTTAGCTTGCAGTCACTCTGAGTAACAAAACTATGCGAACATCGCATAAATAACAGAAGTGCAATATTTATTTAAAGTGCAATACGAAGTGTGTGAAAATCTCATAGCAAGCACAAAATGTCGCTAACAATTGTAAAATATCGAAGGACGCCAGAAGGCATTGTGCCAATAACACCTTCCGTAGTGCTAAAACCTAAGATGCAAGTGCAGCCCCAGCAAATTATAAAGGTATATACATCGTATGTACAGTATGTATGTGTGGGCACCGCTGTGTGCCTGTGTGGGTATACTCAATGTTTACTTCAACAGCTGATTTCTAAGCGAACTGAGGCGGTGTGGCAACGCCGAGACCATGTGGCTGAATAGAAACCCCTCAAATATTTGTGTACATTTTCTTTAAAGTATTTAAAAATGTATTCCAGAAGCTAGCAGGCAATAAAATCGCTATTGGTAAACTACCAGCGGGAGCTATAATAAAGCCGAGTATGAAACGCACTGCCATTACTACCACTTCAGGTAAATAATAGTAGTTAAAACAGCAACAACTCTTGTTGGGATTTTCATTACATGTACAGTTTTACAGGAACTCCACTGCTGAAGACTCCAAAATTTGTCTTGCAGTCGTCCGGCTACGGAATTACGCCTACTTCAGTATCTTGGCAAACGTCTACTCCAGTAGCTGACGTAAAGAAGGAAGCCCTTGGCGATGCGATCAGTTCTCTACCGCCCAATACGATTATCAAGGCAACAACCCGACCTTCGCTTGCATCAAGTAGTAATGCGTCTGCATCTGGCTATGTGAATGCCCCAAGTATATCAGCTAGTACTCCAGCAGCAGCACCGGCTGTCGCATCCGCTGTGCGCCAAGCTGTATTCCTTAACCGAGAAGTGCCACAACGCACTATGCGTAGTATGACTTTGGGAGCTATTGATATGGCATCTACTCTCCACCTTGGCGTGACCAGCGAGCATTTGCCTCTTTTTAAGCGTAACATATGCAAATTCGGAAATTTAACTCATCTCGACTGCTGCATTACTCTAAGAAAGATGCGTCTCAATGAGCCATTTGCGTTGCTTGCTGAGCTTTTTGATCTTAGTGAACTTGTGGTCAAAGAAACATTTAAACGGACTATTCTCAGGCTGGCGCGTTGCCTGCGTCCGCTCATCTGTTGGCCAGATGCTAAGCATTACTCGGAGCGATTGAAACACATGCCTTTGGCTTACAGATCTAATCTATTGCACGTTAGATCGCTCATTGAATGTGTGGAGACAGATGTGTGTGAAACCCTTAATTTTGGTTGCTCCAGTTACAAATTCATTCTTTGCCTTAATACCAATGGTGAGTGATTCGTCCGCCGTACATACTTTCATTTATGAACTGTTTTGCAGGCATCATAAGCTATGTGTCCGATGCATTTCGTGGTGATTGTGATGATCTTCAACTGTTTGAGAGCAGCAATTTCAAAGACATAATACCCACATATCTTACCCTATGTGCAGAGCCAGGAAAATCTGTTAGACGGACGAATAGCACATCGAGACCAAAGAGCAGAGAAAACGATTCGGAAACCGAATATGATGTGCAGGAGGAAGCAAAGAAAGTTGTTAGCAAATACAATGAACAACGGTTAGAAGGCCAATTGGCTAACATGAAATCTTTGTGTGTGTCAGATGGCGCTCTGACCTCAACACGTGCAACAAACATTCAATTGCCGACGCTGCGTGTCAACGAGCCCGCTTGCCGCACTCAGATGCGACGGACTGTAGATGCATTAAGAGAGTTCAAAATGTTAGATCATGGTGCCCTGAAGCAATCGTCTTTATTGGGCTATCTAAATGAGATGTTAATTGTGGCAGCAGCGCTGTGTAATTTGCAGCAACAGTAGTTTTCAAAGTGAAAAGTAAGAAAGTGAGGAAACAAGTGAGAAAGTCTAGTGTGCATTTTGAATAAGAGCAAAACAGCGCGGTATTAGTCTTAAAATATACCGAAGTGCGGTTTTTAACGTTCAAAAGTATTCCTCAAAAACTTCTTAAGTTTCTATCTGATGGCAAATTTTAAGGAATCATAAATAGTGCAGTTATCATTGTGCTCGAAAAATCTCTAGGCTCTAGCTTCCCTATGGGTAGCGAGTATAACAATTGTAAATAATATCACCTGTTTTAAGGTTGTACCACTAAATGATTATATAAAGCATTACGAATTAGTTATAATTTTTATACTTCAATGTAGCGGTTGTAAATAGATTTTACGCTGATTTGTGCTTGGTATGCACAGGAGGAACATCATATCGGACTTTTTAAAGTTAAAATATATATTTGCTAAAACTATTTGGCTTGCGTCATTTCGTCATATTTATAGTGCATTCAAATAAATACAGTTCTGCCGCTTAAAGCCGTTATTAAGATCTATTTGTCCCGCCGTTTAACTAATAACGATGAGTTCAAATTACAAACATTAAAGGCATTGTAAAACCCTCAACAAATTGTAAAATAATTAGTAATAATAATCATCTTTTTTATTCCATTTACGAAACAATTGCAATAAATATATGCGTGTATACCTAAAATATGTTCGACTTCAACAATCAAGCTATTGCAAATTTATTTGGGAGTTTGGATAATGTAAACAGAAAACACGTGCCACAACATAAACATATATATATTTTTGTTTACTTTATTTAAGATGAAAAGTACATATACATATGTATGTATGCTACAAATTAAACGAGTTTTAATTAAACCAGCTGAAAATCTTAGTGTATAAAGTATAATAATAAAAACAAATGTGCAAATAATTATTGTTGGTTGCTCATTATGGTACATTTTCAAGGTGTTTCCATTTTAATTACATTTCACTAAACTCTCCTTTAAATGGCTCTATAAAGTATGTAAGTTTCTATTCGCTTCGGCTGATATTTGTTATCTTCATCCAGGAAAGATTTTTATATAGTTTAGGCTAAAATAATTAAAAGTTTGCTTATTTCATAAGTGACTCTGCTGCATACAATAGTTGTAAAATTATTATATTTTCCTGCCGTAGCCGAAGTGAAATACAAAAACAAAAAGAATTTATTTTTTTGAATTCTTGGACACTGCGTAATTCCCAGTCAACATTTCAAGTAGGTTTTTCTCGATTTGTGAGTTTTGTGTAGAATAATAACAAGTACGGTGATTGCAATGGAATGTGCATGATATAGGGATTGGATTTCGTTTGTATCTGGATTTGAGACTGACGACGGACTCTCAAAGCTTTTGAATGATGTCAAACTTCTTCTTTAGATCAACGCTTTCGTTCTTCGGATCGTATTTCTTCTTCGATGCCAATTTGGCTCTCATCTCGGCAACTGTCAGCGGCAAATTCAAACTTCCCGCCCGATTCGTTCCCGTATTGGTTGCTGTCGTCAATGGTGTTGCACTGCTGTTGTTACTGTTGCTGTTGCTGATATTGCCATTTGCATTTGTGGTACCATTTGTTATGCTGCTGGTGGGATTTGTTGGGCTGCTGTGGCTGTTGCTGTTGCTGCTGTTGTAGATGTTGCCATTGTTATTCATATTGGCCACAGTGGCCGATGGAGGTGGCGGTGTGCTCATCATCAGGTTGTTGTTGTCGCCGATGACTGCCGACGGAGATTTGTTGCCATTCTGCGTGGCTGAGATGGGAGCAGCAACAGCCGGAGGTGTCACGGGCGTGGCTCTGTCCACCACATCCATATCACTGGCGTTCATTGTGCTGCCGCTCTGAATGCTGCTTGCATTCGAGACGCGCTTTGTGCTGACCACACTAATGCTGCTGATGTTGGCACTAACGCCTGGAAGCTCCTGCTTTGTGCCCTCGTAGCTGGGTGGACTGTTGCCATTGCTGCCGTTGCCATTCAGAGTCGGAGATGCTGCTGGTGATGCCGATGGCGATGCGGATGCCGATGCAGATGCAGATGCGCATGCAGATGTCGTGTCTGACTTGATGTCAATGGCCTTGCCATCCACATCGATCAACAGCAGTCGCACTTCATTGGAAATGGCCTTGATACGAGCCACCACCTGTTTGTGTGTCTCGCTGCCAATTGATACGCCGTTGACTTCCAGAATGCGATCGCCCTCCTTCAGGCCAGCCGCCTCTGCTGGTGAGTTGGCATCCACTTTGCCAATGAATTGACCGGGCTTCACTTTCTCCGAGTGCAAATTGAAGCCGTAGCCATCGAAATCGGTTCGCTTGACTATGTGACACGTTTTAGTGACGCCCGGTGGCAATGTGGGGGGGCGTTGGCATTTTGGGTGTGTTTTGTGTTGACATGGCTGCAATTGAATAAAGTATTGTGGGTAAATAAAAGGTTGTAGATATTCATTTTATACTCTGTTTTCATTGAAATGGGAAAAGCGGGTATATTGGGTATGTGTGAAGCATTTATTCAGTTATAGTCATCCTTGACTTTATAAAGTTTTTAAATATTCCCGATAAAGTATAATATGAAAAAAATCTGCTCATATTATAACATACGACACCTCTAAAAGTTTTGTTTCGTCGCTTGTAGTAGAATAGGAAAATGAAAAGAGCGAAATAAAGTATGAAGAATTTTAACAAAAAAGAGTAATTCATAAAATGTGATAAGTTTGAATATGTTTGCATTTTCCATATTCAATTAACGTTTAAACAAGCACACACGCTTCAATTTTAGCTTTGCTGCAAAAACTATCTATCTATCCTCGACTTTATAAAGTTATTAAATAATATTTATATACAGATCAAGTTTAATTTCGAAAAATTCACTCTAATTCACTTTTGTATTCAATCGCTTCAATTAAATGGTAAAAATAGAGGTGTTATAATTTTCTCACTCTTATCTTGAGTGCTCGACATCGAGTAAAACCGTGCTCTCAATGCTACGGAATTACTGTTTCTAATGGGTTTATGGGTGGGCATAACTACTGTTGTAAATATTATTGGATTGTAATTGTATTTATATCAGCGTCATATATTTGTTGATTCATTGATTGTAGCATAACGCGATGCTAATAAAACTAACCACGAATGAAACGAAGAAGTTGTGGACTTTATTTTATTAATTCTTAACAAACTATTCCATATATACATATGTATGTATGTTATTATAGAAAATTTGTAATAGTCTTTGTTGAAATTTACGTCTGGAGAAAAGTTTAAAAAGATCAACAATATTTGATCCTTAAAAAATATGTAAAAACTTTAGAGCTATTTTAAAAACGTTTAATAATGGGAAAATGGGGTTTAATTTTATTTATAATCAGTTTCAGAATAACTTGTTCAACGCACAATCTCAAGCCTATCAGAGGAATCCTTATCAATGTTGAAAAACTTCAAGCTTAGCTTTTGAAGAATAACATATTTAATGTTTACCAAATGACTAATGAAACAATTCATTTATTTAGCTAAAGTTTGATTTAGCATTGAGCATATCATACAGGAATTCCAATAGCATGAGATCATGGGACAGCACGAATTCATAGCATTCTTATCGGGTTCGTTACGTCAGGCAACGTGAGTATTTTCGCATTCTTAGACGTTCCAAGTTACGAGTAACTGGAACGGGAAATGCATGAGATTCGACCAAACGGCCATAAAACACATATTTGAAAGATAAAGGAGCTTAAAAAAATGTGTTTTTATTTATTTGGAATGCCTGAATTGAGCTGAATATGAAACTTTGCGAATTAGGTACAATTATAATTTAACAATTATTATTATTATTTCTTGTTAAATAAACTATACATTATCAAAAAAATAAAAAAATCAATTACTACTGAAAATTTAATAAATATTATTTTAAAGCTTTGCAAAGTTGAAAGGATTTTTCAATATACTATGTACGCATTTGAAGTTTCTGAATATTGTGCTTCGTTTAGCTTCACCTTTGAGATTGTATTTGCTTACTTTATTATTTGTGGCAAATTGAAAGGGGTTTTTGTTCGAATCAAAATTATATACGCATGCTTACTTTATGATTCATCTGCTGCTAACAAAAAAATAATATATACATATATAAGATTAATGGCTGGCATCTTCGCTGGCAAAACTTGTAATTGTAGCCGTGCCCATTAATTTGAACTGATGATCAACATCAGCGTCAGATTCAGAGTCACCTGCTCTCACGGCAGTACCCAATTTATTCAACAATATTATTGTTGTTATTTAGCTCTCAAGATGCGCTTAATAGACGACCTTGACTGCTAGAGAACAGTTTGAAGCTCGTACATTTCAATAGTAAGCGATTTTTAATGAAACAAAGTAAACAATGCGGCGCAAAAAGCCTGAAAATAAGCAACTATGTATATATGTACATACATATGTATGTACACAGTTGTGTACACTGTACACGAAAAGCGGCACGAATGCAAAATTATAATAATAAAAAACAATAATAAATTAATTGTGAATGTGAATATTTCAAAGTGAAGTGAATGTGTGTGTTCTTAGTACTTTGTCGTATTAGGAAGCGGAACTGACATTTGAAAGCGTCATAAATAAATTTGAGAAGAAACGAATTAAAAAATAAATAATAAGTACTTGTCCCGTAATAGCTAACAATTAATTAAAACGGTAGAAGGTCTTGACACCTGAAAAAGTCAATAGTAAACAAAACTCTATTAGTTGTCGAGTTGTCTCGATTTATTTATGTCTTCTTCACTCCATCCCACGAGCTGTTTCCGATTGTAAAAATCAAATATTCAAAATGGTGAATAGCAAAACTCTAGTTTTTGTTTTGTTTAAACAAAAGGCAATCATAGGTACTTATTATAATGCTAACCATATTATTTATTAATTTGATGCTGCTGATATGAGCCTCTACTATTTATAGCCAGAGCCATTCAGTGTTCATTCATGAAGCTCGACCGTCAGACTTGTGCAAACTTTAATTGAATTTGCAATGAAGCATGAAGTTCGTCTCTCTCTCTATACAACTTTTATCAGTCAGAAGCTAGAACTTCCCCTGGACCACGAAACTGACTGATTCTATTGTATGTGCATTTTGTTATTGTTATTTCTGTCGTTGTATGATTTCCTTATTTAAGCGGTTTCTCATCATTAAAACAAATTAGCCGTTAGCTAGCTGAGTACATACATATGTAGGTAGATGTCTGTCCGTCTGACTTTTTGTTGTGTGTACATTGTCTGAGTCTATATCCGTCTCCGATTCACAGTGCCGGTGTATGTTACGGGTATTTCACACATGTCAAACGCGATAATAAACAACAACGATGCTACAACAACTCGTTGTATGCTTTTGTAGAGTCCGTTAAAAAACTATTGTTGAATTGCTTTTATTTCTGACGCACGAATAAACGGAAATTTGGTGACTTATTCGCTGTTATCGTAATTCCAAATTTATATTATGTACTATATATACAAACGACTCGATAAATATTTCACAAATCGTAGAGAAAAATTTAATTAACCTTTCCAATGTTTCATACTTTTCTACATCAAATATTAGCATGCTCACGAATGGAAATACAAATTGAAACTGATAACCAAGCGAAAAACAAATAGCGCCAAGAAACCAAAGCAGTTTCGGAATTTCGTAGATAAGGGAGCTCTTTGCAAAACTTTCAAAATAGTATATATGTATGTTATATATATCCGTTCCACTCGTACTTGGTAGATAAATAATATAATAGTATGCAACAGCCAGCGGAATATGTATTGTGTACACACACACTATTACATACTATATGTTATAATACTCTCTTGCTTTAAGATTTCTGAATTAGTGAAATTAGATGTTGTGTGAATTCTGTCAGTTTAGTGCTAATAGGAAGAGAGGACTTATGACTCATTTATTCAAATTCAAATTTGAAAATAACACTTATCAATTTTACATTTGTATACGTAACATATGTGTATGGATTCATTATTACTTAGTTGATGGGATTTATATCCTCATACAATAAAGGATTGATAATTGATAATTGGTACATTCCTAACTGACAACACCGGGACGGCAGCCATCTGGCTGCCAAACATAAACAACTTCACCGTCACAAGAAGTGGTGCCGGACAAGGCTTCGTATGGGCACAAACTAAAATCTGCACAATCACGAGCTGCTACCTGACGCCTAGTGACAGTATAACTGAATTTAAGACGAAGCTAGACGCAATAGAAGACCAAGCACAGCAGCTTGGCGGAGACTTGATCATCGCGGGTGATTTCAACTCTAGAGCCATCGAGTGGGGCATGCCGACAACAAACCCCGGGGCAGACGGGTACTTGACATGGCTGCCAGGCTCGGGCTAGTGGTCGCAAATGAAGGTTCCACACCCACTTTTTGCAGACCAGGATGCGAGGGCACAATCCCAGACATCACTCTGGCGACAGAAAGAGCAGCGAACAGACTACAGGAGTGGGGTGTCTTGGAGGACTACACGGGCAGTGACCACCAGTATATCTGCTTCTCCATAAACCCAAACCATAGACGTCGGCCAGATCATGATAAGAAAACCACCCGAAGGTGGAACGCGAAAAAACTGGACACCGAGAAACTCATCGAAGTACTCGACGCAAGGACGGAAACAGCCGTAGACCCTAGAGACGCAAGAAGCATAGTACGCCATACCATGCGCGCCATAGAGCATTCTTGCGCCGCAGCGATGCCCAAAACGACGAGCTTCCTTAAAAGGAAAGCTGCCTACTGGTGGAACGAACAGATCGCGGAGCTCCGAAGAGCCTGCCTACGCGCGAGAAGGAAAATGACTAGAGCCAGATCTCGAAGCAGTGCTACGGCGGAAATCGAGGAGCACAAAGAAGCTAGAAAGCGCCTTAAACTTGCCATTGTCCACAGCAAAAGAGCAAATGGGAAGAGCTGCGAAACGACATAAATACCAACCCGTGGGGTCTCGGCTACAAAATCGTAACGCGCAAGCTAGGAGCGCAAAGGCCGACTCCGGAGCTCAACGAAAACGTCATGGCCAATATAGTCAACACGCTCTTCCCACAGCACGAACGACGCACCGACCCAGAGATGCCCGCCCTTGAAGAGCCTCCTTTCTTTACAGAGGATGAACTCAGATCGGCAGCAACATCTTTAAAAAACAACAAGGCACCCGGACCCGATGGGATTCCATCCGAAGCACTAAAAGCCATAGCAGACGCACGCCCGAAAATCCTGCTAAACATGTATAATGCTTGCTTGATGGAAGGAATTTTTCCAGAGGTGTGGAAGCGACAGCACCTAATGCTAATAGATAAAGGGAAAGGAGACCCAGCTACCCCAAGTGCATATCGACCGCTATGCATGCTCGACACAGCGGGGAAACTGCTAGAAAGGTTATTAAAACCTCGGCTATCTACAGCCATAGAAATGGCAGGTGGCCTATCAAATAGACAGCATGGCTTTCGACCAGGTAGATCGACAGCTGGAGCACTGCAGTGCGTCATAGAAGCGGTAAGCGATGCACAGAGAGGAAACGCCTAATCCAAAAAAATAGTGCTCCTGGCCGCCCTTGACGTTAGAAACGCCTTCAACAGTCTGCGATGGACTGACGTCATCGACGCGCTAGAAAAACGTTTCGGTACACCAGCCTACCTGATGCGCATGGTCCGCAGCTACCTAAGCAAACGAGAGCTGATGTACCAGACGCAAAGTGGGACCAGGCGAGAGACCGTCACTTCGGGTGCAGCACAGGGCTCTATCCTCGGCCCGGACCTATGTAACGCTAGCTATGACAGCATCTTCTCAATTGAAATGCCAGACGACTGCAACCTGGTCGGGTTCGCCGACGACATCGCCGCCATCATCAAGGCACGCGACATGTCGGAAGCGCAGCGGAAGCTAAACCAAGTCATGATGCGAGCAATGGCTTGGTTTGAAACCCATGGTCTAAAGCTCGCCACAGAGAATACAGAACTAATAATTTTAACAAAACGGCACATCCCTCTCGAAGTGAACATGCACGTGAGCGACGATATAATAAAAACAAAATTATCTCTCAACTACTTAGGCATCCGTATCGACCCAAGAATGACTTTCTGGACCCAAATACACCATACAGTGGAAAAAGCGTCAAGGGCAGTGGCATCACTCAGTAAGCTGATGGCAAACGTTGGTGGCCCAACTGAGGGTAAGCGTAAACTGCTGATGTCAACAGTAAACTCGATACTGCTTTGCGGCTCTGAAGCATGGGCAGACACCCTGACCATAACACAAAAATGCAAAACACTGTTGGCCGTTCAGCACTTAGGACGGCGGCACTTAGAGTAACGTCTGCATACCGGACAGTGTCGACAGCAGGTGATTAGCAGCGAAATCCCCATAGATCTGAAGGCCAGAGAGCGACGACGCACCTGGCTAAGGCGCCAAAATAACCAAGAATCTGACACCGACCCCAGAGATGAAACTATGCAACAGTGGCAAGATCGCTGGACAAACGAAGAAACCGGTAGGTGGACTGCCAAACAAATACCTGACGTAAAAATATGGAGCAACCGAGATTTCGGTGAAGTAAACTACTATTTGACACAGCTGCTTTCTGGGCACGGATACTTCGGAAAGTACCTGCACCAAAGAGGACTACGCCAACAGCCAAGCTGCGTGTATGGCGATGCCGATATAGATGACGCAGAGCATACTTTTTTCTCATGCACTCAGTGGCAAACAGAAAGAGAGCTACTTGAATCGCAGATCGATGGAATCTGGAGACCTCAAAACGTTGCCAATCTGCTCGTAAGTAACGAGCAAAACTGGAAATTAATAACGAGACACGTCGAGAGAATCCTCCGACGCAAAAAGAGGCGCCTGGACGCAGGCGAAACGATGAGCTAAAAAACACCAGAGCGCCCAGCCTGAAGTTATGCGCATTCAATGCGGTTCCGGGCTGGGAAATTCCGCCCTGAAACAGCGAAAGGGAGTTTTTAGCGGGTCAGCATGCATATGCAATCCCCGCACAGCCATAGTTTGAGACGTCGCTATGGTGGTGTGTAGACATTTTCTTCCCTACCTCAAAAAAAAAAAAAAAAAATTATCATTCTCATTATTATTATTTTTCTTTTTATTAATTTTATTTATTTAATTAATTATTTAATTTAAGAGCAAGTCTCATTCACTCATCATAAAAGACAGTTACATTTCACTAATGAACACAACATTATTTAAAGACTATGAACAAAACAAACCGAAAAGAATTGCTTTTGAAATAGCTACATAAATAACACCGATAAGCACACTAGCTAAAATAAACAAAATTCGAGTGGTCACAGTAAATAATACTCATTAAATTTTTGGTAACAGCGTTTATTTCGGCTGCTCTGTCGTGATTTTTATTAAGGTGCGATAAAAAAAAGACCATTGGGTGAAGTGAGAACTTTCACTGTCGCAGCTTAAACCATATAAAGTTTTGTTAACTCGCAAAAAGTTCATAAAACCCATTTATTTCAGTATTTAGCAATAAAACTTTTGACCAAGAGTCATTTTAATTTTAATGGCACGAGGCTTAAGCAGCAAAGAAAATGTTCAAATTTGTCTACTATTTTTTTATTCGAGGTTCACTTTTTAATTACCATCGATCGGACAGTGAAATAAAGTAATCTTATCAATTGGATTCTTTTTCTTGCTAAAGTTTCTTCCGAACATTCCTATTTACAATAACAGAGTCGGCATAGATAGAGCTATCGACTGTATACCAAACAAGCATATTGTCACCTATGATAGAGTGTCACTTTTTTGTTGTTTAATAATTGCTTGTGCCAACTTGGAAAATTACTCGCAGTCACTTACATGATTCACTTACAAAGATCTTTACACATTGCGCCCTGGGCAACGAAAAACTCATTAGCAGCTCATAATATGGTGCAACCAATGAAGAGACCAAGTCGAGGGCTTCATTTCTTAAATACACACATACTTCACATACACATATATCGTATATGTATGTGTCTCTGATCTTCGAAGAGTATTCCATGTGTCTGAATGAGAGGTTTGCCGTTGTCGCTGCAGGCACTCAGAATTGTTAGCAATGTTTTCTTGTCACTCTGGGAAACTTTGAAAAACTGGTTATGTTTATTGTATTTTGCCGTAGAGCAAAGCGAATCTTGGAGGCCAGTCTTGGCCACATCGCTTATTGAAATGCATTGAATTTTTATTCCCCCGAAAACTATTTACATCAATTCACATTTGAAAATTAGTTTTAGCCATTCACTTTCACTTTCAATCCCTTCCTTACCCCAATAAGAAACCATATATGAGTGACCCGACAACCTTATCAACGACAAGCTGCAAAGTGAGTATGAAAACTTGCACAAAACCAGCTTCTAAAATAATAAAAAAAAAAAAAACAAAGATGAATCTTCGCAACCGGACTGATAACGTCATTAGTATTTAATGTTAAACAAGCTGCGCTCACATTTTGTAGACATTATTTTTAATTATTGATAAACAAAAGAATGAAGTGAACTTTGGATATAAATGAACACACACACGAACTTCAATTCAAGTCACTATGTAAGCTTTGAAGGTGTATTGGATGAGATCATTACTTGAGCTAAAAATAAATCAATTGTAAATTAACCACACATATACAGAAACTACGCTAATATCTACTTATTTCACTACTATACTTATTTACTTATTTTTACTATTCTATACTTTCAAAGAAACCTTGAAGAATTTAAAAGAATAGATGGATGATAATAGATTTGTATTAAAATCGAATTCATTGTAATTTACGATCTTTGTTTCACATGTGAATCGAATTCCAAGTTTATTTTTGTTTTGCACTTGACGATTATTTCACAAACTTGTATATTATTTTTAGAAGATGATCATTACTAGATGCACATCACTTACTGTAGTTATTTTGATTTCAATAAATTGTTTCTATTTTCTTATACAAGTTTTTAGATGTTCTCTGCACAAATCAGGTATTTGAGTATAAATAATGTTAAGCTCTCGACATTGACTAGGTAGAGAAACGTTTAGTTAATAAAACAGAAAAAAAACCGGCAGTGCAGAGAGATGCTTAGAAATAACACGAGTGCTCAAGGTATGGGCGTGTATATCTGAGCTGTGTGTATCTGAGTACCTGTGTGTCTGTGTCTGTGTCTGTATCTGTGTCTGCGTCTGAAATCTGCAGCTTGCCTCAGACCCTGAGAGTATCAAACAGGCTGGCCGACAAGCTGCTCTCTGTTTTGTGAGTTCGGTTCGGTTTTACCAAATTCATTTTGAAGTTGCCTCAAATTTTTCGTGCATTCAGTCTGTCGGGGATCATTTTTTCTGGTTTAGCTTGTGAATAAAATTTGATTCTAGAACCTGTTTTAGCTGTTAGCTTTCAGTGTAAGCGTGAGAGTATCTGTGTTTATACCCGATACTCGATGGGTATAAGGGTGTGACAATTCAGTGGCAAGCAAAACAAATGAGGCTTCTTAACTGCCAGTCATCTGGTTTTCCTAGACATCAGTGACTATAAATATTGGTGATGACAATACATGCAGATCAAGTATGTTTAATAATTTGTATCATCTTTTTTTCTTCTCTCAACTTTCGTTTTCGTTTATTGTGGCGATCCATTTTTAATTAAATAGATATTTGAATAATATATGCATATTTAAAATGAAGATAAAAAAAAATAACAAATTGGAAAGTTCCCGGCGGACAACGACAAAAGCATCATTGATAAAAAAATGTTAAGCCTTCAATTCAGCTATTGCATAAGTATCTTCTTATATAGTATGAGCATCAATCTTATTAAAAAACTTTCTACAAACAAACACTTCAAGTCTGAAAATTTGTTCTCTCAAATATTTCGTAAATAAAGATAATTTAATATTTCCGAGTTGAAGGTGCCAGAAGTAGCTACTTATATATGAAGTATATGCATCTGTGCACCTGACGTCCCCCTACATGGGAATTGCCTTTGTCTTACGCTTCCATGCAATTCTTTAACATTTTCACATGTCAGTCACAATGAATTATATGCAATGCGAAATTTTGCTCAACGACGTTGAGAATTTTATGAATATTGAAGATAAAATTGGGAAATTATCTTGACAATTACTTTATATATTTATAAGTATATACTTTATGAAGTAAGTATATATACTAAGTAATTGTACGATAAAATTTGGTATTAAAATTCAAATTTCGTGTTAAAATCTATAATTCGAAGTGTCTAAAATGGCAACTGTAAAGTAGTCGAAAATATATGGTATCAACACGCTTTATAAACTTGCTAATGAGGTAAACTTTTTATTATCTCGCTAAGGAATGTGTCAAAAAACAGGTGGTCTAAAACAGTATCACGATAAATGATAAACTTGATCGAGCCTAGTTCATTTATGAAATTAGCAAAGAATGGCCAGAAGATCTTGTGAATTCGTAAGAAATCCAGAAATAAGCGGGTTTCGACTGCACAAATGAATCGCAGGTGTAGTCAACAGGTAAATGAATAGAAATGCCCATACAAAAAATGCGTCGATCGAACCTGCTTTGAGACATAGTTGAAATTCCACCACAGAGCTGGATTTACCTCATAGCAAAGAGTGGGAGCTTGGGAGCTGAGCGGGGGAACCCTGAAGCGACAGTGACGTGAACAAATAGAAAAACCCCCAGTTCACGTGTTGCACACAAATGCAGGGCTACGATATACCCTATCAGTATTATATTTAAAGTCACACAATGCAATTAAATAAATACAACAGCACATTAAAGTTTATATGATGGTTAAATTTATACACTGAGAAGGTTTGCTAGTTATTATGCGAGTTCGCGAAAAACCCATTTGGACCTGCCGCAGGGTATAAAAATAATAAAAATCGCATGCATGTCGCATTGAAAAATATACGCGATGAAATGAAATTGGCCTTATGTAATAGCTTAAGCTGTTTACTGGAAGTGGAAGCGCTGGGGAGAAGGCGGACAGTGTTAGGCAGCAGTCTGTGTGCGGCATGCTAACGCATACAGTGGCAACAAAGACTGGCAAAGTAAATCAAAATAGCAACAATTATTATGCAAGTTGCTGCTGCTGTTTGCTGCCCATTAAAAACAGTTAACGGGCCAACATATTTTGCTTTGGCAAAATGTTTAAATGCTTATTATTTACTTTATTTAGCGTGTGGATTTTGAGCTTCATTGCACACAGGCTTCACATCTGTGAGCAGTAGCAATAATAATCGCAAAAATAAAATTCATGCAAGTAAATAAATATTATTACAATAGGAAAATGTTTCACGGTATTTTAGTGCCTTTTTTTCCATTTATTTTGCATTGTTTTTTAAATATATTTCCTCGATGCTAGCTAGATTTTTCTTTAATTTCATTATAAGCGGATATTATACTTTGATGTAGTAACAATTCTAAAAACACAAAAATGTCACCAACTTCAGCGTTTAAGATGTGTTATGTCTGTATTTTAAGCCTTGAAGAGAGTATTATACGATCTTTCTATTTAGCGAGTTCTCTTTAAAATTTGTCACATGCTTCTCAAACTGTGCCTGGAATTAAAACTGTGCCAAGGCTGAGGCCACTCGTAATCGTGCATCACAGTTTGATAATCAAGTTACACATACTTCGGAATTTAGTCTTCTGATTCAATTACCACTTTGATAAATAATTGCTTTAGTTTGTTAGCTTGATTTTGGTGCCCACTTTTAACTTTTGCTTTATTTATTGTGTTTTATTGCATTTAATTTAATGTAACATTTTTTTGCATGCAATCACAAATGTGTGTATGTATAATGTACAAATGTATGTGTTCACATGCAAACGCACAAGCTCACAGGCGATGTCTCGAATCAAAATCAATCAATAACCAAGAAAAGAGGTATCGCGAGAGACGGGAGAGAGAGAGAGAGAGAGAGAGAGAGAGAGAGAGAGAGAGAGACAGACTCGAATCAGAGACAAAGACGGAGACGGAGTCGTAGAAGGCGAATTGCGAAGATAAAGTTTGAGGCGCATGCGCACGTAAAATAATTTGTTGCTGTTGTTTTGCTTCCACTTCTATTTTTATACTTTCGTATGTACCTCGTTCGCTCGCTCGCTCACTTGCAGTCCCGTAACGCTGTCGAAGTTATCGCGCTTCAACGTTTTAACCGTTTTCGCGGGTAAATTGTTACTGATTGTAACCGGGCTAACGACGAAACATAAGAGGGCTAGTCACAAAAGCCACAGGTAAGCTCAAAGCACATAGAGATGAGCACAAAATATCGCATTGGGATCGTATCAAAAAACTATCGTATGAATATAAATAAGCATGCTGAATACACGTGAATGTTCTTATTTTTTAAATTTTATTAACGTTAAATGGAATTGTATAATTTTTACAATTTTTTTTATTTGTAAACTTTCCCACCTCTACCATCAAACATGAAATGAGAGTGAGAGAGGAAGAGGCGATCGAGAGAATGGTAACTGGCGAATGAATTCGTGCGATTCAGAGTGTAAGCGGTCTACAATCTTGCAATACATTTTACAGCATACTTTTAGGCTCAAAAATTTAAAATGATCAGTGTTGCACAATGTACAATGTAGTGCATATTATACGAAAAACAAAAGAATCTCTAAATAAAACAAATTAACATAATTAATTTAAAAGTTCATTCATCTAAGATATAGATTTATGCCTATGATATGTATTTTCTTGTCATTATTACTTTAAATCAAAATAATAATAGCAATGTTTGAATCCAAAGTATTAAAATAAATTTCTATGTATATTTTATGTTGAATACTTTTGGGTATTATTATTATTTTGGTTAGTGAAACGAGAGTTTTTGTTATCACCTGCTTTTTTTTGTCAATTGACATTTCTTATTTAAGGAAGTAGCTGACGTTTTTGTGATGGAAATGATTGATTAGGGTGCAACAACAACACAGAGCACATATAACTTTAAGCAGAAAATCGAGAATTGTCATAAGCTATAAAATATTTTAATTTCCGCAAATACATCATGTCCACGTCCAACTTAATTCTTTCTTCTGTATGCTACATATCAAGTTCTGATATCTATTAGTTGAAACAAACGAAATAACGTTTTCAAAGAATTAATAGAATCTTTAACGAAATAATCATTGCAATGTTTTCAATGCAATTGGTTAAATTCCCTATTTAATTTTGAAACCAATACTGTTGCATTTTATAGTGAAGTGCATTTAATTAAACTTTAAATAAAATGGGGAGTCCACGTATTTATCTTGACAGTAAGAGTTCTAGCAGCAAACTATCCCTGCGCTTAGTCCGTTTTTTTGCATGCATATTTATAAGGGATAGTCTCATGGGCAGTGAAAACGGTAAAATGAAAACTGCTAAGATTAAGCGAAATACCTCAGCGTTTTCTTTTAAATTATATGCAGCAAACAGAAAATGAAAACAGTGCGACGTCGTTTGGGTATTTGCCCAGGAAACGGCTTAAAAAGTTGTGCTCTGCAAAAGGAAAAAATCTTAAAAAAGAATAAATTACTGTGAATTTGGTGATAAGCCAAAGTTGCGTCGAAATGAGGAAAATAGTAAAAATAGTAAATAGTAGAGCGAAGTCTATATTCTTTTTTCTTATTCCAATACAATTTAGGCATCTCACAAAAATCACAAATTTTGTAAACATTTGATTCTGACTATACAAGCAAACCCTGAAATATCTTATAGTCTTATAATGCCTACGGAGGTAGAAAGAGAACGAAAAAGGAACCGAAATGAACTTGATTTAAAAAACCGTGCAAAAATCGTTCAATCATTTAAGTAAGTTACCAGGCGAGCAGCAAGAGAAAACAGTACAGCTGACGCATTCAATTCAATTGGCAGCGAATACCCGTGAAGACGACGAAAACATTGGTCGGCATAAGAGAGCGTGATAACTCTCCCATACAAGCAGTCAAATGTACATACACAACACACCCATGTATTCACAACGCAATTTATTTGGTTTGCTGGCAGTTCTAGGCATCGGGTTGTGCTGCTCTGACTGGTTTACTCTATGCTTGGCCAGTTTGATGTTTCTGTCTCACTTCGATGCATAGAGAGCATTTTACAGTTTTGGACTGTGAAACGATCATGCGGGCGTATCAAAACAACAACAAAAATTCAAATAAAGAGATGGAGCTCTTTGAATCGTTTGCGTTTTGTAAACTACTGCGTCCCTGTTAATCACATGGATCACTTTATCGATTTTACAAATGAAGAAGCAAAAATGCGATCGATTGTGATCTTAAATCGGAATATTGTACCCAAGGTAAAGATCGTGACTAGCAAGCAACGCGAAAGTCATACTGTTTCTCAAAACGGCAAAAAGCGGCTGAAATGCATAGATCGAATGTCGTATTTTAATACAACAGAGTACTTTTCATTAATAAAAAAAAGTAGTCGTCTGGAGATGCCGGGGATTGAACCCGGGGCCTCTCACATGCAAAGCGAGCGCTCTACCACTGAGCTACATCCCCATGTGAGCATTCTGTCGCTAAATATGCAACATGGTTTAAGCAGTCTGCATTGCTAATGGTGCTAGCACATTTCTAACTCAAACTGAATGTGTAGGTTTGTTTTTCCCTTTGTGGTGAAAGGGTACATTCAAAATAATTAAAACATTAACTAAATATGCTTGATATTTGAAATGAGATTTTATAACTAAAGGAGTATGAAAGTGAATTTTTTTAATTAATCAAGTAATAGAAAATAAAATTCATTTTTAAAAGGTTTAATATGCGTTATATGTTATGTGTTTAATAAACACTGTTTATACAACATTCATTGAATTATATTTTATTTGCGCATGTTCTCTTAAGCAACATACGTTTAGCTTAAGTTGCATTTGTGCCTCACTGCCATCATTGGGGATGTAGCTCAGTGGTAGAGCGCTCGCTTTGCATGTGAGAGGCCCCGGGTTCAATCCCCGGCATCTCCATCTCAGTTTTTTTTTTCATTTTGTAGATAATTACGATTGCAAATTGGTTTTGTTTTTTTCTAATGTAATTATACTTTTCGCAGTACACCTTGAGAATGCTGAGTTTTGCGATAGAATTCGAATTTTTTGTATTACACTTCAAATGTTAACATTTTTTTGGTCTTAGGTCTTAAAATATCAATCAACTGCATAACATATCAAATGTCATATAAGATGTGAACACATTGCCTATCAATTAGCACGAACAAAAATCTGCAAGGACCAGAACATATGTCACGCAGCACATAAATTTAATTACGTCAAGTTCCAAATAAATGCCAAATTTTGTGTATGTTGAAATTAATTACCACGTCGATGTCTGTTTTTGTCACATTCTGTGTGTTGCTTCCCTTGGAGTGAGTGTGTATTGTATGTATGTATGTATATTTGAAAGTGTAATAAATATTAAATAACAATTGGCCAGTACACCACACAAGTACTCATACAGTGTTGCATGTCTGAGGCTCTCGAAGGACTCGATGGTCTTAAATAAAAGAAAATACAAATCGAAAGTGTCACTAAGAATTTATGTTATTACCTAAATACGCATGGGCCAACAATTGCAATCACAAAGCCACGAATATGGTTTATGGTCTGGATGCTTAAAAATTTATCATACCATCTAAACATGTGACACAGCCTCAATTTTGTGACAGCTCAAAAGTGTGCAAGTATACTATTATTTTATTATTTTCAAGTTTTACTCATTGATCTGCTTAATGTGCTACATAACAAGATTTTATAATTTATGAAGAACCTATGAAATATAATAATTAATAAGATCTTATGAATTGAACGTTTATATGTATACAAGATTTTAATAATTGATCGAAATAAAAATTTATTTTTTAATTTTTATGCCTTTAAAAATGCAATATTGAATTTTTTAATTCTTTTTTTTAACTCTATTTCAATTTGAATACATGTAGGTGTTATTTAAAATTTCCATAATTCAAATTCTTGCTTCTGAAGAATTCTATTCCAATAAAAAACATATAAATATTCTGTATAAAAATCAAAATTAAATTTCCAACAAATTTTCCTAATAGTGAATAATTTACTGATTTTTGGGACTCGCTTGAGTCAAATTAAAACCTAAACCATACTCTAAGTATCAAATAAGGACGAAGCAATGAATGATGTTGCAATTCTAGTCCAGGCGAAAAAACAGCAAAATAGCTGCTAACCAGAGTCAGTCAAAACAGAGACTGACTCTGGACAATAATGTTTCAATTAACACACATAGTCAAGTTAACCCGCTACCTCTTCAGGCCACGTCAGCTCACTCTGGCCATATTCATATGCAAAGTACGTACGCAAAACAGTCCGTCCTTTCAGATGGCTTAATGGGCTGAGCATCGGTTGGTCCTGGACATCATAATTCCCTCCACAATTCCCAAACATCGAAAAGACAACAGAGGAACACCAGGCAAACTCGGTGTGCCTATGTAGTAGCAAAAGCCCATCATGCTGGAATGTCTCTACTCTGAAGTATGGGTTCAGTTTGGAGGCGCAATGTGTTCGCTCCTCACTCGATTGCCCCCGCTTCCCATACTTCTGTGGCTACTGCGTTACCCGTTGCTGCAGTTTGCCGAGTTCTAATTACGTTAATATGCGACAACGTTTTCGCAATCGAAAAATTCTTACACCAGCGGGAGATTCGTCGTGTGAGATTTAATGTGTGGGGAACTGACTTCCAGACTAAAGAGTAACACAACCTTTGCATACTTGGGGAACTGTGTATGAATTGACTTCCCGACTAAAGAGTAATACAATGTTTAATACTCGAGTTTCAAGAAATTTCCTTTAAAGTTAAAGCGAATTACATTAGGAACAATTAATTAGAACAACAAATACAAAAGTATAGAAGTATATGCAAAATAAATCCAGTTAAAATTTCATTAAATGGAAGTAGCTAATGAAATTATGTACTTAAGAGATAAAATTATACAAAACGCAAAAATTAGTGCATATCCAATGAATATTATCGATTTCCTACCTTATAAAATACATACATTTACATGGTTATTACAATTGAAAGATCTTAGGCAACAATATTTTGGTGGTATGGAATGTAGTTGCAACTTTCTAAAAGGGTTTAAGTAATATCTCATAACAAACTTAACATACTTCAAAATGTTAAAGCAAATTACATTAGGAATAAATAATTCCAGTAAGTAATACAAATTACTTCACATGGAAGTAGCTAATGAAATTATGTACGTAAGAGATAAATAAGAAATATACAAAATTCGATTAAAATTAGTGCATATCCATTTCCAACCGTATAAAATAAATATATGTATATTTATATGGTTACTATAATCTACATTACTAGAGAAAGATCTTAGGCAACAATATTGTGGTAGTATAGTAAGTAGTTGCAACTTTCTAAAAGGGTTTAAGTAATATCTCTTAACGAACTGACATCAAAATGTTATATACAAAATTGGCAATCAACATTGGGGATGTAGCTCAGTGGTAGAGCGCTCGCTTTGCATGTGAGAGGCCCCGGGTTCAATCCCCGGCATCTCCATTACGATTTTTTACTTTTGTCTATTTAGTTTTAAAATTATTTAAACTTATTTTCATAGAAAAAAATTGTATTTTTTAGTATGCATATTTATTATAAAGCAGAACTCTTTTTTTTACGTCTCACATACTATATATAAATAGACCAATATATTTCAAAGTTTTTTTCTATTTTCCTTTTTTTTTATTTAAATTTACCAATACCCTTAAGGACAAAATGTTTGAGATGTTAGAGTAGCCTAGGGTTATTGCAATTTGTATTATTTATTTTTTAGCGTTCAAGTCGTTATTAGTCCTGGGAACAATATCAACAAAGATCCGGTTGCAACCCAACTTATTCCACTTCCTGGCGTATGGCTTCAACGATTTAGACAACGAATTAAGTGATGTGGATAAACACCTAAAGTCGCCACTAGCCCGAATAACGAATTCATATGCTAGTAAAACTAAATCCACAGCGTCCAAGTTTTTAGTCTTCCTAGGAACGAATTTCATACATGTAGCCAATTCTTTTACGGTAGGTATGGCAAAGTAGGACAATGTCTGACCGAAGGCATCTAACACAACTTGTACGCATGGTGGGGTGTCCTCAAGATCTATGAGAGCCTCAACGGGTTTATAGGGAGCGCACAGCTGTAAACAGAAGGGATTTCCATTTCAAATTTACAAATCAATCTGAATATTAGAGAGGAAATATTAATATTATATTAATATTATACTTACCAAAAGAGCGAAAGCAAAAAATATATATGTATATTGTGAAGACTTCATCTTGAGATTATTTCGATTTAGAATCACTAGGAAAAGTGAAGAAAGAGTTTCGGATTTCCTTCTTTTTATATGGGAGACTCCGATGCTTTTCTAAAACTATGAACATGACTTTAAAATACCTCTATTTAGATAATATACTTAAGAATTTACTGTACTCAAATAAGTTAAGTTTCTGCATAAAACTGGTAGTCAGTATACCCGGCGAAGACAATACCCATTTTTTAACACGATCCGATTCACAGAAATTATTGAATTGATTTTATGTGCTTATGTCATAATGCGGAAAGCGTGAAATCTACTTCAAATAGCATGACTGTAAAGATATTTGTGTCTTTTTTTTACGAAACGGAAATCATTGAAGTCTAAGCAGAATCTTTTCAAAAATCAATTAATGAAATTATGTATTTCCATTATTTTTATTTGTTGAAATATGATTAGCAGCTTAGCAGATGAAGAGTTGCTGAATTTTAGTCTTTGATAAACGACATGGTGAATGTCGGTTATTGCATTAGGTAAGGAACACGCTATAATCCAATGACCTTATCAAGGCCTGCCAAATGCCAAAAGGTTTTTGCATTCATAAATAAGACATGCAAGAAGCCCCCATCAAAATAGCAACAACAAGAAGAGCCAGCTGAAACGTGGCACAGGTTGCAAATGGCCCCAGCTACCAGGCGTCCACATTTGATCATTCACTCACGTATGTACACAAAGCCCCACGGGCTGCTGCATCTGCTCATTGCGTCAGTAACGATGGTATGCATAAGAGGATGGAGATAGGAGTTTAGGGATGCGGAATGGGGGGGACAGTTTACGTTCTCGCCAATGTCTTTAGCATGCCAGTATGCCAGTGTCAGTGTCAGAGCCAGCGCCAGTGTCGACGATGCCTGTTGTCATTCATTCATTAATGCATTTTCCTGATTTTCACTCATTTAACTCCATAGATTTTTCATTTTGCCTATTACAGGACTGCCAGATGGTCGCTTTTTGTTTTGTTGTCTGCTCCTGTGATACTCAGTTGTGTTGGGGCCGTTGGTCGTCCGATTGTTGCACTGAATTGCAACCCTCCTGCTATGTTACATGGACATGGACATGCTACCTGCTGTCTGGTCAGCTCTCTCTCTGTGTATCTTTGTTGTGTCCAATCCTCTGGTATGGAGTACGCGCCTGAAGCTATGCTTCATTTACTTTGTTGTCAGTGGCCATTAGTTTTGACGCACTTTGGGCTGGGTCTGAGTTTGGGTCTCTGCTACCACTTGTTACTGTTGATGAGCTTGGCCCATTGCGTGTGGGTGATTTGTGTGGCAATCGAATTCGAGTGGCCAGCACATGAAATGTTGGGAAATGGAATCAAAAACAGAGCTAAGAATGAACTGCATGTTTTACTATTTTAACTACGAATATTTTAACTACAAAATATAATTCCATCAGAGTAAACGTAAGTATGTTAAGCATCTTACCACCAACTATTAGGCAAGCTTGTCCCTTGCCTGAATAATTTGAAGCAATCAAGGAGTCGTTAATCTTGCTCACAACCCAAAATTAATAGCTAACCTGGCTAGCCAAATTCGGTGCAAGAGTGTGCAAGGAGTGTGTGGGCCTGGTCAGGTTGTGTAAGGCAAAAGAAAAATGTTTTGTGAGCAAATTAAACTCGTTCTAAATACATTACGATAGAGCTGGGCAGCTCCTGTCGCATTCAAGGAGCTGTTGTTGCCCAGAAAGACAAACAGAAGCGTTGGGCGCTAGACGACAACAACAACAACAACAACGGATAAACAAGATTAATTGTACCTAAAAGCCAAAGTCAGTACATTACGCTTTCGAGCGTAGACTTTTGACTTTCCTGCTAAGATGCGCTGCCAAAGTCAACGTCAGCGTCAACGGCAACGGCAACGTCAACGTCATTGTCAGCGTAGGTCTCGAGGACGACAACAATTCGTTGTTATTGCATTCGAGCGCCTTTTAGTATGAACATTGCCCTAATTTGACCGCTGGCCTGCACCGAGTATGAAAAAAAAACGCTCTTTCTTTGACTTTTGTGTACATGTTGTCTCGAATTTTTGTTGGTTTTACTTCATTTATACGTAAATGCTCGAAAAACGAGTTGTAGATAAGACTGAAGTCCTAAAAGTGTCATCTATGCTTGAGATAAAGCTACTCGAGGTTGTTAAATAGCAGTTCAAGTTAACTTCAAGTTTAAGTTCAACTACTCATAATAAATGAGAATCTAAAAGACACTTTAATAATGGTTTTTCTTGAGTCTCAATTCTTTCTTTTTATGCTGTAAACTTAAGTAAGTTCGAAAGCCATGTTAGAAATTCGTATCCGATCTTTATCAAAATATAAAAAATTCTCTTTCCTATAGGGTTAAAGAGTATTAACATATGTATTAGATCCAATGACTGACAGCCTGATTGAGCTTCTTTGAGTAGTTTAGAGGCTATAAGAGGTACAGAAATAAAACCTTGGCAACATTATAACAGAGAGTTCCATGTTATTGCTAATTTATGATCATACATATCATCTGTTTTTTTTTTTAAATATTTAATGAAATGGCTTTCGTTTCTCTGTTATTATAATTTTTATGTTTTTAACGGTTCAAGGAAACAAAAAATATTTGAACTTAGCACTGAACAGACTAAAGATGATGCAAGCCGGGCAAAGCTATTGGCTACTAACAATATAATATACATATATGTTAAATTGTTTGCATGAAAAGGTTTACCTTCTATTCCGCATCGTTTCCTTACTTCAATTATTTTGTGCTCTCAATAATTCTGATTTAAATTTTGCGCATTCAAACCGATATGACCTCTGGGCGCACGGTGGAAGTCAAAGCTAAAACGGTTTTGTGCATTTCGCCGATTACCCAACGCAACGTTGCATAATTTTAGCATCAAATATTTAACGTAAATCTTTTGTGAACAATCAAACAGTTTTAACTGCTTCGCGATTGCAATGCGCTCTTTCATTTACCAAGTTTTTGAGCTTTACTTGTTTTATTTTCTACTTTTCCATAGCCAAGCGCAGTCAAGTAAACGTCTGAAGGCAAACAAACTTTTTCACCAGCGTCAGTTAATTTAGTCAGTTCAGCGCTTATTCGTGCCTTTCTTTTGCCCTCCTTTTGCTTTTTCATACATTAGGAGTTTTCCACACTGAAAGCAACAAATTCCATTCTACACCACGAATGATTGTTATGGACGTATTCTGAAGCATTCATTTCGGGGGAATTGCCGCAAAGTATGCAGCGGAAAAGTGAGAAAATGATTTTTGGATTTCATTTTTTATACCCGTACCCCATAGGCAAGAAGGGTATTATAACTTTGTACCGACAGGCATCTCCGACCCTATAAAGTATATATATTCTTGATCAGCGTCAACAGCCGAGACGATATAGCCATGTGTGTCTGTCCGTCTGTCTGTATGAACACCTAGATCTCAGAGACTACAAGAGATAGAGGTATAATTTTCGACAGCATTTTTAATGTTTGTACGCAGATCAAGTTTGTTTCAAATTTTTGCCACGCCCACTTCCGCCCTTGCAAATAAATAGAATTGAATAACAAGCGTAATTTTCAAGCTAGAGTTACGAATTTTGGTATATGCAGAAAAAAACTATAGTAGTTATGATTCCTGAAAATTTGCGATCAGATAAAAATTCTAATTGTGGAAGTTATTAAAGAAATACTTTTATATGGGCATAAACGCCTACTTACTAGGGGCTTAGTTGCTATGGCAGATAATCTGGTATATGGCGCCGACAATGGTATATTTTGAATGTGGTACTATATCGATAACTTTTTTAGTATATTTGTATATTGGTATATTTTGAAAAAAAACGCAATTTTTTTGCTTTTATTCAAAATGGGTAGCGGGTATCTCACAGTCGAGCACACTCGACTGTAATTTTCTTACTTGTTTAGATATATAGTATGGCTTTATTAAAAATCTTCTATAAAAATTGTACTCTATGGTATATTTTGCATGTAATTAATCATTCCGTATATTTTAGTATTTTTTGGTATAATAATAAGGTATACTTTTAATAGTAATACCGCACTCTTTTGCTTTTATTGCAGGAAGCAGGGAAGCTTACTCGCTTGGTTCTTCTTTTCCTGAAATACGTTTATCATAGCTCAACAATTAAAGAGAAACGTTCCTCTAGAGTGCATTCGAGATGTTGAAACAAACTTTAATTTATTATCTCAGCGGAAGTTGGATTATCTTTGTTAACCTTCGCCTTCCGTGCGTGCAATGTAAGCCATTTGTTTGGCATTAGCTGGAGATTTTGAAATCAAGTTCCAGATAGCTAGAATCTGTCTTGAAATTGTGCCCATGCACATTTCTCACTTTCTAAATCGCTCGCTTGAAATTTAGAGCCTATGCTGCAATCATACAAGTTAATGCGTCTTTATAGGCAATAAAATTCAAGTTTCTTTCTGCATGTCGCATTTTTCTTGAATAAGTTTCGCATCCAATAACTTTCCTCACTTCTTACCACCTTCTGATAAACTTTGGTCAAAAGTTACCAGAATTTAGTAGCAAACTAAACTTTAGGGAATTTGCACGGTAGGGAACCGCTTTTTGGCCACTTGACCTAACCAGCATTGCTATTTCTTTCAATCCTCTCAACCCGCTTTATTGCTCCTTGCCAACGGCAGTAAATTGTTATTCTTGTTAATTCAAGCGTTTGGTTAGTGCAAAATTAAGTTTATGGTCTGTTCCAACAACTCTATTTTCTTTGTCTACTGCTAAAACATAATTAGTAGTTGGATTGCGTACAGAAAAGTTGTCATATCTTTATGAATAATACAGTTAGTATTAAGTCTACATTTAATTTTAATTTATTTCATTTATTTATTTTGTAGCACGATTTGTTATAAAACTATTACTTAGAGACTCACAAAGAATTTTTGAGATAAGATATATTCTTTAGCTGAGCTGATCGAAAGTTTGCTCTTAGACTTTTAATTTGAAAGAAGAGAGCAGAAGAAATAATATCGTGAATTAATCATGAGGTTAACATGACACATGAAAACGACATTACACTGTCCTGTAACAGATCGATTTTAAGTGAGTTCCCTATTATTTCAGTGCACTGCAGTGTGGCATTATTCTTAAAATATACCGAATGCTATATTTGGTATATTGATTTCGTATATAGTAGTATATTCATAATATACAATTAAGAAAAAACAAGTAAGAAAGCTACAGTCGAGTGTACTCGACTGTGAGATACCCGCTACCCATTTTGAATAAAAGAAATATATTTTGCGGTATTTTTCTCAAAATATACAGAATATACTGCAAAATTACTAATAATATACCGTATGGTATATTTGGTATATTGATATACTATAGCAGTTATTGTATTATATATATCAAAATTCGACTCGATTCAACTCTAGCTTTAAAATTACGCTTGTTATTCGATTTTTTTGATTTGCGGGGGCCGAAGTGGGCGTGGCAAAAATTTGAAACAAACTAGATCTGCGTGCAAACATAACAAATTCTGTCGAAAAAAATTATAGCTCTATCTCTTATAGTCTCTGAGATCCAGTGTTTCATACGGACAAACGGAGAGACACACAGCCACACAGACGGACAGACACACAGACGGACATGGCTAGATCGTCTCAGCTGATGACGCTGATCAAGAATAAATATACTTTATAGGGTCGGAGATGCCTCGATACATTTCCTGTCGGCACAAAGTTATAATACCCTTCTTGTCTATGGGTAGCGGATATAAATATACCAGATTGTCAGCCAAATCAAGTAATACTTGATTGCATAAGTCGTTTTTCCCAAATGAAATCATTTCTTAAATAACTTCGACATTTCTTATCTGAACGCAAACAAATATTTAGACAGACAGAAGCTGATCAGGAATATGTATATGTGTATACTTTTTGGGGCTAGAGATGCCTTCTTCTGCCTCTTATAATACCCTTCAATTACTTACCATCGCACGTATTGTAATTACGAGAATTATCAATTAAAAAAAAATCCCTTTTACATATTCAGTTTCAAACTAAGAGTTCTACTTGGGAGAATGCACATGCCTATTCAATAAGTTGTTGCACTATAACTACAGAAATTCCTAGATTGCAGTTATTTATTGATAATGATGAAATTTCACTTATCCTGATGCTGACACACTGCGATTCACCTGAAATTTAAATCGCGCTGATATGGAATAAAAGACTTTTGTAAATTTTTTAAATTTTATTTCAAGTGTTTTTATTGTATTTCATTGTTTTTGTTTGTTGATGTTAGTTTTTTATATTTTACTTTACTGCTAAATAACTTTTAATGTTGTATTTTCTATATCATAATTCTTCATACAACTTGTTATTATAAATTAGCTTATTCATGATTTTTAGATTGCAACAATTGCTCTTTGCTGTGCATCCTTACTTCCTTCTTCTTCTTCCTTTTGTTTTTTTTTTTTGTTTTTTCTTTATTTTTTACATGTATGTATATAATAACTAAACCTGTTTTGTAATAATAAATATAATAATAGTTAATAATGATTTGTTTATTAAATATCTTTAAAAAATTTTAATTTTAGGAGTATAAATATCATCATATTTTTGTATCATTACCTTTATCATCGATTTCAAACGTACTGTAAACGTGGTGTTCATATTTTTTTTTAATGTTTACTTTACTGCCTTCCCAGCTTTATTTAATTAATCATTTTCATCGTTCATTACATTACTGCTTGCGCCTTAAAAACTATTTTTTCTTTTCAATATATCATTGTTTTGTATTTTGTATATATGTAAGTATAGGTAATTAAATGTATTAATTAATTTATTATAAGTATATATGTTGAATACAAATATTACACATCAATTATGTATGTATATAAAAACAAGCCAGAGAAAATATACAAAATGAATAAAACAAATATGAAAACAAAAAACAACATTTTTTGAATATCACAAAAACATAATATAATAATAGTATCAATAATAAATAAGGTGCAAAATATTTGAAATTGAAAGTAAATTAAAAAAATAAGGGAGCTTATAAAATAGGTAGGTAGACTACATCTCAAGAACAATACGCTTGCCATAAGCATAAAACACATAGAAAAATTCGTTGATATCACCTGACATAAATGAAAAATTACTTACATTATACAAAGTATGTATATACTGTAAGTATATACTATTATAAGTATGTGTAATGCATTATTAGATCGAATTTGCGTTAAATATAAATTATAATTAGATTATAATATTCGCACACTAAAATTGTTCACTTCTAGTTACTTTAGTTTTCTTACTCATTCATTTGACCGATCGATCTTTCGGGATTCTAGTACAACAAATTTCTTTACGTTTCATTAAGTTGCAACATTGAATTTTTTTTGTTCTTTACTTTTTAATAAACACATCACATCATATTCACAATTAATAATCATAATAATCTAATAGTATATATGTTATGTATAGGTGTAAATATAAACTAAAAATAACAATAATACCTATGACTTATGCTCAAACATAGTACTTATGTATTTGTTCATTAAACCTAATTCATATTTTACTGGTTCTGCGATTACAAAATGAAATTACAAATGCGCCATATACAAGCGTTAAGTATTAAGAAATATTATGGGGGATCTATGTTAGGTTTTGTTCTGAATTAATTACAAATTATATTAACTAAGTCCAATCGAAATATTTATTGATATGCGAACATGATCATTACATTCGCTTTGATAAAATTGTAAGGCAAATAAAAGTTTCGTTCCTAGTTTACATACACTTGAGGCAGAGTTCCTCATATTCTACACAGGTGCCTTATAAATAACTCATGTGTTTCCAATCATGACTAGCGAACACTAATTCGTTTGTCCATTGAAATTGAGAATTGCTTAAGTGAACATCTTTCTATAAACAGAGTCCATGTATTCCAATTTATGTATTTAAGTTTTTTTTTTTTATTTATTTTCTATTTTGTAGAACATTTATATTTGGGTTTTTACACAATTTTTTTGCCAATTCTTTTTGTTATGCAATTTTAAGAATTATTTAAAATGTTTTTTATTTTAACGTCATATTTTTAAGTTCCTACTAATATGTATTTAATATAATTTTTATAAATATTTTATTTTTTATTTTATTTTTATTTTTATGTTGTATACAACTTTCTTTTATCGATCCATATGCTGATCTATTTTTATTTGTTCATTTTTTTTTGCTGTTGTTGTGGTTGCATATAGATTTAAGGTCTGCTTATAATGGACGGAAACTTATTAGGCATTTGAGTTGGAGTTGTTACTGTTTATTCTTGATTTTTGCTTAGTGTCTGTGTATCTATGAGGATTATCTTAATAAACGGTTAGTTATAGTTTGGTAGAGGTGAATAGGAGTCAAGAAACAACAGCGTAGAGAGTGAATGTGTGAATCTTTTTATTTTTGTTTTAGATGGGTAATATATGTATGTTTAGCAAGAAGAAAGCAAAGTAGAAAATCTAGGATTTCATATTGAAAACGGTGAGAAATTATATTAAACTAAATTTCCGTGTATTATAATCAGCCCTTAAATATATATGTATTGTAAAGTATAAGTATCACTTAAAACTTTGAACGATCTTAGGTTATGTCGATTATTTTTTTATGTAAGATTGCGATATTCTCGTCATTAGTTTGTGTTGTTTTATATTCATTTTTATTTATTTATCTTGTTTTTTTATTTATTAATGGAATCAATTCCAAATAAAATGTTTATTTTGCATTTTGTCGTTGTTTTTCAGAAACATTTCTAATATATATTGCTACCATTTAATATATATATATATATATATGTATGTAGATATATTAAACTTGTTACATTTATTCATTTACCTTTTGTCACCAAATGAATAATTTTAGTTTTGTGTATTTAATATATATATATATATTTCCCGTTTGTTCTTTATTTAGTATTTATTGATTTCTCTTATTATTTTTATTTCTTTAAAAGATCACATTTCATGTTTTAGTTGCCATTAGTAAATATATATGTATATATAAGTATTATACGTGTATATACATAAATATATATGCATGTATGTTGTATATAATAAGTAGTTTTCCATTTTGTATTTATTGTAATTGTAATGTTCTGTTGTTGTTATTCTATATGTTATGATTCAGTTATATATATCAAAAATTAAATTTACTTATAACAGATCAAAGTATAAATCATATCAATCAATTATTTAACTAAAACCGATCATTTCCACATTGTATATTTATTTAGTGGTATTTTCAATTATAAATTAGGCATAGGAAGATACAGTATATTTCTTATTTTATTCCATTTCGTTTTCCCTTTTTTCCACGCTAAAACAATCTTTGTTTTTTTTTTTTTTTTTGTGTTGTTAGTTGTCGGTTTTCATGTGTCTAAGTTCATGTATGAGACTATCTGTAGGTAAGTATTATATGAAATGATTGTTTTAAAATTATTTCTAGAAATTTCAGCTAAATTAGTGAGACACTCCTTAAAAATGTAGTGTGTAATGTTCATTCAATTTCATATTATAGGTAATCTTTCTATTTCTGTTTTTGTTTTCTTTTTTTTTTTTTTTTTGCAAAAATGCTTACAGTTTACATTTGATTATATTTTTTTTGTTTTTTTTTTCATTCGTTTTTTTTTGATGTTAATGTCATTTTGGTTTCATATTTTTGTGTGTTATTATTTCAATATAAAAAAATATTTTATTTAAATTTCATTTTGGTTGCTTTGTTGTATTCTGTCTGATTCATTTGTTCATCTTTATAAAATGTAAAAAAAGGTGTACGATTTTTGTTTAAAAAAAATGAACGTCTGAATTATTTTAGCCTTTCTTTTAACTTGTATTTTAAATCTGTTGAAGTTCTGTAGTAAATCGTTGTTGCAAAAATAGGACGTGACTGTAGTTGTTTTTTCATTTTCATTTTCTTTTTCTTTCTATTTTTATTTTTTATCTTTAAATACACTTGCATTTCCCGTATTCATATTTGTATTGTTTTTTGTTGTATAGTCGCTGCTAAACTATGGCTTGTGAACATTCCCGTTTTGATTAATTTTGACTGTTTTCCAAGTAATTTGTTAAATATTTCGATTACACTTACCTTTTTGCTAATATAAGCATTTCTTACTAATTTCTTATTATTGTTATTGTTTTTAATATTATAGTTTAATTTAAGTTTGAAATATGGAGCCCTAGAGTTTAAAATAGTTTTAAACTAATACGTTCTTCCCCAAATTTTGGTTTTCATTCATGTAAAGTTCCATTTTTTTGCTTGCTAAGTTTGTTTTTATTATATTTTATTTTTATTTTTAATTGAACAACACAAAACATATATGTTTTGTATTGTCTTTATATAGTTAGTGTGTTTTTGTTTTGTCGAAAGATTCCTAATATTGTGGAGTCACTCAAAATGTTTATGCATGCCTTTTGTGTAAATTTAACATACAATTTCATAAAATTTTGCAAATTTTTGTTTGTAGAGTTCTCAATATATATAGTACTATATTAAATTTTTAATTTTTACTTTTACTCTTACCAACAACTGTTTTTTCCCCATAATATACGCTGTATTTGTAAATAGTTAATGTCAACCAATTATTTGCATCAAAAAATTTCAATTTTTTTATTCTTTTTTATTATAGTATGTGTGTATCTATCGTCGTGTAAGTAATGAGTTGGGGGTAAGTGTATGCGCCAAAATGCTTTCTAATTTCCTAACTAGATGCAAGGCGAGGGTGTGGCTATACTGGCCGGTGTCACTGTGATTGTGGTGGCGGGCAAAGCAGCTACTGTAGTTGCGACCACCGGAAAATGATGACCCATAAACTGATGATGAATTAGGCTGTGATGTTGCTGCTGCTGTTGGTTGGTTGCTCGTGGCTGTGCTGCGTACTTCAGCACATGTTGCTGTGGTAGCGAGATGTACGGTGCTGCCTGGATTGGTATGCAGTTGGAGTTGTAGTCATTGCTCAGCACCAGAGTGGGTGCAGAGTCGGCATAGTAGGCGGGCGCCTTGAGAAATGTGGCAGCAGGCGCCGCGGCTGCAGCGTATTGTTGCTGTGGTGTAGGCATGGTTGCTGTCGAAGTGGTCGAGAGTGTTGTTGCCGAGGACAATGTGGGCGATGTGGCTATCGAGCATGAGGATGATGACGAAGTTGACGACGGCGAATACGGTGAACTCCGGTGATAAGTAATGTGTTGCTGCTGCTGCTGATGATGATGTTGCTGATACACGTTGTTGCCGTGTGCTGCAGCAGTGTTGTTGTTGTAGTAGTTGTTGTTGCTATTGCTGGTGTGATAGCCAAACTGTTGCTGTGGTTGTTGTTGTTGTTGCTGCTGAGTCTCTATGATGATCAAATTGTTGGTGTTGCTGTTGTTGTGGTTGTAGCCAGCAGCAACCGCTCCTGGGGTGGTTGTTGATGTCACCACAGTACCATTGGCCGCTGTCGCCTGTTGCTCACTGGGATTGGTGATCATGGCGGCCATTATGTTGGCTGGCGGCAATACAATCGGTATGTGATAGTATTTACATTGTTTGCGGCGACATTGGCTGTTGGCATGATCCCGACAAACAGCGACACGTTGATCAAGCACCTCGACTTTGTCATCTGTTCAAAGAATATTAAATGATAAATTTTAGAGTGTGAAGATATGCACATTTATTAAAGGAATTTTAGGGTAACAGTGAAAGCAATTATAAAAATAATTTATAATTTTCCTTGTTCGATCTTGAGCAAAATTGAAATTTTTAGAGGTGCTTTCCAAGTGGGGCACAAATTTATATTTCGGAGTTGGAATACTCCATTTGCTGTAGGCAATATGAATTGAATAGATTTAAATACATATGTTATCGTGTAAATGAAGAGGGAGAGTTGAGAATTTTGATCTTGAATCACTCTAGATCTTTTTATATTTATAAAAAGAAAATCGAAATTTATCCAATTTATTTGTATTATGTATATCTTTTTAGGTTGTGTATCTGTATGCGTGTATTTTATTTTTTTGTAATTTGACAGAACTAAATAATAATCTAATAAACAATTGAATAGAAATTAAAAGAGAAGATTTAATGAAAATATTGCCAATTTCGTAAAAGTAGGTACACACAATTTCCATGTTCAATGAACTACCCAAAAAAATAAAATCAACTTTCATGTATAGCACTTTCTATGTAAGAAAAGCAACAAAACTAAATACTAATTCACAACTAAAAACAAAAAACACATGCACTTACCTTCAGTTAAATGAACGAATCTACAATTTAACCGACTGCACATAGATCTATTGAAATCTTGGCACACCGGGAGGGTGTCCAGTAACTATATAGATTTGATTTGTTTATTCGCATAAACATGAGATTGTTTTTTTATGTTTGTTTTTTGAATATGGCAGGATGCAAACGTAGTAAACAAACCAATCGATAAATAATAAATACAGTTTTTGTTTGTTAATTGGTATATTCAGAGATTGTTTTTTATGTAGGATTTGGGTAAAAAAAAGAGAAGAGCAGAAAAGAAAAAGAGAAAAAATTAGTTATATTCATATTATAATTATATGATATACTAGATTTGTAAATGGCTGTTAGATTTGAAACGCTCTTTGTACGTATTTCAATAATCAATATTTAGTTTGCTGTTTATGTACTCATAATCAGTTTTTCTGTGTACAATTATTTTTTGTTCGTTTTTGTTCTTCCTATTTTATTTATGATACTTTATTTTGTACGCTAAACTAAGAGTTCACTTAAATATTCTTAGATTAACAAAATTAAAAAAGATGAAAGTGCAAATGATTTTAAAATTGTTTTCAATAGTTAGATGTAAATGATTTCCGTTCTGATAAATGTGTCTTCAGTCTAGAGTGTTGAAAATGACGAAGTAATTTATTAATTTAATACAATATAATAAATAATATTACTTAATAAAATCGTAATGATGTCAATAATAACGAAACCTTATTGCTATGCTAATAAAAAGTTTGCCACAAAAGTTATAAAAGAGAACTTAATCGATGTGTAAATAAGTGACGAAATAAAATACCCTTAAAGCAGCAAGTATTGGAAAACAAAAGAGACAACTGGATATGGAGATGACAAGAAGCTTTCAAGCGCTGCGTAGAAACAGTAGGAGATCGAGAAAGGGACTATAACACTCACTTTTTAATAAGAATTTTGTTTACGCTCTTATGGCAATAGAGTTATTATTGTATGTATCTAAATTTCAAGAAAAGATTTTCATATTCATTTGTTTTGCTTAAGTTCTAGTGGGCTGTATTATGCAGTAACAGTTACATATCCTAATAGGCGGCACTAGAAATATAAGAAAAAAGAGAAGAGAACGTAATACAATACGCAATTATTTTTTTTGTATCATAAGAGTATCTCCTGTGTTTGATGTTTTCAGAGAAACATTGAACAAATTGAAATTGAGAAACTAATAACAAAAACAAATAGGAAAAAATTAATTACAGCGCAAAAACTGCTAAGCTAACTAAAACCGAGAAGCCCATAAGCTGTAATATAGCCATCGCCTTTTAAATATGGAAGATAAAGCACACAAAAGCTCTCTGATAGTTGTTGTTGCAATGTTGTATTGACTAGATAAGTAAGGGTAATTACGTATACGTAAAGTGTCTTTAAAAGGCGCGCAAAGCACACAAATTAGATTGAACATTTATGATTGATAAGAAGAGAGAGATAGAGAAAGAGTGAAAATGGCATATTGTATATAGTATTGTAGATATAAAATTGAAATATACTCCGGTTTTTACCTAATTATGTAAAATATGCCGTTCATTAACAAAGGACACTGAGTGTATAACACGCCCCGTTCCGGTTGGGCTGTGATAAGGTCAAATAAAGAGAATATTGATTGTGGATTAGCTAAGTTAAAGTGTTTTTTTTTTCAGTTTTCATTTGTTTTCTTGATTTTCTATATTTATTGTACGTATATATTCTTTCAGCTTTCTTCTATTACTGCCATTTTCAATTCAATTGTCGTGAGGGTGTGCGTAGTTTAATGTGTGTGTGTGTGTTAGTATGTATGTATAGGAGTGGAAGTGGGCGTATCCTTGTGTGCGTAGTGGGTCAAACAGTTGTGCAAACAGTGGCTAACAGCACTGACACTCAAAGGTGTGTCCATTTCATAGTGCTGCTGACATCATCGATGACAAAGTTGCCAACGCCTTCAAAAATGGTCGTCAACATTTGTTCGTCGTGCTTGTTTACTTCTTGTCGTTGTCGTCGTTGTTGTTGATGGTGATAATAATGTTAGTGTAATTGTTCTAATTCTACTTCTACTTCTTGTTGTTGCTGTGGCTGTCGCCTAGATTCATTATGTTACCATCTGGCGCGGCAGCGTATTAAATTTTATTAACCCAATTCACGCAATGAGTGTTGAAATGTGAAGCACTGTAACTGAATACACTTGCCCATAGAATCGAGCTACATTTAGAGGTATGTGTGTATGTTATTGGGCTTGATTGACAGTGATGAAAAGGATCAAACGCAGGTTTTTTTTTTTCAATTTTCAATAGTGCTCAGCTCAGATGAAAGACATTATAAATCTCTAAGTTCAACTATGGTATTAGAGATTTTGTCTTGGTCTAGATCAAGAATATGTCTGCATGTATGTACATTACAATATGCTAATGCACTATGCTTGAAAATAAAAAAAAACCCTACAATAATAAATACTTGCTGCTCTAATCATATTTTACTTCGATGCACTTGACGTTGAAAGTAAAATTGGAATTTGTTTTATTTACTAGTAATTGCTTTTCTTTGTGTTTGAAATATCTTCTTAAACTAAAGAATATTAAAATTATATTATATGTATTCGTATATATGCGTAATGAATGTTGGCAATTAAGCTGCATTGCGGCTAACAGCAGGTTAGCATGCCGTTAACAGCGGGTTAGCATGCGGCTAACAGTATGTTAGCTTTAAAGCTGTCACCAATGCAAAGTCTGTACCTGTCCGCTTGCGTCGGTGTAGATAACGCAGGAAGCATTTAGAGGTGGTATTTTAGTGTTTGCTATAGTTATCGATGAGCAAAAATATGCATGCAATGTAAAAATCATATGACATAAAGAAAAAAAAGTATAAAACATTTTATTGGTGAACAGGCATTGCAGAGTAGAAATAAAGCATTTTCGATAGGTATTTATTATAATTTTGTTTTTTTTTTTTTTTGTGATTTAATATTTATTGGTTTGAGTTCGTTGAAAGTTTGGCATCCATTCAGCATTTTGCATGCATGTTGTGTAATGTGGTTTGGTCAGTTATTTTTGTTGCATTTTGCCATAATTAATCCCGATCCGTGATTGTTGTTATGATTTCAAAAAAATAATATTTTTCGCATGCAATTTGTGAAATACATTTTGTTAAGTTTTATTTGATTTTGACACATATTCGTTTGCATGTAAAAGGATAAAAAAACAAAATTAGTTAACAAAAATATAGGTGTGTATAGAAGAAATATTTTAAAAATAGAATAAAAATTGGCTTGCATAAAATATTATATGATATAAGCTTTAATATTAAGCTCGTATTTCATTTGCCATTCAACAACATTGAAATTCAATGTCTCCTTTATGATTTAGTTGTTGTTTTTCATTAAAATACAATAATAATGTCAATGAAAAGCGGGAACAAGTTTGAAAGCAAATGATCGAGTGTGCTCGACAGAATATAAAGTTTGACGGATATAACAACATATGTATATACAATTAAAATATGCCTAAAATCTACCAAATGTTGTATATTTAATATACCAGTTCATTAAAGTGTCATTGCAATTCATTTTTACCATTACGAAGGGACAGACAAATAATTCTTAAGTTACCAAGTTTAGTTTCCCTAATTTTTATAATTTCTGAAATCTTAAACATTGAAAGCACCAAAAATACTGTTGAATAGCATATGAAAATGATAAAACGCAGTTAATACTATTGTAAATTAGTCAAAACATAATTTAGGCGTAATATTTAAGTGTAGTAATTTGAAAAGCTGGCAAGCAGTGCACATTTCAGCATCTATGTTGAAGCTACATTTAGTGTGACCAAAGGCTGTAAAAAATATAAAAATTGTAAATTACAAAAGCACGCGCAAAAGCGAATTTGGCAGCCACTGAAAAAAGAAAAAGTTATCGCATTGGGAAATATAACAGGTTAAAGTAAATTAAAAAAAGAATTAGTATTTAAATAAATGTGGAACGGCAGCAAATTGTATTTGAAGCGCATTTTTAAATAGCAACTGGCTCAGCTGTAATTAAACAAAAAATAAAAATTTTAGATACTTGTTTTCAATATTTATATACTAACATATGTGCAGTAGACTTGATGAAGAAAATCAAAAAAATACAGAAACATTGAACATAAATAAATACTTACTACATTAAGTAAATACACAAAAAGTTGTAAGATCAAATATATAGGTTTGCATTTAATTACATGGTCGTGTATGTGTGTTTGTTGTTATAACTAGAAATGTGTTAATGTGTTTGTGTAAGCATGAACTGTCTTTAATCAGGTTGGGATTCTATAATTCTCAAATTACGATCGGATAGAAGGTTTAAAGCGTAAACAAATAGTTGTTTCTCTGTACTTAATAACTTTGATTTGTAGCATTGGATGTTCTTGTAAACTAATTAGTCTTGTCACATGTCTGCAATGTTACAAGTTCTGTTAAAAACAGTTGTATGTTAATAACAGTTTTGTGTGTTCTGAAAATGTTAAATGTCGAAAATCGCGTATTTCAAAATGGAATTTAATAGAAATTGGTAGAGGGAATTTAATAATTTTTTACTAAGAGTTGACATTTTAACTGACTGTATGCATGTGTAATAAATCAATACACTACAACTTGAATAAATACTTAATGTAGAAAGAAGCAAAGGAAACAGAAGAGATAGATATTGAACTTTACAATTTATGAGTGTGGCATTTTAGTAAAAAACCAGAGATAACATATGTAAGATTCACAGAGGCCTCAAAATAGTTACTAGAAAATATATATTTGAAAATCATTTATAATTTGGTGTTCTTGGAATTAATCGGTTACCTCTAGCTCTTTAGCTTTCGATGGCGATATTTGAATGAACAACAAAAACATAATAATTACGAGTACTTAGCATAATTTATATACGATTATAATATATATGTATATCCAACATACGAGTTATACGTACGGGTGTAACGAAGCTAATTGGGCAGTGCACCAGCTTACCTTAGAAGTGCGTTTAGCATATTCGAGTATTGTATCTCATTTACCATCATACCACATGCCTCAGAAGCCAAATGCGAGTATAGTAAACAAACGTGATATAATTAACGGATTCTCTTAATTTCAATCACAGTTAGCATGATACATAGAGGCAGCCACTTGCAACACGACCGACAACTTTTAAAGGTTGGCGTACTGTTTCAGATTGGTTTTTCGATCTTTATTTGCTACGAAAATTTCTTATTTCATTGATTACATGCTGAAAATTGCAATACAATACGCTCCAGAAGTATAAATGTAAATGATAAAAAAAAAAAATAAAAACATATCATTAAAGTGAAAATCGTGAATTTCTGGTTTAAAATATAGAAAAAATGCGCTTCCCATCCGATATATTTGGTTTTCCTGGACTTGATCAAAAGAGCGACTTGAATTGGGGGACACATCAAGGACTTTGAAATAGTTGCTGAATTGCAGGGACACTCGATGGATACGATACTCTTGTAATGAATTGAAAGAAGGTTTGCCATCTAAGCTCCGCATTATTTAAGCACGATTTTAATAGCTATTTATTTGTTTGGTACAGGCTCAAAAATATATTTTGACAGCGCACGACATGCAAGAGAATTGTAGATGGTCTCAATTGAGTCAGTCGAATGCATTTAGAAGAGAAGAAGACACAAGAAACAACAACTAAAGATGAAAGAGGTGAAAACATAGAAACTGTAGCAAAGAAAAAAAAAAATAAACAAGTAAAGAAGAGAACAATACAAAATCGCATATTCATATGTACATATATACGTATTGCTAGAATGTACATATGCTTGTAGTTAAAATAACTAGTTTCCTTGGAAAGACAGCAATAGTTAAAGGTAAATCAAAGAAACCATGAAGTACGAGATTTACTTATTTGCATTCGAGAGCTCGCAGTGGAATATTATTTTGAAGAACTACAGAAAATTCTTAGCTGGTGGTGTGTGGGTGTGTGTATAAGTATGTAGTATGTGTGTTTATACTTAGATAACAAACGAATGGCCGAGCAGAGAGTACAATTATACGACTATATGCGCAACAAATAGTATCAGTGAATCCAAAAGTTAGAAAGAAAGAAATGAAATCTTATTAGAAAGCGCAAAAACTGAAGATAGCAAATAATATGAGCTCATGGAACACATAAAAATAGTTCGGACTAAGTTAAGCAATAAGAAATCAAGAAACCAAATGATAATTTTAATAATTATTGAACATTAATAGTGAGAGAGAAAATTACGCAGATTAGTATTAGTGTTAGATTAGCCACTTAGCACTTTCCAGGCTGTTTGTACGAGTAATAAAAGAAGCAACAAGTTTTTACGGTTTTTAGAATAAAACATCTATATAATTTCCATACATTTTGTTTTGTTTTTGTTAATTTTCGTATATTATTGTGTATTAGTTTCCATGGTTTATTGATCTATAATAACTCATAGTTCATAAGACTAATCACTTTTTTTGTCTTTGTTTTTATCGTTTTTTTTTTTTTTAAGTGTTTATCTGTATAGCACATAGAACATTTTCAGTAAAGTGTTTATTTGTATTGGTTTCTTTTTTGTATAGTTGTGTATATAGTTATGTTATAAAACATATATTATTTTATATCTTAATATCTTTCAAATGTTTTCAACTTAGATTTCTCTTTGCTCAACATACATGCAATAGTTTACTCAGAAGTTCAGATATATCTGGGTTTTGTTTTGTTTTTTTTTTTTTGTTATATTAATATACTTTATTATCAGCACTAATTTTTAAGCTAAAACAAATGGAATGGAAAATGAAAGAGTCACCGTTTCGGATGCACTTATAGCAATACATTAAGTCAAAAGATTGGTTGGTGTTGATACGAGTAAATGGTATTATTTCAGGGTTGTGTAATTGTCTTTATTGTATGTTTCCCTCTTTTGTTCAAAAAAATTGTGCACACTTTGCTATTTTGTATTTATTTTTATCATCATATCATAACAAGTTTAAATATAAGCTTGAAGTCTAACGTACTTTGAATTTTGGACGTGCGATACTACAATAGACTTTCTGTTTTTTTTATGGACGGTACTTTACTTTCCTAATTAGGTTACAAATTTGTCGAATAGAACTCTTGGTTAAGCCGAGGAAACTTAAAGCAGCTGAGAGTGTGATAATATTAAAACTGTTAAGGAATTTAAAGTGAATGAAAATATGCGCTGACCAGTAATTTTTTTGAGATTTTGAATTTTTTAATACTATTATCTTCATATTTTTAAGATTTTAGATTTTCAACATATTTTATACTGATGCCTTTTTACTGGTATCGCATTTTGAAAATATGTTTTTGCACAGAGATCTGAAAGATTGTATTATTACTACCAGGTTGCCAAACAGTCATAATTCCACAATGTTAACAAATAAAATAGACAGCTAGAGCACGGAACATACATAGATTGAAAATAACATAAGTAAGTATTTAAAGCAGGACGTATCAAATGTTGGTATAACAAAGGTTTTGCATCTTCCCTATTTATATCGCTAGTTGCTGGATATTAACTAAGCATTTTTCTTATCTAGTATTATACTACATGTAAGTAAGAGTTAAGCCTGCCACAAGTCAAGCAATATTATAGTATATAGTATATGTATATAGTATATTTATATGTATGCATTGTTATTCTGTTTTACAGCTATTTTCTACCATTTAACCAAAATAGTATATAGGAAGCGTATTCATCTTGTTTTTGCCATTATTCTACTAGCTACACATTTATGTATGTATATAGAGATAGAATAGCTTTCCATATTCCAAATATATAGATTGAATGTATTTTTTTTGTTGTTATTTGTTTAGTTTTGGTAGAGGGAATGTATAAGCTATAAAACAAAAAACAAAAAGCGGATTTAAGTCGGTTAAGACAGAAGGCAAAATGTGTGTTTGCTGATTGATATATGTAAATGTGTGAATTTCATACATAGTTAGGGCTTTCTAAAGAAAAAAAAGCTTGGAAATGCGCAAATATAGCAGAAACATAGAAAGAAAGCTAGAAATTATGTGTAAAGGCAGAAAATGCTTCTTCTTTGCTTTAAGCGTTGAGCTTTTCGATTAAAAAAATGGCATATGTAGTATGTGTCTTAGAGGCGGAATAATAATTTTAATATTCTTTGAAAAGTCGTGTTCCGAAGGCGAGTAAAATTTAAGAGGAAATTATAGAATATATGTAAGAGTGAAGAAAGCAGAGCAGCACAACGGAAATATCAATATATAATACCAAAATAAATTCCATAACGCAATAAAGTAGTTTTGTTTGGTTTCGTAATGTTCAAACTATATTTTTAAAAAACACACACGATATTTCAAAATTAACATTAATGGAAACTATCGACAATTTCATTAGAATTAGTGGCAAACACTTAAACTTAAATACTTTTAATAATGTTGTGTTGATGTAACGTAAATTAAACATAAAACAAAATTTTACACAGATTATTAGGTGTGTCGGTGTTCGTAGAAAATAATAATAGCGTTGATAATAATAATAATAATAGTAATAATATGATTACTTTGAGAGCAGAGAACGGCAAAAATATGTGACTAAGTCTTAAGATGTGCAAGTCAGTGGCAATTAGATTTAAATTTAAATTTAAATTTAGATTTATGAGTTCTCATTCTTTAGACGGACGAGAAATACATAAAAACTATAAAAGTAAATTGTAAGTACATACATAAATAAAATATAAATTACATAGAAAATATGAATTAAACAAAAAAAAAATAATAATCACACGATGTCTAATATGTATTAATAACATAGTCCAGTAATCGATTTTATTTTTATAAACATTCATTTGCTGTTTTTATTTTGTAGCATATATAAGTTGTACGTAAATTACGTATATAAATAACTAAGTATATTAAGAAATCAACATGTTATATAATACATCGAGAGAAGAAAATTAAAATTTTACAAAGTTTTAATTCGAAATTGTCAACATAACAAGACACGTAAAAATCTTGAACAAAACGCTAACAGGTAACATAATAATAATTTTGATGATATTGATCAAATGTAAGTGGTGTTTGGGATTATGAGTGTGATTCATTATTGCGATAGCGATAGTGATTGTGATTTTGGTTTTGCTTGGATAGTTGTTGATAGATTGGGATGATCGTTTTTTAAAAACTAGGTGTGTACGATTATGAATATGTATATATGATAACTATAAGATTTATATAAAAATCGATATCTGTCATGTACTGGTTGTGTTGGATTGGATTTCGGTTTTGTGAGAGAGAAAGTGAGTAAACAGCTAGAGTACATAGTGTTGGATGTTGTTTATGTATGTAGTACTATATTGTTTAAGTATATATATATATTAGCATTCAGCATGTATAGCATAGTTTTTGTGTATTTATATATTTTTGTTTGGTTTTTTTGTTTTTTTTTTTATGGTTGTTGTATATAGTATATATAATTGTTGTATTTTAAGCAATATTCGTTACGCATGTTCATTGTTGAACAATTTCAAACAATTTCAATTACAACAGCACTGCTAACTAAATAGCTAACTATTATGAAGAACATACTGAATCCTAGTTAAGGTATTGACTGAGACAGATATAGATAGACAGAGAGAGAGAGAGTAAAAGATCTATTAGGTATACGACAAAATATAACAATGATAGCTTGTGAAATGGGTTGAAACTAATACATAGCTATTATGAATATTCATTTCATAAGTATTTTATAGCCATAAACACACGCAGTTTCACATTCAGATGGACTAATTTGCATATTTTTTTGGGGGGGCGGAATAAAGGTTATTTGTTTGTGTTTGTATTGTGCAAAGCTATCACAGTACTTTGTTATTCCAAGATGCAATTTTGGACACTAATTCGGTTGCATTTTCATTTCATTCTACCCTTGTAAGTAAAACTAATAACTAAACGCTCACTGATGATTGCAATGAGAAAAGGAACTAAACTTACAAATTATATAAAATATTTGTTATGGCTTCAAAAGCAGTGTTTTTCATTATAACCTTTATATAGAATGGCAACAACTTAACTCACAAAAATTTAAAATATCGATATTCGATGATTAATGCTTGTTTTTTTAGTTTTTTGGCAAGAGAATTGAAAAGCGATTGATCGAATAAACAGTTGCTAAATAACTTTTAATCATTTCTACAGGCACTGTTCGATATTTGTTTTTTATTTAGTTGAAAATGTTGTCATGGTGTTTGTTGCGGATTTGCGACCCAGTGAACTGTAAAAATAATACTATTTCAACAATCGAGCCCTATGGTAACTAAACCTAATGCTTTAAGACAAAAACTGAGGCACACAATATTACGTCTTCGATGTATACTATAAACTACAATTACAAATCTATTTATCTGGACCAACACAATAGTTGTTGTTAAGTACGGTTATCGTTCTTCGATCTCTGTTTTAAAACTGTTTAAGAGGTCTTCATCTTCTTATAGGGATTGAGTGCAATGGCACTGCTCTGGGCAGCACTTGGCACAGCCGCAGAGGCAGCTGCAGCCGCTGCATAGTGCTGAGCAGTCACTGCCGCCTGGCTGCCGGGCATGGCGTAGGCATAACCTCCGGTGGCACCCGGAGGAGCTGCAGCCATGACGCCTGGATAGAAGTAACCTTGAGCTGCAGCTGCGTATTGTTGTGGACTGGCGGCCATGGGCATGGGGCCGGTTGTGGTTGGGGCACGCAACAGAGCCGCAGAGGCACCTGGCAGATAAGCACCTGGCGTGGGGGTTCGCAGCGGGGTGCCAGGGGTCACGGGAGTGGACAGACCCGAGCTGGACAGCGATCCAGCGTACTGACGCAGCTGAGCTTGAGCCTGTGCTTGCGCCTGAGCTTGAGCTTGCGCCTGGGCTTGAGCCTGAACCTGCGCTTGCATTTGCAAGAGCGTTGCCATGGACATGGGTTGAGCCTGGGGCATTTGTGGCTGGGGCACGGGTTGCGGCGGTGCGGCAACAAAGCTCTTATTGAGGGTCATGCCTGTGTAGGCGGCAGCTGAGGTGGCCGAAACAGGCTTCACAGCAGCGTTGGCCACTTTAAGTGCATAGTTCTTCTGGGCCACCTCCTTGGCAATTGCTGCCGGATCAGAGTAGTAGCCGGCTGCCGAGGTCAGACCTGTGGCAGCAGCATAGGCAGCATAAGCCTGTTGGGTGTAGGCAGCTTGTGCCTGAGCATGAGCTTGAGCCTGAGCCTGAGCTTGGGCCTGAGCTTGAGCTTGTGCCTGAGCAACTTGTTGCTGCTGCTGTTGTTGCTGCTGCTGCTGTTGTTGCTGCTGTGCGTAGCTAGGTTGCATGTTGTTGCTGCTCATGCTCACAATGGGTGTGGCATTGGTGTAACCGCTGTACAGATTGGCATAGCTATACGCTGGCATTGCGTAGCTGAGGCGCTGCAGCTGTGGCATCGAGGCCGAGGAGGCTGTGATAACCGAGGAGCAACTGTTGCTGCTGCTGGTGGTGGGTGTCGGCAATATGCCAGTGCTGTGGCCATTGTGAGTGTAGCGCTGATAGCTACTGAAGTCGCTGCCATTCTGTTTCGACAGCTGATAGCTGAGGCGCTGAGTCGTTGGCTGCACGGAAACGGAAACCGACTCAGCATCAGCTGTTGCTGTTGCTGCCGTGTGGTTGCTGTCTACACTATGCGGCAACTCGTTGCCATTACCGTTAGCTAGGGTCTCTGGCTCTTTCGAGGGGGATTTCTCGTGATTGGGACTACTTTTACCGCTACCATTGTTGGGTGGGGAATGGGAATGGGACGTGACTGTGTCATAGGTTGTGCCTGATGTTTCATTATCAGCGGTGGCTGCTTCTACTACTTGTGTTGCTGCTGCTGTTGCTTTAATTGTTTGTGTTGTATTACAATCGTTAGCAGTGTTTGTTGTGCTTATTGTTGTTGCTGCTGTTGCTGTTGGTGTTGTGGGTTGTGTTGATTCTGCTGTTGGTGTGTTGTCATTATTATTGTTCTCTTGACTATGGTGTGTATCATCATAATCGTTAGCTAGCACTTGATTATCACGATCAACGATATAACTATTAGTAGCTGTATTTGATGTAGTATTGGTATTGGTATTGGTATTGGTATTGGTAGTTAAAGCAGCTACAGTAACAGCATTATTATTATGATTACTGCCTGTTGTTGCTGCTGCTGCTGTAGTTGTTGTTGTTGTTGTTGTTATGGCGCTACTTATAGCAACTTGTGGTTGTTGTTGTTGTTGTTGTGGGGGATACTCACATGACACTGGCACGTAAGGCGGCATTAATTGTTGATAGGTTGTCGCACCGGGCTGATACACTGGAATGCCCGACTTTTCAGCAGCTGGACGTTTGAACGGTACCATGCCAGAGAATTGCTATTTTCCATGATGATGATGATGATGATGATGCCAATGAGAAAAGAGAAGAATCAAATTTAAAATGGATTAGTAAAGCTGTCTCTCTCATATGCACCGAACGATACGAGTAGCTAATTTTATTCGTACTTGCAACTATGCAATATCATTATCATTATTATATGATTATACAAAATAATTCGCTTGCACCCGAACTCAAGTCAAGCCATTTGTTTCTTGCCAATGTGTAAAAATCAATATTGGTCAACAATAATACTAATAATAATATACAAAACATAAAAAATAGTACAAAATAATAACAAAACTAAGGAAGAAATTGTTTTGCAAGCAAGCGATTAAAGTGCTTTCTAAAAAGGCAACAAAAGCCGCTTTTGAAATTAAGTAATATCCTCAATGCGAATGTTCACTAAAATATAATTTGTTTTTGGTTCTGTTAAATGGAGCAATTTTATTATGTTCATATTTTTTTATTTTAGTTACGCACCAAAAGCTGACTCATGATAATCTAATTGCATCGTACACACATTTGAAATTTTCGTGTGCTTTTAGTTTTATTGAATGATTCGTTTTGTTGGCACTTTTTCTTTTCATATATCAGTTTTTATAATCCAATTGTGTGATGAAATTATTTGAATTTTATTTAATAAAAATATTACGAAGCATTTAATAAATTAAAAGTTCAAGTTCTATTTTCGCTTTGAGAATCTAAAGTTTAGATTAAAAGAATCTATAAAGCGTAGTCTTATGTAAATTTGTAATTGTATTGCAATCAATACAAAAATGTTAATATTCAATTTAAAACTGTATTTTAGATTGAAGATATAATGAAGTGTTATTTACGGTGTCATTTACTTTTTTTTTGTTGTAGAGAAAGTATATAGTAGAAATATGTATATTCATCAATTATGAATGGTGTTTGAACTACTTAAGATTGAATATACTAAATATACTGTTTGTTTTTTTGGATAGTCATTTGATTTATTTGGCATATTATTTGGATATACTTTTTGGGAGTACTTACGAAGTTTTCATAGTAAAATGAACCAACCGTTTTAACATCCATCTTTTTGGCATTTCAGAATTGTGCACATTTATGGTAATTATGTTATGAAGTATTATTATTGTTATTATTATTCGATGCATTCATGGAGTCATGGAGTTCAGCATTAGTAATTGTTCATTATTGTTCAAAATTGAATCATAGTTATTTCGAATGATTCGGAATATTGATTGATCGATTTGTATTTTGTATTTATGTAGTTGTTTAAGGTTGTTTCATTCATTGATTTGGATTTTTGGGGTTAGCAGACATTTTGGTTGTTGTTGTAGTTGATGTTTATATCCGTAATAATTATACATTGAGTTGTTGGCAACAAGTAACACAGAGACACACATAACATAAACGAAAGTTGGATCGAAAAGAACAAATGAAGAAGAAAGAGAACACAAATGAAATTAGTGAATTATAGTATTTAGCTTAGTTATTGGTATTTTGGAATTACATAAGTCAAAATACTTAAATTAGCGTTATAAGAGAGTGTGTGTGTGTGATGGATTCATAATTATTGTATTATTATAAAATCTAACCTAAGAATACATAAAATATGATACATACGAGTAAGGTAAGGTTCGATAGATAGGTATATATACATAATGATAGATAGATCGAGCAGGCAGGCAAAAACTTGTCACACTTAAGATTAAATCAAATGCGTAGCAAAAGCCAGGCCAAATAATGGGTGCTCTACCATTTAGGGACACGGCCGCAGAATGCATGTTCAGCTAATTAACCTGGAAAAGCACTTAAGCACTTAAGCAATTATCGTAAGCTGGCAATAGTATTGAATGCAGTTGCTGCAACAACATATTTGTGTGTGTGTGTGTGTGTGTGTGTGTGTGTGTGTGAGGTGCAAACACCCGGTGAAATAAAAGAACATAAAGCCAAGCCGTTGAATAGTCCGATAGTGTATGAGTGTGTGTGTGCGAGGGTGTGTTTTTGTGTGTGCGTTCTGTGCATGGGCAATTATCAGTTAAATCATTTTAATTAACACTTACCAGGTAAATGTGAATGTATATGGATGTGAGTGTATGTGTGTGTGATTGTAAATATAATTGTGATTTATCATACGAGTTAACTATCCTCTTAATGGGGTCTACATGAGGCACGCAACACGTCAATAGAATATGGGTAAGGCACGATGATTGAAAGTGGAAGCTGCTCCTGATGATGGAGTCAAATAGCCATCGTATAATTTATTGCCAAATTGATTAGTGCAGACTGTTTGCCTTGTTCTATATGATTGATATTATATTAATAATACCCGCTACCCGTAGGGTATTATAACTTTGCGCGTCTAGTTGCTTTGTTTGACAATCTAGTACATTATGTACTTTATGGAATATTTTAAATGAAATAGTAGTTTTTTTTTTGTATATCTATTTGGTATATATAGTATATTTTGAACTTTATGGTGAATTTTTAATGTAATAGTAAATCTATATACCAAATATAGCATACGGTATATTTTTTACTGGGTATATTGGGTCGGTATATTTAAAGAATAATACCGCACTGTTTTCTTTTTATTGGAAATGTGAATAAGGTATGTCACAGTCGAGAGTGTTCAAATTTAATAATATATTTAAATACTAAACAAGCTTTTGGTATATTGCATTGAAGTATAATAATACCATACTGTTTAGCTTTTATAATGTAATAGTATATCTTTATACTAAACATATCATTTGGTATATTTTTATTATTTTTTTTAAATGGGTACCGGGTATGAGACAGTTGAGTACACTCGACTGTAGCTTTCTTACTTTCAACAATTATCCCTTCAACTTTCTAAGTATCGGTTTGCGAATGTGTGTTTAAATGAGATGTTTGACTTCCATGATAGGGTTAGAAAATCATAGATAAGTACAAAATAATGATCGCATAAAGAAGATCAATACTTGGATTTGGACACAATGATTTTTATCGTAGCAACTATATTTATGCTATATGACCAGTTTGTCAATTCTTAATTTGCTTGCTTTTTACATGCACTAAAAATAGTCAAGCGGAAACATAAAGAAAAACGAACAAAAAACATTGAAACAGATAACTCAATCAAATTCGAATGCACAGAAAATGTATATAAAAGTATAAAAGTAAAAATCAGAATCACAGAACAGAACAGAAACGAAACGAACGAATCGAAACTATAATAAAAAAAAGAACGTGAAAGAAAGAAATTAAACAAAATACCAGTGGAAACATTTCAGGATCCGCTGCCCGCTTTTTGCCCACTTCCAGAGTATGATGACCCATAACAGCAGCGGCAGCGGCGGCGGCAGCAGCAGCGGCAGCGGCAGCGTTGTTTGTTGTTGTTGCTGTTGGTGTTGTTGTTGTTGCGCCAGCAGCGACGCCGCAGGCCGTTGGGATGGCGTTGTTGTTGTTGCTCTGCAGCTGTTGTTGTTGTTGTTGGTGGTGTTGTTGTTGCAGATGTTGGTGTTGTTGGTGGGCCGCAAGAGATGGTGTCTGCTTGTATGTGTGTGTGCGAGTGTGTGTGTGTATGAGTGGTGTGCGGGTGTGTGTGTGTGAATTTTGTCAAGAAACAATTCCCCATTCGAAAAATTTAATAAAATTTACAGAAATTATTGTAGACCAAGCATTTAAATTATACGTCAATTAAATATGTATAAATTCGATTTGAATTATTCAAGCATTGGTGTTGACAGATTTCAAAATTGTTTGTTGTATATATCATTTTGTTGTTGTATATCGTATTTTTTATGATTGTGTAAGGATGAAGTGTGAATGTTTTTATGTGTGTGTGTGTGTGTGTGTGCATAGATACCATCCATCGTAGAAGCAATTACAGTGTGGCACAGGCGAACAGATGAAATACATAATAATAGTAGAAGAGTACGAGTTGTTTTTTATAATAAGTATAAAATGATAGTTAAAACAAAACAAAGTCAATTTAAACCAATATCTCCACATTATACAAATAATAAATATATGTGTAGTATATGTATTTGTAAAATACCTATTCGTAAATTAATCTCCAAAGAGATAGAATTTAAAAAAAAAATGTTAAAGACAGTTAATTGTTAATGTAGAGAGAAAATCACAAAGAGTAAAAACTTAAAAATGTGAAAATAAGTTCTGAAGCGAATTGTGAATAATATATCAATACTTAAAATATTAATTTATTTGATATGTAATTTTGCGCATTGTTATTAAGGCATAAGCGAGCAGCAAAAAGTCCTTAACTCAAGTAACATCTTCATAATATTAAAATATATTTTTATACATATGTATTTACACGAGACGTAACGTAATTTCTTAAATTATCAATTTGTGCCTACAATTATAATAGAATTCGTAGTTTAACACTTGTAATAAAAATTGATTTGAAAGTACACACACACATTTAAGAACGAATATTGGTGTATTCTGAATTGCATAGCTTGTTGCTTTAAATGATTGTAGTTCATACATTAACATAAAAAATAAAAATCCTATCATAGTGCTATTTAAGCTTTCTTGGTACTTAAACAGCGTAACACAAGTCTGCAAATTTGATTGGTATTTAATTTTTGGTTTATGGTAGTTTGTGATAACAGGGAAAAAAACGAAATTTGAATACAGAAAATTCAAAATAAAACTTAAAATATATTTCTGTTTGCACACTTGGGACAAAGTGAAAAATGTGCAAATGTTACAGATAATGTTGCTTGGTATTATTGTTGCTTCTTTATACTCATTAAAAAATGGCCATTAATAGTATTTTGTTAATTTGAATTTTACCAACTAATCATTAAAAATATCAACCTCACATACTTGAGGATTTAAGTCTGAACAATTTGCCAGATTTATAATGATTTTCCGAGACATTCTAATAGTCGACCACTCTCTTTTTATACCCGCTACCTATAGGGAAGAAGGATATTATATGTATGTTAACTGTGTCTTCAGGATATGTAAGTAACTGGCAGTAGGAGGCATTTTTGGCTGACAATTTGGTATATTTTAGACGCTATGGTATATTTTGAATTTATTACTGTTCTTATATACCAAAAATAGCCTTTGAAATATTTTGAAAATCTGGTATATTTTGCGCTCAATGGTATATTTGGAATGTAATACTTGATAAATATACCAAATATAACATTTGGTATATTTTGGTATATTTTAAATATTTTTCTGGTATTTTTTAAAATGAATACCGCACTATATTGCTTTTATTTATAATGAGTACCGGGTATCTCACAGTCGAGCACATCCGACTCTCTTTTTACTAGCTTTGTGGCCATCCTTGTTATCAGTGTAACCTTTGAAACGCACAGGTGACTCTGGTTGTTATTTTGCTGAGCATCCAGGGAAATGTCACCGACAGTGGTTGCTATAAATGGATTAATTCGTAGGGGCATGTTGTTGTTCTGTTTTGTTGAGGTCAACGGAGGCTGAGGACAACTTAAAGCTTGCTTAAGGCGAAGAGAGAATACTCTTCAAATAGCAGCTTCAATACTCTCAATTTATGCGAGCAATTTACTGGGTAGAATATAAACATCTCTGTTTATATGTTAGAGGAACTGGCGCACAGCATCAATGCAGTCGATTTGTTATTATATGAATCTTTCCTATGGAAATCACTGCTCTTAGTTAATTTTCCGGTTCAAACGTTATCCGGCCGACTAATCCGTGTCGTCATTCAGCGTATCCTGCCTCTGTCTCCCGTGGTTGCCAGCCTATTTGCTTGCTCTGCTTGACATTTACATTTTTTGTTGAACAAAAACAGAAAAAAAAACAACAGAAAAAACACAGAAAAACTAACAGGGGTTGTCTAACAGCCTGCAATTTTTTGCTGTGGTCTTGCTGGCCTCGTTTACATGGGGATTATAGTTCGTGTCGAGTCGGAATTGGCTGTGTCATGGCATGAGGCAGTGGCAGCAACCAGGAGTCAGCTGGCAGGTGGCATGTGGCATGTGGTAGGAGGCGTTGCGATGTGATGCGATGCGATGGGAGCCACACCTTCACATTCAACCGTTTGGACAGTTGACATATTTTGGAATGACCCTTCCGTTGTGCTCAGTGTTTTTTAAGGCAATCGTTTTATTTTATTGCGGCATTACTTATTGTTAAAATCGTCCAAATCCCCAGACGGTGGTCGAAGTGCAGGCCAAGTTAAAATATTCTCCAAATATTAGCAAAAGTAAACATAATGAAAAAAATATTCAACCGAAAAGTGTGTGTTTCTTTTTTGTTTGAAAAAGGCTTTAAACGTGTTGTTGGTGTTTTGTTTTGTTGTGGACTTATTTGCGAATGAAGTTGTGTATTGCTTTGTAATAAGGTATCAATATGGGATAAAATATAAATACAAGTATTTACACAGAGAGAAAAAATACATTCTAAAAACAAGAAAGATTGTGGAAATTTACGTTTCAAAAATACGTCTCTAAAGAATCTAAATTGACACAACAAATGTATAAAAGTTATTCTATTGATTTCAGTTTTGAAATATTTAAATTTTCGGCTCAGTTTTGATACGCTTTATTCACGAGTTTAATCTTGAATTTCAAACTTTATTGCAATTAATTATTTCAAGTTTCTCGGCTAATCATCAAATCGCTCCATCAATCAACTTATTACTAATATATATATTATATATATTATATATATTATATATATTATATATATTATATATATTATATATATTATATATATTAACAATAATTTAATAATGAAATACAATTCTACGAATCAATCAACTAGTTTTCGTAATTTAGAGAGTAATTTTGTTTGTGGTGAATCTATAAAACACTTTCTATTTCAATCAATATAATTTGCTACGAAAATGACGGACTGAGTTGGAAAAATATAATAGTTATGTCTAATAGAATTGTTCTTAATAAAGGTGTTTACAAGCAGCAAAAAGACTTAAGAAGTAACTTAAGTTTTAAGTTAAAATGAGGAAGTATGACTGCTTATTTGACATATTGAATAGTAAAGTTGCTAATTGATATATTAACTAGCTATAAATAAGATATGAGGACAACATTAAATGCGACATAAATGATTATTTTTATATGCGTTTAAACGTTTCAGTTCTGCTGCAACAATGTACATAGTATTATATGTGTATGCCATACGTTTTTTGCGTTCCTCTCCGAGCTTATAATCACATTAAACTTGAACCTGGTCCCATAAATAAAATTATACCTTGCTAAGGCTGTGTGTGTGCATGCTCGAGATAGACAGAGATGCAGATAGATAGGAAGAGAGTGAGAGGGAGAGAGAGAGAGCAAGCTGTAACGTGTGTTTGTGCAATTTCAAAGGACAATTTGATACAATAATCACGTTTGTCGTGCCTGGTCTGAGGCTCGATTGAATTACGCCTAAAATGCTGCAACAATTTTTCACTTTATGCGATATTATGCTGCAATTATGTGTGACATGTTTGGAGAGGGCAAGCAGCTCGAAACATGCGACTGCCATAGGAGGATGGCTATAAGGACACACGACAACGAGAACGAGAACGTTGTTTGCAGCGTCAAATAAATTTTCAGCCGAAAGCAATTAAGTCGCGAATTAAGTGCGGCGCATAGCCAGGACCCCGAGGGCCAATAGCGCCGGCGGCTGCAAAATGCTCTCCCACACATTCGTAATTGAACACACACATATACTTGTATACACACACATACAGAGGCAAACAAGAGTTGGGCAATCATGAACGTGTGCTCACGTGTGCCAGTATGTTTATGTATGTGTGTGTGTGTGTGTGTGTGTGTACACTCCTGCCTGACTGCGTTGCGTTGCGTGTTCAAAGTTTTAACGCGTTGTAATAAATGTTAATTTTCCCCAACGAAAATCAACATTTATGGCGTGTTTTATGTGCAGCTTCAACATATTTTCCATGTTGTTGAATGCCTGTAACGCCAATGCCTGTCAGTCTCTCTCTTCCTCTTCCTCTTACTGTGTGTGTGCCAGGCTTATAATCCTGCAACACACAGACACATCTTTATTCGCATTATTTTTGTTGTTTTATTTCTTGATCACATTAAGTTAAGTTTAAAAATAGTTTCAAAATCTCAATCGAAATGTTTTCTTATATGCATAAATATATTATAAAAAAGTGGCTAATTCTTACGTTATATGAAAACTATCAAAATAAAAGATTCAAATGAAAGAATACTGTACAATAAAAGACAAAAAACAAAGTAATACTATTATTCAAGACAAATATTCTAAAAATTCTAATTACATTATAAGTTCTTGTCTTAATAGTGTAAAATGCGAGCGAGTATAGATAAATTGCGCCTAAGCGTTTACGCCAAGCATAGAAATTCTTGCAGGTTTTCATATTTTATAGATTTGATTTCTGTGTATGCAATTGAGTGATTATAAATAGATAACAAAAGGTAAACATGCCACATTAAGTATTTAATATTTATTTTGGCATATTTGTAATAACGGAATTTCTCTATTTATTATAAATTCAAGTTTTGCCACACTTCCATGTAAAACTGAAATCTATAAATATTTGTTGTATGAGTAAAGAGTAATTTGCATAGTGAAGAATCTGCTAGTGGAAAAAGTTGTTGCATACTTTGCGGCGCGTGTTAGTTAAGTGGAGTGCTAGTAGTAAAAGTGTTTAATTAGTTTATCTTTGTTTATGTGTGTTTTATGTGAGTAGCCTAAAATCAAAAGTATAAGATGCTTAAGCGAAACTAATAAATCAAAATCGTAAATAACTGTATTTTTTTTATTTTTGAAAATTAAACTCAAAAGACAGCTGGGCGGGCGGGCGCACAGAGAAAACGAAAAAAAATTCAAAAGTTGTCATCTTAATAAGAGGGGAAGGAGACAACACTGTCTCATTCGCGCATGCACTTTGCTAACGTCAGTGTGAGTGAACGAGACAGCACATAGAATATATAGAGGGAAGAGGGTTAGGTTAGGGAATGTGTAGGTGTGGAGTGGTTATAAGTTGGGGGGTTGGGGGGATAAAGTAAGAGAAAATATAAAGTAAATATAGAAATAGCCATACCGCAGCTGCAGCAGCGACAGCGGTGGCGCGTGTTTGGGCCGCTTTTAATTGTGCCTGTAGGTGCAGGGGGGGATGAAAGTAGCGGCAGGGGTCACGTGCGCATCTGCCCTTCACGGCGTCCATGCAAACCGTTATGGAACCATCGTCGTGCCTTGCGACGCTCTCCTGCGGATGCGCGAACCGGCATTCAGACTCGGCCCGTTTGCAGGCGCCGCGCAAGAATTCGCGACAGACCTGGAAACACATTTTAGGTTTGTTGTTTTTTTTTTTTTGGTTTGGTTTTTGGTTTGGATTTGGTTTTTGATACGACGTTGTTGTTGTAGTAGTTGTTGGTTGTGTTGGTTGTACAGTTGATTGCAGATTGTTGTTTGTAGATGTTGTTGGTTGGTTGGTTGTTGGCGGGCAGCAATAGCAAAAGTGGCAGCAGTTGTGGTTCAGTATGTGTATTTGAGCATAGTTGTTTTTTGTTCGTTGTTCATTTTATTTTGATTTTTTTTTTGTGTGTGTTGTGTTGTTGTTTTGTTTTATATTGGTGGTATAAAAGTTGCAGATTTGTGTATTGTTTGTGTGTGTTTGTGTGTGTGGGTGTGTGGTGTGTGTGTGTATTGGAAATAATGGAAGGATATTCAGTAACATTTCATTTTTTCTTTTTGTTGTAGTATTCATCAAAGAAAAGTTAGGTATTCGGAACGCAACAACTTTTTTATGTTTGCTTTGTTTGTTTATTATTTTGCAAGTTTTGGATTAGAGCCGATTTGAAAGCTGTTGTAGTATAAGTTGCTTGTATAGCATGCTTCCCTTTTACACATATATAAATACTATATAGATATATATTTATATATGTCAGCAGTTGAACACATCAAGCAGCAGGAATTAGACACATGTTGGTAATTTTGGTTCATTTCAGCGTGCCGATTAGTTTTTTGTGTTTTTGCATTTGAGAACGCCCGATAATGGTGAATAAAACACATACGCAAAATAAGGCAAAAATTGAGTTAGAGGTTAATGCAAATATATACCATAAAAATGAGAATCATACATTGCTTTGCGCATGATAAACATAAACGGTAAGTGGGACTCTATTGGATTTCAAATCTATCTGAATTTGAGAACGAATATATCCTAAGAAATATATAACAACATAAAATGCTCTACGTATTCCATAAGAATAAACCAGCTGGAAAATGTCTACTAATATTTGGATCTGGCTATTCAAAAAATAAGTTTAAAAATGAAAATTGGAAACTATATAAAAGTTTATCTATAAACTTCTATTACATTTAAGAATATTATGTGTCCTATTTACAAAAGGAAGTTTTTTTTTACGGAAAATCATAATCAGTGTTTGGAACTAAACAACAAATTCTAAAGCAATAAGAATCGATCGAAAATGAAGTACATGTAATAAATAACACAATTACCCTCATTGTAGAAAAAAGTGCAATCAAATTCGGAGTTTGTTTTTGGTTTTCAAATGAGCTGGAAAGTATTCAGGAAGCGCTTGTTGTAAGCTTTTGCAGGGTAGAAGCTGCTATGTGGCGCACCTTAATGTCGGAGATCGACATTTTTTTGTAGATCAATAAATCATAGAGTATCGTTTATATTCATAAATGAAAAAATAAGAAAAAATCGAAAGGAATTGGAAATGATCATATCAAAAATGGTCATATACAATATGATAAACGATTCTTTAATGCTATGTTGCGATGTTAGACAAAAAGTTCAAATACGAGTGTGTGTTGTCATCATTTCAAATCAATTTTTATTATAAGCGAATTAATATTATTATCATAATTTTTAAAAATATATTTCGTTTTGTTTGGTTTTTGTTTCGTGTTCGCAAAACTAAAAAGAACTTAAAACACTGTAAACGATTTTAGTTGTACGATTTTATACATAGTTTAAATATTAACGAGTCTTAAGACAAAGTAATAACACAATAAACTTAATTAATTTGCATGCTCACAAAATCAAAATCAAGTCAATTCAAGTCAAATCAAATGAAATCAAATTCAATTGAAACAAAAATATTTTATTCGACACCTTGATTGGCATTATGTCGACATAATTAATGATAAATAAAATAAGCGAAAACATAAAGCACAAATCATTATTGTAATCACTTTATATATTGGCATGTCTTTCAGTCAACAAGAAAATAATGCAATAACACTGCAGCAGAAGAGCAGCTGTGACTCACCTCTAATCTGTCGGATCGTGGAATTTTCTGTTGTGCCACCTGAACGGTTTGTGGCACCACTGGACCAAGCTGAGAGGCAACAGCTGTTGGATCGGGTCCCAGCAAGGTAGGCACTAAGTGACCGGTTGCATAGTAAGGACTGTATGTGTTGGCTGGTATGCCAGTCAAGTAGGGACTTGTTGCCTGCAAGTGCGAGAATTAAATGTAGTTGTAGTGATTAGGTTTTGTTAGGAGTGTAGCTGTTTATAAGGAGAATAATCTATAAAATGTTCAAGCTCTTTGACGCACTCAGCAGGTAATACAGATCATTTAGTCATTTAATTTGCATGACCATCAGCATTCAGCTAATAAATACTCACTTTTTTCAAAATACCGACTAACTTTTCAATGATGCAATGAGTAGCGGTGATCTCAATTATGTATATTTATATATTTTAGTATTTTTTGTATATTAATTCTGTACATTTCAGTATTTTCATATATTAGTTTGAAATACAAATGTATTTTTTCGGTATATTCATTTTGTATATTTCAGTATTTTTGATATGTTAATTTCATATACATATGTACGTATTTTTTCGGTATATTAATTTAGTATATTTCAGTATTATTTTGATAATGTATATATTTATAGCCTAATAAATACCAACTATTTTCAAAACACTGAAACACCTTTTTTAATTTATTATATTACATTTTTTTCGGGTATATTAATTTTAATATTTCAGTATTTTCGGTATATAATTTAAATCACATATTTGTGTATTTTAATGGTATATTAATGTAGCTCAGTACATTTAAGTAATATGTATATTTTATATAGACATGTATGTATGTTTTCGGTATATTTCAACAATGATACCGCTATGGCATTGATGTGATCAGAATTTCCTGCTGAATGAACTCATCATACATATGTCTATTGTACATTTCAAAAATAAATCCCTATTTCAGTATGATTTCGAGTACTCGCTTCTAAATTATAAAAAATATTTTTGCGCACATAAAGATAACATTGTCGACAAATTAAGAAAGCATTGAGCGGGCTGTAATTCACTTTCCGCGTATGAATAATGAATGAGGTTAACTGGACAAAAACTTCTAGTGCTATCAATTTGTCGCACATTTTACATTGAAAGCAAAATGAAATATTTTTGGGTGCTGTGATATTCATAGACATGGTTGCGATTCCCCATTCGGTATGCAGTGAAGCAAATAGAAATTCAAGTAGAATAGCTGCTTATAAATATTCATATTGTGGAAACTGTTTCCAAAGTATGGGGGGCAGAGTCAGGGCTGATGGCTGATAGTTGATACCGCTTAGGGGATTCAATTAAAGTATTATGAAGACTGCGAGTACTTACCACAGCTGGCACTTGGCCCGATATGACCGGCTGTCCGGGTGCGATGCCCATTTGTTGCATCAGCGCATTTTTAAGGGCCAAATGATTGCGACCGTTTATCAAAAGTTGATCCTTCAGATGCTGCGGTGGATGAAAATATTTGCACGGAGGTTTATCACGATTACAACGTCCCTGTAATAGATGAGAGAAGTGTGTTGATATTAATGCTAATTGTGAAAAATTAATGTTAGTAAACTACACCGTATATATAGAATTCCTTATTATATTATATAAATATTTTTCAGCATATTTTAGTATATTTAGTATATGTGTTTGGTGTATTTATATATTTATTCGATATTTTTAGAAGGTTTGATTTTCTTCAAGTTTTTATTATATGTATATTAGTATTTCATCGATACATTCAACACTGTATTGATTAGCAAAATTATTATAGTATTTAATTACTAATGTTATTACGTTGTGTTACATTATATTATATTTATTTTTCTTAGATTACATTTACACGACATGACACGTCGCTAGAAAAAGTATTATGGTGTTATATCCTTGCAAATAATGAAATAATTATACCAAATTAAATACAATTTACTCATGGAGGTACGTATAGACCTTAAAAATGACTCATAGCAGTCGTGCTGCAGCCTATCATTAGTTACTATTCACAAAAAAATAAATAAAATAATTAACTGCACGATAGTCGAAATATTGCAAACATGATGCATTTCACTTGCATGTCAAACATCAGTTTCGATGTTTCGCTTCCTATCGAAAATATTTTTGGAGCATGTGAAAAAACAGCAAGTAAGCATTTACATGCATACGACGAGTGTGTACATTAAATCGATAAAAAGTAATTTGACTTCATTAGCACGTGTAATTATGGTCGCGGATTAAGGCCTAGGCTCAGCCACGAAACCCTTTTTTAAATTCATGACTAAATGTCAACAATAATTATAACGAGCCTGGCTAATACCCGATGGCCAGAGGAATGAGATGTGTGTGAGTTCAGGTATGCATAAAAATGAGCTGAATATTGGGTGCGTAGACAGTTGAGCAAATATACACGCTGTATATTATATTTAATTCAGAACAAATGAAGTTAACAAATATTTACAGCAGGACATCAGGACATCACAAAGCTAGGCCTTTGGCCATTTAGCACCGTGTCACATGGTCGACCGTAAATATTAAAAATACAGAAAATAAAATAAAATGCAAACAAGTAATCCGGCTTCTCTCTGAAATACCACGTGATCAGACTTTAAGGATACTTTCACATACTTTTAAATATCTGGATTTCGGATTGAAAAATTAATTAAATTTAATGTTAATGTTGGATTCTTCTTCTGAATTGTGTGGAATTTAAAATACTTCATTTGGTATTGATAGTTTTATTTCTTGTAACAAAATCTATGTTGTTTCATATATATCTCTATATTCTGTTATTATAAGCTGTTGACTCGAAAGAGGTGGAAAAAATGCATTGTACAACTATTCACATCTATCCTAGCATTTGCAATTTATGATGCCGTGAAACTCCCGACAAGATTTATGGTGGGATAAAAATATACTCGTTAAGCCCAAAGTAACAAATAATTGTAGTGGAAAATTTTTGTGTCCATGCAATAAAATAAATTGAGTTCACTGTTTGTCAAATAGCAAAGTTAAAAGCAAATAAGAACAGTTTAATTGAGATTGCTCGACGACAAGATACTTTGTTCCCTAGGTCTTTAGAAGCTAAATACAAACTTTGAATTTGTATTAATTATTGTTAATTTACAAATTTTCAAATGAAATTCAGCTGTTGACTGAATACGAAATACGTACGTTGGGGTTCGTGTACAATATAAATTTCCCAAATTAAATATATATATATATTTTTTAATCATTACTCGTCAAATAATCTTTTAAAACTAGATAAATTTTGTATTAAAAAAAAAAAAAAAAATAAAAGAAATATCCTCGATTTTAAAAATTGTATAATTCAACAATCGCAAGCAAATGTAAAAACTATAAACTACTTACTCAGTTAAGATCGATAAGGAATGTTGTAACTAAATTTGTTTATTTTTTTCGACTATTAAATTGACACAATTAATAAAGAAATGTCTCTAAAAGCGGATTGTCGCAATTTATGGTGGTGATTGAAAGTAATTCTTAAAAAAAAAGTTTTTCGCAACCACTTCGCGATTTCATTTGGTAATAAAAATAGTTTCTTATTAGACTACATTTCCAAAAAGTAAATACAAAATTTTTAGTTAATATATAAGAGTTTTTAATATAAGAGTAACTATTACAACTGTTAATTTTTCTTCAGTTATTACTCCAAAATTCAAGTGCGTATTAAAGAAATGCAGCTTGGGGAGTTGAAGCTGAATTCGAGTAAAGTCCAAAGCCGATGGCAAGAGCCAAGTTCGGTAAAACGCTTTTAAGCGTTTGTCGCTTCTAATGGCTACGTGGCGGACATTATCTCTAGCGCAAGACTCGACTGGAGTCGAATGCCAGCCCGCTGGCCAATTTCTTTTGCTGGATTGTTTTCGATTCTTTTGCTTCGTTTTCGTTTTCTGCAACTTCTGCCACATTAGACATTTTCATGTCATTTCGATTGTAATCTGCATGACTGGATCCCTCTCCATGGACTCACCCAGCGGCCGGGAGGCAACTTGCAAAAAACAAAAAAAAAAGGAGAAAAAAAAGAGAAAAACGTACGAAAAGCGAGTGTGAAAATTGCAAATGGTGTCCACTCACGCACACACTGCAATACCAGTTGCGAGAGAGTGAAAGATGGAAATGGAGATTTAAAAAAGAGACATACAGGCAGAAAGAGACAGACAGTGAGAGAGACAGAGACGGGACGACAGCATATTTGCATTGTGCGCGTTGCTTCTGGTCGCGTTGTCATTCTCGCTGCATTTTTACCGAACTCCACCCACAGCTTTCGACTCAAACCACGTTTTTTTTCCTTTTGGGCACTGCATTTTTACAGAATCGCACCCACTCAGCTTTAGCCTCGACGCAATTTTAGAGCAATTTTTTGTTGTCGCTGCTGGAGCCCAATTCGCAGATTATCCGCTTTAAATTGTAATGATTACTTTTCATTTTTTTTTTCCTTTGCTTTGCTCTTTTTTAGTTTTTAGTTGAAAGCTGGCATTGGCCTGGCATTTCACAGCCATTTTTCTTGTTCGCTACGCTCGAAACAATGTTGCTGCCTGTCGCTGTTGCTGTTGCCTCTGCTGGTGTTGCTGTCGCCCTCTGACGTTGCGATACGACACGACCCACAACGGTCCCTGAACTGAACGCTGTGTGCTGTTAGAGTCCGTGGACTGTCCGTCGCAATGGGGAATAAGGAATTTTACATGTTTTCTTGCCAAGTGCAAGTCAAGTCCAGTCATGTATAACGAACGGGGCATTCGCATCGCATCGCATCGTATCGCATTGCCGACATGCGTCTTAGTCTCTAGTCCTAAGAAGGAGCACTCAAACGGGGAGAGCCGAGCAGATGAGTTAGAGTTAGAGGACAATGATGGCATAGACATTCTACTCAACTCTCTTACTTTCTCTCTCTCCCTCACTCGCTGTCTCTACGCCGTTTGCCTTTCTCTCGACGACACTGTTCGGGGTATTAAATGTCATTTTGCATTTCGTGACAAGTTGGCTAATCTGACTCGAAAGTTATTTATTTCTTCTTTGTTGAGTGCAAAGGAATTTTTCTTGCACTTTGCAAGCATTTTACACGACATGTTTTTCGTTTTGGTTTTTCCTTCTCACTATTTTAATGTGTTTTATATTCCCGATCTGTGTACTTCCCAACCACCTTATCGAATTGACGGCGATAGAAATCGCCTTTGAATGTTAATAAAATGGCTTTCTATGCAAATTAAATACTGCTTCGCGGCTGACTTGGTATGCATTACAAATGCCAGAGGGTTAGACTTAAACAATGAGATTGCCATAAAATGCAAATGCTTTCCCCCAAACCCTGCTCAAGCGTATGTTAAAGGGTATAAAAAAATCTCTGACCACATTTAGACATTCTGTGTGCACACTTAGAAACTTTAAGAAAGATACTTTGTCATGCCATGAAAACATACTGAGTTCATTTTTTTTTATTAAAGTCAATGTTAATATGCGATCACATTTTTTTTTAATAAATTTATATACCAAAAAATACTAAAATATATACAGAGTTTGGTATATAAATATACTTCAAAATATATAATAGAGTACAGAATATACCAGATTGTCAACCAAATCAATAAGGACCCGATAGCTTATAACCTATTGGTATCGGGATCTCATGTTGTATGAAAGAATTCTTTTGACAATGTTTTCAATCTTATTACAACATGTATTTAAATAATTATTATTGGTATTGTCTGCGAAAAAATACCAAAAATACTAAAATATACCCACAGTTATATTTGGTATATTGGCACTATTAAGCTAAAAATATATCATAGATAACAAAATATACCAGATTGTAAACCAAACCAATTAACCCCTAGACAGTTGAAAAATTCAAATAATTTTAATCTTTCGTGGCATTTAATGCAAATCAACACCGCAGAAAGCTTCGGCACTTAGATGACAAATGTGTTACATAGAGACATTTCAGACCATCAAATTTACACAGACACTCTTATTCATACAAGCAGATTTACAACTGGGAGTAAATCGCTTTGTTTAATTTGCAGTCTTTTCACTGGACACTCGGTTAGAAAATATCTAAAAACAATTTTGATTGTAAATAACAACAAAATCTATAAGAATGGCCACAAATAAGCCTAAAATACAAACGACAATCCCACTAAAGCCAACGAAGTGAGCACATTCTATATATTCATCGCTATCGTTTAACTTTAATAATTGAAGTTAAAGAGTGATCGACTCGCAGATATCCTGCCAATTCTCTTTTTTTCTTTTTTATGCTCTTCGTCTATAGCTTTTCACCTTTACACAACTTCAGGGTAAACAAATTTTGTGTACAAAATTTGCATTTTCCATAATTTTATAATATAAATAAATATAACATTCGAGGCGCAGGTGAAACGGAACTAGAGGATATTTCTGATTCAGGACATAAATGTTTTACTCGATAACGCGCATCTGGCAAATGAAAATGGAAATGAAATTTTTTTTTGGCAATTGCAAACGAATTGGTTAAAACAAATTGTCAATATTTGTGTATGCATAGAAAGCAAGGCAATGGAAAGTGTTTGCCAGGAGCAAAACAAATGAATGGGCATAAAAAAGAGGCAACGTGACGGTCAATGCACTTTTCATATTTAAAAGTTCCAGTGGGGTGTATTTGTTTCACAGATACCCTATGCAATAAGATAGTAAGCTTTAGTATACGAATTGAATTAAAGTTGCTGTGACTTTTCAATGAGAATCATAAAGGCTGAATCAATATAACCCTAGGCCAGCTGGACATCGAGTCGCTTCGAGCTCGTGCATCCGTCATTTTACAGCTTATTCTCTCTCGGCAGTCACTGAACTCGGTTGCAACTTCAAATAATCAGGCAGTGTGCTGTTGTTGTATGTGTAAAACAATGAACTGCCTGCTGCATCCCTTTGAGTGTGTGCATATGCTTGAGTATACATTTTTTTTCAATCACGCGTTTATTCATTTAATGGCTGCCATTGCCAAGCACACTTTCGGGATTTCCAACACTTTTTTACACAATAAGGGGAAGCAGGTGAAGGATGGCAATGTTTTTTCTCTATTCAAAATTCCAATGCTTTGTGCCACCAGCCACGTAACACTGTGATTCCTCTACTAAATATTTAGGCATTATATTCAGTATGTTTTTGGTATTTTTTATGCATTTAAAGTAAGGTGAGTATCTCATAGTCGAGTACTTTTGACTGTTGCAATTGTTGTTAGTAATAATATAAGCATTATTTCCCTTTCATCAGACATATATTACATTAAAAATGTATTTGGTATTTATTTTATTTTTAACTGAATAGAGAGAATCCCTCAGTCGAGTACTTTTCTGATTTCATTAACAATTGTTATAAGCAATAATCACACAATTATTTTCTTATTTTTTTCAAATAAACAGATATCCTTGAAATGAATTGAATTTTATTCAAATATGCATCAACAAATTTAATTATATGTACTTTCTATTATTACTTCATTTTCTTCATCGTATTATATTGTGTCAGCAATCCCCAATCTATAGTACACAGCCTTTACACCCAAAATTAATTTCCGCTTTGCAATCCAATTGAAAACATTTCCAAATTTCAATTCACAAACATTACAATGTATATATGAATAGAGAAATAACCCGTTTCGCTTTACCATCTGTTTCTTTTTCCATTGTTCTGTTGCCTCTCATAGATGTGTTCTTATTGCCATTAAAATGGCAACGTATGCTACAGTCTGCTCATATGCAAAACTTTTGCCATGTTTAAATCCAGCTTTAAAAAGGTCCAGGGCAGAAGACTGGCCCAAAGGCATAGAGCAGGCTATGTGTGCATGCCTGTCAGTTGGTGTACGTACCTAAAAGTAGGCAACAATATATAGAGGCATTAAAGGTAAGCCGAATGCAGGCCAGCCCGCTGCAACGTGGTTGCCTCGTCCTCGTCCTGTGGTCACTCCTTGTTACTCGAACTGAGCTGTGCTGTGCTGGGCGGATGCATGTTTGCATTGCAGTGTTTATTTGTATACAAACTCATGCGCCGGCCAAGAGGCGTCCATACGGTCACATAATGCACGCCATGGCGACTGTCCGACTGCCCCTCAGTCTGCCCAGTTCCCTGTTACCCGTTCTTGAGGTTTGAATTGCCGATCCTACCTCCACCCGAACTTGGTCCCGCCCATCGAGCTGGACTCCACATTACAAAAGGTTGCGTGCTGCAGGGCTGCAACTGCCCCGAGTGCGGTTATTTTTGTATGTGTACCTGAGCCACATTGATTTTTTCTATGACCAACTGGAGATACATGCATGGAATGGGGAATAGGTATGGGAATCAGAATGGGAATGGGAATGGGGGCTGTCCACGCCAAGTGCGAAATGCTACCAGGAACAATTGTAATTCCAGTTCAATTGTAAGGTTCTCTGATACGAATTGACCACATGCTGGGTTCTGACCAGGCGACGTCTCCTTAGTATTCAAATTATATACATTCCAACAAAACTTAGTTTGAAGACTAAGTTATGCTATATAAAAGTATGAGAAATTTTGCTGCTAATATAAATATACCAGCAAAAAGGTGCGGTGTTAGTTAAAATACCAAAAAAAAAAAAAAAAAAAAAAAAAATACAGAAATAAAAAATGATTTTCTTTAACTTTGGTATAACAAATTGATCAACAATTTATCACTTAAAATATACTGAAATGCATAACTAGTATATTAATGTAACAAATTGATAAACAATTTTTCATTTAAATACAAAGATAATATACCAAAAAATACTGCCATTAACGGAAATCTAGAGTATTGGTATAACAAATTGACCAAAAAACCAGAAATATACAGAAATGTATCTAGAATATTGATAACAAATTCATATCAAATTTATCATTAAAATATAACAAGTGAATATACCAAAAAATACGGGAATATACAGAAATATATAACTGGTATAACGGAAAATACAAAAACATACAGAAATGTATATATGTTATGGTATAATAATATACCATCTGCTTTAAAAAAAACCTTAAAAGTTAGTCACAAACTTAGCTTTTTTAAATATATTTCTGGTTTTAAAAGTGAAATTCTTGGTACTTATGACTCATCACAAGAGAACTTCTGTAATTTTGCATATGGAACAAATGTGTGGAAATTTTTTCTTATCTAAGACCAATCGTCAGTTGCAAAAAGTATGCGCATAAGCAAATATTTATAGATACATATGTACATACATATATACATATTTAAGTATATCGAAGAAAATCGCAAAAAATGTAATGGCGAGTTTCATTTTTAGCAGACATTGATGACTTTTTAACTGCCGTTATTTGCCCAGACTGCGCATACACTCTCATTCGTGCTAAATATTTGCCTATCCTCACGCACACACATACACACACCCGTATACACACACATGCGAATACACGTACTCACATTTTTTGGTGGCGTTTCCTTTTCCGTTTCTGCTGCCATCGCCTCTAATATGGCTGCCTTCTTGGCAAACGTAAACGCAAACGCGAAAGCGAACCTCCCGCGAGTTATTTTACAGTGCGGCATTGCGGCATTGTGGCGACAACATCGCGTGACGGGACGATAAAAATAATCATCATCATAATGTTATATGAAAAGGGAGTCAGTGAGCAAAGTGAACGCTAATGTGAAAGCTGCCAGCGAAATGGTTCCCGTTTTATACCCGGTACTCATAAAGTACTAGGGTATAATAATTTACAGGCAATCAAAATAAAAGTGACATAACAGAAAGAATATATATTTTGCAATTTTGCAGGCGATGCAATATATCTTTCTGTTTCTTTAAAAGTGGCAACACAATGCAATACTTTAGTTCGGATTTTCAGTTGAAATCCAACAATATCTATATTATAATAACTACAAGTAAATATTGAAGTTTAAGTATGGCTAAGTTGATTTCATATTTCAGTTTTCTTACTTTCGATTTTTGCATTTCATATTTTCTTTTTAGAACTTTTCCCATTTACTGCGAATATTTTGCGATTCCGTGGTCGGACTTTAACGCTTGTGCTCACAAATTAATGAAGTCTAACAACCTATAGCTTCGCATAAGCCCAAGGTCGGCAACATTTCCAGATTACGGGGGAAATTAATTTAATTTCATGCGCCCTTGGCATATGTTGCCGTCTTTTTGGCGCCGAATCTGCGTGAGTTGCGCTTTTCCTTTTCCTATGCCCTCTGCGACATTTACATGGCCATAAAATGAGAAATAAAAAACGCGACTGCTGCGTTGTATTGAAGTGTTTGCAGCCATTGCGGTCAAATAATTTGTTATGCGGCCAAGTACTGCATTAAATTTGTGGAGTTTTATGTTCAAACGAAGCTTGACTGGATCTTTATAAGTCGTTTAAATATATATTTAACGAAAGTCAATCTATTGACGTACAAAAGAATTTAAATATGGTGAAAATGTCTGTTATTTTCTTCGTTCTTCCATGGAATTTTTATCGAGCATATAACATACTCAAACATTTATGTTGCCATCAATATTATTTTATAATTTCAAAAATACTTCTGTATTGAAACATACGTTTTTCTTTTTTTTTATATTAATCAACAACTTTATTGATAGATCAATTGATTATTTAGCGTCACTCTCATTAGGCAATTCATGATATTATTCTTAAAATAAAATAGGAATTTGTGTTTTAATGCTCTTGCTTCCTCAAGCCAAGTATAGATAACAATTTTAACTCAGAACTTATAAACGAGAAAGACAATATTAGTTGAGGTATTCCATAAATTCAAATAACTTAAGCTCGTTTTGAAATTGTATTATGATAATGTTTTTCATAATTATATTTTTTGGATTCATTTCAAAGAAGTACTGCAAATTATCCAACATTAAACAATCGTATAAGCTTAAAAGCAGGTTGAGCTGTTTTTATACCAAACATATGGAAAGGAAGGAGGTGGGGGAAAACGCAAGGACAAAGTCGAAAATAAGTTGTTAGCCATGCTGCTGTAGGAGACACCAAGCACACTTCACAGCGGTAGAGAGAGGAGAGCATTTAATAAATCCATCACATAACCCGCATTATTAAAAAGATCCGAGATACTAAAACCTGGCACGAACCGGAAAAGTTTCGCTGCAAACAAACTCCATATGAGCAAACATATCTGTTCAACAAGAGAGGCGACTAAAGAGACAGAAAAAGATAGAGAGAAAGAGGGAGAGGGAGAATGCACAACAATCCAAACAAGAAGCAAGAGACAAAGTTAGAGACAGAGGGAAGCGAACAAAAAGCGCTTATCAAATTTCCACAAACGATTACAATCAAACAACGCTGTCGCAGTCCACGTCCAGTGAAGTTTTGGTCCTGCGAGTTTGGGGGGTTGGGTGGCGATTGTGATGTGGCATCATCGCTCGATTTACCATCGTCTCGTTTGTAGCTGACAAAACGAGATGATTGAGGTTTGTCCATATTCCATACTCTCTTCAGAATAAATGTAATCGCCAATCAAGTGCACAAAGCGCATATGACAATAGCTCAAGCCAAGCCAAGCCAGGAGCTAAGGCAGTCGTCCAGGAGCTAGGAGCTAGGAACCACAGCTGAGGGCTAAGCAGAGTGAGTGCCATGGCATCGAAAGGATTCAATCAATTCGCAAACAAAAAGGCAAACACAGACAGCCTAGACTGCGTGGAGACTGAGTGGGAAGATGATATCGTCGTCGTTGTCGCCGTCGTAGTCCAACAGGGCACCTAAATAATTCAATTGTCCATACACTGAGCGAGGCAACATGCGATAATATTTTTATCCCAAGTTTCGAATAATGCCGCTATTCATCCCTGGTGCTCATGTATTTCTTCTTTTTTTTTGCTTTTTATTACCACACTCGCAGTTGTTCGCTTCAGTTCAAGAACGGAAACGAGGCAGCTGTCAAGGCGAAAACTTTTTTGCACGAAACTTTATTGGGTGGGCAGTGAGAACTACGTGCATATAATATAAGAGTAACAACTTTATCGATTTACACCAAATGAGGCTAGTTATTAGTTAGCAGCTGTTGAGCAGGACATCTCGGGATCGCTACTTCAACCCAGCAGGACTCTTGGGACTCCTCACTATAACAGGTGCCAAAGGATTGATAAACGGCAGCACTTGACTTAAGTCAGCAAAAGGTTGGAAAAAGTTCACTTGAGACATTTGTATAATTTAAAAACAAATTTATAAAAAATTCATTGTGTTTGTTCCAGCCTTAAGGCTCTTAACAGATTTTTATTGAGTTAAATCGTTACCCTCAATTAAAGTCATTGGCTTTTGTGCTTCGGCCATCCGCTGACTAATCCTCATAGGAGCAAGTTAAGTCACCCACCCGCTTCCCTCCCCCTTGGTCTTAAGTTTGTTATGGCTTCCTGCTGCTGTTCACTTGTCTCACATTTCTCGAGTATTTTTTATTAGCTTTCTTACACGCCACTTTGCCTTATTTTTATGGCTTGCCATAGCAAAACCTTAAATCCTCAACATCAACGTTGTTCGCTTTCCCTTATCTCCTTCTCCTTCTCCCTCACATTCTTCTTCGTATAGCCATAACCTATCGAATATTTTTTATGATTTGTTTCACTTGGTTTCGTTTCCAATGCTTTCGATTTCAAAGGTTTGCCCATGTGTTTATTGCTTTTCTTTTACCTGCCGCCAAAGCTGATTTTATACCCTGTTCGATAACGGATAAGGGTGCGAAAAGTTAGTAACATCAGAGATACAAAGAGAGCTTTTTACAAATTGTTTTCTAGGCAAAACGGAGTAAAAATTTATTTAATTCTATTTAAAAATTTAATACATATTTCCATGAAATGGATTCGGTTTGTTGACGCTTGCTAAAAGCTGCTTAGTTATTATTCCTTTGATTTCGTGCTACATTAAATGATTCTGTTAAATCTTTCAATAGGTCACTAATAACTTAACTTATCATTGGTTGCTGACATATACAGAAATCTTTAAATATAACTTGCATAAATAAAGTAAACTTAAGAAATTAATAATCAAAGTTTAAAGAACTTTTTGAACATTGGTTCTTTTATAGTTCTTTTAATAACGTCGAATATATTATTTTATGATTGGTTACTATGTTACTTCGACATCGAGTATAAAACGCAGAACAAACACATTCACATCATTCATTAGATAACATATCACATAAAGCTGGCAGAAATATACATATTTAAAATAAAATGGGGAATGTTATAACTTTTAATGTATAGTTATTGCAAAAGCTGTCTGATGTGTTGCTCCATCTCTTTGCTCCCATTCCAATATATACATTTTTAATATTACATTCTATTTGGCATTGCTTACATTAAGCAGACGAGTCGAGTCGAGTCGAGTCGAGTTAAGGGTAGCATACATTTGAGCGGCGAACTCAGTGCATGCATGCAGTATGGCACTCTACTCTACTTATTTTGTGGTAAGCTTCATTACTTTACAGTGACAGAGTGCGAGAGAGATAGAGACAAAGAGAGAGAGGGACGACTGCTGCTCGCCGCACATACTAATAAGTCTAAGTGACAATGACAAACACAAATGCATAGTCACATACACAAATACCAATGTGGAGAGTGGAGAGACCAACACTTTGTTGATTTTTATTTCCCCCCTTTATTCGTTCTCATTCCTTACACATTCGTTTCGTTCTTCGTTTTCGCGGTCTTCGCATGCTTCGCTTTGCAGCAAAATGTCTGCTTTGCTCTTACGTCTCAGTAAAACGGAATGACTGTTGATGACCTCATAAGCATTCGTGTTTATTTCTGTTGGTTGTCAAAAATGCGCAATATCTTTTTGCACACAGTGAAATAATAAATATTTCAAAAACCATAATGAGAAGCATTCATTTTTTTAGTGTTCTCTATGTTTGATGTGGCATTTTAAAATCATTTATGCAAACATATTTTATTTGCCTTAGCCTCACTTAATATTGATGAAGTACGATGTCATCTTAGTTGGTATTTAAAGATAACTGACAAATTGCACTTTAACTACAAATACCTGTAGTACAACGTAGTATTTTTTTTTTTGGCATTCCAGCTTGCAGCGCATAAGCTCTTTCTTTCTCTTTATAAGTTTTATTTTAAAAATTTTTCTTTGGCAAGGAGATGTTCGTGTACTTTACGCTGCTGCTTGTCAAGCCATAAAATGTTATCACAAAAAGTATTTTCCAAGTCAGCGCACACACAAAAGTGGCAGACAGAGACAAGAACAGTCGGCTGACAGCTGGCTGCAGGCCATGGAGGAGTAAGAGGACAGACAGTTGCAAAGGAAAAGTTGTTGTAGCTTACACACACGCACACACACACACACACACACATACTCGCGACAACACATAGTGAAAGTAACAAATAGAGTTGCCATAAAAATTCATATGCTTATCACGTGCGTTTTGGCACCATACACACACACTTGCAGGCTGCAGATGGCGCCATATCCAAAAAAAAAGAAGTAAAGTATTATTGTTGTTATTGCTGACTGGCGCTTCATTCTAAAAACTTGCCACGAACTGTACGAACTGTACTCGAGGGGGAGTTTTGAACGTAGTTGTTGTAGTTGCTGCGGTTATTGTCAGCATATTCACACGTTACAGACATGCCGCTGTTATACTGTTATACTCGACGTCTGCTCAGCTTAACTGTACTACAAGCACTCGAAAATATTTCGTTTATTTGAATCTGGTAACGATGTTGTATAGCTGCAGTTCTTGTTGTTGTTTCTGTTATGGGCTGATGTGTCCATTTTATTGTCATATTTATCAACAACCAGCCGAAAATAGCAAAAAGAAACAGAAACAGTTCCTCTTCTCTCTTATTTTCGTTGAACACTGAACACCGAACACTGAACACTGCTGACATTGACGCATTTTTGCCTTATGCTACGTCAAAAAACGTGCAAAACAATGGAATGCATAACAATAGTAGCAGCCACAACAACAACAATAGCATCAAATACAACGCAATAGCAACAACAACAACAACAACAACAACAACGAAGCAATAGCAGATAAGTCAAAATGCCTAGCGTGCATTTCAAATTGGCTTTTTTTTTTGGGTGGCTTGTGTGTAGAAAATTGTTGTATCTGCAGAGCAAATGCATTCAGAAAATGGAAAATACGGTATGTGACCGTACAAAATGCGTTGGATGCTATTGTTGGTATCCAGTTGACATATTGCTGGAGATAAGAGTGTGCGCAAGTGCTTCGATTGGATTGTTGGATGAAACAAAAATAAACCAAACCAAAAAAAACACACACAAAAAGTAATCTGAAGGTCGATGGAGTTATCCCAAAACTTATTCACTTTCATCTTGAAGAGTTTAACGAGCAAATATCAAAAAAGTACTAATCTCAATGCTTACAATACACTGTGAAATTTAATATTTATGGTTAACAATTATTGTAACTATTTAATTCATCATTTAAAAAAAAACTTAAAAAATTCAGATGTCATTTTTCGATTTTTAGATGGAACAAATTCAAAAGCACTCACAATAGTAATACCGAAAATAGAACCGTTAAAACAGTGTGCCCATATACTTAGGTATTATCATAATATTGAACATCATTTGAGAGTCTTTCTATATACATGTATAGTCAAGGTATAGTTCTGTTCTAAAGCCCTTTACATAATCATGATATTTAAGAACAAACCAACTGAAATAATTTTTATGCTCGACCACAAACACTAACTGTGTGACCGTAATCTACATTTAGCTGATAAGCCTAATAGTCGCCAGAAAAAAATGTGGAACGCCAATTAAAGCTCTCATTTGGCATTGAAAAGGGCCTAAAACATTTTGCGAGCCAAAATGTTATAGGAAAGCGAAAATTACGATGGCAAAGAGCTCTCGCTCTCTATCTCTCTCTCTCTCTCTCTCTCTCTCTGTAGCCTCAGCTGGCAAATTGCAATATTAGTGTGGCATGAATTTTGGGAAGCAGTGCAAAAGTTTTCTTTGTTGTTTCAGCATTAGAGATGGAGGCGGAATTCGCAGAAGGGGCGTGACTTGGCAAAAAGTTAAGCATTTGTGTTTAACACATGTGACCCAGAAAACTCATCGGTCGCCAGCGCCATCTGTAAATTGCCATTTAGCAGTGGTTATAATAAACTAATTTGAAAACGCCTAATGCTATGCAACAAAGTTTTTGCTGTGGCCCAAGCCTAGCCAATTAAATAGATGGCTAGAATTCTCCGCGTACGTAAAAGCAGAGTAACATAAACAAATACGTAAAGGGGAAAATTAAAGGTCTGCAGATAGTATGTAGTACAAAGTACTACACATAGTAGAACAGCAAATTACAAATTCGAAATTTATGTAAATTTTATGCAATGCATTTTTTTTTCCCTTCTCATTTGTGTTTTGTTTGTATTTACGATATGCGGTCTCTAAAAAACGAACAATCTAAAGCAACTAGCAGGCTGAACAGTGGCCAACCAGGTGCTATATGGAAGAAGTATAGTCAGTCTTAACGGCCGCCAGCTGTGGACTTCAGACGTTAGACTTGGGACTGACCCCTTAATCTGCATAATTTCTGCAGACAGGGCAGCAAAGAAAAGACAAAGAAAAAATAAATAGAAGTGAGCTTGCCAAGCGAAAGGTGGAAAAATGGAAAGGAACTGCTCACCAGGATATTATAAATAGTCCAAGATATTTATATGTAATGAGTATTGACCTTAGGGAGGATGTCGGTTCACTACAAATACGAGTATCCTTCATTCATTGGTCGCTCAAAAGGGTAGTTCAGAGACTGAGGTTGATGCTGCTGAGCAGGCTGGAGGAATATCTGGGCAACATCTGTTGAGGGTCGACATTTTGGCGCTTAAAAAAGGCAAAGTTGATCCTAATGATGACGAGCACTAAGTTATGTTAATGATCGACCTAGAAACTTTATTAAAAATCCCAAAATTACTTAGCTCAAGTTGTGTCCACTCGTTAGGCTTGACATATGATTGCAGTTTCGTTAATAATGGAAGTTATAATGAGACTTATAACCCGCATCACTGATATTTCATTTACTATTTCCACTAAATTTAATTTGCTTTTAAATGAAAATGTAAGATTGCGTCTCTAACTTATTTATTGATTATTTGAGGAAATACAAAGAATATTTTTCTTATTCCATCGTCATGAACTGCGTCTATTTCTTAGCTTTACTCAGTCAGGTGAAACACTTGGTCTGTTATTGGCGTTGCTTGGTGGAATCACTTAGGTAGGTATGTTTGCCTCCCACTAATCCATTTAGACAGCCGCTTGGCAAATAAGTAATGCCTATAAATGAATGAAATGACAATATTATATCGATTGACCTGTGACCCCAAGGCAAGAGACAGAGCTAGATAATAGTCTAAGCAGGCAAAGCATCTTCTCTCACCTCTGGCTTGATTGATTGGCATTGGGGACTGCGTCGTACACTTGTGATTGGATTTATGCAGGTCCCATTTTACTGGCCTGTTTGTTTTCTTATTTTAGCATTTGCCAGCTTAACCTGACAGGTGTTCACTGCGGGGCGTGACAAGACGAGCGACTTCCGTTTGCCAATTTTAAGTGGTTTAAAATACCGTCGACTGTTTAATTATGCAGTACACAATAACAACGAATGGAACTCTCTCTAGTCTCTAGACTTTGTGCAGTGACCAAAATCTGCAGGAAGCAATTATGTGGGCGGCGGTCAGAAAAAAGGGTCTGAAATCGGATAGTGGTTGAATTTGTTGCGTTTAGCGAGGGATTTGTCCTTATAGAGGGTGACTTTGTGTCTCGCAAAGGGCGATGATGACGTCAGCTTAACGCCGCGCGTTGGGGCAAAGGTTATGCACAACTTAAAGCGAAGAAATGTGGCAAAGAAACGCGTATCACTAACAGTCCAATAAAATATCTCAACAAAGGAGGGAGAAAGAGAAAAAGCGAGTGGCGGGGAAGTTTTCTTAAGAGTATTATAATTCTGCATTTGAGTGTTGGATTGAGTGAAAGAGAATTGGGAGTTAAGTTGAATACAAAGGGTGAAAAAGAGCATAGAGAAGAGAGTAGGGGAATTAAGGGTTGATCGTCAGTTTGTCTAATTGGTGTGACTCATAATTCACCTATTAGAAAAATGACAGGCCAATAATAAAAGAGAATAAACTCCAATTATAGATAATTGGATGCAATACAAAATATAGAATTGAAAGAAAGAAACGTTCTAGAAAGGTAGATTAGATGAAGACAATATAAAATTGTAAAAGTGAGTAAAGTAAAAACAATAATATCACATAATATCACATAAATTATTAACATTCCTTTGTCAATACGAGAAAGCAGTCAGAATGTAAAAAAGGAAAGTACAACAAATTTGTTGATTGTTGGTAAAAAAAATATATATAAGAAACGAAATAAGACAAGTTAAAAAGGAAAGTAGAAAAGAGGATGACATCTTAACCTTTCACCGGTTCAGCGCTTCTGTTGTCTTTGCCCCGAGGTGAACAATACCTGAGAAGGGTTCCTCCGGATATGGGACACCAAACCGGTACTTTACCGAGGTGTCAAGAGGCAGAGCTAAAGATTTATGGGCGTGTGTCCGACTTCATGCCTCTGTCATATTATTTATCATTCTATTCTTTTCCGTTGGTAGGCAGATTCTTTGGCATGCTAATTGCGAACACTTCGGCGTCTATTTACGGGACATGTTACCCCTGTCCCTCCGTCTCTTCCTTTCTCTCTCATCAGTTATCCGATAGATCCCGTTGAAAGTAAGCCCTAACTTCGGGTTACGTTTGGAGCGTGCCGCATGTGATTCAGATTCGGGTTTCTACCTTTCATTCGCTATGCTTATTGAATTGCTGCGCATTTTGAGGTATTACAAGTATTTGCATTCATGCGGGCATTGTGCTTTTATCTCGACCTGGGACGAACCACTTTTGGCGCGTGCTCAGTGTCCTAATACCCAATTAATTAATAATAGAGATAGAGAATAGCTTGACTGTAATTGAAACACATGTCGAAGTTTGTATGTTGAGATGGGAAATAGTGTTGGGTAAACATAGTTCAATTTATGGATAAGTTAATTGGTTATTTTTTGTTCAGTGGTTCACTTTGATATTTAGTTCGTTCTTGTTGAGTTTCTAGAATTTGATCTTAGGTTTATTTATGAACTTATTAGGTTTGTTCATTTTAATAAATATGTTCGTTTTTGTTCGATTCCTCGAAAACGACTTAAAAATAGAGTCTGAAAAGGAAGTCCTTTACATAGAACAAACTGAATTTGATATTAAAAGTATATGTGCTCAATATTTATAATAGATAAATGTCCCTAATAGATTAGATACAATTGAAACACATGTCGAGGATTATATGTATGTAGACAAGACCAGAAGTGTTTTGTAAACATCGTTCAATTTACTAAATGAGTTTGTTTGCTCTACATTGTTCATTTGTTGTTTTGACCTTTAGTTCTTTCCTGAACTTATTCAGTTCATTCACTAAACTAAATATTTTCATTCTTTGTTGGTTCCTAAACTCAAAAGGAAATCTTTTACATAGAAAAAACTGAGTTTGATCCAACAATTTCCATGCCCAATATAGTTTTACAAATATTGGAATTGTTATTCCAGTATTTACAGGACATTTGCAGCTGTGTTTACATTTATTGATCGCGTTACGGTATCTTCGCATTTTATATGATTATATGTTGGCAAGAACACCCTCTAAATGCAACACATCGAATTGTTGTCAGTTACCCCATTTTATTTATTAATTTGTCCCCTTTTCATATTTCAACATTTCAACATTTCACCATTATGCCATTTGCTTTTATTATTTTATTTGGAGACAAGGCAATGCCCTGCAAGATATCCTGATGATAGGAAAAAACAAAAAGACAAACCAAACATATCCATTCCCCATAAAGCCCCTCGCTTGGGGTGAGCGCATAAACTCAATTACATAATAAAAATTTATGAACGTAGCAAAAGTACATTAAAATTGTTCACCACTAGCAGCAGTGACCTTCGAAACTGAACTTCCTTTTGATTCTGACCAAAATGTGCTGTGTTCTTTTGACATTGAGTTTGGGTCTTTGGGCTGAGTTCCTTCCTAAGCCACTTTGACGAACACATCCGTACATCAAGTGAAATCCGAAATCATTAATACATATGAGACAGAGCATTTATAGCGACTACGTCGATTTTGAATTGAGTTTGGGATTGCGAATGAGACTGAGACTGTGGCTGACCCTCATTTATACGTATATTTCATGTAATTCATCTCAATAAAATGTGAAATATCCACACAGCAAATCCGCCAACTATAAAATATGTGTAGGCTCGAATCCAGTTCAGTTCAGTTGAGCTCTAGCACAGTTCCGACCATTCCCAGACACTGCATAAACAGAGATAAAAATCTAGCTTGAGGGTTGCCCAATGAGAGTGTGTGTGTGAGTGTGTGGATGGCGCGTGTCCCGTTTCGGAATTATTGTTGGCCTTTGACATCAAATAAGTTTCGCAGCGCATAAAAAAACCATATAGGGGATCTGGTCTATGAACTTTGGGGTTGCAATGGGTTAATTTATGTAAACACATGCGTGTACACATCTATCTCCATCTATCTATCTTTGTATGTATTTATATATTTGTCGATTGCTTGTGAAGTTACTAGAGATAAGTCGATGGTGTAGTTAGAAGTCGATGAAATAACTTTCTATGAACTTTGCGTTCAATGGCAGCTGCTAATTGTGAAACGTGTGAACGACTTTCGGTTGACCTTCAACAACTGAGACTCTGAACTTGTTATCAACGCAAATCAACACACAAAGCACATTAAGCTGAGAAGAAAACCTAAAAAACGATGGAATTCTAAACAAGTTTTTCGTGAAATTTCGCCTGGAAATCAAGGCAGCAACCCTTCGGGATGCTTTCGAAGTGAACCTCAAAGATGCTAAGCATCCTAAACATCAGCGGGAACAACAATATATTTATAAGCACATTATAATGCATTGTTGTTGTTGCTCTTGACGACTGCCTTCTGTTTGAGAGTCCTTTGTCACATGCACAGCTCTGCTGCTCAGGTCTGCTCAGCTCAGCATATTAATGATTTCATGTGTTGTCCAGTTGTCCAGTCCAGACTCAGCATCTTGAGGCCAGAGAACTGGAAATGTTTTTTGTGTTTAGTTTTCCCCAAAAAAGTATTCACAACCCTTTCCTTCTTACGTATGCTGCATTTTCACATACATAAATTACTTTTCTTGCTCGCCGAGTTTGATTTTCTCCGAGGGTTCAATTTGGGCTCGTTAATGATGATCAGAGTTTATGGTAAATATACCCCAAACAATTTGTGGGCAGGCAGGCAGGCCTTGGCTTATTTGATATGGAATTTATGCGTGTGTTTGTTCTATAGACCATCGAAATTTTTATGTTATAAACAATTCTGGTTTGACCGTTAAATGTGTGTTATCTTGAAGGCAGATGCTGACATTGTCATCTCCCTTCTTATCAAGTGTGAGAATATCAATGGAATTTAATTATTTCCTACTTGAAATTACTTACGGTCATTCGTTATGCATTAAGCAGACTTTTATGCATAAAAGGAAAATGAATAATTACCTGCAAAGAAATAGACCATAAATAAAAGTATTAGTAAATGATTTATCATAGAGAAAGTTTCATTAATGCGTATATTTAAGGGGTTAAAGACTTATGTATGTGCCAAGAAGAATACTTCTTCGAGTTCATAAAGTATATATATTTTTATTTACTGTTAGTAGCCGATGTCCGTCTGTCTGTACCAAATGTACATTTCAGTATATTGTAGTATTTTTCTGTATATCAGTTTGGTATATTTGTTGTATATAATATATTTTTGGTATATTGGTTCGCTATATTCAGTATATTTGTTGTATAATATTTTGGTATATTTGGTATATGATTTGCCTTTATTGAGCACAACCGACTGTACCTATTTTAGTTACTATAATAAGCAATTACTAATGATGATCACTTGTTATTGTACATTTCAGTATTTTACAGTATTTTTGGTATATTAGGTATGTGACTCCTTTGACTGCAGTTTTCTTACACGGTTTAGTATAAAATTACTGATGCTTATCAAATTCATTAACAGATTTGATCTGGTAGTTGAAAAGACGTGCGCTTGTATCCACGACTAATCAAAAAGGACTCTTACAACTTTTCACACAAAAATTTAATATTAAATTTTAGCCTACCAAGTAATTATATGCGCCAGATTCGATATTCATTTCAAACAACCAAATAGTCACAATAAAATAGGTGGCTTTCAGCCCAGAGAGGGGAGAAGGAAGCAAGAGCAGCTTCAGCAATTTTTAGCACTTTTAGCAGTCAAATCCAAGTCAACCTCAAAAAGTCACGTATCCACTGACTCGTGATACCAGATGAGATGATGCGATGAGATGTAAGTTAAGGCGACACAAGTCGAGCCAAAGTGGCAGTCAGTCCTAACAAGTCTACAACAAACTACTCATGTGCTCCCAACTGAGAAAGCAGTGTTGTGTATGATGCGTGTAGACCACAAACTACAGCAGCACACAGCCTATTCCTCTCCTTTCCTCCACCTTCATTTCTATCTCCACCCACTATTTAAAACATTGGAGGGGTCTTAAGAGAAACCCTTGAAGTGCCTGGTGACGGCGATGGCAACGTTTTAAGTGCTCAATTTGGAGACCGTCGGGGGTAGTTACACATTCACTGTGAAAAAAATACCGAAATCCAAAAGAAATCTAAACGGATTTCTATATAAGAATTACTTTTAACTAACAGTTAAATTTGATACAGGACTTTTTTTTGGAGCACTTGGTATAACAATATGCCAAGAAATACACTTCGATACATTTTAGTATTTCTTCGGTATATTATTTGGTGTATTTAAAGAAGTCAAGCTTTCAAACGTTTTAAGTGCTCAATTTTGGGGGTAGTCACACATTCACTTGGAAAAAAGACTGCAATCCAAAAAAATCTAAATGGATTTCTATTTAAGAATTACTTTTAACTATCAGTTAAATTTGATTCCGAAGTTTTTTTTGGAGCTCTTGTTATAACAATATGTCAAAAAATACACTTTGATAAATTTAAATTTATCTTTGGTATATTATTTGGTATATTTAAAGATGTCACACTTTCAAACGTTTTAAGTGCTCAATTCGGAGACCTTTGGGGGTAGTTACACATTAACTGGGAAAAAAGACCGCAATTCAAAAGGAATTTAAATGGATTTATCCAAAAAAACACTTTTAACTAATAGTTAAATTTGATACAGGACTGTCATTATTTTATTGGTATATGTATTTGAATGCATGTTTTACTTTATTGAGAACAGAGTCTCTCTCTTCTCTAAAGATTCCTTATTTGTTTTTGTTGACAAATACAAATTCAATTCTGTATGCACATCTCTTTTCTTTCAGTGATATTCCATATGCCAAGAGTCTCATGCGCCGTAACTCCTGTGTTGTAAGCAGAGAAAGAAACAGCAACAGCTACAAAAACAGCAACAGCAATGAAATCTTAATGCCTTAATGGGCCACACAATCTAATTTACTTTTGTTTGCTTTGCTCTCGCTTTGCCTTTTTCTTTTCTATGTCTCTCGCTCCACAACGATACGAGTATAAATGATTTTCTCTATTTTTTTTTATTGTACGAGTAGTACAGAATGGATTGGTGTATGTGAGTGTGATTTGCTTTTAATTATTGTTGTTGTTGCTGTGGGATCTTCTCGTTGCTAACGCCGTTGGATTTGGCCAAAAGGAGAGAGAGAGAGAGAGATAGAAGAGAAAGAACGCTAGTAGTACGTATTATGTTAGTACTAGTTCTCGTAGTTGGTTGGCTGTTGTGCTTCCTAATCCTATTAACAATTGCGGTGGCGGCGACGTCATCGCCTTTGATTCTCCATTTCCCTCAGTCTACTTTCTGGCTGCCAATTACCAAGCAACGTCATACTTTTCCCTCTCTCGGTTTTTTTTGTGCTTTTGGCATGCTCTGCTTAATTCCTTAATTTAATATTGATTTTTGCACGCACTGTGCTTGGTCTCAATGTCTAATAAGCTAATGCAAAGTGCATTGAACTGAGATCATTCTGTGTATAAATAACTAATTAATCTTTCGCTCTTAAAGCGAATGGCCATCAATTTGGCCTACAGCATTGAATGCCATATGCATTATGAGTCTATTGAGCTATCCTTATTGCAGTCGCCGTCGTAATCGTAATCGCAATCGCAATCGCCTTTCCCTGCCATATGCCATATGCCAATCGCAATCCCAAATGTCTGCGACATCCGCTTCAGGGAATTGCAAGTTCTTGTCCTACACACAAGAAGCGATGGCAATGGAAAGGGCCTCGGCTTCGTTTTTTCCTATGTGCATTATACTAAAAATTTTCTACAACATTCTTGCGCAGCTTAATCCCAGCTCACTATAAATCACACAGACGCACAGACACACACACACACACACACACACACACACACACACACATATACGCAGACAGACAGTTAGAAGACATAGTAAGCTCCCAGGCGCATATCAAGTTTAAATATTCTAGAATTTTTTTTTCGCTTTTTAGATTTTTTTTTTTTTTTGTAGCACTTTTTGCTGTTTTGCGAAGCTGAAATTCCCTGAAGCTTAACAAGTTTAAGTTGGCTGCAGCTCAAAAAGCTTGCGAAAATACCTTTTTTTATCTAACTCAAACACGTACAGAGAGCGCACAGCACTCACACACACACACACTTACATACACACACACACTGACACATCGCACAACGCACTTTAGCAGCATGTAAAATAGTTTTAAATTACACAACGAGAGAGAGTCGAGACCGAGACCCAAGGAGCCAGATAAGTTCTAATTTAATTTAAATTTGGCATACCTAAGAAGTGGAAGAAGAGTGAGAGAAGGGGAAGAAATAGGGATTCCTGCATCTACCTCAAATTTAGTAAAAGTGCACGAAACTGTCTCAAGTTGTTTGCCATTTATTTATATTTCATGCAAATTAACTGCTGCAATAAATTGGCAGCAACACTTTCCATGCCAAGCAAAACTTGACAGACATTTGCAAAGAATTCAACAGCAGGATATGAAGGAATCTGTATCTAAGAAAAAAGAGCGAGAGAGAGAGCGAGAGTGAGAAGTGAGAGCAAACGAGAGAGAGAGAACTGCGAAATTTAGCCAGCACGAAACATCCTTTTTTTCCGCCCAGAGTTTTGACAGCCGCGACATTTTCTGCTTGCTTACCGCTTTCAACTTTTTAGCCCAGGCAAGAATTTCACCTGCTGCAGTTGGTTACCTGCAATCCAGCACTCTTTGCTCCCCCTCCCCCTACCGATTCCACTCCCACTCCCACTTTCCACCTTCATATTCGCATACAAAATACTGACACATGTCAAAACCTGCGACAGATGCGTGTGGATCAAAATGCTGGCACAACCTTTTTATTTTGTTTTTGTTTTGTTTGTGTGTTGTTTGGGGAAAAGTTTGATGCCTTATGAGAAAAGCTGGCTTAACAATATTAAAACTATACCCTAAATTGATTTTAATCAGTCTACGGAGCCAAATCTTCAGTCACACTTAAGGAATGTGAAGTTGATTAGATTGCAGAAATCTCAAAAGTACTCTCAAAAGTAATTAGAGTCAACTTTGATTACCACAAATATGTGAATTATATTCACAATGGTAAAAGTTTTAAGAACATAAACCTAGAAGCCCATTTTATCATCTATTCATGCTGATCAAGAATGAACTAGTTTCTTAAAGATATGTTACATGTGCTATAGACACTTTCATTCATCCATGAATTTTGTTAACAAAGATAAACATTTTAGGAAGAATATTTCAACTCAAGAATCGACAAGATGTGTCAGCTATTCATGCTGATCAAGAAAGAACTTAACTTTCTTGAAGATACTTGTACTTGTTCATTCATTGTTGAATAAAGATTTATGAATTAAAAGAACATTTTAACTCAAGGCACTACAAAAGTATTGTCTTCATAGATATGTCAGCTATTCATGCTGATCAAGAATGAACTCAACTTCTACTCGAATATTCTCACTAAAGATACTTTTGCCATAGATACTTTCATTCATCATTGAGCATAATAAGGCGACATTTGCACTCACGTTGTGTTGCACTTAACGCGTGGCATGCAAAGCTCTAGTCGAGATGCAGAGGATGCATCTTTAAGATACTCGTATACGCAACTCTGCTGCCGCCTTTCGTCTTTCGTCTTTGGCCTGTCGTTTGTCGCTTGGCGTGTGCTTGACAAATTCGCTTGCAATTATTTATAGAATGCCAACACGGCGGAGAGAAGGCGTCATGACTACTTGACTTGACTGCCATAGTCGTGGCATATGAATGGATGAATGAATGAATGAACAAATGAACGAATGAATTAAATTATACAAGCGGCAAGCTGCAAGGAGGCTAACATCAACCCCTGCCAATCCGCAATCCACATGACAACTGTCGCTTCTTCGTTTGCTTTAGTCATCGTCATCATCATCATCATCGCAGTCATCATCATCATCGGTGAATGCTCCACTTTTTGGGCAATTTAATTACGAAATGTTGCCGAATTATTTTTATGCTAGCCTCGCTCATAATTTGTGTTTGTGTTTCAGTTGTAGTTTCGATTTGTGTGCCAAGTGTCAGCTGTGCAAATTGAAAATTGCATTTTTCATTTGGCAATCATAAATATTACAGCTAAATTTATTTGCATTCGCTTTTAGCTTTTCCACAGCAATTTTGCTGTCCTTCTTTTGCTTTGCTTGCTGGTCCACAATTAGGGAGGAAAGACAGACAAACAGGCAGCAGCAGTCAAGTAACTGGCGATTAATTAAACAACTTTTTGCTATTTGTATAATTTTTATAATTTAGATGCACCGCACCACAAGATACGAGCTTAAATATATAAAACAGAAGAACAAAAGCTCGAGTCGCTTAAGCGTAAAGTTTTCTTTTTTCTTTGTGCTCCAACTCTCTCTCTCGCTTATCTTGGCTAAGTATACAACGTAACGCAACAAGTTAATTAGCAGTGACTAAGGACGGAGCACAGAGAGCACAGGACTTTGGTCACGGGTCCATTATGTAAAAAAGTCAAAGCATTCTGCCTCCTTCTGCTTCTTACTCATTATATCACTAATATAAAGTTTTTTATGCACTTTTGTGCAGCTTCCGGTTGCTGGAGCTCAGAGCTCAACAGACAGACGACGGACGGAGTTATGCAAGTTATTAGTGGAGCTTTGTGGTCACGGGATAAAACCTCACAAAGCGCCAGCTGCTGCTGCTGTTGTACGTACTATAGTTAACAATATGTCAATGACTATTTGCCCTGCTCTTGATGTTGCTGTTGCTTCTCTGACAAAGCAAAATAATCAGTGAGCAGAGTCTATTTCAAATTGCGCATTGGCCTGAATTATCTTTAAGCTGTCGACGACTGTTGTCATTTGCTTGGCTTTAAGGTGCGCACATGTGTGACTGCAATCTGCATTAGCCGGAAGCACACAATCATCGCAATGCAGCTCGAAAATATGGTAAACCACTCGCTCCGCAAACTCCGCACTCTCCGCCAACAATTTCCGGAAAGAGATTTTTGTGCATTTTTATTTTTAATTTTCGGTTACAGCAATGCTTTTGGCTCTTTGTAGAGGATTTTCGTAATTAACCAAAACAACAAGTGTTCGGTCTAAGGGAAGCTGCAACGACAGAGTTTGCTCATAAATACGAAATGCTCGACAGACAGAGGAGAATTTCATTTACTTGCGACTTTGTCTATTAAACGTCGTTCAGTGCACCTATTTTAATTCACTCCCGTGCCTTTATTCTAATTCAATTTGCTTCACTACTTGCAACCACAGAGAAGGTTGTTTATTATTTGTGAATTACAACGAATATACCTGTAAATTACTTTACGACTATTAATCTAAAACTAATGAGTACAAAATGGATTTACGCCTTTTCAAGTTGCTCGTTTACTAATTAATAATAAAGTTATAGGGATATGTGACACATAACTAAAGTTAGGGAAATGTAAGTAAAAATGTCAGCTAAGTTTAACACAACAAATATATTATATAAAAGTATTCATTAGCATTTCATATAGGTTACTGCGTTTCTTTCAGTTTAGTGCGAATGCTTTTAATATTCGCTTCTTCTTGTCATCGTCACAAAGGGTTCTCGTGTCTCATCTCACGATCGATACTCGTGCCTCCTCTAAACGATAGGAGTATCGCTGCTGTAATCGATATAACCCATGTTCGGCGTTGCCAGACAGTTTACACAAAATTGTGTTTGCAAATAATGCGAAAGCCGCTTATCGACGCACTCAAATACAAATTTATCAAAAACTAATTGATGCAGTCAATTTAATACACATTTAATATGGGTAACTCATAGGCAAGTATTAAAGTATTACTTTAAATGTAAAATTATTGTTTAATTTAATAAGTATACTAAAAATAGCAAAGTCAAATCGTTTACCGTATTCCTTGTTTTTATTTGCTTTCAACTAGAAAGCATTGCTCGTTCCCCTGGCCAAGAGAACTCGCACTCTGATCAGATTGCACAAACAACGGCAATGGGAGCTCTCATTGCCGAGAGCAGGAACCCGAGACCGCAATGAAGTCAATGGAAAGTCTGTCTAGTTCATATAAAGCACTCATTTACCCGTCACTCTGCCCCCCCAAACCACCTTCAAGAGCAGCCTCAGCATTCAAAACATTTCGCGTTTTTCTGCCATTTTTTTTTTCATAAATATTTTCGCCCTTTTTTTAATTCTATTTGTATGTGTGCTGCGGCCGTGCAGTTTTCAAGTTTTGTGGCAGTTTTGCGTGTTTGCTTATAATTTTGTTTGAGTTGCAATGCCACGCCCCCTAAACCCCAGGGCAAACACACAACCACTCGCTCCCCCGCACTGTTTGCTTGCCTTCGGTCAGACTGCAACCAAAAACTACGCGACCGGCACACAGAAAATTTGTAATTACTTTTTCATACAGCAATTAAAAATGGCGTAAATAGCAAAGCAATTGAGAGAAAGTGAAGGAGAGACAGACACAGATGCCGAGAGGAAGATAGAGAGAGAGAGATAAGAGTTGAACTTTAAGTTGGAGTTTGATACACAGAGAAGAGATAAACACTGCACCGTGTCCGACTTGCCCACAGAGTTTGCCAAAGTGGAGTTTTATTTTTGCCGCTATTTTAAGTAGTTTTTCGCTTGATTTGTTTTATTTTTCGTTCGTTCGTTCTTCCTTTTTTGGTTATTTCTTTTCGCTTACCACTTTAATTGAGTTACAGTACAAGCGAGTGAGAGAGGAACACAAGTGGCAAAGTAGAAAAGTGGCAAAAAAGAATTAGGTAGAGAGAGAGAGAAGATGGAAAGAGGGGAGCATTGAATTACGTAAGTTGCAGTCTATTGATTTTCATATTATTCTGAACAGCATGAATAATCCAGGATACAAAAGCTCGCTCACCTAAAAAGGTAAAACAAAAAAAAAATAGGAATCGCTGTTATAATTCGAATTTAATGACATGCACAGCCATAAGAATCTTGTAGTTGTTGTAATTGGCGGCGTCATTAGCGCAAATTACAAGCAATTAAGTGCGCAGTGCACAAACACAAACACACACACACACACACGCACACACAAATATACACATATACATATATTACCACATCAGGGCATAGATGCTTGCAAAAGCGGCTTGTTATCGTCGTATATATCAGTCGACAACAAAGTGTAGAGAAACGAGTAGCAGAAGAGAGAGCCATTTGCAATTGCATTGCCAATGCATTAAATTAATTGAAAGCATTAAACGTAAACAATATAGAAGCGTGTTTGATGTCTCTATGTGTGTGTGTGTGCGCCATTTGTGTGTGTGTAGCTGTCGATAGTCAAGGATACTTGAAAGAGGAAGTGAGAGAGAGAGGAAGATAGAGCCACTTTCGGCCTTCAATCAATTTGCAATTACTTAAAGTTCATTGAAATGCGCTAAACACGAAGTCGCCATAAAAATAGAGCTGCGCACTAAAATAGCAAATGGAAAATTGTGCAATAAAAACGTGCAGCTTGTTGCTAAATGAAAGAAAATAGAAAATGTTGCATAAATAATTGAGTAGAGAGACGTGGCTCACACACACACCCACTCACACACATACAGAGAAATATGTTCGTTGTGGAGACATGCACATGTGTCGTATTCCCCATGGAAATCAGCATATTATCAAAGTAGTATAGAGTTCTATGTATATGTTGTAGTCAGGCACATTCACATCACTTAGTTGATGTGCCTCCAAACAGGATACGAGTTCTGTAAACTGCATTGTGGTGGTTGCTTCACTTTATGACCAGGCCAAGAAATGCTGCAGGCGGACATACAACATACGACTTAATGCGTCTTCCATGTAGCTGTTACAACAATTCACAGGCAACAAATGCTAGCGCACTTTTCAGCATAAACCAAACTTGTGGAGATATCATTTCTTATGGAATCTTCTCATGACTCGAGTTTGAGGTTTGGTATTTAATATTGTACTAACATATGTAAGTAAGAAATATATTTCTGTTTAAGCAGTTCTAAATAAGATTGTATATCGATAGTTTTAGAACTCATTCGATAGTTCGCCTGAGTAAGAACTACTCCACAATCAGTAGAGTATGTAAGTATATAAAAGAGACTCACTAAATTATATGTGTATTCTGTAATGGGTTGTTATTGTAGTAGCTTGGTTGTATTGATTCAATCTCTTAATAGATCTAAATTTGACAAAAACAAGTCAGAAAGCTACAGTAGAGAGTACTCTACTACATATTTTTAATGAATGCAAAAACAATACAGTATACTTAAAATATTATTCTATAATTAGAATAGTTAAGTACTGAAAGTATACCAAAAGCTATATTTGATTTATCGATAACAAATAATTCGATTTAACATATAAGATTGCCATTAATATACCGAAAAATACTAAAAACAGTGTCAAAAGCTATATTGCTTAAGATATTACTTTATAAATATACTAAATTAATATACCGAAAAATACTGAAATTATACCATGAGTTATATCTTGTATATCGATATACTATTACTTTTAAAATGTACAAGATTATAATTGATATACCGCAAAATACTAAAAACAATACCAAAATCTATATTTGGTATATCTATATACTATAACTTTCAAAATATACCATTTTGTCATCCAAATTAACTAAGACATGGCTGCAGTATCCTTTTATTTATTTTATCGCTACCAAATTTTCAGGATGACACAATATTTTAATACTCTTCTTCCCTATGTGTAATAGGTAACAAATTTATTTCTGATGCGACTTTATTACATCAGCTTTGTCCGAATTTCGAATTCACAAATTCCCACATTGAGTGAATTTGTTAATTTCTCTCCTCTGTTTTTATCTGATCAATCTTTATGCTGGCACCATTTGAATGCAGAGTGATTAGCACAGACCTAATTCGAATTAAAATACCTGACAAAATGAACACTGAACTTTGTTGCGGCACTTTTCAACGTTTCGCCAGGAACAAGCGCATGCGCATTTTTTTGTTCACTTGGTTTTTTGTTGGTTTGTGGCTGTTTATTTGTTTGTGCTTTCCATTATTGTTGCTGGCCTACAAGGATAAAAATCTAGAAAAGCGCTGTGCCACATGCAAAGCAGTAAAAGGGGGAGGGAGGGATGTGGCAAAATGAGTCTGGCATGCCCTTTCTTTATGTTTTGTAGTACAAACGTCGTAACTGGCAACTGAGTTGCCTCTCTATCTGCTGTTAGTTTTTTGTGCGCATTTCGTGTGCCTCTTTTGTCTCAGCTTTCTGCAGAGTGCCGAGTGTCGAGAGTGTGGCAGGTGGCAGGTGGAAGGTGGTGTGTGGCAGGTTTCGTGTTGTGGCCAACTTTGTCATGGCAACGCGTTAAATAATGCCAAAAGAATGGGTCACACAAAACCGTTAAGTGGATTGGGTGACTGTGTATGTGTGTGTGTGTGTAAAGGGCGGTGTGTATTTGCAGGCATTGTTTCACACAATACAAGGTAATTATATAATTTTATTTATAGCCAGATAAGTGTGGCGAGAATGCAATTAACAAAAATTTTGACGAGGGTTTTCTGGACATGCAGCTTTAATTCGAATATTCGCTTCTTTTTTTTTTTTTTTGCATATTTAAGACACACGCAGCAGATAGAACACACAACATACGACAAATAATAGAACAAAGAGCCATAACTCCAATTATGGACAAAAAGCTGGCGACTAAGTGCAATTTATTCATTTGATTATTTCGCTACCCAAAGCAGCAGCAGCAAAAAAATAAAAATATAAATTTATTAAACTATAATTCAGGAGGAAAACGGAAAAGCACTTTGGAGCTCACACCTAACACAGAGCCACAGCCCAGAGCAGCAGAGGACAACGACGACGATAACAACAAAAGTGAGTGGAAAAAAGTAGCCAAGCCGCGACGAAACAGAAACAACAGCAACAACAGCTAAACAAAGAAGGCGATGTGATGGTTGGAAATGGAAAAGGACGTTGCCACGTACATAAACAAGTGTGCATTAAGTGGTGCGAGGCGACACCAACAGAAAAGTAATAATAAAACATAGCCAAATGGCGAGCAAAATACGCTCTCTCTCTGTCTCTCTATTTCTATTTCTCTTGGCTGGCAGGCAAATAGCAATTTCTTACAGCAAAATCAGCCGGATCCCGAATGCTGACAGTTGTTGTTGTTGTTCTAGTTGTTGTTGTTGTTGTTGCTGTTGCTCGAACGAGTTCGCGTGTCTCGTCCAAGGAGCGAAAAAGTTTTGTTTGCATGTCTGCGGTACATTTCCGCGACAGGCACAGCGCAACCAGATCCCCGCCGAACCATATGCTATATAATACAACAATACATATATAAGGACATACTTATATACCATAGCTTGTAACGCACACATATATATCTACCATATATATTTGTTTATCCATATACTTCATTCGTTTACCCTGCAACTACAAAAAATAAAAACATTGAACAACGTTCCAGTCTATGACTATGCGAAATAAAAGTGAAGAATTATTTAAAAATCAAATAATTTATATATTTTAAATATAACATTTTGAAATAAATCGGAGTACAATATACTAAAAGCCACATATCGATTTACTATTACAATCAAAATGTACTAAATGGCAAAGAATATAGAAACCGAGATACACAAAAATTGCGTTTTAGAATAAGACGGAATACCAAATTAGTATACCAAACAATACATAAATATACCAAAAGCTATATTTAGTATATGGGTATACTATTACATTCAAAATGTACCAAAAAAGAATGGTATATTCTATATTAGAGATAGAATAGAAACCGAGAGGTCTCTTTATGTTTTATAAGATTTAGAATAAATCGGAATACAAAAAGAATATACCAAAAACTATACTTAGTATATGGGTATACTATTACATTCCAAATTGACCAAAGAATAGATAATATAGCATTAAAAATAGACAATAAACAAGAAAATCCCTTTAGGGATGACACAGAAAATCAACTTTGATACCGCATTGCAGCAAATAATAGATTACCTACCCATTACAAATTACATAGCAAAGAGAAGTATTAACTGAGCACAAGAATAAATAATAATACATTTATAGCATTAGGCTAATTTTATGAAGTTATACAAAAGTTGTGTTCTGTAATCTAATGGGTGCAAAAGCTTTTATTGAACCATCTTTTAAGGTTCGCTCGCCAGCAAGTCAAATGACGCCATTTGACCTGTTGTGACTACAAAGAGGAGAAATAACAGAATTGGCGTGTTCCAACAAAGGACAAACGGTGCCGAGTGCTTTAGTGTTCCACCCCGTCGAAAAGACAGACTTACGACTTCCCCTCACACACACACACACAGAGCACACACACACACACACACACATAGAGTTTCCCCCCTTCGAACGTTCGCTGGCATGCAAATAAAATAAAATAAAATGAGTGACTGGCGCCATAATGTCGCCACGTCTGGCGTCCCTTTCGATTTGGGTTTTGTCTACTTGCGTAGCATGTGGCGTTTGTTGTATCCTTTTCACATACTATATAAAATACTATATGGTATATACGGTATATATATTTACATGTCGAATAGTGTGTACCTAAGCCAACACGCTCTGGGTTGTCGCTGTTGCAAATAATAGTGTTGAGTGTCATTTGTGTGCCCCTCGCTTGGCCCCGTGTTTATTTGCTGTTAATAAAGCGAATGCTCCGCTTAAAGTTATGACTTCTTTGCACATTGTGCCACTTACTTACTTTACTACGCTTTCATTAATAGTCTCGCATCTTTAAGAAATACTCTTCATAGCCACAATCCAAGTTCTTGATAAACATTGCGTCTATTTATTTATACTTTTTTCTATATATATTTTCCTTTTTTGTGTTTCGTGCTCGATAAACATCGCATTGCCAAGTTGGAAACCCTCTGACAATGACAAGATTTACAGCACCCAAACCAAACCAAACCAAGGAGGAGGAAAATAAAAGCGCAAGACATGAACGGAAAAGAAGTGAGAGTTGGGTGACTGCGAGACGAAGCAAAGCAAAGCAAAGCAAAGCAAAGGCTGTGTGCCATAATAATCTGTGACCACTTTTGAGAATTCAATGAATGCTGCACGCACACACACACACACACACATATATATACAAAGAAGAAGGAAAAAAATGATTTATTTTCCATTCGATGAACGCAAGAAGAGCGTAACTTGAAACGCTGCGTTCTTTGGGGTCCTTCAGTTGTCTTAGTCCTTTTTTCTCCAATACTTTCGGATAAGTGTAGCGAATGGACATTTTGCACAATACATTGAGCATTTCCGGCCAAAATGAATCCTACAATACGATACGATGCGATGCGATGCGATGCGATACGAGACGATAGGGCGTCAGGGTAAAACATGTGTAGAAGTTTAATTTAATAAGTTTCTGGGTTATAGGATATGTTAAACACGACAATATTGTGTTGAGTGCCGGCGGGCTTCAATCGCCACTCGCTCCCTTATCGCCTAAAAAAAGGCAACACAAAAGGAAAAATAAAAAGAAAGAAGAAAATATATATGTATATACATATATGGTGTGTATGTTTGTGTAGCAACAAATTTAAGTTGGTTTATTGGCGCTCTAACATGTTGCTAATTTTGTTTGTTATAAAGTTCGTTGAGGAGATGCAAGACTTTTTCCTTGTTCTTTTTTAAAATGTTCAGCTTGAGTTTGGGCTCAGATGAGGGTTACATAAATCATGCGTCATGTTAACACAAACTTCGTCTTCCTCAAACGGGGGGGATAAGGAAAGAAAAAGGGTCTCGCCACATGTGTTGCGCAATTTGTAAACTGGCACCACACAAAAATTGAATATGAGGCGACTTTAAGTCAACAAATGGGCTAATTAAATGGCTTGTTGCCCTATGGAAATCCTATCATATCTCGCTAATAAGCTCGAGTATAAAGCATTAAAGTTCGCTGCGCAAATACAAAGCGCAAAGCACGTTAATTTCTGTTCGTCTAGAAGCCGCTGTCAATGCCAAAGCCCAAGCTTCCGCAGCCGGAAAGGATTGGAAGGGGAAAGGAATAGGGAAAAAGGGGTAGCAGAGAAATTGAAAGGACATTAAACAGTTGCCGCAGCTTCCTTTGCGTGACCGACAAGTGGCCCAAGCAAAGTAAATCAATTTGGTCCAATGAAATAATCGAGTGTCTGCTTCTATAATTGTTTATGCGCTTACCTTTCATCGGCAGCGACTGTTATGGAAACCTTTAAGTATTGCGTATTCACCGGAATTCAGAAACCCTTTTTCGAATTATTTTGTGCTTTTTGTTATTGCTTCGGATTTATTGTTCATATTCTCTATTGCCCTTAGAAACCTCTTCGTTTTCCTTAAGCGAAAGTGTTGATTTCTGCGTAAGTTGCTGCAAAACAGGTGCTTCCTGTTCAAAGAACTTTTGTTCAGCGAACAAAGCGAATCAAATCGAAAGACAGCAGCGAAACTTCCTCACAACAAATTTGTGAAAATGAGCATAATAGATGCGACCTTGGTAATTTCATACCTTTTGGCAGATTTAAAATTTCCAAAAAAAAAAAGGTACGTAATGTATTCGAAATCTAGTAATAACTTAAATGCTGGAGTATCATAATAATAATAATATTTGCACAGATTGATTGAAGACAAAACTGTGACAAGGGAGGTGTTCTTTTTTACTTCTCGTTATGTTCTTTTTTTAATTTTATGAATTTGTGCTTTTATTTAGTGACGATCTTCTTATTTCTTCCTTTTCTTTTTATGTGTTGTGTGTTATGTAAAAATAACGTTTTTCAAGTCTTGAGTAATACACAATGATTACTTGATTTCAATATAGTGCCTTTATATTAACGGTTCATTAATTAAGCACCTTATAGAAAAGATAAATAATGAAAAAACAGAATTTTTGAGGTTGACTTCTTCATCATCTTCTTTTTAGTTGCTTTGGTTGACGATCTGGCATATTTTGCACTCTATGGTATATTTTGAATATACCAAATGCAGTATTAAATATTTTTTTAGTATTTTTATGGTATATTAAATTGGTATATTTCGAAATGAATACCGCACTGTTTCGGTATATTTTGAATATACCAAATTCAGTATTAAATACATTTTAGTATTTTTAATTAATATACCATTAATTTGGTATATTCTAAAATTAATACCGCATTGTTTTGCTTTCAATAAAAATGGGTATTAAGTATCTTTCTGGTTTTCATTTTGTAAGTTTTAATTTAATTTAGGCTCTCTTTTAAACTTCTTTCACTATTGTTTAAAATTTCTCAAATTATTCTATTAAATTGTTTTACATTTATCTTTAAACGTATATACCTTAAAGATTTCATCGAAATGCAATTGACTTTAATGTAAATGTTTAAGAGAGAGAGATAGTCAAATTTTTGCTTGCTCTCGTTTTGTTCCTCGTGAAAAAAAAGATAACGAACTGTGGACTCGCATCATTGCCGAGGATTACCTGAATTTCTCTAGTAAAATTGAGCTGCCATTTGCCCTGACACTTGCGGCTTTGGCCACAGATGCTACTTTAATTTCACAGTCTATACACACACATTCACACACACATACACGCATAGCTAGTTCACCACAAGAGAGCTACCAACCAAACCCACTGGCATCTCTACCATATTTTCATTAGTCTTCTCCGCTCCGCTATTCAAACCGCATTCGCATTCGTAGTCATGGGCGGGGGCAGCGGGAGCGGGTGGAGGGCAGATGAAATGCGCCCGGCAACGAAATTACAACTTGTCAACCCAATCAAGCGCGCTTTATGCAGCAATTTCCGTCACTTGTGTGAATTCCCACACACACACATACTCACACACTTCTTATTTGAGGCACACACACCTTGTGGCAATAAAATGCACATTATCAGCTAATATAAAATATGAATGTGCCGACTGAGCAAGTGTAAATAATCCTTTTTTGATTCAAGAGCTCAGGCGAAATTAACAAAGCTTCTCACACAAATTCCTTTCATTGAGTTTGCTGCGGCTTAACTAAAGCTCAGACCAAACTAATGTGAAAATGGGGGAGAAAAATGGAAAAATCATGTAATAGATTAATATTCGAAAAATTAAAGCAATATAATTATAAACAACATTAATCTTAAACAATTCGAGCGAATGGGAATTATCTAATCTTTGCTATGGACATTTTATGTTCTTCTCTTCGGGGTTGGCTGCTGTTCAGCATTTTAATTTCATACTGGGCCATATTTCCTGGCAGGCGGCGATGCCATTCGGTTTAGCGAGGACATCCGCCGGCACTTCCGGCAACAGTTGCCAGCTGGCGCCTTGCCCTTTACTATGTCCTGTCTTCTGTGTCTTCTGACCATGTTCTTCTTGTTCACGTCGCCGGCTTCTTTAATTTGCCTCCAGCAAAAGTAGCGAAGGACAAGAAACTTAACGACAAGCACAACGACAACGACGACAACGATGATACAGTCTCAACATACTCGTATATAGAAGCTGCAATTGGCTTAGGAGAGGAATTTCTTAAAGGGTGTAAAAGTATCATGGCAATTAGCCAGCTTTTGGGGTGCTTTTGATAATTCAGCGAAATAAGTCCACTCATCGATTTTGGGCACACACAAACTAATGAACTTTCAATGTGCACCCTTGGGCCGACAACTTGTTTTTTTTTGCCTTTAATTACAAAAATCAACAAATGCCCGCAGCTTTGATTTATGCTGCACATGTGCGTAAATTCTTCTCCAGTCCAGAGTCCAGCAGCCACTCACCCACACACACACACTCACACGCATTGTAAGACACGTCCCCGTCCACAAAGACGCCCGCCCATTTGCAAGCTGTGTTTAGTTAATTACTGACAAAGCATCCTGCGGGCGGGCGGATCTCCTCGCCCAATGGCGACTTTTCAAATTTTATGTCTTACAGAGCTCAAAGCGAACCAAAATTAGCTCCCTCGCGTATCATTTGGTCGACGTGTAATGGACAACGTCGCGTTGCGTTCCGTTGCGTTGCGGGGGGCGGTGAGATGAGTGTCAAACTTTTACTAACTGTGCTGCGACTTCTCGCCAGTGTTTACGACTAAATTAAATGTGCATTAAATTACGGTTAACAACTGTCAGTCGCGGCAAATGCTGAAGACACGTAGATGAAGACAGCTAGACAGCGAGTAAATATCTATGGCATTTAAGACGAACTCAAATTTAGATTCATCTGCCTCACGCTGATCAAATAGAATCTATTCTGGCGTTTTATGTGACACGTAATGCGTGAGGACAATGGGCAAGATGTAATTTGTACCCGATACACACAAAATTGAGGCTAATTTTGGTATATTTTGTACTATATGGTATATTTGGAATGTAGTAGTATATTTTGGCATTTTTTACTATACCATCAATGACTGTATAAGTATATAAATAAATACGTAATGTGTAAGGACAATGACCAAGATGTTATTTCTAGACGCTTCATATAGGGAAGAAGCTGATTTTGGTATATTTGGTACTCTATAGTATATATTTTGAATGTATTAGTATATTTCGATATTTTTTGCTAAATAATACATATTAATTGTAGAATTATATAAATCTACAGAATATATTATGCGGTATATTTTAGTATTTTTTTGGTATATTAACACAGTATGTTTTTAAACTAATCTCTCACTGTTGTGTTGTTAATTGAAAATATTCTACACAGTTCACAGTCGAGTACACTTAAGTGCAGCTGTTTGACTTGTTTTATCATGTGGCCTTAAATACGAATTGATAATGCATTTAGCGAAATGTCTTTATATATTTGAGACTTGTATATTTCACTGGTTTTTTACTCGTCTCTTCCTATTCGATTTCTCTTTCCCATAATACAAACAATACAAAAAAAAAAAAAACAATTGATTTTTAATTCAAATGCCTCAGTTTTATGGCCTGTTTTAGAGTTGGACCTAATAGCCCCGAAAAGCAGTCGAATCTGAAATGTCGTCACGTTGATTTGATTTTATTAGGCCCTGTTGGCCGGCCAATACGACGCGTCGGCGAAACTTTCTAAGCATCCTGGGGCCGATTATTGGACAAGTGGGTTGCCTTTGGCCTCGTAAACCTGTTTTAATGTGCCTAAAATGACCTGTGTCGCATAATTTATGCATGTTTCGCTCGGCAAACAAGCGAAATAAAACAAAACGAAACGAACGCAACGCATAAGTTAAAGTAAGAGCCCACTTAGTAGACCAATAAATATCAAAGAATAGCTAGGCAAAAGCTCTGACTGCCGTCTTCGTTGTGTTTTATGGACAAGCCGCAGTCGCAGTCGCAGCTTTCGGTTGCTTTCTTATTAAATTCTGTGCAGAGCATTAAATTCTTAAATGTGTTACCTGTTTGCCCTGCCTCCTGCTTAGCTAGCTGTCATTTTGTTAACTGTCGCCTTGTTGCTCTTCATAAAAATTTGCTTTATATAATGTCATACAAAAGGAATAACGAGGTGGGTGTGGCGGGTGCGAGGATGTGTGGTTAGCGGTCTATGGACAGCATCCACTCAAATGCCGCAGACAATGTCGTCGACTGCCAACAAGTATGATAACCGCAACAGCAACAGCAACAACGACAACAACAACAGTTGCAAACTCTCAAGAGAACGCGTATGATAAAATGCCGCAGAGATAGAGAGATATAGAGAGAACAATAGACAGAGAAAAAAAACCCGACGCAACAAGAAATTGTATATTTTAGACACGACAAACGGACAGAGAGAGGAACTGCAGCCATGAAGATGTTCTTTCACATTTTTGTGAACAAACATTTAAAAGGAATTTCTATTAAAAAATTCAAATAAAAACTTTAACATACTAGAGCTATGGTAAATGAGTTGTATAATATTAAAATAGAATGTAAACACATTATTGCCTTCTACATTATGGATCATTATTGAAGTTCCGAGTATATCAAACTTCCATCTTTTAATCATTAAACAACACCATGAAACGTATTTTACATTATATATATAATTTGGTCTCACTTAAAAGGGATTTGTGCTTTTGAATGACTTCAACAGTTTAATAATCTTATTATAATATAAAGAATAATTAAGTATTTAGGGTCTTGACAATAAAATAATTTTAGTTTCAGTCAGTAGCCAAATCTAACCTTTTAACACAAACAATTAATTCTAATTTCAGTTTTCAACTTCCTTTTTAACACTTCATTGTCCGAAATGATTCCCTCTTATTGAATGCGATTCAACTGTCAATGCAGATTAACATTTTTAAAACTTCCCTTTAGCCAAGAATTTGTTTTTTGTCTTAGTACTTTTATTTTATGCTTTCCATTGTTAATGCAATAAAAACAAACACTTCATATGTTAATATTCCAATTAGTCTGAGAAAAATAACACTAATTACGTGCCCACACACACCGAAATTAACAGCAGCAATAGCAACAACAAAGACGACAATAAAAGTAGCTACTTGAAGGGCAAGTGCTGGTGGTCGTGGTCGTAGGCAAACCCAGAGAAAGAAGGAAAGAAAGAAAAGAAACGTAAATAAAATTAATTTTATACACCAACAGGGAGCAGAAACCAGAACCGAAAGAGCACCAAAGTCCTAAGTCTTGAAGTCAGCATAAGGACGAAAATGAGAACAGTTTGCAGCATAAAAAAAAGAAGAAGGAATGCACGACTGCAAGTCACTCTGTAGTCAGTGAGTCATAAGAGAAATTAGCAAATTATTTACACCAACGGTAAACCATAATTTTGCTCCATTTTTAATGTATGTAGGGTACAATCAAGCGGGGTAAGGAAATGCTGCAAATGTCTGGACTCAAGTGCGTTGTGTTATATGAGTGTAAGAGTGGCATTGAAACGAGCGCTTGACACGCGACGTGTTTGCATTTTACAAGGAACATTGTTTCATAAACCGCACCACCGCACACATACACCCTCGCATACACACACACACACACACACAGAGAGAAAGAGGGGCTCAAGTAGACGGAAATATTAACCACACTGTACAATTCTAATTACATTTTGCCAGCTATGCAGAGTCGATCTACGTTGCAAACTCCTGCGGATTCCTCCATCGCTCCCTTCCTTCCTCACCACAACGCTCACTTCGCAGGAGTCGCGTGTGCCTTTAATTTTATTTATTGCAGAAAAATGCTGACTCTGCCACCGTGTGTGTGTGTTTTGGGGTCGGTAAAGCACAGCATCGCATGTCGCGTTGCAATAAAGTGCAACAACAACCACAACAACAACATCAACACGGCAATTCGCTGTGAGAGTCCTGTTTTGGAAATACCAACTCGTTCTTATGATACTATATGTATTTACTAAAATAATAATATTATGATACTATATGTATTTACTAAAGTAATAATATTATTATTATGTGAGGCGAAAAAGTCTAGTGTGAACTATTTATTTATTGTATCCCTTCGGAGGCTACAGTTCCACTCAGCTGCTGGTCTTAATTTAGGGATTTATAATGATGTTTGCGGTTTGCTGTATCATCTAGACTTAGAATATGAATCCTTAGGATTCTTCCCGTGACTTAACCAAGGACAAGTATTTTGAAACTATATGTGATGAAGATTCAGCTGGTTTCAATGTTCCTCTTTTGGATATGACCAATTTGTAGAGGTGAAATTTCAGTCTACACAGTACATTGGAAAAAGTAGGAAGTCTTCTGAATTTATTCTTCCCTAATTTATTCTTCTTCCTTGGAGACCTTTTGCCTGCTTGTAATATAATCCAAATAAATGTTCTCCTTCCGCCCTATCTTATGCTACGTAGTTATATAAACAGTATAATGCAGATATAATCGAAATTTGACTTTATTTGTTCTTATTATTCTTTGAAACTTACGTAATTAACATATAGATATATGTGCTTTATAAAAACCTTAGGAAAAGAAGATTTGTGAACATATGTTTACCTGAAACAAGAAGAGAAAAAGGAATATTATTATAAATATCTATATATAATCATAAATATTCATATTTTATATAATTAAGATAGATTCACCCACAAATCTAAGTCCATACAAATATTTTTCCTTTACGGAAATATAAAAATAAACATTTCCTTAATATCAAAACATAAACAAAATAATATTTATAAGTCTCAGTTCCGGAATACCCAAATATTAATTGTAAATATTTATTGGTCGCACAAACTGCGACAAAACTGACAAATAATGGCACATTTTACGCCTAATTAAACAAGTTCAATAAACCGAGCGTCGGCTGTTGTGTGCCACCGAATAAGGACCTCAGTTCTGCTCCTTTTTGAAGCAGAAGGATGGCAGATAGAAAGGGGCCGGAATGGAACCTTTTTTCATTGTTGATACATAATTGCTAGCATAATTCAAAAAATGAAAGAGTTGCTCACAGACAAAAAAAAAAGGGGGAAATTCATTGACTTCTCTTTGGAAGCATTTAGGCTCGCAATGAATACAAAAGAAAGCAATGCAAAGTACTTTTTTTCTTCAACGCTTTGACACACGCAGCGCAAACAAAGTGGCAACAGAGTGGATCAGAAGCAGGAACAGAAGCAACTAACAGTAGCCGAAGAAGGCAGCGGGATATCAGAAAGATATAGAGAGAGAGAGATAGAGAGCATCCCGCCAGTGAATTCTCTTAGCCGCGCTGCCACAACGACGTCAGTTCAGCTCAGCTCAGTTCAGTTCATCAAATGCACTGCCACAGCCACAGCCACTTGCTTTTTAATTAAAATCCAAAGTCATTTGCATGCGCTTTGAATGGGTGCCCAAAGAAATTGGCTCACTGCGGGAGTGTCAGCGGAGACAGAGAGAGAGAGAGGTAGAGAGAGTAGAGTGAGACACTCCTTTGCATTGTAATGTAAGTAGTTCTTGGACAGGGACAGGGACAGGGATGGGGATGAGGATGGGGGTTAGCTGGCGACAAGCGACGACCATTATAATCATTATCAATTGCAGAGGGCTGACAACGAGCTTAACAATAGCCACACAGACACTCAGAAAGAGAGAGTACTCAAACCTAAACTCGCCTCAATCTCTCTCTCACTCTCTCTTTGGGTTTCTCTAACCACAGTCGCAGTCGCTGCCACAGAGACTCAACCACGAGCCACAAAGCCGACGATGCCGCGATGCATAGCAAGTAGGCTGAAGTGAAGTGGAAGTGAAGAAGATGCTGTTGGTGCACGAAGCGGAAGGAAGCGGCCAGCAGGCCACATGGCAAAGCGTGGCAGCGTGGAAGGCAACAACGGAGGCGCAAGCGGAGGCGGAGGCGGTGGCGGAAGCGCAACGCAAGCGGAAACGGAAAGCCTTATTAAGCGGAAACATTTCGCCTTTTGGCTTCGTGCGAGCCCGGCACGAAATGCTCCTCATAATTTATGCCAATATTTTTGCAACTACTTTGCCGCCCGCTTCACAAAACTCTGTTTTACGACCCTGACCACAATCTTCTGACCATTAACTAGTAAAAGAATCTGCCCCCAAAAAAAAGGATATTCCAATTGTCTTAGCATCAATAAAAAGTTTCAGTCAACCATTGACTGTTGGAGAACATACTCTTTTTTTCCATCCATGTGCTCTAAATATGTTAAACTTTGTTTCTTATACGCAATTGTTATTTAATTCTTCATGCTTAACTGTGCACATAGTCGTATACTTAATATTGGATATGGATTGAGAAGAAGATTTTAGAGTTTCACTATTTTGTGGGTTGTGACTTGAAAAATAAAACAGAAATTATACTTAAGGTATTTTGTGTTATTAATTGATGCAGATTTGAGAAATATTTATATACTACTTTTATCACATTTGTCTGATTTTAAAAGACTTCTGAAGATGTAGAGTGAAATGATGCTTTATCCTTCTGCACCATGTTCGTTGCATATCAATGGAAAGTATGCAATTGACAAAGGCCGAGAAGGAAGCGATACGAAAGAGAATCAGAGAGGGAAAGCAAGTGAAATAAAGAGTGCAATAAGTAAGAAACGCTTTCATGGGTTTCACAGCCGCTTTTGAAGTGTAAATCACAGCACAAAAGTAACGGCAATTTGCTGCAGCGTCCATCTGTAATTGAAAAAGAAGCAGAGCAGACAAACTGAAGTGACAATTTGCAATGGAATATTGATATTTAAGAAGCTTCTCAACCAACACGACTTTAAGACATTTTCCTGATTAACAACTTGAAATTTAATGATCATTTTTTTGAGAGCTGTACCAGAAAATATTTAAGCTGGTCTTTTTCACTTAGTTTCTGAGAGAGAGTCACGAGTTCTGCAACATATAATAGGCCATAAATCAAAGTCAGAGCCTGGCAATATTACATTTCACTTGTGCTTGTGCACAACGTACCGAACTTTAATGTGCTCAGGACCCAAATGTACTGAAAATTTCAAACTCAACAAATTTAGGGAGCACACAAATTTGCTTATTCTTGCACATGCTGATAGGGAGAGAGAGAGAGAGAGAGCCAAAAGGAATCCCAAAGCAAACTTTGCTCATCATTAACAAAACAAAATATTGAACATGCCTCACTCAACTCGGACAGGAATGAGGATGCTAGTCGAATACCCGAACTACTATTCATAGAGAGAGCGTGGCTTACATTTCAAGTTGAGGTTTTTTTTCCTCTCGTTTTTGGTCGCCTGCTCGAGCAACAACAACGGAACAGAAGTTGCACTCAAGTGCCTATTTATCTTATTAAGATGATGCCGACCAGCTTGTTTGGGTGCCAAAAGCTAACGCTGAAATGTGGGCGTGGCGCATTGCCTGTTGTCTGTTTGCCTCACTATAGTTTGTGCTATGCTATGCTTTGCTGTGCTATGTTGTTGAACTTGGCAAGGACAAGAAGAGTGTGCTCTTCTTTCCTTTTGCCTATTAGTTTATTTTGCTGCTTGAAGTAGTTTGCAAGTTTCTGCACAACTTGGGTTCCTTCTGCGTTTGTTTTGTTAATTTGATATGGCCAAATAGATGGGAAGCAGAAATAGTTGAGCTGACTTGTCCACTTACAATCGTATATATAAACATTGTGAATGCCATCGCCCCTCGTTCTACGCACCTCGCTTCTCGCTCCTGAGCAAACAGAATGAAAATGTTCTTGTTGACAAACCATGGATGTCGCCATCGCCACTCAAAATATTGTGACTGGGAAAAGGACTGCAAAATGGATGATGAGAGGGTGTCATTAAGGTGGATGTGTGTGAGTGTGTGTGTGTGTGTGTGTGTGTGTGTGTGTGTGTGTGTGTGTGTGTGTGTGTGTCTCTGTTTGTGGACGCCATGAATACGTTTCAAGTGCTCTGAACATTTTTGGACTTATTTGATTTGGCCAAGTGCGGGTCGGTATGCTAATTGGCTTTTGATATTCCACCAAAGGGTGCTACGAGTGGGTCAATTCATTCTTCATTTGTGTGTAATGAGTTTTAAACTGCAATGTTTGTCTTGCGGTTCAGTTGAACTGAACTCCACACTTGTATTGTTCATAAGGTAAGCATTGTACATTATCAATGAACTATAACAGAGTGAACAAATAAAAGTATTCCTTGCTAAAGAAGAAATACAATGCGAGACAAACACAAATTCAAAGCTAAACTTTTTAATAGAAGCAAAAGTTTTCGTTAGCCTAATTTATTAACCTCTCGAGACTCGATATGCCCCGAAATCAGATTCGAAATGCACACACAACTTACACACACACACATACACACAACCACGCACATGGACAAAGCATTTGCAACGAGGCGAAAAGTCATAAATATCGATTTCATTACCAACGCATACATTTCATGGTTATCGGACAATGATCAGAGGGGAGTGGAGGAAGACAACTAAAGATGGAGGAAGAGGAATCGTCGTATATCGTGTGCGAATCATCCACACGCCATGACTAAAAGTTACTAAATTTTCCGGCCGTTTGCGTCATTAATTTCCAAAAGAGAACAAAAATTTAACGGGGAGAACACAAACAAAAAAAAAGGAAAAGAAACACAAAATACGAGCAGGAGAACTGGAAAAAGGCATGGCCACAAGCTCAAACCAATCGAATGGCATTCAGTAAGCAACAGAGAAGAGAGAGCGAGGAAATAATGGAGCAGCAAAAGTTTCGCGAACGAGTCGCCGATGGCCGCCCACTGATAAGGATAATGGAATTTCGCTCCTGGACAACACGATGACGATGACGACAACGACCGACAATGATGATGATGGCGAGCAGCAAGCAGCAAGCAGCGACTGAATTTATTCATTGACAATTGAGTTGCGGGCTCGTGAAAATTGAGTTTGGGTCAGGCAACGCGTTATTTAGATATTCCTCTTCTTCTGTTCTGTTCTGTTTCTCCACTTTCTCCATTCCCCCGTCCATCGGCAATGCCAACTTAAACTTCGACTACTTCACATTGCTGGCATCGTCATCGTCAGTCAGTCAGTTCATCCCAAGTATTTTCGAGTTCTGCATATTTATTTGCACAAACGCTTTGCTTTATTACTATGTATTGCTATGACTGCTGTGTTATTATAAAGCCCAAGCAGCTGTGGCGCATAGGCAACGACATCACAGAGGAAGTTCAGTCAAGTTCTCAGCTCTCTCTCTCTCTCTCACTCTCTCTGTCTCTGGTTCCAGTACTCTCAAGTGCTTTGTGGTTTGGGCTTTAGGGTCTATCGCATTTCAAATATTTTCGCGCAAAAATGTCAAGAGTACTTTTTGGCTTACAAAAGTATGCGTACGGCTATTGGGGAAGCAGACCTGAGTTTCACATCGCAGTTCGATAGCTTTAAAGAAGCAACGGCAACAAATAAGTTTTCAAATCGAAGCTTCTACTTTTCCTCGTTTATTCTTTTCATCGATGAATTATAATAATTGTTCGCTTATATAATTTCAACTAAAGAAACGAAAATTGCAGGTATTCAAACCTGTCTCTGTTCCAATTTAAGAAGTTGGACATTGATATTCGGTAAATGTCTCATTTGTTGTTAGTTTCTATTCCACTTCTTGTCTACTTTATTTGGAATACAAGATTGATTTTTTTCTTTAATTTTCCACCATTGTTTACTCAGTTGTTGCTTTTATTGTGGTTGACGTTGCTACTGCTGATTTTTTGGCAACAAGCCAACTTCAAATGAATTTCAAGAGGACTCCCTATTCTTGATTTCAAATTATTGCGACTTGCAATCATGTATAAAATGGAAGAAGAATAGATTCAGAAGCCTAAAACTAAATATACCATAAAGACTTAAAATTAAGTTTTAATGATTAGTTTTTAATTTAGTCAGCTAATCGAAGTGTAAGAAGTATTTTTTGGAAGAGAATATTAAACATTTTACACCGATCAAATGTTTTGTTTTTGAAAACTTGTATTTTGTTTCAAAACAAAATTTTATTGAATTTTCGTTATCATTTGAATATTATATTTAAAGTATCGTTAAATACAATATGTTTATGATTATCAACTTTTGTTCAATCATCATTGAAATAATAAATATTATTGCCAAATAACTTGTTCGTAGTGAAATGGAAACAAATTTAGTAATTTAAAATAAGAAATTTCAAAATAACACAAATTTCTTTTTTTCTTTTCCTATTTCTCATAATAATTAAGGAGATAAATAAACATTAGTGGCCAAACACGTAATAGCATTTAAAAAGTGCTGATGTCTGTTTTCAACGCCCACAGCAGCAGCTAAAAAATGCGGTGAACAGCGAAAGAGAAAACTGAAACTGCGGACTGCGAATGCGACTGAAATTGCGACTGACGATGACTCAACAAATCAAGTTGTTGTCTCTTGCTGGAGCAGACATGCAACTTTTGGTGTTTTCACACTCTCGTTTGTCGGATTGCCATTTGTTTTATTTTTTTTTCGTTTTAAATTATTTTTGTATTTATACTTAGTTATCAAGTACACTTTTATAATTCCTACCTATACTTTTGTATACCTGCTATCTATAAAGGAAAAAGAGTCCTTAAGAAGTATTAAGTTTAACAGCTCTCTCAAATAACATACAACTTTTTAATGTTAAAAATCTGTTAATAACAGATGAATAAGCTTAACAGCTCTCTAAAATAATATTCAACTGTTGAATGTTAATAATTGGTTAGCAACAAAAGAAGTTTAACCGCTCTGTTAAATATTATTCAACTGTTTAATGTTAACATTCTGTTAATAACAGCAGCAAAGCATTTATAAAAATAGTCTATACTCTTAATAAGTTTAAAGGATATCTCAAAGTCGAACACTTTCAACTGTAACATAGCTTCTTCCTTGTTATTTTGCACTGCAAGTTTTCAGCTTTCCTCAACACAGCGACGCTTTAGATGGTCGCCGTTTTACCTGCACATCACTCCTGACCCTTTCCTAGATACTGTACACACACACACACACACAGACAGTGCATTCACTCGACGTACTTTATCACGGGGCACAGCGCACAGTTCAACATATCCACCACACTGACAGATCAGTCAACATCCAGACAAACAGACTCCAACTCCGTTGTCCACTCTCTTCCCAGTTCCGACTGCAGACTATAGACTCTGCTCTGTCCAGCAGTAGTTTTCCTTGTGTGTGTGTGTGTGTGTGTGTGTGTGCCATATGTCGTAGTGTCTCTTTTGAACATATGACAGTTTAATTTACTTTTATTTTTCGTGTGGATTACATGCAACTGGAATGTTGGTTTTTGGGGTTTTTTGGCAACTGCTATTTATAGTTCTTTTTTTCCCGTTTTTTTGTTTTTGTGTTGATGTTGATGTTCATGTCATTTAATTTCAATTACTCCGCACTACTTGCATACATACGTATTGCAACTAAATTATTGTGAAACAGAGACTGTATGTGTATTTTAATTATGCGGCTGGCTGGTAATTTATGTTAAACTCTGAGTTATTAGAATTTATGGTGAGCTGTGTGGCCAAATGCTCCAACCGCACTTGAATTGTTAATAGTCGAAATTTGCGTTGTTTTGGGGGGCTTTAAGATGACAGCTTCGTCGGCTGAAATGACCCTCGACAGTTGCATCCTAATGTGTAAGTAGACATGCCAAATAAATACACGAAAAAGCAATCAGCAATTGTGCCTGCCTGGCAGAGTGAGCGAGCCATGGTTGAGTAATAGGAATCCATCGTTTACAATATTGTTTGAGTGTAACACAGAAAAAACATACGAACGAGCAGTTCCACATAAAATCAAGAGATACACTTTGTAGTACCCTAGACAAGTTCTTAATATATTTTTGGAGCGCGAGGGTATTTAAATGGAAATAAACTGGGTTCTAATATGAGAAATAATTTATAAATTAAGTGAAACGTGTTTTAGAATAATCGATAGTAAACAGAAATTTATACATTGGATTTGTTGGACTGTCTATTCTGTTGTGAGCACTTATACTCAGGTAAATTTCTTATTGAGAAGTAGAGAAAGACTTGCTTTTAACTCCTGTTAGCAACAAGAGTAAGTTTAGAACTATCTTAAGAATATGCCAAAACAAGTAAATGAGTAAAATGAGGAATTCGAATAGTATGTAAATAAAGTACATCAAAATGAGTATTTGTATTTATACCCTGCTTTTTAGAAATGGAAAAGAAAGTATTCCAAAGTTTTGAAAATCATTCGACAACTTGAAAATTGTGAACGTCAAAATGGAATGTGGGTTGCTGAGTTATATCAGCAGATAATAATTTTTAAATTCCATACTTTAGGCAACCTAAAATACACATACAACTTTTCATGCATTGATTCTAAGCAAATTAGCACACAGTATCTCATAGTCAAGTACTCTCGAGTGAAGCGATTTTGCTTGTTTCTTGCCTGCAAATACATCCACTTGAATTCATTTCCTTTTACCCAAGTCTCGGGAGATTTGTTTTGCTTAGTTGTATTTTATTTGCTGTTATCGTTTTTTCTAGCTTCAAGCTTGCTGTGCCTTTGTGTGTGTATAACAAAAAAATGAGAAAAGCTACAGAGGCAAAATAATGCAACATCCAAAGCCTCAACTAGTCGCCCCTTGTGGCCAAAGCACACACACACACACACACACACATCAGAGTGAAAGGAGCTTTGCAACTCGAAGGGATTTTTCACCTTTTCGCACAACTTGAAGCACAAATGTAAATTTACATTAGACGCAAGTAAATTTAAATAATGCGCGCAAAATTTACTACTTTTTTGCACATTTCTCCTTCCCCCACGTCTCCCGTTGTATTGTTTTCGGTTTTCCTTCTTCCATTTACCATACTGGATGTGCTTCTGGGAGCAAAACAAAAAGCTTTAGATAACACTTATGGTAGTGCAGTTGTTGCCTTCTGAGTGCCATAAGATGCCATTCTGTTGGCAGCTTTTGTTGCCACAGTGGCTTAGAAAATATGTTGACAAGCATAAAGCTGAATTGTTGCTTGGCAAAACTAACAAAAAAAAAAGTATGCAAAGAAATGTGGACTTAAAAATATAAGAATTTAAATTTCAGTTTATTCTATACTTTATTTTATGAATTAGAAACTTCGATGTGCTTTTTGAATTTGAAGTTCAAGTTACATGCATCATTAGCTCATCCTTCTGAGCCTAAGCCACTGATCACACTAAATCTACATGCATTTTTCATGCTTTGTCAAATAAACACAGAATGTATTTGCATAGGGAGCACACACCACACACAAAGGGAGCATTTTTTTCAACGGCTAGACGAAAGAAAATCGTGCCTAGGTTACAGTTCTTTATGTTTTTTTTTGTGGCCAAGCTTTCGCTTCACTTACTGCCAATTTTCAAAGACTCGAAGAGCGAAATAATTCGCCATATACATGCATAGTGCTGGGGTTCATGCTGGGCACGAGGACACGAAAAACACGCAGAGAAGCTTGTCTAATAAAAGTCTAGTCGACATTATTTCGCAACCCTCCATGAATTATACACAGTTTGATCCGTTTTGCGACCCCCAGTATAAAACTGAATTCGAGCAACTGGAACTGGGAACTGGGAACAGAGAGCTGGGAGCATGAGGCAATGCAATTTTCGTGCATGACGCAAAAACGTGGCTCGAATATCCAAGTATGTCTCACATTATAAATAAATAAGCAACCCGACAGCTACCAGCCATCCAACCAACCAACCAACCAACCAACCAACCATCCAACCATCGAGGCAGCACAATGAAAAGGCTAGCTTAGATCTACCCTCTCAATAGTCTCGCTTTGGGGTAGAGTCGGGAAAAACAGTAAAGCAAAACGCAGAACTGAGAACTGAAGAAGGGAAAAGAAATTACATTAAGCAAGCGAGGAAAACATTTTAACAAGTCAATAACATGTCAAGTGAAAACTTTTTTAATATTTTTAAATTGTTGTCACCCAACAAAAACGAGAATGCCAAGAAAATGTTCAAAACTTCAACCGTCAACTCGTTTAACTGTTAAGACCCCCACGAATTTTCCTTTTTTCTCAATGGCACGTTCTAGTAATGGTTGCAGAAATGGAAAGGCATCTCTTCTTTGGCAGCACAATTAATCAAAATTTACAATAATATTTCTAGTACGCTAATCAAATATGAATTCTTATGTTACGTCATGCTTTTTATGACCGCCAGTAAATTTGTGTCAACATGAAATATAAAAGATAGATCCCGTGGAATATATATTTTTTTGTGCTGTCGATTTTGCCGAGCATTCAATTGAATAAAGCAAAACTTATGTGATTTCGCTTATGTTGAATAGATAACCGATTGTGGTATAATATACACACTTTGGTAAATACTTCAAAAGATGTTGGTATATTTTCATGGTATCCCATGAAATATATAGATATTGTATATATTTGGATTGTTCATTTTTGCTGTTCTTTTCAAAATTAGCAATTATAGTATTTTTTAAAGTCTTTAGTATATACTTCAGAAGGTGTTGATATATTTATTTGGTATATTGGTCTTTATGATCGCATGAAATATATATTTGCTTTTGTTGATAAAATCAGATATTAAGGTATATATTTGAAAAGGTGTTGATATATTTATTTGATATGATCCAATGAAACATACCTTTTTTTTGTGTTTTAAATATTTTATACTCTTCGGTATATACTTCAGTTGGTAGTATATTTATCTTGTATATTTTATTGATATCTTATTGCTCAAAATGAGCGGGTATCTCGTAGTCAAGCACTTTTAAGTCAAACCTTCTCACTTGTTATATTTGGCATTCCTACAGAGATGCATTTGTAATTTACAATGATACTTGCTTCAGCTGTCAGAACGTGACACATGTTGAATACACAATACACTCCACAATTTTCAATTACAATAATTATTTCATTTTTGATAAATGGTCTATGTAAGAGTATACTTCGTATACTAAGTTACGTCATTTCCAAAAGTCTCATCTTTTCATTTAACACATTAATTTCAATAAAAAGGAAGCCGCATTTATCGACTGAAGAAATGCACTTCCAATTACCATTAAATTACTCTAGGAAAGGTGGAAATATATGTTGAACTTTTTTTCGTGCGTGAGTAAAATGATTTCATAACTTTTCGTATCGAATGTATTCACTTAATATATTAAAAGTATGCAGCATGACGGTAAGAACGTCACTTTGATTAAGGGATGCTTCTCACTGAAGAGATGAGTGTGTGTGTGTGTGTGAGTTACATGATATTCTCGTATGTAGAAATGTGGCGGAGTCTAAAATTTATAAAAAGTTAAAGGCAGCAAGACAAAAAAAAAAAACAAAAACAGCAAAATGTGCAGTTTGTCAAAATGTGACAAAAAGTTCAACTGCCATCTTTTTAAGAGTCGTGTTCCCCAAACATGGCCTTCGCCCCCTGCCACTGCCCCTCCTCGCACTCCCACCAACCGTCTCTTCCTTTGCCTGAGGGGCAAAGTTTTGCTTATGAACTTTTCGCTAATGCTTTTTGGCTCCATGTGCAACTTAATGTCTGCCACTTTTATTTCATCTACTTTAAAGTTTTGCCATTTTTCTACAACATGTTTTTCTACATACATACTTATACATTTATTTTTTTTCCTCCTTCTTCTTTATTTGCACTCGTGACTTTTGCGCAGAAGAAAAAAATATTTTGTTCTTCCTAGAAAATCAGCGCAAAGTTTGCTGCACCCCTCCACAAGCATAACCAATACTTAAGAGTGTGTGTGCGAAAGTGTGTGTGTGTGTGTGTGTGTGTGAGTATGTGCGTGTGTAAAAGCAGTAAAAGTTTTCCTTGGGGTGCATGTCCTTTTTTTAAGAGTTACCTCACACCTCACGCCCCATGCAACGTCGTCGAATGTCTACACTCTTTCTATTTCTATGTTTTTTGTCGGTTGGTTCTCTCTATTTTTTTGCTATCCCTTCTGTGGCTTGCATTTTGGCCAAATATCATTATTCTTGTCGTTTTGCTGCTTTAAGCGAATTTCGTGAAGTCGTTTTAACTTGACTGCTTTGAAAACTGTTTTTCCTTTTGGGGGTTCGAGAGACGAATAGAAAAAACCAAGAAAGAAAAAAATGCTTTGGAGGAATATTAAAAAATTCCTCGGGACTTATAAACATGAAAGAGAAATCGAAGCAAGAAATGGATATGAGACCACAGTTTACCACAATAAAAACAAAGTGAACTCAAGCGCGCACTTACAACTGACCACAGGTGATATTCAAATTTGGAATTAAGGCAGCATTAGGTCGCCGGAAAAGCAAATCAAATTAGTCCAAGATCAACACATAAGCAACGTGTGCAACGGTTAATCATATCAAGTGAAGACCCGAGTTAATAGCATGACTAAATAATTGCAAATTTACGTGAAGGCAACCTGGCAAAGGGCATCACTGAGGGTGTCGACTGGCTGCCAGGATGCCAAGTCTAGCAACTACGTGCCGAACTTTAGCATTAAGTTTACTTATTGACCTTATGGCCATGATGGCAACTCATGTGCAGCAGCTGCCTGGGTCAACATTTGTGGAGCGCACTCAGGTTGTGGGTCAGCAACAGCACATGTGCCTAATTAGTTGGTTTATGGGCCAACTGAAGCCTGCTTTGGCTGCCCACAAATGTACACTTGCCCATAAACCAGGACTGCAATAAAATAGTTGGGGTCCATACAATTAAGTCATATTGTTCTGGACCATTGTATATTAATTAGCACTCTGTTTAAAAGATATACACAGATTTATAATATGAAATTCGGTTTTTATTATTTTATTTTTATCTGCGACCAATGTGGTATTATTAAAGTCAATAAGCTAGGCAGTCGAGTGGGATGATTCCTCTCTCTCTTTCTCTCTATCCACGTTGCAAGTTTGCTTGCCAAAGAACAAGCGGCAATCGTTTACCAAAAAATCAAATGCAATCAGCGAAAGCAAATAATGGCATAACGTGCCGTATTCCCAAATATTGTGAGCTACGTGTGTGTGTGTGTGTGTGTGGATGTTGAATGCAAATAACGAACGCCACTCCCAACCCAACACAAACAGACACATTGAAACGAGATTTAAGGACATCGGGCATATAATGCACTTGAAATTCATACGTAATAGAAATATAATAAAGTCAACAAAAGAGTTGACCATAGCATATGCTATAAAAAATCAGAATTGTAAAAATCAATACATCACATACATAAAACAATACGATGCGAGTATTTGACATTCACATACAACAGGAAAAACGAATTAAAAATGCATCCCGTGAAATACTCTTTCAAGAATTATATACACAACATATATTCCGCTCTTTAAAGCCAACACTTTTCTTCAATTTAATGCATTTTTGAATAAATTAAAATCCGATAGCTGCATTTCACATTAAACTGTATTCGTTTATTTTTGTGACGATGCCCTCTGGGATTTCGTTTTTCCTCCTCATTTCGGTTCTCTGGTAAGTGAATGTGGACATACAGGACACAGGACATCGGACAGTGGACAGCCGATGCGCGTAAATTTAAATTAGCAGCAACACCAGAGACTGGCACACACACACACACACACACACACACACACACACACACACACACACACACACACACACACGTGGCACATCCAATGGTGTTTCTCTGTGTGTGCGTGTGTGTTTATGAAATTACACATACGCCATGGAGCACCACATTTTGACTACTTCATTACCATGTTTAATCAGATCATTGCGTGTGGCCACGACAGCAGCAGCAGCAGCAGCAACAGCAACAGCAACAGCAGTCGAAGCAGCGACTGCGGCGCCAGCTGCAGAGGCCAGTTCATCACAGTCTGACCTCTCCCTTGCAGCCTGCCTGGTTATGGTTGGCCATCCTTTTGGCTAACTGCTCTGTTGCCATTGCAGCAATCATTTAAATGATGTACATTTATATTTTACAACACATCCACACACACACACACACACACTGTACGTTGCACGCACTGTTGACCAACAGGCTTTGATTCAGTCTCTGTCTCACTCGCTCTGGCTGTGAATATGTGTTCAACTATCCTCGACTGACTTTAGTTTTAGTGTTTTAAATAACAATTTGCTTTTGCATAAATTTACGCATGTTTCTCGCACAACTTTGTTGCCTTTCGCACATAATACGCACAGCTCTCATTGTTTTTGTTTTCCAGTTGTTGTTATTTTATAGCCATTGCCATAGCTGTTGTTATTGTTATGTCACGCTGCTGCTGCTGCTGCTGCAGTGTCAGAATTTGAGAGAGAGAATAACAACAGTACACATCAAATGTTTGCTTGTGGATTAGAGAATTAGACGCATTTTATTAAAGTCAGACTATCATATTTTCAATCATGTCCAATATTTTAAATTGAGTTTTTCTTTGAATTTGCTTCTCGTATTTCATGATCCATTTCAATTCAATTTCAAACACCGAACCAAGTGTTTTTCCACAATTACTAATAGCAGTACATTGTTACTCCAAAAATATACCAAGTAATATACCGAAAAAAATACGAAAGCTTCATTTGGTATACTGATATACTTCTCTCTTCAATATTGTATTACTCCTAAAATATACCAATTGATATACCGAAAAATACTAACATATACCGAAAGCTTTATTCGGTATACTGATATAGTTTTACATTCAATGTGGAATTTTTCCTAAAATATACTAATTAATATACCGAAAAAAATACTGACATATAACCATAGTTTTATTTAGTATACTCATATACTTCAACATTCATTCTGGTATTACTCCTAAAATAGACATATTAATATACCGAAAACATACCAACATATACCGAAAATCATATTTGGTATACTAATATACTTATAATTTCAAAATATTTCAAATATACCAGTAAAAATTTACCAGATTGCCTTTTGATGCCATATAAAATGATCTCCTTAATAATTTCTATGTTTTTATCTAATAGCAATAAAATTTTCAATTATCATAATGACTGTTATTAAAAAACGTGAAGTACTGAACAATATAGATTAGTTTCGATCGTTCATTAACAACCCAAACCCAGTTAGAACTTTTTCACATATAAACAGTGATTAGTTCACTAAGAAGCGAGCACTTTAAAATGAACAGATATTTAATTTCAAACAAATGTGTATTTAATTTAACGAACAGGTTTTTGTTGCGTTTAATTATCCTAATTATTGAAAATAATTTAAACTGGTTTTCCATTGCTCGACTGTGTCTAATTGTAGTATCTGTCTCTCTGTAAATTTTACTCTATTTGCAGGATAATCAGATAAACTAACATATGCGTGTTGTCTATTCATTATTGACATTACAAGAGCAAAGCGTCGATTTGCGAGATTATCTATTTCCCCCTCTCATTCTCTGTGTCTCTTCGGTTGTCTCTGTGTGTTTGATTTATGCATATCACCACAACGAAAACAACAACAAATAGACATCCACTATTATTGAGCGACATGGACACAACAAACAACAGAAGAGGCGAGTACACAAATAGTATTTGTGCAATTTCAAGAACAGCAACTAGATATAGATATAAAGAGATGTATATACATATATTAATGGGTGCATTGCAGATAAAATACACAAACATGAATTGTCATAGACGGATAGAGATAGATAGACAGATAAATTGAATCTTACGTGAAAAGGACAAGAGACCAAGCAAACTTCATTCACAAGCTGCTCATATATTAATGTTGTTATTGTTTTCTGTTTTCTGTTGTTGTCTGCTGCTGACAACAGACACAGAACAGCACCGAACAAATGGTGGGTGGCAGTAGGTGGGAAGTTGAAAATGGAATTTGCAATAAGCGTAAACGAGACAGCGACATGAAACATAATTAGCATCGGGTGCTTTAATTGATAGTTAAAACAAACGCCAAACAATGCACACACAGACACACACGCATTCACGCACACGCACATAGAAAACTGAAAACTTTGCTCTGTCCTTGTTTATAAATGTCTGTTGTGATAGGAGAAGCTGTGGTTGTGATTCCTCTCTCCTCCTTGCTGTCGTTGTTGCTGTTGTTGCTGTTTAGTTGTTGTAGTTTTTGTCTGGTGTCTGACATGTCAGGCTGCTTATTTAGCTCATTTATTTTGAATGGCAGCTTTGGCAAGTGGATGCACTTGCGGCCAGGCTACGTAGCCAGGAGTTTCTACGCTTGCAACATTAATTTCTGGCTATAAATGGCTTAAATTACCTTCTAACGCACACACACACACACATACATAGATATCCAAGATATCTATAGTATATATGTACATCTTTGGCTGATGCAGTTCGGTGCGTATCTTAACTGTCGTTTCTCTCGGTATCTCTACCGAGCAAATCTCGCACTTTGCGGCCCACAATTGACGAGCCACCCAACCAGACACCCAGACAACCCAACAGCCAAGCTTTGTGGCTTTCAATTGCTGCTGCAACAGCTGAAGCAACTTCACAATTGTCCTACAGTAGCACCTACGCATTCATATATGGAATATCTTAAATACCTTCTGCGCTGTTGCTTACACACTGCAGATAATACGCTTTAAACGTTTTTAAGTCCTAATTTTACGCTACAACTTCAATGTGAGTAATTAAAAATTAATTTTATAAAATTTTATATTGTGTAGTTTTAAACAAAAGATAATTATTTAGAAATTACAATAATTAATTGTCCTAGAATTCATTTTAATTTAATTGAACCGTTTATCGAATACTTTACATTGCGATAGTCCTTTCACGATAATTATTACTATCGATGCCTTGACTTCGATAGTCAATAGTTATGTGCAGTTTTAAATACTGGGAAGCGTTGCCAAATCGTTTTATTGCGTAGTTGCCTGGCAGTTATCTCTTGATTGTTATTACTATCGATGCCTTGACTTCGATAGTCAATAGTTATGTGCAGATTCGAATGTTGAACGGCGTTGCCAGATATTCCACAGTTGCTTGCTTCATTCCCATAAAAGCCTAGATTACAATTTGTAACCCATGCAACTTCTTAAATGACAGTTTGTGTTTTTTATCCACTTTGCTAGCTGTCCGACTGGCTGACATTAGTGTATTAAAATGCAACTAATTAGCTGTCAAAACAGCAGACTACGGACTATCAACTGCATTTCAGCAGTCGGCTGTCGGTAGTCGACAAACAGACGCACAATAATTGAGAGGAAAATATCCAGAAACTGTATCGAATACTGCACAATCAAAGCATTGCATATATGTATGTGTGTATGTGTACAATTTGTTTAATCAGCAAGGAGGATCAAGAGTCGAGAAATGGGACGAATAGTTGACTCTGCAAAATTAAACAAATCGAAAACCAGTACATCACACACACACACACACATACGTATCGAGAAGAAGAAGAAAAGTCAACAAAACACACATTCGAATTACATGCCAGTGTCTATCTCCTCTTATATCTCTCGTATCTGTATCAGAGTTTGGTATATGTATAAGCTCTAAAGTCAAAAAGTTGTCAGCTTCATTTTGTCCATAGACTTTGCCATATTTTCGTCTCTTTCCATCGCCATCGCTCTCTCTCTCCCTCTCTCGGTCTGTATCCTTCTATCATTTTCTGTGTGCATAATCGAGCGGATACAATCATTTTAATAGACACGCCGGTGTTATAATTTATATGCAAGCATATTCGTTCCACAGTTCTCCCTTTCTCACTCACTCTCTCACTTGCACTATATATATTTTGTCTCACTCTCTCACTTTGTGAGGAAAATAGAATACAGTCAATTTCTATGCTTTTTGCATATGTGGCAATGTTGTATTTTTTTTGTTTTTTTTTTTATTTTATTGCTTGTGTTGTGCTGTGTGCTCTGGATGCTGCTCTGGCCAGCTATTATTGTGTTAATTTGCAAGTTGATGCCACCAGACGCCATTGTGTGTGTGTTTTTGTGTCTCTCTGTGCCTCTGTGTGTCCGTGTGTGTGTGTGTGTGTGTTTGTTGGCCATATGTGTGCCCATTGAATTTACGGGGCATATGACAACTGCCACAAAGTTTTTATTGCTGCCATTTTGCGCGATATAATTAAAAAAAACAAATGTGAATTATTTGTTGCTTGTTTGTTTCGTATTCTAATCATCATTTGTTCAAAATAAAATATGGATATGGGGATAAATGAAATGAAAATTAGTATTTTCAAAATGCAATATTCTACCACTTGAGTATTATTCTTTCGATGAAAGAATGTATGGAGAATTGATTAAAATCTTAAATAGCACTAAAATGCAATTGCTAGAGAGTTGGAATAAATTAAATGAAAGTCAGTATACTAAAAATACAACATACTTTCAGTGCTTTACTATTAGTATTCGTTCGACTACGCCAACTACAATTCGTTCGACAATGGACAAATGTATGTTTGAAGTACCAATAACTCATGGAATTTGAATGTCAGTATTTAAAAAATACTATATACTCTACAATTATTCGTTCGATAAGAGACACACATATGTCTGGAGAATTGATTTAAATCTTAAATTGCATTAAAATTGCAATTGCTCTTTAGTTAGAAGAGCAAAGGTGGAAGAGCAAAGGTGTGAGTTGGACAACATAATTATATGCAGAGCGTGCTCGACCTGCACTGGCGTTTTATTGAGAGATAAATATCAGCGATTAATTTGAAATTTATTGCATGTGTTTAATAATTTATTAGCGAAGGATGGGCGGGCTCACACTTTATTGCATTGGCACTGGGCAGCAACTCCTTGCTAGTTGCGTACATTACGCATACGCCACATTGGACAATTCAGCCCCTCGGCATGTCAGCGCAGCATGAATTACATATATGCGACGCTGGGGGACGAAGGCGGACTAAAGTGTTGTGTGTGCGTTGGTATGTGTGAAAAACAATTGCATTTAAACTTGATGCTGTTGTTTGGATTTTGGCATGTTTGTGTAAGTTTTACTGCCGATGGCTCATAAATAAAACACAAACAACTCAATTTTCGCCAAATGCCCTGAATTTTAAAGTGAACACGAGACGAACTAAATTTAAAAGTTACGCATATCTTAAAAGGAATAAAATAAATATGAAATATTAGATCAAATTGTCCGACCTTACCGAATAATGCAGTTTACCTATCTGAAAAGTTATCTCAAAGTGAGGCAAATCATTTTGACCTTAAAGGAAAATGTCAAAGACAAGATTTGCTTTCTGTTACTGCGATATTTTTTTGGCATTAGCACCTAATTGACCTGCAGTGTAGACTCTACTATTTCACAGCTGACTAATAGACTTGATTGCTGTAGTTATCAAGTTCCAACGAACAAAAAAGAGAGCATAAGATTTGGCGACAAGTGAAGAAATTGTGTTGCATACCCTGAGGCGAAAAATTCGTAATTCATGACTAACTAACGGAATTCAAAACATAAAGTAGTTATAAATAAAAATCAAATATTATATGTTATATAACAAATAAATATATAATATAATTTAATATTAATAAGAGTATTGAAACATCTTATGGTAATTCAAAATGTGAAATTACGAAAACAAATGCTCAAATAGATATAATCCAAAAACGAAAATTGGTTTAATTGTATCGCATGGCAAGACAATAGTTTATAAAGAACTGTGAAATTAAATTAATCACTAATTACGCGCAAATCCATCAGAATTAACCACAATTAACTAAACTTTGTTGCAACAATTTTCTCAAGTTTGGTATCCTTGCGGCTGCCACTGTTTCCTGCTCCTGCTGAGTCTACGACGTTGAGCGTCGTAGCTCCTCGCTTCATTTCAATTATTCAATTTTACACCTTAAGGCATTCCACACTGTGCAAGAAAAACACACTCACACACACACACATACATATATACACACCCATTACCGCGCAAGCTTGCAGCAAGAAATGCTTCCAAATTTGGTATCCCATGGTTGAAAGTTGCTCCAGCAACGTCTTCGCCTTTTGCTTTCTTTCTTTGCTGCTGCTGCTTCTTCTTCATCTTCTACTTGCGCTTGTCGCATTAATCGCACGGTGCAAAAGGACCAAGTTTGTAACCGACTTGTTTTGCCCTCTCTCTCTCCCCCTTTTCCCATCCACAGCTTGGCTGCAAAAATTCCGAAAGAATGGAGCTAGGTTTCGGGCTACTGAGGGTATGGAGAGAGGAAGCTACAGAGCATCTGGAATTTACAGCAGCGCTAAATGAAAAATTGTGGAATGCTTCATGGCGCTTAAAGCAAATGGCAGACAGCAGCCTGCAGCATTTTCCTCAACTACAATAATTCCTTAAGTGTGGCCGCTTTTTTCCGCTGCCCTCTTTCTTATCATTGTGGGCGTGACTTCTGTGGTAAATACAACACTTAAATGCCCCCAAATGACAATTGGAATTTGGCAGCGTTAAGACTGCAGATGCGATGTACATATTTCTATGCCATTAAAAAGGGTTTTTAGAATATTATTTAAATGTACTTCCGTATTCGGTGTGAACCCAAATAAATTCATTAAGTTCTTGCGGCTTAAAAAGCAGCAAAGTGCAAATGAAATAAATTCTGTAGCTTGAAATATTTATAAATAAAAATGCCAACTGTATGTCTCCATTTGTTTGCCAATTACACATGAAAATCATCTTAAATTGTCGACACGAAATGTATTTATAAACAACATACAACAGAGATGCAAATATAGCAAACAAATTGTCGGCTTTTCGCCCCTCTCTGGCCTGAAGCCAAGAAATTTGACTTTAGAGATCTATAATTTGACACGAATTTATTCAGTTAAGTATTTCATGTTGTAAAATATGTGTTTGTTGTTGGTTGTTTAAAATACAAAACCAAAAAGAATTAAAAATGTAAAATCAAAGAGACCCTTTTACACTCGAAATGAGAAATGAGAATACAGAGGAGAACTAAATTTGCAGCGACCTTACAAATGAAATTAGGCAGCATTTAACTGAGCGTGCCAAATATTTATAAACTAAACAGACAGACCGCAAATATGTAAATGCAATGTAAGCATTTTATAATTGAATTTCACAGGCGGAGGATGTTTGGCTTATTTTGTTGCGTTCAGTTCAGTTCGGTTCAATTCGATTCTGTTCTGTTCCGACTTATAATTTAGTGCGAATAAAATCAGTGGCAAGTATTGGCGGCCAACAACAATTAAATAAATGGATTTTTCGAAATGTGCAAGCAAAAATTTAATGATTGCGCTTTGCGAAATTAACTCATTATAAAATTAATTAAACAATTGATTGGAGCCACATAACGGCAACAAATGTGACTGTAATTGCAAATTCTATGCACAACAACAATTCCCTTTTTCTCTTGCTCTCTCTCTCTCTCATTTTGTGTGTTCGACTTTCTCTCTCTCTCTCTCTCTCTTTCGGTCTCTTGCTTGTCTATAACCAACGGAAATTGCAGTCAACTTAGGCCTATGGCGGGGAAGAGGGAGGAAGGACATGTGAATGTGTGTTTGCAATCAGTTTTCAGTTTTCAAATCGCCAGCAGCAAAACCTAAAAGCAAACGATGCGACAGCAAACGAATGATATTGGGGCTTTTTTATCTGGGGGGGAAGAGTCGTGGAAAAAATGTATATGTTTAAATGTGTGTACTCTATAATAGAATCAATTTGTAGTAAACCACAGGAGACACATGAAAAACGCAATAAAAAAGAACGGCAGTCGCCTCAATTTTCCCTGTATGTTGTTTTCAATGGTCTGTGGTTTTTGGTCCAACCGCAAAAGAGCTTTAAATTATTGCACTGGAGGGTTGATTACCTCTCTCGCTCTCGCTCTCGTCCTTGCTCTTTAAAGAGGACTCTAGGACTCGCTTTTCCAAACATTCGAACATTAATAAATGTTGAATATCTAAATTGAAAGTATTCAAATATACTTAAGGGTTGCCAAGCAATTAGAGAAATTGATGCACCTGCTTTCAATTCGTTTCAGTCTGTCAATGCTCTCTCCCATTAATTTAGTCAACACAATATTCGTTTTTTGCTGTCAGTCCAAGTTCACAATTTATAACCTACAAGCAACCTAAGCTAAAAATAATTATTTTAATACGGTATTATATATCTCTACCTATATTAAACAAATTGAATATATCGTTTCTTGCTTGGTTTCAGTCTGGTATATTTTATATATTTTGGTATATTTTTAATGTAATAGTATATTAATAAACCAAATATATATGCGGTATATTTTGCACAATTTTGAATGAATACAAATTGAAATCATAAATATATTTTTGCTATATTTTAGTATTATTTGGTATATTTTAGAGAAAATACTGCAATGGAAAATGAGTAGCGATTATCTCATAGTCGAGCACACTCAAATTAAGCTTTCATTCATGTTAAATTTAAAACATTTTGCTGCAATAAAACATGTCCTTTGCCACCTGTCACACCGTGAGCTGAATAAAGATTGAAAACAATGAGCAAAGTTAAACAAACAAAAAATAAAAACGTTTGTGTCTCGCTTTTGTGTTATTATGAAGCACACACATTACACCACAGACTTCAACAATCTTTCCTTTGTCTATCGCTTTCATCATTTTGTAGGCGCATTTTTTGTAACTTAATTAGCATTTTTACAACTTTTTTTGTGTGTTTTAAACTCGTTAGTCCTCGTAAAGAAGATTTTCGTGCTTAGTCGTTGTTAAATTCATTTTTACTGCTCACAGGTCTTCAAATATTTAAATCCTAAATACCGAGTAGCTTCTACATCGCTTATTATAACTGGATTTGACATTTTTGATTACTTTTGATTACTTCTATAATATAAGTAGTAATAATAATTGAAAATGATAACTACGCTATTTGAAGCTTGTAAACATGACCTAACAAGATGCACACAAAAACACAAACACACAAATTCACACATTTTTGTGATGTCATACAGACAAACCCTGCGCGCTTCCTCTTGACACACGAGACGTCCTTAGAGAACGAAAGCCTTACACTTGTCTGAGCTATTTCCGCTGTATCTGTTGTTGTTGTTGTTGCTGTTGTTGCTGTTGTTGGTGTCTGCGTTGTTGCTGCTGGCATTGCATAAATGCCTTTTAAGTCGCTTTAATCTCCTTACATTTCAAGTTGTTTGCTTTTATTGCATAATTAATTAGTGAAAATAGCAAAGCAAAAATGAAAGTGAAGCGAGGATGCTAGCAAAGGCAGAGAAACCAAACTTGACAGCTTTTGACGACTACTCGAAGTGCTGCAAAGTGTTGCACTGCCGGTTTATACTCAGCCCATTCATAAAAAGGACTTACATACTGGTTGGAGTCTTTTTCTGTTGCTTGCTCCATCATTAGTTTCGTTGTTCACACTTTGCACTCGTGTCTTGTCAAGACTCATCTCAACTGCTTTCAATTGAGTGTCCTACCTCACACAGCCAACGTGGCGTATGATTAATAAATTGTCATAGACTTACTTACGATATTTATATTTACTGCAGGATGCATAACATACCTGTAAGTAAAAAGAAAGAGAAAGAATCGGTTAAACAAATGCAAAAGTTGAGTCCATTCATAACAATTAACTTTCTTAGGATTAAGTATGTACAAATTTAAACATTATTTTAAAATAGTTTATAAAATTGTTACAGTACAAATCAAATAACTTATAGTCTTGAGAATATCAAACGAAGATAAAACAGTTTATACATAAATTTTAGGGAATAAAGGAGATTGAAACCAATTGAATATGATTCTTAAACATTATAAAAGTTGATCTATTATAAACACTTTTATATTATTCCAGATATTAAATATAATCTAAAATATACACATGGATATCAAGCATCAATATTTAGGAATTCCCATAATTAGCATGCCTTGAAATAATATTTAGAGTTTATTTGCATGTTGACTTAATTTCACATTAAACTCCCACGCTGCATCTATATAAATTATATCCCTTTATCCCTTGACTTCGTTGCTGCTGTCATCAGCATAAACGCGACTTGGTTTCATTCTTTATTTGGGTCTTAAAGCCTCAAGTACTCGCTATACCGCTCATCTAGCGGTCTGTCCGCTCCGTGCTTAACTAGGCCAGAGTTCGCTCACTTTAAATTGTAACAAGAAAATTGGTAATTGCTGCGGTCACATGCCGCTTCTGTCGACAACGACCTCCACAACATGGCTACAGCAGACACAGCCACATTCCCCACCCCCTCAACGCCAGCCGCACACAAGCGCAGAGCATAGCCAACTCATATATATATACAATACTATATATATAAAAGTACCGCAGCAGCAGCAGCCCCAAAACATCTTTGGGACCGTTAATAAATGTTGCTAGGGAACGGGGGGGCAACAAAACAGACCAATAATAGCAGCAAGTTCAGCTTAGTGGGCCACGTTAATGACATTTCTCGCGCGCGTTGCATATTTTCGAGCGCCATTTAAAGTTGCCCAACTTTTGCCCCCCACCCAGGTGTCAATCATTAGATTTGATACGCCCTTTTGCTACGCCTCGCATTTACTTTCGCAAAATTCACTTCAGAAAACTTTAAGAACTGTCATAAAAATCGAATGGCTTTAAATGTTGGAAAATAAACTGAACATTAGTATACCCTGTATCGATAAACGAGAATATTATGGATTAGGTATTTTTTAACAAAAATGAAGTCTGGTCAATCTCTCTCTTTTGATTTAGATTTGTAAATGTTGTACAGGGTTAAATGACAAACAGAGGCAATCAATTGAAATACCAAATATAAATCAGAAATATATAAATCAAAATTAAATCAATTCTTTAAATGACTTTTCTATTGAGTTTTATATCATCCTGCAAAGTAAGCTCATTAGGGAAAATGTATAATATAATTTGAATAATTATTAAAGGCTTACTTAAGAATCTTTTAAAATCTTTCACAAGCATATACCTTTTCTTAAACATAAACTCAAAAAGCAGACTGAAAAAGTTAAACGTCCTCTCAGTCGAGCATCAAAACTCAACAACAAAGTTTTGGGCACACTTTAAAACGCAATTTTGTGGCGTGCATTGTCTTAATGTGCCCCCAAGCAAAAAAAGAAGAAAAATCCAAGAAAAAAAGACTTGAAAAAAAGACTTGAACTTCAACGTCTAACAAATTGATGAGCAACTCATCGTAATGTTACAGGGTTGGAATTCTCCTGCTGTTGGTGTATGAAATCTCAGTTCTCAGTTTAGATAAAGCTGCATTTGGTTTTTATGCGCCCAATTCCGTTCGCAGTAATTTAGTTTGGTGGGCGTGTCACAGACGCCGCCCCGATGGCAATGGCGATGGTAATGGTAATAACGGAACTCCGTCGTCACATGTTGCATCTGGCATCCAAACTGCCTGCGTTATATGTAAGTACATATCTCCTCCCTCAACATTTATGGGACTACACCGAAATGTTGCCAGCTAGTTGAGGATTATTTTGAGTTTGAGCTCCCGTTGAGTTTTATGTGTTTGTAATTAGTTTTTCAACGCTGTGTGGAGAGCAGAAAACGGACAAGGAGACAAAGTCGGAAATGAAATTGCTTACAATCATGTTTATACCCGGCAGGCAAAACGTCAAAGGGTTATACTATAAAAGTGTAGTATTGCAGGCATTCACTCAGAATCCATAACAGTATAAGTTAAATAATTTTAATAATTGCTTTAATAATCGTATTGATTATATGCTATTTATCTAATTATTACCAATTTTACTTTTTTGTTGGCGTTCTTTATTATACAAATTTTTAAATTGGTTAATTATAAGCAAATTATAATTAATTTTATTTTGTTGTTGACACTCTTTGTAGTGTGAATATATACTCAAAATTTGAGCTAAAATTAGATAATTACTCTTTTTAGTCAGTTAAGCTTCGGTATCAATCAGTTGAGCACATGCGATTGTTGCTTTCTTGCACACACAAAATAGTAAATAGAATATTTTGAAATTTTGAATTAGCGTCTGAGATAATAATAAACAACAGCAGATGACGTTAGAAATGGCCTCGACTTTGAAATTATGGAGCGTGTAACCGAAAGGAACTCGGTGTGTAATGGAAGCAGCAAAAAGGATGACAACAAACACAGAAGGAGGAGACTTAATCGCCTTTTTTGGGGTTGGTCATTTGCAAGATGCGAGATCAGCAATTTCATGAATTTTGTTGGTTTTGTCAGCTTTGGGTAATTCTAATAAATTTTACTACTTAAGTTTCGCTTAGCTAAGTGGCAAGAGGTCTTGAGTTCAGTATATGTAAAGTAATTATAATTATTATAGGTTTATGCCATTAACTGAAAGTTAAAGTATAAGAGTCTTTAAATTGATAATTCTCTATTATCACATAAGTAAATATTATTAGAGTAGAATAATTTCTGAAATGTAATTAGCAGAGTTATATAGAGCTTTGCTCTTCATCAGGAATAAATATATTTAAGACATTGTTCAATATAAAAATTATTCCAATTATCATTTATAGATACCAAAATTATTAAAGTCACAGAAAAGCCCCTAAAATATCGTGTTATTGGTAACATGTTAGATATATTTATATAGAGCATTAAACAACATTAGGAAAGCAAGAACTCATTTTATAAGAAATTCTCCTGTACTATTATGATAAGTGACTAAGAGATTGTTAAATAACAAACTTCATCTGCGCTTTCAAAACTTATAAATTCGACTTTCCCTTTTCAAATTTAGACTAATAAAGAGTCTCAAATAATGAATATCTTGAGATGTGCTCATTAAAATAGCAGTTCGACCAAAGAAAAACTTTTGAACGTATTCTTGCATATTTATTTAAGCTACTCACTAAATTACATCAGTATTTAGTGTATCGTAAGGAAAGAATTCTCAATAATGTTTATCTATTAATTAAATACATTTTGGGGTTTCACTAAGCTATTATGCCATTGTATATATAAATATAATTATGTTAGAAGTATTATTATTGAGTAAATGGGGATTGGCTAGACAGTTGGATATAGTTGGACTTGTATTGTTGTTTTGTTGTCCTGTTTGCCACAGCATTGTTTCGATGCTTCGTTGCGCGCAATGAATTTATTATGAATTTATGTAGCGTTCGATGGAGGCGTGGCAGGCAAATGAAAGTAATAAGTTCCATGTGGCTGTCTCACCCATTCCAATGGCGAGAGGGGGAAAGAACTCCTCTCCAGTGAACTCCTCCAAGCAACAAATGTGCGAAAAACGGCAATGATTATGCGGCGCATAAGACAACAGGCTGCCGCATGCCGCATGCCGCAAGCCGGATGCTCGAGACAGGGCGCAGGTTAACTCAAATTTTCCCTAGCACATAATGCCGACAATGCTGACAATGTCGTTTGTACCCAGAAAAAAAGCGTAGAAGAACGAAACACGAAAAAGGAAGAAGGCCAAAGGAAGAGGCAGCGAGGGTGGAGGGGGAAGGATACCCCCTGAGGGTGTAGCGAGCACTGGGCGCGAAAAACATTTTCTATTTGGCATTGCTTTCGTTTTCAATTTGGCTGCCGTCGGTTGCCTTGTTTCGTGTCCTTTCGCTTCATCATCGTCATCGTCATCGTCATCGCCATCGCCATCGCCATCGACTTTGTCTTTCTCGTTGTCGCTGTCGTTGTCGCTGTCTTTGTCATTGTCTTTACCAGGCGGCAGGCGGTTCTTTAGCAGCTTTGCTGCTTAGGCCAACTGAGTAAACCTGGGGGAGGAAGAGCTCACTCTGCGCTGTGCTTTTCTCAGCTTTCCGTGAAAAACAATAAATATTAAAATAAAATTTGTTATGCGAGACAGGCAGACACGCTAGATGAACGCCAAAAGCAGGTGGAATGGGCGACAAATGTCGCCGGGTCGCCTTTCTGGTAAACGCTTTAAGCGGACTGACAGTAATTTTCCATGTAATTTGATTGCTGCTCTGCTTCGAATCAGAAGCAACTCGACTGCGATGTCACTTGCAGTAATAGGAAAGAAGTCTTTATTGGGTACTGAAAATTGTTTAAAGATTTGATGGGCCTAGTTACTTGAAAGGACACTAAACATGTACCATTAAGTAAAGTAGACTCTACTTATGAATAAACAAGTAGGAAACCTACCCGCTAACCGTTCTCAACAAAAGCAAAACTGTGTGCTGCTATCATATTAATAATATACCACATTGGTATACCGACAAAATACTAAAATATACAACAATTTATATATAACAAATGTTCTACTCATGAATAAACAACAAAAGCAAAACTGTGTGATATTATCTGGTAAATATACCAAATTAATATACTGTAAAAATACTGAAATATACCGAAATGTATATATGATAAGTTTTCTGATTATGACTAAGCAATAAAAGCAAAATTTGTGGTTTTCAGTTTAATATACCAAAAAATACTGAAACATACTGAAATGTTGGTATATTGAAATTATAGCTCTATTTCTTATAGGACTCAGATCTAGGTGCTCCAATTACAAAAAAAAGACTTCCATATAGTTTCAAGGAATACTGAAATTATTTACACAGCTCAGACATTAAGTTGCTTAACGCTTTGAGTTTGGAATACCGAAGACAGAATTCAGGATGTATCAGAGAGCCTTGGTAACCGGGTGTCCTGCTATGACGACGCTCGCTGTTTATAATTTTATCAACTTGTATAAATATGACAAATCGCTTTATGACTTCTCACGCAGCGCAAGAGATGCCGGGCCACATAGATAAGTATGGAAACCCAAGACTGGCCAGGAAAAAGATGGCAGCCTGAGGCTGCCAGGCAGCAGACACGCAAGAAACGCTGCACAACTAAAATAATCAAGAAAAATGTTTTGTACTAAATCACGAAGCAAAAGCAAGAAAGTGTGGGCGTGGGTGAGGCAAAGGGGGGAGGAGGCAAAGGTTGGCCATTCGAGTGTGCATTCGTATCATGGCAGCAAGGAAATGAAAACCGCAGGCGGCACTGACATCTCCGTGCTCCATGGGCCACTTTCCTGGCTTCTTTTTAGTTGGCTGACACTTTTTTTTTGCCAATGTTTTTTCATCAGTCGCAAGTTATGTTCACTGCAACATGCGGCGTATACGCAACGTCAACGCGTAGCTTATGCACTTTTCCGCTTTCCACTTTCCACTTTCCGCTTTTAGCGTTCTGCGTTTCAGCTTTTCTGGCCCAGCAGCAGCACGCGAATTCCGACAGCTGCAGATGTCGAGTGGAAGCTATGTGAAGCACATTTGCCTGATACTATCGCATTGCATGGTGTTTTATGTTTGTTTTTTGCTTTCTCTCTCCCAAGTAATTTGTGTAATTATTGTTGCCTCCTCTTTGCTTGCAATCTATGTGTGTGTGTGTGTGTGTCATTATATTTTAAATTGAGCGTTAAATTTTGTGCTTAAATATTTGAATTAAACTCAATTAAGAGCCACACATCGAAAGCGCGATCAATGATACTTATTGCAAAATCTCAAGACTCATCACTCAAGTTGTATAATTAACATGTTAAGCAAATATTGCCTCACTTTCAATCCCTCGTTTAAATAGAACTTCCGACTTTAATTTGAATCCCTTTTCACAATTGCCATAGCTGTGTTGCTGTGTTTCAGTTCCTGTTCCAGTCACACTTAACGTCTTGATAATGCTGGCAATAGAAACACCTGCAGTATTCACACCCTCCGCGAGCTGGAGCTGTTGTCTCGGCTGTTACATATTTTTGTCACTAATCCGGGTAATAAGATTGTTTAATTTTGCGCTAAACTTAACGTGTTCTTTGCTCGCTCGCTCCCTTGGTTGTTGTCGTCTTTTCTGTCTGCTGTTTGCTGCTATTTTGCTGCCGTGGCACGTTCTTTTGCTACCCATGTACTCTGTATGAGTTTCTTTGTTTATCTGCCCCATCCAAACGAATTGAGCCTTCTCCCCATGAGCATGACCAAGGCAAGCGAGGGCAACTCTGCTGTTGCTAGAGCTATGCAAATTGTGGCACACCTGCCGAGCACTTTCCACTTTCGTGTGATTGGAGGCGAGCGATGTGAGGCAAGGACTCTCTCTCTCTCTCTCTCTCTGGTCTCATGAGGCATTGGCATACATTACCCCCTGGCAAATGTTACAATCAAGTTCGGGTACGGTTTGGTCCCCTAGAGCTACCCTCAGTCGAAAATTTTTTGCTCCCAGTCTTGGAAAATTAAAATGCTTTATTTGCACAAAGCTTGCGCGCCAGGATCCGCATCCACATCCACATCCACATCTAGAACCACATCCACATCGTGTATATGTTTGCCTCATTTCGTTTGATTTTGTGCTCCCTCTTGCTACTATTTCGATTTTCGAGAGACAGAGGCAAGCGGGCAAACAGGCAAGCAGCAAAGCTGCCAAGCTTGGGCTGCTACTTTTTATAGATTGCCGACGTTAGAAGAGAGTGGCAAAGGCAGAGCGGAGCAGAGAGAGGCTTGCTTGTCTGCATCGTCTTTTGCCTTTTGTGTGATAATAAATTTGCTTTGGTCTAAGGCAACAACTGGGGGATTGCAGCTTCAGTTCCTTTGCACAAAGACCCCTTGCCTACGCCTTCCCCCGACCCCTCTTTATACAGAGTCTGCTACTCCTCTTCCCCCCAAACTTCGTTCGTCTGCTGCTGCCTTTTACTGCCTTTCATTTTGTGCTTCTGTCTCCGTCTCCGTCTTTTTATTTTTCTCTTTTTTTGGTATTTTTATGCAAACAATGCTCGAGTGTATGCAAATATTTGAGTTTTAAGTATGTTTGCAACCCATGCACACACACACACACACACACATACGCACACAGAGAGTCTTACATCTGTTGAGGAAAATTAAAAACCGACACAAATGAAGCAAAAGATACGCCTGACAAAGTCCTTATTCTGTTTTTGCCTCGTCTATACACGATCTGTTGCTCCCTTGACTGCTGCTGCTGCTTCTTTTCTGCTCCGCTTTGTCTCAATAAATGTAAAAATTATTAAATTAAGTAACTGCCTTTCCCATTGCCCTTTTCCTTCTGCTTTTGCTTTCCTTTCCGCTTTTCATTTTCCCCATCTAACATATGCTCCCATTGTTTAGCGAAAGTGGTTTTATGTTTATAAGCAAATAAATTACTGTGTAAATAGGTTAAATTTTCTCGCATGAGAAGCATTGGCATGGTCGCAACTCCTCGGGGCACACACAATATCCCCAAAACAGGCGACAGCTGCACAGGAGAATTTACTCTTACAATTTCTGAGACTATGTGTGAGTGTATGTGGGTGTGAATGTGTGGGTGTGAGTGGGAATGTGTGAGTGTGTGGGTGTGTGTACTGGCATCTTTGGGGACCTGTCGTTCAATTCCGTGACGTTTAATGTGACAATTAAATTTCATTTTGTGCAAGACCTAAATTATTTTTACTGTAGGCTGAGGGACATTCCAGCTGAGGACCCTAAGGACTCCCCTCTAAATGAATGAACAGGCAATTTCATGCAATTAAAATAGAGTTTGCACGAGTACTGAAATATCAGAAATATTTAAACTATTCCAGATTTATTTAAACGTATTTTTCATATGTGTTTAAACGATGTCAACTTCTCTCTCCTTCGCTTGACACTTGTCTCATTTCGATGTAATTATTATTACATTTTTTTGTGTGTGTGTTCGCAATGTGAAATGTTGAAATAAAAGTGCAGAAATAATTAAAAAAAAAGATGTGACAAGATAAATAGCAGCAAAAGTTGCCAAAATTAAAGGAAAGTAATTAAAAAGTGCGATTAAAAAGAGGAGGAATGAGGAATGAGAAGACACAAACGCCGCTATCAACGTCTAATGGGAGTGTGGAAGGGAAGGGAAGGGAAGAGGAAAAGGGGGCGAGAAACGAACGAACTTGGGCAAATTGTTGACGCTTGCCATTAAGCTTATAGCTCAAAGCTGTGCGCTATGAAGTCGACGAAAGGATTTAAGCCGAAAATAATGATAATAATAATAATTATGAGTGAGAGACAGATTGTCACAAGTTGTCAAAGTGACTGCGAAAGTAGTAAAACCACCAAGCAGGCGTCAAGGAGAAAGAGAGAGAGAGTGAGAGATAGACCAATGGGTATTAAGCTGCCATTGAATGGAAATGTGATGCTGAAATGAATTCGTAAACATCGTCGCCTATTTAAGATTAGTCTGCGAAGATATGCCAATAATGAGAGGTTTAAAAAAATGCAGTTCAGTTCAGTCAGGAATGTTATAATATACCGAAAATAGTTAATTATTAATAAAATATTAATACACGAAAGGTATAATGCGAACATCGATATACTACAACATTAAAAATATACCATATGTAGTAAAGAAACCTAGTTAATATAGTATATATAAATTATATAATAATAATATACCGAAAATAATAAATTATTAATTAAATACTAATATATCGAAATATACTAAGAATATACTGTATGTGATATATTGATATTGAATACTACAATCAAAATATACCGTATGTTGTTGAGACATACATAGTATAGTACCGATTGTATACCGAAAATGATAAAATACTAATATACCGAAAAATACCGATATTATACATTATGTAGTATATTAATATACTACTACACTCAACAAATACCAAATGCAGTATAGAAACCTACACAGCATAGTAACGATTGTATTGTGAAATCGATAAAAAAGAAATACTCCACAGGGACTTCAATCTTTGAGTAAGGCATTTTAAGTAAAATGACTTAACAAAGTGTTCTCATTGCCTCAGTTGGCATCTGCGACACAGCATACGAGCATACACAATGGCATAAGCACGCGCAGCTGTTGACATTTATGATGCCAGCTCTGCTCTGCTCTGTCTTCTCTTTCTTCTCCTCCTCTTTCTGTGCAGGCAGTCAACAAACGCACACTTCATATATTACTCATACGCAGCATAGGCCAAATTGTTTTCAATGAGGGAGCTCAACCCGCAAGAGAGCTCGGTCTGGCACTTGAGGCTGTCTGGGGCTGAAAGCAGGTGTTTGCATCTACGAACGTGTAAGTTGTATATATGAGTGTGAGTGAATATGTGTTACTGTTTTTATGCCACTCGAGTGTAAGGTAAACAAACATAGACACAATGCCAGAGAGAGAGAGCGAAGGGAAAGTCAAGGAAAGGAAACGAGACGGGACGAGAGAGAAGAAAAGGAAAGGTAAGAAAAGGACACATTTGCCTCTCTGCTTCTCCCACTGTTTCGAGGCTCTTGAAACTATTATAAATGTTGACAGTAATGGCTTTTTAAGCCCATTTCCAGCAGCCAGTAGATGGGCACGTGAGCTTCGAGTCTGGCGTCCCAACAATAAATGTCATTTAAATGAATGCATAATAAGTCACTTAAATTAAAACTCACACTTAACAATTGGACGCATTTGTAAATATGCGATTATTAGATAATAAAGCTGAAGCTGAAATCGAAAGCCGGAAGTCAGTTTTGCATCGATTATGAATTATCGTGCGACTTTAATTTACGCAAGATGCAAAATTAAATTGGATTTTACACACAATCTTGGCCAGATTGATAATTTTCCTGTTTACCAGCATGTTTTAATTGGCGAACCAAGTTTACAAGCGGATCAAACTAGAAATCATAGAGTAGCTAATCTTTAATCTCTTTTGCCAAAGACGAAATCCCCACCAGCAGCCACAAGCGAATGCAAATCGTGTTTGACAGCACAAAATGGCAAGGAAAAAAACGTGAAAAAAGAAAACAAATGAGCTATCCACATACATAGTTACAGCGATGCAACTCTGCATACATGACTCTTTGCGCAGAGATTATAATGTCGCTGATTGTTTAATCGCTTGGAAAGTGATTGAAAAGTTGACGTCACATAGCACAGAGAGCGCTGTTCGTTACGTGTGTAGGACTTGGGCTATAATACACAGAGAGGAGATAGGGACACAATGTGAATGAGTCAGTGAAGTGTAACCAGCTTGACAGCCAGTTAGCATATGCTAAAATGTGAGAGTGAAAATGGTTATCGATGGTGAGCAGATCTATCTTGTATTGAAATGGAAAGAAACACTTCGTATTCAGATATTCAATAATACATCTCGAAAGCTGCAGAATCATTCAACTTTGTTGTTTATTTATGGTAAATATCAAGTAACTTTCATTGCATTGCTGTTTGTGCAGTTACTTAGCAGGCAGCTTAGCTGTCTGCCGTTTTGCTGTTTGCTGCGAGTATTATAGCAGGCAGCTTCGAAACTTGAACACACACACTTGAACAATCAACTGAAAAGTGCAGCTCATGACGCACTTAAAGACCACAATAAAAAAATTGAGAACAAAAGCGAAATACAAAAAAAAAAATAAGAAGAGAGAACGAAATCAATAAGCCAACATTTAAGTAAGCCGCTGTCACAACAATGCCAAGTTAATGCGTTTCTGGCACCCACACAATAACAGTGCGGGATATAAATAAGCGGCCATCTTTGCGTTTTATTTTTGTGTGTTTTTTGTTGGCGACAACTCAGCGACTGTGTGGCGCCAGTTTGATGAATAGGAATATGGCTAGATATACTATATATAGTTTAGTGGTTGCGGACTGTGCATAGTTATAAACAGTAAAACTGTCAAAAAACTGATGGCACAATTCAAAAAGGATAAACATCTTTTCGCTTTTCGCTCCTCGCTCTTGCCAAGCGCCAGCCGTAAATCATCAAAACGTTGACTCGAGTTCCATTTCAATTTTTATTGTTGTTGTCACTTCCCACTGGCTTCTCTCCCCTCTCGCTCTCTCACTCGCTGAAGAATGCTTCTTCACTTCTCCCTACTTTGCTGCGACAGTAAACATACTGAATCGTAATTTTTATTTTTTCTACCCGGCTGCTGTTGCTGACGTTTCTCGCTTTTGTAACTCCCCCAATTTTCACCCATTCCCCTCCACCCCGCCAGTGTAGTCCACTCAGCTCGTTGCCTCCGATAAGCGTGATTGAATTGATTTTCTACTTTTTCTATATAGTACATACAAATATATATTGATATAAGTCTGTATATATTATATCTATATCAACACTGTGTAGACTCGCCATTTTGTCGTGCCACTTTACTGATGGATATCAATTGAACAGTCGCTCGCTCGCTCGCTCTCTTCGCGCATTTTCAATTTTTAACAACCGATGTACACATTTTTATTTATATACCTATTGTTTCTATGAGAGTACTACACATAAATATATTTGCAGTTGTTTGTTGCTTTGCCATGACAAACTTATGATGGTCTGCTTTTGGCTTAGTTAACAAGCATATTGATTTCATATCGTTCCCCTCCAACACACACACACACACACAACATAAACATATAAACACTCCCTCCCGCCCCTGCACACTACGAGTAAAATCTGCTTTGTCCTTTTTTTTTCTGTTTGCCTAGCTAAAATTATTGTTGCTATTTCGTGGCTGGCCATCTGAGTAAGCATAGCGGAAGTAATCCGTTGATTGCACGTCCTTTACCCAAAAAAGGAAAAAGAAAGAGAAACCTTGTGTGTGTGTGTGTGTGTGTGTGTGTGCGAATACAAGCTCTCGTATCTAGGGGCTATCAACTGGATTTCTGCTCCACAGGCACGTGTAAAAATTGTTTGTCATTGGTCTGATGAGTGTGCTTAAAATGCTATTGATATATGGTGAATACATGTGTAGGGGGAGGATACGGATTAACTGATGTAAGAATAAGAGTTATCTAAAGATTCTTAAAGATTACGAAACCTATTCGAAACTTAAACGTTCGCAAATGTAAACACAAACAACTGAGAGAGCGAGTGTGGTCGACTGTGAAATACCCGGAGTACGGTTTTATTGCTAAAATATACTGTATTGAGATACCAATAGTACTAAAATATACCAAAGATATTGATATACTAGAAAATAAAAAAAAATGTTGAATATCAACAGCTTCAACCGTTTTCTGTTAACTGAATATAACAAAAAATACTTTAAATATACCAAAATATATCGATATACTACAACATTAAAAAAATACTATAGAATACATGTAGCTGAAACCGTTTTTTGTCATATATGTAGGTATCAGGTATAAAAATTCGACTGATCAAGATGAACACTAAATCAAATCAAATCAAATCACAAACTCAGGTTTTGTTAAAATATACCAATTAAAAGGTTACCAAAATTATACCAAAAGTTAGACTACGTTTATCGTTATGCTACTACATTAAAAATATACCATAGAATACCAATAGCTGCAAAGTTTTTTGTCATATGGATATCGGGTATAAAAATTCGACTCATCGTTATCAAGACGAACAAGAAATCCACAAGCTCAGGTTTCCTGCCAATTACACAGAGCACGCACACATCGACACTTTTTGTTGTATATATTGTTGGGCTACTTTTCTCATAATATGCAAATTGAATTGGCAAAAGCCACAACTTCCCTGGCCCGGCTCGGTCTGGCCTGGCCTCGAGCTTCGAATCTATTGTGTGCATTGTCGCCTCGCAAACAAAATTCAAACACTTATTCAAACATTTATCGATCTCGTTGTTGATTAGCATTTTTGTGTGTGCGATTGCTCGTTTTTCATTAGAATGAAGACGAAAGCAAACAATAACATAAAAGTAGAGTTTACTTTAACACGCCGAGAACTAAATACTCTTGGCTGCATTTGTATTTAATTTCGTTGGAGTGATGAAAAGCGGATAAAGGAAGTTCGACTGAAAATTCTTGGCTATGAATATGTTAATTTCCATCCCTAGACAACGACAACTGTCGATGTAATGTGTCGCTGTGTAATTGAATTCATTCAACTCTTAAATAAATTGAAAAGCTCTGTCTATGCTTTTCTGTTATTCTTATTTGTAGTCAATATTTTGCAGTCTGAGGCAAGTTAAGTGGAGTTCTAAATTACACTAATGGACACCGAAATGTAACCGAGCAAAGTTTTCAAATGAACTGCACTGGGCATTGGCATTTGAGGCAACTGAAGGATCTGGGCATCATCATCATCATCATCATGGTATCATAAGCAGCAGAAGGAGGACGAGGAGGAGGAGGAGGAGGAGCAACAGCAGGAGTTGCATCAATAAATACTCGTAGTTGGAGAAGAGAAAGCTCACTAAATAGCTACGCTTCAAGTGATCCCCACAAAATGTGTGCAGAAGCAAACTTTTGACCATAAATTATGGCATTTATTCAAAGGCAAACCCTGACCGCTCAGTTGCAGACTGGTCAGACATGACTCTCTGGTCAGGCACAGACAGCACAGACAGACACAGTCTGTCGAATGTCCAGGGCTGCCTCCTCCTCCCCCTTCTCCTTTTGTCTGTATTCATGCATTCGTTTATTAGGCTAAAACTTAACTCCCTATTGACAACAGACAGAGTTCGAGCTTCGGACTTTGACCAATCAAAATTTTGAGTTTATCCTCTTGCATTTCTTCGTACGAGTATCGGAGGTATTTACAAATTTAGCTGCTCTGGATTATTTAGACTACGACCTCGTACTTTTCTCTTATGTATGGCCCATTTCACAATAGAATGGGAGAAGAGGCCTCCTTTGAGTATGTCAACAGCAAAAATGAAGCATAAAAAGCGCAAGTTGCGCCAATAGCGCGTGCAACTGCCGCATGCCGCAGCTTCATTAAAATTGCATCAGCATTGGGACAAAATGAAAAGAAGGAGCCGTAGGAGACGTTGTGGAATAGCCTAACGATGTCAGCACACAATGGAGAGCACACAACTTGTGTGTGTGTGTGTGATGTTGATGTCGTTGTCGATGTTGATTGTGGAGGAGCTAAAGAAGGCATGCAGCAGGCCGAAAGCGTGCTTTACTCTCCTCCAGAAAAAGGCAATAGAGAATTCCACAATATACCCGCAGTGTGTGGCAGGAAGGAGCGGAGCTGATGTGGAGCCACAGAGTGGCACAGTGGAACAATAAAGAGCATAAGCAAACACTAAATTTATCCGGTAATAGAAAGATTTACTCAAACTATGTAAAGTTAATTTAAAAAACAACGAAAATTGAAAATGAAATTCATAACGCTTCCCCATTTGCATTATCGATCAGCGAAAATGCAATTGTGGCCCACTGTGCCAGAGGCCAAGACGTCGTTGTCGACGACAAGTCGCGTGACCTGAATTATTGGTGGCATATTGCCACTCATTGACTTTGCCGCAACGCCAGCGGCAAAAGAAAATGCTGCAGTCGCTGCTGATATAACGAAAGCATAAGAAAGCGAGGAATACGATGTAAGAAAAGCAACAGCAAGAGCGAATGGGGAGGAAGAAGGAAGAGACGAAGACTTGTGGCATGGCGTGGCGTGAACTTAAAGTTTCATTGCAAACAATTTGGCCGCTTTAATCAATTTCTGCTCAAAAATTCAAGAGCCAGGACCATGAATGCAAGTCCTCGAAGGAACTGTGCTGTTGTTGGTGCTGCAATAAGGACGACAAGGCTGACAATTGTTTGTTGAGTTTGTCAAGTAGAAAAAGTCGACACGCCGTTGGCGACAGAGCCCGAGACATTGAATGCAACAGGAATAGCTGGAGCTCGTCCTGCGAATGCGAATGCGAATTCTTGAGCCTTATGTCCTTACAAATGTGCAGCAACTGCTTTGTTTGTTTGTCTCGATTTATTTCTCTGCGCTCGCTTCTCTCTTTCTTCTTCGCTGCTGCTGCTGCAGTTGTTGACAGTGCGGTTTAATAATGTGTAAAGTCAAAGTTATTTGATATACCTAAACTCCAATTTCACACACACACAGAAATTCTTTTCTCGCTGGCACTTTGTCACTGCTCACACACAGACTCAGACTCAGACAATTCTTATACTTTTCCTCTTTAAATTTATTGGGTTTTCTATCCTGCTATTATTTGTAAGGAAGACTCCACACGCTTCGATTTCCTTCCCTCCACGATTCAGGCGCCATTCTATATTTTTTCTTTCCTTTCTCGATACCATTTTCCGTGACGCTCCGCAAAATTGAAAATAAATTGAATGACGTTTTTATTGATCCCGATTTCAGTTGAGCACTGCACTCTGCACACCGCTTTTCCCATCTTTTCCACCACAAAGTTACCCATTTTGACGCTTGGCCATCGTTCTAGACAGTAGCAAGACGAAAGACAGTAGGCAGAGCAGAGTAGAGGCTGCAGGAAGTATTGTTAGACAATGAAAGCTGTTTGCGGTTCGAAATAAAAACGAGGCAGAAAAAAACAATCTTAAAATTGCAGGCAACCTGAATCGATTTTTGTTAATCTGATTTTCATAAACCCATTTACTTATTACATCATCCACAGCAGACTCCTGCGATTCCTATTTTGATTTCGAGCTAATCTAATTGCATTTAATCCATGGGGAAGTTTTTTTGCTTTGTGAAATTTGACAGCCTCTCTTTTGTCGACTAGCATAAATCACAAGTCGATTTTGATTGACAATCATATGAATAAATTACACGTAGCATAGAGTAAATGCATTTTTCGCAATTGACAAGTGAAAGAAAGCCTGCAAAAAAGTTATCAAGTTATTTTCATATGAACTTTTGACACTTTGTCTCTTTGTCAATCGTTGGCAGCAAATTAAAACTTTACATTTTCGCTGAGAAATACGAGAAGTTGTCGCATTTCTCTTACTTACAGTTACTCCATTTCTACATTTTTTTTTCTGCTCGTTCAGTTGAGTTGAGTTAAGCTTAAGTCGGAACATTCATATTCATCGCTGTGGAGCATTAGTTTTTATTTGCTTGGCAAGTTTCTTGCACCCATGATAGTTCACGTTCAGCAATACAATATGAAAAGAAATGGCGCCACAGAGGAGCCACGTTTGTTTGTTGGTCAGGACAACACACACACACACACACACAGAGAGAGAGAGAGAGAGAGAGAAGTTTGAGTGGAATTTAGAGATGCAAGTCCTGCTGTCTGGATGTCTGCAGTCAGACAGCAATTTGTCAGGCTCGTGACTGTGTTTAGCTAGTCTTTCGCTGCGCTCTACACTCTCTCTATACTCTCCGCACCCTGGTCTCATCTTCGACTTCGACTTGGGCTGCTTCATTTGTTGGCTTAAGTAACTTAACAACTTTACGCTTTCAGCTCGCGTACGCGACGTCCTCCTCTTGTTTATATTGATAATGTGCCATTTATTTTATTTAAGACATGCTATGCCCGCTCGATTTGCCGCCGACATTGCTGCAGTCACGTTCCGGACGCAGCCCAGGACACACACACACACACACACACACACAGAGCCAGGACGAATGAATTGTGTAGGTTTCAGCAACTGCGACTGCACATGTGCTCCAGCAACTTGCTGCAGCTGCAATCCAATTGCAGAAGCCCCCAACCCGAATGTCAACCCATCGTCGTATTTTAGCTGCGCAAGGACATGCCACAACTTGCTGCTGCATAATGCATTAAGTGCTGGCTCCTGCGAGCTCCTGACAACCAACCAGCTTCTGAGTTATTGACTTGAATTTTGTTGCGGAATTTCAAAGTGCAACGTGTGTAAGGCATAACAAATTAGCAACAACTCCTGCGTGCCAACGACCACTTGAACACAGATTTTCGCAGTGCTTAAAAGGTGTCGCCAATACCCAAGGATTATGGCGAATGCAGACAGCAGAGTGAAGAGTAAAGAAACCAATTTAAGATGCTTTAAATCAAAAATAAGTCAACATTGTTCAATTTGCATCACATAATGTTTTTATTTGAAATGTGTTGAATCTATAATTATTCCACTAAAAGACACTTTAATTATATTGTTATATTTCAAAATTATACTTTGATTATTCAAAATGATGAAATCAATAGATTCTTGACTGTGAGAAAATTATATATAAGAAATATGTATGTTGAGTAGAAGTATTTCAATCTTTTGAATAATTACCATATTGAGAATATGTTATACCCGCTCTTACTTGATTTTTGTGTATTATTTGTATATTTAAATCATCTTGTTATATTTTAGTATCCTATGATATACTCGGTATATCTAAATATGGGTTTCAGTATATTTTAGTATTTTTCAATATATAGATTTGGTATATTTGATGGAAAATGCCGCAGTTTTACTGTAATTCAATGCTAAATATGAATTTTGGTATATTTTAGTATATTATGACATATTCGGTAATATACCAAATATAGTTTCTAATATGTTTTAGTATTTCTTTCGTATTGCATATTCAGTAAATCGATTTTCCAAATATAGTTACCGGCATATTTTAGTATTTATTTAGTATAAAAATTTGGTGTATTTTATCAATAATACCGCAATTAAACTGAAATTGAATACTACTGCAAGTTCTGTTGTTTTACTTTTTGTGCGACAAATTTGGTAAGTTAATAGTAATGAAAAATTTGGGATGTTGTAAAAAGCAGATATAATTAAGAATAATTTGAAAACATTGAGTTAGAACCAAGGCAAGAATAGAAACCATAACGAGAACGAGAGCGAAACTCTGTTCGAGGATTCCGGTTGTCTTTCAAATTTAATTACCCAAGTATTTCCGACTGACAACAGCCGCAAGGCGCCAGGAAATTCAAGCGTCAACTACAAAATGAAATAGAAATAAACAACGCTGAACGTTGAAAACTAAAACAAAATAACTTCAAAGTGGCGCACATTGTTGGCTTTCTGATCTCCTCAACCTCTCATCTCTCCCCTGACTCCTCTTCTCTTCTCCGTTACGAGACGCGCTTCTCACGCTTTGTGGCGGAAGAGTTACCATTTTCATTTTCTTTGCAGGAAGCCATATTCTTTTTTTTTTTTATGCCGTATTATTTTTTATATTTCAGTCTGTTGTTTTCATTTTTTTCTGTTGTATTTTTTTGTAGTACGAGCTCATAATTTGCATGGCATGGAACTTGACTTTTGTTGCCCAGAGACTTCAGAGGAAGAGGAGAGAGAAAGAGAGAGAGTGAGAGAGAGGAGGCGAGAAGTGTGGAAAGTGTGTGCTGTGTTCATTCCAGCGGCAGTGTTGAAAATATAATAGAAAAATAAGGTGCCACACAATATGGCCGAGAGCTTTACAGTTGGTTAAGTAGCAAAAGCGCGCGAAAGGCAAAAGGACGCAAAATGCGGCCAAGCCAGCCGGATAAAGTGGCACCAACCAGCCAACCAACCAGCCAGCCAGGCAGCCAACTAACCAGGCTAACTCTTGGCGACTCTTTGGGGAGAGAGCGGTGACATTGGCAGCGCCAAAGCATAGCGTGAAAATGGTTGTGACAAGAAAATTATAAAGCGGAAAATGTTTTACGCTGGGCCCATTGCATTTTGCCTTACTCCTTTCCGAGTGCCTTTTTCTTTAAATCGTTTGCGAAAAAGGTCAACAACGAAGAGGTTGAGCAAATGAGTTGCGTAATCCTGAAATGATCTTTCCTAAATAAGGACAATTAATAGGTTCTCGGTAATCATTCGACTATTTGAGTTTAAATGGAACTGGGCTTGAAATTCTAAACACACTTGTGTTCTTGCTCGTAACCCCAAAGTAAATTTCATTAGACCGTCTACAATAGCGAGAGTCTCTAACTCAACTATGCTCGTAAATTAGTGTCGTGGTGTGCACACACACACACACTGAATACATAGGCAGAGGCGGGTGTGTATACGTATCAAGCAAGGACCCGTAGGCCTCGTGTCCTTAAACTGGTTGACGTCCATTATATGCTGGTTACTTGCACGTTTAAGTTCGTTATACATTTAAACCCAAACATGCCGCACGCCTCCCGATTTGTGTGTCAAGCACACACACACTCGAACACACACACTTGCACACACACACGCACTCGCTAGGGAAAAAAGAGGTGAAAATGAGTATAAACACACTCAGCTACAATTACAACACTCAAAGCCTGGGAATAAAGAGGAGCGAACCAAACAAGAAGAAAAAAAAATGTATAACGAAAACGACAAAAAGAAAAGGAAAACTGTGCACGTCATGCGGCTGGGGCAGAAAAACTCGCTCAGCGAACCAAATTGCTTGGCAACTTTACTGCATAGTTAATTAATAGGATAACACAATTAATTTGTGGGCAATGAATGTCTGAGCTTTATTTACCAGTCTCACCGACCATGAGCAACAAAAACTTTCTCCCCTAGCAACTGAAGGATATTTTTTTATACTATAAAACGTTCAGTATACCGAATATGTATGTGGTTGCCCCGCTGCCTTTCGCTTTTCATTTCCATTGCGCAGCTGTTACAGGGTTAAAGCTGACTCATCTTTTGACCACTTTATGTGATGTAGTTACTATCCAAGTCCAAGCCCAAGAACTTGCTCAGCTGTGACTCAAATCCCCTAATTGGCGAAGGCTTTAGAGATTTCATGGCTACAAGATGGGGTAAATTAAGCTTACAAACTCACAATTGTGTATGGTCGGTGTCTGGTATAAATAATAATCTTCAGACAATATATTAAGCATTTTACAATATATTAACTCCGCTCGAAATGGGTTAAAATTGAGCTAAAGTCAAACCAGAAACAACTGAAAATCGTCTCTTTAAAGCCAATGAAAATTCTTCTATTAAAGTGTCTGTCAAAGTAAACAGGAAAAAGAAGAAACAGGATGTGGACTATAGGACAATAGGCAGTGGCTCAATTAGGAAGGACTCCACTCTCATGCGGACAGGCGTGAAAAGTACAATAACTAAGAGGCACCCCAACAGCAACAACAAGAACAACAACAGTAACAATAACAAACATCAGTTTTAACTATTGTTTGCACACTCAGCCAATCTCCCATCAGGAGAGCGAAGGACTCGAAGCTCGAAGGGACCCAGGAACTCAGCGCGGGGATGTGCTCGGGGAGATTCCCCACTCGATTCCTTCACGCTTTAAAGTTTTGTTAAAATAACAAAAGTCTCCGCCAGTCGCTACTGTCTACTCTTCGTTCTCTCTGCTCTCCGCTCTCCGCTCTCCATTCTCCACTCGCCGCAGCCATTAACCAAACAAGTGGCGACGACGGACACCTAAAAGGCGGCTACGAAATTCAGCAAGCATCATTTTTATTCCCTCGCAATTTTGGTGATGATGACGAACTTAATCACGATGATTATAATGATAATGGGGGCGGCATTTTGTCAATATTAAACACAAGTATAAGTAAAATTCTTTGCTTCATGTTGCCATTTTACATAGTTGCTTCTCGTTCGTTGTTTGCGTTGACAACAATGTCCTCACCGAGACACACACACACAAAAAGGAAAAGCTTTTGGAAAGCAACCAAAAAAAATTGGGAAACTTAATTTTTCCGCACATTGTCTAGATATTTTGTTTCAGCGTTGTTGTTTCTGACGCCACAGCGAATTTAGTCGTAATTCTAACGGAAAAAATCTGAACTGCGTCGCAGTCATCGAAGTTCTTTTTTGCTTTTCTGTTTCGCTTTTATACCTGCTATTCATATCGTAGTAGGGTATCACATATTTTGATAGTAGTAATATGTCGATATACTAAATACAGCTTTTGGTATATTTGAGCAATTTTTGAATATTGTTGTTTGCATGATCATATTTTGAAAATAGCAGTATATCAATATATGAAATACCGCTTTTGGTATATTTTAGTATTATTGGTATATTATTTTGGTGTATTTTAATAATACTTCCAACTAGAAGTATATCAATATATGAAATACAGATTTTGGTATATTTAAGTATTTTTTAGTATTTTATTAAGTATTTTTGAAACTTTGAAAGCCTTCTGTATATTCATTTTATTTTGGTATATTATTTTGGTACGATAATACTGCACTGTTTTCTATTTAATGAGAATGAATAATGAGAATGAATGAGTCGAGCACACTCGAATGATGCTTTGTTACTTGTTTCGTTTTTGGTTCCACTAGGAGGCTAATTTAAACAGTTTCACATTTTTTTTTTCGGCAGCCTACAGACGAGGAAAATTTCAATATTGCATGGTAAAAGGAACATCGAAAAAGGACACATCGAAATGGGCATTGAATGGAGTGGAACTGTTCAATGAACAGGACTTTGTTGAATACGAGTTAGGCACGAGTTGAATGGCAAAAAGGAAAAACAAATTTTTGTATATTGTAAAAGTACACATAGTAATAATAAAGTAAGTACTACGTTGCAAAGTGTTATTAATATTTTAGGTTTACCTTGAAGTTATCCATGTCTAATTGAAGCGTCGCCTAGAATCACTCAAATGTGACATTAAATTATTTATTTGTTTATTTTACTTAATCGATTCGTTTCGTTCGTTTTCAATTAGTTATATATAAATTGTATTACATCCCTGGAATAGTGCAAAATATACTGGCAATCTCTGATGTCGCGCTTTGTCTACTTCGAACACAACTCCAACAAAAAAAAAAAAAAAAACAGAAAAAATCATTCACATTCAAGCGTTGAGCCTGCTACGCTTAAGGTGAAAGCTCGTTGGAAGCTCATTCGCACAATGCAGTGTTGGTTATAAGGCAGTTAAATATATATAGTATAATAATAGGCGACACTCAAGCGGGGCGAGTGGTTCAGAGAGAAAGACAGAAAGCATCCACTAAGCTTCAGCTATACTTAGATAAAAGCTCAAACAAAATAAATATGTAAAAGATAAGCACAAAAGCACATACAGCAGAAGCGCAGCGAGATCAGTAAAAATACTTGATCGAGCTTGTCCTCAGATGCAAGTTGTTGGTCTTACACAGAGAAAAGGTAAGGGGAGGCAAGGATATACATATACATATATAGTATTTGAGTCATGATGGATTACAGTAAAGAGTACAAGTAAAAGCTTACAAGCTACATTCCATATTCTTGGACACGATAAAAGCAAAGTTGTGGTGGTTGTTTTGGTAATGAACTCATGTGTTTTGGTTTACTTTGGTATAAGGTAGATTCGATACATTGGGAGACTGGACGGGATACTGACCTTGATACTATCGTAGCAAGCGGTGACCTTGCCGTTCTGCACCTCAACATTGGCCGGGGGATGGGCGAACTTGCACTCCGTATCCTGACGCGAGCATTTGTTGCGCTGAAACTCACGGCAAACCTCCAATTGCAGCCAGCGCGAGTCCTTGCCATTGAGCAGGCTGTTCATGTTCACCACGTTGGCCATTGCAGCAGCGGTAGTAGTATAATATGCGGTATGTGGTACTAGTTTAAACTATATATCTATATATATATAGAGTATAGTATATAGTAGTAGTAGTATGTATATCTTTTATCGATTAGCTGGGGATGCTTTATAGATAGCTTATCTGGCGACTAGATGTGTTGTGTTGTCTTGCGCGTTTACTGTATGACGTTGGCTTTCAAATATATTTATACGTATATAATATATTATTATTGTTATAAGTGTTAGACTTTGCGATTCGCTTCTGGTTCACACAAAAATTCAACAGCTCTTAGCACAGAGCACAGCACCTATGTATAAGGTATACAGATCAATGTAGCATAAATAATAGCGTATTTTTTGCTGCTGTTTTATTTTTTTTTGGTATTCTTTTTTTTTTTTTTATTTGAGGATTGCAAAGCTGGGGGATAGCTGATAGTTGATAGCTTGGGTACTTAAAGCCTTTCCTGGCCAAGAATTGGGTGTTTTTTTTGTGTTTTTTTGTAATTTTGATTGGAACGACCGTTTATATAAATATATATAGATACGTATTATGTATTTTGCACATACGCTGCTATAACTTCATTGATTTTGTTTTTTTTTTTTTGCAAGTTTAGCGGCTTTATGTTTTGGGTAAGCTTTCTTTATTGAGCATACGCTGATTTTACATTATCTGAAATGAGAATAGAAAAGAGAAATAGACATTTAGGCTTATACCAAATACTTGGTTCATTGCAGAAGTATTGAAATATAGTACAAATCGTTAAATAATTGACCAGAACACACACTGGGATGGACAGAAAGAGACAGATCAAATATGCTATAGTGCGACAGAGACAGAGACAGAAGACAGCGCATTGTATGCATATATTTAAGAACTAGATATAGTATATTAAAATACCATATGCATGAGTGAGTATAAAGTGTTAGTGTAAGTGTGATTGGACATGATGGTTAAATGTGTTTATTAGTAGCACGCAATTATTAAGAGCATTTGTTATTTGAATTCAATGTGATCAAAAAAAAAAATGTGTTAAGTGTTTGTTAAGCTTAAAAAGTGTTTGCCATGTTTCCATAATTTTCTAGTATTTTGTATTTATTGCTAACCTAACTTAAAAAGTAACTACAACATAAAAGAATATGCATTTAATGCTTAAAGTCCGCACAGTGCTCGCTGCTCATTGCAAAATTATAGCATAAATATATTTATATATGTATATATAGTAACAGAGCATCTTGCAGCCACAATAATGCGAAGCCCGCAGCCCACAGCCTATGGAGCAATTTCCATTCAAGACACGATTCATATTTTGGGAAACTACAAATAAAGTGCGTTTTTCGTTTTTCGTATTTCCATTGGGATTGCCTTTCTCATCTGCATTTTGGATTTGTAGCATTCGGCGTAAAATACAAATACAACAATCAAAAATAATTATACAAAACTAAAAACTAATGCATTATTTTTTCATATGATAGCAGAAGCAACATAGACAGATATAGATAATAAAATAAGAGACACATAGACCGCGGGGGAACTGGAGTTTTGTTCACATTTGATGGCATAACTAGAGCAAGTTTAATTGATTGCACGGCAAATGGCTTATAGAGATTATATTGTATGCTTTCAATTTCATATTTCATATTTCTATCGTATTTCTACGCGTCCTTAGCAAAAGCGAATAGAAAGAATTCAACGCACTTACCGCTCTCTGATTTATTGAGTTAAACGATTTTTGTTTAATGAATTTTTACATTTCAACAAATACTGTACTGTAAAAAACTGATATTAGTAAGATGTTAACTTTGACACGTAATAAAATTCATTTTGTTATTGTGTAAAATAAAATACTTATGGAAGCAATGCTCTCGGGGAAATATTTATTTATATATAGTATGTGGCATATACTAAGAAAACCCACAAATGATTCAATCATCGATGACGCCACACAAATTTAACGTTTAGCGTTTGATATTCTGCTTTTTTGCCTGGCTTTCTATCTTGTTTGATTGTTTTATCTCTCCCTCTCTCTCTCTCTCTTTCATTTTGGCATTTTACTTATTGTTGTCATAAGGCACACAATCTTATCTTATCTGCCGCGTACATGAATCAATTTTTTCATTCAAAAGCAAACCGAAACAATTTAATGATGTTTGAGAAATCAAAAACGAATAAAAATGTATAGAGTCAAGTAGTTGATTATTTCCAAATAATTTGATGTAACTCAATTTGATTGAATGCTAAAAATAACCAAATATAATTTCAAAAATATAAAAATAATGATTGAAATCATTTTCAGATTTGCCCACACAGAACCTTGAACAACATTCGAATATGCAATATCTAAAATTTCCTACCAAATTCCATAATGTGCTATCTTGGCCTGGCCTTTTTCCTATCTTTTAGTGTGCCAGATATACACACTTGTTAGTATTTATATAGTATATAATGCCAATACATTTACAGTAAATTATCTACGGGCTATTTTCGAAAGATAAAAACAAAAGCAAATGCCATTAAAAATAGAAATGAAGAACAAAACGCATTTATAAATTTATAAATTTTGTATATATTTCAACTTGTTGCTGCTGCTGCTGTCCGCATAGACAATCTGCGGATATAAAACTTTGTATACTTGTCCGAAAGTCTCTGTCTCTGAAATGCTGTTGAGGTCGGTTTTGCATGATGTCAGCTGCAAATTGCTTTTCCGTATTTCAAGTTGATATCCAACTTGGATACCCACAAAAAAAATAAATAGTCAAGTGTGAAAGCTACAGTCGAGTTTGCAAGACTTTGCGATACCCTTAACTTGAATTACTTGCAGTATTTAACGACTTAATCACTTCACAAATACCGTAAAATATACCACACAGTACTCAATATACTAAACATTGTTAGACGCTGCATAGTATCTGTGACAAGTTTAAACGAGTTGCTCACTAAAATGAAATATACCACAGTAATATACCATACAGTACTCAATATACTAAACATGGTAATATTTCTAGACGAAGCTATTTGTAGCTTTGGCTGCTAAAGATTCTTTGACAAGTTTAAGCGACTTGGTAAGTACATAAAAAATACCATATTATATAATATACCACAAAGTACTCAATATACCAAACTGTTGGGCGAAGCTACAAAACTGAAAAAGTTTCTTAGACAAGTTTAAACGACTTCATTTCACAAAAATATACCTCCATAAAATATACCGCAGAGTACTCAATATACTAAAATCGGTCGAAGCTACAAAGCTTCTTAAGATTCTTTGACAAGTTTAAACGACTTGATTACTACATAAAAAATATCAAAGCATAATATACCACACAGTACTCAATGTCTCTCAATATAATCAAAGTATCTGTGACAAGTTTAAACGAGTTGCTCAGTAAAAAGAAATATACCACAGTAATATACCATACAGTACTCAATATACTAAACATGGTCATATTTCTAGACGAAGCTACAAAGCTGCTAAAGATTCTTTGACAAGTTTAAGCGACTTGATATAAAAAATACCAAATTATAATATACCACAAAGTACTCAATATACCAAACACGGTCATATTGTTAGGCGAAGCTACAAAGCTGAAAAAAGTTTAAACGACTTCATCATTTCACAAAAATATACCACCGTAAAATATACCAAACAGTACTCAATATACTAAGCACGCTCAAATTGTTAGACGCAGCTAGAAAGCTGCCAAAAAATCCGTTGACAAGTTTAAACAACGATTACTACATACAAAATTTCCTAGTATAATATACCACAAAATACTCAATATACCACGGTTAAACGACTTGCTCACTAAACAGAAGTATATTTAAGTAAGTTAATATACTACACATTACTCAATATACTAAAGACGGTCATATTCTTACCCTAAGCTACAGAACTGCAAAAGTTTCTTCAACAAGTTTAACATCCCATCGCAACGGAAAATGCCGTGATCAGAATATATAGTATATATAATTTATTTCCTGTTGACACAAAGATATAATACCCTGCTTCCCTTTTGCGCAGCGGGTGTACAAAACACTAAATAAAACGTATAAATTTTAAATTAATTTCTTAGTGGATTTTCAAAAAGAAAAAGCGTTGTTGTTGATATGTGTGTGGGTTGCAGCTAATGTTTATAGCGTGTATTTAAATAATTCCTGTGCGTCTCTCTATTTATTTTTTTTTGTTTTTTGTTTTTGGTGAGAACTGAGAAACATTTGCTAGTCCCACTCACACATTGAACATCTTTTGAGCTACAACCATCACCCACACATGGAAGAAGTAGCGACCAGAATGTGGATAAAATATATATAGTTATTCACACATCTATATATACGTATATATACAGATTACGATACACATCTAATGCTAGGCATATAGTCGTGTCATTGACGCAGTTCTGGATACATGGGCAACGAGTGAAAATTTATGGGCAGAGGCAAGCGAATGTAGTGTGGAAAGCATTTACAAAAATAAACTTGCCCCCGCAAACTAAGTGCCGAATGTGGGCCAAAAACAATCGAAGCGATTTTCAGCGATTTATCGATTCTCGATGACATTAACATCCGCTCTGAGTGACCTACAAACATCCTTCAACACATGCTCGTAATTTTTCAAAACATGCATTATGTGCACTTGTATAGAATTTATTGCTAATTGAGTGTGTACTGCAATTAACACAATCATTTTATTTGAAATGTGCTTCCAACGAAATATATAAATAATATCAAAATTAGTTTTAAAAGCGAAACAAGAAGATGCAAATTGATTTAGACGCAGACTACAAAATCATTAAGTCCCAAAAAAAAAAGCTAAAAGAAACCAAACGAGTTCCACAAGTTTTTTTTGGTCAGGTATTAAATTTTGTGAACGCTTTTTTTTATTCAGCTGTGAAGGTTAAACGCAAATGCTAAACACCAAAGAGTGAGAGAAGGAGAAAGACAAAGAAAGAGACAGAGAGAGAGGAAGAGAGTTCCATCTGCCGCTGATACTAAACATTGAAATCGAAAACTGTTAGTTTTTCATAAACAGTTAGCACAATCGCCAAATATTTGCCTATGATACATACACGACATTGTATTTATATATTTATCGAAGCTGTTCTAACAAGTTCACACAAAGAAAACAGAAGCAACCGCAAAGCAGCTGCTGAAATGAATCGAAAATTGTTTCGTAAGCGAGGACAATTTACCGGTAATAATTTCTACAAAAGGTCTTGGGTCACTCTAATGACGTCACAACTCAATTTTGTGTTTAAAAATCAGAGTAAAAAATTCTTGAATTTATATTGCAAACAAGAGCAATTTTATTATGATTGATTTACTTGGAATTTAGCATAAGCTGACTGCTAAGAATTGTCCCGAAATATATAAAACAAACTTTCTCTATCAACCAACTTCATAACTTGTCTCGCTTAACCCGCATGCCCCACTTGTTATTATTGAGAACGCTCTGCTGATAAGGCGGCCCCTCGCTTCTCTTCGCTCTTCGCTCTTCGCTTACGCCATTCACTAACAATTCACAGTTTGCTGTAAAAAGTCGTATATATGTTATATATATATATATTTCCATATATACTTTAATGGCCAAACGATATGTGTATTGTAGTTTAGATATGCACACACTACATATGTATATTTCTCTTCACAGTTCTCGAACCGCATTGGCAAGTGATTAGCTGGCGGGTCGAAGCTCCAGGCACAACCATAAAGCTGAGTAACAATGCTATTGCAGGTTTCCGAATTGCCCCCTATGCGAAAAGTTGCTCCGAGAGATTCGTTGACTGTTGACAGTTTGGCTCTCGGCTATTTTTAAAGCCCTCACATAATCGCAACAACCGCGTAATAGCAACAGAAATGGGAAACCTATGAGGCAAATGCCGTGTGGCAACTCAGGCAAAGGCGATGGAGATGAAGAGGCACGCAACACGCTCTCTGAATTGGAAGCCGTAGCAAGGCGATAGGTGGGTCGGTCAGTAACCGCTTTTGTTGTAACAGTATACAACATAAGCCCTGAGACTAAGTGAACCCACCGACCCACCTTAGTATGACACATATATTAAACGAAGCGCCCATAAAAAAAATAAAAATAGTAAAATGTGAAAGCAAAATGCAAACGCAACGCGAACGCGAACGCGAACGCGAACGCAAAAAGCTCAAACATCGAAGCCCCTGAAGAAAGGGCGTGAGGAAAACTCGACACTCGAGCTTCGGCTTTGACTGGCTGCTATCAATAAATGCGATTAGATAAAAGTTAAACACCAGAGCTTATACTCGTATGGCTGCCGCAATAGACTGAACGGAGAATTGAGAATTCTCCCCTCTTCTCTCCTCTCTCTTTCACAACATCTGATAAGCAACTTAAAGCAAAACACTCGATTCTCTATGCAATGTAGGAAACCATACTCTATAAATGGCAACTGATAAAATGTTATGTGACTCAGGTACACAATCATCATCATCATTATGGTGCTGATGCTCCTCCTCATCAACGTCATCTTAAAGTGTTTCCCTTTTTGGGGGGCCTGAACTCGCAGGTGACATTTCGTGGGCATAGTTTGTTGTGACTCACTGTAGCATAACTAAATATTCGGTTGACTTTAGGCTAATTAATTCTGATTGTCATTCATTGACATGCATAATTAATTTCGCATTTCACAAAGCGTAGGCTGCACTAAAATCTCTCGAAAACTTGTCAGGCTATAACGTTATGTCAAATCTCTTTGTGTCGCTGACTGATTTCTTGACGTCTATTAGATTTAACCGCTACAAAGTTGCAGAACGGTGAATTTAACGTTTAAGTTTTAAGATTTCAGTATTATATATATTTCTTTTTTTAATGGAATTTTTCGATGATGATGATCAGATTTAATAATGTTCTTTAACTATTATTGGTTTTCTTAAGTTTATAAAATTTTAAGAAATTATACGACTTTGGCTATTATTCATATTACTTTTTTTTTAAGATTAATAAAATTTGCTAAGTATAACATATTATCATAATTTTTATAGTGAGATGTTTTTGTGTCGATTCAAATTGTATGTTATTTAAGTGTTATTTTTTTTTATTTCAAGATTTTTAAAATTTTAAAATATAATATTTTTGTAACTAAATATATTGTATTTTTTTAATTTTTTTTATTTTTTATTTTTATTTTTATTTTATTTTTTTTATTATATTATATTATATACTTTTTTATTATATTTTTTTTTATTTAAGGTTAGAGTTTTTAAGTTAAAATTTATAAGTTTACATTATGTTCAGATTTATAGTTTTACTTGAAGTACTTATTTATTTATATTATTTGCTTTTGGTAAATAAGTTTTTAAATTAAATTGAATTAAATGTTTTTTAAATTTGTATGTACTCATTATGTTTCGATTTTAGGTTTTACTTTAACCATGTTTTCATTTTATTTTATTTTTTGGTATTTAGTCATTCGAAAGTCGTTCAGCATTTGCGTTATGAATAAATTGTATTAAGTTTCTCGCACACACAAAAGTGTTTGATCAATCAATAGATTTGCCTTATATAGTCACTAAACTGGAAGAAACCAATAAAACGTGCCAAAAGACTTATGAGCTTTGATGGAGTGAAGCGTAAAACTCTTGGAAATGCAAATTTCTGTGCGGTTTATAATTCGATATTGATTTCCTAATGTACTTCTGTCAATTGAGCAATTCGAAATTGTTTATATTCATTAGTGAATTATTCTCATTTGTGTAACTGTGAAATATCGTTTTGGAAAATTTATTAAATGTGCTTTGGCTTTTAATTAATTCAATGGTAGAGGTTTATCTCTCTTCTGACTATTTCGAATTGCAATCAGTTGAAATAATTAATTAGAATTCAATCATTGGGGCCAGGAAGCTCACACTAATATGTAGTGCACAGATAAATAAACAATCTAATCGGATGATATTCTAAATTCAAATTGATATATTCGAAATAGTCTTTTGATATTTCCATTTGACACGTTTCTCAATTAGTAAAATGCACAAAACACAAAACAAATATTCAAATTCAGCTACTGAATAAGTATTTTCATGGCAGCTAATTATATCAGAGTCTGAAATCTGTTTTGGAGGCGCAAACACACACACAACTAACATCTGAGAAAAGAGCAAAACAACTCTGAAGAGAGGGAAAAAAAGAGTCGAACGCTTATTTCGTCTCTCGCCTCTTTAAAGTCTTATGAAACATGTAGTCATATAATTAATTTCGGCATATTCATAAACTTTGCTTATCTAAAAACACTTTCACGCACACAAAGGCAACGCAAGAGAGGAAGTGGAAAAACGAAGAAACAGAGAGAATGAGAGAGGGATTTTGAAAAGAAGAGCGCAAAGAGAGAGCGGCATAAATTTGAAATGAACAAAATTGTGAATACATTTTAGCCTAATGTGTTTCTTCTATTTTTTTGCATGTGCACAATAAATTTTAATAGTAATAATCTGTTATGTAAAAATAGCCAAGACACATTCTCTGGAAAGTGAAGAAATAAATGAGAGAGAGAGCGGGAGCGAGAGCGAGACAGCGAAACAGCAGCAAATGAAATTAAACTCTGAACTAATTTGTTTAAACAGCTTGCAGACAGCAGACGCAATGCTTATTGACCCAGGCAGCCAACTAACTGCCCAAGAGAAAAGGTTAAACAATCAATTTCTCTTTCAATTGATCTCAATTTAGCATTGAATCGGTACCGCGAGGGGTTAAGGCGACAGCCGTCCCGCATTGAATACGCTGCACCAGCCAAGGGTTAACGTTGCACTTCTTATGTAAATAAGGCAATCGCTTTGTTGTTGTTGCTTTGTGTTGTGTTGTTGATGTCACAGATTGCAACGCCTGCCAACAATTTCATGCACGAAAAACTTATTTTCGGTGGCGACGTTTCCAAAATACAGAAAGAACCGTTATGTCTGTGTACCATGGGCGAAATGATGATGGCCCAAAAGGCGGCTGCTGCTTCTGGCTGCCAATGAAAACTGGGGGATTGGGGCTCTTGGACAACAACGCGATGCGACACACAGCTGCGGATACATTCAGAAATGTACAACAGCTGTCGTTGTTAGTATGATACAAAACGGGACACGAAGAGAGACAGAAAGAGAGAGAAAGATGCGTAGAATACATTCGTTAAATTTCATATTTCTTTTTAAACAAATACTAGTAGAGTACGATTTTTATTTTCGATTAAAGCAAAATCTAAATAAAATCATCTCTTTTTTTTCATTTCCAGATGCGTAGAAAAGTAAAAAGAAAATACACAAAAACAACAACAACAAAAAAGCTAAAAGAAAAACAATATTCAGCATTCAACATTCACGTCTACTATATAAACTCTTTTGCTGCCATGCCGTTGAGAGGCAAAATTTTGTGATATTTTTAGAAACGAACGAGCACATGTTTCAAAATATCAAATCAAAAAGCATACAACGAAAATTTGAAAGAAAAAAATATAAAAATAAAAATGATTAAGAAGGAAACAGCACATGAATATGAGAGAAACAAAATGTTTATGTACCAAAAACCGAACCACAAAAAAAAAAAAACAAAAGCAAAAGCTGAACACAAAAACAAAAAAAAAAAAAAAAAAAACTCTCGACAAGGCGAACATTGATACTAAACGACTGCTGCAGTTCCAAATTCAATTGGGAATTTAGAATTTTTGTGAATTTGATCAACAAATATTTATCTGAGAAACATTGCATTTGAATTCCGCAATATCATAACGTGAGAACTTGAAAGTATTTCGATTCGTTGTACAATTATTTATTATTATTTCACATTATTTCACTTCACGCTTTCAGATTATTTATTTCACGTTTAATAAGATAACATAATTAAAGTATCTATTGAATTTCTTGTAAGTGAAATCTTTGATAATTCTTTTTTTAATATTAGGATCCATTAATATTCAAATCTCAAGTTCATATCATCGGAATATTATAATATGCCAACTAACTGTTAAAGAAATGTATATTTATTTATTATTTATTATTTCCTTCCATTGAAATTGACAACTTTTTGCTCTGCTGTTTTAACTCTAAGCAATGAAAAGTTTTTTTTTTAATATTATAGGAAACATATTCTTGAAAAACCTCAGCCTATATTATAAGAATATTTTAATATGTTAACTAACTTTAAAAGATATGTTTATTTATTTATTATTTCCTTCCATTGGGATTTCTTTTTACAAATTGACATCTTGGTAACTTTTTGCAACCAATGAAAAGAAAACATCAGCTCAATATGTTAACTATCTTTAAAAGATATGTATATTTAATTATTATTTATTATTTCCTTTCATTGGGATTTCTTTTTGCAATATCTCTGACCTCTCTGTAACTCTTTGCTCTGTTGCCTTAAGTTCATACAATGAAAAGTTTTTTTTTTAATATTATAGGAAACATATTCTTGAAAAACCTCAGCTTGTATCATAAGAATATTTTAATATGTTAACTAACTTTTAAAAATATATATATTTATTTATTATTTCCTTTGGGATTTCTTTTTGCAATATCTCTGACCTCTTGGCAACTTTTTGCTCTGCTCTCATCGCTGTTGGCGCATCATTCAAATTGCATTTTTAAATGTCGTCGTTGGCACTTGAAAATTCCGAAAAATTTGTCCAGTGACTTTCATGTTTTTTTGAGCCGAGCAAAGGCGGCGAAGACAAAACGCTGAAGCTGCTATCGATGTATGTAGGGTTCATACAATATACTATATTTATTGATGTAGGGAGTGTGAGAATTGACGTGAGAGAAGAGAGAAGAGAGAAGCAAGACACCAGAGAAGAGATGAACGATACGCAAAAAGCCCCAAATGCGATTGCCGACCAATATTTTGTCGAGTCGAGAGTTTGGCATGGCTTTTTGGGCGAAAAATCGAATCGATTAGTCATGCCAAGTCCTCAGTCTTCAGTTTTGGTTTCCGAGCGCAAAAGTCTTGGTCTCACCTCTCACATTTTAGTTGAGTTTTTTTGGTTTTCGTGGTGTTTGGGGTTCATTGTGTGAGCTTTTGTTGAAGTTGTTTTTTTGGTACTTTAGAGTTTTTTTTTTTTTTTGGTTGTTTTTTTTTAAAGCGAATGACTTGTCAGTGGCGTTTGTAAGACGAATATCGACATTCAACAGAGACATGGCAATTTATGTGGCATTTTCCAAGCGATTTCGTTGCTTCATTTATTAAATTTTGACAGTTGCTTTTCGTAAGGTTTTCGGTTTGTTTGCTGTTTGTTTTGTAACCAAAGAAGAACGAGTGTCAATCATACAATCATTCACTCAACTCTAGCTTTCTTTTTTGATGCTAATACGAATGCAATTCTACGCAGAACAAATTCCAAAACATAAAAAAAACTATATTAATGACGTAAGTAAGAAATGTTGCTCGATAATGAAGTTTAAACTCAACCCGATTCCGACAACGGAGAACAGAAATCCCCAAATAAAGAGGGTCAATCATACAATCATTCACTCAACTCTTGCTTTCTTTTTTGATGCTAATACGAATGCAATTCTACGCAGAACAAATTCCAAAACATAAAAAAAACTCTATATTAATGACGTAAGTAAGAAATGTTGCTCGATAATGAAGTTTAAACTCGAGCCGACTCCGACAACTGAGAACAGAAATCCCCAAATAAAGAGTGTCAATCATACAATCATTCAATTAACTCTTACTTTCTTTTTTTAGCTAATACAATTCTATGCAAAACAAATTCCAAAACATAAACCAACTCTATATTAATGTTGCTCGATAATCAAGTTAAAACTGATTCCGAAACTGACCACCGAAGTCCCCAAAAAAGAGTGTCAATCATACAATCATTCACTCAACTCTTGCTTTCTTTTTTTTCGCTATTATGATTGAGAACAAATTCCAAAACATAAACCAACTCTATATTAATGACGTAAGTAAGAAATGTTGCCCGATAATCAAGTTTAAAATCGAGTCGATTCCGACAACTGAGGACAGAAGCCCCCGGCTTTAAGAAAAAACGTGACTTTTCATAACAAACAGAAACCAGAATGAGGGGGTAAAAAATATCTTGTGCTTAAATCTAGCGCAAAATAAAGTAAGAAGAAGAAGAGGGAGTGGGAGTGGGAGGAGTAGAGGCAAGACGAATTTGTTGCCTAGGCCTTGTCTGGCATTAGGAATAAAAATTGCTAAATTTGCATTAAATTTAAGCATGATTTGCGTTTGTGTCTGTGTGTGAGTGCTGTATACTCGTAAAGTAAATGTGGGCGTCGTTATACATGTATGAGTTTTGTTGGAGGAGCTTGTGGGGCCCAACTTAAAATTCTCGACAGTTTCTAGAGCGCTTCATACACGAAGTTATGTCAGAAATGGAAGTTTTAATACGTAAACACTCGTAATACACGAGATTAATTAATCACCAAAGTTCAGAGACTTATAGAGATGACTTCATACAAACATCTTTATAAGTCTAATCATTATTCGTTTGCACTAATTGTGGATAGCGATTTATTTATTTTTTTTTTTTTTGGGAGACCTTAGGTAACTTTTGAAAATTATATTTTGTTGCTGATCACACAAAAAATACATTTTAATGGTCTGCGGTTCATTGGCCTTGGCCACAATGACCATAACTTGGAGCGATAAAGTATTTAAAATCTATAAGAAATTGTCAATATATAATAATCAAGTGGTCATTAAAATTTGTGAATACTTTAGCCTTCAAATTGATTACGAAAAATATCCTAACTCGTATAAAGTACATTAAATAAATATTAAATGTTGAAAGTTTCCTTGGAATGTCAAGTAGTCGAAAAATAAAATACTAACATACTTGGTACAAATATCTTATAAACTAGATAAACACCTTGTGCTACAGCTGATGGGGAGAAGGGGGACGTTCAGTTGGTTGTTGCTGTTGTTGAGGCTGCTTTTGTTTATTTTCTTGTTTGTTTGTTTGTTGTTGTTGCACACACTCATACACAAAACTCACACGTCTTTGTAGTTGTAGCTGTAGCTTTTTTGTTGTCGTTGCTGTTGCTGCTGTGGTTGTTGTTGTTGTTGTTATTGTCGTTGGAGTAATTTTCAACTTCTTTTGCGTTGTTTGTTTGCACGCGCACAGCTGAGAGAGCAGAAGAAGCGAACGAAGACGTAATGGCAACTGACGAAAAAGACGCGTTTTGCTTTTGTTTTTGTTTTATTTTTTCTTTTTTGGTTTTCTTTTGTGGCGTTACTTTGACTTTGCTGACTTTGCAGTTGCCGCTGCTGCTGCTGCTGCTGCTTCTGCTGTTATTATTGTCGCTTCTTTAGCCTTTTATTGCGCGGGCGTTGTTGTGGTTGTTGCTGTTGTTGTTGTTATTGTGATGGCTGCCGATGCTGATGCTGCTGCTGCTGCCTGACGTGACGTGACGTCATTAATATGCCGGTAGGTAGAAATATATGTGTGTATGTGGATGTGTGTATGCAGAAAAGCTTTAACACTTCCTTAACACCGGATTACTGGACACTCAAACTTTGCGAATTTATTTCTGACTGACACAAGAGACACGCACACTGAGAGAACGAGCACGAGATTGACAATGATGAGAATGAGACACGTTCACAGGCGGACACAGCCGCACACACACACATGCACATGTGAGGATGAGAGGAGTAGACGTCAAAATTGACAGGCAATTCGCCGCTTGCTCTGTTGATAAAAAATACGAGATATTTTTTGTTGACAGCTGTTTGTTGCTGTTGCGCGCGCGATTTTCACTGTTTGTTCGTTACTCCTTGTAATAATGTTGCATAATTTATGCGTATTTTTAACTGTTTTTACTTGATTTGTTTTGCTTCTCTTTCATACTTTGTTTGCAACACTTCGATTTATTGTTATTGTTACGGAATAAGGCAACTCTGCACGAACGATACAATTTGACAGTTGATTCACGATTTATCGATATACTGTTTTCTTTTAATTTTGTTTTCCTTTTTTTTATTATAATTTATTGGTGTGTTGTTGCTATTAGATTTCACACAGAAGAAATTCTTATAATCAAAATTGTATCAACAAAATGCGCCACACACGTCCGCCTTGCTCGGTGTTGCTTTTACTTCTGTTTGCTGGCTGTTATGCCGCTGTTATGCACCAAAAATTCCAATCAGCAGCTAGCAGCCACAAAGGGAGCAACTTAGCAGACTCTCTCTTACGCTCTTTCCATGCTATCGTGTCGCGACAGCGGCTGTTGTTGTTGCTCAACTCTGCTTGTGCTGTGCTGAACTACTCTGCGCTGCGCTGCTCTGCTCTGAGTCAGTGGCGGCTGTTGTTGTTATTGGTTTATTCCGCTGGAGTTTTTTGTTGTTGAGTGAGCGGGCCAACGACAGAACGAGACGACGACAAGCGAGAGAGCTGTTAACAGTGAGCTCATATCGTTTGAGCACTTTCCTGTTGAGTCTCTCATATATGTTTTGAGTGTTTTTCAACTTATGTTGAGCGCTTGACTTTCAATACATGGGGTTAATAGAAACTGTCTTGGCAATTCAGTTAGGGTTAAGTAGCCGAAATTGCATTGAGTGTTGAATTAAACTTAAACAGTAAATTGAAACAAATAAAACTCGTTTTAAATTTTTATATACTTGCTTGTAATGACATTTATTTTGCCTCACATCTGAATATTTTAAATATCCTCAAAGTCACCTTCAAATTGGTCAAATTTGTTCATAACATCCGAACTGAATGCACATTAAAATCGACTTGCAACCCAAAAATAGCACAAATGACTGAAAGTATCATTTATTTTTGGTGTTTTGGTGCATAGAAATTTTGACATTTCTATGTCATAAATTTGGCATCTTCGCCGCCCAACGTATTTTTTGGCCGAGTTAGAGGCGGACAACTATCGATAGTTCTTTTATTCGATAGATGACTGTGCGCTTGTAAGAATTTCAATAATCGTTGTTTAGAGAAATTTTATTGAAGTTTGATCGAAAAAAAGAGATTGTGCGGGCTGCATTGTAAAAAGTGTCTTTAAAGAATTGAATCCATTATAATTAACACCTAATCGATATTTCTCTCCCACAAAGAACAAGTCATAGTAGGAAGTGTAATAAAAAAACACACACACACAAACACACTTATTGAGGTTTTAAAAAAGGTGAATGTATATACATACATAATTGGATTAGAAAAGCAACAACAAGAAGAGATCTAAAAAAAAAACAAAAGAGGGGCAGAAGAAGAAAAGCCGCACGCGATTTAAAGAGCAGTCGCAACAACAACAGCAACAACAACACAGCAGAGGCAATGTGAAAGCAAGCCAAATAGAATACAAAGAGAGCGCCAGCAAAGTCAAGTCAGAGCGAGATCGAACGCCCCCGCAATGATTTTAGTGCTGTTGCTGCTGCTGCTGTTGCTTTTCTAGTTTCATTATTATTATTATTAGAAGTTTCTTCTAAACATGCACGCATATACATATCTGTGTGTGTATGTGTATCTGTGTCTATTTTTAAATAAAAAACGTTTGGAAATTTAAGTTCGCTGTGGCCGACCACATGGAAGCTGGGTGGGCAACGGAATGAGGCGGTTGCTGCTCGAGGGCAAGTGAAAGGTTTTTGTCTCACTCTCTTGGTCTTTGCTGTGTACATGCATGCATATGTATGTATGTATGTGTGTAGCAAAAGCTCAAATGCAACTCGACATTTCAATGCATTGCCACCCATACACATATATTTACTTTCCGCATACGTAAGCGTGTATGTGTGTGTCGTAGGCCACCTATGCACTCTTATTCATTATGCAAATCGAAAGAAAAAATAAAAGAGAGCGAAGATTTTTGTTAGCCCACTTTTGTTGCTGGGCACATGCCACGAGAGCACACACACCTATGCACGCAAGCACATGCATAGAAAGTGGAGTACAATGGAGCGCCTCAGACTCAAAAGCATTCAATGCAGACACACTAACACACATGCGCTCTTTTTTTGGGAAGCTGCTTGTCCAGGCAGCAAAGCTGTTCAGACGATTCGATTTCAAGATCAATTGCCAAAAGTATTTCTGGAATAACTGGGTTTTAACTGGTTTGCCTGCGTGCGTTCAAGATGTCTGATTTTGTGAAAATAAAAATCAAATAATGATACGATAATTTCTATATTATATCGCTATCACCAACATCTGATTATAAGGATTTTCCTCAAACTACAAAAACGCCCACCAACTAATAATCATTTACCACAAATTTGTCGGCTGTCAGCTATGTTAATGTTGTGGTGGGTTGATCAGCGGGTCAGTCGTAGATACATACAAGCATAAATATACAAATATTAAGATAGACACAGACTCCGTCGGCACTTCGCTTCGCATCGTGACGGTTACTGGAACTGGGAATTGAGAAGTGAGAAGTGAGGTGGCAAACCGGTTTCAGGCAAAATCAAAAGTTGCGCGCGTAGACGTTGACGGTGACGCCGACGCAGATGCCGACGTCTCGAGACTTTTCTGTCTCGGTGTGTCCGTTTTAGTCTTCGCCTCAGCTGCTTGCTAAACTGAAGTTTGAATATGTGTATTCGTAGTTGAAAGAGCAGCAGAGCACATGAAAGCAACAACAACAACAACTCGTTAAAGGAGTTGAGAAGTAAAGCAAAAGTTTCGCATGCTGATCGTTGGATGCTGCTTGCGTTTCCAGTGGAAGCTGAATCTGAAGTTGAAGTTGGGCTAAAAAGTATATCACTCGAATGCTGACCGGCAGCAGCCATTGAAACCCGTTTTGCGCTGCACCTTTTGTGCCTGTTCCAAGAACGTGTTCAAGGCTTTGACAGGGTGTGTCTGTGTGTCTCTGAGTCTTTGGGTGCGTGTGTGTGTGTGTGTGTGCTCGAGTACAACCGAAAAAGGAAAAGGAGGTCGCAAAAGGTAGATCAAAAACGGGTGTTCACGGATTGGCTATTCAGGCGGGCAGAACAGGGAGCGAGAATAGGCGAGTGAGAGCGAGATTCTGGGTGACGCCTTTCAAGTCAGAAGAGCAGATAAATTCTAATTGGAAGCTAACGGCAAATGCTCGCTGCTAATGTTATTCAAGTGCAAATCGTCATTAGGTGACGGCATACGCGCGATAGCAAAGAGACCGGCTAAATGATCGCCTGCATATCAATTGGACTTGCGTAAAAAAGTCAAAAGTCGCAGTAAACCTGTTTCGAATGCACAGACTGAGAGAGAGAACTAGCCAAAAACAAAATCAGAATGAATAACAGAAGCAATAACAAGCTTGTGGCACGGGCCAGGCGAGACGTTGATGACGTCGTCCTCGTCGTCTACTTTTTTTTATATCTACATATGCACCTCACACACATGCAAAACATTCATTCACATGTGTGCAGTATGTGAGTCAGCTTCCAGACGCCACGAGATCACTCTCTCTCTTTTTAAACTCTCTTTACTCTTCTGCTGTTCGCACATGTGCACCCAAATTGACTGCCGCCCATAGAAAGAGATCAGAGATCGTTGAATGAAAGCAACACGCTCAAAGTTTGACACTTCTCTCATTTTTGAGTGACATTTCTGCCGCATGCTGCTCTTGAGTGGAACTCGCAAAGTTCACTCGCCGTTCGCTCACTGAGTGCGTACGAGTGTGTGTATGGGAACAGTGCGTATTGAAAACTGTTCCCAGTGTTAACAAAATGATTTTGTGTAGCTAATGAAGTATAATTTTAACAATTAATCTATTAACTAGTAAATTAATAGTAATTGGTTAATAATTAAAGTGCAGTATTAAAGTACATAGCTATCAAACACTTGTAACTTTCTCGGCGCCCTCATTAGAAAACTGCGCTCGAATTCAAATTAAGCAAATTACCGAAAATTGCGCCGCTCATCTTTCGTCTCCTTTTGTCTGCTTCTTGTAGCCTTAATTACTTACAACTATCGGCTTCAAGTGGGCGAAAAGTTTGGATAGTCAATACAAATACCCCAAACAGTCCCGCCCCCTTCTTTCCTTCCCCCTCCCCGCACACCCGCAGCTGCCACGATGCGTTGTGCAATTGAAGCCAAGTTAGCAGCAAATCGTAAATAGCAAAATCGCATATCGTCTGCTAAATCCTGCTGCCTGCTGCCTGCAGCTTGCCTCATGCGCCATGCCCCATGCCCCATGCCACATGCCTCGTGCTACAGTTGAAGAAATTACGCTGATTGAACACTAATTTATTTGTTTGTTTGCTTTAACATTGCCGCATTAAAATACGGCTCCAGGGGATGGCAAGAGGGAGGGGTGGGTGGGTTGGAAGAGCCACCGAAAGTGGAAAGTGGATAAAAAGTTTTATTCGTTGTCGGCGCTCCGGCTCCCGGAAGGCACTAAAAACGCAGTCAAGGTGCAAACACCGAGGGGTTGAAAGTGTGTGGAGAGGGGAGTGGATCGGGAGGGGGAGGGCGGAAGGCATATTGATTGTCTGCAGCTGGTGGCATCCATTGGCTTTTGCCAATGTTGCAATGCAAGTGCAGTAATTCCGTCTTGCATTTGCTTTTGTTTTCGTTTTGTTCTCGATTTTGTTTTTCTTTTCGCGAATCCTTTTTCGCTTAATTGGCTATAATTGAAATCACTTTGCGGACTGAGCAAAGCGAACACACAAAAAGAGAGTAACTAAAAACTTGATTTCACCGAAGCTTTCAACTTCAATCGTGTCTAAGACGCTAACGTAAGAAATCTTCAGATGTGGCGTAAAAAAAAGATAAGAACATCAGATCTAGAAGACCTCAAGAAGCAAAAGCTAGAAATTAATTTAAATACATTTCAATTAAATGGCACATTAAAAAACAAGAAGTTATGATTTCTTGTGTGAATAAAAATAAATAAAATTCAAATAATTAAAAAATATAGTATTAATGAATTCATAGTAAATTTTACTTTATTGTATTTTCTCTACAACAAAATTATGTTATATTGTTTGAACTTAAACTTATTAAAACTTTTAACTTGTATGAGTCACTTAAAAAATTGCAAAATATCCACAAAATAGTGTTAATATCCATTAAAAAGTGCTTTTAATTTTGAACAATTAAAAAAAATGTTAACTTGTTTTTTAATATTATAGTTTGATTCAATGAAGAAAATAGAATATTCATCAATTTAGATTAATTTTATACTTTATATCTATAACATAACCTTTGATGATATTCCCCTAAAAATAATATTTTAAATATTTTAGACTAAAATACGATTTTATAATTTTCACATTAAAAGAAAGAGTTCAAAACAATTGATTTTGTTTAACTTTAGTATTTTCATATTTCCTTTAAATACCTTCACTATAAAAATAAATTAAGAAACGGAAAAAGTCTTCTCCAGATTTTACTTTGAATCAATCTTTAACTATCTCAAAATGGTTTTACGATTTCTCAAAAGTGCCAAATGCCAAAATGGCAACAAAAAAAAAAAAAAAAACATAAAAAAAACTTTAGTTGAACCCTCTACTTATTGTCATCCCAAACAATGCGGTATTAACATTTAAATATACTAGATTAATATACATACAAAAGAAAAAAAAGGAAAATATACCGAAATGTATATTTGGTATGCGATATAACAAAGGCTGACAAAACAAATTATAGCTCTATCTCGAATAGTTTCATAAAGGCACATGGGCTTAGCTACATCGTATCGGCTGTTGTCGCTGATCAAGAATATATATGCCTTATAGGGTCTTCCTACTATATTCAAAGTTATACTGTCCTTCCATCGGTTAAAAAAGTGTCATTGAAGAAAAAATAAGAAAGAAAGCTCGTTTAAATATATCAAATTAGAATACCGTCAAACTGAAATATACCGAAATTTAGATTATGATATAACAACTTTTGTCACAGCAAATTATAGGTCTATTATTTCTTATAGTTTTATACAGACAAATGGGCATGTCTATTATCTTTTGTTGAATAAGATGACACTTTCTTCTGCCTTCTACAAACAAAATTATTGCGTAAAAAAAAAAAAAAAAATAGAATGAAAGTTTGTTTAAATATATCAAATTAGTATATTAGAATATAAATGTATATTTGGTCTATGATATAACACTGGCTGTCAAATCAAATTATACCACTATGCCTTAAAAGTTTCCAACTGACAGATGGGCATAAAATATACCAAAAAAAAAAAAAACAACTTAAATATACCAAAATGAATATTTGGTATGGGATATCACAATGGCTGTTAAAAAACAACTCTATCTTTAATAGTTTCATACAAACAGATAAACATGGCTATATCGTCTCTGCTTTTGACGCTGATCAAGAATATATACATATATTTTTTTTTTTTGTAACTTTGTTTACACAACACTGAAGACATACTGTGTTTTTTATGGGTTTCTATGCAGTGGCACTTTATGGTAACGAATTTACATGTGACTAATAAAGAAATATAAAAACATAAAGCAGAAAATAGACCACCTGCCACGCCCTCATAAATTCATTGGCCGCAAGTTACGAGTGTTTGAGAGTGTGTGTGTGTGTGTGTATTAGTGGAGAGTGAGTGTTTGTGTGTGTGTGTGTTTTAAGCTGCCAAATCCGACAATTAAATTATTGCATGACAAAACATGCACCGCAAAAATATTCAAAACGCGCCAAAAACAAGATGTAAACAACAATGAACAATGGACGATGGACGATGGACGGTGGACGCAAGGACACAAGGACGAACCGAAAGCCAAACCGGACACAAAAAACCCACAATATAAACATACACACGCCGCCGCAACAACAACAGCGATAACAACACTGAAGGGAACAACAACAGCAACAACAACAACAACTATAAAAAACGAAGCGAAACAAATTCATCTTCCGCAAAAACAGAAACACGACGAAGCCAGAGAGCGGGGGAGGGGAAGCAGCGCAAAGAGAAAAGAAAGAAAACTGAACTGTTCAAAAAGCTGAGAAAATCGTAAAAATGAAAATACGCAAAGAGCCAGAAAATTTCGCCCGAAAGCACGAAGAGCGAAAGCGTCAGAAGCTTCAGGAAAATGGCGCGTTAGAAAAAACAACAATGAACAAAAAAAACAAAAAAAAAAAAACGAGAAAAAAAGTGAAAATAACGAAACGAAAAAAAAAGTTGACATGGGCCCGTGTCCTGCGTGCAGCATTGTCCTGTATGTTGTCCTGTCTATTCGGCATGTCAGACATGCATATAGCTCATGGCAATAATTTGAAATTCGATTACCATAACCAAGTACTCGGAAAACACAAACACTGCCCCCCCCCTTCCCCCTCCTCTCTAAAAAGTAGAGAGCAGATGGAGCTGGCAAAAAAATAAAACAAAAATATGCGAGTGTGTATTCAATGGCCTATGATTGTGTCTGTGTGTGTGTGTGTGTGTGTGTGTGTGTGTGGGCCACAGGCGAAAAATTGCGAATGGCGAAAACGAGCGTTAAAAGGTTGCCAAAGCGAGGCAAACGTGGCAAGAACTGTGGCCAAAAAGCCAAAACGTGAATATATCAGAATTTGAGCAAACAAAATACTAAAAAAACTACTAAGAGAGCTACAGTTGAGTATGCTCGACTTTAAGATACCTGCTACTCATTGTGAATAAGGACAAAACAGTCCGGTATTAATTTTAAAAAATACCAAATATATACCGCAAAATTACTAAAAATATAAATAGATGAGTATTCCCGACTGTGAGATACCTGCTACCAATGAAAGACAAACAGCGCAGTATTAATTTTGAAATATACAAAACATATACCACAAAAATACTAAAAATATACCAAATATTAAATTTGATGTATTGATATAGTACTTTATTGATAAAGTACTATATTGAAAATATACCATAGATGGCAAAATATACCAAATTCTCAGACACAGCAACTAAAACTCACAGTACAGCTGTGAACATTGAAATAACAGTACTTACGACCATCACAGATTAGAAATTGCAAACTACTATACTAAAAATGATAAACGCAACATCAGGACAAAAATTTGTAATAACAATTTAATGTATTTATTTTTAAGCAATTCAACAATTTTTGCATTATATAAAACTTAGTATTTTAGAAAATATGGATAAAACCAAAAAAAATTATGAAGTACATTGAATTAGCAGCGTTCAACGAAAAATTTAAGAAAAATTCAAAATAACTTTTAAATAACTTAATCGTATTAAATTACGAATTGAATACGATCTAATATTTTATTGTGTGTATATAATTTATAGGGTCTGCCTCCAATAGTATTATAAACGCAACTTCGGGACGAAATTTAGTTTGAACAGTTTAATGTATTTATTTTTAAAGAATTCAAAAATTTTTGGATTTGAAACACAGAATTTTAGAAAATATGGATAATAACAAAAGAAAAAGACTATAGTACATTACAGTGGATGTACATTGAAATAGCAATGTAAAAATACAAATGTTATAAAATTCAAAATAGCTTTTAAAGAAGTTAATCTTACTAAGTTACGAGTTGAATACAACTTAACATAATATTGTGTTGTGTGTATATAATATATAGAGTCTGAGATGCCTCCTATTGCCTGCTATAATACCCTTTTACCCTATTTGTAGCGAGTATAAAAAAGAAGTTCAGCAACACCAACAACAACAATTGAAAGATGAGTGTGTAAACGTTGCGGATGTTGTTGTTGTTTTTGTTGTTGTTGTTGTTGCTGGCCATTGGCACAAAATGCAGTTGCTCTGGCCTCAAGTCCAAGTGAAAAAGCCGCTAGCTCCAGTTCTGAATTTCCACCATTCAAGCGCAAGTCAAAAGACCTTTGCAACGGTGTGCGTTGGAAAGAAGCGAGGGGAAGGGGGAGGAAAAGGAGATATCAGGTATCTGGTATCTGGCCAAATGTGCCGTTTGATAATTTGCAAAATGGATTTGCAAATAGAGCAAACTGAAATTGAGTCTGTACTCCACTCTTTCTCTCTCTTTCTTACTCTTTCGCACACTCTCCATCTCTTTCTTTCTCTCTTGACCTGTCGCCATACAACTTCAATATTCCTCAATTTGAAAATTGCAATCGTTTTAAGTAATCATGATTCATGACTAAGGCTCAATTTCAAATGGAATTTACTCACTTTGAATTTTTACTAACTACGATACAAATAAATAAACTAGAGATTCGATCTTAATTTACAATGTTTAGTAATCAAACTCGACAATCCTTTTTAAGTGTAAGCCAAAAGTGTTCGACCATCACATAATTGATGAATTTGACTTGTCACTTTTAACTAGTCTGTGATACATATATATTTGATATCCTCTTTCACATTGATTGAACTAACACAATTTAGTTGTAGTGAATATTCGATAAATTCCATCTTATTGAGCATAGAAAGGTAAACCCTTAGTAGAAAGCTGTTATTATTTCTGCATCAATTTTTGATTAAATTTAAATGCAGCTTTGTTTGGAATTTATCACTAATAGCTAATTGTAAATCCTTCCTACCGGGCGCTATTCGATTAGCCATCGGGTTGAATAGTAAAACATTTTGGACTAGAGGTAGAGAACTATCGATGGCACTATCGGGACTATCGATGGTTGGCCACTATCGACACGCTCTCGATAGCGGCGCGCAATCTCGATAGTGGTCAATCGCTATCGTCGATAGTGGTTGATATTTTTTCAAATTTCTTTGTGTAGCCGCATCCTCCGTAGAGTCGGAGAGGGTCTTCAACAAAACAGGACAAATCATTTCAAATAGGCGTACAAAATTATTGGTTGAAATAAATATATAAATAGCAGATATGGTTAACCTAAAAAATAAAAAATCATATTATTTGAATAATAATTATTTATTATTTTTAGATAAAGATTGGAAAACCAATTTCGTACTCTCATACTTTAAACAAATATGGATTTTTTTAAAACTAATTAAATTATTTTCTTTTACTGTACTATTGACAATTATCGACGATAGATTTTCCTTGCTATAGTCGATAGTCGATAGTTTATGGAAACTATCAATAACTATCGATTGCTCATAATATCGATAGTTCTTTACCTCTATTTCGGACAACAGCCGAGACGATCTAGACATGTTTGTCCGTCTGTCTGTTCATCCGTCTGCCCGTCCTTCTGTCCGTTTGTCTGTCTGTTGGTTGTTTAGCCATCTGTCCGTATAAACACCATGATTTTAGAGACTATAGGAGATACAGATATAACTTTTTTCGACATCGTTGTTGTTAAGTTTGATCAAGTTTGCTTCAAATTTTTGCTACACCGCAAATCGAGAAAAATCGAATAACAAACGTAGCTAGAGTGTCGATTTTTGGTACATACAATAATGACTATTGTATTTATGATTCCTGAGAATTTGTTCACGATCGAATAAAAATTGCTTGGGTATGGCAAATTACGCCTACAGCAATCCGTTTTTATCTGCTTTGGCTGACAATCTGGTATATTTTCACCTCTATGGCACATATCGTATGCTTAATGAAATACCAAATATGACTTTCGGTATATTTTAGCATTTTCTGCGGTATATTATTTGGTATATTTTAAGAATAAAACCGCACAGTTTTGCTTTTATTCGAGCACACTCGTCTGTAGCTTATTTGTTTTTCATGTTTCTAAACGTGTTTTTAAATAAGTTCCACATTTTTCCATAGATTTTAATGTGACATAAAAGAAAATGTCTATTTTTGTTTGAATTTATTGTGACAAATACTCCAAGAGTAAAAATGTTTTTTATTGCCTAAAAATACATTTTTATTAAATGTAATTTAAGTTGTTTAAATGAAACCTATTTGGATTACATGGATTAATGAGAGATTCGATGAATTTCATTTGAGTAAAACCAAATTTTCAATAAATATGGTGTATTGTGAATCCCACCTCTAAAAAATAAAATATATTCACACAATTTTAACGCATAAGTTTTATGAATCTAAGAAATTAGTGTTTTACTGGATTTGTCGCTCAACGACGAAAGAAAGACTAAAGTAATTCAATGAACAACTAATATTTATTAGTTAGTTGTTGTTTTTGAATTTACATACTCAGTAGGGTCAACTTAAACCTCATCTAACCTTCAAAGATGTTACAACGTTTGTTCCTTACTCATTTCCATAATCAGCTAGCAATGTTGCAAATCTAATCACGGGGCAACTAAGAGGTTGCATATTGAGTTACCGTTCGCTGGATGCGAGAAAGAGTTGGCAAGAGGACGCTTTTATAATCTGTGTAATCTTATCACTCACATTGGCCAACTGGTTATCACCTGCAGCTGCTGCCGTTGCATTATAATTAATAATCAACAAAGACTGCAACAGCAACAGCAGCAGCAGCTAAAAGATTTTAATTAAAATCAACATCAGACTAGCCAGCGAGGACAGTTGCAAGTTGCACGTTGCGAGTTGCGAGTTGCGCTGATTCCGGTGCGCAAAGTCCGTTCCAGCTGCTCCCTATCTCTCCTTGAAATTGTCATCGCTATTGTAAGGTGACACCCGGTCGATTTCTTTTAATTTAGCCGCGTTGACCTGCATCGAAATGATGCTGTTACCTCCTCCTGGTGTGGTCATTGGCATTGCTTTTCCCACACTATTTTCCCGTATTGCGTATACGACCCGCCAACCCAGATAAGCAGTGTTGACATGTCTCGAACTCGCAATTGAAATAGATCTGCACGGGAAACTAGCTAATGCAATTCGAATTAAAAATTTATTGCAATGTTGACTTAGTTTTCAGTTAAAGTTATAATTTTCATCAAATCAACAAGGTAAAGTAATCGAAAGCAAAAATATATAATATAAAATACAGTTTTTAAATAAAAAATAGCATTTATTTTTCATTTTTTTTTTTTTTTGGTTGATCGTATAAATAATGATTCTTGTAATGAATGTATCAAAAATAAATTTATCATACCATTTTTATTATTAAATTATTTTTGAAGGTAATGAGTGTTAATTTGGGAAGCTGGATTATCCCATAAAATTTGTAGGGTAAGAACTTTGGATGGAGGTTCTATTTTCAATTTTGGAGCTACCTATTATTATATATTATTTATTAAATATGTTGTTATTTTTATTTTAATAAGTTGTATTTATTTATTTTTATTTGTTTATTTATGTATCTCAATTTTAGTTTTCGAAATCTAAAATAAAAACAAGCTTATCGTGAAACAATTGTGAATAATGTTTGTTATTTATTTAACAAAATTTTTGTTTTACTCATATATGTATAGATAATTGTATGAAAGTTTAACAACATTTTCTAAACATTTTTTTTTTTAATTGTCCGCATCTAAATTTTTGTTCAAACATTTCGAGTTAAAAAAAAATAATTTTCTCAAAATTTTTTGCATTTAAATTTGCATTCAAACCTTTAAAGTTTTTACGTTTTATGCGCAGTATTTATTTATAGATTAAATATACTAATTCGAAAATAAACTTTCTTTCTTAAAAAATGCTAAATTTAGCTTGAAATACGCTAAGCTGGCAACACTGACGGTAACTTTACCAGCATCGTGTAACCCCTATCTTAATAGCTTCTGCTACTCCAATTTTAGTTGCAATTCGTTTCATTTCATTTCTGTGGAGTTTTCTATTTTCCTTATTTATTTATTTTTGTTTTCTTTTTGGTTTTGTTGTACTTTTTTTTTTTTTTTTGATTATTTTGCAACTTTACCAAGTTTCAGTTTCAGTTGCAATTACTTGGCGCACCTGAAGTGGAAGTCGGGTTAAAGGTTAGCGACGATGGCGGCCATTTATTTGTTTGCTTGCTTGCTTGCTCTTGTTGTCGTCGCTCTTTTTGTCTTCCTCTTTCTCTTACTCCTTCCCCCCTCCCCCTCTCTCACCCCTTCTCTGTCTCTAACGGTTTCGAGTTTGCAGTGTGCCCCGCCCAATTGCTGCAAGTATTTTTCTCTATTTCTAGTTTTGTGTTTTTGTTATTTTCTCCACTGTTTTGTTGACTTTGTGCTTTCTATATACGCTGCTGTTGTTTGTTGAATTCCAACTGCAATTATGTGAATTTTTACCGTGCACAGCATAAAACATTTTTATCCCTCACGTTCCAAGTTTCCGCTTCATTCCTTTGAATTTCACTTGCAATTCCTTAAACATAGTCGACGTGAAAATCTATTTGGATCTATGAAGGCATAAGTGACCACAAACTTTCTCACAAGTCAAAAGTTAAACCACTCATCGAAGGACATCTGAGATTGCAAGTCGCGTGCTTATTAAATATTCAAATATTGCCGAAAAAATGCCCATTTTACAGTTTTATTCTTAGTTAATTTAAGCATCTCAAAGAGAAGTATTTACATGTCGACAAATAACAAATAAGGATACCCGCTACTTTAAATTAAAATAAAACACTTGGAAGCAATTTACAAAAATATACTAAAGCAAGCGAGAGAGCTGCAGTTGTGAATGCTTGACTTTGCGATAGCTGATAACCATTTTTAAATGATGCAAAAGTGACGTGAGGCTTAAAATATGTTTATACAAAAGAAATATATATTTGGTAAATACCATAATGTTGAAAAATATCATATATTTTTTTGTATATTTTATATTAGAATGTTAACCGAGGTAATCTATAACCTACTGAAGCACTCGGTTATTGCAATATGTAAAATAGACACATACCAAAAAAACTATTTTTGATATATACCATTATATTCTAAATATACTACAGAATATAAAATATATTTTAGAATGTTAATCGAGGTAATCTATAACCTGCTGAAGCAGGCAATATGTAAAATATGCTCATTCTAACAAAAAGTATTTTTACCCTCATATTAAAAAAAATACCGTAGAGTATAATATATAAAGCACTTGGTTATTGCAATATATAATCATTTTCAGAATAACTTTATAAAAATTAAAAGCTGTTTTGGCTAGTAAATTTACCGACGTGAGCTATTTATTACGTTGGCTGCTAATCTTTTTTTTTTTTTTTAAATATTTTTGGCCGGATATACCAAGATGTAAAATAGACATTGTTTGTGTGAAAAATAACATAGTTATCTCATGAAAGATTGTTGCCCTATGTTCATAAAAAAAAAAATACAAATACAAATACAAATTTAGTAGCTTTTACTTTTGAAGTGCTTTCCAGTTTTTATATAAACGTATATGGATGGTCTCGACACTTAACACTGATAAATAATGCGTATTATTCAAAGAGGTTGGAAAAGTCTCCAGCATAAGCAGCAGCATTTGATTGTTTGACTAAAATAGAAATTTCAACCATAACTACTTTTCGAACGTGAATATTTCTTAATATGTTATGCATAGACTGAAAACAGTTCGTTACTCTAAATTTTTAATTTTCTTAAAAACGAAGCAGGCTATAAAGCTCCAGTAAATAAATGTATCTTGGCAATAGCTTCACTTTTCTCGTGACGTCGTATTAAAAATTGTATTATTTTAATATTTTATTTTTTGACTATAATAAAATTCGCAATATGGCTAGAAGTGTGGCAGAAATTTTCAATGAATATCTTGCGATTGGTTGTAACATTGCAGAATTGTCCTTAATGAACAATGAAACAGTTCAGTCGGAGGAAGTGACGAGCATGACCCGAAAATCACGCAAAATGCGGATTTCAAATATGAAGAAGAAAATGCCGCATGTTCGAGCTAGGAAAATATTGAAGCTAAGCATTATACGACGACTTTGCAAACCTCCAACCAAAAAGGATAAATTACCCAATGGCTTGGCTGTGGTTGTCTATAAAAATCCAGAGTTCGGCACAAGTTCAATTCCCTGCAACGATTCCAAATGCAGCTGCTTATTGGCTCCTAAGTATTCTACTCGATCGAAAGTGAAACGATCAAGTAAACGAGTCGCAGCCAAAGGCAAACGGGCAAGGGAAAGCGGTGCTCCATACAAGGCAAAGAGTCAACCTTAAAGATCTTCAAAAGGCGCTCCAACCGAAACTGAAGACTTATTTTGCTGTACAAACTAATGAATGTCTCAATAAATTTTAGTGTGCTTAACATATTATCAACAATCCGTCTGTCCGTCCGTCCGTCTGTATGAACACCTAGATCTCAGAGATAGAACCATAATTTTTTTTTCGACAGCATTTGTTATGTTTGCATGCAGATCAAGATTGTTTCAAATTTTTGCCACGCCCCCTTCCACCCATCGAATAACAAGCGTAATTTTAAAGCTAGACCTGGTGTATACAATAATAACTATAGTATTTCTGAGTGCTGAAAATTTGATTGCGATCAGATAAAGATTGTGGAGCGCCTACTAACTAGGGGTCTTAGTTGCCTTGGCCGACAATCTGGTATATTGTGCCGTCTATTGTATATTTTGAGTGTGGTACTATATCGATATACCAAATATACCATTTGTCATATTTTATTATTTTTGTAGTATTTTCAGTATATTTTGAAAATAATACCGCAATATTTTGCTTCTATTCAAAATGGGTAGCGGGTATCTCACAGTCGAGCACACTCGACTGTAGTTTGCTAACTTGTTTAATGAGATAAAGTATTTAAATACGGTGTGATATTCAAAAAAGAAAGCATAAAATTGTTTTATTTTCTTATGGCTTTACATATATATTTACTCAACTGTAATTTATTATATTTTGATGTTGTTTTGTTGTCATGCTTTTTAAAAACGTGAAATAATTAAAAAAAATTTTAAGCATACTTAAAAATTTGGGTATTCAAGTACTTTTGTTTCCTGTGTATTTAATTGACACTTAAAATGGTCTTGAATATAAATGATTAAGTTTTAGTATTTATTCCACAAATATGTGAGTCTGGAACACGCAACTAGAGTAGCTGGGCAGTTGATTTTTTAGAGGTTCTCTTTTTTTTTTGGTGGCCTTGTTTTCCTCCTTTTCAGCTTGCGATGTGGCACACTCACTTGCCTGTCACGTAGACTTTAGAGTTTGCTTTGAGTTTTCAGTTACAAGATTTGGCCGGCCAAGCAATCAGAAAATAAAAAGCGAATGCCTGCATGGACAGTTGCTGAGCTGAGTTTCAATTTTCACTTAAAACAAAGTTGGCACATGCCGAGAAAAAGCACATGACAAGGACAAAGGCAAAAACAGGGGGTCGAAAAATGGCGAAAAATTTTTGTTGCCGCTTGGGCGTTAACAAATCGCGTCTAGCATTTGTTGTTATTGTCGTTGTTGTTGTTGGCTTTGTAATCAGAGCAAAGTAAACGTAGACACATGACTCATCCCTCATCCCCTCTTTACGTTTGCCACACGTTGCCAGCTTAAGCCACCAAGTTGCGACTTACGTGATTTGGCTCTCTCTACGTTTGGCATTGCTGCACACGAGGTCTCGGTTCCTGCGTCTCGTTCTCGTTCTCGCTCTAGTCCCCATTTCTAATTTCATGGGCCAAGTGAAGGCAAGTCGAGGTAACTAAAGCAGAAACTAAAAATAAACTCAAAAAATAAAAAAATAAAACGAAAGGAAACGACAAAAACTGCGGAAAAGCGAGAAATTCGAGAAAAAGTGTAGCCAAATATGTTTATGTGTTAGCTTTGCGCTGATGAAAAGATAATAAAATAAAAATCAAAAAAATAAATAAAGCATTTCTTGTAAGGTTGTCTTACGTGACATTTTGTTTTTTTTGGCAACTATTTCCTATTTTCTTACCTTTTCTTCACTTTTTTGATGGCAAATCAAAGCAAACGTACCTGCAATGCACAAGAAATATAACAAAATAGAGTCTGATTAATGTCAGTGATCGAGAAATACTTAACTAATGCTTAAAATATTAAATGAACAATAACATCGTAGCTTAATGTAACAAACAAAATATTCCTTAATGTTATGTTTACCAACACTATGTTAAACTTTAAGGAAATATCGATTCGATTATTTAGCGTCACTGTAAAGCAAAAAAGACGAGGACCCATTTACACCAAGTGCATCTGCTTCAATGATGCAACTCTATGATGCAAGTGTTTACACTAAAGTCGCATCACGCGAACACCTGTTTAGGGATGAAAAAGTAAACAAACTCTGGCATGAAGAATAAGAATATCAAAGGCAATAGATGCACATCAATCGAAAATGAGCAATTAAATAAGTAAAGGCATTTAAAAAGTATAGGTTTATATACATTTCATTTTGAATTCATGATTTTGACTCTACTCATTTCCGTTTTACATCATAATAAGCAACTCGCTATGCAACAATTATATTTCTATACAGAGAAGTCAAATTGATCGTCTTGGCGATTTTTCTTAACATTGTCTTATGCTTCTGTCTATTTTCTTTAATTTTTTCTACTTAAGAAAGCAATTTGAAATAATATTCAGTTGGTAAAATTTGGAAGTGCAATAATCAACAGATTTCGATTGTTATCGCGGCTCCATTAGTTGTCCCTCTCTTACACACAGCCGCTTATGGAATGATGCGGGGGAAGGTTGTACTTAACAGAAATGTCGATGATGCAGAGCAGTCAAAAGAGGTTATTAATGAACTAATGAAGTTTTTAAATAAAAGAGGTTTTTGTATTTTAATGCCGATTTCCTGCAGCAATATGTAGTTTAATATAAAATTTATTACACATCTCAATTACATGTCAGATCCTTATTAGAAAACAAATAAACAATTTTTGCTGCCTGCATCAATAGCGAGGATTATTCCTGCCAAAGTCGTAGCCATAGCCAAACCATCCATCGGTATAGTCCGAAGTCTTGGGTGCTACTGTTGCTGCCTTGGTAGCTGATTTAGCCTTAGTTTTGGCAATATGTTTATCCCACCACTTTTTGATTTTTCCGTCTTTCTGCGGCCCTGCTCCGTATTTGCCTCGTCTGCATTCGTTCAATCGCGTATTCAATGTAAAGCCATGAGGACATTTCGGTGCACGCAAATCAATTTGAGGCACACATTCGGATGACTCGTCACTCCAAAGAAAGCCCGCTGCGCAAGGAGGTGATAAGTCTTCTTGAAAGTCCAATTCTCTTTGCGTCTCTGATACGGATGGCATGGACAGTGGAAGTTCCGCGTTTTGGGCCACGTGTGCTAAGCTTGAGTACGTTCCTAGTGAAGCATCCATTGCTTTAGAACTGAAGTAAAATCATACTCTTACGAATGCTTTTTAGCATCTACGTTACACTTCTTACATAAAACGGATTGAAACAGTTTCAAACCATGAAATGTCATTTGCAATGCAATATGTATTATGAATGCCTATTAACAATCCAAGTGATCGAATACTCAATATCTTCCGCACAATTTACGTTCACATTGCTTTTAGTTAAAGTATGTGTATTTATACACACGGTTTTAAAACAGTTCACAAAAATTACATTCGTTTTACATGCTTTTTAAACAATTCAGTTTAAAAAATTTCAATTTTAATTTAAAATTCCTTTATTGGCTCCTTAAAATTAATATGTAAAACGTTTGTTGTTTGTGAAGTTGAATAATTTTTCAATATATTAAGTAAACGTAAACACAAATGTCATAAGTAGAACAAAAGTTTGCATCGCAAGTTCATTCTGATTGATTGCAACAATGACATGCAGCTGGCTTTTATAGTTGACCAAGTGCTGCATTGAAAGCCATAGTCATAGAAACAATCGACGATGTCCTTCTGAGAAGCATATTAGCCGCTGCTCCAAGCATAGAAGAATGTATTTCAACATCATTCACTCCAAAAAGCTCATTAGAAAATGTGGACGGGTTACTAATCAATGCAGGCAGAGGGAATTAAATACTTATTTTCAAAGATATCGATCCTAAAACTACATGTACTTATTTATTTATTAAAGGTATAGACTATAAATTAATTTATAACCTAGCGTAAATTTACAAGCGCTGGCTGCTTTAGCTTTTTTCTAAACTACTTGTAGCAAAAAAGAGATTCAAAAAAATTAACTATATATACAACGTAATTGAGGAAGTGGAGGGAAAACTTGTTATTCTTGTATAATGTTTAAGCACGTATATCTCTTTTATTCTATTATATTTAAGTGAAACTTGAGACAGTGAATATTATGTTTCATCTTAAATAAGGCGAACAAATCAGAATCTAACTAGTGTTTGTAAACTATCTCTATGGAAAATGCAAAAGTAAGGTTTATATCGGAGCTGCCGACAGTAGATCTCTAATCATTTTTTAAAATTTTCTTCAGATCTATAAAGAGAAATTTTAAAAATTTGTCAAACTTTAAAAGTGTTCACCAAAAGGTTTCTGATTTTATTTTTTATTTATCAATGCAGATAAAGGTTGTGAATATTATCAAATAAAATGCACATAATTTCTTTACGAATAGAAATAAATTTAGAAAATTATAAGTACAAAAAAAGTTAACTACCATATAATCTAAACCAAACGCACATGCTTATGCTTCTCACAATCACATTCTGATAATTGTGGCAAGCTTTTTAAAGTGCCCCAACTCTTAGTCAAAGCTACAAACTCAATTTTCTGGCTAAATAATCGCTGTGATTAAGAGCTGCCCTCAAACACAGACATCGAGCGATGCTAGATTGGCAACAACGAGGCAAACAAACCGAATAAGTCTTCCCCTTCTATTTCGTTCGCAACTTCTGCTGCTTCCAGGCAATGCCCGAGTCCTTTTTAGGGCATCTGCCAAAGCAGATGACGAGGCCCATGCTTAACATACATCGTTCTCGTACCTGTAAAAATGCTCGCATGCCATTAAATTTACCCACACGCGTTAATGGCTGCTTGTTTGTCTATGATGAGTTTGTGTAGGGGTCTGTTTTCTCTTTTCGAGGTTTGCCGGGATGCGATGAGAATCAGAGAGAGAGAGAGAGAGAGAGAGAGAGAGAGAGAGAGAAGAGGGAGAGGGGGAGAGAGTTTGATTGAATTCCGGGTGTGGATGTGCCGGCATTTCATCATTGCCTTTTACCGGGAGGCAGTCACTGAGTGCGCTTTTAATGAGTGAAATGAAGTAGACTTGTCGATTACAGAACTGACAGAGAAAATGAGAGCAGCGGACAGAAATGCGAGGGATGCTCTTAGAGTATGTGAACTAACATTGTATTAATTGCATTGGGTTTAGTAAAAGATCTCATATAGTTAAAAGCATATCATCAACAGTATCAATATCATCCCATCAATATGTCTAAGCAGATAATATTCTAACTTTGGAATGAAGTAGACTTGTGGATTACAGAACTGATAGAAAAAATGAGAGCAGCGAACAGAAATGCGAGGGATGCTCTTAGAGTATTAACTAACATTATATTAATTGCATTCGGTTTAGTAAAAGATCTCATATAGTTAAAAGCATATCATCAACAGTATCAATACCATCCCATCAATATGTCTAAGCAGATAATATTCTAACTTTGGAATGAAGTAGACTTGTGGATTACAGAACTGATAGAAAAAATGAGAGCAGCGAACAGAAATGCGAGGGATGCTCTTAGAGTATTAACTAACATTATATTAATTGCATTCTGTTTACATAAAGATACCATGTTGTTAATAGAATGTCATAAGCAGTATCAACATCATTAAACAACGTGTCTAACTTAACTTGCTTTTTGTCATTAGAATCATCATTGTTGTTGACCCATAATATATCTGATCTTCGAAACGCATCTGTTCACTGAACAACACGACGTATGAGTAACTGTGATGAGATAATATGCCTCTAATTGAACTGACTTAGCAAAGAATACTTTCTTAAGTTTATAGATCGAAAAGTTGTTATTTTTAATGAGTGAAATGAAGTAGTTTTGTTGATTACAGAAATTACAGATTACAGAGAAAATGAGAACAATGAACAGGACAAAAATGCGAGGGATGCTGTTGAAGTATGTGAACTAACATTGTATTAATAGCATTCCGTTTACTAAAAGATCACATGTTGTGATATATAATGACGATAATTAATATCATAAGCAGTATAAATATCATCGCATCAATATGTCTAAGCAGATAATATTCTAACTTTGGATAACGCGACGTATGAGTAATTATAATGATGTAATATGACTATAAATAAATCTAAATAAGTATATTAAAAACGCAAGCTCAACTGTATATAGTATATAGTATATCATCAACTGCATTATCGACTCATCAAATATCTAATCTGTGAAACTCAGTCCGTTCTCTGCGCAACGCGACGTATGAGTAATTATGATGAAATAACATACTAAGCAGTAAACCAAATGCAATCAAGATATGAAGAAGGTAAACTTAACAGACTAAGCATAAAACTGATCGAATAGTGACTTCATTTTATAAGACATCGAGACCAATGAATGGTGCTGAAATGCGAGGGATGCTCTTGGAGTATGCAATATATTCTATATTGAATTATGTTCTATATACAACAAGATCTCATATGCCGAATGAAATATCATGAGCGGAATTATTGTGAGTCAAATGTTTCTACAATTCGCTTTATTTAGATTAAATTTGCTCTGTGAACAACGCGACGTATGAGTAATTCTGAAGTAATAATATGACACTAAACCAAATGCAATCAATGTATTAAGGAGGTGACTGAGCGTCTAATACTTCATTTAAATGATATATCGAATAGTAAGCGAAATGAGTGTTGACTACGCAACTGGCAAAAAAGAGTGACAGTAGCGAGAAGCTCTTGGAGTATGTGAACTAACTTTGCATTAAATTCTGTATACTAATTTTATAAGCAGCATTATTGTTGGCCCATCAATGTTTGTTTTATGCAGCTCAAATTCGTTCTCTGAACAGTGTGAAGTATGAGTAGTTTTGACGAAATAATACGACACTAATCAAAACTCAACAAACATACAAGAAAGCTGTCTTAGCGTAGAACACTTCCTTAAACTGTTAGTTCGAACATCGAGTGCAATGTGAAAGTCAAGCAAAAGTTCGATGCGACTGTCAAAGGTTTTGCAAAAGCGATTGACAATGGACGAAAGTTGAAGGTGTTTGAGGTGCAAAAGTCATTCGAAGACAGTCGTTGACATTTGGCCAAAGGGCAGCGCAGTCTTTTGAGTTTTCATTCGCTTCCCCTTTACAGTACTCTTTCCTCTTTGCCTTTCTCTTCCCTCTTTGTATAGAGAGTGTCGCCTTACGAACTGAGCACTGAACACTGAGCATCCCTTCCTCCTTGGTCACATTTACACTTTTATCTCCAGCAGTCGCAACTTAGGCTTACCTTAACCTTAACTTTTCTGTGAGTTGGTGTCGGATTGCTGCCTGACTTCGACTTTCGTTATTATCAAAGCGAAACGGAGTTGCATTGCTTGTTGGCTACTTTCTTTTTTTATGCTTTCAATATGCGCAGCATCGTTTTTAATTACCATGTTGGGTAATGGTAATGGGAAAAGGGAACTGAGTTTTGGTTTAAACATGTGAATCCACTCAAATTGTTCCGTAATATACTTGTAGTTGACACCTCAGAGTGTGGCATTTGTCCATCAGTTTTATCTTTGTAAGTTTCGCTTCGGCAATCGGAGGAGTATGTTGCAGACAGAGAAAGAGCATATTGCAGCTTGTTATGTCGCTGCCAGTGGAACAACAAGCGACAGCTAACAAAGAGTGAGAAAGAGAGAGAATAACTAAGGGAAGGACAGAGCATAAAGACTGAGTACTCCAACTGACAGTTGGCTAAAAGTGAAGGCGGCAAAATGTTGCGGCGTTTGCTGCCATATGACATGATTTCTCAGCTCTGATTTGGCATCAACTTCAGCTCAAGAACTTGCCGCAGGATGACGGTAACGATGGCAAGGATGTTCTTGGCAAGGACTGCATGCAAACTGCAGCCATGAAAGAATGAAACTTTTGCTTTTGCCGCTGCCGTTGCCGTTGCCGTTGCCTTTGCTTATCTGCACCACAGCTGCAAGCCCTTACCCAGCATCCAAACAGCAACTTCTCTCGCCAGCCCGAGACACACCAGATATGGTCGATCCATCCAGTTGCAGACTCGCAGCATCGTCTTGAGGCATGTTTTTTGCCTTTATTTCTAGTTTTGCCTCCGAGAGAGAGAGACTTGAGAGACTCGTCCTTGCCCTGCGTTTCATTCCGTTGCACGTTGCGCATTCTACACACATGCTGCCACTGCCTCAACTACGGCCACTGGCATTGCTGCTTCTTGGCTCCTTGTTTGTGCGTGTTTCATTTTATTTGTTGCACAAAATTGGGTTTTAGTGGATTTTGTGGCAAATGATTTTTGCTGCTGCCGTTACGCTTGCATAAACTTTAATTTAATTTTGCAGCACACCGAACACTGGCGAAGAGCACAACAGCGTTTCACATGGAACAGCAAAGGGAAAATGAAAAGCACAAAAAACTAAAATAAATAAATAAAACAAAGAAATTGTATATACAAAAAAATAGTGGAAAAGTAAGAAAAACATGTTCAATTCTAACTCAAAATACTTCATGAGCTTTGTTTGTGTGCTACAAGACTTTGCTCTTTGAAGTGTCGAAAATGATTAGAGGCAGCTCAAGTGAAATGCATTGAATGAAAGTCAGGTGGCATTAAAGTACTAAATTATGTACATGCTAAATTGAGAGTCTGTTTGCAATGCCAAAGAAATAATTGAATGCATTTTGAAGCTGCTCTTTTTCATATCTGAATAATTATAAAAGGACTGTGCCAAAGCTCTAGAAACATTTATTAAGAGAGAATAAGTTAAGAAATAGTCTCTGAAGTTTCTGATAAGACTTTTCTAGTAAAAAAAATAAATAAATATTTTGACGCTGAAGGTATTTCAGTAGGGCAATGTATATAGTATTTTGAGTGTGATACTATATCAATATACCAAATATAGCCTTCGGTATAAATACTATATTTTGATAAATAAATATGTAATTATATATTTTCAAAATGTGCTATGGATATTTACTAAAATACAAAGCTATTTTTGGTATCTTGATATTCAATGTATGCCATAGCTTTTACTAAAATACTGAAAATATACCCAAGTCTTTATTTGGTATATTGATATGTACCATAGATATTTACGAAAATACTAAATATTTTGTTAAATATCTATAGCATATTTTGAACGTAGTACTATGTCAGTATATCAAATAAAGTCCTTGGTATATTGTTAGTATGTTGGTAAATAGCTTTGGTACATTTTGATTGCAGTACTATATATACAAAAGATAAATTTCGATATATTTTTAGTATATTGGTAAATATCTACGGTATATTTGGAATGCAGTGCTTTATCAATATACAAAATAATGCCTTCGGTATATTAATAGCATGTTGGTAAACAACTATGGTATATTTGAAATAAAGCACTAAATCAATATACACTTTGGAACATTTTTAGTATTTTTGGTATATTTGAAAATGTATAGCTTTTATTCGAAATGGATAGCGGGTATCCCACAGTCATTTAGTATCACTTGATTGTAGCTTTCTTACTTGTTCATAATTTCGATGTCATTTATGTATAGCTTAAAACTCATTACATTTGCTCATTACATTTGTGTTGAATCATATTCAAGAAAGAAAACCGTTCAAAAAGCAATATATTAAAAAAAAAACAAAGCGGGAAGTTTCTTCGCTTTAAGAAATGCGCAAGAATGCAATTGACTTGAAGGAAGAAAGCTAAAAGTGTGTACATGTCAGGGGGAAAAAAGCCATAAAAATGGCACTCGCACATGCACAGGTGAAAAATTATAGCGTAAAATTCATATTTGATGACTTTTTGATTGCCAGCCCGAAAGCAGTCGCTGCTCGATGCCCTCCTCATGCCTTCATCCTCAATCTCCTACAGCCTCAACTGTAAACAGTGCCTTAGAGGCGCTGCCACATAATGCAACGAAAAGTGCTTTCAATGGCATCATTGTCAACGTTGTCGTTCTCTCCACATAATCATCATCATCATCATCATCATCATCTACATCTACAACTATAGTTGTCGTTGTTGCAGTAGTAGTTGATCCAAAGCAATGCCAAGCACTAGGATTAAGTTCAAGCCGGATTTGGGCCATGCACTTCTGCAGCAGTTACCTCACAAAACTGACATCAACTTTAAATGTGTGTTCAAGTGAGTGTGTAAGCGGGTGAAGAGTGAGGAGAGAAAAGAGCGGGTGCCGAGTTTTCAGCTTCCATTTTTCAATAGGTATTGTGCACCCCGAGCTGTTGGCTTGCCGTCTCTTGATAATGATGTGCTCAAATTTCAATTCTGACGCAAGGCATAAAAATAACCACATAACTGGCGAATACTGTCAACGCATTTTGGAGTATAGGGTATGCTAAACAGAATAATTATTTTATTTGGTTTTAGATTTATTTCGGCATATTGCCTAATTAGTCGGAGTAATACTTTATTTTCTAACAATTTACTTTAATAAAGGTTAAATTTTATTTTATTCAAATTTGCTTAATTTGCTAGAATAGTAATAAAACGTGGTTATACCTATAATATGAAAAACAAATGTAAACAAAACTGTGAATTCGGTGAAAATAGCTTTTACCGTTTTAGTTACACTTTTAGAGTGACTTTAAAAAAAAGAAAGTATTAAAAATAATGAAACAGCTTTATTAACTAAGTAAAAATAATATTAAAAGAAAATATAAAATATAAATTAAAGAAATAAAGAGAAAAATAAAATACAATAGAATATGGAAAATAAATAAAATACTTATATTTTCAAGCAGGAGAGTAAAGTCTATATACAAAAAACGCCCATCTCAAAAATACGTAGTTACAATCCCAGCACAAAATACATAAAGGTTATTAGTAATGTATGTTAATGTCAACTCAGCAGTTTCACAGATGAAAAAATAGACAAAAATCGCAAAAATCGAATAATTAAAAAAAAAGGTGGAGGCATTTTCTCCTATAGAGAAAGTAGCATTAACCAAAATGTTGTAGTTGCAGGGCTGCATATGAGATTTAAATTAAAAAAATAAAATTGATGGTGATGTCGAAATGGGCAAAGAATGTGAGTTTATTGGGTTCTTTAAATATCATAATTGCATTTATTTAATTAGGGAATGTTTCATTGGTGTCGCCATGAATTTTTTTTTACTATTTCCGTGCCAAATTTAGGCACAAAAATGTTGCAAAAAACTTAAAATGGGGAAATTGGAAAATTATGTAAAGCAAACTCGAAGGCTCTTGCAGCCAGTGCTTTAGAAATAAGTTTGTGTTAATTTTAACTATTTAACTATTTCTAACCTTTTTGAACAAATAAATATGTCTAGTAATGCAAAAAATCATTTACTTTGTTTATCCTGGAAAAGTGGCAAACTCTATTTATTGCTATACATGGATAACAGTGCTGAGAATTTAATTTAATATTGTATATTATGTATTGGTATATCGATACAAAAGCATTCACGTGTGTATTTGAAATAAATATTAAATGTGGAATCCAGGGTACCTCTATGTCGTATACTTAATATTTATGCTTTTGTAGTACAAAATTTGTACCTAGATTTAAATCCCTGGCAATGCGCAATTAATTGTGCATTTTTTTATGAGCTGGCTAATTTCAATTATGGGCCAAAGAGCGTTGAGCTTTCTGAGTGAATTCCCGGTGACGCTAATGTGCAGGCAGAAATGATGATGACACTAATGCTTACTGCGAAGCACACACACACACACACACACACACACGCACTCACAGGTCTGCGGCGCTCACACCCACATTCCCACACTCCTCCCTCACACACACACACACACACACACGCACAGTACGCCTATGTCAATGTGTTAATGACTCGACGGCATTGCATAAAACGCGGCGCTAATTTGCATTGCTGGCTTCTGACAGTCTCTCTTGTATAGCAGAGGTCTGTATGTAAAAGTGTTTGTGACATTGTACACACATATGTATATAACTACATTATGTATATACATATGTACATCTCATATATGTAAAGTGGCCGCTGTCATCGCCCGTTTACTCTTGTGTGCTGTCATTTGTGTCAGCTTCGCATTTTACTTACGCCAAACGGGGGTTGTTCCCCCTCTCCCCTCTCAGTATCCATTGCTTTATGTAATACAATTTATAACAACTTTTTCCAACATTTTAGCACACTGTTATTGGTGGAAAAAACTCACAACTTTATTACTCATTGACCTTAATTGCGTGACGTTAAAGTCCAAGGCCACTCAAGGTAAGGCCTTTTAAAGAAGCAAATTATTTTAAGAGCATGGAAAGTTGAAGTTGGTAATCAATATAATTATTTCTAACTATGCATACTCGTAGATGCTACTCGATTATGTAACGCAAGAAATACAATATGTATGCATTTCATGTCTGTGCATTTCCTCAAAACATGGTGAAATCAATAAATTGTAATTTTAGATATAGATATGTTACTTATGTTATGTATGCATATATAGTTTCAATTTAATGTATACCCTAAAAAAATACAGGAGAAGCCTTTACAATAGATTCTGTTTTTGTTTACCTATTAAATGATGAGACTAATCCTTTTAGTTTTAGGAGATCCGGATGGATTTTTTTGTTGTTAATTTTAACGCAATATAAGACTTCTTACAAATAGAAAATCGTACTTCATAATTAGTGAAAATTTCAAGCCACTTAAAATTTAGACAAAACTTATAAATCATAAATCATAATGAAATTTCATTTTTCATTTTTGTGTACAAACTAATTCTTTTATATAATTTGCCAAAATTCATAGACTTTCATAATTCTGTATATGAAGACAAAGAATGTTTTCTTTGCTTTTCGTGTTCACAATGCGTGATTTATTTCAAGCAAATTAATTTCCACTACTATTAAATTTTATTCTTACGCTTTAAGTAAAGCTTTTCAATGATAAAACATCTTATAATTTTTTTGTCTGCTAACCACATTTGATGATTATACCCGCTACCCATAGGGTAGAAGGGTATTATAACTTTGTGCCGGCAGGAAATGTATGTAACAGGTAGAAGGAGGCATCTCCGACCCTATAAAGTATATATATTCTTGATCAGCGTCAATAGCCGAGACGATCTAGCCATGTCCGTCTGTCCGTCTGTGTGTCTGTCCGTCTGTCCGTCTGTCCGTATGAACACCTAGATCTCAGAGACTATAAGAGATAGAGCTATAATTTTTTTTCGACAGCATTTGTTATGTTTGCACGCAGATCAAGTTTGTTTCAAATTTTTGCCACGCCCACTTCCGCCCCTGCAAATCAAAAAAATCGAATAACAAGCGTAATTTGAAAGCTAGAGTTACGAATTTTGGTATATACAGTAATAACTATAGTATTTATGATCCCTGAAAATTTGGTTGCGATCAAATAGAAATTGTCGAAGTTATTAAAGAAATACTTTTGTATGGGCAAAAACGCCTACTTACTAGGGGTCTGAGTTGCTTTGGCTGACAATCTGGTATATTGTGCCGTCTATGGTATATTTTGAATGCGGTACTATATCGATATACCACATATACTATTTTGTATATTTTTAGTATTTTTGCAGTATATTTGGTATATTTTGAGAATAATACCGCAAAATATATTGCTTTTATTCAAAATGGGTAGCGGGTATCTCACAGTCGAGTTCACTCGACTGTAGCTTTCTTACTTGTTTTCTAATGAAATGAAAATTAAATCAAAATAAATTTAGAAACTTAATTTACAAATTAATAAATTTAAAGGCTTAATTTTAATAATCTTAATGGCTTTTTCGTATTTAAACAAAAAAAAAAAAAAAAAAAAAATTGTAGAATCATATGAATGAAGTCAGGAAACTAAAGTGTAGGTAGAGTTTTTATCATATGTAGTTTTATTTGTATACTTTTCACATCTGATCTATGGAGTGTAAAGTGATAAGAATTCAAAGGATTTAAAGTGCCAGCAATAAATTACTGATAAACAAGAAGCTATTGAGCTATTTCTAATATTTAAAGTAACTAATTAAGGAAACAATTTAATAGTTAATTATCAATTAATGATGATTTTGATGAAACTTGATAGCACACGTTTAATATTTTTGGATTCTTATATTCATCTATATAAGTACTACGCAAAGTCGAGTATTTGTATGATTGAAGTAAAAGCATTCCATTTCCTTAAATAGAAGGTGATTATAATGTGGAATATTTAAAATTATTGTTGTGTCGGCATCGTTAATTTTAGTGACTTTAAAATGTGAGTCTGAATAATCCAGTAATTATGTTTTTTTTTATAAGTATACTGCAGTTTGTTCAATGGACTACAAATGGAAAAGGAAATTTAGCCACACTTCCGCTTTGGGTTTCCTTTCCGCGTACATATCGGGAGCAAGCTCGTGCTCAGCCCCCTAACAGTGAGTGTGTTGACTTCTTTGGCCCCGCAGGAGAAACAACAGTAGGGAGTTGGCTTGACGACAACAATTCCAGCGATTTTTATATGCCATTTGGAAATTTTACAACTTAGCTGGCGCCTGACTTATGCCAAACCCAAACCAACTGTGGCGCGCTCGTCATCGCATTCGGTTTGCTGCCTCATTCGGCGGTGTCACTCTGCGGCGCCATGCTTGGAAAAGCCCAGCCAGTCTCAGTCCAGGTTCTGAGTGAATGCGTGCGAAGTATATATATATATAGTATTTGTAGTATTAGTATTTGTTTTTATTTCTGTTTGTGTGTGTGTTGAGGTCGCGTGCTGTGCTCGTGATGGCAGTCGCCAAAATGGCGTTGCGTGCTGCCACAAAATGTTTGTTAAAAATTTCAGCGAGCTAACTAAATAAACTACGAGTAATATATGTACATATATAGTATACTCCAATATGCAAGAGAGACGCGAGGCGACGCGTTCGTATTAGCAAACACACATAGAAATTTGTATGCGTCACAGTAAGAGCCAAAAGAGACAAGGAACAAAGTCATTTGGTGCTAAACAAAAATCATAAAAAGATTTATGGCGCTTTCAAGGCAAAAGACGCCGAGACAACGTGGAGACGCAACGCAACGCAACGACATCGGCATTAAGGCATAAAACTCAAACTCAAACCCAAACCAAAAGCGAAACGCAAACGCAAAGCAAAAAAACTGCGTGCGAAAAGTGCTTTGTACGTTTTCATTGGATTTTCCGTATGAGCGTGTGTGTGTAGCATTGTTGCTGCAGCGAAATGAAAGGAAAAGTTGATAACTAAAATGGCATTAGGGCGATGAATAAAGTTGAGCAGTGAATGGCCATAAATCGAAATGGATCGAATGGACTCCGAAGCAGTTGAGGTGATGACTGCTGATAGCTAATGAGGCGCGTGTGTCTTAGTCATCGTCATCGTCATCGTCATCGGATGACACACACGCGTCGCTGGGAGAAGGACTAGAGCAACATTATGGTGCAAATGGCGTATGTCAATCAGTGCAATTGCCTTGTATACTATGTAAATTTAATGACATTAGAAATACTGATTATTTACAACGAGTTAATGTGCCGTATTTGTAATTCATTCTGCAATTCACTTTGTTAAATCGTTTTCTATTTGATCGATGCTCATTTCTCGCTATAAATATTGAAATCTTGTAACTGGTAACTGTTGGCATTTCTGCATATTTCTCTTGTCATCTGTGCCCAGTGTATGGAATATGTCAAAATGTCACTCAAATCAAAATGTTGCACACAACAATTGCATCGGTCGTTGGTCGATGGTCGATGGTCGATGGCAGCCGCCTGTTGCCGCATATCGATCATCGCGCTTACAGCTGTAGACATGGTTTTGGCTTCCGCCATTTGGCTGCTGTTCGCATTTTGCATTTCGCAAAAGGTCAGATGCAAAATTTATTGCCTGCCTGCTAATTAAACTTGCGCCCAAGCAGCAGCAACTCAATAAATTAAACGCACGCTGGCCAAAGTTCATAAATTAAACCCTTGGCGCCTGCAGTTGCATTTTTCTTACTCCCATTGTTGTTGTTGTTACTGCTGTTACTGTTTCTGTTGTTGCTGTTTTTAGGCGCCTGCAAAGGCAATGGCCACAACAAAAGCAAACAAAAACAATTATGAGCTTCAAAAGAGGAATAAAAAGTAAAAAATTAATAGTACAAAAAAATAATGGCGTTCTTAAGGAACACGATGAATTGAATACCCTGGGTTAAAATGGTAAAAATATATTTAAGATTATAAAAAAAGCAAATAACGTTTGATTCTATACATGTAATATGAACACCTGTGTGCTATTAATATATCACTTCTTACAGCAATATACCATATATACCTTTCGGTATTTTTCATATTTTTTGGTATATTATGCATTTTATAATATTTTAGTATTTTTTGGTATATTTAAAATATAATACCGAACACAATCGACTTCCATACTGCTTATTACTTATATTCCATTCTTAGAGCACTTGTGACAGCAATATACCATGTATACATGGTATATTTCAGTATTTTTCGATATAATTACATCATTTTCTTGAGAGCACTTTATATAAATAATAAATAAATAACATTTCTGTATATTTCAGTATTTTTTTGTATATTAGTTTAGTATATTTAAGTAGAACACTCGACCTCCTTACTTGTCATTACTGTTCTTACTTATATGTCATTCTTAGAGCTTTTGTGACATCAATATACCAAATAAACATTTCGGTATGTTTCGGTGTGTTTTCAGTATAATTATATAATTTAGTTGTTAACAAAAGAACATACGTGCATTTCAGTATATTTTAGTATTTTTGGTATATTATTTTGGTGTTTCTAAACCATTATATCTACCAAAACCTTGTGACAGTCGCAAGTATTTTGTTTACTCCTTAGTACAGGGTACAAAAAGGAGGCATTGGGCATAATTTACTACGACGGAAGTCGCTACGGATGCAGTGAGTTAAACGTGGCGGCTGTTCCAACAATCCTTACTCACACCCCATCGCCATCGCCAACGCCATTCCCATTCGCATTCGTCGCCACTAGCATCATTTTGTTGGGCCCATAAGTAGGCTATAGTAGACACGAAGTTGCATTTTGTTTTTGTCTGCTCGCTGCTCGCTGGTCGCTTTGTTCGTCGTTTTCTCTTTTGTTCATTTTATTTTTGCCGAGGCCTGGCATAAAATTTTATTGTTACACAAAGTTTCCAATTGCACACAATGAAAATTGGCAGTGGGAGCGAACGAAAAGTTTACGCCCATTGCCAGCGCCCCTTTGCAACGCCTCAAAACTTTCGGGCGGTGCACGATTGCTATAGCAAATGCATTAAAACAATGAAATTTTGCTGTATTGAGCTTGAAGCGCTCTGCACAAAATCGTGTTTCACTAGAAAGCCGTTTGCCTTTGTTGCCTTTAAATCTGAAGGGCATTTTGTAGACTCGAAACTCGCAAGTGGCAAGTGGAAGCCCAAAGGATTTTGGTTTTGACTTGGACTTGGGTATGTTATATTAAACATGAAATTCTTCTAAAATCAGACTTAGAAGAATTAATTATAAATTAATTTTTTTCGGATTACCCACTGTTTAATTGGGACATATCAACACACATTTTTGATTGCTCAATGTTCAAAGCATTAAAGAACAATAAGCGAAAGGGAATTCAATAGATAATAATAATCAGAAATCATGATATACTTCGTAGAAAAATAGCTAATAAATACCCTCTAATATGAAATTATGGGTACACTTTTTAATAAAACAATTAGTTGGGACGATAAAAATATGTCGGTATATTATTTAGTAAATATTATATGATATGAAAAGTAAATGCATTTATGCAGAAATCTCAAGCGGAATTGAATTTAATGAATTTCAGATATAACGTAATTTGTTTAATAATCTTATGATGATACCAAAACCAACAATTTACATTTTTGATTGTCGCAAGTTTTACCTGCTAAATGGAAAATGTAGTGATTAGGTATCACGATTACTGATCAGATAGTTACTATTTAGTTTTTATGCATTCTTTATTTTCAAAATATCACAAATGGTAATTTTCTTGAAATTCAATGCTCTTCAGTCGATTGATATTCATGTTATTAAATATGTTGCAGCCATGCAAACGGACTGAATATATTAATTTTTTAACTTTATCAGACGAATGGTGGAAACCCTTTATTTCGCTATTTAAGGCTCGTAAACTTTGATCTCAAATCTAACCGATAGTTTTTAGAAACGTCTTTTACAAATGCAATGTTTGTTTAGCAAAATTTTAGTGTTATGCCCGAAAAAGCTGCATAAAGAAAAACTTAGTTTGGTTTAAAATGCAGTTTTTGTCGTTAAATCTTTACACAGAAACCAAGAGTTGAAAATTCAAGTTCATAAAGCAACAGTTGCACGATTTACTGCGAATTGCTTCAATCCCAGTGCTGACAACAACTTGAGCAGCCACGAGCTCAGTGGCCCAATCAGAAAACTCAGCTTCAGCTCCCGCCAGAAGCGTACATATTTTGTGGTCATATGCAAATCCAAAAGCCAACAAAATCGTGGAACAGTAGCAGTTTCTTACATTGAGAACTGGAGTTGTTACTGTTGCTGCTGCTGCTGCTGCTACTGTTGCTGTTGCTGGTAGCTGTTGGCTGTGAGATGTGAGCTGTTGGCTGTTAGCTGAAGCTGATACGGATGTGGGTTGCAGATTGCGTATGTATGCGCATGAAATTAACACCATGCAGCAAGTGACATGTGTGAGCTCAAACGAATAAGCGCACTCTTAGATACACATTCGCACACAGATACACAGACACACAGTTACACAGACAGTAGACTGAGGGAGACGTAGACGAAATGCAAATGCAAATTGCATTTGTTTGCGTTGTGTCATTTGTCGCTTGGCAGCACTGACGATGCGTAGCTCGAGCTAGCTGGAGTCAGAGCTCGTACACTCAAATGCGACAACTTGTTACAAAATTCATAAACTTATGAAATATACATAACCTCGACTCTGTCCCACACACACACTGCATGGACAGAGTAAGATAAATTATATACAGACTGCATACACATCAGCTAATTTAATGGACTCTAATGTCAAATATGAAATCAAGTCATGAGAACATCAACTTGATGCCCTTAATGATTTGTCAGTTATTATTATTTTAGAATTAACAAATTCTAGATCTTAGTTGGCTTGAAGCCTTAACGATTTGTCTGTCATTATTCTGGATCATACTTGGCCATGGATTAGAAAGTCTGACCCTTCGGGCTAGATTCTATCTTATTCCTCATTCGTTTCCTTGTGCTCGTACGGAATACAAGATTCAAATTCAACTTTAAATTTACTAAACCAATTTTTCGGTATGAAAAATATTTCTTTTTTTTTTTTTTAATTAATTCCAACTACTTTCGTTTCTACACTCATTTCAGTATTAATATTCAAGAATGGGTGATGAAGCAGCTGCCACTCCTGCCCCAGTGAAGACCACGACTTCGGGAGCTCAGGGCCTAATTCATGGCAACGCATGGTTAACTGCAGCTGCTGTGGCTGCCTACTCGACTCGCGCCCTTTGGCTTAAGATGCGCAAGTTGCTGGCGGCGAAGACAAAATCAAAGGATGAAGCTGATGATGATGAATTAGAGCTCGAGGAGCAGCCGATGCCTCCAGGTCTGATTCAGACCGTTGACGTATGCCCCATGTAGCGGGGGAAAACGGATTACTCTCAACACAACACAACAATACACATTTGCGTACCTACACATTGTATATAAGGACACTGATGACATGGAAGACCAAAAAACACGTTGGAATTCTTGCGATTTTAGGGGGGTCGCAAGTTATTAGAACGCTGTCTTAAATTTTGCTGTTGCCTAATTGTTTAATTGAGATGTCGTTTGTGCTGCGATGACAAGTGAGGTGTAGAAACTGAACAAATAAGCTAATAAATATTAAGAGTGACATTCACTATGTATATCGAAAAAAACGTTAATTTATTTCTATCACTCTTATGAAAATTTTACGATTGTGGCGGATCTGTTTTAATTTTCTAAACAAGAAAATAAAGTTTACTGAGTAAATTTAACTTAAGATCTACGCAACACTAACATGGATGAACAATAATGGCTAAATTAAGCTTGATGCTGCTTTATTTTATTGTATAAATTAAATGCAAAAAGTTGTCCGCATTGTTTTGTATAATATATTCTTAAGTGGTTACCCTATAATAAATAAAATCATTGATATAATTGCATACAGATGAAAAATTCAATTGAATTTTGTATGCTTTGATAAGCCAATAATTATAAAAAATAATTGTAATATAAAAAAATTTGATAATTCTTCTAGATATCTCAATCATATAATTTTGTTGATTTTTGTTCATTTGTATTTTTATAGCTGTTTAAATTTAAATATTTTATCCAAGCAGTTAGTGATGGTATGACAAACTTAGTTTTGTTATGTTAGTTCAATTTTAAGTTAATTTGGTTCATACCTCAGAAATTGAAATAATTTGTGTTCTGTAATATTTTTAATGTAGTAGTATGTCAATAAAACTTTCAGTATATTTGAATATTTTTTGTATATTTATTTGGTGTAGCTTTCTTATTTAATTTTTTGTTGTTTTTGTAATCTTGATATTTCATTCTTCATTTCTCTTTCAATTCTTTTGCACATTTTGTGTGTTTTTTTGACAAAGGTTTCAGCTGCGAAGTCGGCTGACGATCACATAGCTAGGGGATCTCTTCAATTCATTTCAAATAAGACAAATATGTACATAAACATATATTTAACTATATCGTTACAAAATCAAGTCATTGCAAAATTAGATAGAAGCGGAGCTGTGCAATTCATAAAAAAATCAATTTAAGAGGAATTTCTTGAAAACTTCTTACAATGGCATACTTAAACAAACTTAAACATTCAAAAAATAAAAGCTAATAAACTAATTGTAATAATTATAAAGACAAAATCAAAAACTTTTTTTTTTGATAAGCAAATGTTTATATATTAGATCCAAATATGATGATTCTCATAAACGGTTGGAATGTCTCAAATTAATCGAAATAAGACTCAGAACTGAGTCTTAAATTCTTTCTTTTCTTTTCTTGTCTTTTTCTTGGTTTTTTTTTGTAAGAGTAAGAATTATAACATTATATTATAAAATAAAATATTTGTGTAGCGCCAAAATTTGTTACTAAAATAAGAGGCTGAAAATACCAAAATGGTTGATAACAATTCGGCCACACTTTCAAAACCAATCTTATCATTCACAACCCGTTCTTGTCTTACTTTCTAGATATTATATTTTCAATGATTCGGCTAGTCTGAATAAGGTATTTTGCAGTAGGACAAAACAGACAGAAATTTTGCTGTGAAAGTTAAATACACTCACAAATAGTCGATCTAAGTAAGCATTTCCTATGATTCGAATTTGGTGTTGGTGTTGTTACGAGAATACTTTTTCATTCCCATTCAGTTCCCCGATCTGAACGCAACGTAATCAAATTTTATAAATTTCTCTTCCATTTTTCAATTTTAAGTGAGTGGAAAAATAAAAGAAATATTCTTGTTAAAATTCAAGTATAATTTGAAATTAGTTTTCCTTCCATAGTATTCAACAATGGGTGATGAAGCTGCTGCCACTCCAGAACCACCAAAGACGACCACTTCTGGTGCTCATGGACTCTTCCAAGCTGATGCTTGGCTAACTGCCGCCGCTGTGGCTGCATTTTCTACTCGTGCCTTGTGGCTGAAGTTGCGTAATCTGGGATCAAAGAAATCTAAAAATGTGGATGAGATTGCTGAGAAGGAAGAAACCCAGTTGCCAGAAGAGGAGCAGCTCGAACCGAAGCTGCAAGTCTTGGATGTTGATGTAATTTAGGCCGAAATGCGAAGAAACTGAAAATTGCATTTAGCACAATGCATAAATGATCGATTTGTTTTTCTAAATTTTCACTCGTTTTGGTTTTTGCAAGTTCAAATGCAATAAATTATAAAAATATTAATAAACCAAAAATAAGTGTTTATTTTCATTTACATTTAACAAATGCCATTAACCTGGTACAGAGAAAAGCAAACTATAATTGCATGAAAACATAACCTAAATAAATGAGCGACAAATGGTAAATACAATATCAACATGCTTAGCGTGATGCCGAATGAAGACATCGTGATAATGACTTGGCAAATATACAAACAAATGGGTGAAGCTTGTGGACCAGTTGGAGCTCAGTTTGCAAATCTGTAAATATATGCCGAGTGCAGACTTGATGGCCGGTCAAACATAAATATTATTTCCCACTGCATTTGCATTAATTTGTAACACGTTTGGCAACCGGTTGACACCTCATCAATTTTTGCTCTCAGCCAAGGCTCTGCTCAGCTCTGCACAGCCAGCCAGCAGCCAACAACCAAAGCACCATCAATCAATCAAATTCGCAAACGCACCGCGCGTCATTATGTCATGCTAGAGGGGCAAAAACGCCGCAAAATCGCTGCCAACGGCGGCAATGGATAACGGGAAACTGGATCACATGAAATGAAGCCAGTCACAGTGTTTGTTTCTCCTCCCCTCGCTCTTTCACCCGTTGGTCGACATCTTTTACTTTTCGCTTTCACGACAGCTATCATACAAACGTACATATATACCACATGCTATATATGGCCTCTCGACTGAATGTTTGTCAATCTGCAGAGGAAAATAATCAGAGAAAGAGTCGGAAAAGTGAGAGAGAGAGAGAGAGAGAGAGAGAGAGAGAGAGAGAGAGAGAGAGAGAGAGAGAGAGAGAGAGAGAGAGAGAGAGAGATAGTGGGAGAGGAAACGTGCGTTACCAAATGCATATGTCAATTAGCACAGTGTGACGGTTGTCAACATTCGATCTATTTACTCTGAAAGCGAAAAACTTCATCAGTTTCCAATAATGATATATTTTTACACCTGCTTTCCATAGGGTGAAAGGGTATTATAAATTTGTGTCAGCAGGAAATGTAACAGGAAGTATCAAACATATCCGAACCTATAAATCAGCAGCTGAGGCTGCTGCTGTCGGATATTAGTTTCTTTCATTGATAATGTGATATCTATGTTGTGTACCCTATGAAATATATATATTAAAAATAGTAGTATATTGCTATACCAAATATAAATTGCGGTATATTTCATATTTATATATTTTTCGTTATATTTATTCGGTATATTTTAAAAAAATTATACGCCAACTTTTTTTCGACAACACTTCTCAATGCTTTCGCATTGTTTTTTTCTTATTCAAAATCGGTACCGTGTATTTGGCTGTCAAGCACACTCTATTGTAGTTTTCGTACTTGCTTTGTTAACAACAAAAACTATTTGTCTACGCAACCTGTTCATTGAACTTCAAAATTTGACAGTAGGTCAATATTTATGTATGAATATAATTTGTTCAGTTTATCATAAAATTCTATCAAGACATTTTTTAAGTTCGAAACTTATTTTATCATGGCTGGAGATGATGCAATCCCAATGACAGAAGGACCACCAGAAAACTCGGGAATAGCGATTGCTCAATTTTGTTATAACCTGTGGACCATTATTCCTACCATCACTCTGATATTATGGCAGATGAAACTATGATGCAACGATTCAATAAACCTGAGATGAAACGCAATTTGATAAAGACATTCTAAAATTGGAAGTTGGAAGTACTTTTTAATAACATTTATTTAAGAAATATTTGATGAAAAAATAAAATAAAATAGGTTATTTATTAATAAAATTGTTTTTATAAAAATATACAACTATAATAAAAATTAACTAAAACTTCGCTAGGATAATAATGCATAATAAGTAGCAGAGACTTATCATGTGAAGAATTATCTTTCGTAGTAAATTGCATGAAATCAAAAGTATTACCTAAAGCATACAACCCATTATTCACATAATTATTGAATTCCTTCTCTTTTTAAATTAAATATTTTATAATTACCGCTTAAAGTGCAAAAAAAAAATCATAATCGAGTTATATATAACTTACATTTATTATTTGTTAGGAATATGAATTACTTATGATGGTGTAATTATCTTTGTTGCATTTTTCTGCTTTTTTTTTTGCAATTTGTTTTTCTTTTCCTTCGTTGCCAGCGTTGTTGTGCAGCTGTTGTTGTTGCCTTGTGTAATTATGTTACCATCGATTTCATAACACGCCACAAACATGTTGACGCTGAACGCTCTAAAAACCAAAGCTCAAGTATTAGCAGCAATTTTTTTTTCCACTTTTCTCTTGCCGCCAGTTTTTTGCTTGGTTTTTCTTTTTCTTTGCTGGACACCATAAACTATTTGCACTATTTGTTAAACCTATTTATAGGCAACGTTATTAGATTATGCGGTTCTATGCGGAATATTTTGTAAACAACAATGAGAAATATTCAACAAATTGTATTACAATAAATATTGTAGAGTATTTGAAAGTGTTTTACCATAAATTGTGAGTGCAGACTGATCAATTTTGCTCACGTCTTTCCTCAACTTTTCCATTTTGATTTAATATTGCTTTCGTTACAAAAAGTCACTCACACTCACACATAACAAACGCGCTTTTGGCATAATTACTGGAGCCTGCGGCAGCAGCTCAAACAATAATTATGATGTCAGCCTTGGCAGTTGTTGTTGCTGTTGCTAATGCACATGCTGTTATCGTCATCGACAGCCTCGATAATGTGCAGTTAGTGTGTTGGGTGAGGCCATTCCCCGAATGACGCTTTTGGCCACCAACAACAAGTTTCAAGCGCGTCGCGTCGCGTCGCGACTTCGTCTATGTCTTAGCTTTCATGTAATATTTGCTCGCAATTATTGCGAGACGCCACAGTCGATTTTGCTGTTGTTGTTGTTGCGGTTGCATGTTGCAAAATAACTAACTATTTCGCTTTCGCTTTCCGCGGCCGCTTGGCATTACTTTTCTTCATGCGGATCGCATTTAATTGTGAGTCATTTGGAGCGACCGCAGCGGATGCAATTTATATGAAATTATTTTCGATACACTCTTACATATGTTATCTATGTGTGTGTGTGTGTTTATGGGAAGACGGAAATGTGGCATGGTGTATGGTAATAGTATATTGATACATATGTGTGTTTATTTTGGCAGCTAAACGTCGTTTATCTGGTTGTAATTATAATATTTTAACGTTGTAGCCATTTCTCAAACCTTTCTATGATTCGTTTAAGCCACGTCGAAAGAGACAGGCTCAATGATTTATCATTTCATTTACCAATTTACAATTCATCTCTCTTTACTTTGGTGTTTTAAGAAATAAATAAATACTGAAAGCATGTGTAATAAAGTTAATCAGCGTCTACAGCCGAGACGATATAGCCATGTCAGTATGTCTCTCTGTCTGTCTGTTACTTGCAATCGGGTCTCAGCTGCTTTGACTAGTATATTTTATATTCTAGTATATTTTATACTCAATAATATATTTCGAGTGCAGTAATGCATAGATATACCAAATATGGCCTGTAGTATTTTTTAGTATTCTTGCGGTACATTAGTTCTGTTTATTTTAGGAATAGTGTATTTTCATTGTTGTACTACATCGATATATCAAGTACGGACTTCGGTATATTTTAGTACTTTTAAGGTATATCTATATGGTATATTTTAAAAATAATACCGCACTATTTTGCTAATACTTAAAATGGCTCTCACAGTCTAGCACACTCGACTGAAGCTTTCTTGCTTATTTTATTTGCTTTGTATTTTAAAAGCTTTCGAAATATATAAATACTGGAAGCATGTGGAATAAAGTTAATCAGCATAGTATGAAGCATTATGCGAGTGCATAAAAACTTTCTCGTTGAAAGTTTTAAATGTTTGGGAATTACAAAGACTGCAGAAAATTGAGTAACCTCCTCTTATGTACGCCAGAAGCAACACTCTTTAACAATTACTGCGACCTTTTGCCTTCTGCGCAGCCGACAACAAAAAAAAAAAAAAAAACAAATGAGCAATGGATTAAAAAGTTTTTCTCCTGCTCTTAGCTATTTTGCTATGTGTTTTTTTCTTTTGGTTAAAATCTCTTGGCTTCTGAATTCAATTTAAATTTAATTACTTCAAAATTTCCAACTTATGACACATATTTTGTGGGCTAATGAGGCAAGTCTCGTTGTCTGGCTGTCTGCCTGCCAAGACAATGTCAATAAGCTTGGAAATCCGTCAGGCAGATCAGACATTTGGTCTTTGTTCATGATTTCATTTCGTATTTAGCATAATTTATGCGCAGTGTCTGAAACTTATGTAAATGGATCTCTTACTGTCTAGAATGTCTATCTGTGTGTGTGTGTGTGTGTGTGTATCACTTATATGTTCTCCCCCGCATCTTTCGTAACGTGGCCTGCGGCTCATTGTCGCTGTCTTTAATCAGATCAGCATTATTAGCATCGAAAACAACAAGCGAATGGCAAATCCTTTTTGTCATCTAATCATAAGACAGAGAACGTTATACACAGCTACACTCCTCTCTCTTTATCCATCTCACTCCCCTTTCTTTATTGATGTGTAATCTTTCTCCCATCCCCATCTCATCACAATAGCCTTTAAGCTGATGTGTTCGTTCCTCTTGTTAGTTTGCATTTCTAAACGTATTGTTGCTCAATATTAATAGGATTCCTGGTGAAATAATCAAGCACACAAACACAGAAAGAGAGAGAAATGTGTTGTCAACTCTTGAGAAATTAACTATAAAGTTGAGAAATATTTATAGGAATGTATAAAAGATAAGATTCTAGTTAAAAGTTGCAAGAGTCTAGGAAATCTTTAAATGAAATTATGAGATTGAAAAACTTTATTGCAAATCAAGCCAGCTCATGGCTCATTGAATTAAACATTGCAGAAAGAAAGTTAAAGCATCTTGGGTTGAACTGCGAAAGCAAAGCGAGTTATAACCTAAACCCCAAGTTAACCTCAAGTCCAAAATGCCAACACGGGCGACAGGCCAAAACAGTCTGTGAGGAGCAGCAGCAGGAGCTGGAGCTGGAGCAGGAGCAGGATCAGGACCAAGACAAAAGCCACCATGGAACCAAAGTGTGAAAATGGAAAAGTGCCAGGCGCGACCGGAAGGAATCAGAAGACGGAGTCGAGTCGAGTTGAGTTGAGTCGACGGGCTGAGCAGCATGTTGGCATCGTCTAGAAACTTACAAACATGACATTAAATGTTGCCTGTGTGATGGGCCGTCGCTCCCCATCGCAGCAGTTAGAGGATACTCAGCGAGTAAAGGCGAAGCAAAAGACAGACGGACAGACAGACGAAGAAGAAACAGGTGAGCAACGCATTGCAGTTAAGTAAAACTTTTGCCACGCTAACAACGAGCCGAATGAAGAGTTCCGTTTCGATTTTTCGTTTCTCGTTTTTCCTCTTTTCCTTTCTTTTTTTTTTTTTTGTATTTGCAAGTTGCGCATACGCCACATGGGTCCATGCTTGGGGCACATCGTTTGCTACCTATGGGACTTTCATTTGTTGTTCATTTTTAAGCAGCTCGCGATTTGAATTTTCTTTTGCATTTATATGCAGCTTTATCAGCAACAGCAACACCAACAACAACAATCTGAGGCAAACACAGAGCAACGAACACAAGCGAGTGAATCTCATGAGCAGAGCCGCAGTAAATTTACACAATGAAATCTTAAGCGCTCCCCCGAGGCCTCAGCAACTTACTCAGAGATGTAAGAAGTTCTGCAGACACGCACTCGCACACACACACACTCAGAATTACACCCTGAATTCAGGAGTTCATACTTGACTCCAGCACTTGAACAATGCCACATTTGTATGCCCCCCAAAACACACACACACACACACATATGTTATAAAGCAAACCAGCCGCTGCCGTTGCCAATGGAGTAAGAGGATTCAAGCAGCGCTCGCCATTTGACCGGAAGTTCGACAAAGTTCAAATTATATGCGCACACACAGTGGAGCATAAGTCGGCTCGTGTGTGTTCTATGTGTGGGTGTGAGTGTTTGCGTATGTGTGTATGTGTGTGTGTGTGTGTGTGTGTGTGTATGTCGATGCGTATGCTGGCTGTTTTTCATTCGTTTTTGCAAATAAATGAACCGTATACTAAAACAAACAAATTCAATTGAATCACTCTCCTGGGCATTACAATTGAATGTGCCCAGCGAGCAAAACTCAATAGAAAACTCTATCGAACGGGATTTGCTGCCGTTGCCAACACCAACAACGTCGCGCCATCGTCTGGACTCGAATATTCTTTGTTTTGTGTGTTTATTGTATGGTATGTGCCTCGATATATACGTATGTGTGTATAATTCTTGCTGTCCTTGCACCAAAGAACTAAATTCAATGAAAATATTCAATTTGTTGCAAAAAGCAAAAGCCAAAAACCCAAAAACCAAAAAAAAAAAAAAAAAAACAAAACATCAAAACAAATCCATGCCATGCCATGTTGCAACAACAATTTCGACAAATTTAACACTTCTTTCTCCTCTGACTCTTTCCATCACAACCGTTTTATTGACCAACTCACTGCATTTGGCTAATTGGAACCTTTGATTATTTTGTTAAATAATGGGGCATCACATTTTACCAGTTTCACAATAAATGGAGCATTTCACCTTTGCGTTTTCATCAATAAAGTTCCAACATATTGGCATCTGACTAATTGAAATTATTAACGAATACAGATACAGGCAATACAATGCAACACAAGTTTGAGCTAACTCTTTATTTTAATTGGCATGGGATTATTCAATTCAATTTGAATGGTAATACCTACATACATAATCAATCTAATTGTTGGAAACTGTCAAGAAAAGCCACAAATCAATTAATTTAAGTTGGCTTTCTGTAATTTCAAATTAACCACAACAAATTACAATTGACAAATTATTTTACTCGTTAACAAAAGTTATAAATTTGGAAGAAATTATGGAACCAATCGGGACTGCTTCATTTTTATTGCATTGCAAAATTTACTTTAAGTTTTAGCGCAACTTCGTCTGCGGTGGATTTCGATGTTGTTGTAACTACCATCATAAAAATATCTTATTAAATACTCAAAACGATAGAAGATGTTTATCTTCGATGAGCTTTTATTGTTATGTGAATATTATAGTCTCTCGCTGCACATATGCGAAATGTCTAAATGCCTATACACATATCGTTTAGTACGCTGAACAAAGAGACTCAAGAGATAAGCATAAAATAATATATTTAAGTGTTTAAACTGCAAGCGTGCTTGTAGTCAAAAAACCAGCCAATCATATTAAGTAAAGCCTTATTGTAAAAGTACACTAAAAATATTCCTTAAAATTTTGTATATTGATATTTTACTACATTCATAACATACCAAAGAGTGCATAATATACCGGATTGTCAGCCAAAGCAACCAATTTTTTTTAGCATATGTTACAAAAGTATTTCTTACACAATTTGTCTACTACAATTTTTATCTGATCAACAATCTTTCCACGAATCTTAAATACTGTCATTATTGTTATATGTACCAAAATCTAGCTTCAAAACTACGCTTACTATTCAATTTGTTTCGATTTGCGAAGGCGGAAGTAGGCGTGACAACTTAGAAAATAACTTGCGCTGCGTGCGTATGAGATCAAGTGTTTTATACAGATAGATGATATGAAATATGCATATGTATATACTTTATAGGGTCAGAGCGACTCCTTCTGCATGTTACATATATTTCCAGCAGGTACAAAGCTATAATACCCTTCTATCCTATGAATAGCGGGTATAACAAGTAAGACAGCTAAATCAAATTGGAGCATTGTTGCTGATATTTATGTCGATATTTCTACTTACTAAAGAAAAAAATGTTCTTTTTAGTGAGCGCCTTAAATTTTCATTAAAATTATTGCGAAAGAATGAACTTTTTTGTGTCGAGTTTTGAAAGCTTGTTACTAATCACTTCCTTGGACAAATAACTTTATATATATGATTTCAGATTATTACGTAAATTAACATTCTATTTTATGGCATCTCCAAATATTATTAAGAGCATTCATCAATTTATGAAATCTGCCATAAACGCTGAACAGAACTCAAATCGGCTTCACTCATCAGTTGTCAGAGCAGGAAGCAAAACTACCAACCTGGCCTCTCGCTGATTTTGTTGGCGTGATCGCGCTCAAATTATTATTCATTTATCAAATAAAATTCATAAAAAATACGAACAACAAAATTTCATGTCGAAAAGCCGCCCACTTAGTGATGTAATTATTAAATTAAAGTGATCGACTTGAATACACTCTGTAGTTTTAGCAATCAAAAAGGTGGTCAAAGAGGCCAAAAATTTAACGAATTATGATTTGTGGACAATGTAGAAAGTGCATTACGAGGTACTATAAAAACCTCAACAATTTCAGTGGTCTCTTGAGCTTTAGTTTTGTGACCACTTTTCCGTCTGGGGCGTATACGCAATTTACAAAATTAGCCAAAAAAAAATAATACGGACTTAGACAAATGGATTGCGGAGGGACGTCGCTTTGCATTACGGTAGATTGCAGCAGTCTAATTTCGGCGATAATTACGTGCAATTTATTTAACGATGATTTGAATGCAGCACTATCAAAAATATCATTTCGGGAGCCGCACTCCATGGCGCTTAGTTAAGTGGTTGCTTGGCTAGTTTAGCGACAGAGCGCAGTCGCTTGTACTCGTAATTCCGGTGGATTTAGAGCTCGAAGTTTGAGTGAGTGACGTCCATCCAAATGACAGATTTTATGAGCCATGAAAACTAAGCACGCACTTTCTGCATTTCCATATTCAGTTATGCACTGAGAGAAATGATAAATTTGTTGTCTTTGGCGGTATATTTGGATCCAAAAACCTTTCAAAACCAATCCTCATATTTCAAGAATTGAGAGTGTATCTTGACCAATCGTGACATAACTTAATTGCTTTAGGATGACGCACACAATTGGCTGTCTTTTTGGCTTCAAACTCATCTTCTTGCACTACGCAATCACCAGTGAGTTAACATGAACTGCACTCAAAGCGAACGCTGACGTTGTCCAAGTCCAAGTCGAAGCCAAAGCCGAAAATGCATCAAATGGCAAAATCAAAAACCAAATATTGGCGATTTAGTCACCGAAAGAGAAGTTGCAAAAATGTTTTCACTTGACTGACTTTTCTGGCTCCATGCAATTTTCGCACTCAAGTGGAGTAATTTGCGGTCGTTGTTTGAATTGGCTTCCCCTTCCTCGCACCTTGTCTCTTTCCCCCTCAACTGCATCAACCTAACACATTCATCTGCCAAAGTTTTCGCTTTTGACGGCACAGCACGGCCAATCGAAAGTTGAACAAGTCCATTTCGACGCTGTATTGGACACCGATTGTGCGGCTCTAACTCTCAGCCTCAAGTGGAGAGACTGAAACGGCGACTGCGACTGCAACTGGAACTGCAACGACTGCGACTGAGTGATTGCTAATCGTGACGGGAGACGGAGACGAAGTCGGAGGAGGGAGGTGGGAGGTGGAAATGGAGTGGAGAGGGAGAGGGACGGGGCGATGCACATGACATAATGATGGTTGCGGTAAACATTTGTTATAACATTTTTGTAGACAACTTTAGACACACACTGAGTAACACCAACAAGAGTTTTAATACATGGCAATAAGATATATGTTAACACAATTTGATCAGTATGTACATATATAAGTGTTGATCTTCGAGCTTGAAGTAAGACTACATGAAATTGTTTTATGATTAATTTAATTCATACATATATTTACATCTAAATTTGAGCACAAATATTTGATTATTTAAATTAAAGAGTGTTATGCTATGGACACTATTTTAAATGAGAATAATAACCCAATCAATTAAAACAAAAATTACAAATTTATATATATAGTAGACATACATACATAGAAGATATCTGGTATTGGAAAATTATTGCTATCATTTACAAAATCTGTAAACAAATAATGGACATAGAAATTTTTATTGATTTTCAGTTGTCTGTTTTAATCGTGTTGGCTTTCATATTACTACTTAAATATTAAAATACAAAAAGCACTTAAACTCGAAAATACCCAAATACAATAAAACTAAAATTGCAAAAAACAAATATTAAAATACAATTATCGTAAAATATTTAAATATTTAACCATCTAAATACTGATATAAAAATACTATTATACTGAAAAGGAAAATACTTAAATACGAAAATACTAAAATCGTAAAACATTGAAAATTTATAACACCAAAATATGGTACTAAAATAGCAAAATACTATAATACTAAAATTGAGAATACTGAAATATTCAAAAACTAAAATGCTAATCCTTACGCTTAATACTACATAATATTACAAATTTGTAATATATTTTTGTACATAGAATTTTATGAATTTTTAAAATTGATTTTCTGGTACTTCATACCAACATTTCAATTTTTTTTTTAACAAAAATGCAGATGGAAATGCATTCATCTGATCTTCTGGAAAAGCATCGACAGCTTTTCTTCAGAAACATGCCAAATTGTTCGTGGAAATATATCTTAATTGTTTGTTGTCCAGTGTAATTAGATTGTCATATTGAAAGCAAGCAAAATCATACTGTGACACTTGATGAACAGGTGAACCTTTCATTAACTAGATGCGAATTATTACTCTGTTGAAATACATTGACAACGTTGACAACTGTCAACAACTGTGGCTGATTGGTGTTGATTGCTGTACAATTAAAGTTTTGGAGAGGTTTTCGAAGACAGCGATAGCGACAACGACAGCGACAATGAAAGGCGCACTTTACTTATATAATGCCAGAAATGATTTACACAAATTATTTTGTAATGTGCGTTTGGCAAGTTGATGTTGCTGAATTTGGCCAGGCTTAAAGCTGCTCCAGCTACCACTCTCCATTTATCTATATGTCTATCTGTCTATCCATCTCTCGCTCAAACTACTCTGCCTCTGCCTGTCGCCGTGAGCCGTAAGTCAAACAAATCAGTCGTGCCAGAAGATTAATGGCAGCATTATTGTGTCGCCTGCGCATAGTCATCGTCGGCATCAGCATGAGCCTTTCAGTGTTTCACTGTTTCAGTCTTTCAACCTCTCAGTCACACAGTCTGGCAGTCTCTCAGTCCCTCAGTCTCTTTGCTCTGACCATGGCCCATCATCATCATTGGTAACTTCATCATGCGACTGCCAACTGTCGACTCTCGACTGCCGACAGCCGTCCCTGGTCATCGTTGGCTACCATAACCTGCTCACGCTTACTATGTGAGTCGACTCTCAGTCCCAATCCCAATCCCAAGCCCAAGCCCAATCCCAATACGTTGTTTTCCCTTCTCACATAATCGTTTCGGCCGGTCTAAAGCCTGAGCCTGCCGTTTGGGACTGGGCTCTTTGTTCGTCCTCGGTGCAAAAATGTTGCATGCGATTTTTCTTGCAGTAAACAATTTTTCATGCCAGCTGTCCTGCCTTTGGTCTTTGCTCTGTCTATTCGCCCACTGTCTGTCTTATTATGCCATTGATCAGTTTGTTTTCCCAGATTTTGAACGCTGTCTGGCTCGTCCTGTGTATGCGTTCGATATTAGTATGCAATAATACATCAAATCTGATTTCGATTTTCTGCCAAGTTTAACTAAAATGATCTCTCTCTCAATTTTAACTTGTATGGTTGAACTTTAAAGGGTTTCTACGCTTAAGCTTAGTCAAGTTTGCATTTTTAATCGACTGCTGGTCCACTGTTCCTTGGCTCTAAGTGATTCATATAGTTGCGCCTTTCTTTAGTACTTTGGCTGTCAAAGCGGCCTTCACGTCTTGTTAGTAACTTAATGGGAAAGAGACTGAAGGGAACTGCACTTGGAGCAGAGGCTAGGGCTATACAAATTTGTCAACTTTATTGAGCTGCGCGCTTGAGGACAGCTTACCTCACAGGTCAGGGGCGGGGGCGGAAGGCAAACCAAAAATGCCGCCATCCTAAGCCAAAACAACAAATTTTACATTGTGCGGCCGAATGTAAGGCTGATGAGGCGATGAGGTGATGAGGCTGCAGTGCCTGCAAAACTTTTACCATGGCAGTAAGAAGAACATTTAATTAAATTCCTTTGCACCTTTAGTGCTGCGCTAAAAATTCCAGCGTCGACACACAACTTGCTGGCAAAAGACCTACAACTACAACATTGCGATAGAGGGAACAACAACAACAATAACAACAACAGCAGCGACAACGACAACAACAACAACAACGACAACGACATTCAGCAATAACAAATTAATCTTTGTGGTTTGCGCAACCGGAACTGGGAAAGCTTTGACTCCGACTCCGACTCCGAATATGTCCATAAGAGCAAGCGTAAGCCGTACAAATGAGGCATTTGATTTTAAAACTGGCGCAGCGCAAAAGTTGCTAACAAAACGGATAACGGGCCATCGACTCAGTTAGTATTTTATGTCGCCGACTGGCGTTTTTATGGCCAACTCTCTGCACTCGCACTCTCGCTCTCCTCTCTTCACTCTTCGGTCTGCCACTCGCCCCCGTGGCTCTCTATTCAATCAACTGCTGAATTATGTTGACAAAGCACGCACACGCCCAAAACCAACTGCCAAACAGTGTGCTACAACAGCTAGGGCAAAGTTTTCAATTTACGTTTTTAAGGCTTGTGCCCTTGGCTCCCTTCTCTCCCGACTCCCGACTACCGACTGCTGTCTCCTGTCTGCTGTTCGGGTTATGGTTCAGTTTCTGGTTCTGGTTACGTCCGTCAGAGAGGCTCCACAATTTGCTGGCACTTGCACTTCGTCTTCAATTTTGCAAATGCGCCTTAAGTCAGGCCACGTAAGCGGATGGAAATGCATAACAAAGCGTTTCTTATTAGCATGGTAAGCAATGGGAGGGGGGAGGAGGGAGGCAGAGTCAGGTTGAGACGGGTTCAGAGGCCTTTTCTTTGAGACGACTGTTTAATCGATAAGTTTTTAATATTAACTTTACTTCGAAGCACCATTTATGTCCGACAAACATTTACAATTCCATCCATAGCCAATCAATATTGTGCCAAATTACCACCTTTGGCAAATGTGTAAAATTGTTGCTGAATAATTCAATTACATTCGAATAACTAACGACTAATAATAATGAAAATACATTTGCAGTTGTAAAACTCCAGCTGAGCGCCGTTTTACGATTCGCGTTATATTATTTTATGCTTTAACAAGACTGGGGAAATAAGGAAAATCTGCCGGTAAAAGATATTTTATGGTTGCGCCAACTTCAGTCAAACCTCACCGAACGCCTCGTATTGCTAATGTTATTTCTTCCTCTTTTTTTTTTTGCTAATTGAATTACTTATGGAGCTATTAAGAGACTTATAATAGACTTTCGAATATGCCATTTATTGCCATGCAGCTTTAGTACGCATTGAATTGTGCGAAATTTATATCAATAAGCACTAAATGCTAATTTGAATCATCTGCATGAAGACCTAGATCAAATCAGTTGATAAATGTCAGCGCACATAGAGAAACAATGAGGCAGAAAAAGAAAAACCACCTCAACAGTTTGAAGTACGCATATCGTAGGAAAGAATGAAGCTGATGCTGTGCGCAAAATAGATAGACGAGAGGCAACTTTTCAATTTCTTTGCCCGCGGACGCTGAGCGAAAAAAAGGCATTCCGCCCACACTCTCTCGATTTATCAGAAATCATCTTGAATCATCGACAGGCAGGAACATCCTGCCTCAAAGCATGAGCAACAGCAACAGTAGCAACAGCTACAGCTACAGCAGCACACAGGGTTTTGTCCTTGGCGTCGTTTGGTCCGTGGGGCAATCAATCCGTGTTAATGGCTCCGAAGCTAAATCGAAAAGATTGCCACAACACAAGAAAAAAAAAGAAGCTAAACAGGACAATGTGAAAAACAATAAAAAACGGAGGAGGAGCATGGAAGGGCAAAAAAAAATCTGCTGAAAAATTGAAAAGTTTGCACAAATATTTTGCCACTTAAGCTACACAATCTTGGCAAAGATGAAAAGATGGCGAACGCAAGTTAAATGATTGTTATTTTGTTGTTTGTTTTGTCGGCTATCATGTTTTCAGCATGGTGGCATTTTAGAGCTATTTAATTATGTACTATCTGCAACTTGGCCAAATTCGACCAGCAGCAACCAGGCAATCAAGCAAAACTTGGCTGCCCTGCAGCAGGCCGACCAAAATGTTAAACTAAGTCAGTCCGAAACCAAGAAACTGAAAGCACAGCGCACACAAATGTTTACGCACACACACACATACACATACAAATACACAATTTCTTGACATGGCTTTAACAAAACGATAAAGCGGAGGATGCGAACGAGGACGAGGACGGGGAAGAGGAAGTGGAGTAAAACTGGAGGCGAGAGGCGAATGCAATTTGTATACCCTTCAAATGCGGCTCGTTATTGCGAAATTTAGAACTACTCGAAATAATTCCAACAAATTTTGCTGCAAACGATGCAGACGCAGTTTCGCCAACTACAACAACTACGACAACTACGACAACTACAACGACAACAATAACAGTGTACACTGTACAGTGTACACAAGCAAGGCAAACCAACACGCATATGTAAACGCAAAGTACATTGCACGTGAAATATTCTGTCAACCTGCAAGAATGTCACAATCGAATTGGCTTTAATGCTAACACTTGAGTACTAAAATGTTAAAATACCATAATAATACAAAACTAAATCACTAATATACTAAAATACCAAAATATTTAAAATACCAAAATTGTAAATTATTAAAATAAGAAAAAACTAAAATCAGAATATACTAAATATCAAGTTACTAATATACCAAAATATTACAAATATACTGTAAGTAGATTTACGAAATACCAAAATAGTAAAGTTATAAAACACCTAAGCACCTAAATGATAAAATGGTAATATACTAAAATTAAAATTACTAAAATACAAAAATAGCCAAATTATAAAATAGTATGGTAAGATTCTTATATATTCAAACTATATATAAAGTATACCATTCTAATACATAAATACTATTTAGTATTTCAAATGTATAATATACATTTTAGTTTGTTATTCTTTGAATAACATTTGAAATTTGCGTTCAAGTATCTTTGGCCAACATCACATTTGAGGTGTCTAACAAAAGTGTGTCCGTGGGGAATTAAAGAATTATAAATTGTGGAATTTTATGGAAAATCATCAATAGATTTGGCTTAGATATGTGTATGATAGATTGTACATCAACCCGAAGAATAATCTTCTGATTAAATGGGCTTATAACAACGGTTATGTGATTAGTATTATTGCTAACCAATAACGCAATTCGAATCAGTTGGTTGGAGCGCTTAATTCAAGCTGGTTAAGTGCGTTTCTTTTCACCTTCATAACGATGTGCAGCAAAAGAGTAGTAAAAATAATGTTTTGTTATTTTTCTAGCTAAATAAAGTTAAATTAAGCAAACCTTGAAATTAATAAATATATGTAGTACACTATTGCTTTTTGCTTAACTTTAATTGAGCTAATATAGATATTAATGTTTATATTAAAATTTATTTTATATTTCTTTTAAAGTGCTTCGTCTATTAAACATAAAACACAATGAGCAACTTTGTCGCCTGTCAAAGTTGCCATATCAAGCAAGAACAGTTAAGAGATACCAGCCGATTTTACCACAATCCGTTGCAGCTAACGTCTGTCCCTCTCACTCGCATTTACCATCTCTCTCACACACTTATTCTGCTCTACTCCCCCCGTTCTCCCTTGTTCTTTATGTGTGGATGCAGCACGTGCATTAAAAGTTTAGCGCCAAAGTTGTGGGTCCTCATTGCTCGTTGCCCGTTTCCCGCTGCCCGTCAACCGATGCCAGTTGCCAGTTGCCTGTTACCCGGACGCAACCGGCGCAAACCGGAAGTGGTGATGGCGGCATGTGCCACGCACACGAAACCCAAAAGCCGGGATGAGTCAGGGCCAGGAACAGGGCTGAAACCATGGCAGTGACAGTGGCAACTGCTACAGGAGAAAGCGTCGTTGCAGCCACGGCAAGTGGCATGGCTGATGTAGTTTAATTATGTAGAAATCGAGACACGCACTTTGCTAGACAGCGTCAACGATGGATGCACAGCGTGCATGCAGAAGAGGAATAAGGGAGTGTGATGGAGGGGGTTTTGCAATCGACACGCCCACTCAGTGACACAACGCCCTTAAAACTATCACACGCAAAATTTGTGGGTTTTTATCGGGCAGTTGGAGTCGTAGCTACAGTTGCAGATGCCAGCATCAGCATCAGCAGCAGCAGCTATGTGAGTGAGATTATAAATTCTGTTGCATGTCAGTCGTTCGCTAGGCTTAGACAGGCAGCCAGCAGTTAGCAGATGCCAACTGGCGGCTTACAGGTAAAAGGCATCAATGTAGCAGGTGTAAATAAATGCTGTGAATTGCATTATGCTGACGGATTGAATGAGAGTAAGATTCAGGAAATGCCACAGGCTGAGCTTAAACAACACAATAAATATTATAACAAGTATGGAAGTGGCAGTCGAGAGTACTCGACTGTGAGATACCCGCTACCCTTTTTGAATAAAAGAAATATATACATATTTGCGGTATTATTCTCAAAATATACCGAATATACTGCAAAAATACTAAAAATATACCAAATGACATAGGTATATCGGTATAGTACCGCATTCAAAATATACCATATACGGCACAATATACCAGATTGTCAGCCAAAGCACCTAAGACTCCTAGTAAGTAGGCGTTTTTGCCCATACAAAAGTATTTCTTTAATAATTTCAAAATTTTTATCTGATCGCAACCAAATTTTCGGAAATCACAACTACTTTAGTTATTATTGTACATACCAAGCTCTAAAGTTATGATTGTTATTCGATTTTATTGATTTACGGGGGCGGAAGTGGGCGTGGCAAAATTTTGAAGCAAACTTGATCTGCGTGCAAACATAACAAATGCTGTCGAAAAATTATAGCTCTATCTCTTATAGTCTCTGAGATCTAGGTGTTCATACGGACAGACGGACAGACACACAGACGGATAGACGGACATGGCTTGATCGTCTCGACTGTTGACGCTGATTAAGAATATATATACTTTATAGGGTCGGAGATGCCTGCTTCTATCTGTTACATACATTTCCTGCCGGCACAAAGTTTTAATACCCTTCTACCCTATGGGTAGCGGGTATAAAAAGGGAAAAATACAAAATAGTAAAATACCCAAGTACTAAAAGCATTTTAGTAAAAAGTCAAATTGCTAATATTCCAAAATACTAAAATATTATAATTTTGAATTATTAAAAAAGGAAGATACTAAAATACGAAAATATCGCTAAAATACAAAATTATACAAAAATACCAAAACTTACACTAATACTAAATACTATTTAACATTATACATTTGTAATATAGATTATTATTTTTATAACAACATTTAAAATCATATTAATGTATGCTGGAGTTATAAAATTGATGTTTTGTCAGATTTCTTTGTTAATCAAAACTTGCAATAAATAGATGCGTCTTTAGTTTTTGTGCTTTACTTGATTTGTGTTTAGAAATAGTTTTATTGTAGACGAATGCTATATTCCTGTTCATCTAATAATGCACATTTTTGTCGCCTTTCAAAGTTGTCATATCAAGCAAGAATAGTTTAGATATACCAGCCGTTTCTGCCACAATCTGTTGCAGCTAGCGTCTGATATCTGGCAGCAGGTGTAAATGAATGCCGTGAATTGCATTATGCTGACGGATTGAATGAGATCAGTAAGAGTAAGATTCAGGAAATGCCACGGGCTGAGCTTAAAAAACACAATAAATATTATAAAAAAAAAAACAAGGGAAAAGTGCAACTCTTATAGTGCTGGGCATCACATAAATTTTAATAAACCCACAAAGTCAGCGAAAGCTGCGCAGCATTTTTCCTGTTAGTATTGCGAAGCGTAAACCGTAGGAGACAGTCGTTTATATCAATTAGCCGCCCCGTCTGCCAACGGCAAGAGGCGAGCGAGCAGTTTACAGTTTACATCGCGATACACTGGGCTGCGGACACTTATGCTGAGTCCTTACTTGGGTGATGCAGGATATAAAGGAAATGGAAAGCTGAGCTAGCTCACAGATGTGACAAAGGTGCGTGGGTAAGTATATTAATTGATTTATTTGCGAAACTCAAAGAACAGGGAATAGAATAGTACGTAACTGCGTAATGTTTTTTAAATTTCCAATTGCATTTCGGAATTTAAGTATAAAATATAAGCTTTCCCCTTTAGAGGTATGAGCTGGATGCGGGGGGGAACTACAAATAAAACTTCCAGACAGTTGACTGAAAAACAATTCGCGTTGCCAACGCAATTTCACACTTTACCAGCTACAAATTGCAACATCATAGTCCAGCGGTTACACCCACACGTCGAAATGTTCAACGGATTTCTTCTCGCCCGCATCGACATCGACTTCTAAGGGGGAGTGAGAGTTGCGGAGGGGTGTAAACGTAGCCGCCTTGCCAGATTATAAAGATGACGATGGCGCCGTTGATGCTGTTGCTGCTTTTGCTGCTGCTTCTGTTGTTGGACTCTGGCTATGGAATTTTATGATTTATGAGTGCGTTCTGGCAGACATGAGCTTAAGGGGTTGTGGTGGAGTGAGCCGAGAGTAAAGGCATTTTTCTTGCTTCTCTACTTCGCCCCCTCTTTCCATCATGCCTTCCTAAAGTGGCGCCACAGAAATTGTTGCACTTTTGTGGCAGTGCCATTGGTCCAAACACACAGTGAGCGCAGGTTCAGGTCAGCAGCGTTCCTGCCCATTTGATAAATGAGTTTCACAATTTTCCAATGGCCAGCCATTGGCAAGAGTTGAGCCCTGAGTTATGAGCGATGCGATGAGGATACGTGGCGGCGCCACGATACGATGAGGACGCGAGGATGTGACGATGACATCTTCTGCTTTTGCTTCAATCTGTCAGACCACAGCAAATTGATGCAATCACCTCAATTCTGCACCCTTTAAAAGCCAACTGCAGAAACCACAAACGCATGTTAGAAATCCAAAACATTGCCTAACGTGAATTTGTCTGATGTGCTAAGGCAAAGTTTTTATTAATATCGTTTCGGTTGAAAACGTTTGCTTACGATGAGATAATAAAGATTTGTTATCCTCCTTAGAGTAAGAGTTAGTTGCATATACATAAATATATATGAAACTATAAGTGCATTATATATTATACTCGTATATTTATTAGTAGTATTATAGTGATTTTCTGTAGTTGGCCCGAGGTAAATCAATTTTAATGCTGCATTAAAAAATGCTTTGGGTACTCAAAATTTTTAACTCATACAACTCAATTTGCATTAAATATAAATTTATGAGTTTTTACGATACGTTTCTTTTAATGGACACTGTATTTATACAACTAGGAAAAGTGGAAATTGACGCAACACAAGAGATCTTCGAACCCATAAAGAATCAGCTCTATGAACCCAGTCAAACATCTCAGCAACTATAAAAGTTATAGACTCCATCCACACTTTTGCATATGTTTGTCTAATCAACAGCTATAACATTTATTTTGAATGTATATTCGCATCTAACTTTTTCTCCATAAAATATATTGAGTAATAGTAACGATCAATAAAAAATATTAAACCAAAGCAAAGCTTGTAAACTTAATTTTTTTTTTTACTATTATTGCTATTATATTTTATGATATTATGTATTAAACTGCTATTAGGTCAGAAAATAATGAATGAGTAATTTGACTTAATATACTACATTGACTTTCTCTTCACATTGGCAAGTTAACAAAAGACAGATAAAGAGTTGTTCAATGTGCAATTCATTTTACATATTTTATTAAATAATTTCAATATTAAATTACGTCATTTGTAATGTCATTAAGACATTTAGTTTTTTAATTTTTTGAATGTATTAAATATATTGTATAATTTAAATGTAAAGCAAATTTGAAATTTTCAGCTTTCTTACTTTCATTCAAATAATGTTTGCTTTTCATTTCAAGCACCAAATTTAAACAACTAAATCATTCAAAATTATTTAGAATATGTGTGTATGTTCTTGGGATGATATTTGGCCAAACAATAGATTATCGCGATGGGCAAGCGGCTATGCAGCAATTTTGCAAATATTAATAGCTATTCTTATACTTTATGAATTTATCCATGCACGTGAGTGAAGATGATTTTCTATCAATTCTTTTAATATTACTATTTCTACGTTTCAGACCAAAGCGAAGTTTCTATTTGGGTAGCTATTGCAGTATTCATTATATTGTTGTTTATGGCATTTTTGCTGTTCATTGGTGTTTTGATGGTGACTGTCATTTTCTTTTGTAAATTATAATTTTAATGAGAATCTTCTTCTAACTTGCAGAACCATAGAACCGTACTCAAAGGGTTTTTCATACTTTTTGTATTCGTTGGAATTGCTACTATAATCTTTTTAATACTTAATGCTTTCCAATTGATTGACTGGCGCGAGGGTGATGAGCATAAATGTTGGTCGGCATATGTGCTTTGTACTGCATTTACAGGTGAGTTTATTAACCTTTAACGTTTACTGGTAATATCAAAATAATGCCAATGATTTACTTAGGAATTTTTGCATTTACGCTAGTTGTAACATTCTTTTACATCAAATACTTAAAAGATTCGGAGCCATTGTAAGACGTGATGTGAAAATGATGTATCATAGGTATGAACATTAATCAGTGTGTCAATGCAGAAAGAGAAGATAATGTTGATATAAACAGACTAAATATACATATAACAGACTTTTCGTTGTAATTCATAAAAGCCATTAAAGGAATCTATTCAGATTATTTCATCTTTGTATTCCATTCCTGACGCTTATTTTGTTTGCTTAGCTAAATCACGTAGTTCAAATTACTTAGTATTTTCCCTTTTTTTTTGGTTTTAAAAGTAGTAAAATAGTAAAGTACGTTAATACTAAAATACCAAAATATTATAATGTTGAATACTACAATTCTAAATCTATTATTCAAAATACAAAAATTCTAAAATACAAAAATGCCAAAAAACTAAAACACTAAAATATAAAAATCTAATAAAAATACTAATACTGAAAGCCTTTTATGGAAAAGCATCAACAGATTTAGTTTAGTTTAATGTGTATGCTGGATTAGTTATCCACACGAAGAACAGAATGTCAGTCTTCTGATTAAATGAAGATAAAAGAGATACCATAATAAAGATGTTAATATTGACTTAATTTTAGTATTTTATTCATTGTAATTTAGTAAAGATTAAAAAATCAACTCAGATTATTTCAGCATTCTATTCTAATTGTGTCGCTTATTGTGGCTGCTAAGCTTTAGCTAGATGACTTAGCTCATATAACTTGATATTTTCTTTTTTGTTTTTAAAAGTAAATGTAAGGTGTGTAATTAAATACTAAAATACCAAAATACTATAATAAAAAATACCAAAATTATAAGAATTAAAATCATAAAATATGAAAATACTAAAATATCGAAATACTATAATAATAAAATACTACTAAAATGCCAAATAATCAAAATCCTAAGATATCAAAATACTAAAATACCAAAATTCCTAAATACTTTAAGGTCAAAATACTAAAACATTAAAATTATCAAACACCAAAATACTAAATACAGAAATGTATATTATTTTTACTAAAACATTAAAATTGTCAATCACTAAAATACTATAATACAAAAATGTATTTTATTATTATTAGATTTACATCTAAAATTACGCTTCATTACATTGCAATCGTTTTTTTCTAATAAAATCGACGTCATTCTATTCCAGTCGAGTCGCTTATTGTGCCTAAATGACGCAGCTCATATTATTTGGTATTTCCTCTTATTGTTTTTAAACGTTTTCCGCAAGCCAAATAGCCAACCATTCTGCAGAGCAGAACAAAACGGCAAAAGGACAGACAGAAGCACTTGCTGAAATGTGGAAACGTGGTGTGCACATTTCCAGCTCAATAGCGCGCTCAATGAATAATTTAGTTGAAAATTTCGGCGCACTTTTTGTGCGAAAATGCGGTCTATACAGTTATTTGAGTGCAACAGCTAAGAGCCCAAGCATCCAACATGCCAGCATCCCAGCATCGAGCATTCATTCCTCATGTCTCTTCCTCACTCAGTCTGTTCTCATAGTGGAAATAAAATTTATGCGTTTTTCCTTACAGTTTTTCTCATTTGGCAAACGGCGTTTATTCTTCATTTTTTCCATTTTGTTTTTTTTTTTTTTTTTTTCTTCTCTTTTTAGGGGAAGGTGTTCTCTGATGCCTCATAAAATGCCTTGCGCAACAGTTGAAAAAAAACCGTCGAAGCACCCCTCCCACTTCCGCCCCCACATCGCCCCGCACAGTCGGGCCATTACCTACTGCACTTCGCTGGCGTTGCCATATCAGCGCCATAAATAAATTTTCTGTTTGACTTTTGGCGAAATTGCAAAAAAAATTGAATAATAAAATAAAAAATACTGCATGATATGGCAATTGTGGGCGTTTGAGCACGGTTGCTCCAGGACATGGCATATGTGTCTGTGTGTGTGTGTGTGTGTGTGTGTGTGTGTGAGTCTCTCTCTGTGTGGGTGCGTGTGTGTGTGTGCGTGTCAGCACATTACTTTTATGACTGCAAGCGTTTTCTGCGGGTAACCAGAATAACAAGCACAAAACTAGAACTATGAAATAAAAGTGCAAAGAAGCTATTGTGTGTGTGTGTGTGTGTATGTGATAAAACTACAAATTAAGCGGCAATTGTCAAAATTTGTCGTGGTTGCATATTGAGCACACTCAAAACATTTATAGTCGACTACGAAATACACTTCAGCTATGCGAAAATGTTTATCAAAGGATTACTGATTTCATTTCGATCTGTTTTGAATTTTTCTGAATTGTTATTTTGTGAGTCTACTATAAATATCGAAAACAATAAAAGTGAACCGAAATAGCTGCACTTAAATGGATTATGTTTGTAGCTCCCAAGAATTTTTACTTCTCATTAGAACACTCTTCTATTGGTATACTAAATAACTGCTCACTCTTGCAACGTTTGCAGCCGCTCATATATTCAAAATATTAATTACATTACTTACTAAGTGTTATGTTAATTACATTATTATGTTATGAATGATGCTAAATCTATTATGATAATGTATAAAGTATCTGCTACAAAAACCAGCGAAAAGGTTTTTTAGCTTGTCAACGTCGAAATATGAGTAATGAATAGAAGCCGACAACTGTCCATAATATTGTTCTTAATATATTTGTATAAAAAAATAAATAATTAAATATTGTTTTAAAATAGATATTTCGTTATTGGTTCATTTTATTTCAAAAGTATTTCACTTAAATTTTAATCGATCAATATTAATATTGGACTAATTGTGACCACTGCGTGTGGTTTGTGCCAAGTTTTGATAATGACTGACTTTAAAATAACATGAATATAGCATACAACATACATACGTTGCTGTTAATATACAAAACAATAAATTTATATAATTTTGTTATGCATTCTGTTTTTCAAGAACTTATTTACCAACAACATTTGCCCGAAAAAGCGAAATACAAATAAACTTTTCATTTAATTTTATTCCAATATAAAATGTTCTGTTCAACATGATGGAGCTTAAAATTAAAAATATCATTTACTTTTGCATAAAAATAAATGCAGCATAAAAGACACAATAATATCTATTGTTGTGACGATTTCTGAATATCTGGTCGGATAAAAAACTTCAAAGTTATTCAAAAACAAGCATAAGCAGCTGCAATGGATTGTTTGCTGTTGTGAACATAAATGTTTATGGTATACTCGGTAAACAAATTAATAGCAGATATTTCACTGTCAAGTACACTAAAGTTTTCTCACTTGCAAACTCTTCAAATTTCGTTACAATTAGTTGATAATATAATAGGCCTGTAGAATGGAAGAAATTTAACGTTTAGTTAGAAGGAAATATGCTAAAAGTAGCTGATCAAATACAGAGGAGCGAATATTAACTAATTGTTAAATTTATTTATGTTTATTTCATATTTCTTTAAAATTTTGTGGTGCAGATGCATATATTTTGATAGTAAACGAAGAAAGTATTTTACTAATACAATAATGCGATTATGGTTCGATATGTTTTGATTTTATTATTAAGAATAGACCACATTCAATGTATATTTAATAAAGGAACTTTGAATAAACTTCGTAGGGTAAGTTCATCAAAATGAACTCACATTTAAAATGCCAAGACCAGTGAGAACTGCGAAATTAGGGGAAGAGTGAGAAGGAGAAGGCATATGCAAAGCTGAAAATCCTTGAAGCGAGTCCTTGTTCGAAAAATATATCCAGAGCTCCGAGTTTGTCTTCTTAATTAGTGGCCAAGTTGAAGAAGATGCAGACAAAGCTTAAACTCTGTCCGTGTTCCGTGTCTGTGTCTATAACTATATCTATATTTGTGTCGACTGTCGAATTGAATAGCTTTGTCTGTGCTCTGTGTGTGTGTGTGTGTGGGTGTGGGTGTGTGTGTGTGTGAGTGTGATATCTTTTGCCATGCAGAAGTCTGCAGAACATTTTGAGGCAAGTGTTTGCTTTGTGCGGATTATGATTATTATATGGCAATTATGCGTTTGTCTTTTGTCAATTTTGTAGTAAGTGAGATTGCCTTAAGTAAATGCTGAGCGGCAATTTGTCTCAATTTGAAAATAACGCTTCGCAATCAAATCGAGAATTTACTCTTGGCTTTTCGGTGATATCAGTCTTTTGCAATTGCATGACAGCATTTGGGTGCATTCTGCAAACTGCACTTCGAATCGATAATAATCCGGGAATTTGTGGCAACTCGCAACTAAACAATATGCTGCAATTTGAGACCAGACTCAATCGTTCACTCACACACTTTTGGTAACGCACCTTCAATAGACAAATTAACATTTCGACAAAGGCAACCTAATCAAATGTCACAATCACGCATGCGGCTTTTCTCTCCTGGCCTGGACGCAATTCGCTCCCTTTTGCTTTCCTGTCTTTCAGCCCGAATCCTGGACGCATCCTGGCCCAAAGTGACATTTTGTTGCCGGGCTGTAGAGGGGAGCGAAGGGGAGTTGGCCAGGCAGTGCCACTTTTTGCCATCTCTTTGCATAACTTTCACTCTTGTCAGTTGCAAATTACGCCGCACGTTCACCCAATGAGTGTTTGGTGCGAGTTGTGTGTGTGTGTGTGTGTGTGCGGCAGAGATGTCGTAATTTAAAGCTTATTTTGACACTCACAGCCTGTGGCAATTGGGCAGGGTCTGAGTCCTAGCTCCAACTCCAACAGTACGCCAGCTACAACAGTAACACCCAATTTGCATCTTTCAAAATCGTGTTTTGTTACATTTTGTGGATGCGCAAAAATTTGCATACGACAATTAACACTCCAAAAGGCGCGCATGAGGGCGACAAAGGGACACGCGGCAGGGCGTTGCTCTTGGTCAGGCGTCGTTGTGTCTAAGGGTGGCAACAGAAGCAACACCAACAACAGCAGCAACACCAACAACAGCAACAACAGCAACAGCAACCACAACAGCAACTGTAGCTTATGTGAGCAGCCTATTCTGCATATTGAGCCAGTGCAACAAACGTTGCAGGCATTCCCCTTACGACGTTGCGTATACGTGATGTTGTCTACCACACTGACAAGACCAACAGCAACAGCAGCAAGTGCTGTTTATGGTACAAGGGAGAGAATTGAGATATGTAAATGCTATGAATTGAAAAAGCTATTTTCTTCGCTACATGCAGCCAGAGAATTGTGTGTTTGTGTGTTGCTTGCTTCCTTGGTAATTTCAACTGTCACAAATTCTATTATTAAATTCTACGTTAGCAAAATATGTTAATACGAATTGCAAAATATTTTTCCACAAATAGTTGGCAGTATTTATTTATAATTTGCAGAGCAACACTTGCTGACAGAGAGACAGCGGGAGGGAGGGAGAATACCTTAAAGTAAATTAAGAGCCGCAATCAGCCGCAAACATTTCACACACACAAACCTCATCCAAGCTTAAATCGAATGACAGACAATTGTCGCGCGCTTACCCCAAAAGGGTTGCCAGCAACTCCCCAAGTTGCAAGGGGGTTGTTGGCGTTTGTTGTTTGATGCCGATACTGATGTTGATGCTGATGCCTGATGCTGTTGCTGCTGCCAAGAAACGTCATGATAAGCATACACACACGGACACACACACACGCACACAGACAGAGAGTCACTCACATACACAGTTGCACTTAATACGCTTAATTGACTTTCATGTATGCACGAGTGAATGCAGCGACACGACTGCAGGAAGAGAAGGCGACAAAGGGAAGTGGGATGGATGGCGAGTAGGGAGGGGGAAGAGGGAAGAGCACACATTGACGGCTGCATGTTGCATGTTGTTCGCCAGGCTGCCGCATCACTGAGCCAAGCTGATGACGATTGATGACGTGCGCGATGTGAAATTAGCTGGGCAAAAAGCAAAACTCAAAAGCCAAACAATGATCTAAAAGCTATCGATAAATTACTCTTTAACTATTTTGGTGCATCTTTAACTCGCGCCTCAGTTGCACAACACGCTTTGCGTCCTGTTGCCTGTCGCCTGTCGCATTGTCAAAAGGCATCCATAATCGCAATCGCACACAGGATGCGAGCACACAAAATGAAAGCAGCAGAAGCTGAAGCGAGTACATTCATTCATTCATTCATTCGCTCACTCACTCACTCACTCGCATTTAATCACTATTCACTTCATTGAATCACTTATTCAGCTGCAGTCCAAAAATGCCCATATTTCCCATTCTCTCTCTCTCACACACTCTGTCTTTGTCTCTGGCTGTGTTGTGGGTGGTGTTTGCGTTGTGTGGATTTTGTGGCTATTTTACAGCACTCTATTGTCCATGTATTTGTGTGGCCAGCTGCACACAGCTGTGTGTGTGTGTGTGTAGCTGTTTATTTGTGGGCTTGTCATTCGCATTTGACAGTAAACCGTTCAATACATTCTACATAACTCGACAATTATGCGAGCATTTTAAACCTATCAATATTAGAGAGTTTCCTCTACAAACTGAATGATTTACAGAGTCGCTTTTTTTTATAAAGTTGCCATTGTCAACATAGCGGAAATAAAGTAACGATAGTTATCATTATCAGTTGTAATATTTCAATTATTTCTTTCGCTTTGGAAATACTAAATTAAGCATCAATATGATACTTTGTTTATATACCCGCTACGCAAAGGGGTAACTTTGCGCTTGCAAAGTTAATAGGGAATAATATCTGGCCCCATAAAGTATATATATTCATGATCAGAGACTTTAAATGATAAAGACGCGATGGATAAAAGAATTCGGTCAGATACAAATTTAAAAAGTTATTTAAGAAATACTTATGTACCACAAAAAACAACTACTAAAATTGGGTCTTAGTTGATTTGGCTGACAATTCGGTATATTTTGTACTGTGTGGTATATTTTGAATGCAATACAATATCCATACAGCCGATTATAGCTTTGTGTATATTTTAGTATTTCTGCAGTATATCAATTTGGTATATTTGTGGAATAATACCGCACTGTTTTGCTGTTATTCAAAATCAGTAGCGGGTATCTCACAGTTTTCTTACTTATTTTAAGTTCGAAATTTATCAACTGACATTATGTGGTAAATTCATTTCATTGTAGTGGTAAATTTTATAAGAGTTGTAAATTTGAAATGATTTCTTTTGATTATAAGAAATTTAAATGGTAATTGACAAACTACCATAAACACATATTATTTAATTCTGTGCGGTCATTTCACATAATGCTAATATTGATTACACCCAACCAATGCTGTAAATTTAATTATAATGCTACTTAAGTAAATACAAATCCTGTTAATTTAAAGCTGCGAGCTACAGTCGATGACTTGCGATGGTTATCACTGTCATTGCGTTAAGATATAATTGTGGTTTGTTCGATGTTAATTTGTTTTATTTAAGCTCCTTTTTTAATAAAGTTTATAAATATTGCATATGTATCATATTTATTAACATTATAGTCTGATAGTTGTAATACTTCAAGTATGTTTTATGCTTTCGTTTATTTAGGTTAGTTTAACAAAGTTAAGATAGTTATCATCATCATGCTAAGTAATTTTATGTCAGCTGTGATTTTTTCATTTATTTCTTTTACTGTTGGATTACCAAACTGAAATTGTTTGCTTAAGCCATCGTGTTGACACGTTAATACTTGTTAATACTTGAAGCTTAAGCGACAGAGCCGCAATGCACAATGAAACACACGTGTTTGGTTTTTGTTGCTTTATTTCTCGCATGCCTCACATAATTCGTGAGTGCATTAAGCCCTTTTTGAGACTTCTGATGCTGATTTTCTTGCACTTGCACTTCAATGAAATAAAATGTGAGCCTTTCTCAGGCTCCCTCTGTGTCGGCATTGTTCGACTGTCTGTGTTTGTGCCTATTTGTCTTTGCAGTCACTGTCGCTCGTTGCATCGCAGCGAGTAAAGTCAATGTCAGGCAGGCATCAAGGGAAACTCAATTATGCACACAAACACACTTACACCTGCAAGGATACACACACATACACTCGCAGACTCGTGCATTAACTAGATAGCAGAGACGCATACATACATCACTTTTATTTATTTACATGCCGGCAGAAGAAATCCTTGCTAAAGCAGACAGTCGCACCTTGGCTACTCTACCTTTATTTTGTATTTACTTTGCTAGCAGATATCCTTGAAGTTCAGCCTAAAGGTGTTTTGGTTTTCCCCCATCTTTTTCTTCATTTATTTAACTCTGTTTTTTATGTGAAGACGCAGCAAAACACACACAAAGACGCTGACATGATGTGTGTGGCACGATGTGACACGATGTTGCTGTTGCTTTTGCTGTTGCTGCAGCTGGCGCATAATGAGCGCAAAAGCATCCTGTGCTGATTGTCTGCGTTGCACAGTGGGCGATTTGGTCCCGCTAGCGGAATTTAATTAATAACTTCCAAACTAAATTAGATATCTTCAGTCGGTTTTTTTCACTGATCAGAAAAAATCATAGAATTTTTAAGTTAAAAATTTTTTTTTTTTTAATATTTTTAAAATTTTTTTTTTTAATTTAAAAAAAATTTTTTTTTAAATTTAAAATTTTGTTGTACTTTTATTTTATTTGAACTTCAATTAACATATTTCATATATAAACTTTATCTCAAAAATGATGGGATGATGGAAAAAATGGGATGACTTCTGAGTGCAATACTAAAAAAAGATCCCTTTTTGGTACTAACACTGTTTCTAAAAAGTGCCATAGTTTCAAGGCTAGCAGATAATAGCAGTTGATATTACACATTTTGGACGCCACTGATTCACACTTTCGGCTAATAAAGGAGTTAGACTGAACTTAGTTGAACAAATTAAGTTCTACTCCACGAAAGACAGGTGTACGCTAATCCGGGCTAGTTGTTAATACACTGAATTACCACTACGTTTTATGAGCTACACATTTATAGACCGGTCACAAACATTGATTTTTTTGAAAATACATACCTTGAATATAATAAAAAACCAAACTTCTAACAAATTCATCAAAAATTGTAAATTTCCGAGGAACTCAAATTCCATGCGCTCAAAGAGAAAAAATTGTGTAAAGCTCTTTGCGAAATCATATGGTGTGTTTGACCGATCACAGCTGATGATCAGCTGATCGTAGAGCTCTCAAAAAGCTTTTAAAAATCTAAGCATCTGCTATCGATATGTGAAAAAATATTAAAGGATTTTTAAATTTGAAAATTTGAATTAAATGCCGCTAGCGGGACCAGATCGCCCACTGTGCGTTGGCAGGACTCGTCCTGTTTCATATTCGGTACGTTTGCCAAGATTTGTGCGCTTTTAGCGAGGCGACATTCAAGTTTTTCCCCCTTTATAAATACCATACACACATATATATATATAAATATACTTCTATCTCTACTGTGTGTGTGTGTCTTTTGTGACTCTTTGGCACACTCCTCTCTCTCTCTCTATCTCTGTGAATGTGTGTGTGCGTGTGTGTGTGCACGAATGTTAGTCGGCATGTCGCCAGTTTTGTTGACGTCGCCTTTGGCCGCCTCCTGCTGCGTTTTGCGACATGTGTCGCATTCGCAGTCGCATTCTTCGTATCCTGCCAAAGTTAAATGGATCTCGTAATTGTTGTCATGGCCCCTTCACGCAGTTTGCCATTGCCAAGCTTATCCTGGATGCTGTATGTTGCTCCACGCTCTACGTTTCACGCTCCTTACTCCTTTGCTCTTCACCCTGCGCGCCTTAATTGTTTTCTTTCGCATTTGAGGCGTAATTTTTTTTCATATATTTTTTTTTATAGAAATTGCGGTTTAATTGCTGCATTTTAAATGCAATTGAAAAGGCATTGAGCACACGTTTGCACTCTGCGCTGTGGCATGTCCTTTCAAAGGGATAACGTGACATTTGCGCTCGGCTGCTTTTTGAGGGTTACTCCTGGCCCGTCGCCCGTCGCCACCTCATCTCTCCGCTGTGTCTTGGTGTCTTGGTGTCTCAGATAGGTAGGTTAGACAAACACTTTCAGGGACAACACTTGACACGAACACAAGAGAGAACTGAATATCCTTTAGGTCCTTGACTGACTCTGCTGGCATTTGAATTTATCTTTAGGTTTCATATTGTTTTTGGGTTTTTGCTAACTATTTCAACCTTATTTTATTCGCTACCTAAATATAGCGTAGTTCATTTGGTTGACAATCTGGTATATTTTTTACATTATGGAATATTTAAAATGTAATAGTATATCAATATACCAAATATAACTCTTAGTATGTTTTAGTATTTTTTCTATATTAATTCGTTTAATATTCTATCGATATAATAAATATACCGTTTGGTATTTTTAGTATATACCGAATATAGCATATGGTATATTTTAGTATTTTTGATTTGGTATAATATGTAGTTTTTTAACTAGTTGTTTGATATAACTAACAAAATATTTGGCTTAGAACTACGCAAACTCTTCAATTGTGCTTACTGCAAATCGCGCTTGGAGGCAGAGTTGAAGTTCAAATTTATTGCAATAGTATATCGATATACCAAATATTAAATTTGTTATATTTTCGTATTTTTTCTAAACTAATATCATTTTTCGTTTTCATCATTTTCGGAATGTAATAATCTATCAATATACCAATTATAGCCTATGGTATGTTAGTATTTTTGTTTTGGTATATTAAATTAATCTATTTTAAGAGTAATACTGCACTGTTTGACGTTTATTGAAAAGGGTATTGCTCACTCTACTCGAATTTAGCTTTGTAACTTGTTGTTTGATATAATTAAACAAAATGTTTAGCTTTAAAGCAACGCGAACTCTTTAACTGTGCTTACTGCAAATCGCGATTGGAGGCAGAGTAAAAGCTGTCAATATAATGGCAACATTATAATAGGTAATCAATATACCAAAAATAGACTTCGGTATAATTTAGTATTTTTGTAATATTCATTTGATAAATTTTTTAGAAAGTAAAAGAATATCGATATATCAAATAAAGTCTATGTTATATTTTAGTATATTTGTTTCGGTATATAAATTTGATATATGTATTTTAAGAGTAATACTGCACTGTTTGACGTTTATTGAAAAGGGTATTGCTCACTCTATTCGAATTTAGCTTTGTAATATATAATTAAACAAAATGTTTGGCTTTAAAGCGACGCGAACTCTTCTTACTGCAAATCGCGATTGGAGGCAGAGTTGAAGCTGGATATTGAATGCACATTGAACGCTTCCAGTGTAATCAATGCCAATTCTATGGCAACATTGTCGTCCCATATACATAGTCTGTTCGTCTGTTCGTCTGCTCGTCTGCTCGTCTACTCCTCGCTTTTCAGTGCACTGCAATGCATTAAAAACCTAGTGTGCACTAAAAACGCATGCAAATATCCTCCTCGCAGTCTCTTGCTCGTCCTTTTACTCGCACCTCCCATTCACCCAACCATTTGGAATCAATCCCTCGGCAGTTGCTGCAATTTTCCATGCATTTTCATTTGTGCTGCTAAAAAGTTTTTTTCCCTTTTTTTTATGCGATTCTCAAACAGCCGCTGGGGAAATTGTTGGCTGGTAATGAAACGTCTATAAAACTCAAACGAATGCACACAAATCGCAAATCATTTATCATAAAAGCGCATTGCAATCCTCCTCTTCTATTTTTTTTTTACTATCACGCTTTTTTTCAATTTTTACCCGAGTTGGTCGGATTCACAGAAATAATCGAGAGAACCGAATGAAAATCGAGGTGAAAAACATTCAGTGTTGTTGGCTAATCACAACTTACCTGAGCAACTAAAGCGTCCAAGAAAACTGTAATTAAAGCACAAAAAAATGTGTCAAATTAAGGAATATATGTTAATTTCGATTGGTGTCGTTATCCATGCAAAAGTTACTTATACGCACAGTAGCCAGCATCGAAATCGAATGTATAATTGCCTATTAAAAGCAAACCCACGTCAAGTCTTAGCTACTTTTAATTACTTGACAGCTTCAATGGAAAATCGACAGATGCAGGAAATATTTATTATTAGCAGAGTTTTTTTTGACAGCCAATCGGGGAGCGAAAAGCGGAGACTTTGCTTGTCATTCGATCACAGCATATAATAATAGAGTATAAAATAAAAGAAACACTTCAGCTACTGTGTGAAAAGCAATATAGTATTTATTTCTATTGTTTATAGTTTATGTTAAGCAAGCGAGTGTTTCCTTATGGTTTATAAACTGCTGTGAAATAAATCTGAAACTCTAATTGCCGAATTGCCTAAAGGCTTCTGTTGAAAAACTATAAATGAACATGATACAAGGAAGAATTGAATAAAAATAAATATTAAGTGTTGTACCATTTAATTTGTTTATTAACTTTGCGGAACTATCTGGTCAACTGATATGCGATATTTGTAATCCTTAATATCAGACTGAACATGATGTTGTCTCTGAGGAAACTAGGCAAGGTGTGTTTATTTTAGTCACTGGACTGGTTGTTGTTCGATAGGTGGACAGCTGGTCAACTGGCGCCGATTAATTACAAACTCAAAGCAGTTGGCGTTATTTATGAGCATGTAGCGTTAAATTGTCTGACGATTTATATAAGAGCCAAGGAGCTGATGCACGTTATTTTCATCATCGAAAATGTGTGAAGGATTTAATGGCGTGGTTAGTTAAAGTCATAAAATAAACAAATTGATATTCATGTCTTTTCGATTAAGCATGCATAAGGGAATTAATTGCCACTTAAGGCGAACATTAAGCGGCAGCAAATTCAACTAACACAAGAAGGTGATAAGAAGATTTGCATAAAAATAAAAGGAAATTTAATTTCAATCGTTTAAGTTTATTACGTCTATTAAATGTGTATGAATTTCACTTTTGTGCAGTGCAGAGAAACAATTGTCGAAAAACAGTTTTTGTTTTCCCTTTCAACTCACATTTGTGTTTAACACTACTTCAAAGATTTATTATTCGATAAATGATAATTTATAGAAAACACTGACTTTAATTTTTACTTTCGCTTTGTAGTACACAAAACGAACGTTTCTTATAGTTCATTAATGAAGTGTTAATTAAATTTGGAAGTTATATTCAGACATTTTTAGTGAAATATTTTTGAAGAGTGTAAGTTTATTTACAATACAAATTATTTAATTAAATTATTTGGTAAGCCGGAGGCTTTTGCTTTGGAAATACGTTAGTGTTAATTTGAATTATATCTAACTAAAGTTTTTTCTAATGCACAATTCAAAATGTATTTCGATATGGAATAAAGTTTTCCCTTAATAAAATACAAATTAGATTGGAATGTTTTATGAAGACAAATACTTTTAGAAGTGTTGATATTTAAAATGAAAATTTATTTACAATATAAATTCTTTAATTAAATTATTTGGTAAGCCGAAGGCCTTTGCTTTAGAAATACTTTAGAGTTAATTGGAATTTTATATAACTAAAGTTTCTTCTTATACTCAATTCAAAATGTGTTTTGATATAGAAAACAGTTTTCCGTTAATGAAATTCAAATTAGATTGCGACCTTTTATTAAGACATTTTGTTAGTGATATATATTTAGAAGTGTTGATATTTAAAATGAAAGTTTATTTTGAATATAAATTCTTTAATTTAATTATTTTATTGTTTCTGCACATTCTATTTATTTTGTTTATCCAAGCTCTTCTTTAAGCTTCGAGTTAACAATTTTGATTGGGATTATTTCAATGCTGAGGCAAAATCGAACTGGCGAGCTGAAGTTTATACGTTGATCCATATCTGGCTAATGGCTGAGGGGAGAGGGGAGGATGGCTAAAGAGAAGAGAAGCTAGGCCAGTACACAACACGACAGGACAGGACAGGACTGACTTGGCCGGAAAGAGTCTGCACAGCAGGCAGCTGGCCGGTTGGTTGGTTGGTTGGCTGGCTAGCAGGCTGTGCACGTTGTTGGGGCAGGTGGAGCACATGGCACATTTGAGCTGATGCTGCGTCAAAGGCAACAAATTCAAGTGGCAACATGTTTCGACAACAACAGCTACAACAAAGTGCACTACCATAGATGCCAGGGCCAGCGGCAATGCGAATGTTGTCGAACAACACCAGAGCAGCAACAACAACAACAACAACAACGACTAGAAGAGGAAGCAAGTTAAGGCTGCTCCCTTTCAACTCTGCTGCAGCTATTGAAATCTGCTTTGCTGATTGACGTCGAATGTTGTGGTTTCGGTTACGATATTTGGTTCCAAAATACAAGCAACACACACACACACACACACACACACACGGGTCGAGCGAGGGGCGCTGTGTGGGTGTTGAAGGTCTAAGGCTGATGTCAGAGTGCGAGCGAGAAGCGATGCGATAATATTGGGCGAGAACGAGCGATAAACCACTGCAACCCTTTTCATATGCAATCGCTCGAAAGATGTCAGAGTGAGAGCGAAGCGAGTTGCGAGTTCAAGCGAGAAAGCGAGAGCAAAGCGAGAGAGCAGTTTGCAACCTGCTTTATCGCTTCAACTCTCTCAGAGCGTACGATTGTTTTCTTGCATTCTGTGCTTTAATTACCGTTTATTTTCAAACCTTACAAAATAACAATGTAACTCGCTTCTCGCAAAGCTCTCACTCTGACATCTTCTCGCTTTGCTCATCGCTTCTCGCATCGCTTCGCTTCGCTTCTCGCGCGCACTCTGACATCAGCCTAAGGTTGAAGCAAAAGTGGCTGCAGCACTAGACACAGCAACAGCAACAGCAGCAACAGAAGTTGAATGAGAAGTTCGGATTCCGCAAATGTTGGCATTTTGTTGCTGGCCAAGTTAGTTTTGCTATTGTTATTGGACTAAAGGGAAAGGAATTGAGGCACAGTTGGAACTCCGCATCTCGTATTTGTTGCAACTTAAAATGTTACAATAAATTTAAGTTGAGCCAAAGGCAAATTTGCATCCAATCCCCAAATATTGAAATGGCGACAGCTTCAATTACAATTTCAATTTTGTAACTATATGAAGTGGACAACAATTTATGACCTTTCAAAAATGCAAAGCGCTGAGACAACATAAAGAAAAGCAACAAATTATATAATAATAATAATATTTTTAGATTAAAATAAAATGCAAAAATAATTTATATTGCGATTAAACATTTTTTATTTTATTGCCATAATATTAAAATTCAATTTTTATCTTTTCACAAATAATTAAAGCAACACATAAAGCTTATGATACATATAATTGTGCTACATAAATATAAATTGTATAACATTCTTCATAGTATGTGTATAGATTTAAATTATTTCCACAGCTTTGAATACCTTTTTCTTGTCTGCAATAAGAATACAAAAATTGAATGCACAAGTTCTCATTTATTTCGACGACACTTTGCTCAGAATATTCTGCAAAAAGTTTACCAACTTGTTTCCGCACTTGAACTTCACTTAATTGTAATTCAATTTCTCGATATTATATATATACTCGTATATTCTTCTTCTTCCGATCAGTCAAGTCTAAGCAACACTGCGATAAACGGCTGGCAACCAATCTCGTGCTAAGCTAGAAAAAACGCGCGCGCAACTGAAACGCAAGCAATTCACCTGCGCTAGCGACTCTTTGAAAGCTTTTGGGCGAAATTCGGCGTAAGCTTGAGAACAGCGATTGCGAAAAATTATAACAAAATTTCCGCTTTTTTCCGTTAGGCAATGGCAAATGGCAATGCGACTGCTTGGGCAATGGGCAATGTCTGTAGGGCTATTGTGCTCTGCTGCTTGCTACTGGGCGATAAAGTTAAAAGCGCGACGACGAGAACGGCGCAGCAGCGAGAACGGGAACCGCACGTAGAGAATGTCAAATGGAGACTGAAGCCAGACCTAGCAGCAGGTGCAGCAGAAGCAATAGCAGCAGCAGCAGAAGCAGAGCAGCAGAAGCAGCAGCAGCAACTACGATGGCAGCAACTGCGACAGCGACAGCAGCAGTGCTTGCAATGAAATTCCCTTCTTATGCGAATAGAGCACACTAAATGCTTGTGGCTCCTCTCCACCCCCTCCCTACACGATGCGCTATCCTAAGAACAACGATGCCAAAGCAGCGCCAGCGCCAATAGTTGCACTCGACGTCAGCGCCAACGACTGCGCTGCAGCGTCGAAGTTTGCAGTCAGCGTCATCGCTGTCGTTGCACTCAACGATTATTCGGCCGAACAGCTCTTGTTCTTGTTCTTTGTCTGTTCGGCTCTCTAGCAACTACTACATGGCGGTGACAGCGACGACGCTTTACGGTGTCGTCGCTAGATGCAAGGACTAACATGTTCGGTCGTGACTGATGTAGGAGAAGACACGTTCTCGACGAAGATGTTGGCGATGCAAAGAGCAAAGCCTATGGAACATTTAACAGACCGACAGCCGACGAATGTTAACTTAACAGTTGAGACTATCAAATGTTAACGAAAGCAGGAAATAAACTTCGGAAGTGCAACAAATGCAGTCAACTCTTTGCTGCAACGCAAGAGAGCTTTTTAAGAGCACAACTGTGCAGAATAGTGAAAGTGAAAAAAATTACGAGCTAATGCAATAATGACATATCCATAAAAAATTGTTGAACCTTATGAAATTCAGTAAGTTCGGTCAACAGTTCAGAGCAAAAACAACTTAGGTTTGCAAATGTATGTTATCACTGTAACACAGTTGGTACCCTCTAAAATTTTGCACAAATAGCGTCTTTATATACAGTAGCATGTTCAATTGCGTAGCTCTGACCAGACTTAACCTGCCATATGTTTTGTTTACCTCACGACAACAAAGTTTCGCTCTGTTGTGCCACTTTATTCCGAAGAGTTCACCATGGTAACACGATGATTTTCTCTTTATATTTACGCTCTCTTTAGCTGCCGCTTTACAGTGTTACACAAAATTGCAACTCATTTGCTGAATAGCGTCTGTGTACACTCAGTTTGAGTGGAGTTGAAATGAGCTTCGCTTACTGTCCCCAGTATGGCAACAGTGGCGTCTAAATAATAGAGCCTACCTCCAATATTTTTATTTATTTATTATTATTATTATTATTATTATTATTATTATTATTATTATTATTATTATTATTATTATTATTATTATTATTATTATTATTATTATTATTATTATTATTATTATTATTATTATTATTATTATTATTATTATTATTATTTTTATTATTATTATTATTATTATTATTATTATTATTATTATTATTATTATTATTATTATTATTATTATTTTTATTATTATTATTTATATTACTATTGTTCTTATTATCATTATTTATATTCACATTGCAACTAAAATACCATGGGACACTTTTATGTGTTGCATCTCTTCTCTTCATTTGCTGTTGTTTCTTCAACTCGCACTTCTACATCTTCTAATTTTCTCGCCACAAGAGGTGTTGCATGTTTGAATATGCCACAGTATGTCAGTCAGTTTGCCTGTGCAGTGGCAAGAAGTAGACGGAGGGACAACAGAGTAAATGAGAGGATGGACAGGGAAGAAGTGCAGCAGAGTCAAGTAAAGGCAAGTCACCTTTCTGAATGGGCATTATAAATTTCAGTCATGTTTCTAATAACTTTGAATTAATCATCTCTTCCGGTTCTCCCTTTGGGGCACGCACACAAAACTTCCGTTCGAGCGCCTGGATCTAGATGGCGTCTCTCGCTAAGACGCTGCGTCGCAATGTCGCTGCTTTAAGCCAAACCGCATAACGCCAATGGGAAGTGGTTGGGGAGAACCAAATGAAATGTAATCCACATGAAAATTGCCTTGGCTTATGCAAAATGTGACAAAGTTGAAGAAAAGCCAAACTCAGTGCTCGATGCTCGATGTTATTTTCACTTTCCCGTCTCTTTGTCCCTCGGTGCGTTACTTTATTTTTGTTTTTGTTTCTCTGTTTTTTTTTTTCTAACAACTTTGTGGGATATGTGCATGGCATGTATTTAAAATGCAGAGCATGGCACGCAGCAGGTGCCCTAACTCCTCTGACTGTCCTTCGACGAAGCGTCGATCTGGTGTAAATTACAGCAAACATTGCGCATACGCCGAGTTGCCGTCGCGTTCTTCCTCTGACATGAGATGACTTGAGTTTTGTTTGTTTGCTTGTTGGCTGGCAAATTATTATTATTAAGCAAGCAGCTAGTCTAGACAACTCGAGCCCCAACCTCAACCCCCAAAAACTTCTTTCCCACTGTCATGAATAAAACTTTAATAAATTTGGTTTGTATTTTGATAACTTGAAACTTTGTCCGTCAGGTAGGAAAACTCCCCACACCAATTATCCGCAATCTACTTGGCACACTTCATCATCATTAGCGCAGTGGTAACTTATTACCTCACCTGCTGCTGTTTTCCCATCCGCTGTGTAAGATTCTGGCTGCTTTCCTCTTCCTTTCGTTGTGGCATAAATAATTTTCCAGTTTCGCTATTCGCGCTGATTTGCGCTACATTTAATTATATAATTTGTCTTTTTGCCAGTAAAGATTATTTATAGTTACTCCCCATAGAAATTATAGATGGTGAACGAGATTAACCATCAAATAAGCTTAAATTTCCAGCCCAAGGCCAAGCTAAATTTTTTGGCAGCAGAGGTGTGTAAGGTGTAAGGTGCTTAGCTATCGCAGTGGAGAGTGAATACTTAATTAAAATTATGCTTTGAGTGGGCGATTTTGAAATTTATTCCGCCGCACTTTTCTGCACCTTGTTTCGCCATTAACAAATTGACGGTGGAAATGACAGTTTCAAAGTTATCGCTAAACCAATAACAACAAGTTTTTTGTAGCTTTCAATTTGTGTAATATGCCACAGGAATTGACAATTGTCCTAGAACTTGAAATTCGAAACACAAATACTTTTACGGTCTCTCTCTATGTTATTCTCATCCCTTAGAGCTAAATAAATTATGAGTTGTGGCGACAAGGTGTTAAGGGCCAAAAATTAGAACTCAACTACGGACCGTCGCACGCGCCTATCAGATAAACTTTACTTAAGGTTCGGGTTGAGGTTCGATTGGGTTTCGTTGGTCTGGTTCAATGCCTCGCGGCTGATGGCACTTGTGTTGGACAAGAGGTTGACTCTAAAGAAGGAGAAGAAGAAAGGGTGATGGGACACCGCATCGCACCCCATTGACAAATGCGCATCGTTAGTTACAACCCCGTCGGTCTCTTGTTGTTATTGCTCTTAACGTGCTTTTTCCTCTTTTATTTGTTTCGTTTCTTTTTATTTTCAACGGGATTGTCGCGAAGTTTGTCACGAATTTCGTGCTATTTTAATGATACTTAAAAAGTCGTTGAGTGGGTGTCTTTTAGAGAACTGTTTGGATGTTTTTGGAGGACTGCTTGCTTAAGCAGCAACAGCTCGCTAGCTCGCAATAGAATACTTGTCAATTTAAATGGGCTTCGATAGAGTGGGACCTCTAAATAAACTGCACACTACCATACACTGTCTATTTCCCATCTCGGATTCGACAAATTTCGCCGAGTCAGCGCCAGCATTTAAGACTCGTTGAATTCAATTCAAGCGAAAAATGACAAAACGTATTCATCGAAAGTCGCTCGATTATAATGCGTACAAGTGGAAAATTGCATTTGCCAGAGAGTTTTACTCGTGTTGCATTGTTGTTGTTTAATTTGCCAAGACTGAAAGACAAATAGGGCTTTCGGATTGATAACCAATTGCCAATGGGAGTTTATAGAAAATATAAACTGCCAAAGTATTGACAAAGTAAACAACTCTATTAAAATAATATTTAGTTTTATATAACATAGTAAGTTTGCATATCTGAGTAATCATCACACCGCGCAATTTCGTTGCATTTTTGTATTATTCTTACGAACTTGGTTTTTAATTTAGTGATTGATTCATTGAGTCACTGAAAAAGTATCAATATACAATGCACAGCACAAATTACGTATACGCACAACTAGAAACTGTTTATACATAAGTAGAACTGCAAGTTTATCTAGTTAAGGCTTTAACATCAATTATCTAAATCACAATAAAATTTGTGAGTACAACAATATAACTCTCGCACTCCTTTTATTGCATTGGCACTCTTTGTTATTATTTGGTCGTTGCTTTGTTTTGCTTCCGCTATTTATTTCGTTAATCGCTCGATTAGTTTAATATTTGTTTAAAAGTTACTAGTAAATACAATACATTAAACAAAGCATATACAACACAATCTTCCAGCAACTGACAGAATCTTTTTTAGAATTTTGTTTTAAGCGTGTTTTTTGCCTATAACTAAAACTTACACTATTTGTAGAGCCTTCGTTCTTCTACTCTTGTCATTCATTTAATACTTCTACTATGCAGGAAAAAAAAATGCTGAAATTAAAAATAAAATGTGGAATAAAGAATAAGAAATAAATATGATATCAAAATTGAACAAAGAAGTTTTATATTTAATTATAGATCAAAATTCCATAAGAATTTCAGATTGTCAATTTTGAAATTCAAGAATATTTTGTTTTTTTTTTTCGAGAATAAAAAAGTCTTAAAATTGAACCAAGGAGGCAAAATCTTAAATGAAGATCAAATGTTTAAAAATGTTTTCAGACTGCTCATTATTGAAAATTAGGATTATATTCTTGTTTCGAAAATGGAAAAGTCTCAAAATTGAATCCAAAAGGCAAAATTTTAAATCAAGACTAAACGTTCTAAAATTTAGTGTAATTAAAATAAAACAAAAAAGAATAGTTATATATATTTTTGTAGCGTTTATAAAGACTATACATATAGCATTCATGTTGCTGATTGATTTTTTATGGAATATAATTAAAATTATTATTACAATTACAAGTTTTTATATACGAGAGTTTGAACCCAGAAATAATAACCACACGGAACAATAATTTGCTGCATTAGCAGTTACTTTCTTACATAGGGAATGGAAACAACAACTCGGTTGAATTCTGTTAGAGAACTGAAGTTTATTTCATAAGATCCTAGCTAACAATAGTATTTTTTATCTGTAATTAGGTGATTGTCGCCTGGAAGATTTTTTATTTTATATTTTTATGTGAACACATGAGCAGTTGACATTTTTTAAAGTAGTTAGAATTATCATCTCATATACATTTTTGGGAGTTTAAAATTATCAAATCACAGCTCAGCTTTATTATGATATTATCTTGGTTGTCGTGTATTTTAATGAGATATAAATAACACCATATTGTGGGGTTGACTAAATAAATTGAAATATTGTTATATTATATTTATAATCCCTTAATTATCAGTGTCAAGCTTAAAGTTAATATTACTCCAAATTACAGAAACTGCATAGACGTCTCTTAAAGCATTGATTGTGTATCTAAACGAATTGCAGTAATACTTGTTACTAAGCAAGAGACAACCTTAATAATCGATGTGGGATGAGAGTCATCCTGAAGATACGCTGAGCATTGAGTTCTACTGTCGACATGCACGTGGCACATGTTTAGCGTTTATAATTTCTAATTAATTATGCCAAAAGCGGCGCTTCTTGTGGTCATTGCAGAAACGCCGCTAACATTCAAATATTCCAATAATTACATTGGAAAGTATTTACATACCTTTAAGTGCTAGAAGTGAATGTGTGTGTGTGTGTGTGTGTGTGTGTGTGTGCGTGTGCATTTGGTTTTGGGGCACGGCAGGTGTATTTTATTTTTATTGACACTCAGCTCCGCTGGGCGTCCTTAACTCTTTGTTGAACATTTTTGCCAGAAATTCACATAAGTTGCAGCTGCGCAAGGACTTTGCTAGTCGTCTACGATACCAGCTGATGCACAGTGGGACAAAATGGTTAAAAAACATGTAGAAAATGTGTCTAGGTGGAATCCTATTTGTTGTTCTGAAGCTTACAAAATTTACAAATTTACTATTCATATTAAGGTTTGATCACATGTTTATATTTATTATATTCCATGAGCATTTTTAAATGAAGTTCAAATACGATGAAAGTATTAAAAGTTGTTGTGGTTAATATACTCTTTCTTATATTGTTACAGCAATTTTGAAATTTGAACAATACAATAAAATAAATATCTTTATGTTATTCTTCTCAAATATTTGTACTTCAATGCCCAAATATGTTTTTGTTATCATGTTTTGCAACCTAAAGTGTTGGTTTCGCCGTTCGTTTGTATTCGAATCCTTCCATTCATTTTTTTTGCAATCTTCTGTCAAGATCTTTGTTCTAACAATAAACTACTATATTAAATAAAGAAATGAGAACAAATATAATGCAAGCATCTACTAAATTTTTGTAACGTTTAAAAATTGTATAAACATTTAATAAATACAGCAATAAGGATGCTTAATAGCAAAGCCTCCTAATAGAAAACTAAATTATAATTCTTATAACTCGTTAATATTTAATGCAATTCTTACAGACTTCAACACACTGTGCATGTCCAATGTAGAGTTGAAAATTTTTACACTGCGGCAGCATGTGCATTCAATTTCTGTCTTACGCTTTTGTCTCAACATTTCTTTCGCGATTTTTCTTTCTTTCTCTCCTCTTCGTTCTGCGTTTTTGTGTGTGTTATTTTTTTGGTAATTTTTATACCCGCTACCCATAGGGTAGAAGGGTATTATAACTTTGTGCCGGCAGGAAATGTATGTAACAGGTAGAAGGAGGCATCTCCGACCCTATAAAGTATATATATTCTTGATCAGCATCAATAGCCGAGACGATCTAGCCATGTCCGTCTGTCCGTCTGTCCGTCTGTCCGTATGAACACCTAGATCTCAGAGACTATAAGAGATAGAGCTATAATTTTTTTTCGACAGCATTTGTTATGTTTGCACGCAGATCAAGTTTGTTTCAAATTTTTGCCACGCCCACTTCCGCCCCTGCAAATCAAAAAAATCGAATAACAAGCGTAATTTGAAAGCTAGAGTTACGAATTTTGGTATATACAGTAATAACTATAGTATTTATGATCCCTGAAAATTTGGTTGCGATCAAATAGAAATTGTCGAAGTTATTAAAGAAATACTTTTGTATGGGCAAAAACGCCTACTTACTAGGGGTCTGAGTTGCTTTGGCTGACAATCTGGTATATTGTGCCGTCTATGGTATATTTTGAATGCGGTACTATATCGATATACCACATATACTATTTTGTATATTTTTAGTATTTTTGCAGTATATTTGGTATATTTTGAGAATAATACCGCAAAATATATTGCTTTTATTCAAAATGGGTAGCGGGTATCTCACAGTCGAGTTCACTCGACTGTAGCTTTCTTACTTGTTTTAACTAATGAGGTGCAATTTGTTGCAAATGGCAGCGGTGTTGCGTTGGCGTTCGTTGTACAGTGCTGAAATGTGGCATGTGTCGTCTGCGTTGCTACTTTGCATTAAAGTTGCGCATACGACACGTGTGCCCAGCCAGTCGAATGGAGTAAGACTGGTGGAATGGTGAAATGGTGGAGGCCATTAAAGCCTCTTCAGACATGACTCAAAGGGCGACCGAGCGTAAGAAAGTCATCAAATAGTTTGAAGCAGCGACAGGATATGCGATACACAAGGACTCGTTACAAGCAAAAGTTGAAGGACGAGCGACAGCCAGTGACTAACGCTGATTGAGGCCATGATACGAAAAGTTCAAACAAACAGTGGCAGCCGCAGTCGCAGCAGTAGCCACAGCAGTTGCAACAACAAAAATCGAAAACAACAGCACAAACTTTGCTGTCAAATGAAGCTGAAGCAGGCTAAAGCAGGACCAAAGACTTGGTCAGTTTCCTGAGCTTCGGCCAGCTGCAATGTCCTTCCCCTTCCCCTCCCTACCCCACCATGTCCTTTGCACAGTTATGTCCATGTGCAGCACGGGGGGCACTGGACTAAGACCCTTGATCGATGAGAGTGGTGGCCGCAGAGTTTTTGGGCCGTCGCCATTATTAGCCAATGCTTTTTGCCACTTTTTCTTGTTTTTTGGTTTTTTTTTTGGCGCTCAAACTTGGTCCAGGCCAGGCAAAAACCCGTTAACAGTTAAGTGGATAAGCCAATTTATGAGTTTCGAATTTAACTTTGTCACTTTTTTGCTCCTACCCTTCTTCCCCCTCTTTCTTTCGCTCTCTCTCTCGCTCTTTCTCTCTCGCTTTTTAGCTGTCGTCACTTGGCACATTTAAGTGGATTTGTTTTGCTTTATTGGTCACTCCACAGTTGCTTAGTTCAGATTCCGCTTCTCTAACCTCTCGATGGCCTGATTGCTGCTGTTGTCTGACAACTCTGAATTTTAGGCTACAACTTTATCTACTTTTTTATATATTTGTATATCAGTTGTCTTTTTTTTTCTCTATATTTTGCTTCTCATTAGGGTTATTCTATATTTTTTCCGCTTTTCTGCAAGTACATGCTCTAGCACTCAGCAGTTATACATATCTGAGAAGTCAGTTTTCAGACCATGTTAAAATTTGTTAATTTTAAAGCTCTTCCATTCATGTTATATATAAACGTGTATGAGGAACTTTATATTATTATATATTCAAAATAAAGTAGAGGAGACAATATACAAATAAGAAATCCACAGTCGAAATCCACACTCGAAAAAATAATTTGAGCTAAAGTGTCGTTTTTTGCCATATATGATCGCAACCAAATTTGTAGGAATAATAAATACTGTAGCTGATATTGTTTGTTTCAAATATCTCTAATTTATAAATTACGCTTGGTACTCGAAACAAACTTGACCTGCATGAAAACATAACAAGTGGTTTAAAAGTTATAGATCTGTCTCTTAAAGTCTCTGAGATCAAGTGTTTCATACACATTTCTATATCGTCTCGACTTTTAACTTTGATCAAGAATATGTTATGTACATGTTACATTCATATCCAGAAGGCAGAAAGTTATAACAAATACAAAATAGCGCAAAATATAGCTTTTGGATTTATAATCTAATAAAATAACGAAGAGTTTAATATCTATTTATTAATTTAGATGTATGACCAAACCCGCATGGCCAAATACCTTAGATGTGTCAGCCAAGGTTAAAAATATTTTTCAATTTTTTTCTATAGCAACTTTCTTGTGCTAAGAGCGATAGAGATATCGGAACACTTTCGACATTTAACAAAAACATTGCCACAAACTTTGGAAAAATCTAATCAAAATCACTTTCGACTCTTCAAAATATATGTAATATATTTCCTCAATAGCATCAACAGGCGATTTGTTAAAGCAAACTTTGCAGTTCATCTGTTATTCTATTAGTTAGAGACATCTAAATAAGTTGATACTGTTACTCCAATACATTATATTGTGCTCTAATCTATTTACGTAAAGATTGATGGCTAACAAATTGTTTTATTATAAAAAATGGCTAAGCTTTAAACTTTTAATTCACGGAAAGGTCACTCAAAAGGGGATTAAACAAAACAATGAAGAAATTCGATGGGTAACAATTAACACAATTGCCTGTCAATTAATGCAATTAACAGGTTATTTTGTGGTTTTCAAATGATTTCGTTGTTCAAAAGTGGATGCGAACGCGGATGCAGGTCACGCGCTTCAAAAATTGCCCACAAATCTAGACCCTCGAATGTGCTGAGAGAGCGCGTCTGATGCTATCCAGATGAACCGCAAATGAATGCAAGATGATGACGCCCTTGTGTCCTGCTTCGGTCTGACAGCTCCTGTTGCTGTTGCTGCCGTTGTTGATCGTTGCAAGCGCGTCAACTCATTTGCATATTTGCCAATTTACAACAAAAGAAGTGCAACGTGTATTGCCTTCAAGTGAATACACACTCCCGAGTCCAGACCTTTATCTCCTTTTACAGCTGTGCTGCTGTTTAAGTATGCGACACGAGTTGTGCGCGTGCGACGACCTCTTTGCTGTGGTCCGACTCACCGCTAACCACTTGCAGCCAGCGGTCAACGCTGCGTATACGTATTCATAATCATGCAATTCACTGGATTCGGTGGCTCTGGCTCAAATGCCACCATCGAAGAGCCACCCAAAAAGAACAGACAGTGACAGATCCGTTTGTTTTTCGTCTATGAACTCAATTCCTATTCCTTTTCCTATTACTTTTGCCGACGAATTTCGCTTTGACCTCGACTTCCTGGCTACGCCTTATTACTTTTGTTACGGAACTCAAAAAAAAAAAAAAAAAAACAAAATGAAAAGCATTAAATATTCAGTACACGTTCTAGCGCGTCGCATTTCCAGACTCTCACCCTAAACTCTACTCTAGTCCTTTTTAAGTATTACACGAAAAGAGCTCAAGCTCCATAACTTGAGAGAAAACTCTCTCCGAGTTTAGAGTGAGAAAGTACACCTTATATAACATTAATGGATTATCAGTAATTTTAAAGCAGTTCAAAGGTAATTTTATATATAGATTCAACTGAGCCATATATGTATAGAAGAAATTATATATATAATGTACATGTCAATTTGAGTAAGACTAGAGAAAAACTAAATTAACTTTTCAATTAAACCTTTTTTTTGAGACAACACAATTAAGATAAGCCGTATATGTGGAATAATCTAGAAGGAAATAAACCTTTAAAATGAAAGTAAATAAACGTGAACTGAAACAAAGAACAATTTTTAAAATCAAGAAAATTCGTCTTAAGAATTGTGATCTTAATAGAAGACCACTTTAAGAACATGGTTGTAAAACTCATTAATAAATAAAATTAGAAATTCTTGAAATGTTTATAGATATTTTATACAGCTTTAAGTGTTTTCATTCAAAACTCAGTTAGTTAAGCTGTTGCTAACCATTCTTCTTAGCAGTTTAAGGATCGATGATAAAGGTATTTCATAGCTAGAGTGAATAACATACTACTGAATAACAGAATGCCCCAATTGTATAAGAAAGTAGCAAATTAATAAATGACTAGTAAGGAAAAAAAAAACAATTTAAATAGAATATAAGATTTTTGTACTTGCAACTATAAGATTTTTTCCTACTTATAAGAGCTTGAGACTTATATCAAATAATTTTCTTGATGCACTTTTTAGCCTAAGTTCTAAGTACTAAAACAAAAATCTTTATTATTTTTTTTTTTTTCGGTATGTAGACTAAAATAAATCCAATTATCAGTTTGCACTTCTTATTTCACGCAATGAGTAAACTAAGCTTTAACGGATATTGGTACTTAGCTTAGCACAATTAAGCTCAAGTTTACAAAGCAAACATGTAAATCAATATGTACACTAGGTAACCTAAAATATATAATACCAATGCATATAATTTGTTAGAGTATACAAAGAAAAGCAGCGTTTTAGGCTTGCAAATTTTATTTTCGTTCATGTTTGGCGTTGTGATTTAGTGCATTTTCGCTTTGCGGTCTCCTTAGCAGTAAACGTCTTTCGCATTTTTTCTTTCTTATTTTTTTTTGTTGGCTCAGACTGCTCGTTTGCTGGTTGAGTCGAGAAAGAAACTTTAATAACGAATATCCCGGAGATGTCGGCGTGCACCTGGAGCAGCAGCAGGACGAATGCAGTTTACATGCAACGCCAGCAAAGTTGGTGATACTCGTAAAACTTAACGACTCCCAAATGTTGCAGTCAGCGAAAGTCTCGGTTTAAATTTTTAACAATTTAATTTTGGACCAACAGTTTCTCTTATCTGATTTAAATATGCAATTTTTAATAGTCGTACAAATGCTAGCTTGCTTTTTGTGTTATATTATTGAATCCACATCCGTATATTCACAGACCAATCCCAATTTGTATTTGTAGTCGCATTCCCTCGCTTTCCGATTCACATTCGCATTCGCATTCGAAACTATTGCAGTCACAAAATTAAAGTAAAAACTGGAATGGCTGGCATGGGCGAAAGACAAAAATAACTACATTATTTATTTATGCAATACCAGGATGCGGCACACGAAGTACGAATGTACGAATCTACCATGAACAGCCTCATTTTCGGCTTTACCATTTTTATTTCTGCTCTAAATGGTGCAACATTTTGTTTACGGTCGACACAGGAGCCAGAAGAAGTCTTATGCCCAGCACTTCACATCGTTTTATCCAACTGCCAGGTCCTTGGAACTACGCTCGTTTAGCAACAACCTCTTCCTGGATGCCAAGTTCGTATCGCCAGCCAAATGCTAATTTTTTCCCCCCAATCATGAATGCTTGGCAGTTAAGCTAGCATACTATTTTGCAACAGTTCGCTGCTATATTATAATAATGTAGTAACAATAAGTTTATATTTAATTTTAGTCAAGCGAAACTATGTTATAGCTATACTTAGAGCTCTACATATAAATATATGTCCATGGAAACAATATTACTTTTTTGAAGTAAAAAGATTAAATTTCTGAAGTGGTATACTAATATATTTACTATTATATATTTGTCTAAATTTATCCACTTTGAGTTAAAGACTAATTATTTATATAATTTTGATGAATGTACTAAAAATTAAAGCTTAATTTGCCTACTCTTGATTTATATCCTGGCGCTAAATAAATTTGAAAACTGCCAGCATAGCGCGCTGCAACAAGACTGCAGTGTTTCTCATGGAAAGCTTTTTTGAGCTTTTTACCAAGTAAGGAAATGGAAAGCTGTTCGTAACGACTCTAATGCAAGTTGCACTATTACAACTACAAATAGTGGGCTATCAATATTTATAAGATTAGTAATTACATTTTAATAAATTTAACATAAAAAAACAGAAATGGGTGTATTGTATTTAAATAAGTAAAGCTTGCCAAATCTATATTCTTTTCACTTTCTTTTTAAAAACATATTTTGTATTACGTGTTGCTCCCTAAAGTATGCAACACTTTTTAAATAATGGGGGTAAATGACTTTAAATGGCATTTAATATATCGAGTAAACCATAAAGAATGTTTTACTCCGGTTTTTGGTATTATGTTAGGAAGCTGTCATAGGAAGCTAATGTGGGCATGGCAACGATCCACTGCCCACAAAAATCGTATAAACTTAAATATTTCTGATATTTATCAAATTTGCCCACCAATATGTTCAAGAATTTCATGATGCTAAAGCATATCCAACTAAAATTTATACATTTTTGAATCTTCAATTTTCACATAGTGCTACAATTTTGTTGTACATTTTATTTGTGGATCATATAGCTATTGTAATTATATTCCAAAAATTACGTTTATTTATTTATTTCTCCTAAAAGTTGTGCTAAACAATAAGTTGGTCCAATGCTAAGCAGGTGTGATAGAAGTTATCAAAACTATATTTACTAATAACAAACTTAAAGTATATACCCCTTAGGTATTTTATCTCTAGAGGTGTGACAATGAGATTAAGAAAAGAAAAGGAAGAGCAAGCTTATTTGTTGAGGTGCTCGCAGTTTGCAATTTGCCCTTTAATAAAGTACATATTTGCAGTCTTATAAAGCTATGGTAAACAAGTATTCATATTAGGGAAATAAAAATATTTAAATTTAAATGTGTTTAATAAATGGTTTGTTTGTTTGTGCATGTTGTTTTTCTACTTACTGCTGTTTTTTATGCAGGATACATTCTGCATTTTTGTTGAGGTTGGTTTGGCTTGCTTTTTTAATTTAAATGGTAATCTGATTGTATGTGCACTTCACACTACAGCAAACAAGCGCAATGCCGCCGCTTCGACTCTGTTTTGCTTCCTGCTCGCTCCTTGCAGTTTATGAAGTGTGTGAAGTGGCATATTTTTCATAATTTCTTGCATCATTTGCATATGAATCATTTGCAGCCAACTGGCGCCAGTTTAAATTCCACAAATAGTTAAAGTTTGCCCTAACAACATCGTGGTGCTCTGTACTCGGCACTTATACCATTGACCTGTGCTTGGATCACTTAAGTTTTAATCCTCGTATTTTCGCACACACGTCTTTTATTGTGTATTTGTCTTGGCCGCCGCAAATAAAGACGAAGACGGCATAAAGACAACCCAACCAGAGAGATGCCCGATGGGATGTTGAGGATGGAGGTGAAATGGTCATAGAGCCAGAGAATTCATTAAAAATTAATCCAATGCCAACGCTGCTGGAGTATTTGGCCAAGACAGGGCTTCGAAATGGGCATGGCATTGGGAGTTGGATAGGGAACGAGAGCGAGAACAGGAACTGGAATGGGAATGAGAATAGGAATGGGAATGGGAATGGCAATGAGTCTGGGGCTTGTTGTCTGCTATTCAATTACGTATGCCACGGCTGTTATGAAAATGACCTGCAGTGTCTGCGCAGTCGAGCATCCACCATGCGCCGCCACCATTCGCCATCCGTCGACCTCTTCGCCGCCGGGTTGTGTAGTAAATTCTAACTGTACTTGGGTCGGCAACCCCTCAATGACCCGCTCGCCACTCTCCTCTCTAGCCACCTGACTGGCTCAACTGCTTGGCAGTTTTATGTGTTTTGTCTTCGCAGTCGTGTGCCGCATAAACGGAATTATTTACAATTTATTTTTACCTGAACTACAGGTCCTAAAATGGGTAAGGGAATAAGAACAAGCGTAAGAACAGCAACAGCAACAGCAACCGTAAGAGAAACACAAACAGGAACATAAGAAAACACGAATCGGACGATGGCATTTTGTTTCGCTTGTTTATTTTTGTGCTATTCAAAATGTCTTCATTACCGACTCCTCGAGATGCTGCAGATTCAACACCAGCATCTGCTTTATTGGCTTTAATATGCCATTGACGCAGCTCAGACTTTAACTTTGCAAGTGTTGCCTCTTTATTTGCGCTAACTAATATCTTGAGTGCCCCGCCAAGTAAATGGCTTATGGCTCAACGATTTACCCTTTACCCAGACACAAGCAGTTAAAAAACACATTTCATTTTCACCACTTATACAACAATTCTACTTCAATTGCTCAACTTGATTAAACGGAAACATATTTAGCTAATGTTTTTGAAAAACACTAAATTTACAATTACGAGTATTAGAATGAAACGATTTACATAGAATTAGGTAAACGTTTTAATGTAAAGACGTATGTACATCTCATATATATTATATATAATTTATTTATCCTGACTTATAGAGTAGCTCAAAACCCTCAACCCAAACCGGTAAAGCCTAAGGTTTTAAGGTTCATGATCACAATTTCTAGGTAGTCGTAATATTGATGTTTTTAAAAAATGTTTGTTTTCATTTTTTAATTTACAACTTGAGCATAATTTTATTTTTTGTTCTTGAATGGAAATTAATAATAATAATAATAATTAGTATTTACCAGTTCTTTTCTATATAACATACATTCGTAAGAGTTTTATATAAAATTTATTGTACTGGACCATTACTGATACAATTACTAAAGCACGGCGCAGAAAGTTAAACCTATATGGTTGCAATCCTAACATAAGAAGGTTTAGTAATACAATGAGGCAAATTTGCAAATATCATACTTTCAATCTTAAACCCGAAGCCATCACCAAGCAAAAGAGTTCAGTTGTATCTCCTAACTATTCTACACACATAAGTAGAAGCTTTATATCGGTAAAATATAAAATCGTGGAATACAGAACACAAGCTCTGAACCAATCAATTATATTCCACTTGGCTAGTATGTTAATGTAGATAATTAATTACAATTTTCAATATAATGCTCATTTGTCGAATAAAAACCGTTTGGTTTTCTAAACCAATGAACACATTTCCATACAAGTTCTGCACAATTAAAATCTCGTTTGCTTTCTTGGTATATTTGTAATTGGATAGATAAATTGAATTGTAAATTTTAACGACTTGAAATTTTGAACGGAATGATATTAATATATAACATTTTGACCACGAAATATAATTTATTTATTTATTAGATAATTGTATATTTATAACTTGAACTATAATCAATTTGTTTATTGAATAATAATTATAATGATTTATAACTAGAATTTTGAAGAGCTAGAAATAGAAATTATTTCTGCATTGATTCAATCCCATATTCACAAATACCTGACATGATTTCGGATGAATGAATCTGCGAATTATAATTAAGTCTTATCAAACTCTAATCTTAGCCAGCTCGAGCAAATTTGAATGACTTTTGGGGGCATTAACAACAACAACAACAACAACAACAACAAGTGCGACTAGCTAATTGAAAGGCATTTAATGCATCCAAGCTGCTACAGAATGAGAATCAGGAAAGCACCCGGACTGAAGGTGAATAGAGGGAAGGTTGGGAAGTGTAAACACTCAGCATAAATTAGTAAAAACTTAAATGCATCTCTTAAGCGTCTCTAAACAGACATTACCGTCAAACAACGACACACACACATACACACTAGTTTACTGGTCGTGTCCTTAGACAGACTTAGAGACAAGCACTTGGCTCGGGGCATCTGTTTATCAACACCATCCGCAGCAGCAACAGAAGGACGAGCAGCATCATCATCAGTATCAAGAAATGCCTTCGCATTCATCGCCAGCTTCATAATCATTGTCATCGTCATCATCATCATCGTCTTCATCCTGCGCTTATGAGTGATGATAAATCATCAGAGAGAAGGCAACGTGTTGCGGGCTGAAATGTTCGCAGTTTGACTTGACAGCAGACACTGCAGTGTTGCACCATTATGTGGCACTTGGTGTGGCAACTTGCTTATGTGCTTATGACGCTTGCAGGCGAGTACATTTGTGCACTCGATAGCTCACCCTTCGTCCGCTTAGATGCCCCATAATTATTATTTGCCCCCAAAGCTGCCAAATAATGATGGAGTACACGGCGTATTTCTAGTTATTTATTGCATCTACGTGCTACTTCTGCATCGAGCCTTCGGCTTGCCTCAGTTTTTGGCTTGAGTCGTCGGTTCAATATGTGCCCCTCTTTTTTTTTGCTAGTCATTAATATGTAATTTTTCGTATTTCGCCAACGTTGGCCACTGCATTGCGACACTCGCTGCACTTCCTAGACGAGGTTAGAAATAGTTGAGCAATCGTTTGCATACCTCAACCATCGCAACAACTAGTTCTGCCGACCTAAATCGACTAACTTATATGGCTTGGATATATGCATAAGTAACGACTGAAGTACCAAGAAGAAGAACGCTGTTGTTGAGTGTGCTCGACTGTCAGATACCCGATAACCATTTTAAATAAAAGCAGAACAGTGTGGTATTATTAAATTAATATACTGAAAAAATACTGAAATATACTGAAATCTATATATAATATGTTATCTATATATGCTATGTATAAGCTGTATCTAATACTAGATTGAAAGTTGCAGGTTTACCAGATTCTCAAAGATCTCTCGAAGAAATTAAAATTATTTATTGATTAGATTTTGTGATTTTAATACACCAAACAATACTGAAATATGCCGAAATTTTAAATAAAAGTAAAACAGTTCGGATGTTATTAAAATATACCAAAATAAATTACACACTACAAATAAATTTTTCTTGAATAGCCTATATGATTTTTATCTAATGGCAATAATATACCGAAAAAATACACAATGGTATACTACTATGTACATTGAAAATATATCACTGAGTACAACACATACCAGATTCTCAAAGCAATTTAAATAATTTCTTGAATAGCTTCTAACATCTGTAGCTGATCTCATTAATATACCGAAAAATACTAAAATACACCGAATTATATATTTGCTATATATTGATATACTATTACATTATAAATATACCAAACAGTACAAATTATACCAGATTCTCAAAGATCTCTTGAAGCAATTAAAATTATTTCTTGATTAGATTTTGTGATTTTTAATATACCGAAAAATACTGAATAATACCAAAATATGTATTTTAAATAAAAGTAAAACAGGGTGGTATATTATAAAATACAAAATATACTGAATGAAATTACAAACTGGACTAAAAATATATTTTTCTTGAATAGCTTAACATATACCAGACTCTAAAAGATCTCTCAAAGAAATTTAAATAATTCGCATTAATATACCGAAAAATACTAAAATACATCGAAATATATATTTTCTGCATATTGATATACTATTACATTAAAAATATACCAAACAGTGCAAATTATACCAGATTCACAAAGATCTTTTATTTTTTGTGTAACTTATATTATTTTTTTTTGATCGCAACGAAATTTTCTGACCTGACAGACAGAAACATGAATTCGGCTATTTACGTTGACCTGAAGGCTAACATAAAAACGTACACGACTCGGCTTTGGAGTCACAAAATACAATTAGTTTTAATTTTGTTATCGAAATTTGTGTTTAAAGAAAAAGTGCAATGATATTTGTTCTCATTCAGCTGGAGTTCTGCATCGATTAATCAGCGTACAAATGCAAATTACTTGCGGCATTTGACGTTCCTTTCTTTCTTTGGCAGTCTCGTGCTGCGTTAACCGGAAACGGAAATGTTACTTGCATAACAAATGAATTTCGCTTAAGGGTGGTATGTCAACTGAAAGTCAATGGGGAAGAAGTCATGGGTCTGCTTCTGTTTCTGCTCCTTTGGCAAGTCACAAGGCCTCTTGGCATTGTTCGTAGAATTGTGAGTCCTTGTGCCTGCTTGACTGCCTGCTGCCTGCCTGCCAAGCAAAAATAAATTGTTTTCTACATATTGCCTGAGCTGGGACTACATATTGCATATTCGACTGTGGGGCTACCCGCTGATTGGTATCGCCTGGCGTTGACAGCATTTATTCCAGGCGGTCCTCAACTGCGGCTTACTTTTGCCTCTGCTCTAAATTAGAAATTCCAATGAAAGTGCCCGCCGCTGTACGCCAATGGGGCCCCAAAACTTACTCCACACACCATTCGCATCATCTATTCGAAGTCATCCGTAGTTGGCTGCAATTACAGAACAGAGAATTTATTAATGTTGCGACCATGCGTCAAATAAATGTCAAAATGCAGAAATGAACTCTAAGTGCTGCAATTACGCTGACGATTGCAGCCGCCTTTAAAAGATCGCCAACCTCGAAATGCAACCAGATAGGAAATAGGCCTCGCTTTGTGAAGGCCGCAATAAAAAATTGCATGAAATTTTTTGGCATGTTAAACACAATTTTTTAATGAATTTTCGCGCCAGTCGAGTGTGAAATGTTGCATGCCTGGCGCCCTCGTGGGGCATGCCACTGCCTCATCTGCCTCTGCCTGTGGCCTGTACCCTGGAGTTGTGACAGGAGCTGCCTACTTTTAAAATGCCATAAAAACTAAAAAAACAACAAACAAACAAGCGAAATAAAGAAAAAAAAAAAACATTAAAAAAGGTCTGTCCACATACAAAGTGAAAATTGCGTGGCAAATAAAAAATTGTTTTTCGAAAGTTTTGGCTGTCTCCATTGCTGCAGTTGTTGTTATTATTGTTGTTGTCATTTTTATTCCTGGCACTCGTAAGAGAAAAGGGTAGACTAAGTGCATACTCCTATCTATTACTCACAAAAGTATAGCCCTAGAACTTTTGTGTTTGATCAGGCAACTAAAAGAAAGTGAGACATTTATAATTACACCCACTACCCATGTTCAATCAATGCTAACAGTTCAATAGTCGAAATATCGCTTAAACGAATATATATAAACAATAAAATATTAGAATATGTCCAAAATGTATATTTGGTGTAGCAATATAACATTACGCCAAAGCTTTAAAAGCAAACCGTTTAAACAGGTACTATCACACAAATATACCGATAAATACTATAGAATACCAATATACCAGTACACCTTTGCAAACAGTTCAAATCGCTTAAATATACCAAAATAATAAACCAAAAATACCGAATCGCATCTAAAATGTATATTAGGTATAGCAATATACCATTAAAATACTGCAATAAAAGCTAACAATTCAAAAGCGGAAATATCGCTCAAATATACCAAATTACCGAAAACTTCGCTTGCCATCTGTATCATTTTTTAGATTTGCGTGGGCGTGGCAAAAAAATAGTACATTTTCTATTAGATTCGTGTGTCTGATTTGCGTAGGTGTGGTAAAAAAATAAAAAAAAAATATACGTTCAACAATAACAAATGATGTGAGAATATTATAATATATAATATATATAAATATTATAGCTAAATCTCTTATATTCTCTGTGATCTACTTAGATCTAGATCTTCAGACGGACAGTCGGAGAAAGCAATAAATATCGTCTCTGCAATTTCACCCAATTCTTCGTAATACATACATTTCTTGGTGGTATATTTAATAATTTAATAATTTTCTACATCTTGAATAGATTCATTAAATAAAATTGTTTAATGCTAAACAAACTTATTTATTCTCTATTTCGCATGACTGGTTTACAAACTTGGACGGTTTCTCACAAATAGTTGTCTAGCTATAAATAAACATTAAGTTTTGTAATAAGTTAAAAAACCTTACAAGTTTTGTTTCAGTTTCTTGCAGTTTCCATCGGGTATTTCTCAGTCGAGCAGAGCGGCCAATGAATATTTCACTTGTTACAGTTGCTACCATCATTTTATACTGACTGCCTGATGTTTGAAATTACAGCAAGACAAGGCACTGGCAGCGACGATTCAGTGCTCTCATCACCTACACTAGATCGGTTATTTGAGCTTACACATAATCCGTGAATTTAATTTTGAAAGTGCGTATAAAACTTTATACATTTTAAAGAGGTAATCCTATCAAATGAATTCTTATTAAACTAAGTGAATTTGAAATTGAAAATATTAGCTCGGAAAATTTTAAGTTGCAGCAGACCAAATATTCCACACAAACGGGGCAAATATTTTGCCAGCTCACTTATCATTTTATTTGCCAGCTTTTTATTTGTTTTCTGGCCAACACTTCAGCGTGAGACAGATGATAATAAAAAATTTTATTGCACACAAGCTCATCCATTTGACTTAATGGCGGTTGAATGTGCAGCCTTTTAATGTGGACTATGGGATGGAGGCCAGGGCCCTGGATAAATTCTATAAGAGGGGGGCTAGGTGAGGCTACGTGATCTGTGGTGTAGTAAATGTCTGTCTACAATTTTAATACCATTGAAATTGGGGAAATAAGGGTATAATAGCTGTATTTCAATAGGCAAAAACTCTCAGTGACGAAAGGATATATTTATTAAATAATTCATTCATTGACATTGAAGACATTTTAGTTATATTGTTTTTGGTTGGAGTATTAAACTTTCAATCTGCATTAATGGGTTGGGTTATGAGTCATAAGTTGCACTGAAATATAGAACAGTAAATTGATATGATTGCTAAAAATATAGTAAGAAGTACGGAGAAAAAAAAACTAGAATTAAAAGTTGATTGAAAATCTTGATGTAAGTACTTTTCCATCTTAAAAGAAAAACAATCTTGAACCAAGATTTTTGGGTTGAAAAAAAAAACATAAAATAAGCTCATCACCGAAACAAAAAAAGAATGTTATATTCAACAAAAGTTGCTTATTTATTTTTAGTTAATCAAATCGATGTTGTTCTTTATTAATGTGGTATCTTTTTGTCGAGCACATTCGACGCTTTTATTCTCAATTATTATTTTTGGTATTGTGCTGTCTGTGCGAGGCCCAAGAGGAACTGTTGATTATTTAATCATTTTTTTTACCAAAAAGCGGACGCTGCTTTCTCAAGTGGAAGTGCATGTAATTTTATTTCATCCGTATTGCCTTTTATTTCATTTATTTTTGTTGGTGGTATTAATGTTGCATGGAATATAATTTGTTTGGCATTTGTTGTTGCATATGTGCGGATTGTACTGATTGCAGCAGCAGCAGTGGAGAAGGTTTTTAAATATGTAATATGCCACACAAGCGCCTCTCAATAAATCAGCAAAATGTGCGAGCAAAATAATAATTAATGGGGTCAAAACTTTAGGAGAAGGAGGCAAAGGAGGGGCGAGAATAGAGGCAGGTATGAGATGCAGAATGATGCATGAAAATTTGTGAAAAATTGCACAAATTGCACGTCACATGTCGGAGATGCCACGAAATTGCCAGCACAGGGCAAAGGGCAGGGAAGCAGAGAGCAGGGCGAATGTTACCTCAAATGAGCAGCGGCCCAAATGTGAGAGGAGAAAAAATGGCAAAACATTTATTGGAGCGCTTCTTAATATGCAGCACATGTAGAAAATGAGTTAAACGCTGGCCGGAAACAGACAACACTTGGCTTAATTTCTATACTGGCTGTCAGTCTTTCATATTCCTTTCTCTCTCGTTCTCTCTCCGATTCAATCCATCTAGTATGTTTTCACTTCTCTCCCTTTTATATGCTGCTGCTTTACTTTCCGTTTGGTGTCCCATCATTGGCCAAGCGTCATCATCATTTGGCAGAGGCACAGCCGCATGTTCAATATGATTCGTGACATGTTAGGGAATTAGTGCTGCAGCGTTTGGCAAATGCGATGAAAAGAATGGAGAACGTCGGCGGAAGTGGAAGTGGATGTGGAAATGGAAGGAAAACATGGCCTTCGTACTCTTACAAGCCAAGAATGCTTGTGTGTGCTTTCCACGTGCGCCACATGTTTGTCATGCCAAGTCGCGGCAAGCAGCCTCATTAATGTGAGTTGCTTTAAGTTTCATTTATTTATGGATACGTTCAACGTTCTCTTCGCCTCTTTTTTTGTAGTTTCGATGGAGTTTTGCAGTGGCTAATTACTTTTGCCCATTTCATTTGGCAGCTGACGATTAAGGTATGCCATTAAGAAGGTAAAACGATCAGATGATAGCAGCTAATTCAAGCTATACAATCAGTGAAAAGATTCAGTCTTGAGAGCATCTTGAGGATTTTCTTATACCTGTCCGTGCGTAAAAATCTTTGCGAAATTACCGCAATTTGTCAGAAGCATCTGCAGAATGAACATAGTAAATAAACATAAAGCCGATTTATATAAAGTATTTAAACGTAACTATCAAAGCACACTTATAGTCTCTTAAGTCTTAAATTTAAATACAAATTGGATTGTCTAAGCAATTAATTTCTGATAAATCGAGTAGAGTGTAGGAATTGTTGTTAAGTCGTCTACTTCAATTAAACCTTCTATTGCTTAACATGTACTTAGAAGTCTTAAAAGCTAAGAAAACGGGAAGACAGAATGGTATTCAGCTTAAAAAGAAGATCCGTGAAAGAGAAGTACCGTGACCTTGTCCAAATCTGAACTGAAAATTTAAGCATCACTCTTAAAGTGAAGTGATGACGTTCACTGTGGAATTCGTCATCTCGGATCTGGCTTTGGAAGCATAGTAATGAGAACAGTCTACCAAATGATCGTTAATACATTAAGGCAAAGCAATAGCTTTCATTCTTAAATGATCAATATTTAAAAAAGGTAAAAGAGGAATTTTAAAAATACTCGTCATTTTAGATAACAAAATTTTATATTTAAAGAGTTAAATTATCAACTCTCTTACCAACAAGTTATTAAGCCATTGAAGGTAGGATATACAAAAACACATAAAAAAGCTTTTTAAGGATTCTTTTTCCCAACAACATCTAATGTTGTGTGTATTTAACAATTGATCAATTTATTAAGAGTAGCTTTATAGCTCCCAAAACAGTCCGCACTCAAATAGAAGAATGACAACAAAAACCGATAAGAAAGTGCAAGTTAGCCAAAAAGTAGACAAAACAAAATGCAAATCGAGCACTGGGAATTAGTGACAGGCAACCGGAAAGACCAGCACAGTCCTCTCTCTCTCTCTCTCTCTCTATATCTCTTTCCAGTTTTGTCCCCGTGAGTTGTCATGTAACATTTGCAAATGACAGTCGCTTCGAGTTGAGTCGAATTGAGTTCAAGTTGCAAAAGCGGTGCAAACCGAAAAAGAACTCGAGTGCGAGGCTTTTTTGTCACTTTTTTTATACCCGATGTTCATCGAGTAGAAGACTATTATAACTTAATGCTAACCGCAACAGCGTGTGTCGATTTAATAGAGGAAATTTTTGTTTAACTAAACGAGCAAAAGGTTATGCAATAGACATATTTTAATATGCTCTGATACGTTAGGTAATACTTAAATAGCATACTTACTTAATAACATATTTTAATTTTCTAAAGATGTATTACAAGTATCTCATAGTCGAGCACACTCAGCTGAATTTTTTTGCTTTCTTTCTTTCTTTTACTCTAAAAGTAAATGCGACAATTTAAGCTGCAAAGTTTAACTGTTTTTTCTTTAAAGTTTTTCCGTTGTGGTTTTAAATACCCTGTTAGCGTTAAGTATATGTGAAATAAGGGGTATCACAATTTTATTCAAAACTTTGTAATATGTTGAAAAAAGAATCTTCTAGATCTGCTTGAGGAACATGGAGTAAATCTTATCCTTTTTTGAGAATGTTCGAACTCCATAAATATATTTTTATTGATATTATATTAAATATAAGTTATTTCCAATAAATATCAGCTCATGTTCTGCAGAATTAGAACATGATAAAAATTGTCTAATAAAACATAAAATTTTTTAAAAAGCATTTTTAATTGGCATACAGGATACACTCAAAGTCGATCATTGTGCACATGTGAGGTTTTGCTTGATTCTTTTGGGGTTTTGCGGCAAAATGTCAAATGGTGGCCAAAGTTCGCTTAACGCCAAACAATTTTGTGTGCAAATGGCGGCCTCGAGTGCACATTGTACTGGGCGTCGATCCCCGGACTTCAGCTCTATCTCCTCCCAGACGACCAAATGTGCAGTTTTTCTAAAATATTTCCTTAAATTGTTATGTTCTACAGTTGATTTTGTCAGAGTTTGCCATCTCTTAAGTTGCTCTATTGCACAGTAGTTTACAACTGCGATGAATACAAATATATTTCTATTATAATTAATTTCATATTCAGCTTTGCCCCAATGTTCACCCAAGTATAAGGTGAACTGAAGAGTAGGGAGGGGAGGGAAAGTTTCGTGGCGCCCGGTAATCGTTGGGCCTGTCGTTTTTTGCAGCACTTACTTTTAATTAGCACACAATGCGAAACGCAACGCAGCGAAATAAAATGAAATGCCACCGAGCTGCCTGAAAGTATGCAAAACTTTTGTTATTGTCGCCAAATAAATTTGCCAATGCGTCTGCCATGGGAACAGTGAGCAGTGAGCGGTGGGTGTTGCGACTTGTGCAGTTGTGGGCGTGGTCAAAACAACAACTAACAAAAAGTTTCAACGAAAAATTATGTGGCGTTAAATGTGGCGAATCGATGGTGGCGGCTACGCCAGGTGCGCCAGGTGGCAAGTGGCAGGTGGCAGGTGGCTTACCCCATGCGGTTGCCGTCGGGAAGAATTTATGTTGCAGTGTGAAATTTTGCGCGACAGGTGGAAAAACAAAACAGGGAAAAAACGCAAAAAGTTGAACGCAATTTCAATTGGGAGGGAATATGAGGAGACGCCGCCAAACCTGGAATAGTTAATGGGAGTTGCAGTTGCAAAGCCACTGCCACTGCCACTGCCACTGACGTCTGTCATCCCTGATTAGCTAAAAGCATTGCTTTAATCTATGAAATACGCAAAACAAAATAGACCTAGTGGAAATTCGGGTTCACATGCGGTTTTCAGTGCCGTTCTAAACACTTCATTAGAAACATATCTTTGGAATCGCTTGACCAAAAGGTAAGGCACAAGAATGTTATGACCCACATCATTAAAGATTTGTTGACTGTTGGCTCGCTCATTAGTTGGGGTCGCATTCCTGGTGCTGGCCAAAATGATCAATTAATTTAAATGATTCTTCAGGGATAGATAACATAGCAGGCTTAAAATACAACAATCTTTGTGTTAGAATTTACCCTGATGCTAAGTTGGTTGTACTTAACAAATGCTGAAAACTAAATGTAAATACTATAACAACAGAAAAAAATTTGTCAATTTTGCTGGTAAGCTGAAGAACTAAATGTACATCTCGGTTATGTTAATTGTATTATATAACTTCGTGGCATCCAAAAATGTATAAAATAGGCAAACGACCTTAAATTCTATTCCAGAATTTAAAATCATTGTCTGAGCGACTGATTTTCATTCCTTGTTTGTTTAATTACCTACTTAGCTTAACATACTTGTTTATGTCCAAACTGTTTAGCTATGAAAAGACTGCCATGTTAATATGAACGCAAAGATCTTCGATCTTAAATTCTATTCCAGAATTAAGATCGTTGTCACCGAAAACTAAAAAGGTGTCTCTTTCACTTCTACTAATTGAACTATAATCGTTCTTTTTCAGATTAATTACATTCTTTAGTAAACATACAATCCTTACGTGCCAACAGATTATGTTATATTACAGTAGGTTTACAGTTCATGTCTTATTACCTTAACATAACCGCTATGTTTGACAGTCTCGAGAAGATTGCCGTGTTAATATGAATTAAATTAAGAGCTGTTAAATTCAGCATTGTGTCTGTTAAGCTGTTTTCACTATACTTATTATTTACCACTGAAATTGAGCTTAGAATCCTATATTAGTTATGTATGATGTTGAATGCAAACAGGGATGGAGTAAAAAGTATCAATACAGAAGTAAAGCTCGAGTACAGAAATCAGCTGTACAATAAAATACATAAATTATTTTACCTTCGAGGAAAAATACAAAATGGTCTTAAATTTCCCGTTGAAGAACATTTAATCGTAGTATTTTTATCGGTTCATCGGATAATTGTTGTCGAAACGAATGCTTGATTTGTAAGTTGCTCTTCGCTATTAAGTGTTGTTTCTTCTCCATTCTTTTAGTGTTGGTGTGTTTGTCAAATTGGCTTCAAGGAAAACCGTTTACCCAAACCTACCCCAATAAATGTGTACAGCATATAGTAGCATATAAATTACACGAATAAAAACTGAAATTGCTGCAAAAACAGAAATACACTTAAAATATACACTACGAAGCAGAGAGAGAGCGAAGAGTGAAGAGAAAAGAGAGGTAGAGAGAAAGCGTTAGCAAATCAAAGAAAAGAAAAAAGCAAAAACGGAATATTTATGAACGCACGCCACGAGGAGGAAAGCGAAAATGCGCCAAACAAAACCACCTCGATGGAGGGTCACACAACACCAACACCGTTAACAGTCAAATGTCGAATGGTGTGGGAGAGGGAAGCGGGTGGCTAAGGTTGAGAAAACCAACGAACCAAGCCCGAACCCGAACCCTGTCCGGTGTACGGTGCGGTGTAAGGGTCTGGGCCATGTTTGTTGGCAGATAAAGCAAATGGCAAAAGTGTTTTCCATGCGCGATCGATATACACGGCGCCAGCCAGACGGGACAAATTTTCATAGTTCAAGTGGCGCCTAGGCTTGCGCCACGACAGCAACAGCGACAGCGAAAGAGACGAAGAGAGGGAATGGGAATGCGAATGCGAATGGGAATGGGAGAGAAACGACAGTAAAGTCAGAGAGAGACAACAACTAAAATGTGGCTAGAAGCAGGCACTAAAAATTCACACGCACACGCACTAACACAGAAGCAAATGCGATAAAATTTTTGCGGAAGTGCGCAAGCAAGCAACAAAATGAGAAAAAAAACGAAATAGAGCAAAAGAGAATCACACTCAAAATGCAAGTATGAACTTTAACTATTTTTCTAAATACTAAATTTGGTTTTGTGTTTGTTTGGTTTGTTGAACCTCCCGACAAGCGAACCTCCTGACAATTTGCACTACAAATATGCATTTCAAATTCATTGCTAAATAGTTGCCAAATAAATTTCTATATTTACATTTGAGCCACGGAAATCATTTAACTGCTTAAGTATGGATTTTATTTTTATGACCAGTGACAAATATCGAGGTTACACTTGATGAACGCGTCATCAGCTTCGGTTGGTTAAAACGATGAGTCATGCAAAGCATATGTAGAACAACTCAAAGAAGGAGCAAATCGTGTCAATATGTGTGTTGGTATAAACTCTGCGGCCCACAATCGACCTAAAGAGCTACATTTAAGCGAAGTTCATTGCCATTGAGAAAGCAATCAATTTCATTTACTAGCCAAATTCCCATTCTCACAATCGCCATCGCCCACTCATAACTCACTCTCAGAATTTCGGGCGATTCATTATTTAAATTTTGGCAAAGGCATAATAATTTTCCTACGCATTGTTCTTATTGTTTATATTGCTTTGAGACAACATAACATAGAGGCGTGGTCAATAGGGTTGAGTTGAGAGCTAGACAACTGGCAATGATCCGGCGGCAGCAGTCAGACAAAATGCGACCCCCGAGGAATGGAAAAGAAATAAGTTTGGCGAGCGTATGCGCAAAATGTCAACTCATAAATAATGCTGATAAAATGCATTAGGGGGCGTGCCCGACCAAACCCCATAATTAGTGGTCCAAAATGAGCAAACAGTAAAGGACTCTCTGCTGCAGTCAGCTGTGCTCTGGCTGTTGCTGTTGACGAGAAGGATACACAATAGTTTTATTTATGAATGCATACTTCAATGCCAATAAAATACTCGAATCCAACTAACGGCTCTCTATCCATTGTCATAGTTGTTTCTGTTGTTCTTGTTGTTGTTGTTGTCGTTATTGTCGCAAACAACGCCATAATAATAATGTAATGAAATTTATGATGCGCATTTAATGTACTCAACATAGTGCGACAATAAACGACAACCACGCGAACTCTGAGGTCCAAAGTCCGACGTCTGTCGTCCGACATCGGACGTCCCATGTCCTCGTCCTTTTAGGACGTGGGATGCCACCGCCTTTACAATGAACATTGAGCGTCCAACACTTAACTGATTTCAAAATTATATTGTTCTTTGAGTGTATTGCAGGAGGGGAGGCGAGGAGAGAGGTTAGTGCACTTCTCCAGCTACAATATGGCATGTAATTTTATTGCTTATTGTGTAAGCAGCTCCAACGCAGTCGTCAACATTAAATTAGTGCGTTTGTGCGTATTAAGTTGCCTTCGAAGGCGCAAGAAGGGAAAACGAAATGCCATTGGCAATATTTATGATTGAGAAATGTCGCGACCATCTATGTTAGCTTAATTAATTAAACTACTTCTTGTGATTTGAAATTATTTTCGGGTACTTCTTAAGCTATAGAAAGTATATGTATAATAGAATAGAATTATTTATTGCTATTATGTGGGAGAAAAATGCAAAGTACTACAACCCTTTACGCCTAGTAAATCCCTCTAAGCTCAAGGCTTTTCAATTAACCCAACTCCTGCTTAGATTTGTTATATGTATTATCTAGACATAGGAAATGATTTTTTTAAGTTCTTCTTCTGATTCTTGTCCTAACCTAGGTCATGCACTCTCTTCTCCCTTGGTGTTAGAATGACGGAAAGTTGAGCTACTGAGTATTAGTGTTGATCATTCGTTCAATTGTGATCAGTGAACTAGTTCTTTAGGCTTTGTTCATTGTTATATTCCGCTTATCATACAATTTCTTTCGTGATTTGATTCTGTTCATCGTTCGCTTTTCGTCGTTAATATATGGAATATTTAGTTTATATACTTTATGATATATATTATATGTTCTCTATGGTGTATTTTGAATATAGAATTTTTGAATATAGAACAATATCGAGTTGCAAAATATATCCTTCGGTACACTTTAGTATTTTTTTTTTGTATATTAATTTGGTATATTTGTAGAGAATGGGTTTATTCAACATAGGTATCGGCTATCTCACAGCCAAGCCCACTCAAATTAGCTTTCTTAATTCTTCATAGAAAATATAAGGTTGGCCAAAAAGTCTTGCGGTATTTTTATTGAATTTTCAATTGTTCATAAAATTGGTTATAATAATGCGATTTAAGTCAAATATGCGCCATTTTGTTCGATGACGAGTTCCCAACGAGATGCCAACTTCATAATGCCCCTCTTATAGAAGCTCGCTTCCCTATTGGCAAAAAACTCGGAGAGCCAATTTTCACAGGACTCTCTTGTGGCCAACTTCCGACTACCAAGCTCGTTGGCCATGGACAGAAATAGGTGGTAATCACTTGGTGCGAGATCCGGACTATACGGTGGATGCAAAAGAACCTTCCATCCGAGCTCCCGGAGCTTCTGGCGCGTCACCAAAGATGTGTGTGGCCTGGCGTTGTCCTGATGGAAGACAATTCGGCCTCTGTTGATCAAAGATGGCCTCTTCTCCTTGAGTGCTGCATTCAAGCGGTCCAGTTGTTGGCAGTACAGGTCCGAATTGAGCGTTTGGCCATAGGAGAGCAGCTTATAGTGGATGATTCCCTGCCAATCCCACCAAACACACAGAAGAACCTTCCTGGCCGTCAATCCAAGCTTGGCCACCGTCTGGGCAGCTTCATTGCTTTTCGTTGAAACCATCGTTGTGCGGTGGAAATGGAAACTGTATCGGGTCCATAAAATGCACAAATTTTATTGGCAGCATGAGTTGCATTTTTGCCTTTATCGTAGTAGTACTGTAAAATATGCCGTATTTTCTCTTTATTTTGCTCCATGTTTGTGACGCTATAGCTCACGAACGACTTAAAACAAACAACAATAAATCAAACGCGTGTTAGCGCGGGAAAAGAGCTTTCCAAAAAGGTATCGCATGAACCGATTCGATAAATAGAACTAGAACTACGCGCTTGCAAAAACACCTATCGGAAATACCGCAAGACTTTTTTACCAACCTTATATTATATATTAGGAAATATTATATATTATTATATTTCATAAATGTTTATGTTTGCACCTTAAATTTGAAAGGTTCAAAATAAATACACATAACATATTTTGATTCAATTCTAACGCTGAAAATAACAAGAATAAAAGTTAAGAAAGTCAACAGAAAGTAAAAATGCGAATCCGTAGTATGGATCAAAAGTCAACAACTGAGTAACAAAAAAAGATAAAAGTGAACTTGTTCAACTTCATTATTACTGAATAAGTGATTCTTGTTCGTGCTTTCGTGAATCCAAGAATATTTGATATGTTCTAACGATGTTCACGTTTTAGTTGATTTTTCAAGGAAATCAAATTAATAAAATATACTGAATATTAAAGATTTATTATGTGAATACAATATATTCCAACTGGATTACTTTGAAAAATTGACCAAAACTCAAACAATTGATGTCAGTTAGGTAAAAACTGCAGTTTAAATTTGCATTTTTGTAGTTGAAGTAACAAGTAGAACGTAAAAGCTAACAATAGCCATGGCAATAACTAAAGTTGTGCAAGCTGCACCTCTTTGAGGTGACAGAACCGCAAAAAGTGAAAGTAATTTGTAAGCAAATTTGCAATGTCATGCAGCCAAGAGGGCAACAAAAAGGAAACGCAAAACTGGGAGGCACTTAAATTGTTGCAAAGTGTAAAAATAATTGAAAAATTTGCAGTGCATAGAAAATCGAATTATGACGAAAGTGACAGCCAAGATGCGCTGAACGTTAAACGTTGAACGTAGAACGTAGGAAATATCAATTAACAGGGACATGGGCAGAAAGCTATTAAAAGCTTATTTAGTCGATCCCAAAAATAAAAACAAGCCCGTGTTCATAAGCAAATATTATGGGAAAAGTTTTTACAAACAGCCAGCCGCACAGCCGTCCCCTTTCCTCATCGCACTCGCCTCTTTATTCAAACGTTCAGACCCGTCTACGAGAACAGAGGCAGTAAAATTAATTGCTTTATATGGCGTGATAATTTATTGAAGCACACGATGACCAACATGGGAGCACAGCAAAAAGACCCGGACCACCAGCACGTTTGACTGAGAAGGGATGTAAGGCGAGTAACGAGTGCGAGTGTGAGGCCAGGACAGAGCTCATGAACATGGCAAGCCCTGGCTTGTTGTTCTGCTGGGATAACACGAGTATTTTGCCGCCAACGTGCGTAAGGGTCAATCACATTAGAGACATGCGAACCGCTGCCACCAAAAGCAGCTCGAGTTGAGCCCAGCTCTTGACTGTGCTCGCATGACAAGCGATTCAGGGTGGTCGTCATCAAGTCAAGGGTTTTCTTTTCTTTCGCAACCTGATTATGCGCCAACTCGCCGAAATACTAATGCAACCTACGAAAATTGAAAATGGGCTAAACATAGGGTATTAGCTGCATATTCGACACTATGGAGAAGAATGAATTAAATGTTGTTTATGAAAATCTGCAACTATGACAGTGAAGGCTTTCCACCTGTACATTTCTATTCTGTGGGATATGTAATAGAATCGTTATATATATACTAACTATATTACCTAGAATAAGTTATGCACTCCAAAAAAGATTCACATTTCCATTAGCTAAATATGTTTTATCAAACGAAAAAAAAGAAATTAAATAAATACAGCATTTAGGACTGGATTTAAGCCAGGGAATATATTGTTAAATTAATCATGATTGAGAATTTCTAAGATACTAGATTTATGTTATAACATTTTTTAATCAATCCAGTTTTTCATGACAATTTTAATTTACTTGTTAGTGTCAAAGCTCATAGCTCAGCTAGTAAGATTGCTTGGGATCACTCATCGTTTTGTCTGAGGTCTTGCGCTCAGTTCAGTGTTTAAGAAATTCGTAAGTTTTTATTTATTTAAACAAATACGAAATCCCTGGCATCGATTCGTGCAACACTTGTTTAATATACAAATGCATACAATAAATATTCTGAAATGCTTATTTAAGTGGTTTTAGTTACACGTTTTTTTTATTTTATTTATTTTTTTCACAATATCATTCTTTTATTCTTTTTTCTTTTTTTTAATACTATAAGGTATAAAATTTGAATACTGAACTTAAGCATTACAGGACTTAAAAAAAAAAAAACAATAATTTTCGCATTTGAATTACGTTAATTCGGGATTATACATTAATTCGCTTTATTTATCCCGATTTTTTTTTTTTTTTGTGTGTTTGTAACAATAAAATATTTGTATACAAATTTCAACATAAATCGAAGATAACTCTTTAAAGGGTATTTAAGTAAGGGTTTACTTCTCTTTTTATTGTTGGACACCCTTTTCCATGTTGATTGTTGTGTTCAACGTGATTGCGAGTAGAGCACAAAAGTATGCTATGAATATAATCAGCGCATTGAATCGAGTTAATTGCATTATGAATCTGATGGCAGCTTAACTGTTTTACTCTCTAATACTTTTTTGTTTTTTTGCTGGCTTGTTTCTCAATTTTGCCTCCACGTTTTTTTAAACATACGCCACGCGATGCGATGCGGAAACTTTGGTCAAATAAATAATCTTGGCAAGTTGTCTGGCAGCATACTTAGGACAAGAGCCGAGAGCTGGAAGCTGAGTGTCGAGCAGCTGCTCGAATTGCACTTGCCAAGCAAGTCCTACCCGCTGTTGCGACTGTTGACAAACAAATATGAAACTAATCCTTGGTAATTAGTGCGCCAACTTTTGCTGCATTTTGAGCCAGGACACAAAGTCGGTCCAGTGTCCGGTGTCCGTGTTTTCGTGCTGCTCCGTACTGTGGTCAGAAGTTGGCACATTCCTTGTGCTATTTGCGGTCCCTTGCTAGGTTCTCTGTGTGTGTGTGTGTGTGTGTGTGTTCTTCCACTTTTTTTGTGTGTGATGTCGTCGTCGTTCCCATCGCAGAGCGACGTTATTTTTATTGGAAAAGTTAAGCTCGTGTTTTGATAGGTTTCAGTCGTAAAGGGATTAATTAGTGCAGAGTTCTCGCCAACATGCTGTAGACACTGAGACCACGACACCGTGGATCTTTGGCTCCAATTCAGACCCATTCCAGAGCCAACATGCAGACCAAGTCGCATTTGTTTTTGGCTTTTGAATAATTAAAGTTAAGTTGAGTTCCATAGTTTTCGCCATTCTAGTCTGTAAATACGTTAAGGACTCACATTCGCGTTCCACAATATAACATACTTAGTGGCGTGTTGTAACACGAATGTTTACTTAAAGTTGCACCGCGTGGAAAGCGGATAGGAATCGCACAACAAATTAAATATTTGAAATTTTTGGATACCCTAATTAAGGAAAAACAAAAGTAAAATCTAGAAATATTAGTTATTTATCTGAATAACTAGTATAATAATAATATGTTCATTCTGATTGACTGTGGTAAAATAAAAGAAAGTGAAAGTTTATATGGAAAATTATATAAATTAAGCTCAAGCAATTTAAGCAACGAAAAAAGTGATCAAAGTGAGCCAATTATTACCACTCATATAAAGAAATAGTTCATTTAAAACAAACTTTCCTTATTTAATAAAGTAAAAAAACAGCCTTAATCATCATGTATATTTATTCATCTACCAGCTATCTTACAAAATTGGTCATAAAGCTTAATCATGGACATCCTTAATCTGATTGTTCCAATGCTGAAATCACGAGTAACCTTTTTTGTGTTCTATGTTTTATAAATGACGTGTTCGTCGCTCTCTAAAGGTTGATAATATGAGTATTTTGGAAAAGGCGTGATCAGCTTTCTAAATCCTTTTCAAATCAATTTGAAAACGCCATTTATTCAGCTTAAATGTCAGTATCTGGGTTTCAACTGCTTGTGATGTGTGATTAAACCTCAGTTCAGTGAATTGTTTATGACATACGGTGAATAAATATAAAAAACAACCTTTAGTTTCCTGCTCATAGATTGTATTTGATTATCTATTGAGCACAATTAAGTTCAATGTCTAGCAACTTTGTGACACACCTTTCCATCAACTTTAAAATAACAATAAAAATCGTAAGGTAAACTCTCGTGACGTGAGTTCTTGAGTTCTCACTTCTCTTTATTATTTTTAGACATGATTTCTTTCTGGCATAATTAATTTTTTTAAATGTATATTTTGTTTTTGTCATTTTTTTTTTATTTGTTAATTATTTTTCATTATTGGTATTTATTCAGTAATTCATTAAATTGAAAAACAATTTTAGGTGGAGACATATTAAATTTCTGTGCTGTCTAACACAATTGAAATCGATAATGAAGCAGATAAATTACTTGTTTGTAATTATCCAACTTATTCCATATAATACTATTGTAGATAAACTTCTTTCAATTCCAGGCTCCAATAGAATTCTGCTATTTATAATATCTTGGAAAACTAATCTCTTCTTTTTGTCCTTGCAGTTTCGTCTTATTCGTTGAGACAGGTTTATTAATTAAATTTCTTAGCCACATTGTTGACATTTCGCTAGGGACCTCAATGCTGCAACAATTTGCAAGTTTTTCTTATCTTCTGTTATGAACTAGAGCTTCAATTTCGCCAGCGATGTCGCTGCATGATTTACGACGGCTTGGCTTAAAAACGAAAATTGCAGTAAAAACTAAGCAAGAAGTTGCGAGGGATGGGAGGACTGAGCGGGTAAGGCAGACAATTTTTTTTGTTGGTGGTTCAAAAGTTTTGACCACAAAACAGGAAACGGAAATGAGTGTGCAGGACGATGACGACATGTGAAATGTGTTTGGCCGCAACCACTTGAAATAAAAGAAGAAAAAAACAAAAGCAAAAGCAACGGCAACAGGAACAGCAAGAGCAAGAGCAAGAGCAACAAAAAAGTCGAGCACACATGCAAAATAAACGGGTTCAAGTGGCGGTCGTAAAAACAGGAATAGAAGCAAGCCACGCCAAAGGATAACTGTTGAATTGCCGGCCATAATAACAAGGCATGCCACATGTATGTGAATGTATGCTTGTATGTGTGTGTACATACATATACAAATGTGTGTACGAATGTGTGCATACATGTGTGCGATTGTGCTTGTCGCGTAGCAACTTGTGGCTAACTTAATATCAACTAACAACTTGGTGACAATCAGAGGAATGTTGGCACATGTTAAGGTTCCTGTGACCAATATGAATGCAAATGAAGTTGCGCATTCTTCCACCAAATAGAAAATAGATGTGTTGAACCTAAACTGAATGAAGTAACCCGATTCCTAATTATTACTTTATAAGTTTTGTTTTAATAGAAAATAATCGAATTTTAATATTAACTGTTCTTGCAGTGCTCCCCATTTTACTAGTTACAAACCATCTAAATATATTCTTTGTTTTCTCACACATAGATCAATGTTTCAATTAAAATCTTTTAATAAAAAAAAAAAAAAACAAGATTTTTATACCTGCTACCCATATGGTAAGATCTATGTGTGTATCAGGCCGATGGAGTTATCTCCGAGACGAGAAAATATAGAGACATCTGTTTGTGGTACATAATAAACAAAATTACCTACAGTATTTACGATTCTGAAAATTTGGAAGTTTAGAAGTTATTTTTGAAATTCTTAAACGCTTACTGCTAAGGGGTATTAATTTGGTTACTTTGTCTGATATTCTCGTAAATTTTGTACTCACTCTATAGTATACATTAAATTTAGTATTATATCAATATTTCACATAAAATAAATACATATTGCGTTCGGTATTTTTTTAGTATTTTTGGTATATTTACTATATATTTTAAGAAAAATACAGCACTGTTTGGTTATACTAAAACAAATGCAAAACAATGCAAAAGTGGACAACCATAAATCGAGAAAGTGATCTTTGATCTCATTTCATTCACATTTTGATTATGTATAAGATATAAGTCCGAAGAAAAACTGCAAAATATGCTGAATATATATGGAATTTCAGTATTTCATGATATTATGATAATATCAATTATATTGCAACATAATGTGTAAGAAATTATAAATGAAATCTGTTTAATCATACACATTAATGAACTATATACTACATATACTTGTTGAACTCAAATTTGTCTTTTAACTTTTCAGAAGTTGTTTCAGATTAACGATAAAAAATAACTACATTTAATAGATTATACGGTATGTGTGCGTTAATTTTTGAAATTAACATAAGCTTATCGCAGTCAAATAACAAACTTTTGCATTTGAATTTCAGAGTTTTACAAATTTTTGAATGGCTTAATGATTTATTCATGCAATATGGCTGGAATAAATTCATATTTATTAAATTAAGACTATATGCATACACGGGTATTAAACATGCATTGTACAACTATTTTACTTAATAAAATATAACTTTTTATTATTTCAGTGTAGCTCTTATTGAAAAATGTAGAGTTAAATAAAATAGAAAAATGCCAACCAGCCAGTTGACAAATTTTTAAGAACTTTGACAAAATTGATTTTTAAACGAAATAGAAGAAAAATTCAAGTTTAGTATGCAAAGGAAAATCCTGCCAAGAAATGTCACGGGAGAATAAAGGGGAACTATTTCTGACAAATGCCAACAAAAAAAAAAAACTTAAACCATGCACATCTTGGGCATCGCTTATTACTTAGTAAACACAAAAGTAGTGATTAGGAAATGCATTGATTTTCAAAAAAATTTAAACAAAAGTATTATTAATCACAATTACTTATAACCACTTTCTTACGATTTATTAGTCGAATTATTTGATACCCTAATATAGATTATACAAAATATATGAAAGAAGAAAGTCAATGCTCAATATAATAACATATTTTATTAACCATAACTCCGTGGCAAACACAGAAAAAGCTTATTAATAACACACAAAGTATTCAGCGAGATGTGAAAACAATGAGATCAATTTATTAATTATTCAAGTCTAACGCAAAGAGTTAGGAAATAAGGAATTAAATTAAATGGATTCAAATGAATTGAAATACGTGGCGTATACGTAACGCTTAACCTGCAATTGTCTCCGCAGTAACTCAAACTCTGCATCTATTTGTCTAGATTTACGGAGTGTATTTTTAATGTTTTCCATGGGATTTGGAACGGCAAAGCAAATGTAACGCATTGTTAGGTCCGCTTTGCACTCGACGGCAACCAGCTGCGACTTTGACTGCAAGACTTGTACACTATAGAGAATGGAGCTAAGTGCAAGTTGCGAAGACATTTTCTTGAAACAGCCAGCAATAATTACCCCAAACATGCTTTCTCTTCCAAGTCGCCTCATGCTCCATGCTAGCCAATTGCAGTCGGAAAACATTTTAATTGCGTTTTGCTATTTTTTTATTGCTTGCAGCATCTTAATGATTTTGTTGTAGCCACAATCAGTTGATATTTATACGTATTTTGTATGTATTTTAAAGGTTTTTTTTATGTAATTTGTAGAAGTGAAAACTAAAGAGTTGACTGCAATCACACAATTGAATCATTCGGAGAGGAGTATTAGGATTTTATAATATTGTACGAAACGAAGATTGAGTCAAACTGGCAAAAATTGGATATGAGAAAGCCCTGTTTTTTAATTAAAAAAGTTAATTAAAAAATGTTTTATAGAGATGAAACAAGTAGCCTAGGGAAGAACATACTCATAATCTTAACAGAAATCATCTCAAATAGAAAAGAAGGGAAACTGTGTTAACAATCAATGTTAGGAATGGACTAAGACGGGACATGTGAACTGTTCGATTAAAATTCACTAAAATCGCAGTCTTGTATCATACACATAAGAGTATGTATTTTGTATTCGATACCAGTTTTATATCAGTTTCCCTCAGCCAACAGACAGGTAATATTTCCAGCAGAGTTTCATGATCGCAAAAATCGGATAATGCGTTGCCTTCCACTAAGAGCACTACACTTCAAGTCTAAGCTTTACCGTAAACTGGAAGATGCTGAGCATGCATCCGGAGAATATTAAACAGTTGCTGAGTTTCAGACCGCTGTTTGCTGTGAAGATCTCAACTTCTGGATTATATCACCGGATTGGCTACCCACACTTTCACATTATCGTATTTGATGCGAGGGTGACTGTTATTGGAGCTCAAACTTCACATTTGACTACATGTTCGGCCCACATCTTAGAAAGACCAATTAAGATAAGAAGGCAGCTGATCTTCAAATAGAGAAGCAACGGAAGAGTTGCTTGCCTAATAGATGGAGAAGACGTCTACATAGGGGTTTAACACGCTGTCATAAAACGGCTAATTTACAAATTCGCACATCTTTCAATTTCATTTACAATCGTCGTTAAGTCGTTTATGTTATAATTTTCATGATATATGTAAAAGTAAAGGATCTATTACTATAAAAGTGAGTCTAACATGTTTTCTATGTAGCTTTTGTAGGAATTTTTAATTTATTAACAATAATATCTAATGAAATAAAAACTAATAAGTAAGAAAGCTACATTCGAATATGCTCGACTGTGAGATACTCGCTACACATTTTGAATAAGAGTAAAACAGGACGGAATTATTCTTCAAATATGCCGAATTAATATACAAAACAAAACTAAAGCTTTGCTATATGGGTAATTCTCTGGTAAATGTCGCGTGCGACCAGCTTTTCAGTGACAAAAAAAAAAACATAAACTAAAACGATTTTAAAAACAAGTGAAGGTTATTTTTAAAGCTTTGGATTAGCACTATTTTTAGAGCTAAGATTGATTTTAGGAACTTGTTCTGTTTTACGATAAAATATATAAATTCGCTCATTTTTTGGTTATGCGTACGAATTTGTTAATTTTTGCACTTATCAGAAAAGAAAACAAAATAGAAACAAAAATCCAAAACCATTCTTAGATCTTATTAAAGTACTAATCTAGAGCTATAAAAATAACCTTTTCTTATTTTTAAAATTGTTTCAGAATATGTTTTTTTTTGTCACTGAAAAGCTGGTCGCACGCGACATCCCTCAGAGAATTACCCATATAGTAAATAACAAAACAGTCGAAGCAGTTATGACTCTATGGCATTAGGTGGCTTTTGCATAGAAAAGTATTTCTTAAACAACTTCTACAATTGTAAATTCTACAATTTACAGAATCAGAGATGACTCCTCCTTGCGTTATACACATTTTCTGCAGGCATAATGTATAAAACCTTACCAGTAAATAAATAATTTAACCAAAATTAAAATCTATGTTATTATTAAAATAAATAATAAAAAAATAATACAAATTAATTCATAGCTACGAGCAAAGAATAGTACCTAAAATTTATGTCGACCTTTAAAAAAGAGTATTTGTTAAGATTTTTTCTGCATTGTTTAAAACATATTAAATTGTATTTAAATATGTTTTATACTCTGTTAATTGAGTATGACATAAGTCTTTTTGGATTCCACTCATCTAATGCATGCTCTTGAGCACTTGTCCTGCGCACAAACAGCGAACAAAATGATTGAGATAGTTTTGACGCATGCGCTTGGAAAAAACACTATTCACTCAATGTTTAGTTTGGATTGAAGTTTTATTTGTTTTTGTTCTTTTTAACTGGTTTAACCCTTAGCTGGGTGCGATGCATAATTACTGAAAGCAGAAGAGAACAATTGCAGCTAATTGAGAATAATCAAACATCGGTCGAGTCATAAATTGGCATAAACATTGCAACAACGCCAACGAGGCCAACAAATCAGCGCAGTTGACACTTTTAATTGTGATTGAATTGGCAGTATAAATCAGCAAATTAAATTACAAACAATAGCAATAAAACCTAGCGAATTATATTTTCCTCTTTCCATTACCATTTTTTTTTTTTTGTTTTTGTTGGCACACAGCTTTTCGATGGCGACAATTTAATTACGATTGCAGTTGTGCGCAAATATATACTCTTTGTATGTGTGCGTATTTATTAAGGCCATGAATCGAGGCATGAGTAGGATGCAGACGCCACGCTGACGCCACAAAATATGCTAATTTATATTTATATGAATCGACCAGCAGAGAATTGTTCCCCAAAGGCGCCTCAAAACTGTTTCCCATCCTTAAATGCTTCCAACTAAGAGGGACTGAGGCTGTGAAATATTTTTGGTGGCTGTCGCCACCGACTGCGGTCATAAAATTTATTGTTGCCAAATGCATATTTGTCACATTTGCAATGTGTTTGGCGGCGGCAGTCATAGAACAATTTATAAGCATCTAGGGAGTTCCACGCGCGGGCAAAATAACGAAAGAAAAAAAAACAGTTGAAGAATTCGAGTATTTTCTGCTATAAGATATTTTGCATTTGTTCGTTAATAATCTAAACAAAACAAAGACCACTCATAAATGATCGATTTAGATATCTCGGTACCCATTTTAGCGGTATCCTAAAGTCTAAACGTGATTCTAGCACACATATTTATTTATTATTTATATTTATATTAAAGAGCTAACTCATTTTTAGAATGTTAATATAATTATAGAGTTTGGTTAAAAATTTCAGCTCCAGCTAGAGTGCATTGAAAATTTAATGAGATACGTGTATTTGAAAAGTTTTCTGGATATTCAAATTACGAATAAAAATTGAGTAAGAAAAAACATTTTATTTCGTCGAAGCATGCCATACAAACTTTTATTAACCAATTTCTATACGAATAGCTAGAGTATATTCAATTAAGTTGCTGATGCAGAAGAAGAATATATACGCTTTGTTGGATTAAGGATATCTCTTTTATAAAATAAACTAAAAATTAGATGAAATGGTCAAAATGAAAATGTTCACAAATTATTATATAATATTATTATATTAATTAGCCAACTTTATTATTATAAATCGCACTAAGCTCGTGTCAATTGAAACAACTCAATAAAAACTATTTTATCTAAATAAAATTTAACAAATTTTATGAGTATTTCAAAGCAATGCAAGTATATTAAGTTTGTTTTAGAGTTTGACGACGAGGGTAACTAGAATAATTTGAGAATTTGAATAGCATAAAAAAATTGGAAGTTATTTGAAAATAATCATATTAGGTGTTAGGTGATCAAGTAGGGATCCTTTTACATGCATTTCCAGTAGGTACAATATTAAAGTAGCGTTCGTCCCTGTGGGTAGCGGGTATAATTATTTTGTATGCTGTTGTTGAGACTTAATTGCATTGTTCAACAATCAGGTATATTTTATATTCGATGGTATAAATATGAATGTAGTATATAGACATACCAAATAAAGTATATTTATATTTCAGTGTTTTTGGTATTTTTGGTATGAGAATATGCAGCGGGGTTAATTTGTCAATAAATTCAGAAGTATTTAATTGAAATTAAATGCATTGCTTTAACAGCGGTTGACATTTTTTTGGAAATACCCATACACCACATTAGAACAACTTTAATAGGCCGTAACGTAGTGCCAGAGTTCCAGAGTTGACTAACTGTCAAAGATGGTGAACAATCTTCACACCTCAAGGACTCTCTCAATTGATGTGTACAAAGGAAATGAAGTCATTTGTAATTAATGAGGTTTGTCACCCCAATTTGCCGGAGCTTCAAACCACAACACACGCAAAAAGCACACTGAAAGCATTAGACGTTCCGTATGTTTAACCTGCCTGGCATATTGAAAATCACAGAATGTTGACTCGAAGCGAGGGTGACTCATTCCACGGCAACAACAACAACGAAAAAATCGTATAAAAGAAGTAACAGCAGTCACCCTTCTAAGGATGCTCGACTCTTAGATACCCGACACCCAATCTTGAACGATGTTGACGATGTTATGTATACGATTGTTTTAGTATTGAACTAATTTCTTAACATTTAATATAAATAATGTTTTCTCTAATACTAACTTGGTTAATAATTTATTCTCAAAATTAACTTTTTTTTCTCTTCTTTTATTTACAATCTGTCTTTATAAACAATAAGTAAATTGTATAATTAATATTAAATTAACAGAAATATCAGTTTTCCTATTATATGGAACATCTTTTCAGTTGCTTGGATTTATCTATCGGGGAGATCGTGTATGTGGTATCTCTTCACTCTTCTTAATGCTAATGTGTTCTCTACTAGACTTAAGGCTATTTTAATTTCGTGGTTATGGAGTCTATCGATGTATTTCTTAGTAAATTTATTTATTTATTCTAAGAAATTAAGAAATTTGCATTACAATAAAAACTTTTAAAAATTTACTTAGTTTAGTATTAGAAGGCAATATCAATGTTACTAAGAAAATACATCTATCTACTTTTCTTATGATTTTCACGAACTGACTTAAGTATTATACTCTTAAACCACACAAAATTGGTACCGGGTATAAACAATCTAATTATCTCGTTAAGCACGCCAAAATGCACAAAAGATATACGAACAGGGAAGCACAGACCCACGCACACACACACACACACACATACACCCATCCACTCCATGATGTGTGAGGGGTTGATATAATAGAGCCAGGTGTTCCCTAAGTTGACACCTTGACAGACGCCTCCTTGACCCTGACAGGAGAAGCTCAGTCTGACTTTTGGATGGATTTGGCTTTATGTATTCTTTTCACAATTTTTGCCCGCGTCTCGTGTTATCTTATTTTATTTTGTGCATTTTTTTTTTGCGTTCTGATATTGCTTGATGTTTAATTAAAATTATGTAAATAAATTTATTTACCATGGCTGACTTTGGGGCGTAATTAAGTGCATGCTGAAGAGCGCGAGAAATATTCGTCAGGAATTTGCATCTGTCACCATAGTCGCCGTCGTCGCAGTGGACAGTTGACATCAGTGTCACCTTGGGGGCATCAAGTTGTTGCCCGCCCACAACACTGCCGCACCCACCTCCTCATCCCCCGGCTATTGCCAATGTCCGCCCCTCTGTTGTTTCTATCTGCTGACAAATTAGCCTTGAAATGAGCAATTTGCAGGCTATGGACATGAATGATACGAGCGAAGCGAAAGAGCAAGGCTGTGGATGCTACGATGGAACGTGGGCGTGAGAGGGAGAGGGAGAGGGGGAGGGGGGCGAAAAGTTACCGTGAATAACAAAACTGAGCTGACAGCTGCTGTCAGTGGCGGCCTGTCAATGGTCGAGTATTAAATTTGCTTTGTGGCATGAAAAAGCAATTAAGTGCGGAGTGTTTAGTTGTCTGCTCTGAAAACATTTTCCAAATAAAGAGCGCATAATTTTTGGGTCTTTAAATATATTTTGTTAAATGTTATGAGCTACTCTATTTAAAGCATGGGAATGAAACTCATAAAGTTAAGCAACAATCTGCAATGTTGACAACAAGGAATCACGATGTTTTTGCATGCTCGCTACCACGTCACCACATGGCGAAGCATGTTGACATCAACATGGGAGGAATTGTTTTGATGAATGCATCCATTTAATTGATGAATGGGATTTTAAGCTGAAAATCGAATTGTACCGATCCGAACCTGAAATGACAAGAAATGAATGAGACCAAAAGTCGAAGCTGAAAACTGAATGCCAGCCAAAAATGCACACACAATCATACATGCAAAATTGGTGACTGAAGTATGTGATTTCATCTGTAAATAAATATTTAAGTAGGCACAGAAAGAACGAACTTTGGACAGGTGAGGATTAATTGGAGGCCAGCTCAGCAACGAGCCAACGAGAAACTCATAAATAAAGCACACAAGCAACTAGCAGACAACCAACAGTTCAGTCCGAATCTCAATTTAAAATCCAATTTCAGTCCCAGTCTCAATTCCAACACCAACTCCAGCGCCAGCGGCAGAATAAATGTTAACAATACCGTAAAGTATGCGAAACAAATTTTAAATCGTTGCACATGAAAACACAATTCGGGACTCCGAACAAAGTAATTGGCAACCGCAAATACCAATAAAAAAAAAACACAAAAACAAAAACAAATTTAGCGTGTTGTAATGTTGTAAGTTGTTGCTCCTGAAGCTGGTATGCAATAATATAAATTCCTGAAAGAGAACTGCAAACTGTTTCCACTTTAATCATGACCTATGCTAAGGTACTACAAATATTGAAAGCAAACTACGAACAATTAACAGAAGTGTTCAGTACAGAGACTGAATTACGTGCCATTAACTCGATTCAATTTTGCAATCAATTGTATTTAATTTATCTCGTATTTATATGATGTTATTTTCAATATAATAGCTTTAAGATTTCATAGCAAAACGATTGAAACTTCACATTGTTTATATGTATGTATGTCCATCGAAATAGATACAGAAACAATAAATTGTGTGTGTTGAACATACTATGTTCATATTTGAATTTCAGAGCAGCAACTGCGGAAATATTGAGAGCTGCGGAACGTTTGTTTAAAATACTACACTATTCATGTATTCTAACACCTTTTAGTATATTCATGGTGTGCATGGTATATATGGTATATTATTCAAACGAGTAGAGGAAATCTTACAGACGAGTACACTCGACAGCATTCATCTAATATATTTAAATCAAATAGCACATTCAATTAACTAAATCTCAAATCGAATTCAAAGATCGGTTTAACTATTTTCCACAACTATATTTAGTATAAATATTAACATCAAACATTAATTTATAATACTACAATAAAATTTGCCATTCTATTTTATATTTTTCTAATTTATATAAAATTACTCAAAATGTGTAAAGGGCATATAACAGATGAGTTCACCCTACAATATGCTTCGTATATAGTTTTAATAAAATGTAAATACTCAAATCAAAATACATATATATTTAATACATATAAAATATATAGAATACGATGGCAATCGTAAAGTGGAAGGGTATTATAACTTTGTGCCAGCAGAACATGCAGAAGGAGACATCTCTGCTCCCATAAAGTAACATATATATAATATGTTATGTATATGCAGGCTTTTCCGTCTGTTTGTTCATCTAAACACCTAAATCTCAGAGACTACAAGATACAGAGGTCGTTTTTTGACAGCTTTCGTTGTTGTGGCACGTAGATCAAGTTTGTTTTCGATTTTTTTGTTACACACAATAAAAACTACAATTTGTATGATTTTTTAAAACTATTAGAAGTTATTTAGGAAATCATTTAATATGGTGAAGCCAGGATTTAGTCTCTGATATATTTTGGATTGTGATTTATATCATTATACCAATTACATAAGCTATATTGGGTATATCGTTACATTACATACATGTATATTATAGTATTTTTTTCGGTAATGTTATGTGGAATATTTAAAATGCATAGCGCTTATGTCATTTATACTTGATTTTGATATTAAAAATTTCGAGTTGGTCCAATATTTATTAACAATATCACAATAAAAATCCTTGTAGTTCAACTGAACTGTATCGCTTGAACTAAATGCTTAAATGCTGCAACTTACAGCCAATATGCGTACCAGAGTAGAAGTGATTCAGGCATATAAAACAATATTTCAACTGCAATTAGTCGTGCGAGGTCTCCGTTCCTCCCTTGCTGCCTCTTTTGCTTTCCCCCTCACCCAGTCTTTTTTTTAAGCTATGCTATCGCCATAAAAGCATGAAAATTTTTCCGCCAACATGGCAAATAATTTGGCTAACGACATTTTGTAACTAATGCTGGGGCGACCGCAGATACAACATCGGGAACAACAACAACAACAACGATAACCATTAACACACACAGCAACCCCCGCGCTGGCCAAAATGCAACGCTAACTGGTCATTAAAAGCGCCCCATAACGGTTTATTGTAATTCCAGCTCATAGGCCAAGCGACCCAGCGAACAAGTGTCCAACGCCACGGTCCTTGGTCCTTGCGAGAGGAGTTGTCCGCTCTTGGCGTTGCCACTTAATTAGAAAAGTTTCTCTGCGTCACGAGACAAAAGCCATTGACAGCGTACAAAAGTTATCCCAATTGCACTTCACTTGCCGCTGTTGGAATAGTTGTAGAAACAGCCGCTCTAAAACTCATGTTTTACTTGAATTCTGAATCTAGAATATTCTGAAAACCATTTATAAACATCAAACGAAACCTACATTTTATTGAACAGACTTTCGAAAGTATGATAAAATATTTTACTCTTGAACGATAATTATCGTTTTTTATGAATCATTCTAAACACTCTTAGCTTCTTTTAAATCCTTGAACTTTAAAAAAGCTCGCTCTGGTCTGAGGTCTGAGTAATTATTAATAATAGTTATTAAATTTTAAAAGCTGTTTATATAAAAGAAGAAATTAAGCAAATTCTTCAGAAAATCAATCATTTAAAACATTTCAAACACTCTCAGCTACTTTTAAATTGATGAACTTTAAAAAAACTTTAACAATTATTTAGCAACTCAAACAATTATGAGCAATTATTTAGAAAATTTAGAAAAATAATACTTTGTAAACAACTTATGCAAAAGACTGAAAGGACTTTAAGAAATAGAGTTTAAGTAAGTTTGTAAAAGTAAAATATTCCCCTCTTAAACTAAAAATAACCCGCCAAATTATTATCTTGAAATCGTTCAAAACAGCCTCTGCTACTTTTAAATACTTGAACATTAAAGAGCTCCAAAAATATTGGAGGCCTGAACAATTATTGAAGACGAACGTTAAAGAAATAGAGGTTAAGTAAGTTCGCAAAATAACCTTAAATAAAATTCTCCTCATTAATAATAAATAATCTTTCAAATCATTATCTATAGAATCATAAAAAACACCCTCTGGGACTTTTAAATTCCTTCACTTTAAAAAAGACTCTCAAACAACATGTGAAGGCCTGAGCAATTATTGACAACACATAAAAATTTACAAACTACTTTTGCGAATAACTAAGAAGACCTTAAGGAATAGAGCTTAAGTATAATGTGTAAGTCGTAACCTAGACTAAAATATTCTTCTCTTAAACGATAATAAAAAAAACCCCAAATCATTGTCGTGAAATCATTCAAAACAGTCTCTTCTACTTTTAAATCCTTGATCATAAAAAAAACTCAAACAATATGTGGCAACTATTGAAGATAATGATTAAGGAAATGGAGGTTAAGTAAGATTGCAAAGTAACCTAAAAAATGCTCCTTATTATTCTGTCAATTTTATGGGAATCATTGAATTCATTGTATGGGCATCATTCGAAACACTCTTTAAAAAAGAAACCCACACAACATGTAGAGGCCTGAGCAATTATTGACAACAAATAATAGTTTGTAAACTGGTCATGCATGACCCGTAAAAGTGCTGAAAGGACTTTAAGGAATAGAGGTTAAGTCAACAAATGTCACCTGCATGGCTCTATTTACACATTTTTCCAATTAATACTTTTACGTGGGCGAAACATCCTCCGCCAACTGCCAACAAAATCCGCGAGGCACGGACTCTGCACTCTGTTTGCCGCCTGCGTCGTCGATTCACGTGCCTGCCACCCTTGCCACACCTCGTGGATGCCTCCCATTGTCAACCCACCCATTGACAGCGCTGCCACAAACATGAGAAAAAATGTTTAAAAAAAACTGGAGGAGGAGAAAAAGAAGCAAAGATATAGTATCATCAATGTTTTCAATTGAAATTTTGCCCGGCTGTTGTTGTCTCACTTGGCATTCTTACCGATGGATAGAGGGTGCAGGGTACAGAGAGGAGTTGCCATTTGTTTGCCGTTGTAACATTTGGTAGAAATTCCGAATTTGCTGGAAATTGGAATTGCGAGTGTTCCAAACAATGGAGCCAAATGTAGGCCTGAATGTTGAACAGTAGATTTTTACCACAGTTTGCGCAGCAGTTGCAGCAAATGTTCTCACACCAAATTGTACTCCAATATCAGCAGCATTTTAGTCGTAATTGGTAAAAAGATTTCATTATAATAGTTTGCTATAAATTAAATTGATTCTTACAAATTTAGGACATTTTTTCTTAGCAATTCCAAATATCAGCTTACGATTTATGAACTGTAAACTAAGCACGAAAGAACTTATAAATAACAATTTAAATACTTAAACAACTGAACTACAACCTTAAGATAGGCTTTTAACAAAACTAAAAACAAAAGCCAATCACTTCAGCGAAAAAGATAAAATCGGCGTGTGGAATATCAGGGAATCGGTTGATATGGTAGCTGGTCACAAAATGGCGTCTGCCATTGACAAATCAATGGAAGAAACGACTGTCAAATGCAAGCAAAGTGAAACGAATCCAATTGGTGGCTTAGGGAAATGCAGTTGGGGGGGTGGTGAGGTGGTGAGGGGAGGCACAAATCTTCAAACATGCAACTTGGTGGCAATTGAAAACTCATTGACAGTTGACAATTGGAAGGAACAACAAAAGCAGAGCAGAGTATCATCAAAAGGTACGAGCTCGAAAGGAAATATTCAGAACGAAGCCAAGGGAGACCCCAAACTCAATTGCAGTTACTCGTACATTGTCATTTCCATTTCTCTTTTTTCTACCAATCAACAACAACAACCAAAATCCAGAACTTTACTGAGTTGCTTGTCATTGACAGGCACTTTTCCATGTTGTTGTTATTCATTTGTTTTGCTCGTTTCTTGTTTTGCATTTGTTTTTTCTATTTCTTAAAATTGCGGAGACATTTTGTATTTGAAATTGTCAGAAGCAATTGATATTCATCGATGTCTTTTATGGGGTAGAAGGGTATAATAGCTTTATAGCAAAGGAAATTTAATTTCAGCATTCAACGATTGTGTTAATCTTCTCATACGACTGCAATAATAGCAATTGAGATCAGATAAAGAAGAAGTTATTTAAGAAATACATTTTATGGGAAAAAACACTTAATGACAACATGTGTTAGTGCTTTGGCTAACAATCTGGAATATTTTGTGTAGTATATTAAATGAAGTACTATATCAATATATCAAATATTGCTGTTGCTATATTTTAATATTTTTGTGGTATATTAGTTTTGCGTATTTGACGAATAAGACCGCACTTTTTTGTTTTTATATGAAATGGTTATCGAGTATCTCATAGTCGAGCACTCTCTACTATAAATTTCTTACTTGCTATTTCATGGTAATAACAGTTTCATATATACTTAGCTGGTGCTTCATAGTCAAGCATATCCAACTTACTCTTGACTTTTGATTACATCGAAATCGAGTGAAATTTATTACCAGCATTGGCAAAACAATCTTTTCTGCAATAATACGTCTAACGCGTACCACAAATACAGCAGATTCAAATTAAAATATGTGGATGCAGCATTGCTCAAATAAATTTCACAGTCTAACGCATCTGCAAGTATGCAACAATAACTGCATTTAACATATTTTTTTTCTCCTTCATTTTTGGCGATGTCTTTGATTAGAAATTTAATGCACGTACTCAATGAAGAAATTCCAAGTGCAACGCGTTCGCAGGGTCAGCAGTTGACTACAGCTGGCGATGCGATGCGAAGCGAAGAGGGGGACAGGAGATGGCTGCCAATTGCTTTTCAACATATTTGATGCGGCAATGGCGATGTCGATGGTGACCTCGACGTTGACGTCGATGGCGATGTCGACGCAGACTCTCGACATTTTGCAACTTGGCCACGTACAAAAACGTTGGCAGCAAAGTGTAAAACCAACAGCCACAGCAATAACAACTCACAGCAATGGAAACAGCTTAAACATACAAGATGTTGTGTGTACATACTTACTGGCATAACGTATACGATTGTAAGTAAGTATACGCCACGATGACCGAAACAACAAACATCAAATGTAATCGGAGCTAATAAGAAAACTAAGCAGATCCTTGCAGGTCACGATTTCCGCTCGTTTCGCATTCGATTTGGATTTGGATTTGCGATGCGCCATTGCTAACGCCAATGCATCGAATCCGACTGCACAGTGACGCAATGAACACGGGGAATTTACTCAATCGACTCGCATACCATTTGGAGGAGCATTAATAATTTAGCTGGCATCTTTCGGTTCACTGTGCGAACTGGACGCTTTAGCATGCCATGTCAATGGGCATTTAATGGCGTTCGCCATTATGCAGCGCATCAAATGCACCAAAAAATACGCTTCGTTGGCAATAGTAAATGCTGCATGGCCAGGTTCTGGGACAAGGCTCCATATCTAGGGTTAGTCTTGGTCTTGGTCTCAGCCGCGCTGACATTGCGTTGTCTTGGATTTGGCATTAGTCTCGAGACTCGCATCTCGAGTCTAGACCCTGGGCACGATTTACAATTTTGTGCAGCAGCTTTTGTTGCGTTTCTCGTAATTTTTCGTGAATTTCAACACGTACTCGCATTCCATCTTCGTCGTCTTCGCCTTCACTGTCCGTTCATTCCGATGGGAAGCACATTGGCTGGAAGAAGCCACTTTACCGTCGATTGTAATGCCATAGCCTTTTGAATAAAATTAGCATTAACAGCTCACACTTCTAGCTAAACGAGTGAATCCGCTCTCCGCTGCATCCGTCTTGAGACAGGTGTGTGTGTGCGGGAGATCAATAAAAATTCGCAATGTTTCTTTGTGCGCCATATGGTGCGAGTGCCATTAGATGCAGTATTTTAGCCTGGCCTGATGTAAGGAACGTGCTTAGTGATGACTTCTGAGCACTCAAGCATAGAGTTGCTGCATTTAATATTCGATAATATTCATACAATACCTAAACTAAGTTACTATTACGCACTGCTCAACACTTAATTGAAGTAATCACAAAGTACTTCTCAACACTTGAAATAAGAAAGTATCGATAAGAAAAGGAAAGAATTGGAGACTTGTTTACGATCGAAGATAAAAGAAACATTGAGAAACAAAAGTGCAAGCTAATTTAATATTAAAATAGTAATTCAAGGAATTGTGCATGTGATATATCGCTACTTTAAACACTCAATCGATAGTACGTGAGTTGGCAGCACTGAGCAATAAGAAAAGGTTGGCAACTTAAGTGATCGAGAAAGAATGAATAAAATAGTTCTATACCTCTTTACAAATGAAAGGATGATCTGTTGAGGATGTGCACGTGATGTCAATAAAATAGAAATAGTTTTAAAAATCAAATGCTCGGAGTTAGTTTTCAATTGCAACAATCCGATTGTCGGTCAACTAGTTTTACTGAAAGTGCTCTGATTAACTTTTTGGGGGCCACATCAATTACGAGTTACGAGAAACCCCGGCTTCCCATCTCGACTACAAGCTCGAAAAACTAATTGGTGGAAAATTAAGTTTTTGCACAAAAATGTTGCGCAAATTGAAATGCAATCGAGGCAAAGCGGATTATTGAAAAACTTTTATGATTGAATTTTGCGGCCCCTTACAGAGCGTCCCAAAAAGCGCAACGAGATCTTAATGTGAGGCCCCATCAATGCGAGAGTGTGTGTGTGTGTGTGTTGGTGAGTGAGTGCATGAGAGGCACATGTGTGCGACTAGCTGGCAGAGCTTATGTATGAGTACTTTTATCGAATGTTTGCCAAAAAGGCCAAGAATTGTGTGTCGGGTAAGTCTTAGACTATCACCCTATCCTCTCTCTTTCTCTCAACCTAGTAAGTGAGTGTGTTTGTGTAGAGTAGAGTAACGGTTTTGGCAAGCGCTCTAACGATTTACTCGTATATTTTGCTACTTTCGCTATAAAATATAAATATGCAATAAAACAAAACGACGACAGGCCGAGCATATGCATTACAGTAGCCATCTCACTCTCTCGCTCTCTATTTCTCTATCTTTGTGAAAATATTTGCTAGAAAACGAAGACATAAACTCAGAAATATGGCGCATTTCGCATTTGGCAAGGCGCAAGACAAAAACAAAACAAAGCACAAAAAAAAAAGCTAACGACACATGACAGGCAACAGTGGCGAAGTAAGCAGCACAAGTAAAGTGAAGCGAAGACAGAGAAAGACAAAGACTCAGACACAAATACAGGCGCAGAAAGGCATTTCTAAATAGCAGTAGCAGAGAACACACACATGAGTTAGTGTGGGCGAATGTGTGTGTGTGTGTGTGTATGTATATGAACATATTGCATTGTTGTGCTAAATTGCGCGCTCAGCTGGCGCACGAGTTGACTGCATTTCGCTTGCAGCATTTACGAATAGGAATGGGAAAGGGAATCGCAATGGGAATGGGGAATAGAAGAAGCACCCATTTTATGAAGCGCGCATATGTTGCTAGACTAAAGCCCACAGTGGAAGTGGGAGTGGGAGTGGGAGGGGTAGAGAAGATTTTACAAGCGTGTGTGGTTGTGCATTAAAAAGAAAAAGACAAAAAAACAAGGCTACTGCACGCTGCGGAGCAATAAAAAATGAAAGGCTTGACAGGCACATTCCCTAGGCAAATCACTGCAGATGCACATAAAGCAAATCGTTTGGCATTTGTTTTGATTTCCAATGATTGTTAAAAATATCAACGACGACAGTTGAGGATTGTAATAAGACACCCGAGCAGCATTTTACTATATACTTAGTATAGGAAAAGAAATCTTGCGTGTCTCTTTACTAATTTATTACCATCTATTACTTTAAAAAACCGAACATATTTGAAAGTCACGTCAGAATTCTTAATCACCTTCAGTTGAGTGTTCGCTCCATTTGGCACTGCACTTTTTCGTCTCTCTCATATGCAAGTGACCTAACTGACCCTTTTAACAAACTCCCGGCACTCGATAGTGAAAGTTTCTTATCATAATTTACAAGACAATTAGCCAGACATGGTCCCCGTTGTTTCTCCCCCCCCGTCGTTGTCTGTCTTCGAATGTTACAGGCAAGCAACCGGTTCTTGTCTACCGTATATCGATGGCAAAAAGTTCGTCCATGCTGTGATGCTGTGGAAGCTACTTAAAGTTTGCAGCCACAGAGTAGCACAGACAATAATTAGCCAAATTTATTGTAATTAGGGACACACGCACGGACCAAAACATGTGGCCTCAACTCCACACACACACACACACACACACACACACACACACATCCTCGTAATTATTATCATTACCTTCGCTCGTGGACCTTCTAATGGTTGTCGCATGTGTGCGTACGAGCTGAGAACGCATTTAATTGCACAAAGCAGCATTCGCAGTTGCTTTGCTCTTAGCGACATATTAAATAATTCAGTTTGTTGTAAGTGCCGGGCTGCATCCTTAAGCTGTCACAGGCATATGGCCTCGCCTGGCCAGCAACAACGGTGCACGACAAGCTCAAGCTCAAACTCAAACTCGAAGCGAACTCAAACTCGAGCGTAAAGTCAAAGGTAACTGTAGCAGTAAGGGACAATGAAGAATGGTAAATAGAAGTAACAAAGTGAGCCTCATGCAGTCCAGTCACGTCACAGCATGTCGCTAATTTTTTGTAGCTTTTTTGCACTCTTCTAAAAGTTTCTCCGCACTGCGCTAAAAGGTAGAGAACGAAAGAAAGAGAATGAGTGAGGTGGAGAGGCCTCTTCAACACATAACATACTCTGTATAATTTCGTCATTTGAAGAACTTTCTAGAAGTGTCTTCAATAAATTTGAATCTAATTTAAACCCAGATATTTTCCAAAACATAGAAATAAGATTCGATATCTTTAAATAGAATCAACTCAAGTGCGTTTTAAACATTCGCTTTGAGAGCTTAAACAATGACGAAATACGAGATGGAGTGACTGAGAGATGGGTTCATTCAAGGTAGAGGAGCAGAATCAACGCAACAAATACGAAAAAAGTGCAGCATACCGCATGGCGCACGTTTTCTTTTGTAAACTTTATTATTTCGTGTTAAAAGTAAATAAACTTATGCGGGTCGCTCTCCATTCCTTTTCTCTTCCTTCCTTTTTATGTGTCATGCACGTGTGTGTGTATCTTTCTCAGTGTGTGTGTGTGTAAGAGGCCCCTCACTTAAGTGAAACTCGCACTTCAGCCTTAGTGGGAATGAGAAAGAGAGTGAGAACAAATAGAAAGAGAGCGGAGTGTGAGATGTAGGCGTCTTCGTACTATATTGTTTGCCATTTGCGGTGGCTTTGCTGTCAGCCAGCCAGTCCAAATTGAAATTGGACATTAGACGTACACACAACGACAGAACAAAATGGCAGTTGCCGCGACTCTGCTGACAACTACAACTAGTATGTATAACAACAACAACAATTGCTGCAACAACTACTGTTTGTTGGTAGTGCACAGCTCGTCGTCCTGCCAATGTCACTCTCATTGTGAATGACAACGCCCCTGGTACGTGATTTCATTTCCGTTCCGTTCGCCTTTGTGCAGTGCACCTCGTAACTCGCTTCAACTTTTTGCTGAGAGGGGCCGTGTTTCAGTCTCAAGCTCTGTCCTCTTTTTTTGGGGGTCGCTTTGAATGTTAACTAGTTAGAAAGAGACAGTTGACAAGACGGTGTGTTCCACTGTTAGATACCCGCACCTCGTTTACCAAGCATAGCGAACTTAAGCACTTTAAATAGGCGCTTTACTTTTCTAACCTTTGAGATTCCAATGTATTTAAATAGGTTAAAATAGTTTTATTATACCTCTGACTTTTACACTTATTTTTGGGCTCACACCAAGTTGTTACCCAGTAGAAACTGACCGACAGTAACTACAAATCCAACTATGCGTATGTTTGTCTGTACTAATGTACGCATGCACATATGAGTGTTACATGTCAACTCTTATGCTTACTCTAGTGCTTACTTCAGCAGGCGTGTCGTTACAAAATTTGAGTTGCGTTAATCTGGTTGGCTGTCAAGCTCACCTTGCAACAGGTAACTCCACCTACCGTATAGGAAACTCCTAGCGGGGTTTTTAGTATTTAAATGGCTTACAACATTGTAACATTTAAAACTATACATAATTAGCGAGCATATATTTAATAACCAGATGATCCTAGTGTAGTTTATGTTTTCTGCACAATAATCTACGATATATAATATGTATAGTTTTACAAAATATGTATTTGATTGAAATTATAGCAATTTATTTTAAAAGTATAATATATAAAAACTAGATTGACGGAAAACAAAATATAATAATGTGTGTTGTTCCATTTTATTATTCAAAATTGTTTTTGATTAAACAAATTTTTTATGTAAAATCTATATATAGTGCTTTTAAACTCTGATAATAATAAAATTATTTAACCTATTTCAATTATTAAGTTCGCAAATTTGTTGGAAGCACTTTTATTGTAATGAAGAAAATAATATATTTTATTTTTATATTTTTCTGTTTATAACAAAAAATACTTAAAAGTCATAACACACTACTCAATAGATTCCCGGCCAAGAGGGAAAAACACTTTTTTTTTCGAGAATGTTCAATTATCAATCAGTATGCAAAACATTTATTATATATATATTAAAATATACCAAATTTATATCACAAATACTAACATATACCAAAAGGTATATTTCAAACAATAATATACTGTTGCAGTTTATATTTCTTACAATCTCATAATACGAGGGTTGCTATTTAAGTTTCTGGCCTAGGTCACTTCTAGCCATATTATGACCAATTGGCTATTTCCCAAAAAAAAAAACGTTTGGACTTTTATCGATAAAAGCTCGATTGAACTTTTTCATGTGCGACGTTTGAGATCGATAAACGATTAATCATAAACTTACCTCTGCAGAAAAATGGAATAAACTCGAGAACACTTTCGAGCAATAATTTTTCACAACTTTTGACGAGAATTATCACGACAAAAGAGTATCGATGAACTTAAATCTTTGTACGGCGATGAAACGCCATCCTATAGCCTTATGAAAAACTGGTATGTATGACATACATGTCATACAATTCCCGAAATTCCCTCTTCAATTGAGGTAATATAAATAATATATTACCCTCGTATCTAGCAACCCTCGTAAATAGCAACCCTCGTATAATATATGGAAAGACGAAAAGTAAGATTATTTAACTTCCCTCAACAAAAATATATACCATATTTATAGTATCTGAGTTCACGACCCCAAGCTGATATATATTGTATACACACTTATCTCTATTTTTAAAGTGAATAAAATATAATAATCGTTTATCTATACACAATTTTGTGGTTTGACGACAAATCCTATGACTAATGAACGAGCAAGAATAACAAAGACTAATAACGGTCAGAAGTTCAAAACAAAATCTCCATAAGAAAATCTGACGGGTGACAAACGAGTTTGTTTGAATAAAATTTAAATTTAAATTTAAATTTCAAAGTCAAGGCCACAAATGTCAAACACGGGTATAATTAACTCCCAGAGCCGAAGCCCGTGACGCGTCAATGGCAATAAAACAGGTGTCTAGCACAATTAAGACTCTTCAGTTAGTGTGTGTCTACGACTAAAACAAATACTAGCCAAATTAAAGCAATAGTTAATTAGTAGACAAACAAAAATTATGAATGCTTTGCCATGCGATGATGATAGGATAAGCTTATGTACATATGAGAAATGTGGGACAATCATATTTAAGAGTAACTGTGACCGATCACACACATGCGAGTAACAGAGACTGCATGCAGCAACAACGGAAGCCTTTTAAAACGTGTTTATCTATGCAAATGCTTAACCATAAATTTACTTCCCAAAACGTAGCCAACTTTTAACGATCGACATTTACATACGATGATCATATGAGAAATGGAGAAGCGAGCAACACACTCAAATTGTTGGTAGCCACACATACATATAAAATTAACAACAAGTTTAAAATTCGTTTGGGCCATGAATCTACTACACTCATATTTGTCTGCTAGACTTGAAGCTCTTGTTTGCATTTAACATGCGACTAGTTCCAAGCACTCTGAAAGAGTTGACCAGCCAGTCTTGGTGTACAAGTATTGTATATTTAATATCTACGAACCCAAAACCAACATTTGTACTTAAAGAGAAAACATAAAAAAGATAGCAAAAAAATAAGCAGCAATGCTTATGATATACTGTCTGATAATTTTAATTTGTAGTTGCAATTTAACTCTCCGCCAATTCAAAATCTTCAAGTGAAGGCAAAAATTCGAAGACTAAGAAAACACAGTCCAGCCACAAAGTCAATGGCAGAGAGAAACAAATTAAAAGATCGTCATAAATTATGAGTTATACAACAAAGCGTAATGAATATGAGGAAATAATTTATAAGAAGAAACAAATTTAACCATCAAGTTAACTACGCAGCGTCAAAGAAATTTTGAATTAACATTAAAAAATATGCTTTTATATGATCCGTCTTTTAGTATGGACAACACATATTATAACTGTTTATTGTAAAAAGCAGGAAAATATATATTCTATTCAATAAATCTATTAATTGACAAACTCAACACCCTCTCCTATTTTATTATTTCCCCTTTATAGTTTAATGGTTAAGTTAAAATCAGAAATTCAAAACCAAACAATATTAAACCAAAAACATTTTGTTGGTCAATCATTTCCAAAAAAATTCGATTGTTACTGATTTAGAACGGTAATTTCGTATAGAAATTACTAAGCAAATAAATCTTTCTTTTAATATTGTTCTTTAACTAATCAATTATTTACAATTGAGTAGAACAACTCGATTGTTGTGAAAATTTAAGATTCAATATCAATATTTCAGTTTATCCGTCAGATCAGTTCAGAACTGTTATTTGTTAAATTTTGTACCCTATTGTATTATATATTTTCAATGTATTAGTATATCGTTATACTAAATACTAATACTCGGTACTTTTGATATATGGTATATTAATTTGGCATAGTTTAATAAAAAAATACCCAACTTTCATGCTTTTATTAAAATTATATAGCGGGTAGCGCATAGTCGAGTACACTCGACTGGAGTTTTCTTAGTTGTTATTATAGAATAAGGCGGATATGTCAAAATTCTAAAATTAATTCTCGCTGAATAACGTTATAAAAAAAATAATTGTTCAACATTTGGTTTATAGTGGCTAAGATCTGCGTTTTTTATACAGACGAGACAAGCGGATTAAAATGTCATGACTCAATCTACTGACATACAATACTGTATGGGGATCTCTTTTAAAGAGAAGCTTCTTAAAATGATCTATTCATTTCCGATTCACCTCCCGCGAGTTTTTCTTTGTTTTCTATATAATTTTAATACTATGCTAATTTAAATAAGACAATAGGCTGGCTACCTTCAAGAATCAATCGGAAGCAGCAAATATATCAATGTTTTAGAAATCATCTTAACTAACGGACCCACATTTTATATACTCCTCAGCAGCTGGCCACAATTAAAGAACTAGAAAATTAAACTGGTTTGGGCAGATTGCGTACTCCGAAAAGCGAAGAAAACATCTAAATATCTTTTGAGTCTAAGGTCGTAAATCATTAACTATGTTATGTTACATACGCATCATAGACTTAAAATAAACCACTTTCAGGATTAGCTAATGGTCGAGATAGCCAGACACTAGCTATTAGTGATTCAAAAAGAGGGCCCAATCAGTGATTAAAACTGGTTTCGTTCGTAGATCGTCTAGGAATTTAAATAATTTCTGCAGTTTATTCGAGCAATGAACTATTAAGTGGCCATAAACTAGAAAATGAAACCATTCATATCGACATATTTGCATTTGAATTTAGGCACTGCATTTGTAAATCAGATAATACCATTTTTATTATTAGGTATAGAATCTTATTTTTAATCAAATATAGTAAAGCACATACAAATGTGTTCATATTAATAATTAAATAACATCATTTTCCATTATAAGTGCTTTTATGAGATGTTTCACAATTCTTTAATATCATTATAAAAAATCAATTTGATGGCATAAATTAAACAATCAGTTAATAAATTCTATGGCCAACGAGATAGAAGATAATCACCGTGATGGTAATTTTTGCCTCACAAGCCAATTAACGGAAGACACATCGAAATGATTGGCCGTCAGCCTAAAGACTGGTCTGATTCCGAGTATTCGCTTTTGGCCACATCGCAGCCAAAGCTAAAGCCAAAAGTATTTACAGTCCAAATATTGAATACACCAAAGCAAAGCGAACACCCGATTGACGCATTCGCATGAAATTTTAATTTTAATTTGAGCTCTCATCTATGAATAGTATAAAAAGATTCAGCCCAGCCCCAAAACAGACAGAAGCGATCCAAACGCTTGTGGAGTAAGAGTAAAAAACACTAATCAAAATGGTAAGAGCCACAAAACGGTATATTCCATCGATGAAGGATTGATACTAACTGCAATTTATTCTCAGAAATTCCTGATTGTTGCTGTTGCCTTCCTGGCCTGCGCCAGCGCTGATGTTTCCCACTTGTCGGGTTACAACTATCAGGCGCCCGCTCCTGTCTACCAGCCAGCACCTGCTCCGATCTCGATCCCAGCACCAGCTCCAGCTCCGGTCTACCAGCCAGCTCCTGCTCCCGCTCCAGTCTACCAGCCAGCACCTGCTCCGATCTCGATCCCAGCACCAGCTCCAGTCTACCAGCCAGCTCCTGCTCCGATCTCGATCCCAGCTCCAGCACCAGCTCCAGTCTACCAGCCCGCTCCTGCTCCCATCCGCGTTGAGGCTCCAGTGAACACCTACATTCCTCCCGCACCCGTCTCGATCCCAGCCCCAGCACCAGCTCCAGTCTACCAGCCCGCTCCTGCTCCGATCTCGATCCCAGCTCCAGCACCTGCACCAGTCTACCAGCCAGCTCCTGCTCCGATCTCGATCCCAGCTCCAGCACCAGCTCCAGTCTACCAGCCCGCTCCTGCTCCCATCCGCGTTGAGGCTCCAGTTCCCGCTCCAGTGAACACCTACATTCCTCCCGCACCCGTCTCGATCCCAGCCCCAGCTCCCGCTCCAGTCTACCAGCCAGCTCCTGCACCTGCTCCAGTCTACCAGGCTCCAGCCCCAGCTCCAGTCTACCAGCCTGCCCCTGCCCCAGCTCCAGTCTACCAGGCTCCAGCTCCAGCTCCCGTTTACCAGCCTCAGCCCGCGATCGAGGAAATCGAGCAGCCTTCCGTCGATGGTTACCGTTACAAGACCGTGCGTCGTCGCGTCTACCGTCGCAACCGTCTGTAAATGTGTAGCTTAAATCCTGAAAATACTCGTTACGAATTACCCAAGTAATTGTAATATTAAAAAATATCTGAAAAATACCAAAAAATTCCAAATTATTTTATTAGAATTGAGGAATCAGCAAGAGTCCCATGTGAGTTCTTTGAAAACTTTGCTCAACTCAGCATTAAAAATTGAAGCCAGGAATTTATGAAAGTCAAGTACAAGCTTTTTAGAAAAAAGAAATCGAATTTCATCCCCAACTCAATCTTCACCTCTAACTGAAGTGCCATCGCCAGGAAAAAAATGCAAGGCGACTGACAGTAAAACAGTCAAGCAGTAGCAAGAAAGAAGTTAAATCCGCGAACCCCAATCACCCAATCCCAATGGAGTTGCCGCAAAGCATTCGGCATGCACTCGCATTTATCACGGAATTTATGGGCTGGAATGGGCTTTGATGATGTGGAAATTTTTCTCGTTAGATTCAAAAGTTTCGCCCTCATCCTCATTCGTATCCGTTCACGGGAACATGGCCACAAATAGGGCCAGCATTGGTCTCATCAGTGCAATGACCACTTGTGGCTGTGGCAGCCGCAATTGCGCTAACAAGACGCACAAGACGCCCAGAGAGAGAGCAGCAGCATATCGACAGGCAGCATGCAGACGAAAGAAAATTAACAAGAAAATGCGATGACAACGGCGACGTCTTTACGATTTGATTAGGGAAATGTCTGCAACGAAGCTACTTACTAAAGCTCCTCTTCCCATTTGATATTTGGGTTCACTTTCGGGTTTTTCAACGATCCGGATTTAAGTCCCACCACAGAAGCTAGATGCCACCGCATATCCTAATTAAAACCCGACCAAATTACGCAATTAAAACATATAAATTTTTACATGGACAACCACATGGCGCATTACAAAGTTCCCAGTCCAAAGCTGATTTTGTTAATTGCATTTTGGTCAAATATTGGCAGCTCAATTAAATGAATTAAAATGCGTTTACGCTTTGATTCGCAAACATTGAGGCTCAAAATGGATTGGCTGCAATTGGGTACTCGACTATATTGATACTATTCGTGAAATTTAAAACAATTTGACAGGTAATTAGAATTTGCTCTATTCAATTCTACCGCACTAATCAGTCGATATATTTTCTACGCTAAAGCATTTTGCAATGGTCTATCTATAATGTTTGTTGATTATTGATTCGATACACTTTTTATAATTTTGTGGTAGTGTTGAAATTAGTAAGCAAATTCAAATTACATTTCAACCAAATTTGTAGCGGGAATATAACATACCCTTAGGGTAAAATATATAATATTATAGTCCTATTCGTCTGTCTAACTCCTTGTATGAACACCTAGATCTCAGATGATGCTGTGGAATCTGAAAAGCTATGCTTGACAATCTGGTATATTTTGAATTCTATGCTATATTTTGAATGTAGTAGCATGTATATAGCTATACTAAATATGGCATATAGTATATTCAAGAATTTTAACGATAATAATGTTTTGCTTTTATTGAAAATATGTAGGAGGTATTCCACCATCGAGCACACTAGAGCACGCATGTTCGCAGAACCTGATTTACTTATGCGATTAGTTCAGCTGTGTTTAAGCTTCAGCATATATTCATAGAACAGATTATGAATAGTTTACCAATTTAAACGGATGCGAATAAAATATTTTGAATATGTATGATACACATATTTATAGTTGAAGTAGTTTATTCGGACATAATAACATATCTTTGTTGTCCAAGCTGTCTGTCATCGAGCTATGATTACAATCTAAGCAAACCAGGGTATCTTGTAGTCTAATGATGTAGATTTAAAAAAAAATAGTTTCACATGCATACATAGGTTATCAAGCTAAGTTGTTGTTCAACTTAAAAAAAAATATATTTTGGCCAACTAAAGTAATCCCATAGTTCACTCTATACTGAAATCCTATGCACCGCATTTTATTAAACCAAAATCAGAATTATAAGGTAGTCTGGTGTTATGGTAATTTTCAGCCTCATTACTCTTTACTGAACACTTTTCTCCGCAAAGTAGGCAAATAAAAAGTGAAGCCACGGACAGGTATTGGCAACATACATTTGCAACACGTTGCATACTGCAGTGCAGTGCAGTGCAGCGCATCGGAGCGATGGCGGCGAAAAACAATTGACAGTTGGCTGCATTCGCAACCGCACTTAATTAGCAGTTAATGATGCTGATTAACACGCATTATGACCCTGCTTGTGGCCCGCCCAGTTCACCTTTAGCTGGCCAGGTGTGTGCTGCGCAATGTGTAATCAATGCTTTAGGCGCTATGGATTACAAAATAATCGCGAGCCAAACAACCGCCAGGTCCGCCCAAAAGTATGCAAAAGAAATCATAGCATACCAAATGGAGGGAAAAAAAGTGAAAATGCGTCGCATATAAAAAGTGATGAGGCTTTCGATGAACTGTGGCGGGGGTAGGGAAAAAGCAGACATTGTGCTTATAACAAGCGAAAGCCCACATCGAAATCGATAGCACACACACACACACACAGACTCTCACACAAATACAGAGAGGGAAAATTGACAGTATCTGCGTAATTATATCAGCAGTGGCAGCCACACGACCTCTGAAATATGCAACGTTGACTGCCTTCATTTATTTTTACTGTTACTGCATATTGGGGCGGTTCGATATTCGGGATTTCAGTGCTTGTTTCACACCTGTACACAACTCCAATCCCTGTCCCAGCCCCAGTCCCAGTCGCAGCTTTAACTCACTCCAACCATTTGCCGCAACGAACGGCAGTTGCACTTCATTTGCAGCATTAATTTGTCGCGCGTTGATTTATCTTGCAAAATATACAGAAATACGAGTACACTCGACAAGCAGTCCTGGTTCAGCTGCAGGTCAGTGCAGGACAGCACAGCACTGGACAGGACCTGAACCTGGGCCAGACCAAAGCGCAGAGTTGGGTTGAATTTATGATCTGGCAGTCGCAAGGCATTAAAAAATGGTAATATCGATTGTTAAGCGATGTCAGCTGTTGAGCTGGAGAGTTGAGCTTGGCATTTCGAACTGTCTCTGGCCCCAGGGCAAAGCAGGGCATGGCATTGTCCAGTTGTTCAGATAAATGTTATGTTAAAAATACTACGATTATGTGAATGTTATGTAGTATGCCACACAATTATGCAAATGCTGCGTCGAAAGTAAACTTTGCGACTTTGCGAATGGCAACTGCTTTATGTGTGTGTGTGGGGTCAATTAGGCTGACATCGAAGGTCAGCTGGTGTACGAAGCTGCGGGATGCGAAAAGTCTGGTTCTTCTCATGATATTTAAACACAAAATATTATTCAGTGAAGACCAAATTTGGATATTCAACCATAGCCACTTAATGAAGCTGCTATAAATATTTCGATTGAATTTGAATCGTATTCTAATCTGCTTAACATTCAAATGCCTACGCAATTAAAGGTTTATCAATTTTGTTATCCTCCATTCTAGTTCTTCTTCCTTACTTTATATTTATACCCGCTACCTATAGGTTAGAAGGGTATTATAGCTATGTGCATGAAGTGTATGTAATAGATAGAAGATGGCAACTCAGACCCTATAAAGTATATTTATTCTTAATCAGCCTCAACTGTCGAGAGGATATACTCATGTCCGTCTGTTTGTCTGTCCGTCCGTCTGTGTGAACACATAGATCCTAGAGACTATAAGTGATAAAGGTATAGATTTTTGGTACATACAGTGTTAACCAACCAAAAGTTCAACAATCATGAAAACTATTCTTGAACTTTTGGTTGCGATAAAATTTGTCTGTTAGTAAGGAAACACTTCACTACTTGTCTCAGTTACTTTGGCTGGTATATTTTGCGTTCTGTGGTATATTTTGAATGTAGTACTATATCAATATACCAAATATATCATTCGGTATATTTGTAGTATTTTTGCAATTTATTAATTTGGTATATTTTAAAAATTATTACCGCATTGCTCTGCTTTTATTCACAATGGGTAGCGGGTATTTCAGACTGTAGCTTTCCTAGTTGTTATTCATCTCCCAATGGTATTCAATATTCACTTGCTTTCATTTATTCTTTTTTGTTACCCTTTTGGCTTCATAAACACGCAAGGGGTTTATGGAGCCGCCAAATTCGCAACATTTGAGTGCATCATGCGATGGAAGTTTGACTATTAACACGCAAATATCTATATATATATATCTGCTATATATATACAATATATACTATTGCATTTGTGCGCTTGTCCTTGTGTTGTGTATGTGTGTGTGTGTGTGCGCATTCAAAGCATTTTGCAGTTTAACTTTATTGGCTCTACAAAAATAATGGAATTGTCAAAATAAAAACGGGTTAAGTGCTTGTTTGCATAGCTTTTGTAGTTTTGTTTGGCATACAAACTACGTTGAAAAAATATTCGCATCACAATACCAGAAAGAGAGAGAGAGAGAGAGATAGAGAGAGAGAGAGCAAGCGGGTCGAGTTAAGAGTGACGCCCAAATGTCTCAAATGTTAGTTGGCAAAACTGTAGCGTTGCTCACTCTAGTAATCTGTATAATTAAAAGTGCGAGAAATTCGTCCTTCACATCTGACGCCCTGACTCCATCCTCGTACTTCTGACCATCGAACCACCCACTCGACACTCAAGATTGGGACACTAATTTGTTTTTCGTGCTGACACATGGGGAAGCAACGTCGACGCGGTGGCGACATGTTCAACTTTTGACCTGAACTCGCATATTTAGTAACGCATTTGTATCTGTATCTGAATCTGTAGCTGTAGCTGAAGCTGTATCTGTATCGTATTCGAAACAACAGTGACTGACTGGGCCATAAAACGTCGGCGGCGACAACAATAACAATCGACAACAATGAACAACAGCCAAGTCAAATTAAGCAAGAGGCAGCCAAAAAGACTTTAGTTCGAGTAGACAAAGATACAAAGACACTGGTCCGCCTTATCAAAGCTAATTAAGCAAACTAATCACAACGACTTTTTCGACTTGGTCGCATCACCAGATGCTCAAATGCTCAGCAGCTCAACTAAACTCAGCTCTGCGATGCTGAGCTAAGTTGGTAGTTGACTTTGATACAAATAAAGCATTTATGTTTTATGCAAATGACATTTAAATTCAAGCAATGGCAAACAAGTGCGAATAGCTCAAGATATTCAGCATACGTGACTTTCCTAGACGCTACAAGTGTCGCAAGTTAAACGATTAGTACGAAAGTATTGTAATATTCATTGGAAAGTAATTTACCAATTTAATAATGAACCTAGTTCGAAAGTATTTTCAAGGTATCTATAAATATTTGCACATCATTCACTTGTTTATCCACTTTAATTCAAGCCACTAAGTTGCCGCTGAAGCCAATTTTATACCCTACACTCCATTAGTCTTTGTTTGTGTAACCAACTGTTGGCAATAAAATTCTGGTTTCTGGCATATTAAGAGCCTATAATTTGCGCCATTCTTCATCTTGTTTGTTTGTGAACACAGCACCGCGGACAATTTCATATAAATATCTCACTTTGGGTTGGTCCAAATCATATTATCAGCTGAAACGTTTCGAGTCACACGCTCAACTCAAAATGGTTGGTGAAGCAGTCTTAAAAGCAAACCGGAGCTGGAGTATAAAACTAATCCTTTGACCATCCTGTGCTTTCAGAAACTTCTTGTTGTCGCCTTCGCTCTTCTGGCCGTCGCCCATGCCGATGTGTCCCACCTCTCCGGCTACAACTACGCCCCAGTGGCGCCAGCTCCTGTGGCCCCCGCTCCAGTGCCCGTGAAGGCGGCTCCTCTGCCCCAGCCCGTTAACACCTACATCCCCCCTGCACCCGTCGATGTGCCCGCTCCCGCTCCCATCCACATTGAGGCACCTGCCCCAGCTCCCGTCCACATCGAAGCCCCCGCCCCAGCTCCCGTCCGTGTTGCCCCTGCCCCAGCTCCAGTCAACCAGTACATCCCACCTGCAGCACCCGCTCCAGCCCCAGCTCCAGTCCACATTGAGGCTCCTGCTCCAGCTCCCGTCCGCGTTGCTCCCGCTCCAGTCCCAGCCCCAGTCAACCAGTACATCCCACCTGCAGCTCCTGCCCCAGCTCCCGCTCCAATCCAATCCGCCCCAGTCTTGGCTCCCCAGCCCGTCCTGGAGGAAATCGAGCCCGTGTCCGCTGATGGCTACCGCTACAAGACCGTGCGTCGTGTGATCCGTCGTCGTCTGTAAGATGTGCTCATTCATTGCACTTTGGGCGATAGCAAGAAGTTAATTCAATAAAAAAAATTATTAAGTTTGTGTAAGAACATTGTTTTTATGATTCAACAAGTTAATCTTGCCACCAGATTGATTTGTTACCCCCATTGCATTTATGTAGCAGCAGCATCTCGAAAAAACATCACGATCTAACATAGGAGTAAGTCCGCAAAACATTTGTCATCGTATTTTATTTCCGCATGCCAGAGATTTACGATCTTTGGTAGATGCGTAGAAGCATTGCCGGCATATTAACACTTTTATTGTATGGGAGATAAAGCCGATTCGATGTTTATTTTATGCAAGCAGCTGGCAAATCCTACTTAATATTCCAAACGGTTGATGGGAAAATAAATTAGGCAAATGTGATTCTTGACAATTAACGAACCAAGCCAAGCCAAGCCAAATATCATTAACATTCGCAGCAAATCGACATGCGAAGGGAGAAAACAGATTGTTATTAATTTTGGCATAATCTCCAAATGACACCATAGGCTGGCAGCATATTGGATGATCATAAATCACCAAAGTGTGAGTGGTCAAAAAGGGACACAAAACAAAAACAAAAAATCAAAACAAAATGTTCAAAACATCTTGAATTTAAGCACAAAAAAAGAATAACATCCAAACTCGATTTTTAAATGCCATATCCAAAGGCCCTTTTATAGCTTAATTATTATACTAAATTGAGCTCTTTCCAAATTTGTTTCACATCTTTACTCTACCGGCCAAAAACTAAAGTAAGCCTGGCTTCATCGGCTATTTGTGGAATACTCTGCATAATTTGTATTTACTTTAACAAAAATAAGCCAAAAACGTCAAATGAAGGCGAAAAGAGGCGACTGTTATTATCTCGAGTATCGAGTTTTCTCTGAATCTTAGTATATTTTAGTATTTTTGGTATATATTAAGTATATTTTAATGATAACACTCCTTTGACATACTTTTGTTTCAATTAAAAATAGGTAGTGGTTATCTCACGTTTGACGTAATATTTTCTATCCCCATTATTGTAATAATGACGTCAAAGAGTTCTCGGATTGGGTATAAATATATATAACAGACCAAATGAAGTAATACCGGCCTTAGATTGTATTTAATTAATTTATATTTCATAATTATAAAATAAGATTAAATTTTAAATAAAGAAACACACCATTTTTCATTTCAAATGCCATGTCTCTTTGTCCGTTATTTAAAAAAAATCCTGAATGATTTATTGCAAATCATCTACTCTTTTAAGTTTTTTTGTAAAAAGCGCACTCAATCTTACTCTGCCTTATTCTGAAAAAATGATATATAATAGAATAGAATTTCACATATTCTTAAAATGTAGTTGCAATTTAAGTTCTTTTATTTCATTCAGTAGAAGAGATGTCTAAGATCCGCATGTCTTTGTCTTGATGTCTTAGACTCTCACTTTCTAGTCTAAACAAACAGACCAACAAACTCGGTGGCGATACTTTAAAGTTGGCACACTATTTATTTCCAATTTATTTATACTAAGCAATAAAGAAGAATATTACTTTCAGCAAAATTTGAAAATCGGCTTTTGTGATATGACTATAATTTTAAACATATTATTATGGGAACCACAGAATGTAGTATTCCCTTAGTCTAGTTACTTACCGTGAACCCCAAAGTTTATTTCAAATATCTCATTAATATTTTAGCTCTAATGCAGACATTGGCAACACTAACAAATAGTATAGTCCGATTATTTTAGCTACAATGGCTAAACATTGGCTTATTATTTTTAATCAATCATTATAATAATATAAATATAGGAACCAAAAATTTCCATTGTGAAAACTTTATAACATAATGAATATCAAATTTGATGTTATCGAATGCTTCTTATTATATACAAAATAAAAGCAATACAAAAAAAAAAAATGCAAATAAACCCTGAAATTTAATTTAATAAAACATACAACATACCGAGTACATTCATAACATATATTTGCTAAGCAACATCACAAATTAAGTTTAGATGTTCATCTACAATAAAAAAAGCCAATACAAGTATGAACAAAATAATAATAACAAAATAATCATACAAATAAAAACAAATTAAATATAGCAAATGAAAAATGAACACCGAACACCGCTAATAGTGCGAATGACCCACGAACATACATCAAGCTCAACCGCAAAAAAAGCAATAACTAGCATAACGATTCATATGTAAATGGTCAATGCTTTGATAGTTTGTGTGTGTGTGTTTTTTTTTTTTTTTTTGATCTAATTAAAGAAGCTCTCAGTTTCAATAGGTGACCCCAGTCAAAGCCAAAAGCAATGCTTTAACGCATTGTCTTAAGGTGCCGGATAACGAAACCCGTCGAACCACTTGGCATTGGACTCCCCTCTTCCGACAGCAGCGTTTACTACGACTCTGCATGGAACAGAGCGATAGCGATTGTGTCTCAAGCTGAGCTCGTGGCACTTGAGGGCAAACAGATAGCATGGCATCACGCAATTAATTTGTGGCCGCTGCGGCCGATGCTGATGCTGTGGTTGTGGTTGTGTTTGTGCCTGACCTGAGGTTTAACTATGGGCTATAAAAAACAACTGCAAGTTGAGAGTTCATCAGTAGACAGCTTCTTGTGATCCAAGCAGCAACAAAGCAATAACTCAAGCATTCCAATATGGTAATATCAATGGATACATACCTTCATTAAAGGATCAATTCAATAATCCAACGCTCCATCCTCGCTTACAGAAAGTACTTATCATTGCCGTTGCCTTCTTGGCCTGCGCCTACGCGGATGTTTCGGAACTGGCCGATCAGGGCTATGACTACCCACAGCCTGCACCACCAGCACCTGCACCTGCCTACATTCCTCCTCCAGCGGCGCCAAAGAACACCTACATTCCCCCTCCACCACCACCACCGCCACCAGCACCAAAGAACACCTACATTCCTCCTCCTCCAGCTCCGGCTAAGGCTTACATTCCCCCACCAGCAGCTCCCGCCAAGGCCTACATTCCTCCCCCACCTCCACCACCACCACCAGCACCCAAGAACACCTATATTCCTCCTCCAGCTGCTCCCTCAAACACCTACATCCCACCAGCTCCCGTTGCTCCCGTCCTCTCCGAACCCGTGTTCGAGGAGATCGAGCAGCCTGCTCAGGATGGATACCGCTACAAGACTGTGCGTCGTCGCGTCTTCCGTCACCGCAACTAATCATCGAACGATGTGACCTTTGTTGACTAATATTAAAAACGAGTAAAATTTAAAATGATAAGAGCTTAAAGTGTATATAACATCGAATAAAAACCTTATATAGAAATCAACAGAAACTTTAACTTAAATGAAGCATTGGCAGTCTGATGATGTGGCTTGTTGCTTAACCTCAAGTCGGTTTGAGGCATATTAAGCAATCCAACAGGTCATCCCTTCTTTAATCGAGCCCAACTGTCTTTACATATGTACAGACAAGTAATATGCAGCAACCCAAAGCTAAAGCGAAGTCAAGCCAAGCAATTCAATATCTCTGACCCAAGCCCTAAATAAACCGCTCAAGGCCAAACACATGTCGCCGGCTTTTAGAGGCCGATATCGTCCCCGCCACCACCATCACCATCGAGTCATCGTCATCGTCTCCATCAGTAAGCGCAGCGCAGTAAAAAGGTCAATTCAACGACCAGACCAATTTGAGTTACCCCCAACAAACAAAAAAAAAAAGAAATGGCTAAAACATTCCAAGCCACAAAAAAGATGCAAGAAAAACAGAAAAGAAAACAAACAAATCCTCGATTACAAAATCAAACAGCAAACGGCAAATTTGCTGCACAGAACAAAAACCAAAAAAAAAAAAAAAAAAACAGAGAACAACAAAAAAGAAAGGAAAAACACAGAGGGAGCAGACTTGTTGGCCATAATGCAAAATGGGAAATATGTGAATTCAATAAACTTCACGCTCGTCCCGCTCGCCCATGAGGATGCTTCTCTCACTCTATCTCTCTCTCTCTCGTTCACTGCTGACTGCTTTGACAGAGCAGAAACCCTTACAAGTCATTTGGCCAATTGCTGTTGACTTTGCTCTCAAACGAATTTCCTTCGGTCAATGTCGCCGCCAGTCACTGCGTCCTCACAGTCGCTGAGAACATGGATGTGAACGTTGTGGCGTCGCCAATGAACGCCACATATTTTGCACCCAGTTTATGCTGATGACATGCAAGTGGCGAAATTATATTGAGTTCGTGCATTTTTCGCCCGCCAAGTAATGAGCAGCAAACAAGCTGTGGAAATCAGCAGACAGGACAAAGCAGCGATGTCCTGCAGAATGGAGAAAATAATATATAAAAACAAGTAAGAAATCTACTTTGGAGTGTACTCGACTTAAAGGCACCTGATGATGATAAGATACGCAATACAGTGTGACCAAAGCACGCTCAGATAATATAGTCTCAGGGATTTAGATGCACCGGATATTATATTTACATTATTTCTTCGCAGTTATCTCCTTTTACTTGTCACAAAGATTCATCCCTATACTTACCGGATGTAATTAAATACCCTGAAATTAACGGACTGTCAAATGCTATCGACACATTTCTGTATAGAATATTATATTTATGTCAGAGATATATAATCAAGGCTTAGAGATCTTGATGACTACTGGAGTCTACCACTTTTTACAGCTAAAAAATACGAGTCTGCAGACAATAGCACCCCTTAGCTTCAGAAATATTAGACTTTCAGCAGCATCCAACTACAAACCACAGCCGCCGCCTTTGTCAGCGTGGCGTGACATCCGAAAATGCCCCATGGAGTCTATCAACAGTTGATAAAGCAAATGTGAATGTTGTGTGCGTACGAGTGTGTGCGAGTGTGCGAAGAAAATGTCCCATCCTCATACCGAGCATTGGCATTTGCTTTTGCCTTTTGGTATGTACATAAGTTTATTATTTTGAAGGTAATTGGATTTGTGTTGCAGTCAGGAAGCCAGTGTCTCGACCTCCACGTCCTTCTGGAGAAGCGTCGCATATTCTGCGGCAAAATAATAAGAAAATATATATTTTTTCTTACGCGCCGACAAGGACAATGAACCTAACTAGCAAAACTGTGCGGACAGACTCGCAGTCTGAGGTGGCCACGTCGCGTCGATCCCAGTCGTAGTTCGCAATCGCCATCGCAATTGCAACATATGCTCGCTCGGTCCAGGGAGTCGCCATCATTGGACGATGGCCAGCAGAGTCGCCACCATTGTTTGCAGTCGTAATTGTTTTCCTAATGGATAAAGTCTATAAATTTCATTTCACATCGCACAGCTAAATGCGAAATATGTCACGAATGTTAAGCGTTTTATAAACGACAACGACAACGATGACTGCGGAATGCTAGAAAGAGGTGAGAGACTTATCGATGCTAGCCACTCAGAAATAAAGTAAAATGAAGTACCCCAAGAGAAAAAAGCATTCGATTTCGCACTTGGTAACAAAAGCTGCATTGTATTAAAATTATTCATATTATAAGTGTTATATTAAAATTCGAATAAAACATTTTCATTAAAACATACCATCGAATAAAAACTAGCTATGGTTCATTCTAGTTCTATAAAATTGTTTTTTGAATAATTTCTAAGCTATTTATTCATTAACAATCATTAACTTTATATAATGTCCACTCTTGCTTTAAAATTATACTCGTTACTTTTTTAACTTCGGTGGCATGAAAGGCATATCCAAAATATCGATGTATAAATCAAACTTGAACTCTGTGATCTTTAATAGCCTCGAATATCTCAGTTTTCATACAGACATACAAACACAAGGACATGGCAATATAGTCTTGACAGTTGACACTTATCAAAAATTCAATTACTTTAAGGGGGGGGGATACATTCTTCTGTCGGTACATAAGCGATATAGAGTAAGACATACTATAGGAATGTAAATTGATCATGATTTCAAATAAAGATTTTTAAATTAATATTACTTTTAATAATAATGCAGGCAAATCACCGGAACTCTCCACTATAGCGATCTTAATTGCTTTTTGATGGGAAGGAAGATCTTCCTCATAATCATGCTTAACTACCTCATAAAATCGTCAAGAGCAAACAATAAAATATATTTTAGTATTTGTGTGATATATTGGCCTGCTTCAGATCCTTTGATTAAAATCAAAGAGACTACAAGACAACATTTGGCTAACATTTTTCCTTTATATTTGTCCAAAGGTAACAAAAACAATAAAAATGGATTCCTATTTATGAGTATTCGTAACAAATTTAGTTGCGGTGACGGAAGACACGACGACGCACAGTCTTGTAGCGGTAACCATCCTGAGCAGGCTGCTCGATCTCCTCGATGATTGGCTCCTCGGCGGCTGGTGGAATGTAGGCATCAACTGGGGCAGCAACGGGTGCGGGGGGGAATGTATTCGTTCCTGGGTGCGGATGGCACAGGCAGGGCTGGGAGAGCTGGGAGTGCAGGAGGTGCTGGTGGAGCTGGGGGAATGTAGGACTCAACAGGAGCGGGGGCGGGCAGAGCAGGCTGGGGGTAATCATAGCCTGGATCAGCTAATTCGGAGACATCGGCAAAAGCGCAGGCCAGGAAGGCGACGGCAATGATCAGGAATTTCTATAAAGGATACGAATGATTATTGACTTGACAACCGAAAGAAGTTAAGTTTGACCTACCATGATGACTTGATGTTTAAGCGACGATCAACAGACTATGTTTGGTGTTTGGTTTAGGTCATTGCAACGCTTTATATAGTTAATGTTATAGTCAGCGATCGACGATCGGCAACGGAAACAGACAAATGACTTTGAACTTGATCCGACTCATTCATCTCCCCTCATGCTGATGTCGTTTGATATGACGATCAGTATAACATAGTTGTAGATCGCAACACTGGCTATACCCACCACATAAGACTGACCGGTTTTTCTTTGTTTCAGACTCGATCGTATGCACATGGTTTGAAAGAAAGATTGATGAAGTTATGGTCACGTTTTGTTTGTTTGCGTGCATTATTTGAAGTTGTTGAGTGTTTCGGTGGACAACAGCCGATTGATTGAATTTTTTAGAGTTTGAGGTCAACAAAATGCGCCGCGTATCTGAAATGTGGCCCTTTAATTGATTTACTTTTGCTCATCTGTTTGACAGGGCCACGAGCCAACCATCTTCGTCTACATCTACGTCTACGTCTAACTTGAGTGACCCTGAAGAGACCCCCGCTTACTCTTCTGAGTTGGGTTTAGTCGTTGTATAGGTATTTGGGTTTGTTATTGTTGTGTTGTTGTATGAATCGTGTGGCTGATTAAAACGAAATTTAATTTGAATTTCATTTCAACACAACAAACTTCAATTACTGTCCAATCAAACGGGGAAGCTGAGTGTAACAACTGCTGAAAGTGCTGGAAGTAGCAGTAAAATCGCAAGCACAGTGGAACCAATAAGGCAAAACGACGCATACTTTCAAATATATTCTCAACTGAGAAGAGATAAATAAATAAATAACTGTCATCTTAGAGCCTTAATGTTGGCATAGGTTTATTTTTAGGTTTCTTAAATGAAGATTAATGGTCACATAATTTACTTAAAATGAATTCAGATTATAGGGGCAAAGCGCCTTTAAACTTGATTTTAAACAAATTCCGCAAATTTCAGCAACTATCAATTTGATAAAATGTATTTTTGGTTTGCGATAGGCTTTTATTTTAGTCTTCCGCTGTCCAACTGATAATCAATCAGAAAAAAAGTATATGCAAATAAAAATAAATTATTGAAAAAGTTATACATAATTCTATTACTGTCAAGAATTATGTTTAGCAAGAACTCTCCGTTAGTCGGACTTTTATTCTCGATCAAATTTTGACTGGTCAAAAGAAACCATTCGAAATGTCATAGAAAAAGGGTTCACCTAGAGGACAAATATATTTTTGTATTCAATATTTGTTATAATCGATCTTCATTAGATCAGAACTTATCTACCAGCTGACGGGTTACAATATTTTTCTTTAAATTCGTATTTTATTTAAATTATAAATGAAAATATGGATATTCTACAGTATTAAAAGACAAGCAATTAACTTTAATGTAAGTGGCTTTATTTTTTAATGAAAAAATATCATATTAAATATACATATATCCAATCTACAATACAGTCTCCAAATTATTAATATTTGACCACTTCCAAACACTTCCATTCCACTGTGCCCGCAAGTTTTTCACTCTCTGATAATATTGCAAATAATTTTCTTTTTTATGTTGATTATTTTTTTTTGGACAGCTACCATCGCGAGGCTCACCTTCATGAAGACAACAGCATACCTTACGTGTATGGGGAGAACGTAGTGTTTTGCTTCATATTCTTTACAACATTTTTATGAACTTTGTTTTTCATTTGTTCGTTTCGTTCGTTCGTTTCAGTTATTCAGAGCTCATCATATTTTAATGTAGCGGATTCCGCGACGGCATCTTTGGCTTTTTCTATGTTTTAAATTATTCTCCAGAGACTTGCATTCGTGATTTTAGCGGGCAATTTTATTGTTCGGCTGTTCGGTGTACTGGGTGAGTAGTAAGAGAGTATAAGAGTTATTTTATTTGCTCGCCGAAGGGTTCGTTAAATCTCGCCCCGAAACAGTTGACTTCCTGTTGTTGCAGCTGATGCTGTTGGGTGTGTTTTGAGAGAAAGGGGCCCACGAGCATATCAACTTGCTTTTAATTAACGCGCTTAGGATAGCATTAACTTGGCTTAAGCCATTTTTAATTTCAGAGCTAGATAATTGAATTAGCCCACCAGGCAGACGGTGGACAATGCACTGTTATCTCAGATAATTAATTTAGACGCAATTTTCCAGCAGTTGACCAGTCAGTGACCAGCCAGGGAGCAGTGCACGTTGCCCCGTTCCCCAGCCAATAACCTTAGCCGTTTTATTCGGCACGTGCGTCGACTTTTTCATAAATCGTTTGCATGACCAACTGCAGAGTTTTGCACAAAACTCATTGCTTTGCAACTAAGCATTTTTATATAGCAACAAAAAAAGTGAAGCGACAGTTTTGACAACACACGTCCAGCCAACGAAGCAACGAATGTGGCATGGGGCAGCAACGAGAAAGAGAAAGAGGAAAAGAATGAGGCAAAGCCAACTGACAGAACCCATATAACATATATGTATGCTGTAGGATACGCACGTAGCACGCATTGGAACTAGTATCTAGCTGGCAGCAAATGCGTCATGTTACCTGCCGGTAAGTAACAACATTGCCAAAATGGCAGCACCTTTTAGACGGGCCATGAAATCGAGTTTGCAGCTTACTCTCGTTCTCTCCTCATCTCTTCGCATTCTCCTCGCATTCGCATTGCAGCCCTACAATACTCGCATTGTGAGTACTCACATTGGTCCTTATATTCTGTCTATCGTACGCTGTACCAACCGTAGGCAACCATAATTAAATGTCAAAAATGACGCTACGTGCAAGGCAAGCAAAGTAGCTCCAAGATGCTGCTGCTTGGGGCCAAAGTTCATCGAAAAATGCCAAAGAGTGTACGTTTTATTTTACCAAGTCTCACAAATACTTGCGACCATTCGACCATTCCTCTCGTTGACTCAAATAAATATTATTTCAACTAATTGTCGACTGACCAATTTTTACCACGTAACAAATGCGAATTTTTAACCCAGAGGGTTATTTTCCGATATACAATATAATGACAAAATTTGGTTTTAATCAGATGAGATAAAATTCAAGAAAATAATATAGTTTTTGTAATGACCGAATAATCACTTTTTAATTTGCAAGTTATGATTCAATTAGATATCTAGGCAAACTGTTTCATGTCATGGATATTCATAATTATAGTCTAATATATCCTTCAAATACGTACAACAAAAAATTATTATTGGGTAAGACGTGATACAACTTTTTGTATTCTCTTAAAGTGGCTAACGGGTATAACTCAATTGAGTTTTAAATTTTATTTTGCAGTTGAGAATTGTCAGCGCTTAAGCAAACTTCTAGAAAGTGAATACAAAACTTCAGAATTTCTCTTACTTAAAGATTTCTATGTTATTTATTCTCTACCAACAACTTTACATTTAGGAATAAATACTTAATATTTTAGCAAGCAAGTTGTTATTTATGTTATATTTAAAACCGTGTGAATAGCAAATTACACAAAAATTGCCATGCAGTGCGAAGAGAGAGAGAAAATATCATAAATAGATGTTAAAATTTCATTGCATACTTTTAAGGTTAAAAAAAAATACATTCTTTATAACCAAGAAATATTTACTGTACTGTCAGTGACAAAACTCATAAGATTGCAAATACCTGAATGTGCCAATGAACTAAAAAAAAAAGTACTTTATATTTAGTTACATCAACAATGGCCATTTGTAATCGCTTAATTTGGGGACGAAAACTTTGCACAAAATCTAAAAACTTTTTAAAAATGTACTACTAAAAGTAATTTAACATTCCACTTCTTTGCATTATGTGCGTATGCTTCAAGAATTCCCTCTTCGTCATCCATCGCATTCACCATTGTTAACTCTCGAAAAGTAGCTAGTAACTATTTAAAGTTTTTGTTATATTTTTATTTTTTGCCTTCGAATACGTTGCATACTCTTTTATTGCCATTCGCTGATATTTGTTGCCCCTTGTTATTGTACCGTACTTTGCCCCAGAGGCATGCAAGTACTGCAAGGAATCCAAAACCAAACAACAAGAAAGATGGTTATGAAAAAGTACTTAAAGTGCACAAAACTTATGTGCCAGGAGTTTTTATTCCAACAATTTCAAAGTTTTGGCAACATTCAAAGTTACCTCTCCCTGCTGTCCGATGGGTAAGCAGCTTTTTATTAGGATATCGCTAGTTAATTTGATCAACATCATTCATATTGAATTCTTATGAAAACCCAAATTTTTGCCCTAACATCGTCAAAGCTATACATATTTGCTAAAATCGCTTAATTGTTGGCATATTTAATTTGCTCTAAATGTTTGCAAAAATTTGTCTTATTTCATTTTTATAACATTTCACTTTCGCTCTGTCTAACAAACGGAATAGCTAAGAATACATATTGGGGAATTAAAATTTATTGTCTAAATTTAACTTGGCGCTCAGGAATGGTGACCAGACAGACAGACAAACATGGCATGAGAAACTCGATAGTTTTTTAAAACTACTTCACATGTGTTATTGAATTGTATTTTATAAAATTAAAAAAAAAAACTCTCTTGGCAGCGGTGGGATTCGAACCCACGCCTCCGAGGAGACTGGTGCCTTAAACCAGCGCCTTAGACCGCTCGGCCACGCTACCATGTTCCACGACGCTGCCAAATACTGTTATCATGCTCGGTCGAATCTTAACAGTTAGAAGAAACATTTTTTTAATTTCATGGACAATTTCTGATAATGTTGTCTGTCAATGAGATTGTTTTATTAAATAAAAACTTAACAAATAGCAAGCAATTTTGTCGATTTTATCCATTTTGTATTTTGCCTAATGTTTTCATTGTCACATGAAATGTTCTTACCTCAATTGTTTGATTTCTTAGGTATGTATTTTAATTCCGCAATTGTTTTAAATTTAATTTATTGCTATTATACATGGCAGCATGTTGTTCCACTCTTGATCAGGAATTCTAGGTAATTCCCACAATTAACTTCATTACCATACACGTAGCTCTGTCTGGACGTGATTTTTTTACAATTTACCAAATGAGGGCATTTAAAATGTACATCTTTGCAATAATTTTCCGACTGAGCGCAATCGCCTTAAATTTCAGTAAATTCATGTGTGTTTCGCAAATATTTTGAATGCTGACGCGACTGCGCCTGCTTTTTGCAGACCTTTGCTGGCATTTTAATGAAACCACAAATGTTTCCGACCCTTACCTTATACCTCCACCTAAGCCCATGCAGACGGAGACTTGGCTGGGAAAACCGCACAATTCTGTTTTTGTTTTGTTTTGTTTTGTTTGTCTCCCGTGCAAAGATTTTTATTGCAATTTTCTAATTTCATTGCGGATGCTACGTTGGGTTTCCATGAGCGGAGACTTGCCTGTCGCCAGCTTCAGTTTATGTGTGCAACATCAGACAAGAACCATAACAAAAGCGACGGCAAATTGTTGCTGTGGTTGCATACATACATACATATACCCATATGTGTGTGCACAAGTATTTGTAACGAAATCGTCGTATGCTATTGCCTTCTCGTTGTGCTCTCAGCTCAGCTCCCCTTTTACGTCACGCATAAATTCGCCTTTTCATTTGAATATTAAACGCATTTCCAAGCTGTCAAGACAAAAATGCTGACAGTTTTTAAAACTAATACACATTTTAATGCAGGGATATTCCATACAAACCAGAATCAGAGCATCAGAAATTGATTTCGGTTCATTGATATTTACCCAATGAGCGCATTTATATGCGCCGCAGTATGGCAGCAAAATAAACTCAAGGTGTTGCCTATGCACCCATAAAAATAGAAAAACATGAAAATATTACTACGGACTCGTTACGTCATCGCCAACATACATACATAAATGGCGCAGTGCAGGTACAAAGTTAATAAGAAAAGCACCACTATTTGAGAGAGCAAGCAACAGTCGACAACACGTCGCTTTGTTTCGTTTTCCCTTGTAGCGCATTTGACGCGACTCGGGCAACGGGTAGCGTGGCCGAGCGGTCTAAGGCGCTGGTTTAAGGCACCAGTCTCCTCGGAGGCGTGGGTTCGAATCCCACCGCTGCCAGGCGAGGATTTTTTTATTTGCTGAATTTTTATTTACATTTTCAGTAAACTTGCTGATTAGTGATTAAATATTGATAACAAAAATTCCATTCTTATGCTTAATTGACAGCACGCACCATTAATTGAAGAGTATGCTTTACTCGATTATTTTTATTTCTAAATTCAACTAATTTTTAATGGTTTTGAGAGGTGTTTCCAAATGTAAGTATACAATTGTTTTTGAGAAGTGGCTTATGGTTATTTGCGGAGTAATTAAAACATTCGTGAACTTATTTTGCCTGCCAGTTGGCAGTTGAAGGGTTCCAAGAGCAATTCTATACTAAAGGTGACGTCCCTTGGCTAAGTGGCGACAGGTCTGTAACATTTGTTGTTAATGTTCAGCATTCTTCGTGCACAAGGCACGTTGGACAGATAATAATTTCCACTTGTTTTCTTCTCCTCTGTCGGTCATAAAAAATGGTTACAACTTTTTTGCTAATTGGGAACGGCGGCACTTTTCTACTTACTTAGCGTTGATATGGAAAACCCTTGAAATGCATGAGTACGTGTTTTTAGCTTAATTTGGAAACACGACAGGTAGCGACGGTGATGTAAGAAGTGTGCTACAGCTTTTGTTTTCCTAAGTAATAATTGCACTTTAGTTTTAGCTTTTTAAAATATTAATTTATGTTGATCACCATCATACTATATGTTTGGTAGTAGTATGAGATTTAAGGAGAAAAGTTGAAGTGTCGTAGGCCCCTTGATAATTGAATTCACTCTGCACGCAACAACAATTAAGAGCTGCCTACTCGTGGCAATGGCTTCACGTGATCGTAACATTTTCTTAAATTCGAGCTATCCTAGGGGATGGTTTTATAGGACACGATGCGATGCGAGACGAGACGAGACGTTCACGTAGCCAAAATGTGTTTAAGCAATGCAATGCAAGGCAAATGCGAGCAGCAATAACAGCCAAAGTATTGGCATGAGAGCACTCACATAAAAATACATTTGAAGTGGCTAAAAAGCAAACCGCAGCATTGTCAGCAAACACTGAAACATCATCATTATCGTTCTCATCATCATCAACAACGTCTTGACTCGCATTGCAGTTGCTGCTGTTGCTGTTGCTTCTGCTGCCATCGACGCTTGAGAGGGAAGGAATCGATGCTGTAATTGATGTCTTTGCGACATGTTTCCAAAGTGTTTACGTTGAAAATTACCCAAGTGTCGCAGTGTATAAGTATCTCTTCCTCTCCGATTTCTGTGTGTCTGTGTATTTGTGTATGTTTCTTATCATGGGTTTGGGGTGTTTGGGGTGTGTCACCCACCCCCATTGACGCTAGTTGACAGCCTGCCGTTTACGTGCATTTAATGAAATGTGCTCCAAAATGGAAGCACGTTTCGGGCATCTATTTAATGAGCCTGGATGTGAGTGCAAAATGCTATTCCTCCTCACCACATGCCACCGCCATAGTCGCAGCCACTACCTTGGGCTTTGGCTTTGACGTCCTCGTATGTAGGAGAGGCTCGTGAAATTTTTAAATGTCACAAAGTAAATTCAATTTTCATTTACTCGAATCGGGATGGCAATGAAAGCTGCAGCAGCTACATCAACTGCATTATTCAGTGCCACTCACTCACTCACTCTGACTGACACTGGCTCCCTTTTTTTAAGCCGACGAAAGCCACATAGATATGCACATATTTGGATGTTCTGATATCTCCTGTACTAGTTCCCACAGTTATTTTCCAACTGACGTTGGGGCGAAGCAAACCGCATTTTAAAATTCATGTGTGTGCTCTCAACAATTCCCCACAAAACAAAATGCGATTAAATGTGTTGAAAATGCCGCAGGAAAAGCCACAATGGGTTAAGGAAGCGCCTTGTTTGCACATGTGCTGCAAATTGGAGGAATAGATGCCAACGTACCTCTCACCTTTTCCACCTCTTCCACCCCTTCCAATCCGAACCCGACTCTCATCCAAAGTCAGACGCAGACCATGTCGAAGGTGCAAAAATGCGTTAAACATAACATGCTAATTCCAGGTGCTTGAAGTAACAATCTCTCAGCGTCGCCCTCCGCTGCGGTTCTTCACTTTTATCCACAGCTAGACAGTATACGTAATACGAGCGTTTTGTGTGCCATTTGATACTGAACATTTTGCAGCCAGTTGCCTTTGTGATGTTTGCTGCAGTGCAAACTTTTGTGGTCACAGACCAACCCTCAGTCTCAGTCTGTTTTCAGGCAAGGGCTCAAAGAATAGCATCTAATAATAGTAGCTGAGTAATTTAAAGTAACTTAAAGTACAGGTAAACAATTCGTATTACTCTTCAACATCATTCTCATTCCACCCGAATATAAAGCTTTCTTTCTTCTTTGCCCGAAATAGTCTTCTTTATTTAACCAAAAGCCTGTTGATCTCAATCAATATATTGCGAAGTTTTATACCAGATTTCGCAGTTTGATGAAACGTGTAAACAAGAATGGAACACAAAATATTTCTAATTTTCCTGGGATATTTTGTAATGTGCACTCTGCAAGATGCACGTTGTAAAGGATCGCCGGTAAATTCAAGGACTTTCGATGACATAAGTACTTCAGCTCCACAATTATATGAAAATGTAATAACGTATATTATGCCGACAATTTTTGATGTTCCGGCAATGTGTCGACCTGGCTTTCAATTATTTTGGCAACCAAGGCGATGCCACAAAAAAAGCTTAATGTAATAAATATGAACAAATAAATGGATATGACTATTATTTACTTCTATTTATAATAGAAACAAACATATGTAGATTTGTAATTATTCTGTTACATGTAACATCAAAACTAAATACTAAGAGAAGCGTCAGTTAAACAAAATGACAAAACTGCACATTGGTACAAAACCCAAAATTAGTGCCATCCAATTTACAGGCAAGGTTGGCATTTTTTTTCGCGTACGCGCTTTAACCACTGTGCTCGCTTACTCATCTCTCTCGCCCACCTCTCTCTCTTTAATTGCTGATGCCGGTATGAATTTGCCTTCTTTTCTGTTGTTACGTTAATTTTCTATTTTCGAGTGCTTTCTTAGCACCACATAAAATCGAAATGAACCAATGGAAAGCTTGCATACACAAAGCTTTTTCTCGAGCTTTCTACCATATGATCAGCTGTTATCGCATTTTTTCAACAAATTCAGTCGGCAACGTGATGGACAACAATAAACACGCTGTTAAGAGCATTTTTCATAAGCCCGCTTTTCGCATTGGAATTGTTGTGCTTGTCGTACATGCTGTCTGTTGGTACGGATGGAATGCCACCAATAGTGGTGCAAACAACAAGAATGCCGCTGCCAAAGTGAACGAGAATCACGAAAAGATACGAGCCGCATTAAATGAGAATAAGTGAGAGTTAAGCTAAGTAAAGCAATCAATGAGTATTCGTCGTTGGATTATATAATTAATAATAAGTGGCGGCTGTGTATTTAAATATAATTAATAAATTTGTAGAATGATTTAAAGAAATTCTGACTTTTTAAACATTAAATGTGCTATGTGCTCAAGTACATTGCCTAACAAATACTCCAAACAAATAGATGTATATACAAATAGGTTTATAGTTTTATGCTCATGTATGTACATGAATAATGCTGACAGCAAATTCGCACAGAGCTTACTTATAAAGTGATAAACATCTACAGAGTGGTTTGCTTTCCAGCTAAGGTGTGATATTCAAATCGATAAAATAAACATATATTTTCAATATTAAAACAAACATTTCAAGTTCGAAAAATAAAAGAGAATGCCGGTCTCTCTTTATGTCGTTGAGCTCATAAGACATGCGCATTAAGCACAAAAGCTTTTTCACTTCAACACCTGGCAGTGGTCAACTCGTCGTCTGATTGGGAAAAAGCTTTCGACAGCAAGCGGTACATGTATGAATGCATGTATCAATATAAGCTTCGAATACGTTTTGAAACTTCAGAGAGGCTTTACAAGCTGAGTGTAGTTCAGTATTGCTGTTTACTCTGTAAAGGTGAGAAGCTTGAGCTTAAACTGGATCTTTGGATACGATGAACGATCGATTGTACATCTCTGTGTGCTGCGGACTGCTGCTCTGCTGTCTGCTCATCTCGCAAAGTGAAGGAGTGCCTGCTGGGAACGTTAAACAGATGCAGGCTCCAACAGTGCCACAGCGTGATGTTCTAAATGTTGACAACAATCCCGTTCTCCAAAGCATATGGGATGTACCACTTTTTTGTGAAAAGGGTTTCTCGCCAAGAGGTAATCCGCCGCGTTGTCGAAAGTCGGCGTAAAACACGTTCCAGTGATAACAAGTTTATACTTTTTATTCACAAATGAGTTTAATAAAATAAAATACAGAAATGTGTAAGTTTTATTTTGATATAAATACGTAACTGAAAGTTGGTATTGTTACAAGTTTCTGCTGAATGGCAACACCTGTATATTCCAACGAATCAGAGTTTACTCATATAACTGATTAAATGATACCAATCATTTATAACGGTATCAATGACTGAACAATGACGTGAGTCAAGTGTCTAAATGTCAATTTATTTCATCGGCAGCGAGGTGCTTATGTGTGTGTTTTTATCTTTTAAACATAGTACATTTCTGAGAATTTTACTTTTTAAATAAAAAACACAAAGACATTATTTTAAAACTAGTTCCTTAGCTTCTCAGGCTGGCAATCGACAACGTCCGAAAAACATTTTGAAACGCGGTGCGCACTTGATGTGTGCTCTACTCCGTACAGGCGATGCTGTGCTCATAACACAAAGGAATACCAACACTATTAGTAGATGATATAGAAATTTCGTAGACAATAACTTCATATTTGTTTTTTCCGGAAATAAGAACGTTTGAATGGACGTCTAGTAAACAACTGAAAACGTTGGCAAAGTGCGTATCTTATATATATAGCGCCAGTGAACTTACAGACCTTTCGCATTACTCAACTACTTAGCAGGAACAGCTGACAGTTTACGATACCCCGGGGATTACATTCAACGATTATGAGGCACGAGCAATGTGTAGTATACGTAGTATGTATTCCCATTTCCCTTGTTTTGCTCGTGCAGCAGACATTTAAGCTTTTGATTCTAGTAATATTGGTATTATAGTAATATTGTTTTGTCTATGCATTGTGATGTCATACTCGACATTATCTTATCGAAATTGTGACGCATTTAATGTTATTTTCAAATGTAAAAGTGTTTACTCAATGCAATTGAACACTTTATTAGATTTCTGAAAACTTATATACACAATATTATACTTCCTTATGCGAAAATATTTACTGATGCATCGTTTTCAAAATGTTTATTAAATATTTATGTAGCCAATCACAAATAAGTTGTTCGATCTTTTAAGCTGATTAGTTTCAATTTGTTTTTTGAAGCGCAGTTTATGCACTTTGGCGGCAGCGACCGCTTCTAACATCGGATCCTTCCTTACATTTTGGATCGGTGGATAAGAGAAAGCGTCCTTCTATTGATTGTGGCAGAGTGTCCACAGAAAGTGGTTTTATCCCGATTTCTTTCGTATTAAAAATAGAAAATATATTGTCGTCAACAGTGTGGTCGGTTTGATTGCTATCCGAATTTTGGTCCAAATTCGACGAAGTCTGATTATGTTGACCAGCGTGTGGTTGAACAGAGAAATCTTTGGGATGCGATTGAATGGAGTCACCAGATGGAAAATTGCCAGTATGTTCTGCATGCGGTAAAGAATTTAAGTTAGAGCTCACTTGTCCAGGCCGTGGTTGTAATGGACTTCCAGACTGACCTTGGCTTGGTTGCTGGAGTCCAATTGGATAGGACTGTTCGATTTGACCTTGTTCTCGGCGTGGCTGCAATGGACTTCCGCTTCCAGATTGGCTTTGGTTCGGTCCACCTGAATGTGGCAATCCTTGACTTGGTCGAGGTTGGAGTGAATTTTCACCATTGAAACTAAAGCCTTCGTCGGGTTGTTGCAGCCCAAAGGGATCTGTAGTTCCTTGTCCTGGCCGCGGCTGCAGGGGATTTCCAATGCTTCCAGGTTGGCCTTGGATAGGTCCTCCTGGGTATGGCAGCCCCTGTCCTGGGTGAGGTTGTTGTGAAATGGCACTGTTGAAAAGAGAGCCTTCCTCGATTTGTTGGTCGCCAATGGTATCAGTAGATCCTTGTCCTGGACGCGGATGTAGTGAGTTTTCAATGCTTCCTGGCTGACTTTGGTTAGGCAGTTGGGCTGTACCTGAATGTGCCAAACCCTGACCTGGACGAGGTTGGAATGTATTTTTATTGTTGAAACTGAAGCCTTCGTCGGGATGTTGAACGCCAAAGGGATCTGTAGTTCCTTGTCCTGGACGTGGTTGTAGTGGGTTTCCAATGCTTCCTGGCTGACTTTGGTTAGGCAGTTGGGCTGTACCTGAATGTGCAAAGCCCTGTCCTGGACGAGGTTGGAATGAATTGTCATTGTTGGAATTAAAGCCTTCGTCAGGTTTTTGAACGCCAAAGGGATCTGCAGTTCGTTGTCCTGGCCGTGGTTGTAATGTATTTCCAACGCTTCCAGATTGGCTTTGGCAAGGTTGTTGGGGCTCTCCAGGATATGGCAGTCCTGGGCCTGGTCGTGGTTGCTGTGGATTTACACCGTTGAAAATAAGACCTACGCCAGGTTGGTGCACTTCTGGTTGTGGTTGCAATGCACCCCCAGCATAACCCTGTTCAGGCTGTTGAAATCCATTGGGACCATATCCCTGACCTGGTTGACCGCTCTGATAGGACGGGACACCACCACCATATCCTGGTCTCGGTTGGTAAGCATTCCCAAAACCTGGGCGTCCTCCGTAACCTCCATTGGTACTACGACCTCCGAACCCGACGCCTTGCTGACCATTGACACCAACGCTAGGCTCTTGATATCCAAACCCTTGACCCGGATATGCACCTCCTCGCTGCTGGTTGCCATAAACGGGCCCATAAAATGGGGGGCCATTGTACCCAATGCTCGGAAAACGATCGTTTAATTGATTGGGATTGTAATCGTGTCCGTGATGATGTCCATGGTAATGCCCGTGATTGTGATGTCCTCTGTTGGGTATATTTTTGAGTCAAAGTAAGTGACAAGGGCGCGACTTTTGAGCTATGTAGTTACCTCTGCTCCTGGTAATGAGCTCCCCTCTGATCCTCATTACTCTGATGTTCCCCTGAAAACCAACGATGCGCTGCTTCAGCCTCTACCAGTTGCGCACTTAGGATTGTTGTTATCACTAACGGGGCCAGTGATAAGAGCCCAAGCTTACAAAACATATTGCCGCTTAAGTTTTACCAGCAGTTTTATAGACGACAGATCAAACGAGACTGACATCAACTATTTTAGATTCTCATTAAAAGACCTGCATTCCACTGGGACGCAATATAGCTGATAAGATGATCTGTTGAGACATCTCTTATACGTTACAAAAGGAAAGACTTAGAATTAAGCTTTATAATCGATTATAAGAGCTAATGACTAATGATTACGCAAAGAATTAATCTCTGAAATATAAACGTACAAATGTGTATGCATTTTCAAGTATATGAAAATGACGCGGAAGCTTTGCACTCATCAACTGTAATGAAATAAGAATATCAGTAGAGACACACACACATTAAGGGTATCTCATAGTCAAGTCATCTTCGTCACATGCCTAATTAGGTAAATTGCGAATAGTCTTTCCATGTTACCTCATCAAGTGTTTGTCCCGAGCGAAACTCATTTGGTAAAGTAATTCGTAGTCGTAATACATACCGAGGTGTGGTATCATTTTATTTATTTTATTTAACGATACTTATATAATACTTATGACGGTTATTTCTGCGTATGAAGTAGTGTATTTCATATTCGGCGAATTTCTCAAAAATACTTTTCGCAGTCACTATTGAGCAATAATGTTGATTGCAATACTCAAAACTTCACTCTTAATACATTACAAGTAACGATTTTATGTATTTTTGATTAAGCCGATTTACGACATCGACCCGCTCGCAGTTGAAAGCCCGGCTCACAGACCGGCAGAGTGTCCACGAGAATTCGATTGCCAATGTCAGGCAGCTCTGTTGTAGTTGTTTGGTTTAAGTCCTGAGTCGCATTGCGGTGCAGATCATCCAAGGTCGCTGTTGTGCTGTTTAAAGGTATTTCTGTGGTGGAGCTAGCATTAATACTATTCCACGTATCTTTATTATCGTCTGGGAAGATGATGCGATCGTCTTTGGTAGTAGCACATAGACGTAATTCAGCTTCACATATATGCCAAATCACAATAGCCAACAGAAGAGCGTTAACGACGTTGTGATGCATTATTTATTTGTTTATTTGTTTACTGGAGAGCAGCGAAAAAGAAAACGCGTTTGGCTGCTTCAACAGAGCTTTCGAGACTGACAATAGCTGTCGGTGACTGGAGCCCCCTGTATGATGATCTCCAAACAGACAACAGACTGGCTGAGAAATAAACAGGCCGACCTGAGCACCACTTGAGATAAGAATTGATTGTTATTGCCTCGTTATAATAAACAAAAAATATACCAACTACAATTGAGCTTGTTAGCCAACTGGAAGCTGGAAAGTGGAAGTGGAATCTGAAGTTTCTTCTCTGCTGTTCAAACGTAAAAAATACTGAATTGACTTTTTAGTAGTCTATAGATACATATGACCGAATACACACACTCTTTTAGCGAATCATATTTATTGTGCAATACTTAAGCTTCCTTTCGACAATGATTTCCAAATAGCTTAAGACCATCCCCACACACAGGTAGAGTATCTAGCGTAATCCGAGGTCCGATTCCCGCTTGATTCCGCATATCAACAGTTGCAGGCGAAGTGGTTTTCCCGATCTTGGGTGGCTTAGTTGCAATCTCTTGGGTTTTATTCGTTTCCAGCTTAGTCATCTTGTCGGTAGATGCAGTTGTATTAGATTGAAATATCAAATCAAGTAGTTCTGCTTCACTCATCGGTACTTTTTGGCCAGAATCGGTTGATTTGATATCTCCCGGATATACTACGCGATCATCTTTCAGTTCGCGTGCAGCACAGAGTGGGAATGACAACAGCAACCATATCGAACACAATGGAATGGCTACAGTCAATAGGCATCTGAGTTTAATTGTCATCTCGTTAATAGACATGCACTCTACCCAAACTCGATTTTAAGACTGACAGTAAGTTATCGAGAGAGAGAGTTGCTCAGTATCCCACGCGCCGTGTCATTTGTAAGTTGTTGGCATTCAGAGACTTGCGATAAGGAATAACAAGAAGCACAAAACTTGTATAGTTGCATTAATAATGAAAGCTTTACAATTGCATTCATAATATTACGTACTCATTTCAGACGAATAATTATATAATATATAATACTAATTAATTACTAAATAATGCCAACATATTGTTGTAAAGATCAAGTTACATAAATCCACAATACAAATTGTGCTTTTTTTATAAAAAATTGTTTCTTTGAAACATTTTTTAATAAAGCTACCAGGTATTATGCAGTTGAAATAAAGTGGTAGCAACTTTCTTGTTCTCAATATTTTTAATGAATGCATAACACAAGTAAAGCTTTTTCTCGTCATAATTTCAACTAGAAGTTGGTGATTTTAAGCGCAAACTAAAGCAACAGCATTCTCACTCACTGAAATGTAAACAAAAGTCTTGCTTCAAAAGCTCGACGTCTCTTAATAAATATGTAAATATGATCGAGTATAGACAGACAGCCTCAATAGATTAAAGAAAACTTTTTAAAGACAATATATTTATTCACATGCTTTTGATTTTTCTTCAACTCTTCTACAATGCTTATCAAACATCTTGAAGCCGATTTTACACCTTGCTTCAGATCCTAGTGCCGATCGAATTTGAATTTGACATGGTTCATTTGAGACCACTTGTGTGTTTGTGCTACCATCCAATATTGCAAATGAAACACATGATAAATACAACCACAATAATAATTGAACCGCAAGATTTAATTGCGATCGAAAAATTAATGCCATCTTGTAAAACTATTTTTAAACTGCACAACTTCTCTTTTAGGACTGAATCATTTTTTGTACATTTATCTTAGAAGAAACTAACTAGTAAAAAATTGCATCACTAAATTATTCACATATGAAAATGCATGTAATCAGATTAAAACCAGTATAAACGCTGCTGTCGAGTATGCTCAACTGTGGGGACTCGCTACAAATTTTCAATAAAAGCAAAAAAGTGCAGTATTATTCTTAATATATTCCAAAATAAATATACCGTTAAATACAAAAATAATACAAAAGAGAGTACAAAATTGCAACTAAATATTTATTCAATTTTTTTTTTTTACCTTTCTACAAAGATTATCAAACAACCTGAAGCCGAGTTTGCATTTTGTTACAGAACTTAACGCCATTGGAGTTCTTATTTGGCAAGGTTCATCTAAATCCACTTGTGTGTTTATGTTTTCATCCAAAATAGCAAATGAAACACGTGTTAAATACAACCACAACAATATTGGAAACGCAAGTTTTAATTGTGATCGAAAATTTATTGTCATCTTGTTAAACTATTTCAAAACTGCACAACTTCTCTTTTAAGACTAACTCATTTATTTATGTACGCTGATATTAGGAGAAAATAATCTGTAAAAAATTGCATCACTAAATTATTCACATAAGTAATTGCATGTAATCAGATTAAAACAAAAATGCACGCTACTGTCGAGTGTGTTAAACTATAATATAGTACATATCCCATTACCCATTTACCCATTTACTAACCATACCATTTACCCATTTTACTAAAATAAATATATATACCGAAAAATACTAAATTATAACGATATAGAGGACAAAATTTTAAACTTGTGCAGTTGAGAATTGTAGCTCCATATCTTATAGTCTCTGAGATCTAGATCTGCGCATATTATAACATGCTGCACGATGCTTATCATATCTGCACTATTATAGAAAAGTACATTTTTTTTTGTACTTTGACATAATTGTTTAAAATATCCTTTAGATTTCTCTGTACCTTAGATGAACTTTTATAGTTGTGTGTAAATATCATCATCCCGTTTCTCAACGGCTGCAAATATATTGGCGATTATTTGAAGTCCCGGTTAAATTATTAACAGATAATCTAGAAAATTATAAATTTGTTTCGCTGAAACTAAAAAGTTGAGATTTTATACACAGATACATACATATATTTGACGGCTCATGGGCTTAACATTTCAGTAATTTTCCTGCTTCAATTATGTTATGTCTATATTTTTTTGTTTTCGCAATCTGTATTATCTACTTGATTCCAAGTCAAAGGCTTTACACATTAACTTTAATGTGTGATTAGCTACATAGAATGCGAGTTTTGATAAACTGTTCACAAATTTTAAATTCCTACCGTTTTCAAACAAGCTTAAAAGTGTGAAGCATTTAACCACTAGCCATTTTTAGGAAGTCCAGATGAGCATTTGGTGCTGACAGTTGACAAGCGTGCTTACATGTAACAGAATTAAGGTTTAGATTAGTTTGCTACCTTCCAAAACCGAATTTGTACAATGCTTTTCATGGAATACTTGTGTAAAAAAGGAGTTGACAGTTCTCCGAATATAAATTATTGTTGTATCTTTGCATCTAAGTAACTGCCTTAGGGGCTGTCCATATATTACGTAATCACGATTTCTGCGATTTTTGACCCCCTCCCCCTGGTAATCAAAAGTAATCATTTTATGAACACCCTCCCCCCTAACAATGATTACGTAATCACAAAAAAAGAAAAATATGAAAATTTGTTCTTTTAATCGTTATTTTCAAAAGGAGATTCTAGCCAATCTTTAATATTTTTATTATTGGAAGTTGTCTTGTCAAAATCTCTTTATATCCGCAGGTGTCATCTTCTTCAAGCCATTCGAGGTCTTCACATCCTTCGTATGACTGAATTACTAGGCATTCTCCCTATCGCCGCGGCGGGATTGGGGATTGGGATTGCATGTAGATAAGCCGAAACAGAATGGCAGCGGAAACACGAACGATGGCAATACAGCTAGAAAGGCTTTTTCTAATACAAAATTATTTGCATCCATTTTAGAACTTGACTTGGAGCTAATTAACAGCCTGCATACTATTCTAGTAGCTATTAACTGTGAATTTGCAATCGATCCTCAAAAATTTCAAAAATTCTCCGATAAAACTATTCGACTATACACATTACATTACCCGTGGTATCCGATGTCACCAACTCTACACAAGATTTTAATACATGGATCGCAAATAATAGCTGCATCAGTAGTCCCGGTTGGCTGTCTTGGGGAAAATGCTTCAGAAGCACGAAATAAATTGTACAAACGTGATAGGCAAATGCATGCTCGAAGAAATTCCCGAATTAATAATTTGATGGATGTTTTCCACAGATCTATGGACTCTTCAGATCCACTTATTTCAAGTATGGGTATTAAGAAAAGGACAGCACGTCATAAGAAACAACCGCTTCCCTAAGATGTAATCGAACTCTTAGAAGCACCCCATCATATTGTTCAAAGCAATACAAAGTCATTTGTTAATAACGAAAGTTTTAATGATCTATTAGATGACTCAGATGACTCAGATGATTCTGAATCAAATGAAATAAATCCATTTTCGTTTGAATTAGCCGTAGAAAACTACTGAATACATATCTATATGCTTACACTTATATTTTTAGTTTTGACTTCTTGCAACAGATTACTATACAATAAAATAAACAAAAAACAATAAAACTTTATTATAAATATAAAAAAAAAGTACAAAATAAAAGAAAATAATAAAAATATGTTTAAGAAAACAAATTTTAAGAAAACATCACGTATACGTCATGATGTGTATATGGGCTGTTGGAGTAGGCGTGGTCAAACTTACTTGAAAGTTTGCTTAAATATTTAGAGTGGTCTTTTAATGAAGTGTGCCAAGTTTCAGCTCGATAGATGCAATATTCGATTTTATGCCACCAAATCGGGATTTGGGACCATAGTGCGCCGTCCAGCCACACGGTAAAGGGGTTTCTTTGATATCCAATTGAAGCTTACAGCTACATTTACATATATGAATTATTGCATTCGGTACTTATCAACAAAGTAATCGGCGCTAAACCAATTTTTGAATAAATACTTTTAACAACAAAATTTGTATAAAATGATTACGTAATCATTGTCCAAAACCCCTCCCTCCCCATGTAATCAAACATAATCATTTCCTTGACCCCCTCCCACCCACTAAGTGATTACGTAATATATGGACAGCCCCTTATGGTAACAAATAATATCGTGTTATTATCAGCTGTTATTGAGGGCTACGCACTCATCGTGGTTCATCAGCTGATCATATACCATAGCAGACTCAAGTGTGACCAAGCTCCAGCGGCTTAGCTAAGTCTCGCACCTAAAGCAGTTGCAATGCGTAAATGTTGCATACTTTCAGGAGCTATTTCGATAACACTTGAATAAGTACAAAAGATACATTGAAATTTGTACTGTTTTGGGACCAAAACGAAAACGAAAACCAAAAGTGAATACCGATGCATGCCTGTATGAAAAGCTATACCATACCAATACCAAAAGTGAATACCATGCCTGATAGTATTGGTCTATTTAAAATGTTTGCTGCTTAATATATGAAAAAATATATTGACCATCAGTTTTTCACCCAAAAGTGTGGCACCCTTCAACTTTACAAACAACTTATACTAGAAATTAACATAAAAGCAGGGCATTATTGTTTGGCAAATATACGACACAGAGTAACCCAATCGTTGTGGAATTTGAAAGATCATTGTCAAATTTCCATTTTTGCTAAATGTTAAGTTATGAACTCTATGAATATCTTAGAAAATTCAAGATTTCGTTGTTGATGTTTTCATAAAATAAACTCGTGTAGAAAAGCGTTCTACGCGAACATTTGGTATCTTCCTCTTTTAAATGTACGTAGTTGCTAAATCCAAATGTGCATACGAACGAACAGACGAATATGGCTAAATTCACTCAACTATTATAGCTTAATCACAATATTCTGAATATATGATAATATGATAACCTAATTCTCTCCATTTATTTGAAACTTGACTAAAAAATGGCTACTGATAAAAAAATTCAATTTGACAGTTAATTAAATTTGGTTCCGATTAGATAATACATTTTGAAGTTATGCTAAAATGACAAAAAAAATTGTTGAAGTATCTGTGCCCAAAAATTAGGCACAAAGTACGAAATGAATAATATTCACTGAATATATTAAATATAAAAGCTTTGAATTTGGATCTAGTCTAAATATACAATTTTTAGCAACAAAAAAAAAAGCAAAATATGTGTTTTGCATCGGCCGGGAATCGAACCCGGGCCGCCCGCGTGGCAGGCGAGCATTCTACCACTGAACCACCGATGCTTCATGGAAAGATAGTTTAATTAAACAAATGGAAAGGGAGCTTTCTAGTAAGAAAGATATTTTTAAACCAAAATACTTTTAGTAGTCAAATTCAAATTTCAAATTAACTCAGTACATTTGTGTGCAACACAATATGCAAATTATTAGTCTCTCAAGGAAAAATTTTGTTAATCAGTTTCGGGTTTTAAGCATGAGAAATTCAGAACGTATTTAAATATGTGCCATATGATAAAATTCTTAAATCGCAAGCATAAGCAAGCTCCAGCTTAAAAAATTAACTTTAATTTTAATGTTAAAAGTTATGTCGAGTTCATTAGCAACTTACACATACTTTTATCCAAAATTTTGAAAAATGTACATCTGAAAAATGTATCCTAGGATGTTGATATATAAATATTCCACAAAATTCATAACTCAGAGACCTACTTTGCGGCTAGTAAAAATAGCAGTAAACGGAATGTCTTCTTCAGGTTCCGCATTGTTTACTGCCTTTTTTGTGAGGTAACCTGAGTTACTGGTAATAAATGTCGGCTATTTAGGCTAATCATTGTGACAATTCTATTGTCAGCCCCAGTTGAGACTGTCTCTTTCAGCAACCACCACTCTTCAGCCACCCTCTGACTTCATCACAAAAGTGCGAGGCCTCTTAAAAAGTATGCGGCGAGGCGAAATGACAACATACTTACACATTACATAAAAATGTCAGTTTAAATGGCATAATTTTGGAGAAGCCCCGGCGACCCTGGGTTAAGTTCTGCGAAACCTTATGGAGGCACGCTTGTGTCCCAAATTTCAAATTCCAAATGCGAAAACGAGTAGTAAGTATATAAAAATACATTAAAATAATGCGTGTTCGGCACTCTGGCAGCTGATGCAAGACTTCCGCATTGAGGGAGTCAGTTGTTGCCGGGTTACATGTCGTACAGTCATTTGTTTATGGCGACCTCTGAGCAGGAGGCTTGCTAAATGTATGCAAAATAAAATAAAAGCCAATAGAAAGAATATTTTATGAGAAAATGACAAAATGAGCAACGCTCCATTCGCATTCGCAATTGCAGGTGCGTTGTGTTGCGCTGCGTTGAGTCTTTTGTTTCTGCTTTCAACGTTCAAAACACAGACAATAGACACTGAAGACGACGCGAAGGTTAATCATCGACATTTTGGCAAAGTAATCAGTAAATATTTGTTATTTTTCTCTTGCGGTTTCCCCTCTCCCGGATGTTTTCTTCATTTTCATAAGAGCTGTTTACCAGTTTTTCATTTGGCATTTGCATTGAATGCATTCTAGTCTATGTCTGTGGAATTATTGATATTATACCCTGCAGCCATCGTATGTTGGCACATCTGGTATTATAATATGCTAAGAAATGAAAGAAAGATGTATTGGTATATTCGAGAAGGATAATGCTAAACAAAATTTGTTGATTTTATATAAGTTCCAGTATTCCACAGTTCAAAATTTATCCAACTTCTCAGCTAACCCTCATTTTATTACAGGGTTACAGGGTATCTCCCCGTCGATTCCTCCTATTTTGAATGCTCTTGCTTATTTTTAACTTGCTTCTTCTGCAAAATATTAAAAGTTGCTAAGCCAAAGGAAATGTTACTTGTAATTCCAGCGGAATTTATCATTGTTCAACCTTGATCATCGACTTGCTCATCATGTGGAGAGCTCTCTGCCTTATAAGGCTCCAACTGCTTTCAAAAATTTGTCTATAGCTAAATCAGGTAAAAAGAAAACTTTTCAATTGACACAATCTCAGTCTTATTGGAGCAGTTGTGAAAAGAGTTTGCGATAGAGTTTGTAAGGTGTACTCAATACTTTTGAATATGTATCGTGGAATCCTTTTGCTCACTTTATTGATGGCATTTTGCCATCAAGTTGTGCCTTTTTGATAGCGAAGTCGTCGAGGCCGCGTCACCCAGTTCCCAGCTTGGATTAAACGTCAACCCTCCAACTATCGAGAACTGGAACCCAAGTGACATCATCTTTGTAAAGCCATACAACATTTTGGAAGCTAGCTGCCCACAAGGCTACGTTCTGGCCAATAAGCACTGCCATAAGCGAGTGAGAGCAGCCCCAACTATGAAAACAATGAAGTGATTCATTACACTTTGTTAAATACACTGAATTGTAAATTAAACAAAATACAAAGCATCTACGCATTGAATATGTTTAGTTTTTTGGATTTTTACTTCAGTTATATTGTATAGGACAACCCCAATTAGTAAGCAAGATTTTAATTCCCTGGTTAAGAGCAAACGGAGTGAAATCCTCCGATGATACTAATTGTTGATTTTTTTCTATAGGCCCTTTTGTCACCTGTAAATGAATATTAATGAGACAGTATCTTTGTGGCTAGCACTTTAAATTGAGGGACATTAGAGCTAAAAAATCTAAACATAAAATAATGTTAAAAGTGATTCGAACGCAATTATCATATGCTGGATTCTTGATAATCTTTATAGTGGAAACATCTCAACCAGACAGAAATTTAATCATTTCTTCATAGAAAATTATAAATTTGCGAACAACCAAAGAGTTTTATTTCAAGCATTGTCTGCTTAACCTGTCTAAGGTGCGAGTACGTAATTGTTAACCACAATCGCATACATATATGGAAGAGTGTGAGAATGACAATGACCGAGACTACATTCCAGCCATTCCAATTTAGGCTGATTTGCAGACAGAGCCTGCAGGATGCAAGTAGACCATTATCCAAAAATACAACAACACTGCAAAGTCAAGGAAAGGTGTCACGTGTAGTCGCCATGACGTTGTCCCCGCTGCTGTCATTTATCGGTAGCAGCTGCATTGACGTCCAATGGACAGCATAGAGCCACCCAGAGGACGGGATGGGCATTTATTCGTGCCATAAAATATGGCAACTCTTAGGCTAGGACTAGCGAAATTGACAAAGTCTCGTCGTGGTCATTAACATGCCCGGGTAATAGGGGAGAGCACGGTCTGGGGACGGACTAAGTTAATTAAGGACCCCACGGCCGGGGAGCATAATTTGAAGTCGTTTATCAACAACATTTTCGTGGGTACGAGCGCTGAAAGTAAATTGGCTTAGATCATACAAGTATACTAGTAAGCTGCCCAGACAATACACAACAACGAAGAGCACATTATTCATGCATTATTGTACAGTGTTTATTGCCTACCACGTCTGTAACATTTACATATCCAGACCCAATGGATTTTTCAACCAGGGATAGACAATTGGGCACTTGTCGCAGACGCTCATGTAACGGATCTCCCCAGTCGATGTCTTCTCGACATTACAATGAACCGCCTGGCATTGAGTCTTCGGTTTGACCTCACAGCTCTTGAAGGGTTCTCCCAGCACCGGTTTCTTCACATACTCCAACATGCGTGAAATGCCCGTCATATAGACATCCGGATAGGTAGAAAGGTGATGCACGAATCTGTTCAGGACAGCATTAGAAGAAGAATAATGCCCACTGAAATGCAAACTTACTTTTTGAAGGCAGCAAAATTATTGCGTCCTCGGGAGAACCAGGCGGCATGTAGATACATTCCAAAGGGAGCCCGGTTACTCTGGTAATGGCGATTAAAGTTCTCCAGCATCCATTCGAACAACGCATCAATTTCATCAGCGGGAGGATAAGCACAAGCATCGATCATGGAGCAGCTGTAACCCTCAGTATCAGTCCATGTAACCATGGGATTCACCCAGACACCAGGCAACTCAGCATTGGGACACGGGCCAATTTGGCAATCCTGCACGGACAAATAGTCGAGGGTATATGGCCACATGGGCGGATTCTTAAACTGCTGAGTGGGCCATGAGCTGTCGTAGGTGAGTCCCAAGCTCTTCACAGCCTCAAAAGTTTTATTTCCAGAGATTTGAAGGAAGGGCAAACGCATGCCCTGAATCTTCTTCGGATCGACCTTGGCAAATGTCTCTAGGATCTGCAGCTGGGCTCCGAACTCGCTCTCGATCGTGTCAATATCCGCCTCACGCCAGTAGTCCGTACCATCACCGTGGGTCACAGAGTGCAGGGCAATCTCATGGCCAGCATTGTACAAGGCATTCACACGCACGTAGTCTGTGTACTCGTGGGAGAGGAAGAAGGTGCCTGTGGCTGGGCAGCCATCGGGATTGGTCAGGCCATCGAAGAGCAGATCGTATTGGGCATAGTTGACGGCATTCACGGCATCATCGAAGGTGATGGTAACAAACTGGCCATCGAAATTAGCATAAAAGGCTTTCGAATCGATTTGAAATTGAATTTACCTGAGGTATCTCCTGTTCCTTGCCCTTGAACTTGGGTCGTGGCAATGTGGCATCAGAGCAACGACAATCGGGCAGCTTACACTTTGCTGCAGAGCATGGCTCGGCCTTTGCAAGTCTAACCTCGCTAGCTGTGGCGCCACAGTGGTCTTCACCTTATTCTTCGACTTTAGCTTGTTCTTCGTCTTCTGGCCATCACAGAACAAAGTTGTGGCGAGTAGCACACCGAGTATTAGAACAATTGCGTATTTCATGCTGGACCAGCGTTTCAACCGTTTTCAACTGTTCCGCAGAGCAAATGAAGCGGACTTCAGCTTTTATAACATGCGATCGGAAATCATATCTTATCGAGATATCACCAATTCAAATTTGATTTGCTTGTTTAACATTGCTAGTGCAATTACTCATGGGTGTGCCTATTTACTTGGCTTCGACATTTTCGAAGATGTTTTCACATTTGGTTCAAGTGGAAATGTACAAGAAGAATATAATTATGATCGAAATGAAGCAAAACTTAAGCTTCAATTTATTTGCATTCTCAACAGTCAATGGTACTTAATAATATTCAATGACTATCAAGCTTATAAGAGTACAGTAGTCGGGTGAATGGGAAGTCATAGCTCTACTACCATAAACACTGATAATTTCGAAAATACTTTTCCATCTATTTTCAATTATATGAGCCTTGACTTTGGTTCACCCACAAGTCGAAAACTTGCCTCATTAGCATAGACCGAAAGTCCTGAACTTAACAGCTGAGATTTGCGCCTGCGATTTGAGTGGAAAAGTTTTTGTTCCGCAGAGAAAATCCAAGCAAAATCGAAGTAACTGCAACCCAAATTATGACAGGCCCAACAAATGCACTTGAAATCGTAAACAAGTGCTTCAAACTTTTGTGGCACGACAGAAGCTCTTAAAACAAAGCCTGAAATATTCTAAAGTGTTTTGCTAGCCACAAATATTTCCCCCGTTCCGCTAGACTCGCCCATTTCTTCATGTTCCTTCATTCACATCCCATGTCAATCACACGCCTCCACAATCGCTATCGCTATCGCAATCGCATTCGCATCCAAGGTAATGCACTACGGTGGCCAATCAGAATTCTAAATCCGAACAGCGAACAGGCAAAAGTGAATAGTCACCGACAAGTGGCGAAAGCTGGAAACGGGAAACGGAAAACAGGAATCAGGAAGCAACGGGAGGGATATTTCTTGTTTTAAAGATGCAGATATTTGGCTCAGAGTAGTTGCTGATTGAAGTCGTCATGGGCCGCTAGAGAATGCAGCGCGTTGCATGCAACAGAACGACATGGATTTCTTGTCGTCGCGCATATGCCGACTGACATGGGGTACGCCTACAATTCAGTTTGGTCACGTTCTAGGGCGTTACCGACAGGGGTAGGTGCCCCAAGTGCCCTATGTACCCACGTGCCACGTAGCCAGCCAACCAACAGACGGCAAACGTCAGGCCGACAAACGAACGAGAACGAGAACGAAAAACTGTCGGCTGCAAGCGGAAGTAGAAGTGGAAGTGGGCGGCAGCCTTGCCCACAATCTCTCCACATTCTCAGTTCGTATCGGTTCGATGTTGCAATTGTAGGGGCAACATCGAACGCAACATGTTTGAGTGAGTTTGATGCTCTGCCTCCGTATAACGTATGCGCAATGTGTCAAATAACAACACAATAATACTATATGTTACTCATAAGATAATAATGATTGAGGACAGCTTGAGGCCTGAAAGAGATTTCAATTTTTGCCTGCATCTTGTTGGAGGTTTATTGAAAGTTTTTTGACAACCAATCTCAATGAAGATGAATCGAATGCCTTTCGCATCTCTCCAATGCCGTGTCACAGTTCTCGCATGTGTTTCACCAAGGCGCATCAGTGCGTGAAATCAAAGTGAAAATTTTTACTCCTGCTACACTCAACAAGAGTCTCACGTGGCGCAAACTGTTTTAAAATGCAAATTTTGCCTTAATAAAAATATAACTCATATGCTTGCAGATCTACCCCAAAAGAAACGCACGCACGTTTGAACTGAGAACAAAACTACAAAGGGGGCGAGAGTACTATAATTGGCAGGGGACGATGGGGTGGAGGGAGGCAAGTGTGAGTCGCATTTGCGTTTGCCAATTTTCACGATAATCACAGAAACTAATTTGCATAACGAATGAAATAGACGCGACTGCAAATCTGCGCTAATCAAATCAACCCAAACGCACAAACTCAATTTGCCGACCACAACGTATTTACTTATATAAACACGTAGATGCTCTTACAGCACATACATTTCTTTTACTATTGAGGTAAAGAACACTTTGATAAATATTGTAACTATTTGAACTATGAAACTTCTAAGAAGAGATAAAAAATTTTGTACACAAAAGAATGAATCTATATTTGTCAAAAAGAGCATTCTTTCTTCGTTGTAAACTTTATTTCGCTCCTATCAATTGTAATCCACTGCAAAAGCTTATTTTCTTTGCAAAGATTTTCGGCCTTATGATAAGTCTCTTATTACATTTCTCAGATTATAAAACTCTGGTGACTTGCTTCTTCTTTACATTTGCATTTGCACATTTGCTCAGGCTATGAACAATAACAAAAGCAGCATTCGGAAATCCAAGTTGTATGTAACTTCTTACATTCGCTACAAAAGAAAACATATTTCGGTCTCTGCGGAATATTTAAATTAATCAGTCTAAGAACATAGATATGTTTGTTCAGAATATTTGAATCGGTTTTCTCATAAATCATCAGAGAGTTTCTTGTCCAGTTCCTTTAAGTATTCCCCTAGACTGTTATTTCAAACAATTCTCGACATCAAAAAAAGTGTGGAAAACTTAAACAAAATTTATAAAGTAAATTCAAAAATGTCAAAAACATTGCATGAGAGTCAAGAGGGGTGCACACGAAAACTAGAGCAAGTGGTTAGATTCAACAGAAATCTGCAGAGAAACGAAGTCCTTACCTTGCACTACCTTGGACTGCCTTATGTCGTGCTGTCACGCAGCCCGTTGCTGCGCCTCAAGTTGCCCGTGAGCACCTTTAATTACCAGGATGGCGACGATTGTGGCATTGCGTTGCAGTTGATATTTACCTGCCCGGTCAATTATCCGCTGCAATTGCCAAAAGTCGATCTAGTTGAGAAGCGGAATGTCAGCAACGAGTTGGAGCTGAGTCTGCGCATGGAAATTGCTTCGACGCTGGAGAGGCATTTGGGGCTTTATATGATTGTGGCAGTTGTCACTCAGCTACAAATGCTGCTCAACAATATGGCCAGGCGATTGCCGATGTCTTCCAGAGGCTACTGACATGTGGTGACGAGCTGAAGCTGAAGCTAGAGGGGGAGATGCTGTGTGTGGAGTGTGGAGTGGAGCTCTTAAATGTTGAGTGTATTTCGCTGTCCCAACTGTGCGATTGCAGTAGTAGTAGTTGTTGCCAGTCATCACCATGCTGAGGTGTATGTCCTTGTTGTCTGGACGCGTACGAACGTGCACAAACATGTTTGCTGTGCCCGTTGCCCGTTGCCCTCACGCAGAATACGTGACTTTTGGCATTGACATCATTGGCGGGCGACCTGAAGTGTGCAACACTTGGCCAAACGTTAACACGTGCCACAGCAGATGAACGCAACGCGCCACGACGACAGCTCATTAATTGGCGACTGTGGCACTTTCAGTCCAGTTTCAGCTTCCACCCCGTCCAAACTCAGACCGGGCCGGGCCGGACCGGGCCGGGCATTGCATTAACTTATCTTTTATGCGCATGCCAAAGCATTTGCCATAGTTATCCTATCTTAAAAGTGACACTACGACTCTGCTCAGTTAGCATATCCACATATACTTTACATATACTTTTTAGCTTCTAGCTTCAGTGCTACATTTCCTTCCGACGCCGCCGCCTCAGCGCACTACAAATTGGTTGTAAAAAAAAGGAGCAAGCTAAAGAATATGTGTGGCAAAGACTGGCTCTGAGCGCAGCAGTCGCTTCCTTGGGCGCATCCTGTTTATCCTCAAAGATGCAGCAACGTCAAGTCCTTTGCTCTCATGCCGGATGTCTCTGGGTAATTTAGATAGCTGCTGCAGTTGTTGCTCACAACTTGCATAATGTCACTTTCAAAGACTTTTGGGGCCAAATTGCTAAAAACGAACACGATTGCATGCCAAGCCAAAAGTCTTTTTTTCTTTTCTATGTTACACATAAGGAAAGTCTTAAGTGCTTAACGTGATGAGCAATGCATCTAAAAACTTGTACTAAGTCAATCGAAGATGCAGCTGTACTTAAGGGAGTAACTATTGAAATTGGTCTTTGGATGTGTATTGCTAAAAAATTTTTAATAAATGATTCTTAATGCTACATGCTAATGTTAATAAGTACAAAAATCGCTGATTGAGAATATTTAGATAGATAATTCGTAGCAGTAATTATAAGACAAATATTCCAACAATTTTGAGAAATTTGATTCGGTTAATTTAAATTAAAAGTAAACCGCTTCTGATATTTGTAGTATTATTAGTGTTAGTTTTGTGTAATGAACATTCAATTTACTAAATCAGATTGATTCAATAAACGTTCATAAATTCATGTCATTCGGATTTAACAGTTCTGTTGAGACAAACTGACTAAATTGATGTAATCGAGACTCATACGAATTAAACGAATGAACAACCTCATAAAATAATTGATCTAAGCAAATGAGAATAGGACTCAAGTTTACTCAACTTTGTGAACGATAATGAAGTCCAACTCTACATTTCCGATTTGAGTATTAAGTATTATCAGGAGTACTTTTTTCTTATATTATCAAGTTATTAAAGTATTGAGTACTGAGAATTTTGTGTTACAGTTTTGCTCGCCAGTATATATGTCATATATTTTATATTACCTGTATACATTTCTATACGATGATATCACTACTGGTATAGAAATTCAGAGTTCGAGTTCTTCTTACTTAGAATCTGCTTGCTAGTTAGATTTAGCTACAACTGACGCAATTTTGGGCGACCGCAAACATTGCGGAATACAAGCAGAATATATTTCAATGGCATTTAATCTTTAATGCGGCTGTGACGACATTGGCGACTGTATGCCCGAAGGATTTGTGCGTAATGAAAAACTGTCACGGCATAAGACGACGACAAGCTTCCTGGCTGCCGGTTAGATGAGTGCGAAGGAGGAGGGTTGGAAAAAGTAAACGAGGAGATGCTGGGTGATGGGTGAAGAAAGGCAAAGGCAAAGGCGACTAAGCCATCGCAGGTATTGCAAAATTGAAAAGCGCTCGTCGAGCTTGTCGTGGCATTAAAATCGCAAATTTGTGTGCGTCGCCAATGCGGCAAGCCATTCAGGACATTTATGGCCGGTAACTAAACGACGCGACGCCAGGCAGACAACTCCGGAGACAGGCCATAAAACCCGGCGACGCTTGCGTGATAAGCGCATAAATCAACTCCGAGATGTACGTTTGCATCGCCGACAAAGAGTTCTAGTCTTTGTGAACCTTTAAGCTAGATGTGATGTCTATCAGTTGATGCGCCACCTCAAATTAGCCGAGCTGCTTCCATTTTTTAATTATCTGTAATGCATCTTGAGACATTTATTTACCGAAATGAAATGAACAATGGAGTCGTTAATTTATGCTTTATTGTTGATCACTTTAAGTATTCTCTTAGCTCTTGAAAAAGAAAATATAGTATAAGATAGTAGTCTTAGAAAATGTATGACACTCTCGACCCAATTTTAGAGTTCATTGTGAGTTGTGAGAGATGAAATTTCCACGCGAAATGAATTTTCGATGGATTATGACCACAGACCGCAGCAGAATGGTCAAAATGGATTCCTGTTTGCCCTGTTGGAACTTTGAGCTCATTGCTTATGCCGGAGCACGAAACAAATTCAAATTACAAATTATGTTGTCATTTGTGCGCTTTACGAGGCAGCAGGGTGGCCCAACCTCCATCTCCCAACCCCCTCCTTAGAACCTTCAACCCCCACCAGCTGCTGTAGAGGACATTGCAACGTGACGTTGACTTTGGGCAGTAAATGTTAATCCTCTGGCAATGTCTGCGCTTCATTTCGCGCGGTGTCAACTATTTAGTTTCCGGTTTTAACTTACGCCATAAACTCGGCATTACGTGTCCGCTTTTATTGCATACTTGCAAGCGTCTCACTCGTCTCTCCTTCTTAATAATCCGCTCTGACCATGGCCGCTATGGCTGTGGGTGGAGCAACAGCCCACCACACAATAACAATGTTTATAGCCCCCAACCAAGCAGTCAGGTCAAGTCCGGTCCATCGCCTAGTTGCACACATGGACATGGACACACACACACACGCTCTCCTCTCATATTTATTCTCGCGTTGCAGTCATAAATGCGCTTAATTGGTAATTTCAGCAGGAGATGCCCTCATGTGTATGTGTGTGAAGAGATTGTAAAAGTTGCAATCGGGTTGCCAAATCATAAATAGAACATATGCTTTTGTAACCATATTTTTATATTTATCATTTTATGTAGTGCTCTCCACGAAATCACTGCGAATTCTGAGTATTCTCGAGTAAGCTACGTGTTGCAGGAAATAAGGAAATTATTACGTAAATCTGGATCATATAACAACATAGTTAACTGGCATATTTATATATGGAAAAAGAGTAAAATAAATAGAAGCACATGAAATTTGCTAAAGAATTATTTATTTTACATTTAACAATAAACTCTGTAAGAAAAACGTATAAATCATAAAGAAAATGTTCTGCACACTTGCTAATAAAATCGATTATTAAAGTCTGATCAAATCCAATACTGTTACGACATAATTTTGCAAATATATCTCATATTATGTGTAAAACTAATGGATTATGTATGCCCTTCGTACTTTCTAACTATTCAAATACTCGTACACAATAATAATTTTGGGCTAGGGTCTACAAATTTCTTGACTCATCTATAATATGAAACACAAGAAATAGATATAAATAATTAAAGAATGCGTATTGAACGTACCCACAGTCATGCGGTTAGGTTTCTGGTCTTCCCGCTCAATCATATGAAGAGCACTGGTTACCATCGGAATTATGTGCTGTGATCCACGATACAAATGGCGAATGCGCTCAAATTCCGTGAATATTGCAGCTACCAAGTGATCGGGAAAATTGTTCTTCGATCGGATGTGGACATCGGGAGCATCGCGGGGATAGAATCTGGGACACTTGAAGATCAACTTGCAACTGATGCGCGCATCCGCCGGTACCTCGGTCTCAATGTGTCCGCAAACAAAGACCTCCAGCTGGAAAAAGTGCGGCGATTTTCGCACCTTCATCGGACAACCGAGCAACGCGAGAGTGCGCAGCTCCGAGTCACGCAGCGCCTTGCAAAAGAAGCCAAGCTTCTCAAGAGGAACACTGTCCATTGTAGTAAATGGCGGACAGAATTTATTCGAGTAATTGAAAATATAGAATTACAGCCTAGTGTAGTGCTGAGAGAAAGATACAGACAGTCTGAAATACGAGTATTGACTGAGCACAAATCTTAAATGACCATTAAAAAAGCCTACTTCGATTTCGATTTCATACGCTCGCTTCACACTTTCGAGACGAGAAAGTATTTCTATTGTCCTTATTAAATGCGAATATTGGAAGAGATCAAATGACAATTGAATAACTAACGTATTCATAACATGGTTTTTCCAATTCTCTCAATAAGAAAGTCATAGAGTAAGTATTAATGTCATTGTTCCCGCACCCACTTGACTCGACGCTGTTCTGTTCCCATACCCATTCCCATTCGTTGAGCTTGGATTCTATTAAAATCGCCTGTCATTGCTGCCTACCATCGTTATTGTCCGACTAGCAGAGTGCAAACAGAGCAAACTATCACAGCTCAGACTGCGTTTGACTTGGATGCGCCATTTGCAGATGGGTTGGGCAGCTGCTTGGCAGACATGCTTAGTCCCTTAGACATTGGCATCGCCAGCGACGTCGACGGCGACGACGACGACGACGATGTTGTCTTCTGGCAGAACCATTATTCTTCAACAACGTGCATTATATTATCCTTTGGCTGACTATAGAGCGGCACGACACGGCACGGAATGGAACGGAATGGCATTTGTATGCAGGCTGGGGCGCGAATTGCATTTGGGGATTGGGACATCATGCGATGGGGTCTTGGGGACGAGCCTTGCCTTTGAGCTGTCGTCGCTGCAATTTGTATTGCCGCCTTCGTCGTCTCCGTTCCCGTCCTCGTTTTCTTCGTTGCTGTTGCTGCCGCCTGTAACTTGTTTTTTATTGGTTTTCTCGTTTTAAATTTCAATTTGGCGTTGGCCTGTAAGCAAGATGTACGAGTATGTACGAGTACAAGACGTAGCCCTTCCGTGTGGCATATGTTGGCACGCCAGGTGCACAACCGACCGGGCGATTTATACGCGTCACAGCGTCAGGTTGACAGTTTCCGTCTTGGCAGCTAACTGAACTGTCATTCAGCACAAGAGCCAGGGGATGAGGTGAGGTGTGGCATTTGGCATTTCTCGCCATTCACCCGCGATGCTCTTATTATGCTATTAGGTGTATGGGCTCTCTCACATTTTACACCGCATTTAACCCAAAACATGCCACTTAGCAGAGCGCATTTATCAATACGTCGGGGCGTATACGTGATTTTGGTCCTCACCTCACAACATCACCTCAACACTCAACCAGCACAGTAAAACACAACACAACACATCAAATTATCAGGCATCATTATCGTCATTATCGTGATCATCATCGTCATCAGCTCACAACATTCAATACGTGTTTAACCTCACAGCCAAGTTGAAGCTGCGATTATCAAGCGTTTCCGCTTCCGCTTCCTATTCCCATGCCCATTTCCATTTCCATTCCCATTCGCTTTCCTCCTTCCATTCATGCCCAACTCGAATTCTGCTTTCAGCCTTTGCATCATTTTGTGGCTTACAGCTATACCCCAAAAATTACATGCCTTTGTTTTTTATCTAATGCTGAGCCGCATTCTCAGGTCTTAAAGACCATCGAATGTGTCGCTCTTGATGCTGTTGCTGCTGTGGGTGTTAGTCTAAGTTTAAGTGTGTGTGAAACGTGCGTCTGCCTGCAGTCGTTTTTCACATTTGCACCCAACAACTGGGGAGCAAACGTAGGCACAGCTTTGGGTCTGTAACTGCTCTTTTCTCTGCCTCTGACTCTTTGTCTGCCTCCTTCCCATGACAATGCTCTAGTCCTGTATCTCCAATAGAGCCTTACTTGTGCTGAGCGTATGTAATTCGATCTATTATCAGTTGTCGTCGTCCTGAAATTCTCGCATTCACATAGCCATTGTTGTTTTGCTTGATTTGTGCTTGCAATACTCGTTGTGTAAAAGAAATGCTGCACAGTGGTTTAAGGGTAAGTGAAAAAGGGAAGTCAGATATATGAAATAAAGGCGACTTATTTAGATCCGTTTTTAAATAAGAACACAATAGCGATTTATGCTTTAATGTATTAAATAATTTTATTATGCATTAGTATGCTGCAGTAAAAGCTAACATCGAAAGCATTCAGAAATTCAGTCACATTATGTTTACTCTATAATATGTAAAAATGGACACACTTACAATATAATCAATTAATTCTTCTGCTAATAAGCTATTGCTATTAAGATTAAGCTTTGCACTTTTGAACTAGAAATGGTTAACCCAAGTTCCACGGTGCTCGAACCGAACACCTTGCGAGCATCCCAATTTAAGCTGAACACATTGTTTCACGTACCATTTCACAGCCGAAATTGGAACTTTTTCAAGCCCAAACACACAAAGACAAACGAATACACTCGAAAAACACAAACCCAAATCCAGAGGCAGCGTCAACGACAACGAATTTGAAGATGACAATAGAGATGGAAGCATTGATGGAAATGGGCTTGGAGCAGAAGTCAGGGAAGGGGACATGCGTGCCTAAGTGTTGCATTTACATGCGACGTAATACAATTTGTGTCCTCTGCCTCTGACGCTGCCTCAGTCTCTGCCTCATGGGCGACAAATGCGCTGAGGCGTGAATTGGATAATTTATACTATACGCATTTGTGAGCAATGAGCAGAGAGTAAGCAGCAGGCAGTAGGCAGTAAGTGACATCTGACCCCCAAATCCAATGAAGTATGTGGGCACCAGTGCCGCCTCAAAGTGTTGCCCGGGATCGAAGGGCTGTGGCATGCGAATATTAAGCAAAAATTAGCAACAGTTGCGTGCCAACACGGTCTCTACACTCGACACTCCACAGTCGACAGTCGACAGTTGTCTACGAGGACGAGAACGAGTATGTCAAGTTAATTTAATGTAGCGTGAATTGTGTGTGTGTCTCTCTCTCTATTTATGTGAAGGGGGGATGTGCGATGTGTGATGGGTGTTAGCTGAGTGTCAGCTGCTGTGGTGCCTATACAACAACTTAAACATATGTTACGCTTAGGCGATGCTACGTGCAATAATTTGCTCAATTACTTGGTAAATTTCTTCTGGATGCTAACCAAAAAAACCAACACAAAAAAAAAACGGAGAGGAATATTTGCCTTGTTCTTCAACTTGTCTCCATCCATCTCTGTCCTGGCCTTGAGTACGTGCGCGCACATGTTAAATTCAAATAAATTATGCCTCAAGGCATTTTACAATTCTATTCCCAGCTTTTAGGCACAATATTGTGAATTGTGTTCAAATGCGCCCGAAACTTGTTTTTGCTTGCTCTGCCCCACAAATTATGCATTTAGTCGAATAGGGATTGGGAAAGAGAAGGAGATGGAGATGGAGATGGAGAACGAGATCGAGAACTAGGATGAGAATGAGGACGAGAATGAGAATGTGTGGCATGTGTAGGCAACTACGTGAGAGGCCTGCAAAACCGTAGCCAATGGCCTGAAAAAATATTGAAATATTTGCTTAAGTCTGCAGACTTCATCTCAAAACTTACACTGCACTTTAGTCTTTAGTCTTCAACGGATGTCACATTTGACAACATTTGACTTTTTCTATACTTCTTAAATGTGCTATCCATGAAGCTGAAGGGTATTTTAAGATTCCGGCTAGACTCTTCGTTGTACACATTAAATTAAAGAAAACTTCAAATAATGAATGTGAAAAATATTGAAAAACGACAGTTAGATGCTATTAACCTTGTTATATAATATAAAATTTAACGCTTCTACTATACGAAGAAGCATCTGATTCTAGGTGGTTTAATGCTATTAGCAACAAACAATAGCTTAATATTTTAATGTTGCATTCTCGAGCATAACTTCAAAATCATCGACATTTTCGATGTTTCGGAAACGTCTTGATATTTTACATTGATATTATCTTTGCCAGCATCGACTTCATGATTTGTAATAAGTGCTTCCTAAGCATATACTTTTAATAAAATTTGATATTTATTCCAATTTACTAATTTATTTTACTATAATGGTATCACCGGAGTTGCAAGTTTCACGCGTTAAAATAGATTTGAATTTTTTTCATGATATCGTTAAAAAATATAAAAAGAAATCCTTTCTGCTTTTTTTAGGTTTAAAAAATAGGGAAACTCTGTATTTTTCTTATTAAGGATAGTAAGCCAACTTTTTACACCCTTGACAACTCCATTACTACCGGAAAAACATTCAAATTCCTTATACCAAAATTTTTACTTTTGTCTCAAAGTTATACAAATTATGCTAATTTGAATGTATAATACAAACAGAAAAGATTTCGTTAACAATTTTTTTAAGATTTGTGGTCAAAAAACTAAAAACAAAAAAAATTCAAAAATTGAATGCTATATCCTGACTAACTCATTTCGCAGCTTCAGTAGCGGATATCTTACAGTCGAGCTTTCGCGACTGTCGCTTTTTTGTTTGTTTTTCGAAGCTCATAAAAATGTCAAATCATTTACATATACGTCAGCTAAGCGACAACTACTTGACATACATTAATACACTTACGCTGCCTGCTAAAGGACATGGCATTATCCCTTATCCTCAAAAGGCAAAAACGACAACTTAACTGACATAATACAATAAAGCAACATGCGCGGCGGACGTTTTTTACCTTCCTCTTTCTTTTTTAGGATGCATGCATAAAAATTATCTTGAAACACTCCAAATACCGTTAGACAGACCTCGTTTCGACCTCCTCCCGACTCTTCGTCTTTCACTCGCTCGAAAGTCAAGCTACATTTTTCTTGCTGTTGTTATTTTTCATGTTTTATGTGTGTGTGAACTCTCTTAACAAATTGGTTTTGTGCAAATTTTGTGGCACACACACACATACACACACATGCCCCATCTTAGTTGCTTTTAATCCTACGAAGATAGCTGAAATTTGCAATGCATACTTTTTTGTGCGCTTGTTTAACTTCATTAGCGTTCCTTTTTCGGCTGTGATTGGCCTGAAGGAGTCTGCACTTTGGCCATTTGGGAATGTCCTTTGGCATGCAATTTTCTCAAGATAGATTATAATTTTGTCAATTGCTTGACCGGATAATCAGAGCATATGCTTTGCTTTCCTTTACTTTGCTTTGAACAGTGGTTCATGCTCTGAAGTCTATTGCCTCATTTTGTGCAGGAAAACTCTTGACATAGAGTTGCGATTATTAATATATATATTCACGTTGGTTGGTTTTTGCCTGTTCCATGTGGGGAGAGGAAGGCGTCGGTTCATTAGCCGCCCTACGCGAGCTTACTCTGCCGTGACAGGTTTCTTTGCTCTTCTGCAGTCTGTCATAAATTCTAAACAAATAGATTTGTCACAACATTTTTGGTGGCCACTGTGTGTCGCAGGAATTGGGGAAATTGGCCAAGGGAAAGAGATACTTTTGTGGGTCTGGGAGCTAGTGTGCGTCACAGCAGAAGATGAAAAGCTATTTACATTTTGCATTGCTTCTTCGTGCTCAAGCTCGGCAAGGACAAATAAAAAGCACAAGCTAAAGCTGAAGCACAAGAAAAGGCAACGGCAAAGGCAATTTATCATAAATATTTGTCAACTGCAGCAAACTTATTTTACGCTCAGACGGACAGGAAGTGCAAGGGAAGTGGCAGATGTATGTGACCACTCGCACTCATCGTATTCAGTATTCAGTACTCAGTACTCATTGTTCACTACTCACATTCACACTCATATTCATATAGGAATAACTTAGCTTTATTCTAGGGCTTATCCAATAATCGTAGCGTAAAGATAAAACTATAAATATTGCCATATCAGCCAAATGGCAAGCCCCACGCCCAGCACCAAGTCCATTGGCAAGCTGAAGGTATTGAGTTGCGATTGCTCATGTCGAGCTATCTCGATGATCTTGTGGGTGGCAAGCAGCCATTGCTTCACTACCGAAGCCTCGGCTGCCACAAAGGAAAACTCCTCCCGCTTTCCCTTGTCCTTATCGGGATGCTTGACCAACAGATTGACAATCTTATTGGCATTCGATGTAGTCAACTCCAGCGGACGTTGCAATTCCACATGCTCCCAATTGTAATGCTGACGATAGGCCAAGCGACGCTTTCGCACCTCGGTGCAGACCAAGCAACGATCGAAGAGAAACACTTTGGCGCGATACTTTTTTGGTGGGAAAATGCTGAGCATCGAATTCCGTGGATCGTCGGAAATTTCCCTGCAGCTTCAGATCGAACTACAAATAGGAAAGAATACTTTAAGTAAAACTTCTTTCAATGAAACTATCTCTTGCTACCTCATTGAGTTCATCTATGTTGGGAATCTCTTCAGATTGATTAACAACATCCAGCTGACGTCGCATTCGCGTCTCCAATTTACAAACAGCACTCAGTACAGGCTTACAGCTAATGCCATTTTTGTAGAATTCCTTAAAGGAAACATTTATTTAAATATTATTCAAATATTAATTTAGCGTCGTATACTCACTGATATGAATTGCTGCAAGAGCAATGGATATCTCGTCAGTCTTTGTATGGGCTGCATTAAAAAACTGTCAATGCCCAGTTTGTCTTTTATTGAGGTTTGATAGTTCTGCAAATAGAATGCAAATTTCGTAATATTAAAGTCGCATTCTAATAATAATTCAATTTACTTGCCTGCAACCATTCGCGGTTTTCCTGACGCAACTGCATCGACGATTTCTTGCCCATGGTGAAGCTCACATAGCAATACAAATTGTTTTTCTACGGCGAAATGAAAATATATGAATTTGATTTAAGTATTATTAAATGTCTGACAACACTTTTGACACATCTGCTATTCGCAATATGTCATTCTTAAATCCATTCTGCAAATTTGCAAATTCTTGGCATGTGATTGTATGAAAGCAAAAATAACTTTTTAAACATTGTGCTCGACTATGAGTTTCTTCGTTCTTCTTACAACTTATTATTATTGTAATAAATCAGATAAAAATCTTTTTAAATATAAAATACTATTCACATTTAAACATTCTGTTCGACTAAAGGTTTCTTCGCTCTTTCAACAGAATAGTTTAAAATTATAAATTTAAATAGGAATTATTCTAATTTTAGATTGCTTCTATCTTAAAATACCTCAAGAAATAATTTAGTTTTTTAATGATCTATCATTCATCTAAACATTGAAGAAATTAATGCAAAACACAATTCAAATGAAACTTTCGATATGATAGCAAAAATAACTTATTCAATAGTCAGCTCGTCTAAGAATTCGTCGTTTCTTTCACAGAATAGAATAAAATAAAACATATATTTAAATACAAACTATTCGCATATATGATTTCTTGTAACAAAAAATACATTAAGGGATAATTTCATTATTTAATTATCTATCATATCTATATCACTTACAATGCCAATGAAAGCAAAAATAGTTTTTTCAACAGTCGGTTCGACAAAAAGTTTCTTTGCTCTATTCACATCTGAGTATTATTTTAAGAAATAAAACAAAAATCTATTCAAATTATTTGCATTTAAGATTTCATCTAACTTATAACACCTCAAGGAATAATTTCATTATTTAATTACCCATCAGTCATCTAAACATTGAAGAAATAAATGCAAAACATTTCATTCACTATGCAAATGACACATTCGGTACGAATGCAAAAATCTGCAGCTCTGTCTGACTGCAAATACGTTCTACGACAATTGTTTAATTTAATAATTGAAGACATTTGACATGCAAATGCAGTCAACGGTAGGAGAGTTGTGAATGTGTGTGTGTGTGTGTTAGTGTTTGTATGTGTTTTGAGTCGTATCATCAATCGAAAGCCGGAGGCAAATGCAAATATTGTCACAACACCAACATTAAGTCAACTAATCTGCCTCAAACTCGAAGTCTGTCAAGTAATGGTATAATTATTTCACCATTAGATTATGGGCTTTGAATTGCTCGTGGCAGTCAGTCGTTGGTTGTTGGTTGGGGTAAGGCTTAATAGTCATCGGATAATCAAATTAAATGCCAGAAAATATAATCTTGGCTAAATATTTGCTGTTGTGAACCAGTTTGGAAAATGTTTTGCATCACACCTTCAACACGGAGACGGAGCCAACGAGCGGAATATCAATTTTTCACTGGCTTTGCTTTTGCCAAGGTTCACAGTTGATTCCGAGCTGGTTCCGATTGTCTGTTGTGTGCGGTGTAGAATTACGTGACTTAAATACTCAAAACTTACGATTTCGCCCAAAAGCCAATTTCTGCTTAGTTCGCGTTCATATACAAACATATATACTCAAGCACATATATATTCGTGTAGATTATATAAGTATATGTTGGGTATTTATATAGCAACTGAGGTACGGAGTAAGTCAGGCTTTAAACTTAAAATTCGAAATTTGCTGACACGAAAATTGAGCCATGTGAATAATTCTCATTGTCCGCACTCAAATCACAAAATCTTAAAGCCCTTAACATATAATTACTTTATAGCGCAACTTTACTTTGTCTGCGAAATAAAATTGTTATCAGTAAATTGTAAATCAACTTTGTTGATATTATTAATCACATATTGTAGATGAATTTTGTTAACATCGAGTATTTATTTGTCGACTAGGAAAAAATGTCAATGTGTCATTTCATTTGACTTATAAATAATGCTTTTTATGGTCGTTATTTTTTTATACCGATTTATGTCCAAAATTTAATGCAACAAGTTTCAACATAAGTCGAAAAGAAATAAAGCAAACAAGTCGTAAAATGTAAACCAGCTCAAGTCAATGAAAAGCTCTGAAACTCATTTGTAAACGTTTTGAAATGAGAAAACTAATCAAGTAGGCAATTATTTCTGAAAAGCCTCATTAATTTGTTTCGACAATATGCTGAAAGGAAATACATTTCAGCCATTTATTTAGATATTTGTTTATACAGCACGTTGCCAAAATATATCTAAGAATATGGCGATATATAAACATTTGCACGCTTTTATTATGACGATTTTTTTCTTTCCTCAGTTTTGTGTGCTGTGTGATTCAATAATCGCTTAGGATGAGTGAGAAGAGAACAACAAAAGCATAAATCAGATAGCTGCTTAACAAATTTTTGGGATATATCATGTTTTTTTAAGCATTAACGCCGCAAAATTTGCCAACTCCCTAGCACTTATAATTTTGGTCGTAAATTCCTTTCAGCTCAGCTTGAAATGGGTTCTTCGGAATGTTACCTGTGAGTGCTACTCCGCATGCAGAGTTTGTTCCAGCTGTTTACATTCTGGGAATTCGATATGACATAAGATCACATATTTATATGTGATATATATATATAACAAGCCCATTCATGCAATTTAAATTGTTTGATTGGGTTTGCTTTGCACTGTCGCTGAGCCACAAGTTGCCGCAATCACTACTCAAAGTATCTCCAACAAATATTGTTGAATATAATTCTCATGCAACATGACTTATCTTATGACTTGACAAATAAATACAAGAATTAAGCAATTCTCACCGAGAGAGAAAAAGAGAGAGAATAATACGTGTCTATTCTCAAATCGTTATTTGGCAAACTTTATAGCAAGACCTCAGCTTTGAGCTCCTACAACCGATGACGTCATCTTATAACGCCGACAATAAACATTTCTGCTGTTCAGTACGTCGCAAAGTTTTAAATTGTGTAGTTTTTGTTTACTGTTGGCATTAGCTGATTATACCAATCTTATCAGGGGAATTTGCCGGGCCTACACACATACAAACTCATTCGTCATCGTTAGGCTTTTGCTTATGCTTTTGCCATGCTAATTACTTAAATCGCAAATGGACAAAATTTCGTATGTAAATTTTGTAAATAAGAGTCAAGTACGTACTTATATAATTTTAATTCACAATCATAACAGGTAAAGAATATCTTTACACAACGATGTATATTTATAATAAAATAAAATAAGAAATAATGACATGAATTCCCGGATGGGCTTGGCGTGAACCAAGTATCTTATTTCTGACACCCAACTGTTCGGCGTTGCGTTGGTAATTTTCAATTAAAGTACAAAGACATGAGCATAATATTAAACACTTGGCTTATTATACCATGTAACAATTGGAAAATGTTTTCAGGCTTCTCATGAGGTGTGATTAATAACTTCAAATGAAAAAAGTATCAATATTATTTACAATGAAATCGATTCATAGTTAACCGAGTGTTGTCGGTTTGATGTAGTTTCGTCATTTCGTATATCGTATATTAACCCATCATGAGTCTAAATTGAGCTGACATTATTTGCATTAATTGCGAAAGACAAATAAAACATGTCGCTAAAAATAACAGTCAATAATAATAGGCGAAACCCCATAAAACCACAGACAAATGAAAACGTCATTTTAAAAATACATAGAAACTAGCAACGTAAATATTTATTTTACGCAAATTGCTATATCGAGTCCAATCGCTAAAAAGCACTTTTTACAGAAATATCTTTTTTTTTACAATTTTGTTCTTTGTTGTCTATCACTCAAGATATATTTTAAAGACAAGTCTCTGCCTGGTGTATCTAATATATGCTTTCAATATTTCAGGCATAAATGTATTTGGTATTTATACATTAATTTGTATTAAGACGCAACTTTTAGTAACCATAAAAATAACGTAACGACCTCAGAGTCAAGCAATAAAAATTAGCGACTATTAGTAATTGCATATAGAAAAATTTAAAACATCTTTCGTCTCATAAAAATGTAATGTGTAGTGAATAGTTATTTAAAATATTCTTCTGATTGACACAAATCTGATCGAAATTGCCAATGACTGGCAGACTGACAGCTACTCCCACATTTTGATACACTTGACAACTGACGGCATTCTATAAAATAAAAAACGAGGTACTCACCTCAAAAAGAAGTGCAAATTCATCGAATAAGCTCTTAAGATCACGCTGATTGCGCAACATTAAGGGAAGAATTTCGGTTTCGTGCAACTCGAGGATCTCCGCGATGTTTCCCAGCAACACTTTCTGTCGCTCTTCCCCTCGCAGTCCATCCGGCAGGTTCTCAGAATCTTGTAGTTTTCCATAGTTGAGGAGTCCCTTGCGCAGATTGTTCACATAGTTGACTTCGGTTTGAATCAACTCATCGATTATGAAGCTTATCTTCTTTGAAGCATATATCTCCGATTGATCGCAGGGAAAGAGATTCTCTAACGACAGTGTGTCCTCATCCTCGTGGCTAAATGGAATGACGTCAGAAAGATCGATACTTAGCAACTCAATGTGAATTGGAGATTACAATGAAGATCTCTGAGAGAGAGATAGATCTGAGTTACTTACTACTCATCCCCCAAAGTCTCGAAACTGAGGGTATGGGTGAGAAAACCATTGTGCGAACTGTATGTTGGTGATGAATTCGCTGTTGTGGATGTGGCAGGTGGAACACAGGTTGTTGATGATGCTGTTGTTGGTGCTGAACTTAGGTTTACAGAGCACAATGAAATACCACTGAAAACACAAAATAATGTGAACACTCCAAATGAAAACCAAACATCGATATATGAGCCCTTGTTTCCCGATTTTTTTGTAGACAAGTTAAAATTCTGAATTGCTTCAAAACTTTCGGAACAACTGAGATGTGTTGCATGCATTGTTGGGAAGTCTATGTTAATCTTGTAGACTATAAGAGATAAGGGAATCATTTTTATTTTTTTTTTACATAATTGCCTCAGTTTTTATTGTTTTTGGTTACGATCGGATAAATATTTTAGAAGTTGTTCAAGAAATAATTTTGCGATGACTGAATGGATAGTATATTGATGAACCAAATTTATCTTTTGGAATATTTCAGTATTTCTATGTATGTTTTAACGATAATACTGTATTTTTTTCGGTTTCGTTTTTTATTGGGTATTTCACCGTCGACTACTCTCGACAAACACGTTTTTGCTTGTAGATTCTCAATAAAACTCTGCCCCGAGAGGGTTAAACAAATAAGAAGAATTCTATTTATTTTTATTAAAGTATTGAGAAATTGCGAGCTTAAAGTTTCAATGAATAAAATTTGATATTGCGTTGTGTGAACGGAAACTGTATCCTAAACATCAAGTGATTTATTTTATTTATAAGTATGTACCTAGCACATCCGATTGGCGAGCGTCAACTATAAAATTTTATGCAACACATCCGGAAAAATTACCCAAAGCGATTAGCAAATGTCCGCGACATTTTGTAAACCTTAACATTGCAAATTTCTTATCTTATCACATAGACGATACACTTGCAAGCAAGCTCTAATCAATAAAGTGAAAACCGGAATAGCTGGGGAATGAAGAACAAGGACTAGCTATCGAATAGTATTCACAAATGAAAGTTTAGGAATAACAAAGTAGTTGGCGCACCTATCACAATCCGGGATGCCATTGGACGCATTCAATGATGCTCTTGGTGAAATTGAAAGCCTCTTGGGTAAAGTAGTTGTAGGAGTTGTTACAATAGGCTCCGATGATAGAGCCTCGGTTTCAGTCACTGAACCGACGATATCTGTTTTCTTGGGATCCGCATTATCGCTCAGAATATGCAAATACACATTCAGCACTTGCACAAAGGCGATGACAAGAAAAGTTATGGCAACAGGTATCACGTCAAACCAATTGATGGCAAACATTTCACAATCTTTCACAATTTGTACACAATTCAATAAATTAAAGTATAGGAGAGGCCATTGGATATACGATGTGTCGTTCAATTGCTATACACGTAGTTTAATCTCACAAACGAATCACGCATTTTATGGTAAACCGCAGCAACCGACACGTAGCAAAGGCAAACATCAACTGACAGAATCTTTGGTGTCCACGAGCTTTCGCTGTGATCGCTAAAACATTATAGCAAAAGCTCAAGCTCTCTTATTAAGCTCACTCTCTCACGCTCTTCCGACCTTGCTCTCCGTGTTAAGCATGGCCAGCACGCGTCTGGAATTTGTTTATAAACAAAATATCAAACTGTAAAAATAATTTAATATTTTTTTATTAGTTCACTTTTGTTTTCTGTTCGATAGCTAAAATTCCTGAACATTGAAAATAAAGTACGTTATGGTAACATTAATGGTAGTATGGTGATCATAACTTTTAAATTTGCTTTTGGTTTCGCCTTGAACTTTGCATATTTATGTTATGAGCGAGCAAAAGATTGTTTTAGAGTACTTGTCATACTTGTCGCATTTAATAGATCACTACGACTAACCAGACGTTTATTAGTTAGCTGTACTCTCGACTACTGATATGCGGTATAGCAACGCAAATTTATGGCGATGATCTCAGAGAGACAGATCACACAGTAGCGACAATATAACAAATATATGTATATGCAAATACTTATAAATACTCTTTTTTGCCGTTAATGTCATCGCTGGTAAATCTAACAATTAAACTGCGGATACATTATTTTATTCATATTATTTGCAATGGATTTTTCATTAGCACACTTTGTGCTCATCCATACGCCCCCCAAACAATTTCCATACAATTGTGGGCAATTGAAAGATTCCACGAAATACAATTATTGGCTGGGCGCGATTGATGTACTACATACCCCGTTGAGAGGTTGAGAGGAGAAGTCTGCCAACTGTTTGCATAAATTAAAAAAGAAGAATCTAATAAACAAATGTGTTTATCTCATGAAATGCTTATTGAACTTTGAATGCTCTTTCAGAAAGTATCACTATACGAATATATAATGGACTATTCTTCTATATATATATATGTGTAGATATTACAAATTTTAATATCTATGTTTATGGCTTAAATGGATTCGAAATAATTAAAATATTAGTTTATACCAATATTCAAAATAGCTTTCTATAAAAGGGTATTTCATTTTCGACAAGCCAAGTTTTACGCTGTTCTGTCTGATTTTATATTCAGCGTCAAGCGTCAATTGTTTATTTTTATACATTTTCAAAGTGATGTCACAAGCGATTCAATTGCCTAACAAGTTATTCGGATTGTTAATTGTATGTCGTTTATTAACAATGCCATTTGGAGGCTGTGGCTCATAATTTGGCAATGTTGTGAACACTGCAGCAACAGAATAGCAAATAATTACTGAACATTGCTTTAAAGCGTGAGAAGCTCAAATTCTCTTTGACGTGTTTGAAGTAAACAACTCGTTAACGAAGGTTTCGATTCCGGTTTTTTTTCTTTATAACTTAATCCTCGAAGAACAACAATCTCAATGAATAGTCAAAGTTTCACAGTGAACAATTTGTTTTACTCGATGTGACGATATAAATACATTAAATAGTATTTAAACGATTAACTTATTTAACAATATTTGGTGATTTAGCATAGACTTCTAATATGATGTTTTTTTATCTTTTCTTTCTTTTTTTGGAATTTGGTAACTTTACAATTATAACAAATTTTGGGCACAATTAAACATAGCAACAATGTTTTCCTTTCCACATTTCTTTCAGGTAAATGTTGTTGGCTCAATGCACAGGCTGTTCAGAATCAGTCTGGGGTCGGGGGAGAGGAAGGAGCCTTCCAGGAAATTGAACTCCATATTTCATATAGGGCAATTTGGGCTCTTAAAAGCACGCAGAACCAATCGGAGATCAGATCTCCGAATACATCGATATCTACGAGGCCGCATACCAAGTGGTTCGATTGCTGGCGGTGTCCTCATCAGGCTTGGGCATTATCCAAATGTTGCCAATGCCACTGTCCGAGCTAAAGCGATTCGAGTCGCGATACAGTGAGAAACTCGGTGCCTTGCGATGTAGATGATCGTTCTCACGCGAATAGCGCTCTTGCAGCTTCAGACGCTCCTCGTTGGCATAGTTGTTGATCATGTCGCGAATCAGATCCAACCAGAGCTGAATCTGCGCCGGATCAGCGGTGAATTCGCATTCCTGTTGCTTGCGGCGCTCATAGTAGAGTGTAAACGATTTCGTTCTGGCCGAGATACCAACGTGCTCGCATGGATAGCGACCATGGAAGACCAGATGCTTGCCTTTTATCTCCGTATAAATGATGCACTTGTCAAATATAAACACTTTGGCACGATAGTTGCGTTTGAGCTTTTGATCCATCACCTGAAACTCGCTGACCTTGCGAAACTTGCCCTGATAGTACACATTGAACTGCAAGGAGTGGCATTAGAATCGTGATGGTGGAATGTTTTAAAAGTAAACCCACCTCATGGCAATCCACAATATCATTGATAATTTCCGATTCATTCGTTGTGGTCAACAATGTGCGCAATCGCTTCTCCAGACGGCAGCAGGACTCAATTAGTGGTTTCATCACAATGTCGCGATTCTTGAAGAAAGTCTAAGGAAAACCAAATGAATACAGATTAAAATATATATGAGAAATTGAAGATGGTGTTCTACTCACAGTGATGAACTGGGTTAGGAGCAGTGGATAACGCGCCATTCTCTGAATTGGCTGAACAAGGAAACTGTTGATGCCCAGCTTGTCATCGCGCTCCAGGCGAATGCTCTGCGTGAAGGAAAGATATTCAGTCATTGGAAAACCTTTTAGGATAGCCAAAAACCACTTACCGTAAAGTAATTCTTATAAAGATCGCACAGCTTTAAGGACTTCTGTTTGTTCATCGTAAAGATCACATAACCATAAAAGCAGTCTTGCTGTAAGGTCAAAGAGAAGTGTTAATAAATCCATAAAAACAGCAATAATATTAACATAATTAATACTAATAATAAAATTAATATAATAGCCTCCGGCGTACAAGCTCCCAAGTCTATCGACACCTATTATTAGTATCTGTATTAATCTAGCTATTTTTAAGAAATCATGATTCGCATTTATGTTATATTAATCACTAAGAGATAAATAAATTGATGAACTGGTTAATAATTGATTAAATATTATATGTGTTCGTTCGCATAGTACTTACATCTAAAAATACTAGGAATTCGTCAAAGAGACGTTTAAGATCACGGCGATTGCGCTGCAGCATGGGCAAAAACTCATCGCGATGAAATTCATAGATCTGCTCAATATTGCCAAAGAGATCGTACTTCTTGCCACGCAGTCCCAGAGGCAAGTCCTTGCGCTGGAATATATTGCCGTAGTTCTCCAAGCCAGTAAAGAGATTATTCACATAGGCCTCCTCTGTGTTTATGAGCTCTTCCAGAATTGGATGCACACATTTGTCGCTCTTATCACGCAGCTCAATTTCCACATCATCCTCACTGGAAAATACGTTTTTATTTTTATTAACATATTTCATATTGTTTTTTTGCATTCTCTTACTCTTCTTTGGGCTGGTAGAGTGAATGAAATTTATCAACCAGTTGATGGTTTGTTGTTCCAATGATTTCAGTCTTCCTTCTCGGAGTAGAACGATAGTTTCTGCGAAGAGAGATAAGAGCACATAAAATGGTCAAACACTGAGAACGACGCTCTGCTTTTTATAGCACTTATCATTGATAACGATATTAACGCTAAGCTCACTAGACTAGCCCAAGAGTATGGCAGCCATTTCGAAAACAACAAATACAAGATAACGCGTCCCCAACGAGGCGCTGTATGATTCACGACTTCATCGCCCTCTGATAAGCGACGTTTCAGTCAAGGCAACAGTACTTATTTACCTATCCATGTACATAATGGAAGCAAGTGTGTTGTGTATGAATCAGTTTGGAAAAACGGGTTAACCCCCCACACACACGCTGTTGGAATTTGGACATTACCCGTCGCAGGTGCTTGGGGTGTCCATTCACATAAAAGACAAGGATCTTGCCCAAACTTTTGTACAGCAACAACGAGAACTTTGTCAGGCAGTCCAAGAAGAAATCCAACTGAGAGATTAGGAACCACGACACCATGATCAGAAGAAGCATTGAAACGCCCGTCACTGTAAAGCCCATTAGCTGCAAAGCTAGCAAATTACTTCGATGCGACTAAAATAGGACTCAATACAGACCCCCTCGATACAGCCTTCCCTATTAGCCACTGTCAAGGATAGCGACGAACTGAGAATGCTCGCAGTGGGTGAAAGGTCGGACGGATTTGATGCATTGGAGCCGCTCTTTGGAGTGACCTCATCGGTGTCCGCTTCAAAATCTAATATCGATACTGATCGAGTGGCAGAGACTTTTGAATTTTCGTTGTCCTCTATCCTTGCATGCCTCGGGGTCGTATTAACTCCTTTCGATACCATGACCGGACGGGGAGGCGAAAAGTTTTCCTCTGATGCTCCATGAAGTTGGGTATCGCTCTGGTTTTCGTTTTGTTTCTCCTTGGACTCTGATGGCTCCATGTTTTAGCTGGAGATGCTTTATAAGATCCGAGTGCGATAGATACATTTTTTAGAATATTCCGACATTTCCTAACACGAGTGGAAATACGTTCCAGAATCGGGTTTGACACTTAATTCGAAGCAGCAACCGGTTCACAATGCTCATAAAATACAACGAAACTTAAAACGGAGGTTTCACCTTCAACATTTGTTCATTAGGTTCCCCCAATCTCTGAACTGGAAAGACTAAGCTGAACAGTATGCGAAGGTCGTCTCTAAATCTACAAAACAGGGTATTGATTGAAGCCATGATATCACCGATATTATACATCATACTTATATAGTTAGCACACTCACCTTGGGAAATCCTTGTCGGGTCGCAGCGGCCGAGTCTTGTGTGTGTGATCCGCGCTTATCGAACGCTGCACATGCTGGGATTTGTTCTCCTCGGGTTCAATGGAACTGCTCAGCACTGCGGAGCTGCTCTCCTTAAGTTCATGTTCCGCTGGCGTTAGGGGATCCGTCTCGAAGTCAGAGATCTGATCAACCTCATCCTCGGATCGCACTTCGTCAATGCTGACGTGTGCACTAGAAATGGAATTACTCCCGGAGTTAAGACCCGGCAAGGCAATCCGCCGTGGTGTAGGAGGAGTTTTAAGCTGCGCAGTCCCATCGTATTGCGAAAAGCTGGGAACCCGACGATTCTCGAGCAACTTCAAACTTAGTCGCTCTTGACGCAAATAGCTGATGTTGGATTTGAGAGTCTCAAAACGTTTCACCTTCTGTCGCACATCCAACAGAGCAGGATCCGCCGTAGGAGTGGTTGGTGTCATTGGTTCCTCAGCGGGTTGGGAAGGAGTTTTGGGTTGTTGTTCACCCGTCTCATCGCTGGCTGCTCGCATTTTGAGCACTGAGCGTCGGTTGAACGCACTCTCCGTGTCCGAGTTGACCGAGTAGGAGAGCTGAAAGGAACTGGAACTGCTGCTCACGTTGCTGTCGCGTCGTCCGGCGTTCTCCGCATCCACGTTACTACTGCGACGCAGAGTGTTGCGCTTGTTGAAGTTCCGGTTGCTCAAGTTGCGCTCTCGCCGAAACGGCAGCGGGCTGAGATCTTCGTCGGCCATTGTGCTCGGAGTCGCCAGATAGTGTTTATCACTACCAACTCTCCCGCTCTCTAATTATATTTAACTGTCTTTATGTCTTAATGTGTTCTGTTTCTCTCTCTCTCTGTCTTTGTATTTTGTCTCTCTATACTTATTTCTTTTTAGCCAGAGTATAGAGTATAGCTTTTCATTCCACAACCAATTCTCTAGTTATAGTAGTTACAATATTACTTTAGTTTTAAGTATGTGTGTATTCACATTATTGTTTATCTTTTGTGTTTGCTTTGGAATTTTTGAGACACGTATTTGTATCTCGTGCGTTGGCTGCCAACAGCTGTGACTGCGGGGGTTTTGTTTATTTTTCGCTGTTTTCGCTTTTTTTTTTCGTCCGCTTTTTAATGCGCTGCAACAAAATGTTAAACAAAAATAAATATTCGATAAAGTGTTTTTTTTATATTTTAACATTTAAAATTGAATATACAAACTTTTGCATAGTATATTCAAATACATGTATAAAGCACACAAGTCATTTAGCAAAGTCACGAAGAGGGAGATTTTTGTGGTTAAACAAAAGAATCTGGCAATTTGTGAACAAAGTATTATCGATAGACGATCTTTGCATCTTCTTGATTTTGTCATTGAAATGTAACTCGAAATTTACTTATTTAATTTACTTTACGCTGAGTGCCTTAAGATGCATTTAGCTTCTTCCTTAATACGCTAGTAGAAATTGTGCATTTTTTTCTTGTTTATTAAAATATCTATTAACAATAACTCGAAATTCGCTAAATCCATTAACTGCATATAACTTTGAACTTAGTTCGTTAAAATGGTCCGATTGTTTTACAAATATTTACTATGTTTGTGTGGATACAAATCTGTTTATTTTTAATGCGAATGACGTCAAGCGGTTATAGATTCAAAGATAGCCGAGCTCGCCATACACAGTATACGATCTGTTGTGGCTAATTATCTGTGACGTTGGGACAAAAAGTGGTTAGAACGTAATAAACTCTGTTTCTAAACAACATCTCATCTTGCTCATTCATCACAAGTTCTGGTTGCCAAATAGCCAAAAGAAATAATGGAAAACACTTAATTCTTAAACAGTTAAAAAATCTAAAAAAAAAAAAAAAGCTACAGTTAGGTGAGCTCGACTGTGAGATACCCGCTACCCATTTTTATAAAAGAAGGTAAGGCTAATATTAGCATTAAATTATAGCAACTAGCTCTCCCCTATTTCAGTATTATATTATTAGATATAATAATAATTAACATGTAAATAAATAAATAATCAAATTAATATATCGGTAAAATACTGAAAATATATATTTCGTATGTCAATATAATATTACTTTTAAAATTCATCATAGAATACATAGCCGGCTTACGCCCTAAAAAAATATTTCTCGAACAACTTCTAAGTTCTTAAGCTGATCGCAAGTAAATCAGAAATAATAAATTCTAAACGTGAATCATATAAAACTGTGTATAACTCGATAAACTTTTACCTTAAATATAGCATATATATAAATGGGCAATGCAATTTACTTTAGAAATTAGAATTGAAGCAACTTTGCGAAGAATTCATAATCAAGAATTGCTTTAAAATACTCAGAAAGTAAACACTTTTGTACTTAGTTCAAACATTCCATTTTCTAAGTGGGCATGGGTTTAAGGATCACAATATTCTAACAAAAAACTTTCATTTTTTTTATTATGTTATATGAGCTTGAAAGTTTCAACATCGTATACAATCTGGATCGGAAATTATTTAAATTTTAAACAAAAATTCATTTGCTAAGTTCAACCAAATTTAGCAGTTTTACTTTTCCATTTTACTGAGAAATTGCGGTAATGAAACGTTTAGACATTTACAGCGCCTTCGTGGCCCTTGGAGGTCCTGGTACCAAAGAGGACATTATCATCCAGGTGGCCAAGCAGCAGAATATTCGCTTCAATGATTTGCCTCAACTGCAAAAAGAAGTTGATCAAGCACTGGAGGAGAGTCAAAGATTGGGATTCATCGATCGTCAAGGGACAATCTACAAATTAAACATGGAGACGACACCAGCGAAGTGTTTGAACTCTGCTCCAAATAAACCAGCAACGACAAAGGCAAGTCAAGGAACCGCAGGAGCAGCAGTGGAGCGTATTTCCAGACAACTTAATGGCCAAGGAGATGGAAAGCGAAGTCACTCTGTAGCGAGCACCCGATGCGGTCCCAAGTCACCTCCATTGTCCTTGTGCTCCGCCTGCGTTGTGGATCCCAATGTGAAGACTGAGCGACGCAAGAATTCGAATAACCTGGACAAAATTCTGTTGCCTAAAGATACGAGTGTCTGCTCTATTTGTGGCCTTAACAGCGATAATTCCGGAAATACTGAAGAGCCGGATGTAGATAAAAGTGTGTGGCCTACAATGCGTACTGTAATATGAGATCGTGAGATAGTAAGTTGCAAGGTTCGATGGAATTCTATATATAAGCACTATTCTATTGCATTTTATTATATCAAAATAGTATGAGAATTAGCGTACATAATTGTCATATAGTATATACATATTTATGGGTTATATTCATCTGTCCGTTATCATTATTTTGATACATATTTCTTAAGAGTTAACAGTTTTATTATTAATTTCAATTCAGATTGATCCAACTGGTTAATTTTCTATCTACTGTAGCTGTCTCCGCTTTTATATGGTTACCTATGTAGTAAACATTAAGTATTTGATTATATAACACATCTGATCAGCAGTAACTTCTTGAACCTTAACTTGTTTCCTATCTATTTCTTTCAGATTTCTAGCACTGTCATGGCTGCTGATTATTTTGACAAACTGACAAAATTAGTATGTTCTTTCTATCGGACAAATTGTTGCTTCACAATCAACAATGCATTTATATATATTATATGAAACTACTTTGAGACGAGTAAATAAACAAGTATTAACAAAATTGGCATTTTTTTTTAATTGAATAAATTCTCATAACCGTTGATTTGTTGCCCCTGTTTGATAACTTCTAACCTCGTCTTTCAATTGGCTATATAACAGAATAAATGAGTTATATAATATCTTTTGATATTTCTATAAGATAATATGAACTTCAATTCCTTCGCCTTAATATTAGAGCGCTAAAAACTATTGCTGTGATGATAAACAATTTAAAAAACGATCATCTAATAAGATTCTTCTCATTTGCCTAAAGACTTTTTTTATATTTATCAGTGTACATCAGTTCATTCATTTCCTAAACTACTAAAAATAATTCAATTTAAATGGTTTATGTTGTTTTTTATACTCGTAGTTCACTGTAACCGTTCTTAGTTGTTTGGTGAGAAATGAATGGGTCATTAACAAGTTTTATAGTAGAATCTGAAAAACAATACCAGTAATAACATCACTTATATTTAAAGTACAACTGTTGGGTTTCCCAACTCAATTGTTATTTATAAATACTTTGGCTTAAAAGCTTAACTATTCCTCATAGATGGGTATACATACATTATTGTTTGCTTGCCATTCTTTCGACTTTTTATTGATTATTCAACTTTCAATATGAAACAATAAACCAATAGAGGTGAAATAATGACCTCACAAACTCTGATCATACATATTGTATATAAGTTGTCTGAAGAAAAGTTTATCTTTTGATGTCATATCAAATATATCAAATATGAATACTCGTAAGTAAAGCTTGCAACATGGCAACAAATATTACTAATAGTATATAAAACGTCATTTAAAAGAAATGTCATTTTCTTTAATTTGTTGCTAGGGAATAAATGCACATATGTTAGCTTTATTAGCGTCGTTCTCAAACATGTATCGAGAAACAAAATGTTATGAATGTGAGTACATTTGGCTATCTCTTTCTCTAATCTACCAATTGGCTTTTAAAAGCCGTTTCTTGGAATTGCCGGCACGAAAATAAACTGCAACAATCATAAAAGCAAATGACTGATATGATTTTATTAGTAAACACTGATAAAAAAGGGAGTTTTTGTGCTATTTTGGAAGTAAAGTGAATTTTATATTATATTTTATAAATTAGTATTAAACAGTTTTGTTTAACAATTGTTTATGAATTTTCAATCTCCAAAATTAATACGAAGTAAAACGAGAGAAACCACAAAAAGTTCAGTAAATTGTCTGCTTAGTAAAAAAAAAATGAGTGAATAAAAATGACTAAAACACTCATTTGAGCCACACTCATTTAAAGTCAGATTTTGCACACACACGTCATGTGAAGAGAATTAGGGGAGAAAACACTGTGTAAACCCGATTTGGTATATAATATTTCACAAATATTTTAATTTGTTTTCTATGTACAATATTTACATGTCATGCACGTGTTAATTAAACAATTAGCCATTAGCTGACATATTTAAAGCGCGTCTATAGTCTGACTTTTATTTTACTGTCTGTTGGTTAGATTTTTGTTTTTTTTTTCAGAGTTTATGTGTAGACATTAATAAATAGATTTGCAATTACGTGCTTTTTTGTTATTGTGAATTTGCCATTTTTGACACTTACATTAGGTAACAGTGGCAAATTTAAAGTAATTTTAAGGTCAGCTTTAGTCACAATTGAATCAACAGAATGTTCTATAAGCGCACACAGCGTATACGCAATTTACACACACACAAGTGTTGCTGCGACAGTTGCTGTTGCTGTTTCTGTTGCTGTCGTTGTTAACTGTTTTGCGCATACACGACAGAGACAGACAGACAGACGAACAACTGACGAGACGAAGCGAGAGACGAGACACGACGGGTCACGATATTTTTGTCGACGCCCGACGACTAGAATTCAGTGTTCAGCTCACCTGCGCATTTGAATTGGCACTGATCCGGAATTCGCAATGCAGCAAGTGCGAAGTCGGCGGCTCTCTTATCACAGTGGGTGAGATACGTTTTCTGCTCACAGCGATTTGACGAACGGTAAATGAAAATACAAGTAATAAAAACAAAACGAAAAGAGACAGATTTCAGCAGCTGAAAAATATACAGTCATATACAAATATATTTAACTACAGCAAGTTGTCAATCGCACCCACTGTGCGCTCTCCCGCTCTCTCATTGTTTGTCACACAGTCGTTGTTGTAGGCTTTTAACTGTTTTGCGTTGCTTTGGATGTTGCTTTGGCATTGCTGCGCCGACTCCGCCGCTTTAGTTATAATTTTTTGTTCGTTGTTCGTTGCTCGTTCTATCTTTATTATTTAGAGTGCACACACTCTCACACACAATTTAGCAGCTATTCGTGTACATGTGTCTGTAGCTGTTGTTGCTTGTCACTGTCTGCGTGAGAGTTTTGCCGCATTTTCTACAGCAAATTATTGTCATAATTCTATTCTTTGCCGCGCTTCATTATTTCGCTTCGTATTTACATGCAGGCGGCATAAATTCTTAATTAGTCTAGGCCGACGACAACACGACTGACAATACAACAATGACAAAACCCATTCAAACATACTCGTATTATGTACTACATAAACATACTTTGGCACTTTCTTGCAGCAACATTGAGAAAATTGTCATAAGTGGTAACAAAAAAAAAAAAAGAGTTTCACAATGAACAAGGCGAAAATTATATCTTTACAGCTGCTCTGCGCATATAAGTATATACTCTGAAAACACATACGTACTCTTAAATTATTATCTTATCGACTTATCAGCAAGTATTGTACTTTTTTTTTCCATCGTCGCGTCACTTCGCAATTCAATCGCCACCAAGAAGAGCATAAGAGCCAATTGGCCATTGCAGTGTTCAAGTACTTTACACATTTCTGCTTATCTTAGCGCATTTTCGAACGTTCGTCGTTTTCAGATAGCCGAAAACTAAAGTAAGCTTCAGATACACCTACTAAACATTCTTGCTGGGGGAGTCACAGCTGACTTGTGAAATACAATTTGAAGTGCATGGGGCTTAATTTTAATCTGTATTAAAGTACGATAGAATCCGTTGATTTACTGATTTGATAGCTGAATGTGTTCGAGTTATTTATTGTTGCTGTTCTAACATTCAAAAAAAATGTTGCCGCCTTAAGCTGTAAAAAGTTTTCAATTGGAATAGCAAACAGCTTTTAGCTGCGCACTACACATTTAGGTATTGTAGCAACGAGCTTTGTGTGGTACTTAAAAGCTTGTCAGCATGAGCCAAGCAGTTCAAAGCTTCGACACTCCACATATTTACAGCAAGCGAGCGTTACAGAATTGAAATTAATAAACATATTTAAAAATAATTAAATAACTTTTGTATGTACACATAATTCCAGCAATATATATATTGAAATTTATGAAAGATATGCAGTAAAGAAATACAACTTTCTGTTCAAAGAAGTTATCTCATATCAACAGCTCATATCATCTCTTACTTCACTGCAGTTGGACTTTGCATGCGTGCCCTTAACCATAAACAGGCTTGACAATGCGTTCAGATTTCAATACAGAGCCTGGTGCCGACAGTCCAAAACATTCTACCCACCTTCTCATGTTTGCGTTTATAGTTTTCTCCGCCTCCAATTATTGTTTATTGTAACAGTCAAGTTTTCGCCGGAAATGCATTAAATTAAAGCTTGGATGACTAAAGATTTCATTAGGATAAGAGATCTTTAGATTCGAATGTCATTAGTTCATCCCTACTCAAAAATGTTTTAAGATAATCTGAAAATATACAAAAGTCTGCATAAATACACAATACTTCTCTTTATTTAAACTGACATTAATGTGTCAAATATTGTAGATAACCCATTAAAAGCGGGGTTAAATATTAGTTCAGCTTAAGCCACCAACTATAATTGGTTAATAATTGAAAACTGCCCAAATATTTAGTTGAGCTGAACAGAATCGCACTCGGACAATAATATACTCTTAATATCTTAAAGAGATAACACGCAAGAGTTTCGAGAAAACCAAAAGAGTCTCGCACTGGTATGAGTAAAATATTCAAAGTGATATAAAACCGTGTGTAGAATACCCAATTAGGTAAGCTAAATTGAACACAATAAGATAGTTAAAATATAGTATCAATGCTTTCGTCGAGAGGGCTTGACTATAGGGTGGCTTGTTACCATTTTCTGGTTTACCCACTCACATATGTAAGTACATATATTTTAATTAAGGCACATAATTGCACTTCTTTACCAAATAAGTAAGCCTTGCTTGTAAAATTGTGATTTATTTACTTGTAATGTAGCTTAAATAGATTGACATGCAATATCAAAGAAACATGTTATAAGGTATCAAAATTAATTCCATATTAAGGGACTCATATAAGAACATATAAGAAATTGTAAAAACATTAAACTCTATAAGTGAGATAGGTAATTGAATTCATCAAGTAAGAAATTCCTTTGTAAGGCATTGAGTACAGCACATGTCAAATCGCCCACACAGACTACCGCAATGCTAGCGAACTGCTCTCTCTGCAGTTAAAGTCAGATCTCTACACATCTGCTCTCACTAGTTGACACATACACACACACATACGTAGCCAAAGCAGCGTAAAATAAATAACCGGCCTTTAGACCGGCTTAATTACTACCTCTTTTTTACTCTCTCTGTTTATGGAGGAAAGGTGTGGTGGAGCATATAGTAAAATATGAAACTATGCACCGTTTATTGAATAAGTTCTTATATTTAATTAATTTATACAAATATATCATTCTCGTGCCATTTAGTTAGACTTTAAAACACATACGCATATAAATACAATCGTGCTGTGCTGTGAGATTGGAAAGAGTGGAGCCTAAAATTCCCTTGTATACTCACACACTCTCTCTTTCTCTCTTTTAGTATGCCGGCCGATGAGAGCGTTTCATGTGGGAGTGACGCCGCCCATTTTGACTACTCAAACGTATAAAAGCCGGCACTCAACCTCTCCAACAACAGTCAGCTTTCATTGCTGTTGCTGTTGACGCTGTGATCGGTTCGCTGTGTGCTGTGTACCCAACAAAACGCAAAGCCATCTCCAAACATAATTGACAATTAAGAAGCGCAGCTGGAGCTGAATTTTTTGGAAAAGTACTTTGAGGTAAGACTGCCCTACAGAGTGGAGTGAAGAAATGCAATTGCGAATAATAAGAAGTGAATGCATATTAGTTGCAAAGTGATGTAATTAAGTCAATTGATTTTGCCAATTTGAAAACGAAAAAAAAAGAAAAGAAATTAAATAAAAGCCGAGTGCATATTGTTGTCGGTAATACCTTCGTCTTCGTCATCGACTTGGTGATCGTGGCTAAAATTAGAACTGTCTGTAAATCGATTTGATTTGTGGGTCAATCGATTCGATATCGAAAAGTTTTGAACTCGTTTCGGGCATTTGTAGTTCTCGCCTACGACTCGAATCATTCGCACGCAAATATGTGAAGGACAACGACGTGCGTGGACCCAATCCAAACCCATCCGAAACCAATCGACCAATAACGTCGAACGAAACCATCTTCGAATTGCATTAGAAATAGTAAACTCGAAATCACAATTTTCATTTCATTCGGGAGTGCGCGTACGAATTTCAAAGCGTGAGGTACTGAACTGTCGTGATCGGAACTACTTCAAATTATTTTTAAAGTGCAATGCGTTTTTCAATTAAATTTCTTATATAACTGAGACAATATCTGAAACTATACCAAAATTTGTAGACAATATTTAAGTTTATGATGAAAATGAGCATACTTTCACATCAGATTATTGAAATCAGAATTGAGACACTGCGGCTTTGTAAATGACTTTGATAAGAATTTGCTATGAGGCTTGGTTAGTTCATCTGTAATCAGTGCGAGTCAGCTTCCAGTTTCCAGCCCTCTCGTTTGTATTGTTTGGACATCTGGCACTGGATTCTATATATAGAAGAGCACGTGTTATTTCTGACGTATTTTTCAGGTTCCTGACCTAATATTAAAAAAAAAAAATTAATAATTATTAATATGATAACTGGAAATAGAAATGTTCAAGATTTGCATACAAATAAGAAAAGCAAATATGCAAATTGATTTCTTCCAATTCACCCATTAACCATTTCCTTTGACCTTTTTGAATTAGTCGAAAACTTTTTGTAGACTTTTCGAAAAACGATTTCACACATTTAATTGAGCAAGAGAAGTCAATAAGACAGCATCGAGAGTCGAAGCATTAAAATAGCACAGCACGGCTAACAAATTGCAATCGGATTTTAATTAAATCATGACACTAAAATACCCGTGGCCCTTGCACCTCCTCAGCATGGATCTTGCCAAATTAAATTCAATTGAAGCAACAAGTCGTGCAAGTGGGATAGAGACGCAAAGGAGAAGAGAGAGAGGGAGATAGTCAGAGTGAGAAAGCCAAATCGATTAGTGCAATTTGAGACTCGAAATAGCAAAAGCAAAGGCAAAGGTAGCCAACCGATCGAGGAGGGGACAAGGGATCTTTGCAATGAGCTAAATGACTGAGTGACTGAATGGGCGAGCTGCCAAATGTATCAGGCACCAAAAGCGACGAAGACAGCAAAGCAACACTTCCAACTCGTTTCGACTTTCCACCAGACGCCGCGACAAACAAAAAGGGCTGAACAGCACTTCCTGCCTGACAGCATGCAGTTTAGATTTTATACTATACTATAGTAAGCGAAAGACAATGGAAATAGGGGTACGCCCCCGAGAACGGAACGGAACGGAACGAGACAGCGTCAGCGACAGCGCCCCAACTATAACTGATCCGACAGTCGCCTCATTTAATTTGATCTCTGTAGAAGTGACGTGGGTGTGTCTCGGCACTCGGCTCGCGTTGTGGCTTCCTCATCCACCTCCAGTCTGTAGTCTGTAGTCTATACCGTGAGTCTGCAGTCCGCTGTCTGTAGTCCGCAATTTCCAAGTCGAACTTCTGGCATAATCAATGCATTTCCGCTAGGCAGCTATAATAAACAGCATCGTACCGTTGATTTATTGCAATTGTCTTTAGGAATGCCGAAGGCAACGAAAGAGCCGAATATGGAAATATCAAGTATACGCAAATGAAATGGATTATGAGACTTAATTATCACGTTATTGCTCTTCGAACACGTATCGAATTAGAAATACCATTGTGAAATAAACAGATATGAATATTAGAAACTTCTTGAACTATTTCAGAAATATGTTTATTTGCCATTAGACCGCACATATCTTATCAGGTTTGCTTGAAACTAATTAATAGCTCACCCACCAAGGTGTCACGGTTTCAAATAAACACGTTCTTCAACCTTCCAAACGTCATATCTGTTATCTGGCCCAATCTAATGCCTAATCAGATTAGCGAACAAACAACTACTGGGAGCTTGTTATTTTTCTGTCAGCTTATGGGTTTGTGTAAATAAGAGTCCTAAGCAAATAAACTCAAGAAAGAAATTCGAAAATTGAAAGGAGAAACATACGATTGATATAATTCTCATTTTGTTATCTTTATTTACACAGAGAATTGCATTGAGTAAACGCAGAAATGGCTGACGAAGCACAAGCACCACCAGCTGAGGGCGCCGCACCAGAGGAGGGCGCACCACCAGCAGAGGGCGAGGCTGCACCACCAGCCGAGGGTGAGGCACCACCCGCAGAGCCCACCGAGCCGATCAAACACAGCTACACGCTCTTCTACTTCAACGTTAAGGCCCTGGCAGAGCCCTTGCGCTACCTGTTCGCCTATGGTGCCATCGAGTACGAGGACGTGCGTGTCACTCGCGATGAGTGGCCCGCTCTGAAGCCGAGTAAGTAACGCAGATCTTTAGTATCTAGGATCTCTCGAGTAACCACTCTTATTATTAGCCATGCCCATGGGACAGATGCCGGTGCTGGAGGTAGACGGCAAGCGTGTGCATCAGAGCATCTCGATGGCTCGCTTCCTGGCCAAGACAGTGGGTCTGTGCGGTGCCACGCCGTGGGAGGATTTGCAAATCGATATTGTCGTTGACACCATCAATGACTTCCGTCTAAGTAGCGAACAATGTGTGATTCAGTTTCATGTTCAGTGTCCTTGATTAACTCTCGAATTTTTAATGTATAGAAATTGCAGTCGTCTCGTATGAGCCCGAGGATGAGATCAAGGAGAAGAAGCTGGTCACACTTAATGCTGAGGTCATTCCGTTCTATCTAGAGAAACTGGAGCAAACCGTCAAGGATAACGACGGTCACCTCGCATTGGGCAAGGTTCGTCTCACAAGCAGTCCTTAATTTAAAGGCAAACTTGACTTTGAAATCATCTTCCCAACAGCTCACCTGGGCCGATGTTTACTTCGCTGGCATCACCGACTACATGAACTACATGGTCAAGCGCGATCTGCTGGAGCCATACCCAGCTCTGCGCGGCGTCGTCGATGCCATCAACGCCCTTGAACCGATCAAGGCTTGGATCGAGAAGCGTCCCGTAACCGAAGTCTAGAGCTAACCAGCCAGGCAGCACAAGCGGCAGCGGCAGCAAATGCGAAAGGAGAATCATTGCACAATAACAGCAGCATCAACAACAACAACACCACACCAACTCCACTACCATACCAACACACATTTTTATTACTACTATTATTATTATTATTTACACATTTTGTTCCACTCTTTGATGGGAATCTAATTCATGTAGACCTACGAAAGGGATTTAACCGCACGGGGTTGCGTTCAGAAATTCAATTCGAATTTCAGCGCAGTCCTCTGGCACATGGCTCTTTATAATTCTTTTTGGCATAATTCTCTTTGCATTGCCTAGAATATACGTAACTATTCATCAGCGGATCTAATTTTTAGCTTTTACACCAATTTTCAAATTTATAAAGTTTGCGACAATGAAAAACTAAAAAAAATATAAATATATAATATTAACCAATTATTGCACAGTTATAATATTGCTCTACTTTTAGAAAAAGACTCCTAGTACATATGTATACTCTAAAATCTTACTATATATCTGTATGTATATATACTACTATATATGTCCACATCCTATAAGTTTAATATTCAACTATCTTTAGTCCAATGCGAAGAGTTCTAAATATTTAAACAACACTACACAATACAGAAAATAACGCAAATATTCAGTTCATTTTTTAGTTTTTTTTATTATTTTTCCTTGTTTTTTTAAACGCATTCGTCTAGCCTCAAGAATTTTCTACTTCCGACCATTAAAACATTGAAAAACACACATAGGGATTCGGTAAAAAGACTCACAAATATTTGAGGTTACAGACTTAACCAAAAATTGGATTTATATACAACACACTCAAAAGAAAACTGCCAGCATAAAATTATGATTTTGAAATTTTTTATTTAAATGTATATTTTACATTCAAATATTTGCAACATATTTCAACTCACCCATTTTAAATAAATGACACACAAAATAAGAAATGAGCATACTTTTCGAAAGCACGTAAATTGGTTTTATTTAATTTTTAAGCAAGCTTTTAAATAACAAGTTCACCATTTCCATATTCATACATTTAAGATTTGGTGAGTTTACCAATGGAAGAAAAAGTATTTTATTTGAATACTTATGCTACTCTTTGAAATTAAAGAAGGAAAGTATTTGGAAACATTTTTTAACTTACCCAACAAATTTTGAAGTCTGCAATTGAAAAGCAATGAAATACGGATGATCTTAATGGTTGAAATGAATGACAATTAAGTTTTCCATCAAATCTGCAAAGTGTAACAAGTGTTTATTTTTTGATAACAATATAAATGCACAGCTGGTCAAATCTAAAAAAAAAAATCGTAATCATTTACGCCTTATGCTTCCACACAGGATGACGCTTTTCAATGAAGCTTGTTAAACCTTCTTTGCAGTCGTCCAATTCCAGGTTTTCCATCATTTTGCTCTGACCACATTTGTAGGCATCTTTGAGTGGCAGGTTTAGTTGTTCATAGTAAAATTGCTTGCCCAAGCTAATTACTGCACGACTCTTGCTTTTAATGGCCCTTGTAATTTCATCAATGGTATCATCCAAATCCTTTTCGGCCACCACTTTCGTGACCAATCCGGCTACGTAAGCCTCTTGGCTAGTAATTGGCAGACCAGTCATTAGCATATATGCAGATTTGGGACGCGACATGACGCGACCAATTGCCACACCGGGAGTATTGCAGAAAACTCCAACGCTAGCGCTGTATGAAAGATATTAAATAAACTCAATGGCAAATACAGTATGCTATCAACAACTTACCCGGGGGTGGAGAAGGTGCTCTTGTCTGAAGCCACGATTATATCACAGGACGCAACCAGCTGACATCCTGCCGCTGCAGCCATGCCATTTACTTTGGCTATCACGGGAACTGGCAACTTCTGTATGTCCAATATGATATCGGTGATCTTTTGAAAGACTTCGTTACGGTACGCAGAATCATTGGCCTGCAGCTCCTTCAAGTTATGACCAGCTGACCAAATCTTGCCTTCAGCCGATAGCACTATACAGCGAAGTTCGGTGTCATCGGGATCCTTAACAAGATCTTTATGAAGGGCATTCATCATGGCCATCGAAAGAGAGTTACGTGTGCTCTGATGGCACAGTGTAATTTCGCGCACACCACCATTATTCGAGACCTATGTATGTTTTTAAAAGCGAATAATATTTATATAATAAATGAAAATCCTTTGACTTTATATTTTACCTTTACAAATTCCTGCGATGCGGTACTAGCGTAACGAACATTAAAAGTGCGGGTACACTATTAAAGAGGCAATCATTAATTATGGAATTATGTAATTCATTTGAATATTTAATATTTACTAATTTAAAAGTCTTTGGCAAAAAACGCATCATTTTATGCACAACAAGTTAATTAATTCTTTCACAATCAACAGGCTCTTCCAACTCAAATGTTTTATCGATATCTATCATTATCGATTGTCACACATTGTATTTTACCGTTTTACACTATCATTATTAGCGACGTAAAATGTGAAGATAGTGATAGATTTACCCCCCTAAATCTGATGTCAATAAATGACTTATTTTATGGAAAACATGCTAAATTACAATTTTTTTGCACAATTGCTTCAAAGTGTAATCAAATAATATTGACTGCGTACTAAGCTCACATGTTTGCGTTGCCATTCGCCCGGAAGCCATCGATACTACTGCTTTGTTATCGGTGCCAGCTCAACAGCTGTGCAGAGCGCTCATTTGTTTAGTAAAATTCTCTCGCTAAAATACAAACAGGTGCCATCAATCTATGAAATTTGCATAGCAAACAACTTTAGCTTAAAGCTCAAAATGTTAGTAAAATAATAAACGGAGTAAAAGTAAATGAATGGTGAATGAAAACTTGAAACTTGATAAATATAAGCCGTTGGATTTACATTGAGAACAAAGACCTTTGAGCTAATAAACTTACAGTTACACACATTCACATGTGTGTGAGTTTCTATGAATGTGTATATATTATTAATAAATAAATGAACGCTTATGGAACACGTCCGATACGCTTATCAACAGACCAGACCATTTGTTAACAATTATCAAGCAACTAGCTCACACGATTTTCAGTTATTGACTGGAAGTGCGCGAGTACGGTTCATTTAGAACTCATATAGCTTTCATTTTTAGCTATATACTCAAATCGGTGACACAATGCGGCCATTTTCTGGAGGGGATTGCGTGAAGCCAATCGGCGGTTGCATCAATCGTGCCTTTGGCGACAAGGAGCCTTGGCAAGTGGCGGCAATCACAGCAACAACTGTTTTGGGCGGCGTTTGGATTTGGGCGATTCTAACTAAAGACGAAAGTAAGTGGCATTCATCTAACATGCCATCAATCTACTTTAAATTCTTTTGACATACATTCTAATCCCACAAATAATCTTATCTGCCCCTCACTTTAAATGTCTTGTATAGAAAGCCAAACACAAGTTCATATGTACTATAGTAGCTATATACATATTTTTGTACTTGAGTATATAATAAATAGCCCATACGTTCAGGTACTTTGAACTCTGTCAAAAGGCTTCAGCACGCATTCGACGTTCCATCAACTTTGAAGTTTAATTTAACTAACAGATTATTGATAGATTAAGCATATCTTAGTGATTTACTTGGTAACGGGATGTGGATTGGTTTCAGCAGTTTAAAGCAAAAAAGCTATAAAGACCTAATTATAGTACATAAATAGTTTCATAATAATCACGGCTAGACCGATATATAAACCTTTTATCGCTGTAAGCAATGTGATAAATTAATACTGATATGAAATGTTATTTTATGACTAACTCTCGCTTTTAAAGTTTTTATCAATGAACTGTAAAGTATAAAGTTCCGTTTGTCATGTTTCTATATGCCAGCACATAAATATGTATTTCCTTCCAGCGACTTTCAAATGATATATAGATTAGTAAAATTGAGATAAGACAGATTGTCCAAATTTGATATGGACTTATGACGCCTGATAAAGAGCGATCTTATGATTTTTCTTTGTTCAATTTGTTTAACCTTTTTTCTTTCTTTTCAAGGTCTGTATGTGCGAGGCAAACGTCAGTTCTTCAAACTGGCCAAGAAACTGCCACCTGTTCGACGACGCATCGAGCAGGAGTTAAAGAAAACGAAGGACGAATTTGAGTCGGATATCAAGAAAAGTAACCAACACCTTACATACTCACTCCGTCTGCCAGAAAAGGGTCTGAGCAAGGAACAGATACTGGCTCTGGTTGACGAGCATCTCAAGACTGGTCACTATAGTTGGCGCGATGGACGCGTATCGGGTGCAGTCTACGGCTACAATCCGGAGTTGGTTGAGCTGGTCACAGAGGTGTATGGTAAGGCGTCGTACACAAATCCTCTGCACGCTGATCTATTCCCAGGCGTGTGCAAAATGGAGGCTGAAGTGGTTCGCATGGCTTGCACTCTGTTCCATGGTAACAGCGACTCCTGCGGTACTATGACCACCGGAGGCACCGAATCCATTTGCATGGCAATGAAGGCTTACCGAGACTATGCTCGCGAGCACAAGGGCATCACAAAGCCCAACATCGTTGTGCCCCGCACGGTGCATGCAGCATTCGACAAGGGCGGTCAGTACTTTAACATTCACGTGCGCTACGTTGACGTCGACCCAGAAACCTACGAGGTAGACATCAAGAAGTTCAAGCGTGCTATCAACAGTAACACCATTCTGGTGAGTTCGAAGTGAACTTACAATGAACTTCTTTGATAATAATAATAATAATTTTTAGTTGGTTGGCTCTGCACCCAACTTCCCATATGGTACAATTGATGATATCGAAGGTATTGCTGCTTTGGGAGTTAAATATGATATTCCTGTGCATGTGGACGCTTGCCTGGGCAGCTTCGTTGTAGCTCTTGTGCGTCATGCTGGCTATCAGCTGCGACCCTTTGATTTCGCTGTAAAGGGCGTTACTAGCATCTCAGCTGATACGCACAAGTATGGATTTGCACCCAAAGGCTCGTCGGTCATTATGTACTCAGAGAAGAAGTTTAAGGATCATCAGTTTACGGTCACAACCGACTGGCCTGGTGGCGTCTATGGATCCCCAACTGTAAATGGATCACGTGCTGGCGGCATTATTGCAGCCTGCTGGGCCACAATGATGAGTTTCGGCTATGAGGGATACCTAGAGGCAACCAAACGCATTGTGGACACGGCGCGTTACATCGAAAGAGGGTAAAGAATTAGCAAAAGTAAACTCATTGAAAGATTTTAAATTTAAATTTGATATTCTTATAGTGCACGCCAAATTGATGGTGTATTTATCTTTGGCAAGCCGGCAACTTCCGTTATCGCTCTGGGCTCCAATGTTTTTGATATTTTCCGGCTATCCGATGCACTCTGCAAATTGGGCTGGAATCTGAATCCATTGCAATTCCCCTCTGGGTAAGTTTACACTCTACAATACCGAAATCAAATTAATTATAAATAACCTTTTAGCATTCACATCTGCATTACGGACATGCACACCAAGGCCGGAGTGGCGGACAAATTCTTGGCTGATCTCCGTAGCTGCACGGCAGAGATCATGAAAGATCCCGGACAGCCCGTGGCTGGCAAATTTGCTTTGTATGGCATGGCTCAGAGCATACCCGATCGCTCGGTTATTGGAGATGTGACCCGATTGTTTCTGCATTCCATGTACTATACACCTGAGAAGTGAACAACAATGTGCAACGAATTGTAATAATCCATCCCACGAAACCCCAACTTTGTATTGTTATTGTTTCCACGTGTATATCATCTGTAGGATATTGATAATGGCGTAATCGAGGGTACAAAGTCTTTGTTATCGACATTTTTGGAGACCATTTTATGTGTATTTATTTGATTACTATATGTCAACTGTGAATTGTATATCTATTAAAAGATTCCAAGTAATTGATTGTAGTTTTGTAATTTTTGATGGCACCTTATTTATAAGTTTGAAATGAGTTTCGACTTTAATTTAATTATACTTGGCTGCAGATTTTACACGCTCATATCCTCTCTTTGTAAGTTATGGACATATATTTTTAGTTTCACTAACTATCGGAAGCGGAAACATTTATTTATGCGGCTGCTCGTTTATTTCATAGAGCACGTGTCAGGTGTCAAAATATCTCTAGGTGCTGGCAGCAACAAGTTTTCGGCAGACTCATTGGAGACGCGACACAAGACGAAGAACAACAAAAAGCAATACATTATTTTTCACACAGCTGTGCAACAAATGAAACCTGTCGCACATTAACATGCGTCAGTCAAATTTGTTCACTCCCACACAAGTGTTTATACCTTTGAGTCTCCTATTCACATTACAAAATATTCCCAATCGAGCCGAAAACAAAAATGATATCCAAACACCCAAAACAAAAACCGGTGTTGCCAAAAACAAACTTTTATTTATGAATGCGAGAGACGATTTGAGCAACGAAAGAGTTTTACTGTAATGGAAAATTATGGCATTTTCTCAATTTTCCAATTAGAAAATTAAAAAAATAAAGTTATATTATATGAAATTAATATAATTATATTTAAGTCCCCAAGGGTCACAGTCTTTATTTCATAACTGGTTGCAGGCCGACAACGCCCGCGCCTCCGCTTCAGTTAGCAGTCGACGTCGTCGTTGGCGCTGCCGTTGACGCCGACGCCAACAGCGACGACGACGACAACGCCGACGCACAGGTTGAGCGGCTGATTCGTTCATTCGCTCATTGCGGGGCTTCGTCTCTGGCTGCCTCTCCATTCGGTATGTGTCCGTTGCGAGCGTCAGTCGCACTCGTCGCGTGTGTTAAATAGCTCCGTATGTCAAAAGTTGAGTCCACAAACCAGATTTGAAACCAATGAATATAATAATATAAATTATGGCATATAATTTAATGGAATTTCATTAAGGGCGCCATATAAAATTGAATATTCAGCCAAAGATCAAAAGAAATCCAACTTGTGCTTTTTGAACAGGTTAGCAGTTTAACTTGTTAACGCTAAGTGGCGCCCTTTGGCACCTAGCAAGTATTGTATATAGTACATATAGATATTACTCGTATGTCTGTAGCTCTGTTGAAAACATCGAAAGTGGTTCTTAAGTGAGAGTGTGTGTGTGCGAAAGTGAAGTGCAATAATAATAAATTCTGCTGATTAAGTGTTATTCTCAAAAGTCGATTGATTGGACACTACTGCACAGAAGGAATACTTCAATTAACTTATGTAGGTATGTAGTGACACCTATCCGGAACACTTGACTATAGACTAGCCAAAGTTTAGCGATAACTTATAATAATGAACAATCATCTAATGATCATAATCAATGCATTGTTTGCTTGAGTTGCCAATGGAATTAACAATCCCTAAAGAAATATTGTTTTTCTGTTATACGATAATAATTGACCACAGCAACAGTTTCAAATACAAAGACAAACAAATAGTGTAAATAATAATATTGCGCCATCGATTCCTAAGGTACCAATATAAATATTATGAACTTGCATTTGTTGATAACGTGTCTACGATTATTCCACCTTCGGTAAAAACATGCGATCCAATTATAACTTTTATTTTCTTTCTGCATATCTCTGAACATACCAGACGCATATCATGTTTCATTATCTGCAATATCAGTTTTAAGCCTCTCAGCCGTGTATTCGAAATTTCAACCCGATATCGATAAACAATGAATATTCGAAGTATTAAATACCCTCACGCTTTATAACTGCTTTGAATTTTTCAAATTTTCTGGGTCACAGAGAATAAAAAAAGAATCGCATTCTCTTTGATTTTCCGTGTTATCTACTGCGCAAATTAGATAAGATATGCCCAATACTCTGGTAGGTTGTTTATTTCTCATTTTCCTCCAGTTTTTATGAGATATGCGATAATGTCAGATACAGGTCTTTGTTTGCGTCGAATGACGTTCGCACACTCGTATAGGGTAAAGTTTCTCTCGGACATTACCGATGAATGTAGTATATGATTTTGATGCCATCATTAAGTTCTACGAGTTGTATTAGTACACATGTTTTTTCGGCATTATTTTTCATTTTCCATGACAACCATGTGGCGGGCATAACAAGTGAAGCAGAACTTGTTTTCCATATGACAACAACACAACACAGCACAGCACAACAATAACAATAACTCCCCAAAGGACGTTGGCTAGTTGGGAGTTGGTTCGCATTTTGCTGTTGGGTGGCAATCTCATACTCCGGGTCTTGTGGTTACCAGGGTGCGGTTTTTACGCCTGGCGTCATGTTCATTTATAGCCAACTACATGCTACTAACTGCGTCTCTGAGTTTGTTCCTAGAACTTTCCCTGTTCCTTTGTGTTTAATCGATAACTTGGAAATGGTTTCGACTTCATTTGATTTACTGTTTGGGTGCATTCCCATTACATTACTTATGGCAGATCAGGGCAAGAGATAATTAGTTTTTAACAAATTTACGATATTAAATATTAAAGTTATACATTATTTAAATATGCATGAAGTAATTAAGATACAATAGAAAGTTAAACACGTTTCGAAATATTCGACTTTTTGTTTGAAATAAAAGTGTTTGCTAAATCTAATGTATCCCCCTGGAGTGTTTCTCAAGTTTTGCATTGTTTTGACTACGAATATTGCAAAAAGCAAAAAAAAAAGCAAAACATATTCAAAGCATTTGGCAACGTTGAAGTTGCTTGTACGAATCCATGCATATTTGCAACGCTCCAAAAAATCCAATAACCAGCAATCACAAAAGGCATTAGCAAAATGTTTTGCATGTCCATATGTATAGCTCAAGCCTATATACACAATCGGATACAATATACGTTATGAGTGTATTCACTGGCAATGCATATTCAAGAGCAATTAACATCAAATTTGAAGAGAGACTCTCCGCAGCGATCTATTGACAAGTCTCGTTATTATTTGAAGGAGTTAGATGGTGCGATCCAGCGATACAGTGATCAGAAATCCAAGTATCGTAATAACTTATAACACGCGACTTGAACACGCCTTAGAAACTTATTTCGCTTCGAAATTCAGTGTAACCTTCGCAAGCGTGACGCGACGTTTGCGACTTCTAGCAAAAACTGTGACATAGACAGAGACAGAGACAGAATTCTGAGCAACAGCAAATGAGCAAATAAACTCGCAAGCAAGCTCAAGTGATTGCCAAATGACATCAGCTTTTGTGGCGAGAACAAAAGCACGCTTCAAAACGTTGTAGATACACGACGTCGAAAAGTATCTTATAGTTTGCAAATCGCCACACTGCACACTTTGATGGGTGATGGGTGATGGGTAATTCACCCAAAGTTTTCGACGTCAGAGAAAGTCGAGTTTAAGTTCAAACTTTGATAATTCACATCAATTATAAGTGAATACACGAACTGCAGCTGGCTGAGATACGTACTTTGTCGGTCTTATGATCACTGAGTTGTTATTGTTTGTAATGCGAGATGCGAGCTGTGATATTTAGAACCGCATCCGCAATTATTCAGTTAATTGATCAATGACTAAACGTGTGGTTCGGATGAATTGCCTCAAGTTACCTGCAATTAAAACGTATCATGACAAATTGATGTTGGGCTGATTGCTTCTAATATGGGCAACAAATAAAACACATTAATTGGCTTTAGTTAATCCAATAAAGACTAACATATATACAATAATATAAATTGTTTTGCTAGGGCACACTTGATTATGTTATAAGTGATTTCAAGTCATTTCCTCTTCTATATTTTTATCTTTGCATTTCAAAAACGTAGAAAAAACAATTGGTTGTGTGATGCAATGGCTTATCAACTTATGGAATGGAAACTGATAAATGAAAGAGACCCAAAATCAAACGTGGGTCACATTTGTCAAAAGATAGCTTATCGCAGTTCCAATGCGACATTGAGTGCCACATGTGGCATGTGAGCATTTTAAACTCGAGAACTCGAGAATCGCTCTCGAGCTGGTAAAGTGACACCAAAGGCAACAAACTCACATGACCTTCAGACATCCACAATGTCCACAATGTGCATTTGATTCTCAATCTCACTTTGGTCATCGTTCTCGTTCTCTCTTTTGGTTATCTGTGCCAAGTCGAAAGTGATGCGATGCCACAAAGTCCGCTTGAAGGTGAAACCCAGTCACTTGCTTGGACAATGGCAACAACGTTAGCTGCAAAGTGTGGTTGCACTTGCTATACGAGATGACAGACAGCTGCCACTCTTGTCAAGTATTTTCTGTGTTCCACGTTCTTGTTAGCTGCTTCCACAGAATGCTGAGATCAGCTTTTGGTCAGTGATCTCCGCATTGGCAGCGCCCAAAGCCCAAAACCAGTTCCCTCAGCTCCTCTCTGATCAGTGACTTTTGGATAGCTGCCAAATAAGCAGTTATTAATCGAATTACTCGAATAAGCTATAAATTAGAGCGCAATTTTGGGCAATCTTATCGGCAAACATTTGACATAAGCGACATTAACTGTTTACCTCATGGCGCGTGCTCAAATATGAGCTTGAACTCTCATTTTGAATGTTGCAGGTGGGAGTTTGAAATCAATAAATACAAAATATATTTAGTTTCATTCACTGACTCACATCGAATTAGTAAAAACAAAGAGGCTCAAACACAACTTTGTTTATGGAATTTTATCATGCAACAAGGCTGGGTTTTTCAAAATTTCTGAAATAACTATCATAAATTGCGCCTTAAAGTTAGAGTAAAAAGTTAAATTTTTACTTTTTGTATATATTTAAATAAAACGAAATGATATAAGTTTCAGCATTGGTTTGGAGAAATGTTCACGTTCCATATAACAACAATAACAGATTATTGAAAACAACAAATTTTGTCACTTTAATATTCTTTAAATTTTTGAAATGTTAGTAAATAGTTTTTTAAAAATAACATCAGCAAAATAAAAATCTTTAGAAAAAAACAGAGGTAAAGGTTCGATAATACAAATTACCCGTGAATATGACGTAAATCTGATCAGGTATATGAATCTGTGTATTTTGTTGGGCGTTTACTTTTATATTAACACCTTATTCGCATTCTGTTCACTCATTCGTTGATTTCAAATTATTTATATTTGTTCTTTTTATTTAAACTTTGTGCATCCAATTAAATTCTTTTTGAGTTGTCCAAGAGTTGTTCTTTCAAGCATATAGTAAGTAAATACCAGCAAATAATAACATACTATACTTAGTATTCTAACATACTATACTTAGTATTCTATACCAACAGAAATATTCATTTTCATAAGTACGACGCAAAAGATCATTAACTTTATTTATTCACAATATCTTCATAAATATCAGCTCTATCTAGGTACACAAAATAAATTGCACATGTTCGAACAGTTGTCGATAACCAGGTTAAATAGAACAAGTCTATTAACTAGCTTTATACCTTCAATTTGCAACTATAGACAACGTGCTGCAGCCAAAGATAATAGATATAAATATGTGTAGGTAAAGGTTCATTTGAAAAGAGTTCAAAAAGACCATGAACTTGATGATTACCAGCTAATGCTCCAAATATGAGATGAGCATTTAACAGATAAATGACAAGTCTTGAAATTCATAATGACCTTAAGCAAATATGCCAAAAACAAAATCAGTAGGTCACGAAATTAAAAGATAGTAATACTAAAAATAATAATAATATTAAAAGTAATGATAATAATTTTCACAAAAATATTAATAATAACAAACAGGATTCATAAAATTCAGAAAAATTTGATATTTATTATAACGACGATAAATGTGTTCAAGAAAAGGGGTTTGTGGGAGTTAACGAGCGCTTTTTTAATTGCTCAGACTGAAAAGCTCAGAGATGAAAGAAATGCACAGACGAACATCTGTTTGCTATTGAAATCAAGTACGAATTCTCTTTGAGTCGCTCATGGGTTTCAGTATCAGTTCGACAATCGAGCGTGTCGGCGGCCATAAGATATAGTACAACGATCTGCTTCCCCATGTATATATATATATAGATACATTTCGAACTAGAAGTGAAAATCAAGCGAACATTAACGGTAATTAATTGGTTATTTGTGAAATCTGTCTCTCTCTCTCTCTCTCTCTCTCTGCTTATGTTTTTGCTCTTTCTCTTCTCCTCGCTTTTTCTTCGCTTGAACATTTTGTGGACTCAGCTCAAGAAGAAAAACTCGTAAAATCGCAATCTAACTTTAGACGATTTCATCATAGTCTCTTGCGTGTTCGCCGGTTTTTGTTGTTGTTATTGTTGTTGTTGTTGCTGAATTTGCTTTTTTGTAAATTAGCTAATATGCGCAATGCGCGAAGCCTCTCATTGGTGGTGAATGCTTATTTTGAAGCTTATTTGTCATCAACGTTGCTCTTCAGACATTTCTGTGATGAGCTTGTGAACAGCTTTTGTTCGCTTTTGCTGCCTGCATACAAGTCTCGTTTATAAATCTGAAAAACATGGAAGTATATTTATCCAAAATTAATCACATGTGCACAGTTTCAGCTGATAACTATCGGAGTGCATTTATTATAAGTATAATTAAGACAACAATTATAATTCCTCATAATTAGTTAATGAGCAAGCCGCACACCTCAAAACAACAAATCAGCTGTAATGCTTAAGTTTATTATTCATACATATTTCACTCGAAAAAATTCAAATCTCACTCTCTGACCTTTTGCAGATACGACAACGAATAAATTGGAAGAAGAGAGGAGTGTACCTGAGAAACGAACTCGCGACACCCACACAAAAGCACTCGAACTCGAAGCCAGACTTAAATTATATGGTAGACTGTAGACTGTAGAAATTTCCATATGATTTTGGAGATAATGTGAAAAACTGGTAACAGCATAAGCAACAAAAAACAACATTGCTCTGCTCTCAGCTTGCCAGCCAAATACGAATTTCAAATGTGAACCAGCAAACCAAAATCTGTTTCCAACAGTTGTTTTCAGGCCCAAAAGATTTGCGTGCATTAAAACAAAACGAAACAAAAAAAAGAATTGTGAAAACAAACCAACATTGGGCAAAAATTATTACTAAAAACTTTTGAAAGTGCAGTGAAAACGAAATATGATTAATTAGCAAACGGAGCAAAAATCATTAATGTATAAATATTAAAGCAAAACGTTTGCATGTGAGTGAAAGATTTTCGCGGCGCGTTGAAAATCGCGCTCGGATTTTCGGTTCTCTTGCGGAAGCATTGCAAAGTGTTAAAAAAAAAACCAAAAAAATAACAACGAAACTTAAACAGCGAGTTCATTGCATACATTTTTGTGGCTGCCAACTATCCACTTAGGTTTCCTTGTGAAAATGGATTTGGCAGCAGCATCAGAGACGCGCAAACTGGAGCCGATTTTTATCGCCACGCCACCATGCACGCCCCTCATCACCTCCATAACACGGACGACAACCCCGCGCGACCTCCCAACCATGTATCACTTTGACTTTGGTAAGTTGCTCCCATAGCCAACGACAATAACAAATAGTACAAAAACAATAGTAAATAGCAGACCAAAGTACATTCGTTCCATAATTGTCAGACTCTCAAGTACACATGCAATGGAATTTTTAAATTCATAAATTGCGAGATAATCAAGACGCTAACATTAAGTTTTCTATAAAGGCTCATCGATTTGATTGAAAATAACTTCCGAGAAGTGAGAAACTTGTAGAAGTAACAAATGTGCTAGATATATACACATATTAGAAATGAATAAAAATACGAATACTATCAAAATATTTAAAGGTTGAGAAATGAATAAATTGTGGTTAATAATTGACAACAGATGAGTAAAATGTTTAAAATTATTTCCAATATTACCACCACATTTATTATTAGTCACGGAGTCCAACTCTATTACTACAACAACAATATCGAAGAGTAACATAATATATTAATATTTATAATGCAAATGTCTTATTAAAAGCAAGAGAAATTTGCTATGCGGAGAATAATGAGTCAATTAAAAACTTTCTTTCTATGTGTTCACCTATGTTACTTGTATGTATGATGACATCAAAAGCATTGCTTTTATTTGTTTTTATTATTTCGCTACGTAGTGTATAGGAAGGGCCAGCGTGGTACGCAGTTGAAATCTAAACAATTAAGAAAGCCACAGTCAAGGTTTGACTGCACTAGACCCTTCACTCTTTGTTGGACTATTGAAAACCTTTTAAACTCGAATTCGTGTGGGAATGATTTATGGCTTTTTGCTGAAAAATATATTTATGATTTAAAAATGATTCGATGTCAGAAGACAAAAATCTTACAGATTTACACAAATGTATTTTTCGGCCATACATAAGCTATAATTTTGCATCCATTTGTCCTTATGTTATTTCTATTATGGAATTGAGAGGAGATATTAAAATTCTACATTGATTTCGTGCAGAGTAGTGACCTTATGTAAACATATGCAAAAAGTTCGGTGTCTTTATCTTTTGCTGAAATCCATGTGTTAATACAGACGGAAATTGCTGAACCGACTCGCATATCGATAGTGTGTTCTCCTATCTGTTCCACACTCCGATTTCGACCAACTTAATAGACCCGTTTTCACCTTCCTAAAAGTGTAGAGTATAAAAACAAAGTCCAGACTGAGAAAAAAGTAAAAACGAATGTAAAGAAGCCAAGTAAACGACAGAAAAGCAACAAGTAACGAAAGCACACATCATCGATACAAACATTTAACTATGTCAGTTTCAATTGAATGCTGCCAAAATTGACACAGATAAATCTTAATTAAATTAAACATAAAAGTCTCATCGAAGTTTCAAAGCACTTTTAAAAACATGTTCTCATTTCGCAGCGGAAGGCAGTAATTAATTACACCCTCATTGTCTATAATATGTTGTAAGGCATTTGACTATAGTACGAGTATGACAGAAATCGATCAAACGAAATATTCAAATCAAGTCACGCATCAAAATTGCGTGTCTGTTTTAACAAACAATCAACTCAATGCGTCAATATTGTATATATTATATACGAATATATACATTATTTGTATGCCAATAACAGGTTGCACTGAATAATCTGATTTTGTTATGTATTTGGGTCTTGTAATGGCCTTTCTTCATAATATACATATATCTCTTAAATGTGTGCCACTTCTGGGGCAAACTTGGCTAAATGCTTAAAGTTACTTACCGAGCCCACAAGAAATTCAGTAGTTCAGTCGGTGCTCGCTCTGTGCTCCCTTGAATCTATTTCGCTTCCTTGACATTGAACTACATTTAACTGAGCTATTATACCCACACTATGCTAGACACTGACTCGTAAGACAAATTCCAGTTTTATTGGCAAATAGAATGAATTCCAACGAACCAGTTTTCTAATATGTTCACAACGTAGTTTACTTGACAGCAATGCACAACAATAAAAAAAACAATTTATATTTATTACTGTTTCACGATTTTTCGTTATTCGCAAACTGTTGTTAAATAATGACAATTCATTAATGCATTTGTGCGAACTTGTTATCAGGTGATCCCTTTCTGTCAGTCCTGCCTACTACCAGTACTTACTTATTTACACATTACTAGATAAATCAAATAATGTTCAAACCTACATACATTATGACATTGCTGAAGTTTCGTTGGAATTCAGAGTATGTAAACAAGTCGCGTATTTACAAAGTTTGCAAAACAGCGCTGCACAGCTTGAGCCAAAAGCTTCGCCGAAAGCTTTCTGTTAAGCATGAAACAGTGTTGCCGTGCTATTAAGAGAAATACTGAACTTTGCGCAGTAGCAACTGTTGCATACTAGTTCAAGCAATTTAAACTAATTATTTGAAATTCAAATACATATTCATATACTCACAAATATAATTTACGTGTGAAGAAAAGTTCTATTTAAACCAAATTCTTAACACTAAGTTTGAATTTCTATTGTGTATAACCTTTGCACTCCACATTCCCATAGAGAATCAATAATTACCTACCTCAATTAACTTTAAACAATCCAAACCAATCGCTGCAGTGAAAGGCAACTATGGGAAGTACAAAGTATTTCACACTTTCTAAAATGCAATCACCAATATCAACAATGATAAACACAGAGAGCAACCAAATAAATCAACTCGAATTTGTATAAACAACAAACAAAATTACTGAACTGAAAACAGAACAGAAAATTATGCAATCCGCAGCATGTATTGGGAATTGGGAATAGCAAAAAAAAAGAATCGACCTATAGAGCAGCATACAAGAACAGAGAAGCAAAAGGCGGACGCTGAAATGGTTTCATTACGATGACGAAGGGAAATGGAACACAAAGAAACAGGCGAGGAGGAAAGACAACTCAATTAGTAGTAGATAGTCAGTCGCTTTTCAAATTGTTATTATTGCTTTTCTATTCTCTCAGTGTATGGGAGAAGCTAAGCTAATGCTTAAGAAACATTGAAACGTTTGCTCATCAAAATTGAGTTCATCTTGTGCGCCTTGCTCCCAAAATGCCACCCATCCAAGCATATGAACTATTTATACGATACTCGCGCCCTTTCTGCTCGCAACCCTCGAACTGAGTGAACATTTCCACAATTTATTTTTGTCTTTCTCAAGGCGTGACAATTAGAAGAGATTATGAAGTTTTATGGCAACTCTCAAGTGTGATTCGCTTTTGCGACCACAAACGATTTCCACGCCCACATAACATATGTAGGAGTGTAAGGTATATATGATCGTTGGTTCAATAGAGCACAGAATGATGAGCCGAAAAGTTCATTACCTCTCACGCGTGCCACAGTTGAAGCAAAGATTATGAGGCAAGGCAACTTGCATAAGATCTGCGTTTCCTCTGAAATCTTTGACAGTTCAACTGTCAACCATCTGCTGGAAGTTGAGTGCTGACTGCTAAGAAGTAAATGATTTATTGCAAGTAGCATCAAAATGAAATCGTTTGGATCGCCCATCCAGACAGACTCAGATTCAGATGCAGACACAGATACTTCAGCGATACAGAAAGAGATAGCAAGAGACACTCCAAAGTGCATTCGCATTTCAATTAAAAACAGATACGACCAAAAACAGAAATAACTAAAAATGAAAACGAAAACGAAACTGAAAACAGAGACAGTCCGAAACGGGAATACCCTACAAAGCAAAGATCTCGAGGATTTGCCCATTGTGTTCAAAAAAGTCACACAAATATATAAGATACACATACTATAATATATTATTGTCTCCAACTCCATTGCCATGCCAGCAGTTTATTTATGTGTGGCGCCTGCAGCATCAAAATGTTGCTAGAGTTGTTGTTGCTGTTGTTGTTTAGCGGCTGCAACCGCAGCTACCTTTTTTGGCACTTTTATGCAACTGGAAGCTTTTGTCCGTAACAGGGCGTAATTATGTACATATATGTGTGTGTGTGTGTTGGTGGGCTACACCCGAATGTTGCTCAATGTATCAATGGGCAACTGTGCAGGAAGTTGGGGTCTTTGAAGTCTTTTGATTGACTCTGATACTGATCACTTTGGGGAAGTCAGAAATGGCAAAGATTGCCAAGTGCCAAGATTGGGAGATTGCTCGAATAAATTGAAAACCAACTAAAAGCAAGACAAATATATCTAAGGCAGCCAAAGTTCAGCAACATTTGTGCGGCGTCTTTAAATAAATCAGGCGTAAAGACGGCGGGAATTGCCTTACAAAGAATGGCCCTCTTTGTTAGAAATCCAGTTGTTGTTGTTATTATTGTTGTTGTTGTTGCTACACCCACGACAAGCGAAGCCCAAGCAGCTGGAGTGCAACTATTTTTAATTAAATGCAAAATATGCGCCAGCAACATGTTGCCATTGTCAACAGACAACACATCGCCGTCGCGTCGGAAGCTTAATGTTGCTACCGCAAATGTTGCCCGAATCGCGGCTGATGTTGCTGCGCTTTAGCTGATGTTGCTGCCGTTTAGTTGGACACAAATCGCCGGCGCGTGAAGTTTGTTCGCTGTTAAAGATCTTAGTGCTCAAACGATCTAAGATGTTGCGTTTAAAAATATAAATATAACGCAAAAAAATACTTAGGAAGACAATACCGCGTAACTCCGTGCAAGATGAGTAAGAAAATGTGGCGTAAGATATTCAAATCAAAACCTCAAAAACAACAACAGCAGCAATTGAATAAAATCAATAAACGACACAGTCGTGGCATCTATGAGGAATATCAACAATTAAACGAGCTGCTCAGTGGCGAGCAACGTAAATCGCAGAGTTTGTGCAGTGAAAATGAACATGAAATTGAAAATGGGAAGAACGGCAACATCAATGTATTTGAGCAGCAGCCGCAGCAAAGTTCTTTCAACTCCGCGGCACTGCTCAGTGAGGCGCAACAGGAACAGCAACAATTGCAACAGCAGCAGCAACAATCGCAACAGCTGTCCACATTTTCGCGCGTACGCAACACATTCTCACTGCGACGCAGTAGCAACAACAACAACAACAACAGCAGCAACAATGGCAACAAAAAACAGACGCCCAATCCGAAGTCAAGTGAGTCGGTTACGCCCACAACAGCGCCCACGCAATTAATTGCGCTCGCTGGTCAGCTGCACAGAATGTTATGATTATTGTCAATGAGATCGATATAACGGCAGCCACAACAATAATATTAACAACTCCAGCTATTAATGCCACTAATAGACATTTGCGTGTCAAGTAAATTTATTTCCAATTAACTATCTGCTAATAGTGCGAATGCTTTCTCTATGCAATATTAAGATTTCTACTCAATCAGTGCAGAGAAAGAGAGAGAGATAGAGAATCGCAGTAACAGTATTCGCATGCAATATGTTAACTCATCTAAGAATGAATAGTTAATCATTTCTGTTTTTTTTTTATTCTCAATTGAAATCATTCTGTTATCGGTAAGCATTTATTGTCAATTTCTTATCAGCAAGAATTATATAAATGATGTCATTAGACTTGAAAATATTCTTGTAGATAATTCTCGAATAGAACATACAAGTTCCCAAAAAAACAATAAATTGAGTAACTTATTAAATACTTGACCATACACACTAAATTTGAGGAGTTAGTTTTGGTTCTGAGATCCTTAGTGAGAATTTCTCACACCTGTAATGTGGCGTTAATTTTAAAATTGAACAAAATCAATACATTTATAGGGTATCAGATACTTAGACTTACTTCCCAAATATGCATGTATTACTATGTAGCTCTTCATCAGTATTTCTATTTTTTTCTTTTATAAGTAATTTACAAATGCTCAACATACCTTTCATATTAAACTATTAAATTTATTGGAGTAATCATGGTAAACACTTGAACTTTCCGCAGTTTGATTACTTTTGCTCTGTTCCTCTAGAGTGTACAAAATCAAAATCTGCTCAAGCTCTACAAAGTATTAATGGACCCCCAGTTGTTTTTAAAATGACGGGCTGCCATTTACTGGTCATGAGGAGAATTATTACATTTGTAAAGCTCAAGAGGTAATAGTTGTAAGATACAAATGTACATATGAAAATACATTCGAGCATATTCACATTCACATATGCCTCTGTCTGTATTTTGCAAGCATCATTGAAATGGAATCGTTGCAACTGAAACTGAAGCTGATGTTGAAGTGGAACTTGGTGCTGTCATGAGAAACACATGACCCACCTTACCTCCTCTGTCCTTTGTAAACATTCGTATCCATTGAAGCAGTCACTTACCCACTTCTCATCGTATTACACATTGAAAGATCTGCGTACGAAACTTGCATTGATTTGAATTGGAATGAGACGCGAAACATCTTTCTTCCTACTCAAGACTTAATAGCATTAGTCTCTGAATGTTCATTGTATTGCTTTAAACTTCAACTAAATATATATGCCATTTTACAGCTTGACAATTTTAAGTAATTATTGCAATGCTGTGTCAGTCTTTTTCCCTTACTGAACTCAAGAGATACGATCTGAGATGATGAGTGGTTTGCGTCGGGGAGTCGAAGATATTTAAATTGATCGATGCTCCCACGCAATGTAACCGCAGTGTTGTGTTCGCAACCTCATCAAGATGTTGGCTAAGACAAGCTACCAAATTCGGATATTACCGCATTTCATCAGCTGCTGCTGTCAGCGTACTATGAAATAGTTTCGTGATAAATAACAATGTATAAGCTGAACACACACGCAAAAGTCAATAGTGCCCAAATAATAACCATAAATTATTTGTAGAATTCAGCCATTGTTTTTGTCTGAGAATTTATAGATCAATTACTTACGAACGAGTAAGACGTGACAAAGTTAACCTCTGCCTAGAATATCTTTTCAAAAAATGGTTTTCACTTATATCTGGCAGTAGATGTGATTGGAAAGTTTTCGACTTTCTTGTCAAGTCCAAGCCAACTTGCCATTTTGATCCAATTGGCCAGATGCCACATGAATATGGAATATTTCTCTTCACAAATGTACAGTTTTCTTTTGGCAGGTACTTCAATATACTATTGCATTTCAAATATACCATACCAAAATAAACCAGATTGTCTTGAATGACTTTTACAATTTGTATCTGATCGCAGCAATCAAGATGATTAATACCATATAGTTGTATTCCATTCTGCAACAAAAAAAAACTAAAAGCAAATTGATCACCGTGCATAAAAAACAACAAGTGCTGCGGAAAACAAATTATAACTCTCTATCTCATAGTCTCTACGATCTAAGTTTTTATATTGGCGACACTGATCAACCGACTTTATGGGGTCAGAGATGCCTTCTTCTGTCTCTTAAATATATAATATTTTTGTAGGCAAAACAAGTCACAGATTTTTTAAGAAATCGAAGAAGGCTCATTCATTCTGCTGACGTGTTATATTTAGTTTTAGGTGCTTAGTTTTATACTGAATCCATACCAAACATTGCAAAAGTAACCCAATTTATCCAATTCATTTTTATAATATTTCCAAACAACAATAGCCACCATGCAGTCCGATCCAGTTGACAATGATCAGATAGACGAAGTGAATGAGTTAAAGACGCCGGGACCTATTACCACAGGCGCCTCCATCCCCGTTCCAGAGCATGCTGCAGTTGGAGATCTTTCGGAATGTCCATGCTGCAAACGCACCTTTAATCCGAATGCCCTACGCAAGCATGTGGCGTTCTGTGGGAAAAAGCGCAAAGTATTTGACTCTTCGCGCCAGCGCCGAGAGGGCACCGCGCTCTCCACCTATGTGCTGCCGAAGAATTTTGGACTGCCCAACGCAGAGAAGGCGGCTGGATTACATACGCCTCCCGGGGTTAGTCGCGAATCGTCTTCAATAGCAAGCGGAGGTTCACAACAGTTGCCACCCACGGTGAGTACCATCATTGACACCAAGTATCGTAAAGTTAACGATATGTTTCTGTATTTAGGATGCTGCTGCATCCCCGGCGTCGACTCGCCGCAAGACCAACACGGATCCGGCTCGTGCGACTGCACGTTCTTCCTTAAAGAAAGCAGCTGGCGCTGCAACAGCCGATACTCCAGGAGCAGCTGCTGCTCCGCCGGTTCTAACACGTGATAGGATGCGCTCCTCGGATCGTTCAATTAGTAAACGCATTAAGGATACGGCTTCGGAACGTTGCCCACATTGCGAACGCAGCTTCAATCCAAAGGCCTTCGATCGCCATGTGGAGTGGTGCAAGGAGAAGGCCATTCAGGCCAACATCAAGGCTGCCAACACCATAGAAACCAACAAGGCCAAGGAACGCATGGAGGCTCGAAAGCAGTACCGACCTCCCAATCTCAAGTAAGCAATGAGTAGGCTATACTTTAGGGTTCTATTTCTTTGTGATGTCATAGGATATTATTTCAATTTGACAGCTACACTTTTTGCTTCTACATGTTACACTGTTTAATTGTTGCCTTTTTCACTTTATTTGATTTAAGAACCAAACGCTCGTTGAATCGCGACAAGTACTCCGGCTCTATTGAAGAACAACAACAGTACGAGGCTGAAATGGTTGCCCAAAAACAAACACTAATGTCGCTATCGGCCATGACGTCGTCCGTTCAAAGTGATAAGTGAGTCCAAACTATTTTGATATCTTGATCGATCTTCGATCTTTAGACTAGTCTAACACCAATCGTATGTATGTTATTATTGGCATATCTGGCGTTGCTATGGTTGTCGTTCTCGCTGCCGTTCCTGTTGCTCTTCAACTAATCCTGCCGTTGGCAATCATGTAGACACCGTCTCGTAGTACCGCGCACACTGTAATCTTACAAAAAATGTTCTCCCAACTCATTATCCATTATCCCCCTAACCCAACACCACACCCCCAACCCCCAGCTCGCAAAGAACCGAAAAACTAATGAAAGTGCCACGTCCGGGAACACCCCAGCAGCGTCAAGCGCCTGTCAAGCCGAAGTCGACAACGACCCAAATAACCCAGAATACGGTCAGTCTGTGCGTTGCCTCCGCAGAGGAGGCAAACACCTTCCAGCCGAGGCGTAAACAGCACGAAACTTGCCAGGAAATTGATGTCGCCGTGGATCGCTTGCGTCGGAAAGCCACAGCAGACACATTACAGTTGGCCAAACTAGATTGCATAGAGGCGGCACCTCTTTTACCGGCTAAATCCCGACGTCGCACCACACGCCCCAAGTTGGTGGAAGCTGCGGAAAAATTAATAGCTCCAGATCAAGCTATCTGCACATTCGAGGAACTCAATGGGTTACTGCTCCGAAAAGGTATTGTCCCGATTTCCAACAGGATCGAGTTGATAGTGTTAGGCAGTCCGCTACATATTTCCCTTAAGTTTCCATTCATCACTATATTTTGTTGGCATGGTTTCAAGTGATTTTTAATCATTTTCGAGAGCTACATAATACTTTTCATAATTCTAAATGGATCTGCAGTCCATTAAATCTATTCAGTAAAGCGAAGCAGAAAATTCTCTTTGAATAAAAATCATTCCGAGTAGTAGATAGTCAATTTAATTAATTTATAATACAACGAAATTTCCTCAAATTGTATAGCTGATGCCATCAGTGGAAAGAACAAAAGAAAGAGCTATATTGTTGCGCATTCATATACTTTAGAGGTTCATTTTATTCAAATTCAAAGTATGCTTTCCAAGTAGTTCAATTAATAACGCTATACGACAAAGGAATTTTTTATAAAGTTTACCAATTTAATAACATTCAATGCAAAGAGATGAAGTTGTCATTACCGAAATAATTATAGTGATTATAGAAAATTAATACCAAAAATTGTCATAGCCGAGGAACAACCCTACAGCAATATTTTTCACTTAGTCATTTTTAAGACAGGTTTTAGATTCATAAAATCATTGCTAATCGAACCCAATCAACCCAACCCACATGCTGCATCTTTCTCAGCTGGATCAAAGATTTGTAATATTAAAATGAATATGAATGAGCAAGAGTTAAATGTGGGGAACAAGACGCGTTCAACTACTTCTTTAGTACGTCAAGCACATCGTCGACCTAGGACAAAGGCGAGCCCAGTATTTGACCTACAATCCTTGGAGGCCCCTAAGGCCATAAGTTCCTTTGATCTGACAGGCATAGAGAAAAGCTCTACTGGTGCCTGCGAATCACCGCACGCTGGCTCGGACAACGAATCGAACTCCCTATGTGGTGAGATACAATTAAAGATGGAGACTTGCACCATCCGAACTTTGCGCTCTCCAAAGAAACGCGAGCATCTACCAACCATAATGAACAGCTGTGAACCACTCCGAGCTCTACCTATGGCGGAGAGGAAGGAAAGTGTGAAAGATGTGGCACGTACGCAGTTGCCACTCATTGAGTCGAAAGACGTACCAAGGGATCATTATAAAGAAGATGATTTTCTGGATGCTGATAATGGAATGTTGAGTGCTTACGATGACTGTGAATGCGACGACGCTGACATCGAAGTTGGCCAGCTCATGGATAAAGCCAAGCCATCAACTGACGATGAAAGCGAACCTTTGGATGAACTCGAAACCGACAACGAGCGCGAACATCGCGATGCGAAGAAGTTGTCTCCTTTTAGGCAGCGCTCGAATGTAAGCCGACGGCTGGTACTCCTCGAACAGAACGAAGAAGCAGTCATATACATCAAGGCGACATCTCCATCATCATCGCCCACTAGCCGGCGAGCACGATCATCCCCCGGCTCGGAATGCCCTCTCTTAAATAGGTTTGTTAAATTACCCACATCATCACACTCATTACACACATACACGCCACGCATTGCAGACGACAGCCAGGCGACGCACAGACGGCGGGAGAGAAGGAGAAGGTGTTAGCCTTACTTGAGATACTTTAGCTAGAGATATATTTTTGTTTGGTTTTTATCTTTCGTTCACACAGCGGCACCAGATCACTCACCAATAGCAAATACGATCCTTTTCTGTCTGCTAAACGTCAGCTCGAGGAGCTCTGCTCACCTGGCACGCCACCAGACACCGAGCCAGGTTCCTCCACTGCAACACACACGCCCAATCCCATACTCAAAGTCACACCAACGAGCATGTCCACCTCGCTGACGGGTTCACTTGGCAAACCACAGACAACCTTGACGACACCGACGACAGCCAAGACAACGCCCACCTCCAACTTTCGACGCACTTCATCATTGCGAGGACCACGTCGCACACCACTGCTACCTAGTCGGCCGCTCTTCGCCACCAACTATCGTCCTACCATCCAGCGAGGACTCTCCGACGAGGGTCCCATCTCGACCAACTTCCTTAAGCCCGAGGAGTACGACGAGATGCCAGTTCGAGCTGCTTGCGGCAATGATTTCCATAGTCCTCGCGTTGTGCGTCGCGATACCAGTGCCTCCAACCGCAAGCAGCAGCTCAAGCTCCCACTCGGAGTGGGCAACGATACCATAGAGAACAGCAGCAACGAATCCAAGCAGCAGCAACCAGTCCGCAATGTGGCCAAGACGGACTCCCTCGCAGTGTTCCTTAAGTATGAGCACGAATTGGAGCAGTTGAATGCGAAGGCGGCGGAAGTGGCAGCCATCAGCAAGGAGCTAAACAGCAAGGAACTCAAGGATAAAAGCAATAATCTGAGCAAACAGAATTCGGCCAAGAACCTCACCACAAGCAGCGGACAATTGCCACCACTAACCACTCCTGTAACAACGACCTGCACTCCAGTCCCCAAGGAGAACAACGAAAATCAGGCATTCAACTATGCAACGCCACTGCGCTTGGAACCCATCAGCAAACCAACGACTCCGCAGTTGAATGCGACAACGCAAAGCACAGGTAACAGCAGCAGCAGCGGGGTGCCCATCAAGCTGGAGAGTATTTTTGGAAGCAATCGATTGGGTGATTATATTGATCCCTTGCTGATCAATCCATGTGATAATCTGCACGTGCAGCAGCAGGCACAGTCATCCACTGGCTCATCGAATGCCAGTTCCACGCCACATCAGCAGCTTTCCCAGAGCCGCTGCAGTTCGCAGTCCACTATTACCATGGGCCAGGATCAGCAGCGTAACTCGGGGGATGCAAGAAATCTACTCAAGAGGAAAATGCGATTAGGACGCAATCAATTCCTGTACGATGCCTCCCCAGAAGAGGCGTACATCTCGTCGGGCAGCTGTGCTGATGATGAGGCGAATCGATCGTCCCTGGAGTTCGATGAACAGTGCTGGCAACAGCAGCATAAGCAGCTGCTCTCAAATCCAATCAGCATGCCCCTGACAATGCCAAATATGCCGCCGCTGCCCACATTCGATGACTTTGATTTCGAGGAATTTCTCTCATCATTCGAGAATGAGAATGATGAGGAGCAATTTCCACTGTTTCGGGATTGTCGCGAGTTTCTCCTGAATCGCACAACGAACAGACAACGCTCGTTCCAGAAAGCGACTTCGACTCCGCACACACAGTCCCAGTCACAGTCCCAGACCCAGGCTCAGACTCAGAATCAGACGCAGACTCCAACTCAGACCAAACCCCAATCACAGACACCGACAACAGCTACACAAAGATCCCCTGGCGGGATTAGCTCTCAGCTTATAATGTCGCCCAGCAGTCAATACTATACAGCATCAACTAAAGAAAGTTACGCCCACAGATCCGACTCGAACGCATCGAGCAAGACGTCACAGAGCAGCAACCGTTCGTACAAGTCTATGAACAGCTTCGATGAGAATACCCAAAAATGTTTGGATGACTCGCAGAAGCGCGAGATCTTTATAAGCATTGAGACGGAAGCAAACGCCCAAGGACATTCGCCCATCTCGCCACAATCGCTGCGTCATATGGTGGGCAATGCACAGACACCCATCGATGTCCTGCATATTGAGAATGGCAATGAACCGGAGCATGCCAAGTTCAGCAAGATCAGCGACACCGAAGAGGATCACATCGACGCTGAGATCGAAGATGACGCCAGGCACGTTCATTATAGCAAACGGTCGGTTTTATCCTCGATCCCAGCACCGACATTGCCATTGCCCAATGTGAGGGCAAACAATGCCAAGAATGAGATTGAGAAAAGGCTCGGCGAATTCAAGCAGATAGGTGAGGAGTTTGGCGACTCTGTGCGCCGCAATGTGTTGCAGCATCAGGAGCATGTGCAGCAGGTATTAAAGTGTAACTCACATTTATCGCCATCACCCTCAGGAGATTCGGATGAGCTAAGCAGCCTAGATGGTTATCCCATGTCATCCTCACAGTCATCTCGTCGCGGCGCAAGCTCCAAGCTTAGCTCTGACTCTGCTTACGGCAGGTGAGTGAAGTTTATCAATGCATCATTGTCTTCCTGATATACTCATCCAAAATACTCTCTTCCTTTTCTGAATTAAGCAGCAGCAACTCCCCCAACAGCCTGTCACAGCGTTCTGGGGATAAGCAGCTACACATAAGCAATGCTCAGCGTTCCCAAAAACAGTTGCGCCCACACACCGCCGGAGGTGCCTTGGCCTCGTCGTCGGGCAAACCAGCAAGTCGGAGCAATAAGTCGGATGCCTCAACACAAGCGCAAACCAATTACGGCACCCTTAAAGCACGCCAGCAGCTGTACGCCGGAATTGGTCCTAGCGATGGTCAGGCTGGTTACTCCAGTAGCTGTTCAGAGATTTCATTGCCAGTTGCTCAGCCGCAGCAGCAGCAACAGCAAAATTCAAATTTCAACTACCACCAACAGCAACAACATCAACATCAGCAGCAATCTCAAGTGGAGACAGCGTACAATAACAACAACAACAATAACAACTACGAGCATAATGCGCAGAACAACATGAACAACAACACAATCAACGCAGCCAGTACAGCACTTGCATCCTCACAGCATTCACTTTCCAGCAACACATCCAACGGATCTTCTAGCATGACTGCGAGTATGAAAATGTCGAATTACTGTTACGAATGCGGCTCCAAGTTCATGATTGGACACGCCAAATTCTGCGTGGAGTGCGGCGTAAAACGCGTCGCTCTCTAAGCGAATTAATAGTTTTGTTGTTGTTGTCATACATATCACAGACACATGCACACACTTAGACTAGTATTGCGAGCATTAGAGGAGAAAAACCAAAAGTAGAGTCATAACATACTATCAATTAATGAAGCCACTAACAATTGTGAAGATATCAAGTGCACTTACATATTCTATTGCATATATGTACGCTGCTTAAATATATTTTAATAATTAAAAAATAAAAATACAAAAAAATGCAATATTAATTACAAATAACAAATATAAAGATCAAAATATATTTATTATTATCGAATGTATAAGAACTAAACACTTAACCGAGTTGTTGATTAACCAAGACTGAACAAATTTAAATGAAAAGAGCGGTGAATGCGATATGTAACCAAATCAAATGACATCAAAATTATATATCATACATTTCGGAAATTTCTGAATTTGTAAACTAATTTTATAAACGCTTTTTGAATACAATATAATGAGCACACAATGCATATGGTAGAGATGACTTTAATAAAATTTGAAATAAATTGATTTAATTCTCGTGTAATATATTAAAAAAATTAATTGAATTAATTTATATTTCAAGTAGTGTGTGAAATTTACTTACTATTATATAATTTATTCGCATTTAAAACAATTTATTTTTCTCTCTTCACAGCAGTACCAGAGTGAGCAAGCATTTATCAATTAAATGCAATTTTTATCTTTTATAACAAGCTACTTCTGATCCACGTATTTGATTGAAAAACACGTTGATTCACACAAACAGTCGAATTGATATTAAACTTTAATAGTGTCTTAAATATATACATGGTAAGGACAAAAAAAAATATTAAAAAATTGACAATAACAGATAATTAAACATTCATGAGTACAAATTACTGAACACATCATTTTCAAATCGTGCTTAAATTAGATTAGAGTAGATTGGACCTTGAAGATTAGTAAGCATCGTTTCTAAGTGTACTCTGTTAAAAGGGCAAACAAATTCGAATATTATTAAAAACGAAGTAAATTCATTTGTCTTACTGCAGCTGCATCAGTTCTTGCTTGTTGAAAAGTGTAATTGAGCCACAACGACAAACAAAAGGCATTAAATCTTCGTGCAGTTGCAATAGAGTCTCCACATTAATGTTTAGTTGACTTGAATTCGATTTTTTGCCACATAAGCAATTTGAGGAGCTATTGCTGCTACTTTCATCTGCATAAAAATGTTGTTTGAGTAATTGTGAAAATAGTGAATTACAACTGAGGACGATTCGCTTAACGTTTTTAAAAAGGGATTTTAGTTTACATGTTTTTCTTTGGTTGTCACCAATAAACAAAGTTAAAGTTCCGATATATTATATTTTGGTGAAATTACGTACAGTATGCCGATTTCGGATGTCTACACTTACCTTGTATGCTTTGCTGGCTCTGATTCTGGGACGAATATACGGAAATGTGTTGCGGCATTTGATCATAACATAGATCGGTATGATCAGTAGGAAGTTCTTCCTCTATATTATGGTAATGCTTCCTCTCCGTGTGATCCCTTTTCTTAAACAGATAATTACCCTGCAGCTTGCATTCGTTGATTATATAGCTAATGTCGGGATGATATCGCAGTGTCACCGGATTTCCAATAAGAATCATTAGCGACTTGGCTCGCGATAGCAACACATTTAAACGGCGAGGATCTCGCATGAATCCTATGCTGGCAAATGACCGTACGAGAGTGGCAATAATAATATTTTTTTCGCGTCCTTGGTAGTTCTCCACACTACCCACTTCCACATGCATGTAGCCTTGGTTATGCAATAACTCTTTGATCACCTTACCCTGTGCATTATAGGGTGCCACAACGCCAATATCCTGTTCTTCGACACGGACGTTGTTGCCGAGACCGTAGTTGAGTAGGAGCTTGACATACCAGACTAGCACCTGAGCCTCTAGCTCATTGAACGAACTAGTGGAATTCATTTCTTTTTGGGTCACGCCGTGGGTGGCCTGGAATATAATTGGAAAGTGCGGATTGCGTAGCATGGGCCAATTGACTGCCAGATTGACCTCATCTGGCGGGGCCTGAGGTATCAGTTCACCATTATAATAGAGCCTGTTATAAAGCCCAACGATTTCCGGATGTGATCTATAGTTGCGGCGCAGTCTTGTCTGCAGTGTGCGATCATAATTCCCGTTTGCGTCCATGCCGTACAATTCAGTGCGCATCAATCGTTCCATTAGCGAGTGACCCAATCCCAAAGCGGCTGCACGATTGTTAGTAATGACGGCGCCCAGTTGCTTATGGTCGCCCGACAATATCACATGACATGTTTCCTCTTGTTTTACGCCCATAATACCAATCAGGGTCTCTGGCTCCGTTGAGGCGCCTGCCTCGTCAATAAAAATGTGAGTAAAATAGTTAAATTTACCCACATTATCAGTGACTAAGCGGCCCACAGTACACAGTGTGGCAACAATAATTCCATACTCGCGCAATAAATTTGCACCAAAGTACTCATAGACACGCTTAGAACAATTTGAATGCCTAAGCAGCAGTGGCTTCACTGAGCCCAATCCATTCGCCCAAATGGAGCGGGAGAAGACACGTATTAACTGACGATGAGAATCCACATCCTGGTTAATGAAACGCGTATCTTTGGCTCGCTCTTTCAACAGCTCCTTCAAGTGTTTATTATGCGCAAAATACTCGCACAATTTTAAAGCAACAGTGTTGCAGGCCGAGTTCGAACCGGCTGTGACAAGAATACGACTTCGTGGCTGGTGAAGTCGCAACTGTAGAATGGCCTCGACAATAGTTGTTGTTTTGCCAGTACCTCGATATCAAAAAAATTATATATTATTAGGGTTTGTTTTTGCAACTTTCGGCATCTTACCAGGTGGTCCGAAGACTATGTGAGGTGCTAGGGCGTTGAGACCGTTAACAATCTGTTTGACTGCCTGCAGTTGTTCCATGTTATACGCAATGTTAGAATTGAACAGTGATAAATTTGGTAAGTTGGAGCAACCATAGGGCACTTCCTGGGGCTTCTGAGTAGGAAACAAATAGCGGCGTACGCCTGGACTTTTCTCTAAGAGCTGAATCGCTCGATGCATGAATCGAAATGGTATACGACGAGACCGGAAGATAACGCAGAAACGCTCGGTCATCGCTTCGTCTCCCGGAAATGCCTTTTTGTCCTTGAATTTGAATGTGAGACTTTGACATGTCACTTTTTCAACACAGGCAACATGCCGTCTGAACGGGTGCTTTCGAGGCAAATGCTCTCTCTTGTGCGGCAGCTGTGCCTGTACGGGATTTTCGGGTAGGGGATCATCCAATAAACTTTGCATAGGTATGAGTACAACTTCATCCACAGACGGGGCCAGCACATCCTCTGGACTAAGCGTTGTATCATTGAGCATAAAGCTGTAGCAAAGTGCACTAACTTTGGTGACCATAACATCCGTCTGCATTAACTGAGCATATTTTTGCATAGTGGACATATCCTCGATACTTAACAGGGTGCTCAGCACAGAGCAAACATTGTCATAGTCGAGACGACGCGATTTCAGATAAGCACCAAAGGTTTCATCCACGGTAGACAAGCTATCATTGCTGAAATTCAGTTCCACCGCTTGCAGCAATAATGGATTCGGTACATAGTGCGGCAAAGAGCGCATCAATTTAGCATACCTGTGTGACACATTTGTAAGTAAACATATTAATTTAATTAAACATGCATGAATGTATATAGCAACGTTTTTACTTTTGCTCCTGCGTCTCCCCACCATCATCGATGCTCGAGTTGGTCTCACTCAACTCCAACTCGTGTACCTCACATTCATTGATCTGAACATGATTCGGTATCCACTTACTGACAGGTTTAATACCGCCACTGTCCAAGATTTGGAAGTCCATCTGAAATACAAACATACATATTTGTACATACATATATATGCAAGCAAAAATATGCTCGTGTTCTCATCATTTAATTAAAAACTCTAAGGTACCATTTCCGATTCCAATTCTTCTTTTTCGGCATTAAATGTGCGAAGGCCACACTTCTGTAAATATATTCACTAATAAACAGAAACAAAACAAATTATACACGATAAATTATGGACGGAAGAACCGTTATAGACGCCATCTGTCATCAATATTATTGTCGCTGATCGCAGACAACTTCGTGTGATAGAAACTGTTATATTTATTGCCAGAGTTGCTTGAAATGTTGTTTATATTTTTTAAAAATACTACAAGATAATTTAATAAAGCTCTGGATTGATAAAATTTTTTTTAAATAAAATAAATTATTCGAAAGATTTTAAATTGTCTATATACCTATGCGCGCTTCTAGAGAATGGCGTGAAGTTGGCTGCAATTAGTTGCAATTAGTACTGGCGAACCATCGATTAATATCTATTATAATTATAACTAACGTTTAATTTCAAAATTTAAGTATGTAAATGCATATTAAGTAAAGTATTAAAGACAAATTTAGTACATCTGATGTATTCATTTCGGACATCACAAAAGAAGAAGATTATACACTTGATGGACACTTAATTCTAGAAGAAATTTATCAAATCATCGACTACATTAGCCATCGATATCACTAGTCATCGATTTTCGTCTAGTTAAAACATCGTACTTTTTCGATGACACTTATCGATTTCCCTGTTTATTTACATTTTATTGTGTTATTCATTTGTATTATGATTTTGGAGAAACTTGCCATTGATCAGCGAATGCAAACGCAAAATCTTGTGCATATGCTACAAAACAGAGAGTCGGGATACACTCGGCACAACAAGTTAAGTCAAAGTGCTCCTCTGTCATATGAACGACAGTTCTACAAGGCCATAACTCCGTGTCTCACCATTGGCATATCAATACCGCCAGTTTACTTGCGGAAATTTACGCCGGACGGAAGCAAATTGTTGGCCTTCTCCCACGATCAGCGTTCCTGCATAGGTGGGTCAAGCTGACTTGCAGATGATATATATTATATTCAGTTTTTATTTGCAGTCTACACCTACAAAGGAGTCGGATCGGAGGGCTTTGGAAAACTGCTGAATGAAGCAAACGTTGGCAGCGGAGAAACTTACAATGTCAATATCAACAATCAGCTAAGGTCGTCGGCATTTGACAAACTTTTTGAAACTAAATACGTACTGCGCCTGTGTAATGGCGACACAGCTCGATATTATCTCCATCGAGAGTTCAGTATTTTCCACGAGGATGGGCGATATGTGTTGCTTGCTGGAATGTGCATTCTCAATGGTTGCAACATACCTATATCGGATTATGAACGGTACCCGGATCTATTTGACAAGCTCGATATGTTCTCGTACATATTCTTTGTGGTCGACCTGCAACATGGAATTGTTACCGATGAAGTTCAACTACCTCAAGATTCCATCTGCCTGTCGCACAATCACGGAATTTCCCTGCATGGTCACACCATAGCAATATTGTCGAGACTGCGCCAAGCAATTTACATTTACGAGCTGGTTGATGGTCGACTGATCAAACACGAACACGAAATCGGTCCTCGGCCACGAGAATGTGCGTTCCAAGTAGTCGAGCATCCATCGATGTTAGATGTTAACACTCTGCTGCCCATTAGCCACATCAAGCAACGAGTATTGAGCTTTCTATACCGTCAGATACAGCAGGATGACCCCCAGACTGGCCAGAAGTATATAGAATTTTACAAGAACTTCGATTTTGTGAGTAGCAAAGCAAAACAGCGTTGAACATTTGAATCATAAATATCCTCGACTTACAGATCGAAAACATGATCATTGAAAAAATGCAGCTAGTTGACAGCGATTTGCTTCTCTTACGCTACGAAGAACGACCGAAAGACAGCGATGTGGCTCCCATGCTGACCACAGGCGAGCCACAGCCTCCTCGACGACTTTATGTATTCTATTGTATGACCAGCGAGGATGTGTCTGGCGTTTATCAGGATGACTCTGTGGAACTACTTCAAATAGTGGTGCAATTCTATAACAAAATGTGCAACGTGCGATCCCTGCAAACTAGCGATGTACCTTCATTGCCCACACATTATTTAATGCGTCAGAATTATGTGAATCCTAACAAAACGATACCATTTATGCGTCAAGCCGCTCTGCGCTTCAATCCCAGTGTGCCGGTCAGCACACAGAGTTTTTCCACATCACCATATCTTAATTATAATGTATTTAACTATGACGATCGGCTAGTTTCACCACTAGAACGGCCGAAGCCCTGCTCCACGGAGCCCATAATATTCAGAGATCGTGTCAGCAACTTAATCAAATATCGCTTAAATACTAAAGCTCGTCGTCCACATAATGCCTTGGCTCCGCGCGAGCTTTGCGCCTTCATTTGCCATCCATTTGAGCCACTTATTATTAGCATACAGAAGTGTATGCATGTGTATGATTACAAATTGCATATTTACAACCATGCTACTACTGTGGAGCAGTTCTACAATTGAATGGAAATGTGATATTTTATTTGTTGCATCATTTACCTATAATGCTACATAGTAGTTACAAAGCAATGTCAAACATAAGACCACTTTTCAAACCGACATAAAATTTAAACGAAATGTTTTAAACATGAAACCTAACAATAAAGTTTAAACAGTCCGAGTAATGCGATATCTACATTTAATGTAAACTAGAAAGTATTTTTTTGTAATAAATGAATATAAAATTTATATCAAATAAATTATTTAATGTAATTTTTTTCTGGAATCGAAGACTATTCAATTTAACGGGAAGGTTAGCTAAAGTTGGACTATCTATAATAGGTATACTAATGAATAAATAAAATATGCATGTTAAAAATGCAAAGCAAAAAGAAACAAATATATTTTCCTCTAAAAACCTTAATATATTATTGCACTATAATATTATTATATTAAAGTAGCTGTTCTCAAACAAGTCCATAGTCATTTGATAGACACGGTTACTTATCGATAGTTTAACGCATCGAGTATGTTATCGAAAACATATGATAAGCCACGAACAGCTGGAGCTGGTAGGATTAAACCGCTGACAACAAAATTGTATATAAACACATGCAGATAGCATTTAAAGTAAAATGAGTGAATCGCAGAAGTCTTCAGCAAGTAATGATTCAAATGAAGTATTAATTGAAGAAATTTATAGCAACGATGTGCCTGAGAATGAATTGGCACAGTTCCAGGAGACGGAACCATTGAGAGTTTTTGAAATTATTGAATACGACAATGAAAACAATGGCAATGAACAGAGCTCAGCAACACACGATGAGGAGGAAGAGGGAGCATTAATCCGTCGCTATGTGCAAGGCGTTCAGTGTCTAGAGTTTCCTGATTTCTGCACTAAGCTTGAACCCGGGGACGAAGATGAAGACGAGGAGGAAACACTCACGCAAATAAATGACAATGACGATCAGTCAGAATGCGAGGCCTCCACTAGCGGAGCGGCTGCTGCTAAGAAGGCACTACTGACAAAGGCGAAGCCAGAGACTGCTGTAAGTCAACGTTCCGGAGGCGGTGGTGGAGGTGGCGGTGGTGGCCATTGGGGACGGCGTAGTCAACTAAGTCCCGCTTTACTTGGCCTCATGGGTGAAGCGAATCTCTCTTTTGTTTACGGACGATACGATACAGCCGAGCGCATTTGCATGGAAATCATTCGACAGAATCCCCTGGCGAGTGAGCCGTTCTACACGCTGGCCGAGATCTATGAGAACCGTGATGAAGTCAAGTTTCTGCACTTTTCCACAATAGCAGCGCATCTCAATCCACAGGATCGTGACATGTGGATACGCATATCCGATCTCCTGGTGCAACAGGGGCATTTGGCAAGAGCTAGGGTCTGCTATACGAAAGCCATTAAGGTGATTCAAAAGGATTACTTGCTGCGCTTCCGAAAGGCCCAGCTCTTGGAACGCATGGGAGAGACGAATGCGGCGATGTTCACATACCTGAAAATGCTGCCGTTGATGCCATCAACAGAATGGAATCTTTGCCTTACAACTGGCAAGAATGTGGCGCGCTATTTCCATGTGCTGGAGAAGCATACAATAGCACTGGAGGCTATGGAGGGAGCGTACAGTGTGTGTAGCTCTCGCTTCACCCTTGAAGATCTCAACATCTATTTGGAACTACTCATACTGAATAAGCAGTATGAAACAGTTCTGCGATGCCTTCGGGAACGCACAACGTTGGAAATTGAAACGGAGCAAGACGAGAAAGAGAGCTTGGAACTGATCTACTTCTGCCACATTCCCGATGACTATGTTCCTGAATTGCGCGCCAAGCTTTGCGTCAGTCTCATACACATGCATGCTCATCACTTGTTGGGATATCTGGTGCAGAATGTCCAGGAACACATAAGCCCAACCGTAGATCGTGTTGAACTATACATGGATATCACCGAGGCTCTAATGCAGGAGCATAAGTATGCCGAGGCCATAGCCCTGATGCGGCCCATTACAGATGGCGATTCATTTGAGTGTCCAGCATTTGTTTGGCTGCGTCAAGCGGAGTGTCTCAGACAGATTAATCGCACCAATGAAGCCATCCAGAGCTATGCACGAGTAGTACAGCTTGCTCCGTACTGCTATGAAGCCAAGTTTACGCTCTCCGCATTGCTTAAGCAGCAGGGCAGACCAGAAGAGGCCGTCAAGGCGCTGGAGCAATCTGGAGAACAGGAGGGGCAACCGTTGCATGCCCGTTTACTCTACGAGAGGTGCGTGATGCTGCAGCAGATTGGTCGCATCGAGGAGTTCCTCGATGTAGGCTACGTGCTACTGGGTCGAAACTCCATCAAGCTAAAGAATCGAGAGGAGATGCTGGCAGCCGCCAATGGTGGCAGCACCTACAACACCGAGGGACTCAAGGCAATCCTACAAATGCGTAGCTTAGCCGCTGGAGTAACAGGCAATGCCGAACACGAGCCACAGGTAAATGAGAAAATGTCAAATGGAATCGTATAATAATAGTAATTATAACAAATTTGACAGGAATCACTGAAGAGTTCTGGTACAAGTGGAGCGGGAGCGATCTCAGACCTGACGATTAAGAATGAATACGATTTGTTTCTGGAACTCATTCGAACCGCTTTCGCCCATGGGAAGTTCAGCACCATTGAACGCATCTGCTTCGCCATGGTCACTACAAAGAGGTTCACCTTCTATCATTATGAAATCGAGCGCATTATAATCCTCGCCTGTCTCTTTAATCGTGATTGTGCCATTGGATTCTCATATCTGCGCGAGCTTATTGCCAAGCAGCCGGAGAACGTTAATCTCTGGAATGTACTGTCCCTCATGGTGCAGCAGGGTGATGAGGTTCGTTACTTTCGATATACGCGGCGTCTCTTGCAACGTCATCCATCGGTTACACAGGCAATGCGTCTGTTCCTCGGTCACTATCACCTCAACTGCAGTTCGTACAAATATGCCCTAAACGTGTATGTTCCCATACTGCGTGAGAATCCGCATCCATTGGTCGCCCTCTCCATAGCTGTAGTCTTCAATCAGTTGTCGCTCCAAAAGAAGGTTCTTCGCAAGTCGGCAGCAATCTCACAATCAATAGCTTTTGCTCAACGCTATGCAGAGCTACGTATACGTAAGCAAAAAGGCACCGAGAAGGATTCTTCAATTTCATCGTGTGCTGCACAGCAGGAAATCTACTATAACATTGGGCGTATATACCATCAAGCGAATATCTTACATCTGGCTGTTGAATACTACGAGCGAGCTCTGGCCCAGCAGCATCCACTGATAAAGGAGCATGAGGAGATCTTGGGATTACAGCATGAGGTCGCATTCAATCTGCATCTCATCTACCGTGCCAATGGTAATAAGTGGAAGGCACGACAATGTTTAATGCGTTATTGTGTTGTATAAATTTTTATTTAAGTAAAATAAGTTAATAAATTTTATTTTATACCTAATATACATAAATGTTTGATTTAATTATGTGCATGCATATGTATATTGTATTGTATTACAAAATAATTCAGAAGAAAGCTGATTAGTCGCATGATTTCGATGAAGACATATGTATGTACTTCAGCACAAAATATAAAACAGCAAAATAATTATTTTTATGCGGACAACAGCCAATTATTAATTAATTAAATTAATGTAAATAAACAGCCCGAAAGATTGCTCGTAAATATTAAAGTAATCCTGTCCATAATAAATACAACAGACTCCACACAATAATATAATTATTGTATTTATTTTTTTATTTATTTATTATTTTTTTTTTTGTTTGTGTGTTTTAAGTTACCACCCGAATTTGTTTATATATTATGGATTTTAAAAACGTATTATTTATAAAAGTGTTGCTTCCTTTCTTTTAGAAAGCAAGAGCATCACTAATAAAAGCAAGAAAATCTAATAGTTGCTGTGAATTTGGTATATTACTGCTATACAATCTTCGGTCACACTCCACTCCACCCACTGTCTTATCCAAAGAGAACTCGAATTTTTGCTTCGCGTAATTCCTTTAGTTTTCATGGATGCAACAAAATGCAAAACTCTAAGGCCAAAATGGATGAGTTTAAGGCAAGGTTTATGGACATGCTACACAAACAGGTAAATTACCACTAAAGATGCACCTCCAATGATATGACTAACTACTTTCGTCGCCTTTCACTTTTAGACGAATCGTCAAATGAAAATTCCAGCCATGGGATTCTCAGATTATTTTATACAGACGGTTACAACTGATGCACTGCCCTCTACCACAGCGCCGTCAGCCACTGGAGCAAGTGCGGAGGAGGATGATGCCACAATAAGCGCACAGAAATCGGATCAAGAAGTTCTTGAAAGCATTGAAACCTGCTACTACGAAGCTGACCACAATCCGGAGCTATACGAGCTTAAGGTATTTGATAAACTCTATCCAATTTGTTCAAATGACAATAAGTGTGTTTCATTTCGTAGAAAGTTCTCAGCGGAGGAATTGACAACCAGCTGATTGAAGAAACCATTGCCCAACTGCGAATACAACAAAAGGTGCTGACCAAACAGGTACTGCAAAACATATTGGAGCAGCGAAATGCATGTGGCAGCGAGTTTCAAAATATAAATGAGACGCAAAAGAAGCTGGAAGAATCTCTCTGGACATGTCAGAAAGCCCGATCCTATCTGAATTATGCACGCACAAATTTAACCACAACCAGCTTAGAGATCTTGGCTAGCTATCGCAAGAGGGAGGTGCTCAAAGAAGTGCTGGAAACTCTGTTGGCCATCAAGAAGTTGGTGGGTTTTAATGATCATTACAATCATATAAACCATATTGCAAAATTATTATATTCACAGCGAACAACGGATGAAGAATTGCACAAACTGCTGGCAGAGCACAACTATTCAGCTGCTATAGCATTGCTCCTGCAATGTCAGAGCTCTGTGGCCGACTTTATGCAGTTCAACTGCGTCCAATCTCTGCATAAAAAACTGCAGGAGACGATGGTGTTGATGGAGTACCAGCTGGATACAGTGCTCAATGAAATGGTGCTGAAGTTCGACATTCGCAAATATGCCAAGTTGCAGGAGGCCTATAAGCTGGCAAATAAGTCACTTATTGCCATGGATAAACTTCACATCAATTACATTTCGGCCGTTCACTCCACGGTGAATGCTGTAGTGCGCGGCTACAGTGAGCCTAACGCAGAGGAGCAGCCTAAGCTTTTGTATGAGCAACTTTGCGAGCAACTTAATGTGGACAAACTGATGCCATGTCTAATAAGTTTGTGCAAAACCTTTTGGACTATTCTGGCCTCATACTATCAAGTGGTCATATGGCACAACAACTACAAGCTGTATGCCCAGCAGGAGGAGACAGATGGCGAATCTCCTGATCTTTACATACAGCAAAAACTAAAAAAGGGACAGTCGCGTATCTGGAACGATATACTAAACAAAGTGTGCCTCTTTCTGCAGAGCGCCAAGCTGACGTCCCTCAAATATGATCAGTTTATTCAGGTTCTGTCCATTGTGCAGCGCTTGAAGAAGGTGGGCATTGAATTCTGCGGCGAGCAGTCGGAGAAACTAATTGTGGTTATGCAGCAACGGAGTGAAGAGTTCTTTACACGCTATCATATTTGTTGTGTTGAAGAGATATGTCTATTTTTGGATAACGAATCCTGGACACCGCTGGACTCATTTTCGCACATTCTTCAGTTGCCGGTACGCGCTTAACATTTAATTATTACTCAAGGTTATTATATAAAAATTTCACAGGAATTCCGCTCTGTGAGACATACGTTGAGAAGGCACAAATCACCCACAACAGCTTTAATGGCCTCCACTAATAATTCCCCTATAAGCAACAACAATTGTGACGAGCTGGTCTCTGTGCATTCCCAGGATGGTGGTGGCAGCTCTATTTATGGTTCCTACGGTTACTTTTTGCGTTTCTCTGAGAAAAGTTCACCCTTTGATGGAGGCCTTGATGCGGCAATGCTAGAGGAAGACATATTGTCCGGCATTGTAGATGAGGCCTCTTGTTACTTTAGTGAAGAAAGCGATGATGAGCAAAAGAGCCTGCAGAGCAAGGAGTTTGCGGATGATGTCAGCAAGTCAGTAGACTGAGGATCTGCAAAGATTCTTTAAATAATTTGTGTGTTTTCATTTTGTGTACTTTCAGTCAGCTGCTTGTTAACAACACTGCCCTAAATGTGTTGCGCTGTATTGGTCGTTATTTGCAAATGTGTAAGCTGCTGCACTGCATCTCTCCAAAGATAATCTTCAGTATGCTGGAACTGCTTGACTTTTATGCGTATGCAGTGCACGAAATATTTGGCAAAGATGCAGTAAGTCAAGTCGGGCTTCATGTGATATAGCTAACAATTAAATTTTTACGTTTTTTATGCATTAGCTTGTAGCCACGGATAATCTCTATACACCCTATTTAGAGCAACGCCTTCGAGCAGTGGAATCCAATGTGGTCACTCAGATTAAAGTTTGGCCACTTAACTTTTCATCTCTGGTAATAGATTGTTTCAACAGAAACGTGTTTCCAACTAATATACCGATTTGACCTTTAGATTAACAACGAGTTAGCTAACCCGGATACTTTGTACGGTCTGCCGCACCGCATTGTGGCTATTGAAGCGGGACGTTCCATGTTCCAGCAGTTTCAAGTATTACAAAACTACTTGAACCATCTATTGCCCGCTGGTGATAGACCAATTTTAAGTAACTATCTGGATCACGGCGAATTCATGGCTGACCTTGCGAAACCAGTTTACACATGCGTAACATCTCGCGTCATCGATCTACCGGCGATACTAGCACAAATGTCTAAGGTTAAATGGGATGTGAATCATGTGACTCACCAGCATAGCAACTACAGTGATGTTTTGAATCGCGTAAGTGCTAGATTCTGATGCAATGCGTTAAGGAAAAAACACCAATAATCTTTATTCATTATAGAATATACAAAACTTTGCCATGTGCCTAGAAGAAATAACCAAGGAAGTGCCCATCCCCAGCAAACATGTGTGGAATTCTATGGCGCATGTGGCGACACATTTGCTAGTAGAGGGGTAAGTAAATTAAATTATTAGTAATGGAAATTCAATTGAATTCAATTTGCACATTTGATTAGATTTTCCAATGTGAAGAAATGCTCGGCAGGAGGGCGGGCTCTCATGCAATTGGACTTTGCAAATTTTATGTCATTCCTCGAGCTAATTTCGCATCAAAAGTATCCACAACATCGTGCTTATGTGGATGTGTTTATCAAAGCATATTATTTTTCGCCGGACCAATTTGAGCAATGGATTGAACAACAACGACAAACTGATGAATATTCAGCGAAACAACTGACTAATCTTATTCAATGCATATGTGTCAGCGATAAACGGACTCGACAAAAGTTGCTGCAGTTGGTGGAGGGGACAACAGCTAATGTGTCAACACCCAGCACAACGCCGCAGAAGAACCCTTATAATTCTGGCTCGAATCTGAGAAATGTTATTTAAATCTACAGTCTCTTTGAAACTTTTTCTCTCTTATATTTATGTACGAGTATAGTTAACACCCGCAACCCCCTTTGTTAATACTAGCTGAATTTGGTGGCTCTTCTTTTTATGTCGTATTTAATATTGTACATTCCATTTAGTACAAATTTATGAACATTTTGTTGTAAGTATTTGAGTCTCTTTCAGTTAAATAAGCGATCTCCATAATGTACTTCATTTTGATATTCGAATTTTAAATTTTGAATCTGAAAAATTGTAATCTAAGCGCGTTCTGCTCTCTATTTATTGTGACTAAACTATTGTTATTTTCTTTTGATTTTGACACATGCATATGACTTATGTACCTATAGAACGCATATACACAAAGGCATACACATTCGAGTATGTATGTCGAACTAGAAATAAGACATAAACAATTTATTTTAATACCCAAATGTAATATTTATTTGCGAAACGGACAAATAATTGTAAAAGAAATCTCGCGTTTATACACAATGTAGTGCTACTAATAAATACATATAGTATATAAATATATGCATATATGAATCTGTAACAAACAAACACCTAATAAAGAGTACATATTTTGAGATATGAATATTTAAACAAAGTGACAAACTCTCAAAACAAATTCTGTTATTGTGCAAATATATTTCTGGACAGCCCCTATTTTATCAGGAGCAGGAATTTGTCAACTAGTTAGTAAAAGGCCGACTCATGCACATTTAAGGCGTTTTCATTTGCCCTTCGGCATGCCTAGGGCCTTTTGGCAGTGAGTCAGCAATGAGAATATAAGAATTGTGCCTATCTTTGGATACATCAGTATCATTGCTGATGGCCACCATGTGGACGCTAGTCATTGGCATCATTTTACTAGTATCTCTGGAAAGCAGTGGTACTATAAGTATCATCAACGAGGTGGTGCAGGAGTCGAGCTCTTCGATATTCATAATACGACAGGATAATTGCCCGCAGAGCTGGCTGCATGAGCTACTTTTGAAGCCTCCAGTGCCGGTGGTATTGCAACCGTTGACTAACATAACAACTGGGAATGCATTTTCGCGTGTGCTTTGTATAGTCTGCTTTCAGGACAACGACTTGCCTGAGGAACAGTTGAAGTCATTATTACACAATATTCGCAAAGAACGCATCGTCTTCTACCTTTCGTCAGGAGAATTCAACTCAACGTCTCTTGATCTACTACGGTTCCTAATGATGCAATGCTATAAACTGAGAATATGGAATATTATTGGCCTGCTGGCCGAGGATAACGAGCTCTTTTATTACCGTTATTTTCCCTACCCGGAGTTTAAAGTGGAGCAGCATCCGATACAACAGAGACCATTCTATGCGGAGAAGTTACTCAACATGAAACAGCAGCCACTGATTGTGTTACCTGACCAAAAACATCCACGTACCATCATCTACAGAGATTGGCGAACAGGATCGCACGTGTTAGCCGGCTCCGTGGGTCGTTTTGTGAACACTTTAGTATGGAAGTTGAATGCTACATTGCAGTATCCGGAGCAAGTGAAGCCAGGGCATAGTTTAAACAAACGAGAGATGATGGAAATGGCTGAAGATTTACATGTCGATATTCCGGCTGGCCTTGTTTCTATTGATACCAACCAGCAACTGGAACACACAAGCTATCCTTTTGAATTGAGCCACATTTGTTTAATGATTCCAATCGCTCAACCAATTCCAATCAAGGATATTTATCTCATTCTATGTAATGTCCGTCATATAATCATTGCTCTGGCTATTATCACTGGCTTTGGATGCTTGCTCGGCCTGTACAGGCATCTCACTGGACAAGTGACCCGCCTAGTGGACTTTCTGCTTAGTGATGTCGCTCTGCGAGGATTCTTGGGCCAATCCTTTGGCCAGAATGTTGAACACACACCCAGACTTTGCAGCAGTTGGATCTACTTAATGCTTGGCTTTATGGGTCTCAATCTCAGTTCAATCCATGAAGCAGCGCTTGGTACCCTTTTAACTCATCCGCCGAAACATTTTCAGCCTCGCAGCTTTGCGGACTTGGAACACGCCTTAACGCCGTTGCCACTTATCGTAGATGTCGCCGATTTTAACGATTTCAGTAAGCTCAGCTCCCTTTCTCTGCCTATGCTAGCAGTTAATTCCAGCGAATTCAATCATCTGAGGGACAACTTCAATATGAGTCATGTCTACTTTGCCTCCCGCCTCAAATGGACTATGCTGAGTGCCCAACAGAAGTATTTCCCCCAGGAAATATTTCTTTACTCGAAGGAGGCTTGCTTTAGTACATTAACCCTTTTCGCATTTCAGTTGCCCCAAAATTCTTGGTTCGAGGAGCACATTACCAGATTGACTATGGATGCGAGAGCCACAGGCATCTACCAGCACTGGATAGACATGCATTTTTATGATATGGCAGCAGCTGGATTAATCTCGTTCAGTGATCCTGTTAGTCGACATTTTCCGCAAATCGGAGGAGACTTGCAGTTGGAAGATCTGCAGTGGATTTGGTTGGGATATGCAGCTCTTTCAGGCACTGCCTTGGTCGTTTTTGGATTGGAAGTGATTATGAAACGAGTTTTAGATTGATTAAGGTGGAAAGAATTCGTTTATTGCGTATTGATTTGAAGTAAATTAATTACAAGTCGAAGTTTGAACACGATCTATGGGGTTATTTGTGAATTATTCAAGAGCTATGAAGTCTAGGGAATCAGGAATCTGAGATGCACAACTTAGTCTTAGGCAACATTGGTGTGTTCGTCGCGATGGAAGATCTTCACATCGAAGAATTTGAAGTTCTCCACATCGAAGTAGTAATCGTGATGCACTGGTCGGTTGAAGGGGAAGCCGAAGGGCAAAGCATCCACATAGCGGGAGCCGTGACCAACTCCACAGCTGACAATTGGATCGTAGCCAGTGTACTGCTGGACATGGGGCTCATGGTATGGGTACACCATGTAGAAGAACTGATACACCTGACCGCCCTTCTTGCCCTTGGGCAACATCATGCGGTTGGGAACACCGCAGTGGGTCTCGGACTGATCCAACTTGAATTTGAAGTCACTGTTGGTGGCATCCATCAGCTTCTGATAGAGCTCAAAGTAAGTGGTGCGATCGCTAACCCAGAAGCTAAAATCACCGCTGTTGCGCTTGATGTGGTTGACACCAGACTCAAGTTGCACTTTGAAGTGCTCAAGCTCAAAGAAGTTCTGGTAGTTGTGCTCCAATGGAATCACATGTCCATACTCGTCATACTTAGGTCCAATGAATACCTTGACGACAGCCGGCTGCGCCTTGTCGGAGGTAATGTCCAGGACGAACTCGAAGGGTTTGTGGTTGAGACGATGTTGGCGAGCCTTGATCACATAGCTGCTGCCATTGTAGAAGGAATTGCGTCCAAAACCGTGCAACACATCGCTGGGATGCTCAACAGTAGGTTCCACATTGACGGCATTGCTGATGTCAGCGTCGAAGTACTCAAAGTAGGTGCTAAGGCTGTCGGGCATGTGAACGGCATCGATCTTGACACCTTCGAAGCCATAGTCGACCTTGGTGTATTCGGGGAAGGTTTCCATGAGATGCCAGTAGTGGGAAAGCAGGTTCTTGTAGACCTCGAAGAACAGGGGATCACGCATATTGGTATCGTAGTGCATGAAGTGGCCGGGATAGGTCTCCTGGTACTTGCCGAATGGACGAGCATCGTTCACAATATAGCGATACCACTTGTCCAGGCTGCCATAGAACTGCTTGTCAATGCTGTCCGCATTACCTTGGATCATGTTACCCAGCTGATTGATCACTTCGACGTCGTACTTGCCGTTCTTATGGATCCAGTCCATAATGCGTTGGCTGAAGAGCTCCACGTTCTTCACGTACTCCACATTCTCAGATTTGTAGAAGTTGTGGTAGTTGTCGCGACTGGGATAGGGAACACCGTTGTAGCCGCGGAGTCCGCTATAGAAACCGGCGGCAACAGGTTCGTACATGTTGAAGCTGGGCACTTCACCCATATCGTTCGAGAGACGCTCCAGGTAGTAGCGGGCAAGGAGCTGCCAGTGCACATAGAGGTACAATTCACCACGACGATCATTGTTCAGCACATGCTGCTCGTCGCCCTTGGTCCAGTAGGGATAGTCCAAGTTGAAGTAGTAGTAGAAGCTGTTGAAGCCAATATCCTCCAAGAAATAGGCGAGACCGTGCTCATAGTTCATGTCTCCGTAGAAGTTGGTGTAGTTGGATTTCATGACCACATTGTAAACGTTGTTCAGTTGCTTGACATGGTGGAAGCCATGCATCTTGTAATGCTCAGCCATCTCCAGAGTCTGGCCATCGAAGAAGCTCCATGGGTGAATCTCATACTGGGCGGGGTACACAATACCTTGCATATCGTCGCGGAACAGTCCGGCAATGGTGAACGCGTAGACAAAGAGTTGCTTGTTCACATGTTGGCGAGCCCAGAAGACTACGTGCTGGAAGGTCTCCCAGTTCTTGGCGTACATGAAGAGGCGAGCCAAGCCTACGGCGTACTCCTCGTGGCGATCGTACATCACAGTCCATACCTGGTCGTCATGGAATGGATGGTGCTGCCACAGCTCGAAGAAGTGCTGCAGTTTCTCCTCATGGTGATAGTCGGCGACATGCTCCCAGGGCTTGTACTCCCAGAAGCTGGTATCATACTTGGTAACAAAGACATCGTCCTGGTAGATATGTTGCAGCATCTCAAACACGAACTTCTGCTTCACCAGGAAGTCCTTGTCGGCCACCTTAGAATCCACATGCTTGCCTTGGCCACCAAGTGCCAGCAGAGCTAGCGTTAACACAACTACCGCCGTGATTGACTTCATCGTTCTCATACCACTGACCGGTTCTCCGCCTGCATTTATACCTGATCATGTGGGATCAAATGGGAGATATTTGCGGTTCGGTTCGGTCGTTGATATTGCCTTGACATTATGGTAGCACACATCCGTCCCAGCGTCGCATTGATAACAGCAACTGCACCTCTACGATCACCGCCGATTGCACCTCCGCTTGCACCTTCGATTGCACCTTGAGCTGATAAATTGATCGATCGATTGGGAATGGCATTGTGATTGGTATAGGGAGGCTCGACTACCAGAGGGTTCTATTAATCATCAATCTATCGTGTAAGCAATTTCACTTACACCTGCTGATTGAGGCTGTTTTGGTTATGACAACGATGCATCATGATTGTAACATGGCCTGAGGGTCGCTCAGCGGTCAATACAGAAGCTTATCAAGCGAGATGTTGCCAGCGAGATGCGTTACTTCTAAAAATATCTCCCCCATTTGCGGAGCATTAAATCATATCAAATGAAATGCCAAAACAACAAGAATGCTCGTGAATCGTAATACTAGACAACAAAGAACAATGAAGCTGCAGTCAGATGTGATTAGAAAAGCTGAGCTGGGAGCATACCTCACCATATTATTGGAATATAATAAATATATCGATTCATCACATTGGTCAATCCGATTTCGAAAACAAATGCAATAACTGCGAAACTAATATGAATTAAGTACACTATCCAAATATATCTGAAATGTTCCCAGCGTAATATATGGAAAGTTTCCTCAATGCTGATATACGGCAGCACTTCCATTTTGCCAATCTCAAGCAATTTGTCAAAGCATCGGTTGAACCAAAGATTGTAGAGACCACTGCAGTGTGTGTTTAGGATGTATTGATTGAGAGGCTCTTCGTAGATAGAGTTCCTGGACAAAGGCAGACCAAAGAGCAAAAATGAAATAAAAGTGAATTCCTTTGAGAGTCGAAACAACGGATATGGTTGTTTAACGAATTTACGCTGGATCAGAGGCCATAAGGTGTGAGTTATGGGATAGGAGTAGGAAATGTTTGGTTGCCGACGGAGACTCTGGAAAGTCGATCTATTCACAACTTCATAGATATCCCAAAATTCATTCATATGGCGGCTTCCTAACAGATTGTGCATCAAATGTCTGTCGTCTGGGGACAAGAGAATCTTTAAGCCGACGTGGCGTAAGTCCTTATAGCTCTTAAGTGGTTTGTCTCTGGGTGGATCCACCAAAATCATCTCAAGCTGAGCAATGTAAATGTTGTAGGTTAAGAAGCTGAATAAGAACAACATACAATAAACGCCCCTTAACATCCTTGATGGCCGCCTTGGTAGTACAAAGGTCTGATTAGTCACGGCCCTTAAAACTGGATCAATTAATTGATATAGACATCTGAAATTTGCAGACTCTCCTAATTCCAGGCGTCCAAAGTTGTGCAGCAACAACGCAAATAGTATCATGATCAGAATTGAAATACCCAATTGCGCTTTGCTTGCAGCAGTAAAAATTAAGTATTTACTTTCACACTCGGCTTCAATAGGCACTATGAGTTGCCAAGTGGATGTCTCCATCACATAACTGCTGATCAGACTAGTCTGGCCAACTGTACTTGCAGTATTTATAATGCATAAGGGAATGTCCACCATTCCTTCATCGGTCAATTCGAGTACACGCTTACTAATCATCTCCTCGGGCATATCGAGTGGCACATGACTCCAGCAGATTCTCACAGTAGCATTCAAGGTTCTAGCAAAGTTATACAAAAACGACGCAAGGTATCCAACGACATGAGGTTTCTCCATCGCGTCCGTGTAGTAGACAGAACGTGGCAAGATGTTATCCGGTATACTTTTAATGGGATGACCGCCCATGTTCCTCATTTGAGGCACAAAGAAACGCTCCACTTGAGAAATGTGTCGCTTGATAACCTTGATTTGGGGAAATGCGCGGTAGCTATAAACATGATGATCCTGCTTCCAATTGCGAATTGCAATGACATTGAGCATTTTGTTCCATAAGCAATTTTGAAAAGCATTGCTTAGACTAAGTTTAATCTCTGGAGCTAATACCAATACGATCGCTGTGTCACGCATTCCATCAAGATTTTTAGAGAGCACATTCAGAGCTGTGAAACTGTGAGTACTCAGACAAACCAAGACAAGAAATCGTCTATTAAATGTTGTTTTAATGGAAAAGTTCTGCTTCTCATTAAAGTTGATAATGGGCATTGTATCGTCCCTTTGAAGATTTATCACACATGATGCAAAATTGTTGTGAACCACAAGCATAGATTCGTAATCCAACTCGGTCTTGAGTCGCTTAATAATTTGATCTGGCACCTCCAGTTGGGCGTTGACTAAGCATGCGATTATTATTAATTGCCACATTATTATTATTAACTATAATTTCAAGAGTCCAAACTTTACGAATACCAATGACTGGGAAATTGGAAGTCCTTTTATATGTTCAGTTACTCGACGAACCAATCAATATAAGCAATTAATTTAGCAAAAACGTTTAAAGTTTAATGGCTCTTCCCTTTGTTTACATTATGTTGACAATACTTTTGCAATTAGGGTACAAAAACTATCAACACACTTCATTCGAGTCATTTGGACGTAATTGTGATTATTTGTGTGTATATAATATAAAATGTTATTTTTTAACCGAACAATTTTAGTTTGGCCAATTTAATCATTTAGAATTGTTGGTAGACGCAGGTTGAAATAAGCAGAAGTTCACTGTATATATTCATACATGAATGTGGCCAACAATGTGGGCAGACGAATTTAAATTTCGCAGTCGAATGGCACATAAAACTTTGCCGACTCGTATATTAGGAAAAAGACAACACGTAGGAGTCTGTGCACCCACTGTTGCCATTCCAAAAAAATTTTTTGTACCGAAATTTTTAAAAAATGTACCAATTTTAGCAAAAATGTACCACAAATTTTTTCACGAAAGATCTTTTGTATTTCACAAATTGTGATTCACAATATATAATAGTGATAGACCTTAGATTGGCGCATATGTACATATTTTCTCAATTGACACAATACGTCGCAAATCGACTGTATGCGATATTTTCCAGTTTTAGTCATGGTTCAATTTCTAACTGATACAAAATTTATGTCTGTTGGAACAGAGCCATTTGTTAAAATAATATGTGTGAACATAAAAGGCAGGCATATTGAAAATGTACCAAAATGAAAAAAAGTGATCCAATGTACCAACGCATACAAAATGTCCAGTTTTGGTACATTTGTACCAAAAGTGGCAACCGTGTGTGCACCCCTAAAACATGTCCGCGGAACATAAGCAACATCTAAATATAACTGGGAAGCACTCGTATCATTTTCATAATTTGGCGCACTTGGCATCGTATTTATGAAGGCGTGATTGTAAACATCGCATGGGTAAAAAAATATACCGAAAAATGTTGCCGATATTTTGAAATATGTCAAATTCGAAAAAATACCAGGAGTGCTGTATATCCAAAGATTTTAAGTATATTTAGTTGATTTCGCTTGCTGTCACATTGGTTAATTGCGAATAAAGGCGTAAAGGCGTGCGAATAACAAAAATTGTAAAGGATTTGTTGATTTTGCGTTACATTTATTTCTAAATATATATTTAAATAAACACAGCAAGAGACGGAGAGTACATCAACATCGTAAATTACTTTAATGGTAAATTGCGCATTATCAATTATGACGGAACAGGTGTTGACTCAGTGAAATTCGCTTAGAATAATAACTTGAAATTGTTGCTGTAGTTGTGTAATATTTAGAATGTGCGAAAGGCAGCAAACAACAACGAACACAATGAAACATCGCCTGATATCGTAAAGAGTGTTTTGTACGTATGCATGTATGTATGTATAACTCGTCCATACACATTGCATCTAACGTAGTGAAACGTAAGGTAGAAATAATTTGTTTGAGAAGAAAACAGCGAACGTGATCATGTTGACAGTTAAAAGTTATTATTTGAAGCTAATTTTTAAAATGCAAAAGGAGTTATATTATTTTTTGGACATTGTATCTTTAAAAATTCATTATATTCTAATTCTCCATCTATTGTGTACACTTTTAGGCTTAAGGAGATAAACGAAACCATCAAATTTCTCATGCGCATCGAAACGACGACGACAACAAATTCAAAGATATACACAGAGAGTAGACAGTGATTCGGAAATTCAAAATTAAAAACAAATACAGAACTTTGGAATTGGATTGGCAACTGCCCCCACCCTCGACAGCCTCCGAGTGAAAACATACAAAATCATGAATCTGTTGCTACACCACAAAGGATCTTCAATGAACCTGAAAACGCATTATATGTTTCAGAAATTCTACAAGCGCTGTAAGTGTGTGCGAGCAATCTAAAACTTTCCATTGATTTTACAACCACATCGTAGTGGTTGCGCGTGTGTGTGTGCATGCGTGTTTATTTGTGTGAGTGACCGCTGTATTGTGCGCGTGTCTCTTTCTCATATTTTGTTTTGACTGCCTGTTCGTCAACAGCTGATTCAATGTTTGCTGGTCTCAATGGGAAATTAAATTTCCATTGTTGCGTCTTGCTTGCCATTCGTCTTCCACAAATAAGAAATTTCCCGACTCAGTTGATTTTGTTTGAAAGTTATATTTTCAAAATGTCAGATTTAACATTACATATTTGATATATTGATATATTATATTTGATATTTGATATATTCTTATATAACTCTTTAGGTGTTAGGACGGCCCATCTAAGAGGCTTAAAATTAGCAATCCCAACTGATTAAGACATCTTTATAGGCTTTAATTGTGTTAATAGTAGTCTATGATCAATATTCGGGTAACAAATACATTTGTTTGCTTTACCAATTTGCAAAATCATTTGCTCACTGCCGAATATAAACATACACTCATCGAAAAAGAAAAAGTGCCAAGACATCTAGACTCTTTGACGCCATTCCCTTAGTCGCTGATGCTCTCGCACACGCAGATACCCTGCGTTTGCCTGAAACAAAGTACAGTCCACACGGTTCACCGGTAATCGCATAATCACGTAATAATGGCCAATGGCCATTGGCCGAAGGTTGAATACTTTTCGCTTTTGTTAACGCAGGCTGCATGCATTGTTTGGGTTGATAGCTTCTTCGTTTGTTTTCTCCTCGTTGTATCCATCTACGCAGTTCGCTGTACCTCACCTTGATTTCTCTTTCTATGTGTGGGAAACCATACACACTATATTTTCTGAGTGTCTGCCAAGGGAATGAATGAATACGTAAGCAAAGCAAATACAAACGAAAGTGCATTTAACCGCTGTATGCATTTGCCAATTACATGCAAATATTTTGTGTTTTGTTTTTGATATTTGTTAAGAGTTTATATAAGTTTAGTTCACATACTACCGCAGGTGTTAATTTTCTCTTGAGCTGTCATCTTATCTTTCATAGCACTCACCCTGCTTATCAATGGAAAATGTTATGGTTTCGCGATTACTAATTTAGAATCGAATTTATTCTAATCAGCTTTAACCACGATATGTGATTTCATTCTTTTGACAGATCTCAGAACGAGCAGCTATGCATATAGTTCAACGAAACACGCTCCGCACAAAAGCGATGCTTCACTGCATCCGGAATCGGCAGCGGTGCTGAATCAGTTGAGGCCGTTGGGTGGAAATTCGCTGATCACCTACCCGCATCATATTCATCGTCAATATTATTTTTCGGCTCATAGTCTCCGGCATTTTCATGCAAGTCCCGCACTCTTCGATTCCTGTTCGAAGATTGACGCGACAGTGAAAAAGCTGAAGAATCAGCAAAAGGAGAAGGTTGAGGAGATTATGAAGGAAGTGGCCAATGGCAAAGCCGCGAAAGCAGCCACCGAATCAGCCGCGACTGCGACAGCAGCTACCGCCAACAGCAGCTCTCTAGAGTCCAGCTCAACATCAGCAGCGGGAGCAACATCAACGTCGACGACGGCAACAGCTAAATCGGGAAATGAATTAACGGAAGCAGCATCTAAAGCTGTGGCCAAACCGAAAAAGCCACTGCAGCAACGTATCTGGGATGAACTGGTGCACTATTATCACGGATTTCGTCTGCTTTTCATTGACACGGCCATCAGCTCGAAGTTGCTTTGGCGCGTGCTCAATGGAAAGACTCTCACTCGGCGTGAGAATAAACAATTGCAGCGAACCACATCGGATCTGTTTCGATTGATACCCTTTTCGGTGTTCATTGTGGTGCCGTTTATGGAACTGTTGTTGCCCGTCTTTATTAAATTCTTTCCGGGCATGTTGCCCTCAACGTTCCAAACAGCCAAGGATCGTCAGGAGCGTCTAAGGCAGTCGCTTACCGTTCGTCTAGAGGTGGCCAAGTTCTTGCAACAAACTCTCGGTCAGATGCCTGTGCAACACGTCGAGCATAGCAGTGAAGAAGCGAAACAATTTGAGCAATTTTTTAATAATTTACGAAGCAATTCGGAACATGTTAGCAACGATGACATCATCAAGTTTGCCAAACGATTCGATGATGAGATCACCTTGGATTCGCTCAGCCGAGAGCAGTTGGCGGCATTGTGCCGCGTTCTTGAGTTGAACACCATTGGCACCACAATGTTACTGCGTTTCCAACTGCGCTTGAAACTGCGCTCTCTGGCCACCGATGATCGGGTGATAGCCCGCGAGGGAGTCGACTCCCTGGATCTGTTTGAGTTGCAGCAGGCGTGCAAGGCGCGTGGAATGCGTGCCTATGGCCTAACAGCCGAACGTCTTCGGTTTCAGCTGAAGGAATGGATCGATTTGTCCCTGAATGAACAGGTATGCACTGTGATTTTTAGGTGGATTTGTTTTATTGATACTAATTTGTTCAATACAGGTGCCACCGACATTGTTGCTGCTGTCTAGAGCTATGCTTATATCTGACGATAGCATTACGACGGACAAACTGAAGGAAACAATACGCGTGTTGCCTGAGGCAGTGGCTGCGCACACGCGCCATGCGATTGGAGAGCGTGAGGGCAAAGTGGATAACAAGACTAAGATCGAGATTATTAAGGAGGAGGAGCGAAAGATTCGTGAGGAACGTGAAGAGGAGCGCGAAGAGAATATTGCAAAGCGCACAGCTATTAAGGAGGAGCTGACAGCTCCGTTTGTGTTCTCCGAGGAGATTGTCAAGGTGCCGAAAATTACTGACACGAAATTGGATAGTGCGGCTGAAGACAAAGAGAAAACCATATCGCCAACGGATGTGCAATTGCTCTCGGATGCGCTGAAAACGCTCTCAACAGACAAACAATTGGTTGTGGAGAAGGAAACAATCAAGGAACTTAAAGAGGAGCTACGTGACTATCAGGAGGATGTCGAGGAGCTGCGTGAAGTCCGCCAGGTGGTTAAGGAGCCGGTGCGCGAGAGCCGAGCGGCTAAGCTTCTCTACAATAGGGTCAACAAAATGATCTCACAACTGGATAATGTGTTGAACGATCTGGAGCATCGTCAGCAACAGATTAAGCAAGTCGATAGCCCCGAACTGTCGCCTGTTCCAAGTTCGAGCAGCCCTTCACAAATGGTGCACATAGATGAACTTGTCTCAACCATTAGACGCATGAAGGAAGCCTCCGATGAGGAGCGATTCAAGGTCGTTGAAGACTTGATGGTTAAACTGGATGCCGATAAGGATGGTGCCATTTCTGTGAATGAAATTACGAATGTTGTTCAAAGCATCGACAGCACAGCTACTAAAATAGATAAGAAACAGTTGGAGGAATTCACCGATCTTCTCATCAAGCAGGCAACTAAACGTCGCACTGAAGAGCTAGTCCGCATCGATGATCTCATGCATAGCATCAAGAAGTTGAAGGAGACCAGCGACGAAGCTCGTCTTAAATACATCGAGAGCGTGCTGGACAAATTTGATGCAGACAAGGATGGCGTTGTAACCGTCAATGACATACGCAAGGTAAGGCAGTTAAATGCTATTAAATAATCCATTCTGATCCGTATAATATGCAATGTGCAGGTGCTGGAGTCTATTGGACGAGATAACATTAAACTAAGCGAAAAAGCTATTGAGGAGCTTGTGACGTTGCTTGACAAGGAACAGATTCTGGAGGCTGAGCAAAAGATTGAGAAGGCGATTGCAAAGAGTATGAAGGAGGCAGAGAAACTAAAAATGGAGGTGGAGAAGAGTGATAAGGACATGGCAAAGCTGGTAGATGGCATACATGATTCTGCCAAGGAGATTCGCGATATTGCCACCGAATTGGGTGCAATGGATCAGGAAATCGCTAGTCAAAAAGAAGTAACTACTGACCAGCTTAATTATTAATTTCAGCTAGTTCAATATATTTCGTTTCATTTGTTTTTATAGCCTGATCTAAAGGATACTGCGAAAACACTAAAGGACAATGCCAAGCCATTGGATGAGTTGGCGTCAAAATCGCCAAAAGATGACAATAAAGGAAATAACTCTCCACGTTCACCACCCAAAGGAGCCGGTGGTGGTAACAGCGATAGCGCCAATAACAAATCTCCCGCTAAAGGTGAAGACACACCTACCAAAGCTGCGCTACGTGAGGCGGCCGAACGCCAGATCGAAAAGCTTCTTCCCCAAAAGGAAATGGAATTGCCGCCAACGATACCAACACCAACTGCGTCTCAGACGCAAAAAGCGAGCTCTGCAAAGGCGGCGGCTAATGGTTCATCCACGACAGTCACCTCGAAGAAGCTCATCTGACCGGCTAAGTACAAATCGAAGCCTGAGTCGTTGACAAACAGTAATCCAGAACAAGTACCTAAGGCGAAATAAGATGATAATGTCTACCCTATGTCAGTTGTGTTTATATGGGCGTTTTACTAATTTTGACCATATAAACTGTAAGCACGAATAGACAGTTGACATTAAATTTCAAATCTGTATTTAAATTAATCCTAAACGGGTGTAACATTTTGCGAGGCTGAAGTACGAATGTGTAAAATCGAGCACAAATCAGAAATGAACTAGATAATCTAACTATTCATAAATACAAGCACTTACCATACAGGTGTGTCTTTACTAAAACTACCTTAAATTTACATACTACTAGTTTTCTACCGCCCTAGCTTATGTCTTTATTTGATGTTGTACATGAAAAGTCTGTATATTGTCTTGGCAGACAACAATAATTTGCAATTAGCAATTGTGATCATAGAGCGAAATGTTTATTTACATTTTATTTCAATTCATTTAATATACACAACACGTATTTATCCAATACAACTGCAAATGATTGAAGATTAAATAAAGTTGTGGGAAATGCATGAAGCATATTCATAACTGAACGTAAAAATAACAATTTGAAAAACGCGTGATAATTTTTTAAAATAAAAATATGTGCTTAACTCATTTAGATAACCATTTATAAAAGTGTTTTGCAACAATAATAAAAAAATAAACTTAGTATAGACACAAGAAATTTGTATGTTATTTCCCAAAGGGGTAGAAATCAAATTTAAATTTGATTTACTTTAGTCTTTACCGTACTTTTCATTTTGTTAGTGATTGCCAAATATTCTTGAATGTGCTTTTTCAGAATTAGTTGTGCTATAACCACAAGGTGAGTGGTGAAGCGATATTGGTTAAGAGCAATTGCCAACAAACTAAGAAAACCAAATAATTTCTCTGTAGTGAAATAAGGCAAATGAATATCACCACAAATTGTGCAAAAACTTAAAAACTTTGAAGCCACTGGCTCGCAAGTTTCTTTGCATTGTGAAGTGAGGAAGTTGAGTGAGGGAGTTTTGCATAGTGCAGAAATATTTGTTGGTAACACCAATCATTTCGAATAAAAAATTTAAAAATGAATAAAAAAAAGACTTTCTTTTGATCGATTCTCACTTGATACCTTCTGAATTCCATACATACTAAATCTGTGAAGCTCTCTTGATTTTGGTCTGGCGAAAACTAGTTGACTTAAGCAAGTGCACAAATAACATACAAGACAGTAAATGTTTGCTCTCATCGATATCCAATACACATAAAACTCGGAATGTGTTTAAAGGTAAATAAAAGTATGAAAAATGTGAAACAAACCAAATAATAATAAACTTCAGCACCATCGGGATCTGTGAGCGAAGTGGGAATTGTTGTTCGCAATCAAGCAAAAGCCAACATGATAAAGGGAAGCGAGACAGCGCTTGAGGAGTTGGTTAGAGACAGTAGAATGGAAGGGAGGTTGTGGGCTAGAAGGAAACTTATAAGTCTCGGACAGAGAGTCAGAGTGCGCAAAGCGGGCGACAAACTTTGTCCAGGCAAAAGTGCTTGGAATGCAACAATGAATTCCTTAAGATGTACTGGATTGCAGACAATCAGACTCCAGACAGCAGATTACAGCCTGCAGACTAAAGTAAATTCAAAGTGATGCCTCATGAAATAAAGTTAATAAAGTGGATAGTGCAAAACACGGTCCATATGCAGACGTTCAGTGAATTACTTACAACTGAGTTTGTCTTGAACAAAAAGATAGAAAAGTAAAGAAAAACAACCATCGCAATAGGAAATGTTTCGGCAACAACTTAAAAGTTGATGACCAGACCAGTTGATTCACCAGTCAATCAAAATGCTTCAGAGCCGGCAATAAGTTGCTTCAAACTTGCAGTCGACTGACTTCCCACTTAAATGGATGGATTACTTTAAATGCCAGACACATAACAGCATCGCAGCACATAATGCAACATGCATACTAAGAATCTCGGATGTGGTTATCAAAGTCCCTAGCAATGTAAACGATCAAGATTATGCAATTTGTACTTGGGCATTGGCAATCAGAGTGTGGTCACTATATAAACATTTTATTCCTGGGTCCGTAAAGAGCAATTGTAATAGAAACACAAAGTTTTCGTCAAATTATTAAATCTAATTTGTGTTCAACCTATGACATATTTTATATAGAACATTATTACTCTGTTCGCTACACAAGTTTCCAAATTTACTTGGAAATAATTAAAAAATTCTTCCACAAATTAAAAAATAAAAGAAAATCCTTGAACACTGTAATTTGTTTATCAATGTTAAAAAGATTTATTGAGTTACAAATTAATGCTTATACACCGGTACGATGGAACCAACCATAGCGCCAGCTAGTTGCTTCGGGATAGTTGTATCTTTTATCTGGTGAGCGGTCATAGCGCGTCTCTAAGTATGTGACACGTTGTCCATTCCGTAGCAACTGCAGCTCATCATTTGGTACAGACTTCATGGGATTGCGGCAGTCAACAAAGTGCCGCTTCTCTTCCCGGGATAGATCGTAATCGAAGATTTTGGAGGAGGAAGGTCGAAAGACGCGAGTGGTAGACACAAAGGGACGAAAATGTTTGTTAACTGTAGCAGTTCCCTTACGGCCATTTGATGCTGAGCAACCTAGCTTTGAATTCAATTGGACGTTACGTCCAGTTGAAGGCGGGAATTTGTTCACCAACTTTTGTGTATTTTGTTGATCGGGTTTGGCCGAGTGCTGCGTTGACTTTGGCTCCACCTTCTTTACATTGGACTGATTTGGAGACGGCTGCAATCTTACTCTAGCTGTTATTTTGGCACACTTGGCTTTACAAGTTGCTGTTGATGTGCTTCCTGGCGGGGTTGTTTGGGAGGAAAAGCTGCTACGTCCATTTTGGAATTTCGTCGTTACTTCTTTATTTTGAGATTTAAACATTGTTCGATTGCTTGGATGTGGTTAATGTTGTACAATGTACAAATGAAATAGAATCTCAATATTTTTTAAAGATTTATTTTTGTCATAAGAGTAAACAAATATATGTATTTGGTAACTACCAAAAGCCGGAAGATTTACCCCCTGGTGGATTGTGTACTTTGATGGAGGAACGAACTCCTGCAGTGTCCAGCTCCTCTGCAATAAAGTGACATTTTTTTACTTACTGTATTCCCAATAATTCACAACAAACTCACGGCTAATCGAGAATGAAGATTCCTGCAAATCCCGTTTACCATCAACACGCCCACGGCTTCCTTCAGGGGTGGTGGGAGTCGTTTTTCCGGAGAACATAACGGCAGGTGGTAGCTGAGAAGATACATGAGCATCCAAATCGGCAACCCGACTGTTCCCATTGCCATTTTTCTGGTCCACCTGCTCCTCTTCCACCTTGCCCTCAAGACTATCGTAAACAAATGCAGGTCTTAGGGGCGAGGGAATAAAACGCCCGAATCCTTCTGCGACACGAACTGAACCATTCTCAACGCAGATGCGTCCTCGTACCAACACATACTCTGGCACACCATGTACGGTCATACCCTTGAAAATAATAAAACAATTAGGATTCTGATTTGTTTAGTATTAAAGTGTGTGTTACCTCAAAGATATTAAAATCGCATGCATGGTGATGGGTATCCTTGGAAATGGTGCGTGTGGCTTGAGGATCCCAAATAACGATATCAGCATCGGAGCCAACAGCTAAAAAATATTCGAAAATTTTTAATTAGTATTTCTACCCAATTGTGTTTCGTGTCATGCCAAGACCGAGACTGCAAGAATTTTCTGTAGATCGTTAGAAGATCTTGTAGAATGCTTCTTGCATTGAGTCTGGTGTACAGCGCAACGCGTAATTTCCCTAACGCCTACTTTTCTCGAACATGTGCAATTTTGTGTATCATTTGTCATTTGTTTTGTGAGTGCCGTACAAGAAAGTTGATTTTTTCCTGCGCGTCTTTTATAAAACAATAAAAGGTAAGTTGTTAATATTTTTAAACTAATATTCTAATCTGATTTAAATTAAAAAATATATTTGTATTTGTATTTATATTTACAGTTGTGAGGACCACGAAAGAGCTATGTTGGATGATAAAAATAGAAACTACAATGCATTGTCCAGGGCGAGGAATATAGAAAACGGCGAAATAAATTAATTTTTTCTTTTAGCTATTCGATTATTTAGTTATATGTAAAACTGTTTAGATAATATTATATATAAATTTAAGTACTCATTGTATTAGTTTTAATAAATTTAATTAGAATTACAATAAACATTTTATTTACTGCATATATGTATTTTTGAGCTTAATTTTATTTTGCATATTCCGAACTACGCACTAGAATCTAAGCACAGATTTTCGGCAAGAGCTGGACCACATATTTTCTACAAGAAACGTCGAGTACAAATTCTGCCAGCGCAGCCGAGGGAAATTTATATTTCGACGATTCTTGTAGATAATCAGTTCCGCATATACGGCAAACTGAAGGGATAAATTCTTATCGCATCTTGTGTCTACACAAGACGGGACTGGAAGAAAACTTGTATATTGTCTGCTAATAAAACACAATTGGGTAATTAAAGGAAAAAGTTAACGGAGTATATAAGAATCATACCAATTCTTCCTTTTTGCGGATATATATTAAATATTTTAGCTGCGTTTGTACTAGTTATGGCGACGAATCTGCAGGGATCGAGGAGTCCACTGTGCACACCTCTTTCCCATACCAGCGACATGCGATCTTCAACCCCGTTCACTCCATTCGGTATTTTTGTAAAATCGCCAAGACCAAGCTCCTTCTGGCTCTTGTTGAAGGTGCAGTTATCGCTGCCTGTGGTTTGCAGATCATCGCTATAAATAAAAATTAATATAAATTAATAGTCAAACCAAAATATTAAACTCGGCGTGAATTGGAATGTGTTAATATGAATGGGAATGAAAAGTAAATTATACAGTACGTACATACTACGATGAACTCTTCTGTGAGTGCGGCAAAGGATTTTCTGAATATTCTGATATTTCAGACATCGTCGTTGCAGTAAATAGTGAATCATGATCATAAGTAAATGTTATAACAAAATGTTAACTGTAGTTAGGTTAACGTGAGCCAAAGTTAGTTCGAATGAAATGCTTGGGATTCCTTTGGACATCCTCACCTGGCTAATAATTTCATCATAAACTCGGGAGTTGTTTTGTCGGGTCTCAAGGGAGGACTAAGCACATGGGCAGCCGCATGTCCGAAGTGTTGGCAACGGTAATGAGTGCCATCTGTGCCAAGTGCTGCCGCAAGGGTTTCACCGAATATGTATTTCTTGTTATAACGCTGACGAGCCCGGGCTAACTCGATGCCCGCCGATTTACTCATAACGTGGACCACATAGAGTGGACAATCGACCTAAGGGGGATATGATTTGAACTCTTGTATCTTTGAGTTGCAACACTCTTACTTGATGGGCCAAAATGCAGGCACGATGCACGGCTTCAGCCTCAACTTCCTCTTGACGCGATAGCTCGTGTCCTTCTGGACCCGTCACACCCTCGGCGAGTAAACGCGCGGCGTTCTTGGCGATAATATCTCCGTTCTCAGCATGTACCTGACGGATATATAAAGTACTTTTAATCACAGTATATGTTGCTAAATGCATCATTCACTTACCATGGCTACAGCATTTAGTTCTCTAATGCGCTCGAATACATCCAATAGATCTGAATCGTTGAGCTGATAGAGACCCTTATAGGCCATGAATGTTTTAAAGGAATTCACGCCAAGCTCATTGCAAAGTATGCCTAACTCTTTCGACACCGATTTGGACCACCAAGTTATACCGACATGGAAGCCATAGTCACAACAAACCTTTGGATCGGCCCAAGAGCGCCACTTGTCATACGCTTCAAGCATGGATTCGTTTTTATTTGGCAACACAAAATCAACTATTATAAACCAAATTGTTATTACAATTTCTATAGAGAATTTTATATGCTCTTACTTATCATAGTTGTGCCACCAGCCACTGCAGCCTTAGTTCCATGATAGAAGCTATTTTAAAGGAAAATATTATTAGGAATGTAAACCAAATACATTTAAAGAATTCTTACTCATCTACAGCCACCGCATTGCCAAAGGGAAGTTGCATATGAGTATGAGGATCAATTCCGCCCGGGATAATTAATTTTCCACTAGCATCGATCGTACGCACTCCGCCAGGGACGGTTATATCTGCGGCAGGACCTATAAATCTGTACGAAACACATTATTTAATAAAATAATTGATGAATCTTTGGATTTATTGTTTATTTACTTTATGATGCCGTCTTCAATGTAGACATCGGCTTTGAATGCCTTGTCATGATTGACAATCTCGCCGTTTTTAATGTAAACTCTGTTCTGAGCACTTTGCAAGTGTATCGGCACTTTTTTGACCGGGTTCGGACTACTTGCCATTATTCTTGACTCTGAAATTAAAAAAAATCCGGTTTTTAGTATTTCGAATCATTAACTGGTCAGCATTGAATATTGATTTGTTCTTTTCGTGCTATTGTCGTTACTGTGATCAAAGTGCATAAATTGTAATTTGTTTCTAGGTATGTTAACTAACATAGCTAGCTTGACTTATAGAATCATTCGTGATAAAGTTGATTTTTCTATGATATTTGCCAAAACTTATTCTTGCAAACATTAACTGAAAAGTATGTTTTAGAGAAAGCTGTGGCAATATTTTAATCTAAGCAGGAATGCTTTTTGCAGATACAATTTATTTTCTTAAAATAAGTTTTAGCCCTCTATTTATATATATTAAATTAAGAATGAGATTTTTTTGGTTTTTTTAAGTGATTAATGTTTTATGTAGCTTAACCCAGAAAAGGTCCAATCTACTCAATCTTAATTTCACAAAGATTGCAGCCCCTTACATTTCAAAAATATGCATTGAACGAAATGTAAAACATGTGTAGAACTACAAACGTGGAAAATTAATTTAATTTTAAATTTATTTGTCGATGTGGAACGTCTGGCGGAATTGTATTTTTCGGCATTGCTCTAGATTGCAGAAACATAACATGCATATATTGTATATATACATATGTAGTATATATTCGTAATAACAAGTGTTTGCATATGTATAAGTAATCCCAAATTCAATCCAAATCACAAGTGTAAATTTGTTCAGTCATAGGTAGCATTTAACTAGATATTTGAGCATATAAATACATACAAATAAATATTATATATGTTTTGAGATAGATACATAGATAGATAGATATACTACGTATATAAATATAGAAATTTATTTGTATATACTTTTATTATGATATTCCAGCTATTTAAAAAACAAGCGTAAAAACTTTGTTTATACGTCAATAAATACATGCACATAACAATTTCGGTATGGGAAAGCTCAAGAGCACTACAATAACAATTCTGGAAATATTGTGTATAAAAATATCTTACAGTACGAAAATGGAACTAATTTTCACAGTGCGACCCCATGCGAATGGCTTTGAAAACCACACGAAAACGTATATGCATCCATAGGTAATATATAGTATATGTATGTAATAAATACCCATGCACTTGCACATTCGTATGTCAAGTAATTGCAAAAAAATAGTTTTCGCACTGATTTGAGCAAAACAATTTTCTTTTGCTCATAAAGATTAAAGTGTATGACATACATTTATAACACTATGTATTGAAGCTATATATACATATATTTGTGAACACCAATAAACAATTTTACTGCGTCTATATATGCACGCATAGAAGAACTTTGTCGTATATATACTTTAATATACTATGCACATATAAAATTGATTGCGAAATTGAATAAACTCTACTATAAAATGCACAGTAAATCATAATTAAAATTCATAATTAATTGTAGAACACATTTTTAAAATTTACCGTTAACCTCTTATGATATTTTTTTGTAATGGATATTGCTGCACACACCTCCACTTCGCTTTAAAATATGATTCAAATAAGACTAGAAATAAAATGTTATTAACAGAAAACGATATTGTGCTCTAGGGGAACTGTAAGCGCTCTGTTAAATAGAGTGATCAAGTCGTCGATAATTTATCGAATTCAAAAGCTAAATTCAAATGTTATGTTATTCGCTACTTGAGGTTAATATTATGTGTAAACATTCTTCTCTTTAATCATTGTGAATGCCATTTTACATGTTACTGCAGAACGATAATCTCAAGAGAAGACAAGATTTACTTTTATATTCAATTTTGGTGGTAGTGTGAAAATATAAAGTGGATTATAAAGCGATAGCAGCCAGGCCACAGATACATTTTCCTTCAGTTTTTGTTAGCTGTTTTCATTCCATTGTTTGTTTATTTGTGCGCACAGCTTGAAACCACACAGGAAGCACAGAAGCACAAACTCAGCCAAGAACTATGGACCGCACGTCTGCCATAAAAACATCGCAGATATGTCGCCAGCCGTGAAATGTTTATATGCATGCGGGTCGGGTGTCGCCGTGTGTCCGACAGTTGCAATTGCTATGTTTGAATATAAAAAGGAAACTACATAAATGTAATGTGTTGTCGTCGTATTGATAGCTACCGAATTCCAAATCCAAATCCCATTCCCATTCCATGCCATGTTTCTGTTGGCATTGAGTTGTAGCCAATAGCTTTAAAAGTTTTAGCAATTAATCTTTAAATAAGCTTTACTGACATTTTATTAAGGCAATGATTTAGTAGAACGCAATTAGTTTTTATTCAATTACTTTCTGCGTTCAGAAGCAGAAATTCATTGAGGAAATTTAGATGTCGTCGCTACTGTTGCTTTTGTTTTCACCTGTTCTCCTAGTAAATATAGAGTCATCATAAATTAGGAGTTACGTTTATTCTGTTCGCTCTTATTTTGTCTCAACGAGCGCAAAGCAATTTATGGTCATTCGAACGCAGCTTTAGCATTCCAATAGCAGTATAAAACTGTTCCCTTCTCTCGATTGCTTGTGAGTATTAAATAATAAATGTACAGAAAATTACTTAGCTAATTGTTAATTAATTTTCTATTTAGCTCCTTTTATTTTCAATGAAACAAACTTCACATTGATTTTGTTTGATAAAATATAATTCTAATTTACTTTTCAGTTATTGAATTGAACTTTCTGTTCTTATTAAAGCAGTTGTCAAGTTGCAGCTGCAGTGACAGCTGAACTCACAATTTACTTGATGCATCTTGACCATTAGTAAAATTTATTTTCTCCCTTCGATTGTCTTGACACTCTCCCTGTTCATTGCTCAATTCACTCTCTATTTGCCATTCCCTTCTTTCAGCTTGCAATTTCCAATTTTAAAGTAACATTTTTATTTATCAAGAGCGTTGAAGCACCGCGCACCCATTGCCATTAATTTGTGAGGCATTTGTCGCCATTTGGCTTTTAGCTTACCATCCAGATAACGAGAGGAAGTGGAACGGGAGGGAAGAGAGAGAGAGAGAGAAGAGGGAATTGAGCGATTCGTCTGTCTTACTGATTGCAGTTTAAAATGCGTTGCACTTTACAGCAATTGGATGCACTTTACTCTTCTCGTGGATGTTGCTCAGGAGCATGGTTGTAAATTCTCTTTAAAAGCGCAGCTTAATGCACATTTAGTCTTTAACCTTTAAATTTGTATATGTCATTAGCTATTATTAAAGCACGTTTAAAGATTTGCTGCCTTCGAAACTCTCACTCTCATGGTTAAATTGAATTATCGCTTAGAAGAGACCCTCGTCCAAAAAGGCAAACAGAGGTTGGCGCCTAATTAGATTGGGTATTCGTATTAGTGAAAACCAATTTAAGAAGGCCGACACGTTGCAGGAAAAAACTTTCGATAGTTTTTGGCTAACTTTGTCGGCAAAGCCCGCGGTGCTTAGCTCAATAAGGCAATTGGGACGTATACATGACTGGACAGTCGATGAATTGGCATCCAGCTTGCGCTGCTGCTGCTTCTGATCCTGAGACGTGTGCTCGTAATAAGCTGCGTGTCTGCACAGCTGCTTTGGGCAACCGGGAACACATCACGTCTGCGTCTATCAACTTGGATAACCAAAGCTAATGCTAAAGCCAGAGAGTCTGAACCAGAGTCAGAGTCGGAGATGTGGGTTCTTTCATAAACACAAACGACTTAATAACTGGAAAGTGGAATGGAGAGGGGGCAGAGAAGCAAGGGCGTTAGTCAGTTCGTTGACACTAAATGGCACTTTAGTGGCTGCAAGAGTGCCTTACTGCAAAAGTACCTGAATACAGAGAAAAGTCAACAATGCCGTGCGTTGCTCGCTCGGTTTATTAAAAGGGCTCAGGCGAATGTCTGGGCGCTATTTGCAACAGCAGGTGAATCAGTTTCAGGCGCTATCCAATGTCCGCTTTTTGCTATCTCTCCTGCTGCGTTTACTTAAGTGACGCCTACTTTTTGCCTCCCTTCACCATCTCGCCAAACAACCTATGAAAAAGCCGCCACTTTGACCCCAGCTCAACCCAAACTCAAAGCCAAACATCGCATCTGCATTCAAAGATTTCTGAAGCGTATCTGTTGTTGGATGATTGTCGCGCTGCCAGCTGTGGAAAAAGTTCCAACCAGGGCCAAATAATGTTCTTGTTGTTCAACTCAAATGTAAATACTATTCAAAATATGGAGATGTAGTTTAAGCAATGAATATTTCAAAACATTTCAATATCAACACACAAGTTGTTAAATGCACAAACTTTTGGCGTAATCTAATGTCACGCCAGCTGATAATTTTCTCGCAGTATTTGGCAGATGTTGATAATAACAAATTACAAAAGGCTTTTAATTAATAAGCGAATTTCTCCACACGTCAAGCAAAACACGAAAATTTTCGCTGCAGGGAAAAGACATACAATAAATGGCATATACTTAACTGTCACTTACCATTTACAGCTTCGCAATGCTGATCATTAATTTCCAGACAAAACGTTCAACTTGGAGTTGTGGAGTGTGTCTAAAGCGCTCGAAAAGAATACTTGAAATCGTGTTTATCCACTGTAGCACCCTTAACTTTTATTGGTCTTTAGTTGCGTTGACGGCAGCTTTCAGCCAACGATGTGGCATGAGAAATGAAGATACAGCTGTATCTGAAGCTGAAGCTGGCGATAAAGCTATAGTTGGAGGAGAGATAAGATGTGAGGCTAAATAAAGAAGGCGGAACAAGAAAAACAATAATCAACACCATTTGCCGCTACAAATTAAGCTTCGAGTAAACAAATCGAGCAAACTTCCCCAAGACTTTCTCTCTTTTCATTGCTTTTCGTTCATGTTGCTGCCTTGTTTTATGTCGATAGCTTGTCTATGGGCAATGCCCATGCTTCTTTCCGTTGTTGTTATTTCCTTTAATTTATACAGGCCTCAAGCATATACCACGTATTATCTAAGGCAACAATACAAATTCAACTTAAACACCTCTGATTAATAGGCATAAGACGTCAAAATATCGATAATCTAATAGAAAATAATAACTTCATGAATTCTTGACACTTGAACTTTTAAATTGTTTATTCTGTGTTTTCATTAAGAAGGGTTTATTGGTTTTGTGTGGAGTGAAAATTCTTGTACAGCTTGAAGCAGCGACTTCCGACCTATGGGGTCGTACATAAATTTATATAATTAAGTAAAAGAGAGTAACTTAAAACAGACGATAAGAGCAATGTACATCAAATTGGCTGTAAAAGTTACTGTATTTAGATTAAGTTTATTTAGCATTTTAAGTTCATACCCTTTACGACCATAAATTGCTAAAGTCCTTTTTTCATAGACGTTTGAAATCAATTGAACAGTAGGTGATTATGCTATTATGGTTAATTAAAAGCGCTATTGTTTAAATTGATCCAAAACAAGTAACTGTTATTGTTGAGATGTTTAATCTGTAAGTCAGTACAAACAGGTTTAGATATAATAAAAATATAAATCATTTCGATGATAACCAAATTATTATTGCTTATTTCATGACAAGGAGACTAATCCCCAGTTCCTCTAAATACTAAAACTAAAACCTCAACGGCGTGAATAACTACGAAAATTCAAAATGAGAAGTGAACAGACCCTAATTATCCAAAGCTCCCAACCGAAGTAAATAGTAAATACACCAATCAAATATATTATAGCAACAATTTTAAAATTTATTGCAATGATTTTTTTGCTCTGGGCTTAACAAATGTAAACACGAATTTAGATTCTATAAATTATTTTTATTACTAATTGATTAATTCCATGTTGATATATGAAATGCTGCAGCTTATTTAATTATAGCCACAATGAAATCATCTCATTAAATGAATTAAATAACCAATCGAATCGATATGATGACAGTTATTTCATTTAATTGTCGATTTGACGTCACTTCGCTTCGAATGCGAGAATATTTAATTTATTCAGCTATTGCCTTCAAGGGAAAAGTACGCAGAACGCATGGAAATGCGGAAAAGGTGAAAAGGTGCAATCTAACCGCATTTAACATTTGTATTGCGAAAATGTTTAGCCGGAGGGAATTGCAATTTGTTTAATATGTTGGGAAAAAGTTTGAAATAATTAAATTGTGTAGAATTATATTTATTGTTCATATGCGTAGCGCTTTGATGCGTTTTGCAATTTATTTATTTGGCAGTTGAATGTTGGACAGACAGAACAGACGTGTTCAGGAATCGGGGATACAAGCATTTCATGTCGCTGCAGCGAGGACGTTGGCACGTGTTTAATCCTACTAAGTATGCCGCCAAGCATTCGAACCTTGGTCACACGACCTCAGACACACGGTTGTCATAAAATGTTAAATATAAATTTATGGCGGACAGTGCGTTTGTGGCATACTAAACACCATGATGCTGAGGGCTCAGGATTCAGGACTCGAAAGCACATTAGCCAAATGAAGCTGTTTCGATTATCGTCCCAACGCATCAGATTGGTTCTATTGTTATTTGTATTTTAGGGAACATTTCAGCACTAAATGTGCCATGATGACATGATTTGGTTACAATTTTCACAGGTGATGAAATCTCATTTACATGTCGCATACACTGAAAAAAAAAAACAGTATCTAAACCAGGAAATTCAACTAAAAAATTGTGTTCTTGAAATAGCACAAGATGTCTTATCATCTTAGATGAAATTGCTAAATCTAAGAAAATTAATCTGAAAATACGAAATTCTTACAAGAATTCTTGAATCCACTGAAATTTCTACATTGTTTTTAGCTATCTTTCAGTGCATTCATTCGTAGCTCAGTTAGCCGATCTGTAGGTAACGATACTTCTGCGAAAGGAGGAGGTCCTGGGCTTAGATGCTCTGAGATTCGATAAGAATTTCGTTAGTAAAATGTTCAATAATAAAATATATATATAGTAGGGAACGGCATAATTCCGCATAGTCACAAAAATAACTATAAAATATAATATAAACATATTTTGGTCTTAAAAGTATATGATTTTAACACCTATAATTAAGAACTAAACTTTATATGAAAAGTTTTTGAAATCAAGATTTGCTCTTTTATTTCTACATTTTCATGTTCTTAACACACTTTTATAAGAAAATTCTTAGTAAATTTGTTTTCGGTGTAATGTCAAACATTGTGAATTAGTCGTATTCTAATTCAGAGTTATTGTTGAAATTAAATTCAATTGCAAATCAAAATTCACTCGTATATATCTAAATCCAATGTATAGTTATTGCCATGTCAAGTCGCTATGATGGTGCCGTGACAATTTTCTCCCCCGACGGACACCTGTTGCAGGTGGAATACGCTCAGGAGGCAGTTCGCAGGGGTTCAACAGTGGTATTTATTCGTGTGATAATCATTTGGTGGTTATTAATTGGGTTCGCTTAGGTCGGATTGTGCACAAAGAATTGCATAGTGCTGGGAGTGGAGAAAAAGGCTGTCGATCCACTGCAAATCGAGAGGGCGACACATAAAATTAAAAAACTTGACGATCATATGATAATTACTTTTGCTGGTCTTACGGCCGATGCACGAGTGCTCATTAATCGTGCCCAGATCGAGGCTCAAATGCATTGCCTAAACCGGGAGAGACCAGCGTCTGTTGAATACATTACACGGTAATGGGAACTGATTCAGTTTGGTGCTCATTATACTAATGGAATCACTCGCCACAGATACATTGCCAAATTAAAACAACAGAATTCCCATACGAATGGACTGCGTCCATACGGTGTCTCCTGCATCATAGGTGGCTTCGATGTGGATGGAAAGCCGCACTTGTTCCAGACCGAGCCTTCAGGAATCTATTACGAGTGGCAGGCCAACTCAACAGGGCGATTGGGCCAAGCAGTCAGAACGTACATTGAGAAGAATCGCAGTGCGATGATTAACGCCCCCAATGAGGTTGAAGCTGTCAAGCAGATGGTGCGCACCTTGCATTTGTCCACATCCTTGGGTCCGAGTTTCTTCGAAGTGGTGATGCTGAAGCACAACGAGCCGATGACCAAAGTTGCCCCCGAGATGATAGCCTACATGGTTCAGCTCATTAAGCAGGAGGTTGCCGAGGAGGAGGCTAAGCAAAAGCAGCAGCAGCGTACCGCGGCGACTTGATTTGGAGTTCTACGTTTTTCTTGTTAACTTCACGTTTGCCGAGAGCGATTTAGTTAACCTTTCGGTCCAATCAAGACTTCATGAAAGTTCTTTTTTTGTTCTCTCTCGGCAATTTAATTTTAACCTCTCTCTCTCTCTTCCCGTATTTGGCTCATTCTCAAGGGATGCTGCGGAATATGCCAACTGCAAGCTGGCAAGGGTATGGGATAGGTAGGCGAGGGAAAGTAATCAGCACGAAAAATGTGTAAAGTGAGCAAATCACTTAATTTGCCTCAAGGGCATGTTTATATACTTCATCGCATCGTCCATCGTCTATCGTCCATCGTCCTCACAACGCTCAAATTCCTTGACCATTTCAGATGGACGCTATCTTAACTTGGCCAGCTTTTATGTGCAGGCAACGGGATGGCAAAAGACGAGTTAGAAACTTTTAAGTGAAAATGGGAATTGAATTTACGCCAAAATTGAACACCCAAACACACACAATTATACATATAGTATATACATATATATATATAGTGCAAGTATTGGCAGTTTGTGTTGGCTTCAATATTTTCAACCTATGCTTACTCACAACTCACAAAATTCAGCCCGAAGTGCCATTTGCAACGTGTTTATTTAGTTGGAGCAAGCGTTTTAATCAAATGTATGCCCTGGGTAATATCTGCACTATGAGTGAGAGAATGTTTGAACCAAAATCTATGATGGAAAATTTGTGTTCGAGTGCGCGTATTTCCAATTCCGTGAAAATGCAGTTAATATTATCGAAGTTGCTCTAATATACTTTAGATATTTATCAATTATCTGGCAAGAATAGAAAACTTGTATGCATTAGATTGATATCTGATACAATGAGAGGAACCAAACATACTTTACCGTAGACATCCACTTTAGTTGCCTCATTACTCTGCAATTAAACTGTTTCAATTTCTACATGGTTTTTAAGGTTGTCCATCTAATAGTGTAACTTTAAGTGCGTGGATTATACAATGATTCTTCAAAATATCAAATGTTAAATTATACATACAAATTTTGAGGGCGGAAATTAAATTTTTCATATGTATTTTGTTTTATTATTCTTTTAATTTCATAACTCTCTAATCACATCCATACGGTTTCGTTCCCCTGATAAATAGATTATCTAGGGCTGTAACCTATTCTAACATTAGAGTTTAAACTACAGTTCATATGAAAAAGAATACAAGCATACCAAAGTTAATAAACAATAATTGTGAACTATCGATCTTACACTATTATAAATATGAAAATTCAGAATACATTTCGCTGGCATATTTATAAACAGTAAGTGAGTAAAACTCTGTTGGAAGCTTTTACCAAAACTTTAATTTCACATTCCTTAATACCGGATCTTGAGTAACAAAAAACAGAACTGTAACCCAGTATACTCGGCTGTGATGTACCAGCTATTCAGCGTCAATACAAACAAGTGGGTTTCTGTGTTAGTATTTGAACTGTACAATTTCAAGGTTAGGTTTTAAAAATAATATTAGAAAGACATATGTACATATTTTTAAATTTTTTTAATTTGAAACAATTAAATTCAGGAATCACAAAGACTTTAGTTATTAAATATGATTTAAAATACGATTGGTATTCCTTTCTTTTTATTTGCGTGGCGGAACAATTTTGGTGTGCAACAATATCGTCTCTCACGGTTTTTAACGCTCATCAAGAATATTTACACGGAGATGATTCCTTCGGCCTGTTACATACATTTCCGCTTGGGAAAACACTATAATACCATTCTATCCTATGGGTAGCGGGTATTTTCATACCGTTTTTGCCGCCTTGCTAAAGTGCGCATACCAACGAGTTAGTGCAGAGTCTGCACTTCAGACCACAATCTAACTTAAATCATATAGTCCAATAAGTCATTCTTGTATTATTATTTAGAGTACCGAAACTCCCTTTGACTCTGCCCTTGTTGCTCCACTTACCACTTGCCACTTGCCACTCATTTACTTTGTCGAGTGTCAAGTGCCGAGTGGGGTGAAGTAACAATGTTGAGTTTGCAGTGGAGTTGTGCTCTGCATTCTCCCGGCTTTCGGTCGCCTGTGAGTATTTTGCCTGGTGTTTTCTCTTCCTGTTTCACTCATACTTTTCACAGTTAATTTCATTAAGTAATTTTTCATACTGGAACTTTTATTGAGTTTTAAACAGGCAGAGGCACAACGTGGAGGGCAACGTGGAGAAGGAAACAAGGGGAAAGCAAACAGTTGGTCAGACTGAGAATGGGACTGAGAAAATTCTACCATTACAAATGCGGAGTGCTTGGTTTTACTCGTATATAATGTACTTTATACGTTTTGTTCCCGTATTTCGTTCAACTTGTTTTCCTTTTCTTTTGTCCCTTCAGACACTTTCTGCACTTCCATTCACTTATTTTACGCCTTTTGTTTGTATGCACTTGTTGCGTTTGCTTTTGTATTTGCCATTTCAATACCCTATGTTCTGTTGCTAAGTGTGGATAAAGGTTTATACGAAAGAAGTTAAATTTAACGACAACTTATAATATAAAGAATTTTTGCCACAAGCAATACTTCAATTTAGGGGCATATTCTTAATAAATATTTAAATCAATATAACTATTTAAAAAACTTGTGTGAAGGGGACAAAAACAAATATTTACTAAGTATTTTGAAGTCGAGAATACACAACTAGGACGACGTGTTATTCTTGTCCTTGTTTAGTTCTACTTTGTTGTTATTCTTGTTGTCGTTTAGTGAGATTTACTTTTATTCATTATTTAACCGCTTCATAGTTAAACAATTTGCATTGTGGGCTTTTCATTTCAGTTTTGCCATTTTAATTAATAAAACAATAAATAAAATGAAATTCATAACTTCTTTGTCAACAATTTTGCACTTAACTGATTACGTATCTACACTATTTGCACAAACTTTGCTGTTATAACATATTTATCAAGATTCGTCAGAGCGAAATTGTTTAAACTAAAACTGAAATCAATAGCAGAATAACATGAGCACATGCTACCACGATTCGGATTGCAATTTACGTTTATATTTTGAAATGTTATTTACGCACATTCTGTTAGGAAAACAATGAAGCTCGCTGTGGTTTGCGATTTCTATAACAAGAAATTGGGTTTACATATTTGTTTGTCTATCAGTAACATTCATTTTGCTCTATGTCAATAAGCAAAGCAATACTATATACCAAGAATAGTTTCACCAAAATGTTGGTGGAATTTTGGATAAATGCAAGCTTTAAATGAATTCAACTGAAAAGAAGTAAAATCTTGTTTAAGCACAATATATTAGGTAAGGAATACACAATTTAAACATCAATCGTCTGGCACAAAGTGACCACTGCAAATGAGTTAACTTTGGCGGCTGTCTAAACTTTCATAACTTTGCAAAGTAGATGCGGATCGCTGCGTTAATTGGAGTTGTGAGCTTCACAAACTGCCAAAGCGCTCGAAAAACTCCGCAGAATACAAAGTCCAACAGCGTCTGATTAACCCGTTGGGGAGCTCGTCTTCAAGTTGGTGGAAGAGCAAAAAAAAATCGCAGCGTAATTACGATGATGAGATTCGCCGGGACAGGCTTCAAATGAGAAGGTGACCCGTCCCGTCTCGGCCCGTCTAAGAGTTTATCAGCCGCATTGGGTCAAATTAAGTTAGGTGCAGTGGGACGCATCGATGTGGCGCCCTCTAATAAGCTAAATGAAAACAAAAAAGTCAGCCGCTCATGTCAGTCAGTTGGTTAGTTAGTCATCCAGCCCGTCAGTCAGCCAGTGGCCGATGGGCGTCAAAAGCAACCTAATAACTTGACTCACGTAATAATTGGAATTTATGAGTCATTTTCCTTTGGCACTTGTCCTTTGAGCCACTTTGGGTCTTTGGTCCATTGGAGGAGGATGTTCGGTTACACTTCACTCACAGCTCTTGAACTTTGACTTGTGCTAAACAAAGCGCGTAATGCACACCGCATACCGAGTGCCAAGGCAAGGGTTATATTCCTAGACCCTTTGCCCAATACTATGTTCTGTCGAGTGGTGACTAAATGCCAAAGCGGAGAGAGAAAGAGAAAAGTAAAAGTTTGCGCCAAGTTAAAGTGCTTTTAAAAAACCATTAACGTCATTTCCTGCGCTGTCTCTGTGCTAACGTCACAACTTCAGGTCAACTATAAATAAAAATCAGTATGTGTTGTGGTTTAATGCCATCTATATTGTGCTTTACTGATATTTGTACTAAAAGGTATTATCATTTGCGATTGCACCATGAATTTGGGATTCGACTACAAAAATATTTTCCAATCGAGTTGATATTTATGTCTTCTGATTAATGGATTTATCTTGACCCGCAATGGTTTTCTGTTTTCGCTCTACACTAAGAAGATTTGGTGTCCAATATTGTGTTAGATCCGGCAATCTGCTTTGTTTTTCTTGTACAGCAATCGGTTGTTTCTCTGGATATTCTGTTTTCTTCACAGAAACCGATTCTGTATTTGGAGTTAAATAGCGAGTCAGATCGGATAACTTTGAAGTTGATAATTTAGAAGATGGCATTTTATGGGTTTCTTTTGGTTGTAGAGTATCCTTTAGTGTTGAGTGTGATCTCACAGCCAGACAGCATGCAGAACCCAGAGAATTCGCAGATCTCTTTTGTAGTAGAGTGCTTGATTTTTTAGCAGCTCGATTTAGTGAGCAGCTTGGAACCAACTTAATTGGATGAGTCTGTGGCAGCTTTGTCGATCTTTTTTGCTTTGTCGAGACTTTTGCCACTAATGACCTGGAAATTCCATCCCGCTTTGATTCCGGCAAAAGATCTACACCTCCAGGTTCCCTTTTACTTCCAACAGATGATGTTGATTCTTTCTTTGCAATAGAAATAGGCTCTTCTAGTTTCTCAGGTAGAGTTTCAATATTACTTGGAATTTCTGAAGCAGTACATGGCAATGCGGGGATGCCTCTATATTGCTGACACTTAACGAGACCAGTTTGGACACATGGTTTAAATGGTTGCTCCTCGGATGACATCTTAGTTATCTTAATGCAGTTGTCAAATATCGAATGGCGCTTCTTCTCATTTTCCTTTCGGCATTTTTCCCTATGTTCGTATTTTCTATAGGCCAACTCCGCCTTGGAGAAATAACCTGGCCAGCAAGCGTCACGGCTTGTATTTCTGCGAATCATCTGACCCTCGGGTGTCATGTCTAATTGATTATCGCGTTGGTAACGCTCCGCGGCCTTGGCCAGAGGAAAGATTGGTCGTCCCTCTTCTTGGCAATCCTTCATAGTCTCAACCATTTCATTAAAGAAGTCCACATCATCCTGAAGATGAGGATCCTCCTCACAAGCAGTCATACGCATAAGCTCATCCTGTCGTTGCTGCAGGAATTGCTGTCGTTGGCCATAAAGAACCTGCCGCAAATCGGCGGTCACTTTGTCATGTTCCACCTTCTCAGCGTCAAAGAACTTTTTGTTTGTCTCATCGTTTTTGTATCGCGTGGCGATTTCAAAGCGTCGTACCTCCGCATCGCGTAGTCTCTTCTCGACTCGTTGTCTTCGCTCTTCTTGCTCGTAGGCTCGACGCTGTTTGGCAAGTTCTTCTCGGCGACATTTGCGTGCAGCTTCGACCTGATTCTCCTTTGCCTGAGACTCTGCTTCTATTGCGGCTTGTACTTCTTCTCTTTTCCGTTTGCCCTCTTGATGCAGCCGACAAACTTGCTTAGCTCGCTCTTCCTTGACTCGAATATGGCTGGCACGCATGTTTAAGATTTGTTTGTTATAGCGCTTATCAAGATTGCGCTGAGCTACCCGATTGACACATTGTATTCTATGATCAATTTGATCGCATATTTTCTCAACTATGAAACAGAAATCAATATAATGCATTTATTGGCGGAGATATTTAACTTACATTTGACTTTCTCTGCTTTCTCCTTGAGAGCATCCTTATAGGCAAGCCGACAGAGCTCGCGTTTTCTTGCCGCGATCGCCTTGGCAGCCCTGTCCTCGATCTCATTCTGGCACTTGAGTTTTTCCCGCTCAGCAATTGCGTCGCTAATCTCTTGATTTTTTCGTCGAGCTTGCGTTGTCGACGCTCTTCGAGATCCTGTAAGAAATATGTTCGCATGGCGAGCGATTTTTCCTTTTCCTGAGCTTTAATCTGCTCCTCGGTACTATGACCGAAAGGAATTAACACTTCGGGGCACTGCTGATCTTCTAAATGCATCTGACGCAATGCGTCCTGTGCAATTTCCTGTTTGATTGACTCGTCATAATTGCGGTGTTTGATTAATTCGCTCTCGAGAAGAGCCTGACGTAGTGCACGAGGCCCTGGCTTCATCAGGTGCAATATTTGATTGGCCCGCATAATCCTTTCCTTACGGAGTTCATCTAGCAGAACTTGTGCCCGCAAATCTTTGGTCTCTTCTGCAAGAGCTTTATCTCTGGCTGCCTGCATCACATCATCGTCACTGGCCTGATGACTCTCAAGGTTGATAAAGCATTTACAAAGAGCATCATTGCCATCCTTGAGATACTGCTTATATCGCTGCTCCTCCTCGACGGCAGCCAACATTTCCCGTTTATCGTCCTGCCTCGATCTGGATAAAATTGCTTCGAATCGCTTGGAAGACAAGACGGTGGGCCGAAATCCCAAATGCTTTCGCACGAATTCTTTGTGGCCGGCTTGGGCTCCGCATGCCATGTTGAGTTTCATGATGAGTTAATTATTGTAAAAGTGTTTCTCGGCTTTTACGAGTATTGGCTTTAAATTTTACAAGTTCGCAGAAATGCCAATAAAGTGTACTACATTAATAATGTGTTGTTACGTTTGATGTGTTCTTTTTTTTTATTTCTTTAACCAATTAGAACTGGCTTTAATTTACGCAAGAATGCAGAAAAGCCAAATAAAATTAACTACAATAATTGTGTGTAATTGTGTTGTGTAGTTTTTTTTTCTTACTGTTATAGTGTTTGTTGAGCGTGTGTTCTGTCTAAATGTATTGATTTGTTTTGGGAATCCTACTACTTTCAAGAATTTCATTTATTTTAGTTATGAAGAAACTAAAAGATCTTCATAGTATATTTTGCACTCTATGGTGTATTTTAAATGTATTAGTGTATATCAAAATATTCTATTTGTTATATTTATCCTTAAACGAAATATACTTTTTGTTCAGTATATTTTGGTATATTTGTGTGTGAAGTCATTCTTCAAATTGAAGAGCGATTATCTCAAACTTGAGCACACTCGACTGAAGCTTACTCATTTGTTAAAAAGTGGTAGGAAATATTTGAAAGTCGAGCACATTCGACAACAGCTGAAATTGAAATACACCCGTAAAGTCCTGGATACATACTTTACTTAATCTTTCTTACTTGTTCATTTAAATAAATGCTCCTTAAAAGTCACCAAGTCAATTGCTTCAGAAAAGGCAGAGGTAAAACTTTTTCCTTTGGCTGTTCCGTTTGTCCATTTACTTGACTGGCCCCAAAATTGGATAAACCTCAATTAGTGTTTTTTGCCTGTTTAATCAAATTAGGTAAAACCTTGGCAGGATGTTCGATTGGTAGAGTGGGAGATGGCAGAATAAATGTAGGTTAAAGTGCAGCTGGAGGTAGACTACAGCCAACGACAAAATGCTGCACAGTCCAATTCCCAGCTGGCGGAAAATTATACAAAAAAAAGGACAAAAAATTAAATGAGAATAAGAGGCGGGAAAGCTAAGGAAAAACAGAGAACCGCCAAGCAAAGTTGACTTTCATTCGAAAAGTTTTTGTGAAAATCGCTGGGCGTGAATTTGTGCACGCAAAATATTGCGTTTGCTCCGTTTCTGTTCCAATTTCTGCTCGGGCTCCAACTGCGGCGTGCCAGAAGCCGAAGGGGAGCGTTTGCCGTGATCCTATGCCAAACACCGGCGATTATTGTTACAAAATGCAGCGGGCCATGTAATTTTTTGGCAAGGAACACGTAGAGGGTCTCAAAAATGAGAATTCTGACGCACATTCTGATTCAGATTTAGATTCAAATTGCCCAAAGAAGCAATCGTCGTTGTTCTGAACTTTTCAATGTGAAAGAGAAAGGGAATGGAACCTGCGGGACTCAAGAGGCGCAACATGCTGTGGAAGCTGTGCTGTCCTGTGCTGAGTTGAGTTGGGCGTCATTGTCTGCCACAGGCTTCTGAAAATTGTTTGGTGAAAATTAGTTTTTCAACTTTTCTCCGGTTCTTTTCCTTTTATTTTCATCTTTATTAATTTTTTCTGGCGTCGCCATTTCGTATGGAAAATGAAAATCTAAACGTAGCATGCGAAATTAATTTGCAATTCGGTTTGGTTTATACATTGTTACTTTCCTCTCATTTAAGGGGCTAATAAAAATCAAATTTGAATAATTTATTATTAATTTAACCTTATTTATCTGTTGCATGAATCCAGCTGCGATCCGATGTGTTTGTATTTGTAATAATAATTGAGGTTTTTTTGCTGGTCTTCTTTTGAATTCAACTGTGTGCAGCAGCGAATTATTTGGTATTTAGTCAATGTGTCATATAAGTTAAGAACAGACATTACGAACTGCACATTCGCAGACAGACCAATTGCGTAACCACCGGAAATGCATTTGGTCAATACTCCAGCACGACTACAGCGCGTGCAATACATCCGCCACGTGCGCTTGGTCAGCGCTTTCCAGCATTCGTCGTGGGACCAACGCCCGGCACCTTGCGCAACAACCGCCAGCGTGGGACCGACAATTGGGCTATTGGACACCCAAAGCTGCAAGCGACAACTGCAGCAGCGGCAGCGGCGACAGCGACAACGGCAGCAGCGGCAGCAGCGACACCAGCAACGGCAGCAGTAGTCTTAATTATTCATTATCATTGTCATAAGTTTTAGTCTAATTTTGATTCCCGAATAAAACGGTCATTTTTTTTAAATAATAAATCAACGGATTTATTAATTGGCGCCCGAGCAGGGACCAAGCTTAAGTCCTAAAGAAAAACAATCGTGTCGCGTACCTACAAGTGCCTCAAGCAGCCACATCGAGTACAACGCCAAAAGTGCCTCAAAGAGCCACAGCGCGAGTGCGACCTAAAGAATCCAATAACAGTTCTTCGCGATTGAAATAAGTGGACTAGCTTGGTCAGAACAATTTAACCGCCGACAAGCCTGTTGTACCAGTTCGCAGGCCACCGCGAAAACCAAAGTGTCACTAGGATCCCTAGTAGCCTGCTGCAACGCCGCTACGCCGCACCGCAACAGGAGGAACAGGAGTTATCTGAACGACCGTCGCGGGAAAGATTCGCCGGATGTATCTATATTTGTAAGCATAGCAATTAAGAAAAGTTTCTAAAGAAAAAATTATTAATCAAGTAAGAAAAGAAATTCGAAAAAGAATAAAACTGAAATTAAGTGACAAATAAAATCAAAGTATAGAAAAACAAATTCAAAGTAAAGTTAAATTCTAAACGAAGAAAAGAAAATTTTTTAAAAAAAAGAAGAAATTATTAACAAAGAAAAAAGGAAATTTAAAAAATTTAAATTAAGTGACAAATAAAATTAAAAGAAAGAAAAACCAATTTAAAATAAAGTTAAATTTGAAACAAAAAAGAAAAGTTTAAGTTAAACAGCAAAATAAAAACCTAGCGATCCAACAAAGATCAAATAAAGAGTTATAACCAAAAGTAAAACTATAACGAAAAGAAAAGCACTGCAAAGACAGTATAACCAAATTCCAATCTTACGACTCCCAAGGGACCCTCTAAGATAGAAGGAAGAAACCAGCTACTGGTTTTAAAACAACAAAGAAAACCTTAACATTAAAATTAAAATATAATTTCATTATAAAAAAATTTTTTTTGCATTTATTATCTATTACATTTTTTATACCCTCTACATCTCTTGAATATCGCATTCTATTATTTTGAAATCCAATTCTTTTACTCTAAGGAAGTCTAAAGAACAAAGTGAACAATTATAAACTCAAAATATTTTTGCTGATTAGTTATCAAATTCGCTCTAAATTCCTGAAGTTTTCCGTTTAAAATTCCGGTGTTCCATAAAAACAGTCCGAGTTGTATACCCGTATCTCGTCAGTGATAAATCGTGTTAAGAACATCATGCCAGACAATTTAGCAAACGCAATGTCCAATCTTGATTTAGCCAGTGGCTCTCAAGCGAGAAACATACCATCTGCCACTAGTACACCAGTAACTAGCCCCGAATTAAGAGAAGTCATACGAGGTTTAATTAGGGAGGTACTTCCTCAAGAAACTACAGCCCACGGACATGAACACTTCAGCGACATACCTTTTGTGAGGCCTGCACCAGGACAAGACCAAGTAAAAGTCCCGGACGTTTGCCGATTAATTAAAGAGTTCTCAGGGGACAGAACATCGTTCAATTCTTGGAAAAAGAACGTTGACAGAATCATAAACATTTTTGAAGGACAAGAGCAGACGTACACCTACTATCTAGTAACTCTCTCTATCCGGACTAAAGTGGTTGGCGAAGCTGAAACAGTTTTGGAGTCGTATAACACTCCCATGAATTGGAAAGCTATCTCAAAGTGTCTTACGGCACATTATGCCGACAAACGAGACTTAAAAACTCTCGAGTACCAAATGTTCTCTCTAACCCAAGGACGCATGTCTATCAATGAATTCTATCAAGCAATTTACTACCAACTATCCCTAATCCTAAATCAAATAGGAGCACAGGAAGAATCAGCCGAAACCATAAAAGCCTTGACAGATAACTATCGCGGAAAAGCCTTAGACATCTTCATAAGAGGTTTGAATGGTGATTTACCACGGCACCTAGGAATAAAAGAACCAAGGGATTTAAGCCATGCACTCCATCTGTGCAACCTGTTAGAAAACCAAGAAAATAGAAACCTCTTTGTACCAAAAGGTAGACAACAACCTCCACCCTTGCCACCCAGACAAATAATTCCAAGACCCCACATAGTAAGACCATTCCATAATGCAAACCCAAACCAATGGAAGAATTTCGACCCCAAATTTTATTATTCACCAAACAATAGACCAACAATTAATAATCAGACACATCCCGTTGCACCTCAACACCATAGGCAACCTCAGACAATGACTTACAGACCCTATCAACAGCAATTCTCGTCAAATGGACAATACCAAGTTTCACCTCCTCGTCCATCTGCTCCGAAACCGGAACCTAAACCAACACCAATGGACATAGACCACTCCATTCGATCGAGAAGAATCGACTATATGAATAGACCTCATTCTAACGAGTTAACAGGCAAACGCCCACCAGTGCCTATGCAGTCAGGACCCCCAAATAAATTACAGAGACAATTCCACGTCACTACAGGTGAATTAGATCCAGTAGCAGAAAACGAAGCTTCCGAATCTGCATATCCCGTGGAAATGTCAGAACAAGATTATTACGAGAATTATGAACAAGAGGGAGCAGCAGACTTCCACGAAGAAGTTTACGAGGCAGACCAGAACTACAACTCAGAAATAATAGACAACTCTGATATCCATTTTTTAGGTTGAACAGTTCCTCGTTGCCATATTTCAGTTGCACCACGGGGGACGGCAAAACCTTCAAGTTTCTAATAGACACAGGCTCAAATCAGAATTACATTCAATCCAATCTAGTTCCAAATCCCAAAGTTAATCAAAAGCCTTTTTTTTGCCAATTCAGTCGGTGGTCAGACTAAGATCACCCACCATACTCACCTTAACCTGTTCAACTGCAAAGATATCCCTATTAAATTTTATTTGCTTCCCACTTTGAAAACCTTTCACGGAATTTTAGGTAATGACACCCTCAGACAGCTTAACGCAGTAATCGACGTCAAGAACGATATCCTAATCATCAATAAAAACTACAGAATTAACATAAAACAATTAGCAACCCAAGCCGTAAACAATATCAAAGTTAGAGCAGATCACATGTCCATAGGTCAGAAACGACTCATAGATAGTATAATAAAAAACCATACAGATCTATTCTCAGAGCCAGACGAAAAACTAACATACTCAACAGCTGTAGAAGGAGAAATTAGGACAAACTCAGATACCCCAGTTTATAGTAAACATTATCCATATCCAGCTTCCCTAAGGTCAGAAGTCGAAAAACAGGTAAATCAATTATTAAGTGACGGCATAATAAGACCCTCACGTTCGCCCTATAATGCACCAGTATGGGTAGTCCCAAAAAAAACTGATGCATCTGGCGAAAGGAAATATCGTATTGTAATAGATTATAGGAAGCTAAACGCAGTAACTATATCCGATCGATATCCAATTCCAGAGATCGGGGAAATCATAGCGCAATTAGGTCAAAACAAGTATTTTTCAGTACTTGATTTGAAAAGCGGCTTTCATCAGATTCCACTCAAAAGTAGAGACATAGAAAAAACAGCTTTTTCAGTAAATGGCGGAAAGTTCGAATTCACTAGACTACCGTTCGGTCTAAAAAATTCTCCATCCATATTCCAAAGGGCTCTCGACGATATTTTACGTGATCATGTAGGAATTCGTTGTTACGTCTACATCGACGACATAATAATCTTTAGTCAATCGGAAAGTGAACACACTCAGGACCTCGAGAAAGTATTCTCAACCTTATCAGAAGCCAACATGAAAGTACAAATCGACAAATGCGAGTTTTTCAAAACCGAAGTCGACTTTCTAGGCTTTACTATTTCGGCTAATGGCGTTAAAACCAATAGCAATAAGGTCAAAGCTATCCAAAACTTCCCTAAACCTAAAACCCTAAAGGACTTACGATCCTTCTTAGGACTTTCAGGTTACTATAGACGTTTTATTCGTGATTACGCTAAATTAGCGAAACCACTCACAACCCTACTCAGGGGAGAAAATGGTCGTCTTACAAAAAATGTATCGAATAAAGTCAATATAACATTCGATCACAGCTGCCAAGAGGCTTTCGAAAAAAATCAAGAATACATTAGCTTCGCAAGATGTAATACTTGCATATCCCGACTTCAAAAAAAGAGTTTCAACTCACAACTGATGCCTCAAACTACGCCATAGGCGCAGTATTAGAACAGAATGGCAAACCAATAACTTTTATTTCACGTACACTATCCAAAACGGAAGAGAACTATGCCACAAATGAAAAAGAGATGTTAGCAATAGTGTGGGCTCTCCAAAGTCTACGCATGTATCTTTACGGTACTTCCAAAGTTATTATTCATACTGATCACCAGCCACTCACCTTCGCGCTGAGCAACAAAAACCACAACGGTAAACTCAAAAGGTGGAAAAGCTACCTTGAAGAGTACAACCATGAGCTCCGATATAAGCCAGGAACCTCTAACGTTGTTGCAGATGCTCTTTCTAGAAATCCTCCAATCACACAAATCAATAGTACAACAGCTACAATACATAGCGATGAGAGTTCCTCTCATAACCTTATACCAGTCATAGGAGTTCCAGTTAACGTATTCAAGAATCAACTCTTGATCTTGACCTCAGAAACTGAATCCTACGATTTCGAAATACCTTTCCCACAATATCACAGACATACAGTCAGAAGAAGCGATTACACAGAGAAGGACCTTATACAAATATTAAAAGAACGACTTGACCCTAAACTAGTAAACGGTTTATTCACTTCAGAACGCATAATGGGAAAAATTCAGAACATCTACCCAATTCACTTCAGCAGTTACAAAATTAGATACACGCAAACTCAAGTTAGAGACGTAACACTCGAGTCGGAACAAACCGAAATTATTTCAAAAGAACATCTCCGCGCTCATAGAAACCCAATAGAAAACAAAATTCAGATCCTAAGTAAATATTTTTTTTCCCGGCCTAACAAAGAAAGTCAGCATTGTCGCTAAACTGTGCGAAACATGCAAATTAGCCAAATACGACAGACACCCCCAACATGGCGAAATCCAATCAACCCCAATACCAACCTACCCAGGACAGATTGTTCATATAGACCTTTACACGACCCAGAAGAAAATAGTATTAACGGCAATAGACAAATTTTCCAAATATGCACAGATAAAGATAGTAAAGTCAAAAGCAGCAGAAGATTTGAAAGCTCCTCTGCGCGAAATAATGATTGCATTTGGCATGCCAAAGTCAATTATTATGGATAACGAAAAGGCATTAAATTCAGCTTCAATCAAGTTCTTGCTGAAAGATCAGCTAAAAGCGCAAGTCTATACGACACCACCATACGCCTCGACAAGCAATGGTCAAATTGAAAGATTTCATTCAACGATGACAGAGATCATGCGATGCTTCAAAATGGACGAAGCACAAGTTAGTTTTGAAGACCTAATTTTTAGAGCAGTTCAAGAATACAACCAATCAATTCATTCTACGACGAAGAAAAAACCTATAGACATATTTTTCGGTAATCAATTTCTATCAGACCCTCAAGAAATAAAAACAGCTAGGGAACAAGTTATTAAAGATATCAATAAAAAGCAAAATGAAGACCTCACATACCACAACCAAAAAAGAAATCCGATAAGAAAATACAAGGAAGGGGAAACAATTTATATAAAAGTAGATAAAAGATTAGGATCCAAACTGACTCCAAAGTATCGCAAAGAAATAGTTCTTTCAGACCAAAACACAACAGTAAAAACACAGTCAGGGAAAATTGTCCATAAAAATAATATTAAAACATAATTTCATTTACAGGATTTTTTTGCCATTATGCCACGGCCTGGCAACTATACTAGACTATTCGCATTCACAATTAATCCCAATCAAAACGGGAATTGCATCAATACAGGATGGCGTATTTAGAGTCATTCATGTTCTTAACATGGAAGAGTATGAGAAGGTTGCGTTGAACTTAGAAGAGTCATTAAGTAATATTAGCATTTCTCATCAACTGCACCCATTCCTGGAATACGAATTGAAAATAATCAAGGGTGATTTACGTAAGCTTAGACCATCCAAAAGAGCAACTAGATCTATAGATGCCTTAGGAACGGTATGGAAATGGCTTGCCGGCACGCCGGACAGAAGCGATCACGAAATCCTAACAGCAAAAATTAACGATCAATTAGAAAATAATAATAGACAAGTTGTCATTAATAAAGCACTAAGCACTAGAGTAAACGAGTTGAGCAGCATTACAAATTCAATAATTAAAACGACAATAGAGGACAAAAATGTTCAAGATAAATTTGTATCCATATTAAAATACCGACTCCAACTTTTCAAAAACGATCTAAATAACTTAATTAATGCAATAAGCTGGGCTAAAACAAACACTGTAAATTCCGTAATATTATCAGAAGCCGAGGTAAACAGAATAGAAGAAATTTTAGATAACGAAGAAGGAATGTTCATTAACATAGAAGAGTTATTAGAATTTGCCAAAATAAAGATTGCAACAAACGGCAAGAATATGCTCTATATGATAAATGTACCTCTAATCAGCCGAGAACCTTGCGCTTCCATGATACTCAAAGCTGTTAAAAAAGATAAAATCATAAACGAAATCAAATATGAAAGTATAATTATTTGCAATAAAACAATATATGCCCAAATACAAGAATGCGAAACCCATAGTGATAAGACAATTTGTAATAGAAATAATATCCTAAATCTAAGCAACGACTCCTGCATAACACCACTCCTACGAAATCGGAGGCCACGCTGCAAATCCATCAACAGCCAGCACATCCCAAATCACCAAGAAATAGTGACTGGCACTATTCTACTTAACGACTTCAAGGGAAATGTCGAGGTCGACCACGAAGAAATGGAGCTGGAAGGAACTTTTTTGATACAGTTCCAGAACTCCACAGTAAAAATTGGCGAAGACGAGTATGAAGCGAGAGAATCAAAATTTGCAGAAGCTACCCCCCCACTTTTCCAGATGATGGCCAAAAAATCGAAGATTGAAGAAGTACTTTCGCTACAAATGCTAAAAGAAATAAACATCAACAACACTAGGAGATTAGAAATTCTAAAAGCAGCTAATTTCAAATCAACAACTATTAGCTTGTCATTCTCCGGTATTCTAATGATAATATTGGCAACAATAGCCGCATGGGCCTGGAAGCAGAAGACATCAAAGAAATCCCAAAATAACGCAGAAGCACGGGAAGAAGAACTTCCAAACAGTGGAACCCAGAAAAGATTCTTCATTGCGACCGAGGACGTCCGCGTCTAAAGGGGGAGGAGTTAAGAACAGACATTACGAACTGCACATTCGCAGACAGACCAATTGCGTAACCACCGGAAATGCATTTGGTCAATACTCCAGCACGACTACAGCGCGTGCAATACATCCGCCACGTGCGCTTGGTCAGCGCTTTCCAGCATTCGTCGTGGGACCAACGCCCGGCACCTTGCGCAACAACCGCCAGCGTGGGACCGACAATTGGGCTATTGGACACCCAAAGCTGCAAGCGACAACTGCAGCAGCGGCAGCGGCGACAGCGACAACGGCAGCAGCGGCAGCAGCGACACCAGCAACGGCAGCAGTAGTCTTAATTATTCATTATCATTGTCATAAGTTTTAGTCTAATTTTGATTCCCGAATAAAACGGTCATTTTTTTTAAATAATAAATCAACGGATTTATTAATTTATATACTACATGTGTATGTACATGTTATAATCAAATAATAATTTGTACAAACTGTTTTCCTTTACAATAAAAACAAGTAAGAAAGCTACAGTCGAGTGTGCTCGACTGTGAGATACCCGCTACCCATTTTTAATAAAGGCAAAATATTGCGGTATCATTTTCAAAATATACCGAATATACTGCAAAAATACTAAAAATATACCAAATGGTATATTTGGTATATCGATATAGTACACCATTCAAAATATACCATAGACTGCACAGTGTACCAGATTGTCGGTCAAAGCAACTCAGACCCTAGTAACATAAGTAGGCGCTTTTGCCCATACAAAAGTATTTCTTTAATAACATCCACAATTTTTATCTGATCGTAACCAAATTTTCAGGAGTCATAACTATTTTAGTAATTATTGTGTACACCAAAACTCGCAACTCTAGCCTTAAAATAGGGCTTGTTATTTCATATTTTTGATTTGCGGGGGCGGAAGTGGGCATGGCAAAAATTTGAAACAATCTTGATCTGCGTGCAAACATAACAAATGCTGTCAAAATTATAGCTCTAAATCTTATAGTCTCTGAGATCCAGTGTTTCATACGGACAGACGGACAGACACACAGACACACAGACACACAGACGGACATGGCTATACTCCATCTGCCTGTTACATACATTTCCTGCGGGCACAAAGTTATAATACCCTTCTACCCTATGGGTAGCGGGTATAAAATTGTGGTCTATGTGGTTTGTTGAAATTTGCAATACGTAATTGTTTGCAGTTATTCCTAACGCTTTAATTGTACTCCTTACACCTCTACTAAGAGGACGCTTTTCCATGAATCGAACACAAATTTAATTTATTGAAGAAATTAGTTAATTCATTTTTGATCAATGAACTAAGTTGAAGATATAAAAAATATAATCCATTTTAAAGTTGAAGACAAAAAAAAAAATAGAGTAGTCACATGAGTTCAAATAGCTGAACAATATACTCGTAGAAGAAAAATAGACCGCAAAAAAATAATAATTTAAGTTGAGCATGGGAGCTGGTTCAAACTAATGAAATTATGTGAAAAAAACATCAAAATTTGTGAACTACCAATAAGGTTTCTAATTGGAACAAACCGTATTCTATTCATGGTCAATATGAACAGGAAATAAATTACTATTTTATTGGCTTTTTAATACTTACTTACTGCCTGTATATATAAATCATTCCGCGGGTTGATAAACAGAAGAATTGGTTCGAAGAAAACACTGTTTGAAGTGCAATTTGTTTTTATTTAATTTTTATTACACTTCATAAAAATCAATTTCACAATTCATTATGGCATATTGTTGAATTATTTTGTAAACTATACGAGTATATTTAAAATATTTGGTTGTCTAAACTAAAATTGTCGTTGATCTTCAAATGATTTCTTGCAATTAACAATTGTTTTTTAGCTACTACATACTTCAGTAATGAACTATTTAATATTCATTTAACTCACTTAAATTCATGGCCATCACAAACTTGGGTTGATTTTGATTTTACATTTAGTTTTCAGTTGTATTTAATTTAGACATGTTTTATTTCGATAGCTGACTGGCTGGTTTCGATTAAAGAGAACTAGATCTATGTATAACCACAACACGTTTAAAACCATTTATGTATAATCTGCACATCTCGCACTTGGGAGTATATTTCCTTAATAAATTAAAAGGTTTTGACAAGGTTTTGTTACACGAAATTAAAATGGCTTGCATTGCATTTGGAGGAAAGAAGTAGTCTACCATCTCTATGAATTTAAAATGTAAAGATTTTTATAAAACTATGTGATAGATTTTCGAAATAGATTAGATCCAATAGGATAGTATTACATACTAGTACAAATATCTACACTTAGCACATTGAACGATCAGAATAGAATTTCACTTACACTTGTAGTTATGTACTGTATACATGACTTTTGATTTGTCATTGTCACATATTGTATCAGAACTTCTTACTTACGAGTACACCTTTATTTATTATCTATTCATCCGATACGCCATTTATTATTTTTATTTCTTCACACCCAGAATAATGTTAAAGTGTGCTATTTTCAACACATACTTAAAAGAAGAAAGAATTCGCAAGTTGAGTTTCTCGACTTCGAGATGTCTTGCGCTCAGAAGAAATAGATAATTTATTGTACTTTATTGCCACAATGCTATGAACGCTTTATGATGTAAGTACTTGGTAAGTACTTGATGTAAGTACTTAGTTTCCTGTCAAAGAAGCACAGTATCTACAATATAGTATTCACAGTCTCTGATCTTGAAGAAATCGGCGCAAACAAGCAATGAAGAAGATATTATCTTAGTAACGGAGAAAATATCATTGAAGTTCGTTGAATGGAATATTCAACATCATTTTGATTAAAAGAAACTGAGAAACCCCTTTTAATTATTTGATCTATCAAATACTTTTGTCATTTGTAGTATACGAACATTGATGGAAAACCCCACTGAAATATTCAAGATGTAGTTTAACATACGTGGCAATTGGTTAGAATCGGTTTAGTCTAGAACTTGTTTTGTAAGTCGACGCAGTATTCTTTGAATATACACACACATATTTAGACCTAAGATTCTTACACATTCTCATAGATTGGCTTAATACCGTATCGGAATATCTCTATCTGTAATTAGAATTCTAGTTGCGATAATCGGCTTGGGCGTTGCCAGCCAGCGCCATCGATGGTGGTGGACTATGACAAGAGACGCGGATGCGACTCAGCCGCAGACTGCCCGTATTATGCCCACCATCGACTGGCGCATGCAAAAGAGTCCTGGCATGTCCCTGCTGGTGCAGCGAGTGATGGGCACACATGGCCCGGCGAGCCTTTTGACTGTTGGCCAGAATGACGTCCTCTGCGTACTAAATGTCCGGTATGCTGTGACCAATTGCCAGCTTGGCGGCCACAGTCGAGACTGAAGTCGAGGGAGCGGCGTCTGTGGTGCCAAGTAGTTTGCTCTTGGCACAATTGGCATCGTGGAATAGATGTTCGCAGAGTTTTGGCTCCGATGTGGAGAATTTGCTGAGCTCCGCTGCTGTAGCTTCCTGTGCTGCACTGGATATGTTTAAATGTAGATCACTGTATTTACTGAATGAGGTTGTTTGATGCTGCTGCGGCTGATGGACCTGATGCATGTGGCCATGGACACCGACGCCGCTGTGCTGATGATACGGAAAGTGGGGAAAACTCTTTTGCATTGCATGCAAATTTCCCGAGCTGACGGTCCGCTCCAAGATCTCGCCCCAATACTTCTCGGACAAGCCCTCAATATCGGGCCGCACTGAAGTGTAGCCATCTCCTGTCGATGGTTGACGCGAGTGCTGACTGTGCATCCTGTTGCCGCCCAAAGTGCCCCTTATGTATTGTGAGGCGCTGCGACTTAAACTGTTTGCTCTGGACCGCGCGCAAATGCCAAGCACTGAGCCGCCAATGGAGCTACCAATGCCGCCAGCACCTCCTCCTCCTCCTGCTCCGGATCCGGCACCGCTTGTGCCATTGTTGGCCGGAGGCCTCGAGACGGGTGGCTCGGGCGGCATCGGAAGCGTTGTGATTTCAAAATCATTCGCATTGATGTGACAACATGCTGATTTGTGTTCTGGCGTAGCCTCATTGGGAAAACACTGGAACGAGCAGAGCACAGAAAAAGAAAATGAAAATTGCATCATAAATCTGATGTTAGTTTACAAAATTAATAAGCATTTTAAATTCGCATCTATTGGTGGCAGTCTGCCAGCTTTATACACAGCTTTGGGCAGAACACAGTTTTAGTTCCGGGCTGCTGCCATAAATTTGCCAAACATGACCTCAGTTTTGCTCGTTGTTTGGTTGTTTGGCTGTTTGAGTTCTTCGGAGCTACGCTAAATCATACAACTTCGCCGCGTTTACTAAACGAGCGTATACTTATTTTGGCAACAGCCACTTTCATCCTCCAACAACATTCAAAGAACTCGGGGGATTTTGCAAAATGAAATACGAAATTTTTGTGATTACGTTTGCCGCAGAGGGCGTCATGTTAACGCTCTGGATTTTCGCTTTCATAATTCAAAATCACTTCACAGCTCGAGTTTTTTTTTAGTGGCGTTTGTTGGTCGCTTTAGAGTGTATTCTATTATACGAAGTATGGCGAACACGGAGGTGCGACCCTTTTTTGAAAAGTTTGTTTACTCTTTCCCATCGAAATGTTTTCAGCTTTTTGATTGCGTATTCGAATAAACAAGACCAAAAGTGTTGAAGATGAATGTATGTAACGTTTTCAGCCAGTGAGCTTATGTGAATTGAAATTCAAGTTTATTTATGTAACCCCAGACAAATTTGTTCAAAACTTGCAACATGTATGTGTGTAGGTAAACACTTACTTTATTTGGCATAAGTTGACGACTTAGACGTCTAAAGTCTGAGTTCAGCAGCCAATACATAAAAGGATTCCACAGACTGTTACTCAACGATGTCCAGGTGACCAAAAAAATCCAGGAACGGAGGCAGCTGCAAGAAAAAGCTCAATCAAATAAATACACCGTTGGTAGTATAGAAGTGTCGGTATCGTATACGCAATATTATTACACATGCGATGCGTTATCTCTATCGTGTGTTTATATATACTTGCCTTTGAGCCTGTGCATGCAGTAACAATCTCCTGAATGGTCCACGGCGTGACCATAACAATGAATCCAAGTGAAATTGCGGCCATGGAACGTGACGTGTTGCCGCTTGAATTCTTCTCTTGTATGGGCACAATCTGTAATTAACGAAAATTCATTTGATGATCTAATTAAATCAAAGCCATCATAGAACTAGAATATTACGAAGCTCTAAGTATAACATTTTACTTTGAAATATTTAAGTATTAACATAAGATTTTCAACTGTTTTGCTTATTTCAAATGAATTTAGCTGGCTGCATATTTAATGTAGACATTCTTTAGATACCATAATTTTGAATAAAATTCATATTGAAATACTGAATTTCAGAATGGAAATGAATTAAAATATTACCACAGAAATGTATCTAAAGAGGTTTATCTAGGAGCATCACTCACCTTTTTGGTAATCTTATTAGTCATGCTGGGCATTCCAACGAGACCCATGCTCATGGCCATGCTCAGATGGTTCATAACGGGTGCCCGATGATGATGATGGGGATGATGCGAGTGCCTGTGACTTCCATGTCCAAATATGTGCGCTGATTGCTGTTGTTGTTGCTGCGCCTGATGCTGAGCCTGATGCTGCGACTGATGCTGATGCTGATGCAGATGCTGAGTGGGATGATGTGGATGCGGATGATGGGCGGCTGCTGTAAGCGGCATGGTTGGATCATTCAGGCGAAACCGACTCATATGGAAGCTGGAGCCGTAGCAGTACATCAACACCATCGTTGTGGGAAAGTATAAAGCACATGTGGACAAAATTCGGTAAGAGGGCTTACTGTAAAACGGTTCGCAGGCCATTAGACCCGTGTTGTTGAAGTAGTAGCCTATGTTTGGAGGATAGAGATACACATAGATAAACGCCAGATGAGCACAAGATTACATTCATTTAATTTTCCCTTTTTAGTATGTGTTACTTTATGGGTATGGCAATAATTCAACTCACCTTTAGGCAACACGAGAAATCCGAACACCGTCAGGCTGATAATCCATGTTAAGCTCAATATAGCAACGCAGCCCTGTAAAATAAGCATACGAACGAGTATATTACACATTTCCAATATATAGTTGCTGCTCGTTAAGTTAAGTTTTTGTTGTCGCATTTTGATTGCCTACTCCTAGCTTTGGTTGTATCTATAGTATTGCCCGTTTCCACATTCTTGGACTGCCCTTCACATCCTCTCCGCTTCATACGTGTCCAGTGAGTCCAGCTGGTTATGTGATTTATTGCCGAAGGAGTAAAATGAGCACGTATCTGATTTGAAGTGATTTTTATGCGGAACATTGCAGATGCACGTTCATGTTTATTCGAATTTTCCATAACGGGACACATTTTTGCTGCATCACGCGTCTTTAGTGCTTCACCAAATTTGCATTTTTAATTAATTAATTTAATTAATTAATTTATAATGTTTCTTTTCTCTTATGAAGATCAAATCTCCAAAATATCGGAGTGAAATAGAAACAACTGATCTCCCGAATACGTAGCTTAAAGTAGTAGTAATTATCGAAGTTTGTCAATATTTTATTTTCAGGGCTGAGATAAACTTGTAAAACACACTGTAAAAGCACGATGTACATATGTTACATATGATGGTTGTATATCGTATATCTTTTAAGGTAAAAAAAATTTTATTGAAATTTATATTTTTAATATAGTACTATATTAATATTTCAAATATGGCTTTAGTATATGTATTATAAAATTAACACCGCACTGTTTTGCTTTTATTGAAAATGGGTAGCGAGCACACTCGACTGTATTTTACTTGTATAGTTTTTTTTATATCTATATTTATAACATATTTTGAACATTCTTCCATTACAATACTCAAATAAGTAATCACCTAAAATATCTTTTATGTGTTTAAAATGTGAAGCAAACCTTCATGATTTCATGTATAATTTTTGGGTGTTATTCAGAGACAGTCGAATTGCCAACACGTCGAATATAGCAAACGACTCACCTTGTATATAGTTAAACACGCTTGTGATGGTGTTAACTTTTTTGGGTAAGCGCCGAGTGCAACTTTTGGGAAAAAGATATATTTTGGAAAGCTAGAACTGACATGGGCTGAAAATTAAATTTAAAACTTTTGATTTTGTTACGAATATTGGACAGACTCGACCGCAAACAAAGCAGAAAACGGAACATTTGCGAGACACCACCAAAATCATTCCAAATTCGCGAAAAACTGATAGGCAAACTGTCTGCCCAACATTAGCTCTGTTGGAATTTGAATGACAGCATAAATAAAAACATTTTCTCTCTGATATTATAACAATCTGTTGGTGTCTGTGTGTGAGTGTGCTAACTTGCAAAAAGCTTTAGTGGTTTTCATTATTATTTAAATTAGCATTCGTAAGTCAACGGACTTCAGTGCTGCACCAACTTCGAAGCTCTCCGGCCTCATTAAGTGCCAACTAAATAGGACTGAATATAAATTGAATAAAGTTTTCTGTCTAGCAAAATAAGTTCGGAAAGGTCAAGAACCTTGTTACAGAGGTCAGTTTATTTCATGAAAAGCAATTGCCATCAACATATACAAAATATTAAATCTTCCACTGATACGAAACATTAAAGCCTAATTATTATTCAACTCTTTCGATAACTTAATGAACTTAAATGATAAACTGAGGCTTTGCATCGAGATCTTAAACGTGTTCGTTTTGCGTAACAAATATTCCTTTAGCTCTAGAATTATTTGTATTTCAAATAATTGATTTCATAAACTACTTATTAGTATTAAATAAACGTATCTAATACTTCCGCTCATTTTGTATTTCAATGTAATTCAATTTCTTGGTCAAGTTCAATTTCATTAAGCCTCGAGACAAACAGTTTAACCGAGATTCGATTCAGAATTATATTATTCTAAATATATCAATAAAGTTTAAATAATAAACCATCGGAAATATAATATAAAATTGATTGGAATTTAGTTCTTTGTTGATAAAATATGTGAGTAACTTTAATGAAATTGAAGAATTTTCATGATTTTGTCGTCGAGATCGGAACTCAACAGTAAAACTGACTTTAACAAGAATTTCCTGAAAGCCTTTCAAGCAACTGACCTTAAATAATCATTAATTGCAACGTATTACCCCAAAGCAACCAGCGCTAAGTGTATTTGTAAAGAGGTCCTTTGTGCATTTGTACGTTCATTAGAAACTTTTCGTTATCATAAATAACATAAACAGAAACATAAAGTTTTGCTCTTTATTTTTCCCGAAATGAGTTGCAATTTATGGTTGATTCAATAAAAAACGCTCCAACAGCTGAGCTGAGAAGTGGCAAGTTCTCTCTTTCGCTATTATACGAGAGTGGCGAAAAGTGGGCCAATAAATCGCATAGCCTGTCTGTCAGTTGCCTTGGGTTGCGTCGCCAGTTTTCCTTTATTAATTTTTTTGACATAGAAAACTCTATAACAAAATGGGCGAGGCAGTGCTCTACTTTTGCCAAATATTGTAAAGCATAACATAATTCTACAAGAAAAAAAAACAATTTTCAGCTAAGCAATCAAATTTATGCAAATATTAACATAATGTATTATTTATATGCTCTTATTGAAAATATGAATTAAATCTAGTCTAAACGAGTCATCTATTTGATAATTTGATATAGTTTGATTAGATTTTTGATTGAACTGCAAAAATAGAAATGAGCTAAACATAAATTTCTTTAAAGCTTTATTTTAGTAGACTTTATGCATGCCTCTGAAACATAAATGTTTTTATGCTCTGTTATCGAAAACAAACAAATACATAGAAAAAGAAGCACTAAGAAGACAAGTATTTATAGTAGTTAAATTAATTCTGTTTGAGGACTAAATTGACGAAATTAACCTAAAATTCTAGATTCGAATCAATCAAATCCCTTTTTATCATCATTCGTCCATCATTTTTCACTATTCTCTTAATTTTGTGGTGAAAACAAAAGCCATTAAAACATTACACTGATTTTACATTTTTGATTTAAAAAATGTAAAATTTTGTCGTTTGATAGTCGACGTTATATTAATGTACATTTGCATATTTCAACACCAGTGAAAAAAATATTTATATATATGTATATATACATATATAACCGGATGGACTTTTCTCCCGTTTTGTAAATGATACGCGACGTTTTGTTCTACAAACCAAAAAAAATACGTCTTTTTACTTCTGCACACAAATTTCGCTTCTTATTTTCCTCTGGACGTCGTCTCTTTATTTTTTGGAGGCGGCGAAAATGTTTACTTGCTCATAAATTATGATGTCAGTGTGTGTGCCAAAAAGAAACTGCAAAGAGAGGTCTTAGGCTGACTGCCTATGCTCGTTTGATGCCCCCTTTCCTCTTTGCCCCCTCGTTGCTTGCGGTTTCCGGGGTGGGCGCCATCGCTTCATTTGCGTGTGTTCTATCGTTTGTCCTCCGCGGTCCTGAGCCAGTACTATGTATGTATGTATGTATGTAGAGGGACTTTTCTGCGGTCGTCGTATTTACTTCACGAGGGAAAAATGTTGCTTTCCTTTTTTTATGCGAATTTTATACACTGGACTGTGTTTATGTGCTGTTTTAGGTTTTTTGCTTGTCTTGCTGTTTCATTCTTCATTTTTGGTTTATTCTTCGCATTTCTCCTTTTCTTCTTTCCGCATTTCTCTTGCTTAGTTGCCTTTTGTTTTAATGACTGGCAAAGAGCTTAGAGCCCATTATCCTTATTTATCCCAACGTAATTGGCTCATAGATACAACTGTTGTTGCTGATGATTTGGATGATGTTGCGTTGGTGGCATTGGTTACTAGATTTTATTGGCGCGTGATTTCTTCGAATTTCCCATACGCTTTGTTCCATGCAGTTTGTCCTTTGTAATAAATTCTTATCTTAACTTGTCGCTCGACTTATCGCAGCAGACAACGTGCCTTATCTGTCTTGCCGCGCATTAACAAGACCTTCCACATTACCTCCCCCCCCCCCCAAACAACAGACTTATAATCCACTCACCTTCTTGCTAGAGTGCTGATAATAGCGTCGCGGATGTAGTGCACACATGTATCTGTCCACGGCCATGCAAACGAGAATAACGGCGCTCTGTTGCGAAAGTGCACCTCGCAGCAAAGCCTGCGCAAAGTAAGCGAGTGCAAGAACATGTTTGCAGTGGGTAAAACATGGAGAGTAAGAGAGAGGGAGAATGGAAAGAGAAAGTTAGAATGCGACAATATTTTTATCTGATCTATTGTTATTTTATTATCAGCAACAAATCGGTCATAAATTATAAAAGCCATATGAGTATAATAACTTACGTTAAAATAAATATGGTTGAAAAAGCTGATGGACCAAATTTGAAATTGCTTCTTCTGTGTAATATTGTATTGCAATGAAATGTTCAACAATACAACAACGATACAATACAACATTGCCATAAAATTAAACTTTACATTCAGTTTTGAAACCAGTAAGTATTTTTTCGAAAATAAACATTTTATAAATTAATTATGTGTAAATATTAATTAAAAATGGAGAGCGAACTTTCGAACTTAAAGAGAAAGGGGCGCATCCAAGTGAATTTAAGGTTTGTTTAGCCTTATTATTATTTTATTTTATGCAGATTGTCCCGCATGTTGCATTTTCTAATAATGATCATGAGCTAATTTTTTTTATTTTTAGTTTTATTAGGCCATAGTATAATATATTTTTTTGAATACTATTACTTAAAAACACAAATAACGTTTGACGTTTGTGTACTTTATTAAAATAGAAAATCATATTGAAACATTTGTAAAGCCAACCTATAAAATAAAATTTGTCTCAACTGAAGGCTGCCACTTCTATGACTCTATGCTTAGTGCAAAAATTAAAAAGTTTTGTGCACTTTCGATGTTTTGAGTAAACCTATTTAATGGTCAATTCTTCAACTACTAAAAATTAGCAATCCAAATTATGTTGAGACTTATTTATGTTATAAGCATTAAAAGTTTACATATTGTTTTTATTATTTTGTGAAGTGGATTCTCTATTGAATGAACACGAATGTATGTATGTCGTACCTAGTTATTTAACATTCAAAATGAGTGTTTAACCGTTCGGCTATCAATGTACAAAAACCTGTAAATATTGATTTTATGCTAACTATATAAAAATATTTTGAATAATTTTAGATTTCTGTGCTACTTTTTATGTTTTTCATGATATAAAACTACTACAAAAGCATTACATTCTTTAAATGCTTAAACACTTTTGGATTATATTCGATTTTGCATGGCAATGCTTATTCTTTTTTTTAATTTGTCACATCTAGCAATCGAGAACATAGCTCAACCTGGCAAAATAATACAATATAATGCTCAGAAATAATAAACTAAAAGCATAGTAACAGTTTGGTTATTGGAATCTATTTTCTACCAAAATTGAATAATATTAAAAAGTAGAGCAATTAACTTGGACAAGCACAAAGCAAATATCATAATTCTTTTTGTTTTGTTATGTATTTTAATGTTATTAAATAAATATGTCATTCATACGAATGAAAGTAACGTTACATAACATAGGTGATAATATAAACTTGAAATATAGCAAACTTATAAAAGTTTTAAGATTTTTTTTTTTGTATAAATACAAATTTGTATACTTTGAGTGCGTATACACATGTTTAAAATAATAATTTAAGCTGTAAATTTAGTCTCCTTTTAAAATATCCGATAGGATATCTGTCTTCGATTCAACGAATGCACACGTGAAGTTCAAGTTTTATCCTGTTAATATAAGTGTCGTAAAGAGTTCAACATGTATGACATCCAAAACGAGTCGGATAGTCTAACATGATTAAACATGCATATTATACACCTTACAATATCAGTAATGCCTCCATTTGCTTGTTTGGCAGAAATCGATATTAAATATAAATACATAAATATGTTACACAAAAGTTTAGCTTACTTACTTATTACTTATTTACTTATTTTACTACAAACATGACATTTGATCTATGAGAATATTGCTTCACTTTAAGCTTTTGTTTGTTATCAGGATTCCTTACTTACGTGCTTACACTTAGGATAACTTAAGTTGTGACGGTCAGTCGAGTCGGTTAATCTTACCTGTATCTGACAGAATATTTCACCATATGGCCAGCAATGAAACAATGCAGGCATTAGCCCAAACGGAGTAATTAGCAGACCAATTGTCAGGTCATTCAGAGCCAACGAGGTAAGCAAATATCGTGGCTGAAAGCAAATTGCGAGCATAATAAGTGTCTGTTTACTCATCTGACGACTATCCATCTGACCTACCTGTTGATGTATGTAGGCGGCGTAGCGACGATTGTTGATAACAAATATGACCAGACAGTTGGCTCCAATCACACCCAAAGTGAGCACCAAAATGAGCACCGCTTCGATGGTCTCGGCAATGCCAATGTGTAGTATAAAATTGTGGCCAGAGTAACGTGGATGCGAGCAACTGGAATTCTTAACAGCGGGAGCCACGAGCAATGAGCCAGTCTTTAGGTCCATTGCAAAGCTGAAAGAGATTTAATATAGTTTAGTTGCATTTGAGATACTTTTCTGTACTGAAAAGTCTGCATTGATTGTAAACTCTTATTTACATTTTGCTGAAATTCATTGTCCATGTGCAAATATTCAACATGGCCGCAATTTGTTAAGCCATAATGAAGTCAAAACATGCGAAAGCGACTCGTCGCCTGGACAATTTATCAGCGTAAAAGGAATTCAGATTGTGGCTGAAGCAGTACTCCCAGACAAGTGATAAATAGAGAGAGATGAATGACGAAAGAGAAGAGGGAAAACAGTGTCCATATGACGCCAGACACTGACGAAACAACGTGCCGACATAATGAACCTTTACAACATAATTGGATGATTTTGCTCGGTTTTTGTTTTTCTTTTCTCTGCTATTCTAGATTGCCTAGTATTTTAGTGTCTTCACTCGCAATAAATCAGAAATGCTTGCCCAACGTTGATGGCTATGTCTCTGTGCTCCTTTTTTGTTCATTGTTCTCTTTTCCACGTTGACATTGAGAAATGTTTCAAAACATAGAAACGTTAAATATATTTGCTTTAAACAATGTACTTAGGCAAAGTCAAAAGGAACAAATTCTTTGCAGTTACAGTTTCTTTAGTCAAAATATGTTCATTGTCATTAATCTGAAGCTCTGTGATTTATTGTACACAATACTTGAGGTCGCACAGCCTAAGTTAAGTCTAAAATCACCGAAAGAAATATGACCCAACTACCAACTACAATCAAATTTGTCACTACAATTTTGTCAGACCTTAAAGATGTGCTAAATGAAGACAAGTAAATAGTTCTTTCATTCTTTTTTTTGGCTGCCGCAAATCTGCATTTTCAATTCTGAGTTGGGAGGGAGTATTGAAATGCTTTGAATGGATAATAAACTGAAAGACAATAAAAGCGAATAATCTGTGGATGGTTCTGTGCTCGCCCAAAACCAATTCAATTTCCAAGTAATGAAAGGAGAAAACTCGCTTAATTCCGCGTATTGTTAAGTCCCTCGTAATCGAATCGGCAACTGCAGTCACAACCCCAAAAAACCTAACTTGAAGCCCAAATAGAAACTGAAGCGGAATCGCAAAATGGAGTTGCTGAATCGGGGCATCGGCAAATGCCGGAAACCAGTGTCAAATGTAAAACCACGTAATTGTTTTAAAATGCGCAATAGCGAATGCGATATAAAAGCGAAAGAGAGAGAGAGAGAGCTAAACAACATTTCAGAGTAAAACAAATGAATATCCAATGAGATAGAGAGCTCGAACCGAATTTGAGAATCATCAATGTATTCTCTCTCGTAACGAGAACCCAAAACAAGAACAGCAAACAACTACAATGACAACAATAATATAGTAATGAAAATGAGAAATGTAGCCGAACATTGGCAAAGACAAATGCGGAATAAATAATTTAGTTGCTGCTGGATTAGAGAGAGCCACAATCAGCTTTTGAATTTACACTCAAGTTACTTCCATTAGTGGCATTTTGTGCAATTCCATTGCATATCATTAGGTGTTGCACCGTGCAGCAGATGAAGCTGCAGTTGGCGACCACCGCACGTTGCTTGCATAATCCATGACGAAACTTATGTCACAAGCTTGGCAAACGATTTGGCCAACGATGACAATGATGGCAACAACAAAAAGCTTGTGTCCACGAAATGAGTGCACAACACATTCAACATTCACCATTTAACAGCTGCTCAAAGCGAACTCGACTATGAAATACCTTGTGTAGAAGAAATTTGATTCATTTTGGGTTGCCTAAATATTCATTTACAATCTAATTTGTATAATGGTTCAAAAATCAATGCTGTTCCATCGATTCTGTGAAAATGAATATTTCATTTCCATTCTTTTCTCTGATAAGATTTACAATTTTAAAGCCAAGCTGCAGCACAAAACAATGGAAAAACAAGACAGGAGTTTTGAACTGGACTAACAACTTTGTATTCACATTGCATTTTGTCCTCGTTTGTGGTCGGTCCACAGTCGAAGTCACAGTCACAGCAACAGCAACTGCCACGCCCAACTTCCTCCTGCCTTCATAAGTTCTAACACTCCCTCTTCGGTGCTCTGCTTTCTAAGGTCTGTGCGTGCGTGTTAATGCACGAAACTGTAAAGTCCGCTCCTCCATTCAAGCCACATTCAAGCACAAGCCGCTCAATGCAATTCGTGAACATTTACACACACACACACACAATCACAAACACACACATATACGCACACGCATGTAAAGTAGTATGAAGGGCTAGTTCTGTGGTTTTGTTCTTAAACGGGTGTTGACAATCCCTCCTGCAAGTGTTCGCCATTGTGTCTGTGTGTTTTTGTGTGTGTGTGTGTATGCATTTCAAATGCAAATTTACTGCACTCGGCTTTGCCATGAATTTTTGTTGTTGCGAGAGCATTTTGGAAGCATTTGCTGGCTTTGCCTTATTTATAAGATTTGCTTTGAAGCCTTGCACTTTCCACATGGGTCAAAGCTGATTCCACTTGACAAAATGGCTAAGTTGCCAGAGACGCGATGACTGATTGCACATGTGTTGCCCCAATACCACTCTAACAGAATTCGTCCTCGTTTAGGCAATTTCTTCAACATCTAATCAATATGTATAATTATTAACTTACTTAAGTACATGCTTAAATTAGATGCACATGTTGTCGGGTGATATGATCGCAATGCAATTAAGTGCTATACATATTTAATGTTGAATTACGCTTTTAGACCTTTTTTCTGAGATGTGCCTGCCCTCAAATTATTAAAAACCGTTTCAATAACATTAGAATTTCTATAAATAAAGGCTCCAAAATCATTGGATATGTATTTGTCATATGTGATGTAGAGATTAGTTGACGCTAAAATAACCCAGATTTTACGATTTTACATATTTCATTTCAAATTTATTAAAATACTATATGAAGAAATTAAGAGTTTTTGGTGCTGCGCAAATTGGACATAAGAAAATGTTTTAAAAGTCTGAAATACTTTAAATCATTAAATTTTTATATTAATTATATTTAAATATACAGACGACACGCTTTATTTTAGTAATTTAATTTAGTTAGACCAACGACGAATATTCATAGAATACAATATTGTTCTACCAAGTTAAATCATTCTTGTTGTTTGCACCACTATTAGTGGCATTCCATTCGATCGAACATCCAGCATGTACAACAAGCACAATAATTCCAATGTGAAAAGCGTGCTTGAGAATAACAACCAGGGTTGCCAATGCAAATTTATACATTTCCCCAAAAATCGGGATAAAATTCCCCAAATTTGGGGACAAAAATCCGCTGATTCCCCACAAATTCCCCACATAGGTTTTTATACCCGCTACCCATAGGGTAGAAGGGTATTATAACTTTGTGCCGGCAGGAAATGTATGTAACAGGTAGAAGGAGGCATCTCCGACCCTATAAAGTATATATATTCTTGATCAGCGTCAACAGCCGAGACGATATAGCCATGTCCGTCTGTCCGTCTGTGTGTCTGTCCGTCTGTCCGTCTGTCCGTATGAACACCTAGATCTCAGAGACTATAAGAGATAGAGCTATAATTTTTTTTCGACAGCATTTGTTATGTTTGCACGCAGATCAAGTTTGTTTCAAATTTTTGCCACGCCCACTTCCGCCCCTGCAAATCAAAAAAATCGAATAACAAGCGTAATTTTAAAGCTAGGGTTACGAATTTTGGTATATACGGTAATAACTATAGTAGTTATGATCCCTGAAAATTTGGTTGCGATCAGATAAAAATTGTCGAAGTTATTAAAGAAATACTTTTGTATGGGCAAAAACACCTACTTACTAGGCGTCTGAGTTGCTTTGGCTGACAATCTGGTATATTGTGCCGTCTATGGTATATTTTGAATGGTGTACTATATCGATATACCAAACATACCATTTGGTATATTTTTAGTATTTTTGCAGTATATTTGGTATATTTTGAGAATAATACCGCAAAATATATTGCTTTTATTCAAAATGGGTAGCGGGTATCTCACAGTCGAGTACACTCGACTGTAGCTTTCTTACTTGTTTTTAAATGAAACAATAAAAAGCTGAGTATAACTCATATTAGTATTCTTAATTAATTAAAATAAAAACTCAAACAGTTAACATTCATATTCTTTTCCATATTTTTGTGGATAGCATTTTGTTTGATGGGTTGAACTTGACGCTGCCGCCTAGTTTTTTAATTCCTTCTCTTGGAACCATAAATCGTTATATCGTTACTTCGCGACAACTACGAACTCAGCTACGAAAATGACGAAGACAGCGCACATAACATGTAGGCGTTTAAGAACGAGAAAAACGGGAATCTCCTGATCATAAACAAAACAACTGTCAATCTACATGTATAGTAGTTTGAAACTAGAGATGTCTATACATAATATTTTTATACCAGCTACCCATAGGGTAGAAGGGTATTATAACTTTGTGCCGGCAGGAAATGTATGTAACAGGTAGAAGAAGGCATCTCCGACCCTATAAAGTATATATATTCTTGATCAGCGTCAACAGTCGAGACGATATAGCCATGTCCGTCTGTCCGTCTGTGTGTCTGTCCGTCTGTCCGTATGAAACACTGGATCTCAGAGACTATAAGAGATAGAGCTATAATTTTTTTTCGACAGTTATGATTCCTGAAAATTTGGTTGCGATCAGACAAAAATTGTGGAAGTTATTTAAGAAATACTTTTCTATGGGCAAAAACGCCTACTTACTAGGGGTCTGAGTTGCTTTGACTGACAATCTGGTACATTGTGCCGTCTATGGTATATTTTGAATGGTGTAATATATCGATATACCAAACATACCATTTGGTATATTTTCAGTATTTTAAAGTATTTTCGGTATATTTTGAAAATGATACCGCAATATTAGCGGGTATCTCACAGTCGAGCACACTCGACTGTAACTTTTTACTTATTAAAAAAAGGTTGATGTCGTGTCGATAATGAATGATGAAATATTTACCGACGAGAATAAGATGTCAAAATATGTAAAAATCCCCGCATTTTCTCCACATCATGCCAATCCCCAATAAATCCCCAATCAACTTAAAATTCCCCGCACTTTGGGGAATTCCCCACAAATTGGCAACGCTGATAACAACACATGCGACTACAAGTGATCATAGGTACAAAGCTCTAAAAAGGGCTTTGCGAATATAAGCTTTTTGTAATAATAGCGTAACAGCAGAAAACAGTCGAAATTCGTAAGGAAATAATGGACGGCGATGACATTGAAAGAGGGAGACAGACCGAGCGAAGTAAGCTAGCGAGCGATATGTTGAGAGCTTGCACATTGAGAGAAAACAATGACTTTGCCTCCAATTTTGGACTTTTTGGATGCAAATTGGGTTTGGAACCAAAGTGCAGTACTGCCATTTGAATCCCAGTGCTGCCATTTCGTTAAGCTGGCGCCGATAACAAGGGAGGTTAACCAATACAAGATCATAGTATTGGTTATTTGTTGTGATATTTACGCACGTGATAAAATACACACAAATATAAATACATTAGTGTTTTATTCATTGAAAATGGGTAACATAGTCGAGCAGATTGTATTTTTCCCCTTTGAAAGAACAAAATGGTTTAAAGTAATTTTTAAAGTATTTCAACATCAATCATTCAATTCGTTGTCAGCTATCAAGTGTTTCAGCAAAAATGCAGCTTTAATATATGTATTTATTTTCTTTTGTTTGCTGTCAGTCAAAAGTTGAGTTTTCACTTCGATGTTTGAAATTGGTATAACAAGGTGCCAGGCACAGATGCGCTAATTGATGTCTAGCAGCTGTTCTTGTGAAAATGTTGAAATTCATAACGTATTCGTACGTTCGTGTTAATTTGTGTATGTTGATTAAAATGAAAGACTGACAAAACTTAGTTGCCAGATGCATGCATTCCAAAATTTATGACACATTATTTATTCTTGCAAAATATATGCTAATTATTGTATCTTTGAGAGTTAAGTTGAGTGCAAAGTTTACCCGGGATGAGAATGCAGTGAGAAGCTTTGCCATTGAAAAATTATAATTTTCTGACATCTGCATTAATTAATTTAAATCTTCCGGCTTAAGCTCTGACAGTCGATTAAGTTGTATTAGCTTCTTGAGTGTGCTAAAGTTGCGCCATCAAATTTGCTCAAACGAAGTTTTAGCTGCTGCTTCTGCTGCATTGTGCAAACATTTTAATGGCGTATATAATTTAAGTTACAACGTTAAGCACATTAATTTTTTAATAAGCAATTTTGTGGTGGATTCTTACTCTGAACAGCATTTAGCTTTAATACCATTCATATAAAAGCCGAATTATGCGCCGTCAAATCAAAATTAAAGATTTACGTGAGCTAACTTCTAAAATGTGGCTTGCCATTGAAATGTGAAAGCAGTTATAAAATTACTGATTGAGTTAACAACATTTAATTTAAATATCACACATTATTGCCTCAGCTTGAAGTGAAAACTCGATTGATATGCTAAGCATAATTTAAGCAAGGATGCTTTAGATGAGGAGTGATCGACAATTAGATACTGTGTATCCATTAGTTTGCAATTGTCTAACAAGCTTTCAATCATACATACATTCTCTTTAATGTCGTTAGCATGTATTAAGAACTACATATATTTGCTTCTATAAAAAAGTTGATCAACATAAGTTATAATACAACCGTCGCTGATTGTTGACTCAAAAGACTTTCTACTGCTTAGCAGATACTGCAGGGTACACAATAAAAAGGATAAAAAAGGTGAGAAATACTCATGCAAGCAGAGTTGAATGAAGTTTCCATTCGAAAGCGGCACAAACGGTGTTTATTAAATTCATATTTGTGAACGTGCAATACATTTCAATTTTGATTATGTGCTGATAAACCTTTAAACAGGTATTCGAATGCCGAAAACTTTTTACTAAATTATCACCTGACTGCAATTAAGTAGGTGTATGCTCAGTAGATACTGGATGGAGGCAATTGACAGGCAGGATGGGTCAGGAAAAAAGACTGCAGAAATTATAGTGATTGTGTTTACGTTGCGTTGTCACGTAGTTGTAAAAATTGGCGTAAATGTTTTAAAAGTTTCATCAAAGTTGTTATGAAGTATTTTTGCTTCGTGTGTGATGTGGTGGAAGGCAACAAATGGAGGAGGCTATGAGCTCAAAAAGTCATTTAAGAAATTGCAGCGTCCGCAGTCATATGAAATTAGCTACAGCATTTTTGGGTTGAAGTTGAATTCAACCTTTGGGTTTCTTGTCTACCAGTACGATGGGAAATAATTGCTTTAGAGTTGAGCAAAATTGTAATTGAAGTTTTAATAAGATTGCGGCTTTTGTAAGTTTCATTAAAAAGAATTTAAATTAAATAAAAACATCGTGAAATACTTTGGTGAGGACTGCTCGAATACGTATTTCCCAATTTCATTCACGAATGAAAACAAAATCCTTTTTTATGCCTATATGTGGAAGCAATAATTTAAGCGAAACCCAAATGATTGTTTAATATTTTATTTAAATGAAAATTACAATTGCATTTTTATCACTGCCACTCACATTTTTTCTATCTTCATTTTCTACATCAATTTTTTTTATTTATGCATGTTTCTGTTGGTATATACATACTATACCATAAATAAATTTATTAATATCAGAAATTTCTTAGTAATATAGTAGATATTCAATTTGTCCAGCGTTAAATGTGTTGTGCAGTTGTTGTAGACACTTTTTATCCGATACTCGTTTTACTTTTGATTCACATTTAACTCATTCGGGAGGATATCTGTAGCCGGACAAAAATTGTGCATTATTGGAATGCTTGTGCATTCTCTATTGTTAGAGACGGTTATTGTTAGAGACTTATGGAGAGATTTTATTTAATTTGTGTTTGCACCTATTATTATGATATTTGGAGAAATTTCAAGGTAAGTAACGATTTTAATATGTCAGAGTTAAAAAAATTTTATAAATAATTGGAGTAAATCTGAGGGCAATGTGATGGAGAAATTTGAAATTATTTCCAGCTGAGATCCACAATCTATTGAACTTGGTTATCGGTTAGAATTTAATTGGTTTCGATTTCCTCATATCCTCAAGGCTATTTTTTTTTATGTTGCATGCTAAACACAACCTCAGTTATTAATAAGTTAACCTATGAGTACTGAAGGCGCAAAGGTTATTATAATTAAAAATCTTGTAAATTCCACTGTATGGAAAAGTTGGATTTTACTTTTCAAACTTGTCTGTATCTTGGCTTGGGGCCAAAGTGGAACAACTCGTGTACCATAGAATAAACCAAACTACCTTCCTTTGTGTGGGTGAACTCAGGTTTGTAAGAACCCCAACTCACACCCATGTACATACATGTGACTGTAAGGTGGAGTGGGGTGGCTTGGGGTGGGGTGTATTTGATAGGCACAGCTCATTTGTACTACACAGTGCCTGCTATTTACATGCTCCTAGCCAGTGCATGTAATTATAGTAAGCCCGTTGGCATTTTTAGCATTACTAAGAAATGTTTAGCTTAGACCTTCGCAAATGCCAGGCTTTAACATTGGCTTTGGCCATGATAGTGTCTGTAAGTTGGATATTCAACACAGGAGTAGGAGATAAATATCCAGTAAAAAGAATACTCTAAAGCTTTGTGGCTTTATTACGGTTTCATTGCAAAGAGTAACAAGAAGATGTGCGTTAGTAAATCAGATATTCGGTTCTTCACTCCGGTTTTAGTATTGATAAACTTCACAAAACTATATAGCAACATTTTCTTTTTAATTAAGTCTTACCAATGCGAGTTTAGAGTTCACACCGTGATTATTTCATGTCTACTTCAGCTCTATCAGTTTCCATTTAATTAATTAAAAATAATCGAGCACACTCGACTGTGAGATACCCAAAACCCATTGTGTATATAAGTAAAACAGTGCGACATTATTATATTTGAATATATTTCTTTAATAACTTCTATCATTTTTATGTGCTAGCAAGATGCCTCTTTCTGCCTATAATACACATTTTATGAAGGCGCAATGTTATAATATCCTTCTATTTTATTTGCCTTCGTACTGTATGTTCTTAGTAGTGTAATTGAAATGATTTTATTAAACCTTTTTGATTTTAGGAAATTCAACACTTGAAATCGTGCTCATACACGTATGTACAAATAATAAATGACCCGGGAAATGAGGCGTATGTGTGTCAGTCAACTTATCCGCTGAATTAGTAGCACTAAATAGTCGTTTGTTGAATTTTAATTGCTTTCAATTCAAACCAAAAGCTTGTTAAGACTTTGCACAGTGGATCGTTTACTCAAATCATGTCGTAATAACAACAATCAGAGAAAATAATCTATTATTCGCATCTGGGCAATGTTTGCTTGGTATAATTATATTTTAGTCTTTTTGGGTTAAAAACAACATTTAGTTGGATCCCTTAAATGCTCATATTTCAGAAAACAAAAATTTTGTATGGAATATACAAGAACATTTACAAGCCTTACAAAATTGATAACAACTTTTGTTGATACCAACAACGAAATTTGAGATTTGCTCAAAAGTTTTGTTAAATATGTCACTGTGCGTTGCAAATCAATTACGCTCAGAAACGATGTTTAATTATGACTTAATTGGAAAGTAATTAAAATTAATATGGTAGTGTGAATTGCAGACTTCAATTGTTCTCAAAGTATTTCATAAATATGTATAATAAATTAATTATAATATAAAATCAATGATCGTAGCTTTTAACAAGCAAACTGAAGTCAACTTAAATAATTGAATTAAAATTTAAACTGTTTTGTTCACTAACCATTTTGTCCCCCAATCTCTGCGGTGTATTGTTAGATTATTTTCATTAGGTTGTAGTGCTTAGTTTTCCTAACAAAATTTGTCAGAGGAAGTCTTTAATTTCTTTTGAGTAGATGCAGATTGAGATTTGGTCTGCTTCCTTTGATGTGTCGATGTTATTTATTCATAACCATTTATTTACTGCATGGAAAACTTTAGTTGAATATAGTTTTGGTTTTCTATTTAAAAATTACCTAATTATATCTCTGACCATACTAATTATGTATATTGTTTTAACATCTACATATTATTGTCTATACAGCTACACCTAACTTTTTGTATATGATTTAGTAATGCAGCATTTTAAAGGTGTTTATTTTAGATTTCATATCTTGTTCCGAGTTCAAAATATTCGCATAGTTTTTCAATAGTAGCTACTACTTCTTATGGTAATGTTTATTCTTATTTGATTTTTATTTTTTTATTTTAATGAACAACATTTTAAGTCAAGTTTGCCTTCCTGTTTGGAAGCGCGTCAGATTTACTTTATGGATTATTATTAATTTAAATTTGATCTTTTTTTTCGATTATTTATTAGTATTTTGTTTTATTTGTGTATATTTCAAGTTCTTAACAGTTTTTATTATAAATAATAAAATGTATTATAAATAGTAAAAACATGGAAATTTCTGCCGTCTAAACCCAAAAAAAAAGAAAAACGTTGAGTATACACCAATTTTTGTAAATAAATATAATATATAAAATAAAAAAAAAATACAAAATTAAAGAGGAAATAAAGAATTTATTTTTCAACATTTATTTTCAGTCATTATTATTATAAAACTTTTGGTGTTGGTGATTAAATTAACATTTGCGAGTTACGCACTGTACTGAAATTTGTATTTTGTTGCAAATCAAAGTAAATTTCCTCTTGTTGCATTCACATACTAAAGTCTATGTTTCATAGTACATAAATTATTTGTATACAAGTTTGGGTATGTTTTATAAAGAAAACGTTTCATGAATTTAGTTTTAGATATTGAAGAGGCTCCCCTGAAATCATTGAAATAGTGCAATATGAACATAAAGTTGTCTAAGTCAATACAAACAATACATAATATGGCACTGCAGGTGAGGGTTTCTAAGACCTCATATATTTGTAAAAATCTTCTCATATGGACGATGTGAAAAACATGGGACAAACAGATGTCATGTTGTTAAGAAAAAAAAATATGACAACTTTTATAAAATTAAAGAGAACATCATCTTTGAACTATTGGTTAATAAATATCGACATTCATTTTTCATATGTATTCATTAATTTCCGCCATTTATTGTTCTCTTAAATATTCATTGAAAATTAACATAGTGTCGAATTGGGTGCTCTGAACTCTTGGGCACGTTATTGGCTCGAATTAAAACGAGTCAAATAAATTAAATGTCAACATATGCAGTTGATTTCGGTCACTTTATCACGTCGTTCCGACTTCAAGAGTCAACGCCCTTCAGCATCAAATATTTTATGTATAATATTGGTAGTCTGATTGCACAGAAAAATAATTACACTGTAATTTTCTTCACTGTCTCAGTAGTTGGAAAATTAAATTTCTATACAAATCTAATTTTTGTGCAAGGAAGTGTTAATTAGGGTCACCTGTGGACATGTCAAAATGCAATTTAATTAGGGTCACCTTGGATGTGGCGTTGCGCACCCGATTGTCGATGTAAAAGGGCGCTACGTCGCTTCGTGACGAGTTTTTTCCAACGTTTGCTATGAGTTGAATCCCAATCCCGAACTACGTTTTCGAGGGTTCGATCGTTTTTGGGTACAGCGCTGCGCCCCTGATTGTCAATGTACGCTAAGTTCGTTTTCATATCCTGTATTCGTGTCACGTTTTCGACCACGATCTACGAATCGTATTTCGACCCCGACTCCGATCCCCTCATCGTCCCGTCTCGGGACACGCAACCTCGATCCTAATTTAGGATTTGTGTGACGAATCGTCACCGAACCCGAACCCGAACCCGATCCCTATCCCGATCCCTTCATCGCCCCGTCTCCGAGCACGTACGATTCGTCACACATCTCTTCAAAATATTTAAATTTCTTACAATTTCTCACAATTACATTTAATAACAAATTAACATATGTAAATGCAGAGCAAAGTTTAAAATCTTTTACTAACATTTATAACTTTTGATTGGAATATATATGTATTTTAATAATTTATTTTTTATATATAATCTTTCTCTTCCTTAAAGTTAAATTTGGATGTAAAATTTTGCCTTTTATTTTTAAATGGCAATTTTTTTTTTATATTAAAGTGTATTGTTTGCTGGAGCTACATGCCAGACACTTCAGATTTTGACTGGCATATTTAATGGCTGCCTACCAATTATTAATCACTCACACAGCGCAAGTTATTTGACCTTATTTATTAATGTCATTTCTTTCATTCGTTAAATATAGTTCACAAATTTATATTTTTGAAATTTCCAAGTCTAACTATATAAAGGGGGAACTTTTAAATATCCAAGCAACTATTTTTGTAGAAGACAAATACAGAACAAATTAATTGTCAACGGAACAATATATGATGTTTTGAAAGGAACACAGAAAAATCTCAAACATTTTTTATATATGTAGTTATATAACAATTCCATCACAATAAAATTATTATCAAAGTACGCACGGGTGATGTCACGAAACTCTGCCTATTATAGAATATTGTATTTGAAAGTAAAAAGCGTGAAAAACAGAAATTGCTTAATTTTTTTGTATTCCAAATTATTCGAAAATTAAATTATATTTTATCTGTATGTTTTAGTTTTTATGGACCTCTTAATATAGGTGTTTAATAATATTGAACGACACAATAAATTTGTGTTTTTTAAAAACGAAAATACACATTTGGCGTTTAGACCATAAATACAAGATACGAGTATAAGAAAAAAAATTCGAAAATCTGTAAATACGGATACCGATATAAAGTGCCAAATAAACACTCATAAATTTCTATACACCAAAATCCAAAGTAGAAACGCAAAGCCAAACCTTTTTATAAATTTCCAAGGAACATGCATCACGCTTTACTGCGTTGTTTTGGCTTTTGGCTGGCCACAATAAATGAATAATGGCAACAGAGTAAAGACCAAATAACACGGAGTTTTCTACAAAACAAGGTTGGTATGCGGTGAGTTTATGCAGCTGAAAGAGGAAAAAAACATATACCCAAGTCACGAATGAAACGTGCATCATTAATTGCCTGTATCCATTGAGTATCGAATACTAACAAAGTGAGAAATTCACAATAGAACTTTATTGGAATTTCAGACTCTACGAGGCATAGAAGCGAGACTGCCAAAATTACCAAAGCTTTATGTGCAGATTGCCAAATTATTAGCAATGTACAATAGCCAGCAAGTGAGCTTTGGTTTTTGCCTAAATTACCCATTTAAATACACAACATCGAAGAGTGTGAGATGTGTGTTTAGTTGTTACATTAACCAATGTTTCTTTGCAGGGAACACTTTTCAACTTGCCAAGCTTTAACCCAATAATACTCAAATGTGTATTAGCCAAGTGATTACATGACTTTCAACGCCCCATTGTTATGAAGACAATGGATTCATTTTGGGAATTAAGGTTCGATTACATGCTTCGCACACACACACACACACAACATTAGTGTTGCTGTTTATTCCTTTTGTTTCTTCAACCTCTGTATAACAACTAGAATGAATTCCTGCGTTATCGATATATGAACTTCTTGACGATTCGACCGCAATCGCATGAAAGTCACATCATTAGCGGGATCCAGATCTCGGACCACATTGCGTGCCATGATCGCCAATGCATGCAGATGACTAGCGTAAGCATAAGAGCGCCTCTGACTAACCGTAGAGCGCATTGGCCTTCCGTTGGGATCCATTACAATTATTTCACGAGCCCCACGAACAGCGAAATTATGGACGAAAGCATCATCATCATAGGCTCTGGTACGTCTGCTTTGCGTAATTCACATTCCATATATGTTAAAACCATGAACATTTACATACTCACGCTGACTGTATTTTTGTTGTTCGTCTCGGTGGTTGTGCCATATTTTTCTTAATTGTGATATTTATGTCTACAAATGTAAGCACAAAATGGTTTTAAAATTTATCAAAGCTTACTTATGTCAGACTTATGGAATTTCGATTTCTTGTGTATTAGGGTTGTACAGGCTTGAAGGAGCTATGCGTGATCAGGGTCAGCATCAAATTCCATCTATGAAAATTTGACTAGCTGACGAAATTACTAGGTTATATTAAATATATATGTATATATTTAAATATATTGAAAAGTAGATTGCAAATCTTGATTACAGATTTTTTCGATCTTTAACAAAATCTCGAAATAAGATTTTATTCTTTATTTTTGCAGTTTTTTTATTTGCGTTCAGAGTATAGATTGTCCATTAAATTAAATAGCAAGAATTTGTTCAAATGTTATAAATTTATATACACATATAAATTTGTTATATAGTATGTAATAAATGTTATTGATCACCCGTTTTAGATTTTTTTCTCTTTTTATTAGCGTAAGGTACAAATGATAAAATGAGTTTAGAGAGGAATGCGATTCCGTAGATATTCCATGATGGACGCAGTGCCCATTGCTAAAATTTGATGTCGAGGCTGACGGAAAGGATTTCCAGACAAATGCAGCTCATCTATACTCGTAAGGTTTCCCAACACTGGCGGTACGATCTGTATATTATTATTGGTAAGATTTAGAGTACCAAGTTTAGGAAGTGCTCCCAATCCATTATCAGTGGCATCGATTTCTTGAATTTGATTATCATTAGCAATAAGTGTTTCCAGACTTTCCAATTCGTAGATGCAAGTTGGCAATTGTTCGTAACGATTGTGAGAAATATTTAATTCACGGAGCATTTTAAGACCAGCCAACTCCATGGGCAAACAACGAAGCAAATTGCCTGATAAATTTATGCGTAAAAGACGCGAGAACTGCGATATGAAGGAGGGTATGAATGAGATTTGGTTCTTAGACAAATTCAACTCTGTTAGCAATTCGCTCATATTTTGCAGTTCCGAAGGAACTTTCGTCAGAAAATTGTCTTGAAGGCTAACAATATCGACTAGCTCATGGCACGCCATATCAACGATGTCTTCTGGCAATTCCGTCAGATTTTTCGAATTTGCTTTGAGAACTCGAGTGTTGCGCATCGAATACTTGTCTGGAAATTGCGGATCACTCTCTGCTTTCGATTTTCCGCCCTGTTGGCGGGGACTATTTAAGCCATCGCCAACCATTTTAATAGAGCAATTGACTACGTTATTTATTAGTGGTAACTAGAAAAATTTGATGTAAATGAAACAACGATTTTAGTGCGACTGAAAATAAATTTGTTTCATTTGCTTGAATTCAAATGACTATTGTTTTATGACAATTTTCGAGAGAGTAAGATGATTGAACATTTATTTTTGAAGGTGTTTCACAATTTGCATATGTACACATACAAGTACCCGTTCCCTCGAGATATAATTAATAGGAGTTTGAAGATTTAATTTTCGCCATTATGTCATCGATAAAGTCATTTACTAATGGTTAATTAAAAAGAGGTGTAATTTTTGCTATAAAAACTCTTTAAAGATTGAGTTTAATACACAATTTAGCGATGCTTCTATCTTGAAACTACCAAGGAAAAACAAGTAAGAAAGTTGCAGTCTACTTAATGGGTTTGAAGCTGATTCTTACTGCCTGTTTAATTGAATGGAGGCACAAAGGAATAATACCCTTCGACCACGTATAGATGCAGTCGAAATTAACCTACCTAGAAATTTAAAGATATTTATTTTTATATTTGGTATAATATAATACCAATTTTTAGATCCGACCGAAGAAACTGCTGTTTTAAGCGACTTCCAACTTATTTATTATTATTTTGTAAACTTATTTTGTAAATACTGCAGGCTATTGGTTTTGCTTTAATGGGAATACACATTCAGTATGTCGATATTCAAAAATATGCGTTTGGTATGTTTTAGTATTACGATAATACCGCTTCGCACTCGACTACAAACTATTAAACTATAAAAAAAGATAAAAAGAATGCGTAATACTATATTGCTAATATCAGTAAACATACAATTTTATAGTGCCATTTGGATTTCACAAATTAAAATATAAAAAGATCTATAACAGGTGTTCACAGAGAGAGCGGAAGTTCACCCATACGACAAAATTGATTATTAAATTCAACCTAAAGAACTCCGCAGCTCTTGATGGCAACGAGCTGATTATTCTTTGCCAAATGAGCTGTAGCGTCTTGAATCTTTTCCAGAAGCTGAAGTCCCTTGCGAACCTTACCAAAAGCCACTCGCTTGCCGTTCAGAATTGACAACGGTTTGTAGCTAATGGTAAAAGTGAGCGCAGTCCGAGCATTACCGCGAACATAGCGGCAAGGAAAAGAAAGAATACCAGCATCGACGCCATGGTTGAGTACCTCAAAATCGTGTTCGATATTATTCATATCGAGATTGCGATCCGGATCCAGGGCAATACAGCCTTCAAGCCAAATGGGAGCAAAATTTCGAGTGAAGCTAATGCTGTGATTACTCAGATTGGAACAGATACGCATAAATTCTAGCACCACTTGGGGGCACGCCTCCGTGAAGAGCTGAATGGCAAGACGACCCCGAATTTGCGTGCCAAGGACCTCTACATCAATGTAGATTTGTGGTCGTAGCAGCTTACAGAGCACACTCACATCGCATATGTTCATGAGATCCTCGTATCGATGAAGCACATGCATTGGCACCTCATAGCTGAACGCCTTTATCATTTTGACCTTGTGATGGGATTTTCCCATAGCTGGATCAAACAAATTTCCACCTGGATTAAATTTCATATTCCTCTCTTGCTGTTTCCGTTCCTTCTCTCGGGCTACGCTGGCATTCCTCCAGCGACCAGCGGCCAAACGATCCGGCGACTTGGTGAATGTCCGCAACGTGTTGTTGCTCTTCCTGTAAAGCGCAGTGAGCATTTCCATATAAGAAAGCTCCATTCCATTACCCTCGCTGCTTTTCATCTTGGGTGGTGGCAAGCAAGTGTTCACCTTGCCTTTAATGTTGGCCAGACGATCGCGATGCTGACGATATAGATCCCTTTGTTCATTCATACCCAAATGGGATCGCGACTTTATTTTAGGCAGCTGGGACTTGCTTATAGGCGTAGGAATCGCACGTTGATGATGTTTGAAATTGTTCTTCATCGCATTCACATTGATGTTAAATGTATGGTTATGCATCTTTGCGATGCTGTCTTCTGGCTCCGGATGGTTGTAAACTGGATTGGTCAGCGTGTAAGGTCCACGTTTGACAGCCGCCACATACGGTGTCATTTGTTGGCCGGTGTTCTGAGGGGACTTTTTTACTCGTGGTGGATTTGGGACCTCTCTTATAAACATGTTTGCACTTATTACTTTGTATCTCTATTCAGAATGAAAATTTATACATAAATTTTATCTCAAAATCGCTCGTTGTGGACTTGTCGAACTGACTGGAAGTTATTATGGGGATATGATTATTGAATTCCTAAGGTTGCTAAGACAATTGAAATCAAGTAAGAAATTACAGCGAGCACACTTGAAATACTTGCTATCCAAGATATCGGACAATTAGAGTAGATTGTTGGTCGTGTTTGTCCATAGGAATCCTTTTGGGGTGACTTTTTGTTCGCAACTGAATCAACAAAAAGAAATTCCCGATGCTGTTGTCATTTTTATGTGTGTTTATTTCATCGGAGTTATATTATGCAAAAAGCCAAGCTACTGAAAACAACGGATCCAACTGAATAAGTGTTTTTTTTATTTTATTTAATTTTTGCATTGTTATTCTTATCTCATTGACTTTTGATTGACAATTGACTCGAATACAGTATATGAACGAATCATTATGCATTCAATTTAAATTACAATTACGTTGAATGACTTTTATAAATTACATTGAAAACTTAAATGGGAGCTGTGCTTTTGCAGTTACCGTAATTGATTCTGACGGTTAAGTACAATTTTGCCTACCTATAAAGTTAGATCCCTAGCCAAATCTTTGCATGCCTTCATTAACTGGCTACAAATATTTCATAGCAATTTTACGCATTGGGAATTTATTCAGTTTACAGTTTTCAACACATTGTCGCAATCAAATAACTATATTCTTGTTTCAAACTCCATAAATGTGCAATACCAAACTGTTAATTGAGCTCAATCATGTGGCAAAACTCTGATTTACGACAAAATGGACCAAAAGTGAAAATAAAAGAGAAATTCAATTTTTATTGCACAAAAGTAAAGCTAGTCTGTGCGAGCAACGATGCGTATCAGGCAACTGGAGGGCAATTGAATCGAACCCGTTGCCATGGCAATGGAAGTGGATAGATTGCACAGCGATTGCAAATTAAAGCTGAGTAAATAAAGACTAGGGCAATATTTACCCATTAGGGAATCGCCTGAACGCAATAAAAATAATATTTAACATTTGATGTTTTCATTTACAATTCTTAAAATGTTCAGTTAAATACGCAGTCTTGAATAAACTGAACTGGTAATTATGGTCGAATTTTATCAAATTGCATACGGTCATTGAACTTTGGTTTGATAGGGAAAAAATGAGTGAACCTAAATTGGGAATCACAAATGAATGCACTCTGAATTGCCAGCAGGTAGATTTAAAGTGAGGGGTTAATAATGGTCAATGTGGTTATCATTTGATTGCAATATGCTCAATCAGCTAAAATCATTTATCGACATTGCATGTGGATGGTCAGCAAGTAAAAAATCATTTACAAAAATAATATTGCTTTTAAATTACATTTAGTTTAGTTGACTACGCTAAAAAGGGATTACTATGTATGACGTTAAATATTCTGAAATTAGTCCGACAAACGTCATTTAATTACTTGAAAATTTAACACAAAAAAATTAACATTTGTGATTTGCAAAAGCTGCACATATAATTTCACATTTAGTCTAATTAAAAAACATTTCCCATCTTTTTTTAAATGCGTGATGTGAAGTGCATTTATGTATGAAATATTTATAACTAAGCAACTAATTTATTACATTAAGAGAACAATTTCATGTATTCTGATTCAATAAATTACTTATTTGTTTGTTTGTTTTGTCACTGTAACAAACATAATAAGGTCATCTATTAAAGGGTATATTTTGTTTAAATACTTGCGATTGCCAGATTTTTCATAATTGGTGGCATAATTATCGGCATAAAGCATCTGGTGCCCGTATAAACATTAAATACTGAATCGATTTGCATTAATTGAATGTTAATATGCTAAAGATTTTGTGGGCACAATTAAATGATTAATGACATGATTTTTGTGTTGAATGTGTGTGGTCACGATAAGGGCTGGATTAAAATAAATATACAACAAGAAAGAAAGCCACAATCCAGTGTGCTCGACTATGATATACCCGCTAGCCATTTTGAATAAGAGGAATCTAGTGCGGTTGTTATATTGATATAGTACTACAATCAAATTAAACTATAGAGTACTATACTATACTATAGAGTCCCATACTATAGAGTACCATACGGACATGGTCTCAGTTGTTGACTCTGATCAAGAATGTATATACTTTATCTATATAGATGACTCCTTGTGCCTGTTTTCTGTTGGCACAAAGTTGTAATACCCTTCAACCCTATGAATAGCGGGGTTAAATACATATGTATGTTAATATGTGACGGTAGCAGCTTCCACACTTGGGGTAAATAAAACAAGGACAATCGTACCCCTACGAGTATTGTCTACCAGGGGCTATCAGCGGCGCCTTATCAATCAATGAGTCAATGATGGCACTGACTTCAAGTATGATTAAAGGGCGCTGGTGAAGAGGGATGGAATGATGCTTGTCGCTGAGTGAGAGCGAGGCAACTGCTGAAGACAGAACCTCTTAAGCACTTTTGTTCTCAAGTGTCACACAGTTGCATCAGCTTTGCCCAACCATGCCACTTGATGGTGTTACTCTGTGTTTGAATGTATGTGTGTATCACGAGGAACTATTCAAGTTCTATGTTTTTACTTATTTTCACTTATACTGTCAGCGTGAGTGACTGACTGACTGTTCTGACTATTCGCCAGTTAGTCAGGGCTTAGAGTGTGAATGTTGTTGTGTGCACAATATTTGTATGCCCCATACATCGCGAATTCGTGTTGCAACGCTCGACGCTTGAAAATATGTCAACAATGAAGATGCCAACTGAGCTGAGGGACGAACTCACAAATGTAAATGTAATCAACCACAGAAGAGAAGAGCAGTGGGAGTCACTGGCTCCACTTTGGCAATATAATCAAATTTATAAACGTCGTCGTCAGTCGTCAGTCGTCTCGCATTCGTATGCGCACAACTTTATTTGTTTAGCCTACAACACACCAGTTGCAATATGCATACATTAAATGTCAGTGGTCGTTGTGTTTGACTTGGTTTAATGGAAAATTACATTTTGAAATCCAAGTGCAAGTGCGCTCTGTGTTTCAGTCGATGTAACGCAGAGCGATTTAATCGCCGTCGTGAATGTAGCTGCCATCACCTTAAATATATTATTGCCCAGCTATAACGACATTACTATATCTTCCAGATTACGGGCATCAGACACGACTCATTTCATTTCACTTCTCAAGATGCTTTTAGCCGCCCTTCGATGCTTCCATTCGATTGCCCCAATACACAAAATACTCATGTGTTTTGTCTTCAGCCAGATTTTTTGCCTCATCTACACATTTATTTTATTTCTTATGACTTTCCGAGGTATGTTTGTATGTAAAACCGTATGGGGCCACCCAATAATGTGTCTGACCTTGCTGTCTTGCGATAAAACCACCGTTCTCCAGCTCCCGCTCTGGCTCCTTGTCCTATTCCCATACATTGGCTCAGCAGACACACTGCCATCAAGTTTTATGCTTTTATGTTTTCATATTTTTGCGTGTGTTTTTTACGATGGCTACCAAAAATGGAAACAAAAGCCGACAGCCAAAAGTTAAGAGCATAATGGAGGATAAATGCTTTGACTGTATAAATGTGCTTTTATGCTGCACGCTTTGACGCGTTTCTTGCCATGTCCTACGCATGTCAACTGACAGCTCCTCACTCAGTGCTTTTCGTATTTTATTATACTACACACTGCGAAAGGAACACAGAGCTTACACGAATATTTGATACGTTAAGGGTGTACCCAACAGAGTTTCACTTTCTCGGTCAAACCTTCCTTTTAACATATTTCAGTGCAGTTTGTCGTTAGGGCCACTTTATGTTTTGGGTATTTCCGGGGATTTTAAGCTAAACGGTTTCATAAAATGCCATGCAAAAAGCATATTTGAGTATCGAAGATAGGTTTCACTTCTGAGTGTGTATAGCGAACTTTTATGTTGGCTGCTCAAGCTAGATGTTAAAAAGGGTTTCACAATTCAAATTTAAAACAGGTGAGTCGAGTGTGCTCGACTGCGAGATACCCTTAACCATTTTCAGTCAATTCAAAAACACTGCGAAAACAACATACTCATTGAAATATACAAATTTCATATTCGGAAAATATATTGGAATATACCATTTCAAATATACTAAAGAATGCAGAATATACCAAATTTTTGATCGAAGCAATAAATCATTTATATATGAATCTATATTATTGTATATGTATATTAATTAATCTTTCTTTTTATCTGAGTATATTTTATATATTTGGGGTCGGAGATACCAGCTTATGTTGTTTGGTATACATTATATTACAAGTGGACTGAAAGTTATAATACATGTCCTTCTACATTGCAAGTAGCGAGCTTACAAATTTTAGCTATTTTAAACATTTAATTAAAGGTTGGGTTCTTAGAACACACTACGAAAATTCGATTGCCTATGCGTGTATGGTAAAATCCCCAGCGCATTGATCCACACATTTAGGGGACATAAAGACATCAGTTAATTAAGACCATTAATGTTCTGACAGCAGTTTTCGAAGCAGCTAATTAACTAAATTGACAAATCAAGCCTGCAGCCCCTCAAGAACTTAATCACTCAGTAACAGGCCATAAAAGGGGAATAAGAGGGAGCTTAATTAGCAAGAAGACAAGGTGTTAAGAGCTCGACGATATCAGCTCTTGAGCCACCAAAAATATTTAATCTAATTTTAGATACTTGTAAAGGCTTTATAAAAGGCACAACATGGTTGGTCGCTGGTTGGTGTCTGGTGACTTGACGTGGCTGGTTTTAAACTTGGCGGCATAACAGCCCACCTCAAGGTACACAGGAACTGCTTGCAACTGTTTTGGCTTAAATGGAGGTAAGAAGCTTACCTTTTGTTGAAAGACCCTGTAACGAAAGTAAAAAAAAGAAATCCAAAAGGTTATATATGGCTGGGCTTAAGATAAGATTAAATTTTAAGTATACATGTAATCTCGACACAATTTTATTAGTCTATTCCACAAATGCTCCGGACAAGCCGGTGGCCAATTAGATTAATGGCCTCATAAGAAGCGGCGCCTGTCAAACCCTCAACACCCAAAGAGATGAAGTGCTTATATTTAACATCGCTTCATCTTTAGCTGCTGAGCCCCTCAAGCAGAATATATTTAAATAGCAGTGCATTTAGGTGTAAAGTAATCTTTTATGGCTTTTTTTTATGATATTATTAACATATTTTCTAACTTTGCAAAGAGCTAATCGAATTTGCCTCTGGCCAATTCTATTATTGTGAAAATATTTTTTTACAGCTTTGTCGCCATTTAAATCAATATCTTTCTTTTAGTTCTTAAACAATTTGACACTCTCTTTCGTTGCAAAAGTCATATGAATAAAGAAAATTGAGTTTTTATATGGATTTTATTATTCACCAACTAGTTAAAACAAAATTCTTCCTCCATCATCATAACAGAGTAAGCAAAAAAATATCCAAACTCTTAGATGACCGCTTTCTGTCCAAAACTTGCTGACGAGACGCTTCTGCCAAGTTTTATGGAATACATGTGTCTGCCAGTCAAACACAACTGTTCATGGAGCACTCTGAAAGGACCATGCAAACACTCCTATATATGCATCCACGTATAGACGAGCTTATGCAACAGCACCCAAAGAGTTGGTTGTTCAAAGCAATTTACCAAAACATTACAAGCCATAATCGGTAGGGATATTTCACTTGATGCTCGCACGTTTGTAACACATGTTAACAGCATAGCTCACCGAAGCTGTTATTCCAAGGTAACACAAATTTAGCTACAAGATGTGTGCTTTCTACTTAAATTTGACAACAGTTTTCAAGATGCAAAATTAGGTTTGCGCTTCTAGTTACTTGCATCTAGTTACTGTATTCAAATTCATTGCTAATCACTTTCAGTAGAATCCGATTAAAGCGACTCTGCTTATAGTGTCCGTCCGGTTATTGCGACGAAAACTCGATATCTTGGTTGGTCCACATACAAACTTATATGAAAGGGCCTCCGCTTAGTATGTTACGTCTCCGCTTTTAGCGACAAACCGCTTATACCGCCGAAATTTTTCACAATTCAACCGGATATTGCGACGAAAAAAAAAAATTTAGCGAAATAATGCCAACAAATTTAAGTATCAAGCGACGCTGTTAGAAATGTATGCATTTATCAGTGATCGGCACTCTTGATGAGCATCGACACGACGGTTTTTACATTCTCACTACTCTCTGTTAGTTTTAGCTTATGCTAAGGTACATGCATGTACTATTACGATTTATTATGGAAAAACCATGCTATTAAATTAAATACATATTATACATTTTTTTGTTTTGTTTAAAAATTAATTTGTTTTATCTTAAAAACTTCGTAATAGGCAACCATAAGAAAAAAAACAAAAATTTGTTTTGCTCTTTTCGGTTAGTGCGTCTTCCGGTTATACCGACGTAAAATCTTCGGTCCTTTTAAAGTCGCTATAACCGGAATCAACTGTATTTTGAAATGTGATAATATAGGCAACAGCATTCGTTTCTTAAATCAAGTGGATTTAATATTGCCTTGTGTCCCTTTTGCCCACAAAGTTTTATTCTCTGCTGATATTCATCAATGGCATACTTGTAAAATGGAGGAATGATAGTTTATTTTAACAACATTCATGTTGAATTTACTCGACTAGAAGTAATCTTAAATGCTCTCAATGTTTCAATGCTTGTCTTTTTTAAGCATGTAGTTGCATATAAAACTAAAGGAAAAGCTTAGTTACAATTCAACTAGTATTTTTCCAAGCTAGAATATTCTTTATGTTAAATAAATAAAGCAAATAAGTGTTTTAGGTCTAAAACAATGCTTAGATGCCCGATAAAGGAAAAGTTTATATAAATTCTTATGCAAATCCGAAAGCATGAAGTACTCTTTTTTCAAAATGTTAAATATAAATTTAATTGGAGAAAAATTTAATTAACAGATAATCATCAGTAAGAAAATCTAGAGGGTAATGAAATGTAAACTTTTTGGCATAAGACGATTGAAAATTTTAAAACTTGCATAAATACAACTGTAGATTAAAATTTGAATGAATTCGGATTTTAAAGACCAATAAAACAGTGAAACTTTCAGTCAAGCACTCTCGACAAAATCTTTTATACTTATCCGAGCGATTTGTCGGAAATATTATTCTTCTATGCCCACATACATAGAGGTCGATGGAGATGACCACAAAGCAACTGTGAAATAGTTTTTCATATCCGACGGCAGTTTACATTGTAACTGTGCTGGCCTATTCTGTGCGATCATGTGGCTTGTCACCTGGCACTGAAACGCTGTTTTTGTCGCAATCGTGTGTCTGGCAGTTGTGTGATTACATATTCATGACATTTCCTAGAAGCCACAGCTTTTTCCATCGCTTAACCTTTGTCCTTTCATCTCTCAAGTTACATTTTTTTCTTTCGTATGTTACACTTGCATTTTGAATACAAAGCTCAATTTTTTTCTCATTTGGCTTGCGGAAATTTGCTCTGCAGTGCAAATCAAAGTCATTCGCTTTGCCATTGTCAACAAACTTGCATACAACCTCGGTCCAGCAGACACACACAAACATTAGTTCACGCACACTTAACCGCCCACATAATGTATCCGTCGTTATATAAACACTTTGCACTCTTCTTTTTGTCCCTCGGGCAAAGTCTTTCAAGTCATGCTGTGTACTAACATCTTGGTATTGCTTTCTTCAGCCAAGCTGTTGGTGCTGATATCTAGCTACCGTGAATTTTATACCAACACTACCCAGATTGACCCGCTGCTTATCTGCAATGTATTTTGATATAAATATTTTTAGACACTTTCTTTTAATACAAGTAAAAATGCTAAAGACGAGTGTGCTCGACTTTAAGATATTCCGTAACCATTTTTAATACATGCAAAAGAGAGTGGTATTAGTTTTAAAATTTACCAAATAAATATACCAGAAATATTAAAATGTTCCGGTATATCGATGTACTATTAAATTTACAATATATAACATAACGTGTATAAAGTTTCAATTATACCAGAATTTTAACCAATTAAGCTAAGATCCAACTGCAGCAGCATTTTTTGCCACATCAAAATTATTATTTTCTAAGACATTTACATCACAACAATCAACTTACAATGCAGTCAATGTCAATTGTCAACAATCAATGTTGATCTCAATTATCAATTATCAAAACAAAAAAAAATATTATTGAAAAAAATACTTTTTTGAACCCTCATGTGTATAATTTAGTTAAGGTGGTTTGTTGACACAAAAATACATGCAGCTTGTTCCAAGCTTTGATACCAGTGTTTAAGCATCAATTTGCAGTGGAAGAGTTTTCTGGGAGCTTAGCTTAAACTTCAACCTTTGCTGCCATAAAATTACAAAAATAAAAATTTGTAGGTACTGCTTATGGTCCTCAAAGAATTCGACCTTGCTAAGAACCTCCAGTAGAAACCTCATCAAATTAGCATTACGAGCAGTTGGAAAGTAAACTCTTTAGTTTATGAGGTTGCACGGCTGAGGGTAACTTGAAGTTGTTGCCAGGGTGCAACACAACAGGGACATGACCCTGAAACTTGAAAGCTTACTATGTTAGAACTTGTATATTATGTTTAAGCACTTCCTTATTATTACATGTATTATAAGTATCTAGAAATCAAACAATAAGCGTTGCAACATGCACATCACGATCCTCCGAGTTGCAACAAATATATTCAATCAAATTTGTGTTTATTTAGACGCACGCTTAATTGTGTTTAAATTTGTTTAGTATTTATTGCTTTAATTAACAACATTTGGTTGTTTAATATTTAACACCAATCTAAGATAAAATGCCAAAATACATATCGCGCAGATTTTATACCCAGAATGCATTTGATAAAATGTTAAATCATAAACAATTAACTAATAAATAAAATTAACCAACAAAATAATTCATCGCAAGCGCTCTGCGTTGTGTCGTTATTTCAAATAAGAGAGAGAAAGAGCTCTGTGTTGTATCACATACTAAAATAGAAAGGGCTCTTATAGACTAAGGTTCATTGGAGATAAGAAACTGTTGTTTGCTCTATAAGGGCTTGGAATTTTAAGATATAAAGGTCAGCTCTTTAAGAGAATTTACCTCTGTATTTCAAATAATTGAACACGACCTAACACTTTTATTCGTTGTATAGTATGTTAGTTGTGTCCATACACAAGTGATATTTGATTTGACTGAGTTCTGAATTCTATTGCCACAATTACTGTGATGTTTTAATAAAGCAATTATCTAGAAATGTCGATTCTCAGCATCAACATCTCATAATTTGCAATGATGAGTATAACGTTGCAGAGTAAATATTTGCAATTAATCAAGAAATATTTCGATTTATTAGACATTGCTTAAACAAACTGCCTGTAGGCAACAATTGTAATACATCGATAAATGAGTGAAGAATTTACTGTAATCTCAATGCATCGAATTACGGTCAAATTGGCATTAAATCAAGCACATCAAGTTGCCATCTTGGGTCTCATTAAGTATACGCAATGTTTTCGCATTTTGCTTACGACTATGTGATGATATTGCATGGGCTAATTTATGCATTTGTTTACATTTATTGGGATGGCTTAGACAACAAACAAGCACAACAAATATAGGACAATATTTATAGTAGTTCAGTTGACTTGCAGTTGTTCAATAAATGCTGATCAAAGTTCACTGAGACCAAATGAGCCTGTGTTTGTTGACAATGTAATTTGCGAGGCAAATAATTTTCAGAAGGCGCCAGCAAACTTTACAAGAATTCGCATAATTTAGTATAGTGGAAACTCCGTTAGCAGACGCATTTATTAACCACGCACTTTTTTTCAAGACATTCGTTTTTGGTTATGTGAGTAGTGCACTATTTTTAAAGGTTTTTATATCAGTTACACATATTGCAAAAGGGTATTATAGTTTTGTGCCAATATGAAATGTATGTAACTGGCAAGCCAATAAAGTTCAGAGACAACTGCCAATACAATAAGTCCGTATCAACATCTACATTTCAGAGACTATAAGAGACAGTTACCATATTTTCTTTTATTTGAAATGTGCACCGCATATTTTAGCCTGTACAATCACTCTATCATTCTTACTTGCTCCTCAAAAAAGTAGTAAAATTTGCTATGTTATTCATGGTGCATATAAAGTTGATTTTCAATTTTAAATGTCATTCCACTTGTATGTGCAAATTATGAATCCGCATGGAGTCCTTTTTATTCGAGATTAAAGTTTAATGATAATGATACTTCACTTTTGTAATAAAACTCTTGTCGAAAGTTGCAGACTTCTGGTTAAGTGTTGTGTCAAGAACATAATGAAATTTGGAATTCAAATTTGAACTACACAATAGTAATAAAATATATTTTCTGTTAAATTGTGGGGAATAAGTTATCAACTATATGCTGTAAGTCAAATAACAAAGATAATTAAAGCGAAGCAATTTTATTTACGAAATATTATTGACAGTATTTGAGATAATATTTACTGGGAAAGGAATCGGAATTAAGAAGAAAATAAGTCAAAGATATTATCATTGGACGAGACAACCTTTAATAACGTTTCATAAAATTAAATAGGCCCTCGAGCATGAAGATTGTTGCGTTGATGTCAGTATTAAAACAACATGTCGTATTTATATCGTCTGCCGCACTGCACGCAGAGTACTTAAAAATACATACGCATGAATACGACACAGACGTCACTTTAAGGTATTTAAATTCGCAAAAGTTGATGGCGCTGCGAGTGCAGACCGGAAGCTGGCGTAGCAACTTATATTTTCGTATGTAATTTGTTGTCGTTGTTGTCAGCGCCACCTGTCGCCATAGGCGTGGTAACTGATATTTCAGACCAGACTGTGCTTGCTGCATGTGCCCAGCCCAGTCGCTGGCTGCACACCACACTCACTCATACTAGCACACACACCCAAGTACTAACACACACACATAAGTAAACAACATAACATACATTTACACACACGCATGGCATGCGAGTAATCTACATGAAACGGCGGTAGGTTGTTTTTTCCGCTGGCTTTTGCCGCAGCTGCCATCACAACAAGTTTTTGCTAAAGTAAATTAAATTTTAGCTTAAATGGAAACTTTTCTTTTTGCCAACGCATCTCTCAAGCCTCCCCCTCTCCGCTTCCCGCTCGCCACGCCGACCATTCCGCTGCGCTCCTCCTCGGGGCAATAGCCACCGCGTGTACTGTCTTAGTTTAGTGGGTCTTAATTAAAACGCGACTCGTCTCGCAACTTGAAGCAATGTGTTTGTGCGCGGCCCTTGATGCTTAATTAAAATACTTATACGACATGGTGCACGCCGCCAGATGTGATGTATGTATGTCAACAGCTGTTAATGCCACACCTGAATCATCATGCCGGTGTGCACGGCAAGTGAATCAAGTGTTTTCCACCCCCTCCCTCCCCCTTCAAAATATACTACTTTTGTGCGTTTGTGTGGCCGATTTCTTTCGTTCAACGTGTTTACTCGCTTTCTTAATATTTCCCATTCTCATTCTCAGTCTCAGTCTCATTCGCGTTGCATTCCAAGTTTCACATTCTTGTCCCTACTTCGCCAAAGTGCGCAATCTGCGCTAATTTGACGCCCCCTCAAAATGACACAAGCATTCACTCCAACTGCATAGTTCAAGTCGCAGCGGAAACATTATGCACCACATACCAGACATTTGACTTTTCCAACTTTCCCAAAACGTACCTTTTGCGTGAACAAATTTAAAAGAAATGCGTGAGTAAATGAATGATTTTCTTACAACTGCTTTTATGAGTTCGATACTTGCGATTGTAAACGTGTTACTCTTAGAAGAACACTTGTAGAATTAATGAAACTTATGTTGAGCAACCAATTTCAATATTTCTAGATATTACGTTGCCTTAAAATCAAGACGCCCGAGTCGTCAATATTGTTGTTTGCATAGAACATACGAAATGGCTTAGTTACTATTTCAAAATGAAATTAAATAAGTAAGAAAGCTAAAAAATAAGTTTATTCACATAAAAATTCAAATGGAAATGATGCATATATCAAAACATTTGAGTATTATATGATTACAAATTTGCGAGAGAGCTATATCCTTGCTTGATCTACAAGGGTTTTATTGTTTTCCCTGATGATATTGGTGTCTAAACGTTTTATAGAAATATAAAAGTACCTATGCGAAGTGAATATTTCTGGTATTTTACATTATATATAGAAAAGACTATAAAGACAGCAATGTTTATTCAGCATCCGGATGTAATGTTGTTTATATATCATACATATTCAGAGCCTAGCGTCGTGCTATACGATCTGTGGTGAAGCATAGAATTTCTTTTCATTTGATTGGTTTTACTTAGCGTAGTTTGTGTGTATGACTTAATTCCCCACTTAAAGAACATGCAATATGAATTTGGGTAAAAAGTATAGTATAATTATTTATTTTCAATTTTTACAATTTTTTTCCAAATTAATGAAATAAAATATTCTTTCAAGGATTATTAACGCCAAGTGCGAGCTCGATCGGATCGCGATATGCAATAGGTCTTGGATGGCCGTAATGCGGCTTTCTGAGGATCATTCGAAAGAACATGAATAAAAGGATGATCTCGTGGATCGATATCAGATATGCGTGTACTGCTGGGCGGAATCACTGCCAGGGATTCGTCGCAATTGTCGTTATTACGATAGGAAATAGCCTGAGAGTCCATTTTACATGGCTTAATAATCTGCATAGAACCTGGACAGGGACGTATAGGTAGATCCTCTTCGTAGCAGACTTCTCTGCTGTCTATGGGCGGCATGCCTCGGTATTGAAAGCATTTAACGGGGCAAGATGGAACACACGGCTTGTATGGCTGCTCTTCAGCTGCCATTTTTGTAATTTTAATGCAGTTGGCGAATATTTGATTCCGATCCGATTCTTGTTTCTGGCGACATTCCTCGTTGTGCTCGTATTGTCTATAAGCCAAGTCCGCTTTCGAGTGGTATCCAGGCCAACAATAGTCACGAAGTTTACTCCTTTTTACCATTCGACCTTCCGGCTCTACATCCAACTGGTTTTTGCGTCTGTAAACTTCCACAGCCTTTGCAATTGGATAAATAGGTCTTCCCGCTTCACGAGCCTTTTTCGCTGACTTCAGGGCATCATTGATGAAGTTTAGATCCTCTTGCAGATAAGGATTCGCTTGGCACTCGGCCATACGCATTTTTTCTTCCCGTTGCTTTTCCAGAAACTCGTCTCGTTGACCGAACAATATGCTACGTAGCTCAGACGTCGTTTTATCTTTGCGTATTTGCTGTATCTTAGCAAATCGTTTGTTCGTCTCGTGATTTTTCAAACGTCCCGCAATTTGATATCGACGAATCTCAGCTTCTTTCTGCCTCTTCTCCCTCGCTTGCCTTTGTTCAATTCTCTGGTAAGCACGTCGCTGCTTAGACAATTCCTCTCTCTGACATTGACGCCGTGCTTCGTCCATCTCGACCTCAACATCATAACGGTCCACAAGCTCTTCATGCAGCTTTCGATTTTGTTGCTTGTTGGCCTCTTGCTGCCTGCAGACTTCCACTGATTGTCTCTCTCGACTCTGAATGATTTTATTACGCATAGCGTTGACTGCAACATTGTAGCGTGTGTCTAAGTGTCGACGCCTTGCATTATCCACACATATTACTCTATCATCTATCTTATTACATATTTTCTCAACTAAATGGGTAAAATGTTATTCAGATTCAGTTAATTCTTTAATATACGTACACTTTGCTACAACTGCCTTCTCTCTTAATGATTCTCGATAAGCATTTCGACAAAATTGGCGCTTTTTCTCTACAAGTTTTTTCGCAGCCTTCAGTTCCTGCTCGTGGAGACATTTGTACTGCTCACGTTCAACAATGCCTTCGTAGATCTCCTGTTCCTTCTCATCTGCTTTTTGCTGACGCCTTTCTTCGATGTCTTTGAGAAAAAGTGTACGAACCACGATGGCTTTTGCCTGTTCCTTGGCTTTCAACTCTTCCTCAGTCAGACTACTTGCTGGCACAAGTGTTTCTGGACACTCAATCTCATCTCGGCGTTGCTGGTCTTCAGCATTCTGAAGTATCTCGCGATTGACAGCTTCATTGTATTTGCGTTGGTAAATCATTTCGCTTTCCATCAGCGCATGATGAAGAGCCCGTTGTCCTGGCTTAAGTTCCTTCAATATGCGATTTGCCCGTATTATTCGCTCCTTACGTGTTCGTTCGTCCTCCAATCGTATTTGCTTTTCCCTGATTTCGGCTTCTCTTAGTTCCTGATCTAGCTTCGCTTGTTTCTCCTCATCCAATGAGTGAGCACCGATATTTGTGAAGCGTTTAGAAAGTGCATCGTGTCCATGCTTGAGGTATTCCAAATATCTCTCATCCTCTTCAGCTGCCGCCAGTTTGTCCCGCTTTGCACCCATTGTAGATCTATATACAATATCATTAAAGCGCTTAGCACTCAGTATCACAGGCAAAACTTTGCGATTCTTGAGAAACTGGACGTGACCAGCTGGTGCAATACAAGACTTATCGAGGATCATTGTAAAATTTCCAGGGCTTTCTTTATTTGTGTGTGGTTATGAAATTTCTTGTGTTCAAGAACTTCGTTATTAGCTTTCAAATAGCTCGAGTATAAATTCAAGCTCGAGAATGGATGCTGTATTTAAGTATATTAATAATGAGGGAAAAGGTGACTTCGATTCCTAGATATTTGACAGGTAAATTGACAAAAGGTGTCTGTCCCTTATATTATTGCATTAAAGAAGAGTACATAGAGCATTGATCTTAAATTTCTTTTTATACCTAATTCCCATAGCGCACAAGGGTATTTTAACTTTGTCCCTCCAGGAAATGTTTGTAACAGACAAATGAAGTCGCTTTCGACCCGATAAGGTATATAAATCTAGATCTGAGAGACTGTAAAAGATTTAGATATAATTCTCCTAGCACTTGTTGATTTGGAAAGAAAGTCAAATTTGTTTCACACCCACTTCCGCAAACGCAAATACGACAAAAATTCAATAATTTTCGCTACATATAATAATGACTACAGTATTTATAATTCATGCAAATTTGGATGCGATCAGATAATTGTTTAAATTATGTAAGAAATACATTTCTTTGGCAAAAACGATTTCTGCAATAGAATCTTAGCTGCTTTGGTTGCCAATCTGGTATGTTTAGTTATCTATGATATATTTTGAATGTAGAACGATATCAATATATCAGATAAAACCTATAGTATATTTTAGAAATTTGGCAATGTATACTATTGACAATAAGAATTTTTGTTAAATATTTATGAATTACTGTCTTTAAGCACACTTTTAAAACACAGGAGCGATCGCTGAATCCATTTGGCAATTAGGCCACAATCCGATGTCGCGTTGATTACAAGTAGTGCCTACTGACTGATACTTGACTTACTAGTTAACAACCATTAAAATTAATCTGAATAACGATTTTCTATAAGCCCGAACTTAAAGGATCTGTTTATTCCTTTAAACCTTCAAATTGCAAATTCGAATTTTGAATCGAGTTCATATATGCTATTGATTTAGCTTCATGTTTGTTATTAATTATCTTTTACCACAAAACATGAAAGCCGCAAATTGAAAACGGTTTTTAACCACCAAGCAATAACTTTCCTCCTCCTATGTAAATTTACGCAAGTCTATCTAGACGAGGATTCTGGGTTGGGCAAGATTTTTCCCTTCAGCGAACAATTGGCTGAGTATTTTTTGCTGCTTGTGACGTTTATTATATTGCATTATAATACAGATATTTGTATTTATGCTCCTTGTGGCGGCATTTTTTAACTCTTAAATGGGGATTTAAATACAAAATATATACACAAATACATATCTGTACGAGTACTCGTATGTGTGTGTGAGTTGGTATTGGGGGGTGTATCTGAGTGTTTGCGAGAAAATCCTTTGGTGTGTGCTAATTTGAAATGCGGTCATATGTCGCTTGGCACTCTTTGTGGCTTGTGTGCCATTGACATCCTCTGCTTGTATGCGCCTCAGTAAATGTGTGCGTGAGTCCTTGTGTGTGCATGTGTTTGTGTGTGTGACAGGATTTTTCGGATTTATTTTAATGCGTTTATATTTGCTTCAATATGCCATGGTGTTGACAATACATGAAAATTATTCTGAATGTATGTATGTCTTTATACATGTATGGGTGTGTGTGTGTGTGTGTGCAAGTGTCTCTGTCTCTCGCAATATATTTATGAATTATTTATCGATATGAAGCATCGACAACAAATAGCGACAGACAAGAAAGTTTTCCAATGACTTTGGTAGCTTTTTAAACTTCGATGTTTCTCTCATACAAATATTTAAACGAACGAACGATTTTATATTAAATTTTGTATTGATTGATAAACTATTAAAACTAACTAGTTGTAATTGAATGTTGACAGTACCTCATTGTAAATAGAGTCAGAAAAACGTGAGACAAAAATTTAAATCAGTTTCGAAATATTTATAAATTATATTTATCCTCAAATTTCTTATATATTATGTTCTATTAAGTTTTAAAATAAAATAAGATACTAATAAAAACATCCAAGGACAAGTCCGAGCTTAAACATAAATTGAGCAATCCACATTACAATCTGATAATTAGTATCTTTTAATTTTAAAACAGAGAAGAATAACACCACTGTTATCAGGAATATTCTGAACATTTTGTGTCAAAATACTATATTCAGTAAAATACATTTTGAATAGGAATTTTCATATAGGACAACATTAAGTATACGCCGCATATAATGGAAGAACATCGAATCATGCTTTCTCTAATTTGACCCTTCTTTATCAAATGAAAGTTGCCACATCAAAATGTATATGACCATAACTTTCACTTGTGTGGCCACAAATTATCCGATCTTCTAGTATGATAGTTGAACGGATTGATAGACAATTATAAGCTCTGTTTATTATTACTTGATCGACTACATAACGAAGCACATGCAACTCGATATTTTATGCTCAGATTGTAATCAACGACAGTCTGCACTTAACTGGTGGCATATACAAAAGACAGCAGGAGACATTAAGCATCGGGTCTGGTTTGAATGTGCCGGTTATATGTGAGCGGAAACGGAAAACAGATTTGTGACTGAGGGTAGTAAATTGTCAAAGGGGTGAAAGTATTATCGCAAGCAACCGCAGCAATCATTAAAGTAAATGGCATAACAAGGCGGATAAACGCGTTGAAAAAATAAGAAAAGAGAGCGAAAAATAAAAAGGAATGCGAAATATTGCGTAGCCGCCCCATTGACCAGAAATAATTTCGGTCATGCTAGGTCACGTCATGCAGTAAAAATAACGTTCAAGCTGAGCTCGACGAAACCGTAAAAAATGTTAAAAGCCGGATGCAATGCCCAAATTTTCACAAAGCTTTAGAAAGAAGTGGATCTGAGCTGCTGCAATTTTATTGCCTTTAAATGCACGAAACTCTTTTAAACTAAATTGAAAAAAATGTAGACTCCGATTATGTGAATTCACTTTTCAGAAAAACAAATTTCCTTATATATATATATATATATGTATATATATATTTGTATATAGTTTTATGTATTATGTATGCTCAATTAAATTATGCTAAACAATTTATAGAAATATTTTTATATATTATATTATATAACATAACAATACTTTTTTGTTATATATGAAACACGAGCTTATATGTAATGTATAAATAAATTTTGCTACGAGTTTATCATCAAATATGGAGATTTCATTAATATTATCATTTATAAATACAATTTTTTCATTAATTTGTGTCAAGACTTAAAGATTACAGGGTATTTCACAGGCGGTTTCTCTCGTCTAACGTTACTATTTTTCTTTTGAAATCGATTTCATAAATACGTTCTAAAAATAAAAGCGTTAAATTTAATCCGCTTTATGACTGTCAAAAAAAGAACTCGAGTAATAATATTGAAATGCTTAACTAAAACATACAACATAAATGTAATAACATAAACAAACAACAAACAAAAGGCCAAAGTAAACAATTTATAAAAACCAAAAGAGATACAGCAATTTTGGCTGTAGTAGACCTTTTGCATCTAAATCTTTTATTGTTCAACCAACAAGCGTCGCAAAAAAGTAAAGCGTATTTAACTTGAAATGTTTGAAATGTTTATTTTAAAAAAAGAAAATCAATTTCAACAGCATAGATAAAAAAAAGTTATGCAGGATAATTCCCAACATTATTCATGATTCAAAAATGCAGTGTATATTTGTTGTATTTATTGGAAATTGGCTGATTATGGAGCTCAAATGATATATCAACAATTTCCTATTTAATCATGCACATCAAGTACGCTGCTGAGTTCTAGGTCCATCCATATAGAGAGACGGTCTCAGTTCTCGATGCTGGTGCAAGGTATATAAACTTTATGCGGAGATGTTTTCTTCTGCCTGTTGCACACATTTCTTTTTGAGAAACTTGTAAGACCCTTTAAGACTTTTTTAAGAAAAGAGTCGAATAAATTAAGATTAATATTGATATTCTCTGCAGCACGTTGTCTGAAAAAAATCATGAACAAATTTGTGATGATGTTTGCTTTCATTCTTTACGCTGAGCTGCTGCATTGGCAAAAGTCTCAAAAGTGTTTATGGCTGAAGGCAAGCGTGAAAGTTGGCCAAATGCGAAAGCGTAAAACGTTGCAAGCTTAATAGGATTTAATTCTTTGCTCTTTATTTAATTTTTGCGCTCTATGTGACCAGCCATAATGCAGCAGAGATAGCAAATACAGTACGTTCTTTTCCACCAACAAGGTAAACAACATTCGAAAGCGCCACAAACTCTTTAAACAAACCAACCAACAAGGATAAAGGACGTATGCTAAAAAAAATAAAAGAAATGCGTGTCCATAAAGATACTGCGCACTAAAATATGCACAATCTCAATAAAGATTGTTTGCACACTTGTTATAGGGCTTTGAAAAGTTGGGATAACAAAAACATGAGTGAATGCAGACGAAGACGAAAAATAAAGGAAAATCAATGTTGTTTATCATGTCAATACAAGTGTAGTCGAATGAGAATATGTGTGCACTTTCTCCTCCTCTGAGAGGAGATGTTGGCGCCAATGTCTCCTTGAATTTGCACTGGTCGGCAATAACAAATTTTCAAATCCGCAAAAAGTCGAGTACAAATAATACAATCGATTATTTAGACAGCTTAAAAAGCACTTATGGCTCAGGCAGTAAACAAAATACAAGTGCGTCTCAAACTGTTGATCTCTGTTGTTGGGATGAATTTGTTTTGTTGTTAGCAACTCTTGAATACTAAGAAACTCATAAGTGCTCACTTGTATTTTATCAAGCTAATAGTATAGATTAGGCTTATTCTCGGGTTCGTTGTACTTTTTATTCCTCTCACAGTTACATTCATTTACAATTAATGGGCACATATGTTGCACTTTGGTTGTAGCATACGTAACATACACAAATATTTGTTTTTCCGACCGGAAACTTGCATCAATTTTGTAAGGGAAAATAAATTCGTAATTTTTTAAAATCGATATATCATGTCCTCCCTCAGTTATTAAATGTTAAGCTTGCAACCAGCTACTGCAAATCGGAAGCACTCTAATAAAAAACATTCACACTAAAGGCTCGCATAACAATATTCGACCTTTAGTTGCCCTGCAACAAATATAAATATTAACTATACACTTTTTTCATCCATATGCATGTACTCCCTTCACACTGTCTGTAATGGGTATTATGAACATATGGGAAACAAATATAGAAATGGCATTTTACTGAAGGCAACACTGATTAATGGGTTGTGGAGATTGGATGTTGGTCATGTAATTCTAGCGGTGTTAAGTATTTTTTATCAGAGAAATTTCTCAAATAACACGAGAGTATCAAGCGGAAGTGAACAGAATATTCATTTTGTAGAGTATCCATTTATTTGAGTACTCACACGAATCTCTTTGACACTACTTTCGACAGTGTTCATGGCACTAGTCCGTGATGCTCAGGGGAATTTGGCGCTAAGTCGACTTATGCACAAGACTGAAATAAATTATTCGAGTAGCTCGTCAGAAGTTCTGTGAGTCCGTTTTGGGCCGTAAAGGAAGCGCTGCAGAAATTATGAGAAGTACTTAAAGATAATAGGCCATGTAGCAATCAATGCGAGTCCCAAATCCCAATTGTAAAGAGCAACCGAAAGTTCGCATTGAGCTTTTGTGCGTTGTCCTTTTTCGGTTTTACAGTACTTTGGTTCTTTGCCAAGTGCATGGTCAACGTCTGACTCTATCCATCTCTCTTCTCCTATATAGTATCTACATATTTCTGTTTCGCTCAGTTGGCCGCTCGAGCAACCTACAAATTCACTTAGATGCTTGTCGACAAGTACGTCTGCCAAGTTTTTGTTGCACTCGGAATAGAAAAATTAAAATCATCAGAACAGTAAGAAAAATACAAGCAATGTGCCAAATATGCTAGAAAATCTCTGTTTTTTTCTATCGGACTAAAAGAAAAAATACATAAATGCAAGTGACGGCATTTGTTGCATGCCAAAAAAAGATTTGGACTCTGAAAATAACAAACAGCAGGAAAATCGCCCTCAAAATGTGCCTGAACCACATTTTTGTAGAATAACATAAATTATGGATCAACAAATTTGTTGTGTCTGCCCACATAAAGTCGTTAAGAAAAACAAATGCATATTAAATGAGATTTTGCGTTATAAACTCGATTTAAATTATTCATATACAATTTAAGTAAATCTATCTAAACGTATACGAAGAAAAATAAAAATGTCAACAAACGATTAAGTAAAGTAAATAAGGGAGAATATTTAAATGTTTAGATCAGTACAGGAATATTTTAAGATCAATAGTTTGTGGTTTAAATTTAATTAATTAGAGAACTCAATCAGTGATTTGCGTTTCTCTTCAGACACGCTGCAATCATTTAAGTATTGTCAGAGACATTCCCTTAAAAACTCTGATTATTGAATGCTCAAGAGGTGATTTCAAGTTAACTTTGCACTTCACTATGCTGATTGCTGATAACTTAAACTTTTTTTCTATTATAACTTCAATAATTTTGAAAGCCTATTTTTTAATGTTCTCAACTAATGAATAATCCCTAAAAACATTTCGTAAATTGCCCGGAATGAGCCCTTGCTAACAAAGTAATTAACGTAAAGGAGACAAATTAATACAAATGCAGCCTGAATAAGAAAAGGTGAATAAATTTCGAGTCAAATTAAATCAACTGACAGCGGAACTGTGGAAAAGCGCAAAGAGTTGAATAATTCTAACTTAAGGATGAGAAAAGAGAATGGAAATAAAGATGATGGCAGGGAAAAAATGAATAAGAATTTATTTAAAAAATGCAGGATGATGGCGTGAGGACTGCGATAAACTAAAGTAGATTTCAGGCCGAATTATAAACAGCTGTGAGAGCGTAACGCGCAAGAAATGTCAAATGTCAGACAACTGGCTGTCCATTTACCACTTGAGGGGGACACAAGGGTGCCCTCTACAGGATGGACAGGTGGGCGGAATGCGGAATACGGAATGCGAACAAAGGCTGCCTTGTCGTCCCTACTCAGTTTTGTCAAATGAATAAAAAGGTGTCTGCGACTGCCAGAGACACACAAACACACAGAGACACGACCAGAACATTGCCTGAGGCTATAGGTTGAGACCTGCGACCAGAGTTGGAGGAGCGTCATAATGCAAAATGAACAAATTTACACCGACTGCAGAAAATTTGTTCTTTAAAAAGGAGAAATGTCAAAAGAACTGAAGATTCCAGTTGCCCATCCCGTCTGTGCGGAAATGAAGTTTCTCTGCGAACGCTTATTAATTGAAATTGAAATGCCTGGAAGGTCTTCGATGCACTCACTCGGTGCCTCAAAGAGACTATTTGCCCAAGTTCAGGTAATGCAGCTCGAATTTGGTTTGTTCTTGTGAAACTACATTTTCAGGGTAAAATAATTTGAGCATTTAAAATGAATTTACTTTAGTAACCTGAAACCATCTAAATGAAACTTGTAATTTAAATTACATTTGGTTTTAAATAATTCAAGTTTATTCCTTAAGAATAATTTATCTAATCATATTGTTAATATGAGTATCTACTATGGGGAATTTAAACTTAGATCAAATGTGTTTGAGGGTCATAGTTTCCATACCTATAAAGTTTACATTTCAAACTATTTTGTTACGCTGCACTAACAATCATATGAATATGTTTTATTCTACATTGAATTGAAGATTTAAAAAAGTTTCCTAGTGAATACTGAAAATAAACCTTTTATTGCAAACGATACTCGCAAGAGATATGGCCAATAAAATAACATACAATCAAATTTATTGAATCAAAAAGGTTTGCCCAAAAAAAAAAGCGCTTCGTTAGATCCTTTTGTGGCGGGCATAATTTAATATTTGTAAGCTTGAAATCCAAAACACTTGAGTGAATGCTTTTTTGTGATTTCATATTACAGACAAAACCAAATAACTAACCACTAGGAATAACAAAGTCAATGAACGCACACACTCTCAGCAATCCAGACAAATTTAATGAGAGACTCCGTTGGAGGGAGAAATATGTATTCTGTGAGTGTGCACAAATTATTGTCCCGGGAACATACTATATATGTTATATGTATGTGGACCTATGCTATAAATGACTCTGAATGGATGAAGGGTGTTGATTTACATTTTTGATTTATTTTATTTATTTAAGCTGATGACATCGACTCATCTTTCACACACACGCAGTGTGCTGGATTACTTATCACAACTTATACGCATTTATTTGTGTTTTTTTTTTTATTTATTTTTGCAGTCTTTATTTTGTTTTTATACCCAAACACTTGAATCAGTGGAACGGCATAATGTATTGAAGTGAATCGAAATTTTTGTCAGGCTCAAAAAATATATTTTATATAAATACTTTATCAACAACACAAACCAGATGATATCCATACATTCATACGTATATGTATGTATATGCAGTCATGCCACTCTGGTAATATGATTTCTTGTTATCGCGCATTTTTTTTGGGATGCTCTAAAAATGGAAACGAATATATTCCCGCTGAGTTTTTCACTTGCTCTGTTTTCTCTCTTTGCAATTGTTGTGAATTTATTGCGGCTGTATTTGTCCTTGTGCACGCTTTGTCTTAAATATTATATTTTTTTTTTTGTTTTAGGTATTTTTTACAGTACTGGGCTAAGATTTAGAGTGTCCGACACTGAAAACAATTTCCTCAGAATACAAATATACAGAGTATATATACAAAACAGGGGATAGCCTATATTTAACATGATTGTAGATATCTTTTATAATGCCGAAAAATTATTATTTCAATGCGCTAACGGAATTTAATTAATTTCATACAAAACAAAATAAATATAAAGTTATAGTTATAGTTGACCATTTATAGTATATATATGAATTAAACCCTATTTGAAGGCGTACATGTTTCCACCTAAGTGGAATATTCGAAGTAAAAAACTACAACAATATTCTTAAAGAAACACAATGTCTATAGCATGAACTAAATTGTTTATTATATTTACCATTTGTTTAATTCTTCAAGACTGATTTCCTTAAGCTATTTATTAAATCATATCTTCTTGGTTTTAATTTGAATAAATTAATCATCTATACAAACCAATCATATATTTAAGTCCCACAAATGAGACAGATCATTAATTACACACATTTGTGTACTACAAGAGAGTAGAAGAGTAGGAGAAAAAGCTTCTATAGATGCTCCTTAAACTGTTTGGCTTTTACGGAAAACATAATACAAACACATACAATCCTAATTTATTGTCTTAGAGCCATACAATACGAGCCTTGTGTTTGATTTAGTTTTAAGTTTTGCATGCTTAAAAGACTCTCCATAGATCCGAGTATTAGTCCTAATAGTGTGTGCATGTTAAGCTCAAGAACACAGAACACAAATAGTAGCAGACAAATCTGAAATTATGATTCTGACGTAATTAGACAGAAATAAATTCCGAAACTTAGAGAGGAATTGGCAGAGTACTAGAAGATGAACTAAAGGAGCACACATGTTGAGGTACAAGCTATTTATGTAGTACTCTTTGCAAAGTAATTTTTGCTGCTGCTGCTGTTCTAATGATCACACAAATACAAGAAAAACACAAATAGGCTTTCACCAGGCTGAGACGAAAAGCAAACATTGGGAGTATAACAAATATTTTAATTGGCATGTCATTGTTATTTATTACTGGTGAACTTGTATAACCAACTCCAATTAGCCATTGCTATTGAAATTATTGAGGACTTTACGAGTATTTTTCATTGTGCTTGTGACCATAATTAACTGTAATTGCAGTCAAATATTGCTTTGCCCTTCACATGTTAATTGTTTGGACGTAACGGCAAAAAAACCGGAACATAAGAACATTCACAAGTGAATTTAAGTAGCTTATTAATAAGCCCAACCCATCGAATAAAGCGGTAACGATAACTTAATGCCAACCAAAAATGTTAAAACGAGCGACATTTTAAAGTTGGAGAGTATTTTGGTAAATATAATAATGGACAAACTATGCAAAACTTTAAGCATTTGAGTTCACTTTAATAAAAAACTTCTGAAGTGAAAACATAAACAATATTTGAAGCTTCAGTTGGTTGTTAGTAGTTAATACTTTATTCTAAATAATGAAAGTTATAGTCTCACAGCTATGTCTCACTCGACATATAGATATATAGAGATGTATTTATCATAGCATTATATAGGCATTCATTCCATGGGGATATTCTGAGTCGTACTCGTAAACCATATCAGTTTCAGCTTCAAACCGAAAACAGACAATTCCCAATAGAGAATGTCCAGCATCATTGAGTTTCTGCAAGAGATGGCCATCAGACCAACTGCTAAATGTTTGTTGTTTGTGGAAGTAACAGCAATTGTTCGCATGGAATACATCCTTAGTTCTACTACACACTACCCCAGAGTACATATTATATTTACTTAATTATAGATGCGACACGCAGCCCATTTGTTCGGTCATCCTGATTCAGAAGAGGCCTGACAAGGACGAAGTGAGCTTCTCTCATCTTCAGTTGAAAGCATATTTATGTGCTGGATAGATGGAACTAAATTGCGCCTGGACCAGATGTTTAAGTTGGTTGGGCCCTATTTTGTATATGCCTCTCATTGCAGCTATAAAGTAACAATTAGATCTAAAAAAAAAACAAGACGAGCACGCGACACACGCAATAATACACGTAAATAATGCTCAAGAGATACAAATTCTCCTAATTGGCAAATATTGTACACATCGCTGAAGATACATTGAAAACACGCATCAAGTTGTCATTTTTTAGATATTTAATTGCAGTAATAGGTTATTTTTTAAATTTATTTTTGTAACATGTAAGAAAGCTAAATATAGCTCAATCTTTATCTTTACTTTCTCTTGGGTACCGAATAATGAGCTGATATGTTATATATCTTAAAATATAATATACAAATATAACAATTCTCCAATAAAATTGCCAACACCAAAAAAAAAAAAAAATTCTAATAATTACATTTTAATTTGAAAATGTATGTTATTCACGAAACTATTTTAAGAATATCACTCTTGTAGTTTCAGGTATTTTTATTAATAAAAAATTCATAAATTTGTTCTTATCAAATATTTATTTATCAGCGCAAAATGTTAAACAGAATTTAACTTGCTCTTTAGCAGGATTAATCACAATTTTCCTCAAGGTTTCAACACTGAAATATATTTAGCGACATCGAAAAGGACCAAGTTAGCATCGTGTAGGTTGTTGAATACTTAAACGTTAAAATTCCAATGTACAAGTATGTTCTTGTGTGTAAGTAACTTGTCTTACAATAGCATGCCAGTGCACTTACCATTCACATCGCTCGTTTACTCGGGTGCTTTGTGTGTGTACCGCAGGTTTACCTATACGCGAACACTTTAAAATGTTTAGCCAAAATTTCCGGTTACTTCCACATCCGACAAAAACACAATACCGTCACAGCAACCCGGTGCGTTGTTCACAAAATTTCAAAGTCTAAACTTTAGTTGTTGGCTGCCAAAAGCACTAGCGAAATATACTGTCACAATTGCAAGTGAATAGTTAACTTCACAGCTGCCTCTTAGCCTGTCTAAAATGCTGACCAAAAACTTTGGCGGGGAACGAACGTGTTATGCAGCTGCCGGTCGAGTTACGAATACACTTAACTTATAAAGCCAACTTTGTCAGACTTAATAAGTACAACACTCTTCTACAATGAATTTATATTTAGAACTTCCATTCTATAATTTCTCGCGTAAGACGACAATCGTAATAGTTCTATAATTAATAGTATTTTTATCGGAGTGTTAATTAATTTTTCTCCTTTTATATATTTTTCAAGTGAATTCACCCAGAGCTCCAACAGATTCGGCAGATTGAAAATTACAATTTTTCGAATTTATTCTGCAATTTTGTTTCCGATGTTGCAACCGCTCCGTCTAAGGAATCACCGCAAACTGATTCCCTGTGCCCAAGTCCCTGGACCAGACAGTGGAATTGCCCAAGTGCAGCATCCCTAAGTCGAAAAACATCGCACAATTTTATGAATGGTGCGATGTTTGTTACTACTACCGGAACGTTTTGGCATTGGAACACGATTGGCGCATGCGTCTTGTGCATATGCAAAACTTATAACAGTTCCGCGGGTCAAAAGCGAGAGAGAGCAGCAACTACACGTGGTGCCCCCAACAAGTGTGATAAGCATTAAAACAAGCGCTGATAACACCAACACTCAAATTTCCCGTCTTGTCTAAGGTCAAGGACTCAATGTAAAGAGACATTGTATTAGCAAAATAAATTACGCTGTGTAAATTACGTACTTAGTAAAATTGTTTGAAAATCACAATACTTTTTTATTACACTTTTAAACATGGAAATTAACTCCATACCCTAGGGATACTGAACTTGAAGACAACGTTGCTTGCATACTATATACAAAATAAATCATTTTTGCAAGTTTATTCAGAAACTTAACTTGTTAAGTTATTGACAGTAATAGCTTGCAAAGTAAATAAATGAATGTGGTATTCATTTTATTGATTGCTACTTCTATAGATTTTAATAACAAACGATAAGTAATATAAGTTAAATAATAAGTAATAAAGGCCTATTTCTGGTTGACATTAATATAGCTGTTTAAAAAATATGTCGTAATGCGGAGATCTGTTAGCAACCTCGTTCAAGTTGATATTTTAGTGGTCTCTCTCGTCCTTGACTAACCATAATTTAGCTTTCCGATACTTCAAGGAGAATAAATAGCAAATATTAAATCTTTGAAGGACTCGTAAATGAAAATCACGCATTTAGTTGTTCTATTTTAGGGTCGATAAACTGTACGAGAGACAAACTAATCACTATTGCATTAATTTTTTAAAATTGTTCAAAAATCGTAGAATCTAAGTGTCTACCCAATTGAATAAATACAAATTTTTATCATTTTATAAGTATTTCTCAAGCTGAATTTTGAAAAATGAATTAAAACTTTCAACAATTTTGTAGAGAAAAAGATTTGCAAACGTGTAATGAAAATTGTATGTATTCAGCCTAAAAGTATGCAATATTGAAAACTCAAAAATGGATTCAACAAATTCCAGCTGTAGTTAGTTGGGCTTTGCAAGGCCTGACTAGCAATTTGGATAGGGGAAAAGTTTGACTATTGCTATTTCGCCGTCAACCGTAGAGGTTGACGGTCTTGTTCGCAAAGTCCATTACGAGTGCAGCTATAACATAAAACATAAAAATAACAAAAGATAAAAGTAAAAATCCCGTAGATTTTTACTATTTTCATTCGTGTTATTAGCGACAAATTGATCACGGTGCATAAGATTTTATTCCTTGTTGTCTCACGGAAGTTTGTATTTGCAGATTTTTCTGCTTAATTCGTGTCACCTCAATGGTGCTGGTGATTCTATTTTATTGTTGAGCAGAGATTGCCAGCAGCATTAGGACATCCAAAATCGCTGAAACTGCAAATCTTCATAGCACTCTTCATGAATTTAACACATGAATGTGATAATAAAAAAGAAGCAGAAAAAGATTTTAAACAGAAAAGGATGATAGAATAGAGAAGCATATTAATAAAGTTAATTGTACGCAGATTTCGTATTCGACGAATGTAAAATTCTCTTGTGATCGAAAATATAAAGTAAACATGTTAATACATATATCGCGAATCACTATTAATTTTTATAAGGAGACGAAGCAACCATTTTCTTTGAAAATATTCTAGTCCTCGTTTATTCAAAATAGCGAATAGCAGGTTTTAAGCCTAGACATATATTTACATAGCTAATACAATATAGACACTATAGATTAATGTTGAAGTAATAATAATACTGGTAATCTATTGTATAAATGTGCATTTTGCAATATTTAGTTTTCTTCTGAATGTTAATTATCATAAATGAAACTTTCAGCATATTAAGTAAATGGGTTTAATATCATAACACAACTGCATCAACAGCTTTAATATTGAGCAAAACCCCAAAATCACACAATCTTAGTCCTTTGCGGCAGGACCTGACCAAGCAATTCACTTTACTTATCGTACTGTGAATGCTTTAACAGCAGAATTTGCGTGGAGTATTATAATTCACCATATCAACTGCCAATAGGCATTGAATTTTCTGCTCCAGAAAGCCAATTAACTGATGAACCACAACTGTCAGGAAATCATCAAACCGAAACTGAAGACGGCGACACTGAAATCGACAATTAACGGTTCCACGAATATTACAGTCTCCTCATTTTATCCAAATGGAATGGAGACCATTGCATAAAGTCTTTTTTGAGTTTCCAATAGTCGAAGCAACTGTTGCTTTTTTTCTCAATTCGTTTTCATTTAAGTGTTCCTTTTTCACTGTTTCATCTTCAAAGGAAATATGTTTTCCTACGAAATAATTTTTGTATAGCCTTCATTTAATGCTAATATATGCAAATCATTCAAGAGCTATTACGAAAGTTGCAGCTAAAAAGTACTTTACTGTGGGGATGTTCAAGAACAGATCTGGGCTCTTGTTAGATTCCATTCAGAGAATAAATTGAAATATATATATCGCGGAAATTATTTTTGTATACGAAAGCTAAATGCTATTTTAAAGTGTATTTTATTTTCAACTGTAAAATAAAGTAAAGTGCTGTAATTCTGTATGTCCTTGTCCTTTGACTGACTTATTCACTGAATGAATCACCGCACATACAAAACAATAAAGGCAAAGATACTGAAATTATTAAACAATAAATTTAAACAGAAAGCTAAACTAATTTTTAAAAGAACTTCAAACAAGTAGGAAAGTTGCAATAGATCTCGGCGTTCAAACATTCTTCGCTGCTGACGTTGATCAGGAATATATATGGAATATATATTTTATGGTGTCGGAGATAGCTTCTTCGACTGTTAAAAAAAACATATTTTCACACAATCTTATAATACTCATTTACTTTATGGATATGCAAATATTTTATAAAGGCAAACTCCGCGCAATTTAATCAATTAAGCAAGTTTTAATTTGCTAATTAAATAATAATTGTTCTAAACTATTATTTCTACATACAAATTATTTAAAATAATTAAAATAGTTAGAAGAATGAAAAAGATTGTTTTAAATATTTTTAGTCTAAGATATGACAAATTAGTTACAGATCAATCGAATCATCATTGTTGAAAAATATCTATTTAAAATGCTGCTCAAGTCGAAAACATAGTTAACTGTAGATCTTTAGATCACGAATTTATTTTAAACTTGCTAGACAAGAAATACGTTTAAAGAATGAACACAATTAAATAATTAAATAATTGAAGAATTATACTTTATTTTTAGAAACAATTTTGAATAGGCTAATCTAATCGCTTTTTACTCTAGACACTGCCGTAATATTTATGCGTTAAGTAAGCAAATTCGTCAAACGAGATAAAGAAAAATATTCTACGTTAGAAGTTTATTATACTTTTTATCCATGGGGTAAAAAAGGCGTGTGGTCGACGACGTATTCCTACAGGTAAGTCTTTTAGCCACGTCCAAGTGTACGAGTTCTTAGATTATATATGTATGTATAAATCGATTCGAATACGCCGAGGTGTTACCCGAAGATAAAGCATATACCAAAATAAAATCCCGGGTGTCCAGTTGAGCAACACAAATATATTTATTTAAAGCACCTACCCAAGTCAGCTGTTTCCTGGATTGGGAAATAAATAAGATAGCTAGAGTCATGTGGTCGATTAGTACCATAAACAGAAAGCCGCCCAAACAAAATGTGTATGTATATATTTGTATGCATAATATCATAATAAAATTTAAGGTTATTTCAGAATTAAAATTTTAACCATATTTAAATTAAGTTATAAAAATAAAATTCGACTTTATACATAGAGTCTTTACTTCTCAAAGCAATGATCGACTTATGATAAAAGCCCTTTAAAAACTGCATCTTTTTTTAACCAGATTTTCGTAAATTTTTTTGTGGTTTATGTTTTCGTAAATGTTATATAATTATTTGTATTCTATTCATATTCTCTTCCATTTAATTGTCTATTGTTATTATTGTCATTATACACTTTAATGGAATAGAACATGAATATAATGAATATGATCACAAAACATTTTCGAAAATCTATCTAAAAGATTAACCAGAATTGCCAAAAAATTAAATGGCGCTTCTCACGAGATTTTCCCTTATTTAATTGAAATGAATCTCAATTATGTGACTACTAACATATGTATCTTCAAAAGTTTGAAAGAGGTTATGAACTACCCTTTTACACTGTAGGTGCCGGGTATCTTTCTTCTACATATCAGAAACAAACCCTTTAATCTACTTAATGCGGCACGTTGGATAGAGTTAGTTAGTAATAAGATTCGATAACGATATTCTGCGTTTGTGTGAGACATTTACGATATATAAAGCGGCAACAGGTTTGTGAAAAATTAATATTAGATTTGCCTTAAAGTAAGCACAATGGCAACAAGAGCTTTGTATCCCACAACTTACGACGAGGAGACCAAAATTTGGAGCGGCATGAGCAGAGCTCCCTTTTTCGCTCCTGACTGCTCGGTGGGATCAGTTTTATTCAATGCCATGAAGAATTGGCCCAACCAAACTGTCTTGGTAAATATAAACAATGTATTTGGACGAGAGCTGTTTCTAATAAGTACTTTTCCTGGAACGTAGATCAACCATGAGAATGGAAGGCGGATCGCCAATGCTGAAATGCGAGCACTGGCCACACGCCTGGCCTTGTTTTTGAAGAAGGAGAAATTGACCCACAATGATGTGGTTGGCATCATTGGAGTCACAAGCACATACTTGGCACCCCTGGCCGTGGGTTGTTTCTTCAATACGACTCCATTCCATGCGGTGGCTGTGAATAAAGAAGCCAGCGTCATCAAGGGACTCTATGAGCTGACAAAGCCAAAGATCATGTTTTGTGATGGTAACGACTATGAACGCATTAAGGAAGTGACCAAAGAGTGGGCACCCAAATTTATCACGCTTACTGGTCGTGTCGATGGCGTTCCCAGCATCGAGGATCTGCTGAATCCCACAATGCAAGAGCATTTCTATCAGTGAGTGAAAATAATAGCAATTCATTCCAGCAATTGAATTTATATTTCTCTTTCTATTTCCCCCTTTTAGACCCGAGCCATTGGCCGTGAATGGAGATCAGACTGCTTTAATTTTGTGCTCTTCGGGCACATCGGGTCTTCCCAAAGCTGTTGCTATTTCCCACAAGCATGTGACTAGGATTGCACCGTAAGAGTTACGCAATCTTTATTATTTCACATTTATAAAACTTCTTTCCTCTTAGATTTTGCAATAGCACCGATATTATATTGACCAACGCCACTCTCGACTGGGCGACAGGTTTCATCAGCTCGGCAATCGGTTTGATTTACGGTGTCCAAAAAGTCATATTCGAACGTCCATTCGAGGCTGGAGAGTTTATTGGCATGATCAAGCAATACAACGTTTCAATTCTTGTATTGAAGCCTTGGCAGACTTATGAACTGTTCAATCATCCATTGGCCACCGAAGAATCTTTGGCTAATATCAGAGTAATTTTCATAACCGGCTGCTGGCTCTCCACTAAAATCCTGCAACGCGGCCAGAGTTTGATGAAAAAGTGTTTGATTGTGTCTTCATATGGAGCCACTGAGACAGGTGCAATTACGGCAAACATTGATCATAGCCATGATGATTCCCTTAATAATGTGGGTCGCATCTTTCCCGGAATGCGTATTAAGATTATCGATGAAGACGGCAACGCTCTCCCTCACAACAAAGTCGGAGAAGTGCTAATCGACATTGGTTCCAAGTGGCTGGGATACTTGGGCAGCCCTGCCGATACTGAGGCTACACTACAGGATGGTTGGATTAATCTCGGCGATCTGGGTTACTTTGATAATGACAATAATCTGATCCTCGTGGATCGCAAGAAGGATTTGCTGAAGTACAAATCAAATCACTATTGGCCAACGGAGATCGAACAGATCATCGCGGAGTTGCCTGAGGTATTAAATGTGTGCGTCGTCGGAATTCCCGATCCCTGCATCGGAGAACTTGCTGGCGCGCTAGTCATCAAGAAGCCTGGAGCTACGATCACCGAGCAGCAGATTATCGATCATGTGGCTAAGCGTGTTGTGGTCGAGTACAAGCAATTGCATTCGGGCGTTAAGTTTGTAGACACGTTACCCTTGAACCCGAATGGAAAGATGATGCGAAACTTGGCCAAGCAAGTGTTTTTGTCATGATTAAATTAATTGAATGTAGAGTTTGTTATTAATTATAAGTTATATGTTGTTCCTTTAATAAATATTTGTTTACGTCATATCTATACAAATGTGTTACCAATCGTATATTTTTAATATATATGGTATATACAGAGATTATATATAGTCTTATCTATCAATCCGTTTGAAGGCCTAGATACTGTAGTTTATAGAGAAAGCCAAATCGGTGACATTTATCTTATACATAACATTTCATTTGGCCACAAAGTAGCTATTGAAAGTAATCGTATTCCTTAAAATATTTATTATCTATTGAATTGGAATCATAGAATAAATTGCATATTTCAGAAATTGTATAGTTTATAATTTATTATGTATGATTTCTTATATAGTATGTACATTAATTATTATCTATAGCGAGAACTTATAGTTCTTGCTGATTATCACATTTTTGCACATAACAATATTACTTTTGTTAAGCATATGTGTATCCAAGCTGTGTGAAACATGGTATCGATGTCTTCTAAATATAAATATTATATTATATTCATTATAAATATTATATTATTTTATTTGGAATGAAAATGCTTAATTTTGTCACTTGGATAAACATATTCGTACCCGCTACCCAGAGGCCAGATGAAGGTATAATTTGTTAATGACGGCATATGTTTTTTTATTTGTCCGCTCACGAAAATATCGAAAATCAAGCAATCATCTTTACAATTCCTAACGACATGCTTGTCATTTTAAAAGCTGTTCTACAAATAAAATTAGATAGATAGATTGTAAATAAATAAAGAATATATAAAAAAAAAAAAAAAAAATTCTACAAATAAATGTATATGTTCAATTGAGCCGCCTCTTCTCAATTGACCAGAAATTGTTATCTGGATTGTGGTCCGGACTTTGAGCTGGCCACTTCATTAAGTCAAAATTTTGAGCAGCCAACCATTCTAGCATTATTTTGGAGGGGTGCTTTGGATCTCCATCCTGCTGAAATACTATTTCAGCTACGTCGAAAGCACATCGCTCAATAAAATTAGGAAGATGGTCTTTCAAAATATCTAAATACTGGTGCTTATCCATTATTCCATTTATCCTGTGTATGTTAGTGGCTCAGTCTTCCACCAGGTGAAGCAACTCCAAACCATTATTCCACCTCCACCGTGTTTAAAGGTTTGCTTGTCATGTTGTCGCTTCAAAGATTCTCAGGGTCGTAGCCTGCAATAGAAGACTGGAAACAAGTAATTTGGTCAGACGAATCCAAGTTCAATAGATACCAGTCAGATGTTAAGCGACACCATGTCAAGGAAACCATCATATTGCTTTGCTTTTATTAAACAATAGTACCGGATAGCTGACAATAAAACTAAAACTATTATCCTGGCTTTGAATTATTTATCACACAAGGTATTTCAAATATTTTTTTAAATGTCACACAAAATGCGTTTGTGAAAGTTATCACATTTTACAAGAAGGTCTCCTCCCGCAAAAGACAGTTTGATTTAGCATCTTCAAAACAAAAAGTAACCACTCCGAAAACTAAACAAAAACTAATGTGAACAAGTAAGAAAGTTACAGTCGATTGTGCTCGACTGTGAGATACCCGCTACCCATATTTAATAAAGGCAAAATATTGCGGTATCATTTTCAAAATATACCGAAAATACTATAAAAATACTGAAAATATACCAAGTGGTATGTTTGGTATATCGATATAGTACCCCATTCAAAATATACCATAAACGGCACAATGTGCCAGATTGTCGGCCAAAGCAACTCAGACCCCTAGTAAGTAGGCGTTTTTGCCCATACAAAAGTATTTCTTTAATAACTTCCACAATTTTTATCTGATCGCAACTAAATTTTTTATATACCAAAATTCGGAACTCTAGCTTTAAAATTACGCTTGTTATTCGATTTTTTTGATTTGCGGGGGCGGAAGTGGGCGTGGCAAAAATTTGAAACAAACTTGATCTGCGTGCAAACATAACAAATGCTGTCGAAAAAAAATTATAGCTCTATCTCTTATAGTCTCTGAGATCTAGGTGTTCATACGGACGGACGGACAGACACACAGACACACAGACGGACAGACGGACATGGCTAGATCGTCTCGGCTGTTGACGCTGATCAAGAATATATATACCTTATAGGGTCGGAGATGCCTCCTTCTACCTGTTACACACATTTCCTGCCGGCACAAAGTTATAATACCCTTCTACCCTATGGGTAGCGGGTATAAAAAGGGGCCGACCTCAAACATTGCCTATTATGGTATTATCATATCAGATTAAAGTACATAAAGTCGTAAAGGAAACTCGACTTTACTTAAGAAAAAGGCACCATATCGCACCTCAATAGACGACGACTGAAATATAAAACAAATAAACGAGTATATGTATATTTCAATTGTGTTATCAATTTTTTATTATCCACAAATTAGTTGATTGAATTAAAAAAGATTAATTAACATATTAAATGCGAATAAGTTTTGTCGATATTCAGAACACAGTGAAAACTTCATTATCCGCGCAAGTGCCCGCTTCATACGGTTTTTATATAATTATGTTATTTAATTTCATTCTTTTTTTTTCGTCAGTTAAATAATTTTTTGGTCGAACTATTAATTTTGCAATTTGTAGGAATATCAGACTTCAGATACGAAGACACTGCTGTTATGTTGGTTATCAAATGGCTTGAGCAGAAGATAATTGATCATATGGTCAAGCTTATTGTGGCCGACTACAAGTATTTAAAATCAAGCGTAAAGTTTATGAGAAGGTCACATTAATCTTAATGTTATGGATCAACTCATTGAGAAAGACGTTTGTTGTGAACACATACAATGAAAAATAGACTTTTAGATAAGATAAAGAATCTTATGTATAATAAATAGATTTACCTGCGTCATTTTTCTAATGTGCATTTAGTGAATGGAAAAAGTGAAGATATTTTTCGATGATTTATGCACGTGTATGAACTCTGATGAAAGCAAACATTGCCAATATTCAGCATAAAGTTGGATAACATTATCTCACTTACCCAAGTAGACGTTATTCCCCATTGAATAATTGCTGAATGGCCGTGACTGAGCAGTAGACGATAATTATGAAATGAAGATATATTTTAAAGGTGATATCGATTTATTATCAATAAACTGAAACACCTGTACGCAAAACAAACTGAAAATACCACAACAATGATCAAAGTCCGTGCGAAACTACCGATTGATAATAATAAAGAATATAAAATATATGTTACTGACAAAGCATTATTTAAAACTTTAGTAGTTCTTATTATGTACAACTAGTAAGTAAGAATCTGAAAATATTCATACAACAAAGTAGATAAACAGTTTTGATACTCGAGATGTCTGCAGAGTAAATAAACAATGGATAACAGCAAATACGAAAAAAAGAAAAGAAATGAAATGGCTATCAATCAATCAATGACAGCAACTTGAATTTGAAAATCTTACAATCACGTCAGGTAGACAGATCGGCAAACGCTTTGAGCGTATGCGAGACACATGGACGCTGATTGCTAATGTCAATTGAAAAGAGACTCAAGTGTCACATGCGTATTTAAAATGCCAATCAAATAGAAGCCATGGTTACTTTTGAAGGTGATGTGAGAAGACTTTTGGGTCGTAAAGGTCGTCACACGCGTTACATCTGATAATTTCCGTTCAACAATTGCAAACGCCTAAAACTATGCTGTAAATTCGTCAGCTGCAAACCACAAACAGCTAAATTGGGGGCTGGAGCTCTGGTCGCTTTGTTAAGTATGGATGCTTTATGGCAGAGTCAGCGACACATTCAGGCACAGGCACTGGCACAGGCTCAGGCCCAGTCGAGTGTGCTTATGTTTATGCGCATTTATTTACGACTTAAAATTTGAATAATTTACGATGGCGTCGGCCGAAGGCGAGGAATCCAGTTCAGTACACTCCCTTAGATGCTGTTTTTGGTCGAGAATGTGTGTTTGCAACAAGGCCAAAAACAACGAAGAGGATTGCGTTCTCTGGAACAGTTACAAAGTCAAGCCGAAGCCCTGAAAACATGCAACTCGCCATGGAACATTGAATCTGTGTTTTTTTTTTGCTAACTAAGGCTATTGGCTCTCCGGCTATCGCCATGACTATACCCATTGCATTTGCGTGGGAGATGAGAACTTTGTTCAAGAACGGGCAATGTAGATGCAAGTACTAACAATACCATCTGAACAACAACAAGAAGAACCTTCAACTGCAGCGACCAGATTGCGGCGAGTAACAACCGAAAGCGGTCAGTGGACAGCGGACAACTGACTACTGACGGCGGAAATGGCAACAGCAGCGAACATAAACGGAAACGCAAAATACCGCTATGAAGCGGAAGTTAAATTATTGCAATTGTGTTGGCAGCGCATTTCATAACTGTAAATTGTACGCCCCCCCTGTCCGTCACTGGCAATTGCCATTTTTAGTTGTTTATCCTGCCATAATTGTTATTGCTTGTAAATAGTACTAAATAGATACATTTGCAGCCGGAGTCAATATAGATTCAAGGCAAAATAAAGTTGTGATACAACTCAGAGTAGAGTTTTATTAAAGATTTTAAGTAATAAGTACCAAAGTTACAGTCGAGTGTGCAAGACTGTGAAACACCCGCTACACATTTTCAATTAAATCATATTCTAAGAATATAATCAAAGAATATATCAGAATATTCAAAGATTATATTTGGTATATCGTTATAGAACTACATTCCAAATATAGCATACACTACAAAATGTCGTATACATTGTCAACCAAAGCAATTGAAATAGGAGATGACTATAAAACTTACTATAAAGTTACCCCTCTAACCCATAGGTAGCTTGGATAAAAAGTGCAAAACAAGAAAAGCAAAGACGACACTGAAAACATTCAGCCATCCATCAGATACTAACAATGGATTGACTGCATCAGTCAGCCATTCCACATATCTAATTATCCCTGGCTCAGCTCAGCTCCTCCCAAACCCATTCAATGACGCACATAAAGAAATGTTTACATGCAATTACCGTTCTAGTGTTGGGTTGCCAACTCGAACGCCATTCACAATTGTTTATTACATTTCCAGAGATCAGGATTAAGTCGTGGATAAAGCGAAGGAAGAGGAAGCGGAGAAGTGAATGCGAAAACACACATAAAGAGAGGAGTGTCTAGGTCGCATTCTTAATTGCCGTGCCTGTAATTTATCATCGGATGGCAATTTTAGCTTGGAATCTGCAGTGAAAAATGCTGCTGGCACTTACAACCACATACACAGAACATACATAGGTCTTATGTGTTTATCGTTAGTAGTCGTTGTTGGCAATGTGTGTGTGTTAGGAAAACATTAAACAGATCCAAACGAGAAAGGTGTACTCCAGTACTCCACTTGCGACTATTAAGTGCTTGCTAATTGAATTGTAGGGTAGTACGAATTTACTAAATATATCATTTCAGATATGCCACAATGATACTCTAATATTGAAAGCATAATAAACAGCACAAATTTACTAAATTTATTATATCAAATATGCAACATAGATACTCTAATATTGAAAGCATAATTAATACTTCAGTTGAGAAGAGTTTAAAGAAATTATCTGCAATAAACTCGAATCTAGCACGAATTTACTCATTTCAAATATGCTACAATGATACTCTAATATTGACAGCATAATTAATACTTTATTTGAGCGACTAGCTGAGTAGATTTTAAAGAAATTAGTTCGCATTAAACTCACATGGCCGCTGCGAAGGACATAAAAGTCACAATGCGCACGACTATCGCAAGTCGTATATTTATATAGCCCTTGCGCTAGCGAATTTAGACAGATTTATGGCAGGGGCATTAAATGGCATTAAGCGGCAGGCGAGCACTGTTTCCGTTTCCTTCTTTCCTTCCTCTTCTTGCCACTTTCCGTTGCAAGCGCTGCACTTGATATTTGGGGCACTTAATTAAGAGTTCTATTTGAAATTCCCGTGTTCTGGAAATGTGCAACTAGCAGCTTATGGATGCAGCTGCCACAGCCACAGCCACTGCAAGTGCAACTGCAACCGAATTTGCGATAATAAAAACACATGTTGACAGACACCGTCAGTGTCTTAGCTACTTTAGGGGCGTGCTGCGTGGGTTGTCGGAGCAGACAATTTTTAGTGCCATTTAAGCCATTTGCACATTTTCGTTTATGGTCTCTGCCATTTCATTGCTGTCTTCCTGTCAACATATCCCGCAACAGTCGTTGGTTGCCATTGCGGCTGTTGCTGTGGGCGCACCTATTAGTTTGGGACCTGGCACCGAGAGCCTCACTTCGCCTCACCTCGCATCGCCTCGAGTTCTTGATGCTCTTTTGTTTGGCGCAAAATTGGAATGTCATAAAAGTGTGTTTGCTTATTTAAAAAATCGTAAAAGCGAGTCAGGATGAAAATAAAAAACATGCCATGCGAGGCCATCACTTGCTGTTGTTCTTGTTGTCCATGCTCACATATTTCTGATGGCCATTGTGCCTTGGCTTTAGCTTTGGCCTTACGAGCCTTCTATGTATCCTTTTGTGGCGCCCTTTCCTTTCCTATCCTGCTCTCTAGCTACTCTCTCTCTGTCTGTTCTGACTTCCGTTTCCGGTTGCATGACTTGGCATTGTTTCATTTTGATTGTAATTTTTTATTACTTTGAAGGTACACATGCTTCTTCGAATTGTTGCTTGATTCACAGTTGGCATTTCGCTTGTAATGAAAATCAAATGAATATTGAAAAAAAAAAATTGTTAACCTCATCATAAAACTCTCAAGATAGAGCTAATAAAACCTACCTTAAAACCATTTAGTTAATATTTAATATTTGTGCGAGGGACATCAAGAAATAAGATACAAGTTGTATTTATGCGTGGTATTTATCGGTCCGATTTCTGATTTTTTGACAATCATTAAGACCATCGATCTGTGTCGCCAATACGTAATGTTTCTGATTGCTTAGCGTTTGACCTTTTAACCCTTTTTACACCCAGGACCCGAAAAGTTATGCTGACTTAGAGTCTGAAGTGGGTATATTTGGACGCACAAGAAACGAGGATACGAATATTTGAGGGACAGCAAATAAAGTCTAGAGTTGTCGAATCCAAGAGGAAAGCACCTACATAACAAAGAATTCGAAAAAAAGAATTGTCTGCAAATTGTGGTTTACGTAAACTAAGGTCGGGCAACTGCAGATTTCTTTCTTTGTTTGTTTTTGGGATTTTTATTTCAGTCAGAGGAAAGTTTGTTTGTTTCCTGTCAATATAAACGCAACTAACTGAAAAAGTTAAATTCTCATACAAATTGCGACGTGATGTTAAATCCCTAAGACGTACCTTTAGATTAAAACGCTTTCGAAATGAATTCATATATATTAAGTTAAAGCGTAGCACTGCATCACTTAGTGTTCCAATTGGCAAGCTTGTCCCTTGACCTTGACTTGGACGCCGAGCTAGACCGAGAGTTAGAGTCGCAGATGGCAGTAATTTGATTTAATCAGTGGCGCGTGGGCCAAGGACGTGAATGGTAATGAATTATTCATTTACTCGAGTTACAGTGAAAGGAAAGGATTTCAACTGCTTTCAGCTGTGGCTACGCAACCAGTTGTCTCGCTGATGCTGGCTTGAGGCAATGGTAAATGGTTATGTTTATTTAAACAAAATCGGATTGAAGTCAATTAAATTCATTGACTTAGAGAGCTGGGTCAAAAATTCGGCATAATAAAGTAAATAAGTTTTGCAAATTAATTATTCGACAAGTATTCAAATGAAACCGTGTATTATTATATTCAACCGAATTCGAATTCAGTTTGTGAATTTACTTCACTTTCTCAACAATATGACAATGTGGGCTTAAGTCAAGAGCTGGTCAACACCGTTGAGAACTGAGGTCGAAAGATACGAAAATGAATTATAAGTTTGCATGAAATCAATTTATATGGACTGCTGAACTCTGTGCCCCAACTTCTCAATTTCTGTGCTGGCTGAGATATGCGCAGGGGAAGTCGGAACTGAAAGCTTTACGGCAAAAAAACATTCACACAACACGTCCTTAAAGAACTTAATTAACTTTTTTTCAAGTGTCGTTGTTGCTGTTGTTGTTGTTGTCGCAACCAATGGCCTTTTGGCCAGAAACGCACGTTGCCTGGGTCGTGGGTCGTAAAAAATATTCAGCAATATTTAACTGTCACATTGTGCGCCTTTTTACGTTTCAACACACACATAAACAAGCAGCGATGCGACTCTTGCAAAATATTCTCAATATTGTGACCGGAATACTGTTAACTCTGTCCCCTTCGTGGGTAGCCGCCGGACGTGATGGGTGCATGCACCTCAAGGTTCGACATATGTACGCATAATATGTCATCCGTATCAACACTTTAACATTATGAGTAACCTTTTTATCGAAATACTTCTCATCTAATTATGACAGTACAGACTGTCAGTTTAATATGAAATACGCGCATGCTGATTGCCCAAAATAACTTGTAAACGACTTTTAAAGAACCTAGACTTTAAAAGACTTATTCGCGGTAATTTTACACATTTCTGCAATTCGATGCAACAAAATATATTTGTTTGTACTAATTGACTGACTGACTGATTCATAAAAACACTTATTGAGCAATTAATATAAACGATAAAAGCTTGCTCTAAAATTTGAATCATGCAATAAAATAAAGTTTTTCGGTTTCTCCAATCTCAATAATTCGTGCATTAAATCTGGGAAGTTGAAAACAGTATCGTTCAAATATATCAAATATACCAAAAGCTTTTATACGTATATACCATAGAATGTTAAATATACCATATTGTCAATCAACGCAACAGAGATTATATTAAACATCTGAATCATCCATAAGTTATATTAAAGCGCTCTGGGTTTGAAAAATAATAAATAAAACTGACATCGCTGCCCGAATCACAGTTCTTAACCACTCAAAAAAGATCAATTCAAATACGAGGTTAGGTTTCGACGACAACATTTAATTAAACAACAGTTTTATCAAAAATTTCCGGAAAGCTTGTTAGTTGCATATAAAGTATATGACATAAATATGGAACAGCGTGCATAAAAACTAACAAGTAAACAAATTATGGTAAACGGTTGCCATTCAACTCAATTTAAGGGTAATTAATCATTCAGAAAAATATATTTAACCCAACTCTGTTGAGTGCGACGATTTGCATCTCTTTTTCAAATGACTTTTTTTCTTTTTATTAACTTAGTGCACCACCGACATTCTCCTTTAACCAACATCAACAGTTCAGTCAATTCAGCCGTATCCGAGTGTTTGTCTGTCTGCGATTCTGTGCGTGTATTGTAGAGACTATAACATATAAGAATATATATATACATACATATATATATGCATACACCAACATTTTTCCAGAACAAGTTTATTTCAATTGAAATTCCTTGTCCAGAAATAATAGAAATCGATTTTTTTTTAATTTTCATATTATCTTAACTTTTCCGATGCATAAATTGACATCCGATGGAAATTAGACCACCTGAACAAAAAATATTTGTTGATTTAAGTTTATGTGATTGTATAAACTAACTGGCGCAGGGTACCTCATAGTCAATCAATCTCTACCGAAGGTTTAAACTGTTGTTTTCTTTTTTTTAGATTTAGGAAAAGAATTGAACAATTTGCTCATCACAAAAAATGTTTGATAGCGAGAGAGGACGAGAAGAGCATTGTGGCCATTGCTTTTATGTCGATATAGCAAGGCAGGCTTGGAATCCTTGGATTTTGTACTTACTATATACATAAATCTGTGTGTATCTATTAAATTGTAGTATTTATTTCGGTCTACTTTTTTTTTTATATAGAATACACTAGAATTTTGTATGTTTGGTGTTGGTCCATCAGTGTTGGCCATAGAAGTTTTACGTGTTATTTTTTGATGAAGCATCACCATTTGAACGCCATGGAATAAATAGTGGTTTTTAGTAAGGATTCTGATTCGACAGGCGGTTAGGCGGCGGCAGGACAAGTGCAACCGTTCACACGCTCCGGCATGGAAATGACGTGAATGCGTGCTGAAAAAGGATGAAAAGCAACAACTTGAAAAACATTCCATCAGCTGCAGCAGACAGAGAACAAGCGGGAGCCACAGAGAGAAGTAAAAGAAGAAAGAGAAAGAGAGGGACGACAACCATAGAAATGTAAATTCTGATGCTGAAAGAGCGGTCGAAGACGAGTATTGTTTACATTAATGCAAAAGCCCGAACGCATCTTCTCAACCGTCTGACCAACTTGGAGTCAATAACTCTTCATGCCAAGCTCCTCCAATTGGTGTAGTAGTACGACCTGAACCGGGTTCAGCTGCCAAACGAAGCGTAAACCAACAAAAGGTATGAAAAACCATTGACGGGGAATGTTGAATTGAAAAAAAATTGTATCAACCCACCCAAAGGTCACTAAAAGAGGAAAAATGGAAAGTTATGCAAATATTGGATGAGACAATCAAATATGCAGTAATTTTTTGCATCAATTGGCTTGGCCTTATAGTCCAGCCCTTTCGGATTGACGAGGGGCTCTTGTGCTCTCATGACTTCGATGCCGAACTAGTGAAGAAGACTTGAAATGTTATACGAGACACGCATCTAAGGAATTTTGTATTCCTGATCAGGTCAAATAGCTTATGCTCATATTTGTTGATTCGTACTTGTTCCTTAAAACTTGGGCCAAAGACAAATTTATTTAATATTTTATATAAACCTCAGCTTATTGTTATACCACATAATAGTCAAATCAATTTCAAGCAAAAGTTGATACTTCTAATACTACTACTACTATTTTTTGTTCATTGCTGACAGTGAGTTCAAAGGTATTTCAAATTTATCTAATATTTAATTTAATTTAATTAATGAAGTATATTATACGCCTTTGCATTACGTTGCTCAGAAAGTTAAATTTATTTTGAAACAGTTGAGATTCCAACTTAGGCTTCGCCAAGCAACTGACGCCAGCTATTTAAAATACAACAGGAAAACCACAATGAATCTTGCAAAGATTGCTGAAAAGTTGTAAATTTCCAGTGTCCTAAGGGAAATATCTCTCTTGGCCAATCAGTTTTAAATTCTTTCTACGGATTAAAACTGCAACTGCCATGCGACATCTGGTTTTTACTTGTTGAAATTATTTATTTCTTCTCTTACGTAAGGCAAAGCTCCTACAAGGTGAACACATGCTGCCAATGTGAAACGTTTAAAAAGCGATTCATTCTCAGTGAATATTTCTTAATAGTGATTATTATTCCGATGATAATGTCGATTCCGTTTCCCGTTAAAGGAAAAGGAAAGTTACCGCTCAATAGACGCATCTTGCGAATCATACTCATGAATACGCCAGAACCACATTTTGAATGCATCGCAAGCTCAATGGATTTCAATGACTACGCAGATGCTTAAATGTAATTCACTTTTATGAGCTTTGTAAGAAATGTCCTTCGCACACTCAGAGGCAGGCACTCACATGAACACATACGAATGCATTTGCGCAGTGAAGGGAAGCCATCCAGATTTTTTGCACTCGAGCGCACAATTTGCAAGTAAGTCGGGTATTGTTAACCCTTTCTATAATGTGGAATTATAATTATATTGTAATACATATGCATGTATATAATGCAAATAATTAGTATCTAATGCTTGAAATTTAAAATGAAACATTGGCTGAACTCAAATTTAAGCCTTTGCCTGTTTTGAACATTGTAGACGACAATTGACATGAAAACGAAGCTTATACAGCTTTCTAAATTTTGGGACATTTCCTGGACAACTTTGTCAGTTCGAAGTACTTTGTTGGATTTACGAGTACGTGCAAGGAGTTTTTGATGAGAGATACTTGCTACACAGAAAAGGGAATGAGAATACGAGCAGTGCATAAAACGAGAACATTACAAAGTTTTGTCCAAGTTAATCTGGCTATGGTATGATTATTGAAATATTCAAAGGTCGACGAGAAAGCGCCCAATAAAAAAGACTTACTTAAGGGACAATATTAATGAAAAGCAGACGTCGAGCTAACAGAAAAATTAAATAATATTATCAAGTTAACAAAGCTTTACTTAAAACATAAGTGCGATAGCATAAAATAATCATAAGCTTGCAGTAAAAGGCCATCACGCCAAAATGTCACAGTCTTAGAAATTTATTTATGATCTTGGCACCCCACTGAGGTGCACATGCTTTGGGATGTTTGAGAATCCCTCTTCATGCCTGCTCATAATAGTCATCTGTGCTAATGACTTGGTCACTTATTTGTTGTGTGAAAAATCACTGGCATAATATAGTCGCAGAGGCAGCAACTGCCACGCCCACAGCCATTTGTCTTGAACAGTCAGGGGCATAAAACTGTTGACATGTCATTTGTCATATTCACACGCTTCCTCCTACCTCAGTTGTGCCCCGTCCCCGGGGAATATTGTTGTTGTGCGAATCTGAATTCAGGTAAATTAAATGGATAATATGGCACAAAGTAAGTGTATAGCAAGGAGACTAGAGAACTCTGTGACATATAAATTAAAAGTAAGCCTTTTCGATGTCAGTTTAGTATTTCAACAAAATTCAGATATGAACAATTTACGAAATCTTCGAGTTGGTAGAGCTCCGTTCGGCCAATGGTTGCGTTGCTATACCAAAGGATGTGATGAATCCAAGAAATGTACTAAGCTCCGATCAAAATCTATGTGCGGAGACCAACAAAAGAAAGACCAACAAAAGGGAAACCAATCAAAGGCAAACCAAAAAAAGGCAGACCAACCAAAGGAGAACCAACAAACGAAGTCCAATAAAAAAGCGTCCAATATCGAAGTAAAAAAGATAACTTTGATCGAGGGCCAGGGTGTGGGATGTGAGTTGATTCAATCGCTGAAGACAGTGTTTGATGCTGCTAAAGTGCCCATCGAATGGGAATCCTTCCCAGACGAACCAGGCAGCCATAAGGTCTCAAAGGAGCTCTTAGACTCATTGAGACGAAATAAAGTCGGAATCAAAGGCCCTATCGAGGATCCGCTTTGGATGAAAGATCTGCGCAAACAGTTCGATCTCTTTGCTTACACCGCCGTTTGTCGTAACATGGAGGGCCAAGATAATCCTTATGGTAAATTAAATTGTGTTATTATACGCGATATGATGGAGGGCGAGTATTCGGGCATTGAGCACGATGTCGTCCCAGGAGTTCTGCAGTCTATCAAAATAAGCACTGCTGCCGGAGCGGAACGTATTGCGAAGTACGTATTTGATTATGCGAACGAATTCGATCGCAAAAAAATCACCGTGGCTCACAAGGCAAACATAATGCGGATGACCGACGGAAATTTCTTGAAGCATATGCGAAAGGAGGCAATCAAACACATGCCAGATCGACTCTTCGAGGAGCGTTACATGGACACGGCTTGCTTGAATCTCATCATGAAGCCGGAAACCAACGATGTGCTCGTTTCGTCCAGCATGTATGGCGATGTACTGGTTATGATGGCTTCAAGCATCACGGGTAGCAAAGCAATGTGCCCCGGATACGGTGTCAGTCCCCATGGACGTCTCTACGACACTCTAAATAAGGTGGGCGAAGAGCTGGCTGGCAAAGATCAAATTAATCCTACTGGCATGCTTTTCTCCGGAGTTCTTATGCTACGCAGAATTGGCCTTATGGATCAGGCAATGTCTATTTCCTGTGCTATCAAAAGTGTTTACAAGGACACAGATATGCGCACTAAAGATATTGGTGGCAAAGCCAAGTGTTCTGAATTCACTAAGGCCGTGTGTGATTTTATTGCAAAACAGTAACGATATATGAATGTCGGACCGAAAGAAGTTTTAATTGATATTCGCATTTCATTCATTTTAGATATTAATCAAAATTTCTTTCAATAAAAATTTGATAATGTATGTTACATCTAGAAACGTTAAACACTTATCACCGATCTTCAGATAATTATATTAGGAAAAATACCCTTTTTGTTTACCAAGAAAAATCACTAGCCAAATTTTTGCTCCAGAGTTTACGTTCACGAACGAATGAACAAAATTACCTATATCTTCAGTATACGACCTTCATTGTCCTTTTTTTTTATATGTTCAATATTGTTCATTAGTTTATTTTTGTTCCTTTTTTTGCAATTTATTGTCACATTAAGGAAACTGAATAGTCTTTTCTTATAAAAAATAATGTACTTAAAATACATAAAACCAAAGGGAGTCTAAAAATGTAGAACATAAAATTTAAAAATATAACTATATCAAAATCAACGACGAATATGAAACCGAATATGTTAGGAACACCATCCAACGAATGAATCAAAAGACTTAGTTCACTGATCAAAAATACAACATATTCAGTTAATTGAACAAAGTTTATACAACACTATAGTCCACTCTATACGTGAAAGTTATTGAAACTGCAATTTTTTGCATGGGGAATGTGAATAGAAAACCAAAAGTTATTCCGTGCTCGTGAGTGAATTTGGGATAAAAACTGAATCTACAGATTGAATTTTGCGCCACAGGTAATGTCTGGCGCAATCTGTGGAAACAATAGCCAAAAGATTAGCTTGGAACAAAAGTTAAAGTTTTAAATTTGTTTTCATTTTAGCTCAGTTTGTATTGTGAAGTTGTTCAAATAATAGTTTTTAAGGAGTTAAAGAGTGTTTAAACGATAAACCGATTTTAAAGTATTTTTACTAAAAACTTACTATTAATAACGTGATTAAATAAACTTAAAGATTCTTCTCGGTGAGCAGTCAATAAGGGTCACGTATTGGCCGCTGACAAAGTAAGCCAAGTTTCTCCAATTGCTTCTAAGATGCAAAGATGCCAAGAAGGAGAAGCTGACTGCTGACAGGAAAGGAAACGACAAGACAAGACAGTCAGATGCCGTTGCCGTTGCCGCTGCATAAAAACTTGTTAAAATTTAATAATTTATGGCTCCTTCTTGGTCTCTAGTCTGTCCGAGGATGGGCTCACAGACGCGCCCAAGTAATAAACGTCAGTTTTTGTGGCCTGCTACTGCTAGTAATAACAACAACAATAACACCAACAACAGCAACAACAACAAAAGCATAAAATTGCCCAAGTTTGTCAGACAGGAGTGGACTGACAGCAGTCGGAGATATGAGGGTAAGCGTATACTAACTGTACAAACTGTACGGATGCAAGCCAAGGATTCTGCCATCCAATTTGGCTGCCTGCTCTAAATTGCAAACATTTTTTTTTTACTCCTCCTGCTGCTGGTGCTCCTTCAACTCCCGGTTCCGCATCCGCTTTCACTGTCAGCTCCCACTTCTACATCCACTCCGCCATCTTGTAACTATACTAATATGTAGTTGTAATTAAATTTCGACTCTGCTTGCAGTTGGCCATAACTTAGAGAGAATGCTCTAACTAGTCACACCCCTTCATGCTGCGTCCTTTTACTGCTTTGCTGACTGCGATTTATGAGAAGCCAGAGGGCCATTTACCTGTCAGTTGTGTTTTCCACTTGATGCAAATTGACCGACGACACTCGGTTAAGTTTACTTCAAGTTTTTAGGCCACGTCACCGTCTCGATGTGGCCACCATGTTGATTCTATTGTTAATGTCAAAAGATTCTGCTGTGTGCAAAAGTGTCCGATAAGAGCAGAGAGTGCTGTTATTATATTGCTCCATGGGGGAACTGAAGTGGCTACTTAAAGAGCAGTTTTATTCAACAGTTTTCCTAATCAGGTGAACTAAATGTTGATGGCTCTCTTCCTCAATTCAAAGGTCAGACGAGGATTTAATTATGGTTTCCTCACAAATTCCCAGACAACAACGCTGCATTACCTATTTTTATAAACCCATGTATTTAACCCTGATAATTACCATAACAAAAGAAGCATAAACAACCCAAATTGTTACATTCTTCTTTGTTTCTTTATGCGAATAAACTCATGGAAGAGTTGCGCCATTTACGGTATTAAAGAATTATGGAATCATGTTCACATACGAGTAATTACAATTACGTGATGTATTATTATGCATAAAAACGGCATTCTTCGAAATGGATAAAAATTGCATATATTCCTGGCAACTTTTTGTTGTTCTTGCCGTTCCTTTATTTACATGTTCCATGCAAGTTTATAAATCTCAGTCAACTAAATGTAAAGCACTCTCAATTCGTGACAGGCATGCAAAGTAATACAGACAATTGCCTATGCTCAAGCGATGACATTTGATGTATCTACTTTGTTGAAGGACATGAAGAATATCGTCAAAAAAATTATATATATTATAAGACTTCTAGTTGTTCGCAACTCAATCTACATACATACATACAAGATACACTTAGTATGTTATACTCAACAGAATGATATTAAAAGACAAAAGTTGAAAACCCCATTTCTCATAAATAAATTTGTATTTAGTTATTCGCTTTTATTAATTATATGGCTTTATGGCGTGGAACTGTTCTAGTCTAAGTTTGATGTTGAATTTAGAATAGCTTCTTTTAAACTTTAAACCACCATCTAACATAGTTATAAAAATTGTGTTAACCTGCCACTAGGCAGCGTTTGAGTTAAGACAGAACATTCCTTTAGTTCTTACTATGCAAATTGCTAATTGTACTCATCAAGACTGTTCCGTGCCCCTCCTAATGAGAAATGCAAAACAGTCTCAATTTATAAAATGTTCAATGCCAAAAAGGAAACGGAGAAAAAAACGAAATGCGAACGCGAATGAGAATGAGAATGGGAATGAGAATGATAAAATGAATAAGTATAAAATGAAAGTCGAGTCAGGGGCGCGTTCGACTGGGGTTTTGTACTCGTTATAGCTTTATATAGAAACTTAAGTGCCCAGAAATGCGCACGCACTGAGGCGTGCAAATTGTTTGGGGACCTGAAAGATGCGAGATGTTGAGCGCGAAGTCTTTCCACTGCTCCCCTCCAAGTGGATAGGTGTTCGCGAAAGGCAAGCGAGCCGCTGCAGTAGATTTTAACAAAAGTTCCCAGACGTATTTTTTACTTTCATTCGCACTACATGGCGCATTATGCATAAAACAAAAAACATGGCCAAAATATAAGAACTGCGAAAGGACGAGCTGCGATCCGGGCTGGGAGAACCGCGGAACTGCCACTGTGTGTAACGGATGGCATTGCAAGTGCTATAAGTTGGTGTGAAGTATTTGCATGAGAATGCAGAATGCAGAATGCAGAATACAGAATGCAAAATGTGCGGGAAAGGTGTCATGAAAGCGCAAAGTAAATGCAATATACAATAAGAAAGAACAAATTTCCTGGGTGTATGTGTTAAGTTGGTCAACATTGCACCGCATTGTAATGTATTATGTATAAGAATAATGTTCGTTCATTAAAATAAAGTGATACAATTACGAAATATCACGACTAGCTAGTTTTCTCATTAACCCACAGCATCTGTCTCATGCAAAGGTAATTGAACAACTGAATTCTAGGTTTAACTTTTAGGAGCTCTAAGCTCCCGAGATTTGTGTATAACAGTTTAGGCATCGAGTGCAACAATTTGGAATGTGAAACAGAGACGATAATACGCTGCAATGGAAAGACTACGAGACCGAGACTAAGGCTGACAGGCAATTTAACATAAATGTTCACAACTTAAACAAACATCATTTACATATTTTATGCATTTCATATTAAGTGTCAAGAGGAAGAGGAATGTGCTCCTGCATGCCTTGGGCAATTAGGACTATTAACTTCTGCATACGTTGAAAATGGAAATGGAACTTTTTAAATGTTCAATAATCTGATACGAGCTAACCTGGGGTAATTACAATAGAATTGATTAACAAAGAGAGCGTATTGTAGTAAAACACTTTCGGAGAGATATCCGCGTTTCTTAAATCGTATTTAGCGCAACCGAAGTCAGTGGCAAATTCATGTGTGTAAGCATATCCACAATACGGAAATTGAACATCCGATGTAAAGTACTAAGTGCATTGAAAGAGGCAGACAGTCTGCTGCTGTTGTAGCTAAAGTAGCACCGACGGAAGCCATCCAAAAAAGCCCAACTACTGGTATTTCAGAGGTTGGAAGCCAAACTCAGCTGAACTGAACCGAACTCGAACTCAACTCAACTGAGCTGAACTCAACTGAATTGCACCGAAACAGAAGCAGAAACAGAAACTAAAATAAAGTGGATAGTGTCACACACATAAAATGTATAAGTTTGAAAATCTCACACAGGACACAGCATAGTGGGCTGATAATGCTGATGTCTCCTAACTGCTGTTGTGGTGGGAGGATGAAGAGGAGGCGCCATTCCCATTCAGATTCTCAAGTCCAACTACTGTTGATGTCCATGCAGAAGGCTATGCAAGTTTGCAGAAAGGCGTGTGGCAGGCAACGCGTTACGGTCCAAATCCGAAATCAGAGTGTAGCAAAGAGGAAAAGGAGACGTAGTCGAGGAGTTAGCCACGAATAAATGGCGAATTGTGGCTACGATGCCGAAAACGGCAACCAGGGCGATTACAACAACAATTAGGTGCAGAAATCCCCAAACTGAAGCAAAGAAGCAAAGAGCGGAATACAGAAGAAGCTGAAGCAGACGGCGAATAAGCAAAATAATGTGACAAGGCTAAATGCCGTAGCTGACATTGCACGACTCCGGCAGATTCGCAACTTCTGCCAATTGATAGAGGGTTAAGCAGTTGCCTGCCTGCCTGCCTGCCTGCCTTCGGTCGCCATCGTGGCGAGCCATTTAAGATCTCTGCTTTTTTTTTTTAACTGACTAAGCTGAACTTTTGTGTCGTTTAATTACTGTAAAATCTAACAGCGTTGCCATTGTGCAAGAATGGCGACAAACTTTAAGCACAATCTGCTGAATTTGTTCAATTTAATTGTTAAGTATTGTAACATAGAAGTATACGATATCGGTTCATCACTATTTCATTTAATTTTCTTATTTTGAAGAATTTTTTTACTAAATATAAAAACTTGACTCATATCGCAGACAAAAATGTAATTTTATTCATCAAAATTCATTGGAATCATTTCACATTTATATTTAAAAATATATTATTGTGATTTTTTTTTTCTACTCGAAAATATCGATATCTTTTATGATACTGATTAAATGTTGCTGGGAATTTGTGTATAAACCCATCAAAATAATTTTCCAATGCCAATATTCACATCCTTGCGTAAACCATTAAAGAGGCGTCCATAATTTCCACAGTTCAATTGTTTAATATACAATATACATATGTATGTATTTAGCATGCACATATTGCCTTATATGTATGTATGTTACTATCTCCTATACTATACATACTACACTATACTATACTATCTGTTCATATGTAATCCTCTTCAACGCTGCGTTCCCAACAATTGTTCTGTCGGCAGACCATAAACGTATATGGAGTTACTTCATGCGGCCATTTGGTAAATGATTTAGACGTCAATATTTTTGAATTATTATGGTTAAATATGAATATTTATTATAGTTCGCAGTAAAATTGTTGAACACTGCTTAGATTTAACTCCCATGGGTGCGTGTGATAGAACATAATTTTTATGATTTTCGGTTTATGGCCGGCAATTGTAATACAAAAATGAATGTATATATTCTCTTTCTATTTGTTTTAGTACGAGTTGGGGAATTGGTTTGGGTAAATGTGAAATAGAATTACCAACGTACAGCTGTTTGAGTGCGGTTTTATCTTCTATATATATATTTGCTTCATTTTAAAGTATGCATTGCGAAATTTTGATTTGAGGCGGCAGAATAAAATTGCAGAAACTTTTGGCATAGCTAGAAATGAACAAGATTTTCTTGCCAACAAAGCAAGTATATTTTAATTGAAACTCTGCAACTCTCTGCAACAAGAATATAGCCAAGCTCGAGTAATCTAACAATACAATTTGTTAGCAAAAATAATTCAATTATATATTGTATATATTTTTTTTTTTGCACAATATTTTGTTTTGAGTCTCTTGAGTGGCGAAGCGATATGAATTAAACAAATATACATACATACATATATATATATATATATATTATTGCAGAGCTCAAGATAATAAACAGAAATGGAAAATTGAAAGAAAAAAAAGAACAAAACAAAACAAAAAGTCAACTATAAAATATAAAATGGACGAAAATTGCGCAAATGCTTAAAACAAAATTGGTCTGCTGTAGCAGAAAGCAAATACGAATGAATAATTTATGGTAACACATGCAGAATACTCGTAAGTCGACAGAAGGTCGTATTGCCTGGCTTCCTGGCCAATGGCCTGTTTCAGGACCTGCTTTTCGTCCTCTTCCTGTTCCTGGTTATGCGTGTGTAGTGTTCTGTTGTGTTGAGCTGTGTATGTGTGTGTGTGTGTTTGCTCGTGTGTTTCTTTGTGTCCCATATTTATGCACATAAATTGTAACGGCTTTTTAGCTCTACCTTATGCAGATTTGTTTAACTTCAAAAGAAATAACAGAGCGAACAGCATTGGACGCTGTTATTGTTGCTGATGCTGATGCTGATGCTGATGGTGCTGCTATTTTAAGTTTTACGCTAGCATTAATCCACTAAACCGTAAACAAACGAGCGCAGTCAACAAAGGTCCAACATGTCGTATGAGCTATTAAGTGTAGCATTTGTGGCCCCATTTGTTAGAATGAAAGTGCAACTGTGTATGTGCATATCGTCTAGTTATAATTTAAGCTAACTGCCCGCCCAGGTTGCATACTTTGCAAGTTTTCTGCAACTCCAAGCAGATTTCATTTCTAGTTGACTTTTCTCTCAAATATTAAAGCAAAGATTTATGGCACCAATTGGGTATTGCAATTGAAAAATTATGATATATGGAAATATGAAGAAAAGCAATAGATACAATAGTCAAATAAATGAATATATTACCAGCGTTTTCATACTGCAAAGTTTGAAGTTGCACCACAGCCTAGCTAAAATGTACTCGGCAATTGCATTTTATTTACTTTGTACACGATAGATTAACACTGATATCGATAATATATCGACATTCAGTTGTTACCGAAAAGGGAGAATGTCGAAGCAAGCACTAGAAGAAATAAAGCAAAAGTCAACAGGCCGTCAAGCTGGCTGCCTATATTAAAGTATATTAAAGTATATTATATGTATAACAATTTAATTGCTGCTAAACCCACTTATACATATATTTGTAAGTACTTCGTTCGTTACATGAAATTAAACTAACTTTTCGACATGTAAATTGTTTTCAAATTCCATTTAATATTTCATTTCCGTTTAAATGCATTGACGTAATTTACCAGAGCTCTACTGATTTCGTTTTACGCTTCTTAATACTATAGCTTTAAATAAAATTGGCTAAAGTTGTCATAATTCACTAGCTATAAAAATTATTTTATTAATTAAAGTAATCTATCGCGAACTTTTTCAATTAAAAACACATTTTTAAAATGTTGTTTTAATAAAAGTTAAAAGTGGTTTGCGTTCGGATTTGTTTATTGCATTGCAAGTTGCAATGCATAATTGCCCTAGTGAAGAGCATACAAATGTTTTCTGAGAAGTTTTGGTTTATGTTTTCTATTTCATCAACATAAACTAAAACGAAAAAGCTATTAACTTGAAATGCAAGTCCGAATGTTCAAATGGACGCGTGAGCTGCAGTTGCTGAAGAGTAGCTGGATGAAATATACAACTCTCTATCTCTCTTCACCCCTCTATCTCTCACTCTTTCACTCTGTTTGGAGAGTGAAGCCCGACTGAGGGCTTTGGGCGTGGCACCATTTCCCTCTTGAATTTGCGCAAATTTACACGAATTTGATTATTATTATGATGGCAATTTGCAAAAATGTCATCTTGCAGCAGGCAAAATACTTAGTACAAAAAAGAGGAAAAATGAAAAATATAGTTGGACAAACGGAAATTTCTCATTGCGCAAAGTGGCGCAGGACTTTCAACTCAATACAGGGTGACTGTCTATACCTCATTGAAATGGAGCAGCTGGCAACTGGCTGCTGGCTGCTGGTCAGAAGATGCTCACGATGATGCTCACCCAGCGTAAAATGCTTGCCAGAATCCTTGGCATCAATTGTGTCTTCCACCTAACAGAAATTTATAGTTCTTTATAGAAGCTGTGCGCGTCTTCTTGCTATTCGCTTATCGCGGTCCCCCATAATTATGACGCAGTTTGTGGCGGTAGCAGCGGCATTGGCAGATATAGAGCAAGAGGTCCTTTTCCTCTTCTCTATCTATCTGTTTCTCTATCTTCCTTCATTTTCCAAGTAACTGTTGGTTGGTGACCGACACACGTCCTTCGTCTGCTTCATTCGTCCAGTACATCCTGCTGCAGGATGTTCAATTTTCGCTTGCCTCTTATTTCGTTGTGCCATTTTGATTTCCTTATTTGCCTTGTCGCGTTTTGCATTCATTTGCCTTTTGCACTTTATCTACCAACATTGCATTACTTTAAGTGGCATCTGCAATGTGCACACCACCCCCTAACTTCCCTGCCCAACCCATTCACCCTCCCTCCTCCGTATTATCCCTTCAATGCCCCCGCTCGAATCTTAATGCCTCAGCGAGAAGGCTGGGCACAACTCGACTCGGTGAAATTATCTGTTAGCCAAATCAAAAGTTTTGCGCTTTTATGTGGCTCTGTCGTTCTGTTCTGTACTGTTCTCTGCTCTGCTCTCAGCTGTCGGGGCAAGTGGAATGGGCGCGTCAGTTAGTGGAGCCTGAAATTGTGTCAAGGACACGCAGAGCTCGGGGCTGTCCTTTGGCGGCAAATTCGAGAAATTATTGCGGAATAGGAAAACAGCACAGCAAACATTGCTTAACTTTCATTGCCGACTTTTTGATTTATTTACAAAAACAAGAGCCCAGCACAAAAACACTCTCAATTGCTAATGAAAAGATGCTTTTAACAATTTGCCCTCTTCAGGATAGGCTGACAAACTTATCGACCATAAAGTACACCATAATGTGGTTTTATTATTTGCCAATAAATCTGATAAGAGAGACGTCTGATTTCACAGTCGATTTCAATAAATTGTGCAAATTTGCTTAATTCAATCAACTGTAATTTGGTATGGATACAAATCATACAATTCCTATTATTTCCTCTACAATTAACTATTAATTATTTTAAAACAATTTAAGCAATTTATTTCTTGGTGAAAGGTAATCTACAAGAGTTGGAAATGTAGTTTCAACTGCAAACAACAATTAGCTTCAGAATGGGTTGAAACAAAGGTAATTAAATTAATGCGTATCTCATATGCTTTTACTAGAGCCAAGACCGCAGCTCAACGAGTTCGCAGGTCGAATTACAACTTTAAATTGACTTGCCTGGTATTCAAACTCACAAGTTCACACACTCACAGTTTCACTCAGGCATTCACAGTGGCTTTTGGATTTTATAAGATTTACTTTTCTGGGTCATACAAAGGACGAACAACTTGGGCTCAGTTGGAGACTATGCTTTAACCACCTGACAAAAAATTGCCTGAATATATGGTTGTATATATGCCACAGTATATGAAGGGATATTGTAAGAGGCAAGTGCGAGAGTAAGTGAATGAAAATGAGTCACAAAAATGCATATAAAAGCACTCACTACTGCATACCAACCAAGGACTGTCAGAAACTTGCTGCACACCTTATCGTTGATGCGAGTTTAATGCACATCCACAAGTCCAACTTTCTAGTATTTGCTTGCCTATTATTGTGCAATGCATTTTACTCGTGTTGCCTGTCAGTAGGCTATAAAGTCATATTTTATTCTTCTTTTCTTTTCAATTTTCATAAGCTTGAAACCTGGCAACACGTCAAAGTTTCAGTAACTTCATAAAGCCTTATATGACGGCGACGTGGCCCAAACAGAAGTTGAGAGGCAGCAACCCTTCGTGACCAACCACTTGTGGATGTATTTTATATTTTTGCTGACCCTATTCTCTGTTTTAATGCCTTGACGTTGGCAAAGTCAAAGTTCAACTTATTAGGCAATTTTGATTCTGGTTGGGGACTGGGAAATTAACTAAAAACTTGTTGTAATTGTCAGTAACCAATGAAATGCGCATTTGCTATGTGCTTAAGTTTGCGACAGGCCAAAATCTTTGCAAATACTTTCTCACAGTCAATTTAAGTACAACTGCGAGCTTTGCTTGGTCTCTCGAAACAGTAGAGCATACCATAATCAACTCGACGCTTCAGTTGTTTTGGACTTTTCTCTGCAACTCCCCGTCCACTTCCTAACTTCTATCGCTACCTTTCTAACTTGTTCGGCTTCACATTGCTGATTGCGTCAGGCGCAAAGTTTACCACTCGAAAGTTGTTCATAAGTATTTTGCCAAGGGTAAAATAACTTTGACATCAGTTGGCAAGCAAAGTCTCCCAAGTATCTCAAGGCACAGTTTTCCATGCTAATCAACTGTGGGCTGGAAAGAACGAAGACAGCTGCAGACAAATCTGCATTAGTTGGAATGCAAATGTGTAAATGCTTTTGGAGTGCATTGTACAATCGATTGCCAAACTATTTATAGAATCATCAGATTGTCATCACGTTTAATCCGAGCACTTTTCACTCATCAAATGCTTTCTTTAAGTTTTACACGTCAAATCATTTGTTTTGAGGGGAAAAATTCGTCAATCTCGTTAATGAAGCTTCATGGCATTTGGCATTCACTGGGCGCTATTGGCTGCGGTTCGCTTGCCACATATGTGAGTCTCAAGCTGTTCGATCAGCCACAGGCACGCAACGAACACCACGAGCCGCAGGAGCTGGTGTCCAAGGGACAATGGTGCCACAATTGGGACAGTCGCGAGCATCAGACCTCCAATGTGGGTGGCAAAAATCCGGAACCAGTTGCGCTGCGTCACATTTTTCTAGTGCGTCATGGGGAATATACATCGACAACCGATGGCAATCATCTGACGGACTTGGGACGCCTTCAGGCACATCGCGCCGGACAGCGGCTGCTGGAAATGGGAATCGCGTGGGATCATGTGGTGGCCTCGACGATGACCCGAGCTCAGGAGACGGCAATGATCATTCTGAAGCAAATCAACTTTGATCCGCTCAAGTTGAAGCGCTGCGAACTGTTGCCAGAGGGCACGCCATGTGCAGCTGATCCACCCCAGAATCGGACTTCATCCCAAGTGGAAAAGGCGACTCGACGAGACGGACCACGCATTGAGGCTGCCTTTCGGCGCTATTTCTTTCGCGCGTCCCCTGAGCAGAAGGATGATTCTTATTTACTCATTATTGGGCATGCCAATGTCATCCGCTATTTAGTTTGTCGTGCCCTGCAATTCCCACCCGATGCCTGGACCCGATTTAGCCTCAACCATGGTTCCATCACTTGGTTGACAATCTGGCCAACTGGTTATGTCACGGTTCGGTGTTTGGGTGATGCAGGCTATATGCCTGTGACTGAGTTAACCCACCGACGACCGCGAAAATCTGTAGACAACAATTAATTGTAAATTGTCAATTTAGCCAACCTACTCATATGTAATTATACTCAGAGTTAGCCCAGATCTATCACATAGTCGATGTACAAATAAATTGTAAACGAGTTAAAGTAGACATCATTTTTTTCGTTTTAAGGCACGATTTATAGTCACAATATATCACGTGATAACAAGAGTGGACCAACAGCTTGCCAACTGGTGCATATACATACATATTTTGAAATGAGTGACTAAAATATGTTAAACAATTGTGGAACCTGGTACAAATTTAACAATGTAGGAGCTACTGTCGGTTCTTAATTCCTTTGGTTGACTATCTGGTATATTTTGTACTCAAATATAATAGAATATTCATATACCAAAGAAATGGAATATGGAGTAGTGTGAGCGGGTTTTAACTCAAAAAGTTCATTTTTTTTGTCATATATAACAAGTAAGAAAGTTACAGTCGAGTGTGCTCGACTGTGAGATACCCGCTACCCATTTTTAATATAGTCAAAATATTGCGGCATTATTTTCAAAATATATGTATACTAAAAATATACCAAACGGTATGTTTGGTATATCGGTATAGTACACCATTCAAAATATACCATAGACGGCACAATGTATCAGATTGTCGGCCAAAGCAACTAAGAGGCTTAGTAAGTAGGTGTTTTTTCCCATACAAAAGTATTTCTTTAATAACTTCGACAATTTTTATCTGATCGCAACCAAATTTTCGATTTTTTTGATTTTCGGGGGCGGAAGTGGGCGTGGCAAAAATTTGAAACAAACTTGATCTGCGTGCAAACATAACAAATGCTGTCGAAAATAAATTATAGCTCTATCTCTTATAGTCTCTGAGATCCAGTGTTTCATACGGACGGACGGACATGGCTAGATCGTCTGGGCTGTTGACGCTGATCAAGAATATATATACTTTATAGGGTCGGAGATGCCTCCTTCTACCTGTTACATACATTTCCTACCGGCACAAAGTTATAATACCCTATGGGTAGCGGGTATAAAAACGACATACAATTTATGAAATATTTCAATATTCTTATAATTTATGCTTTCTGTATAAAATAAAATAAAAAACCCAAATTAGATGATAATCACTTGACGTCAAATCCATGCATCAATATGTATTTAAAACAACTCAACCCTGAAAATAAGCTAGCATAAATTTATTCTCGGACTGCATCAAATACTTGAGTACTTAATTTACACACAATTAACGGGACACATTCTGGGATGTACATATGTACAAAGGGTTGTGTGTGTGAGTGAGACGTTGTCGTTGCGAGTTGACATCATTTACAGCCAGTCTTACTGGCATTATAATTTGTAAAGCTTTCCCAAACGAAACGTGACTTTTATGCCCATTTTGTCATGGGAATGGCTTTTTGCCATGGCCATTGGCATTGCAGCTGAAGCTGCAGGCAACGGTAAAAAGCTCTTTAACTTTGGCCAAAATCACTTTGCACGATTTTGGCGAGTGGCGCTGCCTGCGGTTGCCACGCCTACTAAATGCTGTCAGGACACCCCGCTACGCCCTCCGCCACCACATTTGTGCACTCTTTCGGTTTTGTCACTGCTCATTAGAGCGGCTATAATTTCGGTTATTGTGCTCTTCCCTGATGTTCGGTTTTGGTTTTTGTTCTGGTTTTCGTATTGGTTATTCTCTCGTTATGGTCCACAGTTTGAGTTGTTGGTGTTGCTGTTGATGTTAGTGTTGGTTTTGGGGTCAGTCGCGGCAACGCTTCTGGTTGTGTTGCTGCATCTGCTTTCATTACCCCTGTCAGCGTTCTATGAAATTTGCATCCTTACCATATAAATGTAATTCCGGGTCGCCACAAAATTGCATTATTTCAACCCATAGGGTGATTTCAACGTCACAGCACGCTAGTCAACTATTAAATATTTGAACAATATGAGAGAAATGTAAATATCAAATATAATAAGGAAAATATGAAATAAAGTCACACATCAAAACAAAAGAATTATAAATCTATGTTATATATCGGTTATTTTTTGATTTTCTTGCAGCTCAAAATTTTTCCTTTTCTTGTTTGTCCTCAGGCAATATCGGACGAGTGGCCTGATGCTTTCGACGATCTCTGCAACTTCCACAAATGCGCATCGAGAAGAAATAAACCAGTTCTATGAAGCTCAAGCCGGAGATGCCCATAAACAAGCCTAATATGCCTCCGAAATTGGATATCAAAGTTGATACACCCAAGAGAATTGTTCTCTTAATTGCTGTGAACTGTTGCTCCTTGAAGTAGATGGTCAGACGAGAGCCAATAGCACTGCAAAATTTAGGTTCGTAAAGGTCTTCAATTTATTTTATTTAATACTACTATATACTCACTCAGTGCGTTTGTACGGATCACGAAAGGCTATAAGAGTTTTTTTAAAATTTAATTCAGCTCGGGAGATTTCAAAGTTGTATTCAAGCGATGTGCATGCTGGCATACAATCGCACATAACCTTGACATTGGGATTTACAGTCTTCTGCATGGTCTGATTTTGTAGCAAGGCATTAAGCTCATCCTGTGCTGCATTATAACAGGCTATTCCATCTACACCACAAACTGGAACATCCATGGGCTCTGCAAGTAACGGATTGAGGCAAGGCAATTGTCAGCTAATCATATCACTTACTGGGCATCCAGAACTTGACGCAACCACACTTGGCAATAGTATAGTTGGCCAGGCATTCGGTCTGGCAATTGCTCTGCGAGTAAGCTTTAAAGTAGCGAAGAGCGCGCTCATCATCGAAGAAACACTGGCGCCTACAAAATAAATGTATATTATAATTACTTCAAATGAAATACCACATTGGATGTTCTCACTTTTCGGCGCTAATTTCGTGTAAATCACTTGTGGACACGACATAATTGGGCAGAACGCTAACCATAACCTCGCTACCATGAGGAACAAGTATGTAATTATTTGAGGTAAGCGGCACACTCTCTGGAGAGTTGAGGAATACCTGAAATTTCACACCTTTAGTAAACTATATGTATGTGGAGAGTCAAGAATGACCCACCTTGTAACCCTGTTTAAAACTGCGACAGTCGTAGTCATAGTTATGCTGAAGACCCTGCAAAAAGGCAAAGAATCCATTCCGCACTGACGACGCAATTGTTCGCTGAGGATACGAATTTTGTCCCTGTTCGACAAAGCCCGTGTCCAGGGACCAATTCCCGGTAATCTTATTGAGAGATGGTAATTCGACATCGAAGTAATTGTCAAAACTAACCACATCCGGATCAACATAGCTAACAAAGCGTTCATCTCGATATATATCCTTGGGTCGAAGTCCATTAAACTGATAGCAAATACCCTCATCGGTGGCGACAAAGTCGAATATTTTATTGCAGAAATAGAAACGTTTATTCCATCTGCAAAACGGACCCGTCACATTCTTCGAAATGGTCAAATTCACAAGGGTTTTTGATACATCCAGTTGGGGTAATCTAGATCGTAGATTCGAAAGCAAGGGGGCAAATCTGGTTGCCACATCCGAGTCACAAATGTGCATTGTGGCAGCCATGCGTTGCAAGCTGCAAAACGATAGATTATAAAATATTTGCGGTAGAACTATGTCTCCCAATTTCTACTCAACTCTTCTTCGTTAATGTCGGAGAAATCCTCGTTCTGCTGGTATTTATCCCAAATCAGTCGCGATACATTAGCATAGTCAAAAACGTTGCGTTCCATTTTGATTTCAGGACATATTGTAATGGTGGGAAAGGGTATCTTGTACACAGGCACGAGTGTCTCATCAAAACCCAAAATCACTGGAGAGTCCTGCCACTTAAGGTAGGTTGCCCAAATAAGTGAGACCGCAAAGTAGACGGAAGTGCACGTCAACACTAGCCAGTATAATCTGTGCTTCGATTAAAAGTAGATAATGGTACAACTTTTATTTGCAGTATAAACATACTTCTCGTAAATGGGTCGATGCACCTCGAATATATAGCGTATGCCGTGAATAGTCGTGCTCTTCGAGTACTCCAGCAGGAGACCCTTGCAAGCGGACAGACGACTGCCATATCTAATCCTAGATTTAATAATCACATCACTCGGTACATCGCTCAAAGCCGCTGAAGTGATGCTTCCTCGCTGAAAGTCAAATCCGGGTATTGCCAAGAGCTCTGGCACTGGCAAGCCGCTGCTTAACTTCTCCCCTTGCTGTTTCCCTTGCTCCTCAGTTGCAGTCATATTCCATGTAACGCCAAAAACGTCGCTGGCCCAACTAAACTGTTCCGCATAGCGACCAGCGGCTTTATAGCTATGGTTACTGGGTGTGACAGAGCACGCTCCTCTGGGATGTATTTAAATGGCGCGACTGCTAGATAGGGGACGGTCGGTCATTCCTCCAGGTTGTTCCTTGTACTGTGCTAAATGCTTGGATAAGATATACTTGTTCCCAAAAATCAAGTTAAAATTCCATTATTCTTAAGTTTTAAAATGTATATTTTTCATATAATAAGAATGAGTGTTAAGAGCTATAAGCTGCTTTAAGATATGAAGCAAGCGCGTGGGAAAATCCAAAACATGTACATTTGCATTGCATACAACAAAGGATTACATGCACTCGAAAGCATTAAGCGTTCTTTCTGAAGTGCAAAGTGCATCACAGATTACTTCAACTAACTTCAAATAACAATTTTTATCTTATTTAAATTTTTATATAAATTTAACTCAAAATATATAAACAATTAGAGTTGGAGCTGTACAATCTTTTAATTGTTAGTAAAAAAAACTCTGAAGATCTTCAAGAAATAATTTCATATGACTAAAAGCGACTTGGGTTGATAAAAATATTACGTACTATATGGTATTTTAGAACGCAATTTTCGGTATATTTATGAAAATTGGACATCTCACAGTTGTTTTCAACTTTCTTTTACAAAGAAAACAAAACGTGATATAATAATTTATACATTATATTTTAAGTACAAACATTCCATATTGTACCACATTGTCAGCCAAAGCAACTGAGATCCCTTGTAAGTAGCCGTCTTTGCTCATACAAAAGTATTTCTGTAATAACTTCGACAATTCATATTTGATCGCATCCAAATTTTCAGGAATTACAAAGTAGCTTTAAAATTACGCTGTTATTCGAATTTGAAACAAAATTGATATGCGTGCAAACTGTCGAAAAAAAAATTATAGCTTATAGAGTCTGAGATCCAGTGTTTCATATGGACAGACGGCCATGGCTAGATCGCCTCGGCTGTTGATGCTAATTAAGAATATATATACTTTATAGGGTCGGAAATGCCTCGTTCTAGCTGTTACTTATATTTCCTGCCGGCACAAAGTTATAATACCCTTCTACCCTATGGGTAGCGGTAACAAGCTTTTTTTATACCCGCTACCGATAGGTTAAATTTGAACACAAACGAAATGTAACTGGCAGATGCCACCTAACCCTAAATAGTTGTATATATCTGCGTATAGATCAGCGTCAAAAGCCAGTACGATATAGCCATGTTCCTCTGTCTGTTTGTTTGTCCATATGCATATATATATATATTATATATACATACGTAAATATATTATTTTATTTTGACAGCACTTATTATTCTTGCATGCAGATTAAGTTTGTTCCATATTTTTTCACCACCCACTTTTGACCCTATAATTCGAAAAAAAAAAATGCGTATCTTTACACTCCGAGTCGCTAAAATTGGTATAGACTATAAAAATAACAGTATTCCTGATACCAGAAAATTTTTTTTCGATCGGATGGAAGTTGTCCGAGTTATTTAAGAAATACATTTGTTTGGGTCTTCGTAGCTTTTTCTGACAATCTAGTTTATTTTGTACTCTGTATTATATTTTAAATATAGAATAATCGATTTACCAAATTTCGATATGTTTTAATATTTTTGTGATCTATTTGGTGTATTTGTAGATGCTTCATTGTTAGAAATTTAAAAAAAAACTCATGGAAATGTATAATTTTCTGGTTTAACTTTAAATGGGATAGTCAGTTAGCAACAGCGATCGATTGATCCTTTCCTTGTTTGTCCTCAGGCAATATCGGACGAGTGGCCTGATGCTTTCGACGATCTCTGCAGCTTCCACAAATGCGCATCGAGAAGAAATAAACCAGTTCAATGAAGCTCAAGCTGGAGATGCCCATAAACAAGCCTAATATGCCTCCGAAATTGGATATCAACGTTGATACACCAAAGAGAATTGTTCTCTTAATGGCTGTGAACTGTTGCTCCTTGAAGTAGACGGTCAGACGAGAGCCAATAGCACTGCAAAATTTAGGTTCGTAAAGGTCTTCAATTTATTTTATTTAACACTATTATATACTCACTCGGTGAGTTCGTACGAACCACGAAAGGCTATAATAGTTTTTGTAGAATTATATTCGGCTCGAGAGATTTCAAAGTTGTATTCAAGCGATGTGCATGCTGGCATACAATCGCACATAACCTTGACATTGGGATTTGCAGTCTTCTGCATGGTCTGATTCTGTAGCAAGGCATTAAGCTCATCCTGTGCTGCATTATAACAGGCTATTCCAGCTACATCACAAACTGGAACATCCAAGGGCTCTGCAAGTAACGGATTGAGGCAAGGCAATTCTCAGCTAATCATATCACTTACTGGGCATCCAGAACTTGACGCAACCACACTTGGCAATAGTATAGTTGGCCAGGCATTCGGTCTGGCAATTGCTCTGCGAGTAAGCTTTAAAGTAGCGAAGAGCGCGCTCATCGTCGAAGAAACACTGACGCCTGCGAAATACTTGAATATTAATTACTTCAAATGATAACCCATTTGAATGTTCTCACTTTTCGACGCTAATTTCATGTAAATTACTTGTGGACATGATATAATTGGGCAGAACGCCAACCATAACCTCACTACCATGAGGAACAAGTATGTAATTATTTGAGGTAAGCGGCACACTCTCTGGTGAGTTGAGGAATACCTGAAATTTCACTGTTAATGCACAGTATGGAGAGTCAAGAATGACCCACCTTGTAACCCTGCTTAAAACTGCGACAGTCGTAGTCGTAGTTATGCTCGAGACCCTGCAAAAATGCAAAGAATCCATTCCGCACTGACGACGCAATTGTTCGCTGAGGATACGAATTTTGTCCCTGATCGACGAAGCCCGTGTCCAGGGACCAATTTCCGGTAATCTTATTGAGAGGAGGTAAATCGACATCGAAGTAATCGTCAAAGCTAACCACATCCGGATCAACGTAGCTGACAAAGCGTTCATCTCGATATATATCCTTGGGTCGAAGTCCATTAAACTGATAGCAAATACCCTCATCGGTGGCGACAAAGTCGAATATTTTATTGCAGAAATAGAAACGTCCATTCCATCTGCAAAACGGACCCGTCACATTCTTCGAAATGGTTAAATCCACAAGAGTTTCTGACACATCCAATGGCGGTAAGCCAGAGCGAAGATTCGACAGCAAGGGGGCAAATCTGGTTGCCACATCCGAGTCACAAATGTGCATTGTGGCAGCCATGCGTTGCAAGCTACAAATCGATAGATTATAAAATATATGTGGTAGAACTATGTCTCCCAATCTGTACTCAACTCTTCGTCGCTAATGTCGGAGAAATCCTCGTTCTGCTGGTACTTATCCCAAATCAGTCGCGATACATTAGCATAGTCAAAAACGTTGCGTTCCATTTTGATTTCAGGACATATTGTAATGGTGGGAAAGGGTATCTTGTACACAGGCACGAGTGTCTCATCAAAACCCAAAATCACTGGAGAGTCCTGCCACTTAAGGTAGGTTGCCCAAATAAGTGAGACCGCAAAGTAGACGGAAGTGCACGTCAACACTAGCCAGTATAATCTGTGCATCGATTAAATATAAATAAATATACAACTTTTATTTGCAGTGTAAGCATACTTCTCGTAAATAGGTCGATGCACCTCGAATATATAGCGTATGCCGTGAATAGTCGTGCTCTTCGAGTACTCCAGCAGGAGACCCTTGCAAGCGGACAGACGACTGCCGTATCTAATCCGAGATTTAATTATCACATCACTGGGCACATCGCTCAAAGCCGCTGAACTAATGCTCGCACGCTGAAGGTCAAATCTGGGTAAGGCAAGGTCTGACCCTGGCAAGACACTGCTGAGCTTCTCCCCTTGCTGTTTCCCTTGTTCCTCAGTTGCAGTCATATTCCATGTATCGCCGCAAACGTCGCTGGTTCAACTAAACTGTCCTGCATTGCGACCAGCGACTTTATAGCTATGGTTACTGGGTGTGACAGAGCACGCTCCTCTGGGATGTATTTAAATGGCGCGACTGCTAGATAGCGGACGGTCGGTCATTCCTCCAGGTTGTTTCTTATAGTGAGCTAATTGCTTGTTTGGATAAGATATACTTGGTCCCACAAAAAAAGTTAAAATTCCATTATTCTTAAACTTGAAAATGTATCTTATTTATTTACTAAGAATGAGTGTTGAGGGCTATAAGATGCTTTAAGATATGAAGCAAGCGCTTAGGAAAACCCAAAGCATGTAAGGTACATTTGGATTGCACAACAAGGGATTACATGCACTCGAAAGCATTAAGCGCTCTTTCTGAAGTGCAAAGTGCCTATGTCAATTCAGAAAATTCTATGGAACTGGCGGAGTTTTACGCTGGAGTTGCAACTTTTAGCTGGAAACTACAACAGATGTTGCCAATTTTGTTTGATACAATTTCAGAATTAAAGTTTTAAATTTACCAGCAAAGTTGTTGAAGGAGGCTGCTTGAGGCTGCTACCGTGCAAATCCGAGACTACAAAATGCATAAATCAAAGGAAAATTGAATTTTAGCTATGAAATGCATTGCACACGCTGAAGCGCAACGTTGTCATCGTTGTCGTTGCCTTCATCGTTGTCCTTGACGACACGCTGTGAGCTTCTGACAATATGCAAGAGATGGCATACCGAAAGAATCCTTCCTGCCATCATCAACCCATCCAACCCCTTTCCCATCTACATATGTAGCCGTCGAAATAGTTGGACCCCCTGCAGGCGGACGCAAACGCACTGCAAAAACTTTGTCTGGCTCGGCGTTGATGCCACTTTAAAAATAAAATTAACTTTATGCAAAAGACGCAGACAAACTGTAAATATAGAATAAAACTTAGGATTCTTGGTATAATGAAGAGTTTTACATTAACGAGGCTTAGATCCTTTTATAATTATTATAATCGAATTTCTTTTGCTATTGCAGATAAAAACACAGTGGTTCAGTATCTACTCACTTGTTCTCACTTGAAGTACATCATAGATTACTTCAACTAGCTTCAAATAACAAATTTTTATCAGAGTATATATATAATTTTCACTTCAAATATATAAACAAGTACAGCTGGAGCTACAAAACCTTTTTATGGTTACTAAAAAGAACTCTGAAGATCTCTATATGATAATTGGTATAGACAGTATTCCTGATACCTGAAAATTAGGTTACAATCGGATAGAAGTTGTCGAAGTTAAGAAGTTAAGTCCGTCTGTCCGTATGAACACCTAGATCTCAGAGACTATAAGATATAGAGCTATAATTTTTTTTTCGACAGCATTTGTTGTTTGCGCGCAGATCAAGTTTGTTTCAAATTTTTGCCACGCCCACATCCGCCCCCGCAAATCAAAACAAGTAAGAAAGCTACAGTCGAGTGTGCTCGACTGTGAGATACCCGCTACTCATTTTGAATAAAAGTAATATATTTTGCTGTATTATTCTCAAAACATTCCAATTATACTACAAAAATACTAAAAATATATTTTGGGGTATTATTATAAAAAATATACCAAATATACTAAAAACATACCAAATGGTATATTTGGTATATTGATATAGTACCGCATTCAAAATATACCTTAGACGGCACAATATACCAGATTGTCAGCTAAAGCAAATTAGACCCCTAGTAAGTAGGCGTTTTTGCCCATACAAAAGTATTTCTATAATAACTTCAACAATTTTTATCTGATCGCAACCAAATTTTCAGGAATCATAAATACTATAGTTATTATTGTATATACCAAAATTCGCAATTCTAGCTTTACAATTACGCTTGTTATTCGATTTATTTGATTTACGGGGGCGGAAGTTGGCGTGGCAAAAATTTTAAACAAACTTGATCTGCGTGCAAACATAACAAATGCTGTCGAAAAAAAATTATAGCTCTATCTCTTATAGCCTCTGAGATCTAGGTGTTCATACGGACGGACGGACAGACGGACAGACACACAGACGGACAGACGGACATGGCTAGATCGCCTCGGCTGTTGACGCTGATTAAGTATATATATACTTTATAGGGTCGGAGATGCCTCCTTCTACCTGTTACATACATTTCCTGCCGGCACAAAGTTATAATACCCTTCTACCCTATGGGTAGCGGGTATAAAAATCGAATAACAAGCGTAATTTTAAAGCTAGAGTTTAAAGATAGAGTTTTGGTATATACAATAACTACTATAGTAGTTATGATTCCTGAAAATATGGTTGCGATCAGATAAAAACTGTCGAAGTTATTTTAGAAATACTTTTGTATGGGCAAAAACGCCAACTTACTGGGGGTCTTAGTTGCTTTGGTCAACAATCTGGTATATTGTGCCGTCAATGGTATATTTTGAATGCAATACTGTATCGATATACCAAATACATCATTTGGAATATTTTCAGTATTTTGCAGAATATTCGGTATATTTTGAGAAAAATACCGCAAAATCAATTTCTGTTATTCAAAATGGGTAGCGGGTATCTCACAGTCGAGCACACACGACTGTTGCTTTCTGACTTGTTGTAATATAATTTTGGTATATTTGTAGAATATTTTCTTGAAAATGGGTAGCGGGTATCTCACAGTCGACTGTAGCCTTCTTAAATGTTTTGTTGTATATAGAGTATGAGCATGCTCCATTGTTAGAATTTTAAAAAATTCAGGGAAAATGTATAATTTTGTAGTTTAAGTTTAGAATTGGTTATATAGCCTTATCGATTACATGTTGATTAAATGGCAGTTACTGATTAATATGGAAAGCGAGCAAACTTGTGATATCAACACTACATAGTCAAATGCTTAATATTTGTACATTATGTGAAAAAAATTAAATATCAAACAGAATAAGAATTTAAATAATCCAGATTTATTGGCCTCTTTGATCAATAGTTAAATTTAAATTAGTACAAATGTTGTATATTGGATCGAAGCACAACTAGTTCAAAACAAATATAAAAATTGAAACTTCTTCTTATTTAAATTAAAAAATATATAATTTATTCTGCTTCTGAATACATGAAGTGCTGCAAAGCTTTACAATAATACCAAATAAGTAAATGTTCGCTAATACAATTTATTGATACTTTCCAAATAATGTGTGAACTCGCAACTATAATACTATAATATACGAAATTTATTTTATATGTCGTTAATTTGCTCGCAGTCCAAAGCTAATCAGTTAGGAGCAGCGATCGATTGATCCTTTTCTTGTTTGTCCTCAGGGAATATCGGATGAATGGCCTGACGCTTTCGACGATCTCTGCAGCTTCCACAAATGCGCATTGAGAAGAAATAAACCAGTTCGATGAAGCTCAAGCTGGAGATGCCCATAAACAAGCCAAAGATGCCGCCGCAATTGGATATCAATGTTGATACACCAAAGAGAATTGTTCGCTTAATGGCTGTGAACTGATGCTCCTTGAAGTAGACGGTCAGACGAGAGCCGATAGAACTGCAAACAAATTGGATCGTAAAAGTCTTCAATTAACTGATATCTCACTGTAGTACTATGCACATAATACTACTATATGTTACATATACTTACTCGGTGAGTTCGTATGTTTCACGAAAGGCTGCAATAGTTTTTGATGCATTATACACGGCACGAGAGATTTCAAAGTTGTATTCAAGCGATGTGCAGGCTGGCATACAATCGCACATAACCTTGACATTGGGATTTACAGTCTTCTGCATGGTCTGATTTTGTAGCAAGGCATTGAGCTCATCCTGTGCGGCATTATAACAGGCTATTCCAGCTACACCACAAACTGGAACATCCAAGGGCTCTGCAAGTAACGGATTGAGGCAAGGCAATTCTCAGCTAATCATATCACTTACTGGGCATCCAGAACTTGACGCAACCACACTTGGCAATAGTGTAGTTGGCCAGGCATTCGGTCTGGCAATTGCTCTGCGAGTAAGCTTTAAAGTAGCGAAGAGCGCGCTCATCGTCGAAGAAACACTGGCGCCTGCAAAATAAATGTATGTATATTACTTCAAATGAAATACCCCTTTGAATGTTCTCACTTTTCGGCGCTAATTTCGTGTAAATTACTTGTGGACACGACATAATTGGGCAGAACGCTAACCATAACCTCACTACCATGAGGAACAAGTATGTAATTATTTGACGTAAGCGGCACACTCTCTGGAGAGTTGAGGAATACCTGCAAATTCCCATTGTTAGTGAACAGTATGGAGAGTCAAGAATGACCCACCTTGTAACCCTGCTTAAAACTGCGACAGTCGTAGTCGTAGTTATGCTCGAGACCCTGCAAAAAGGCAAAGAATCCATTCCGCACTGACGTCACAACTGTTCGCTGAGGATACGAATTTTGTCCCTGATCGACAAAGCCCGTGTCCAGGGACCAATTTCCGGTAATCTTATTGAGAGGAGGTAAATCGACATCGAAGTAATCGTCAAAGCTAACCACATCCGGATCAACGTAGCTGACAAAGCGTTCATCTCGATATATATCCTTGGGTCGAAGTCCATTAAACTGATAGCAAATACCCTCATCGGTGGCGACAAAGTCGAATATTTTATTGCAGAAATAGAAACGTCCATTCCATCTGCAAAACGGACCCGTCACATTCTTCGAAATGGTTAAATCCACAAGAGTTTCTGACACATCCAGTGGCGGTAAGCCAGAGCGAAGATTCGACAGCAAGGGGGCAAATCTGGTTGCCACATCCGAGTCACAAATGTGCATTGTGGCAGCCATGCGTTGCAAGCTACAAATCGATAGATTATAAAATATATGTGGTAGAACTATGTCTCCCAATCTGTACTCAACTCTTCGTCGTTAATGTCGGAGAAATCCTCATTCTGCTGGTACTTATCCCAAATCAGTCGCGATACATTAGCATAGTCAAAAACGTTACGTTCCATTTTGATTTCAGGACATATTGTAATGGTGGGAAAGGGAATCTTGTGCACAGGCACGAGTGTCTCATCAAAACCCAAAATCACTGGAGAGTCCTGCCACTTAAGGTAGGTTGCCCAAATAAGTGAGACCGCAAAGTAGACGGAAGTGCACGTCAACACTAGCCAGTATAATCTGTGCTTCGATTAAAAGTAGATAATGGTACAACTTTTATTTGCAGTATAAACATACTTCTCGTAAATGGGTCGATGCACCTCGAATATATAGCGTATGCCGTGAATAGTCGTGCTCTTCGAGTACTCCAGCAGAAGACCCTTGCAAGCGGACAGACGACTGCCGTATCTAATCCTAGATTTAATAATCACATCACTGGGTACATCGCTCAAAGCCGCTGAAGTGATGCTCGCGCGCTGAAAGTCAAATCCGGGTATGGCCAACAGCTCTGGCCCTGGCAAGACGCTGCTGAGCTTCTGCCCTTGTTGTTTCCCTTGCTCTACAATTGCGGCCATATTCCATGTAACGCCACAAACGTCACTGACTCAACTAAGCTGCTCCGCAAAGCGCTAGTGGCTTTATAGTCAGGTCAGTGATGGTTACTGGGTGTGACAGAGCACGCTCCTCTGGGATGTATTTAAATGGCGCGAATACTAGATGGTGCTTAGGGGACGGTCGGTCGTGCCTGCAGTGTCCTGTCCCTGTACTTAGCTAATTGCTCGTTTGGATAACAAATACTGGTTGAAATAGCAAGTTGAAATTCTATTATACTTCACCTTTAAAGTATACAAAGAATGAGTGTTAAGGGCTATAAGCTGCTTTAAGATACGAGTTTTGAAGCAAGCGCATGGGGAAACTCAAAGCATGTAAGGTACAGCGAAAAGCAATTTTAACTCTATGCCTCTAGAAAATGTATGTAACAGGCAAAAGGTCGCATAAAGGGACTATAAGAGATAGAGAAATAATTTTCTTTCGACAGCACTTGTTATGTTTTCACATAGATCTTAAAAATTTGGTTGCGATCAGATAAAAGTTATTTAAACAAGTAAGAAAGGTACAGTCGAGTGTACTCGACTGTGAGATACCCGCTACCCATTTTAAATAAAAGCAATGTATTATATTTTGCGGTATTATTCTCAAAATATAAAAAATATATACTGAAAAAATATTGAAAATATACCAAATGGTATATGTGGTATATCGATATAGTACCGCATTCAAAATATACCATAGACGGCACAATATTCCAGATTGTCTGCCAAAGCAACTAAGACCCCTATTAAGTAGGCGTTTTTGCCCATACAAAAGTATTTCTTTAATAACTTCGACAATTTTTATCTGATCTCAACCAAATTTTCAGGAATCATAACTACTATAGTTGTTATTATATGTACCAAAATTTGTAACTCTAACTTTAAAATTACGCTAGTTATTATTTTATGATAGGCGGGGGCGGAAGGGGGCGTGGAAAAAATTTGAAACAAACTTGATCTGCGTGCAAACATAACAAATGCTGTCGAAAAAAAATATACTAAATATAGCTTCGGTATTTTTGTGAAATTTGGTCAAGCCCACTCAACTGCATTTTTCTTACTTCTTATTATATTGAATTTAATTTACATAGACAACAAAATATAAAATACATAATTATTTGATATATTTATGTTTAAACAATTTACTAATATCATACATTTAAATTAGTGTACTATCTATTTTCTTGTTCTTGTTATTTTAAATTTTTAATTACAAGTTGTAATAAGCTTTTTATGTAGATGGCAATGCTTAATTGACAAAAATTTAAAGATTCAGGGTAAATGATGAATATTGTAATTTAAATAAGGAATTGATTAACGAGCATCACAAAAGTATTATTTCACAATTACGTAAAATTATTGAAGGCGGGCAGACTTGTGAATGAAGAAGAATATTTTTGTGTATGGTAATTAAAAGGCAGAATAAAGTATTAAATCAATGAAGAGAGAATACTGAACATAAACTGTATTTTCACTTAGCCATCGCAGGTTTTAAATGCACTGAATAATTGCCACAACATTTAATCACTGCCTCATATAACATACATTTCTGTACTCCCACTTTCGGTTATGCTATCCGACTCTTCCCGCCATTTGCTCGGCTTACACGTGCTGGGAATGGAAAGCAATAGAATGAAGAATTCACCACTGTTTATAGGCAATTATACCACACTTCTCTACCGGTCTCTTCTGCCACAAAACGAAATAAAGAAAATTTATATGTTTTCTTTGGTGATTATTGGGGCTTTGAGCGTTTGTCAGTTCAGTCTTGTGAGGTCTTTTGAATATATAAAACGTGTCGAGCTACAATTCATTGAAATCATATATTTCCATTGACAATATATCAAATAATTATATCCAGGATGCTGTGACGGGCTGGTGTTTGCGAAAATTAATAAACTAAACCTTAAAATTGATTTAGTGTATAAAATTACACTACGCATTCGTTTTATCAATTAGTATCAAGAAGATGCAAATTAGTGATAAGCAAAAATGTAAAAGTGAATATTTTGCATATGGCTGCAATTTTGTGCAAACTGCAAACGATTCGTTAAATGCATTTTCCATATAAATAACATATAACAACAAAAAAATAATACATTAAACACAGCTAGTGCTATAGAAAATTCGAAATTAAATGTGGTAAACGGAAATGAGTCTAAATAACTCCACATCAAACAGCTTTTGTTGACACTTGGATTTTAATGAGTTTCAATTAAAAAAGCGTATGTGAAATGTCAGAGCACATTTAACAAGCAATATTAAAATTCCATATCAAAGAAGAAAAGGGAGAGTGTGTGTGCGAGACACAAAGAGAGCGGGAGAGGACACACAAATAAATCAATCAATTAAAATTGTAAACGAGGTAAATTTACTCATCATATAATTTATTAATTAGTAGATTTTTCCGCATTGGCAACAGCTGGAGCGTTACCGTCATCATTCGAATCGAACTCATTGACTCCATTGCATACATTCACATTGACTCGCCACTATAAACGATTGCTTTCAATATCCATCAAACTTTACAACCACACGACATACTTTAATTACTAAATTGCACAAATCGATTGAAGCGAGTTGAGTTTAATAATAATAATTAAGTATACGCCGGGTACTTTCTTATGACTAGCAACATCTTTTAATAACGGAGTTTATGTTCTTTAGGGAACAGAAATATTCATTAGAGAAAAATGGCTTTCTTATTTGACCTCAAACATGAACTTTGCCACCTTTTGTCATTATACCCGTAGTTATTATAAAACGGCTTTGACTAATATGCTCCTAACAATCGCCGCTACACATTACGTATCAAATTGCCTTCAAAAGAGCTTGACCACCAAGCGCCTTGACTCGTGTCCATTGAGCTCACTATACTCGAGATATACAAAGAGATAGAGCAAGTAAAACGAGAGAAAAGTGTAGAGAAATATATTGCAGCGAGTGAAATTGAACGCCAAACGCTCTCCCCATGCCCAATGATGGGCTATCGCATTTTAATGACCTACTTTTCGAGCTCAAGACTATTTAAGTTTCGCTCGTATTGGTTTGCTCTAATTCAGTGCATTGTAAATCCCAGAGGTAGCGCAATTAGTATTTCCAATACATCGGCGTATTGTCAAGGAAAGAGTTCCAACAAGCTTGCGGGGCTTCGCCAACGACTTGGACCCCCTTCGAATGGTGTGGCGCACCTCGAGTGCCAAGTGTAGTTTACAGCAACTACGAATCGAGACAAAACAATATGCGAAAATAAATATGCATGTGTAAGGAGAAAACGTTGCACAGGCAATGAAAGTCATTACACACGATGCGCAACGAAAGCAAATTTCGAAAGCCCAATTGACAGCAGTTGAGAGACCAAAGACAGCATGGAGCAAATATTGTAGTACAAATAGTAGCAAAACAAAGAAAAATAAATGCAAAATAAAAGGAATAGAATTAGCGTACGTGTCTGTAAAATTCATTTCAAGGCGTTAACAGACATTAAATGCATTTCGAATTTGGGCCAGCACCTTGGATATGTGCTAAGAATGGAAAATAGCAAACTTGGCCAAGGAAACAATTTAAAATGCGAGCCAGCAATAAGGGAGGATAAACACATGACTGACATTGGACGAATGTGGTCCCTCTGAATTCATTAAAAAAAAAGTTAATCATATTGAACTTAATAATATTTTATTTATAGACAAGTATTCCTTTGGTTAATATAAAATATGTACGCCTTCCGGAAGTATCTTAAATTACAATAGACAACAATTTCAACAGCAAATTAAATTCAATGCGAACAACATGCGAATATGTCCCACAGCGTTATATTTATTAATTTATAGGCGCATGTGTCATACGGGGTTGGGTAAGCATTAATATGAATGCATAATAGGAACATAAAATTCCAAAAATATTTTTCCAAGATTGACCCTGCCTGTGTATTGTGGCTGGGATCATGCGCTTCTGTGTATGTGTGTTGGCAGACATTCATTGTCTTCTACTTCAACCATTTATTCATTTCAGCTACACATCCACATCCAATTCCAGGCCCAGGGCCCTGTCCGAAGATGGACACACGTATACACAATCTAACACTGCCAACGCCAGCCGCAACAACAATTATGTCCACGTCAGCAGCAGCAGCAGCCGCAGCAACAACGGCTATGGCCGCTGCGATGTCTAGGGCCACAGGAACAACAATTGGCCCAGCAACAACAACACTGGAAACAACAACGACATCAACTGGACCAGGCACATTTTTTACATACAGCATACCAGGCATGGACATCGCGCCGGGACCATTTATATTCACCTACGTTAGTGAATTTTTATCGCTTATCACGCCGGAAGAATTGCCGCTTGGTAAGTCCACAGTATGGCCCAAGAAGTCGTCGGACATGTAGGATAAGAGAAGGGTCAGGGTTACTCTCTGCCAGGGTTTGTATGTGCCAGCGTGGTCTGTGAGTGTGTTGGTGTCAAGTTTTGTCGGCCTGCCAACGAAGAGAGGGAATTGAATGCCGTTTTTAGAAGAGCCATTGTACTCACATCCAAATATCATTCATACAGATTTTTGGTACTTTTTAAAAATACAAACCGGGTGAATAGTTTAAGATGCATATATTTTATAATGTATATCTTTCAAGTTCTTGCTAAATGAAGTTGAGGAAATACTTTACTTAAGGATATTAAAGAAAAAATAAAACGTATAATTGAGTTGGATACAACAGGTGTTGTATTTAAAGCGTTTCCAATACTTCCAAAACTATAGTCTAAATAATTTTGTTCATAGCAATTTCAGATATTTAAAAAAAATGTTTTTTGGTACTTTATGATAAATGGTATAACGCCATATAAAATATACAAAATTTTGGCACACTTTTAGAACATACATATGTTATGTATTGATTTATTTTTGTGATGTATCTTATCGACGACTGTCTTTTTAAACTGGTAACACAGTTGTCTTTAGAATTATTTTCTTTCATGCATTTTAGATGTGTGAAGCTTATCGAAAATAAACATAGATAAATCACTTGCGAATATGGATAAATAAAAACAAGTAAGAAAGCTACAGTCGAGTGTACTCGACTGTGAGATACCCGCTACCCATTTTGAATAAAAGCAATATATTTTGCGGTATTATTCTCAAAATATACCAAATATACTGCAAAAATACTAAAAATATACAAAATAGTATATGTGGTATATCGATATAGTACCGCATTCAAAATATACCATTGACGGCACAATATACCAGATTGTCAGCCAAAGCAACTCAGACCCCTAGTAAGTAGGCGTTTTTGCCCATACAAAAGTATTTCTTTAATAACTTCGACAATTTTTATCTGATCGCAACCAAATTTTCAGAAATCATAAATACTATAGTTATTATTCTATATACCGAAATTCGGAACTCTAGCTTTAAAATTACGTTTGTTATTCGATTTTTTTGATTTGCAGGGGCGGAAGTGGGCGTGGCAAAAATTTGAAACAAACTTGATCTGCGTGCAAACATAACAAATGCTGTCGAAAAAAAATTATAGCTCTATCTCTTATAGTTTCTGAGATCCAGTGTTTCATACGGACAGACGGACAGACACACAGACGGACAGACGGACATGGCTATATCGTCTCGGCTGTTAACGCTGATCAAGAATATATATACTTTATAGGGTCGGAGATGCCTCCTTCTACCTGTTACATACATTTCCTGCCGGCACAAAGTTATAATACCCTTCTACCCTATGGGTAGCGGGTATAAAGACCATTAAGACTCCCGTATTTTTCAAAAGTGTAATCCACCAATTAAATTATACTTCGTCAATTTAATATTCCCTAAGTATAGATATTAAGTACACATATTTAGTTTTAATATATTTATCTTCACGCAAAAGAAAATGAAGAATTTTTTAGGACTAGCAGCATAATGTGAATGATTAAGTTTCGTGTCTCTTGCCCATGCAAGCATTGCAAATGCCATTTCTGTCCTACATTGGATTAAATTATGACACTAAATTCATCTGGCGTATGCTTTATAGCTTTTACATATATTAAGCCGTGTACTACACGAATTTTCTTTCCGCCGTCCCTTATCTATAATGCAAGTCATTTTACTGTCCACAAAAACTAAAGAGAATGTTTAACATGAAATTGAAAGAAATCTGTAGTTGATTTAGAGCAAAGTCGGCGTAGACAAAGCTTTTTGGAAATTCAAAATGAATAATTGAATATTATATATCAAAATTAAACAACTAGTTGATAGTTGGCGGTTCAGATGTCCAATGAGCAAAAGCTTGATAGTTTTATGAAGAAGTATGGCGAGGTCGAGGAGATAGCACGACAATATTTGATGGCCAACAACTGGGTTTTGGAGCAAGCAAGCCTTAAATATGAGGCCGATAAAGCCAACCGCATTGTACAGAGCACCTCAGAAATAACGACGGACAAATCAAGTGCTAAGAACCAACATTCTAATAGCCGGGATGAGCAACCGGAGACGCACAATGATGGTGTATCTGACAGTTCGCTTCAAAATGTGCAGATAACGAAGCGAGTGCAAATCGACGACTCAACACCGGCCCTGACCACCGTCGATAGCGATCGCAGTATGCGTACCTGGGGGCATGGCGTAAGCCTGGGCAGTGCTCATCCTATCAATCCCCGCCACCACGAAATACGGGCCAAGACACCGACTCTGAGCTGGACGAGAACGAGCATATTGTTGTGGTGCTTCACCTTTGGTCAGAAGGCTTCTCGCTGGATGATGGCTCATTGCGACTCTACGAAGTGCCCGAAAATGAACGGTTTCTGCGTGCCATAATGCGTGGCGATTTCCCTTATGAGATGCGGGAGCTGGGGCAACGCATTGAGCTCAGTGTCCAGGATCACACCAACGAATCCTATCGTCAGCTATCTCGCAAACAGTTCATGGGCTCAGGTCGTCCTCTAGGCACACCAAACCAGCAACTAGAACCCACACCCTCAACCCAAGTGCTATCCACAGAGGAGCTGCAGCATAGCCAAGAGCAGTCAGCCGAGCATGCTCTGGCTCTTAATGTGCAGACAAATGTAACGACCATCCAGTTCCGTTTGGCCAATGGAAGTCGAATTGCCGCCAACTTCAATCGCACTCACCAAGTCGCCGATCTCTACAGATACGTGCGCATAGCTAGGCCCCAATATTCTAGTGTAAACTTTATGTTAATGACCGCATTTCCACGGCATCCGCTCCTCGAGAGCGATTTGCGTACCTTATCCGAGGCTGATTTGCTTAATGTGGTCGTCATCCAACACATTAACGAAGACTAAATGACAAATATAAAATCTCTTTTACAAAAATATATAAATTATGTAAAATTTATTAGTTATTTTAAATGTGTTTTTATTTCTCCGGCTTAATATGGCTTTAAAGCTTTAAAGCCGGTAGTCCAAATTTAAATCAATTGAGAAATACATACATATGTGGAATTAAAAAAGTAAGTCTAACAGAAACAACCGTAACAAGTAAGAAAGCTACCCATTTTAAATAAAAACAATATATTTTGCGGTATTTTTCACAAAATATACCAAATATACTACAAAAATACTGAAAATATACCAAATGGTATATGTGGTATATCGGTGTAGTACCGCATTCAAAATATACCTTAGACGGCACAATATACCAGATTGTCAGCCATAGCAACTAAGACCCCTTGTAAGTAGGCGTTTTTGCCCATACAAAAGTATTTCTTTAATAACTTCCAAAATTTTTATCTGATCGCAACCAAATTCTCAGGAATCATAACTACTATAGTTGTTATTGTATATACCAAATTTCTCTAGCTTTAAAATTACGCTTGTTATTCGTTTTTTTTTTTATTTGCGGGCGCGGAAGTGGGCGTGGCAAAAATTTGAAACAAACTTGATCTGCGTGCTAACATAACAAATGATGTCGAAAAAAAATTATAGCTCTATCTCTTATAGTCTTTGAGATCTAGGTGTTCATACGGACGGACGGACAGACACACAGACGGACAGACGGACATGGCTAGATCGTCTCGGCTGTTGACGCTGATCAAGAATATATATACTTTATAGGGTCGGAGATGCCTCCTTCTACCTGTTACATACATTTCGTGTCGGCACAAAGTTATAATACCCTTCTACCCTATGGGTAGCGGGTATAAAAATGAAATGTGAGGGTTTTTAATTACAAAGCAAAGCAGTCCGAAGGCAGTAATATAGTTAAAATATATGTTACCAATTAAACCAAAAAATACTGAAATATATAAAAATCTATGTGTATAACAGCATAATACTGCACTCAAAATATATTGTAGAGAACAGCTGCAGCCGGTTTTTACAATTTAAAATAATTTTTTTTTGGGCGGAAGTTGACTTGGCAAAAATCGAATATAAACTTTCTTTGCGTGCAGCATATGCAAAAAATTCTAGCACTTATAACTTTTATAGACTCTGAGATCCAGATGTTTAAGAGGAGATGCCTTCTTCCGCCTGTTACTTACACTTTCAATTTGCTTAAAGTTTAACGGGTCCAAAAACTCAAATCCCAAAAAAGACTTTTTATACCCGCTACCCATAGGGTAGAAGGGTATTATAACTTCGTGCCGACAGGAAATGTATGTAACAGGTAGAAGGAGGCATCTCCGACCCTATAAAGTATATATATTCTTGATCAGCGTCAACAGCCGAGACGATATAGCCATGTCCGTCTGTCCGTCTGTGTGTCTGTCCGTCTGTCCGTATGAACACCTAGATCTCAGAGACTATAAGAGATAGAGCTATAATTTTTTTTCGACAGCATTTGTTATGTTTGCACGCAGATCAAGTTTGTTTCAAATTTTTGCCACGTCCACTTCCGCCCCCGCAAATCAAAAAAATCGAATAACAAGCGTAATTTTAAAGCTAATGTTGTGAATTTTGATATATATAATGACAACTATAGTAGTTATGATTCCTGAAAATTTGGTTGCGATCAGATAAAAATTGTCGAAGTTATTAAAGAAATACTTTTGTATGGGCAAAAACGCCTACTTAACATACAAGGGGTCTGAGTTGCTTTGTCTGACAATCTGGTATATTGAGCCGTCCATGGTATATTTTGAACGCGGTACTATATCGATATACCACATATACCATTTTGTGTATTTTCAGTATATTTGCAGTATATTTGGTATATTTTGAGAATAATACCGCAAAATATATTGGCTTTAATCAAATTGGGTAGCGGGTATCTCACAGTCGAGTACGCTCGACTGTAGCTTTCTTACTTGTTATTATTATGCTTATTTTTAATGATTAAGTTAAATTTAAATAAAAAATCATACAAAATATTTTATTTCAAAAAAATGTAACTAAAATATCTTTCCAGTAAATGGTCCCAATTACATTCTTATTATTATTTTTATTATAATTACTATTATTTATTAGAGATAACATGTTCTTATCATTTTTAAAAATTTACTACAATGATTATTCCCAGATTCTATACGGGATGTACTTCATAAGAATGGTAGCCTAATCGACTTTGCCTCTAATGTGAGTATTAGGTATAATACAATTTTGCTTTAGTCATCAAACTGAGAAAATTATCCTTGCTGTAGGCCATTAAAATCGAATCGGGCTTCATCGCACTGATGAGCATATTTGCCATACTGGCTTTGGTGCCACTGATTGCCACCTGTGCTTGGTGTTGCGGACGTCGGAGCACACAGGATGAAGTGGACCTCATACGGAACGCCCCGGTCCACATTCGCGACGAGTCCTTGGAGGAAAGTCTGCGATGTCGCAAAAGTGCTTCGGTGGTCACACTTTGGATAGTCTTCATACTACTCACGTAGGTTGACCAATGCAATGGCAAAGTTGTAAAGTGCGACAAGTAATGTTACATAGATCAATGAAGTTAACTCCATTTTGGGGACATTTTTCAGGCTGAGCGACCTTAGTATATTTTATGCCAATAGTCGGCTATCGACAGGGATTGAGATGACGCCGGAGATGGTCAAGTCGGCAGTGCACGACGTGGAGGTTTTTTTAAAGGATACGCATCTACAAATCAAACACAAACTAGATAATGGCTTTCATGTTTCCGTCGAGAAAGTTGTCAAAGACTTGGAAGGTCAGTGGGTGCAAACCGAGAGCGCAAAAAAGTTTTCGCAATGCCAACTTTATGACCATTGCCGTTGTGCATTTTTATTGCTTTCGACTCACTCATATTATATGTAGCATGCCATATATGCCATACCAAAACTTTGTGCATTTCATTCTGAATTATTGCAGTTAGTGTACTTCTTCCGACTCCTTTCTCATCTCCTTCCCCATCTCCAACTCCTTTTCATGTGGCCAGAATCTGAATTTGTTCTATGTTCTCCTCTATTCACATAATAGACGTAGATGTTCTCCTTGGCGAACCAATTCAAGCGGAAATATCTGCACACACTGGCCTCGAGCTGGCATATGATTCATTGACAACACTTAGCCTGGGTAAGTCCTTAAGGTTAAGTGCTCCTTCGCTCCGATTGTTTGGCCCAGCACCATGAACGTAGTCTTGACCCAAATGCCTTTTGTATTGTTTGACTGAACGAGGCTATACAAAATTGCATAGAAATGGATTAAAATCACATAATCCAAGATTGTGCAAACTACAAGACAAGGTCTGAGGTTGCGGATTCAAATATAAAATAGATTGTGCTGTATTGTGGCAAACATCAAACACTCAAAATAATACTCCACTCTGTGAATGCCGCACAGCCAATGGTAAATATATCGAAGTGCACTGAGAAAAGCAATTGTTTGCGCCCAATTTCATTATGAGAGTGAAAGACTTGAGAGGATGCAGCATGCTCCAAAGCGGAATCCAAAGTCGCTCCATAAAAAAAACTGGCAACAGACATAGTACACAGGCTGAGCTGAAGCTGGAGCTGGCATTCGCATCCGGAGACAAGTTGACACAAGCACAAGGACAGCACGAATGTCAAGACGACAACTGCATTATATTTTCACACAATATGTAATTTAGAGCAGAACTCTTTCTACCAACCCCGACCACCCTTCTTCTGACTTCTGGTCTAGCTACAAATAAATATGCTACAATAATATTTTCATGGATTTTGTCGCAGCGAATGCGGAGCTCATTTATCGCGTCCTTATGCTTCAAGAGACCGTCGGACGCGCTCTGAAGCTCTCCCAGGAGGCAGCCGCCCGCATGGAGGAGCTACAGATACAATTATCCGTGCTGCAGCGCCAGTGCACGTACCGAGATCGTCCGCTCTGTGACACATTGCGTATACGCAGCTTCGAGGAAAACGGAGTTGTCGATGCGCTCAAGACGGTGAGTTGGTCAGAGTTCAGAGGTCAGAGCTGGTTCTTTAATTCACCATTCACTCTTGTTATTATTTGAACTCTCACTATCATAATGCCTTTTTTATACCCGCTTCCATTAGGGCAGAAAGGTATCATAACTTATGTATGTATGTTAACAGGCAGAAAGAGATATCTCCGGCCCCATATGTATTCTTGATAAGCATTAATACCCAAAAATATATATCCATGTCCGTTTGTCTGTCTATCCGTATGAACTCATAAATCTATTATATAATTAGAGATAAAACAATTATTTTTCCGACCCCACAAGAGTAGTTTTAAAGCAAAAGTCGATTTTTTTGAACTTACAATAATAACTAAAGTATTTTTAATACGTGAAAATTTGGTTGTAATCAAAACAAAGTCGCAGAAGTTATTTAAGAAATAATTCTAAATGAAAAGAAACCTCAGCTCTTGTTGAGTCTTAATTGCTTTGGTTGGTATATTTAATTTTTTATGGTATATTTGGAATGTAATAGTATATTAATACACCAAATGGAACCTTTGGTGTATTTTATTATTTTTTGGAATATTAATTTAGCTCTGTTTCGATTTTATTGCACAAGTGTATCGGGTATCTAAGAGTCGAGCACACTCGACTGTAGCATTTTCAACAACATTTTCATTCAACATTGTCCTATACTATATTTGGTAACAATTTGTCAGCTGCAAGAGGACCAGAGCATCTTTCGCATGCGATACTTGGGCGAAATTGAATTTGGTTCCACTGTCAAGAATCTGACATCGGAAGTTGGCGTCTCACGTTCAATTTTCAGCAATTTTCCGCAACAAGTTAAGCACGATACAGCATATGAACGAAACTGTAAGTCCAATCAAGACACTAACAGATGAAAACATTGCGAATTATAATTTTATTACCGCAAAAGTAAACTAAAATCCACTCGTTATCAGCACGTAACACACACAAAATATTCTTGACATATTGAATGTAAGAAAATTGCAAAGTTTTGCCAAGAAAACAATGTGTCCAGCTTCCAACATATTTCGCAATCACCTTTAGAAATTACTCCAAGTGCGTTGTCGCTTCGTTACATTTCCATTTGTTTTGACCAGCAAATTCGATTTTGCTTTCAATTAAAGTGTACAATACAATCAATAACACACGATAGGACAGCTGCCAGCACTAAATATAAGTGGCAACATTTTCGAGCCATGCAATTTCTGTAATAATCAGAGAGTTTTCACTGGCTGTTGCTGGATTGTGATTGCGAATGTTGGAGGTGGGCGACAAGTTTAACACAATATTAATTAATGTCAACGGGACCTCGATACACAATACTCAATGCTCGAACACTAATTGAATTGCCAAACTGATCCATCCGCAGATACGCTGGAGCAGCTGGCGAGCATAAGGCACAGGACGACAGCCAATGCCCAGCTGTTGACATCGACAATTAATGCGTTGCTGGAGCGTCTGGATCGAACGTGGCCAGCACTGGAGCCGGCTTACATAGAGCTTAAGGAGTGGGCGAACACGTACTGGGGCATTGGATGGATTGCCGCCATGGTCATCGTTTGGGTGCTGCTCTTTATGCTAATGTCCTACTGTTGCTTCCTCTGCGAGTCGAACGCCAAGTCCGGTGTTGTCTTCTTCGTTACCGTCTTGGTCATTTGTCTGGGCAGCATTGGACTCACCTTCTATGGCGTCTTCTCCCTCGCCATTGGCGGTAACGTCGAGGTCTTCCTCTGTCGCTCCATCCAAGGCCCTAACTACGAGATGCTGGGCAAGCTATTCGATAAGCCCGGCTATGTGTATGCAGCAGAGCCCCAAACAGGCATTATTGGAGAGCTTCTTCGTCCCGCTGGCGTCAATCGCTCCGTTGTCAATGTCAATCTGGGCACAGCACTCAGGTGAGTCGCAGATGCTAATAAAGTTTAGAAGATAAACAGAGAAAAACTACGTTTCAAATTCCAAAGTTCAAATAATCTTAAATACAAATATTACTCAAAAGTTAACTGAGAATATTAATTGAATTAAATATAAAAAAAATATATATTTAGAATTGTCATTCTTGAAATTAGATTATGTAGAAAACTTGAAAATGAAAACTATCCTAAATATTAGTATGCATTTTTAAATGAAGAATGAAAAGAATATAATTGATATCTCCGTGTTCTCATTTTACTTTATATAGTCCCAAGTTTATTTCATATTCAAAACACAAACAACATTAAGGAACAATGTTTAAGAACTATGTTCACAAAGTATGCTCCTTCAAAATTGAAATTCTTAATTTAAGAATGTAAAATGCATATAATTTAACTCATACAATATTTAATTAAATACATTTTATTTAAAAAGTTTATTAAAAATCACGTTAGACATTTAAAATTTATGTTTTAGATACAGCTTTTGAAACTAATTGTGAAATCGTAAAAATTTAATGTGTATTTTTGTTTTTAGAACGTAATTTTTCTCTGTGTGTAAATATAACATATACGAGTACTAATATGCGTCTGCTTAGATTTCCCAGATTCCCTTAACCCGATAAACCAGCAAGTAACGAATTTGATAATCCAATTACTTTGATACTGTACGTGCCTGTAATTTTGGTAGAACACTTCCCCAAGTCTTACCTCTGCCACCAAAATGAACAATTAGCTTTTTGAAAAGTGTCGCAAGTTAGAAGACCTTATTGACAGGTCATAGGTCAATGTTTTTGCCTCGCGCATGCTTCAGTGAGTGTTGAGAAGCTCAGTTGTTTGTAAGCCATAAGCCGTGTTTAATTACCCCAAGACCAAACAGCACTATCACAAATTTACTCTAGGTATGTAAATGCCAAAAATGGAAATAACTGGCAACGAAATCTTGTCACTTCCCAAACACTTATTATGCCAACCGCAATGCACACTCCCTGCCGAGACTGAAGATTGTAGACAAGAGCCTAAGGACAAGAAATTCGAGACGAAAGACTTTAGATTGCAGTTGAGACAGCCAAGCCGCAAAATTGTGAAAGCCCTATGAGTTTTGTTAGCCGCACATGGCACTCAATTTTACGCAGAATAGCCCGTTGTAGCACCACAGTCCATAGCCACAGCCCTGTACTAGCCACACCCTTTGGCCGTCGACGCCGTCGTTGTCACACACACACACACACACACCCACAACCACACGACCAGCACTTGTAGCCACAAATTTTAAGCCCGATTCCAATTATCTGCACAGATACAAATGCGCATGCATGCGAGCGTTGCAGAATATGCATGACCGCATATTCTTCCCCTCCTGCCTGCTAGAGGCCACACGCCACCCGCCACCCCCTTGCAACACTGTATAAAACTGCCGTATGAGTGTGAGCGAATGTGTGTGTCCGGGATTTTGGGGCAAAAGCAACCCGAGCTGAACGTACATTGAAACGGAAAAGTAAACCAAAAATCTCTTCTCATTTCTTTGCAACTACAACGAACACCCAATAACTCACAACTTTGTGCACTCACACACGCACTCACACTTACACCCGCACTCGCATAACAATGAAATCTGCAACATAAAACACAATAACCAATGGCAACCATATCGATGATTGACACACACACACGGCGTATACGTAATGTGCTGCGTAACAGGGGCTGCGAACAAAATCAAGCATCGTACAATGTCTTTCAATTGGATGCATTCGTTAATACAACTAAAATAGCCGACTTAAAACAATTCCCGAAAGTATCAACGGCCATCGATGCCATTTCGGTATCGGAGCGAACGCTCCTCTCGCTGACCCAATCTATTCAGAATATTTTGGAGAACATGTTGCAAACGTCCGCTTTCAATCTGACCACGTATCGGAACAGTGTTGGTGCACCCACGCCCGAGAAGGATTTAGCCACATTCATTGATCAAATGCAGCGCGTTGCCCTCCAGGTGAGTTACTGCATTCAGTTAGAAGGTTCCTAATTATACCTAAAGGCGCTTAAATTGAGATCGGGTATCGATCAAGAATACCAGGGAGAGCATGTGTTTAGTCCCAATAATTGTGCATTTGCAATCACTGTAGATTCAAGATGTGGCCACTTCGTCCCGCATGACAACTCTGGGCAGTCGGTCGAAACGATTGCAAGCTTCGATACTGCAGCCGCTTGAGAATCTGCAGAATGAAATACTTTACCATCTGACTGCGCTGGAGCTGCAGAGAGATCCCTGGGCGAAGCAGGTTAATCAGACACTCAATCACTTGAAAAACATTCAAGGATATTTGGAGAACAAAGCTGGGGAGATCTGTCACAATCTGACGCGCGTCTATACAGAGCGGTAAGTGTCGAACACACACACACAAGCATACACACACATGAAGAAGCACTTTTCAAAGTTAATTGCACTGAAATCTCAGAGTGATTTTGTATGGAACGACTACAGTTGAATCAACACTCCCGACTCTGACCATCTACGTCTCGTCTGTGGCTGGGCAAGCCAAGAGAGCATGTCTGCGTTTCCATTTGTGCATATGTGTGCTAACATTCGAGTGTGTGTTGCTCTTTCAATGCCAGGCAAAACAACAAACAAATAAACAAACAAATAACCCAACAAACAAACGAGCAAACTCAAGTACAAGTGGTAGAACAACTGGCAAATGGTAAATGGCAAGTGGCAACTGGTACATAGTTTTGCAGTTTTATCAGATAATTGAAAGTCGTAATCGTTTGATTAAGTTTGCCAAGTGTCATGATTGCATCTCTTCTTCCTGTGCTCCACTTAATGTTCTACTCTTTCTCTCTCTCTCTCTCTCCCACTGTTTGCAACTTGCAATTCGCCTGAAGAAGTTTGGCAACAAGTAAAACAATCGTTGAAAGATGCATTCAGCAATTCAGTATTGAGCTCTCAATATCGAGCACTTTAACCAATTAAATTATTGTTTGTTTGGTCAACACTGCTCTATTGTGATTTCTCTACTCAACAGCCTCAAGACATACCTGACCAGCAGTCGAGCCACAATGGAGTCACAGCTGGGGGATACCACAACCAAGTGCCGTCCGTTCTACGATACGTTTGATGCCAGTCGGATATTTTTGTGCCGCAATCTGGTGGACTTTGTTAATGGTCTGTGGTTCTTTGTCTTTCTGACCCTGTTGCTCTGGGCCATTGGCACACCAGTTGGCCTCAATCTGATCACCATACAGACGCGACTGAATGCCATGTTGCTGGCACAGAAGCGAAACAAGGGGAAGCAGCGCAGGAGTGACAGAGACAGTGAACGGGACCAGCGAGGAACTGGCACACGTGGACGTCCGAAGCAACGGACGAGCAACGCTGGAAAGCGAGAACAGCAACGGGATCGAAGCACTAGTAGTGCAACAGCACGCTCCCGACCACCATTGTGAGTGACCAGAGGCAAATGAAGAGAAAGACAGTAGTAATATTGTGATCCACAGACGACGCACTGCCACTGAGGAAACTTTAGACATAGCTGACGAGGACTCCACACCATCGAGACAGGGACAACACCAACAGCATCATCACCCACAACAGCAGCGGCGACAGGAGTCGGAGCAACGTGAATTGGATCGTGAGCGAGGACGTGATCGCGAGCAGCGGAGCCGAGAGCGTGAGCTGAGTCGTGGACGAGAAATGGCGATGACCCCAGTTCGAAGTCGCCAGCAACTGTAAGTAGACAGTCAACAACACAAGATGCAGCTTAGCGGCACATCATCACCATCTTCAGCTCATTTCAAACATTTCATCTATGCCCTCAATTAGGCGTCGCGCTGAACCAATGCCCGAGGATGACAATTGGGGTTCATCCAGTGCACCCAGTAGAGCCAACTCCAATGAGCGCGAAAGCAGTCAGTCTAGAAAGATCATCAACATTTGGCAGTCGAGAAATAAGATCAAGGCACCTATGTAAGTTGAGCAAGGAATCACCTTCGATCCCCATTTCTGACCTAGGATATTCTCTGTTGTCGTTGTTGTTACTTGGTGCTGCCGCAGTCGTCGCCAAGGTACTGAGGAGCTAGACTTTGAGGATGAACAAGCACAGCAGGACAGCGGCTGGAGGGCCAAGTCCAGCGCCAGTCCCGAGTTGCGGCAATTCGAGAACCGACGTCAACAGCAGCAGCACCCGGACAATCGATCCCAATTGCAAGCTAAGCCCAAGTTGTAAGTGTCTCAGAGAGCGTCAGTTAACCGTAACAGCCTCAGCCTCTAGCGACACAATATTTTATTCAAGGCGTAGTACGAATGTGGACAGAGCTAGTAGCCAAGTGGCTCGTCGTCCGGTCACGCCCGTTTTGAGCGTTAATCCCGATGTGCCAGCTGCCGTGCCAATGCCCCGAACGCCGATGCGTTTGAGGAGCAAGGTCTCATTGACAGCCCGAGCCGTGCAGGATATTGTGAATAAGCGAAGCCAGCGCCTGTGAGTCATCCATCCATCCAACTCAACAGTCAATCCTGGTCCCAAATCTTGATCCACTTAAGACTAGTCACAATCAGTCGCTGTCATCTCCGATTTGTAATACCTGATATTTCCCATTAATCTATGTAGAACTTAGAGTACTTATCTTTTCATGTTTCCCCACAGTCAACGTACTGGTACCGATGAATTTGATCTAGATGAGAGCGATACCTACGGTACTGGAACACATCTGGACGCGGACGTTGCTGCGTAAGCAAAATGCGAAGAGCAATTCATTCACTGAAGCAAACATTTGATTTCTCCCTTGTTCATTCTAGCGCACGTCGCACTCCGCCACGCAGCGCACCTCCGCCTCCACCGCCACCGACGACCGGGATGAACAGGTTCTACCAACGTTATTGAACATTTATCGAATGAGTTTTGCTTTTTGTTTCTCTTTTGGTTTTTGATTTCTAATCGAATATTGAGCTCTTGACAAGATTACCAATCCAAGCGCATACAAATTCTTATGTGTTCACAGCGACAAAGACTATATAATCTGAACCTAACCGAAAACTCAACCTTTTTTTCTTGTACCGCCAACCGTTTCGTTCCCCAACAACCCATCGAATTAATCCAAAATCAGAAGCGGCGGCGAACGCACTGTACGTTGGAACGAAGAGGAGGATTTTGTCTTCGAAGATGCTGACTCACCTACACCAAATCGCCATTGAGAGACCAGCTTGCTAATTAGTTACCCTTAAGATATATCTTTTGTATTTCAACATAACAATATTTTTGATTTATTAGGATGAATTTTGTCTATTCAGTCTAGTCTACGATAGTATCAAGCTTTTCCATAATTCTTAAGCATTTAAGTTGCGACTAAATCACAAATAAAGAATGGTGCAACAATCACATACGATATACAAAGTATATACTAAATAAAATGTATTTTTAATTCAATTCAATTTGCAAAAATAGAATGGTTGTAGAAACCATTAAGAAACTACTTAATATCTATTGATAATGGCTGACACCCAAACATTAGTCAACTAATATTTAGTATTCTATGATATTTTAAAAAATTGGTTGTAAACTTTCGAACTACGAGTAGCTTTCAAATTTTCAAGTTATTAAATACAACAGGCTGACGACTATCTGACTGTCTATCCAGATGTAAATCAGGTATATTTTACACTCTACCAAATATACGTTTCGATATGTTTCTTAGTATTTTATCGGTATGCATTTGGTATATTAGTGCGAAAATAGTGATATTTTTTCTGATTTGCTTTGCTTTCATTAAAAAATAGTGGAATGGGTTCTTCATAGTCGATTTCTTACTTTTAATTTTTTGTAAAACAAGGAAATTGTTTAAATTCTATTAAATGCAGTGAAATTATAATTATGTTACTATCAGAGTCATGTATAAGACTTTTTTAGAATATTATACTCCAAAAACAAAGCTAAATTTTTTTTGAAAAATTTCACTTTTAACCTCTTTTCAAAGTTCATTAATAGTTCAGTAAGAGAATAGATTAGTTAGTACTGATAACGATGGTGCCGCGTATTAAAAGTATAATGTAAATGAATTTAAATGAATTTCAAACATAAACAAACTGATTTTTTTTGGATTTGTTAGTGAATCCACGTGTAGTAGTAATTTAATTTTATTAAGTGTTCAATTCATCGGCATAGGTAATGTGTGTAAATATTGTCAATACAGTTTACTTCTTCTTCAAGAAGGGGCTGATGACAGCTGGGGCAGCGTAGGTGGTGACAGGAGCAGTGTAAGCAGGAGCGGCATAAGTCGCCACTGGAGCCACTCCAGCGTAAGCAGGAGCACTGTAGACGGAGGCAGTGTAGGCAGGAGCAGCAGCGGCGTAGGTGGAGTAAGCTGGGACAGCAGCGGCGGAGTATGTGGTCACTGGAGCAGCAGCAGCATAGGTGGCAGCATAGCTAGGGGCAGCAGCATAAGTGGTGGCAGCAAAGGCGGGAGCTGCGGCATAAGTGGCAACTGGAGATGCGATGTAGCCAGCCTGAGCGATGGCGACGAAGAGAGCAAGGCAGATGAGGAACTGAAAAAGTATTTGAGGATTAAATAAACATATTTTTATAAGGATTTTTCTTGTATCTTACTTTCATATTGGAAGTGGTTGCTTGACTTGTGTTGAGCGACTGATGCTTTTGGCCAATTAATTCGACAGTTTTATAGCGAAATTGTCAATTGCTTTGCTTACACTTAGACGTCAGACTCTATCAAACGAGTTTACGGCTTAAGACAGCCCAAATAAAAAGTTAAATTAGAACACAATAACAAATATATTTATTTGTTTTTTTTTTTTTTTTTGTTTGTACCTATCTCAAACTTCTCTTTGATTTTTGTATATTACTTGATAACGTTCAATGAACGCGGATGCCGCACCTTATACAGAACCTAGAGCGAAATGTTTGTCAATCGATCGATGCCGCCGCGTGTCAAATGGATTAATATTTTTCATTTCATGTCTCCGTCATTCGCGACAACTGAAATATGTAATTCAATTTGAGGTAATTATCTCAGAGTGTTTGCTTGACTGGGAGTACAGTACACTGAATTTTATATATACAGTATGTCAAGAAACTCTTTTCACACTGAAAAAAACACATATTTTTTGACTTTGCATGCAAAAATAACGCCTTTAGCTATTATTTTTCAATATTTTTTTAATGCAGATCATTTATTTAGCAAATTTCAAATAAGTATGTACAAAAATAAAAACAATACAACGAAAACAAAAATTTTAAATCAACAAAATATGAGTTTACACATTTTTGACACTGTCAAGAAAGTGTTTACACACTTTAGTTTTCGATTCTGTTTTGTTCTATTTTTCGAAAAACTGTACTTTATTGTTAACTACCCTTCTGCACTATTCGCTATTTTTGCATTCCTTTTCATTCAATTGCGAAATCTTGCTACGCACTTGTCAAAAGTTGATTTTTAAATTATTTGACATGCCTGGAGCTAGATTGACTTATGAAGTTACCCAATTGACTTATTATAGTCACCAAATTGAAAAATCAGTAGCTTAGCTAGTGGAGCTTATTGGGGTATCCCAAAAAATAATTTATAATGCTCCATATCGAGCCGAAAATTAAGACAAACTGCAAGCAAAGTGTGGAAATGGTCGAAAAATGGATATTCACGAGCGAGCATACCGCCTTATTATGGGCATGGTTCGTCAAAACCCCCAAATTTTGATCAGAACCCACGCCAAGGAGTTGGAAGAAGGGTGTGACACGGTCAATTCAAATGAAACCGTCCGGCAACTAATTCTGCGGAACAAATACTCTTCAACCGTTGCAACGGTTGCGCGTAAGAAGCCGCTGCTTTCGAAAGTAAATGTTGAAAACGCTTAAATTTTGGCTTTTAACATGAGAATCACGCCGGACAACTATTGGGATGCCGTCGTATTCTATGTCCAAACCAAAAAATGCTATACTACAATGATGGACCAACTAGAGTATGCCACAAGCCGTTAACAGCCTTACATCAGCGCAACATCATTCTGACAGTAAATTTGGGAAAATAGTATTTGTTCCGCAAAATTAGTTGGCGGACGGTTTCATGTGAATTGACCGTGTCACACCCTTCTTCCAACTCCTGGCGTGGGTTCTGATCAAAATTTGGGGGTTTTGACGAACCATGCCCATAATAAGGCGGTATGCTCGCTCGTGAATATCCATTTTTCGACCATTTCCACACTTTGCTTGCAGTTTGTCTTAATTTTCGGCTCGATATGGAGCATTATAAATTATTTTTTGGGATACCCCAATAAGCTCCACTAGCTAAGCTACTGATTTTTCAATTTGGTGACTATAATAAGTCAATTGGGTAACTTCATAAGTCAATCTAGCTCCAGGCATGTCAAATAATTTAAAAATCAACTTTTTGACAAGTGCGTAGCAAGATTTCGCAATTGAATGAAAAGGAATGCAAAAATAGCGAATAGTGCAGAAGGGTAGTTAACAATAAAGTACAGTTTTTCGAAAAATAGAACAAAACAGAATCGAAAACTAAAGTGTGTAAACACTTTCTTGACAGTGTCAAAAATGTGTAAACTCATATTTTGTTGATTTAAAATATTTGTTTTCGTTGTATTGTTTTTATTTTTGTACATACTTATTTGAAATTTGCTAAATAATAGATCTGCATTAAAAAAATATTGAAAAATAATAGCTAAAGGCGTTATTTTTGCATGCAAAGTCAAAAAATATGTGTTTTTTTCAGTGTGTAAAGAGTTTCTTGACATACTGTATTATACTAATACATTTTTTAGCATAATTTAAACATCAGCGACATGGTATAAATATATTAATGCACTACATTAATAAGTAAGAAAGCTACAGTTAAATGTGCTCGACTGTGAGATACCCGCTACCCATTTTGAATAATAGCAAAATATTGCGGTATTATTATCAACATATACCACAAAAATTCTTTAAAAATGTAGATGGTATATTTGGTATATTAATATGGTACAACATTTAAGATTTACTATAGATTGCAGAATATACCAGATTGTCAGCCAAAAAAACCTAGCACCTCTAGTAAGTGAGCGTTTTTGCCCATACGAAAGTATTTCTTAAATAACTTCGACAATTTTTATCTGATCGCAACCAAATTTTCAGGAATTTTTATTCGGGTTTTGTCAATTTCCGGGGACGGGAGTGGGCGATGCAAAAATTTGAAACAAGCTTTATCTGCGTGCAAACATAACAAATGCTGTCGAAAAAAATTATTGCTCTATTTTTAATTTTCTCTGAGATCTAGGTGTTCATACGGACAGACAGACGGACATGGCTAGATCGTATCGGCTGTTGACGCTGATCAAGAATATATTGACTTTATAGGGTCAAATATTAACATCGGTATATTTAAATATTCTTTCGGTACATGTGTAAGATATGGTTCTATTTCAATTGGGTAGCCGGTATCTCACAGTCGATTACCCTCGCCTTAAGATGTATAAATACATTAATATTCAAAAATTCGAGACACCTTCCATTTGAAACAATTTAATACCCACTAAAATTAATAAAGAATATAAAGCCCCTAATGGATAAATTCTCTACCAGAAGGATATTTCACTTAATAGTTTAAATGTAATATTGTTTTATTATTAGAAAGCGTTTAATGATAATAGATGTGAATTAGTCTAAAAATTATTCTAATAAACCAATTAAATGGGCAAAGATATTATGGGTAAAAGCGGGAATGATTTTGTCGTTCAATATACAAAGAAATACATTTGTTGACTAGAATAGCAAATTTGTGATGGCGACAATTGATCAAACAATTGAGTGAATGCTTAGCTTAATCTTTGGTATTATTATAAGACACACTTTGGACAGGAATTGCAAACCACCCAGCCATAGGCACGTGCAGTTGTTACGCTGGGGACTTAGGCAGCGGCGTTCCTGATGAGGTGTCCTCGTGGAACATATGCGTTTCATGCCGTGGCTGTTTACGTCGCACGTCAATCTCGTAGAGAGCTAATCCAAATTGATGGACAATCGAGCTAAATTGTCGACTTAAATAGGATAAGCTAAAGTTGGGCGGCTGCTCCACGGCACAAGTGCCCTTCAAATCGTCATGCGTCCAATGTGGTGCATCCACATCGCAGGGATGGCGACCCTGCAAGCGTGGAAAGGCCTCCGTCGAGAGATGCGGATAGAAGACAGACAGCAACTCGAAGTTGAGATAGCTGCTGGCATTCGAACGTTTCAGCGCTTCGTGCAGCTCACCACTCAAAGAAGCGGGCAGAGCCAAATACATCTTATAGCGTAGTCGATTCGGACCATTGCGCTTCAGCTCGCAGTTGCCCGAAATCAGCTTCACCTTGTGCATCACAGTGTCCAATGCCAGACCTCCATATTCATACAGAAAGAAGTCGCGCTGGTGTCGATAGCGTTGATGCGTCTGTGGATTGAAGTGTAAGACTCGCGAGCTGGGCACGTTCACCAGATGCAATGGCAGACTGTAGGTGTGGGATGTGAGCAGATGTACGTGGGTGGCGGTTGGCTTTGTGGCCACCACGCGAGACATCTGCTGAGCCAGCGGAAATATGCCCGCCTGGTGAATGAAGCCGAAGAAGAGAGTCATCACCACATTGCACACATACCAGATGCGCAAGAGATGTGGAGCCGAGGCTTGCCTAGAGAGGATGCGTTCATAGAGCCACCGAAGCAACCGATGCTGTGTCTGGAAGGGATATGTCGCGCTAAATCCAGTGACCAGCTTGGGTGCATGCAGTAGGAGCAGCGGAAATGTAAGTGGCAGCAGAAAGCGTGGCTCCTGATGATTGATTAGCGACAGAAAGAAGAGCGGCACAAATATGGCACCCGACATCAGCGAGACAATGCTCTGGAAGCGCGGCAGCAGCTGGTATTCAGCGCAAAAGAAGCGCAGCAGCAGCTGAGCAAAGGCTACCAGGGAAGCGAAGCCGAGGACATTGAAGAGCAATGGCATGTTGACCAGCAGATGCACATAGCAAGGATGCACGCCATGCGTGGCTGTCTGAGCCGAGTCCAGGTTGTATTTGATGAAATTCCAAGGCGTGAACACAAAGTTGTCGATGCCCAACTGCAGCATGTGCAGCTCGCCGACGGTCAAGTGCTGGTAGTACAACGAATCACAGAAGATGAACAGCAGCAGCGCTGGCAAGGCGCACACACAGAATAGTCCAATGCGTAGATTGAAGTCCCGAAAGTTGACACTCCGGGTGCCCATGCCGCGGAGCAGCCAGAAGAATACCATGGGCGCTCCAAAAGTAGGAATGTGGGACGATTGAAGACGCCGGCGACGCAAATGCTAGACATGGCGAACAAGTGCTGTAGATTGTGTGCCGGCAAAGCATTTTTCAGTTTCCATATCTTAACACGCTCACTTATCGACGCTGCCTTGTCATACTTCTCCTCCAGATATTCCTTCTTGTACACAACCGTATTGGTCTTCAGCATGGACTCGGCAACGAGCCAGAGCAACCAGGAGCACATGGCCAGTTCCAGGGTATTGGAGAAGGTGCGTGTGCCAAAGACAAGCAACACCCAACAGCTACCCAATGCTAGCAGACGGATCTCATGGCGCAGTCCATACAATCGACAGATGCGATACAAGCACCAGTCATTGCTGTACGAGATTAGCGTGTAGATTAGGCGAGGAAACACCAAATACGCATAGCTATTGATCAGTTCCACCTTCCAATAGCTGCGCGCATACAACGCCGCAAACTCGTAGAAACTCCATGGTACCCGGAGGAGAGCCCAAGGAAGCGTTATGCTCCTCACAGGCATCGTGTTATTGAACTCCCAGGTGCGAGTGTGCTCCAATCGAAAGTGATCGCCTGACAATGAATATGCATGTAGTTGTGCGAAAGTGCTGTAACTATGTCAACTTACCTGTCATGACTTCGACACTCTGGAAAAATTCATCAGGATGCACGTAGCCCAATTGCGGTACAAACACTAGGAGCAAACGCAACAGCGCAAAGAAGAAATAGGTGTTAAGGTGCCCAGCGACGGGAGTTCCCTTCTCCCACAGCTGGGACAAGTGCCTGGTAATGCGCATTTTTGCCAAATTGCTAAAATGACCAAAAATTTAAAATAACACAGCCAACTATGAGTTGATTTTGTGTTTGTTTACAAAATTCATATAGACAAGTATTGATTAGATTGGCAGCCCCATTTATGACCTGCCGATGTACAAATGTTAAAACACTGTAATGCTCAAGATGTTCTGTTATACTCAATGTGGCACTGTGAACTTACATACAGTTAGAGTACAATTGGAAAGTGGCGCCGCAATTCAAATTACCAGCAGTGCAAATCGAATATTTTTATTATTATTGTCAAATCGGTACTATCGACAAATCTAAGAATAAATATTGCCTTTAATAGCCTCAGTATAAATATGAATACATACGTCTACACATATACAATGAGAACATAGTAATTAGCGAGAGGTATGCAAATTGCGTTTGCATTTAATTACAACAACATGAGAGACACCGTTGATTCAGAACAACTGCTGCTGCGTCTCTTCATGAGCCACCTTCACGCCGATAACATATGAAAGTTGTTTGTGGTCGTATGCGCTGGGTAGGAAATTCTATATCAGATTACTATTGTATTAGTTTAAATATACAGACGATGACGCGATGCAATAATTATCAATGAGATACAAAATAGTATGCAAGCTATTAAAACGCTTTAAATGTCCATTGACAAAATCAACAACAACATTAACAATACGTCGTTCCTCGAAAAACGAAATGATCGCAATATTGTTTCGATTCACAGCTCAAAAACAAGAGATCAAAACACCTTAAGCATCGTCGTGACGTCACAGCTTTAAATTGATACGCAAGCAATGCAGGTTGTCTTTATTGAAACTGTGATGCAAACAGCAGAGAGCGTGGAATTCTAAAGTAACCTATATATATTGCTCTTTAGATTTCACCTACCCCAAGCATACTTATTATAAAACTGCACTCATAGGGCGCGCACAATCAGTATTCCTCAGATACTGCATCCGCATCCGACGACGTCTGCGTGTGCTAAAGTGTAATTGAACTGATTTGCATGTTGCTTGAAAGAGTTAATTGAAGCATCTTAAAAATTCTCTGGCGATAAAACAAAAACAAACATTTAACTCGTGCTCCAAGTGATAATCAAGTTAACAAAATGTGTTTATATGTTTTCGATCGCGGAAAGTAGATTGTTCATTCGATTCTGATCTTATGTTACCGCGTAATTAACTTGAAAACTATCACGAATAACTATCTCCAATTCCAACTGAATGTTACAGATAGTAAGACGAAATTCCATATTATCTTTTATTTTTGGTGTTCTTTGACAAGTCAAAATTTATATTGACAAAAAGTTATCGTCTGCGAGTTCACAAAAATACAACAATAATTAAGAAAGCTAACATGAAGTGTCAATCAATAAAATCAAAACAGTGCAAATGCGAGATGATTCTTGAAATAATATTTATTCACCAGATTGCAAGCTAAATGTTAAGAAATAATTTAGCTTTTGTGTCAAAAATATTTGTGGCTATTGCTTAAAATAAGAAAATGTCGCTGGCAAACATTTCTTAAAGTGAATAAAACATTTTTTATTTTTAATAAAGATAAATCTTATAGCAATTAATTACCACATTAATTAGAGCTAATAATGATTATTTGGAAATTATTATTCTGTTTTTCGTACGAAAAACAAAAAAATGAACGGTATAGAGAAAAAGCTCATAAAATCAATCTTAGATCTAAATGTAGTGCTAGTCTATAACTATAAGAACAACTTTTACTTATTTTTGAAATTTTTAAGTCTTATGTTTTTTATACCCGCTACCCATAGGGTAGAAGGGTATTATAACTTTGTGCCGGCAGGAAATGTATGTAACAGGTAGAAGGAGGCATCTCCGACCCTATAAAGTATATATATTCTTGATCAGCGTCAACAGCCGAGACGATATAGCCATGTCCGTCTGTCCGTCTGTGTGTCTGTCCGTCTGTCCGTCTGTCCGTCTGTCCGTATGAACACCTAGATCTCAGAGACTATAAGAGATAGAGCTATAATTTTTTTTCGACAGCATTTGTTATGTTTGCACGCAGATCAAGTTTGTTTCAAATTTTTGCCACGCCCACTTCCGCCCCTGCAAATCAAAAAAATCGAATAACAAGCGTAATTTTAAAGCTAGGGTTACGAATTTTGGTATATACGGTAATAACTATAGTAGTTATGATCCCTGAAAATTTGGTTGCGATCAGATAAAAATTGTCGAAGTTATTAAAGAAATACTTTTGTATGGGCAAAAACGCCTACTTACTAGGGGTCTGAGTTGCTTTGGCTGACAATCTGGTATATTGTGCCGTCTATGGTATATTTTGAATGCGGCACTATATCGATATACCACATATACCATTTGATATATTTTTAGTATTTTTGCAGTATATTTGGTATATTTTGAGAATAATACCGCAAAATATATTGCTTTTATTCAAAATGGGTAGCGGGTATCTCACAGTCGAGTACACTCGACTGTAGCTTTCTTACTTGTTTTTCTCTGGAAATTGTGTGAAATTTTTCGGTACTCTTTAATACTCTTTAATTGTTATGTAGAAGAAATGATTAATACGGAACTACACACATATGTAAATGTTTAAAATTAATATACATCATCACCTTTTGTAGGGGTTCTTCCCAGTTAAATAACTATATGTTATATGATACTCCTCTTGAGCGAATTGAAGGTGTAAATGACTTAGGGGTATTGCTTGATGCAAAACTAAAATTCGATAAACATATTCTGTCTGCTGTAAATAGGGTCGTGGGTGTTCTGGGATTTATAAAACGCTGGTCGAAAGAGTTCAATGATCCCTACATCACTAAGACTTTATACGTCTCACTGGTTCGTCCTATCCTTGAGTACGGATCTCTTGTCTGGAATCCCCAGTACATATAGGGTTTATCAAGACAGGATTGAATCGGTGCAGAAACAATTCTTATTATTTGCTCTTCGTAATTTAAATTGGAATCCTAATATTAGATTACCACCGTATCGAAGTAGACTTTTATTACTAAACCTTCGTTCTCTTTCTGACCGTAGAACTATGCAAGGTGCTGTTTTTATACAGAGACTAATTAATGGCGAAATAGACTCTTTGGAGTTGTTAAGTCAAATTAGTTTTGCAGTTCCTGTCAGGATCACTAGGAACTTTCTTCCTCTTCTCATTTCACGTAGATCTACTAACTTTGCTTGTCATAATCCCTTCCGTATTCTGTGTGTGAACTATAATAATCTCAATAACGTAGTTTGCTCTAGTAAATCTATTCCTTTGCTTAAAACCTTATTATTAGCTTATTTATCGAGTATTTAATTGTTACTTATCCTATTATACATTTATTCTAACATATTTTTAATCTAATTTAATTAACATAGCTGTCCAGCGTCTTTTAATATTTATTCGCGGTTTTCGTTTAATGCATGTTGTTCACAAATTTATTTTGTTTTGTCCGCGCGTCAACAAGCCCGTGCTTGGTATCGCTGGGCCACTTGATGGTACTGCCGTTAGTACGTCAACGTCCAAATAAATTCTTAGTTTCTTTGGAAACACATTGTCTTGAGTACAGTATATTTAGTATATTTCTATACCAATTACACTTTATACATATATACATTTGGTATAACTTCTTGACTGTTGTTGTTTTCTGAATTTTATATTCTTGAGTATAACTTTCATCAGATTACACTTTGATACATTGGCTATATTTCTGAAGTAATCAATTCAAATATATACACACTGTTGCATTAATTAATAAATTTGCTTGTAAGGCGTGCACTAGAAATCGACAGCCCATTCGGAAAATTTCCGCGCCTGTTTTGCCACACTCTTAATAAAATGTGGTAAGCAACAGTTTGTTGCAATTTAAGTTGTAAACGCCACCTGTCCAACTCAGGCACAGCGAGACATCAGCACAGAGTCCAAAACACCACAAAGGCAAACCCTCCTAACGCCAGACACGAGAAGGACTCGGGTCGCCGTTTTCGTCCTTACGACGATTTTCGACCCTTCGGGCGAAGCAGCTCGAGTATAAAAGGCGACTTCAAGCTCGCATTTCCACCAGTTGCAATAGCAAATCGGCGCGCGCCACTCAAATTATAAACAAAAAGTGACAATTTTTGTAGATACTTCAAAGTATGTATTTTTTCATTGTGTGCTAAAGTCCATAGTGTTGCATAATGCTCTCCTTAAAACTTTTAACGATTTAAAAAAGAATCATTTAAATGTATTGAAAATCTCTGCTTTTAAATTGTGGGTGAGAAACATATACGAGTAGATAATAATAAATTCTTCATCCAAAATGATTTTGTGAAATATTTTTTGCAAACTTTTTATTTCACCTGTTGCATAATGCTTTTTTTAATAATCAATTTAATGTATTCAAAATCTCGGCTGATAATTGAGGGTGAGAAAATAACATATCAAAATAAATTCTTCATTGAAAGTTTAAAGTAATTTTGTGAAATATTTTTTACAACCTTTATATTTAATTTGTTGCAGAATGCTGATCTTAAGACTCTTACAATTTAACAACTAATCAATAAAGTGTACTGATAATTTCTGCTGACAATTGTGTGTTTAAAAAATAAAAATGATTCATTGAATCGTTTATTAACTTTTCGTTTAACCCTTTTGTCATAATTTTTTAACTATATTTTAGAAAAAATATTTAAATGTAATAAAAATTTATGTTCAGATTAAATAAATAATTAACAAATAAAAATTGCAGCTGAGAAAAATATATTTAATATGCAATTTTGTGATATATTTTGCCGACCCGTCGGTTGTATCATCTAAGTTTTTCTGTCAACGAAACCTAACATATCTACTTAATATTGTGCCGTGATACGTAAATTGTCTTCAATACATTTTGTTGAAGAAAATTCTATACTTTTTATTGCTTCGCGTTCTAATTTAAATTCAGCTTGCCACAATTTCATACATTCATTGTTTCAAAACTAAGAGACGTTATTAATTTCCCATTTATATGTGCCATATTTTCCGTATCGCAAAGTGACTTTTAATTATTTTGAAATTGTAATTTTCTCTCTGTGATATATTGTCGCCTTATCAACATTGTCAATGAAACAGCTTGAGTTGTAATTTTCATATTATATTTTATCTGCTATGAATGCGACATGTGCACAACATTCAAGCCATTAAATTGTAATTAAAAAACGATAGCACATACATACATAAGTCACACTTTGTTTCAACCTCCCTCCGACTCAGCTAGCTAGTCTAGAAGAATACAATTATAATTTAAAAATTGCAAATTTGTCCTATGCAAACAAAAGAAATTCAGATCGAAAAGTTCACCAGAAGGCAGATTAAATAAATAAAACTTAAAAAAGCGATTTACACAACATTAGTTTAATACAGAAAATAAATTCGAATTCAGATGCAAAACAAAAAAACTTGAAACCCCGCCGGGGGCTGTGTACGCTTTGTAACTAAAACTGATAAAACCCGAACATATGTATATGCGAGTTCCATAGAAGCCATAAGGATTCGCAACATTGACATTGGACGTCGTCAATTCGGTTCAAGAGGAAGGCAGCGGACAGCAGCGAAGCGATGTGCACCAATTGATTGCCGTTGGCCAACGCATCGCGGTTTGTCCCAGTCGCTGAGCCATAGATTACCAGACAAAGGACACCTCGGGGAATCCGATACGACCGAGAAAACAAATACATTTAACCCATATGCGCGAGTGCGTATGCTTGCTACTTCTTTTCAATAGGCGTATTCGAGGGCAACTTCAAATAAAATTATTAGTAATTAAAACAAAACATTTAATACAGAAACAACATAGAACAAATGTTTATGAATTGTAGTTTTCATATGAGGTGAATTATTATTACTATAAAAAATTGGCTAGCTTGATACACCCCCATATTACCTTCCCTGCAACATATTTGATTTTTCAAGCACACGTAATAATGTCAGTGGCAATATTTGCTCCTTTTTGCTGTTTGCGAACAGCAGTTGGAAACAAGCTCGTTAGTTGCACAATACACAATACACGCATCGATTGAAGTAATGAGTAATCTTTTAAACACTTTCAGTAAATGACAGTCGCCATCGTTCTTTAAACTCCGCCTCCCTAACGATGACCGAAGTGTATAGAGTGTGTTGCTAAAGAAGTCAGGGGAAAGTTGTGCGGAGAGCGGGGAAGAAAGAATTGGGGAGGAGCAGGAGCCCACATTGGCTCCGCCTCTAGCTCTGGATCTGGCTCTGACACAGTCGCAAACGCATCCCGTAACGCAAAAGAGCATAGGGCTGGCTAGGCTAGTGCCGCGATCGGCATACTTGGCCTCGGCGGCCCCACAGGCACAACCAGAGATACAAACGCTTGGCAACACCATGGATCGCAGCAGCAGCAAGAATAACAGCACCGAGTTTGGTAACACAGCGCCAGCTTCAGGTGCGGCTACGCCATGGGGCAACAACAAGGATTCGCCAAACAATGAGGACGACTCCAATGAGGATGACGGCGACAATGCGACACCTGCCAAGGCCACTGATCCCTTGGCACCACGTCTAGCCAACAATGAGGTACGTCAAATTCATTTTTTTTTTAAATACTTTGTTTTTATAACTAGCCAAAATTATCAACCGATTACAATTATATAGTGAGTGAGCTACTCATAAAACTGAACAAATAAAAAAGAGTCAGTTATTCAATGAACCGAACACGTAAACAAGAGTGAGCTGCTCACTGAACTGATCAAGTGAATGTGTTATTTCCTAGTTGTTCTTTTTTTTTTTTTCTTTTTCACATGTTTACTATTCAGTGAATAGTATTCACTAGTACTCACTGTTCATTGGATCACTTGATCACTATTCACTACTCACTAGCTCACTTGTTACTCACTACTTCGTAGTTCACTTTGCTTCTTTTTTATTCGCTTCCTTCTTATGCTCACTTTGCGACGCCATTTATGTATTTTTAATTCTATTAATAGCATATGCCATGTGTTTTGTTTTAAATGGTTTGACGAGGAAACAAAGTTCAACCGATATAAAAAAATTGTAAAAATATATATTCGCAAAAAATGCGTTGTGTTAATTCTAATAGCATATTTTGGTAATGAGTCCTACTGCCTCAGTAAATATTCTTATGTCATGCAAAGAAATTATATTTTAATAAATGAAGTTAAGCCTAAATAATTTTCATATTCATATGTCATTTTTAACACCATATGATTATTATTATTATATATTATTATTGCAGCGTATTTTGGTAGTTTCCGTGACGGAACGTCAACGAGAGACTTGGGGCCAAAAGGCTGAGTTTCTTTTGGCCGTGATTGGCTTTGCCGTTGACCTGGGCAATGTCTGGCGTTTTCCCTACATTTGTTATCAAAATGGCGGCGGAGCCTTTTTGGTGCCCTACTGCGTATTCCTCATTTTTGGAGGTCTGCCTCTCTTTTATATGGAACTCGCTTTAGGACAGTTCCATCGCTGCGGCTGTCTCAGCATTTGGAAGCGCATTTGTCCAGCATTAAAAGGTGAGTGCTTCATAATATTTGAAAAGTGGCTTAAAGTATAATATTTCCCTAATAATTTTGCTGAATATGACACATATTACGTACGTTAATGCAACGCAAATAAGTCCCCAACGTATTTTCATGTTTACAGTCTCCCATCAATTCTTATAAATGAATCACAAATATTGAATTAAAATCGCGAAAAATCCGTAAAATGTAATTGCACATTGAAATCTATCAAGCAAGCAATAAGCATTTTATATTTACAGAACAGAGCAGAGCAGAGCAGAGGCAAATGCCTGCAGCTAAATGTGTAATATTTACAATATATAAATTAACAGTTTCAATATTGCGTATACGCAACATGTGCGGAGGCAAACACTTTACGTATTTCATGTTTGATGTTTCATTTTTCATGTGTTTCACCGTTGAGTGCTCGATTCTGATACTTGAGCAAAGATAACAACTTATCGCAGCATTCCCTGCATTAGCTTGCTTGCTTGCTCGAATTTGGAGTTAGGCGACCCGCAGAGTGCGGTTAATAACATTCATGTCCCAAAGAGTTGCTTCCATTGTCTGGCTTCTGGTTCTTGTGCTGACGACATTATCAGTTGCTCTGAAAAAGGACATTTCAGCATGGCCACTGGCACAGTTTTCAGCGTCTAGATAAGGCAAGTGAAAATGCTGCAATAATTAATGCTGCATTCAAGTGAAATTTGTATTTGAATAGCGAACAAATCAGGCGCAATGTGAACTCGTAATTAAATTGTCAACGAGGCGAGGCGTCTTCTTAAATTAACTTATCTCGATAGGGCAAAGTAAAAGTAGCACAAAGTTTGTGTATCAAGTTGATAATTTCATTAAATGGCAAACAAAATGCGTTCAGCTTTTGCAGCCAAATGAAAACACATCGTCAATATATTCTTGTTCTCGCATGATGCAAAGGATGATTTATCCTGCGGCTATCAGTACTTTAAAGTTACAAGTAACTTGGGCACAGTTTGCTGAGTCAGTGGTCGCTGCTGAGATTTTCCACCCCCACAACCTCAGCCTAAGAGTCAGCTTCAGCTTTAGCTGAACAGCAAACATCACTTTGTGGCAGTCATCATTTGTTCAACAAGTGTTTGCTCTTGGTAAAAACCTTTGCGCTAACTTTTTTGCCACTGCTATTAAAATGAATTGCAAACTGAGCAAAAGAAAATTGCGAGTTTCTATGAGGAAAAGGAAAAGAACTGCCAAGGAGCAACGGAATAGGGACTCCCAATCACGTGACGTGTCTTATTGGCATCATCAAGCAAAACTGTTACCAAAGTACTATATAGAAGTAGTCGATGGGTAATGGGAGACGAGCGAATGCAGAACAGGTGTGTGCTTGCTTGCCTGCTTGGAATTAGAGGCTTCTAAAGGCTCTTTGGTATTGTCATTTACCGTCATTGCCGTCGATGGCAATAAGCAAAAATGTGTAAAATGTCACGTGGGAATATTTGAAGTTGATGATTTTTCTAATCGCCATCAATCAGAGATTGGCATTCCCCAGTTGCACTCACGCACATACAACATTCTTTATGCGTGCTTTTTGAAAGAGTAAGATGTTTATTATAATTTTTTAAATAAATATGATTTAAAATCTGAAGGTCATAAATAATTCTTTATTTAAACTGTCTTTTATTCTTGTGTATAAATTGTGTAAAATTACAGGCTGAAGATGAAGTGTGAATGAGATTAACTCTTCGATTCCAGTGATTTTTGTAACATTTCATAAGCAGGATGATCGATAAAAATGAAATAAAAATAAAATGTCAAATGTAAAGTGTGACAGAAATTCAATCTAAATTCAATTTATATCTAAAAAGGATAAATCACCAGTCAAGTTTTATATTTAAACTATCATGCTTTAACCGGCGATTCGCCCGCTTCCAAGGAATAAAAAACTTTATTAAATTAATCAGGGCTGTCACAGAAATCTCTTGGGATTGTGTCTTGAGGATTTGTTAAATCGGAAGGAGCCACAAAACTATGACACTATATTAAAACAATTGCATGGCAAACATGCGCGAACTTAACAGTGATGTATGTATTTACAAACTTAAAAAAAAACCTAAAAAAAAAATTCTGCATTTGTCTGAGATTGTATCCTGGTAAGCTACAATCTTTAACACTAATTGCGCTGCTTAGGCTTGCTACATTTAATGCAGTAATAGTAATAATGTCATAATATAGTGAAATAATCCAGTCTTACTTCACGATTTAATTGCACAAACTAGCATAATTAAAAGCAGTTGCAAGCTCCCTACGATAACATTTAAGGGATAAAAAAAGAAAAATATTAAGCCAGAATATGGTATTGCTCGAAGAGTAAGGACGTCATCACTGCTGGTTTCCCATTACATATAATGTGTTTGTTTTCCAACTTCAGGTGTTGGTTATGCTATCTGCCTCATCGACATCTATATGGGCATGTACTACAACACAATCATAGGATGGGCGGTGTATTATCTCTTTGCCTCGTTCACCTCGCAGTTACCTTGGACGTCCTGTGACAATCCATGGAACACTCAAAATTGTATGCCAGTCACCAGCGAGAACTTCACCGAGCTGGCTACATCGCCAGCCAAGGAGTTCTTCGAGTAAGTATCAAGTCAAGATTACCTTAACATTTAAATATATCCATGTGGTTAACTGCAACGTAGGCGCAAAGTTTTGGAGATTTACAAGAGTGATGGACTGGACTTTATGGGTCCAGTAAAGCCCACGCTGGCACTCTGCGTATTTGGAGTATTCGTACTCGTCTATTTCTCACTGTGGAAGGGAGTTCGAAGTGCCGGAAAAGTTGTGTGGGTGACTGCACTAGCTCCCTATGTGGTGCTCATCATTTTGTTGGTGCGCGGAGTCTCTTTGCCAGGTGCTGATGAGGGCATCAAGTATTATCTGACTCCCGAGTGGCACAAGCTCAAGAACTCCAAGGTGTGGATCGATGCGGCCTCACAGATCTTTTTCTCGCTGGGACCCGGCTTCGGCACACTCCTAGCACTCTCCAGCTACAATAAGTTCAACAACAATTGCTACAGGGATGCGCTAATAACCAGCACCATCAATTGTCTCACTAGCTTCTTGGCTGGATTTGTTATATTCTCTGTTCTGGGGTAAGTTGAGTACTATATATTGTTATTTATAATTATTATTAGACACAATATAGAATCATGAATTTTTATCCTTACATTATGTATAAGTTTTAGAAATTCTTGAATTGCATTTATATTACTTACAAATAGAATATACTATATTATATATTATATTTTTATTTATTATTATTAATATTAATTTTAGATATTATAAAGAATATTATGCCTAATACATAACATATTACCTCGGATAAGCTTCTTTAACTTTATAAACCTATATTACTTTAGCTTATATACATTATTTTACGACACTTTAATTGCAATTACATTACTTACTCCTATAATAAATTCGGATTTTCGAATCCCTTGCAGTTATATGGCCTATGTGCAGAAGACATCAATTGACAAAGTTGGCTTGGAGGGACCGGGACTGGTGTTTATTGTCTACCCGGAGGCAATAGCCACGATGAGCGGCTCAGTCTTCTGGAGCATCATATTCTTCCTTATGCTGATCACGCTGGGATTGGACAGCACCTTTGGCGGACTGGAGGCCATGATAACAGCGCTCTGCGATGAGTATCCTCGTGTCATTGGCAGGCGACGTGAACTCTTCGTTCTCCTGCTGCTGGCCTTCATCTTCCTTTGCGCACTGCCCACAATGACCTATGTAAGTAACAGAACAACCCCATCGAGCAGCAAGTCGCCAGTCCATCGCATCCATCGCTTATCTTGATTCGTTTAATTAACTGTTAAGTGGTAAGGAGGAGGGAGAGCAGCTCCTCCATATGCATGAGGCATTGTGGAATGTGCCACATGGCTCATTAAACGCATCTTCTCTCCCATGACTTGCGATTGTCTGGCTTGTTGCTTGAGAGACAGACAGACAGACACCTGTTTAAAGATGCCAGTTTAGCTAAAGCAAAAAACGATGGATTGCCATGTTAAGTGCTTTTTATCGTTCCTTCTGCTAATCTCACATACTTACTCAACAACGCACCCACTCGAGTGGGTCAACAGCTATCTCCCCACCCTTGACCATCCCTTTGCTTTCCGCTTTTCCTGTGCATTTTTATCACCTGTCAGTTGGTCGCTCGGTCACTTGTTTACTTTGGCCTGGACAAGCAGACTGGAGCACACACACACACACCACAAAATTGGTATTGCCATTGGCTTTTGTGTTGTTATTGCTATTGCTATTGCTATTGGTCCAAGTCCAAGTCCGAGTCGAAGACGAAGCACTTGACGGCCACGATAGTCACCCATTGCCACTTTGTCTGATTACATTTGAAATTGTAATTTAGTATCTTCTATATTTCAGTTTGGCTCCAACCACTTTGGCTCAATCGGTCAATAGATCAAGTTATTCCGCACGCATTTCACAAACCATTTCTTCAAGTCTGCATACCTTAACCCAATCTCACACTGCATCATTAATCAGCCGCAACTGCATCCATATTTTGATTCTTTCCCATCTCTTTTTTAGGGAGGAGTCGTCTTGGTAAATTTCCTGAATGTCTATGGACCCGGTCTGGCCATACTTTTTGTCGTATTTGTTGAGGCTGCGGGCGTCTTTTGGTTCTATGGCGTTGATCGCTTCAGCGCGGACGTGGAGCAGATGCTTGGCTCCAAGCCGGGCTTATTCTGGCGGATTTGTTGGACATACATTAGCCCGGTCTTTCTGCTGGTAAGTAAGATGGATAACAACTTTTTATACCCGCTAGCCATAGGATAGCCGACAGGAAATTTATGGAACAGGCAAAAGGAGGCATATCCGACCCCATAAAATCTCATAGACTATTGTTGCCCGCATTTTAAATTTATTTTATAATTGACCACGCCCACTATGGATGATAATTGTAGAAGAAATTAAGAAATTATTTTTATGTCATAATAAGTGGTGTGTTTGTTGCTTTGTCTGATAATCTGTGTATTTTGCACTCTATGGTATATTTTGAATGTACTAGTAAATCCATATACCGAATATAGCCATCGTTTTCAGTATATTAATTTGGTATAATTAAAAAACTCGACTGTAACTTTCTTATTTGTTAAGTATCTCTATGACAACCTATGACGATTTATTTCAGACCATCTTCATATTCTCAATACTGGGATACAAGGAGATGTTGGGCGAAGAATATTACTATCCGCCATGGAGCTTTCAAGTTGGTTGGGCAGTCACCTGCTCGTCGGTTCTGTGCATTCCCATGTACATGATATACAAGTTTTTCTTCGCCTCGAAGGGCGGCTGCAAGCAACGGTTGCAGGCATCCTTTAAGCCGGACGCCGCATGTGGATCGGTGGTGCCAGGACAACAGGGCACTTCGGTGTGACATGACAATGCTGTGCATTTGAATATTCACACTAGCAAGACCAACATCAAGATTTATAATTTAAATTGTAAGAGTTTTTCACCAACAACAACAACAACAACTAAGGCAAATGAAATGCTGGACTTCAACAGTTACTACGCTTACCACACAAATAATCTTAGCTTTACGGATGATGTCGAACAGGACGATGGGGATGACAACGATGCGGAGAAGGTGAAGGTGATGCCACAAACAGGCGCACGGAATGGCAATGATATTATTAGTGCTAGTCTTAGCCATAGTTTAAGTCTCGGCTCGGTCAACGAGAAATGCTTACATAGGAATCCAACAACAACAACAACTGCTGCCGAGGACAATAACTGCACCCTAAGGATCAGCAGCTGTAAACCGCTAAAGTTCCCGTTGGCCAGTGAGTGGTTGGTTTGAATAGCAACCAATTAAATACAACATGTTATAAAGCACTACTATTTATACCATTTGTCTATATCAAAACATCGAAAGCACTGCAAGCAGCCATTTGCAGAGCTTTCGTGTGGATTGAGATCCCTCAACAAGTATTTATCGTATAAAGCAATCTTATTAGTAATATTTAAAGCCAGAATCCAGAATGCACAACTGGGAATCTCATTGTTTAAACCGAAAACTAGCTTAAATACGAGTCTAATCTTCATATTTATATTTCAATCTAAACTTAAAACAGATTGATTCTAAGCCAGTGTCAAATATGTTGTATATTATAGCATTAAATTAGCAACATTGCATTATAAATATGTTAATGCCATTGTTAAAGGGTCAATGATAGAGAAACATGTTATCAACCTAATATATAAGTCTATACTACAGTAGTTAACCTTAACTCAAAAACCATTGTAAAACAGCCATTTACAATGGTTTACCTTGATACCAAATGCTTTAGTTTTAATATGTTTAATTTGGTAGGACCAAATAAAACCAAATAAGAAAAACCAGCCACTCTTTTATTCCAAGAAATGAGACTAATAGTAATATAATATATTCAAATTATGAATATTGGATGCCCATCCATGTTTTAATATTTTTGTTTATAGATTTTCATGTTGGTAAGTCAACTTTAGTTCCAATCATAGCATGAACATTCTGTGGAAGTAACGAAGATATGAAGGACGCTGTATTAATCATATTTTGAATATCTTACTATTCCATTAAATCAATTTTTGGGGTATCAGAGGTTTGTTTTCCAAATGAAATTGCAGTTTTAAGTTTAAATTAATTAAATTTTAATTACATCAACTTGTTGGTTACTGTTAGCATATTTAGCTACACAAAATATGGAAAGGAGGATCTCGCCGTTCGTATGCATATATTACTAGCTATGTAAGTTATTCATGTTGCATGTAGGTGTTATGAACTGCATGCGATTGATTTTTATGTGTAACACTCTCCGCTCAAGCTATCCAAAAGTTGCTCGTAAGTAATATGGATGTTGGTTTTGTTGTCGCTGCTCTTGATGTTTTGTGGTTGTGATTGCGATTACGATTCTGGCGGTTGCTTCTTTCGTTTGCGACGTGATTTCCTTTTTTTCCTTCGTTCCTATTTTTTGGCACTCTTGCCTCCATCGTCCTTGCTCTTGTCGGACTTCTCATCAGCCTTCTTATCCTTGCTCGCGTCCTTATCCTTTGTGTCTTTGTTCTCCTTATCCTTGCTATCCTTGTTCTTATCCTTCGCATCCTTATCATCGACCACCTTCTTGCCTTCTTCAGCATCGCGATTCGCCAGTTTGTTGTTTATCAGATTATGGAGAGCTATAATCGATCGCACCATAGACGCCAAGTAGACGACCAGCATTTGATCGTTAGTCTTCACATACATGGTGCTGGTGAACTGATCGCTGGTAATGTCGGGCAGAAGATTGAATATGTCCTGCAGTTGGTAGACTATCTGATGATTGATGGGCATCTTTCCATCGCCGACTCGCTGCAGATACTGTTTAATATCGCGCAGTTGCGCGTTGAGTCCCTTCAGGCCCATCAGCTGATTTGTAATCTTCTGCGACAGACTGCCCACAGTCGTGTCCTTGATGTCGCGCAGCAAATGCTCCACTCCGACCTCCTCGGCTTCCTCAGCACCAATTTCGCTGGGCACGTGCTCAAATGTTTTGCTAGTTGGCGAGCCATCATCGTGCACCTCCTCAACAGATATGTACGCCTCTGTAGGCAGACCTAGATCCTTTGGTTTGGCATCTATGATGACCAGCACCGAGTTGGGACAATAGCGGCGGATAAGCTCGTTGATGGCAATGTCATTCTGATGCAGTTTGGGTCCAGTGTGATACCAGCCGACAACTCGCTCGCGTGCGTTTACTTTCTTAAACATTCCATACATATTTTCAAGGTAATCGTGGTCCAAAAACCATACAGATTTGTCCTTGTCATCTTCATCAAATGGAACTGAAATTATCCAATTAATGATAAATAATACTCTCAATTGAAAATATATTTTATTAGCTTACCTGCAAAGCTGTTGGAAACATCCAGCACTCCCTTGGAGCGCCAGCAGCCAAGTAAAACGCCGACGACGCGTTTCTGATTACCAATTTTACCCATGCGATTGAAATGATCCACAACCGATAACAACACCAGCGGGTGAACAATCACTTTGTTTACACTGACCTCCAACGACGGCATTTTGATTTTGTAAGATTTCTTTAAAGTGTTGGATACTTATTACGCACAGCGTACTCTTCTCAACTATTTTTCAAAACGTACTTGCGACAATTTCAACAAATACTTTTTGTTGCGGGTAACAATTCACCGAAATGACAAGCAAATTCTTCTTCTTTGTAGTTTCGCTTGTATTCAATGTGACCGACGTTATTTCAAAATATACTGCAAACTCATTTTATTAGCAAAACCACCAACAACAAACAAAATATATCGAAAGTGGTCAAACTGCTTCAGAAATATCGACGTGTACTGAGTCTAATTGTATCGAAAATTATAAATCGATGTACCATACACATATTGAAAAGTATGAGAACTCTGAAATAGTTCATATTATAGTCGAGGCGCTTGCTACAGCTTGCTACGGATTTTTTTGAAGTACACTGCATTTCTTTAAAAAAAATCGATTGAACCAAAGTACCAAAAACAAACTTCATGTTATTTTGTTTTAATTTATTCTAATTATGATTCTATATAAAAGTATTCAAATTCCAAGTCAGTACGAAGGGCATTTGACATCATTATCCCATAAAGTAATAATAATAAACAAAAATATATATGCTAAATCAGCTGTTTAGCTCACAAATCCTATTATTCAGTTTTGAAATATATATTTTTACGATACACAGCACATTATATTTCATAAGAGTCAAGTCTAACTAAATTATTATTATTTTTATACTAATGAAGCCTCCAATTCCAAGAAATGATTTTTGAAATTCCATTATAAAAATCGATTTATCGATATATATTTGAATAAATAGTTGTCTAGTCTGCTTATGAATTTCCAATAGTATCACTTCAACAATTAGCACGATTAGTTAATAAAGGAATTCCTGATAAATGTCGTTATCGTATTTGTTTAATACTTCATATGCATGTGTAGTAGTATTGTCTATTATTGCCCTTGGTGGCGCTACTGCCGTATATTAGTCGTGCTCTTCTGTCACACAGTAAACGCCATTTTGGTCAGTGGAATAGGTAATGCGTGTTGCCATATCGTCGTTTAGAAAAGATAACTGGCCACACTGGTGGTGTTGTGCGAGAGAAATTGACAAAATATCCAAAGCAATTAGCAATTTGAGTGCAAAACGTTTTTTTATCTACGCGTAAAAGTTGAGTAATGCTTAAAAAATCGCTGGTCGCGTTTGCCGTTTGCATTGTTTAGCACATACTGATACGATAGAATGAATGCGAAAATGCGATGAGGTAATTGTTTTTGCAGCCATCGCTTGCTTGCTGCGTTCGTCTACAGTTTCACACACACGCCCAGTTTGATTGGCGGCCGCCGCGTAATCATCAATGAGCAACTATAAAACGAGGTTGAGGCTTTAAGTGTGCATCGTGTTTACAAATTGTGTTGCATTTTTTAAATGTGGATATGCTTATCAGATACTTGAAAGCCGCTATCGGCGCAGTGCCAAAAAAGTGTCAAAGAAAAAAGTTCAAGTCGCGGCTCCAGATTCAACTCTCGTAGACGACACACACGAACACGAATACAAACACAAACACATGCAAATCAACACGCACATACACACACACACACACACAGTCGCCCATCAGAGAACACACACAAACATGCATGCTTACACACAAAAGTCGTCGTCGTCGTTGTCGTTTTACGCTCTTTCTGTCTACGTCTTTTACTTTTCTCGTTTGTAATCATTTTCCAACCATTCGTCGTATGTGTTTCTTTCTATGTGGTGTACAAATATTAGAGCTCGAAAGCTGCTAATTAAATTATAAACATACAGAAGCGTTAAGCACTGGAACTCGACGTCGACGGCGAGCAGACACAGTCCAAGCAGCGAGCATAGTCAAGCCCAAACTCAAAAGTAATTTCAACAAAAAAACAACACGAAACCAAATTCAGTTGTGTTACTGTGGCCCATTTCTAATTTCATTTACGCTAATAGGAGGGAAAAGAGGCAGGTGAGAGTAAAGATAGTTTAAATAAGAAAAACGAAGCAATCAATGAAGCTCGGGCTTAAACTCAATCGCAATCTCAATCAATAATGCATGTGCTTATTTCTGCTTCTTCGTTCTTGTTCCATGCTCAATGTTTTCACGCAGCTTTCACCAAATACAAATCGAGTTTAACTTGGCGGTGGCCGCTGCTCCTTGCAGCATGCAGAGGAGCAAAGTACATTAGCTAATACTTTACACCAGCGGATCTGTGTAAATTGACGAAGAAGAAGATACGAAGAAATTTGAAGCAGCTCCAAAATGTCCTTCATAACAAACCTGAAGAAGGTCTTCCACCTCGGTGGTGGGGGCGAGGCCAAGAAGAAGCGTCTCTACAATAATATCAAGATGGATACCGATCCAGCGGAAGTTTGGGAAATGGTCGGCGAATTGGGAGACGGCGCTTTTGGCAAGGTCTACAAGGCTCAGCACAAGGAAACCAAACGCTTTGCGGCAGCTAAAATGTGCACACTAGAGGACGAGGAGAACCTCAGTGATCACATGGTTGAAATCGATATACTCTCCGAAATAAAGCATCCAAATATTGTCGAGCTGTACGAGGCGTTCTCTCTCGAAGACAAGCTTTGGGTGAGTCATCCGCAAAATATTTGTGTTTGATTAGAGGCATGTAAAAGCGTGTACATGGGATTCCCATTCCCATTCATAAGAATAAGAAACTTGAATAAACGCGAATACAAATGCCTCTCAAATAATTTTTGCTGTGCATTCACTAATTGCTCTTATCACACTTATGTTCAGATGCTAATTGAGTATTGCGACGGCGGTGCCCTAGACAGCATCATGGTGGAACTTGAGAAACCATTGACAGAACCACAAATTGCCTACGTGTGCAAGCACATGACCGAAGGCCTCACATTTCTGCACAAGAATAAGGTCATACATCGGGATCTGAAGGCGGGCAACGTTCTACTGACTATGGAGGGTGGCGTCAAGTTGGGTATGTACTTTTCAATTAAATGGTCAGAGTTCGATCCAAATTAATTGAGTGCTTTCTGTTTTTTTCAGCGGATTTCGGTGTGTCGGCCAAAAATAAACACACGATGCAAAAGCACGATACATTCATTGGCACGCCGTATTGGATGGCTCCGGAATTGGTACTGTGCGAAACGTTTCGTGACAATCCCTATGATCACAAGGTTGACATATGGTCGCTGGGCATAACGCTCATTGAGCTGGCCCAGATGGAACCGCCGAACAGCGAAATGTCGCCAATGCGTGTGCTGCTGAAAATACAAAAGAGTGAACCGCCAAAGCTGGAACAGCCAAGCAGATGGAGCAAGGAATTCAATGATTTTCTGAAAAATCTTTAGTCAAGGTGCGTGATTTGTTTTTACTTATGTTTTTCGTTAAAACCTATCTAATTTATGCATTTTGACTTTTTCAGGATCCCCAACAGCGACCCACAACAGATGTGCTGTTGCAGCACGGTTTTATCAACAGTAATTTGGATGCCAAACCCATCAAAGATCTGCTGCTCGAGTACAAGGCAGAGGTTGTCGAAGAGGTGGTCGACGATGAGGCTGAGGTATGCTTTATGGCCTATTTAACAATTGCTCAATTTCCCTGCTGCCAGCACATTGCACTAGTAAACCACCCAGTGCTAGAGATTGAATCTAACTCTATATTTTGTATATTTCTCTATTACACGCTGCCTTCTCGTCCCGTCCAAAATCAAAAACAAAAAAAAAACCATGCAAATATTGTGCGCAATGTGATAAATCTTTTTATATATACTTATTTAATTCTCGGGCAATTGTCGGCCATTTTGCGTTCTTGCGTTCTTATCATTTAATTTGTGTATATTTTTTTTTTTGGTTATTGTTGTTGTGTGTTTATCTGCAATTGATTTAGAAGCTTAAACGCCAAGTGAAGCGGCGTTCGCTCTATCAGAGGGTTGGTAAGTCGTTCTACAAAAAAAACCCACACAAGATCCCGTGAACCTTTGCACGCTCTATACACAGCGACAATTTATACATACTTCTTGTTTTTATAAACATTGCCAAATATTTATCTTGCTTATTATAATTGTTATAGTATATGCATATTTGAATGGCCTTCTTTTGCAGGCCACAATCATTTAGCAGCAATTATATATTAATTATGAAATAAGTATGCATGTGTGCACTTGATTTATTACATCTTAAAAGCCCAATCTATTTTCGTTCTTTCGTTAATTGTATTGATCAATCTTATATTTGATATTTTAATCCAATATAATTTATTAGCCATAAAGATAACCATCTAAGCTTTATTTAGTTTGATTGATTCTCAATGCGTTTCAACGTGACAACGTTTTCGTCTACTGATTTTATGAGCAATAGACTCGCCTTGATTATTCTACTACGTTTTTATCTCTTTCTGTCTATTAAGATTGTGAGTCATTTAGTATTTTTATTTGTGTCTTTTTTTGGTTTCCACTTGTCAGTGCGATATCGCGTTATGGGTCTATTGGATGGGGAACTGTTTAAGTTAGAACTGTTTGCTAATGATAACTTTTTGTGTCTTTTGCTTAGGAACCCCGCAACTCGGCGCTCCAGCTCGACCTGGACGATGACTCTGCTTCGCTACAGAGCCAAGACATTGACAAACGTAAGTGGCGCTAATTAGAAATTACGCGGATGGGAAATACTAATTGTTTGCATTTTAGTTCCAGGTACACCTACATCCATATCGCGGGATTCCAAAGAGCAATCCCTTCCAAGTAGTAGTCTACCAGCAACAGCAGCGCCCGCAGCAGCGGCTACAACAACAACAGCAACTACTAAAGCAACAACACCAGACAAACCAAACCACAACAAGGATGATAATGCGGCCGCAGTGGTCGAACCAATACCAATGGCGCCTCCACATACTAAAGTGCCGGCACCAGCGCCACCGTCACCATCCTCACCAGCGACGCAACAACAACCGAAGGTGCCACCAGCTGCTGCTGCACCGCTGCAACCAAAGGCAACTGAAGATGTTATTGCAACAGAGTCAAACGAAAAGTCGGACGCAGACAAAAAGGTGAACTTACGATTGCTTATTTTTATTCGACCTATTATTCTAATATAAATCATTTTCTTTACTAACAGCAACACTTTGTTAAAAAGGAAAAAGGCAAAGCGCCTCCGCCGCCATCGGTTATCGCTGCTGCGGCAGCTGCCACGGCTGCTGCTACTGCAGCTACTGCCATTGCAGCTTCTTCAAAGCAGCCAACGGACAGAACTTCGCCGGTGCAGTCTGAAGTGGAGCCGGCTTCAGCTTCGCCTAAGAAATTGCCAGAGCCAACAGCAGCCATTGAAGTGAGCATTGGCCACGAAATCGCAGAGTCGAGGCCGCAGCCACCTTCCCCGACAGCTTCATCGATTATTTCTGTCCAGTCTGTGGCATCTACCAGCAGCTCTGGTAGCGCAACGGGAGCTGTGCTGAGCTCTAGCACATCGTTGATAACCATCAACAGCAGTGATGCATCGCCCGGATTGCGTCAACAGGTGCCGGCACCGCTGCCACCTCCACCACCGCAGCATTTGGTGCTGCCGAATAGTCTGGAATCGATCAGTCAAATCACTGTTGTGACAAGCACACACCCGCCGGTGATTATTGATAATTCGCAGCATCAACCACCGGTGCAAAATGAGGTCATCATCGTGTCGAACGATTTGAATAAGAGCACACATCTGCATGAGTCATCCACGGATGACGACTTCCCCTCATTGGACGACAGTCTAGGGGATCAAGTGAAGCAATCATCGATGATACTGTCTGTTAATGATGGTCCAGAAGGCGCGACGCCATCTTCCTCTGCTGCTGTTCATGCTCGCAAGCTGGACGAAAGCGAAGTACTGATTGTAAGTCCTTCGTATGCGGACGATGATTCGGCCTATAATACCGCGTCTGGCAGTCATGATCACAGCGATCAGCTGTTGCTAATGGACACCAGCCACGTCTCTGTTGTGACAGTTGGCGATGAGGTCATCAAGGTAAAAGACAGCAGCCATCAGCAGCCCAATGTCAGTGGTAGCGGAAGTGGAAGCGCAAGCAATGCACGAAAGCAACCGAATGGCATTGTGCCTGAGGATGTGAACATCATTGTCAACCGCTTTAAGCCGGGTCAAGAGCAAGAGAAACGCATCTCGCCCGACATCAGCCTTGGCTCCAGTTCCAGCGAGAATGGATCCGTGCGTGGACGGCGTGGAGTTGAAGTGCAGATAACAAGTGGCGGCGGTGGTGATGCAGACAGCATTGGCACTAACACTAGTCAGGACAGTCGCAACGAGGTGGACAATAAGCAACATCAAATGATGCCTCCACCCCCGCCTTTGGTCTCTATAGGCAACAACAGTAACCATTACCACCACCAGCCGCAGCCCATTGACGAGGAGGAGGAGGCCGATGTGGTGGTCATTCGCCAAAAACCGCGTGTGCCAGCAGCTGCGAAATCTTCAGGTGTGGGTGGACTAACAAAGGAGGAAATCGAGCTACGCAACTTACGCAAAAAGACGCGTAAGCGAACTCGTAAATTTGAAATTGATGGCGTGCAGATGACGACAACGACCAGTCGTGTTATCTATGGCGATGAGGAGAATGGCCGCATATACGATGATCATGATTTCCGTAAGCAGGAGCTGCGCGAACTGAAAATGCTGCAGAAACAGGAGAAGAAGCAACAAACAGAACTTCACGTGAAAGAGCAACTGGCCAAGGAGCAGCAAGATCGTCGCTTCGAACAGGAACGCATCTCGTTGGAGAAAACATACGAGGCGGATATGGACACATTGGCGCGGCAGCATAAGCAATTGATCGAAAAGACCGAGCAGACGCAGGAGAATGAGCTGCGAAGCTCCTCGAAACGCATACGATCTGAGCAGGAACAAGAGCTTAAGATATTCCGTGAAAATCTTAAGCAAGAGATACGACTGCTCAAGCAAGAGGTTGATTTGTTTCCCAAAGATAAGCGCAAGGATGAGTTCAAGCAACGACGCACTGCCATGGAGTTGGATCATGAGGAGAAGGAGCGATCTTTCCTCGATTCCCTGAAAGAGCGCCATGAGCTGCTGCTACGTAGGCTCAGCGAGAAGCATCGCGATCACTTGGCCACTATTAATCGCAATTTCTTGCAACAGAAGCAGAACGCAATGCGTACGCGCGAGGCGCTTCTCTGGGAACTTGAGGAGAAACAGTTGCACGAACGTCATCAGCTATCGAAGCGCCATGTCAAGGAGCTGTGCTTCATGCAGCGCCATCAGATGATCATACGTCATGAGAAAGAGCTCGATCAAGTCAAGCGCATGTTGTTGCGCAAAGAGGAGGACATGCTCAAGAAGCAAACACTCGAGAAACGCGCTCTTCCCAAGCGCATTCGAGCCGAGCGTAAGGCGCGTGATCTTATGTTCCGTGAATCGTTGCGCATATCGACAAATCTGGATCCAGAAATTGAGCGTGATCGCTTGAAGAAGGTATGTAAAATGAGTATTATCTGTTTTCCAATTCGGATACTTATTTTTCGTTCGAAAAACAGTTCCAGGAGCAAGAGAAGAAACGTTATATGCAAGAAGAACGTCGCTTTGAGGTCAAGCATCAAAAGCAATTGGAAGAACTGCGCGCTACACGTGAAAGCGCCATACGGTTAGTAGTCTATTAGTTAAATCTGTGTTGATCCAACAAAACTAATCGGACATTATGTTTACAGAGAACTGGAGCAGTTGCAGAATGAGAAGCGCAAGGCACTGGTTGAGCACGAGCATGCTAAGCTCTCTGAGATTGATGAGCGCCTCAAGGCGGAGCTAAGAGATTGGCGCGAGCAGCTTGTGCCACGCAAACAGGTGTGTATTTTGAAGTTTTGCTTTAACTTATCCGCTCTCCTTCCACCCAATCTTCAACCCAAGACTGGTTTTCTAACGAAAGCTATCCTCATCATTATGTTGGTGTTTTTGTACAGTTGTGCGTAGACTTGATTGATTTAAAGTTCTTATTAATACTATTGTAATTATATTTTATGCGTATCCTTGGTTTACGGTGATCATTTTGGTGTATTGTGCTCTCGTCTTCCTTCCTTGCCGCCGCCCTGACCTGCCCTGCCCTGCCTAGTCCCATTCCGTTCTGCTCAACCTCTCAACGTCCACAAATAATTAAAAATCGGCAATTTGCTTTTTTACCATATCCGTTTTAGTATATTAAACAGCACAAACTGATGGAAGTATATAATTTTTTAATAATAATTGAGCAATTTTTCTAGACATATAAGTACAGAAGTATAAGGACTTATAGTCCACAAAAGATAGGAGCCTATCCATCTTTTTTTTATCTTTAAATTGTGTTTCAGAATAATTAACAGTTTCTTATTTGAAATTCAAATTAATTGTGGTTTTATTATATCTAAAATGACTGATATGTCGCACATTTAAAGTGATTAAGGTTTTATATGCAAAGTAAACAAAATCTTTAAATGCGGTTTTTACATTTTATTACGTTCAACTTAAGCAAAATATTATTTTTCAGAGGTCCGCCAACTTTTTTGTCCGTTACTGAATTAAAACTATCATATGTGAAATTTCATGTTCCTGTAATAATTGTTATCAATGTAAATAGCGATCTACAAACTCCTTTAGGTATTTGCTGATAAAGTGCAATATCCAATAACATAATTCTTTTTTTTTACTTCAGAGTACGAAGTAAGGTTTCTTTCATATCCCAAGTCTAGAAGTGAAATTTTTTGTGCTTTATGTGCTCGGAAATTTCCTCTTGACAAACAGTTACAGAACTTTAAGCTATAAATATACAAAAAGATCTCATAGGAGCATAGGAGGAGAACGTACAAATTAATGTATTGTGATGGTTTTCCTTTTGAAAACAATACTTTTAATTTGTGCTAGAAAAAATTTGGAAAAGAGTGTTTGCGTCCATTTAAAAACGTTGACATTTTTCAAGGAAGGCTAACCTCTACATAGCATACAGTTTTCACTGTAATTTGGTCGATAAAACACATTAATGATAACAATTCTACTTGACAATGTTCTAAACAAAATTGCCGGTTTTTTATTGCGCAAAATAATTATAAAGCGCTTATTGTGGATGTGTGTGGCGTGTTGTGAGGTAGCGGAACTCAATCGATAAACGCGTTCGACTAAATCAAATTACATATATATTTTTTATCAACTTTTTCTCTCTCTTTACACCCCCGCAAATGCATACACTTTGGTGGCCTACTACTGTACCTACTCAATTACTACCTACAAAACTAAACAAAACATAAAAAAATGAACTATACAAAATGTGTAAAAAAAAAACAAATGCTTACTGCTGTGCTTTCCAACTACTAACAAAAAAACAAAAACAAAACAAAAAACCGATGGCTTGCATGTGCTAACCAACTGAAATTAACTCAACTCAAATCGATTCATCGAATCAGAGAGTGAATGTCTTGATAAGCGCTGCCATTGACGAGCACGAGAAGCGCTTTGGGCTGGTCTCCAATCGGGCCGAATTTGAGGATCTTGAGGTCGAGCTGCCCCTGCGGTTGCGTGGCATCTTCAACGATCGATCCGCTCGATTGCTGCCACGCAACATCTTCATCGATCCCCAGCAGTTACCGCGTTCGCTTGGCGGTGGCAGCGTCGGCAAATTGGGCAACTTCCGTGGCTCGGCGCCCGATCTAAGTCGCAGCGTTCCGAGCACGCCGATAATGCACAAGCAACAGCGGGCGCAGATGAGAAGCGACCTGGTGCTGCAGGAGGAGGATGATGACAGCCACGTTGAGCCAGTGAAACGAGCAAGTGTCGCCACAATGCCCGCAAGAAGTGAACTGCGTTTAATTACACAAATGCCCGCGGCCAATGAGATGGTCAAAGTGGTAACCAGCACGCCTCAACTGAACAGTGCCGAGGATCCCAGTGCCAAACCTGCTATGAGTACATTCAGACAGACAACTCCGCCACTGCCCAAGACACCCGACGAGCTTGGCCTGGTGTCGAATCGATTTGGCAGGCCCAACGATGCCAACGACACAGTCGAACTTCGAATTCGCGAGGGACCAGTGCTGACTGCTCATACACAGCGTCTGCTGCACTCCACTTCATTTGCCATAAAGCGACCTTCGCTGGCCAGCCGGAGCAGTGGACGATCATCGCTGAGCAGTGCACAGTCCATGTACAACATGCACGAGCTGATGTCTTCGACGCGTTATTGCAGCGATGCAGAATTGGTTTTCGATGCGGGACGCAAAGCCGCTGCGCTGCTGGACGAGGTGCAGCCCCAGCTGCGTTCCACAGTGAAGCCGACGCTTGGCAATGCCAGCAATAGCAATGGCACAGCGTTGAATTCGGCCACCAGCACAGATGATTTCTACCACGACTTGTATGCCGCCAAGTACCGGTTGCCTCGTGTCACTCATCGTCAGCTCAGCCTGGATGAGGATTCATCGGCGATCTGAATAGGCCGGGAGAGCTAGATACTGCAATATGTCGTCGAGCACCACGAACACTTGCTTCATTCTTCAAATTCGAAACTCTTCGCACTCGCCACATTTAAGCAGACTCTTTTCTTAACACTTGTATCTTACTAATCTGAGCTTTGTCTTTCCCTGGATTTGGTGCTTTTTGGTGCTTAATCACACATATCATCTTAACTAATTTGATACTACAAATATCCTTAAACTTATCTATGACTAATCAATATCTTCAATGCATATAACACAAGTTTCTTAACCCCGATAGATGCCATTACAAATTGTTTGCCAAAGCTTTTTTTTTTTGTTAATTACAATATAAAATATACAAATTGTTTTTATTATGTATTAATACCAAAGGCTTTATTGTTTTTGGTAAGCCAAATCCGGGCTGCCGTCGCATTCCATTCAGCAGTATTATAAAGAACAGTACTTACATTCCAAAAGAAAAAAAAAGAAAAGAAAAGTAATTAATATATAAATTTACAAATATAATATGTAAATCAATACTTAGCCAACTTGCAAAGCATTCACTTAACTATAAATTAACTTATACATATTGATACAAATATTCACTATTTCCATTATGATGTTTCATTGTACACCCACATAAAACAACACCAAACATCTATGTCAACCACGCGCTATTTTCATATGCTATAAAACCAAAAACAAATATCAAAATTATGTTCAAAACCCTTTTCTTGCCGGCTCTTCTTCTATACGTAAAGCAACTACAACACCAGCTGCAACAAGAGGTTAGTTTATGAGTCTGAAGCGCTCTCCACTCTATCTACATTCTAACTATATAAGAATTGACGAATTAATTTGCATGTCAAATGTGTTAATTATAAATATAAGCTTGCATCTATTTAGTTGCTTTATTAGACACATTGGATGTTGTGTATTTTATCTTTAAAAAAGTGTTTTGTTGTTTATGATTTTATTTTGTTAATATTTTTATATAAATGCATATGTTATTTTGAATATTTGTTTGCTTTTTCGCCACCTCAGCGTCTAGAGGAGACTTTCGCCCAGCAGCTGGATGAGATGGAAACATTGTACGGCGGTACCTTAATTGTTTCAATGCCCTCGGATACACTGCAACGTGACCACTTCACAGGATCAACGCGCAGCAGTCTCAGCTCCTACTCCGAGGGCTGAGAAGAGAACGAGAGAGCGAGAGCAGCAGCGGGAGCAGCTATGCAACAATTGTCAGCCATCTATTTAGGCTATCGTCCTCTATAATCCCCCCTTCCCTCACCTACATATCTGATATATAAATATATGCTTATCGTATATATAGATATATATATATATATAAATGCCAAGCAGCTCGCGTCGGGCAACTGATATTTGTGACGTCGTCGGTAGCGTTAAACATAAGTCGTAATTTTATTATTTTGCATTGTATTTTAGCCTACATACTTATTATTCTATTATCTATTACTCATACTATAACCGTGTAAATGTCCTGTCTAACTGTTACTCTTAAGCACACGATATACAACAACACTGGCAACTCTGTATTTATATATATGCAACTTATCTACGTACACACATACATATATCTATCAATTATGTATTGCCTGCAGACGAACTTTAAGAGCAGCATCAAACAATCTACTTAATATATTATATATTATATACGCATAAGTATATATTACTTGTTAAATAAACAAAAACAAATAGACAAAAACAATATGTATACATTAAACACGACACAGAGATCTTCTTTTGTTGGCTTTATCGCTTTTGTAAATATATTTACACACACACCGACACTTACACGTACATAGTATGTACATTTAATAATAATTCATGTCTTATGAATAGCCCAAGCGTTTACTTAACGATACAGACATACGAGCAACATCATGTTGATTAAAATGATGCTGTTATACGACAGATATATGGACAGAGAGATTCTGAGAGAGAAAGAGTTTAGCAAAAGTTAATGTGGCACATTTGAATTACGATTATGTTAAACGATGGCGATTCCAATGATTGCAGCGTGTGAGTGAAGTGAGAGAGTTGGCCAGGCGAATGATAAAAGATATTTATATTTGTAAACGTTTATGGTTATATATTTTATATACATATACATATACATTTAATTGTAATTGAATGAAACAAAAAAAACAAATTATAAAAATAAATTAATATTATTTAAACGACCAAAAATCTACGATTGTTTTATATCTTAATTGCTTATAATATGATATGTATTATAGCGACTGTCCCTATGTTTTCTTTCTATTCCATAAAGCCTTAGAAACTAGCCAAAAGGTAGCCATCAAAATTTGAAATAGGTTCATAGTGTTATTTAAGTAAAATGTGCGAATGCGCTTTTCCAGCGCCTTCTTGAATTCCTTTGCCAATGCTCAGCATAATCGTCATCATCACCATTTCATAATCCTGCGAGTCCCATTCACGGGCAAAAGTTGCCACTGCTGCTGATGAAGAGCACAAACAGCAACTGTGCTACAGTTAGTCAGAAGCATGCTTGAGCCAATGTCCCCTTGGGGTACACGTAAACCGACCGACCCCTCACTTCCCCCCTTCATACCATCGACCACCTACCGCATTCTACCATCCACCCACAGCTGGTTGAGCACAGTTGAACAGTTGTATTCTGCACTTGCCTGTTGGCGGCTCTTTCATTCATATTCATCCTTTTAGTTTTGTGTTGCTTTTTTTCTGCTGCTATTTCAGCGGGTGCTGCACATACACTTGACGAAATTATTGTAGTTTTTCGCTATAAACAGACTAAGTATTCTTGAGAGAACTGTGGGCACACTATCCCTGTGCAAGCGTACGCTTCGCTGGTCACACTGTTTGCCATTTATTTATTCTGTTACTAGTCTTCATTATAAATTCTCTGAGTGTAGAGACACATACACACATATATTGGCATGTATGCATGTATTGTAAGAGTTTTTCTGCTTTTACAGCCAACACCCACACACACATTAGCCGACGCTGGGGCCATTATTGAGCGTGTTGCTGAGGATGCTCGCCATGTTGCCCAACAAACACAAATTCCAGCACAAAGCAAAAGATAACAGCTTTGACACAGTCTCACACACACGAGAACCTCAATACATACACACGCACACGCACACAGCGATATTCACACAGCTTCCTGACTGGTCAGAACCGAGTAACGAGAGAGAATCACGAGCCGAGGGCCTCGGCTCGTTTTACTGAGAGCAACATTGCGAGAGAGAGAGGATGAGCGTTGTGCTCTCGCTCTCGTTTAGAATGTACCGTTAAGGTATATGCTTGAAGCTTTTCAGTGTCAGTCCCGGACGAGATTTAGCAACGTGCGCTTGGCTTCATCATCAGCTCTCCAGCTGACAGCGAACGCGTGCAACTCGCGACGTGGAAAACACAAAAAAAAAAAAATAATATTATAAGATAAATTTGCGATAAAGTTCACTATAATTATTGTTATTAACAAAACAACAAGCAGTTCGGACTGCAGCGTTATTGTTGTATAAACGAGAAGCAAGCATTTGGTTTCAAACGCGCATTGCGAATAGGAAAATCGCGTTGTATATTTGTATCTATAACACAAAAGCATAAATTTGATTACAATGTTAAGCGCAGGCTGAATGTAAAAACTTTGGGGCAGCACACACGCGAAGCGCGTCAGAGCGTTGACGGCGGCGTCGACGTCAGCATCGGCGTTGACGCAGCGCCTCTCATTGTGTATAATAAAATTTGCAAAAAAAAGCGGAATGAATTGAAGCCAAGCAAGCGACGTTGACGTTGATGCTAACGCTAACGCTAACGCTAACGCCAGCGTTGACGGAGACGCTAAGGCTGATGCCAGTAAAAATGTGCGCGCACAATACAAAAAATTACAAAGCATACTTTTGGGAGCGGCAAATGGCCAAAATCAACAGCGGCAACATCAGCAGCAGCAGCAGCGACAGCAGCCAGCTTAAACAACAACAATTTGAACGCTTCAACTGATGCTGAGCGTGCACAAATAAGCTAAACAGTGGGGGAGTCGCACATACCCACAGTAACGAAGAGACGGAGAGAGAGAGAGAGCGCGCGTAAAAGAGAGCTTGCGCCGCAAAACGAATCCATGTAAGTGGTGAAAACAGTGAGAGGCAGAGTTGTGTGCGTGCGTGTAAATGCGTGTGTGAGTGTCTGTGTGTGTGTGTGCGTATCATCGCCAATTGCTGTTGCTGTTGCTTTTCCAGTGCTCTCGTTTTGATTAAGCTTGCGAGTAGGTCGTCTGTCGGCTCGGGTCGGTGGGGCGCGGCAAGTGTTCGCAATATGCTAAGAGTTGGACTGCCTCGGTCATAAGGTGTAACCAGCAGCAGCAGCAGTCAGCAGCAACAACAGCAGCGGCAGCCGCTGTGCCCATCACAAGCAGCAGCTGCGGGCAGCAATTCAATTTCCGCAAACAAGCAAAGGCCAGCGCCGAGAGCCAGCAATTAAACTCGCGCAAAGAAATTAACATAAAAGCTAAGCAGCAACGCACAAAAGTAGGCAGCTAGTTGGTTTCATGCCTTTTTTCTCTTGCTGAAAGTAAAGATCCCGGCGGATTGTCTGCATGTGTATGTGTGTGCGTGTACGTGCGGGGTGTGTTAGTGAGTGTGTGTGTGACAGCAACAGCAAAAAGCGCCCGCATTAAGCGCCCAAAAATTGTACATAAAACTGTAGATAAAATTAAGGCAGCTGCTGATGAGCTGATCAGACTTGCATATGTAACATGTAACATATAACGTATATCTGAGTTCCCACGCATACACACAAACACACACACACACACACACACACACACACAGATACGCAAATGTGCGCTTATTTGTGTATGTGTCAGTCGTAAAAATAGCGTAATAAATTGGCAAATGAAATTCCGCGCGTAGCCGCAGGTTGCTTGTGTCCTGTGTGTGTCCGTGGAGTGTAGCGGAGCGGAGTGGAGAGTGAATTTTTTCGCTTCACATAACAAATCCATAAATCCTTTTTTTACGGGCGCGGCAGGCAATTCGATTATTTGCCAAGAATCGACGCTAACAAATTTGAATCAATCGCTAAGCCGACAGTTGACCAAGAATGCCTCTGCTACTATTAGCTGGTTGGCACTTGGCACTTGGCTCTTGTCTCTGTTCCGTTGGCCTTGCCCAACATAAGCTGACGTGGCCAAGGGTTTGGCACTAGCTCTTCGCTCTTAGGACACTTGCACCCTTAACGCCCTCAACAACAACAACTACAACGACAACAACGAGAACAACAACAACGACAACATCAACCTCACCCACTCACCCTTGGAGTAGCGGCAGCAACTACTTATTATATTACATTTGCCCCTTTTTTGTGTTTTGCTTTTATTTTATTTATTTTTTTTGTTGCTTTTTGTCAAAACATGCTATATATACTACAGCGATTACTGTTGTTATGGCCAATTTCCTTCGTCTCTCCCCAGCGTTGATTTATGCGTATGTTTGTGCCAGACAGCAATTGAGATAAATATTCAGTTTTTTGATTGATTTATTAACTTGGCGCGCGCGTTTAATTGGCCACCCTGCGATTTCATATAATCTCCACCTCAACCTCATCCTCAACCCAAAGCACAAGCTCACAACATAAACTCAACTCGTACTCGGTCACCATTTAAATGAAATTCATTTCAATCCCACTGATTTGACAGGCATTTAAATGGCGAAAAGTTAAGCACTTGTCAAATATACTCAAATGAACTCAAGAATACTCAGGTTAGGTTAGGAGAATGCCTAATTCTATATGTTATAAGAATGTCTCTCTCACATTCTGACTGCCTCGTTACCTCGATGCTTGCTTGCTGAATTGTTCCCTTGTTACATGTTATTAAAATTGTTACGCCATTGCATACTTGCTAAATACTTTCTCTGTCACATTTTTGCAAGCATGGCTTACATTAGGCAGTCTCATTATAACGAAAAGTTTATCACATGCTCCCAACACCGAACAAATATTTTTGTTCAAAAAGTTTCTCTAATTCCATTCCCACACACTTTGCCATATTAAATTGTTGTGCAAATTTCGAATTCGGCTCCAAGGACAGCTTTGGGTTGGGGCCCGCTTTGGTGAAATTCTTATCCCACGATTCTTACGGTCTACTGATCATTAATAATTCTACAAAGTACTTCCCCACCTCAGTATAGTATGTTGAGTATATTGCTCAGTAAGTCAAGGTATGATTAGTATACCAAAATAAAGGATTTCGAAAAATGTCACTTTGTTTTCTCATTTCCTACAGCAGTTTAATTTGCGTTGCCGTATTTCAGAATATGGTTCAGTGATTTCCCATCTACCTATGATTATTATATTGTTAAGAATAGTACATCAAGATATGTTTAGTATATCAAAAATTAAGAAAAGCTTCCTAAAATATCCCTTTTTTCCCAATTCCTTCAACAGTTCCGTATTTCAGTATATTGCTCAGTTGTTCTTCATCTAACTATGATATATTTATGCTTTTATGTTATGTTTTGTATATCAAAAGTAAAGAGTTTCCAAAAATATTCCTTTTATTTCTCAATTCCTTCAACAGTTTGCTTTGCTGCGGCGTCAATAAATGATTTATTTCAGACAAACAAGTGGAATCCTCATTTATATTGTATTTAAATGATTGTTTTATTAGTTAGATTGTTGCACATTAAAAGTGTTGACAAAACAACGATACTCAAGCGCTTTAATAAAGCGCCTAATTGAAATAGATTTGCCGGAGCTAAGAACTGTTTTATTTGCTTAGTATTTTATTGCACTAAAAGCTTTCCATTGTCAGTTAATTCGTTTATTTATAGCATTTATTGTGCACATTTAATCAGACCAGAGCGTAAAATCCCGTAATTCAATTAAAAACTTATGTTTTGTGTGCGTTTTGTATTTGCCATTTTCCATTTTCTATTCATCATACTCTCGTATTTTGAGTTTGCTAGTTGCATGCTTAAAGCCTTTTGACACATTTGTGATGCGGATGCGGATGGCAAAAGCGTAACCTAACACACGGACAATGAGAGTATTGAGAGGAGAGATTCATTCGGTTGGATGCTGTCAATGCTGTTGGGAACAATAGGGAAACAACTGCCAATGTGGACCCAATGTGGATCAATCATGACGCATATCAAGTCATATTTATCAGTGGCAGTGAGACAGTTGAAAAGCAGCTCAGTCCAACGTTGCGTATGTGTAACTTATTAAAAAACTTTCCAAATCGAAACACAATGCACGCTAAACACACACGCAGCGACACTTCTATTCTCTGCTCGGAATACATATACATATGTATGGTATATGTATATATACTGAATATGTGTGTAGCCAATGACAACATCAATAGTTTTGAAAAGTGTCAGAGGAAGCCGCCTTGAACATTTCCGTGCCAAAGTGTCCAGGGGCGTTGTTGCGATGTGTTGAGGTTGGAGGAGACGGAATGGAGGGAAGGGAAGAGGCGTCTCGAGAATCTGAAAACTGCTTCGTCGCCAAGCAAGCTCCTTTCCACTGTCTGTTGCATGTTAGCCGATTGTTGGCACAATACCAGCAACAGAAACAGCAACCATAACAAGAAATATGTAGCTAAGCGTGGGCGTGGTGTGTGTTTATCTGCAACTGTGCGACAGCAAAGGAAACGCATGCAAGCAGTTTTTCATTTACATTTACATTTACATTTTCATTAAAACAAATCAGACTGAAAATGTCATTTGAAAAAAGGACAAAGCGATGTGGCCGCAGGCGACTTCTGTGTGAATGTGTGAGTGTATTTGAGTGTATCTTCATCTGGCTGTGAGAGTGTTCGTGCTTGTGGGGTTGTTGAAGAGCTGGCAAAGGCAGGCGATAGCTCATAATTCTCAGCTTTTATTTCGCCTCTTTGCAGGACCACTGCGAAAATGCACACGAAGATGGTGTCAGCGCTGCGTGGGTGCAACGAAGATAAGAATCAGCATCAGATTCAGCTTCAGCTTCAGCGACAGATTCAGCATCAGCATCACCAACAACAGCAGAAGCAGCAGCAGCAGCAGCCAGAAACAAGTTGGCATTTAAAAGTCACAATTTAAAAGGAACAATCAAACCGCAAAGCAGACACAAAATACCAAAGAAAGCAAAACAAAGAAACGAAACGAAATACCGCAAAAAAGCAGAAATTTTTATAAAGCTAATTGAAGAATATCAATCATACGCCATGGAGCCCGTTATGAGCTTGGCATTGGCTGCCCATGGCCCGCCCAGCATACTGGAGCCGTTGTTTAAAACCGTCACTACGAGCACAACCACAACAACGACCACCACAGCTGCACCGACGAGCAGCAGCAGCAGCAGCCCCACCACCGGCAGCACGCTGCTGACGGCAATCCTAGAGAATCTGACGTCGACAGCGGCCAGCGGTCTTTATGATCCGTATGGCAATCAGACGAACAGCACGCTGGGCTTTGAGACGAAGGGGCCGAGGTACTCGCTGGCCTCGATGGTGGTAATGGGTTTCGTAGCGGCGATTCTGAGCACGTTGACAGTTGCTGGCAATGTTATGGTGATGATCTCGTTCAAGATCGACAAGCAGCTACAGACGATAAGCAATTACTTCCTCTTCTCGTTGGCCATAGCGGACTTTGCGATTGGCGCCATTTCGATGCCGCTCTTTGCGGTGACCACAATACTGGGCTATTGGCCACTGGGGCCGCATGTCTGCGACACTTGGCTGGCCCTCGACTATTTGGCTTCGAATGCCTCCGTGTTGAACCTGTTGATAATCAGTTTCGATCGATACTTTAGTGTCACACGGCCGCTGACCTATCGCGCCAAGCGCACGACCAACAAAGCGGCTGTGATGATTGGTGCCGCATGGGGCATCAGTTTGTTGCTGTGGCCGCCCTGGATCTACAGTTGGCCCTACATCGAGGGCAAGCGCACGGTGCCCAAGGACGAGTGTTACATTCAGTTCATTGAGACAAATCATTATATTACATTTGGCACTGCGATTGCCGCATTCTATTTTCCTGTGACGATCATGTGCTTTCTCTACTTTCGCATTTGGCGCGAGACGAAGAAGCGGCAAAAGGATTTGCCCAATCTGCAGGCGGGCAAAAAGGATTCAAGCAAACGTTCCAACAGCAGGTGACTTTTCTCGTTAAAATATACGTTATAACTAGGTATGGCAAAGCAATTTCATCAATTAAGCTCAATTTAAACAGTTCCATAATTAATCAAATAATATGACAATTAGCGATTACGATTTTAATCGAGTATTCAAAATCTTTGATATTTTTATATGGAAATGTAATGTAAAATGTTAACAATAAGAATGTACAAAATAATATTTATATATTTTATTTTAAAAGTTTTTGAGTTCGACTTATATTTGCAATCGCTTTTCTATCGATCGGTCTTTACCCTTAAGTTTCTAAGAAAAACAAAATGATCGATTATTTTGTATCGGGCCATCACTAGTTATAACTATAGCATACTTTTTAGCGCAAAAATGTACTAATTTATGTAATCTGTTGCTGTAGTGATGAGAACACAGTGGTCAATCACACTGCTGGTGGCTTGCTAGCCTTTGCCCAGCTGGGCGGCAATGATCACGATACCTGGCGGCGTCCACGCTCCGAGAGCTCGGCGGATGCGGAAAGCGTTTACATGACCAACATGGTCATCGATTCGGGCTATCATGGCATGCATTCCCGCAAGTCAAGCGTAAGTTATCAGATTCGATTTCAAACTCAACTGCAACTTCTTCAATCCTTCCCTAAACAGATCAAGAGCACGAACACAATCAAAAAGTCATACTCATGTCTTGGCAGTGTGAAGGAGTGGTGTATTGCGTGGTGGCATTCGGGACGCGAGGACTCCGATGACTTTGCCTACGAGCCGGAGGAGCCATCTGATTTAGGGTATGCAACACCAGTAACAATTGAAACTCCTTTACAAAGCTCCGTCTCCAGGTAGTACAAATACAAAACAGCTATTTTTAATTGTCTAATTGCGAGTACTGTAAAAACCGCACTACGGCACACGCACGTTCCCTTAAAACACATTCGCATCTCGAATTCACTGGCTCGAGTACCTCTATCGATGCACCGAATACACGAGTATCGAGCACTGCACTGACACTGTAAATGCAATTTTACCTGCCATTGCACAAATTCCTTATCTTGCACTTGCACAACCAATTGAATGACTACTCACAGTGCACTTCAAAAGTATTCACATCACACACTACATATAGTTTTACAGCTGAATGCGTCAGGAAAGTCGTTTTATCTTTACTACATTCGTGGCACATTTTATTTTAAGGATTCTTTCTTATTGAGTTCGTTAATTAATTGCTTTGTTACAATGAAAACCTAGTCATAATAGTTAGGTTCACCTTCTTTTAATGCGTGAAAAAAAAAAATAGTGGAAGTATAGGGAAATAGGAAGTCAAAAAATGTGAATTTTGAAATAACAGTTCAGTAACAAGACATTAACAATTCTAACTTATGCTTGCATTTCAGAAATATTTTTTGATAGAATGTATGTATCAATGTATTTCTTTCTAAGGTTCTTTTTATATGAAATAGTATAATAATTTTATAATTTTGTATTAAATATTTACCACAAGTCTTGAAACTTAAATCAAATATCATATTTGGAAATTGTTATTTTTGATAAGTTCCCTTAGTTTCGTTTAATAGAAAGCGTTAAGAGCAACAAAACAAAAAATTGCATTTCTAGTTCGTTTTTAACTTAAATTCGATTATCACAAAGAATAATACAAAATGATAAATTTTGTTTGTATTATTCTTGTGTGAATATTGCAGTCTCCCAATGCATATAAAACAAAAATAGCAGTAACATAATCGTATATGAATGTGATACGCACGCTAGAATAGTTAGACCAATTGTTATTTATTCATTTGCAGTCACAAAAAAAAAAAATAAAACCACGACCTTAACAAAACTTTTTAAACAAATGCGCATAGCAAGTTCATGTGCATATGCATAATGCAAAAGAGTAAATCTGAAAAATAACCACATCTATGTAGCTAGTTAGAAAGCAAATCCGAAAGAGTGTGAGCTCTTTATTATTCTCATATGTATACCGATTTGCATATTGTTGTTCAATGCGTAAATTCAATAAAATGATACTTGTCGGTGTAAAAACGCTTTTTAGTGTGCGATTGTAGAACTCACTTTATTTTGCTGGGAAGGAATCAACTTTCTAGGTTTTAACGTGTATATTCTAGTTTGCTAACCAGTCAACAGTTAGGGCAAATAACTTGATTTCGAATTCACAATGTTTTGTTTTTCATAAAATTTCAGTTTTATTTTAGTTACAATTTTAATTTTGTAATTAAACTATTTTGATTTTCTGAATTCATAAAATATTCAGTTTGTGAGTTTCACCACAAGCTCATTTAAAATTTATAGTATTACAACCAATCGCTAAACTTATTTGGTTTGATGATGAATTTTTGATGATCATAAATGCGCCCGAAAAATTTTGACTGTAATTCCGCAGCTGTGTATGCAAATCAATTTTTCCGTTTGAGTTTGTCTGTGCTTGTGTGTGAATGTTGCCAGTTTAAAGGGCAGTTTGCAACCGCTGCTCCTTTTTGTTGTTTTGATTGTTGTGGTTGTGACTGTGGCTGTGGCTGTCCCTGTTGTAGCCTGTCAACTGTAAGGCCTGTCAATGTCGAGCACCTGAAGCGGAATGTAAAAACAGAGCGAATACTTAAGCGCAACATGCCTTTGTGTCCTTTTGTCGTCCACAGATGCACCTCGATGAACGTTATGCGGGATAACTACTCGATGGGCGGCAGTGTCAGTGGAGTGAGGCCACCGAGCATAATGCTGGCGGATGTGTCGCCGACACCGATGCGTCCGCCACTCAACTCGATTTCGCAAATGCAGGAGATGAATGCGGTCGGCAATGGCAGCGGGGGCGGTGGCGGTGGCAACGGGAACGGGAACGTCAACGCCAATGGCAATGGGATAGGCAATGTGCACAGCAACCTGAACAGCAACGTCAATGGCAACGTCAACATTAATATTAGCATCAATGGCAGCAACAATGTCAATCCCGCTGTCGGCGGCAACAGCAGCAACATCAACATGAACAACGGAGGCGCCACCGCGGTGGGCTGCAACAATCCCAATCTGAGCTCGTTGCGGGACTCGCGCACGCTGCCCGTGGACAACCGCATCGCTTCGCGCTCGGTCAGCCAGGACTCTGTCTATACAATACTCATCAGACTGCCGCCAGATGGAACCAGTGGCTCCCACAGCAGCAACACGGCGCAAGGTGGCGGCGGAGTTGGGAATGCCGCCAGCCACGCGGACTGCGCGCCATCCATCAAGATGATACACGAGGATGTCTCGAGTGTGGGCGTGGCTGGCAGCGGTGTAGGTGGCGTGGGCGGCGGTGGCATGGTTACAGCGGCGCCACCGCCAACGAGGCGACCTTTGCCCTCCCGCGACTCGGAATTCAGTCTGCCACTGGGAAGGCGAATGTCGCATGCACCGCAGGATGTGCGACTGCTCAACGCCAAGGTTATACCCAAGCAGCTGGGCAAGGCGGGTGCGCAGCATGCACTGCTGAATGCTCGGAATGCAGCGAAGAAGAAGAAAAAGTCGCAGGAAAAGCGCCAGGAATCGAAAGCGGCCAAAACACTGTCCGCCATTCTGCTGAGCTTCATCATCACGTGGACGCCGTACAACATCCTGGTGCTGATCAAACCGCTGACCACCTGCTCGGACTGCATTCCCACCGAGCTGTGGGACTTCTTCTACGCCCTGTGCTACATCAACTCGACCATCAATCCCATGTGCTATGCCCTATGCAATGCCTCGTTTCGTCGCACCTACATTCGCATTCTCACCTGCAAGTGGCACACTCGCAATCGCGAGGGCATGGTCAGGGGCGTCTACAACTAGGTCACACGATACTCCGCATCCGCATCGGGACATCCGTGTCCCAGGAATAACCTCAGTTCATACTAGTTGCAATAAATGTTGTGTGCAAAATATGCAAAATTGTTAGCGAAAGGCAAATACCGAAAACCGAAACCGAAACTATGTAGACTTAGGTAAACACTTCGACAAGCAGTACTGATTTTTGATGTCTAGCCCCCAAATATATTAATATACCTAAAATAAGTATGTAAAGTACACATAGTGAAATCACAATTTGTGATGGCTGCCGATTTAAGTTAATTTCAAATATGTCTAAACTCAACGAAACCACACACATTGGAAAGCTTTGTTATTACACTGGACAAAATACTCGTAGAATCAGTTTTGCTACAATCAAAATCTTTCACAAAGAATTCCAGTACTTCGAAATCGTCTTCCAACTTGAACATCTTGTGAGATGCAAATTCTGTTCCATGTAAATTTCCCAACCTCAATGTTAATAATCAAAATGATGCTTGTGTCTTAAATTACTGATACCCTACTTTCCTTGTTCTTCCCCTTTCCATGTAATTGGTATTTGGATAATTGAATAAGCAGCCATCACAAGATTGTGGTTGAAGCAAACTCACAATAAGTATGGGAATCCATTTTGTTAGTCGTTTACTTTTAGGTAGGCACGTGCTCCATGCAACATGAATTTAATACAAATATAAAGGATTACGATTTGGAATACATTATATAAATCTATTATATTAAATTATATTATATTATATTACATTATACATAATGGAAGTACACCTATTATTAAGCCTAAGTTGTTGGCATACGCATAAAAACAAAAAAAAAGAAACCAAAAACACAAAAACAAAATGAAAAACCAAACCCGAAAAAGGAAAAGCTTTAATACAGTTCAAACTACAAATATTATGTTAAGGGAGATTTGCCAATGGATCTGTAGAGCCAAGTTATCTTGGGTTGGTTATCTTGTAAAATGCAGACCATCATATTGGGGGCAAATGTGATTGTAAGAGTATTGCTCGATTTGAGTTTGAGTTTTGGATTTTTTTTTGTACGTTCGTGAGCCACATCCAGACTTCAATTTTAAAATACCAAATGAGCGAGAACCGAGAAGGGACGAGAACGTAACGCAAAGGTAAACTGAACATCAAATATGTTATGTATGTATGAGTAAGCTAAGCATAATTCTAGTACTGCTGGAGAGAAAAAAATGAAAAGTATTTGTATGAGTATTACTTAAGAACGTAACCCACCATAGTTCAAATACTAAGAACAAAACTTTTATAACTGTTGATTAAAACTTTATATGAAATGAAAAACAAAACAAAAAAATACTTAAAGCAAAAGATAACGAAGAGAAGAAAACAAAATACGAACTAAGGTTACGAATATGCCAGTTAACTAAAAGCAATAGAAAATCAGGCGAGTCTCGCTGGCATAAAAGAAAATCGGGCAGTCGATGGGATATCAGAGAGCATTACTATTGCAGAGATCGTGTTGAAGCCATAACAGTAGATAGTATTATTTAGGAATAGAGTTATTCCGTTTGTGCGAGGATTCTTCATAGGAAACTACATCGACTGCCCAATCCTGGCATATCTGATGCCCTCTAATACCAAAGCAAAGTAAGCAACACCAATCAATACTACACTGTATGAACAACTAGACATGGTAATTTAATACAAGTTTTCCAAAGTGCACAAAAACGAACTTCAACAAAAACAACAACAACAGTAAAGAGCAATTTGCGAACATATTTAAAGCATATGAGAAATAAAATACATAGAGTACTAAGTATATAAGCAGAAGGACACACCAATACATATTAACGATACATACTATAGATGATATGAGAAACCTAATGAAACCGAAACAAACATTTTTATCAATATGTAGTTAAACAATTAACGGATTACGGATACAACAAACTGATGCTAAGGCATCTAAAGCTGAAATCAAAAGAAAAAATCATCGTTTATATAGTCCCAAAATGGCACACCTCAAATGCTATATATATACATGCATACATATATACAAACATATAGATAACAAATATATACAAACATGCATAGATTTATATCGCATACAAGTAAAAGTTCAACAAAGTAAAGCAAACTAAAAGTAATAATTAATAAACAAATGAAAAGAGAAAGAACAAACCAAAAGACATGATTTACAACCACGCACACATCCAAAATGAAAATGAAGAACAGAAATCCGAAAAATATATCTCTTGAAATGTCGAAACATACCGAAACTTAACTACATACGAGTAAATAGTCTAGTTACATATATAGACCATGAGACAGTTTAACCACATTGGATTGGATTGATTCCACATTCCGAATTGAAAAGCAGAACGCACTTGGCATATTGATGAAGAAATGAGATTTATTGCATACAATCTAATTGTTTGGATATATACTTTGCTATAATGTAATAAGACTACTATTACTACCACTAACAAAAATACAAATAATAATACAAATAAAAATAATAATGATATAAATCATAATAATAATAATAATCATATGTGAATAAAAACTAACAATAAAACAATGTGAATGAAAAAAAAACTCCTGCGAATTTTGTTTATGAGGCTTACAATTGCTCTTTGACCTTTTTATATCTGCTACCCATTGATATTATAATCTTGTGTCCACAGGGAATATTTATGACAGGCAACAAGAAAACTATATTGGGAACCTAAAGTATATATGGTATATGCTGGTATATGGTATATAGACGTGGTACATTCTTTGTTATGTCTTTTCCATTAGTCTCTTGAACAAGTAGTTCTCAGAGATTAAGTGTAAAAGAGCTAAAAGGTACAGTTCTATATTTGAAGTCCGATGAAGTATGCCTTACATTTTTTTCTATCCCCTTTCTGCCGGGTCAGTTGGATGTACTTCATTGTATATTTTGATTGCATACATTTATACCAAATAATCCTTCTGGTATTTAGGGATTCTTTTGGTATATTCATTTGTGTCTGTATCACTTACAGGTACGGACTTACAAACAGGTGGACGAATTTAATAGACTCCGCTGATGACGATTTCAATGTGGGTTCGCACATTTCGGCTCTACAACTTTAATGAATTAAAAAATATAGAATGAAGAAACATATGATACTATATAGAAAAAGTATGATGCGTTATTTAAAGCTTTTTCATTTAATGGCAATCTTCGTGATTAAAGTTTGTGGTCTACTTAGATTCATCCAAATCTTTAGACTAACGCTATTCAAATGTAGATTAGCGTGCAAATCTGAATCTGCAAAATTAATATGAATATTTTAGTTTGTACGCAATATAAGGCAAAGTGATTGAAGCATTTTGCAAATAAGTTCTTAGGTCTAGAAAGAAATATATTCTATTCTATTTCAACGTTTCTTGTTCTTGTTCTTGCTCCTCCCCATCAGATAATTCGCTGTGTCCACGCATCAGAGCTTGTGTGTTCTTTTGTATGGTCTCGATTTTCTGTTGCATCAACTCCTGGCGTCGTTGTTCGGCTTTCTGCTGTCTGTCCTCCAGTTCCAGAAGGGTGAGCGGCTCTGCCTCGGCGGCCTGTTGCATGAGTTGCTGCAGCCGCTTGGGCGGCTGACGAAGTGTGTCATTTAATTGGTCGGGGGCACTGGTTGTGTCATCGAGGGGAATGGTGAATGCCTCTGAGGCCGCTGTGTGATGAGTTATGAGTCAACGGAATAAGGAATAAGGAAGTAAAGGGATAACAACTAATTGGCCATTGCTACTTACGGTATTCTGCCATTTTGTTATCCTTTTTTTCTGTTGCCGTTGTCGTTGCCGTTGCTTTTGCTGGTGTTCTTCCCGTTGCCGCTTTATTATCGTCGAGTGCTGTCGTTGACTTGGAACTGGAACAGCCCATGCTCAGGTGCAGCAGCTCAGGCGCAAGGCATTACGTTAAAACTTCCGTTGTGTTGGGTTCGAGTCTCGGATTTTAGGCTTTTGGTCTCGTGACTTTTAAGCGGAATCAGTTGAGCGCGCTAATGTTAATGCTAATGCGATTTCCTGCTACGCAGTGTTGCTGCTACTTCAACGTCCGCAGCAGCGATTCCTTCAAACGCTGTGTGGCAATTCAATTTCCGTTCCCAGCCAACTGACAGTCGACTCATTAGACGCAGCTTGAGACAGCTTTAAATGCCTCATTAATATTGATTTTGTGTCTTGCTGTGTTTGATATTGTGCAGGATATATTCAGGAGACACACTTCTAACTGACGAGGCGTCGCAAATAGAACTGAAACTGAAATTGCAATGCAAAGTTTTGCGGGAGTCATTAATAATAATCGTTGGGTAGCTGGTCTGGACACCTGACCTGGGTGCCCCTTGCAGGATCAATACTCATATGTATATTGTTGTATTGTTATTTTAATTCGCATATGAATGCACTGGAAATTATTCATTCGCATACAAAAGAAATAAGTAAGTATTTAAAAAAATCAAGTATATTCTGCATGATTTTGGCTCTGATATTTCAGTATGCATTCGGGATTTAAGTTGTTACACTAATAAAACAAATATAATGTACTCGATTTAAGCTTCAAATTACTCCAATCAATGAACTTTTCTGTTATAATATTTAACTTCAGAGTTCTTGGTCATAGATCAGTAAGTAACGCTGTCGCGAATTATTCTTTATTTGGCGTTCAAGGACCCGGGTTCAAATGATGCGCAATTCAGTGATAGATAAATAATAAAAACCTTTTTTTTTGCTTTTTTAAAAGAATAAATTTTAGTAGTAAATTGAAAACCCAAAATAAGAATTTAGTAAATATTTGTTTTTAATAAATCCGGAACTAGCAAGATATTGACATTCGGCTAATTCGGCGTATATATGAAGTAACTTTGCTGTGTTGTACCTCACTTTAGTAGAGTATATAAAATACGTGTATACATTTAATAACCTGCAAACCAATTAGAGTTACGCAGCAGACTTTTCCAAAAGAAAATATATTCCCGTGTTAACCAAATTTATTAATTTTCTTATTCTAAACTAGAATTAGCAATCGGAACTAGATATTTATTATTCTCAGTGCAGTTGCGTGGGTGTGGCTAATAAAGGTAGACAAAACAAGCACAAATACAAACATGCACGTGGACACACAGCCAAATAGAGTGAACGAGGAAGAGGAAGAGGCAGAGCAGAGCAGACAGAGACACTCCCACACACACTGAGTGAATGGTCACTGTGCCGCAGACCCAATGTCAATCAACTCCAGTCGTTGGCCATAATCAACGTTAATTGTGGTTTCGTTTGCACACACAGACATACGCACATCCTCTAGTCTAGTGGTATGTACTTGTCCCTCAATATATACATACTTATGTGCATGCAACAGCATAGTGCCACATTCTGTGGCAAAGTTTAGTGACCCACTCAACTTTGACCAGACTGCGAGACAGCGAGGCTTTTGATTTTTTACAGTTTGACCACTGTCAATGTTGTCGCAATGCCATAAAAAGCCTTCACCTAAACCCTAGCGGCTTCCGGCTGGAAAGCTGCCCAAGAGCCTGGACGCAACTCACTCAGTTGTAGTTGTACGGAAGCTACGACGCGGTGTGGCGCGTGCCAAGCACCGCCCAGGGCGTTCACATATTCATTATGTATGTGCCACACGTTGCCTCTTTTGTGGTCGTAGTCAAGTGGCCGCCACTCTTAGTATGCAAAGTGCGGCAAACGGAAGCGCGCCCCCTTCGCAGTCAGCCCCTCGGCCCTTTTATTTCCAAAGTAAATGAATCGGCTAAAGAGGCCCAACAACAGGTGTTGCAATCAATTAAATACACAAACAAATGCAAGAGACTAAAAAATGAGTGACGTTTAATTAGGTTAAGTGTCAATAAGATGTTGTACTCCATCATTCAGTCAATAACTCACATCAATCAGAAGCAAAAATATTATCATTGCAAGTAATTAGCTAAAAGAGAAAGAAGAATAAACATTTATTCACTTTTTACATTTCAGTTTATTTAAAAATACAATTTAGAAACATTTTCATATTGTTTTGCAAAAAAATGGTTTATCTGTAAATATAGTAAAACAATATAAACTATTAACAAAGCAACTTTATATCTGCAGCTTAGGAACATCATTCTGCCAAACTTCTGATCTCTTCTGATCTTATCTGATCTGATCTCTGTTATTCAATCTCATCGATGCAAAACTTTCAAAACTTTATGTAACTTATGTAAGTATAATCTGCCTGTGACAGCTCTCTGGGGGCAGATATCCAAAGCCAACGAACTGCAGCCAGCTTGGGTTTTATAAAGGTAGAAAAATATTCTATATAAATATGATATACGTATAAACTGTACTGTATGAATCGGTCTTATGACTATGCCGCCACAAGAAGCAAGTGCGGTCTAACAATGGATAGACTTGGATCGTTCCTGTTATCGCTATTGTTATGTTTATGATTTATGCTTGGGGATTTACATGTATTCAAAATGTTGTCATAAAAGCAATTTGTAAATTTTGGGAGGCTAATCGTACTCCTGCTTGATGGACAGAGTTTTATCGGCACTCTTCTCAGACTTCGGGTTGGGATTGGTGTTCACTGTGTTCGCAGCCGTTGCGGACTTGCCTTTGATGTAGCTGGCAGCTGTGGAGCTCAGCGGTATAGTCACATATTGGTTGCCATCTAAGAGATAGTATATTAATATACTGAAAGCTGATCAATTACAAGGGAAGTACTCACCCTCTTCGGCATGGACTTGCAACTGGCCCGCTTGGATCAGCTGACGCAGCATATCGGGAGGTATGTTGGCAAACGATGTCGCTGGATAAACGTATTTATTATTATCAGACGACGTTGCTGCAGTTAGTCCGCTGCTTCGCGCTGCCACTGATGCTGCTGTCAGTGCTGCTGTGGATGTGGATGGTCCAGTGTCAGTCTGATAATTCAATGCTATTGGCATTGGCTTGGGGCCAACAGTCGTCGCGACTGTCGCTGAGGAGCAGCTCGCTGTTGGCTCACACTTAAGTTCAAGAGGCCCAGATTTAACAGCCTCCGCGTCTGCCGCCGTGCTCGGCATCTCCACATCCGACGAATCATCGGACTCATTTCCCGAAGATGTTGGCGATCGATCATCCTGCAAATAATCAAAAAAGAGGAGAAAAAGAAAATCAGTTTCACATGCTGTAGCCAAACAGTCTGGTCTGATCTTAAGCCAATGCTTAGCTGATCTGTTCAGTTCTGGCTTTCTGCCAGACTGTTCTATATGCCAGCCAAGTAAATGTACATGCAAGTGTGTGTGTGCTTGGGCCAAAAAGCCGCAGAAAAAAAGCAATGTGCCTGCACCAAATATGGCGCGAAATTGCGTATAAGTGCTGGCCGCGTTGCACGCCGGTTCGCATTTCAATGAGTCAAGAGAGCTCAACTCAACTGAACGTTGCCTTAAATGTGCACACGCGTTAAAGAATTTAGAATATTGATTTCTGGCTCTGTATATGTACGGATCGAGCAGGGACATTCAACACACAGCACAGATACAAGACTGTGTCGACTGTCGACAGTGACATTAAACTCGCTCATCATAGTCGCTGTATCACATCATTTTAATTTTGATTAGTGCCTCCAGGTAAAATTAATTGCCAACTGTAACAATGCGATCGCCATTTTGTGGCATTGCGCATACGCATTCGCAATTCGCAATCACAATCACAATTCGTATTCGCATTCGCATTCGCATGCCAGCAGCAGCAGCAGCTTCCAATGAAATTGTAGCAACGTGGTTGTTGTTGTTGCTGGCTGCCACAGCGCAATTGAGACCAAAATGGGCGTCTTGGACTGACGACTCTGTGACTGTTGCAACTCTGTTGGTGTTGCTCTTATTGTGCAGACATTTGCCGGCCGGCCAGTGGTGAATCGCTGAGTGGCTCGACTGACCGCTCGACTGCCTTTTGAGTGACAGCACCAAGACATTTTAATTAGGAACAACAACGCGAGCAGCAACACCGTTGGCAAACTGTCTCTAAGTCACTTTTGGCAGCACAACTCTCAACTTGCAACTTGCAACTCCCAACTGTGCAACTGTGCAACTCTGCAACTGTTGTTACGCTCGCGGTTTTCAGTTGCAACTTGCGACCAAATACAACCACAAAAGCAGAATACAGATACGCGTCTTGTCGATTGCAGAGATAACAAAGACAAAGATCTGAATGCTGACTGAACGTCTTTAGAGAGTTAAAGTCGAGTGCGTCATACTTGGTTCCTTAGCAACGCAAACATAGTTTTAAATTTGTTTTTAATTGAATGTGGTAAAAAATAAATATAAAATATTGAAAACAATACCAGCAGTTAACGTTGCCATCTAAAACTAGTGTCTTAAAATCTTTTTTGTTTATTTCTCTTATCGTATTCTTATAATCCTTTGCCGAAAATTGCCCAAAAATTATACACATTCACATAAAATTTAATATTATTATAATTGTCACGCAATTCACTTTTAAATCAAATGAAAGATAACAAATGAATACGAAAATGTTAGAAAAAAACTAATCATTTTAGTTTCAATGAAATCACTGCCTCTTCTGAATTTTTCTGACTATTTTATTGTGATTATCTTGAATTGTATCAACTGCCTAGATTTTTTTTTGGTGCATTAAGTTTTGCCAACAATCAAGTCAAGATAATATTTTGACATTTGTTTTTTTTTTTCACATTAAGTGTGTACGAATGTCTCCTTGGTGTTGCGGCTTCGCAGCTTTCTTATCTTATCTCAAATATATTATAAAAATGTATTGTGTAAAACAATTTAACATTCTTCCCCTTACATTTTCACTACAACGTTATTGCATTTTCTGATTTCTATAAAGTTTTACAACTGTTAGGAATTACTGGAGTAATTATAAATTAGTATTTCTATTATTTATCAACCAATGAAATATTTGAAAGCAATTAGAACACTCAAATTTGTCCATTTGATGTTCATAGCTAATATTTATTATTATAATAAACTATTGGGTAAAAAAAGCATATTTTATTTTCGTTAGGAAATTCTAAGAGAAGAGAGTTTTTTTTAATTTTTGTGAAAAATTATTAATTTTTTAAATAATACAAATTTAAAAAATAAAATAAGTACGTGCAAGTTTTGTTTAAAGAATTAAAAAAAAGAAAAAGCAAAAAGTTTGTTTCGCCCCCGGGTGGACTCGAACCACCAACCTTTCGGTTAACAGCCGAACGCGCTAACCGATTGCGCCACGGAGGCACATGAACTCTGACGGGCTAAGCTAACAGCTTAACATTAAGTATATGTAAAAAGAGATGCTATTTAATAATAGCATATTCAGAGGGTTGTTCAAGGCACACAACCTTATCATACAAATGCATATAAAATTATTTTACATCACAAAAATAAAGAAAGCTTATTTCATTATCACTGCAAGTGCGAAAAAGTCAAGCAAGGCACAACACATTCCCTTGTTTTTTTTTTTTTTTTTTTTTTTTTTTTATCAAAAATCATTATATTTACAATCTTTTTAACATTAAGAGACCAATTCTAGTAATATTCGAAATTACAAAACATTAATTTTGGCCCTTCACTTTGACAATTTTTTTTTTTGGAGTATTTTTTTATTTCTGCCAATGCATTTTAGTCATTAAAAACCAAATATATATTTGGTTTTATTTTAGTACTATAGATTTCAACACAATTAGCAGTGGAATTAATGAATTTTTGTATTTTTAACACGCCACTAGTTTCTTGCGTTTCAAGGAGCCGCTGCAACAACAGATTTCTCATGAGTAAAAGTTTCATCGAAGTATAATCTATATATTTTTTTTTTATCTTAAATCTATTAATTATTCAAGCTAATTTTGCGGCAGTTTTTGAAAAGTTCTAAGTTTTTATAAAACATCCTGTATATTACTAAAAAGTCTGTGTTATTCTCTCCAAAGACTTATGGTAGCACTTTTTAAGCCACTGTACTACTTAGAAAGTAATGTTTAAAGAAATAATGCTTCATCAACAATAAAATTTCTTGTTGGTTCGTATATTTAAGCATAGCTCTTCAAGTTGCGACTCAAATTCAGATGATTGCATTATTTTATAACATAACAATCATTCAAAAGATGGTACATGACAGCAATAAAAAAGGGATTTGGGCTCAAAAGTGTCACAAATTGTTGGCGATGTTTTATAGTGAAAACTTGTTTGTCGAAAGCGAATAAAATAAGTGATAAGGAAGCTTACACAGGACTATAATTTATTGAATATAATTAATTTTAATTAAATGTTTAAAGTTTTATTTTTTGCTTTTACGATTCTATCAAGCAAATAATTTCTATGAATTTAATATAGCTACAAGAAATATTTATCATATAACTAAATCTCAATGAACTGAAACAAATAACCCTTGAATTTTATTATTTCATTGGCAACATTGGTATGCAATGACCAAGTGCGGTTGAAACTATAAATTAATTTGCTACAAATCGAAATGTACTCGACAAGGACATGCTGTGCACCATGGTGACTGTTATTATTGATACTGGCCAAGTGCAAAAGCAAGTGCAAGTGCAAGTGCAATAGAGTATGTCGCATCGATGTGATGCGAAGCTAGTTGCTCTAGAAAAATTGATAGTCGTGTGTCTGGCGCAAATGCCGAGCATGTCTCATTAAGTGACAATTAGAGTTGAGCTTGAGCTTGATTTGGAGTTGGAGTTGTGACTGAAGGATGGTTGGAGGCATAACCCATTCGAAACCAAACCAAAAGCCAACCCAACCCAACCCAGTGGAGGAGCCCAACCCAATGGAAGTGGTTGCAAGATGCAATGGTCGTATTTGCGCATTTGCGTGGAATGCGCGGTCAGTGGCATGCAATTTACTATATAAAAATAATGTAGCATTGTTTTTTAAGGTAGCAAGCGGTCGATACCACACGACACCGCAGCACTCGATGCCGATTGGGGCTGCTGGCCTCGGACTGCTGGAGCCTGCAACAAATGCAATTATATAGAAATTTGTCTTGCTGTGATATGTGCGGCATGTTGCTGCTGCCGCTGCTGTTGCTGCTACTGCTGCTGTTGCAGTTGCAGTTGTGTGGCCATCGGCTGTGCCAAAAATAGTCAATTTGGGAAAGGCTAATAATAAATGCGGTTTGTCTGTCTGTCACTTCAGTCAGTTCGTCAGTGACAAACACAAACAGCTCAGCACAACAAATGAATTGTGAGTACAAGTACGAGTGCGATTACAAGTACTCGCTTGAGTATGAATGAATTCTCCTTTTCCAAATTGGCCAACTGACATTCATCCAGCCAAGGTGGCATTTGCTTTGGTCCAAAGTGAATGCGATTCAATTGAATTCATTTGCTGGCTACTGGCTGCTAACTGCTGGTGGCTGGTGGCTGGCTTGGTGTCGTGTGACCTACACCAGCGAATGATTGACGGATGGCACATTTGCTTTTCGATTGATTAGTTGTTATTACCAAAATGGCCACAGCGATATGCCACGGCAACAGCGATGGTGACTGCTGACAGCGATGGCGATGGCGATGCCTGACGCGCCGAATCTGATGCCCAAAGCCAAGGGGGCGACAACAGTTGCCAAGTTGCCAAGATGCCGAGTTGCCAAGTTGCCAAGCTGTGTGTTGTTGACAGTCAGCACCCGCTTAACTTCAACTGTGCAAACTTTAGCTGGCAACTTTGGCCAGCTCTCGTTTGCAGCGTTTTGGGCAATAAACATTTGCATTTGCATGTTACTGTTGTTGTCATTGTTGTTGTTATTACTTGTACTATTGTTGTTGCTGCTACCGTTGATGCCGTGTGCATCTACCGACACTGATACGAGCCGCCGCCACCGTCGCGTTGAACAAAGGAATAGCCAAATGTGTGCAGCTCTCTTTTGGCTGCCTCCCCGCTCCCTGGGCACCCTTTGGCCACCAAATGCCCAGTTTGCGGGCTCCATTGATGCTGGCGCTTTCAATGAAAACATAAAAATAAAAATGCAAATGAAGTCCAACAACGAAAGCACTTAAATCTAACGCACAATTGTACGAATACTGTGGTGCTGAAAGCTTAATGAAACTGTTAAAAAATGAAAAGACTTTGCTAAGCTAATGGAAGCAATCTTTGTGTTTAACGAAATTATTAAAGTAGTTTTTAAGTCGAAACAAAGTTTGCATTTTCCACTTACTATTTGCATTGCAAACAGTCTGCATTTTAATTGCCTGCGAAGAGCAGAACTGCCCACTGTTGAATTTAAGGTAGGTGGAATCACAACCCACAAAACTTAAGACAAGAGTTGAACAGGAAACGTTAAGCAAATGTTGTGGCCAGGCCAAGACGGGCAACAACAACACACAGCAGGCAAAATGGGGCGGCTGGCGAACAAAGCCAAGTCAGAGCCGAAAGAGAATTGACATGAAACAACAGCAATAACAACAACAGAGACAACACCAACAACAACAACAACAAGTAGACAGAGACAACACTGCGTAGACATTGTTGTTGTTGCTGTAGTTGTTGGAGTTGGAGTTGTCGCTGGTGGATTTTGGTTCGCTCGTCGTCGCATCCGGGCCAACAATATGCACTTTAAAGCGTTTATATCCGCAAGCCTGACCGGCAGCGACTGACTTTCTGTTTTTGGTCAAATCACAGTTTGCGGTTACACGGATTCACGCGCAAAGAAAGCGAACAGGCGAGAGAGCAGGAAGTGCTCCAATAGCTCCCCAAAAATGAGCTCAAGAAAGCTCACGACGTGAGCAGCTCAATACGAAAATCGTAAAGTCTAATTCTTAACTTTGTTGCTGCTGTTATGATGAGAATTATCATCTATTTAAATGCCAGCGAGCATATTAACATGCCACGATTGGCCTGGGCACGGCAAGGTTCAGCTCTGAGAACAACGATCTCAGCTCTGATGCTGGCTTATTGTTCGAAGTCAGCAATTATTTGGTTAAATTGAATGGCTGGATGCAGAGGAACAACCTGCAAACGCAGATCCTAGAGACTAAGGCCTAATTATGCGTGCGCTGCGATGGCCCAAACAAAACAAGCCAACAACTACGACAACTTATCGGCTAACGCTGGGACAGCTCAGGACAGTCGCAGTGGACAGATTCAGATACAGGACAGATACAGATACATGTGCACTCATAGGCATTGGCTGTAGAGGTAGTAGAGGAGCGACCAGAAGCAGATGAAAAGCTACCGATTAGCCTGGCGTTTGGCAAGGCGCCCATTTTTTTTGCAAATTTATGAAGGCCACTAACAACGGCATAAAGCAAGCCTTGGCCAAGCCAAGCCAAACCGAGTCAGGGGAACAAATGTAATCAACTTGACCGCAAACAAACAGTTGAATGCAAATTGCAATTATTACATGTTACATTCCCATTTGAATGAGCAGCTTTATCGGACTTGCTTCTCTCTCTCTCTCAGCCTCATTTAATAATAATTCTACCAAGCAAGGCAACTAGTTATATTTATACAGTGATTACTAAGGATAACATATAATGAATGTAAGGCACTTCATCAGAGAATATGAGATTATGAATTCATATTTTATTGTCGTTTCATTACAGTACATTGCAATGGGGAAACAAAGAAGTGTGAGCAACTCTTCTCATTTAAGATGTGCCAAGGTGTTAGATTTATATTACTGAATCATTAGAGTCCATTGTTAATAATACAGCCTTAATTAAAAACTATAATGATTATTGGTTTGCAATGTTCTATTATTTGTTACTATTATTATTCAATAACTATTACATGTCATATTCTCATAGGACCAGACTTAAGTCTACCACAGTCCATATTATACTTTCACTTAATACTATCCTAACAACCAAAGCAGAGTAACTAGTTATGGTAATTAGTTATTTATAAAGTGAGGTTTCCAAGGATAACATAGTGTGCAAGAAATGCATTTCATCAGAGAATATGAGATTATGAATTCATATTTTATTGTTGTTTTTTGCAAAGGGGATACAAAATTCTGAGAACCACGTTTCCTTTTTAAGATTTATTAAGGTTTCAGATTTATATCATGTCTTACTTAGGATATAAGTGCATTGTTAGTATTGCTATTCTCTACCAATTATTGGAGTTTATAATTTCAAAAAGTACGGCATTGATCTGATAACATTCGTCAACAAAGCTTTTTCATAATATAACAATATATATTTATATATCATATATTTTATCACCTATATCTAATTTACTATGCATGAGTATATGACCAAAATTGTATTTATAATTTAAAATCAAGCAAAACTTCACTATTTTTAATAACAATCAATCAAAAATTGTTGTCGTACTGTAACCCAACATTTTCATGAAATTTTGCTTGATTTTAAAATTTAAATAATTCAAAAGTGCATTAGATCTAGATGATCATATAAATAGTCACAGATCCACTTAAGTGCGCTCTACTCGCTGTCCAATTTCAATAATATCAAAACCGTCCGGTATTATTCTTAAAATGTAATGTTTTTTCCTTAATGAATCTGGTTTTAATAAAAATTTGACAAAATACTAAATTTATCGACAATTTAAAGATAAACTAATTGCAAAAAATAAGTCAAATCGTTATAAAGCATATTTGACAAGTTTCTTATTAAAGCTGTTTATTATTTATGATGGCAAACATATTTTAAAAACAAGTAAGAAAGCTACAGTCGAGTGTACTCGACTGTGAGATACCCGCTACCCATTTTGAATAAAAGCAATATATTTTGCGGTATTATTCTCAAAATATACCAAATATACTGCAAAAATACTAAAAATATACCAAATGGTATATGTGGTATATCGATATAGTGCCGCATTCAAAATATACCATAGACGGCACAATATACCAGATTGTCAGCCAAAGCAACTCAGACCCCTAGTAAGTAGGCGTTTTTGCCCATACAAAAGTATTTCTTTAATAACTTCGACAATTTTTATCTGATCGCAACCAAATTTTCAGGGATCATAACTACTATAGTTATTACCGTATATACCAAAATTCGTAACCCTAGCTTTAAAATTACGCTTGTTATTCGATTTTTTTGATTTGCAGGGGCGGAAGTGGGCGTGGCAAAAATTTGAAACAAACTTGATCTGCGTGCAAACATAACAAATGCTGTCGAAAAAAAATTATAGCTCTATCTCTTATAGTCTCTGAGATCTAGGTGTTCATACGGACAGACGGACAGACACACAGACGGACAGACACACAGACGGACAGACGGACATGGCTACATCGTCTCGGCTGTTGACGCTGATCAAGAATATATATACTTTATAGGGTCGGAGATGCCTCCTTCTACCTGTTACATACATTTCCTGCCGGCACAAAGTTATAATACCCTTCTACCCTATGGGTGCGCATGGCACATTTAAATAACATTTACAACATCGGTATAGGTATTAAATTCTTTTATACTCTGTATGCAGTTGAAGTATAAAAAAATACTTTTTTCTGGGTCTAATATTACTTAAAACGCATTCCAAGAAACAAATAATATGTTGTATCATTAAGCAGGTTCACTAAAAAAGTTGTTTAGTTGAACAAATTACCTTTGCTTGATCATTAGTGATGTTAATCAATTTATTTTAATGGTGTCATTCAACAAATATGAGCAAAAATAAAACAAACCACGACTCGTGATCACGCCCACAAAATCAAAGCTGATTTCATATTTCAGAGAACTGAAAACAGCAAATTGGTCACACCCATCGCAAAGCAAAGATCGTGATATATACAAAAATGCACATAATATATGTATATATGTAGTAAGAAGTAGATAAATAGATGCAGACGTGATCTTATAACAAATTCGAGTAAATTTCATTTTTCAAAGCAAGCGCAGCAACAAAAAAAATAATAAAAAAAAAAACGTAATAAATTGTCGCTCATTTGCTTGCTCATTTGTTGTCGAAGCGTTGGCGGCCCCAAACGGCCAATGTACATAAGGCACAACCCAAAATGGACATGTAAGCAACTTGAAAGCGAGTCTATAAAATCTAATACGCACACAGGCTGACCACAAGTCACGCCCACAGCTCAGCCAATAAATACGGCCATAAAATATACATACATAATAAAAACTGAGCACGTCTTAAGAGAGCATCGTAAGAGTGGTGTTCAAGCTGCGCTCACAAACGCTCGCTCTCTTAAGGCTTGAAACGAGTTTCTTGAGAGATCACGACAGCGTGACTCAAGAGTCGCAGCAGTTCTTATTGCGTTTTCAGTCTGTGAGCAACTGCGTGAGTCGTACGACGATCTGCGAATTACCGAATCATCGAACGATCGATCTACAGATCGTGTGGCTCGTTATTGAAGTGCATTCAAAATCAAATATGTTCGGCAAGTGTTTAGACATTCAGAACTCGGAAGTTTGTGTAGAACTAATAACATAAACATGATTTAGTTGAGAATGTGTTTACTGATCTTGGACAATTTAAGGTAAGTAAAACTTAAAATATGCAATTGATAAAATTATAATTAAAGTGTTACTCAACTATTTAATTATTATTGATAATAAAAGTGTTATTTAACTATTTACTTATTAATGATAAAGTGACTAGATAAACTACTATATTTAAAACGTGCAGACATTCCTTAAGCACAACTGCGAATCAATGATAAACAGCATTTATTTACATTTATTTATTGGGCTCCAAAATAGCTCAGGGTCTAAAGAAACAGTAGCCTGCCATGCCGACAGCTCAATCAAAGCATTGCAATCACACACAATCACCGCAACGGCAACAGCAGTTGGTCCGATCCGAGTGAGGGGATGTGGGCTGTGAGGTGGCCCCGGCAAGTCGCCAAATCGGCGGCCACATTTCATAAATCAGCGAGTGTGTGTTTGTGGAGAGATCTCTGCGTTGCCGCCTGCTGCGAATCCTCGCTATTTATTGTATTTTAACAACATTATAAGCGAGCGTTTAAGTGGCGAGTATCGGTCTCTTGACTATCGAGCGGAACCTCGTTTGATTTGTGTTAGAATGCAAAATACCAACAGTATCAATGCGAGAGACTTGCCAGCTGTGACTGCGACTGTGACTGTGAGCAGGCACAGGCCAAAGACAATGGCAGGCAGGCACTCTGAGCAGTGGGGTAGGAACCAGGCACCGACAAAGCACCCAGCCAAGTCAGACAGTCGTTTCATAATCAGCCTGTGAGACGTGGCAACATGTTGGCCACGTTGTCGTTGTGGGCCGGGTCAAATGTCAAGCACATTATTTTTGTGTTTACGTACAATAAATATAAATGCATGATGCATTTTTGATAGATTTTCATGCCAATAAACAACCAACTGGCTAACCGCTAGAATGGTGTCTCGACCAACACTTGGTCAGACCCAAGCCAGACTAAGAGTCAGACCCAGACCAGGCCACGCCAAGCCAGGCTTTGTGTGGGTACATAAATTCATAAAAGACACCAGGAAGCCAAAGCGGAGTCTGCGTATTTATCTGTTCCCGATCCCGATCCGGTTCTTCTGTTAGTCATCTTGCGCCTATGCAAATGTACGCGTTGTTGTGTCCGCTTTGCATTTTCGGACTGATGTCGACAAAAATCGACAATCAACTCTGTCAGCCTCTCAGTCAGTCCGTCAGTCAGTCAGCTAGTCATATAGTCTGTCCTGTCAACCCAGTGCAGCGGAGGACCAACCACGTTGATGGGGCCAAAACAATGCCTTGTTGACACTGATGGAAAATCTGCGTGTCACAAATATCAAAATTCAATCGTTAGACGAGCCATCGATCGATCCTATGAGCGATGCATCTAATGATGAATCTCCTGATGGCCAGCCTTAGTTCAGCTCCATCAACAGTTTCGACATTCAAATTGAGAGTCCAGCTGCATGATGAGTTATGGATCTAAACGTAGATATGCAAATATGAGGATTCAATTGTTGATCTCAGGAATGATGAAAGTTTCGTTGTGGAAAAGACAATTCCAGTTTAGAGAGAGAGAGATTCACTTGAAACTGCATTTCGATAATAACATAATCTGGTTACCAACTAAAATTTAAAAATAAATTGAACAACTGCCAGTATAATTAGCAGCAATCAGAGTAAACTAAGTTTTATAAAGTTTATTAACTTACTATGACTTTAAAAGGAATAGTTAATAATAATGTGTTTGCTGTTAAGAAAAGACGGTGATCACAAAGCGAAGCAAAGCAAAGCAAAGCAAAATGGTATGGAATAAATTAAGACGCTGAAATGATTGATTGATTATTTACAAATTGCCTTAAAAGGCGAAACTCGGGCGGGCTAGAATATGATTTTCTTATTTAAAGAAATCAGCGAATTTCGAGATTTGGGTGTTTTACTATTCTGTGTTTTACTCCAAATTGGCAAACACCTTCAGCTAATTGAATACCAATTTATGGTACATGAACAATAAGAATATATCGAAAATATATGTATATAAAAGTAAACGAAGAAAAGTAGCAAAAATTACATATGAAATGAAAAAAAAAAACGAGCGAAAAAAGAAGCCAAGCAGAAATTACTTAACAAGCTCGACGACGACAACGACGCTGACGACGACGACGACGACGACATCGTCGACGTCTTCGATGATTTACTTGTGCGTAATAATGCAACGCCCGCAACGTTGGAATGGCCAAGACCGCGACCAAGAGAAGAGGCCACAGACAGAACACAGCACAACACAACAGAACAGAACAGAGCAGACCAGACCAGGGAGTCCGCTGAGGCCTGAAGGATGCCTACGCAGCGAGCGAGCGAGCGAGCACAGCACACGGTAAATGCATGTGAGAAGAAGTCTAACTGGGAATGCGCCTCAATTTAAAATGCGAATTACATTATCTGATCAAATGCATTCTTTGCTGAGCTCCAGGAGGAGTCTCTTGCTACCTCTTCAGCACACTCATCGAATATCTGTGTGTGTGTGTGTGTGTGTGAGTGTGTATGCGTGTGGATGCTGCACAAATAAATAAATTTAAAAATACAAACAAGTAGTGCGGACAAAAAGAGCCGAGTGGAAAATTCGTGACAGCAATTGTTGATGAGCAGCGTGTGAACAGAGCAGACCGAGCGGCCCCGAGTTTGTATCGACCAAGAACTCAAACTCAGACTCAAGATCAGCAACAGCAACACCAACAAGAAAACAAAATAAATTGTTGTACAGCAGCAAAACGCGTAATATTGAGCGACTAATAGCTGAAACTTGACTTGAAAGCGAACCAAATGGCCAGCGACAGATTCAGACCTCAGTCAGATACTCAGAGACTCAGAGTCAGAGAACCCAAGAGACTGTTGCCGTACACCTCCGCAGTCTAATTAACTCCTACGAGTATACAACTTTTAATTAAGCTGCACATGCTTATGTACTCCGCGTACGTATATACTTAAATACAATACATATGTATATACTTGAACGAGAATCGAATGTTTATATCAACAACGAAACAATCAAGTTGGCGATTCGAGAGTGGGCAGTCTCAAAGTTCGCAGCCCAAGGAACGATAAATGAAAAACATTTAGATCATTTCAATGCACATTAAAATAATAAAGCTGTTTCTTAGAGTATTTTAAAAGTCTTTAAACTATAAAAATATTTCGTAGAATTGCAGAGACTTAGAGGAAAAGGATCAATTTATTTTCGAGGGAAAAAAAAATCAAGCAATATAACTAGTCGAGTGTGCTCGATTTTCCACATTCAATTATAGCTGAACTGTAAGGTTAATATTCTGAAAAAATACATGAATGATATATTGCGTATATCGATATGCAATAACATTCAAAATATACCATAGACTAGACTGTAGGCGATAACTTATGAAAGTTATTCTAACTTATTATTATTGTTTTAAGTCTTGAAATGATAAATGCATTTCCCAGTCTTAAAGGACGATCATCACTGTATCTTTGAAGGCATATAAAAAATATTTAGCTCATTTGTATGCACGAATTCTATAAACATAATAAAGACGTATGTAGTTTGCTTATAAGAACTTCAAATGATAGAAATATTTCGTAGTATTCAAAAAAACTCAGTGATAGAAACTTTTCATAGTCTTAGACAACGATGATCAATGTATTTTCGAGGGAAGAATCTCAGTCTCTTGTCTGCGTATAAAAATGCCAAAAGCATCGCTGATATTGTTGATGATGCTCTCCACTGACGGTAGCCATTTATCTAGAACAGCAGGCAACAGATAGATTGTCAGACAGACAGAGCGAAAGACTGAGAGACGGACAGTCACCCAATCGAAGCGACAGAGAGACTGAAAGAATGAGACAGTTCTTCAGAGACGATTGGCAACTCGATGAGTTGATGATGTTAATGATGATGAGGACGTTCGATGCTGCTGCTGTTGCATGCTGAATGTGCTGTGATAGAAAGTAAAAGAACGGAGACAACGAGGCTCCTTGGCAGCATTTACGAGTAAGCTGCAGCTTTAATGAGACGTGGGAAAATACTTGAATCATCTGCTCTTCGCCTGCAATAAGGCATTTTTTTGTAGCTTCTAATTTGTAAAACTCGCACGTTGATGGCATTAAAAACATGCAGATTTTTATTGGCTAAAAGCGAGCGCAACTGCAAGTGCTAAACATTTATGTTATGACTATATTTCTTCGCCTTGTTGCAAACAAGCTGCTGTCAGTCCACATGCTTCTGCTTCTTCTGCTGGTCACAAATTAGCCTCGACAGCGTGCGCTTTGACAAAGGACCACCAGCCAACGATCGGCATTGTCCCCTCCCCTTGTCTTTGAGATTGTAGCTGAAATTGTCGCTGAGTTGAAGGCAGCCAATTGGACGCCTAGCGTGCGCTTTCTAGGTGGCATGCCGCATCTGTTGGCCAAGTTAGCCAGCTTGGCTCGGCTAACTGGACAGCTGAGCTTCTTAAATGTTTTGCCGCCAAAGACAACTGGCAACAACTACAAGCTACTACAATGCAGTCACAAAAACAGACAAAAAGAAAGAAACACAGCAACAACACAACACAACACATGGACCGCCGCCGCCATCGTGAGCGTCATTTGAATGGTGTGATAATTTTTGCGCCTTCTGTTGCATGTGGCAGTTGCTGTGGCAGTGAATTAATTGCGTGCCACATTATAAATATACACTGGGCAGCCAGAAGTCAGTAGCCAGCAGCCAGCAGCCAGTAGCTTATTAAGGGTTCAATGCTGTCTCTAAACACGGGTTGCATGCTGCATTTCAAAAGAAATTCTCACACGCCGCCCGTTAAAAAATAAAATAAAATTGGTCAAATAACGCGCTGCTACATAAATTCCAAAAAGTTTCGTGGCATGTTGCAAAGTTGTTCGTTGTTTGAGGTTGCTGTTGCTGCTGCTGCTGCTGCCTGTGTTGTTTGCTACGTGTGGGCATGTCAAGGCGTCGCGAAAGTGGCAAGTCGCCGATGTCGACGCCGACGCCGAAGTTGAAGCCGACGCTAACGCTTAGGCTGGACCAGACTTTGCCCCTGCGCAGTGTTGCAAATATTGCGCATACGCCGTGTGCTGCGACAGCTGCAATTGTTCGTAGTCAATCAGCAGCAAATGGCTGCAGCAAAAATGCGACAAATGAAGCGCCGAAAATGTTGATAGCGCTTCCATTGTATTTATATGGTAAACCATTTGTTTATGGAATGAGTTGAAATTGGCCGAAATGCACTTCATACTAACATTCATCTTAGCTGACTTGCAATACTGAGTATTACAGTTAATTCGATTGCCTTTTATCTACTTCATATAAAATACTATAATTTTATTGTCAAATAAAAAGTTTTGTCATTTGTATTTGAAAATAGTTGAAATTGTTGTCAATAAAATGCAGATCGAACTAACATTCGGATTAGATCTTTGCAGTTTGTTAATATTGAATATAACTTGATTATCTTTTATTTTTTTTATACTAATCCAACACACTACATTTTATATTTAAATCAATAATTTCATTCGCAATAAAAATGTAGTATTCTTTTTGTTAATGAAATGCATTTAGTACTAACATTGAACTTAGCTTTTTCAAACTATATTTTTTCACATTGAGTATTTGAGATAATGATCTTTTAACGACTTCATTCTAGTCCAATATACTACTGTAGAAAACAATATAATTTCATTGCCAAATAAAAAGTTTATTATTTGTCTGTTTTTAATTAAATGAAAATGAAAATGAATGAATCTTAGCTCTCTTGCATTTTCATTCATGTCTTTTATTGACTTCATTCTAATATAATATACTATATTATATGTTATATATTATATTCTATCTAATTCACAAATAAAAGATTCGCCATTTGTTTTGTTATGGACTTAAAATTGTCAATGAAATGCATTTCGTACCAATATTTGTCTTTGCTTTCCCTATATATACATTATATTTCTTCACTTAACAATTTGTTGCAATATTAAGTGTTGAAGATAAACCAATTGTCTTTTATCGTCTTCATTCTAACCCAACTTTCTACTATAGAAAATACTATCGATTCATTCGACAATAAAAAGTATGTCATTTGTATTTGGAATGAGTTGAAGTCGTAAATGAAATGCAGGTAATAAAATGAGTCTACACTTTTTCAAGCTATTTTTCTTCACATAACAATTTGCTGCAATATTGAGTATTGAAGATAATCCAATTGTCTTTTATCGACCACATTCAACACACTATCTTAACAATTGTGAGCTTAAATATAACAAAATACTATAATTTCACTCACAAATAAAAAGTTTGCTGATGCCATTTGGCGATTTAACCCAAGTGTCTGCTGGTGATATTCCCATTTGCATGTATCTGTATCTGCGTCTGAATTTGTTTCTGTATCTGCGACTATGACTTTGGCTATGGTTATAGCTTTGGCTCTATCTGTGCCTTCTGAAGCAAATGGCAGGCCAAATTTGCATATCAAACGCAGTCAACAACAGACGCCGCAACGTCGCCTTCGATACGACAACAACCACAACAACAATAACAGCGACAACAACAACCACATCCACAACAGTTAAAGCAACAAGTACAACAGCAACAACTCCAACATGTCGCTAATGCATAGACAATGTTAGTGAATTCGCGTACGCCGAACGATGCGAATTAACTAAATTACAATATGTGAAATTGTCGTTGGAGCCGCGTGTGTCTCGCTCTCGGTCTCCTCTTGCCTCCCCCACACACGTCTTTTAGCACTCCTCTCTGTTCCAATTCGTGCTATATTTGCGTGAAATTATTATGGCAATCGATTGTGCGTCTTAAAACATTATGAAATTTAAATCCGCCGACCACACAAGCTGACTAGAAAACGGGCGATAAAATTATTATTGATTGCACATACGCAGCGTATAACGACTAAGGGAACCGAGCGGTGATAGTGCACAACTGCGAGACTCTCTATGCAAATTATAAGTTTATGCAAATAAACTGAGGTCTTTATTTACTTTATTTCTCTATATAAAAGATGTTTCTGAATAAGAATTTTTTAATTTGTTTGACTGTTTTATTAACAGAGAAGTACAATATTTTTAATGTAAGTTTTAATGAAAGTTGTGTAACACTCATAACCCAACTTCAGAGGTACGTAATACTAATATTAAATATCGCAAAAAAAATCACAAAATGGCGGAATTTTCGGTGGAGCTTTAGCTGCACTGACTATGTACACGATTGTCATCATAATTTCTGATTGATGTAAAAATTTAAAAAATTAACATTTATTGTTATATTCTACTTAAGAAGAATCTTCCAATATATCCCCAAAAAAGGAATATACTTGGTAGAATATGACTTATATGTTTAAGGATGTATTATGACAAAGTATTCACTATATTAGGTGACTTTGAAGACCTATGCGAAATTCTTCAGCTCATTTGCTATGCTATACTTTAATCATGTTACAGGGTATTCCAACACACGCACACATATTGCCAACAGGGACAACGACAACAGCTTCAATGAGCTTTCTTCAAGCAACGCTGACGATGTCGACGACGGCGATGACGCGATCGCCAGTCGCGATAGCCGCAATTATTTTCGTCATAAGTCAGCCAATGTGGCGACCACATTGCACTCGGCTCGTTGTATACTCGACTCGCTCGCTCGCTCGCTCTCTTTCTTTTGCTCTCTCTCTCTCTCTCTCTCTCTGTGGGTAAGCTCAGTGTTGTATTTGCTGCTGTTGTGACTCGGCTTGGTTGCTGCTGCTGTCGCCGCCGACGCTGCTGTTGTTGTTGTAGTGTTGGTTTTGTTATTCAGTTTTTCGCTGTTTTTATTATTTATTTTTTACGGTGCGCACAAGCTTCCAAATAAGGGACGGCACATGTGAACTGAGGAAGCTATAACTAGCGTTGAGAGCTACGCAAATCTGTGGGCTTTGCACTTTCGCATAGATTTCAATGTAAATAAACGCATGATGACAAACTGCAGCTTCACGCGTTGATCCAAGCGTCAGAAAATGGGGTCAGTTGTGCCAGGTGGCGACAATTGAATCAGGAGTCGAACTCGGTTTGACTTCGCCTCAACATCGAGAAGACTTTGGGTCGACTCGAACGAGAGTCGCGTCGCGTCGTGTCGTGCAACATATGGCAGCGATGACAACGCATGTTAACAGCTTTTTAAAGGCAATTGCACAACAAGAACAGCAGCAACAACAACAACAGCAGCGACATCGACAACCACCTCAACAGCAACAGCACACGCTTCAGTTAGCCTCGCTTGCCACAATTCCCAGGCCCATGTGGCAGATAAGCCATCGGAAGCGCCAAAGAAGAGAAACAAAAATGGTAAACGAATTGCGTTTTCGCTATTCGAATTTCTGCAATGTTTTTTTTTTGGCTACTTGCAACTTGAGACCAGTGACAGGAAATCTCACGCGTGCCACAAAGTACGCAACGGATAAAACTGCCACCGGACAGTTGATTATCCAAAAATGCGGTCTGGCGTGCCTTTGAATTAAGGTATCGATTTAGCCTGGCCAACAAAAGGCAAACTCTGAGCCAAAGTCCACTCTTCTGGTTCGTCACTCATTTTCATTCATTGTGGCGTGCGCTCATTGTTGGTGTGAAATTTAGCACAACAACAGCAGCAGCAGAAACAGCAACATCAACAGCGGCAACAGTAGCTGCAACAAGCTTCAAGCGGCGAGTGGCAACTTTAACAAGTGACTGCGGTTGCAATGAATCCGCATAACATACATACGGCCAAATGGACAGACAGATAACCAAGTGTTGCTGCTGCTGCTGCTGCTGTTGTTGCTACTATGGCAAATATTTCTCGACTCGCAAGGCACGAAAAACACTTTTTAAATGCAGCGAAGCGTCAAACAGGTCGCTTTCTACCTTGCAACATCCAGCAACGATTCATCCAGCGATCCATTGGATACGCACAGGATCAAGTGTTATAAATGTTAATTCACAAATAATTGCAGTCGTTGCCTCTTCTTCTGAACATTATGCAAACTACGACTGGATTGCCTAATCGGCGCCAATCAAACTAAGGTTGGGTTCTCCTCGCCATCAACTTCATCATCAGCATCATTATCGTCTCAAGTCTAGACAGCTTGCTAAAGAACTTTGTCAAAATCTGTGCAGAAGCCTACATCTTTAATTGAAAATTTATGACACTTTCATGCAATCAAATTGCCCAAGAATAAGCAACGAAATTATGATCAACTGGCAGCTTTAGATTAATGCATTGAATTAACTTGAGTTCTTAAAAACGAATGCGAATCAATTCCAAAAAGGTATACAAAGCAGTGCGCAACCAAAATTATCTTTAAAATATACCGAAAATTTACTAAAAATAAACTATAAAATATTTGGCTCAAAGCTTCAATAAATCTACAAGAAAGGTTTTTTATGTGATTGAGGGATTTCATATATAAAAATATATATGATAACATATTTGGTATATATTTAACTATACCGTTCATACCGAATCTACAAATAACCTTTTGAACTAGATCTTTGCATTTAATCTCTACTACAAAATAAATTTAACAAAATACTAAAAATATACCAAAACATGTTTCAATACATTCGGCGAGAACCTTCAGCAAATACTCAAGAGATTTGATGAATGACATTTGCGTATTTAGCTCTACTATAAAACACAGACAATAAAATACTAAAAATATACCAAAATAGGTTTGGTTAAAAACTTCAGCAAAACTTAAAATCATTATGAATGAGATTTGTGTATTTTATCTCTAATAAAAAACAAATAGAACAATTCCATTTAGCAGAAGTAAGAAAACATCTTTGGTAATAAATTGCCAGCTCGCAAACGTCGTCACACACTTGAACTATTCAATTCATTATATAATGAAGCGCGCGGACTTCCCACACGAATATTGACAATCCGAGATGCTGCTGCCCACAGTTGCACGTTGCCAGTTCCAAGCTCCAAGTTCCATGTCGCCAGTATTTCCAGTACCGGGTTACGACTTCGGCCCAAACATCTACATCGAAAGCATAACAGAACGAACAGAACAAGCTGAACTGCCCACAATCTAACAAATTTTAAAATGACTCAAATTGTACGTAGCAAAAGTAAACACTTTACAAATTGTTTGCTTTCTAGATAGATTTGAAAAAGTAATTTATTTAACCCTCAATTTAATTCAACTAATAAAGAGGAGTGTTGGAAAACCGAATCTTTTTCTCACATTTAAGAGATCTGAGAGGATTTTTAATCTATTTTTATACAAATTAAGAAGTTAAGTTCTATAATTCGAGATATTTGCAAATAAAGAACACCATGTGATAACACGGTGCAAATATGCATTGCATTACAAACTGTGTAAATTGAGTAGTTGTGTAAACAAACCATAAAAAGTCCAATTCTAAATGAAAACTTTTTTAAAGCCAATAATTTATAGACCTGCTACTGTAGGATAGTTGACTATTATAACATCATGTTAACAGGAAATCTATGTAGCAGTCGGAAAGAAGAGTATAAAGAACATGTGTGTGAGAATATATTCTTTATCTCAAGGTCAATATCGGAGACGATATATCCGTCCTATCTGTCCTATATCTCAGAGAATAGTGTTTCTGAAATTTGTCTTCGATCAAATAATTTAATAATAATTTCATATCACAAGACTTGGACTGGTATATTTTTATCTATGGTATATCTTTATGTTAAGTCTTATGTCTTTATACCAAATAATGCGTTTGATATATTTAAAAAAAATATGCCAAATACCAAAACATAGTTAAAATATACCAAGTACTACCACATATCGTTAAAATATATCAAATTAATATACTAACGAAGTAATAGATTATATAAAGAGTTTTATTTATCGATATACTCGACTTTAGCTTTCTTACGTGCTTTATATTGGTATATCAATTATACTGAGTTTTAGAGGATTTATAAATCTCTCTTTTTATTTGCGAAGATACTAAGCATCACTAACCTATAAGGCAAAAGAAAACTTGAAGCTAAGTAGCAAAATAAAAATTCATATGTTCCAATAAAATAACACATCCTTTAACTTTGATTTAAAATAGCTCGATACGCATATGTAAATTCGACTATTTACTTTTTGAATTCGAATTGATGTGCTTTGTACCAAGTTACGATTGTTGTTAGACTGAAACGTGATCAACATATATATGTGATTTTTTAGTAACAACAGGATAAACAATTGCAGCTGAGAGTCGAACTTTATCAAAGCTTCCTCAATGTTTGTTATAATATAAGCAAACATTGAAATTTTGATGGACAGACCATCAACAAGCATTCACATCGTAAATTGGGAAGAAAACATCTTAATAAATCGTATCTATGGGATGGGGGAATGGAAGTAGCAAACACACACAAAAGTAAAATGCTAGATAAACGAATATATAATTCTCAGATATAAAATGCGCAGTGAAGCGAGCGGAAAACATTTTCTACACGTATAATAAAAGTCTACTATAGTTTCCTATGTGGCCACCACGCTTCAGTGGCAGCGTTTTGGGCGTGATACGGCAACAGCCACAGCCACAGCAACAGCAACAGCAAAGTCTGTTGCCACATGGCGCTAGTAAAAAGCAGACGGCATGCTTGGGGGTAAGGTCGTTCAGATTTCATTCCGTTGGGTTGAGTTGAGCTGAGTTCGGTAGCAAAGAATTTTGATTAACTTGGAAAATCATTGGAGTAAGTCAGCAAAGCAAAGCAACAGCAACAGCAGCAGCAACATCAACATCAAAGGGAGCGGCAATTGGGGGGCGTGTGTGTGTTGGCACAGTCGAAGTCGAAGTCGAAGTCAAAGTCGAGGCACTGTTGCACATTTGCACAGTAGGAGAGTTGCACAATCGTTTCTTAGACAGTTGCATACAATGTACGCATTATTTGTTTGCATTGCCAACAATAATTGCTTAACTAAATGCGCGAGGACGTTCTGAAAGGCACAAGCGCCTCGTTAGGGGCTCCTCGAAGACCATCCTGGAAGACCAAGAGACCAACAGACCAAGAGATCAGCAGACGGACAGTTGGTTGGGCTGCTTTGCGGGTTTTGGCCTTTAAATAATCACAATGAAAGCAAGAGGCACAAATGGCAGCAGACAAGTCAAGCAAAAACAATACACAAAACAAAACAAAACAAAACAGAACAACAAAAAACGAAAGCAACTACAAAAAGAAGCTCACAAATTGTCATTTCTTAAACTTTTTTTTTTTTTTTTTTTTTGTTTTGCAGATTGCGAAGGCGGCAGGCGACAGGCGACAGGCAACAGGAGGTAGGCGGCAGGCGGCAACGGCCACAAAAAGTTGCAAGTCGCAAGTCGAAGCTCAGGTACCTCCGCAGTGGCAGTTCAAGATGTTGCCGACGCGCGCACAATGTGCGGCTTTAAGAAATGCCGAATTCCAGAAGCTGCAGTACAATCAGTTGAATTAAAAACGAGCCCACATCGGGGGAGAGAGAGAGAGAGATACAGAGGCGGAGTGAAAGAGATCGAGCGAGGACAACAGCGACGGCGACGATATCATCGCGCAGCTGCGACGACCTAGGAAATTAAGAGGACATTGTGGCGGCATGTGGTTAGAACTTAGCTCGCGCGGCGGCTTAAACAACGAAATCCAATGGCTGGCTAGCCACAGCCACAGCTACAGCCACAGACAAGACCGAGTCCAGTTCATGCCACGCAAGATTCTTTGCGTTGCTTCGCTGTGCTGCGCGTTGTTGGTGGCGACTCTCGATGCCTGACAGAGGTCGCCCTCGTACGTAATCGTCGGCGAGCATATTCGCAAATGCTTTTGTGCCGTCTGTTTGCCTGTCTGAGTTGCCTTGCTTTGCCTTGTGCTGCGCACGTGGCCAACTTGGTGACGCTTGGCCCCAAAAACAACTACAGCAGCAACAGCAGCAGCAACTGCGGCAGCAAATCATTGAAATGTCGTTAGAGGCTCGGGCGGCACGCGGCTGCGATAGTCAGGCGAACCGCAAAATGCTTTTAATTTCTCAAACTGATATGTACTTTGGCCAACCGAAGCCGAAGTCAAACCAGAAGCAGAAGCAGAAGCCGGAGGGCAGCGAGTGGAGCATCGAATGGAGCTACCGGTTAAGCAATTGCAATTGAGCGAACTCGCTTCGTGATTGGCTATAAGTTCGCGGAGCACAGATTTCAGCAACAATAAATTAAAGTAGAGAAGCGTATTCATGCTCACTCTCTACCCCAATTATATACTACATTATAAATGCGATCCTAATTTGGATCCATGCTAATTTCTTTGTATATTTTGTATATTGTCTAAAACTGTCGCAGTTCGAAAGTTCACAATTTGCAACTTTTATTTGAATAAAAAACATGCTCAGAAGCCAACAAACTACAAACATGACTTTTTTACTCATTTTATTATTAACAAAAAGAAAAAAAAAGAAGCGAACGTGGGCGTTTGTGATGCGCAGGTGAGCGACCATAGAAGGTAATGCTATATAGTCAAAACACCCTCGCAGCCAAGAGATGTGATTACGAGAGTTTGCTATACATAATCGTTGTATAATACATCGAAAAAGTTTCCCAGTAACAAGAGAACGACAGCAACTAGAGCTAGAGCTAGAGGCAGAGCTCTAGAGATAGAGATAGAGACAACCCACTGCAATGCGAGCAATTAACCTTGGCTGGACTTGGAGTTGGCGGCGATGCCAGCAGAAAACGACCTACAGCAGCCAAACAAACAAACAGATACGACAACAACAAGAAGGTTTAAGGTTTATCAGTCAATTGAGTAACTGACAATATCGGAAAATGATGACGTATCTGTCGAATACCCTTCGCAGAGACAACAAGTGTATGTTAGAAGTGATAATGCTGGCAAATTTAATAGGGTATCATAAAGTCAATAAGCATCGCTCACCGCACACCTACTTCTTTGTTGTGCGTGTGTGCTGTGCTGTGCTGTGTGTGACCTGAAGCGGCGTTGGTGTCACACCCACAGCATTTGCGTGGTGGCTGCCGCTTGCTTGGTTGCCGTTGCCGCTTGCTTGGTTCATTCATCGTCTCCAGTTGAATGAAACGACAGCTGGCCGCAGTCTTAGTCTGAGACGTAGACGGAGACGGAGAAAAAAGAGTGGCTCAGTGGCACACGTCATCGGGCAGCAAAGAGATGTGATGAAGCCTACGCGACTGGCAGTTGGCATTGAAAATGCCGCGCGCGATTTGCATGCCAAGATCGCTGAGCACACAGGTAGACAGAGGAGGGAGAAACAGAGGAGGGAAGCAAGCGAACTGCTGATGCATGACTTGGCTCTTGGACGAGCCAATTGTTGCTGATCGATTTATGAACTCGCTGCTGCTCGTTGCGAGTGCTCAGTGACGTCACAAGCGTCACACGCAAAACCCACATGCAGTTATCATCGACTCTATTGTGTGCCTCTCGCTACAGAGCACAACACAACAAACACCCTCTGGCACACTTCAAATGGGGCAAGCGGAAGCTTTTACAACGCAATGACGAAACTCTCTATGAGCAAGCAGAGACAAATTCAGCTACGTAGATATTTATTTACAGATGCAGATTCAGATACAAGATACAGATACAGCGGAAGAGCGGAAGATTCAAATTCATTCAGAGGACAGCCCACTCGTCGTATGCGCAATATATATATACTGCTCTTTTGAGAGTAGGTTAACAAGAAACTATACTTGATGTTTACAGCTCTTAACCTTGATCTTGAACGATTCCGAGACTAGCTGGCAGGATGGATTGTGTTGGAGAACGAGGATCGTTCGCGTATGATTTATGTTTTCTGTTTATTATTATAATAATATTGCGCTAAATAAAATATATATTTTTATGTGTATATATGCATTTGTATAGTTACTATATTGGAGTTTAAACATATATATATGTATATTTACTTAACTTATCATTTAATTTGTGTGTTATTTTTCTTTATATGATATATTTCATTTTAAAAATATGTTTGCTCTTTTTAGCTAATTGCACAAAGCTTTTAAATTAATTTAACTACGGATATTAAATATTATTATTAGCGAATTGTCTTTCTGGTTTCTTGCTGCTTTTATTCGCAATTTCTGTTTGACAGAAATGCAACCTCCACTAAATTACCATGAATTTAATTAATAAATTATTTTAACTTGCGAGAAAATTACGTATTTTGTCTTTTTGCTTGATTTTTTTTAAAGGAAATTAAAAGCTTTGAGCTGCATTTATTTTTTTGGGTATTAATTTAATTAAAAAAATATACAATAAATATTAGTAAAAAGCATGAGACAGCAGCTCAAAGAGTGAGTAAATTTTGTATCAAATCGAACAAAAGAAGCCAATCAAATCGAAAGATACAAATATATAAATGTAAAATTATAAATAGCGCTAAGATAAGCTAAAACGATGATGAATGTTCTTCACATCACAAAACAACAAATAATATAATATGCATGTATGTATGTGTTTTTTTTCGATAGGTATTTATATAAGTTGAGCATACAGTTTAGAACTATATGATTTGATTTAATGTTCGCATTGAGCACGCTCATCATTGCACGGGGAAAGGTCGCCAGACGTAGCCCCGCTTTTCAAAAATATATATTTTCTAAGTTAAGATCAGAACTAAATGTAGACTCTGCGCAGCAAATTATCATGTGGTTACTCTCCTCTCTCTCTCACTCTGTCTGTCTTTCTGTCTGTGTTGCTCTCCAGTACTTGTATTGCACTAATGATTAAGGACTAACTAAAGCAGTCTCGGCTGTGTGTTTCTGTATTTAACTCCTGTCTTAAGTGTTTTCAGAATGAGATACTCTCTAGATACGCTGTAGAATATAGAATGGCACTAGGTTTGGTAAGCTACGCTACAGTTGTGAATGCTTCGGTTCAGTTCAGTTCGGAGTCGGGTTCGGTTCGGTTTGGATTTGATCGGTATTTGTATGAGAACTGTAGCTTGGCTATGGCACAGTCGCCTTTAAGTAAGAGTTTTGACTAGTATAAACAAAATTGTTTAAGAATGAGCTGCCACGCCCACCAACAACGCTGTCAACAACGCTAAACGAGCGGTGAGATCGTCTATTGGCCACGCTCCTCTCCATGCTGGCCAAGTGCTGCACACACACACACCACACACACACACACACACTAAGTCGTAGTACTATGTTAATCCCTATAGCTACTTTTGCCTCCCCAAGGATCTGGCTAGAGTCAACGCTGCGCATGCGTGTGCGACATGTGCGAATGTGTCGAGTGGGGCGGTGGAACGTGTGGCACGTGCGCGTGGTGGGCGTGGCCGCCGTAGGCCTGCGCATGGGAGAGGGGCGACGCCTGGCCACCGCTGTAGCCGGACTGCATGAGGCTCTGTTCGAGGCTGTAGTGCGAGGGCGGCGCCTGCGGGTGTGCGAGATGAGCGTGCCCATGATGGCCGTAAATCAATTGTCTTACTTTGGAGTCCTCGTCGGCGATGTTGTAGCTGAGCTCCGTCTCCTCGAAGCCCGTGGCGGACATGCGCTGATCGCCGCCACCGACGCTGGGCGGATCCGGCGAGTTGAGGCACGTCTGTATGAGCTGCTTGCCCGCCTCCGAGGTGATCATCGGCTGCAGCTTGCGCGTGGCAAATGTGTACACATGGCCCGTCTCGCTGGCCACCAGCAACATCACCTGGGTGCCAGTCAGCGTCGACAGCTCGTAGGCCTGCAAAAAGAGTAGAAAGAGAGAGAGAGTGTTGAAGTTTCGGTTAAAGACGTGTGAACTATTCGTAGACGCGATCGCTACTTCATCGAAAAGTGGAACATAAATTTGCAAATAAACTATGCGATTAACTTGCAACGATAACAGAGACAGGTTGAGATTTTGCCTGGCTATCAAATTGCCAGAGAGGACCGCGTGCGATAGTGAGTGTAATAGGTGTTAGTCAGTCTCTATTTCGTGCTTTTCGTGAGTCAAGTCACGAGCGCATCTCTATCAGGAATAGCTAACAAGCTGACTTCAGGCTACGTCGGTAGCCAAAGCTGGCTATCAACAGCTCGTAATTACTCTAAAGCGATAAAGTTGCTGCAAGAGGTGATTGGATTGGCGGGTGGGAAGAAAAAGAATGAAAGCTGGGAGCAGCCGAAGCATTGGCTGAACAAATCTCGCAAAGGTAAACGAAAATCGCGCACAAAACGCGCACAAATCGCACGCTTTGCACACAGCATTTATTATTAATATTAATGAAATTGTTGTACACATTGTTGTGACTGGCACTCAGATTGCGAATGAGAATGAGACTGGGAATGGGACTGGGACTGGGACTCAGTGCACGTTGTACGTTGTTGGCTGCTGCTTGGCTGCCAATTTTATGTGTAACATGTGTAAATGCAAACAATTGACACGGCCCGGGCCACTGAGTAGGTGACGTTGTTCTCTTCCCAGGGAGCTGCTGCAACTAGACTGCAGGCGGCATGCAACAGGCAACAGGCAACAAACAGCATGGAGTCAGCGATCCAACAATTCATGTCAATTTGAATTTCGAACACAAAGACAAAAGGACACGACACACTGCGAAAGAAGAGGCGGAGCAGGAGAGGAGTTGTTCTGCTGAGTCAGTGGCCAGATACGAAAACGTTGACAGGACAAGCCCCAGAGACCGTAGAGAGCGAGGCAGAGTCATTTGTTAGAAGGCGATTGTTGACTGCTCCTCTGCTAGTGTCTTGCATGTGGCCAAAAGGCGACAAGGCAGCCAAACTGTCGGCTGCTGCAGCTGCTGCTGCTGTTGCTGCTGCTCTTATCTGTGCACCATCTGCCGCTGTTCGGGTATCAATACGCTTCCGTGCTGGCCACAAGACGCAGACAATTCCCAAGCCAAGCCAAGGCAAGCCAGGCCGAGACAAGCGTTTGGCCCCCAGCTTGGCCTCAGGCCTCGTGATTTCAATTTAACACCTTTTGGCGGCATTTTGCGCCTGCGGCCTGCAGCCTGTGGCCTGTGGCAGTGCCCCATTGTTGGGCCGTTTTACATGGCAAACGACAGACGGAGAATGAGAATAAAACAGAGATTCAGTAAGTGTGTGTGTGCCACATGCGATCTTGCATTTATGCAGACTGACAAAGAGAAGAAGCGACAACCTACGCAATTGGGCCAGGCCTATTCGTACAAATGAGATCATTGCGTTGACATTAGCTTACTTTTCACTTTTGGCCTTTTTTGGCCACTCACTCGCCAAGCGTACGATCGCCCACGCCCACGCCCATCAAACAGTGGACAGCGGCGAGCTGAATTTTAGTCGCTTTGCTAAATGCCCAAAATTGTACAGTGGAAAGCACCGATGATGTCCACAGGTTGTTTCATGTGTGTATGTGTGTGTGTGTTTGAGTGCGTGCGTGGCGTCTGCCTCGATATCGATATCGACATCGGCATCTGCCACAACTTGATCAGGTTCAATAACCGCAATTTGTACCCTGTAGGACAGTGTGCGCGTGCTTGTGTGTATGTGTGTGTGCGTAGCGCCAAGCGAATCCATTGTATGCCTGTCAACTGTCCAGGCTACGGACATCGATGAGGGCCACATCAAAGTCACTAAAAATATATAACAAGAGTTTTGTCCCTGTCAAGAGACGCGCGCCTGTCATAAGTAGGGCCCCAAAGCGCACCAACAACAACAATTGCTGCTGCAGAAGCAGTCGTCAATCCTGCGGAGAAACTCACAACTTTGGGGTCAAACATATTTCAAGTATTTATACTTTCAAATACAATAAATACAAATGCGATCATTGTTCTTACTGCGATTAGCAGCTGATCAATTAATCAGTCTACGGCAAAGCTTTACTTTTTTTTACGTCGCTTATCATTTCAAGTTTTTATGTAATAGTCAAGCAATCTAATATTGTTTCATTAGATCAGATGAGATTCCACCCACGTACTCAATATAAAAATTTCAGCCAAGCTAAAAACAACACACTTCGAGGCCAACTTGAAGTTTTTCCTTTTTGTGGAAAATATTTCATAAACTTTTGTTGTAGCTCGGATCGTGGCGAGATCGTGATTTAGCGCTGAAGCTGGCGAGTTTTGACTTTATTTTTGGTTTTTTGTGGTGATCGCAGCAACTTTGGGGCCAAAGAAGCCTTTTAAAAAAATGTTAAGCATTTCATATGTCGCGGCCCGAACTGAGACTGAGACTGAGACCAAGACCCGAACGGGCCATTATGTAAGCTTGCGTGTGAAAATTGGTCATTTGAAGAAGAAAATCCAAAAGTTTTACTATTTGTAAGCACTGAACTGTTCCAGGTAAAGGAGGCGAGAGAGCAGAGCAGAGCAGAGTAGAGAGGAGGCAACTTCAAAGGCAGTGGCTGCATCTTCGCATGACAATGAGACCAAGCAGCACGCAACTGGAAAAGCAACAAGGCTTGGGTTGGGATTGGGATTGGGATTGCAAATGGGATTGGTATTGGGGATACTCTTTGAATGCAATTGCTGGGCTGGCAAATTAACATTTTATGAAGCCGAAAACAAAGGGAAATTCGGAATCGAAATCGGAATCAGAATCGTGGCTACCACGCTTACACACAGCGACAGCGCCGTCGCCGCCAAAGTAAATGCAACAGTTGTCTGTCTGATGTAGAGGGCGGGGATGGGGCAGGTCGCACAGGTTGGGGCACGATAGTAACACAACGATAAAGCACTCTTCGGGAACAATGCAACCTGAGTACGAGGAGCACGCACCGAGGAGGAGAACTTGAGGGGAATTTGGAATTCGGTAGCATTTATTAATTGCACATGCGCTCAAAACGTGCTCCACACTCGACTTCAAAAATGACTTGACCAAAACGGAAAATTCACATACAAAAAAAAACTGCAGAAAAAAGAACTAAATTCAGTGGGGAGGGAAAACTGACATGATTATTGTATTATGCTGGCACATTAAGAGCCAAGCAGCTATATCTAATCTACAATTTATTGTTCTATAAAGCTATGAACCAAAAATGAAAAAAAAAATCAAAATGAGAAACAGAAGAGGAAGAATAACAAAAAGAGCAGACAAATGATGTTGTAGGTGATTTTTGAGAAAACTAAAAATACTACAATATGTATAAAGAGACACAGGTACGATAATACGAGGTATCCTAGACATTCTATCTATAGTCGATATCAATCTTACATATGTAGCAACCACAACATATATCCTTCTTCTTCTTACCTTCTTCATGATGCCCGTCTTGCGCTTCGAGAACGTTGTGTAGCGACGCAGCTTATTGTCAATGTATTCCATTTTGATTTTGACGCGTCCCTTTGTCTTTTTGCCATTTGCGGGCGGTGATTTCTTATTGGGCAGCGCATTGTAGCCATCGACGCCGTCAACGTCGACGCCAGCAACAGCGACGCTGCCTGCAGCGCAGCTCTCCAACCCCTGCAACGTCATGCCGCCACCGCTTGATCGGTGATCTTCATAGCAATCGCTGCCGCTGCGTTTCAGTCCGCGCGATTGTTGCTGCTGCTGCTGTTGTTGTTGCTGTTGTTGTTGCTGCTGTTGTTGCTGCTGTTGTTGCTGTTGTTGCTGATGTTGAGGACTGTGCGTTTGGCTGTTGCCCAGAGTTTGGCACTGTTGCTGTTGTTGCTGCTGTTGTTGCTGCACCGCCGCTGCTGCTGCCGCCGGATTGGGCCGTTGCATGGCGAGACCAACGCCTCCGCCGCCGCCGCCCATGTTCTGCAGCAAGCCGCCGCTGGGTGGTCGGGCGCCAAGCGCCGCCACAGCGGGATTGCCGTAGATGTCCGCCTGATCGGCGAGACTCAAACCTATACTACTCATCGAGTAGTTTAGGTTATAGCGCGAGTCACCGCGCGCTGGATCCATTCTAAGGTAAAAGTTCTCCACCGTGGAGCCGTACAATAAATCCAAGGCACCACGCGCGTCTATTATTGCCGCTGCGGCACACTTTTTAGATTTTAGATTTTGGGTTTTAGCTTTACTTTTGCGCCCCCCAAAACACTCACAAAACGGCTGCTAGCTTTTTAATTCCAAAAATAAACACAAAAAACACACTCACACACACACACGCTCGCACAGAGAGGCGCGCACGCACGTTGTTGCTGTTTTTGCTTTGCTTTTGGCTTTGCCTTTGCTTTTACCGCTGGCTTTGTCGCTGTCGCTGTTGCTGAAGCTGTAGCGGGCCGTCAGCTGTTTGCACTGTTTGCCGCTGGCGACGCTACAGTTATTTGCACAGACGCGTCTGCTGCCCGCGCTGCAGCGTGATACGTACAACGGTAGATTGATTTGTTCAAATCTTTGTACGATAATTAACAAAAATAATCCGCGAACTTTAGTTGCAGCACTTAACGCACACACACACGCGGCGCAAGCACACAAGAAAAACTGACAACTGGGGCTGCTAGCTAACAGCGCCTTTAACAGTTCCTTAACAGTCGCAGTGTTGTGCAGTGCTTGGTGTGAATTGCGCGCGTCAATTTGTCAATTTGAATTTGCAGTACTAATGGGAGTTTAGTTGCAGTTGCAAATGCAATTCATAAAATTATTCACACAATATATTCAATATTGAAAACTGATAACTGTTTGTAGTTGCTGTTGTTGTTTGCGGTTTGATTTATTTGGATTTGTTGGTTTGGACGTATTTGACTTATTAGCGCTGGAGAGAGATGCTTGGCACTTGTTTTGGTCTTTTTTTGCTTTATTTGCAGATTTAATGTCGTACTGCCAAATTCGAATTGCGTTGTGAACTGCGCGTGAGTGTTTGCCGTTGCTGCTGCTGTTATTGTTGGTGTTGGTGTTGTTGTTGTCGCTGCTGCTGTTGTTGTTGTTGTAGATGTAGTTGTTATATTTGGTGCGTCTGGCCGCCTCGAGCTAACTTTGCGATCGATTGTTGCCTTCGTTGTGCTTCAGATGGCGTGCAAATACCTAATAACAAAGCACGCGTATGGCAAGCGACGGCGCAGCGGCGTTCAATGTTTGCTCCAAACTTGGAGCACAGTTGCCCACACAACCGGTTGCTGTCAAAGAGAGCGAGGCGAGAGAGAGCGCAAGTGAGAGAGCAGGTAGCGTGTGCTCTTCACTGCCTAAGAGCAAAGAGAGCTTTATGTATGTACATAAAGAGCTTGCCTTTTTTTGTTGGTCTGTTGATCGAGGTTTATGGCTTAATTAATTAAGCCTCGCAGTCCATACGCTATTAGTCAACGCTCTCGCTCTCTCCCTTTCTCTCGCTAGCACTCTCTTTCGCTCGCACAGTGTGCATGCGTAATTTACTATGCTCATTTGTGCAAACATCTGCCATTTGCGAGAATTTGATTGGCTGCGCCGACGCATAGATCGCATTGGGGCTGCCAACTCCGCCCACTTTCTCGGCTCGCATATCGCATCGCATTGCGCGTATCGTTATCGTTGTTGCTATCGACAACAACAGTCCGAGTTGCGTTTATGTATTTTATTTGTTTGATGTCAAATAGTTGCGTGATTGAGTTTTTAATTAATTGCCATTTTGTTGCAAAAAAAGAAGAAGAAGAAGAAGATGAAAAACATACAAATGTCTTTCTATATGTTACGTGCTCGTTGCTTATCAGCCCCGATTAAGTTAATTTGTTATTTTGCGACGAAGAATCTCAGCTGCCCATGTTGCAGTCAGGCAGTCAGGCAGTGCTGCAATCCCCCTAGGCCAGCAAAAAGCGATACACTTAAACTATGTGAGGAATTCAGCTGGCGAGGGCCAATATGGTCAGCAAATGCTCTAGAGGATTTGCGTGGTGCTTGCTTGCGGTGGCGGTAGCGGTGGCGGTGGCTCGTTGCTCACTGCTCGCTGCTGCTGCTGCTGCCGGATTTCTGTGTCGTCCCCGAGTCTCGGGTATTTGTGCAATGTCCTTAAATAGGCGTTCGCAAGAAAACGCTTCCACTGTGCTGTGTTGCGCTGTGCTGGCCACGTGCAGTGACTAACAGATACAGTCGAGCTGCCAAACAATCCATCCATCGATACACCGGTAACTGGCCAGTCAGGCACCAGTTGCCAGTTGCCAGTTGCCAGTTATTGCTCCCAGTTGATAATCGGGACGAGAGGACACAAGACAAACAGAGAGACGAGACGAGCAACAAGCTAACTCAAAAACATCGACGCATTCCTGGCTCGTTCCCCACTCCAAATGGCAAGCATTGCCTTTTGCAGCCAGCCTCGGGCTCAAGCGTCGTCTGCTCGGACGTTGTCGCCAGCCTGTCTCTTCCGCGAATAGCAAAAGCCACAGTAACAGCAACAGCAACAGCAAGAGCGTTAGGAATAGGAATTGTGGACACTGCTCCCTCCCGTCTGCATTTAATTACAAATGTGCTGGCTACCTGCCTGGGCTGCCTAATGATTTAAATTAATCATAATGACTGTCAAAATAGAACGCTGCTTGCCGCTGCTCCTGCTCTATAAGGCGCGACCCAGCAGCGGGTCGCAGAACCATCTTCAGTCTGCGACCATCGCCAATCGAATCCGTTGCTGAATCTGACATTTCATCATACTGACACGCTGGCTGGCTAGTGGCCACAATGTTCTCACAATTCTATGGCTGGGCTCTGTGCAGCGCTTACTAATTGGTGTTTGCTATTGACTGTGTATTGACTTGAAGCTCTCCCCCTCCTTCTCCTTCTCCTTCTCCTTCTCCTTCTCCCGCTGGCCCTTGCCACATGCCACATAGTTGACTGCAGCTGGCTCCAGTCCGGCTGCTTTGCTGCCAGCTCTGAGCTAGTCAGCTAGTCTGGCCTGTCCTCGAAGACAAGCAAACCATATGGCTCCAGTTGTTGTTGTTGCCTCTTCTCATCTGGGAAGAACACAACGTTTTTTTTTTTTTTTTGTTGCGTGTTGCGTTTTCCTTGGAATTTCTCAGCATTTCTAATACTTAATTATTTGTGCGCGATTTGCGAGCGTTTCACGTGCGATTATTCCAGCTATGCGTTGGTCCGTTGTCTCTCTCTCAGTTGATCCACTTGTGATGCAATCGCAGTCAAATCCAAGTTCACCTTCAAATCTAGAGTGAATATACTAACGGGTGCAGCTGGATCGAGATGTCTGCTATATATGCAAGATTAGATTATTTTTAGCTGCGGCAAAAATGTTTGCTCCATTTACGCTTCGAACATTTTCGATCTGCGGCACTTTCGACAGCGTATTTATAGAGCTGCTCCAAGTCTGCGACATTAGATCCAGCCAGCGAGAATTCTACATGAACTGAGATATGTTCAAGGCAGATAAAGCAAAGAGCTGTTCAGAGACTCACTTCGGGTGTCTAATTGGGCGCTGGGGGTGACAATGATCCACTTAGCCACTTGCAAGTCGAGAAATGGTAACGCCAACGCCAACGCCAATGCCAACGTCAAAGAAAAGTCCGAGTTGCAGTTGCAAGTCAAAAGTTGTACCAATTGCCAATTGGTGAAGTGAACACAGCGAACACAGAAGTCGCGTATCGCTTGGGCAGCTCATGAATAACACATAAGCAGCAGGAGTGGATTTGGGTTTGAGTTTGAGTTTCGGTTTTGGGATTGCAATTGGAATTGCGATCAGCATCGGCATCAACTCGTTGTTGCTCGTCTCGAGGCGACGCGTTACAATTTAAATAAAATGTGACCAAAGACAAAAGGAAAGCAAAAGGGCTTGATTCTCCTCTTTGTGGCAAGTTGCAGTTGCAGTTGCAGTTGCCAGTTGTCTACATCGCCATCGCCATCGCCATCGCCATTGCCATTGCCATTGTTGTAGTAGCTCAATATTACCGTTGCTCTGCGCACACAGGAAACAAAAGCACCGCTACAATCATAAAACGATTAACAGGTCGTGACCATTTCACCTGATTACCAAATGGCCCAAACTGATTTGCATGCAATCGCCGTTGACCATGAGCCACAGTCCCCAAGTGGCCAGGCCAGGAGACAAGTGTGTGGTGTACTCGTATGATGGTCTGTGGTGTGGCAAGTGCCACTCGCCACTTGCCAACGGAAGTTCAACTCCCTTCCTCCCATTTACTCACTCACTCTGCTCTTCCGATTCGTCGTCACTTGCTGCTCAGTTAGAACTTCCTTTAGCATTTTAAGTAGCCAATTATTCGAATGCGACTCTGAGTGTGAGTGAGTGAGTGTGTGTCTCTGTGGTACAAAGTGTTGCACGTGCTTTGCATGCCACTTGGCTAATGATAATGATAACAAACGGATCCCTTCTACCCTTCCCCCTCTTCTACCCGTCCCACGCATTTCATTTGACCAACTGACGTCAGTTTGTTTAAAGCTTCGATTCGACTTCGATTCAGCTTCGACTGCGTCTACAAATTAGAACAGAATTATCCCACGCATCTCGGATAATGTACGCGAAATGCTTGATCGATTGCCAGTGATCAATAGTTGTTGTTGTTGTTGTTGTTGCTGTTGATTTTGCTGTGGCTGCTACTGAGCAAAAACTGACAACGACTGCAAACGACATCGACATCGACAACGCCGATCATCAGGACAGAAGACGGGCCACAAGGCAGCTAAGTCAGTTAGTGCTCCGTTTGTTAGCCTTTTTCTAGCTGAGCTTGGCGGATTTTCGTAATCATAAAATGGCTAAAGACTTTTCTATATTCAAGGTTTATTAGTATGAGCATTAAAATTTAATTGTGCTGATGGGAAATATTTCTTGCGATAGAACACCAATTAATTAAGATACTTAATCAAATTTTAGTCAAAATATGTACATATAATATAAGGTAAACTTGGAATCAATTTTCTTTACTCTTCCATTCAGCCTAAGTATTGAATTTTTAAATAAAAAATAATAAGTAAGAAAGCTAATAAATAAAAACAAAATAGTTATTCTTAAAATATACCAAAATTATATATCAAAACTACTGAAATATATCGAAATTCATATTTGGTATATAGACAGATGGCAATAAAAAAATAACTGTATCTCCTATAACCATAAGAGATCATCAGACCTGAGATCATACGGAGAGACTGACGGATGGACGGATGGCTATCATATTGTTAGATCTAAAACTTGAAGACGAAATTTAGCCTTTTGTTGGACTCTTTTGGCCAACACTGTTTGCTGTAGACTCAGTCAAAGTCAAAGACAAACACAAAGACTGAGGATCGACGATGGCACAACAAATTTCAGCGCGTAGAACGGTAACTTATTTTTTCCACTTATTGTAAAGCGATCGAGTTGAAGCAGAAGTTGAATCCGAGCTGAAGCTGAGGCTGAAGCTGAGCGATGTCTCCAGCCTGGCTGTGATAAAATGTGCGTAAGTGATCAGTGCGGAGACGACTCCATGAGTTGGGGTTAAAATTCTTCGAGTTTCTTTTTCTTTTCATTTTTCTCTCCCCCTCTTTGAGATGGAGTCAGAGTCGGAGTTGGGAAGTCGTAGTCGGCACTTGGCAGCATTTTAAAATTACAAGTATGTAATTTTGCTGAAATCAAGCGCTCATATGAAAATTCCACAGCGAAGCTGTCGATCGATCGATATGTCTGTCCAATCGATCGCTGGCTGCTGTCGGATGGCTGCTGGCTGCAATTGCGGTCGATTTTTAATTTGTGCTGCACTTTGCCTGAAATCAGAGCAAAACCTCTGTGACTCTGAGACCTGGTAATGGGAATGGGAATCAAACACAGACTCTGACTCGGACTTGGAATGAGAATGGCAATGGGAATGGGGCTGATATACTCGAGATATACTCACTGGCTCGCTGCTGGCTCTTGTTGGCGACCTTATCGCGCCCACTGTGCGCACACAAAATGTCATTCTGTGCACGTCGCTTCACAAGGCATCCCAATCAGTCGGAGGCACTCTATGGCGTTTCAGGTAAGGCACAGAGCAGCCAACCTCTGGATGCAGGTAGCCAGCTTGGTTGGCTGTTTGGTTGCTGGTTGGTGGGTTGGTTGCTTGGCTGGCAGCTCGTCATCATTATCTCTGCGCTGCCAGCATCACAAATAATATAAAAAGCACACAAAACAAATACAACGGCAACGGCAACAGCAACAACAACAGCAAGCAGAATAAAACAAAATAAATAAAACAAAACAAAAGCAATTGCCCCCGGCAGACAACGAGACAGCCTCATGTCCATCTCCAACTCCAGCTTCAGCTTCAGCTCCAGTTCGAAGCTGCAAATAATCTATTTCAATCAATGCGTTTTGGTTTCTTTATCCCTCATCCTTATCCTCATCCTCATCCACCTCATAGATTGAGCTACTCTCTTCAGAGTTGTGGCCCAAAGTGAATCATAACAAAATCCAAAACTAAATTCGAATATTTCGAATTCAATTCTAATAAATTAAAAAATTTAGAAATGTTTATCTTGTTTAAAATTGAATTCAACATTCAAATACGATGTAGGCGAAGGAAAATTTGTCGGAATTTAAAAAAGACATTTCTCCAAGTAATTGTTTATTATTACTGCGCATATAATATTTTATAAAAAATCATAATTTAAAATTGAAACTCAAATTTTATTTTTTTAAGCGATATAAAGTGTATTTTTTTAATTGTAATTCAGCTGTAACTGTAATGAATTTTTTTTTGTAAATAAATTGCACCGCGAGAAAATTCAGAGGAATCAAGCTAAATACAATAAATAATCTTTAAATGCTTTTAATTCACCTTTTAGCAAGCAGTGTGCAACTACTTGCTGGAAGCAGTGAAGAGTGACAAAATTATGCCTTGAACAATAGATGGCGCTTACGGCACAACACAAAAACTGCTTTCGTTACACACGTGCAAACAAGCAGTACTATTTTCTGCTTCTTCTCGAAGATATTCAATAGATGGCGCTGAGCACCGTCGAAAACACGTTTATCTTGTTTACTTTTTCATGAACAACTTGGCGCCTATTCAAAAAACAAACCGCCTGAATTGTAACATAAAATTAGCTTGTTATAATCCCAGGCAAAGACAAATCGAGATTAGTTTTCTTATTATTTCTCATAAGCGGTTTCCACTTAATTGCAGTGTATTTAACACCAATAAACGAAAAAGTTCGTCGAACTCTTTGCGGCGTTGTGTTCCTTTTTTTTATTGTTTCATTCTTGTTTTGGTTTTGCTTTTGCAGTGCTGCGCTTCCATAGAAGACAGAAGACAGGCAGCAGAACGTAGCTGCTACTCGAGTGCTACCTGATGACGACGAATTTTTACTGCTGATTCTACGGGATTATCAAATGAAAGTTGGTTTTCTGGTCATTTGCTTCGCCGAAACTTTTCGCTTAATCGAATTGACAACAATTTTTCAATCGAAAGTCATCGTGTTGCAGTGCCGTGAGAATTTGGATAGCTCCATTTATGCGATACGTCGTATGCTTTGGGCCACTCATCATCGGGTTCAATGCGATCAGTTCAAATTTAAGGAAGTAACGCCAAGCAAACACCAGAGGAAGAAGCTGAATAGAAAAGTTTTGAATATACAAATAGATTTTCCTTAAAGATGACTTTTAATTGACGAGTAAGTTAAGATCAGCTGTAGTTAGTAAGTTAACTGAATTCATAATATAATATATTTAAAATCTTAATAGAGTTTAAATAGACATTATTTTGTTTATGCCTATTTTTGCTTTGATTTTATCCAAGTCTAAGTATTGTCTTCAATATTAGTTTGTGTAATTTCGATATAGATTGCTAATGATTAAATGATGAAAGGAATTTCAATTGACAATTAGAAGTCAAAATCAGCATTTAATATTAATATGAATGGCTATCAATAGCATTATGAGCAAGAACTTAAAAGAGTTGATGTTACCGCTTTGCTTGGGTGCAACGAACGCTCAACTCGAGTTATTGTTATTATTAATATTATGTCGAATTTGTTGCTGTTCTGCTTGCTATTTTCTCTCCACTGCTATTTGTTTTTGTTTTAGCGTGCACGCTTTATGCTTGTCGCTGTTGTTGTTGTTGCTTGGGGTTGCTAGCTTGCTTATCTGTCGTTTGCCAAAAACAAAAAAAAGAGTGAAAGAACAATAAGCGTGCATTTATTTTTTTGGCGAGACGTCGAACTGTTGTTGATAGTAAATACACTATAGTTACTGTTATTGTTTATTAATATCTATTCTATTGCGTAGCTTGGTCAATTGCATCAGCTGTGCTTTGTTAGCAAGTTTGCATTCTCGATAAGGTAATAAGAACATCATTATCAGCTGATGATTGGCAAATGAGGATTTGTCAATGTTACAACAAAGGTGCGTTGCAATTTGTGCAATACGCGCACAAGGAAGCAACTTGCAGCTTGCACAATTCGGAGCAATGTAGTCATCGATATCTACATCTCGATATCTAAGCGAGCAGCCGTCTCCCTCTGTGCTGGGCTTTTGTGCTGTGTTGTGCTGTGCTGCGATGTCTGCTGCAATCAATGATTTGACTGATAGCGTGACTTGCCCACTTCCCACTTCCCCTTACCCCCCACCCCACCGCTCTTCGTCAGCGGCAGCAATGAACGCTTATCGTCCATGTGCGGATGAGTAAGTTGCGTTCGCCCGAGTATAAACAAAGGGTAAAGTCTCTCACCTTAAAAACACGCAACTTGACCTAAATAGCCAGATTAACAGGGAAAGGAAAGGCTGCGGGAGAGCATGCGAGAGAGACAAAGAGAGATAGACTAAATGGAGACTTAACAAATACCTGCATTTAAGTCAACAAATCTACGAAAATACGAAACTACGAAGCGTGCTAATTTTTATGAATTTCATAACATCGTTTTAATCATTTTAATATAAATAAAACTCAAACGTTACGTGAAAGCTCCTCACTCACGCTCTCTTGCGCTCAGTCACGCATGCGCAGCAGCAGCAGCTCCACCACCAACAACAACAACAAGCAGTGCATCTAAAGCTTTATTTCCTTCTAAACAGCAATCAGCTCAAACACAATAAAAAAAAGGTGTTAGAGAGAGGGGAAGTGCGTTGGAGTACCGACTAAGTTATTTTTGTTGTTGCTATTGCTTTTGCTTTTAGGTCCACAATTGCTCTCTGAGCAGCAAACGAAAATGAAAGCGAACGCACACAAACTTAAAGTCGTTTCGGCAGCAGTTCGTCACTATATTCGAATAAGTATACGAGTAGCTTTTGGTTTGTCTTTGCGTTTGTGCTGTATGTGTGCGTCTCTGTGGCTCTACAGTGACGTCACATGCTTCGCAAAGCCAAAGTGCTGTGTCATTAATAGCGACATAAAGGAGTAAGGCGGTTATCGCAAAAAACAATACTTATTATTATTATATGTGGATACAATTAGCATTTGCATGTCAGAGCTCCAAAGTTAGACTAGATTACTAAAATGTTTTTATTTAAAGTTAATTGAATTTATAATATTAATATGTGTATGCTCATATTAGTGCATAGTAAGTATTTGTAACTTACATCACAGTAGTTTGACTTTATTTCTTGCATGCAACTCACAAAGCCAAAGCAAATGGAAAAAACAACACCAACAACTTGCAGGTTAAGTAAACTGCCTTGCAGCGCCCTGGGCAATGTTTTTGTTGGTGCTGCCTGCTGCTTGCTACTGTTGATTTTGGCGTTCCGTAGAGAGTAAAAGTGATTGGGAAAAACTTTTGCTTTTGCTTTGCTCGCTGCCGATCGCCCGGTTGCTGCGCTCTTTGGCGCTCTCAATTTCTTCGCTCTCGCACTCTCGCTTTGGTCTGACCACCATCCACAGGTAGTTGGTGTAAAGGCAGCGCAGCGCAGCGCAGCGCAGTGAACGTCGCAGACAGCGACGACGACGACGAAGTCATTTTGGGGCTTTTATGGCGCTTTGCCTCTCATTGTGTTTTGAGCATGTGTGAGTGTGTCTGTGTGAATGTGCTTGAGCTGCTTGCTTGTTGCTGTTATTATTATTTTTCGGCCGCCGTCGCTGTTAGCGTCGCAGTTGCGTTTGCGTCTCTGTCTCATTTTCTTTGCGCTGCTGTTGCTGCGCTAAAGACTTTTTGTCACAGTTACAATTTACCAAGTGTAAGAAGCGGACGCAAACGCGCAATACCGAAAGCTCGCTTGGCACGGCGCACAGCGCATAACGGTTCTTCAGGAGTTGCCTTCTAACACACAAAGCGCATACGCCGACGCTAACGTAACGTAAAAGCAAACGCAAACGCAAACGTCAGCGTCGACGTCAGCGTTGACGACTTGTAAATAAAGAAATACTCGCATATAAAATCTGTTGCATCATTGCTGAAACACTTCAGTCGCTGAATCGCGTGCGTGGAGGCAACACTTTCCGCGACAACAACAACAACAATAACTGTAAACAACAACGTGAAAGAAGAAGTGCGCGCAGCTGCAGTGACAACAAAAAATAATAAAAGCGGCTTTAAGCGAAAAATGCATTAAACTGTTGTGAAATAAAAAATATCAAAGAAATATTTTCAAACAAAATCTAAGAAAAAATGTGTTCTGATTAAATCGAAATACAATATAAATAGATGTGAATAAGTGTCCTAAAATCGACATAAAATGTAAATCGCAGCAAACATTTCCAAAGAACAGTTTACCTCAAATCGCTTGGAAGGGCCTAGAAAATGTTTTAGTGCCAGCCAGAGAATAGTGAAATAAAAATAAAACGAAGAAAAAGAGCAACTGAAATTTGCTAAGTGGAATTATCCCCCAAACCACCCCCAAAATTGACAATTGGAGCTTTGCAAAGAAAGGCATCAAAATTTTACCCTCATTCGCCCAACTCAAAATGCTGAACATGGAATCGCCTCAGATGTATGCGGATGCGGTGCAGACGCTAGCTCAGCTGGACCTGAAGAAGCAACCGCAGCCGCTGCCACAGCAGGCCACAATTGGCCAGATTACGCTGACGGCGATGTCCAGTGCACAGCAACAGCAACAACAGCAACAGCAGCAGCAACAACAACAGCAGCAGCAACAACAGCAGCAGCAACAGGTGACAACTGATGCGAACAACAATGCAACAGTGCAAGATGCGGCCTTGCTGGTAAAGCAGCATGCCATGCAGCAAATGCAGCTCAACAACAACAGCAACAATCTGCTGCAGAAGCAAATGCTGCAGCAATACAGCACACAGACGGACCTCGATGAGCTGACCACCCAGGAGATAACCCTCGACTTGCAGCACCTCATCGACGATCAGTTCAGGGATACCGAGACCTTGGGCATATTCAGTGATATGGTGACCAGTCCGGGCGGACTCTCTGCCACACTGCCGCCGAGTGGCATGGTAAGTGCAGCAGCCAAGGTGTTGCAGCAGCAGCAGCAGACGCTGGCCAATGCTCGGCAGCAGCAACACTCTTACGGCCGAGCTGCCTTGGCCTACATGCCACAGGCGGTGCACTCGAATGCCACGTACAACAATCACTCGAGCGACGAGAACAGCTCGGTGGGCAGCGACTCGAGCAGCACCATCAAGGAGGAGCCCATCGATCCGGACTATCGCAGGCATCTGCAGGAGTCGGTGAGCAGCCAGGCGGCAGCGGCGGCGTTCATCAACAACAGCAACGGGCTGTACAATGCGTATCAGAGCAACACGCTGAGCAACAACAGCAGCAACACCAGCAGCAACAACAGCAGCAGCAACAACAGCAGCAACAACCACAACAACAACAACAGCTCGAATAACAATTCGACACAGTTCACCAATCTGACGACAGCCAATGTGCTGGCCCATCACAATCTGCCGCACCTGACGGCGAACGCACAGCAACTGCTGAAGCACCACAGCAAGCTGCAACAGTCACAGCAACAGCAGCAGCAGCACGCCCAGCAGCAGCAGCATCGCAAACACAACAACAAGCATGTGGACAAGGGCACCGAGGAGTATCGCAGGCGGAGGGAGCGCAACAACATTGCAGTGCGCAAGAGTCGCGAGAAGGCAAAGGTACGCTCCAAGGAGGTGGAGGAGAGGGTGAAGTCGCTGCTGAAAGAGAAGGATGCACTGCTGCGGCAGCTGAGCGAGATGACCAACGAGCTGTCGCTGCACAAACAGATCTACATGCAGCTCATGAATCACACCAATCCCGAAGTGAGTCGCGTCTGTCGGAGCTTCTTGAACACCAACGAGCATGCGCTGTAGCAGCAGCTGTGATTGACTGACGTCAGTGTGAATGAGTGTGTGTGCGAGTGTGTGTGTATGAGTGTGTACGAGTGTGAGTGTATGAGTGTGTGACTGATTCAAAGGGTAGCCTAAGCATAAGGATAAAAAGCAGAATCGCTTGAATCGCATGAACAATGAACTTGCAAACACGAGTGTGTGCAATCGGGAGATCCATTCAAATACCTGCACTATATAATATATAGTATATCTGATTGAACTGTACCTGTCCTTGTGATTTGCTAACTATTTTGAGGTAGTTCAGGTTGTCTTCTGTTTTCTGTTCTGTTTCTGACTAGCATAAGCTTGATTTGCTTACCTAATTCCTTTCACTTTCCTCTTCTTGACTCTCTTCTACTACTTTCTTTTCTTTCGTCTTTGATGCCTCGGATAATTCTTCTCTTTTGTACATTTTTTTTGTTGGCTGGGCGTTTCTTAAACTATTTTCCATATTTTGTTCTATTTTGTACTTAATTCTAGTGTATTGTAAATTAATTTTGCACATTTTGATACAAATTATATAATTTAGTAGGCATAAGTTAAGCCAAAGAAAAATAAAAATGTTAAATAAATAAATATATATATATATATATATCTACATACATATATATCTATGTACTATATGTGTATAAATGAATAATGCAAGCAGGAAAGAAAACATAAAATACAAAGTAAAAACAAAAACAAAAACAAAAAAAAAGAATAAAACAAAAACAAAAACACAAAAACTATTTATGTAAATCTATTTAAATACTTCTTGTATACAATAAATATGAGAACAACAATAACAACAACAAGAACAACAACAATTCTGGTGTGCAGCTCGCGCTATGCTTCTGTTTGCCCCTGCCACGCCCCGCTTTAGTTGTCAACCAATTATCATCAGCATAATCATCAACAAAACGTTTTTTATTAGCAAATCTCTAGAGTTAAGCACAACTTCAATCGCTTTTTGTTGCACAGAAATCGAAGGAGGATTTCCCTTCCCCCTCATCCACAAAAATGAATAATATTGTATATTAATCTAATTGTTATCTAGCAAATTTAATGAGAATGTAAGCAATATCCACACAACACAACACAATAACATACAAGTACATAAATATTATAATGCTTGAAAGGGAAGTAGATGAAAAAATGCTATTAATTTGTAAGGCCAACGCAATGTTCTCATTTTAATTTATAATCAAAACGACAACAACAACAACACACAATGTACATCAAATATAAATTTTAATAAATAAAAAACAGATGAAAAGCTTTTACATTAATATCGAGAATCGTGTTTTTATTGAATAGATGGAACCCCTTTAGCTAATGAGCTAATAAGTGTAATAAGTCTGTTCGATTGGTCAGATGATAATCAAAAGTGTTGCCAAAAAAATGTTGAATTAAATGTCTGCCATATTTAGAGATGCAAGTGTCTGCTCTGATCTGATCTGTGGCTGCTTTGGCAGTCAGACAGCTAGGCAGGCAGGCAGGCAGGCGATAAGCTTTCTGGGAGACAGATCGCGGACCACAGACCACAGAGCTCAGAGCCAAAAGCCAAAAGCCCAGACACAATTGCCTCGACAACGGCGACGACACAATTTGACAGTAAGACAAACCCAAAACGAAAAGCAAATTTATAAACGACAACAGCACAAAATGAATGCAACTAAAAAGACAAAATTAACGCGCAGAGAAAGCCAAACAGCAGCTATAACAACCACAACAACATCAACAACAAATGAAATGCATTACGGCCCCGGGCAGATAATCACTTAAAAAGTTTTGGGCTTAGCCCTTTTTGGAGACCTGAGGCGGCCCTCAGACCAAAAAATTATAATGAAAAAAAGATATATATATATATATAAAACTTTCATTTGAGCTGCGTGCGTACAATTTGTCTAAGCACTCGAATCCCCGCACTTCGTTCGCTCTTCCCATTCAGTTCAGTCTGGGTTAAAGGGCTGCATTGTTGAGGCACTGTGATTGATGACAGCTAATTGCAGCCTCAGTTGCAGTTGCAGTTGCTCGGACAACAAAAAGTGAAATTGACTGGCGATTGACGTTGTGGGTGTTGCCCCCTTCTCCCTTCTCCCTTTTTTTTTGTTGTTTTTGTAAGCTCGACTTTGATAAGGGTTCTAAGCGGCTTAGGTGAAAGTGGCTGCCGTGTCAAATGCCAAATCAAATAGCAAACTAAATTCGAATACGCATCGTAAATGCATTCACATCTGTTCATTCTACCATTTGTTCATTTGGCTGTGCCAACAAATTGACGCACAATTACTACTCAACTAAGCGCCAAGCACTGACATTTGCAGTCGCAGTCGCAGTCGCAGTCGGACCGGACCGGACCACACGACGTATGAGTTATGAGCTGCAAGCTGGCAAGTGATAAATTTGAGCGAGCCACACATAACATAAATTCGTTTTGCGGTTTTATTTTTATTTCACGCTCGCTAATTATGCGATCCACTCGAGCACTCGTCACAAGTGATTCAGATTAAGCGAATCAAGTCTAAGTACTCATAATATTTGCAAAATACCTATGCCTGCCTTTAGGGAGGAGAATTAGCCTCATGCGATGCACTTTGATAAACTTTTTGAACTGGGAAATTTTGTGCAAACCCTTATCAGCATTGTGTTACAGCAGTATTTAGTGAGATTGTGATTTAAAGGTGCCAGGTGCATTTAGTTATTCAAACCAAGTGGTGCAGCAATCGTCGCAATGAAAAATTGGGTCCCCGTCTTCCTAATTGGAGCTGCACTCTGCGCTGTAATCAATTCCGAATCAATTTCCGTAAGTGAACCGACAAAAGAATCTGAATTTTATAATTCAATTTGATCGATAAATAACAGATTTGTGAGGAGGCGCGCAGAACTGATGCAGAGTGTGGCTCCTATTGCTATGCGGTCTCGAAACCTTTGCTGCAGATGGCACCCTTGTGTCATAGAAAGGATCAGGAGATATCCGAACTCAAGGATAAGTTGCAAGATCTCCAGAGGAAAGTGACTGCCTTTGAGGCACAGGAATCGCAGTGTAAAATATTTGATGAGCTTACGTCATTAAGAAGTGCAGTTGAATCCATGGCGAACTCAAGGGGCGTCAACACTTCGGATGCCTCTGTTGAGTTAAAAAAATGTCAAGATCGCCTTAGTAATACGATCGGCTGTCGAAACTCAAGGACGTTACAGCAAACACTCACTGAAACTAGAGATCGACTAAAGGAGTGTTTGAACAAAGATGCAAATACGACGAAGGTTGAAGAGAGTAAAGCAGAAGCAAAGCCCGAATATCCTAGCAACTGTTTGGGGTCTAAGAGCCCTATTGTTATCCTTAAGGTTCAAGTTCCGGACATTGCACCCTTCCGTGTGCGTTGCAACAATGAAATTGCAGGTCCCGGCTGGATGGTTATTCAGCAACAAGTGGAGGATTCTACCATCGATTTTCAACGGAATTGGGAAACCTATCGCTCGGGATTTGGCGATCTTCATGGCAGCTACTTCATTGGTCTGGAGAAGCTTTATCACCTCACAAAATCACAGTCCCATGAGCTCTACATCCATATGGTTACATTTCAGGAATCTGCAACCCAGGCGTACTACGACAATTTCCGAGTGGATAGCGAAGCTGAGGGATACAGATTAATCGATCTGGGCAAGTATTCCGGGGGCGCTGGTGATGCGGGGGATGCATTATCCTTCAACAACAACCAGAAGTTCTCCACACTGGATCGGGACAACGACAACGATCGAGTTCACTGCGCCCGCGAGTATAAAAGTGGCTGGTGGCACAATAATTGCACTCAAAGGTGAGTGATCAACAGACAGCATTAAGAGTTCGATCGACCAATTGATATTGAACGCGTCTATACTTATGTTTATTATATTATATGTTATATTACAGCAATCTCAATGGAATTTACATGAGAACAGATGAAGCTAGTAGATGGGGCATTTGGTGGAGACCATGGCAGAGGTACACCCCTTTCAAGCGTGTGCACATGCTTATTAGACCCAAGCAGTAGCTCCCTAAGAATTACAATTTTTTTTCTTTATATTACATCTTGAATGTGCATTTCTTCACAATAAATTAATGTAAGAAGCGGTCGATCTGCAAGTGCATTTAATTAATGTTTTAATACCAATTAATTTATTATCTAAGCTCAAGACGAAAACGTTTTCACACAATACATAGGCAAGCCCGTATACGTGTGAGTACAATACAGAGCACTCACTCATTCTCATTCCTACTCTCATCAGCAGCCTTGCTGTTCTTGAGTTTCGCTCTTTGCTTTTGCAAATGCAGATGGACATCTGATCTAAAGGCGTCTATGTGTTAGAAACGACCGGCCAACGTTTGCTTTGGCAATCGACTATCGCGCACTCGCTTGAACTCGCAAACAAACATTGTTAATGAGATTTGCTCTTTCGTTTTGCAAATGCAGGTTGACATCGACTACAATATGTTATGTGAGTGTGTCTGTGTGAAAAACACGATTAGCGAACGCATGTTTTGTTAATCGACTATGGCGTACTCGCTTCCACTTGCATCCAAACTTTGCTTTTGCAAATGCAGATGTGCTCTCTTTCAAATATCAATGTCTGCAAGGAAATATGCGTGTTTGGTTTTGCCTCTAGATTTTTATTATGGGCTCTCTCTAAAGAGTGCAAATGGACTAGTCTAAGATTGCAATCGAGTATTAGGTTAATTTTGGAATTTGTTACTGCAGGGGATAATATAAATTTCACACAACAGTAAGATTTTATCAAACCCAAAATAAAAGCACTTTACATGAATATATCATTAATCAAGGTAGGGAAAATCGCAGGCTCAGCCTGCTAGCTTTTTACAAACTTTTAAGCATCTTTTATTAGACCCAAGCAGTTAGCCCTCCTTCCTTAAACAAAGATTGGAATTCGTAATAAGCTCCTGAACATCTTTTACTTCTCTCTGCTGCACAACATTCACTGCATCTATTTATCGCTGAGATTACAGATTACAGATTCCAGCTTCCAGCTTCAATTTCGGTTTCGATTTCGATTTTGACTGTTACACATTTTGATCATTGTTGCCTTTTCTTTTAATGCAGGCAAAAGCAAAAGCAAAAGCATCGGCAGCGGCAGCAACAACAATAAAACGTAAACGTAAAAAAGTGGGTTACTTCATTTTTATTTTCTTGCATTTGGAGCTGCCACTAACTAACACAGCTACAACTACAACAACAACTACAACTTACACTAACACTATCACTTCCAATAGCAATACCCAAACCCATACTCAACTCTGCATCTATGAATCTATCGGGGTCTATCTTTTTCTTTTTTTTTTTTTTTTTTTTTTAGCACAGATTGAGTAATAGTTGTTGTTGCTGTTGTTGTTGTTGCTGCTGTTACTGGAGCGGCTGCTGCTGTTTGGTTTATATTTAAAGCCAAGCGACGCGTCGTGTAGCCCCTTAAGCAGCTCCCCTCTTTGATCGCCACTCGGCAGTGGCTTGGCAGCAGCAGCAGCAGCAGCAGCGTTGATCGTGCGGCCAACTGCTGCGGCAAGCGCGGTTTCACTTTCTATGCCGCTGACTTTTGCTATCAACCAACAGCAGCAACAGCAACAGCAACAGCCACAGCAACGGCCACAGCAACAGCGACAACAATAATGAAGTAAGCATCCAGTAACAGCAAGTAAGAGTGCTCAGAAAGAGTATGCTTGACTGCAAGATACTCTTTAATTGGGAGCAAAAGTGGCCATAAGTAATCTTTGGATTGACATGGCTGAATTTGAATATGTGTTGTTGAAATAGGAATTGAAAAAGAAGTATTTACAAAATGTGAAAAAAATACACTTCAGCAATCAGTTTTACTTTTATTTTCTGTTTCCTTGTTTTTCTTCTTCTGACTTCTGTCTGTGAGAACAGTATATGTTAATTTACAGTAGCCTTACAGTTTATGTTATGTTATATTGAGCTTATGTAAACATAATATGTTTAACATGTTTAACATATTCTCTCTTTTATAAGTTATATAACAGCATGTTGACAGTGTATGTTATATTTCGCTGAGATTATGTAAACTTATCCTCTTCTTGCCCCTTTCGTAACGTACTTCAGTATGTGAGAACAGTTTATTTTATACTACAGTAGGCTTACAGTTCATGTTAAGTTATCTTGTACATCATAAAAGTAATTAGCTTTTATTAAATATATTGTACAAAGTTTGGTATCAGTTATTTCAGCTGACTTTTGCCAACATAATTATCAAAATTAAGCAGCAGTTCAACTTAACTGTTTATCAAGTCGGCATACCCCATGCGCGCTTTTGAAGACTACAGGGTATGGAGACGTTAACGGCGTTGCTCTGTTCACCTCTTTTTTCCCGAACAATGCTTTGACTATTTTCTTTTCGGCTGCTAGCTGCGTCTCAGAGTGTGCATCTGAGTGTGGGTCTCTTATGTAATCAGCTCGCTGTTGCTGTTGTTGTTTCTCTTGTTTCTGCGATTGTTGCTGTTATTGTTGCTGTAAAAGATGCCTTTTCTTTTGTTGTGCGGCTGATGACCAAGTTAAGATATTATGTTCGTTATGTTGCGCTTATTAACGTGGCCTACAAAATTTGTTATGCGTTTTGATGTTTGTTGTTTAAACGATTTTCCACCGTTATAAATCAAGCGACAACGCAAAAATACAGATATCCATTCCAAACTCCCCCGTCTATATATTGGCTATCCCCCTTCTCCATCTGCCCACATTCCCACCTTCCTCCCCTTGCACCATGTTACGCAATTGGGGCATTAAATGCAATCCCCTGGATTGAATTTATAAGCTTCGGCTCTCCAGCTCATTCAGGCGGCGCAAAATTTAATAACAATAACAAAAGATATTTGAATCAGCGAGTAGTTGCTGCAATAATAACAAAGCACACAGCAGCACAATTAAAAAGCTATAAATTTACATAGAGTATGCTAAATGAAAACAAGTATTTTTTTAGTTTCTATTGAAAGGGCCAGAGGCAGCTGAACAATAAATACAAAACAATCTATACGAATTTATGATCTGGGACTAGACCGAGGCTGAGGTGCAAAAATCATGAGAACTAAACAGTTCTCCAAATAGAATATGTGAGAAAGTGAAGATGCTAGACTGAAGCTGTTGATACTCTTTGCCTATTTTTAAAAGTAAGTAATATAGGAAAGTAATAAATAAGTCGATAGGGAATAACTCATCGAATCACAATCTTTAAGTCCGCTCCCAAAGAATGGAAGGAAAGAAAGTGACTTTATAACAACAGGAATTGGATGTATATAACAAACAGACATATATATATTCTTGATCAGCCTATGCGATACAGTCAAGACGGTCTGAACGCCTAAATTTTAGAGACTAAGAGTTAGAGCTGTAATTTTTTGACAGCACTTATTACTTTAATATACCAAATTTACTTCTCGGTATTTTTCTGTATTTCTTAGCATATTTAAATTATAATACTGCAATGCTTTGCCTTTAATGAGAATGGGTAGCGAATATTTTTCAGTAGTGCACACTTTCTTACTTGTTAACACTTTACTTTTGTTTGTTAAATTATCACACTTGCTGAGACTAATAATAAGTGATCAATTCCTATAATTAACATTAATTGACAGTTCTTATCGCAGTCAAAATCTCGGTCTAAAGTACATTTATCAAGAGTGTGTCAAGCTGCACTGCATAGGCGAAATTCTTTGCTTGAGGCAAGGGCATGGACAGAGTATGGGGCTGGGGCAAGAAATATACGAAATGAAAAACTAAACTAAATCTAAAGCACTCACCCAAAGACCTATTGGCCTACTTTTCTTACAGAGCAACAACACAACTGAAGGAAATACAATAAAAAAATATATATATGTTAGAAAATAATCTCAACGCCAACACACATCGAATGTAAGTGTGTGTATGTGTGCTGCTAATCAACAAAACATATCTGTGTGTGTGTGTGTTTGTTTATGTTTGCGTCTGTGTTGGTGCGGCAAAATTTACAGCGCGCCCTTTTCCAAAACTTCTTGAAAAAAGCGCACGAAAACCGAAAAAAAAACTCACAAAAGTCGCGCGCGTCGCTGCTATTTTCATTTTTCAGCTGCGCGTTGGCGTCGCAGTCGCAGTTGCAGTCGCTGCTTTATCAATCTGCCAGCGCAGAGGGAGACGACTGACGGATGGGACAAACAAAAAAAAAAGAAAGGGAGAGCGAGAGAGGCATGGAGTAGTTAAGTTATCGTAGGGCGTCGGAAAGAGATGAACGCTGGGCGCAGGGCGCGAGTGGGAAGTGTGCAAAGGGAGGGGGGCAAAGTGCGGAGGGGGGACCAAGACACCAGACACTTGTTGCAAGCAGGCAAACGCACAAACAACAACAAATTGACCCAATTTTGTGGAACCGAAAAAAAAAACACAAAACAACACATATTTTTTACAGCGCACAAATACACGCAGAGGGAACAAACAAACAATCCTAAATATGCCCTAGCCATAAAGAAAAGCTCCCTTAAAGAATAAAACAAAAACAACAACAACAACGAGAACAACGAGAGTAATAAGAAATTGAAATTGTTGTTAATTTCTGTTTGCTTTGCGGCATTGTTGAGTTGTTTGCCCGGGACGCGGGGGCAAGTGATCGCCCAAGGGAGGGGAAATAAGTTGTGTTGCTGCAGCCAAACAGCAGAATTCACTTTCAATTTGGGCGCACTGAAAGAAGAAATGAAACAACAACAAGAACAAGAACAGAGGGAGAACCAGAACAAGCATAATATCATATAGTTCGCTTGACTTTGAGGCAAATGTAGGTCAGCAGCTGTAAAAAAGACGCATAGATGAAGAAAAACAAAAAAAAAACAAAAAACAGAATAGCGCAGCATAGAAAAGAGCAGACCTAACAATCAAATCGAAATATTTTGCTGTTTTTAGGGTGCCAATGGTTGAGAGTTAACAGAGCATGTGCATCAAGCGAACGAAAATGGGATTGGAATTGGAATTGATATTGGCATAGGGAATGGGAATGGGATGGGAATTGGAATGGGAATGGGAATGAGCTTGCGAATGGATATTGAATTGAAATGCAGACTGCGTCTGGGTGGCTGCGTTTATGCTACGATCGCAGTCTGATCTTGTCTGCCTGTCTGAGGCATTTCTCTCTCCAAGAACAACTCCTCAAAGGGCCAAAGAACAGACACTGGCTCTTAAGTAGGTCAACAATAGCAATTTGTGTGGTCAGTGCAGCAATCAAACATTTTCATGATCGCATTAAAGCAGCTGATTGCGATCGACCTAAAAACTAACGATATATGTATGTATGTTTAGAGAAGTATGCTCTAAATTTTCAATTGCTTTCATATTTGAATATGCACATTTAAATTTCGATGAGTTTTGAAGTTGACCTTTGCCAAACTGCAGATTCTTTTCATCTAAAACTTATCTATTGTCCCAAACACATTTTATTTGTATTCCATTGAATCTTAAGATCATCTATATTCTAACACACATTTCACTGTACTTCTGATTTCTAAATTATGTTCATGTGCACCTTTTAAAAGAATTTAAATCAAGTGCAACGAAAGCCGTCAGATTTATAGTAATAAAATTATACTTAAATAATATAAAAAAAATTCGGAACACTTAGATATCAGAGACTATAAGGAGTCAAGTTTGTTACAAATTTTTGCCACGTTTACTTCTGCCCCGCACATCGAATAACATGTGTTATTTTAAAGTAACAGTATTTAGTAAAGTACAGTATTTATGATTCCTGAAAATTTCGTTTGCGATTAGATAAAAGCTGTAGAAGTTATTTAAGAAAAATTCTTTTTGTATTGGATAAAACAGTAGCTTTGACAGACAATCTAGTATATTTTGTATTCCATGTTATATTTTGAATGTATTACTATTCAATATACCAAATAGTATAGTAGTATTAGTATATTTTAGTAATCGAACTGTTTGCTTTTATTCAAAATGAATATCCGGTGCTTTCTTACTTGTTTAATATTCATATTATTATGAATTTATCATAATTAAGTCTTTTGCCTGTTTTAGGGAACTATGCTGTGAAGTGCTAATAGGTATGAGGATGTCAAACCAGTCGTATGAGCAACGCCTAACAACTTTTACGTAACTGACCTAAGCCATCTCGCCAAGTTGGCAGCCAGTTAAACGTGTGTTGTGCAACACACACATACAAACGCATACACACAACGATCGAGGCGGATCTCCACCTCGGATCCTAGCCCATTCATGATTCTAATACGAGCCCAGTAGCCAGCGCCATATCAATCAGCTACGCTGCGTCCCTCTTCAACTCCATCGATGCCCACACATCGATCGAATACATAATCACAAACCACCGAATTTTTGTGTTTCCATTTTTATGTGTTTCACTTTTACACGACGTGCGCCCTACGCGAGGCTGTTTCAACTTCATCAGAAGTTGGAGACAGCAGGAGAAGCTGATAAATTTAAATTGTTTAAAATGAAACTTGTTTAATAAGTGAACTTCATTTTAAAATATTTATTTTTATTATTTATAGATAAAATGCTTTTGTATTCTGGATTTTACAGTGATAAGAAGCTTATATGATAGGTAAAAAAAAATTTCAAAATAATATTAAGATATTTATATGCTAAATCGTAAGGTAGATGTTACAAGAAAGATGGGAGAATAAAATGAAAATTATTTATATTATATGTTATATAAAAATACAATTTGGTGCCATTAAGATTGCCATGGAATCCTCATATTTTGAATTGACATTTCGTTTACTTTTTATCTTCTATCCTTATGTTGTTAAAGTGCTCTTTGCGTTATACGATTCCTTACTTAAGAAATAAATAAATTTACAATATCTAGAAGATAGCTAAGCTAGGTCAGTTGAATTTGATTTAACTCATCATTAGCTTGTGTAGGGTATTGAGACTTCAACTTGCCTTCCGCTGTGATTCTTCTAGTTCGTCTTCCGCATTTTCAGGTCACATGTGTGAGTTTTGTGTAGTCCGCATTTTGATTTGATTGGGTGTGTTAGTTTCGGATTTGTGTGAGCAAGTTGTGTGTCTGTCTATGTGTGTTAGTATGTGTGTGTGTGTCTGCGTTTGTTTGGGCCATGCAGTGACAACTGTGTATCGATTACGCGGCCTTGAAAGTGAAAAGGTGTCGAGCGCGGAACTTTCGCTTTTCAGACATTTGTAATACGTGCCAGAGCCTGTGTGTGTGTGTATGAGAGTGTATGTGTGTGGTTTTAAGAAACATTCGAAGTCGACATGAATTGCAAATTCTGGCACCTTTTAGAGTCAGGCTTCGCCCACTTGGAACAAACGCCCACAAGCCGATGGAGTCGTAGATCTTTGCTGCTTTGCTGGCTGTCCAATTGTCTCGTTGACTGCTGGCAAAATTTCCATAAGATCTGTTTAGTCAAAGCTGTAAATTAATTGTCTAAAAACACAAACTGGCAACTGGAAACTGGCAACGGGCAACGGGCAACCTCATTTCATAAGCAGTTGCAGTTAAAAACATTTTGTGGCAATTAAATAACTGGGCGGCCCATTATATAAGGAGGCACGTAAGCACACACATTTAATTGTTTTAACTACCTAGCAAAGTATTACATATTTTTCTTTTTAGTTTAAGTTTAAGTTTTTGTTTTTGTTTGCAGTGTTATGCGTATTACAAAATACGAGTATCCAAAAACATAAACTAAGTCGTTTCATTAAGCCCATTTTCCTGCACACAAACAAACAAAAACGAAAAAAAAGATGAATAAATAAAACGCAGTTCCGTTAACGGTGCTTAATTATGCATACGCAAAAGAGATGAGTGTTATGCGTCTGTCGTATCTAGGCACAAGTCACAAATCCAAATCCAAAAACCAAAAGGCCATAAATAGAGCCAAACTAGGAGAGAAGAGATGCAGATGCAGATACAGATTTAAATTAAGAGTTAGATAAAGATACAACAAGTAACAAAGCTGTAGTTCATAGTGCTCGACTGTGAAATACCCGCATATGATATTCAATTAATCCAACTTCCAAAAATATACCGAATGATAATACCAAATAATACTAAAACACTAATATATTAAAATACTAATATGTCATTACTACTTTCTAATTATACCAAATTAAAATACTAATAACGGGATTAACTGGAAATACTAAAAATATTGTACTACTTTGTAAATATACTACATATAGTACAAAATATACCACAGTCCACAAAATATGCCATAGAGTACAAAATATACCATACAGTAGAATATATACCAGATTGTCAGCCAAAACAACTAACACCCGATTGCAGTAGATGTTTTAAACTATATTTCTATCTTTTGTAGTCTCTGAGATGTAGGCGGAAGGACCGACGAACACAGCTATATCTGCTGTTGACGCTGATCAAGAATATATGTACTTCACTTGGGTCGGAGATGCCTCCTTTTGCCTGTTATATAGATTCCCTGCAATCTAAAAATTATAATACCCTTCTACCCTAAGGGTAACGGGTACAAAAATACTGGAAACTGAGACCAACGTCAAATCATTTTTCGCGTAATCATAAATATCAGAAAGAGAAGTTGATGACGAAAGAGAAAGAGATAGAGAGAAGCAGATATAAACGTAACTTTAAGCTCGCTGATGCGACTGTGCCAGTTACATGAACTACATTTCTTGAGATGCTCCAACCAGTTATAAACCGGAACTGGCGCGCATAACGGTACTTACTAGCTCTCAGCGTGAGCCGAAAGACGAAGCGGAGCAGCGAAGCAGAGATCGAATTGTCTCTCCAAGCCCATCCAAACTCTCACTCTCACTCACACAGTTGGCTCTGATTGTCTTGGCCTGGCTTTTGCCTCTTGCTTTTGGCTTTTGCTTTGCTTTTGCATTATTCATCCGCATTCGAGGCATTTTCAAAGTCTTCCTCTTGACCTTGGACTCAACAGCAACAACAGCAGCAACAACGGCAGCAGCAACAATAACAGAAACTGAAACACCAACGGCAACTTGTCGCCGTCTTCGAAAGCAGCGCCAAAAGCGTGTGCCACAAAAGAAAGCCAAACCACTTTTACTTTCAAGCTCAACCGGCGAAATGAGGCAATGTCGGCCTGGCCAACTGGCTACGCGACTCCGTTGCTCTTTCCCCGCTGATTACAGTTGCTGCTGCTGCCTCAGTTGCTGCTTTTGGCGCCAAAATGTGGTGACACTCTTTCATTGAGATGCAGTGATTGAGTCTGTTTAATAGATTGCAGTATTAAATAATAATCCACGATTATTAATAATAATAGACTGCAGACCATAGCATTACTTTTCCATGCTTCATGGCAACTATTTTCTCTAATAGGAATATATATAGGAAATTATTATTTATGTATTAAGTATACGAACCGTGTCATTAGTTAGATTGATTAGTTTGGAACAGCTTTTTGATAGATTATTCATCATTGATTAATAGTTTAAGATTCTCAGTCATTATATCCTGCAGATGATAAAGTTATTGTTTAATATGCAAGAAATTTTTCTAGTTAAGAATTTGGTATAAATAATCAGTATTAAGTATACGATATGTTGCCTTAATTTGTTTAGCTATAACATAAAATAGGAATAGTATAGAAATAACATAAATGAAACCAAAGAACAAAAAAAAAAAAAAAACCGTAGCTCACTCTAGAGCAGAACGAGAGAAATATTGAAAAATACAAAATGTTTCTCGGAACTATAATTGATTAATTCAGCAATTGAATATTTCCTATTTACTTTGCTACGAATTATATTCTTACATAGAGATAAATTGAAGGTGAAGACTACAGAATTAAGTAAACATAAAACCAGAATTCTTATAATTATATTTTGCAAACAATTGGTTTATTACTTGTGTATCAAGTATGCGACCTGTTGCCGTAAATAGAATGACCAATAATAAAGTTGCAGAGAGAAGATTTATTGCTCTATAATAATCCAAGTATTGTCTCTGATAAGAATTTATGACTTTTGAGTTATTGCTTATGTATCAAGTATACGATTTGTTGCCTTCGCTAGTTAGATGAAATTTACATATTTTGTACAAATCCCACTCTTACATTGAGATATGTTACATTGCTTGAATCTGTAGCTTGCAGAACTGAACAGTAATAATCACCGATTTTTCAAAATTATATACTGAATACAAAAGAATTTGAATTTGCCAGAAATAATACGCATCAAGTATACGATATGTTCCCTTAGTTATTTGTATAGATTAGATTAATTGTTAAATATTTTTAACATTAAGCATACATATTTGGTACATATGAACTATAAACCATTCTCCAACTAACAGAATTGTTATTCTATAACAAAAGTCTAACTAAATTTTGTATTTTGAATTATTTTTTGCATATCAAGTATACGATGTGTTGCATTACATCAGTAGTTAAATTTTTCCCATTAGGCATACGCTATTTTATAAAACGAATTTAAGTTATTCAAATGAACTGGAAGTATAAATTATTAATCACCCTGAACCGGAGGCGCCAAAAAAGTTGTTGCTGGGGCGCCAAGCGGACCGCCAAGTGGCCAATATGAAAAGGAAAACTATGGAAAGGAAATTGAAATACAGACAGAGAAAAAAACCTGAACTCAAGTGTTGAAGTATCTTGAACAAACAAACAAACAAGCAGGCAAACAAAACAAGCAGACGACAACGACGCCGATTCCGATGTCGATGCAGAGCCGTCAAACAAACTGGAGAAAACGAGGAGCGACAAGGGAAAGATCGGGGCCACTGGGACTGGAGATTGGGGATTGGTGTCGGCGGGAAACTGGGACTCTGGGAGACTGGCTGACCAAAATAGGAGAGGGAGGGAGGTAGGGGGGAGCAGCACACTTGTAAGTGCATGCTAACATGTTTTGAACAATTTTTTATTTATTTATTTATTAAAGAAACCGACAGCAAAAACAGCAACAAAACAAACGAGTTTGCTTGTTTTTGTTGTTGGTATTTTTGCTGTTTGCATATTTAATACACACACTTAGGCCCAAAGACATGAGCACAAACACAGTCGAAAAGAAACAGGCATAACTATCACTATACGTGTTTATACATATTAGTATAAATGTGTGAGTGTGTGTGTGTGTATCCCATATATGCATACATATGCATGAGTATTACGAATCTACCTAAATTCAAAGTGTGCAAAGTGCGAACGAAGGAGAAAGAGAGAGAGAGAGAGAGAGAGAGGGGGACATAACATATTTATAGTTTTAGTTGACAGGCAGTTACATCACTTTAACCGTTATGCGTATGACATTAATTTGCATGCAAAGTCAGCCACAAATTAATTTCATATTCGAATTTATTTTTATACTCGTTTGTTTTGTTGTGTTGTTTGTGCTCAGGTAGCTCTTCGTCTCTTTTAGATGCCCATCTTACTTCACCTCTCCCCTCTTACCACTCTCCTCTCTTGATCATCTGCATTCATAGTTTGCCTAGTCACGCTGCTGTGGTTCTTGTGGCTTGCAAAATCTTTACTAACTATTTGCTCAATATTTTCCATTTCCTCACAGCTTTTCAAAGCAGCCCCCAGCAACAACAATAACAACAACAACTCGAATTCCAGCAACAACATCAAAAGCAACAACAACAACAACAACATCAGCAACAGCGGCAGTTTTCCTTTCGCTTTCATTGACGCGTGAAGTGGCTTTAGCATAGGGCAGGAGCACGGGCTCAAAGCAAGCATAGACTTTTAAATACCCTCACCTGAGGGAAGACAATTACCATCAGAGTAATAGGTCAAGCATTTCGGTATACAGAAAAAACATTCATGATGAAATCATATATAATAAATTCTGCTTTATTTACGGCTTGCTATTTAAATGTGAATTTAAATGTGCATCGAGAAAAACCAAAATAAAATAATTATATTGAATTGATAGTGGTTGGGGATTAAATTGATAAATTGAAACAATAAATACTAGATTTAGGCTACAACATTCTCGAATCAATTTTATACTAAAAACAAATTAATTATATTAAATTAATATTGGCAAAATGACAAATGAAAAAAATTGACAAAATGAACGGTAAATACTAGTTTTGTAGTAGTTTTTGCTACAGCATTCTGAAATCTATAGAATCTTCTTTAACAATTTTATACTAAAAATAAAGAAATTATGTTAAATTAATACTAGTTGAGGATTAAATTGCTAATATGAACCGTAAATTCTAGATTTATGCTACAATATTCTCGAATATAAAGAATTTTATTTTAAAATTATAAGCTAACTATAAACATTTTTAATGCAGCCGTCGTTAATCATTCTTCATGTGATGTGATGATGTAATTCTCATTTTGAGTAAAATTCAATGTTAGCTCATTTAGATCATTAGCAAATTTAAAAAAATTTGGGATTTTTTCAAGTATTTTCGTACGTGGGTTAAAAAAACCCCAATTATCTAGATATTGACACCGCTTTGGATATACTTCGGCGTTTTTATACCGTTATTTTTTGGTTAACCTTATTCACTTACATCTCTAAAGTATAGTTTCACTGAGGAGACTTCAAGCTCTAAGGCAATTCGTAGATGCTCTTTTGTTAGCGCATCAAAGTGCTTAGTTAATGTGCATTACATTTTCGTGATTCTGATCAATATCGCCAGCCAGCGGCAGCGAGCGTCTCTATAGTTAATAGAGCTTTTGTTGCAGACACATTCAACGAAGCAGAAACACAGAAACAGAAACAGAAATGCTCCTCTAGCCTGACTGCCCATAGTTGCCTGCTTCTATCTCTCTCTCTCGCACTCTCTATCTTTCTTTCTTTCTTTAGCTTGCGGGTCAATCGAGGGCCCAAATGCCATCGGAACTTCAATTTCAATTATTTGTCAGGCAAAATCAGGCTGAATAAGGCTCACATGCTGTGCCTGCATAATATCGAATGATCGTCGAATGATAATTGATAATGGAGAATGAGTAGGAGTGTGAGTGTGTGAGTGTGAGTGTGAGTATGGGTACTCGTTCGATTATATGGGTATGTTTGCGAGTGTGCATAACTGCATAAGAAACCGAATCAGGCAGAGGCCGACGAGGCACGAAGACAAGGCAAGAAACTCAAGCAAACCAAAACAACAACAACAACAGCAGCAACAGCAGCAGCAACAACAACAACAACATCACCCAAAACCATAATAATATTAATTCCAGTGTGTGCTTGCTTCCACGTTCGTTTGTATTTGTATGAGAAACTGGGTCAGCGTGTCGTTTGAGCTTACACACACTCGCACATACTTCACACATACATATACTTACATGTAAGTTGCTGTTGCTGTTGCTGTCGGCGCACGATAGAAAGTGAAAACGAAGCAACAGCAGAAACAACAACAACAACAACAACAACAGCAGCAGCAACAGCAGAGACGGCAGCAGCAGCGACTACGACAACAAAATGGCTATGAGACTATGACGAATGTACGGCATGAAAAATCACATAATCGCTGTCGCAGTCGACGTCGCTGTTGGCGTCGCAGTTGACGCCAACAATGCTAGTGACAGTAGCAGGCAGGCAGAGAGCAACAACAACTACAACAACGCACTTAAGTGAATTATAATTTAGGGAAAATTATGCACGCAGCACTGTAAATATAAATAAATAAATGATAATTAAAAATCGAGGCACAATTTAAACATAGGCCGCCTTTTTTTTATTTTGGTCAACATCAAGTTTCTAAAAATGCCATCGTTAAAAGTTTTTTTTTCTCGATTCACTAGTTAGTAATATTATATTAGGAAAATGCTCAATACTTGAAACAATAATTTTAAACAATATTTAAGTCGAATTTCCTGAAGATTCAAGAAGATTTAATACAAGCTTTTAGTGTATAATTATTAAAGAATGCATTCTGAATAATATCTAGGCTCCCAACTGAATAGCTTGATTACAAAATTATTTATAAATGTAGCGTGTTTGTTTACTTATTATTATTATTCATTGATTCATTCAAAAGATTAAATACACGTGTGTAAACTTAAATAAAATGTACGCTGCAATTAGTATAAATAGTTATTACATTAAAATATCTGATTCAATAACTATTTATACTATCTGTAGCATACATTTCATTAAGTGCTATAATAATAAATATCATGCTTTATAAAATTGTTTCTGTGAAATTATGTTCCCTCAAATTAATAAGTATACTTGTTCTGCAATATAAAAGCATAGACTTCTATAGTTTTCTTAATGATCATTGCTGTAACCACGAATTATTAAATCTGTTAACTAAATAAATATTCAAAAATATTTTAACGCCGCCGCCCGTCACAATATTTTATTTTCTTTTTATAAGGGATCTCCCATATTAATATGGGATAGGCACAGCGCCCTTGTAATGTGTATTAATACATATATGTATATACATATATACTTACATATATAATTCTATTGTATTTATTGAATTTTTCAACTTATATTCATAAACCACAACAGATTGAATTAGAATTGTCTAAATATACATTATAGATTATATATATGTGAATATATATTATTTTTTTAGTTCTAAGATGCAAACAATCCCAATATTCTCACTGGAAAAAGATGAGCTTCTTTAATTATGGATTTACATTATGTGGCCTTCTGATAACCCTTTATTAAAGAAGCTTTATCGATTACATTACAAATGTAATATCAACCATTTGTGTACAATAAATAGGACTCAATTGCATTTAAGATGCTCATAAACAGCTAAACAAAAATATGTCAATAATTGGAGCTGTTCCTATTGAGCAGATGCCGTGATAACTGCAATGAATAAAGCGAGCCGCAGGCGCTGAAACGTGATCAGGCAATTACGAATTGGCAGCAAGGGAAATAAAAGGCTCTTCAATTGCAAGTGAAGTAGTTGAATGTGGTATGAGGCATGGAGTATGGGGCATGGGGCACGGGAGGCAAGGCGGGACAACCGGTTCAGGAATCGCTATGCCAGAAGAGACCACACCCAAAACAAGAAAGCGCGTTGAAGAGATTTACAAACTGTGATTAAACTGTTGTGAGTGTTTGTCTTGTGTGTTGTGCTATGCTGGGTGTTGTGTGTGCTGTGTGTGTGTTGTGTGTGTGGGCAGAACTGCTGCCAGAGAAGCAGCTTTAAGCCAATATAGCGCTGGACTAGCCATCAAGCTGTTAAAATCAACGAAGCGCTGCAAAAAAATAAAAATAATGCGCTATTACGAAAGCCAGCGAAGATACTCCAAGTCAAGCCAAGCCAAGCCAAGCCAGGCCAAAGCTAAGTAAAGACAAACCAAGTCGAACCAAGCTGAAGTCGAAGTCGCAGTCGCAGTCGCAGTCGAAGTCGAAGTCAAGCTAAGCCAAGTTGGGCTGCCACCAAGTCACTAAGTCAGTCAGTCAGTCAGCAGTCCATCGGCCCACGGTATGCGCCCGATCTGCCCCCTCCACTCCTTCCCCTTCGCCTCTCTTTCCTCCCCTTGCAGCGACACACATATTTGCTAGTAGCTAAGTTTTGTTTTGTTTAGCGCTTGGCCTGGGCCTGGGCCTGGTTATATCATCAGTGCTCTTACGTGCCAGTCAGCCAGCCAGCTATCCAAATGGTCAGCGGGGCTGGAGCGACCGACTTAGGAGCCCGCGTGCGCGTTTTATGCATTTTTAAAGCGGGACACCAACAACAACAACAGCAGCAGCAGCAGCAGCAGAGCGCTAAATGCTCGAATGGACAACTGGTTGGCTATTTGGCTGCTTTGAGTCAGCTTGGTCAGCCAGCCAGCCAGCCAACGAGTCCAAGTCTTCTTCTTCGACGACGACGACTTTTGCTTTTGCCGTCTCACTCTCACTCTGTTCATTCATTCACTATCCCCCCCTCCCCCCTTGCTGGCTGTATTTGAATACTGTTTGACCCAAATTCGAGTTTTGTGCGCGCGCTTTTGGCCGACAAGAAAGAGTTAGTTACTAACAAAAGCTCAGCTGAAAAGTCAACAATGCCCCTTGCTGTTACTTTTTTTCTGTTTTTTCTTACTTTTAATTTTCAATCTCAACTACGTTTTTATACCCGCTACCCATAGGGTAGAAGGGTATTATAACTTTGTGCCGGCAGGAAATGTATGTAACAGGTAGAAGGAGGCATCTCCGACCCTATAAAGTATATATATTCTTGATCAGCGTCAACAGCCGAGACGATATAGCCATGTCCGTCTGTCCGTCTGTGTGTCTGTCCGTCTGTCCGTCTGTCCGTCTGTCCGTCTGTCCGTATGAACACCTAGATCTCAGAGACTATAAGAGATAGAGCTATAATTTTTTTTCGACAGCATTTGTTATGTTTGCACGCAGATCAAGTTTGTTTCAAATTTTTGCCACGCCCACTTCCGCCCCTGCAAATCAAAAAAATCGAATAACAAGCGTAATTTTAAAGCTAGGGTTACGAATTTTGGTATATACGGTAATAACTATAGTAGTTATGATCCCTGAAAATTTGGTTGCGATCAGATAAAAATTGTCGAAGTTATTAAAGAAATGCTTTTGTATGGGCAAAAACGCCTACTTACTAGGGGTCTGAGTTGCTTTGGCTGACAATCTGGTATATTGTGCCGTCTATGGTATATTTTGAATGCGGTACTATATCAATATACCACATATACTATTTTGTATATTTTTAGTATTTTTGCAGTATATTTGGTATATTTTGAGAATAATACCGCAAAATATATTGCTTTTATTCAAAATGGGTAGCGGGTATCTCACAGTCGAGTTCACTCGACTGTAGCTTTCTTACTTGTTTTCTCTGTTTCTCGCTCTTTCCTTTATGTGGTTTTATTTTGTTGTCAATGTAAATGCCATTTTTCTGCGTGTGAAAAGCTGTCAAAAATCATTTGTTTCGGGTGTTAAAAATGTTTTCTATTATAATAGCTGCGTCAGTTTTGGCCAGGCTTTAATGTCTTGCTATATCACTTATCAGTTAACAGAAAAGTATATACAATTGACGTATTTTTCTTGAATATATAATAAATATCTGCGCGTCATCAATGCGACTAAAAATAAACATAAATTTCGCTTTACTTTGTAAACTTTTTGTAAACAAAATTCAAAATGAGTCAGATTGTCCTTGAGATGCTGAGCTTACACTCTTGCTTGCATATATAATTTTATGATAAAAATAAAGTATTTAAAATGTGATAGATATTCCAAGAAATCAGTATTGGGTTTAGCTGCCGGATTTGCATTATTCGTGAACTTTGGGAAATTCAAATATTTGCTAATAATATTAGGAATTGCATTTTAAAGAAATATTGAGCTCAACATAAAGTGATTCATATAAAAGTTGATGAATTATTATCATTTCCCTTAGTCTTGTCCGTAATTAAATTAGCCCTATTTAACATAGTTTTATAAGCGCACACATTCCACATTTCTCTCAGCTCGAATGATTCATCGTGAGCCACTTTAGGGCTGTTAAGGTACTGTACTCCGGTCTCTGAGTACTCTGAGTACTCTGAGTACTCGCACTCGCACTCATATGTTCATAACCACGTTCACGAGCTCACGTGTCTCTGCTTTAAGTTATTTTATGTTGTTGCTCGAGTCTGTTTTTTTTTGTTGTCGCCACATTTTTTTGCTATTTTTCTCTAATTTTATTCCTTACCATTTTTATTATTATGATTTTTTCTTGTGTCTGGTTTTGGCCTTTGTCTTAAGCCAGAAACATTTGACATTTTCATCAGCCTAATCTAACTCACATGTAAACAGCTAAATTTCCGCTCTCCGCTTATGATTTAATGTGCGACTAAGTATAACAACATTATCGATAAACTATAATAAAAGTTGATATTCATATTGTATGTAAGCATTTTGTGGTTCCCGTGAATCGTTACACATTTTAAACAATGAATTTTCAATGATTCAGCAAAATGTGGCTTACGCTATTGCTGGATATCAAAAGGAAAATTTTAATACAAAAAAGATTGCCCATATATTTTAAAATCATAAATTTAAATTAAAAACTGAATGATATAAAAACATTTTCCGACCAAAAATGAACAAGAAGTAAAAATAATATATTTATGCAATGAAATGTTAGATAAAATTAAAAGATTTTTTTTTGCTGAAAATGAGTAAAAAGTTTAACTTAAATTTCATTATTAATAAAATGAAAATAGAATTTTCTTTGTAAATATTGATTAAGGGTAGGTATACATTTAGAATACTAATTGCACTAATTTGTATACAATAATTAGTGTTTTCTATATATGTACGTTTGTAATTTTATAAGAATGTTATAATTTATTTAAGAAATCATTGGTTTTAATATTTAAGGCATATTAAGGAGCTTGATCACTGATTTACTACATTTATTTTTATAAACAGTTTTCGCAATTTAATTGGGGATATACAGTATATAATCAAATTTAAAATATTAGATTGAAGGATTGACTTCCAATCCTATGATAAATGATTGATCAACAAAAATAAAAAATTAATTTTTATTTTTTATGGCACATTCCAAGAAGCCACAAATTTCGAAAATTCATTAATTCGGGCATTTTCTTATTAAGAATTATTCATCTAAAGATTACTTTTGAGCCAAAAATTATTTACATTTTTTAAAATATTTAAATGAAAAAGAAATATTAAATTATATTATGGATATTTGGCAAATTAAATATGTATTCAGCTTGTATGTAGTACGTTGTGGGAGCAAAGTACTTTCGACTAAACCGTTAAAACTTGATTTATTTATTTTAAAGAAAGGCAAAAGCCATAATAACTATAACTTTATTTTTTGCTCTAAAAAAAAGTATACTCGTAATATATAAAAACATTACAACTAGCATGTAATAAGCAGAAGGAGCAATCATAGTTTACAACAAATTTTATGCTTTCCCATTACTCAGGGTAATAGGTTAATGATTCATAATATTGACAGTCAAAAACAAAAGCCTTAAAATAATTTTATGTAAAAGTATTAAATTCTGCAGCTACTACTTAAGTAATTTATTGAACATTGCATAACCATTTAATTATTAATTCACTGCAGTACACTGGAAATCTATAAATGAAAGATAAATTATTATTATGGGTTATAATTATATAATATATATTCACCAAGTTATATTAAAGTAGCTGTGGTTTATTTATTACCAGCATGAAAACTATTAGAAATGATTCAAAACTAAAACAACTATTTGATTCATTATCTTTCTGATTACTTAAATTTTTTCTTTAAGTATTAATTCAGTTGAATTGAAAGAATTTAATTAAAGAAATTTAATTAAATTCCTATGCTGTTTTGAATGCACATTTTATGCATTTGCATATATCATACATATGGGAGAATTTCGAGTGAGTTTAGACTTCACCGGGATCTTCTCTGACGATGTGTGTGAGTCTGTGACTCTTTGGCTGCTTGGCCAATTTCGCATTGTGCCTGAGATTGATGCCACAAATTGGTTCACATGGCATGACTCTACATTGAGTTTGGCTATCTAACATATAGTATACTCTTGTCTGTCTGTCTGTCTGTTCGTCCGATGCTGGTGATGCTGATGCTGTTGCTGTGGCATCGACTGCGACTTCGACTTCGACTTCGGCATCGTCAGCACCACTGTTGAAATCTGAAAACTTTAATTTCTGTTTTCTTGAGTTTTTCTTGAGTTTTTCTTTAGCTAATTTCGGTGCATTCTCGCATTGAAGTGGCCGACGACGCCGTGCAGCTAATTTCGTATGATTTTTTTGTGTTATTATTGCATGCTTAGATTGTTACTGGTGTGTTATTGTTGTTACGCTTCTTACAGCCGCTGTCAGTCAGTGGTGTTGTGCTGAGTGTGAGTTGATTGTGTGTTAATTAACTCCGACATCAGTCACACAATGCTGCAGTCACTCTCGACGCGACTTTTTGGCCAGGCTGAGAACAGCTACTGGTCACATTTTATTTGATGGTTTATCACTTGCCAATTCGTGGAAGTCGAAGTGTCCAGCTCCAGCTCCAGCTCTCGTCGGTCATAATGTCATGTCTGAGGTTTATTAACCGTTGACATTTGTTTAACGCACGCCGCTTACAGTTAGCTCTATTTAATTTCTGTATGTTTTTGAATGTGCTGCGTGCGCCGTTATGACACATTTCCGAGCCAGCAGCATTTAATGCGAGTTATTCCCAAGAAAGACCATTGACAACGCCACACTATGGAGTGCTCCAATTTCTTCTGTTTCCCCCCACTTGGTTACAAAATAATGTCCAAGTCAAAGCTGGTCAAAACGCCTACTGAGACACTCTCTGCCTATTGGCAACGCTCGCAGTTGCTACAAATCAATCAAATCAAATCAAATCAAGCCGAAGCAACGCAAAGCGAATCCAATCGAATGGTTGGCGTTGGCAATTTGTCTAATGAGTTGTTGCCACAGATAGCCAGTTAGCCAGATTGCCACGCAACTTAGGTGCTAATGATTCCCTCTCAATTGAATCAAATGAAACTCAATTCTCAATTGCACAGACGCTTTGCAATGCGGCGATTTGATGCAAATGCTAATTCAGCAGCAGCAGCAACAACAGCTCATTGCACTCACCTCCAATTGACTGATTGATGCTGATATATATATGTATATATTGTATTTATACATAGATATAGATACAATAGGCAAAAGCAGCGCCTTAACAAAATGCGCATTTAGATGAAGCCGCCGAACTCGATGCTTTGCGGCTTATCGAAAACTGGCGGCAAGCAATGAACTTTTCTAACTAAATCAAAAGAATCAACAAACAATCAATCTGTCACTGCATAGCATATGTATGAGCTGCACCATCAAAGAACAGCAACTGCGTTGCAACGAACCGAGCTTAGATCTGTAAACTGCATCATTACATTATTTAGGAATGTGAAAAGTGACTGATAAAAAGCATTTTGTAAAATGGACTTCATATAATATTATAAATATAAGTAGGGATCGTCCAAGATCAGCAACTGCGTTGCGAAGAACCCAGTTTGGATTTTAAAATTGCATCATAACATTTTTAAGGAATGTGATAAGTAAATAACAAATACATTTTCTAAGACGGAAGACATAAAAGACATAAATGAAATGATTATAAATAAAAGTAGAGTAGCTGCACCATCGAAGATGAGTATCTGCTTTGCAGAGAACTTCGTTTGGATCTATAAAGTGTATTATTATAAATTTAAGGGGTAAGTAAATGGCAAAAATATTTCCTAAAATTGAAATTATAGTAATGTAATAAAATATGTAAGATTTTAAAGGAAAGTAGAGAATAGAGTATATATCATATGTATAAGCTGTATGACTAATGATCAGAAGCACAGTTTCAGAGAATCTAGTTTGGATCTATAAAGTACATCATTACATTTTTAAAGAATTTGATAAGTTAATAACAAAAACCACAGCAGATAAGCAGATTAACAAAAGTGTAAAAGATTGACAAAAACATTATTCTTACACACATATTCTTTTCTGCTTATTACATTCCTGTAACTAATGAAAAATTGCCTTGGCCTGAGTTTGCTTTTGAAGTCAACTACAAATTACATGAGACTAAAATCTAGTCACAAACCGATCATATATCATTTATTTATGACAGTCTTAAGAAAGCGCCTTTATGCTAATGTGAAATGTGGCAACAGTGCAAATATTCAAGCTAGCCGCAACACGAGGTGACAGATTCCACTTGAGTCACTTCCGCTGCAATTTGTGAACCACTTGTTAGACAGAAACTTGGCAACGTTGCAAGTGAACGTCTGCCCTGCCTGGTGTGGCCCAAGCCTCAAGCCCCAATACTCAAGCATGTGTAAGTATGAGGTATAAGCAATGTATATTAGAGGTATACCGTATGTTTACACATTTTAGTTGAAGTTTTTTGGGCCCGTTGTGCGGTCGCATCAATGGCCACCAACTGCAGCGTGTGTGTGGGTCTCTATGGGTTTACCTGCATGCAATTACATTTCGTGAATGTGTGCTGTTCTATACAACTGTCAAAAAAACCGCAAGCCAGCTAAAATACAAGTGCACAAGTATCAGAAAAATTGATGGTAAAAAAAGGAGGGGGAAAAACAACTAAAATAAACAGCGCACCATAGCGCCCAGATCAAGTCTAGTCAGCGTCGTTGCCTAGTCTTAGTTCGATCTAAACTAGTCGAGGCGTTGCGGTTGTTGTGGCCACTAGAGAACAACAACAACAGCAACAATAATAACAACGATATTAACAACCAACAGCAGCAGAGTGCATTGACGTGTTGTTTGCATGCCCCACCACAGCAACAACCACCGCCATCGCAAGCAGCAACAGCAGTAAAGCTCAGCCCATCTCTGTTGTTGCCACCTCTCCGCACCACACCGCACCGCACCCTCTCCTATTGAATCGTAACTCTTCCTAACTCTTCTAGCCAAGCAAGTTTCGTTTTTATTTTTTTCTGAAGAATCGGAAAATTGCAGAAAACGAGATTTTTCGATTTGACGTGGAGTACATTGCACTTCGAGCTACAACTACAACTACTCGTACACTAACACACCACAGCCACAGCCACAGCCATAGACACAGTTACAGCTTTGGCTACAGTTTCCAGCTGGATTCAGTCAAAGTGTTGGTACGCTCAAGCTGAGGATCGGTGCCGACTACAGGTACGCTTCAGAGAGCCACAACGATGTCGCACAGTGTGACAAACTATATGTATATCGTAATCAAATTAATTATTAATCAAGAATAAGATTACGATATTTTGAGAAATTAATAATTCAATTATTGAACTATTTATATAATAACTATTAGCTATTATAACTATTTACATAACTCAAACAATATTATAACTAGATATGATTTTTCTATAACGAAAAATAGAGATTTAAGTTTTAATATAAAATATATACGTATATATTATCATCGTCATTTCCTTTTAATTCATATATCTATAATGTGCATATATGTGCAGATATTATATTGGTATAGCTATTTCTGATCTGAGACTATATATTCAAAAGATATTTTGCTTTCATTTTTATTATACTGAATATTAGTTTAAGTTGTTATGATAACATTAATAAAAACTTTTTATTATATTTATCAAATTTAATAAAAATTATAAAAATTAAAGGAAATAAAACTTACTGGACTTCTTAACAATAATAAATATACTTTTCCTGATGTGATTTTATGGGGTTTGATTTTAATCTTAAATATTTTTTTACAATCGCTGTTATGTGTTATTTTATTTTTATTTCTAAAACAAATAAAATTATAACGAAAATATATTATGAGCTGAATAGGTTTTTATATATCGAAAAAAATATTTTCTCAAATATCATATTTAATGTGAGTTAATTTAATAACAAAAAGTATTTACAATAAATAATGCGATTAGTATCTACCAATTCAACTTAAGTTTTGCCCCACTGTACTTAGTACGTCTCCGTTTTGGCACGTAGGTTGTTCATTCGTCGGCCGTTCGTCGACGTCGTCGTCGTCGTTGTTGTTATTGTTGCTGTTTGTTGTTGATGTTGTTGTCGTCTTGAAAACTGGGTCAATCGCTGCTTGAGCTGTTGTCTACGTACATTTATTTAGTTTTGCTGTGTTGTCTTGCATCTCGTTGCCTGGTTCGACTGGATTTGGATGGACAACTGGTTGGGATTCGGTTCGGGCTTGCCGGGCAATGGGAGGCGGTGAGGTGGAAAATCTGAAACACCAAAGAGTGTAAATTGCAAACTTCTTTTATTGTATTCTCATTTGCCTATTTCTTTGTGTGACTAACTGGTTGACAGCTCGACTCGGTTCGAGTCGACTCTGCTCTGCTGAGTTAAGTTTAGTTTCAGTTTAGATTTGCCCAAGTACGATTATATTACAGACAGCACAAAAAAGCAAACATGATTCTCAGACCTAAGAACTTCCGTTCCCGGTGACTTTAGTGACCTGCTCTCTCTGTATGTGTCGTTTAATTGCAAGTGACATAACTGTTAAACGCACTTTAACCACATCAGCTTGGTCACTTTGACAATTTACAGACGTTGAGAGTCTAGACGGAACAACGTGTGTTGACGTCTGCACAGAATGCCGGCCGGCTCTTTCTGCAAAACTGGTTTCTTGATTTCTTCTGGTTGTTATGGTTCTTGTTCTTCCTCTTACTTATGATATTTTCTGTTCTGTTCTTTTCTTCTACGTTCATTCTGGCAAGTAATTCGACAATTGTGGGTATTCTTGTGTGTCACGAGACCAACATCAAGGTTGGCATCGCGGGCCAAAAGGCGGGAACTTTTAATGTCTTTAATGTCTTTCATTTCAGCAGAATTTGTAGCATATGCATGAGAGTTAGTTAATGGAAACGTTTGTACGACTGTGAGATCGTCCTCAGATATTACCAGCGCCTATTTCGGATGTGAAGCTTTTATGCAGGGAAATATTTGGGGGAACATAAACAGTTAAGGAAGTAAAATATATGCCTATGTTATAAAAAATAATCAAACAAATAATATTTGAAATATTGAATAGAATATTTCCATATCTAGAATATTTATTTTATAATATATTCTGAAATAATTTGAATTAGTGTCTGCTAGCGTTTGTCACTTATTATTTCGAATATTAAATTAGTAATAATGTTTGAAGTTTATCTTTAAATTGCTTTAAACATAGATTCATTTAACCGGGCAGTTCAATGTGACCTTAGCTAGAATTTAAGAAAATATACTGAAGGCAGAAACGGCGATCATTATTTTCTGGTAACACTTTTTATGGAATAGTTATATTGACAAAAGGCGCCTCATTTAAACTGCCTTTCATTTTTTTTTTACAATAAGAGATAGCTAATTATACAATATCAGTATTCAGAAAAATGTTTGATTGAAAATAGAATAAGAATAAGAAGATTACTCACAGCACTTGAAGACTAGTTAAATACCATTGCACTTTTGGTTGGTTTCAATTTTTTTATACTAAAACATATTTGCTACTTTTTAATTAATTTTTAATTTAATTTTAAATTCAGATTAAAATTTTTAATTATTTATTGATGAATATATTTTTCTTTCGCGATTTGTTCAAATTATGAACATCGCGGCGGTCACAACTGAGGAAAGCATTTCTCAAAAAGCTCTCAATGCTGCGACACCTAGCGTCTAATATACGTACTATTTGAGCGATGTGGCAACGTTGCTAACGGTGGGTTTAAAACTTGGCTAAGCAAGATTGTTTTTGATTAAGCATGGGCTGCATACAAAAGGTTTAGATTTCTATTAAAATGGTTTATTTTCAATTTTAATACACCTAATATATAATCTATTTATTATAAATGACATTCACAAATATTAAACATATAAATATCAAAAAGATTTAATACCCGGATAGAGGCTGAATTTAAACTTTAAGTGAACTTTAAATAAATCAAATTTGTAATAAATTGACAATCCACCTAACTTCTCGCAACACCAATTGTGTTATATGTACTAAGTTTTTAAAATATTTAATTATATGCATAAAATAATTAAATATTTGTAAAGTGCTGTGTAATAATAAAAAAAGACAATAACTCATAAGATGTATTTTTTTTTTGTAGCTAATTTGCAATTTATTGAAAAAGTTTTGCAGAATTATTCTTCAAGTTTATAATTAGTTAATTACTTGGGTAATATTTAAAGACTACTAGAGAATTATGCACAGGATGCTAAGAAACAAGTTTGTGCTTAAGAATAATACAATGATATATTCAAATTCAAATTGTTTCAGTAGGATTGATCTTTGGGTCTTCATAATGTGTTACAAATACTCGTAATATTGCCATTTGAGTCCAAACTTATGCCTGTCCGTCAGTCTTCGGTGCAATTTGAAATATATAGTGTGTGTTTTTTAAAATGAATAATTTGATAAAGTTGTGCAATTTATGTGATTTCATATTATTGTTGTTTTCGTTTTCATTTGCGTTCGCATTTATATTGTTTTATATGCTCGTATATTTGACGTATAATATGATACTAAATTGTTGATTTTTTTTTTTGTATATAAATAATTATTTATGTATAGTAAAAACGTTGTAAAATTGCGACTTAAATTAGTGAGATTAAGTGTAGAGATGAAGAGGGCAAGCAGGTGAAAGATGAGGGATTCACAAAGTGAGAGAAAATGGCTGCGAGAAATGCGATAGACGTGCCTTCGTGTAGACTGTAGAGTGTAGCGTAGAATGAAGTAGAAGAGAGAAAGAGTGTGAAATGATTAGTGAGTAGTGTGATTTGGGAGTAACGAGTCGTTACTGATGAGTAGTGAAGAGGGAAGAGTGCGAATGGCGGATAGCGAATGGCGAATAGTGAAAGCGAGTGAAGTGAAATGAGAGTCTTGGAGCATTTCCGGCTGATGATGTTTTGAATTTCTGTCAAACTACGCTTGACATTTCCTGTATTCGTGAGTGTGACTGTGAGTGTAAGTGTGTGACTGTGAGTGTGTGTGTGTGCTTGGCTTGGTTATGTTGTCGCGTCCCTTTTTCAGAGGATGATGCAGTGCTTGGCCCGCAACTGCTGCCGCATGCCACGCATAAACACGTGCTGCTGACCACCGAAAAAGAGACGCTCACGCACGCATCTCATTCCTCTGGCCACACCATTAAATACAATCGCCCTCGACCTCCTCCTGGTTAACATCGTGATCGAACTCATCGTCGGCGGTGGCCTCCTGGTACTGCTGATACTCCGACACCAGATCGTTCATGTTGCTCTCCGCCTCGGTGAACTCCATCTCGTCCATGCCCTCGCCGGTGTACCAATGCAGGAAAGCCTTGCGACGGAACATGGCCGAGAACTGCTCGGAGATGCGCTTGAACAGCTCCTGGATGGCGGTGGTGTTGCCAATGAACGTGGACGACATCTTCAGACCCTTGGGTGGGATATCGCAGACAGCTGTCTTCACATTGTTCGGAATCCACTCGACGAAGTACGAGCTGTTCTTGTTCTGCACCGCGAGCATCTGTTCATCCACCTCCTTCATGGACATGCGTCCACGGAAGACGGCGGCGACTGTCAGATAGCGACCATGGCGAGGATCACAGGCAGCCATCATGTTCTTGGCATCGAACATCTGTTGGGTGAGCTCCGGCACGGTGAGGGCGCGATACTGCTGCGATCCGCGCGAGGTGAGCGGCGCAAAGCCGGGCATGAAGAAGTGCAGACGCGGGAATGGAACCATGTTGACAGCCAGTTTGCGCAGATCAGCATTCAGCTGGCCTGGGAAACGCAGGCAAGTGGTCACACCGGACATGGTAAGCGAGACGAGGTGATTGAGATCCCCGTAGCTGGGATTGGCCACCTTCAGTGTCCGGAAGCAGATGTCGTAGAGCGCCTCGTTGTCAATGCAGTAAGTCTCGTCTGTGTTCTCCACCAGCTGATGGATGGACAGCGTGGCATTGTAGGGCTCGACGACCGTGTCGGACACCTTGGGCGATGGCACCACCGAGTAGGTGTTCATAATGCGGTCGGGGTACTCCTCGCGTATCTTCGATATCAGCAGCGTACCCATGCCGGAGCCAGTGCCTCCGCCCAGCGAGTGCGTCAATTGGAAGCCCTAAAACAAGTAGGTTAATACAACTGAATCAAGGTTAGTCGGGAAAATGGGGATTACCTGCAAGCAGTCGCAGTTCTCGCACTCCTTGCGCACCACGTCGAGCACATTGTCCACCAACTCGGCACCCTCTGTGTAATGACCCTTGGCCCAGTTATTGCCTGCGCCCGACTGGCCGAAGACAAAGTTGTCCGGACGGAACAGCTGGCCATAGGGACCCGAACGCACCGACTCCATGGTGCCAGGCTCCAGATCCAGCAGAATGGCACGTGGCACATACTTGCCGCCTGAAGAACGCGAAACGGCTATTTAAAGGGGGGCAATGAATCATCTCGCTTGCTGAGGCTAAGAGAGAGATACTTACCCGATGCTTCGTTGTAGTAGACACTGACACGTTCCAGCTGCAGATCGCTGTCGCCCACGTAGATGCCGTTGCTGTCAATGCCATGCTCCTCGGATATGATCTCCCAGAACTGCAAAGAAGAAGGGGAGAAAAAGCGTGAGTGCGATTTCAATTTCAATACTACAATACAATCAATATTTGTAATCAGCTTTAAGTTGATCTGTTTGTATAAGCAAATGACACCTCTTCATAAGAATCTATTTTATGTGAAGAAGATACTTCATAATGAACATGTTTATACCATTTTAATGGCTCGGGTAGGCGTTCCAGCTGGAAAAGATATTGCAGCTATTTTTACACCTCATCTTCTCCTACTCCCGGTGAGCACACCGGGTGAAATCAGTTGCATTATGAATCTATTTTTGTTTAGCTAGCTCTTGGGTGTCCATATATGAGTAGCTTATACTCGTACACAATAATTACTTATATGCAGCATTCTAATCTATATCCAGCAGCCATATAGTTTATCTTATCACTGACTGCAAAGTCAAACTGCAGTCAGCCATCTGTCAAGCTCTTGGCCAACAACTTCTTGAGAGCAGACATGACGTGCATCAAACTGAGTTACGAGCCATGTCCAGTCATCGGCGAGGTCATGTTGCCAACCGCAGAAACCGCCCAAAGAGCACTTCAAACTTCATATACAAATTATTTGAAATTCCCTTTTTTTTCTCCAGATATTTTTCGAAGGGTGTGGGGAGAGGGGCGGCATCAAAAGTGAGACACATTGTACACTGTTGAGGCTGAAAATTTATGTTTAGCTTAGCCGTCAGTTGTATGGCTGCCGCATGCCCTGATTTAGTGCTAAATTTAAAAGAAAAAGAAACGTCGCAGTCGCAGTCGCTGTGGATGTGGATGAGGAACGCCGCTGTCACAGTCAAAAATAGTTTTTCGAGTATACTTTCGAAAATGTATTTCAATGCAGCATCACAGTGTCGCGGCATGGGACATTTCCAAGTTGAGAGACTTCATTCTGAATGCCGCCGCACGGCAACGCTCCTGGGGTGCAACCTTATGCGGCGAAAGTGTTAAAAATAGCGCAGCCATGGGCGTTGCACGATTTGTGTTGCACGTTGCCCGTTGCCTGGTTGCCTGTGGGCACTGGCCAGATACCAATCCGAGCACACAAACCACACACACACACACACGCTATACTCTAATGCTGAGTCATAGCAAAACTGCAGGCCAACGACCTGGGCGGCAACTCGGAGATACTAAATTAACCCAGCAGACGTCAGTTGTAGACATCGACAACATCATTAGGAAGCAACAACAAGAGCGGCAACAGCAAGCAAATCAAAAAAGATATTCGCCCTCGTTCGTATCTCATAGATACAGATACAGAAGCGTTTATTGCGGAAGCGCACTGCAAATGTTTTGCTGCGTTTAACATGCGTCTTCGTTTCTCATTCGATTAGATTTCGACTATTTTTCGACAATTTATACCCAAAAAAAGGGATCGCATTAGTTTTCATTAACAAGGCAACGAATCGATCCCATTGAAGCGCAACGCATTCTTTCAAATTCCAATTGCTATACAGAACAGAAATAAACAATTGCCATCGAGGAAATAATAAAAATGTTATCGCTTGAAGTGCTGCCAACCCATTCCCAATTCCCAATTCTCATTCCCATTTTCAGTTCTATTCCCATTCCATTCCCCATTCCTCATTCGTTTCCCCTTTCCCCATTCCCCAATTTCCAAGTTCATTTGCTGCTATATTGTTGTCTGTATCGTTTCCCTTTGGCACTTGAACTTGACGTGTGAGTCGCTAAGGAGAATCACAATCATAGTCCAGACTGCAGCAGTCTCCAATCTCCACTCTCCAGTCTCCAGTCTGCAGTCTACATAGTCTAGTCTTCTGTTTGCAGTCACTGGCGCATCAACGCAGACGCAGTCGATGGCGTCTGCGTTTGCTTTTGTTTATTTGAAAGGCAGCTCAACTACTCAACTAGTCGGTACAATCTCTGCAAGATCATCAAATTTAATTGGAGTGTGGCCGTTGCAATTATGAAGCTTACAGCAATAAAGCGCAGTTTGTATGCCGGACGGAGCCAGCCAAACAAACATCATGCAACTTGTATATTGCTTCGCTTGGGGCAACAGCGGCAGTGGCAACAAAAGGGGTAATAACAAAAATAAATTAGCACACAAAACTGTTGAAGTGAAAAGTCGTTTTTCATGTCTCCTACTCTCTTTCATCTGCTCCTCTTTCTACTTCTTCTTGTCTTTGCTTTACTTTCAACTAATTTGTCTTTTTTTTCTTCGGATTTTTCCTTTTGATGATAATGCTTTTGATAGTTGCGGGAAATTGCTTTTTTTTGGGATAACTATTATGATTGGTCAGAGGATGGGGATACTCGTATCGTGTACGAAGTCCAGCTGTGAAAATTGTCTTTAGCTGCGTCATGCTTTTGCGATCGCTTACACCGAATGCATTAGATTCAATATCAGAAATGCGAGAAGCGGCTGGAAGTTGATCTATCAGCGTCACGATCAGTCCAATTAAATGAAAATCAAATTAAAAAATCAAATTAAAAATAATAGAATTTATGAATTACAGAGTAATGCTGTCGATAAATAGAAATACTTCAATTCATCAAATGTTCTGAGTAGAAAGTTCTAAAGAAATTTCAGAATAAATACGAGAGCTTGTGAAAGTAAGAAAGAAATTTCATTCTGATAATGATTCAAAAGCCATTGATTTATTTTCTAAATATAAAAACTTAAAGAATTATGCGGGTGCTGATAAACATTTTAATATATATTTTTGTACTTCATTTTGAAATCCTCATTTGTAATGAAATTGTCTGACTTTAAGAACCAACAAGAAATTCCAAATGGAATTTGTAATTTATTGACAAGAGTCTGCTGTTGGTTGCTGTCTGCTTCTGGTTGCTGCCGCCACTTGCCACTTGCAGCTAGAAACTTAGACTTGCAATTAGTTTTAAATGTTGCCGCTGCTGTCCTGCCACACTCCTCGCCTCGCCTCGCCTCCCCTTCCCCTTTCCCTCTCAACTCCACATGCGATCAGCTGCCGACGCCCTCATTAAGTGTTGCATGTCTGTAGCTGCCCCATCGTTGCTGCTGTCTTTCAGTTTGTGCCACTTGAAATCACTCGGGCATGAACTTTGAAGCCGAAGCCCGTCTGAAGCAGCACAAGCACAAATCTTAAGCTTCCCGCCTGCTGCTTCCCCGCTCCTGCCACCTTCAATTGCCTCACCTACCGCGCAACACTTGCAACTGGACAGAAGAGAGAGGATCGTCTGCAGCTTTATCGGCTTTTCCGGCAGCCCTTGAAAAAAAGCGCAGCAAATGCAAAAAATCATTTTCACATGATGGCAAGGCATTTGGCTATGCTCCCCTCCTACCATCTCTTTACCCCTCCGAATCTTTGCCGCCTATCAAAAGCATTTGTCTTTGCTCAGCAGTTCAGCAGCTCAGCAGCTGTTTTGTTGTTTCAGTCGTACGAGAGGGCGATAATAAATCTTTCAGAAGAGACGCCTGAAGTTTGTTGACTCTGCCAGTGCATTGGGTAGACACACAAATATACTTAACATACATATATATATATATATATATATATATATATATATATATATAGTATATATATTCGTATTGGAATATATAAAATTATAATTGTTGTATACTTATTTGTGGGGGCACGAGCTGATTATTTAAAATGCATTTATCGTCTTGTGCTCAAAACGGAAATTCGAAATTCATATGGGCCCCTATCCTGCCCCTTGTAACTTGTAACTGAATCCGAGTGCAGGCTCTCTCTCTTTCCCTCTTTTAACATATTGTACTGACCAAATGCACCCTCACTTCTCACTCCTCGATTGGCAATTTGCTGTAGCATATGGACTCGTGACTCACTTCCTTTGTGCACTTGTGCGGTTTGAATGATTCCAATTGCGATGCAGATTCAAATTCCGATTTTGACTCTGATTCTGATTGTGCCTTTTGATTCTGATTCCAAATTTAAATTGTACTCAGGGGTATGATGGCCATGAAGATGGGTTAGGTAGCTGCCACGCTGCCCCTTCTTATTGCCTCACACATTTGAAATGTCCACTCAGCTGTTTCTCAATCTCTTGAGTAATGTGAGACTGACGTCTTGCTCAAATTACCAAGTCGGCTTCATCACCGTCGCCGGCTGGTTTAGATAAACAGTCTTCGTATCTCATTCATGGTAAGTAACTACAGTCAGTCAGTTGATATACACAAACACACACACACACACTCGCATACAGACACCGACATGTACTGCCCCATAAAACCATTACTATGCCGAATTTCTGAGAAATGCTAAGCGTTAGCGCTAAATTAAGCGACATTGACCCCCCCTTCCACACTTGCCCACTTCTTCACTCCACTTCTACTTCCCCATCCACCGGCTGCTTGTCTCATTTCCCACAAATCGCGAATCTCAATTGAGTCATGAATGCGGCGCTGGAGGTAATCGCAGTTGAAAAGAAATGAAGTAGAGAAATCATCGTCGTACTATTTTCGCTTATCTTGTGCTTAGGAATTACTTCTATTTAATTGTGCGTTATAGTTCAATCATCGCTCGTTTGCCTTTTAGCTTTTTATCAGCATTTGCTTAGCGTGACACACTTTGTAGCCTCCATCGCAGGCTTGTCATGTCAATGCCTGACAAACCGGTCTGATCTTGCCAAAATTTACAGTCTCAGTAGCAGCAGTAGCAGCAGGAGTAGCTGTGGCATGTGGCATGTGGCACATGATCGTACGATCAATTGGCAAACCAATGATCGGTGAGGGCAACTGTTTTATGTTTTACATACTTCTAATTGCAGTTGATTAGCTAGTGAGTCAACTCACAACTTAACAGTCTGAAAATACTTTTATGAGTGATATTTCCCCAGTGCGATCGCTACTCAACTTAACTGAACTTAACTCAGCAGCTGTTGCTAAAATACTATTTTTAATAAACAGCTGTTTAAAGTGAATTGTAGTTGATTTTTAACTACTTTAAATATACAAGTACCATCATATAGACTTCTCTCTTTAGAATATCCTTTCTATAACATCACGATCATTACACTTTTGAAAGGTTTTCTCTACAACAATTTTCTTGCGTTTGTTACATGCAATAAATTAGAGTTTCCCCTCTTTATTCTTTTCAACAATGTGGCATATTCTTTAATTTTTTCAACTTTTTGGCCTCTTGCGGTTGCTCTGGCTAATAAAGGAAACCCAACAAAGCGAAAAGATACAACCGCAATGATAATTCAAGAGGTTTTCGGCATCCACGCATCAGTCAAATGCACCATAAAGGGAAGTTGAGGAATGAAGAGCAATTGCAATTGTTCAAAGTAAAGCTCGGTAGTATTAGAGCAGCAAAATTGCGGATCGTTTAATAATCATAACAATTTTAATAATCACAGTGCAAGTGAAGGGCACATCGAGTGCTTGATGAACCAAAGCAAATTTCTTCGCTTTGTTTTCTTTTTATTTTTTTATTTTCGCTACGTCGGTCGCATTGCTCATTTTTTGCACTTGGCATTTTTATTTGCTTTCATTTAAGTTTTCTTTTTGTGTTTTATTCTTTATGTTTATTCGTTGGCCTTTTTTTTCTTGTTGTTGTTGTAGTTTTTATTTCGTTAATTTTCTTTTGCTTTAATTGCTAAATACGCTGTAAAAGGCGCTGGCGACGTTTACTCGTATTCCGAGTTGTGATCGATTTGGAAACTCATTGAAAAACGTTTTCGGTCAATGTGCATAAATTAGCTGCGTTTGCCAAAAAGCAGCGCAGCAAAAAGCACAGCAAGAGCAGAAAAAAAACCGAAACCGAACCGAAAAGTAAGACTTACCTTAGCGCCAATCTGGTTGCCACATTGTCCAGCCTGCAGATGCACAATTTCTCTCATTTTGATTTATGGGTTTTGATGTAACAATTTAACAATTCTTCTTCTGCTTCCTTTGCGTGGGACTCGAAAGTCGTCGTCGATGCAGCCAATTACTCTGAACCTGAACCTGAACTGAACTTAACTGAACTGAGCCAGGAGGTGGACTATAATTCTTCTTTAGTGTGTGTGTGTGTGCTGCACTGATTAATCTTTTGAAAGGAGGGAACCCGAGCAGAACGCGCAACTTAACCGCACAACGCACAAAACTCAACTGATCGCAGCGAGGCAACGTTGTCGACGTTCACGGCCTAAGAATCACTCCCCACCTTGCGTTGAGTTGAGTCCCCACAGCCGGCCCAACCCAACCCGAAGTCGAAGTGTCTTCGGCTCCGTCGTCGTTGTCATCGGTGCTTCGGCTCGCTGCCGCACAAACGCGAGTAGAGTGAGAAAGACGATCAGTCACACACACTGAGATAGAAACACATATATACACATGCAAGCAAGTGCTACTGCAAGTGCATACATACATACATACATACAAACGTATGTACATAGTATGCAAGCCCTGCTCCCAAGTCGAAACATGTGGAACATTTTACTTGACGAAACTCAAGATATGTTTGTAGATTAGTGATTGAATTGATTTGTGCTAATCTTAAAGTCTTATCGATTATTAAGGCATATTTTAAAGCTGTATTGCTGACAACGAATTATATTTACAGGGTATTCTAAGACGAGGCAGACTTTCTAATGTTATAGTAGGTATATTTCTTAGGGCAGTTTCGTTTGCTTTGGTTTGAATTCATACCTAATACATTAAGATAATAATATATTATTAAAGAATATTTTGAATTGTGCTCAGTAGATGTATATTATTTACAGGGTATATTAAAAAGAGACAAACTTTTGATGATTATATAATATTAGAGTTCTTTATTTAATTTATATATTTACATGTTAATTATTATAAAATATAATATAATACCTAAAAGATGGGAGTGCTAGCTACTAAGGCTCTTTATTTAAATTTATTTTTAATATGTACTTAAAATGATAATCGCTTATTAAAGGTTATTCTTAAGAAATTAATACTTCTTCTAGGGTATATTAATAAGCAACAGAGTTGAATTTTGATCATTATTTTAGACTTTTTATTATTTTATTATTATCATTCAGTCGTATAGATTATAAAGATTAAAATGATGATCCATTTTAATAATTATGTTGTATAGATTATATAGATAAATGTTTCGTTCATTTGAAATTCTTTTAAATAATGAACAATTTTTAAATAATGTATAAAAATGTGGTAAAAGTGATAGATCATATTTGCTGGGATTATTAACCAGATCCAGTCTTGAGTTTAATATTTATATAAGATTTGTAATACTCGAAAATGATGATCCATTTTTAAAAAAAAACTTTTAATTGTGCTTCAGCTGCAGGTGAATACTATTTACAGGGTATACTAAGCAGAGTCAGCCTTGACTTTTGATGATTATATTAGATTTGTTTATTATGGCAGTTTCAGTCAGTCGAACATGACGGGCCAAGTCCAGAATAACAGAAATATTGGGGATGCTATTTTGGTTTATGTACAACATGAAATTGTAGCTGTATCTGAGGACATCCGTCTCCGTCTCCGTCTCCGTCTATCTGCATCTGCATCTGCATCTGCAAGTATTTGTGGATGTATCTATATTTGCATTTGTATCTGTGTATTAAGCTATTCGGTTCGGTTGCTTTTGGAGCTAAGCAACGGCTGGCATCCCGTCGACTTTTCCTGTTCTAAGTTCACAAATTTTCACGCTGTCAACTGCAGCGACTTTCACGTTCTAATTTTATCAGCACAACATTTACAGGTATGCAACACACACATACACACACACACATGCACTTTCTTGCCTCTCGCATCCCGCTTCGATGCCACAACTTTGACTTCTCTTTCGGGGCGCTTCCAAAAAAGTGTCACCGCAGTCATTAGGAGCCATTTTGTACATGGCTTTTTGTTTTGCTTTCATTCTGGGATGAGCCCAAAACGCATCGCATGTTGCATGCATCTATTTTTGGCTGCACTTCGCGTCGTTAGTTTAGCGTTTTTAGATGTGGCACTCGAGATGTGGCTGGCGCTCTTTCCTCGGAAATCAATCAATTCCCAACGCCAAGTATTTCAAGCAATTTGTAGTCGTTTTACTTTCAAATTACTTTCAAGTTGCTTTGCCTCAAGTGCCATCTTTAGCACATTTGATTGTTTCATGTGGCTGTTGGAAGTCAGGCCAGTAAATTGCATTTGCAGGCAGGCTTGTGGTCAGCATACGGCTAAATTTAAATATATACCACAAAATAATCTTGAATTTACGAGCATGAATATGTAAGTTATAAAATGTTGTACATTTATTCCCCAACAAGAGCAGCAAACTAAATAACCCAACCCAGGTCTCGGTCCAGCTTCAGGTCCAAGTTCTGGCCAAAACAAATAGAACAAAAACATAACAAATACTTTTGCTGACAATTTTTTGGTTGCCAAAATAGAGGCGGACTGATGACATTTACAATCGTTGACGTAGTCCAGGATAATTGAGAGGGGGTCTTTATTGTTTTATTAAAAATATAAAAAAGCGAAATTTATTAAATTTTACCTTAATGTTTTAAACACTCAAATCTGAAAATGTTGAGTAATCGTTCAAAGTTCTACTTTAAACCCTATTGGTCCAGCAGAGTTGCTTATGTCAACACACTAACAATAACACACACACGCACACACACACACACACATACACGCACGTGTTCTGCGTCAACTGTTGTGCGGTCGAACCCAGCCTCTCCCCTCCCCTCTCCGCACCCCAAACCATAAGCGAGGCGACCCCGAAATGTATATACATAGTATAAATCGTTTCACAAAAAGTAACAAATGTTTTTTTAGGATTTGTGTTTTGGGAATTTCTGCACTTGTGTAAATGTATACGCTATACACGCATACACGCACATTTACACACACACACGTTTACGGATAATATGGCAGAAATTATACAACACATAAACATAGACAATCAAAATGAAAATCCAATAAGAGTAAAACACAAAAATATGCCAGCAAATTTTTCTATGACCTGTCAAAGATTTAATTCTTTAGCGGACTTTGTACAAGTTTTAGTTAGGAGTTTTCAAATTTAAACCTCGCCTTAGCTACAGTTATGATGATAAAGATCTAAAACTTGATTATAATGGTCTTAGAAAACTGGGGTTTAAGTTTATACATTAAAGTTTTTTTATAATAATATATGAGATTTAGATATTCCCAACCAATGCCGAAATTTTTTTTTTTCTCATACAAAAATTATTGTATTGAAAAATGTGTGCCAAAATACTATAACCATATTGATTAAAGAGCTAAAAGATGGAGGCCATAACGAGCCATTTTTTGTATTTAGAATTTATATATATTTCAAATTTAGCTATATATTTAAAAACGTAAAAATAATATTAAAAATGGTTTATCAACAAAAAAAGGTTTACTTATGCCAATTTTGAAACATGTCTCAAAATAATCCAACAATATTTCAATTTGATTATCTCCGCAACCGTTAAGGTAGAAAGAAATTATAACTTTGCGTCTCGAATTTTAAACAGAGAACCGCATAAAAATAGTAGAAATTAGATAAGAAATTCTTTGGTATGGACAAAAAAGCCTATTTACTATGAGTCTTAGTTGCTTTGGCATTTGCACTCTGTGGCACATATTACATGTAGTACTATATCATGTATATTTGACTATATATGTAACAAATATAGTCTTCGGTATTTTTTAACACTTTAAGCTATATTATTTGGTATATTTTAAGAATAATAACGCACTGTATTGCTTTTAATCAAAATGTGTAGCGCGTGTTTCACAGTCGAGGTCACTCGGGTGTGGCTTTCTTGCTTTCACTATTGGAGCGTTGCATTTTTTTTTTCAATTTATATTTACAATCTGTCTTGTGACAATATGTAAATTTTATAACTAATATTTACATAACAGGAATAACAGATTTCCAGTGAAACCTGCTATTAAATATATAACTTCTCTTTTATTTCAATTTACCTTTCAGGGAGATCAAGAATGTGAAATCTTTTAAGTCTTCTATATGTTGAGCTATCGTCTAATAGACCTAGGGCTAAATTATTTACATGATTGTGAAGTCTGTCTGTATATTTTTAGCGTTGCATTGAAGTGAACTTTTCTTCATCTGAGAAGGGTATTCAAAAGTAGGCTTAGCATAGTGTTCTATGCTGTTATTCCAAAGGATTTTATTTCCACGAGTACAAAAACTCACACTCTTAATTATAAACATAATTGATTGATTTGCGCTTGTGGAAATTTCAATTTATTTTCACGATTCAGTTTTAATGTGAATTTACAATTACGTAACAAGCAATGTGATTATTTCCACGCATGTTCCCGTTATTGTTGTTGTTGATGCAAAAATTAAAATTAATTTGAATGCTACTTAATTGCAAGCGTTATTTTTTAGTGCCTTTTGTTGGTCGATTTTTAGTTCTTTGGCTGCGCTTGTTAATTGAATTTGATTGATTTTTGCTGATATTGTTGATGGAAAAATAATATTGTTGTAAAATCATAACCAGTCTGCGTTGCACCTGTCAAAAAAAATACAGCCCAAGCCAGACTGACAAAATCAGGCAAATATGCTGCATATCAATGATAGCATCAATTTTATAAAACTTTCCTTGGGGTATTTTAATAATAATTACATTTCCATATTACACAGATTTAGGAATTGCATAATTCAAGCAAGTTAAAAAAATAACAGATATCTGTAGAGTTGTTCCTTGTTGCTTGTCAACGCTGAACAACAAATTTGTGTAACTAATTTTTCAGCGCCGTTTTTGCTCTGCTTGTTGCAGCTTGTCAACAGCTGCTGTTTGGTGCAACAATAGTTTTTGCTGCCAATTAGTTGTTTTAATTGCAAAAAAGGACGCCTTCGCAACATGGAGATGCGCAACAGCAACAGCAACAAGCGACTACACACTACACGCTAGTAAATGGGTTTTTAATTGATGCTTGCTGATATCACACATACGCCGCGTGCACCTATCTATAACTGTAGCTGCAGCTGCAGCTTCGTGAAAGCTGCCGCTGCTGCTGCAAGCACCCTTTACGAGCCGCGCCGCAGTAATTTCAATAAATTTTGCCATTGCCCAAAATAAAAAATATTAGCATAATAAAAGCGCGACAACAAAACAGAAGGGTCAATATTGGCACAGTGCGAAAAGCGAAGTGCGGATGGAAGGAAAAGCGGGGGAGGATGGATTCGGCAGGTCCTTTCGGCTGTAGGCAAACGCATTGGCACATTTACACACAGCGAGCATTGCTGAATTTATGACAGCAACAAGCGGCAGGATACGGCATACGGATATAGTCAACGACCTAAATACGCATAATTTGCCTCGCTGAGAAAGCAGAAAGGAGAGGGGAAGGAAGAGGCGTGGGCGTGTCAATGGAGCATCGCGTGCATTGATCAGCAATAAAAATTCAAATTTTGCCAAAGACGGCACAAAATATTTTGCGCCCAAGTCACCAAAATGTGGGCAGTTGTCCTTCACAATACTCTATGAAAGGGAGTTTCGACTTCGTTATAGTCCTTGAGACATTAAATGAGGTAGATATTCATAATGATATCAATGTATTTTAAAATAAATTGATTCACACTTAAGAAGTATTTTTAAAGAAATAAAGTTGATTATAAAGTTTTGATATCGATAGAGTACATTCACTATTCGACTCGCCGCTGCAAGTTTTTAGTCTTGGATATCCTTAAGGAGCTTTCTGGAGTGTAGACAATATTGTGACTTATACTTAGATATTACAATACACGTTGCTGTAATACATATGCATATATATATTTATATATGTTGGAAATGCTTTGTTTTTTTCTTCGTTTTTCGATGGGATGGGGAGGAAGAGGAAGCAAGAAGTGGGAGTAGCTCGTTTCACATTTTTGCCAATTGGCCAACAAGTGTTGCCAAATTGCGTTGCGGTTGCTGGCCATAAATAACGGTACTTTTGTCATTTATACACATAAATTGCAGCAGACGCTGAAACGCGAAAAAACGTCTGTAAGCCAATGCAGGCAACGGCATTGGGCCAGTATGCTGGATACCCAATCATGGCCATGTCCTGCTGCTGTTGCTGTTGTTGCTGTTGTAGCTTTGCTGCTTGGCTAAAAAACGTGGCTGTCACATAGGCCTGCTGCCTGCTGCCTGGTGCCTCGCTCTCTCGCCCACACTAACGACATCGGCGTTGGTGACACAACGCAGCTGTCGTTTGCCATTTGGCAATAATTGTTTAATATGCGGGCGCATAAAGGCCGCCAAGGACTGCCCATAAAAAACAACAACACGAGTAGCAGCAGCAGTCGTAGTAGCAACAGCAACAGCAACAGCGGAAGTAACAACAGCAACAACAACAAGCTAAAGGCCAAACTGTGTCTCGGGCCAAACTCGTACAAGCGAAACATAAGCAAAGCCACAGCCACATCCAAAGCCAAAGCCAAAACCAAACGAAGCCCAAAACAACTCGCTAACAGAATCGCACACGTGTGTCCAGTATGCGGTGTCCAATGTCCTGCTTCCTGTTTGTTCATTCCCCTTCGCAGTCCTCCCACTGAATGTTGGCACAGCTGCTCTCGCAACCTGCGCAAGTTAGTAAAAAAAACCTTTTTTCCTGTAATTGCAGGTATTCTACAAAAGTATTCACATTGCATAGATTCCTCAGCTGAAATATTGTTACTTACTTACAACATTACCAAACGTAATTACCTCTCTGAATTTCAGATGTAGAAATTCTATCAGTGTTCAATAAAGCAATCAAGATTTAAATTATGGAGTATACGATTTGATAATTGACATAAAATGTGTATAAATGTGTAAAACAAAAACATCATGCGCGATCAAAATGTCAAAAAGGAGCCGATTGGCATTTTTAATTGAACAGCCTGAAAGTATGCAACATATTTTGTTGAGCAAGTTCTGGCGAAGTTGATTAATTAGCTTCACATCTTTAGTTGTTCAATCAGACTAATTGTAGAGCCTTGATTTTCTTATTGTATTGTATTGTAATTTACAATTTATTATGTTATTACATTATCCCACTTGTATTGTAAGTAATTGTAATACACCAAAAAGTCAAAACGAAACTCTATCCTGATAACTTCGATTGGGCAGCCTGAAAGTATGCAACATATACTGATCAGCAAGTTCCATCATTCTTGACGATTTTGCATTACATTTTCTTTTATTTAATAAGACAACATGCAGAGCATTCGTTTTCTTAATTGGCATAAAATGTGTAAAGCAGCTGCATTAGCTCACTTAAAGTGTGTAACGTAAAATTGAAAACAAAAACTAATTGCGTACCAAAAATGTCAAAACGAGCCGTTAGCTTATTGGCAATTTCGATTGAACAGCCTGAAAGTATGCAACACATTTTGTTCAGCAAGTTCCGTAGTCGCTGACGACGGCGACGACGACGACGAAGCCAAACACAAACGCCAGCGCCGCCAATGCCGCACATGCTGACTGCAGTTAATTACAAAACTGTCAAATCCAAAAGGTGCCACGAATCAACGAGCAAACGAAAATGAACGAAGCGGGCAAACAAACAGCGCGGACTCGCACACATACATTTCCACAAACACATGCGCATATACATTGGCAGTGGCATGCCAAAAGCAGCAGCAACATCCAGTCAGCCATTTCACACACACACACACACACACACTGAGACATACAGTGAAAGAGAGAAGGAGGGAGAGAGAGAGAGAGTAAATAGGCAGATCAGCCAACAGATGCCAACGTATGCGAATGCTTACAATAAAAATACAAACACAAACAAAACAAAGGCTTGCGAGTCGTTGGCTAAAGGGGGAATGAGTAAATGAGGGGAAAAGACACGAAGTAGGCAGTTGCATTGTGTGAACTTTTTTTATGTTCGCCTCTCTGTGAGCGTGTGTGTGTGTGAAATATAATTTTGTCGTATTGTTGTATTAAATGATGTCAACAACAGCCGCCCAGCTGAGGTTGAGTCTCAGCCGCAGTCTCAGCTGCAGCCGCAGTCGCAGTCGCAGTCGACGTCAGAGCTTCGATTGCTGAGCCAAATCGAATTTAATTGCATTGCCGCACGTTGGCTTTTAATTAATTTTTGCTGGGCGACTACTGCAGATGCAATTGGGCAACAGCAACCACACACACACATATACACATATAACTACACACACATTCGCACACACCCGCAAAACAAACTTAGCAAAATCTAGCAACAAACAGTCGGCAGCCGGTAGTTGAAGCTCGGACATCAAACGTCACGCACAGGTGCAATGTAATTAGCACGAACCTGCAAAGCAGCAGAGCAGTCGACAGAGGAGCAAACGCAACAGGAACAGCAACAACAACAGCAACAGCAACGTCAGCAGTGGCAGCGAAAGGACAACGGGCAGCGGTGGCTGCTGCGTGCCACATAAAAACAAAAGCAAGCAAAACCTTTAAGCCCAAATGCATACAAGCAGCCAGCGCAGGGCAACAACAACAACAACCTCGCTGGCATTAAGTTATTATCGAGCATATCCGAACTTTTATTACTCTTAAATACCAAATTTGTATTAAGGTTTGATAAGTCCATTCTTCAACGATATATATATTCCATAATAGTCTATACGTTTGTTTAATAGATCTGAAAGGCATCTCAGAAACATTAAGAAGTATATCTATAAAATTTAAAATCAGATGTCGTCCACCACTGCAATGAATTTGTATTATATTTTAACATGCTTAATTCTTATATATGTATTTTTCATATATATATTATTCAATTATATTTTCAACGCCGCTATTGACCTTTTTCGATAACATTTATATCTATATGTAAATTTGTAAATTTCAAAAATAGCAAAGAATGGATCGATAGATCTTTAGCGTTTTTTTTCGTTATTTATGCGAAATGAATTTAATTTGTGTTTTATTGTTTTGTTTGTTAATTTTTTTATTTATATATTTATATTTTTATTTTCTATTTTATATATTTCTGCATATTTATATGTGTGTTTCTATATTTACTTATTACAACGATAGAAGGCTGAGAATTGAGAACTTATTATACTGAACATTTGTTGTGTTTGTTATATTTTACTATATTAATTCTGTTGAGTTGAAATTAAAAAAAAGTATAAAATGGTATTTAAAATTAGTTGGCAATATTGTTGGGTCTCTACGTAGTGAACAAATAAAGAATACGAGTATATACTTTTATGATTTACACATAAGTTACTTCGCAGCTTAAGCACAATTTTGAAGCGAATTTTACGATTTTTGGTACATGCTATAATATCAATAGTCTTGGTGTTTTCTGGTTGAAATCGAATACAAATTGTAGAAATTATTTAATAATTAATTTATATGGCAAAAAACGAATGCTGCGTGTCGTGTCTTAGGTTAACAAGCTAGTACACTTTGAAGGGTATATTCTCAACGTAATAGCATACCAATATACCAATATTGCCTTCGGTATATTGAAAAAAAATGTTCATTTGATATATTTTAAGAATAGTACTGTACTGTATTGGTGTTGTATAAAATAGGTAGCGAGTAGCTTTCTTACTTGTTTTATAATATATTGGATTTTTGTATGCTGCACTGACTATAAATGCTGTATTAATTTAGTCATCTCATATAAGTAACTTTTTTTAATTTTATAAACCATCCATCGCATTAAAGACACTTTAATTATTTGAAACACAATCTTACATACTGCTGAACGAAGCTGGTCTAAGTTGTATTCCTGTACCGAGTGTAGTGCATCTTATAGTCGAGCTTGCTTAAAGTGAAGTTACTCTCCACTTAATGTTACAAGGCGGTTAGAGCAGCTGATGGACTGTCGCTTTGTTGTGGCAACAGCATGGATCCCGTTTGGTTCTTGTTCGCCTGGCAGCGTTTTAATAGCTTTGAAATTCCAATGGCAGCTGTGGCGCCAAACGCCAACACCCGGCGCCCAAAATGAGTTAAAGGAAAGAAACGGCAGAGAGCATAGACCGAAACAAAGAAGAAAGACAGAGAAGGAGAGAAGGAGAACGAGACGGATACAGAGAAGGAACAAAAAGCGATTGCCGGCAAACTCGTCGAACATTTTGAAAAATTATTGAAAAATTTTTAATTTTTCTCCTTAAGCGCGAGTGCGACGCACACGACAACGGCAACAACTACAACAACAGCGACACCAAGAACTGTGGCAATGGCTGTCGATGCAGCAACAGCAACAGCAGCAGTTGTTGTTGTTGGTGGTGTTGCTGTTGTTGTTGATGTTGATGTTATTGTTGTTGCTTTTATTGATATTAGCTATGCATGTGCCCTGCCCGCCAGCGAGCAACTGCCATTTTGTTTATGACGGCGACGATGCAGCCAGCTGAGGAAGCATGCAACACGGGGCATGCCATTTTCCTGCCAGTGATGATGGTGACAAAACTAGCACGAGTCGCGTTTTGTTGCACTCCCAGCTGCCCCATTTGCCCCATCTGCCAATGCAACTTTATGCGCATTTTTTAAGCTCACGGATACATTGCAATTGCTCTTGCTCTTGTTATTATACGAGTGGTGTGATGTACTTGCAACAGTGGAAGTTGCTTGTGTTGCCTGGGACCTTTGTTTTTATATTCCACACATTGGCGGTTTCATGATAGGGTAATCGAAAATATCATAGGTGCAATAAATATGAGCGATATGGGTAAAAACATAGAATTACTAAAGTGCTAAATATGTTTTATATTCTCCGACTATTATAGAAGCGTATTACAACTTTAAGCAAACTGGGTATATTTGTAATTAACAGAATATGGGGTGATATGTATGATTATTTATAAGCAAGTGTTTTTAAGAATGTAATGAATACTATATATGTATGCAATATGCAATATTGTATAGTATAATAATATAATAAAATATTAGTACATATGTAATACGATGCTAAAAGAAGTATCGGGCAATCAGTGTTCACGAGTTAAATAAAAAGAACAACAGTTGACATTATGGAGTTAACATTAAAAAAAATTGATGAAAGATATATAAACATTTACAAACATTAAAATACATAGCGGGCTATGTTGCGGGCAAAGCTGGATAGCTCGATGAAGTCTAAGGCACAGTCACAAAAGACTCTTGTATTTAACTGTTAAGTGAGGCAGGAACATGATAGTGAAAGTGGAGAACTATCGATAGTGGGCCATCAATAGTGTCGATAGTGGAATCAATAGTCGCCGATAATATCGCCTGGCATACACGTTTCTTATTTTGATATTGATCTTCTCCTTGACAATTGCTTTTTCGGTTACTCTTCCTCTTTTAACTATTATTGATAATAATAAAAAGGGTACAAATACGACGATACCTAATGAATGTACCCAATTGTTTAATAAACAAAGTAATGTAAGAAAGAGGTTAATAACTATCCGTTTCAGTTGACAAAGTTGATACTGGATTTTAATTCTTATCGGAATTTACCTAGTTTGGTCTGTTATGGATGTTCATCTGATAAGCTCGCCTAATAACGAATAGAGTTTTGCACTCTGATTAAATAGATGATGTTTCAGCAAAGCCATTTAAAAATGATAAAATAGTGAGAAGAAATTGGTTCAGCGTTGTTACATGGTCCATTTATAGTGCTAATGATATTTAAAGACATTTAGTGAAGGTTCGCTAACTATGCAACAATTATTGCTGACTTAAATGCTGTCTACAGTTAAGACTGTATCGAGTAGCACAGAATTTTTTGTTCTTACGTCGCAACTCGGGACGTAGTTGAGTAGTCTTGTGGTCGTGGTCGAAGTGGCACCGTGTGCTGCACTTAGCCTTAGCTGGGATCCAATTCGTTGCAAGAAGGGGCTTTGTTGGTATTTCTTGGTTTTTTATGATTGCCTGCCACAACTTTTTCGCCATCGATATTGGCGCTATCGACGCGTTGCGTTGTGCGACGTTGGCGTCTTTGTCGACTTTGGCAACGCAGCTTGTGGTTGCAACTCGGAGCCAAGCAGCAGTAAAAGCAACAGCAACAACAACTTGAACAGCAACAACAACAATGCGAGAGTAACTCTAACTGCAGATGCCTTGTTGTTGTTTGTATGGATTTTGCACATCGTTTATCTTGCTGCTGTTGTTGCTGGGGCGTCGCGACGCAGCTGCCGCTAGCGAACTGAAATGGCGTTAATGTTGCAACTGCAGCAGCAACAGCAGCAACCAAATGGCCACAACAGCTGCCAATGAGCGAGAACTTAATCTTCGGGATTTAACACTTTCGATATATCTTGGCCGTAGCTGCTTGCTGCTTGCTGCTGTCTTATGTGGTGCAGGAGCAACCGGGAATGTATTGGCGACCATTATCGGTTCAGCTGTCTTTTTTTATGGCCAAGTTATTGGAATGAAACGCGCTCGGCTTTTGCTAAAGTTTCATCAGTCGTTTCTTTTGAGTGTTACAACTAAGTAAGTAGTTGTAAGCGTGAGTGTGTGTGTATATACAAAAAAACAATTGCAGTTAATATCAAAGTGAGCCACGCCTTCATCCTCAGAGTCCTGCAGTGCCCGCCTGCAAGGACTTGTACTGCTCCGCGCTCAGCTCTTTGTAGACGCCATCGCGATTCAGATAGTAGATGATATCGCTGACTCTCTCCAGATCGTATCCCTCAAGCGCCAGCTCACGCTTCTTCAGCTTGAACGTTGCGGTCCGAGGAATCTCGTCCATCAGGCGGATAAAGAGCGGACGCGCATAGGGAGGCAGGCTGCCACGTATCACAATCGAGAGATAATCGATGTCCACCTTGCGTGACGGATCCACAATGGCCGCCATGCCAGCCTTGCCCTCCACATGGGGAATCTGCAGAAGGGGGAATGCGGTTTAGTAAAATAACAAGTAAGAAAGAAAACCAGTCGAGGGAAAAAGCAAAAAAATGCACAACAAAAATAATTAACAAGTATGAAATCTAAAACGACTCTAAACGAGTGTGCTCGACTGCTAGACATATTCGTGAAACATACCAAAAATATACAGGAAATACTAAAATTTACTAAAGCTAATACTTGGTATATAGATATTGGACTATATTCAGCATTTAATATACCTTAGAGTAAAACGGAAATTGTCAGACAAAGCAACTAAGACCCGATTGAAGTACTCGTTGCTTGGCATACAAAAGTATTTCTTAAATAACTTCTACAATTTTCATCTCAACTCAACCGATATAGTTATCATTATACCAAATATAGCGTTTAGTATATTTAAGTAATTTATCGGTACATTTATTTGGTATATCTTGAGAATAATATCGTTAAGACTGTAAAAGCTTTATCTCTTATAATTTCTGATATTTACATATGTGTACATACGGACATACGAACATGGATGTATTGTCTCGACTGTTGACGACGGTTAGGACTTTACAGGATTGGAGATGACATTTTCTGCATTTTACATATATTTTCTTTCTTTCTAAGTTATGCTATCTTTTTATTCTGTGAGTAACCGGTGTTCAAAATAATGGGAAAGTAATGCGTTACCTGCACGCCATAGACAACACAGTCGTTGAGCCCAATGCAGTTGGTAATGATGGCCTCGACCTCTTGGGTGGCGACATTCTCGCCGCGCCACCTGAACGTGTCGCCGGTGCGATCCTTGAAGTAGAAGAAGCCCAGTATATCACAGACAACCATGTCGCCGGAGTTGAAGTAGCAATCGTCCTTGGTGTACACATTCCGCAGCAGCTTCTGTTCCGAGGCCTCCTTATCCGCGTACCCATGGAATGCACTCACCGCTCGCCTGGCATCCACCTGACCCACCAGCAGTCCCGCCTCCCCAGGAGCACAGCGCATGCAGTGACCCTTCGCATTTCGCAGAGGTTCACCCGTCAACTCGTCGCAGCGCAGGATCTGAACTGGGTACAGCTTTCTACCGAAGACAGGAACAAAGCCAATGGCGCCAATGCGATTGGTGATGTTGATCAGATTGGAATTGCCCTCGGTGGCGCCATAGATCTCCCCGATTTGAGGAATGCCAAAGCGGGTGACAAACTGCGTCCAGATCTGAGGCCTGAGTCCGTTGCCGTACATGAGGCGAAGCTGATGCTGCGGCGTCTGAGATTGCTGCCCCGATTTCGCGTAGGGCGTAGCTAGCAGATAGCGACACAACTCACCAATGTATTGGGCAACGGAGCAGTTGTGCTTGTTGCAGTCACTCCAGAAATTCGATGCCGAGAACTTCTTACGCAACACCACAGTGCTGCCGTTGAGCAGGGCGTTGCCCACGCCCACGATGCCTCCAGCCGTGTGGTACAAGGGCAAGGGATTGTAGACCACATCATCTCGATTCAGTCCCAGCATGTAGAAGGTGCCCGCAGACATGAAGAGAAACCGCAAATTGGTGATGACTGCAGCCTTCGGCAATCCCGTGGTGCCCGAGGTATAAACATAGAGCAGCTTGTCCCGGGCGGAACATTCCAAGCTGCGACTCAGAGGCAGCGGCGTCTGAGCGTTGAGCGCATTGCTCAGCTCAGTGGCATCTGGCAGCAGCTGGTGCTGCTCCTGATCCGTAAACTGATAGATGGGAATGTCAAGTGAAGGCATCGCAGCCAGCACATCAGCCAACTCAGCGCCCACGATCAGTGCCGACGCCTTGGCCACCCGGATGCAGTGCAGCAGCGAGTCGCCACGCAGGTGCGAGTTTATCAGCGCCGTGACAACCCCCAGCTGACTGAGACCCATCCATATGCAGGTGTACTCCACTCGCGTCTCCATTAGCAGAGCAACGCAATCGCCACACTGCAATCCCCGCTGCTGGAAGTAACCGGCAACCTTCTGGCTGTAGAGCAACGCCTCGCCGAAGCTGAGACGACGATCGTCCATTATGAAGCAAGTTTTGCTTGGCTGCTGCAGAGCCACATCCTCAAAACAGTGGGCCACGGTGCAGCCCTTGCGATCCTTGCGAAGCAGATAGAAGTTTAGTGCCACAAAGCGATGAAAAGCACTAGAGGAGCGAGGGGAACAGTCAATCGTCAAGTAATTTACAGATAAGCAACTACTTACAGGAGATCCCTGCGACACGTCATCGCCAAGGCATAGATATTTGTGGGACTCCGCAGCGTGAGGGCCATTAGAGCACCCAGTGTGAGGCTGGCCAAGGCGCTGTCCGAGCAGAAGAAAGCAAAGACAAGGCTGCCAAATATCAGAATGCAGAGCCGAGTGGCCAACTTCTGCTTCAGATTGAGTTCCAAGAGTATCTCCATTTTGTTCTCCTCCTCCTCCTCCTTCTCCTTATCGCGCTGTTGCTGCTCACACTTACTCACTTGAATGTATAGATATTTACATTATTGAGTCACTTAATATAGTGTTATTGAATCGTATTATTTTTATGTGAATTGACAGTCTTCAAGTCCCAAACTAGATACACCTCACATTCACACTTCTCTTCACGCACACGGCCAATGACTGACTAAGCACCACCGGACCGGCCCTAACAATCTACATGCCTGCCCGACTGTGCTTATCAGGTGCAATTTGCTTTGATACGCTTTTTACCACCAAGAATTACAGCACACCTTATCAATGGGCATGGAGCGGGACTCACTGATTTCCAGGTGGGGTCGACGAAGGTGAGATAACGTGTCTGGTGTAAGCTAAAGTTGGGCAATGAGAACCTCTGTTAACAGTGAGCACTCGCAACAGTGCAGTAAAGATATTACTCATGGTGATAGGCATATACGAGCTTAGCATGGAGATTCAATCAGTATCGTATTCTTATAAACACGTGGATTTATCGTATCGAACACTTCAAGCAATATATGCTAGTTAGGAATTCCTTTGAATGTTTTGTGTAAGTGTAATCTATATTTACATTTCAAATTGTAAGTTTGGAACATCTATTTCATTATATTTTCTTTTTGTTTGATTCGACTGTGAGATACTAACACCATTTTAGTAAGAAAAAAAGCTACAGTCGAGTGTGCCCGACTGTGAGATACCCGCTACCGTATTTTGAACAAAAGAAAAACAGTGCGGAATTACTTATAAAATATATCAAATACCGCAAAAATATTCAAAATATACCATATGCTATAATTGGTATATTGATATAATATAATACCAAATATATCATTTAAGACCCGTAATAAATAGGCGTTTTTGACAATACAAATTTATTTCTGACATAACTTCCAAAATTGTTTCCGATCAAAATCAAGTTTTTAGTGGGAGTGGTAAAAGTTTTAATAGGTTTATACGATCGGATCGCGATATATTGTCGTTTTTTTTCATGCTGACCAGGAATACACAATAAGGCACAAATTTATAATACCCTTCTATGAACCGATGGGAAAGTTAAAATTCGAATTACTTTGCAGAAAATTTCTGCCTACCAAGTTCTAACCAATTGATTGATGATTGAGGGCTAATCTTATCCAAACCTACAACTTAAATAAAGTATGAGTATGCACTAAATGGGTTTCTTGAAAATGAATGCGATTCATATTTTCAATGGTTTATTCTCGAGAACTAAACTATTTTGGAAAAGTACCCAGAACTTTCATGACTACCGTTCGATAATCCAATTCAAAGAAGTTCCTTAATTGAAGTATGCAACGATTAGCAAATATTTTCCAACTTAAGTGGAATTCAGATTGTCTATCTTTCTTGATGCCTAGATTAAATTCTTGATAGGATTATTGCTATCATTTCATTGTTTTTACAAGTACTTTACATATTTTTCTTTCAAAATTTTGTTGATTAATAAATAAAATTATATTTTTCATGATATTTACATTTATTAAATTTGACACAAGTCATAAGTTGTTAAAAACAAACTATTCATTGATCAATTATTTCAAGTGAACATGTTTCTACGCATTTTCTAGACGTAATTTGAGTGCTTCTCTTTTCTGCAATTTGTAATAATAATAATAATGAAGAGCAACGAATTTAATTTCATTCGAAAACATATTAACGTATAACACTTGCGAGTACATAACAACATCAATTAGGGCAATTAACCCATAAAATCGATCTGCTTATAAATTGTTGTGGAATATTTAGCGTGATATAGATAACAGTCGGGTTGAAGCTAATCCTACTTATTTTTATTATTGTTATTGATACATTAACACTCGCCGCCTCAAGCAGCTGATTTCACAGTCGCAAAATTCTTATCGCAACAGAAGCCAAACAAAAACAATGAAAATTGAAATTCACAACAAAGCAGTTGCATATACAAATAAAAGTCTGATAACAGACAACTGTGGGCTGAAAATGTGTTTCACGCTTTTCAGAAGTATGTGTGTACTAAATTCCAAACAATTATATTAAATTATAAATGCACTTCAGGTGAATCAAGTCGCTCAATAACTAAACACAAGGGTTAACACCAAGAATTTTAAAGTAAAAACAAAAACAATGCAACGGTAATATCAACAGGCGTACGATAAAGTTCAATGCTACTTCTCGGTTGTATAGTAGACGAGTAAACGGGCAATGTACAGTGGGTCACATACTCAGATTTTTGGAAATAGTGTTAACAACTAATTACGAGTTATGCTTCATAAATTAACCCTATATAAGCAAGGTGTCAGTTTCGTCCATTAAAAATTATTTATTGACATAGAATAATGGTTTAAATTAATGATTGACTGTAGCTTTCTTACGTTTTGAAATACTATAAAGAAAAACTTATTAAAACTGATGTTAAGGACATAAAAAAAAGGAATAAGAAAGCTACAAACGAGTGGGCTCGACTGCGAGATACCCGCTACCCATTCTTAATAAAAGCTAAACCGTATGGTCTTTTGCTTAAAATATCGAATGATAGATTTGATACTATATTAAACTACTATTACTACATTTCAAATATATCATAGAATGCAAAATATGCCGGATGGCCAACCAAAGCAAAAGCAGCAGCTTATTTTTTTAGAATCTATCAAATTAATATTCCGAAAAAGTACGAAAATATACCATATATCGTTATACTACTACATTCAAAATATACTATAGTATTCAAAACATATCGGATTATAAACAAAGTAAAAACAAACATAGGCGTTTTTTTGCCAGAGTGAATGGAGAGTAAATACAATACTTCACTAAATTTTTCATTATTATCTGTTGCAGCGTCCCACTGTGCAAAGTGCGTCACACATAAATATGAATGTGTTTTCGCTGTCGCTGTAAGACTTGACTTGATCTATGCTAGAAGAAACCGGGACCTTGACTTATTGCGTATGCGACGCACATAACATTTAAACGGTTCTACACATGCTCTCTGCCCGTGGATTTTTCATTTTGGCCGTCTTCACTAACTTGGCTGCCATACAAGTGCGATACAAAGTAAATATTCATGAGCCTGACACTGACTTTTTGTTGGCATTACGAGGCGACAGTTGACTGTCGGTCAGTCTCTCTGTCTGCCTGACAGTTGAGCGGTCAATTCACTTTTTAAACTTCTATGCAATGCGATCCGCCGATTGCAGTTGTAATCGCATTATGCATCGCTTGACATACTTTTTGCAATATTCTCGTCACACCACAGCACACAGCAAACAGCAATATCACGAGAAAACACGCGAGTCTCCGTATACGTTCTATCGTCAGCGAGAACTAATTACAACTGAGCGTTTTTTTAGCGTTCGCTTCGCTTCATGCCGGTTCTATTTATTATTTCACGCAGTATCAACAGATGACTGAGAGCACTACGTTGCCAAGAGAGAGAGAGAAAGAGAGTGTTCGGGAGAGTAATTTAATCTATGAATGAGATCTGATCCATTAACTTGTTATATGTATGTTATATACATATATTGGCAGCTGATCATGTTCGATTGTCATCGAATGACCTTGACTCATAAAGTACACTTTACATTTTCTTACCGAAGTATGTAATATGACTATATAAGCTTTATAATTATGCTGAGTTCGAAGAAAAACAAATATGCGTGGAACACTGAACTTATATGAAGAATACATTTGTATGTGGGCTAATTCCACAAAAATTTACGACATAGAATAATAATACCCATAAAAATGTATTAATTGTATTTAAAATAAGTTATCACATATGGATGTATGTAAAAAATTGCAGTTGTACAAACAATTTCAACTTTTATATTTATTAAATTTTGATTATACAATTTACAGCATCTAACTATCAACATCTATACTAAAAGAACTCAAAGCAAGTGGAAAATTTACAGCTGAGTGTGCTTGAATTTAATACATACTCTGTATTGAATTAGAATAAAACAGCGCAGTCGCTGTTATAAATAATGTTATAATAAAACCTTATTAAATAATTAAAATATTCTTAATAAATATATTTAGTATCGCGATATTCCATTTCAGCCATACCAAAGGGAACAAAATATACCAAAATGTCCACCACAGCCAAGAAAGCCTATGCAGCTGCATCAACTTAACATTCAAAACTTGATTTTACTTGAAAATCTGAAGAAACATTTATGCAATGGAATGCTTATTGCAAACTTTTCGGCGCATCGTTTATGTCTTATTCATAATATTCTATACTTTTGAGCTGTGACAAAATATTTCTTGCTCATGAATTCCCCCATCTTAATACAAATTTGTATTCTATTATTTTAGTATTTAATAAGGTTCAACAAATTGAACAATTTTACAAATGATGGCACATTTATTGAGAATATTTTGTGGCACTTGACAACCTTAAGTTATTTGCTTTTGATTAAGCTGCCACTTAAAGGTCCATTACTATCTTGATGCTAAGTGAGTTCACATTCAACAGCATTATTGCATGGTTAGTAGTTCATTACTGAATATTGATAGATCAAAAAGTGTTTTTAAATATATTTCATTAGTAATTAACATGTTGCTTGCTCTTCAATTTAAAGATTAAGCTTCTACAAGTGATCTACAAACGCAGATCAGTACAATTTAATATTGTGTACATCGCAATGTATTGAATGTGGCCATAAAAAGAAAATTTTTATATTTAATTAAACGCATTTGCTTCGCCAGCGAATAAAAGCAAAGAAAAACAATTTGTCCCCACGCAACCAATCTCAAACAAAGAAAAATCCAATGCTAAAATAAATTAACATAAAGCTGGGTAGCTGGCGGCAGAGTCGCTGTCGGCGTCAACGACAACGTCGGCGTCGCAGTAGCTGTCAAATGCCGAGAGTAGAAATATAAAAAATATATGTGCATACTTTCGGGCGGCGTGTATAAAAAATGTGCTCACACTTTTGGGCAGCTTTTTGAGTTATAGGCGGTGAGAGAGGAACCTTCTGCTGTGATTGTGTATGTGAGAGCAGTTAGTTTGACTCTGTGTGTGTGTGTGTGTGTGCCTGTAATTGACACATGTTACGCGCACAAAAGCGGCAACTTGCGCTCTAACTGCGTCTCTGTGTTGAGTCTCCTTCACTCCTCTCCCGGCCAGTCCAATCGTTATTATCGACAATGGCGCCGCCAAAAACACACACATTCTCTTATACACCCAGAAACACACACACACATACACACACTTACACATACATATAGGCAAGCACACGCACATGTTCTTCACTGCTGCTGCACAGCCTTCAAATGCAGGCTACCTCAGTCAACTTTGTTTGTAGCCGGCAAAAACAAAAACACACACACACACACACATCAGTTATATAGTAAGCGGGGGAGCGGGGGAGGGGCAGCATGCTTGCTGATAACGTTAGCGTCAGCTGTGCAGCACTCTGGGGCTCGAAGCTCGGGGGCAAAGGGGCGAGGAGGAGCACACGTGAGAGGCCCGGACTTAGAGTCGTGGCTGGCATCGTGCGCAGGCGAGCGTCAAACGTTTGTACCTTACCCCATTTGCCCCCAGGCGACAGCATCGTGTGCTGCATGCCCCATCTCACTCGCTCTCTCATTCTCCGTCGCTACTGCTGCTGCTGTGTTTGGCATTTGTTTGTGTTGTCAACAAAAGTTTCTTTGAAATCAGTAACAGATGTCGATTGAAATGGCACAATTGCTGCTGCGTCGCTGCCAGCGTCGTCGTCGTCGTTGTAGTCGATGTCGCTTCGTTGCCTGCCTCAGTAAGCAGCTGGCGGCTGCTGTTGGCTCAGAGCTCGGGGTTCTGGCTCTGGTGGCTGCCACTTATGATGAATATTTTTATGCCAGACACAGCAGAAAGCCCGATTTGCCAGACGACATTGTGCTGCCGCTAGTTGCCAGCATTTTAATTAAAATTTTCACTCAAGTATAACGTTTTAATGTGAATGCAATTTAGCCAATCGAAGCTAAAGGAAACGCGAAAATCTACCATTTGTTCTCTGAGTATATTGCAACTAAAAAGATGCAAAGGTGGGAGGGAGAAGTTGTTGCTGTTGTCGTTGACAACATGCCCATGTCTGTGGCTGGGCTGAGCTGAAGCTGTAGCTGTAGCTGCTGGCGATAACAAACGATAACTGCATGTTAAGTAGAAGCTAACGAACGAACAGATGGACAGTCGAGTTGACTCGAGTTGAGGAGCAAACAAAACGACAACAACGTATGCTGGCAGCACAATGAGGAAGTGGCTAGGAAGGAGCTATTTGAATACACGCCTCGTCCCGCACCGGCCACTGAGCTGGCTTTAGAAAATCACTCAGGTAGCAAAATGCCATCATCATCATCATGGCCATGCTCATCATGAGAGTTTGCCTCTGGTTGTCCGGTGAAGGGTTGCAACACACACACACACATGGAGAACAAAGAAGGAAAAACACTCACAGCAATTCCAGACAAAAGCAAAGTTGAGCCATGCTGATACTGAAGTGTCTACAAATGTGTATGCGAGACTATGTACATATGTGTGGGTATGCACGTGTGTGCGAGTGAGTGTGCGAGTGAGTGTGCGAGTGTGTGTGTGGCAGCCACAAGCCATGTGCGCTTGTGTGCAACAAACGTTGTGGGCGCCCCCAGGCAACGCAAGGCGAAGCGAGGCACTAACGAGCTTTTGCTTGCTCTTGCAATGCGACAGCAGCAGGTGTGCCACACACACACATACAGACACACACACACACACACACATACTGAGGGCACAGCTGAGTGACGATAATTGAAATTTCATCACAGTAGTTTGTGGTTTTGTTGCACACAGACACACACACACACACACACTCCCTAATGTGCAAATCATGGCAGCACATCGTGCAGCAGTTGCAGTTGCAGCTGCAGCTGCTTTGTGTTGCCTGCTTTTAGGCAGCATCCTGAATCCTAAATCCTGAAACGCATAAAAGATGAATCGAATCCGAAATCGTTGTTTGGTTTAAAACACTTTATTTCTTGGTTTCTTTTAGCCTTTTTTGTAGTTGTTGTAACATTTACTTTACTTGCTTGCTGCTTTGCTTTTGGTTTTCATTTTCGTTTTCATTTTCTTCTTGTTTATAGTTAAAATACATTTAAATATTGATTTAGAGATACAATAAATACTAATTAATAAATTAAATATATACTCAATAAATTAGACACAATTCAAAATATTGTAATCATGTGTTTAATAATAATAATAATAACTACTATGTTCAGTTTTCTTTTCTTTTTTTGTTTTCATTTGTTTTATTTTGTTTTGTTTTGGGTTACCTATCGCCTACTTACAGCTCCATTAAATCGTATTCTGTAATATGTTGAAAGTGAGTGCAAATACTTTAATTTCAAGTGCTCAATGTGCCTAATTGGATGCAGCTGCGATTGAATGAGTTATTCTTATCAAATCAAATTGTCATGGAAAACAATAAAATGATGAAATCAAAGTTTACACCCATTCAACAGCTTCTCAAGTTTTAGTTTCTATTTTTCTTAAATGCAAAAGAAATTTTTGCAAATCTTGTTAGAATGTGAATTATTCATCTTTTTCTCGTTTACTTTAAGTATCATTTAGAAAACTATTTGGAAAATGTGGACAACGCGCTCCTCATTTTGTTTTTTGTTTTTTGGTTAAGGTTTATCTTTAGTTGAACTGCATAATCGTATATGTAGGTTATGATATAATCATATAATCAGAGAATCATATATGGTATTGGCGCCTCCTCCATCTCGTCCGCCTCCAATCGCCACGTTTAATTTGACTAGCACAAGTACTTCTTCTTGGGTTTCATCATGCGAATGCGTCATTTGGAGCCCAGGCCATTGGGCACCAGCGCACTGGGCGTGCCACCGCCCACAGACGCCACACCACCGCCACCCCCGCTGCCTGGAGTGCCGCCAACCACCGCAGCTGCTGCGGCTGCTGCAGCTTCACGAGCGCCAACTGCGGCTGCCTGAAGATGAGCCGACGCTGCGGCGGCGGCGGCAGCTGCTGCTGTGGGTGTGGGAGGGGAGCGGGTGGCCATGGCGCTGCGATGTCCGCTGGCGCTAGTCGAGTGTAGATGCTTGGCGCTCAGCTCGCTGGCTCGTGAGTTGCCGCAGACCTGTGAAATGAATGAAGGAAGAGATTTGTCGCAATGTAAGTATTGGTGTTTTATCCCGTTTTGCTCCGTTTGCTTCACTCACCTGGTGGTGGCTGTCCCAGTCTCTGTATTGACACGATGCACTGCAGTAGCGAGCCATGTTGCAGCCGGAGCAGGTTTCAGTTGCCTTGCGACCGCAATTCCAGCACTGCTGTTGCAAGTTGCTGCCCTGTGTGGCAAATGAAATGCATAGAAAATTAGAAAAACATCTCAAGCATGTAAGAAAACTACAGTCGAGTGTGCTCGACTGTGAGATCTCAATAAAAGCGAAACAGTGCGATGTTATTATGAAAATAAACACATGAAAATAATACAAAACAAAAAAAATAAAACTGAAATATACTGAAATATACCACATCAATATAACGATAAATACTAAAATATACAAAATTGTATTATTATTCAAATATCCAATATTATTATTCCAAATTGTAATATTCTTTAAAAATACCAAATTTAAAATATAGAATAAGTTCTAAAATATACCGAATTAATACCAAAATATACTACACGGTATTATTATTTTAAAATACCAAAATAAAATACCAAATTAGTACTAAAATATACCGAATGGTATTGTTCCTAACAAATTTGGAATAAATACTAAGATAAGCAGACTGGTATTATTCATAAAATATACCGAATTAATACTAAATTATACTGAACTTTAAATATTCCGAATAAATATAAAAACCAACCGACTGGTATTATTCATAAAATATAGTACATCGCATATCAAAATTTACTGAATTTTTATATGATCGTATCCAAAACTTAAGAAATCATAATTACTTTACTTATTAAATTGAGTACAAATTATAGGTTTCTTCTTTATAGCCCTAGTGTTTTATACGGACAGATAAACGGACAGAAGTATATTCTTTGGGCTACTTGGCTGTTTACGAAGATCAGGAATACTTCATTTTTCAAAAAAAAGGTTCCTTCTGCCTTTTTTTATATGTACATATTCTGCAGCCACAAAGTTTCCCAAAAACACCTCTACAAATATTAAGGTAAGGAACTTACATTCTGGGCGCTGGTTATGGAAGGCGACTTGTTGTCCAGGTCGCGCTCTCCGCTGGAATGACGACTCATCTCCATGAAGAACTTCTCCATGCGCAGCCGCTCCTGGGTCATGATCTCTGCAGCCCGTGTCTCGGCTGCTACCACGGCCCTTTGGATCTCGATGACTGCCTGACGCTTCACCTGAAATCAAATTACATTCAAAACCTGTCTCGGAGGAAGAGGACAATTGCTAGACAAACCTGTGTGACGGCATCTTCTGCATTCCGCTTGAACTCGGCCACCTTCTCCTCGGTCTGGCGACGCAGCTCGGCGAGAGCAGCCGGAGTCACCTCCTGGCTGTTGCCACTGCCATGCTGTGGCTCAATGCCCCGCTGCTGCAGTATTGTGATGGCTCGCTTCGTCTTGTCCACCATCGCTGAGATGCAATTGAGCATAGTGTGAATGTTCTTCCACTCCTCCTCGCCACCTACTCCCCCAACAGCTCCCCCAGTACCACCCACTCCGCCACCTCCAACACCAGCGCCTGGAAGTGCTGCACCTGCAGGGGCATTGTTGCCTCTTGCCACCTGCGGCGGAGCATGTCTGCTGGCTGCGGGCTGTAAGTCGCGTTCGTCACGTTGCATGAAACCTGCCGCAACTGCCACATCGCCAGCGGCAGCCGCAGCCGCTGCGCTGTAGTCGAAGGCGAGCACCGAGTGACCTCCAGACGGATGCATGGCCAGTCGCTTGCTAGCAGGAGCGTAGCCTGATGCATTGGCTGCGTTGGCGCCTCCTCCGCTGGCCATGTACTCGCTCCACTCCTGGAGTCCGTTGTGTGCACCGTGCTCCATCATGGAGTCTGAGGAGCGTCGTTTGAACAATGACCCGCCATTCACATTTCCAGACGTCGCTGGTGGCGCCTCCAGTTGCACGAAGATATCAGCGAATTCCGCACTCGGCACGCCGTGAGGCGTCAGCTCCAATACGGACTGCTCATTGCTGGTCACATACTGCAGCGGCGATTGGTTGGTGGCTCTGGCCAGCGCCATAATCTCGCGCTGCATCAGCACCATGCTGTTCTTAAGCAGCGGCATCACGTACGGACGCAGCGGCAAGTTAATGGCCTCCTGCAATGCCAGTCGGAACTCCTCCAGCGAGATGGCGCCACTGCACAACGAGAGCACCAGAGCACGCACTCGTTCACTCACCTCTGGTTGCCCGAGTTCCTGGGAGAACTGCACCAAAGCGCCCAGAAACTTTCGCAGCTTGGACAGCAGACGCGCCTGCTCCACGTGGGCAGCTGCTGCAGCGGCTGCGGCAGCGGCGGCTGCCAGGGATGCGGCATGTTGTGATCCTGGCGTCGGAGATGTGGCTGAGCTGGCGCCACCGCCATTCACAACGGGCGAGGCGCTCGCATTGCGTTGTGGTCGCTGATGCAGATGCAGCTGCTGTGGCGGAGAGTGCGGAGAATGCGGCGCCATGTTGCGAGCCGGATCTGGCGGGGAGTCCGGCGGTGTTCGGCACAGACGATCTCGTTCCCGTTCCCGTTCCCTTTCTCGTTCTCTTTCACGCTCTCGCTCGCGACTGCCGTTGGGCGTGTGCTGACTGCTGGATGTGTTGTTGCTGGCGGAGATGGACATGTCTTTGCCGCTGTTGGATGAGGAGGAGGTGGATGAGCTCTTGTCGCCGTTGCTGTTGCTGCTGTTGCTGCTGCTGCTACTGCTGCTGTTGGCTGTTTGGCAAAAGGAAGAAGCTCGTTAGTTAGTTAACAATAAACAACTTTGAGAGAACATGTTGGAAAACACAAACTCCCTGAGCAAGGAAGGGGAAGGGATGTGGGGCAGACACAGGATGTGCAGGCCAAGCGCATTACAAATGCATTAGTAGCTGGATCTGCTATAGCAGCTTAAGCTCGGAAGCTGCAACATTAGCCATGCCACAAATATCTATATAACATATATATATATATCGCTTTCTCTCTTGACCACAACAAGCAACAGCACTTGTCAGGTCTTGTCCCATCTTGTCCTGTCCTGTAGTGTTCAGTCTGCTGACCATCATCACCCTGCTCATCCATGTTGCGTGCTGAATGCTGCATGTTGCATGTGCGCTGTAGGTTGCAGCATTAACAAATTTGTTTGAACATGGGAAATAAATTAGCAAACAGTTTTGGGTGCCATTTGCCAGGGAACAAGCCCAGCCAGGCAAGCAAATCAGACGCCACGCTCTAATTGCAAGCCAAGCAAAAGACTGTAGAGAATGAGGATGAAGGAGGGAATGAGAGTGAACCTGCAGCAACGCACTCGACACTAGCTCAAAAACGTAAAGCTTAACGGAAAAGCCGCAGCGCGTAGATGGACCAGAATCGAGTTGCTGACGAACGAGAGAAACATGGAACTAAAATAGCAAGTTTCTACTTCAGAAACGGCGGCAAATGAAAAACAAAGTGATTTCGTTTCTCGTTAAGTGATATTACATGAAATTTCCAACTATAAATCCATTTCCGGGTTAACTTTGTGCCCAAAAAACCCAACCCAGATAATATTCTCAACAACACAGATGATATAGCCATGTCCCTCAATCTGTCCGTCGACATACGAAATATAGATTTTGGTATTAACCGATATGTCAGTAATTATGTTGGTGTATTTTTGTTTCTATAATTTAACGGTAATACCGTGCTTAGTAATATAAAAAATATGTTTACATATATTTAAGTATTTTTTTTAGTCTAGTTTATTTTGTATAATTTAATGATAATACTGGCCTTTTTTTTGGTTTTCTTCTTTCTTTTTTTTGCAGCTAGAAAATTATAAGTTAGGAAATCATAAGCTAAATTGTTATTAGCAAAAGACTAGCAAAAAATATATTCAACTAAATTGATGGAGCCTTAAATATTACCTTTTTTATTACAAAAAAATGATTCTAATAATAGTCCAACGATCAACAACAAAATTTGATAGTGGGAAATATGATAACGAATTTCTTTATTTAATCTATACTTATTTATTTCGTTGTCCTATTCTAATTAATGTCAGAGAACTCAACTTAACAAAGTTGATATGCTAGTTTGATAGCTCTAAGGGTCAAATGCTCTCGTTATATTTACTTAAGCCGTAAACAGGTCTAAAAATAGTTTTATGTACCTATTAACTCCTTCTTGTCGACTCTGCTAACTCATATGTCTCTTCTCTTCCAGAAACTCTTTTTGGCATCTAAATTTTGCATAGGAAATTCGGTTGGCGAATGTTTTGTCGCCTGTTCTACATTGGCGACCAAACTCGCACACATACACACACACACTGACAGACTTATACACAAACTTTGTTTGCACAAGCTAATGGAAATTGTTTATATGAGTGTGTGTGAGGGAGGAGGGTGAATTGCTGGTTGGTGTGGGGTGCAAATGATGCCACTGCTGCCACTGTTGCTGCTTTTGCTGCTGCTGCTGCTGCTGTTGATGACGATGACGATAGCGATGGCGATGGCGTTGGCAATGTCGATGCTGCTGCTGCCGCTGCTGTGGCTGCTGCACAGTTTGCTTTTGTGATAATGATTGTGGATACAGCTGCAACTGGCTGTGTTTTCACAGCCATTCAGGCACGCCAATCGAAGGGACATACACAAGAGAGCGAGAGCGAAAGAGAGGAAGAGAGAGAGAGGGCATCACTCAACTGAGTTGGCGGCGGCTTATCAAACGCCAAACATAGACAATGATGGATCACATGATGCCGCCTGCCCTGTAATTGGCTACTATGCAAAAAAAACCCACTAAAGAAGCAGAAGAAGAAGAAGCAGTAGTAGAAGAAGGCAAACTAAGTACAACACAACGAAGCTGTCGCCCACTCAGCAAATGTATCTGTCTGTCCGTCTGTCCGTCTGTCTGTCTGTATCTACATCTGCCGCTGTATCTATCTGGCTATCTATCTAACTGAGTATCTAACTGGCTGCTGTGTACAATTGTAAAATATTGCAGTTGGTTTGGTTGGGGCTTTAAAGTTTCGCCGGCCTCCGCAAAAACCACAACTGACCCAAAGTTATGCCTCAGGGGAGTGGAAGGGGGTAGCAACAGCACACACAGCTGTGACTGGGCACGAAAAATGTTTCGGCCACGAAAAACTATTTACGAAAATTTTGTGTTGACAATTCACATATTTTCTAAAACATAATGTTGGCCATTTGCTGTCTCTCTGCGAGTGTGTTGAGGGGGTGGGGGCGGTCGAAAGGGGCGTGGAAATGCGGCATTGTGGGAGCCTCAACGGCTGGCGCAACATCAGCATCAGCATCATGAGTGAGCTTCAGCTGCAGAAGCAGCAACAGCCATCGATTTAAGGTTACGTATACGCAGCATGGGCCAGTGGCATTCTGTTTGCCACTCTCTCTCTCACTCTCTCTGTTGCTGTATGTGTGTGTGTGTGTGTGTGTATGTATGCGGGCAACAGAATTTGCACAGCTGCGTCCCATAGATTGCAGTCGAGCGCACAAAACGAAACGTTGGCAAGTTTAGCTTGTGTTGTTGCTGTTTCTGTTGCTGTTGCTGGCATAGTCATTTGGGAAAACAATCATTTTGGCAAATATTCATCATGCGCAGCTCGTGATTATCATCATCATAAACATCATCATCATCATGGCCATCAGCAGGCGGCCGTAATGAAGTTGATACTGCTGCAGTTGCTGTTGTTGCTATTGTGGGCGTCTATGCAACACACAGCAAACATTTGTTAAACAAAACTTCTTTTATAGAGAGAGGAGTATTTCAGTATTGAATGTTAATTTGAGGGAAGCTTTTGATAGAATTTAAGCGCCTTATATGCAGAGCGAACACACGCACACTTACACGCATACGCCCACATCAATGGGCTGGGAATTGACACAGCTACAGAGGACACAGGTATGCACAACAATAACAGCAACATCAACATCAACAGCAACACAACCACAGCAACAACAACAGTAATCAAAGCAAAGCACACAAAACAGCAGCCCCTAAAAGCATGCCACGTTTTTTGTTGCTAGATGCGGGCTTCTGTTGCTGCTGCTGATGCTGAGGCTGTGGCTGCTGCTGTTGCTGATGTCGTTGATGTTGCCGTTGTTACTGCTGGGAATGCCAACAGCGGCTGTTATTTTTTTGGGCTAACGAATGAAAAGAAGTTGGAAATGGTAAGTGGCCAAAAGGTAAAAGGAAACGCTAGCTGCCTTGCTACCCACATAGAATACAGAGCGAGACTTGCGAGACTATTTGCGATGCATAAAAGCAGTTGAAGCTCAACAAAGTGACTACAATACTTTGCTTTGTTTATCAAAAAGTGTCTTTGAAAGTTCTCACTACTCTATGAACATCATATTTAAAAAACTAAAATACTTTTTTACTTCTCGTGAGTAAAAAAGGAATTTTATCACTCGCTGAAAAATGATTCAATATTCTCAACAGTCAGAATATTAGAAATTAATCAAAATTTGCTTACCTCAATAACTCAAGAATGCTTTTAATTATCCAATTTGGACATTTTATAACCTAATTTAGTTTAGAATTTAGAATTAAATACAAAGTAATTATTTTAAAGTTCCTTATATTTTACGTGAATTCTTCATAATCGATTGCCTTTGATGTATTTTAATTATTTATTAATGCTAATTTGATGTGTTCTTTCTCTAAAGTCAATTATAGAAATGTTCCAAAAAAGGGAAGTATAAATCTAAATAGATACTGTCTACGCAATAAACTATCGAATTCAACACTGAATGTAACAAATTGAGTTTACCAACTTAAACAAAATTCTGCCCAGTTGAAAAGTCTTTCAATAAAGCAATACAGAAATTATATTTTTGATACAACATTTTCTTAAATTGAGTAGAAAAAATATTGGACAAATACACTTGTCGTGCTTCTTAAATGCTTCTTGGTTCATTGAAATGAAAAATCTCATAAAACAATCGGAATACTTCCACTATATTAAGTTAAACCAGTATGTTCCAAAATCAAATTGTTTTATTCAGTCTTTTCTGAATATATTCAGAAAATTGAATAAAACAATGATTCCTAATTCAGCGGCAAGAAATCTGTGAACTCAAGATTGCGATATCATAGAGAAAGCAGCTCAAACAAATCTCACCCCTCGCTCATTACGGTCTTTGTTGTTGATTCGTGTTGCTTTGCCCTGTCACAATACGCGTACAAACAAAACAAAAACACACGCATGAATTCAGTGACAAGAGGAGAGGAGAGGAGAGAAACATACACGCACACAGCTGCTGGCATTCACACCATCAATCGTTGTGCCTGTCGCTTGGCTGCACTTGTGCCATGAATTCCCAATCCCAAACCCAAACGCAAACTCGAACGCAATTCCAATCCCTAGTCGTAAGTCCTCAATTAAACGCCTTAATGTATGGCAGCCAAACCCCATTTCACACTCACATGTCGCTTGCCACATTCCGCTGCCACTTGCCACTTCCTATTTCCCATTTCCCATTTGCGACTCCCATATCTCGTTGTCCATGCCACACTCACCTTTAAGCCGTCGACTAATTGCAGCCGCAGTTGCTGCAGTGGCCGCTGCTGCCACAGCCGCTGCCGCTGCTGCTGATGACGTCGTTGATGATGACGCGGATGAGGCAGCTGTCGATGTGGCCACCGCTACTGCTGCCGCTGCTGCTGCTGCCGCTGTGGCAGCGTCATAGGCGTCCTTGTCGGTAATTTCCTCCTTAATTATCGCCTTGCCATCGAGCGCCATCTGTAAATAGTCGCAAATTAGTTGAGAAATTTAAACAAACTGCGTTTGTTGTGTTGTTGTTTCTGTTTCAGTTTCAGTTGGTAGACAACAAAGGGGCTCCAAATTGTAATTATAAGTCTGCCAGGCAGTCAGACATTTTGTCAGCATGTCCAGGTTCCCATGCGTCTACCGAAAACATCAAGTGACAAAGTTCTCACATTATGATTTCAAATTATTTGATTTCAATTTGATTAAATTGTTGTCTGACATGCAAATTGGGCGCACCATCAAAACACAAAGCTCTCGCCTTCCCTCACCTCCAAATCAGACGATTTAGTCCGTGTTTTGGCCCTGTGACTGAGTCTCATTATGGGCAGCTGTAACGTTGCCTTTGGGCTTTAGCTATGCGGTATTATTTATCTGTGTTCCGATAGTAATTTGAGCCCCTCAATTGGAATTGTTAATGCCATACAAACAAGTTGCAAACTAATCTGATGCAATCAGGATAACACAAGGTTGCATTAGAAACATAATGAATAATGTATTTAGAGAGAACCAACATTCTGCATTTTTGAGAAATATGTCATATTGAGGAATTAAAATTAGAAAGCAAAAAACTCCCTCATACGACCTAAATAATTTTTGTGGAATAGGTAGAAATATAATAAGGAAATGTCTTAGGGAAGATACAATGAGAAGGCATTTGAATAGATTTTAATCTTAGGGAAAATTAAACTTGGAATACAACCAGCAGACTGAAAATCGATATGACACCTAAATAGATTAGGAACAGGCTCTGAAACTGAGATAAAATCCTCATACATAAAATGCCCTACCTTGGTCAGGAATAGAATTAAGGTGTTAGTTAATAGTGGTATAACAGACCTCAACTCAATCAGAATGTTTTAATTCATTCAAGAAGTTGAGCTGAAGAAGAAGTTGAGTTGATGGAAGAACTTATGCTAAGATAGATCTGAGAAGTCCTACAATCTTCCTTCCCCAAATAGTTGTAAAATTTATTTATTTAAAATAATAAGTACATAAATTAACTGATCCAGAAATTGACACAAAAATGTGTTGCGTTTAATTCTCCAATCTTAATATAATACAATTTACTATTCACTAGGTAATGACAAATATATACATTTGAAACATTTTACTGAAAATAATAGATAAACTACTATAGATAGCGAAAGATATCAGAGAGATGAACTATAATGAAATGATTGTTGAAGTCTCTTTTTGCTTAATGATTTGCAGTAATGATTTCAATTAACTGCAACATTTTAATTGAATCGTAATCACTTGAGTGTAGATTTTGCTTGCAGCTTGCAATGCATTCATCCACCTTGCTCCAATCATCCACACTCACTTGCTCACTTGCTCATATGCTACCACTACCTTTCATTCAACAATGCAAACAGCCTGCACTTACCACCTATTAAACCAATTTTCCCCCACTCAGCCCAATCAGAACCGCAGAATCAGAATCAGCACCCTTTTGGCACGCACCTGCTCATGCTCATGTTCATGTCCGGTTTGGTTCTGTTTTGTTGAGTACAGTTCAGTTCAGTTCAGGTCGGACGAATGTCGAGTGAACATGGGAATATTTTGTTGATTTTTATCACTAAAATATGTAAATACCTGGGTCGAACTGTGGGAGTTTGTGCAGCTTGCCGGCTGCATAAACAAAAGCGCAAAAGTATAAAAAAAAACACAAATACAAAAACAACAAGAGCAAGAAAAATAAGAGGCAAGGGGAAAATCTGCTCATTTTCATTCATGTTTTAGATCCGAAGTCCGCAACCCGCAATCCGTAGCTCTCCAACTACCCAAAAGCAAATGCCAGAGATTGAATCGACCATTTGAGGTGTAAAAACAGTTTTTAGCGCAATGTTTAAAGTCAATCGTCGCATTTGGCCATATTTATTCATCGAGTATTACAAGTGTGTGCGGAAGACACAAAGAGTGAGAGAGAGAGAGACAGAGAGAGAGAGAGAGAGTTCTTGGACAGCTGTTTCACATCAGGCAAATTACTAAAAATGCTGCAAATGAAATTCTATTAAAAACAAACACTTGACATGGCAGCTGCCGTTTGGCAAAGCGGCTAGACGAAGGGGCGCCATGGGGCGCGGGGGCCACTAATGACGGATCCAGCCGGCATATGGCGTCTATAACACTTGTCAACTGTTTGGCCCAGAATGAGGATGGTAACGAAGGCTCGGGCTGTGGCTGCGGCTGCTTCTGCCTCTGGCTCTGGCAAATAACTAACAAAGCAAAACATGCGTGACAGGCGGCAACAACAAGTGTTTTGTGTGTGCGCCAGGTGAGTGGGCGGCCAAGTGGGCGGTTGCCCTGACTCAGTTAATAGCTTGGCTGGCTGCCTGGCAGGCTGAATGGTCGGATGGCTGGCTGGCAGCAGCTGCCGCCGTTTGCCAGTGGCAGAGGCAGTGGCAGCGACAGAGGCAGAAATAGAGCCATAGACCAGAAGAGCTATGACGAATGAATCAAATGTCAGGAGCAGCCGTGTTGTCGTCGCTCAAGCAGCTGTCGCCCTGTCGGCGGCAGCAACAGCAACAGCAGCAGCAGCAGGCTTCAACTTGAGTTGTTTTCCTTCGCCTCCCAACCCTTGGGGGCAGCCACTTCAAAGCTGCCTCAGTTTGAGCTTCAGAGCTAAAATGGAAAATGTCACCCGCAGAACTTTTGCCACAAAACTTGGGGCAGCTGCCAAGCTGGCGCTGCGTCGGCATTGGCGACGACGACGACGATGAGGCAACGGCTGCTGGCAAAATTGCTAAAAGAAAAAGTAATTATTTAAACGATGGCGGCAAGGGGGAGGCGAAGGAAAGGACGCATCGTGGGCGTGGCAACTATTAGGCAAGCCGTTAGCAAAGCAATGACAAATTAAAAGCAACACCAACAGCAACAAGAACGATAAAATCAACAACAACAGCAACTTACGCATAATTTTCAATTACGAGTATGCCTTGGCACAAATCATAAAAAATTCAACGACATTCATTTAATTCGTGTGTAAAAAAGGCCAAAAGCAAAGGCTCTGACTGTGGCCATGTGGCTGGACTCCAAAGCATTTTATACTTTTATCCCTTTTTCCAACAAAAACACAGCGATAACACACTCACAGCTGTGCGAGAGGAGCAGCAGCAGCATGAGGAGGAGAAGGAGGAGAAGAGAGGAGAGCAGAGTTAACGAAAAGGCACGCCAACTGTAATAACAACACAGCAGCAACATGAAGGGTTGCTAGTATAGGAAAAGTGTGTGCGATGGGGAGAGGGTTGCGGGGGTGGCATGGCAGCTGAGAGATGTGGACGTAGTCGTGGAAGGGTGGGAGAAGGGGGAATGGCTGAAATCACAGCACAGCTGCATGTGCTTTAGCTGTAAGCTGCCAGTTGTCGTTCTCGCCACGTATGTTTGTATCTGTGTGTGTGTGTGTATGTGCAAATGACAGCAGCGTGGACGAGTCCAGTTAACACGCACACATACAGTCCAGCTGTGCAATTGTAGTTGTGTGTGGACTGCGTCATTATGCACAAGTGGCGCTCGCCGCCGACGCCGTCTGAAAGGGATTACTGGCGACGACACCTGTGCAACAGCAGCAACAACAGCAACAACAACAGCAGCAACAGCAGCAATACTAACAACACATGTTGTACATTTCGACAAAAAGATACACGTACATATTCCATTCAAGTGTGTGTGTGTATGTTTGTGTGCGGCTCTTCAGTGTGGTGATGTGTGTATTTTACAGTAAAAAGTTTTTTTTTTTGCAACTTGCCGCGTCAGCTGCTTCATTACACATGAAGTTGCTAGTGCAAGCACTCGCAAGGGAGTTGCTAGAAAAGTTGTTCCAAGTTCAACTCTAGTATTCAGCTAGAAGTGAAGATGTAAAGATTCTTCGATATATTACTATCATTTGTTAACAGAAAGGTTTGATTATAAGTTGCAGATATTTTATTATATTTATAGGAAATATCAATTTTTTACGTGAAGTGATAACATAACATGTAACTTAAGAACAATTGAAAAAATTTGCATTGATCTTCATCATCTTAATACATTTAATTCTTTCAGAATAGGTTTGTAACTTCTTTTCTTCTATTTCTCAAATGCATGCTTTAATGCTTGTTTAATATATTCTCTACCCAATATAGTATATATTGTACTATAAAGTACCTTTTGATAGTAGCAGTACGTTTATGTACCAATTATATCTTTTGGTATATTTTATCATTATTTCGGCACACTAATTTAAAGAACTTATGATTTTGCTATGTGAACGAACTCAATAAGTTCAAGTTCGTAGTAAAAATGTATATATATACAAAGCACAAAAATAAAATCAGACTGAAAAGAAAATAAAGAGGATTACAAATGAATAAAATGAATATAAAATACTACTACTTCACTAATTAATAATATAGAACGATCTTCATACAACCATTCTTAATAGAGTTGTGTCATTCAGTTCTGAACTAGTTCAATTTAACGATTCAGTATAGTTCAGTTAATTTAAGTCCCATTCAAGTTTTCGCTTGTCTCGTCGTTCTTTAATGTTTAGTAATATATTGAAAATTAACATAAAATAAAGATTTTGTCCAGCTAAATGAAGTCAAATAAGGTCGGATACGAACTAAAAACCTAACAGACTAGAATTGAAATAATCGAGAGAACGAACTAAATGAACTAATGAAGTAAATACTGTACGAGTTCACCAAAATAACCTACAACTTATGTATAAGTTTAGTTTTCAATTTAAGTTTACTACTAGTTGACAAAGTATTGAGGCAACTCTCGAGGGATGCGCTGTATATCTGTTGCCACAAGTGTAAGTGTGTCTGCAACGTGCCACAGCATCAGCGTCATTTTAAATTACGCATCACCCAAAAACACAAACAACAATTTAACACTAGCCACCGCACGTGTGTGTCCTCTTACGTGTATGTGTGTGTGTGTGTGTGGGTGGGTGGGTGAGTGTGTCAGGCATAATAAGATAATGCTGTGTCACATCGACCAACAACAACAACATCAGCAGCAGCAATAACAAAGAGTGGCAGCAACAAAGGAAGCAGCATCAGCATCAGCAGTGAAAACAGAAACAGTTGAGCGAGTGTTGCGCTTAATCGGTTTTACGGTCTGTTTTATTTCCGATATGAACTGTCTTATGCCTCGCCTGGCCGCCTGGGCATTAAGTGGCCAGTCAGCGAGTCGCGAGATGGCGTTCCAGCTGCAGCTGCAACAGTTGCAACAGCAACTCGCAATTGCAGCTGCGACTAGAACGGATAGTTAAACGTCTGTTGCCAGACTGAATGTTGCCAGAATTTCAATTATGCAGCTGATGCCTCGCAGCTGTGGCAGTTGCTGTTGCTGCTGTCTGTTGTCTGTTGTCTGTGGCAAATGCAATTTTCTAGCGAAACGAGGCCGAATTGTTGCCAATTGAAGATTTTCCAACTGCTTGGATTGCTGTTGTTTCTGTGCTCAGTCTGATTGGAAAATCATTTTCAGTTAGTGCAGCACGTGCCACAACTCCAAGTTGCCATTGCCAGTTGCTGCCTTTTGTTGTTGATTGCTTGTGCAGCCAAGTTGTCTGCAGCAGTCGAGTTGAGTCGAGGGGTAAAAGGGGGGGAGAGAGCAACACATGTTGGCACGTGCCATTGACGCTGATGTTGTGCCAGGGCTGCACTCGACAGTTGCTGCTGTGGTGTCGTGTTGCTGTCGTTTTCAATTAAAAATTGCGACTGACAGCACCTGCTGCTGATGGCTATGGTAGCACCTGTGAAATTGCTGTGCATCAAATGGTGGCACACAACACTTTTTTGCTCATTTCGCAAGCGGCAACCATTAGCGACACATGCTCGAATCGATTGATGTTGCTGCCTCCTCGACAGCAGCAACAACAGCAGCAGCAGCAATCTCTTTTCTTTCTCTCTTATTTTCTTTTTCTGACCAACAGCAAAAATCTGTTGCCGGCACTTGAGCTGCAGCTCAAACAACTGTGCCACATGACAACTTACAAGACGCAAGAAGAAGACGAAGAAGAAGAGGAGAAAGAGATGGCAGATATGTTCTCTCTTCCGTACTTAAATCATGCAGCTGTTGCCACTTGGCGAACGCAGTTTTTCAGTTGCTGTTGCTGCTGCTGCTTCCTTTGCCATTTGCCACTTGTCCCTTGTCCATTCCAATGTTCTCTGTTCGCTCTTGCCCGGCATCATCTGCGTTTCATCTGGCGCAAGAAATATTGCGGCAGCTGTGTCGTTGTCGTCGTCGTCGTTGTCGTTGCCGTTGTCGTTGTCGTTGGCCGACGCCCCTTTTGCCCGGGGATGCTCTGTGTGTATGTGTGACAAGGTCAACGCTGTGTCTGGAGATTGAAGTAGAGGCGGCTGCAAATTCAATTCAAATGTTGTTGGCTCAAAGCAGCAGCGCCAGCATCGACGGCGGCGACGACAGCGGCGGCAGCAGGAAACCCGACCAGACAATTTGGGCGCTTGCCAGCAAACGCAAAACAAAGAGAGCGGGTTGAAGGAGGAATGGGTAACCAGGGGGGTGGAGGAGGACAGTGTATCTGCGCTGGACATGCCGTTAGTCGTGGCATTTATATATGTATTTTTTTTTTGTCATCTTGTGCGCACTATTTAGAAAATGTTTTAAACATAAGAGGCGACAGTTTAGGCCAAAGGATTGTGAAGGGAAGTCGCGAGACTCAGACTATAAAACAACACAATGAAGAGTCTGTTGAAAGTGGAATCGAAACATTGAAGAAGATGAATGAATTTTACTGCACTTAGGATAGTATTCTCTTAAGTTCCTCAATAGCTCAATAGCAAAATGTACAACTGGACACATGCCACATGCCACATGCTGCATGCCGCTATTAGCTTAGTACTTTCTTAAAGTATAATAAAGCTTGTATCATTCGCGTAAAGAACTTATTGACCCTGCCTCTTATTTTGACATCGATCTTATATCAATTTACCAAATATACATTATGGTATATTTTTGTATTTTTGCGGTATGATTTATTTTATCAGAAAATATACAAATGGACACATGTTAACTACACTGTTTATTTTATATATATAGTAAGTATATAATAAGTCTTAAAGGACATCTTATTTATACTATATTACATAAAAATACCAAATACATATCGCTTTATTTCAGTATTTTTTATGGCAAAATAACTTTTAGCCTTGGCTCTTATTATTACTCTGCTCAATATACTAAATAGACATTTTGGTATATTATGGCATTTTTGGGGTATGATAAAATGGTATATTTAAATAATTATACCGCATTGTTTCCCTCTTATTGAGAATAGGTAGCGGATTTCAGAAAATATTCTGGCTGCTGCCTGCCACATGCAACTAACTGTTACCCTTGGTATTTTTTAGATATATAAATAGAGTTAAAGGACATCTTTACCATGACTCTTATTTATATACTATTTTACACAAAAATACAAAATATATATTTTCGTATATTTCAGTATTTTTCTCTCGGTATATTAACTTTATATATTTAATTAATTGTTGTGAACGGATAGTTGGTGTTTTACAGTCGAGCACGCTCGACTGTAATTTTCTTGTACTGTAATTCATATGTGAGTATGAAAAAAACTCATACAAACAAAACATTGTTCACTTTTAAGCTATTTCTACTACCGTTCTTAGCATTGTTTTGCGCAAATAAAAATAATTTCAGTTTATCCTCGTTTTTGTGCTCCAAGCCTGAAAAACATTTTTGGAGGCTTCGTTTTGTGACTTTGGTTGGGAGCACGTCTTTTTAATAAACTGCCACTTGCAGCGACAACAATTTTGCAGTGGCGCAACAGAAATTCACCCAACACACACACACAGACAAAAAGAGAGAGAGGTCTGAACAAATGTAACTCGAAGCTAGTTCAGCATAAGAATGAAAGAGTGGGGGAAAATAGAAGCCAAGAAATTGTTTTTGACTTTTTCGATTAAGAGTGTGCACACACACACACACAGAAGTTGAAATGTGTGTGTGACATTTTTGGAGTCTTGTTTAGCTTTGAGCTTTGCGTTATTCTCCTTGTTCTCCTCGTTGTTGTTAATAAGCAAATTGACTTATTTCCGGTCGCCATTTGCATTGTGGTTGTCGTTGTTGCTGTTGCTGTGTCGTTGGCTCAGCTGTTTGGAGGCCAAACAAAATGGCGCCTCATTAGTCAATGTCGTCTAGGCAGCCACATGGGCGTGCCTCCAGAGGGGGGTACGTAGTACGTACCTCTTAATTGCCTAGGTGTGAAAATGTTGCCTCAACTTTATTTCGCCTGTCAGGGGAGCGAAAAGCGAAGTGGAGGACGGAGATGCGAAGGCGAAGCTTACAACGCTAATGATTGATTGAGCGCTTGATGGATGGCTGGCTGGGCAGGGATTTTTGGGTTGCCACATGCCACATGCCACATACCGTATGCCGCTTGCCGAATGTTGAATGCCGAATGTGGCATGCCACCCACTAAGTATCAAACAACAGCTGCACTTGTCATGTGCATTTCCACCTGCGCTTTTCGTCTCTCTCTCTCCTCTGCCTGCGCTTATTACGCTAATAACTTTGCCCTTTTCACAACGCTGTCAATTTCAAATGCATTCACTGAGTTTTCCTCTGGCCTAATCGTCAATGTGTCAATCCAACTGACACTGCGTCCAATCAACCAATTTGCCCATTTATCCATCTGTTGCATTATTTATCGGATCCTATTTTTTGTTTAGCCAACTCTTTCAACTCTGATTCAGTTATGCCAAATAATTTCAATTAACTAAAATCATTTTGGACAGACATATTGGTTATTACTTCATCTAGTTGCTAGCAAAATTTATTGCAAATTCTTTTTTCAAAGTGATGAAGTATGTGTGAAGGTGCAAGCTGATCTAATAGATCATCAATCTACATAAGAAGACTCTTGAATACTCTTCCATAATGAAATATAATTTTAGTATATTTTTTGTTTGTGGTATATTATTATATTATATTATATTATATTATATTATATTATATTATATTATATTATATTATATTATATTATATTATATTATATTATATTATATTATATTATATTATATTATATATATTAATTTCTTTCAATGCAATACTCTTTTTGGATGAAGTGAAAAGCTTTTAGGGAAAGTAAAGAATTCATTGTTGTGATAAATGATTATTTTTGATACGCACTGCATCTTAAAATCTTACAAGATCTTTAAAGTTGTTAAAGCACTATTTGGTATAATACAAATTAATTGCAGATAAAATGTGCACATTCCGTAGGTAATACAGAATAATAATCATAACATTAAGGGGTATATTTAATATTATATTTGGTAACATAACATCTTGACTTTCTTATGCATTGTACTCCATATATACATATGTAGTAAGATGTTACCTTTGATCTTAATTTTAGTAATATTACAAAGAATAAGTTTAGTTCAATCATTGCCCATCGATGCTGTCGACAATCATTTGTTCTCCAATTCCAATTAATGATAATAAGATGTACTTTACCCACTCACATAAACTAATATGCCCTCAAGTGTTTGAAGCAGAGTGCAGACAGCGCTTGCTCTGAGCCCACAAGCTGCTCAAATGTTTATGCAGGTGTCTTGCCACTGAAGGCAGCAGCAGCACAAAGCAATTGGCAAGACGTAGCAGATGTAACAGAGCAAAGAGGCAACACACAGCACAGCAGCTGGCTGAGCAACAGAAGCAGAAGCAGACACTTGCCATTCTCTCTCTCTCTCTATCTCTGCCTCTTTCTTATCTTTCACACTGAGCAGATCATTCAGCAACAGCTGTCGGCTTGTCAAGGCCAGGTGAAGGCAGAAAGCAGAAGGTACCAAGGTACGAAGCCCTCTGACTCATGCAACTTGCAGCATGGCCCAAAGATTGCTTTGCTGCAGCTGGCCAAACAGCCGGATTTGTGACACGTGCCTCAATTAGGCAACATTATTATTGTGAGAATCAATTCGAATGAGATTGGCTAGACAAACTCACCCTTATTATGGAAATGGAATAAATATCTAAATATCTATCTGATATCAATTGCTGAGCTGAGAAGTTTTGTGTGTTTGCCGCTTGGCGAGCAAAACATTAGAGAAGACGGCACGGCAATCGGAATGACAGCGAAGCCAGCTGCAATAATTTGCAGCTGGGATGCTCAGCCCAAGGCCATCAGAAACAGATGGCGGCTAAAGTCATTGGTTGGCAGTTGGCAGTTGGCAGCAAGTTTCGCTCATCCTAACATACAATAAATCTCACGTGAACACCCCGAGGGGGAAATAGTCGTAATGCTTGTATTTGTAATTTATAATTTCGCACGTGAAACTGACAAAATGAATATGCTGCAGAATATTTTTGTGTTCTTCCGGCAATGCAAAAATGCGACTCTAGTTTGGGGCAAACATTCACGCAAATAAAAAACAGATGCGTCGCACTTTCAGATATATATACATATGTATGTATGTATGTATTTAAAGAGCCACCAGATTCCACAAAAATGTATTTTGAGTGTGTCTGTGTTCTGTTGTCTGTCTGGGACATCTGGCGTTATCGCGGCATGGTCAATCAGCATGTGTTGCGCTCAGCAAGGAAGCGAGGCAGAGGAGAGTCACACACACACTCTAGACACATACGCAGCATTGCATTAACTTACCATTTTGATTCTGGTTGATCTTGTCGAAATCTTGTTGCTTTCTTTTTTGTTCTTTCAGCACTGCTTGTTTTGTGGTCTTTGGTTTACTTGGCTTGTTTATGTTATTCACACGCTGCACTCTGCAATTTAGTTTGGTGCATTGTTTTCGTATTCTTGACACCCACTTGAAACGCAATGCAATGGGCGGAACTGACTAGCAACCAATTGCGATTGAATCTCGCGCTTTAATTGAATTTATTTGCACATTTTTGTTGATTTATTTTCTATTTATTTGTTGCTGTGAACGCGACGCGAAACAACAACAAACAACGAGCGAAAAAGCGAGAATCGAAGCGATGCGATGCGATGCGATTCATGTACCGGCATGCCGGGCCACTGGCAAACGACTGAAGCGACGCGCTATGGCAACGGCCACGGCAATGAAATTCCAAATTTCACGCGGGACGAAACGAGAGAGTGAGTAAGAGAGAGAGATGCGGCTGCTGCCAATGTTATCGCTTCAAATGGCTCCGCTATGCAGCAGCGTGACATCCGTTTAGTTGAAAGTTGAAATTGTTTGTGAGCGCTGTTTCAGTTTCAACTTGCACAGGTAGTCGCACATGTATCGTTCGCGTCGTTCGTACGCACTTCGGCAACAGCATCGGCTTCGAATTCATCTTCGGACGCAACTTCGGCTTTGTTGTGCGATTCGTGTTTTGATTCGTTTGTGTTCGCCTGCATTTTGCATGGCGCTTGCGCAGTTGCCTGCTGCCGTCAGAAACAGCTGTTCAGCTGCTCACATTCACACACACACACAACCAGACTCCCTTTAGGCTTATCAAAAGGACAGAGGACAGATGACAGAGGCGGAGGCAGAGGGAACAACAACTGCCTGCCTAGACATCGTCGCAGTCTACACTTCCTTCTCATCTGCTTCTTTTTCTCTCTTATTTCGCCTGGCACCAGCCGGCATTTGGCCCCGCTGGGCTATTAACATCAGCTGCTGTCGCTGTTGCTGCTGCTGTTGATGCTGTCGCAATCGCAGCCTCCTCTCCCTCCAACCATCGCGTCGTCTCGGCTGCTGCCGGCGGCAGCTGAAAAAATTCCTTTTTGGCAGCCGAAATTTCTCAGTTGTTGCTGTTCTTGTTATTGTTGCTGTTGCTGCTGCTGCTGCTATTTCGTTTTATTTTCGCTGAAATGTGTTTCACTTGGCATGAAATTCCAGTTGGCATTGCGTTTCCAACTGCGTGCCGATATTTAAATAAATTGCCAACCAATTGTGCACACACATACACACACACACACACTCGCACACGTGTGAGACAGATGGAGTACTCACGCTCTCACTCTCTCGAGTTCTGTCACCCGCCTTGGGGCAGAGTAGCCCAGCAACCCTCCGCCCCCAGCCAGTTGTTGTACATTTGAAAACCATTGAAATGGCCTTATGCGCGTGTTCACACCATGTCAAATGCTTAGACCCACACATAATACATATAAACCCACGAAGCACCCCAACCCCACCACAACTCCAATCGCAGCCGCAGCGCAGAGTAGAAGTTCAACGTCGAAATGAGCGAGCAAATTAAAGGCGATTTCGTTTCTGGGATTGGGGATTTGGGTTCTTCTACAGCTGTGTTGGATTATGTGCGACAAGGGAATGCGTTCACAACATGGAATGGACCAAGCGCAAAAGGAAATTTCGAAGACTGCTAAGGAGGAGAGCTCTGTGCTGTGCTATGATGGAGTGCTTCTTGATACCCCTGAGAACAGTAGAACAAATGAAACGGATTACTTTAGAGCATTGGCTGCCGAATCTATGAAATATTTAATGTATTTCTAGAATTGAATTGCGGCAATTTGGTCTTGGCTATTGGCTAAATCAATTAATTGATTAGTGGTTATTTGTACAGCGAATTGTCTTATAATGTCTATATCCGTATGTTGGTCTGAACTAGAAAAACTACTCTAAATGATAACTTTAGCTGTATTTTAGATTATTTATATATCATCCAGTTTATAAATTTTACTTATTAGGTAGGGCCTTCCAAGCAATCTTTCTTCTGCAACTCTTAAGGATATTAGGAAATGCAAGATATTACTGAATTGCATTATATTTTGGTACTTAGCAATATCTTAAGTGTCAATTAAGTAAATAATTACAATGACGATGCGCTGCAGATCAATCAATATTTGATAATGGCGCTGAAAGATTTGAATATTCTAACTACGGCTATTAGAGTTGACCAATGGAAATTGAGTCAATCAGCCAATTTTGGCAATAAAAGGCCAATCATCTTGCAGCTGCTTGGTCGCTACACAGAGCATCCCCAGCCCTGACAGTTGTGCCACAATCCACAGCTCTAACATTGCTTGCCACAAGCAAAAACCGAAGCACCCTAACCACAAACTTTAGCGTAGCCCATTTGGCACTCGTTATGGGGTAAGGGGTAAGAGTACTCGTCGAAGGTGGCAAAAGGGGGCGACGAAGCGAAATCTACGTAGCCAGCAACTGCTGTTACAACTGGCTATGGTTTTTGTCCTGCTCTCCTTTGCAACGTCTTGCTTCATCTCCCTTTCTCGCTCTCTCGCTCTGTGGCATTGCCACTTGGTAACAGTTGGCTATGGCATCAGGCGGCAAATAATGTAAAACGCCATTAGGCGAGATTTTCTCATACAAACAACAATTGTGCATTGGCACACAGAAGGCAGCTGACGTAGTCGATGGGCGTCTTGGGCGTATTGGTGGCTGGCTGGCTGGCTCGATGACTGGTGGATGGAGATGGGAATAAAACGAAGGAGGATGGGGCACGAGGTGTGTGCCACTTCGTATTGACAGAGCAGCCGTTGTGAGCTGTGAGCATTGGACACAGCAGCATTTTTTATGCGCATTTTGCACAAGCTGCGGGGAGGTTTCAATCTCCCAAACGAAAACAATTTGGGCAGCAAGTGGCAACATTTGTTGCTGCCGTTGCCGTTGCCGTTGCCGTTGCAGCCGCTGCTGTTGCTGTTGCCTCTGCGACAAATTGAATGAAATCACGGCAATTTGGCTGCCATAGCAACATACACACAGCTGTGACCAGGCCGAGAGTCGACAATCGGCAACTGAGAACCAAAAACGAAACGAGAGCAGAGTGAGAACGTTACCAAATGGCCAATTGCAAATGTTTGCCTTACTCTTGACGCATAATTGAATTATTAATTTTTATTTTAAATACGAATTTATATATGACAGTTGTAGTTGTTGCTGATGCTGCTTCTGTTGCTGCTGCTGCTGCTGCACGATGCAAAGTCTCTTTCATCGGGTAGCAACAGCCCCACAAATTGCGGCGCGTATTTATCTGACTGTGGCGTGTACTGTGCTGATAAAGAAGTTGTTTACTCAGCTCCAATTCACCAGCAAACACACCGAGTCCACCCTCAACACCAACGTCAAGACCTTCCTCCCTCTCGAGTGAGCTTCCTTTTAGGGCAGCAGGTCAGAATGAAGCTGTTTGTATAGTGAGTGAGTGTGTGCGACGCGACATTGACTGACTTTTGATAATAAGCTGCCGCAGAGGGTGCTGCACAATAGATAACTGGCAGACGAGTGCGAGCAGATAACCGATATCCCATCTTCCTCACATGCCTTACTTTGCTCCTCGGAGCATTTTATTTGCTCGGCATGGGTGTAAAATTGTTAATGTATCTGAAAGCCTCAGTCGAGCTCTTCCCACAAACACTTGCTTTGTAGAAATGTGTGGAGTCATATTTTGATGGCTTCCACCTGTGGCATACTAAAATGAGTTGGTCATCCAACTTCCAAGAGGTATTCATTTCCGAAAATGCTAAAAGATGAACATTTTGGTATTGAGTATAGTTTCAGGAAATCTTCAGTTGCGAGTAACCCTTGCTTTCTACATACTTATACATTTTTCACAGTGTTGCAAGAAAAATAAGTGTCAAAAAGAAATTGTTAACAATTATTCTAAGAATGTAGATGCGTATTATGGATCAAATTTTTGGGATTAAACTTAAACGTTGAAAAAAATGATAAGGTGAAAAAAGGGAAAAGATCATGACTAGTTTACTTTGGGCTGGGACAGAGCGGACTAAAGCACTACTTTCAAATTAAAATTTAAATTTCTGTAAAAGAAAAATATATTTTTTTCCAGTAAAATTAAAGAACATAAGTCAAGTAATAAGACTACTATTGCTCCAACTCACTGACATTTATGTAAAATTTGGAATTTTGAAAAATGTTAACTTTTGGCATATAAGTACACACAAAATTGGGTTGCATTTGATAAAAATTTTTGCATTTATAATGATCGACATTTCTTTTTTACTTTAAATTCTTAAAATTCGATATCTACTTTAATGTTGCATATAAAAAAAATATTACAAAATTAATGTTGCTGGTGGACTGTTTCTGGGACATAGCGGGCAGAGCAGACAGAGCGGACAGAGTGGGCATAGCGGACATAGCGGACAGAGCGGACAGAACGAACATAGCGGACAGAACGAATATAGCGGACAGAGCGGACAAAGCGGACATTGCGGACATTGCGGACAGAGCGGACATAACGGACAGAGCGGACAAAGCGGACAGAACGAATATAGCGGACATTGCGGACATGGCGGACATTGCGGACATGGCGGACATAGCGGACAGAACGAATATAGCGGACAGAGCGGACATGTAATGTAAAATGTAAAATGTAAAATGTAAAATGTAAAATGTAAAATGTAAAATGTAAAATGTAAAATGTAAAATGTAAAATGTAAAATATAAAATGAAAAATGTAAAATGTAAAATGTAAAATGAAAAATGTAAAATGTAAAATGTAAAATGTAAAATGTAAAATGTAAAATGTAAAATGTAAAATGTAATGAAAGAGCGGACATAGCAGACATGGCGGACATGGCGGAAATGGCGGACATGGCGGACATGGCGGACATGGCGGACATAGCGGACAAAACGAATATAGCAGACAGAACGAATATAGCGGACATGTAATGTAAAATGTAAAATGTAAAATGTAAAATGTAAAATGTAAAATGTAAAATGTAAAATGTAAAATGTAAAATGTAAAATGTAAAATGTAAAATGTAAAATGTAAAATGTAAAATGTAATGAAAGAGCGGACATAGCAGACATGGCGGACATGGCGGAAATGGCGGACATGGCGGACATGGCGGACATGGCGGACATAGCGGACAGAACGAATATAGCAGACAGAACGAATATAGCGGACATGTAATGTAAAATGTAAAATGTAAAATGTAAAATGTAAAATGTAAAATGAAAAATGTAAAATGTAAAATGTAAAATGTAAAATGTAAAATGAAAAATGTAAAATGTAAAATGTAAAATGTAATGAAAGAGCGGACATAGCGGACATAGCGGACATGGCGGACATGACGGACATGGCGGACATGGCGGACATGGCGGACATGGCGGACATAGCGGACATGGCGGACATGGCGGACATTGCGGACATGACGGACATGACGGACATGACGGACATGACGGACATGGCGGACAAAGCGGACAGAGCGGACAAAGCGGCCAGAACGAATATAGCGGACATGTAATGTAAAATGTAAAATGAAAAATGTAAAATGTAAAATGTAAAATGTAATGAAAGAGCGGACATAGCGGACATGGCGGACATGGCGGACATGACGGACATGGCGGACATGGCGGACATGGCGGACATGGCGGACATAGCGGACATGGCGGACATGGCGGACATTGCGGACATGACGGACATGACGGACATGACGGACATGACGGACATGACGGACATGACGGACATGGCGGACAAAGCGGACAGAGCGGACAAAGCGGCCAGAACGAATATAGCGGACATGTAATGTAAAATGTAAAATGAAAAATGTAAAATGTAAAATGTAAAATGTAATGAAAGAGCGGACATAGCGGACATGGCGGACATGGCGGACATAGCGGACATGGCGGACATGGCGGACATGACGGACATGGCGGACATGGCGGACATGGCGGACATAGCGGACATGGCGGACATGGCGGACATAGCGGACATTGCGGACATGGCGGACATGGCGGACATAGCGGACATGGCGGACATGGCGGACATTGCGGACATGGCGGACATGGCGGACATAGCGGACATGGCGGACATGGCGGACATGGCGGACATGGCGGACATGACGGACATGGCGGACATGGCGGACATGGCGGACATTGCGGACATGGCGGACATTGCGGACATGGCGGACATGGCGGACATGGCGGACATGGCGGACATGGCGGACATGGCGGACATGGCGGACATGGCGGACATGACGGACATGGCGGACATGGCGGACATGGCGGACATGGCGGACATTGCGGACATGGCGGACATGACGGACATGACGGACATGGCGGACATTGCGGACATGACGGACATGGAGGACATGGCGGACATGGCGGACATGGCGGACATTGCGGACATGGCGGACATGGCGGACATTGCGGACATGGCGGACATTGCGGACATGGCGGACATGACGGACATAGCGGACATGGCGGACATAGCGGACATAGCGGACATGGCGGACATAGCGGACATGGCGGACATGACGGACATGGCGGACATAGCGGACATGGCGGACATGGCGGACATGACGGACATGGCGGACATAGCGGACATGGCGGACATGGCGGACATAGCGGACATGGCGGACATGGCGGACATGGCGAACATGGCGGACATAGCGGACATGGCGGACATGGCGGACATTGCGGACATGGCGGACATGGCGGACATAGCGGACATGGCGGACATGGCGGACATGGCGGACATTGCGGACATGGCGGACATGGCGGACATGGCGGACATTGCGGACATGGCGGACATTGCGGACATGGCGGACATGACGGACATAGCGGACATGGCGGACATAGCGGACATAGCGGACATGGCGGACATAGCGGACATGGCGGACATGACGGACATGGCGGACATAGCGGACATGGCGGACATGGCGGACATGACGGACATGGCGGACATAGCGGACATGGCGGACATGGCGGACATAGCGGACATGGCGGACATGGCGGACATGGCGAACATGGCGGACATAGCGGACATGGCGGACATGGCGGACATAGCGGACATGGCGGACATGGCGGACATAGCGGACATGGCGGACATGGCGGACATGGCGGACATGGCGGACATTGCGGACATGGCGGACATGGCGGACATGGCGGACATTGCGGACATGGCGGACATTGCGGACATGGCGGACATAGCGGACATAGCGGACATGGCGGACATAGCGGACATGGCGGACATGACGGACATGGCGGACATAGCGGACATGGCGGACATGGCGGACATGACGGACATGGCGGACATAGCGGACATGGCGGACATGGCGGACATAGCGGACATGGCGGACATGGCGGACATGGCGAACATGGCGGACATAGCGGACATGGCGGACATGGCGGACATTGCGGACATGGCGGACATGGCGGACATAGCGGACATGGCGGACATGGCGGACATGGCGGACATGGCGGACATGGCGGACATGGCGGACATTGCGGACATGGCGGACATGGCGGACATAGCGGACATGGCGGACATGGCGGACATGGCGGACATAGCGGACATGGCGGACATGGCGGACATGGCGGACATGGCGGACATGGCGGACATGGCGGACATGGCGGACATGGCGGACATGGCGGACATTGCGGACATGACGGACATGGCGGACATTGCGGACATGGCGGACATGGCGGACATGGCGGACATTGCGGACATGACGGACATAGCGGACATGGCGGACATAGCGGACATAGCGGACATGGCGGACATAGCGGACATGGCGGACATGACGGACATGGCGGACATAGCGGACATGGCGGACATGGCGGACATGACGGACATGGCGGACATAGCGGACATGGCGGACATGGCGGACATAGCGGACATGGCGGACATGGCGGACATGGCGAACATGGCGGACATAGCGGACATGGCGGACATGGCGGACATTGCGGACATGGCGGACATGGCGGACATAGCGGACATGGCGGACATGGCGGACATGGCGGACATGGCGGACATGGCGGACATGGCGGACATTGCGGACATGGCGGACATGGCGGACATAGCGGACATGGCGGACATGGCGGACATGGCGGACATAGCGGACATGGCGGACATGGCGGACATGGCGGACATGGCGGACATGGCGGACATGGCGGACATGGCGGACATGGCGGACATGGCGGACATTGCGGACATGACGGACATGGCGGACATTGCGGACATGGCGGACATGGCGGACATAGCGGACATGGCGGACATGGCGGACATTGCGGACATGGCGGACATGGCGGACATAGCGGACATGGCGGACATGGCGGACATGGCGGACATGGCGGACATGACGGACATGGCGGACATGGCGGACATGGCGGACATGGCGGACATTGCGGACATTGCGGACATGGCGGACATGGCGGACATGGCGGACATGGCGGACATGGCGGACATGGCGGACATGGCGGACATGGCGGACATGACGGACATGGCGGACATGGCGGACATGGCGGACATGGCGGACATGGCGGACATGGCGGACATTGCGGACATGACGGACATGACGGACATGGCGGACATGGCGGACATGGCGGACATGGCGGACATGGCGGACATGGCGGACATAGCGGACATGGCGGACATTGCGGACATGACGGACATGACGGACATGGCGGACATGGCGGACATGGCGGACATGGCGGACATAGCGGACATGGCGGACATTGCGGACATGACGGACATGACGGACATGACGGACATGGCGGACATGGCGGACATAGCGGACATGGCGGACATGGCGGACATGGCGGACATGGCGGACATGGCGGACATTGCGGACATGACGGACATGGCGGACATTGCGGACATGGCGGACATGGCGGACATAGCGGACATGGCGGACATGGCGGACATGGCGGACATTGCGGACATGACGGACAAAGCGGACATGACGGACATGGCGGACATTGCGGACATGGCGGACATGGCGGACATGGCGGACATTGCGGACATGGCGGACAAAGCGGACATGACGGACATGACGGACATTGCGGACATGGCGGACATAGCGGACATGGCGGACATAGCGGACATGGCGGACATGGCGGACATGGCGGACATTGCGGACATGGCGGACATGGCGGACATGGCGGACATGGCGGACATGGCGGACATGGCGGACATGACGGACATGGCGGACATAGCGGACATGGCGGACATGGCGGACATGACGGACATGGCGGACATAGCGGACATGGCGGACATGGCGGACATAGCGGACATGGCGGACATGGCGGACATGGCGAACATGGCGGACATAGCGGACATGGCGGACATGGCGGACATTGCGGACATGGCGGACATGGCGGACATAGCGGACATGGCGGACATGGCGGACATGGCGGACATGGCGGACATGGCGGACATGGCGGACATTGCGGACATGGCGGACATGGCGGACATAGCGGACATGGCGGACATGGCGGACATGGCGGACATAGCGGACATGGCGGACATGGCGGACATGGCGGACATGGCGGACATGGCGGACATGGCGGACATGGCGGACATGGCGGACATGGCGGACATTGCGGACATGACGGACATGGCGGACATTGCGGACATGGCGGACATGGCGGACATAGCGGACATGGCGGACATGGCGGACATTGCGGACATGGCGGACATGGCGGACATAGCGGACATGGCGGACATGGCGGACATGGCGGACATGGCGGACATGACGGACATGGCGGACATGGCGGACATGGCGGACATGGCGGACATTGCGGACATTGCGGACATGGCGGACATGGCGGACATGGCGGACATGGCGGACATGGCGGACATGGCGGACATGGCGGACATGACGGACATGGCGGACATGGCGGACATGGCGGACATGGCGGACATGGCGGACATGGCGGACATTGCGGACATGACGGACATGACGGACATGGCGGACATGGCGGACATGGCGGACATGGCGGACATGGCGGACATGGCGGACATAGCGGACATGGCGGACATTGCGGACATGACGGACATGACGGACATGGCGGACATGGCGGACATGGCGGACATGGCGGACATAGCGGACATGGCGGACATTGCGGACATGACGGACATGACGGACATGACGGACATGGCGGACATGGCGGACATAGCGGACATGGCGGACATGGCGGACATGGCGGACATGGCGGACATGGCGGACATTGCGGACATGACGGACATGGCGGACATTGCGGACATGGCGGACATGGCGGACATAGCGGACATGGCGGACATGGCGGACATGGCGGACATTGCGGACATGACGGACAAAGCGGACATGACGGACATGGCGGACATTGCGGACATGGCGGACATGGCGGACATTGCGGACATGGCGGACAAAGCGGACATGACGGACATGACGGACATTGCGGACATGGCGGACATAGCGGACATGGCGGACATAGCGGACATGGCGGACATGGCGGACATGGCGGACATTGCGGACATGGCGGACATGGCGGACATGGCGGACATGGCGGACATGGCGGACATGGCGGACATGGCGGACATGGCGGACATGGCGGACATGGCGGACATGACGGACATGACGGACATGGCGGACATGACGGACATGGCGGACATGGCGGACATGGCGGACATTGCGGACATGGCGGACATGACGGACATGGCGGACATGGCGGACATGACGGACATGGCGGACATGGCGGACATGGCGGACATGGCGGACATGACGGACATGACGGACATGGCGGACATGGCGGACATTGCGGACATGACGGACATGGAGGACATGGCGGACATGGCGGACATGGCGGACATGGCGGACATTGCGGACATGGCGGACATGACGGACATGACGGACATGACGGACATGGCGGACATGGCGGACATGACGGACATGGAGGACATGGAGGACATGGCGGACATGGCGGACATGGCGGACATGGCGGACATTGCGGACATGGCGGACATGACGGACATGACGGACATGGCGGACATGGCGGACATTGCGGACATGACGGACATGGAGGACATGGCGGACATGGCGGACATGGCGGACATGGCGGACATTGCGGACTTGGCGGACATGGCGGACATGACGGACATGGCGGACATGGCGGACATGGCGGACATGGCGGACATGGCGGACATTGCGGACATGACGGACAAAGCGGACAGAGCGGACAGAATTAAAAGTTCCAAAGTATGCGACTGAATAATTAGAACAACTACTACTAAACTGATTTTCAAATCAACCTACTTTTCTATGATATATTTCTTGGGAATATAGTGAAATAATACCGAAAACAGTAAAAAATCTTTTATGGTTTACTCGTAATATTAAATGCCAGCTATAATGGAAAATATGAATTTGATATTTTTGCAGTGCACTCAGCAAGACAGACAAGACAGACAGAGCGGACATAGCGGACAAATCGGACATGTAATGTAAAATGTAAAATGTAAAATGAAAAATGTAAAATGTAAAATGAACAAGTAAGAAAGCTACAGTCGAGTGTACTGTCCCCCTCCCCCCCTGGTAATCAAAAGTAATCATTTGATGAACACCCTCCCCCCCTAACAATGATTACGTAATCACAAAAAAAGGAAAAATTTGAAAATTTGTTTTTTTAATCTGTATTTTCAAAAGGAGATTCCAGCCAATCTTTAATATTTTTTATTATTGGAAGTTGGCTTGTCAAAATCTCTTTATATCCGCAGGTATCATTTTCGTCTTCATCGTCTACATAGTCCTCGTCAAGCCATTCGAGGTCTTCACATCCATCGTATGATTGAATTACTAGGCGTTCTCCCTATCGCCGTTCAGCCACACGGTAAAAGGGTTTCTTTGATTTCCAATCGAAGCTTACAGCTACATTTATATGAATTATTGCATTCGGTACTTATCGACAGAGTAATCGGCGCTAAACCAATTTTTGAATAAATACTTTTAACAAAAAAAATTTGTATAAAATGATTACGTAATCATTGTCCAAGACCCCTCCCTCCCCATTTAATCAAACATAATCATTTCCTTGACCCCCTCCCACCCCCTAAGTTATTACGTAATATATGGACAGCCCCAAAGTAATAACGAAACTAAATAAATTTAATTAGAGTTATACCTTTGTATAGTAGTGTACTGCTTATTAGCTTCAATCGAGTTTAAGTTCTGCAATATTTTGAGTGTTATCATTACATTCTAACTGTACATCGTTATAATATCGTATAATAATATTCAGTATATTTTATTACACGATCATAACGTTACTCCAAAATAAAAACTCCCTTTGTAATTTCTATTCTTATTTAATTGTACTAAAATTATTTATTAATAAAATTTAATAAAACAGTATTTAAAAAATGTGTTTTAATTGAATTTAAATTGCAGTTGACGGAATTAAAACTTTATTTTTGAGGAATATTTTTTAAGAAGATATATCATTGCATGTGTCACATGATTCAAATGTAGAGCTTCAAATATTTTGTGCAATTGTTAAAAAAACATTATGAAATTAATCTGATATTTTATGGATTTAGTCGAGTTGACTATAGAAAAATAAGTAGAGCTGAAAGCAAAACTAAAAGTGTTTGACCTATAGAGCGCATTGCCGAGTTGCATTTTTTCTCTGACTGTTCCACCCAGACCAATTCCTCATTTTGACTAAGATCGTTAAATTTTTCTTCAATGAGAGTCTTTTGGTCAGTACTTAGCACTCGCTCACGTGTTAGCACCTTGAAAAGCGGTACAGAATCGATTCCCTTGTAGCCGCAAAGAAATGCATAAGAGGAGTTATCCATGGAAACCATTTTGAAGGTGACAGACGTCTCAGATGTCTCGTCATTGGTCCAGCTAAAAATTCCATTCTTGGCGTTATCGTCCCAGGGAAGGAGAGCTGAATCTATTTCAGGTTCCCACTTCCCATCGGCGGTGCTCACATACTCCAATTTGATGTTAATCCTATTATCACCATCGGGAGTATCTTCAATGGAGTACTTCAGACACTGGGCATCATCCGCATCGGATGCACGCGCAGCCTCATACCAATAGCCAGCGATCTAAGTAATAAATTTCATAGGTGAAACTAATTTCGATGACGGGATAGAAATGTCGGAGGACATACAGCTTCTAGATCGGTAGCTAATCCATTGTGCGTAGTGCAGGAAAATACCGGAGCAATTGTTGTGGGTTCATTAGTTGCAGGATCCTCTGAGTAAGTTGTCTGCATCAAGCAGCCAAGAAGCAACACTAACACAATCGGAATATTATTATGCATTGCGATTTTTGACAACTATTCTGTTTGAGATCCGTCTAAGAACTGATCTAAAACAGAAAATAGAGCAGTTTAAGTACTGATGATAACAGAGCTTATCGATATTACTTTCATTCATTAAAGCTACACTCGGCGAATCAGTGGAGTGAAGCAAAGAATGCTACAAAGTCACAAACTGTCGAGTTTACTCAACTACAAGATTCCCGTTTAAAAAAAAAAAAGAAAAAAAAGTGTGCGGTATCACATTTAAGTATACAAAATCAGCATTCCAAAAAAAATACTAAATTATATTAAACTATCTACTTGGTATATTGATATACTAATATATTCAAAATATACCATAGTGTTAAATATTCTCAACCAAATCCGACTGCAGCAGCACTTTTCCGACATATATTATTATAATAATATTATAATATAATAAATCAGTTGTAAAGACTGTATTTATTAATATATACTATGTACAGAAAATCATTATACATTAAAAAAATAATAATTATAATTATTAGTTCTACATATTGCTATTTAATAAAGACAGTCTCCCTTTTGTCCCCTGATTTGTCAGTATCAAAATTTTTAAGTGTACAATGGACCGTAAAATATGCGTAATTAATTATTATCATATTATGTTATATTGAATGAAAAGCGATAAGCGCATTTATTGTTTGGCAGTGAGCAATAACTATTAATCTGATAGTAAATGTAAGTACTTATTCATATGAAATTCGATAAGGGAAAATGTGTTATTGAATATTGCCGATTACACAAAAATAAAACTTATATTACTCATTAGTATATTATTGAGGTAGTCTGCCGAAAGATACAATTCACTTTCGCTATAAATCAAGCAGATAATTTATTCATTCTTATTCTGAAATGTTTGCCAAATACTTTAGCTTAAAGTATCGATGTTAGTTTCTTATTCAATTAATTAATTTAATATATTTAAATTCCATTAAATGAACTCTTCTTATGACATGATGCTGCAGGCTACGATTGCATCCTGCTGGTTGTCCTGCTCAGCGGTTGCCTTGTCCAATAAGACGCGTAAAAATTGTCACCGGCAGTGACAACTGACCTGAGGCTGCCGAGCCGAGACTGAAGCTGTGGCTGTGGCTGAGACTCAAACTGAGACCAAGACGGATGCCATCTCTTCTTCGGGGTTTTAATACATTGCCTCCCTGCGAGCTGAAGTGAAGGATGAAGGCATAACAGTGCTTCTGCCACTGACGGCAACTTGAGTGTGAACAATGTAAAGGGATTTGACAAGGCAAGACAAGGAAGACAGTTGTTCTAAGAACTTATTGAAATTAAAAAAAAATTCCACGAGACTACATATTTATTTTCTTAATGAGCACAGCTGTCGAATACATTCAGAAATTACTGAAATCACTGAAGTAAAACTTATTTCGACATCTATTTGACTGTCGTTGATGGGTTTCAAAGAAATAACGATGAATTAGACTAAATATATATATGTACATATATATATGTATGTATAATCTTCTTTGTCCTCAATCATTTACTAATTAAACTTCAATGGTCAAGTTAATACTAAGAAGCTGAAGTTCAAAAATTATATGAAAGCTACAGTCGAGTGGAGTCTGACTGTGAGATACCAAATTAATTTACCAAATTAATATACAAAAAAAAAAAATTAAAAACTATAACGAAGATTGTATTTACATTTTAAATATACCATCGAGTATAAGTTACACCAGATTATTAATAAAAGCAACTAAGACCCGATTGCATTAAGTATTTTATTCCATACAAAAGTAATTCCACTATTTTTATCCGATCGCGAAAAAATTTTCAGGAATCATAAATACTGTTGTTATTATTGTATGTACCAAAAATCTATCTTTTAAATTGCACTTGCTATTTGGTATTTTTTTCTATTTTCGTGGGCTGAAAACTGAAAAGATCTATATCTCTTATAGCCTCTGAGATCGTGTCGTTGACGCTGAACATAGAGTCGGAGATGCCTCCTTCTTCCTGTCAAATACTTTTCCTGCAGGCACAAAGTTATAATATAGGTAGCGGGTATAGAAATTCGATTTTTTTATATTTTTACTTTCAATATATTTAATTACTGATTAAAATTATTATGACAATGCTTGACTACTGTGCAAAAAAGTACTTGAAAAAATAAAGCATCTTCCGATTGAAATCCAAAGGTCGAGTCTTAATTGAGTTGGTTGACAATCTCGTGTATTTTTTATTTCAGAGTTTATTTTTAATTTATTAGTATATCTAAATAAGAAATATAGTATATTTTAGTATATATTGCTTTAATAATACTATTGCGAGCACAATCGAATTCAGCTTTCTGACTTGTTTTGTTATGTGCTAACTACAATAGTTTTCCCACAACGTTAAACTATTTCTCGAAACTTTTTTTAGAAGAGATCCTAAATAGCGATCCTAATAAATTTGTCAGACAACCAATTGATCTTTTTTTGTATATAAGAGACGGTTGAAATTCCTTCGGCTTCTTCTGATCGGGAATCCAAGAAATTATTTATTAGCAACCTTTTCTATATCTATGGATTTCATATTAACTTTAATGAGTTAAGAATCTTTGCCTATGAACTTACACATAATTTCCAGAGCTCTAACGTTCACAGTTTGGACTGTTAGTCAATTCGTATGTCAGTGAATAATCAGAACGAAGAATATATTTAGATAAGTTAACGCTAGATTGTTGAAAGTATTGCGTATGCAAACCGAGTTTAGGAATATAGGGATGACGAAATTTGGGAAACAGCTGTAACATAATTGCAATACTCAAAGGACTCAAACGGCAATTTGCTTGCTGCTGTTGCTGCTGCTGTTGCTGCCACTTGCAACATCTACTGCCAGCAGCTATAGACAGACGTTTGCTTAACCTACAGACAGTAACAGCGGCATGCTGGCGAAACCCAACTGAGTGTGTGTTACGGCGAGTAATGCCCCACAGACACAAAAACTTGTGGCAACATTGGCAACAACAACAGCAACAGGGGCAAAAGCAGCAGCAGCCACAGCCACAGCAGCAGCTCAAATAAAAACAAAAAAGCAAACTAAAATACAAGGACAACAAAAAAACGTTTAAGAAAGACGCGTGTGTCTGTGTCTGAGCAACAGCTCGAGCAGCAACAACAACAACAATGAGAGCGACAGCAGCAATGGCAAATGGCAGCAGCAGCAGCAGCAGCAACAGCAGCAGCGGCAGCAAGAGTAACCGTTATTAAAGATTTTGAATACCTAATTATGAAAATGTCAGACGCAAACGTTTTTTGGGGGGCAGCTCGCAAGAACTACAGAAAGAGCGAACGAAAAAGGGGGAAGGGGAGAGGCAAAGAAAGTAAAAGAGAGAGAGAGATAGAGAGTAGAATCTGATGTTGCTGGTTTGTGCGTTGCGATTGTGTGTGTGTATGAGTGTGTGTGTGAGTGTGGGTCGCCTGCTGCTCCTGCTGCTGTTTTTGTTGTTGTTGCTGTAAAACGGTTTGCTAGTTTATTGTTGTTGTTCTCACTATTATTGCGGCCAAAAGCAACAGCAGCAACAACAGGCGAGGCAACACCAACTAGTACAACAGAAAATTGTGTTTGTGATGTGCCTGGCAGCCAAAACGTTTCGCTTCGCTTTGCCTCAACTCAGCAGCAGCAGGAGATGATGGTAGCAACAACAACAACAGCAGCAACACCAGAGACAGCGGTAGAAGCAACAGCAAAATATGAAAAATTCCATTTTCATGTCACTCAATTGAATTTCCATTCAAGTTTTCTTTTATTTTTCGTCGCTTTTCTCTTCATTTTTTTCTGTTCTTTTTTTTTTTTGGTTTATTTTTGCAAGTGACTGACGACGTCGGCAACGGCTCTGCGGCCATTTTATATATTTGCCACGTGTTTATACATGTGTGTGAGAGTGTGTTTGAATGTTTGTGAGTCTGTTTTGTATTTTTGGTTTTTTCCAGCTAAATTAATTGCCTACGGAATTGTAGTTAGTTGCCATTGTCCAATGTGGTTGTTGTTGTTGTTGCTGTTGGTGTTGGTGTTGGTGTTGGCGTTGGAATCTGAAATACAAATACAAATACAAATACAAAACATATAGAAAACGACAGCAACACACACAAATACACACACATACACAGGCACATGAGACTAGTCAACAATGGCAAAGCCAAAAGTCCTTTACGAGTTTATGGCAAAAATAAATAATTTTTGGGTTTATCTCAATGGCATACAAGTCATTTGCAGCTGAGATTTTTTCCACACTCCTTTTCCCCTCCCTCTCTCTTTCTCTCCTTTTTCTAGTCTCTACCTCTCTGTCGCACTCTGTCTTATTTTTCTTTTGACTTTTTTCTGCTGTCCCAGTCGTGTTCGCTCTGGTTTCGCTTTGCGAATCTATGCAGGTGAATAGGTGAATCTGGAGAGAAAGGTTGGGGTAACCAAAACCAGGAGGTTGACGATGATGAGGGAGACGAACAATGATGCCAATGAAACCTGTGCAACAACTACAGTAAACCAATGCTCAACTTAAGATTAGCATTAGCAGCTATCTTATGCCAATGAATTCTCAAATTTGGCATTTAAACAAGTAAGAAATCTACAGTCGAGTGTGCTCGACTGTGAGATACCCGCTACCTATTATGAATAAAGGCAAAATATATACTGCAAAAATACTAAAAATATACCGAATATTATCTTCAAAATATACCATAGAGTGCGAAATATACGAGATAGACAGTCACACACATAATATTTCTTAAGTACCTTCTACAATTTTTATCTGATCGCAAAAAAAATTTCAGGTATATATATAACATTTTAGATGCCACCTGCGCGAATCGACGAATAAGTATTTCGTAAGTAAAAGTGATCAATATACAACTGAATAATAAAACGAAGTAAATATAAAAAATATAATATAAAAAATATAATATAAAAATATAATATAATATTTTTGATCTTATAATAATAATAAGATTCTTATCTTATTTTCTTTTTATTAATAAGAACTTGGGTAACATTAAGATTTTCATGTTCTTGCCGCACTTGTTAGGTTAAAATTCTTCCAAACCTCTTTATAGTTTACTAATACAAATTCATTGTAAAGCAGAATGGAAGCATTGTAGATTATTCATCGAGTTGAAACAATTCCGCAAATGTGTGTTAAAACAAATAAATGGTCCAGTTAAAATCATAATATAAGCTGTGCAACCAAAATACCAAGAAAATCGCTTTCTACATTGCATACTTATTACATTTAACCTTTTTGATTTTTAGTTAAAATAAATTAGTGCTAGACAATTTATATAATTTTCAGTCTTCCCCTTTAATTTGCTGCATTGTAAATAGCTCAACGAAAAACTTCATGTGAACTGTGAACTTAGTCTGGTTCTATTTGCTTTACCTTATTGTGAACATAAAAGAAAATTCCAATACGATTAAATGGAATGTTTCTAATCACATTCATCAGTTTTATCGAATGGCATTGCCATTATTCGATAATTAATTGTATTTTGCAGCGTAGAGATATGCGAACATGATGTCATCAATGTGATAGCAAGTTAGGTTATGGTATATTTGGGTATAAACGGTATATATTTTAATGATACACAAATGTGCATTTAAGAAAACTACTCTTAGTGTAGGATAGACCTCTCCTAGTTATTCTAGTTCGTAATTTGGCCTCGTTTCCAATTCCTAAAACATAAAGAAAGCCGCTTGTACTTAGTAGCACAACATTTATTTTTGCGGCTTTTGTTTAGAAGCTGACAGAGCTGCCAACTGCAACGCATGCTTGCCATGCCTCTGTCCCCCCTCAGTTCAGCAGCTCCTCTCCTACTTCTGAGGCATATTTATTCCAACAATTTAAATATAAACTTAAAAAAAAAGAGAGGAGAGAAGAAAGCTGACCAGCCGCTTGGCATTGGCGCCTGCTGCTGACAAGCTGACAGTCCGCACCCAGGGCAGGCAGTGTCTCCTACCTCCCTATCTCCCTCCCACCCTATCACCCTCCCTCCCTTCCTCTCTCCGCATCTCCCCGCGTGCTCAGTCAGCGGCGTGTTGAATGTGTCTGTGACTGTCAACGTTTGCAGTTGTCATGCTTTTGCTTGAGTAATTAAATATAATTTTCTTTTGCGTTTTACACGGCAACAACAAAGGCAGCATCAACAGTTCTTATTGTTGCTGTTGTTGTTGTTGTTATTCTTGTTGCTCAGTCAGCTATCAAATGCAGCTCATAGCACTGAGTGCTGATCTGGCAGAGCAAGTGTGAGAGGATTGATTGTTGCTGTAGCTGTTGCTGTTGCTGGCACCAACAAACGATGCCAAGCGGAAGGCAAGATTTAAGGACATGGGGTATTACGCATACGCCGTGTTGAACGAATCGTCAATAAATTTTGGCAAATATTTGACAAGGTTTTTCAGCAGCTACAAATACATAGTGCTGCTGCTGTTCTCGTATGTTGTGTTGTGTGTGTGTGTGTGTGTGTGTGTGCAGCTGCAACGACAACAACAGTCGCATCAATTTTTTGTAACATGTTGCCAAACATGGTTAAGTTACATCAGTAGTCAGCCACACCCACTCTCTAGCGCCCATTGCCCACTGCCCACAGCTGTGGTGGCTACTTAAATGTCGTTATGTTGTCGGGTCACGCGCGGCACAATGTTCATGTCCGTGTCCGTGTCCATGTGCCTAGTTGGTAGCAGCCACAGCAGCAGCAGCAGCAGCAACGACAGCAACTTTATTGCCGCAGCAATTATGCGTAGCTAATAAAAATCCCTGTATCTGCATGTGTGTTTATTTGTAAGTGCGTTAGTGTGTGTGTGTGTGGGCGGTTGTGTGGCTAATGGGCGTGGTCACAAGAAGAAAAACATTGCAATCGACATCGACAGCTTAGCGATTTATGCGTGCTAAAATAATTAATGTGTTCATTTATTTAAAAACGTGTTTCGGCATTCAAATGAGATCTCCAAAGTGGTTCAATATAGACAGATTAACCCACTGTCTGCACAATGACAAAAATTCAATGGTCACTCAATTACATGATCTTTCTTTTTATTGTGATGAATTTCAAAGTACTCACAGAGCGAGCTATAATATGTCACGGAAATTTAAAATTTCTAATCAAAAACTTCGAAAGAAAATAAATCTATTTTTTTAGTTGTAGCTTCATCAATGAAAGTCAATGATATGATAAGGGTGATGAGGTATCATATGGTAGCTTTGAACAAATAGGAAATGTTTGGCATATCCAACACCTCCAAAATCCCAGACAATATTTATATATTTACCTTTATTCTAGCGGAATAAATTCAAATCTTAGACTATAACACTTTTATTTCTATATTTGAGACTACTTATAATAAGAACTTTTCAAAATAGCAACAAGTAAGAAATCTAAAATCGAGAGTGCGAACTTTGAGATACCCGCTACCCACTTTGCATAAAAGCAAAATAGTTTGGTATTCATTTTAAAATATACCAAATTAATTTTCTGCAAAATTTCTAAAAATTAACAGAAGGCTATATTTGGTATATTAATATAGTACCACATTCATGCAAAATATACCGGAATTGGCCAAATTTTTAAAAATCATAAAGACTATAATTATTTTTGTCTATATGCGCTACCCATTTTCAGTAAACATATACCAGATAAATAAACTGGAATAATATTAAAATAAACTTAGGGCTATATTTACTATGTAACATATGTTAGATATACTATTACACTCAAAAGTATATACCATAAAGTACAAAGTATGCCAGATTGTCAATCGAAGCAGATTGATAGACCCTACTGCAGCAATCGTTTTTTTTTTTTTTTGGCATATGAAATTATTTCCTACAAAAATCCTACTGTTTTTATTCGATCAGAAGTGTTCGGGGCTAAAATTTAATTTGAATCTGCTCGCAACAGTTAACAAAGAATTGCGGCATTTATAGTTTTGTCTGTTATAGTCTTTAAGATTCAGATTTTCACACGGATAGACAACCATATCTGTATTGTCCCGGCTGTTGACACTGAACGAAAATAACATATACATGTACATATATGTATATACTTTAAGGGGATGGAGATGACTCCTTCTATAATAATAATACCTTATGGGTATACCACATCAATATACTGAAAGTATACTTAAATTCATTAAGTGGTATATTCGGTATACCATAACATTTTAAATATACTTCATGTATATTTCTTATTTCCATTCGATTAAAGTCACATTTACAATAATTATAAAATTGTTCAAATAGATTTCTTTATTTCAATTTATTTAAGGAACTACAATATTCGTGAACATTGTTTAAATTGGTTTTTTAGAGTTCAGCAATTTAATTATAACATACAATTTAGAGAAAATTAAAAATTTTTAGTAAGACATACAAATTCTGTATGTTTTATGATACGATACAATAGTATTATTCCCAAATTTTAGGTAATTCAAAGTTATGATTCTTTGCATTGAGCTTTGAGGACTCGAGCCACTGTGAGGCCATTTAATGCGCTGGCCTAATCAACATTTTAACCGACTTTAAAGTGTGACCTCCACTGAAGTTCTTCCACCAAATGCCGAAGGCGTTATTAATTTCAAAATCAGAGTAACGCCCGTTCAGATTGCTAAACAAAATGAAGATCACATACTTGATTATGTAGATTTCAGCATAATAACAATACTCACCTTGAAATATCGCAACTTTTGTACCACCAAGCACTTGACAGTCTGGTAGCACATCTAGAATGACTATCATTATCAAATGTATAAAATTTTGCATCCAGATAGTCTGACATTGCATCGTATACGTCACCAGTAAAATTTCCCAGCTGAGCTAGTCGATATTGCCGCGAATCACGGAATATTAGGAAGTGGTTATATCTTGCATGGCCGATCGTACCATCGAAGGCTTCCAGGTGAATATACAATTCGTAGGGTTGTGTGTATGTAAGTCTGAAGACTTTCTCCAATCCAATAAAATAGCTACCATTGATGTTCCCAAAGCCATTGGCATAATTAATCCAATAGTTATTAAAGTCAACAGTTCTGTCAACTCGACGTTGCATAACAATCCAGGGAAAATCGTTTGTTATATTATCACAGAATACCTGAAAGGGTCTTAATATTCCGGCTACTTTTATAGTTTTTATCCCCGTTGATTGTTCACAGTTGTCGGGATAACTAATCGATTCATTAAATTTTCTTTTGAATTGCGTCACTTCTCTAACTTCAATTTCTTTCAATATAGTCTCAGCTTTAACCTTTGGAGTTGTGTCTTTTATCTTATCCGGCATTGTGCATTTGTCGAAAAGCGCTTTAATTTCCGATACAACTGAACTTTGGCTTATACAGAGCGAATCCTTTGCCTCCTGGACTGCTAACTGCTTCCGTAGCTCTGCCACCTGATCCTTTAGTTTGGCTATCTCCACATCTTTCCGATAGCATTCGGGTGCCATTTGGAGCAAAGGTTTGCAAGTCTCGTAGCAATATGATGCGCACTCAGATTCCATTTTTTTTTGTGTTATGGCAAAACTGAATATTTGATGGAGTGGTAAAAATTTGTTAGATATTTGCAGTAAAGTTTATTGGCGGAATGAAAACTAAACTAGGTTAATCTAACTAGTTGTTATGATCATAAACAGACAGACTGAAAGAAAAGAATGAATCTGGGGTATTTATAGCTCCAATCTATAGGGTATAATGGCTTTATAACATTGTGTCAGCAGGTTATGTTTACCTCATAACGTATACTTATGTATTATTAATATACCAAAAATACATATCCTCTAATATATATTTCAGTTTTTTTTTTTTGGTATATTAATTTGATGTAATTCTATAATTCTACTTGTCAACAGTTGTTATATCTATATATCAAATATACATTTCGGTATATTTTAGTATTTGTTGGTATATTTAAATGTAAATACCGTTTGTCTGCTAACGGTTAGTGGGTATCTCACAGTCGAGCACACTAAAGTGTAGCTTTCTTAGTTATTGCTTTTAATTCCCGCTACCCATAGGATAGAAGGGTATTATAACTTTGTGCGGGCAGGAAATGTATGTAACAGGTAAAAGGAGGCATCACCGACCCTATAAAGTATGTATATACTATATATTATATATATATATATATATACTATATATATATATATATATATATATATATATCATCACGTTGAATATATATATATATATATATCAGCGTCAACAGGCTTGATGATCTAGCCTTGTCCGTCTGTCTGTCTGTCCGTCTGTCCGTATGAAACACTGGATCTCAGAGACTATAAGAGATAGAGCAATAATATATGTACATATATTTGATCAGCATTTGTTTAGTTTGCACTCAGATCTAGTTTGTATCAAATTTTTACCACGCCCACTTCCGCCTCCGCAAAACAACAAAAATCGAAAAACAAGATTAATTTTAAAGCTAGACTTTAAAGCGAATTTTATACAATAATAACTATAGTAGTTGTGATTCCTGAATATTTCGTTGCGATCAGATAAAAATTGTCGGAGTAATTAAATAAATACTTTTCTATGGGCAAAAACGTCTACTTACTAGGTATATTGTGCCGTCTATGGTATATAATGAATGCGGTACTATATCGATATACCAAATTTACCAATTGGTATATTTTTAGTATTTTATAGTATTTCCGGTACATTTTGAGAATAATCCCGCAACATTTTTCTTTTATTCAAAATGCGTAGCGGGTATCTCACAATCGAGCCCACTTGAGTGTAGCTTTCTTACTTGTTATAAATAATGAAATAACACCTCGTGTTTCCAGAATAGAATATTTAAATTGTAGATGTGCAAGATAAGTGAACTAGTTCTTTCCGGATTTCTAGAATTCATTGCTAGTAAGGGGTTAAGTGCTGCGATTTGTTGAATTGCACAAATAAATTTTTCAGCGCCGCATAAGCAACAGAGCAAACAATGCTGACAACAACAACAACAGCAGCAGCAGCAGCAGCAATAGCAATAATAATAATAAACAACAAACAAAAAATCAAATATGTTAAGCGCCATTTAAGCGGCATCGGCATCGGATCGTTCTGTGTGCGCTGCCTGCTGCATGAGATAATGCCCGACTCTCGCTCTGATGTGTTTGTATATTTTTCTAAAAATTTGCACGCATTTCGTAGCTGTTTGCTGTTGATGTTATTGATGCTGTTGCCGTTGTTGTTGCTGTTGTTGTTGTTGCTGCTTGTTGTTTGTTTGTCGCACATGTGTGCGGTTCCCAGCAACAGCAGCAGCAACAGCAGCGCCTCTGAAAAGTATGCAAAGCAAAAAAGCGGTGCGCTCCACACGAATTTTGGTTGGGCGTGCGTGTGTGTGTGTGTGTGTGTGGATGCTTTGGGGGTGGGGCGAGGGCGTATGAGGAATGTGGGAAATGTAAACGGAATTGTTTTGCTTGCTCAGCGTGTAAGTGTGTATGTTGACGTTGGTGTGTATGCATGTGTTTGTATGTGACAAAGGGATAATGACAAGCTGCCGGGGAAGCACCCACAAGCCATGCCGGCACTCGCACACACTCACACACACACTCACACACACACATACGAAGCACCCACTCATGCATTGGCAGACACAAGGTGATGACGTCGCCGTCGACGTTGGCATCGCAGCTGACGTCGACGGCAACGGCGACTGCGCTGCGTTGCGTGTCTTATCTACAATGCGGGAAAACACGCACGCAACTCAAGCAAAACCAAGCAGCGGGTTGACACAACAAACTTGTGAATGTGAGAATGGGTCCGGAGTCCTCTCCCTTTCCCTTTCCCTTTGCCATGTTATAGTGGTCCTTTTGCACTCTGCGCATCCTGTTTAGTTACTATACATGGAGCAATCAAAATGTGTTTTGCTAGTCCGCTGGCCCATTGCCATTGTCCTTACACACTTATAATAAAGGCAACTTCCTCCCCTCCCCTTCTATTCGTTGTCCAAATTAAAACGAATCAAATGAGTCAGATGAATGCCTCAATGCATGAATGCATGACTATAAGATTGTCTATATATAGTCTGGCTTGACTGAGAACGAGCAGCAGCAGCAACAGCAGCGCAATTGAGCAGCTAAGTGACCGCTTATCAGCTGACAAACAAATGCAATTTTTTGCTAATCTTCTGAAATATCACTAAATATACGCTTACTTACCGATTCACTGGAAGACCTTTTAATTGCATAAGCAAGAAACACCAGCAAAATATATTTAAAAAACATTTTATTTAAATTCGCACTACATTAGCAGCTAACTTGTCTTTACAAAAGCTGAAAATGAACTGAAAAAATTAGATTAGCGTCAAATAATAAATGCTTTGAAGTTTACAGTTTATACTATAAACTGATAATAAACAGTTCAATCAGATTGTTGTCAAACGTCAATAATAAAATTATAAATTCTCACCCTCTTGTGTTGCATCTTTTTATATAAATGTTTTTATTGTGTTGGAGTACTGTGAAAGTATATGAAACACAATTACCGGACAACTCTATAAACTGGACCTCTCAGGTGAACATTTCAATAGCTTTGGTTGTCATACATACAATAAAATTGTGCGAAGGTTCACATTCGTCTTATAGAAATTTTTCTGCACACTGTGTCTTGCATTTTAATTCATATCTTTTTATTAGAAAAATTTAAATTCTTGTTTTAAAATAATTTGAAGTTTAAGGGAAACATTATAAATGGACGTCACCATAATTGAATTGATTCTGACAGTTTCTATAAATATTCAAATTAGAGATATTTATTATTTGTTTGATGAGCTCTCGACATTAAGAAAAAATTACTTTTGATAAATTAAAATTCTATAGAAAAACTATTAAGTATAATAGCACTATCAATATTCAATTAAACTCTATGAATAATTAAAAAAAAGATATAAATTACTCGTCAATTAAATCTAACCCACTTATTTGCACATACGTTGTTCATCGACTTCTGGCAATATGTCAATACAACCCTAACTTAAAAAGTAGACCGGTTTTTCATTTTCAAAATACTTTGATGAAGTTTGTAGTTAACTGCAAGTTAACAGCTCTTTAATTCCCTCTTCCATCACTGGTCTCGTCTTTCAATTTATTTCTTTTAAAGTTGCGAGAGATGTATTCTACTTTTTTTAAGCTATAGATTCATTGTTCTTTTTCTACAGAAAATGGAAATTTACAATTTCGACATAGGCTTTCAGGCATGATATTTCCATATTTTTTTTTTTTTAATTTTCCAAAATTCTTAGCTAGTTTCTTGATATCATAACTTAAAATTGACCATAACTCAAATAGACCAAAAACACCAAACAACAATCCAAGTATTAAATATCCGACGCTATCTACTTAAATTTTTAAAATGATTTCAATATTATAAAGTTTAAAATTAATTATAAAGTTTTTAATTTATTTTTTTTTTAATAACTTGGAAACTCTTTTATATACCAAGTATACTCGTATTAAAATTCGATTAACATATTATTTAAATAAATAAACAAAACAAAAAAAGAACACTGAGCGAATAATTGTATTTAGAGTATTTTAACCGTTACAGCAGCAATTCACCACACTCGAGGAGTTTGAATACAAATTCGAATTCACCACTGTGCCGCTAAGGTGAACTGCGAGAATGTTAAAACAGCTGTAGCTGTTAAAGGTCTATGAAGCATGCGCAGCGCGGTGCACTGTTATTACAACGGTGTTTTACAGCACTAATCTTTTAAGTGAACGTTATATTTGAATTACCTTGGTTCATTAAGATTATTTTGTCTGTTCAGAAATGATACATTAGTTTTAATCTCATTAAATTAATTGCACTTTATTTACGGATAAGACTATCTTAATTTGTATTAATTAATTCTAAAAAGACTACAAAATAATTTGTTCCATATTTTCATTAGTTTTTGTTTAACTGGCGTCCTTTCAAATCAAAAGTGAGCAATCAATGAGCTGGCATTGGGAATTCGATGACGACGCCCACGATGACGAAGATTCTGATGACGACGGTGACGATGATGACGAGACTAATTTAATGACTATTGTTCTTTGACTCTGTGAGTATGAAGGGGCTGGAGAGTCTAGAGGCAGTTGGTTGTTGAGCCACAGGGCATTGCGTAGACATAAATGTTGACATAATCATAAACATTAACGTAATCATATATGTATATGGGTAGTTAGTTTAGTTTAATTACTAATTATCACATAGTAAACTTATTGTGTAGTTGTTGAAATTTGCACTGATTCGATATGCTTTGACTCGCAGTTGACTGGATGTTCCTTTGACCTGGTCCGAATGTGACGAGAGAGCGGAGAGTACATGCTCAGCCATAGCCCAGCAGATACTTGGGCAGGTAGGTAATCGATGAAATCAGGCTATAACTGTTTCAAAGAGATGTGACAATGCGATGGACGTACAATATATGGTCATTTATTGTCAGTTTTATGTTATATGTGTCAAAAACATTAAAGCTTAATACATAAGTAAGCAACCTTCAACCAAGTTATACTTATATAAAAATATTTACATAGTGTTTGTGTGCAACCTTAACCAAATGTGCCAAAGACCACATCCAATGGCTCCCAATTACTGTTCTCAATTTCCGGTTGTGGTGTAGTCTCTTCAACGCTGCTCCAAGTGTAAGCCCAAACCAAGGAGAAAGAAATGAATTAATTGCACGATCTTACAGTGAACAACAAGCAACAAGCAACAACCAACACAGCTTAAGCACAAAAACAACCCAAATAAACCAACAACACAATAGACACGGACTAAGCACATAAAAGATTCTATCTAGACGATACATACGAATTGGTTAGGCCGCGATAGAACCAGGACTTCCATGACTTCGAAGAACCTTCATCGATCTTGGACTCGACATCGGCACAGAAATGCCGACGATCATGGGATCTTCCACTCTTGCAGTCGCATAGCATTCGCTTTTTTGCACTCAGCATCGCAGGTGGGTCGAGCCGGTGAATTCTTCCAGTAGTTTCTAATGAAAGAAGTTATTAATATCTGCACATTTAATTACATTAGCTTACATACTTGTAGTACATCTCGAATAGTTCCTGATTGTCCGTCAATTCGTTGAGGAGCTTATCCCAATCACTAGGTCTCAGAGCCTTCATATTGTAAGCAGCCCTTGCGGTGTACAGTTTATACCAGATCGGGTAACCGTACAGATTTGCTTCCTTCAGATTCATGATCCATGACTCGTGATCAATAACTAGGCGAGTCGTCATATCATGATCACCGTCCACCTAAAATCCAATGTCATTAAATTACTGGCTTTAGATTAATTCAATATTTCAGTTCTTACGTAGTAGATGCGATATCCGGGATTCAAATCATAGTATGGCGATACGGAGGGTCCGATATAGGCGATGCTGTTGGGATGAGCTGAAAATAGAAAGGGTAAATAAATGAATACAATTTAAAAAAGTTCCTCCTTTCAACAACTTACTCAGATCATGAGGATCGTAGAACATTTCAAACTCATCAAAGTGCGTGTGGCCATAAAACTGTGCCGTGATTGTGCTCTCGTAGCGTGAGATGATCTTATAGAAGTTACGTGACCAGACTTTCAAGCAGTCCGAGTGTCCGGGAGGTATGTGGCCTATAACATGAACTTTCTCATTGGAGAACTCGGCACTCTGCAGCTCATAGATGAACCTAAAGCGAGAGAGAGTTAGAGAGATATCTGGAGTATGATCTAAAGTCAACTATAGACTTTAAGTATTCTTACCATTGCAGCTCCGTCGCGGGATCCGTGGAGTTGAGGAGCAGCCACCAGTTTTTGTTGTTACAGTAGTTCATGTTAAGCGAAATGATGCGGAATCCTGGACGCACCAGCACCGAATAGAAGGCACCTCGTCGCACCGTGTGGGAAACACTCTGGGGCAACCAGCGACGCCACTGGACGTCGAGCTCATCGTACAGCCAGTTAATGGATATGTCCACTTGGTTAACGTAGGGTGGAGGGAAACTATTCACTGGGGCACTCTCGTGATTGCCCAGGGCCGGAAAGATGGGAATGCCAGGGAATTTCTCAGTCATCTGCTTGACAGTCTCCTTAATGATCTCCAGATTTTCCTGCTTCGTCTGATTCCAAACATCGTGCGGTGGCAGATCCCCCGTCCACAGAATGTAGTCAATGTCCTTGTGCGTCTCAGCGATGTGAGCCAGCATATTGTCCACCGTTCGCTTGGGTGTATCGCACTTCCTGTAGTCTCCCCACTTGCCAGCCGCAGCATTGGGATTCGCAGCTCGACCACTGCTCAGGCGGCAGCAAAGCGGCTCATTACAATCCGCATTTGCACCCTCGACGTAGTGTGGATCGTAGTGGGTATCAGAGATGTGTAGGACCTTGAAGAACGGTGCCGCTTCCATGGGCATGGGTAGTTCTGATAGGCGTGGGGGCTTCGGTACTGGCGGGAATATAACCTCCCACTCATGGTAGGGATTGTAGACATCACCGCAGCCATCGCCAATAATAAAGCTGCAGAGCTCATCGGGACCGAGATTGACACGCTGCAGTACATAGATGACCTCGCTGCCAAAGAGCTGGGCCACGCCTTCGCATACTCGAGGACTTTGAATGCTCAGATTAGTACAATATTGGGCAATCATCTTCATAAGCTCCGCTTCCGTTTTGCCGGATTTGATGTAGTGTTGCAGCAGTCCAGCGCCTGCCTTGCATGCCGTGCAGGACACCTTCGACATGACGCTGTTTTCGATTTCGAATGCAACCTGCTTGAGGTTAAACAGCTTCAGTGCCTTATCCACAAACGGCGGATAAGTCAGACCATCTCCAGCCGTGGCATCGTACCACAACATTCGTGCCGAGGTGCGATTCCTCTTGAGAGCGCGCAGCCTCTCGAGGAACTCGGCATCGCTGTCGGAGGGTTCGCTGTTGGTGCGGTTGGCATGGTACTTGAGCTCCACATGCGGGATTATGCTTCGAGGTTGCACCTCAATACGCCAGTCGTCCAGCTCTGGCTCCGTCCAGTTGATCGGCGCCCGCGCATTTGTGTAGAGAAAGGGCAGACCTGTTGGATTGTTAAAAAATGCCGTGTTGAGAAGTGGTCAGAATTTCCCCTCCCCAGCTGCCCCCGAATACATACCTTCGATAACTGTAAGACCTGCTGCAATGGCAAGTGCCGCAATGAGCCAGCAGATTTGCCGGTTGACCATCTGCTGTGTCGGTGTCATAACTTGCCTCGTCTGCAGCCTCAGCTGCTGGCTGTGCTCTCTCTGCAGACTCAGACTCAGACTCACACTAGCCGCTGCTCAATTCACTGTGTCTGCTGCTTCGCCGGCCCAGCCAGGTATTCACAGAGGTAGCCCCACTTGACCTACATTTTGTGTGTTACACAAAAACCAATAAAAAGGAAAGACGAAACATAAGCGATCATGAAATGTGTTAAACTTGTTTACGCTGTGTATCGTTAATGTTCATACATAAAGTATGACATGTATGTTATGTAGATATAATTTGTATATGTTGGTTGGTCCTCCCTTATTGTCATGTCATTGAAATCTTGGCCACTATGGACGCACTTATGAAGTGCTTTTCTATATCTTTAAGTATAAAGAACCACGGAATACAGCATTGCAAAAAAGAAAGTGTTTTGAGGTCAGCATGTAATCGTTGTAAAGATGGAACAATTTAAAATTCTCTACTTATTTGAGAGTTCAAAACTAGAACAAAAAATTAAAATCACTCGTCATAATATCACCATATAACACAAAATAATACCATTTCACTTCAAAATACTTAATTTAAATAAAATATACCATAAAATGCCATAATATATTATAATCATAATGATTTCATATTCACAGCATAATCAAAACGAATTGCGTATTAGTATTATTTCTGTTTACATAGATATTAAACTTGTTGACTTTGATAAATATTAATGTTTATTATATACTATTGTATTTTATTAAAAACTTTGATAATAATTATCATAATAAAAAACAAAGAGGCCATTGATCTTTGAATCCAAACTCAATCCGCTTTCACCCCAATGCTTATCAACAACCTTCTTAAATGTAAACATTGATTAATTGCTATAGTACTCACTCGAATACCGAAACTAAAGACCGTTTAGCTTTATATTAGGTAAGAAGATCACTATGAATTTATGGGGCAGGAAAGAAATTTATTAATCATAGGTTAATCTCTATGATGTTATTTTGTAGGTGATAATCAGTTGACTCATTTAAGTAAGCTGATGTCAATGGAGTAAGATTGAAAAGAAAACATAAGCATATTTATTTCCATAGTACTCTCTCGAATACAAAATTTAGAGACAGTAGCATAATGGTTGGTAATAAGATGTCTCTAAATAAGAATTTAATCAAAGATTAATCTTTCTGATGCTATTTTGTTATAGGTAATCGGTTGTCTCGTTTAGGTAAACACGTGTCAAATAGGAATTGAAACGGAAAGAAAACATCACATAAATCATTTTAGTTAAACAAAAGTGTTGCAGTTGCAGTAATGGCATTGCAACCGCACACACACGCTCATCAAATGACATTCCACATTCCAAAAACGGTTGCCAGTGTGTGTGTGTGTGTGTGTTGTGGGTGGCTAAACATGTCTGACACATGCAGTTAACGAGTTTTTAAGTGCTGTCAAAGTTTGAATACGCGTTCGCCCTTAACAGAAATTGACAAATTGATTTTGCATCCCCTGAAGGCCAGAAGTTTCTGCTCGATGACAAACAGCATTGCCCGATGAACCCACAGTGAAATATTCATATTTCACAAATCACACAATCGTCAAAGAAATTGCAATGGAAATATTTGTGTAGTTACTCGAGACAGCGTCATATTCCAATTCCAAGGGAAGTATTGCCTTTGTGTCAGTCAGAGAAATGTTATTATTATTGCAAATAAATAGTTGCAATACTTGCAACAAAATGTTTAACTGGAAATGGTTATTCTGATTCTTAAGAATGAGAAAAAAGAATAAGAAAATCAACAAATGAATTTGTTGATTAATCCATGCTTGACATACTTAGGGTTGATTTAATCAAAATATAGTAAAGAGTACTTGTTGTTTGTTTTTGTAATCCACCTTTAACCGCTGCAAACCGTGTCGCAGCGATAATGCCCAGATGGGAGCGTCACATGATAGCCCGATGTTGGATCGCTATACAAATTGATTTGTTTGCAACAACGTCCAACAGATAACCTTAAGACCATTTGTGTCTGTTTATTGTGTGCGCACAATATGCATAATTTCAATGAACTCGCTGTCTCGCTCTGCAAGGGGCGGGGGCGGCACTCGGGGTAACACTCGGGTGTGATTCGGTGATTCGGTGACTTGGTCTTGGTTCGGTTTGTCCCAATGCCGCGCAGCATATGCTTACTCGCATCGTAATGGGTAATTGGCATACCGTGTTGCGTTGTGTTGTGTTGTGTGGTGCCGACCAGACAGCAGACTTTTAGTTAAGGGGGTAGGCGTATCGAGGCGGGACGGGACGAGGCGGGGCACGGGATGATGGTACATTGGCCTCTCACACATGGAGTGAAATCGTCAACGAGATGGTGTGTACTTGTAATAAGAAATAAGTGAATAGTAGGGTCCGAAACTGAATGCATAAAAAAAAAGCAAAACAAAACAAGAAAAAATTGCGCGGCCTTTCATTGTTCATTATATTTATTTAGTGTTTCTTGTGATTTCGTTTTATGCGAAAATCGAAAGTGTCTGCGACAACTTTGCACTAATCGACCACAATGGGTGCTGGGAAAACATTTCATGAGTTTTCCTAACAACGCAAACTAAACTAGTTTTCAGTTTTCGTTTTTGGGAAAGGTTAGTGCTTAAACCTTTAACTGAAGTCAACTTTGCACTATGACAAGCATCAAGTCATTAGTCACGGTGATTCTCAGACCTTAAGAGTTTTCATTGTTCAATCAATCCACGCTCTCGGAATAACCCAACGTGTGCCGAAAAGCCATATCCATTAGCTTATAATCGAGCCCAGCGACAACAGACAACAGACACTCGACATAACGACGCACAAAAATTCCGTACGGCAATCACACCCAAAAAAAAAAAAAAAAAAAACTTTCACTTTCTTTAGAAAATATATTATTTTTTTTTTTTATTTTATCGTATATACAATTTTGTTTCTGGCTGAAAATGTTTCAAATGGAGAAATGTGCTAAATAGCAAACAAAGCCCAGTTCCACAGTTACACTCTATGACTCGATTATGTAGCTCGTTGTTTTAGTTTCTTAGTGTTTATTTACTGTTTTTTATGTCGTTATTAAATAACGGTGCAGTCGTCACGCTGCATGTAATGCTTAAATTAGCTTTTCTTATGTTATATGTAATAATTAAGAGTGAAAATAAAAGTGATATCTTTTGCCTGATGCGCGATGGTATAAACGACAGTGCATAATAATCATTTTTGCCGCTAATGACAAAGATAATTAAGATTAATTAAATGTAATTCTTTTAATTTCATATTTCTTAATTATGTATTCCCGTTCACTTTTGGCTAATGACCTCAGTGGCCTCAATATGTAGAAACTTGTTAAATTCTTGGAATATTTTTAGAACGCAGCCGCACCTGAAAGTCACTTATTTGACTTTCTTTTTTTTTGCAGGCTGAATTACGCAAATGGAATCACAATAATGCCCATATTAATCCAATTGCTGATAAGAGATTTCTGTCACGTTCCAATGTAACCAGATGATTTGCATTTTCCGATTGTACTCGTAATTTTCTCATATGTGGTCAGAAGGTGTGAGACTGACAGCTTGCGAGAATGATAGTGGTTGGCTAAGTCTGAGGTCGGCCTATATTTATATAGTTAGCACTACCTAATTAAGTATGCAGATAAGTTACTCACGTTTGGAACAGAAACAAAAACGGGAAAACAAAACCAAAAACAAAAACGGACTGAAGACTAAAAACAAAAGAGCAACTGCCAAAGGCGGCCAAAACTAATGAAAGCGCTGCGTAACCAGACCCAAAGAAGACTTGCGTATGTCACACGGAATGACAAATGTCGATTTACTGCGAGAGTGAAACGAACTTGGCAAAAGAGTGAGCGAGAGGAAGAGGCAGATACAAGATACAGGAAGAGAGGGAGAGCGAGAACAGTAGCTTCAGAATGCGAGGCCAAACAAAACGGTTGTTTCACAGCGAACAAGAAAAGTGAAACAGCCGCTCTGCAAGTTGACCGATTGACAACATGAACAGTTGATCAGTCTACGAAATGTCAACTCGACGACGACGACAGCACGTCGTAATACAGATTTTGCAAGCTGCACGTAAAAGCTAACTGAAAAGCTTTACACCGACAGACAACGACGACAGGCGACAGTTGCGCATGCGTAAATCGACATGTTGTGGACAAGTGAAAAGTGTTGTTGTTGTTGTTTTTTTCCTTTACTTGCGAAATGTGTAACAAACACAACTGGTTTATATTTTGACTGGGTTATGGGTTATGGTTTACTTTTATCTTAAATGGTTTTACCTGTGATGAATTTAGAGAACTTTGTCCAATTAACACAGAAGCGAGAGAAACTAAAGCTGTTCTATTGATTTGATTTGATTGTTGTGTTGGCTTTGGTTTTTGATTTTTCTGTTGTATTTTGATTTTGGTTTTGCCACTTTTTCTTTCTTTTGTGGCCGCTTTTCTATTTATAAACCATGTGCCATAATTCGCCACTCTCTTTTGTGGATTGGCCTCATTTATTTACATTTCGCTTTGTTTGATTTTTACATTATTTATTTTACAATTTTCTCACTGCTTTTCAAAACACTTTTGGCATGCGCTAAACTATTGAAGCGACGAACACTGATTAAAGAAGAGACACGTACCCGCCGCTTGTGTCTGCGCCCGTCCCCGTGACCGTTCCCGTGTTGTTGTTGGTGTCGTCGTAGATTTCACCCGATTGGCTGGCTGCCTTTGTCGATTCACACGCGCGCGTTTGTTGTCTTACCGAAAGAGCGAAACTACAATCCAACTGCTCAGCACGAAACCCAAGCAACAACTGAGCAACTGCAGCTGAACGTAACGGCGGCAGCTTTCGAGTCAAGCTTGCAAACCCAAACAGCTGTTCAGAGAGTCAAAGAGGGAAAGAGCGAAAGAGAGAGCGCAGAAGAGCTTAAGCTTTCGATATTCTCATTTCATTAAGTTCACAATAAGAGCGTGATGAATTGTTTGGCTTATATGTTCGCTTCAGTAATTCTCGACATTAATTAGGGTGATGCTTATCTAAGTAAGAACAAGTGGAAAAACGGAAACTGTTCAAAATGATATACAAGCATATAAAATGAGTTGTTACTAAAGAGTTAACAATAAGCCAAATCAAACTTAAATGACTCAGAAATAATTATGGATTGCGACTTTTAAATGTTCTACAATATATTATTATGCCACATTAACATATAATTAGAATGGCAATTGTTTTCAAAACAAAATATGAGCCTATCAGTTGGCTTTATTCAACTTTGCTTTCGCTGCAGTCAACAACAAGCTGTAGCATTAAATTATTCAACTCATAATTATAGCACAATCAGGGCAAGCATGATGGATGACGAGCTTTATCAGCTGTTCGATTCCATTGACGCATTCGGCATCGTCGCTACGGACTTCTCTTTGTAGACGGTGAAGATCTCGCCTGTTACTCCTGTGAAATGGCTCAGATTGCTGTCGTCATCATCGTCGTCGCCTTGCTCATCAGTTTTGTCATGATGATCCTCAACGGGTGATAGCTGAGGTGCAGTCGGTGCCCTGCCAGCTTTGGGATAGCAATGCCAAGTTACCTGAACGCCACAGCAGAAGCAACGATGACTTCGCTCGGTTGATTCCTTTGGCATCGCCGGATTCAAGTCCATTTCGCCTTTCTTCTCGGAATTGCGGGAGTAGCAACAAAAAAAATTACGAAACTGCTCTTTCATCTTTCCAAGGCAGCGAAGGGTTTGCGAGAGGAAAGTGTAGAAGATGGGATTGAGGGCACTGCTGGTCAGGTTGAGCAGGCCGAAGCTGAAGTAAAGTAGCCATTCAACTGGGGAGGAGAACGCCCCATATAACCGCAGTATGAGAAATATCCAACCGGGGAGACGCAGGCACATGAATGTGGCCATCATTAAGATTACCACATGCACCATGCGACGATGACGTGCCACACGCGCCGCTGCAGCCGGACTCAGCTGCGGCATCGCAGTCGACTTGCTGTTGCTGTTGCTGATGATATTACTGTTGCTGGTAGCGATGTCCAAGGAGGCAGCCACACTGAAGGCGGTCATCATGGCATGTGTGGTCTCTGGCTTGCTCATCAGATAGACAAAGCGTGGCTCCTCCTTCAACTTCTCCGGTGGCTGCTCCTGCTGCTGCTGTTGAAAGTGACGTCGTTGCCACAGGCGACGTGCAATTGTGCCATTGAGAAAGAAGAAGCCCACAATGCAGGGCAGAAAGATGAGACTGAGCAGTATCATATTGTAGACCTCAATCACTCCCTGTGCGCAAGTATAAATAGAAATGCAAATTGTTTAGCTGATAAGATATGAAACACATGTCAACGGCATGTTAAGACTAGTACGCAGCTCCAAAAACAACACCCCATTGATAATCGAGATTCGGAACGCATACGTAAACAACCCCTTTGGAAATTGCTCTCTAAAAATAAAGAATCTAATTATATATACTATACTACGTTTAATTGCGTCTTCCCTGGGCTTATTTCGAGCTGCGTATTAACCTTTCGATTGAACTCACAGTCATGCCTAGGCAAACATTTGCCAATTTCAATTCGCTGACCACCAGCTCATCCGTGTACTGCAGATAGATGTGCTTAACACCCGAGATGACAAACAGAGGAACGGCACAAACGAGCGATGTTAACATGATGCCACCAACGCACAATCCGCAGAAGAGCCAACTCGGATTCCAGATACCCGATGCTGCCCGCCTGATGGCCATATAACGATCCGAGGCAATGGCAACTAGCACCAGGCTGCTGAACATAATGGTAGCAGTGTTCAAGAAAGGCACTAGACTACACATGAAATGCCCCAAAGTCTGAAATAAAAGAGAGTTAAGCAACTTACTCGAGTTGCGGCGGAACCTCGCTTACCCAGAGTTCCAGATACGGAGCATTGAAGTGCGCCACGTAGGCAGTGGTGAAGCTTAGCGAGTAGAGTAGATCACTGCAGGCCAGTGCCAGGAGACAGGTGCGGAAGAAGGGCCTCAGCTTGCGCCTGCTGTTCACAAAAAGAGTGCCTATATTACCCACGAAGGCGATGGCAAAGAGCATGCCCACCAGGACCATGAAGATGCATCGCTGCTTTCCAGGAAGTTGGCACAAATCCTTAATTAGCACAATCGGATATGCGAATTCGCTAGAATAACGAGGGAGCGAAAACGACAGCCAAAGTGAGGGAGTCAGCGACATTTATCGGACAGCCCTAAAAGTATGCAACGGTTTCTGAATATGTTTGCCTAGTTCAACGGGTTTTGTTCAACTAAGCAGTGAATAATTTGTTGGGGCATCGACTACCGTTTAGCATTTAGCTCGCAATTATCAACGGGTATCGCAGTGTCTTATCAACCGCCATCATATAACTGTTAGCTACCAAACTGATTACTATCGCTTGTCCTAGCTAACTGATTGCCCAACACGCGATGAGCGATTGACTAATACTTTATGACTGAAAAGAAAAAGCCACAAAACAAAACTCAATACAAACAAGTCGATTTCTTATTATGAATTGGCCTTCTCGGTTCTCTGCATAGCACATTTTATTGTCCACATTATTTAGTTAATTATCATATTTTGTAACTTTTAATGAAGTCGCCTCAAAAAATACAGCGCATATATAATGCATACATTTATAGCTTTAATATTATTATTCTGTATTCGTACAATTAGGCTTAGCTAAATTATATTTAATATCTATGTATGTATGTAAAAAATTACAAAAAATTTAATTGTGGTAAACTTAACAGCAAAAGCCTAGTGCTAAATAAAGTTATCGTTATCGGTATCGCTATCGTTATGTTTATTGGTAACTATTTTTTTAAGTAAAAACCAATGCGAGATTTCAAACAATGAACACACACAAAACACAATCGTAAACAATATACAAAAAAACATTTAAAGCTAGGCTTAATTTATATGAAAGAATAAAAAAAACTTTGCTCAAAATACTTGGAATTCGTTGGCAAACACAAATACATGCACACATAATCGATTGATCGAAATAACACACACGCAAGCACACACAAACATTCACATAGCTAAGATACGTTTGCCATTTAGATGTAAATATATATAGTCTTTTATGCTTAGCGCAAAAACCCGCATAGTTATATGTAAATATATATGTATATATAGTATATTATGGTATTTAGATAGATTTTTCGATTTACTTTTTGTTTTCAGTTTATGGTAGTTGAGTGGATTAGGTAGCTTTACAACGACGGATAATTTCTTGCTTTGACAAATGCTTTCTTCGACAGCGTATCGCAGCGTATTGCGCATACGCCTAGTAGTACTCGGGCTGATCCTGCGACTCCAAGTCCACGCACTGGCTACCCATGTGCACTGTTAGCGTCTGATAAGGCAACGGCTTGCCCATACTCAAGTTGGCAGTCACATAGATCAAGTAACTATCGCCAGGCGTTAATCCGAATATCGTCTCCATTTCCAGTTTATCGTTTGGACTGTAAAATTGATCAAATGTTAAACGTTATTCGAAGGCATTCAATAGTTTTTTTTACCTGGGCTGCTTTTCGCGACAGCGTATAAACTTGAAATTCTTGTGCTGCGTTATTCGCATTGCTCCAAAGTCCATGCAATAATTTGTGTATTCCACACCACTTCGCTGCGGCAGACTAAACACAATCACGCAATAGCTAAGGAAGAAATACAAGTAAGAAAGTTACAGTTGAGTGTACTCGACTGTGAGATACCCGCTACCCATTTTGAATAAAAGCACTATATTTTGCGGTATTATTCTCTAAATATACCGAATATACCAAATATACTACAAAACAAGTAAGAAAGCTACAGTCGAGTGTACTCGACTGTGAGATACCCGCTACCCATTTTGAATAAAAGCAATATATTTTGCGGTATTATTCTCAAAATATACCAAATATACTGCAAAAATACTAAAAATATACCAAATGGTATATGTGGTATATCGATATAGTGCCGCATTCAAAATATACCATAGACGGCACAATATACCAGATTGTCAGCCAAAGCAACTCAGACCCCTAGTAAGTAGGCGTTTTTGCGCATACAAAAGTATTTCTTTAATAACTTCGACAATTTTTATCTGATCGCAACCAAATTTTCAGGGATCATAACTACTATAGTTATTACCGTATATATATAATTCGTAACCCTAGCTTTAAAATTACGCTTGTTATTCGATTTTTTTGATTTGCAGGGGCGGAAGTGGGCGTGGCAAAAATTTGAAACAAACTTGATCTGCGTGCAAACATAACAAATGCTGTCGAAAAAAAATTATAGCTCTATCTCTTATAGTCTCTGAGATCTAGGTGTTCATACGGACAGACAGACAGACACACAGACAGACGGACATGGCTAAATCGTCTCGGCTGTTGACGCTGATCAAGAATATATATACTTTATAGGGTCGGAGATGCCTCCTTCTACCTGTTACATACATTTCCTGCCGGCACAAAATTATAATACCCTTCTACCCTATGGGTAGCGGGTATAAATACTAAAAATATACCAAATGGTATATCGATATAGTACCGCGTTTAAAATATAGCATAGACGGCACAATATACCAGATTATCAGCCAAAGCAACTAGGACCCCTAGTAAGTAGGCGTTTTTGCCCATACAAAAGTATTTCTTTAATAACTTCGACGATGTATATCTGATCGCAAACAAATTTTTAGGAATCATAACTACTACAACTATTATTGTATATACCAAAATAAGCAACTCTAACTTTAAAATTACGCTCGTTATTCGATTTTTTTTTATTTGCGGAGGCGGATATGGGCGTGGCAAAAACTTGAAAAAAACTTGATCTGCGTGCAAACATAACAAATGCTGTCGAAAAAAAATTATAGCTCTATCTCTTATAGTCTCTGAGATCTAGGTGTTCATACGGACAGACAGACAGACACACAGACAGACGGACATGGCTAAATCGTCTCGGCTGTTGACGCTGATCAAGAATATATATACTTTATAGGGTCGGAGATGCGTCCTTCTACCTGTTACATATATTTCCTGCCGGCACAAAGTTATAATATCCTTCTACCCTATGGGTAGCGGGTATAAAATTTAGTACATTTTATGAAATAAAATTATGGGAATATCAGGAATACGTAAATCTTTAAAAAAAAAATAGTATATATAATAATGCATAATTTATAAAATATACTCGGTTTAAAAACCGCTCAACAAAACTTCTGATTGCATAGCCAATTAGAAGAAAGCTGCAATCAAGCTTTGGCTGTAAAAGACCCTTTACTTTTTATAAGGCTACATAGAAATTTCGCAACTCGAATTCATTTCTTATGTGTATATAATTATGTGTATAATTTTTTAAATAATATTTGTTCATTAAAAATATTATAATTTAATTTTAATGGAATTAAATTCCTTTTTTTAATGTGGGCTTCAAATATTTGTATTATTTGATCGTTATAAATTGATTACTACACTAGCTAATGTATTGATTTCATGTGTTCTATTTGCTCGCATTAGGGAGTTGACTGCAAGTGTACAAAATTTCTAAAATAATCTCAGAATACGAAAATATACATTTTGACCCTAACGCACATTTCAACAATATCTTTAAAAATTAAAGGATTTACCAAAACGTTATAACAAATTATTGCTACGATCTTATATGAAATGTCTTTAAGAAATATAGTCTTAACTTTATTCCTGATTACCTACGCGATTGTGTTAAATGAATTTACTTACCTCAGAGCGCGCTCATCCGGAGAGCTGTTCCAGGCTAATGTTGTGCTGGTGCAGCGAGTGCGCACATTGAATACGGTTACGTTCTTGGGCAGTTCAGGGAGATCTCGAAATAGTCGCTCGCTGCTCAGAGCCAACTAAAATTGATAAAGGGATTGCAAAGTTCGTACTCTTTATGTATGAGTCTACTATCTAGGCTTAACTTACGCGCACTTTTTGGGCCCTCAACGCTTCGTCCTCGTTGTTGGGCTCGAATCGCATGAGATATCGTTGACCTGGCTTGATGCCCTCTTGCTTGATATATGTGGGCGCATAAATGTTGCCCAGATTGGCGACCTCTTTATGGTGATGGAGCAGCTTCACTCGTATCTCGCTGCCAGCACAAGGCAGCAGCAGATAACGCATAAACGGTGGAGGAGGCGTGGTTGTGGGCACCTTAAAGCTGTACACCTGAACGCCATGCAATCCGCCAATCTTGAGCAGAGAGAGATTCTGCTCCCGCAGTGCCATTGGGTTGGTGCGATTGAAGTGCACCTGAGTGCTGGCCAAGGGTAATGTCATGTTCTGGAGTCGCTGATTTACTCCGAAGATCTGCAGTCGATAGCTGCTGTTGGGCTGAAGTCCCCGAAGTTGTTGCTGCGTTCTTGCTCCGGTACACACGATGTGCAGGTTGTGCCGTGGATTGAGGTGACGAGCTCGCTTCGGTGCTCGCGACCAGACCAAATCGAACAAGTTGCTTGCTCCCGAGCAGGGAGCAGAAGAAGCTCTCGAATTTGTCTGCTGATGTTGTTGAGTGTAGGCATAAATTGCCTCGCAGAAGCTGGCAAAGTCGTTGACTTCCCCGGTGCCAACTTGTTGAACCACCAAGCAATAGTGCATTGCATGGTAATCGAATTTACTGTGAAGGGAATGAGTTTGGAATTAGAGCGTCAGTTATTAATCTACCAATATATCAGTCAAGACAGAGCTTTAAGATTACACCCACCTACGCTCCCATTTAACAATCAACTGACGTTTTCGCACCCGATTCTGAGTGCGGATGGCGATGCGATGTGAGTGATTGAGCATCGCCGATGACTGCGGATGCTTGGCCTGTGCCTCCAGCTTCAGAGCGCCGCCTTGTCGTGCCTGCACAAACAAATCGTATTGCCCACGAAGGGCACAGGGGAGGACCAAACGGCCCATGGCGATGCCGGGTCCCTTGGCCGGTGTTGCAAGTCGCAAGACGTTCGCTGTGTGTAGGCAAAGTAAATGAATTGAGTTGGTCAGTTGGTGTTGCATCCTTGAGGGGCGTGACACAAGTCAGAGCGTACCTGTTTGATTGTAGTAAAGCTGACGTGCCACAGGCAACGAGAACAGAATCGTCAGCGGTGTTGAGTTGTTTAACTTCAGCGCGAATCTGTGAAAAAGCGAAACAAGGCAATGAATTGCGGTGGATGTGATTGTAATGTTCTCCACCTGGGGGAGAAATGAACAGAACTGAACTGAACTCAACTGCAAACTGTTCGCGCTCTTTGTCAAAAATCATGACACTAAATTATCATTCACAATTTGTTTCGTTGCTGCTGTCCGAGTCCGTTTCAAAGTCAAAGTCCAAGTTCGAGTGCGAGTGCGAGTCCGGGGTGAGTCAGCGCCTTTGGCAGCTGTGGCGCTGCAACAATGTTGCAGGCATGAGTTCAACGGGTTTCTGCTTGCAACAAGAGTTTCCTCTCCTCTCCTCGCTTCCTTCTTTTTTCGCTACTTCTCGAGCTTGGCAGACTTGAGAGACGCTCAATGTTTTGTTTTGTAATTAAATGCGAAATTTACGAGCAATCTTTCTAATGACAAAAGCCAAGACAAATGTGCCACAGTTCGCACACGCCCACACACATACACATATGAGACTTATGTGCGTGTGTGTTGGTGGCGGAAGAGCGGACAGCGCCATTGCAGCAAAGTGACTCATTGACTTGGCTTATGGCCGGCCATCTCAAGTTTTATGACCGGCTACTTCCGGCCAACGCCAACGCCAACGCCATTTTGCAAGCCAACCCCCTTCCCTCTCCTCCTCTTCAGTAGGATTGCGAATTTGGCTGCACCGCCAAAAGGTTCCCAACTGTTTGATGGAGTGTTTTAATGCATTGCCTTTGTTGTCGGCCATTTTCCGATGGCGCCACAGCGACTGCACAAATATTTGCTTTAATTCAAGCCTTGCATGTTGCAGTTGCGATGACGTTCTTTATTTTTATTATTTTTTTTTTTGTTGCCTGATGACAGCAGTCAATTACAGAGGGCAAACACAACAGACTCAATGCGCCATAGCCGAATCCCCAGAAGCTGGCCATAAATGATTTAGGTGTGTTGCCATTAACCGATGTGCCGCATGCATTGTAGGGCAGCAAACACACAATAAAGCCAAACACGCCAACAATTATTTCAGTTGCTCAACCAACGTTCAGCTCGAAGTGTGCACGAAAATGTGGCCCAATTTCGGGCTGTTGCTGCTGATGCTGATTGGCGCTGAGGCGATTGTGAATCCATCAAACGAGTCCGCCAATATGGTCATCTATATGCTGCCCGGCAAGGATGTGGGTCCGCATACCTGGCAGGTGGGCGTCGATTGTCTGGACAGCTTTGCCCAAATCTTCTTCTACCGCAATCCGATGGAACGTTTCACTCGTGCCTACAATCTGATGATGACCAACGTGTACGACATGTCGCTGCCGGCAGCTCTCATCCAGAAGGGCTTCAGCAAGCGCATCAATGAGGCCATCAGCAACACATCGATGCCACCGGAGCGAGAGTTCTATCAACTGCGCGTTATGTCGGATCAGCTGAATTCGAAACCCTCGAAAATCTTTGGCGAAATTCTACTAGCTGACAATTATGTCATCGTCGTCGACAGCGTGGAGCGACTGCAGAAGATGATGAGCAAGTATTTGACTAAGAGTCGCTCCTGGAATCCAGGAGCTCGCTTCCTTGTGCTCTACCACAATCCAGAGCTGCGAGACAAACCCTGGAAGGTTGCCTCGACGATCTTTAACGATCTGATGACCAAGTTCTATGTGCATCGAGTGGCTCTGCTTTATGCCAACTCTTCGACGGACTACAATCTACTGGTGAACGATTACTACAGCAACATCGACTGTCGCGAGCTCAGTGTGCAGAGCGTGGGACAATGCCAGAATGGTCAGCTTTATCCGTCTTCGCATGCAGTTCATGTGTCCATGTTGGATTACATAAGCGGCTTCAGTCCTCGCAACTGCACCTTCTACGTCTGTTGTTCTATTGCTGCTCCCTTCGTGGAAGAGGATTGCATTGTGGGACTCGAGATGCGGATATTGGGATTCGTGCGCAACCGATTAGGTTTTAAAGTGAGTAATACGAAACACCACACGGTATCAAACTTTGCAAATCAATAGGGGGAAAAATAGGGAGATCTTAAGATAAATTTTTGCTTCAAATTTTTCGGTAATTAAACAGAAGCATTAAAAATCCGTTAAACTGCGAACGTCTAGTAACTAAGTTCTCAATCATATCGCGAATTCAGTTTAAGCAGTCAAAAGGTTATATCTGCTATAATTTTTCAACCAATATTTATATTACGAAAAAAAAATTTATTTTTATTTATTTTTTTGCGAAATTTGAACACTTTTTCCCATTTAATTAGAAAACGCCTTCTTTTAAGTATAGTTTCCCACTTCAGAATAAATAGACTGAAAAACTATTAAATAATACCGAAATCTATATTTGGTATATCGATATATTACCATTTTTAGAATGTACCAGCGTACAAAATATGCCAACTTATCGACCAAACCACAAAGGACTCGAAAAATGCAACTGCTATTGAATAAAGTTATTCCCAACAATACCTTTCTTACAGACCAATCAAACGTGCACTCGGGACACACGAGGCGAGGTCGATGAAGATGGCAATTGGAATGGTCTGCTGGGCAAATTGTCCGAGGGCGAATGCGACTTTATCATGGGAGGCTTCTATCCCGACAACGAGGTGACTGTCGACTTCTGGGGATCCGACTCATATCTCCAGGACGCACACACTTGGTTCACCAAGCTTGCGGATCATCGTCCAGCCTGGCGAGCCATGATCGGCATCTTTGCCTGGAACACTTGGGTTAGCTTTCTGCTGGTGCTTGTCCTGACCTGGCTGTTCTGGTATGCCTTGGTTCGGATCTTGCCGGAACCAAAGTACTTTCAGCAACTCAGCTTGACAGCCATCAACGCCCTGGCAGTGTCCATAGGCGTGACAGTGCAGGAGCGTCCCATATGTGAGGCGACGAGATTGTTTTTCCTATCGCTGACCTTGTATGGCATTAATCTGGTGGCCACCTACACCTCGAAGATGATTGAAACATTTCAGTACCCTGGCTATCTACATCAGTTGGACGAACTGGAGGAAGTGGTCGCTGCGGGCATTCCGTTTGGCGGCGAGGAAGAGAGTCGCGATTGGTTCGAGAACGACGACGACATGTGGATATTCAAGGCATACAATTCGTCCGTCGACTTCAGGCCACGCACCAAGAACCTCCAAGACGTGGAGCAGGGACTGCGCTGCATTCTGAGCAGCCGCATGTACATTATGCAGAATCGACATGCGGACGATATCTTCGCCTTTCCCCAGAACGTCTTCACCAGTCCGATGCAGATGATAATGAAGGCGGGCTTTCCCTTCATGTTCGAGATAAACATGGTGATCCGCTACATGCGAGATGTGGGCATCATCGCGAAGATCGACTCGGACTTTCGATTCAACAACACGTACCTCAATCGCATTGCCAAGATGCGACCCAACTTCGCAGACACTGCCATTGTGCTGACCACGGAGCATGTAAAGGGTCCCTTTGGCATACTAATCTTTGGTATTTGCAGTGCCTCTCTGGCCTTTCTCCTCGAGTTGCTCTACGTCTATCGCGGCTGCAGGCTACGCAGGCGACAGCGGCGCAGGCAACTACGGCGCTCCAAGTGGCGCAGGGAACGTTATCAACTCCGGCAGGCAATGGCTCCGGTTGTGCGATTCACGCCCGTCAAGAGACGCAAAGTCCTGTAAGGCAGCCAGACAAACAAAACCAACTAACCAAGTAGTTGAAACCATAAAAATTGACTCAATTCACATAAATTTGCAATTGAGGGAGCGACCACGACAACGACAACGACAAAGGGAGAGAGAAGAGATGAAGGCAGAGTGGCAACATCAATGTTGGGGTCGTTGTTGTTGTTGTTGTTGTCGTTGTCGTCTTTGTCGCTGTGGTCTTCCTCGTTTGTTGCTCGAATGTCTGGCCTCATCTGGTTGGTAGTTGTAGTTTTCACGCGAAATACTTAAAATCAGCGACAAAATTCTATTTTTGCAACTATCAAAAGCGACGGCATGAAAACAAGCAGACAGTCAGGCAGTCGGTTGACTGCTTGCTTGCTTGCTTTCTTTGCTTTAGTTTGCTTTGCCCTCCAGCGCCATTTCCATCTCAGCTTCCATCTTCTTAGCTTGCAGGCTACAATCTCTCCCTCCCTTCTCCCTCTCCTGTCCTTTCGCAGTTTGCAGTTCGTATTTTTTGCTCACCCAAATTGACAATCTGCATTGAATGAATAGTATTCCTGCGTTAGCTGCACCAAAATACAAAGAACAAGTTTCGAATGGAAAACACAGATAGTACTCTAATGGTGAATAGTGAATGGCCAGGGAACAAGCTAGCTCACATAATATGCTTATAAGCACCATAGTTACCAAATGTATTTGTATAAACTTTGAAATTTGTGGCTCAAATAAAAGAAACTCTGCGATTAAAACTTTTACACTTTGATAGTTTAAATGTCAACCCAAAGAGATTAGAACTCGGTAAGGTGAACAAGCTAAAGTCACAATAAGCTCAACAAAACAATCAAAATAAGTCCCTCAAAAAAAGCTAAACTCTTTATATGGCGATGATGCATATCTAGAACATTTCTTTTACAACTAAGCTGTTTTCCTAGCTACAACTTAATTTAAATTGCTGCGGAAATAAGTTCTACTATTAAAATTATAAAATTTAAACTTATTAAATAAATATACAAAAAATACTAAAATATAATAATGGCATATATATATCGATATATATATACTATATCGATACTGCATTTCAAATATATTGTGGAGAAAAAATTAAATATACCAACAAATTTTCAAGAACCAACATTTTAAGAACAACAAAATTTTCAAAACTTATAAAATCTTTAATATGGTATACACCAAAAATCGCGACAATAGGCGTGACAAAAATCTAAAGAAAACTTGATCCCCGAACGAAAACAAGTGATTTTATAATCTCTATCTCTTATTGTCTCCATCATCTAGGTGTTCATACGGACAGACGGACAGACAGACGGAGATACCTCCCTCTCACATACATTTTCTGAAGTCCCCATCAGAAGGTATACAACATAAATTAAATAAAAAATAAAAAAATATACCAAATGTTATATTAGGTATATCGATATACTCTTACAGTAAAGGTATAAATCGAGTCGGCTAACCAAGATCCCTTTTTCTGTTTATACCCGCTACCCATAGGGTAGAAGGGTATTATAACTTTGTGCCGGCAGGAAATGTATGTAACAGGTAGAAGGAGGCATCTCCGACCCTATAAAGTATATATATTCTTGATCAGCGTCAACAGCCGAGGCGATATAGCCATGTCCGTCTGTCCGTCCGTCCGTCTGTCCGTCTGTCCGTATGAACACCTAGATCTCAAAGACTATAAGAGATAGAGCTATAATTTTTTTTCGACAGCATTTGTTATGTTTGCAAGCAGATCAAGTTTGTTTCAAATTTTTGCCACGCCCACTTCCGCCCCTGCAAATCAAAAAAATCGAATAACAAGCGTAATTTTAAAGCTAGAGTTACGAATTTTGGTATATACAGTAATAACTATAGTATTTATGATCCCTAAAAATTTGGTTGCGATCAAATAGAAATTGTCGAAGTTATTAAAGAAATACTTTTGTATGGGCAAAAACGCCTACTTACTAGGGGTCTGAGTTGCTTTGGCTGACAATCTGGTATATTGTGCCGTCTATGGTATATTTTGAATGCGGTACTATATCGATATACCACATATACTAGTTTGTATGTTTTTAGTATTTTTGCAGTATATTTGGTATATTTTGATAATAATACCGCAAAATATATTGCTTTTATTCAAAATGGGTAGCGGGTATCTCACAGTCGAGTTCACTCGACTGTAGCTTTCTTACTTGTTTTTATATAGCTTTCCCGTTAGCAAAAAGTTTTAATACCTCCGGGTATACTATAGTAAGTACACTACTTCAAAGTACTTTACATAGTTAAAATTTACTTTAAATTAGGTAAAGTAATTACAATAAAAACTCAACTTATTTAAAAGAGAATAATTCACTAAATTGAATTCTATAAGATACTGGGATTATTCTCTTACATCTCTGTAGATGTTTGTAAGAGGTGAATAATTAATTAATTTTGTTTTGTTCTGCGATTCATTCAAATATTTTAGCGCGCAAAACTTTGTTGCAAACATTCACATTCACTAGATTACTCAGAAAGCACTCACAAAATGGGCACAACGTGCACTTAGTGACTGCACTTTAATGCAAATGTGTGTGTGTAAGTGAGTGTGTATGTGTGTGTGTGATGATTTGCTTCTGTATTTTGGTGAAATTGTAGACTATTGAACTATGGCGTTTGAGCAGTGTCTGATGAGTGACTAAGCGACACTACGGAGTCTGTCCGCCCGTCTGTCCGTCTGTCTGTCCGTCCGTCCATCCGTCTGTCTTCTCAGTCTGTCTCGCCGTACGTGCGACGCCCAAGTGTCTGTCTGATGCGCATTCTATTCACACTCAGTCCCATGTGGCAGTTGCAGTTGCATGTGCAGATGCAGTGACAAGTCTGTGTGCGAGTCTAAAAATATCGACTACAAGTTTATTTCGAAGCGATGCTAAAAGTCGTCAACGTTTGCCGAAGGTCTGCGCACTTTCTGGCGAAAAATTATGCTGCGCATTTTATGGCCAACAAATTTTAGTGCTCTCTTCTTATTGTTGTTGCTGTTGTTGTTTTTATTATTGCAGCTTTTTTTGATACGCTTACAAATAAATAGTTTCACGCCATAAACCAAAACGCGGAGAGAAGGAACTGCGTTTGTGGGGGAGTCAACCTCCCCTTAGTCTATCTCTGTCTCCCCTCTCACCATCTCTCTTTCTGTTGAGTGCAATAAAAGTTGTTTACAACATTTCAAGCCTGCGGCGAGCATAAAAATGCAACGGCAGCAGTAGCACCAAAAAACAAAAATAAAAAAAAAAGAACACAACACAACACCCGAGACTATAACAACAACGCATTAAAAACGATTTTGTAGTTTGTTTTGATTTTCGGGCCAATGCATTGGCCAAATGCGTGTATGCTACAGGTGGCAAGTGGCCCAGTCCCAGTTGCAACACACACACACACACACACCAACACAGATAGCAGCAGCCAATTCCGATTGAAGTTCCAGTTTGCAAGGCAGATATTGCGCCGTCGAATTAAGTCGTAAAATTAATATTTATGATTTGTTTGCGCCAACGAATATAAAGTGTAGGCCGAGTTGTTCCTTGATTGCTTGCAGCACAGGAGCTGTGTCCTGTCTGCCAACTCTTCTCTTTCTCTATCTCTCTCTGTCTGTAGAATCAACTTGAACAGTCGGTTAACAGGCCGTGCAAGCATCGGCAGGCAGATCGCTTAATTCTAGCAAAACTCTTAATGACTGAACGCCTCATAAACTTCGCGTTTGCTCTGCGCTTTTCACACGCTCCACACAACGGCAACTCGAGACATACATCACGTAGCCGGGCAGCTTGGAGGTGCTGCAAACCGTGCAATAGGAGCACTCGCCACTTGCCACTTGCCACTTGCCACTGGTCGTGCGACAATAAAACCAAAAAAAGAGCGACATTCATTTGAATGTATGACATTCTATGCCAAAATGATCAAAGTTATATGAGCACCAACAGCAGCAGCAACAACAGCAGCAACAACAGCAACACCAAAGGCAAGCGCCATTCCAACAAGAAAAGGTTCGCACGTTCTTTGACGAAATAAAAGACATAAACTTCAAGTTGAAAATAAAAGCAATTTCAAACAGGAAATCTAAGATAAGGCAGATCGAATTTTACATGCACTTACTGAGACTGAGTTGAAGTCTGATATTGTAGTGAATATATAATCTCTTTTTAAAATTCGTTGCTTATGCTTGCACATTTGTACTTGATTGATCTTCATATCGTAGCAAACTAACCTCAAACTACTTATAGAGCATCGAAGTTGGGGAAAACAAAATGCCTGCCAGGCGCGCGTTAAGCGAAAACGTGACGACTTGTCTTGACCCAGGACCAAACGAGGGCAGGCCAAGCAAAAAAAAAAAAAGAGAAAAACACGAAAAAAATAAAATAATAATAAGGGAACAACGAAAAAGTTGCTCATACGCCACGTGCAACGCGGTCGCAGCTGTGAGCCTAACAAAAACAAAAACACACACACAAACACTAGCGCAACTTAGACAAATACAAGTTGTGGCATGTGGCAGATGAAGAGGGCGTTCAAGAAGCAAGAAGCAGAAAAGATCTACACACACTCACACACACGCACACACACATTCGCACTGCTAATATTTATGGCAACTGTAAAAATCTGGCTGACTGGCTTTTGTGTCTGTGTCTATGGCTGTGTGTGTGTGTGTGTGTGTCTGTGTTTGTATTTGTGTTTGTGTTTGGCCAGCCACACGTCGTGGTTATAAATTATTTTTGTTGGTTTCTTTTCCCATGCTATCTAGTGTGAAGTGGAGTGGGAATGGCGCCCAAGTTGATGTCCTGCCCCACTGGCATCTTCGTCCTGTTACCTCAGCGTGTGTATGTGTGTGTGTGTGTGTGTGTGTTGGTTATTGTTTGTGGCTCTCTAATTTGATTTGTGTGACAGACGGCGACGCCAGCGCACTTAGGCGCATTACTCAAATTAGAAGTTGAAGCACTTAGCTCAGCTCAGCTCACGAATTTACAAATTACAACTTAAGCCCGGAGAGTTCTACTCACCGTTTCCTCTGCCTCTGCTCAAGGGCAATGTGAACGGGCACATCCACATACAGATCCTCCACATCGTCAATGCTGTTCACCATTTTCTCGTAGGCCAAACGCTGGGGGCAAACCCCAGAGATCGCGGCATGTGACTCCTGTGAGGAAGCTGGACTGATGCGATTGCTGATCAACGGTGAGTGGGCAATCTCTGCCTGCAATTGCGCACAGCTGAGCAGCAATAAGATCACCAAAGGTTGCCGTCGCATTGTGATTATTTGATTTGTTTATTTTCGTGCTATTTGGTAGATTATTTCTATAAAGTCTTGCGACTCTTTGCGGTCTTGAGGTGTGTATTTACGTGCGTTCTACGTAATAATAATAATCTAGCATTCATTTATTCGATCGTAAATATAACCATATGTCTAGTCAATTTCAGGTCTGAGAAAGAATACGTAGTATATATTCGCCATAAATTAATGAAATAATGTGCTAATTAATTTTTCATTTCAATTCATTAGAAATCTGACTGTCAATTGCATTGTGACCACTAATCGATCAAAACTTCAGTCTCAGCTTTATTATTTATTTATTTAGTTTTATTTAGCTGTTAATCTTCCTTAAGCTGATTTAAGTTTTCTGCTTGACCACTTCAGCGTCTAGCTGTCATCATCCCCCGCTGTGACTCCCACTCCAGCCCCTTTATTGCTTTTCTTCTGCCCCGACACGCTCTTACCCCTCCCTCCCTTCTACTGCTGGGCACAATTAAGGCCTGTCGAACCTTTGACACGCATCACTGTTGCTTTCGGGGCTGTGACAACTTCTTTAGCTTTAGCTTTAGCCTGCCGAATATCGCCAAAAAAGAAATTATTTTTAGCAGCGCACTGCGGCGGCTTTTTAAGAGTTTTTCTGTTTTCCTTCTGATTTTTGGGTTTCTTACTTTTGTATTTCTCTTTATTGGCTTTTTTGTTACTTTTGTTTTGTTTGCTGAGGGGCAGCCAATTAATTTTTGGCCGCACTGAATCGATTCTTGGAACTGTTAGATTTGCTAATTGCGTCCACACGCCCCCAACACACGCACAAGCACACGCACACACACACACATTCACATGGGCAATTAATATTCTGCGAATTTGCGTGCGCTTCGACAATTTGGCAACGCCGCGTCGTCAAAAGGGAGGCTGGTCCTAGGCAGGGGGTTGCCACCTGTTGTTGCCCAGCTAAGCAATTAACGAACGAAGTACGCCTACCACAAACGCGTACACATACACATACACAAACGCATACACACGCGCACTAGCACAAACACTCATTCGCTAGTTAGTCTCTAGTGCTGCGTGTGTTTTTTTAAGGCGCGTAACATTTATCGTTGGTCAGTGTGTACCGTTAGCTAGCGGTATTCGTATTTGCAAACGGAATCTCACAAAACCTTTTGCTTTTGCTCCCGATTACAAAAACATCGAAATGTTCACACAATCTCGAATACTGTTAGATAGAGGAATCGCGAATCAGAAAGGCACGCGCGTATGTCGGAAGCTGAAGCTGGTGCTTCCGTCTGCCTTGACGAGCAAACACAAAATGAGAGTCGTGCGCAAAGCAAAGCAAATGAAATCCCGAGGGCAGCTGTCGTCGACTGCTCTGCTCTGCTCTGCTCTGCTCTGCTCCGTGCTCTGCTCTGCTCTGCTTTGGCCAGCAGCAGCAGAGAGTAGGCAGCAGCGACTGCAGCTGTGTTTACGAAGATGCCGCCCCAAAAAAGCACGAAGATATTTGCCGAAGTGCCAACTGCGCTGCCAGCAGCAAGCACACATTTGTTGGTATGTGTTTGTGTTTGCGATTTTGAGCATGTGTGCATGTATGTACATATGTATGTATGTTTGAATGTGTGTGTACATACATATGTATTTAAGTGTTTTTATATATAGCTACTTCTACTTTTTTCTTTGCTTTAATTAATGTGCCTGCCTGCGCCTGCTTCGGGCCTGCTCCATTGATGAGGCGGCCAACTTCGACTCGTCTCCGTCTCGGTCTTCGTCTCGGTCCCCGTCTCCTACTGACTTTCCCATTGTTATAGGATTGTGCTTTATTGTTGCTGTTCTTGCTCTCGTCGCTCTCTGTCGCACAAACAATTTTCAATTTTGAATTTCATTTTCATTGAAAGCAGAAACACAGAACACAGAAAATACGCCAACAACATGTAAAACATAAAATGCGTTTGTTTTATGTGCGGCACGTGACTTTGAAGGCAAAAATCCGAGCGCCACTGAGCCGCAACAACTCTGCACTCTGCACAACTTGAAATCCGATATTGTGCCTCGAAAGCACACGGAAGATAAACAATTGAATCAGATCCAAATTGAGATACTTTTGCCTTCGCGTCAAGTGCATATGCGTTGATCCGCTGCCTTGTCCACGCCCGTTCCTGCAAACTGGCAATGGCAACTGACATCTGGAGTTTAGTCTCCATGCCCTGGCAGATCGTGTCGCAGTCCGTGTTCAAGCCGTTGTTTCGCTTACTTTCCATCTTTCGGGCCATAATTGTTACACAAAACATGTGAGAAGGCTAGAGTTGAGTGTGCTCGACTATGAGGTACCCACTATTCATTTCAATTAAGTTCAAAACAATGGGAATGCGGTATTATTGTTATTATATACTAAAAGTATATACCAAAAACTAAAAACATTATCACATTCATACTATAATTCAATACACAATTGGAAACCTTTTCGGACTACCAAAAAAATACAATACAGTATTAATAGATTATGGTATCGCTATTCAGATGTTACTATTAAAATAGTAAAATAATTAATATATGTATATATATTTGTTTATTATGGAAGTTTCTTTTATTACAAGTTTTTTGGCATTTATTTTTTTATTTATTATATATGTATTAAATTTAATTTACTAAAAAGAGAATGCTGGTTGCTGGGGCCTTAGACTTTGGCTTTTAATCTTAGGAAACTGAAAGTCAAAGTTTATCTAATAGAGACCCGAACAATTGCGAAAATTATGCTATAGTAAGGTCATTTATATGCTTGTCCTATTTTTAATCATACTTTTTCTACATTGCTCTCCGTTCGAATACGTTGTACAAAATAGAATTTTATAAGTAATATATTTAAATTAATTTATTATTATTATTATTTACATATATCAACTATATATATTTAGTAAACCAGCTGAGAATTACCCGATACCTTCGCAAATCCCAAACCGTACATTCAGTAAAACCTTGCTAAGACATTGCTTGAATTTAACGATTTTCTTTAACATTTAATATGTAAGATATTCAAGTGATATTGACTGCATAACACTTAGCTTCTTATACAAAATATAATATACTTTACACTATAAATACACTATTGTAATCTTTCAATTTGTTTACTTTTGCTGATGAGCTCAGTCTTGTTTTCAATTAGTTTCAGAAATAATCCACTGATTATATGTAGATATTGTAGAATGACAAATCAAAGATTGCAATGCATTTCAGCAAATATTTTTATATTCATTGTTTTTGCCATTGTTTTTATGGAATATTGCTGACGCTGCTCACTTTGTCAGACTCCCTGACTGCGCATTTACCTTAGTTCACTCGAGGTTTTCCCGGAATTCTGGCATACGCAGGAAACACACGTTTTTGGGGGCCTGTCTACAACTCTTAGCTCGTAGTATCGAATTCTCTGCAAGTTAAGCTTAGATATACAAGAGCAACAAATTAAAATGACCTAATCAGCGCGGCGCTGGAAATGAGACGCGGATGCGGAATACACCTGATGACAGCGGACACCACATATTCGTAACATATATATATTGTACCATTTGCAGTTCATTGTGGATACTTGTTGTTGAGGGTAGAGAGGGGGACAGCGGGGCAGCCTTGACGGCGCCGCTTAAGAGCAAAAGTTAGTCTTGAAGGATGGGAGCGAAGCCGAGTTGAGTTGAGGTCGGTTCCTGCCAGGCCAAGCTCATGCATAATGCAAGCTGCTTGCCAGGCTTTGACTTTGGCTTTTGCCTTGCCTTTGGCTTTGATGGTGGCCCAAGCGGCGTTGCATTGCATTTTTTAACAAATTAATTATCGACAAAAAGGTGGAACGAGTCCCAAGACCGACTGAGTGAGTTTATGAGCAAATGCCTCAGAGTGGAAACAAATGACACGATCTTATACCCGGTAACTTAAGATGTATGCAATCGCTTAAAAGATTTAGCAGTTGAGGGAGATGAGAAATATATTTATATAAATGTACATATAACATAGTAACTTCCAAAAATATTTTCTGCTTTAACTTTAGAACATTTACATTAGAAAATATTTTCTTAATTACTTTTTCCTCTAAAAGGTGTATACATAATTTTCCAATAATTTAATCTCTTTATGTAGAAAAAATTTAGCAAATGGGACAGATAACAAATATGTTTACATATATGCATTACATTAAAAATTAATATATAATATTTATGAAGTTTTCTTAAATTCTATTTTCTTTTAAAAAATGAGTATTATTTTCATAAATTTAAATTTAATTTAATCTATTTTAGTAGAAAAGTCTAAATTAACCAGTTTTCTTTTTGTTCTTTTTTTAATGACGCTCATTTATAAAATTTCTTGAAATATTTGGTACTACAATATATGATGCTGTAAGAATAATTTCTAGTACATTGTCTGCTTTTTTTCTAACATGTTTATTGAGATTATTAACTCTGTTCCTTTTAGTGAAAATGGCTTAACTCAACTTAAATTTAAAATGCTTGCATTAAAGTAATCAATTCTGTATTAAAATTCATGTTTCCCGGTATCTCAAAGTCGAATTGTTAAAAGTCAGGAATAATCGATGGATAAATGGAATGACTCTGAGTACAACTCAATGTGTAATTGTATGGGAAAATAATGAAATGAATCATTAGTTTAATTCACATTTTGCGAGCTGCTATTTCAATTCATACCCCGACTTCTGCTGCTGCTGCTGTTGCTGCTCCTTGTTCGCATTCTCTTGTGACTGCATCCACGTTATTGGAACAACATTTTTGCCTCACACTCGCACTTCATCAACGCGAAATGATTGGCACGCCATCGTCAACGTCAGCGACAACGACAACGACAGCAAGATGGCCAAGAGAGGCAAGAGGGGCAAAAGGAACAGAAGCAGGAGCTGAGATGCTGGAATGGTGATTGGTGGCTGCAGCGGCGACAGCCTCCGACATGTGTAAAGGAATCGTTTAAAATAAATGACAGCCGCGCCCCACTCCTCTCCACTCTGCTCTGCATTGGAGCGTTCAACGTTCAGCGTTCCCTGCATAATTACCAAGCAGAGCCGAAGAGCAGAAGAGCACACACACGGCAGATCACAATAATCAATACGATGGAAGATGGAAAAAGCATTACCGCGCACCTCTGTGCCTTGTATACCCTACAAAGTATTTGGCCAGATGAAGTTATTAAAGATCCCAGCCACATGTAAGGTATCTCAACGTGCAGCTCCTTCTCTTGGGTACGTGTGTGTGGTCCGGTGGTTCACATGTTTTCGGTGGCTTCGATTGAACTGGACATGGATTGCTGGCTGCTTCTAGCTTCCAGGCGTGGCTAGATCATTTGTTTACACGCATCCATCGAGCGATGCAAATCCATCATTCACCATACGAATGCATTTTGAATGTGCAGCTCAGGGGTTTTTATCACATTACAACACCTTCCCAGCCTGGACAAGAGGAAGCAGAGCTCTGCCGCGGGCAGCAAATAAATGTTACACATACGGCCTGGGCAAGCTGGGTAAAACAGCTGCCACCAGCACCTGGAGGTGGCTGCTAGAAAGACAACTGTTGCTACAACAAGAGAGGATAGAGGGGGAGGAGTTGGAGGAGCTGGATGAGTGACGGCTGGGCGTGGCAGTTTGGCAAGAATTGGCAAAGCAAATTGAGGGAAAACTTTTGCTTAGTCCTGCTGGGCTCAACGCTTTATCCTTGGCCCATGTCCCGTGCTTCGTGTTTCGTGTCCGTCTCCATCTTCATCTCCTTCTTCGTCTCCTTCTCCTTGGCCTTCTGTCGTCAGCGACATGCCAGATCCGGGGAAAATTGTCAACTTGGCACGCATTTTATTAAATGAAAGAATGTTTCCTAGCAAGGGCCAAGTGGAAAGTCACTGAGGGCTCAGCTGCTGTCAAACTTATGCCAAGCAAATCGAAAGATCTCAACGCACAGCCCACAAGCCCCCACAAACACACACATATACACAGGGAGAGGGTCATGGAGAGGGTCAGGGAAAGGCAGGGAGGGAACGAGCGCAATGGGAGCTCAAAGACGACAAAGTGAAAATTTTTTAATTGCATTTTTGCCAACTGTCGCTGCGGATTATTGGCAATGGCAAGCGATTCATTTCGTTGGAAATTGCAGTGGAAAATCTTTTGCGCTTTTCGCGCAACACAAAAGTTGCATTAGGCAGCGACTGTCCCTGGGGAGGGAAATGCAATGGGACAGGGAAAACTCAACAGCAGACAATAGCAGCTTGTATTCAAAATGTGCAACGAGACATTGCTCACTTTGCACAAAAAGCAGAAAGGATATTGAATAAGGATAAGCACAGGAATACTTATGCTAATGAGCAACTGCTCCAGAAAGCCCGAGCGGAAAGAGGGAAATATGCTGCAAAAGGAAAAGCCTTAATTGCAACTAGCTTTTAAGAAAACAAAGAATGAAAATGCTGGAAAAAAGGAAAATACTAATTCCAATACTTGTGTTTATTTTCTTTATTTAACTTACAGAAATAACAGAGCTCAAGTTTCGAACTTTCTTGCAAATAACTAACTATACTCCAACAGATTAAAGCATGCCAATTAATACAAAATTTATTAAAATATTGCTTATGTCATAATAAAACCTGTTAAATTCAATTTTAATGCACTTTCTGACACACTTTAAATGAATGACTGGAGCAATAGAAAATGCTTTAAAATTTGATAATTCATTTAGAATTAAAACAAATAAGAAAGCTATAGTCGAGTGTGGTCGACTGTGAAATACCCGCTATGCATTTCGAATAAAATCAAATTAGTGCAAAATAGTATTATTCCTAAAATATTCCAAATAAATATACAGCAAAAGTACTAAAACATGACAAAGGCTATGTTTTTGATATATTGATATACAGCCATTCAAAATATTCCAGATTGTCAGTCATACAAAATAATAAACAAATTTATCTGATCGCAATCAAATTTTCAGGAATTATAATGATTGTAGCCATTTTTTTATATTTGGACTCAAGCTTTAAAATTACGCTTGTTATTCGATTTTTATCAATTTGCGAGCGATTAAAATAGTTTGGAAAAGCACCTCAATTTATAATAATAATAAATAAATAAAGGAAAGCAATAAATATTAGTTAGAAAATTAATAAAATTCGAAGAGATCCTTCTGAAAATTCAACATTTCATTGTAATTTATCTCATAAATCGGTTACCAAATTAAAAGAGAAGTCAGAGTTAGGGCAAAAATAATTGGAACTACATGTAATTTAATTAGTTGTAGAGTATAAAGAATCGGTATTACCAATGTTCAGAAGTACCTTGAGTACAATGTTTCATAGCAACAATTACTCAGTCAGCAAAAGTTATCCTTAACTTTCCCTTATTGCGCACAATTAATTAACAATACGAATTGTCATACATAACTAAATATCCTACGCACACACTTAGTACACACTGATTCCTGCTGTATTTTTAATTTTTATTTTGTTTTCTGTTTTTTTTTTCGTTTTGTTTTGTTTTTCTCTTTTGGTTTGCGCAAATCTTTTTGTTTTTGTTGTCATCATCAATGTTGTCTTCGCTTGTTGCTGCGGTTTTTTTTTGTGTTTAAACGTTTCGGCTGCTTGTCATGCGATGAAAGAGCTTTTGTGTCAGTGTGGCTGTGTGTGTGTGAGTATGGCTGTGTGTATGTAGTGAGCTGTTACGCGTTGCCACCCAGAAACTCAAGTTTATACGAGCGTACATATTCCATCATCATCACCATCAGCATCATCATCATCATTCTCATCCTCATCCTGGTTGCTGTTGTTGTTGCTGTTGCTGTTGCTGTTGTTATCGTTGTTTTCGATAAGTTGTTGCTGCCACGCAACCTGCACGACAGCAGCAGGAGTCGAAGCTGAAGTCGAGGCAACAGCATGCCACACAAAGGTAACACAATGATGAGCATGTGCATGAGGATGATGATGATGATCGATGCCCTTGCCAAAGCCAAAACCAATGCCAACAACAGGCGATAGTCAACAACAAGAACAACAACAACAACAACAACAACGATGACGAGGACGATGATGATGTCGACGGCAGCGTTTGATTTGCTTCGCCTGCAACGCAGCCCATTAAAAGTACAATGACCAGAAAATAACGTTATTAAGCAAGCGCCTTTGGACAGGGGCACAAAACCCAAAAGCCTTAAAATCAAAACAACGCATGGTACACAAGAATTACTCCACAACACGCACACACAACAACACTCTGTCTGACAGAGAGGAGACACAGTTCCACAGACCAGGCTTAGCTGCGTGCTGTGTGAGAGCGAGAGCGAACGATAAGCCCAGTTTCTGTCTCGAGTCCCAGTTCTCGCCACAGCTCGCGATCGAAAGCGAAAACGTTGGAGGTCCGCTACATAAACAAAGCCCAGCCAGAGCAACAGGCAACAGTCTACAACAACAACTGCTTCATACTTAAAAGAGTTCATAGGATACTCTGCAAATTTTAGGCAATACTGATCAGAATATTTTTATGATCCATCGGTAAGCAGTTTCTGTTGAATGACATGATCGCATCACAACATCTTTTCATTCAATTTAGTACAACAAAAATTAAACAATTATTCGCTCTATCAAAAAAAGCTAATAAATACCAAATTTTATAAATATGGGCATACTTTTTAGTAAACCAATGAGTTGCGATGATCAAGGTATGAAATAAATATTAAAAAGCAATGCATTTTTGCAGCAATATCTTCTCTTGAATTGATTTTGTTTTGTATTGCATTTTAGAAATACACAAATATTGAATATCAAATCATAAGCAGCTGTTGGTCAGAAAGTAGAATTAGTAGACAATCTTAATTTGATAATCATTTTCTGTTACCGCTACCAAAATTTGACTTTTCCGATTCTGCAGCTCAATGCAAATAAAGTTATATTCAAGAATTATGATTACTTATGAGAATCATCTGATTTTTAATTCTTGATCAATCCAAGCTTTGCACATTTAATATACCCATTTTGAGATAGTTTTTACAAGGTATACTTAAAAAAAAAAATAAAAAAAACAGGCCAAAACAATTTGGATTTTATATTTTTTGTATGCTGGTCTAACTGTTTATCACATCAGTCCCAAACTAATTGGTTGACTCTTTTGAGTTGGGTTAGTTTTGATTAGAAGAGCCATCAGAAAGAGAGAGAGAAAGAGAGAGAGTGAGAGGCAGACCCTGGGCGGGAAAGAAGGCAGTAGCAGGTAGTCAGTGTCGAGCAAACAAGCCCAATTACATAGTATGTAGTACAACAAAGTTGACACCCCTCGCTCTCCCTGTCTCGCTCCCTCTATATCCGTCTCTCGCTCTCTATCAAAGCGAATACTCGATACAATGCATTGCCAAATGCTGCCCCAAATTGCAGTCGAAAAGGCGCCCAACTGCAAAATGCCTCTGTGTGACTGCGGCTTAAAATTGATTGAAATTATCAGCTTTGGGTTTTGGCATGTCACTGTGAATACACGTATTCACATATGTGCTAGTGTATATGTGTGTGTGTGCGTTTCCATCTGTGTGTGCGAGAGACATTTAATGGGTTAAACGAGCCAATGTGTCGTCGCTGTCGCTTGCCAAGTGGCTTACGCTTGTTACTTAATTGGATTTGGGTTAAGCTGCAAAATTACGGCCAACATAGCGCACAATAACAATAAACTTGTAGTTAAAGTCCATCTCTGTATGTGAGTATGTGTGTCTGTGTGTGTTGGTGTGAGTTCTATGCTGATGAGAGCGTTTAATGAAATGATTGCTCAAATGTCCTTATCACAGCACAACAGCAGCGATATGCAGAGAGCAGAGAGCGAAAGAGGAGGGAGAATGAAGAAGAATGCTGCCCAAGCAAGCGTGTCAAAAATCAAACTGAGGTCACATTCCATGTAATTAACAGTGCCAGCATCTCCGCATCTCCAAATGAGTGCCAAATGAAATGCTTGCCAAAAATAACCAAAAGCAACAAGACCAACTGTCAACATTCAAATGCCAACCGAGCGCCATTATGACACATCACACACAAATGCGACATGCGCTGAAAAAAGATGAGATATTGAAATGAAATACGGCAGGAATTATTCTAACTTTCATACATATCTCTTAAAAACTAATTTAATAGAAAATAAAAGATTTTTATTAAATGATTTAAAAGAAAATAAATTATTTTTATTAAATCATTGAATTATTTTGAAAAACGTTAACAATATTTCGTATTAATAAGTTATCTATAAACAAAAATTAAAAACTAAAATAGGAGTTGTGAAGTTGCTTCATTTATATTTATTATTAAACTAAGTTATTGTTACGATCTACTCAACATTTATGTGTAGTATTTATTAAATACTACATACCACACATAAAGTATAGACAAGAGAAGAAAGACCTTAGAAAAAAGAACAGAGAATAATAAAGCTCAACTTGTGATCGATGCTAGAAGTAGAATTGTCGATCGTAGTTCATTTTTGTGAATTAGATCATTATTAATTTCTAAAGTTCATTTGATTCGCTCGTTCGTTTAGTTCGATTAGTCTGTTAGATCTTTTCAGTCCCGTTCGTGTCCGTTTTGTTTGATTTTGACTTATTCTGATCTCTAAATTATTCGAGGTCATTTAGTTCGATATTTGTATTAAGAAACCTTCATTATATGTTAATTATTATTATGTTACACATTTATTATTTTTCAAGATAGCTTATTATTTTTAATATTTTATTAGAGTCATTTTGGAGTGAACTGAACAAAAATGTGTTATTAACGGACTTTCTAAGGCAATCTGACTGAATTGAAATAAGATTGAAACTCTAACAAACAAAAGGAATGAAGAATAAACTAGAATGGGACTCAAATCATTTAAATTAAATTAAAGTGTATCCAAATTGATCGATGGAACCAGTTCAGATTGAGACGACACTGCTGGAATCTAGGAAGAACATTGTGAAATAGAAGAGCAACCAATCAAACTTTCATAAAAACTAAATATATGTAACTAGAATGATCACCCGAGAATATCAACTTTAACAAAATAGAGTATTTTATAAATTAAAATTGAACTTGTTTTTGAAATGATTCAATTAAAAATTATATTCTCGAGTATTACTAAACTAAAGCATAAATATAGTAGTGACAATTTTTCATTAATTTTTCATAAATGTTGCTTACAATTACCGAACCAAAACAAAATTCTTTAGAGATTAAATAAACAATAATCTTAGATCAAAGTGTGAGATCTATGTTGAAAACGTGTAGGCAATTCATCCACAACATGACATTGGTATGGATTATTCAGAGAATTATTGAGCACACGTTTTATGAAAGGGAAAGTATTTGAAATAGTTGAAACTGTGCCAAAAAAACAAGAAATAAGAAAAATATTTGCACGAGTTTATAGAATAATGAGTGTGGCGCACAAGCGTAATAAGTGTGCGAATAATTGATTCATTGTTTGTTTTCGTTTCGAATATTGAGTGTTTTTCCGTATTTATTTTGATAATTCTGGATCACACTGTTATTTTGTGGGTCTGTGAATGAAAATAAACAAAAGCGAAAATGTGTCGAGAAAGTGAATCAATTGTGATTAGTCAAACAACTGCTGATCAGACTGTTTGCGTGTCGGATCACTTTCGCTTGTTATTGCCAGACAATTACTCATAACATACTTATTGCCCATCTAATGGCCAGACCAAAATACTTTACTCTTCTTGGATTGGGGCATTTGGCATTTGGGTATTTGGCATTTGGCATTTGACATTCGGCATTCATAGCGCAACTAGCGATTCCAGCAGCTTGCAATTTTGACATGCTTTTTACATTTCTAACGTTGCTCGACTTGACTGGGATCGCCAAACTATATTTTCCACAACATTGTAATATTGTTGTTCTCTCTCCTCGTCATTGTTGTTGTTGTTGTTGTTATTGTCTTTGTTGTTTTTGGTTGGGTGCCTGGTAACATGTTGGCATTGCCGTCACCATCAGTTGACGTCGTTGTCTGTCATTTCCCCTTGTACAACAACTGTTAGTTCGTTTCGTGCACATACACACACTGACTGCTAAAAGTATACATCACGCTCTCAAAAACATGCACCAACATGCTGCTGCACTTCACACACAAAAAAGTTCAACACTTAAAACAATAATAAAAGGTTGACTTGAATGTTTAACTGAATTTAATAGTTCTTTATTTTATGTTCTGCTGTAATTTAATTTGATTTCTTTTTAATTTATAAGCATTTCATAATAATTTTTATTTGGCATGCAAAATAAATAGAAATTGTATTAGAATAAAGCTGGCATAAAGCATTGTTGGACACTATGATGTGTTTTGTGTGTTGCCTTGCTTCCTGTTCTCTCTATTTCTTTTGCCTCCTGTGGCAACATATTTCACTGCATAATTTCATAGTTGTGCTCGTAACGCATGCAAAAGACAATAGCAACAACAAGAACACCCATTGTGGGAGCAGCGAACTAAAAACTTGACATGGGACAGCCGCAGCCGTCTAACTGACAGTTGTCGTTGTCTCTTGACTTGTTTTTGCCTCTGCTCCTGTCGCTGCTCCTATTGTTGCTGCTGCTGTTGTGGCTGTTGTTGTTGTCGGGTGCTGGCTTGTTATCATTTTTTAATAACATTGTTGCGCAGAGCAACGAATTTGCATAAAACACAACGCAACACACAAACGCACACACACGTCAAAGACAGTAACAAGGGAAACGACGGAAGTAACAACAACAAAAACTTTAAGAGAACGCCGCCACCGTCCAACACGTGGTATGAGTAATTTCAGCTTAAGCACAAGACAATGACACGCGCGTGCACTAAGTGAGTGTGTGTGCTAGAGAATAGGATGTGTATACTCGTGGAATGTGTGTGTGTGCGCGCACTATGAAATAAAACAATTTTCATACAAATTCCGTGCATTTGCATAAATTTCATTGGGATGTCGCCGTCGCCTTCGTCGTCGTCGTCATAGTCAGCGAAGTGCAAGTGCAAGCACGTCACATCTTGATCCCGGGGTTGAGTTAAACTGTCAGGCATGGAACCATGGAGCCTTTAACGAAGGCATCAAAGCGCAACATTTAGCCAAGTGCACGACAAAAAGAAAAGAAACTTTGTGTGTGACCAACTTTTTGTTGGCTTGGCAATAATCATAAAATTTCACTGCAAATGAAACATGAAACAAAAAACCATTCAAATGTATGTAAGTATGTAAAAACTAGAAAGAAAGCAGCGTGTGATTGCAACATAAAAGCGTCCTTTACAACTCGTTGTCGTCATTTCGAATGCCCCTTGGCTGCCTCAGCATTGAGGTCGTGTCGTCTCCTGATGCTGCGCCTGCGCCACAAACTTTTCCGTTGCCGTTTGCCGCCTCAATAGTTTTCAACGACCTCCAGCGAGTGTCTCTTTCTCCTCCCTCTCGCCCTTTGGCTGCCCTTTCCCACGGTGAACACTGCCCATCGGCTTTATTGAGGTTTTGTTTAAGCTTTTAGCGTACTCTTCTTTTTCGAAGTGCTTGGCTACCCAGCCAAAACTTTTTATGCTCTCGCGTGTGTGTGTGTGTATGTGTGTGTGGGTGTGTTTGCCCGGCAGCATTTTTGCAATTAGGCAACAGTTTCAATTTTTGTGTGTGGCTGTGTTTTTTTCTCTGCTTCTGTTTCTGGCGAAAATGCAATGGAACTTTTCAGTTTTTCGGCTACAGTTGCACAGTTTTCATTGCTATCAGCGTTCAACACATACAAAAATGCTGCGTAATTGAGACTGATTGTGGACACGGCGGGAGGAGCGAAGGATAGAGATAGGGACAGTGACAGGGAGAGGGAAAGCGACATGGAATGGCAGCCTGATAAAGTTGAGTCCTCTGCTGCGTGTTTGAAGTGAGTTTCAAAATTGTATTTGCACTCATATGAGCATTCGAGTGTGTATACGAATGTGCTTGATTGCCTCATGAGATAGAATCATAACGTATATAAAAGTTAGTTAACAAATTGAGTATTTTATAAGGATTGCGATTGCGATTGCCATTGCGAGTGCCCCCGATGTACACTTTATGAAGTGCACAAGCAATAAGTATTTATTTCAACACTAATTCCAAGTATCAATCCTTGATTTTCAATTCTGTTTGATTCCCGAATTAGTAACTGAGCAATAAATTCAAAATTAAGTTATTAATAACTTGATTTGCCATGGATGTGATATTGAATGTTTCAGGTCTAATTTATATAAGTTTAATTTAAGTTTGAAATGCACGATTTATTAGGTTATTAATAGGGAACAATAAAGAGGAAACATAAGCAAGAAAGTAGAAACTATTAGAGCACAAATTTTATGTTAGTTGCTTTAGCTGACAATCTGGCAAATTGTGCCGTCTATGTTATATTTTGAATGGTGTACTATATCGATATACCAAACAAACCATTCGGTATATTTTTAGTAATTTTTAGTATTTTCGGTATATTTTGAAAATAATACCGCAATATTTTGCCTTTATTAAAAATGGGTAGCGGGTATCTCACAGTCGAGCACACTCAACGGTAACTTTCTTACTTGTATTTTTTATCACTGAATGCACTGTCATTAATGAAAATGCTACACTTTCTTTGGAATTAATGTACTAAAAAGTACTAAATTATACCGAAACCTACATTTGCTATTTGTATATTACATATAAACCATAGACCATATACCAAAGAGTACAAAATATATTAGATTGTCAATCAAATCAATTAAAGACACTTAAAATCATGTAAAACAATGTAATTGCAACCAAATTTTCAGGAATCATAAATTCTAATGTTAATATTAATCCTGTTAATGGTGTATTTGCAAAAACTCGATATTTAGTTTGCAAGGGAGGAAGAGAGCGGAAGAGAGCGTGTTAAATATTTAAAACAATCTTGATCTGCGTTCAAACAACAATAGCTGTCGAAAAAAATGATAGCTTTTATGTATAGTCTATGAAATCCAGTATTTTATAGGATAATCGCCTAGGCTGTTGACGTTGATCAAGAATATATAAACTTTATGGGGCCGGAGATGCCTCCTTCTGACAGTTTCATACATTTCCTGTTGACAAAATGGTAAAATAAATATCTTAAAATTGGTTAAAGAAACATTTTGAAATATCAAACAAAAGTTAGGTATCAAATACTAATTGCGCTGGTTGACAATTTATGGTACAATGCTGAATGTACCATAGTAGTATATTGATAAATCAAATATGCATTTCAGATCATTTTAGTATTTTTATGGTATATTCATTTGGCATATTTAAATGATAATACTGCTTTGTTCTGCATTTGTTAAAACAGGTAACGATTATTTCATAGTCACACTTGACTACCTAACTTGTTATAAATAGTCCTTAGGAATTGTTATAATGATGACCACTACATTTCTAATTAAACATCACATTAAAAGGGCATTTAAAATGAAATAAATTCATGTTGTAACTATCAAATAAGATAGATTATCTGTGGGGAGCACTTACTAAAATGTGTCACAAATTCAGTCTACTTTCAACTGTGGGGAGCACTTACTAAAATGTGTCACAAATTCAGTCTACTTTCATTGGAATAATCTTAAATGCTGTGAAATTCAATTCAATACCATAGATGGGGCAAGGTGACAAGGCCTGAGACCATCAATATAATGTGCGTGTCGCATTATCAAACCTATTTATTTGGCAAACAGCTTCAGCAGCAGAAACAAAGATAAACTAATACGCACTTATCGCTGCTGCTGCTGTTGCTGAACCCAAGATGAAAGCTAGAATAATGACAGAGATATTTTGACCAAAGCCATGGCCATCGACAGGCATAGAAGAACGTGCGTGAATAGGAAAAAAAAGTGGGGTGCTTCACAAGCTGGACAACCGAAACCGAATAAGATACAAAAATGTTGACCACGTTGACAGCTTAACGTACAAAATTAATGTGACAATATAGCCGAAAGTGCGTGAGTGTCTCTCACTCTCTTTGTCTCTCTCTCTCTCTCTCTCTCTGTGTGTGATGTGGGCTCAGGATAAACATGCGAGTGTAGAGTGTAGACACACACCCGCACATACATATTGTGTGTATTGTATGTGCATTGAGGCAGATAAACATGTTGCCAAAATGACCAACTATCACACACATACGGACACACACAAAGATGAATAGAGAAGCGAGCAAATAGCTGGCAATGATGCCAAACTGTCTGGCATTAATTACGCACAAAAAATGCGAGACGGAAAGGCGAGACGAAACGAGTGTAACTAATGCAACCGCCAAAGTCCAACTCATTAAATGGGCCCATTCAAGTTTGGGAGACACAACAGTGCGTATGCGTGATGTAATCTAATGCGATGCGATATGCCAGAAAACAAACATTAAAAGTTTTTATTGCCCCACGCTGCATGCCCCATGCACTACTCTCGCTCTCTCTCTCTCTCGTTCGCTTGTCGGACAGACAACAAAAAGCATTAAATTACTTTATAATCCGTTTATAGCTCGAGCCGGAAGTGGCCGAGACACACATACACAGAGGGGCAGGCAGAGAAAGTGAGAGATAAAAGGACATCGCAGCACGTTTTTCTGCACCCCTAGGAGGCAGCTCAACAACATAATCAAATCAAAGATTACGTTGAAACATTGAAATTACGTACGAAGCAGACAGACAAACACAAACACACACACACACATGCTCATATACTCTATGAAAATGAAATGTGTGCCTGCTCATGGCATTGTTTGGTAAGCTGAGAGTAAGAATCAAATTATACACAAAACAACAAGCTATTATAGAAAACTCTTCTACATATTTATATGAATAGTCTGCAGATGAATCTATGTTGGATATGCCTTCATAAAAGGTCAAATACAGGGTATTCCTATCAGCTTGACAGCCGCCAAACAATTACACACATATAGTAAAGTATAACATAGCAGCCCGCTCAGCATCATTCTTCCTTCCCCCAGTTAGTAGACAACCAGCAGAAGTGTAACAACTAACGTAAACAGCTTCAGCCAAAGTCTTGGCTTCATTCACAAGCAACAGACGCGTCACATGCTTTTAGCACCCACTGTTTGGCCAGGCATGCGCAGTACGCAACAGCAAAACATATGGCAACGCTGGCCAGCTAGTGGCTGAGGCAAAGTCAAGCGACACTCGAACAGTCGCTGCTTTCAGTTGGCTCGGTGCTCTCGACTCGCAAACGACGCGGCTTCACTCCGAAGTGCGTGTGTTTTATTCTGTGTGTTTCTTGCCTGTTGTGGCAGAGTGCGACGTATTGGTGTGCTTCCATTTGTGTGTGTATGCGTGAGAGGGCGCCAAGTTATTGTGTCTTTAGCAACCAGCAGCAGCAACAGCAACAGCAACAGCGAGAACCATAAACGGCAACATTAAACCACCTGCCACAGCGCGTTGCTATTTTCAATAGCAATAAAGAAAACAGACAAAAAGCAACAGCAAAAGCAAATATACACATAAACACACTCACGCACAAAGCTGACAGCCACTTCCCACTGACAATTTGCATAAAGAAGAAACAACAACAAGACAGCGAAATTGTCGGAAGTTGTGTTTAAACAGCATCTGCAGCAAGGAAAAGCGAAATAAATTCGCTGCGCGCATAAGTAGGCAACAGTTTTTTGTTGTTGCGGCCCACAATGGAAATGGATGTCAATCGCCAGGCACAACACAATGCCAACCTAATGACCATATCCGCCCGCTGTTGTTCCACCAACAACAATGCAGCAACAGACACAACAGAAGCAGCAGCAACAACAACAACAACAACAGCCACGTCTTCGTCTTCGTCGCCCTCGTCTTACGGTTGTTGCGGCATCTTGAGTCGCCTGTTCTGCGTGAGTCGCCACAAGGCGACACGCTTGGTTGCAGGCACTGAATGCAGCCAAACCGAAACGCTATTCATGCAACGCAAAACACTAACGACTCAGCCAGCGGCAGCAGCATCGCAGCGACGTCGACGCACCCCTCAAGAAATCTATTTCGAGAGTCGCGGCAAATCCTGCAAGAAGCTATTGAAATTCAATGGCAATTCCAATAAGGTGAGTGCCAAAAACTGCCGCTCTGCGATTTCCAAAGTTTAACGTGAATAACTGACTAAGCGAGCAGTCTGTGCTTTTTATTTTGGTTGCCAATGACAAACGAAATGCGAGAAAGAGATACTTGCTTCCGCACAAAATTGATACAAATTTAAAAGCCCTGAGATTACCGACAAAGCTAGGATTAAATAACTTTAAGAATAACAAAACAGCAAAGACAATTTACTGAAATCATTTGGGTATAACAATTCAATAAGTCGATGATATCTTCAAACTAGATTGAAATGAGGAATTTAGCTACTTATTAAGCTAAGTATAAAAGTATTTATATTAATATTTAAGAATTCCATAAGTTGATTATATCTTCAAACTAGATTAAAATACAGAACTTATGTAGCTACTTATTAAACTGAACATAAAAGTATATATCTTCTTCTTTAATTGCAACTATTAAAGTCAAAAGATGAAAGAACTACTCTTATAAAAATTCCATTCGCTGAGCTCATTCATACTATTTTATTTGTTATGTTATCTATGGAGTATATAACGCGCATATTTCACAGTTTACATTGGTTTATTGCTTTTGCTTAAATTATTAAGATTTAACTCTGAATAAGCACGCAATAAAGTACAAAAAGTAAACATTTTTAATTAATGAATTAATGACTTATTGGAAATAAGATTCTTTTTTCTTTCATTGTGAACTCAACGTTTTTTTTTACCATTGATGAAAGTTTATTGACTTGACTTTTAATTAAAGCGAAACATTCATAACTCGCATCAATGAACTTTTAAAAGTAGTCGAGAGAGATTGAACTTTAACACAAAAAAGCACATGCAATACACAAGTGATTAGAATTATGACAAAATTTTCTATCACTACTTCTATTATTTAGTGGCGCCTGCGAGGTGCTGGAATACAAAACTGTGGCGCCACACACTCGAGTAGATTGCTCTTCTGTTATAGCCGCACTCAGGCAAAGGCTCATATTCGTGCTCATAACCGTAGTCATAATATTTTCCATATAAATCATTTAGCATTGTGGCTGAGCCCGCAGTGCGCATATGAAATATTCCATGCTGTTAAATGCGGCACTAACTTAAAGGCTATACTCGTATGTAGCATGCTACAATGTTCAGCACTCTGTGCTGCTTCTCTCCTTGGATGCTGCTAATTAAAAACGTACAAAAAGCAAACCAATCAAACAGGTCGATGCACAACAATGGCCAGCCCAAAAATCGCTTATGTAAACTCGTGTATGTGCAAGTGTGCATAAGTGTTGGTGTGTGTGTGTGGGTATACATATGGTAGTAAGTGTGTGTGTGTGTGTGTGTTCTAAAGGATACAATGCAATGCAAGCGGCTGTCCTCCAGGCACTAGCTACGCATTGAAGCGCAAGCAACAGGATGAATTTGTTAAACAACACGAACGTGGAGCAGACGCTCAAACTCCAACGCCAACTCCGACTCGAAGGTCTCCCAGTGACTGGTGCCTCACTGGCATAGCGAGTCCATCTCTGGACTCTGCTATGTGAAATGCGAAAAGTGAAAAATGAAAAACTCATTCGCCCTATCAAGTGACATCATCAATTTCAGTCTATTTTGCACTGACCAGCCGAATGCTGCAGCATCTGCTTCTGCTTCGGCTTCTGCTCTTGCTCTACCACAAAAAGTGCAAGGACTACGTTAGACTACGGGCAGGAGTGCAAGCTAGACGGAGTGGCACAGGGCATCAAGATATTTATGCAAATCAAAAAAAATTTAAATTTGAAACCCCCATTCGAGTGATCTGGTAATACATTGTTCTGACAGACTGGCTGACAAACTCACTGACTGAGCTATCAACACGCAACTCAAATTGTAAGAGTTAGGAGGTTGCAATTTGTACACAGGTGTTTATGCTATTTTTTTTGTGCAGTTAGAAGTCAATATTTAAAATTCTACTCTATCTAAATACATACAAATCGTTTGTTCTGACTGACTGACTAATTAAGTTCTTAAGTGACTCAACTATCAAGGCACAGTTCAGACTGTAAGAGCTGGGAGGCTGCAATTTTTGCACAACTAATTCCAATATTTGATAGTGCAGCTTGGGGTAATTTTTCAAAATTTTTACTCTATCTATATCTATCTGTAGTATAAACATATCGTTTATACTGTCTGATTGACTTATTAACTGACTCAACTATCAAATCCCATTCCGGACTGTAAGAGCTAGGAGGCTGCTAATTTGTGCACAACTAATTCCATTATTTGATAGTCCAGTTTAAGGTTTTTTCAACATTTCTAATCTATCAATCTGACTGACAAAATGACTGATTGACGGTAAGAGCTAAGAGGCTGCACTTTATGCATAACAGTGCTTGTTATTACCCAGTTGCGTTAATTAATTAGAAGTCATTTTACAAAAAATTGCTACTTTAACTATCTATCTTACTGATTAACTATTTAGTTGACTAACTGATTAAGTAGCTGAACTATTAACGCTCTGTCCATACATAGGAGACTGCTATAATAAACACTACTATGTTTGGATTTTTTAATATTTCAATATTCCTCATCAAGCAATCCTCTTATAATTTGCACATAAAATAAGTCAACCTATGAAATAAATAAAACAACAAATACACACTCAACTTGATACGCAATTGACAAAGCATCCTCTGTCTGACCTTATCAGGTTACTAAAGATCAGTCAAGGAATAAACTTGAGTAGAACTAAAGACTTCTTCCGAAGAAGTATCGTTCCGAAAACTACATTCCACATTCATTAAATAAGAACTTTAACATAGCCAATCTAGCTATTATATTTACTTTTTAACAAGCCAATCTAGCTATTATATTACCAGATTTTATATAACTTCACACCCACAACCAAAATTTAAATGAAATCATAAATTATTGTAAAACTCTTTAAAAAGCCTTTCATCCACTTGGTGAATATTTCAAAATAACTGATACTGTTTCTAGCTGCTGTAACAATACGCGAGAGGGTTTCTTCAGTTTAGAGTTTAATTTACACCTCACTCCATTCCATCGATTTTAGAGTGAAGCTATTGTACAGACATCTGAGCCAAGCCACAGGGCGGGTAACCAAATCCATTTACAACCACCTAAAAAACCTACCCTTTAAACAAAATACTTGGGATTATATTGCATTCCGGAAATTGGGGGCGGCTTTGTTACCTCCAACAGACACTTTAATATCATTACTTTTATGTCATCAACTAAGCTCATTGGAAGGCAGCCGTGAAATGCAGTTAGTCTATAAGGTGAATACCAAAACAGAAATGAGGTTCAAAATGGCAAACTGACTTACAAAACTGATTACAAATGAATTCAATTTAATGGAGTAAGAATAAAAAAATAAGTGAACAATAGAAAAGGAACAACTCTAATTGCTTAATTTAAAATAAAAGATCTAATAAAACTTATATTCGGAGTAGAAATAATTAAAAATAATTTAAATATCATATATTGATGAAGAAAGAATTTTGTTTTAAATTTAAATACCAAAACAGAAGAAAAGTTTAAAAAGTTTCCTTTTTACTTGATTACAAATGAATTCAATTTAAAGTAATAGCAGAATGTACATGAGTTAACATCAAGAAAGGGAGCAACTACAACTAGCTTATTTAAAATAGCTTAGGAAGATCCAATTTAACCTATGTTATATTCAGAGTAATAATAATAATTTGAAAACATTCCGAGCACTTTGATAATATAATAATAATAATAATAATAATAATATAATAATATAATTGATAAAAGAGAGAGCTTAGAGAGCATTCGCTTCATATCAAGCACACTTGCTTTTAATTGTCTGCACTTTGGGCACAAAGTGCCCATTACGAAGTAAACAAGCCAAACTATCGTAAACTTTGGACAAAGCAGCTTAAAGGCTTCATTTCTTTCAGTTTATCAGTGTCGGAGGCACTTCCTGCTTACTTTACTTTTCCCTTTCTCCCTCTTTTTCATTCTCCCTCTCTCTCTCTCTCTCTCTCTCTCTCTTTCTATTTGTGATTCTGTCTCTGATTGTTAAACATTCGCTCTGCCAAGTTTGCGCTTCAAAGAAATCATCATGTGCCAACATTAGTGACTCAGCACATGCATAACAAACTAGCCCCAAGTCCGATTCTCTTTCATAGCCCATAATTATGCTATGGCTGGTTGCTGTAGCTGTATCTATGGCTGTTGTCGTTGTCGTTGGCTGCTGCCTGCTGGCTGCTGCCTGCTGGCTGCTGCCTGCTGTTGACTACCAGTTCCCGGAGATAGCTCAAATGCAAATGCAAATCAAGCAACTGCCCGGCAACAAAAGCCGTGAGAGCTCAAACAAAAAAAGGGTATTATAAAATGGACAGCCTCGGTCGCTCGCTCGCCTTCTCGCTTCTCGCAAGCGGAAGTGACTGCCCCATCTGTCTGTCTTCCTGGTCCACCCCATCATCCTCCATCCTATCCAGTCTGCCCAGTCTGTCGCCTCGCTGTCAGTGAATATGTTTTGTGCGCCTAGACTCACTCTGTATGCAAGCAGTGAAAGAACAGGCCATGAGATCACCCAGCCTCAAACAGAGTTGAGTTATATGTATGCAAAATAATTGAAATATAAATGAAGATTTAAAAAAATATATCATTTTTAAGTAATAAATAATAAATTTATAAAATAATACAAAATAATATAACATGAATAAGTAAAGAATGAATGAAGAATACATTAAATATTAAAAATGCGTTAAAAAATTGTCTATTTAGAAATAAATTCTGCTTTTGACTAATGCATTATTTTTATTCAAAATATTTTTCATTCATTCATAATTAAATTATATGGACATTTATTTAATACTTTATGAAATATGAAAGTATATTAAAAAAATATATAATTTTATCTAAGAATTGCTCGTTTAAAGAGAATGAATGAAAAATAATGGCATCAAGACTTATATTAATTCATTTATTTTTGGGAGCATTTTCAAAACATAGTGAGATGTATTGTTATTGTGATAAATATATAAATATATATTAAGAAATATAAATGCAGATGAGAAGTATATAGCTTATAACTAATAAAAGTTCGTTTAGAGAGCAATATTTGTAAATTATTATTATAAAAAATATGAAAAATAATTGGATGCTTGTATGAATTCATTCATTATTGCGAGTGTATTCAAATCATTCAACATGGCGAAATGTTTATATAAATCAAATATAAATGTTGATTAAAAAAAATATATAATTTTAAACTATGAAATGCTTTTTTGTAAAGCAATATTCATATATAATATTAATCATTTTTATTATGCTTATATTACTTTATTTTTTTTTGTGAGTATATTCATATCATGCAACACGATGAAATGTTTATTTGCGACACATACACATACATTCTCGTAATTTCAAACCCATGCAAAATGAAAAGCAAAAAAGCGACAGCAGCTTTGCAACGTTGTAATTGCCAAGAGGCAATGAAGAGAAAGCAGAGACAAAAGATAGAAAAGAAAAGGACTAGAGGAAGCTGCCATATGTCGTGCATCTCGATTAAGCTCCCCTAACGTGTGTGTTTCTGTGCGGGGCCATTGAACGCCGCTTGAGCTCTGCAACATTTTTAGAACACGGCTAATGTGCTCGGGACAACTGTCGCATTGGTTAAACGCGGTTTGCAGAGCTGGTGGGATCCGTATCCTGTGTTTTGTGGTCATCTGAGTTTGCTGTCCCTATGATTGGACTCCTACTGTGACGTTCATTACAATCAGGCCTGATTATGTCCGGCAAAAGTTAAGCAGGCGCCGACGACAAAAAACACAATTCGGGAGCAAATTTATTTCAATGCCTCGCTCTGGTAACAAAGAAACGCTTTAGCAGCGACGCCAACTATGAGCTTATAAAATAAAAAGATAGAAAAACTCAAGTTTTAACTTTGAAAGACCCTTTATTTGTAGACAATGATGTCGGAGTACATTACTGAGATACTCGTAAGAACTCATTAATTTTTTGACGAAAGACATAAAGGATTTGTCTTCATTATTACAATTGATGCTTACTCTGATTTTTCACAATTGTTTGACACGAAAATAATCACAAAAAATAAAACATTTGCAAGCGACTAGAAGTGTTAAAAGACTGGATTTACCAAAATCTCCAAAAGATTTTTAGAATCAAAACAAATCTTAAATTTAATGTATAATATTTTGTTTTGATTCAAATATTTTGTTATCTGTATTATTATTATTTTTATGAGACTTTCTGTCATTGTCATAAATACACATATTAAAATAAATATGTCATATTTTTGCTTTTTTGTGCCAAGAATTATATATATTATCATATATATATATAATATATTATTTGAATAGATGACTATATTCTATAACCAATATGGACAGCAGATTCTAAGTTGAAAAATAGTCTTGCTTAAATCTAGCACCAATAATTTTTGTATATTTCCTTATTCAGTATTTTAGTCATGTACACTGAAGTATTTATAAACATATTGTCTTTAATTCTAAACATCTTAAAAACTAATTTAATTTATTTGATCACGGTTGACGTTTTCTCGCTTGAATTGAGCTCAGAATTGAACTTCCTTCCTCTACTTGTTACATAGTTTTTCACAAACAAAATAGACCATCCTAGTTCTTTCGGTATTTGGTCCAAGTAATAAAAATGAACTGTTAATCCAAGTAGTTGAATGGACTGCGAGTCAGTCAGCCCTTTTTCCAGAGCAGATGAAGCGTTTGCCTTTTTTTTTTGGCTGTCCTCTCTGCGATGACCCCTCTCAGATACCAAGCGTTGACGATGACAAGGGTGCTTTGCCGCCTCACTGACTAAATAAAATTGGAATTTATTATCCTGATTTGCAGCCAGAAACAGCAGCAGCAGCAGCAAGAGCACCACCACCAGGAGAAGAAGCAGTCAAGAAGGAGCGACAGCAAGTGAATGAGATAGAAAATGCAGCCAAAATGGCAGCGGCAAAATCCAGCATCTTTTGCTACGTTTACCAACACTGGCTCATCGTCGCGTCGCGACGCGTTGTCTGCAGTCCAGGCTAAAAGCCAAGAGACGCCGATAAGTAAGCAGCACTTTTAGATTTATTCACCATGGCGCTGATTTAAATGCCAGACAAAGTTTCAGTCACGCCTACAACTGACAGCTGTGGTGGGCGTGGCTGGCTTCTTAGCCCACGCTTTCAATGCCATCCACGCTGGACGCTCTTCTGCAGCCTGCACAGCAGCTTAACTATGCATTTCAGCTAGTTTATTAGAGCTTAAAACCCAGTAAAGCAGCTAAGGCGATTTACTTGGGCCCATAAAACTACCGCAACCCACAAGGCGTATGCTTAATTTTAGTTTGTGGCGTTGCCAGAACCCTAAATAGATTGCGATTACCAAAACTGCTGAGTGGCGAGTTTTGCGATTTTGGCGACGATAATTTCTCTGAGAAAGCGAGAAGCAATCCAATATGTCAAAAGCAGAAAACCACTTTAAATAGTAGACAATGAAATTGACCAATTTTTATACTCGCCAACTTTAAAACTAAAGGCAATCTTTATGATTCTTTTAAATTGGTTGCGATAAGATAAAAAACTTGAAAGTTATTAAGAAAATAATTTTATTAAGCAAATACTGGCAGCACCTGGTATATATTTTTTTTATGTTATGGTATATTTTGTATGAATGAGTATATCGATATGCGAAATGAAGGTTTTTCTATTAATAGGTTTTGTTTACAATCTAGTATATTGTTCTCTAAGGTATATTTTGATATACTATCAATATACCAAATGTAGCATTAGGTATATTTTCGTATTTTAATATGTCGATAAATACGAAAATATACCTAATGCTATATTTGGTATATTGATAGTATATCAAAATATACCTTAGAGAACAATATACTAATATACTACTAGACTTAGTATAAATATAACATTTGGTATGTTTTTGTATTTGTCTGTTATATTAGTATATTTTAGCAATAGCTCCAAACTGCTGTGCTTTTATTGATCACTATTTTTCAATGCAGACCTTCAAAGTATAAATCTTCAAATTTAAGTATATTCCAAATTAATCCACTACTAGTTTCAATTGAATTCTATCATTTATTCGAACTCCAAGATTAATCATCAACATGAGCAAATGAATACGCACTTTAATGAGTGACAAATGCACTTCCATCGAGTCAGTTGAGCACTCGGAATTTAGCTTACTTTGGAGCCAAAAGGATTAGGGATAGCTGGCCAAAAGAACCCTTCACTTGCACGTGCTGTTGCTGTTGCTGTCAAAACGACAGAAGGCGCTTGCCTAGCCAAAGCCAAAAAGAGAGACTTTTTCAACCGGAATTCTGATGCAAAGTGCAGGCAAACCGTTAAACCACCAAGCGGAATAGCCGCAAACTTTTCTTTTTCCCCGGATAAATGTGCCATGGTAGCTGCTGCTGCCGTTGTTGTTAGACAATATACAAGAGCTACGCTCTCCATAAAGCATGTTTTCTTATTGGAGAAGCCTCTGCCTCTGTCTCTCCACACTGTGCGGAATCGTTTGCTCCTCTGCTGAGCTGTCGGGAGAGGCTTTCAGAGGAGCGACGACAGAGTTTGCGGCGTCGACTGTTGTGACAAATTGCGTTAATGCCAAGCTAAGCTGTTGGCAAGAGAAAGAGCATAATACGGCCACCTGAAAAATGAGAAACATAACTCGCTTCTCTCCACTGTTGTCGCTAAAATAATGCAGTTAATTATTGCAGCATCTATTTAGCATTCGGATAACTGGCTTTACAGACTTTGCTCATTGCCTATGGAAAATTGTTAGTGGCTGGCGCCTGAAAGTATGCCATAGTTTTTGGTTATAACTGTGCTGTGGCCGGCCGTTGCTGTGGCATAGACTGCAATTTGATGGCACACAGCTGCCGCTTGATTAGCTTTGTGTGTGGCAATTTCGATGGCACATGTGCTGTCATTCTACGTTTGGCTCGAGACTGTGACTCTTGCCAGCCAGCCTGGTGGAATCGAGTCGAGTCCGGAATTTGATGGCAAACAAGATTTGTCTGGACCCAAGCTCAAGCTGTGTGGTGCTCCCATTTTGTCTTTTGCCAGAGAAGGAAAATTAAAAAGAGATTTGTGCCAAAATTAAAAGCAATTTCCTTTTCAGTTGCTGCCAAACATGCCGAGAGCGCAAGAAGAACTCCTTTCTAGCGCATCAATTTAATTCAATTTATTTTCTATGCTATGTATGTGTGAGTGTGTGTGAGTGTTGAGCTAATTCAATGAACTAGACAACAAAATAACTTAAATTTTATGTACGTACTCGTACAAGTAGAGCAGATAAAGGAGCCAGCTTTAAAATGTCTTGATACACTCGAATAAACTTGAGCCAGGCCACAATATTCATCGTATTCATCCTCATACAAGTCTGACAAAGGGGAATGGCAGGCTTTGCAAATTTGACGGCTCGACAGGAGGCACTCGGAGTCATCCGACCAGCACACATACACAGCATGCCATCCCCATTCCCATCTCTATCCACATTCCCATCACCATCCTCATCCACATCAGCAGCAAGAGCGCTTGATATTTGATGGATGGTATCGCAGATATGTTAACGTGCTGGCAGCCAACGGATTCGCGGAATGGCGACATTATACAGCGCCCTGTCATGCCCTGCTATGCCGTGCATTTGATAGGGGAATCACAATGGGGCTCGCAGATGAAACAAATAGAAAATCCTTTTAGAGTAGATAAGACAGTGTAGGGTATTGAATTTGGAAGAGAGAGAAAGCCACTCAAACTATTCAAATAAACAAATATTAAAAGAGAATAAAAGAAAGAGTTGAATAGCTAATAATAACCGTATGTAGAACAGCAAGTAGAAATTATAAGTAGAAACCCTTAACAAATCAGTAAAAGTATTACAGTTCCACTAAAACATTTCAAAACCCATCTAACAATATGACTATATTTTTTTTATTTTACAAGCAACAAAAACCTCGTCAATATTTGAAGTATTCTGCTCTGCCAAAATTCAATTAAATTATATTTGTGAAACATCGAGCTCCCACAGTGCAATTGGGTTGGGCTGAATAACATTAAACAAACTGCTGCCTTTAAAGCAGACGAAAATAAAAAGATTTTAAGTTAGGCACTGCTTGGCAATGAAATACGAGGGCGAGACGTTAAAGGGGGAAGCCGATTTTATGTGGCGCCATATAAATTCGGAGAGTCCGTAGTTCAGGCGCCGCATTACGTTTATGGTTGGCTAAATTAAACACAAGAAGGCAGCGCCGCCAAAGTGGCAAGGCAGTCAGCTGGATGAAAGGCAGCACGAGGGAGATGAGAGAGGAGGAGAGAGTGAGAGGAAGGGGGAAATTGCTACAAGTTGCTTTATTTTATGCGCATATTTGCGCATATTACTCATACGCCCGGCTGGCATACATCTTCATTTAAGCAAACGTCTTCGACTTTGCCTCCTCCACCTACTCCCTGCCGCCACAGGCTCTTCTTCTTACGCTTGGGTTGCTCTGCTCGGGCGTATGAAGTCGTATATTTTTATTTTATTAAATTTTCATTTCATTTTGTGCTGCTTAACATGTTGCATGCTCTGACGTTGGTAAATTCGACGATTTCAAATGGGATAACAACAACTCCCTCAGCAGGTGGTCTGTCATTAACAATAATTGAAACAAGGAACTGGTAAAATTGGCGCTGATTGGTTGAGAAAATTTATAAGCAGACGCTTGTCATTTCATTTTCACAACTGATTTATGTGCAGCTCCTTCAATTCCCAGCACTATTAAAGTATGAATGCAGACCCTGAATGAATGTGAATCCACGCATAAGACTGCTTTATACCAAGCATATACTATGTAGATATCGTCGTTCCTTACATTCCCAATCGTATTCATACTCGCATTCACATTCACATATTTGTATTCGTGGCGGTGTGTATTGAAAGCAAGAACTCCATCCGGCAGGAAGGCTGCATCCAACGGAGGTCAGGTCAAATCCAACCCGCCTCGTTGTGGCGCAACCTTTTCATGAGCCTAGCGTTAGCCAAATGGGTTATTGATGAGCTATTTTGCAATACACAAGGGGAACTTAACATTGACTTGGCATAAGTTACAAAGCGCCAACTTTTGAGCGGTTGTTGGCTGGGGATTTGGCCCTTTGGCTCAATGTGTGAATCGGAGCGTGACTGAGCGCATTCGTATTGTATATAAAATACAGCAGCAGCGGACTTATTGTTGCCAATAAGAATTTAAACCTTCAAGACTTAGTTTAGTACTCGCTGTAGTATGTCAACTTTCGCGTTGCACACGAACGTAGCTCATACTTTTTAGCATTTTAACGAGTCCTGCTTACGGAAACTATAACTCAACTTGTCTAAACAGTTATCTGCTGAGTCAGGGATCTGCTCTATAAAGTTTAGTTGTGTTCAGCTTATCCTGTCAGGCATTTTAGTGCCGCTCCCGTGCAACGAGGCTCTTGTCGGAGCTCATATATGAGTGTGTGCGTGTGTGTGGAAATCTCTGCTTGCTGCTCATTAATGCTACTTTAAAATTGTAGCACATGCGTGGCACATTGTCTCCGCTCTCATCTTCAGCCCTGTCACTTAAATGAGCTTAATCTTTTACACACGGTAAACCCATCAGGGAAAGATACTTGTTCTACTCACATGACACGACTCTGCAAGAAATTGTGAATACCAATATATACTATAAGGTGTATTATGTATGTATATATTTCAAATAAGCATTGTGCGTTGATACTCGACAAACGACAGGTGAAAAGAACAACTTAATCAGGGTTCCTTGATTTTGGTTTACAATGAAATTAAATAATAAACAATAGTAATTGCAGTAATTGTGTAAATGAAACAGGCATCGTCATAACGAGCAGCTTTCTAGCAAAAAAAAAACGATCTGGCAACGCTTTTCTGCATACAAATCTGGAATTAACTTTCGATAATCGATGTAAAGGCATCGATAACACTAGAGATTAAGTAACAAGTAAGAAAGTTACAGTCGAGTGTGCTCGACTGTGAGATACCCGCTACCCATTTTTAATAAAGGCAAAATATTGCGGTATCATTTTCAAAATATACCGAAAATACTAAAAAAATACTAAAAATATACCAAATGATTTGTTTGGTATATCGATATAGTACACCATTCAAAATATACCATAGACGGCACAATGTACCAGATTGTCGGCCAAAGCAAAGCCCATACAAAAGTATTTCTTTAATAACTTCCACAATTTTTATCTGATCGCAACAAAATTTTCAGGAATCATAACTACTATAGTAATTGTTATATATACCAAAATTCGTAACTCTAGCTTTAAAATTAGGTTTGTTATTCGATTTTTTTGATTTGCGGGGGCGGAAGTGGGCGTGGCAAAAATTTGAAACAAACTTGATCTGCGTGCAAACATAACAAATGCTGTCGAAAAAAAATTATAGCTCTATCTCTTATAGTCTCTGAGATCCAGTGTTTCATACGGACGGACGGACAGACACACAGACACACAGACAGACAGACACACAGACGGACAGACGGACATGGCTAGATCGTCTCGGCTGTTGATGCTGATCAAGAATATATATACTTTATAGGGTCGGAGATGCCTCCTTCTACCTGTTACATACATTTCCTGCCGGCACAAAGTTATAATACCCTTCTACCCTATGGGTAGCGGGTATAAAAAGGTGATAAACACCAATGCATATCAACTTGAATGAAATGCAGCTAAAATACCAATAAATAAATGTATATTTCTTATTATAAAAGCGTGGTCCGGTTTTCACTTTTCGTTTTCGTTTTGCGACCAAAACCGAAATTTTCGATTCAAGGTGCTCCGGACTTCACTTGTATTTTGGTCAGATGAAAACAACACGAAAAAATGTCTTTTGTATTTTCAATTTCCTGCGTGGATAGAGCTTAAGTAAGGATGATGTCATCCTGCATAGATGATTTATGCTTTCCTCTAAAATCAATAAAGTTTCGAAATATTTAACTTTTGTTGTTGATAAACATAATCTATAAAGTGAATACAATACAATTAAAAAACCATAGTGTAAAAGTTAACAATAATAGATGGAATGCTCATAAAAAAGACGATTGACTGTTTAATAAATTTCAGCCTGTCATCTAATTTGAAACTTGGACACTTTACTTAAAACCGTTTTATTTTTTTGCAAAATTTATCAACTAACATGACGCATGAAATCTACTGTGCATCTCGCAGTTCGCCGCAGCGCTTGTCTAACATATCAAATTTGTAGCTACGCATATCCTGTGCCTCAGCATGTCAACTACGAATAGCACGAAAACTTTTTGAGACGCTTGTACTTTGACCAAGAACTTTAATTTCTGCATTACGAGCAGTGTGGAAGCGGAAGGAGCCAGAGGCAGAGGGGAAACATCCGAGACACATGAAAAGTTTGCCATATAAAGTTGCGCTTAACAACACGCCAAAGTTGTGGCGCTCTCAAGATGCTGGGTGAATGGGGGAAACAGGGCTGCGGGTTGCGGGTTGCGGGTGCGGATGTGAGAGCGAGTGTAAGGAAATAGTTCGCCTTAATACAACTCATTAAATTTAGAAAATACTCGCGGCAAACTTTGAGGCCGAAGCATCTTTCGCCGGCGTTTTCCTAACATCCGTTGACATCTACATTTACAGCACGCCGCGGCGTAAAGTTGGCCTTCCGACGTTAAGGCGGAATAGAGGCGGAACGGTCCTCAGCTGGTTAGGCCACAAAAAAGGGATAGAAGAATCTCCTGCACTTGCTAAGCCAGAGCATTTCAGTTGCCTTCGAGCTTAATTGCAACGGATGTTGGCCGTGTAAATTATTTTGTTTTGCCTGCCTCATTTTCTCTGCTAATGAGCAACTTATTAAAACTTTAGCATTTTTCACCCCTGCCAACTGCAGGCCAATTTGAAAGCAGCTCCGGATACAGGGTATACTAGATTCAGCCTGAATAGTATGGAGTATTCAGCATGAACGGAGATTCGGTATTCTTACAAAATGTAGCGCGTGAGATGCATAAATAAATGCGAATGGCAATACCAATTGAGAATAAAAGCAAGAGATAAGTTTTTGGCCAACCGAAACTCATTTACAGTTTACGAGAGGAAAATGGAAAGAGAGAACTGGAATTTCTTTGGTTCTCGAGTAGAATAGAATACTCGAAACACGTAAGAGCGTTGAGGAAAACTCAAAGTCAAGTTGTGAAAGGGTCCAATCAAATAAAAATCTGCAACAAAAGGTTTTATTGAATAGAGAATAACTGTTGGAATAGCGCATACCCTTGAAGTCGTTTTAGTTAGATTAGGAGGAAGCAGTCAAGTTCGAGTGCTATACTCTGTTTTTCTTCATTGTCCAATATCCAATAATATTATACAGATGTCCTGCTCTTCATTTAATTAGAATGCAGACAGCATTCCAGGTTGTAATAAGCCAAACGAATGAAATTAATGTTGAATGAAGCAATGTGGGCGGACGGAAGGGCGGGTAAGGGAGTAGAGAATGGAGGATGAAACTGAGGATGCGGGATGTCTGTCGGTAAGTGTTTTTGTGTGTGCGACAGCGGGCTAAGCCTCAAGTGCTTAGACAATCGTGTTGAAGCTTTGATTTTCGAGCTTACGCTGGATTTAGCTACGCAGTGTAGCATACTTATAAGGGCGAGTAATTAACTTGAAGTGCCCCAAGAACACACACACAAACACACACACACACACATACATACATCCCCGTTTCGGATTGAACAAATTTGACTAAGTAATAGCCAACTGGCAAACTGAGTGACTGTTAAAGTGTTGAAATATCTGCGGCAGCACTTAATTAATTAATGTCAGCGCCCGTCGAACGAAATGAGAAAAGTTTTCGCTGTTCGCCTTCAACATTCCCGATTCACCATTCACCATTCGCCCGCCAGGAAAAAGTTGGGCGTCCTTATTTATTAAGTCAGATGCGGAGGAGTCGACAACGGCAGCAGCAATGTAACCGTTCAATATTTGTCAATGAACTCATTAAGCAAATTAATAGACAAAGTTACCAGCTGAGCTCTGACAATGCAAGTGGCTAAAATAACTTTGAAGCGCGCGCCAAAGAAAAGGTTATTTACTCTGCTGTTCTCTACTGTGCTGTGCTGTGCTGTTCTCTGCTGTCGCAATAAAATGCCACGCAATAAAAACCAAAGTCAACAAACAATTGCGTGCCAGCAGAAATCGATTATGGACGCCTCAAGGCAACCAGTCAGCTACTCGTACTTCACTTACATTCCCCCACTATTGTTCTCTCTCTCTCTCTCATTCACATTCCACATAGCCAAGGACCAGGAAGCAACCGCATTGGCAGCCACGTTTTCGATTTTGCCATCGACAATGCCACCTGATGCCCCGGCTATGAAATTGCCAACGCTGCAGTTCGCAGCCCAAAGCGGAAGTGATTTTCCACTGCGAACGTGTCTCTCTGAGCTTGGTTGAATCTATGTGCCTCCCCCGCTCGTCATCAGAGTGTGGAGAGGGGAAGGAGAGGGTAATTTTATGACCCTTGATAGTGGCAAGCGATTTGTTGCGTTGCATTTTCAATTTCGCAGCATGCACTTTGGCAACTTTGAATAATGCAATGGCTGGGCGCCAACTGCAGCGCGTACTTGACTCCACAACTGAATTCTGCATTCTGCCGAAACCCTTAACCAGCTGCGCATTTTGGCAGCTTATTAAGGTGCTGCTCCACCACAACGCTTTCCTTTGAACTTTTCCTATTTCCCAATTTTTTCATACTCTTCAGACACGAGCGCACAATTTCAGCGCAGCAATTGCCATGTGGGGCTAGTTGACATATATGCAGCACGTGCGACCTGTCACAATTTCCCACTGTGTCTCTATTCGAGAGTGTGTGTGTGTTTGCGTGTGCGTGTGTGTTTGAGTGTGCCAATCTGACTGGGCGATTGATGACCCAAACAACCTCACACCAGCCATGAAGCTGCTGAAATCCCACACAACTAGATATTGGCCAGCAACTGCGGTTCAACTTTTGGGACTTTAAAGCGGCAATCATGTGATGCAAAAACTGCAATGCGTTGCAATTGAAGTTGGTCGCATCGCTAATTATTTGACTAACGACATTATTTTGTGGTCTCTAATTAAGTGGCGATTGCATAACTAACAACAGTAAATAAATTTCCAAAAGCCAATTATTTTCCTCCATATTTGTAATTTGTAAATTTGACCATCTACTTTTTCACGTTTTTATTTATTTAACTAAAATTATTATTTAACTAAAATTAACTAAAATATTCAATAAAAATTAGTTTTTGAAATATTTATTACAAGAACTTTTGCAAAGCTTAAAAACTTTGAAATATATCGTTTTAGTGTTGTAAAACACTAAATGATTGCTAGTATAATATAAACATGTTAAGTTGTCAGCATTAAGAATGCAGTATATGTATACTAAAAATGCTCAGTCAATGGTGGAAGGTTGCAAAGGAGAAAAGAATGAAGAATGCATATGGGTAATTCTCTGAGGGATCTTTTCAGTGAACAAAAAATATAAAAAATATAAAAATTATAGCTCTAGATTAGTACTTAAATTAGAGCTAAGAATGGTTTTGGAAACTTCTTTCTGTTTTGTTTTCTGTTCTGATAATTGCAAAAATTAACAAATTCATACGCAAAGCCAAAAATTGAACGAATTAGTATATTTTATCGTAAAACAGAATAAGTTCCTGAAATCAATTTTAGCTCTTGAAATAGTGCTAATCCAAAGCTTTAAGAATAACCATTACTTATGTTTACAATTGTTTTAGTTTACGTTTTTGTTTTGTCAATGCAAAGCTGGTCGATCGCGACATTTACCAGAGAATTACTCATATTCATTTAAGTAAATAGTGAAAAGGCAGAACTCATGGTAAGACAAATCGACATATTTGACTTTCATGTGTATGTATATTAAATATTACTACTACAGGTAATCTCAAGAACAAGAACCATTATTTAATTTCGTGTCTGTAAATACGATTATTAATAAAGAGTTGTGTTATTTTCGTAATTCTGATTTTATTTACTAGTATAAAATACATAATTTAATATTGCTATAGTTATGTATTGTGTGAACCTTTTACAATTGGTAATCATCACCTAATATTAAAAACAATGCGCAATGTGAAAGCATTACCAAACCGATACCAATATCAGTGGCTGCTGCCTCTCAATTGTGGCCACTCGAAAATCGTTTAATTTTCATTAATAGTCAAGTGGGTTTCATTTGGGATTAATGTAGCGTGGCTGTGGCAGCTGCAAGCACATTATTATTACTGTTGTTGATGTTGTATGTAGCTGCTCGATGCGTTAAGAGCAAATAAAGAAGAAATAATGTATGCATTTTTAAGCGTTGTCTGCGGCACATTAATTTTAAACAATTTACCTGCTCGGCTGCCCTTTATGCCGCACTGCAAACCAAAGCATAAAAAAAAAGAAATGAGAAAAAAACAAAAACATCCTCATAAGCATTTTACGTTAAAGTCAGCAACTGAATGGAAGCTTGAAGCCAGGCTGCTAGCGTTATCTTTCTGGCGGTAGTCGGCATCCAGCAGGCAACAGTCAGTTGCCACTTTGCAGCTGAAACTGCAGCCACTTCAATTTCAAAAGCAGCTGCTGTTGCCCCAACCAACGGGCAACGCGCAACGGACAACGTGCAACAGCCAACGTCCAACGTCCAATGCCCATCTAGGGGCAGTTGCTATTTGCCACTTGCCACTTGCGACGTTGCGCCACAGCTTCAGCCTGGGGCTCAAGTTTTCTCTTCTCTTTTACACTGGGTTGCTTTATTTCAATTCAGTTGAAAAATATTTTTTAAATGCCAGAGATTTCCTCCCTATGTTCGCGTTTAAAATCATGACCGACCGAGGCTTCCCTCTGTTTACTTTGTTTAATGCTGTGCTTTATTATAGTTGTCTACGCTGTCGCTTATTACGCATACGCATAGGGTTGAAAACATAATAATAATAATAAATAGATTCACAACAAAATTCCTTTCTGCGACCACAATAACCGCACTCAGCATTGCATGGACCTTGTAATAAACTAGCTGACGCATTTTATTTATGGGCTGCAGTTAAATAAGGCGGCATATGTCATATGCCAAATGCCAGTAACCACTACAACAATAACAAGCAACATTTGCGGTGCAAACTAACAATACAGAAAGGGAAAACCAAAAAAATCGATTAAATTGCATTGAAAGTTCGTTTGTTAATTAACCTAGAGAGAAAGCTTAAGTCTGGGCTTAAACATTAATTCGATTGAATTGTGTAACTAGTCTAGTTTGTACAACCAATTCTGATATTCGTGGTGTTCATTGTACACTTTTGACATTGTCATTTACGAACGAACAAAAATTACCTATTAAATGAACGAACTAAATAAGTTCACTTTTATTGCTCTTTCTTGACCAGTTGTTCACTTCTGATCATTAGTGTGCTCTTGATCAGTTGTTAGCTTTTGCTCTTTGGTTCATTCTTGTTTACAAATTCCATTTCTGTTCACATGTTCCATTTGTCGAACCAATGATGAACGAAATCGAGCAATGAACAAAGTACGAATCGATTGTTCACTAATCAAAAAGGATCGAATGAGTTAATTCAGTATATTCAACGTAAGTTACACAACACTGGTGTACAGCATTCTCTTTACAATTTACTTTGTATTTATTTCAGATTTACAAAAACAAGAAAATTATGATAATGACAAACAATTGCAATACAATTAAAATAATTTCAATGACATTTTATATACATATATCAATACACATATATGTACATACATATTACAATTTTTGGAATCAATAAATTTGATAATAGAAAGGTTTAACTGAGGGTTGCTTTAGTAATGATGACAAGCTACATTGCGTGAATGCAAATGCTGAGTAGTTTTCAATTTTTAATTAAGATTTTCAATTAAAGTGCGACAGCACTGCCACATAAAACCAATTTGCAATTGGCCTTGGTTAAAATCTCAACTATTTTTCTCTTTGCTCTGCTCTGCTTTGCTCCCACACAGATATTGCTGTATCCTGAAGAGGGCTGGGCGCGCACCGCCTCCTCCAGCTACTGGACCATCACGCCCTGCTGGTGGCAGCCGAATCGTTGTCGCATTGTCGAATGTTCTGGCACGCAACGGCAGGCAACCAGAGCAAGGATGTTGCCCATGGAGCAGCAGGGCTCGCTGCTGATTGCCGGACACTTTCGCAAGCCGCCAATAACAGCGACAGGCGGTGCAACATCACCAGCAACAGCAACGCCACAAGGCTTCCGTGATGGAGGGAATGGAGATGGTGCGAGAGGAGCGGCGGGAAATGAGAGTGGAAGCTGTAGTAGAGCGCAGTCAAAGTCAAAATCACAGATGGCTTACAATGATGAGTTCAAACTGTATTTGACATCGAACATCTCGATGGAGGACTACAACATGGGCTACTGCCTCACTGGATTCGTCGAGCGTCGTTGCCAACAGACAAACACCTTTCAAATGACACATTTTGCTGTAATCAAACGGCAATGGCCACCACCGTCCAATCTCAGCAACTCATAGGCAGGCAGGCAGCCTTGCGAGTACACCAAGCCAAATACCCCTTAGTACGTACGTCAGTATTGAAAGTCCACTCTGTTTTTGGACTAACTAAGCATAGCTCTTAAGTAGTCCAATTTGCAACAATTTGCTGCAACTCTCTGGCCTCGTCATTACGCTGAACAACTACTAGCATTATGGAGCCATGGAGCAATAAAAAGTTACAAAAAAAAAAAAACAAGAAAAGACTAGCAGCGGCCGAAAAAAAATTACAAAAGTTAGAACGTACTAATTACGCCAGGCTGAAAGTTTCCACTTCTCCTTTAATTTTTGTTAAATATTTCTATGTGTGTATTAGTGCGTAATGTGTAATTTTAACTAAATGCTCTAGACGTGCTTAATTCGTGTGCTTTCAATGTTATATGGTATAAACTACGAAACTGAACAAAACTAAATAGCAAACAGAAACAAAATGAAAAAAAATATAGCGAGACCAAAACGTAACTTCGTTATGCCGAAGCCGAAATACCCTTGCGGAGAAAAACCATTAAATTATAGAAAGAGGTATTCTTTAATAAATTCAAATAATTTCGACTATTTACCATCAATTAATTATTTTCCATTTCGATTTCAATTTACAAATGAATTCCGCATAGCAAATCTGCAAGGGTGCGAACATTCCAAATACAAATAACTGCAGAATAAAAAAATAGTAGCTGTTAAAAGCTAAAATGCATCTAAACCGCTTTGCTGGCCCCACACACCAACACACTCACACCCTCACTTGCACACTTGTACACATATTGCGTTTAAGTCCTGACGCTTGGCCAGCTACTTAATGCTTAAAAAGTGCAACAAATTGAAACATGTGCTTGTCGAAGCATGTGATTGTGTGCCAAGAGGCATGTGTACGTCTGCTCGCATTTGTGTGGGTGTGAGTGAGTAGTATACGTGTATATATATGTGTGTGTGTGTGTGGCTCTTTCCTTACTACTTAAAGCTCTTCAAGCAGGCTGCCTTTAAGCTTAAATATGCACAGCGCATACGATTGTTATTCTTTCATTTTATAATTTTAGCTGGCATCAATGCGTATCAGCATCAATTAATTACGCGTAGGAATGATTCTGTTAAACATTTATTTAATGAGGCTGATCGCATTGATTCACATTCTACGCTATGCTCTAATCTATGACTAGAAGACTCACTAAACAAAAACTCTCTTATCTCGTACATTCTCTCACACTTTTTGAGCATAAACCGCAACGTATATCAACAATTCGTCCAATAATTGGAGTCTTTCGGCGCAACAAATGGCTTTACAGCCACTACAAGGCCGAAGCTCCAATTGCCAAAAACCCTAAGTGTTAAAAAAGGCAAAAAAGAACCGAAAACCAAAAGAAAATGACAACTTAAACCAAAGTTAATTAAGTAGATACAAAAACAAACAAAAGAAAAAAATAGAATTTTAAGTGCTATGCAAATCAAAGCCAAAAAATATTTACAAAAATAGAACTTAAATATTAGTAAACTGAACTACAGATATACATATATATATAAGATATATATTAACTATTTATGTGTGTGTAGGCTTGAAGTGAACTCAAAGTTTTTGCCATAATTGTATCGATGTACTATTTATATATGTAAATTTATATATATACATATATATCGAACTATGTATACAACAACAAGACATGAAATCAATCACTAACATTTTTGCAGTAGTGCATAGCTCGCTTTTAGGCGCTTTTACACGCAGGCGAAAACTCAAAACAAAACTAAGTAAACGAAAATGTGTTTGTATTTCTAATCGTATATGTATATTTTACAATGCTATTTATGTAGTTGATTTGCATTCTCACTACCCACATGCAGCTTCGCTCCGAAATTGATATATAAGTATCAGGTACCTGCCAGAATAATTATTATGAAAGACAAAGTAAAAACCCAAAAAAAAAAAGAGGGAAATATAAATGTATTACAAAATGAGCACACGTCCAATTTGATAGTCCAAAGGCATTTAATTCATTTTTTTTTATATACATAATTTAATACTCCCATAGTTATATACACATTTGATAATATTGCTGTTTGTCCCTTGTGTTTGGAATAGAATATTTATCAGCGCTTAGTTTAGCACAAAATGAAAAGAAAACACTAAGCAAAATATTCTATACATATTCGGAGAGCCGACTATTCAATACCCATAAAAAACAGAACAGCAAACAGATCAACTATCGCCACATGTAATTAACTGCAAACTTTATGCAAATATGAAAACAAATGCAAACCAAAAATGCAATGAGCTTTTTTTGTAGCAAATCACAAAACAAAAAAAAAAAAATAAACAGTCGTCGGTAAACGTTGAATGGTTATAATAAATTAATTACTAACTACATTTATAACCAACAACCAACAACAACAACAAAAGCGAAAGCATCACTGAACCTGCTAAATGGGTTAGACTTAAAATTAATTCATTTAATTAAGCTGCATTATATAATAATAACACAGATGAACAGTTGCTAATATTTTCTCACGCAATTGGCTGAACTCAACAATTAATGCAAATTACAAATAAATATTTGAATACCAGAGATTCGATGTGGAAAAATAACAAAAACAAAAGATTTGAAAATCGAAAAGTCAAATAAACGTGAGATAATTTTTTATTAAAAACTTGTGAAATCAAGTGGATAAGCAAATAAATAAAGTTAAATAGTCGTAGTTTTGGCCTGCTGCAAGGTAGCAAATTCTTAAAAAAAATGTACGAAAATACAAAATTGAAAAACCAAAAAAAAAATAAAAAGGAAAAGAAAAATAATCATTAAATGTTTGTTCTCTTGAAGGTATTTCAGTTGGCTTAAGGTAAGTATACTTTCATTGATAGAAATATTTATTGCAAACGAACTTTACTTTCATTTTAGGCATTCCTTAGAATTAATATAAATTCGTTTACAGTTTTATTCACAGTACATACTCATATCTGAAAGCTATCATAATCACATCATAACTAATTCTCATCATGAATTAAGTTACAATTTTTACTATTTAAGCCTATAAGCTGGTCATATTTTAAATTACATTTTTAATCATCACTTTTAATTATTTTCTCTGATTTGTGAAAACTTATAATTCCCATTAAATCCAGAAAATACTATACACGTACATTTTTCTTCCGCAGTTGTCAATTGTTGTTTTGATTTATTTGTAATGTTGCATTTTAAAGTTTTTTGCGCAATTAAATTTATATTTACAACAATTCTTTATGCGAAATCCTCATGCAATACATCCAACTAGATATATGACACAATTTGGATGTTCCTCGAATATATGAATGTATGTACATATATGTGCATACGAGTATGTATGTAAGTGTTTTTATGCACATAAAAACTTCCTCCATTCCCCTTGCCTATTCCATCCTTCCATCGCGTGGCTATCTGACTCTGTTTTCGGACTGCCATCGCAAATTAAAGGGTAACGCCGAGGGATAACGCAATTTCATTTTATCTATCTTTTTTTTTTGCGTTAGTAACATTTGAAAACTTTATTTGATTTTGATTCATTTTTCGTGATGAGCTTTTCACATGCGAACAATTTGCGCGTCAATTTTTTATAAAACATATGAAAATTCATAAAACATAAACGATTTTCTCTTTGGATTAAATCATTTTTTTTTCTACATGGCGAATATATCAATAATAACTAGATTTCCCACTCGATAATCAAAGCAAAACAAGAATAGTAATAAAATAATTACAGTATTTATTAAAAAAAAGCAAATACACATGTATGAATCGTAACAATTAATACATTTATCGGATGACTAACTATCAGGGGAAAATATTTTGCATTATTTTCTGATTGAATATTTAATGCGTTTATGACTTAAATTAAAGAAAGTGAAGTACAGTAGCAAGTGCACTGTGTACATAATATATATCATATACATGTAAGTATAAATACTGAATTTCTTTCCCTATTATATTAATACTTTAGTCACCACATCCACTATTACTTGAAATTTATGATTATCCAAAATAAGTGCATATACATAATTAGTTATTTTCCTACATAAAACATCAAATAATATTATAGTTGACAGTCGTCTGTCTGTCCATAGATACTTGCCGTACTCATATACGAGATATCACAAATGCGCGGATCACAATTAAATAATAAGTCAAAATGTGGTGAATATCCTCACTTGTTGACATCAAAATTGCCGCAAAGGCACTCAAATGGCAGTACTGCATTTTGGTACGAAACCCAATTTGAATACTAAAAGTCCGAAATGTGAGACAAAGTCATCGGAATCTCTTACTGTGCAGGCTCTCTCCATATCGCTCGCTCACTCACATCACTCGCTCTGTCTCCCTCATTCACTATCACTATTTCCTTAGGAATTTGCCTTCTTTTCTGTTGTTACGCTTCTAAACTATTGTCAAATGTTTTCTTAGTACAAATAGCTGCCCTAAAAAAATGTACATGAGCAAAGCTTCTTCTCAAGCTTTCAAACTATGATCTGCTGTTAACATATATTGCATTGGAATTGTTGTGTTTGTCATTCATGTTGTCTGTTTGATCGGATGAAATGCTTCTAATAGTGGGGAAAACAACAAGAATGTCACTGACAAAGTGAACGAGAAGCACTAAAAGATACGAGCTGCACTAAACGAGAATAAGTGAAGCTTAAGCTTGGTAGAATTTAAAAATAATTAATTAATTTCGCAAAACGATTTAAAGTAATTCTGACTTAAATATGTTTGATCAATGCCAACATCTTTTAAAAGATTTATATTTGCTGTGATTGTCGTTGCACCTTTCCGATATTTAAATCGGAATAAATAATAAGGTAAATTTGTAAGCTAAAATCTATATCCAATAATAATTTAAGTTGAAAGCATCCTCTTCCTTGAGTCATACATTCGATAGCTGCCATCAATTCTTTATCGAAATTTTGAGGTACCATTTTGTCACCAGCCAATTTATAATAGTGCATCCATTTTCAGCAGTCTCACTGCTTGTAAATAGCTCGCTGCGGTTGTTATTGTATTATTGTAGTGTATTATTATTGTCGAAGTATCTGAGATCATTTGTTACATGTAAGCAGACAGTCAAGATCACAATCATTCGGTAGCATAAAGAAAATGAATCAATAAGTAAATACTTAGATATTAAATATGGAAATGCGAGCAATTTGTTAGTCGAAATGTTCATAAAAATCGACCCCATTAGTGGAATCCCAGTCACGTAGGACTAAAACCTGAACAGCATAATAATTATTTATAATTATTGTTAATTTTCAAAGCAAGCAACCGACCGAAAACAACAACCACCACAACCAACAACAACAACAACAACAATAATAAAAATGCTGAAAAGCATTAAAAAAGCCTCAAAGAGACCTCAATTAAAATTCAAATTAGAGCGCTTGGGAAAATTTCACGCGAACGCTGATACTGACGATGCTGCACAAGCTGAATGTGAATGGAGCTGGAGCTGGAGCTGCAAATGGATGTGGATGAGGATGTGGAGCCAGGCCAAAGTGCGAAAACTTAGAACCGCAGAAAGCACCGCAAGGCAGTTCCCAAACTAACTGCCCAAAATGAAATATGAAGCCTAGGCGCCTGTAGAACGACGAACAACAGAGCGGAGCTGAGCAGAGCAGAGCACCGACGTCAGCATCCCCACCACGAACGCAACTAATAAGAAATTTGTGAACTTTGCAAATTTGCCATCATTAATTCTGGGGAATCCCTTTTGCCCCAGTTCTCCTCTGCTGCTGCTACTGCTTCTGCTTCTGCTGCCATGAATAAATAGTCGAATTCGCATGTTCCGATGCTATTGTCCTCGTCATTGTATAATAATTGTCGTGCAGTTTAAATCCAAGCTGGAAGTATAATAAATTGTCATATGAAGGCGTGCGCGCGCCCCTCAAGTTGGCAGCAAAAATATATTCATGTAGCAATGTGATAATCAAATGATTGCTCTGCTGTCAAGATACCCTATAAATTGTAAAAACTTTTGTCAACATCCATTGCAACTTCTACTTGTAACTGATTGACTTTTTGATTGATTGGGTGGAATAAAGAGGAAACCTACATATAGTATGTATATTGAACGCTTAGGTAATGTTGAACTAAATAACTAAATATTTGGGTTTTATTAATATATAATATAGATGAGGCAAAATTAAATTCAAACAAATTACAATTTTTACCAAAATGTAATACAAGTTCTCCAATTAAATGTAGAAAAGAAACTGCAATTTGAGATAATTATGTGACTATCTTGAACGCTACCACCAGCATCAGATTTAATAAGTGTTTATACTCTTTATACGTCACATAACATATTTCATATTTTCTTAGACAGTCGATATATCGATGTTTCGAGCATCGATTAACATCAATGTGAGCACTCCTCTGGGTTTTCCCCACAACTTTCACGGTAGCTCTGCAGCAGGATTTACAAAACCTTGATAAAAATTGAGTATAAGTATTTTGCAGGGTATTAAAAAGGTAATGAGGAAACGGAAATTGCTGCCGGAAGTGTATCCGAAGGCGGAAGCTCATTTTGCAATATTCACAGTTGACTGATTTCTAGCGACTTTTTGCTTGGTCGCTGGCATGCGCAGGGCGATTCTTGAGGAGTTGGGCAAGGTGGGCGACGCTGCAATGGGCGTCTTGAATTGTAAATTGATTGAAGCCAAAGTCGTCGCCTGTTACCGATTCTAATCATTAATAATGAGGAGTGTGGAGGAGGTGCACCGTTGGTTGGACAGCAGCCAAGATTATGGCAAAGGACATTGAAACAGAATACTTCGTCTTGGCGCACAAATTTACAGAGACAGAGAGAGAGGAAGAGGGGAGGAAAGAAACAGCAGTAGACGCTGACTGAGCACTTGGGCTGCGCCTAAGGTTAGGCAACGACTTTTCAAGAGCCTTTCAAGCGCTGGCAACAAAATGGCTGCGCACACTTCCCCAGCTAAACGCTTTTACCGTTGCTATTGCCAAGTTGTTCTTTGTGAAGAGCTGCTCAAATAGCACAGCAACGGCAACGGCAGCGGCAACAGAAACAACGAGCAGGATAGCGAGAACAGAGCAACAATAAGCGAGGAGCAGCAGCAACAGAAGAAGCAGAAGCAGCAGCAGCCGTTAGTTTCATTGTTGACATTGCAGCGAAAAAAGGTAGCAAGGCAACAAAAAGCAATTAACTTGGCTTACATCTTTGTTGAAAGTTGAAACTCATGGCGCGATTTATGCCGCCGGTGTTGGTGCTCAGGTTATTCTTCCTCTTGTTGCCGTTGCCATTGCTGTTGCTGTTGTTGTTGTTGTTCTTCTTCTTCTACTCATTGGTGTTGGCTTGGTCTGCGTGACTGTGCTTCAATGTGGATGCGGGTGCAACCAGGTGGCCATGCTGTCAGGATGCGTGTCTTTGCTCAGCAAACGAAGGCAAAGCTGCAGCGAAAATCTCACACAAAGATAAAACTTAATGGCTTGCTCCACTTGAAAGGTTAGATCTTACTCTGATTTTGTGGCAAATTGTGCAAGCGTGAGAGCACCGTAGGATGCCAACTTAACCAACGGATTGCAGTGTAGTTATTGCACGTAAAATTCAATTACAAGAAACTAATTTAACAATTAAAGTAAGTATAAATAAAATAAATAAATAGCGAATACGAAGATTATAAATAATTAACATATTAAAAGTTGCCTTCAAAATAATTTAAAGCTTAAAATGCTTGTAATAAAATATATAATTATTTATTTATTTACATGTTAATTATTATACCAATTAATATAATATCTAAGGAGTGTTAGTTGATAAGGTCATAGACTCTATAGTTAGTAAAATATACATTCTTGTAAATTCATAAATAAAGACCAGATTTCTAGAATAATTCTGGACAGTCTTGTAATACGAGCGTTGCTATTTATATTTCTGGCCTAATAATGAAAATGCGAATATTTATAAAAAAAAAAAAAAATGGATTTATTGTGTGTCACAGTATTCTCCAGCAAGATTTATATACTTATATATTTATATATTCATAACCATATATCCATGGTTTGTCACCTGTGACGATCTTTTGAAGCACAGGGAATGTATTTTTTCAAAATTTCTTTGAACCAATCCACCCAAGCCTTTTTTGAGCAATTGTCAAATTGTGCGGGATCCAACGAGAACAATCCTTTTTTTCGACCAGGTGTTTATGCAATATCGAATGTATTCTAGTGGAAGAAATGCCAAAGGATGCCTCTGTCTCACGACATGTCACATGACGATCGAGCATTATCAGTTCACGCACGGCATCAATGTTTTCTGGCACAACGTCTGTTTTTAAACGACCTTCACAACCTTCGTCTTCCAGCGAGCATCGGCCACGATAGAATCCATTAAACCAGTTTTTCACAGGGCTATAGGATGACACTTCATCGCCTTACAAAGATTTAAGTTCATCGGTCAACTCTTGTCGTAATAATCCACGTCGAAAGTTGTGAAAAATTATTGCTTGAAAGTGTTCACGAGTAAATTCGATTTTTCTGCCGAGGTAAGTTTTTGATTAATCGTTTATCGATATCAAACGTCGTCGCACATGAAAAAGTTGTATGGAGCTTTTATCGATAAAAGTCCAAACATTTTTTGGGAATTAGCCAATTGGTCCTAATATGGCTAGAAGTGACCTAGGCCAGAAACTTAAATAGCAACCCTCGTAAGATTATCCTTAATGTTAGAAATATACTCCATTTAAGAATACTTTTTATTCGCAATTAAAATTGGAAAATATTTCAAAGGAAAAATTGCAAATTAAAATCAAGGAGTCTTCAATTTAGACTGTTTACAAATGTATGTTGCAAGAAAAAGAAAAAATCATTTATAATACTGATCAAAAACTATGACTAATATTGCCATGTTCATTTGTCGTTCTGCCTGCCTGCTCTTCAGTCTGTAGAGGTATTCATTAATTTTATTAGTCATTAATGTAAACCTATGTATATTAATTTTGTATCATACATAGATCAGATTTGTTTTAGATGTTTTTCAGCGACTTATTCTGGTTCTCATGATTACAAAAAGGATACCTCTTATCAAAATAATAGATTTTTGTTTCTAATCAAAGAAGTCAAAACTTATATTTCAGACAACGGAACCAAATATAAAATATTTTGTATCTTAGGTATGTATATCCTATTATACATTCTGTATACACGCAAGAGCTTTATATTCTCCTGAAATGAAAATAAAAACTTATATTTAGGAAATAATTTGGTTTACAATGTGACAACCTGTGATATATTTTATATGCATATACCAATAATACTGGTGTCCTTGGGTATATGGTTGGTATATTGTCCGGTATGACATACAATTTACCTTATAAATTGGATAGCAGATATCTAATAGTCGAGCACTTGTGGCTTTCCCATTTATTATGTTGATATGATGAATGCTTTTGTATCGCAGAACTTTTTTCTAATACTTATTTCCTTGTAGAAGCTCATTGTTTAAATTTTATAAATCGTGACCGTATCTGGTCAATAGAGGTCATATTACTCTTACATATTACCCAGTATAAAATTGAATAATTCATTTGATTTTCAAAGATCACTTCAAGGGACCCTTCAACCAAAGCCAGCCACTTGTGAGCGACCGAGCTATTTTCTATTATTAGATATACTAAAAGAGCACGGCTTAGTCATCTCTAGGGTCTAGAGACAAAGCTAGTAAAAATGCATATTTTCATCTGAAATCCAAAAATGTTGCGTAAATCGTGAACACAAAGACAAGCACTGCGGGTGGAAATGGAGAAAGCAGATTGGTAGTGAGATGGGAGCGGAGGGTGCTGAGAGGTGGGTGGATGTTGGCAGGCCCTCGAGCCAAAGTTAAGTAAATATGACTCAAGGACACTTGGCGCATGGAATCCTTTGGCCACTTACTTTTGTGCACGCAACGGGCCGAAGTGACTGGATGGGGAAGATGGAGGGATGGGAGATGGTTGGTGAGATGTTGTTGGGAATGCTGAGGGATGGTGCGATGAGGCTCGTGTCTGATTCTGCTGAGTTCCGTTCGAGAAACGATTTTGGTACTTTCTCTCTGGCACAAAAGCTACTTAAAGTTTTGCTCTCTGGCTTAATTCATTTTTTGTCAAACAACAACAAACAACAAACAGCAAACAGACAATAAAGCGAAAAACAAAAAACTTTTTTTAAATTGAGTTAAGTTAATTTTTTCTGTTGTTTTCTTTCGTTTTCGTATTCTTTTTCTTTTCTTTTCGTATTGTTTTTTGTTGCTGGCCAAGTTGGGTTTCTCTTTGATAGAACGGGAAGAATGCGCTCTGGTTTGCCTTATAAATGTGCGTGCAAACAAAAGGCCAGATAAACAGCCGGCCAGAGAGTTAGATAAAGAGAGAATTAGAGACTCAACGGGGGGTGGTGAGGGGTGTTGAGTTGGGGAGTTGAGAGGGGAGTGACTGACAGTTGTAGCGACAGCCAAAGGATAAAGGATAAAGGATAATGACAGTCATTAGTATTAAGTGCGCGTTGGCTACTTTGGGTGCTCGGCTGTGTGTTTTTTTCTCGCCCGCCGCTCATTAAAGTTGTTAAGTACTTGGCGTAAACGTTGCTCCTGACTGACGCTCACACTGAAAATGAGACTGTGTTGGGGGGAAGGGGCAGAAATGGAGCCATCCGAGCCAGAGGGTGTGACTAATAGCTAGGCCGAGCCTTGGCCTGGAGGGAATCGAGGGTTACTTGATTTAAGTCAATTTAAATGAACCCGAAGTGTGCAAAACTTCACTCATTTCATTAACGGAAACTACTCGTATATGAAAAGCTAAGACAGATTTTTGATACTATTTGCTTGTTTATCATTTTGAAATTTAAGTTTTCTTTCATATTTTTCAAACAACATATAAACAATAGTTGTTTACTTCATGTTGCAAAAACAGTCAGTCAACAAGTCAGGTTGAGTCTCGGGCAAAAACAAGAAAAATATCATACAATATTTGCTCTGAATATTTTTATTTTTATTTCCATTTGTGCTATGCATTTGATGCTTTCCTTCTTTATGTCTTCTTTGTCGTTTATGGTGTGCGGCAAAACGCCACATTTGCGTTCAATGAGCATGAGATAATGTCATCATCAACGTCGTCCTCCTCCTCCGTCTCCCACTTGCCATATACTCCCCTCCCGTAACCCACCTGAGCACATCACCTGCAGTGCCACATCATCCTTTCGACCGTGTCTTTGTGTGTCTCCTGTCTCGAGTCTGTTGTTTAGGGGGCAGCAGATGCGATGCTCCCACAGTGTGTCTGTCATTTTGCTTCAGAAACTGCATTCAATTTAATGAGCACTCCGTTTTTAATTAAGTCGTGCTGTATGCACGGGCCGGGATAAACGAGTGTACGGATAGCTGGATGGTTAAACAGCCCAAGATAAACAGACAATTATGTCAATTATTATTAGAAAGATTATGAACAATGTGTCGACAAACTGTATTTACTCATCACATTAAATTAATAGCTGGACAATGAATGGTTCTTGCTCTTTAGAGATTATCTAATCAAACTAGAGTTAATGTCGAAAATTGGAAAGTATGGGAACTAAATTTTCTTTTTAGTGCAATGAAATATTTTATCGGCTTGGATCCAACATAAGCAAGTAATAATAACAATGTCCGATTGCACTAGATTGCCATTTATAAGCTTCATAAAAATTAACTTTAAGTTTTATTTATTAATATTCATTTCTATTACACATTTTGTGAATTAACTTCTGTTAAATCACATTTTTTAATTAAACAAGGAAGAAAGCTAGAATGAAAGTGAGATACCCGCTACCCATTTTGAATAAAAGCAAAATATTGCGGTAATATTCTCAAAATTTACCAAATCGATAAGCCACACATTATTAAAAAATAGTAAAAATATAAATCACATAAATATATAAATCGCGGAAATGCAGTATTATTTTCAAAATATGTATATCGAAAATAATACAAAATACTAAAAATATACTAAATGGTATATTTGGTATATCGATATAGTGCAACATTCAAAATATACTATAGACGGCACAATTTACCAGATTGTCAGCTAAAGCAACTAAGACCCCTAGTAAGCAGGCGTTTTTGCTCATACAAAAGTATTTCTTTAATAACTTCGACAATTTTTATTTGATCGCAACCAAATTTTCAGGAATCATAACAACTATCGTTATTATTGTATATACCAAAATTCGTAACTCTAGCTTTAAAATTACGCTTATTCGATTTTTTTGATTTGCGGGGGCGGAAGGGGGCGTGGCAAAATTTTGAAACAAACTTGATCTGCGTGCAAACATAACAAATGCTGTCGAAAAAAAAAATTATAGCTCTATCTCTTATAGTCTCTGAGATCTAGGTGTTCATACGGACACACGGACATGGCTAGATCGTCTCGGCTGTTGACGCTGACCAAGAATATATATTCTTTATAGGGTCGGAGATGCCTCCTTCTACCTGTTACATACATTTCCTGCCGGCACAAAGTAATAATACCCTTCTACCCTATGGGTAGCGGATATAAAAATCGCGGAGCGAATAAATCGCGGGGCGAATAAAGCGGCGAGAATAAATCGCAGCGGAAGCGGCGCGAATTTCATTGTCTAGTTTCATTCTAACTTCTCCGATTGATATGATTTCTTTTATTTAAATTATCAGAATGTTTCTTTCATTCGATGACTTTTAGCAGCTAATAGTTGTTTACCTTATAATTCAATAATCAAATACTGCTGTCACTGTTTTAATCTGGATTGAGTATAGAAATGATTTAAGTAATCTACTGTCTTATATATTAAATAACAATTTGAAAATATTTGTACGAAAACCTTTATTGTTTCACATTTGCTCTATAGTATTTAGTAATAGCCCTTCTCTACCATTTTACAAGTGTGTAAATCATTTTTATGGTCAAATCAAAGGCAGTAGTCAACTGGTCTGCCAGCAGTTGTCCCTTTAATTGATGTACCATTAATCCAAATGGCTAACCGCACCAACACTGCAGCTAGTAGACATCGATTCTCTGTGTTATAATTTCCCACGCACTATCGCGGTTGCTTTAATTAGCTGGATTGCATTTGCAACACGTACATAAATGCAAATCAAATTGTAAATCACACAGGCAGTTAGGCATGTGCAGTATTCAAAATGCACTCGTACTTGAAAGACCATTTCGGTTTGAGCTACAATTCCAACAGTAGAACACACATACTGTAGAACACAAATCAATATCAATATAATTAGGGCAACAAAGACGTGCCAACAAAATTGAATGATACATCAGTGGAAATATAATAATAAATGCCTACAAAGTAAATAATTGAGTCGAAAGTTAAGACTGTTACATTATTATTACGATAAATTAATTTAAATATCTAATCAGATTTCAAATACGCAACTACTTTTACTACTCTTCATATATATTCATTTAATCATGCTAAATATCTCTTATGACTTTAAACTATTCGGTATTTTCAGCAAAATATGTATGAAAAAAAGTATGGAAACATTAAACTAACAAGTGAGAAAGCTACAGTCGAGTGTGCTCGACGCTGAGATACCCGCTACCCATTTTGAATAAAAGCAAAACAGTGCGGTATTATACTTAGAATATACCTAACAATACACAGCAAATGCAAAAATTTACCAAAAGATTTATTGCAAAAACACTAAAATATACCGAATAATATGCCATAAATACTAAAATATGCGGAGGCACACATTTGAAATATACCATCGATAATAATAATATAGTAAAGTGTAGCCCAGAGCGTAGAGTTCAACGATTTAATGAGACTACCTCAAAACTCAACTCCTTTTCTCGTCACATAATACCATCGCCATTATTTTCATATAACTTTATATTAGTTGGTCAGTAAAGTGAAGATGTCATGAAATATTTCTACACGCCAATGGATTTCAAATTATGCCAAATGCTTTTTATATTTTGCTTTGCCATATGAACATAACAAAATCTTATATTCAGAGCGTTTTATTTAGTTATTACTGTATTAATTATTGATTAAAGTCGATCCGATACAACATAGATGTTGAACTTATATGAAAGTAAATTCGATGGTAATGCGCTTGCACTATATAAAACTTTATTATAACGAAGCCGAGCTCACTTCTTCTTTACTCAAGACTTTCTTCAAAGAATTTAGCTATCAACAAGAATTTAGCTACAAATAAGGAGCATGCGCTATACATAATGAGTAAAGTAGAGAGAACCACTCACAACTACTAATGCCAGTTGAAGGCTATTGGCCCTGATGGCACAACAATGCGTATACTTAATGTTACATTACCACCTGCTGAGGTTCGCTAATTGACTGCAATTGTTGCAGCTGCAACTGAATCATCAACTTGCGCTGCACAAGCGATTTACAGCGCCATCACTCACATCAACCAGATGGGTGACCAGGTACAAAGAAGCATCCGGGTTTGCCAGCGTATGCGCTTTTCCCATCGTTATGTGTGGGCTTCGGCGAATATCCATTGGATCGTGTGAGTGCGATTATATATGCAGCCATAATTTAGCCAACAAAGCAGCCCCAAAGTTTCATTTCGTTTCGTTGTATGCAAAAGTTTTTATTGGACTCAGGAGTGCGCCATCCACACCCCCTCACACACACATGCAGAAAGAACAAACAGACACACACTTTGAAGAGACGGCTTTAGTTTCGGTAATAAAAGTTATTTGAATTTAAATGCGTAAACGAGCTGCCTGCCCAGTTTCCTGCCAGTTGTGCCAACTATTTTTACACGTTTATTATTGCAGTACACTTCAGTAAAAGTTTTTCCTCTTTTCTGTGCATTTTGCAACACATCATTAAATGTGCTGAAGTGGTTATCAATCTAATAAAGAAATTATGTTTATTAATTAATTTATTAATTTGATCAATTTTAGGCAGCTTCTTTTATAATGTGAGGTTAGTGTATTAACTAATCGAATGCGTTCATTCAAGCCTCGCATTATACCTTGTATCCATACGCTGCGGAGGTATTATAACCACGGTTGCCACTTTTGGTACAAATGTACCAAAACTGGTACATTTTTTATACGGTGGTACATTGGATCACTTTTTTTTCATTTTGGTACATTTTCAATATGTCTGGCCTAGAATTTAAATTTTTCATAAAATTTTATGTTCACTCATATTATTTTAACACCACCAAACACAAATTTTGTATCAGTTAGAAATTGGACCATGATGTAACACTGGAAAATATCGCATACAGTCGATTTGCGACATATTGTGTCAATTGAGAAAACACTACGTAAACACTTATATATATAGTGAATCACAATTTGTGAAATACACAAATTGGTACATTTTTTCAAAATTTTTGGTACAAAAAATTATTTAGGAATGGCAACCGTGATTATAACTCAGGGAAAGTCCAAAATTTATGCATTCATATTTACAGATTTAAGGGTATTTGAAACGGTCTTCTGACATTTGTAGTTTAATGTAGTTTTCTATTTATTTTTTATTGTTATCAAATTAAGGAATTTCATAGCACTTCAAGTATAAATATTTTTTAGTTAATACAATATCGGTTTACATATAACTTAATTCTATTATTATATTGTAAATGTAATTTCTAGTTTGAATATTATATTTATTTTTGTTGTTTTTTTTTAATATAAAATTATTTTCAGTATATTTCTTTGGGGAGTCTTTCAAAATAAACAATTATTTTATTAAAAAGTTCAAATGTTCATTTGGCGTGCATTACAATGTAAAGATCAATTGTTAAATATAAGATTGGTTAATTAATAAAGTAGCTGCAAGTTGGCAACTGCTGACGACTCAATACGATACGATCGGCTTCTTTTTCTGGTAAAAAACTACTGATGTCGCCTGATTGACTTCCGATCTATCGACTTACCAAAGCTAAACGAAAACTAAGTGTACACCGATTAGTCTCCGCCTCTGTTATATGCATGATCTCGAGGCATTTTCCAATACTCAACTTTGGGGTGTCTCGCAGTCGAGCATACCATTCCATATATATATATTTTTGTGTTGCATGTGCACCAAAAGGTGCTCTAAACTTTTGGCTCGCCCAGCCGTTGGGTCCCGGCAACTTGCTGGCCATGTACGGAAGTGCCCTGACTAACTGTACAACACACACATTACGTATACGCCAGTTTGCCTTAAACACTTTTTGTTTTCGCACACGGCACATTTAAATTTTGTTTTGCCATGAAATATGGCAAATAAATCGCGCTCGTGTTATTTTTGCCCAAACTTTATGGCTTATCTGTGCGCCGTTTTGGGGCGCGTGCTCAAAAGGCTTAGCCGTGAAGTGCGGGGCTCGATGTAAATGTGCGATGCATGGTGTAAAGTGAAGTGCGGGGGATCAGGAGAGGTTGGCGCCCAGTGCTTGTTAGTTATTAGGCTAAGGGCCCTGGCAATTGGCTTTGGCTTTGGTTTTAGCTTTGTTCGGGTGCAAAAACAGAAAAGAGTAACGAACACAGTAAACGTAGCAGGTTGCATGGATTTAAAGTTTCTTTTTATAGTAGTTGCAGAGAGTGTACAGGTGAGACACAGGTGAGAAAGTTTGACAGGCAATAGATAGTTGCTGAATCGCTTTTGTAGTGCAGTCATAACTTTAGTTCATACCTCAACTGCTTTTGATAACCTAACAGAGTAGAAATTATTCCCGCCCCTAACTAAACAAATACATACTACAAAATGTTCTTGCCGAACTTGCTAAGAGGCTTTTGGGAAAACTGCAACTGCAACTGCAATGTTAAAGCGTGCCGTATCTCTGGAATCGTCGTGTTGAAAATAGAGCAAACGTAAACAGAGAGATTTCACAAACAAGCTCAGAGACATAAAAATTGGTAAGCAAATAGCAAAAGGCGATGACTTCTTCAACAGGCAAGCAAAGTCAAACGGAGCAGGCGATATTTTGTGACACTTGACAAACAACGCAAACTCGCTCTTTCTATTTTCTTTTTGCCTTTCAGTCTACTCTAGACTCTTGGAGGGAAGTGCCCTATCCCAATTTGTATTAATCGCTATCCGTGCGAATAAATACTGCTGCGATATTCTGTGAGAGAAACACACCCACCAATGCATTCTTTAAGTTCAACACATTTTATAAGTGCACGTTGTTTAAATCATAAGAACATAAAAAAAAAAATAAAGAAATTTATAAAAAGTTTATACTTAAATCAAAGAAGAAGTTAGTACAGAATCTTCTAATGGCTAAAGAAAAGTGTGATTTTAATATAATTTTGTTTGGTTTCTCCTTTATAACGCACATATAGTTGTTTGCCCCTAACTTATTCAAACTACTACACATCAGCTCACTGCGCAACATCTAAATTCTAACAAACTGCAATAAAATAACATAGTTAGAATATTTTTACCATACAATTGATTTTTTTTTTAAAACACCAACTCAAACCACAGTTAATATTATTATGATGTAATTTGAAAATATCTTTGGAATTCCCAAACTCACTGTGGGCAATGCCCAAAGGTTAGACAGGACAAGGGGAATTTAAATCCCATAGATATTATTTTTTTTTTTTTTTGTGTTGCAAAAAAATCTTAAAAACTTATTGATATCGTAAAAAAAACAAAATAATACTTTGTTTGGGAGTTTTAATTATAGAAAATAAGAGAACATCTTTAATTACAGTAACGCAATTTTTCCGCAACAAGTATAAGATATGAAAATTATTAATACAGCTCGAACGATTAAAGCAGAAAGATAGTTGACGATATTTGATTAAACCTCCAGTACAGAAAAATGTATTTATTACAGAAAACTAGAAAACTTATTGAATACACCGAGCGTCTTTTGATACAACGTATTATATTGAAAATGTTATTAGGTTTTAAGTAAACTACAGAGGGAGAATAACCGAGTAACTAACATATTTATTGTCGTAATAACATTTAATTATAGTGGAATGCGATGAAGCTGTAAATTAAGTTGACTAATACCTTCTAATACCCAAGAGTGCCGTGAGACATGTGTTATCTGAAAAACGAGAGGTTTTTTACTTATTTGAAATATAGTCATCAGTCAAATATTAAATATGGTATATTTATGGTCAACTGATAAATGCAATTCAATTAATAAATCTTTCATTTATTATATAATACAAATTACATGATGACTGCCTCCAGAAAACCCAAGAGGGTTAACTTGATATTACATATTATCAATAATGGAACTTAATCCATCCATTGACCCCTGTTAAACAATTTCGACGGTTTTGAGCGTCCTTAGACGGACGAAAATCGAATTTCAATGATCCAGCTAAATGAGTTTTGACATTTAACTACTATACTTTTACTTGTTCTTTTATTTTACAAGATCCCCATTCTTTATAAGTTAGTGATTTTTAATGTATGTTGGGGTATAAAAAATTACTAAAGTTAAAGGTCCGATTTGAGTTCATACACAAGTGTACATCTTATTATTTAAAACACATCGATGTTACACAAACACGACCACAATTCCACTTTCTGTCAACACATCAATACAATTTCGTTAAATGAAGTAAAACAACTGTAATTATTATTTATATTAAGGTAAGCATAATTAAGATGATGGCAATAATATGTAAGCATTGTAAATGAATAAACACATATTATCCATAAATCCTATTAAATAAATGTGGTTAATTACAAACGATTCCCTGAGGCTGACATTTCATTGAAATGAACTTAAATATTTTGCAATCAAATATAAATTCATCTAGAAGCCGGCATTAAATCAATTCAAGGACTCCGAAAGGTTTGTACCTGTGTCTGTATTTGTGTTTGTGTTTGTGCAGCAGCTCTTGCGTGTATCTGCGTGCACTTCCGTCTGCTTTGTGTCACAATGAAACGGAAATAGCATCCTGAATACACAGACACATGACCCCGCCCATCCTGAGATAGCCACATGAATGACCTGACATCTCAGCTAAAGAAATGTGGGAGGCATATCGCACATTTAAAAGTTTCTGTAGGCCTCAGAATATGTAGTCGACAAACCTTTAAAATAAATTGATTGATTTTCATTTCTTTTTTTTTATTACATATATTGTTGTGTTATACGAAAAAACACAAAAATCAACTAAAAGATAAAATTGGAAAACAGACCTCATAAGCTTCATACTTTACAATAGACAATTAATTACGATAATCATAATGTACATCTCTCTATGAACTGGAATTGCTACTTGACCAGCCTTCGAATCCTGCTGGTGGATGGGCGTCCTATTCAATGTGTTCGATTTAATACATTCATTCGATATGTCAGTGTGTGAGTCTGGATCTGAGTCTGTGACACGATACGTCTGATGGTTATACACTTTGTTTTGTATAGTTTCAGACTTGTCGGGGGCACATCTTAACTAAGTTCGAAGCCCACACCGGACTGTATGGCATAGAGCAGCTTTTCACGCATTTGATCAACGCTATTGAAGGGCGGCAGCTTCAGCAGATTCGTGCAGGTGCTGGCTGTAGGTAGGCGCTCCATATCGCCAGCATTCTGTATGAAGAATGGCGGATCCAGGTCCTATAATTGAAATATTATTTTCAAACTGATGAAGTGGTTACGTAGCAATTGAAATGCTTACCTTAAATCCTAGCAATGGAGGACGGGAACAGCTTGTGACAAACTTAAGGAGCTGACGTCGTTGCAGATCATCAAAGCCCTCCACCGCTGTCCAGAATGCTACTATGGAGGGATGCTCCGGCGTGTATTCCCCGCCATATTTGCAATGCTTCTTCAGGTCCTCCAAGTCAATCGGAATTTCCGCACCAGATATGAGTATTTGCAACTCCTTGTTGCTGAACATATAAAGCCACTCAATCGGCAAAACATTTGATAGACCTTTACGAAAGGCTTTACAATGGCTTTTTATCTGAACATTTAGTTTGTAGTTGGCTATCAGTTGTAGATACTCGATTCGATTTGAATTAGTCACCGGCGTGCTCTGACCTTGCGGCTTCAGTTCCACAATCTGTGTTTGCCCAAGTGAACTGCTGGCAACTGTGAAATCTAAATTCAATTCACTAACATCACCGGTATAGTCTTTGAGATAAAGCAGATTGCGATATAATTCCGGATCGAGTGACGCTAATTGATGTATATCCACATCCGAATATTTGCCAGCTAGTTTTGTTAAAAAGAATTCCGCCAGCGGAAGCTCCACTAACAGATTTTCATAGATTGCTTTTCCCACAATACGTCCAATAAAATAATAATGTTTCTCAAAGTCACCAAATAAATCCGCCACATTTGGATTAGGATACAGTTTGTTGTCAGTTGTCACCCTAAAAGATAATGTTTTTGATATTATTAAAATTCAAAAGTAAATTAATGAATGAATGAAACTTACATAAAAAGCCCCGATTGGGATCAAAAGCAGTCTTGATAAGTTCCGAGAGAAATTCACGAAAAACACCGCCACCATCAATGCCCGCTTCATCCAGTCCCAACGAAGACACAAACTGTACTCGAAATTTGAGACGCAAATCCGGTTCTGTTGGCAAAAAGTAGTCAATAGAAATGTAAAACACATAGATGTATATTAGTTACCATTCTCAGGACGCAGCTTGTCGTATGCATCCTCGTAAAGATGGGAACGCCTCACAGTGATCATAATAGAGGGACCCTGTAAGAATGCCTGCTGGTGGCCCTGAATCCGCATTTTGTTCGCCGCAACAAGACCCTGGAGGATGCTCACGCGTTTATTGAATGCGACGACAAAGGGTATTTCACGCAATATGGTTATGGAACGTTTCTGTTTGGTTGACATGGGCGGGCCGTTCTCAAAGTCTTCACGCGTGAAATCACGAATAGGCTGAAATGGACGTATGCCACGCATGCGACTACTGTGTGTCAAAGGCAGATCCGTTGGCCTGTCCAATGGCAAATCCAATCGACTGACTGTCCAATGTGCTTCCGGGCAGAAGCCAAGTCGCAAGTCACGCGTATGGATCTGGTTGAGGACAAACACCACCACATTCAGCAAATTAGCCCAAATTTGCTTCTGTTGACGCAGCTTTTTGTCATCGGCATCGGTGTGTCCTAGAACACTGCGAAAAGCTAACTCAACCAAGCCAAGGCTAATGTCCTTTAGCGTCTTGGACATTTGCACGATTTCAGCAATAGAAAATGGCATCAGTCGGACATGCTGTATAGCTGCCTGGATAGGCGTCACCAGCAGTTTTTGTTCCACAAATTCGACGTCATGCAATGTGGGCAGAAGACGTCCGAATAGCATACAAAACGTTGCCAGTAAAGGAATAGTGCGATCCACACCCTGCTGTTTGGCTGCACAAAGTAATGAACATTGAATGCAGCTATTATAGAATTTGGAGTAGTTTTCTTTACTTACGCACAACACCCTTAGAAATGAGTGTGAGTGGCGCAGAAAAGCCCAACTGTGTGGACTCAGCGGCCAGTTTGAACCAGACTGCACGCACAAACTTGGGCGTAAAGGCCAAAGTGTAAAGCAATCTGTAATTAGATGATACAAATTGAATGCTTTGAAAGAGGGACGAGCAGATTTGAACATACTTATACTCGTAAACTGCATGCTTATTGTATATCATCAGATTGTGACAGATATCGCAAAGTGCGTAGATGAGCTGAGCATTCTCAATGTGTGGCTCCATTTGCTTTACAATGAAATCCACTCGTTGTGTCTCGTTCAATATGGCTATCGATTCCAAAAGGCAATTGCGTTCCTTGGTGCTCAGTTCGCCTACAGGGCGGCAAGGTTGCTCCATATCGTAGTCAAGGGTGCGAGAAGTCGGCTGATCATCCTCATCTTCGTCCGACTCATCCGAGTCATCATCTTCATCAGAGTCTGTATGACGATGTGGTGCCGCATGGTTTCGCAATGTCGACTTGGGTAGCTGCAGTATATTGGGCATCATTTCAGCAATAACACTGATGTAAACGATCAGCAAGTTGCTCTCTTCCAATGTGGCTGCAAAAAGAATAAATTAGTCGTTGTTTAACACCTCAATGTTAGAAACTAAAACCAAATTTTCTTCTTACCAAGTTGTTTGCGATCTAGCACTAGCAGCGAATTCAGTAAAAACGAACTGAACAATTCACGAGGTTGTGACTTGCACTGCTTGACCTCACTGGATTGGATTACACCATAGAACAGGGAACTGCGTTTGATCTCTTCATCCAAGTTCGTTGATTCAGCCGCAGACCGTGTCACTGAATTGGACTCCAGCAAGAAGTGTAGCGATTGCATCAGCAATGCAAATGGAAACTCTGCACTCTCCGCCAGGTTGGGCAGCACAAAATAACGAATCGGATCCGTATGCGGCGTAGCCAGAATTTCAGTAATGAACTTCTGGCAGAAGACCTTTGACTGCTCACCGGCAGAAATCCGCCTGGCAACTGTAAGCGGTCGCAAAAGCAACTGAAGCAGCGCTTCAGCCATCAGACTGGGCGCCTGCAATGTCTCGCCGTCCAGCGGTGGACACTTCTCGTCGAGCAGTTGACGCAATCGCACAAAGTAGTTGCGGGCAATGAGGAAGCCAAAAACTCGATCCAAATATTTATACAAGAGCGTTTCATCCTCCACATAGCGCTCCACGGCAGCCACAGTAGTAAAAGTCTCCAGCATACGAAGTGGTATAGCACCAGCACTCTGTGGCAGCGACAGCTCCAGCAAGCACGCATCCAGCAGCTTGCAGACGCGCAGCATCCAAATGGGATCATGTGCTGAGTGCTGTAGAAGGCGTGATGGATTTCGCAGAATTTGCTGGCAAATTTCAATCTAAAAACAACACAAATGTCATATAGCATATATTCCAATCTACGCTATAGATCTATACTCACCAGTCGCCCACTGTCCATGGCCACCCGACTGGTGTAGAAGAAACTAAGGCGTCGCAGCAAGAAACACATACTCTCATCCTCGTTCACCCGATCCCGATGTAGCTGCAGATACGCGTCGAAGGCTTCACGCTCAGCTCGTTTGCGACGCTGGCGATGGATGAAGGACCGAGCGTATGACTGCAGGACAACGGCGCCATTCGCCTTCTGTCGGAGTTCGTTGCGTTTCTGCCGTTCCAGTGCTGCTTTGCGAATGGCCGTGTCTCGGTCACAAGTGTGCGAGGCACCTCCAAGACTTTGCACCGGCCTTCGCCGATATTCGCCATCGAAACCAAACATGACACTGCACTAGTTTTCAACAGTTTCGCTGTTGCCTTTGGTGGGTACTTCTGCTGTTTCTGTTGCTGTTTCTGTTATATTTTAACCCAGCTGATCAATCGCCCCCTCCTCCACTCACCACATCATTTATGATTTTCAAATCTTTAATGGAGAGTGACAATGCATTAATGAACTGCTGTGTCAATTTCGAACAAACGGCTGATGATCCTTATAACTTCCTTCTTTGTTAACAGAAATGTATTAATACTATTTTTTTCACTTGCCTACGATAAATTTTCTGGCTGCGTAAAAAAAACGAATGATTTGTATATTTTCTCCGTGTTGCACAAAAGTACTAAAAAATAACAAAAGCGCCAGCTGTTCCAAGTTGTCAAATGGAGACGATGATTCTACCGTCATTATCACAAAAAAACCCTAATACTATTTATCTGGTTACATCTCATATGGTATATTTTTTATTCAAATGGTACTCTGGCTGATTAAACTTTTGTTAAAATCGGGAATGTAAAAATGAGTAACAGAATATTTAATAGTTGATCGAAATTTGAACCTTGAAAATATCAGAAAAATTCTTTATATTATTTTCAGTATTTTTATACTAAAATGAGCATATTACATCTTTTTCGACCTTTTTGCAACATTTAAAATTTGTATTATCAATATTTTGTCATACACAATGCAGAGCTAGAGAAAGTCGTCAATTGTGTTTAGCTTGTTTTGTGAAACTGAATCTGATAAGGATTATAAATATTAAATATGTACAGGTACATTGTATCGTAAATTTTTAGTTATATTTATAACTTTATGCAATATGGGTAATTTCATAAAAGAATTTGTCCAGCGCGAGACTCTTTACATTAAAAATAACATAAACTGAAACAATTAAAAAAAAAGAAAAGGTTATTTTTATAGCTCTAGATAAGTATGTACTTTAATGAATGGTTTTTGGCATTTTCTTTCTGTTTAGTTTTCTGTTCTAATAATTGCAAAAATTTACAAATTCGTACGCAAAACCAAAAAATTATCAAATATATATATTTTATCGTAAAACAGAACAAGTTCTTAAAATCAATCTAAGCTCTAAATATAGTGCTTATCTAAAGCTTTAAGAATAACATTCAGTTATTATTAAAATTGTTTGAGTTTATGTTATTTTCACTGTAAAGAGTCTTGCACGGGACAAATTCCGTCATGGCATGCAAATAACAGTTTTGTTCAAATTGCATATATATTTTTCTTATTAAATATAATTTTTAAATATTGAACAACAAAAATAGTAATAAATTAGTACACTTCTGTAAGTCCATTTAGGAAAAGCCGTTTCGTTAAGAATATTGATCTCTCACGATGTAACGATGATATATTTCATCCATATATTGTGTTATGGATATTAAATCAAGCCGTGGTCACTTTTAGCGCGCATTTTGAATTTATTGTGATGGAATATATGTATGTATGTATTAAATCAGCTGATACGGATAACATTAATTACTGTCACGAATCGGTGAGTAACGGTATGACTTGTTGACATTAAGCATTAAAGTAACGTTTCCCGTGAAAATTTCTTCCATATGGAAAATATTAAACTACAAATACAATAAATCAGTTACAGGTAATCATGTGTTTCTAATCACTTCAATGTGATTTTATTATGATAGTGTATTTTAGTTCGAACACATTAAAATGTGGTAGAACATGATTGAAACTTTATATCTAAACCATATAATTAATAGCTTCTGTTGTTTTCCTATCATTTTTATCATTAATAAACAATTAGCACTTGAGCACTTAGAACAGGAGGTTTCTGTGGTCGCTTGGTAAATTCAAAGTGCAGCATTTGGCAGAACTATGGCAGAGGCTCCATTTGTGACGTGTGGATGGCGTAACTGATGACGCTGTTCGACGAGAGCGAGGAGAGCGCGTGGCACATCCATTGTTTGATCATCCACCAGCACAATATCAAAGGTATTCATATACTTTTCCATGTTTGCCTCCACGTGATCAAATAGAAACCCTATTTTCATGATGTGAGATGAAGCGGGCACACCGTTAGCCATGTCCGCATCGCCGAGAGAGTCACCCATGACAATGATGTGATCACGTGTGTGTACAAGCTCATAATACTCGCTGCCATCCAATACCGTTTCATTTTTGTTGAAGGTGTGAATCATCGGCTGCTGGAAGCCATCGAGCACCCCGTCGCGATACTGCAAAAAGTTTGACACGACCTTGACATTGGGATGCATTATGTTTGCTTGCTGCAGCACTGACACTACGGAATTGCCCAGTCCAGCGGAGAACACGAGCACCGGTATTTGGAGACGGAGAAGTGTCGCAAAAAGCTCATGCGTATGGTCACGTAGCGCACGTTTGAATTTGCTAGCGGTGTGCTCGATTTCGCTCTCATCGAAGGCAAATCCGCTGGCCAGTTTAGCCGACTGAGTCCACCACTCGATCATGTGCTGCACCTTCTCCTCGATTGGCATGTGGGGATCGATCTCGATAGGTCGATATTTGTGGAAGAGCTTATCGGACTCCTCCTTGAAATACGTTGGCAGCGATTTGCATGCATTGAAGATGCCAAAGCTCGACAGTACTGGAAGATTATCCTCAGTTCGCTGTTTAGTGATGGTATAGTCGAAATCTGAAACAAATTGCATCCGTTCTGGACCGCCACTAACGAACTCATTGATGATTTTCTCCACACGTTCTGAATCACGCATTTTGCAGTGGCTTTGATTCAACGCGGGAATATCTTGGATGCGCAAATAGCCTGCATTTTCGTCCTGTTCCTTGCCCATTGCGAAAATTTACTGTTATTTTCACTTATATTACAACTCAGCCAGACGATGAGAAAAGCGAACCGAAATATTCGTGTATACTCGGAGTGGGTTCTTTTCGACGACTGAAAATATAGCAGTAGTTAGTTGATTAGAACTTGTTGCGCTCTCATTTTTCACGGCATTTGCAAATTTGCACATATCGCACGCATTCGCTTAGTTCCTCTCACATTGTATCTACATATGTATAAATATATATTTATTCATATACATATATATATATATATATATATATAATCTGATTATGCATAGGGATGAACGACTCTGTGATTGTGAAACAAAATCTTAATTCACACAAATTGCAATTGCAGTTTCAAATTCGAATTAACAAAAGTCTTTAGTCACTGTTATCCAAGTCGGCTCATCACTAGCACACGAATCGGTGCAAAACAAAAACACACATACACTAATGTGTACATACTCACGAGCGAAGGTATATTTTCTATTTCCAATGAGCGGTACCTGACCTTGGAACGCTGTTGCCAATTTCTTTAGTTGTTATTTACTGTTGGCTCGCTCTAATGCTTGGGGCACTAATCAGCCTGTTTATCGAAGCTTTTACGCTTTGTGTATTTTTTATTATTAACAATAAATGCCGGACAACTCAATTCGCTTATTTACCATTCGTTCTTTTGTATCAATCATTGCACTCGGCGAGAACGTACCGCAAACAGCTGAGCTGAAACAATATGGAAATGAAACAACGCGCTCGAGAGTCGCAAGCTAATAAATCGCGACAGTGGCAATGAAATTTTTTGTTTTGTTTATTTTTGTGCTCTCTCCTTCAGCCTTACTTTGTATCTCTATCTTACTTGCTCACATTTGCTGGTTTCTATTATGCTACAATTCAAACAAGAAAAACTAAAAAAAAATATTAGAATTCATATAAAATAATATTAACATAATTCATTAAACCTATGTCTTAATAATCTACATATTAAATATGTTTGAGTTATTGTTAACTGTTGCGCGGGTGTGTGTACGTATGATGTGTGTGTATCTCGCTCGAGGCTTGAAAATTTCGATTCTAATAATTGAATTAGTCTTCGATAACGATTGGCATAGTCGTCGATTGTGACAGTGACTTCGCCACCGAGCGTTGTTGTGTTTGTTGTTGTGGTGGTGATTGCTGTTTTTGTGGCGTTGTTGACTTCTGAACGCAGTTTTCAAAAGGCAAAAACTTCCACTCTCCTGGCAGATATGGCTTCAGGTTCTCTTTGCGTGTCAATTCACTGTAAATAAAAATATTCATAATGATAGTTCCAGTTTAAGCACATTTTCAGGACTTACACAAACTTACCGATTTAAATATGCACTGGCAGCTGCACAATTTCTGAAGGCATAGACACCGCTATCGGGTATCTTGACCATGTACTTGGAGTCCATAAACTTAACCCGATAGCGTGGTAAATCTTTGGCCACCAAAAAGCCGTACTGCGGTTTACTTGTAGTCGCCGTTGCTGGCACCTTCCGATTTCCCGCTTCGGGTGTCGATGTCGTCGAGGACGCCTCTGTCACTGGATGCTTTGCGGGAAGTGACGATCTGGAGTCCTTTGCTGCAGCGGCGGGTTGCTTGTGCGGCAGGGAATTGCGAGCGGCGGCCAACTGCTGCAGTTTGGGTGGCAGCGGACGCACCTGATGGATGGGCAGATTCCCAATTGAGATTGTGGTGGCCGATTTCTTCACAATTGTTGGTGTTCTGATTGATGATTCTGCTATTGCTGGTCTGATGATACTTGCTGCAGGAGATGGCTCTGTAGCCTTGCGTTTGAGACCAATCTTAATAGGCTCCACAGCTGCATTGTTGTGCAGTGGGTGAGCAGATGTTCCATTGGCATCTTTAGCTTTCATCTTGGTGATTGTAATACTTGTGGATGGAGCGCCGATCTTAATATTCCCATTACCACCACTCAGCAGCTGCTGCAGTGATTCATTGATCTTGGCGGGAGGCGAACCGGTCTCCTTGCTGTTACTTGAGGCAGCAGTTGTAGCTAAGGCTGGAGTCTTGCAACGCTGCACGGAGATGCGACTAATCTTGGCTGGCTTGGGCTCCGCATTCGTCTCACTCCGACCAGACGTAGGTGACACCACTGGCGTTTGTGTGACCTGCACTTGTGGCGTAAGGAATTGTGTAGACGGTGCAGTTGTTCCTGTTGCAGGCACATTCGCAATGAATGGCAGAAATCCTCCAGCCACTGATCCATTGCTTGCTGAATTCCCGCCAGATACATTTGTTGGTGATCTTACTATCTGGAGAACACCGCTATTGCCGGCGGACATCGTCTGAATGGTGTAGTTAGTGCGCTGTGGTTTCGTTTCCTGACTCGACTCTGGTTGCTTTGCCGCATCCACGTCATCATCTATAATCATGCAGTCGTCATCATCATCCTCATCTGCGGCATTGTCGTCGTCTTTGGCGTTCAACTGCTGCAACTGTTGCTGCTGCAGCTGTTGCTCCGACTCAGTCTTTTCGACCTTCGTCACCATGCCAGCCGATGCCGTCAAGTCGACCTCAAAGTGCACCTGGTTATTGATCTGCAGCACCCAAAACGCCATCGTACGCCTCTCAGCCTGGACTTTAATGCTATGCTCACGTTGATACACTTCACGCAACATCATCTTTCCGTCGACACTTTGCAGCAGCACCAGCACTGGCGGCTCCTTGTCCAGCGGCAACGGGCCAAAGTAGATTTTGCGCTTGGATGCTGGTGTCACGAAGGCATCGTAGGGAGCATCCTTGAAGAATTGCAATTTGATGACCTTCTGCGTGTCATAAGAAGCGCGAACAACTTGATAAATGCGATCCAAAGAGATCATGTCCCGGAAGGCGGGAACGAATATATGCGAAAAGTCGTCAAAGAGATTCAACACCAACCAGCGATGATCCTTTGCGTGTCGCTCTGGTATTTGCAGAGCACTCACATCTCCTTGATGCACCTTGCGGAACTCAATGTTGCTGCGAATGATGAGACCAGCATCCTTGTTCTGCGTCGTCGATGTCGTCGATCTGGCAGGAGGTGTAGGCAACATTGTTGCTGGGACTGCTGCTGGCGAAGCAACTGATGATGGAGTTGATACTGTAGCGATATCTTGCGACGATGTAGTTGCACTTAAGCTTTGCAAATTCGCGGCTTCTTTGGCTGCCCTTGCCAGTTCCAGTTGTTTGTGCTGCTCCCTTATTTTTTGCTTTACCATCAGCGAGCAGAGCACATTGATTTTCTTGGTCAATATGGGATGGGATTGGGGCGTCGGCTTAGTGCACGCATTGCCCTCCATATACCGCAGAAAACCCTTGACCAGCCAATACTGTTGCCTGCCCTGCATGACCACTGCCAAGCGACCAGTGTTCTCATTCTGTTTGCTCTCCAGCAGCATGCGCGCCATCAGCGGCAAGGCGCTGGGATCTGGAGCAAACCGCGTATTGACCACACCAATGGCACCGCAAACCGCAGGCATCATGTTGGTGATGGTCGCTGCGAGGAAATTGTAGTTTTTCATCTGCACGTCCCAAATGAATACATATTCCGACTCAAAAGCAGCCAAGAAATTGGTCCACTTGATGATGCAAAGAATGTCCTCATTGGGAGCAGGAATTATTTTACTTTCACGCTGCAGCGCCAGGTCAATGTCCTGCATCTTTTTGCTCACATGAGTGTTCATCTTGAGTATCACATCGTTGTAGGATGCGCGGAATAGCGCAGAGTCCTCCGAGGCGCTGTCATCCAACCTCAAGGATGACGAGCTAGCAGTTGAATCCGTGGCGCCTGTGTACAGTGAAAAGCATGACGATATCTTGGGCATTTGAATCTCTGGCATAGGAGCGGTCTGTTGCACATCAGTTTTCTGCTTGATTGCATCTTTTGACTCCTCCGGTGAATTGGGCAGCTGCCTCTTACGCTTAGGTGGCTGCATTTCAACGCCGAGTTCGCTGGGAATTGCTCGTTTGCTTGTCACTACATTGCCTGCTTCGCTCTCATCGGAATCATCGCGCACGAGAATAACTTGTTGCTCTGACTCTGACTCCGTCAGCTTATGTTGCTGTTTCTGCTGCTCCTGTTCCATGCGTCGTTGCTGATCCAGTTCAGCACGATAGTAGTGTACCGCATTCGAGATGCGCTTCCTAAGCAGCTCTTGTGTCTGGGGCGTCTCACTGCGCCTCACCTCCAAACTCACGCGTTCAGCTCGACGGCGATTAAGACGCAAATAGCAATTCTTTGGCACAGAGACTGCACGGCGGCAGAGGAATGGTCGGGAGCGATAGTAGCTAAAGATGATGTCAAGCTCAGCAGGTCGTTCAGGCGACACAACACCACTAGCAACTGCTTTGGTCGTTGCTAATGGCGTAGGCGGTGGAAGCAGCAACGATTGCGGTGACGTTGTCGGTGGAATTGGGGTTTTAATTGTGAGTTTAATTTCCGGCTTAATTGTCGGAGCAAGCTGTTCCGGCTTTGGCATTATCTTTACGAATGGTTTAATAGTTGGTTTCTTCGGAAGTTCTTGTAACTGTGCCTTATTATCCTTGCGCCGCTTCTTCGACTGTGCTTGCGATTCCTCCGGTGGTCGTTCGAAACTGTAGTGAGCCCTTGTGGCCAACTCGGGCACATAGTGAGGGGCAACAGCATCGCCATCTTCCTTTTCAATTATGACGGGCTTTCCTTCCAATGCAGTTCCACCGCAGAAGCAATTATACAGCTGATGTGTCATGCAAAAGATGGCCATATTAGCAACGTCGGGAAGACGACGCAGCGACACTTCGCAGTGCTTTAACTGCACAAAATCCGTGTCCTTCACAGTGCACTTATGTTGCAGCGATGGCAAAGATGCAAATGCAGTCTCTGGACTGACTCGGGAGCGTTTTACGCTTGTATCACGTTTTGCGGCCTTAGCTGGACGCACCAAATCATCATCCTCAACGGAGTCGTCAAAGTCCTCGTATCGCTTGGGCGCTTTCGTGCAGCGTCGTTTCTTATCACACTGAGTTTCGTTGATGAGTAGCGTTTCATTGTCGGTCAGCACTAGAGTCGATGTGAAATCCTTTTCCATTTTAGCCAAGCGAGCTGTCGCCTTGCGTCGCAGATTGAACGCATCCTCGTTCGAGAGGCCGCGACCCTGTCATTGAAATATGGCATTAGGTTAAACTGGATCTAGACTTATAAACACAAATACTCACGTCAGTCTCTACGCGCATTACGCGAGTCAGCTCCGCCCGTGTGCAGCGGCATTCCAGAACACAATCCGCACGTCCGCAATGTTCTCGAGCGGGAAACTCTCCGGCGAGACTCTCGCAGAGGCAACCCATCTGACAGTGTTCTTTGACACAAGGTTTGTTGGCTGCAATAAAGAATGGTCAAATTATTATATCGCTTTTTATTATCTTTAGTATTTCAATTTTGAAGCAAATAAATTGTTAACAATTGTTACAATTATACGTGTAGAGACTTACCATCCTTTGCGATAGCAGCTGCATCGATGATGGTGGCATTGAGACGGCGCAGCTCTTTTGCCAAGCGCTGCTGTTTGTTGGGGCGCCGCAGTTGCTGCTGTTGTTGTTTGGCAGTTGACAATTTATTACAGGATTTGTCCACTTTATTAGCTGCCGTCTCCTCTTTAATGGGACTTATCTCAGAAGTGGAGGAGTAACTTGCATCGGGATCAATGCTGACGAATGAGTTCTCGCTGCAGCTGATGGCAACCGTGTTAATCATGTCATTAATCACATCTGCGCAGGCCAAGTCGATGGGATCAGGCGATTCGGGCAGTTCTTTGCGAAACTGAAACTCCTGCAGTTTCTCGGGCGGTTGCTCGGCAGTGAAACTATCGTCCAGCTGCTCGGAGCGATCGACAACACGACGCACAAGGATATGATTTCGATCATTCAAATAGGGTATCACAAAAGTGAAACTCCTCCGCCTGCCTGCAGGCAATCCGTCCGCGGGCATTTCTTTAGCATTCGCTTCCTCGCCTTGCGCTTGCAACTGCAGAGTGGACACACTGAACTCGGCCCACTCGCGCGTTATGTCATGATGAGGCAGGATGTACTGAAGATAGCGCTTGGCAATCTCATCCAGAGGTCGGCCCAATTCTGGCTTTACATCTAGATGCACCGGGGGCATACTGACAATGGCCATGCTGCCGCCAGATAGCAATAAAGCGGCCGTATCATCGTCCAGTGGTTTTTGGTAAGGTTTCTGTGAGAGCGGACAGGGCTTGAAGATGGCAGGCAATGGATACTGATTGAGTTTCTGCAGTTTGCCGCCTTTCATCGGCCATGTGGGTAGAACCTTCAGCTCAGAGCTGAGAGTTGCATCCACGCATTTACTTCGGTTACATCGGATGCTGGCGATCTCCTCGGCGGTTAGTTGACTGCGATGCGGACGTTTCTCGCGCTGACTGTTGTTGCCCCGACTTCCCGGTAATCGGACCATTTCACCGTCAATGCGGATGACCTGGTAGTAGTACTTGTCCATGTCGGTGGCCACATAGCTGGCGGCCTGCCAACCCTGGCGGGTGAAGGGCATTTGGCTACCGGATGACTGCAGAGTCTGCATGGCAGCCACTTTCACCTTACGTTGACGAGACTTCCGCTGCAGTTCCCTGTAGACGTTTGCCTCGTTGTTGATGATCGCCATCTTTTGGCTCTTGCACCGTTGCAGGTACAGACGACGATCGGCCACAGTGCGAAGGCGTTGCAGGCTGTCGGGCACCGCTGGCATGTCCATATGGGGAGGCACACTGTGCGCTGTGACGCGCCCATCTTGGTACATGGGCTCGAGCAGGCGTTCGCGATCCTCGAGGCTCGATTCGCGCAAATTATTCTTTTTCATATACGCTTCGAGAGCATCGCTTACAAATGCAGCATTGCCGTCGACAGTCTTGCAGCTCTGCGGCACCAACGGAGTGAGCAGCATTCCTGGCTGATGGTCGCTCTCGTCGAAGCCAACGAAATCGTCGCTGGCGTCATCATGAAAATTGCAATCGCTACTTTCCTCGGCTATAACTTTGTTGCATGTGGTAGATTCACTTGTTGAGGTCGTCGCCGTCGGGATGTTCGACTCCTTAGCAAAATTTTTGACGCGCACTTTACTCATGAGCATGTCAAGGAATTTGCTACCTCCAGACTTTTCAGTTGCATTCACCGATTCGCTGTTAGGCTGTGACTCACACTCCTCAATTTCCATCAGCTCTGAGGTGACCGGCTTATCCTCAATGAGGTTCACATCTTGCCGCTCTTTAGTTTCCGTTGCGTCAGTCTCTGCAGCATTATCGGCGGTGTCTTTTTCTATTGTTTCCGTTAACAGTTCTTTGGCCTTTTTATCCTCTTCGGGTTGTGCGACAGAAGGGTATTCTTTGTCCAAGCGTAGCTCGACATTTTTGTTGGCATCTTCTATCAAAGAAATACCTCGTTTGCCATTCTTTAGCAATTCGAGTTGTTGTTTCATCTGTTTGGACAGCTCCTCGCCATACAATTCCGTCTCCTCGTACTCCGTGACGAAGCCCTTCTTTTTGTATAGTCGCACAACGCTTGGTGACCATTGCTTAACGTTCGCCTTGCGTCGCTTAATCATGCCCTTAAGTCGCGGATCGAAGAGTAGGATACGTGGACGCCGTACGATGACGACGCGATTTCCACGCTTCCGCCAGGCATAACTGCGAAGTACACATCGTGGTTGTAGCGCATAGCAGATGAAGCGTTTGGCGTTTCCCCAATTTCGATGCAGGAATTCCCGTGAAACTGGATATAGACGGTTCAATTTGCGATATTTAATTAAATCCTTGCCTGCCAGTACAATCGGAGGTAGTTCTGGTGACATTCTACAAAATAAAATGGATATTATTAACTACATTCACAAACCCCGACTCAATTATGGTTGAGATAATGGTAAACGTAATTACATACATCTTAACTGTTTCTTTAGCAATTTATCAGACACTTAATATTCAGTCGCTTTACATATAGAATCCAAATATTATTTGTCTTATGAACTATATTTGTAGAGACAACTATTTGATAAATAATTATTTTTTCTTTTTAAATATTACAAATAACAACTATATTTGTTGTATGTTTAATACTTATGCGGATATATTGACAATATTTTCAAAAACTTTAACAAGTGAATCGCCTTTCTAAAAAAAAATATGTATACTAAAACATTTCAGACATTTTAAGGTTAGGAATTAAGAAAAATGAAAGTTTCCGAGTTACGAAGCAATGCTGCCAATAATGGTAAATTTTGCAAGCAAATGGGTCGCATTGCCGTAAAAAATATGTATACTAGAAAACCAAATATTTGTCAATATAAAATAATCTAAATTACTTATAATTTGAGTGTGTAATATGTAACATATTTAAAGTAAATGTATTTCAAATAAAAGAAATCATAGAAAGGTCGTAAATTACGAAACAGTGCTGCCAATAACGATTAATTTGCAGGGAATTGGGTCGCACTGCTGTTATAGATACACACTTAAATCTTCCGGGAAATATGTATGCAAAATGAGGCAGGTAAAACAAAATCATATTTGTTACCTGTGATAAGACCTGCGCTGTCAATATGTTTTAAAAATTAAAAACTGCGTAAGTGACAGCGCAGGACTACTTACATTAGCATGTTATCGAATAGCTCACGGAATCTACACGAGATGCAAAACTACATAGATGTAAATTAATACGCACATTTATAACAATTAATGTGAAGTACAGCGGCCCAATAACAATGCATGAGTTGTTGATGTTATTTAAGCGCCTTTAACAGCCCACGCAGACCCGCACACTGATACAAATACAGATATAACACAGAGCATCAGCGACGGTAGCCAAACATTTTACACACTTTCGATTATTTTCAGCAACGAGTTGTCGTTAATTATTGCCAAGAGCCGCACATAATTGTAAACTGCGAATGCACTGTATTCACTTTAATATACTCATTTAATTATAAAAACTACCGATTTTATTCAAAAAAAATATGCGCGTGCAAATAGAGCAAATATTCCACGATGTGATCGCAAGCAGCGCTGTGAAGACCCTGTGACGGACTGGTTGTGTATACATCGAATCATACTCATATGTAGCAAAATGAGCTTGTGTGTGTGCCTCAGTATAAGGTAAAAACCAATTTCAAGCGTTCCAACGGAATGCAATGGCAATGACACAACAGTAGTTGTCCCGCTTATGTCACGACTGCATGTGTACGCACATTTACATATGTACATGTCTGTGTGCGCACGTGGTTACCGATAAAACCGATTATTGTTGTCGAATGTCTTGCAAGGGATATTACACCACTTAAATGCAGATGGTTTTCCTTCTGTTTCTTAATTATTAATTATTTGTACACATGTATACGTAAGGCACAGGAATTTAGAACATATATGTATGCAAGCATATATATAGTATACATACACAATCAGTCTAAATGAAAAAGTTGATGTGTTTTATTTGATCTCCACCCATATTCATAAATAATAACAATGTATGAAATTTTAATACCTGACATAAGACTTGTGCTGTCAATATCTCTAATGTGTTCGTAAATTTAATAATAACTCGCCCGCTGTGTGCTAGACGTACTCTTCGCAAAAACAACTATGAAATATTTATTTTGCTATAAATCGATAACCTCAAAAGAAATCCAACATGGCGTCAACGGATACATACATACGATTCCGTCGATCGCATGCGTCAGAATGAAAGGTACCGAACTACACCCCCACGTAACAAACACATACATACATACATTTTATAAAGCACGGAGAAACCGAAAAAATATCCTGTCACAAATGAAAATAAAACCTAATAAAAGCACTCACCTGCTGAAAATAAGGCACACTAAGGTGCCTTGACTTTATTTAATATCGTAAATTTAATGGAACCTTTAATATATTTGCTTCTAGTCCACTTCAACGCGTAATAACTTGCGGCTCTCGCTGCTGACGTCGCTAAAAGCTAGCACACAAAATTCAATACATACACAAAATTTACACACACATGTGTGCAATTGGTGACTGCATGCTAAATTTCAATATGGTGACCGATAACAACGCGCCAAGATACCAATATGGAATGAAACACAGGGTTGTTCATGAGCAACAAATGTAGCCTGATGATATTCAAAGTTGAAGAAAAGGTTGCAAAACGTGAATTAATTGAACTTACAACTACTGAATAGATCAATTAATCATTGTTACTTGAATTTAATCATTCGTGTATATATTTGTGTTATTATTCACCTAGTAAACCAATTTGTTATATTATAATTTCATTTAGCTTTCGCATTGTTTTTAACCGCCACAATTTGTTACACGTGATTACAAAGTGTCCTTTCGATAAACATGCATTACATGCATTTATGGCCACTCTGTATTAAGTTGAAAACAAAAGGCGCGTACTGTTTGCACACAAGATGCGATATTCTTTGCCAGGTGGCAACCATGGTTTTGATTTCCCAATAAAAAATGCTGACTAACCTAAAATTTTAGAGGTTAAGATGCGAATACCCCCGAGAAATAAATAACACATTAAATTACTTTTTATTTGCTTTATTATATCTATTTATTTACATGTACGTATGTACATATATTGTTTATGCAGAAGTAACTTAAGTAATTGTCATGGACTCAGAGCTTTACCTGCAATAATATGAAAAACAAAAAGAATAATTAGTTTTTTTTTTTTAATTAATTGACATTTTATTAATTTAGATTGTTTCTCAGCAGGACCTATTTTTGAGGATAGTGTTGTTGCGGATTTTGTGAATCATGTCACATATTCAGCTTTCCTTTCTCATCACTTTGAAGTATGCATTATAAGTGGCTTAATTAAATGAAACTCACCTGACGATTAATAGATATTTGTGGCGTTTTTTGTCCAAAATATAAAAACTGCAATGAAAGAAATATACCACTTTATTTAATAGATGCTGGCGTTAACGAAATATTGAATTGCATATTTTTATGTTCAGTAGGACCTATTTTTGAGGATTGTGTTGTTGCGGATTTTGTGAATCATGTCACATATTCAGCTTTCCTTTCTCATCAATTTATTTAACAAGAATTACTAATTACGTTTACATTATGCGTACCTTTTCTAGTTTTCTGTTCCCCCAATCAAGTATATTCCATCTGTAAGGTAAATAGAAAATTTACTTAGTTAAGAGACAAACATTTAGATTTAGTTCTATGGCAATAAATAACTTTCAGTAAGACCAATCTCGCATTCAACATGAGAAGTTTCACTTAATTTTCAGCTAGGGGCGAAAGTTATTGATCATCATTTTGAAATTTGTTTAACCCAATAGAAATATCAAAGGCAAACTAACCTTTCAGAAATTGCCGTTAAATTAAAGATCACACCCACGTATACTGAAAGTAAAAGAAGACCGATAAGTATAATTTTAAGAAATCATATAAATCTGCATAAATGCACATGTTTTTTATATTTTCAGTAAGACCAATCTCGCATTCAACATGAGAAGTTTCACTTAATTTTCAGCTAGGGGCGAAAGTTAATGCTCATCATGTAAACCGGAGTTTTATATTTGGTCACAAGAACTTTAGCTTACCTTAAAACGCATTCGAATGAACTGGCCACCTCGATCTTTTTGAGCATGATCTGAAAAAGTGAACAATCTTGTAGTTTCTATAACAATATTCAATATTAAGTTTAGACAATTGTATGTCAGTAAGACCAATCTCGCATTCAACATGAGAAGTTTCTCTTAATTTTCAGCTAGGGGCGAAAGTTAATGCTCATCACAGAGTTGAATGTGGCCAGTAACCTTAAGGATACTAACCTTTACTGAAATCCTAGTAATTCAACAGAGAACAACAGTACTTGACATAAGTTCATGTTTTCACATCTGTAAAAAAAAAGAGAAAGGCAATTTAGAATTGAATCTCTAAAGATATTTATTTAGAGAGTGAAATCACTAATATCAGTAAGACCAATCTCGCATTCAACATGAGAAGTTTCACTTTTGCTTTCAGATAGGGGCGAAAGTTTAAAACTCATCAAATTTTGGTTTACACTTTAAGATATTGAGAAAAATGACTTACCTTATGATTAAGCATTTTGTCCATATTACTGTGCCAAGCTGAAAGGAGAACATTGAATTAAATTAGTCAAATAGGGTTCTTTGGTGAAAAATAATATAATAAAATGTTTTTCATTTCTATCAGTAAGACCAATCTCGCATTCAACAAGGGAAGTTTCACTTATTTTTCAGATAGGGGCGAAAGTTAGCACTCATCAGAAGAGAAACATTTATAATAATAACATAATGAAATTTCTTACCTTTTAGGAAAGTGGTGGTTACGATGCTGCTGTAAATGTTGAGGTAAGTTTATCGAAATCAGGAAGACTTAACTATTTACAATACAAAATATATGTTTATTGCATTGCGAATGTCACTTATAAATGCATTAAAAATTTGCATTTTTACAGCACGTCGACGTCTGCAACTTTAAAAACTTAACGACTACGAAAATGCTCTGAATAGTGGAGGACATAAAGGCTAATTCCTAATAAAATTATGCATAGTATGAGTAGGTACTCTACTCCTAAGCCTCTTCTCTATCCCTATCTTTGTCCTTCTTCTTCTTCTTCTTTTTCTCTACGGTGGTATCAGCAGCATCCGCATCTTCGGCCTCAGCTGGAGCCTCCTCCTCGCCCTTATGCTTCTTCTTCTTCTTTTTCTTATCTGATTTCGCAGGCGTGGCATCGACTGCGGATTCCTCGACACTTGAGGTACTCAGCTTACGCTGCAGATAAACAATTTCAATTAATTATCTTCAGTAAAGAGTTTTTGAATATACACTTTTACCTTGCTGACTTCACTAGATCCGTTGGTAGGCGGTTCAGGAGTTTGTGGTGTCACTGCCGCAACTTGCTTTTTGGCATTGTAGTCCACGAACCCGGTTAACCATTCCTTAGGTGTGTTCTCATTGGGCCTGCCAAACTTGTCCAGTTTGCCGGCAGCAATAAGCGCCTTCTTGGCCGATGCCTTCGGACCCAATCCCCACTTGCGTGGATATGTATCGCGCTCCATGATAACACGTTTAATCTTAGCCACAACGCCGTGGTCGCAAGAGGACATGGTCGCTGTGGTCATCAGAGCGATGGCTAAGCAAATGGCCTCACCCTTTGTCGTGCAGATGACAATTTCCTGCTCGAGTTCAATGCCATCTTCATAGCGCAGGACACCGGGTAACATGATTTTGGCACCATAGCAAACGGCATTCACCTAGATAACAATATAGACAGGAAGAACGAATTTAGTATTGTGAAAGTGAAATATTCAACTTAATTTAAGATAATATTAAGTTATTGTGGTCTGAAAAAATCTTTGTCAGATACGCTAGGCAGGCGCAACTCCAACATACACACATCAGCGGCTTTACTGTTCCCAGTCATAGTCACAGACGTTGCTGGTTAAAATACAATCGTCTGCCGGCTTAATATCATGGGGTATGTAAGGAAGACTATCAAAACACTCTCTTGAAGACTTACCGAGCTGTCCTTCATGATTATGCGCTTGTGGTTGACCAGAAGACCCTCCAAGGGCTTGATGACACGTCGCAGCATGGACTCATCTTTGTGATTTTCATACAGCCACATGGCGTCGAGAACATCGTGCATTGTGACCATGCCATCGCGCTCGGATTGAATACCTGAGCGAACGCGTCGCAGCTCCAACATTTGGCCACCAACGCCTAGGACTAGACCCAAATGGACGCACATTGTTCGGATGTAGGAACCAGCTTCGCAGCTAACCCAAAAAACACCTAGACACGTGAGTATTGTGGCGAGAGAATAGAAAGTGTTACCAATAAAACTGTGCATTTGCTCACTCGCAAATACTGAAATTTTGATGTATTTACTTCAGCTGGGAAGAGCTCTGGCTGTCTCTGCCTTAAGCCAGGCAGCGACAGGCGGAGGGTTCAACAACTTGAATTAAACTAAGTATTTAATGGACTTACCCATATTACGAGTTTCATCGTAGTCCAACAGTTTGCTGTCGTAAACAGTGCGCACACGCAATTGACGTTTGACAGCCGAGATTAATGGTGGACGCTGGAAAAGTGCGCCCCGCAGCTTCTCCAAACCTTGACGGACCTTGGCAACAGATTCGACGGCTCCATGCAACTTAAAAATGGCCACATACTCTTTGCCAGCACTTTGCTGCGATTTCACGAGGCGTGTGGCGCGGTCAATGCACACAAGAAGGCACCCTGTGTTTTTGTGGAGGGTGAGAAAATTGGGAGAGCACGTGCGTTACGTTTGAGGTTAGATTTGAAAAATAGTTTAATTTGAGAGGAAAAATGAATGAAACTATGCACAACAATTTTAGAATTGGTTCCCTGACTGAAAATATGAATATTTTATGATCACAAGGGACATCTCCATAACATATAGACGAAGGATTCCCGTCTATAAATACTATCTGCGTCAATGAAAGCACATGGTATTGTCTTCTTACCTGTGACCTTAGGATCCAGTGTGCCCGAATGTCCGGTTTTTTCCACTTTCAGTATCTTTTTGATCCATGCCACAACCTCATGGGAGCTGGGATTTGAGGGCTTGTCGAGATTGATGAAGCCAGTTTTAATGTATTCCTTAATGTCGCGATTCAGCGGTGATGAACCATGTGCCAGTGGTGTATAATGATTTGACCGTATGTTGAGTTTGTCAAAGTTCTTGAGTAGCAGAGGCCATTGGGAAGTGTCCAACTCGGCAATTTTCGACGATGGCTTTATTTGGAATTGATTCTGCTTCTGCAGAGTTCCAAGATCTTCATCGGCATCGAGTGGCTCTTCCTTGATTTTCTTCTTTTTCTTCCGAGCATCTGCAATGGTGAATGCTGCATTGTCACCAAAACATTTTAATTACAATGTGCAATTAATTGCTTACCAACGTCAGTCATTTTAACTATTTTATTTTAACCGTAATATATGGAGTACCAAAAAGACGTTTGCACGCGGTGCCTGACTGAAGAAAATGGCCGGGCAACACACGTGTTGCTATAGTCGAGACTTATATCGATACCAATTCTTTATCGATTGTTATTTGTAAGTTCGATAGAACTTATTCGATTATAAATAGAAATCGGATATGGAAAATAATTTTAATTTGACCCCAAATTTAAAAATTTAGATTTGCCACTCACCACAAACTTAATTCATGTACTTGTTTCACTTGGATCAAGATGTCCCGACGCAGTTAGCGGCAAATATAATTAAACAAAGTATCGGGGAAAAATCCAGTGACAGTGAAATTTATCGATAAGTATTTATTTATTGTCAACAGATGGAGCAGGCGAATAATAAAAGTTCAGAGGACGATGAGGTGGCTCCAGTGGGTAATAACAAAGATTATGTTGTGATGAAACCGTCACGCAATACAGCCATCAAGTGCTTGAAATGCGACAAAGTGTTTATATTTCCCGCGGACAGAGATGACTGCCTAGCGCACCTGTATCTCGAGCATCGCCTGGTCATTGCGGATGTGGATGACATTGCACTGCTGGAGGATTACTTGCAGTATTGGGAAAAGGAGTTTCAGGGTAAATGTGCTTTATCTTGTATTCAAAGTAAAGGCTCATGTAAACTTTCTTTTATAGCTCACGAATTTGAACAGTACTGCACAACTATGTTTCTGGATCAACTGCCTGACGGAAGCTACGCCAAGAATGAGAAATACTATCTGCTCTGTGATATATTGCCGCAGGACTTTGAGCTACGCAGGCGGCTCCAGGAACAGCGGTTGAGTGCAGCTCTAGTGCGTCATCAGTTTGAGCTGACGGATCGCACCTTCAGCAAGGAATGCCTATTCTGTCGTACTGTCATTAAAGGACTGCGGGCTGATTACTTGGATCATCTATTTGACAAGCATTTCTTGCTTATGGGCAAGCCCGAGAAGCTAGTCTATGTGGACGAGCTGCTCGAGCAATTGGAGGAAAATTTAAATAGATTATTATGCCTATATTGCGAAAAGACATTTAAGGTATCTAAGTGCACTTCACCTTTGAAACATTTTAAAAACTGACTGGTTTTTTTTTAGGATCGACCCACGTTAAAGGAGCACATGCGTAAGAAAGGCCACAAGCGTATAAATCCCAATCGCCGCGAGTATGACAAATTTTTCCTGGTCAACTATAATCGCACTACGTCGCCAAATTCGCAACGAAAACAACAAAGACAGAAACGTAAATCTCTTGGCGAAGACAATGCCAGCGTGGACTTTGACAAGCATTTTGCTCGCCAAGACTCCGATGCAGAACATGATTCGGATTGGTCAGATTGGGCAGGAGACGGAGAACCCAATGCCATAAAGTGTTTGTATTGCGCCCAGGAAGAAGCTCAGTTTGGCACATTGAAAGAACATATGATTGAGAAGCATGGCTTGGATTTTGAGGCAGCCACCAATTCATTGAACTTTTATCAGAAGATTAAAATTGTCAACTTTGTGCGGCGACAGCTGTGCTTGATGCGTTGTGTGTCCTGTGATCTTCAATTTGACTGTTTCGAACTTCTTGCCGAACACATGTCTGCGGAGTCGCATTGTGGTATCGGCGAGCGTACGAAGTGGGATAAACCAGAATTCTTCTTCCCGTATATGGAAAATGATGGTCTTCTATGCGTACTCGATGATAGTAACGGAGATGATGTGGATTCTGATGTAGTGCGCATCATATCAGAGGATAGTTTGGCCCAAATAAACAAGGATGCAGAGCGTTTGTCTTTAGAGAACTTCAAATTATAAGTTGTCGTAAACTGTGTTTCAAAAACATCAAAGTTTTTTAAAAACATGAACAAATTACAAACTTTCAAATGACGCGCCCTTCTACATGTGGTTTGGAAATATACCAGGTGGAGTTTCTGCCCTTCAGTATATTTTAGAAATCCATATCCAGCTTTTCACTTTCCAACACACTTATGTTCGCATTAAAATATCGATGTTGCTATCGGTGTTTACCCATCTCTAGTGTTTTTGTTTTGCAAGTTTTCGCACTGACATCATTCCGTTATTCTACCATAATAAAATAAATTTGCCTATTGAAATGGAAGCACTAGACTTACTGGAAAAAAGGATTGATGCACTGACTCGGGTGCTTGGCCCATTGCCAGAAACTCATGGAGAACACATCGACGGCAGCAGCAGTTCCCATTCCCAAGCAGCGAACATTGTCGACTCGTTGTGCTCCGCCAACGCCTTGTTGAGCGAAGCCACCACCGGACGCACACAGCTGCAGCAGGTCGTAGGACGTTCAGAAGAGTTGGAGAAGTATTTGGACCCCAACTTCTTAGAGGAGCAGCAACAGGTGCGATCGAAAGAGGTCTATCTGAATGCCGTGGCACCAGAGTTGTATGCCCAGAGTGAGCAACTGGATCGAGTCAAGCAGCTGGAACCAGCACTGGGTGCTGAATACTTTCGCAGCATACCCAATGAGTGCCTAGACAAGCTTAAGCAAATTACCGAGAATAATGGGGAATATGCCCAGCAAAGTGAACTAATTGAGGAGAGCCTGATATTGGCCATGAAGCGATATGGTGAGATTCAAGCAGGCCTGCTTAGCTCGCTGGATACGATGAGCGAACGTTTGGAGCAGATGGAACAACGCATGGAGCAGAAGAAACGGGCCGACTTGACCAAGGATGTTGCCTTAAAGGACTGAGTGAATTGAGATTGCTGAGAGTATTTATCCCTAGATATTGTTTCCACTTCCACTGTTCGCCTATAAGATTTATTTAATATGCTAGCACAATACACGAATCCATTAACTAAACCTAAAGCTAAAGCTAAGTCTAAGCTATTTGTATAACTATGACATGTATGTGCTAGGAGCTGTAATGAAACCGATGAAGCTTTATAAATGGTAACCCATCCAAAGTGCAGCACCATGTACACTATTAGTCTACACATATTATGATGATCCTCAGAAGCGCATCTCATTGCGCTGTATGCTCTCGTAAATGGCTTGTGTCAACGGTGCATAGTTGCCATTTGTCTGCAGATAGTGCAACTCATCCTCGCTGGCTGCGGGATTAAAGCTCTGTTGTTGCAGCTCCACCTTGCGCAGCTTGAACGTTCCAGTAAGATCAATTCGTCGCAGGAAGCGCAGGAATATTGGGCGCGCATAGTTAGGTAAAGTTGCCGCCAGCTGACATCCTAATGTTGCCACATTCACCTCTCGCGTTGGATCATATATGGCCGCCATGCCTGCACGTCCCTCTGTCTGCGGTATGCTCACACCATAGACAATGGTGTCCTTGTAGCCAACGAGATTGCTGAGCTGCGCTTCCACTTCGCTGGTGGAGACATTCTCGCCCTTCCATCGGAACGTGTCACCCGTGCGATCCTTAAAGTACAAGTAACCACGCTCGTCGGCCACTAATAGGTCGCCAGATATAAATGCCATGTCGCCCTTGCAGAAGACATCGTGCACGACTTTCTTGGAGGAGGCCTTCGTGTCGACGTAGCCAAGAAACTCTCGACACGGATTGCCCTTCACAATCTTCCCAATGAAGACGCCCGGTTCCTGTACGCCGCACAACTCACATAGTCCCTTCTTGTTGCGAATGGGTTCGCCGGTGTGGGGATCGGCTCGGATCACCGAAATGGGATATATTTGGGGCAGTATGCGTGAGACAAATCCAATGGCTCCCACAGTGCTGTCGTTGTTCATGATATTCGCATTGCCCTCAGTTGCACCGTAGAATTCGCCCACTTTGGCAATCTTAAAGCGCTCCACGAACCGCGTCCAGATCTGGGGACGCAACCCATTGCCAAAGACCATCCGCACTCGATGCTGCCGGTCATGCGGTGCTTCCGGGGTGGCTAATATATAACGGGCCATCTCGCCAATGTATTGTGAGACCTGAAAGCAGAATGTGATTAGTAAAGAATACGAAATCTGGAAATCATCTTCTTTACCGTGCAGTTAAAGCGCGCGCAGTCTTCAAAGTATCCCGACGCACTGAATTTCTTGCGGATGACAACAGTGGAGCCGAAGAGCAAGGCCTGTCCTATGCTCATCACGCCGCCAGCTGTATGATATAGTGGCAGCGGAGTGTAGAACACATCATTATCCCGGAAGCCCAAGGTATAGTGTATTCCAGCGGCAATGAAGAAATAGCTACGAAAGCGAGAGGAATAGAGAGGATGACTTAAGTAAGCTCAGTTTGTATTGCTGATTATCACTAAGCAGCTGTAATATTATACACCCATATGCATAAGTAGTAATCTAGATGTGAATACACAGAAAATTCTTGATAAAATAAAGTATTATAAACTTGATTTTAACTTTGATTTTTTAATAAAGTATTCAGGATTGAGTTATTAAAATAATCCTGCGAATACTATTCACAAAATAAACCCAAAATTCCCGAATTAATCGAATCTTTTCAATAATATTTAACTTATGTATGGCGTTATTCTGAATTCTATCCTCAATTTAGGAAGTAAGTAGTCAGGTATTATCCCAATATTAACATCGCTCCGGGTTAAATTCTGTTTGTTTTGCATTTCGAAGATATCGACTTATTATATTAATATACTCAAAGAATAAGCATGGGAAATTGTGATGTTCGCAGAAATGAGAACTCGGCAGATTACAAAAGTATATATGTATGTATTATCGGTGACGCGTTGTCTTATCACTAGCGAATTCATTTCGAAAATAAAATCTGTAAATTTCAACAATTCAGTATAATCTCATCCCTTAAAAGCGACAGTTTATTGTGTGAATAATGAAGATCATTTGTTATACATTAACAATTTCAACTATGCTGTCGCTGGGATTATCCCAGTCGGTATGTAGACCCAGTATATAGTCATCAAAATTTTAATTGACATTGCCAAACATTCCTGTGTAGTTCTGTGAGTTGTCAAAACATATGGAAAACCAGTGTGCTTCCTATTGCTACCAGGTGGTGAAGCCTCTGCTTCATATGAGTGAAGTCTGTAGGCAGAAGGATGCACAAGTTTCGGAATTGCAAAGCCAGTTGGAAGAAGCTAGGATCAAACTGGCAATTTTGGAGACTTCTTTGGCAGAAAAAGAAAAACAATGCGAATTAAAAATCGAGCATGCCAAAGAGATATTCGCTATTGAAATGAGAATAAAGTCCAAAGCTCAAGAGATCACTGAAGAAATTATAAAGAACGATCCATTTCCTTTGAGTTGCGTTGATATTGACAGATCCTCCGGCATTCACATGATAACGCTTCCCGACTTAGGGGCATTCCCGGTCAAGTGTGATAGTGGAATTGCTGGATTGGGCTGGACAGTAATACAAAGTCGTTTGGATGGCAGCATCAATTTCTATCGCAGCTGGAATGAATACCGTGACGGGTTTGGCGATATAAAGTCTGAGTTCTTTATGGGTCTCGAGAAACTGCATAGGATAACATCAAGTGAGCGCCATGAGCTCTTCATATTCATGAGAGATCGGAATTCGCAACTGCGCAGCGCTCGCTATGATGACTTTAAAGTTGGCGGTGAACAAACTGGCTACGAACTAATCTCGATAGGCAACCACACAGGCTTTTCCGATGATATGCTTCGCGGGAATTTGCACATGAAGTTCTCGACCTTCGATAGGGACAACGACCAATGTGGCGACTCGAATTGTGCAGTTGATCTTCACGGAGGCTGGTGGTACAACTGTTGTTCACACAGGTTTGAATATGTATGCAGATCATTCGTGAAAGAGTGTTTAACCATTATCTGTAATTTTCTAGCAATTTGAATGGAGGATATCAGGAGACTCAAAAGTCTCGCCGCATCTTCTGGAATTACTCCTACGATGAACTAATAACTGTGCATATGCTTATAAGACCCAAACCCGTCAATCTCTCTTAATAACAACTGCATCTACCTTAAAAGCCTTTTATAATTTATATCCTACCGTGAGTGGGTAATGACAGCGGCTTTGGGCAGTCCTGTGGTGCCCGATGTGTAGATGTAGACAAGCTTATCCTGATGATCCGCCCGCGTAGCACCTGCAGCCACTTTATCCTTGGCTGCAGCATCCAGCAGTGGATTCAGTTGCTGTGCCAGACCCTGAGTGAGGCCATCGGTTGCTTCGGGGGAGTGCACGCCATCGTTGAACTGATACAACGCCACATGGGCGGGCAAATCCTTGGCTATATCCATGACAGCTGCGCGGTAGCCAACGCTGTAGATGAGGGCGGTGCAGTTGCCCACCTTGATGCTGTGCTGCAGCGAAGGACCGCGCAAATTTGTGTTGATGAGCGGCGTGATGACGCCTAGTTTTGAGAGTCCCAGCCAGGTGGCCACGAACTCACAGCGATTCTCCATCAGCAACCCCACCACATCGCCCTTCTTATAGCCATGGCTGTGGAAGACATTCGCCACACGATTTGCATGTTCGTTCAGTTGGCGGAACGTCCATTGTTGCGTCTCGCTGACAATCGCCAGCTTGTCGGGATACTGCGCCACATTCGCCTCGAAGATATCGCCCACATTGAGGTTCTTACGTTCCTGCCGCTTCACGAACAACATCACGCGTATGTAGGCAATCAGAGCGCTAAGAATATGCGGGTTAATAACTTAAGCGAGGCAAACTTCAACTTCTGCTGCTTACATGGTATCGCGGGGAGTCGTCACTGCTGCTATGTAGAACCAGCGGAAGCCAGGCTTAACCAACAGCAGCAGCACGAGGCTGCCATAGACCCCAAGCAGTCCATAGTAGGCGCCCTGATAGTACCAGAGCAAAGCTGTGCCCGCTGCTCCAAGTGGCGTCAACAGCAGGAACAGTAGCCAACGAAGGCAACTGGTTTTCTTGGCTGCATTGGATGTGTCCTGGGTTGCCTCGATGTTGAGCTTTACGTCCTTGGAGGCACTCTAAAATAAAGAAATGTATACTTCACTCTTTACACCATATCAAATGAGAGCTGTGTATTTTAAACAGCGTGAACTCAAGTTCAAGCATCTAGTGTAAAAGCAATTAGAATGTTAAGTAGATACATTTAGTATACTATCATAAATTGAGGTTGCTTGTCATTTAAATTCGCGAACTTTAACTCTTTGCTATTGAGCTATGTAAGTGAGCTTTTTACAGACAGATTAAAATGGATTTTACAGTTGCTTACAATCTGAATACACTTCTAATTCGACTGGTAAAAGTAAAAGATTTAAGCAAACTGAATAATCACAATAACAAATAGTTAAACTGAAGAGTAAACAAAAATTTATTGGGTTTGTTAGTGGAATAGGAATACATGGGATAGTAAACTTGGAAGAGCAAAGAAAATTTGTCTTATTTGAATTCAGCAAATATATAATATTAACCGGTTTCTAATTGGTCATCGCTCAACTATAATTTTTGTCTAGGCAAAAACTCGACCGTTTGATCAATGTCTGAATATAAACATCTTTTAAAAAGCGTCCTGTCTACTTAATTTCTAATATTAAAGTGCAAAGACGCAGGCCATCTGGATACCAAATTTTGTAACTAAGATCTGAATTTTTATATTTTTGCAAAGCGACTAAAAACCGGCCCTGAGAAAATCAATTTCTTTTCCACGTGCTTAATCTGCACAAGCTTACATTTTTTATTGTTTATTATGACCATATATTTCTGATCTCTCTCAACCTGTATCTTTCTCATTATGTATTCACATATATTTACATTTACTATGTTGTATTGTAGGTCAGTAACAGCTGCCCTTGAGACATAATGCCAAACTTGACAGAGCTGTTTTTTTTTGTTTGACACTCATTTAAGTATGTTAACTTAAAAGTATAACATTTTTAGAGCATTTGTATATGTTCTTAAGATGTTTGAATGATGAGAGAATTTTGTACACTCTCTAAAAGTGTATGGAGTGTATTTCTCAGTCAAGCACCCTTATTTTATTTATTTTAAAGTATTATATATAAGGTTGGCCAAAAAGTCTTGCGGTATTTCCGATAGGTGTTTTTGCAAGCGCGTAGTTCTAGTTCTATTCGTCGCAGCGGTTCATGCTTTGCCTTTTTGGAAAGCTCTTTTCACGCGCTAACACTTATGCTAATATTTATGGGTGCAATTACAGAAAACGTATGTATGCAGCATGTAGAACAAGGCCGACTGAAGTATATAGGGGAATATCCTAAACAAGGTTCAAAAAGACAATTAAATTAAAACATGGACATAAACATTATACATTTAATTAAAGGTAAATGAGAGAGACTTCAGTGATAAAATAAACAATATTTATTGGGGTTGGAATCAAACTTTCCACTAGACTTGTTCTTTTTAAGCTTTTTCTTAAAAAAAAAAAAAAACCTTAAATTCCTGAATCATTTTAATCTATCTTGACAAATAAAATTCAGTGTTTTCACTGATATGTTAGTTATGAAATTCGGCGCTATTCTTAATCCTATGCTGAATTTATGACTTTTGAAAAAGTCCCGTATTTTCATACTTAGATAATTTCCTGATATTGACACCGCTTCGGATTAAATTCTGCGTATTTATTGTCTTTTCTGTATTTCTTAGGATCTCCTTTAAAAGATTCCGACTTGTCATATGAAATTCGGGTTTAACATATTTTATTGTCAAATTGGTAGAGGGTATCGCAATGCTAAGCACTCTTTATTCTACTTTTGTAACTTGTTTTATAATGAACAGCGTTTTCAATTTTTATATTTTATTTAAATAACAGTTTAAAATTTGCAAACAACAGCAAAAATATCTAATTATCAAATTTGTGACCTATACGATTAGATATCTCCTTAAAATGCATCATTGCCTTGTGCTCGGCATCAGCCGCCAGCTTATTGGACAGTCGGATCAAAAGACATATAGTTAGGGCAGAGGTTAGACCCAGCAAATAAAAGAGTATCTGGGTATTGAGTCATAATCAGATGATTACATGAATTATGTTTCCTATTATATTTTACCTTGTGCCATATTGTAAGGTGATAATCATTGGACTTCTGTCCACTGTCCCCGACTAATGGATCATCATCGGTGCTTTTCATCATATTTTCCAATATTTGCCTAAATTCTTGACTTTGTGCAAAGATCACACTTGTTTGACAACAATCTGTGGTGCAAGTCCCATGTACAATATTTGACTTTAAAGTCGAAGCTGCTTATGATCAGTATTTCTTCTAATAGTCTTTAAAAATTCAATTGAAAGCTAATAATAGTCTGCGTTTTTCGGTATTCTTTTCCCATTCGGTTTGATTCAACATCAACACTTCCGTGTAAATCACTAAAAGTTAGCCATTACTCAAGTACTTCTTATTTATTTTTATTTTTTTTTTTGGTAGCTCGTTTCCATCATTAATTCCATCAGCTGTAAAAGCTTTACTGTTTGCTTGGCCACTGCAGGTAAATGAACACTTAAAAGATCTCAAGATTGTTTGCCGAATTCCGTTATATAATACTAAAACAAACAGAAAAAGCCGGCAATACCTTTTTGATAATGGGAATAAATTATGTGAGTTTCTTTAAAAATGTATCTTCGATCTGCAATATATTTGATTCTTAATATCCGAGAATATTCTGCTGCGAGTTTTATAATATTAATTTTCGATAGCAATTTAATTATTATGACCCTGTGAATCCGTCAACAATTTTAATGTTGACCTATGCCACAGTTTTGAGTTTTAAATCGAGCCATCAATAAAATCGAGACGCTACTGAAAAAGCGGGCAAAAGAAACGGGTTTTTCGGATTGATTGTGTTTAAAATATTTCACTGTGTTTACATTCTGAATTACAGAAAAAGATTTGCAAGGTAACACTGATCGACTAAGTGTTACCCTAAAAATTAACTAGGAAATCAAATTTAATTTTTGCTGTTACTATATATTTTGTATGGATACAAATACATATAAAAATAATAATATAAATTATTTGGTAGAATATATATTCGCCACTAACTTATGATACGTCCGAATGGTCATACCCTTCCAGGAGTAACAAAAATATAGGGAAGTTTAGTGATATACATGGAGAGAAAACTAACAATTTGAATGTGACCGACTGAAAGATTCTTCAAATATGTGCTACTATATACAAATATGCACACATAAGTAAAGTAATAATATTTGGTATTTAAATATACTAAATTGCAGTAAAATATCACGAAAATATACACTGTTAAAGTCCAAAACAACTTAGCCGGTTTATCGGCGCCCCATTATGACATTATATTCTTTTGTGCAGCGGGTATAATTAAGGTTTACAAATGAAGCTTAACGAGTACGAAGTCGGAACTGCCTGCTATGCGCTTTTTATAGCTTTATCAGACCCCCACTTAAAAATTCGACTGTGATGAGCGTAGACAGAGCATCGAAGCGAAAACTTGTTTTATATACCATTCATATATGGTTATTTTTGTTTTTATTTTTGGAGCACAAAGCCAGATTGTCGGTTTGCCGGTTTGTCGATTGTGGTTGGAATAGTCAGTATGTTCGAACACAAAAGCCAAAAAATGTTAATGTAAGTATAGTTTACCTGAGTAGAGTTCAAGGCTGTTGGACTGTGTCCAGGGGCAGCAGCATCATTCATTTTGCGATATTAATGCGATCTACTCGATAACAGTCAGATAACAGAGCATTAACAGTCCCAGCACGGTTGATTAACAGCGATTGTGAGTCTCTGGCTAATTAGGCAGACGGTTTGCACTTTTCGTTTTTACTTTTCTTATTTTTGTGGTTACTTTCCAAATGAAATTGCGGGTAATTAGGTTTGGGTGAGATGTGAATTCCAATTGCAGCAAAACTGACACAAAGAAAAATGATCTTTTTTAAAAAAAGTTGTTTGGTTTTGAGTTTTGAGAGTTGAGTTGAGTTTCAAATGAGACTGCGGCCGCGACAGCGTAGATCTTTTGTTGGGTCCAAGGTGATTTTAATGTTATGCTTTTTTTTTTTGGTATTAATTATGATTTTGTTGTGAGAATTGTCAGTAAACAGCTGAGGAGGTTGAGGTTTATTATGTGTGTCAGTTGTTTTCGGGAAGTTGTTCCGAAAAAGTCTATTTTATGCAATTTTAATGGCTCGTTAAATGATGTGTGCAGTGTGACGAGTTTATGATCTCTTGTCAGTCGCGAAATTTTGTCGAGTATTATGGCTATTAAAGTGTTTTTATTTGTTAAACAACCTAGCTGTATTTATAAAACTCAAATGGAATATGAATGTTTAGTACATTACTTTTAGGTGCTGCCCCAGCATAATTTTGATGAACAAATCTGTAAATCAATCTTACAGTCACTCATAAATGTGAATATAAATCGCATTCAAATGTTGTGCGATGAAATTTTGTGCTGTGCTTGTTTAATGCTTGCAACATGCACCTTTAGTTATTGCTTCCTTGTTGCAAGTTGCAACAGCACTTCACCATAATTATGAGGCCCGATTTGTAACCGCAACCTCATCAGTCAAAGCAACGATGTTAATGATCTTGATGATGACGATGATGATTATGGGGCATCTTCACTTTCACTGAGGTTTTTCTTTTGTTTCACTCTTTTTGCGCACTTGCCAACAGTGGATTTTCCTCAATTGACCAACTTGAAGATATTTTATCTCATCTACTCTCAGACAAGTCAACAACACAACAACTGTTTCCTACCACAAAAACCATTTGTTGCACACACTTAGAACACACAATGCTTGTTATGCTTAACTAACTTCGAAGCTGCCGCATTCAGATGCCAGCAGTTGCTTGTTGGATGCGTCTTTAGGCCAACAGCTCGGATCGTCGACTGCGCTCGTAAGCCAGAGCTAGACTCAGCCTCATACTCTGAGTCGGAGTCAAAGCTAAGGTTTGCAGCTTTGCGGTTACTGCTGCTGCTGTCGGCTTCGGCGTCAGCGTCAACAGCAACAGCGTCCGCGTTGCCAACAGGTTGATTTGAAGTTAGCTCGGTCACACAACTGTGTATGTATGTATCTTTTGATTGTTGTTATAAGTATCTCAGTACATTTGATTACTGCCTTTGATTGAAGTTTGCTGTTTACATTTTGTTTTCGTACTGAGGCACGCAAGTGAAAATTGCCGACATGGCATACCCTGTAATTATGCTCAGAACTGTAAATTTGCAGCCATAAATACCCTGCTATCTGGAATGTCGAACACAAGTGCAACGTAATTCTATATCTATCTTGTTACTCGATTCATACGGTCTGCTGTTTACACCTCCCATGTTTTTTATGCGCCTTTCGTTGGGCTATTGCCGTTAATGTTTCAGCAAGGGGCATAAAACGCACATCGACAATGTCACCATTCAGCAGAAGAGCTAGAAAAATGTCTAATAGAATTTCATATAGGGATCGCAAGTAGATGCACCAAGAGACGGAAAAAGGGGGAATGCATTTAATTCGAAACACGTGTTCCACTCTGCACTCTTTTTCTTTCTCTTTCTCTTTTTATTTTGTTTTTCTTTTTTGTTGCTGATACTCGATTCTTTCTCTTATACCGAACAATTCATCCATTACATTCGCGTTGTGTTTGGATCCAAAAGGGGGTCGCGCCTCCGCACTCTTGCCTCTCACTCACATACATATTTATGTATGAATATGCAGACAGTGTAAGTGCAACAGAGTGCACAAAAGCTTAGCATCAACATGCAAACATACATACATAAGAGTACTAGACTAAAATGCAACCGCTAAACATATAACTATAGATTTGCATGACTTGACTCAATAGTTATATGAACATGGGTTAAGCAATTACGGCGATTTTCGAACCAGGTTAAGTACAATTGCAACATTTTTTGCCGCTTTAAGTGAGCGATCTTTAAAAAGCAATATCTATATCTAAATCTATATCTATATCTATATCTATATCTATATCTATATCTATATCTATATCTATATCTATATCTATATCTATATCTATATCTATATCTATATCTATATCTATATCTATATCTATATCTATATCTATATCTATATCTATATCTATATCTATATCTATATCTATATCTATATCTATATCTATATCTATATCTATATCTATATCTATATCTATATCTATATCTATATCTATATCTATATCTATATCTATATCTATATCTATATCTATATCTATATCTATATCTATATCTATATCTATATCTATATCTATATCTATATCTATATCTATATCTATATCTATATCTATATCTATATCTATATCTATATCCATATCTATATCTTTTCATACCTGCCTAACATTGACATTTCAACAACTAAATTCAATGGCATTTCATTCTAGGGCTCAATAAGTTTTTATGGCTATGGCAATCAACAGTTCCCCGACCATTTATAAGTAATATTCCTATATACTCGTACAACTCTTAACAAGACACCAAGAAAGATACTCAGCATTGAATGTATCTGTTCACACACTCCCCGTGGTATAAATGTGTTTCATTCTCCCTCCGTCTGTGCAAAAAATAAATGCAGTGACAAGTTAGCATATAGATTTGTATGTAAAGCAAACATTTTTATATTCATTTATGTACATATATATACATATGTACATTTGTATTTATATAGGGCTCTACCCTTTTGGGACTCCGTTTACTCCTCTCTCGTTGTGTGAAACACTTGAGCTGCCGCTGATGTTGCTGCATTGTGTCAAGTGGATTCTTTGGACTGAGACTGAGATCATTAAAATAACATCGTTAGTGCGCTTATAATGAAGTACTAAACGGCAAATCCCGAAAACTCGATTTCAGTCAAGTGGAAAGTGGCTGTGACGTGGTGACTGCCGTCTAATGATTAGTCTAAGTCTTAGAGACCCAATGTCGCCGCCGTCTTTGTCTTTGTCTTCCCGCCAAAATGAAATTCGAAATAGCATATTTCTATAGATTTCTTGCATTGCGACGTCTTATATTACGAGTGCGATGGGCCCAACAATTGATGGATGCGACCGTGAAAAGTGTGGCGTGGAAAACGCGCATCAGCGTCCATCAGCAGATCATGCTATAGCTCTGTGTGTGTATCTGTGTGTGTGTGTGGTTGTGTGGGGGTGTGTGTGTATCTTTTGGGGACGCTCCCGCGCTGTCAGAAATTAATCTTTTCGGCTTCGCGTCAGATGCCAGATGTTGCCTGCTTGCGGTTTGCTGCTGGGGTTCCGCTGGCGCAAAGTGTCAAGCGTTTACATCAAATGATGCAGCGGACAGCGATCTTGCTTTCGTTTCGTATTCTCAGAAGTTCGCCCAATACATGCACATATATAAGAAAAAAAAAAAAATATCTGGCACCATTTTGCCCAAGCACAAGACAGTTTTGTAAACGGCTTCCATTTCCTTTCTTGCTTTTCTTTTTTTGCTTTTACTTTTTTTGGGGAGTTCAAACAGGCGTTTTACTTAGTTACTTCCTGGCTGCCTTCGCGAGTCACTAAAATCATTTTGTGTAAATAAACAAAAAGTGGCTCGATTTGGCGTTTGTTCCTCTGGTTGTTGTCGTTCTTATTGTTGTTGTCGATATTCCATTGGCGACCGCCAACGCTGCCAGCCTCTTTCTTGCTCTCGCTCTGCCGCTGTCTTCTTCCCATCTTTGTGCTGTGCTTTTTTATGAACGCTTTTTTGTTTATAGACAACAACTACATAGGGGTTTATGTGCTGCGTATCTTCGGCTGAAAAAATATAAAAGGAAAATATTTATGCGACCGAGGCAAGACCCGCCTTAGCTACTGCCAACCAACAGGACAGACAAATTGACGAACGAACGGGACGGACGGGCAGTCAAAGAGGCAGGGAGAGAGGTCTGGTAGACGGGCAGACAGACGATATTGCTTTCAGTTGCCCCTTTCGCGCCTCAGTGTGATTATTCAATTTGTATACGCTAGTCGGGCAAGCCGAAGGGTATATTGGCTTCAAGGCTGTTATCAGAAGAAAAAAGAAAGTCAAGAAATTACATTTATTGTTTCGTATTTACTTAGCCACATTTCTCTAATTTATCCACTTTTGTAACATCTTAATGGTGCATACTTTTTGGAGTTGTTCGAAAAGGTTTTGTAGCAGGGGTTTAGGGTTTTCTTTTATTATTATTATTATTATTTTTATTATTATTATTATTATTATTATTATTATTATTATTATTATTATTATTAATATTAATATTATTTGTAAAGTTTACTTGTCATAAACACGAATTAATTTAATTCCAAACTGCAATCTTTACAGAGTAACTAGATAGTCCATCACTTAAAATAGACAGCAAAAATATTTGAACTTTTTTATGTATTTTTACGCACATTCGAATGTACTAAATGTTTGTATGTATTCACATTAGTTCCTCTAGTACATTAGCTATTGTCGTCGTTGTTGTTGTTGTTGCTGTTGTTGCTGAGTTTATTGTTGCTGATGCTGTTGACGGGACGCTGCCAGTTCTGTCGGTTGCCATTAGTCAGCTGGGTCAACTTATGAACTTTGATCGTTGATTGATCGGCAAATGCACTCGAAATGCTGCCAACAACAATAACAACAATAGGAAAAAGATAAACTGCATTTGCTGCTGTTCCTGTAGTTGTTGTTGTTGTTGTTGCTGGTCCAGTTCGACAAATGTCTATACACCTCGAAACGAGAATATTGATTTTAATTACTCAGACTCAGTGCATATTTTGTTGCTGGCAGCGTTGCATGAAGCAGATGTTCTACGGCACATAGTGATGGTTACTAAGGGGAGCCAACTTGGGGAGAAAGAGAGAGAGAGAGAGAGAGAGAGAGAGAGAGAGAGAGAGCGAGCGAGAACGAGAGAAGCATGGCAGATTCTCACTAAAAATCAATCAGCAGTCCACAAATGAGCCCCTTCGCTTGCCTTCTGGGTCACAATACTCGCACTCGAATATACGTGTTCAGCTCGGCCTTCGAGCGTTTCGGGCTTCCGTTCTCGCACCCGTGCTTTGAAATCTGAAACGCCTCGTATACTTTTTGGACACACCATGTTGCAAGTTGCTACATGAGAGCATGTGTCCGTCCGCTGCAATTGTTTTCGATTTTATTTAAATGTTTCAATGCTCTGCCAATAATTGCACAAATATTCGCAGAACTCATAAATATTCGACATTAAAATTTTACATTAGTGAAATAGGAACGAAATAAAAACTTATTGTAATATCTTATGTTTTTGCTTAATTAAAGCACAAATTTAAGGAAGGAATATGTTAACATGATCTAGCACATTTAATGAATCCTTCCAAATTCCCAATAATTTCGTATGTTCCTTTTCAAGTTGTTGTCGAATTCCTTGTAAGAAAGGAATTTTAATAAATGATCTAATATGTACATTTGAATGATTTAAATATATACATTTGAATGGTTTATAAAATTCTGATCTTAGTAATTTTTGATTACAGTGAGATATAGAAATCACTATTTGTTATTTAATTTAAAAGGTGTGGAAATGATCTCGCAGATTTAATGGATTTTGCACTCCTTCCAAATTTCCAATAATTTCACAATTGATTGCAATTTCCTTTTCAAGTTGAAGACAAAGTCCTTGTAAGGAAGGAATTTGTAGTAATGATCTAATATATACATTTGAATGATGTAAGTATGTATCTTTCAAATTATTTATAGCCTACTACAAGATTCTAATCTTAGTAATAGAAGATTACAGTGAAATGTAGAAATTACTACATTTTTATTAAATATAAAAAAGTATAAATGATCTCGCACATTTAATGGATTTTGCACTCCTTCCAAATTCCCAATAACTTCACAGTGTGAACAAAATAAAACATTTGCTGCCTTCCAATAGCAACTGCATCGAATGTTCGTTTCCAAGTCGAAGATGAAGTCGATGCCGATTCAAAGTCAGAGATTCATTTAACGCTGCCGGTCGGCGCCTACTTCGAGCCCAAGGAAGATGAAAGGAAAACAACAATAACAAGCAGAAAGAAACAAAAAAAAAACGCTTCCTATGCTTACTCCCACATGCATTATTTTCATTTCATTTATGAGCCGAGTGACTGTCACATATGTTGGGAAAACTCTCGATGGCAAGCGGCATGAGGTCCTAAATCCTGGCCCAGGACCTCGCTGTGATTTGCAGAGCTGGCGCATAGCACATGCCATTGATTGCCATGTGCGCCGCGATGCTCTGCGCACATTTAATAACAGTCCTTCCCTTAACGGCCATGTGAATTTGCCATGCAAAAAAACAAAAGAATAAAAATAATAGGAATTGGAAAATGGCTGAGAGCATCTCTTGTCTGTGTCTGTGACTGTGTGTGTGTGTCTCAGTTTGAGTTTGAGTTTGAGTGTGTGAATGAATGACTCCATTTCTAAAATTAGTTACACAATTTATGTGTTTCGGTTATTTGAGATGATCTTAAATAAGTTTTTAGGAGCCTAAAAGTAAAACATGAATTCATATGTATGAGCATTGGGGGTGTTGACATTTCTATGTTGGGGTAGTCTAACATCAAGACCTAACATCAAATTCATTTTCCTAGCTCTTGAAATAAAACAGCTACCAGAGAGGAAACTCTAGTGCTCTCTCTTCCTTTAAGTGGAACCTAAAATGTTGTTTTTTTTTTCTTAGAGAAAACCCTTTTTGTGTGTATCAAATGACAATTCTTGAATTGATGATATTTATTTACAATTCGTAAGGTGGTTTTTATTTAGGTAAAGTAAGTAAAACATACTTTACTTTTTTAGGTACAAATCATAGATGATCTTTCGGTGTAAGCAAATAATTAAAAATGATAATTCTTAAATGTGAAATTTTGTTTTTTTTTAAAAAGTAGAATTTATAAAAGAGAATAAATATGTTTGGCCGTTCATTTGTAAGCTGGAAATATTTTACGTATGTTATTAATATTGGGTCTTACGAATAAAAGTAAATACGAAATAAAATAAATTTAAAAATAACTAAATATAGTTCTATTGATTTAATTAGAAATGTTATAATTTAATAAAACAAAGTTATAGATACATACTCTCTATCACAGAACTCATATTGTTATTTAACTATTATACTTATAATTGAAAATTTACAAATTTGCCTTATTTACTTACAACATTATTTTAGATAAGAAGCTAACTGTTCTTGGATAAATATATACGATCTTACAAATACAAATATTGAAATTAAATTGTATATCTGAATTCGTTTTCACTCAGTGTACGAGATGACTCTATAGAGATGTAAATCTTATAATCAAAACAATATGAATCAACTGGATCGTTCTGCAGAATTGAAAGATCAATCTCTGTGATTCTAAGAAAATCTAATTCCTCAATATCTTACTTTCTTGCTTTAAAAGTTGTGGTTTGCATTTATATTTGCAATATAAAATGATATTTCAAAATATGAAGTATGGAAATGAGAAATCTTTGTAGAGATTATACTTACAAACTAGCTAATGTTGAATGTTAAGGACTATTGCGATTTTCAGTCAACTTATTTGAATTATTTTTATTGAAGTAGATAAGTACACCATTTTAAGTTTGCCATTTAAAAAAGAAGAAATTTTCTTGTAATCTTTTGACTATATCCAGATTATATTAAAATTAAACTTTCTCATTCACACTATATCAAAGATGGAAAGTATATATTTGATTTGAGGTCTCAAAGCAAGAAGAGGTATGAAATATTTTGTCAATATACATATATAAAAAATACAAATAATGTTAATTAAAATTAATAAATAATTGTACAATAAAAAATTCATTTTTTGCTTTCTAAATTTTGGAAATGTTGAACACGAATTTCTTAACGTTGTCCATTTTAATATGAGCTGAAAACAATCTTAAAAAAAATCTATAATTACTGTAGAGCGTTGGCCTTGATTTTAAAATGTTTGCTTCTTGGTTTAATTCTAAGTCATTCGAGATTTCTTTTTAAATTCAGAAAGTAATTTTCCTCTGAATTCAAATTTAAAATTTATTTATTTGCAAAAAAATTACTTCACGAGTTTGCAGACAAAGATAAAGGCAGTATGTAAGACGGATAGACACACAGACAGAGAGAGGGACGAAGAGAAATACAGAAATATGTATCAAAATATATATTTGCAAATACTCCACGATGCATGTGTTTATCTAAACATCTTTTTGCTTTCATGTGGTGTGATCTAGCCCACTTATGAGTCTCCGCATCTACAACAACCTGTCAACGGCTGGAGATCTATATATATGTAGATATATTCGCATATATGGTAAAGAGATCATACGCGTACTTTGTATGCAACTCAAAATACTCATGCCAGCTGTCATTTAAAAAGCAATTAAGTCAAGCAACTAAAAATGATATTTGTTGCGCCTTTGAAGCGCTTCAGAGACTAAATCAACTGACTGAGCTAATTATGTGCATTTTAAATATGCATTTTTGGGCGACATAACATAAATACTATTCCGAATACATTGTAAACAATTTTTATGTCGCAACCGAAAGCGGAGCGAAAGCGAGCGAGAGAGAGAGAGGGAGACAAAACAGAAAAGAAAGAAGAGAATTAAACAAATGCACATAAATCACCGGATGTGCGATGTGTGGATGTGTTCCCAGCTCCCCAGTAGACTTCGGCTCCGTTTCCATCTTCGTTGGCATTTTTCAGTTTCAGTTGTTGCGCTTCCCATGAACAAGTGAGATGCAGATACATTTTTGTATCTTTGAGATACACACTGTTTGATCGCCGCATGACGTTACGCTCTAAGTATGTCGTCGTCTCTGTCGATCCCACCACAAATATTCATGCGAATTAACTACTTATATATGTGGCATATAAAGTCGGGCCAGACCCCCCTCGAAAGTTCTGCGACGACAACGAAGACAACGACGACATTTTCGCGCCTAATTTAATGGGGGAATGAGAACAACAATGACAACAACAACAATGACAACAACAACGACCACAACAATGGCAACCGCAACGACCCAAACAAAATGGCGAATCTTGTGTTTTTTTCTTCAATTCATTTCTTCTTTTAATTTATACAATTTAATTTAGTTAGCGCTAGACATATAATTAAACCTAAAATAATTGATATTTATTTTTACTTTTTTTCTCCGTTTTTTAAGTGTTCTGTTTTCTTCTTTTTTGTTGTGTTTAAATAATATTTTTAGGTTAATCATCTATAAGATATGGAAAGATCTGCTCATGCTCGCTTAGCACTCGCATTGGAATTATTCACGCTGTGTGTACGATTTCTTCAGTAACTGGAAGCCCCAATGGCAAAAAAAACGCAACTCCTTTTATGCCTTCTGATGCTGGGCATCGCCTTCCATGCGCCAGACACCGAACAAGTAGCTGAGCTTCTCGGGCGGAATGATCGGAGCACCATTCGCCTTGCGCAGACACTTGAGATCGGCCTCAGCTCCATTGGCGGCGCTGAGCAGCGTGCTGGCATTGCCGTAACCCGTTGTAACTGTCGAGGATTGTGCCTCCAGAGCTTTCAGCAGCGAAATGTCGCTGGAGCTCAGCATGCGACAGAGGAAGTCGATATATCTGTATATAAAATAAAGTCAGTTAGGGATAACTTTGATTGTGTTTGATAATATAACTTACCTTGTGGCCAGCTTGAGGGTTTGGATTTTGCTCAGCTTGTCGCTGGGCAGCGTCGGTATAATCTGCTGTAGTGCTTTGAATGCATCGTTGAGACTCTGGGTGCGTTGTCGCTCCCTCACATTGGCCATCACCCGCTGATTGCTGAACTCATCCGTCTCCTCGGTTTTGCTCGGTTTCCGTTTCAGGCGACGTCGAGGCTTGCGGAACGCTTTGCCGGATGCATCGACAGCGTCCAACAGGCTGCTGTCATCTCCGAGACAGGCAGGCGAGAGGCCTTCCATGTCCTCCTCCTTGGCATAGCCGCCCACAGAACTGAGTGCGGTTTGTCGGGCGTATTCCATATCGTCCCGATCGGAACTTGAGTAGGCGCTGCCATTCAGGCTGTTCGCTGGTTCATATGCATCATAGTTTTGCCTGCAACAGAAATAGAAAATTGTCTCAGAGTTAGAGAAGAACGATGTTGAAAAAGCAAAAGTCAAACATCCCACGATTTTGCTTAAAAGTCATCTAAACTTTTTTATATTATTGTACATGTTTATAATTTTGTTATTTGTTTATAATTTTTTTAATTCGTATTTTTATGTTCGTTCATCTAGCTCATTTTTTTTTGTATATTTGAAAATTAAAAAAGCAAACAAACTTTTATTTGCTATAGTTTATTTTTAAGAAAGGCACTAAAAATCTTTTGATAAACTTTCTTTGTTGGTTTGCTAAGTTAATAAAATAGTATTTACTTGTTCTTTCATTCAAAATATTGGTTTTGACTTTAAAAAATGATTTGTATTTAAAGTCAGTATCTAAAATATTTTGAAGTTTTGGTTTCTTGAATTTTTATCTGTTGATGGTGTAATATGATTTCTTAAAACCTTTTATATATACGAATATGTATAAATATGATTTCAAGAGAAAGATATTTTTGATGTGTCTAAAATAAAGGGTCAAGTTAAGTGACTTTTTTTGAATTAAATTGAGCTTATTTTATTCAAGGATTTTAGATAATTCAAAATGATCTATTTTTTCCTATTCATTGCAGTGCTGAAACTATTACCTTTGTGCATTTATTATTGTTTTTTTTTTTTGGATTGAACTAGCTTATCTCATTTAAACATTTTTCGTAATTTGCTGTATCTAACAGTTAATATATTGGATGCAATCTTTGCATGAATCTTTGAAATTAAGCTTATCAATTTTAGACTCTTTTTCCTACAGAATTGACAGAATTTATCATATATGAAGGTTTTCACTTACCCTGGTCTATAACTGCTTTGGAAGTGTAGCTGCTGCTGCTGCTGTGGTTGCTGTTGTTGCTGTTGCTGAGCAATAGCTTGAGGATAGACGCCATATTTGAAGATGTTTGGCTTGTGCTCCTGCATGTCCTCGTCGGCGGCAAAATCGAAATGCGAGTGGGAGTGAGAATGTGGGGAAACGCAGGAGTTGTGTGTGGCTGCCTGTGTTTGTGACTGAGTCTGAGTCTGCGCAGCGGCAACTTCATCCACAGTTGTAGGCAAATAGTCGACATAGAGTTGATGCTGCTGCTGCTGTTGTTGCTGCAACAACTTCTTGTGCTCGGGTTGCATGGTCAGTGAATCCGTTTGGCAATCGTAGTCGCTGCTGCTACGAGCCCGCTTGCCATGCTCATTGAGAATGTAGCCATGTGGAATTTGTGCTGCAGCTGCAACTGCAACAACTCCTGTTGCAGCCGTCGTCTGCTGCTGTGGCTGCTGCTGCGACTGTTGCTCAAAGTTATTCTGATTGTTGTTCAGCTCCAGGCTGCTTTGAGCGCTGTGATTGCTGCTGGTGCTGAGCACCTCGTTGCTAGGAATATTGTAATCTGTGTCCTCCAGCTCTGTGATCCCATACGCTGCATAATCCGCAGCATTCGGCGCCAAAGAAGGCAATGGAGCATATTGTTGCTGCTGTTGCTGCTGTTGATGTTGCTGATGGGTCTGATGAGGCATGTAGTGACCATTTGGTTGCTCCAGGGATTGAATGTAAGCCTGCTGCTCCACCTGAATGAGCTTGATGACATTGTGCTGCAGCTCCATAATGTTTGGCAGCGTTGGCTTATAGCTAATGTCCAGCAGCACTTTTGGCGACACCGAACGCGCGCTCATCGTTTGATAATCAATTTCGTCTTGTTTTCTTTGCTTTGAGTTCAACACTTGCATATAATACTACGTGTATTATATGAATAACTTATAAATATATATATGTATATAAATATAGTAGTAACACTTTTCGATCGTACTCGTTTTACCGTTTTCTGCTTGCGGAGTGCGATTTGCGAGATGTGCGCGCAGCGGCAATGACGAAACACAACTGACGCATGATCCTGCCGGCCATTGCTCAGATCAATGTTTTGCGCTGCGCTCATTGCTCGTTCCTCATTCGCTGCTCGCTCTTCGCCGCACGCAACACTAGTTGTCTCTCTCTAGCGCACGCAATCGTCGGCTCTCTACGCTTCGACTACCTCTTCGGGCCTAAGGCGAACGCAACGCAGGTATGACGTCAGAGCTGCTGCAGACGCATCGCTAATGGCGAATTCGCTTTGGTTCTCTCGCAGTTTCCCACTGCAGGGCGGCTGCAAATTGTTATTTTCTGGGTTTTAACACAGTTTTGCTGTAGTTTTAAAAAATTTGCAAAATTTGATGTCGTTTTTTATTTGATCAATATATTAAAAATGTCTACACACATATATCGTTGTATATAAAGTTATTGATACTGTTTGATTAATTTATTAGCTGCACTAAAAGGGCACAGCGGAAATAGTTGGGGGATCCTAGGATGCTTACATTTTTATAGTGATTAAATTTGAATCAATTTTATTATTATATTGGGTTCATCAATACTCTCACTTTACACCGATCATGCTTTGCATCTGGCTAACTTTATTGGATTATTTAAAATCAAATGGGCTTGCTAAAACATAATTGTATTAAAACACATGCAAACCAGCTTAATAGCGGTGTTGAGTAATTGATGAATAGGAAAGTTTTAATCGTATTATGTCTCAAAAAGATTGCTATAGAATAGGAAATATCACATACCATGTTGGAGCCGTGGTAATTAGGCCTTACAATGAATATCGAACCTCATCAAATTAAAGATCAAAGACTTCAATACTCCAAAAATGCGAAGTTGCGCAAAAATTGTTAAATATCCTTTAAATATAAGCTTCTTATAAGGGCCGATAAATAATAATAAATAAATAATAAATAAAATAAATAAAAAATAAAAAAATAATAAATAATTCAAAAAAATAATTAAATTTCAAATTTAATAATTTGAATTTAATATTGTTTTTAATTTAAATATTTTTGCAAATAGCAATCCTAAATCCTAGACCCTTTATAAAAATTAAGGAAACTCCAAAAAGGTTTCATTATGCGTAATTAGTAAATTCCCAATCGCGCACACGCACACTAGCGCATGCAGCAGAGGGTCCTCATAAACCTCATCTAGAAAAACACAGAAATCCAAAAATACGAGCGAAAAGTCAAATTTCCGGATATAATTATCCGCCTGCCTGCCAGCAAAAATACCCGATTAATACGGCGCTCGAACTTCCGCTGGAAAACACAGCGAAAGGACGACAAATTCACATTGTCGGGGCTTACCTAACTTAGACCTCGAGGGCCGAGCAGAAAAACCACGTCCAGGGTTTTTTTGGGCACAGCCTTCTTTACCTGCCGCGTGGTAACTTGCATAAAACAGTAACCAAACATATAATTACGAATAAAATCAATTGTCCTTTGTATAAATTAAATATTTTGCAAATATGTACATATGTATTGCATAATTTATTAACTCAATACTACATTCCACAAATTAAATAAAATTTTTAAATAAAATTAATGGTAAAATCTTTTGGCGGGATATTTTATCTCCTTTCTAACCTACATTACTTTACTTATTTTGTATTTTATTTAATATTTATTTATCGTTTATAAAAATTAACTAAAAGGTTATCTTTGCAATTTGGATTGAATCCTTGTAGTAGTTTAAGACCCCACATAAACTTTTGGAATCAACTCATTATCATTGGAGACATTATTCTTTTCTGCGTTATACAAATATTTATATAATTTTAGTTAAGCATTTAAATTAATAGTTATTAAAATAAATACCATTACGATTACCATATTGTTCTTAGTAATATATCATTGCATACTTTTAGTTGCTCGACATAAAAATGAAAATTTCTTCTGGCGGTTGTTGTCTCCGTTAAAACTCAGTGCTCGTCAAGAATCACACTTTTATAGCAATATTTAAGAAAACTCGCTCAAAAGTATGCAACATTTTTTCATCCTGCAATTATAGCACGTCATTTGTTAGCATTGCCTTTTGATGTATTTTTTATTGACGTCTGATTTAGTGGCCATACGCATTGGCTACGCTTAAGTCACGTACTATATTGATTTCAGTTGCGTTTATGTTGATTTGGATTCGGGTAAAAAAACGTAACGCTAAAGACAACGCGAGCGCAAACGCGAGTATAAGAAATGGGGAAATCTTTGTTGGTTATTTTGTGTTTCGTATTTTGCGTGCAAGAAACGGCGACACAGCTTTCCATTTTCCATTTTGACAATTCCAATCCTAATCCTGCCATCTAAGTGCAGCCTCTTTTTGTGCATACATACATATGTGCGTATGTGTTAGTGTGTTTGCGCAAGAGCGTGAGAAGAAACTTTTGGTGCACGTAAATCTCGCTCGACAATCAATTAAAATTAAAATATTTTTTTGTGTCTTGCATTTGCGGCATCAAATACATACGTAAATACAAAAACCAAAATAAAAACGAAAACAAAAACAAAAGCAACGTTGTCTACATATTTGAATTGACTTTTGATGATGTATCACGATTTATTGTTACCAAAAATGGTTGTCAAAGCGCGTGGAAAAGTGGATCAGCGGCGTCTAACGGTGCAAGCAGAATGTGAAGAGTTCGAGAGAGGGAGAGAGAGCGAGAGCGAGAGCAAGCAGGACAGAGTAAGAAGTAAAGAAGAAAAACTCCCACAGATGCCAAACAAAATGCCTTTTTGTCTCATGTTTTGCGCATGTGCTTTTGCTTTTTCGCTTGATCCGTTTGCTCCGTTCAACCATTCGCCACTTCGTCTCAGTTGCTGCTGATGCTGAGATTAAGCTCAACATATAACATGTTTGATGGACGTGTAACCAACTAACAAAAAACAACAAAATAGCTGTCACACACACAAACGCTTCATATTAATTGCCTCTGGGCGAGAGCCGTCAGCCAATGAGAAACGCTGGCGCCAACACCTACGCCAAACTTGTCACGCGTCTGTGTGTGGCAATGCATGTTAATTAACAGCACATACACACATACAAGCGCCACATCAACGCAACACATTCAAACGCAAAGCTAACACAGCTGTGTATGTGTGTGTGTGAGACAACGTAAACAGTTGGCCACCCAATAATATGCGCGCCAACTTGTCATTTAGCCTAGCTCCACCTTAACAAAACAAACAAACTGGCAATCACACATACATATACATATATATGCATGCATACTCACACACACACACAGCTCATACAAAAGCTATCGTCAGTGCTGAGCACTGAAGTGCTCCAACAGCGCGCAACATGTTTGCTCAGGCAGGCTAGTTTCATTCCAGCAGCGAACGTGGCGCTAGTCGGTCGTGTGTCGCGCTTCGTTTTGTCGTTCGTTCGTTCGTTTCGTTTTCGTTTTTGATTTCGTGTTTTTGTTTGGCTGCTTTGGCAGCAGCTTTGCTTGCTGTTAAATGGTACAAGCTTCTTTTGCGTTGCTTTCAGTGTAAGTCTATGCATGCAACCGATAAAAACGTAAGCGTGTGTATCGGCTGTGTTTCAGTTTCATTCGTTTCGCATCTCGCAGCATTGGCAGCCGGCATTCTCAGTCGACTGACTACTACACAGTTCTACGCGTGCGTGCGTGCGTTCGTTTGTTCGTGCGTGCGTGCTTTTGATTTAAATGGCGTTTTAAGACGGATGTGCTGTAATTTGCACATAAGTACAAGTCCACACACCAACACCAACGTACAGAGTGTAGTGTCAATAAATTTAAACACACGCGGCAGCCCGTGGGGCGTAGCATGTGCCTAGCCTTTTTGATTACAAACAAAACAACATCGCAACGGCAACGGCAACAACAACGACAACAACAGCAACGGCGCGTGATTACAACGCCCCAGCAATAGCAATAGCAATACGAATAGCAATAGCAATAGCAAAAGTAACATCAGCACAACAAGAACATCAGCAACAGCCGTTGATCGAATTAAGTGTGCATCGTATGAGTGTGTGAGTGTGTGTGTGTGTGCGTTGATTGCTGTTTGCTGCGCCCGCGGCTGCGTGTCCGGCAATTGAGCGGATATGCAAGAAAAGTGTAACAACACCCCCGCCCAGGAAGCTGGCTGCAATAAGTGCTAATAAGTGACCCACCGGATGTATTTATGAATTTATGCGTTTGACGCCCAACTCAAATTGCCAGGCAGCAACACTGACAGCGACAGCGGCAGAGGGAGAGACGGCAAAAGCAAGCAACAAGTGCGTTGGAATAGTGGAACAGAACACAATTCGGTTATGGCTTGCCGCCTCGTCAAATAGCATTTGCCTATGAGCCAGCTGCCTCTCGCTCACACACTCCACTCTCTCTTTCTATGAACTGTGCTACGTCCTCCCTTCCCACCTGTTCTCCTGGTCTTGGTCTTGGTCGCGGACTGCAGCGCGTCACGCACCGTGAAGCTTCGCGCTTCGTCTGCAAAACTTTGCACAATGCGGCTGGCGATGTCGCTGCCCCCGCGTTGGCCTGCCGTCGCTAAAGCAAAAGCAAAAGCAAAAGCTAAAGCACCTTAACAACAACTAAAATCACCCAAAGAGGAACTAAACCAATTGCAATTTCAACTACCGCCCGCTTGGTGCGTTGCACTCCACACCACTTACTCCACACATTGTATTGTAAAGTAATGTGAGTGCGAGCAAGACTGAGAGTCTCCCCGTGTTTTTGTGTTCGTTCAGTGTTTATTGTGTACTTGTGTTTGGTTATCATTGATTTGGCGGGTAGCATGCAGCAGAAGCAAACGGTAACAGCTGCTGCGACAAAAGAGACTAACTACAATAGTTGTAGCGATTATTTCAAGCATCACCGCCGTCGTCGTCGTCCTCGTCGACTTCCACGTCCACATCCACATCCACGTCCTCATCGTCATCGTCGTCGTCACCGTCGTGTCGCGCCATCTCCGTCTCCGTCTCCGTCTTCGTCTTCGTCTCCGCGGCAAACGCAGTTGTTGCAGTTGCAGTTGCTGCAATTCCAAGTCGTCGCAGTTCTGTAACGTGGCCAGAACGTTGCCGGGCAATTATTGTTTTGTAAGACGTTTTACAATTTAATGGTTTTCATGGTAAGCACCACTTGAATCACTAAACCCAAATGCTAACGCCAACGCCATATGCCATATGCCATATGTTTGCAATGTGCCCCCGTTTTCAGTTCACTGAGTTCTCCAGCACGACTCCATTTCTTATGCCCATCTCTCTTTTCTCCCCGGTCGTTTGTTTGCTCAAACTCTGCGATGGCTAACACCTCTGTATAATTAGTCAACACATTTATCTCATGTTATTCTGTTTGCTTGCAGAATGGACTGGGATCCGACCCTCTGTCAGCAAAGGAGGTGAGTTTCACTTAAATCATAATTAATATTCTACACATACAACATACATTTCTTCACATTGTTCAGGAACAAAATTATTAAATAGGTCTTAAGTATTATTCAATTTATTTATTCTATTATCCCAATGGGTCTGTGGACTATTGGTAACAGAGCTTATGCTTAAACAGTAGGTTAACAAGCGATTTCGACTGACCCGAAAATGCGGTAATATTGTTCTTAAACTCCAAACCCATTTCCGGAACCCTTATTAATATGTAGAATACTTAATTTCGTATGTTTATTTATTATTTGTTTCAACTATATGATTTGTCATATACAAACCCTATTTTTGTCCTCCGTGACTTCAGCATACCTGAAATTATAAAGACTCTTATTGGTAATTCATGTTATTATAAAGTCATGGTATATTTTTATATCACTTATAGGTGTTTCCCTATAATTTTGGTATTATTAAACATTAGTTGTTTTCAATTTTATAGTAAAGCATTCGTCTCGAATGTAACATTCTTCTACTTGTTGCGAATAAATTATAAAAGCGTAGCTGATGTCATATCCTATTTCTGCTTTCTGGAACATTAAGTTGGGCTTATATTATATATATGTTAGATAATTATGTTTTATATTGTGTATTCAATGTAAAAATCAAAAGCGGATAACTTTCTTTCGTGCGCTTAAAAAACTAAACACTCTTACAGAAGCAGAATCCCTGAGATGGATTTTGTTTTAGAATATATATTTTTAGAGATATTAATTATAGTGGGTAACTGTATATTTAAACCTTTAACTCTATATATCATAAATAGACGACAAGATAAAACCAACCCAATATAAATAAAATCAGTATTAACTCTCGATCGCATGGAGTTACCAACAAAATTTTGGGGCAATGTCAATGCCTATATACTATATATATACATATATAGAAACACTTATGATTAGATTATTGTGTTAAATCATGACAGATTCTTTGTCAGGCACTACGTTTATGGACTATCAAGTAAGTGATATAGTTTGTCTGTTTATATTAGGAGAGTCATAAGTGACATCAAGCAACAATTCCCAGCTCTACAATTGGTCGCCTCATGAAACTCATCAATCGCTGCCAATTACAAGAGACCCGAAGCAAGAAAAAAAAGCAGCACTTCAACTATGTTTTTCTTTGGTTTTTGCTCTTGGCCGAAAAATTCCAGCAGCAAATATCATTTGCCAGCTCACATACCAGCCGGAAAACAATCCATAAAACTGGCCATCGTCAAGAAACGGCCAGGAGAAGCAATGATCAAAGCCAACTCGAACTAATGGCCAACTCCTCTCGATCTAGGCGCCTAAGAGAAATTTCTGCACGTCTCACACAAATTAGCGCAGCGATTGCCAACGCCAATAACAATATCATAAAGAAGGGCAAGACGACCAGAGGGGAGTAGGGGGAATAGTCTGAGCTGAGCTGAAGTGAAGCGAAGTGAAGTGAGTTGGAGATAGCTCGAGATCGAGATCGCTGACAATAAATCAGCACAGTTAAGCGAGGCAATTAGATAAAATGGCTGGACAGTTGCTAGGGTCGCATATCAATTGCAATGCATCTGTGGTGTCTGTGGTGGCGATACCGCGATGAAGTTGTTGCCAATGAAATCCATAAGATAAACGATAAACAGCCAAAAGTCATCGCATTGCATTGCATCGCATCGCATGCTTCGCTTTGGCTTCCAGCCCAGACCAAATCAATGACAAACTATCTAATCTAATGTTATTTTTCAAAGGCATTGAGCATTTGCTAGCTGTTTGTTTGTCGTGTTGTTGTCGTTGCTGTGATAAATAAACGCAGCAGACGCAACAACTGCAACAACAACAGCCAATCGCAGCAGTAAAAGTCAGTCCATTGCGAGGGGGGCTCGACTGTTGTAATACCTTGTAATTACCACTAAAAGGGAACAGTATTTAATTACAACTGATAAATATCAACTACAGTCAGTAGCTGATGCAAAACGTGTGTATGTTATTATTTTACAGATACAACTATTGTGTTGTCTACACGTGTGCTATATTGCTTGTCTGTCTATAGATATTTTATTTGTTGTGAAGGTTGGGAAAATGGTAATGATGGTACTTAATAAGTTCTACTTATAGATGAAGTTCTTATAAGAACTAGTGGCATTTTGTATCCTTGATGACTTTATATAACTATTCATTTCTTTAAAGTTTACTTTGAGATCATGGCAACAATCATAAGCAGTTAAGGGGCAATTCATGATTTCATATCGTTAAAGGAATCTTATAGATCAATTTGGATGATTCCTAGGTTCGATTCATCATGAGTTCAAAAAAAGATTCATACTTTAAAATCTTATGCTAAATTCATATAACCATAATGTTTATTATAAATTTATGAAGAATATGAAAGACTTCAAAATCTGAATTCTAATCTTATGAGCTTTTCCATTATTCCATTATTAATATTGTTGGACTGCAATGTTCTTACAGAAATTATTATGTTCTGACCAGGGCTTATGAAAAACATAAAAATTTATGAGTTCATTCGATTATTTTAGGTGATCCTATAGTATTTTGAAATATTATCGAAAATATATAGTAATCAATCATATCATATAAATATATACATATATATGGTAATATGTAGAAAAAATTCAAAATCTGAGTTATGAGATATTAGGTATTAATTTATTGTATCTCAAGAGTATTAAGTATCCCAACATTCAAATGTAAATCCAAAATTAATATATTAATAGAGGAACTCAAAAGTTTAGATGTTTTCTTTTTAACATTGCTGATAATGTTTTCTTACAATGATTCATACAGATTTTGTAATAAATCATACAACAATATGTAGAATAATTTGTAATTTGCAAATTACAATCACTCGCTCAACAATACTTTAAAGCATTCAAATGAAACGCATTGTGCACAAAGAAAAAGCAGTAAATCAATGTTTAAGTTCCTAAATGGCAAATTGCGATCTAAGTGCTGAATCAGGCTTTTATACCCAATTATTGAATGATATCTACGTGGTATGATATCCACATCGCGTGGCCAGCTAGCTAGCTGGCTGTATAGTTGGCTAAGTGTAAAAATCACAGCATCTAGAAGTTGGCCGGTAAAGTTGTAAATCGCCCACTCGATGCTGACATTTTTTCATAATTTGCACTACAAGCTTGACAATTGTCGTTGTTGCCCACTGGGCACTTTTGCTGGCTTGCTTGCTTGGTTATTGTTGTGGTTGCAATTGCTGTTCTTCCTCTTCTTCATCGTGTTGTTGCTGCCGCTGCTCGTTGTTCTCGTGGCTGTTGGCAGCTTGTTGTTTGGCTAAAAGTCTTGCGAGTGCCGCCGCGAGTCTCGAAGTGTTGGCGCTTTCGCACCTCCAGTTACAGCGTCTCGCTGCCTCTGCCGCTGCCCCCTCTTCGTACCCAATGCCCCATGCCCCATGTGCCTGGTGCCTCATGTGGCCAGTCACAAATGCATATGCAGTGCTAAATTAAAATTTATCCGTTTTATGGCGCTGCGGGCAGCCGATAACTGTTTTTAGCCACTCTTTGTGGTCTTTGCGCAGTTTTATTATAGCTTAATATTTTTTATATTTTATTTTTATATATATCTTTTTTGAATTTGCTGTTGCTGTTGTTGGTTTGGTTTGTTTCGTTTTATTGCCGTTATTTTATTGGCCAAGATTTCGTAAGCGTTCGCGCATAATGCGCAACAATTGCGGTCTTCATATGGGGCAGATGCCTCTCGAACGACGGAAGTCATTTGCGGTTGTTCCACGCAGTTGAATTCAATAAGCCCAAACAGCTACCAAACACGCAGCTTTATAGATACCAGATAAATACCACAACCCATACACCCATCCACACTCATACACACACACACACACACACACACATACAGGCTGTGGGTCGACTCCCTGCCGTTGAACAGTTCTCGCAACATTTTGTCAAACTTGATTAGCCGTAGCTGTAGCTTATGGCCTTATTGTTTACTTGCATAGCTAATAAGTTTCATTGATGATGATGATGATGATGATGATGATGATGATGATGATGATGATGATGACGATAATGCTGATGATACTGATGATGATATTACTCACCCTCTTTCTCTGATTATCCCTCTCACTCATTATATCCCTCCCTCTCTCTCTTTCTTACAGGCAGAGGGCCCTCCGGTTCAAGTTGAACCAGTTGATTTGAGTTTACGTTCGCCGCGCGGTAAGTTGCTAATTATATAGTATATAAGAAGCATTTGGGATGTTTTTTTTTTTTTTTTTTTTTTTTTTTTGTTTGTGTCTTCAACCAACACTTACCGTTTTCTTGGTCAGCTTCGAGAGCTGAGAGACACATTATTAGCATAAGGCAACGCTTATGGTTTCAAGCAATTAATCAAGTTCCCAAGAGTTCGGTTCGAGTCGAGTCGTTAAAGCGGGTCAACCAAAATGTAACCAATTTGCATTTGAGCTCTTAGACTAAACGGTGGAAATTTGTTTCAATTATACCAAATGACAGCGACCATACATTCCAAATTTTGTGGGTGGCTTGCGGGAAGAATTCCTAATTGACAACCAGAACATTTTCTCTTCCAACTATCGTTTAGAAATTATTCACACTCTGAAGAAAGTTGAAAGTTGAAAAGCTTTTAGCCAAGACTTTTCTTACAACTTTGTCACTTAACTATTTTAATGGAAAGACGTTTTTACTTAAACTCGAACGCATTATCAATTCTATGGCCATTCATCATTAAAGTCATTTTCAATTCAATTACGTTTTGATTTGCATTATTTAACGCTCAATCGTTCTTGTCTTGGCCACGAATCGAAGCATCCCACAGAAGTAGGTTCCGGTTTCACTTTCATACCGACTATCAATCGAGTGTTCAATCGAGTTTTAGTTGGATTGTTCCGGGTGCTTCGTCTAATGATTCGCTCTTAAATGGCAATAACTCAATGTCAACGTTTTGCTTTTATGTTAATGATTAAATTAAGTTCGAGTACGAGACTATCTAAGTTTATATTGCTTAGTCGCTTTTAAAAGATTATATTATTTATACCTGTTAGACCTACATAATACTTATTATAGTTTACTTTTAGAGTTTATGCTTTGCTGGTCCGTATTGTGCTTGTATGAGCACCTAGACCTCTGAGATTATAAAAGTTTACCAAAATTGAGATCAAAACTAAATGGTATGTTACACATTAGATACATTTTAAAAATAAAACGCTGTTTCACTTCGTTTTATTTAAGTTCGTTCGATTATTTTTGATCAGATCTAGATCGCTCCACTCGTTCGTTGAGTTTTGTGCCCAACATTCATAGTTCAATATCGTTCATTGATCGTTTTTTGACTTCCTTCGTTGGATATTTTTATTTTAAGTATTATTCACTTTTAAAAATGTGTTTTATGTTTATACCCGCTACCCATAGGGTAGAAGGGTATTATAACTTTGTGCCGGCAGGAAATGTATGTAACAGGTAGAAGGAGGCATCTCCGACCCTATAAAGTATATATATTCTTGATCAGCGTCAACAGCCGAGACGATATAGCCATGTCCGTCTGTCCGTCTGTCCGTATGAAACACTGGATCTCAGAGACTATAAGAGATAGAGCTCTAATTTTTTTCGACAGCATTTCTTATGTTTGCACGCAGATCAAGTTTGTTTCAAATTTTTGCCACGCCCACTTCCGCCCCCGCAAATCAAAAAAATCGAATAACAAGCGCAATTTTAAAGCTAGAGTTGCAAATGTTGGTATAATAACTATAGTAGTTATAATTCCTGAAAATTTTGTTGCGATCAGAAAAGAATTGTCGGAGTTATTAAAGAAATACTTTTGTATGGGCAAAAACTACTTACTAGGGGTCTTAGTTGCTTTGGCTGACAATCTGGTATATTGTGCCGTCTATGGTATATATTTAATGCGAAGCATATTCGGTATATTTTGAGAATTATACCGCAAAACATATTGATTTTATTCAAAATGGGTAGCGGGTATCTCACAGTCCAGTTTACTCGACTGTAGCTTTCTTACTTGTTTTACTTTAAATGTGGGTCAAAATTAATTTACACAATCCATTTTAATTCAATTTTAACTATTTTACAATTCATTTTGAATTATTAATAAAATTAATTTACATTAATCATTAATTTTGAGAAGGGCATAGAAAGGATTGTTCATTCATTCAAACTTAGTTCATTCCAATTGTTCGTTTTAACGCTGAAAACACAAAATAAGATAAGCCACTTAAGTTTAAGTAGCTTGATGAGCGAGAAGGACACAATACTGCAAAAGAATCAATGATCAAAACAGTAAACAGGAATGGTTTTTTGATTAAAAGTGATCAACTGAAAATGATCAAACTTAATAACAAAACTGAACAAATGAAGAAAAAAGAAACTTATGTAACTCATGTAAACTTATTCATATGACACTTTGGTTCGTTCTTTTTTGAACTACCCAACAACCAGAATTATTACTTTTGATCCCCTAATAATGTTTGAAGTAATTCGAATAGTAGTAGAATTTGTAATTTTTAATAATAAGACCCAGTGTCAAACAGTCGAGTACCCTCACTTATTATATTAGTTTGCTATTTGGCGAATTTGAAACTGATGAGAAAATGAAACTAAAATTGCACCCGACATGCGACTCATAAACAATACGTAATGAAGCAGAGACCCATTAATTGACAATACAAATAGAATGCGTGCTCTTCAGCTGAACGCAACAAGTTGCAAGTTCAGTTCGATCAGTTGTCAAGTGGCAGCCTCTAAGCCAAGTCAACCATTGGCCATTGGCTAGCGTCGTAATCTCGGTATTTCTCTCTCTAAGTGTAGCTCCATTTCTAACGCATCGAAACGACAATGAGCCACAGCTGTTGGTTACCCACTGAGCCAGAACCCAAAAGCTGAACTGAACCCTGGCCCATTGGGTGGAGGAACAGTTAGACAGATGGATGGATGGATGGATGGATAGAGGGGGCTATAATCTAGCGCAACTAACAAGCCCATAGAGAGTATACTGGGCTGTAGCTGTTTGCTGTTGATGTTCGTTCTTGTTGGTTTTTGCCACTTGACCGACCACCAGCTGTTGACCATTTGACCTTTTTGGCAGCCTTTCTCTTTGACTTGACTTGGCGCAGTGTGTGAGTGTGTGTGTGTGAAGTTAACAGCAACGCCCCAAACTGTTGCCCACCAGTCCCGGACTTCAATTCGGCTTGGCTAAGCTCAGCTCAGCTTAGCTCAGCTCGGTTCAGTTTAGTTTAAGTTCAGCCCAACTCATCAGCAGCGACATCATCAACGACTTGGGCATCTTTTAGATGGATGGTTATACCTTTGGCTGCTATAGATAGACAAATATGTAGATAGATAGTCGTAAGATTGTTGGGCTGTTGGGCTGCTTCCACTGTGGATATGGCTGTTGATGTTGCTGTTGTGGCCGTAGGGTGCCCAGCGGTACACATAATTTAATTAAGAAGCAGAGCTTGGGATCAGTTTTGTAGCTGCCTTAAATGGCTATACAGTAAGATTAACAGCTAAGAGCCAAAACGCGCGCTGTTCATTAGAGCCAACCAAGTCTACAACTTACAATCTGAGCCTCAGTCTCAGTCGCAGTCGCAGTTGCGCATATTAATCAATTAGGCATGATATTAGTGAGGGCATCATTAATTTTGTCAATACACTATGCTCTATGCCCCTTTTGAGAAGCGCGTAGAAAGGTTCGTTCATTCATTCCGCTTAGTTCATTCCATTCGTTCGCTCGCTCGCTCGCTCGTTCGCTTGTTCATTCGTTTGCTCGCTTGTTCGTTCAGCTCTTCAGCCTCTCTTAATGGTCTATCTTTATGGCGTGCTACCTGAGCGCGAGTTGTCGACTTGTCTGCGGATCTGTGGCAAATGTGTTAAATAGCGTTAAAATTTGTAAAACAAACGGCACATAATGGGGGACCCCTGGCTTATTTTTCAAGTTTAACGGTCATCCAAACACACATACATCTATGTATATACATACATATACATATGGATAATATACCTAAATATACACTTGACTATTTCGCTACATAAATTATAGCTTTTAAATAATTATGCAATTAGGCAGCGGGCCCGATAGCCCCGAAAGCCGATAGCCCATAGCCGATTACCGATTGCCTAAGGCAATGCGAATGAACTAAATGAAAAAAATAATGCAAACCAATTATTATTGCTGCACTATCACATACTCTTTAGTTTAGTCTAATTTCCATTAGAAAGGTTTCCATGGTAATTGAAATTACTTACATTACAAAGAGTCCTCCCATAAGAATAATAGATTTACAATTACAATACCCATCTAGATATGAAGTCAATTCAGGAAGACAAAAGAGATATTAGTCTAAAGAGTGTAAGGTTTCATTTCAATTTCAAAGTAAAAGAAATGATTATATTTATGCATCAATATCTTAAACTCAATGCAATACTATATTCTATAAAAGAAAGGGTTTTTTTTTACTAAGCATCAGCTTAATCACTTTTCAGAATGCCTTTAGTACGAGCCACGTTATTCGTTTAAATGTGGGCTACAGGGTATGGGCAAAATGTGGCAAAATGCCGTGCAACTTTTTTGGGATACCTGAGTGCGAATTCCCACCAAGTCTAATTGCAGGCTGGGAAGCGTTGCAGCTAAAACGAAACAACTACAACTTGATTTATTTAAGCTACCCAAACAGCCCATAAATAAAGCTGTTGAACCACCGCAGACCTGAGGAGATGAGAGGCTGGCGATGATGGAGGGGACGAGGTATAAGTGAACTCAAGGCGGTACTACATTGGGAGAGAAGGAGGTTGGAGTTGGTGATGGTGATGGTGATGGTGCCATACCCACAGACTTGCGCTGAGCCGAAGCTTGAGTCTGAGCCTAAGACTCTGTGAGTCTGAGTTTCAGGCTGTGTCTGTGTAGTCCTCTTCTGGCTGGCACGGCACTTAGGGGCATAGGCTTTCAGGTTAAGTAGATGCGCCGACACGCGGGTCGTTGGCAAAGCGAACGACCTTAAGACGAGGCAACAGGCAAAGAGGTGAGTTGGTGAACTGGCAACATGGGGCACCTCTCTACAACCATTCATTGAATGATATGCAAGTTTTGTTGTGGCTTAGTGTTACCGTTGCTGCACTTCATCGATCCGGTTGCTGCTGATTTTTGGCATCTGAACCGATAGAGATGGGGACCACATCGCTGTTTGCCATCTCATAACTGGAGGCAAAGCAGGCCGCTCCTCGACTCTAAGCCAACACAACTCAAAATGCATTTCTCGGCCGCGCGCATTCATTGCGAAGGAAATCGCTATGGCGATTGTTTTTTAATTATGCCTGCTAAAGTTGAAGTCAGAGCCAGAGTTAGAGTTAGAGATGGAGCTGAAGCTGACACCCAACCAGGCATATACACAGGTTCCGTCCTTCGTCTAATGGGTGAGGGGAAATGGAAGGGGGAGGGGTCTGGCAGTGTTTAACATGGCGCGTATGTAGCGCGGCTTGTCGCGGCTCCTTCGCAGTTGACTTGGACTCGAGTTGACTGAGTGACTGCCTTTTTGAGGTTATGTGAAAGGTCAAGTTCGTGATCGCATTCAAACATTTTTGCCAACCACTCATCTTGCTGCGCAGATCGGCAAAACAGTGCCAGCTCAAGCTAGAGCTAGAGCTAGAGCCGCAGTCAGTGCCAGTACTTGGTACCCATCCCACCACCTTCCTGCTCCTCCTTCTCCTCCTCCTCCTTGCGGTACAAGCCAGGGGAAACACGAGTGTGAGCCCGACCCAAAGCCAAAGCCAAAGCAAAGAGACGTCGCATCGTAGAAAAATTGAAGATGAGCGTGCCACCACCACGCCACGATTCTGCCATTGCCACACTGCTGTCTCTTCACCTTTCCCGTTCCTCCGCTCCCTCTCCCGCTCCTGCTCCTCTGATCTCTCTTCCCATCGCCCTGTCGCACCAAATTGAGTGAATGTAAACTGTGGTTTACTTGTTTCCAGCGTTGTCATAGTAATTTTTCTGCACTATAACAACGGGCAGCGTCGCCTCCAACTTCGACTTCGACTGCGACTGCAACGGCGACAGCGACAGCGACGGTGGCAGCAGTCACCCGAAAAAAAAGATACAGAAGAAAACGGAGGAAAAAATGGAGATGCTGATGACACTGGAGACACGTTGTCTCTCTGGCAATCGTGCAACTGACACAACAGCAACAATAACGACAGCAGCAGCGGCAGCAGCTACAAAATGTTAGGGCAGCATATGCCACACGAACCAAAAATTACACTAGACTACACAGGGTGCGGCTACGACTATGGAATGCACATTGCAAGGGGCGAGGGAAGAGATGTGCAGTGAGGCATTTGGGTGGGGAAACTGCCTCATGGGTGAGGATGATGATTTGAATGTCTTTGGCTGCATCTCCTCCTCAGCCGATTTCTCAGTCAATTTGAATGCATGGCGAAGTCCATCACATGTCCAGATTCCAGTTTGGCGCTGAAATTGATTCGGGATGCTGCGAGACTAGCTAATTGAATACCAAATGAATGTTGTTTAATTGAAAAAGTATTCAATCAAGCGGAAAACATAAAATGCATTCACTTTAATCCTTACTTGTAAATCTTGTTAAGGTACTTCTCACGACTATTTATCAATGGAATGCCGTATACTTGAGCACATTAGAAACGTCAGTTCAGGTTTTTCGACTGTTGCTAGCTGAAACTAATGCAGCAGACATGCGTTGCTCTTGGCGTTCAGCTAACGCCCAACACCGTGTTTGCCTATAAATCAACACCCAAAATAAAACCTGCTGCACAGTGTTGGCTGCGATGTGTGAGCTGTGCGCATCTTCTCAGCTGTAAAAAACAACCAAAAAGGAGCATGCGAACAAATGGCACATAGACTTGTGTGCATAATACAATAGACACGCTGCAGACGCAGCCTGCGATCTTTTGTAGATTTCGAAGAGGTCTAGGCAGATCCGAGGAGGTGGAGGGGGAAAGGGAGCTGGGGAAGGGGAAGGGGAAGGGGAAGGTGAAGGTGGAGTAAGTAGATCCACGCTTTCGTGAGTAAACAATTCGAAAGCTGACAAAAGTGCTGTGCAATAACATGTTAACGACGATCTCAGCTGACGATCGATACTCGTTCCGAGACCCAGCAAATGGAAGGGACACAGTCACAGCCCACACGAATCATATGCCACGACGACAGCAACAGCAACGATGACGATGACGACGACGAAGACATGTCGACATCGATGGCTGCTCCTCAAAAAGTAAACTACAAACTGCTTATCGATCTGGATATGGCATCGATTGCATCTGCAATACAAAAAAAAAAAAAAAAAAAAGAGCTGCAATACTCGGAGTATTTGCATCTGGATTGCAGTTCTCTTTATCGCTGCTCGTGTAGCTCATTAGCTGCCAGCTAATTTCGCAAGCGCAGACAGACGGCAGACAGACGGCAGAAGTCAGACAATGCCATATGCAACGAAATTGTAGCTGCATATTTATTGGTCATAAGTGCCGCCGACAAAAAACCCCAAAAAATTTGTCTCCAAGCAAATGTAATAGAGGCAAAAGAGACCAAAAACGCGCTGCATATTAGCAATTTGCATTGTTTTGGGGGCATGCAACATGTGTGCCGCGCAGAGCAGAGCAGAGGCAAAGCGAATCGGAATGGAGCTGGCATCTGCACTGCACTGCACTGGTTTTAGAGCCTTTCCAACTTGCAACCAGCAACTGCGACTGCAATTGGCCTTATATAAAAATGAGCCAACAATAGCCACGAAGCCAACACACAGAGGCAGGACAGGAGACTGCGCTGCTCTTGGCTTGTTCGTAGCTGTGAAAGAATTCTTGGCCACAATGTTGCAGTTGTTATTGTGTTATTGCCGTTGTTGTAGTTGTTGTTGTTGTTGCCGCTGCATCCGCCTCCAATTCGTGCCCAGACAGCACCCGCGCACATGCTCCTAAATGGAGCCTTCGTGTAAACAGAAAAATTTGACTCATGACTTCGTTGTGGCGGCGTTCCTCCCTCCGTTTTCCCCCCCTTTTAGTCAGACCTTCACCATGCCACGACACCACACAACAAACACCACACATTCACATCCTTTTTTGGTGGGCGACAACAACAACAACCACAACAACAACAGCAGCAGCAGCAGCAGCAACAAGAGTGCTACACTTTTAGTTTTGCCTCAAATTAGTCAGCGGGATTTTTGCGGCTGTGTTTCTACAAATTAACGCCAATTTCGTATCACGTTATTAATAGTAACCATTAAATTGTCCGATCCACGCTCAGATCATTATCTGGCGGCTAACAAAACAACAACAAAAGCAGCTAACCGCAACTGTTGCTGCTGCTGCTGCTATTGCTATTGCTGCCAATAGATGCTGACTGTGACTCCAGCCTGGCTAGTGGGTGAACCACTGTGATTCCTGGCTAGTCCGAAATTGGCATCCGCAGCTGGCTGGCAGGCCAGCAGGCCGGTTGGCTGGCTGGCAACGTCTTGCCTTAATTATCTGCATGGCCAAAAAGAAAACAGTAACAAACTACACTAAATTGTTTTGTTGGTATATACTGCATACAAAACAAAAAACAAAAAAAAAAAAAAAAAAAAAAAAAAACAGCTGCAGTCGCGTCACCTTTTGTTTGCCGTATAGAGAGCGATAAGCTTGTTAACTGTTAACCAAATCTGTGGTAAGCTACTGCCACAAAAAATTTGGCCAAAACGTCGAAGTACGCCCACATTGTTCGCCACGTTCCCTCTGCGCAGTGCAGCGCGGTCTTTTCTTTATTATAATATTTACTTATCCGCCTAATCAATGACCCAAGAGTCTAATTAATATTAGTCTCAGAGATGCCAACGTGAGAGTCCGTGGGTGATTAAAATGCATACAAAAAAATTGTGGTAACACAGCAACAGCAGCAATTTTAAAGAAAATGTTCCTCTTTTTTGTATTAAAGAGTCCTGTTATTCGAATTCAAGCTATAAAATTAAACTAATACTTAGCCAGATAAACAGTCAATGAATATTATAAAAAGGACTTATTATAATATTCCTCTTTATGATTGAATTTGATTTTATCCATTGACATTTTAAGTTCAGCACTTAATGGGCTAAATTCATATCATTCATTCAATCCACAACTTTAAAACGAATTTTTAATTAGGAATTACGCTTGCAACCAATATTATCTTCTCGATATTAAGGCCATAAGATGCATCTTAAATTAGTTTATAAATTAAAATTAGCACTCCATCAAATAAAAAGCAACCAAATATTTTAAAATATATTTAATTTTAATATTCCTCTTATGGTTTTGATTTCTTCCAATGCAATGCCTTTTTAAGCAAAGCACTCAATAAGCTAATTTAATTTCAATAGAACTTTTAGTTTCTAAAATAGTTTACATTCTTAACTTTAAAGTGTCTTTCCAATTAAAAATTAGGTTTCTATTTATTATTATATTCTCAATATGAAAATCTCGTGGTCTTTGGATCATTAACGAATTTATTATCGGCTTTTATTTATTATCCGTTAAGCTGTAGACACTACACAACACTTAAATTAAGTTATTATTACATGCCACATAAGACTTAAGATAAGGATAAATCGATAAAAGAAGGGAGGAATTAGAGAATCGATAATAAAGCTCTACTTGTTTGTAATCGACGCTAGTTGCAATATTGAAAGAAGCAATATAGTTTATAGAAGCTAAACATAACAAGAAAACATTCAATTGTGAGTTGGACTAAGGAAATCAAGAATCAGAAGATCAGCGGAAGAATACGAAATATTAAAATAGTCGATATTAATTGTTTCCCAAATGATTAAACTTTTACTTGAACAAATAATTTGTAGCTAATAAGCTGCATCGATTTGATGGTCGATGGCTTGCTTAGTTAATGTTGATGTCGATATTAATTCATCTAATGCGATTTACGATTAAGTCTCACGTCCAACGCTGGCGCTGGCTTGGTCAACATTGCAGCAACGTTGAGACCAGAGACGTCGACTTGAGACTTACTCTGGCCGATGCAATAGATAAACAAATGCGAATTGGATAATGTCATGTAGCCATGTCATATGTTAGCTGCAGCGGCAGCAAAACAAAAACAAAAACCAAAAAAACTGGAGCACTAAGTCAAAAGTAAAGCAAAAAAAAAAAAAAAAAAAAAAAACATTCTTATCGATTACACCTGAGACCTCAATCAATAAATTGATTGTTAGCGATCAGTTTAAGGCAGCTAGGCAGGCAGGCAGGCAGGCAATGCCAAGTGGTGCAATGGAGTGTGGTGCAGTGTGGTGCAGCACCAGCCATCATGTGCCTCGCATACAAAAGACTTTGGCTGCTACTCTTGTTGTTGTTGATGTTGCTGTTGTTGTTGCTGCTGCTGCTGTTGGTCGGCTCTTAAGATAAGCCGCCATAGTTGCTGCTGCTGCTGCTGCTCGTGGTGCTCTGCCTGGCTGGCTGGCTGGCTGGTCAGGTCTTAGCCAGGTCTTAGCCTCAGTTTGCAGCTCTCGGTTTGGGTCCAAGTCCAAGCACTTTGATCACAGCCAAGTGATAGCCGGCGAGCAGTGTTGTTGGGAAGTCGTCGTTTGGACGTTTGTTTGTTTTGTTTTGTGTTGTGTTGTGCTGTTTTCTGTTGTGTTGTTGTTTCATTTCGTTGAGGCATAAAGCAAGATTTGTGTAAATGTCAGGTGGTAATAGTGACACTGTGCGCCACTTGATTGGTTTTACTTCTGGCCACAGCAGGAAAACAACAACAACAACAACTGTGTGTGTGCCAATTTTATTATTTTTTTTATATATAGTATTTGCCTTTTTTTGTGCCTGCCGAATTGGTCGCAAGGTTATTATGGTTCTTGTTGCTGTTTGCATTTCTTTAATTGGCTGATTTTCGCAGCACATGTTGTTTGGCCAGAAGAAACAAACAAAAAAATGGTAGCTAAATATTTATTGCTGTGGAACTCCACGGGTACACGACAATCGCATCTAAGCCATCATTGAAAACATGTAAATCAATTGTGCCGCGCATGCATGGCGTATGAGTAATGTTGATTTCCTCATCCAGTGGCAGTTGTCAACTTGAAAAGAACTCTGAAAAATTCACGAATGTGACAGTTTCAGCAAAGTCGTGGTTCAAATTATCAGTCGAATTGCTCCACTAAACATTTCAGTTTGATTAATGCTTATAAATGAGTTCAAACGTAATTTGGCAACACAGTTTTGCAGCCCTGGTTATCGATACGAAAAAGGATTGAGAATCGATATATCGATGATAAAACAAAAAGTGGTGGCGTGTCGATCAACGGAAGCAGTTGAAAGTGAATGTGTTAAAGTGAATTTGTGATGTTTTCAATTTAGTTTTAAACGTTAATCTTATTAAAGATACATATACATACAGCTTCAAAGTTCAAGTCTTGAGCTCTTAATTGATTTAGCTGTTTAATGGCCCCCACGATATCCATAAATGTTTATTATACATGTATAGAAGCGCTTCTCTTGGCTTTTCAAATGTATGTTTTTTTTTCTTTTTGCATTTGCTATCACGTCGTTTGTTACACCCAAACTCATCAAATGGCAACGCCAAACTAGAGGCAGCTTTAAGTAACGCCCACAAAACGCAGCAAGTCCCAAACATCCGAGCATTATGGCAGTTGAAGCAGTTGAGGCAGTTGCAGTTGCCTTTAGTTGTAAATTGAAAGCACACGCTGCGTCATCAAAGTCATTAAACTGTCGACTGCTTACGGAAGTTTCTTTTTTTTTTCGTTGTATTTTATTATTATTTTTGTTGGTTTTTTGGGGTGTGGATCTGCGTTTTTGTAACTGATATGTGCGGCAAGAACGTCGCACATGTGTGGGAGCAATCACTGTGGAGGTGTAGAATGTGGCAAGCTAGCCAAACAGGCAGACAGACAGTCAGTGAGCCAGAAGCTGCCTCCAAGAGATTTAAAAGAAATAATAATAAAAGCGTTAAAGCAGTGCCCCCCACCCAAAACAAGTCTCCAGACCCCAGCCTCACATCTCAGCTCAGTCTGTCGGGTGTGTCAGCAGCAAGCTGGCGACAATTTCGCAATGCCAAATGATGGAAGGTGGCTGAAAGGTGTGTTCTGCTACATCTTTCGCTCTTCCCCCTCATCACAAGCTTGCTGCAGTCGGTGCATTTCAAACGAGTCGCTGTTTTAATGATACGCAATGAGCCAAGTGACATAGTACTGCAAAACAGCCAGTTGGATGTATAATCATTGCACACATTCAACAAATTTGTCACCTTTTGAGCAAAACCGACAAATTCAAATCTCCCTTTCGGATAGATTCGTAATGACTCAAACTATAACAAGCGAGCAAAAACGAAAAAAGAAATATTACAAATGAATAATATAAGAAATAGTAACAAAAAAAAAAAATGAAAAGAAGAGAAATAAGAGTCTGAAGACTGCAGACTGAAGACTGAAGACGACGCCTCCTCCGATTTCGATTGTGACTCCTCCGTTAATCGTGACTTTCACAATCAACCTTCAAAAGGTTTTTTGCTGCCACAAACGAGTAGCGTGTACAAGGCGCAAAATGGGCTGCTAACAACAAAAGCAACAGCAGCAACAACAGCAACAACAACAACAACGTCAGCAACAACGACAACGACAACTGAAAATCAAGAAGAAGAAGAAGATGAAGAAAATACTAACAACATTTGAAGCGTTTACTTTGGCGCTTCATCGAATAATATTTCTCACGTTCTATTTTTGTTGTTGCTGTTGCTGTCGCCGTTGTTGCCCCCTTTTGTTGTTGTTGTTGTTGTCATGGGTGATTTTTGTTGTTTTTGTTTATCATCGGAACTGAGATTGAGCCAAATGCAGCTTCATCAGACAAAAAGAGAGACTGATAGTCTTCTTTTTTCTTATTTTTTTTGCTTTGGTTGTTATAGGCTGCATTTTCTTTGGGTGTAGTTTTAAGGTATTTTTTTTTTTATCAATATTAGCGATATATTTAATGAGAAACAATTGCTGCTGTCATCTAGAGATAATTACAACTATCTGATGCAAGATTGAAATACTAATGATCAGTAAAGTGGGTAGTAATAAAAAAAAGTTTTCAATTTTCAATTACTTAATTATATGAGGTTCGATTATTTATTGGAATTAATGGAATGCAATTCAGGAATTTAGATATTTTTAAATGAGAATATTGGCAACAACAATGATTAACAACTACTTTTTATTTACATATACTATATATTTGTATGTATTTATTAAATACTGCATTTACGATTAAAAGCTTAGATTGTCGACAACTTCTTAAAATGTTTGCGCGTTTAAGCTCAAATATTTTGTGGTTTAATCGATTAATTACATATATTGATTATTCGAATTCTATTTTTAGATACAAATGATACACAAACAAACGATTTTTGCTTACCAAATTAAATACAAAATCGAATAATAAAATACAAGCTGATCGGTCAATTGTTTAAGTGTAAGCTTTAATTCTTCGGCTCTCCGATTAATTTGCTTGCCGTTTTAATTAAGCCATAAAAGTCAAATTCAGGCTAAAACCAATGCTTCGCACAATAGAAGTGCGAGTGCTCGTCGCTGCTGGAAGACTAATAACGAAGCTTGAAGACTACAAACTATAGGGTAGACTAAAGACTTGCAGTCTGTTTGCCAGTGTTTGCATGTTAAAAATCATAAAAATGTTAAACGACAAGCGGGTGCATGTACGTTTAAGTGTCTGTCTCTCAGTCTGTTTGTCTGTCTGTCTGTCTGCTAGTCGGGCTGTGTCAGTTTGCAGTTGTTGTTGTGTTTGTTCATATTGTCAAATTGCGATCAAAAACGCAAGAAACGAAACATGCCACACGGTGCTAACTGGGAGACGAAGTTGCCAACCAGCAGCATCATGAATCAAATCCAACAGCTAACTGACTGAGCAGCTAACAGCCAACAACAGCAACAGCAACAACAATAACAGCAACAACAGCAGACAGATAGGCAGAAAGATAGACAAACAGACAGACGGACGGCAGTCTGGCTGAATGCGTTTTAACGGCTACTTGTCTTTGGCTATTTATTGAAAGGATTTTCAACACTCACACAGAGTAGCCAGAGTAGTCGACAGACGACAGTCAACAGTCGCAGCTTGGCAGTCAGCAGTCGACAGTCATTCATGCACTCGTGCATGCATTTTCAACCATTGGCAACTGCGAATTCGAAACCGAAAACTATTCGAAATTGAACAAGTCGCACATTTGCGCCTACCTCATGTTTCCCAAGTTGCTGCGTTCGCGTTGGTGATGCCACTCACTGAAGTTGCAGCAGCAGCAACAGCGACGGCAGCGACAGCGACGGCAGCGACAGCGACAGCGACACATTTGATTATGAAAAGCCAAAGTCGAAGCCGACTGCAACAAAATCGATAAAAATAATTGGTTGAATGAGAATGAGCTGCGTCTGCAACCGCAACCGCAAACACAACTGTAACTTCAACTGCAACTTCAACTGCAACAGCGACAGCAAAAGCGAAACAGCGACTGCGACTGCAACTGCAACTGCAACACCGTCAACCGGTGCTCGAATTCTGTTGAATTTTCAGCTTGACATGAATTGCATCTGATCTGCGCTTGGGTGAGGGACTCAACGCAGTAAAGGGGGAGGGGGCAAAACAAGGCGAACGAGGATTGCGAACCGGGGAAGCATTATAACATGGACACTACCAGCTACAAGACAGTTGAGCTTTTCCCACGTTCGTGAAAATATTTGTGCGAAAATTATTGGAAAATAACACAATAAAACAAAAACCGAGCGCATTTCGGCTAACGATTTGAATGTGATGTGCTTGTAAATAATGTGCCATGGAATTTATCAAACTGATCAAACCACAAATAGAAGCTTTGCAATGCAATTGTATTTGCCATAAAAAGCTATATCTCAATTCAACTTGCCACCATTTTTACGAGGATCAAATATACGAATATGCCAAATAAAGTTTTGAAAAATGTCTGAACAAGGGCTTCTATGTAGCTTAGCTATAAAAATTTTTGCTTTCATTTTAAAATAACATTTTTGAAACACCAGAAAAATTAAGGAATTCTAAGTGTATTATGTATGTAGGTGACTTTAATTTTTAGACTTCAATGTATTGCTTAAAGTATGCTTTATTATTTATTATTCAAACTTAAAAGCCTTGGAAAAATTCACTTGGTTAAAAAGCTATCCAAAAGCCATTTTATTTAAAAACTAACTAAACTCATTTTAAAATTACTGGTGAGTGTGACGGATTGTAAAGTCCTATCATTTATTTTAATAAATATAAAGCACTTATCTGACTAACAGTGTAATGACGTCTTGATTTAGGATTTGTTACAATAAATTCACTCATATATAGTACTATATTAATTATTATAGAAATATAAATCGAGCGACAACAAAATAATTATGCCCAATAAAAAATGCAGCTTTACGATTCCTAAAAATATATAGATATAAAATTTAAAAGTTTTTCAAAAAATAATGATATATTGCAAAAAAGGCTGCTGTTGTCGGTTCATTAAAGCTTTGTTAGTTTCATATGTTTTCTACATAAATTTACCATGGAACAAAAAACATTCCATATTGTTCATTTATTATTTTATTTGCGTGGCCGGAAGTAGGTGTGCGAAAAATGTAAAACTAATTGAATCTTAGCGCAAAAATAACAAGTGTTGCCAAATCTATCTTATATGCTCTATTCTCATAGATCAAAGCGTTTATACAGACAGTCATAACGACGGTCATGCTTATATCGACTACGCTGTTGGCCTTGATCAAGAATATGTATTACTTATGGGGTCGGTGCTGAGTTATCTGCATTTTATGTATATAATTGTATAGTTCTTTACCTTTATACCGTATGAGTAGTTGGCGTAACAATGAAGCTGTTTCCATGACAACTAAAATTTGTCGTATGATTTTTCATCATTCATACTCTCCAGAGAAAACTCTCCAAAATTGGAAATCACATAACATAAGATAGACATACAAATTTATTCGGAAGCAACAACGAGAAGAGTGATATATTGCATGACTAACTTTTAACTCCTCTTAAATACACAAATAGGACTTTCTTAGGTAGCCATGAATCAAGGAGATACTTTGTTAATTGGAGTCTCAGTTCTCATTCGATTCATTTTCGTATCACACTTGTTTTGCGCGAATTTTAATTAAAGTCTCAACAGTCGTTTAGTATTACGCAAACGTGGTTAAACAAATCTGAGCAAATTTCATTCACTTAACTTGAATGTTTTGTGGCAAGTAGTTGCTGACAGTTGTCACATGGCAGCAGTCACAGTCGCAGTCGCAGCAGTTGCAGTTGTGGCGACAACACTTTAAAAATTAATTGCTGAGATTTATGAGCCCAGTTAGTGGAGTCTCTGAGCCTGAGAGTCAGCGAATGCGTGCTCAGTCCGTTACTTAGTTAGCCTCGCTTCGAGTATAAGCCATATAAGGCGGCAACGCTGGCAGCTTTTATACATAAGCTGAACCACATTTCCAGCCATTTCACACTTTTATCAGTTTAAAATATGAAGCGGCAAACTATGGGAAAATCTGTTTTTTTTTTTTTTGTTTTTATAGAGCTGCAACGAAGCCGACAGTCAATTGTGTGTGTGGAGTCGCCGCTGGCGAAGATTTGCGAGCTTTGATAAAGAAATTTTGTTGGCCTGGCTCTGACTTTAGCTTCAGTTTCGGCTTTGCCTGAGACTCTGTGACTCTGGCTGTGGATGAGGCTGTAGCTGTGTGTTGTTGGATGCACTCGTGAGCGTTTTGGTCGCTCGCAGCATGGGTGCCCAGGCGACGAGATGCTCGAGGCCCGATTTGTCTGGACGATCTGGCTTCACTAGCTATTACCCCATGTCTTGGTTGTTGCCGTTGCGGTTGCTGTTGTTGCCAGCTAACTGCCTACTAGCAAACTGAATGCTATAATTAGACAATAAACAAAGCCGCAAAACAAAGCACAACTTATTGGGGCGTAGCTTGGGATCAATTGCAATTGCAAATCCAATTCGTAGTGAGACTTATTGTGGACACAGTGTAGTCCAGTCGAGTCCATTGCGGGGCTGGCCAATCCAAATGCTGGCAATCAAAAACCGCGACAAATTGTGCATTTTGTGGTCGCAAATTGAGTTAACGCTGCCAAATTAGCGGCATAAATTTATCGCTCCAAACGAATGGAGCGAACGGTCAACAGAGTCAGACTCCAACTTCGACTCCGACTCAGACTCAAACTCGAGACGGAGATGGAGACAATAAGCGAGAGTGAGACAGAGGCAGCGAGAGACTGTTGAGACTGCCCCAACGATAGTCGAGATTGGGTCTTAATTAAGTCTTTACGAGGCTGTGGCCACAATTTCAAATGGGTGCACAACTTGGACGCTTAAATAAATAAATCTGGTTGTTGTTGTTTTTGTTACTGTTGCTGTTGTTGTTGTTGTTGCTGTTACTGTTACTGTTACTGTGACTAACAATTGGCGCTTGGCCGTTTAGCCGCCGTTTGTGGCCAATAAAAGATCGCAGCGCGCTGATTTGACAGGTTAACAATTTTGGGTTGGGCCGCGGTCCGAGTGCTCCAGCTTGCCAGCCAGTCAGCCAGCCAACCAGGCAACTACAGCAACGACAAAACCAACAACAACAGCAACACATCGACGATATCTGTTAGGCATGTGTCGCTGCTGCTGGTCGTTGCCACCCACCTGGATTGGGCTCACTCCGGACTCCGGACCCCAAGACAGCCAGCGGCGGCGGCGCACACACATTTGTTTTCGCTTAAGAGACTTGCTAAGATTATTTTGAACAAACTGGTGGCAACAAATTAATTTAACCGATTGCCAGATATTTACTTAACTTTATTTATTTTATTTTGTTGGTTCCATTTTTTTTTTGCTTTGCTTTGTTGACTTTAGCTTGTGCCTTGTCTTGTTTGACTGTCATTTGTGTCTTGTTTCTGTCGCTTGTATCGATAAGTTCACTCCTAACTATACAGGACATAACGGATTGTTCTTGTGAGCAGAGTGTTCAGCTCAGATTAAACTTAAATGAGACATTTATGTAAGATAACAAGAAAGAGAGCTGCAGTCAAATGCGTTTGACTTTAACATATTCGCTACTCATTTTTAATAAAAGCAAAACAGTACGGTATTAATCTAAAAATATATTTAATAAATATATCGTAAGAGTACTAAAATGTACTAAAACTTATAGTTGGTATACCGGTATACTACTACATTAAAAATATACCATACTGTATATCAGATTGTTAACGAAAGCAATTTAGACCCGACAGCAGTATTCCTTTTTTTTATATATAAAATAATTTCTTAAATATCTATTACAATTCGTATTTGATTGCAAGATCTTAGGATATATATTATATGATTTTTTCGACATGCGAGGACGGAATAATGTATGAAAATAATCGAAAGCAAATTTGATGTCCGTGCAACCATAACAAGTTCAAAAATAAAAAAAAATTAAACAATAAACCGTAAATATACTAAAATATCTGAAGCCTATATTGACCAACCTTATCGATATACTTCTACATTTAAAATATACCAACTGAAACCCAAATTATTAACCTAAACAAGTAAAACATTTTTTTGATCAATATAATTATTGTGGAAGTAACTATTACAATTTGTATTTGATCGCCAATTTGTAGGTCTCTAGCTTAAAAACTACACTTGCTTTTCAGATATGCTGAATCGAAAGTGGACAAATATACCTTTATCTCCTCTATTCACTGAGATCTAGGTGTTCATACGGACGGACGGACAGACAGACAAACAAACACACATATCTATATCCCGTCGAAGTCTTGTTAACGCTGATCAAGAAAGTTATAATATCCATCTACCCTACAGGCAGCGGGTACAAAAATGTGTCCAATTCCAAGTCTAAAGCATAAACAACATTTAGTCGTATTTTCTATTCGGAAGTTTTACCACTAGTTTGTTTGATGCAAAAGCCTTTTACGATGAAAAGTGAATGGGAGTAGAGAAGTTGATTTGTATTCAAATCGAAGCCAGGTCAATGCAACGGAGATTGTAGTCTAACTTCCCATCCTTGTCAAATTGTATGCATTTCACTCGATCAGTGTTCGCCTCTGTTGATTACTTCATTTATAGCTGTCTGATCGAGTCGCTTTTGTGGTTTATGCAAATCTTTGGCTTTAAATTGATTGCACACTTCAGTGGGGATGGCGCATGACTGATGCGAGTGAAGCGACCATTAAGGTGCCCCCAAACATAAATAATATCAAAGCAGCCCAAAGAAGTTAATATAAATTTGTGATAGGGAAAAAACAGGCAACGCAGCATCAAGCATTGAGCATCAAGCATCGAACATTGACTAAGGTCAAACGAGGCGTATGCGCAATGTGGTTGGCCTGTTCGACTGAGACTTGGTGGAGAGCTGTGCCTGGTTCGGGGCCCTTATAGTTTTCAAAAGTCAACAGCAGTTTAAACTCGTTTGCAAAACACTAACGGGCTGTTCTGTTCTGTTCCACTTCCCGCCCAACCTAGCCTTGTCTATGAAGCTGGCGCTGTTGCTGTTGTTGCTGCTGTTGTTGTTGCTGCTGCTTCCACTCAATTTGTTTGCCCAGCGGCACTGAGAATTGGAGTGTCAAACTTTCAGCTTTCAATGCACGCCAGGATGCCTCAGACATTGGCACAGCCTCAGCTACAGCTACAGACACAGCCACAATCGAGGCAATGACGCTGGCGATGTCGATGCCGATGTCGATGGCGATGTGGATGTGGATGTGGTGGATGTCGATGTTGCCACAGCAAGCGGCAAGCGGCAGGCAGCAGCAGCGACAGCAACTGTGCCGCAGCTAGCTTGCTGTTTTTGTATTGACATTAAATGAAATAATCTGCGATGATTGTGCATTAGTTGCAGTCAGCAGGCGGAGACTGGCCATGGTCAGAGAGTGGGACTGGGTAATAGTTCTAGACTGCTGTATTTGGGGAGAAGCTACGTTGTTGTGCTCGTGGTTCCCATGGCATGATTTTGCATGAAATAATGTGGCGCACGAGTGGGCGGGCGAATGCTGGAACTCTAGCTGGAGCTGGAGCTAGCGCTGGAGCTGGAGCTCCAAAGCGTGCGGGGGGGCCACTTGTCGTGGTAATCGTTGCCATGCTGACTGCCCGACTGCCTCACTGTCTGTCTGACTCGCTGGCTGCGCTGGCTGCTTGACTCGGATCTGGCTTGTGGATGCTTCTATTCAGCTTGTCTTTCGGTTTCTGTTTCTGTTGCTTTTGCTGTTGTGTGTCCGCTGCCTTAGCCAAATTTGCGACGAAACAGGAACCGTTAACTGCGGCAATTTGTGCTGCCAGCGTCCCTCAGTTGTTTCCCACGTTATAATTCGTTAGATTTTCAATGCTCCGACTTTAGCTTTTGGGCCTTGTGACTTGATACAGTTTTTTCTTCCCCCCGAAATTTTTTGTGTACTTTTTCGGCTGCTGTCGAACTAAACTTTCAGTGATATTCTCCCAAAATGGTCGTAAAGCATCAGAGAGCGAAATGAATTACAAATTCGTATAGTTTGGCAGCAGGAATGTAGACAAGAAGCCCAAAAGCCGAAAACTCATCATCAGAAAGTGTATTTGCTCAGGAAACTGTTTTCTGTTGCTCTTAGTCTGCGCTTTCAGCTAGTGTCATTTGCACTTGATTTGTTTAGGAGTGTGCTTGGAAGTCTGGGTCGCCTCGGCCAAAGTTGTTTGGATGACACTTGGACTGGACTCGTGCGGATTGCGTGAGGTTGAAGCCTTTCTCTTTTTGCTTCTCTCTCTCTGTGTCTCTCTCTTTTTGTTTATTTATTTGCTAAGTGTGCATCACGTGCAAGCAATTATTTTATCAATCATTTAGGCGCTGTTGCTGTTGCTTTTGCAGTTGTTGCTGTTGTTGGCTCCTCGCCTGGCTGCCTGTCTATGGCTTTTTTCTATGACTCTGTCCCGACTTCGGAGTTCGGGGCTGGTGCTCAAACAGCGAAAACGCATTTAATGTCTGCTTAGTGTGATTACGACGCATTAATGCCCGTTCGCCGGTAGATCCCCGATCTCCATCTGCGTCTCCATCTCCATCTCTGTGCCCCGATCAACACCACTTGCCCCCTTCTTCATGTTGCATCTCCGCGATGTATTTTGTTTTTACTGTTTTACAGTCACCGGCAGCGCGTCTCTCGACTCGCTGTTCGTCTTGTGCTGTGCCGTGTTGTGTTGTGTTGTGTTGTGCTGTAGTTGTTATATGTGTGTTAACTTTCAAATAAATTAAACATGAAGCTGGGATCATTTATTTCACTCGCTCCACCTAACTCGCTAGCTCGTTTGGGCCTGGCACTAGAAACAGCCACAGCAACAACACTAGCTCTAGCACCTGGTACAAATACCCATTCGACTCGATCCATGGCTATCCCAGTCAGCGGTCTGGCGCTCTATCTATCCGCAGTCTGGCACTCGCAGTCGGGGCTAAGCAATGCGCAATGTTTCTTCATCTTCACATTAAATGCACAATTCCCGACATTTGTTTGAATTAACACGCAGCAATTACCGCTCGCCAAACTTTAAACCTCCAGCTTCCAGCTCCATGTCGAACCCCAGCCTCAGACTCAGCCTCAGCTTAAGCTCCAGCTTCAGATTCAAGCTGCAGCTCCAACTCCAATTGCTGTTCCATCTCCAGTTGCAGCTTCGGACGTCATAAGATACCAACGCATATTAGAGACACACGTTTTCTTGCTTAACAAATTCGCTTTTAAAGTTTTGCAAAAGTTTTATGGCAAAAGGATGTAGCAATTTAAAAAAGCATTCATAAAGTTTTTTGTAGCGGATCGTAAAGTATTTAAAGATTAATAGTGAAATACATAAGAATGATAAAGTTAATAAGAATGAGTACATACGTTTGAATGAATTATAATATTCGACAAACAAAAATATTCAGTATTTTTGAAGACTCATTGGTCACACTTTATTAATCGCTCACTCCATGATTTTGATTTTTGAGAGAACGGAAACGTACAATTGTAAAAAAAAAATAGAAATCAGTAGTATTAAAATAACAATCCAACCGTCTTATCAATTTAATTTAATTGTTTTGGATCAGCGAACAATTTCTAAAATCCATAGACAGCTTTTTATTCCCGCTACCTATTAGGGCAGAAGCGTATTATAATTTTGTGTGGAAAGAAAGTGTAACAAGCTGAAGGAGGCATCTTCGTCCCTGTAAAGTATATACATATATTTTTGATTGAATAAAATATTTAGGTCAATTAAGAGATTCTTTAGTTTGGAGAAAAATGTTTACTTACCTTACTTCGGGTTTTTGTTGCTTTAGCAGACAATCTGGTAAAGTATACTCTGTGGTATATTTTGAATGTAGTACTAATAATAATATTGGTATATTTTAATATTTTTAACTATATATTAACTTGGTGTATTTAACGATAAACACCGCTATAATTCAAAATGGGTAGCGAGTATCTCACAGTCGATCACACTTGACAGTAGCTTTCATACTTTGGTTTATCTTTAAAATGTGTCGAAGCGTACAATTGAAATACAAAATATAAATCAGCAATCTTCAAACGTCAACCCAAGTGTATTATTTATTAATTTAAATTGTTTGGCTGTTCCTTGATCAGTCTTTAAAATCCTTAGACAGCACTTTGTACTATTACAATTTCTATATCATCTATCTATGAAATTAGTCGTGCTTTATACAAGGAACAGAAAGGCTACAGTCGATAGCACCTCATTTAACTCCACAATAATTTCATCAATTATGACTAGAATTACACGTCAATCTTAGTTTTCAGACTGCATGCCAGACTTATAATCAAAGCTATTCAGTAATTCATATAATCGACAACACTGCCTATTGATAACAGCTTTCTTCTGATTCTGGCAGCTGAAGTATACAGAAAAGCTGTAATAAAGATAGTACTTAATATAAATATTACAAGAGTTGTCGCTTGACAGTAAAATCCGTGATCCTGTGCTCTGTGCGTTTCATTAATCTAATTAATGGCAAATGCGATCAATTAATCAATACACCTAGCACTAAGCTCATACGCGCTTAAAATGGCAAAACGAATGAGAATTCTGTTCGCCACAAAACATGCATTTAACTTAGAGGCTCAGCGAGATGGAGGAGCAGAGTGGAAAGAGAAAGAGAGAGACAGATGTAGAAACCACTTTAAGTGACCATCGCATCGTTTATCTGCTGCAGACAAAGAAATGCATAAATTATTTCTCTCAAGGCATTTTAAAACGCCTGTTGGGCAACTTTCCGCTCAGCCAAAGCCGAAGCTGAAGCTGAAGCTGTGCCCGATGCTGACTAACTGCTCTGTCTTCGGCTAGTTGCTGGAATGGATGCTGCTTGACCATTTGGAAAGCCTTCTGCTTCGTGTCCACGCTTTTGTCCATATTTGTACACAATTAGCAATGACACAAAAAAAACACACACACACTCGTGAAATCGTACACAAAAAAACAGAAACAAACTTCACACACCATAAATCGATTATCATTGCGAAAACACATGCATACATACATACATAGGCAGACACACACACACTCACACACTTGGGCATTAAATCAAATAGCACATTTTATGCCACTTTCGGGTGTGCATAAATTTATTTATCGATTGCTGGTCGACGTCTTATCGCTGCACGCATCGCATCGCCATCGCCTATCGTCAATCAGCATTGCGTATACGCCATGTATGTCGGCATGTCCGCTGCCTGCTTGCCGCCTGTTGTTGCATGCATAAAATGTATAACAAAATTGTCATTAGCGTAAAGCATTTGTTAACCGCTCAGATCGCACGATAAGCCAAGATTGAAGACCAAGAAGGAGGAAGAGGAGGTGTTTTTCCCCCTTGGACTTTACTTCTGCCATCTATGTGGCCAGTTGCCCATCCATCAATGCTGCTGCGGATTGCTGGCCGCGTTGCTGGTGCATCAATAGGTTGAGTGCTGCGGCAGTGCAACACGCGCTGACAATCAACGGCGACAGAAAAACGGGTCCAGTTCCAGTTGCAGTTGCAGTTCCAGCTGAAGTCGCAGTCGCAGTCGCAATCTTGGCCTGCCTCGCATTGCTTTTCACACCTTCACGGCAGCTGCCGCCGTTTGTGGCATGAGCTTACTTCTATTTTTTTTTTTTTTTGGGTAGGCCTAGGCCAGGTGTAAAATGGCTGCATGATTGGCATTGCGTTTGTATCTCATCGTCATCGTTGTCGTCGTCGTCGTCGTCATTGTCAGCGACAGCTTGAGCGTCATCTTGGTAGCTGCTGCTTATTGACAATGCGTCTGGCGTTTTGCTGGTTTTGGCTAAGGCAATACTTTGTTGCAGGCTGTTGTTGTTGTGGCTTTGGCTTTGGCGGTGGTCGTTTGATGGCACCACCAGGCATCGAACAACGGACAATGGACATCGCGCTTCGGGCATCGGGCATCGGGCACGGACTCCAGACAGTAGGCAGTAGGCCAACTAAAAAACAAGTTGCGTTGACATACCAATTAACTTGACAAATACATAATTGGTAGCAAACAATTAAATGTTTTTCTTGCACAGAATGCGCCCTGGCCAACAAGGCAGTTAACTAACGTGGCTAACTGAGCCGCCGCCTGCCAACCAGCCCCATTTTGCTGTCAGCTTATGAGCGCAGAAATTCATTTAAATTTATCTAGTTGTCAGTTTTGCTAAGCTTTAAGATATTTGCACAATTTGCTCGTAAAAAAACAAATCGAGCTAACAGAGAGAGAGAGAGAGAAAGAGAGAGAAAAAAAGGAAAAAGAAATACAAATCGAAATACAAATAGAAATACAAATACAAACAGAAATAAAACGGCAACCGCTAACGAAGCGCCAACAATGTTTAAGTCGAAGTCGGAGTCAGAGTCGGAGTAAGAGTCGAAGGCAAAGGCGACGGCGAAGGCAAAGTGGAGGATGATGGAGACGATGCTGTGGGCAGTGCCTGTTATACGCTTCGTTTAAGTATTATCCACAAAGTTAACCAGCTTGTAACACTGCGCTACATCGAGCTTTTGAATAAGACAACTTTGATAGCAACAGCAAACGAGTTGTTCCTTATTGGAAAACTTATTTAATTTACAAATTCACTTATGTCAAAGCACAAACTTTTGAAATTCGTGTGGGTACTATAACTTACTCACAAATGTTTGCCAATTAAATTGTAAATATGCAGGTTGATTCAAAATAGTCTTGAGTATTAAAGTTAACATGATAGGGTTTGTTAGATTTTCGATTAGTAAAATATTTAAGATATTCATGGAAATTCATGGGAGTCTTCAACTTCTAATAAGTTTTAAGCTGTGATTGATATCGACACGGAAAAAAAAGAAAAACAGTTGTGCAATTCAGCTTAATTTACATAAAACAAGGTAAGAATTTCATAAGTTATTAGCTTGACTTTTAACAGTTTTAAATTTGCAATTAAAACTATTTGATTTATAACAGCTTTAAGATGTGATTGTCATCGATAGTTACCTTTTTGAGTATTTTACATGTTCGATATACTTTTAACGGAAGAAGTAAAGCAGAAGATTTTTTGCAAGTTAGCTTAAAGTGAATTAAAAACTTAAGTAATTAGCTTGATTTTTAACTATGCTAAGATTGAAATCAAAACTATTTGATTTATATGAGTGAAGAGTGTGCAAAATTCGTTGTTCGGAGCAGCGTTTAATTTTTAAATGATTGTTGTTTTTGTGAGTCTGTTTGGCCGTTTGGCAGGTGCAGTTTGCATTCGGCAGTATTGCTGCAGCAGCTATTGTAGCGACTGCGCTGCCAATGTTGTTGTTGTTGCTCATTAGTTTTTTTGCTGCCACAAAGTCTACGTCTGTTACCATTTTGGGCTGGCTGGGAATCAGGCGCTGGATTAGCCAGCCAAGCTAGTCGAAGGCAGAGGCTGAGGCAGCCGCAAAGCGTTAGAGTTAGAGTTAGGAGTCTGCAGTTAAGAGTTAGGAGCTTGTGTGAGCTCGATTCAGTTAAGACAGATAGCAAAAGGCAAAGGCAAGAGCAAAAAGGAAAATCGAAACATTTGACTCCTATCGCAAGTGTGGGAAACTGTTTTCTTCAAGGTTCAAAAGACGCCCGCAGAGTGTGAAAAATGGCAAAAAGAAATATATAGGCATTTGTATGTGTGTTGATGTTGTTGCTGTGCTGTTTTATTTGTGTATGTGGTGATAGTTAAACTTGCGGCCACAAGTGCTGTGCTGTTAGCTGCCCCCACGGCGTATGCACAATGCCATAAATTCAGATGTGCAAGCGTTTAGATGTGGCCGAAAGTTTTGCGGTGTCTGCACGTGTATGTGTGTGTGAGTAAGTGAATTCGCATTGCTCATACGCCATGTTGTTTCATAATTATAACTTAAATACGACAGTTTTATATAAAAATCTACTAGTAAATCAATGTGCGCGCGCCTGGCAATTAACTGCCAAGAAACGTAACAAACATAACGACGAGTCGTTCGCTGCTAGCTTTTCTGTGCAGCGAAGCACGTCGCGACGTTAGACAGTCAACCAGCCAGCCAGCCAGGTTGCTAGCCAGGCAGCCAAGCGAACTGTCAATTATAACCAATCGGCACACCAAGTGCACATTAAACCCTATCAACTGTTTTTGTAATTTATTGTTTGGTTTTGCCAACAAGTCGCATTTGGTGCGAGATCCGCATTGCATCGCTCAGTTCCACGCTGGGCGATGGCAACCCGGTTGCATTCAGTCTCTCTACTCGCTGCTCTGCTCGGTTTGGCGTTGGCTGTGGTTGTGGTTGTGGCTGTGGCTTTGGACGGCAGCCTCATCATAATTATCGCTGTCTGTTCGGGCGGCACGTTCAACGCAATGCAACAGCAACAACAGCAACAGCTTGCAGCTAGCATCTTACAGCTAGAGCTGCCGCTTGCAGCCTGTTGCAGCCCGAAGCTAACAGCCAAAGTCAAATGAGCAGTTTATGGCCAAGACGACCATTTTGAAGACGAGCCAAAGGAGCTAGCCGCATGCAGGTTGCAGCCAACATTACCTGACTCTGTGTCTGTCTCTCTGTCAGTGTGTGTGTGTGTGTGCCACTCGGGGCAACATTCACTTTTTTTATTGCACCACTTTGGCAATAGGCACAAGTGTGATTTCAAATCTCTGGGTCGCCTCACAGCTCAGCTCAGCTGAGTCTCAGGCTCAACTCGCTGCCACTCGGGCCACTAAATTGGCAGAAATATGGAAGTCAGCGTGTGCATTTCGGTAAAAGCGGTGATTATATGCCCACTGAGAAACGGAGAATGGACATTTTTTTTGGCACAAAATATATGACAGTCAGTCGCCCGTTGTCCGTTGTCCGCTGTCCGCTGCCTGATGCCAGTTGTTGACTGGCGACTACCGCTCTTACATACAATTGCTTTGCTGGCCACGTAATGCGCATTAGCATATGCATTGCAGTTGTACTCTCACTCGCTCGCATCCATGAGCCCAAGCAAAGCCAAATGAATGGTCCCTTCTAAGCAACGCAATTGCAAATGGGGCAACAAAAACAGAGAGACACACACACTCATACACTTGGAGCGAAATGGCCAAATGGCAAAACGGCACTGTGGGCTGACGTTGATGGCCAGTTCAATTAAAAGCCATCAATTTTAATAACACGAGAGACGGGGCACACACACACACACACTCGCGAGGGAGACTGCTACCTTGGGCGCTGTTAAACCAAATGCTGGCCTGAAAATTACAAATGCATCAGTAACAGCAACAGCAAGAACAACAACAACAGCAACTCCTAGGCCTCAGTTCCCGGAGTCTCTGAGCTCTGAGCTCTGAGCACATGTGTAGACAGTCTAAAACTTTAACGCACTTGAAGCACTTGAGGCTAAAACAAGCGACCGGGCGGCCATTTCACAGACCCCGTGTTAACGGTCAGTCAGGTTGCGGTTGCTGCTGCGGTTGCTGCTGCGGTTGCCAGTTTCCAGTGTTGCCGGTTGCCCAATGCCAGTTTGCCAGTAAAGAGCAACTCAGTCTGTGGCCCTCGGTCATGTTGTTGCACGGGGAGCTCTAGACACAAAGCACTTAAGCATGGGTCACTCGTACAGTTTGGGCAGCAACCACAGCAACAACAACAGCAGCAACAACACCAACGGCGACAGGCAACCAAACGAGAAGAGAGCAAAACAAGTGAAAATTGAAAGCACTTGCAGAAGCCACATATAGAAGGGGAATTTTAGCAACAAATAAGTACACATTTATTCAAATGTTATTTATTGAAGTTTAATCTTGCTTCTTTTAATTTTCTTGCTTCTTGCTTCTATTCAAATATTCTGGTAAAGGGTATTAATTTGCTTTACTATCTAGTTCGTCGAATTATTATATAACAAATCAATGGTTTCAATGAATTCCCTTTGAACTATACCCATATAATAAGAATTAGTTTTGCGTCGCTCACGAACGAACAATAGCAAGTAGGAAAGCTACATGTTACACATTTCTTTTTAGAAATAAAAGCAAAACAGTGTGGAATTATTCTTAAAATATGCCAAAATATACCATAGAGTTGTAGCATATTTTAGATTGTCAGTCAAAGCAACTACGACTTGTAGTGTGTAAACGTTTTTCCCATACAAAAGTATTTCCTAAATAACTTTTACAATTCATCGAAGTCCTCAGAAGTAATGAATAATATTGTTATTATTGTCTGTGCAAAAATCGCGACTCTAGCTTTTGTCTATTTATGGGGACGGATAGACGGGCAAGGCTCTATCGTCTCGCTGATCAAGAGTATATATACTTTATAGGGTCGTTGATGCCTCCTTCTGATTGTTACACACATTTTCTGCTGGCACAACGTTGTAATACCCCTCTACCCTATGGGTAGCGGGTATAAATGCCCAATTGCCTCTAAAGTAAACGAATTGAATAAGTTATCCTCATCAACTTTTTCGTTCAGTTGTTAAATTTTGTTCTTTAGTTCGTTCTTGTTGAGCCTTAATTTATAGTTCTTTTTGTCGTTGTATTTGCAGTTTGTTCACTTTTTTTCCGTCCAGTTCTTAGTTTTTTTTTTTCATATATATTGGATTTTATAAGTTAGCCTTACGACTTACAAATTTGAAAAACAAACAAATACAAACATATTTATAAAACTGAGTACACTATTCTTAAAACAAGTAAGAAAGCTACAGTCAAGTGTACTCGACTGTGAGATACCCGCTACCCATTTTGAATAAAAGCAATATATTTTGCGTTATTATTCTCAAAATATACCAAATATACTGCAAAAATACTAAAAATATACCAAATGATATATCGATATAGTACCGCATTCGAAATATACCATAGGCACAATATACCAGATTGTCAGCCAAAGCAACTAAGACCCCTAGTAAGCGGTAGGCGGTTTTGTCCATACAAAAGTATTTCTTTAATAACATCGACAATTTTTATCTGATCGCAACCAAATTAAGGAATCATAACTACTATAGTAATTATTGTATATACCAAAATTCGCAACTCTAGCTTTAAAATTACGCTTGTTATTCGTTATTGTGGGAGTGGCAAAAATTTGAAACAAACTTGATCTGCGTGCAAACATAACAAATGATGTCGAAAAAAATTATGGCTCTATCTCTTATAATCTCTGAGATCTAGGTGTTCATACGGATGGACGGACAGCCACACAGACGGACATGGCCAGATCGTCTCGGCTGTTGACGCTGATCAAGAATATATATATTTTATAGGATCGGAGATGCCTCCTTCTACCTGTTACATACATTTCCTGCCGGCACAAAGTTATAATACCCTTCTACCCTATGGGTAGCGGGTATAAACAATAGCATCGTTGCGTCGTCAATGTTGTTCACAAAATCGAACAAACTTGTTCAGAAAATTTAGCGAAGCTTACTCAAGAATAGTATTTAAGTATGCGTTAATTTGAATTCAGTATGTGTATCGCAAATAAGATCCGGTAAATTGCCGATCCATCTACCAGTTTGGTGTAAGCACTTGCATAATAGATTCATTCAAGTGGTTGCGCTTAGTGTAAATGCGATATAAAATGCACTGTAACGAAGTAAATAAAGTGAAGAAGTCAAAGTGATACAATCAGGCGGAAATCTGGACTTGGTTAATAATATTAAGCTTTCACATTATGATATTGTCTCTGAGCCATTATCACTCTCTTGAGCTTAGGAATATTTACATTAAGAATCTGAATTTTCTCAACCGCAAACAGAGTTAATAAATTAGCTTAGATTAACCTTTTTCATCTAGCAAACGCCCTAGTCTAACAGAAACACACTTAATCAGTATTCATTTATCGTTCGTAACTAAGTCGGAAATTCATTCACTGCACTTCATTACTGGGAAAACCAGTCGCAATTGACGATAGAGTTGAGTTGAGTCAAGTACCTTGTGGCGCAGTCGAAACATTCATATGGAGCAGAGCAGAGAGAACCCTTCAAGTGAAGCGGCTTCAAAGAAATGAAAAATGCTGGGAGACCGACTAGAAGTTTATGTGAATCGAGGGGCCAAGAGAAATATTAGAGGAAATTGGCAGCCGTCAGACAGGCATCAACTGAAGCCAGCAGCAGCAGCTGCTGCCGATGATGTTGATGCTGTTGGCAATTGATGTCGCGGGCGCCAAAATCGACACACTTGTCCCTCTGCAAAGTCTGTGTGTAATAGTGTGTGTATCTCGTAAGTTTCTTGGCTGCAACAGCAGTCAGCATTCGGTATTCGGCACTCGGCAGTCAGCATTCGGCAGTTGGCAGTTGGCAAACGGCGCCGCTCAAGTACAGGTTAAATGGATCACGACTGCACGGATTTGATATCCGTCTGTCGCCAGCAACTGTCCGACTCTGTCCCGGGCCCATAAAATACGCGACATGCAAACGTTTTTGATGCAATGACTCGCTCGGTCCGCCTAGTTCACTCTCAGGCTCAGTCTCAGGCTCGAAGCTCAAGCTCGAGCTCCATCTCGAACAAAATTAGGAAATTGTGTACAACTGTTAACTGACAAGGCAAAGTGTTCGAGGCAGTTGAGTCGAGTCGACTAGCGATGGGGAATGGGGAATGGGGAAGGGGGAATAGCTGCCGATCTTTGGTTAAGCTAAAGCTAAGCTAAAGCTAAGCTGATTTTTATGCCAATAGCTGGTGCACTTAACGAGTCTCATTAAGCTTTTGCCGACTATAAAAACTCAACAGTTGGCCATTTTGTTTAACTGACTTTCAATTGCCTTTACAATTGCAGCGAGCACTTCGCATGCCAGCGGCAGCAACAGCAACAATCACAGCAACAACTATAACAAATCCGCCACCAAAGCATCCGCCAGCAACAAGAGTAACTATAGTAATGGGAAGCATTCGGGGGCATGCTCATCCTCCGCCTCCAGTTATGCAACAGGCGGTGGCTCAACACTGGGGGCCTTTGGTCGACAACACCAACAGCAGCAGCAGCACCATCAGCAGCAACAGCAGCAGCAACAACAGCTGTACGCTTCCGGCGTCTCCAAGTTGCCATTTTCGCCATTCTTTGCAGCATCGCCATTCTTCTTCACTTATCGACGGATCAGCAAGCAGGAAGACAACAACAACAGCTGCAGCTATAACAACGGCACCAGCAGCAGCAGCAGCAACCACAGCGCCACCAACAGCAGCAGCGCCAACAGCAGCGCTCTAATGCAGGACTATGATCGCAAGTTCAGTTTGTTGAGTCTCTTCAAGAATCCCTACAAGTTCACCGAGGCCCAGACGCAGCGCAAATGCAACTCACTGAGCAGCAGCGGCAACAGCAACGGCAGCAGCACCAGCCAAAAGGCGTCGCTCACAGGAACAGCTGCGGGGGCGGGAGCGGGAGCTGTGTGTTCGCCAAGCTGGAAGAGCTATGCGGGTGCCGGCTCACCGCATGCGGCACTTAATCCCGCCTTTGGTGGCATGGCACTTGGTGGCAGCAGCGGCGGCGGCGGCGGCGGCGGCGCCACGCGAAAGGAAAGCAGCAGCTTTAGTGGCATCAACTTTGGCGGCAGCGGTGGCGGTGGCGCCTCCGCGTTCAGTCGCGACACTGCATCCAATGGCGGCTACAATGATCTCTCCAAGAACCGCAAGGTACACAAATGCGATACCGAGGGCTGCGACAAGGTCTACACCAAGAGTTCGCATCTCAAGGCGCACAAGCGCACACACACAGGTGAGTCTAATGTCTAGTGGCCATAGAATGAATTCAATTCCTTGCCTTCCCCATCTCTACCCCTCTCCGTTACGCAGGTGAGAAACCGTATGTGTGCACCTGGGAGGGCTGCATCTGGCGCTTTGCCCGCTCCGACGAGCTGACCCGCCACTACAGGAAGCACACCGGAGTGAAGCCTTTCCGCTGTCAGCTGTGCACCCGGAGCTTCAGTCGCTCCGATCATCTATCGCTCCACATGCGACGACATTGAGTGCCACCAGAGGCCATAGGAAAATATACTCACATACATTTCTCAACACATTCCAGTACACAGGAGACAAAGGGAAACGTCGTTTCCTTATTATTTATAAAACACTCTGTTTCATACATCCATTATATCGCTGTTGTATCGTTCAGTTTTTATGACCTAATGCATAAGTAGCTCAATTTAGCACTATAATGGGCTTAAAGTCCAGACTAGATATAGTGAACTTTAGCTGATAATCGAAACGAAAAGAGTTTTTTAAAAATCTTTTCGAATCTTCACAGACGTTGCCTTCAAGAAGCCAAGTTAACAAGCGGTACTACGAGTATAAAAAATCACAAATTACTACAGCTACATCATTAAAAAATATAAATTGATTTCGATATGGATTGTATAACTACCATATAAGTAGAAGCATAGCATATTTATTTATATTGGTGCTAGCAACTTGTGTGTACATACTAAACTAGATACGTTTTACATATCGATCGATTAGCCAGTAATGCGATTTAACTAATTTTAGCTCAAATTTTTATATATATATTGGATGTTAAGTAGAAAATTGTATACAACTAAAACGAACAGAAAAACAGAAAAAGAAATTAAAAGACAGGCACAAGAGGCAGCTGCAGCCAAGCAATATTTATAAATGACAATAATCTATACTATAAACTATATTAAATGCTCATAGAATTACTTAAAACTATCGAATACATTTGTACCATATGCAGATGGCAGTTGCTGTTCAACAGTTGAAAATTTCTTCACATTCAATTCACTTCCTTTAAGAACCAGAACATTTGATTACTCCTCCTTTCTAATTTGATAATTGGAAAACCAATTCATGTTTAAGTATTGACTTTAATCGGTGTTTTTTTGCCCAGTTAACAGCTTTAGTGTCTCTCTTGATCATCATACTTGAATATCTTCGTATTTATTGCACTCTGATGAGTTTTTAATATAATTCTAAAGTATTTTAACGATTGTTGTGTATCTCTCTCTCTATCTTAATTGATTTTTACTGTAATCCCAGATGAGAGAATCGATAAATTGAAACTGCAGCACTGAAAGATCCGCAACTGCTACGTAGATTTAAAGAATCCACAGACAGAGATAGACAATTTAACTGCAAGCATCAAGAGTAAAAAAAAAGATAAAGAGAACAAAACAAAGTGTATTATTATACTATATACTATACAACATACCATGCAATGCATTCGTCTATTTTTTGCTGAAAATAAAAATAAAAATCAACTTTTTGTACCATACTCTCATGGCTGTCATGCAACCTATATATACGCACCACGATTGATGGGCGGGGGCAGAGGTGGGGACGAAACATATTTACTCGTAGCTTAACCTGAACAATAAACGGCAACGACGAGCGCTCATTAAGCCAACAGAAGCGAGGCTGCGACCAAATCCGTTGTGCATTTTCATTTAAATGAAAAATCAATTGAGCGCACAATGGCAACCAAGTGGCCTGTCCCTGGCCACTATCCACTATCCACTGGCCACTGGCCACTGGCTTAGCCAAAGATGTGTGGCAAGTTGTCAACAGGCAGCAGCAGTAACCACAGTCGCGGAGGCATTTATGTGTGTGTCTATGGCCTGGCAAGGCATGGCCCCATGGATCGGGGTCCACTACTGACTCTGGCTTTTGGCTTTGGCTCTCTGGCTACGGCTGCGGCATCGACAGTGACTGCAACTGCGACTGTGGCACGCACCCGCCAATTGTCCAGGGGCAGCATTGTCGTTGTTTGTCGTCGGCTTGCGCGCGTTGTTTGCAATAATAAAGATGACAAATTTCTCGTCATTTGTAATTTCAATGTGGGGCCTTGGATTGGCCTTTTTGCTAATACGCGCAACTGGTTGCCACTCGAACAGAAGTTGGAATGGGAGCGGGAGCTGGAGCTGGAGTGAGAGATGAAGCTCCTCTTTCTCTGCTCCTCTTGACACCTGCAGCGGAAATCAGTGCATGAATAACGTTGCGGTCATTAAGGTAAAATTGTGAAATATTACATATACGCAGATGAAATTTATTGGTAAATTAATAATAACCACAGCCGACAGACAGTAGCTGTTTCAGCCGTTGTTGCTGCCACCGCCACAGCTGATGTTGCTGCTGCTGCTGCTGCTGTTGTTGTTGCTGCTGTCGATGAGGCCAACGCGTTTAGCATAAAGGTTACATATATATAACATACCGGTTTTTTGGGTTAATTAATATGAAAAAATATACTCCCAACGTATGTGTGTGTACACTATTCAAATGTGTGCCTTTTGGTCAGGTCAACTCGATGCGAGACTTACGCCAGGTTTAATGACCCGCAGCATGCAAATGAGTAAAAGTAAACATTTGAGCATATCCCAACACTGACTGCAATAATTCTGCAGACGAGTACACTCGCAATGCCTTCACATGAGGCAATTATAATGATAGTTGATTGATCATGGCTTCCATAAGCCATGACCATAGAAAATGGCCAAAACATTAATAAACGAGAAAACGTTTATTACTTAATAAATGCTAGTGGGAAAAACGTATTAACTCGATATTTAAATAAGTACAAAGGTGAGTACGAATATACTTTACTGTTGCTAATATTCATCTTCACTTCTTTTGAGACTATCTATCGGTTCTATTTTTATGAATGACATTTGCTTCAGAATATTTAAATATGTGAATATTAAAGACATAACGAAATAAAGAGAACAAAACATCACAATTTTTAAAGTGATTTCGTTTTTTTTTTTCAAATATGTTAGAAACCGAAAATTATAAAAGTGAGCAATTAATTTCAAGTTTTTATTTTATTTATTGATTGTTGTATTGTATCAAACGTAAGGTTTCTGTTATATGCGGAAAATGTACTTGTATAAGGCACGTTATCCATTGAGCTATTGAAATTGTACCATATATTGCTATTCTGTAGATTTTTCTTCTGTGTGTTTTTGATATTTCATAAACATTTTATCAAATTTTGTGATCTGGTAAATATCTTAGAAGTTATTAAAGAAATATTTTTATATGGGAAGAAACGGCTGCTGATGGTATATTTTGTACTCTACTGTCAATTTATATATGTATGTAGTAGTAACATATATATACAAAATATAGCTTTCGGTATATTTATTCTGTAGCATTTTTATTTGGCTTGGCCTATAAATTTAATCAATAACTGCCAAGTTGGGCATATTGAAATAGAAAATCATTTTCAGATATCTGTCGTCTTATCAACATTGCATTGATTGATAATATAGAGTACTCTATGGTATATTTTTTAGTGTGTAGTATATCAATATACCAAAATACAGCTTCCTACTGAAGCATTTTTGATTGTTTTGGACTATAAATTTGAATTGGTTCGATCAATAACTGTCAAACAAAAACATTTTCAAGTATATGTTTTTCTATCAACATTTTCCAATTTTGTATTCTGAAAATGATCATATGTTGCATACCATAAAATGGGTAAATATTATGTATTGTCCTCGAAATTGATGTGTTCAGACAGAAAGACAAACAGATTGATAGAAGAACAGGGACAAATACCGGGAAAAGTTCAACGAACACACGAATTCGATCCAGTGGAAACAAATAGTAATATAACAATAGTATTGTTTTTTCTGAAAGAATCTCTTGAAACCATAAAAACGGAAGTCAATCTGAGAAAATGGTAAGTATTGTATATATTTATTAAGTTAAGCAAACAATAAAATCAATCTATTGTGTATCAAATACTCCCTTGACTTGTACATGTTCCTACACAGAGCGAAACAGAGAGATAGATGCAAAAAAGAAGTACATAGAACTCATTAAAAAGCAATAAAGTTGCTGTTACTGCCAGCGAAGAACAGAGACCGTGTCCATCAATGAGCGCTTGCCACAAGCTGCAAGCTGTAAGCTGCAGCTCAAGCTGATCCGCAATTGAATGGGAATTCGGGAATCGAGTCTGTCTATCAGCCAAAAACGCTGCAACAACCAAAACGATTGCAGAGAGTGCTTCAGGAGAAGAGGGATAAAGCGTGGACTTGTAAGAAGGCAGCGGAGCAGACTTAAACACTGCGGCATGTGTGTGTGTGTGTGTGTGTATGAGTGTGTGAGCCTAGGCAGGCACTTGGCCATTTTTAATTTATTGTTATGCCTTTTTAGCTGGCTTTTGCCTGCCGTTGCCACTGCTGCTGCTTTAGTTGCTGCTGCTGCTGCTGGTCGGCAGGTCATGTGCAATTTATGAAACTGTGCAGCATTTGCGGCCTGATTTTTGAGACACATTTGGACGGTTGTCGCAACGGAGGCAGCAACTGAGGCAACGGCGGTGGCTTTGGCTTTGGCATCAGCAACTGCGGGTCTCTTTCGCTCTGTATCGTTGTTATTGGTTTCTTGTTGCTTCTGTCCGTTTGATTTGTGATCGATTGTGTGTCGTTACTTTGCGACATGGCGCATGAAATCTTTGACACCTAACGGTAACTGCCAGCCAGATCAGAGAGTCACACAGTCAAATCGCCCCCGACACGTCGCCCAGTTGCCTTTAAGCTTCTGCATTAAATTGGAACAGCAACAGCAAAAGTTGCTGCCATAGTGGTTGCCCCCAAGTTAGCATCGCAGCTTGAGAGCCTCAAGAGTTGTCAGCGCGTTGCCAAAGTGTTGGCAGTTTTGCCATTTATTTTACAGGTGAGTGAGCATAATGGACAGTTGGCCGTCGTTTGATGTAGGCCTTTGCAACATGCTGAGCGCGCTTTGGCTCAATTAAAAATGGTCTGTCTGGTCCACGTAGCCTGCCTCATTTGACAATTGCCAATTGCCTAATAGAGCCAAATGGACAATGGTCGATGGTCGATGGCCCATGGTCAACGCTCCACTCCACTCCGATCCGCTTAGCTCTGCTCTGGTCTGCAGCGAGTCAACGTTTTGTTTTTACACTTGTCCTCCTCTCTTTCTCTGTACGCTGACTCCTTTAATTTGGTTGGCAAAATGCTTAAATTAAAATTCCCATCACACCATAAAACCCATAAATCATCTTTTATCTAAGCGAGTCTATCGACGCATGCGCGCGCGCCGACATTCAACTTGCAGTTCGGAAAGAAAAAACTCTATCTCTATCTCTGTCTGTCTCTGTGTCTATGGATGTGTGTGTGTGTGTGTGTGTGTGTGTGTGTGTGAGTGTGTGCAAAATGATACTGGCTGTGTCTGCTTCGATTGCGAACTGGGAGCTGGGAGCTGAACACTGGGAACTGGGAACTGGGGACTCCGAACCTACTTGCTTGCCTTAATGAGAATTTAATATTTTTCAATAAAAATTTGTAAAAGGCGCGTTAGCTTGTTGCAAGGCTCTCAGCCATAAAGACTATGCAACTTGGCCTATTGCATGTGTGTGTGTGTGTGTGTGTGTGTGTATGTTTGCATTATGGCTATTAACGCATTTTTATTTCGACCTACAGGCAACTTGTGTTATGGTCAAGCTTTTTCTTTTCGCCTCAGCAGTGGCGTCTTCCGAAAGGGGCTTTGAAAAAGTGCGTTATTTATTCCAATTATTATGGAACAATTGGAATATTATTACGTACTTTATAAGTCAATGTGATAAGCAGTTGTTTTGTTATAATAATCTGACTTTACATAATATAACTTTAATCTTTAAACGTGCAATTGGCTTGGGAATATGGGTGCTTTATTTGCTGACGCAAATGATAAGCTTTCAATGTAGAAATTCTTAGAAATATTAGAAATTCCTCCTTGATTTCATATTGGAGTGGCAAGTTGCAGTAGTAGTGTGAGGGTAGAATGAAGTAAATGAGAGTCAAATATAAAGTTTATAAATTATAAGTAAAGGGGCTGTCCATATATTCCGTCCATATATTACCCTCCCCCCCCCCCTCCTAACAATGATTACGTAATCACAAAAAAGAAAAATATGAAAATTTGTTCTTTTAATCTGTATTTTCAAAAGGAGATTCCAGCCAATCTTTAATATTTTTTAATTTGGAAGTTGGCTTGTCAAAATCTCTTTATATCCGCAGGTATCATCTTCTTCAAGACATTCGAGGTCTTCACATCCTTCGGATGACTGAATTACTAGGCATTCTCCCTATCGCCGTCCAGCCACACGGTAAAGGGGTTTCTGTTTCTTTGATTTCCAATCGAAGCTTACAGCTACATTTATATAAATTATTGCATTCGGTACTTATCAACAGAGTAATCGGCGCTAAACCAATTTTTGAATAAATACTTTAAACAACATAATTTTTATAAAATTATTACGTAATCATTGTCCAAGATCCCTCCCTCCCCATGTAATCAAACATAATCATTTCCTTGACCCCCTCCCACCCCCTAAGTGATTACGTAATATATGGACAGCCCCTAAAGGTAGAATGATGTAAATGAGAGTCAAATATAAAGTTTATAAATCATAAGTAACAGATTGAGATTACATGTTGAAGTAATGATGAATATAGTCAAATATGCCGATCCGGCTTGCGGTAAGTTCTGTCTTGTTTTCACTAAGCTAAGCTCCGCATCTTTGTTGGTCTTTAAATATGTATATTTGTTTTAATTACAAATAATAATTTCACATACTTCAATTTATACACATAAATTTAATTTCACAACTTTAACATTTCCTGTGCCTTTTATTCGCATTTGTATTCACGCACTGCGTTTTTCCTTAATTCGCCGTTAATAGGACTGCCAACTTATGTGTTGAAAAAATACTAACTTGTAAAAGTTTTTATTGGGTGGACAACACTGAATTAATCGTGAAAGATTATCGATTATTTTATACTGATAACTTCTTTCGAAATAAGAAGAATGAATTTGGCAGAGGATTTATAACAGGAGAGAGATTTCAAAAAGTGGACATAAAGACTTGCAGAAGTATGACTTAAGTATTTAATTGCTGAAGCAGGCGAGAAGACGGACCCCCCTCAATAATTGGTCATTAGAGTTGGCAATGTCACTGCGTGTGCAAACTGTTGAGAACGGTGTGTGTTGTCGCTTTGTAGTTGAAATTGTTATTGTTATTGTTATTGGTTAGGCGCATTGCTTGTGTTGGCCCTGCCCTGCCCCTGACAAAACAAAAGCCAACTGTTGCATACGAAATTGGCAGAAGTTCAACATGAGCAGCGAGTCGAAGAGGAGTTCAAGACTTGGACATGAGGTTCGAGTTGGAGCCAAGTGTCGCCAATGCCTTGTGTTGTGTCTAGGCTTTTGTTGTCATTGTCGATGTTGTTGCTGCTGCTGCAGTTGCTGTTGTTGCTGCTCGTCTTCTTGGGCTCGGTTCGCGTCACTTGGCGGCGCGTGCAGACTGCTGAGCCTGTTTTAATATGCCAGCAATGACAATCAAATGTCACCTCTGGTGCGCCATGTCTAGACAAAGCAGCAACAACGAGAACAGCTGCAACAGTTGCAAGCTAAAAGAAATTGCATGCAAGTGAGTGCTGATTGCAACAACAACAACAACAACGACGACCAGCAGCAACATATAAATATGTCATTTGGCTCATTATAAAGATAGCAAACAGCGCTGACCAGAACTGCGAGATTGGAGGAGCAAAAGCTGTTGTTGTTGTTGGTGTTGTTGGTGTTGCTGCTGCCGCTCTGGGGGCGCAGCAGCAACTGCAACGCTGCGGCGTCACATTTAAACGTTTAATGATAATTTATGAATGTTGTTGTTTTTTATTGCAACAACAATGCCGTAAACCAATAAATCTTAAGGATCACATAAATCTTGACGCTAACTGCGCAGTCGCCGTCGCGTTCGCTATCAGCGTTGCAGTTGCAGTTGCAAGTTGTAGATCTGCTGCTGCTCCTGCTTGCTGCTGCAGTGGCCAGCAAACGTGCAACGTGCCACAATAATTTGGGCTTTTGATTTTGCTGTCCCAACTCTGGGGCACACTTGATCAAACGGCAGGAGTTGCTCTATTGACAGCCGCAAAACCTTGAAGCGAGAATGATGGCTGGTGCGTGTTGCTGCTGCTGCTGTCGATGCTGCCGCTACTTGCGACTCCTGTGGTGCCAGAGTGAATGTGTTAATAGGCCAGCTTATTGACTATGAGTTCGCGTATGAGCCAACTTGACCAATTGGCTTGGCTTTTTAGAAAGGCTCACATAGGCTAATTTTTTTTGTTATTGCAGCTTACGGTTGCTGCTGCTGCCGTCGTCGTCGTCGTTGTGGTTGTTGTTATTGTTCTCAGTTAATTTAATTTTTGCTTTTCATGCTTCGTTAACATATTTTGCTTATAAGGATTTCCCGCTGCAGAGCAAAAAGAAATCACAAGCTGATCAGTGGAAACATGCCGCCGTTTGCCAGGTTGCACAGGTTGCACGGGTTACACGGATTGCACGGATTGCACAGGTTGCAACAACAACACAACCAACAACAACGACGATGGTGACGTTGCGACGGCGGCGGCGGTGGTGGCGGCTTCATTGTTGCAGGTGCATGTTGCCGCAACAATGCCATAAATTGTGACATTGGTTTTTTTTCTGTCCCCCTTCTTCTGCGTCTGCTTCTGCTTTTTGCGGCTGCTGCTGCTGCGGCTGCTCTGACTCCCCCTCCAACGTTGCAACGTATCGCTGCCTTGGCTAATTCTTTTTGTAGTGCAAAACGACAGCAGCACCAACAACACACACTCACAAAAAAAAAAAAGGAGAATAATAAAGAAAAAAAGCTTAGAACGAGTTTTGGCATTTACGACTCACTCATTGCTCTGCGCTGCTCCGCTGAGGCTGATCTGTGGATGCAGTTCAACCAGCAGCAACCAACAGCAGCAGCCAAGAGTCAAGAGGTAGCCAACGGGCAGTACGTGGTCTTGTTGTTGTTGTTGTTGCTGCTGTGGCTTGCCGCATTATGTTGCTGCTTAATTGGTTATAAATTAATTAAACGTCGATTAATAATCCGGCTTCTTGTCAGTTAAACGCCGCCGACGCCGTTGCTGCCATTTCTTAGGTACTGGGAGCAAGAACTCGACAACAACAGCAACAACAACAAGAACAACGCTAACGACAAACTGAAACAAGCTCTACCTAGAGTGGCCAAGAGTATGGGCCTGAACTTCAGCTTCCAGCTTCAGCTTTAGCCACGTGATGAGTTGGCAATAATGAACTTGTTGTTGTCGCAGCTACTGTTGTTCTTATTGTTGTTGCTGCGGCTGCTTCTGCTGTTGTTGTTGTTGTTGTTTCTGCTGTTTGCTTGAACTTTTCCCTTGATGCTCGCACTCATTAATGGCCAAGAGATTTTTGGGATGACTTCAGTATCAATGACCATTTGGGTGTTTTAGGTTAGCAACCGCTAAATTTTTAATGTCATTGTCTAAGGGTTTTTATTTGTTGGTTCTATCTTAAATTTAATAAGCTGCAGAAAGAGTTATCACAAATTATCAACACGTTCTGTAATTAGGAATAGAACACAATTGGTAACAATTTTAATGATTAAAGTAAAAGTTACTTTCTGCAATTTTAATTGACTATAGAAATGTATCATTTAAAGTTTTAGCAAATTCCATTTGTTAATACCAATGCAAAGTGTCTAAATGATATTAATTAAGGCTCAGAACTTGAAATACTAATAACTAAGATAGAAAAAATAAATTGAAATTACTGAAGTACAAAACTTTACTTTATATCTAATTCAATAATTCAATAAAATAAATATATAATATATATAGTTTCATTTAATCTTACAAAAATGCATCGATTTCTATATTATATAGAATCAGAACAAAATTAAAAATAAAAACAAGTAAGAAAGAAAGAAAGTAAGTCGAGTGTGCTCGACTGTGAGATATCCGCTACCCATTTTGAAAAAAAAGCAAAATAGTACGGAATTAATTTTAAAATATACCAAAATAATATACTAAAAATATACAAACTGTATATATGTTATATTTATACATTCAAAATATAGTGCAAAATATGTCATATTGACAACCAAATCAATGAAGACCCCTGGTAAGTAGGCGGTATTTCTTAAATAACTTCACAAATTTTAATCTGATCTCAAATTTGTAGGATTCATAAATACTGTCGTTAAACTTCGCTTGCCATTCGATTTTTGTCGATATCGGGGCGAAAGTAGGCGTGGCAAAAATTTGAGAAAATCTCGTGCAAAAATTACAAGAGCTGTTAAAAAAATATTATAACTCTATCTCTTGTAGTCTCAGAGAGACGGACATGAATTTATTGCCTAGGTTGTTAACGCTGACTAATAATCGGAAATAAATCCTTCTGCCTGTTAGATATATTGCCTGAAGACCCAAACTTATAATACTCTTCTACCCTATGGGTAGCTGGTATAAAAAAAAGAAAGTATTTGCAGATTAAAAAGTATTTATACAAGTTCGTGTAACGACGGAGATTACTTCTTCTGTGTGTTACAAACCAATCTAAATATTACTTTTATTAAGCGTTAACAACATAATATCGATAAATAATTGCAACCACAGAGTGCTTTGAATAACATATATTTATAAACAACTCAAGCTATAATTTGTCTTTATTATTGCTTGTAAAATTAGGATATGGTTGGTTTGTTATTAAAATGCAATCGGAAATAAAAAATTACTTTACGATCAATAAACAAATTGCATAAAGTATTTCAGTCTGTGAGAGGTAAAAACAAAACCATTTGAACAATACGAAAATGTTATTTAAAAAAAAAGGTGAATTGGATTGTTGGGACTAAGATTTATAATAGTTATAGGAAATCAATTGAAATAAATACATGTTCCTTAGTAATTTAATTCAACTGTAATTTGAATAGTTGCTACTATGACAAATACGCATACAATTTGTTATTCTACTAAAAGGTTCATCACGATTATTACAATATAAGAAAAAGAAAAAGACACCATAAAAATATTGGTTTCAGACTTTTATAATGCTGTCAGTTTTAAAGTAAAAGTTTATGCTTGCTTCAAACTGCGTTTTAAAATATGTTTAAAAAGATGGTTTTCGACATTAAGGCATATTTTTTTTTGTAATTTTATATAGTAAACAATTAAAGGAATTCATTCCATAAATTATTTTAATTAAATTTGTTTTCTTAGTTTAAGATAAGATTTGATTTTTTTTTAATCTTTTTACGATTGTTTGCAAATATTTGTCACGTGTAAATTTTATAATAAAACGTATCAATGAAAAGCGTCAACAAAATATTTATTTTAATTTTTCGTCATGATTGGGGTTTTATCGTATACGTATAAACAGCCGGCGACGACAAATACTACGCAACAATAAAATATTATCGTAGGCAAGCCACAAACATAATGGTTGTAATTTTATTTTTCGAATATTATTGCCATCTGTTTCTCCACAGCACTTTCTTTTCTATGAATGATTATTACGATAATGAAAACTATGTTCTGCGCTAGAGCTTAAAAATAAATGGAAAATATATTATTATAACATATTTCGATATTCTATAGACATTTTTCACACAAAATTTCGTAATGAAATTTTGCCTCAGCTTTCTATGGAACATTTTTTCAAATATCAAAAATAATTGGGCGATAAATACTAAAATACCACTTATTTTAGAGTTATATGATAGATGAATAATAGGTTAGGTTAATTACATTGACAATTCTTAGGAGTAGTAAAAGCATGTATGATACTTTAACTCTTACCTAAATTGTTATGTACTTAATCCTAGAAAGAGCTTAACGTACTTTTACAGCCACAGCCCACATCTTAATTCAAAATAACTTTTAAAAGTTCTCACCATTGCAAAGAGAATAAGAAACAATAGGTAGCAATAATTGGAAATGATTTTTGTTTGAAATATAAGTGCTTTAGTAATAGGGCATAGCAAAAGTGCTTGATAATGCATAAGATGATACGCATATTAGTTGAGGAAGTAGCCAATGAGACATCGAAGCAGGCTGACAAGTTCTTTTCACTGTTTGTCCCATTCTCAAGCTCAGTCTGAAGCTGAAGCTGAAGCGTTGGTGAACAGCTGATGCAGGGGCTGCTGAAGGTGCTGGGGGCGAGTGCTCTTTAATCTGACAGTTATTTGATTTGATTGCTGTGGCTGCTGCTTAAAAGTGGAGAGAGGCATCGCGAAAGAGAGAGAGGGAGAGAGAGAGAGGGAGTGAGATAGCCATAGAGCGAGAGTGAGCTGCAGAGAGTATTGCGGTTGTTGTAGTTGCTGTAGTTTATTTCAACACTTTGTGCCGCATATCCACTTGAGGCGACATCCAAGTGATGCCTTTTGTTGATCGAGTGCTTGCTACGCACTCCACACACTCCACTAACTGGCAACAACAACAACAACAACAACAAGAGAAACAACAATGAAATGCTACATATTCCACGCTACTTTAACGTGCACGAACAAACGAACGAACGAATCGAACGTAGAAATACGAGTACTCATAACTTATTATAAGTTTTTGGGCAGTGGCGATTAAATCACTGGCCCGACCCGGCCCCATCAAGTAGGCCCCAAACAAGGCCACAACAGAAGAGACTCAATGGCTGCGGCAGCAGTTTGTTTCTCCGCTGTCCGCTGTCTGTTGCCCCGTTTCGCTGTGTAGGCAGCTGAAGCTGCCGAAGCTGCCTCAGTGTTTGGAGCTCAAGTGATTGTTAACCCATAGACGGGTCACAATAATGAACACTGAAATCGCGACGCACACTTTCTCACGTTGTTGCGCCTGCGTCTAGGCAACATGCGCTAGCGACAAGTGCTTCAACTGCTGCTGCTGCTGCTGCTATTTACTCTCCTCCCCTCTCTCTGCCTCTCACACACATACGTAAATTAAACTATAGCCTGTAAAACGTCAAAATATACGAGCACACTGCGATTTAAACTGTCAACGCGGTCGTAAACACTGTCAGAGACCGAGCCGAAGACCAAAACTGGAACTCCAACTTGACCAAAGTGCTGACGGCCAGTAGCTAGTTGCCTGCCCGTTGCAAGCTGAGAGCCAAGTTGCCAGTTGCCAGTTACTTGTTGCAGAAATTTGCTTATGAACCACCAGACCCAGATCTGTTGCAAACTGCTGCTGATGCTGGTGCTGCTGCAGCTGACGTTACTGCTAATGCGGCTCGTAAATCCTGGCAAGCAACCGCTTGGCCTCGCCTGACGGCCTCTTGGTGTCTTGACTTTGGTGCTCAGCCTTTGCCCGGCGCCTGATGAATGTTGTGATGCGGTGTTTTCTGCCTGTTTGTTAGATTTACGCGCTACAATTAACGGTCTAATCATCGCAATTTGTACGCCACGGTGCAAGATAATCAGTCTACAAGTCAATTTCATTTCAAATGACTCCGGCTCGAACCAAATCTTTATTATATGCTTGTTTCATGCGAAATTCATCAAAATACATATATGCATTTACAAAAACTATTTTCAGTAAATAATGTTGTAAACAACAAAAATGTTTTTGCTATAATATTATTATTAATGGCACAACATTGATAATTTTAATGTTAACACATTCTAAATAAATACCTCTGCGTCTCTCAGCAAGTGCGATTGCAAAGTAAGTTGCCATAAAAGCTTAGCATGGACAACAACCGTAGTATGAATGTTCCCATAAAAAGCTTAGCCGATACCTTGTGTGCACCATTCGCAGTTAGTCAGTTGTTTGCCAGTTGTTCAAAGCACCTCCCCTTTCCCCTGCCCTATTCAAGCTAGTCGTAGACAAGCAAAGTTCACGTAGTCATTAATTTTTTTTTTAACTTTTTTCTTTAGCATTGTTGCTTAACTAATAAAACTAAACTAAGCGTAAATACGTGGAAGGAAATAGGGGGCCGCATAGACGGAGATTTTTATACCCGCTACCCATAGGGTAGAAGGGTATTATAACTTTGTGCCGGCAGGAAATGTATGTAACAGGTAGAAGGAGGCATCTCCGACCCTATAAAGTATATATATTCTTGATCAGCGTCAACAGCCGAGACGATATAGCCATGTCCGTCTGTCCGTCCGTCCGTCTGTCCGTCTGTCCGTATGAACACCTAGATCTCAGAGACTATAAGAGATAGAGCTATAATTTTTTTATGTTTGCACGCAGATCAAGTTTGTTTCAAATTTTTGCCACGCCCACTTCCGCCCCTGCAAATCAAAAAAATCGAATAACAAGCGTAATTTTAAAGCTAGAGTTACGAATTTTGGTATATACAGTAATAGCTATAGTGGTTATGATCCCTGACCTTGCGATCAGATAAAAATTGTGGAAGTAATTAAAGAAATACTTTTGTATGGGCAAAAACGCCTACTTACTATGGGTCTGAGTTGCTTTGGCCGACAATCTGGTATATTGTGCCGTCTATGGTATATTTTGAATGCGGTACTATATCGATATACCACATATACCATTTGGTATATTTTTTAGTATTTTTGCAGTATAATTGGTATATTTTGAGAATAATATCGCAAAATATATTGCTTTTATTCAAAATGGGTAGCGGGTATCTCACAGTCGAGTACACTCGACTGTAGCTTTCTTACTTGTTGTTATTGTCATCAGTTCATAGACCAATTGTCCTGTTGTTTCCCTTAACTTAGCCTTTTAACGGTGTACGCTCAGCTACAGTGTGCTTTGGTTTGCGAGTGTGAGTGTGTGCATGTGAATGTGAGTGGGAGAGAAGGAGTAAGTGTGTGGGAGCTAAACTTTAAATTGTCCAATGCTACGTGCTTCGCATGCGGAGTTCATAAATCCAAACGCTAAATGTAAACATCAACAGTTGAGAGAACTTGCGACTCGCCAGCCAAAGGCAACAACAATGACTAAAACTTGCAAACTTCAAACGCACACTAATGCAGTAACAGAACACAAAGCGGGTAAAGCCAAGGGATCCCATCCTTCTCGCACTCACTGTGCAGGTCGCCAGTCACTTTCACCGTTATTTCTGGGTTCTTGATGTTGTTTTTGTTGTTATTGTCGCGCTTAATGCACGATATTGCTATTGTTTGTGTGTGCCGGGCTGTGCATGTGTGTGTGTGTGTGCATGTATGTGTATGACTGTAGGTGTTAGTCTATGGCCTGCTGCCGTTGCATTGTTGTTGCTGCTGTTGTGAGCGTAGCCAACGCAAATAAAATAAACTTCCTTCTGTTTTCGTTTGTCGAATAAGCAATGGCTTTAAGCTCTTTCCTGTCATCCTTACGCATGTGTCCAATGGTAATGACCTCGACACACACACACACACCTACTCACAAACACACACATATGCACACCTTCTGACAGTCACAATAGCTGACCTTCTCGGCGTTGTCCATATAGATGAACTAAATATAAAAAAAAACTATTGCTGCACTACTTTTAGTCGCAGCACTGCGACTATTTAAGTTTCCTGTCAGTTCATAATGATATTAAAATGCATATGAATAAATTAAATACTGCAGTTGTATATGAAAGAATTTAGACACAAAGATGATATGGAAATACCAGAATAAGAAAAGTTACGTCTTTAATGGTAAGAGTGTTAACTGTTCGTGTATTCTGGTAACCAATGAAAATGCAAATAAGAGAGAAAAGATTACTTGTCTCTTATGTTACTAAAAAAAGTGTTTATCAGCGCAGAGCCAAAGAAAAAAATTAAAATTAAAATTTTGTAACTAATAAATTTTGTATACTTCGACGAGAGTTGTTCATTATATTGGTTGGCTATATTGTTATTGCATAACCAAGAATATCGAAGACGGTAAATCTTAAAACAATTACATATAATTAATTTAGTATACATGTTACAAATCCGGTAATTTAAAAATGCTGAGTCTTAGTAATACTAATCATAACCAGCAATAACTGAAGGGATTGGGGAAAATACAGAAAAATCCCGATCAGATTTGATGGTATATAAATTAAGGTATAAAATAGACTTTTTAATATTGATATATAATGCGTCAGTGAAATCTGTTGCAATCAGCACATATCAATTATGGATATCTTAAGTCACTTCATGATATTTATGTTAAGATAGTCTACTTTCAAACAAATAAAAATCAAAATCATATTTTTAAATTTTTTTGCTTGTGACGCTCAAGTCTAATCAACAAGTGCTCAAGTCTAATCAACAAGTAAGTATTTTTGCATAATCAGAGTTAAAGTTAATTAATGTGAAGTTAATTAAAAACAAGTTCGGATGTTGATCAAGAATATACATGCACATATATATCTCTATACGGTTGGAGATGCCTCCCTTAGCCCCTTTAATACACTTCCTGTTGGCACACATACATACATACATATAACGAGTATAACAATCATTACATTTATATATTTTATCCACAAAATTGAAAAACAAAGTTCTTATCAATTTTAAGTGCGTCATTAACCGTTTTTTGTATTGATATTATTATTATTCAGCAGTTTCTAGATAAACAAATTATCATACAACAAAAAGATAGAGATAAATTTAAATCGTTGCAAAAAATATTTATATGTATATAGTAATCTTATTCTATAGAGCGTCTTAACTCTAGATTTGACCTTGGAATAGTAAGACCTATTTTTTATTTAACTATTATATATTTATCGTGATCTATCAATTAAAAGTTTTCGGGATTTGAAGGTGCGTTTTTAAAATTCAAAAATATATTCCAACTTTTTTGAAATCGCAAGCTTTAGTTCGCACTCTGTATAATAAGTAAAACGCTCTTTTATGGGGATGGCCTTGACCTATAGTAATACACTTTTGTATTTCGTACGTTGAAATTTCTAGTGGATAAAATTTATACCATTTGCATTGATAGAATTGTGTGCACCACAAAATGCAATTCTAATTATAATCAAATACTCCAAATGTAACAAATTTGGAAGTATACAAAATGACCATTTCTACTTTTACGCGGATTGATTTAATTGTCGCATTGGCGGGATTTATTAAATGGTTATTGAACAGTGAATGTAATCAATGATATTTGTGATAGCCGTCGACAGTAAATATGTGCGTCAATATTGTATATTGTATGTAATCAACAAATGCAAGTCACATTTTGGTGCATTATTCAATCAATGGGAAAATCGCTGGGCAGTGATTAAATTATTTATGAATCCATATTTCACTTTATAGAGCACTCTAACCTGTCATGACATACGATTATTGGCCCTGAACTTTTCTAGCATGAACTGAACAAATACGACAAAAAGGAAAAGCAAATCGCTGCCTAATTTAGTTATTATTTACAACAAATACACAAACATTACGGTAAATTGGCATATAGCAAACAAAGCTCAACTCAACGAATGTTGCATATTAAGAGAATACAAACAATGAGAAGAGAACACTAACAAATCGTGCTCGACTACGAAATACCCATGTTAACTTTCCACCATAAGAAAGTCCAGTTAACAAACGCAGTACGAATATAACAACGAGTAAAATAAAGCGAAAATAAAACGAAAAGAGAATTGGAATGATTTCACGCATTAATACTCCTTTTTCTGGTATAGGGTATAATAAAAACAAAAACCTGCGGCCACTTCACAGGCACTTGTCGGGAGCACGGGTGAGCGAGATAGCTGCTGCATGACAAGGAAAACAAAAGGACACACGTGTAAATTTCGACACTTGATTTGAAGTGACGCCGCTGTCTTTTGTTTGTTGTTGCCGTGACTAGTGCTGTAGATGATGTTGCTGTTGCCGTTGGTGTTGCTGTTTGCATTGCGCAAATATAAATAACAAATATTTAACAAAGCAAAATGAAATTATTGGTAACAATTGTCTAAGGCTTATTGGCGTTTTGACGAGGCCATCAGACAGTTCGATAGCAGTAAATACATCTTATCGCTCTAACAGGAAATTCAATGGCTTTGGCTTATTCAATTAATTAAAAAAAAGTACCCTGGACAATTATCAATTGTTGTTCAACTGATTATAATAAATCAAACGCAAGTGGATGATACAATAAAACAAAAGTGCAAGAATTTAAATCCAGTTTCGACAGCTATCACATCAGCTGAGTGGATTGCGTTATCAAATGCCAAATGCAGCTGGCAAGCAACAATAATTGCTATAGCAACATGCAAATACCTGTTGTTTCAGCGCGGGCAGCATGCGCCAGCAACATTTTTGAAATGTTGCCAGCAACATGCACGACGTGTGTCGAGCGAAAGCCATTCGTGTGCCAACGAAGTTGGTTAGCTTTGGTGTGGGTCGGTCGCCTACTCTGCTCTTCGCTGCTGCTAATGCAGTCGCTGTCGCTGCTTCCATCGCTGCTGTCACTGTTGTAGCTGTTGCTGTTGCTGCTACTTCTTCAGTACGTTTTGGTTACTCGCACGACGAACAACGCGGCGCGCTTGCGTCTCAACAGTTGCTGGCAACTTGGAAAGTGTTTTAAATCTCGTGGCCGATCGTCGCGCAGGTGTGAATGCTCTCAAGTAATCAATGCGAAAATAGTAACAGTTAATCATTTACTTTATTTACCTCACTTCACATTAATTTACTTCACAAGTTAAACAAACGTACACGCAAAGACTGCGCACATTAGCAGTAAAAATAAATATAAAAATAAATAAAATAAAACCTGATTTCTACGCCGGCTGCCTGCACACACTCAGCAGCACCGTACACAGATCGAGTGTGATCGGGCGAGAGGCTCGTCCGACTGCATTCCTTTTGTCTCTTTGCACTCTTTCGAATCACGTGCTGCCCCGCCCAGCTCAACTCCCCGTTGGCGATCACTTTCAAGGCCCACTGTGCACAGTGCAATGCAATCTCTGATGAGTCTTAAAAATAAGACTCGTACAATTTCATTTTCGTTTTCATTTTCAGTTTTGCTTTACTCATTTTATTTTGCGACAATCGGGCGTTTCACTTGGCGTTCCATTACACTTGTTTCTGTGCTCTTAAGTGTTTTGTTTTCTTCGTTTGTCAATTGAGGCAAAAGCAGAGCGCAGACAATTGATCATTGCCAATTTACTTTGCAAGCAAATGCAAAATGTTTTACTAGCGTATTCCATGTGGAAAATCAAGTTTGTGCTGTTCTTTCTAATTGCAAATTGTAAACCGATAACAACTACCATGAAATGCAATATTATATGAATACAAATTACATCTGAAATGTCACAAGGGTTGATTTGCCTTGCCACTTGTTTGAAGTCTATTAAAGAAGCCGGGTAGACAATAACTGACCTCGCTCAACAATAACAACAGCAATGTTTTCTCGTATTTGTAAACAATTAATTGAAAATAAACAATCCTCATTTTCGAGAAATATGAAAAGATATTGGAAATGTGCCTTTGTTTATTTATGAACACTAAAAGTGCTTTAAAAGAGATAACATAACAAATATGTATAAAACGACACACTCCCATACTCATACACATACTCATACACTTACACACTCGCACTCACCCTCGCACACAAACGCATACACCTGCAGCGATGCAGTAGACTAAAAAAATAACAGAAAAAAAGAGAAAAAGAAGGGGAAACAGATTTTGGCAAAAAGCCCCAAATGTAAAGAAATTCGTTTTGATTTCGTTGCTTTTCTTATTTTTGTGCTTTTATTTCTTTTTGTTTTTGTGCTTATTTCTCACGCCTACACAATTTCATATGGCGAATTGCAGGGTAGCTTACATTAAGTTGGGTATATTCATTTGCATACAAAGTTAGTTGATGCAACAAGTAAAATATATAATTTGCATTATTTATATTATAATTACTTGTGTTTATGCAACTGTCTGTGTCATTATCCCAAATTAACATAACTTCTTTCATTTTTATTAAATTAGATTTAAAAGACTTAACTTATTTTCAATTAAATAACTGAACTTGTTTTTTAATAATTGAGTCTCCTAATTTTGTTATTCTTATTAACAATTTTTAATGATCTTCGATATCTGGATATATTTCATATTTAAACACATGTCACTAACATTAGTACAAATGACCTTTAATTAAAATGTTAGTTATTCAGTAGTTTGAATTGTAATGTTTAAAACATGCATCAATTTTAATTACTTATTGCGCAGTAAAAAAAAAAACTCATTTAGATTTGCATATACAAATGGTGAATGTTCAGACACCAGACTAATTACAAAATACAATGAGACTATTACAAACAAATTGCTATAATGATATTTTTACATACAACATTATCTTTAAAAACCATTAAAGACTGTTTTCGAAGTGCTTATATTATTGCGAGTACATTCATACTCTCTCCCATTGATTTGCAAGTGGGTTAATACGACGGTGTAGAGAACAGTGTACTTTGAACTTATTATTTGCTCAAAAATAACACAAATTCAATTCGAATGCTCAAATTTAGTCACACACATTCACATTGAAATTCACTCATCTTCGGCTATAAGATCAACAACAACAACAAACACAAATTTTAGCGACACTTTCGCTTTTCTTCTCATCATTTTTTCCTTTTTTTTGTATTTATAGAATTTGTTTTCATTTTGAGTATTTTTGATTATTGCGTTTTTAAATTGTGAAAGATAGTATTTATAATTCGATTTGCAATTAATAATTAAAACTAAGAAAATAGCAAATGTGAGCAAACGGAAATATTTCGGTATTTTAATATGTTTTAAAGAATCTAACAAAATTTATAAAATATAAAACAAATAAAAAATATAATTTATCACTTCCAAAGGATTTATGTTAACATTTTATATTTTGTACGGTTTTTGACCAATAAATTAAATTTGTTTATATTGAAGATAAATCAAGGTCTGGTAGGGGGGCTAATAATTCTTCGATCTAAAGCTAATAATTTTTCTTGGTGTCAAGATTTATTTAATAAGAAAACCTAATTAAAATTATGTCAAAATTAGACAATGTGCTAAACACAAAAGAAAAGACAAGAAAGCTCGCCAATTTGACGAAATTAATGAAAAACAAGTAAGAAATTTACAGTCGAGTGTGCTAGACTGTGAGATACCCGCTACCCATTTTTAATAAGTGCAAAATATACCGAAAATACTAAAAAATACAAAAAATATACCAAATGGTATGTTTGGTATATCGATACAGCACACCATTCAAAATATACCATAGACGGCACAATGTACCAGATTGTCGGCCAAAGCAACTCTGACTCATAGTAATTAGGCGTTTTTGCCCATACAAGAGTATTTCTTTAATAACTTCCACAATTTTTATCTGATCGTAACCAAATCAATTTCAGGAATCATAACTTCTACAGTAGTTATTGTATATACCAAAATTCGTAGCTCTAGCTTTAAAATTACACTTGTTATTCAATTTTTTTGATTTGCGGGGGCGGAAGTGGGCGTGGCAAAAATTTGAAACAAACTTGATCTGCGTGCAAACATAACAAATGCTGTCGAAAAAAAATTATAGCTCTATCTCTTATAGTCTCTGAGATCTAGGTGTTCATACGGACGGACGGACAGACACACAGACGGACAGACGGACATGGCTAGATCGTCTCTTCTGTTGACGCTGATCAAGAATATATATACTTTATAGGGTCGGAGATGCCTCCCTCTACCTGTTACATACATTTCCTGCCGACACAAAGTTATAATACCCTTCTACCCTATGGGTAGCGGGTATAATAATGTAAAAATCAACGTCATCAGTGAAGACTATATTTCTGTTTGTTTGTCCTTCTGCTTGTATGAACCCTAAATCTCTGAGACTATTGAACAGCACATTTTATTGTTACAAGATCATGTTTTTTTGTTATGTGGGAAAAGCCGGATGTTAAGCTTTCTTAATTAGTTTTGACTTCTGACGATTTACTACTGCATTATATACAGTTGTGAACCTGGAAATAGCAGTCCTAGCGACCCGCGCGATTACAATTGAAAAAAAAACAGATAAAATTTTGTTATAACAGCATGATGTGAAAGAAAAGAAAAAACTGTTATTCCAAAGTGCAGCTCAAAAGTGGTGCACTTACTTAAAAATATTAAAATTTCAGAAAAACTGAACAAATCTAACGGGGATTTTGCTTGTTTCCTATCTTTATGTTCCATTTTACAAAAATAATGTGCCGGGGATCAACTAACAAAAATGAATATGCTGAAAATTAGTTATTTAGTTTTTTGGTGTCGCACTGCAATTTCAAAGTTCACAGCTGTATATACTATATATATATATATATATATACCATATAGTCTATGGCATATTTTTAATGCATTATATTTATTGCATTATATTTTAGTTAGGTTTGTTAACATATTTCAATATTAATATCGCTTTCGAACTGTTTTGTTTTATTGAAAAATTGTTAGCGGGTATCTCACAGTCGACTGTTGCTTTTTTAATAGCTAATTTGTAGGTAATTGCCATATGGATTTGCATCTGTGTGTGTTTGCCAATTAGTTACGAGTTTATTTTTACCTAGACTACTTGAATTACATTTCCTAATTTGCGTTCTATTCTTTGACTATGTTGCTAAACGAAGACGTCACTCGTGCACCTGTCAATGTCTTGAATCAATTAGAAGGCGAACAAAAAGTGAGCAAAAGTGTGAACCGCAGTTTTAAAGTGAAGCGACAGCAACAAACATTGAAGTGAATCGCAAATTGCAAAGCTAACAAAATGCATCGATATTGTTGGTACTGGAGGTCGGCGGCGTCGCTGCTCGTGATGGGTGAGTGCAAAATATGGTCTGATTCTATATATAACGTAAAATGTATCAGGGTCAGGCTTGGGGTTTACGCCTGAGTTTTGCGGTCCTTATCGTCACTGATCAGACGAGAGCTGTCAGTCTGTTTAATTGACAGTCGCGTGACTTCCGCCACATTGACGATGAATGCCCAGAGACTGAGAGTGAGCGAGAGAGTATGAGAGAGAGGGAAAGCAAGGGATAGTTTCAGGAAATGTTTACTCCGAAAAACCGAAAAGTTTAAATTTATGAAATGCCAATTTCACTTACGCCCAACTTTATTACCCCTGACGCACATTTGCAACTTTGTGTTGCAGCTGCAAACGCGGTGCGACTCAAACGATAGATAGAGACAGACAGACTGTGTGAAAGAGAGAGCGAGAGAGAGAGTGAGAAAGTGAGTGGGAGACGGGGAGGAGCAAAGTCTCAGATTGCCTTTTAGCTTTCAACTTGAACACTATCCACTGTTTGTTTGCCAGTTTGTTTATTTGTCTCCTTCTCTCGCACACTTCTCTCTCCTTTCCTCTTCGCCTCTTCCATCCTTGGCTGCTACATTTTTGTACTCGAATTTCACAATGAAAATGTGCATTGTGCCAAACAGCGCTCCTGATGGCGGTCGTAAGGTCAGAGGAATGCGGCCAGGAGGAGTTCACCAAATGCACCGAACCACTTGAGATGCTGCAGTTAACAACGGAATTTTCGATTGGTGCTGCCAAAAAGGAGGAACTGGATAAACTTTGTCAGTAAGTTGTAGTTGCACAGCATTCACAATTGAAACAATAGCATTAACGCCAACACGTTTGTTATCCCCATCTAATATGAACCATGAACACTTCTTTTCTCTCTTATCCCCGCATCTCCATCGCTACTTATTCATTTTTCCCAAAACTCAGTGAGTTGCGGAAGGGTGTGCGTTGCATTCAAAGCTATACACGTCGCTGCATGGATCTGCAGCAAAGGAATCAGTTTAATAAGCTCTACCACGGCACCAATCAGTTCATCAGGGATCTCTGCAACAAGGGCGAATTCCAGGAAGGTAAGAATATTTTTAATTACAAACACATATATCTTAACTGAACAAAGAAAGTTCAAATCAAGATTAGGGTTTTAGTAATACGAATTTTTATCCAAAAAGAGCGTCAAGAACATGCTAATCCTAAAATTTAAAAACAAGAACATTTGGCTTAAAACCAAGTTCCTATTAAAAAGAGGAAAAAATCTTAAGCTTTTTAGATCACAAATCGTAACCTTATACTTTTAATATCACAAATCTTAAAGGTTTAAGATTTTTTCCTTTATTATTATAAGTTAAAATCTTTATAGGAATTTCTATTGATTCGTGAATTTTGTAACTCAAAATTTAGTATTTTAGTTCTTATTTTTGGAATTTGGCATTTTTTAAATTAATGTTCTTAGTTTAAATAATTTGAGCCTAAAGTAATCGTGTGTTAAGATCACAATTCTTAAGATGAATGTTCTTGATTTTCGAAACTGACATTTTTCCAGTGTATGTAGATCTTGAATAACATACCTCTCTATTTGTACAGAGTATCTGAAGCACGCGCATTGCTCTGAAATAGCTAAGAAGGACTTCGAAGTATGCGCCACTCGCTACAAGGAGACGATGTTCTTCCTCAAGCCAAATAAAAATCAGGAGAGCCAGGAAAACAGCACAATGAATGAGAATATCAAAACAATTTGCTGGTGAGCATTAACTTTAAAGCAACACAAATGTATTATCTCTATTTATATTTATTTTTATAATATCTAAACCCATTTGACATTCACTTTTTAATTAGTGACCGATAATCCACTTACTTAACCCGTTTAAAGTATGTGAAGTTAAGTTTAACAGATTTAAAAGATTTCCAAATTTAAATTCAATTGAATTTTGTTAAACTTGTTTTGAGTTCATGTCACTTAAAACGCATAGAAATATGCTTGACCTTTATTAATCTTGTGATGTATTTAACAATTAAAAGCTTAATTTTTTTTTAAATTTTAAGTTTAAGCTTTCAAGAATTTTATTGTAATATTTTTATTAATTCATCTGGTTTTAGTTACTTTAACAATCTGGTATATATTTAATTTTATAGTATATTTTTAGTATACTTTTTTATGTTTTTAATATAATTTTTTTTAATAGTATATACCATATGAATATATCAAAATTAGCCCTTGGTATATTTTCAGTATAGTGGCATATTAATTGATATATTTTAAAATTAATACTGTACTGTTTTTTTCGAAATGGGTAGCGGGTATCTCACAGTCGGGTACACTCGACTTTATCTTCCTTACTTATTTTCATATTGTTCCAATTTGATTAACCATTTTATTTGATGTTACTCCTTTTATTTAATAGTTCCATCAATGAGCTGGTGGATTGCTCAGAGAACGCTGCGCGTAAAATTTGTGGCAATGAAGCAGCCAAGTTCACAAGGGAATTGGTCGATAAATACGCCGACAGTTTGACCAAGGTAATTTCTTATCTTTAATCAATGAATCGAAGTAATATTTAATATTTTCTATTCCCGAAATTTGCTTTCGAATTTCAGATCTATTGCGAGGACTTCACACGGCATCCCGGAATTTGTCGAGATGGCGAAGGCAACGGAGTCGAAGGGATGAGACAGAATAGTTTGGGAATACTTCTAACAGCCTTACTGTTACTGCTAGTCAGATAGATGGAATAGTGTTTTGTCACCCAGAAGAAACACTTTCAACAAAGATCAGTTAAGTTTACTTTTGAAAAACGTTTATTGCCAACAAATTACACAAGAAACACAAACATTAGTGAAATACAACAATAGTTAAGGTTTCTAAAGAAAACACACACAGAAAAGACGAGAGAAGAGTCTTCGAAGTCCCTTTCTCCAGCAGAAAACTTCTTAATTATAGTATGTCAATTTTTCAGGCATATAATGTGTTGCTTAATTTCTGAGGGCTTAGTTTAGGTTAAAGAATGCGAATTGAAGTGAGTGTAGCCTATTTATAAAGTATACTTAGTTGATAAGCGCGTTAAATATCACATTGCATATAGTCATACACATACATCGTATATAAATATATATATATAGTATAGATAACTACTATATACTTAACATCAGGTTAAGCAGTGAGTCGAAAATCGAAAGTCTTCGTAGGTTTAGTTAGTGTTTATTGGGAGTGTGTTGAATGTTTATTGTGTAGCATAGCAAATGTTGTTAGTTTGTTTGTGGCACTTGCAACCAAAAACAATGAGTGCAATACTATATATATTTGTTTATTGAGCTTTCTTGAGTAGTTCTTATTGCTTAAATATATATTCTATACTTTAATTATTACTTGCAAATGCGATTGCTTTAATTTCAATTTGTTTAGAACACATTTAGTGGAAACGAGCATTTTATTTTAGCCAATACTTAAGCTAATGAATTACGCAAAGCACTCACACAACAAAATTAGAAAATTGAAATTGAAAGAATATTTAAGCAACACACACACATACATACACACAAAATATCTGCAATGAAGGAATAAATATCTGCAAAAAAAAGGAATACTTAATTTAGCAACTACACGCAATTATAAATAAATATATATAAACATATATTCAGACTTTGAAACAAACGTTGAGTAACGCACTTATTTAAAGTCACCAAAATGTAAATATGATAAAATGTATTAAGGTTTATATAAATATACATACGTATAAATAGGTAACAACAATATGAAGGCATTATTACAAATATTACAAATACGAATAAAAAGATTAGTTCAACTTTATAATAATAAAAACTGTGAATATATTATCATTAAAGAGCAACATATAATTTAAGAAAAAATTGTACACACACACACACTGACAAGTGCACAGCAAAAGAGAGAACACACACACACACTTGAAAAGTAAAAACAAAAACAAAAACAATAAAATGAAAACGAAAATGAAAATAAATTAACAAAACCCCAGAAAAAATGTGCGAAAGCCGTGCCAAAATGCTTTTTACTGCAACGTGTGCCGCAAAAAGGAAGTTGGTCGTGGTGGCATGGAGGGAGGGCAGAGTACAGAGGAGGGGGGACTGAGGCATGCGCTGCCAAAAAGTATGCAATGTTGCAGCTACACAGCTATTCACGTATGGCGCCCAGAAGTATGCTGCGCAAATATGCGAGCATAAGCCAAGAGGCAGCCACACACACACACTGCAACACACACACACACTCCACACTGTGGCATGCCTCATAATTTATGCTTATGTGAGGTCCCGTTCATTAGAGCCACATGCGACTGCTGACCGACAACTGGCTAACGTCGGTGGCCCTTGACTTGTCGCCAAGCGGCTAATTTATTCGCTTGCAGAAACAGTGACAAGGCTCAAGGACATCTGTGGCATGCCGCAATATAATTAACATATAGCTGCAACGAGCAGATTACAGTTCAATAGCTTGGAAAACGCATTATTAGTTGTAAGCTAGTCAAATTGTCGATAATTTTTATTCAAATTTCAATTCGGTTTTTCAAATATTCAATTAAGAAACAAGCGTTCAATTAATTTCGGATGTCAAAGTATAATCGATCACTCTAAGTAGAGAGAAAGAGGGACAGAGAGAGAGAGAGGAAGTAGTTCGACCACAAGTAACATCAAAAAGAAACAGCACGTCATAATGGGGAAACATCAAAGGGGGAAACTAAAATGGGATTTTAGTAGCAGTAACTATGAGAAGTTGAAGCCATTTGCAATTTCGACTGCCAATTGAATTGAGCAAATCAATATGGCAGCTGGAAACGGTGACGATTACCCGATTCTGAGGTGAGGACAGGTAAGAGTCAGGTGGGTCAGAGTCAGAGTCAGAGTCAGAGCTATCAAAGAAGAAGAGTGGTGTATGTAGGTGCAACTCTGCTTTGCTCTGCTCTGCTTTGGACGTTGCTGCCAATGCAGCTCAAATATTTACGTTCCATTTAAAGTGGCCAACAACAACAGCAAGAACAACTACATACTTGAATCAAGCACACACACACACACAGAAGAGGGAGAATGAGGGAGAGAAAGAGAATAAGAGGGAGTGAGAGGAGCACACACACTTGCACTTGGCCAAGCCATTTTCAACTTCATTTGTTGTGCAAATAGGCGAAACGCATTGCCATCTCCTTCTGAATGATGCTCTGACAGTCTGTGTGTGTGCGTGTGTGTGTGTGTGTGGGAAGGGGTGCGTGTGTGTTAATTTGAAGTCATATTTTTGACTCAGTTGTGTTTCGGTAGCAGCTTGAGCTATGTGCAACCATAATGTTGAGCGATTGCTTGTCCCAATGCTATTTCAGACTTTGCTGCATACTTGAGGCCAAAGACTCCTAAGCTACTATTTTTTCTTCATTCGTTGGGTTTTAATTAATTGAAAATGAAGAGTCCCGAATTTTCATATACCAAACACTACTCGAATTGCAGCAAATTGGCCGAGTCAGTTGAATGAATGAATGAATTGGCCCAGTGTTGAATGTTTGAAACACTCTTCATTCGTTTACACTTCCAATTGTATTCAATCTGTCGCCCTCTCTCACTCTCTATCTTTCTCTTTTGCTCATTCACTCTCGAACTCTTTTTGTTGCCGTCTGGACGAGTAATCCACGCCTTTTAATCCCTTTTAAGCGGCAACAGAACGAGTACAATTTGTTTTGCTTGCGCTTTGTTTTTTGTTTTTTGCTTTTATTATATTTCACATTTCCGCTGCGACTAATCTGCAATTATGTTTTACATAAAAATCGTATCACATGCCACACCAAACACCAACAACACCAATAAAACCGCCGACAACAACACCAACAACAACAAACAGAGCAAAACTTTTTTGGGAAAGTTTTGCCGGAGTTTGTTAGACTATTGGACTCTTAACTCGCTCCTTGATTGTTTGCTTGCTACGATAGATAGTCTAGAAAGAGGGAAACAAACTGCAACGGGAACAGCATCAACTATCATTCGTATGTGTTTGTTGTTGTTATTCTTGCTCTGACATCATGAGCAAATCAAAGTTAATTAAAGAGTTACTACACAATTACTTCCAATTTCAGCTTACTCTCAAAGTTTGGCATAACATCTCTGATTGTTAGCAATAAGCTTCGACCATCAGCATGATTTTTAACCAATTGAAAAATTACCTAATTTATTAATGAACTGTAAATTGGTTTGCCTTAGTGTAATGTGGTTCACAAACGAACGAACAGAAAAGAACGAACTGAACAAGTTCACCAACAATGTTCTTTCTAGTTCAGTTGTTCCCTTTTTACCTATAATTCGTTCTTTTTCACATGTTCCATTTTTAATATGTCGTTCTCTTACAGTCTTTCATTATCGCCCAACTATTGGCAACGCTTATTTTTGTGTTATGGGCTTTAAAATTTGCTTAAAATAGATTATGTAAAATTATATTGTGTCTTTCTAAATTTAAAAAAAATGCTAACTCTTTCATAAAGCTGAATTGTATACTATTTCTTCTAAAAATACTAGGGAACATGAAATCCAACAATAATCGACCAAAAATCGAATTTAAATGACGAACAATGTTTAAAACAAAGCTCATCGAATAAATCGAGCTACATAATTTACTGAGCGAACGAGCTTATAGTATATAAGCAACAACGGTTTTCACTTTTATCAAAAACATACTACAAGAATTCGATCTATGTATAGCTTGCTACATTCCTAACGAATACATTTTATAATAAATTCAGATTGAATTTACTTGAGAATTTCGACACACTATTAAGATGTTAATAACAAAGCATCAATTTATTGATTTGAATGATGCGAAACAAGTTTTAATACCCGCCACCCATAGAGAAGAAGGGTATTATAAGTTTGTGCCGGTAAGAAATTTTTGTAACATACAGAAGAAAGCATCTCTGACCACATGGAGTATATAAATTCATGATCAGCGTCACCAGGCGAGCCATATCCGCATGTCTGTCTATCTGTCAGTCTGTCCGTATGACCACCTAAATGTTAGAGACTATAAGAGATAGAGGTATACTAAACGCATGATCAAGTTTGCTTCAATGTTTTGCGTAGCCAACTTTCGCCTCTTCAAATCGACATAATCGAATAATAAGCTTTATTTTTTTTTATTATGTAATAACATACACAATAATAAATTAAATGTTGTCCGCTGTGGTATAATTCAAATGTAGTAGTACTTCATAGATATACCAAATGTTGGTATTTTATGGTATATTTTTAAAATAATACCCCACTGCTTTTGGTTTTATTTGAAATAGATAGCTGGTATCTTACAGTCAAGCATACTCATCTGTTGATTTCTTTCTTGTTTTTTCTATTAAAGAATCAGAATCGAGCGCATTGGACTGAAGCTATCATAATTGGCTTTCTCTTATTTCAACAAGTAACAAGGGCACAGTAGTGTGAGCTCGACTGTGAAATATCTGCTCCCATTTTGAATAAAATTATAACAGAGTGATATTATGTTTAAAATATACTATATTAGTAATTCAAACTATTAAACTAATTCTTATAGCATTCGAATTTTCAAAATTCTTAACCACTATGATGATTATTGTATAGAATTAAAGCTCTATCTTTTACACTATTCGAGTTCAAGAACAGAGAGCCTAATATTTATATACATATATAAACATTTACATATAATAATTCTGACTGGTACACAAAGTTATAATATCCTTCTCACCTATGGAGCCGGTATAAAAATATATTTTTGCAAAGCAAACTATTGAATGATATTGAAAGAGACTTATATTCAATTCGAACTCAAACTAGAAAGCATCACAAGTACTTAAAGAAAAAACAAAAGACAAAAGACTTCTAATTGGACCTGCATCAAGGGTTTTTCCGAACTTCAATATTTTTTGGCAAAAAAAATCACTTTTATTGAATGAAAAGAGCTATCGAATTTCGAGTGTTTGATGCAGTCGACTCGACTCGACTCGGATTTCATTTCAGTGTTTGTATTCATATTTAATTGAAATAGATCATTGGATGCTGTGACATGTCTTTCCATGGAGCGCTAACAAACTGAAAACAGTCGTTAAATGTTGCCAGCGATCAAAGGCAAACGGCGGACACTTGAATACAACTGCAACACGGTGGCAAAGCTGAAACTGCCTTCAGATATGGCACAATCAAAGCAAATGGCAGAAAGAAGCGGACGAGATGTCGGAGGGGGAGTCGGAGGAGGAGTCCCGCTTTGACACCTCACTTGAAAAGTAGCCCGCGGGGACCAGCGAGGCAGCCAACAAGTGTTTAGCATTTTGTTTCCACTGCAATTAAAACGCACAGCTGCGTTCAGCTGCTGGCGTCGTTCAAGTGTTGCTGTTGACGTTGTAGTTGTCGTTGTCGTTTGTAGTTGTAGTTGTAGTTGTAGTTGTAGTTGTAGTTGCAGTTGTCGTTGTCGGTGGCGTTGTCGTTGCCGACAAACACAAGCACAAGCAAACAAACAACAAACAGCCACAAAAGACGAACACAAAGCCACCAGATTCACCAACAACCAAGGGGCAGCCCCTCAAACAGCCGCGTCCAACACTCGAGAGTTTTTCTACCCGTCTCTAAAATCATCACGAAGCGGGCGTTTGCATTGCAAGCATCGACACACCACAGAAATGTTTAAAAGGTATATCACAGTCGCTGCTTCAGAGTTGTGTGCAAGCTTGAACAAAATCTGTTCACTAGTTTTTAGCTGGCAGTGTGACATACGACAGAATCAAAGGGCGATGGCGATGGCGTTCTAAGTGCGCCTGGGGATATGCAGCAAAAATGGCATTTTAAGCGTTGTCGTATACGTAATTTATGAGCAGGCTGTTGAACTTGCCACACTGGCAACTAGCAACCAGTAGTAGCAGTGGCATATGCTAATGCAGCACGCTTAATATGCAATAATTGCACTTTTCGCAACAATCAGCAAAATAATGGAGCAGTCGGAGTAGCAAGAGATAGAAAGGGGGGAGTATTGAAGCATGGGAAAATAAAGAGTAAAATTCTTAAATGGCAATTTGGCTGTCAAAAGAGTGGCTTTTGAAAGCTTAAGTATGGCGAGTACGAAAATAATTTAATAACTTGTGCGCTACACACAAAAAACAGAAATAGAAATATGTATATTAGAATGCGTATGCGAATAGTTGATCCACACACTGAGAGCATGGCAGGCCACGTATGCAATGTGTGGCAAAGTCTAGAGGAGGCCTAAATACGCTTCAATTATTCAAAACATGTAACTGATGAAGCAGAAATCAGTCTGCTGCAGCAGACTGCAGCTAAACGAGCCCAGTTCGAGCCTCAATGAGAGTCAGTTTCAGTATTTTTGAGTGCAATGTGTTATAGATATATGTACATATGTATGTGGGCACATTCACCGCAAGTGCGTCAGTTTGTATGGAGCTATATATTTTGTATATGCGTGTGCGGATGTAGCATGGACATTGCCTATTATGCTACCAAATGAAAGTGGTAATAAATTGGACAAGATGTTGCTATAAACCACACCACACCACACCACACCACACAGCATGACATGCCAAAGCTGGCCCAGGTTCAAACACAAACGCAAATGCAAATTCAAATGCAAATGCAAGCGAAGCAACAATAATAAGAAGAAGCAGGCATATAACCAAAACGTGATTATCATGTACGCATTGCATGTGAGTATGGCCAACAGCTGACGAAGCCGCTTCCACTTTAGTTTAACAGTTTCGATGCCCTTCTATTCATTTACCAACCCAGACACGAATATGACCCTCGACCCCCTTCGCTCCTTCCTCCTCCTTCTTCGACCTCAGTTGGTTAGCTGCCCATTTGTCGGGCCACACCCTGCAACCACAAGCATCAACAGCAACAACAGCAACAACAGCAACGGCAGCAGCAGGTTGGCCATTTAATCTGCCAAAGTGACTTGAAATTGAAAGCAAAATATCAAAGTGAATATGATGACAGACAATCAAAATGATTTCGAGTACTGCGAAATACCCTGCTGAAGAGGCTTTTGAGACTCGCTTCGCAAGTGTGCGTTTGGGGTTTCAACTTGATGGTGTATAGTTATCAATAATTATACATATATGAGTTTCCTTTACGTCAATAGTACATCGAAAATTGTGGGTGCTTTACTCACATTCTCAATCTATCATAGCTGATTAGACCAATTAAACACAAAATGTGAAAAAGTGAGAAAAGTATGTATTAATGGATGGTTGCTTACTAGACAGAAGAAGATAACTTTGACGGCATAAAGTGTAAATATTATGTGAGTCAGCATCAAAAACCGATTGGATTGAACCATGCTGGACTGTTCGAACCTATAAAGGATAATTCATATAGGGAATATTTTAGAATATGTGATATCTCCTCTCAATTTCATAATTATACAGTTTCATACATAAATGCCTTATTGTTTCGGTAGACAATTTGGTATATTTTAATGGTATATGGTAAATGATATTGTATGGTATATCGTTATAAAAATAAACATATACCTTAAATGTTAGTATATTTTTGGTGTAATTTATTATGTTTTTTAATATCAGTTGTTTTTGTACTAATTTGTTATAACTGAAAAAGCGTAGCGGGTGTCAAGTACAGTGGACCATATTTGACTATAACGTTCGCCAAATTTTTTGAACATCAACAGTTAAGCAAATTGAAAGCACTTCTTGAACTCTATTGTTTTAAAACCACTGAATATTAATTTTAACTTCATTATGTCTGGGAATCAATACATCATCATCACCTTCGATTGCTATTTGATGATCAACTTCTTCGAACTAAATGCTTTTTAAATGATTATTGCCTCCTAAATGACATGAGAAATGATCCAGCCATAACATCAGCAAATTCTCTGCTGCTATGATAATATTTGTATTGCCATCTGCCCAATGTAAATCACTGCGGTATTTATGTAGATCACTTTGAGTCAAACTTTAAACTTTTAGTAAAGGGAATCTAGCCACTTCTTCTGTAAAGCTTCTAAGAAGTGAAGTATGTGGACCTAATAAAGCTGAGTGAAGTAAGGAACGCATCTTGAGTGGATTATGACTGACAATGGAATCAATAGTCAGAATTGATGTTAGCAATCAGTCGAAATACCTTTTGAATTTATTACTTAAATAATGAATTTTCAACTGTATAAAAATGATATTTACTCTAAGAAATGATCCTATTCTTTGAATGAATAAGCTTGACTGCATTTTCATTGTTTTGTAAACAAGATGTTATGTGCTTCATTAGATGTAGATGTTTAATTAAGGTGCACACGCGGCACACACTGGCAACAATTTGTTACTGGTGTTGAGCGGGAATTTTGTCGACTCTCTGGCGACATTTGAAAAGTTCGAAAATAATATAATTTTCAACGCTGGCGATGGCAAACTAACAAGTTCGACTTTGACGCTGGGGCGCGAGCGTCGCGCTCGCTCCTTGGCAACTTTTGTCGAAAACCCGAAAACTTTTCGCCTGCACTGTTGCAGCAGCGTTGGAGACTTGGACATCAGAAGAGACACCCACACACACATACACACACATACAGAGACACATTCACTCATAAACACACTGTGAAATAGAAAGAAAGTTTTCTTAGCTTGGCTTGGCTTTGAAAACGCTGCGTTTTGGCAATGCTGAAGCTCAAGCTCAAGCTAAAGCAGCCGCATCGACGTTGTCTTTGGGGAAATTAAACATTTTCTATTTGAAAAGTTTGCAGCGCGCGAATGTATGTGTGTGTGTGTGTGTGTAGGCGTGTCACGCCTTCGCTTGCCATCTCTGTCCCGTTCACGAGTGTAAAAGCAACAGTTGCCCGACGCTGAACTTTCGGCCACATTGGCTGGCGCCTGATCCTTTGTTCGCCAACAAATTGCGGAAGTCATAATTTTTCTAATTTTTCTTGACTTTCCCTGACAAATTCAGCAGCAAATTGCTGACAGATTTCGGACGCAAAGGTGTGCCACCTTCAACTTTATAGCCAACTCTTTGCTGTTATCTCAGTGGCCAACTCTCTTCCCCATCTCTCTCTCTCTCAGTCCCTGGAGGCCACGATTGCAAATGTCAGGCTGGGGCGCCTGTCATAGATGTTGCATATTGAATGCGACGGTGCTGCTGTTTCTATTGCTGCCGCTGTTTCCATTGCCAAGTGCACCCCAAAGTGCATGCAAATATTTTTGTCAACGATTGTTCTATTTTGTTTTGTTGCCCCCAAAATACCAGAGGCTGCCACTCTTTCTATCACTGCTGCAAGTGTAACGGCAACGGCAACTGCAACAGTAAACAGCGCTCAGGGTCGTCCTTGTCGTTGAGTAATTGCTGCGCAAGTGAAATTTGGCAGCATTTGCAGCATTGATCTGAATAGCGAGTGAGAACAGCAACAGCAACATCCAGAGAGAGATTTAACTGTTGAATCAAATCTATTTTCAGTACTTATTAATTTCAATTGAAGGGCTGAAATTTCTTTCAATCCCATGGAATATTTGAATCAAAAACAACATTGTAGTTGTAACTAGTTTGTCTCCCAACAGTTCGATGTAAAGTCAAATGATACCTGACGAGGGATTGTCACACGGATAGCTGCTGTCATGGCAATTCCATTCACTATTTTTGTTAGAAATCGAATCACAAAAAGGAGCAAAAAAAAAACAAGTTATAAAAATTCAATCCAGTATACCCGACTGTGAGATACGCGTTACTCATTTGCAATAAAATTAAAACAGTACGGTATTAATTTTTAATTATAATGCTGAAAACACTAAAATATACCAACGGAGTTAAGTGGTATATCGACATACTATTGCTTTAAAAAATATCATATTTCCTTCTAATATAATATTTAAAATACAATTTAATATACCAAAGGCTATTTATGGTATAACGTCACAATATTATACTCAAAATATACCTGATAGCCTTCTATTTTAATATACTGAGAAAACACTAATATATACCACCTTTGACAATATATGGTATATCGACATACCCGATTGCCTTCTAATATAATATACAAAAATACCAATAAAATATACCGAGGACTATATAGTATATCGAGCTACCATTACGCTCAAAATATACCAGATTGACGCCTTATACAATATAGAAAAAACACAAAATTATACCAAAAGCAATATATGGTATATCTACATACTATTACGTTGAAAATATACCTGATTGATAATATACCGAGAAACACTATGACATACTAATTAACATTATAAAATTATATTCCGAAAGCTATATATAACATATCAACATTCTATATACCAGATTACATCCTAATATATTATACCGAAAAAAAACTCTAAAATATACAGATGGTATTTCGACCTACTATTGCGTTCATAATATACCATATTGGCTATAGCCATAAGGTAATAGTACCTCCCTTTACCCTATGAGTAGCGGGTATAAAAAAGGTAGTAAATAATAAAGTGCAAACTGCACACAGAACTGCAAATAACTGAGTCGCCAATGTCATCGCAATCATAGTCATAGTCATAGTCATAGTCATAGTCACAGTCGTCGGAAAAGTAAATGGAAAATAATTTGCAGCGTTGATCGAAATGTGAGTCCAGTGGAAAAGTGGAAAAGGTCCGTCCGTTTTTTGTGTCCACGTATTGGTCTGGGCATTATCAAATAATTCGTATGTAATCTGTTTTAATCTGTCCGTATTTGCCGTTTTGTGCGTAGGGGAAAATCATCAGGAAAATGTTTTGCCACAGGTTGACTATACTCCTTTCACATTTACCATTTACCATTTACCATTTTCCAATTTTGCATCCATAGAGCTATGAATGCATTTATTTTGCCATTTTACTAAACACCATGCAGCATTAAAACTGTGACAGCGAATTGCACCCGCCCCCAAAAAAAAACCAAACACACACACACACGCAGATGGGTGATTACACATATTGATAGAGCTGTCAAAAAATGTTTGCATTACGTTGCATATACACAGTTTTTTCGTGTGAATTCGCATTGAATGGGTAGAAATATGCAGCTGATTAAATGTGCTCAAAGCGGCTTAGTGTAATGGACAAATCTAAGCGAAAAAATCCTGTCTGCGGGGGATTAATTGCAGAGTATAATTTGGCAATAAATTAAACATACGAATAAACTGCATAAAATACCCAATACAATTTGGCTTAGAATACATTATATAGGACCATTTTATACGATATTTGCTTACTTTTAAACATTATTTTTCTTTGGGTTTCGGTTAAAACAAATGTGTTTGCCTTGGCTGACAAAGCCTCTGGCTTTCCTTTCACTGATTGCGGTCAGCTTGGCTTCCCTTTTGGTGTCCAATTTCTCGGACAATATTGCAAATGCAATGCAAATGTCCTTGGCTTAAGTGTCCTATGCATTATTCATCTTGCAACGCTGAGAACATTTGCACCAAGGCGTTTGCTCGCTTTTTGGCAGCCACCCGCTGTATACTTAATTTTCTTAAGTGAAATTTCACTTTTCAGTGTTAGCTCTAGAGTGTCAAGTAAAAACCAAAGACAAAGCTGCCTGGCACATAAAGTATACGACGTGGCGGCTGCAGCCTCATTTATAAAGACAGGGCGCATCCATTCGTTTGTGTGCAACCGCGGCAGGTAATGAAGCTGCAGTTGCAGTAACTTGACAGCTTGCCACACATGAATCTGTTAACTGGTGTCTGTTAACTGTTAGGTGTTACTTGGATTTGGCAATGGGCAGCTGTGTTACATATTCTTGGCTAAGCAACGCTTTTAGCACAAATTGAAAAATTATTTTTTCCTTTTCTTTTCTATTTTTTTTTTTTGTTTTTGCTAAGTTTTCATTTGGCATTTGTGCAGTTTCTTGGGCCAAAGACAAATATGGACAGTGAGCGGCTGCCACAGCTGGCACAGAGACATCGATACAAAGCCGTTTTGACCATTTATCAGTTCTATGTATGTTATTGGCCAAAAAAAAAGAGACGAACAAAAACAAAGCAAAGCAAAGTGAAGTGAAGTAAAGGCAGAAAGCCAGAAGCAAGAACAAATGCAATAAAATGCAATGTTTCTATTACGACGATTTACGTTCTGCACACACACACACACAGCAACACATACTCAGACACACATTCGGCGTCGTCAGTACTTCCCCCCACCTCTCTGGTCCGCCCACAAACGTTCGCGTGCTGAAACATTTTTATTACTTCGGAAGAGGAACAAATTTCGGACGGCCAACGAAATGTTAGTAAAGTTTCACGGGTTGTTGTCCTCGCTATGACTTCTACACATGTACTATGTATGTGTGTGTGTGTGTCTGAGTTGTTTTTGTTTTTTTACTTAAGATGAGCAGCTTTGTTGCTGTTTCCATTCTGTTCTATTCTTTTGTCCCTTTTCTTTTTTTTTTTTTTTTGGCAATTTTAATTGCTGTTGAACTTGGTGTTGCCAATGAACCAACAACAGCAACAACACTCATTAATGACAGCAATTACAACAATTGCTATAACAACAACAACAACAACAACAACACGAACGAAAGAACAGTTAGTGGGGCGTGTGTGCCATATATTTGATTTAACTTGTTGGCGCTAAAAGTTTGCACAATAATTTATTGCAGCGCGCAAATAAATTTGTTTCGCCCTTTAAAAACTATTGTGGGAATTTAGAGATTTGTGGCTCACAAACACACACACACACACACACACAGTAACAATGCACGTACACAACATCCTTGCAATATGTTTCATTTTATGGCACTGCCAAAATTGCAAAAACTTTAAGCTCATCAACAATAAGTTTAAAGCATGCAAGATAGTTGCAGTTCTGTGTGTGTGTGTGTGTATGATTTTCCTGATAACCTAATCCTCAATAATAGAGGATTAAGATACCTGCTGCTAACTTTTTAATTCCCACCAAGGATTTTACAAATTGCTCTTGAGCAACTAACAAGTTACAAAAGTTACATTCGCAATTAACTTTACTGATGTAAATCATTTTGCAGTTATTCTTTTCCAAGCAATGATTTTTACCTCGCTAACTTTCTCACATTTGAATAATATCGAATGAATCTTTTTACTTGATGACCGCAATACTTGTTAACGTTAAATTATAGTGAATTTGCTTAATTGTGAGAAAACCATTTATGCCAATTGTCAAACCCCATATAAATCAAATTCCAAGACAATCTGTTGAGTGGAGTTTATGAAATTAGCAAGCGAAAATGCATTTATTTATATATTATATATAGCCATTAAGCCCGCTACTTCGCCCGCATTGTTTTTGATAAATGTATAGACATATGCAGGTAAATTAAGGTTTTAGTTTTTGCTTATCGATTCCACGTAGTAAAATTCTTATAATTAACATTTTTTGGTTTGCCGCTGTATGTATGTAAAATAATCCGAATAATGATGATTAATAAATATGCATCAACATACATATATGTACATGTATATCAAATGAGTTATCGCGGAAGAAAACACAGACCACAACAAAATTTTTAAAGCAAAACGAAGCAAGCAAAGTACAAAGTACAAAACCAAAGTATATAAGTGCAAACGAGTGTGCGATAGTCGATTGCGGAAGCAAGCGTTCGCTGATCGTGTCTAACACACAGGCACGCTCACGTATTAGGGTGGATATTCATCTGCATCTGCAAAAGCGAAAGAGACAATCTCAACAATAACTACCTATTTTTGTTTACGAGTGAAAGCGAGTGCGCGATAGTGGATTGCCAAAGGAAGCGTTCGCTGATCTTGTCTAACACACAGGAAGTAGAAGTCCATCTGCATTTGCAAAACCAAAGAGACAATCTCAATAATAACTGTATTGTACTCACACCTCGAATTATGTATGGAGTATTATATATATGTACGTATGTATGTCTGTAGATGCGAAGATACTATGAGTTAGTAAAGAGAGGAAGAGAAAAACTTCCTTGAAACAATGATCAAATGATCTTTAACTTTATAAGCTAGTTACAACTTGTATACAAAAAATTGTCAGAGCTATTTATTGTATTGAAGTAAATATAATTATGGTGTTGTTTTTGGTATTGTAAATCATTGCCATATGCCAATTGATATTATTTTAACGCAATTTCCATTTCCAATTACGTTTAATGGCGTTTTAATGCCGGCACTATATATTTAATTGAATTTGTTATGCAAAACGATTTTGTTGTGCTCTTTTATTGCAATCATTCGAGTATTTTGCTAATTTTCACACGACAATTAAATTTTAGGTTCGATCCAAATTAAAGAAAAGCGGTCGTGACACGCGGCGTATGTGTAATGTGAGAGCTAGGATTAGTAGACTATAAATATCGCAACATATGTAAAATGTTTATTCAGCATATTTGGCTGAACGGGGGCAAATGAAGAAAATGGGGAAACTGTGCGTTCACTGTTTAACCAGTTGGCGATTTTCTTTGCACTACGGGCATATTGATTTCGGACAGAGCAAAATAAATTTATGCCCAACGGGTCTAACGACATTTGTAACCAAGCAGCTGCCCGCTGACCATTAACCATTGACCATTGCCCATTTGTTTGCTCGCATTTGGATCGTTGCAGCTCTCTCTCTCTCTCTCTTTTCTCTCCCTCCCTCTTTCCTTCTCTTTCACTGCCCTTTACTAGTTGTGTCCGGCTTGCAGGCACGTCATCGGCTAGAGCGTATTTTAAAATTATATTATTTTGAATGGCTTTTTAGAAATTAATAATTACATATGACAGCACTATTCATGTGTGCGTGTGCGTTCGCGTGTGTGTGAATGTGTGTAAGTGTGTGTGTGCGTGGGCGTGCCTGCGTACGTGGCATTTAATTTTTACATTATGCAACTTTTCCGCACGGGTTGTGCAAATGGCTTTAACTGCCATTTAAATTTCACAGGCTGTTAAATGTGAAATAGGAATTAAGTTTGCAAAGTTTCTTCAAAAAGATTAAAACATTTTAAACAAAAAACTATTTCAACAACCAAATAATAATATTTAAAATATGCTTCAATGGCTGCATTGCGATTTTTGTATCAGCATCTTTATTTTCAATTAAAGTTGGCATTTAAAATTATATCAAAATTATTTACTTACTTTATTAAAAAAATAATACTGAGACATAATAAATATGCTCATGCATATGCTAAAGCATAAAGTCATCAAGAAAAGACTAATTAGCAACCTAAATAAAAATATATAGGAACCTTTGACTAATTATTGATATTGAATAACACCTAAATTAGGGTTCACTAAAATCGAGTGTGTGTGTGTGTGAAACTAGAAACTAGGATGTTAAAATTAACTATAACTAATTTAAACAATTCTTTACTATTTTAATTGTCGAAAAATTCTTACTATAGCTACCTGAAGATGCGCCTTTACAACTTGCCTAAAAACTCATGCCAGCCCACTTATCATAAATACAACAAAATAACAAAACAAAAACAAAAAGATCACAAACGTGAAAAGCCCAAAATGTGTTTGTAATTGTGGTTTTTTCTGCATACAACGTTATAGCGTAAATATTAATAAATAATACATAAATAATAATAATAAATACAAAAGTAAGAAAACTACTCGCTACTCGTTTTGAAAAATAGACCAAAAAAGCAAGATTTACAATATTAATACACTACAAAAAAAAATTAAAATTGGACCCATAGCTACATATTTTTAGTATATCGATATAGTACTACAAGCAAAATATACCATACCGTGAAAATTATACCAGATTGTGAGCTAAAGCAACTAAGTCCTTAATAAGTAGCTGTTTTTCCCAATACAGAAGTATTTTTTGAAAAAGTGTCGAAAATTTAAATTTTTTTTTTTATGGGCGAGGTGAAAATGGCGGCGATGATTTTCCGCCTAAGAGAGCGTTTCACTGCATTTAATATTTCAATGTTCATTGAGATGCACTCGTTTTTAGGTATTAACTTCTCCTCTTACTATCATTGACAATTGGCAACCACTTTAAGCTATTTCATACTGCCAACATCGGTTGAACAGACTGCAGCTGAGACTCTTCTTGTCCTCTTTTTCTATGAGCCCATATCATATGTGAGCTCTCTTTTTTCCAAGTTGACTTAATTCCTTGTTCGGAGGCCACCAAATGTCTGTGTCCGAACGATGTCCGATGTCCAATGCCCGATGTCTGTTTATTCCCACTACTTTGGGCCATTATTAATTGCTAACGTTCGCTGATTTCGTTGCTACACTTTTTACGGGCTCTTCTAGTTTGCTGCTACTATTGTTATTTGTTAGCATTGCCTTTTGCCACTGTTTTCGCTTTGTTCTCTACCATCTACTCCCTCGATGTTGAGTGTTCGTTTTCTTGCCCGTTTGGCCCAGCAGTGACATTCATGCACCGACGAGCAACTGAAGCAAGAGAAAGCGACAGGAGTACAGCAGCTGACTGTAACGGAGCGGGGTAAGAGGCAGAAGAAAGTGTCCCAACATGGCAATAAATCAATGCGAAATTGTATCCCGTAGTCAATGTGCAAGCGGCGGCGTATTTTGTAAATCCTTCGTTGCCAATTTAATTCGGCCATCTAATGGGTATGCACCTCTTTTTTTTTAAAGCCCAACGGGCCTTTCACTTTAACATTCGAATGACGGAAAGAAATTAAAAACGAGTTAAAAGTTTCGCGTGTCGAAACAAAAGTATACAGATGATAAAACTACGTTCTAAAAACAAAACTTCAAATTTTGAGTTTAAGAACTTTTCGATTTAAAAAATATTAAACAGGACTTCAATCTTTAAAACTTCCTCAACAAAATTTCATTCTTTAATCTAAATTTTGAAATAAAACAAATAAAATGCGTATATTCCCTTGTATTTTGTACATATTTGTACAATTTTAAGTTTATTTAAACGAATAGCAACCATTATTTCAAACCCTCACAATTTTAAGTGGTTTAAATAAATAATTTATATGTCGAAAATCTTTGGTTGACAATCTAGCAAATGTCACTTTTGGTATAAGTTAGTGTATTTTGGATTTTAATTTACAAAATTTTGGTATTTTACAGTCGAGTAGCTTACTTTTTATAGAATTAATATAAGCTGACATATTAAAAAGAGAACAAAATAATTATTTACATCTAAAAAGGTGTCAAATCGATAAAATCAATGTAAACATTTCAATACAAGAATGTTCTATCTAAAATTATATTTTCTTGCTGCATCTGGTGGCAAGTTTAGGATGCAAACTACATTCGGTTTGATTGAAACGCTTACTTTGAAAGATATTTTTCAATCTTGTGACGTTTAACGAGTATTTACGAATTCATATTATAATTTCAATTGCTTTGCTTCGAGTTTCAGACGTTTCAACTTTATAATTTACAAGTATTAATTATTCACTTTGAATTGAAATTCCTTTGGCGAATCAGATTTCAAAGTAGAAAAGCAAATCTGAATATTCAACAGACACTTGCAAATACATACAGTATATACAAATACTATTGAATGCCGTATGTGTTTAATGCGATAAGGAACTTTATCTCGTGTTGTTGTTGATGTCGATGTTGATGTTTTGGGCAGGGAGCCAAATAAGCGGAATGCAACAAGCTGTGGAAATTGTTATTGAAAACACTGGCCGACTGCAATCCCACAAGCAAGGCAAACAATGCAACCATAGCAGCCAACTGGCAATGTCAATGCGATTGTGACTGCAACTGCAACTGCAACAGCAACAGCAAAAGCAACTGCAACTTAGTTACTTACAGTGGTTTTAACACCGACAAAGAAAAAAGCTTTCGAGCCAAGGCCAACAATGCCCAATCTGTGAATATATTGGAAAAAAGAGCAAAACAACAAAAAAAATACTGTGGAATAAACACATTCGCACGCACTCACTCATACTCTTACACGCACACACATACGCACTTACACATATGTACATACATACGTAGACTGGGGCAGACTGTTTTCCTGCAATAAATCTGCTGGTGCAACACTGCAAAAAGACGGGCGGCGGCTATGGCAGGGCGTGGCTGCTTACAAGTTGCCATGACATTGTCATGCATATGAAGTGCCTTTCTGCCCGCTCACACACAAGCACAAGCACACCCACACACTCACACACACACGCAATGCATAACACAACACACACACTCGTATTGAGTTTTAATTGCTGTTGGCTCTTGGTGGTTGCCTCTGTTGTCCTTCACCGTCCGTGTTGTGTGCTCGCTTGGCTGTCGAGCTGAGCTGTTGCCTTCACTTGTTTACAAGCTGCGCCAATTTCGCGCTGCTATTAAATTGTATTTAATATTTGCAATATCCCCAGCGTTCGCTGAGCCCAAATGCCAAATTGGCTGCACAATTTAAGCGGCAATTGTTGTTGTGGTGCTTACTGCTGCTGCTGCTGCTGTTGTTGCTGTTACTCATTTTAGTTTAATTTCTATTTAAATTCATGTCGTCTATTCGCTCGCTAAAACTTTGCCCGGCCACGGGTATATTTTACGGCTCCGCCAACGCCATTACTAACATCAACTACTGCGACAACGGCTATGTTGACGACGCCAACACTCAGCGCTTAATTACCCAAGCTTATCAAAACATCTACGAGGCGATGACGCTGACGCTGATGACAACATTGGTCTAGCACTGTGGCCGGGGCGAGAATAACGAGAAGCATGAGAAGAGCACAAAGGATGCCGGCGGGAGGGAGGCAAAGGCACTCTGCAAGTTTTCTTAATGAATTATTTAATCTGCGCTGCATCTTCCCGCAGCAGCGCTCTTAACCAACATTTTTTGCACTCGACTTGTCAACCCTATAGTAAAGTTATGCATAAATTAATAGTTCAACGACTTTTTAATACACTATTCCCTTCTATCTACTCTTTTCTACCGGTACTAGAGATGACACGATTAATCGCATGATGCACATTAATCGGTTGTTTAGATTAGCAATTTAGTTGTATCGAAAAATGCGCTTTCGATTTATTGAGTAATTTATCGATTATACGACAAAAACTTCGTAGGAAGAACGAAAGCGAAACAGGTTGAGCAGTTGATGTCTAGCCATGCTTTTTCTTCTTATTTCAATATAGAATATCTGCAAAATATATAATGTATATTATGTATTTGTTAAATATTAAATTTACATATATATGTATAATTCCATTTATGAAATTTTCAATAGATCGTGTATGAAAATCATTTAATTTATCGAATATTGTTACATATATTCGATTGATTAAGATCAATAATAATGCGGGTTAAAGTAATCACATGATTCGTTTTCATTATCTGATCATTGCCAAAAGTCTAATAATAGCGAATGTGCCAACTAGACTAGAGTATTTAAAAGCAACGAAAATGTTAAAGCTAATGCAAATAGGCCACAGAGCTGGCCAAGCTAATAAGTTAAACGACACCGTGACACAGTTACGAGGGAAAATATTAATGCCGAGGCGGCGTGCTGCCCGCCAACAGACTCAACCCGAAAAATCAACCCAAACACAAGCCCCGAACCCGTAACCCACAAGCCAAGAGTCAAAAGTGCGCCGTGACGCGTGCGGCATGTGGCATGGGGCATGGGGCATGAGACACAGAGGCGTTAGGCGACGGAAGTCTAACTCTAGATGGGAGAAGAATACACGGCTGGCTGAGCGTATTTGTTCACCTATTTACCACGCAAATGAAGTTGAAAATAACTGTGAAATGAAGATGAAGTGCTTCAGTCAACAGCAGCAGCAGCGGCAGCAGCAGTAGTGGCAGGCAGCAACAGTAGCTTTGGCACTGGCTTCACGAGCTGGCCCAGACAGGCAGCTCGGTGCCTAAATGGAATGTAAATATTTGAGCAGCGGCAAGACAAGGAGCGCGTTACGGCCACGTCGAAGACAACGCAAGATTCGGCTTCTTGCCACCTAGAAGTAACATGGATGGGTGTGTTTAAGTTGGCAGCCTGTGTCTATGTGTACTAGTGAATGACAGCATTATGGTGACTCAAGAACAGCTCGACTGACAGCCAACCGAAAAGGCCTTAAGCACCAAAACAATGGCCATGTGAAGGCTGATTACGTGCTGTGGCCGTTGGTGTTGAAAATTAAAGGCAATTAAATAGCTAAGTATGTGGCTTAGCATGTGTGTGTGTCGGTCTGTCTGTCTATCTGTCTGCTTGTATGTTATGTATGAAGTGCAAAACAGTAACAGCACAAGCCCATAAGTAGACTACACAATTCCTCGAATAAATCAAAGCGAAGGACTTTAAGTGCTGGCAACTCAAGTAATAAATGCGAGTGCTGTGGTGTGTGCAAAATAGTGTTGTGTAAACATTACACAGTTCACCGAATAAATTCATTAGGTTATTTCTCACCAGTGAACTAGTTCGTTCGATTCGTTTTCGTTCACTTCTCATCAGTATCGTTCCTTGGTTTTTGTTCCCAAAGTTCATCGTTCCATTTCGTTCATCGTTCGATTTCGATAATCGCTACATTTCGTTAATGGTTCGGTTTCGATTATCGTTCTTTTTATTTGTTATTAGTTTTCAACAGCTTTGTTTTACTTAATATATGACATTATATTCATAGGAAATAGGATACTATTGAGTGTTAAGTGATAATAGATCAAAATGTTAAGGCATACAATACAAATAAACAAGAACGAACTAATGATGAAAGGTTAATAACAAACCACAAATGGAAGAGAAAAGTGAATTCATTCCGTTCATTCACTTTACTGAATAGTTTAGTTTTGTTCCAGCACTAGAAATATGGCTTGAGGTTTTTTTTTTTTTCTTTTTATTTATTAAGTGAAGAATCTGTACAGCAAATTTAAAGTACCTTAACATCACAGGAGTATCAAATATATAAAAATAAACCAAACCTCAACACCAATATGAGGATTATATACATATGTATCAGCGTTATTGGCACCTAATTGTTTTGGCAAAGCCTTGCCGTTTAAGACGCCTTAATGGTCTCGCTGGAAGTAACTTCCTGGCTAGTAGGCTGCGGTGTCTTCTAAGTTTATCGCTATAGCGGCTTGTGTGTCTCCCAATCTGTTCTTCTACAGTATGTAGCTTCAAGTCTCTATGAAGCGTTGTGCCACGCACGAACCAAGGACAGTCTGTTATGTTGCGTAGTATCCGATTCTGCAACACCTGAATTCGTTTATAATTGGATTTGGCTGCGATCCCCCAAATCTGGATGCCATAGAGCCAAATTGGCTGGATGCAATGCGCATACACTGCCCTTTTGCATCTTAGCGGCAAAGTGCTTCGTCTTTGAATAAGCCAACGCAGTTGCTGGATCCTTAGGTTACATTTCTTAATTGTGGCTTTTAAATGTGGCCCAAATGTAAGGCGCTTGTCCAGTGTAATTCCAAGATACTTGGCTTGCGATGGCTGCTCCAGAGTAACTCCTTCTAGTTGGATTTCAGGGGTATTCATTATAAGCCTCTTCAGTGTGAAACAGGGGTTCGTTGTTTTAAGCGGATTTATTTTCAAGTTCCACCGTTTACACCAAGCAGCAAGAGCTTTGAGATATTCTTGTATTCCATTAGCTGCTTCTCTACGGCAACTGGAGTTATAGATGACTGCAATGTCATCTGCATAGGTTGCAATAAGTGCTTTGGAAGGAGCTACCATATGTTGACTGTTTGGGCTGGGTATATCAGCAGTGTACAATGAATAAAGCAGCGGTCCAAGCACACTACCCTGTGGTACTCCTGCACTCATACGATAGTTATTAGAGTATATATCCTTAACTTTGACCTTAAACTCACGTCCATCCAGATATGACCTGAAAATTCCATAGTAGGGAGCAGGTAGGAGGTTTTTAATTTTGGACATTAAGCCATCATGCCACACTTTATCGAAAGCTTGCTCCATATCTATAAAGACTGCGTTGGAATACTCCAAGTCGTCAAAGGCCTGTAATATATGCTTTACCAGTCTGTGGACTTGTTCTACAGTGCCGTGTCCTCCTCGAAAGCCAAATTGATGGTCTGGCAAGATATTGCTTTCAGTCAAAATCACTATAATTCTGTTGGCGATGAGTCTCTCCCACAACTTAGACAGGGAGGATAAAAGGCTTATTGGACGGTATGATTCAGGATGAGCCTCTGGTTTACCGGGCTTGTGGATCATCAGAATCGCAGCTAATTTCCATTGCTTTGGGAACGCTTGGATCCTAATAATAGCATTAAAAATTAATGCTATATATATAATCGCTCTTGTAGGCAAAGCCTTCAACGTTGCGTTACAAATCCTATCAATACCTGGCGCTTTATTTTTTGGCAAAAATTGAATGGCTTCGGATATTTCCTCAATCCTTATAGGCTTAATGGGCAATGACATCTGCAGTGGAGTATCCAAACTTTGATGGGTCTCTCTACTTTGTTCTATTGAAGCAAAGTTATGGGGAGTGAATCGATCCTCTAGATGTTGACCGAAAGCATTGGCCTGCTCCATTTCATTTTTTGCAAGTTCACCACCGGGACAACGAATAGGAACCTGTCTAAGAGGTTGTCGTTTAAGCGATTTTGTGCACTTCCAAAGTGAATAATACGGCTATGTTGACGACGCCAACGCTCAGCTTATTACCCAAGCTTATCAAAACATCTACGAGGCGATGACGCTGACGCTGATGACAACATTGGTCTAGCACTGTGGCCGGGGCGAGAATAACGAAAGCATGAGAAGAGCACAAAGGAAGGTGCCGGCGGGAGGGAGGCAAAGGCACTCTGCAAGTTTTCTTAATGAATTATTTAATCTGCGCTGCATCTTCCGCAGCAGCGCTCTTACCAACATTTTTGCACTCGACTTGTCAACCCTATAGTAAAGTTATGCATAAATTAATAGTTCAACGACTTTTAATACACTATTCCCTTCTATCTACTCTTTTCTACCGGTATAGAGATGACACGATTAATCGCATGATGCACAATCGGTTGTTTAGATTAGCAATTTAGTTGTATCGAAAAATGCGCTTTCGATTTATTGAGTAATTTATCGATTATACGAAAAACTTCGTAGGAAGAACGAAAGCGAAACAGGTTGAGCAGTTGATGTCTAGCCATGCTTTTTCTTCTTATTTCAATATAGAATATCTGCAAAATATATAATGTATATATATGTATTTGTTAAATATTAAATTTACATATATATGTATAATTCCATTTATGAATTTTCAATAGATCGTGTATGAAAATCATTTAATTTATCGAATATTGTTACATATATTCGATTGATTAAGATCAATAATAATGCGGGTTAAAGTAATCACATGATTCGTTTTCATTATCTGATCATTGCCAAAAGTCTAATAATAGCGAATGTGCCAAACTAGACTAGAGTATTTAAAAGCAACGAAAATGTTAAAGCTAATAAATAGCCACAGAGCTGGCCAAGCTAATAAGTTAAACGACACCGTGACACAGTTACGAGGGGAAAATATTAATGCCGAGGCGGCGTGCTGCCCGCCAACAGACTCAACCCGAAAAATCAACCCAAACACAAGCCCCAGACCCGTAACCCACAAGCCAAGTCAAAAGTGCGCCGTGACGCGTGGCGGCATGTGGCATGGGGCATGGGGCATAGACACAAGAGGCGTTAGGCGCGGAAGTCTAACTCTAGATGGGAGAAGAATACACGGCTGGCTGAGCGTATTTGTTCACCTATTTACCACGCAAATGAAGTTGAAAATAACTGTGAAATGAAGATGAAGTGCTTCAGTCAACAGCAGCAGCAGCGGCGGCAGCAGTATTGTGAGCAGCAACAGTAGCTTTGGCACTGGCTTCTGAGCTGGCCCAGACAGGCAGCTCGGTGCCTAAATGGAATGTAAATATTTGAGCAGCGGCAGAGACAAGGCGCGAACACGTTACGTCGAAGACAACGCAAGATTCGGCTTCTTGCCACCTAGAAGTACTATATGGGTGTGTTTAAGTTGGCAGCCTGTGTCTATGTGTACTAGTGTATGACAGCATTATGTTGACTCAAGAACACTCGACTGACAGCCAACCGAAAAGGCCTTAAGCACCAAAGCAATGGCCATGTGAAGTGATAACGTGCTGTGGCCGTTGGTGTTGAAAATTAAAGGCAATTAAATAGCTATGGTATGTGGCTTAGCATGTGTGTGTGTCGGTCTGTCTGTCTATCTGTCTGCTTGTATGTTATGTATGATTACCAAAACAGTAACAGCACAAGCCCATAAGTAGACTACACAATTCCTCGAATAAATCAAAGCGAAGGACTTTAAGTGCTGCTTGAACAAGTAATAAATGCGAGTGCTGCAATTGTGTGCAAAATAGTGTTGTGTAAACATTACACAGTTCAGAATAAATTCATTAGGTTATTTCTCAGATGAACTAGTTCGTTCGAGTTTTCGTTCACTTCTCATCAGTATCGTTCCTTGGTTTTTGTTCCCCCAAAGTTCATCGTTCCATTTCGTTCATCGTTCGATTTCGATAATCGCTACATTTCGTTAATGGTTCGGTTTCGATTATCAATTCTTTTATTTTGTTATGGTTTCAACAGCTTTGTTTTACTTAATATATGACATTATATTCATAGGAAATAGGATACTATTGAGTGTTAAGTGATAATAGATCAAAATGTTAAGGCATACAATACAAATAAACAAGAACGAACTAATGAAAGGTTAATTAACAAACCACAAATGGAAGAGAAAAGTGAATTCATTCCGTTCATTCCTTTACTGAATAGTTTAGTTTTGTTTTAGCACTAGAAATATGGCTTGAGGTTTTTTTTTTTTCTTTTTTTATTTATTAAGTGAAGAATCTGTACAGCAAATTTAAAGTACCTTAACATCACAGAATTATCAAATATATAAAAATAAACCAAACCTCAACACCAATATGAGGATTATATACATATGTATCAGCGTTATTGGCACCTAATTGTTTTGGCAAAGCCTTGCCGTTTAAGACGCCTTAATGGTCTCGCTGGAAGTAACTTCCTGGCTGAGTAGGCTGCGGTGTCTTCTAAGTTTATCGCTATAGCGGCTTGTGTGTCTCCCAATCTGTTCTTCTACATGTAGCTTCAAGTCTCTATGAAGCGTTGTGCCACGCACGAACCAAGGACAGTCTGTTATGTTGCGTGGTATCCGATTCTGCAACACCTGAATTCGTTTATAATTGGTTGGCTGCGATCCCCCAAATCTGGATGCCATAGAGCCAAATTGGCTGGATGCAATGCGCATACTGCCCTTTTGCATCTTAGCGGCAAAGTGCTTCGTCTTTGAATAAGCCAACGCAGTTGCTGGATCCTTAGGTTACATTTCTTAATGTGGCTTTTAAATGTGGCCCAAATGTAAGGCGCTTGTCCAGTGTAATTCCAAGATACTTGGCTTGCGATGGCTGCTCCAGAGTAACTCCTTCTAGTTGGATTTCAGGGGTATTCATTATAAGCCTCTTCAGTGTGAAACAGGGGTTCTGTTGTTTTAAACGGATTTATTTTCAAGTTCCACCGTTTACACCAAGCAGCAAGAGCTTTGAGATATTCTTGTATTCCATTAGCTGCTTCTCTACGGCAACTGGAGTTATAGATGACTGCAATGTCATCTGCATAGGTTGCAATAAGTGCTTTGGAAGGAGCTACCATATGTTGACTGTTTGGGCTGGGTATATCAGCAGTGTACAATGAATAAAGCAGCGGTCCAAGCACACTACCCTGTGGTACTCCTGCACTCATACGATAGTTATTAGAGTATATATCCTTAACTTTGACCTTAAACTCACGTCCATCCAGATATGACCTGAAAATTCCATAGTAGGGAGCAGGTAGGAGGTTTTAATTTTGGACATTAAGCCATCATGCCACACTTTATCGAGCTTGCTCCATATCTATAAAGACTGCGTTGGAATACTCCAAGTCGTCAAAGGCCTGTAATATATGCTTTACCAGTCTGTGGACTTGTTCTACAGTGCCGTGTCCTCCTCGAAAGCCAAATTGATGGTCTGGCAAGATATTGCTTTCAGTCAAAATCACTATAATTCTGTTGGCGATGAGTCTCTCCCACAACTTAGACAGGAGGATAAAGGCTTATTGGACGGTATGATTCAGGATGAGCCTCTGGTTTACCGGGCTTGTGGATCATCAGAATCGCAGCTAATTTCCATTGCTTTGGGAACGCTTGGATCCTAATAATAGCATTAAAAATTAATGCTATATATATAATCGCTCTTGTAGGCAAAGCCTTCAACGTTGCGTTACAAATCCTATCAATACCTGGCGCTTTATTTTTTGGCAAAAATTGAATGGCTTCGGATATTTCCTCAATCCTTATAGGCTTAATGGGCAATGACATCTGCAGTGGAGTATCCAAACTTTGATGGGTCTCTACTTTGTTCTATTGAAGCAAAGTTATGGGGAGTGAATCGATCCTCTAGATGTTGACCGAAAGCATTGGCCTGCTCCATTTCATTTTTTGCAAGTTCACCACCGGGACAACGAATAGGAACCTGTCTAAGAGGTTGTCGTTTAAGCGATTTTGTGCACTTCCAAAGTGAATAATTTGCGTCAACTGTGTAGTCCATGGAGGACAATTTTTGCTCGAAAAATCACTTCGGAGTTCCCTCAAAGGGTTCGTAGTTGTTTCGCTGCCCTGTTCCACAAAAGACGGTCCTCAGGATCTTGAGAACGAATAGCTCTTCTTCGAAGGCGTCTTTTCCTTTTATTAGTTCTCTTGCTTCCCTTGAGAGCAATACCGTAGCTTATGGGCCGAAAATCAGGATCAGGTGGCGTTGAAGCAGAAGCAGCTCTATGTATATTCTCAGTTAGAATTTCGACTGCATTCTCAATGTCTTCCTTAGTGTCCAGAGTTGAATTTAGTTGGAAAGAGTTATTAAGAATATGTTTAAAAGTGATGAGATCAGTACGACTTGTGATTAACCGAGGACTTGGTCTGACATTAGTACCATTTGTTAGCAGATTAACAATAAGGGCTAAGTGATCAGACTCCAGGTCCCAGCTTTGACATATTTATTTGAGAATCAGTATTCCATGGTATAATGCGAAATCAATGCAAGTAGCTGTGTGATTAGGTACGTATGGGTATCTCGTTGGTGATCCAGTGGCAAGTATTTTAGCTCTGCTGACTGAAATGGATTCGACTAGCTCACGCCCTCTCGGTGAATTATATGTGTCGCCCCACATCCAATGTCGAGCATTCCAGTCACCTCCAACCAGAAACCTCTGGCCACAAGAGCCAATATTTCAGTAAAATGTCTTTCCTCAATTTTGTGTGCCTTGGAGGACAGTATATTGCGCTTACTTCCATATCCCAAGCCTGTCGCAACTTTAATGGAAGACATTTGAATGGTTTGTGTTTCAATAACACGTTGTGGGAAATGACTGAGAGCTCCTCACCACCAGTACCGCAGCTCCTCCATTACCGTGATTATGCCGTGATGGTTTATACGCTGGATAGAAGGAATATCCGAATATTTTAACAGCTTCACCTCGATTGAGCCTTATTTCACTTAAAAGTAGGATATCGACGCCATTGTTGTGCGCAAAGAATTCAACTTCTCTGGCTTTTCCTGAAATGCCATTGACATTCAGATGACGATCTTTAGTGTGTTCATTTTAAGGCAGAAACATTGTTGTGGACCTGGGGAACTGATTTATCCCCAGCCAGTTGTTTGATAGAGTTGGCCATTTCAAAAACCATACTTTCGAGCCGTTCAAGTCGTTGACTGTTCTGCTTGTTTTGCGTTTGTTGTTCCTGCTGCTGTTGCTGTAGCCACAAAAAGAATTGCTGCTGCTGCTGTTGCTGGAGTTGTTGCTGCCATTTCAAAAATTGCTGTTGCTGTTGTTCCAATATTGACTGAATGTCAAGAACATTTTGTTGTGTCGTTGTGCAGTAATTTCCTTCCTGTTATTTACTTGTAGACGGCGCTGAGCCTGTCCATTTCCATTTTTGGCAATTGAGGCATAAGATAAACCTATACTATTGCAGACAGAAGGGTTAGGCATTTGCTGAATTGGTTGCTGTCGAGCTGACTGTTCTTGCTGTGGTTTTTGTTGTGGTTGTAGTCGCGTTGGTTGCTTCTTCGAACCCATAGATCGTCTTAGGTAATCTTGATACCACTGGCAACCCTTGTAACTTGCCGTATGACTCCCTCCACAGTGCATACATGTAGGCGGTTGGTCTTGTGGACGTACACACTGCTTTGTAAAGTGATCTTCACCACAACGAGCACAATTGGGATGACGACGGCAGTATTTCGCTGTGTGGCCAAATTCTAGGCATCGTATGCATTGAGCGATTTCCGATGTTTTCCGCATCCTTTCTATCCTTACACGTTGTCGGCAAAGCGTTACAATATCATATACATCATTAATTTTGGCACAAGGCTTGATATTAATAAAAATATGTTTAGTTTCTCTGTCTCGGTTTGACCTTGACCTTGGGTTATGCACCTGAAGGGCTTCAAAACCTAAAGCTTTAAAATTGCCAACAATTTCGCTACTTAATGTGCTATGATGAAGCCCCTTAACAACTATTCTGTGAGGCTTCTCTTCCTTCAATTGGTACGTATGGAATTCAATTTCCATTTTATCAAAATGATCAACAATGGCTCTATAAGTTTGAGAGTCCTTGGGAAAATTCTGGCTGTAACTCCTTGGTTAACTTTAACTATTACGTTATCTAAACTAGTGACCTCCGATATGACATCAAATAGATCGTTAAGGTTTGTAATACTTAAAACTATTTGCGGTGGTTTTGAAGTAACATTAGCATTATTATTACCATCAGAATTAATAGGTTGAGATCTATTGCCTGAGTCATGTATTTCCATATTATCATTTGATAAATTTGTTTGGGTAGCTGCCATAGAGCTAGTAGGGCATTCCTCTGCAGCACTGCTGCTATCTTCAACATGTCTGTCACTGTTTAAGTCGACTTCCATGTCTAGTAAGGCAAACCTATTCCTAGAGCTTGCCTTGCTGGTTGATGCTGAGGATGATCCAAATGACAATTCTCTGAGTGCTTTCTTAGAGTTACCAATTGGTGAGAGTGTTTTCTTCCTCTTACTCGACATATGTTTTTGGCTAACCTTCAACTTGGTAGCAGCATCATTAAATGGAGGAGACGAAAATCCAGAAGTTTGATTGACAGTTGGAGAGACAATTGTAGCACCTCCACTGAGTATTGGGGAAGCAAGTGCGCTTTGCGTGAGATTCGCATAATTTTTATCCATGCTCACTGCAGAGCAAACACTGCTGATTGCCGTAGTTGATGCAGTTGCCATAGTGTAAATTGTATTACTAGTAGCACTAGTAAATGTAAGCGTTGTAGTTATTGTACTAATATTTTGAGTTACAGAACACAAAGGGCGAAGATCACTAATAATTTCTGACCTTATCTCCAAAGGTGATTTACCAGCCACTTGTAGCATTTTTTCATAATCAAACTGCTTATTGCTAAGCTGAGTGTTAGGAAAAATATTTCCATCCATTACCAAATATTTTACTAATCAATGTAACTTATTAGTTTCAGTTTGGCTTCAAATAGCAAAAGTTTCTGCAAAGTTTTTGTCAAGGACAAAAGAAGGTCAGATCGCTTGACAGATAAGCGCAGATTTTATTACCCCTCTTGTGCGGCTGCGCGCAGAGTGAGGGGCGACGTACTGCCCAAACGGGCACAGAATGCAGTCTTGTCTCACTACAGTAATGTTTTTGTTGTTGTTCAGCTGCCGACACTGCAGAAGCCAGCGTCCGAAATTTTACGATTGGCACACGAAGAGTGCGCAAAAGAGAAACTCGAAAAATAAAAAAAAAAAACAAACGAGAGTTACACTTGTTTTGTGTTTGCTTATCCGCGACACAACCGATCTCAATGAGAGCAGATTAGCGACTCTCGGCTTGAGGTGGTTGGAGTAAATCTCCTTTGCCAAGTACAGGCATTAAGCCTAAATTCCGAAATAAACTGAAATGTGAAATTGATGGAAATTCTAAGAAGTCAGTACAAATGCCTTGAATGCTGTTATTATTAAGTGAAGAATCTGTACAGCAAATTTAAAGTACCTTAACATCACAGGAGTATCAAATATATAAAAATAAACCAAACCTCAACACCAATATGAGGATTATATACATATGTATCAGCGTTATTGGCACCTAATTGTTTTGGCAAAGCCTTGCCGTTTAAGACGCCTTAATGGTCTCGCTGGAAGTAACTTCCTGGCTAGTAGGCTGCGGTGTCTTCTAAGTTTATCGCTATAGCGGCTTGTGTGTCTCCCAATCTGTTCTTCTACAGTATGTAGCTTCAAGTCTCTATGAAGCGTTGTGCCACGCACGAACCAAGGACAGTCTGTTATGTTGCGTAGTATCCGATTCTGCAACACCTGAATTCGTTTATAATTGGATTTGGCTGCGATCCCCCAAATCTGGATGCCATAGAGCCAAATTGGCTGGATGCAATGCGCATACACTGCCCTTTTGCATCTTAGCGGCAAAGTGCTTCGTCTTTGAATAAGCCAACGCAGTTGCTGGATCCTTAGGTTACATTTCTTAATTGTGGCTTTTAAATGTGGCCCAAATGTAAGGCGCTTGTCCAGTGTAATTCCAAGATACTTGGCTTGCGATGGCTGCTCCAGAGTAACTCCTTCTAGTTGGATTTCAGGGGTATTCATTATAAGCCTCTTCAGTGTGAAACAGGGGTTCGTTGTTTTAAGCGGATTTATTTTCAAGTTCCACCGTTTACACCAAGCAGCAAGAGCTTTGAGATATTCTTGTATTCCATTAGCTGCTTCTCTACGGCAACTGGAGTTATAGATGACTGCAATGTCATCTGCATAGGTTGCAATAAGTGCTTTGGAAGGAGCTACCATATGTTGACTGTTTGGGCTGGGTATATCAGCAGTGTACAATGAATAAAGCAGCGGTCCAAGCACACTACCCTGTGGTACTCCTGCACTCATACGATAGTTATTAGAGTATATATCCTTAACTTTGACCTTAAACTCACGTCCATCCAGATATGACCTGAAAATTCCATAGTAGGGAGCAGGTAGGAGGTTTTTAATTTTGGACATTAAGCCATCATGCCACACTTTATCGAAAGCTTGCTCCATATCTATAAAGACTGCGTTGGAATACTCCAAGTCGTCAAAGGCCTGTAATATATGCTTTACCAGTCTGTGGACTTGTTCTACAGTGCCGTGTCCTCCTCGAAAGCCAAATTGATGGTCTGGCAAGATATTGCTTTCAGTCAAAATCACTATAATTCTGTTGGCGATGAGTCTCTCCCACAACTTAGACAGGGAGGATAAAAGGCTTATTGGACGGTATGATTCAGGATGAGCCTCTGGTTTACCGGGCTTGTGGATCATCAGAATCGCAGCTAATTTCCATTGCTTTGGGAACGCTTGGATCCTAATAATAGCATTAAAAATTAATGCTATATATATAATCGCTCTTGTAGGCAAAGCCTTCAACGTTGCGTTACAAATCCTATCAATACCTGGCGCTTTATTTTTTGGCAAAAATTGAATGGCTTCGGATATTTCCTCAATCCTTATAGGCTTAATGGGCAATGACATCTGCAGTGGAGTATCCAAACTTTGATGGGTCTCTACTTTGTTCTATTGAAGCAAAGTTATGGGGAGTGAATCGATCCTCTAGATGTTGACCGAAAGCATTGGCCTGCTCCATTTCATTTTTGCAAGTTCACCACCGGGACAACGAATAGGAACCTGTCTAAGAGGTTGTCGTTTAAGCGATTTTGTGCACTTCCAAAGTGAATAATTTGCGTCAACTGTGTAGTCCATGGAGGACAATTTTTGCTCGAAAAATCACTTCGGAGTTCCCTCAAAAGGGTTCGTAGTTGTTTCGCTGCCCTGTTCCACAAAAGACGGTCCTCAGGATCTTGAGAACGAATAGCTCTTCTTCGAAGGCGTCTTTTCCTTTTTATTAGTTCTCTTGCTTCCCTTGTGAGAGCAATACCGTAGCTTATGGGCCGAAAATCAGGATCAGGTGGCGTTGAAGCAGAAGCAGCTCTATGTATATTCTCAGTTAGAATTTCGACTGCATTCTCAATGTCTTCCTTAGTGTCCAGAGTTGAATTTAGTTGGAAAGAGTTATTAAGAATATGTTTAAAAGTGATGAGATCAGTACGACTTGTGATTAACCGAGGACTTGGTCTGACATTAGTACCATTTGTTAGCAGATTAACAATAAGGGCTAAGTGATCAGACTCCAGGTCCCAGCTTTGACATATATTTATTTGAGAATCCAGTATTCCATGGTATAATGCGAAATCAATGCAAGTAGCTGTGTGATTAGGTACGTATGGGTATCTCGTTGGTGATCCAGTGGCAAGTATTTTAGCTCTGCTGACTGAAATGGATTCGACTAGCTCACGCCCTCTCGGTGAATTATATGTGTCGCCCCACATCCAATGTCGAGCATTCCAGTCACCTCCAACCAGAAACCTCTGGCCACAAGAAGCCAATATTTCAGTAAAATGTCTTTCCTCAATTTTGTGCCTTGGAGGACAGTATATTGCGCTTACTTCCATATATCCCAAGCCTGTCGCAACTTTAATGGAAGACATTTGAATGGTTTGTGTTTCAATAACACGTTGTGGGAAATGACTGAGAGAGCTCCTCACCAGTACCGCAGCTCCTCCATTACCGTGATTATGCCGTGATGGTTTATACGCTGGATAGAAGGAATATCCGAATATTTTAACAGCTTCACCTCGATTGAGCCTTATTTCACTTAAAAGTAGGATATCGACGCCATTGTTGTGCGCAAAGAATTCAACTTCTCTGGCTTTTCCTGAAATGCCATTGACATTCCAGATGACGATCTTTAGTGTGTTCATTTTAAGGCAGAAACATTGTTGTGGACCTGGGGAACTGATTTATCCCCAGCCAGTTGTTTGATAGAGTTGGCCATTTCAAAAACCATACTTTCGAGCCGTTCAAGTCGTTGACTGTTCTGCTTGTTTTGCGTTTGTTGTTCCTGCTGCTGTTGCTGTAGCCACAAAAAGAATTGCTGCTGCTGCTGTTGCTGGAGTTGTTGCTGCCATTTCAAAAATTGCTGTTGCTGTTGTTCCAATATTGACTGAATGTCAAGAACATTTTGTTGTTGTCGTTGTGCAGTAATTTCCTTCCTGTTATTTACTTGTAGACGGCGCTGAGCCTGTCCATTTCCATTTTTGGCAATTGAGGCATAAGATAAACCTATACTATTGCAGACAGAAGGGTTAGGCATTTGCTGAATTGGTTGCTGTCGAGCTGACTGTTCTTGCTGTGGTTTTTGTTGTGGTTGTAGTCGCGTTGGTTGCTTCTTCGAACCCATAGATCGTCTTAGGTAATCTTGATACCACTGGCAACCCTTGTAACTTGCCGTATGACTCCCTCCACAGTGCATACATGTAGGCGGTTGGTCTTGTGGACGTACACACTGCTTTGTAAAGTGATCTTCACCACAACGAGCACAATTGGGATGACGACGGCAGTATTTCGCTGTGTGGCCAAATTCTAGGCATCGTATGCATTGAGCGATTTCCGATGTTTTCCGCATCCTTTCTATCCTTACACGTTGTCGGCAAAGCGTTACAATATCATATACATCATTAATTTTGGCACAAGGCTTGATATTAATAAAAAATATGTTTAGTTTCTCATCTCGGTTTGACCTTGACCTTGGGTTATGCACCTGAAGGGCTTCAAAACCTAAAGCTTTAAAATTGCCAACAATTTCGCTACTTAATGTGCTATGATGAAGCCCCTTAACAACTATTCTGTGAGGCTTCTCTTCCTTCAATTGGTACGTATGGAATTCAATTTCCATTTTATCAAAATGATCAACAATGGCTCTATAAGTTTGAGAGTCCTTGGGAAAAATTCTGGCTGTAACTCCTTGGTTAACTTTAACTATTACGTTATCTAAACTAGTGACCTCCGATATGACATCAAATAGATCGTTAAGGTTTGTAATACTTAAAACTATTTGCGGTGGTTTTGAAGTAACATTAGCATTATTATTACCATCAGAATTAATAGGTTGAGATCTATTGCCTGAGTCATGTATTTCCATATTATCATTTGATAAATTTGTTTGGGTAGCTGCCATAGAGCTAGTAGGGCATTCCTCTGCAGCACTGCTGCTATCTTCAACATGTCTGTCACTGTTTAAGTCGACTTCCATGTCTAGTAAGGCAAACCTATTCCTAGAGCTTGCCTTGCTGGTTGATGCTGAGGATGATCCAAATGACAATTCTCTGAGTGCTTTCTTAGAGTTACCAATTGGTGAGAGTGTTTTCTTCCTCTTACTCGACATATGTTTTTGGCTAACCTTCAACTTGGTAGCAGCATCATTAAATGGAGGAGACGAAAATCCAGAAGTTTGATTGACAGTTGGAGAGACAATTGTAGCACCTCCACTGAGTATTGGGGAAGCAAGTGCGCTTTGCGTGAGATTCGCATAATTTTTATCCATGCTCACTGCAGAGCAAACACTGCTGATTGCCGTAGTTGATGCAGTTGCCATAGTGTAAATTGTATTACTAGTAGCACTAGTAAATGTAAGCGTTGTAGTTATTGTACTAATATTTTGAGTTACAGAACACAAAGGGCGAAGATCACTAATAATTTCTGACCTTATCTCCAAAGGTGATTTACCAGCCACTTGTAGCATTTTTTCATAATCAAACTGCTTATTGCTAAGCTGAGTGTTAGGAAAAATATTTCCATCCATTACCAAATATTTTACTAATCAATGTAACTTATTAGTTTCAGTTTGGCTTCAAATAGCAAAAGTTTCTGCAAAGTTTTTGTCAAGGACAAAAGAAGGTCAGATCGCTTGACAGATAAGCGCAGATTTTATTACCCCTCTTGTGCGGCTGCGCGCAGAGTGAGGGGCGACGTACTGCCCAAACGGGCACAGAATGCAGTCTTGTCTCACTACAGTAATGTTTTTGTTGTTGTTCAGCTGCCGACACTGCAGAAGCCAGCGTCCGAAATTTTACGATTGGCACACGAAGAGTGCGCAAAAGAGAAACTCGAAAAAATAAAAAAAAAACAAACGAGAGTTACACTTGTTTTGTGTTTGCTTATCCGCGACACAACCGATCTCAATGAGAGCAGATTAGCGACTCTCGGCTTGAGGTGGTTGGAGTAAATCTCCTTTGCCAAGTACAGGCATTAAGCCTAAATTCCGAAATAAACTGAAATGTGAAATTGATGGAAATTCTAAGAAGTCAGTACAAATGCCTTGAATGCTGTTATTTTAAATTGGCAAAGTGAAATTTTTTTTTTTTTTTTTTTTTTTTTTTTTTTTTATTTATTAAGTGAAGAATCTGTACAGCAAATTTAAAGTACCTTAACATCACAGGAGTATCAAATATATAAAAATAAACCAAACCTCAACACCAATATGAGGATTATATACATATGTATCAGCGTTATTGGCACCTAATTGTTTTGGCAAAGCCTTGCCGTTTAAGACGCCTTAATGGTCTCGCTGGAAGTAACTTCCTGGCTAGTAGGCTGCGGTGTCTTCTAAGTTTATCGCTATAGCGGCTTGTGTGTCTCCCAATCTGTTCTTCTACAGTATGTAGCTTCAAGTCTCTATGAAGCGTTGTGCCACGCACGAACCAAGGACAGTCTGTTATGTTGCGTAGTATCCGATTCTGCAACACCTGAATTCGTTTATAATTGATTTGGCTGCGATCCCCCAAATCTGGATGCCATAGAGCCAAATTGGCTGGATGCAATGCGCATACACTGCCCTTTTGCATCTTAGCGGCAAAGTGCTTCGTCTTTGAATAAGCCAACGCAGTTGCTGGATCCTTAGGTTACATTTCTTAATTGTGGCTTTTAAATGTGGCCCAAATGTAAGGCGCTTGTCCAGTGTAATTCCAAGATACTTGGCTTGCGATGGCTGCTCCAGAGTAACTCCTTCTAGTTGGATTTCAGGGGTATTCATTATAAGCCTCTTCAGTGTGAAACAGGGGTTCGTTGTTTTAAGCGGATTTATTTTCAAGTTCCACCGTTTACACCAAGCAGCAAGAGCTTTGAGATATTCTTGTATTCCATTAGCTGCTTCTCTACGGCAACTGGAGTTATAGATGACTGCAATGTCATCTGCATAGGTTGCAATAAGTGCTTTGGAAGGAGCTACCATATGTTGACTGTTTGGGCTGGGTATATCAGCAGTGTACAATGAATAAAGCAGCGGTCCAAGCACACTACCCTGTGGTACTCCTGCACTCATACGATAGTTATTAGAGTATATATCCTTAACTTTGACCTTAAACTCACGTCCATCCAGATATGACCTGAAAATTCCATAGTAGGGAGCAGGTAGGAGGTTTTTAATTTTGGACATTAAGCCATCATGCCACACTTTATCGAAAGCTTGCTCCATATCTATAAAGACTGCGTTGGAATACTCCAAGTCGTCAAAGGCCTGTAATATATGCTTTACCAGTCTGTGGACTTGTTCTACAGTGCCGTGTCCTCCTCGAAAGCCAAATTGATGGTCTGGCAAGATATTGCTTTCAGTCAAAATCACTATAATTCTGTTGGCGATGAGTCTCTCCCACAACTTAGACAGGGAGGATAAAAGGCTTATTGGACGGTATGATTCAGGATGAGCCTCTGGTTTACCGGGCTTGTGGATCATCAGAATCGCAGCTAATTTCCATTGCTTTGGGAACGCTTGGATCCTAATAATAGCATTAAAAATTAATGCTATATATATAATCGCTCTTGTAGGCAAAGCCTTCAACGTTGCGTTACAAATCCTATCAATACCTGGCGCTTTATTTTTTGGCAAAAATTGAATGGCTTCGGATATTTCCTCAATCCTTATAGGCTTAATGGGCAATGACATCTGCAGTGGAGTATCCAAACTTTGATGGGTCTCTCTACTTTGTTCTATTGAAGCAAAGTTATGGGGAGTGAATCGATCCTCTAGATGTTGACCGAAAGCATTGGCCTGCTCCATTTCATTTTTGCAAGTTCACCACCGGGACAACGAATAGGAACCTGTCTAAGAGGTTGTCGTTTAAGCGATTTTGTGCACTTCCAAAGTGAATAATTTGCGTCAACTGTGTAGTCCATGGAGGACAATTTTTGCTCGAAAAATCACTTCGGAGTTCCCTCAAAAGGGTTCGTAGTTGTTTCGCTGCCCTGTTCCACAAAAGACGGTCCTCAGGATCTTGAGAACGAATAGCTCTTCTTCGAAGGCGTCTTTTCCTTTTATTAGTTCTCTTGCTTCCCTTGTGAGAGCAATACCGTAGCTTATGGGCCGAAAATCAGGATCAGGTGGCGTTGAAGCAGAAGCAGCTCTATGTATATTCTCAGTTAGAATTTCGACTGCATTCTCAATGTCTTCCTTAGTGTCCAGAGTTGAATTTAGTTGGAAAGAGTTATTAAGAATATGTTTAAAAGTGATGAGATCAGTACGACTTGTGATTAACCGAGGACTTGGTCTGACATTAGTACCATTTGTTAGCAGATTAACAATAAGGGCTAAGTGATCAGACTCCAGGTCCCAGCTTTGACATATATTTATTTGAGAATCCAGTATTCCATGGTATAATGCGAAATCAATGCAAGTAGCTGTGTGATTAGGTACGTATGGGTATCTCGTTGGTGATCCAGTGGCAAGTATTTTAGCTCTGCTGACTGAAATGGATTCGACTAGCTCACGCCCTCTCGGTGAATTATATGTGTCGCCCCACATCCAATGTCGAGCATTCCAGTCACCTCCAACCAGAAACCTCTGGCCACAAGAAGCCAATATTTCAGTAAAATGTCTTTCCTCAATTTTGTGCCTTGGAGGACAGTATATTGCGCTTACTTCCATATATCCCAAGCCTGTCGCAACTTTAATGGAAGACATTTGAATGGTTTGTGTTTCAATAACACGTTGTGGGAAATGACTGAGAGAGCTCCTCACCAGTACCGCAGCTCCTCCATTACCGTGATTATGCCGTGATGGTTTATACGCTGGATAGAAGGAATATCCGAATATTTTAACAGCTTCACCTCGATTGAGCCTTATTTCACTTAAAAGTAGGATATCGACGCCATTGTTGTGCGCAAAGAATTCAACTTCTCTGGCTTTTCCTGAAATGCCATTGACATTCCAGATGACGATCTTTAGTGTGTTCATTTTAAGGCAGAAACATTGTTGTGGACCTGGGGAACTGATTTATCCCCAGCCAGTTGTTTGATAGAGTTGGCCATTTCAAAAACCATACTTTCGAGCCGTTCAAGTCGTTGACTGTTCTGCTTGTTTTGCGTTTGTTGTTCCTGCTGCTGTTGCTGTAGCCACAAAAGAATTGCTGCTGCTGCTGTTGCTGGAGTTGTTGCTGCCATTTCAAAAATTGCTGTTGCTGTTGTTCCAATATTGACTGAATGTCAAGAACATTTTGTTGTTGTCGTTGTGCAGTAATTTCCTTCCTGTTATTTACTTGTAGACGGCGCTGAGCCTGTCCATTTCCATTTTTGGCAATTGAGGCATAAGATAAACCTATACTATTGCAGACAGAAGGGTTAGGCATTTGCTGAATTGGTTGCTGTCGAGCTGACTGTTCTTGCTGTGGTTTTTGTTGTGGTTGTAGTCGCGTTGGTTGCTTCTTCGAACCCATAGATCGTCTTAGGTAATCTTGATACCACTGGCAACCCTTGTAACTTGCCGTATGACTCCCTCCACAGTGCATACATGTAGGCGGTTGGTCTTGTGGACGTACACACTGCTTTGTAAAGTGATCTTCACCACAACGAGCACAATTGGGATGACGACGGCAGTATTTCGCTGTGTGGCCAAATTCTAGGCATCGTATGCATTGAGCGATTTCCGATGTTTTCCGCATCCTTTCTATCCTTACACGTTGTCGGCAAAGCGTTACAATATCATATACATCATTAATTTTGGCACAAGGCTTGATATTAATAAAAAATATGTTTAGTTTCTCATCTCGGTTTGACCTTGACCTTGGGTTATGCACCTGAAGGGCTTCAAAACCTAAAGCTTTAAAATTGCCAACAATTTCGCTACTTAATGTGCTATGATGAAGCCCCTTAACAACTATTCTGTGAGGCTTCTCTTCCTTCAATTGGTACGTATGGAATTCAATTTCCATTTTATCAAAATGATCAACAATGGCTCTATAAGTTTGAGAGTCCTTGGGAAAAATTCTGGCTGTAACTCCTTGGTTAACTTTAACTATTACGTTATCTAAACTAGTGACCTCCGATATGACATCAAATAGATCGTTAAGGTTTGTAATACTTAAAACTATTTGCGGTGGTTTTGAAGTAACATTAGCATTATTATTACCATCAGAATTAATAGGTTGAGATCTATTGCCTGAGTCATGTATTTCCATATTATCATTTGATAAATTTGTTTGGGTAGCTGCCATAGAGCTAGTAGGGCATTCCTCTGCAGCACTGCTGCTATCTTCAACATGTCTGTCACTGTTTAAGTCGACTTCCATGTCTAGTAAGGCAAACCTATTCCTAGAGCTTGCCTTGCTGGTTGATGCTGAGGATGATCCAAATGACAATTCTCTGAGTGCTTTCTTAGAGTTACCAATTGGTGAGAGTGTTTTCTTCCTCTTACTCGACATATGTTTTTGGCTAACCTTCAACTTGGTAGCAGCATCATTAAATGGAGGAGACGAAAATCCAGAAGTTTGATTGACAGTTGGAGAGACAATTGTAGCACCTCCACTGAGTATTGGGAAGCAAGTGCGCTTTGCGTGAGATTCGCATAATTTTTATCCATGCTCACTGCAGAGCAAACACTGCTGATTGCCGTAGTTGATGCAGTTGCCATAGTGTAAATTGTATTACTAGTAGCACTAGTAAATGTAAGCGTTGTAGTTATTGTACTAATATTTTGAGTTACAGAACACAAAGGGCGAAGATCACTAATAATTTCTGACCTTATCTCCAAAGGTGATTTACCAGCCACTTGTAGCATTTTTTCATAATCAAACTGCTTATTGCTAAGCTGAGTGTTAGGAAAAATATTTCCATCCATTACCAAATATTTTACTAATCAATGTAACTTATTAGTTTCAGTTTGGCTTCAAATAGCAAAAGTTTCTGCAAAGTTTTTGTCAAGGACAAAAGAAGGTCAGATCGCTTGACAGATAAGCGCAGATTTTATTACCCCTCTTGTGCGGCTGCGCGCAGAGTGAGGGGCGACGTACTGCCCAAACGGGCACAGAATGCAGTCTTGTCTCACTACAGTAATGTTTTTGTTGTTGTTCAGCTGCCGACACTGCAGAAGCCAGCGTCCGAAATTTTACGATTGGCACACGAAGAGTGCGCAAAAGAGAAACTCGAAAAATTAAAAAAAAAACAAACGAGAGTTACACTTGTTTTGTGTTTGCTTATCCGCGACACAACCGATCTCAATGAGAGCAGATTAGCGACTTGCAAAGTGAAATTGTCTAAATATTATTGTATAAATATTATTCACGGAATGCTACAGCTAATATTGCACACTGTGATCTATTTAAATTAAAAACAAATAGGTAAATCACAGCAAAGCATTTATTACTTAAGGATAAGCTGCTCAACTGATTGATACCTTGTTGCAATTGTTGTTGTTATTATTGGATAATAAATATTTGCAATGTGAAATAAATATCCAGAGGTAAAAGCAGAGACCAGCCTAAAAGCATGCAACAGTTTATTTGTCTGCTGAAACCTGTCTTTAAATCTGTCCATGCCACGTGCGACACGTGTAACTTGCAATCTGCAGTCTTTGGCTTCTCTGTTTGCTTCACGTACATTTAAATTTAACAGCACTTAACAGCAATTGTTTTATGACTTGGAAAACAATGGCCAAAACATAAACTAGCAAAATCACAGAGGGAAAACAAAACAAAGGCACAAAAATGATTTATTCAGCGCGAATAAGAGAAAAATACTCGTACCATAGAAGCAAACGCAAAAAGAGAGAAAAAACTTTTTCAGCACAAACGAAAATTTGCTAAAGTTGCGTTTTCTTAATACTCTCCTTCACCCTCCCCTCTCTCCGCTTCTCACTAAAAGCCACCGCGCCTGCCCCTATCACGTCATGGGCAGACTGCACCTGAACGAGAAAGCAGGCTCGAGTTCAGCTCCTTCAGTTGCCACACCGTTGCCTCTGCCGTTGCCGTTGCCGTTGCCACTGTTGCTGTGGTCACGCTTTTCTAAGCGTTTTTCTTATCAAGAGAAAGGCAAAAAGGCGACGTGACCGCAGAGTAGAGCCGCTATTCAGATTGCACTAAAAGATTCGCCAGCAGCCGGGTTTTTGGCCACTTTGGCTTTTGTTCCTACAACGGCTTTGAGCCTTTTGTATTTCAACTGTGACTGCGACTGCGACTTCAAATGCAACTGCGACTCAGGCTGAAGCTAAAGCTGAGGCTGATGCTGATGCTGTGGCTTACTAATGGGCGACTGCGGCTTAACCGAGCATTAAAGCTGAAATCTTTGAGCCGCTGCACTCGCAATTAATAACCCTCAATGCAACATTCGCATAATTAAAAGGCACAGCTGTGGAGAGCAAGAGGGGAATTGTCTTAAAGATTTAAGTTGCAAGGCTGCCGCGACGCTGAGACTGTGACTGAAATCGAGTTGGAGGCCTCACATAGCTGCTCGTAAAAGCGGGTTTAATTTCATGCAACTTGAAAGTGGCAATAAACGTGGCAAGGTATGCCAACGAAGATGCCAGCACGGGCTCGAGGTCGCATTGCTGCAGCTAAGGCGATGTCCTGGCAACGCTCCTTTGCCCCCACCTTCGGTTCCCGCACAAAAGGATAATAAAGCAACTGGCACACACAATCGAAATCGCAAAGCATTTCAATTCGCATTCACATTCGCATTTGGATTGACATTCACCTGCGTCCAGTGCACTGGGATGCCAGCAACAGTTTGTCGAGTTCAGCTTCAGCTTCAGCTTCAGCTTCAACTTCAGCTTCAGCTTTAAGCAACAGCGCAAATCATTCAATTGCCATTTGCCTGTGCCAGGATAATGTCCTAAATGCGACTCGAAAAACAAATAAAACAATATAAAAAGTGCCATGTGCCAAGTGCCGGCGCATAGCTAAAATAAATACTCAGCTAAAGACGAAATCAAGCCAAGCAGGAGCAGTAGAGATAGCAAAGCAAAAGAAGAAGCAGCAAAAAGGATACAACTAGCCTGATCCCGATGCTGATGCTGATGGCGACGGCGATGCCAATGCCAATCCCTTGGCCAGCTGTCGAGTCAGTCGAGGCAGCTCAATTGCTGGACAATCAGCACAATTGATTTCCCCAAAGTGCCTGCAAGTCGACTGCGATCTCCCTTGGTGCCGGCACCCAGCATTAAAAGGATTTAATGCCATTTAAGCCAAACAATGTGAAGACAGCGCGCAGAGCAACCGTCAAAGAATCGTTCGTTCGTTGCCACAAAACTCCGCTTGCACCGCTTCCCCTCTCATTCTCTTCGCTGACCTCACCTCAGTCAGCCACTCCACAGAAAAGTTTATCAATAAAATAACTTGTCGACGACGACAAGGACAACGAGAAGAAGAAGAAGAAGAAGCAGAAACAGCACGAGAGCAAGTTCAACTCCTTGGCAGTCAAGTCGAAAATTGCAGCAAGTTTCTGTCAGGCAGCTCAACTCAGCGCTGACGGAGACCTACTCGACGGCTTGTCAGTACACACCAACACACATACACACACACACAGACACAGTGCAAAGGACATCGAGCAGTGCAATCTTGAGGCTCTGCCAAAGAACTTCAATTGCACTCATAGTTTCCCTGGCGCGGCACAAAGAGTTATTACGAACTGCGCGAATACACACATACATATATACATACATACATATATACAATGAATATGTGCAATCCAAATATTACGTATACGCAATGTATACGCAGACCCCAGCAAAATGAATTGACTATACGCAACTTTTGGGCAATAAATTAGTGCGCTTGTTAAAACCAGCGCATCAAGAGTTAAAGCTTTAACAAAGCGCTGCAACGCAAAACATTCCTTGCACATTATTCAACCGACCTGTTGGCCATGCACTTTGCACAAATTCCTATGACTCAGGTTGAAAAGTAAAGCGGCAACAATCCATATAACATACACATAAATCAGACTATAGGGTATCTCCCAATGCAGGTTTTAATGTTGATTGATCTAGTTCTCAGTATTATTTGTTGGCTGAGGCTGAGGCTGAGACTGAGGCAATTGTCCGTTGTCGAAATTCTTTGTTTCGTATGCTGAGGCACCATCGAACATTTCACTTAAGGCACACATCAACTGCTATTGTTGCTATTGTAATTTTTGCTGTTGCTGTTGCTGTGGCTGTGGCTGGCACTCTAAGCCAAATGGCAAAGTGGTAAACAATGTCCAATGCTTTGGACTCTGTGCAAAATTAAAACAATAAACGTTGCCTGGCAGACTTCAAACGGCAATCGCCGCATGGCATCGTCAAGGCTGCCAAAACTTTTGAATACCTCAATTTCAGGCACACGCAAGCACACACATACACAGAAACACACAGACAGAGAAAGAGAAGTACGAGTGCATGTGCGTTGCATGCAACATGAGGCACAACTGCTGTTGCCGGTCAACTGGCATTTTACCTTTTAAGCAGCTCTCATGCATGAAATTGGAAGAGTAGCAATTGATTGAAAATTTGCCGAGAGCTGCCATCAAAATCCAACAAAACAGCAGCAGCAGCAGCAGCAACAACAACAGCAACATTGAGAGAGAAGCATAAGGATTGGAGAAGAATAGCAGACGGAAGACGAAAAATATAGATGGAAATTGCGGTTCACATGATATTTTTTGACGTAATTCGAAATTTGCAAGTAAATTTCACTAAGGCAGAGGCCCCCGAATGTAAATTGATAACGCAGCATTATTATGCATACGACGCTTAGACAACACACACACACACACACACACACACACACACACGCACACACATACACACATGCGTACATTTAAAGGGAGATTCACATATAAAGAGATACGCATGCACATTCGCTCTACGAACTACGTAAAGTCCAGCCCACTCCGAAGGGGTGGTTAAGCGGGGAGGAGAGGGGGTAACTAATGCTTTTAAATCCGGCAGCCAAACATTAGAGTAAAGCGCAATTCCAGTCAGCCAGCCAGCGAGCGAACGAACGAACCAAGCAGCGCATTTTGGCGCATTTCACTTTTCAGGATTATTTAGAATTTATGCATAAACAAGCAAAAGGACGTTACCCGAAGTCATTTGTTTAAGTCAGCGTGTTTGCTCCATTCCCAGCCCAACAAGCTCATATGCCCGCCAATCTCTTCGCTCTTCGCTCTCCACTACTTACGTGCCACGCCCCCAGTTGGGAGACGAACATAAGCAACAGCCAAACAGCCAAAGAGCCAACAGCCAAAAGCCATTTATAGCATTCGCAATGCTACAACAACTCTCGTTGGCAGTCAGTCATTGCCTCAACCAGTCAGTCAGTCACTCAGTCAGTCAGTTTGTCAGTTCGTCAAGCAGCTTGTCAGCCATTTTATTGCCACTGGTAAAACAATTTCAGAGACCCACTTACGATTGTGCAAATTGGCGACACATCGCCGATTCTGGCCAACATCCGTTCCGCATCCGCATCCGCATCCGCTTCGACCTCGGCCTCGACTCAAGTTCCTCAATCTCAATCGCAGCCAGTTCACAAAGCAAATTAGGCGAATGCCAACTGAGTGCGACGAGAGACCATAGAGGAAGACAATGTCAAGTCTAACAAGGCCCTGCAGCAGCCACTTGGCCAGCCCGACTCCAAGACATCACTACATCACATACATCATATACAGGTACTACGAAACCCATTAGCATGCAACATTCTTGGAATTCTCTGCTGACGCCCTGCAGACAACTTGAGCATACGCTCAAGCAAACAGCAGAATTAATACGGAGCTTGGATTTCTCAAATTAACGAGCTACAAGATGCATTTTCTTACTTGATAATCATACGTTGCGCTCATTTCCAAACACTGATTTTGTAGCTTCCCTCTTTAAAAATAAATATATAAATAGAAAATAGTTATCTTAATTTATAAAGCTTTCAGTCTTAATTATTGGAAGGAGTGATTTTTCGAATTACAATGCTGGCCTAAGACGCATGCTTAAAATTTGCTAACATTTGTTTATTATTTATTGTTTTAATGATTATTAAATTGAAATTGATATACAAAAACATTCGTAATTTCATTAAATAATAATTAAATGATTATACAAATTTAACAAATTTGGTTTTCGAACATTTTCTTAAATCCACTTTCTTTTTTTTTCATTTTTTATAAGAAACGTATTTTTTTTTAAATTTATTTTAAATGTAATTTAAACATTGTTAATATTTTATCTATTAAAACTAACAAAAAAAAATTGTAGTTATAAAATTGTTGTCTCTTTTGTAAATAAAAACTTCATGTATACTATCCTTCTAAGAATTATACAAGGATTCTATGTACATTTTGTATAGACAAATTTTCTGAAGTTATTACTAACAAAGTAAGCAAAACTCATTACTAAAATTAATATTTTTTCGTACCACATAGTGACACCAAATAATAATGTAAATTAAAAATAAATTACTTTTCTTATAAAAAAAAAAAAAAAACTTAAGTGCGTCTATTTTAATTACCTAGAAAAATGCATTTCAGTTTGAGTAGGTTTAAGAAAATGTTTAAGAAACACAATTTTGATAAATTTGTAAAATCATTTGAACATTATTTTTAGAGTATTATTTAATACCAAATGTTTTTGCATATTAACTTCATATCAATTCTCATTAGAACAATGAATATTAAAACTTTAACGCAAGTAAGCCCGTATCTAACCTAGCACAAGCTGTGTAAATATCAACAGACAGCATGCACGGCAAGCTCAAAAACTGCAATGCAAAGTGTAGGCTTACGAATAATGGCTCTTAGCTGAGTGTGTGTTGTTGTACATCACGAATTTGTCACAAATATACAGTAACAGAGGATCTTTGGTAGAAAGCTCGTGAGAAAGCTTTTGAATGTAAGCTCCCTTAGAGCTGGGCTTTGTACTGAGAAAGTAATTGACAATATTAGCGTAACAACAGAAAAGAAGGCAAATTTGTATGGAAATATCGAAATTAAAAGAGCGAGAGAGAGCGAGTGAGGTGAGCGAGCGTGCGATATGCTGAGAGCTTGCACAGTGAGCGAAAGCACCGAACATCGGGTTTCATACCAAAGTGCACTGTACTGCCATTTGACTGCCAGTGCTGCCATTTAGTTTAGCTGACGCTGAGATTAATCAGAAAATCGTCTCTTCGTTGTTAGTTTTGATACGCGTGCGTGGCTTCATACATATGTTACGATGGCGCATGTACGCAAGTGTGTATGTAAAGTATTTTGTTAATTGCTCATCAGAGCGTTATATTTGTGGATGCGCATAATGCCGTATATAAATTGAAATAAAATATATTAATACATATTATTTGTTAAAGTGATTACCTGAAACTTTTTCTCATAACTTTTTGCGTCACTTTTACTGACCAAATAATTCAATGAAACATTAAAAATTGTAGACACAATACACATACATATGTACATACATTTGTACATACATATGAGGATTTCGAAGGAAATCTCTCGAAGGAAATCTCACTCCAAGCACATTTAAAGCTTTAGTTAATGTTTCCTTCGTATTGCTTTCTCCCTTCGTTTAGCATTCGTTTTACCCCCAAAATTACGTTAAGATCTGGCCTGTTCATATGTAATTTATATGCATACATGTATAAACCACAATGTTTATAATGGAATGCATAATGAATGACATGATTTTGATATTAACATTGATTTTACATATGTACATACATCCATAAATTTGAAAGGCAGTAATTTTCTTAATGTGCCACAGTAACTGAGACAAGTTTGCCAGCTTAATCACTTAGTTTGCATGGGTGCAAATTAAATTAAAACAGAAATACTTTGCCTAAGAATATGATCTTGCTTTTCTATGGGGTATAGTAATTTTATTACAGTTAGATTATATTCATTTGCCATTAATGCAAATTCTGAAATTATCTCTAACCATTATTAATATGTAACAAAGCGACAGCCTAGTGTGCTAGACCTTTAAGATATCCGCTACTCGTTTGCAGTAATACAAAACAATCTGCAAGCGGATGTATCGCTAAAATATAGATAATTTATATGCCAAAAAATACTCAAAGCTAATTTTGGTATAAAAATGTGCTTTTCTATTCAAAATATATAATATAAAGAGAGCAATAATATAGCTAAAATATATTAAATTAATATACTAACAAAAATACCATAATATACATTTGGTATATTTGTATAATATTCTATTCAAAATATACCATACATAGAAAAAAGAACTGTCGACCAATGCCATTAAACCCGATCTAAGCTGCCTGCTTTTACAATATAAAATTATTTCATAAATAAATATTACATTTTTGTTTTAGAAATCGTAGAGACTATAGTACTTATCATATATTATTAGTCTCAAATTGATCTGGCTACAAACAAACAAACATCAAATTATTAATATAAGCTTCAGTCTATACTTTGTACTGTAGTATTTATTACAAATTATTATTATAAGCTTAGGTCATCAAGGTCACGACTACTTCCCAAGCATAAAGACGCCTTCTTCTCCCCATTAATCAAATTGTAAATGCATTAATTTACAATTATCAATAATTACCGAATATATATTGTTAAGCAATCATCGCTACTGATACTAAAGTTGGCTAATCTGATAATAGTAAATGACTAAACTTACCAAAAAAAAAAGGGAGACTTTCTATAACGCCAGAGCATAAAATAACTGACAAGCTTCGCATTATTTGTATCGCAACATGGAGTTTAGCAACATTTTAAAAGCGACGACAGCGCCAACAGCTGCATCCGCAACCGCAAATTTCAATGTTGTGACAGTTAATTTTGACTAATTTGTCTAAAGTTTATCACTTATTGATGATAATGATGGCGCTGTCGAGGCGGGAATCTGCACAATTTATGGCCTGGCAATCGAATTTCGGCGAATAACTGATTATGAGGTTGGAAACCAAATTAGTTTTAGGACCGTTGTGTTAATTTAAAATGACAATCGGTGAACTAAAGTGAAACATATTGACTCTGATATACCCTGTAAGTATTCATACATACTAGCATAGTATAATATTTAGTATATTCAGTTTCGAGTGGTATTTATTTATATTGACATGCTAACAATGCAATATTCTGTGATTATCTCTAAATATGTGCATAGGAAATCTGCGAGTCGAACAACGAGATGCTCACATGTCTCTTATTGAAAATCGTTGAGGTTATTTAGCAGTTATGTATCCAGTTGTTGGTGTAATTGTGTTGCAGTTACGGTTGCAGCTTTGTAACAACAACTGTATTTGGTTTACTGTTTTTTGTGGTTTTAGCAGGAGTTCCCATAAAGCCTGATTTTATTGTGTTTGCTCTGTTGCTCTCATTGCGTGCCAAAAAAAGCAAGCACACACAAAATAGAAAATACAAAAAAAGGAAAACGAGAGATTAAAAACTTTTCCCATTACGTAAAAATTAACAACTTTTTGTTGTAGCTATTGCAGAATGGTCTAGAGAAATAGTTTTGCTGAGTGCACAGCAAGCGGCAAACGCTTCTAAATTCTCTAAAATAAAGCAATCCTCATGCTGGGCAATTTGCCCAAAGGGGAAGACGAAAGTCTGGCAACTAGTAATGGGGGCAAGTGCAACAGCAAGTGCAACTAGCCAAGGCCCATTTAGCAAATGCCTCAAATGAACTCAGCCTTCGCAGGTAAAATCCATTAAGCAAGCTTTATATTAAAATTGAAGGGTACAAGTCGGGTTAATTTACTAATTAGTTTTTAATCAACTTGGAAACATTGTACAAATAATTTTTGATAGTTGAAATTATTGAATAATCCGTGAATGTTGACATAAGCTCAACTTATTGCCACATGTTGCCGCAACATGGGAATATATATTGACCAGCAGCATAACTAATCAGCTCGCCAAGTTGTTGATTGTTGTCTTGTGTGTGTGAGAGTGTTTGTTTGTTTGTTTGCGCTTTAAAACTTCCCAGGTCGCATAAATTTCAATCCCGCGAGAGAGACGCAACGAGTTTCAGCATGAAAGTTTTGACTGCCAGAATCCGACGACACTTTATGTCGCATGAAATTAGGCAAGGACATTCGCAGTGGCAACTTTTGTCGCCTGTCGGCTCTTGCCTCTTGGCTGTTGGCTGTTTGCTGTTGCTTGTTGGCTGTCAGTGTTGATGCCACTTGTTACCGCTGTTGCCTCGGGATCGGCAAAGGCTTCAGCAATGTCACTTTGCCAGCTGCCGAGCTGAGCCAGTGGACTGCGAACTGCCAGCATACAAAGTATTAAAAGTGTCCAAATGATGATTGTTTTGGTTATGGCACTGCGAATGCTCGACGAGCTTAACCAGAGCGTGCAGGGAATTGCGTCCTGCGGTGGCAGGCAACAGCCAGAAACCAACTTACATATAGTCAACAGCAGCCAACAACAACAACAGACAGACAGAAAACAGCGACAAGACAAATGTCTTCTGTCTGCAGGACAACTTCCTTCCAGTTCCAACAGGATTTATTTCAATCTGCACACTCTCTCCTATAAAACTGGTCCAAAAAGTTTTCAGCTTTAATGCGTTAACCCTCGATGCTTAATGCTGCACTGTAATTATGCTATTATTAATTTTCAAGCCACTAGTCAAAGTTAATCTGTATAGTGCCTTGTTGAGCATGCACTACACTCGCCCATCAACTCAACTCAACTCAACAATAACAATAACAATAGCCAGAGCAACAGACGTCAAGTTTAACAGTCAAGTTTAACAGGACAAAATCTACTCGACCAGAAAATACTTTCAGAGTTCTTAAAAAATTGTATTTAATATATTGTTAGTATAAGTTTATTGCATATTTTAAGTAAATAATCTTATTATTAATCAATTATTCTTACAATAATAATGTGAATTATTTAGGAGCTGCCTATTGGGTTTAAAATTTTAAAATAACGTTTATTGACAAGTTCACAATTTGCTTGACTTGAGGTACTTTTCCCTGTCTCTTTTCTTTCTTCCCTATCTCTTTTCTATGTTTTAAAAATATACAAAGTATTAATCAAATCGTGTTATCAAATGTCAAATCAATTCACCGCAAACTTCTTTTCTAGGTTTTGCTGCGACAAACAATAAATTTAATTCTTTATTAAAACTCTATAATTTGTTCATATTGTATTTTATATTAGTATTTGTATATTATAGATTAAATTGTAAATTATACCACCTAAAACCACCTAATATAATATATTATATTTTAGGTAAGAAAAATAAAATTGAAATTAGTATCACAAGTGACTATTTCTTGAGTGCAAAATCTAAAATATGAGATTGTATAAAAGTATATACTTAATAAAACATTAAGATATTTAAAGTGATTGGTTAATCTAGAGAATCTTAAAAACAAGTAAGAAAGTTACAGTCGAGTGTGCTCGACTGTGAGATACCCGCTAACCAAATTTAATAAAGCTAAAATATTGCGGTATCATTTTCAAAATATACAGAAAATACTAAAAATATACCGAATGATATGTTTGGTATATCGATATAGTACACCATTCAAAATATACCATAGACGGCACAATGTACCAGATTGTCGGCCAAAGCAACTCAGATCCCAGGTAAGTAGGCGTTTTTGCCCATACAAAAGTATTTATTTAATAACTTCCACAATTTTTATCTGATCGCAACCAAATTTTCAGGAATCATAACTACTATAGTAATTATTGTATAAACCAAAACTCGCAACTCTAGCTTTAAAATTACGCTTGTTATTCGATTTTTTTGATTTGCGGGGCGGAAGTGGGCGTGGCAAAAATTTGAAACAAACTTGATCTGCGTGCAAACATAACAAATGCTGTCGAAAAAAAATTATAGCTCTATCTCTTATAGTCTCTGAGATCCAGTGTTTCATACGGACGGACGGACAGACACACAGACACACAGACGGACAGACGGACATGGCTATATCGTCTCGGCTGTTGACGCTGATCAAGAATATATATACTTTATAGGGTCGGAGATGCCTCCTTCTACCTGTTACATACATTTCCTGCCGGCACAAAGTTATAATACCCTTCTACCCTATGGGTAGCGGGTATAAAAATTAAAAGTTTAAGCAGACTATTGCAAACTGTTGTGACAATAAATTAATTTTAAGATGAATTGTCAATTCTTTATATTATTTAAATATTGTGAGGTAAATTGTTATTAAAAGGTATATACTTTAAAATATCACTAATGAAAATAGCAACTAATTTAATAAATATTCGAAAAATGATTTTTTTATATATGATATAATTTAAATTCTAATGTTTAAAGTGAAAGTGGTGTTTTTTTTTAATTTTGCAGATGTAACTGTTGCTATATTTTTTCGGAGTCCAATGTCATTTAACCTTGTATTTTATATAAAGTATATTTTTTGGAATTCATATATCAGAAATAATAGAAAATACTAGAATAAACATGCTGTTCAACAATTAATTACAAATTTGCATATTTGCTTATGAAAACAATTCTGTTTGAAAACATACAAACTGAAGCAAAAAGTTGTTAATAGAACTCAATAGAAGAGCCAATGAGTGCCACAGGGTAAGCAAACAGTTTACAATACCCAATGCATCTATCGAGCAAGTTATATAAAAAGGCGTTAACAATATATGTATAGTATGTACGTGTGTGTGGGCAGCCTCTGGCTGGTGGCGAGAGAGTAAAGAAGTTCGCGAGCAATGTTGCAACAAAAAACCCACAAAAAGCAATTATGCTTAAATTAAAACTCATTCATTTGTGCAGAAAATGTTAAAATTCATATGAGACGTTGGCTTCATAGCGCCGCGTGTGTTAAATATAATATATGTATATGTATTTAAATTCATATGTATGAGTAATATTCATGGGTGTGTGTCCGATGAATACATAGCCGACAACAATGCAGACTCTATGAAATGAAATGAAAATTCAATGGCAGTCCAAATAAGAGAAAAATGTATGCTTCATTTTTTGTTCTGTTTTTTTTTTTGGTGGTTAGGGAAAGGGCGAACTCAGTGAAGCCGCGGATATGATGACGGAAGAAGGGAGGAGACGGAGGGCGGGAACAAGCTGTATTATTGTTTCATCGTCGTTTTTTTGGGAGTAGCTGCTTTCATTTTCGAAATGCTTCGCATGCCTGGCGCGCTGTTTGTTTTAGCTGACGAACCAGCCAAGCAATTCAACAAAAATCGTCAGCCGCAAATGCAAAGTCGTTTACGTGGCGTATGCTTGATTTGTCGTCGAACATTACGCATACGCCACAGCATCCCCATTGCAGCCAATTAGCCGAGCCGTCGCATGCTTAAATTTCTTAAAGTTTGTCCAATAAGTCGTATTCAGGACCCACCTTATCCTCACCCCTCCCCTGTCGTGTGTATCATACACAGAATTTTGATTTGCGCTGCCATTTGAAAGCTAAATGCAGAACGCGGAGACTATTTCCTTTGTGTTTTGTGTTCTCTGCTGGTTGTGCTGCCGTCTTTGCTTTGGCATTTATTCTCTTTTCTTTTCGCAGTCGCTCATTCGTTTGTTCGTTCGTTTTCTTCTTTCTTTATTATGCAGTAAACTTTGCGAGCAAAAGTTTTCTTAAAAAATAATTTGTGAAAAAAAAGTTTGCCGGTCATATCTAGGAGTACGTGCTTGGTACCTTACTCTAAATTCAATTTCATTGTATTTTTTTTGGATGCGAAGTGCGTCGTGCAGCACTCTTGATACTGTTGCCCGGTTACGTGAGCTTCACAAGCTTCACTTTCCAGCCTAGTTCTTTGGTCTATTTTCAGTACAAATGATGGGCTTAGTCCAAGATGTCCCATTCCCATTCTCGATAATATTTTCATTATTATAATATTTGTATTGCCTGAAATACGTTGAATTCAAAGCTAAGACCGCAACAGCTGCGTCTGACTATCACATTTAATTTCATTTAGCTAACTCGGAATTGTCAAAGTTAGTTTAAATTGTTTTTAGTTGGTCAAACATTGACATTGAATTGAACAAGTAAAAAATCTATTGTCAACTCAACTGTGAGATGCCCGCTAACCATGTGACTAAAAACAAAACAGTTCGGTATTAATTTAAAATATACCAAATTAATATACCGCAAAAATAAGAAAAGTATGCTAAATGATACCTTTGGTATATTGTTATAATACTACATCCAAAATATACCAAATACATATATATTTACCAAAAATAAACTCTATCTTTTATCGATTTGCAAATATTTGAAGCAAACTTTCTACCCTTTTCGTAGCGGGTGTAAAATTATATTACTCAATCAAATGATTGAACTAGTAACAATCTTAATTTACTCTCACTTTTATTCACTTTCCTACCTTAAATCCAAATATTGTTTAAAGAAGGTGAAGCTATTCACATAAAGCCAACTTTAAAGTACACTCCGCTTCATTTTCATCATACTTTGGAGATGAACTTGTGACACTTGGCACTTTCTTAGCGGTCACATCATGACTAGCTTGACATAACATAACTCAGTCAAGTTGCACATTAACCCATCACCTTCTCCCCTTCCCCTCTTCTTCCCTTCGCTTCCCTAATCCTTCTTCAACCTGGCCATGTCTACGGCTGCCGCGCATTTTACGTGTATTTTGAACATTTTTATGGTACTTACAGTGACTCTGACTTTAGCTCCTTCTGCTGCAGCTCCAACTCCTGCTTTTGCTGCTGTTCGTTTAGCTGGCTCAGTTGCCCAGACAGAGAGTTGTTTGTAGCTGGCTGCTCAACTATTTAATAATGTTGGCTGACTACCACGTTATGCACTTCATGGCAGCGCCGCGAGCATCATTTATATGCCGCCCCGTTGTTGCCATGTTGCATCGCTGGAAACGTAACTCTACCTGGCGCCGCTCTGTTCATTTGCAAGTGTCCTTGTCTGGCTGCCATTTATTTATTTTCCTCTTTTTTTTATATTACCACTTCTTTGGCTGCAACAGTACAGGCAAAACAACAACAACAGCAGCAGCAGCAGCCACAGAAGCTTGACTGCAATCCACTTTTGCACTTAGCAGGGATAACGTGCGGCTTTTTGTCAAAGCACAATGCAGAGACGGAGATGCAAGCGGATGAGATGAGGCGAACCACAGGTTGTCGCAAATATCACACCAACTTGTCATGTCCAACAGTTTATGTTCATGTCAACTGCAACTGTCGAGTTCAACTGTCCAGTTGCCTGCCTGGTCATTGTGTGTAGAATTATGTAGCCACATCAAATACTAGTAGTAGTATGTAGTAGCGAAAAATGCCATCTTCCGCTCTAATGCCAGTGCTCTGTCTCGTAGGGATAGTAAGTAAATTTCAATGAGTCCTGTGATAGCTCATATCGCTTGCCCTTTGGCTATTTGCCAGCGTGCAAAGACACCAAAAAGCGCTACTAATTGCACATGCTCACACACATAGTCACATAGCCATAATGAGCCGTGGCCACAAAGCAAATCCAGCACTAGAGAAATAGTTACAGTCACACAGGAGCAGAAGAGAAGACCAGGGGAGAAGAGAAAAAGAGGAACATGGGAAGCGCCCTGGATAGAAACTGGAACTAGGGAGCTCTGCTAATGGCTCTTAGCTTCCGCCGCATCAGTGCAATGCGAAGCACAAAAATTTTGCAGCTTCTTTTGGCGTTGGCAAAAATTTAATTTAGAGCCAAAAACGTAACGCAGCGTGCCGCTATCCGTTGCACATTGCAGAGTCAAAAGGGTGAAGAGAGGGGTGCAATGGCATCCTTTGCAACCAGCACCCAACGATCTCTAGCGCCAGCCTCGGACTTTGGACTCTCTTTGCCGACAACGTTATTTATGGCATTCTAGGACGGCCTTTGGACACTGTAACCGCATTTCTTGCTGCTCGATGCTCTAGCGCCAGCTCCTTCTTCAGCTCCTTCTCCAGCTTTACTTGGACCGTTGCCCTGTTTAGAGTTGTAACTAAAAATGTTGCCGACGAAACACGAAGCAAAATGTACCAGCGACCCCAAAACTTGGCCAAAATGAATTACAGCCGACGATGCTGAAGAATTAAAAAATTTCGCACACAAAAAAAAATTAACGTAAATGTGTCGAAGATTTTTATCAAACTCTGGGATAAATTGGAAAATGTGATTACACTTAGGGTAGGAGCTTATCAATGAATTTTAAGGCCAAACCCAAAAAAATATATAATTATATTATATTTATGAATACAATCGGGAGCCAAACTTGCCAATAATACGTTGCTTATTTACCAACATACATACATACATATGTATTTATGCACTACACTGCAGCCCTGGTTATCGATACTATATGTAGTCAAGTATTGAATATCGATATATTCGGCAACCCGGGATTGCGCAACAGTGCATTCTGGTTATCGATATAATATGAAGTCAAGTATTGAATATCGATATATCAATAACAAAATCTGTTGAAGTTGTCGAATCGACAATGTCGGTCGAGCAGCAGCAGCAGTTGAAAAATTGTAAGGTTGTTATGATTTTATGAGTTTAGTTTTAAATATTTATCTAGTTAAAACGATATTATTTTATATTAACAACGTAAAATAAATCTTCCATTTATTGTGGCTGTGTTCTTATATTTGATTCTTAATTTAAAGTGATTTTTGGTTTTATTAGAATTTGTACGGACTTAAGGCAGTCGCCATTCGTCTTTAGATTCGCATAGTTCCAATAGATGCAATGCATTGCGTCGTTGTATATGCCGTTTAAATTGCTGAAAGCACAAAAATATATAATAAATTAAAGAATAGATTATTAGGTTCGCTATGAGTATACTCACCTATCGGAACAGGCCGCATGCCACCAGCCATCTTTTTGGATTTGAGCGCAGTTTGAAGTGAAATGTGCATCATTATCACGATCGAATGTTGTGAATTTCATTTTTTCATTCCTTCGCAGTGAATCTGTGGAATTCCCCGAGTGTTTGCCCAGAGATAACAGCTTGTAGCCGGACACCTCATCGCCAACGTTAAAGTTATCGTAGTGGGCAATACGGACAATCTTATTCACATGCTCCATCCGTAAGTACAACTCATTGGGTTGGTTGGTCGCTAGCATTCGATGCAACTTTTCAAGACCGATGAAAAACTCTCCATTCTCGGTGATGTCACCAAATCCCTCGCGATAAGTAGCCCAATTACGGTAAAAACTTTGGTCGCCATTTAACCGCTGTTGTATTAAAATCCATCCAGGTCCTGCAATGTGGTTGTTGTAGAGAACTGGAAATGCTTCAAGACCCGGCACTTTAATCATTTTAAGACCATTATTCAATATATTTTGTGTATTGCGTTCACTTTCTTGGACGTTATGACTTTCGTTCAATTGGGTTTTCATTTCGGAAATCATTTTCTTCATATCAACCAGATTAGCTGTTATTTCGAGTAGCTCTTTGTTTTTCGATTCTGCTGCTTTGTATTTAGCCAACTGTGCGATGAGATCCCTAATCTTTGCATCTTTTTGCTGGCATTCATGGGTTATCTGTATAAAAGGCTTGATAACCTGATAGCAATAAGAGGCACATTGATTTTCCAATTGTTTAGCGACCGCACAGTTCTAACATATAAGCAAATAAATAATGAATAAACAATTAAGTGTTATGTGTCAATAAGTTTGCAATGAATTCGAAATAGGATGAGAAATAATGATGATAATATTTCGTTATTGACTTACCAAATCGTCTGCATATTCCGAATGTAAATTTGAGATAACTTTTTGATATAAACACGTCAATAAAATACATGTTAGAAAATTCCGCATTTTGATGTTGTGATTGTAGCTGTAGCTTAACAGAGACTGATTTCATAAATCAAGAATAAGAGAGCATTAAGTGAGATAGATGAGCGCATATTTGCTGCTACATACAAATTATTTACTCTGACTTGATTATCATTAAATTTTTATACCCGCTACCCATAGATCGGAAGTGTATAATACACTTTTGATAATTGAATGTAAGAGACAGAAAAAAAGCAACACTGGTCTTTAAAATATATTTATTCTTAGCACCATTCGGACATGTCTGTTTATTTTATCTGTTTATTTTGTAATGGTATATTTTGATACCAAGTATACTCTTTTTCCGTATTGCTGGTATATTTTTTTTAATATTCTGTATCGGTATATCAGCAATTAAAAGTTCAGTATAGTATAAAATTAGTATTGGTATATTTACAGTATGTTTGCAGATGATTTTAGACAAAATGTGCAGCGGATACATCACACTTTCCTACATGATTTAAATGTGATTAGGGCTTGCTACAAATATTCGCAATCTCAAAGCGATAGATAATTCGTATGAAATAAAAGCAATTTAAAGTTCAGTCTAGTAAATAATTGCGATTGTAACATTTTCGGTATGTTTGTATGTGTCTCATATGTAATTTTATTTAAAATGTGTAGCGGGTATCTCACAGTCGAATGCACTCCACCATAACTTTCCCACATGTTTATAAATAATTCCTTTAAATGTGTGATTGTCTCGAATATTCGTGAGCTCAAAGCGATAGATCATTTCTAAATATGAAATGAAAGCAATTTAAAATTCAGTCTAGTATATAATTATTTGTTGGTGGCTCGTAAGAACTTTTAATAGCCCAATGTTAATTAACAATAATGTAAACAAATCATAAGTTGCAACCACTCTAATTACCACACATGACTTGTTCATATTTCAAAGCAATTCCCCACTCAAAAACACCACCGAAACTGTGGTTAGTTTTGACACCTCAAATTCATAATTATGTACAACCCGTTGGCACAAATATCAAATTCAACTTTCATAACTGTGCAAAGTCGGTTCGAGTGAAACACACAAACACACACACACACACACACACACATACACATATGCAGAGCAGTGGCCAGCATCCAGCATTCAGCATCCAGACAAATGGCCGCACACACGTTTTCCAATTCGCTGCATTTGCGGCACGCAACTGAAACCTTGCCCCCGTCTCCTTCCCCCATCCCTGTTGCAGTGCCACTTCTCTTATTCTGTTTCCATGGCATACAAAAGAAAAAGTTTAAATGCTATTTGCTGTTGTGTGTTTAGTTGTAGTTTTATTACATTTGTTATTGTGGGGTGCAAAATTATGCCACGAGGGTCAATCGAAAGATAACATAAAAATTCTATATACTCGTATGTACATACAAAAAAATAATAGTTTTATAGTCGCGATGAGCAAGTAGAGAACTTTTAAAGATACCTCCTTTGTGCTCGCCCCTTAAAGTTGAGTTTATTTTTGTGCTTCGGTTTATTTTCATTATGCATTTGTGTTTCATGTGAAACCCAACTTATGCTGAAGTCAATTAAAAATGTAGTTGGCTTGTGCCTAAACAGTTGAATCATTCACTAGCCTTAGGAGCCTCGTGGCTCAACTGCAGGCCTAACATGTCAGACAGCTCAGGTGAACGGTGAACGGTGAACACACCACAAAATCTACAGCATATATCTTGCCACTCGCAGTATATTTAGGTTGAACGTGTGTGTGTGTGTGTGTGTGTGCATAACTAGGATACGGTGGAATATACTTGTATTTATGTGCTCAAGTGCTCTGCTTATTTCCTGTGCTTATTGTCGATTTCTTACTTATTTTTGCGCACTTTCCGCAATATTTGCCAGCGCATTTTTGTACGATTTATGATCCATGAGCACTCCATGCCGGCAATTGCAACGGATATAAACATTTTTGAACTCATTTCAACTTCATATATCTGCTAGCTATCTTTTAGGTATCTCTGGCATTGTGGATTCAGAAGGGGACGGGGGTTGGGTTCGAATGATGCCGCTCAGCGTTTATGCAGCTACCTCATGAAATGGCACGTGTCGTTGCTTTTATATAGCATAAGCAGCTACCACTACTACTACCTATCCATATACGATAAGTACTACCACCACGGTGTATGCGAGTATGTATGTGTGGTTGTTATTGTTGGCCTGCTAAAGTCGCTGCAATCCAGTGTGCTTATGTTTCACTTTTCACAACATAAATCCCCCAAGCAGCCAGAGAGCATTCAAAGCAGCGACACAGCTCAACCCGAAGATCTGCTTGCTGCCAGTTCATAGATACCTCTTACACCTTTAACTTGGGGAACGAACTCGTTGCGCTACGAACTTAGACAAACTTCACTGAGCCGTTGAGCAGAATGTAAAACGCTGAGCTATTTTATTTAGATATCCGCGTGGCTTTTGTGCGACAAAAAAATAACGTAGAAGAAAATATGAATTTGAGACAAGCATTATTATGCTTATTATTATACTCCGTTCGTCTGACAGCTAAAGGCTTAAGCATCAGCTTCTGCTCCTGCTCCTGTTGCTATTCCTGCTGAGCTCAAATACAATACTTAGGTCTTTGGAAAATTCAAAGTTCACTTTGTCAAACGGCAGAGTTATTTCAAGATTCAAGTTGCTTTTTTCCAAGACGCCATTTTCTTTTGTTTCTTGGATCAACGTAAGAAAAGGCAACCGGCAACGGCAAGTATTATTTAATTTTTTAGTCTACTGTCGGCCATTCAATTTTCCATATTTTCCATTCTTTATTTAGAGCAAAGTAATGGCCATATTAAAAATACAGAATACATATTTAAGTGCATCAGCGAAGAACCAAGTGCTTGGCTAGGGGAAGCGGGGGCGGTGAAATGCGCCAGAATGCTGTGTAGATAGTGGAAGAAGCAACGTCAGAACTTTGGAAATTATTACTTTGCTTTGTTTTGGTTGCATTTAACAAACGCGCTGCTGCCACAACGACGCTGCTGCTGTCGTCGCTGTTGCAAGTTACAGGCCCGCGGCCTGCTCTTGGACTTTACTGAACTGGTCTATGTTACAAGCGAGGCCAGATTCATTTAGCCAGCACGGTAGATGTGGTTACAAATTTAAGCACCTGCGAACCCAAAGTTAAACTTTTAACAAACCCGTCGTTATTAGTAAGTAACAATGTTAATTCAATACGCATTTTTATGCAATTTTAATGCTTTAGTTTAGTGCAATTAGAAGTTATCGGGGTAGCCCAAGCAAAATAGTTTGTATTTGACTAACCTAACCATCCATTAAACCGTCTCTTAGTCACTTCCTAACCAGCCACTGTATCTTTCACCATCTTGTCTGTATTCTTTCTCTCTCTCTCTCTCTCTCACTCTTTGTCTCTCTCGGTTTCTCTCTGTTTTCAGCTGTCTGCCGCATACATTTCGACTTTTGCTCATTAATAACATAAACCAAGAGCAGAACAACGAAAGTTGCAACTTGCAACAGAGGCAGCAATAACAACAACAACACAACAGCAATACAATAAATACGAAGGAGAAGCAGATAAGCTTACAGCGTTGACTGCCCACAAAACTTGCACGAAAAACCAACTCAAAATTGAATTATGAATATTTAAAATGGATTTAAGCATTGCGGCTGCTGTTGGCCAACTCTTAGCCATTATGAATATCCGATATAGACGCTTGTAATGTGATTCTATGACGTCGGGTTTACTGCGAGTTTATTTCACACCAGGCCGAGGCGAGGCGCAATTAATAAATAGTAAATGCGCCCTAAAGTATGCACTAAAAATATATATTCAACAGCAGTAAATTGCGTTGCACGTTGGTCGAAGACGTAGTCTAAGTAAATGTCAAGCTTGGCATAAATAATTCACCAGCATCACAGCTTCAACGGCTATGGCAACATCATCAACATATACAAACACACTCGCACACACACACATGTACACACACACATTCATATTCATATAAATATGCACACACATTTGCATTGTCCTTGCGTTGCAGGCAACTCGGCAAGCGACAACATCATGCCTCATAAATTTCAACAAATGCAGCTATGTCACTCTCTCAGTCAGTCAGTTAGTCAGTCAGTCAGTCAGTCGTCCAGTCTGTCACGCAGTCAGCAAGTCAGTCAGTCAAGAGTCAAGAGTCTCCCCAAGCAAGCAGTGTGTGTGTGTGTGTCTATGTCCGGGTCTCTGTCCGTCAGTCCGTTTCAGGTAAAATCGCTCGAGGTGAAAATCTTTGCACTAATGGCGCTGTTTTACATAATTGCCGTGACATTGTACAAATTTATTCAACTGCATGCGGGCATGTGAGCATAAGGTGACCTCGAAAAAAAATGGAAAAGAAAAACTAGACTAAAAAGGTTAACAACAACAACTTATGCACTTGCCGCCAAAGGGGTTGGCAAACAAACAAGCAAGTGTATCAAAAATGAATAGCTCACTCTGCTGATGTCCCAACCGTGTTGCCCCAGGTCTTCTAGTCTCATTGTCCAACAATGAAAAGACTACCAGCGACGAAGGCTTTGTGCCCCATGCAACTATGTACTTCTGAAATATAATAAGGCTACAACAACAGCAACAACAACACTAGCAAACAAGCAACTACTTCAAACGCTCACGCTCACGCTCTCGCTCTCACCTCTTCGCTTCTCTTCCTCAGAGTGACTTGACTTGACTGACTGACTGACTGTCCCTTGCATCCTTCTTTTTTCATGTGTGTGTGTGTGCTTATCCTTAACCTCGTCCTCACCGTCAACGTCGACGTCACCATCTTCATCATTGTCACCTTGAGCTTTAGGTTATTGGGTTTTTGCACACTCGTCCAAGCGTGTGCCTTGCACTTCACTCGATTCTGGTGTGAAAACAACAGCAGTTAGCAATCGTTGCAGTGTTGGTTGCAACGAATTCCAAATACTCTGCACACAACTATGAACAACGTATTAAGCGAGCAACGATAACAAAACTATATGAAAATTGCACAAGTATATAGTTTAAATAAATTAAATTATAATTAAAATCATAGATAGTTTTTCAATTTGAAATAATAATTTATTGTGCTAACTTGTAATAAAATACTGAAATACTGAGAAAGATTTAAATCTGAAACAGATTTTGATATTGAAAAACAACAAAAAGCAACTTGGTTAGTCATCTAGCAGAAGGAAGAAAATCATTTACAATAATAGTAAGTATTTCTTTTTGCTTGCAAGTTCAAGTTAAAAATTGTAACAGCATAATTATAGTACAAAAATACTTAAAAGAATTGTAAATAAATGAATTTAAAGTCTCTATATTATGGCAACTTAATAGTTTATCTTTATTTCTACTATTTAAACTCCGTGTCTACTTACCAAGTACAACAATTACAATTAACATATAAGATATATTATAATTATATTGAACAATGAATAACAAGATAAGACAACAAGAACAGCTTAGCCTAAAGGCTCTGAATCGCTCTGGCTGATCTCATTGCATTAAGGAATTGTATTCTATATTTTGACATCCTATTTTAAATAAATGTAAATTTGTTGATCTCGTTGTTTTATTTATTTATTTTTGTTGTATACAACAAATACGAGATCAACAAATTTACATTTATTTAAAATAGGATGTCAAAATATAGAATACAATTCCTTAAAACAACGAGATCAACAAATTTACATTTATTTAAAATAGGATGTCAAAATGATGGATTAGTCAATATGCCCGGCTCAGTGGTCAGTGTAATGCAAAAGGCAGCTAGCAAACAAACAACTTTGACTTTGACTTTTTCCAACTCTCTGCCTTCACCTTGTAGCCCCCCGACCCCTTTTTGCATAAAACTACTTTCTGCTCTCCGCTTGTGTCTCTTTTAATCGCATGCAGAGGCAGAGGCCAAAGAGTATAAAGTTGAAAAATATTTGCTTGTGTCAAAATATTTGTGCATACTTTTAGGCGCAGCACTCTTACGCCTTAGTATATTCGATTTTGTCGCCTTTTTGTTTGGTTTTAATTGTGCCTATAACCACCAGCTCCCTTCCCAACAAGTCCGATTAGTACTCTTCTGTGATCTGGCTCAACTTCAGTTCAGTCCCCTGCTATTTTCAAACTCTGCAAACAAGCTAACTCATGTTTGTTATTTATAGGCAACTGCGGGAGCGTTTGGGTCAGTTTGTTAGTATAGGTTTGTGCTGGTATGTGTGTGTGTGCACTCAAAATTTTAAACATCGCCAACTACAGATCCTGCCGCCTGCTCCTTGCCACAATCTCCACCGCGTATTCGTATTTGGTGTGCATAGCACATGGAGAAGTCGTGTAACATTTTATGTTGCTTAACCCCCAGCTCTCTCCTCTCTAATACCTCTGCGATTCCAGCATCTTGGAGACTTATGTTTGCTATTTATGCCCCTCTGGCAATGTTTGTGTGTGTGTGTGTGTGTGTGTGTGTGTGAGGTCTGTTTAGTTTCGGTCCACGTGCCTCGCATAATAAGTGCCACCGGCTGCGGCTTGCGACTTACCACTTGCAACGCGTTGCATCGCTTGCTGCAAAGTCTTTCGAGCTTTTGGTGCTGCAGGTTAAAAGCGCATTACGGCTACAACTTCATAAATTGCTGGCGCCAAGCAGCGAATACAATGTTTACATGCCAAGCAGTTGGTTAAGGATTCCCATGCAGATTCCGATTCCCATTTCCATTTCACTGGCAATCGGAATTTAAGCCATGTCACAGCCACAGATGAAATAGAAATTTTTGCTTACAAACGCCTAAAGGATTAAACCGCGTGTCAAAGAACAAAGCACAAAGCTCATTAAGAAAACTATAGACTAAAGAATAGAGCTGCCGGATCGAGGAGATTAACGTGCACATATATTTACGAGTATGTGTATATTGATTTTAAATCAATAAGAGATAGTGACAAGTTCTCAATAATTCAAATAGCTTTGTTAAATAATAATATATGAATAATAACATGTTAAATAAGAATATAATTATACAATTTTTATTTAAACAAGTAAGAAAGAAAAAAACAAGTAAAGTAAGAAAGGTAAATAGCGGTGTTACTTATAAAGAATACCAAGTTAATAAACCGCAAAAATCTTTTTTTTTTAAAATATATATGAGGCTATATTAGGTATATTTATAAAGTATTACATTTAAAATATACTATAGTATGACAAATATACCAGATTGTCACCGAAGCAACTAAGACCCTTATTAAGTAGGCATTTTTATCCGATCTCAACCAAATTCTCAGAAATCATTATCACTATAGTTTTTATTATCGCCTATAGTTTTAAAATTACGCTTGTTATTAGATTTTTATCGATTTGCAGTGGCGAAAGTGCGCATGCAAAAATTTTAAACAAATTTTATTTGATCTGCTGTCGAAAACAATTATATCTCTAAAACAAGAAGTGCCTTGTACTATGAATTAAGCGTTTTGAATAATTTAAATACATTTTTCGATACCTTTGAATTGTTTACGGAATACAATAATCGATAATTGTGTGTCGTATTATAAATCTTGCCATCGCAGAAGCAAGCAGAAGCTCTTTAACCAAGCTCGAGCCAAAGAATGCGATGTGGCAAGCATTTGCAATGAGAGCAATTATAAGTTGTAAATGTGTTTTAAAGCAATTGCCAACTCTAAAATGAGTTTCAGATAACATTTAACAAGCGTAAACAGCCATTATCTGGGCACCAACAGTCTGAGTGGGTGTCAGATTGTCTTTTGACATCTGAAAAGCAGTTGCAGTTGCAGTTGCAGTTGCCATTGCAGTTTCAGTCAATTGAGGCTGACAGTATTCTCTGAGTGAGTGAGTCAATCGACATGAGCCAGCACATCCGGCACATGTCGTTGCTAGCGCCACTACAGCAGGAGCATAGACCAAGGCAGTGCAAACAGGAACAGGAGCAGGGGCAGAAGAAAGATTGCCAAACGCACACGCATAATTGACAACATTTCCGCGGCAACTGCTTTTGTTGTTGCCCGGCCATTGAAATCATTTTAGCTGAAACTGAAATCGAGTTCGTATTGACTGCCGTGCCATGCGTTCCCATTGACAGCAACAGCAGCATCAGCAGCAGCCAGGACATAGACATGATACAACACAGGACGCAGACACGAACACGGACACGGACACAGTCATGGACACAGACAAGGACACGACAACGGTTAGGAACGGCGACATTGTACCGGCAGGATACCATCATCATTGCCCGCGGTGCGCTGATTGCCTGTAGCTATTGCTCTGCCCATTCTCATATCCTGCTTTCGTCACTGACATCGCTTCGCGTTGCGGCGCTTTGCATCGCGTCGACTCGCCTCATCAATGTTTAGAACAATGCCATCAATTTGCGTATTGAATTTTAATCAAGTTGACGTTGGGGGAATATGATAATTAAAACTGTGTGCCCAGTTGCAGATGCTGCAAAATGCAACAATTACAAAGCAATTGCACCAAACAGTTTTAATTACTTCTAACTATTCGATACTCTTTATAGATTTCGCATTCGATATCGTTTAATTTCGACATCGACTGTGTTTGACACAAGGATTAGCTTTATTTGTAGGACGAGGCTTAACATGTCTGGCAGATCTGGAATATAGTATTTCCATCACAGACTAAAGAGTGTTTGCAACGAGTACAAACAAATATAAGTGCCCTTTATTTGTGCAATTTGGCTGCGGTCCCATGAAAAGTTCAACGCTTCAGTGCAATCTCCGAAAAAAACGGTTCAATTTAAAGCTGAAGGCAAAATGAAAATGGAAAAGTTTCGAACGGAGTGAATAGTTATCGTAATGTTGAATCCGGAATCCCAAAATTTACCAAATATAGTGCGATGGAAAGAATCCTGTTTATTTACAATTCAAATTAAAAACTTTTAAATGCAACTATTATTACATTATAACTTTGTGCCAACAGGAAATGTATGAAACAGGCAGAAGAAAAAGCTTTACCGAGTCTTCATTGCTTTGGTTGACAATCTGGTATATGTTGTACTCAATGGTATATTTAAAATGTTGTAGCATATCGTTATATATAATATATATTTCAGTATATTTAAGAATTCTAGGTGTATTACTTGAAATAGTTTATGAATATCTCACAATTTTTCTTTTACTTAAAATTGGTATCGTCTGATAGCCCACTTTCTTAATTTTATTTGTATCCCTCATTCATGATTAACATAAATATTAATCAAAAATACATTTGAACTAAATTTTGACATACAACTTTAAGTTCATTCAAGCTTTTAAGATCATTTAATTGTAATAATAAGAGTTCATACACATATCCATCCAATTTATGAAGTATTGATTAAAGTTTGACATAAGCATACCAAAGTTGTATTTTATTTACATTAATTTATCGGAAAATGGCATTAAAAGGTGTTTGGACATAGATTAAAAGGCAATTATTGTAGAATCATTTCTCATTTTCGAACTTACAAATTAGCAAACTATTTTCACTAAGAGAAGAATAGGAATAGGCTGAATGACTTTCAGATTGGCAGGCAAACTGACCACTAAAACGGGATAGAATTGAGTGTCTAGTCCAGTTGATAAGCTCAACGCGGCCACAGTTGAGTTGGACAGTCGCTACGTCTGCAGCTGCTGCAGGTAGTACCAGATGCTACCTGACGCTGTCTCTGTTATTGGTAGAAAAAAGCGTTGCAACCTCAAAAGCCAAAACCAAAAATGCACTCTTTCACGCGCAATACAACTGGAGTGGCAACGAATGGCGAATGGATGATGGTGGAGTGTGGAGTGTGGAGTGTGGCGACAGAAGGAGGTTGATGGGTTAGTGTGGTAGGCGGCAATTGTACCGTTAATTTGGTGTTATACATGCAGACACAGACTCACACAGTCATACACAAGAGTTGGTGAATGTTGGTTGCTGCCAGCGTCACCAAATGAATTCAATTAATTAAATTAGTTCAACTCGCAGCTGCACTCGTTATACGCCAGCATCGGGCAAAGGGATCGCTATCGGAGTATCGAAAAGGATTTGGGATGGAGTCAGGAATCGGCAGTCGGCAGTCGACAGTCGGGATGGTTGTCGACACGAACAGCACGCAGCTGAATAAAAGTTGCGAGCTGTGGTCATCGCTGGACGCCGCAGTCAGCGCAGTCGGCGCCACCGTCGACTCAATTATCAGCTTTTATGAATGGCCAGCAAATTTTGCAAAGCGCCGACGACACGACCTCTGACTGCACTTCTTTGCATACTCTCTCTTTGGGGTATGTTTGAATAGTATTCAAATTTATCAACATGGTACGAGTATAGTGAATGGAATAAGTAACTATTCCATTTCGTAAATCAATAGACAAATGCATAAAAGAAATTATATTATTGATAAACCGAAAATTTGAGCTTAGAGTTTTCGAATTTTGTCATAAGAAATACTTACTAAATTGGTTCTACTGAAAAGTTCTTAAATCACATATTTCTTCCGTTCAACTCGATGAAATGAAAGCACAAGAAGCTGCATTTTATAGACGGGGTGTCCATAGGACTTCGTCTCGAATTGTGCAGCGTCCTTCTTGTTTCCGACTGCGATTGGCATTTTGCGCAATTTGTGCATCGATTTTTCGCTTGGGATAATTGTATTAAGCGCATAATTAAGTTGGCCAACTGCAGGTAATAAATTATGAACAACCGAAACCCTTTTTGCCAATACTCGTATTTCTGGCTACCATTTTGCTCTGCTGCGCCGTCCTCATTTGGAAAAATTGAATTTGATGTGCCAGCGGAATGAAATTAGCAACATTTTGTATATATTTAATTTAATTTGTTGTCGCATAAAAAATATGCGATGAAAAAGGTGCCATGTTAAATGTGAACATAAGCTCGAGTCCCCTCTTTACCAGATGTAAAATGTCAGCGCAAAAACAAATATAACAGCAACAACAACAACACCAACAATATTGTTTAAAACAAAAAAAGGTTTTAGCGTTGGCGTTCATCATTCCATGAATTACGGGGCGTCAAACTGTCAAGCACCCCCCGGTTCAGGACTTGACAGATGAACTAACGGGCCTGGCCACACTACTCGTAACTGCCTACAACTGTGATCCCCATACATAGACCCCTTTTGCATCCCCCATTTGAGTCTGGTTCTAACGCTGACTCTGACTCCATCTCCAAATCCATTCCGTCTATTGCTATTCATAAAAAAATTGCTCAATTCCGCTCGCGTTGCTATTTTTGTTGCATGCACGACTGTTGCTTTGTCTCTTTCTCTTTATCATCGTGGCACTGCGTGAATTGTGAATGACACCAAACAGATGGATGGGCGCACTCATCTACCTCATACAGTTAGAGCAGAAACAACAGTCGATGGGCAGCCACCCAGCGGCTGAGATTTTCCTGCAAACAAGTGATATTTTTGTTGACAACTAAAAACCCCAGCACAAGCAACAAAAAAGATTCGAAATTTAAAAGTAAATGATGCTCAACTGTTAGATACCCATTTTTCTTACGATGTGATAACATATAAACACGAATTCAAAATAAATTAAATCAAAGGGTGATCAAGCCAAGTAAATATTTCTTGAATAACAAATTAAAATATTAGGTTAAATATTTCTTGTTAAAATGTAAGTAAAAAAAATTGTTACATTTGTAAAGAGAAGAATAAAAAGTAATAAAATAAAGACATTAGATTTAAAAAAAACTATAAATTTCAATTGGTTAACTAAACAATCTACTTGGATATGTTCTCCTTAATGCATAATACAAATATGATTTTACAACGAATCTTCAAATTTCCAAGATATCCCTTCTTGAACAATAAATCAAAATATTAAGTTTGCCATTTTTAGTTTAAATGCAAATAATGAAAATATAATACTTGTTAAAAGAAGATTAAAAAAAGAGTTGTAGCAAAAATTCTTTAGGTTTCAAAAAACTTATAGATTTCAATTGAAAATTGTAATAAGCTACTAAGAAATGTTTTTTTTTAATGCATAATACAATACAAAATCCCCAAGTTATTTAATATTTTATATTATATATAGTTTCGCATAAACAAACCATGCGATGACATCATTATATCGATTTTCGTTTATTCTTTCTTCAAGTATGATAATAATACAAGATGAATACACCTTGTACAAAAGATGTAACATGCTGGGTATAAGCGTTCACGCTCAACATGTGCTGAAAAAAGGCATCGCGATACAAATGTGCGACTCGTATACATAGTGTGTATGCCTGCAAGCGGGTTAAACGAGCTCTCTATCCTACACTCACGTTGTCTAAGCCCCGCCATCTAAATACCAACACTTTTGTCCCTACTATTCGCTACTTTCCCATCTTAAAATACCGCGAGATGGTTTTTAAATTATACCTCCAAATTATGCTATTCCATGTGCAAAACTTTGGCTAACAAAAAATGTGTTCTGCCGCGCTTGCAAATTTGCTGCAACCATAAATATTATTTGATTCGGCTTTTGATGTTTTGCAAAAGTGTAGTTCAAGCAACACGTACTAAAAATATTTGCAGTTGCTAAATATTTTGTGCAAGTGTTGCAAATTCACGGCAAGTGCATATGCGAAAATTAACAGTGCATTTTTTATGCATTTTAAAAGGTGCAAACAAACATCAACAATGTAAAGAACAAAATACGTGAATAATAATTGTCTAACGGAAACGTAGATTCAAAACATATTTTCTTCTTTAAAAATTCAAAAACTGTTTGTGCATTTGTAAGAATATATATTTTGAAACTTATTATAATTTTTGAAGACATGCGTATCAAAAGACGATTGTCATGAGAAGCTCGACAACAATAGTTTTGGATACAAATGTATAAATCGTAAAAGATATGAAATCCATGTAAGAAAATCGAGTGTGCTCGACTGTAAGATACCGACTATCCGTTTGCAAAATGGATCAGAAATAGGGTTAAAACAAACCTAATTGATACAACAAGAAATACTAAAATATACCGAAACGCATATTTGGTATATGATCTATTTGTCAAGTAAGTGAACCAGTACAGTAATAAAGTACCATAACAACACATTTAGGAAAAACTTATTCTGACCATACCTCATACTCATAGCACAAGTACGTAACAAGTAAAAAAAGCTACAAGCGAGTGTGCTCGACTGTGAGATACTCGCTACACATTTTGATATACCGTACAAATGTTAAATATGTACCAAAGCCTATATTTGGTTGATTAATATAGTATTATATTCATCATCTACAGCACAAAATATTCCAAATATACTAAGCAATTACGACCACATATCTGCAGCCGCCACATAAACGTATTTAACTCATTACTAGCCAATCATCAGGAATCAGCAATCTAAAAAAATCTTTAACTAGCTTCCATACAATATATATGTAGTGTCTAAGATAGACGGACATGGCTATATATATACTTTATGGGGTGGGAGAAGTCATTTTACATATAGTTCCTGGTTATAAGTAGCAGATATTACAATAGAAACTAATTAATATTTCATAATTTGTATTTAAAAGATAAAATACTTAAGGTGACAGATCTCTTTAAGCGAAGAATTACCGAGACACTCGGAGTATTTAGTACCTTGAGGCATTCTGATGGCGCCGTCTCACGGCGTCCACATAAATTTTAACAATCGCTTAGTCAGCGGATGCATCTAGTTCTGTATGCGACGCCCAAAAGTATGCAACAAGTTTATGCAGCTGCACGCAAGTTGACGTTTGGCGTGGTCTCATAAATTTCCCAGGCATCGCTTCAGAAATCCCCTGACAAAGTGCAAAAACACAAAACGCTTGCACAAGCCGCAAACATGCATGGCCAAAAAATACTCGTAGATCGTGTGTGTGTGTGTGTGTGTGTGTGTGTGTGGTGTGCCTGGGCAGTGCTAACTGCTAAGCACGTGTCAAGTGTGGGCCAAACTTTTAATTTGCACAACGTCCCGACGACGAAGGCAGCCAACCAGCCAACCAGCCAGCTAGGCAGCCAACCGGTTTGAAGAGGGCAGCAGAGAGCCTGACTGACGCTGAGTGACTGTCAGCCCTGTTAGTCCTTTTATAACCTGCCTGCTGCGCCTTGCTGTCTGACAATGTCATCAGTTGCAGCTGACGCAGCATACCCCTTCCATTCCCCTTCCATTCCATCAAGCGTACGCATTCGAGTCAGGCAAATTGTAGCTGCAGCTGTACGAGTAAAAACAACTAGGGAAGAAACAGTTGCAGCTGCATTTGCAGTTCCTCGTGTCCTTTTTTCGAGTGTCTATCGCATACCGTAAGTTTATAAGACACGTTCGGTACACTAATTGTCTCACAATATATAAAGCATTGAGATTAATATTTAAATACTATTTTATATCGAATTACAAGTTTGAAGATTCCTTTTAATTTTCGCTATATATTTTGGTAGTTCATCTTATTAAACTTTTTGATTTTTTTCTGGCTATAGTCTTGATTATGAGAGATAAAATAATATAAAAATATATTATAATAAAATAACAATTTGAAGATTCTGGTTAAATTCATAAATAATATTTCGATAGATCAGTTTATTTCAATAAAAAATTTAGATTCGTAAGTTTTATAAATTGTTTTTTGTTGATTGTTTAAAAGTAATATAATAATTACAAAGCTCCTTGGGTTTTGTTTTCTGCTTCAAGTCTGGATTGGTGATAAACGTTAATGAAAACTACAAAGTGAAGTATTGGATAATATAGTTTTTCATGTTGCTAATACAGTACCTTTATATTATTATACTTTTTATAAAATAATGTGTGTAAAGTCATTAAATAAAGTTCATACAGCACTCTTTGAATTTCAATTGAAAGATTTAAAAATATCACTTCAACCATCGTAGAGCAGGCGATAGTCGCTCAATGATAACAGTTCTCTACCGCGGGTGTCCATGGCAAGTGGTGTGCGTCTGGGCGTGTGTGTGTGTGTGTGTGTGTGTGTGTGTGTGTGTATGTGTGTGTGAACCTTAAGAGCAGATAAAGCGACGCTCAGGGCTCGCTTGGACGCTGTCAGTTAGCCAGGCGGAGCTGGTCCAGTCAACCAGCCCGTCTGTCCAGCTGTCTTGCTGTCCGTCAGTCAGTTAGTCAGAGACTGTGTTCATTTACAATTTCTTTGGCCACCCAGTCACCACCTACCACCAAGCACCCAACACCCACAATTTTGCCAGCTCACACTCATAGTAATGCTCATACGTCATTTGCCGGCTGGTGTTAAATCCGTTTGGATTTTTGTTTTGTTGATTGCCGCACGCCTCAATGACATTTCATTTATTAAGTGGCGCCTCCATCCGTTTCTTGTTACTCGCGTTACAATTTTTTCCCCCGAACATTTCGGCAACTCAGCGGGCCAGCAATTAACTATACAATACGCTGACGTCACCTAGCTCCAACAATCCAACAGGAACTTCTTGCGTTGGTCATCGAAAATGCGGCATCATGTCGAATGACGCCTTTGATTTGTTTTGCAAGTGTGTTGTTATATCCGCTACAAAGGAATTTGCATTTCAAATGAATTACAACACAGCCAGCAGAGAAAAAAACAACAAAGTCAACGCAGAGCTCCACAAAAGTAAAGAGAAAAAATCAAAAAAAAGTAAATACGGCGAGGGGTGAGAGAATCTGAGCCTGTTGAAATATAAATGTTAATCCCGGCATCGTCAATTGCAAAACGTTCAGAGCTGTTGACAGCATTCTGCAGGCAGCGAGCGGGTCAATCAGCGCAGCCAGCAAGCAGACAATCCGTTGAGTCCTCGATTCTCAATCCTCGAATCTCAGTTGTCGCCCCCAATGCATTGGCCTAGGCAGCACTTCAACGGCATTTTAATTGATTTTCAGGGCTGCAATTTTTGATTGTGCTGATTGACGCATCAAATGAAGTGACTTCAGTGATGCCAGCACCAATCTCAGCCTGCTCCTCAATCTGCCAGAGCTCTCCCAACTGAACACTCTGCACTGTGCACTGTGCACCAAAGTGCCATATCAGTAACGATGCAAACAACACAGCCTACAGCCGAAGCCTCGGAACAAACAGACGCATACTGCCTCCGCACACACACACACACACTTATATACACACACATGCAGAGCAGTAATTAAATTTGTCAGTCAGACAAAACGTAGCCCCAAAGAAGTGGCAAAATGGCAAAGTGCACAACGCGGCGTATGCGTGATGTGTGCTACCACACGATTGAATGCGTTTCTGTGTCTGTGTGTGTGTGTGTGCGTTGGTAAGGGAATGTATTGCAAACAATTGCTGGCTGCACGGCAACAGTTTAAGGGAGTTTTTCAGATTCAAAGCAAAAGAGGGGATATATAAACAGATAGGATCGAAAAAAAATGCGTTTAATGGCTACAGAATGTCTATAGAATAGATTGTATTACCTACTTTTGAGCGCATAAACTAATTATTTTGCAACCCTCGCGTAATTATCATACAATATATTGTTTTAATGCTGCAATTTGTGTACGCAACAGAAAATGTTTGCTATTACACAACGAACACAATTTATTTATTTTCCAATTAAATATCAGTGTTCTACTATGCAAAAGGTAGAAGTCATTTCAATTTCACTAATTTGTATTTATATCTTTCAAATCTTTAAATGAAACCGAAAGTCTTACTAAACCAATACTGTAACAGGCTGGCAGTGCTAAATACATAGAATCTGTCCTACTATGTATACAGATATAGTAACATTAACTAACTATAACTTATGTAGTATTAAGTGCTGTTAAGATATATCAAAGGCGATGTTAAACAAAGTATCGAGAAGTTTATGTTCACAAGTACAATTTCATAACATTAATAATATTGCTGCAAGTACTGCCAACAAGAGACTCTAAAGCTGAGCTAATACATCGATTGAATGCAGTCCCAGTAACTATACGAGGTTAATTGCTGAGCTAGACGCTGATGACGAAGCCAATGTGAGAGCCGACGCGATTCGTGTTGTTCGTGATGGTTTAGACCCATTACTTCTCTCAAAATAATTAATTAGGTTTGCTGAAATCAAAATTTGCTTAAGAGGTAAAAAAATACCGTGGAATCCATAACATATACATAAGTCGATTTATCATGTAGATCACTATCCCGTCCGAGCTTGTTTGTAATTTTAATTTAGCATACCGCCAAAATTTCTCATTTCATATTTGTTCATATATATTTCAAATATTTCCATATGTGGAAGACATTAAAGAGTAAAAGTTGACTTATAATAATCGGCAAAAATGTAAGACTCGCTTTAATGGTGTTAATAAGTATAATATATTTCAAAGCAGAAGCACAAAGTAATCTAAACAAGTAAGAAGAGTCTTTAATTTGATTGTCATTTGGGTATGAGTATTCGCTCATACTTAATCATACTCGTTGCAGTTCTCTGTCTAGAACCTAAATAACATATACATTTATTATCTGATCGAAATCAAGTTTTAATGGCTATATCGTACGGCTCAAGAACACATATCGCTTATGGGTTCGGAAATGGAGGCACAAAGTTAAAATACCCCTTCTACACTGTGGGTAGCGAGTATAAAAATCAAATGGCTTTTATTACAGTTTACAGTGTCTCTATTACAGTTTAATCTTCATTGTAGCAGCCTAAAGTTTTATTTAACACCCCAAGAGTATGTCATCTAAGCACAACAAATTTATTAACTGTGTTGAGGTATTTACAATTCGAAAGCTCTGAAAATATCCCGCTGACTGCATTCCTTGAACTATATGTAATTGCAGTTGTCGATACTGCAATTTAATTATTATATTCTCAATTCCTTCGCTCGACTGTTTACTGTGTAAATTGTAAAATAATATGGTTTCAATATAATACAACGATGCATGCAAGCACACACACACGCAGTATCCATGTAGAAGACACACGCAAGCCTCCGCACATGAGTCGCTAATGAGCCGCTTTTTATACCCGCTACCCATAGGGTAGAAGGGTATTATAACTTTGTGCCGACAGGAAATGTAAGTAACAGATAGAAGGAGGCATCTCCGACCCTATAAATTATATTATATATATATATTCTTGATCAGCGTCAACAGCCGAGACGATCTAGCCATGTCCGTCTGTCCGTCTCAAGATCAAGTCTGTTTCAAATTTTGCCACGCCCACTTCCGCCCCCGCAAATCAAAAAAATCGAATAACAAGCGTAATTTTAAAGCTAAAAGTTGTGAATTTTGGTATATATAATAATAACTATAGTAGTTATGATTCCTGGTTGCGATCTGATAAAAATTGTCAAAGTTATTAAAGAAATACAAAAAAATACAAAATGCAAAAACGCCTACTTACTAGGGGTCTTAGTTGCTTTGGCTGACAATCTGGTACATTGTGCCTTCTATGGTATATTTTGAATGCGGTACTACACCGATATACCACATATGCCATTTGGTATATTTTTAGCATTTTGCAGAATATTCGGTATATTTTGAGAATTCTACCGCAAAATATATTGCTTTTATTTAAAATGGGTAGCGGGTATCTCACAGTCGAGTACACTCGAATGTAGCTTTCTTACTTGTTAACTTTGACGTCCGGCCAACTCAAATTTGATTTTCTCCCATTGAGGAGAGCGAAAGAGCATAAATCAAGAGACGAAGGAGAGTGTAATCGAGGATGTGGAATAAGAAATAACAAGAAGACTATTGTACAATGTTGAATATCCGAAAATTTGAAATCCGAGAAGCAATTTAAAAATCATTAGAAAAAAAACACATTAAGCGTAAAAAATTAATGAGCAAGTTGCGTCAACAACGTGAGGCAGAGGCAGCCAAGAGACCAGAACTCCGGCACCCACATATACATACATAAATATATATAAATATCCTGCCTATGCAGCTTGAAACCTTAGTTAGACATTTCCTGATTATGTACTTTTACCTATGAGTATCTGTGTGTATGTGTGTGTGTGTGTTTGAAGAGACCGAGTCGACTTGTGGGTCTGCCACAGAGCTGCAGTGCGTCCGGACTGCAGCAAAGACGATGGCGTCCGTTGTACGATGTTAACAGAGAAGGAAAATAGTATGAAAATATAACGGCGAAAAAGGAAATTTTCTAATAAACGGCAGCTAAGCAGCAGCACCCCCGACAGGATGACGACTTCAATGGAGCCGCGCGTTGTATTATATATCAAGCACGTTAATAGGCTGCACATAAAGGATAGGTCGAAACAGCAGCCAGGGGCGTCACAGTGAGCATACAACTCATAGAAGCAGGTAGTTCAAGTCTATGTTTTATGCAGTCTCTTTAATAAATTATGCCCATTTTATGGGAAGTGAGGAAACTAAAATTTCATGATGCAACTATAAAAGGAATTTGGAATAAAATAATATAGTAAATAATAATTTGAATATTCAATGCGGACTGCATTAACTAAACATAAATTTGTACTTGAAATTATCAAATGCAATCATTTATTAAACGAAAGCTTAGATTAGATGCTATGTTCTCTAATAAAATGTAGGAATATAAAGGTTGGGAAGGATGGGATTTTAAGGGGAAGGGATATATTCGAAGAAGGAATGATGGGATTTTTAGGGAAAGGGTTTTATTCGGATTCTGTTAGCAGTTCTATATTTTAAGGAGGGTCAAAATTTCAAAAGTCAATTCACACGATATGAGCCAGTGATGGTTCCTTTTTTTCCTATCCTTTTTTGCAAATAATCAAATGTATAAATTACTTATTAAGTTTCTATAACTAATAAGTTACTAATTATGTTTTAAGCAATTATATCTTTTCGTGTTTATGCAGCAGTTTAGTGTATCTCTTTATGATTGAATTAATGTCAAATTAAACGAAGAGTTCCCTCTAACCAATTTCCCTTTCAGACAACTACGGCACTGTGCCGCAGATTGTGGCCTCCTCGCTTGCCAATGTCTACAAAGTCGTTTACTTTACCTAACAATATTTAGTTAGCCAACAAAAGCCAGGGTAAAACACACACACAGAGGAAGGAGAGATAGAGAGAGAGAGAGAGTGAAGGCTGTTGGAGTAGCAGGGACGAGAAGAAGTGGAAAACTTCTCTAGAGAACAGTGGTGTAGTTTTGGTCTAACAACTCATTTGGCTCTCATGAGTAGGTCAGACCGTAAAGGCCAGGATAACACATTTTTGGCGACATATCCTTTTAAATTCTTTCCTTTCAGCTGGTCGCTGATTCGCAATGCTTGTCACGTTTTCTCGAGCGTTGAAAAGTCAAACAAGTGAACGAGGCAAGAGAGAGGGGAACCGGAAGACCGGGAGGTCGAACAAAGGAGAGCACAGGAGCAGCTACAAGTTTTGGGGCTTTTGTGCGTGCCCGTCCGGATATGCCGAGGATGTGCGTCTTTGTCGTACTTACCTTTAAGTTGGCTCCAATGCCATATTTGATGCCGCTCGCTGGCTCGCAAATCCCAGACGCTGACACCACGTTTCCCCCCAACTTCCGACGACCTCTTGACTGTGATTACTGCCAGCTACAGGTGTGTGAACCCAACTTCTTGTCTGTCTCATACGAGCTTCTAATTGCCGCTAAGTGCCATGGAAATCCTTGGCATTGCCATTTTGATACTCGCATTTTATCATAAATAATAAAGCTGGCGACGATTTAAACGTCTAACTGAGCGCAACACAACCCAACAGCACCGCATGGTCAAAGTGCTTTTGGTCAGCTGACCACTTAAGCACAATGCTTTTGCATTGTCCAGCTCAGTCCAGAACCCATCTCAGTTTGTTTTGGCGGCCCGATGCACGTTCTGCACCTGGTTCTGGTTGAAGACCTGGTCCACCTGACGACGGTGTATACGTATGTGTGTGTGTGTGTGTGTGTGTGTTTAAGTGTATGTGTGTGCATCAGCGGGTTGCCCACCGTTTCGACACTGGCCACGAGTGCGAGTCCATTGCCATTGGACTAGCTGAAATGCAGCTAACGAACCGCAATTGCGGTCACATTTCATGAGAGCGCGCACGTCGCCCTCTGGTCACATTCACATCCACACACATACAGAAGGCACACACACACACCCAACCGACTGATTCAATTTGCAGGCTGCGACAGGCTTTTAGTGCAGCGTAGAGTGAACCCCCACACAACACCCCCTTCCTCCGACCCTTCCGGAACTCCTGTCAAAATGCACCCAACGCCGACTGTCTGCTGTTCGCCCTTTGGATATCATCAAAATTAGCTCGTTTGGCAAGGGGATGCCTACCACTCAACCTCATACCCTCACTTAGTCGACCAACTCTTGTAATGCAACACTTACAAATACATATGTAAGTGTATTGCATATACGGGCCTTTGCCATATGCCACTTGCCACTTGCCTCATAGACAAAGAGACAACAACAAAAAATCATGCAATGCAATGCTCCAATGAGAAAAAATTCAAATTTTAAACAGCAACAGGTTAACAGGTTACCCACATGGCCCAATTAACGTCACTCGATTCTTATACATAGTAAATACGAAGTTCTTTATCCATACCAATAAATACCAAAATTAATTAATTTTTCAATTAATAATTGGGTTTTAGATTTTTGTCACGCCAACCAACTCCCGACTTTGCAAATTGAAAAGAACGAACAGACCCCGATTTTTTGTATACACAATAATAAATGCAGTTTTATGATTCCTGATTTGATTAGGATCAAATTTCAAATTTTAAACTTATTTTTTGAAATAATTTTGTATCGTAAGAAATGTCTGCTGCTGTCGGGTCTTTACTTGTTCGGAGCTTGATTTGTTTATAGGATATATTCAATCTATGTCGCTGTATATTAATAAACAATATATAGCTGCTGGTATCATATATTTGAGTATTTTTAAACACTTTAATGAGGTACATATATTTAAAAAATTGCTCTCGGGTATCTCAATATCACTACTAATCTAACAAAGTGCTTTTAAGACCTTTTCAAAAGTGTTGATTTGCAAGCTGTTGATAATATGGTTTATTAGTAAAACAAAACTTCGGGCTAAGCACCATCGAACCAAAGACAATAGAATTCAAATTTATCATGCTGTTTCATTGAGTAAAAAAGTATTCTTTTTGATCGGTTTAAACAGCTATTGTGATCATGTAACATTTTTGCTTTAGCTCTTCATAAAGTCTACTCCTCAGGTTGCTAAGTTCGAAAATTTATTCACACACACACATATGCTATAATAAGTATACATATGGAAGTATACAAATTAATTTGGGAGAACCTGACTTTGAAAATCTTAACTTTGAGGGTATATCAAACTTATTGGGTACTTGGTAACTTCGATTATTGAAGCAAGGATTGGATTATTTTTAGGAAATCAATGTAATTCTGGTCTACACAAAACTTTGCTGCTTTGTCCACAAGCAATGCACAGAAAGAATTTTATTTTTGAAATAGATTGCACAATTATTAATTAATAATAATAATAATTAATTATATAATAAATATAATGTGCATTTATCCTAACAACAAAATTACATGGTGAATAGATTTCTTAATTGTGAAAGTCTTTTCAGAAGATTACACCTCAGATTACAAAGCATCCATTACTTTACCCATGCTTGTGGGACAGAGACAGTTTGCTTGTTGAGTCGTTACAAAATGCAATGAGCCATTTAACTGAAAAAAAAGAGAATGTAGAAATTCGCAGGTGGGCAGCAATAAGCAGAGTCCTAGTCGAAAACTAGTTGCTATATTAAACATTAATGCCAGAGATGACTGCAATAATTATGCAAATTTCATTTACGCAGGAACATAGCCAAGACACGAACCAACAGCAACCGAAGCTAACAGCGCTTGGCTGTGGCAGTCGTGACACCATCAGACAGGTAATTTGCAGGCTGTGTCTGCTACGTGCGAAAGGAAGTCGCACCTTGTACTCACAGACACTGAGCCCACCCACTCAGGCAGACCGCCCAACTACTCAGCCACCCTGAGAGATGGAGAGGAGGTTTCCACCCACACAAACGTAAGCGCATTTTAATGATCTCATTTATGCTAATCTGCAAACGGTTAAATCTGTGCACGCCACAGCCACAACCTGCTCCCAGACAATAGCAACAACTAAAACTTCATCAACAACAACACTAGTGATGCAATAACAACAACAACAATAACAACGTGCCACCAGCTGCTAATGCTAATGAAGTCTAATTGAATTTCGGACACTTGACACGTCGCACAATCTGATCTTTTTGAGGCGTGCAGCAAGTGGCAATCTGCAGACAATGTGCACAGGGCACAACTTTAAAGACTTTAAGCTACAGCTTAATATGTGTCAGCATTTAACCCATCCCATACACACAACTACTTAACTCTTGCCAATCTGCGACTAAATTGATTACTACGTTGGCTGTTCCCACTTTCGCTTTCAACAATCGGATTGAAATTCAGAACACTCCAATGAAATCTTATACAAATGTTTAATTTGAACCTTTTTCTGGAAGAAACTCTTAAAAGCTGACTCTTTCTACATATGAAATTACTTCATAAAATTAATTATATATCAGATGTTTTCAATACCCATTAACTAAGAACTTAGCTACAGTCGAGTGTGCTAGACTGTGGGATATCCGTTACTCATCTTCAATAAAAGCAAAACACGGTGGTATTATTTTTTAAAATATACCAAATTAATATACCATCGAATTAGTAAATTACATTTAAGACTATACTTGGTATATTTGTATACTGTTATGTTGAAAATATACCACATTGTCAACCATAAACAGGCTAAACAAAGGTGAGCTTAACTGTTTCGTACTCTAAAAGCTTTATACAATTTTATTTTAAATTTTCAAAGTGGAAAATGAGCTTAAGGCAAGAACAACCCGGTCTACATACATATATCGATACTCCGTCCCCAACGGGTGTCGAGTCAACATTTGCGTTTTTGCGGTTGCGGCTGGGGCATAAAATTTCCTATGCATTTAACCACATTGAAATTTTCTCGTAATATTTGATTTGATTTTTAAACAAAACGCTGCTGCCATTGACCATGCTCCGGCGCTCTACTCTGCTCTCTGGTCTGCTATGGTCTGGTCTGGTTTGGTTCCAGATATGCGTCCAGTGATGTCCCCTGGTCGACTTGGCATGTCAAGTGGAATCGAATAGGGTTCGAGGTACGATGTACGGGGGACGAGGTATGCGGTATGGGAAACTTTGCTTTTATTAGTCTGCCAACGAACCAACAACAAATCAGCATTATTTGACAACGCAGCTAATTTACATGAGTGACCATACAGTTGCAGGCAATGTCAGCAAGCTCATGTCCACCCCCGTCTCCCTTTCCCGTTCCTTGCCCATCTAGTGGTTGCTGCGGGGGCTTAGAAATGTCAACGTCAACTGCGGCTGGCCCATCATGCAAATCGACATTCGGCAACAATTCAAGTTAAGCCACATCGCAAAAATTTGAACAACTTTGAGAGTTAGCTTGTCTTGAACTTAATTTAATTACTCTCAACGATTTTGTTCGATCGACAGACATCAATTTTTACACCAAAAACAACAAGTGTAAAACGTTCGCCAGTGAACTGTCTGAAGTCAAAGCGAATCTCTGAAAATGGGAGAGGAGAAAAACAAATTTAAGTGTTCCTTATTTATTATTATATGTTTATTTTTTGTGTGATTTTTTTGTCGACTAGCTTGTTATTGTTGCTCGCGTTTCATTTAAGATAACAGCAACGAAAGAGACTGCGATTAGGTTCTCGAATCGGCTGTGTAGAAATAACAATGCGCTACAATGCACTGATGCGGTGCAATGCAACAATCTGACATGAACAAAATATTCAGTCAACTTGGCAAAGAACTATGCTATATAAAAATAAATTAAATAAATATAAAAAATAAATAAAGCCGATTCAATGCCGTGTACCGCACTCGACTGATAAAAGTGTCAGCTGATCGTCTAGGTTATCGGAGAGGAGCTTACAAGCAGTGTTGCCAATTCTTCTGCTCATAAAATAGCTAAAGTAACATATGAAAAACGCTAGAAACCGCCAGAAAATTAGGATGATAACCAAAATATAAAGCTACGTTAGTAAAACAATATTTTTATTAATTGGATTTTTTTATTAAGTATTTTTGAGTAGTAAATTTCGTCAATCATGCACCACAACAATCCCAAATGGTCAATGGGGCTGACCAATCAATGCGTCGCAATATATGCCCATATAAAGAGAAATGCCGCCTCTTGCTGGCAGTTTTTTTAGAGACAGTCGGAACAAACGTTATTTTGTTCGTCTGTGAAAATGCAGATGACGAAGACTTATGGTTGTTTGTCTTGGCATGTGCTTGCAAATCACAAAGTTTCGCATTAATGGTACATTTGCAATATTTTCAAAAGCATATTTGATCATCGGCTGCCTCTAGAGCTAACCAATTCTTAATTAAGGGGTTTATAAATCTTGGGCATTTTAACTGCCCCACACGATCGTTTTGGGAATTGTGAAATACACAGATGGTTATGTATATATAGTATAAAACTAGTATAAACTATAAATCGATAAAAATGCAAAGATCTTTTGGCATATCGATGTTTTTTACCATTGCAATGCAAAAATACTACAAGGTTTTAAAGTGTGGCATAGTAAAACATAAAAATACACAAATGTACCAGATATTTAAAAAAAACTAAAGTTCCATAAGTTATGTTTTGAAAATAGCTATATTTCCCGCTAGCCGCTAGTTTTCAATTTATCCCGCATTTTGCTTTTGAAAACCGTCAGATCTAGCGGGGAAATAGCTAAATTGGCAACGCTGCTTACAAGCAACTGAAAATGCAGTTGCATTACAATATTCGTAAATCTGTGGACATATACAGTGACAACTCTCTTGGTTGGACACTCTTGAAATAATTTAAAAAATAGTCTGCTAAGTGCATTTTCACTGTACACAATTCTCACAATATCTAACAGAAATAGAAAAAACTTCGAAATACAACAAAGAAAACCATAAATATTGCACACATAGAACACATATCACAAGCTCATATTTGTTTTGCACATGCATTCCATATATGTTGGGGAGTATTTATGTACATACACATACATATGTGCACATTGTTCAAAGAATTTGTAATTTGGATAGATAGCGAACATGATAACAAGCTGATTCCTATCTAAACTGTAACAGGTGCACAGCAGCGTCGAGCAGGCGTCGGTTCTGTCACCGAGATAAATTTCGTTGATAAGGGGCCTTCGGGAAAGCAAGCAGAGGCAGCAACAGCAACAGCAGCAGCAGCACGGTGAGCAAGAGCGGCGAATGAGCAAAGCTCGAAGAGAGCTTATACAGCAATGTGACAGGAAAGCTTCGGTTGGCGTTCGCGTTCACTTTCGTGTTCGCATTTGGCGTTCGGCGACGGTGTGCGGCTTGAGTTTCAATTTATTCAATTTACCGTTATAGTTACAATTGATGAACGCGACGACAGAGCAGCGTTGCCAATTTAGCTATTTCCCCGCTAGATCTGACGGTTTTCAAAAGCAAAATGCGGGATAAATTGAAAACTAGCGGCTAGCGGGAAATATAGCTATTTTCAAAACATAACTTATGGAACTTTAGTTTTTTTTAAATATCTGGTACATTTGTGTATTTTTATGTTTTACTATGCCACACTTTAAAACCTTGTAGTATTTTTGCATTGCAATGGTAAAAAACATCGATATGCCAAAAGATCTTTGCATTTTTATCGATTTATAGTTTATACTAGTTTTATACTATATATACATGACCATCTGTGTATTTCACAATTCCCAAAACGATCGTGTGGGGCAGTTAAAATGCCCAAGATTTATAAACCCCTTCTTTAAGAATTGGTTAGCTCTAGATGCAGCCGATGATCAAATATGCTTTTGAAAATATTGCAAATGTACCATTAATGCGAAACTTTGTGATTTGCAAGCACATGCCAAGACAAACAACTATAAGTCTTCGTCATCTGCATTTTCACAGACGAACAAAATAACGTTTGTTCCGACTGTCTCTAAAAAAACTGCCAGCAAGAGGCGGCATTTCTCTTTATATGGGCATATATTGCGACGCATTCATTGGTCAGCCCCATTGACCATTTGGGATTGTTGTGGTGCATGATTGACGAAATTTACTACTCAAAAATACTTAATAAAAAAATCCAATTAATAAAAATATTGTTTTACTAACGTAGCTTTATATTTTGGTTATCATCCTAATTTTCTGGCGGTTTCTAGCGTTTTTCATATGTTACTTTAGCTATTTTATGAGCAGAAGAATTGGCAACACTGCGACAGAGGCGACCACAGCGTCAGCTGAGGAGGCGCAGACAACAACAGTAACAGCTTCAGCGACAGCGACGACGACAGAAACGCAGCTCAGTGACTCGCTATCGCATCTGTTGAGCAGCCGCGCTACATCCGCCGCCTCATCCTGGCTGCACGAGCTCGCCGTAAGTGCGCTTTATTTTTGTTCTCTTTGCAGCCGCACTCGCAGTTGTTGCTGTGCGGCTGAGTCGATCGTTTTGTTCACTCGCTCCAGTTATCCAGAAGTCACTGTCATTGTCGTCGTCGTCAAGAACAACAACAACAACGACTGTAACAACAACGTCACGTTATGTGTGTACGCTGTTCTGTGTGTATGTGCACTTGTGTTTGTTGTCGTCGCTGCATGTAAACCTCTTTGTCTCCGCCTTCTGTCATGTATCGTAATAATGCGGATAGTTCTTTTTGTTTCATCAATCGCTTGAATGGCGGCAACCATGACGAACTGCAGCAGCCGGGCGAGCACGAGCCGACATCAGCTCTCCTCAATTACTGTAAACGCAAAGTAAGTACTCCACTCCCAATATTTCGGTGGCACTAATGGCAAATCTGCCATTCCGCCTTCATCTAACCCACAGTTCCTGCGTCCCTATGTCGCCATACTGACTGTCGTTGGGCTGAATCCCATTTCCACGGATATGAGCAATGTGAGCGCCTGCTGTAGCTACATCCAAGCACTAGTAATACTCTGTGTGCTCCTCATGGGCTATGTACTGCGGTATTTGTGCGGATACCGGTGAGTAGGCATTAGAAGATCATCAACCAACAAACAGCAATAAATACACTTATTTCTAGGGGAGATCGCGGATTTAGCAGCTATCGGGACATACGCCCCGGTGGCTATGGCAACGCCACAGATGTCTGCGACTCATCTGGTGGCTCAAAAACTTCCAATACCATTGGGGAACTGTTGTTTGGCTACGTGGTACCCAGTGTCTTGAATCTGTTAAGCTTCGTGTCTGCGGTGCTCGTCTGCAAGGTGATCGAGCATGAGCAGTTGCAGAATCTCATTGAGCGAGTGTTTCTGCTTTCGGCTAAGCCAAAGCGATTGTGTCGCATGCTCTGGTTCTATCTGGGTGTGGCCCTAACGTTGCTCTTACTCCTCTTCGCCTACGCCTGCTGTGTGGTCATCATGCAGCCGGCCCAGATCGTCAAGGTAGCTTGGCTGGCCGAAAAGTTACGCAACTGGGAGCTGTGCCTGCGTTTTGGATTGCTGTGCACCATATTGCTGCAGGACCTAGTTGAGATAATCATTTTAAGTAGCTACTACATTGAATGCTACTTGCTGCGCGTACATTTGGAGACATTGTCACACAAGCTCCTAATGCATTCCATAGACTCGCTGGACTGGATGCGTGAGATTCTCGAGTTTCGGAAACTACTTGAGCGGGTCAATCAGCATGTGTCGATCCCAGTCTGCTTCCTGATTGTCATGAATCTGGCCTATGCATTTGCTGGTCTTGTCTACTTGTTCAAGGACTTTGATTTCCACTACTGTGCCCTTAAGTTGGTCTTGCTCAATATTGCCAACGTGATGTTGTGGCTATTCTTGGGTCTCTTGCCCTTCTTTGTGGCCGGGTCTGTGACTCGGGTGTGCCAGAATGCCCAGGCCAATGGACATCAAATACGCGTCCGTCCATTCGTTTATCACAACACATCTGCCGAAGATCTCAATTCAACGCTCCTCTTCGCCTCATCTCTGGACATGTCTGCCAAGCTCTTCCGCATGCCCATCCAGTCCAACTATCTGTGCTTTGCCATACTAGTTGTCACCATCGTAGTGCTCACCCTCGGCATGTGTCTCAATTTAAGCGCTCTTGGCAAATTCTGATCACACGCCCAAATCAAGGCATTCAAACACAATGAGCAGATATGAATATGCAGATAGATATTGATTTAAGACGCAGTAGACACATTTGTACTTAGCTTTAATAAAGATTTATCTATAGTTTTTTTTTTTTTGTGTTGTTTAGTAAGCTTACAAATTTACGACCTGTCTTTTGCTTAGCAATTTTATTTACAATGTATGCTTTGGTTGTCTTCTTTTTTTTTTTGTGTGTTCATTTTATTTCTGTTGGTGTGGTTGGGTTTATCTAGCTTAAATGGGATTGCTTTTGTTTTACAATTTAACTACTTATTATTCAGTTCAGTTTCAATTTCAGTTGGTTTTGTAAGTTTAATAATCACGACTGTAAACCACTCCACAATTAACAAAACTAATCCATAAGCCACAATATCATTAGAAATCTAAATAAGTTTGAATATAAATTGAAATTGAACATTGTTAATAGCTAATAGAAAATTGGAGACAATGAAAAAGGTAATTAAGTTAAGAATGACAGTATTTGATTTAAGATTAAATGCAGAAATTCGCTCGTAAAAAGTATTCGGTAAATTTAAAATTTTAGAAAACGTTTTTGAAATACTCCTTCATTACACTTCAAAAGTGGTTTACAACCTTGACAACATAACTTAATATGCACCTATGCTGAAAGTCACATTAAGCGCTACTGACTAAGCGCGCACTTTGATTTTAGAACGCATCTGGACACGCCTCTTACCAACCCAGCCAAGGTGGATGATTGATTTTCGATGGCGGGGTAAAAGTCAGGTTCACAGGTATGTTAATAAGCGCATGGACACGCTTCATCCGCAGTAGAGTGCTGCGTATGATGATGCCATTCTTGCCGAGCAAAAAGCCGGCCGGAATTTGTGCATCGCGATTGGTTTTATCGTGTATCATCTCAATGTAATGCTCAAATTCCGGTGAGTTCGAATTGTACTCGGTGATGATAGCGCCAATTGCACCAGCAGCCTCTGCATTAAGTGTCTTGGTAAGAAACGAGCATTGACTAATTTATCATTGACAAATGGAGATAAGAAATCGAAATGAGTTTAGAATATTCACACGCACGAACTAACACCACTTACCCCCTATCCATAAGCGCAACGCTTCCGTGCATCTCTCGTACATTGCGGATCTTTTGGCAAGCTTCGGGTGGGTCGGCCAAAACCATAGGTACGTTTTCTAGCTTCTGTGAGAAGGACACGCCAAAGTCCTTGGCCGGCCGCAGTCGATAGGTGTATTCAAGATCTTGCGGCGAAACGATTTCAAAGAACACGTCACCTGCAATTATGTCCTGAGTCGTCACTGGCATGTGTATTGTTGACGTGGCTGTGCATTGGCTCAGAGTGGCAATAACTACCAAAACAATTAACATTTTGGGAACATAACTAGCGCGTATTTATTGTTGGAAAAACATACAATAATACATTGCACTAGAGATGGAGAAATATCGATTGTGTTATCGATGTATCGATGTTTCAAAAAATTTCATTATCGATGTTGCTCTAGCGCATTATAATTAATAAAATTTGCGAATTGTTATTATTTGAAAGACTTCAGTCGATTTTCAAAAGTAAAAATAAGTTTTGTGGCTATTGCCCAATAACTTATGCGGTCTTTATATAATTCAGTTTTCAAATCAAAACTTATCCCAAATTAATCTTTCCAATATTTTTCAATGATAAACACGTCACGTCACAACAATATACTAATAATCAAGCGCACCAAGTTACGTAAATTGCGCTTTTCTTTTATTTATCTGTTTCTTATTTTCTAGGTTGCTCACTACCCTATTATATTGCTGCTAAACGTTTGCTTTTAAATTAGCATAAACTTACTATTTAATAAAAAAAAAAATATACAAAAATATGCACTATTTAATCGCTTGTTTGTTGCGACTCTGCCAAGAATTTGGCATTTGAGCAAACAAATTTAATTTAAAAATAATTTTTTTTGATTTAAGCAAATATATCAATATATACTTCCGCAAGTTTTTAGTATTTCTATACCGCAATGTATATATATTACTGCCTCACTTATCTTCCATCACTCCAATCGATTACTTATCGAAACGGGAATTCCGTTAAAAAAAAAGTTTTTTATATTGTAAATTTGTTGTACTTAATTGGAACCTAATTGTAAATCCTTGAGCGACGCCAAAAGCATGACACAACTAATATCTTATTTTTTCTGCAGTATATGTTTTTTTTTTACGAGTTTTTATGCAGCAGATTTGGAATTCTGAATAGCTTTTGTTGAAAATAAATGAGTAACGTCTAAGGATTACTGCTTTTTCAACAAAAGCTATTCAGAATTCCAAATCTGCTGCATAAAAACTCGTAAAAAAAAACATATACTGCAGAATGGTTATTTTTGAAAATCAGCATCGAGGGAATGGACATTGTACAAATTAAATTAAATGCGATCCGAAATACAATTGGTAAGAGTAAATAAAATGCAAAAGGCAATTATAATTTGACAAATTTTATTCGAAAATGGGTTGAATAAATATGAGTATTACAAGTTAATCTATATTGTTAAGATCGTCAAAAAGTAACGCCCCCATTGGGCTGGGAGTCCTGGAGGGTATATTGTCATTGCCAAAATCCTCAGAGTTACCATCAGCTGGAGGAAATCGATATCAGTTAGTAATTTAGAAATATATAAACATTATTTTAAACTCACTTTGATCCAGAAAATTCGATTTTCTCAATTGGTTAACGGAATTTAATGAAGATATGAGTTGCTTATTAGTGTGCTCCGCTGTCTCCAAAGTTGTAGGCAAATCCAGTAAACGCTGATTTTGAATACCGTCTCCAGGACCCATATGCGAAATATGGTTAAAGTTTGATGGTGCTGATATCATCTTTGATCTCCGATCACTGCAACAACAATGTTTAAATTTGCAATAAAATTACATTTAAAATGATTACAATTAAAACAAAACTTGCCTTTTTACTGTTTTATTTATTTCTCTGATAGAGAATCTACGTTTGATATTGCTGACTCCCTTGCGGTCACTATCGCGATGTTGTAAAAGACCCTCTGCGAAACGATATTAGAGAATTTAGATATAATGCTGTAAATCATGAAAGAATTTTTCTTACTTGTATGAATATTAGCCAAGTAAACGATCAAAGGTGTGTCGTTAATAGATGTCAAGACAACGTTGCCTACGTTGTTCAGTGGAAGCGACTGCTTGATACCAATTGATTGCACCCATTCAGATGTTTGTGTGTTGAAGATATCCAGATGTGTCTCGGAGAAAACCAATAAATGGCCATCAGAATATGCTATAAAAATGACAGTGTTTACGATTAATGTGACATTAATCACTAATTATAATACTCACTTATATATGTAGGGAAAGCTGGATACATGATTTCCCTGTCACGCGATTTGCGTCCTTGTAGATCCACATATATAGCGAGGGTTTGAAATACTAAGAGGTATTCGCCAAAGGTGCCACCAGTTGGACTTAATATTTCAATTACTCTGACTGCATCAACACCAGAATAATTAAGAAACGCGCACAACTGATTCTCCGGGTGAACCAAAGCTGTAAGAATTTAATTTTTTAGATTTAATTATTTATCAATATAGCTAGGTAAAAAAAACTTACACATTGCAGTTGCTTCTCCTCGCAGGAAGTAAGCTGTAAAACCGCTTTGGTGAGCAACCACAAGGCGCATATCAGATAGTATTTGAACATGTTGAGCTAAATAACCAATTGTGAACTCGCATGTCTTCTGATGCCTTGTACGTGTTCGATTGATCTCGTAAACAATAATTTGTGTATGATTATTGGGGCGCTTCAAAGCAATGATAAATGAATAAACAATGCTGGGGTAACGGCGAATGATGCCGGTACACGCGGAAATGCAATTTTTAGACTCTACGACTTTAATCCATTCAACATCACTGGCCTCCAATGCTCTTATGGGAAGCAGTCTCAAATGACGTTGTTTACCACACAAAATGACAATTATCTGTTCCTCTTCAATATACCACAATTGAAGGATTTTCTTTGTTTCACCAATTCGAGCAATTTCTGAAAGTGATTTATTAGAATTTTGCGTGATTTTACTCAAGGAATGTACTCACCATACTGATCTAGATTCAAATAAAATAATCCATCTTCTGTTCCCAAAAGAATTTGATTGGGATATGTGATGACAGAGCATAGAGCGTTACGTATTATGGATAGTGTGTTATCCAAGATCTCATTGACTTTATAAATGGCCGTATTTGGTAAATTATTTCGTTTCAATATTCGATGTAGTTCGCCCAAGGCAATAACCCATTTGGATTTTTCAGATTCGTTATCCGCCAACATCAGCGTATTTAATGAGATTCCACTTTCAATGAGTGCTGTTTTGATCTAATATACAAAAATAAAAATATTTGAGTGACAACAATAAATTATGGTAAAATTCAAATGTTAGTGAAATACTAACCTTAAAAATGCATGGAACATCTTTTTTGGCTGCATGTATTACATCACTCTCGCGTACGCTGCCAACAGAAAATTCTGGATCTCGCATATCCAACACCTGTGAGACACTGACGCTTGGTAACGCGCAACGATCCGTTGAGATGTCATACAGAAATAGTTTAAAGTCGCAGACGACAACAAATTGACGAATCCATCCTCGTTTGATAACACCCGACTTGGGCACCTTCACGTAGCCTTCGTATGCAGTGCCAATTCCTCGCGTAGGATCAATGCCCAACGGTCGCTTTGTTTGATCCATAGGAACTGGGCACATGGTCGGCACTCTTTGGCAGCAGACAGTGTGACAGGCGAAGCCACAAATTTCACAAACGACGCCCTGTCTGGTCAGGCCAACCATCAACGAAGTGCAGTGATTGCACTTGGTTGGGCTGCTGAAAGTGCGCACCAGAAATTGATGTATGGAAGTATTGCCTGAAGGTTTCTTCTTCGTGTCATCGTAATTTAAGCTATTTTCCGATCGGATGTCATCATTATTTGTAGATGCCTTACTACTTAAATTATCCTTGGTACCCTTAAGTGCGTATTTGGATTCGTAATTGAAAAGCATGCCCGCGTTGGATGATTGAAACAGGTTCGATGACGTCGAAATATTGTCCCTGTTATCGTTCACATAAGATTCAGTCGCATCGATGGCATCTGTGTTAATGGAGATATCCTTAAAGAAGGCATTATTGTGATGCGAAGATTTATGCAAAAATGACTCCGAATAATCAAGATCGGCCTTCTGCAAATCCCTTAGCTCATTCTCCTTTTTCTTTAAATCGTATACAACCGATTCACAACGCTTTTTATAATCACAAGCTTCCTTTTGCGTGGAAATCAGTTCAGCCCTCGTTTGACTTAATTCTTCAGCTATAAATGCCTTGGCTTGGATTTCACGTTGCAGCGCACTTTGCAGATTAAGCAGCTCCATTTTATCAAGCTTTTGCGATCGTCGATTGCGCCAATTCTTGTGATCAACCGCGTTATTATTAAATGTGCCTACGTGTTTGAGGTATTCGATTTCTTCCGTCATCTTGGTGGCCAGCGCTTGTAGATAACTTCGAGCATCTCGTTCGTCGGATACCCATTGAATAATCTCGGCCATTTGCAGCTCCCAATGATTTATGGCTTCGCGTTTCACTTGCAACTCTTTCAGTATTTCCACTTCCTCCGTTTGCAAGTCACGCAGATTCTTTGATTTCAAATTAACCTCTGCACTTAATCGTTGATTCTCCTCAACCCATGTTGATTTTTCCAAATCGTAACGCTTTTGGAATTCCAAAATTGTTTCAGCTGATTCCGCCATTGAATCAATGGACGTAGTCTTTAATTTCTCATGCGTTTGCTGCAACTCCTTCGACAGCATAGCGTTCGCTGTTTCCATCTCATGGAGCTGATCTCGCAGCGCTTCCAGTTCCATATTGTGACGTGCCTGTTGATGATTCAATTTCTCAGCATATTGCAATTCAATTCTTTCGATTTCATATCCTGCAATGCCCGAACCCATTGGTGCCGTTGTGTCCACATTTGGCACCGACTTGCGAAAGTCGCTCTGCAACTTGCGGCAACATTCTTCGGCATGCTCCCGAATTTTCTTCTCCTTTGATGCTTCGTTGACGGCATCTTCAATATGTAATTCAAGCTCTCGACGTGTTTTATCCGACTTGCGCAATTCGTTTCGTAAGCTATCATTCTTCTGTATTGCCGCATCGAGCTCCTCCTCTTTATCGCGCACTTGTCGCGACAGTTTCTGTTTTTGGTTGCGCAGTTCGGTCAATTTTTCGGTCACCTCCGAGTACTCCATCATTGCACCATTGCGCTGTGAGATGGCTTCTTTGAGTTCAGCATCTTGTGTTTTTAGACGTTCCAAAAGCTCATTGTATTTAGCAGTTAGATCGCTTTTGTCGTGCTTCGATTGCAACAGTTGTTCGTTTAATGCTTTCAATTGTTTGTTCAGCAATTCATTCGAGCTATCGGAATCTTTGGATAGTTCACTGCACAGCATAGAACTTTCAAGGGTATCGCCAAAACCCGATGTCTTGGATTGATCAAATTTCCGCGAGTCTGTCGAGTAGCCATTTTGTGAGAATGTAAAGCCAATAAAAGGCAAATGAAATCCGGAAAATGCTGGATTCGCCGATGGTGGGATGGTGTCGGTTAACCTGACATCATTGTCATCCACATCAAAATTCGATGTGTCCGTTGGACTGGACACTTCGGGGATATAAGGTGCAAGGCCATTACGTATATTCTTCCAATCGATGCCTTCAAACCACGGATGCGTCATAAAGTCATGCAAACCCTTCTGACCCAGTCGTTGCTCCGGTATGCATATAAGTTTACACAGTAAATCTTTCGAGGCATCGGATAATTTGCTTTGTTGAGTTTCAGCTGGTGGCAGATTAAAGCAATTTTGATGATTCATAATTTTGCCATAGGTTTCAACCAGGCTCTCCGCGTAGAATGGCGTTTCGCCATACAGCATTTCATACATGCACACGCCAAGTGACCACCAATCGCATTCGGTGCCATAACGCCCCTTGCCGTCCTCCATGGCACGCAGTATTTCGGGGGATATGTAATCGGGTGTGCCGACAGCGACATTCGATTGAACTGTGCCGTCTTTGTCCAGTCGTAAGCACGAACCAAAGTCAGCCAAACGCACATGTCCTCTTTTATCCAAGAGCACATTGTCTGGCTTGATGTCTCGATGCACATACTTTAGTTGATGAATGCTATTCACGGCCAATATCATTTCGGTGATGTAAAACTTGGCCATGTCCTCGGGCAGTTTATCTTCGAATTTGCTCAAAAGTGTCAGCAAGTCGCCGCCGCAGTAATAGTCCATAACCAGGTACTGCAATAAAAGATACATTTAGTTTGGGAACATCAATTGAAGAGTTGTTACCGCTTACCAAATTGATATTATCCTGAAACGCATAATGCAAATTTGTAATCCACTGGCGATCGCCGAGCACTAACACATCTCTTTCCTCACGAAAACATGCCGTCTCTGCACGCTTCAGCATTTCCCACTTGTTCAATATTTTCATGGCGAAAATATTCTCGGATGAGAGCATGCGTACCACGCAAACTTCACCAAAGGCGCCACGGCCAATTATTTTCAATATTTCGAAATCCTCACGCGTTAGCCGCAGCTTCCTTACAATGTGCACGAAAGGCTTTGCTGAAAATTTTCATGAGATTTAAGTTAATTGTGTTAGCTTTTGTCTTTAAATGTGAATTACTAACCAAGCTTAAGAAAGTCGGATACACTTTTCTCGCGACGCAAGGATGAATTACTGCACTCATCGTAAAGCAAGATAAATGTATCCAATAATGCATCCATGGAAAACTGATGACCCTTGAAATTGTCTTCCAAATTGAGGCTTTGATTCAATTTCTTGTCGCCGTCTGGCTCACTTAAAAGTGACTCCAGCAGCTCAAGCCTCTCATTACAGCTCAGCGCCATTAGGTCTAAAAATACGCATTAAGGTTTTAATAATTATGTCAATACAAAAAATTAAAAAAAAACTTGTTTTTTGCTTTTTCGAATATTTTTTATTTAAATTTAAAAATAAATTGGTAAGTAGAAATTGAATTTATTTAATATAAGTAAATAAAACAAATAACCTTTGCAAGCCTTTCTGAGACATGCAGCTTTCTTGCCAAACACAGACTATTCACAAGAAAGGAAAACAATCTTAATGCACTTATATATACACTTATCCACTCACTAGGTATATATCTTTAAAACAGATGCCTTATGCACATATGTATATGTAGTATATATATGAAGAGTAACAAAGGAATCTAGTTATTCGTCTAGTAAACTAACGAGAATCAAAACTAATTCCGAGAATTAGTGATAGATTATCTATCGAAAAATTATATGTATAAAATATATATTCGACAATAAAAAGCAAACATTTTTATAACTCCATTTAAAATTGATAAAAACACCAAATGTTTCGGCATTTGAAATACAGTACAAATTGCATGCTACATTTTGCCGCCCACTTTAGGGCCCTTTGAGGGCGAAATTAGTCTGATAACCCGTCCTGTTTCGAATTCCCCTTCCAGCGCCAACTTACGTCATAAAAGGAAACTACTGTGGAAAATGCAGCTTTCTACCTTTTACGGTTGGGGACTGCGCATTGATGAATCAGTCGTTCAGGCCGCCAGCACAAACAATTTTATATATAGAGTTGTATAAATATGAATGTATGCATGTTAGAACATTCACTTTTGTATGTGTGGATGCATATAAAAAGTATGCAATCAGCATCTTTAGTTTTTGCTTCGTATTGCTCACATACACCATACACTCATATGTTGTTCATATACGGCAAAAAAGGTATGGCACACATGCATATGTAAATATGTATCATTGTAGTTGTGTTTATTGGCTTATCGTAGGTTTGGCATGTTTCCGACATATGCGCACACAGACACACACAAGAAAGGTATATTTACATATGTATGCCTGTACGTATTTGCAGAATGTACACAATAATTCTGCTCACTAGACATTCATAATTTTATTCGCCTCTTTCCATACGTATTCATTTTACACGCACACATTTAAATTTATGCGAAAATATTTCGTCTCTGCACATACTTTTAATATATTACACACGCTCTTTATGTACATACATACATATATGCAACTAAATAAAAACATATGTATATGCATACATTCAAATAAACATACATGCATGTATGTATGTTTAGTAAGTAGAACAGAAGCATTCACTAATCAACTGATTTATCTATTAAGTAAATTACCACCGAGCTCAGGCAATGAGGTTTCATAATCCATTTTATAAATATTAGTTATTTCGAGTGAACATATCTTCGTGGATATAAAGCAATGTGGATTGAAAAACAATGTAAAAGCCGACTTATACTCAGCGTGACCGCTCGCAGAGTTTTAAGATGCACTTTATCGCGTTACAAAAATATACCGCAAGGGACGACATCCAAACATATAGGTTGGTCACACTTCTTTGATTTATTGTATTTAAAATTATATGCTAAGAAAATTTACGGAACGATTTTCTTGCGTATGATGGTTTGTTAAGTTTATTAACGTCTAGCGTCTACCTATTAAAAGCTTAAATTAAAAATAAAAATTGCTATTTAATTATTGGGCACAGTGCTTGTAGCGCCAGGGATGCAGTGCGCAAGCAATGGTATCGATGCCTGATTCGAAAATTAAAACTGGGATTCCTCTTATTCCAACGCGAACATCGTAAGTAAAATGCAAGCCCATCGATTGATCTTTTATCGTTCAAATGGAGTAAGTTGTAGATTTATTTTAAATAAATAAATCATATACATATATTCTGTGGGTATGGGCCAACCATAAAAGACCCTATACCCGTTGTCTTTTATTAAGAAGAGAATTTGCCTAAATAGTTAGTACAAGTCCTCAAATTAAGTAAACACATAGAAGATGTACATGAATGATCTTATTTTATTTTGTAGTCAAATGCACATAATAGGTGAATTAATTCCACCACTTATAATTATTATAATCAATGCTATAGAATCTTAACGCATACACAAACGATAAGTTTGTAATACAATAACATAAAAAAAAACATAAAAGCAATTCTTTTTGGGGTTTTATACTGATTCTAACTTTTGCTTGGGTTTTTGTGCAAATCAAATGTGATTGAATAATGAAAAGTACAAAAATGTTTATATATTTTAGTATGTAAACTGTAAAATGTGTTGGCGTGTTTGAAGACAATCGGATAAATGGTGTCTAAAAAGTCGGAAATTTTATTATTTTGTCTTGATATGTACTTATTATTATTATTTTTTTATTACGGCCCAAATTCTTGTGAACTTTTGTATTTATTCAATAAGAAACAAAAGTTGTCGTCAGCTCAATATTGTTCAACGATTGCGTTTATTACGATGTACATCGTGTCCCAATGGCATTAGAAAAATTATAAAGCCCCAAGTAAAACCACAATTGTTTTTGTCCACTCTTCATTATTGCAAGAGCTGAATAGTTTGTGTGTATGTGTGTGTGTTTGAGAGGGAGTGTCTGTGTGTGGATGTATGTGAGTGTGAATGTGTGTGTATCTACAACTAATAAAATAATTAACAAACAATATACACTTTATAATTGTTTTCGAACCATTTCCGACAACAATGCCGTATCGTTGTTGGACATAACAGCAGATCCTCCTGCTGCTCCTCCTCCGGCACCTCCTCCGCCGGTTGCTTCTTTGTTGCGGTAAGAAGCATTTGGGACACGCTGGATTGTTCGATCCTCATAACGCGTTCGTCCCTGAGATGCCATTGGTCTGTTCAGAGTATTGTTGGCATTATTTGGTGAACTTGGCGGGGTACTACTACTGTGTGCGGCAAAATGTTTATTCACAAAATCTTGCTCTTTCCAGCCATTCTTTTTGTAGACCTCACGCAGCTCATGGTGCTGCCACATTGTGTACAAAACTTGACTAGCAAACTTTATAACACACGACGTATATTGTTCTTTGCGTCTTGTGATATTCATCAATCTGTCCACGCCGCCTGCATCCAATAAGGACCGCGCAAATTCCGGATTCTTTTTGATGACTTCATTAATCGTTGCCAATACTGCTGTGATTGTGTCGTCCGACGTATTTTGATCGTGCTGAGCATTGCCAGATGGCAGTTTTTGTACCAAATCACGCATTGCATATTTGCCAATCAACTCCTTGTTGCGCTGATCGATTGCCAGATTGCGTAGCGCGGTGGCGACAGCGCAAACCACACGATCGACTTCCATTCGCAGCAACTCGACGAGTATCGGAAGACCTTTCTCCTTACGCACCGTAGCGCGTATGTCGATACTAGGCTGCCAATAGCAGGCAGAAAGATTTTGAATTGCACCAGCTGCTGCTTCAAGAGTTTCAGGATTTGAACAGCTCTGCAGCAAAGAGAGATAATATTGAACCACTTCTGGTTGCCACAACTGTTCGTAGCCTTTGCCAGTTGGATTGTTTGTGCCAGTACTCTTGGAATATTCTGTGGAAAATATGTAGTCCTGTTGTGACTCATTTGCAGCAGCGTCTTTCTTCTTTTTACTTGTGCCAAAGCATCCCAAATTTTCGCCTGCAACAAATTAGATTTTGTTTTTATCAATAAACTGATAATTTAACAATGTGAGTAAATGTTACTTACAAATTTAAATAAAAATATAAGAAAAAATAATCTATATAATAATCACCTTTTGAAGACGATGGAATGGCTCGTTCTTGTATAATAAATGGATGCTTATCATAATTGGGATCCTCAACTTCTTGGCATCTGTACGAGAGATTTCGCAGTATACAAACACAATTCTCTACCGTTTTATTTCCAATGTTATTTTTCTCAATAGACGATCGCACGACGTAAAAGAGCGATTCCACCAAGTTTTCGCAATTTCGAAGGCATTCTCGGGCATGTTCTCCGGCTGAACTCACATTTCTCAAGACTCCAGAAGCATTGCGAAATACTGTGGAAAAGCAAGTCTCGCCCGAACAGATGGGATCCCATCCCGAGTGAGGCTTGATAATGTTACAAACTATAGCAGCCAGCGCTTCATCAATAATTGACCGTTTAATGTCCTCGCATGACGACATATTCCATAATACTCCAGTTACCAACTCTTTAACCTCAGTTTCTTGAGACCGACACAAGAGATGCACCAATGCCTCAATGCCGCCAGCATTTTTAATTCCACGCTTATTCTCGTCATTTTGTCTACCATAAGATAAATTACGCAAGGCACCGCAAGCATTCCTGTAAAGAGATGTATATCAATATTCTATTGTTAACCAAAATAAATAAATGCCATAAAATATTGATATTTTATTGATTGGCTATTGATCTGAAGATTACTTGGGAGCAAGAATTTTTAAGTCCGCATCAACCTTTATTATGGTATTAATAAGAGAGCTATTTATAAAGATATTACTTATACCATTTATTTTACTGAAGACGTTTGTTTAATTATCAAGACTATTGAAAACAAATTCGTAAATCTTGTAAAGAAGAAATACTGAACTTTTTTGTTGCCAATAGTTATGATAATTAGAAATAAATGTATATGCCTATTTATAAATTACAAATAATTATAAAATTGCGACGTTACTTACTTGTGAATTTCGGGTGCATCGTATGATAATAATCGAATTAAAGGTGGAATGCCGCCCAAAGTCCTTGTGCGCTGCTTATTTGGATCATCCATATAGCATAGATGCTGCAAATATGCAGCCGCATTTGCCTTTATAGCATTATTTGGATTGCTAAGAAAGCTAATGACCTCCGACAGATTCGGATCCCGCCATCTCATTGTTGAACAGAGATCACTATCGGAACCACCAATGAAATCTTCTTTTTCACCAATTCTCGGTGGTACTGAGTTCAATGAACTTGTGGGGAATGGAGCTAATTTAAAATCACCTTGACCCTCAAATGGTCGACATTGAGCATCGATTGCCTGCTCCGATCCATTGAGATTATTGTCAAACGGCCGCGACGCAAACGGTTTCATATTCGCGCTAACGCCTGGCAAGCCATAAGTAGCATCGGCAGTGAAGCCATATGGAACAACCGGTTCATCTGTGTAATGCGGTTCTAGGCCACAAGGTGGTAAGCCCGATAGACCGAAGTCGGCACCTTCATCGAATTGCGGAGCCTGTATGTATCGAACGGTCGGCACCAGGGCATGTCCCTCCATGCCGGGAATGGATACGTCTTGTGGAGCTGTTTCCACTTTGTTCTGCGACCCAATTGTCGAGCAATGTGGCCCCATGCGTGTCAGGGTCCCCATGCCTGTGGGCTTTGAGATGTAGAGCGGTGCATTTGAGTATCCAGCCGCCGTGTATTGCTCAAAGTTCTGGAATGCCGTGTACTGAGTTTGAATGTGCCCCGCCTCCGACACCATCGACGGTTCTATGTTCAAATTTTGCTGGGGATTCATCTTAGCTTAGTTACAATTCTGTAAAATAAAAAGAGAATCGAAAAGATATTTTATTCATTTAATATATGATTAAAAAGCGAGTGATCTGAAGTCAGTACTAAAATCAAGATCAATTAAAACCATTTAACGATCAAGAAAATTAGTTTCTTCTGATAATGAAAATGGCATCACTCAATTACTCATTTTTGTTTTTATATATACCTCTGTGTGAGTAATTCAATATCACTGACAATTAGTGTTATCTTTTTGGTCTGGAGGTTCTTTCAAATATAAACAGAACAAGTTTAATGCACTCTCACAAAAAGGTTCATATAGTGAGTAATGCATGAAGATGGTGAAGAGGGGAAGGAGGCCTCTTCAAAGTATCTTGATGACGATAAAGGCATTAAGAAAAAAAACTTAGTTTGAATAGCGTTGCGTGCTGATACTTTCCAATAAGGAAGATACAAAAAAAAATATTGTTAATTCCCAATTGTCGAATAGAAGTCAGTCAGCTATATTGATTATAATCCCTATCAAAGAGTAAAAATTAATACAATGGAACCATAAAGTAGTGAATCTGAATTTTGTTTCATTACTTGCATAAACATAGTTCATTAAACTATATTCAATCACTTTTTATCCAGAAAATATTCATTTAATCATTAATCCTACTTAGTCGACTCTCAACACTTTTGTTTTATTTGTCTGCGTCAAATCGCCAGTCATCTTTCAACCAGAATGATGTAGAATATCCTTGTTTCTTTACTTGCAGGTATTTTACCACACATACATATACATGGATGTATGTATCCACGTATGTACATATTCGCATTCGCATGTCAGTGTATGAAGACGAATATGTAGAAAAACATACAAACACCACGCCCCTTAATTATGTGTGTATGCACAGCAGTGTGAAGAATAACTATGCATTTAGTTAATTATTCAAATTATGCAAAACCGGAAAGCAAGCATTCTCAACATATGTGCGTACAAATATTTAACTTATTTACACACTTCGTGTCACTAAAGCCGATTTTGATCCAGCGGTTTTCCTCAGTAGTGTTTGTATATACATACATATAAAAATACACATACATGTACGTACACTGACATGTATGTGTGTGTCCGCAGATACTTATTAAAAATATCGATTTTTCGCAGAGGTGTCGTCGCTTTATAGTTTACTGCAAGTATACATGCATTTGAAAGCCATCGTATTTATGTAAATTTCACTTGTATACAATACACTTTATAAAAACACAGAATTTATCATTACAAAAAAAAAAAAATTATACATAAGCAAATTAGAATGTATGTATATCTTCAGCTGAACGATGTATAAAATGTTTTCAAATTTGAATTATTTCTGTATGTGTGTACAGACTTTCCAACTAGATCTTGCAGTTCGCTTTCAAACTTAGTATCGTGCTTGCTCATTTAGCAATTGGTTCAATTACCCACCTTAAAAATACCAGTAAATTATGTTGATAAACATATTTAATGATAGCAAGACACAAATCTATATATGAGCTTAGTCTTCACGAACAATGCTTTGGTAATATTCTTTGCGTACTAATTCAAAGTCGGACTCGTACATATTATGAAAATGTTCAATTCCACTTGTTCCGGAGTCACATGTAAACATATCGCCGCCATTGTTGAGAACAAAATGAACTGCGATTCCAGTAATACATATGTATATTGCAGGATTTGTGGTTCATGTAGTATTACTGTTATAATTAAAACCTAGCGTTTTGTTAAACAAACTTTAATTTAAATTTGAAAATAATAATTATTTACTATAATAAACAGAAACATATTGCGTAAACCCAAATTTATTATTATCAAGTACTACATATTACCTTATTTTATAAAATAAACAGAGTAAACTAGACCCTGATCTAAACTATTTACATAAAATTTTTCTAAATTTAAAAACAAAAAAAAAATATTTCAGATAAATGTTCAACATTAAGAACACCATGTACACGGTGTTTCTGACTGAAAGTATTTTATAGTTATTATTTCAATTTTTTCGCACTAATCTCGATAAAATAATTCCTATTTTATTTATAAATATACATGTAGTAAATATGTATCTGAAGTATGAATATATTAAAACCCACGATTTTTTAAGATTCAACTAATAATATACTCTTTTCAATTACAACTTTTTCAGTTTTAAAGTATATTGAGTATCTCAATAATTAATAGCCTCTTAATCTATATTAAAGATAATTTTTGGATATTATTATTTGATACCTTTTACGATAAGTCTTAATTTAAGAAATAAAGTTTAAAATAATCAATGTTTTGACGTTTTTTTTTTATTGGAAAACTTAAAAACTTGTTCTTCGCCTTGAGTTTAAATTCACCGTTAAATTTCCGTGACTCATGACTTGCATTATTCAGCCAGTCTCCGAATACCATTTTATTCAATCTATATAAGGACCCACACTTAGGGACGGAAAGAAGTCAGCCAGACACCTGATGACGCATGGGGCACTTTTATTACGCTGCCTTTGTGGTTGTTTTGATTATGATTCGAGTGATTGTACCTAATATACGTATGTATAGTTATACATCATTGATAATAAAAACCCAAGGAATTGTTAAATTAATTTTCTTTATTTATACTGAAAATACAAATTATGTAGAAAATTTTCATACAAATTGGCGATCTTGACCGAATACAAATGTAATCGCTGATTCATGCACATTGTGGATTTTATGTTAAATGCATTGCACAGGCATACTTTCGATCTTGTGTGGTAGTCTATTGACGATCAGTAGCTCGAAGCTTTTCCTCGACGGCTTCACGAGATGCTTCCGACAAATCAGTGGCTTGAATATACTTCTGGACGCCGACCAAGGATTTCTTCAGAGCATCGAAAGAACTGGAATACAACATCTTCTTCTTAACCTGCAATACAAGAAGGAATTTTCCAATTATGATATTTCGATGGTTTTGTTTATAAGTTTTATAATTACCTTAGCAGTATCGGGACACCATGACATGAGGAACAACTTTTGCTTCTTTGAGCTCTCTGACGTTCCTTGGCATTGGTGCATGTATTCAAAATCGAAGAGACCATATCTGCAAAAACATAACAGGAAAAAAATTGAAAAACCTCTAAGAACCCATCGAATTAATCTTTCAAGTAACTTACCGGCATTCGCCGGGACCGCACTTCTGGATATCATCTAGAAACTGGTCGTATTCACTGTTGCGATCTCCAACAGTTTCTACATCAATTTGCTTTTCATCGCGAATGTAAAAGATGACATAGCGGTGTTTCTTATCCTTTTTGATTTCTTCGTATGTGGTTTTGCATACATCCGAGACAGTTACTCCAGAAGCCTGTGAGAGAAAATATAATATATAAATAAAAATATTTGTTTGTGGAAATTTTTGGTATAGTTGAAAAGAAGAATTATCTGGAAACAAAGAACTTTCTCCACTCACAAATCTACCTTACGCTGTTGTGAAACTGTGCTATCATCTGTTGACGCTTTGTTTGTTGTCCTACTATTAGACGGTCACGTTCGACAATCAACTTGATATGTGCGTCTATATCAACAATTTTCAAGTATCTAAAAGCTTTCAAGATAAGGGCAAATCGAATATTGCCTTTTATGGGGCGCAGCTATGCCAATTATTCAGTTGGATCTTTTTCTTTTCTTCTCTGCTCTTCATAATAAATATAATTTCCATATGCTCACATCCTTCTTCGTCATAAAATACAAAATGTGACAAGCTTTGTACTCTTATACAATTCTTGAATACGCGAGTGTATCAACTGTACCCCACCCAAGACGCCTCTTCGAATGGTTATTTCTTTTTTTTTTGTTTTGTATATCCAAAACAAATTATTTATAATAATGTAACGCTTTTGAAAATCTTGTGCTAAAAACAAACACATTTTTCCCCATCCATTTTCAGTTGCGCCTCTTGCGCCCATCTCTCAATAAACAAACTTGGAACAGAACATAGTGTGCAACCCTTGTGTCGCTATATGTACCTATGTATGTATCTACCCACACATTTGCGAAAATTCGTGTGATACAAACACACATGTGTTGGAATGGGAATGGTACACAAATACACAGACACATATACACATGTATATAGTAACACTCAAATACATTATTAAAATTTGCCGGTATACAGTAGGTAAAACCCAAATTACCGATTCTCGTAATGTATTATATTTTATATTAAAAAAATGTATAATTCAAGTATATATTCGTAATTTCAATCAAATTATATTGGGTAATGTAAGCATTTCATATAATATGTTCGCAATATACATTAAATTGAAAGTTTTGCATACATGTGCAAAACACACGTACATACGTATACAAAACCATGTACACACGTATACGTGTGTTCACTTATAAGTGAACAGATGTACACACATTTATGCACATATACATATTGATAAATTTGGAATTAATATTATGAGCATTACTCAGCCTACTCTGACTAATGTCTGCACATGTATGTATGTATGTATGCTTTCAATACATAGATACATATACCATACGAAGTATTTATATTTCCGAACTCATACATATGTACATAATATAAATGTGTGTATATATGAATATATATCCATTTCCGTATACTTATACATACACACAAATGAATATATAATTATATATACATTTTTTTTTTTCTTTATTCATATGTAGCTTTCTACTCTCGACGAAAATGTATGTACATATACATCTAAAAAAAAATATTTTTAGTGCATACTACTAAAATACATACATATATGTATAAAAATACATATACTTTTTACATATTTATGTCTAAATGAATCATCGTATTATGTACGAGTTGTACGTAGTACATGTAAATAAAATTATTACAATATAAAAAAAGTTTCTTTAGCAATTGCGCTTACCATTTTTTTGCTGCAAAATGTGAGTACTTTTTTACCAAATTCGGAAACCAATTGCAATGTATGTATACGCTAAAACACAATTACCGCTTAGCCTTCCGACCGCAACGAACAACCGGACTAATCAATTTGGGTGGTGGTTCACTTGGCTGGATTTATAAATGAGTTGTCATCCACACAAAGTTCATGAATTTGGATTCACAAGCTATGCGCTTTTTGAAACGGTGGAAATGAAACAAAATATATTTAATTTGAAACACTTTTTTTTTAAATTTAAAAGAACAAATTAAATAGTAAGATAAAAATAAAAAATGATATTTAAAAAAAAAAAATTATTTAAAAAAAAAAATTATTTAAAAATAACTGCTATTATCTTGTTTTTGACCGCTTTAGTAAAAACAATATCTTTTGTAATTTAAATATAAAACCAAGATTTATAGTCATTCGGTTAAAATATTTATGCTCAAGTCTTCCTTTTTAATATGAATTTCCAGTTTTATGCATCAAAAATACGGTTTGTAAGTCCATTAATCTCAAATCTAACTAATTTTAATATTGCTACAAATAAGTGATCTATCTGTGCAATTTGAAAATAATTATATTTTATTCATCAGCCTACATGTATGTTTTATCTATCTCCGCAATCTTAATAAGAAAATGTAAAACGTCCTTTTATACATATAATTTACTAATGATCTGTAAATGATGTCGGAATCCTTTAAACAAAAAATGTATGGCTAGCCGAAGTCTATTTATTTATTTGTTTTTATTTAAAGTTTGCTTATATAATAAACAATAAGCATAATACTTACCGGCCAAAACGAAATATATCTGTAAGCCAACGATTTGTAAGACCACTTAAATCCCCAGGCCATAAAAAGAATCAACGAAATAGTACTGTTCGACATTTGAAGATTTCAAAATTCAACTCTGTTGGTTACGTGGGATTGTTGCAAATCTATTACGCCAACTAGAGAGTACAACCCAGACTCACCTTCGGGGCTGCTTATATTAAGTAATACTCCCATTTGATTACATTTACAAAGTCAACTTTTAGTATCAGAGTTTCACGTGGGGGAAGCGGGCTTCAACAACTTATTTACCACTCAAGCAACACAATTGCAAACTACAAACAATACAAACATTTGCACTACTAGTCTCGTGTATATATTTTTGCACACAAATGTGAGTACGTACACATTTTGAATATTACATACTACATTTAAATGATGCATACACGTCAACATTAGTAAACACAGGTGTTATGTTTTAAACCGCTACTTTTCCATGTTTTATTCCTCGAAGAATATTCATCGAAATACAAGTTTGAAGTATAAATTTCTGCTGGTTTACTTGACTTCCTTTACTTGCAGACCTGGTGGCAGGGACTGCTTAATTTTGTCGGCCTTCTCCTTATCTTGCACCACGAGCGTGTAAAGGAAGCGGGAGCAACGAATCTTGAACTTGGTGTTCGATGGGTTCTTCTTTATTTTCACAGCACGCGCATCGGAGCGACGGGCCTTGTTCAGGAAGTCTTTTACTTCTTTGATTTCACGTGGCATCTGTGGATTAAAATCAACTTTAGTGTACGCACATTTATATTTTATTCATTCACTTACATTGGTATTTTTTTATAAAATCAAATCACCAACATGTATTTACCCTACCAATAGGGAAAAGGAAAGAACTAAAATTTTGTGAGTTTCCGGTTGTCTAATCGACGCAGGGTTGCTTTTGCATTGGTTAAGAAAGTTATCGAAAATTTAAATAACACGTTTCCACCTATCAAGTGATATATAAAATAATGATCAAATTTGCTAGCTTTTGTATTTTAATATTAAATTGAGAAAATAAATAATATTAATACTATACGCAAATACATTTTTAAATACCAAATAAAATAAAATAGGTTGATTGTGTGAAAGAAGCTATATTTATTATATTAAATACGCTGCAATGTATTAGTTAGTATTGGATATTCTATCAATTCATTTATACTAAGACAACTTCATAGATTTGGTAAATCTTAATAGTAGGGAATCTTGCACAAATAACATAAACCTTTTCCAAAATGAATCTGTTTTTGTGGGAGAGAAATTATTTTCAAAATAAAACTATACTGCTTTAGTTATCTAATTATTCAACCACCTCTACAATTGAATTAAATTTAAGAATATAATATCTGATTCAGAATAATCGTGCTTATCTACATTCCTTATTATAATTACGGTATTATACCAGACTCGTGTTAAGCGATATATCGATATACACACAATGCATGAAAATATGTATGTATGTTATTAAATAGAATACAGTAGATATACATATTTTTATCATGAGAAAAGCGAAATTTGTTTGAACATTAAAAACAATTAAGAAATTATTGCAATTGAGCTGTCATGGTTTTCATAGAACTGTTGTAGTAACCTGTGAATGTAAACAATATGAAGAAAACAATTGTTATACTATGTTAACTATGCACGCAGCATATGATTATACAGACTTACATGTCTTCATACCTCCATATGTACATACATATAATGAAAACTAAAAACTTGATCTCAATTCTGAGTCGCCGGCAATAATTGTGTTTTGTTTATGTGTGTAACATGTGTAACGAACACCGATTCTATTGGAATAAAATGCTATATATCCATTACAAAAGAAATCACATAAATACGACGTAAGGAATATTCTATAAATAAGACATTTGGTAAGTAGTTAATTTAAAATAAACAATCATTTACACCACGACTTGTCTTTTTAAATTTTTACTTATGTGTGAAATTACTCTGCAATCAAAATAATACAACTACTAAGATCTACCTCCCTATGAGCTGTGATTTATTAGCATAATTAATGATTCCCAAGAAAGACTTAAAAAAAAATTTTATAAGCCGATGATTGAATACTCTTTTGGATGGGAAAAATGAAATGTACATATGTCTGTCACTTTTTACTTACTAAACGATTATTAAATCTATACATTTTGTAAACACCCTTTCAATAATCCTTCTCAGATTGAACAAATTAATTGGCATTTAAAATATATTTAAATTTAATTTTTTAATAAATTTATATGGATGAGATTTGTTTTATCATATGGACATTCTTCCTAAAAATCGTAACATATCTAATAATGTGCCTTTTGTATTTGTAGGTAAATGCAAAGTTTTAAAATGGAAGATGGAAATCAGGGCCGTGTTCAGGATACGAACATGATTGAAAATGGTGGTATACCTAAGCCGGATCCTCGTACAAATGTTTTTGGTTATCAAACGCCAAATAATATGTTAAGCCATCGTAATTTGATGACCAGTCATGCCGAGATGATTGCCAATCATCCACATTTGATGCCTAGCCTTCCGGAGATGTCAAATAATCATCCAGAGTTGTCAGCTACTCTTCAAGAGAGGATTGCCAGTCATTCAGAATTGATGGTCAATCATCCTGAGAGAGTTGTCAATCATGCAGAATTAATTGCTAATCAGGAGAGGATTATTAATCATCCGGAAATGTTAGCCAGGCATCAGGAAAGAACTGTCAGTCACGCAGAGTTGATTGCCAATCAGGAGAGGATTGCCAACCATTCAGAATTATTAGCGAATCATCAGGAGCGAATTGCCAATCACGCAGAAATGATTGCAAATCAACAGGGAAGGCTTGTCAATCACGCAGAGTTGCTTGCCAATCATGCGTTAGCGAATCATGCGGAAATGCTGGCAAATCGTTCCGAGTTGATGGCGAATCACCACGCCTTAGATATTGGAGGAAGAACAACTGCCACGACTAATATAGGAAACATGATGCCCTCTATCTTAAATCCATATGCACCCAACGAAAGTTTGCCGGATGCAACGACCAACAATCCATCACTTGTGCCTCCTTCTGCCCATGGTCAAAAACGAAAAAATACACAAAATAAAGATGAGAACGCAAGCAACAAGAAGAACATGTTGTCAGCTGCAACAGCAGCTGAGGAGAAGAAAAATAATCACCTAAGGAAAAATATACGAGATGTGATGAACGAGAACAATTTGGATACGACAACGTTGGCAGCTCAACGCGAGGAATCGGAACGATTAGCTCGAGTTGCCGATCAACAGAAATCGATGCGAGAAATTCGCAAACAGGCCGTGCAACAGAACTTCTTTCGCATTTTAAACTTTGAAGACTCCGATGAAGTTAAGAGTCCCGTAGATAATCCTATTGTCTTGCCGGATGATGAATTGGCATCAGTGACATGCGATGAAACGAGCAGTAGTTTAAGTTGCAGCATGGATGATGTTTTAGATAAAGACACTAGCAACGAACCAACAAATGAAGTAGTTACAATTGATGATAGTTCTGATGATGATTGCATATTGTTGTCGGAGGAGGAAGAGGAGGAGGATTACAATGAAAGTGACGATGCTACGAACAGTGGTCTGCATGTCAAGGATATGTATAATATACCCGATGAGTATGGCCGAGTTGTTGTGAATATTGCGCATCCCGAGGGTGAAGAGACGTTATACTTGGCTCCTCAGATTGCTAAAGTTATCAAACCCCATCAAATTGGCGGCGTGCGTTTTTTATACGACAACATCATTGAATCGACAAGAAGATTTCAAAAATCCAGCGGCTTCGGTTGCATACTCGCTCATTCCATGGGGCTGGGCAAAACCTTGCAAGTTGTTTCCTTCTGTGATATATTTTTAAGACACACTTCGGCCAAGACCGTTCTCTGCGTGATGCCAATTAATACTCTACAAAATTGGCTAAGCGAATTCAATATGTGGATACCACGCCATTCAGAAGATCACAACATTCGTCCACGCAATTTCGACATTTTTGTGCTGAACGATCAGCAAAAAAATCTGACTGCTCGAGCAAAGGTAATTCTGAATTGGGTGCACAATGGTGGAGTTCTATTGATAGGCTACGAATTGTTTCGTTTACTCGCCTTGAAGTTGGTAACGACGCGAAAGAAGAAGGGAAAAAATCTGCACCATGATGCACATGATACAAGCAAGGATCTAATGAATATGGCATTTGAAGCATTGGTAAAGCCCGGTCCGGATTTGGTAATTTGCGATGAGGGACATCGCATCAAGAACTCGCATGCCGGGATCTCACTTGCATTGAAACAAATACGAACTCGACGTCGCATTGTTCTCACCGGATATCCACTACAAAATAATTTATTGGAGTACTGGTGCATGGTGGACTTTGTGCGTCCTAACTATCTTGGTACTCGTACTGAGTTCTGCAACATGTTTGAGAGGCCCATACAGAATGGTCAATGTGTCGACTCGACTCCCGATGATATCAAGCTAATGAGATATAGAGCGCATGTTCTGCATTCTTTGCTTTTGGGTTTTGTGCAACGACGTTCACATACTGTACTCCAAACAACTTTACCACAAAAGTTGGAATACGTTATCCTCGTGCGAATGACGCCTTTTCAACGCAAGCTTTACGATACCTTCATGACGGATGTGGTGCGTAAGAAGGCATTTCCTAATCCATTGAAAGCTTTCGCCGTCTGTTGTAAGATTTGGAATCATCCCGATGTTTTGTACAACTTTCTAAAAAAATGTGAGACTGATTTAGATTTAGAAATTGATGAAGAATCTGCCAAGGCCTCTGCAAATTCAAGCGTTGAGCCAGGAGCGAGTAATGTTGCTGCACCAATAATCTCTCAGAGCACTGAACTCAAACCTAATTTGAATGGACCTCCAAATCAGCCGACAACTAACGTTGGCTTTAATAATTCTGCTAACTCCGAATTAAATAAAAACTACGCAGATAAAAGGTAAATTTATTTGAATAAATAATAACATTGAATTTTCATTAATTTATTTTAAATTAAGTTTAAATAAACGAATATAGAAGAATCACGAAATCTTAAATTCTAAATTATGTATATGAAGTCGATCGTTTAGATTATCGAAGAAGTTTCATATTATTAATAGAACCCTAAATCGATTCGGGAATAATATATACTTTATATTTATCTCACAGCTACTGCGCGCAAAAGGAGGATCAACTCAACCACTATAGTAACTACAATGCAGATGGCAAAGGCAATTATTGGTTGGATTCTACAATGCTGTCGAAGCCGAGCTATGTGGAGGTTATAAAACCAACAGATACGAATATGACAAAAGATTTTGAAACTATCACTGGTTCATCGCAAATTGTTGATTTGGATACGAATGAAATCAAAACTGTGGAAAGAAATATGTTGCCTATTCCCGTAAATCAACAACACGCATTAAATGCTGGCGATAATTCTGCAAAGAGCCTTAACAGTATTAACAATGACGCAATAAAGAAAGTCGTCAAACCAAAAAGAAATGACGAGTTCTCATGTTCCTGGGCTCTTGACATTATGAAGAACTACGTGCCCGACCAAATATCCAATTCACCTAAAATGGAGATCTTTTTTTGCATTATGAAGGAGAGCATATTTATGGGCGATCGTATATTGTTATTTAGTCAAAGTCTCCTAACATTGAATCTGATCGAAGGTTTCCTAAAATCAAGTTATGTGCCAGGTAGCACAGAGTTTTGGATCCGTAATTTTTCCTATTTTCGTAAGTATTAAATTATTTTGAATTATTCGCAAGTTTAATAATTAAACAATTAAACAATTTTTCAAAGGACTCGATGGCTCGACCTCCTCACAGGAAAGGGAGAGACTAGTTAATGAATTCAACGCGAATCGTAATATTAAGCTCTTCTTAATATCTACCAGAGCGGGTTCTTTGGGTATCAACTTGACTGGCGCAAACCGAGTTATCATATTTGATGCCAGCTGGAATCCTTGCCACGACACACAAGCTGTATATAGAATTTATCGGTATGTAAAGTTAATAACATTATTTTTACGAAATCAATCGTCATATATTTGCGTTGCAGTTATGGACAAACAAAACCGTGTTATGTGTACAGAATTGTCATGGATAAATGCCTAGAAAAGAAAATTTATGATCGACAAATCAAAAAGCAAGGAATGTCGGACAGAATTGTTGATGAGTGCAATCCAGAGGCACATTTATCAATGAAAGATATCACAAATTTATGCCACGATTACAGCTCAGATGATGAGCGTGCGGAGGGTGAAGTTGATAAATCTGATGAGGCCAAAGCAACTGCGTCAACAGCTGAAACTGCATCGGCAACTCCAACTGAATCAGCAACTACAACTGAATCCGCTACTACAACTGAATCAGCAAATACATCTGCGACTGCCCCTGCAACTGAAACTGAAACTGCATCTACATCTGCATCGGCAACTGAAACTTCAACACCAACTTCAACTCCAACGACAGCGAAGATAAAAGACGATCCCTCAGTTCCGACAACTACGCACTTGGATCCCATAATTAATACCATTATTGAATTGCATAAGAACTATATAACAAAAGATCCCTTCCTTCATGAAAGCTTATTGGTTGATCAGAAGGACAGACAGTTATCGCAAGCTGAGAAAAGACAGGCACATCGAAGTTATGAGCTTGAAAAGAAAGCATCCGTGAATCAAAAACTCACATATACTTCAGGGAAAATGCAATATAAAATTGTGAACAACGATGGCACTGTTGTTACTCGACCCGTGGCATCGGTAAGGCTTAGCAAATTTCTATTTATTATATTATTAAAGATCATTTTATATATATCGTAGATAAAACCAATTCAGACAAAGAAAACAAACAGTACTGTCACTGGAGGTCGCTCGACACGATGGATTCCTGCTGAGGTCTGGCAAAGGCAAGGCATGACCGCTCAGGAAATGACATTGCCACTTGGTAAGAATAGATATATATTTCGATTTACTCCGAATACTGCTTTAAAGTTTCAACTAGTCTAAGAGGTTAAGGTAATGGAGAGACTATCTAGAGTATTGAACTTTTATTGAATCAGTTAAGAGAAATTTTGTTGTGCTATTTCCTAGACATTAAAATTTAACTTGAATACCTCTTCTATTACTAAAAGACTATATATACTCTACTCTCTATACATACTCTAATATAATTTACTTACAATGATTGCTTACACATTTATTTTTAAATAGATGTTGTCATTCCAACAAATTCATCGGAGAAATCAAACATAATACTCAAAGCGGGACAAAGGGTTATGGTGTTAAAATCAACAAAAGGCATCTACATGCAATTGGATAGTGGCAAAATTATTGCAATTCGGACAACTTCCAAGCGCACCGATGATAAGAGCAGCAAAGATGACGTGATTGACATAACATCTGATTGTGATGCAGATACGCCCAAGCCTAAGTCATCGGAGCCAGGTAAGACAAGTAATAACACTTAAAAACTTAAAAATACACGTGACAAATTTTATGTTAATACAACCCATTTAAATTTCCTAGTCAGTACTAGAACTAAAAAACTTCGGGTAATTCCCGAATCTTAAATCAATAGCTGTTAGTTTTAAATTACTTCTTTTTAGATTCAATCAAAATTTATATAGTTCATTCTTTGTGTTTGTACTGTAAACATACTAACTTCTAAATCGTAATTTGTTATTTTTGAGATTAAAGCGTTGTCACTTTTACATTTTCTTTATTTAGATTGTAAATCTTACTGCACAGATGTAGATGTGTATGGTTGCATGTCTTCATCAAGAATAGGAGCTAGTGAATCATTTTTTTGTTATATGCATTAAATTATAAAATAAGTAGCGCGTATAACAAACAAACAAAAAAAAAAAAAAATTGTAAAAAATTTTAAATGAATTTACATGTTCTTTTCAGAAAAAACGACGGATAAATCTACCGAACAAACCTCAAATGGCGTGGCCGCTACTAAAGAGTGCCCACAACGCGAGGCCACAGATACAACTTCTTTCACGGGCACTGGAAGCATCAGCGATTTGCAGCAACCAAAACCACAAATATCACAGACTAATAACCATAATCAAAGCGTCGAAAGTAATGCAGCAACAATATTACAACAACCGATGCCGGAAAATGTAGAATATCAAAAGCAACAACAGCTTTACAAGCATGAAGCGCAGTTGCCTATTACCGAATCCTATAATAGTTCCATTAACGTTCAGCCGAATACATCACATGCACAAACAACTCCATCAACTAATCTACCCAATAATGAATTTACTGAGAATTCCTATTTTGCTGGCAAAAATGTGCAGCATCCATTTCCTCCCCAATATTATACTAATTATTACGACAATAAGAGCACGCCGACAACACCCGCAAATTATCATCTCAACAATTACACGCCCTACGGTCATTTCAATTTTTCTCCCTATCATTCCAACTTCCATTCATCGCCTGGGTATAGTGGTAGCTCTGCAGCATATATTAACTCCAATGTGTTTCCGAGACAACCATGGAATGCCGTTGGTAATCATCAGACAAGTAATGAATCGATTCGTCAGCAGCAATATATGGGAAATACAACATACCCAATCAATGAATGGTCCTCGCAATAAACAAAATGTAATCAAATAACAAACACAACACCCACTATGTATTTCTTGAATTCACTTTTGACTAATTTATTTATTAGACTAGATGAAAATTATCTTGAAATGTAGCACTAAATACAAAATAAGATTAGTTTGTCATTCCAAACAGATAAAGTTTATTAATAATAAATAAAATTAGGTATATATATCTATATACATAATATATATATATAGAAATATATATATATATAAAAAGTGAAATTTGTATTATTGCAGTTTGATGGTGTAATGTTTGTATATACATATAAGGGAGAATACTAATCGCAATGATCAGTTCTTGGAGGATAACATAAAGATAAGGATGGCTACTCTTTGTCTCTATAATGTGTTACCCATATGCCAATGTACTCATCCAATAATAGAAACCGTCTGTCTGTATTTCATTTTCAAAGAAAGTAAGTTTTTCTTTAACTCGCAATATTACAACGAAAAAATACAAGAGCAAACCGTGATGTGAAAGTTGTTCATGCATGTAGTGTTCTGCTTCAGAGATCCGACAATGTTAATTCGAGCAATTTGATGCTGCAGGGATTAATATGCGATGTTTTGATACCTCGCAGCCTACTTATAATATTTGCATTATTATTTTTATTACTTTACATCTCTCATTTATAATCTGAAATATGATATCAAGTTCTGTTTAAGTTTTAAGATCCAAGATTTTTGAGTAATTGTTATAATAACCATCCGAATAAATAGTAAGCGAAATGATTTTCTTATGCGTTGAGAGTCGTCAAGATAATTTGAGGGTATGTATAAGTCGTCATTTGTTTGTAGCCGATAAAAAACTAAATATTGTAGTCTGCCTACCTCATGTGTATATTAATATTTAATCGCTGGCAGTGAAGTTTACCATCATGTTCGGGCAACATCTTTGGACCATCAATATTATATATATTGCTTTTGGTAAAAATTAAAAGTTTAATTAAAGTGATATTACAGTTTTTCAAGAAAGTTGGATCAAAGAATACGTGCAATAATAATCTGCTAAGAATATAAAAATCTATGAAACTGATTTTATGAACTGTCGAATCTTTAAGCCAAACTTAAGCGAGTTTTAATAAATAAAGAAGGACTTCTCTAAATGTGCTACAAACATTATTTTCATGTACAAAAATGTATTACAATAATCAATTTGAATTTAAAATTCATAAATTATTTTTTACGTTGTGAAATGAAGAATATTTCCATCAATCAATTTGGTTCGTTAAATTTCAGGTATAACAATTATTGCATATGCAGCAATTATATTGGCAGACAATGTTCGACCACAATCGGGGGTAAGTATGGTAAACAAATAAGTATGCATTTGCTCGATAGGGATTACAAATGGTAATTTTTTCATTTAACCGGAAAATTAACAAATATCACCTAAGTCTGATTTTTGGCATAATTAAAGCTAAATCTGTTTTTAGCTAATTAAAGCTAAAAAATATTTTTTAAAAAAAAAAACTTTCTTCAGCATGTGGGTTGCGGTTTACTATATTATTGAATGCCTATTCATTGAATTCCATTGAACTTAGTGTACATGTTGGCTGTGCACTTTAATGAGGATCCTACTAGGATTATCGCTAAAAATTGATTATACTCTTTTTATATTTTTTTTTTATTATATTATCCTACTTATCCGATATATGTGAGTTTAGCCTTTCTAAGAAGAATTGGCATCAGTTATGGGGTAAATGGTTGCGAAAATGTTTAAGAGACAAATATCCTAAGTTAGTCTTTGTGTTAATTGTATTATTTAAAGCTTCATATAATTACATTTGACAAGCGTTGGAAGCGAAGCGACACAATTTAATACTAAAATAGGTTTAAAATTTTGTTTCAAATACGTTTTGCAATTTACGTAAATGGATCATTAAAGTATATGCCAATTTTTCGTCATTATATATATATATATTTTCTTAGTATTGTTTAAATATTTTTTTCGAAATATAAACTAAATGTGCATTACAGAATTTTCCATAAAATCGTAAAATTTATATTATGAAAATGTGAAATTGACTTTTAATATTCGTATTACTTTTTTTTATCTCTTTTCATGTTGATCCAAAGGCTTTCTATGTTTACAATCCTATAGGTCATAGTCAACCAAATAAGCTGCGAAAACTTTACTGGTATTCGATGGGACAACCGATCTTAACTCCCAGGAAACAACGAATGGCTAGCTTTCAGATGAAGCAACGATATCAAAATATTCCGATTAAAATTACCTCAACCTTTACGAATCCAGTGAGGTAAGTTTGTTCAGTATAAAATAACATCTTTCTTTAAAAAAAAAACTATTAAATTGCATTACATTTAAGGAACACCTATCGCAATGCCTATGATGCCTCAATATCTCCAAGTGCATTGAAGTCATATATGAATTCAGTCAGCTTACCAACGACGCCATTACCAAAAAATGCACCAAGATTTCAGCCCAGCAACCCATATGATGAGCCCACTTATGAGGATAACAAAAGTTGCGCAGAGAAGAATATTACAATGGCGGTTCAGGATAGTGGAATAACAGTGGCACAACATCTGCGACCAGTGGAGATTACTTCCGTGCCGTATAACATTCCCCCAATCACTCCACTTCCCATTTTACCTTATGTATCCCATACCTACTTTACCCTTGACGATGTTGTCATTCCCAGTTCTTCTGAGAACCTGCTCTATTACAAGCCTGAAGAGAAGCAAATAATTCCCGAGGTTACACCGCCTCCCTTAACTACACAAAGAAGTAAACCCGCTGAAAGTCCGTTAATGGACATCTTTAATATTTTTGGCATTGAACCAGAGGAGAAACCCATAGAAGAAAAACCCCAAGGGATAGTCAGGGACTCAGAGATAACCACAACATCGTGGATGCCAGTTACAATGAATATCATAAAAAATGAAACCAAAATGGATATAAAACCTTTTAAGCCAATGTCATTAAGCCAAACTATGGTTGAGAACGTATTGAATATTGTTACCAACCATAAAAATGCAACTATAATGCCAGAAATTGAAACCGTCGCGAACTCAAGCAAAGAACTTTGTAAAGATTGTTTGAAGGATGAAATATTGACAACTTTAAGCCCCATATTGAATGAGATTGAAGACAAAAAGATTGAGAGACCAATGGAAAAGAATCCAGTAAAAAATATGAATGAAATCGATAATCAAAGTAATAGTTTAAGTAGTTTAAAAACCCTCACATCCACAACTTTAATCGGCTTGCTAACATCGAAATTGAAAATTGCTCAAAATCACAAGAAATTCTCACCCATCTCATTAAAGAAATTCTCAACGACGACAGCTCCTCCAGTATCTTCTACAACAAAAGCTGCTCTTCGAAAATCCAGACGAACTAAAAACTATTCGAGACAAAGAAAAGTTGACGTCAATTTAACCCGATTGAATAACTATAATCTGACGAATGCCAAGTCAACTTATTCAAAAATATTACGACCCACTTTAAAAGTAAATCTTAAAGATAAAGACAAAGATAAAATACAAACTGTAAATGTGACAGATACAACATCTCATTCAACTTCAACCGAAGCTCCTGTTAGGAATACCCCAAAAACTGTGAGAAATACCCCAGCTACAAGAATGATGAGTTCTTCAACTTCTAGTGAATCTCCGCCTTTGTCTGCGGAATCTGCCATTATGACCATATCGAATGCTAATGGTAGACACCTCAGAGGATCCATGCCAACATTCAGAAAGCGTTTAGCTGAAACACATAAAAGATTCGCTCCAACTACCGATATGCCTCAACTGCCTATTGAACTCTATTTTAACAAACTCTCTAAAACTCAGTAGGCTACCATACTTTGCATAAAAACTATCATTAAATTTATTTATAATTATCATTGAATAAAGGTGCAAAATACTCAATTATTTATTTTTATTATATTATATATGTTACATACATATGTATTTTTTTTGTAAACACTCAATATTCTAAATTCCTATTAAATAAGAATTATTTACAACTTTATATTTAAAAAGTGAGAAGAATAATTTGCAATACTTCTTGCTACATATTTTCATTCACTTAGGTCATCATCGAAAAGTTTATAGGAATAAATCGAATATGGAATACGCTTGCGGATTGTTGCTACGACGCGGGCTATACGTATGTATCCATAAAAAGCTTTTCATCCGAAAATTATATGCCGTATAAGAACAAGCAGAACCTATACCAATATTTATTTCAGAATAGCTACAAAACTGAGAACACGATAGAACGTCAAACAAACAGACAAGCATGTTGATTTTCCTTCACCACCTTGATCAAGAAAATCAAATATATATATATACAAACATATGTATATACACATACATAGAGTACTTGATGAGGTCTGACACATCTCCTGTAACAAATGTATAGCGACAGAATTGCAATATAGTCGTATACGTGATTTTTGAGTATTTGTCTATTTTTCAGCTATTCAAATTAAAAACACTGAATGTATATTTTTAATATTAAGTTCTATTTTAAAATTCCTTTTATTAGGTTACAGTCAGTGATGAAAATGAATACAAAAATAATTTTTACCGTAGAATTTATATATATCTGGATAAATATAACACATAGGGTCAAGACGATTGGTTGTTGACTTTAACAAAATTGGTCAGGAACCGTTCTATCTGAAAGTGCACAGAAATAAATTCAAATTAGTATTGATTGTGATTTATAGATTAGGAAATATATTGGCTGCGTGTACCCGATATACACAAAATATCCGATAGTGCTCTCTCTCTTTGTTTATAACTTTTTGCTTAAGTATTTACATACTCCCTTTTTCTCTAAATTTGATTGGAATCCTTGATAGTATGGACTAAGCTCAAGAGCGAAATCACGTGCGTTCTGTTGTAATCCTATATCAATTTGAAGTTTATTCTATGCATATCGTAGAGTACAGATATTGTGATATATATATATATATATATATATATATATATATATATATAAAGCATATATCGGGTAGCGCACATTCGAATACTTTTCCGGATTTACAGAATGCTTACTCTCTATTTAAATGTGCCCCCGAGTCCATCGACAGGCAACCAGCACCACCGCCAAAGCCGTATCCCTTAGGACCGTACTTGCGTCCGTGGCAGTTTTTGCAGAACAGTTCCTTCTCGTGCTCAGTGCAGTTTGTCGAGTCCAGAGCCTTGTTGCACATACCTAAGGAACAAGATAATATTGGTAAGAGTCCGATTTGCTAGAATCTTGTGAAGAGGGAGGAGGGGAAGGAGGAAATACTTACTGCACTTGAAGCAAGTCTTATGGAATTTGTAACCACCAGCAACGCGCTCCTCGGCAGCGTATACCGACTTGCCGCACGCTGGGCACTTGGGAGTCTCTACGGGAACGAAAGGCATTTTGTGATGTCTGCAAAGAGTCGAAGCAACAACAATAATAATGAATATACATATATGTATATATGTAGATAGTATATAGCTTAGTTTTGGCTATAGTATACATACCGTAGGTAGACTTGTAACGAAGTTCCTGTCTGTCAAAGATGCTGCCGACTGAACTGGAAAGATTCTGTACACTGGTAGTCTATATTTGTGGATGCACACGGCACAACAAGAAAATACATTTTGCGTAAGAAACACAGCAATAAACTGATGAGTATAATCGAATATTTCGCCTCGGCGCTGAATACCACCAACAACAATCGTTTACAACAATGCTACAATTACTTTAAACTCGAATTCCCTCCTCTAAGACTCCTCCCCAACTGATACCGATAAGTCGGACTAAATAGATACCAGGCAAAGGTGCATATACGGTTGTGAGCCACTGTAGCTGCTTACATATATAGACATAAATATACCTTCGCCCGCTGTACATATTTATGAGCAATACTCTTATTATTATAACAATTTATATTTATGTGCGAACACACAATCATATCCACATGTGCAATATGCATATATGTACATGTACTTAGTATAAATAGATCATTAATAATGCACACATTTGTATGTATGTATGTCTAAACATTAATGCTTCAAAATATATGTACGTACACATATTTGGAATCTATGTAAACACCTACATCATTTCATATGTTCATATGTATGAATGTATGTGTGTAGGTAGCTATTTAATTTTTCACTTCTTGAGTACCATTAGGTGGCTGTCAGAAATTGTGTAACACATGGCGTATGGAATATTTTCGGAATCTTCCACTTACATGCGAAAGTTAATTACATGTGTGTGTGCGTGTATTAATAAAGCATGTCAGTCTTCCCATGATCGATGTATTTTTATTTAACAAACAATTAAGACAAGTACGCCAAGCGGCAGTGCTCGACTGCAAATTACCCTGTAACCGAAGTTCATTCATCGTATATTGATACTTTTACGCACTGACTCACAAATCTATTAATATTCAGGCATATACACAAATAACATAAACACAAACTTACGCGCATGTTAGGGCAATTTCAAGTTCACAATCACATATACTCATATTATATGTATGTGTATACATTCCTACAAATACATACATTTGCATTCGCGCACTCTTGGAAATGCATTTGTGGGTGTACGCACACTCACACATAGTCTGTGGTCTGCGAGGGTGGTTTTATGAGGCACAAATGTGAGCGGTCAGAATCCGTTACATACTTTCAGGCTGTGAAAGAAACTCTAGTTCGCATACAAGTCGCTAGAGGTCGCCAGGTGCAGATCAGTTAGTTACCAAAAATATTGATTTTGATTTATGAGTTCTGTAGAATGCCATGAGTTAACAATTACTTAATAATATTTGTTATGTCTACTAATCAAGAAATTGTTTTTCGATCAATAACTATTATGGTAAGCAGAATATACACAAAAATACTTCTGCAAATAAGCATTTGAACAATTATTCAATTTTACGTTATTTTAATTAGAATATCGAAAAGAAGGCTTCACAGACTACGACTACCAATGGAAGGGGTATATTGAAAATAACTTATACACATTGCAAAATTCAAGCCGGGTTTTTATTTTAATTCGTCGAATACTAATTTATTTAAATACATATATTTTGTGTTATCAACATGCATAGGTATAATTCATCGTCAAGACGACGAAAATCAGTTGAAAGAGTTCCCTATAATTTTATATTTGCTGTGCAAAAGAAATTTAGAGATAGCAAATTAGGATCTCAAGTCTTTGGATCCAATTTAAAAGAACATAGACCAATAGATAAGTATTGCATGCAGACAACAACTTTACAACTTCATGCCAAAATACCATTCATTGGATGCTTACGCTATGTAGCACACTTAGACATAGAAATAAATTTGAAAAATATATTAACAATTCGTAATGGTGAAGATCCAATATATTTAAATGGTTTGAAGCGACCTGCACTACATAATTTTCTAAGTGCTTTAAGAGATCGTATTAATCAGAGTGTCGACCTTATACCACAGAAGCTAAAGACTTCTTCATATCATAAAGTCGATAAAATATGCTGTAGACGACTTTTAGATCTTTTAAGAGTACGTGAAAAGCTATTGATATATCAAATAACTACATTAATGACATGGCTTGAAGTTCAAGTTGAAATACTTAACACTGAAAAGCAATTTAATAGAATTGCACATATTCAGGAGAAGAAAAAAATACTATTATTAAATATGAATAAGGAGCGACAAAATATACATAGGTGAGCTATGTTTTCTGAAACCATAAGATAGGCTTATCTAATAGATATACCTTTTTAGGTTATTGCGACTTATTGATCAAAAGTCTGCAACTTCCATCAATACGAATAAAGAAGTTTATACTCAGGATCTTTATTTACAAGAAGCCATGGACTTACTGCTAAGGCAGACTTTTAAGAATACTTTGAGCATAAATTATCCTCAAAATAGTAATTTAATTAAGCCTTTGACAAAAATCGAATACTTTAACCTGTTCTTTTGGCTTCTAAAAAAGAATATCGACAAGAACTCTATTTTTTATCGCAAAAATATTGATACGATTAAGAAAATTCATAAACATGATAAGCCTAAACATCTTGTGAATCGTGGACTAAAAGCAAATAAATATGATTTTTCAGAAGCAAGCAAAAATATGGCAACTGAAACTTCAAAAAAATTATTGCAAAATCAATGCAATATTATTATGGTAAGTATTTATGTTTAACATAATATAACTTTTTCCCAATATTCTATAAGTATTATTTTATTTTGTTATAAATCAATGAATTTAAAATAGACATAATGTAATGAATATTTAATTTTTTAATTTTATATTGCATATATGTAACTACGAAACACTTGTCAGAATTTGATAATTTTTCATATATTTTAGAACTTTACAACTCAGACTGAGCCATTGGTCATCCCCAACGAACATGAAGCTCAATTAGCTCGAGTAGATGGATCCTCATCACCAAGTAAACATTTTCCCAAAACTCGTAAGTAATTATTCATATAAGAGTTCTAATAAATTGATTATTACATTTTTTTGTGCAATTTAAAAAAAATAGAGATCCTTCAAGATGAGGAGAGTTTGTTGTTGGATCGTCTAAAAGAGGATCTAGCATTAGAATTATTTGAAGAGTCTAAAAAGGGACTTAGTAAAAAGATGCTTCTTCAAACTCGATCGATTCATTGCTGTGGTTGCGGTGCACACAAACCGATATTGTTAAGGAAATGCAGAACTTTCGTTCCAATCGCATGAAATTTGATAGTCAAGGTAATGACGATCCTATTGATAACTTGATTAGATACGAGTTATGTAATGTGGATTTACGTTGGGAAAATCTATATGCTATATCTGTAGATGTTATACAGGCATTGGTCGATGAATTAATATTGCAGCATATAACAATTTTATCGAAGAACATTTTTAATGAACCACATAAGATTAGTTGTTGATCAAATATTAAATATTGTCAAGTGATAATATATTAGAGTTTAGCCAAAATTACTTAATATCATTTTCATTTAGTGCCAAATCAATAGCTTAGTTTTTTGCAGAATCATAGAAATGACTTCCAAGATATTGAGCAGAGATGCGCCAATGAAAAGTCCAATAACTCCCCCAACAGCAACTGTAAAAACAACGAAATTAATAGTAAATAAAATGAATTGTTATTAAACTTTCATTTACCAATAAGATCCAATCTGGATTGCGTAACAATGCGATAGAATCTGGCTGAAGCTGGACTTGCAATGTCAATTTCAACATGGAAATCCCTTTGTTCAGTACCCTTCTCTATTGTTCTAAATCGGAAAGAGATTATGTATTTATGTGTACGTTTTATTTAACAAATGCAAATGTTGCTAACCCGACAAAACTTATCTGTTGTTCCATGCATGAAGGTAAGCAAACCAAATTAATGCTCACGTAATCCTTTACTTTATTCGATATGTTAGCTGCAAATTGTAGTATAAGATATACATACATTTTTAAAAAATAATTTGGTAATAAGAATAAAGTGATAAATTTATAACTGACAACAAATATATTTAGAAAAATAAAAAATAGCTTTTAATATGAAAGTAATATATATAATAACATTACCATCCTGCAAACATTTAACTCCTTTGATATCGCAGTAATTGACACCTGAATTTAAATAAAATTAGATAAGGTTTCAAATACAAACATTTGACATGAAATTACGTACCGTCTTGGGCATTAAAAACAGAGCAATTGCAAGCATCGATCTCCATTTGCATTCTAATTCGTGACATGCAGGTTGAAAAGCTTAAACCGTATGTGAATATATGATTTCATTAAAAGGATGCAATTTGTTTGTCTAATACTCACCTATAAACGAATCTTGAATGTGGAGTTTCCTGTGGAAATTTGCACATGCGTTGATTAACCTTTTCATCAATAACTTCGACATTGTTGTGCAGCTCTTCAATATTAAAACTGTAAACTGTAGGCCTGGTTGTTACCGAAAAGACTTCTGCATTAAAATATGGTAAATCCTCGGGACTGTGAATGTATAACTTTAAGAAAATTAAAATATTTTCCATTAAGTCAAGATGATAATTAAAACTGTTATTATATTCTTCAAGCATTTATAGTACTAACATAACATATATTAAAACTATTTGTTGTGATTCACTAAAATTTTACAACTAGAAATATAGTTTGGAATTCAGATTTTCGCATGCTATGAGTGTCAGTTCTGTCATCATTACAATTTTTTAAATTAATTCAATATATTATAATTATTAAATATTATATATTTATATTATTAAATATTATAATTTATATTTGATATATAAATTTGGGATAAAAAATAAAAAGAATAAAAAATAATAAAATTAGAATACAGTTAACTTTTGCAATTAATATTCGTAAAGTATTTGTCATTAATAAAGAATAGATGCTAAATTTATAACCTTCGAATTAATTTAAGTCTGCAAAGTGTTATACTGAAGAAGCGTTTTTACACTAAATATGCTTATCCTATGGTTAACAAAGCGATAAAAATTATTGTTATTTCTATAAAAATAAACACTTACTTGATATTTGTATAGCAGATCGTTGTGTAAAACTATTGTTACATTGCGTACTTTATCGGACGATGTATATTTTAATGGTAATTTTTCGATGGTTTTACTTAAAATAATAAAGTTAATTATTCGATGAGTCACGCGAGTTAACTTTACGAGTTTATAGTATATTTATACTTACTAGTCCATTAAATTGTTGGCGAGAAAACAGTTTCCAACTTCGAGCTCATGAAAATTGAATATTGATTCGCAATCTTCAATCAACTTATTGCCGAAATAAAGTTCTTTAATTATGGTCTTGCACGATTGTGCAAGAAACTGAGAAGGAAATTCTAAAATCAGATCGGATAGTTTATGGCAAATTATACATATGTATAATACCTCCTTTCTCATTTCCACAATGTTAACTCCGCAAGTAGAATTCCAATCCTTGCAATAAGCTTCTTTAATGTTGCTATTTTCTGGTATCAAGAAGAGGTACTCATATATGTTTTTCACGTAAATATTTTCAACTTTTTTATCGGGGGGTGCTCGTTGCCTTATTGCCTGTGTAAACGCCTCCGTTGGCTTATATTTGACGAGACAAATGCTGATGCCTGGAAATGTATTCGACCAATGGATATATGTAGTCGTGACCCCAATTGAAGTCGAATCTGTGCGATATCTTGTAATCATCAAAATGAAGATTGAGCCCATATTCCAGCCGGAAATAATGATCACAGCGATCCAAAAAAATCTGCAATTTACTTGAAATTGTTTAAACTATTTATGGAACTATATTTTCCAAAATTTTACCTTTTTTTAAAGAAATTATATTTGAAAAAATAAATTATTTTATTTGTTTTCATAATTTTGCGTTTTAACAACTTGGTTGTGGATTCTTTTTGGAAAAATCAATGAATTTGCCACAACTTTTTGTTTGACGAGTCGTCCATCTTTAAATAATTATATACTTAAACTAATATAGTAATTGGTTTCTGCATGCAATCAGGCTATTAAAAGTGTGATGTCATAAAGTCAAAGTTTATTCCAATTTCAATTCTGGTAGTATTTGCATATTTTCGTAAGTATTGTTAAGTATTTTAATATTAAATATTTCGCAATATTATTTTCGGCGTCATTTACGACAAATGACACGAATTTTTCACATTTATTTATTTTATGTGGTTGCAATTATTTTAGAAAGAATTTACAGTAGATTAGAAGCTTAGTATTTTCTATCAATCACAAGGCGTTTTGAGTAGTTACATATATATATTTTATTTTTGAGAATACATAATATTTAGTAAATGAACAAGTAAATCATTTATCCTTATAATGGATAGTGATAATCAATCGTGTCGACATTTTTCACTTGACTCAACGTCATCAACTCAATCGGATCGTCCGCAGACCACAAACAAAAAGAAGGTGAAGAAGACTCCAGGAAGGCCAGAATCAGAGGTGCAGATATCGCCACCATGCTCCGATATCATAACATCGTCGACATCATCCTCATCGACCACAATATCGATGCGTGCTCTGGACTCTGATAGTCGCGTGCCAAAGCCAACGACTGTCGAAGCTCCAAATATCGGTTATGAGTTAAACATAGTCAAATCTGTGCTGCAACAATATAGTACTCTAAGTGGGGATAACCTGTGAGTACAGTGCTTATTTATGATGAATGCTTACAATAATGTGATACTCGCAGTTTTGATCACCTCAGTGATATTGTGAAACGCGTTATAGACGAGCGACCGCCAAACGTAATTGATTTCTTCGAAGAGTTTAGTCGAAACGTGCGTGAGCAAAAGTTCCATGTGCCGGAGCGTTTTCCGCCAAACGGAGTGTTTGCCGACAGTCGCATGTTTCGCCCGGCCAAAAGAATTTTGGGTGCTATTAAAGTAAGTTGACAACAGTTCCAAAACTTTAATAAAATGGTCTCGAATGCTCGATATTCGTAATTCATTTTTAGAGAATTAATATCAATTTTTTCTGTAGCTAACTATCTACTTTATAATCCAAATGTAATGAAATTTTCTTAAGTTGTTCATAATCTAGTTTAAATTATTTTTCACACAAAACTTATTAAGTTTCTTGGGCTCTTTTTATTATACAAATTGAAATCATTTATGAATAGTAATAGTTTATACAAATTAAAATGGTTGCATTAAAATGTTATTTTAATTATTTACATGTTTTTAAGAAACAAATACCTATTATTATTCTCAAACTCCAAAAACAAAAGTTATTTATGAGTTTAATATTATTTTCGCTTAACGAAAATCTCAATTTTAATGACAAGGCGTAAATTAATGCTATATGTATTAGAGAAAAAAACTATTATTTTATACAGTATTATTTTTTTACCTCATTCCTTTACTGATTTTAGCTTCCTACCAATGCAGAACATGATTTTGGGGCTGATGAGGATCTTGGGGAAGAAGCAGTCATATATGCAGATACAGAGCTGCAAATAGATCTTGATGATTCTCTTCGCATGTTTGTTACATTCAATGAGCGTGTTGAGCAATTGCAGTTCTATTGGAATCAAACTGGCTTCAGCATTAGCAAGAATGATATTTTTCAATTGGCAAGTTCCATTAATCGTTTGCAAACTCATACATCGATAATGCAATGTCGCTTCTGGGGTTGTATTTATGGTTTAAAGAGTTCATATTACATCGTCGAGGCTTCGCTGACACGTGACGAAATGTTATCACGTTTGAATATGATGGAGGATGAGATGCGCGAAAAGCAGCTACCGTTTAAGATGCGGAAGAATCAAGAGTATAAACCCAAGCCAGCGTATATTGGACCCGAGCTAACTCCAGGAATCTATGGTTGGGAGAATATTGATCCTGACGATTTGGCGAAAATGACACCAAAAGCTGAGCCGGTGCCCTTAGCGGAAGAGATCGAATTCTATGACATTCCACCCGAGTTTATCGGTCGGGGCTGCAATCGATTCTCATACTTTGTGGTCAATAGTCTCTATGATGATTGGATTGAATTGCCAATTGTGACGCCTCGCCAAATTATTGTCTCGCGCCATATCAAAAAGTTCTTCACTGGTGACTTGGAGGCAGATGTCGTCTCGTATCCCTGTTTTCCCGGCAAAGAGAAGCATTACTTGCGTGCAATGATTGCTCGCATCTCTGCCGGAACTCACATAGCCCCGCAGGGATATTACAGACGCATGACGAAGAAGGAAAAGGATCTGTACGATGGCATCAATATGGATGAGATGGAAGAAGAGGGAGAGGAGGAAGAAAACTACAACGAAGGCGAAGAAGATCAACTGCCAGGTATGTTTCATTGGATACCACTTCTAGTTGAATATATAATCTTGAACTTACTGATGTTTGCTCCTTTCTTATCATTGTGTTCCTGTAGATAACGATGTCATGCTTATGAAGAATGAGCGTTTTGAGATTGAGCCATTGAGCACTTTGGCAACTCCCATTGCTTGGGTGCATTGCCGACCAAACATATTGAACCAGGGACGGATTGTTTGGTTCGATGAGGAAAAGGCAAGTAAAGAGCGGGAAAGAGCACTGGCTTTATACTTAAAGATGCGACTGATGGAAGAGATGGAAGAGGAGGCAGAAGAGGAGGAGGCTGAAGCTGAAGAAGAGGGCGATGAAGAAGAAATGCTTACAGGTTTTATTCACGCAGAAATAGGACCAGACATCATGTCATCCTGTGGAAATGATATGAATACAGAGTGCCCATCTCCCTGGCTCGTACGCTTTACCAGCAAGTATACAAATCTGAAAGAACGATTGTTGATCATGCAATCGAATCTGTGGCCTGGAGCATTCACATTCCTGTTTGAAAACACTTGTGAATCTATTTATTTAGGATGGGGACACAAGTTCTGTAGGCGAAATACACCGTTTAATCATTTACCAAAAGTACAAGAGGAGTTTCCTCATGGAAGCGAAGACTTCATTGAATCAACCGATCCATCCGTCGAAGACGAGTTGGCCTACAATGAATGGCTGCTCAACAAACAGAAGCGGCCCACTGAACTCGGCGAAGATGGCAACGAATACGACATGGGAGAGGATGATGATCAGTATGGTGATGACGACGATTAGAGCGAGACTCATTAACAATAATAATTAATTATGCTGCCATGTACAAACATATTATTTTGTTAATTTGAGTGAATGAATAAATAGAATCACAATATTGTCGTGGTGGACAGATTTGTTACAGTTAAAATCTCCAACATTGCCAGACTTCAATTAGCTTCAACAAATAATTGTTTGAAAACATAGATTAAAAGATTGATTAGATAAATTCATTATTGTTTTTTGAATTTGTTTGTTGCTTGCCTGATTTTTAAATATTGTCTTTATACAACCCCCAAAGGTGATATTCAAGAGCGCATGCGTTCAAAAAAAAACAAACCAAATACACAAGAATTTTCATTCCACATTAAACTATTTCGAAATCAAAACGGAGATATGTGCTTGATAAAGAGAACCAACCAAAGAGATATTTTAATTTTATTGTTTTGTTTGATATTATTAATATTTAATATGTCCAAAGTCGATGCCGATGAGAAGAATATTAATAAGTTATTGAACAATCAGGCCGTTGTTAGTCGTCAAATAATGTGCATTCTGGAGAAAAGTCCTTGCGACCAACTAGGACGACAATTAAAAGGTAAGTACACTAATTTACATACATATCTTTATGAGTAACAAATTGAAAATGAGATTGAGTTGTTTATGGTGCAATACATTGCTCATACATAGATACAATAAAATGTCGTCTCTATGACTCCCATAATCGATGTAAACATTCTGGGACACCATTATAAAGTTTACAATCAAAAATTTTTTTTTTAAGTTGAATTCCTTTAAATTAATTTTTTCAACAATGGCTTACAACTTTAAATCTGAACTATCTTGCAAAATATATGTAAAGGGCATCAAATGCTTTGTAGTTGTTGGTGTCTTGGCATTGCCTTGAAACCCAAATTTCATTTTTTATTTACCGTAATAAAAAACAATGATTACGTTTTCATTTCAGCTGCTCTTCCAGAAGTCATAACCAGAAAGTGCCGCAATTGTTCTCCGCAGCAAGCGCAAAGTGCTCAGAAGCTCACAGCATTTTTACAGGCTCGCTATCCAGATGTTTGGGCTATGCTTTTGCGGAAATATTCGACTGCTTAGGTCAATTGTGTGTATTAAATGTGTACTACAAATATTTTGCTGGATAAGTTTCATATATACAAATTGGGAAACATTTTTTGCAAGCTTCGGTGTCTTGGCATTGCTTTGAAACCCATATATTAGAAATGCTAAATTAAATTTGTATTTTGTATATTTGTTGTAAAGAAACTCTAAAATAATTTCCAAATAAACAAACTTTATAAACTATAGTTGGACTGGTGGGCAGCGATGAAAACGGTTCATTTTTTGCATCATCGACCTTTCATTAAAATGAATAAATATAGCAAATTTTACTTAAATAGTTTTTATTTAAAATTATGGAAATTATATATTTACAACACATACATTTACAAGACAACAAGACAAATTAGTTAGTCCGATTTGCAGATCTTTAACTATCTGCGTATGGAGCTGTTTAGGGGTAGGTAAGGGGAATATGTCGGATACATTGGATTGGGTTGAGTCGCCCGTTGCAGGGCACAGGCATCCTGATACTGCGACTGCATATTCATCACACCCATTTGCATGGGAATCTGCGAATTGGGATATTCACCACCCGAACTATAGGTGCCAGTGGGAGGACTCTGCTGTGGTGACATTCGGTAGCTGTTGATAGCTCCATAATGTGACATCAAGTTCGGGCTGATGTGCACGTTTGCAGTGCGATTGTTGGAGTTGCCACCGATGGCAGCTGAAGTGTGTTGCACGGGGGCTGAGGGCGTGTTGCGAGTGTTTCTGTTTGTATTTTGCGATGATGTGATTGGTGCGATGTTCATGTTGCTCGCGTAGTATTTGTGGTACTGCAATGGAGCCACTTGTGTCTGCAGCATATTCGGAGGAGTTGATATATTCCGATTTTGCATCAACAAATGCGGCGGCGGTGTCATCGAATTGGGTGGTAGCGGATGATGTGGGGAGGGAGTTAAGCTGGACTGCGCTCCAGGCGATGTATTGCAAGGTTGCGTTTCCAGACAATTGGTTAATTGTTGCAGCTTAGACAAGCTACAAAGGTTGCCACCAGCTAATGCTGGTGTAGTGCCCGAACTGTTGGACACTGATATGGAATCATGATTTGCTTGTCGTTGGTCATTCGACGTAGCCGTCGATGGTGGTCCCAAGGTGCTTGAGACTGGGATTCGAGGTGTATTCGATACGGTTTCATTGCTTGCAATATTGTTTTGCAAATAAAAGTTGTTGACAGCACAAGCCGAGGTTGGTTGATCGATGCGTTGATGCGAATTGGAAAGGGAATGAACTGAGCTATTTAGCGACATTCTCTGTTGGATCATTGTGGGCATGCCAACAATGTCATAGTTGGATGGATTCGACGAAAAGTTTTGCGATATTTGTGGAATGGGTACATAATCCAATGGTTGCAAGTTTTGCTGATGACCATGCTGTCCACTTAGTTGCGTAAACTGCAAACTGCCCAACGAATCTTGCTGCGCTTTCGATATATTCGCCGCTGAGCTTTGAGCGTGCTGATGATGAGTATTCTGTGCTGTAGTTGCGCTAGCTGTTGGAATTTTTGCTTCACGTTGTTGTGCGTTATTCGACGCATTACCGCTACGAATTTGCTTGGGGGTCGGTGCTCGATGCGACGTCGTCGGCGAATTTGCCACAATATCCGGCTGCAAATTGAAAAAAATTAAAACATTTTAGAAACTTGCAGTCGAGTGGAGCGAACTATGGATACATAGTGCTATACATTTAAAAGTAACAGAAAAATAATAATACCATACAATGAGCCTATTAATAAACCGATTTCAAGTATATAACATTACCTGCACATTGAGTTTCCTATTAGCATGTTGTTGGTGCTGCGAGCTTCCTATAATGTTCAAATTAGGTGAACCTTCTGGAGTTAAATTCATATTAATATTGCCTTGTTGTTGGATGTGAGAATTCTGGATAGACATGTGCATGGGTGTCGTTGCTGATTGATTCTGCATTGAGCAGTCTGAATATTGACGGTGCATGTGCACGTTATTGTTCTCCGCTGCGTGATTGATAGTACCACCAATGGGTGCCGGGGATTCCATATTAATCTGCACATTCATGCCGCAGTCATAGTGCTGAATCTGGGATGAATTTGAGGCGGATTCTGCATTGTATGTCATGTTGGTATTGACATCTGCTTGGTTCCCAACTGGCAAGTTTGCATGCGATCCCGTCTGTATAATTGGTTGTGCAATTTTCAGTTTTTCCTCGCGCGAAGTAACCAAAGTGGCATTCACATTGTGATCTGGCTTTTGTTTCTGAGGCACGCCAGTTGGTTCTCGGCTGGGCAACAGAATAGTTGCTTCCGGTTGAGTGGCACTGGCATGGCGTGGTCCAGGATTTTGTGCATTGCTGACGGATTTAATTTGTTGTGGATTTATCTGCTTTTGTTGTGTGGCGCACTTCTGATTAAAGTTTCCAGCTTGATTATTCAGATTGTACTCATTGCAATTGGTTAAATGAGCATCGTCTCTAGGAGCATTGACAGTATTAACCGCATTGATGTTTTGCGTCTTGGTCATATCATCTTTTTTAACGCTATTTTTGCGCTCTACCTTTTGCTTATCCTTGGGATGATGGATCTGATGATGTGCATGCATTGCAGATTGATAAGGATGATTCTGAGCCAAATTATATCTGTAGGCCATTGTAGCCAGATCTTTATGGAATTGTTTATCCTTTTGTGAGGGTTCCAAATTGCCTATGTTGTACCCATAATATTCCCACTGGCAGTACTGTGAAATGTGGTGATAGTTGGGCATTTGATTGATGGGAAACTGTGATGGAATTAAACTTTGTAACTGGGCATGATCATTGTTTTTTAGTTGGATTTTATCTCTAATAGGCAATGCTGTTGGCGGAGCACGAACATTGGACTTATCCTCTTCCTTGACCTGCACAAGTTGAGTTTGCTTCATCGCCTCCTTGTCCGTCATTGAGTTCACTTTATTTGAGTAGTAAGCATCGGGTTTCTTGCCAACGTTATTGACGACTTCTTGCTTGGGCTGCGAAGTTTCCATAATTGCTTTTTTATTAATTTTCGGCTTCATATCCATTTCTTGCATTGTAGGAGCAATTACTGGCTTTTCCGCGATTTCCTGTTCTTTAATTGCTGGATTTGTTGGCTTGCTAACTTCATTGTAAAATGTTTGTTCCACTACAGCTTCATTGGAATTTGATATCTTTTGCTGTTCTTGCTCCGGTTTCTTGATCTCAACTGCTGCAGGAGTAGCAACGACTTTTGTATTGGTGTCTTTACTTTCCGTAATAGTTTCTGTAATGGCTTGCAAGCTATCATTTGTAACTTGTTTGGGTTCGATGCTCGTTGCTGCGGCGTTGCAAACAATTGGCTGACTACAGTTCTTTAAACTCTGATCTAAGTTGGTAATCACATCATTGTTTTTATGTTGCTGCTGTTCTGTTATGTCGACCCGCATTGAATCCGTTTTTTCAACAACTGGCAAAAGTGTCTCAATTTTTTCTGATGAAACTGCAATGTTGTTCTTATGCTTTAAGTTTTCATCTAACTTCTCAGGGCTTCCAGTTAACACTGAAGCAGTAGGCGCAGCAGTAGCTGGGACAGCAGTAGAAGTTATAGCCGGAGTAGCTGTAACATTTGTCGGAGTTGTAGAAGCAACCGCAGTTGGAGTAGTAGCAATTGGAGCCGGAACAGGAGCCGTACCAGGAACAGGATCTGCAGCAGTGGTAGCAGGAGCAGCGGCAGGGACGGCAGCAGGAGCAGCTTGAGAAGCAGCAACAGGTGCTGCATTTTCTTGAACAGCCTTTATTACATCCTTGGATTCAACTACAGGATTCTGCTCCAACTTGCAATCAACAGTTTTAGGTTCAATAATTTGTTTATCATATGAGCTTGTATCGGAGAATAATGTTTTCTTCGTTTTCTTGGCAACTGCATCCAAAACTTGCTCGTTACATTGCTCAGTGTTATTTATTTGCTTCGCATTGTCATTTGCCTGTTGAACTGGTAGTTCCTTAACAGTATTAACAACCTCCTCAGGAATGGACTTCATTGACTCATCATTATCGCAATCAGTTGATGCAATTTTATTAGAGATATTCTCCAGAGCTCTGTCTTCTTCGTGACGTTTCCCATTCGATTTCTTCCCTCTTAATTTGGGAACAATATTAATAGGTTTGTCAATTGGCTCCTGTTTTTTAATATCCCGACCGACTTCCTGGACAATATTTGCCGCTACTACAGATTTTTCAATACTTTCTTTAGCAGTAATTGATATATCCTTATGATTGGAAATGTTATGCTCCATATTATCAATGTGGTCACGTTCAAAATGTTTCCTCTTGTTTGTGTGTGGAACCAAGTCCTTTCGCTTAGCCAAACGCAAAGCCCGTTTTGTTAGCATATTGGAGTCAGATGACTCAGATTTCTTGGAATATTTACTATCCGATGAATCAGAATTCTCGATTTTCTCTTCAAAAGGACGCTTGCACTTCTTGGAATCAACGAATGTCGTAGGCGTCGACTCGGCGTAGCACAAAGTTTTTTCAAACAACTGGCGTCTTCATCGAATTTGTCAGAGTTCAATAGACTGGGTTTAGAAGTTTCTTTCATGATTTCAGTTGATGCAAACACTTGGGGATCTACGTGCTCTTCGCTTTTCTTTTTAAAGAAATCTTTTTCGTCACAATTATCCTCGAATTGATAACTCAAATATTCACGATTTGATATTGGCTTGATATTATTAGTCGGCGATTTGGAAATTGACGTCAATGGACTCCAACGCAAGCAATCGGCTTCAATAATAATTCGAGTTTTGCTATGCGCCACTCGATTATGATGCATCAAAACCTTTTTCCAATCGATTTTCACCGTAATCTGGTATCGAATGTCGCCATCATTCTTACGCAATTTAATAAAATTAAGTAGCTCAAAAGCTAAAGCAATATCGGATATAGCTAAACCGGTTTTAATAGCTATATCCTTAAACGTGATGACTTTCTTATTCCTGTATTTATACAAGTATTCAAGCACTACCGATTTCCAATATGAAAAGTACGAAAGTCGCCCCAGATCTGATAACGGTTTCTCCGGTGTACCTAATTGTCCTTCCTCACGACTCAGCAAGTAGCTAAAATCTATTAAGAATCTTCCATATCCTTGTCTTTGATATTGCGGCAACGTCAAAATGCACGACACATTATATTTTTGAGAACAGTGTTTCTCTTTCGAAAAATAGCCAACGAGATGGCAGCCAACTTGATCGTTTTTCGTCAGGATGTAGAAAAGAAATGGTTCCACATCATAATAAAGCGTTTTATGATCAAGAAAAAACTTGGCAAGCAAACACAAGTTTTGGCAGTAAATCTTATTCACATTGCCATCCACTTCAAAGACTGATATATCGCCTTGACGAAAGATTTCTGTGCCTGGTGGTTGTTTCCAAATGCACTTGTTTTGATGTCTGTCCAAGACGGAACGGCTTTTTGTGTACTTTAAGCAGAACTCGCATAAAAACAGCTTCAAAAGCCTAAAAAGATAAGATAAGATATTAAAATAAATCATAAAAATATTTGTTACTTTTAACTGTCAAAAATTAATACTGATTTCGGGGAGCATTTTTATACCCGTTACCCAAAGGGTAGAAGGGTATTATAACTTTGTGCCGACAGGAAATGTATGTAAAAGCTAGAAGGAGGCATCTCCGACCCTATAAAGTATATATATTCTTGATCAGCGTCAACAGCCGAGACGATCTAGCCATGTCCGTCTGTGTGTCCGTCCGTCCGTCCGTATGAACACCTAGATCTCAGAGACTATAAGAGATAGAGCTATAATTTTTTTCGACAGCATTTGTTATGTCTGCACGCAGATCAAGTTTGTTTCAAATTTTTGCCACGCCCACTTCCGCCCCCGCAAATAAAAAAAATCGAATAACAAGCGCAATTTTTAAACTAGAGTTTTGGTATATACAACAAAACCTGTAGTAGTTATGATTCCTGAAAATTTGGTTGCGATCAGATAAAAATTGTGGAAGGTTTTGAAAAAATACTTTTGTATGGGCAAAAACACCTACTTACTAGGGGTATGAGTTGCTTTGGCTGACAATCTGGTATATTGCGCCGTCTATGGTATATTTTGAATGCGGTACTACTCCGATATACCACATATACCAGTTGGTATATTTTTAGTATTTTTGTAATATATTTGGTATATTTTGAGAATAATACCGCATCGAGTATACTCGACTGTAGCTTTCTTACTTGTTTGCTTTTGCATTGTATCTCTTCGTCGAACAAATTGTATTAAATAAGAATATTTATATAAATTAAACTACCTTGCATACTCCTGTGGAAATGGACTAGAATACCAAGTTTCAATATTCCATTTGCCTATTTCTATGGATTTAGGACTTTGTCCAGAATGCAGGTGTGATGGACTTTTCTCCAACGGATTTTCACAATAGTTATTTGATACTTTAACCACTGCTTTTTGTAATACCTCTTGATACAAGTCAATATCCAATTGATTCACACCAGGTGGTAAGTGTTGATTTTCTATAATTTTTAAGTATTATTAAAATGAATGTATAATGTAAAAAAAAAGTTTTATACATACCAAATTTTGTCTGACTGATTGTAGTATCGCTAGGATCCTTCAAATTGTCGATGCATTCATCATAATCTGTGGTATTGGAATCTTTTGCATTTAGAATTTCCTTTGTTTTATCTTGAAATTGATCGGCATCATTATTCAACATTCGATACTTCAGCACTGTCTCTTTAGTAAGATATGGAATATCATCATCTTGTTTTACAAATGATTTTGTAGTTTCGAGAGGCATTGATTTCAAGATAACCATCTTCTTTTTTCCTGGATTCACTGGTGTCTCTTTTACAGCATCGACAGTTTTGTTGGGTGTTACATTAATTGGCTTTATTGGTTCTACAGACGGTGATACTTGAGAACTGACAGCATCCAATATTTTAGTTTTTGTATAACTAAGGCCTTTGAAATTATTTTTATATTTGTTGTCAACTGGGTTTTTTGCCACTGCTGCAAAGCCCCAATTTTCTGATGAGCCTTCTAGCAAACTTTCTTTATCATTTGATGATGATCGGAAATCAAACTTTTTTTCATTCTCAAAAATATTTTCCTTTAACGTACTTCTATCCGAATCATAATCTTCATCATCATTGTCTTCATCGCATTCTGAGCTATCACTCGAACTATCGCTTGAATCCGACTCGGAACTTGAAGATGTGCAAGAATCTGATGAGGAACTTTCATCCTGATCATCGCAGCCAGCATTCTTTTCATCATCATCGTCCTCTTCATCTTCACTGTCACTTGAGGAAGTTGATGATGATAGATCCGAATATGTTCGTTTCCGACTTAGTTGATTTGGAATTTGTTCACGTTGAAAATTTGGTTTCTTTTGCTTAATTTGTGTGTCAAATTTGTTAATTATGGCGCAATTCTTTTTCTTTTGTTTACTGCCGCCCACTATATTGTTACATTGTTGAGACGTTGATGGATTATCAATGAAACGTTCATTTTTGATCATCGGTCGCTTGCAATTAGTATAAGCTTTCTGCGACGAATTGGCGTACTGATTAACTCTGAAACAAATACGATTTTATAAATAATTTAATTGTTGAAATGTTGTTTAGTAATTACCTTTCACTTCCAAGCTCAAACTTGATGCTGGAACTATCTCTTCGAACAGATTTGGGATTGTCAACATTTTGCTTCAAACATGCTTTGCATCTGGAATAGTTCAAATTTGATTATAAGTAATTCATTGACATGAGTGTTATTATTTATAAAAATATTATTTTCTTCAAATTTAAGATTCAGTAAAATAATAATAAGTCAATGAATGGACAGTTCTATATTACAATTATAGTCGTCCACCTCTAGTTAACTTACCGATAGGGATGCTTCGGCTTCTTATCTGGAATCGTGTCCAGACATGTCAGATGGAAGTGATTTTTGCAAACGAAACATTGCAGTAGACATGGTCCTCGGTTTCGTATCTTGCACACTGCGCAATCAGCACACTTTTGGCAGTTCCATAAAGTTCCCTTCGTAACAAGCATATAAAGAAGCACATATGATTGAGACTTGCATCTGCCCGCGATGTTGGCACAAGTCGTATGCAACGATATTCCACATTGTTTACAAGAGCTTAGTGGTTCTGGAATCCCATTGAGATTCTTTTGAGCGTTGCCCGAGCAATGTGCACAAGTCTCTTCGCCCTTGATAAGTACATCCGTTTCTGGCGCTGCTTTTCTCGGTGTTGTCAATGACTTTCCCTTTTTGTATAGCTTTCCTTCCTGTATCAAGAAACCAGCATCAACGGCCTTTTTAATGGATGTCTTGATGACGGCTTTAAAATCCACATCGGGCGACAAGTCGATACAGTTAAACTTCTGTATATAGTTTTCAATATTTTTTATAGTAGATCCTTCACATTCCCCCAAATCATTAACGGCCTTGGCAACGACCTTGTAGAGATTTGTATTTTTGTCAACTTTAATTCGCCTTTTGGCCATTGGAGCCTTATAGGAATGTAAGCCTTTATTGTAAACTTTGATCACTGCTCCCGACTCGACTGCTTTTTCCAGTTTCTCTGCAACGATATCTTCATGAAACTTATGATGCGTCCCGATGGCTTGACATATTCTTTGCACACTCGGTCGCTGCTTCTGAGATCGGATTTTCGAAATCGCTTCGAGTATCCATTGCTTCCATGTATCCATGTTGATGTCATGAGCAGATTCCCTCATTTTGCGGTTCCTTTAGCTACAAATAATTGTCTAAAAATAAATTCAAATATTTAATCATTAAATGTGTAATTAACAATTGAAGCAAATGTTTGTTGTTCGTTTCAAAGCCAAAAATTCATACACATTCGTATTCTTATTGATATCACGTTCATACGACGCCAATATTTAATTCTAAAACTAAAAAAATTTTGCAAGCAAGCCCACATTTTAAGTTTTTATTTTAAATAATGACTGTACACTGCAAATGTTTATGGAATTCATAAATACTATTTCTATAAAAATATCAAATTATTTAATATGAAAAGGGAACATAATTTTTTTAAGCACTCGGCGTTTCTGTCGACTTATGTATACTTTTTATGCGGATGTCTATACATTCGTGCATACTTACATACACACACACAAAAAACATACATACGTGTGTGCATGTACATAAATTCTTTAGAAATATGTATATTTTAATATATTCAGCGGCTAACTATAGTGTTATTGAAATAAAACTAATTTTTACGAGCTGAAAACATTAATATCCTGTTAGTTAATGTAAAAACATCTATTTTAAATTCACTTTTTATGTTTGTATGTGTATACATTTGCATGCAAGTACGTTCTCTAAAGTATCACAGTAGGCTCAATTGAGATTGAAATGAAGAAAATTTACACAATTTTCTGAATGTACACTAAATCTGCTATGCTGCACGACAGTTGAATTAACTATACCACTGTTTATTGTTATTTAAAAAAACTTACAGCGCAAAGATTTACTGCGTATTCTGCTTAGTTCACACAAAACTTTATTTGTTAATAAAGTATATTTTTCACAAGTGTGACCGCATTGCCAAAATACCAAAACTAGTTATACGTGTTCATTTGAAACAGTGGAATGAAATGTGTTGAATGAAGCATATATAATAACTATAACATCTCTTCATAGATATTATTTGGTTAATTAGACACTGATAAATTATATATTTCCCATAATATCCATTTTGAAACACTCAAATCAAACAATTTATTTTATTTTTAATTTTCTTTAGGAAATTTTTTTTGGTATTAACAGTATATAAAATATTTGCTTATTTTAACTATCGACGCTATGCTGCAGTAACGCAAACACCCTGTGCTCCAGTTGTTAGTGCGCTACTTTAGCAGACCGGTGCAAACATTTTGTTTCCTTGCAAAAAAAGAATTAAATGGTCACTTAAAATGGCACACAACGAAAATTCACCGGCTAATACATTCCGGAATTATTTGAGTGTTCTCAATGATCCGACCGGAACTGAGGATATCAAATTGAAGGCCACTCAGGAGCTGAGTGAGAACTTCGAAATGATCATGCAGTCTCCTTCGTACCCCTCCTTTTTGGAAAATGCTCTGAAGACATTTATGCGAATTCTACAAGAAGGTGAACCTCAATTTATACAGGAGAATACAATACAACATGTAAGTACATACAATTGTTTTAGTGTTGTCTGCAAAATGTAAACATGAATTTGCCAGAGCACACATGCTTGTGTGTTTTGTATACGGTGTGTGTGTGCTCTTATGCTAAATTCACAATGTGCTTGGTGCACTGTTTACTTTTGCACAACTTTTAACTGGAGATATTTATTGTTGTTATTAAAAATTAGTCTCTTCAGTTTGTTTGTTGTCGTTTAGTGCATTTAAATTAGTTAAATGTTTCGTGATATTATTGTACTATATTTCACCGCATGATGAAATGTAAACGAAGATCAATTTCATTCTTTGTATCTGAAATATTGCATTTGATGTTTTCATTTAATATTAATATTGTCTATACAATGTAAGACAATGTTTATTGTAAGGAAAATTGACCTTCAATAATATGCATCGCTCAACATATCCTACCTTGATTGATTCTCTTTATTATATTAAGTTCATACATACATATAATTATTATCCTATATTTGCAGATTCGAAAGCTGATCTTGGAGATGATTCACCGATTGCCTATTACTGAAAATTTAAGACAGCACGTCAAATCTATCATTACCATGATGCTAAAATTATTAAAAACAGATAATGAGGAAAACGTCCTCATTAGCCTGCGCATAATTATTGAGCTGCATAAACATTTTCGGCCGTCCTTCAACCCTGAAGTAAGTACAAATGTTATCAAATAACGAAATAATTAATCGTATATATCTTAATTTTAGATCCAGCTGTTTTTAGGATTTGTGAAGGAGATTTACACAAATCTGCCAAACCACTTGACGTCAATTTTTGAAACAACGAACGATATTTGGGTTTCGGATTTGAAGGATCTAGAAATAGAAATGCTTTTACCAGAAACGTATTCAATAAGGACTGTTCACGTTGAAAAGCCACTGGAACACAATGCGCAGCAAATGATTGTTAGTATTAGAAAAATAGCATTTGTAGAGAAATTCGCTAAATAATGATATTTATTTTTGTTTTCTAGTACAACCTACTTCCACGAGGTATTTTGTCCTTAAAAGTTCTGCAGGAGTTGCCCATTATCGTGGTATTAATGTATCAGATATATAAAAACGCTGTACATCAAGAAGTTGCCGAGTTTATACCGTTGATATTAACAACAATCAACTTGCAGCCAACTGTTATTCAAAGGTAAGTTTTCAATATTAATTCTAGCAGTTGTAATTATTTTATACTCTTTATAGAAGCTCTGCGCAAAAAGAAATTTTCGTCGACTTTATGGGAGCTCAAATAAAAACATTATCATTTCTAGCCTATATTGTTCGAATTTATCAAGTGAGTTTAATGCAAATGTAAATAACTTGACTGGTTGCTAATTTATTTCTCTATAATTAGGAAGTGGTGATTTCCAACTCATTATCAGTAACCAATGGCATGCTAAACTTAATGGAACATTGTCCAAAGGAGGCGGCTCATCTGAGAAAAGAATTGTTGATTGCAGCGCGACATATTTTCGCAACAGATTTACGCCAAAGTAAGCTAAATTTTCGACTTAATTTATACATTAAATTAACCTGAACTTTTTGCTTGCCTTTTAGAATTCATTCCATCAATAGATAAATTGTTTGATGAGGACTTGCTCATTGGCAAAGGCGTTACTTTAGATTCGATTCGCCCATTGGCGTATTCAACACTCGCCGATTTGGCACATCATGTGCGACAAAGCCTAAGTTTGGATGTCTTGATAAAAGCTGTCAATTTGTTTGCAAAAAATGTGCATGATGAAACGCTTGCTGTTGGTATACAAACTATGTCGTGCAAGCTGTTATTAAATTTAGTCGATTGCTTGAGACATCACAGTGAAATTGAACCACAAAGATCGAGAAATATTCTCGGCACTTTGCTGAAAATCTTTGTCAAGAAGTTCGAAACTATTGCGCAAATTCAGCTGCCACTAATTATTCAGAAATGGTAAGTCTTACGGTATTTTATTACACGAAGCTAATATATAAATGCATCATATTGAATTGCAGCAAGGGACAATCTCAAGCCGGTGCTACTGGAAATATAACTGGCTCGTTTTCTGGGCCTGCAAGTGTGGCAGAGGTCAAAGAGGAAAATTTGACAGGTGATCAAGCAAAAATAGCGCAAGGTTCACAATTGGTTTGTTCAGTAAATGTCGCCGAATTCCGGAGCCTGGTTAAAACGCTTGTTGGTGGCGTTAAGACAATTACTTGGGGATTCTTTAACTCAAAGGTATGTTATTTGAAATTGTAATGTATTATTATACTTATCTTATTTTGATTCAGGGGTTGGACACCTCCCAGATGCATGAAAAACTGTTTAATCCCGAAATATTGTGTACATATATTGATTTGGTGCATTTTGCAATGGAAGCTTTAGATATATATACGATAAATGTTAATCCAAATCAACAACGCACATCCGGATTAATTTCACGCAGCAAAGAGGAAAAGGAAGTGCTGGAACACTTTAGTGGCATTGTAAGTTCATCTAGGACTATTACCATACAATATACCTAATGCTATTTTATTTGCAGTTTCTCATGATGCATTCGCAGAATTTCCAGGAGATTTTTGCCACTACAATCGATTTTCTAGTGGAAAGGATCTACAAAAATCAATCGCTACAAGTGATAGCAAACTCTTTTCTAGCAAATCCGACAACTTCACCATTGTTCGCAACTGTTTTGGTTGAGTATCTGCTGGAGAAAATGGAGGAAATGGGTTCTAATGTGGAGCGATCGAATTTATATCTGCGTCTGTTTAAGCTTGTATTTGGCAGCGTTAGTCTATTTCCAGTTGAAAATGAACAAATGTTGCGCCCGCATCTACATAAAATAGTTATTCGCTCCATGGAATTAGCTTTGATTTCGGACGAGCCATATAACTATTTTCTGCTTCTAAGGGCATTGTTCAGATCAATTGGAGGTGGCAGTCATGACCTTTTATATCAAGAGTTTCTTCCCCTCTTGCCAAATCTTCTGGAAGGTCTCAATAGATTACAGAGTGGTTTCCACAAGCAGCATATGCGCGATCTTTTCGTTGAACTCTGCTTGACAGTGCCAGTGCGTCTCTCATCCTTACTTCCTTATCTTCCTATGCTAATGGATCCGTTAGTTTCCGCTTTGAATGGCTCACCGACTCTAATAAGTCAGGTAAGTGTACTCTTAAATATTAGACAAGAATGTTCAATCTTTAATTATATTAAACACATATTTTATTTTAGGGCCTAAGAACTTTGGAGTTATGTGTTGATAATTTGCAACCAGATTTTCTTTATGATCATATACAACCTGTGAGAGCAGCTTTGATGCAAGCGCTGTGGAAAACACTTAGAAACCAGGATAATGCAGCACTCGTGGCATTCAGAGTTCTTGGTAAATTTGGAGGTGGTAATCGAAAAATGATGGTAGAACCACAAACATTGAATTATGACCAAAATGAAATGCCCAAAATATCGATAGTAACTTATTTTCAAGAATACGAAAAGCCCATCGAGTTTCCTGTCGACAATGCCATCGAATCTGCTTTTAAAGCGCTAAGTTCAAATACAACAGATCAATTTTACCGACGTCAAAGCTGGGAAGTTATTCGATGTTTCTTAGCTGCGTTCATTAGTTTAGATGATGAAAAACATACACTACTGAAGCTGTTTACCCACAACGATTTTGTCGAGAGCAACATTATGAATTGGCCCATTTTCCATAACAAAATTGAAGCAACCAGTGTAAGGGGAACGCATCAGACTGCCTTGATTGGCATGCTAGTGGCCTCTGCCACCAAAGATCTACGGGATTCAGTGTGTCCAGTAATGGCGGCTGTAGTAAGACACTACACTATGGTCGCAATTGCTCAACAAGCAGGACCATTCCCACAAAAGAGTTACTCTCCAAATGGCATTGATCCGATGGTGCTGATTGATGCTTTGGCGGCGTGCATGGGCCATGAGGAGAAGGAATTGTGCAAACCGGGTATCGCTTGCATGGGCATTATCCTGGATACCGCAACCAACATAATGGGCAATAAGGACAGAGCCTGCAAATTACCACTAATGCAATATTTGGCTGAGAAAATGACAGCGTTGTGCTATGATCGTCCATGGTATGCAAAAGTTGGCGGTTGTCAAGCCATTCAATTCCTCTGCAAGCACATGTCACTGCGTGCTCTTTACCAGCACCTTTTCAACTTCCTAAAAGCGTTTATGTTTGTGTTGATGGATCTGGAAGGCGATGTTTCGAATGGCGCTCTAGATATCACTAAAAATTATATGAAAACCATGCTGGAAATATGCTTGTCTCCAATCAGTGTCAATTCTCGGAATGATGAGCTTGAAGACTTGCAAGCAAAAGCTACGTATGAAGTAATTCATGAACTTGTGCGTCACATAACAAGTCCAAATTCGATTGTCAGAGAAGAATCGATGGTTTTATTGCAACACATTGGCTCGATACAAAAGAAAACAGTGTCTGAAGTCATGGATCCTCACAAAGACGTCCTTGCGGACATAATACCGCCCAAAAAAGCATTTATTGAGACATCAGCCTGCCAATGCACAAATCGGACTAATGGATGGCAATACATTTTGTACTACTTTGGAGCCACGTCTCTTTACTATAGGTAATTGAGCATTTTTTTTTCTCCATGATCCAATTTTATGTCAAGTAATTCTTTGAAATCAGACCTAAGGATGTTAAACAAAATTAATGAAAATGTGTTTTTTTTTATGTATTTAACAGATTTATCAAACACTTATCACAAGCTCTTTTTCCATGAGTTGCTTACGCTAAGTGAAGCTGAGGATGCTACCTTGGCCAAACTTGATTGCTACAAAAATGTTTCTAATCTTATACCGTTAAGGATAAGTGCTCTACGCGCTTTAGCAGCATGTCATTATATAAACGACATTGGCTATAAGGAAAAGATTATAAACATTATTTTCAAGGTGATGGAGAGTGATAAACCAGAGTTGCAGGAAACTTCATACCAATGCATGAAGACTTTTATTAGTGGCATAACTCTCGACAGAGAAAAGGTAATCTGAAATATTGTGAACTTACATAAAACTAAGATTATTAATTGTATTTTATACTGCAGATTCAATTAGCTATGCGACCCCTGCTGCTGAAGCTTGGCGACCACAGGAACTTGTCTATTCCAGCTCTTAAACGTTTGTCATATTTTACGCAACTTTTCCCTCAAATGTTTAATGAGAAACTGAGTGAGCAAATATTGACGCATTGTGCCAAAATAATCGAAATATTCGTTAACCAATACAAGTGCACAAATGATTCAATGAACTTCTTTTCCACATCGAAAGGAGGCGATTATGAGCAGAAAATCGTGACACTTATTGAAATGTTTTATCATATCACAGCATCGTCAAAGTATATTGAGAAGTTGTGTCAACTTGTCTTGCAAACTGAAAAGAATCTAATGATCGAAGCTTCGAGTCCATACCGTGAAGCTTTACACATGTTTCTGCAACGTTTTCCTGTCGAGACCGTTGATCTCTTTATGATTGATTCCATCATGACGGATTCGCAATGGAATCGCTTTTTTATTTTTATACTCAAGCACAAGAACGGTCAAGCTTTTCGATCGGTTATCAAGAATTCAAAGTACACAATTTTATTGGATTATCTGAACTGGAGTCCAGATGTTGTGAATAAAAACAAATACGATGTGCAACACCAAGCAGTTTTGATCATCTACACTCTGATGGAACTGGATGATCAATGGATACCAACGAAACCAGATATTGTCGATGCTCTAAGAAATATGTGGCGCAATAATTTGTATTCAACATGCATGGAAAATGTAGCTTGTGATTTGTGGCATTTGGTGGGAAAAATACTCTTGCTATATTTCTCTAACAACACAAATGACATTGACTTACTGTTCCAACTCTTGAGAGCATTATGTTTACATTTTATACCTGATGTTTATTTTCTGCGCGATTTTCTACAGAACACTGTGGCACAGAGTTTCACAGTCAACTGGAAAAGAAATGCATTCTTTTATTTTGTTGAGAACTTTAACAATAATGCATTTTCCGAAGATGTAAAAGCGAAAATAATAACATCAGTTATAATCCCATGTTTCACAGTGAGCTTCGACAAAGGCGAAGGAAACAAGTTAATTGGCGCTCCGCCAACACCTTACCAAGAAGATGAGAAGAACATCGTGTCAGTGTTCATTAATAAGGTCTTTGATCCTGAAAAGCAGTACGATGATGCAGTAAGGATTGCGTTATTGCAATTAGCATGTCTGTTGGTTGAGCGTGCTTCGCAACACATTCACGATGGCGATGCAAACAATAAACGACAAGGCAATAAGCTGAGACGATTGATGACCTTCGCATGGCCCTGTCTGCTAAGCAAGAATTGTGTTGATCCCACAGCGCGTTACCATGGCCATCTGCTGTTGGCCCACATCATAGCCAGACTAGCAATACATAAGAAAATCGTACTCCAAGTTTTCCACTCGCTGCTCAAAGGACATGCTCTCGAAGCGAGACCAATTGTTAAACAAGCCCTGGACGTGTTGACACCAGCGATGCCCCTCCGCATGGAGGACGGCAATACAATGCTAACCCACTGGACTAAGAAAATTATTGTGGAGGAAGGTCACGCCATACAGCAGTTGTTCCACATACTCCAATTAATTATACGGCATTATAAGGTACTGTTTAAACCTATATTTAACATATATTAATTCAATTAAAACATCTCTGTCTTCGTAGGTTTATTTCCCAGTGCGACATCAACTGGTGCAACATCTTATTAACTATATGCAACGTTTGGGATTCCCTCCAAGCGCGTCGATTGAGCACAAAAAATTGGCTGTGGATTTAGCTGAAGTTATCATAAAATGGGAACTACATCGGATTAAGGAAGATGAAAGAGATGTAAAGATCGAAGAGTCCGAAGAGGAATTAAAAGACGTTCAGCACGTGAAAAGGACCGCGACCGAGTCGTCAGAAAGCCGCAAGAAAACGGCGGAGGGTACAGCATCAGCCACTGCACAAGGCGAGTACTATATATGATGTCGTCAAAATATAATATTAATAGAGAAAATTGTTAACAGGAAGCGGAAGAACCGATGACCTGCTTCGATCAATAGATAAGTCTTACTGCGATACAGTACTCAACTTCCTGATACGCTTGGCATGTCAAGTTAATGATCTGCAGCCAGGGATTATTTCGCCCGGCGAGAATCTATCGAGACGGTTGGTTACCCACACTTTTTCTATATATATTTTTGTATTTTCATATACATATTTTCCATTTCAGCTGCATTATGCTATTGAAGTTGGCCATGCGTCCAGAGATTTGGCCACAACCGTTTGATATTAAATTGAACTGGCTAGACAAGGTGCTGACCACAATTGAGACGCCGCATCATAACTTGAACAATATTTGCACTGCCATTGACTTCCTCACGTTCTTGACGACAATTTTGAGCCCAGAACAATTAGTGGCTATTGTGCGACCCGTTCAACGAGGTCTATCGCTGTGTATTATACATCAGAATACGCGAATTGTGCGTTTAATGCACATCTTTTTGACGCGTCTAATGGCGATCTTTCCACCGGACGTACAGCATAAGCACAGTGAATTGGATGTTTTATATAGTGCTATTAGCAAAATGATTACAGAGAATCTTACATACTATGAGAAGACCCCGCAACCAAATGCATCTTCTCTGTTTGGCACCCTGATGATTCTAAAGGCTTGTACTACTAATAATCCGACTTATATAGATCGGATATTGGTGCAGTTTATAAGGGTATTAAATCGCCTTACAAAAGATCATATTAACATAAACACAAATGGCGCCGTAAATCCGCCACCAGCTGACTCCAATTCCTTGGCTCTAGAATTATTGGTATTATCGCTGGAATTGATCAAAAATCGCATTGTGATAATGAGTGTGGAAATTCGCAAACTATTCATTGGTACAATACTGGTTAGCCTCATAGAAAAGAGCTCGGAAGTCAAGATAATCAAATGCATCATTAAAATGCTGGATGATTGGGTGAAAAGCAAGGATACGAATCTTGCAACGCAAGTGCCATCCATACGTGAAAAGTCCGCACTACTGGTGAAATTGATGCAATACGTCGAAAAGAAATTCGTCGATGAAGTTGAACTGAATGTGCAATTTTTGGAAATAATCAACTACATCTATCGCGACGAGGTGCTGAAACAAACGGAACTGACGAGCAAACTGGAAGGCGCCTTTCTCAATGGACTTCGTTTTCAAAATCCACATATTCGGGCAAAATTCTTTGAGATCCTAGACTCATCAATGCGTCGTCGTCTTCACGATAGACTGTTGTATATAATCTGTTCACAGGCATGGGACACGATTGGATCTCATTATTGGATAAAACAATGCATTGAACTTCTAATACTTACTGCCAATACGATGACACAAATTCAATGCTCGAATGAAGCGTTCAAAGTTCCTAGCATTACTTCGGTGATTCCAACTAATGCTACCGATTCGCAAGAAAATACTTTCGTCTCATTTTTATCATCGCAGTCCGAATCTTTTGAGAATGTGCAAAGTGTTAATGACAAAGATGATGTGTTTGATATCGATTTAAAGTTGGAATTCACATCTGTGCGCAAGGAAGATTGCCAACAAATACTGCCCACTCGACGTGACACGCTCGTGGAGCTGATCTACAAACAGGCCGAGTTCCTCGAAGCCAATCGTAATATTCGCACTGATCAAATGCTAGTGGCCACGTCACAGTTGTGTCACATGGACACGCAATTGGCGGAGAGCATTTGGTTGTCAATCTTCCCTAGTATTTGGAATATATTCTCAGATGACCAGCGCGTGAACATCTCCAAGGAATTAATACCTTTCCTTGCATCGGGCACGAACGTGAATCAAAAGGATTGTAGCCCCAGCACGCTCAACACATTCGCTGAAGGTTTAACGAAGTGTAATCCACCGATATACATTCCCCCCAATCTTTTAACCTATCTCGGAAAATCCCATAATCTTTGGCATAGAGCCATCTTGGTGTTAGAAGATTTGGCTTTGACGCAGGCAGCGCGAAGTGATGCAAATCTTGCAGAGGCCAATAGCCAACCCGAACTCGACTCCCAACAGTTGAACAACATTTATGATTCGCTATCCAAAATGTATTCGTCAATGCACGAAGAAGATTTGTGGGCTGGATTATGGCTTAAGTTTGCCCACTACCCAGAGACGAATATAGCTATCTCATACGAGCAAATGGGTTTCTTTGAAGAAGCTCAAGGCGCATACGATTTAGCCATGTCTAAGTTTAAGCAGGATCTCAATGGCGGCCTTATACAAATTGATATAAATAGCGAATTGTTGTTGTGGGAAAAGCATTGGATGCGCTGTGCCAAGGAGCTTAATCAATGGGACATTTTATTGGACTATGCTCAGACTAATCGAGAAAAGAACATGTTTCTTATTTTGGAGAGCTCGTGGCGCGTTCCTGACTGGAATTTAATGAAGACGGCGCTCTCCAAAACAGAGCAATGCTACTCCAAGCACTATGGATATAAACTTAATCTATACAAGGGATATTTATCCATCTTGTATCAAGAAGACAGACAAGCAACAAGTGTTGAGCGTTACGTTGAGATTGCCTCTAGCTTGTGCATCAGGGAGTGGCGACGTTTGCCCCGAATTGTCTCTCATATTCATCTGCCATTCCTTCAAGCATCGCAGCAAATTATGGAACTACATGAAGCGAGTCAAATACATCAGGGATTGTCACAGTCGAGAAACTCGTCGCTTCACGATATGAAAGCCATTGTTAAGACATGGCGCAACCGATTGCCCGTTATTTCAGATGATTTATCGCATTGGAGCGATATATTCACATGGCGGCAACATCATTATCAGATCATTACGCAACACCTGGAACAACAATCGGATCAGGGTAGCACAATGCTAGGTGTTCACGCATCTGCACAGGCCATCATTTCCTTTGGCAAAATTGCCAGAAAACATAACCTTACTGGTGTGTGCCAAGAAACTCTTTCCAGAATCTACACTATACCATCGGTTCCCATTGTGGATTGTTTCCAGGTAATTTAAGTAAATACTCTATTGATTTATGCTAAATGCAGTCCTACAGTCCTAAAAAAAACTATCGGGGTAAAGGTCAAATTTAAAATCTTTACAGCAGCGCTTATAAGTTAGCATATAAGCTGATATAATAATACTCACTCCTTATATCTTATAAAAAATAAATCTTTCTTTCACAGAAAATACGGCAACAAGTGAAATGCTACTTGCAAATGCCCTCAACATCGGGCAGAAATGAAATCAACGAGGCTCTTGAAGTGATCGAGTCCACAAACTTAAAGTATTTCACCGGGGAAATGAATGCGGAATTCTACGCCCTTAAAGGTCTTCTTTTGGCCCAAATTGGACGCACCGACGAAGCGGGAAAATCGTTTAGTGCGGCGGTTCAACTGCACGATGGACTCACAAAAGCCTGGGCCATGTGGGGTGATTATATGGAGAAGATATATTTGAAGGAGAAGCAAATCTCGTACGCCGTAAATGCACTGATTTGTTATCTCCACGCTTGCCGTAATCAAAACGAGAGTAAGACTCGCAAATACATTGCCAAAGTGTTGTGGTTTTTGTCATATGATTCCGCGGATACTTTGATAAGTACGTTTGAAAAATATGTATCGGGAATACCACCATCTTACTGGCTGCCTTGGATTCCACAACTTCTGTGTTGTCTCGAGCAATTTGATGGTGATGTTATACTAAATTTACTAAGCCAGGTAATTTATTATATACATAAAAATATATACTACTGTGTAATAAAAACATATATTTATTTTTAGATTGGACGGCTTTATCCTCAGGCCGTTTACTTCCCTATTCGCACACTGTACCTGACCTTAAAAATCGAGCAAAGAGAGAAGCATAAATCCGCGGAGCAAGCAGTATTTGCCGGTAAACTGGTGTCAACGGTAAGTAACTATCATGATTTGTTCTTAATTGTATAATTTTATATCCGTTTTTTTTTTTATAGAACTTGGAAAATTCGGCTACGATGTGTGGTCGAAGTGCAGCGCCCACAGCCTCTGTCAATCCTATTAAAGCAACTCCGCCGATGTGGCGTTGCTCCAAGGTTATGCAACTGCAGCGTGAAGTGCACCCCACCATTTTGAGTTCCCTTGAGGGTATTGTGGATCAAATGGTGTGGTTTAGAGAGAGTTGGACTGAAGAAGTTCTACGGCAACTGCGTCAAGGATTAATAAAATGCTATGCCATAGCATTTGAGAATCGAAATACGGTTGTGAATGCAACGATAACGCCACACACGCTGCATTTCGTGAAGAAACTGGGGTCCACATTTGGCATTGGCATTGAAAACGTGCCTGGATCTGTAACGTCATCCATCTCGCACTCGGCCGCTTCAGAGTCACTGGCAAAACGAGCCCAAGTCACATTCCAAGATCCTGTTTTCCAGAAAATGAAAGAACAGTTTACGAACGATTTTGATTTCTCCAAGCCAGGAGCAATGAAATTGCATAATTTGATCTCTAAATTAAAAACGTGGATCAAAGTCTTGGAAGCAAAGGTGAAAAAGCTACCCACATCCTTCTTAATTGAAGACAAATGCCGCTTTTTATCGAACTTTAGTCAGAAGACAGCTGAAGTCGAGTTGCCTGGTGAACTCTTGATTCCCTCGTCTTCTCATTATTATGTGCGCATTGCGCGCTTCATGCCACGTGTAGAAATTGTGCAAAAGAATAATACGGCGGCCCGTCGATTGTATATAAGGGGCACAAATGGAAAAATTTATCCTTACCTCGTGGTTCTCGACTCAGGTCTTGGCGATGCGCGACGCGAGGAACGTGTGCTGCAGCTCAAACGAATGCTCAACTATTACTTAGAAAAACAAAAAGAAACTAGCCGTCGATTCCTCAATATAACTGTGCCAAGAGTCGTACCCATTTCGCCTCAGATGAGACTTGCTGAGGATAATCCAAACAGCGTCTCGTTACTGAAGATATTCAAAAAGTGTTGTCTCAATGTTAAAATGGATTACGATATGCCTATTGTAAAATATTACGAGCGTCTATCGGAAGTTCAAGCACAAGGAACACAGATTTCGCATACAATCTTGAGAGAGATCTTCTCAGAAGTGCAGTGGACGATGGTTTCAAAGACACTCCTGAGACAATGGGCGGTAAGCACATTTGCGGCCGCTACAGATTTTTGGCAGTTCCGGAAAATGGTAAGAGAATATAAAAATTTCTCATAATAATTGATATTAGACGTTTTAGTAGCACCATGAAATAATTAACTAATTTCTAATCTTATTTCAGTTGACACTTCAATTGGCATTAGCGTATCTTTGTGAGCATGCTCTAAATCTGACGCGCTTAAATCCAGACATGATGTACCTACATCAGGACTCCGGTCTGATGAATATTTCATATTTTAAGTTTGATATCAACGATGATAAACAACAGTTTAATCAACACAGACCAGTGCCATTCAGATTGACTCCCAACATTGGTGAATTTATAACTAACATTGGTATTTCTGGACCACTGTCAGCTGCAATTGTAGCAACAGCTCGTTGTTTCATTCAACCCAACTACAAACTTAGTTCCATATTACAAACAATCTTGCGAGATGAAATTATCACGTTACAAAAGAAAGGATTTAGGCAAAGTAAGGTATTGGATGCATCCGATGAGCCCTCCGTTGACAATAACACAATGGAGCACACGGTTCGCGTGGTGAATTCAGCTGTGGATACAATTTTATTACGATTAAATAAAATCTCATATTTCGATAATATTGAAAAGAAAAAGGTGTCTGCCCTAATTCAATCTGCAACGAATATTGAGAACCTTTGTCGTATGGACCCGGCGTGGCATCCATGGCTTTAAGTTTAAGTTTTCATTGTAATTAGCATAATATACATATTTATAATAAAGACATGACTTTTAATATGAATGTAAGATTCAGTCTTTTCAATTACTAATGAAAACCTCGAAAATTTCAGGTAAATTTATCCTCCAAATATTGAAAAATCTTTACTATTGACCTTTACAAGACCGAGTTATAACTTATTTTTTTAATAATTGACTAATATTCAGTCCCAACCCGTTAATTAATTAAAATGTATCCCTATATGGACAACTCACTATAAATAGTTTCCTAAGACTATATTAGTGCTGCTTAGTTATCCTGACCATGACCTAAATGGAAATCTTTTAATCTTTGGTTGAAACGATCTGCGAAAACCTTTTTATATAACTATTTATTATAGCGCAAATTAGGTAAACTTTTCACATTAGACTAATTGATGGCTTTAACAGGTCCTGTTTTAACATTTATCTTTTGTGTTACCCTTGAAAGTATTCTTAATTTGCTTATTTTATGTATTCCCAAAGATAGGTTGCGATTAATTATATTCTAACTTGAAATTCCATACATTTTTTAAAGTTCTATTTATGTACATGTTTAGTGATTATTTCAAGAATGTGCCAAATTTTCTTAGACCCAATTACGCAATTGTGGCTCGGTGTGGAAACATTTATTCCCATAGTTACGAGAGCCTAGCAACAGCATTTGTAATATTTTATGGGCCATGGCAACAGAGTAATTGGCCGTAAATTTGATATGAATATGAAAATATGTTGTGTGGTTTCATTTCAAAACCATCTAAGCATGTACACACAAGTTCAAATTCAAAATGTGGTCAACGAATTTATTTTTTGTTTTATTAACTTACTTTCATTTAAATTTACTCTACGTCGTTGTTAGCAGCGTGGATGCACCCTTCATTCACATACCCGGAAATGGATTTATATCGGGCACCTATCTTAAAATGTTTCGTACTCAAAATATTAAAGCATATTTGGGTATACGGTATGCACACGCAGCAAGATTCTCACCTCCCGATGTGGAGCTGCCACCATGGAAGGGCATCTTTAACGCAACATCTTTCGCTCCAAGTTGTTGGCAAGCACCCCAAGCGGCATCAGAGAGCCCACAATTGGATAAGGTTTTGGAAATCATTTCTGGGGGGATGTCAAGTGAAGCTAGCGAAAGAAAATACGACGAAAACTGCTTAAACTTAAATGTATTTGTACCTGACGGTAAGTGATTTTAATTAATATTAAAAGAAATTTATTACAATATCTCAAATTAAAATCGATTATCTTATTATACTTCAAATTTAAGGTAGAGATTTTTCAAATAATCCTAAAAAAAAAAATAGATTTGAATAATTAAAAATTCCCGTAGTTTGAAATGAAAAGAATAAAATTGTTGCAATGTGGTTCTATTATGTATGTAGCATTTTTATATCTAAAATTACCTAAACTGTAAATACAAGAAATTAAGTATACGACTGTTTGTATACGAACAAGAATTAACCAATTAGCTATTAAAAAAAAATTGATAGTAATAGTTGCTCTTAGTCATTTAAAACAGATTCAATGGCATACAAAGTATTTAGGTCGGAATATCACTATAGAGAGCAAATAGGCTTATTTATTAAGTATACGAATTGAAGACCAACAAGTACAGTCACAACACAATAGCTTTTAATATATGTATGTATTTTATTTGAAAATATTTTTTTGCAGGACTACCTGAAGTTGACGGATATGCGGTGGTTGTATGGATCCATTCCGGAAATTTCTCAGCTGGCAGTCCTTACGACATCGAGCCCTTCCAAATGGTTTTCAAGCAAAAAGTGATCGTGGTTACCTTTTCGTATCGTCTCAATATTTTTGGATTTTTTTTCCACCGATGACGGCGAAGCGCAGGGTAATTATGGATTAATGGACCAATCGGCCGCACTCTACTGGGTGAAGAAGAATATTAATTATTTTGGGGGTGACGAGAATCGCATCACCTTGATGGGCCACGATGCGGGTGCAATAAGTGCAGCATTGCATATGACATCGGGGGAATGGTCAAAGGGTGCATTTCATAAAGTGATTATAATGTCTGGAAATCCTTTAACCTATGTGCGAATGCCACATGAATACAACGCTGATTTGGATAGGATAGCAATCATTTTTGGATGTGCTCGTCGACCAACGTCGATGCTAGTACAATGCTTGCGACGCGTTGATCCAAAGATTATTACTGAAAATCTGCCACTTGTGAATTGGGGTCCAATTGTTGATTACGGCTTAAGTAACACGTCGTATCCTTTTATCGAAAATCAACCAGAAATACTTTTTAGAAATGGTGCATTTCATAATGTGCCCGTAATTATTGGCATTACCGATATGGAGGAAGTTCTAACCATATTTAAGGATTATATATCTTCAGAGTTGACGGCCGATGATCTCTCCAACTTCTTTAATGATATGGCCATGGGTGATATACAGAAAACAACGGGTAGCAATGAATGGTGCATGAACTTCCCACTCATTGCGGATGCGATTGCTTTTATGTATTCCGGACAAACTAGTGACGAAAAACTAACAGTAAACACAAATGTAATCAATGCACATACTGAAAAATTTTACATAACTCCAATCCAAATGTTCATCGATATATTGAGTAAACATCAGACCATTTATACTTATAACTTCAAGTTTCGATCGCCATCGTTAATCGTGGATCTTCCAAGTTGGGTTGGCGTACCAAAATATTTTGACCAGATTTTCGTTTGGGGTATACCATATATGAACAATGTCGTCGAGTGGAAATCAACCGATAAGAAAATCGCAGATATTGTCATGACTCTGTGGGCGAATTTCGCTAAAACATCGAATCCAACAAAATCCAATGTCTACATTAAGTGGAATACGGTTGAGCCGCCTAAATATTCTGTCCTCCTTATCGATGAGAATTTTAACTCGGAATATCTTTCGAATAATCATCGAGTGATGTTTTGGAATAATCTATATCCGAAACTATTACAATTTGCTTCCGAGTGTTGCAATTCCACAATTTCAGAAGCAACATATCCAATCACACCCACAATATTTTTATATATAAGCATGTTATTTATATGCATACAAATATAAATAATTACTATTTGCATATCATACAATTTATAAAAACGTTTATATATTACACGAGAGTTTATTAAATATATATTGACATTATCTACGATGCGAATGAAATGTTGTTTTCTTTATGATGTCAGATGATTTTTTTTGTGGAAGACTTTGTAGGTCAAGAGAAAAATAAATATATCCTTTCTTACTACATTTTTTTATAATATGCAAGAAGAAAATGTGACTATCATTATGGCTAGTAGTTGAATAATTTAAAAAAGTTTATTTACAAATGTGGATCATTTTTATAACGTGCAAATATTTCACTTTTAAACACATCAAATTTCTTTCGATTCGCGTTATTTTGCTGTTCTCGCCAAGCGGGCCGCGCTTGCTTCCTTTGAAGACCCCAGTGGCATGTGAAAACTGGCGATAGCACTAGAAATTTGTATCCAGCCACGTACATTTCATATACCTAAATAAAATGAGAATTCAATTTTATTTAATTATAAATTTCATACCACAAATTATATTACTTACTTGGGAATTTCTTGTGAATCCATAACCAGTAAATCGTTCATCGTGAACTGGCACTTTATCTATGGCGATGTAAAAAGGCTCATATAAAAACTCAAAGTTTGTAACCGTATGACTAACGCTGACTGCAGTCTCATTTCGTTTTGATAAAAGCCATCTATGTATAAGATCGAAAATAAATTGCATTTGGATAACGTAAAACAAAACAATTAAAAATAGCCCTTACCTTGTAAAATTTGTCGCATATTGATTGTAAATGAAAACTTTTTCGTGGAATGGCCTGGCGAGCCCTTTTTTAATTAATGCTATGAGCGTATCTTTGGTGCGCGGAAATGTAGCACGAACATCAATTTCAAATGTGGGAATCACATACGCACAACTTCCCTCACAACGCGCGGTCTTGAAGAAATGGTTTAGTTGCACAACACTGTTGATGCTGGGTATGATATCGACATCTGTTAGAAAAACATATTTCGATTGACATCCTTTGCGGGCCACATTCCGCATATGATTCTGGGGATATGTATTCTTTTGTCGCCACTCTAAAGTCTTGGCCGTACGAAACTTTAACAGAGCCTTTAGGGTTCGCTCTGGATATTGACAATTGTATTTATTTTTAGTATTCACAGTATCCATTTGAACTGTTGGTAAATTGTCAAATTCCCGTGGTACTAAGATATGAAATGTGGCATTCGCCTTCACATTTGGAAAGCACAAACGCAAATATGTCACAAAATATCGTAAAACAATATATTCTTCATTACCAGCGGAGAATAAAGCAACTGATAAAGGACCACGCCAATTTTCAGCAACCTGAGGCAGCGAATATAATCGTTCTACAGAGCTCTGGGTAGCCAGACATATCAAACTGGTTTTAGATGATTCCGCATATTGATCTCCGACAACAGCGAAATCCTTTATTTTGTACATTTGCTGGCTGTCCCACCGTCCATATCGTAAGTCAATATTATCAAACGTTAATGAGATTGTGTTATTATTTTTCACTGGCGAAGCACCCTCAAAACTGTATTTTGGCAAAGGCAATGGTTTATTGAAAACCTCCAGATTCTGTGGACAACCTGGCACAGCTTCAGCCTTCAATTGTGGCACACTTTGTCCGGCGTTCGTGTTATGTGCTGGTGGATAAACCCTGACTAGCCAGAAAATGTTGACGGAGAGCATTATAAGTAGAATCTTAATGGAGCTACATGGTAGCAAGCGGAACTGCAATTAAATTCAAACGTTATGCTACTTGAGAAATTTCCAAATGTGTACGTGATTCTAGCGAAAGTAAATGTAACAAAATAAAACAAATATGATTTTATAAATTACAATTTATTTCATATTAATAAATACATTTGTATATGTAAAAGTAAAAACTATTGTTAGGTATACAAATACAAATACTTTATTATTTTTGTAAACTTTTTGATTTGATTTTACAAAGTCATCAAAAGTCAAATATTACAGATGGGTGCTCAAATTAATACAAAAAAACTATAATATATTTTTAAATATTACAAAATGTGAATTTACCATTATTAACGACTATACTAAACAAGGACGAAATCACAAACTGAATATACATATGTACATGTATTTGTCCGTAAACACTAGAGATTTAGATACATCGAAAGAATAATAAATTTATCGATGTTAAATCGATGGTTCTCTACCTCTAACAAATACCAAAGAGTCATGGGGAAGTGCTCTTTTTAAAATTAAATAAAAGTTGAATTATTGGCAATATGATTTATTGAATGAAATGTTGCTAAACTATAAGGCTAATGGCATATAAAAAAAATTTGGATGAAAAAAGGTTTCACATTCTAAAGCTAAAACTACTGCATTCGCAGAAGTTTCATTACTTTCTTATAAGTAAAAATAAAAGTAACTCAAAAATACCTTACTTTCATACGCATGTGTGAACGGTATTTGCAAAGAAGTCGCGTTCAAAACAATATATATCATAGTAATCTTCGGACATACATACATAAACCTATATACATACGTATGGACATAGGTTTTTTGATTTAATTTTTTCTCGCAGCGCCTCAACAAATAATTAAAAACTGCGTAAATGTTAATGCTTTGAAAATCGCGTACGTCGTCGTGTGTGTGCCATTTAATCGTATCAACTTGCTGGAGTCAAGTGATAAGAAAAATTGGTGAAGAAAACGTAAACATAACACATATTGTACATATTACACCGTAAAACGAAATGGCAGATTTGGAGGCTGTTCTAGCTGATGTCAGCTACTTGATGGCTATGGAAAAGTCTAAGTGTACACCAGCCGCAAGAGCCAGCAAGAAGTTAATATTACCAGATCCCAGGTACACACATTTGAATCATATTCTTGTGAATATGTATGTATATGAAAGTGTTTTACTTGCATGTGGGTATGTACATAAATACAGTATACAGTTCCAAAAATGTATGCAGACAATACCCATTGTATTTATGTACTTGTGTCTGTTGGTCTAAAGACCTTGTTAAGGATTAGAAAGAGACTCTGCAATCAACATGCATGCAAATATTTTCGAAAACATCTATCCAGGGGGGTACACCTACATACATACATACATGTATCTACACACCAGTATGTACCGTTATACACTCAAATATAAAAGAGGCTGATATATGTAGATATGTATATACACATACAAATACTGTGCATACTTTGGATTTAGATACATACGTATCTATAAACATTACTACCACAACTGAATTACTAGAAGTTCTATGATTTTTATTGTATTAGTCTGTGCAAAATGTATTTATAGGTATTTCGTACAATTTTACTCTGGTTGGAAGTTCTTAATCAGAGAGAATGCCCTTATATTGTTTACCACACACTTAAACCACAAATGTATATGGAAATACCTGATAGTCATGATTTATTAAAGGGATATAAACATTCAACATTCTTATGACTATATAAATAAATAAAAACATATATTTTGTTTAACTGGTGTATATTTATATGTTCTTTTGTTAATGGTATTATTCAAATTATGTGTAGACATGCATGACCTGACTAATTGACAGAACTGTAATCAAAACACAAAAATACAGTTTATCATCTAAATTTGGGGCTAAAATTTGTCTTGCATCTTGGCTGTGTGTCGCGTCTATAGACAATAATAACGCAATACTCTCGGGGCACTAGTTGAGGCGACCTTGTTAAAGACATAAATCTAAAGTGTAACTCCCATTTCTCTAAGTAGACGTACAATATCATGTAAGGAACAAACATAACAAAAAATAAATACATAAGATTATATGTACTATAAGAAGACTAGGCAAACCTAACAACTAATTAAAAAAAAAAAACAGATTATACTGCTCATTGGTTCTTGTTATTCTTCTGACATTCGCTTTAAACGCATTAAATGCTTTTCATATATTTTCTTTACAGTGTCAGAAGTGTTATGTATAAATACCTGGAAAAGGAAAATGAACTCAGCTTTCACAACATTTTTAATCAAATTATAGGTATTTTACAATCCACAGATTTGAAATGCTCATTCTAACTCATTATTTGTTTTAAAGGTTATTTGTTGTTTAAGGATTTCTGCGAAAACGACTCCGAAGAACCAATTCAACAGCTAAAATTCTATGAACAGGTATTACTATAAAAATACATATATATTTTTAAAAGTTTTTTTTATGGACTCAATATTTTTTAAAAGATCAAAAATTTTGAAAAAACGGAGTGTTACGAAGAGCGCAAGAAGTTGGCAAGAGAAATATATGACAATTTCATAATGGAGGAAATGCTGTCACACACTTATGTAAGAATATTCATTAAATTATTAATTAAGTACACATATTTATTAAACAAATTGATTTTTAGGAATACTCGAAAGATGCTGTCGCTAATGTCCAAAAGTATTTATTAAAAAATGAAGTTCCTGTGAATTTATTTGAAGTAAGCGAATTTATTTAAACTATTCTAATAATATTAAAAAATATTATACCTTTTAAGCGTATATATATTAAGCGCAAGTCAAGTAGAAGTCTATCAGAATAAGTACAATTTTAATCAGTCATCAGCATACCTGATTCTTTGTCTTTTAAAATAAAGAAATTTTACATTTTAGTTTAATATATTTTAATATCGCTTTTGATAGTAGTAATGAATTAATAAAGAATATGGCACCATTTGGAATCTAGACCAATTAACATGATTTTTGAAAATATCAAAAATAGTAAACTAAAAATATTGTCTATACATATGTATGTGCAAGTTAAATACTGTATAAAAAATGGAATTGTTTGGTCTGTTTTCTTTAACAGCCATATATGGAGGAAATCTTTGGCCAACTTAAAGGCAAACCGTTTAAAAAGTTTTTAGAAAGGTTAGTAGATCATTCACCTCTAGTTTCCAGACGCTTTAAATATTAATTTGTTTATTTTGCAGTGACAAATTTACGAGATTTTGCCAATGGAAGAATCTGGAGCTCAATATACAAGTACGCCAAACTATTTCTTAAATTATTACTTCAGCTATTAACTATCAATTTTTCGCAGTTATCAATGAATGACTTTAGCGTACATAGAATAATAGGACGTGGAGGATTTGGAGAGGTCTACGGTTGCCGAAAAGCTGATACAGGAAAAATGTACGCAATGAAATGCTTGGATAAAAAGCGCATTAAGATGAAGCAAGGCGAAATGCTGGCATTGAATGAACGCAATATGCTGCAAGCAGTTAGCACAGGAGTATGTTGATTCATTCATAGTCAAATTGAATTTTCATTATAAAAGATGTTTTTAGATTGATTGCCCGTTCATTGTGTGCATGACATATGCGTTTCATACCCCGGATAAATTGTGTTTTATATTGGATTTAATGAATGGCGGAGACTTGCATTATCATCTATCACAACATGGAGTTTTCAGCGAAGATGAAATGAAATTCTATGCAGCTGAGGTAATATAGGTTCAAATTGTACATATAGGCCCAATTATTTAAATTGATTTTTCCATTAGGTCATTTTGGGTTTGGAACATATGCATAAGCGCTGTATTGTTTATCGCGATCTGAAGCCTGCTAACATTTTACTTGATGAAAATGGACATATTCGAATATCTGATTTAGGATTAGCATGTGACTATTCTAGAAAAAAACCCCACGCTTCTGTGGGCACTCATGGATATATGTCACCTGAAGTATTATCGAAGGGAACATCTTATGATTCATGTGCCGATTGGTTCAGTTTCGGTTGCATGCTCTACAAACTACTCAAAGGGCATTCACCATTCCGACAGCATAAGACTAAAGATAAACATGAGATCGACAGAATGACATTAACTATGGTATGCTACTATAATTCTATAATCCAATCAAAATTTCAACTTTTTCTGTTGTACATATATTTATTTACCTTTAATATTCATTACATATCCAAACAACATTACATACCTTTTTTTTATATTTAATTATGTGACAACAAATTTCAATCAATCCACATAGAATATTTTTATACTCACTAATTAGATATAAAGTAACATGCATTTGCTTATCATTAAGATAATATGTCAGCTATTGTCGCATAAACTTTGAGTTAGAGAAAAAAATCTCTTTAAGGCTGATTAGTTTTTCTTTCAAAGTTCATGTCAATTTTTTCAAGCGAGTTTGTGTCTATTCTGCAGCACTTGTGTTAGATAGTTAATTTTTATATTGGAATAATTGCTGTTCGGAAATAAATATTTTGAGTAACTTGGTTAAACGTATCCACTGTTTGAAAACTAAAAATTTCTAGTAAAAGCTTTATTTAAAATAATTCACCTACTGAAATCCATCGACACATACACGCCGTTGCCAAGAAGCTCTTGCGCGATGAAATCAAATCATACAAACTCACACTTGCGTTCATAAGCGTACGATAATTACCAATTTTTTGTTGACACTCAATAGGTGAGTCATTTCAATAATTTACCGCTTTACATCAGTTAACAAAATGTTACAATAATTTGTATAGAAATAAAAAAAAAATTTTTTTGTGTCGCAGAATGTCGAACTTCCAGATACCTTTTCTGTGGAGCTACGGAACTTATTGGACATGCTTCTGCAAAGAGATGTACCCAAGCGACTTGGCTGCATGGGAAACGGGTATGTTTCGTAGTATATCTTTTATTTGAAATTCTTATTAATGTTGAATATTTGCAGTGCTGATGAAGTCAAAATGCACAATTTCTTTTCGGGAATTGATTGGCATCAAGTTTATATTCAAAAATATACTCCACCTTTAGTACCTCCTCGTGGCGAGGTCAATGCCGCCGATGCCTTCGATATTGGATCTTTTGATGAGGAAGATACCAAGGGCATTAAATTAAACGACAGTGACCAGGATCTCTATAAACATTTTTCATTAACAATCTCCGAAAGGTGAGCTAACGTAACGTCAAGATGGATAATGCTGCTATTATCAAATTATATCTAATTTATGGATAAGTTAAAAAAAATTTAAATTCTGTAGACGTACATTAAATTTAAATCTTCTGTTCAGGTGGCAGCAAGAAGTATCTGAAACAGTATTCGAAACAATCAACATGGAAACCGATAAAATCGAGCAAAAGAAAAAATCTAAACAAAAACAGCACTTTGATGCTGATGAAAAAGAATCAGATTGTATACTGCATGGATATATAAAAAGTTGGGAGGATCGTTTGCATCATTATGGCAAACCAAATATGCTAAGTTGTATCCAAATCGGTATGCTATTCGTTAACATTAAGCTCCTATAAGTTACAGTTTCAACCAATTTTGTTTAAATTTTCTTTGTTTTTTAATTTAATGCTTCAATTTTTCATATTTTAGCTTGGAACTTTATTCTGAAAGTGGAAATAACAAGCCGGAACTTATATTCTTGGACCAAGTAGAGGATATTTCATCTGACTTTATTCAATACAAAAATGAGCAATGCATTCAAATACGTGTCAATGACGGCAGTCGCGATGGAAGGATAATTTTGACAAACTCGGTAATACTTATTTTTTAGTAGCTTTTGAATTTACTAAAATCATTATATTGTGTAACAGGATGAAATCGGCTTAAAGGAGTGGTCGTTGTCATTGAGATCGGCACACAAAATGTCACAGGATCTATTAGGATCGATGGCTAAGAAAGCTGGGAAGATTTATGGCAGTGAGAGGGATGCAAACAAATCAATGTACATTCTTGGAGGGAATTGTTCAACAAAATCGTCAAATGGCTCCAATTAAATATTACATGTAATGAAATTTATTATGTCATATAATAGGTTTCCCTGCTCTGAAACTCTCTGAAAAAAAAACAAATAGTTTCAATCAATGTGAAAAGAATCCTAATAAAACACATCATGTAAAACACTCTGAAAATTGATATACACTTGGTGAGCCTGTATAAACTTTTGTGAATGGTTATTTTGTAAGGACATTTATATGTACTAGATCATTGTTTACTGTTGAACAAAACAAACAGTTTTAATTTGTTGCGCATGCTTTTCATCCGATCTCCGATATAAAAACAAAATTCACTTGGAAGCGTCGGTTTTATAGCATACCGAAATCATACCACACATCGTAGAGAGTATTAAGCTCTCAAAACCCCACTGCCGATATTGTGCTTCCGTAAATATAGTAGCGAGATTGCTGGTCTTTTTAGTTTTAAAAATATTAAAAAGTATGTAGCAGTGAATAATTAAGAATCAATTAAATAAAAGTACATTTAAAAATATTGGATGGCTTTTTCGGTAAAAAATTGTATTTTGAGCAAAAAAGAATTTTAATAATTTGATTTGAATTTGACGATATTTTATATATTTGAACTATTCCGTACATCAAAGATGAATCAATTCTAACAATTCCCAAAATTAAGCTGTCTCTTAAATATGAGGTCAATTATGATAGGCCGATCGATAAACATGTTTTATTTGTTCCAATACTACTTTCTCGATTAATACATGATTTATAAAAATTAAAATTATTTGTGTTATATTTTTTGATTTTATTTATTATTATATATTTTTTTTTTTGCTGTAATACGTTAAATAATAATTAGTCCGTGATATAAAAAATATATTCACACAATAGCTGCACAAAAATGAAATGTGTTCTGATTCCATATTCCAAAGTCAACATTAAATTACAAAGCGCTTGGGCCCGATAATTTCAAATATTAATCGATTTTTCGATAAATTTAACCCCAGTGATATTTACATTTATCAGTTTGTAGTTATTTTCGCTTAATTATATCGTACGAGTCAAATGTGATTTTACTTCTCTATCAATATTCAAATTATTTATATAGAATGTTCTATGGAATAATTAATATTTGTTGGATTCCGTTTGCGGGATTTGTTTCATTTTTGGTTCTGTTATCTGCCATTAACAAATCGGTCGGTGTTCGAAGGGCATACGTAAATATACTTTTAAGGATATTTGAGGTAAATAAATAAAATTATTTCAGTAAAAACGAGCGTGGTGGCTCCATGTGCGTCTATCGAGATCTATAGCTACTTACATATATAGATATATTTATTTTTATAAATATATCTAACTAAGCACTTTGTATGCTCTGTTCTAAAGCATTGATAAAATGCAAAGTTCATAAATATAGCTTGTTTCAAATCCAGTAATTTTTAAAGCATAACTATTGCCCGTACCATTAATATTGACAGGGCAAAGTATTCAATTGGATTTTAAATTAAAACAATATACAAAATTCGATTCGAAATAAGTAATATTTATAATTATAAATAATCTCTGTAGATACAGGTGCGTGAACGCAAGAGCTTGTTAGTAACTATAATTATAAATTGCTTGCTTTTAGTATGGTCGAGTCAGCATCGAATCGGCGTCAAAAGTGAATCAAGCGATTGCCAAAGACAAAATTAATGTTGATCAAACGCCGGGCGTTGAACAAGTTGATGGCAGCGATGCAAAGGAGACAAATGAAGCTACAAACGGATCAGTGTTGATCACTCGAGATGTCGTTCTTCTTCCCGAGGCTCAAGAGTCTGCGCACGATAAAACCAATGGCACCAAAAAGGTGATTAATATATGAAAATAATATTAATTATTAAATACTGACATATATATTGTGTACTTGCAGGAGGAGATCTGCTTTGATTTTGAAAATTGCTTGGATTATGTAAAATCGGGCGTGGAAGCCATTATCGAGGATGATGTAACATCACGATTCGAAGCAGAGGAGCTTAAGAGCTGGAACATGTTAACACGTACAAATCGTCATTACGAATTCATATCTTGGAAAATAACTATGATATGGGTTATTGGATTCGCTATACGCTATACGATATTGATGCCTCTTCGCGTATTAGTTTGCTTCATTGGTGTAAGTATGTAGGGTATGGGTAGCAGTATAATTATTTTTGTTATTATAATTAACAGTTGTAGTAACTAGATAACACATTTGGCTGTCGCTACCAACTGTGTGACGAAAGAGTGATTAAGTCAGATAACAACATTTCCCAACCTTTTGAACATAAGTACAAGTTTTGATCGTTCCTCTTATCAGAAAGAATACGACACTAAAATTTAATAACACATGTGTCTATAATTGGCCATCATTCGATTGTTGTTGCTTAGCGAAACCTCGAATGGAGTTCATAAAATGGCATCAGTTTTGACATAACAGTCCTTGATATCACAAGACGTGTAAATGTCAAAAGTCGACTTGATTCTCGTCTGTCTGTAAATTAATTAATCCACCCGTCTGTAGGATTGTTGCGCGTAAGCAAATTAAACAAATCTTTGATTGAGGCATTTTCCTACTAGCACAAATCACAAACCCTTTATTATAAGACCTTACAACTGAACTTTTATAATTTTTATTAATTATTTTTAAGCTTTGTTTTTTAATATGCATGTGATTTTCTATATTGAGCTTGGTGCAGAGTATCTAGTATTCTTAACTTCAAACTTATTTTATCAATTTGGCTAATCCCTATTTAAAAATTATAGCATTGCTGAACAACTGAATTCTCAAATTTAAAGTAGATCTTCTTGCACATCGTGATCTATTAATTAATTTTTAGTGATTTCCTTAGACAATATAGACTAATATATAGATATGATTAGTCTTTAATAAATAGGTAAACTGAATCTTGTGATTAGAACATAGTAACATTTTAAGAACGAAACAAAACTAGGCATACATTTTTTAGAAAACATTCTTTTAACTTATTTTTTATTTGATTTGATTTTATAGAGCCGCGTTTCTTTACAATATTTCTCTAATTATATTTTACTTTGGTTTTTAGGTTGTATTTGCAGTTGTTGCCAATGCGTTTGTGGCATTAATACCTTTCCGATTTTTGCGGCTCTCCTTAGCGGATTTGTCATTTAAAATTACATTTCGCCTTATATCCAGTTCCTTGTCATCCCTTGTAATATTTCACAATAAGCAGTATAAGCCCACAACTTCTGGGTTTTGTGTAGCAAATCATACCACCCCATTGGATGTGGCAATATTATCAACAGACTGTACATTTTCCTTGGTGAGAAAGACGATTTTTTAATTCAATGATTGCATATAAAATTGAAGAAAGACATTTAACTATAAATTCCATACCCAACTCCATAAGTACGACATTTGATAATTCAATACTAATTCATTGATTAATATATCAAGTTTGAATTTAAATTTGAGATAGTATTCCACATCTTCATATTATCACTTTTATATTAAATTAGCATTTTTTTCAATTTTATATGTATACTATCTATATGTGTGTTATGCTTCTGTCTTTTGTCCTTGCGTTATGGTTTTTTAATAGTATTTTTGAAAACCTGTTTTTGTATTCTTTTGAAACATTTAGTTGTGATTCTTAAAAATTAAGAAAGGAACATAATCAGGTAAGATAATTTCCTAACCACGTATTTTTTATATCCTTTACCTAAAATATGTTTAAAAAGGTTGGTTATGATAAACTTGTGAAAGTTGAGTCGATATCGCAAGAATTGGGGAATTAGAAGAGGTTAAGGCGCCAAGCATATAGTTTTAAAACTAACGACTTAAGCGAATAGAAACAAAAATCGGAAAATATTCTTAAAATTAGGGACATGTATGTTATTGCTTAATATAGTAATATTTATGAGTCGGCTCGCATCGACTCGACTGCTCTTATTAACCAAATCCCAACAGAAATAAAATAAATAAATCCGTACGTACAGATATGACTTATTTAGTATATTTAGATTTGTAATATATTGTTATAAAAAATGTGAATATGAGGTTTTTCATTTAAATATTTATTGTTATTAACGCGAAGTGTTCAAATTTATTTATTTCGATCACCATTTCATTTAATAAAATAAATAATGTACAAGCATATCAGGGGGCCACAGAAATCTTTCCCGCTTAAAAATCCCTCAATTTCATTCCACTGTCAACGACTCATACCACCGTCAAATATTGAGCGTGATATTTCGCTATAAACCTGCTGTCACAGGCTTTCGAAATGAAATTAAAGGTTTAATCGCACATGTATTTTTATGGCACTTCTGGGTGTGTATGTATATTTGTTTCCTGTTATTCGTTAAAAGTTTTGAGGACTTACATTTATTTATTAAGTATAATTAACAATGTATTTATTTGAAGAAATTCAAAGAAAATCTAGTATTTATTGGTATTCAACAAATTTATTTTGTCTTTTTTCTTTTGAAATATGTTTAATGTTTCGACGAAGAGATTAATTCTTACTCTTGATTGATCATAGATTTCTAGATTGATTTTTTAAATTATTCGTTCTCGGACTTGTCATTGACTATTTGCTTAACGTTAAATAGTTTAATGACCACAACGAGATCCTTAAATGTTGCTCTGACAATGTTTATTATACTGACTGCTTACAGATTTTGATTCTAAATATAAATAATTTTTCTACATATAATAATCTTTGTATTTTGTATCGATCGACAACTGCCAATATTAATATTATAAATTTTAAACTATACACCTGTGAACATTTAAAGTTATGTCGAATACCTACAAAAATACGACTTTTTGTTTTATGCAATCTTAGGTAGTGTGGTTAACATTATGTACAGCTGCTGTGGGAAATCTAAAGGATGGAAAGCTTAAGCGTGCTGTTGTAAGTTATGTTCTTGGTCAGTGTTTCGGTGTCTTGTCCAGCGCCATTTCCGCTGTTATCACATACCATAATGAAGATAACCGCCCGTCGTCAGGTATTTGTGTGGCAAACCATACCAGCCCAATCGATGTACTGGTACTGATGTGTGACACAACCTACTCTTTGGTAAGACAATTTACGAAATTCGATTGGAAATGCACTTTAAAAATGTACTTACTATAATTTGGTAACCTTTTTTCACTCTTATAACTTTCTGGCATTCGAATTGGTTTATGTGATGTATTGGGAAATTAACACATTTCATGTTTTTTATACCTTTTTAATTTTTCGTAGTATTTCTCTGTTTTTATTTTCGAAAAATAATCGTAGTTTACATTTTCAACAATATTTTATGCTGCCCGTTTCTATTTTAATGCATCATTGAAAGTATCGATATGTAATTTTGCATAGACTATCGATTTTTAATTTTGCATATAAAAAAACTCCTAAAAACAACTACAATTATTTCCTCTCGTTTTACCGATCTGGGTTTTCGATAATATATTAAATTTAATTAGCATCTTTTAACATTGTGTAATCTGTGTACACTTCAATATAACTACATCCATTAATACATAATAGTAATTGCAGTGAATTTTGAATAAATAACACGTTTGAGGAAACTATTCTTAATATTTTTTTCACGCTTGGTAACTGTATATACATAAGTATTGATCTGTTATAAAAATTGTATATATTCATTGTTAAGAATTTTGATTTCTACATACTTTGTTACAATTCCTGTGTGGCGCAAAAGTATAAACGTTCCATAAAATTGCGATATTTAGATAAAGGCACAATCAGGAAGCAAATGTCACAAGTTTATTATCCCCTTTTTAGATAATTATATATTGGTATAGGCTATAATTAATTGGTATCAGGATATTAAGTGTAACAGTACCCGAAATACTCGCAACGGTTCCAATTTTGCTGATAGAAAAAATAAACACCATATTTAAGATATACGAGATAATACATAGGGTATTGTCATTGAAGGCATGCTATTTTGGGCAAACCCCAATTTAACGCGAAATGAATAAAATAGATATTTTTTACAACCTACAACTGGAAACTGGTGATGCCCACCTATATCGCAATTATCCTTATATGTATAAAAGTAGTATTGTGTGTGTAAATTTCTTTGTGTCTTAAAATAGTTAATTTATTGTGCATGTTATTTGTGGATTGACTAAGCGGTCCATAGAAATTAAAATAATGCGATATGTATTTTAGATCGGACAACGACACGGCGGCTTTCTTGGTGTATTGCAAAGAGCGCTGGCAAGAGCATCACCTCACATTTGGTTTGAAAGAGGAGAAGCGAAGGATCGCCACCTCGTAGCTGAAAGACTGAAACAGCATGTGTCAGATCCAAATAATCCGCCTATTCTTATATTTCCGGAAGGCACTTGCATTAACAATACTTCAGTAATGCAGTTTAAAAAAGGCAGCTTTGAAGTAGGCGGCGTAATATATCCCGTAGCTATAAAGTAAGTGCCATGGTGTTCAAGAGATGGTGGAACGGCGAGAATAGGAACGCTAACATGCGATATAAATTTCAGATACGATCCAAGATTTGGCGATGCTTTTTGGAACAGTTCAAAGTACTCAATGATGCAGTACCTTTATATGATGATGACCTCATGGGCAATTGTCTGTGATGTTTGGTATCTTCCACCAATGTACAGGCAGGAAGGAGAATCAGCGATTGACTTTGCGAACCGCGTTAAGGGAGTGATTGCGAAACAAGGAGGATTAGTAGATTTGGTTTGGGATGGCCAGCTTAAACGAATGAAACCCAAAAAGGAGTGGAGAGAAATTCAGCAAATTGAATTTGCAAATCGACTAAAATCTGATTGACATTGATTTTATACTTTATATTTAAAACTGTAATTACAAAGATAAAAATTATAAAATAACTGACCTTACTAAATATACGTTGTATATGATTGTGAAGCCAATAATTTGCCATTTTGTTTATGGGGGAACTTTGGATGGCTAAACTATAAATCAATCTGAAAAATGCATGTAAGATCTCGATAAAATGTTCTTCATATGTGGTGTTTGACATTTCGATAAATTTAATTCACGTTGTGTTCATTTTCCTCAAATTTTGTAGGTTTCACACAAAAAATGGAAACCTATTGCATTTTCTTAAACAGTTAGTTTTAAATTTGTAAACCAAAAAAAAATATGTAAATTGATTGATAATATATATTATTTTACAAAACATTGTTAATATTTCGCATTCATATTTAATACAAATTGGAAGAAAACGCCTAAAAAAAATTGAGAGAAATAAGGTTGCTTTTAAAGGTTATCGACCATTTGGATGCATTTTATTTATCGAAAATTCAAGTTCTGATCATCACAATTCTTTTTTAATTTTTTACCATTTCTTTCGTCAATTTTAAACGTGTAAAAATTAAAAACATTGTGCTTATAGAAATATAATCAATCAAAATAATGTTAAAAAAATCGTCAAAACATTTTTGTTTGATAACGATAAATATTTATCGATATTTGTAGTAAAAACAATGGAAAAAATGGTGGACGATAGCCTTAATATAACTTGTTGTGTTATGTTGGCAGTTCTGTTCGGAATGGAATAATATACATATATATATGTATATATAACAAATGTTGTTTAAGTCCTAAATAACACAAATGGAAACGAGAAATTAGGCAATTTTCAAAGTACAAACATTGCCTTTAATAATGAAGTGACTTAGATGGACTTACAAACAAATGAAATACTTGGAAGATTTTGTAATTTGTTTTTGTTTAATCCGCCGTTTGCATACATAAACGTTTTGTTTTATTTTACATACATATACGTTAACGATGTCATTAAGCAATAAAAGCAGCAGCATAAGCGAAAAAGATATCGACGATGAAGATATGTTGGCACCCACCAAACTCTCAACAAATCTTGTTGTTCGAGTCAACCAAGATTCTGATGACAACTTGCAAGCCTTATTTGATAGTGTGTTAAATCCAGGCGATGCAAGGTTACCATTACAGCTCCCGTTTCGTATGCGCAAGCTACCGAATTCGTTTTTCAATCCACCTGCTCCCTTGCATTCGAGAGCAAATAGTGCTGATTCCACATACGATGGGTCGCAAACCAACATCAATAAGACTGTAGCGCAGTCCGAATTGCAGTCGCCCCTCCTCTCACAAAACCAACAACCGCAGCCATCGCAGCAGAGTCGTCTAGCCATACATCACTTTCGAGCACGCAGCAGCCCAGCATCTCTTCAGCAGAACTACAACGTTCGGCCTAGAAATGAGACAAGCGCGAACAGCAATCAAGGTCCAGGTCCTGCATATCCAGATAATAGTGTGGATTTCCCCAATGCCACGGCAAACAATATCGACTTAGATGTAATCAATTCTTGCATGGGACAACAACAAGCACAGGAGAATCCGATTTCAACGCAAACCATACATAAAAAGCAAAGATCGTATGATGTTGTCAGTCCAATTCAATTGCAAAGTCAATTGGGTGCATTGCCACCCGGATGGGAACAAGCAAAAACGAATGATGGCCAGATTTACTATTTGAAGTGAGTATCCTACAACATTATTTTTTATTTATCATTAAGCTCTGCATTCTATGTTCTGTTTCCTTGAAAAAACAGAAGAATAGAGTATGTTGCATTTGTGCGGAGCAAAGAACGCAAAGTAAGGAACGACTCAAATTATTATTTACATTTTTGATTAGCAAGATTTAAAAAAATAAACTTTGATTCAGTACGTCTGTCCATGTTAGAGAATTGATCTCTAGGATCTGTAAAAGCTTTACATACCACATTTTATAATAAGTTTTCTGTTGTTATACGTAGATCAACTATGAAAACCCCACTTTTATCCATTCTTTATTGGAACAATTCTGGAAAAGTGAACAACCTCAGTTGAACCTCAGTAAACTAACTAATAAACAATATAACTTTTCAGCCATACTACAAAAACTACGCAATGGGAAGATCCGCGAATTCAGTTTCGCCAACAACAACGAGCAATTGCTGAGCGGACTAAACCAAATGGTAAGTATGGTTACCAAATTTATACATTTTTTATGATAATTGCCGTGAATAAACCAGGAAAATAAGTATATACAAATTGACTATATTAGGTGATCCCTTGACAATAATTTGTTGGATATACATAAATACATAATACGGTTTCTGACAAATTTACAGAATGAGATTTTTAATTGATGCTAGGTTTGAAGAATTATTTTTAAAACTTTATTTCATTTTTGAAATTATATTTTTGCTAGATACGACTGATAGTAAAGTTACGCTTAAAAAAGAATATTGAATATTACTTGAAATGATTTGAGGTATTTTATTTTTTTAGCAGATTTAATACAAAATACAAAAACTAGCGCACCGACTATTGCTAGCCACATTGGCCCTTTACCAGAAGGTTGGGAGCAAGCTGTTACAGAGTCTGGAGACGTATATTTTGTTAATCACAATGATAGAACAACTTCATGGAACGATCCAAGAATTCGTAAGTATAGTCAATATATTTTCCGATTGTTAGAAAACGGAGCTGGTGTTTACAATTATACGATTCAAAAAAGCCGTTGTCCCAATGCTCAAAATGTTAATTGTGTGTGTTTACCAATTTCAAAAATTCTCTCTGAGAAAGAGTTTAAGGCTTCAAAAAGAAAAAATCCAGCTTGTACTTCCTAACCATGTCCCAATTGTATTCCTGCAAAGAACCCCATTAATTGGTACCGAAGCTGCTGCAACCTTTGATTTTAAACAGTTTGGTGAATAATTTTAAAAATCTTATATAAAAGAAGCGATTTATGATGACTGACTACAAACTATTGGTACCGGCCTTCGTCATCATCATTGTTTGTGTTTTTTATTTTCAAAGTAGAATAATTATTTGTTTTATTATTTCACATTGTTTCATTTTCCTTACTTTTGTTATTATGTTTAATTTTTTAGAAACTGGACTTAGCGGACTGGACTGCCCCGATAATTTAGTATCGTCTCTCCAGGTAATTTGTAATTATTACTGTAGATTTATAATATTTATTTTCTCATATTAAACATGGAAACGTCTGCCGGCTGCGGCGGCAAAATTATTTTTTTTTTATCATAGATTTTATAATTGTCTTACAATTAGGTAAAACAATATTTGTTTCATTCGCTTCAAGTCGATAATATATCGATATCAGCAAAACTTAAGTTTGAAATTCACAGTTTTCTCCATTTTTCTGTTTATATAATTTTAAATAACCCGTCCAAGCAAGGATATTAAGGCTGTTAGGCTTAGATTTTTAAGCTAATGTCATCAAACGAACTTATATATTTTTTTATTTCAGATTGGCGATAATATTTGCAGCAATATTTTTAATGATGCCCAAACTATCATTAGTACACCGTCTTCCCACAAACCTGACGATTTGGAATGGTATAAAATAAATTAATACATTTTTATGTGTAAAACCATTTAATTAGATATTAAAGTTTTATATTTTGTATTAAAAAATAAATATTTTTGCATATATTTAACTACATTTTAATTTTTTTATTCATGGGAACATAATAATATACCTATGTATGTATTTTTTTTTTTTTTCATCGACGGATTTAAAATGAAAATTTCAAGCATGGTTTATTGCGACTGCGTGAAACTATACTATGTTATACATGAGAGATCAACGCTTGCTGAACGTATTTGCACCAAGTAAAGCTTGTTTTAGGAGTCGACTGAAGCTAATGGCGAATGAAACGAAAAATAAAAGAAAGTAGCTTTCAAAATTGTTAAATATGCGAAAATAGTGTTCTGACGAAATAAAACGAATATAGTTTTTAGCAACTTATTATTTTAATACTTTTTAAAGAAATGAAATATGTATTTTCGCAGTTCACATGAAAAAATATCGATAACACAAAGCTGCAAAAACGCGATATTAATTAAAAACTATCTAATTTCGCATGGAACTGCAAAATGCAATGAAATACAAGATATAAGCAAGTGTTTAATATACATATATACGTAAGTACATAATGACATAATGTCAAGATTTTCATCGAAATGTATTATATATGCATGTATGTATATGCTTTGACATTCAAAACTCATATTTTCAAAACCCCTTTTAATTTATGTATTCATAACAAAATAGTTGTGCATTAGGGTGTTTGCTAAATTGTAATTATTTTAATTTTTAAGACATTTTTTTCAAACAATGTTTTGATAATTTTTCAAAATGAAAAAGCATATATGTCATATATATGTTTAAATACTATCATTCCACAAAAGTAAATAAAAATCATAAAAAATGTATAATTTTTTCGTATCTTGAATAACCCCCATTTCCAAACACCCATACATATACACGCTCCGTACACATATGTAAATGTATGTAACTCTATCACTGCATTCTTCTGCTTAGGAGCTGACACCTGTGTGTGTGCGCACAAGACGCAAACTTAAAGAGTCCATTGAATGCATTACCTTTGGTAAAAAACATAGCCAGTTTTAGGCCACTTCTATGTACAGTAGATGGTGTTTTATCTGTTATTGTTTGTTTTAACCTGAGTTTGTGTTTTAAATCATCATAGCTATGCGTTCAACCTTTCGTGCATAAAAACCAGGTACAAAAGAAAAAAAATTATTTAAATTTACTAATTTCGAAGTTCAAATTCACCATATTCTACAAATAATTGCTAAATTTCAACTTATATTAGTGCCTTAATTTAAAGACGACCAAATAAAATTAAATATAAAATAAAAATGTTAATTATGGTAATAAATAACTATCTAAAGCATAACGTACACAGAAATTCATCAGTATGTAAGTGCGGGGAAAGGTGTTCATGTGTAAATGATCCAAGCATAGCAACGCATACACGTAAACAATTGTCTTGTATACATGTGTATGAATAGTCTGCAGCGCTAGATCTAATGAGATCTGGTGTTGATTGCAAAACTATTATATTGTTGCAAATATTTGGATGAAAAAGACGCTTTTAATGTAATTTTTAAAATATAAAAATATTTATATATATTTATATACATTGTAAATGTGTGTGTGTGTGTAATTCACGCTGGCCAACTCCTCGAGCGCTGTTGTACAAAGAGCACTGCTTGCGTAGCGTGTGTATGTCAATACAAGCAGTGCGGATGTATGCATGCACATATATATGTACATACATATATACATACGTATGTGAATGCGTAGAGATGGAGTAGACCTTGGCACATTGTACATACCCAGACAGCCAGAGCACTCTTACTTTTTAGTAAGATTTTATTCCCAAGTCGAGCAAAAATTGATCGATTGTAGTTTATTTTTATTTACCATATTGATGGATTTTCGCTTTGCTGGGTTATCACAGTGTAGCAGTCAAGTTGGTTTGCAGACAGGACACAACATTTGGTGTGTTTGCGAAAGAATTGCACTAAGTTTTTGGGAGTTGATCAATTCCCAAAGGATCATGGATGATCCGAAGTCCCTGTGTATCAATTGAGTTTCCCAAACCGCATTTTTTTAAGGTAAAATTAAAATTAACTTTGATATGAAAAAAGAATAAGACGAAAACGGATTCAGCAAACTAGAATAGTGCCTAAAGAAACATAATAATCGAAGGAAAGCGATGTAAATTCCGATGGTTTCGTTAAGTTTAACTTATCGTCTGGAGATAATGATAGTTTTATATTTAAGTATAAAGATTATTTGTATATATTAATAATAATTTTTCCATTAAGGGTTTCCTATTAAGTAACTTTCTTTCAACTTTGGTCGCCCACTTTTCATCATGTTACGTTATTGGAGTATAATTCTTCTTATAAATTGTGGTAAGTCCTTTATTGTCATGCGCATTAGTTTTAATACTCTCAAATAAAAACCTTTTAAAACTTTAAAAATGCCTACAAAATTTAGCGTTCTGCACGGAAACGCAAATAACACAAACCGTTTACGGATTTTTGGATTTCACAACAACTATTGGAAATACTGTAATGGTATTTTCTCCACAAAGCGCTCCCCCCTTAGGTAAGTTTGAGTCCTTTAACGATTGGAATTTGATTGAATTTGAGGTTATTTAGGGTGTCATTTACAACTTCTATTCTTAATCCCTATCATTGATTTAAAAATATTGTTCGTTGCAGAGATTTCCATTCATAAAACAACACCGAAGCCTACAAGTATTATTGAAACCAGACCGAACACGAAACAGAATGAGCCTAGTAAAGATGGTATTAAACCGACGCCACTTATCACGACCAGTTCAAAAGAAGAAGCCGAAACAACTTCCTCATTTGAAAACAATAATATAATAAGTCTATCCAACACGCCAATTAAAACATTGGACTATCCAGAATATGCCTTACTATCTCGTCAACCTGAAGAGTTTGTAGAGGAAACTTTCCGTTTGGTGAACTTAAAATCACGATCAGATGGCGATAGACAACGAATCTATCCGTCAAAACGGGACAACACTCACAATCTTTCCTCTGGATTGTACTCAAATAAAAAGAGCGAAAGCGTCAGTAAAATCAGTGCAATCAGCGCAAAATCCTCAATCAAATATGCGCAATCTCCTCAATCTGTAAGCAGTTCAGAAAAGAGAAACAAAAACCGTTCGCAGTCGTCATCGCGCGTTTTAAAAACGATAACTCCTCAATCAAGCAGGACGGTGGAATCGACACCACAGCAGAACGGATTCACTAAAAGTAGTCGTAAAAGCAATAGGGATCCAAACGAAAAGCGAAAATCGTCCCGAAATAAGGGAAAGAGGTATAATACAGAATATATGGAAAATTTCTTACTTAGATAAACTTTTTTCAATTCGGATTCCCTGTTTATTTTCAGGAGACATAAAAATACTCATAGTTCTAGCATTCAAATCACGGCAACGGCTGTTGACACAAGCTCGCGACGATCTTTTAGAACAAAAACCAATCAACCATCCTTACCATCTCTTCCATCTCCACCCTCAGAGGAAAACTTTGCGAATCTTGGGCAAAACACTTTAAAACTAAATAGGCGGCCTGGTCGCTGGCAGTATAAATCGGCTCCAAAACCCAAAGTTAATATAAGGAAAACATCCAACAGCACGAACAATAGTAAAAATGCTACAAGCGCCGATAGCATAAATGAAGCTATTTTAGAGACGGATGAAAAATTTGTCACACAAAAACTGAATAATCTAGGTAGAGATTTGGAAGCGGTCGGCTCGCAAAATTCTGTTGTTGCTGATAGTGATGAATTGAAACCTAAAAACTTTGTACGTACATTAAATGTGGAGATATCAACACCCAGCAATTTTGTTGACACCTACTATGAAATCGCCACCATAAAAAGTCCATTTGTTTTCCAGGTAAATACCGGAACATGTATATGAATATTCAAGAGGATTTTTAAGATTATATCTATTACCAAATTTCAATTTAATTGTATTTTCAGGCTGGACTTGTGAAGAAAACCAGGTTTTTGACGATAACATCAACTATAGAGAAAACATTGAAAACCGATCAAATTGAGGAGTATTCCAAGGACGATGGCCCCTTGTCCGAAAATATTTTGGAATCCACAATGGCGATGAACGAACCATCATTGGATGGAAGCATATCGACTTTAAAACCCATTTATATTACTGACAGCCTAGAGACCCCGGAATTAGAGACAATAACCGATTCATTTTCAGTTACACAAACCAAATTGCGAACGCAAATCTTGCCAATTATCTTTGAAAAGAATAATGAGACTGTACAAATAACACTAGTGCAAACTTTTGATTATACTAGTTTAGTAACCGTTACGCAGACAATTTCGCCATTTAGAGACAATTTTATTCCAGCAAAGAACTTTAAAGATTTCGCTGCCATTTTAGATGAGGCTGGTTCTGAATTGAACTTGGATCTTGAGTTTGGTGATGAAGGCAATGGAGGGCAGTTTGAGGGAAAAGTCAAATTGGAATCAAAAGGAAATTCAACAAACATTATTCCTAACATTCAATCAGAAAAAATAAATATTCCTGAAATTTCCGTTTTAAATCCACTTAATCCCAGTAACAACCTAATTACATCCACGCGTCCTGTTATTAAGCTTGAAACTATTTGGGAATCTTATGTAGTACCACTCGTTAGAGGAACAGACAGTGTGTTGAGAACATTGTCGAAATCCGTTGGCGTAGTCGAGAGAACGGAATATATTACCGAAGTTTCGACATTGCCAGTGCTCCCCATGTCACAATATCCATATTCTATTAATCCCTTTTATAATCCTCTCTTGCAACTACCCCAACAGCAACTAATCACATCCACTTCGATTCTTAACACATTGGTTACTGCAACAAGCAGCAAAGTATTAAAATTAACATTTGGAGCTAGGACTGCATATACCACAATATTCTCCACTTCAGTTGTTCCAACTGAAGTCACTCAGTTGATAACTGCAACCCTTCCAGTTCAAAATCAAGGAGCATTCCCGAACTATTATCCACCTCCGTACCCTCCATTCGGCTATGTTGGTTAAGATCAAGTATTCCTCCTATAGTAGATTCTTCTGCGCTACTATTATCTATAATACTCAAATTTATTTCCAATACTCATTTATCGACCCTACATTTTTTTTATGAAAACTTTCATTACTCTTGTAATCCAATTTTAAACCTATTGAGCGAGTCACGCGCTCAGGGTATCGAGCGGGTAATGATAATTCAAATTATCTATCACATTGGTCGTTTTCATTATGTTTTATATCATATTGTTACTTGCCATCGACCTGCAAGTAATTAATTATTCTTTTAGAAATGGTGCTTTATAAAATGGCAAATTATTCATATACTTACTTAATTGTATTATACTTCATATAAATTTCAAATTTTTACTCATTTAAATGATTACTCAAACTTTAAAAACACTTTTTTTATTTTTTATTAAAACAATCCTCTACTACAATAGGTTAACGAAATGTTTATCGACAATATTTTATCGATTAAAACTACCAGTAAAACAGAGCAGTTACAATTCCATTCTCTTGCTAGTAGTAATACAGTCTCATTATCATGATCGCGATGAAAAAAACGCGTTTTAGTAGTACTTGTCTTGTTTGTAAATTGTTGTTGTAAAGTGAATATAATAATAAAAGCAATAATTTGGCCTTGATTAATTTAAGATTTTTTTCTACAATATTACCACATTTCTGCGAATTTAGCTAAAATTCTTGTTGACCGATTTGTTGGGATTTACTATCAACGGCAATATTGTAGAACATTCTCATTTCGTTTAAAAACAAGTCGCGAATAAATACGTAACTTTCAATCTCCCGATTTGCCTCTTTTTTCAATATCAATTTGTATATACAATTTTTCATAACCGTTTGTACATAGATACATACATATATCTAAAAAGAGTATAACTCACAACCAGAGTTTGCAAAAAACAGTCGTAACTATAGTTTTAAGTATTACCCCACTTTATTATTACCAATTACTGGGAATTTACGGGAAAAGTTTTTCACTTTTTGTAGCAAATAAATGTCATTTGTAATAATTATAATTAAAATGGCCGATTGCACATAATTGTACTTCATTGTAAAGAAAAATTAAAGCTAATTAAATAATAATCACAATCGCGTATTTTTTCCTGCAAGTTAAAATAACACCATACTTTATTTCGAATTAGTTACGAAACCATAAATTGGACTTCCAAGATCAATTAATGCCATAATTTCCGGGTGGAAAATTATCTACTATATATATTAGTTTGATGGATAGAAGGCGAAAACTGTTTTCAAGCTGCCGATACTTGCTTGTTTGCTTTTGTCCAAAAGCTCTTTAAAGCCAGGAATGCATTAGTCATCTGTAAAAAATCAGGTTTTAGAATGAAATCACATACGATTGGCCAATGAACATTTTTTCATCTCCAATATTTTTGACAAAATAACGAAAAAAACAATAGTATTTATTTATATACCCATGCTGTTACCGATTTTCTAAGAATGTACCAAATGAGGTAGCCGTGATTCCATCGAGAAAATTATTGCATACACATTACACACAGCAAAATCACACTGGAAGAAAGCGACGATAAATGAGGAAATACTTTACGTAGTATGTTATAACTGTTGACAATAAGTCTGAAGTGTGAAGCTGAACAGGTCATTATCATTATGACATACATATAAGTGATTTTTATTTTTAACTATAATTATCTTAGATATTTACAAATTTCTATAAAAGCGTACAACAACAGTATTTCTTTTTTTTGTCGTTTTTCTTGTGTTAAATTCATTTCTCGAACAATCGTGGCAAAGACTTCATTGACATTTATTCGATCTTTTGCTGATGCTTCAATAAATGGACATTCCCAAAGTTGTGCCAAGGCATTTCCTGAAATGGATAGACAAATACCGTTTATTACTAGGCAAACAAGTATAAATGGTTTTCTTTGAAGGTCTGTTATTTCTATCTCAAAAATAAGATACGAATCTAAACAAATATGTCCTAAATTAGATTACTTTACTTCATTAGTTATTATCTATAATAGAAAATTTGAAAAGAGTAATAGTTCTTGACCAGCTTAATGAAAACCTTCACGACTTATCTTAAAGTGTTTGATAAATTAAAATACGATGAAAATTACCTTCAGCAGTAGACACCTCTCTTTGGCAGTCCAAATCAAATTTATTCGCTACAAGCAATATTGGAGCTGGCTGACTTCCTTTAACGCGAGTAATCACATTTTTCATACTAGAAATATCCTAAAAATGCAGAAATGTGACAAATAAATTTAAAAACCATTAAAAAATGCAATAAATTAATTTTAAAAATTATTGAATTTCAAAAAAAGGCGAATATTTTGTAATATAGACCTACCTGAAATGTTTGATGATTAGTCAGCGAATACATCACAATAAATCCATGTCCATTCTTAATGTAGAGATCTCTCATGGAAGCAAACTGCTCCGTCCCTGCCGTATCCAGTATTTCCAAAACGCAGGGAGAGCTGTCCACCTATGGTAAAAGTACATATATTTACTTTATTATATATAAACATTATAGGTATTTATACTCAAACTACAAAAATACAATAAAGTGTAAGGTATTCTTGTGACATTACACGATTCATATAATTAAAATATTTGTATAAAGGTAACAAAATAGGTTCATTTAAAATTGACAACGCCTTTGTCGAAGTAAGAGAAGAGAAGGCTAACTTACGAGACTACCATTGAGTCATCATAACAGATGTAAAATTACAAGAGGCCTCAGAAAACCGCTTAAAATCAATCTTAACATTTGGTTGGTTTGCTTTGTGTTCTTTTTTTTATAAAATAAAAATGTCAATTTTTTTTATTGTCTAGAGTTAATTCGATTAACAGGCAGGCAACATGTTTTTCCTACTGTTTTTGCAGTTGGACAACAGCAGGATTGACCCGGACTATTGTCTCGACAGCACACACATATAGTAAGCATTCTAGGCATTAGGCAGTCGCTGCCGGCGTTATCTATCTTTGGCAGTAAATACACCACCCATACACTGACCCGCCCGCCTATGTCATGCGCGAATAAACTTGACGCGAATAAAACGTGTAGTTTGTTACTGTCTTGACAAATGCCGTCGACGCGACAGTTCAGTCGCAGCCACCGGTGGTCGGTGAGTCGACAACAACCATACAGTCAGACATAGCCACCACCCAGACCGACCGACGCACCACAACCACAACACAACAGGGTATTTTCAAACACATATGAATCTATGTGCATATATACAAATACATGTATGTATCTACATACATATATACACACACAAATGTGTCTGCTATTATTCTACATACAGACACATTACAAAATGAACATAAACGTTCTACCAACGACGACTTTAAAGTGCATTTATCAAACTTAGTTTGTATGCAGCGAATGCGTATGTAGCTTGTTGTTTCCCAAAAGGAATACAAGTTTATACACATGAATGCAGACTCACACACGCATACGTACGTTATATATTGATTCTCAATGTTTAGTATTATACACCTACATGCAATATGAGTATATGTTAATGTACGCATTACACATTTAAATGCAATATATGCATGTAATAATATATGATATTTTATGTATAAGCATAAATCCAGACATACAAACCAGTATATTATACATACGTATGTACATTCATCTATACTTATGTATGTACATATATCTATGCATGTAGATACGAAAATGGTAGATGAATGTTCTTATTAATACATACATATGCACAAACACAAGTATAAATGCTGATTACAAGATGTGTGATGCATGCATACACTTGAATGTACATATCTACTTATACATATTCATGTATGGACGTATGCATGCAAAAGCGTATGTAACAAACCTCTATTTCCTTTCGATAGAAGTCCTCAATTGTGGGATCATATTTTTCAATAAAACATCCCGACACGAATTGAACAGTTAGGGCCGATTTTCCAACTCCGCCAGATCCGAGCACAACAACTTTAAACTCTCGCATGTTTAAAACACAATCTTTTATAATGTACAACGGATTGTTTCACAACTTAAAATTATATATTTAATGCTTCACTTAAAGAGAAAAACGATTCATATACATTTGCATTGTGGATAATTCAAATAGATGAATGCTAATGAACAACAAAATACGATGAATGCAATTGCACGTAATGACAAGATTATTTAGTTTTTATTTTTCTGGCAGACAGTCATTATACTCATATGAATAGACACTGGCATTCAGTGAAAACGGACACTAGAGATGAGTAATACTTAAGTAATCAGTCCGTGTCACTGAACTGTCTTTTAACATCACAATGTAACGATAAAATAACTATAAAAATAAATACATAAAAGTGTCTTTGTGTCGTTAACATATGTTTCTAGATTATTCAATAAAAACTGTTCTATTGGAAACTATACCCAAAAATAATATCAAATTATTAGTTAAATGGGGAACAACTGAAATACATTGCAACTTCTATGTAGGTTATGTAATTGCAAAAGGAATTACCACCGATTAATATCGATCAATTTCATTCGGATCAGTAGAACAATTCGTAAGACAGGCAAGAAATTTATATTTATATTATATTTAATCCTATTATGGATGTATTGTATTATCAATTACTATAAAAAATAACTATTAAATTCGGGATTACAAACATTAATGAAAGAAATACGATATGGTAAACTATTACATTTCGTAATTTCTCATAAATTGTGACTTCGTCGCGTAATTAAAAGAATTTCACTATTCGAAATTATTTCTAAATTTAAAAGATCTTGATTTTAAAAATGCTATTTTAAGTATCACAATTATAAAGGCATTGCCTGGCATTCATCGGTTAATATTGGTCAAAAATATTTTTTAACATTTTTTTCCTACGTTAGTTTCTTCTATTAAAAAATTCTGTAGATCTATAAAATAAAAATGTTTTTTTTTAATTTATTTTGTATGATTGTTAAAATATTTCGACATATGAAATTGATCTCAAATTCCAGTATCTGCCGTGAGTTCAAATATAAAAATTAAATGATCTGAAATACTTCAACTTCAAGGAATTTGTGCTTTGAATCAATCCACTAAATATCTGATATCGATAACACATGATTTGTCCATCGAAACGAACCCGATAGTTTCTTTTAGCGCTCCGCCAATGATAGAAATCATGAACTAAGTTCCATAACGTTATTTCTCATCGATAGAATTTTAATGTTATATTCCAGATTCTGAAAAAGATGTACAGATACTATTGAACATGACTTCTATTGAATATTTCACATCACGGATTGTAAAATAGCAGATTTATTAAGTGTTCAAAGAAATTAATATTTATTCTGCTGGGACTTCAATAGCTCCATTATTGAGGTCGTCAATAACATCATGAGGGTGCTTTCCGTCAACAGTGCAACCAACACTTTGGGCAGTGCCAAGGACTTCCTTGCAGGTCCCTTTCAGCTCACGCGCCATCGACCTAGGTCTCATTGTACGAGCGATAGCCAAGATATCATCAAAGGAAATGTTTCCACTGTGCTTGACTGAAATACGTGGTAGAAAAATTGATTAGTGAATATTTTAAAGAGCGTGGCTTAAGCAAATGCTATATCTCTAACATGAACCTATCAGTTTAGTTAAGCTGAAATCTTATCAGTTCCCGAACACCTTAAAATACCTTTGTCTAACTTTATTTACATTCGGTTGCACGTGCGTGGCGCGGATCAAACTTACTTGGACACTTCACTTTGTTTTGTCTTCTCTATTAATTTAATGAATCGCACCACCACATTTAAAAAGCAATATCCATGAATCTGCTTTTAGCTTTTAACTCAGTAAATTGTTACATGTCTACTGAACATGATTTTAAAGACATTATTCAACTGACACTTTCATTTTGGAACTGGCATTCCACCGGGCCAACTAAACACAACAATAGTTTTGACGCTTTTATCCATTTTCACCAAGATTCTTTACTTACTGTTCTTTTGCTTCTTCCTATCACGTGGAGGTTCCTTCAATGCCTTAATAATCAACGAGGCAGCTGATGGTACCACAGAAATGGTAGCCTGCCTGTTCTGGATGGTCAGGCAGACGGTAATCTTCAAACCCTTCCAGTCCGAGGTGGCCTTTGCAATATCATCACCAACTTTTTTGGGAGACTGAAACAAGTGTTAGCATCGGGGAAAAATAGAGATAAAATGAGAATACTCACCAGACCGAGAGGACCGATTTTGGGAGCCAGAGATGAAGTAGCTCCAACCTCGCCACCAACGCAGCGCAAGTAAACTAAAATCATTCAAAAAACAAAAACTTAAATTTTGCCGCTATATTTGCAAACTTAATATGTAAACAATTCAAACAGAAACCTACCTAATTTTACTTCCGTGGGATCGAATTTAGGAGGCATCTTTTTATACTGGTGGTTTGAACCGCTGAAACATAAAGATTATTTATTAATTTAAAGATTTCTTATAAGCAAAATTCGACGACGTACCTTCAGCTAAAATGCCAAAAGGAGAAAGAGACATAAACACGGTTGTCAAATTGTGAGTGATTTCCGGTAAAAAGATGGAGAATATCCGCTATTTGGAACAGTGGAATAAAACACATTTTCACCATCTTTGATATATTGTTATATATTTAATAAATTAAGTGTGTATTTCGTTAAATTGAACTACTATTTATATTTATTGTCGCCTTGTACATTTACAATTTTTTATATTATTGATCAAATACGAGTGTTTGCAAGTTGCTAATAATCATTTTCTTTATTTGACAATCTACATTTGATTCAGCTTTACGCCGATTAATTTGACTGAATCAGATGGAAAACCTTGCCAGAGGCCCAATGTGGAAAAATAAGAACAAAAAATACTAATTTTATATATGGAAAGATATATACATTAGTAAATATATATATTTTGTTAAACAACATTAATAATATTAATATATGAATATTAATAATTGATTAAATTCTACAACTAACTTAATATTATTATTAAAGCAGGAATAATAGGTTGTTGCCTGTAAGCCTGATTAAGTTGATCAAGTATAAACCTAATTCAAAAATAGTTTCGCCACTTTTTAGCTATTACATAATCTTCTCTTTTCATATTTATGTTATCGATAGTATGGCACTTCTATTGTTTGATTTTGTTTTTTTTTTTAGGACAATATTTCTAAAATATCGCAACGTTTAAATAAAAGAAATGCAATCTTTCGTCTTTTAGTTGCGCATCCAATATTGATACTACACTAAAGTACAAATTTCTTTATCTAGTACATATTTGACTAAATATATCCACTTTACCTTATTTGAATGCACTCTTTTTGAATTGAGAAAATCAAAATAAAATAAAAATGTTGCTAAATTTAAAATGTAGTTCCCCAACTTTAGGCGTTCCCAATCCGCTCAGCATTTGCGGTTAACATTTGCTCCAACGATGTTCTGCAACTTTACAATAATATCATTATCATGAGATATTTTTTGGCCTCATCAAATCAAATCCAGTTTTCAAAATGGAAATTAAAAATTAAACATTTGAAAAAACAAAGCTTATTGATTTTATATGAAGGATGTGATGATGCTGTATTCAATATTAAGCGATTTATTTTTTGTTTGTTTCTAATACAAGGTAACGTCTTATTTTAAAAGGTCAAAATGTTTATGAGAGCATGTTAAATTGATCAAAAATAAGAATACGTGTAAATAGTTACACTTTAATTGTTTCTTATACAGAAATATTTTTGTAGGTATACATGAAACATACATATATATATATGTCACAGAAATTCAAACTAAATAGGCATACGCTCTCCTCCCCATCCCCAGTCGTAGTTCTCCAACTCTCCCAGTCTGCTTGCTCCACTTCCAAAGTTTATAAACTTTATTCTGCTGCAATGTGATCGGGTAGTTCATTCCTTTGAAATCGTTTCCACATGCGCGAAAACAGATTTTCTAAGCCTTTGGCATATTGTGAACAGTCGAACAGTGGACTGTCGACTCGTGCTTTCCATACTTTAGCTCGCAAAGCTTTTAAATATTCTCTATCCGTTCCTAAGCGAATTGCGATGTCTTGATATTCATCTCGGCTGCGCGCTATTAATTCTGGACAACCAAGCGTAGCTAATTGAGATGCAGCAACTCTGTAATATGAAGGAACATTAAATGTATAATCAATTTAGGATGAACAAGTATATACCTGGAAGCTAATGTCTCGCCGGGTAAGGTAACAACTGGGGTTCCCGTCCATAGAACGTCCATTGATGTTGTATGGCCATTGCACAGAGGAGTATCTAAGCAAATATCAGCTAATTGACCACGGCGAACGTGCTCTTCTTTGGCGGCCACATTTGAGAATATAATTCGATCAGAAGAAATACCTAAAAATAAAACATTTATTAGATTTCGAATAGGATTTCATATTTACTTTAAAACTAAGCTTACCCAAATCGCTGACAGACTTTTTAATATTTTGCTCGCCAACCGCTGGAAACCGAAGCAGCCACAACACAGATTTCGGTACATTTTTTAAGATAACCACCCAAGACTGCAGTGTTTGGGGATCGATTTTATAAAGTTGATTAAAATTACAATAAACTATAGCGTCATCGGGTAGCATATATTGACGACGTGTGGTAATAACAATATTTTGTGGAACCTCCTCTCCCGTCGCTGCCTTATTGTTCGTCTGAGTCGTAGCTAAACCATTTTGCACGACGACACCATTCAATGATGTTTGCACTTGACCAGAAGCTATCATTGACACAATCTGTGTAGTGCTTGGCAACTCCGCCACTTTAAGTGTAATTTCGACTGGTTTATTTGCATTTGCAACGACTTCTTTGATCTCCTTTACTTCAGTGTTTTCTACCAAAGGTGACAAATCCGTGGCATTGATGACGGCAACATTATCGACAACGGAAGATTGCTGCTTGTCGCAAACAATAATACGCTCTTTAAGATGCGGAAACATTTGCTTGTGATCGCCTATGAAGTACGTGTAAGGCATATACGAAAGCTTCTCGCTGTACTGATTGGCCAATTCCATGGGACTGGTTACAGCATCGGTGATAATATAATCCATAAAACTGGCACCACTTGTGCCCGGATAGCCAAGCCACATCACTTGAATGGGGGCCGGTCTCAATGCGAATATTTCATTTCGTGCGCCCTTGGTGTAACCATTCATGTTCACTAAAATGTGGATGCCGTCATTGTAAATCTGATCAGCTGCTTTCCCATTGCAGGGTATGACGGAAAGATCAACAAAATGTTCAGCTTCACGGCTAATCTTATGCCGGAACGTTGTACCATCATCAGGACTGAGGGCGTAGCAGAAAATCTCAACTTTGGAGCGATCATGCAAACCTGGCACCGATTGCATCAAATGTGAGGTAGGATGATTACCAAAATCAGAGCTTAAATAGCCAATCTTGATGCGACCGTCACTTGGCAATTCGCGAGCAAAAATATATGGTTGCTTGTGCAGCACATGCACCTTTTCCAAGCAGAGATTTGCGTGTCTTGCGGCAATCGCACGCCGGAATTCATGCGTCAACGGATATAACATTGAGTGATGCGGATGTACCGAGGGCAACCGATTTTTGTCCAATTGCTCTGCTACAATGCTCACTAGCTTCTTCATACGAACATCATAATCCGTCCAATCGCACACAATTTGCAAACAATGCGCTAGATTACAATATGCATCGGGAAAGTCTGGTTTTAGTTTGAGTGCTGTACGATAAGATTGTATGGCTTCGGGAATATTTCCCGAATCCTTATGAATGCTGGCCAAATTGCTGTGCGCGTCGGCAAAGGCCGGATTAATTTGAATAGCTCGCGTATAACATTGCAGTGCACCACTGACATCCTGCAATTCCTTTAAAGTGTTGCCCATATTGGAATAAGCGTCGGCGAACGTGGGCTGAATGCGAATTGCCTCCTTGTAATGCATGAGGGCCTCCTTCAGTTTGCCTTGTTGTTGCAACACCGATGCCAGATTCGAGTGTGCCGCAGCAAAATCGGGAAACACTTCAAGAGCTTTTAAATAAAGACGCGTGGCGTCCTCAATGAATCCTTGTTCACGCTTAATGTTTGCCAAATTGTTAAGTGAGTCGGCATGGTTGGCACAAAGTCGCAGAGCTGTATTGTAGCAATCTTCCGCTTCCTTGACCTAATAAATAGAGCATTGAGACCGTGAAATTATTGTGGTAGATGTTTATATTATATTGTTCTTACCTGCCCTTTCTCTTTGAGCGCATTTGCCAGATTGCAATAAGCATCGGGAAAGTTGGGTTGCAGTTCAATTGCTCGCCGGTATGTGTCGATGGCCAAATCAATAAGGCCTTGCTCATAATAGACGCAAGCCAGGTTCCCATGAACCACAGCATTGTTGGGTGATAGATTTAGAGCTCGCAAATATGCAGCCACAGCCCTAAAATTGAAAAACGTTTCTTTCTTTTAAGACGAGTATTTAAACATAAGTTTTTCATGTCAATGAGAGGGAAAAGGCTAATGCAAAGCTTTTACGAAAAAACAGAGTTTTAAAAATCTGAAAATCGAGAGAGATGCAAGTAAATTTGTAAATTGTTATTCTCCCCAAACTTTTGTTTATATAAATATATCGTAACCAAAACCTGCAAGTGCAACCAGCAAAATATCTTATCTTGAAGGAAGTTGCGGTATGGTAATGTGGCCTGATAAAATATACATCAAACATAAACTTGAACTTATCTTTTTGCAATCTATTTATAGCCACTTGCATAGAACAAAAATAAAAACAAATTGGATTAACAATTAAATCGGACGATTAAATAATCTAGCAAGCAAGGACATAAATATTTTACTAACACTAAAATTAGGCAATATATGAATACTTAATAAAAAAAGTTATTCATTTGAACAAACAACTTATAAAATACTTTACCGTTTCCAGCATAACCGTAGGAAATTGAAATAACCTAAAGGATTTTGATTTCCATTTGTACTTTTGTTAGAAGGTTGATTTAGTCTAATGGGAACAATTGTATAAACAACTACGCATTGGCAATCCATGATGAGAGAAATATATATATGCTATATTGACACTGCAATATTCAAATACATCGCAAACTTTTCTATTCAGGAACACACTCGGAAACATCAAATGTGCGAACGCATTTGTAGTCAGTTAATATTTAAGCAGATTCTAAAATTATAAGGCCTTTCGAATTTCTTGGACTTTTAAACGCAACAACAAAATAAAGACTTTGGTAAGCCACCCACCAAAAAAAAAAAAAGAAAACCATATGCCATTATTTGAATTATTCAAAATTACGTTGAAGATCATTTCTACACCCTGTAAACGTAAATAACAAATTAAGTGTTAGAAGAATGTCGTATATATTTTTGAAGTGGCCAAAACACATCAGGGGCATGTTTGCTTCAAAAATATCGTCTTTTATATATTGTGGAATAATTTTTCAGCTTTAATCTTTGCAGACTTTTTATTATACTTTGTTTAACTATTTCATAAGTATATCAATAAGGTAACAACATAAACTGATTTTTATTGCTAACATTTCCCAGGGTATACATAGGTCTTCACCGTAAAAATGTTTGCTCAAACTATATGTGTGTATGTTTACTATGCAAAATTCTAATTATGTTTGTATCGAATATTAGATGACGCACATCACAAAATAAAGATCGTATCCACTACTGAACATATTTTTGTATGTGTGCACACAACAATTAACTTTTACATTGGAGGTCAACAATTTTGGTGAAGGAAATTCTCAATAGAAGTATATATGTATGTAAAGATATGAAAAAATAATATAAGGTGTTCCAACAAAGATAGATATTTTTAGACTTCCTAGAGGAAAGTACGAAGCGTGCTCACGCATCTATAGTATTAATTATAATACGGAGAGATTACGTAAATAAGTAAATATTAAAAAAAAAAAAACAAACAAATAAATACAATGACAGCAATATATTCTTTGAAATAAGAAGTTTGTCAAAAATTAATATTTTTACCAATTTTCAATCTCATCTTTAGTCGAATAAAACAAACAAGAAATTTATAAAAAAAAAAAAAATACGAGGCACCCTGCAGATTCCCATTTTGCCTCTCACATATCTTTGCCAAAATTTGAAAGCGTCGCAAGCGGCACAAGGCAACACAAGGCATATCTCGTCGACTTCCATGACAAACAGTTTGGGAAATAAGTTTTCTTTTATATTAACTAACTTATAATGATTATCTAAAATTTCATATCAGGATGAGCTGCTAAAGAAAATTCAATTGATCAGGTTGAGTCTCCTAATAATTGATTTGGACAAGGTACCAAAAAAGAGGAAGCAAAATCTCTTTCTTCAGATGAATGAATATTCTTCCAATTGTTTTTTAAATATTTGTTTTGAATATTCTAAATCAACACACCATAATCAAGAAACGCTCTTGATCTTAAGCGCACAAGGTATGTATGTCTAAATTCTTAATTTATTTATTATTTGACCCAAAAAATGTAATAGCTCTAGCATCTACAATCACTGAGATTTTGATAGATACTGGCAGTGAGACATAAACGTAAGTTAATAATATTAGTGCTTTTTAAAAGACTTCCTAACTGTTCGTAATGGGTTAAAAGGAAGCAGGGTAATATAGTTGGTATTGACAAAAAAGAAACCATCTTAAAGTTTACCCAACTATGAATAAAGGCCAAATAAAATAATCATAAAACTTTCAGTTCAACTGTTTTTTTTTTTTTTTTGGAAAGCAAAATGTACTAACCTGTCAAAAATTCTGGCCTCTTTAAGCACATTTCCTAAGTTAATATATGCGTCTAAGAAATTGGGATCGAGAGTTACAGCTTTTTCAAAATGATGAATAGCTAGCCAGATTTCGCCTTGCGCATTAAACACACAGCCCAAATTGCTCCATGCGACGGCAAACCCTGGGCAGGTTTCAATTGCCTTCAGGTAACAGGCCTACAAAAATAATAATAGATTAATGACTTGTACTCTTGCCGCTTTAACTATGAAATTAACTAGTACACACCTTCGCTTCCTCTAAGCGTCCTAGAGCTTTAAGCAGGTTTCCCAAGTCGCTGCGCACACAGTACAAGTCCTGTAACAAAGATTGTATGTATTAAGTGTTTATAATCATTTACGGAGTTTTCGAAGTAGCTTAGGCCGCTTTAAAAACTTCTAAAAAAAAACCCAGACTAACACAACATTTCGCTCGAATATCGATTTGAAATTTTGTTACAATTAATCTCTTGATGTACTTACGGGATTATATTGCAATGCTGTTATATAAGCTTGCACTGCCGACTCCATATCCCGAGCGGCAACCAAAGCAGCTGCCAAATTAATATATCCATCGATGAAGTCAGGCTTTAAGCGCACAGCTCGACGATAGTTATCTAATGCTTCTTGCAGCTGTCCTCGCTCCTTATACACATTTCCTAGATTGCTAATGAAACGAGAATTCGGTTAATAAAAATTACTTTTAAGAGTCTAAATACATTATTCAAATCTATGATCGAAATGACTCACCTATATGCTTCTGCGAGTAGTGGATTTTGTTTTATTGCCAAAGTCGAAAATTGAGCGGATTTATCGAGTCGTCTACATTGAAAATGAATTGATGATAAGAGTAATAGCACTCCAGTGTTGGTGCTGTCTTGTCGCCATAACTGCATACAATGCTTTTCTGCATTCTCATAATCTACAGCTTGATATTCTCGATGCGCCAACTCCAGCAGTCCTTCAAACAAAATAAAATTTAGTTTTCAATTATTGCGATTATAGTGTTCTTTGGTATTGTATAATAAAATAAGAAAAACCTGTTGTAAAGTTGGAACGGTTGTAAAACCAACTTTTCTTTCTAAAATTAAATTTACGTTAAAATTATTTTTCATATCCTTCCTAAAATAAAAAAAAAAAAAAAAAACAAAAAAAAAAACATTCGAAGTGTGCTGTGGAAAGTATTTTTTAAGCGGTCAGGTTTGGGACAGTATTTTATTGCATTTTCTTGTTTTCCGGTTGAATCAAATGATAAATTAGTTATCAGTGTGTTAGTTAGTAAATGGCCCTTTTCCGCAGTAGTAGAAGTGATACTAAATTGACATTTGATTAACTTCAAAGATGTGAATCATTTGCACTATCTCATAGCGTTATCAGGCGCATAATTGATTGTAAAACAATAATGACAACCCTAAAAATTACATACATATTTTGGTTTAGCTTTTGTAAATTTCATTAAGCATAAAGGTTTTTGTCACAAGGTCAACATACTTTTCTAACTTACTGTATATTCTCACACACAAACTTAAGTACACATACATAAGTTGATGGAATTTTCCATAGTTTTTTGCGTATGCATTATTATACATGTATATGTATGTAAATAAGAATTGATGTTCACATACATATAAATGCGTGCACATTCACACATAACGCTATATACCTAAGTACATGTGAATATAAACTTGTAATCAATCCGCTTACCGACAGAGGACAGCGATGGATTTTCATTTGCTTTTCCAACTGCATTGTTGTTAGATAAATGATTTTGTGGCTGCTGCAGTAGGGAATGTGTCGAGGAGTGCTGCTGCGTCTGTTGACCCTGTCCTTGAGCGTGCATCTTTACCGTTGGTTCCTCATATATAATTTGATATATATATGTATGTAAGATTGATAGACGATGTTCAAAACTTTTTGTCTAAAATCAATAAATCACAATCAATGGCAATGGCACTGCAAAAAAACACTTTCACTCGATTCACAGTTTAGGAACCAATCAGTTATCTGCAAATACAATATACCATATTTCATAAATAGCAACAGAAAATTATAAAAAGGGCTAACAATTTTAAAACAAAAACAAACTCTTCACATCTCCTCCAGCTGCTACAACAAATAATAACCTTACATTCATTGATAATCAGCGTGACCGCAATTCGGCTATTCTTTACGTCTTGGAATATACCAAAATATACCGTCTTATATTTGTTCTGTATAGGGTATGGAAAATTTACGAAAAATGGGCGTAAAAAGACTCAACTTTGGAAGGATTTTGTCTCTGTTTGATCAAATCGAAGCAAATTTAGATGTTATTTTTAAAAACATTCCAACCAACCATTTAATATATATTTATATTGTGGGTAAGTAATTTGGTTTTCCTTTTAGATGCATTAACAAGTTTTTTTTTTTTATATTCTCTAGTATTTTTTAATTTCATGATGCTAACGTATAAAATTTTTCTATATTCGGCGTTAGCTTAACGTACTTTTGAAGGTTATATGTACATATGTACACACGTAAGTATAATTAAATGTACATTGTACATATGAGCATACATATATAAATAAAATGTGAAAATGTCATAATATTAAAATCCGATGTCAACGTCGATAAAAAGACGTTTATACTGAACTGATTCTATAATATACACATATCATTTTGTTGCCAAATGTTTCTATTTTTTGGGGACCATTGTTGATTCTTATAAAAATTGTTTTCCTGGGATTTCTTTAGTTCACAGAAACCCCCTTAAACTGTTTTCAATAGCGTTTGTCAAATGATGTGAAACATACACACATGATGTTAATTTGTTATAATTCCGGATAGATTTATTTTGTCTTAAACCGCTTCATCCTAAAATAAAATTATCTAAAAATTTATGAATACCATTAAAAATTCTTTAAACCAAGTTGGCAGTGTCCGCGCTCGAAATGGTCGTCGATATATTGCTTGTTTGCCATTAGTCAAAAAATACTTTTTGATATCGCAAAAAATACAATACCATGGAGGGTCACACTGCTGAATTGTGTATAATACTATAACTGGGGGTCATGTTTGATATAAATAATTTTGACTAGTTTACAGTGTAAACTACAGTGTATTGAGTATTAATACTGTTATGCATGCGAACCTTCCGACCGTCATAAAGGGTGGTTGACATGAAGTTCAATTTTATAGTAAATAAATACAATTTAATTAAAAAACATGTTTAAAATACTTCGCGACAGATTCAAACTAATAATGCGATGCTATCAATTCTTCAAACATTTCGCAAGCTTTATTTAAAAACAAACAAGACAGTTACGTTGTCAATTGGATCTCTGAAACTGTAAACCCAATACGACTAGAATAAAAGAAAATTTATACTCTGTTTTCAGAAAAGCATTTTTATTTCATATTCTCAGTTATATTTGGAAATCAAAACAACTGTTAAGATTGTGTCCACAAGCTTACAGCTTCAACTTGGTACGCCTCCAGTGACGGCGCTTAGCGTTGTACCTATAAACGAAAAAAACAAACATTTTAAATTATTGAGGACAATAAATAGTGCATATTGAAAGGAAACATTTGAGCGAGGGCCTACTACGAGATGCCGTGCAACAGATTTACAATTTCCTATATGCCTATAAAAACAATAATAGTTCTCTTTGGAAGTTAAGAATGAGTTTGCTAGACATACGTAATCAACAGTTTTAACTTTTGAGATGCAACAACAATAACTATCACAATCTCATATTCTAAATTACAGTTTTCACAAGTTGCAACTACGATTACATCTAGAATTTTTAAAGCAGACAGAGGTGCCTCTCGCTCAGCATTGATTGAATTTCATCTGCAGCTGTCTTAAGCTTGCGAATATATTGTTCATGGCAACGAATGCCTAGAAGTGGTTCAGGTTAACACATGACTGGCTCATGATTTAGACGACTGGAGCTTGCTTCCCGAAGTCATTTGGTGGGGCTGGTGGTGACCCATTCGCCTGTATTTGGGTTGCCAGCCTACTCCTGTAGTTGTGATATTTTTAGCTGACGTTAAAGTAGACTTAGGTCAATCCTCTAGGCCAACTTGAGCTTTTTGTCACTTGTGCCATTAAAATTCTAATTGGAATATATTCCACACCGGAACGAGGCATCATTTAATTTGCGATTAAAAAACCAGACAAAACATTTCGCACAATCGTGATGTCGGCAAACACCCGCGTAAAACGGAAAACATTTGTATGTACTCTAGTGACAATTGTAAGAACTCAACTTTACAGAAGGAAGGCTTTTGAAAGTTCCGCCAACAATGGCAATTGCGAAACAACATCAAAATATTAATATTTTATAATCATTAACCACACAGAACACTCAACTTACCTAATGGTATTGCCTGTGCGCAAGCGAACCCATTGTGGAACTGATCTGTTCTGTTTTAACTTTTTAGCAAGCTTTTGCTTAATACGGAACGATTTGTGTGCCGCCTAGAAAATAAAAATATAATCGATATTATTTCATGTTTATATAGAAATAATAATTAGAGATTGACGAAAACATGAACGATTTTTCTTACCATTTCACCCGCCTTAGTCGAGAACCAGACCGGAAAGAGGGTTTTGTTTGTGACAACAGCTAGAGATGGGCAATAATTGCGAAGTACTTTTCATAGATATTTTAGCGTTATTATCGGAGCAACGCCTATCGATAGTTTCGAAAGATATGTAGTCTTTTTGTTTTTTTTTTTAATTTTTTTAATTTAATCTAATTTTAATTTGTGCTTGTAATTTTTAAATACATATTGAACTATAAAATTGCATCGCTACCACTATTACAAAATTCGTTAATAAACACATCCTCCAGTTTTTGTATGATTTGTGTCTTTTTAATAAGAAAAGTTGCAATATATAATATTCATAATTTTACATATCAAAAGTTTACGTCAGCGTTTCTCCTTGAGTTACACAAGCTTCCAAATAATCTATACGTCGTTCCAAAGTTGTAAGCTTCTCGTTAAGCACCGCTAATCGTGATCGGCAGGACATATCTGAAAAATAATAAATCAATTTTAATGAAAAAATAACTATTTTATGGAGTTCACAATATTCAATGAATTAAAAAATAATATATGAATAATTTCTTTTAAATTTATGTTTTTGGCAAATAATTAGGAAATTAAAATTGTAAATATCAACAAAGCACACTAGCTTTGCTTCCAAAACACAATGACAGATTAGATTGGGCGTCACCAAATTTACAAATGACAATGAAGTACATAGTTTTAATGTTGTACTATAAGACACCGGTACTTTGATGACCACTAAAAAGTGTCAGATATGCGGTATCCATCTAGTTATATATGAATGTATAAATGTATTAAATGTAAATGCAAATACATAAAGGTATACATATTGTTATGTACATATACATTCATATGTACATATATGACTAGGTGTAGACAGAAATTGCACTTACCAAATGAATTTAAAAAGTCTGTGATTCGTTTTATGCTTGCTGTGATGACTTCAATATATTCGCGGTTTGCCCAATCCTGATGAATTTGTTTCTGAACAGCTTCTCGATGAGCTCCGCTCATTTTAATATTGTTTTTATGTTTATGTATGAATTGTGTTCAATTCAATGTTTACAGAAAGTGAAATAATGTGACCGTTTTAAATGAAAAGAAAAAGTACTAAATATTGCAACGACGTTCACAATGTCAACTTATTGTCAAAGAAAAAAACACAACCGGCTAAATTAAATAAAGTCATTGAAAAATGTATGCATACTAAACTACCTACCACAAATTATGTTTAAATTTATACTGAAATTTATTCAGAAAAATCCATAGAAAACATGAAACTTATATTCACAATAGGGTTGTAATAATTTTTCTAGCCGAATTTAAGTGGCAAAGCAGATGCCAACACTGTTACTTGGTTACTCCGATTAGAAGTAAGATAATACGATGAAATGGAAGCATCAACAGAGTTTATGAGCATTACGGGGATAGATTATAAGTTAGCAGATTATCCTATCCAAAAAAACCCAACTCGGGAATATGTTTAAAAAAAAGGAAACTCCAACGCATTGCGCAAACTTAAGTAGTCAAATCGCACATTTTGTATATAATTTCAATTAATTATTAATTATATCATTACGTTTAAGAATCATCATTTTGGATGACTTTCTACATAGACTGTTGTATTATCTACGCTTAAGAATTGAGTTATGCTTAATGTCGATAACATCTTCATCTGGCCCTGGTAAAGAACATCGGCAATGATTTTCTCCGCATAGATCGCTTGTGCATTGTCCATCGATCGCAATTTATGCGCAATGATTTTGCCAAAATTTGTAAAGTGATCGTCCAATTGATTATCGGCATTTTTAAATGCCAATTGAAACAACCGCTCAAAGTCAATATTAGAAATGCCGGCGGCTCTGCATTTTCCCATTGGAGCATCCGTGTCTGACAGTTGCGAAGATCCCGATAATGAGCGTTTCCTATTGCTTTTTATATATTTTTGACGGGTGGTTGAAAGCTGCTTTTCGCGATTCACATCAACTGTATTTTGCTGCTCTACTAAATTTAACTTTTCATTTGCAGCATTATTTGTTGAGGTATTTATTGATTTTCTTCGGTCGCATATAATGCTGCTGCTGTTGTCTGCCGGTAATATAACGTCCACCTCCTTTATTGTTGCCGATTGGTTGGTCTGATTGTTCGAATTAACTGTTTGAATACTGATAATTGGATCCACCTCGACTTCCTCAAATAAATTGGCACAGAATTCATTGGCGCTTGTGCTGGGCGATAATTTGCTATTATGCGTAAGGGTATCGTTGTTTTTCATCTGCTGTTTCGGCAAGCTTTCGGCGTCGGAAAACTCTTCGTACGTTTCTTGCTGCACCATAGCATTGTTATCTGTACTTTGTTGTTGTAAAGGTAGATTATTATCAGTCTGCTTTGATTTTTTCTCTGGGATTTCTTCGTCCTTTAGAAACATGAGAGATTCAAAGTATCGCCGCTTCGGGCAGTACGGTTCATACTTTTCACCTTTTTTCTTCACTTCATTATACTTGCGCAGCTGATGACGAAATGCACACCTTAGATTGTTAATCTTTTGCTTAGTTCTTTCAACATTGTACAGTTCTCCATGTTTAGTTGCTACTGCAATCAGCCTCATATACGCTTCTTGACGTCTGGTTCGATTTCGAAAATCAACTGAATCGGCTTTCCACAAGCATGGGTTGCTCTTGTATTCCTCAATGAAGTCGTCAATGAAATCCATATTTGTTTACTAATCGAACGCCACGATTAATAATAGATGCCAAAAATCCGTTCGTATGGCATAAATTATATCTCTATATTATACTAAGAGACAGAGTGTGACCGCAGCTTTTATTTGAAAATATACTTTTTCTCAAATTCAAAAAATACTACTTAAACAATTATTTTTCTCTGGAATTGTAGAAAGTTTTTGTTTCTAATTTGCTACAATGAAAATGAAACATATTTCTGACAAAATTCTGACAAATAATAACATTTCTGTCAAATATTACCTATTAAAATATATTATTGTACATTACAATTTTAAAAGAAATTAAGCATGAATTAAATTCTTTGCAGTTTATTTATAATCATAAGATTCATTTTATTATATACGAATTCATATTGCATCTAATAATATTAATCCCACATTAACATTAAAGTCATTATTGAAGTTATTTTTTTTTAAATGTATATCTAGAAAATATTGTTTTGATTATAAACTTCAACAATTATCTTAAATTAATTTGCACATCATTGAAATTAATAACATAAGGAAAAATATAGAACATTTAATTTGATTATATATTAACTGCAAGTTTCTTAACATTTGGTTACCTCAATATTTCTATTTTGTTTCGTGAGCATCAATGTAGCGATAGTTGTATCTCTATTACGAAGTGGTATTTTTTTATATTGTATTTGCGGTCACTTTGATTTCAATAGCCAAATGTTTTGTTAATATTATGAGCTCATTTTAAGTATTGTCAATATGGACCGTAATAAAATGAATGCCTCAAATAGAGGTCAAAAAAAAGGCGTTAATGGGAGGCGAACAACTATACGCCCTCGGCACAAAAGCTGTTCGGGATGACGCCAAATCGAAAATATTGCCAATCAAAGGTATGCCCGGCAGTTCTAATTCCAACGATCGAAAAAGAGAGGCTCCTACGGCACTTACCAGTCATGCGAGTAAACGATTTCGTGGGAATATCAAAGATGGTACTACTGACATGACACCAACAACATCAACCAGCGGTGTGGCCCAATACGAGGTCTGGGAACAAGTAGCCGTTGACTGTGATTTAGCCACAGTGCTCGAAAGCATATACACGGCTATTGAACAGAACGACAATGAAGCTGTTGTTCGTTACATTTGTGGCATTATTCGGCAAGCAACCTCTACGTCTCTTTCGGCTAGACCAAAGGTGGACAATATTGCATATTTAACACTCTTGTACTTGGCAAAAGTGCATCCGAATTTCTTCAACAATGATGTGGTCACGTATGCACTTTTATCGTTTTTGCGTCGTGAGTCAAATGTGAAAATGCGCTACAATGTCAACCTCCACATAATTCTCACAAATCTGCTTACTCGAGGATATGCCGATGTACCGCAGTGGCCGGAGGTATTATTGCGCACTTATATTGATGATGCTGTCAATGAGCGCTTCTGGGCTGATAACGATTGTTGTGCACCGTTTGTGAAAAACATATGTGCGACTTTCGGCACACGGACTCCTCATTTAAGTCTGCTGCGATGGGATGCCAACACGACAGTTGCTTCAGGTCAGGTGCATCGAGACAACGTTACTGTCGACGACGATTCTGGAGACAATTCCACACAGAGTCTTGATGCTAGTCCGTATATGCAAGGCGATGTGGATCAAACAACCGATAACCTTTGCACAGTTAAACGGCGTTTTTCTGATACAACTGTGCAAAAATTGGTTAGCGATGCAATACGCGATCAACTGAACAAACGCCAGCAGCAGGATAATTACACACGCAACTTTCTCAAGTTTCTATGCACCACGTCGGGCATTGGTGAGGTGCGTTGTCTGAGCATCTCGCGGCTCGAGCTATGGATACATAATGGCAAGCTTGTCAAATTCGCCCAGCAATTATTGTCATACATTTGCTTCAATATCAAAGGAAAATGCACACAGGATAACGAAGTGTTGCTGGTCTTAATTAAAATGCGCCTGAAAACTAAGCCGCTTATCAACCACTACATGTCATGTCTCAAGGAAATGATTCACCTACAGCCGGATATACTAAGCACTATCATGAAATTGGTGGTTCAAAATGAGTTGTCGAACACCAGAAATCCCAACAACATGGGCATGCTAGGTAAGTAAAAAATAAAATAATAATCATAGTTAAATAATACTTTGTTTGTTATAATTACTTTTAGTTTGGTGTCTGCGTCACCCAAAACAATACGTAATTAATTGAATTATTCTTTTTTTTCCAGCTACAATGTTTCAAACTTCGCCAGACCAGTCAGCCGTCAATTTGGCTGAAATATACCAGGAGTTCGTATTGCAACGCGATGATTGCTTAAGGACATTACGTGTGTTCCTGCGGGAACTTGTGCGCATGCTGCGCTTCGATGTGAATCTTGTCAAGTTTTGTAAAACATTCTTAAGCGAACGCGACGAATTGAATCAACAAATCGAGCACTTTGAGTTTAAAGAGCGCATCTTTCACTCCATGGTCGATCTCGTATGTCTCTGCATGTTTCTATCAGCCACGCCGCAGGCACGCGAAGGCAGCTTATCGCTGAAAACTAATCGTGATGTAAAGAACAATCAAGCACTGATCAAGTTGTACAATCAAATGTCCCAAATTCAACTGGATGCTGTTTCATGGATGTACGAAACAGTACCAAATATATTTAAAATTCAAGGCAATGAATATAATCAAGCGCTGCACAAGTTGCTATTGCTTGAAAATGCAGAGCAATATTCGCGGTGTGATCAATGGCCATCAGAGCCCGAAAGGGCGGCAATTTTGCGTATAATTTCAGAGACTCCTATTCACGAGGAAACGTTATTGCGTATTATTTTGATAGGTATCACAAAGGATATTCCATTTTCCATCGCAAACACATTCGATATTTTGTTACTGGTGATAAAACGTGTATCTGGAATGAAAGCAACGGATTTCCCTGCGGTGCAGGCAAACAAATTCGACATTATCGATTTTCTATTTAGCATGTCGGAATATCATCATCCGGAAAATATTCGCTTGCCATCGGACTATGAGCCACCAAAGTTGGCAATCATGGCATTCTACTGGAAAGCTTGGTTAATACTTTTAATGATTTCTGCACACAATCCTTCATCTTTTGGTGCCTTTTGCTGGGACCATTATCCCACTATGAAAATGTTAATGGAAATTTGTATTACAAATCAATTTAACAATGTTGTCCCTCACAAGGATGAATTACAGGTGAGTACGTTATTTACGACAACAACTTATTGCCATGCAGACTTTTATCTCAATATTAATTTTCACTTCACAACTAATTTTAATAACTAATTGCAGATAATTACTGTGGAAAGGGATCACATTCTTCAATTTGAAACCTACTTGGCAGCACAAACCTCGCCTCATGCAGTTATTACCGAGGAAAATGCAATTTTAATAACGCAGCTCATGTTAATGGATCCGATGGGAACACCTCGAAAAGTACCCAACTTGGTATTAGAACAACTAAAGTATCTCAATCAAACATTCAAGTTGGGACATCTATTCTGCCGTTGTCGGAAGCCAGATTTGTTGCTAGACATTATACAACGACAGGGCACAACACAATCGATGCCTTGGTTGTCCGATCTAGTCCAGAATAGCGAGGGAGACTTTAGCCATCTTCCCGTGCAGTGCTTGTGTGAATTTTTGCTCTTCAATGCGCATAACATTAACGAGGAGAATAGCCGCGATGCCGAGTTGGTTACCTTTATCAGAAATTTAATTATGGACTCAAACTATAACAACCACATTGTTTGTGAAGTACTCGACTATATATTTAGACGATTGTCTTCGACTGTGAAACAGTCGCGAGTAGCTGCATTAGCAGGTTTGAAGATTATCTTCAACAATTCGGGAAGATATGAACACGAATGGTTATTGAAATCGATTCAACAGATTCCACACTTTATGGAGGCAAAAGCCTTTATTATTCCTCAACTAAGAGCTGCTTGCCAAGTAGAAAATTGCCCCGATTTAATAATGGCATACATACAATTTATTACGGCTCATACGCTCAACGATCCGGTTAATGAAATGCTGGATCATGTCATCGATATGGCGCAGTTGATTGTCGAGAGAAGCACAATGTTCCAACACATCATCATCTCGCAAGAGGATTACGATTTGCAGCCCGATGAGAATCGTATACAAACATTAAAATGCCTATTTGTTGTGTTTAACAATTATATCATTAAGCTCCGAGAATTTCACGAGCCTTACGAATGGACCGAATATCCGGATTTGTTAATGGTTCAGTTTGATGATGGCGTCCAACTTCCGTTGCACATTAACATTATTCATGCATTTATAATATTACTAACCTACTCCAACAGCAACATGCCCGAGTCCATACCTATTCTGGATTATTGGTTTCCTCCCGGCAGACCAGCTCCTGTTGCCTTCCTTCCCAACATGCCCCAGGATCAAATTCAACTTTTACCAGATTGGCTAAAACTTAAGATGATTCGGTCTTCAGTTGATCGTCTGATTGACGCAGCTTTAAATGATTTGACGCCCGATCAAATTGTGCTCTTTGTGCAAAACTTTGGCACGCCTGTAAACTCCATGTCCAAGCTGCTAGCGATGCTGGATACGGCTGTCTTGGAACAGTTTGACTTGGTCAAAAATGCCATACTCAACAAGGCATATTTGGCGCAGCTAATTGAGATACAGCAAGCACGAGGCGCTAAAAATGGTCATTACACTGTACAAGCTCTGGATTTGCATTCGCATTCGCTAACTGTGCCCGATCTGCCCAAATTGAATACACAAACTCAGGAGAATCTGCTCATCACTGAATATCAACCGATCTCAGTTGAACTTCCTAATAAGGCCGCAACATTCAGCGAGTTATCGGCAATACTTCTTGACAAAGCCGATCAGAGAGCAATTCCCAATAAGGAATCGCGTAAAGTAGTTCATAATATGCTAGACATTGCAGTCAGCCCGACGAAGTTGAATTCGGAAGTTCTACAGACCATACACAATGTCTTAGATCAGCCCGCTTGGGATCAACGCAAAGATAAGAAGCACAAATGCTTCATCAACGCCACACGAGACTCTTGCACGATATTGAGAACTTATTTCAGCTGTAAATTGGATCCAGACTTTTATCGTCTCATTGAGGGAACTTTCAATACAACAATACGATGTCGACCAAACAAAATACCTAGTGTGAAGGATGACTTTTTAAATGAACTCTTCAACGACAGCTTATCCTCGATGCTGCAGAGCTCACAACAACTGCATTTTGCCAAATTCAAAGCACAACATTCGCTACCGGAAACCAAGAAAATCGTTAGAGAAATGATGCGAGGATTTGAGTATCCGATGGGGAAAGCAACTCCGATCTTAACGAGCAAGGACAATATTATAAAATTTTCAAAAATGGACTATTTATTGACTGGCTCGCTGAGGCAGATCCTGAAATCGTTTCGACCAAGCTGTTTAAAGAGAAATTCCTATTCTCCAAGTCATGCAGTGAATTTCGATTTTATCTTTTGTCACTGATTAACCATCAAACAAATTGGGATACAATTGAGGGTATAGCGCAGTCATTGTTTAAGGATTACAAAGATGACAAGGACTTCAGCACCGTGCTCAACTATTTCGAGGCATTGACAACAAATCCCAAACTTTGGAAAGGCAGAGACAAGTACATGTCTAAAAATGTACAACCAAATTCGTTTTTCAAATTGGATTCTAAGGAGCTGGAGCCATTTGTACACTTTATTCTGTTTGAGGGCATCTCAGAGTTGTCCACAGCTAATTATGATTTTAAGTTATGTTCACGAATGACTTTACTTTTTAAGCTAACGGAAAAGCGCAAAGATCTAATGGTTAAAGTAGTAGAATATGTGGAGAAAAGTTCAGTTTCCGAGGCGCTTAAACATCAACTTCTGCAACAACTTTACATAATGTACCCTCGAATCAAGTTCTTGAAGTCCTGCAATGCCGTCGGACAAACGCACAAATTGCAGAGCTTAAAAGGCTGTCAATTTGATAAGATATCTAATAATTTAATCACCTGCTTGGGTAGTCTCACTGCAAAAAAAGACTTTGAAACACTCTCAACGGATACGGAACTTTTACTGCGCAAACTGGCAGCGTCGCATCCTTTACTATTCCTGCGGCATTTAGGAGTTCTGTCGTCCATTATGCAGGGGAGAGCACAAAATAGCATGAAAGCTTTAAGAGAGGAGCATCATTTTCATCGTTTTGTCCAAATTCTGAGAACATTGGAGCTCTTACAACCAACTATATACGAAGATACATATAAGAACGAGATTCAAACGACACTTACATGCTACTTTACCTTCTTTAAACATCACAGTTCGGTAAAGGAAGCATGCCAGATGTTGGCCAAGTTTGTGCAAATTCTTCAGGCCTACATTAATTGCAACCCTTCGAGTGCTTTGCTTTTTATTGAGCAATATGTGGGCATTCTATCAGAGCTCTCTGTTAAGTATACATCAATGATTGAGTTGCAAACTTTGGTCCAAGCAGTTGCATTACTGCAACATAAGTCGAATAATTCCTCAGAGCTTGATGACGAGGACGTCAAATTTGAATACGAACTGGATGGACATGCAGATACGAAACCCAAAGCAGTGGTTAGTGAATTGGATTCCATGGAGGGTAATCTAAATGCCCTGGAAGTCGTTGGCCGCGGCTCCTTCTCAGTGCTTACTTTGGGCTCTTATAACAAAGCAAACTTCAGTGATGTGTCGCCACATTTACTAGATTTAATTAAAGTGATCAAGCAGTCGCACATCGAAGATGTGATCCTGGGACCTTTGCAAGAAATGGAATGCTTAACATCGAAACGTTTTGTCTTCATCAATGAGCTCTTCGAACGACTTTTGGATTTAATTTTCTCGCCCAGCGCCCAAATACGTTCCATTGCTTTTATTATTTTAATACGACATCTTAAGCATAATCCGGGTAATTCAGATATCAACCAGTGCACCTTGAATGCATATATCCAATGTTTAAGGGATGAGAATTCTTCGGTGGCCGCTACTGCTATAGATAACTTGTTGGAGATTTGTTTATTGCTGCAGGAGCACGCTGTTGAAATCTTGTCCGTTGCTTTCTCACTCGGCATCAAATCATGCCTTAATACCAGCAATCAAATCCGTAAAGTCATGCAGACATTGGTGGTACAACACGGTTATTAACTCTTTCGATTGTAATGATAAACACTAAAGATAAGGAATATTGCTACAATGTATTATCATTAACTTATGTAAATAAACAATTTTATCTCTATTGAGTATTTTTTGACTTCCAGCTTGTGTGCTGTTGAATTTAAAATTCTTATATTAGAGTTAGGTTAACCTGAATAAATTTAAAACGCAGGTATTGTGGTCAGAATTGGAATCATGAATGTTTTATTTATCTTAAATTCTAGGCGGGCTTTGAGTGCAGCTATATGGATGGTACAGTTCACATTTATTGCACTCATAGTGTTTATTTATTTAAATATGATGTTAAAATGGTTTACAAACTAATTAACTAAACATTCATATCATATTTTCGAATGATTAATGTATCTTGTATCCATTAAATTGACTTATTTATGTTGTTTCTTTGGTGCAATATTATTCAAAAAGGAAAGTATTTTACGTTTCTTTCGCAAATAATATTTTACATGTTCATATTGTATTATTTGAAATAAAAGCACAGAAGCGAATCACAAACACTGATTTAAAGTGGGCAAATTACAAGTAGAATTATTATAAATAAAATTAACTTTAGCTTAACCAACTTTCACATTTAATGACTATAACAAACGTTTTTCGTATCGCCAATCGTTATGTTTAATTTCGTATTTAATATAAGTATTTGCTACTATGTTTAAATATTTTGCAAAATACGTGATGATAATAAAATTATCTTCTATGAATTATAAGAACTGTACATAAAGGATTTTTTTCCTTTAGCTTATCGCGTTGATGATTCCCTGACGTTAACCGTTAAATTTGCCGGAGTCGTTACTTCAATCTGCAATGAATTAATAAATTAATTTATTAAAAAATAAAAATCAAATTATATGAAGATTTGAGTGACCTCATTGTTGGTCGCATCTTCCTGGTTCAATTGAGTTGTTGAGTCAGCAGGTTTCTTATACAACGACATCAACTGATCAATAGCATTCGAAAGCATACGGTTCTTGTTATCGGTTATCGTCAACTAAATATAAAAAAAGTTAATTCAATGAAACGCTTAGGAAATTATATATGTACACATATTACCTTTCCTTTCATTTTATCCAGCTGTTCGTTGACACTTATTATTTTTTGCTGGAACTCTTGCCAATTGTTGCTTAATGTGGTTACATGAGCCGTTATGCTTTGTGAGCGATCCAACAAGTCGTCCAATTTATTCTGATAACATATATTTTGCTGACGTAATGAGAATTCTATTATATGTGATATGATATATTTACCTTGTGCGACACGATTTCGCCGTTAATAATTTTTATTGACTGGATAAGAGTGTTATTAACATTCATAAGATCGCTTTCCAACTTTTTCAATGCATTTTGCATCGTTTGATTGAGCGTGTTGACGTCATTTGAAAAGTTTGCTGGCGCAGCGCTTTCCTTAATCGTTGCTAATTGACTAACGTTGACCTGAAATTATAGGAAATTGTTCAATAATTTGTAATATACATAAGTTTGACAGTAATTGTCTTACCTTGATCATTTCCATATCGGATCGCAGGCCCTTCTGTAGCTCGACATATCTATTATAGTGTTCCTTAATGCCATCAATATCCGTTACAACAGCCTCCAGCTTGGCTCCAAAGTCGGCCACAAGTTGCTCGTCCTGGCCATAATTTCTCTGGGCCTTAACAGTCTCTTGGAGACTACTTAAATTGCCATTCAAAACGTTAACGTTTTGATTCAATTCATTGAGTTGGTTGATTACAAATGTTTGGTTCTTGATTAGGAATGATGTTGTTTCATGCCACTGCTGGAGTGTATCCGGAAATATTTTGCTTATGGCAGAGACTAAAAAATTTAAATGAGTTAGCAATATGGTAGATATTAATTACACGCAAGCTTAATTGAAGACGTGATGATTGTCGTTGTGGTTATATAATACATTGAAACTAGTCTATTTTTATGGTAATGTTGACAGTGGTTTTATAAATTCATTTAATATAAGTATGTACAATGGATAAATGACTTTAATCTTGTTTGTATTCCATTTACCAGAACATATACTATATGTGTAGAAAAATATGTGATATTTACCTTCTTCAACTTTTTGACGATAATCGGAAATTTGCTGTCTTAAATCGAAGTAAAGCCAGTACAATATACCAACAAATAAAGCTGTAGTTATCCCAAACAGATATGGAGCACACTTGCGAAAGTAAAGTTTTTTTCGATGACCTCGTCGGGTAGTGCCCTCAACATTCATCTAAATCAAAACAAAGCACACATACATATAATATACATATGCATACTCTTATACACATGTACATATTTATGTTCATAAGTACTTTTATGAGCATAGATAAGTAAAAGTGTAATTGCGACCAGACAAACGTTAACATCTAAATATTCAATTTCAAAAGAACATTTAAATATTCTCAAGTGTTGTCATTACCCATGTGTAGTCATCAGGGTCATCCGTGGATACTGACAGCAATTTGTCCTGTGAGTGAATAGTGCGGTGGGAACCTTTTTTTGTAATGGAATGTGCTATCAAAGCGTCCAGTTCTCGTCGTTTTTTCATCTTCTTGCCACCACCAGACCGCAGTGGCACTTCAATACGATGATGGCAGTCCATAATGCGTTTTATTTAAATAATATTTTTTGTCCACTTAAGAAAAACTTTTATAAGCGCACATCGAGAACAACTTCTACGCGCAAGAACATTGCGACTAGGGTGGTATCGAATATACTCAAGAGTGTATGATCGAACTAGTCGTGGAACTAAATGAACTGAGTTCTTACATTTAAACAATTAGTTCAAAATCGTAATCCCGGGAACAATTAAATTTCGCTACTTTTATGGATTTAGTAATATAATTCGATATAACAGCTTTTTAAAATTTGTTTGCTATATTTCATTTACATTCCCATTATTGCAGTCCAAAAATTTTGTCGAACAAAATATAAAACTCGAGACAGTAAATTTAATATTTATTTAAAAATCTTATATAAGCTTATTAAGATAAACAACTTAATTTATGTTGGGGGATTTAAAGTATATGGGTTCAGCTAAAGATTTTGGAAAACGACTTAAATAGCGTTCAAGTCGCAGAAATTTGATTGAAATTAGTTTCTTATCGAACCACCATCCGTTGATTTCGTTGTGAACCATTCCAGCGTCAGCTTCAGTTGCGCAGCGAATATAAACGCAGCACGATTGCTTATCAAGTTGAACATCGCATATTTTGCAATTTGCGCCAACCTTTTCGAATATGGATTCAACGATCATTTGTCTCAGGTTGGGTTGCTCAACTTCGGATTGATCAAACATATGCCTGATTTTCAAGCAAGACGTTGGTGGATTTAGGATTTTGTTAGAGTTATCAAATGCTGAACTTTGCCATTTTTTTGAGGCACTCACTTCCTTATTACCTAAATTCTTATTCCATGTCATAGTACGAAGTTGTTCGCCATTTCGGGCAATCATACCAAAAAGCACGCGATTATCGTTTTCCTCAAGAGTCTTTAAAGCCTTATTCCACGAATTCAATAGTTTCGATCGCTTGTGAACTGGTAAGAGTTTGTCTTGCAACTCATTAATTATAACTTCCGAATTCTCCGATACCGAACTTTGATACATCAGTTCATTGATTATGTCCTTGATAAAATGCTCTACGGCCAAAAGTTTTTCTTTTTGTCTTATGCGATAAAAAGCCACGGAAAGATAAACAATTAAGCAAACTAATGCCACGAGAAGCAGCAATCCGATAGCAGTAAAAAAGCGTGACATTTTTTTTTGTATAATGCACTTAATTGGCAGATTCGGTTCCGTCAACTCGAATGATATGTCATCGGATGAGTTTAGCGTTGAGACGATCGTCTTGATCATCCATTGTGGATTTTGACCAATTAAATACTGCGTGGCCAGCAGCTTTTTTTGCGTGTTGCCTTTGAGTACATTACTGTGTTCACTTAGCGCTTTCTTCAAATCATCCAGTTCAAGTGTTGGTGAATGCTCCTTATCAATACAGTGATGCAACCGTGCTCTTTCATTTAAGTACTTGAAAAGTTCCTCACTTATGTACACGGCCTTTTTGAATAGATCTTCACTAATGCAAGTGACAGTTGTCGGTGAAGACAACAGCAAGTCTTTATCGTTGGGTCCGCATATCGTATATCTTAAATCCGTGCGAGAAATGGGGCTCAAGTAAAATTTCTTTGCCACATACAAGACAGAAATCATCGCTAGAAATATGACAAAGGACGCTATAAGTACATGTGGTATAATGTGCAAACTAATGTCAGGTTTCTTTAGGAACGATTTCAAATCGAATGCGACAAGTTTTTGGATCAGTCCATTTTTAATAAACGCATTTGACATTGGGACTGCGCTGTAGCCATCTTTGGAGTTGAATTTTTCTTTTTGTAGAGGTATCTCGAAAACTAAGCAGTCGATTTACAACACCACCATCACAAATGTTGGGTTTGCCATTGATTTTTGGATAGGATGTGGATGACGATGAGGTATCACAAGGTATTGTTGAGCGCGGTTTACGAAATTTGTTGGCAATATTTAAAGCATGTTGTTCGTTATCATCATAATTTAAAGCCAGAACAGGAGGTGGCGCATACATCCTTGAGGCAGAACTCTGCACTGAATTCACATTTACATCATTTTTGTACAACACCGTCGGAATTTTGTAGGCTCGAATATCATTGTTGTTTTCAAGCCCATTATCAAAGAGATTCGAATATTCTTGTAGTGCAATTGGTGGCGAATTGTGTACTTGTGGCTTATTATTATCCTTGGAGTAAAGCACATAGTTTGTTACTTTTCCTTTTTTAAGCTTCTCATTTTTCATATGTTTCATCAATTTCTTTATCAGTAATGGTCTGGTGGTTTCTGTAACTGGAGTTTTTGGAAATCCCAATTGCGTTAGTTTCCGTTGTATCTCGACATCGCTTAAATTAACGTAACTATCCGTCATATTTATCTGAAAAATAATATATAGTATATACAGTAATTTTATTTCAGATGCTAGATATACTAAACCTAAACGTAATGAGTTACATAAAAATACTAAAAGCAAACTACTGCATCACAATGCCTATCACAGAGCGACAGGTAGCAGTGGAATGGCAACTTTTGTTGACCACTGTATCGGCTTGGGTGCGAATATTTGACTATTGTCGCTCGTGCGCTTTTTAAATGCAACATAAGCATGTATTCAAATATGCATTGCAATTTTAAATGCTGTTAAATCACTTACAATAGGCTGTTGTACTAAGAACTGTACATTGCGTTCATTCACTGCACTTGGGTACACATGTGTATGTGCAATGTACATGCCCATCATATTAGTTTCAGCATGATCAATAATTCACTTTTCATTCCATAATTTAGTAATGTTCAACGCTGCACTAATTAACAACTTACCAATAAATGTATTAAATAATTCAAGTCAAAATATTCTTATATTAATCAGTCGTAAAGTAATTTCAAAGCCGTTTAACTTCTTGCTTAGCAGCGTGACCGCAAGATGAATATTGAAATATACCGAAGACAGGAATGACTGCAAATTTTAGTATTTTATGCACTATACCATAAATGGGACCAGAGTTATGAAGGATCAAATAATTAGGATCATTTCTTAATATGTGCTATATTTCTGTGATTTTAAATGAAATGTGTGCAATTTGAGTTCCGTGAATGCTAAAAGACAATTAATGAAGAAAAAGTTTAATATTAATTAATGTATTAGCAATCCTAACGCAATTAATGTATTGTTTGAAATTAGTTTTCTGATTATAATATAACCCCGTTAAAATTTGAAAGAAATGGAAAACTTTACCCGGGGTCTTTTTAGAATTTTCATTTCAATATGCTAAAAGAATAATAATTAAAAAATATTGCTGTCAAAATATTTGCGAATATTAATAATCATTGAATATTATATATAAATAGTTTAAAATGTTAATCCGAATGTTTAGAGGGTAATGATATTTAAAAATGTTTAATGGACTCAAATCTGACAATAAAAGGAAATTTTTATCAAATGAACGCTCATATTTATGTCACTTCCAAACCGGTGATTACAATTTCAAAGTATATTTGTGAAAATCTTTAGATGCCGACTTTTATTTGATTTTGTGATCAAAATCCTTACATACAAATACTTGGCTACACATATTTACATGTAATTAAGTTAGGTATGCGATCATATACAGTTGATTACATCATTTATAAAGTAAACTGCTTAGTTGAAAACTCCACTTGATTCTTAAAGTTGCAGGCTTAAAACGTTTTAAATAAAATAAGTGCGAACATTTGTTGGTTGCTTCCATATAATATTATATAAAGTTTTGAAATTACATTGATACATATATAATTGTTTAATTAATATTCTTATTTACATCTCCTAAAGCTGCGAAACTTTATTTAAATATAGATTTTTACATGCAAGTATGAAAATACATTTCACCGTATGTATGTACTATATATCGAAAAATGAAATTATCATTTAGGTCTGTGTCTGTTCTGAATTTGTTTCTATTGCGATACAATTGGGCTCTTTTTATCGATATCCGCTATATTTGCATTGTTCTGTGGTCCAGATGGATTTCCAGGACTAGCTGGAATGTTGCCACCTCGCTCCATTGTCCATGGATTCGAGCTAGAAATGGGCGAATCCGCGTGTCCGAATCCAGTATGGTTGTCGTGATCGACAGCATTAGTGCCATCATATTGCGTATTCTCCAATCGGGTTATCAACCTCTCGTCTTCCTCGCCAAATTCACCGCCCATCAATGTGGGCTCGCCAACAACCATTACATCTTGCGATGAGAGCGAGAAACTAGGTCCTGATGGGGACCTTTTCTGGTTTGCGACTGGCGGGGTATTTGAGTTATTGCCGCCTCCGGAGTTTGAGCCTTTTCTTTTGCGACGCTTGTTCGGCGGCCTTTGGGGATCCTTTTTTCCGGGTGGTGCGACCATTCGTTGCCATTTCTGAAAGAGCGTGGTCTTCAAACAATCGCGAGGACTTAGAGCATAGGCCTTGTGACGCGACATGAGCTCCTGCATCGGCTCCAGGATAACGCACAATCGAAGGTAATTTAAAGTGGAATTGGTTATGCCCGCTCGAGTAATGTTCTTTGTGATTTGATCCATGAGTATGGGATCAGGATGTGACGTTCCAATGAAGGACCGAGGAATCAGTTCACTATGTCCCTTGATAGTCATGTGCCACGATTTAATGCGCATGTAATCATCATACATAAACTCAAGAATCAATCGGGCATCTGCGCATACTTTTGTAAAGCAAGGTTTTTTATGATGCGTAATCACTGTGCACTGATCGCAGTCCAGTGTTATGGATGTGTTGTGGAAAGATTCCTTCGCGTGTTTCAGCTGAAAGTACAGATCGGAGACGCCGCCCTCAAAAATACTGCGAAAAAACCGTGGAACAAGTGTGCGTCCAATTGTATATCGTTTCGGGCCGTCTTCCAAGCAAAACAAGATGGTTAATCTGGCATCATCCTCAAAGAACTCAGTTGTAAATGAATCCCACCAACAATTATCGCTGTCTTCGTTTCGTTGCTGCAATCGCTTGTTTAACTCAAACACTCTATGCTCCGTATGACTAAAGTATGAATTATGTCTTCGAAAGCCTTGATCAATGCGATCCATTTGTTGAGGGCCGCCCATCATGGGATGATTGCCACCATGGCCGAACGGTGATGCTGGTGGCATTGGATTAAATTGGCCACCAACACCAAAAACTGTTGGCGACGAAAAGTGTCCAGCTTGCCCACTATTAAATGGTGTACCTGAACTCGCTGGCCGACTGAATTGTCCCAGGCCAGATGATGGTGATCCAAATGGTCCGCCAACAGGCCCATTGAAATTTGCCGCGGTCGATGATTGTGAGTAGTTTCCCTGTATATTTTGCGAGCCGACTCCAACTGGACCAGGGGTTGATGACCCCGAGGGGGCCGGAGATGAAGTGTATTGCGGAGTATTTGATCCGGGTTGATTAGAATTTTGAAATACCAACGATTGATTGCCAGCTGGTGAGGATTGTCCACCTTGTGGATATTGATTGCCGCTGGAATTATATGGTAGTCCTCCCTGGGGAAATCCGCTCTGATTGCTGGCGTCCGGGTTTAGAGCTGATGCATTTGTGGAAGGCAACATAGCTGAGCCTTCTGAAACACCTTTCCAACTGCCTTCATCAATGTTGGCCTGAGAAGACATCGTGTTTCCAGTATTTAAACCTCTACGATTCATCCCTATAGCAATTATTTGATAACATCCGTTTCAATCTAAAATACATTAGAATCAATATTAGCAAAGCCTCTACATGGCAACAAAATATAGCGAATGGAAACGAAATAATAAACACACTAATCACGAGTTAATGTAATCACTCTGAAACCCGATTGAGAATTCACCTGTCAACAATTTATACTGACGTACCTATAAAATTATAATAAAATAATCAAGCCCACAAGCAATTATGTATCTACTATCCAGCAGAAATAATCGAAGTCATTTCGATAAAATTGATATCGATAAGAGCCATTAAAATATGTATATCTACGAATTTTTCAGGTTGTGAAGACAGACAAGGTATCGTCGTTATTTCCACTTCGGAAAGTAGAGTATATTTGATAAATATAATTGTCAAAACTTGTCAAATTGGCTGCAAATTTGATATAAATTTAAAAATAAGTACATTTTAGTTAAATGTGCATGCTGATTTAATTGCCATTACTTATTGGCACATAATGACAATATATTGAAAAATGGATTTAATAATATTTTCCACACTTAAAACAAATAAAAAAAAAAAACAAAAGCGAGTTATAAACAAGCATTCAGGTGGAACTGTGACATTATTATAATTATACGGTTCACTATACATCGAATAAAAAATAAAATATTAAACGAATCTCAAAATAAAATAAAATTTTTAATAACAATAAACAAAAAAACCTAATTGTATTACTTTTATACCAATATCATTTAATTTTACCGCTATACATATGGTAAAAATGTAATATGAAAATGGTTAAATTTATATATCTTATGTTTACTCACAAAATGGTTTTGCAATTGGTTAATAGTACTATTAGATTTATTGTTAGTTCTTTGAAAATAATATAAAAATATTCTAGATTTTATGCTAAAAGCTATTTGTGAAATTTAAAAGTGTTTCCAGGTTAATCAAGTGAAAAAAATGTATTGCACATAAATAATTATATTTAAAATATACTAAGGGTATGAAACTTAACAATCAAGAATATACACATTTTCTGTCAATGCCATAGTATATTTGTACTCTACAGGTAGAATTGTTTAAGAAATTGTGTTTTCTTCATAATTGTATGTCTTTATGGACACAAGATTTTAAAGTCAATAAATGTTCAAGAGACTAAGCTTTGGTGTCGGCGTTCACGTTGGCCCTAGGCAGATGAAGTTCGGAGTTTGAAGGAATTAAAAATAATTCAACGTATGTCGGCCATTTCAAGGACGATCGTGATGTCCTTTGGCACAAAACTATTGGCATATCAAAAAGGACAAATGATTTGTAGACAACAAAAGGACTTCTTTAGTATAGATTGTATCTCGGCCATGTTCTGTCCGATCCTTACCGGACTAGTGTCAAACGAATATCTTGGCATGGACTACTATTCACTCACAGTTTATGCCAATCGTCCTTGTGGTTCTCTGGTTATCCAGAAATTTGTGATTTCGTCTTGTTTCCTTCGCCCCCGGACTGAAGAATGTGTTGAATCCTTATGTTGGTATTATTTTCGTATTCGCTTTTCTACTAGAATCATTTAATTCTTATTTGTCCTGTGTTAGTAAAATATACCATACAGCCTATCAGAATATAAACTAAAGAACGTCAACACTATTGTTATCACTGGTATACGGAATATCTTACGAACACCGGATTAGATGATTATTTTAGTTTAGAAGCAAATAGGAAAATAATATCATATTATTAATATTAATGGATAATGTTGTTGGGATTTCGAAGAATTGTGCAATCATAACCTTTCTATATTTATGGGTTATATTTTTTAATTGAAGATGGAAGCATACGATCATTTAAAATAGATGTACACGACGTTACACTATATTGACCTGCGTATGCATATTCAATTCTGATGATTCATATCGCACAATGTAATAGGTTCTAATATAACACTTAATTGCAAATTGCTAAGTACCTATACGTCAATAAAAACAATAATAAATATATGTATATATATATAGCTATATGGATATGTGGGAAAAATATATATACTAACTTAATAATGTACTTTAGACTAATCACTGGTTTGACATTCGACCGAGAAGGCCTTACGTTTTAAAGTCTAAAAGCAGTGAAGTGCATACAAAAGCGAGTTATAAGTATACCTCATATAAGTTGTAGACGACGACTACTACTATATATGTACATATATATTGTTGTCTCTAAGTATAAAAGCGAACCTCATTGAGTTCTTCGTCAGTTCGTTCAAGTTTTTTCACTACAACACAACTTGTTTGAGTGGGAAGCTCAAAATTATCATCTGGCACAAATAAACAGTAAGTTTCTCTAACATATTTAGTTATTCGTGTATTCAAAAGACTATATTTGCATTTTCAATTAGTAATTTGGATGTCTATTGTGTTTATTAATGCACGATAATAATACAGTAAATAGATCTAAAATAGTTTGTCTATTATAGTGTGCCTATTTAATAACCATTAATAAACACAAGCAAAAGGAAACTTTTCCGTTTGTTTTGTTTGCATCGTATTTAATTTGATTGGATAGGTAGCCTTGACTCCATTTCATTATTTGATTATCCAACAACTTATTAATCCGAAATTAATAAAGTAAATACTCGTACGATATGCATAAACATGATATGCATCATTAGTTTTTCAGAAATGAACATGAGTTGTCGACCTTGAATAGTTTTAAATGCGCTAAAAGGATTGAAGTGTAGTTAAACTAGTTGGATAATGTGATCAGACGTTCATTCGTTACCCAAAGTTGTGTTATCGTTAATGAAGTATACATATTTAAAAAAAGACAACATTGTTATCTGAATTGAACCAAGTCATATGCATCTAACATCAATAATAAGCGGCATTATATTTTGATTACTGGAAAATATCATACGAACTTCTTGGCTAGATAAGTTCGTGTCCTAAGTCATTTCTTAACTAAGAAGAAATTAGACAGGGACGCACTCATTTCCTATTATTTAACTGATTATTTAAGTACATTATAATTGTTATAATTCAAAATCCTTATAATAAGTATTTTTCTTTGCAGGGTTTTCAAAATGAAAGCTATCTTTGTGATTCTCGCCGTGGCGATAGTGTGCGTTGCAGCTGAGGAGAAATATACCACAAAATATGATAATATTGACATTGATGAAATCTTGAAATCAACTCGACTTTTCGATAATTATTTTAAATGTCTGATCGATACGGGCAAGTGTAGTCCTGAAGGCCGAGAGCTTAAGAGATCCCTACCAGATGCTTTAAAAACCGAGTGCAGCAAGTGCAGCGAGAAACAGAAGATAAATACGGACAAAGTTGTACGCTTTATCATCGACAAGAAGCCTGAAGAATGGAAGCAGCTGCAAGCCAAATACGATCCTGAGGATCTATACATTAAGCGTTACAAGGAGCGTGCAAACAAAGCCGGCATAAATGTTTAGATCAATTTTATCATCGTAGTGAAAAAACAAAACTCAGATTGAATAGATGAAAATAATTAGTCGACCATAATAAAACCCTATAATATGTGTGGTAACTTTTAAGCCTATTTACTTGCGAGTAAAAGGGAATGTAACTTTTATTGATTTATATCCAGTTGTCGTTAAATCAAGAAGCTCATTGAGATTTAGCACAATGTTAATAGTATTTTTGTGATATAAACTTTAAACTTTAGTCTAGTTTCTGTCCATAGTTATTCCATTGAATCGATTTTAGCATGCATCAAAACCAGTTTTTTTTAAATATTTGATTTATTGTAATTGCTTGTACTCATTTAGATAACGAATTTGTTGTTTGAATTGTGTCGCCTGACTCCAAATGTTTTATTAGTCGGTATAGAGCAGCGGCTTCTTTAATTTTACTAAATCCAACGCAAAATGCTTCAATTTCTATAAACAGTTCCTAGAATAAACGAAAATTCGATGAATAGATAAATTTTGCTTTATAAACTGCAAATTAAAGATACTTTACCTTAACATTTATAATTTTGTTGCGAATTAACGATTGAAGAAATACGCATACTAATCGAACCAAACGGGATTGCATATATTTGTCTTTGACAGTTTCGCATGTTGAAATACAATTGCTAATATACAAATGAATGAATTCGGTTGGCAAGGGGCAGGATGTTGTCAATCTGCAAGGCAATATTATTTAATGATGAAGTAGTAAAATTTAAGTAAAGGATAAAACAGTGAAAGATAGTGGAGCTAATTCATTAAATCTCATTTATCATCATTGCACTCACCTATTCACGACTTCCATAGAGTGTAAAGTTATATCCATATTGACAAGTATGTTAAAATATTCCGTAATGTCGGTATTCAACATTAGTCTCAGTAATATTTCAATAGAAATAAGCGGATTGTTCTCAACTAGTTGAGGAAGCTGCAATTCAGATAAGATTGTAAATTTTGAGCCAACATTTTTAAAATATCCGATAAAATACCTTAGCTGGTGTCAATCCATATTGATGTGCAATATTTCTATTTTGCTTTAGTAAATCATCAAATAAAATTTGTTGATCTTGAAGACTTAATGGCTGAATAAAAGCTTGTTCAATTAACAGTTTTGTGTTTGGCGTAACGTAATTTGACTTATCATATAAAACATTAAGATTTTCGCTGCTTGACGGATTAATCCATAACAGCTCATCCTCAAAGTCCATTAATGGTGGAGCGATTGACAAAAACATGTTGGCTATATTTAAATATAAATTTAATTTATAGAGTTCCAATGATATCTTAACTTAGTTGGGAAGCTCAAACTGATTTCATCTTCAAATCACACAGCGAATTTAATCCAACCGAAAATCTGAAATGAATTATTAGTTACATACAGAAAACGTTTTAAATAATAATGAATTGGTGTCCTAGGCAATGAATAAATCCAAAAATGTAATATCCAACTAATCTGTTGCATCAACGTCAATATGTGTATTCGTATTGATGAGAATTCAAAACCCATGTTACTTGTGGATCATGATAGATTTGATTGTAATAGTTGCAGTAATCAATATAATTACCATAACTCAATACGAAGAATCTCATATATCAATAAAACTTGCACAGTTAAAAATTATTCATTTACAAATAGTTTGTTTTTCTTTTTTCTCCTAGAGGTGGACAATTTGTATCAATGTAATCAGAGTATATTTTGTTCATGTTATCGATTTGTTTTTGTTTTTTACTCTACAATTAAATTAGTAATACTAATTATTGGCCAAAATGCAATCTGACAAGGATATTAAAATTAATTACTTTATAATTATTAATTTTTACAATTTATATTTTAATACTTTTTATTTTAAAATTCATAATTCCTATACATAAGAGCAGTGGAAACAGACTAGCGTCAATGAAAAAATTTAGTAAATTCGATAACTTCATTCAGACGCGTGCTCTGTTATCACTTAAACCATAGTTCAAAATAGTTCAGTTCCGCGAATAGTTCGTTCGCTCATTGACGACACAACCCTTGAACCTCGTATGAGACGGCTATTGTTATTATCAAGGAATATAACTAAAAGTTATGAATAGAGGTTAATACCTGCATAAACTGAAAGATATTAAAAATAAGCAATTATAAAACAATGGCGCCAAATGCATCAGTACCCGTGGAACGCTACGAGCCCAGCAGCTCTGGAGTCAACGCGATTCTCTTGGGCCCGCCAGGCTCTGGCAAAGGAACACAGGTAGGTGAAATATTATATAATATAACAGTGACCAGTGGTCGCGCTGATATTGATATCAAACCTATTCACAAGTAGATAAACATAGATACATACATATGCATGTATTTGTTATATGTATTTTGAACTTTCAAGCGATAGAAGCAATACATACAATAGCAATACATATGTATGTATATGCCAGCATGCCAATATTTTCTCGGCCAAAGCCAAGCGGCTTCCGCTATAAATAGACAATTAAAAAGTAGATCATCTTAGAATGTGGTGCTGAAGTAAAGATTTAGCACCCAGCTCTAAGATGTTTTAACTTATTTTTGCACAAATGTATATAATAGCACACACACATGTACACATACATAAATATCAATTGGCCATCGAGCAATTGAATATACGAATTCACGCATGTTGCAAGAGATGCCTGATTTGACCTCTAACTGTTAACAAGAGATTTCCTAAAAGTCACTCATCTATTAACCGACCGGAATAGTTGTTTGATGAACACTACGAAAATCAGCGTAATACATAAAATTAATGTATTTTTAAAATGCTTGAGTATCTTAATAAAATATATATACTAGTAAGATAAAAAAAGTTAACCTTTGTTCTTATCGATTTTCATAGTTAAAGCTAATACGATCGAAAGATTATTAATACACATATGTATGTATGTATATAATTTCGCAGATTATGAAATTTTTAATTGCTTTAGAATGAAATGTTCTTATCATTTAAGTTATTCAAAAATCTGTACATACTATAATCAAAAATGCTTGTGCTGTCAACTGATTGTCAATTAACTGGAAGACTCACAAACATCTAATGTTTATGTAATATAATTATGAACTTCTCGTTTTTACTAGGCACCCATGCTAAAAGAAAAGTTTTGTGTGTGTCATTTATCAACCGGTGATATGCTGCGTGCAGAAATTTCATCTGGCTCTAAGCTTGGAGCTGAGCTCAAAAAAGTTATGGATGAAGGCAAACTTGTGTCTGATGAGCTGGTCGTTGATATGATTGATTCCAATCTTGATAAACCGGAATGCAAAAACGGATTTCTTTTGGATGGCTTTCCTAGAACGGTCGTGCAAGCTGAGAAGGTAATAACATTTTCTTTTTTGTTTTTACTGTTTTTTAATTCATAATTTTATGCAGCTCGATAAGTTGCTGGACAAGAGGAAGACTGGCTTGGATGCCGTGATTGAGTTTGCTATTGATGATAACTTGCTGGTCAGGAGAATAACGGGTCGATTGATTCATCAAGCAAGTGGACGTTCTTATCATGAAGAGTTTGCACCGCCGAAGATTGCGATGAAAGACGATGTAAATAATTGAAATATTTGTGTTATTTTTAATAATTGTAGGACTTTGTTTATGGTTACAACAGATTACTGGTGAGCCTTTGATGAGGCGAAGTGACGATAATGCCGAGGCGCTTAAGAAGCGTCTTGAATCCTACCACAAGCAAACTAAACCTTTGGTTGACTATTATGGCTTGAGAGGATTGCATTTTAAAGTTGATGCTGCCAAAAAATCAAGCGACGTCTTTTCTACGATTGACTCGATTTTCCTACGAAAATGCGCAGCGAAAGATAAACTGTAAATTGCAAATTATCAACTTATACTGCTAGTTTTGATACTGCCTGTTATTTCATTTTGATAATCAAATAGTTGAATTTTGAATGTAATTATCAATAGTTGACAAGGTGGCACTGCAGAATTTCATTGTACAGATTTGAAAATAAATACGGGTTTATAAACTATTTCCAAATTATATTTTTTTTAGACTTCACTTACTATATCAATAAATCTTCTACCGATTTAATAATACCCTCAAAACGCTTTTTTTTTAAATTTGAATCTCGTGTGTTGATATTTGTAAATCAATAGCAGTTCTTTGAAAATCGCTGTGTGCGTTTAATAATTCTTTTTAATATACGAATCGATAATAATTAAATTTTTGTGATTTTTTGAATATGATAAAATTGATGTTATTTAAACTTGCATATTAGAATAATGATAAGATTTGATAAATTTTACCTGGATTGGAAACCATTTGGTTATTATCGAAATGGTATATTTCTGGACGAAAATTAGTACTTTTGTTTTTTTAGCTTGCGGTCACATTATTGAAAGTGTACATTGTTTATATTGGTTGAACTCGTTCTAAGCGCACAATAAAATAATGGGAGATTTTTCTGCAGTCTGGTCAGAGTTGCTAAAGATATTTCCTATTTTAAATGGCGAGGTAAGTCAGTGAAAAAGTCATGGCATATTTTTTTGCTTATAGCATATGTCCGTAGATTGTGTATCCACCGCAAGAGATTGAAAAGGAAGTCTTTGAAGATGTTTACCGGCATCTGAATAACCTGGGAAGCGTTGAGACATTTACGGCAATATTGGATTTGGAAGTGGAATCCACAGTTCGTAATATACTTGCCCCGAAATTGTGGAAACAATTGGTGTCCGATGCAAAGCCTAAAGAAAAGTCAGACCAAGTTTTGACAATCGCAGAGATTACAGCAAAGGATGGACATTTTTCTAAGTTCATCGATGCAGTAAACGAACTGTATGATGGGTATAGGTGCTTATTGGAAATGAAACCTCGCCTCATAAGACTGAATAAAAACGCAGCATCATCATCGGACGTGGAGAACATCAAATCCATTCTACGAAACGCATTGTTAGCTCGCTTGCCGCCCACTTTTAACAGCTTCATTAGCGACTTTTACAGTGTTCACTATGGTCTATTCACCAAGGACTCCATATTATCATCGACGACAATAGGTAGCTATCTCTTTGTTGTTACTGTGTTAATGCGACAAAATATTGTAATATCTTTTAGATTCTGAAGTATTTACTGAACTTCCTTGTCCTGGCTGCAATTATGATCATGATCAGTGTTGTTGCCAACAGCTTACGGAAATGGTGAATTCCACAAACTTAAAATTACTTGAGATGGGCTTAATTGATCGCTTAGCAGGTAGTGCTTTAACCATGTTGATTAAACTAAAAATCAAAGAGCACATTAATGATACATGCCTTGGAATATTCGATAGAAGTCACTTAAAACAACTTGAAACCGTAAGTAAATTATTCCATTTCAAAATGTAGCATAAATGCTTTAATTTTATTTTAATTGGCAGTGGATAAACGATGTGGTAATGACTTGGTTGACTAGCATATTTACCGAGTGGAGATCGGGGGATGACATTAATAATGAGCAAATTCCTGAATCTGTGCAAGCATTCAAAGTCAAATTAACATATTTTATGTATGAAACATTCGCACAAAATGTGATTAGTCAGTTCTTCAGCATAATTATAGGCAAGCTCATATAGTGTAATTTTCTAATAGTAGTTGTAGTTGCTAATCGCTTTTTCCGTTTTCAGATTATCCAGATTCTACGCCAGCCATTGAGGACCTAAAAATTTGCATGGAAAAAATTGACATGAGAGTACATTTGACTGAATCATTGCGGAGTGCCTTAGAGGCCAGAATATTGCATCCCGGTGTCAATACTATGGACATATTGACAGGCTACGTTGCGGCTATAAAGGCAATACGCCACCTTGATAACACTGGCGTGATATTAGAAATAGTAACTGCTCCTATCAAGGATTATTTGCGAAAACGCAATGATACTGTCCGAAGAGTAGTCACTGGCTTAACTGAAGAAGGTCCAACAGATTTATCGGAGGAGCTGGCAAAAGGAGAACTCATCAAGGATGGCAAAGATGCGGGTCTCAACGAGTTTAGCAACTGGGAAAATTGGGAGCCTGATCCCTTCGGTATTGATCCTGATGTTTTGCAAATGAATAATTCGAAAATTATTCGATCTGCCGATATTATATCAATGGTTGTGGATATATACGGCAGTAAAGAGTTGTTTATGGTTGAGTACCGCAATTTAATGGCCGACCGTTTACTGTCTCAACTTGATTTCAATTCGGAAAAAGAAATTCGTAATCTGGAATTATTGAAAATAAGATTTGGAGAATCTCTCTTGCATAGCTGCGAAGTCATGCTCAAGGATGTAACGGACTCAAAGAGAATCAATGCTCATATTCATGGAGACGGCAACATCAATGAGAGTATGTTGATATTTGCTTGGATAATTAATATAATGCTTATTATAAGGATTTTTTAATATATTTTATTTAGGTACATTGTTTGATATAACATCATTAATAATTTCTGCGCAGTTCTGGCCGTCATTTAATAAAGAAAGTTTACAATTGCCTGAGGAACTAGAAAACGAATTTAAAAAGTTTACCAAAGCATATGAGTCATACAAAGGAAATCGTACTCTTAATTGGCGTACTGTAACTGGACGTGTAAATATTGTCATTGAAATTGGCGAACGAGTCATGGAAATGACTGTACCTCCCACACAGGCTGTGATTATTTACCATTTCCAGCATAAAAGTACGTAGAACTGACGCATTTGTAAAGCCACTTTTAAATGAATTCTCTTTTTTTTCGTTTTCAAAAGGCGTTTGGACTCTAGATGAGCTTAGTAGCCTGATTAAGGTGCCTCCATCTGCGTTAAGACGTCGCATTAGTTTCTGGCAAAACCATGGGTTGATTACCGAAACAGAGCCTGGTGTCTTTAGCTTATTGGAAGAGGAATCTGAAAAAATTGAATTCGAAGAAATGAATATTACAGATGCTGACGAAGAGGACTTGGAGTCTGCAATGGCATCTGCTAGTGACCAACGCGAGGAAGAACTACAAGTAATATATACAAACTATGGTATAATTCGCTTAGCAGTCCCGATAGAGCGTATGCGTCAAATTTTTGCCTGCTATGTACTTAAGTCGGAGAAAATTCAGCTAATCATATACTATATTTACAAGCTTAAACACTAGTAACAATTATATTCCTCAGGTGTTTTGGTCGTACATTGTTGGTATGCTAACAAATCTGGATTCAATGCCAATCGATCGCATTCATCAGATGCTGAAACTATTCGCTTCAAACGGCGGAGGTGTTGAGTTTACACAAGATGAATTAAAACATTTTCTGCAGCGCAAAGTGCGAGAGCATAAATTGCTATTTTCAGGTGGAGTTTATCAGTTGGCAAAGTAAATTATCGCCTTTTTATATAAGAGTTCATTTAATATTCCATTAAACCTCAAAAGGTAATTATAGGGCGGCTGCAGACCTTTCGCTGAAATTGTTATATAAAAGCACCAATTAAAATATGTACAATGCTATTTTATACAATTGCATTTATTTAATGAATACATGGGGTTTACATAGTTTTTCGTTTTTATTACTCAGGAATGCGTGTATTACAATTACCATGGTACATTTTGATAACGCCTTCGCAACGAAAATATGCATCAAATATATTACTATAGCCGTGATCTTTCCACCACGTACAAAGCTGTCTATTCCATATACAATCTAATCTGTATATTAGGTTCGGGTACTCGTACCCGAGCAGTGTAAAAAAGTCCTGGTCACCTAGGTGTCCCTTGAAGGAGTATTTTGAAACTAATCTATGCACTTCGTATTGTGTGAGCACCTCCAAATACGTTTTTGAGTCTCGAATGCGATTTAAAAGCATAAGTACTACACCAGAATTAAGGCCCGGGTAACCATGACGCTCATGATTGTTGTGATTCGTTATCAATTTACTATTTTTATTGTTCTTAACTAATTGCATAGGATGGTACGGATTCCCAAAATTCGATTTCGGAAATCGTACACGATAACGATAGAGTATGTGCCGATAAACTGGCGTAAGTTCCGGCGCCAGCCCAAATAGTTGATGGGGTAAAAATCTGTCAAATTCTGCAAACAATAACCGAACATCTGAACGAAAAACAATATCACAATCAAAGAGAATCGCGCGACTTATGCTTTTGTCGGCAATGCGATGCAAGCCAAGCGATAGGAAAAAAAGTGAATCGCTATAATATGAATTGGGCATGGAACTGAAATATGGAGACAGTTTGGCAGTTATATCCTGTATAATGTTTGAACATATCTGCACGTCGTACATTGTGTATATCACTATTCTACGAAATTTTCGAATTTTCCGTTGTAGTATGTCTAGCACAGACATCTCGCTCTCCTTATCAGTGATAATATGCAAATGCAGTTGCGCATTGGTGTGCTTAAATAAACTATGTGCAAATAAATCGAACTTCATTTGAAGACGATAGTTTTCTCTAGTGTATATAACAAATATATTATAGTCGGACGATGATGTTTTGTTCAGATGCATCGATGAATAGTTTAGTAGATATTGCATGGGCTTGACGATTGGATTATTTGAATTGGATGCGTCGCCACCTAGACCTTGTGGTTGCTCATTTTGAGGATAACTTGTATGGAGTTTAGCAACATTTGTAATTTGATTGAAGCGACTGGACAGAAATACCGAGAATATCTTATTGCGAAATAGTAGATCCGTGTAAGCAAAGATGATGAGAAGACCAATAAAAATCAATGCCAATGATATCGCTAGCTTTTTTTGCCATCGACATCGAAATGTCGTCCACCTTTTAGGGCTTTGACGTGCTGCACTTCTACGGTTTACAATTAAGGTCACATTTTCGTGTTCGTCCAGCAGTTGAGACTTGCATTCCATATTAATATTGGCCGGATAGGTTTTATATTTCCGACTGATGTTGTAGAAAGCGTACTTTGCCATTTTAAGATCAGTAGTAATAAGTTCATCCGTACCTGCCACAATAATAACAACAAATTCCATTAAAAATTAAAATACAATACATACATGCACGTACATACACAAACATAAGTCCCCATTCAGCGCTTTTTATTGGTTGACTTCACCGTAAACAAATAATATTCAAATATTCATATTTCACTAAAACACACTGAATGGAAATTTTAGAAATAAAATTACAAAATACATTTTATTTAATAAATAGTTGAATTAATAATCTAGAACATCAACATTTTCTTTTGATCAATAAACCTCCAACCCAGAGTGACCACCCGTTTAATTCTATATTACACCATAAAATATAAGCTCACAGGGAGGGTTGCAAAAACATCGATTACCCTTGAGTCCTGGTCATTTTATTGTCGATTAGATAAATCGATATAATATGCCCGGGATTTTAAGTATTGAATTTACTAGTACTGTGAAACATACAAGAGATATATGAGAATTATATTTAGTGTCCGAGTTAGACTGGCCTTTATACCTTGTATGACCACTAAAGAGCATAAAAGTCAGCACAGTTGTATGAGAAAGTGTAATTTTATTTAAGAAAATGTTATTCCTTTCAATGTTATTCATTGCTACATATGACAGCCATTTATTTGATAGCATTTGAAAATAAAAAGGTATCTCATTTATTATTGTTTTTCTAATTGATTAACCAAAATACAGAAAGAAAGGCATATTAACAATTGTCGAGTAGTAATTTATCTAAAACGTTGTTAGCAGTTCCTCTTGGATGCTATTAGAGCGAAGAAGTTGAGATGGGGTCGGTCCACCCTCAATCGAAATTAAGGGTTTGGATGTAGTAGCGGCTTTAGTTTTATACTCATGATACGCGTCATAGAAATTCTGCCAATAAGAATACGCATTAAATAATAAAATCTACGAGTGTGTAAGGAGGAATAATGATGGTCGTACCTTCAAACGGCAACCTAGGAAAACGGCACGCTCACGCTTCCTAACCATATAATCGGAGGACATGAGCCATCTATGCTCCAGGCAATCGTCTGTGTAGGGTCGCTTACTGTAATTGGTATTGGTAATATTAGCACATCCATTGATGCGATTTAAAGGTGTAACTTACGTAGGATGACGCTTAAATAATTGCATAATGAATCGAGTTGCTTCTGGGGTGACCTCCTTGAATAGATTTTCGAATCTGTAGCGCACAAAGGAGATGTTCTGTTGAGTTTCGTATTCGTCATTGCCGCGGAATGGACTGCAGCCCGATAAAAGCAAGTAAGTGAGTACGCCCAATGACCATATGTCACTTTGCGGGAAGATTGGCTCATCGTTCAACATCTCTGGTGGCTGGAAGTCCAACATGCCACATGGTGTCACCTTGACGCCCAGTTTATTAACCTTCTTGGCTGAGCCAAAATCAACCAGCTTGACCTGAATTGATCGCACTGATGCCATGACCACATTATCGGGCTGTATGTTTAGATGACAATAGCCACGCCAGTGCAGATATTGCAATGCGTCCAACAGTTGAGTGATGACACAAGCAACCATTTGCTCAGAGTACTCGTGACGGCTGCTGAAATAAGTGAGCACATCGGCGCCCTGCAATTTCTCCATCACAAAGATGGCAATGGGCACATTCATGGGCTTGTAGGCGCCAAATAAGGCTGGGATACGTTCATGTCGCAGCGTCTTGAAATTATCGAACTCGGCGACTATAGACTCTTCATTGTCATCGGTAACTTCAAAGATCTTAGCCACAACAACAGTATCTGTTGATTTCTGGATGCCCTTAACAATGGTGCTAAATTCACCGCGTGCAATCTCTGAGATGAAGCTATATTTGTCATTGACAGACGCATCTGTGACCCAAGTGGGTGGTTCTCTCTCGCAATGATAATCGGTGTGCACACGTTCCTCCTCGGGCAACACTTCCTGGCCTCTCTCCGTGAGTTGCTGCAAGTGCTTCATGGCCTTGGTGATGTGCACTTTGGGAGCATCAGGACCAGAAGTCGCTGCATTTACAGGAATGCCCATTTCGCTCCAGCCGATACGATTCTTCGACGAGAGTCGAATTTGATATTTCGTGTTCGGCTGCAGCTCGTGCAACAGATAAAATTCATGATCAATGTTGTCTGCAACGGTTGTCCACGAATCGCAGTTCTGCAATTTGTATTGCAGACTGTAGCACAAGACAGCTGAATGGCCATCATCGCGTGGCTGCTTCCAACGCAGCAGTATTTCTGTGGCACTGGTCGCCGATATTTCCGGCGAGTCTGGAGCATCGGGCAGTGTGGCGACAACAATGCGGCATCTGGCTATGGTCTGGCCTACCTTGTTGCGAGCAACGGCCTTATAAATTCCAACGTCGAAATGCAACGCGGGTTCGAAACGCAAAATGGAACGACCGTCCTCATCGAACGTGATTTTGATGCGCTTGCTCTCCGACAGCACCATGTCATTCTTGAACCATTGCACGCATGGCTTGGGATCGCCGACGGCAAAGCAGTGAATGTGCGCCGGCTGATTCTCAGTGATAGCTATGGTTTGTGGCTTCTCGCGGAAGAATGGCGGGTAGCCATCGCGTTGGCTTTCAATCATTGCGTCCGCTTCAGTATATTCATCGAGACGTGGTCCCAGCTCTGTTCGCAGACGTCGAATTGAGTACGAATCGTTGGCAGAATACATACTAATGCGACTGCGAGTGCGTTCATCATCAATCTCCTCGTCCATGATGTCAGTAAAACGACGGCGTTCGCGAATAACCGGCAGCTGCAAGGGTTTCAACAGTATTTGTATAATTACGGGTAAAAAATGTCTGACATTTTTTAGCACTTACCGACCAGTCCACCGAATCGTTCAATGCAAACGAAGGTGATCGTCTGTGGGCCACCTTCATGTACTCACGCAATCTTACGGGAAAACTAACATCTCTAAGCTGCAGCAAATAAGTATCGGGGCCATACTGATAGCTATACAATGATATAAAAATAAATACACTATGTATAGAGTTTTTAATTTGTTGTGCACTTACTGGCTTTCGGATTGAATGAGACCCAGCTCGTAGTCGGGATGCAGGAACTTGGAGACAACTTCCTCTCGCTTGGCACGCTTGCGTGGTTCTACCAGCGGCTCCGGCGTACGCTCTGGCGTATAAGAATGTCCACTTGGGTAGACCATTTTTGATGGATGCTGGAAGCAGCCGCTAAGCCGGCGTCTGCGGAAGTAGTTCTTGCAAGCAGCATTGGCGTACCAATCTCTAAAGTGATCGTAATAGTGTCTCAAACGATCAACGCCAATTTGATAATCATGCTCGGTTGCCTGGCGATCGAGCATGAAGAACCAAGGATGCTTCAATGCTGTTTTAACATCCATGCGCTCCTCGGGACTGTAGAGCAGCAAGCGGCTGATGAAATCACGTCCATCCTCCGAAATATGTGTCCAAATGGTGTCCTTAAAGTCCCAACGACCCTCGCGAATCTTAGTCAGGGTTTCTCTGTCATCGGCGCCCAAGAAAGGATTTCGGCCGCCAAGCAACACATATGTAATCAAGCCAACTGACCACATGTCATGTGAAAAGTTGACACCCTCCTTATTGACCACTTCGGGAGAGACAAACTCAGGCATGCCATAGTCCAAGGTGGACAAGTTATGCTTGTTAATCTTCCTTGATAAGCCAAAGTCGGATATTTTAATGTGATCGCCACCAACAACCGAGATCAAAAGATCTTTAATCTGTAAGAACAAATTGGAATTTTAAGAAATTTCCATTTAGTTGGTAAAATATTTAACACTTTTAGCTCTTAACATTCGCTTAGTCTGTCCGTCAAAAATAAATTTTCCTTACCGTTAAGCCCATGTGGCCGACACCCAACTCATGCATATGCTCCAATCCCCAAAGAGTTTGGCGTATATAATTGGCAATATCGCGCTCAGTGTAATAATCTCGTCGCAGCAAGTTATCCCTTACAACTTCACCGCCAGCGGCCAGTTCCATGATGAGTGTGATTTGGCGATCTGTTTCATAAGCATCGTATGGACGGATCAAGTTCTTGTGATTGAACATGTTCATAATATCCAATTCGTTGAGCATAAATGGACGCAGCTCTGGCTTGCCATACATAATCTTGGCAGCATAATTATCGCCAGTGGCGCGCTCCACGGCGTGATAGGTAATGCCCTGCGTACCGCGACCAAGCTCATCACCGATATCGTACTTGTCCTCATAGCGCAGTTGCTTCGAACGCACGTACGGATGTCTGCCGTAGGTCTTATATATGTATTGATCTTCGTTCTCCTCAATGTGAACGGTCACAGAGGTGCTAATGGAGCCAGCAATATTGCGCGCACTCACAGAGTACAAACCACCGTCCTTGATGATCGAATCATGAATAGAGAGCACATAGATGTCTGGATCGTAAGAGTTAATCTATAAAAACATAAAATGAAAATTTAATAATTACCAAGTGACAAAGCTAGAGTAAAATGTGCTCGAAGAAGCTTCCGCTTACCTTAATGCGGGAGGTGTCGGTTATCAGCTTCCAATCCTTGTACCAGTGAACTTCGGGCAGAGGAATGCCAATAATTCTGGCTTCAATGCGGCCATTTTTGCGCGACATGATGAAAGTTTCATCAGGCCTCTTCAGGAATCGTGGGTACTCGGCGATTTCAAGGCGGACACGTTGTCTGGCCTCGCCGTGTTCGTTTGTTGCCACAGCCTCATACCAACCCACATCGCGATCCAACATGCTGATGAAATTCAAAATTTTAGTGGAATTAATTTGAAATACAATATCTTTAGTACTCACCTGTTGACGAAAAGCGTCGCCTGTCCATTGCGGGTGTAGCTGTGATCAAAGCGACCACCGGATTCAATGGGATGATCGTTAAAGTAGAAAGTCATCTTAGGTTTGGGATAACCATAGACGAACCACATTAGCTCAGTATTGTGACCCTTGACGCCGTAGGAAACATCATTTTCACGCAGCAAAAACCTTAAAGAAACAGTTTTGCATTAATATTTATATATCAAATCACTTCAAACGTTTTTAATATTATGTATACTGAAGATATGATTTTGTTTGAATTTGGTGACCAAATGTGATATCCAATGTTAGTGCACTTACTGTGGCGCTTGAGCAAGACCGTCGTGGGGCGGGCGTTCAATATCAAAGTCCTTGGGGAAATAGGGAGAAGTCTCTGGTCTAAAGTCCGTACCAGGTGGCAAGTAGGTGTATGTTTTGGCTGGCTCAGGAATGAGTTTCGATCTATAATTAACAACTTTTTTAAATATTTGTTCAATAATTAATAATCATCATATGGACCTGTAGGTTTGTGTGTAGGGACTGGGATCGCTGACACCAAATTTGTTCTCAACACGCACTCTGAATCTGTAATCCCTGAGTGGATCCAAGTTCCTAATCTCACAAGCACAACTGCGCACACCAGTTCTGATAGTGCGCCAATCTCCCTCGGGCAAGTCCATCATTTCGATCTAAAATTCATTTTGATGATAAAAGAGTATGCAAAGCGATTACAAACCATGTTAGGCACACTTTACCTGATAAGTAACTGGATAGCGTGGCGATAATGGGACCGATGGTTTCCAGGTCAAATTCAGACGACGATCGGTCATACGGGAGATAATAGGTCCATCTGGCAACGGAGGAGGAGCTCCGGACTTTTTATATTGCTTAAAGTCCGAGTACTGATCGCCCAAGGGACGTTGATGGGAGTCCAACACTGCAAAAAAAAAAAAACAGGTAATGTTCAAGATAAATCAGAATTGCGATTAGAAAACTCACCATCGTAGAATAGTTCAGCTGTGCAAGTATCGTCACCATATGGATTGAAGATACGACAAGTGTAGCGTCCTACATCGGCTTCCGACACATTCTTCATTGTTAAGCGAAGCAGACCATTTGGTTCCTGGTCAAGCGCAATGCGATCAGATGGGAACAGTTTTTGATCATTCTTGAACCACTCAACATCTGGTTCGGGATATCCAGTGGCGCAGGCAGTAAACTTTGCTGTCATACCGTCAAAGACATCGCAATCGCCAATCTTCTTGAGGAATACGGGTGGCTCAGAACGCATATGCTTTTTGCTACGAAAATAATGTCTGATTAGTGGAATTGTAAATACTACTTAGGATCTCAATACACTTACATTTCATTGACCAACTCGAGACGACCTTGAGTTATGTCCTTACCTTCCCTGTTTGAGGCAATGCATTTGTATTCGCCTTGATCGGACTTTTGGCAATCATTTACAATCAACTCATGATGATCGCCATCATTCTTGAATGTGTACTTGTCCGACACATTGATGGGTTTATTTTCAAAGAACCAGGTCAGTTCTGGATATGGCACACCAGAAACAGTTACAGGGATTTTGGCATTGTTACCGAAAACTTGCTGTTGATCAGTGATCTTCTGGGTGAAAATTGGTGCCTTGTACACCTTACGAACATTTGCATTGCAGGATGACGTGTCCTCTCCTAGTGGATTGGCCAATAGACAGGAGTAGACGCCCGAATCGGCTGCTTCAACCGGTTTTATGGTGAGACCGACGTGCTTGCCATCACAAGTCATTAAGAGACGCTCGCTTGGGGCAAGCAAGACGCCATCCTTGGACCACACGATCTCAGGCATGGGATTGGCAATAAATGGTGCCGATAGCACCAACTCTTGACCCTCATCGGCATTAACATCGCGCAGACCAGAGACGAACTGTGGCAATTCCTCAGCTGCAGTTTCATCTGTCTTGGGTGCAACGTAAAGCTTCGCTTTCGAGGCAGTTGAACCCTCTGAATTTTGTGCAATTACTTCATATAATCCAGAATCAGAAGGTGCAGTTTTGTCCACAATCAAGCTAACGGTATTATCGGGATTTTCCACGACAGCAAAATGTTTGTTATCAGGCGAGATTTCATGACCATTGTGGAACCATTGCAGTTTTGGCTTGGGATAGCCTACAACCTTAATGTCCATCTTAACAGGGAATCCTTCAACACTACTGGCATCCTGGAGCTCTGCGATAAACGAAGGCTTTGCCTCCCTGGCGACGACTTTCACCTCTGCGGCGCCCTCTTCCTCGCCCTCCTTATTGACAATCTTACATTTGTATAAACCAGCGTCATTACCATCGACCGTATCAATGCTATAAATAATGCATCGAATTGAAAATAATTATGTAATTATGAATATGAATTGATTACCTCAATCCAATTTGTCCATTTGGATTATTAATAAAGTTAATAGCTGAGCTGGGACGTAAGAGTCCGCCATCCTTGTACCACTTGATTTCGGGAGCGGGGAAACCTATAACTTGTGCAGACAATTTCAAGGGCTCTCCAGCGATTACAGATTGACTTTCGATGGGCTTCAAGAACTTGGGCTGCATTTCATTAGCTATTATAAACAAAATACAAAACCAAATACAGCTTAGAATTTATGCTGATATATTTATACTTTCATTTAACTTATATTGTTATTTAACGAGTAGAGGGTACAATCACTTACGTTTCACAGCAACCGCACACAAAGCAACCTTTTCGCCGTGAGGGTTTGAAATGATGAGCTTATAGGCGCCGGAGTCATTTGGCTGACAATTGCTTATCTCCAATTTAACTAATCCTTCAGGAGAAGTAGTCAGTTTTACGCTGCAAGGGGAACGGTCAATAAGATTCCAGATTAATTATAATATGCCTCACCTTTGACTGGGTTTAACCTCCTCGCTATCCTTAAACCAATGAACTGTTGGCAGTGGGCTGCCATCCACGGCGCATTCGAGAACAAGTGGCTCTCCTTGGATAACGTCAAGCGCATTGTTGAGCTTCTTGACAAAACTGGGAGCCAGCGACTGCATTGCCAATTTAAATGGCACTTTGGTTTCGCCGATTTCGTTCTTGGCGACACAAGTGTACTAAAATAATCAAAGGCACAATGAATAACAAAATATTATCTTTACACCTTAAATATCTTCGCTTACTGTTCCAACGTCGGCAGCATTAAAGTGGGCAATGTCAAAGACACTCTCTACTTGATCCGATGCTATATCGGTCGATGCAGTGCTGTAAGCCTTCTGCTGGGTCAGACTATTAATGGCCTTCAAATCAATTGGCTTGTCGTCCTTTAGCCATTCCACTGTTGGCGTAGGAACGCCATGCACCTTGACGTTGGTCGAAACTGGCTTAAAGTCGTGGATCACTTGATTCTCCGGTGGCACGATGAATGTGGGTTTCTCAACTGAAACATAACAAATTAATTAGTCTCAATACATGTATTTTCTTTAATCTATAAGTTAGTAACACTTCTACTTTCATTCCATTAGTTACAATACTTCAATTCATGTCATTTCCATTACCATCCTGGAATATCCTTCCAGTTGAAATACAAGCAAACGATATTTATAAAGCCTTACAGTGTTCTTTTTACAAGAATTACTTAAAATTAATTTCTGTGTAATTTTGGTTAAAGTATGCCGAATATAAATATTTACAAAATTAATTTCAATTAATATAAGAAAGTTCTTAAAACCATATTGATATTAGTTTAGTAAAAGTATGCATGTATTTAAGGAAATTTTTGTTTTACCCCCTCCTGTTGTAGTTGCGCGCAATGTTTTTGGTTCGGTTTCTCCAAGGGAAATATTTTCTTTAGCTAAATTAAAGTTTCAGGTATGTAACATATATGTGAGTATGTTTCAAATGTTGTGTGAGGGATTTATACGTAAGATACCATAACAAACATCGACTTTGGAAAGTGGATTTCAAAGGTAAATATTCAAAGTGATGATATCCAATTTAGTACTTACCAAGAACATGCAAATTGAATTCGCTATCAGCCCTGCCTTCTGAGTTGACAGCAGTGATCGTATATTTGCCATCTTCGGATGGTACAACGGATTGGAAAACAATCCTGTATTTATCGCCATCCACATCAGCGATCACCTCGCAGTTCTCGTTGTTGCACAAGTTTTCGTTGCCTCGTGTCCATGTGACCTTTGGCTTGGGATTGGCAGGAACCAAGGCTTCGAAACAGACAGTATCACCTGGCAAGCACTTGAGATCCACCAGACCGGAGATTTCTGGCTTTGCTAGTACATCGATGGCACCATTTGTAGCGAATTCGCCATGCTTATTCTTGACCTTAAGTTCGTAACACCCAGAGTCCTTAATTTCCGCTATAAAAATAAATATTCCCTTAGAATCCATGTCGAAATTCTGACACTGCTATGAACTTTAAGATTATAATTATAAGAATTATACCTTTTGGAATACTCAGCTCGCAAGTAAACTGCTTTAATCCATGTTCTAATTCCTTAACTTCAGTCTTGAGCAGCAGCGCCTCGCTAGCTTGCAGTGGTTTGCCGTCCTTAAGCCAAACTATTTCGGGCTTTGGATCAGCCGTAAATATGACAGTTTCATTGATAGCATCACCCTTCTTTAACTTGAGATCCTTTAAGCCGCTCTTAGAGATCAGCAGAGGCTTGCGATACTCAGCTTCCTCTACGGATAGTAATTAACAAGATTATTAATAACGATGTGTTTAGTGACTTCTTTGATTTTAAGCTTACTTGACAAGGACAGCACTCCCTGATGACTCTTTTCGCCTACTTTGTTCTGCACGACAACTTTGTATTCGCCAGCATCTTTCATTTCGAGTGACTTGACCTCTAATTTGTAGTGGTCCTGAAACATTTTACATTCATGCCATCTGTATTTAAATTATATTCGAACTGTAAACAAACCCCGTCAACGGATAACGCAAAATGATCATTGGATTTGATTTGCTTGCCATCCTGATACCATAAAGCCTCTGGCTTGGGTATACCAGTTGCAATCACTTCGTATTTGAGAGGGAGAGTCTCAAAGCTACTCATTTGGAAGACATCGCAGTGGACAATTTCGGGAATAGCTGCAAGATAAATTTGGTATAATTAGTAAAATGTTTACTGAGAATGCATGCAAACCTTTCCATTCATTTTAGTTAATATCTTGTTGCATTTCATATTAGAATCATTCACATTATGTACACATTATTATCTTAACGTACATCCCGTTATAGATAGGGCATAGGCACGATTAATACTATTATATACACTTATTTATTCGTATTTGGCTGAAAATAAAATTTACTGCCAGTGTTTTGTAAATTGAAGACTCTTAAACTCTAAAGTTCCCGTCTTTTATACTGAAATATCTTATAATTACATTTTATACATTATTAAGCTTAAAGAGTTTCCGAAGCCTTACTCTAAACCTTATAACTAAGCAATTTAGTTTTATACAGCTTGTACATTCAGTTAATGGTTAAAATGTATATAAATATGTGCACTTGCAATTATCTCAATTGTTGATACATATGTTCAGTTCACATCATTATCTTTGTTGAATGTTATTTCTTTCAAATTCTGCTTTTATATGTATTTGCTGTTTCCATGCACTTACTGTTCGCAGAAAACCTTACTAATGTAGTCCCCACAATAATTTCTGCGTTAGTCTGATGAGGAGTAGTTTCATTTTCCCTAGAGCATTTGATTTCATTTCATACATGCAACAATTATTATCATTCATTAAACAGGCAAGTTGTGCTCGATTCTTGTACAACACTTACTTAAAATTATATTCTGTGTAATTTTTGGTTATACAAGGCCGAATATGTGTATTTACAGAATTAATGTGAAGCAATTGGTTCTTAATATAGTAAAGTTTAGTGTGTGCATGTATTTAAGGAAATGTTTTATTTTACCCCCTTCTTCAGGTTGTTCTGTAGTGGCGAGCAATGTTTTTGTCACGGACTCTCCAATGGATATATTGTCATTGGCTAAATTAAAATTCCATTTATATGTGAAAATGTTCCAATATTAAATAAGGATCTATCAGTACCAAATACTCCGTAGTTTAAAAACTCGGAATTACCATAATTATGTAAGTTTGAAAATCGGTTTGGGATATGGATTTCAAATGTAATTTTCAAAGATTATACATAACTTCACAACTATTTTTGTTTATATTGTTTATATACTTACTTAGCACCAAAACTTTGCAGCTTGATGTTGTCTCTCCAATAAAATTGGCAGCCTTAACTTCATAAGTGCCAGCATCTTCGCTCTTAGACAGATTTAATGTCAAGTAATAATTTTCAATACGTTGCGAATCTCTCTTGATTTTGATGCGAGCATCTTCATGAATTTCATGACCATTTTTGAACCTATATTATATATACATACATTAATATAATATTTGCTTTTAATTTTTTAAAATATACCATTTGACGTTAGCATCGGGAGTGCTGTAAATTTCGACTTCCAAAGTTAAAGATTCGCCCTCCTTGACCTCAACATCCTTCAAGCCTCTGCGTATTTTTGGCTTGCCTGGGAATTTACATAATTTCAAGTAATAATTAATTAATGCGTTTTGTTACGTGATATGAGATACTTACAGTTGACGGTCACGGTGCAAGTGTCCTCAAGTTTGCCATAATCATTCATGATCTTGCAGCAGTAGTTGCCCTGCATGTTGGTCGCCACGTCCGTTAGAATCAATTTAAAGTCATTACCATCTTGCACTTGACGGAACTCATTACGCTTCTCGCTGATCTCAATGCCATCAATAAACCACTTAATGTGTGGAACGGGATAGGCATCGATGCCCACAACAAGTTCGACATTTGTGTCGCCCTCCTTTACTGTAATATTCTGCAGTTTGCGTGTGAATTCCGGAGCACACTTCATCAGCAGCTGAGTTGAGCTGGTTGCCAAGCCATGCTCATTGGTCGCCTTCACGGAATATTCGCCAGCATCAACCCGAGTAGCTCCAGTTATCTTCAGGGTATATGTGTTGCCATCGCAATCGATCTTATACTTCTTGTCGGACACTTTAATCTCCTTGCTATCGTGATACCATGTGAGCTTTGCCTCGGGGAATGCATCAACGCGAACGGACATCTGTACGTTCTCCTTCTCGCCATGAATGTATTCACTCTCAAAGTGTTTGACAATAACTGGCTTCGATTTGACTGTGCAATTCCAATACTCGGCCGTTTGGCTGATGGTATTTGTGGCCTTAATCGAATAATTGCCAGATTGCGACAGTTTAATGTCCGAGATTTCGATAACAACTTTCTCCACACTCTTAGCAATGGTGGACGATGTGATCTTTACATTCTTTTCACCAGACACTTCCTTGCCGTTGTTGGTCACACTAACTTCAGGCGTAGGGAAACCCTCAATTTCCACCTCCACTTTGACAGTCTCGCCAGCCGAGCATGTGATGTCGGATACCTTCTTGATCTTAGGCGGAGCTGCAAGTAGTTAAAAGCCATAATGAACAACAGTCAATTTGATAAGTTTTAATACGTTATTGGACTTAACAAGATAACAACAACTTTTAAGTTTTTTTTTTCCATTACCTTGCACAACCAAGCTAATCGAGCTCTGATCCTGTCCGAGCTCGTTGACGGCTTCAATGGTGTAAGCGCCAGCGTCTTCAGTACCGATATTCTTAATAATGAGCGACATGCTTTCGTCGTCTTCATACATGAACTTGTGGCGGTCATCAACCTGAACAACTTCTCCCTCATGCTTCCACAGCACGGCAGGCTTGGGGAAGCCCTTGCATTGCAGCTCCAATATAGCTGAACCGCCAATACTGGCGTTCGCCTCGCGATGCTCGATTACCAGAGTGGGTTTCTCTGGCTCACGGTTGAGGGTTTGAATGGCACCTTGAACAGAGAGTTCAGCACTGCACGAGATGTTTCCGGTTGTGGTTTGAGCCACACAAGTATAGATGCCCGCATCTTCGGGCTTCACATGTTGGAACACCAGAGCCAAGGAGTCCTCATCGTCGCCGAATAGTACCTTGAAACGTTCTTCAGGATCGAAGTCCTCTCCATTGCGTTTCCACGAGAATATAGCTTTCTCGCCAGGTGGTAAAATTTGACCACTCAGTGCACCAAATGGATTCTTGAAATCTGCAAACGAATTTAATAATTAAAATACATTTTTGTTCAATTATTTACTATGCCTTACCAATGGTTGTGGCTGTGGCCTCGCAGGATGCTTCACCGTGCTTATTAACAGCCTTACAGGAGTAAACACCGGCGTCGTCCTTTTGTACGTCTTCAATGACCAACTCATAGAAGCCTAAATAATCCTTATCCCTAATGATCTGAATTCGATCATTGACTTCCAGTATTTCTACATTATCCTTGTAGCTAATTGCAAAGTAAATTTAAAGTCTAAACATAATTCTTAGCGTGTACTTACAATTTCACTCTTGGCTTGGGATCGCCCAAGATCTTAATCATAAATCGAAACAGCGTATTTTCAATCATTTCCGCATCTCTTAAGCTAACAAGAAATGCTGGCGCTACATTGGTTTTAGTCTCGTCATGGCCAGATACTGCAATAGTGGATTAAATATTTGGAGAATTGTTGAAAAATAAATGGTAATATGGATACCAACCTTGGCCAACTGCAAGCTGTGCAGTAACAGTCGTTGTTTCAGATGCCGTCTGGGCACGAACAGTATAAGTTCCAGCGTCATTTTCGCTGCGGAAGTAAAACCAGAATGTTTACTACAATTTTAGAAGCTATTCTAGGCTTAAACTAAGATTCACAATATTCCTTATCTTTAAGTAATGGCAAACATTTTCATCAAAGAAAAAAGAAACAAGGAAATGGAATGATTAATTTAAAGTAATCTAGCTTATATTTAATATAACTTATCTTACAATTACATTTTTCGTGAAATATTTATTAACAAACCTGCAGTTTTTGATGTCTAAGCGATACGAGTTCATCGGCGCACTAGTTTGTATAATGCGATCCGCTAGACGATCATCCAAAGGCTTGTTATCCTTCAGCCAGGTAACTGAGCCAGGTTGTTCTTTGAACTGAATCTCGAAATGCGCAGACTCGCCGCCTTCACAAAGCAATAAGGTTAATATATATGATGCATTCCAATTTAGGGATTCAATTCACTCACTTTCCACTTGCACACTTTTCAGCATCTTTGCGACCACAGGCTTCTCGATAGAGCGCGGCGGAGCGTCGTCCGCTAAATAGGATGTACCACGCCTGCTAGCACGCGATTCGGCACGCGAATAAGAGGTTCGACTCTCGGCACGACTTTCAGCACGACTCTCGTTGCGACTGCCGCCTAGCAAGGTCGACGAATGCGCCTCAATGCGATCCAAAGTAGTTCTCTCACGTCGCGAACTTATACCATACTGTTTGCTCTCAACAGTGCTGTCATACGATGTTCCTCTATCGTAATCCCTGGTCCGGCTGGTCTCTGTGCGGCAAAGGATGAAAATCGATTAGCACCACAATCTTAAATTGTATTTTCCAAATTGGTATTAGCCACAAGAGGAATAGGAGAACGTTATCGGATAGTTCGACAGTTACGAGAGTTATGTTACAATTGAAAAATGGCGGAAATACACATATAGCTTAGACAGGAAAGAATGTCTGCTGAATGAAATAGATGTGTAGGTAGGATATCTTTATTTGATGTTCAAGTAAACACACATACTTAACACGAAACATTATTAACACGAAGAAGTCTTGGTCAACCCTTGAGCGAAGTTCACATAAGTATACATATTTATTTTTGATTTTGATTGGTTGTTGTTTTGGGTTTAACTTACTTTCGAGACGACGTCTGGAAGCCAGGGAGTACCCAGAATAGTTATCATCCATAGCGCCAACGCTTTGGCCGCGTTGTGTCTCGATATCGGCACTTGACTCTCTGAAATCGTCAGCAATAGACTCAATAGGATATTCGCCATCGAGTTCGCATAGAATATTTACAGGCTCTTCGACAATCTCATAGATTGGTCGTTTCTTTTTAATGGGCGGTGTAAAGATATGAATAAAATCGCGAGCTTTCGCTTTTTTAACCGTGTCTTGTGCGTAATTCGTGGAATCAGCAGATTTTAATACTGTATTCTTAATGCTACGCATTTTTTGCTTAGCATTGCGCAACGATGTATCGGCGCTCGATTCCTCATAGATGCCTTCAAGAAAGTTCTGGGTCTTTTGCTCGAGGCTTTCGGTATAGACATGGACACGCTTGATGGTTGGTGGTGGTCGCGGTGGAGGTGATGGTGGGCGTGCTTTAATTAGTAGAATCTCGATGCTCGTTTCATACGCAATAAGCGGAAGCGGTTGAAAGAAGCCAGGCATTCGAATAAAATGTGGTGGGATGGGCGGTGGTGGCGGACCCTGAGCTGGACGATCTCCACGATCGCCTTGACCGCTTCTGTATGCGATATTGGCCAGCTCATTGTTCCACCGAGTTAATGAAGCCGCGTCGGTGATGTTAGTATAGTTAGAGAATCCCTGTCTGCCCTGGGAGTTTTGATTTATGCTATCGCTATCTTGTTGCTGGGATTCGTTATAGCCAACAATATGTTTCAATTCAATTGGCTTATGCTTATGCTTGTGCTTAGTGGTAGTTATAGTGGGTATAAGGCAATTTTGGGGTTCGTCTATTTGATCACTAATTCGAATTGTTGGAATTGAACTGGGCTGGGGCTCTTCGGTGTCCTTACCCTCAACAGTTTTCTGTATATCTTCTGTGTCAATTTTCTTCAGCTCCTCAGTTTCTCTGACATTATCTTGTTTGATTTCAACTTGAACTGTTTCTTGCTGTATAGTTTTTTTGGCTGCTTCTACTTCAACAGAAATTGCTTGTTTCGAGGACTCGATGGATACTTCTTTCTTTGATTCTTGCGATACTGCACTGATTGATACTTCCTTATTTGATTCTTTTGGAGCTGTACTTATTAATTGTTGCTTAGTTGATTCTTTTACTGTGACTACTTCTATACTAGATGATTCAATTGTTTCTTGCTTTTTAATTTCTTTCGACGCAACAGCTATTTCTATGCTAGAAGATTGAATAGATTGTTCTTTGTTGGATTGCTTAGTTGACTCTATATTGACTGCAGGCTTTGAGGGTTCGCTTAGACCTTTAGGAGGTTCAGCATCGACGATGTCTTTCCTTTCAATCGCTACTGCCTTAACTGGTTCAATTTGCGTATGCTGTGGCTTGGGAGCGGGTTGATCAGGTACAGATTTAACGGTGCTTTTCGGCTGATTGGGGCCCTGTTGACTCTGTTGAAGTTTGTAGAGTTCAATGGATTCCTTTTCAAATTTAAGCAGTTCTTGCTGTTCTAACTGCAATCGTTCTTTTGTTTCTTTGCTTAAGAAGTAGTTTTCGGCCACGTCAGAAGGACGAGTACCTGCGTTTGGATCGTGAGCTTCGATTTTTTGCGGAAGCCGAAGAATTAATTCACATTCGGTATTGATATTTGTCGAATCGACTTTCAGATCATCTGCATTGTGCTCTTGCAGTGCGACTTCGTGATTGATATATGAGCAAATTTCGTTATACCAAATCAAATGACTTTCTTCATTGTGAGGCTTAATCAATATGGGCAAATTATCATCTGTGGATTTTGATGAGATATAAATTTGTTTCTCATCTGCTCGATGCTCAACATTACAAAGTGGAAGTTTGATGATATTTTGCAATATGAAAACGGATTTCTTATCAGTTATTTTGCGAACTTTTGTGACCAGAAGTCTCGATTTAAATAGAAAGCAATAACGATCATGGGTCTTTCCCTCCTTATCAATAACTGTACACCACTCGTGCAGCAGTAGACGGCCCAACTTGTAAACGTTACCTCGATAGCCTTCAATATTTGAAAGAAATCGATTATCATATGCTCTACTAGGCACGCTAAGCATAAGCTCTAAGGCCCGCTCTAAGTCCCTAACATTCTCTTTCAAGCATTGCGATAATTGTATTAGATCCTGTGAATTGAAATTTAAAACAATTAAGATAAAAATATGAAAAATGTTTTATGACGTATGACTGATTGTAACACGCAAGTTTAAATAGATAATGTATAAAATTGTATGCGAACACTTAATGCATTCAAACCTTGAATAGAAGTTTGTAATCGTTTATTCGCTGAAGTGGTAGCTTTAGGTGCTCAGACAGCAATTTATCGTCTCCTAGATTCGAAGAAAGTCCCTGCAATGATAACAAAGCCGCCATTTTAAAATAGGATAAAGTTAAATTTCGATAGATCGATTACTAATAGCTGAACTACAAAACAATAAAAGAACTAGTTTTTTTAACATTGACCATTTCGCTCATTAAAGATTACCCGCACTGTGGGCTCGATATGCATGTACATACATACATATATGTACATATGTAACAAATTTGCCCATGTCATCTTTGTATGCCGAGAATAACAACACAAAATGAGCCATCAGCCGGTAGACACCTGTGAACTTATGCACATACATACACTGGCGCCACCTTGCAGGTATTGTCTGTGTGTATCTATGTATGTATGGATGTGTATTTTGCTTGTGGGATGTATTTGTGTTTGGTGGCTTATGTATGTGTGCATTTTAGACTTGCTTACAGTGCAGTTCCTTGTCTAGCACACTTGTTTTTCATAAATGGTGGGTCACAGCATTCATGAAACAAGGCATACATATCCGCATACTTGACGCACTATTAAATTTGCTAGAATTCAGATCAAGATCGAATAACCAACCACACAATTTGGCAGGCCTAAGATAACCATTTTGTTTCTTCTGCTTTTATTAAGTATTAAATATAAACATACACGTATTCACTAATTTATATGCACACATACACAAATAAGAATTCACTGTGGGATGTTATAACGGATATATATGTATGTATGTGTATGTGGGAGAGCTAGCGAGAATGTGTATGTGTACTTGAATATACAAATTTATTTTAGCACGAACTTTTCAACGAATGTAGACACACATACACGCACCCACAAATGTATAAATATTCATATTAAAAAAAGAATATTCTATTGCTTATTATTTATAATGTTGCATAACTGAGAAAATACTGTGACGATTAAACCGAAGAAAAGCAGAACGAACGGAGGAACGGATTTTGAATTATTCATTGGAATGCCATCATTTATTTTTAAGGTGTAAAATGTTCATATGTGCCCATACACATTTAGTATCTGTGATAGATTAAATATGATTAAAATGTGTAGGTACCAAAGGCAAATCCACGTGTGGAATGAAATTAACACACGACGAAACGACGGCAAACACTACTCAAAACACACTGAAATGTGCAAAAGCTTTAATATTTAGAAACGCCTGGTTTTAAAAATAAACTGTTATATTCTCGACATACACGCACACACACTATTCGTAAAAGCATTGAACATATGGCCGGCCAGTGGAAATCGAAACACATATTGCAAATATTGCACCCTACTTTGTATCTATGTATGTATCAATATGTACATGACATATCTTCATATTCCCACATTCATTAATTCATATATGTATATGTACATACATTCGAACTAATGATATACGTACGCATATATTATTTTTACGTTTACGACATTGGAAAACTTACTCCGTCAGATTGGCGAGCAAATCAAACAGTCAAATAGTCGCCTGTTACTCATTACTATTTATAATACCATTTTCTTGTGGAGAAAAGTGCAGAGAAGACGCAGACAGAGAAACAGACACAGACCTCAGACGCAGCATACACACAATCATAAATTATTTCTCGCAATTTTTATTTAGTCAAAATTGTATGTTTATCTTGTGCTTATTATTTATAATATTCGGACAGAATCCAATAATGATTGAAGTGCTCTCTTGCTACCCACAAAGTTTACACTATTTACAATTCACTTTAAAACGAATGCTCGACACGCAGACACCAAGTACTTGTGCCAAAAGAAATTCAAAATTCTAGTGAACAATACTAAAAATATTCCCTTGTGTTAGTGATATGAAAATAGGAACTTGAAAAGTTCGTCTCCACAGTGCGAGAAGTCTTAAAAAAAAAAAATTGGGTTTTCACTATATTGTCCAAGTACTCCAAATGCTTTTATAATGCAGAATGCATTATGATCATTGGTAGTTTGACTATTCGAAGAGAGCGTTAAGTAAGAGAAGTAAAAGGCAGAACTCTCACCCAGTTTCATGCATACAAGTGGGATCTCTAGTGTGTGGAAAATACACCAAAAATATCATAAGGCAAGTTGACTACTAAGAGATATCACGTACTTGAAAATAGTTCTGGCAGTCGGCATTGGTCGAGAGGAACTCCTGGGCTAAAGGTTCGTTTTGACAGTACTTCACATGCTTATCAAAATCGCGTTCAAGTCGCAAAAAAAAGTTTTAGCAACCATATTCGGCTGATGGCTGTAGCATTTTAGGCCTTCCTTTAGCACCCTGTAAAGATGGAGGTGGTTGGCAAACATCATCAAAATATTTAACTTTCAAAATCCATACGTGTTGTGAAATTCGGCGATTTGCAAGAAATTGCAAAAAATTACGTCTTTATTGTCCTTGACCGATCTTGGGGCGGTTGGTTTGTCAATGGCCTTGATGTACTTCTCGACTACATATTGCAAGTCTCTGGAGAATTCTTCTTCCGTTTCAATAAGCTCTCCGATGATAACGCTAAATATAAAATGACCAAAATATACAGGTTTATAAATAGAAATATAAATACCATAAATTAAAAAAAACTATATCTACGGGTGAGAACTTACATTTAAATTATTGTAAATAATGCATTTTGAGTTACAATTTGTAATTACTTTTTTGAATATTAAAGCATTACATCGATCTGCTTACCATTTTTTAAACTCCAAATCTTCGCTTTCCTTACCATTTAAGGAAAGCGAGTTAGGGATTCATATCTAATATCTCCATTGCAATTAGATTCTCCATTGCTGATGAGTTGTAGGTGTCAAATGCACTTATAAGTCATCTGAAATATGACAAATAATCCAACAATTGGTATAGATTGCATGAACATGCGGCAGAATATTAATTTCTTGGCAATGAATCATGTTTTTTTTTTTTATTCACTTGTAAGTAAAGTTTAACGGTTTCGATAATATCGACAGAGCTATCGATATATATCTAGCTCCATCTACCACACACACACGCACATGTAAAAACGAACAATGCATTCACTACACGCTGATAGATGGCGCCAGTGCGGATTTCCTTTCACTGCATTTTATTGCCCGAAATTTTTTATTGAAATAAACTTGATATGCGGTGTCCGAAGCACTTGCCAAATGTTTCTATTGCTAGCTTTCTGGGATCGATAGCCTGATAACCCGATAGCCCACTAACCCAAAAATATATATATAAATATATATATTTTATATGTGCAAGGCAAATATTTTGTGGGTTCTTTTTGAAAATGATTGACACTCAGCTGTAATTGTTTGTCTGTTTTTTTGAAAGCATAATAATTCGTAAACGGAAATACGAAGATCTTTTTTTTGCTTGGTAGACAGCACATTTTATTTGTTTTATATATATATTTTGAATCCCATTTGAGTTCACTTTAAGTTGTATATTTTTACACAAATTGCACTAATTATTTAATAAATCAATCACTAACCAACAAAAAAAACGAATTTCGGGGAGAATAAAACGCGCGAATTTGATTTGAAAACGTTGCGAGGTGATTTGTGTCTCGAAATCTGGTAAATTAAGTTAAAAATTTGTCGTTTTTGTCGTTAAATTATTTTTAGAAATTGTTAACACACACATATGCATTCACTGCATAGGAATGTACTTATTATGTACAGTACTCTACGAGAAAGAGTACCAAAATGTACCCATGTACATAGATATGTACATATAAATTGCATAATATTATGTACCGGTAATAAATCTCATAACTAGGCAGTTGTCATCACTCGTAGATCTTGACTCACTGAATTAACTTTTATATGTATACATACATATATATATATATGCGATATTTTAAAAAATATATATGTATATAAATATAATGTGGGTTTTCCGTGCAGTTCGTGATGATATTAGAAAGTGCCCCGACGAAACTGCAATGAATTTAACTGCATCTCAAGAACTAAACGACTGAGCACAAAGTGTACTGATCGATATTTGCTGATCACAACAAAAGTTTTCCTCAAAAACAAAATAAAATAAAATCTAACAAAAAAACGAAATGCACAATTTAAAAATAATACACATGCATTGCCGATTTACATAAGTATGTGTACCCACATTTACACGTGCATACATACAGCATGGGTGCCTACGCGTACTTACACTACAACAATAACAACATACATACATATTGAACATAGAAACATTTGTGCATTCGAGTACAAAACGAACCTATCTACGTATGTATGTATGTATAATTGAAAGATTGCCATACACCAAAGTACATACAAACGAGATACTTAAATAAATTTATATGCTTGTATGTATGAGCATGCAATGCAATTATTATGTATGTAAGTGTACATACTTAATTAAATACATATGATTAGAATAAACCCACTTTGTCTCGCACCACATTCTGCTTAGTACTTATTGCATTAAGTCTACGAGCAGATGCTCCACGCTCATCCAGTTGATATCTAAACATATAAATTTCTTAGTATACTCCACAAATCTTAATGCTGGTTTGGAGTAACGAACATTTCAAAATCATAATGCTAGCAGCCGTTAACAGTGTTGCCGTAATGCCGTCAAGTGCGCAGGACAATAGGGACGCATTAATCGATTAATGTTCATCCTCAATGTTATCGCTTCCCAACGATATGCATACATGCATACGGAGCTTTCTTATCACGACGCATTGATAAAGACATCGGCAATAAAAAGTAATACGCTGCATATACAAATTAAAGTAGGTGCAGTTCTAATATTATGCATAAATACATATTCAAAGAAGTGCACAGTGCCGTTGATAATTGAAACCTATGTAAAATTCATACCTATGTAAAGTAAATGTTGAGTTGGTAGATTAACTGTGAACCTTGACTTCTAGCTGTGTATGTATGCGTCTACCTACGCACGTACAAAAATGCAGACATACACAAGTGTTAATAACCAGCAATAACACACAATTAGTGCGTGGGCAATGTTGAAATATTAGCATATTGATTTATCCTAACTCAACGTGGTTAAATATCGATGAACACGCGTTTCCATCGTGTGTGTGTGGGTTTATGCACACGTATAGTATGTTTGTAGTATGTGTGCCGTTCCTTGAAGACAATTGAGATGAAATCAAGGACTAAAAATAATCACACCTGCTCTTTACCCATGCCCATGCCCTTATGATGTAACATTTCTTCGCACAGAAGTTTACGTTCAAATAAATCCTTTTTATGATTTGACAAAGGAATTTTAATAAAAGTACATCTATTTTATTTAAAGCTATATCAGCATGGCCGAAAGTGAGCACACTCAACGGTGAGTAAATTAGGAAAGTATAGCAGTAGAAGACCACGAAATTCAGATACCCTACACACACTAATTTATCGCTCTATTCGTAAGTAAGTTTTATTTTTCGTATTATTCATTAATAACAAAACATTTTTTAATTCGATTCCTTTTAATCAGACTTCAACATGCAATATTAGTTTTAATTCAAATGCATTATTGCAATATTTAAATGACGAACATATTTTTTTCAGTCACGCACTTCCAGCTGCGATGATTTCTCGCAAGAAAATTAGTGTTTGGTCCATACTTAAGAACTGCATTGGCAAAGATCTCAGCAAAATCACAATGCCCGTTGTGTTGAATGAACCTCTGAGCTTCCTTCAAAGGTTATGCGAGTATATGGAGTATGCGGAGATCCTGACGCAAGCTGCACATCAGGATAATCCGGCAGACCGCATGAAATATGTTGCAGGCAAGTCATAATTTTAAAAATATAAATAATTATAATTTAGTAGCAATCAATCAATCAATAGTAATAATTTTGTTGCTGGTATAATTAAAGTACTTTTGCTTATTAAAATATAATATTAAAAAGTTTTTTATATTTAGTTTTGGTTTATAATTTTCGTTTCTTTTAATTTTGCTGTTTTAGATTTTCGGACTGTCCATAATTATTGACACACTTTCTATTAAAAGACGCAACCTTCGATAAGTATAATGATCTATAGACAACACGTATTTATTCCCTTGGCAATGTCGAGAGATGGATGACTATGTTTTTTTCATGTGTTTAAATATTGCTATACTATGGGCCAAGGTTAAATATTTCCTCAGGCTAAGTTTAGCATATGATATTTACAAAAATATTTATTTGGACTTTTCCAGCTTTTGCTGTTTCTGCTTTGGCTTCCAATTGGGATCGGTTGGGCAAACCATTCAATCCGCTCTTAGGAGAAACGTACGAATTGCAGAAAGAAGATTATCGAATTATTTGCGAGCAGGTGTCTCATCATCCACCTGTTTCTGCCTTCCATGCTGAGTCGACAGATTTTAAATTTCATGGCTCAATTAATCCAAAGATCAAGTTTAGCGGCAAGAATGTTGAAGTCCATCCAAATGGAATTGTTACTGTGGAATTTCCCAAGTATGATTTGATTTGTTTCAATGCTGATCAATAACTGATTAATTATTGATTTCACTATTTAGATGGAATGAAACATACACTTGGAGCAATGTCAATTGTTGTGTGCATAACATAATCGTGGGAAAACTTTGGATCGAACAACATGGCACAATGGATATTACCAATCATTCAACTGGACATACAGCCAAGTTAATATTTAAATCATCGACATCTGCCGATAAGGATCTGCATAGTGTTGAAGGATTTGTCAAGGATGAAAAGTATTAAATCACATTTAATTTTAATTGATTTTTATTACTTAATATCAATTATTTCAGCTGTCAAAATTTGTACTTTTTGTACGGTAAATGGACAAAGTTCTTAAAATGCTGCCCATATGAGAATTACGATGACTATCGAAAACACGAAATTAAAATTAAAGATGACAAGGAAACTACTGCTTCACCCAATGCCACGCCGAAAAGAATGTTTTCCAAATTAAATAGTTTTAAACTCAACTCGTTTCGCAGCTTGTCCATACAGGATGTAAGCTGCAAATTCTAATGAAATTAATATTTAGCCAAATGTAATTATCGTAATCCTAATTACAGCATGACAACTACCCACCTGCTGATATAGACGGCGATTTTCCCAGAAGTGATTCTTCCTTCTCCCTGGATATACCAGACTCCACGTTATTGTGGAGATGCAATCCCAGACCTGATAATAGTAGCGAGGTATTTGCAATATTTAAATTTAATGACGATTCAAAATTGAGTTTTTTTGTTCTCTTGGCTCTCAGTATTATAATTTCACAAACTTTGCGATGCAATTGAATGCTATGGATAATATGAAACCACCAGATACCTTATGTCCCACCGATGCTAGGTTGCGTCCTGATATATTATGCTTAGAGAATGGCGATCTTGATGGCGCGTCCAAAGAAAAGACACGGCTAGAAGAGAAGCAGAGAGACTCGAGAAAACTGAAAAAGTCCGAAGATGGAGGAGATTTTACTCCTAGGTGAATTAGTTTTAGATAATAAAACAACCTAAAAAGTAAATGAAAAAAAATTAATCTTTGTACATTTGCAGGTGGTTTAAGAAGGTCTACAGCCCTTTTACAAAAAGTGAAGTTTGGCTATATAGTGGCAGCTATTGGAATCGCGACTACGAAACTACGAATTCATTATTTTAGATGAAATATACAACACAACAAAACTTTCTACAGATTTACACCAATTACTTACAACAGACAAAAAACACATGAAAAACATAAGAAAACTGTCAAATTTGTTAGTAATTATAATACGTACGTACATATATTATGTAGCATATATAAACCTATTAATGAACATTATGAAATAAAGTCGCTTTTGTTTGGTTGAAACTCTTTGTGCAATTTTAATCGGAATCCAATAATCCTGCTGAAAGCTTAATAAAATTTGAGAAGATTCTATCAATTGCTTTGCACTCTATTTACTTAATTTATTTAGTTATATCCACATAATTTGGTATGGAGAATAAAATAAGAGGTAACTTTAGCTACACATATATGTATATTTGGTTGTATATGTATGTTGGTATATACATAAATAAATAATTGGCAATGTTAAAAGTAAACACAGTTTGACATAATTTCATACATTATGACGTTCAACAATAAATCGGTTCTATACATAGAATATACGGTAAAAATAACCCAGATAAATCAGTATACATTCGTTTCAATTTGTTTTTACAGTTTACAATTGGATTGTTGATAGATTCGAGAGTTTTGTAGAGATTTCAGATTTACAAAGTACTGGCTTCGATATGTGGAATGTTATGTAGTCCGGTATCTGGATTGGCCCAATAATAGTTGGGAGCTCCTTGACTGAAGCAATATTTCATGTCTAGGGGCTCGCCCTCTTCAACGTAGTACATCAGGTAAAAATTGCACATTTCATCTTCACTGGTTGGACTGGAGTTCAAAATGGTAATTAGATGATGTTACAAATATGTGAATACTTTCTTACCCGATGCCTGTGGCACGATGTCTAGTGCTTTTCATAGTACATCTAGCCGCCACATAGTCTCCGGTAACTATGGGCGACGTGTTCTCGACATTATAAAACATTTGCGGAGTCAGTGGATCCCTCTTGCCAAGCAACGTCCATTCCTGTACTCCTTGCGCATTGGAGCGAACTCTATACCCGGAGACAACTTTTCCTAATGCATGAGTGTGCGTTCGATATGCAAATGGATGAATCGTTTTATTCTCAGTTATTTCACAAGCAGCTTCCATATTTTCCGTTCTCATGGGAGGAATAATGCCATCGGTACCCAAGAGCAATGTGCCAGCCAACTTCTTCAAACTGCAGAGTAAATGAAACGAATTTACATGGGAACATACAAGGCTTTTCGCATACTTACGGTTTTTCAGTGTACTGCAGAAATATGCCAGAATCATCTGTAGCGCCATCTGAATATGCAATAATAAAATATATAAATTATTTATGTAAAGCAGGTATAATGATTAGTTACCTCGGAATTTATCAACGTGGGCATAATGAACTTGTAAAACCAAATATTTAGTTTGCGAATCCTTGCCCACTTTGAAGCCGACTCCTGGAGGTAGATCAAGTCTTGGTGCATCTCTTGCCCAAGCATATAAAATTTGTGAGTGCGAATGTGGTCCACAGGGGCTGGCTGTTTCGTCCTCTGTCGATTGGGCCATTTCGCCACAGTTCCTAACAGGAAATTGAGCGTTACTTTAAATGAAGACAACTTTTAATATGAAGACAACTCACCAAGTGACTTTTGTTGAGCCTGGTTCTCCGCAGCCATAAAGCAACATATGATGAGCGGTATTCATGGTGGCATTTGGTTTGTAGCCAACTAAAAGTACAATTTTTTGTTTTACTTGGTAAATAAGTCACGCAAATAATTGATTCATTCTTCACTTACCTATGTAATATGAAGTCGTTGGGTCGACTTTGATGGGAGTGCATAAGTATAAATCTGGCTAAAAGATTAAAATTATTTAAATAATTAATAACTTTAAATAAGTGATGATTTATAGCACAGTTATTAGTACTGCGCAATTACGATACGTATACGCAATTTTCAAATTTATAACTGCTTTATATTCTAATAAACTAATAGACTTGAAAAGTTCATCAGATATTTCCATCACCTATATATGATAGAAATGATCTATGGTAAATGGTAATGTTTTCCAATATTTTTGAATAGCATTTAAAATTAATATTAACCTAACCTGCACCATACGTATATGTATTATTTGTATTAATATGTCTAATCGCACTTTTTGTGGTTTTTCCCCTTGAGATGAGGTAAATAAATTAGTAGTACACTCATCTTTCATATGTGTTGTGTACTTTTCCATTTTTATTTTGTGTGTCTATACACACACCTGCTACTAACAGACATGCTCATACATACTTCACTCACACATTCATATATGACTAACGATGTACATACACAAACAATATTGGAGCAAAGCTTGTAACAAACTCTTGTGCAACTTACTGTTTTTGGCGAGACGAAAGGCATTAGGAATGGAAACGATCCCGTACGCTCCTCAACGTCATCATTATTATTATAGATTTCATTCCTTTGATAGACGCTCGATTTGGGATCAACGAGTCCATATGCAGTGATAGCATTCCAGAGTAGTATGTATGAATAGAATGTGTGTAACAAAAGTGTCATTTCTTTTACAGGTTCAATTCAATTCTTGTGAATATTGTTGTGTCAAGCGTTTAAAAATAAATTTATTAAAACTTGTAGCCTACAAGTTGTAGGTCGTTTCGTTCAATATGTTCTATTTTTCCTAGAGGTGAGGAAGTTTCAATTTTCCTATCGATAAGAACAAGTTGTTTAGTTCTCAGCAATCGATGAAGGTTATCGTCACCTATCGAAACAAAGATATCGGATGTAAAATCATTTCTGTGTTTGCCTTTATACATGATATTTAATTCTAAATCAAAAAAGCAAAGTGAAAATCATTAGAAAATTAAATGAACTTTATATTCGTGAAAATATATGACATTTTGTCAACCCACAAAATCAAATTCATTTCGCGATACATCGAGTAGCTGGAACCACTGCGGAACCAGACAGGTCCGAGTCGACTCATGCCGGAGCACGCTAGTGCTAAAAAACATACTTGGCACTTAGGCGGGAATTTAAATACTTGCGGAAAATAGCTAAATGAAATAAATAAGCTAAAAATTTTAATTTATCTCAAATTTTAATTTTATATTTACATAAATATTGATCTATTATAAATTATTAATCTATTTATTTTCTCTTCTTATTTAATAAACAATTTTTTACTTCATTTGACCAGAGTTACCGGCCAAGAATATATCAACAGTATCATTAAATTATTCTTCACGTTTTCCCAACTTGTCGGCCATTTCGCACTTTTCATTCTATTTCATTCTATTCGAATCAAATAGACAAATATGTTGCTATTTGTTTTATTGAAATACATAATAAGATTCGTTTCGAGAAAATACAATTTTTCTGATAATTAGGAAATTTTAAACCAATTGAATTGATGTGCAAAGCTTGATATCTGTGAAGCTCATACAAAGTTAGCGTTGAATTCTTATTTTACTGATATTCCAAAATTTTGACCATGAAGATAATTGTTCTAAAAAATACATAATTAACATACATATGTATGTATCACTTCCCAAGGCATACCTCATAACAAATTATAATAGTTTCTAAGAAAATCCAAATACATGTACATTTTTCGATTATACGCTTTCCTAAACTTTGTCAAGGAAGGTGAGCATTGCTATAAATAATTCGAATGCTTTTTTTTTCAAATCCGTGGTCCCGTTTTCGAAAATCGCATTTAAATGGAGTAGAAACTAGTAGAAGTAGTAACCGTAATGTTTGTACATTTTCCAAAACGGCGATCATGAAGAAATCTATTTATCATATGTCCCCAACTGGTCGGCCATGTCGCGCTATATCATTATATTTTAATAAAATAGACAAATATATTGTTTTGTGCTTTATTTAAACGCTTACAGCCGTTTTGAACAAAATTCAGTTTCTATTTCGTTTTATAAATGGAAAATAAAGTGATATATTTTTATATTTTATAAAGTTATAAACCATACCGCTGATATTATCGTTTGGCGGCATCCACTTCCAATACAAGAAATAAATTTAGGAAGATTAATACGATAAATTGATTAAGTGATTTATCAGAGCTATGCATGCCTTTCGGTCTATTCAGTTCAAATCTAAACGATTTGCGAGAATGTGACAGAACTCATGGGGCGTTAATTTGCTTAGCAAATCCAAGAGAGCATAACCATAACTATGTATGACATTTTGACAGGGTTCACGCATACATGTTGGAAGTATATCACAGGTAAAGAGCATTATGTGCATGATGTGGTTTCGTTTTTTTTTAGTGTCTAGTAACATCTCAACCTGTTCCAGAACGATCTCACACATTAAACGAAAAGGACCTTGCTTAGGATTTTCTAATTGAAGTCCCTGCATTGCTTTACTTGTTTCCGTGTCCTTTTGAAACAGTTCAACTAAAATAAATTATGTCGAGAAGTTAATCAATTATTCAACGTTTGTAATGTTATATGTTACTTACCATCTTCATTTCGAATAGAAGATTTACACATTCCAATTGCTTTGCAGATTTTTTTGTTATCGACACGCTTTAATATTAGGTCGACAATCGTATTGAGGTGTTTATCCACCATTTTTTCGCACTTATGCTTCAGTCCACCTAGCTTATGGCAGATTTCATGCACTGCCCTCTCAATACTACCCTTGTCGTTATGGTGTTCCGCAAATTTTTTGAACTCTTTGATAGCTTTCTCACAAATGGTGCATTCTGCTTTATTCCGCTCGGGGAATGTCTCCACAAGTTGGATGTTTTCTAATAAATATTGCATCATTTACTTAATTAATAATCGGTGGGTGTTTAACGGTTTTATAATTTGATACCTACCGTATCCATCCTCCAGCAATGAGCACATGTTAATAGTTCTGCAAATTTCTTGATAAGCTACATTTTTCGACAATAATTCAATAATCTGAAGTTTGTGCTTTTCTAACATTTCCCAGCATTTATATTTCTGGTCTTCATTTGGCTGCACAGAGCATACGCTATCCAGGGCTGTCTTCATATCATAATGTTGATTGACAAATTTCTGTAAAGTTTGGATAATATTCATGCAGAAATTACAAGTCGGCGATAAGTTGGTTCTAATTAGGTGCCCATGAACCAACACTTGGGTTGATTCTACAATGGTTGCCAGAATGGTTTCTTTCTTTTGGGCGTCATTTATTTCATATTCTTCTAGCGGTGCAAATGGAAAACACATTCCAAGCAATTTGCAAACCGAACTAGGTTTGCCAGCAACGTGAAGAATCCGATCGCCATGATTGTTGACAAAATCGTGACACTTATGGGCAAATTTACCTAATTTATCGCAGGCAGTATTTAAAGCTTTCAGGACTTTCTCCTTAGGAACTCCTTTTTTTTATCAGATGTTTTACAACTGTGAAAGCAATTTTACATAAAGAACATTGAGGTAACTTTACGTCTTCAATGGAATCATAATGGTTATGATTCAAAATCGACATGGAATCTTCAAACTCAAGGCTCAAGTCAAGAAGGTTTGTGGTTTTGTGGCATGCGCCAATGAATTGACAAATTTGGCTGCTATTCAATTCGTGATTTACCATTGTATAAATTTCATGATAATACTGATCTGCAAATGAGAGGCAATCGGTTTCAAAGCTTAACGTCAGTTCGCACTTCTCTTGTAACTTTTGCTTGAACACAGACACTGACATATTTTTCAACAGAGATTGTTGCGCGTGTCTTGCAATCTTTTCGCAATCTGTGCAGAAAATTTGAAAATTCTTTTTTTTGGGGTACTAGAATCTCATGCCTCATCTTTGAGAACCCAACTGTGCAGATGCCAGATGAAATGCAAATTTCATTTGACTGCAGTTGATCCAACACAAGCTCATATACATCATCAAAATAGTTGAACAATATGTTAGCGCAAGGGTCTGACAGCTTATTGAGTGTGGAGCATAAGTTGAGTGCATATGCAATCATATCCTCCCTTTGTAATGATTTAAACTTCACCTTTAATGCTAGTGACATTAGGGTACATGTTGTGCAAGACATCTGATCAGGTTGGATGACGCTCTGTCCTTTTGATTCGAAGTCGCTCTCATTACTGTCACTTTGATAACTGTTGATTAAAAAAATAGTTTCTTATAATTATAAAATCATAATATAAGGGCAAAACTATCATGTCAGTCCTTTATTTTTCTTTCCTTTTCTTTATACTTCTTAAATTTGATTGTTTCGGAAGTATTTTAATTAAACATAATCTAAAAAGCATTGTTAAACATTTTAATCTATCTTGTCGTCTAACGACAGCTAAAAGTACGTCAGTTATTCTACATTTACATAGGTTAGGAATAAATATGTGTGTAATATACCTAACATCGTTGCCAACTTCTCCAAGACATGTTGAGGATACGATCAGGACTAAAATAAATGCAAATAACAATAAGTTAAATACATTTTTTTTAATAGGTTATATGTCCTAATACAAATGTAATGTGAATAATTGATAATCATAACTTACAGCAAAAAAAACACTGCTCCACTGACTAAACTTGGACCGTTTTGCATTTTACTTATTAAATTCAAACTCAAAGCAAAGTATAAAGTTATGTTTGCCACTTATTGTAAGGTTTTCAACTGAGTTTTTAATTTGATTCTGAGGGTCTTATATACTACATGTAGTCCTAGTTGAATGAGTTGGCGTAGTGAGTGTACTCTTATGTATAGTTCATATTATCAGCAATATCGGCTTGTGGTTAGATATTATTTGCTATTATTTTTCAAGTATAATTTTAACCGCAAACAATACAACACCAAGTAGAATACAATGACTTTTTTCCATATAAAGCATATGGGTAATTCCATGACGCATTTGTCCCGTGCGAGACTCTTGCAGTGAAAATAACATAAACTGACACAATTTTAAAAATAAGAAAAGGATATTCTTTTAGCTCTAAATCAGTACTTTAATTCGAGTTAAAAATGGTTTTCCAATTTTTTTCTGCTTTAAAAATTTTGGCGCTTAAAAATTTAAAATTTTCAATGCAGCCTTGTCTAAATAGTCCGATGTTGCGAAATCGACACAGACGTCGCTGCTTGTCGTAAAAATATCGATGTTTGACGTAATTGCAAAAACATCGATTCAGCGCCAGTGTTATCGAAGCTTTTCCACTAATATTAAAATTTAATATTTCGCGCTATTTTTGCAAGTGATAAATTGTTTATTTTATAAAATATATATTTAAAATGAAAAATGTGCATTAAAACAATCAAGTATTATTATTCTTCACTATGCTACGTTTGCTCAGTGCACATGGAACTGCAATGGACCTCTTTTCTGTCTCCAAGGTATTGATTCCTTTTTTTTTATAATTTTTCATAATTTTCCAGCTGAGTAGTGGCTGGCGTGTTAAATCTATTTGATTTCGATCTGCAAACATTTTGACCTTGTGTGCAAGTTGGTTTATTGCGGCCGAAGACTGTTTTGCATAGGGATGTTTTAGGATAACTTTTGTATTGTCCACAATATTTGAACGCGGAGTTGTCATGAGCTCCAAACGTACTGCCGCTGGTGGCGCAGCTTCAAAGCGCGCTCTCTTTCGGTTGCATTTCAAGCGCTGGAGTTGATGACGTTGCCATTCCGCTTGCTCCAATTGCATTTGGTATTCTTCGCGCACCTTTTGCTCAAGCTTACGTTGCTCTCTCATCGCGGCCGCCATATTGGTTTTATGTTTGCCAGTCGCTCGAAGTCCAAAGTGAAAGCCGTCCTTGTAGATCTTGGGCCTTGGAGTTGAGGGCTTCTCTAGTCTTTCGGGACGATTTGTTGTCGTTGTGAGTCTCGAGCCATCTGGAATATTATTTGTGGTTGTCTGTGTTTTATCTTCTGCTTCATTTGCTGGCACACAGCCACCTGGCCATCTGTTAAGTATCTCAATTTCTAGTAAATTGAGATTCTTTAAGATTAACAGCGCATGCCTTTTAAAAGCTGTTATAGTCTTCAGCAGACGATCCACTGCCTCGAGCTTCAGGTCTGCTTCATCTTGTCTATTCCTACACTTGTTTGGCTTTAAGATTGCTGGACAAAGCGTCGGAGGTGCTGGCAGCGTCAACGATGTGGAGGAAAAAGTGCTGGAGGATTCCGTTGTCGTTGTAGTTGTCGGCGTTTCTTTCAATTTGTTGCTTTTTGACTTTTTACAGAAGTTTAAGAAATTCTTGTTTTGTTGATCTTTCTTGTTTACGCTTTTAAAACGGATTCGGTTTCACGGTCCCGCTGCAATTTGAATTTCAATTTCCTCATAATCTGCTCAAACTCCCGATCGACTGCTTCATTCTGCAGACGTTCTATGTTTCGCTGCCTCTGCTCCTCCTGGCGTGCATCGTTACTAGCGGCTGATAGTGATGAGGGCAACAGCAAGTGCTGCGCTTGCTCCTCTTCGCCAGCGGGCTGGATATCAATTTGATTATTTTCGTTCTCCTTTAAATTTGGCTCATCGATTTTCATAAAATGATGCCACTTGGGAAAGTTCTTGGCTGGCCTTTGCCTATCCAATTCATCAAACAATGCACTGGGATCATTGGACGACAACGGTTGCAAGAGTCGTCTACCATGAGATGTCCAAGGTATGAGATTTTTGCCATACTTATTCGAGTTGCTGGCACTGCAGGACAGTCTTTGAGACAATATTACCACAATTACCATTAGTATTATTTCAGTTACGTTGTGTCTCGGCATTGACATTGTTTTCTAGAGCAATTCATTTTGTTTCAAATTATAAAGTCAATTGACAAAAAGAGTTCAAATAGTGCGCGTCCATCTTAGCAAAGCCAAAAACATTAAATACAGTAGAATCAGGTTATAACGACTCCGCTTATAGCGTCCGTCCCGTTATTGCGACGAAAAATTGATGGCTTGGTTGGTCCCCATACAACCTCATATGAAAGGGCATCCGCTTAGTACGTCTCCGCTTTTAGCGACAATCCGCTTATATTAAACGACGCTATCAAAAATGTATGCATTTATCAGTGACAGTCTCACTACACTCTGTTAGTTTTAGCTGACGCCTTAGCTTATGCTAAGGAACATGGAGCTATACGATTTATTATGGAAAAACTATGCTATTAAATTAAATGTATAAATTTTTTGTTGTTTTGTTTAAAAATTAATTTGTTTTATCTTAAAAAGCAACAATAAAACAAAAAAACCAAAAATTTGTTTTGCTCCTTTCGGTACGTAAAATCGTCGGTCCCTTGAAAGTCGCTATAACCAGAATCTACTGTATTAAATTTTAATATGATAGTGATAGAACGGAAGCCAATATTTGTTGAACTCTTTAGTACTATTGTCTTATGGAATTTATTTAACTAACTCCAAATCTAAATTGTTCTTCTTAATTCATAATCATAGATCTATAAAAAAGTTTATACATCCGGTCCTTGTGGTTACCCCAATAGCATCGACTACTTCTGTAGTAATAGTTAATAATAGTTGTATAGAAGAAAATACTGCAACATATGTATGTATATTGCTTATGAGTAATTGTCCCCATTAAAGTACTCTTAGTAACTGACCATGTGTCACGCAGATGATGCGAAGTTTTGATGACGCAAACATTGCAACTATAGTGCATTGAAAAGGCCTAGTTGAACACACTCGTACTGTTGGCTCTGACAATTGGCAGTCCATTGGAAGTACGCTGGAACATGGTCTGGAAGACGCAAAGGCTTTTCTGAGTCAGTCGATTTCGCGTTTTAGTCAGTCGAATTTTCAACGCGAAACGCAGCAGCTGCTAGACACCTTAAAAGTGTCCTCGAAAGAAAAAAATATATATTATAAATAATAGAATTTTAGACAGAAACAAACGAAAACCAAAAGAAGAGAAAAACAATTTTCCCTTTTGCGTTTCGTAATCAGAGCAAAAAGTGTCCTGGTTCCATAACTCTTTAAATGCCACACAAACGCAAGAGGCATAAAAACTAAAGGTCATAATAAGAACCATCAAAACTAGTGAAATAGTGGAATATTAATTGCGATATCGTAGTGTTATTGTGCCTTAAAGGAACATCATCCTATGTGCCATGACTGTCCACAATATGCATACCAAAATAATTATATTGATTTTATTTTTCTACAACGGTTCTTACAATTGGAGTAAAAAGTTCTAAGCTTCGCGTCAAGCTCTTTGCTCCATCCAATCATTCCACAGATTGTCAATCTGTGTGTGCGAGTGCGTGTGTGTGAGTGCGTGCGTGCGTCTAATTTATCAACGTCTGCGAAAAACAAGTATAAAATGTAAGTTGTCAGTGAAAAGATGAGTACATAGTAGGTAAATATGATATACATTATTAAGCATATTGCGCGCACCACTCCTTTGCGTTATCGATTTTATAATGTTGTCAACAGCAAAAACAATATCTACCCCAAGCCATGCCTCAATCAATGTCCCCCTTCAGAAGGACTCGCAACAACAAGTAGACAACAAGGAAATTCCCAATAAAAATGCTCAAAACATCTGTGCGGTTGTATTTCGATATAGTGGTGGCATGCAATCATAGGCACAGTCAAACAGACATGTATTAGTATTAGGGTCTTTGTAGTTGGAAATGATTTTGATTTCAAATTGGTTAAATATCAAAAGTATCGACTGTTATAAAAATCACATTTTTAAAAGTGCATAAGGAAAGTCCTTATTCTTAATGATGAATTGAGGCATATGATTCAAATTGAAAATGCATAACAATATTTAAACCATCTCAATATATAAAAATATAGTTTTACCGGAAGTTTATTTTAGTAATGATTTAGGAATCAATTTCTGTTTAAGATAATTGCAAAAATTAACGAATTCGAAAACTTATAACTTAAATCAAATCAATCTTAGCGCTATTCAAAACTATTAAAATATCATTTACTTATATTTAAAATTGTTTCAGTTATTGTTTTTCCACTGTATGTACATAGAGTCGCACGCGACATTTTTCGCCCTACATTAAAATATAATTTTGCTAGAAATTTTTTGAGAAACTTTAGAAGAATCTCAGCTAAAGTCGTATTTGCATAATTGTCGACAATTTCGCGGAAATGGGACAGTATCTTTTTCATGCTCTTTTATAACTAGCATGAAGTTTATAAAGAAAATCCTATAGTAGTACCAACAAGGTCATCTTATCTGCTCGCCACTGTAGCGAAATCATTGCACTCTCTGACAGCGCTCCATTTTCCATTCCTTTGTTACACGGCCAAAAGCAAAGTATTCCATTCGTTCCAATTTGGAAATTCCACAGAGTTCACGGACTTGCGCACTAACACCAACGCAGTCAACACAATGTTTTGATTGTAAAAATAAAAGCCAGACTGTTGGGAATGAGTATGTGTGTGAGTGTGTGGATGGGGAACTTGACAACACACGTTTACGCATTGTTTACAAATAGGCAAGCTGTGAGCGCCACGTGGCACGTTGCACGAGTCACGTTGGAAGGAAGCACTGGAATATGTACAAAACGTACGCACCGGCCGGCTTTAATCTACAATTATGTTAGGCCTAAAAACATCGTCGCAATGACGTCAGCCGTTGACTCGACATTGGACTACTTTTGCTAGGGAGTGTGAAGAGCACAGGTTCCCACCACGAATATCCTGTGCGAAGGCTAATGTCTTCGATATCGTACGCAATTCATATATATATATTTTTTTGCAAATGACGTCAATGAAGTTTTATTTATATCCAACGATTTGGACACCAAACAACTCAGCCTTAGAAGTTCCCTTTCTTTGGCTTCCGGCTCACGCGACGTATAATTAATCGATTTGCTGCGCCTCATAAATCGTAGTTCCTCAACTAGCCCTGAAATTGTGAACGTCGCAAAAAAAGAGAAAAAATTAACTAATTAGCTAATTAGTTATATAAATCGAATTGTTTATGAATTTTGGGCGCCGACTTATGCTAATTGTGGCCTCAATTGTTGATTTCAATCGTTTGCGTCTCGTTGTTCTGCCACATATTCGTATTAATAAATTAATGCATATATTTGTAGTATATAAATACTGTACATATATGCGAATCGGTGATGACCTTGAAGGTACACAAACAACGAATTGCAATTGCAATTGTTGCAGCAATTGTTGTAAACAAGCATTTATGTTTATGTCGCTTGCTTAATATTTAATTGCACACAGAAATGTTTGCTCAGAATTTTTACAACCATTTCTAGCACAAAATGCATTTCGCTACGACGCAAAATCCCCTCAACTATATGGCAGCTATTATTATATAGCAGATGATACTGCAGATGAGCGACAGAGCATAAAGGCGTGGCGTAGGTAGAGAGATAGGTGTACAGTGCGATTTATATAAACAAAAGGCTGTTGCTATTGTTTTCATCTGACTTTGATTAGATAATCAGACTGATGGCTTTTAAAGCAAGCAAATAATTTTCCACTCGTGCTCTTGATTTAGAAATGGTTCAATTCGGGCCATAGGTCCATAAACTTCATAACGTCTATCGTCTATGTTAATTGATGAGTCAAATACGTAGACATCACAAACTGCGTTATGACGCATATTCGAAGATAAGCAAAATAAACAAACAATTGTCGGTATTCATAAACATAAACATTGTATTTAAATGATGCCTAATTTCACCACTGAACTCTAATGAGCTTTCAGCGCTTATCTTTTGAACTGAATAAAAATTGCTTACATTGTGACGGCAATTTGTCATATCTTGTTTACATGACTTCCCCCTTTTTCCTCCTTAACAATTTTCCACATTCATCTCAATTAATAAAATTTATACTTTGTTTTCGTAAGTTGTTATCATATAATCTGTTACAAGGATCGCTGACAAACCACTTCCAACACTGTTATTAATTTCCTGTTACTAATGTTCATTTTACAGAACTGCCGGACGTGTCTCTAGCCCTGGTTTCAGTTTTGAGCGCCCTCAAGAAACCCAACGTTGAGCACAATTTATTAACAGCGAAAATATTGGCACGATTCTGCGTAGCAAAACAAAAATTGCGTTGACATTCCAGTTGTTGTTATCTTTCCCACTCGTTTCTTGCTACAAATTTGAAGTTGCGTGAGTGTTCGTGTGTGTGTGGAATATTTTTCAAAGCTTTTTTTTTGCGTCATAAATTGAAATACATATTTGTTCGTGTGCCGTGCAAATAAAACAACAACAACACAGCTCAAGCAAATAGGAGAAGCGAATAACAAAACTGTGCCAACGTCGTCGCTGCTCACTGCTATCAAAGACAATACAATCTCGCGATCTCTCCCCAATACCAAAGCAAACGAACGGCAAGCAACGCAGCCAGGAGGGCTGTAAACAGAGGGTGCGAGAGAGACGCAAGATTAGCAGGCATACACAATACAGTTGTATATAAGCACGCTCATATCAGCGAACTGTGTGCATTCAGCATTCGACTTCGGCAACGTCGCTAGAAGAGCTCAATTTCAATAAACAATTTCAGTCGTATTTCGCCTCTTGTTGGAAACGGATTAGACTCTGCATCAGCTGTTGGGACAAAACAAGTGCATAATATACATATGTAGGTTAATATTATAACCACAACAAAATATATGAAAGAAAACTGTTGAACCAAATTCACTTCAATGTCGATTAATTCGCCAATATTGTTAAAAAACTGTGACCTGTATTAAACAGGCAAAAAGCAAAATAATATTAAAACGACCAAAACAAGCAAACAAACAAAAACCAAAAAACGTTGTAACAAACATTGCCAAACAGTGAGTGTGGCAAACAACAAAGAGTTGTTTGCTTTTTAGTTCTTCACGTTCGGTTATTTTTTTCATTTCTTTGTGTTTGGAACGGCAAACAAACGAACGCAACCGTTTGAGAGCAACTGTTCCCTGAAAAACTGTAAATCGAGCAAACCTATTATTGTGACTTTAAACAAAAACAACTAACAAAGCCGCGAGTGTACAACCAAAGAACGAAAATAAATTGAAAAAAAATCAACAACACAAGAAAAACAGCAATTCTGTTAATTGGGCTTAGGCCATTGTATGGGTAAGTTTATCAGAAATAAATTAAAATAGTTGTAAGTCATTCTCTCAGTGTAGGCAGTATGTGTGCATTTACAGTTTGAACATCACTGGTCCATACCGCAATTGCCCAGCAACAGGTTGAACTGAAATAATATTAGATTCTTATTTTTAGACTATTTGTTTTGTAAAGCAGAAACAGAAATGCCTCTAGCTGAGTAAGAAACCTTAGCACTGTTTCGAGCTAAAATACGCAATACGTAGTCACAATCCCCCAGTTGGGGGGTAGAAATACTAATGATGATTCACCTGTAATTGCAAGTAAATTGAAACAAAGCGTGTAAATTTCCAAAAAATTGAATCATGTTACAAATGAGGCAAACAAATGACGCAAGTGTTTCTCTCTAATCAACAACAATAAACAGCCCCTAGAGCTGAATGGGGACCTTGGTATGATTTAGATAACGGACTAACGAACCGACTGAATGACGACGTTGAACTCGTTTCCAGACACACATCAATTAGTGGGTGTAGTTGCCCTCGCAGGGCATGAATTGGACACGTGCCGCAGTTGCTTTATCGTCTAATCATATAACTTATATGGCTTAACCACTTCGGCCCCATCCGGTGGTGTTCGATTCAGTTTCTAACTCGAACATCTCGCTCTAATCAGTTGGGGCGCGACTCTATCAGCACTTGAGGGAAAGCTTGTTGCTCGTTACATTCCTGTTGCCGTCGCCAGATAAGCGGCAAATATTCATTTGACTTCGAAGAATATGATTAACGAGTGTTTCCAATCGACAAGCAATCAATGCATAACCAGATGTAGAAGAGCTGAAAACGTCAGCCAAGATTCTCAGTAAGATTGAGACCTTGTCTTGAAATAATACTGGGAACTGCAAGCAATGACTTTGAGTTACGTTTACCTGTTAGGTATGGTGCAAAAGATCGAAGTGCACTGATTACGGCAAATTGAAAAGAAGATTGATAAATGATCATTTGAAATAGTAGAAACATCCTTCCCAGTAAAATGACATTTATTTAACAGTCTGCAATGTCATAGGCAATCATATAGAGAATGGGAAGAAAATATATATCTTATAATATCATTTTTATTAGCTAGTTTTACTAATCATTACGAATATTTTAATTCACTTAATACAGATCAGTCTAAACAATCAACGAAATTTGGAGACGAGCCGGACCTCCTGTTCAACCGAGCGCAGGGCCGGAATAGTCTGCATAGTCTTGGCGCTTCCACTGCTTCATCAGCAGCCGCAGCCGCTGTCCAAGCATCTTTGAATCCAAGCGTCAACGCATCGCGACAATTCGCCAACATTCAACTAGAAGCCACATTCAATGATTGTGAAAGTGGATACGTGCCCACCGTGGGCCGTTGGGGTGCCGAATGGCCAAGCTGACTCGCCGTTGCAAATGGCCACGGCCAGCAGGACGGAGCAGCTGGCGGTGATGGCGACGCAGTTAACGCTGCTGCAGTCATCGCAGCTGCTGTGGGAGAAGCCACCGGCTCAGTGGAACAGCAGCTGGCGTATGCAATGTGTGGCATGGGATTGACTACCAATGCCAAGCATGAGGCTATTGAACAAGCTGCAAAGTCCAACGGTGGAACTCACCGGGCCATGCCAATGCGCACGCCCTCAACATCCAGTGAGGATGACGACGAAGATGTTGAGAAGCCACAGCAATGGCTGTCAACCGACCTGACATCGGTGGCAAGCGCATCGGAGCGTTACTCCGATATCACTCAGCTGCTGGCTAAACAGCAGCAGACGCTGCAGCGGACCCCACATGCCCGCTGGGCTATGGCCGATGGCTATGATCTGACTGCCTACAATCAGATCAACGGCGTTTGGCCACTGGGCCATCCCTTGCCGTTGCCCGATTGGAGCAGCGTCGAGGAGCCCGCCAAGGCAGAACTAATTTTCGAGAACGTCTGGCAATACGAAGAGTTAACTGGCATTATAGAGACGGCACTGCAACACATGCTGGAGGAGACTCACTACAATACGGTTAATCTGTTTGTGGACTTCTATCGCAGCTTTAAGCGCACACGTCGTTCGGATCTGCGCAGCTTCTTTCAGTTCTACGATGTGCCCATCAATCGACGCCACCACATGTGTGTGTCGCTGGCTTTCGAGATCATAGCGCGATTGGTGCAAATGTTTCCACAGCTGGGACAGTATCTGTACGTTGTATCCTGCGAGGAGCAGGTGGTCGACTGTAATGACTATGTGCAGATGGATGAGGAGTATGGCATGAATTCAGCTGATGCGGGTGTTGAAAAGGAGCACGTGATGGTCGCTATGCGTTTCGCCATTGGCGAGCGTCATGGTGTCATGATTCTCGATCCTGGGTATCATGTGGGACGCGCCGTTACCGTCATGAGCGATCAGAGCTATCCCCACACAGGTAAGAGAGCAAACTAAAAGTTATAGCCTGGACTTAACTAACTTTATGTATTTCCTTGTAGGTTGGTTCAATCAATCGAAGGAGCCGCATCTGCAACGAGATTACTGCTACAGCTACAGTCAGCATAGCGACAAGTTTGTGGAGTGGAAGGAGCGTGAAATACGTGGCGATGAGGCCAGTTTCAAGACCTCCCTCATCTACATTGCCCAAGAGTATATGACCGCCGTGGATGTGACAGTCCGTCGAAATCTGGTTTATAATTTCCGTTCGCTGTTGTCGCGCGATGCCAAGGGTCGCGTCTACGCTGGTCTTTACTTTCCTCTTGTTTCCAATGTGCAGGAGGCGCATCTAACTCTCTTCTATGATGGACCCAACGAACAGCGCGTGAAAGCCAAGCTCATGTTTAGCGCTTTTAAAGTGGGCAAAGGCAAGGTGAGTTAAACATTTATTATTTCCTTTTATACATTCCACAATTATATTTTAATTTTATATGTGCAGCAACTGCCGGACTATGTGCTACAGCATCTGGTAAAGCTTTCGCCACAGCTTAATATGTCGCAACATGAATTGACAGAGCTTTGCAAATCACTTTGCGAGGTCGTCTCCGATCAGAATTTTATAAGCCAGGTGCTGGCTATTAACGACGATATCGGTGTCATGTCCATGGAGAATTGACAGTTAAAGCAACCTAAGAACGCTGCTGCAACACCAACAACAACACCAACTCCAACACCATCTCCGTCACCAGTTGGGGAGATCGAGAAAAATAATGATAATGCAGCTGCAACTTAGACGTTATCAATACATTTTCAAAAATACTTTCCAAACTAAAAAAACTTAATTTAATAGAATTAGACAGCACTTACAAGCAAATATAATTGAATTTAGTAATATATGTATATACCCACTTATAAACACTATAAACAACAACTATACTAACATATATACATATACACATCACTAACGGACACTTGAAGACTTTGTAAATCCCTAGTATGATTTAATCAAACTAAAAAATTCTCAATTAGAAAAACGTAAATACGAGGAATACTATATTTAGATTTTCTTTTTGAACTTTGATTTCAAATATATTTCAATTTCGTCTATAATAAACAAATTAAACTATGTATACGCAAAGGCGAAAAATGCATAAATAAGTTAGTTGTTATATACATTTTTGTTCAAACGCACTGTAATACTTTTGTTTAATAAATAAACGCAAATCAGCTAGCAACATAGTTTTTTCTAAAATTTGAAACTGAAAAAATGTAACGTCTGCAGTATTTCAGAATGGTATAAATAATACCATATAATAATAGCAAAAACCAATAGTTACTTAAATTGCCTTTTTTGAGTCTACAGCATGGTCACACTTGAAGCCGGCTGCTAATCAGCTGTGAGCGTTGATATTAAATTCCGAATTAGACATTTGATGAACACATCAGCTCATAAGCAAATAACTTATCCAATTTAATTTCTTGTACCACTTGACAATAATAACAATAAGATGTGTGCTTTGAAAAGCATATTTAATGAGATTGATAACTGTTGATACCGTTATGAATCACTTACCGGCGTTGACACCTGTTGCTGTTTGCGACGGCCAGCAACAAAATTGAACAAAATATAAAATCAGGTTCTATACAGAAAACGCGCGCGCGAAACATTAACGATTTTAGTTGTCTTTTGAATTTCTTGCCGTGCGGTTGTGTTTCGGAACCGGTTTGTGTTGCTCGTTGGTTATTGTTGAAATTGAAACGTGACGCGCCGTTGTCTGTTGTTGATCGTAGTCACAAACTGAAACTATTTACCTTATTAACTCAAAAAGGTAGTCCAATATTAGCATAGTCAACGCTTCGCTACGCCACACAATACAATAAGTAATAAAACACGCAAGTGCATAGAAACGCAGTCGCTTTAAATTTTCATTTTAAGTGAATTGTGCAGTAAGTACTATTTGTTTTTGTATATATGTATGTTCATAAATACATATATTCGCCTATGTGCAAGGCTATGTGCAGTAGGGCGCAGTAACAATAGAAATAGAAAGTTAACGAAATGCAAGCAAGTTTGGTTTTTTTTTTTTTGTTGACGGAAGTCGAAGACGCCGAACCGTTGACAACGCGAAAAAAACACTTCAGAGCCACACACATGTACATACATGTATAATACACACACACACTCAAAGAGACGTGTGCTTGTATTTAGTGGGTTATGTTGTCGACCCTCTTCGCACCTCTACAGATGTCCATTAGAGTAACGTACGTTTCATATGTTTGTCTTTTCTATACATACAGACTTACATATGTCTAGCATTTGGCCCATTCTATTGGTTTCGTAGCTTTGGCTCTTCAACTTTCATTCCCTTGACTTGACTTGGCTCTTCTTTTCTTCTCTTGTTAATTTGCATTTTATGTGTCGTTTGTTGGAGTTGTTTTTTTTTTTTTAGAAAACCAACTGCTATCTGGGCCAGAATTTCTCAGCATTCGCTTCACATTTATTCATTTACTTATAACATTTTAAATTGTTTTAAATTACACTACCAAGTCAAGCGGAGGCATTAAGTGAAGATAAAATTAACGTAATCAGATTCAAGTCAAAGTTCAGCACTTATATCACACTTCAATTACGATTTGTATAAATGGCTTAAACCTGTCGTATTGTATTGATGATACGCCCTAAGTTCAAGCAGCAAAATGGCAGCGTAAATAAAAATACAAGTAAAAAAGCATACAACATTATCGAATTGTTGCTGACTCAAGTAAAGTGTCGCGTCGCAAAGAGTGCACTCGATGCTCAGCCAAGTGTCTTAGCTCAGTTAAAGTTCTGCTGGCTACGTATGTAAACGCTAATACCCTTAATTGTTGGTTGCGATAATAAATATTTATAATTAACGCACAATTAAAACAGGTGGAAAGTTTAAACTTAATAGTCAAAAGAGGGTTAATTTAATCGACAACATTGTGGTTTCCTGGTTGTTCCACATTTGCTTGTGATTATCGTATATTGATTATAGTGCATTGGATTATAAATGGAAGCCATTCCATATGCCACTTAATTGGTTATGCAGTAATTGCCAGCTGTAATTTATATGAGATTAATACAAACTTGCAATTTTGTAATTACAACAAATATTGTTATTTGCTTGTATAATATATATATATATATTAGTACTAGAATCAATACTTACACACATACATCACCCAGTGCAGTGGAACTTATCAGTGTCGTAGCAACGACCTTTGCACCCTCCGTCTCTTCCAATATTATGACTGTGGTTTTTTTTCCTTATCTCTCCCTTCCTATAGTTTGAACATACAACAAAATGTTGTTAATTCTCACACTCATTATCTTTGGCCTGTTGGTTTTTGGATTTCTGATCACCAAGACAACTAAAGAAGTGCCCAAATCCTGGTTTGAATGGAAGACCGAATTCAAATATCAATATCTGGGCATGGCGGGTCTTATCCACGATTGGCAGTACACGTCAAGGGATCGCGTGAGTAAGTAACTAGTAAAGCGACTACTTGTTTGCTGCTTGTCTGTTGAAAATTGCCCAACCAATTATCCACATAATATTAACTCGATTTATCATGGTGATTATCTAAAATTTTATAGCACTCTACAAGCAACCGGATCGCATTGCTGTCATCACCGGTGGTAATCGCGGCATTGGCCTGCGCATTGTGGAGAAATTGCTAGCATGCGATATGACTGTCGTTATGGGTAAGTTTCAGTAGCACTTCTCACGCCTAGTCTGAGTTTCTAAGGGCGCTAATGCACAATGGGGATCAGCGCTTAATTACGGATTCAAAAGACACCCATATAAAAAAAATACCTAAGGAGGGCATGCACGACGACAAACGGCAAGCGACAAGATGATGGCCAAAAAAAAAAAAACACAAAAAAATGGTTGAAATCGCGTGATTAGCATGTGAAATGAGACTGAAATCACGAAATAACAAATTCCTCCCACACGCTGTCCACATGAGCAACATGTTGCTACCGCTTGGCAGCATAAATGTTGCTAGCAACCAAAGTGGTGCCAAAAAGTATTGCATACTTTTAGGCATATTATTCAATTCCACTTGATGGCAGTAATATAAAATTTGAATTGAATGGAGACAATTCATATAAATATAAAAAGTCAAATCGAAAAATTAAATTAATTAATAAATTATTTTAGGTGTTCGGGATCCTGCAGGTGCCAAGACAGCTGTTGGTGACATTGTAGATCTTACCCAAACGAAAGGCAAACTCATTTGCGAGCAACTCGATGTGGGTGACCTGAAATCAGTGCGCACCTTTGCCCAGCGTATCGCAGAGAAGTATCCAAAGATCGATGTGCTATTCAATAATGCTGGCATTATGTTTGCCCCCTTTAAATTGACCGCTGACAATTATGAGTCGCACTTTGCCATCAACTACTTGGGTCACTTCCTGCTTACACATCTTCTGCTGCCCCAGCTGCGGGCGGCTGGACGAGATGGGAAGAATGCACGCATCGTGAATGTGAGCTCGTGTGTGAATCTGATTGGCAGCATCAACTACAAGGACATTAACGGACTGTGAGTAAATGATTATTATTTGTGCTTTTCTCTGTTAAATCTCGCTGTTTACTTTGCAGCAAGAACTACTATCCGGGTGCTGCTTACAGTCAATCGAAGTTGGCACAAATTCTCTTCACACGCCACCTGCAATCCCTTTTGGATGCAGAGAAGTCGCATGTGCAGGTGATTGCAGTGCATCCGGGCATTGTGGACACCGAACTGTTTGAGCACTCGGCAACCACATCTGTGCCATTCCTCAAGAAAATCTTCTTCAAGACACCAGAGCGTGGAGCTCGCACTGTAGTCTATGCGGCCATAGAACCATCGATTGAAGGCCAAGGTGGCATCTATCTTAGCAATTGCGGTCGGGGTCCATTCCACGCCAGTGCCAAGTCGCCCGTGAAGTGTGAAAGGCTCTTTGATTTCTCCTGTGATCTGCTGAAAATCAAGGAATACGGAAATGGCAAATAATGATTGAAATATTCTATCACATCAAAGGATACCCTAACCTCCATAAACAATACAAAAGCAAAAACATTCTTCAACTGGTGACACGTTAATTTGCGTTAAGCTACTCTTTGTATACACATCTCTTAATTGTATATGTTTGTAGTCATATTTCATATTTGATTCAAAGTCAAGTATTTAGCAATGTTTCGTATAGATACGGATAAGCAGCGACTAAGCGCGGATAACAACTTAATACTTCAAATATATTTTAAAGCAATTTACACACATATGAAATGGGATTTGCAATACTTTTCAATTACCGCGTATACCATATTTTAATTAACTTGTCTGCTTTGATTGCCATCTGCAGCAGCAGAAGTAGCGTCGACCCGACACAATTGCAATTAAAAGTGCAGCAATAGCACGCAAAATGCAATGCACTTCACTCGCTGCTTTTTTCTCGGCAACTCCAAAGCAACGAGCAATAGCAACAACAAGAATAGCAGCAACAGCATCGTCAACAGCTGTTATATGTCAAATTTAAAACAGCAAACAATTTAATTTGTACTCCTCCTCGAAACAATGAACGATTAACATTCAACATTTTTGCGGAATTTTAATCGACTTCAGAGAGAGGCAGTCTGCAGACCCAGCTTAGAGTTAGGTGGGCAAATGGGTGGATCGACGACAATCACAACGACAACTAAACGACAACTGCAGGCACAAGTTGTGCTTCAGTTGGCTGTCACTTGATCAGTTGAACTTCAAAGCAAAATCGCGCAGCATATTCGAATCTTCTGCAGACACCAGCTTAGAGATGCAAGATACAATCACACATGCTTACATACTCCTAGATACATATCAATGTCGACAATGTGTAGCTGGAGCTTTGTTGCTTTGTTACTTCTCTACATATTTGTTGTTCTTCTTTGGTTTTTGTTTTTTGTTTTTGGGTTTATCAGATTCGTGGGCGCAGTCATCAATCAAACTCCACTTGAATGAGCTGACTGACTGACTGAATGATGACTCTCAGACCTGAGTCTCGCAGACCAAATGAAGTCATCTGCCTGCCAAGTAAGGCATTAAAATGTGTGTGCGTGTTTAGCGGACATTAAAAGTGTTGATTGGATTTGTTGGCTATCATCTCATCATCAGGCTAAATCGCAGTGATAGATGCTTTTTAAAATGAGGAGTACACAGATAAGTAATAATGTATTAGGTATCTGCAAAACTGGTTTGCATGCCCGTCGAATTGTATGAGAATTAGATCATAATTGATAAATCTGTTAACAGATTTCTATAAAGTTGCCAACACGTTCAGTTAATAAACCAGTAAAGGGCCAAAAATCACTTTATGGCAATGTCGTAATTGGCTAGAGTTAGTTGAAGTTGGAAATATTTCAATGTATACATAGTTATTGTGTATGATATAATAGAGAAGAGGAATGCAAGTAAGACACATAAAGCAGAGCCAGATGATGATGTGTTTGCTCTTTAAAAATAGAAGTAAATGAGAAATAGTCATGGTGTTGGAATTACTCGTATTAGTTAGACTATTATTTTTTATACCCGCTACCCATAGGGTAGAAGGGTATTATAACTTTGTGCCGGCAGGAAATGTATGTAACAGGTAGAAGGAGGCATCTCCGACCCTATAAAGTATATATATTCTTGATCAGCGTCAACAGCCGAGACGATATAGCCATGTCCGTCTGTCCGTCTGTGTGTCTGTCCGTCTGTCCGTATGAACACCTAGATCTCAGAGACTATAAGAGATAGAGCTATAATTTTTTTTCGACAGCATTTGTTATGTTTGCACGCAGATCAAGTTTGTTTCAAATTTTTGCCACGCCCACTTCCGCCCCCGCAAATCAAAAAAACGAATAACAACCGTAATTTTAAAGCCAGAGTTGCGAAATTTGGTATATACAATAATAACTATAGTAGTTATGATTCCTGAGAATTTGGTTGCGATTAGATAAAAATGTTGGAAGTTATTAAAGAAATACTTTTGTATGGGCAAAAACGCCTACTTACTAGGGGTCTTAGTTGCTTTGGCTAACAATCTGGTATATTGTGCCGTCTATGGAATATTTTGAATGCGGTACTATGTCGATATACCAAATATACCATTCGGTATATTTTTAGTATTTTTGCAGTATATTTGGTATATTTTGTGAAAAATACCGCAAAATATATTGTTTTTATTTAAAATGGGTAGCGGGTATCTCACAGTCGAGTACACTCGACTGTAGCTTTCTTACTTGTTTTTTTATACCCGCTACCCATAGGGTAGAAGGGCATTATAACTTTGTGCCGACAGGAAATGTATGTAACAGGTAGAAGGAGGCATCTCCGACCCTATAAAGTATATATATTCTTGATCAGCGTCAACAGCCGAGACGATATAGCCATGTCCGTCTGTCCGTGTGTCCGTCTGTGTGTCTGTCCGTCTGTCCGTATGAAACACTGGATCTCAGAGACTATAAGAGATAGAGCTCTAATTTTTTTTCGACAGCATTTGTTATGTTTGTACGCAGATCAAGTTTGTTTCAAATTTTTGCCACGCCCACTTCCGCCCCCGCGAATCAAAAAAATCGAATAACAAGCGTAATTTTAAAGCTAGAGTTAAGAATTTTGGTATATACAATAATAACTATAGTAGTTATGATTCCTGAAACTTTGGTTACGAGCAGATAAAAATTGTGGAAGTAATTAAAGAAATACTTTTGTATGGGCAAAAGCGCCTACTTACTAGGGTCTGAGTTGCTTTGGCCGACAATTTGGTACATTGTGCCGTCTATGGTATATTTTGAATGCGGTTCTATATCGATATACCATGTATAGCATTTGGTATATTATAAGTATTTTTGCAGTATATTCGGTATATTTTGAAAATGATACCGCAATATTTTGCTTTTATTAAAAATGGGTAGCGGGTATCTCACAGTCGAGCACACTCGACGGAAGCTTTCTTACTTGTTTTTTATTATTTTTTAGTTTTAAATATATTGAAAAGTCCAAACATGAAATAGACTGTCAATTACTTTGCATTAATTTTGTGAACCTTTGGCATTATCTATGCAGCATTCTTTAAATTCTCAAATATATTTAATTGGTCTTTGGTAATTATATTATTATTATTTAATTTACATTATTAATTGTTGGTTCGAATTCGCCTTGCTATTAACATCTTTATCACGTTCAGGATCTATTTTAATTGTTATGAAATTATATTTTAATTTTTTCAGTTTATCAGTTAGCAGTTAAAATTTAGTCTTCGAGATATCCGCATTCTCTTTAAAATTATTTTTGCGCTTGGCATACGAATAAGCTGCGATTATCTGAATCTCAGTTCTGGGCACGAGTTGAAACTCTCTTGGCAAATTCCAAGGCATGCAACTGTTGATTCGTGTGGCATAATCGCTTCATGAACTTACTCCTAGTGTGCCATTAATTGTGAAGAGTGTGTTAACATCTCTGACTGCTCATCTGCTTGACCAGCGTTGGTTGCTGCCACAAGCTTGTTGCTGGTCATTCTCCTTCTCCTCCTCCTCCTCTACTTTGCAGTACGGTTAATGTGCCTTTTATTTAAATGCGATTCGCAAAACAATTTGGTGTTGCACAGTTGCTCGATGGTTGTTGCCCGTTGGCTGTTGGCTGGCGGCAAATTCTTTGCAACAATTTGCTGCTCCAATTCAAGTTGTTTGTGGCCACAGCAACAACATCTTCTTCTAGCCAAGCGCATCCACATTAATCATGTGCCAAGATTTATGGCGACACAGCGCCCACGCCACCAACTCTGCCGCTTGCCACTTGCCACGCTGCCAACGCACGTGTTTATTTCATTTCACTTCACTTCATTTCGTGTTGGCGAGTCCGAGTTTTCCTCCCCTCCTGCCCCATCGCTTCTCTTTTGTTAGACGCCCACTTGCCTGCCGTTCTTCGCATTGTTGCATGCTGCAAGTGGCAAGTAGCAGGCGAGTCGTGTAGAAATTAAATTCATTGAGCAACAGGCAATAGCAGTAATTGCTTGTTGCAACGGTTTCTAATGCAATTGCGCCTGTAATTCGTCTAAAGCTAACAAGTTGAAGTAGGAGTTGCCAAAATTACGCATACGTCAAGAGCGCCAGTGATTAAATTGAGGTGCTTGTGATAATATAAATATTGAAAATAACTAAATAATAATAATAGTAGTTATTATAATAAATAATAGAATATCGAATAACAAGTTCGAAATAACTAACGATAAGAATACAACACTGAAAAAACAACAATTTTCTAAAAACAAGAACATTTGTCTTAAAAATCGTGTTCTTAAAAGAACAAATTCTTAAATTTACGAACATTAGTCATAATACATTTCAAATTCTCAAAATAAGACCAAAATTACTTGATTTTGGTTACAAAATTGTAATTCATCAAAATTCCTATTAAGTTTTTATCAAGTTTTTCGTTAATTGCTCAGTTAGTCAAGCTACAGTGAACCATTCTTCATTGTAGTCTAACATAAGATCCTAAGGTCCTGGTGCTCAAATGCTGCGCAAATCGATGATAACTATTTCGTAAATAACAGTGATCAACATTATAACATTTATACTGTGCTCTATACGTATAGCTGACTAAAGAAATAGATGTTTTCTAAATTCAAGATTTTTCATGTTCTTGTCGCACTTTTTTGACTAAAATTCTTAGTACTAAGACCAAAATCTTGATTCTTCAACTTTTTTGAAAATATACTATAATAAGCGATATATATTAATATTAATATAAATGATAACAGTTAAATTTTATTTAACAGCATTTAATGCTACTAATATGGGTACTAATTTGAGAATTCCTAATTTAGAAATTGAAGTGCAATTAAGAATTCAGAACCCAATAATTAAGTTTGCTTAGAATTGATTTATTTAGTTTAATTAACATTACTTAACTTATTAATTGTTAGCTACTGAGTTTGTGTATATTCCATATAATTAGTCAATTAGAATTCCATTTTGAAGCTATTAATATTGCTGAATCAAAGCTTGCTTTAATTGTTGTAATTAGAATATGCTAATAAAGCCAAGAATACTTTACTGAGAGAGCTTTAAATAGTTGCAATTAATATAAATATCACGCATACGCAGTGGAAACTGTTAGCGAGTTTTGTCTGCCTACAAATTGAATTCCAATTAATTCAATGAACAGTTCAGAGAGTGTGCATGATCCAACTAGTTTAAAGTAATAGTCAAGAGTTAGTCGCAATAAATATTACGCATACGCAGTGTCACCTAAATGCAGAGATGTAGTTTTCGTCTGAGTTCCGTTTTGGTGGACAGGTGTCCAAAGGCACATGGTCAACAAGTCGTCCAAAATCCCATTGCTGTTGATTTGCTGCACGTTGCACGCTCAACGTTGTGGTTGTTGTTGCTGATGAGTTTATTTCGCTGGCGCCCCGAAACTTGACAAGCAGCGACCAGTTGTAGTTGTTGTTCTTGATGTGAGTTGTTGTTGCGTTTTAATTACAGTTGTGCATCCGCTTCGGAGACATCCGCAAGTGGCCAAGTGGATATATCTGCTCACACTCACACACTCAGAGTGCTACTCATTCTCGCATTTGTTTGATTTACGCTCTGCCATTAGCAGGCAAAAGTAGTTGTTGTGCATCTGCTGCTGCTGCTGATGCTGCTGCCGCTTGTCGCAAATGTCAAAAGGTTAATTGGATTGTGGCAGCAACTTGCAGCTTTGCCACAACGAAACGATAAGCTGGCAGCCGTTCAGAATGCTCTTTGGTCAAACAATCTAAGTAGGAAGACACCTCGAATTTGTTGTGTGTGGAATGTGAATGTGTGTTTTTTTGTGTTTTGTTTTGGCGATGGGCATTTGTAATTGGCAAGATAAGCTACCAAATAGTATCAAAGCGTTCATAATTAAACAAATATTCTCACCCTTGTTTGCACAGTTTGAAGCCACGGCTGCAGACGTTACGCATACGCCGCATCGTCCCATTCGCTATTAGCGAATCTCTCGCATTCAATTTGCATAATTTATAATATTTAATTACTTTCAAAACACTCACCAAAACTTTAACTCTTTGGTTTAGCCTCCGCAATTTGCATATTGACGCCTCAAACGGATGGCTGAGATCCCTTGAAGTGGCACTTTGGTTTATTTTTGGAGGTCCAGCGGCGTATTGTAAAAGAAACCAAAAAAACACGGCCAGCCAAAAAATTCGCATCAATATTTGTGGCCGGCGGGTATTGCTTGGGTTTCATGTTGTTGGTGTTGCGCTACTTTGATGTGGTGCCTGCCCCATTTTATGCTCGATTATGGCAGACAAAAGGCCGCTAGAAAAAATAATAAAGAGCGAGACTGAACCGAGACTACCTCAATGAGTGAGTGAGAAGCTAAATCTGCGGTTGTAATGACCATCGAGATTCCACAGGCCAGAAAGCCGTTGAGCTTGTCAAAAAAGTGCTCCGATGTAATTAATCGTAAAGTATTTACACGCTGCGTTTGTGTGCTTCGATCATCGAGTTCAACTTGAGGCTGTCGCTGCTGCGACTGCGGCGCCTTCGTTGTGGCTTTCTAGGTTTCCATATCAAGTGGGGTTGCGTGATTTTTTGGCAACGGCAACGGCAACAGCAACATAAGTAAAAGTGTTAAATTGAAGGTGAGGTAGCCGGCTGTCAGCTGCTGCCTGTTGCCTGGTTGCTGGTTGCTGCTGATAACTTATAAGTTGGCCAGCCTCCTCATAGTTGACAGGGGATTGCATTCCAAGCAACCAACTTGGCCAACTGCAGTGGCAAACTGTCTTCAACTGTCTTCGACTGGAAACAACTTCAATTACCAATCAGCAATAATGTTATTTGTTTATTGCATAAACCAACAAACAAATAAACAGACAGGCAGACAATTAGACAGAGCAAACAACTGCGCTCAAGAAAAAGCTATCCAACGACCTTGCGGCTCTGACACCAAAAACAACAAAAAAAAACTACAAAGAAAGCAATAGTCGAGTGTGCTCGACTGTGGGATACCCGCTACCAATTTTAAATAAGAACAAAACAGTGAGTAATTATTGTTAAAGTGTACCAAATTAAAATACTAAAATATACCAAATGCTATATTTGGTGTATTGATATAGTACTATATTCAAAATAGCGTACTAAATTAATATACCGAATGTTATATTTGGTATATTGATATAGTACTATATTGAAAATAATCTATAGAGTACGAAACATACCAGATTGTCAGCCAAAGCTGCTAAGACTATTGCAGAAGGTGATTTTTACTATACAAATATATATACATACATATGTGTATATATAAATACCTTTTATGTTTGTAAGCTGCTCGTAACTACTTTTTCAGAAATCATAAACACTGTACCTTTTAATGTATGTACTGAAAATACTATAGCTTCAAAATTATGCTAGTTACTTACCTTTTTTTTCGTTTTGCGGGGACAGAAGTGGGCGTGGCTAGACTTTGAAACAAACTTGATCTGAAATTATAGTTTTATCTCTTATAGCAACTGAGATATAGGTGTTCTTACGGATGGACAAACAGACGGATGGACAGACAGACATGGCCATATCGTCTCTGTTATTGACGCTGATCAAGAATATATTTACTTTATGTGGTCGGTGATGCCTTTTTCTGCCAGTTCCATTAATTTACAGCTGGCACACAGTTATAATACCCTTCTACACAATGTGTAAAGGGTATAACGAGGGAGAAAAACTGTATCAAGTAGCAGGAAATTGGTTGACGATTGCATTGCTTTGCTTGAATGTACGTACGTACATCTCTGAGTGTAGATTCACCACACACACACTCGTTTGTAAAAGTGAATGTTTATGATACTTGAGAGTTGCGAGAGTCATTGTGCCATCTCAAATTCCCTCGTACAATCGATCGGAGCAGATGGCCCCGATTACGCAGACCCAAAAAAAAGGGGTACTCGAGACTTGGGCCTGGGAGAGCATCCAAACGACAAGAAGCCAAAAACCCAAATTCGTAACTGTGTTAGAAAGTCAACTGGCTGACGGATGCCATAAACATTCGGCCGGGAGTTTGAATTCAACTCCTCTCCCCTCTTCCTCTTTTACCTTTGCTACTCCCACTCGTAGTTCAACTCCAACTCCAACTCCGACTGCTGCTCCGTTTGCAGCTTCGCATTGTCGAGGCTCTCTGCTGATTTAGATACTTTAATTAAGCGTAATTATGTTAGGTTGTGTAACACTTTAAACTTTTACGTACGCCCAACTTGTTTATCTGCATTTGTTTCCAATTAATTGAACTGTCAGTCTTTAGTAATTATCAGGCAAACCCATAGCTCAGGTGCTCTTACTTAAATTATATAAATATCTCTTCTGACATTGGCCAAAGGTGCGTATACGTGATTTAAGCCATACCATGTAATCAACTGCCACTCACTTTAGCAGATCAACGATATTTTTTCTCATTATCGTTAGCCATCTATTGTACACCAAGCTTCCCTTTTAGCCCAATATTCATGACGATTTGCCAGTCAAGTTAACTTTGTAAGCGCAGAAATTTGTTTATTCAGTCATTGCAATATATTTTAAAATGTTTTTAGTTTTTTGGTAAACTCTTAATTTATTTTCAAGTAGTTACACAAACATACTAAATAAAATTGATTTTCATGTAGTTACACAAATAAATTAATCAAATATACTTATTATAATTTGCCTATTCATTCGCCTTAATAAATATAATTACATATAATTACGTATAATCACCATAAATAACACGTTGTAAAATTACTATGTTTATTCAACTTGAATCTAATTATTATTTAACACTGATTATTTGTACATAATATTTTTAGTTTCGAATATATTATAACAAAGCTTAGTCTTTATTAATGGCAGAGCACAAATAATTAAAAAATCAAATAAAAACTTTATCTATTAATCTTAAAGAAAATATCAGCTCATGTTTGCTTAGCTATTAAATTTATTTAAGCAGCTTTTTAAACAAAAATTTCAAACTTGCTTCTTTTTATTTAAAAAAGCAATTAAACTAAACTAAACTTCCAATTGTAGCTAAGTATTTTTAAAAGGACTTTGTGTTCAAAAATGATTTAATACTAGAAGTAATGATAAATTTAAGGAAATACATTCCTGAATACAAGTAATTAGTTTAAATTTTATGATCAATTTCTGTCCATAAAGAATTTAACATTAAAATCAACGTTAACTATTAGAAAATGCAGAAGAAAACGGAAATCGAAAACTGCTGTTTCAGTGAACAGCCAAAACATACATAAAACAGACCAAATCTAACGAATTTTACCTATTTCTTATCTCTATGTTCCATTTTATAAACAATGAGCAAACATTCAACTATTAAAAATGTACAAAAATACAAGTAAGAAAGCTACAGTCGAGTGTACTCGACTGTGAGATACCCGCTACCCATTTCGAATAAAAGAAATATATTTTGCGGTATTTTTCTCAAAATGTACCGAATATACTGCAAAGATATATATATCTTTATGGTACCGCATTCAAAATATACCATAGAAGGCACAATATACCAGATTGTCAGCCAAAGCAACTAAGACCCCTAGTAGGTAGGCGTTTTTGCCCATACAAAAGAATTTCTTTAATATCTTCAACAATTTTTATCTGATCGCAAGATCAGGAATCATAACTACTATAGTAGTTACAGTATATACCAAAATTCTCTCTAGCTTTAAAATTATGCTTAATATTCGATTTTTTTGATTCGCGGGGGCGGAAGTGGGCGTGGAAAAAATTTGAAACAAACTTGATCTGTATGCAAACATAACAAATGCTGTCGAAAAAAAAATTATAGCTCTATCTCTTATAGTCTCTGAGATCCAGTGTTTCATACGTACGGACGAACAGACACACAGACGGACAAACGGACATGGCTAGATCGTCTCGGCTGTTGATGCTAATCAAGAATATATATACTTTATAGGGTCGGAGATGCCTCGTTCTACCTGTTACATACATTTCCTGCCGGCACAAAGTTATAAGGTTATACTATAGAGCTTTGGGTCTGTCGCCCTGCTATTTTAAAGAACACAGCTGTACATTGAAATACATTTCTGCGAGCAGTTAAATTAAGTTTTATTTCAACAGGCTATTTATCGATAGCGTTAACAGCTGTCTTATTCAAATCAATCTACAGCCTGAACTTTCCAATTAGTTTATCGAATAGTTAGTTATTGATTCGATTGCTTTGGCTGCTAGCAAGAGACGAACGCTCTTCGCTGACTTCATTGTGAATTTTTCCCATTCTAGCATCTCAGCATGATAAGCAAAGCCCGAAAGTACTTGGACTAAGAAGCGAGGGGACAAAGTCACACTCGGCACAACGAAAGATGATGCACTTAGACTAACTGCACACACCCAGCACACTACATACACACACACACACACAACATGCAACATGCAACACACAACAGAGAGCACAGAGCACTTTTCGGCTTGCGGTTGCTCAATTTTGCAGCATCATGCCCGCAATTATGCGATGTGCCAATGGCAGAGATTTGAGTTTTTGGAGAAACTCCTCCTGCCTTCAGGCTGCTGATCACTTGTGGCATTGTTGCCGCAATCTATGTATGGATTCTGTTTTTTGTGGGGTGCCAATTAAAGTGCTATTTAGTGGCGAATATTAAGGTAGATCGAAAACGCTCTAATCTTATTTATGCTCATTGAGTTAGTGTGGCTTTTATTGTCAGTTTGTCAGGCAGCATCAGCAGCGGCAGCGGCAGGTGGAACTTCAAGCTGCCACTTGTGGCAGAGTTGTGAAAGAATTCGCAAAAAGCCTTTTCGCAATCAACAACAACAGTCAAAGCTATATACACATGTATATGCTGAGTATATTGAGGCACAGACAATATTTTAATGCGCTCATCATTACGAAAATTCTGCAAAACTGGCAAACTGGAAACTCAAAAACGGTTTTCAAGCCGAAAAATCATATGTCAAACACTTGAGGAAACGCTGTGCTGCCAGTTTGCCAGTTTGCCTGTTGCCAGTTGGCAGTCGCATCATTCCGCCCCCCAATAAAATACAAATACAAATACAAATGAAAATGAAAATCACAAAAAATCAACTCAAATGCAGCGAAGCCTCAACATAGTCCAAAGCCATCAACACATTCACCACACAGCCACATTGTCGGAGTCGGAGTAGAGTAGAGTGCTTACTCCTCTTCCTCCTCCAGCCCACTCAACTCATAATTAATCTGCTTTGGCATTTTTTATTTTTTTTTTTCCTTTGCGTGTTGCAGCAATTTAAAGTGGAGTCCCCGACTTTTGATTACTAGTCGAATCGCAAGACAAAGCCGAAGATGCAGTCAATGCTGCTGATGCTGCTGATGCTGCTGCCTTTGATAGATACTTTCAAATGAGGCTCGAGTTGGCTTTGCCACTTCAGACCCAGCCACAGCTGGGTTAGATTTGGCATCTTAAAGACACACACTTGGACACACAGATACAGATACAGCTACAGATGCAGATAGAGAAGGGCTGCCGAAGGGGTGGAAAGGGAAGAGGCAAGAACAACAATTCTCAAAGTTCTAGTAGATAAAGTAAACAAAAGGCAAACATTGTTTTTAAACTTCAAACACAAATTCAGCATACGGTAGCTAACAAGTTTAGGGTTTCAAGTTGAGGTTTACGGGGTCAGCGGGTCAACACATGATCGAGTGTCAGGCCCCGAAGCGACCTTCGCAGCTCGCAGCTCGCAGCTTGTGGCTCGAGCCTGAAGTTGAAGTTGATTTTGCAGCTGGAAGCTGTTCAGGCTCCATGCACAATAGAAACCGTTGCAATTTTTGACTGAGAGAACTTGAAATATTTTTGTGTATGTTTTCGGCTGAAAGATAATGTAATTAATCAAAAGTTTATGGCAATTAAAAGGAGTTGCATTCCGCATAAATTTCAGCTACTCTCTAAACAACAAAAGCAAAAATATTTTATTGAAATTCTTGAACTAGATTCGCAGACATATAATTTCACAAAACAAAAAAACACGATTGTAAATCATGAGATCCAGCGAATACGTGCATATATAATTACAATGAGCAACAGAGAGACAACAACAACAACAACAACTACAACAAAAAACACACATTCTAAAACTAAACAAAAACTGTATAGCAACAATAAAACACAATTTAGTGTCACATAAAAATAAGACTATAGCCTCCAAAGATGCAATCCGCTCGTCGATGCCACCTTGCAACCGCTTGCTGCACATCACGTTGCAAGCGAGAAACAGCCGAAACAGCCAAACTTTGCCGTCAAATTGTAACAATTTTTCACCTGTCGCCGGTGTCTAAGCATGAGCTGCAGTCTAAGCTCTGAGCGCTGAGCACATGATTATTATTACATCAGAAGAAGAAACATAAATTTTGGCCAACAAATCGTGATGCGACTAGATGCCACAATAACCCACAACAACTCTGTGTGTGCGTTACAACACACTTCCATCTTTTTAATCTACCTTTTCCCATCTCCCACAATCGTCCTCATTCCAAGCCAGAAAAACATCTTCAAGGAAGCTTCAATGATGATGCGTTTGATTTATGCTCCCAAATGTATCACAATTTTGTCAAAAATAATGGCCAAGCATGCTCGACTCTGCAAGACCCTGCACTTTGTATGCAGCTTCATGTGAAAGTAAGCGTTTATTTTTATTGCCTCTTCACTATTTATAGGGTATTCAATTACACATAAATCACGAGCAACCAATATTAAAAAAAGAGTAAAGTTTATTAAATAAAATTGCTCTAAGCTTTAGATGAAAGATGCGCCATAACGAATAACTATTGCATAATTGCAGAGAAGCTTTAAGCGAAAAAATGTACTATAATTATAGAAGCTGAGCTCAAGGTTAGCAGCAGCTAAAGGCAACTGTTATCGCAGATTGCGAGCGAAAATGAAATTAGACGCCAAACTAATCTTTTGAAAGTGTCTGACAGCTAAATGTTTTCTTTTTTTGTGTGATCAAGTCTCTCGCTCGACTTTTAAGGCCAAATAATTAATTTTCGTGCAATAATTGCCCAGTAACAACAACAGATGAGGGCGCCAGATCCCCAACAGTGCGAAACATTTCGATTTCAATCGCTTGCCACAAAAGAAAGGCAAGGTGGAAGGCCATGAGTCAATGTTTATGCCCAGAAAGCGTTCAAGAAGTCAAGTATTTTTTGCAATGAACAATTAGATGATTAGAGAAAACTAAAAAATAAAAAAAAGACATTTTGTATTTAAAATATCTTTAAATAAATTTACTTAAATCTTAAAGTGATATTTTCATATATTTCTTTTTACAAAATTTCATAAGTTTACCCTGTTTTGCAACGTTTCTTCTAAAGTCAATCGTTTTTTTTAGGGGTCTCTATTCCTTCCCTTATCGATACTTCCTTAGTTTAAGTGCTGAGTTACGATAACTTAGTTAAACTGTTGTGTAGCGAATCATAAAAAAGCAGGAAAACAATGATATATTTTAAAAAGATTAAAAAATATTTATAAAATAAATACATTATATTTTGATGATGATTATTTCCTTTAGTAATTTTTGCCACTATAAAGTGAAAAAGTTTTGAACATTGTTTAACTATTTATTTACTACTACATAAGATTTTGTTTTTATATAAATTTTTGTAATTTAGAATTAAATTCTAGTGCTAGAAATGCTTACCACTTAAGGTCACTCTTGGAAAAATAAAACATTTTAAATAAGTGAAAAGTTAAACATTCAAATCAAAAATACAATGTGTTCTTTCGTTAATGGATTAAGTGAATAATACTAATTAATATTAATGATAATATAGTAAATATTTATTGACAATATATTTGTAAGAATGTTAAAAACAATAAACTCATAATTTTTGATATATGTTAAATAATAATATAATATTAATATATATATCATAAATAATACAACTATCTAATATGTCATTTAAAAACATCGAAAAAAATGATTGTCACTGAGTGGATTATAATAGAGATTTTTTTCAAATACAATAGATCAAGAACAACTGAAATTGCTCAGGCCAAAATTGGTGCAGCGATATGACAAGATAATAATAAACGAACGAAGACTGCCAGAGGCAATCCATTAGATAAACAATTTACGTTCACAAGTTTGAACTGGAAGCATTATCACCATAATAAGCAGCGTGTAAACACACATTCGCAACTCATAATAATAATGCCCGGCAGCATTTTGTGGCATGTCAAATGCGACAAGCAACCTGATGAAGTATACTACGAGTAAGAGACGATAGATTGTACGGATTGTACGGCATTCAATAAGTACTCAGAGTACTAGGTAAAAAGTAACTGCATTCGCAAGGATGTTCCTTGACATTTGCCACCGCCAACCGAACTCGAACTGTCGATGCCGATGTTGATGTCGAATTCGGAGGTGGAAATCGCTTGTGGAAGATAATGATTGATCGACACTTGCCTTCATTGAGCGATAGACGAAGCTGCAAATTGCTTTCGTGATAATGACAACCTCGCCAGCCAGCCAAGTGACTGGTCCAGGTTGCTCCACAAAACTCGATCTAAGTTGGCAGATTATCAACGAAGGCAACGAATAGTTTGCTCCCCGTGTATGCAAATGACACGAATCTTTAAGAGACTCCACTGCAATCTTCAGGCGAGTCGGGCCAAAGCTGATCCGATGTTAATGTGCATAACGAGACGTGTTCTATTAGCCACAAGTTGTTTGGTCCCACTGCCTCGACTCCAACGCTTGCTTAATCATCAAGCGCCAAGGAAAAATCGAAAGTGTTTTTATTTTGTTGTTTTCGTTTTCAGTTTCTGGGCTTGGGATACTTTCAATTGAAGCGTCTCATGTTCCAAATAGTTATAGTTAAGCATCAAACACAACAACGACAAAAACACAAAGCATAAAAACACTTGCAGTGTCCATTTTAATTAATGCTGTTAATTATCATATATTAATTGTTTTATAAACAGTTTGCAGAGCGAAATCGAGCCCGCAACATAAGTTCATCTCAACTAAAGTGCTGCACAGTGGAACTAAAATAGCAATGTTGAAATGTAAATTGATGATTTAATGCGAAAAGCGCATTGTTTAATGACAGGCTATAAATAAATTATAAAACTAAAAACAGATTTTACGACTAAGCTATTAAATAATTTAGTTCGCACACTAATGAATATTTACTTGCTTCTTTATTTATCGCCTGATTTAAAGTCAAGTCATAATAATGGAAATAAAACTAAATGTCGAAGTGCTGAAGCATTTTCTAGTGTAAGAAACTCGTTTGTGTATTAACTTTAAAATGTAAGATGAATAATGAAATAAATATTTGGCAGGCAATCAGTAATTTTAAAATATAACGAATACATTTCAAAAATGTGGACAAATCTTTATTAATAAGTTTGTAAATTTGATTTTAAATAATTGAACGAACAACAATTTTTTTTAACTTTTGTCTTATTTCTCAAAACTATTTCAAAAAAGGCTGCTGTTATATGTACAATATATGATAATAAACATATTTTGAATAAAAACAAAACAGTGGCGTATTATGCTTAAAATATACCGAATTACTATACCGCAATACTGAAAATATACCGAAGGATATATTTGGTATATTGATGTAGTACTAGAGTCTTTATTAAATATCTTTTACAATTTTTTCCAATTATAACCAAATTACTATATTTATTGTCTGTAGCTTTAAAATTACGCTTGTTTTTTTTTTATTTTTTTTTAATTCACGGGGAATATATTCCCTTTATGGGATCGAAAAAGCCTCCTTCTGTCTGTTACTTACATTTTCTGTAAGCATAGTTATAATACCCTTCTAGAGGGTATGCAAATGAAACTGTTTCTGTTACTATAAAAGAGAATAAAATTCAGTCCTACTTCTCCAACATCTAAAAAGCAAATGCTTTTGGTAAAAACAATGTACATCATCTCTACAATGTCAAATATGGGACACATTGAATTGATCATTATTTACAATTCTATAAAATAATGAGAGATTAATTCAAAATAAATAAATTTGTTACAAATTGAATAAAGTTTATGTAAACTGATTCTTTAAAATATAAATGAAATACCATAGTAACACTGTGCACTGTTTAAGGTTCGATTGAAGTACAAAATAATGAAATATGTATGGCTTATGCTGTCGACGTCGACGTCGACGTCGACGTCGAAGTTGAGTTTGGAATCGTCTTCGTTGTCGATTTCAATGTGAATGTGCTAAGGATGAGGCCGTTGTGGCGGTAATATGAATATGTTGTACTATAATATGGTAAGTTATGTTATGTGGTATGGTTAGCAGCATAACCTTTTTAAGTGTATTGCATAGCTTGCTTGAGATCGTTGTGTTGAAATTGAGCGAGTGAGTGCGAGTACGAGACGAGTGTGAGTACTCGTCTTGGTATTCATTCGGGGTATTCCAAACAACTGTATGTTCGAGTTTAGAGATCTTTTGTGTTTTTGGTCTACGTCAAAGGCGGAAGTGCTCGCCTGCAAAGTGTTTATCAATATATACTATTAATGACTGACGCAAGTATCGTAATAATTATTTATACATCTGTACTCCAATCGCTGAGTACGACGAGTACATGAGCATTCGGCATCAGCATTCGGCATCAGCATTAGCAACAGCAGCGAGCTGATTTATTTTCAAAGCAATGTGGGTAGGCCGTAAACTGCCAATCAGCAAACAACAAACAGCAAACAGCAACACAAAAATAAGCGTATCTTCCATGTGACCCCCACGCAGTGTGGCAAATAGGATGTACATAGCTTTTTGCCTCTGGAGTTCAAGTTGTTCTTCCAAGTGGCGTCAAGTTGAGCAGCTGAGCATCTCACCGACTATATATGTGTGTGTGTGTGCTCAGTGTGTGTTCGCTTAGCAAGCGGATTAGCTGTGCAGAACTTGCCATCATGGCCAAGACAATGGACCATTCGTTGAACTGTAAAGCGAACAAATTGCTGGCCAAAAGGCGAAATTCAATTAGGCTTCCTGAACCAAAGAAACACGCACGAGCAGCATCAACAGCATCAACATCGGCAACTGCAAAAGCGGTAGCATCGCGCACCTTCTAATGTTGCTCAAGTTGTTGCTGCCAACTCCCTCCCCCTCTCCCCAACCCCCTTTGGCTGCTGTTGTGCAAGAGCAACATTAGACTGCAACAAAGGCAACCCCAAAATAAGAAAAAAAAAGAAAAACAGAAAAAAAAACATAATCATTTCAATTTAGCTAACTCGACTTACTAACATTGCCCCCGTCGCAAATGAGTTACCAACTTGTTGCTGTTTTGTTTTTGTTATTGTTGCTGTTGCTGTTGCTTTTGTTGCTGTTGCTGCTGACACGTTTTCTTGTATGTTTGTTCAGTGGGAACTATTTTTATGAGTTTGGCTGGGCCATAAATAATTCTGAGGCGTTCGCAGTGCCCGCAAATTGCAATGTTTGCCATTGTCACATACCACATACTACGTACTACAAAAGCAGCCTCCAAAGACTACCAAAATTATTCTCTGAGCCACATCAATCATTTGCCGACGACGTGCTGACGAACTGCCAATAGATGTGCAGCTACTCCTTTTTGACTTTCAGCTCCAAAATTGATGCACACAAATATTAATTATTGCCGCTGCGGCTGCGGCTGCGGCAGTGGCTGCTGCTGTTGAGCACTTTAGCAACTAATTTTGCAAGTGGCATTGCCACTCCAAGCAGCTCACATGTAATTACTTTATGGAGCGTCATGCGTTGCACTTTATGACAGCATCCACACAACATCGACATCGACATCGACATCAACAGCAGCAGCATCAGCAGCAGCCTTAGCGACATCGACAGTAAATGCGTTGCATCAATTCGGTTGGCTGCTCAAAATGCCATAGGTCCAGACGGCACTCAAGTCGAGCAGCTTTTACTCTGATTCTGCCAAAAACAACGCCAGCGACGCGACGACCTTCAAACACATATAGTACTGTAATACTATATAACTACGTACTAAAGCTGAAGAATGCTGTCAGAATGCACAAAAATCGAAGACACTGCACAACATGGCACAACACTCACTCACAACACTCGCACTTTAGCATCGAGTGCATGACTATGATTTAATAGTTGTTCCATAACCATCTTGGGCACTCCATCAAGTGGAAAGAGCATTTGACTTTACTAACAACTTATTTACACTACACTATGCCCAACATTTTTTCTTTTTATTTTACGATTTGTAAATCAAAGCAAAAAGCAGAAGAGCTACAATTTGTGTCACATCGAACATTGCAATTCTCTTTTTGCCGCTTCAAATAAATCTAAATATTACCGGATATATGAATTGAAAATAAAATATAAAATAAATCAATATTACTAATTTATATTTTTAGCGAATGTACATACAATAATATAAATATGTTCTGTAGAAGGAAGAGATTCTCATTTTCTTTTTACAACTTTAACTTCTAGCGTTGATCACTGATAAGCTGCGCTTTGTTATCGATTATTTAATTTCTTCCTTTCATAATCGTTACTTCCTTTTTACTTCTAACAGCCCTTAGTTATCGATTTTCATCTAGCGTCAATCACGCACAGGTTACACTTTCTTATCGATTCTCTGAGTTCTTTCTCTTTAATTTGATAATTCCTTATTTTAAGTGCTGTGCTTAATAATAAATTGTTGTAGGTGTTAAGCTGTAAGTAATGATTATATAATTTAAAATTGGAGTAGTCGTAACAATAAGTTCTATTGTGTATAAGGGTGAACGAAAAAAGAAACAAGCAGCTCTACAATTATATATTTATAATAACACTATAAATAATTCCAAATAGTAAATTTATTATTTTTAACTTAATGTTATCAACTTTATTATTGTGTTTGGCTTTAGTTAAGAATTACTTTTAATTCCGTATTTATAGTTTTATTATTATATAATTCAATAGAGGCTGTCAACAATTGTTGCGAAATGAATTCAACAGTTTTAAGCAAAACCTCATTTTTAATCCTCTTAGAAATACACAAAGTCTAATTTAGTAGAATATTAATACGACCATTTTATAGCTAAGAGACTAGCCTGCTAGTTATTTATGTAAAGACAGATTAATGAAGCCTGGCGCTTCATGGCACGTCGTGGCAATAAAGTTTTGTCAGTTCGTCAAGCATACGTTGCGTATACTTAATGCGTTCTTACACTCCTTCTTTGATGCATTACGCAGCCAACAACAACAACAACAACAAAAATAGTACAATACACACCGCAAGTGTAAAATTAGAGGCAGAGTTGAGTGATTGATATGAGATCACAACAATAGGCAAATGTTACAATGGTAAATGGGTAAGTTGATGGATGAAATGGATATACATAACATATATGGTAGTTAGTTATCCGCATATGACTCCACCTTTCAAATTAGAAGCGACTCATTTGTAATATGTACGTACGCATGTGTGTATTTGCCCTTGTAAATGAATGCTACAGGTATGGAAAATACGTATAGTATTTTCCAGACTGCCCCCTTGTTGCTCTTGCTGCTCTTGATGCTCTTGGTGCGCAATGCCCCCGGCTGGTAATCATCGTTGCCATCATCATCATCCACATTGAAGTGCGCCGCAATTTACATCGAAATGCCTTAATTGATTTGAAGCTCAACTGAGTCGCACTGTGCGGGCATTGCATCAAAAATTATTGTAGTTTAATTTAAATTATACGTTCCACTCGTCAGTTGTTCTAGGTTACAAAATCAACACTACAAACACACACACACACACACACAAGGTATTTCAAGGTAACCTCTCTAAACTCAAACAGAAATTACAATTTCAACTGAACCGATCTCAACACATCGTCTCTGCGTTGGACTTGGCGCATCACCATCATCATTATCATCATCATGACGGGGACAACTTCCCCCCTTACCTCTTCCCCAACCATGTTTAGAGTGCCATCAGCTATTGGGGTACGTTCAATGTAAATTAGCCGGTAAAATGCGTTATTTGTTATTATACAAACAAACAAAAAAAAAATAAACTGTAGTATATACATATATGCAGGAAATTAAATGATTTTTTAATGTGCTCGAAAATGATTACACAAAATGTTTGCAAAGAGTTATTGAATATGATTTTGTTTATAGCCTAATGTTTTCATTTTTCCATTTAGCCAAATGCGAGTTTTATTACACAATTTATTAGACATTTTAAGCGTATATTAATGTTTCAATAACGTTGCATAAACGATGCTCAGAATGTATTGTCTGGAGGTTAAATGAACGCTAAGAAATCTATGAAACGAAGAATGGTACTAAAATATAAAGCTTTAATTTTATTTTATTATAATTTCGTTGGTTCCTCACAAATTAAATGCACACTAAAAACCAAATCAAAAACCTCATCTTCAATTTAAACAGTGCAATATATAATATTTGTGTTTTATGAATACTCGTTTTTTCTGCATTTATTTTGAATAACTACAGGGTATGTAATAGTCTTATTAGTCAAAAAAAGCATTCATTTGCATTCTTACTTCTTTTTTTTTTTCATAATTTGCACAAAGTTTATTCGAGTTATTTTGGTACTCATACTATTTAAATGTGTTTAAAATGGTTTTTATATAGACAACATTTAGCCATAAGCAAGGTCAGGGTATTACTTGCAATTTCTTTAGGTCAACATTGATGAAGTGCAGGCAACTGAGTGCCGGCGTAGTCTCCACATTTTGATGCTCTAAGTCAGTGTCTGGCATTTCCTAAGTTGATGAGCCTTGAATTATTCATTCACAACATTTGTGTATTGTTGTTAATGCTTTCCTTCAAACAGATTCGACATGTCTGCAACTCAAATGATTTTTACTTTTTATATTGTGTATTATTGGGAGCATTGGGTCTACAGGTCATTCAAAATTTTTGATCGCATTGCCACCATTTCCTTGCAGTCATGCAGGGCACGTCAATGTTTCGCCCCCTAATTATTATCTCATTGCTCAGCAAATAAATTGTGAAAGTCAGCAAGCTCGTGCCGAGATCAAAAAAATGAGATGAACAACCAAACAGGCAAAAAAAACATGTTACCAAAATGTCAATAATGAATTTTGCATTTAAAAACAACAAACTCGGGGCGAGGGAAACGAAGACAATTTGCAACTTAACGGCATTCAAAGTATTTGCAGATCGTGATAAATGCTACGCCCACCGCTTGAATAAATAAAGCAAATAATAATAATAACACAATGAGAGTGCTACGTAGATGAACGAGTACAATGAGCTCCATTTGAATTTGTTACAATTTCCGAAGTGATCGTTAAGCGTTTCTATTGTTTTGGGGCTAATAAATAATAACAAAATTGATCGACCTTCAATGTGTATTTCCACACCTCACTTATAAAGCAGGCGATTACCAAATTCGCATTCCTTTTTCGCAGCTCTTGAGAATCTTCATTTTCATATTTGTTCAACCTAATTCGTTTCCCCGTCGTTTTTGTTGCTGTGAATTTTGCAATTCATTTCAAAAGCGTCGTTAATATTTAACCATCTTTTTACAGCCATCTTAATTAGGCAGGAATTTATTTAGTAATTTTCACAATTTGCCCCGGCAAAATAGCTATTCACATTCTATCTCAGCACAACACAGCGCATCGCAGCATTTATAGTATGTGTTTTCAAATGCAACTGTTCACATTTCAATTGCACATTACATAGGCTTATCCCATGTCAGCATCTCTTGATCATTTGTTTACCACAAATCTCTGGCCCTCCGCCACAGTGGGAGCAAAGACAAAAAGCGAAAAACTCTCACGCCCAAGCACACACACACACACATAGACCGAAAGCATAGCTAATTTGTTTGTCAAAATTGTAGAGCAAAAAAGAAGCAGAATTCAGTAAAAAAAAAAATAATGTAGAATTTTTTAATTGAATAAGTTTTTTGTCTCGTTTTCGTTTGGCAATCGCATGCGCAAGTTTGTGCCTTAAGTCTTTCGTTTGAGCTGCTGCTTGGGCGACTGCCACACGACTGACGAGGCAGTGAAGATGCGTGGAGCAGCGGCGGCAACTGGAGTCGACAGCAGCGGCAGCAGCAGCAACAACCAGTGGCAGCCCCAATTTCCGCTCACCTGCGGCCCTCGCTTCAGCGCTCGCTCAGCTTTGAATCCGAATCTCTGAGTCTTAGTCTCGGACTCAGACTGAGGCTCAGACTGAGACTCAGCTGCATGACTAATCCCATTACAAATAAGTGTTTTTGCTATTACATGACAACAACAATAGCACACATCAGCAAAATGTTTATGGCATGGATTTGTGTTTTGGGTAAATGCATCCCAGGAGCGAACAACTCCCGCACTGCTCATTTATTTGAATGTTGCGCTCATCTTCGCTTCACGTCAACGCGACGTCAACGTCGACGTCGTCAAAATGTTTGGCGCTTCAATTTAAAAGTAACTAGTTTACTATAACACTAAAAGCGAGTGCTTCGGATCTCTGCTCACGAGCTCAGAGCGGAGAGCACTCGATGCTGCTTGCTATATTTGAAGTTATTGTTGTTGTCGTCAATGTTGCTGTTGCTGTTGCCGTTGTTGTTGCTGTGTTGCCTTTGCATTATTTTGTAATGTTTTTTTGTGTGTTGCTTTGCATTGCTACTTACTTTGATGCTCGCGCGCTCTTTGAAATCTCCAAAAACACTACGAAAATTTGGCGCGCTATTTTGTTGTTGCTGCTGCTGCTGCTGCTGCTGTTGCTTCTGCTGTTGCTTCTGCTGTTGCCATCGACGTCGCCGTCGTCGTCACCGTCACCATCACAGTCGACGTCGTCAAATGCAGCGCAATTTTCAAATATAAATACTGGCCTACGAAATTGTTTCAGTATCACAATCAAGTCAACCATCTTCGCAAGAAGAACACCAACCATCAAACCAATCAACCTATAAACCAACAAATCCTAGCAAAACCTTCGCTTCTCTTGCCGAGTTTGCAGTAAAAGTTTCGTGTGTGTTTTGTACTAAACCCAAGCAAGTGACTACACAAAATGAAGGTATAGCATAATCGTCCAATAATAATAATAATATATTTTATTATTGTTATTAAATACAAACCAATATGCTCAGCATATGGACTGTCAGTGTAAAGTTAGTGCCAAGTGTCCTGCCCACAAGCAAAAAAAAGAATGTGAACAAAAGAAACAAAAACTGAAATTTCAAAAGGATTAGAGCTTTGTTAATTAGAAAAATCATTTTTTGAAGCTAACTTAAATAATCTACAAAAAAATTAAAATTGTTTCAAGTCAAAAATCTCAATACAGATGTCCAAGATACTTCAGAATTTCAATTTATGCAGCGCTAAGTTGCCTTAATCCATCATCGATTGTTTAGCCAAATATTCAAGCAGAAAAAGAGTCAAGTTCAACAGCGCAATTAATCAAAACAAAAATTCGCTGCCAACCCGCACACACATTAATCGAATTTCCATAATTTCTTATTAATATTTGAATTGCCAAAATAAATATAAAGCGGCTTCTGTTTGAGTCGGCAGCTTAAATAAATTAGCATAAAAATAGATAGCATCCACTTAGAATGCTGCAGCAACGCAGCTGCTAATATCATGTTGCAATGCAATGCATAAATTAAGAGACTAATACTTTCGACTAACGGTTGCTTCCATGCCCAAATATGGGCAAGCAGAAGAGATTAACAAGGGACGATAGTAAAGACCCATTGCAACTGTCCAAGTTTGAAAGTCATTCAAGCATGAAAGTCACTGAAGGTCTTGAAGACGCAGCAACAGCAAAACAGCAAAAACAAAACTATTGCGTAATTCGTGAACAGAAGTTTAGTGGAACACTTTGCACTAACCGACTGACCAAAAACAAACAACCAAAAAGGAAGCGAGCATTTAAATTCCCACTGGCATCGAAGTCGAGTTCGTTGCCTAAGTCATTTGTGCGAGTCACAGCAAAAAGCTGCTTGCTACAACACGCAAGTCACTTGGGAGACCCTTCACTTTAAAAACCAAAAAACAGGCGACCCAATTTCCACAAATTTGCATATTTGCACGCCTTTAAACGACAACGACAACAACAACAAAAACTGAAACAAAGACAAAACCTAATAATCATTATGATTATCATTATAATTTATGCATAAACAATTGTGCAGCCATAGCTAATGAGATTCTTGTGAGATTGAGACGACAAATTGCGCAGAATGGTGTAGATACATGTAATTTAGTCATGGGATCACATAAAATTTTGGAATGCAAGGTGAAACGAATGAAGTGTATCAGGTATCTGGTTCTGGCTGCATCGGTGTCTTGTACATTATGCTGCCGTATTCGTTGGGCGAACGATGTGCCAGCTGGTGGATCTTGAAGCCATATAATCTGCAAATGCAATTAACGCGTGGTGATCTGTGAAATCGTAATCCTACTTACACACACCTTGGCACAAACTTTTGCTTGGCTCTCTTGGGTCGCAGATCGGGCCGCACCATAAGCAGCATGTGCGGAAATCCGGTGCCAAAGAAGGCGCCATCGACAACCGAATGGCGAGCGGATCGCGGCAGATAGACATCATTGCATTTGGGGCAAAAGATGCGCACCGTATCCTCGCCGGGATTATCGCTCAGCCCAATGGGCAGCACCGATTGTCGCTGGCAAAAGACACGCGGACAGCAGCCAAAGGCGCCGAGCTGATACTTTTCCAGCATTAGATCAATGCCACGATTGGTTAGAATGAAGCGAGCGTGTATCAAGCCATACAACTTCTCGGCACACTGCTCCAGCTCCGCTTCGGGAGGCGCATCCGAGCCTGAGCCCGTGTCCAGATCGAGTATCACCTCGAGAGCTCGCCGATAGTTGCTCACATTCGAGTCGAGAAAATTTAAATTGAACTTGTCATGTATGTAATCCTCGTCCACGGCGCAAAAACTCATGACCGCGCTGCTTGCAGAACCAAGGTATCCAGGCGCTCTCCTCCGAGTCCGACATGATGCTTTCAACAAATCGAAAGAATAAATAAAGTGCTCCTCAAAAATACTTAAATTCACAGCCTACCGAATAGAAATCTAATTGAATTTCTTCCTCCATCTATTTCTCTCTATCTCTCTTGCAGTGCTTTACCACAGTTGCGCTGCTCGTCTGCCTGGCCGCCTGGACGCAAGCGGAGCCACCAGTGCCCCAGAACCAGTATCTGCCACCCAACCAATCGCCTCAGGCGCCCACCAACAACTACTTGCCACCCACACAGAGCTATCAGTCGCCCTCGAACAACTACTTGCCACCCCAGCGTGCTGGCAATGGCAACGGTGGCTCGGCGCCCAGCAACAGCTATGGCGCTCCTCTGCCCAACAGCCAGTATGGTGCTCCCGCTTTGACCGGTGCGATCTTCAAGGGACAGAACGGCGGCAACGGCAATGGCGGCTATGGCGGCGGCAATGGCTACGGACAGGGCGATGAGGAGCAGTATGGTCCAGCCAAATACGAGTTCAAGTACGATGTCCAGGATTACGAGTCGGGCAACGATTTCGGTCACATGGAGTCTCGCGATGGTGATCTCGCTGTCGGTCGCTACTACGTCCTGCTGCCCGATGGCCGCAAGCAGATTGTCGAGTATGAGGCCGATCAGAACGGTTATCGCCCAACCATCCGTTACGAGCAGGTTGGCAATGGCAATGGCAACGGTAATGGACGCAACGGCAATGGCGGCGGCTATGATAGCAACGCGCAGCAGGGCAAGTTCAATGGCTACCAATAAGGAGAGTGCTGAAAGGCGTATTACCTTCTAGTGTTTTCCAGCATTTTTAAGTCGACCCCTGTGTAACTATACTTGTCTATCGCTAACCTAGCTGAGTATTAACTGTAAATGTAACTGGTGCTGGCGGCGATTACAGTTTGACATGCACTTGCCTGTCAGGCCACCCTATCTTTCTATATTGCTCTCTCTCTCTCTCTCTCACCAGCTCTTTCGCACTGTTCTTGCCCATATTATTTGCTCTTAGTGCAACGCCGCCATTTTGCCATAGCCAGGCGCGTTCCAAATGTTTCCACAGTTCCCACTGTTCCCCATGCCTGTTCCATGTCTCACTTTGTATTTTTGCCGTTGGTTTTGTTAAGCGCCTTCATTTTGTGTCAGTCCACCACAGACACACAGAACACACACAAACAAACACGCACACCATACACCACCACCACCATACCATGACCATCTCACACACATACATCTATACATATACATAAGCAATTGTATTTAATTTTAATGAATTTTTATGAAAAATGCATTGGAGCCCAATTCGACAGCATGAAAATGTGAACGAAAAAGACATATGAGATTTTTTGTGTATAAATAATGATAATATGAATAAAGAAGCATTTTTGTATAAAACAAAGAACAAAAACCAAACATTTTTTTATTTTACAACTGCCAAAGCCCGAATATTATTAAATTTTACAGATACACAATAAGTTGACTTCTATTTTAGCACACGCTCCAATTGCCCCTGGCTGTTGTATTTGTAAACCGGATCCTGAAGCTCGCCAACTGGGGAATATTTCAGCTGGGCAGTGAACTCATCTCCTTGAGCTTCCTCAGTGCGAAAAATCACACGCTGCAATTTGTTATCGGGCGCGATGACATAATAGCGTCCTTCCTTAATATTGCTCGACTGTGGCTGCGTCAAACTGGCCGAATCTTCCTCTTCCTCGGGATAGACAATGCGAAAGCTGTCATCAGCTGGTGGTCCATATTGATCAGCTGGACTCTGCTGATCTTTATTAATACTTGACTGCTGCTCCTCCTGCTGCTGCTGTTGTGGCACATCGAATTGTGGCGGCAAATACTGGGAGTTGAACTGGGGTGCATTGAAGGTGCCAGCGTGCTCAACACGCTGCTTGGTGATCTCTACGCGGTAGCCAGCTGGTGGTTGAAAGTCGCTGGGTAAATTGAATGGCACCTGTGGACGCCAGCCTGCGGCTGCGTATGGAGCTCGCTTTGGAGGCTCGCCCACGACAAGCACAATAGCCGCAATCAATAGAACAAACTGAAATAAATAGGAAAAACGAAATTAATTATTGTTGTGTAAATTTCACTCTCTCCCTCTGTGCACCTTTAGCAGCATTTTGAAGCAAGTTGCATTTGAAACTGCAGTGCAAAAATGTGCAACTTACGCATTTTTATATGGAATTTACAAAATAATCAATATTGCGGGCACGTAGGTAACTCCCTCCCTCGTCTGACACACATACTACATACATACATACATATATATCAATCGCATCTGCGTTACTGCATCTCGCATCAAATAGTCACGTACTCGATCGACAAAAATTAAAACAAAACCAACCATTCGCATGTGTTGAGTGACCTTGACAAACGGATGACAACATTATTGGCAGAGGTTCAACATGCAATGCTCCTCCCACAGCACAGTTAGGTTGCCTACCTAACAGTAAAATTTAAAAAAAATGCCTAATTGTTGACGTACCTACATTTTGTTATTTTTTTTGGAATTCCGAACCCAAGTTCCGATTATCAAGTTCAAGAACCCAAGTAATTAATTAGCAACTGTCCCACAAAATATAAGCGTATTAAATTTGTGAATTTGAAATCATTAAATGATTTTAGCAAAAATCAGCGATGCGAACCTTGATTAGAGAAGAACTTTAACCTGTGAATGCTTCACACGTATGTGTCTGATCAGGGTCTTTAAAAATATTTCAACGCAACAGGTGGCGAGAATTGTTATGCTACGCTACGTTTGATAAATTGATATTTGCATAGCCATTTTTGTTTTGTCTTGGTACATTTTAATTAATATTATTTGGAATCAACTAGGCATCTTATGTTGGCCGTTAAGAGCCTTAAGTCTTCTTAGCTACATTTGGTTTCCTCGCTCACATCAGCGAAATTTTAAAATACTGGTAAGTTATCTTAACAATTTGATGGTCACATTGCAAAAAGTAAATTAAAATTTGTAACGACTCTGTTAATTGGATGTATTTTCTGTATCATTAAAATTCATTCAACACTCTTTTTTACAATTTACATGGCCATATAAAGCCGAATAGAATTTTGTTAAAGAATTCAAGTCCAAAAAATACTGGGTATTTAGAGTGACCATTTTCTTTAAATTCAAAGCAACTAAAACGAAAAAGCTTTTTACAAAGCTTTAGCGCGGAATTTGAAATTACACAGAATACATTCCAACTGATTTTTATTTAAATAAAAATGGAATTATTTATATATGCATTATTTATATATTAATGTGCATTAATACAAAAAAGTCATTTTAATTGTGTTTTAGTTTAATGTGTTTTTTATTTATCTTGTTTTCTATACATTCTGTGTTAATTCGTTCAATATTCTGTTTGCACTAAATTTAAACCGTTAACTTCTATCCACCTTGCTTACTGGGGACCAGTAATGCCCAGCTTCTTCTTAAGGGACTCGGGCATCTCTGGTGGTGGTGGGCGTGGCATGCGCAGGAAGACCTTCACTGCATCGTAAATGAACCATTGAGCGGCAGTCAGTGTGCCAATCATGACAATCCTAGGCACCAAACCTCCCCACAGTCCTGCAAACACATAAAAACAATATATAAAAAGACGATCATTTGGATCATTTGCTTTTTCACATACCAGACCAGCCCAATTGTTTGGCCACATCCAGAGCGCTGGCGCCCTTGGCCTGGTTCAGCTTGGATACAACGGTATCAGCGGGATGGGAGACAATAGCACAGAAGACACCAGCAATGTAACCAGCGGCAAAGGTGACAATCAGTTGCTCGCCCTTGGTGCAATCGGCACGGGGCTTGGGCACCACATACTTGTACAGCAGCTCAAGTGTGCGCTCGAAGCAGGCGAACTTCATCATGGTGTATGGAATCTGTCGCATCCACAATGGCACCAGACCCTTGTAGAAGGCCGAAATGCCCTCCTGGGCGGTCATCTTGGGCAACGCCTCGCGCAGCGTCTTTGCAAATCCGGGTGTTGTCTGTATCTTGACCTTGGCCGCCTCCATGGGCGCCAGCGCAATGTCCGCAAAGAATTCAGCCGAGGCCGAAGCGGCCAAGTAGAGGCCGGTTCTATAAAGGAAGGCATTCTCCTCGCCAATGGCATCCGAGTAGATGACTTTGAAGACTTCATAGAGGCCAAACTTGCACAGACCCTGCATCGAGTAACCAATGAAAGTGGGCGCCCAGCCCTTGGCCAGACCCCTGACACCCTCCTCAGCCAAACTGACGCGGAAACCGTTGACCACACTCTTGTACTTGGCGGGATCCACCTGCAGACGGCACTTGACCAAATCGAGAGGCACCACCATGGTGTGGGTTGTGCCGCAGGAGATGATGCCACCCAGGCCGCAGAGCACGAAATAGTGATTGGAGCCAAACTCACATGAATCTATCGAAATGTAAACAAAAATATAAATGCATAGAAGGGAAGTCTTAATCGTGGATCACTTACCACCCTGAGCAGTTGCAGCGGCAGCGAAATTGTGATTCGGGGTCAACTGGCGGGATGCATCGCTAACGGCGGAGGGCAGCAGAGGGGTCGATGGGGTTGCAGCCTGGCAGTTAGCGCTGGTGAATGGCGACTTGAACGCTGAGTTCTGCGCGGCCTCAAACAGAGATTTGAACATGTTGTCTAGAGAGGACGCTGTGGAGTTTAACAGAAACAAGGTTGAGGTTAACAGTTCATGATGTAATCGAAATGCATAAAATTATCTTTAAATAATGCATTCACAACAATTAGAGCATCAAAATAAATATTAAAAAATATATATTTAAACTTAGTTCTACATTTTTTAAAGTCCGAAAAGTCTTCACCAAATTCGTTGACATTGATCTTGTGTTGCATCGTTTCACTTGCAATCATTTTTTTTACATAACTATTGTACTTTTTTTTGCTTTTGTATCGTATTTTTTATATGCATTACGTAATACAATTTGCATGCTCACAACAAATTTTGAATATTTTCCAAAAGTTTTCGTAAACACAAATGCAATTTTCACAACATATTATAGCCAAAGCGTAGAAAACAAAACTCACTTCAAAGTGCGAGAAAGAATGTGCGAAACACAGTACAGAGATAGCCGAGGAGTAGCTGAAGTAAGCAATTAGTTGCTGTTCTTGGGTCGAAAGTGGAACCCAATTAAACAACGTTCGTCGTACGCCAAACCAGAAAGCCAAATGCAACGATAGCAGCCACTAAAGCAAAGATACAGCGAAGAGATCTGTCCAGGGTTGTCGAGTCAGTCGTCAGGTGTATCGGTTAGAAACGGTTAGGAAAGCAGTTCCAAACGGTTAAAAATGGGTAATGTATGAATTGTAAAAAGAAAAAGTTCTTAATATCGATTCAAAACAAGTCTTCTGATTAGGACTACATTAACTTCAAAGATATTGCGAATAGTACTTGAAATATAGTAGAAAAAAAGGATTATTCATTTCATAAACATTTTAAGCCAATAATATTCAAGCAGCATTAATCATTCTAAACTTTGATTTAAGGACAAAAACTGTGCACACCAACTTTAACTTTCGTAATTTTACTAAAAAAGAAAATATTACGTTCAAGGACGTCCTGCTCTCTGACAATTTGCAATCTAGATTGAAACTTTTATTTAAACAAAGAGAAATACAACTTTTTATATAATCAATGGTATTAGCTAGAATCTTTTGCAATTTTAGAATACGCATCTTGACTACTCTGGGCATTTAATTCTTTATTTATAAATGCGCAGCACTTCTGCCGACCGTCTGCTGAAATCTCATCAACATTGGGACATCTATTTTTTAGTTAATGTAAAAATAAATTCATTAACGCGCCGCCAGCTGATCGAAGGCGAAGTGTTGATCACTCGAAGTGTTGGGGATCAAGGTTGAGCACTTTCAATTGATTAGTTACACATTGGTGCAATTTTGTAGTTGATGTTGTTGTTTATTGAAAACATACTTCGTACAAGTAATACGCGTTTATTTACTAAAATCGAAAGTTAGTAACTGTACGGACTTAATAGCTATTACCAAAAAAGTATACTCTTGTTTCGTGTGGTGTCGTATTTTGTTAACATACTTGCGCTTAATAAGTACATAATTAGTTGATTTCTCGTGCTTAACAAATCTAGGTGTAAATGCTAAAAATATTGGAAGTAGCTGCATAATAATAATACTTGTTTCAATAAATTATCGAACACCGCACCAACAATGTGTGTGTCTGTGTACTATATCGAATAAAAAATGGCAGAGTAAGTAACGATATATATATATATATATATATGTAAACGACTTAAATGCTAAATTGGCTGGCATTTCGTTAATGTAAGTGTGATGTGTGTGTGTTTTGCAATCACTGCTGCAGGCTGAGCAGTGGTATTTAAACCATTGCATTACTGCTGCGAGCTAAGCAGTGCTGTTCAAACCATTGCAATTGGGAGAAGGAAGCGACAGTTGAACCGTCCACAAATATTCCTAAATACAAAATACACAAATTGGCAAACAAGCGGACATCTTAAGGTTAAATTGAAACTTAACAAACTAACTGGGACTACGACTCGGCGGTTTCCATATGCCGATGCACCGTCACCGGTGCCAGAATGTAGTGTGAACGCGACGGCTCCTCGGCATCCAACGGCAGTGTTGTCTGCCCATACACAGCACCTGCTGCACCTGCACCACGACATGGCGATGGTGTCGCCTGCTGCAGCTGATGTTGCTTGTAACGCTCTGTTTTGTTCACCGGCTGATTGCTCAGATACGGATGCGCATTGCTGCTCGACTGCTGACGATTTGTGGGACTCGATATGGATGTGGATATGGACATGGTGTCCGATTTGCTGTGCCGCTTGTCGTGCAACAGCAGCGGCTCGGCCAGCGTAAAGCACTGTTGATCCGAGCTATCTTCATGCGGTGTCATCGTGCTATAACCATGATCCGATTCACCATTCGGTGGACGGCGATAATAGCTGCTGCCGCTGGACATGTGATATGGCGATATATCCGCCGCATGCATAAGCTGTCGCTGTGCTGCTGTGTGATCATAGCCACCCATGGGCGGCTCGTCGTGCGCCTGGCAATCATCGAAATTGAAGCGTGACAAAGGCAGACCATAGTTTTCCTCCTGCACTGAGTCCACGTAGAACTGCTCCTGCGTCTGATTGTCTAGATTGTGCCGATAGCAATGTATGGCAATACCAATGACCATCGCCAGCACCACAATGGCGCCACCGAGTGGCCCGAATGCAGAGTAGGCATGCTGCTCCCGCTGCGGATTGTGCGCAGCCAGCATTTCCAGTTCATCCAGTTCTCCGTAAGGCGTCAACGAAGCCAACACACCATTGAAGCAGCCCGCTTGCGTCGAGCAGAAGGCGGCACCAAAGCTGTTGCCCTCCACATCCTGTTGACACCACTCGCAGCCCATCATGCCCAGGCACTCCCGCTGCGTGGCATGCATCTCACAGCCACCAGCCCCGGTGAGGCAACTGGGCAGTACACTTAGTAGCTGATTGGTTGGTGGCAGCGCCAGGAAATGCTCGCTGGGCGGAGCGCAGTACGGGAACTGTTGTGTATAGTTGGCATAGCTCTCCGTATCGATGGTCGAGGCATTCGACAGCATGGGACACTCGCAGGGACACTCGCAATCGGTTTGATCCATGCGCTTGCAGTTTAGGCACACGCGATCAATGGTGCTGCACGGACAAAAGGCGCCGCCATCACAACTGGAATTCAGCACGGCCGCAAACAGATTGCTACCACGTATCAAGGCAATGGCGTATTTGGTGCGCTCTCCGTGCACCACATTGCCCAGGATGCTGGTCAGCGACGTGTTGAACGCATAGTACCGTTGTAACGTGCGATTCTGATAGCTGGCACAACCCAATTTGCGCACCAGCTGCCCATGATTCAGTATATCGTTGGCCAGATACGATTCCTTGTGCGTCAGATGCTCGTGCGGGCGACGTTGGTTGCGCGACAGCGTGGACACCTCCATCATGCTGGGGTGGGCCAGCAGATAGCCTTCGTGATCGAACAGCAGACACTTCATATGCGGCAGCTGGCACAACGGTGTGCTGTCCAAGATGAGGCGATAGTAGAAGGCATAGGGCACATCCAAGGCAACCACGCCCACGGGTCGATCCTGTTGTGCGGAATGCATCGCATGCGCCTTACCCTCGAATATCGTATGCGCAATGGTCACAATATACCCAGCTCCTCCCGCATCCAGATACGGCGCTGTGCTCACAATACGGCCCGGCTGTGCCATCGCCTGACGGAACCACGGGCGCCGTGTGGCATCATAACTATTGCTGAGCAAACAGCCCGGATACAATTGCAGCACGCCGCTAACACTCGCAATGTAACGCCTTATGATATGACCACGCAGCGGTCCCGTCGTGTCCTGATGTCGACGTCGCAGGTGCAGCATTGCCTGATACAGCACGCCCACCTCGTGGCGTATGCGTGGCCGCAGTCCGGGATTGGCCAGCAAGCCACTGGTGTCCCGTAGATAGGCCATGATGGACTCCACATGTCGCAGCTGTGTGCGCGGTCGATTGTTGTGCAGAAAGGCAAACGGTGACTCAAAGGCGGCGGCGCTAAGGAACAATGTGGGGGCGTCTGAAAAGGCAGACGAAGATTAATATGTGGTTTATATTTCGGTCTTAATCTGCGATGTAAATAAAGTTATTTTGATGCGGGTTTATAAAAACTGTTGACGAAAACAAGTGGTGCAATATAAATTAAATATTGTTATTTTGATTAAAATCTGTCTATAATGCGTTGAATTCAATTAATCAAATTATTATTGAACCACAGCTTAAACTGTGTCTCAAGAAGATGAGCTTTAATGTTTAATATGAGTAAAGCCTTCTAATGTCAAGATATTTTTACAAAAAAAAAAAAAAACAAGTATTAATAGTATTAAATAACTTCTACAATTTAACCAAATTTGAAGGAATCATAAAGATTATTTACTAAATATTGTATGTAGAAGTGGCAAAACATTTGAAATAAACTTCATCTGCGTGCATACATAAGAAGCTTATATTTTTATCTCTTATAGTTTTTGAGATCTACGGGCTCATACGGACGGACGCACAGACAGACGGAAATGGTTTACCTTAACCGCCGCAAATTATGAATTAAAACTTGTGCGACTGGGCCATCCGTTGATATTTTTAAGTTAAGACATAAGCATAGCATATAAATTAACCCGTGGTTATTGAGGCCCCAAACTAATCGTAACTTTCAATTAAATTGAACACTATAAATGCGTAACTGATATCAGTATTTCGGCAAACTACTCACCCATCGTAGCCAGCTGCCTGAAGTAGCGGCAAGTAGTTGGCGCGCCATTGGCGCCGCCGACATTTTGCATAAGATCCAAGCGATGGTATAATAGATCCATGCTGTCACCATAATAGCCTGGCTCATAGCTGCTCACAGTGTCTTTCAGATTGTATCGCTGCAGCTGGAGCTGTGCGGAAGCATTATGAAAGCCACTGGCGCTGATACTAGCAGTGCTGACCATGCACAGCACATAGATCCCTAGCACTGATTGCCAATGATAGGTGCGCTGCAACTGTTGCCGCCCCAAATAGATGCCAGTAGTGGCATTGCCGCGCTCCTCGTGTAACAATCGATGTCGAATGCTGGCGAAATCCGTGGCATTCTCCAAGTAAGCAATGTTAACAGGATACGCGGTTTCACGCTGAATGAGCGGACGCGGAAATGCCGGATGCGCCAAAGTATTGCCACTGCTGCGATCCAAGAGAAAGGCATAACTATAACCTTGCTTGGCGGCCGGCGAAGCATTTGGATAGTTCAACAGATCCTCAAGCAAATCAGCCAAATACAAATTGACGCCTACCACACCATAAGGCGCCACAGCGTGCGTAATGGAAACAAGCACATCTAAAAGTAAAAGTGGTTGTTAAATGGCACGAAATTAACAACAGTCGCCAAAAAATTACCTCCGCTATCTGGATCCACAACAGGCTGGTGCACTTGCAGTGTATCAGTCAGAAAACGTTCCGCAAATAGTTGACTAAAGACTTGACTGCTTGTCTTAGGAATGGTCTCAGAATGCATCTTATTCAGCACAAAGAAACGACCAGCCAGCTGCTCTTCCTGTCCGGGTGTTAGCCAATTGCGCACATCGATGTCAAACTTTGTATAGTTCTGGGTGGCCACATCGCTTAGGAACTGTTTTTCATACATGATGCGCTTTTCATCCAGCACCACGGCACATGTGTTTATAATTACTGGCGAGGACAGACGACTCTGGCCTTGAGCTAGTGCACGCAACACATACATGGCATCCGATAAATTGGTGAGCAGACCACGTGTTACATACACAAATTCAATAGGCTGCTCCGAGGTATTAATCAACTTTGCTTGCTGCAGACGATGCAGCATCTGGAATGCGTATTCAAAGCCCAACGTGTGATTGGTTAAAGCACGTGCCAAGCTCAGGTTGTTCACATAGTTAAGTATCTCATCCTTATGAGCACGTGTCGTGCTGTAAATGCCGTGTTCAGCTTCAGCGGGAAATGCATCCGCCTCATTAGAAACTGTCACAATTGACATATAGTCGGTGTCCTCCAGCAACATCAGCAGTTCTTGAACTAAGACAAAAATATCATAGTTTAAGAAATTAAATCATTATTACTTTATCTACTTACTAAAATTCTTGGTGATGTCAAATAGCTCCGCATTCATAGCAGAGCCAATATCGATGAGCAGCATAACGAACTTGCGTTTAATGGCAGAAACATAAAGCTGTCGAAAGTGTGAGCTGACGGCAGCTCCATCGCTGTTGGACAAAAAGTAAACGTTCTTAAAGTGACTGATGCTGCTACTGCTGCTGGGTTTGCCATTAATGTTGCTATTGGCATCAGTGTCACTTTGGCTCTTGCTCAAACGCTGCTTCAGCAAATTCAATTGATCAGCTATATAGGCGTTGGCATCGCGTGATCGTCCATTATTCTCGTTAAGGAATGTGACGCGCGATGTTTCATCCGACTTCAGATAGTTGAGGATTTGTATCTGCTGTTTGTTGTAGTGCACCGCACCCGACCCAGTGGACGTTGCATCCACATTATTGCTCTCGTAGTCCGGTTGACAGCTCACGATTTGTGTATTCAAGTAGAGATGCTTGTGCTGCTGCTCTTTACTTGCAGTTGCTCGGCTACTGCTATCCATTTCATCCGTCTCGAAATCAAATTCATTTTCCAACTCATCATCGCCATCATCATCGTAGATGTGCTGTGGCATTAGCACTTTGCTCAGATTAAAACGCAATAGATCGCGCAGCTCTAGCACCACATGGGTGGCTCGTTGCAGCTTGCGTCCCAAACGCTGACTAAATGCCTGCAGATCCTGCTGCACGCTCTCGTTGGCGTTGACTGAGGTTAATCGTGTTGCTACTGCGCTGGCAAAGTGTATGGAATCGAAAATTTCCTAAAGTAAAACATTCAAGTTTAGTGGCATCTAAGAGTATAGAAGCAACACACAACACTCACCTGTATCTTAGCCACAAGCATTTCAAATTTACGTATGCTATGCAGATTGCTCTCTACATTGCTTCTTAGCTGCATGACATTTTGCTGATTATAGTTGACAAAGAAAATGTTGGCTGGTGTCTGCTGCAGTGGCATATAGTTAACTGCAGCAGTACCAGCAGTGGCAGAGCCAGTAATAATGGTCGTAGGCACTTTGTTAATATTGCTAGTTGTGGTTTCATTTGTTGTGGTTGTGTTTTTGCTTATGTTTAGAGGTAGAGGAGGAACATTTTCACCACTGCCGCCACTTGACGTTGTTTGTGCAGCTGCCACCAGGAGCAGAAGCAACGTGTTGCCCTTCCACATCTTGCCGCTTTCCTGGTTGGCTAAAATTACCAACAATTACCGCGTCATTTAGGATAAAAATTTCTTAAAGTTCTTGTATATTTTTTTCTTTGGAACTTGTGGTGACCGATAAACATTGAAGATGGCCGATAGGTTGTGGCAAGTACTTCCATGTATTTGCTACAAGTAACGCGTATTTTTCTCCACCCACAAGGCCATACAATTCTGTGAACAGTGACCAGATATCGATATTGGCCTTTCAAGCCTCTAACGGATTTCAAAATAATAAATCGTTTTTTGAAACACATATGTTATTATATATTATATTTAATATGATTTTCCATTTACTTATTATTATTTTGTTTTTATTTTTATTGCATTTATTTGTTTTTCGCAAGTTGCAATATGCAAAAATCGATGCTTGAAATAAAAAACACTGAAAACATCGATAGATCACTGACTACGATATTTCTCCAGCTGTGGTTGAGACTAATCACCACCTCTAGTGACTCACTTATAAAAGAAAGAAAAACTGTATTAAAAACAATAAAATATACATTTATACACTTGTAATCGAAAAAGATCAACAACAACCGCTACAAAGCAATGGCTGCCACTCTAAAACCATATTTAACTGCCGTGCGGCATTCGCTGACAGCCGCAATGTGTTTACAAGATTTTCCTTCGCAAGTTGTGGAGCGGCACAACAAACCGGAGGTGGAAACTTGCTCCAGCAAAGAACTTGTGCTGACGCCCATTGTGGTCTCCCGAAATGAGAGAGAGAAGGTACTGATCGAGCCATCAATTAACTCGGTACGCGTTAGCATTGCAGTAAAGCAGGCAGATGAAATCGAACGCATTCTGTGCCACAAGTTCACCCGATTCATGATGCGACGTGCCGAGTCATTCATCATTCTGCGACGCAAGCCAATCGAAGGATACGATATCAGCTTTTTGATCACAAATTTCCACACAGAGCAAATGTATAAGCACAAGCTGGTTGACTTTGTCATCAGTTTCATGGAGGAAATCGATAAGGAAATCAGTGAAATGAAACTGGCCGTAAATGCACGAGCCCGAACCTGCGCTGAGGAATTCCTAAAACGATTTTAGTTCTTATCAACAACAAAAACATTGTGACATCATTAACAATTTCAATAAAAGAAAAATGTATGCTTCCTCGCACTTTTTTTCAAGCTTTATTTATACTGTTAATTTTACAACAAACTTAAATATCTGAATAATTATTGTGTAATATTTCTGCATCACTTCCAAAAATATTTTGTTACAATTATAAGATAGCAATCACATAATTATTCAAGCGATAAAATGTGATGTTAAGCTTCTACATTTGTTAAGAGATTGCGTTTTTTTGCTCTCTTAACACTATTCTTTTGTTTTGTATTAACTTTTTAGATGTGTCTTTTTGTAATATAAAAGTTTTGGGCAGAACTGCTGTTAATACATGTAAAATTTACTTTTTTTGATTTTGTTTTATACACGTATTAAATAAAATTTAATATGCAAACGGCTTTGGCTATGGTATCGAGAATATTGACAAACCGATGGAAAATTTAAACAATGAACACAAACTTGGCAATTGGTTTTCCAAAAATGTTTTTGCTCTCAAAAATCATTTTAAAGTTCGGCGGTCTAATTAGGATCGATGACCAACACCAGTGCCATCTGTTTAACTTTTACAACACTTGGTATTATAATCACCCTGTGTTTGCGAATAACAACAAACGCAACACGCGGACTTCATTAAAATTTAAGTGGAAGTAGAATTTCATTCGATCCGCATTTAAAATGGTCACGTCAAAGATTAAGAAGAAGTCTCCTGCGGGAAAACCAAAGCAAAGTAATGGTTCCAACGATATACCAGCTACAAAGTCCAAAAGCTGGCAAAAGGTAAAACTAAAGGGCCACGTGATATCCGACGATTTTAGCGGTTACGATGGAATGATTGGCCTCGAAGTGCTGAAGGAATATGATCCAGCATTGGTGAAGTCCACATTGAAACAGCACAGTGACAGTTCGATAATTAACCCACGAGGCAAGCACTCCAAACGTCAAGCAACAGAATCCGACGAATCTTCATCCAGTGACGAAGACGAAAGTGACAGCGATGATGGCGAGGATGCGAAGGAGGCGAGCGCCAAGTCCAGCAAGAAAGCGCGCTTAGCCGAACGACATGCGCAACGACTGTTGAAGCAGCGCGAGAAACGTGAGCAACGCAAGGAACAGCGCAAGCAAAAGAAGGCAAAGCCGGCAACCGACACAAAATCCCCAAAATCGAAATTCACACCCAACGATGACTACGAGCCGGATCGCTTTTCTTTGCTGCGACCACCACCATCGGATGATGATGCTGTTGAGTCTGCAGACGAAAAAGTACCGCAACTTGTCAGTGACGCCAACGAGCTGGACATGACACAATGGCAAGGTCTTGGTATTCCAGCCCCTATAATGCGCGCCTTGGCAGAACAAAAGTTTGAGGCGCCCACACAGATTCAATCGATGACACTGCCGGCTGCCATACACGGTAAAAAGGATATTCTAGGCGCAGCTGAGACGGGCAGCGGAAAAACACTTGCCTTTGGAATACCCATTCTGGCCGGCATCATGGAACTGAAGCAGCGCAACGATGGCTCCAGCATACGCAAGGCGCCCAAGGTGAAGGGAGACAAATCGGCTAAGGAAGCGACAAAAGAAAATCATGAATTGACGCCACCGCCAGAGGAATTGGATTATGTGTCGGGCGCCAGTGATGCTGAGGACAGCGATGCCGATGATGAGCGCACTTTGAGCAGACTAGCACCTCTCTATGCCCTGGTGCTGACACCCACACGTGAATTGGCTGTTCAGGTTAAGAATCATCTGGTTGCCGCTGCCAAGTATACAGACATTCGTGTGGCTGCCATTTTTGGTGGCCTCGCTGTGGCCAAGCAGGAGCGTGTGCTGCGCCAGTGTCCCGAGATTGTGGTGGCCACACCTGGTCGGCTCTGGGAGCTGTATGTGCAGGGCAATAAGCATCTGAATAAGATTGAGCATGTGAGTTTCCTGTGCATCGACGAAACGGATCGCATGGTCGAAAAGGGACATTTTGAGGAGCTGCGCAGTCTGCTCAAGGTGCTCAATGGCGACGAGGAGCGCAAGCAGCTGCGACAGAACTTTGTCTTCTCCGCAACATTGACGCTGGTTCACGATCTGCCTGATCACATGCAAAGTATGTGAAATCTATTGCATCCTGTTAAGCAAACTTTAAATAATTTCTTATTTTTCAGAGCGCAATGTGGGCAAACGTCCGAAGTTCACCAAACAAACGGTGGACCAGAAAATTGAGAGCCTCATTGAAGAGTTGGGAATATCGCAGCCAAAGATTGTGGACATTACCAGCAGTCAACGTAAGGAAATGTTTATGCCTGCCAAGGATTAAATCCTAATAATTTGTATGCTTTTTTAGAAACGTCGCAAACTCTGACCGAAAGCCGTCTGCTCTGTGCCATTGATGAAAAGGATTACTATCTGTACTACTTTGTGCAGCGTCATCCGGGTCGCACCATTGTCTTCTGCAACTCCATTGATTGTGTCAAGCGTCTGGCGACACTATTTGGTCTGTTGGACTGCAATCCTTTGCCACTACACGCCAACATGATACAAAAACAGCGTCTAAAGAATCTAGAGCGCTTTAGGGACAGTCCAATGGGCCTGTTGATTGCCACCGATGTGGCTGCTCGTGGTCTGGATATACCAAATGTTGAGCATGTCATACACTATCAAGTGCCACGCACCAGTGAGAATTATGTGCATCGCTCGGGACGCACAGCACGTGCCAATAAGCATGGAATTACGGTAATGTTTATGGAGCCCGGAGAGGTCAAGAGCTATGTCAAGCTATACAAGACGCTGGAACGAAGTAAGCAAGCAAATGTCAATTTTAATTAAGTGCCTAACTGAATACATTTTGATTGTAGCTGAAGATTTGCCGCTGTTTCCCATTTCTGAGCGTTACCTTGGCGCTGTCAAAGAGCGCGTCAATCTGGCTCGTGATCTGGATAAGGAGGAGCTAAAGCTGCGTCGCACTCAAAGCGAAGAAGGCTGGATGAAGAAACATGCCGAGGAAATGGACATGATCATTGATGGCTACAACGATGAGTCGTAAGTTAGCTTTTTGACTTTTTGGAAACATAAGCCTAACAACAGTTATGTCTATAGTGGCAGTGATCAGGATGAGGATCCATTTATCATAGAACGCCGACGCAATCGCTTGCATGTGGACTCGGTGCGTGGTAAGCTTAGCGCACTGCTCGCCCAGCCCATCTTCCCCAGAGGTTTCAGCTTTAAGTATCCAACGAGCACAGGTCAACTGCTGCAAGGCTCCGACATGTCTACGAGTCATGGCAAAAGTGCTGTGGAGGCGATGAAAGAAGCCATCGAGGACATGAAGCAGGCCAAGAAGCAGCGCAACAAACGCAAACGCAATGCTTAACTAACTGCTATTTAAACTAGTTTAATTTACTCAGAAATAAAAATTAAAAAAAAATAATATAATAACATATTATCAATGGATAAAGGCACTGAACTATCTGCAATTTTAAATTAGCAAGTCAATGAATGAAAACAACTTGATATAGAAATAGAAAACGTATATGTATATTAAAGGCATTTAATGCTTGGACACAAAGTAACGTACGCCGGCCTCCGTCAGGGAACGCGCGTGCTTGGCCAGAAGCGTGGAGACGGACAGTGTGGGCGTGGTAAAGCAGCTAGATGAGGAAAAAGAACAATTAAAAATGTATACATAAGATGATGCTAATCTTTGCTGCTTACTCAATGTACGGTTCCATTTCATCTAGAGTCCATTTGCGCTTCGTTTTAAACAAAGCGCGCATGCGATCATTGATATTGGAGGGCAGTTGTTCCTCGGCCAGCGAACGTATGCATGGTTGCGCTCCTTCCTTGTCCAGGATGCCAAGGCCACGCAGATACTCCAGCTTGCAGCACATGCCCTCCGGCAGTGCCTCCTGCCAGGTGTTCATAAATTCCTCGTTCCGAAAACGCAATGTTGGCTGCAAAATATTCTGTGCCACAATGCGCGCCACAAGCGACTCCTGATATTTATGTTTGTTGGGACAGCGATCACTTGGCTTCGTATAGATATCAAACAATCCCGAAACAATCGCCTCTGGGGCAATACCTTGCAGCGCGTAAATAGTCTCCTCGCGTTCTATTTCATCCAATGCCCAGGAGTTCTCACTAATCAGTCCAAGCATCAGATTAATAATGCGATACTCATACTCATAATCTAATATACGAATGTGATCCTCGAATTCTATGGCTCGATGTTGTCGTAATCCCTCCACAAATTGGGCACGACTGCATTGCACCGTGTCCAACAGTTGTTGGAAACTGAACAACAATTTGCGATCGATGCAATATTCGTTTTCAGGTCCAGAATAACGAGTCAGCTGCAGTAGTTCACCAAGCTTTTTATAACGTGGCCTTATTTCACGGCATTCGAAATACTCGTGAAAGATCGTTAGCACCTGACGCTGCTCCAATGTGCGAGGCACCTCCAGATCTTCGGCGCTGTCGTTAAGGCTCCGCTCCAACGAGGTATTTGCATTGCCCGTGCGTGGACTCTTCAAGGGAGAAGTGCTGGTAGCAGCGGCAAACTTTAGATCCGGCACCAGTAATAAACTATTTGAGATTTCGGCACCTTTCACATCGTATGTACGCTCGTCCGTGCAGAGCACAACCTTCTCATGCAGTCCGCCCTTAAAGTGTAGCGTTTGACCTGTGCGTATTTGCTGCAGCATGTGATCGTCGAGCTCCAGCAACCGTAGATTATCACTGACAACATTGGCATCGGGGTAATACAAAGCCTGTGTGACTTGTGTGAGCTGCCTTTCGTCCATTTTGGCATGCTTGACAATCGTACGAACATCTTCGGCAGTGCGTACATAGCTGAATAAAAGATTAGTATACTATATTCAATTATTAAATTATTAACTTACTGCTGCGGCGCATTTTCATCTACTTCCATTGCTTCCGAATCCATTGTTTACCTTGCGCGCCAAAAATAATAAACAAAGTGGGATGATATTGATGACAGCAAACAACTATCGATGTTTCCGATGACAATCGATTTTGTTATCTTCGAAACATTAAATACAATGTTAAAATATATTATATTTTCTTACACCACATATGTATTTAATTATTCATAATAAAAAACGAATATGTCTAAAAGCAGAAACGTATTTACAATACAATAATGTAATTGAATCTGAAATACCGATACCAATCGAAATTTAAAGCATCGATTTCTCAGATAGTTTAGACGGTTAATAGCAATTGACGAGCACAGGACAAAATAAAGCAATAAATTAATATTGAAGCAACTATAAAGTGTTAAAAATAAATAACATAATATTCAGTCGATTGTGACTTTTGCCATGCATTTGTTATTCTAGCGCTTCACAGTCGCAGTTACTTCTTGCAAGGTGGTTGTTTCGTTACTTGCAACAAGTAACAGGTTTCATTCGAGCATGTGAATTGCTTCACAAAGCAACACACGAATGGAGAATCTGGCAACAAAAAAGAATTGGACGGAGGAGGAACGTCTGGAGCTAGCAGCGCAGCTTGATGCTGAGCTCGATTCGTTTATTGACAGCTTGGAGAAGAAACGCTACGAGGAAGGATGGCCGGAAGACCGTTGGCAGGAGGAGATGGACAAGCATCCATTCTTCATGAAGCGGGCGCCACAGCCAGGTGATGAGGTACATCCCATGTTTGAGGGTCTGCAGAAGCTCAAATACGACCCCGAGGAGAACACACTCGAAGAGCTGGCACTCAATTACAAGGAAGATGGCAACTTCTATATGAAGCACAAGAAATTCCGCATGGCCGTCTATTCGTTCACCGAGGGCATTAAGACCAAGTGTGAAAATCCCGATGTCCTGTCGGTGCTCTACAACAATCGTTCCGCTGCCCACTACTTCATCAAAAACTATAGATCCGCCTTGAGCGATGCACAACGTGCACTGTTCTACAAACCAGTCTATACCAAAGCACGGTGGCGGGCTGCGCAGTGTGCGCATGAGCTGGACAAGTTTGATCTATGCACGCAGTTGTGTGAGGAGCTGCTCGAGGTGGACATCGATCACAAGGAGGCCAAGACACTGCTGCACAAGAACAAAATGAAAAAGGTGTCGTGTTACAAATGTTTTTCGAAGTCTTTCGAAATTAAGTTACTAATCATAATTTCTTATAGCTGGACACGGAACGCAATGCTCGCAAGGAAGCAGCGGATGCTAAACGCCGTGCGACACGACTTAGCAAACTGCGCGATGCCCTGGAACAACGTGCTATCAAATTCGATGATCAGCCTTTAAATAAGCGCCTAAACATAAGCGAGGAGCTATTACGTCCCAAGTTCTTGCCCCTCGAAGATTTTCCAGTGCATTTGGATGAGGATGGCAGCACTTTAGTATGGCCCACTGCCTTCTCGTATCCGGAATTTCTACTCAGTGATTTCCAGCAGCAATTACCCGAAACCACAACCATATCCGATTGCCTTAACACGCTCTTTGCCGAACCGTTGCCCTGTGACAGGACCCTCAGTTATCGCCCGGAATCGGTGAACGTGTATTACGAGAATCGCAAGGTGGGCTGCGTGCACAAGGTAAACCCTAAGCTGACTCTGCGCGAGATTCTGAATGAGAAGGGTTTCTTTGTGTCTGGAGGATCTCTGCTCTTTTACGTGGTACCCAAAGAGTCGAGGGTCGAGCAGGAGTTTATTCATCAACAGCGACGACCTTTAGTCTACAGTTGAGCAAGCAAATTAAACCGTTTATTTTGGTGTTTTGTTTTTTATTTTATACATTAACAAAGCATTGATTAATTTTTATTTGATTCGACTTTCATTTGCATTGTATATTATTAGCAATACTCACTAAGGTTTTAACTTAGTTATTGTACAATTCTGAGCCTTTTTTAAAAAAGAAGCTATGGCAATAAGTTTGTAATTATGATAATGTTTGCAGAGCATTTCAAATATATGCTAATAAATGAATTTTTTTTTTTGTATAATGGTTTGATATATGAGAGCACTGCATGGCGTATTTTCAATTGAACTAGTTTAGTTAATACAATTATTTCGATTTGATATGTTTTTACTGCAGCAAAGCCAAAAAGCGTATGGCGGACACTCACAACGTGCCCGATGTGTTTGAGCATTTGTTTTTAATTGATAATTTACTATAATTAATATGATCTTAGCTTATGGACATGCAGAAGAGATCAATCTTGGTGCGTTTAAGCGGCGCTTTGTCTTCAAAAGAAGTCGAGGACAAGTCAAGCTCAAGCCTTAAAAATTTATAGTTTTTCTTTTTTTTTTTTTGGTTTGTGGTTAAGAGTAAGTCAACAATTGATTTTTGTATAATTTGTTCGTTGTCTAGAAATAAAAGCGTTTTTCATATATGTTTTACCTATAATTGAGCAGACATTTACCGAGTATTTAGACGAAGATATCAACAACAACATCAGTTATGATATGGAGTACTAACTACGATTATGTATAAATATATAGTATATAGATTTGGTAAGCGTAAGTTTTCAGTCAAATCATATTTATGGCAAAATCAAAAGATCAACATTTAAGGCGATAGATCCAATTTGGGAGCGTATTAAATACAAAATAAAACTAAATTTGAAACTTAATCAAGAAATGCGAAACACAATAAATTAGAGCGTCTAATAATAATAATAATACAATTACAATGACAAATTACAATTAACTTAATGCTACTTACGGCGACAGGGTACAAAAAGAAACAACAAGAACAACAAGAGAATTATTTCTTATGGCTACTGCGGCGATTGTGCAGCTGGCGTCGGATTACGTTGCAACACATTATTAAGCCGCAACTTTAGAGGTGAGAAGTCAATTTTCTTAAAGCGCGGCAACGAAGCAAATTTCTTTAGACTGTTGACAGTTGGCGGCGCCACAACTTGCACTTGCTGCTGCATCTCATTTGGAGTATTTGCCACTGACTGCGATTGTGTCATTGCCTTGAGCTGCTGCTGTTGCTTAGTTGGTGAATTGCCAAACTTGGCCAAGGTCGCATACTTTTGCAGCATGCGTGTGGCACGCTCTGCCGCCTGATAGCAGTGCTCATACTCATCCTCCAGCTGCAGTAGATTACTCTTGCTTCTGGACTTGCATTTGGAACTTGAGTTGCTGCTGTTATTACTGTTGGAGGAACTGGCTTCGACCTGAGCTTGGCCGTCGTCAAACTTGAAATCAATATTTTGTAACATTGCGAGTTGCAGTAGCTCTTCATCACCAGCGCTTACAGTCGATGCCACATCGTTGTTATTATTGTTATTGTTATTATTGTTGTTGTGGGTGCTAGTTCGCTTAGCCGCATGGGTGACGGCATAGACACCCTCGGATATCTTGTGGGCGGCAGTCTTTTTGTTTAACGTTTTAGTCTTGTTGGCTGACGATGACGATGATGATGGCGATGACATTGCTGATGACGATGATGTTGTGCACTGGGCTCCCTTCTGTCGTTGTTCAATGATCTGTTGTGGCGATGATATGTATAGATTCTCTTTGCGGTCGCGTCGCAGCCGAGCGCTGGCCAAGTGACGCACTGCATCGACGCCGCTGCTGGGACTGCGTCGCTTCGACTTAAGCGTATCGCAGCTATTCGGATAATAAGAGGGTATCTTATCGTCCACACTGATGATCGATTTGCGCGGTGTCTGATAATAATCCTCTTCAGGTTCACGCTGCTCGCCGGTTGTTAATGGCGTTTGTTGCTTGGGCGGCAGAGCTGGCAACAGTGGTGATTCGGTGGGTGTGCTCGTGCTCAGTCCATAGCCCAGGCCCAGAGGCTGTGCCTCCAGCTCTTGGGCGGCCTTGATGGCCAACAGATTCTCATACAAATGCTCGGCCAAAATGCCATTTGTATTGACGGTGGAGTGGATGTGCATCGATTCGTAAATTTCGCTTTCATTGTGAGTCGCCTCGGTGAGAACTGGTGCAACAACATTGGCTACTTTGGCCGTCTGCTCGTCGGTGTTGCAGCTGCTGGTGGATGAACAATAGGAGCCCGTTGAGTAGCCGGATGAAGTGGATGCAGTGCTGGTGCTAGGCTTCTTCTCCAATTGTTGCTCATTTATGCTATTGGGCTTTTGAATAATCGGTGCCATCACACAGTAACCATTGAGATCATCTACCAGTACTTTCTTCTTGCTCTGTAGCAGCTGCGCGTGTGTAAGCGAGACGGCGCCATTGGCACCAATGAGATTAATGGTCGATGAGTTGCACGCCGAAAAGTTAAAGTTATGCGGCAATTGCTCCGACACATTCAAGCTCTCCAGCGAGTCGGCGCGGCTCAATTGTCGTGTGATCTGCGCCAGTAGTGCATGACGAGAAACGGGCTCAATAGCCGAATCTTCGAGACTGATGTTCAACTCCTCGCTAGACAAAGCTTCGCCGAATGTGTCCAGAAAGTTGAGCTTAGAGAGATCGGGACTCGAAAAGCTATTGCGTTGTGCATTCTTCAGATGCTGATTGGCAGCATTGCGCTTCAACGGTGGCGTTGCCTCTGGCGTCGGTGCATTCTCGTAAAGCGCCAGCTCCTGTTCCGGCTGTTGCAGCTCCAGCATTTGTCCAGTATCACTAGCGCTGCCCGAACGTCGCTTCTGGCCAAAAATGTTGTCCAGCATGATCTTATATTTCTTCTTCTTCGCCAGCTCGGACTCAGGATTGGTGCTGGAGCGCGGAATCTCACCCGGCTGACACTCGAACGTGTTAATGCGTTTGCGATGTGCAGGCAACGGGGGCAACGCCGGCGGCAACTCCAATATGGCTCTGGCAGCGCCAGTATTTGTCAGATTCATCTCCTCGTAGATGCCAGATGCAATAGAAGCACGAGACACGCGGCTGCCATCGAAGATCTCCTCGTAGATTTGCGAGACGCGTGCGGAAAAGTTAAAGCTATTGGCGTCCAGATCAAAGCAAAGGGAATCCGGCAGACTGGGCAGTGGGCCCAATAACTTTTGACTGCTGCAATTACATGTTGATAACCATTCATTGTAAGAAGGTATTTGATATGACTTGCCTGTTGTCACGACTCAATCGTCGCTGTTCCAGAAATACTTGACGATACAACTCCAGGTTTTTGATGGACTTCTTCATCCACTTCATGTGCCGACGGCAAGCAGTCTCTGTTTCCAGTGCAAAATATATAAAGCAATCGCGACGATTCTGTGTCCAAAATAGTCCATACGAATGCTGTTTGGTGCGCGACGTTGCCAAACTGATATTGACGCCAGGCACATTAACCGATACACTAAGCATCTTATGATGTGTTTGCTGTTGTTGCTGCTGTGGCTCATCTTGGAAACTAAGACGCAGGAAGCAGGGCACGCACTTAATGGCCTCGATCTTCACCTGACAGCGTGTCCATGTCTTGTAGCGCAGGGCAATGGCGCGCTTGTCATTTGTATCCAATTTGACGTCCATACACATGGAAATCTCATTGTGATCCATCTTCGGTGGTTCGTTGTTAAGTGTTTGGATGATTGGATGTCGGGTGCGTGATTGAGATGGATAATGAAAATGCTAACTAATTGTGAAGGAACACTAAGTTTTTTTAGTCTTTTTTCAGTTACATGTTTCTTTTCGATTTTTTCTTCTACTCCTAAATAACGGAGAGGGTGGAGCTCAACGTGACCGCAAATTGAATCTCAAAATATACCATTTGTAGTAAAGAAAATATGCTAAAGCATCCCCAAAGGATAACGAAAATGGCGGCAGGTTTGAATTGATTGTTTTTTTTAAATTTTTTTACAGTTCAGTTACTACAGTCTAAATGATTTGCCTTATCGGTTTATTTAAAAATATGTATTGCAGATAAATTAAAAAATAAATTAATTTAACTAAATTTACAGCAATTGAATCAAATAACGGAATTCATATATGCATTACAGTTTGAAGCATACTAATTTGGTCATATGTAGTTTGTATAATTTGTTGCCACAACATACTTAGATAATTACATAAATTTAGTTTCGTTTCGAAATTTCTTTTAACTTAAACTATAAAACTTACCAATGTTTCAAATAACACAATATAAACATTATAAAATCAATTTTGGTTTCTATGAGAACAGGGTGTTCCAGAGCAGACATAAAATATTTTACACTTCTTCGCTCAGTATTACGACTTAGAAAATACGCTACAAATCGATGGTTTCTTGTGGAATTCTCGCTCTGGTCACACAATCAGCAGTTTCGTGAATTATCTGTGGAACGTTGACGTTTTTGTCGTTTTTTCCGAATCAATCATAACGCTCGTGTTAGAATTCCAGTTCGCTTCGCATCGAAGAACGAAATTTATAAATAAATGAAAGGTCTTTTGTTTGTTTTGAATTACCAAGTCTAAGCCCTAACGTAAATTTTATTACCAAAATTTTTTTGAAATTTGCATAATTTACGCAACGAAAGCAGCTGCGTTGTCAAAGCAGCAGCGAAGGAGGCGGTGACTGTCAGAAGAAGGTGTAAGAAGGCGGGGTGACCGTCCAACAAAACAGAAGCAGCAGCAGCGCAAAGCGAAATCAAAGTCTCTGCGCATAGAAACAAAGTATCAAATTGAAAATCTATTAAAAAGTGTGTGTAATTGTTTGTAGTTGATAAAACTAAAAAGTGTTGAAATTCTATAAATAGTACAAAATGGCGCGGTTGAAACATTTCTAATTTACATACATATATCAATTTATTTATAAAAAGAGTGAAAGATAATTAGTGATTTCACATTTTTTGGGTAAGTTCAAAAAAAATGTTTCTTTTCTTTTTGTTATGTTTTTTTCTTATCGACGCCAGTCTACGTCACATGCGTGGGTGTGATTCATACATAAGTAGTATAATATTTTCGCACATTGCTCTTGGACTGACGATCCACACACACTTGTTTCTTTTTTGTTCATTGATTTTCCCTCACTTGACGCACGTGCCGCATTCTAACTGGTCACAATCGTTTCTCCAATTAGACCAACTGGCATTTTAATATCACCCCAAAAATACTTCTTGATCTTTCTCTTTGTTGCTGTTTGCTGCATCAGCTGTTACAAGTGAAAATTTTCCATTTGTTTTGATGTGATTTGAGCTGTGTTTGATAGTGGAAAATTTCCAACCCTCTGCATTTTGGCCAGGTAAACAATCTGTATTTTTTCGGTACTAACCGTGTTTGCCGGCAGTTTCGTTGCTCACTACACCCACTATACAAGCAAACATTATCCACATAATAGCAACAACAACTCAAAGTGCACACAGCTTTCAGCTTTTGGTAGCGCAGCTTTTGCAGGCAACGTTAAAAACTTGCAGCGAAAAAGCTTTTGCGAAACTTGCATTGAGAGTTTATTGACTTTGAAATTGCAGATTGCATTGGCAGAATGATTTAGCTATAACCATGCATTTAATTAATTCTATATGGTAATACACACGAAAATGTTGCACCCTTTGTTTGTGTTGCGAGAAACTGAGAAGATGACATCATTTAAGAAATATAAATAATAATGTGCAATCAAAGGCTGATATTTATACTTATATAAACAACACTTCTCTTATATAAATTAAAAGTATTAATTGCATAATTTTTTTTTGATTTGCTTTCTTATTTTTCTAATAAATATGGCTTGCATAGTGCCGCCGAGTTTAGTACGTTGCTGAGCTTTGACATGGCAATATATACACATATATGTACTTATAGTATGAACAGCTTTTCTTTATCAATGTTTATTGATTTAATGTTTACGCTTTACGCTTCTCATTTTTTTACTTGCAGTGAATTCGTTTTGGACACAGTTGCTTTGCGCATTCCCAATAAATCAGAACGTGCATTAATTGCGAAAAATTGTTATAAATTCGAAAAAAGTGTGTTGAATATTCAAATCGAAAATGGCGCGTTTCAGTAATTTGTTATTTAATTTAGAGACTAAACAGTTTAACTGTTAACAAAACCGATCCGAAAAACAATTAACTTAAAAATATATATATAAAATTTGCCTTAACTACAAAATATCGAGAACTTGCTGTGTGCGTGTGTTTTGTGTGCTTAAAGGGGAACAAGGAAGTGCAATAAGAACATCGAAAGTGCGAAAGGGATAGAAAACAGTAGAAAGTATTCACTATCCACATACATTCCACACATTCCACATAGAACAGTTAAGCTACTCGCATTCGGTTCTGTGAGAAAATCGCTCTATCTCGCTCCCTTCGATCCGATTGCATTTGCCGAAAGTTAATAAAGGGTCTCAACTGCCTAATGGCAAGTTCGCTAAACAAGACGAGACACAGGCGCAGATTGGCTGCGATCTCGTTTCTATCGAATATCTCATTAGATGGCACACACCGGGACACAAAATTTGGCGCAACATTTGGCAGCAGCATCTGCACGCAACACCAGCAGCAGCATTACAACAACAATAACAAAGGCAACGCAACGGCAGCGTTGGGACTTGGCGCCGGCGGTTATCACCAGCACTATCAACGCAATCATCAGCAACGCAGCAGCCCTCAACAACACCAACAACATCAGCAGCAGCAGCAACAACATCATCAACAGCAGCAACAACATCATCAGCAACAGCAAAATGGCAAGTGCGGCGGCGCTGCAGCGCTGCTTTTGTGCAGCGCAGACATCCATATGGGAGGAGATGCTGGCGGCGCCGGGCTCTGCTGCGGCTCTGCTGACGAGTGCGGAGCCACAGCGTTGGACGGTGCCAGCGATGGTGATGGTTTTAGTGAAATTGAAAATCTGGGTCAATACCTGATGAATGTGAGCGAATTGTCCACCCACAATGCATCCAGCATTGTGCCGGTTGAGAGACGCAACATTAAGCGGCCCACATCCTGTGGTCGCCAGCAGCAGCAGCAGCAGCAACAGAGGCATCAGGCACCGGGCAATGGCAATAATAAGCAGACGCCGCAGCGAGGCGGCAGCGGCGGTTCTGGCGCTGAAAGCGGCAGCGATTCGGACAGCGTCAAGATACCGCTCAAGGTATCTAATTTGGGCAGCGGTGGCGGCGTTGGGGGTGGCTTGAAGCTACTGCCCCTAAGGGAACGGTGAGTGATTCATAATTACATTGCATTAATTAAAGTTTATATAGCGAAATATTCATCATTATATATTTTTTTATTAAAATAATGATTTTCTTAATTCCTACATCAGTTAAATCATTGTTTGAGCTATAAAAATTATAATTGCCCAGCCTAAAAAATATAAATATCTTTCTAAATGGGTTTATATAGGTAAATATTTATCATTATTTATTTGAAATGTTACATCAGTAAAATCGATGTTCGAGCTGTAGAACTTACAATTGCCCAACCTTTAAAATAAATATATCTTTCTAAGCCATTATGGTTATCCTTGTTTATGTTATCAAATATAAATATATTTTTAAAACAATGAATGATTTCGCCGAATTCATACATTATTAAAACTCTTACTTGAGCTGTAGACAATTTAATTTCATAGCTCTTAAGGTATAAATAATTTGCTAACGAACAATACAAATTGTCTTTGGCTTGACCATGTTCAAATCCCAATTTTCATAAGGTACAGTCTATATATAGGCTTATGTTATATAAAATAAATGTCCATAGAATAAATTAAAAAGCATGTAAGAAAGTTACAGTCGAGTGTGCTTGACTGTGAGGTACCCGCTACCCATTTTGAATAAAAGCAAAATATTGCGTTATTTTTCTCAAAATATACAAAAAAAAAAAAAAAAACGAAATACTAAAAATATACCAAATGGTATTTTTGTTACACCGATATAGTACCACATTCAAAATATACCATAGTCGGCATAGTATACCAAATTGTCGGTCAAAGCAACTAAGACACCTAGTAAGTAGACGTTTTTCCCATGCAAAAGTATTTCTTTAATAACTTCCACAATTTTTATCTGATCGCAACCAAATCTTCAGGAATCACAATTACTATAAATATTATTGTACATACCAAAATTTTTTTGATTTGCGGGGCCGGAAGTGGGCGTGGCAAAAATTTGAAACAAACTTGATCTGCGTGCAAACATAACAAATGCTGTCGGAAAAAAAAAACAAGTAAGAACTCTACAGTCGAGTGTACTCGACTGTGAGATACCCGCTACCCATTTTGAATTAAAGAAATATATTTTGCGGTAATTTTCTCAAAATATACCAAATATACTGCAAAATACTACAAATATACCAAATGGTATATGTGGTATATCGATATATCACCGCATTATAAATATACCATAGACGGCACAAAATACCAGATTATCAGCCAAAGCAACTAAGTGTTTCATACGGACGGACGGACAGACACACAGACAGACAGACACACAGACGGACAGACGGACATGGCTGTATCATCTCGGCTGTTGACGCTGATCAAGAATATATATACTTTATAGGGTCGGAGATGCCTCCTTCTACCTGTTACATACATTTCCTGCCGGCACAAAGTTATAATACCCTTCTACCCTATGGGTAGCGGGTATAAAAATCTTTCAATTTCTCGAGGATTTCTCGCATTTCCTACAATTGCTGTGAATCATTCAGATACAATTTTACTAAGGTTCCGACTCATTTAACGCTCGGACATATGTTTGTGAAACGATTTCCGATTAAGTTCAACCAATTGACACCTGGTGAGTAATTTGTTTACGCGAACAAACATTTTCTCATGTGTGTAGGCATTAGTTCGTAGATCTGAACAGTTTGGCTAATTTAATTTATTTTGCTGTCAAATTTTCTTGGGGTTTCATTTATTTCTCTCAACGCTTTTGACGTAGTTGGCCCGCTGACGTGGCATAAGCGGGCATCACTTTTTGTCTTAATTGGGCAATGGCCAAGCAGTTCTTATTTTACATTTTCACAGCTCGCTAAATTTAGAGGGGTGCTCAACAAACAACCAAACACTGTCACAATTCATGCAAATAGGCGAAGTGTGACCGTTCAATTAACGCAAATCAAAATGCCTCATTGTAAAACAGCCCACAAATTACTCAGCGACAGTTGCTATTGTTGTTGTTGTTGTTGTTGCATGTTGTGTGGTGTCCATTTAATTTAGGCTTTTGTGCTGTGCGCTACAGTTCCCGCTCCGCTCAATACTCGTAGAGAAGAGGCCTGTCATTACCTTTATTGTTTATGCGCTTCGCACTGTTTGTTTTTTATTGACACGAAATGACACTTAATAGAACATTTTGGGGAGGGGCTTGACGAATTCGCACGCAAATTCTGTTTGACAGTCATGGACCACGCACTATTACACACAATTAGCTAACTGACAGTAATGCGATTGTCATCTTTAAGTCAAAACTTAAATATGTAGCTTACATTTTCGTGAAAGCACTCGAAAGCTCAAAGAAAGTGCACAACTGCCTTGAACCCGACTCCAATAGTTCAAGAGCTGTCGCATTGCTTCTCTTTCACTCTGTGTTGCACTTCCTTCACTCTTTAAACTCCCACTCAAAAGCTTTCGCTTCAATGTTAATGCATTACTCAAGTTATTAAACTTGTCTAGACGTGACTACATAAATACATGTGTACACACTTGTGCATACATGTGCATATGTGTATGTATGCTGTTGGTGTTGGTATTGCACTTTGCAAGTGACTGCGCTTTGGCAGAGTGACCTTGTTTCTCATTCGCGCTTCGCTGACGCCCCAACAACTTGTCATCATATTTGTTGCGTCTGCATATGCTGCAGCTTTTGGTGTCACTCACCTGCCTCACCTAATTGGCTTCTTCGAGAATCTTTGAGGCGGTCGCGAATTTTCGCTTTTACCAATAGCAATAGCCTTGCTAATTTGCATCATTTTCATTTTGTTCCCTTAAGATTGTGCACTAACAATACTAATTCATTTACTTATATAATTGCCATTGCTTGTCATATTTTATGCAGTACTGTCAAACATCACACTAAATAACTATGTATATACAGTGATTCTTATCAATTGGTGTGATTACGCACGAAAACAACAGTTAGTCGCATCTGATTAGATTATGGCTTTAAATGGTTTATACTGCCAATATGCGGCTATATCTTGCAGAACACGTTTGTCACTATATGGACCATCGAAAACTGCGCAATATATTGAAGTGCTAAATATAAAGTTGCCTATTTTTAATTATAAATGTTTGTTAATCAATACTTTAGATCACACAATGTGTAGTACCGGCTGCTAGCTTAAAGTAGCGGGAGTACTAAAAAAAATTGCTAACAATTGCATATCATTCTACTTAATGCTTAATAGATTGTTTCTCCTTGGACTCCCGCTCACTCTCTCTGTTTAACATACTTGAACCATAATCATCATCATCAAATGATGCCAGCTCGAGAAGCAAATCGTGCATACTTAAACAATTTACCCACAAGGCTTCAATTACTTTGTTGTTTCCGTTTGAGCTATGTCAGCAACATTCTCCGCAATTTTTCAAAATGTAAATCCCGCTGTCTTGGGGGAACACTTCCTGTGGGAAATAAATGCCAATAAATGCTGCGCATGCGCGAAAGATGAATCCAAACAAACAAATATGAGCACATCCACATACTACACATTAATGTGTTCATTTTGTAAGTGCAGAAAATACTACGACGCAGAAAAGGCGAAGCAAAAAAAAACAAATTGCAAACTACTTTTAGCCAGTTCTTATTATTGTTGTCATTTTTCGTTGAAGAATGTTGTTGTTTTGGGCTTCGCAGGCAGCTCAGTAAGTTGTTTTGAAATTGGATATACTCGGGTTGTTGATGAATGACCAGCTTAAGAAGAAACAAGAACACAAAACGGATGGAAAATTTGCCGAAAACGTAAACAAATTTGTTTTTGTCGGCATTCAGTCTAACAAAGCGGTAACTTCCTCTCTCTCTTTTTCTGGCTCTCTTTAGCAATTGCGTCATATGTGCACGCTTAATCAGATTTAACGCCCCTGTTGGCAGCTTTTGTGCTCTCTCTCTCTCTGTTTCAAGGACAAACGCAACGGCACTTGAAGCAAGGGCAAAGCTCAAATGGTCTGGCAACTCTAGGCACTGTCCTGTGCTGCGCCGCTTCGTTGCGTTCAATGTCAATGTCAGGGTTGCCCAAAAACCTGTACATCTTTTGTTGCTCCCCCTTGGCTCATTCTCTAAATAATGCTCCCTTGTCCTTAGATGGCATCTCTTGCAAACTGGGTAACCTTGAAGCATGTTTTTTTTGCTCTTTTTTATTGTTATGCTTGTTAGCAGCGACAACGTCATAGGAACCGGTTAGATTGATTGTTTACTTGACGCAACTTGTGCTTGGTTCACCTAATCCTTGCATCCTTGCTTCGTATTGCTGCTGTTTAATGATGCTGTTTAGCGTGTTGCATTTTTTCAAGGTCGTGTGGAAAGTTTTGAATTGCGTTGCAGGGTTGCATCCACCACCATCACCTCTACAAGGGTGGTGGCAATATGTGTGTCAGTGAGGCAGCAGAACAAAGCTGCTCTATTGGAATTTCTTGCAATTCTGAACAATACCCAGTGCGCAGTTTATAGTACTACTTTTACTTCATTATGAGAACTACCTACCTTTGTCTGAATGTTTACCTACTAAATGTTAATAGAAACAGCATTGTTGCTCTCCCGCTCGCACACTCCCCGCCTTGTGAATGCCTCACGCTATTTCTTGTTGCTTTTGTTGTGGTGGTGTGGTCATTTCTCGTTGCTTTTGCTTTTGTGCCCCATTCGCTTTGGCAAAACTGGCGAATACGCGCTCGAGTTGAAAACAAAAATAAAAATAAAATACAAAAATGAAAATAAAAATAAAAAACCGAATACGTAAATAAAACAGCAAAATGAACGATACAACAAAACAAAGGCACAAGCTTGATCAAACCGCTTTGAACCTCTTTCAGCCGCTTGTGGAACAACGAACGAACACTTCAAATAAAGTCAGAAATAACAAAAGCATACTGAATGCTCTCTGCTACTCTCTCTCTCTGATAAGCCACAAACAAACAGGAGACTTGCTTGTCATATGTCGGAATAAGCACACACGTCTTCTGATCACCACCCCCGCCCGATCCCTGCAAGGGGGGAGATTGGGTAAAGCCTCTACTTGATAAACAACATTGTTTTTATGAAGCTTATGTACGATAAGCTCTTTGTTTTAGAAACTCAGGCAAATTGTGGCATACTCTTCGTTTTTTTTAATATTTGCAGAACGTTTAACTGTATTTTTGGTCGAGTTTTATTATCAGGCCATATCATTCATCATTCCCGTCTTTATTACAGCCGGACAGATTTACGGATTTATGTATGTAGTTGTTCTAACCTTGCACAATATATTATTGTGTCATAAGAGCAAACAAATGAGTGACGGGACTCTGTCGTAAAATATGCCTGATTAACTAATCAATTAACTTCCGCACAAACCAAACGATTTGTGTTCTCCACTATTTTGCAATGATGAATGCACATTATTATATCGTACATATACCGATACTATGTTCGCTTGATTTGTTAATGCATTTTCATGTCAAAGCTACGTGCGAAAATAGCCTTTGCCCATCTGAATTTTAATGAAGCCTAAGTGTAGAGAGCACGTGATACATATGTACTTGTTTACTATATATGTAGTTGTCTACCGTAACTCAAAACAACTGTGCAATACACACTGATAAATGCAATCAATAATGTTAGCTAACAACACTCTTGATAAAAACAACGAAGTTTGAGCTAATTTGATAGCTTTTTATACCCTCTGCCAAAAAGGTAGAAGGGTATTATAACTTTGTGTCTGCAACAAATGTACATATGTAATAGGAAGAAAGACCCCACAAAGTGTATATATTCTTGATCAGTTTCAACATCCGATATGATAAATTAAGTCCGTCCGTATCTTACAGTCGAGCACACCCGATTGTAGCATTCTTATTTTTTCATTTGTCTAATGGGCACAGTAAATATAACATTAAACACACAACGACAATAAAGACAAGCATTTTTATTTATACAAAATATTTAGAAAAATTTTACATTAATTTATACATACATACTTCGTATTGTCGGTTTCATTTGTTTATTTATTTATTCGCATATGTTTGCCTTTCTCTCTAAACATTTTCTGTATTTGTTTTGCCCACAGATGTGGAATGACATTAGTGCTTATTAAACACTTTGCGACAATAATACATATAATATTTACAAGAGTTAATTATCATTTTGAACCTATGCCAAAGAAAAATGCAAGATACACATAAATATTTCAGAACACAATTTAATATTATATTTACTGTGCTTATTAGACAACTGAAGAAACAAATTTTAGAAAAATATATTATTAAACATTTAAAATGTTGATGGATGAAAAGTGTACTCAATCGTCGTCTTATTAAAATATTTTCTTTTTTTTTTGTGTGTGTTTAGTAGCACTTTAGGCATTATTTGCACACTGATAAGGTTTCATTGCTTATATTCTACAAAAATATATTTTAAGATATTAATGTGCATTTCAAGCAAATTAAGTTTCGCTTAAATAATTGAATAATAAAATGAGCTTCGAAATAATTTCATAATACAGGATTTTAAATTCTCAGTAAAAATACGAAACGAAATTGGACGGAAATTAAAATTTGCATAGTTGAAAGTAAATCAAATGCCTATTTCAATAAATTTGATGACTGTCAAATGATTCAATTATATGATGGAAATGATCAAATAAAATGAACATTTAGAATTTTCTAAAAATCATTGGCAATACTTCGCCAATCATAAGATGAACCAGCTGCAGAAAGACCTTCAAACAAAATTAGGAATCAAATTGTTTAAAAATTCCAAAAACAAATGTTATGAAATTTAAATATCGCGTGCTTTTCGAATAGGCGCACAGATATTGATAAGCGGATGACTTCATTATTGTTAAAAGAGACGAAAAAAGAGAAAACCAAAAAAAAAAAACTGTCCAAAAATACTCGAAACAAACAAATACACGCGTAGACAAAGGCAAGGTCCGCCACCTGCACATAAATGCCACTGCATTCACCTCTCTCACTCTTTATCTTCTACTTTATTCTCGCTTATAATCTTTTTCTCTCTCTCTCTCTCCCGCTGTCCCTCTAATCTTGGCATAAATACCGTTTGGTTACACGCACGCACTCATGCACATAAATGACACACTCTCACTTACATGGTCGCTTGCTCGCTCGCTCTTTAAAAGAGTCGATTAAGTTTCGTAACCCATAGTCCGCTGCTTATGCGTGGCCCTTTGCACTCATCTTCTCCAACACACACATTTGTGTATAAAGTGAAGAGTGTGTTTGTGTGTGCGTAGATATGAAAATGTTTTGTATTTACGGTGACCTTCCCTTCGGTGGTCTTCTGCTGTGCGTTGTTTTTCTATTTGTTGGAAACTCTGCGCGCCTATTAGAATACTCCAACTAATTAAAGGGTTATGACAGGCTTAGCGCCACTTCATCATACGAGCCCCCCTTATAAGCAATGCATGGAAATTCATATCGATGATTTATGGTTAATATGAGTATTGCACACCAATTTGATTGGGGAGTTGCTTTTGCAGGTCGCGCAACCTCGATCTAGACCAATTATCTCAAGGTAATTTGCCAGGCGCACAGAAATTCATAGCAAATGCCTGCCCTTGAGATGCAGCTCATGTTTTTCATGTGTATTTTTCCTTTTTTTTTTTTTTTTTTTTTTTTTTTTTTTTTTTTTTGTTGCCCAATGAACAAACATAAACAATAGACAAAGAGCGTGGCGATAAGTGTGACTTTATGATCGTTGCGTTGGCCCTGCGACAAACTAACATCTTTGTGCTGCACTTTGCTGCGACCCTGTGAAAATATCGATCACCTCTTTTGGGGTGTGTTGCAGTTGTTTTGCTGCAAGAGGAAGAGGCAGAGAGAGCGTAGAAAACTGAGACAGAACTATCTATGATCTCGTTTCATTGTGTTTCAAAAATACACAAATAGAGAGTTGTACTCACACGTGCGGCATTCAGAGACTAAAATAGATGCATGAATAGATTATTGGGATCTTTCCAATGGACATTCACAAACTACAGAAGATAAGTAGACATACATATGTTTTTTTGCAAATCTTCTGTTTTTTAAATTGCGTAAAATAGTTTTTTTTTTAATATATTTGAATTTTTATAATTTGAAAATTATTTACAATAGAAAATGTCAAAATCTCAAATAAAAACCAAATAGAAACAATGCTTTCAAATTTTGTTGATTATAGCATTTCATAACCTAAATGAAGATGTTACGCTAATCATGAATTTCATGGCATACACACAACGATTTGCTGTACGTGTAAACGTTATTTTGAACTAAAAGTATAATAAATACATACAAAAATATACTCATTTGTATGCGTTGATTTTATACACGTTTTGAAACTTCTTCAAGGTGATTTGCTCGTGTTTATTAAGTTAGTGTTCAGATATTGTTGAGCGCCTGTTGCGCAGTAGATCTAAATTCAAGCGAATAATTCTAATTGAATTCCCCTCTTGCAGCACATTTAGTAATGGTGCCGGCGAACAGAGTTTGCAGCCAGAGAGGCGGGCACGCTTGAACACGGCACCAGGACCGGGTATGCGCGGAGCGGCGTCCACCAATTCGGCGATTATTGGCAGTGGCGGCCTTAAACGCAACTACAACATTCGCAGTGGGTCGAGTGCCAGCCATATTACGGATGACAGCAGTACGGAAAGCTTGGCGCCAGCTGGCAACTATGGTGGCAGTTTTCGCAATAGTCTGAGTAAATCCGTGCAGATTAGCGATGGACGTAGGGGAATGGGCCCAGGACTGGGACAGCGGGAGGAGCGGATGGTGTTGGTATCGCGCAAGGTGCCATTTTTGATATTTTCCGCATTGCCCTACTACAAAGGCAAAAACGGACGGTGAGTGACTCATAAATAGATAGTTTATGAACTTATCTAACTAATTAATTTTTGCAGTGCTGAAATGCGCAAGGAAGATCGTCGTCGACGCAACCCATCAACGTCGCGACCATTAAGTTCCATCAACGATGCACCCTTCGATCCCTTCGATTTGCTGGGCATACAGAAGGCCGAGAGCGGTCAGGTGAGTTGTGAATGAAATACCAATGTAACAATTATCTAATTTGAGAATGTTTGATTTTCAGGATATCTCCTATGGCCACCTGTTGATACCATCGCGTCAGTATGAAAAGGAGCGTAAGAAGCACGGCAACGCTTCAACTAATCCCTCGATATTCGAGAATCAAATGGAGATTACGAGCACAGCAGCTCTCAGAAATCATGGCATTGCGAGGTTTGTGCCAAGTCAAAGACAGACCTTACTTTTTATTTATTTATTTTTTTTAACATGAACATTTCTTACATTTATCCCATTTTCGCATTGTTTAAAAAATCTCATATTTCATACATTTAATATCAATGCATTTCCAAACATTTTATACCTATTATCCAGCGATACTTTACAATAATGTAAATTCATGGTTAAGAAGCTTTATTATACTACTCTTGTAAATTATATAGAATTGGAACTCTTAATGAGTCAACTTTGAGGATTATTTTTCAAAAGAATGTTGTATAGTTTGTCATAATAGCTTAAAGGTGTCGTAAGACTCATTCTATCAGCAAGTTGTTAATACTTTTTATTTACTCTTTTTTTTATGTCCGTCACATGATAAACAACATTTTCGACGGTCATTTGCGTTTAATTATCCAAATATATATATATACATATATATCGTTTATTGTCCAATCGCTGACTAAACTGAAAGTTGTACGTACAAATACAAATTTGGGGCGTGGCCTTAGTCATCGATGTCGGGATCGTATGACCGTGTAATGAGTTACCCAATACCTCAGTCAGCAAATTAAGAATTTATATAATCGGAATTCGAGTATACGTTATAGCAAGGCAGATAGTTATATTTATAATACCCCATTTGCTATACCCATATCCATACCCAAGCATTTATTTATTGTTCTCGTACAAAACCAAGAACGTTTCGATGCATTTTGTACCATTAACTAATTGCTAATCATAACGCTTTGCACTACTTCGTTTCAGCACAAAAACCATAACCAAACGTCAAGGCAAATGGTAAATTTTTGAAGCAGCTAATATAAAAAAGTAAAAACGTTGTCAGCGACCATCGGCCTGGGTTCATGTGGCATGTGTATTAACCATTTTTCTTGTAGTATGATCAACTAGAATCACGCCCATAAATTCAGGTTGTGTCGCTGGCTGCGGCTTAAACGAAGCTTAAATGTATCTTCACTAACAAAAATTCACACTTCACACTCTGCACACATTCGAAAACTTGCAAAAAAAAAATAATGCTTCAACTAACTTTTGCTAACTCTTCACGCTTTTGCTCTTGTTCACAAAAAACTTGGCGACAGATCATAAAAATATAGCAATACTTTAATCGTTGTCTGCTGCTTTTACAGGTGCTTTACGTACGAGAATAACAATCGCAATAATGCAGCGAGTCCTACACCCGAAATAAAGTTAGACATGGACATGGAGAGCATTATTCTAACTGGAGATGGAGCACGCGGTTTGCCGGTAAGTTTTAAGTATTAAGAATGTGTAGTTTTTCAAAAGAAATACATATTTTCAATAATGATTTTCTGGAACACAACTCTGTAATTGTAATGACTAATAAATTTAATTAATTTTTCTTTTAGTACCAACAGTATTCGGCAAGCATTCTTGATGATCCCGAGCTTATTGCCGGCAAGCATCGCACTCTGCTGACGTTCACCTCTTACATGACCTCGGTGATTGACTATGTCCGCCCATCGGATCTGAAGAAGGAGCTCAACGATAAATTTCGCGAAAAGTTTCCCAGCATACAGTTGACCCTAAGCAAGCTAAGAAGGTAGCTAACTAATTCTTCCCATAATGGTTTACATGTTCAACTAATGTCCTTTTTTTTTGTAGCATCAAGAGGGAAATGCGTCGCATTAACAAGCTGGATACTCGTATCGATCTGGTAACCATCTCGCAGGCGTATGTTTACTTTGAGAAACTCATACTGGCCAATCTGATCAACAAGAGCAATCGCAAGCTGTGTGCTGGCGCCTGCCTGCTGCTCAGTGCCAAAATGAACGATGTCAAGGGCGATGCACTGAAGAGTTTGATCGAGAAGACGGAGAATGTGTTTCGCTTGAATCGCAAGGAGCTCATCTCGTCCGAATTTGCAGTGCTCGTTGCTCTCGAGTTTAGTCTGCATGTGCCAATGCATGAGGTGCTGCCGCACTATCAGCGATTGCTCTACGAGTCCTAGAGTTGGCCCAGGCGCTGCGCCGAAGGACGTTTGACGGCGGCAGCGCAAGCAGCGGTGGCCCTGGCAGCGGCGACAACGCGCCATCATCTGCGTCGCAAGGGCAGTCGAAAGTAGATTGACCATAAAAAAAATGTGTTGCATACTTTGGGGCTACGCGCTGATCGCAAATGTACTTACATTGCATACTTTTGGGTGTTGGATTTATTATTATTATTATTATCGAACTAGTAAATATTTAAGTGAACTTTAAGATTTGCTATAGCAAAGTAAACAATTAAACAAATTGACAAATTGAGAAATAATAAACAACAAAAAGGCGAAGGTAAAAAATACATAGTTATAATCCCCCTGAATACCCCCACGTATGGGCATCAGGTGCTTCCACCAACCAACATTAAGTAGCTATTAAGTGTTTAGCTTTTATCGCGTTATTTCTATTTTTCGGGTTTTGTTACAGATCAACTATGAATAAATTAATAAAATGACAAAATTATATGAAAACAACTTAAGAATTGTGTAATATCATTTACATGCGCACACGCATTTAGCGATAACTGGAAATACTACGACGAACGCTTATCAATTCCATTTGACTGCGGTTAATGTGGTTGTTGTTGTCACAGTTGGTGGGGCCCCATGCAACAACGTGTAAATATTCAAATTCAACCTGCGGCACAATTCAACTCGACTCGGCTCGGCACGATCTTCGCTTCCACACATTGCTGCTAGCCGCATATGCAAAGCTAACTAATCCGCCCCAACAAACCACCTGATGAGCTTTAGTTCTCAAAATCCAAGCAACCCCCATCCATGAATGTGAAATCAATTGGTTATTTGTCGTTGCTGGGGCTCCATCAATCAAAAATCAATAAATAATTTGCGATCGATTATTTGTCAGCGCAACAGGCGCTCAGAGGTCGACAGCAACAGACGGCCAACAGTATGGGAACAAAAAATAAGAAGCAAAAAACTAAACAGTTCTGCTTGGGGTCTATAAACAAATGCGGGCCACGATAACCCGAAAAATACTACAAATACACACACGCGCACAGTTGGTCCGGTTCACCATATGCATTACATTGTTTGTTGTTATTGTTAGCAGTTAACTCTGTTGGGTGTTTTGTTTTGTGTTTATGATAAGCGCATGTGTTGATGATGTGGTTGTTGCTGTTGTTGTTGCGTTAACCGATTTGGGCAGCCAGCAAACGGGCAGAGGTTGCTCTGCTGCACACTGAAATTGAAACTCAATCGGGCTAGCTTGATTGTATGTACATGCATGTGTGTAAGTGTGTCTGTGTGTGTAGAGTGTGCGCTGCATTGTAATCAGTTTTTGTCTTATCAGCACACAGGGTCGTCGTCGTCGTGGTTCTCAGACAACGGTAAAGAGAATGCAATTACAGTACAAGGAGTAAAATTAAATTAATTTCTTTTTTATATATGAAACATATATTTTGTTTTTATTTATTTTACGATTAATATTAATTGCTATAGATGTGAAATTAATATGACAACACTAGCTGATAAGTTTTCCCCCCTTTCCAGCGATCAAATATGTAAATATTTCAGATCAATCAGCTTTTGTCTAGTAATGTCACTTCATTATTTTTCCCTGTTAACGGTTAATTTACAAATCGTGCGAATTTTGGTGTGAATTGATAAGCGCTCATAAATCGTTTAAAAGTTTACATCTTGTTAACTTATCAACTGAAATATGCCAATAAAATTGGAATGGTAACGGAGTTCAGCATAGTTGCAAACTTATCAACTCTCAAATGAATTTTAATGGGTAAATTCAATGGACAAGTGTTAGAATTCATTAGTGCACAGCATTCGCCGGGAATGACGTACTGCCGGAACACGTGTTCTCTATCCAAAAATGTATGTATGAAAGTACATATTTAATGTGTGTTGTGTATGTTTGGAACTGCCTGGCTATGCCACATGCCGCATGCTGTTGCATAATGGAAATGCTTAAAACTAATTAACGCAAAAGCAAATGCCGGAACCGAATCAGTATGCGTTCCTGCTCTCGCACTCTGTCTCTCTGCAAGACCCCCACTCTAACGCTCTCTCTCACTCCCTCTCGCTCGTTCGCTCACTCACTCTATTACGCTTTTCTCCACTCGCTTGTGGCCGGTCGAATGTGCTGTTTTATTCTGTTCTCCTGGTACAGGCGTCTGCTGGCTGTCTAGGCTGTTGGCAGAACAGCGGCAGCAAACGAATGCTCGCTTTATTTGTTTTATTTATTACTCATTAGCACGCAAGACCGCAGCGCAGCAAGAGCGTTGATGACTTTTTGCCATCTTTAGCTCATTTATTAAGAAATGGCAAAATAGCACACAAACACCCCAAACAGGGCGCAGCACACGCACAGCACAGCACAACAAGAACACAACACAATTTTCCACACAGCAAAACTTTTTCATTAAAATCTCGTATTTATTTCGTTCATTAAGTTGCGCACTTTTTGGGTCTCCCCAATTATAGCAGAGCAGTATGGCAGTCAGGCAGGCAGGCAGGCAGCAACCATCCCTGTCATCACCCCCCAGTAGACCACATGGCCTTATCTTTTGTGGCTTTTGTTGTTGTTCGTTAACAGTTTTCGTTAGTTAGTTAGTTAGTTGGCACACTAGTTAACTTTGCTGCCTACGAAGTTGTTTTGCCCTCTGCGTTGGCCAAACGCTCAACGCTGATTGGAAAGTTCTGTCTGCATTTTCTGCTGCGGTGCCGTTGCCGTTGCTGTTGCTGTTGCCCGCCGCTGCTGACGCGTTTCTTTTGCTTTCGCTGCTTCTACTGCTGCTGCTGCTGCTGCTGCTGCTACCGCAGTTGCTGCTGCCGCTGCTTCGACTGCTTCTGTTGCTTCTGCTGCCTATCTGCTAGCTGTTGATTTCTGTGCGCCTGATACTGTGCGCCGAGTTAATTGGTTTGCAAACAAATTAACCGACGTGGGTGTGTACGTTTCCTAATTAGCAGCTTTTGTAATTAAATATGCCCGCAGCCATTCAACACACACACACACGTACTCTCATGTGTATGCCAGCACTCCCTCTCTCTTTCTCACTCTTAACATGCCACTCTCTCCTTCATTATGTGTGTGTGTACAATGGCATAACGGTTCATGTGACTGTGAAACACAGTGGCAGCTACTGGGGGGCGACTGCTGGCTAATGAACAGGCAATCCCCTTTATAGCACGTCCCAGTCATAAAATGCGAATTGGGGGGGAGACTGAAGGGCAATGCGGTAACAACGCTGACGTCCCGAATGAAAATGCATTTTAATTAGGGGTTTTTGTTGGCTTTTGTTTTTAGTTCTTTTTTGCTACTGCTGCTGGGGCTGGTGCTCGAAGTGCTGCGTTGCTTTGACTTTCGTTCATTAGTTGAAAGGAGGCAAAACTACACAGGGCTGTCGAGTAGCGCGAGCATGCTAAAATGAATTACATTCGCATCAATTTCTAAAAATCATTAAAAATAAGCATACAATTTCCAATAACATAAAACACATTTTTTTTTAAGCAGCGTTGTTAATTACATTTATAACAAATATTTTTAATATGACAATGAATAGGTTGTTTTATTGCTACTTATTGACAACCCTACAAACTCCAATGGAACGTTGCCAGTGATGCCCATACATACAAACTTTCACATAAACAGACTTCCATACATAGTTAGTAGAGTCTGTCCTGACTCTGAATCTACTACCCGAGGCAGAGTCCGTGCCAGGGCTTGCCATTCATTGTTAATTGTTCTTTTTGTGCTTCGGTTCAATTGAATTCAATTTGAGCAGCACCGAAAAGGGTCCAATTAAAAAACCACAACAATTAACGAGCCAAGTGAGTTAACTTGGCATAAATGGAATTTTAATTGGCAACATGAGAGCGGCAGCAGCAACAAAAACAACAACAAGAACAGCTACCAGTGAAATGAGCCAAGAGCCGGAGCCGTAGTGACTTGCTGAGTGCCGATAAGTGAGTGCAGTGCTGAATCGTCAGTGAGTGCATAACAGAGGGGGGGGTAGTGGAGGGATCGAGAGGTATGCATGGCGCATTGATGGAAGAAAAGAGAGAGAGAGAGAAAGAGAGCAGAGCTCGTTACGAGCCGGGAGTAGTTAAGTAAATGAGCATTTTGTTTCACTAATGAACACTAATGAATGCCGGAGACAACACTTGGGTTAAGCTGTATAGGTGTATGTGTTTGTATGTCTGTGTGTGTGTGTGCTGCCTTTGTTGGTTTGGGGTTTTTGTGTTGTTAATTAATAAACACGAAAGCCGGCTCAGGCTGGGGACCATTGTGTGTGCCTCTCTTTCTCTCCCTTTGTCATTGTGTGTGTGTGTGTGCCCAGTTTTGAAGGGGTTAAAATAAGCAATTAGTTGGATTTTCAACTAGGCGCACAGCAAACGCAGAGCCGTCGAAATTGCCGGCAACAGGCAGCAGCAGCAGCAGGCAACTTTGGGAGGCAAGCCGACGATGACATGAAAAACTTTCAAACTGTTGCCGACCAAAGAGGCAATGGGCAATGGTAACGACCATGTTGCGAAGTCGCTTCTTCTAACGAGCAGCAGCAGCGGATAGGAACCGCCTCCGTTGAGGCCTGCGCTTCGGCCTAGACTTGGGCATGGGGTCGCTAGCGCGAGAGGAATCCGAGCGAGGTACGAGCACTTGCTTCACTGTTGTCGCTAGTACCATATGTAAGCTTGCCACGCATTGCCCCCAACTTCGATGAACTCGCTGCCAACTGACATTCTGTGGTGTGTCTGTGTGGGTGAACGGTCGAACAAAATTGTTTGCCTTGCCCTTGCGGTTTCTCGTTGTAGTCTTTAATTACTGTGAGGTATTTGATGCTGCAGCTTTGCTCGTGACTTGATAAATTGCCGCTGCTTGCCAAAAGTTGTCAGTGTAAATTATGTAGTGTGTCATTTGGCGCAAATAATGGGGAAAGTGATGAGAAACCAGGGATGGAAGGCACACTAAATACTTCACACCTCCAGTGACCTTGATTGAAAAGCATGTTTATTTAACGCATAGGAAAAATTAGAAGCTTTTGACGATAGTAGTGACTGCAATTAAATTAAATTAAATTGTGTCAGATTAAATTATTTAATTTCTTCAACAATATATGAGTTGAAACTAGAATTATCACTTAAGATAACTACAGACGAATGTGCTCGACTGTGAGATACCTATTTTCAATAAAACAATACAAAATAAGCTAATTGTCAACCAAAACAACTGAGCCTCGATAGCAACAACCAATCGCATGAGGGATCGTAGAAGGGTATTACAACTTTGTGCCTGCAGGAAATATATATGTACCAGACAAAACGAATGATTTCCGACCCCATAAAATATGTATACGCATACATATATTTTTATACCCGCTACCCATAGGGTAGAAGGGTATTATAACTTTGTGCCGACAGGAAATGTATTTAACAGGTAGAAGGAGGCATCTCCGACCCTATAAAGTATATATATTCTTGATCAACGTCAACAGCCGAGACGATCTAGCCATGTCCGTCTGTGTGTCTGTCCGTATCAACACCTAGATCTCAGAGACTACGAGAGATAGAGCTATAATTTTTCGACAGCATTTGTTATGTTTGCACGCAGATCTAACATAGTTTGTTTCAAATTTTTGCCATGCCCACTTCCGCCCCCGCAAATCAAAAAATTGAATATCAAGCGTAATTTTAAAGCTGGTATATATAATAATAACTATAGTAGTTATGATTCCTGAAAATTTGGTTGCGATCAGATAAAATTTGTCGAAGTTATTAAAGAAATACTTTTGTATGGGCCTACTTACTAGGGGTCTTTGTTGCTTTGGCTGACAATCTGGTATATTGAGCCGTCCATGGTATATTTTGAATGCGGTTCTATATCGATATACCATGTATAGCATTTGGTATGTTTTTAGTATTTTTGCAGAATATTTGGTATATTGTGCAAAATATATTGCTTTTATTCAAAATGGGTAGCGGGTATCTCACAGTCGAGTACACTCGACTGTAGCTTTCTTACTTGTTTTGATTAGCGGCAAGAGTTGAGACGATATAGCCAAGTCTGTCTGTTTGTCTGTGTCTGTCCGTATGATCAAGTTTACACTCAGTTCAAGTTTGTTTTAGATTTTTACCATTTCCACTTTCGCCCACGTAAATGGATAAATAACGATCAACAAGCGTAATTTTGAATCTAGTCGTTTCGTACATACAATAATAAATACAATATGCTCAAATCCTGAAAATGTGTTTGCTATCCGATACAAATTTCAGAAGTTATTTAACAAATACGGGTTAGTTTCTTTGATTGACAATCTGGTATATTTTGCACTCCATATACCAAACATAATCTTCGATATATATTATTATTTTATGGTATTTTAATTTCGAATATTATTAGAATATGATTTTATAGTAAATGGGTAGCGGGTATCTCACAGTCAAGCACGAATTTAATTAATTTGAGCTTCCTCACTTGTTGAGAAAAAAAGTGAAAAAGAAATATTATGGCGTTTTCTGATCCCTCTCATTCGTAACAAGGACTGACAAAGACGAAAAAAAAAAATGTTTTTATTTCTACAGAGCATGTGTAATTCGAATACTCTCTTCGATGTTATGCTTGCTAATTACTTCCTAATATCTTTGACACTTGATCTAGTGAACAACAATCCCACAAATAAATCTAAGCAAATGATACAAAAAAAAAAATATATGAAAACAAGAATAGAGAACAGCTTTATTTATATAATTTGAAATCGCCCAGTCGAGACATATGAATCACGTAACTGCCGGCAATTATAATGGCCATATTAAAATGACAGATTCGACTTGAAGACAGCGATCAGCAGCTTGATTCCGCTTCAGCTTCAGCAGGGAGCTGTTAGAGAGCTGGTGTTTATTTTTGTCGTCTTTTATGGTAATCGTCAGAGACGCGGAATCGTATTGTACTGTTACTGAGATTGCTCAACAAAACAAAATGACGACCTGTGGAGGTGGCAACCTCAGAGCAGAACTGACTTGAGCTGAGCTGAGCTGAGCTGACATTGCCAACACGTTTCGAGCTTGGTGTTAACTGACGTCAGCGATTTAAATGAACGTGTGGGTCGATAGCTGGGCCAAGCAAAAAAAATAACAATCAATTCCAGTCAATGTTAGAGGCAAAGCAGAGTGAAATCATATTTTAGAATATCGCTGGCGTTTGGAGAAGTCAATCGATTTTTAAAACGCGTCGAGCGCGCATCGTTCCACACTCTCGAAAAATACATATACGAAACGAAGCCTACGAAAATCAACAAAATGGCATTGCGCAAGAAAAACGACTACATACCCATTAAATGCGAGGGATGGAATGGCAAATTCGAGTATCCTGACGGTGCTGTCAACAATGTATCGAAAATCCGTCGCTATAATCAAAATGTGACTAATACCAACAACTTTTATGGATTCAATACGGAACCTATTGTCTTGCCCACCGCATGGGATGGCACCTTTGTCAAAAGTGGTGAGACACGGATCAAACCCGAGCGCAATCGTTCCGATGATCAGGACTACTTCGACTACAACACGGATCCAACCATTTTGCCACCCACTTGGAGCGGAGAATTCGTAATCGATCCAAACGATGTGCGTATTATACCTGAGCGTAACTTTTCTGATCCCAGGGACTACGCCGAGGCTAAACGTTTCAAGGTTGTTCAACATTAAGTGAGAGTGAAATGTGAAGTGTAGCATCTACTAACAATGTATTGTTCTACTGATAATATTTTGGGATCACTTTCTCCGAATTACAACATACATACTACTTTTTCTATGTTCTCTTCGGTTACACATTGAAATTAACCTAAACGTTGTATTTGAGTTTTTATTTTTATTGATATGTATTTATTATTACACGTAATAAAAAAAAAATGTGAAAAATGAGTCAAATTTGCATTTAATATGGAAAGTTAAGGTATGTTAAAAATAATGTGGGTGTTTTGCTTACATGTAGGTGTTGTGATGGAAAGTTGTACACATTACTGTAATTAAATTACAAGCCCAAAAACATTTCATGGATATAAAAAAAAGGTATTTTAATAAATTACAGAAAATCAGATTAAAATACATTTTTTTTATTGCAATACAGAGTACATTCTGTCGAAATCATTCGGTTTTCGTGGTTTAACTTTTGTTGTTTTAACTTTAAATGGAATACGGTAGGTGAATCTATAAAGTGGTTATGCAAATTATGTATTTGCCAAGTTAATTTTACACCTATAGGCAACTATGCTTTGTCCGTTTAGGGCGTTTTCCAGATTAATCTAAGATCTAATCTAATCTAAATGTATAACCCTTTTCGGAGAGAGAGCAAATAAAACTAATTACAAATTTCTATTATATCTAATAAATAATTCACTTTATTGTAAAAGTCAACAACAGTTTCGCAACTCATTATATATTTATATATACATATGTTTACTTATTAAGTATATACTTAATTTTTAGAGCTGACAACAACGCTCTAGTAATCACGTTTCCAATAATAACTATTACCTACTAGTGTTACTGACAATCTAATTTATATTGTTTGTGTCATTAAATTATTTCTGCGGCTGTCAGTCTTGAATTTATAATGCAAATTGGTAAATAAATTATACTACAACAGTAAGTTTGTAAATTCTAACCATTGGTTTAATATTTATTTTAACAAAAATGCTAAAATAATCTTTTTTGTGTTTCAAAATAATAACGCAAATTTATTAAAAAGATATTCTTGTATCTGACCCCGACGTGAATCGAACACGCAACCTTCTGATCTGGAGTCAGACGCGCTACCGTTGCGCCACGGAGTCCTCAAATACTTGCGTACAAATTGACTACTTAAGGTTTCGTTGCCATATTTTCCAAATACTAGAAACGTGGCAACTCTCAATTGCAATGCCACTACACGAAAATAATCTGCTGGCAAATGTGGTAACGAATAGAAAACAAAATATTTCCCGCCAAATACTCTTAACTTATGATTGCTGTGTATTATAGATGGTTTAGTTTACATAATAATTTTGGAATTTGAAGCTTTCCCTTTGAATTCTTGAAAGGTTTTTCCAAAACACTGTTTATTGAAATTTGCCGACACTACTAAATTTTTTCAAACAAATTCCTTAGTCACGGTTTGTTGCCAACTTTCTCAAAAATATAAAGCATTGAACTCAGCTGCTAATGCACCAAAAATTGCTGCTGGGAAATATCGATATTTAATAAAATACTTGACGACTTATAAAAATATCGATATATCAAAGAAAAAAATACAAAATGACTAATCGATAGCGTTTGGCATTCCTTGCATTCTTAATCGCAGCCAACTTCACATCAACGCGTTCTCGGTATAGGTTTTAGCCATTATTTATTCGCAATAAATGCGAATGCAATTGCGAAAGTACATTTAATTCGCTTTATTTGCGAAATAGGACTTAATTCAATAGTCTGAAGTTTAAAATCGCGAATTTCACATACTTTTCACCTACTCAATTCGAAGTTTTTCTTTCCGCCTCCGTCTCAGTTGTGCGCGAGAGTGTGTGTTTGTGTGTATTTTTTGTGCGTGACGCGCTGCTGCCGCCATTCAAGATTGAAGCGAAAAAATGGATTTGGCGAAGCTGGACAAGATGAAGGTGGTCGACCTGCGTACCGAATTACAAACGCGTGGTCTGGATACCAAAGGAGTTAAAGCTGTGCTCATTGAACGTTTGCGGGCACATGTAGAAGGTGGTGCCGGCGGCGGCGATGGAGGTAAGCTGTGTGTATGTATGCGTGCGCGAGTGTGTGTATGCATCATTGCGTTTTTAGTTGTGTATTTGTATTTGTGGGAGTTTTTGAATGTTTATGTGTAAAAGTGATGTGTGAGTGTATGCATACATGTAACGCGGCTTAGCGTGTTTTTAATTGTAAACTCGCCTTACATAACCACACAAATATAATAACATTAATATACATAAATAATGAATTTTTTACGCAGCAGATGGCGCTCCATTGACACCAAGTCGACGTCAACGTCGGACGCGATCAATGTCACGATCTCCATCGCCGGTTGCAGCGGCACCGGTCGCCACCGAACCTAATTTGGAGACTCTAGAAGAGGAGGAACAACCGGCAACCGCTCGGCACGAGTCTGAGGTTGATGCCAAGCCTGCTGCTGTGGCTGAAATTGAACAAGGCGATGAAGAAGACGAAGAAGAAGATGGTGCACAAGAACAGGAAGAAGAGTCGAATAATATGGAAGAGGAGCAAGAGGAAGCCGAAGAGGAAGAGACGGGTGCAGCTGGTAGTACAGCTGCCTCACAAGCCGTGCAGAATGAAGAAGATGTGGCCATGACAGATGAATCCAACAAAAAGGAAGAAGAAGAAGCCGATCAAGAGTCTAATGACTCCAACCAGCAAGCGCAACCGGATGAAACGGAAGAAGAGCATGGTAATCCAGCTGCTGAGGCAGATTCCAAGGCCAATGCACATCAATCAAACGGCGACACTGAAAAAATGGAAGTCGATGAGGACGCCGCTAACGCCACTGTCAAAACAGACGAGCAAACGCAGCAGGACAAAGACAATTCGGATCAAGCCAAGACCACGGAACGACGCAAACGATCGCACAGCAATTCACGCTCCCGTAGCAACTCGCGCTCACCAAAGCGTCGCAGCGGCGACAAACGGGACTCCAAGGCGGCAGCTGCTGCTGCAGAAGAACGCACTGTGGCCGAAGATGAGCCTACTATAGCGGAACATCAAGTGGGACTCAGCTGGCGTAAGTGGCACATATTTGAAACCTTCATATAGAGTGTACAACGATCCTAATCCAATTCTTTTACTTTCTAGTTGATTCGGATCTCCATCTCCGTATTGATACCACCAATTTCACTTCAGCCAAGCCGCTGACTGCAGAAATCTACTCCCTGATCTGGTCAGGCGCACGTGCCAATTATGGAGTACGTGAGGGCAAGGTGTGCTTTGAGGTGCGGCTCTCTGAGGAGTCGGTGCCAGAGAATTCGCATCATTTCCGCGATGAGCCAAATGTGCGCGGCTTTCGTGTGGGCTTCTCAACGCCAAAGTCATCGATGCTGTTGGGCGAGGCAGAACATTCCTTCGGCTATTGCGAGAACGGCCGTAAGGCCAACAATGGCGAATTCACAAGCTATGGCAAGCCATATCAATTGGATGATGTTATCGGTTGCTATTTGGATCTAGAGAGCACACCGTGCAACATCAAGTACACGCTTAATGGTGAGGATCTCGGTGTGGCACATGTGTTTGACAAAAGCATCTTGGGTGAGGAGGAAGCGTTATTTCCGCACATTCTTACCAAGGGTTACGAGTTCACGGTGAACTTTGCCAATGGCGAAGAGCTGCTCGTCAATGCCGAGAGGCCAACGCGCAAGCGTCGCAAGCAACGTGCCGAGTCACCCAAAGATGATGTCAACGATGGTGATAAATGGAAGGTGCTCGATGAGGCAACCGCCGATGACGATGAGCTCGAGAAGAAGGAAGACGACAGCAAGCCCGCCGATGCCGAGAAATCAGATGAAGGCGATAAACCTGAGGAAAAAGCTGATACAACTGAAACTGCTGAGGACGAGCCATCTAAAGAAGCGGATGCTGATGAGGAGGCACAATCGGAGCAGGCACAACCCGCCGAAGCAGCTGAAGTCACCCAAGATCAGGCCGTCGAGCCAGGTAATACACTTCACATTTTCTGAAACCATTTGCATAATTAAACGTAATTTCATTCAAACTTGCAGCTGAAGCAGCAGCCGAAGTTCCACCAGAGGCAGCTGCTGTTGCCAACGGCGATAGCCAAATTGATGCTGAAAAGAGCACCGAAGAAGCGGATTCTAAAGCTGAAGTTGCAGCTACACCCAAGGAGGATGCCACAACGACAGCTAATGTCGAGGAGGAGGATGAGGATGGTCCATCGCCAAACAAGCGCGTTAAAACCGATACAGAGACCGATAAGTCGGCAGCAAGCGAAAAACCAAAATCCACTGAAGAAGAGTACGAGGATGTAGTGCCCGTACCCCGAGATACTGTCACCTTACTACCAGGCTATATACTATTGGCTCTGGTGCCTACCGAGCAATTGATTGCCGGACCTCAGCGCGCCGAATCGCGCAAGCAATGCGAAGTCATTCTACTTGTCGGTCTGCCTGGTGCAGGCAAGACACACTGGACACAGAAGCATGTGTCTGAGAACCTGGACAAGCGTTACGAGATCATTGGACCTGATACTATCATAGCCAAAATGACGGTGAGTGTGAAGACTAAAATAGTATTTATTAACTTGATTATGGAGATTTCTGAATGTATGGTATGTGGAATCTCTGTAATCTGTGCTTGCACACATTTCTTGGTATTTATAAATATACATTTGTACTTAAGGATACGTTTATTCCTTTTAAAAATTCCAGATCGACGGCGAATCGCGCAAAACTGTACACAAGGGTCGTTGGGATAAAGTCTACGAGATTTGCTTGAATAGCCTGGGCGCTTTGGAAGATATTGCCATGAAGCGACGACGCAATTTCATACTCGATCAGGTAAAACATCAAACAAATGACCCCTACCACACACACACACACACACACACACACACAAACAACACATACACTCACTCGCACATGAAACTTACTCATACACACACATCGTTAACACTTACACATACCTATACAAACATATGCCACACTCGAATGAAAAAAAAACCGAACCGAACCACGAAACAAGCGAGAATTATGCGTTGATGATGCGTGATATATATACTTATGTGTATATATAATTCGCGCGCAGATCCTTTCTAAGGATCTGTTACAATATCTCTTTTTGTATGTTTTTGTTTTGTACAATTTTGAAATATGCATTTGAATTGCGCTCATGTATAAATGAGAGTGAATCAGATAAAAATCAGACAAACAAAGGGAAAAGCCCAAGCGTCATAAGACGCCAACAATGCCTGGTAAAGAGGTATCAGGTATGTGTTAGGTCCTAAGTTGATCCGATAATTAGTGCGAATAAGTGTGAGGTTTGTAAGTATTTGTATCTGTATCTTGTAGCTTAAGTTATAGGTTGGCAACAGTTGACTGTAAAACAGGGGCAAAATGAGAGATGATGAAGATGGAGATTGGAAAATGGATTTGGAGATGGAGATGAAATAAAATGTATGTATGTATTTATGAAGGATGGATACGGGAAGCGTGCGGCAAGGAAGCCACTGTAAGTAACAACCAAATACACAATACCAAAAAAAAATAATCGAAAATTGTTCGACTACAACAAATAAGACTTATCACATAATATCTCAATCGTATCGTATCGTATTAGTATGTCTACTATACCTGTTACCTACTCTCTATCTCTCTAAATGCCGGCAGAAACCTCTGCAAGAAAACAAAAAAAAATCAAGAACAATTTAGTTTAGTCTTATACAAAATACTACATGCATATTACTACAATATAATTATGTCTAATATACATACGCAAAAATTATTAAGTCAACTGTTGTTTCGTCCTGCCATTCCGTAAGCAGATTCAATATTTGTGTTGTCAAATATTAAACAACAACAACAACTCCCCGGCGGAGTGAGTTTCCCGGCAGCAAATTGATGTTGCACAAACCACCAAGAGTTGTGTCTTGTGCAACATCTGCAAATTGCATTTCGTATGCAGTCTCTCAGGTATGTGTTAGTTTATAAGCGAGAGGGCTCAACGTATCAGCGAGGGGTTGGTGCGGGGAGTGGTCCGGCGGCACCCCGGCAACATGCAACAACTTGCAACAATCATCAACGTGTTTCTCAACTTGGCTTGCCTCTAACCCGACCATTTAAAAATGTTACAACTGCAACGCAACATCCAACAACAAACAACCGCCCAACTCAACCCAACAACAACCAAAAAAAAATCAACCAACAACCAAAACCAACACCTGTAATATTCTTGTAGACGAATGCGTATGCCTCGGCCCAGCGACGTAAAATGAAAGGTTTTAGCGACTTCAAGCGTATTGCGGTTGTTTGCATACCCGGCGAAGATGAATTGAAACGTCGCATCGCTGAAAAAGAGGAAAAGGGAAATGCTTTTACAGTTAAAGAATCAACAATAAATAACTTACGAGGTAAATATTCTCCACCACAACCAAGCAACGAACTTGAAACCAAAATAAAAAAAAAAACTATATACATAATTATATTAATAATTGTTCTATAATGTACCAAGCGAAAGTGTCAAAATATTCATGCAGATATATATAAAACGAAAACCTATATATATATTATGTATTTAATGCTTATGATGAATGTAACATTTATATTTAGTTTGTAAGCAGCTGCAATCTTTTATGTAATGTCAACTATTTTTTCTATATTCTATAATTCTTAAGCATATTTTAAATTGATATTTTTTTGGATTTCATTTTGATAAATTATCCCAGCATTGCCCCCTCATACCACCCCAGCCAAGCTGTGAATTGTGTTCGACCTATGCATAATTCGATATAATACAATCTTAAGTTCCTCATTCAAAGTTGCGGTTGTTTGTCCGATATTTAAAAATGTATCAGTTGTCCGATTTCATAATATATTTTTACAAAACTTTTTGATATAAGATAAATAGATAAAAAAAATTTCGAATTCGAGAAAAAATTCTGTTCTTTTTCAAATATCTTTGACTACATACAAATCTCTGATATGAAATTAACCGATTTTATCTTTTTCAAATATTTTTGACTACTTACAAATCTCTGATATGAAATTAACCGATTTCATTTATCCGTTTCAATTATTTGAAATATATTCTTTAAATTTGGTTCTGTATCCAAAACATAACATAACATTTAAATAGATTTGTCCGATGTGCAAGGAACTTTTCCTTTCGTTGATCTCTGACGTTTGTTTTACTACATATTCCCAGCTGTGTCATTCCTCACCTCCCCCCGTTTCCTCTACTCTTTATAAACTGTAATGTGTAAAACTGATTAAACAAAAAAGAAAAAAGAAAATTAATTAAATTCACCACAGTATTGCATAATGCAGCCTTGAACTAAAATGTTTCGCATAATCTTTTTGCAGCGAATTTCACATTGCCCTCACTGGAGTTTGGATGGTTCGATGACATCATCTACACGGAGCTGAACGGTGACGAGGCCAAGGCTGAGGTCAAGAAGTACAATGAGAAGGGCAAGAAGGCCATCGATGCGGACAGATCGCGTGACAAGAGATCCCGTGGCGGACGCGACAATTATCGTCGTGATGATCGGCATCGCAATCGACACTTTGATGACAGGCGACGTGATTATGGCGGCGGCGGAGGCGGTGGCCAACGGCATGAGAGTCGTTGGAGCGACTCGCGGCGCGGCGGTGGCGGCAGTTACTCCAGTGGCGGAGGAGGCGGCAGCGGTGGTGGTGGCGGCGGCGGTGGTAGCCGTGGCTATGACAATCGCAGCCGCAACTACGGCAGCGGTGGAGGAGGCGGCGGTGGCGGTGGCCAGCAGAATTGGATGCAGAATAACCGCAGGAGTGGCTACGATGATCGCGGCTATGGTGGCGGCGGCGGTGGAGGTGGTGGTAGTCGTGGCTATGACAATCGCAATCGCGGCTATGGCAGCAGTGGTGGCGGCGGAGGAGGAGGCGGCGGTGGCCAACAGAATTGGATGCAAAACAATCGCCGCAGCGGCTACGATGATCGCGGCTACGGCGGTGGCGGCAGCTCGCGAGATTATCGCGATCGAGACCGTGGCGGCAACGATCGCAATCGAATGGGCAGCAACGATCGCAATCGTGGCAGCAGCCAGAGCAGCTATCGCTCCGGTGGCGGTAATCATCAACAACGGGATTTTCGGCATGGCCACCGCGACACCAAAGAAGATAGTCGCGGTGGCTATGAGCGGTCAGCTGCCCAAGTGCTGCCCAAGTACGGCAATAGTGCGGGCCAACCTGGCTATGATCAGTACAAGCAACAGTCGTCTGGTGGCAACCAGCAGGCTGGCTCCAAGGTGCGTAGTCCCTCCATATATTTTGTCTGTCCATTAAGTTTAACCCTGAATCTAAAATCTGATTACAGTCCGCACTGAGCGGCAAGTGGAGCACCTATGCCCAGCACCATCAGCAGCAGCAAACGCAGCAGCATCATCAGCCTGGTGTCTGGCAGCAACAGCAGCCACAGCAGCAACAATACCAGCAGCAGCAGCAACAACAGACCGCGGGCCAGCAACAACAATATTGGACCTATAACCAGATGCAGGGTAGGTAGCGCATCAACATCCGCAAGGCGACAACCACTTCTTAACTTATATGAAACCCTCTCGCTCTGTTTGTGGCGCCGCTAATAAAATTCCAAACTTGAATTTGAAATGATTTTCTAATGTCTGTGTATGGTCTTTTGTTGGCGAGCGAGTTAGTTGCATTATGAGTTGAGTTGTTGGGGCGGCGGTGCATCGTAGCTTTTTCAATCCTTTTGGAATCTAACGCGAGTTGTAATGTTGTGTGTATGTATCCCAAGCAGGTTATGGCAACCAGCAACAACAGCAGCAGCCACAAGCCTGGCAAGGCGCTGATCAACAACAGCAGCAGCAACAACAGCAACAGCAATGGATGTCCTGGTGGCAGGTAAGCCCAAGACACACTTAATTCAGTTCAGAATAGCGGAATAAATACATATTAAAACTCTTGCAGCAACAACAACAGGGCGCCGGAGGGGGCACGGCGGCCAATAATGCCGGTGGCAATTCGAGCGGTACTACGGGCGCCACTGGCAATAATGATGGCGGTGCCACCAATCATTATTGGTCTCCTTATTCATACTCTACACAGTCCAATGCGGGCGTTGACAAGAAATAAGTGCAAAACTATTGACTCACTCAACAATCTTCTATGTCGCGCCTCATTTAGAAAACCAATAAAGCAACAAAACATTTAAAACAAATCACAACACACGTAAAGTAAACCAAGCAACTTTAAATATTAGTTTTTAAATCACAAAACACAAAATAAACAAGAAACAAACAAACAAACAAAATTAGTTTAGCCAGTTTTTAAGCGTCTCTGGAATGAAAGAAAAGAATAAAAGGAAAAATATAAAAACAAACAACTAAACAAGAATAACTGAAAAAGGTATCAGAAACTGAGCTGTTGATTTTAACAACAAATATTGTATTTACTACTTAGTCAGTCCAACTTTTGCTTTTGAATAATTATTGGTTGGTTCCTTTGAAGCAATTAAGTGAATTTCTTTTGGCTCATTATATATCTAGGACAGTACAATTTGTTTTAACGTTTAATTATCTTTATTGTTTTATTTTTACATTACTTTTTTTATAATAAAAAACTGGAAGACATACTAAAAAAACAAACATAAAATTTAACAAATAAATCTATATACATACAAAAACCAAAATATAAAAATATAATTGCGTTTTCATTCAGTCATGGTTGGCTAAACATATTAATATGTCATATATATACATATGTACATATGTACATACATATCAATTTTTCAGAATTAGGAAGCAATTTTAAGGGCTTTGAAGCAAAACGCAATGGGTGATCAATTAATTTAATTTTAATTGTAATTTGGTTGAAGTTGTAAAGATATATGTTATTAATATACATATTATTTTCAATAAGTTATTGAAGTCATTAAAATTTCGGCAATGATTAAAGACATCCCAATGTCTTTAAAAGAAATTTGATCTTTTTCCGCTCAAAATTGGCGCTTAAGTTAGATAATATTTGGTTATAATATTTATAGTATCTATAATTTATCTATTTTAATACAAAAGGCTTAAATAAAAATAAAAATGACATCTAATAGCCTTTTTCCACCTCACTCAGTTTTTCTACGTTTTTTAAAGTCCCGTTTCGGGGTTTCCATCTGCACGAACCGAGAAATATGGGCAACGGTAAAATTCTCAATATGGCCGCTCTGAAATGTCAGCTGTTCAAATGTAAACACGAGTTGGCGAACAATTCAAAAAACAGCACGCGCATTTTAAAATGGAAAATTTTCTTAAATTGCTGAATTTTTATGAGGATTTTGACGAAGTGGAGGGAAAATTAGCGGAGTATAGAGTATAGGCCATTGCCAATAGTAAAGAAATCGCCATCAGTTTGGGGCTATGTACATAAGTAGATTTGCTGGCAGCAATGTAATATTTACATAAATACATTTACTTTTTAGCAACAGCATGGGTGTTTTTGGAAGCGCGGTGTTCCTGGAAACAACGAATCATTTTTTGAAGATAATTTTCGAATTAATAGGGAGGAGTTTGGCACCCTTGTGGAGCGCCTTTGTGGATTGGCCAAAAAAGGCACCATATTTCTCCTCCCATAACTCGAACAACATAGCCTCGTGGATGCCACTCCACGATATTGACGGCTTTCGAGTTTTTTGTCTTATCTAAAATATAAAAAATTTGCGTTAAAAAGCAAAATAAAATTTTAATTTTTCTATTTTCATACCTTGGCGCACTTTAATGTCAGCTGTTTTGTTAGTGGTGAGCTCTTTTTCGTTGTCATATCGATCAAAATATCGCATAATTACCCAAAAAGTGCGTTCGCTATTTCTACGTAGCTCGCGAACGTAGAAAAACCGACGTTTTTTTCTTATGGGATTTTACATGGGGCGAACGTAACATTCTGCCTGAACGTGAAAAAACCAAAGAAAACCAAAGAAAACCGAGAGGTGGAAAGAGGCTATAAGAGTGCAACAATTCATCGAAAGCTTTAATTTAAAACAATAATGATTATACTTGGTTGCAAAAATAATCGATATTGTCAAAAGAAATCGATAAATTAAAAATATCAAAAGCATCGATACTGCCATCGATATTTCTGCACCAGCCTATTCTATTTTGATAAGATCGAAAGTGAATTTGTGTGCTGGTGGAAGGTAGAAGGTATTATCTGTCAATATCATTGGCTTTACCGCGGACATAACTGACTAATACCCACTCGTAAGGTATGTGCAACATATGTGTAATGTGTGAGTGTATGAGCGATAAGAAAGCATTGTTTGTATGACGCATAGAACACTAAAAAAAGGACGGACGGCGTGACTTTTAATTGATTTTTTCACACTTGCAGCGCACAGAGTAATAAAATAAACAACTCAGAGCACACAATGATTGGTATACAATTGTTCAACGAAATCGGCAGCATCTTTCGCAACGTGAGTAGAGCAACTAATACTTAATATGCATATACATACATACACATACATAAATAAGTATAGAGTTATGTCTCACATGTGCTTCGATGTTAATTTACAGACGCCGACCTTTGCGCTGGTGCTGGAAACTTTGCTGCTGATCACAGTAGTCTGGCTGCTCTTGCATAAACGCGGCGGACGTCGCCTGACCAAGGAACAGCAGGAGTACCTCATTGATCAATACGAGCCAGAGCCATTGGTTGGTGAAACAGATCCCGACCATCCATTGCTACGTACTCGCCTCGTCCAGTCGAAAGTCGGCAAGCGGGTTGTGGTCGACGGACATGATTGCTTGAACTTGGCATCGCACAACTACTTGGGCTTCCTTGAGGACAACGAGATTCTGGAGGAGGCTTGCAAGTGTTTGCGCAAATATGGCGTCGGTTCATGCGGCCCACGCGGCTTCTATGGCACCATGGATGTGCACTTGGATCTGGAAGATCGTTTGGCTAATTTCATGGGCCTGGAGGAGGCCATTGTCTACTCGTATGGCTTCTCGACTGTAGCAAGTGCTATTCCCGCCTATGCCAAGCGTGGCGACATCATCTTTGTGTAAGCCGCACAACCAAAAATCTATCATTGTTTATAGCAAGTATTGAACTTTTTGCTTTACAGCGATGAAGATGTCAACTTTTCCATACAAAAGGGCTTGGATGCATCGCGCAGCACCATTGTGTACTTTAAGCACAACGATGCCAAAGATTTGGAACGTCTGCTGCAGGAGCAAGAGAAACGCGATATAAAGAATCCCAAAAAGGCGCAGAAAACCCGTCGTTTTCTGGTCGTTGAAGGCATCTATATGAATACGGGAGAACTGTGCCCACTGCCCGAGTTGGTTGCTCTCCGCAAGCAATACAAGTTGCGTCTGTTTCTGGACGAAACGATCTCATTTGGCACACTTGGCAGCCACGGACGCGGCATCACCGAGTATCTCAATGTGGACGTATGTTGCAAGCAAACTTTTAATGCGAATTTTAGACAATATAAGAATGTTAATTGCAGCGTGATGAAATCGACTTGATATCAGCAGGCATGGAGGGATCCATGGCCACCATTGGCGGCTTCTGTGTGGGCTCCCATTTCATAGCCGAGCATCAGCGTCTGTCCGGCTTGGGCTATATATTCTCCGCCTCGCTGCCACCAATGCTGACACAAGCAGCGATTTCAGCACTGAATCGCTTTGAGCGTGAACCGCAAATCTTTGAGCAGCTCCAAACGCTGACACAATTTGTTCACTACCAGTTCCAAGGCTTTACCAAACTGCAGCTGCGTGGCGATAAGCTGTCGCCTGTCAAGCATTTGTACGTGGCCCAGGCTCGTGATAACTTTGAAGCAGAGGCCAAGTTACTTGCGAAGGTGGCCGACAAGGTATATAAATAGCAGACATTAATTATTGTTTTTTGATCGTAAATTCATTGCTCTTTTTGCAGTGCATTGAAAGAGGCGTTGCCGTTGTACAAGCGGCCTACTTGCAGGATAGGGAACACAAGCCGGTGCGTCCAAGTCTAAGGATTGCTGTCAATCGTCTGCTGACCAATGATGAAGTGTTGGAGGCTTTCAAGCTCATTGAATCCGTTTCCAGTGAAGTGCTTTAAGCGCATTTTCCATATGTATTATCGTATCGATCGAATTATGTTTAATGTTGTTAACGTCCAAACAAACTGCAGCCGTGCACCTGCTGAACTGTTTATTTAATAAAGTTGGATACAATCTAAAAAGTAATAAAATTAACTTTTAGATTTCAAATTTGGAAATCATGGAATTTATCGATAAAAATAAGCTATTAAAAGAACGTCCTATACTTTTCGAAATTTTCCTAAACTCTAGCCTGTTGGTATTCGCGTTAACCAAATTTGTTGATCAACAAATCTATTCGATAACGATATCATTTGAATGGTAAGCTATATTCTGTGAGTGGTCTGTAAAAAAAAAAATAAAAAATAAAAATAGCAGCATACTTTATGCAGTATAACCTGCTGGCAATTAACGAAGCAATTTATCTTGGTATATTTTCGGAGCAAAAAAGTATTATTGCATACGGTCACGTTGGATACGAAGCTAAAGCCGAAGCGAATGCACGTACGTCGCGCTGTGATTTCTGTGTATTTTGCATTTAAAAATCTGTAAGAAAGGTGTTCAATAATTCAAATACAATTGTTAATCAGCAATAACCTTTTTGTGGACTATAAGTGCGAGATGAAGTTGAGCTACAAAGCATTCAACGTACAAGCTAAAACTGATCAATCGATTTTTCCACGGCATGCCGGTGACGGAGACGCCGCCAAGTGTTAAATTCGTTTGTGTGTGCGTGTATACATACATACGACTGACTGTGTTCGAATAAATAATATGACATAATCGATATACATATGCGTATGCGGTTGACTTAATTGACATAGTTTTTGCCCTCGCAGAATACTTAAAAGTGTCGCATATTTTTTGTGGTCAACGCGTCGTCAGGCAGGACTTAGCATTTCCTTCTCTTTACTTGTACGTGAGCGGCGCTGTTTTTTCACGCTTGCTTTGCTCCCCATATTCGCTGCTACCAACATTCAAAACACACACACAGATCCATATATTCCCTTTTTTACTTGGGCGTTGCAGGATGACGATTTCCAGGCCGCTTTGCGGTCATTTTCCAGAGAGCGGTAGCAATCGTATAGTTGTCTTGCTCTCACTCATGCACAAAACCTCAAAGTGCTGCTGTTACTCTGTCTTAATTATACTAAAAGATTTATTATTATTGTGCATTTTATCTAATTGAATATTATTAATAAGTATATATTTTATTCATGCGGATATGGACAAATGTATATGTGCGTTTATATAAAATATTCCCATTTTGAGTATGCGTCCAGTGACGTTAATAACTCGCTACGCCCACTTGTCGTTTACCAACACTAGCTCATGCGATTGCTTTCCAGTCGGAGCGTATAGCGCTCATTTGCTCATCTTATTCTGTTGTTAACGTGCGCTTGTGAACGATAGACGTGTGCGTTACTGATTTAAATACATACATATATGTATTTTAATTAAATTTAATGTTAAATAAATATTAAGTACACAAATTTATTTGAATTAAAGATTTTTTGTGCAAATTGATTTCATCGAAAACGAAAATAAAAAAATAGCTAGTGAACTGTGCAAGTGCCGTTAAAAAGACCCCGCCATATTACTAAAAACAACGCCATTAGAAAGCGAATCAAGTCCGCGAGTCGTGCTCCGTGTGCCACTTGCCGAAATTGCAGGCGACATTGAAAACAAATAAATTCTGTGCGCTACACGAAGCAACCAACCAACACATTGCAGAATACAAAATTATAATAAAAATTCATTCCCCATTTATATATTTTCTACATACAGTTGTATGCCGAAAACCGAACGCGTGTGAGTGCCTGTGTATTAGTCGAATTTCTATGTCTGTGTTTGTGTAAACGACGTCCCAACAACAGCAACAAGCAGCAGCACGCAATAACGAAAAGCGAAAAGCAACAACGAGAGGACTACGTCAAAAAACAGCAACTAAAAACGGTGAGTACAACGAATACGACTGACGAGTCCATCTAAAACTTCTTAGAATTTTTATTTCAATGTTTCCCGCATAGTATATTTACAGTATTATTAGTTTTGTATTTTTTTAAGAACACATTTATGTAGACATCGCGCTTTTACTGTTATGCGTGGCTGGCATTTGACCGGTGACGCCATCTTTTAACTCACACCAGAAAATAAATAAATTTTTTGTTGTTTTTGGGATTGGTCAAGCACATTCCGGAGGAGTGTGTTTTTTTGTGCTACGCTTTGCGTTTATATTCGGTCAGAGTACAGGGCAGAATTGTGTATTTTCTCTGCCTAGTCATATTAAGAACATCTCTCTTTTCTCGCATTTACATTTTGTGGGTGGGAGAGCTTGTTAGCCGAGTTACTTGCATAGAATGTATGTAAGTAACATTTTTGTACATTTGTACATACAATATGCACATTGAGCTTTCTTTTCACGTCTCTATTATAACAAACGACGTGTTGTCATACAGGTTTCTGATTATAACTGCCGCCTTTATTAGTAGTTTTTTTCGACGCGTGTCTAATGCATTTTTTTGTGCTGATAAATTGTTTGCAGTTGTTTTTGTTGTTGTTTAACCGGCGCATCTGCTTACAAGCTTCGCGTCTCGAGTGTGACACACTTATCGGCGTTTCTTTCTAGGTTTTTGCTCGTTTTACAGCTTTGCCATTTACATTCGATTTGTCGAAAAACCTAGTTATTTCGTTGTTATTGTTGCTGAGCCAAAAAGTGATAAACAGATTTGTAAATATCAGAAACTTGTTTATTTGCAAATGACAGCATCGATGTGTGTGCCAGTTAAGTTTTACTTGGAGTTTTGCTGTGCGTCTGTGGTGGAAACTACACTCGAAATTCGATTATCGAATTTATCGGTATACAAACAAATAAAACAAAAACAACTTTATTTGACCAGTGTTGCCATACAAAATGATTTGCAAATGGCATGTACCCGGCATGTCTGATCACTTTTCTGCTGTTTCCACAATCTAATCGGAACTTGTCTTGTACTCTGTTCTCTAGTTGGATGCGAAACGAATACCTTTGTAATGTGTGTGAATGAGTGTGAGTGCGTGTACTTTTATGCTCTTTCGGCAGTAGTTAACCTCATTTTCTATTTGTGGCAGCCATATTTTTATTGCCATCAATTAGCAAGCACATGCCGAGCTTGAAAAAGAGTAAGAGAGGAAGAGAGCGTAGTTAAGAGAGAGAGAGATTTTGAAAATTGCAATTGAAAAAGTTACAGCCTGATAAGAAAATCTACTGTTGAACTAATAAAGAGCGCAATCGTGCGTTACTGTGAAACTTTGTGGTTAGGCGCATATCATATTGGCATAACAACTAATCAAGCAAGCAAGCGAGTGGCTCAATAGCATGATAAAAAGAAAAATGTCAGGTATTATTCCAACAAAATGACGTCATCGTTGTGCGCATTTTCTATTGAAATTCGCTACCTTTTGTTGCTAATTCGAATTTGCGCTTCCTACTCTCTCTCACACACACATGCAGACTTGATGAGTTTTATAAGTTATTTGAATTCTGCCCTTATACCCCTTACCCATAGGATTGAGAGGTATTTTTATTTAGTAAATTAAATGATACGACTCAAAAGAGCTTAAAAATCTTATGTCGCAGGAAACAAATCAGAATCGAATAAAAACAGGAATTTCTAAATGATTCCCTAACATCTCAAAACAATTATTATTACAAAAAGTTTAACGTAAATTATATGCTAACTAACTTGAAACTGATCATCTGAAGCTCCCACAAATATTTTATATAATAGATCAATATTTAAGTGCAATTGTGGAGTAAAAATGAGAGAATTAGAGCTATTAATATTAATATTGAATTTCACATTTTTTTTTACTAAAAATAATTACTTTTCGATTTTGTTTTTCAATATTAAGAAAATCTGCGCAGTCTATGTGTAGATTTCAGGTATCTCGCAGTTGACTACTCTCTTTTGTGCTTTAATACTTAACTGTGTGTTTGTGTGTTTATGTTTCTGTGAGATATATTCCCCCTTTAAACATACTTTGATTTGCACAATTTTTTGTATATTTGCTAAATTTGGTTGCTACTGCACTTGCGAGCTTTTGAAAAATAGTGTGGGTAAAAGGGGCTTTGTATTTTGACCGACCGAGAAACTTCAACAGGTCGAAACAACGACAAAAGCATAAAAAAAACACTGGCGCCCATGGGTGAGAATGGCACTATGGAGAGAACAAACGAATTGGAAACTACGAGTCCATTGTCATATATTCTGGTACTATTGCTATTTCAAGTGACAAATCAAAATTTGTTGAATGCATGAATGAGACGGAAGGCAAACTATGAATGTGAGCGTAGTGTGTGTGGTTGTGGGAGGAAGTGCATAGTTAAAACTGTAAACAATTGTGAGGCAGCCTAGAAAAAGCGACGAACGACAACAAATGTTTGAATGTGAAAAATTAGTTTGGGTTCTGATTTTGTGTTGTTGTTTTTCTTATTGTTGGTTTGTCTTTGCTTGTGACGGAAGTACAAATACAAATATAAATACAAAGGTTTTTGTATAATCAAAAAACGGGTATAACTCAATACATGACTCACTTGATAAGAAGTAATCAAAGTCGAGACTGATTGATGTTGCAACGGAGAGATTTCCCTAACTTTCCAATTCTTTCAGGGTGTTGTTTTCTCACACATCGCATATTTGAATAGAGAATTATTGGAGAAGCTGCTGCTGCTGTTGCTGCTAGCAAATGTATTTTAATTGAAATTTGTTTACTCATGCGTGGTGCTGCTTATCTAATTTCCCATTGACTGACGTCAGTTTGGTTCTGCCGTGTTGTCAGTCGTTGATTAATTGATTTACAATTTTTTTTCTCGTTTTTTTTTCGAGATTAAGTGCATATAATTTTGACTTTCGTTTTGATTAATGGCAGCTTCTTATTCGACGTTAATACCACGGTCTGGCAACGCCGTTGCTGCCTGCTCTAACACCGAACACAATTTGTCTAAATAGCAAAGCGTGGAAAATAAACTAGAGGGAAAGAACTGCATCACGAGAGAAAAAAGTAAACTCGTCTTTTGCCTCGAGGCAATTGAAAAGCCGCTTCAGCCAGGCACAAATACAAACACAAACACACATTGAGAGAAGAAAGAGTGGTAGACAAATGCATAAATAAAGAGGCGTACGTGCCAAGCTTCAAACAGAGACATGTACAAATACACACACACACACATTCATGCATAAGTAAGATTAAAAAAGAGATGTTGGTGCTGCTGCCGCTTCTTGCTTCTTGCTGCTGGCTAAACAACTGCAGCTCATCAATAAAACAACAACAATCACAACTCCAGAGACAACAGACAAATGTACAGTTGCATCAGACAGGCAGGCTACATCAACAACAATAACATCAGCAAACTGTGCTGCTGCCACACAACATAAATCTTATAAGAAAAATCAGGAAGACCATAGACCAGAGAAGACCAAAGCAAAAAGCAGTAAACTCCCCACAATGTCATCGAAAGGGACAGACGACAGACAGAGACGGAGACAGCAGAGGCAGTGCCTGCAAAAGCTCTGGCACGACGACAATGCTGTTAATTATACCAAATGTGTTGTGTGTGAAGTGCAAGAGAACAGCAGAGTTTCATAGAGATAGAAAGAGAGTAAGGAGCACAAAAATGTCTGTGTCGACAACAACAACAACAGCAATAAAATAACTAAAGCTGAGAAACACGACACAGCTGTGTTATTGTTCTTGTTTTTCGTCATTCGTTTTGAACGCACCAATTGCATTGGGATGACGACGACGACGACTTGAAGACCCGTTATTATCTTCCTTTTGTGCCCGTTCCCGTTCTCTCTTTCTCTCTCGTTGATGATCCACATTTCAAATGGGATTTTTAGGTTAATTTCGTTTCATGGGTTTTGTTTGTGTGGGCGTGGGAAAAATGTCTGTAAATTGCAACAATTTGTTTCTAATTAATGTTATTTAAAAGTGAATAGCGTAGATTTAAATGCAATTTCGCAGCCAGAATCACGAACAGCTGACAGTGCCGTCAAATTGGGAAAGCGATTTCATGTGTTTAAATCATAGTATTTTCAACATTTTAGTAGCCTTAGAGTGTGGTAAGCTTATAACCCACTTAAAGTCGCAAATGTCAATGAAAAAATATGATTATTATAAAGCTTTGCTTTGCTGCTCTTTGCCAATAACAATGCAACAATGAAGCCACAAACGGCATAATAAAAGCACACAAACACATGGACACGTAACAATAGGCAGAGGCAAGCAAACAACGTGTTGCTGCATAAATGAATTCATAATGCAAAAATGTGAGGCACACGAAAGCCGCGACTCGACTCGACTTGCCTCGATACGATTACATAACAACTTTTATATCTTCCTTCTACGTATTGGCAAGCCCAAGCCTCTAAAAGTCATAACTAACAAGTAAGAAAGCTACAGTCGAGTGTACTCGACTGTGAGATACCCGCTACCCATTTTGAATAAAAGCAATATATTTTGCGGTATTATTCTCAAAATATACCAAATATACTGCAAAAATACTAAAAATATACCAAATGGTATATGTGGTATATCGATATAGTGCCGCATTCAAAATATACCATAGACGGCACAATATACCAGATTGTCAGCCAAAGCAACTCAGACCCCTAGTAAGTAGGCGTTTTTGCCCATACAAAAGTATTTCTTAAATAACTTCGACAATTTTTATCTGATCGCAACCAAATTTTCAGGGATCATAACTACTATAGTTATTACCGTATATACCAAAATTCGTAACCCTAGCTTTAAAATTACGCTTGTTATTCGATTTTTTTGATTTGCAGGGGCGGAAGTGGGCGTGGCAAAAATTTGAAACAAACTTGATCTGCGTGCAAACATAACAAATGCTGTCGAAAAAAAATTATAGCTCTATCTCTTATAGTCTCTGAGATCTAGGTGTTCATACGGACAGACGGACAGACGGACAGACACACAGACGGACAGACGGACATGGCTATATCGTCTCGGCTGTTGACGCTGATCAAGAATATATATACTTTATAGGGTCGGAGATGCCTCCTTCTACCTGTTACATACATTTCCTGCCGGCACAAAGTTATAATACCCTTCTACCCTATGGGTAGCGGGTATAAAAACCAAAAGTAAAGCCAAACAAACCGACCAACACAGCTTCTCCTCGTCATTCATCTCGTCGTCGGGGCGAGACTTTTTGACGTTGCTTTGTGAATTATCTATATACATACATACACACATGTGTACATAAGTGCATGTATGTGAGTAATGGATTGCATGTTTGACCGCAAACATAATTTTGCTGAGAGTCTCTCGAAATTAAATAGCAAATTAACACCAGTAGCAAAGCATTGCAGGTAGGCATCATTGCACGCATTATATTATTATACAAAAATTGCAATTGCATGAGGAATTTCATTTTCAATTTGTTGTTTGGGAAGTGTGGTCACACTAATTGATCATGCTATCGAAAAATTCGTTGGTATTTTGGTAAGTTGAGTGATTGGCGTTTTAATTGACTAAGGCAAGCCTAGTCATGCATTAGCAGCTCATCATATTTTGTAATTAATATGTAAATGTTGTAGAAAGTGTAATATGAAATTACAAATGAATTTATAAGGTTGGCCAAAAAGTCTTGCGGTATTTTTATTGAATTTTCAATTGTTCATAAAATTGGTTATAATAATGCGATTTAAGTCAAATATGCGCCATTTTGTTCGATGACGAGTTCCCAACGAGATGCCAACTTCATAATGCCCCTCTTATAGAAGCTCGCTTCCCTATTGGCAAAAAACTCGGAGAGCCAATTTTCACAGGACTCTCTTGTGGCCAACTTCCGACTACCAAGCTCGTTGGCCATGGACAGAAATAGGTGGTAATCACTTGGTGCGAGATCCGGACTATACGGTGGATGCAAAAGAACCTCCCATCCGAGCTCCCGGAGCTTCTGGCGCGTCACCAAAGATGTGTGTGGCCTGGCGTTGTCCTGATGGAAGACAATTCGGCCTCTGTTGATCAAAGATGGCCTCTTCTGCTTGAGTGCTGCATTCAAGCGGTCCAGTTGTTGGCAGTACAGGTCCGAATTGAGCGTTTGGCCATAGGAGAGCAGCTCATAGTGGATGATTCCCTGCCAATCCCACCAAACACACAGAAGAACCTTCCTGGCCGTCAATCCAAGCTTGGCCACCGTCTGGGCAGCTTCATTGCTTTTCGACCACGACCGTTTGCGCTTCACGTTATCGTAAGTGATCCACTTTTCATCGCCAGTCACCATCCGCTTCAAAAACGGGTCGATTTTGTTGCGATTCAGAAGCGATTCGCATGCATCCATACGGTCAAAAATGTTTTTTTGCGTCAAGTCGTGTGGCACCCATACATCTAGCTTTTTTTTAATCCAAGCTTCTTCAAATGGTTTAAAACGGTTTGATGACTCATGCCCAGCTCTTGGCCGATGCTACGGGTGCTACTATGCCGATCTCTTTCGATCAATTCGGCGATTTTATCGCAATTTTCGACGACAGGCCTTCCGGACCGTGGCGCATCTTCGACCACCTCCGCACCAGAACGAAAGCGTTGAAACCATCGTTGTGCGGTGGAAATGGAAACTGTATCGGGTCCATAAACTGCACAAATTTTATTGGCAGCATGAGTTGCATTTTTGCCTTTATCGTAGTAGTACTGTAAAATATGCCGTATTTTCTCTTTATTTTGCTCCATGTTTGTGACGCTATAGCTCACGAACGACTCAAGACAAACAACAATAAATCAAACACGTGTTAGCGCGGGAAAAGAGCTTTCCAAAAAGGTATCGCATGAACCGATTCAATAAATAGAACTAGAACTACGCGCTTGCAAAAACACCTATCGGAAATACCGCAAGACTTTTTTGCCAACCTTATATTTAAAAATCACCTGCTAAAAAGAGCTTCAAAAGCGTCGAGTATTCCAATTATTTGTATTTAGCCAGCGCGCCCTCTCGCTGCCCATTATGTGTAGTGTACAGAGTACACATAAAACGAGCAGTAATACGAAAATATTTGAACGCGCGTTAACTAAAAATATTTTCATGACATCATTCAACGCCGATGCCGACGACGCAGCAGCAGCCAAGCAACAACACTGTTGTGGGGGGCGGCATCAATAATTTCCTCATTTTATTTTTTTGCATAGATTTTTTTAAGTCGGAAACTGTAGAATAACAAGTGTGTGTATATTTGTGTTTGTAACTGTTGCATTTTTGCGGACACGGAGGTCGTTATTGTGCTGATCTGCATACAATTCGATTTTCTCTTTTACTTATGTTCTGTTTTCTCTTTCTATTTGCAGACTAGAAAAATTCACAAGATAAAAAGAGTATTAAACGTGAAACAATTTCATTTTTAAGGTGAGTTTTTTAACGTAGCAGTAGACCACTCATAAATCGATAACGATAAGTCAGTAGAGTGGAAGGTAGGAGGCAAGTGGATGGTAAACAAACATGTCAAGAAGCAAACAGAACTTGACTTGTTATATCTCTTGCTCTCTCACTCTGAGTAAATGTTTGTCTTTCAAAATGTGCAATGATAGTGAATAAATGGCGATGTGTTAACGGCCGCACGTTCTCCCAATATTCAATTTATTCTCTTTTGCACACACGATTCGTGTCTCTCTTGCTCGCTTCTATTTCGTTCTGCCAGCTGACCGACTTATCGTTTTTGTTGACAGTTCTCTTGCGTCACATGTTGAGAGAGATTGCGAGAGCAACCACACCTTAAGTTGCTCTCTCTGTTGTTTCTTCTCTCTCTCTGGTTCTCACTCTGTATTCATGTTTGGTTAGGCTTCGCTGCGGACTTACGCCATAATTGCTATAATTAAGTTTTGTTTGCCAAAATTAAGTGATATGTGTCATCTGTAATTTGTTTGGCGGTGGAACTGAAAATGATGACTTGATTTTCCTTCTACTACTCTCTTCTCCCCACACACTTCTCATAAAACATAATCAGCCGAGTTAGACAGTCGACAAATGATGTCACTCAGCGAAAACAAGTTTTCGCCAGTGTTGGTATTATTATTGTTATTTATGATAGGTGGTTTTGCAAATGCTTATATAAATATTTACAAACATTTATAATTAATGCAAGCAAGATAGATTCCGGTTGCCGTCTTCTTACTATTGTTTGTAGTACCATCATTTCACTTTCATTAATGACTTAAGTTCTCTTTAAAAACACTCACACATATAAGATACACACGACTGAAGTACTTTCGTATGGAAATCGCTGGAATAACTTCACCTCTAATTCAATTAAGCTTGACCTTTGTTCTCGACGACTTTTTTGTGTCGTAAAGAGAATATTTTCTTATATCGTAATGTTGTCTCGATTTAAATTGTGGCCACTTAAGACATAAGATTGTTGATTTATATATAAAACGAAGAAATGTAACCATCTTAACCAAATTGTTGACAAGTGCATTTATATTCTTGATCAAAATCAAACAATTAGCGGCGAATTGTCATGGAAATAGGGTCTTTAAACGTTGATGAAAAAGCAAAGCGGGACCATAATAAAGTTATTCATTACTCTCCGAAATTTGGCTCGCTTTGTGGCTCCACTCCATAGGAACCAAACACAAATAAATGGGTCAATGAACTTCTGGGCAAACTCTTACTCTTTGCTTTTGGCTCTTTTGGATTTTATTATTACATAAACAGCTCTGTTGTGGCTTTTCTTCTTCTTGGTAATAAAAACAGTTTTAGAGCTTTACTGTCTTTTGGCAATTAAACACATAAGATGCCGTTTGATATGTCCAGCTTTTATTTATAAATTGTACTGCATGGTTGATTTTAATGCGTAAAAGCTGTTACACGTCCAACTACAGTTGATTACAATATTTTACAACTGTGTCCTTAACATTGGATTTGTTTTTTTAAAACCCTCACTAGTCGCAGCCTGTGACCCTGTCAACGACCTCTTGGCAATCATATTCAGTAGTTGTCGAGTATGACATCATTCGTCATTACAACGCCTGGCCTAGAACCCCGAGCGTCGCTCGATGTCGCACTTAAACCGGCAAATAAAAATTTCACCCCCGAGAGCAGAGCGACGATGACGTCACTTCCTGTCATTAAGTCAAAACACACCCACCCTCCCCGTCTTCTCCATCCCACTCTAAGGATATTTTTACGAGTCGCGTGCTAGGAGAAACTTCCCTGCCAGTCACAGAAAAAACTGGCGCCACAATTCTATGATTCGGCGGCTGGCGCCGGCAACAAATTTCATAATAAAAGCCGCAGAGCAAGCTAAATGCCGGCAAAGGCAAATATGGAGAAGGCTCCATAAATGTAGGAGGCGGCATTTGGGTGGGCAGGTATTTGTCCCTTTGCCACAAGGAAGCGCGCTTCATTGCGTGGGGTGTTGGGTTGGCAAAAGAGAATTGATATTGGGGTTGCTTGTGTTTACCCACCCACCCAACAAACCAACCAACCAACCAACCAACCATTCACTTGTCTCCGTGGGCTTGGCCCGTGTCGTTGAACTTCAGCTCCTGCCTGGCAACACAACCACACGATGTGTCAATGGGAAGTTTTGCGCTCGATGCGTGTTTACTGTTACTTTGTGGCTCAGATGATCAATGGCTAGAACCGGCAAGCGTGTTACTAAATTCCAGATAAAGTATACACACTTGCACATGTCCTTAACAACTGTAATTAGATACCGGCTAAATGGAACTTTAATGGGTTTTTCTATAGAAAAAAAGTCCCATTGCTCTTGGCTGACTTCCGCTTTCAAAGTATTTTAGCAGGAAGCATGTCTGGATAATTAGCTTAAACAAAAAATTATAGTTAAATAATAAATTGGGAAAAGTATGAAAGATAAGCACAAAGTACAATATTCACAACT